>OV281290.1:2357500-12357500 GCA_923062465.1 Acleris sparsana
ATAAAGACCCTGTCAAAATAATTAAGGAAAACTTTTCGGAAGTGTTTAGTCCTGGGTGGGGAAATGTAAAGGGGGATTGCATATCTTTGAAATTAAAAAGTGATGCAAAACCAAAACATTTACCGGTTAGGCAAGTGCCATTCGCACTAAAAGACAAAGTTACTCAGGAAATAAAAAGATTATTGGAAAATAATAGAATAGAACCTGTGAAACATAGTAAATGGGGAACACCAGTGGTGCCTATATTAAAATCAGACGGTTCAGTACGTTTGTGTGGAGACTATAAAGTTACTTTAAACCCACAATTAGAAATCGATCATTACCCACTACCACATGTGGAAGATATTTTCAATAAATTAAAAGGTGCAGAGTTTTATTGTGAATTGGACCTCAAAGAGGCTTATTTACAGGCACCACTGGACAAACCATCCCAAGATCTAACAGTGATTATTACTGAAATTGGTACTTTTAAATATAAATACCTACCATATGGTGTGAGCACAGGACCTGGCTCCTTTCAGAGAATAATGGCACAAAAACTGCATGACATCCCTAATGTCATTGTATTTATAGATAACATAATATATGTGTGCAAAAACATATTCAGAAATGACTGTAACACTGGAACAGGTTTTAAGTAAATTAAAGGACTGTGAGTTTAAATTAAAGGTTGAAAAATGTAAATTCTATCGTAAAAGTATTGATGTTTTCGGATATAGAATTGACAAACATGGAATAAAAATTATAAAAGACAATATTGAACCCATTATGAATTTAGACCCTCCTGAAAATATAACAATGTTACGGTCATTCCTGGGTAAAATAAACTATTATGGTAGATTCTTAAAAGATTTAGCATCTATGCTACACCCTCTTTATGAATGTACAAAGAAGGGAAGTTTTGTCTGGACTGATGACTGCCAAAGGGCATTTAACATAGTAAAAAAAAAATTGGCTTCAGCAGGAAACTTGGCACATTACAATCCAGACCTGCCAGTAATTTTAACTTGTGATGCTTCGGCATATGGAGTTAGTGCTATAATTTCAAATCGGGGAACTGATGGAATTATAAGGCCTATTGCGTTTGCAATCAAAAAATTAAATGATACGGAGCAAAGGTATACAACATTAGACAAGGAAGCATTTGCTATAATCTTTGGGGTAACAAAATTTTACAATTACATCTATGGCAGAACTTTTGAATTAGAGACGGACAATGCTGCCCTCATTCGCATATTGGGTCCACATAAGGCTATACCCAGAATGGCGGCCAAACGCCTTCAACATTATGCAATATTCTTATCAGCATTTAACTATACCATTAAACACATTAGTTCAGACAGACTATTTATCTAGGCGGCCGCAAGAGAAGGATGATACTAAGTATCATGCATTGTGTATTAATAACATAGAAAGTACAAATATACATTATATAGATGAGTCAGAGTTGAAAACGTTAAACTGGAAATTAATTAAAACTTACACTAAGAAAGATCTCGTCTTAGCAAAAATCATAATGTACTGTCAGGATGGTTGGCCAGAAAAGGTGACTGATAAAAATTTAGAACCTTACTTTTTAAGACGGTATGAAATTAGTACTGATAGGGAATGTGTAATGTGGGGACATCGTATTGTCATACCAGAAAGCTTAAGAAAAAGTGTTTTAGATGAATTACATTTAACACATTTTGGAACCTCAAGAATGATTGAAATGGCAAAGGCTTACTTCTGGTGGCCAAAACTAAATGAAAGTATTGAAACAATTTCAAACTCCTGTCAATTGTGTTTAGAAAATAGACATAATTCTCCTAAAGTGGTTCCAAGGTGTTGGCCAATACCACCCGGACCATGGTTTAGAGTTCATGCAGATTTCTTGGGACCATTGTTTGGAAAAATGTATTTAGTTGTAATTGACAGCTATTCCAAATGGCCAGAGGCATTTCAAATGGCTAACATAGGAACAAGCCTCACAATAACTAAATTTAAAGAACTATACGTCCGTTACGGGTTTCCAGTACACTTGGTAACAGACAATGGCACGGCTTTCACAAGCCACGAATTTGAAAGTTTTTGTAAGGTAACAGGTGTTAAACATACTTTTACATCCCCTCACTATCCAGCCACCAATGGGGCGGCTGAGCGATTTGTAGAGACATTTAAATCACATATGAAAAAATTTATTGAAAGTGGTAAATCACACAACTACGCCTTAAGCATATTTTTGTTCGATTACCGAACCACCACACATAAAAGCAGCGGAGTAACTCCAGCTCGTTTAATGATGGGTCGAGAATTGCGTAACAGATTTGCACTGTTACGACCTGCACCCATATACCAAAATCTAATAAAATCACAAGAAAAACAATTATTCTATGCAAAGGGTGCTAGAGAAATAGTATTAAAGGAGGGGGATATAGTAAATGTTAAAGACTTTCGAAGGGGGAGGAAATGGTCTAAAGGTTGTATAAATAAAGTTGTAATGCCTGGTACCACTTTCATTGTGGAAGTTGATGGATTAAAATGGAAACGTCATGCAAATCAATTACAAAAATTGTAACCCTAGTTTTAATATGATCAATAGTTAAGTTCTAAATAGTTTGTAAATAAACTTAAGGAGGCGGAGAGTGTCATAACTTAACATTATTCGTTTCGGATGGCAACACTCTCTCTCTCTGGATAACGCATACCGGTTGCATGTGGTTACTAAGAATAAACAGTGATTAATTAATTTACGGTTTTATTTGAATACCTAAAGTATAACAGTTAACTGACACAAAATTCATAATTCGATGTGCTCATGGGAGGTAAGGAGAGGGTGAACTTTGAACTTAATGTACGCTTGTAAAACTATACCAAATCAAAATTTTGTCATTATTGCCACTCTGACTGGAGTTCAATTCATTTAGTACTATAAAATATCGGTATTCTGTTTCCATTCCAGAGCACCGGCCCCACAGTAATCAGCAACCCCCCTCTCCAAACCCAATCCATCTCCGTGAACCCGCTGACTGGCAAGTCCGCGGACGCCCTCCCGCCCCTCTCCTCCGCGGTGTCCGTGACCCACGGCGCCCTCGGGCACGTGTCCGTGGTCACGCCGAGCCCCGTCACGGTCTCGCCCGTGACCGTCACGTCGCGCAGGAACAACACTAGCGTCACGCTCATCAACACCAATCAGAACCACAGGATCAGCGTGTTCGAGCCGTATCCGATGAGGGACACGGTGCAGCATTTCTGTGAAAAGCACCTGGATAAGATCAAGGCGTATATGGATATGGTGTCGCTGAGGCTGCCGCCGCCTGCCAAGTGTACTATTGAAGGTGGGTTTATTTAAGTTATGGATTTTGGATTTTTTTGATAAGAAAGTTACAACACGCTTGATGAAAGAGCTATGTTATTACGTGCGTCAATCACGGGTTAACTTAAACATGAAATATCCAAGAAATGTGATTTATAGAATTTGCCACGGCTTTTGACTAATTGTGCCCGGTTGTTTGTGGTTAACAGTGATTTATTTAGATGATTAAGTGATAATATCGAGAAAAGATGACTAAGAGTCTTTTCTCAAAAATGACAGGAAAAGTTGACATTACTATCTATATATTGGGATGCGAAGTACATAGTTTACTGACAGATCTCAAATTAAAAAAAAAAAACATTGCGTGCTCGCTACACAAGCACGCAATGTTGCATACAAATTTCATTACCATCTAGTATCTAACTTTTTAAAAAGTGAAAACGGCCTTAATAAAATGAGGGCACAAGTCTTATTACATCCAAATTTTGTTCGGAATATAACTTTTTTATCTGTATCTCGAATAGCTTGAGTAGTTTTAAAAAAAAAGCTTGCGTTTCTCCTTGTCATAAACAAAAGACGGTAAAGAGTAGGTAATATTGTCTGTATAGATTGTGTGGTATTTCTTTCCTTAATAAAGTACTTTACTCCAACATAATTTTATTCTTGCGATTTTTGAGAAAAGCACTATATATGCCTCGGCAGGAACGGCAATTGCGGGCCTCGTATTTTTAAACGGACTCGCAAGCTCGTCCGTTTAAACCAATCCTCGCCCCGCAATTGCCTACTTCCGTGCCTAGGCAATAATGTACTATTTTGGGACGCTACAGATCACACTACAAATTAATAAATGCCGGTGTTCCACAAGGATCCCACCTAGGCCCGTTAATATTACCTTATGTTTGCACCTCCTTAACGGATTTTATCAAAAATATAATGGCACAAAGCTTAAAAAGGCCGTGGTCAGCGTTCCAAGTACAAATAAAAATAATTTATTTCACATAGTTAAGACAAAATTTATTTTGCAAGAGGTGGCAAGAAATTTTCATAAAACTTTTAACTATGTATGGTCACAAGTAAAATGTATTGTAGAGCGTCGCTCCAAGAAGCAGGCCCGCTTGCAGTTCCTGTGCGGCACGCGCGGGCCGCACTGCCTGTACGCGCGCACGCTGTTCTCGATGCGCACGCGCGCGCCGCGGGTGTGGATCCACCTCATGTTCCTGGCGCTGCAGGCGCGCCACGCCGCCGCGCTCTCCTCGCGCGACGCCGCCGTGGCCAGCCTCAAGCACTGCTGGGACATCCTCAAGTGCGAGAACAAGACCTTCCTCACGCTCGTCACTAGCGCCTTCCCGGGGATCAAGGTAACCGCGCCCGACAACATGTGACGCATCCGTATGGCCCCTGGTGTATGCCTTTGCCTTATATGAATAAATAAAAATAAAATGAACGATTAAAGAATCTTAGGAAACTCACTAAACCGACGGTCTACAGGAGCAAGAGATGCTGCTAAACGAGCTCCGCGTTGCGGGGTTCTTCGACGTGTTCTCGCTGACGACCCCGCGCGGCAGCGGCGCGCCCACGCAGGCCACGTGGGGCTGCTTCCTGTGCACGCACCCCGAGCGGGCCCCAGGGTTCCTGCAGCCCGGCGCGCCCGTCATCGAGGGCACGCTGCGCGAGAAGAAAGGCCGCTGGCGGCTGTTCCGGCGCTGGCGCACGCGGTACTTCACGCTCTCCGGGGCGCATCTCAGCGTCAAAGGATCGGTAAGTGATGCGAGGCAGTGGTGGTTTGGTGAACACGCAGGCCACGTGGGGCTGCTTCCTGTGCGAGCACCTCGAGCGGGCCCCAGGGTTCCTGCAACCCGGCGCGCCCTTCATCTGCAATATCTAAAGTACCATCCTAGGATGATATGATATATCATGGACCCACAACAGGTACAACTCCTCACTGTCCAAAGCATCTTGAAAGTTAAGAAATAAGGGCTGCCACAATAGATGAGTAAAATGCATGCGGTACACCAGGCCCACTCCATCTCCCCAATAATTAATATAGGTATTTGAAGACCAATATCACTCTACAGAGCGGCGGCGAGAGCATCGACATCACCCAGATTCGATCGGTGAAAGTGTCCCGCGGCGCTCGCAACATCCCCAAGGCGTTCGAGATCTTCACGGGAGACCAGACGCTGCTGCTGAAGCCGGCAGCTGGCGACGCCGAGCAGTGGGCCCAGGCGCTCAGCATCGCCGTCGCGCGCTCGCAGGCCAGCCACGCGCCCGCCAAGGCCAACTCGTTGCCCGCGCGCGGCCTCACGCTCAAGAGCTTCTGAACCAGGTACCAGCGTACCCGGAGTACCCAGAAGGTGCCAGGAACGGGTGTATTTCGTCTGGCCAAAATATTTTTGGTCAAATGTATCATTTCCCAAAAAGATGTTTCCCATCGCAGTTGATTTAGTTTTTATGTAGTCAGAAGTGTAACCTAACCTAATAGATGTAGCAAGCGGTTTCGATATTCCGGATAAAATTTTATACAAAATTATTTTTGGGAAATGAGACATTTGATCAAAAATATTTTGACCTAACTTCAGGCTCCTGCCTCTGTTACTAAATTTCCGCTATCCATCTGCCTGTCTGCTCAGTCGATAAATATGGTTGACCCTTTCCATTGGTCTTAAGTGTATCTCTTCAAATCATGTGCTAGATAATTGTAATGCGAAACGATAGCTAATAACTTTGAAACAATATTGTCACAATATTATTTAAAAAGTGTTGTTTGCAGTCTTCCCGAACGAAAACTATTGTCAAATAATGTGTAAGTAAAAGTATTCCTTCACGTGAAAAGTATTGTATAGCCACAGCATGTGACTGCCAAATTATGACTGCATTAAGATCTCATAATAGATGTAACAAACAGGTACTCATAGAAATATGTATATGGGAGAACATAAACATAACACGTTATAAGAACATGGTATGAATTTAAATTGCGGTCAACAACTGGCTAATCTGGGCCCTACTTTGAAAATCGAAGTTAGATGTTTCGTCATCTGCGTCTTGAAGGTGTGGAAAAAAACGAAGCATCCAAATTTCCTATTTCATCTTAGCTGGGTTCTGTGACAGCTCATATAAGCACGTATATATAAAACTTAAGTAAATCACCTGTTGCATGTAGTTGTGCACAAAACGAATATGGTATTTGCGTCAAATTTCAAATATAGGATGTGAAATAGTCTATACAGATGTGTTACAACTACATGCAACCGGTGATTTACTTAAGTTTTCACCTATATTACACTTGCCTTTTTTAACTTAACATAAAAATACACTGGTACACACCTAGCAACGCCGTTCAGGAACTTGAATAATTAATCGCCTATTTTTAAATACCTCCCATGTGAGTGTAGTAAGTGTTTGAAATTACGAAATGCGGCTGTCACAGGACTCATCCTAGATGAAACAGAGAGTAGTGATCTTCCAGATTACAGTTGAAAAAAGGGGTTGTTTGCCTTTGTGTAGCTGTCTGGGCACCCGAAGTTTCGAATGGACCGCTTCGTGGTAATCATCCAGGGCCTGAACGAATAATTAGATTTAAATATGTTTATTTCAAAAGTTATGTTATGGTGGTCCTTAACTTTTTCATGAGATTTGTCCTCGCTGGAGCAAGCTCAAAGTATAGGTTTCACAATAGTGTGACGTGCATTTTTTATGTGCTATACTCCATTCGTTTAGGTAACAAACTAAATGTAAACAAAGACTTATGATATAATAGGGAATATGGATGGATTTTATAAATCGCATTTCTCAACCAAATATTAAAATACCGTAAAAGAGATCACCAAAAGTGAAATTAAAATTAAAATCGGCCAAGAAATACGGATAATACGAGCATTTTAAACTGCTGATTAGACAGCGATTAGACAGAGAGATCCGATATGCACTGTGACGTCTTGTAACAGGTCGGCCATATAAACTCCATCACAGATAAAAGAATACAAGTACAGATACCCAATCCCATACAGCAAAAGCGTGCCGTCCTAAAGTAGGCAATTCTGTAGGCAATTTTAGTCCCGTAGTCACACCAGTAGATGGCGTATCTGAGCCAACACTACTATGACGCTGGCAGCCTACCTATTCGTTTTATTGAGATATTACCAGATGGCGTTGACTTCAAAAAATATATTTGACTTTAAAATTGAGGCATCTAGAAAATTGTTGTACTTAGTAGGAGATCCGAATAGAAGAAGATTTCCATCGGGCTGTTTATTCGATAAAACGTATTTTATATCAAATTTTATATGCTAAGTAATATACGGCGAATAGTTAGGCTAAAAAAATTCAGTCCAGTAGGTATAGGTATAATTAATTAAAAAATAAAATAACTTTGTACTAAAGAAATGCAAATTGCTTGTTTATTAGACAAATTGCATACTAATCTAATATGCAAACGTTAGGTTGAATTTTTTTTTCCCGTCAAACTATTGGGTTGGCAGGTATAAACAGCTAAGTCGGTAGGTACTAATAATTCGCACCAAACCTAACGTTTACATATTCTATAAGCTTCATACTTTCGATTAGTACCTATATAATTTGCCTTTAGAGCCGCGTCCGCTGCGCCGCGTTTTTGATATTTTTAACATGTATCATGTTATTCCGAACAGAAAAGGAGCGTGGCCAAAATGTTTAGCCGCGTCCGCTGCGCCGTGTTTTTGATGTTTTTATATAAACATCTAGGTACTTAACATGTTTTGTTAGTTTTTCAGCCACAACCTATTCGCCACATATTATTTAGCGTAGGCATCTAATTTGACATAAAATAGGTACTTTTCATCGAATAAACAAACAGCCCGGTGCAAATTCTCTCCTATTCGGATTTTAGACCATTATAAATTAATATCTAATCGCTATATTTCTACCGGTCACATTGTAGTGGCGTTCTATTAATTCACGGGAACTGCCCTGACTATGATGTCCAGGATAAAATAGGAATGGGACATGTTCGGGAAGTTTTTTGCTGACATAAAATAAAAGCAATAGGTAAAAATAACTGGTTTATTTATTATATAACGTACTTATATAACAAGTTCTAAACAGTAGGACCCGAAGAGTAGGACAGGGTACCTATTTACTTATTCAGCTTACGAGTATCTGTGTAATCACTACACTTTGTAATAGGTACGCTTAATTTTTTGGAAATATCAATAGGTACCAATCTGATAATTGAATAAGTATATGTTCTGTGAATAAACATTTCATTGCATTTCATTTCATTTCATTGATCATTTATAATCGGACTACTTATTTTGTAGAAATTTTAATTTTGATTTGGAATCAAACGATGATTTTCTAGATTTGCAATAATCATGAATTTTAACTTGAAATAATTTCTTAATCAAAAAATCAAGATGGCTTTTGTCGTGATAATCATCGGGGAGGTTAATTGTGATTTGACATTATCCATTAAATTTGATATTAAATTGATTTGATGAATTATATATTTATGTAATAATAAATTCTATATTTATATTATAATTATATAATTATGGATTATTTACCAGGGTCCAAAGTAAATGCCAAGTCGTCGTGATTGGAGGATTCGTACGGGTCCGTAGACGTAAACAGTCGCGAGTGTTGAGGATGAATCACAAAATCCGTTTAGAAGGCCTGGTCGTCGTTATCAACCATAAAAGAAAATATCGCATTCAACTTCAACTTGATTCGAATCCAACGAAAGAAAGTTGTGAAAAACTACGATGCAATGTTTGTACACAAACTGTCAGCGCGTTTTGATACCTACTTCAATAGTTAAAGATAGCACGTCGTTCGTTCCGTGTTTGTACTAACTTTTAATACACCAAAACCGCCAAAACAGTATTTTGTAATGGCTATTTATGTTTGTTAAGACATTATTTTATCTATTACGTTTTTTTTTGCTTTTAATATAAAACTAGTATTTGAGACAATATTACGCATCACCCAAGCAAGAATTTACAAATACGAAACGCTTGGAGCCTGTGATTCCATAGAACTTTCGCGATCCGTGATGGCGCCATCTAGTGAAAGTACCCAATAAGACGCAGTAAGCTTGAAAGCTCACACGTATTGTATGAGTTAGATAGTGTTCATATAATTTTTATTGCATTTATTCAACTTATAAAATATACCCTTATTTTATGTAGAGAAGGATGTTTTTAAATATAATTAAGATGCGTTGAATTTCTTAACGTGTAAAAATCATTCAATCATCACGATTACTGGTTCAAATGTTTCGATCGATACCTGTGCCGCCATCTATGAGTTTATTAAAGTAATTAATTATACGTTGTTCGAGATGGGAGGCCATGACTCCATCTTAAATTGTGTTTTGCTAGAAAGAGATAGGAACAAGCTTTGTTTGCTTATATATTGGTGTATTTTAATAGCTATTCAAAAAAATATTTGTTACATGAATCAGCTTTTATTGAACCTGTGTAAAAAGTCGTGAATTTTTCCTATTGTTTACATTTAGTAAAATACCTCAACAACTGAAGTATAGAAGTTGCCTGTATTTAACGAAAAAAATGACAATATCTAGTTATTAATATATAGATAATGAGATATACTGACATTTGCACAAACACCAATCGATAAGTTAACGTTAATATATATAACGCACTGACATGAAATGGCGTTCTCTAATGATAGTCTGGTCTCCATTATCTTTACTTAAAAGCAACAATGTTTATTACTATCCTCATCCACTTAGGCGCCATCGCGAATGTGTTAAGTAGTTCGCAATATTTCGTGAGAATGTAGCGATTATTCTGCGAAGATTTCAATCGTACCTATAATTCATAGCACAACTCGCATGGATATATCGTTACGTGTAAAACAGGCATCAGTAAACCACTTCCTTTTTTGAAAGTTGCTGCTTCATTCTGTAACGGTCTATTTAAAAATAGATTAAGTTTTTCGATGTACTTACTCTCCTAAAGTAGCATAAGAATTTTTAGCAAGTGCCTTATGTATATACATATATAGCATGTATACATTAGAACCGCTGAAAGAGCTTAAAGTACAATGAATTTATATAAATATTGTTTAAGTGTTCGCTTAGTACTGACAAGTTACTGTAGTAGTCTAGTTATTCGACAAGTGTATATCCGATTATTATAATATAAATATAATAACTTATTATAAAGATTGACAATGAGATTTTATAAAAAGCTCTAAGACTGAATGCTGGTCATGTATCGCCAGCTGCACTTTGTTTCGCGAGACCAAATGTTTGTGATTCAAAATTGACATTCCCGTCCTGTTTGACAGTAGTTTTGATAATTATTAAATAATTATTGTGGTCTCAAACGATTATTTAGTGGTTGTATGAAATGACATTATTATTAGTTAGTTTGTTAGCGTTAACTTTTTTGACTCCCAGTTCTTTGGCTTGCCATTTTGCATTTTGAAAGCACCACTGTGGTTCATTATGTTTTTTTTAAAACTAAAGTAATGTTTTAATGTAACGGGTTTTGAATGATTGTGAGCTCAAGCGTCTATCCGACCTTAATGTATCGAATCAGGTTCTCTGCCGTTTCGTCAAACATCGTTTCCCAAACTGATTAATTTTCCAACTGTTTCATTTGGGCAAATACTTTTTTTCTGCAACTGTAAATATTTCAAGATTTCTTAAAAAATAACCTTACCTAATCTATAGGGTTCTACACGATGGACCTGAAATAAATCTTAAAATATTTACAGTTTTGAAAAAAAAAAGCATTTGCCCAAATGAAACAGTTGGGAAAATAATCAGTTTGGGAAACGTTGTTTGGCGAAATGAAAGGAGACCATTAATCATCACCAAATATTGAGTGTTCATTGTTTAATCGAAATGTTTATTTTCTTGTTATCCTTACTGTAAGGTGCTTCCACATAGAGTTTCTTAGCCTAAGGTAGTCAATAGGAAACTGTAACGTCCATTTACACTTATCTAGTTTGATATTAACAGGTTTTTATTTGTACCGGTTTTCCGACATTTTTACGCCGAGTGGCATTATTTTACAATTAACAGTTTGCTCACCAATTTAATGTTTTAGTCCAATTATTTGTACTTTTGTACTGCTGATGCCATTTACAAATATGTAAGTTACAAATTCGCTTATAAATTACTTATTTTTAAATAAAGGTAGCGGATCTACTTATGTGTGTATGTATCACTGTACGGCTAGCGACACTAGTATTTTCTTCTGAACTGGTTAAAGGTGATAACCGAGCGACCAGCGGACAAGTTGCGCTAGCCAGTAGCTAGTAGATGTATGTTGTACACGAATTACTAGTAATCAACAGTACAAAAGTTTGTTTGCGTTTAGTTAACATGTAAGGACTATGTATGTATATTGTTTTGACCGAGTTTCGAGGCCCTAGTAAGCAAGCCGCTCGCTTCGCTCGGTGGCCGATGCTTTGTACAGAGATATTTATACAATTTTATACAATATGTTGATTAAGTTTAAGTTTACATTTCAGGATATCGGTGCTAATTATATGAACTTAATAATGCTACTTAATATCTTATTCCGCATTAAACCGAAATCAATCAGCAGTTGCTTTAAAAGTTTAAATACTGTAACTGAATTAGGGCCCTGTACTTAAAGTTATTTATTAGTCAATAAAAGTTCTGTTTGTAAACACTTAGTTTTATTTCACGGTACTTGAATTATTTGACCAGGTTTCATTATTTTTAACTGTTTTTTAAACCCGTCATTTGGTTGTATGGCAGGTCTTTTTTCCTTTACTAAGGCATAAGCATCATTGAAGGACATCTCATGGTACTGCATCAAGTAGCCCATCGCCACCATCGACGTTCGCGACACGCCAGCGTTGCAGTGAACCAGAACATTCTGCCGGCGATCTACAGCTTTTCGAATAAACGGCAAACAGTCCGCGAGCACAAGTTTTATATCGGTTTCTGGTAAATCTAAACACTGCACAAACATACAGTTAACACTAGGAACTTCAACTTCAATTCCAACACTAAGAATATTAGTTATGTTGTATACTTTTATCACGTCCGTCACAGCACAATCTTGTGAACCGATGTATAAGTTATCAACAACTTGCACCGGGACATTATCAGGTTTGGTATCCACAACGAACCCATAGGTATTAGGGGCAAGGAGCGTCACCTCCCCCCCTCTTTCAACGTACCTCTGCCCATCCGCGTTCGTCACAACAGTTTCCATCACTTTAAGTTTGTTCTTTTGTTTCTTCAATTCACTGAGGAAGCTCATCTTGAAACACAGCAACTGTTAATGGTTATTGAATCCTTATTTCACCAACGAAACAATCTTAAAATCTAAATTTTACACTAGTCTTTTGGATTCGGCTTGACAAAAAGGCGTAAGCGCCATTTAGGGTGTCAGGGCTTCAAGAGCTTATTCATTGTCACTTTCACTGTCCTCGTCTTGATTCTTTGGTTGGTTTTCCCGGTAGACTAGGTCTTCAGGTTGGTACTCCACATCGCAGAGGTAGAGCCCGTCGGGAGGGGCGTTCTGGATGTGGTTGTGCCAGGAGTGCTTGGAGGGCACCTGCAGCATCACCTTGATGGCTTCGGGGGGCAGCTTGCCGACGGCGACGCTGTTCAGTGTTCCCATCATCCGACGGATCTGGGAAGACAAACATTTTTAATTAATTAAACTAGAAGCTTGAAATGGGAAAATAGTGCGGAACTACTACAAAGATGTGAAAGGTAAGATTTTAAAATTATCTACTTTTCAAGACATTACTAATGAGTCCCAACATAGTAGGTCTACGTTAAGTATAGCGGAGATCCTGTCGCCACCTTCCGACTACATCATACACTATTTACATACTAACATATTACGTACGACCAGTGCAAGTTAAATAAAAACTTGATAAAACCTTTCACTAGAGAGTTTTGGTACTTAAGCATACCAAGCAGAAGTGTTCGCATTATTGTTCCAATGTGGGGTTGAGACTACTGTTGAAATTACTGGCATACTTGACAGTGTTGGAAATGCATTCGGAGTTTTAGGCTTTTAGTTTAGGAGTCTCTGATGCCACTTAACAGCGCCTCTATTGTAGGCGGTAAAATCCAAATCGTATATGACCTGTTATGGTATTGTTTTTACCACGGCCGCCTTTACTGTCAAGTAAATAAGAGCTATAAAAACGTGGACAATACGATAACAGGTGAAAAATGATATGGATTTTACCGGTACCTTTGCCATAAAAAAAGAATAATCACCTGATTATGCACAAACGCCCGCCCCTTGAACTCTACGTCCCAGTAGTCCCACACGCCCTCCCGCGCAGCCGCGTAGCTCGTCAGCTGCGAGCGCCCGCGCCGCACCTCCAGGCTCTTGATCTCGCGCCGGTTGTGCTTGTGCTGCTTCAGCTTGTCGAAACGCTTGAACGTCGTGAAGTCGTGGATGCCGATGAAGTATCTTGAGGCTTCTGTGAACTTTTCTATGTCGAAGTTGGACGCTCTGAAAGTTTGAGAGATTTGTCACGTTTTTTTATGGCATTAAAAACTTTCAGATACGTTGCCAAACATGGTTTGGATAAGATGGAATGACTCTATACCAGTTATTTAAATGGTTGCCTTGTGTCCAGGCTTAAATAAATAATAAATTCATGGCCAGGGAGATTCTCACACAAATTGACCTAGTTCCAAACTATATAAGCTCTAGGCTTGTACTATGGGTAGTAGACAACTATATGAATACTTCAAATACTCATGCTGATCACACAAATATTTAGCAGTAGCTAGATTAACGCGTCGTCAACAGGTTAAAAGCAAATACGATAAGGTGTTAATTGAAAACTTTACTGTAGGTAGTTAAATTGGTGAACTCCTGTTTAAATCTCAGAATATTAATTTCTTAAACCTATTGCAAAAGTCATAGGAAGGCGTCTCTAATTTCAATTTGCAAAACTCAATTTTCATAGTACGTATTCAGAAGCCAATTTTATCCATTAAAATTATTATTACCAATCCTTATAAAATAATGACTAGTATTCTGAGTAGATGTTTTTGGGTGTTTGTTGGTAAGCGAACCACTCGAAAACAGCTGGACTGATTTGGCAAAATACTATTTAAAAAAAAAAGGATTTGGCAACATCTGTCGGATCAACTAGTACCTCATAAAATGGCATCTCTTCCACTCCTCCACGGGTATGTGTTGTGCTATACTGGTGAACTCAGGCAGAACAACATCCTTTTTCAAAACTGCAAACCTACAAATTTAAATGTCATAATGTTGAAGTACCTGGATGACCGAGCTTTGCTCCCTATTTTTGTTTTGGTAAGGTTTCTAAAGATTAAACCTAGATAGATCGATTTATCGCCCCCGAAACCCACTGCATACTAAACTTCATGAAAATCGTTGGAGCCGTTCCCGAGATTCATTATACATATGTAAAAGAATTGCTCGTTTTATGGTATTAGATATGTAAAACATGTAACTGTACATTATTGGTCTAATCTTGTTACTATTAACATAATGTTTGTGGCTTAGATCAAACTAGCATATTTTAGGTTAATGAAAATGTTAAAACAAATTATCTTTTTCATCAAGATGAAACTCCCAAGTTTATTTTTGTAATGTAGTAGATATTAATTTCATTATTTATCTCTGTAATGTTAAAAATTGTTTGCAAATGTTTGCACAATCGTATAGACTTGGCTAGGAAAGGCATGGCTTGGCATGTCAATTAACTTGGCGACCGGTGCAAAGTGCCATCTAGCATACAAAAATTAAATTCTTATTAATAAATTATCTAGTTTATAGAAATATGTAAAACCATTAACTTTTAATATTAATTATTTTTGTACATATATCATAATATACCTGTACAAGTATGTTCTTGAACGAGCCTTGAATCGAGAGTGGAAATCATCAGAAACCCGCAGACAGTTCTTGATGTAAATAGGAGTGTTTGTACGCTTAAAGTGCTTGTTTAAAGAGTAAGTGATGTTATGTGGCTCAAAGATCTTGGACCCAAATCTCTCTAAATCAAAGTGGGCACTGGCATTTAAGGCATGAACACCACCATCTGTGCTACAAAGAAAAAAAAACCATTGTATCATTGTTTATAGTAAATGAAAATGCATTATTAATCAATTGAGTGACTTTTCAGACATATTTGTTTTGGTTTTGATATTTTCAGCTGTATGAAATGTTAAACAAAATCTAGACTTAATTCATCTAGGATTAACAGCAAAAACATCGAAATCTACACAAACACAAAGTCATGGGTAAAACTATGAATAGAATAAGTTTTTTCTTTATATTATTTTATTTATTCATATTTTCACTGCGATTCGTCCAAGTAGATTTCGATTATCGTTATTCCCTCGAGAAATTTTAGTTTTTCAGGGATGAAAAGTTGGCTACCTATGATTCAATCCAGGGGCTATTTCAATTCAAAATTTCATCCAAATCTGTCTGTCCGTTCAAGCGTGAAGGAGTTACAAAGTAACACACAAACTATCGCATTTATATTATTAGAGCTATTATTTTATGGCCGTGTTTGAAGTAAGAACTTACCGGCTAGAAAGGGCAACACTGGGATAAATCAAAGACCGCAAACCCAGGAGCGCTGATTCCAGACGGCCTTGAATACTATCGGGGTCACCGTAATTTTTCCCTTCCTTTATCCATAATTTCTCAGAGGACCTGTGTTTAGGAAGTGGCACATGGAGACTAGGATTTTATATCACTGAAGACGGTTTTATATTTATGTTACAAACCTGAAAGTGGACCCGATATAAGAAAAGTACGTAAAGTATCTAGCTTTCATTATACTATCCACCAGTTACTGTTGATGTTTAGACGTTTAGTTTTTAATTCAGTAAACAATTACTTTTTATTTAAGCAAAACAATTATTTCAGGTTATATAGTATTCAGCCCTACAGTACAGCTGATTTGCTTTGACATGACAGAGAAGTTCTTTCGTATTCTAATAAAAATAATAAATTTAGCAGGTATATCTTTTAATCATTTTTAAAAACGTCTTAGCGATGTCACTACAGCTACTTGAGCTACGGTGAAAAACGTGGCAAATTATTCGCTTTCTCAAACAGCTTGACAACTTTTTCTTGTTTTCCCTTTCACTCACGTCAGTTCAACTCAGTTCAGATCAACCAGTTGAAAAATGGCTCGACGGACGTGGCATATGTTTACTGTGATAACACTATTATTTACGATTTTATCACTCGTTGGGGATGTGTTTTCCTCATCGCCGGCACCATGGTACGAGAACCTGCCTGCGGTGACCATGGACTACAAGGTGCACGTTGACGCGGGAAAAGAAGACTGTTACTTTCAGTATGTGCAGCCGGGAGCCACATTTTACGCTAGCTATCAGGTAATTACCAATTATTTTCGCTTTCTAGCATATGTTTCGCTGCTTATCTTTGCGGTTGGATTCGTCGCGAAGGAAATTAATGAGTTTATTAGAGTTTATCGCTTGCTTTTTGTGATTATTATGGAACACTTTCTAATTTGTTTGTAGGTGTTGAAAGGGGGTGACGGCATGTGCGGGTTCGCGGTGCGGCACCCGAACGGGCAGATCGTGCACCCGTACGAGTGGCGGCAGAGCGCGGAGTACGCCGACCAGTCCTCTTCAGGCGGGTACTGGACACTACTTACTTAAAAACTTTGCATGCATTTATCATCATATGGCTTGTACGAAAAAGTTATGAAATTGTTTAGAAAGTCTATTCTATCATCATAATTTCTTTATATTCTCTTTTTGAAACTATTCCTAAATTGCTGTAATTAGTTTTCCAATTTTATGTCCTCATATTTGTTAAAAAAAAAACCAAGTTCTTGTATTTTCTGATTATAACATAGTCTAAAAAATAAGCCTAGAAAGACTTTTGAGCACTGATCATAGTAAGCATACAAGTTGCTAGTTGTTTGCTAATTCTAAACAAACCTAACGTAATCTTTTTTGAGGCCATTAACAAAATGCTGAAACTCTTTAATATCAATAGTTATTTGGACCTAATAAAGTCAAGTCAATCAATCTTCAACTTTATATGGTGGTTGGACCTTGTGCAAGATCTGTTGGAATTGATACCACTATCTTATTCATAAGATAACTAGTGAAATTATTCATATAGAGATATATTAATTCTAAGGTTCGCTGCATGGGCAGACTTAGGAATCCTAATGTCTATGGGTCTCAGATCCCATGGCCCATCTGCTGTCTATGTTCTTGTTTGCCTTCTTAATGCCGTAATATGTAAGGGCTCAAAAACATAAGCCTTCAATTGCTTAATCTTTTGATTGTTATAATAGAAGTCCAAATCGAGCTAAACTTTAACTGTATGCAACATGAACATTGTATACTGTCACAGGTACTATGCGGTGTGTATTGACAACCAGTTCTCGCGGTTTGCGGGCAAGCTGGTGAACCTGTACCTGTCAGTGATCCGCTACGACATGTGGGAGAAGTACGCAAAAGAGGTAGAGGACCTTGACATGAACATCAAAAACTTCACTGTAAGTTTCAATATTATTACAACAATTTAATTTTAATATTGAGTTTAATTTTTTTTTAGTGTGTATGTATGTACGTCCATTCCTTTGTCTGTGCATTACCGGGCTGTATCTCGTGAACCGTAATGGGTAGACAGTTTAATTTTTTTCAGAGTGCATAGATCAATTCTAAACAGTTGCTGTAACAGCAAATGATAAATAAAAAAAGGAGAGCCCCATGAGTCAGACTCTCACATGACCGGTTTTATTTACAGGCCATCAAAGTTATTTATTTATTTAATAATTAGAATAATAGGTTAACTGTAAATACCAAAGCACAGTAAATACCCTAAGCACATTTCTTTAGAGCATTGATTCTAGAGCTTTTTCAGCATTACATGCCGTGCCATGCTGTATTTCTATTGCCGCCATGAAACAAATAATAAAATTTATATTAAACTATAAGTTAAGAAAATCGTGCAGGAGTCCAACTCGCATGTAGCCAGTTTTTTTTGGCCATCAAATACAGTTTTACCTGTGGAATAGATATTGAAACTAGATGGTTGTTCCAGACCTCCATCCAGCTGGTGGAGCGCAACATCAACGATATCCTGCAGTACCAGTACCACTCCAGGGCGCGGGAGTCCAGGGATTACAACCTGTTACAGGACAATAACACTTATGTAATGAGGTGAGTGTGCTTAGTAAAAGATACCCTTTACAGGGTTTAATTTTTTATAATTTTCCGTGACATACTTTTTGATTAATAACCAAAAATTTACAAAAATGACCCTTACATCAGATTATGGACCAAAAAATAAAAATAAAATAATATTTATTTTTTACGCGAAAAAAAAAGGAAATTGATAAATTTTAAACTTTAGGAAATGTTATCAAATTATGGCTCGTCAGAATTGACTTTGTTGCGTAGAGAATAAAGTTCATAACAAAATGAGTATGTTCTTTTGCGTTTTCCAACCATATTATCTTAAATACGGAGCCCTCGGTGCGCGAGTCCGACTTGCACTTGATCGTTTCTTTTTTTAAATAATTATTATCGTTCACTTATTTACTACATGAGCGATTGCACTTCCCTTGAAGCCAGGACATCTGTCGTGAGAGGGTTGACTTTTTAATTTGACCTGGCCCTACTTTTTATGTTCTCCAAAATTTATTTGTACTTGCCTACTTTATGCACAACTTTTCACTTTTCTCAATGTCTCAGGTAACCCTGAAGAAATTCCTGAAAGGGACAAGATGGCCTCTGTTTATCTATCTCTTCATTGTATTGTTTTTTTACTGCAATGTTTCGCCTGTATTGGTTTATTAACATTGATCAGAACTACCTAATTGAAACTCATTTTACAAAATTTGTGGATGGGTGCGAAATTGAACCGAAAGTAGGTCACACGGGAGAAAAACAGCTGTTACTTTCTTGGCTAGTAATTGTTGCACGAATTCCAAATCTTGATTCACTGTGCCAACAAGCCACCTTTGTTTAAAGAAATTTTTATTCAGTTGTGCATTGAAAAATAATACTTTAGTAGCTTAGAAAGTATGGATTTACTTTGAATGCGTTAATGTATTCGACTGGTGGTGGTGGTGGTGCGCGTGATGGTCACGGAGTGCGACATTTTGGACTGAAACGCGACGCGACACTCTCAATCAACGTGTATAGACAAGGAAATGTATTCACGTACTTCCGCAGAATCATGTCGCAAATGTTGTAATCCAATAGATTGCTACGTCATTAAATAGCCATAATTCGTAACTCAAGGTAGCATTCTTTGCCAGTATCATTAACACCTTAACAATTAATAGATTGACAAGTAAAAACTATATTCAGCCGATGACGAAAGACAACCTGTATGTAAGATCTGTATGTTATGCAAGCTTTCTACTGAAATCTGTTTGTTTTTAGGTTATCTTAAGCATGGGCAACGTAGGTTAGTAGGGAAGACCAGTGACCACCACAAAATTATAACTCCTGAACGTGTAAATGCCTGTCGATGAAATTAAAATTCGACGTAGTAAGATATTCTATGAAACGAGTAAATGTAATTGAAATCGTACAAAACATGTTCCATACGTGTTTAATGTTTCCTTCATTCGTTATGGTCTATACATGCAAGTCTTATATTTATAAAGGTTTGCGATTAATTCAAGAATATGATTTCTATTCTACGAATATATTATAAGTTCTGGCATTTGTGCGATTAAAGTGGCAATGTAACTTAGTTTACGGATTATAGCGTATTAAATATTTAATTAAACATTCCAACAGGTTTTAAAACCTTTTTAATACACTTATAACTTGTAACAAACAACGTAATCAAATATTCGAAGTCAATTTCAAACAGGCATTCGATGTTAGTAACGGGTTTGTAACGTCTTAGAATTGCGGTCTTAAGATTGCGGCTTTGAGGATGCCAATGTGTATGGGTGACAGATCCCACTTACCATCAGGGTGTACGCTCGTTCGCCTTACCCATGCTATAAAAAAATACTATGTATTGACTTGAATTGTTGCATACTTATGAAATTCTGATGACAATACAATATATGGTATCATCGAGCTGGTATAATGATGGAGACGGAAGGTCATACGACAAAGGAACTCCTCAAAGGCTTATAGTAGATCCCTCGAGTTTGGTTTCAATTAACTCGTCTTCTGATACTGACTTTATTATTAGTGTTAGAAGTTGCTAAAGACGTGTTCATACTCCTTGTGTGATATGTCACATGAAAAATGCTTAAACTATAAAAAAGATAAAAATGTTCGACCGTCGTTCTGGTCATCTGGCCCACACTGCATCCGTCCAAGATTACACAAGTATCGTTCGTAAAGTCTGTTCCTATTCAGACTGCCAATGACAATAACAAGTATACCTGACCGTAATGGTCTTTAGACCTCTAATTAGTTAATTAAAAAGGTTGAATATATATTCCTCATCATCATCGAATTATTACGCTGGGTGCGACAGAGACGAAAACCTCTCTTGTCAATCAAATCTATCGAAACATCACTACATTTTCATGGCATATCTATTTCGAAAAAACAAAATGTATTGTATCAAGCACCAGTCAGCGTCATCGCATTTTACCGAAAGTGTTTTTCATCAAAAAATACAACATTAAACAGAGATTCAAGATAAACATAAAGACAATGACTAAGTGTATAAATAAATAATACTATGCTCAACCTTCAAAGGCACGCGAATATGGAGTTATAATGGTAAATTGATTTGTTTATAAGAGTGACGAAATGAATAGGAACAGACTGTAAACATAAGTGTTGTTATTGTAAATAAGTCCTTTTACCGTCCGTATTTTTTTTTCTTTAGTATGTTATACTAGATTGTTAACTAAGAAAATATAAAAAAAAAGAACTCTCTTGGGAAGCACTGGTAGATTTTTGACTTGTAAAACTGCACGTGCGGCCTACTTACTGAATACTTCCTTTAAATTTTTTCACTATGCTTGAGCGCCAATATTTTGAGTGTTGAATAAATGGTGGTTAAAAACTTTTTGTCGATTATGAGGAAACTTTATAATAAAACTTATAAAAGTAAAACTCAGTATGGTTTTACCAAACAGTGGCTGTAGAATATTTAAGCATGGCTCAGTACAGACTTAGGTTTTTTTAATAACCTTACTACTGAGAGGCTGTATAGGTTTCTGCTACTATTACTAATTACTTTTCTTCCTTAGGGTTGACGTGCATTGCATTCAACCCGCTTCTAACATAAACAATGGCATACTTTCGGAGTATGAGAAGTAAAATAGTATATTCATGTTATCGTTTCGTTTCCAGGTGGTCATTCATCCAGATCCTAGCCATCACGGCGACAGGGACGCTGCAGGTGTTCTTCCTCCGGAAGCTGTTCGAGGTGAAGGACAACTCGTCCAAGACGAGAATTTGATTAGTTCGTAAGGGAACCGTGACGCTCAAACAGAACAGCTTAATCTACTAAATTAGCACTGATCGGAATAGGTAGTGCTAATTCGCGCTAAGGGAACGCGCGTGTTCATTCATGCGTGAATGAAAAACAAATAAACTCTGCAGTGTACAAAATTAGGACTAATTAGTTCGAGTAGTTTAAATAGTGCTAGGAAATGAGATTATATTTACCAAGAGCAACAAATTATATTTCAATTTCATTCACGCATGAATGAACAAGCGTCAAGTGTAGGTAAGTTGGCACTATCCGTTTTAATCACTGTAAATTAGTCGTACAGTTATTTTGTATGATTAATAGACGTAACATCAACCGTATGCCTGGACTTATTTAGCAAAAAAACGGGAATTTGGTAACGGGTATTAGGGAATGGTATTTAATGGGTGTCCACAGTCAAGACTAGGGTCGCTTAAAGTCTGGAATGTTCCGGAAACACCTGGAATGCGGGAAGAATCAAGTAAGTTTTAAAATGTTTAAAAAGCCTACGTGAAAATTTACCACTTTGGCCAAATATATTTTGTCCGGATATTTTTGCATGATGGGATTATTTCCGGATTCTTTTGATCTGGTCACTCTAGTCACGACACAGATTCCCTGAATGTTTTTCTCTGAGTGAGTCCGAAGTTGCAGAAGTGTACACTAACTATACTTAATTACTAAACCTGTTAGTCTTTGGGCTGTTGTATTGCATTTTGTTAATAACGCATTTGTTATCTTTCCACTTTCTGACTGAGTCTAACATTCCTTATCTTGTATGATCTGTAATTATTTTAAACTAGCCCTGTTGTTTAAAAAACAACTATAAAATTTAACCTTTGAACGCCACATCATTGTTTCGTTGAATTAAGTTGTAATTTTCATAGCATAGCAAACATGTTTGGCGTGTGAGTGACTCATTTTGTACTTGACGTAAGTCGTTCAAAAGGTTAAACGCCACAGTCGATGAGCCTCATCGATTTTGTTCAACGTTTCATACATTTTGTCACAACGGGCGACAATTGACATTCTGTGTACATTGCGTAATTAATATGCCGCCCAGTGATGTGGGAACTTGTTAATTTTGTAATGTATTTCGAATTATCATTGTCATCGGTGAATGTCAAGTAAAATAGCGGCCTGACGTTTTGGAACACGTTAATATGTCAACTGTGGCTAGAAGTTAACGCCGCCTTGCCTCTGGTTCAATTTATTATGGACCCCTAACGAAGGGAACAGGGAAAGAACATGTCTAGTCAATTTTTAAAATGCTATTTTAATATTAAAATGTTACAGTTTGCAATGAACTATCACTCACCACTCACTTGAAAAAACGTCTACATGAAAATTATGTACAAAACTACATGGTTCCTAACTTTCAAATCTCTATCTAAGGTGACTAGATAATTATGTTCTTTCCGTGTACCCTTCAAATGGTGTTTAAATATTAATACTGACTCGCTGTCCCCTCGCAGTGTAAGTCGAATCTGTACTCTACTTAAAAGCATTTAGAGTGTATAGTATTAACCTTTTAACCGTTATTGCCAAGTAACGCCGCCGTCAAATTTACAAGGCCAAATTTCCAGCTCGTTTCGTCATATTTAAGTCAAAAATTGTATTATGCTATATGGTATTCTGGTTAAAAAGAATCGGCGGTTAAAAGGTTAACAAATGTGGCGACAGGTGTGTTTATACTTACTACTCAATACTATCTGACTCTCTTGCGTGTATTGTTCCTTCGCCAATATCTCTAATCGTAATCTATTTTTTTACCACTTTTTAATGAAGGAATAATTCAACGACCCTAGTATAAGTACAGCTTTTTTATTTTTTGTACCACGCGTGATGATACGACTAAGAATAAATGTATTTTCCTATCCAATGTGCACAATTTTACAATGATTTTTATAATTATCTGGACATAACATGCATGACATTTACTTAATATTGTGTTCTCTGTAATAAGGAATTACTTTCGAATTTATTTTTTGATCTGGTTAAACAATCTGTTTTGTAGAAATTTTATATTTTTATTATTTATTTGATATCATGTTGACGCGTAAATAGTTTTAAAATGTGTTTTTGTTAACTCTGTTTCTTGATCAATTGTCGGGCTTTTACTGCCGACACGATTTTTGTAATTAATAATGTGTAATCGTGCGTTGTACGATGTACTTAGAGATTATAATAATTAAAATATGAAATAATTATTGGTTATTTAAATTTGACAAATGTACCCTTAAATAACTATTATCTAAATCCATATAACTTCCCTAGAATATGTTCAGAAACGATAAGCAAATGACCTATATACACTCAGGAGCAAAAATACCGGGTCAGAGTGCGTTTTTCATACAAACGAGGCTAATTCGAAGCCTTGGTTCCTCGCCAGGGGTTGTTTTGAGTGATGTTTAATGGTAGATAGTCCAAGGTTCAATAGAGGAGGTCAAAAGTTCTTAAGATACCTAACTGATCGCACAATCAGATTTACACCATAGCGGAGAGTTTGGGTCAGTATTTGGATTTCCTTACATTTTATTGCCGTGTTAGATGTTTTTCTGAACAAGCACTATTCCGGCGTTAACCGCAGATTCATTCAGTTGGGTATCCTAGGCACTCTGGAAGTCCTGTATTCAGCGTCAGATTTCACTAAAAGCATTCCCTGGCGAAGAACCAAGGCTTCGAAATAGCCTCTTTTGTATGAAAAACGCACTCGGACCCGGTAGTTTTGCTCCTGAGTGTATTAAGATACCCGCTGGCCTATTGCCTAACGCGCTCAAAACAGAACAATTTTATTGTTTTTATTTTCAAAATGAAAGCGATTGCGAGTGCGCTAGGCAACAGCCCCTCTGTATCTGTGGTTGTACTTGTTAACATTAGGGCATCTCTTTAAAAGTTTGTACCTAGTTAAGGACTAAAATTAAGAAACGTTAACTTTTCAATAAATGAAGTAGGTAATATGCTTGCACTTGCTACAGGAGTTTTGTCTGAGATACCACCATTAGTCTTTATAAAAGTTTAACTAATTTTCGTAACTCAGTGGAAAAGTTAACGTTTCTTTTTTTCTTCTTAACTAGGTACCAACTTTTAAAGAAACGCCCATTAATGACATTGCATTGTCATTAAAGTATTGGTTATCGATGTGGTTGCATCATAATGTTCACATTAAAGTATCGATGCCCGATTCATTAAGATACAGGGCAATCACAGATACAGGTTTCATACATATTGTAAACTATGATATGCATGTAGAAATCTGTAATACGGGTGTGGAAATTAATAAAAAAAACTTGATATGTACGGAGTTATATTCGATAACACTATAAATAAGCCTTATGCGGTTGACGCGTCCTGCGTCATATAATACAACAATAATTTACTTAAGTACATACCTACATTAATATGATTATTAAAAAAATATAAACAGGAATGTTTTAGGTTAATATAATTGTGATTATCAAATTATAGCGGAGACGTCCGCCCATATGACTAGGTGAGGACACGGCGTGCGCCCTTAGAACGAAATAATACAAATACATCTTACGAACTAGTCAGCGCTTTCGACCTGTACAATAAACTCGTGAATCTCATACGTAACTGTACACACTTCACAGCAAACTATACACTACTATCTTATACTCTTTGAGTGTAATGAATACATCGTAACTATATATAAAGCACCTGCTTATATTAACGGGTGACGTAGTTAAAATGCTCTAAAATACTAAGTTATATTAAGGCAGTGTCTGGACGGATGTTGCTAGCCAACCATCGTAGCCCGATCGGGACTCGGCCGACTTCAGATCATTGTGCAAACGTTTCAAACCACTTTAATACTAAGCACCGCTTTTAAATAACTAAAGCTTGTTTCACACGCGGACGGTTGTCCCAATTAAAAAGAAGACAGACTGAAGAACAGCTCAAAAATACAGTGGAGACTATTCTTAAGATGCGTTGGCTTCGCGTGATGACAGCTCATTACTTCACAGCACCGGCATAGGAACCAATTTTCGAGCAACATTACGGTGAACCTTAAGATTTCACTTGTTCTGTCCAGTTTATCAGCAATTTGTAAAAGGTTTCGGACACTTCAAACATCGCTCTCTTGGCTTTCCTGGAGATTAAGACCCTGCCAATTATTACGAATGTGTTGCAGCCGTTGTATTCTCAGCTGTCTTGGGCTGTCGCTCTTTGCTTAATCTTAAGCTTTGGTTTAAAACAGTGCTCTCAGTTCAGAAGTCGGCTAGGTCTTGTCAGGTAACCAGAACAGGCCAGGGTCTCAAAACTACCTAGTTTGAGCTGATCGCAGCGAACGTTGACAGTCGTGTCCTCTGCTAACCGGGGCAGTCTCCTGTTTACCAGCGAATGGTGAAATACAGTCCAATAAGCTGTTCTTAGCTAGTCAGATCGTTTTTGGGCTTCCAATTCCTCAACTGATCCAAGGCCAGGGGCGCCGGCTTTCAGTAAATCCCTTCATTAAAGGTGCTCGGTGCTCATGCTTAAAGATGAGTCGGTTAAAGAACTGGTACTGCAGGGGTGGATCCAGAACTTCAGTTATTTGGGGGTTCTCTAAATCCAGCCCTTCTGGCATCAGGTCGCGTTTCCTTTATTAGCCCTCCTCCCCTGGATCCGCCCTTGGTCCACTGACCGATGAATTCTCAGACTTTTGAACCACGTCGGCGCCCAGGCTCTGCATCCCTATTGGCTCTCCTGCAGGTACCAGGTAGTATGTCAAGGCTTCTTCCTCTGCCCCAGGTAGGTCCCGGAGAGCGCCAGCAGCCGGTACCGCTGGCGCAGGTTGCGCGCGCGCGCGTGCGCGGACGCCACCTCCGCGGTGTAGGCGCCGGGGAACCAGCCCGCCTCGCCGTCGCGCGTGCGCTCGCCGTAGTACCAGCCTGCGGACGGGAATGTATATGAGCTTAGATGGAGAAACACAGATAGTCTGCGGATGTTTGTGTATCAAAGGCAGATAAATTATTCCTTAATTGAAGACGGAGGCACGGAGATACCAGATGGTAACGTGATATTAAATTAAACCATTTCACCAAGCATGTTTTGATGATGATGCTGGGCCATTTAACGCATTTACTACCAACAATACATACAATTAAGCGTCGTCCAGACGTCCGTCCAGTGCCTTAATTGCGCGTGTGCGTTTTTACGGTTGCCGAGTTACCTAGGTGCTAGGTGTAGGCTAGGTGCTAGGTTTGTTTAATACAAAACCAAAAATGTGGCGCATAGGGAAATAGAAACAGCATCACTGTTAATTGACGACTTGTAAACCTTATTATAAGGTGACAAGATTCACATTCATATTCACATTGCTGTGTGGTTGCCGGCTTAAAATAGTGCCACTCCACGTCTTCGTGTGGAAGTCGTAAGAGGCGACTAAGGGATTAAAGGCTTGTAGTAGTTGTAGTATGTTTAGGCGATGGGCTTGCAACGTGTCTCTAATACACTGGTAAAATTTTTAGCCTGTTTATGCAAAATGTGGTTACAGAATTATCACCAAGTTTTTAGAGTTGTTGGTAACTCTGTAAATCTCCCTACCGTACTCTGGGATGAAGGCGTGACGGTGTGTATGTATGTATGTAAGATTAACAAAGGGTCAGTTAACTGTGTTGCTGATGGTACAAGGGCAAAGACAAAGAAACGGCATCGAATGCATTATGCAGGCCATATAGCTCGGGAAAGGACACTTTGACGTGGTGAGAGGTGGAACTACAAATATTTTCAACTGGCAACCACCCCAAGCAGCACTTTTGGGTGTCAATTGGATCATGTAATCAATTTTTGCCATATTGCTCATACAAATGCTGCCGTTTACTTAAATCAGGTCTAGCAGAACACCGACCTTCGCTAGTCTTCCTGGTGACGTTGAGCACGTCGCCCTCCGCGAGCGGCAGCTCGTCGGGCTGCGCGGGCGCGTAGTCGTAGAGCGCGACGGCCTGCGGGCAGTCCCAGCCCGCGTACACCGCCTCGCCGCCCGCGCCCGCCGGCGGCGCCAGCGCCTCCGACCAGCGCGACGCGTCCGTCTCCGAGGGACACGAGATCAGCTGGGGAACCACAACTCACAATTTAGTTGCGATAGGAACATTGAACTCTGTTCAAGTTTGTGATTCGTTTTTTTGTGCATCTTGTTTGCTTACAATATAAAAAGTATCCTTAATCGCGAAATAGCCTATCAATAAAAATTGCAGAAGTTGATTGCTGTCTTACTTCAACTTCAGTTCTAGAGCAAGAAGCACAATTTTGATGTATTTTTCTAACTTGCAAGTTAGAGTCCGCCCAGTCAGTCGTTTTACATTATTTTGTCATTTTGAAATGTATCACGACGCAGTAAATAACAAAATTTCGAAATAATGTAGGTATGTTTTCAAACCTTAGACATTTTTTATGTGTGTAATATATGTTATATGTTTAATTTCGTAGTAATTTTACAACAGTGCAACAAATAGTTATAGGATTAAATAGTGCTCTTTAAACTTATTTCCAAAATATTTACGTACAAAAGTCGAGCCAGTCCAGTATGTCTGTCAGTATGTTCGTCAGTGCAGAGTACCTACATCTGAAAATACGTTAAACTTCATTTAAACGATTTTAATAATACCTACTTACACTGACAATGTAAGTAGTATAGATCGCGAAGTTTCATGAGATCACCTGACAATCCTGTCCGACAATCCCTAGTTTTTTTTTACCAAGGTAACTCTAGCAGATAATCGCCGCATGTATATTAATTATAGGACTATTAGAGGTATTTTCAATATGGAATGGGGTAAGTGGAGTGATTGCTCACCATCTCGAGCGTGCGGCCCTCGTGGTTCTCGAGCAGCGTGAGCAGCAGCGCGTGCTTGGCGGGCAGCCCGGGCGCCGCGCCGCCGTCGCCCGCGCACACCTCCAGCAGCCCGCGCGGGCAGAAGTCCACCGCCACGTGGCTGTTCTCTCTGAGGACCACACAATCAACAGTCATTAGTATAGATAGATAGAAGCCCCGATGTAATGGTATGGAGACCTGTTGTTTTAGAGCTAGACCGATTTTCATGAAACTAGAAGCTAAAAACCACCGCTAGAAAAAAAACCCGCATGCAATTCGGTTCACCACAGACAGATAAAACAGACATACACATAGCGGTCAAACTTATAACAACGATAAATATACAGCAGGTAAAATTCTGACAAAGTAGGATATCCTTAGGGGATCTCCTTGAAATATCGACAAACTTTTCATCGAATGTGTCATTTCACCGAATTTCATTTCATTGAAAACTAATTTCTACTGAAACTTTATAGTTTTCAGGTTACCTTGAGCATTCGTTACGTAGGTTAGGTTAGGTTAGACTAATAACCATAAAAAAATAAAGCTCCTGCGCGTGGAAATGCCTGTCGATGAAATGAAAATTGGACGAAGTGAAACGTTCTATGAAGTGAGTTTCGATATTTCATGGGTAAACCTATCCTTAGGCATTCATAAAAATGTGTGAGAAGTCACTTAGTGTGACGTCAGTTCTCAATACTGACCCTTTTTTCTTGGTGATGACGAGCAGGTCGTTGAAGAGGAACAGGTGCAGTGGTGTCTTGTGGAATTTGCGGCCGAAGGTCAGCTTGGACTCGTCTGTCTTCCACACCAGCTGTGTCGCTTCGCCCGAACGCACCAACCACCGCACGGGCCTAAAGGGAATAAATCTTTAGACCACTTGCACTAAAAAAATGGTATGTATACAATCCTATTGTTGCCTTTATACCTATTTCATGTTAACAAAGGTAATAATCAGATGCCAAGGGTGTTTTACCACATATTTTTACGGCACGGAGAAGGTAAATACGCGCAGGCTATATGATGGTAGGTGGCTCTGACTGCTGACCAAACCAAAAATGCAGTAGGTATACGCCTATGAACTTCATACTCGTACGAGTATACAGACATTTTTTCTGTATACAATATCGATACCTCTATGTTACTCAATTTACTGGTGACCCTACGATCTCCAACACCAACCCTCTTCAAGTTAGGTCTCGTTTCTTTTTTAACAATTAACCTGCTCTAAAGGCGACATCTGCTTGTCTGGCTTCGTGGATCCACCCATGAGTAGTTACCCAATGGAAGTGGTCCGGTTGTCAACTTACTTGCGGTCCCGGCGCGAGCAGGCGGGCGCCAGGTCGGGCGGCGCGCGCAGGTGCGGCGGGAACTCGATGGCCGCCGCCAGCCGCCACATCTCCTCGATGCGCTCCGTGCTGCGCGCGCCCTCGTTGCACTGCGACACGAACTGCAGGGACAACCATATACGGTAAAACACTCACGTCTACAGTCAGCAGCAGACAGGTAGCCAGCCGAAGAGCCAAAAAATTACACACACTCTTTTTCCTTTGACAATAGAATATTCTGTTGTTGAATGCACGGACGTTAATTTGTTACCCATTTCAAAGAAAAACACCTTGAAGATGTCATTCTCATTAGAGATGCCAAGGCATTTGTAATTGATAGGAAACTCAATCTTATTGCTGTTGAATGTCAGATTGACTTTGTAACTTAGGTGGGTCACAAATTTAATTCTTGGACTGAACAACACACGTTCAAGCTTAAAACGCATGAATAACGAATCAAGAGGCACTTATTGTTAGTAGATTGCATGTCATAAGGAAGCAGACGTGGTTTTCGCGAGGGATAGATACCTATATAGATTTTGAGTCCAGGGTGACACTCCTAATCGTGAACTTGTGACGGCTGTAACCGTCCTGGAGTCACAGGCACGACTTTCAGTTGACAGCCAGAGCCGTCTGAGCCGTTCAAAAGAAGGAGATGGCTACGTTGATCCCTCAACTTTGACCCTCACTTGAGGAATCAAAATGATTTATTCCGAATAGGTGGAGTGACAAAATTGTTGTTAGTGGGGACCTCCTAGCTTAGTTAACGTATATGCAGTTCCATATCGATTTTATAATAGTGGCATCGAGTGGTATCTTGTGAGAGCTTGTTGTATTAAGCGTGACTAACGTTGTTAAGCGTCGCCAGGGCCAGCATGCAGCCGTCGCGCTCGGCGTCGCCCTCGCCCAGGTGCCGCAGCACGGCGTCCAAGAGGAGCGGCAGGCGCGTGATGCGCTGCATCGGCAGCATCAGGAAGGAATGTAGTGACAGGCTCTGGCAGGCAGGGTGGCTTTCCAGTCTGAAAAAGGAATATGATGAGTCATTTATTTTGCAAATTGCTGATGGTGAAGATAAGACAGTGAATCGCTCCAGTGTGAGGTATGACCCTGAAGAAACTGAAAAATTGTTCAGACAGGAGACATTCTTTGTAAAATTCCATCTAAGTCCACAAGTCCATGTAAGGCAAAAATTGCATTCCAAAGGTGTAGCAAGCTCGTTTGACTTCTCCATGTCATAATAAGGCTCATACCTGTACCCAATAGCCTAGCAGGATACGATAAAACGAGTGACTGATAGCATATCATTTCTGACGCATCTTGAACTAGTGAAACGAGCATCTTATTCAAGATCATTATTTTATTACGGCCCCAAAAGTAAGCCGTTTTCGGGTGCCAATAATATGGTGTTTACCACATATCTTTTATGGCAAGGAGAAGGCAAATGAGCATACACCTGATGGTATCGGGAATTTAGAACAAAAATTGCTTTCTAGAAACTACAATTCTAAGACCGTAAATGCATTGCCAATTCTGAGGACTAAGATGAAACACCTCTATGCTAATAACTCACCCGGTGGTCTAATCTCCCCCACACTGGAACACGGCCCGTATTAAAGCGAGTTTGTTGTTACCTTCTAAGCGCAGCGGCGAACGCCGGCCGCTCGCGCAGGCGTTGCAGTGCGCGCACCATGAGAGCCTGCTCGGAACAGTACTTCACGTAGCTGGAGAAGTGCTGCTCGGCGTGTCTCCGGACCAGGTCACAGATGCCGCTCAGTAGGATGTTGTCCTGCCAGCACTTCTCTAGCTCCACCATGAGGAGTTGCGAGCACTTGCGCACTGGGGAATGAGAGCAGTTGTGAATATGACTGGCTGAATGTGAATAAACAAGCCTGGTAAAGAAGGTACTAGAAAAAAATGCCTGTCATTTTATAAAAGAGTTTTGATAAATAATTTGAAGTATCACCTATTATCAAAGCTCAATGATCCTTGATAGTCCCATGCCATTTCGATGTCTAACTTTTGTAAATGAAAGTGACACCTAATGCACATTACTGGATAACACGTATCGTATCTGTATCACAGTTACGTTATGATTCAAGTCCTAAGAAGTGTCAAAACAATGGTTTTATAATGTCATTATAACACCGTTCAATGGTGGGCTCCATTCGGCTGATAGTAGATACCCGATCCAATCGTTCCCCTGGCCAATCTCTTTTCATCGAATCCCCACATAATACCACTGATAGCTTTCAGCCAGAAGACCAAAATCTGTTGTAATATTATAGATATACTAGAGGAGGCTCGCGACTTCGTACGAGTAGAATTAAGTTTCCCGCTACTCCTCCTACTTCTTCACGTTGGGTCTGGAAATCCTTTGGAATCACTTAGCGGTTTAGGTATTTGTATTGCACCAAGCTTTTTGAATAAAATCGGATTCAGTTTTTAAACATGTGTCAAAATAAAATGTAACGTAAATCAAAAGCACTAAGGAGTATTGATATCAACTTCGAAGAAAATCACCCCGAACATCTACCCCTTTTCAACCTTCTTAGGGGATGAATTTTAATAAAATACGAAACACGTCCACCATCAATTCTGTTAAAGAATATTTATGCAAAATTTGAAGTAGATTGGACCAAGGAATCACGTTGTCCCATACATGGCCCTACTTTTTAAACCCCTTAGGGGTACAGTTTCGGAAAATCCTTTCTTATCGGTTGCCTATGTTATACAAAGAACACACCCCCACGTTTTAGGTCTCTACGATCAGCGGTTTAGGCTGTGCGTTGATTCGCCAGACAGTTATTCAGGACAAAGCATTTTATGTATAGATGACATATATGGATATTTTAATAATCTCACCAGGCAGGATGGTGGAGAACAGCATCTCCCATTCTTCGGGCGGCAGCACGACCGGGTCGCGGAAGGCGGGGTGCGCGATGAAGTGGGACTCCAGCACGTTGAGGGAGTTCAGATACGAAGCTTCTGACGTCAGCAGCTCGAACTTGGCTTCTTGCAGCCGCTTCTGGGCAGGTGCTAGCGAACCTGGGGGGTGAGGGTGATTTAGAGTACCTATTATTTTATACAAACACCATTCAACGAACGTATTCCGCAGAATTTTCATTACATCGAAAGGCATTTCTCGCCGCAAGGGTTATTTATTGATAGGAACATGTCTAACTTGACTTATGATAGCAATATGTTCTCTAATCAAACCGGACGCTTAAAAAACTATGGGTTGAAAACTGTGTTCCAGGACTTAGTTAAATTACTTACGGTAATTGAAGAGGAAAACATTAACATTTCGTACCGTGAAAGTTCTTTGTTTTTTCGTTAGTAAAATTGATGAACCACGAACGTATAATCATTGCAACCTAAGAAAAGTGCATCAAAATATTGCTGGTGCATCTAATAGTAATAATTATAATAATAAAATCGAGTTAATCTGTCTCTTTCAAAATATGCAAAGCACTTGGAACAAAAGCCATCTTTTGGAAGCGGTAACGGACGATAATCCACTCTTAGATGTTATATGTATCTGCGAGTCTTGGCTCAGTGAAGTTAAGTTAAATTTATTTAATATCACTAATTTCAATGTATGCTCATCTTTTTGTCGTACTCAACACGAAGGAGGAGGTGTCCTGATTTTACTTAAAAATGGCATGGAATATACCGACCGCTTCGATATTGCATCTTTAACTGTAGAAATGGTATTTGAAATTTGTGCAATAGAACTACCAAAAAATAATATTTTGATTATAAATATATACTGGCCAAACAGTAATAGGGAAATCGAAGTTTTTTATACATGCTTAAGTAAACTTCTTAAACTAATTAGTTTAAGAGATAAAAATAAAAATATTATTTTAGGGGGTGATTTTAACGTAGATTTTTATTTAAATAACAATGAGAAATATAGACTGTCTAATTTAATGTCTGCTTACAATTTTCATCAAAGGGTAAAAGAACCCACACGAGTTACTCCGACCAGTTCTAAGTGCATTGACCTGCTTCGGCTGTCCCAAACCAAAACCTAGCAAGAGCCAAATTTTTCAAAATTAGTTTTTTTACACCATACATCTTTAAATTTAGTGCTGCGTGTAATGCAAAAACACCCATAATTCTATCGCCCTTAGTTTCGAAGATATGAGACCCCCTAAACCTAGCAACTCCACCTGCTACTCGTCGATACCAAAATCAAAATCCTAGCAAGTTACATATCCAAATTCAAAGAAATAGTAACTACGGCTTTTACTAGGTATTTGATTTTGGAATTTGCACTCACTAGGTTTTTGTATTTGCTAAATAGCGTGCACTAGGTTTTTGAATTGGGAAATTATTCAAACAAGTTTTTTGATTTACGAAACGGACGGCTTATACTAGGTTTTTGATTTTGGAATTTGCACGTACTAGGTTTTTGTGTTTGTTAAATAACTGGTGAATTAGTCATACTAGGTTTTTGATTTAGGAAACGAACTATTCAGTGTTGTAGAATTTGTAATTTATTCCTATACAAAATCTAGCAAGTCGATGCGAAAGGAGTGCTGCGGGGGCGCGGTGAGGTCCGCGGCGGTGGGGGAAGGGTCGTCAACGCGCGCCGCGCCGAACAGTCACTAAGTTTGCGCTGGCGCTGAACGATGTGTTTTTGTTTCTTAAAACTTTACCAAAATGAGTCGAAATAGTTATAGAAGCAAACTCATTCTCGCAGCCGCTTTATCAAGGTAAGTACTTACGTATTGTTAACTTTTTCTGTGAATTTAAATTTGAAATAAAATTTGTCTTGTTTTAGGTAGGTAGATACTATTAATGGTTAACAATAGTTACGCTCTCCTATTTATATTGCAGTTTTCGTCTGGACACTAATAAGAATCTAATCAATGTGCCTATGTGCTTTACTTTGTTTTATTTTGTTTGTTTGTATGCACGATAAAATAGATACAGATACTTCATACCTATTAAGGGTCATTAAACTTGCTGTGTTATAGGTAAGTAGGGAAAGGTTAGGGTAGGTACATATTTACATAGTTTCGTGGCGGTGTTGTTGGTTAGTAGTACCTAGTTACAGGTGCGGACTTTACCTCTATACTTACATTAAATTTTATTATTTTTCATTGCTGCTATTTCCATCTATTTGATGTCAAGTGGGTAGGTACATAATATTTTAATTTGGCTAATTAAAAACTTGCACAGATTTGCGTTGTGATTTGAATTTTTTAAACTACTTATGGGTTAAACGTAGGTAATACTGAAAAACTAGACTTAAAACTATTATAAATATATTTAATAAAGCCGATTCCGCTATAATATAATTACTTACATGACCTTTCGCGACGTTTCGCCAACTATAGGTAAATATGTACCTATTTCGATCATCCGCTCCTACCTACCTACCTACATAAAAACAAACTGTGTACGTATAAGCTTTGTTGGGTTAATTTATTTCCGTGGGCGGCGCGAAGAAGTTGATAAGTCAAGAAGTAAACTTAAAAAAACGGGACGTATGTATAATATATATTTATGACTTTACTTGTGCTTATTACGAAAATATTATAGTCACTAAGTAATGGGATTTCTTATTAGGTTTAATTTAATTCATTGACAAGCTTCGGCTCTACGAGCATGCCATATTTACATCCTTATCTTTTTCATTCCAGCTTTGAAGAAGAATTTAAGGAATTGGACTTCCTTATAAAAAATTATAATGTGTCAGTATTGCCCAATGCAATCACAGGACCTCGAGGCATTAAAACCTTCAAAAAGGACGGCATAATTGACAAACTCGTACCTCTCATGCCAGAAAGCAGGAGGAAATTTTGGCATGAAATGTCTGTAAATAACGCATCAGTAGATTTGCAAACAGGTGGTGAAGTTCATGAAGAAGTTTAATATTGTTTTTTAATAAAGTTTTTGAAATAAATACAATTTTCGTCGTTATTTCTATTTATACTCTCCTCTAATTATTTAATAAGACTATAAAATGACAATGACAATAAATAAATAAATAAATATTTTCATCTAATCAGATACATTTTTAACCAACTTTGAGGTGAACATGTAGAAAATTTATTTATCATTATAATTATGTAACAAGTATTTACTAAAAATATTGAACACTTAATCTTAAACTTCAATGATCACAACACACATACTTAGGTACTAGGTTTTTACATAAGAGAAATACGCTTGAACCCACTAAGAAATCAGATCAAATTCCTAGTAATAGACTATGATAGGTTATTGAATTTGGTTTTTGAGACCCGAACACACCACGAAATCAGATCAAATGCCTAGTAACAGACTATGCTAGGTAATTGATTTTGGTTTTTGAGACTCGAACACACTAAGAAATCAGATCAAATTCCTAGTAACAGACTATGCTAGGTTATTGATTTTGGTTTTTGAGACTCGAACACACCAAGAAGTCAGATCAATTTCCTAGTAACAGCGACAAATATACTATTAAGTCTCATAAAACTGGCATTTACAGTGTTTTTATATTTTTTTTTGCTGTTTCTACTAGAGTAATTTATTTTCATAATTTAGCACTAACAATGAATAACCTAGGGCTTATAGTTTTTAAGAGGTACATAAAAACGTTTGTTTTGCTTCTCCTGTAAAATTTTCTCAATGGCTCTTACTAGGTTTTGGTTTAGGACAGCCGTGCTGTTCACGAACTTTACAATAAGGCATTCCTCTTTATATGTACGCGAATTCGGTTTATCGGATCACAGAGGACTTCTGTTCTCCATGCCAATTGACAATCCGAAATTGCAAAATTTTACATTATCTAAACGTATATTTAATAAAACTAATATTAATAAATTTAAAAGCGAACTAGAAAATGTAAACTGGGAGCAATTAATTTTAACAAGTAAAACTGTAAATGAAAATTATAATACATTCGAAAAAACTTTAAATATAGCCTTAAACAAGTGCATTCCAAAAATAAAGGTAAAAATTAAATTAAATTCCAAACAAACGTATTTAACACCTGGTTTAAAGGTATCTTGCAAAAACAAAAGACTTTTTAAGTTGTTAGTATCTCAAACCAAAAATACGGTTTTACGCAATCATTATAAACATTACTGCAAAGTGTTAAAAAAAGCCTTTAGCACTTCAAAAAAAAATAGAAACAAAGCGTCATTTGAAAAGTCGCAAAATAAAACTAAATGTATGTGGCGAATAATAAACAAAGAGACGAATAAAAAAACATCATATATCAAGAAAAAAAATATCCAAATAAAAACTGATGATACGATGGACACAATAAAAGACCCTACACTAGTGGCTAATGCTTTTAACGCTTTCTTTTCGTCAGTCGGAAATTCTGTGCATAAAAATTCTAAAACTAACCTCTTAACAAATCAAGTAGACAAATCGTTATTCCTAAATTTAGTTAGACCTGAAGAAATTTATTTAGTAATAAAAAAACTTAAAAATAAGTCATCCTTTGGCATAGACGAAATCCCTCCCACTTTAATAAAAAACTGTGCAGAGAATCTTACTATCCCATATACCCACCTTGTAAATCAATCTTTATCTGAAGGTATATTCCCTGATGCGTTAAAAATAGCTGTTATAAAACCCATCCATAAAAAGGGCGAACTTTTAGACATTAATAATTACCGCCCAATTGCACTTTTACCAACATCATCCAAAATATTTGAGACCGTTATGATAAAACGGCTTTACTCTTTTTTTGAAAAATTTAATGTTCTACATGATGACCAAAATGGATTTAGGTCAAACCGTTCTACAACACTAGCTACTTATAAATATGTCCAAAAAATATATAATGCTATAAGTGAAAAAAAATATGCTGTAGGCCTCTTGCTTGATATGAGCAAGGCTTATGATAGAGTATGCTACCAAACCTTGCTAGACAAACTGTATAGTATGGGAGTAAGAGGACTGGCTCACGAATGGTTTAAATCATATCTAAGTGATCGGTCGCAGTGTGTCGAGATTGAATATACAGACTTTGAGACTGGCAATATACATCACGTTAGATCTGATAGACTCGCCATCACTGGTTCTATCCCCCAAGGTAGCGTCTTAGGATGCTGCCTATTTCTCGTCTATATAAATGACCTCCCTAGTATTTTGGACAATCATTGTGTGCTATTTGCCGATGATGTGTCGATTCTTCTGCCCTGCTCTAATAATTATGAAGCTGAAATTAAACTTAACTTAACACTTAATAAAATTGTAGATTGGCTAGACACGCATAACCTGAAGCTTAACCTAAGCAAAACTAAAGTAATCCATTTTAAACCCCACCAGAAAACTGCACTACAAATATCATACAGCCATAATGACACCAAATTAGAAACTGTGAACTCGGCCACTTTATTAGGTATAGACTTGGACATCAATATGAACTGGAAATCGCACATACTAAAACTTTCCAAAAAACTATCCTCATTTATATATGCACTCCAGCATCTCAAACGAGCCACGGACTTGCAGACAGCGCTTGTCGCGTATTATGCCTACGCGTTCTCAAGGATGTCGTACGGCATCGTATTATGGGGACACTGTTCCGATATTGATAAAATTTTTAGACTACAAAAAAAATGTGTCAGAATCCTAATAAATATTGACCAAATGGATTCCTGTCGCCCCCACTTTATTAAATTACAAATGCTCACCCTTACCTCAATCTACATATTGGAATCATGTAAATTTGTAAAAAATCATATAAATCTCTATACACCAATAACTGAAATCAGACGAAATGACCGAAACCTAAATAAATTAAAATTGCCCTTCTCCAAATTAAAAATAATAACTTCTAGCCCTCACCATATGCTTATTAAAATATACAACCATCTACCTAATTCCATAAAAAACTTGGAAAAACCAAAGTCGTTTCACAAACAATTAAAACTATATCTTATCAATAAATGCTACTATAATTTAAACGATTTTTTTAATGATAAGTAATACTGAATAAATATGTTATCAACCATAGTTTTAATTGATCTAATAATTATTATTGTAAACAAATGTGCAATACGAAAGATTTTATCTTAGAGCTATTTAAGATTAAGTTACGTTTAAGTTTTATTTTATAATACAATTTTGAAATATTTTATGTGATATTAGAATACATAATTAGCCCTCTAAAATTGCTGTGCCCTTGCAGGGCGTCACATGAATACCTATTTTGTTTTCCACCTTATATTTGTAATGTGATATGCAATAAAGATTTTGAATTTGAATTTGAATTTGAACCTAACGTTATGACGTAGTTAATGTTCAAGATATCCTAATAACATCTTAGTTTCAGCAGAAAATCGCGATAAGATGTGACCAATGTTACTTACTGAGTACAGCAGACTGAAGCACCTCTGGCACCTCGCACCACAGCGTGCGCGCCGGGCCGCGGGGCGCCACGAGCGCCATGGCCGTGGGCCGCGCGGGCGTCGCGCCCGCAGGGCCTGCGCCCACGTCGTACGCGTCCGAGTCCGAGTCGCCGGTGTCGCGGCACAACGACTGCAAATTGACAAGAGTGAATTTAAGGGATGTTGGAACCGATGTAAGTGCATGAAGAGGCAGGTGAATGGTAGAGGAAGCGAAAGTTGCATGTTTAGATCGTGCACCTAGCGTTCCATCTCTGCCTACCCCATTGGTAGGGAGCCAGGCGTGAAGGTGTGTATGTTGGAATATTCATTTAACTATAGCAACATTAATTCCTAAACTAGTTTTTAAATGGTTGGCTTGTTCTACCGATTATAACACCGAGTTAACATAACGCTCTTGTCTTGTTTTTATTAATTTCTAAAATGCCTTCCCGAACCTACTAACAGTTTCTGTTGTAAACAACAGATACAACGGAAATGTTTAAGTTGTCCATGACAGTTAAACGTAAAAAATGGATTTATGGGTAGGTAGGTACAGTCAAGGAATTAAATGTGTCACCCACCTTTGTTCGAAAGTCCATCTGACATTATGCAGCAATAAGGTTGAGTTTCCTATCAATTACAAATGACTTGGCATCTCTAATGACAGTGACATCTTCAAGCAGATTTTCTTTGAAATGGGTAGCAAATTAACGTCCGTGAACTAACCTACTTGAAATAGTTGTCGAGCATGATATAATAGTTTAATCAACGGTAGGCCAACGAATATGATTAAACTGCCTTGTCGTTCTAATTAAAATAAAATTAGAAAGAAAAGCATGACCAATATATTCACAATATCAAGGTTCAAAGTACCTCGTCATTTTTAATGGGCCTCTATTCTATTGCGTTAAACAATATTGCCTTTGACATGTTATCTAATTGTCAACGTTACGATAGCTCTTATTTAGTTGACAGTAATGGCAGCCGAGTTGAAAACAATAAGATAACACGTCAAAGGCAATATGCTTTTGCCCAGTAGAATAGAGACCTGGATGAAATCGTACATAATTTTCTTTGCATGCACCAAACAAATCTACGTAAACAATACGTATACAAATAAAACCAAAAGTTTGCAGACGTACCCAATCATCCGATGACTCATACCTAGCCACAGAATTCTCTAGAACCTTTAGAGATTGGGCACACAACTCAACCAAGGGTTTGACGAGCACGAGTGTTTTCCTCACACTGTTTTTACGCGATATCCTACCCAACACGTTCATTTTAACACACGCTCATGCAAATTTGAAACCCGAATGTTAGGTGATCCAGCGAGAATGTTCCTCATTACCGTTATTAATGAGTTAAACTAAATAAACACGTTGAATGCCCGCGACACGCCTGGACGGTTTAAACTTGATGCAATTTCTAGTTAGTGGCAGTGGACGTGTTAAGGTCAAACTGATAAGTTGGCTGGTCCCGCTGAAGGTCGCGCAATTACAGTTCAATTAAACAGGTGTTTGCAATTCGTTAGCGATGTGCGTATTTTGCTCGCGAAATGTTGGTTAGGTTCCCGAATACTTCCGTCTGAATTTTTAGCTTCTGCCCGCATCTTAGCGTAGAACTTGTTAGACACCTCAAGAATTATGAAATTCTTCCGTATATATCTATCCTCTCTGAATCCCCCTAAGACTTAGGGTCTAATAATACACTCAGGAGCAAAAATAACGGGTCAGAGTGCGTTTTTCATACTAAAGAGGCTATTTCGAAGACTTGGTTCCTCGCCAGGGAATGCTTTGAGTGAAATCTGATGATGAATACCTCGAGCATCGATACAAGACTTCCAGAGTGCCTAGGATACCCAACTGAATGAATCTGCGGTTAACGCCGGAATTGAGCATGTTCAGAAAAAGATCTAAAATGGCAATAAAATGTAAGGAAATCCAAGAGCTGACCCAAACTCTCCCGCTGTGGTGTTAACTGATTGTGCGATCAGTTAGGTATCTTAAGAACTTTTGACCTCTTCTAATGAAACTCGCAGTATCCACCATTAAATCTCACTCAAAACAACCCCAGGCGAGGAACGAAGGCTTCGAAATAGTCCCGTTTGTATGAATAACGCACTCTGACCCGTTATTTTTGCTCCTGAGTGTATAAATGGTAAAGTTACCTAGGGTCTAATAACTTCTATCCGGGAAATGAAATGAAATGAATGTTTATTTGCTAGAATGCGATACATACTTAGGCCTCAGATTATTAGGTAGAACAGGCATTCAGTCGATAAAAACGACATGCAAATTTAGGTCAGGTCATAACTCATATCGTCAACTTAAAATCTTTCCAATTATTGATGTCCAGGAAACCATTTCCAAATTTAAACATCAGCTTTCAATTATTAATTTAATAACAAAATATACATTTGAAATTCATTTCGGATAGTTATTTATGAAGAACATTTCGTACCTAGTTCCTGGAAAACGGTGAATGAGTTCTAAATTTTTCGATTATTTCCAAAAATCAAAAACCAATACCGTTCAGCCTGTAACTTTTACTTAAACATTTTTTTTTTAAGTTTATTTCACGTTGTCGTGATTTAAGACACTGTTCACACAGTTAGTTTCCGCTTGGTGGCCTCCCAAGTCATTTTCCATTAGGCTGTAACGTGTAGCGGCACTTTTATCGCAAAACCATAAAAATATCATATACTTGGTGTTTTGTTGTTGCTTGGTAAGTCTCACTGTACTTGTACCTACTTCACTGTGAACCTTAAGTCCGTGGTTTAAAGTTTACAGCCGTGCAGTAAAATTTGGTTGAGCGAGGTGTATACTATACCTACTCGCAGTTGGTATGAGGTAATAAAAGAGGTAAGGAATTGCTGAAGTTATTATTACTTACGCTTTTTACTTTGCTTGTGTGGAATATTTTACAAGAATACAGTTGACCCAAAACATAAGGAAAATTCAATAATATTTACGACTAGTTTTTAAGTAAGACAGCCATACTTACTTGTACGTTTACGAATTATTGAAGTTCAAGTTTATAAGAAGTTTTCAAATTTAACAAGAAAATGATGGACAGAACTTATCGCTATTTAGTTGTGCTGCGGGCGTATTATGGTCGTTTTTATCGATGTGGATAAAACATCTGTCACTTTCTAACCATTTGTAAGAGTAAGAGGGACGGATGCTTTATAAACCGCGATAAAGGAAATCATCAATATTCAGAAATTAGGTTAAATTTATTGATAGTACAATTCAGAACACAATCTGAGGATAAAATTGGATGTAGGTACATAGATCACACGATGCAATGTTTTTCTAAAAAAAAATGTACCTAGCTATAGAGTGAAAATAAATATACCGGAGGCCCTAGACAAGATGCATTCGGCGTTCGTTATCACTAGGTATCTACTCGTAAAATGTATGGAATTGACGAAAGGTGTCAGACGGTCACTCCGATGACTCCGAGCGCCTGCGTCGATTCCATACATTTTGTCAGTTTTCGAAGATCGTTTACGTAGCGCGGAAGTATAGATAAATTCGTAACGCATTTACAGTTTCAACAACGCAAAAGTTAAGTCATTCGATTAATTAATTCATGTAACTTACCTCTACTTTGGCAGCGTTGTAGAACTGGTAGAGGGGCTCGTGTGTGAACAGCGAGTGCGGCAGGGGGGAGGCGGGGTGGGAGCCCGAGGAGGCCCCGGAGGACGAGGAGATGTTGCCCACCTGGTACAGGCCGGACTCTGCGTACCTGGAGACAACATACATATTATACATATTTATTGTTTTAATAGGTACCTATCAAAGAAGGCGGCTAACTACATAAGTAAATAAATGAATGTCTAATGTGACAATTTGAGATGGGGATAGGGACAAATATATAATACCTATTATTTTGTTATATGTCGGTGGTGTATGAGATGATACAAATTCCATTTTCCACCCTGTTAATCCGAGTGCATTGTGTAGTAAAAAATATAGTATAGAATTTTAGATTTCACATAAAATAACAAAAATAAACTGTGACCATCTCGCAAATATTAAATAAAATACTTGAAAAATTATAACTCAAATACGTCATGTTTTAAAAAATATCGTTACCAATAAAGCGCTCGTTTTCTTTGCAACACGGTTTATTTCAGTAGAAGGACAACCATTTTATCGCCAAGGGCAGTCTCACCAAGTTTACCGGCTAGATCCTTTACAATGCATGCACTATTACTATGAAGTAGCCTTATTTGGTTGAGCCAGTGTTGGACACTGGACACATTCATAGAGCCACAATTAGGATTTATTCTAAGTGTTTTCCATCCATGATGCGTTTATATACCTAGCTACTTAATTGTATGAGCATTGACGCAACGGCTCAAACGATTTAGCATTGAGAAAATGCCCGTATGTTATTAATTATGATTGTTATTTGCATGTTTTGTTTGATAATTTAAACGATGGAACTGGACTTTTATTCCACTATGGTTAAGCACATCTTGCTTTGATATTACATATAGGTAATCGCGCGGTTTGCGTTTTGGGGACTCATACTGTCAGTGAATAACATTACAGCTGTCATAACTTGAAGAGTATGATTGATTACATTGATTAGTAATACCAATATTATAATAACATTTAGAAAATAGGTTCAGGTGTGTCCTAAATATAATATTCAAGTACCTAAGGGAAGGAAAATCTTTAAATACTCAGTCTTTTGCTTTTCCTTGTTTAACAAATATCTCGAACGCGGATAAACAACTCATAATACGTATATTATACTTAGTCATATATTAAATTCCAGGTAACGGGTCTATATCACTTGCAATAAATTTGCCTTATCATTGATTACCCCTCTTTGTTGCACGTGTGTGCTAGTCAACTACTTTTTGTCTTCCGTGGGATAAAAACGGCACGTGTTAAGTGGTTCTTAGAACATCCTTGGTGGAAGTCACGCGTTGTTCTCAATAAATACCAGTTAACACGCATTACATGCACCATTCCATTGTTCATAATACTATGCACTTACGAGTACAACGTGGGAAAACAATTCGTACAATCCTTTAACAAACGCACTCACAAACGAACGTCAAAATATTTAGAACAACAATTTGAAAGTAGATCGGAAATGAATTAAAAACAAGAAAGAATCGCAGGTGTTCGAATATTTTGAATCGATTACCGATTTTAACGACCGTTCGGGAAGCGGTTACGTTCGAAACTCGTCGGATCCACGTTGTTTCTCGCGAAAGCGGCTCAAGTTACGGGACAACAGCGATTATAATTGTCAACAATAACACGTATACGTATAAAATTGGTATTTTTTCTATATTAGTTGTTTTTTTAATAAAAAAAACCCCGTTAATAATGCAAAAAAAGGTTTTATTATGGTTTTAACAAACTTAATACTCGAAATTGGAAAGAACAATATTGTACGACAAAAAAGCATTTTTTTTTCAAAAGGAAATAATGAACGAGTGGTTACTTGTTCGCGGGTGTCGGTAAAGTCACATCACTGGACACGAGCCCTGGCGGGTAGACCAATAACAAAATAAAGGAAAGGTCGCGCCACCGCGGTAAACCGCGCGCCGAAATTTAAATCGATTCAGCCGTTTTGGGCCGAGACTGAGACCGAGATCTCAGCACGATTTTTGGCCGATATTCAGTGGTGTTATTCCTTATTCTCATTTTAAGATTGATTTGATAAACATAGAAAACAGTTTGTCTACAAGCAGCAGTTCGCAAGAAAGCAGTAGAGCGTCAATTGAATATGAAAATATGATTATATTTTTACTTGCATTACTAGTGCGACAAGTGGTATAATTTTATACTACACTAAGATGAACTGTTAAGTTTATAACTCAGTTGGACTAAACCCTCAACCGCCTGTACCTTGCGTCGCAACTAACGGTGGTGGGGCGAACTGGTGAGGTGAGTCACAGTCGCGGAGCGCGGGCGCATCATTCCTGACTAACGCGTCGACTCAGGTATATCCGCCAGCGTTGGGGAACCCTTCTGGTTAACTGACGTCACTGAGTCCTTTGAATGTCTGTCGGTTTGTGGTACTTTTATACAGTTTAATTCAGTCATACTAGATTCGTACGGTCACGGACGTTAATTTGATGCCCATTTGAAAGAAAATCTGCTTGAAGATGTCATCGTCATTAGAGATGCCAAGTTATTTGTAATTGATAGGAAACTAAACATTATTGCTGTAGTGTAGCATTAGTGCTGTAGCTCAGATTGAGTTTGGAACTAAGGTGTGTCAAAAATTTAATTCCTTGAGAAGAACATACATACTGACATATCAACGCAGAGCCGAAATAGGGATTTGGAGGGAAATTCCTTGGGGGTTAAAATAGGGGGGTAGCGTAGTGATTCTACGCGTACGGAGTCGCGGGCGCTCTTTAGTTATTAGCTAATTGCCTAATAAGAGTAATAAATAGAAGTTTTAAGAGTTAAACGCAACGACTTTGTTGTACACAAACATAATAAACTAGAGATTCATAAAAACAAGCAATAAATTATAATGTGGTCAAAAAAAAACAATCTGGCACATATTGACCTAGTCCCAAACTAAGCTCTACGCTATCTAGGCTTGTACTATGGGCACTAGATAACGATAAACGTACTTATATAGAGACATAAATATTTAAATATATACTCAGAAACAAGTACTCATCAAACCCGGGATCGCTAGCTTCCTAGGCGGGTCACTACCAACTATTGGCTATCGCGTATATCACCGTTTCGTTTGTTGACTAAGAACATTCTTTAATTACGTTATTGATAATACGAAAGTCATGCGACCAGCCCCGGCTTTGCCTGAAAATATTTCCTCACCCGCCATTGACAGCAATGTTGTTTTTAATTTTTCGATGTGGTTGCGAAATACGTCGCAAAATCTTACTGAACAAAACGATTTGTATAGGCCTATTGGCCTATTTGGCTATTGGTATTCGTAGTAAAGACAGAGTCATAAACTTATTCTGTTTGCTATATAAAATAAAATAAAAGTATGAGCTACATTTCAGAAACTTATTTAAAAGAAAAAAAAGATCTGTCTTTTTTTTTATGGCCTAGAGAAGGCAAACGAGCATCTGTTTACTTTACATTAATAAACATGGTTGATTTTTTTATTTACGTTACTTAATTTACTACAAAGGTTAGCAGGATATCCCTAGAACAAGTGCCCCCAAAACCAAGAGTTAATAACTATGCTGGGACGCATAATATTTTCGATTATTATGAAGTTTCTCAAATTTTAATTATTCGCAACTCATTCGATAGGTGGTACTTACGAATAAAATGATATGTCCTCCTTATTCTTAGCGGCAAGCGAATAACTTCCATAGTTCCTGAAGGCACACATTTTAATTCTACCGTATAAACAACGCATTGTTATTTTTTAAACCAAATCACTTCTTCACTCGCGTAAGTAACCAACTAACATGCCAATAAGATCCAAATTAGGAACCACAGAAAATGATATCACGTCTTCAAAAACAACGAAGACTACTAAACAAGCCACTGGATTTGTAATCTTATTAGCGTCTGTACCATTCAGGTAATTACTTAACACTCGAAGCTGAAAGGGTAATTATGACGGCAGATAAGATTGCTCCTGTCAATGATAATTGATTAGATACAATCAAGTTGGCATTCTTGTCGAGTATACAAATCGAGACCACGTGCTCTTTGATGTTAGCGTCCATTAAATACACTCAGGAGCAAAAATACCGGGTCAGAGTGCATTTTTCATACAAACGAGGCTAATTAGAAGCCTTGGTTCGTCGCCAGGGGTTGTTTTGAGTGAGGTTTAATGGTAGATAGTCCAAGGTTCAATAGAGGACGTCAAAAGTTCTTAACATACCTAACTGATCGCACAATCAGCTAACACCACAGCGGGAGAGTTTGGGTCAATATTTGGATTTCCTTACATTTTATTGCCATTTGAGATGTTTTTCTGAACATGCTCAATTCCGGCGTTAACCGCAGATTCATTCAGTTGGGTATCCTAGGCACTCTGGAAGTCCTGTATCGATGCTCGGGGTATTCATCATCAGATTTCACTCAAAGCATTCCCTGGCGAGGAACCAAGGCTTCGAAATAGCCTTTTTAGTATGAAAAACGCACTCTGACCCGTTATTTTTGCTCCTGAGTGTAGTTCGACATACATACATCGTCATGTTTATCCCGGTTTATTTAAAAATATGCTACGGCCAAATGATTTTCATGCAAATTAGAATCATCCCACTGTTTTTTTTTCAATACGCATACACACATACACACATATATAGATACGCGATTTGAATTATTTAGCTAACAACCCAATTTATGTCAGTGTTTAAATTAAAAAATATAGTTTAGTGAGGAAGGATTTTTGAAGGAAAGGTTGAGTTGAAAACTGCAGCTCAGCGATGCTATAAATGTATATCGCTCTCTTTTATTTACACGGGAGCGATTATCTTTTGTTCGTTTCTTGGGCGAGAAAATCGCCGATAGTTCATCGCTTACTCGCTCGCGGTGCCTACCAGTGACCAGTGCCTAAGCCAGCACAAAGATAGTCTATTTTATTAGTATTTTTTTAAGTTGAACGATTGTTTAAAGGAAGTGCTATTACTCTAACGACTCACGTCACCAGTGATAAGAGGAATGGCATAGAGGCGTGTTGAGTCGGAAGCGAAGGTCAGAGTGCTCGCGTTAACCCTTTGTCTGAACAATAATAACTTGAACAATTCTTATAGTTTAAAAATTAAACCTAAACCAAAATGTTTAAGGTTCACGATATCTTTCGATTATATGCCATATTAAATATTATTTCATTTTATTAGTCATCATTCGTGGACATAAATAAATGGACAGGCTTCAGCCAGGCTTGGTCTTGGCTACGGTTCAGAGCTGTTCTGTTTGGTTACTTATTTACTATACAAGTATACACAACCAGTAGATAAAGCAATCCTTATGGGAGGGGAGGTCGATGTTGAACAATAGACGTATTTTGTTTGAATGATAAAGCCAGCGTTTACATTCCTAGAAGAAATATATCTATACGGTAAAGTTTAGTTTGCACTAACAATTTCACAGACAGTTAAAGGTTTGACAGTATATTAAATAGTTCGGTATATTCTGATTTGACTTACTGCGTTATAAAGATATTTTTTTGTTGTTGCAGGTATTATACATATACGGGCACGGATAAAGAACAACGGAATAACTTGCGTGTAAGCGCGCTTTTTCTGTAGTTGTGATTGTGACATAAGCGATCTGTCGTATTCTGTTTATGCATTCATAAGGAACAGGAATGCTTCATCGTTGTTCATTTTAGTTTACACCACTCCACCAGTCAAAGCTGGTTCACGCATAACGTTAAAATGTGCATAGTCGGCATCTTTACCTCCCTTTCCTATCACTTTCGGCACGAACAAGGAAATGATGACAGCCTGTGGAGGCCCGATGTCTCACTAACTTTGGGACCGAGGGTTTAGATTGCGGTTTTTATAAGACCCCTTGTCTAGCGTACGAGCCGAATTAAATGTGTTTGTGGACCACTGAAGTGCAGGCTGTTTTTTAATGATTTTTGAAAGGTAAGAACTGTATTTTCTTAGAGCAATAATGGTCTTTTACGAAGCGCAAGCGCTTGTACTTAAATTCACGAAATGGCTCTCAAAGGCGCCCCTATTGTGTCTTACGTTGGCTAGTAGGTAAAAACATATGACCTTTGTTCTATTATTGTTTTTACGGTCGCCATTACTGTCAAGTAAATAACCCCGCTGAGAGCTTCGGCGTCGAATATTCGAGTGGTGTGGACGTTGAGCCGAGCTTTACAAAGCTTATATACCATACCACTCGATGTTCGACGCCGAATGCTAATTACACGCGAATGCTCTCAGTCGGGACGCTTAGCTATACGGAAACTCGTCAAAAGATAAGTGTTTACCATAAAGAATCTGGACTTTGCTCGTTTATATAGCACTCCACTACAAGACCCTCCATAGAGTATTAGAGCAGCTCTTGATGGAGGCGCTTTTGGCTGATGGCATGGATCTACTGTATATTTATATTAGGATAACATAACTCACCAGGAGGTGTTGGAGGTGTGCGTCGAGGTGTCGGAGCCGCACTCGGCGTACCAGGAGGTGCGCGCGCGCGGCGCCTTCTCCTTGCGCGTGAGTGTGGGCAGCAGCCGCTTCAGCTCTGTTGCGAAAAGCATGCCTTAGCGGATGTTGGCTCAGTCGATGTGTAACGATTGATTGTACAGTTTATATGCATGGGCTAATAGGAAATAGACCTAGCGTTTTATTGATCCTCTGGTTGAAAAAAAATTTGTAACTGAGGTAAGGCAACTATTTACAAAGCAGCCGAGCTAGTCAATACTAGTCAATGGTACTTTTTACCAAGAATATGTTTGACTGCAGCATCATAATTTTTTGAAGCCTTTTGAAAAAAAAAAAAGTGAAGTTGATAAAAATAAGCTTAAGAAAAAAGTGACCACTAAATTCACTAATATCTTTTTAAAATATTCATCAGTGCATAGGAACTGCACATTTACACAATTCTGTGCATACACGGTAGCATCGTGGGAGTCGAAACTGATAAAAAGAGCGCATGCGACTTATAAGTTCACATTATTTACAAGTCCACCACAAAGGCCATTAGGAAACGTGTTGTCCTTCGTGTTAATAGCAATAGTGCATTACAAAACGGTTGCAATTGTGCAACGTTAGCGAAATAACACAATACAATGATGTTTAGGTACAAAAACAAACGTTAGTGACAGACATGTTTGAAATTCGAACAATGATAATGATTGAACTCACTACCCATAGCACACAAAACACAAAACACGACACTAACATGGACGTACAGGACGTACACGTCCTCAGAGTGGGAGGTAGCGGGGTTTACTGAATGATTACTGACTGGCTTGTTACTGACAACGGTACATAATCGCACAGCGTGCGTTATATCATTATGTAGGAAGGTCACTGATGTAATGGACCAATCGTGATTAATAAAAACAAATGCCAACAGAAAGTATTAAAAGGTGTTATTGGGTTAACTCTGTTACTGTTAAAAATAAATCACCAGTTATAAAAAAAAGACGAGAAAAAATTACGAGTTCCATATACTCGTAGCCTCCAATTCCTATTTTTGTTTGACCATTTAAGATTACATTGAATAGAAAATCCATTAACACACAAAGGGTTTATCTACTTCAAGGATTTCACTTGACTTCCTTTTAGACTGTATGGTATGAGTCACGTCGTAAAATTGCGTTAAATGACGTGACGTACATTTCTATGAGATGCTAAACAAAGAGGGAGCACCTGTTTTTAAGTTTATCGATAGCAACGCTATTACGTTGCCGTTCTGATAATTACTTTATAAATATTGTATGACTCATTCCAACTGGTTTCAATAGCTTTTAATTAATGCCTTAAGGCCTTAGATTTAAATTCATTGCCAGGTATAAGGAAAACTGTCGTGATTCGACCCGTAAGTCAGAATGATACCGACTTAGGTAGGAAATTCTAACTGTATAAACTGTTACCTATCTTTAAGTTTATTAATGACACAATGCTATGTATTTAAATAGGTAGTAAATTAATAATAAGATTTAAAAATATAAGTTGACGGTGTTTTAGTAATTCAATGGAAATTGTGCTTGTTCTAAATAAATATTTGAAATAATATGGACAATCATGCGTCTTGAGTTATGACTACATATTATGTGGCTGAGACCAATGTGTATGTAAAATAATGTGAGTATAAATGAAATAACAACAAGAAACAAAGACAGTGCGGAAACAGAACATTCACGTGTACAATCTGCGGTAATACCAGAGAAGGCAGCTAACTGCATAGTACTCGTAATATTAGAAGCATTTTTAATTCAATGTCTGAACCAATAGAGTACAAAATCCTTCGACTACTACATTGCTATAGTAGCCCTCAACCAAAGTGACGACCGGGGCCATAAAACCCTTGAGCTCGCGTTATCAGTTATCCATTGTGTGGCTCGACCCGTGCTCGGGACCGTAAAGCAGGTAGGCCCGGACTTTTATGGCCCCGGTCGTCACTTTGGTTGAGGGCTACTATAGTAGCCGTCTCCTTTGGCATTATGACAGTACTGCCGTCCAAAGCAAAACGGCAGTATACACACAGGACTTTTACTCTTATACGGCCATTTTCTTTTGAAGGGCTCAACCACAACCACCCTGCGATCGCTGGAAATTACTATTATTAATTATTTTTGTATTAACGGTTTTCCCTAAAATAGACAAAATTTTGGGGAAATAATGACCCTATCAATGTTTCGATGATTCTGTCAAAGTAGAAATTAGTGCACCGCCATGTGACTTTTCGTTGTGAACGGTATAACGTTATAGTCCGTGGTATAGCCAGCCGATATATCAATACCGTCTACAAATCTCTTGGCGCGTGCCTAATTTTAAATTTTATTTCAATATTGGTAACCTTGGATACGATGCTAAGCTATATGCCATACTGCATTTTTTTTCCAAATTATGAAATTAAAATATTGTAAAAACGTTGTGTTTTTTTTAATAAAAATGCGGTAAAATTTCTCTTTTCTTAAACCTAGTCCGATTTTTACGAGTTTTGAATGTGTATGTTGTAGATATTATGAAAAACTCGGTCTCTGTATCCTTTTCCCAGAAAATATATATAAAAATAGTGGAAATCCGAAAGGGGGTCAGAAATGTTACCAACCGGAACCAAAATTGGTATGGGCAATTTTTGACAGCTACGCTATCATATCAAATTTAAACGTCAAAGGTGTAGGATAGGATAGTTACATTAACAAACAAAGGCCCGTACACTACAATGTGCAATTTCAAACTGTAATTTTGAAGATTGTTGAAGGCAATAGTAATTTCCAGCGAGCCAGACACTGACCTCTGCTTAGCGCTGCCTTCGTTACGGTTCACAATCGTCCGATATACCACAGACGTCAACTGAAACTACTACCATCTCGTTTTTATTAACGAACTGAATATTGGACGGGTATTTGTTCGAGGAGGTCAATCCAGTCACTCGCCTACTTCATATTAAAGTAATCAGATCCAAATCCGATGGAATACATAAATCAGATAATACAATAAAATAGTGTCATGAATAAAATAAACTTATATGGAATATTGTAATTAAACTTTATGTAAACTTGTCTAAATTATACCTATCTCTAATTAGTCATAATTATAAAATCTGAAAAAAATACACAAAACCCAATATTTTTAGAGGAGTATGTAAGCAGTAGTAAGATCAGTAATGTAACTAGGGCAATTGAAGCTTGCTATCCGGTTCGAAGGACCAAAAATATTAAGTAATTTGGAAAACGCTACCATATTTTTTTTTTGTTGACTTAGTAACAAGAAATATTTATGATTAGGCAATTATTATTTCAGTTTAGCTATTCTTAAGGCTATGTCGGTAACCTTAGTTCTACTGCGGATATCATCATTTCTGATTCTATCACGCAGAGAAACCCCGAGCCTTGGGGGAGGCCTATGTCCAGCTGACAAGATGAATTATTATTTGACGATATTGCAATAAAATATTAAATAATTTATTTCTAGAATGATATTCAAGCCTGATTATAATATTATAATTTAGCTTAGCAGAAAACGTACGTACGTCCTGTACTTCTAATCTCTTAGAGGTACATTCTACAGTGGTGTTCATAAATATGTGCACGCTTTAGTAGCTTTTCACTTTAATCGCTGTGACGATTCATGTACCTATGGCAGTTTAAACATGACATTAAATAGACGAGGTACAGAAAAAGCGTACACATAATATTTATGAACTCGACTATACATGTTGAATCATGATAGCTCGTAGAAATACGTAGAAGTGACATTAAAGCGCTATAATTAGGTACTCTAGGCGTTAAATGGCGTAAATTTTGGCACTATCGAGCCAGGGCGAGCGATACAAGACAATAATCTAAAGGTGCGACCGCAGCGCTGCGTAAAATACGGTGTCGTTGCGTAAACAAAAGACAGGGTCATAGTAACAAAATGGCGCCGTTTTTGACGCACCGTAATATACGCACCGTAAGCAGAGGTTCGGTCGCACCTTAAGAACTTAGTTCTTAAAGGGAGAATATACTTGTACATTTATTTGCCAATTGGGATTGTTCATATTTTTACAATTATTCTAATTCGAAATCCATTTTGAGGAATAGGGTTTTAAATCCGTTCTGCATTATTAAGATATCAAAATATTTATTTATTTCGGATATTTCGTCAATATTATATTTAGCCTTTGACTTTCGTTTTCGGCTTGAAGCCCTCCTAGGTATCTTACGGGTTAAGAAAAAACCGCTTGAAATAGTATGTTTTAAAACACTATTACAATCGCTTTTTATGATTACAAATCATTTAATTGTTGTTTTATTAGAAAATGCCAACCCAAAAAAACAATCATGTCGTCCATAAAATGTCAGCTAAATAAAAAAGATATTAAAACAAAACTATTGGGTCTAATACAAAATTAATGAAATTGGTCTCTTAAAATGACCTATTCTTTCGAATTAGAATGTAAAAACCGTGAGTTATTTTTATTGGTCTATGCCAATTGAATGTAAGTATTTCTTCTAAATCTATATTGTATTGAATTCCTGTACCAAATGGTATTATTGGTGTATTATTTCAACAACAATCTACACGAGTCTTGTTTGTTCTTGTTTGTATTAGCTTAGCCGCGGTATTAGAGCAGCCAGCGAAATATACGTCAGATAGCAGGCTTAAGCGTTACTAATGAAAACTAGCAGCAAAACGCATCAGTTGACGTCTGTTACCTTCGTTGACAGCGCTAATGTCAGTGGGGCGTGCGGGGGGCGGCGGGGGCGGCACGCTCGGGCGCTCCAGCGGGCCGGGCGAGCCGCCGGGCCGGTCCCCGAGCCCACCGGGCCTGTCAGGCCGGTCGCCGAGCCTATCGGGCCGGTCGGGCGCCAGGCACGGCGACGACGCGGAGATGAGCGCGCGCGTACCGTCACGAGGGGCGCGCGCCGGCGCCGTCGGCGACAGCGTCTCGACGCTGCCTTGCCCGTTGTCACTGCTAAGAGGAACGTTGTTAAGTAAACATTTTGTAAAGCTTGACAAATAGGTACATACTGACACCCAAAAAAAATATTATGACATGGATGGCGAAGGCAAACACAGGCCTACTGATGGTAAATGGCATCTGAGACCCATATACATTTGCAATTTCAAGATGAGTTTGATATTCTGGAAGGACTACAATATTCTCAGGTGATACCACGACTTAAGTAGCATGCACAAATTGGATCATGTTGCCAATTTTTCCAGCCAATTTTTGCCAAGCTATATTATTTTTAATTAAAGTCATTGCTTTTTGTATAGCCATTTTTTAAATGGTTGGTTATTTTATGCCACGATTATTATTTTATATACTCGTATGTATAATAGAGTCGATATACAAACGCTTAGGTATTTCCTTCCATAATAACAGAAGAACAAATTAACAAACAAAAACATAAACGCAAAAATTACTCTACTAGTGCCATGCGGAGCCAAATGATTCCTGCTCAGCATGAAACTGGTTTTTGAACCAGAGCTGGTCTTCCACAGGAACCATTTGGTCACACAACCAGCAAAACACACAAAAAAAACAAAAACTCAATAATGATAAATTCTTACCAGTTGCTAAATCCAGAGTCACCATCCATAGAGTCAGTCAAATAAAAGGTCGAATTAGTGATCTTCAAGGCACTTGGCACATCAGAATTTATGTCCACGGCCATCGACGTAGCCCTCCTGAACCGGGACTTGAAGGAAAAGTACGTTTTCCGGGACAAGGTCCCGCTATCCTTTTTCGTCTCACTTGTTGGAGTAGACGGTTTGTCTTGAGGAGGTTTCTCGGGCAGGGGAGGAGGGACCTCTCCCGTGCTAAACCGCTTTTCAATCATTATATTCTTAAGTTCCTCCTTAAAAGATCCGTTGACTTTGGAGGTCTCAGTCTTTTGGAATGCAGACCGCAAGTCGTTGAAATTGACGTTGTTGTAATGGTGCTCAGGACGCTCGCAGTTGGCGTATATTGGGGATTTCTTGTCGGTCAACGCGTCGTGGGCGCTGTTTTTCGGTGTCGATAACTTTGTGAAGGGTTTGCCGTCCATTGCCACTATAATGAAATACAATATTATTTATTTAATACCTAAATAACTATTAGATAGATAAAAAATCCGTATATACACTCAGGAGCATAAATAAGGGTCAGAGTGCGTTTTTCATACTAAAGAGGCTATTTCGAAGCCTTGGTTCCTCGCCAGGGAATGCTTTTAGTGAAATCTGATGATGAATACCCCTAGCATCGATACAGGACTTCCAGAGTGCCTAGGATACCCAACTGAATGAATCTGCGGTTAACGCCGGAAATGTGCATGTTCAGAATAAAATGGCAATACAATGTAAGGAAATCCAAGTGCTGACCCAAACTCTCCCGCTGTGGTGTTAACTGTTTGTGCGATCAGTTAGGTATCTTAAGAACTTTTGACCTCCTCTATTGAACCTCGCAGTATCCACCATTAAACCTCACTCAACACAACCCCTGGCGAGGAACCAAGGCTTCGAAATAGTCTCGTTTGTATGGAAAACGCACTCCGACCCGGTATTTTTGCTCCTGAGTGTAATTCGACCCCTCCTTTCAGTACTATCTCTTAAACGGCCTCACAGTTTTTTTTTAAACCTAGCTAATAAGTAATAACCGAGTAAAAAAACCTGCTTTAAAAAAAAAGCCGTATCAAAATCGATTCTCCCGTAGAGATCCGGTGACACAGATAGACACACTCAGCGGTCAACGTATAACACCTCTCTTTTCGCGTCGGGGGATAAAAATAACATAAGTAGTAATTAATCTAAACACAGTTCTTAGTTATTTATGAGTTACGGCTCCGATCAGCTGCTCTATTTTAATCTAGTTTCGAAATCATATCGCATTTTTATGATACGGCCACTGTTCTCGTTACAATCACACTTTACTGATCACTGTTAAGTAATTATGAATAAAAGCCACCGCCCACCATAAATAACATTAACTATACGACAATATGAATTAAGGCAAAGTATAGTGGCTCAGCTGTGACGGCTGTGAGTTACTGAGTGTTATCCTTATCACATTGGTGATGCTGATTTTTCGTGATATCACAGAAGCACGAGATGATAAGATTGTTTCCGACGTGATGCAATTTAATCCTTTATTTGATTAGGTTGTAACTTTCGCAGCGCAGTATATCATCCGATATGGTCTAGTGGCTAGGATACCTGGCTCTCACCCAGGAGGCTCGGGTTCGATTCCCGGTATCGGAATAGTTTTTGTTCAGACATAACAAAGCTGTGATAACAATAATAGAGATTACGGTGTAGAGAAGAGTTATTCAGAATGCCGATATTCATGCCAGTTTTTTTTTTCTGGGTCGGACGGAAGTTTTAAGAAAGCTACTTTTCCACATTGCGCATTTATACAGCGATCTCTCTTATAATAGTAATTTTAGCCGCCTTACAAGCTAAATATAAAAAAGAAGAAAGAAATGTAGAATGTATATCTCTTATCTTTAATAAGTATAACATGGGACAACCGCTGCGTGCATTTTAAATAAACTTAAGTTTATTTATAACCGGGTAATAAAAATAAACGATCATGTCAGTTACTTCAATTACCCGTTAATTTCAACAGCGTTTGTACCATCCGATATGGTCTAGTGGCTAGGATACCTGGCTCTCACCCAGGAGGCTCGGGTTCGATTCCCGGTATCGGAATACTTTTTTACTTTAGAACACGTAATTTTGGTTATAAAGATAAACAACTAGTTTAATTTTTTGTTATTTGGCGTAAGAAAACTTTATGGGCGAGAAGTTTATAAGTGTTTTTTGGTCAATATACCTACACTATACGATACGAAAGACATTTTAATTTTATTTCCAAACAATATTTTATTTATTGCAACAGTATTAAAAATATATGAAAAATCCTGGGTCTTAATTACAAAACAGTAGTAAGTACAGTTCTTACAGTACGTTTTAATTTTATTTAATTATTTATTGCACAAAAATACAAATTTGACTACAAAAGGTGAACTTTATGCCTAATTGTATTCTCCACCAGTTGAATATTGGGCAAATCAGAAAATTGTTAGGTTGTGTAGTATTTTACGAAAGTTTTTTTTTCAATTTCAGAAACTAACTACTTAACTGTATCAAGTCTACAGCGATTTCTATAACAGTCCTGAAAAGTTAAGCGATATCACACAAAATATCACTAACTTCGGACTAAATATAGTAAACCCAATATATCTACCTAATAGCAGCGACACCTATTATACAATCTCTGCAACTTAGCCAACGTTTCAAGATCTATCCGCTAGATGGCGCTACTAACCAGAACAGCGCTTAGTGAAGTTCCGCTTGAGCTGGCGCATCTTCTTGTGTGCGACGCTGGCGATTTTTGTCAGCGTGTTGGCACCGGTGGGTGGAGACGGAAGCCTTGATGCTGGTAGGGCTGGTGCTGGGTTGGGTACCTGCAGCATAAGGTGAAATTAGGATGAGCTTGTTTCTTTTATTCTTTGCCCCATGTGCCTCTGGATAGGGGCGAGAATTGGACATGGGTCAGGGGTCTTATAATCTTTTTCGTGACTTAATTCCAACATGGCTCACTAAAATCGCTAATTTTCACTGATTATATTGGACATTAACGAGAATAAATTGAACAATAGCGGCTTGCACACGTAAAGTTCAGACCGTCGGAAACGTACCGTTGCAATCTTCGTTCCGAACCGTAAGTGTAAATACAACTGTAATAGGAAAATAGTAAAAAATGTTCGGTTCGGAACCAAGAATGAAACCGCACGTGGCGCTTCCCGCGGTTCAAACTTTACGTGTAAAGGCCGCTATTGATCAATTTCTGTTGCTTTAAATATTAAGTATAACAAGTGATCAAGTGGGACAAATCCAATATTGTATGATTCGGAATCGGTGTAAAACAACATGACTATCAAAGAGATTTTCCAGAGCATTGAGGTTGCAAATGTCAATGAGCCTCAAGGTGAGACGCTTAGGTACAGTCACAACACGGGATTGTTGAGCCACTTGCCAATGTTCGTATTTTGGCCGTGTAATGCAAATCTGGTTTAGCCTATGTATTACTCGGCTAAATTACGAAGAGTAGCAAGTGGCTTAACATTCCCGTGCTGTGACTTTGTCACAGAACAACTGACTAAATATTAGTATCAGTCATTGTGTTGAGTTGACTTAACATTCAGGATTAAGTCCTGTAAAGTCCTGTCTGTGTCCTGTACCGCGTAGAAATAAAGCTGGGCGTCCATGGACGCGCTGTTCATCAGATCGAGGGCATAAAACTGGTTGGGCGTAATATTTTGACCACATTCACGGGCGCGCCAGACTGATTAGAAAATGGCAGCCAGAGAACGCATTCACGACGATGCCATTTGACTTGGCGCGGTTGTGTGGCGTGTTTAAGCGTTGAATTTTGACATTCACGATAGTTCCATTCGGGAGGCGCGTTGGTGCGTCTCGCTGGCTTTCCGTCCATTTGGAAATCCAACGGACCGCGCCAAGTACTTTTAAACGCTACAGTTTTGATATTCACGGATCGATTTCTGCGCGGCGCTGCTCTATTCGGCTTGTTGGAGCGGTCGTGAATACCCAGCTTAAGTGAACAAACCTAGAAATGAAGAAGTGAGATAGTTACCTCGAGCTCCTCAGTATCTGTGTCGCTGTCAAACGAGTCGAAGTCATCTTCGAGCGGCGCGAGCACATGCCCGGGGTGCACGGGGTGCGCGGGGAGGGCCGGCAGCGCGGGCGCTGGCTCCAGCGACTCGTACAGGTGGCCAGAGTCGCCGCTATCGCATTCTAGGGAAGAAGAGATAATATTACAGGGTGTTTTGAAGGAGTTGGAGAAGAATCTAGGAGGACAAATCTTGCGGCAAGTCTACCTTTTCCAGTAGAGATTTTGTTTTCTTTTTCTCTCTTTGCTTTATCTTTATCAGTAATTAGTCTTTTATCTTTACACAGTATAAAATTATGTCGCTTTCCACGTCTGTCTTTTTAAATATCCGCTCCCTCCTAAACCACGTAACGGATTTGGATGCGGTTTTCACCACAAGTTCAATAATTATTCATGGATTAACATGACATTTTGGTTTATGAACGGAGTCGGAAGGCTTTTATATAAAAGTCACTTAATAGCTAGTATAGGTATAACTGAAGATGTCCATAATAATTAACTCAGCCAAAATTAACTAGCTGTTAAAATGTCATATTTTGTTCTGCACGTATGAATGTATACTCTTTATTGTACAACAATAAAAAAAGAATGAAAAACCACAGCATATCTAACAAAAAAAAACAAGTAAAAAGACGAACTCATAAGGTTATAGCCGAAGCCGAATTTCAGCAGTGTAATATACAGCAACCACTGCCGTGCCGCCGATATACAGCGTGTGGCTCAGTTTCGAATTCAGAGTTGTCGATAAGCGAGATCTGTGATGGGTTTATTTTCACACACAAAGGAGATCCAAGCCATAGTATAAATTTCGAACAGCTAAAGCGAGACGCAGAACACTGTACCGTCTGTACTACTCTGTACCTAACCATATTATTGTAGTATCGCTGCGTCTATATCACGTGTCAAATGTGGATATGGCATTCGTCACTGTAGTACTTATTTACGTGTCAGAAGGTGACGGATGCCTTGTCTACACTTTGTCACGCGATACACGCAGCCATATTAGGCCCCCTGAAATGATAAGTCCGTTAGTTTCCATTGCCGATCCATAATGACAGAGTTCATCAAATGCCTCCTTTAACAACGCAAAATGTCAAGGCCTCTCGACCTGTCGTTACATAACCACCTGCCGGCGGTGTGGTAACGTAACCGCATGAGGGTTCGTGTTCATGTGTCCTAACCGGAATTATTTCGCAAGGCATTGTTGAAATAAACCTTATTTGAATAACATTAAGAGCTATACTGCCCTCCTAAGCAATAGGCAGTATCCCAAATCCTATAGCCAAAGCAGTTTAAACTCAATTCTGTTAGTAATGAGGTTGATATTGTAACAGAAGTTTTATCTGAGTTACTGCCTTTTGCCTTAGCAGAGCAGTATAACATTGTTTTCAATTGACTTGGAGTTAACGTAAATGGTTTATGATTATGGAAGTAGTAAACTTGTTATGTTTCGTATAAGGTCCGTATTTGTTTGAGTGCGTGTATGAAAGTCGAACTGGCTGGTCATACTAGTTTTGCTTCCATTAATGAATATGACCGCAATTAAGAATTCTATATTTTTTTCCAATGAAAAATGAAAACGTTGCATTAACTATTACCTACTTTATCAAAGTCCATCATGTCTACCCATTACCGTATTTGTTTTAATTGGTTCTCTGCCTATTGGCAGAAATATGTTTGGCCGAATGTATCGTTTCCCAACCGTTTCATTTGCCAACCCGCTTTTATTTCTGTAAATGTAAATATTTAATATTTTTTATAAAACTAACCTAACCTAACCTACACGATGGTACTGAAAGAAATCCTGAAAAATGTAGTTTCAGAAAAAAAGTGGGTTGGCAAATGAAACAGTTGGGAAACGATACATTCGGCTAAACATATTTCTGCCAAAAGGCGGGATACCGTTTTAATTTAATTGAAGTTAAGGCTGAGCGTATCATACGTAACATGTAATTATTGACAGTCATAATATTTATACCGCGAAAACCGTAAACTTACAAAACTCACAAATACCGGTTACATAAAAAAAACTTGATTACGTTAATTTTGATTTCAACATCTTATGATTATGACCAAAGATAATTATGGTAGACAACATAAGTAGAATCATTTTTAATAAGAATTGGAATAACGGACAAAATGTCAAAATTGCTAGGATCAACTTCGTCGTTTCTCAAAGTTTTTGAGACGAGACACGCTGTATAAACCAATAACTTGAGTCAAGACGCGTTGCAAGCGTACAAGGGCGGAAATGTCGGTCGTATGGACTAAGGTATTGTCATCACTATCGTAGGTGTGCCCCTATCTTAGTTTCCATCGTATGCGGGTGTCTTTTGTAACAGGGTTTAAGTGCTGAACTCTAAGGATAAGGGCTGTAGTAGCTGTTCCTATAACGGGCTTTAACCAAATAAAAACAAAAAAAAATCCGCGTCGTGGGCGTTGAAGCCTACCTATACAGTTTTAGTATAATTTACAAAATTAATTGGAAATGGATGGCTAAAAGTAACAACGAAGATAGTCAGAAAGTAAACTAAAAAAAAAAAAAAACACCAGACTGATTTATGTCGATATAGATATGGCGAATATTTAAAAATGTAAACTCCAACAAACTTATGGGATATCTATTTTTAATTCGTATACACAGTTAAATATTTCCAGAAACTGAATCGGTTCTGGGCTCAAGACGTATTACAATTATAATTATCTGAATAAATCATATCATATAGCTACATCAAACCTTGGGCCGATGAAGCTGCAGAAAACATCTAGAAAACTAACGTCAATGGAACGAATCTTAAGTATCCTCGATAGCATCTACAGCGCTGCGTAAAGAGATTCCATTAAAGATTACCCGTGTTGCATTACGTTGCTCGCGCGTCATGCGTCCGCGCAGCGCTTGTTGCGGTCATTGTACAGCTAGGTTAACAAACGTCATGTTAGGCAGGCTAGTATCTAACATTTCATTAGGAACCATAGTCAAGAACGGAAGGATAATACGGTTTAAGATGTTAAAATATGCAACACAAATATTCCTCAATAAACGACCAGTATAAACCACCCACGTTTCCTGTCTTTACAAGATACCTTAATATTGCTACCATCGAATATTGTTTAATACCTAGCTGATTATCCTTAGACCAGCAAAAGCATGCCAGAAGTACATTGCGTCGTTACAATAACTCTCGCCTCAAACGTGAAAGAGAACTCTTCAATGTACATCTACTGGCATGTCTTTGCTGGATCAATAAGAAACAAAAAAACACTTCGTCTTGAATAATCTTGTAGTTTAAAATAGCATATTTAATTTGACAAGCAACAGTAAATTCATTCCTAATTATTAATATTAAGCCGTAACGGTTAAACATTATCTGACGTTGTTTAATGGATGATTGTATTGATTGCCAATAACAGACGTATCAATGTGGATTTGATTAGTTTAATTGGTTAGAAAGTTATTTATACGCGACCAGTAATTTAGTAGGTACGTCGTTACTCTAACGTTATATTACATAAACATACTTACATGAGTTTTTAAAGTGAAACGCAAGCTAGACCTTATTTGCTTATTAATATGATGGACGTGATTATATGTTTATTTGTTTGTTTATTTGTTATTTTATAGCCGCGATTTTCATTACGAGAAAGAGGGCAGTTCCCGAGGGAAAGAGGTAAATGTTCATGTGGATGAAGACGAGTTCCCGGAACTATCCCATAAAATGCTGGTTTTTACTTCTTGCAACAATTTTTATAATATTGTAATATATACTGTTAATGTTTCTGTTGGTTTTTCGGGTTCCATACCGATAAGGGTGCCTACGAGACCATTTTACTAAGCCTCGGCTGACCGTCCGTCCGTCCGTCCGTCTGTTCGCCACCGGGCTGTGTCTCACCAACCGTAATGTCTAAATAGGTACATAGTTGGAATTTTCACAGAGTACGTATTTATTATTATTTTGGGTCTAAAAGAAGATGAAAGAAGATTGACGAAAGATAATTATACAGAGCGAAAGTGAGTGGGATGGTCGGAAGGCGCCGCCCTAGGCGTACTTTTTCGAATAAAATCGGACAAATACTGGAAAGGGGCTGAATCTTAAACAGGTACCCGAAACTGACGTGCATGCATGACTCGATGTATGAATGTGGAAGAAATGAAAGAGATTTGTCAGGATCGTAGCAGGTGGAAAGAAGTGGTCTTTGCCTACCCCTCCGGGAAACAGGCGTGATTTAATGTATGTAGGTATGTATGTATTTCTAATGCAGCAAGAAAAATCCCCTATGCTATAATCCGACTCACTCGCACTTAGGCGGCGGTCGTACCGCTATAGTGCCCGGCCGATAAGAAGTCAATCCTGACACCTGTCACTTCAGTACAAATTATAACCTCAAACCCATGAATAGGTTATAAATTGTACTGGGATGACAGCTTACTTGACTTCTTAACGGCCGGGCAGTATATTTCAATATAATGTCAGCTATTTCATCACGTAGTGTTGGTTTACCGCTATTCCTAATAAAAACGGGTTAGTTTTCTGAGACAAGAACTAGCCAATGTCACTCTTTGGCCCTTCAAATACATCGTTACTTCAAACCGGTAAACTATAGGGGTGAATTTCAACAAGCGTCAAATTGTCCTAATTTTGGTGGTATTTTTTATTTTCTTAGTAGGGTTTATAATTAAACGTTTAAGTGACGTCATTAGTCATTATAAAAACAGTGTTAAAATTGGCCCTTTATTATACCAAGTGGTTTTTAATATATAACGATTTTACTAATTATGTACCACCAAAATTGTTATTATCCACCAAAATTACTTTTCTTAGAAAAACTCACGATCAATAATAACATATCGGGCTAATTAAAATATAATCGTTAGGGAATCTTCCTTGTTATTTTTGAAAATCCAAAACGTAAGTTTCTAATCTAATAAATAATGATTATTTGTTGTTTAAATCATTTTGGTGGGGACCAGAAATTTTGATAATTTTGGTGTTTCGCAAAAGCCACCAAAATTGTAACACCAAAATTATAAAATTTAACTTTTTTTTAAATTAAAAACAAATGTTTTAGTTTAACAAAAACTTAACTCGTTACAGTTAAAAAAGACACCATAAACATATTTGAAAAAACTATCACACAACAAAACTTTTTGCGAAATAATGACTTATCTAAGTTATCACGATTAATAAAGTGGATTTCATACCACCAAAATTAGATACTTATGTGCTTAGCGGGAAGACGCAGAAAGATGGTACAAATCTTTCACCGTCTATTGCTGGAGTCAAACTGAACGAACATCTGACGCTATATTTGTTTGTTTAATCACGTTTCGTTCGATCATAAAATCAATTTCAATATTCACCACCAAAATTAACTATTTCGCTTGGACAGTTTTATTTACACTGCTCCCAGTTTCCTTTTACTTGCAAATGTAATAATTGATACATTTTAAAATACCTCAACTAATAAGGAATACAGATAACTAAAATATAAGTCTAGTTGAGGCTTAATAAGTTTGTACCACGACATATCAGTATATGCGGGAAGTACAGGACACGACACCAAAATTGATTTTGGATTGAAAATATTTTTTTACGATAAATATAATAAGTTAATAATAATTTTAACTTTGGCTCAATATGGTACTTTGAGTAAGATTATTTATAAAATAAATAGTTTTCCAATACATGTACTTTACACCCCAATTATCACGTCCGCCGCTCAAAAAATTTGGTTGCGATAATTACCCATAGGCGTGAAAGAGGTTAAATAAATAAACAAAGTAAAAAGTATATAAATAATTTGTTGGTCAATGCGTTCATTACTATAATAAATTACCTGACGTAGTTTTAACGTTACACATTCCAGCACTTAAAAATTACGTGAAAAAGTCGTTAATGTCTAAAGCGTATTATAGGGTCGAGGATTATCTAACCGACAAAAATGCATGGCTTAAACCCGAAACTTAGTCCTTCAATAATATTTTGTTGAAATGCAAAAATACTTTATCTTGTCTAGGGGACACCGTTGATGTAGGAAAACATATCGAAACTTTTATTTGGTCGTCTTACACCGTCTTATATACACAAGTAGGTGTTTTCTTTTTCCTTTTCTCCCTCTATCTCTCTCCCAAGATTTTTGACATGTTTTCATATTTAATTTAAAATTTATCGCTTTATACAGGTTAATGCTTAGACTAAGTAGTACCATTGTAATATGAAATATGTTTAAAAAATGACTGATTGCTGAGTTTCTTGCGGCTTTTCTTCTCAACAGTAGTGGTCTCCTCTTGGGAAGCGCTGGTAAATTCTTGACGTGTAAAATTGGCCTTGCGGCCTACTTACTGAATAATTGACTTTTATCGTTTTTTTAAAGTTTTTCACCTAAACCTCGGGAGACTTGTGTCCTTTGTCACTAGGGTCACAGAAATACGGTTTAATACAGATATTTTTTCCAGCTTTTGGTAGCTGATATTGTAAATTAACCATATTTTATTTACTCTAAATCTTTAGCACGCCTAGTTTGACTGGTCAGTATTATAAAAGAATAATAGACGCTCATAATAATAATGGCTGCTAACAACGAGAATATTCGAGAAAGTGTTTAAAACCAGACTTTACCAGCGAGTCCACAGTAATCGACAAAAGACTTCTAGTGAAAACGTCGATTACGAGCCGATCAATAACTGATCAATAATGTGGGGAAGCAGAACATTAGCATTGGATATTCTAGGAAAGTTAACGACTCTAGAAAACTAAAAAAACGTACAAGATTTTGCGACAGTTTACGTCAATTCTATAAACAGTGTTTGATTTATGTAGTGGTTTTATTTCTTAGATTAGGCGAAACTTCATGTGAAAAAGTGCTCATAAAATATAACAACTCTCGCGTCAAATGCATCCGGGTCCGGGTGTTTGATATACAAATCCAAGACCTTGTCACGTCACTTAAATTATTATTGACCTTTAAAGCAGGCTATAACTTTAACAATAAAAAACAATTACCAATAAATGCGATGATATCCTGTATCTCAAACTCTCCATCGCGCAACACTGTTCTGATGCTGAGCCAGCATTTGTGTTCCAGCACTTGGATTATCCTCATTGATCCCTCGTCCTCCGTGGCATCCCGTGCCACTTCGTCGTTCATACTGTAGTACGGTGACTTCGCACTCGTGTCGATGTAAACACTCGTGGGCGAAGATATGAAAACTATAAAAGGAATGCATTAACAAGATGCCAACTGTTTTGAACTCAAGAAAAACAATGACTCGAGATCACGATGCTTGCGGTAACAACCATGCTGAATGCAGATCAATTACATTCCCAAGAATTCTATGCCTTTAAGTTTACTAAATACGTCGAGGAAACAATACATAACTGATTTACGCAGCGAGAAACAAGAAGGGGAGGACATTATAATAAGAATAAGATAAGTTCTTGGTCTTGGTCTTAGATTGTAATGAGCGCGGCATTTCTAGATACACTGTAACAGTAATTATGTTTCTCAATAAAAATCTTAGATTATCGTTCAAATCGATTGCTTAATGACTTGGCAAACTTGACATGTTGAAATTTGGCGTCATCGCAAGCCACGCGCGTCTCGAGGAGGGCAATCAAAACAGTCAACTGCACCTTGGTCGCCGCAGTTCCTTCGGAAAGTCCGCGGCCGGACCGGCGGGCCAGCGCCGGCCCCGAACACCGGAGGCCTCTCCGCCACCATATTTCATCGTTCACTGTATCACGCTGTTCACTTTATCACGCACATTTCACTGTTTAGCCAGCTTCTCATCTGCTAACAAAGCACTCAGTTCGCATAGCCGTCGTTGCGTTTCAATTTTGATACTGAATGGAAATTACACGGTGAAATTTTCATCAGTTTTCCTTGTGGCGGATCGGTTGCGTTTGCCAGCTGCTTCCTACACGTTTAAACGGTCAAGATAAAAAAACGAAGTGAGCCGGCTTGCTCCGTGCTCGGCGCTTCAGGGTCAACTGGTACAAGTTGGTTATTTCCAACACTAACGAGAGCTGTTTTTTGCTCGTTCCAATGCTGTATTATTGCAAACGCACTGAAAATCACTTCGGGTGACATTGGTTACCTCTTAAACTAGCGTGAATAAAGCACTTTCAATTTCATTGGTATCGAGGTACATACAAATTGTTAAGTTTTCAATGTAGATGTTAACAACAATACCCATAATGATTTCAAGACTATTTTAGTCTTAATTGTTTTTCCGGTCATTTAATACAAACGAATTAACAACTTTCAATACCGGCCGTCTGATTATTCATCACAAACGCATTAGCATGAAGATACTCGTATATGGTTTGATTTCAGCACAGGTGCAAATCGTGAAACAGTTATGGTTTGTAAAATTGCAAAACCAGAAGATATGCATGTTTGTATGGCGTTGCAATCAGAGTATTGCGTTGCGAAACAATGAAGGCCTAACATCTGTGCGGAAGGGGAACCGTACAATCAGTTGCAAATAAACCGGTATACGAGGATAGTTTAGGTACTGATGAAAACAACAAGATCGATGAAGCAAATGCTAATTTTGAAGGTACTGACTTTCTAACAGCAGAAAGATATAAAGTAGATGATCAAGTTGATGTTGGTGAACATAATGGCTTAACGGTGCCTTTTGTAGCTCATAAGATACGTCTAGATAAAGATAATGATTTCACACATGCACCTGGTGTCTTTTTATCGCTCCATATCGGGCACGCGACACTTTCTAAGATACAGAAGCGATAGAAAACGTCAACACGCTTGTTTGGTCTCCGCAGGCCATAAAATTGAAACAAACATACTTAGTTGCACACTGACACGCAAAATGATGTAATTTCGGTTGTTTTCATTCGTACCGCAACACGAAAGTAGTAAATAGACCTCAATCACAAAGATTGAATTACTGATTGAAGTTTCTTGTATCAAGTGGAAACTAGTTACACCAAAATGAATTCCTGTTCAAAGCCAAAAACTTTAAGCATTTGTCATGTAATGCAAATATGTAATCCATGTAAATTTATTGTATCTAACTCCTAAATTAACTAAATGGAGTCTAATTTACATTGTAAAGCAACTGTTTTGGACATGTTTTGGTTTCGGTCCGTTGGTTGCTTGAATGCGGATACAACTCTTTACGATTATAAATGGGTGTTACTATTGTTAACAATCCAAAATAAACTGTGTCCCCTACTGACCCATCAACGCACGAGTGGCACTCAATACTGATGGTGGACAGTAAAATCATTACACATAACGAGCCAAGTTTACTAATGCCATTGTTAGTTATGAGAACGGAATATCTAGGTAGGGGATTCCAAATTATGTATCATTAAATATTTAGCAAACAAGAGAATAAAACAATGTCAATAATAATTAAATTAACAAACATGCGACCATGAGAATAAGACAACACAATCTGATTGCCTAAACAAAAACGAAGCGAAAATGTATGTATCAAGAGCAAGACTAAACTGAACATCAATGGACCGAAGCGAGGCGTGACGGAAGATAACGTGTAAATTAGGAAAACAGAAACCGTTGAAAGTAAAACAAAGCGTTCTAATAACTAGTTCGTTGCAAATATTTGGTAAATATATTTTCGCGGGTGCGCGTGAGTTTAGGCAGCAACGAGCAACGCAACCGGCCGGCACTTGCAACACAACATGACAATTCACTGTTTCGTCACTAGAGCACATGTACATGTAGAGGCATGTAAACAATATGAGGATCTCGTCACTTGATGATGAAGCGTGGAGCACTTTCACTCGCGAGGCTGCGCAGGCGCGGCGCGTCCGTCCGCGAGCGGGCGCAGGGCTGACTCGCGCGCCGCGCGCCGCCGTCCCTCTCCCACGCGGCCTTATGCGGCAACTGTAGCAAGCGTCGGCGTACCGGAATGACCATTTAAGTAACACCCCAAATGTCCTCTTGTGCTAAGGAGTGTCCAGACAAAGAGATGTCACCGTTCATTTTATTTTTGTAGTCGAACAGAAGGCGAGGTAACCTTTAGTAAGACTTAACGACATCATTACTTTACGTCATACATAAAACCAGATTTTGTTAGCATGATTAATTAATCGTCGTTCATGTCGGAAGTTTTTGGACGTTTGCAATTGTTAATGAATCACATGTTTAAATTTACTTGAATTTTAGGACGCTTACCTAAATTGTAACAGCTTTAGCTTTCAATCGGCGGAGAATGTCTGGTCTAAAACTAGATCAGTTACAATAGGAAACGAAGTAATCCAACTGGAGCAACATTTCAGAGAACTGGTCCGGTGAGACTGCTGGGAATCTAGGGCGAAACGCCATCAATTAAGCTATAAATTGCATTAGAGACCAATAGATAATGAAGTGGCTTGTGATCAAAGTCAGCGCCGATAATTTCATGACAACTTAAAAGATATTGTTAGTAGATAAAGATTGTATCAAGCTGTTGCCGCTGAAACAAACATGTCTAGAAATAGTTAAGAGGTGACGTCAGCTAAAGCACACTTGAGCGCAACAGGTTACCCTAATTGTAATGCACAAGAAATCTAGAGCATTGCTCTCGTGTCTAAAGTGACATAATGCCGACAAGTCGCCACAACTGGAACAGGTAAATAATTGATCCCACGTTCGACTTCATCGGCGATTTTGACTGTGTCTCGTGTCTTGTGCAACTGCTTGCACAACTGCGTCGCGATTTTGTGCATTTAATCCTGGATTGCCTTCACTGCTTTAGAATGCATTCTGTTCAGGGAGAGTGGCGTTATCTCAGACGTTGCCAAGGTTAAGCAAATGGTACGTTTATGTTGCAGTCGCATCGTTAAACTTCAGAACATTTTGTCTCTCGACATTAAGAAGTTGATCACGATTTGTGAGCAAATGGTAGCCTTCTTAGCCCCATGCACGGAGCAGACGACGTAATCGGTCTATTGTATCTAAGTCCAAAAATGTCTCACAATTATAACCAAGCCGTTTGTTCAAATCGCTAAGCGAAAGTCATAAATTACAATTCAGTCATATTTAAGCTGTACTTTGCAATCGTTGGACACATATTATTGTTCACGGTGCCTTGGGTTTAAGTTTCTCCTGTTTCATTCTCTTTTGAATACAGTTTGTCTGCTAATATGAAAAGTGTCGTGCGTGATCGGATCAATGCATTACAGGCGATTACTGGAATTGGCTTTTTCCTTCGAGAGATCGATACAGTTTCCCGCGCTGTACGCCATTTAGCGGTTTTTGTTGCGACATTGTGCTCAGGTTCTCGGGTGTGGAGCCAATTCATGATGGCGTATTGTCTTTTATGATTTATACGACAAGCCCCGGACTTTCAAACGTGGAAATCTATTAATCTTATCCTTGTCGGCAATCACTAATGTAACAATTAAATGCCTAAACTGCAATAGTTAATTCCTTATTGATATTGACCGAACTCAATCACTCACAAAAAAATGTTAACTCATGATTCAGAGCTGCGAGGTTGCTTTTCAATGCCATAATAATCATCCGAAACTATTGAATAACTGCTCAATTTTATTTCAATGCAACATAGATTATCTTTCAAAATGCATATCACTGTGATCATACGAGTCATCACGCATTTAACCATCCAGCTTACGCTGATCTCCTTTATGAAAATCTTGCAACGAATCTCCAACAAGGGCCTCTATGGCTGGGATCTACTTCCAATGGTTAAGAATACTGTTGCATATAAACCATAGTTCTTTTACGGTCAAGGTTGAGCAATATAAAGTTCCACAGCGAGCCGTGAGAAGATATTCGCGCATTAACCACTGTGATCACGATACTTAGCGAGGAATTCTTTTGTTTTGGGGCTTTGGATATCGTTTTGAGTTTCATTTGCATAGATAAACGAACGGTAAGTTTATGTGTCACTTAAGTTATCACTGTTTTTGTGACACAAGTTAGTAGTCACGTCACGTCTTATTTACTTTTAGAAAAATCAACGAATACATAAATCGTCCCTTGTTTCAACACTACATTGGCTTCCAGCCAAATGTACATACAGTATGTTATTCAAAAATGTTAAGCATGTTCGTAGTGTTTGAACTCTTTCATTATCCTTAAATTGTAATCGACTATTTAACTACTTTCCATCTACTACATTATCATCTCTTTCTTACGACTTTTCATCTATGTTTAGTTTAAAGATCATAACGACTAATGTACACCAACAAGTTTGAAATACCGTATAAAAAGTTAGCAAGTAAATGAGTCTTTAAATCGTGACGTTAATTTAAACCACTAGGCCATAAAGTAATGATTAAATTAATAGAGGAAATTCCACTTTCACTAAAAAATTCCAAGCAAACCGGTTGTCTCCTGATGCTAATGTGCACTTGCACTTCCGAGCGAAGCAGGAAGACGGAGCTTGTGTATAATAGCACGAAGGCAAAACGGACAGGTATTGGCATTGGACTCTGAACACTATTTGGCGTCCGAGGTCTTGAAATGATTTATCAACCCACGGTATGGAATTAAAACTTCGATGTTGGGAAAATAATTAGAACGTTGGTGGCATGACGTGTTCTTTGATTTATTTTTGTTATAAGTCCTTAGTTCTTATACAGCTAGGTACTAGAATTATTTTCAAAAAAATGATTGACATGTTGGATTCATGTTATGGAAAGTAACTTAATTATAGAAGTGTAGGCCTAACTTACATGCAAACTATGGTAAGTTATTTCGTTTCTGTCAATTTGAAACGTTTGGAATTTTACAAGTTATACGAAGTTTATTAGACGGAGAATAGATAGAAGACAAACATCTTTTCCAGCCACACACGTCCAATTATACACTTGTTCCCTTGTTAGTGTATAAGTTGACAAATGGTTAACTTTTCTATGGACCGTAAAATTGAATATTTACAACTATTTCGCTTGTATGTCTCAAACGTAGAGGGCCCTTAATTCCGGCTTTTGACCACCTTCATTTTAGATGCGTCAGCATTTTTGCCATCGAGTTCATCGATCCATGACTCCAAAATCCACACTCAGCTGATTAAATTCTATCCCACGGCGTCTCGACCCGTATTAGTTCAAGTCACGACGGCAACCTGCAAGAACGGATTGATCCAAGCCTTCTTACATTCACGACTTCATTCATTTGATTTGACCAGTTTTTTCTCTCAGTTTAACGTCAAATCGGACAGTTATGGCGACGCGAAAGCTACGGCCGAGACCCACATGACCAAAATGCGATTGATATTTTCAAGAGCAAATTCTTTGCGTTATTTTATGTATGATTCATGTCTGGAGACGTTTGGCATCGGTGTGTTGAAATTGTTGGCGATCGTAACGTAACCAATAATAAATGTAAGTAAAATATTTATAAAGAGATTGATGAGTAAGCATGAGATGAATAAATAAATGCCATTCTATTTTTAAGTAAAATAATCATGGAAGATATTTATTCACGAACAGACACAAACTCAACGAAATAATCACTGGAGGTTATGCTGCCAAATCAATTGCTTCGAATAAGGGTGATATTAATGAAGCAGGTTCTAGAAACAGCCTAGCAAGAGCCTTAGAGCCGTATTTTTTGCATAACCTTGTATAAAAAGTTAAAGTAAATCCAGACTAATAACAATACCGAATCACAAAGAGACCTGCAACTTGATACATTAATAAAACACCCAATACCCATTTTAGAACAAAACACAACACTGTTAAAACTCAAGTCTTCAGCTTTTAGTTGTTAAACATGATCACAATAATTAGCTTAAGTATATTGAATCGAACAATGGCGGCTGCGCCTGCGTCTTCAAGCGCATCTATTACTTGAAAACAGAACTTGAGGCTATCACGCTCGTGTAGTTGAATAATCCTAGAAAAAGAGTGGGACAAATGTAGTTTTAAGGTGATTAGAGCCCTTCGCCCAATAAGGAAGTCCACTTCGGTGCCACTGCACAATCGCTGAATGGTTATAATGTATCCATTGTTGTGAAACAATTACGTATTTACAACAAAAGGCTGGGCACCAATTAATTTAAAGTAGTACTTCCAAAATTAGAGCTATAATAATGAGTTCTAAATAAGGTTTTGACTCCAGCTATGATTTGTAGGTAATTAGTTTTTAGGAGAGTTATGGATTAGGAGATATAATTGTTTGAGTAAGGAATGTTGATCTTAGGAGGAAGATAAAAAATGTTGGAACGGAGGGACAAGGGATGTAAAAGCGTGGCAACAATGTTTTTCGGCTTTAAATTTTTATTTTATTGGCATAAAGAAGGCAAACGAGCACACAGGCCACCTGATGGCAAGTGGAAACTGTCACCCATAGACATTCGCATTCACAAGACTGCAAGCCTAAGACTGCAAATGCGTTGCCTACCCTGAGGACTAAGATGGAATGCCTCTATGCTAGTCATTACACCGGCTGTCTTATCCCCAAAACACAACAGGAACACAAAAATGCGAACACTGCTGTTTGGCGGTAGGTTAATGGATAAGATGGTGGTAGCGATCCGGACGGACCCTGCACAAGGGCCTACCACCCAGCAAACATAAAAAACAATAAATCGCCTCCAAATTATTAAGGACCAGGGGGTTCCGTTGACCAGGTCTTGACGAAATTTACATAGATGGGGTTCTGAGAACCCAAATGAAAAGAAAAATAATTAAAATTGATGGCGAAATCTAGTAAATTACTCAAAAATCAAAATACAGACTAATTGAGAACCTTCTTTTTTTAAAGTTTAACAACAATTTATTCCAAAACCAAGAGAGATAATTATTGCGGTAGAGTCACAGGTAGAGTTGATGTAATTAGGTACCTACCTCACAGTAACAGTGATTACACCAAAGAATATTATGGATTATTGTACCATAAACCCTAAATCCAATTTCTCCACTTTTTGATGCTACAACTTACATGAAAGACGTACCTACGTCGTTTTACTCTCTTGCTCTGTTTGTAGCAATTAGCTTCTTTGTTGTTATCGACAATCAAAAAGAACAACAATTACACAATCACGCTATCTGAATTGTGAAATTACGCACGTACTACAATACGGTAGTAAGCAAATCTACGGCCATTTGCTACAGCGAACAGCTTGTTAATAGTTACTTTTACTTTCCTTGCATTGTTAAGTGCAGTCTTTGTACGTATCGATGCTTCCTAGCATATTAATAAGCAAGTTTATTTTTGTTAGTTGTTTGACGGAAGTAACGAAACATTATAAAAGTTTATAAAATCAACGAAAATGTATGTTTGCTAATCTAAGCTGAAAGCTCATAACCTAAAAGTAATTATTTAATCTCTAATTTTGGATAATTCAAGGCTATAATAGTTGTAAACAGTGGGCTTAGCCTAGAACCAATAGAGACGAGAGAGATACATTCGTAGGTAAAGTCAACGGTATTAATATAACAAAGCCATCGCTTCAAATAGATCTATACAAAGACTTTATGGTGTGTATATCTTTCTGACTTTGCTGTACAAGAAAAAATGGTACTTACAATGTTTTTCAGATTTGTTTTCTCATTTAGAACTAACTAAGCAAACTTCACTTGTTTCTCTTTATTCAATAATTACACTGTATTGTTTTGTCACATAACTAAGTTAACTGAGTTTGATACCGATATGTACGGTGCGATAGCAATGTAGGTCAGGTACTATCAGATCGATATAGCAGCTCTGCTAGTCAGGCATCGAATTATACTGCCACTACTGCCAGAAAGGGTTTAGCTAGTTATACGAAAATAATGATAAGAGTGTCTAATCCATTCCTTGATTGACGTCAGATTCATATCAACTGAATCATAACGGTGATAACCTTTTAAATTAGCTTATTTATAACCCTTTAGAGAACCTACTTTAGAGTTTAAAGTATTCATATTCTCTTATTTCTTACAAACATGGTACAATACGATATTTCTTAATTCCAACCAACAATGGGCGGAATGAATTATACTCCTGGATAACGTTTAATGGATAAATCGCCATTCGTACGTTTAATCCACAGTGGGACTAAACTACGTAAAATATTTTGAATAGTGACATTATTGCGGGTAAAAATTATTAACTTTTGTATGAATTACTTTTTAACATAGTGTTACTGTTGGATTTAACGTTCGATATTTACTACTTAACCTCATGTATGCCTACGGCCTCTATTCCCGACGGTAAAAAACATATCGTCTTTGATCTGTTATTTATTTATTTATTTATTTATTTATTTATTTATTATAGGAAAACCAACAGCTGATAAATTACCTTAAACATAACATAAGACACATAAAGCCAATTACAGGTTTTCACAGATAGAAATAGAATATAATGAAAGGAACAAAGAGAAACACTTCCTTAAAGAAAGCATTACATGCGAGAAATCACTCAAGCAGAAACTGCACAGTAAAAACAAAGTCTAAATGGCAGCAAAAAGGAAAAAGGACAAAAGAGTTACAAAATTAATCCAAACTAGATTTTATGGATTGTTACCGCCAATTAACATTATTTAAAATAGTCACACGTTAAGTCACGTCTTACACGGGGAATTTTGCTATTGAAAATATCTAAATTCATTTTTTTAGACAACTTGTTTAAATTAATACTTGCACGCCTGAGAAAAGTGTTACGTCTATATTTACGCGGACAGTAAGGAACAGAAATTGGAGGAAGATGCCTTTTGGTCTTGGTAGGAACAGTGAAAGATAGGTTAGAGAGAAGCTCATCGCAATCCACATTGCCATTAGTAATATTAAGGATATACATGATGTCGGCAATTTCCCGACGTTTGAATAGTGGAAGAAGGTGATGCGCACGACACATGTTGACATAATCTGATGATTTATAAGGGATTCTTAACTTAAAACACAAATACCGAATGAATTTCCTTTGAACTCTTTCAATTCTGTCAACATATGTCTGATAACAAGGGTTCCAAATTTGCGATGCGTATTCGAGTTTACTCCTAACGTATGAGCAATAGAGAACCTTAATGGTTTTAATTTGCGTAAAGTTTTTAGAATTACGCATTATAAAGCCCAACGATCTGGAAGCACTTGCCACAATTTTGTCAATATGGGTGTCAAATAATAGTTTAGAGTCGTGTGTGACCCCCAGATCTTTCATGAATGACACTCTGCTGAGAAGTTGACCCTTTACTTTATAAGAGTAGACAATTGGATTGTTCCGACGCGAAAGGGTCAGCGTGAAACATTTAGATGGGTTGAGGTCCAGTTTATTATCCACGCAATAAGAGTCAAGTCGTGAGAGATCAGCTTGAATGAGTTCAGAGTCAAGGGCATTTTTAACTTTCGCAAAAATTTTCATGTCGTCAGCAAAGCAAAGGAGTCTTGAAGAGACAAAGCAGTCACTGATGTCGTTAACAAAAATATCAAATAGCAACGGTCCGAGTAAAGACCCCTGGGGGACTCCACTCGGTACCGTTATCCATCCCGATATGTAGTTATTAACAACAACAGCCTGTGATCTATTGGAAATATATGATGAAAACCAGCGCAGCAAGTCGCCGCTAATACCCATCCGATATAATTTTGAAATTAGCAAACTATGATCTATTCTGTCAAAAGCCTTACTATAATCGGTATAGATAACGTCTACTTGGCTTCCACTGCTCATAGCTTCAGTGACGTAATCATTAAAAAGAACCAGATTGGACACTGTAGATCTGCGTTGAAGGAACCCATGTTGAGTGTAGCTAAAATAATTTTTAACAGCGCCATAAACTTGAGTATGGACGATCCTTTCCAATACCTTAGATAATATACACAATTTAGAAATAGGCCTATAATTTGTGATGTTAGTTTTAGGCCCTTTCTTGTGAACTGGCGTTACAAAAGCTGATTTCCAAATAGGAGGAACCGAACATTCAAAAAATGAACGTTTAAACATAATCGAGATTGGCATTGTAAGGGTTTTCGCACAGTTAATTAAAAACTGGGCTGGCAACCCATCAGGGCCAGCGGATTTGGAAGGGTCAAGATTTAACAATAGTTTTGTGACTTCATAGGAGTCAATTTCAATTCTTGTTATATAAGCGGCGGCGGTGATGGGTGTGCCGCATGTAGAATCAAGCATATCGTTTAGTGGATGATCAGTGCAACTCGGCGTTAAAAAAGTACTTTGAAAATAATCAGAAAAAGCATCACAGATTTCGACCGCCGAGTTGACCGACCTATCGCCGTAGTTCATACTACAGGGCACGCCATGTGAGTTCGAGCGAGACTTTATAAAGGACCAGAACTGCTTAGGGTTCTTAATAATGTTGCCTTCAATGCGGTTCATATAATTTGCAAAGCAGTCTTGTTCGAGCCTTTTTACCCTTTCTCTCAGGACATTAAATGAAATAATGTCAGCTATATTACCATATGTTTTAATTTTTCTCAAATATTTGGACTTCTCTTTAATTGCTTTTTTAAGAGAGAGAGAGTACCACTTAGGAAATGAGTCGCTATTGAGTTTTTTGTATGGTATATATTTATTTCTGAGCCTTATAAAAGTGTCGTAGAAATAGTTTATACACTCATCGAGACTGCGCTGAGAAAATTCCTTGACCCAATTAATTTTTGATAATTCATCATTTCGCACCTTCGGTAGAACAAGGGCACAATGTACCATATAACCTAAAAGGCAATTGTGCCCTTGTCCTACCGAAGGTGCGATTTATAGATATATAATCACCTTTATTGTAGAAATATTTAATACACGGAGCCGGTTTAATATAATTTAATGTAGCGTATTGAATCGTAATAATTAAGGCTTTGTGATAGGGATCAATTGGCACTAAAGGGCAGGTACACTCATCAACACCCACAGCATCACTCGACAAAACGAGATCCAGTAACTTACCCTGATGATTACAGACATTATTATACTGATATAAATTAAGGGTACTCATCTCGTCCACGAGTCTACACTCATCACTGTTACTATAACTCGATGCGAACATTACCTGATTACCTGAATTCTGAGGCAGCCATTTGATATTGCTCATATTAAAATCGCCTATTATTATGTATTTATCGTCAGGGAAGCTCATCGTAGCGTTATTGAGACCGCTAAGGAAGTTGGACAATTGTTGCGAAAAAGAATAGCCATTATTTTGACTGCACAGATACAATACGCACAAATGCAAGTTAAATGGTACGTTATTGGGACCTCTGAACGTCAATGAGACCCATAGATCCTCAGCTGACGAGTGATAGGCCGGCCGCGGAGTGACGGCAAGCTCCCTGCGAGTGGCGATGAGCACCCCGCCACCGCGGGCTTGGTTAGTGAGTGCTAGATCGCGATCTCGCCTCCACACCACGTACCGGTCATCGAATAACTCAGAGTCAAAAATTCCATCCAACAGCCACGTCTCCGTTAGCAATATCACATCGTAAGCAGAGGCGGTTAAATTACGATAAAATGTCAATGTTTTAGAGCGAAGACCTCTTACGTTTTGATAGTAGATTGTAGGGTATTTAGATAGTAAATAAGCCCTATCATTAGCCATTTAAAAAGTAAAATGAAGCGAAAATAAGGCAAATTAAAATACTAATTATACGATGAGCCAACCTACATTTACTCAAAAAACATAGCAATTCCATTCCGTACAGTAACCGGGTAGAAAATAATTTTAAAAATAAATTAGACAATAACACCTCTCCGTAAGTGCGAGCAAGCAAGCATATAAATAAACCATTCCATAAGTGTGTAAGACAGTGACAAAAGTGCATTGACGAGCAAGACCCGATAACAAAGCGGCTAGCGATAAGCCAATGCGCCAGACAAAAGCAAGAACCTGTTCCGCCGGAGCGCTCAGCGGTACTCAAACTTGCGCCAGAAGATTTAATAAGTAACTTAGGTAACCAATACAAAACCGATATAAAAGCGAAAAGTAGATACTGCAAAATAACAACGACACAAATTAAATGAGTTTGTTTAAATCAATTTCGCTGTTGATCGTGAATACTTTAGTGGTATCACTTTTCCGGACATGGATTTTTCCAAATTTCACCCATATATAAAGATAACCCTTCGCCTTAAGGGCTGCTTTGGTCTTAGTAAGCAACATCTTGTATGCTGGAGTCAAATGATCATTGCAGAAGATCCTATTTTTGGTGCCCTGGAATCCAATTCCGTCGGCCGTAATCGTTTTCCTTAAGCGCGCAGATGCAATAAAATCCTCCTTTACGTATCGATTTGTAAAGCTCACTATTATTGATTTGTCACTCGAGTTGTGTACTGGAACTCTAGATATGTAATTAATATCAGTCTTGTTTACGGGGAACCCAACAGCGGCACAGATATTATTTAGGATCTCAAAAAGGTTTTCATTCTTTTTGAGCGGAACTCCTCTTATCTCCACATTATTAAGACGTTGCCATTGGTCTCTGCTAGCTAGATCATTTTTAAGTGTTACCAAGTCTTTGGTCATATACATAATCTTTTCCTGCAGCGCTTCAATTTCTGGAACCCTTCGTTCTACTTCTTGAAGGCGCGAGGAGTATTCATCTAGTTTAGCACTATTAAATGAACACGCATCCTTCACCTCAGACAGCTCCGTCTTGATAGACTTGATGTCCTGCACTAGAGTAGGAAGGCATGACAGGTGTTTTTTCATATCCTGCAGTTCAGTCATGATGGATTTAAGATCAACTGGCTTAGAGCATGATGGGGAAGCCTCCTTTTTGCACCGCAAACACTTCCAGACCGCTTTCCGATCAGCACCAAGCCTCCGAAAGCCCTGCTCAGTTATGTTGGCGCAGCAGTAACCAATGCAGCTCTTGCAAGCTGTACACTGGATACTGTCAGTAAGATCAGCAGAACACTGAGCACACTGCATTTTGTTTATAAGGAAATAAACTTCACAAAAAACTAAACTTTGAGAAACACTGGCAACCTACGCACTCGACGATGACTCACATATGCAAACGTGCGACTATGATGGGCAATCGCACCCGACTGACCTGACCTGTTATGGACTTATGGTATTGTTTTGACGTCATTTTTTCTTTTTTTGTTTCTTTGCCCCGCGGCGACTTGAGCAGCTACTACCGCGGGAATATGGTGTTTCCACAATGAAGTGATTTCGCCAGCGTCAAGTATATATAAGTATAAATCAATATAGCAATAAAACACAATCCAATCTTCTCTAGGAAGATTGGGGGCAACGTTGTACGGTACGGTCATATGTATGACAGAGGCCAAGATAGTTTTAACCTTTGTACCACTGCGAGTCCACTTGAAACGAGAAGTAAGATGCCAGGATACACGAAATAAGTCCAACACAAAGGCATTAAAAGTACAAATCACCAACAAAAAAGAACTTTGAACACCTAAATACACAAAAATAAAAACTAAAACAAATTACACATCCGCCATCTTTTGGCGTTGCAAATGGCCGCAATAAGAACTCTGTTATGGTATTGTTTTGACGTCACCCGCCATTACTGTCAAATAAATAAGAGGTATCAAAACGGTGACAATACGGTAACAGATCAAACATGATATGGTTATTACCGTGTTGAATAGAGGCCCTTCTAAGGTGTAAGCATCTGTGTAAAAATTTCGTACAACATTATTTTATTTTAATAATTTGTTTAAGAAAAAACACAGGCTCAAGACTTGTCCTCCCAATCCATATGTTGCTTGAAAATGAGTCATGTTATTTTTTCCTTAACATTTCCTTAAAGTAGTATTGCTTTTTGTGATTCCCCGGTACGAAACATTACTGTAAGTAATCGGGTTTATTTTTGTAGAATTTGCAAGGACAGTTTAATTATAGGTGTCTTCCTACATAGACCGAGTAAATAAGAGATCGAGATATCTTTAGTGGTGTGTAAATAAGAAATAATTCTAGTACCTATTCCCAACAAGAGAAATGAGAACCATGGGAAAGTTTATTTCTACAAGAATTTCATTTCATATCATCGAAAGCTAATTTCTGCTGAAACTTTACAGTTTTCAGGTTATCTTGAGCATTCGTTACGTAGTTTAGGTTAGGTTAGACTTTTGACCACCAAACAAATAAAGCCCCTGGACGTGGAAATGCCTGTCGAAACGTTCTATGAGGTGAGTTTCGATAATTCAAGGGTAAACCAATAAAAACCGGTAAACTGAGAGTTGGACTAGCGCACCAAGGGTTTCATGCCGTCGCACAGTAGATCTACTATCTATCTACTGACCGCCGTGCTTTCGTTTACCCTCTGCCATCTCAGAATAGAAGACAACTTTGGGTAACCGGTGGTCATCCATACGGAAGACGTGCCCACACCACCTGAGCTGGCGCTGCATGAGAAGAGCTTCCATGCCGTCCATCCCAGAGCGACGCAGAACCTCAGAATTAGAGACCCGGTCCTGCCACTTGACCTTCAGAATAGATCTTAGACACCTAAGGTGGTATGTGTCTCTCATATTTTTACAGTCAAGTGTAAAAATATGAGAGAACGCAACATCTCAAAAATATGTCCCAATTCACCTAATTAAGAACATCCTAACATTTTTATGAGAGGATTCTTTCGATGCATATTTTTACCAAATTGGATTGGTATGTTTCACCGTTTTAACGAAACAACCAAATTAAAAATAAAATCTTTTCTTGTGTGTGGCACCTTCCCTTGTGTTATTTAACTTTTTTTGATAGTAAATCTGCCAAATCTATAAATTCTCTTTGTCCGTAACCGGTCGTTGTCGTAAACCGTTCACGTCCAATAGTAAAACAGCTCATTTCATGCCTGTTTGCTGGCAGCCTACTTCCTTCCTAATTACGCTGAATACAATTGCAACTGTGATGTAGATCGCGAAAGCGTCGGCGTTTGACACAGCACACATACAATACAGAGAGTGCACTATTATTATTTTCTACTTATTGTAATGTGACAGCTTAAAGCCTGCGGAAATGGGATGCAGGGAAGAGAGATTATTTTGTAATGAAGACAAAAAAAATGAGTTTGACAATAGGTTTATGGGGTATACATACACCTTCAAACCGCATATAATTGTTTCTCCTAATGTATATTTTGGTCTAAAATGTTAATATTCTTATATATTATATATTTATAATTGTGACTTGACAGAAGCGCGTGGAGCTATGTGCTTCTGCTTGGTCCATTACAGAAAATACTCTTTTACCGAACAATTGTCTTCGCGTGTGATATCCATGGGCTTATTGGTCTAATAAGTCCATGGTAGTGTACATAAATAACTCGACATTGGCAAAATACACCTTGACAGGAGCGAAAGTCATTAGTTAAAAATAGAATTAGAATTGTAATTGTATTTACTTTTGCCATGTATTGTCAACGTTATGATAGTAAGTCTTATTTAATAATTTAAATCGTTTGTTTTTTTTAATTCGTCTTCACGCCTTAAAGTAAAGTTTTTTTTTAAGGCATAGTGTAGGCAATCGAGCACACAGGCCTTCTGATGGAAAGTGGAAACTGTGACCCATAGACATTTGTATTCACAAGACTGCAAACCTAAGACTGCAAATGCGTTGCCGACCCCGAGGACTAAGATGGAATGCCTCTATGCTAGTCATTTCACCGGCTGTCTTATCCCCAAACCGGAACAAAACAATGCGAGCACTGGTGTTTGGTGGTAGGTTAATGGATAAGATGGTGGTAGCGACCCTGCACAAGGTCCTACCACCTGCAATATGTGAAATTGGGTAGGTAGCCCGGAACACCGTAGATATAGAGTAGTACTTTATATGGCCCACAAAATAAAACAGTTTCCGAAGGAATAGCCATAAACGACGAAAGTTTAGTACGCCATTAATCGGGTCTATATCGAGTGGCGTAAATTAAACCGTGTAACCATTGTTTTGTCCTAGTGTATTGTTTGGTCGAAAACGATTGTTACAAATGAAACGGTGTTGGTGTTGAGTTTTGAGCGAATTCAGTCTGGGTCATAGAATGGCAGAGTTATGCCATCTACAATATTGTAATCTACATATATGATGCCTTTTTCGGTCGCCAGCTTTGGTTCCTTGTGCTGTATCCTTTCCACTATATATCCATCATTTACTAGCATCTCATTTATATTGCTTATATAAGACTTAAAACGTTTTTAAGGCCCTACACTAAAAATCCAAGTTTGAAGTTACCTTTCTCCCAATTTAGTCGTGAAAGACGACTGACAAGGATGGAGCTAACGTAACTTCGAACTTCAATTTTCGTAGTAAGGCCTCTGTTTTAATCTGCAGCGGCGCGCGCGCAGGAATCCGGCAACAATTAGCGGCCGCCCACGCGCAGTCCGTGAACTTTGCAACATGCCTACTGACTTACACTCCTTGTCTATGCATTATTTGGTTACTTGGTGCGGAAGAATACAAAAGTTATATTTTATTTATGACAGTAATCTATTTTAATGACAACTCCGCCGTATCGTCGCCATCTTTATAAACAGACAGGAGGCAAAATTTCATGACAGGTAGGGAGTTCCTACATCGATGAACTCAATTACCGATGTTTTTCCATATACAAGTGATCGCCCCCAGCATTGTATATTTTTTTTGTTCACAAAGGTATTTAGCCACCTGAAATGGATTTATCAGCCAAAATTTAACGCCCGAAAATTTGAAACAAATTCTGATCGTTTATTTTAACAGTAGTAGATGGGAATGGGACAGTAATGATGAAAAAGAAAACATGAGTAGATAATGTTTCCAAAACCGTTAAGGAAAAAATAAAAGAGTTACGTCATCATTTTGTTTAATATTTACAATTTAACAAATAAAATATTTATTTCAACATAAATTGGAGTGATCACTAGTATACAGACCAAGCATCGATGGTTGAGTTTATCGATATAGAAACTCCCTATCTGTCATAAAAAAAAACCCCCCGGGATTCCAATGTCTGATTATGAACCGACGCTTAAATCGCGTAGCTGTCCAAGTTTGCTTATACAGATTTATCTCTTATTTCCCGTAACAAGCAGTTAGAACTGCTGTGTACTCGTGCCGACTATTCTGTTCATAAAATAATAATATTTTACCTTCCTACTCGCCTATAACCTCTAGCTCTTTAAAATATGCACTGATCGGTTTTATGATGACGATGAAAACATTACAGACTAATTTGATTTGTTATGGCACTAATTTTGTCTTTGACCCACGATATTCTTTAAGTTGTTCTTTTGATTTTCACCATTGCAGTCTGACTGATCGCATCGGTTTGAAACAAGGGCTTTCTAAACTTCCTCTAACATATTGTGGGAACTGAGGATTTAGAATTCAATGTAGATGCTATCGACGACAAATTGATGCAATAAAACATCTTCAAAACAGGTGCTAAATACTTCATCCCATTGTTTTACAATTAGAAAAATTATGGCCACTCATAAAACGTTTCACACATTGAATTCGAAGTGTCTGGTCTGGGAAACAAATTTATGGAATTGTATGAATGCAAATGTATGAATTTTATGCAAAGATAACGCTGGCGTAGGACGCCTGTCGCTTAGTATTGCGCCACTTGTGGTATAAACATGCAATTGCACAATTAAAACCAGATGGCTTTCTAAATGACATAGTTACAAGTAACTAAAGTGAAGTGAGAAAGTGTTTTGTTAGGTACCAGCAAAATACAACATAAATTAGATTCACGTATTAACATTATAAGTAAATAAAGATTGAAGTTTCCATACTATATTGTTTATTGATTATCGTACCGCCATCTAGCGGGATCCTTTAGAACCGGCTAACGTCATAAGTTTACAACGTAGTAGTACCTTGCTCTGTCAATAGATGGCGCTGTGCGGTTGAAATCTGAACGGCGCTTTACAACAAACTCATACCATGAGATCTGCTACTATTGCCATGGTATTATGGCTTGATAAATAATAAAGCATGCAGCGTACTGTACCTTGTTCGTTGTCAGTCCCCTTAGGTGTTTTATGCCACTGATGGCGCACCTTCTGCGACCAGCTGATGGGACTTTTTCTCCCGCGGCTTCGCTCGCGCACACTGTAATCAAAATTCATTTACGGTTTTCAAACAAAATGTTTAACACACGTTAACCGAATCCCCCTACACTCTCTGAACTGAACGGATCGCGCTTTAATATCAAGCCTCGATAACAATGTTTACATTTCTCTTTGGAAACTGTACTTGCTAGTATTATGCGAACGGTGTGCTCTATTTAAGTACCTGCACCATCGCTCGACCTATTTACGCAACTTTATCACAAATTAATCAATATAAACATTCCTATTCGGTGACACAATTCATAATTATTGGCGCCCTTGAAAATTAAAAAGTTCTATTAGATAACACAGCGGACCGGAATAGATTATAAAATGTAATTTTGATAAGGTCAGACCGATTCGAACTTGACATTTGAATTGTATAACGAGTAAACTTACATAACGATCTTCTGTTCGTCGTTCTTTTCTTCGTCCGAGACGTCAACCCATTCGTCACTGCGGTCACTGCGGTCGCTGACACTCGTCTCACTACTCGGCACTTGAAAAGCGACTTCTTGACCATTATAGCTCATCACCGACCTTTGACCGTAGATGCTATTGGTTTTCTGCTCGCTAGTCATCGTTGATTGGCTAATATTAGAAACGGTATCAAATGACAAGCGCTTATGAGCAGTGGACGCCAGCTGCTTTCTAAGATTATTCCTCAGTTTAACCATACTCGGGCTGTTGGGAATGCTCTCGTAACAATGCGATAAGGAATTCGCATCGCCGTGCCTGATTGTGTCGTAAATGTTATCCGAGTCATTATAGCCCGTGTAGTCCGAAGCATATGAATGCCTTTTCCTATCCGTGGGACTGCTTTCTTTAGACGTTGGCGCTCTAGCTTGGATTCTCTCATAAATTCTTTCAGCGCCGATTTTTTCATAGCTGACAGTGGAAGTACCACTGACTGATTTAGAAACTTCGTAGTTTTTGTGGTTGGCTTTTGCTTGATACGGTTGATAGTTTTCGGCTATTTGTATGCCGGAGCTGGAGGTAACACAGTAAGGTTTGATTGGCGATTTGCAGTACTCGTAACCATCGTCGCTGTCTCCGTCTCCTCTGGTCCGCTCTTCTAACTGTGAGTCACACAGCTCGTAGCTGTGTAGACTACTTTCATCTCCTTCAGGGTGCGACCTCATTTCTAAAAGACACTGATAAATATTTTCTTCCGCGTCAGTCTTCTTCGCTTCCCCAGACTCTTCTTTTGGTATTTCTGGCAAGGGGCAGTTTATTTTAGATACTCTATCTAGCGTCCTAACGGGTATTACCACTACATCTTCAGTGTCTCTGGGTTCCAAGATTTCATAGTCGTCTTCGACGACTTCCTCCTTTTTTGGTTTTGACGTGAAACCAACCAAAACCTCTTTGTTATATGCTTCGACTAAGTTAGTTTCAAAATCTAAGTTAGTGTCACTTTTGAAATCCGCCCTCATTTCATAATTAGTATGAGAAATACTCACTTCACTAGTTTGAGATTCTTCTTTAGGCGAGTTTATTTGGGGCTCCTCGAAGCATGATTCTACAGTATCATTAGGAGCGTAATTATAGAAACTGTATGGACTATCTGATGCAGACTTTTCACTATCAGAATAGATTTGAGTGCTATTTTTTCTTCTCCATAGAAACGACTCATTAGGTGTTATACTAGAATTAGCATCTGGCATGCTTTCTCCCGTTTCAAAATTCTCCTTTTGCTCTTGAAGTTCTATTTCCTGTTGCTCGGTATTCGTTGAGGAAGGATAACTTTCACTAATATCTTCTTGAATTATCTCAACAACATGTAATGGCATTTTATCTGAATGTATGTAATTAGTTTTGTATTTATTTTTATCATAAAGAGATTCTTTTCTTTTGAGATTTTCTACAAATGGTTTTTTGACAACAAATGGTTTTGGCGGTGGCTCAGGTGTAGGTTTTATAGTCTTGATTTTTGGAACACCATCCTTTACAACAATATTTTTCGTTAGAACTAGCGATGATTTCTTTTCAGGTACTTTTGGTTTTTGTTTAATAGGTATAGGTTTTTGGGGTATTGCTGGTGGTCGTTTTAGAGTGTTACTATTACTTGAATTTGATTGTGCAATAATTTCACACTCGAATCTTTTAACAACGTTTTTGACTAAATTGCTTTCCGTCGGCTTTCTTTCTATTGGAGGTTCATCGTCTTTTTGGTTTTTCTTTTTGGGAGTGCCGTCAACAGAGTCAGAACCACTTTGTTCGCTGGAACCTTGGTATTTTAATATCTTTTTGGGAGATTTTGGAATTTTTGTGCCGTCGGATTTAGAGCGTATTACTTGTATTCTCGTTGTTGGGCTAACGGAGACGTGTTTATCTATTGAGTCCATACTTGAGCATCTTCGCTTATTATTTCGTTTCCTAGAACCACGCCTCGGACGAAGAACTATCTTAATATTTGGGCTAGAACTCAGAGGCGGTGACGGAGCGGAGCTATTTCTAGTAGAATACGATGCCTGCAAATCCTCTATGGTTTTAGTTAGGTTGGATTGTTTTCTTGATCCTCTATGAGGTTCATTTACAACGAGGTCATTGAACTTCTTAGTTAATTCAGTTACTTTACTGCTGGGGATCGTCATTGTCTTGGCTGCTAAAGGAGGTCGCCTATAGGAAATACCTGCGTTCTTTATTTTAAAACTGACTTTTCTGTGTTGTTGTTCCATTATGTTTTTGATATCAGGAGAAATATCCTTAGGTACTACTACCTCTTTATGTTTGAAACGGTGAACTGTTTGTTTGAAGTCTTTGCCTCCACCAGTACTTCTAGAATCTTCGTTTTCTGTCGTAATGGCAATTTGGGCGTAATGTAACGTTACTTCTTCTTTTTTTGATCCATTTCTGGGAGGCAGCGTTTGTGGGTTTACAGTTGAATTTAAGAACGCTTGCTTTGCCTGATTAATAGCCTTCATCCTCTCGGATATTGATAATACACTCGTAGGTTTGACGGGGACTGTGTACACGTACTTGTTACTATTGGTCTGGTTGTCTTTTATCGCCATGTTCGTATCTGGTAGTATGAGGTTCATCAAGGATCTGATTGTCCCGTGTTCTTTTCCATCGCTGTCCAGTTGTTTGAAGTGGTTTTTAACTATCGTTTCGCCTTCCATTAGACCGTTTACTAACATTTGTAATGGATATCTCCAACTGCTTTTCTACGCCATCTGAAACAATGATATGACTGGTTAAGACAATCGTATCCATGAAACTTAAGTGTTACGTCTAAAAATAGTGTCAGGAGCTAATTGACGTCTATAAACCTAGTTCGTTGAAACAGATCTGTAGATAGATTGTAGAGGGAAAGTACTCGTTACCTTACTGGATTTTCCCGCAACGTACAGACCGACGGCTGATTACTGACATTATTGTCTCTGAGGTTCCCACGTGATTGCAATTGCGATATAATCGTACCACATACGTACATAGTTTTTATGTGGTGTGCAAAATATTGAAATGTGGACAATTCTTGTGTCCTTTAACAGCATTTATTATGCTGTATTTGAATGATAATAGACGTCGCGCTATGACGCGTGTCAAAGAATAAAGTCAGCGTCTGGTGCAATGCATTCTAAAGGTATTTTCGTAAACAGTTAACTGGGAAAATAATAAATTGTTTATCGTGCAAACATTAAAACAGTGTGTGTTAAAATTGGCTTTTTCACACCACATGCTCGAAATTGCCCAATTGAGGTTTGCATGATATATAATAAGGCAATTTCGAGAAGGTATTTAGATGTTTTCAATTGAATAGGTACGAGATCATGATTTATTGTTTGACAGTTAGCCATGTTTGTACAAACAGTCTACGGAGTCAGATTTCTTTACGTAGTATATCAAGAACCCTGGTTTCTTGTATTTTGGCGCATTATGTTTACTACTCAATTCTTTTAGGTTTTAATAACATTGGTCGTTTCTTGTCATATTTTCATTACTTAGACAATGTTAAATTTCCTAACAATTTCACTAACAAGCCGTTACCCTTAAGCCCTTCTCGTGTACGTGTGTTCCGAGCTCTGCGCAAGAGTGCAAGCAGGGTCAAGCGGAATCGTGATCAACTTTCGCCGAGAACTAGGAATTACTATTGCGGGGAAGCTGTAAACTATTGTTTACCTAGATTTGATTTGACGTTATACGCATGCCTGTGGGCTTGGTAATTTTATAGCAAAACAGTTACTTGTATAGTATGGTGGTTAAAGTGGAAAAATGCTAAACTTTATGATCGAGAAGAGTCGTAAAGACGTCTACTACGCACTTAAACGAGAATAGTCTAAACCGTCCGGTGAAGTGACCCAACGTGCAAGACTAAATTGGCGACGTAGCGCGTCAGCGTCGTCAGGCGAAGTCAAGCGACTATACGAAACTTAGCACGACATGTCTAGTAACATTTCATGTTGCCGTGATGTGGCACACCTTACGCTTGAAGCTTGATGTCGCCAGAGACGTCAGACGAAGTTTCGCGATGTCGCCAGACTGATATCGCCGACACAAGGGCGCCAGACTGATTCACTAGGGGACGTGAATTCCTGGCTTATCGTTCGCTGGTTGCGTCTTGTCTAGGCTCAGTCACTGATTTAAACGCATAGTTAACTACAGATGCTGATTTTTATCCTACTGTTTAACATTTAGAAATCTACCTTGCTAGTAAGGTCAGCGTATTACGCATATCTCGTAATACGCTCCTACCAAATACGTGACTATGGAAGAGCAGAACGAATATCATGCAACATCCGGAGATAATTGAGGATTATAACATGATAACGCATATTTTATGAACGATGCATTCAAATTCTGTCTTTAAATGGTCCAGTTTTTATAAATGTATCGTTGCACAACATGTGCGTGCGCAGATTTCTGCTCAGCGTTATGACCAGTGCCAGACTCCTTGGATTACATATAAAATAGACTCAATATCGTAGTCGTTGGCGGTGAATGTCCGCTGGCGGCGGGAGACCGGTGGTTTAGGCACGCGGAGCTCTAGAAAGTTCTGTACGTGACAGAAATCGAACTATATCTCAGTTTGTAGCTTGGCAATATTAAGTGCCGTCTAGTCTTACTCATTAATACTGCCCTCCTACGTAAAAAAGTCACATCTACTATATGAATTGTATTTAGGGAATGCAAAAACCGGTGAAAATAAAAAACCGGTTAATAACCGCCTCGACGGATTCAAAACCGGTTAACCGGTGTCTAACCGGTTTTTTGCAAACTATTTGTAATCGAAGAATTACACGATAATTTTACTATTCTTGGTTACTTTTGGTGTAAACGGCGTATTTTTTTAGATGTAAATAGGTATTTAAATGATTTACTCTGTACTAAACTAATTATACATACGGTTATTTATGTTTACATATTTATAATATATTTAGAAATGTTTAAGCGAATAAATAAAAAGCATATGATTCTTCTCATCATCTTTATAAACTTCAAAACAAATCAACAAGTGACGAATTAAATTATAAAACTTAAATTATACTTATATAAAAAGTACAATTTTAAATTTTAAATGTTTAACAAACTTGTAACTAAAATATTGGTTCTTTACTTATACTTATATGAAATTAACAATTTAACATTTCGTTTTGGTTTGGTTATTTTTATTGCAAGGGTAAATTTTCGGCTTTCAGACATCGACGTGTTATTTTAATATTTGCACACACAAACACCACACTTTCGTCAACTTGTTTTAACTCTAACTGAGTAGTGATATTAGTGGTAGCGGCAGGAGCAGGTAGCAAACTAAAACAATGGGGTAAAATGGGGTTTACCCAGCCCAGCCACAAACAAACCCTTTCTGCTCTTTTTTTTAACGCGGCCGCGGCATTACTAAAACGGAGTGGGGGTGGTTAATGTTTAAAGCTGTTCAATTAGTATAGGGAATAAGTACTATATAAATTAGCAACAGCAATGTAATTTTTTCATGTAGCTCGTGTATTGTATCATTAGTTCAGCACGTTAATGAAGAAATTAAATTAATAAAACTTCTTGCTATTCGCTACACGAAAAAATCGAGTATGTATTTTTGTTTTTTACAAAATAAGAATACGTTTCCTTTCCACGCTATAAGTATTCGTCATTTTATAGTCTGAAGAATATTCTGGGGTATCTAATTGAGGCAATTTACAGTCTTTTAAGGGCAAGTTCCAACTCGGTTAATAACCGGGGAAAGTTATAAAAAACCGGTTTTTAACCGAGATCAAAAAGTTTCGGTTAATCGGTTTTTCGGTTAACCGGTTAACCGGTTTGTATTCCCTAATTGTATTGCACTTCCAACCTTATTAATAACAGTTGAGAGTTTAATATGCTTCTATGAATTAATTGCACTTGGGCCTTTTCTCCGTAGTAGAACAGAATAGTCATCGGCTTTCTTTGTGTTTAAGAAACAAGAATACCAAATATACTTTTAGATGCGAGAGTCGACTAATTAGGACTAAATTATGTGTACTTGTCACAGTTATAATTACAAACGTCCCAAATTAAGATAACTGGTGCCATATGTTTTTTATCAGTGTTATCAATGTTATCACAAACAAACAATCCGACTTCAAGGATTATGAATATAAAGTCAAATGTGTACCTGTTTCTTTGATATTGCTGTTATTTGTTGAGGATCTGGTTTGCCTAGGGAGTGACACCAGTCACCCTGCCTACGAAACTGCTGTTCCCTGATTATTCCGCTGTGAGTTGATATTTGTGTTATGAGTGCGTGTATTTATTCCTGAGTCACGAATGTTTTTATTAAAAATATGTAAGTCTGTCTAGCAATGTCGCCGTATGAAGCTTCGTCACATTTGAAATAGAGTTGAAAATACTATAGTTCAAGCCTAGAGCTTAGTTTGCTTTGAAAACAGAGGGGCTATTGCCTGATCGCAATCGTTTTCATTTTGAAAATCGAATGCTTGACTGCATACAAAATGAAAACAATTGTTCCACTTTGAAGTCGATTGTGATTGCAAGTGCGTTAGGCAATAGCGACGCAGGTCATTTTCCGTAGGATTTTTATTTATTGTCCTCTGATATATCATCGAAGAAGTAAAAGTATAAAATTCAGTAATCGCTTATTAAGTTGTTTCGTCTCTTAGGTACAATAGTAAAGTACACGACGACGACCTAGATAGTTAGGTGGCTTAGTTGGTAGTGAGCCGGCCTACGAAGCTAGCGATCCTGGGTCCAAATCCCGGTAAGGGCAGATATTTGTGTGATGAGCGAGTATTTAAGTATATTTCTCTAAATAAGTATTTATATCGTTGTCTAGTAGGCCATAGCACATGCCTAGAGCTTAGTCTGGGACTAGGTCAATTGGTGTGACATAGTCCCCTGATTTGTATTTATTTATGTAAGGAAAGGAAATTCTTAGCCAACACAATCAAGGTTTTTGATTTTAACAATTATAAAGGTACAATTAACTTAATAAAATTTAATAAGACTAACCCCGACTATAACGTACGCGTGCTCATCGGAAAGGTCACTTAGAAGGTGAGTGATTAAAGATTAGTCATAAGGAAGTTAATTGTAAACAAACAACTTGAAAGTGCTGAATACAGTCACGTTTCATACTTAACTGCAGACAAAAACAGTGTTACCAAAACAACGGAGCTAATCAATAGGAGAAACTTAGCTTTAAAACTCACAGCGTACTGGCACACAAACCTGTATTCCAGAACACAAAAGAACTCATTCAAAATTCAAACGGCGTTTTTCGAAGGCCGAGAAATTCCCTAAATGTGTAAAGTGAGCCACTATTGGTCCGTTTATAACTGTACAGCTAATAACGGGACCGACGAACCAATCGAGAAAGAAGCGAACATTATTGGCCAAGATGAAGTTGATTAACGAAATGAAGTTGCAAGGATTGATTGGTCGAACGGGTGAGCTGATGCGAAAAACGATTTAGATCCCGTTTCTGCTTTTGTTAAATGAAAATAACGAATCAAATGTTATTTAGATGGTAATTTTACAGTCGAGTGACCAAAGATTAATTTTTAACTACCGTTTGCACAAGTAGCAATATTTTACCCTCGGGAACACTACAATTTTCCAAGATTATATTCTAATATATTTTGAGTATATTTACAGCAACCTAAAATATTAGGGAAACATGAATGAAAATAGCTCTACTTAAGGTGCTCTCAGAAGTTGTGGAGGAGAAGAAAACATTGAATAATTAAAATGATTTACTTCCTATTTTTTAAATAATGGCAGTCCATCGCGGTTCCGAGGTGATTTCGCCGGACACTTCAATCGGCCATATTCCCTCCCCGAAGGTTACCGGAATCATGTTTTACTTTGCCCTGGTAGATTCTAAATTAGGTACTCCAAAGAGTAAAATAATAGGCAATATAAGTACTAGGTAATAACATTACAAACAGCAATCATAAAGGCATTAAAAATAATATACATTTCTGACTGTACCTAGCATCTACATCATCCTTTGTCCTTCTGTTCTGACTTCGTTAACAACTTAGTTCATTTCGAAAGCAAGAAGGCAAAAATGCTACGATTAAGTAAGTATAACTAATTATAGACATCGAATTTAAAAACAATTTTCCTCTAAATTAATGATATTACACGATTGATGAAATTATGACTTAAAAAAGGAACATGTATATTGAAGATGTAGTTGTACGTATTGGTTTTCTCTGTACTTTGATTGTAGGTACCTAATTAAGTAACGACATTACAGTTTATTATTTTTAAATTTTGGGTCATTAGTGGATTTGTGACTCACTTGTGGCCCATCTGTTTTATTCCGACATTGTTTCCTGAGAAAAGGTGATAAACACCACCTTTAACTATTCGAAAAAACACAGCATATTCCTTGTGTGTCGTTTAAGTTGTCATGAGGCGGTGAAAAGCGTCGAAGTCTAAAGGCTTGGCCAAACACACGGCGCGACGCAGCGCCGCGTCCGCGCCGCGCGACCGCGGCGGCTTTAAATACATGCTAACAGGTTAGCGACGTCAAACAGACTGCGTCCCGCCGGCATCGCGCCCATGTTTGACGTCGCTAACCTGTTAGCATGTATTTAAAGCCGCCGCGGTCGCGCGGCGCGGACGCGGCGCTGCGTCGCGCCGTGTGTTTGACCAAGCCTTTATAATGCTAACTGCACGTTTCATACAACTAATGTTTATTGTGCATGGCCGTGATGGAGTAGAGTATGACCCTAATTACTGGTGCACGCGAGGATCTGTTATCTTGTCCTTTTATGAGCCTGCTATATATGAACATGCGAAAGCATGTTTAGTTACTCGTGTAATGTTAGCCGAGACTTTTGCTGCTGGAATTATAACTTCCGAATAGATCGCCGATAAATTTCCACAGGTCTAAACACACAAGGGTTAAAATAAAATAAAAAAATAAGTTGACGCGATTGGCATAAAGATAGTAACGCGCCCACTAGTTGGATTGTCTCAGAATGCTATCACTTAGTCTATTTTAGATAGGTACCTACTTGAAAAAGATAAACAAAATTTACCCGAGCGTATTTACGGTCAAAACGAATAGTATAAGTTGTTTATAATAATGTTGATTGGTAGAAAGATGAGAAAACCAAACATAATATGTCTATGAAAGTGAATGAAGGCAGTATACTTAAAGCAGAAAGTGAAAACAAATGGATGGCTCTTCAAAAGAAATTGGAACAAAGTAAAATCGTAAATATTGATTTTGGAAGCACGTTTCAAACGAACCAAGAACAATAATAGAACTATTTTTAAACCACGCCTCACTGCTCGAGGCAATATGTAATTTTGTTGCTTTTAAACTAATGGTATAGATTGAGGAACAATTTCAAGAACTATAAACAAGCGAGATTTTTTAAGATTAAGGACTATCATGCCATGACTTGGAACAATTCAAATGTAATGATACCTCACATACATAATTCTGACAGAACACTCATTATAATTTGTTCTGAGAATGATAAAACTCTAACAGACGCTAAAATATAACATAGACAACGTAGTTATCTTGTAACATCAGTTCTATTACGTCTATGGAATACCTGACATCCAGCAAAGCATGCAATTTTCTCATTTCTGAGCTGTAAGTAGGTAATTGTCCAGTTAGTTTCCGAGATTTTACTGATCATAAACACATAAATATAAAGGGCCGTTACCTACGCCAACATTGGAAACTGGTATAATATGTAAATACTTGTCAATTTACTAACGCCACTTTCACTTTAGAAATGTATTTTATAAATTATAATAAAAGTATAAAACGCTGGTCAATCAAATATTGGTGGCTTTCGTAAAAGTGAAGTGGGTATACTCGTATCAATGAATATTGATTGGTAAACTTATATTGCTAAATTTCATTAACTCCCTTTAGAGGCTTTACACACGAGCGACAGACTGAGGTTTCTTGAAAAGAGATTCTTGTTCAGATAGTAGTAGGTGAAGTTCAAGATTTTTATATGCCAGTACCTGCTTATTAGTCTGGTAGTCGGCCCCGAAAAAAGAACCCTTGAAAAAATAGAAGGTATATTGGACATTCTACAACATTCGAATTACTTATCGCTATTGGAATTGCAACTTAAAAAGAGGTTGTTTTTTAAAGCATCTCGCTAGCCTTGGACAGGAATGCGCGTCGGAGCTCATTTTACCGCGTTCTTGCATTCGCCACTGCCTCACTTGGCAGGATAATTTCAAACGAAACTACATGCATGCGTCACTTCACTGCTTCTTGAGGTAATTTACTGCCCGAGGACCTGGACGTCACGACTTTGATCATTTAATAACAATGACGTAAATTATCAGGCACTCTTTGTATTACATTAAGACCGTTGTTTTAAATTGATGACAATGGTGACACATGTAGAACGTGTTGCTTTCATCTAAAATAATAGCCCTTGTTTGAATACTAGTCCAGTTATAAGCCCTTCCGAGAGAAAAATATTGATTTATTAGTCCAGTTTTGACAATGACAATCACCTCAATTTCAGGGCCTCTATTAAAAAAGAAGAGCATATTGAGATTTTAATGTTATCGTATTGTCAACGTTACGATAACTCTTACTTATCAGTGGCGAAGCGTCACGTAAATAAATAGACAAGCCGGAGCAAAAAAAGGTGTATGGCGTGTGTCGGTTTTACGTTCTGTTTGTATACCTACTCTATGCATAGGAATTTTTGGTAAAGCCGTAAATAATCGGCTTGTACGAACGCCTCGCGACTGTTACTTATACCTAAGTATCTTTTGTTTTGGTTCAGTATATTTATAAATATACTGAGCCAAAACAAAAGATACTACAACACACACACATCTATAGTGATGCTAAAATGTTTTGTAATTGTTTATGGGCAATAAAGAGTTTACATACATAAATAGGTACATGCATATGAATAAAGATTTATTATTAAGTCTGAAAGTATTTAAGTATTTGCAGTAACAAACTTTGGTTATGCTGGCATAGTATTATCCCATTCAACTTTCACGCAATTTTTTTATTGATTAGGTTAGGTTAGGTATATAACCTGACAATAGCCAGAAAAAGATGAACAGCTAACTATTAAACGGAATAAACTCAGTGAAACAAATCGTGTGGGAATAAAAACAAAGGGAGGAAGTCGCAGTGGAACTAATAGCGAATCAACATGGATGTTAGGCTTTAATAGTTCAGTTCATCACCTTCGCAAAAGTCAATGTGCGCACTTGAAGCGTCAGAATCCTTATTCAAGTAGGTACATAGTGCTTATTGTTTCCATTGTTCTACAATTAAGGAGGCCTACCGGTCTCAGACAGGTGCTAAATGTAGAGTGCTACTTGGTCCCTTGTGCTGACATTTAACAACCTTGCTTTAAAAAGTGTCTGTGTATTTAAGTATTTATTTCTCTATATAAGTATTTATGTAGTTGTCAAGTACCTACCCTTAGTACGATTACGTTTAATTTTAATCCGTCCAGCTGTTGCAGCGTAAAGGAGTAACTAACAGACACATACTTTCGCATATATGTGCGTGAAAGCAACTCCCCGCTGATGGCCCAGTCGTACCCCAGGTTCCAAAGTAAAGGACCGAGTACGGAACCTTGGGGTACGCCACAGGCCATCCTCCTGTCCCCTAATAGAGCCTCTCTTCTACCCTCTGTGTTTAATATTAATAGGATTATTTTACTATTAACAAGGTTCTGTGCATCATTAATCACATTGTTCTAGACTCAAAGTCACTCGACTTGGTACGTATTACTTTCTTTTTCATAGAATTCTGATGTCATAAGCATAGGCTGGGATTGTTTTACGAGTATATACCATTATGTTGTTATTAAAGTCACGTGTGATATCTATCAATACAAGTGTAGTGTAGGTATTACAGAAACGAACTAGTTTAGTTCCCTCATACAAAAAAACAATCATTTCCAATTTCAAATATGTACCCGATAAGTTGTTCGGAATAACTAATATGCCGAATGATCGATATTTCCCTGGGAATCGATATTCGTCATTAAAGTGATTAGTGATTACTGATTAGTAAAAGAATGCAAGGGGTAAATTAAAACGTCAGGTATATTTCTGGTTTCCCCACTAATCCTTCTAATGAGTTCCGAATAAACGAAAGGGAACTCCAAGGTTGGACAGACAAAAGGACCGGATGTGCAGTTGTAAATATAATGGGTATTGTATAGGCACAATGGATCTTACCTTAGTATTATGCCTCCGAAAATATTTATAGTTGTCTTATAACAACTAAAGACGTAGTGATAATTAATGTTAATTCAATTGGAACTAGTATGATGGGTAACGTACCTATATCATAAAGAGGATAAGTAAAATTAAAAACAAAGTTCTTTGGGCGTTTTTCTGTCATTCCATCCCCCTAAACCATGTTTTCACTATCTTTCATGAAATAATTAATTCTGGTTTATTTACGGATGTTACAGAAAACTTACATGAACTGAAGTGAAGCGAGGGCGACGTCAGTAAATAATAAGTTCAATAACGTAAGGCTATATGTAGGGTCAACCCGTGATCAGAAGTAACCACACTCTAGCACTCGCCAAGACGCCAAGTAGATAGATACTAATGGTATACAAATGAAGTACATTTCCTTCGTGTGGTGAATATGCTTTTACAGCTACGTTGTCTTCTCTGTGGTCAATATTTAATATTTTCCATAACTCAAAATGTATGGGATGACATTCTTGTGCATTAATAATCCGCGTGACATCCCATACATTTTGAACGATAGAAAAGAAACACGTTAGTGCCGTTTTCATCTTGTCTTGAAACCCCCAGGCTGGCCCTTGAAACGTTGCGTCAAACGTGCATATAAGATATGATTTTATCTGATAGGGCTAAAGTAGACCTGAGGATCTGACTCCGTTTACATGGATATGGGTTCAGCTAATAAGTTAGGCCTTAAAAACGTTAACTTCGGGTATGTTCACAGGAAAGACGCTAACCTAAATCTGCGTATGACCCAGCTAGGGAAAAAAAAGTAAGGAAACCTCAGTATAATGTTGCCGAGGGTAGATCCCATGTTCATAAGACCTAAGGTCAGCAGGATTTTTGGTTCGTCGAAAAACGGGAAATTGCGCTAGGACCAGTATGACGTATGTTGTCTTGAAACTCTATTCATATTTTACGTTTATGACTTAGGTAAAATGGTTATATTGGGTAAACTCACTAGTGGTCAGCCAGAGACCTGTAGTCGGCCTCTGCCTATACTTTGTATGAGTGGGAAGAGTACGAAAGATATATTTCTCACTTTTCGCAGTAATATAAGGTCGATTACTGGTCTCTGGCTGACCACTGGTGACTTTACCCTACCTAGGTTATTCGAAATTCATCAGCAGTTAAGTAACTTTATCCTTTTTGAACACTATAATTTTCCTTGACTAATACATAGATAACACTGTATCAAATTGCATGCAATCTTTTTGATTCTAAACAATTATGCAGAAAATTGCAAATTACACAGAAACACTTAAGAGAAACCTGCTCAAAGCCACATGCAAATATCGGCTGAATACCAGGCTTTTCCGATTTCTACACAAAATATAACAGATGCTAAGTCCTTGGCATGATTAAGAGTGAAACCAAACGTCAAAGATACGCATCTGGAAACAAAAAAAGTGCATAGAAACTTTTAAATGCGTTCGCACGTCAGGCGCCTCGTTGCATCTGTTGCATTACTTCATACTCGTATCGTTATTAACGTAAACTCTGTAATTGCAGTCAGTCGCGCGGAACCCGTTCTGACCTTAATAACTGCGCGTTGCACATGTGGATTACTTGCAGCTTTGCACTCATTGTTGCTTTATGGGGGCTCAGTCTCAGCCTTGCAATTTGTCAGACGCAAAGAGCGTTTGATATCTTTTGAGCTTCTGACGCAAGAACACTCCTCGTCTTATAAGTTAAAAAGTTAAACCTGAACCTGTATACAGAGAATTATGTCATCGGTGTCGGAGATTTTAGGGACTAACTCTGAGGTTCATACTCATCAACTTTTATTATGGGACCAACATCCAAAATTGCGAAAAAAAAACAGCTTTTCCAAACAAACTTTGAGATCTAAACAGCCGAAATGTATGGAACAGGTGTTTTTTTTTTCGCAATTTGGATGTTGGTCCCATAATAAAAGTTGATGAGTATGAACCTCAGAGTTAGTCCCTAAAATCTCCGACACCGACACCGATGACATAACACACTGTATATATGTATGGGTCTGTTTATAGCATCGTAGCTCCCACAAAAATTAACCGATTCAAATGCGGTTTTTTTGTAAAGTAAGCTAGTATAATCAAGATGGTTTAAAGCTAAGTTTCAAGAAAATTAAAGCAGTTTAAAATATATTAAGCTATGAAAGTAAGGGTTACCATTGTATCGGGGATTTTTAGCTATTTAATAGTTTTGTAAGGAATATTTCATCAGGATGACCGTTTTTGGGCGGTAACATCACATAGTTACATTTCAAACCAGCATTGAATGCGGTCATAATGAAGTAATAGCTTCAGACACAATTGAAATATCAAATGTTTGTCATTGACTTTTTGTGACAAGGTTTGATTTCATAGTGGTTCCAAAATAAAAGAGAATGACCGTACAATTATGAATAATAGTTTAACAAAATGGCCTCATAAAACTGTCACGATAACTTTTTGCATGTAACTAAAATAGATCAAGGTATTTCAGAAAAAAATATTTTAATAGTTAAATAATAGTGTTTAAAGTGTTTTACTGAATGATGCGATAATACTGATGATAAGATGAGAATGCTGGGCTTTTTGTCCATGTCTTTGGGCCTTTCGGTAATGTATATTCGAAAATGTATTAGGACCTTTTGTACACACTTGAATTTTTGATCGAACAAGTTCCTCACAAATTTTTCCTTTACCGTAAGAACATCGGGTAAGTAGTGTGTTTGGAATTCAGTATATTGCCATCATGAGTCGATCGATACCTTTTACCACAGACGGTTAATACAATATATGTCTTGATACATTCGATGTACGATCCAATCTCTGAGCTGATTATTAATTTTTAGTGGTTGTTTACTATCTTATTATGAGTAGGTTCCTACCTAATACACTTTAAGTGGGAACGATCGCAGCTGCTCTGAACAGATTTAAAACATCTCAACTTAATATTAAATTTAATGAATACTCATCCTCACACGTCACAGTTTCATAGGTGGAAACCTATTTGGAATTTACTCGAACAAGTCAACAAATGGAGTAGGAATATTTATTACACTTTGAACACAAAAACCGCAAAAATGACTCACTTTGTGTGTCGTTACTCAGGACACATTTAAGTACGTGACTGTTTTCAACTGGATGGATGGTCAAAACTCAAAATAACCGTGAAAGGTTCACAACAAATAGCAGTCATTTAAAACTAATAAACTGTGTGTAATCGATAGCGGATAGATAAATAATAAAGCTCGTTTGGAACTGGTCTGTACAATCGATCACGTTATTGTGATAATTAAAGAATTTGAAGAAATACTAGTGAAAATGATGAAACACAAAACAGAAATTGATATTTAATATGAGTACAAAGAAGTTGATGATAACTATAAAAAATCTAAAGTTACTGATGCTACAATCGACGCTTTAGACTTTCTACTAACCAATTGATTTTTCAAGGAATACTGGTTAAAATAATTTGAAACTAGAAATCAATTGCACACTCCAAAGATAGTCCACCGGATGCGTTTCAATCGATGTGATCTGTATCAATTGCATAAGTAATCAATTTTAATGCACAATGAGTACCAATTACAAGAGCAAAGACTCATGGCACAAATCATCAAAGAGATACGTTCAATTACATATGTTCAATCAATAACCGTATTTCCGAGTGACATAATATAAAAAGTTAATGGACTTTCTACAGTATTTATAACTTTTAATAGCTAATTTTGAGTAATTGCCGTGCTTACATCACTAGTAGCAACAAAATGAATACCTTCGTCGGTTGGGAAATCCAAATTCACAGCACATCACTTCACTTCACTAATCTTGAACACTCATTGGTGATTAATAGTGTTATTATTAGGTTATTATAAGCGTTTTCTCCGCGGGAGGTGGCATAACGTAAATATAACCGTCGCAGGCGAGATGTGGCGCGATTAACGTGCGCGCTCGCGGGCAGTCACAGCGGATCTGTATTGTGATGCCTCCTACGATGGCTTCGGCGCGGCGCTCGGACATGACCCAGTGTGCGGTGCAGTACGGAATGCGTTCGGCTACCTGTTCTGTTTCATCTCTTGTCGAATGAAAGTTAACCCTATTATTTATAGTTCACAAAATTGAATTTCTATGTTTGTTTTGGTATTGACCTAAAATTTCAAAAAACTTGTACTTAAACTTTTTCATAGTATCTAACGGATAATTTGAAACTTAATAAAGTCTCATGAAGTAAAACTTAAACCATACTTTTTTTAAATACGGAAGCAACTGCCATTGATTAAATACATAGGTACGCCTGTTTCCCAAAGGGGTAGGCAAAGACCACTTCCTTCCACCTGCAAGAAAAAATATATGCCTGAAAAAATATACCTACCTAAATAAGGGAAATCCCATAATGCAATAAACCACACATGTTATGGTTAATAGTTAAACACGCCGTAGAAATCCAGGCGATGACTCATGAAGTCAATAGCCTAACCACTTGATGATAATTAGTCTTTTTACTTTTAATTGAAGATCTCTTAGTAATTAGTCAAATATAATCACAAACACCAGTCACACTCTCACTTTTAGCTTTTGTTCGATTTTCGGCATCATCAAGACCAAAATCAATTTGAGAATCATAAAAAAACATTTCATCATTAACTAGAGGATGATTACCAACAGTAAAGACGATGATTATAGTTTCGGTAAGATACGTTAAGGTCTCTTGGAATGATTGATCTCTTATTGCACCATCACTGCTCTCCACCCACACTCTGACCTCAGCTTGCATCAAGCCCACAGTCCACTCGTCGTAATGGTTTACATACCGACGCGATCGCTTAGACCCTTAACGGTTTCTGTGATCTACTTTCGTATTGACACTTCTCACTTTTCTGCGGTCACCGTTGATCTGTGTTTATTTAGAAACGCATACTTTTCGAGCAGTTTGAAGATTATTCTGTTTATCATGGTTTAAAACATAACGATGCATGATTAAACTCTGCAAAACCTGCAGCGGGTTGATTGCTATGAAACATAATTTAAAAAAATACGGTCAATAATTACTGGGATAGATAAAGGTAGCATATTTTCTACAACAGCTCGCCTGTCATTGCTTGCACTCGGTTCTCAGAATTAACTCAGCAGCATTAACTCTAACAGTAGGAACTATAAAGTTATTAAAAGGACTACATAAGTCTGCGTTAGTTAAAAAATATGAACAAAGATTTTTTTTATTTTTTTTTATGACTTAGAGAAGGCAAACAAGCACACAGGCCACCTGATGGTAAGCGGAAACTGTGACCCATAGACATTCGCATTCACAAGACTACTAGACTTAGACTGCAAATGCTTTGCCAACCCTGAGGACTAAGATGGAATGCCTCTATGCTAGTCATTACACCGGCTGTCTTATCCCCAATCCGGAACACAACAGTGCGAACACTGCTGTTTGGCGGTAGGTTAATGGATAAGATGGTGGTAGCGATCCGGACGGACTCTGCACAGAGTCCTACCACCCGCGAACAACTTTTACTAACAACATATGGAACACTTTGTTGCCTAAACAAATACATTTTACTGTGAATTCATAACATTGACAATTTTAAATGTCTTCTCTTCTACTATGGCGTCTAATAAACTCGACAGTATCCTCAGAGCAGTCTGTGTATGTGATTTCGATTGAAGCGTTACACTTGAAGAAGCAATTTAGTGATTGGTCATTATTATTTAGCTCCATTAAAATAGTATAAAGGTGGTACAGAGAACAATAGTCGTCTGAAAACCGGTGCCGCGCAGTGGTAGGCGCGGGAGAATGTAGGTCACTATAACCACCTTTGTCTACAATAGAAATTATTACTTCATGTTTCAAATGTTTCAATATACTTACATACAATTTGTTTATTGGGCATGTGTTTTTATAGCATTGAGAAGGCACACGAGCACTTAGGCCCCCTGATGGTAAGTCGGATCTGAGACCCAAAGACATTTGAAATTTCAAGACTACAATCTCACGGCAGCAATCCTATATTAACAATGTTAAGACTGTATAGTTAGGCCACTAGAGTGTGTTGACAGACCATTGTTACAAAATTAGCTCCGAGCTATATCGTTTCACCCCCCCATCCCCATCAATAAGTATTTGTTAGTAAATCCGGCGTAATACCACATATTAAAAAACAACCAGCTATCTTTTGGGTTACTAATGAAAAAAAAAATGAAATGAAAATATTTATTTCGGACAATGAGTATCCATAATTACATCACATAATGTTAGTAACAACATAGACTTATAAACAAGAATTAGTAAAATTTAAAAAGTTCGTTAGGGTTTACATGGATGGACATCCAATGTTTGAGGATAGGACTGTCCATCCTTTCAGCGACCATCTTCAGGAGAGTGTTGGTGCTGCCCCGCACGCGCATCCACAGGGACGCCACGCGCTTGCGCAGTACGGCCTGGAAGCCGTCAGTGCTGCTCGCAGCGAACATCCCCGAGGCGCTGCAGCGCCAGGGCAGCCCCAGCAGCCCCCTGAAGGCGTTGTTGTATTGGACTCGCAGAGCACTATAGGCCTTTTTGGTGTAATCGCTCCACAGATTGCACGTGTACAACGTTTGGCAGTAGGTTTTAAAGAGTGTTATCTTCACCTCTCGAGAACAACGTGCAAATCTGCGTGAAAGCATATTACCCCTGACCGACAGTGCTCTGCGTTCCCTTTCCAAGTCCATATCATCTTTTAGAGTGTCTGTGACCCAGTGACCCAAATATTTAAATTTTGTTACTGTCTGAAGAGGAGAACCACTAAGAGTTATTGGCGGAACTGGGTATGTTTTGGTGCCAGATTTGAACACTAATATCTCGCTCTTCTTGACATTATATTTCAGTCCATGGGCCACAACAAACCTTTCACATATAGACAACATTATCTTCAGTGCGTTGACTGATGTCTTGCACAATTTTTTTTGGCATAATTCATCATTTCGCACAATTATCATTTGACATAAAATAAACCTAACCTAACCTATTGGGTTCTATGCAATGGTATTTTAAATAATCCTGAAAAGTACACGGTTTCAGAAAAAAGACTTTATGCCAAATGATGATTGTGCGAAATGATGCATTATGCCAAAAAAGTTATGCCAGATGAAGGGAACCCCTATCTTTTACGGTTAAAAAAAACAGCTATGTTTGATGTCGGGACGGACGGACATATTTGATAGGGTCCGTCGGCTCTCTTCTGGTACGAAAGTCTAAAAACAGCATATTCTTTATGCTGCTAGCAAGCCTATGTAACTAGCATTTCAGGCATCATATTAATTACAGAAACCTATAATGTTCATGCAATGTTATTAACTAACGTAATTAATGATGACCATAAGGAATTAAGTAATAAAATACTAATCAATCAAGTACGTATATAACTCGCATACGTAAACTACTTGAGGCCTGGGGTTTCTAGGTATATATATAGGAATGTAGATGGTGTAAGATCCGAATAGGAGATGATTTGCGCCGGGCCGTTTATTCGATGAATAGTAAATTGTTGTATATAGAGTTTAAAAAGTATTTTTTCACGCCACTGCTCGGAAATATGGCGAAAGATGGTCTGTTCTTGGTCCCCAAAACAATCGATAGTTGTATTGTACATTGAATGAGCAGGCCTACTATGAATTTAAACAGACCAACTATGTTAACATTGTTGGTCTGTTCCATTGACCAATAACATCGGTCCACTGATCACTAATTCGACCAATCAGAACACACTTTGTGCTGCATATGAAATTAAATTGGCCAATGAGAAGTCGTTTTATTTTTTTAATAATATTCATCCCTTCACGGATAGGCAAAGGAATCAGATTCCATACAGCCATATATGTCTGCTTTTAATTATCTGAAATAAAGTTTTTGTCACGGTGAGAATCGTCAGTTTAAAAAACGCTTTATAAGATTTTTTTTTATTTCCTCGCAGTAGTCGTGAAAAGCACTGCGTTAAGCCTCGGCCGAAAGTGCAATAGATGGACGAGTTAGTTCGAGGGCCGACGCGTCAACGTTACTTTCTAACCTCTACAACAATGTACTATTTATCAAATTCAAGACGCTGAATAATATGTGGCTGTAGTAGGCTGAAAATTTTCGGTCCAGTACATATTTAATTAAAAAAATAATTAAATAAGGTTTTTCATTTATTGCAAATGCTTGTTTAATACACAAATTACATACTAATCGAAAGTTTAGTACCGGCTTAGCTGTTTATACACCGTGTTTTTTTTGATTTACGATAACTTTAAGGGAACGTTCTTTAGGTCAAACAAAGTTAATTTCCCGAAGACAGACAAATGATAAGTCTAACGGTTTTAAAGATATTTAATTTTTAAATTTAATCAGTTAATCACGTTAAACTAGTGTAAAAGGCTCTTAATTGATAACAAGAATTTTCTTTTAATACTTATGAGTAAAGAGTTTCCAATTGTTAGGTTTGTATACGCGTCAATCTAAAGTGACTTGTACCTGTCAAGTGTTATCTTTACTTGTGTGTGTATGTCACGCCAACATAGACGTATTTGACACTGATTATTAGCTAGGTAACTCTAAAGGCCCTTTTAGAATGACCAAAGATAAAAGATTTCATTATTTTGTTCTAAACTGAAAAAAATTTTTTTTTTGCAATATTTAAAAATCTAATCTACCAATTAGTTTCTATAGATATACCTAGTAATATGCCGAAGTTATCGTAAATCAAAAAAAACACGGTGTACATGCCTACCCAATAGTTTGACACGAAAAAAAATGTCAACCTAACGTTTGTTTCATACTTTCGATTGGTAATGTAATTTGTCTAATAAACAAGCAATTGTATTTTTTTTATAAAGTTAATTTTTATTTTTTTAATTAGTTATTTACTCGACTGATATCTCAGCCTACCTATTCGCCATAATATTACTTAGCATATGAAATTTGATATTAAATACTTTTTATCGAATAAACAAACAGCCCGGTGAAAATCGTCTCCTATTCGGATCTCCTACTAAGAGGTCTAGTGTTTAAACCAACACAACAGTGATTAACATCGAAATGACGTCGATGCTCACAGTAAGAAAGTTAGTTTTGGTAGACAAAGTTGCTTACGGCAAGGAATCAATTAAAAAAACATAAATGTATTCCTTCGTGTAACTGAAAATTCACCATACCCAAACATAAAAAAAATATGTCGTTGACCCTAATATGTAGATGGACAAATCAAAACAAATGAAATCGGGTTTGTGAATTTTTACTTAAGTACACACACATTCGCAGTCACTAGGAGTAGCTACATTGTTGTATGGTCGCATCCATCGATTCAACTGCGTGCCATCAACTGAACAAAAAGTACACATTTTTCTACGGTGAAGTAATATTTGAACAAGCCATACAGGTTTCACAAGTACAGTTTTTTCTTACATCGTGATCATCATTCATATTCATATTATTAATATTGTAACGTTTAAAATTCGAACGGTCGTATCGAAAAACGTCAATTATTTCGATTAAAGATTACCACAGATTAAATAGTTGTTAATATAACCATTCTAAATCGTTTTGTAAACGGCCAGTCATTAATTTTGTCTTATACTCAAAGTTATTTTTTAATTTACTCTTCACGAGCATGTCATCAATCCTAATGCACGTGTGAATTCTCAATTCACTCTCGCTATCTTTTTTACATTCAATTTAAATGAAAGCGATACAGCTACAGTTTAGCGGAGTAATTCGTCAAGGAAGTTGAATCGCCAAAGGTGACGACAGGTCATTAGTTATCTTAATGACGCATGTCACTATTTCAATTGTAACTGCTGTGGCCAGTTTTTGACAGTATAATCTTCCGCTAGTCATATTTGTTTAACAATAATTCTTGGTACTAGGTACCTATATCCTTTTTGCTTTTGACACGTTACTCTTATCGTATTGTTTTTAACTGGGCAACTATTAGGGTGAAGCCAGACGAGTGTAATTTTGTGAGTTGTGAGTCGCGTAATTTCTGCTGTACATACAAAGTTCCGATTTTGCGTTGCCGTGTGACCCAAACTGGAGTTTTGTATGAAACCAAATGTAGCAGATATTCCGCTCGTCTAGCTTTTCTTACTGTCAACTAAATAAGAGTATCCTATATTGTAACGTTGACAATACGATGACATGGTAAAAGTAATATAGTATTACCAAGTACAATAGAGCCCCTGGCCTTTGCCATATGTCATAAATAGCCATGTTGTAAGATTACTTATTCCATATTATTAACATCCATTTTGCCAGTAGTAACATGAACTAACGTGACATAGATAAATATATTTTACCGCAGTAGGAAAGAACCCGTTTTATTATCATAAGTATCATTAAAATGACATTTCTTGTAAATTATAATGGAAAAAATACCGGTCAAGTGCGAGTTGGACTCGCGCACCGAGGTTTTCGTATTTAAGATAATATGCTTGGTAACCGCAAAAGAAAATACTCATTTTGTTATGAGCTTTACTTTTTATGCAATAACGTCAATTTTGACTAGCCTACATTTAACAGATTAGAAAGTTTTTTGTTATTTCTCAAAAACTCTAAATAAATAACACTTGATTTTATTTTTCCCCTACAATATAAGTAATTATCTATACGTCAGGATTTTTTCAGGTTTTTGGTTTATAAACCTTTTTGTACACTTTTGGCTATAAATTAAAAAGCGCATCACAGAAAATAAAAATAAAATAGCCTATATGCTATAATCAAACAACTTCCATTTTTCAACCCCCCATTCTAGACCCCTTTTCGATTATTCATAAAATTAATTTCATATTTTTTTTACTAAAAACAGATGCGGGCAGGCAATTTGTATAACTATGCCAAATTTCGAGTTTATAGCAAAAGCTTAACGCTAATGTAGGTCCTGAGAAAACCTGCTGTGACATACAGACAGACAACGAAGGCTCACCAATTTTTTTTACCGTTTTGGTACGGAAGCCGAAAACCGGCTTTTACTCTTATTAAGTATAAGTCAGCACACAACACACACTGTGTTTACAAAATCATGAGTTTTAGCGGTTTTCTTTTCATTAACTTCATGCCACTGCAGCAATGTTGCATTGCAGGCATTTGCAGCATGGACACCAGCTGTTTTAAAATTAACACACCTGTAACTTTTTTTCAACTTAGTAATCTATCACGTGGATATTAGATTACTTTAGTTGGAAGCCGGACATAGAAGCCGTTTGGTTTCCACAGATAGGGTTTCTTTCCGCGTCGAGTAATCGATTAGGTCAGAGGACGGATTCTCGAATAACCGACATCGATTCTGACATATCGATTGCAATAAATCAACAACAAGTGAGACGAGAAAGTAAGGTAATTGAGGGTATTACGGACGTATTAAGTAACTTGTAAAGCTTGGTGTGTTTGATTTCAATTTTGAGTTGCAAAATCACAACACCACTAAGCCACAGTCCTTTTATTACAAGCTTTATAAATAATTCACTTTACTTTTAACTAACAAACTGACAATGTCTCAAATCTTTGACTTGAAAACCATACTTTTGCAATACCGATGACATAACAATAATATGATATAATGATGGAGACGGAAGGTAGCCATAGGAACTCCCCAACGGCTCATAGAAGATCGTTAGAGTTTGGATTTATTTGACTCTTGTTTTGACAGTGAGCTTATAATTAGTACAGTTGACAGTAAAACGTGAAATAAAAATGAAATGCTTAGTTTAGGTTATTTACCTAATTATTTAATTCCAGGCAGTTCTTAATTTGAGTTGCTGGTATCCATGGGGGTCGTTTTCCATCAGGTAACCCACATGCTCGTAGGCCTTCTCATAGACTTTTAATTAAAAAGTTATATCTAGTACTTACCTACAAACTATATGAAAGTGAAGCTCTGTCTGGCTGTTTGTTTCACGGCAATGAAATTTGGTATGAAGAAAGCTCAAACCCTGAGGTAGGATAGAGGGTACTTTTTATTCCCGAGTATACATAACTATTTGCAAACGGACTCGCGGGCAGAAGCTGGTATAACTTATTTCAAAGCCGTTCATGATACCAAACAACACTAAATTTCCAGCAAACTTTCTTTCAAGCGAATGTTTTGTAAGCATTTGCTGGACCAAGACGCGTTGAATTTATGCATAGTAGGCTGAACCCATTATGGAATACGATTTAGTCTCTGGATGTATTTATTTATGTATGTCTATTTATATTTATTTATATATGTATCTGGTATATCTCATGTACACATATTGATTTAGTACTATTATTTGCATACTTTTTCTGCGCACCGCTTTTGTTAGTTCCTCTATGATTATTTGGTTGACTGGTAGAGAATGCCATTTAGGCATTAGGTCCGGCTTGTTTTTGTGCAATAAAGATTAAATTAATAAAGTGATTAAAAATATATATTAAACATCAAATCTACTGTAGAACTCTTCGTCCTCGTCGACCTCATTTATTGTTATCCTCGGAAACTATCGAATTTTCTGCGACGACCAGTATTAATGCGGGTCATGGACTACTACCAGTTTTACTTTCATATTTATTATATAGTAGTGTATTTAATGGCTATGTATGTACAGTGAAGGAATTTAATTCCTTTGCCACTTTGGACTATGTCAAAGTGACACTGTAAATAAAACCTTAAGAAGTCTCTTACGTTTTGATTGATTACGTCACTTTGATATAGTCCAAAGTGGTAAAGGAATCAAATTCGTTGACTGTACTGTTTACACTTGTTGTTATATCGTCATCATCCATCAGCTTCATTAGTCTTTGGTGGGCTTGGCTACATTGATTGTTGTGTAAGCCGATCGGGAAGATTTTTTTTTTGCATTCTGTGCAGGATTACATTTCGATAGGTATGCTATCATTAGAGAGTATTATCAACTTCCGCATAACGAACATCAGCCCAACAGGTTTGGTTAGATAGTTTTTTTTAAGGGAAACGAGTACTCTGACCACCTGGTGATAACTGGGATCATAGACCCATAGACAATTGCATTCTCAAGACAGCGATCTTCAGACTGCAATCCCATGAATGCAAATGCGTTGCCGACCCTGAGGACTAAGATGGAATGTCTCTATGCTAGTAAACTCACTGGTTTCATACAGACATACATTATAGAGCTTAGTTTTGGACTAGTTCAATTTGTGTGACACTGCCCCCTGATAAGTATTTCATTTATTTATAACACTGAACATCATAGTTATCAAATCGCTGCCCCAATACTATAGTGTTCTATGTTACATTGTCGGAGTAGGTACTTCAATTTAGACCTAGTGTCACTCAGACAAACTTCAAATTTCCAGTTGATAAAAGTGTAACATAGAACCCTATAATATTGGGGCAGTGAAATGTTTACACTCCCATATCATTATCAGCCTCATTAGTCTTTAACAGGCGGTTTAAAGCACTCACTGCCGTCCAGCGACATATTTCTATGCTGTATTAATAAATGATTATGCACCATTGCGTAGTATTACCAACATCCGCAAACATATCATCAACCTAACAGGCCTGGTCTGGTCACCGGATCCGGCACATGCTGCAAAAGGCCACGACTGCGTTACAACAGGGAAAGTGGTTGAAGGGTCAACGGTCGCTGCACCTGTCCAGTGTTGCCAGACTGGGCAGACTGCACAGCTTTTAGCTGTGTGGAACTTAATTAGATGGCCGCACCGCTCAACTCGAAGACCGTTATAGGAAGCTGAGCGGATTAAAACGGAGGTTTTTCCGATGGTTTTTATTGTAAGCTTCTCATGAATTCGTCTGAGTAGAATCTGGTTTTTCGGTATTTTCCTGTATTACAATTTTAGCAGTAAATTAATGTATCCCTCTACAGGTAATATTGAAAATAGTAATCAATTCATTATATTATTATGTAGGACGTATAATTATTATTTGGGGTTAATAGGTGTTCATAAATTCATAATCAATAAGACATCCTAACAAAATCAATATGTACGTCGCAATTTACGTTGGCAATTCTATTAACAAGAATAAATAATTTATAATTATAATTACTAATAATATTAAAAATAATTCATGATTAATCCGAAATACCCATAGTGAGTCATTGCAGGATAAAGCTGGCAAATACGAAGCTTGTAAAAAAGGCGATTCCTCAAAAACAACTGCACCTTCCTTCGCTTCTCGATAATGCCATGACGTCAGAGATAAACGTGAATCGAGCCTCCAGAACCTGTATCGTAATTCGTATCGTAACCTGTAGCAGGATAAAGTTCTTCAAATGATAAACAAGGAGGAAAATACTGGGGTAAAATAGGGAAACCCTTTTTCACTACATCTTCAGAAGACTTATGTGCCCTTCTTTACTAGGACCTCAGAATTTAGCAGTCGACAAAGATTTTTCGTACGTTGGTAGTGGCCCAGCCTTCGAAGCTAGCGGTCGTACCGGTACGGGACAATATTTGTGTGATGACTGCGTGTATTTGTTCCTGAGTATTCCTCAGTTGGGTATTTTCTATGTATTTATCTATATAAGTAAGTTTATCGTTCCCTAGTACCGATAGTACTTACTTACAAGCCTAGAGCTTAGTTTGTGTGAGATTTTCCAGTGATATTTATTATTGATTTATTAACTATGTTAAAGTAACAGGCAATATCTCCCGTTAGCAATAGCTGTTGACAGGGAATTATTGCTCAAAAACTTCGTCAAAGTGCGCTCAGTAAACTTACTATTTTGTTTATAACGTCTCTTTGACATGGTCTATGGTGGTCTAGGAGTTATGTTTGGCGATGATACGTATTTAATTAGAAAAACTATTCATCATAAAATTTATCATCAGTCCCGACAGTATAGCTTACGAGAAAAGTGCGTCTACCATTCATATAAAATAATATAAAAACATCATTTTAAAGAAGAAATAAAATAAATGTTCAAAAAAACCATAAAACGCCTTCAATATTGTGGTAAACGCCGACTTTAGTTGGACTGACGAGCTACCATTTTACAAGAAGTTATTTTTTGCGTTTTTGTTTTTTTAAACATTTTTTTTATTGCATACTTTTTAGTGATCCTATTTATGCTGTTATGTAGTCCCACTTCTCAATTGATGAGAAACTATAGAACATTTTAAGCTTGCTGCAAGGCAAGGCCGCGGGAAGACATATATGACATATATTTAAACCAACTAGAAAGTATACCTATTCAAACAACGTAAAACAATTTCCAGGTCCAGTCCGTCCAGTGGTCTTCTAGTAATATGTTCTTTTTTTTTACCCGACGTATTGAGCCTCCTCCTTGTATTGAAGTCGGTAAAAAATACAATTTCTTTACATTATGTAGTCTATTCTATGAGCACTATTACATAAAACTCCTTATCTTTATATCGTCCTTTGTTCTTGAACAGTTGTCAAGTTGCCACCCAACTGTATTGGAATCCTTTCATTTGTTTGAGTTAAGTAAGCGAAACAAACAAACAAATGCCCACAGATCGATGCTCTTTCGCATTAACAGCAATAACAATACGTGGATAAACCAAGTAACAAAATTAATTAGTCTTTACTAATGAACTTTGTCACTTGGTCTATCCATCTATCGAAACTCCACCCTTTACAAGTTCCATTTCAGAATGTAATTGTATGCGTTTACTACAAACATATGACTCAGCAGTTCTTGGACATTGTTGGGCAGCATCATTCGAAATCTATCTATGATGATATCTTCGACAAATAACATACCCAATACTAAAATAATACATCGTATCGTGAGAAAGAAAGTGTTACCTTTAAGATGAAGTGTTCAATAACTTTTCGGTGACCTTTGGCAAGTGTTCTGGGGAAAGTTGGTCAGTAAATTGGAGTCTTATTCGTAAGTTTACAGGCATTGAGCAATTTAGTGTTGAACATTGTGTAGTAGCAGTATTAAGAGTTGTTTAAATCAAGTCAAGTTCTAGACAGAGAAAAGGACAGTTAATAGGAGTCATATAGCTGTGTCCTTTTCACTGAATGTATCTTGGGAGGCCTAAAGTCTCTGAATGTCACTCGTTCAAATGCATAATATGCCATGATATTTTTCGTCCCTTTCTGAGTAAAGGGTTATGACAGGCAGCTATATGGGCCAAAATTCAGATCTTATTAAAGTTTTCATCCTAACACGACAATGTGGAAATGAAACTTATCGTGATTTTTTCAAGATTGGGGGGGGATACATGTAGTGTATTTTAGAACGTTTTCGTAACACGTCCGATGTTGAATTTAGTACCGGTGTCCAAAATGGCCGTAGCAATATTTGTATGAGCGCATTAAATATTGTTAGACATACAATTCGTGCACACGAATCTACTATATGATACTCAACGCTGTGTGGAGAGAACTCCAACAAGATGAGCCGACGATGTGGCAAAGGTCGCGGACAACTGATGGATGACAGCGGCGCTGGACCGGGCCTTGTGGCAAACCTTGGGGAAGGTATATGTCCAGGCACGATATTCTAGGCGGTAAACACCATATGGTCTAAAATAATTCCATTCCATAATTATTTCAGCCAAAATGCATTACGTCCACTACTGAGGCCAGGCTTGTAAATCGAGGTCCGAAGTTACGTAATCTCCATCCCTTTTAGTCTCGAATGCCAAGTGAAAAGGACGGACCTAGCCTACCTTCGTACTTCATTTTCAAAGTTGGACGTAACGTCAAAATTGTAATAATGTTGATCACCAATGATTAGAATTAGCCAATTAATTGATGATGTTATAAATATGTTTTATTTACAACATCCGTGCCGAACAAAGAAACCACGTGGCGTAATAGTGTGAAGTCAGTATAATAACTAGTACCTACCTGCTCTAGCACTCGATCTACCTTCCGATGCTAAGGCCTAATTCACACGTGTTACGTATTTTATTCGCAGCAGGGAAAGTGTTACATTCCTAACATTATAATTTGGTATGGTGATAAAAACCATGTAGTTTACCTTATCTTATGTTCGAGTAGCTTATTTGATTTTCTTTGGTAATTCTTTAAGAAAATAAAACAAATATAGTTTACTTAAACGAGTTTTATTTACTTCTGAAAACGGAATACTTAGAAGATGATGTGATGATGGATGGATGCATTTTTCCAGTACAAGTGCTGCTAAAAAAATAATTAAGTATATTCTTACGTTCCTACTTATTAAATATGAATAAAAATGAATGATGAATAAAAAAAAGACTGTCGGTGAAACGAACAAAACAAACAAATTATTTTACAGTCATTTGGAGAAAATGGAGAAGTTATTAAACATAAAAATAAACTGCGGTCGCAGTAATGTTGCTCAAGAATTTGGGTCACACGTTGAAATGATCGTACGGCATTTGTTTTAAATTACCACCATTTCTCTATTAGTTCTTTGATGGGGAACTGTAGTCATTAGAATGAACAGGTGAACAAAAAAATAATGTATCCAACACGTTCCAAATCTGCCGAGTGAATTACAAATATGTAGTAACCATCGAAGATATCAATCAGTGACATACTTACGTAACAATGGCGAAGGCGGAGTGGTTCGTACCTCCATGATTAATTGATTAAACTTCGAAATTAATTCGAATTACGAATAACAATAAACGTTTCAATCGTCAATAAATAACCAATCTGTGGTTGGATAAATACCAAACGTTTCAAAAGGTTTTTGTAAAAGTAAGGGAATAAATCGTTGGATAAATGATTTTTGAAAGGTTACTTGTAACCCGATGACAATGCAATATTATGGTATCTAAGAGCTGATCCGATGATGGAGTCGGACGGTCGCGACAGGATCTCCGCTATACCATAGACAAATGGTATAATTAACCTAGATCCACTGAGTTGGGACTCATTAGTTTGATATAGATTTAAAAAAAGGAAGTCGGCAACAAAAAGTTGTCCCAATAATTAAAATTTTGCAAGAAATTTATTTTAATAATGCATCTTTGATTACAAGTCAAGCCGGTAAAAAGAACCTACAGTTAATGGCATTAAATTTCCCCAAAACATCGCGTAATTGGAGAGGCAGAGCCGGTTTAATTACAAAGCTTGTTTCTACGAGAAATGGCGACACCTAATTATGGATGACATTTATCATTGCATCGGCGAATTTTATATGATTGTTTTTAAGGGCCGCGGCCGCCATCATGACTATGTTTGTAAGGTTTAATTGATTACATAATACCTTTCAATAACCGTTGACATAAGAAATCCCTTGGGAGATTATTATTAAAATACAAGACAGTACGTACAGCATGAAAGTATGAAAAAACTTGCCACGTGTCGTATTTATAAACATGAAACGAAAGCTATAACTAGGTTTTATTCAAGTTAATCTGAACAATGGGAACAACTTGAATAGATTCAACAAAACATCACTCTCTACACCTTTTAACAGGCAAAATAATCGACTTCCCAAACTTAACCTAAGCGTTATTAAAATTAGATATTAGGGACAATTCGGATCACTGTTCTCTAATTAACTTAAACATCTCTAAACCTAACTTTATAAGCAGTTGATCTATTGACTGTTTCATAATTTGAGAACCAAATCTACGTACGATTCAATCCTTATAAGTCAATTAAAACGTCCATATACAACAAATCTTAAAGCTAGTTTAGGCGCAAAACCAACGGGCATTTGCCATATTCGGCGGCGAGGACGTTAAAAAAAAACAAAAAAACTCGCCCAACGGGTTTCGCGCATTAAGAAGACTGCTAAAAAGCGAGTCCAAGTTGTGAGATATCTACGATTGTTTTATAATGTATGAACAATGGTATTTAATAATTGCCAGTATTACCACCCGGGTATTGTGTGCACCTATGTTTCGAAGAAGGACCGTAATCGAAACAATGGAAATAGAATTAGTAAACATTTACCATGTCCATGTACATATCGAGAGATTCAATGAAATTACTGTTACTTGTGACGTTTTATAGACGATTAATTAAAGCGTTGATTTTTCATATATAGGTTGAAAAAGGAGTTAATTTGTGTTTTAAATGTACTACCTACTTTTGATTGCAAATATTCAATCGAGTTCATAAATATTGTGTACTCTTAAGTACCTTGTCTATTTAATGTCATGTTTAAACTGCCATATATGAATTTTTACAGCGATTATAGTGACAAGATACAGTCAAGAGCATAAATAAGTGATCATTTATGTACCTTGTCACTTTAACGTCATGTTTGAAATGTCATACAAAATTGTGAAACGATTGAAAGCGACAAGGTACATAAATGATCACTTATTTATGACGTTGACTGTACAAAAGTGTACACATATTAATGAACTTGAAGACTTATGACAACACACTAAAGTGCTAACATTTTCGTTGGGGTAGGTACTTATATGTAAAATTATTCTCACCTGAAGTTGATGTGTTTTATGCATTAACTGCAGATCCTGAAACAAAACAGACAACATTTTAAAGCTGTAGTCTACTTAATTAAAGTCTAGTATTATAGTTTTGTGACTCTTGAAACTGTTAGATAATACTATTAAGAACACGTTATGCAATCGCTCAGTTTTTATAGTTTTTTAGATGTCAAAATGAATAAAGTAGGTAGTAAATTTATCAAGCAATTGCGTTAATTTAGTATTTTAGTCACAGATAAGGAAGTGTAAAGAGGAAGCAAACCAAATGTAAGCGAGCAAGAAAGCATCGTACGATGATGTGTGTAATCTGTGGCAGGTTTTATGGACCAAGGAAGCGCACAAACTGCCATTGTTGTCATCGACGCATTGTTTCAGTACCAGAGAGTGCATCGGTCGTAATGCATAACGAATTACGTTTATAATTGTCGAACCACGTTTCCGCCGTATAAAATAATAAATGAATAGGTAGTTTGAAGATTTTTTACTCTCTTTGCTTTTTGTTTTTCGTCTTGTGTCATTGTCTCCAGATGTTAAGTTGGTTGCGATTAGGTACCTAATTTGAATGAATGTGATTGTTTGAACTTCCGTTTTCATTTGTATCTTCTCGTACGTATTGTACATACAAGCGTTTTGTTTAATTAAAGAACCGCTAAGGGAATATTTCCGTAATAGTTTTCTCAATGAATACAGACATACTGTTATCGTAACATTGTATTGTAGGTATTGCGTCTCCTTAAGCGAGGTGTCGGGTGTCGGACAAGTTGAAAGTTGCGATGTATCCTATCCAATTCACATAATAAATATGACTACGATACTTAAATATTTGTCTATTAATCATGAATGAAAAGCAGAATGGAGTTTTCTGAAATACAACATACTCTTGTGCGCAGCTTCTAATTCCTTCATCCATCATTACATTAGTGACTTAGTGTGGTACTGCAGTAACGAACCAGAGTCCCGAGCTGCGAGTGATTATACCAAACACAGCAATCTACGTGTCCCGCCTGCCACGGTAGATGACGTGGTGGAGTACGTCCGTTAAAAGCTTGGATGGAAGACTGATGGTATTCCAGCTGCGGTTTTTTCGCTACGTGCACTTCAGTTTGTATGTAGTGCGCGTGCCGCGGTTTATGCTGGGCACCTTCGAGTATCCTGAATTCTGGCCGAAAGGTGTCGTGTTCTGGCTTCGGGCCAACCAACCAGCAGCTACCATGATGGCCATTTTGGCGACACAGGAAACAGGTTGTGACATGTCGACGTGTCGGTGTTAATCGTAAGTTTTATATTGTTATGTATGTTTTTTTTTAAATTGAAAATCGAAGAAATATACCGCGTGTAACACAGTGGCATTTTTATCGTGCATTCTTGCTAGCGTGCAATATTGATAAATGACCACAGATTACGTTAGATTAATTTTAATTGTACCCATTCATTACGCGGCATTACCAAAACAAAGTCTTGTAATTTCCAGAGCCCCAGGCGACCATCACAATAAAAAATCTGCCCATAGAGCTATCGCAACTAGCTAATGATATATTGCTTAAGTGCTAACAAAAGAACATGTGGGAGAAGCAGGTTTCAACAGAAATGTGGAGCTAAAATTAATACAGTCGGTATAGTAAACATTTGCGCTGTTTCTGAAAGGGTTATGGTTCGTTTTCGCATGGCGGTATTTTTTGCATACATAGTTGGTCACGGCGCATGCTCGGTCAGTGGCTGCGCGATAACGTTGCAATTCGCAATGGCGGCGTGCGCGGATGCTTGATTATTTTATAAAGCGATATTTTTATTCCATTTTCAAACAGTTTGATTTTTTGCTAAATATTTACTGGAGTAATTTTTGTTTAGCTGTAGGCTACCAATGGCTAATGCTGATATGATTTTCATGTTTGGCGTTTATAACCTTTTGTAAAAAAATAACGGATATCGTTATCGTTCTGCGCTTGGCAGGCGATACTAGCTAATATTTCGTTTGTAAACCGCTGCAGGAGTGATTAGGTTCTTTATCTTCAAAGTTTTGTTCCTTTCTACTTTATTTCCTTCCGATAAGAAAATCCTTGAAACGTATCAATATCAAAAGTCAACCACCTTTAAGTACGTTTATAAATCCAATAGACAGTCGTAATTCTAGTCGCTGGAAACCTTACAAGTAAGTGTTAAATGGAGTGCGAATTTTAAACACGTCAGGATTAAGAACAGCGCCGATACCTTTGTCTGACGCGTCGGTGTGTAAGCCGTTTGTCAAAGTTTTAGAAGATTTCTGGGCCTTGTATACCTACATTTTATAAACGAAAATTGTATTTAAAAAATAAAATGTTGCTGTCTTTGTACCACATTACTTTATCAAATGTCTAATTTTATTTTCACAAGTTATTTATAACACAAATGAGTTCTATAGTGCCCTTCAGACTTCTCCAAAGTACTCCAAACCACAATGCGCGTTCATGTTTACGAAGCCAACGACTTCATTAACTAACATATTCTCAGCTCAGTTTAATTTCACTTAGCGCAATTGACCAGATAAAGCTTGGTTCATGTCCCTCCGCAGCACAAGAGCCCTTGTTCATGAAGTAAACAGTTATTATTATACAAGCAACCCGCCCTCGCTTTGCTTTGGTTTATTTGACATTTTTGTACACACGTAAATAAATCATAATTTATTATAAATGTCGCATCCTCTGCAGAAACGTAAACTGCTATTTGATGACAGCTGTCAGTGAGCTGTCAAACTAATTATTTGTTCGATTTGTTGATTTGTAGTAACGAAACGTTACATCAAGTGTCGGCTGTCAGACAGTTGTCGCTTGGATAAGGTCGTATAGAGAGGGCGCCACTATGGCAATATTATGATGGCAACACTGAGTCTTAAATGACGTTAGCAATGGGCGGAAGTGTGAGGGGAGGTAAAAGGAAGGACGGTTGGAAAGGAAAAGGGGCGGCATTCTATTTCTGATCGCTGGCCATGACGCTGCTCTCTGCGAACTTATCGTGTAACGCTTAAATCCAGCATTATATTTCTAATCATAATTGATTTGTTTTAACTTCTTGTGAATTATAATAAAACAGATTAAAGAGTACTTGTATCAGAGGTTATTTCCATATTCACTACCTACCATACTGTGCTAATAACTTAAAAACCACGTGTGTCGAAGTGATCAAGGTAAAACAATGAACGAAGCTAACCCAGTAAACGTCCCTGCTGGGGACCCGCCGTCATACATAACAACCTTTTTTGAAAAAATATTTAATTTATAGTGAAAACCGCATCAAAATACTTTAATTTAATAGAGATAAATAAAGGAGATGAACGAAGTGGATTATAAGTATTGATTTGTACCAAGTTCTCCACATGTTATTTTGATTAGTACGAGGTGGCTATATTTATTTATTATTTACATTAAATACGCTAGATTTATTTATTCAAGTTTTTATCTCATCACATTCGCGTTAAGCTAAGATTATGTGAACACCAGCGTCGCTATAGCCTCACGCACTCGCCATCGCAATCGGCTTCAAAGCGGAACAATTGACAACATTTCAAAAAAAAAAAGCTTTTCTGTTTTTTCGCCTTTATAATAGCTGATTAAAAATTAGACTACCCGTGTTTCTCGGTTTTCCTTTATTTTACTTAAATTCGTCGTTAATAATTTATCAAATAAATAGTCATTAAAAACACCGTATATACAAAGTTAGGAATATTGATGTCCGTGATCTTAGCATGATATAAAATAAAAAAAGTAACAGAACTGACTGTCATGTCATGTCACTTGTCAACCATTCGTTGCCGTTCGCTCCAACGTTATTATGTAGATTCCATTAAATAAATAAATAATTTCGCTCCAAAGACTACTATTGTACACGTTCACAAAGTTATTTCGCGTTTACTGCTTTGAATCTCTTTCTATAATAATGACGACATGACAATGACAGTTGCGTATTTTTTCTATTCCTATGGTAATAAATGAACTAAGGGCTCTATAAGTGTATTCCTCACATTCACAATCCAACTTTTTTTACTGTTTTTCCTAAATATAAAAAAACTACTGAATAAAAAAATCCAATTTTATTTTTATTGTAATCAGCAGTGTAAAATCTACAAACAGTATTTTTATTTTGCGGCCATAGCACATATGAATTGTTGTCAATTGTTTTCATTTTGTATGCAGACAAGGTTTTGATTTTCAAAATGAAAACGACTGCGATTGCGAGTGCGTTACGCAATAGCCCCTCAGGGTTCAGCTGAGCACCAGCGCATTGGCTCCGGCTGCAGCACATGCTGAGCTGTCCTATTTGACTTCATACTGGTCGTCTTGCACCATCTCATACTCGTATACACATAAGTAGTTGATATTTTTTCTTTTTTCTCATCTCTCTCTATCTCTCCCGTAAGATTTTTGGCATGTTATGTTGTTGGCATGTTTTCCTGCTGAACTACACATGTTATTTGATATTATATTTAATTTAATACTTGTAGCTTTATATAATGCTAGACTAAGCAGTACCCTTGTAATATGAAATATGTTTAAAAAATTACTGACTGCTGAGTTTAATGCGGCGTTTCCTCTCAGAAGTGGTCTCCTCTTGGGAAGCGCTGGTAGATTCTTGACGTGTAAAAGTGCCCGAGCGAATGAAATTACTGAATACATTTCTTTTATCTTTTATCTTTTACTACAATACAACTTTTCTAATGGTTCTGTAATTTTATCTTGTCTTTTTTCTATGACTGTTCTATTGCACTGTGTATTTGATATATATGAGAGTTTGAATTGATTTACCTTATTTACCTATTTTTATTTATTGGTGCCTGTGTGGTTGCCGGGTTAGAATAGTGCCACTCCGTGTCTTCCCGAGGATGTCGTAAGAGACGACTAAGGGAATAAAGGCTTGTAGTACTGTTAGGCGATGGGCTTGCAACCTGTCACTAATACACTGGTAAACATCTTAGCCTGATTGTGCAAAGTGTGGTTACAGAATTATCAACAAGTTTTTAGGGTTGTTGGTAATTCTGTAGCTCTGCCTACCCCACTCTGGGAATGAAGGCGTGAGTTTATGTATGGTATGTATGTATGTATGAATTGATTTACTCAGGTAAAAGTGTTTTGGCTATATCTTTTGCGTAAGTTAGTTTCTTCTATTGTTCTTAAATAGTCTGCTTTGTTTAATACGAACACTTGAAATCAGTGAAAATCTACAAAGAAGTCAGCAAGTGAGTAAAAGCTTTGTAAAAATACCTTCTGGTTGCAAGTGGACATGAAGTGGGGAACGAAGTCCAACAAAAAATATGAGTCATGACCCCCCGATGTTACGTTACAATTAGATAGAAAAAATACTCAAAATGTAAAATAGATAATTATAACTTATGTACTAAACTGTATTATAACTTCATAGTGGATAAGAAGAATTTCCTAACACAAGTTATGTCATACTTACCAGGGGAGGGAGCTGCTGCAGTTTGATGTAAAACTTTAGTAAGAAAGGCACCAAAAAATATGATTATGATTTTTGTTATCTTTTTTGCGATAACGTAATTAAGATATTGATTTTAATTACAATGTAACAATGCACTGATATCCTTTTAGAGAGTTACAAACCCAAATGCATAATGATATTTGACCCCGTTCCGGATTTCACAGCATCCTAGCTCGTATTTGTAATTGTATACAATGACTCATTCGTTTCTCCAAGTTTCGGATGAATGGACCAAAGCAGCACAAGCAAATTTAAGAAGCAAGATATAGCGAATAAGAGATTATTTGCACTGTCGACTTTCGCCGTTTTGCTGACCTATAGTGACTGACTTGGGTGAGTCAGTGGGCATTAACGTAAGGCTGGAGAGGAAGGTGTGGGTCAACATTCGTGACGTATATCCGTCGTGACGTATGATACTTATACAATCGATAAAACCTGTGTGACGATGATGAGGTGATGACGCACGGAAGACATTAATTGGCGGAAAAAATGTGGATTCACAAACCTAGCGCAAGAATGACGGTGTTTTTTATTGCATGTCGCGCGTGATTCCGTTAAGTTTTTTAATGATATAGATAAGGTATACGAGCACACAGGACACCTGTAGGTGCAATCCTGAGACAGCAAATGCGTTGCCAAACTTAAGAACTAAAATGGAAAGCCTCTATGCTGGTAACTTCACTGGTTGTCTTATCCCCTAACCGGGACACAATAATGCAAACACTGCTGCTTGGAGGTATGTTGAAGGGTAAGATGGTGGTAGTGATCTGGTCGGAGCATGCACAAGGTCCTACCACAAATAAAGTAGGTACTACTCCCAAAATCGAAGTTCGGTTAGCCTTGTCTCTTTTTTTCACTTTTATCCCGAATAAAGAATGACAGGAATAGTGGAATTTTGCTCTTTGTATTTTGTAATTATCTGTTAGCGAAGAAACGACGAAATATGTGATAAATTACCAAACTTTTCGATTACTTCCTTTATCAATCTGTCAACTTCAAGCATCATGTAATTTACGTATGATAGTAGATGTAAGAAATCAGGTTTGAAGCACTTTCTCTGTGGAGTATGCATAATCTAGATAAAACTGTCAAAAATGACTTAATAAGTACATTGTAATAAGTATTGACTTGAACGTAAATCAAGATGGCGGCGTTATCGGCGCGCGCCGGTTATCAATCACAACTGTTTCATAACTCGAAAGTGAAGGTGCTTCCGCCGAGATGGAACTGATGGAGATAGTATTTTGATCTGTGATAAAGATCCACGGAATTTCTATAACCATAACTAACCAGGAGCGAGTTTCGAAACAACTACATGTGTGTACATATATAAGAATACATATAGCTAACTTACATCGGCCTCGCTTTTGAAGTATGTAATGAAATGACCACTGCGATTTTGTATTTTGAATATTATTTACATAGAATAAAAATAAAATCAGCAAAAAAATCTACGCCCACTTTGTAATAGTGGTCTGAATGACGTTATCGTTTGTAACCACGTTTTGTTTTTCTAAGTCTAGCACTAGCTGTGACGAAAGGAAAAACCATATAGCGTTTATACTTTTTAGCCATCAACAGTTTGTTTATTTATTCTCTTAGTAAACAAAGACCGAAAATATTGCTTTTGAGACAAACTTCTACCAGCATGTTTTTTTTCAAAAGACCTGATTCATATTGTGAATTGCAACTAACATTCATTCCCCTTCGAGAACCGTGCATTGTTACCCCCTTACTAATAAACTTTTTGCAACCGTGGTGTAGTTAAACCTTTCTTTGTACTTTTTTTTTCTTTGCCCCGCGGCGACTTGAACAGCTACTACCGCGGGAATATGGCGTTTCCACTATGAAGTGATTTCGCCAGTGTCAAGTATATATAAGTATAAATCAATGTAGTAATAAAACACAATCCAATCTTCTCTAGGAAGATTGGTGGCAACGTTGTACGGTGATATGTAGGACAGAGGCCAAGATAGTTTTAACCTTTGTACCACTGCGAGTCCATACTTGAAACGAGAAGTAAGATGCCAGGATACAAGAAATAAGTCCAAGTCTTCTATCACTGTGCAACACAAAGGCATTAAAAGTACAAATCACTAACAAAAAAGAACTTTGAACACCTAAATACACAAAAATAAAAAATAAAACAAATTACACATCCGCCATCTTTTGACGTTGCAAATGGCCTCAAAAATAAGAATTGCTTTGTCCTTATCAGCTGTGATTCATCATCATGTCAGCCGAAAGACGTCCACAGCTGGACATAGGCCTCCCCCAAGGCTTTCCACTCAGACCGGTCTTGTGCTTTTCGCATCCACCGCGGTCCCGCGATCCTGACGAGGTCGTCATTCCATCTTGTTCGAGGCCTACCTACAGCTCGTCTTCCGGTCCGCGGACGCCACTTCAGAACCTTCTGACCCCATCGGCCATCAGTCCTGCGAGCAATGTGCCCCGCCCACTGCCACTTCAGTTTAGCTATTCTTCGGGCTATGTCGGTAACCTTAGTTGCTGTGATTGTGACATTTGAATTTGACAGATAAGGACGAAGCATGGTTTAACTACACCACGGTTACTCAACGTTTATTAGTAAGGGGGTTAATGTTTGATGTACCACTAAACGCAAATACGCATCCCTCAATCTGGCTACACAACGAACTAAACTAGCATTTTATTTCGAAAAATAATTAAGACGGGAATATGTTTTAAAGCAAAAAAAAATAGTGCATAAATAAATACATTTCAATAAGTACAGTCAGCCATGTAAGTAGCTGTGCACTTAAATCATTATGCGGGTAGTAGGACCTTGTGCAGGGTCCGTCCGGATCGCTACTACCATCTTATCCACTAACCTACCGCCAAACAGCAGTATTCGCAATGTTGTGTGCCGTTTTGGGGATAAGACAGCCAGTGTAATGACTAGCATAGAGGCATTCCATCTTAGTCCATAGGGTTGGCAACGCATTCTAAGGGCCGTATTAATAAACTCATCTTGAGTGTGAGGTCCGTCACAAGATACGTCAAACTAAACGCCAAACCATAGAACAGTGTCATTTTTGACGCATCTCGAGACGAGCATTAGAGTTGAGATCAGTTAATTAATACGGGCATTAGGCTTGCAGTCTTGTGAATGCGAATGTCTATGCGAATTTCCACTTACCATCAGGTGGGTTGTGTGCTCGTTTGCCTTCTTTATGACAAAAAAAAAACAATAAAGTATGCTGATACTTATAACTTCGACTGTAAGCACATCCAAAAGACCTTCAAGAATTCAAGACTTATATGTGCTTCATCGCGCCAAAGCATACTCATAAACGTAAAATACTGGCTACAAATTTTAACCATCAAAACAGCAACAGGAAGAGAAAGACATGTTTTGTTTGTAAAACCATTAACTCTAGCAAATACACTGTTAGCAATTCTTATAGGTGTTCCAGACAACACTTTCTAATGGTCAATGCAGACTGTAGTGTCATTGATCCGGCCACGCCCTGGAACGGGCCATGTTATTCTCGTGATTCACTTTTTAACTCGGAGGACGACTTATAAACCGACTTACTTATAAGTTTCAGTTGTCCCATCAGAGAATACAAACAACATTTTAGGGCATTCTCAATTAGGTAGCGTTATAGTCTCTCGTATGGGTTCGCTCGCTTGATCAGCCGTTCGACAAGAAGCCGTTATTTAACCGAATTTAAAAAATGAGGTTCTTAGTTCATAGGGTTCTTTTTTTTACGTCTGTCCTCCAGTTACTTCAAGATTTCGATTTTGTTAGAAAGGTATACTTCCCAGTTGGGCACATTATTATCAGGTGGATCTGATCCTGGAGGATTCGAGGGAACTCTTCAAATATTATAGACAAACCTATAGCGATTTGGGATCTCGTTTTTTTTAAATATTAATAGGTAGCACCTCTGTTTAGAGTCTGCAGACAAAGCATACTGATATGTGTCTAATCTGAAGCATAATATTTAAGACTTCGGCAGCTTTAATGCAAAAAAATCGTGGCTCTAGCTCTAGCAACAGCGAGAAAAATAATAGAATGTAAAATAAGCAGTTTCTATTTTTAATTTGTTTGCATTTCTAATCAGTCACAACTAATCAGAAAGGCAAGATCATTCATTAGCACATTAATGTATTTCCAGCATTTATGACGCGACACAAATCAAATTAAATACGGACAGCCAACCCAACAGGTTAATTGATTTTTAATGAGGCAACATTGACACACTTGACATTTTCATATAGGAAACTTTCTTTCGTAGAACTGGAGAAAATTATTGCAGAAAATTCATCACATCCGAACAAAATATTATTGATCTGGTTTTAGGTTTGTGAACCAGAGAGCTGAACCGGCTAGTTTTCGTTGTTAGTACATACATACATACATACCGTCACGCTTTCATCCCAGAGGGGTAGCCAGAGCTACAGAATTACCAACAACTGTAACAACTTGTTGTTAACTCTTCGTTGTTAGTTTTAGTCAATAACAACATTCTTCTTCTTCTATGCCCCGGGGCGACTTCAACAGCTACTACCGCTGGGATATGGAGTTGCCACAATGAAGGGATTTCGCCAGTGTCAAGTGTATATAAGTATAAAATCAATATAGCAATAAAATATAATCCAATCTACTCTAGGAAGATACGGGGCAACGTTGTACGGTTATTTGTAGGACAGAGATCAAGATAGTTCTTACCTCTGCACCACTGCGAGTCCACACGAAATAAGTCCAAGTCTTCTATCACTGTGCAACACAAAGGCATAAAAACACAAATCACTATCAGAAAAGAACTTTGAACACCTAAATACTCAAAAATAAAACTAAAACAAATTACACATCCGCCATCTTTTAACATTGCAAATGGCTCCCCAATAACAACATTTCATCTATTCTATTCGGCATGTCGAATGTGAGAGACCAGTAAATGACAAATATAACCAAAACGAATGAATACGGGTCACTTTGTATTGAATTTACTGAGTGTTACTAACGCTACAGTTGAGAACGCAACTATTACAGTTGATACTAAAAAACTAATTATAAAATGCAAAGCAGTTACAACTGAAAGTGATTCGTACGCAGTTTACGTAAAGACAGTTAATTACCTGTGTAATTATTTGATTTGCGATTATTCATTGGATTGCTGTAGCCAGCAAAGCAATCGAATGAGTAGATGCAATGTCAAATTCTTTACACCGACCGGATGTTAGAAATATTCGATTTCCTGTGTGCCAATATTAAATATCTTGTAATATTTGATTGAACAATCAATTATCTGTTTGATTACAATCTGCACTGTGTCTCTGTGTCTTTGCTTGAGGCTATATTACTTTTACATCGTTATCAAATTGTTGACGTTGGATAGTAGTTTTGTTGTACGTTTATATGAATAAGATGGTAAACGTTTCCAAATAGCCTCGTTAGCTTAGCTTCCACTGCATCACACGCACAAAATGGAGATGTTGAATCGAATCAAGCGCAAAAGGCAAGTGGCATTCACATAAGAATTCCACTGGGTGCGCTGATGGCGCGCTGTCTTGGCAGCCTGCCCACGCGCATTCAGTGCCCGGTGTGATAATTTTCATAGTAAGTGACCGCGTATCGAGTTCTTGGCTCTGTGTTGGGTGCCACATAGGTGGAGAAGGTAAGGATCCGGAAGGCAGGGGACATTTTATAAAGAATGGCTTTTGCTCCTGAGTTCTCTTGCGAAAATTTAGGATCTATAGGTATCTACGGCTCCCTTTTTTTAATTTTAAGTGTCTAATCTAGCAGCCGCCCGGGTGTAATTTTTTTTCAAGCACAAGAAAAAAAAAACAAATCGATCGAGGCATTCTCGAGTTATAGCGTGACTGACGTTTCCCTTGAAACGGAATCATATCTCGGATAAACTTCCTCGGCTGCGTGGTCCTGTGCTTAAGCCTACACTTAAGTTCCATGCAATGTAAAGGACATAAAAATATATTTGCAATATCTTTATCCTTTTCTCTCCCTGGAACTTGGTAGGTTTAAACTGTTTATAATACGGTCTGTCCTCCAACCTCTGCGGTTTTACGTTCGTGACTCGAATGCGCGTTAGGTATTCTGGCGGCCATATTGGCAAAGATAAACATTGAAATTATTGAGACTAGTTTATTTATTTGTAAGATGCTTGTTTTAGGTGGCATTATAAATATATTTAGTAAATCTGCAATCAGTTGCATGACTAATCAGATGTTTTGAGAGAAAAGGAGGTGCCCTAACTTCCCTTCTCAGGCTAACAACGGCTCTTTTGAGTCTTTGGTGATGACCTGGCCCAAGTAATGAACTGTTCAAGGGGGTTTGGGTGGTTAGATAGGTGGATACTTTAAATATAGGTAGAAATCGTCCGTTATTGAAAAAAAGTCATGGTTACCATTTAACTAAAGCCTTGAATATTGCAAAGCTGTCGATGGTGTGAATGATAGTGATATTATTGGTTAATTATCTATAATTGATGAGTAAACTCACAAGGCATCGTACTACTGCAAGAGCCCGCTTTTTTTAACCATACTGACAATGACAGATGATAGGTGAAATTTTAGTGAAGTTACATAACATTACAAGCAGAATAGTGAAACAGAAGGCAGGTTTACTCGAAAAAGTCCTTAAACACTACATTTTATAAAAATAGTCCCCCGCCGCGTCAGTCTGTCTGTAAGTTCGCGATGATCTCAAAAACTGGTTTTCACCATCAGTTAAATAATTTTCCGCGGAAGATTTTTGTGTATAACAAATTCTGGTACATGTACGGGTGTTACTGAAACTCACAAACCGAAGCGAAGCCAGGGCGGGTCGCTATCACATATACAAATGTCAGATAATTAGCAATAGACACGTATCATGACATCAGTACATCACTTGTGTCATTGATATGTAAATCAAATGTAAATAGGCACCTAGGTCATTTCTTCAAACCTCAGTTGAGAATATTTAAACACCGGCCTCGAAGGAAACCCGAGAACAACCTTCGTGTAGGAGTGCAAAGAATTTTAAAATCACAGCAGTAAAAATACTCGACGTGCTTTGAAGTGATGTCAACTTGCAACACCTTATGGGAAAACCTGTGGTGGAATAAAGATAACATTAATTAGAAAAACTGTTAATGTTAGTCTGTTGCACTGTTATAATTATAAAGCAAGGCCAACGAGATAAATGCTGATAGGGACTTGGTAGTCAGTCAGTAAGAAGTGGACCATGCGACTATTATCTCGTATAATGTGTCCTTATCATGTACTATATGCTGTTTGGGGGTGAAAAAGAGATGAATGAATTGTGATGAGAATGTTTTATGGACAAAAAGGAGTGAGATGACGGTTGATTGGGATGTGTGGGAGAAGGAAACATAGGGCAAATGCAGCTATTAACGACCTACCCGATCCTAAGGCAATTTTGAAATTAATGTACTTATTAAGAATATTGTATTGAATATTGGGTTTATATTTACGGTGATTGTTTCTATTACCAATCCATAGTAACGGCTGTGAGGCTGTTAAAGTTATTTATGCAGGTAATACCGATTATAAGTGAAGGATAAAAATTTAAATGGTGAAAAATATTGAAATCAATGAAAATCGCTGAACATACATGGGGTGTTTCCGATCGGTCTAGGCATGAGGCATCTAGATTTTTTAATTTTACTGGCCACCCTGCGTAAATAGTACTAACATGAAATAAGTTTAATAATTTGTGTAGAATCGCTAATAGCTACTTATTGTCGCTATTACCGACTCACATGGGTCGGTGATAGAATATGTAGGCATAATAGTAAAATGTATTACCGACTTATTAAAAGTGCGCAATAATTATAATCGGTGATTTTCTGACTGTAAAAGAGATAACATTTAATTATAAACACACAGCTTAAACACATACCTATATCGATCTATGAATGATGTAGTCATTTTTGGCAATTTTACAAACCCAAAACAAGAAAACTAGACCAATTTATTGTACTTATATCGCTAATAGATTTGTTATTAAAATGGTTTATACAAATAATTGTATAATTAACAAATTTAAACAGAAAAGATATAAAAACAAAAAACTACGTGGCCGCCATTACAGACTTATGGGTGGGTGACAGCTGCAGCTACGAAAATTGAAGAAGCTTTTACCGCCCTATTTTCACTTACAGTTTTATCATATAGAGTGAATTAGAGTGACGTTTTTTCAATAAAACGCGTCAATAAATCTAGAAATTAGAAGTAAACGTGTATTAAATGTGTTAGGCAGAAATAGTTAGGTACTTACCTGCAGGAACAAGAGACAGCACGATAAGACCTGCGTTTACGCCGGCCGCACAGAAACTGATGTATTTTATCTATTTTCGAGGTGCCATGCACACTAACTTAAGATTATTCGATGCTAAACTAACAACCGCGTGTATTTTTTCTATTACCATGGCTCAAATAGTTGCAGAAACCTGCAGATTTTCGATGGGTCGTTAATAGCTGCATTTACCTTTCTTACTGACCAATAAATGGTGTTAGGTCAAGGAGATATGATAACACGCAAAATACCCTACTCTTCTTCTGAGTCTTGGACATTTTCTATGCATGTACCTACCTATGTATTTCTCTCCCATACCCTGTAACAAGCCTAGAGCTTTTGTTTGATCAATTTGTGTGTTTGTATAAATTTAATCACTTATATTATAGTACTTAATTTATTATCAAGCCAAATTGTGATGGCGTGTTACGTTTAGACATTACTTCATTTTCTTATCATCTCTTCAACTTTTCTCTCAAGAAATCTAAAGTAAAGGATAGATCTCTCTTAACCATACATTTCGAGTAAACACAAGATGACGGCGAAAGGTGTAGTAAGGTGGCACGTTCCTGCCACCCCGAGGTGTCGAGTGACCATCGTTGTATAATCACGATTATTAATATATTGTACTTATGTATAACTGGAGGATATTCAAGTGCTCTCATTAATTTACTTGACAAACCAGATCTTATCTCTTGGTGTCAACGTGCAACTTATCAACATCACGAAAGTTAATTTCTAGTTGGTTTATTTATTCAACACTAACATAGCCTTAAATTGCTCCATTTTTAGTTGACAATAGGAAAAAAATATGTGCAAAATGTAGTCTATTTCTATGGCATATAGAAGCCTGGTGGTAAGTGGAAACTGTGCCCCGTAGACATTCGCATCACAAGACTGCAAGCCTAAGACTGCAAATGCGTTGCCAACCCTGAGGACTAAGATGGAATGCCTCTACGCTAGTCATTACACCGGCTATCTTATCCCCAAACCGGAACACAGCAATGCGAACACTGCTGTTTGGCGGTAGGTTAATGGATGCTTCTGTAAAGTAAATAAGAGCTATCGTTACGTTTTCAATACAATAACAAGTCAAAACCAATATCGTTTTACAGTATAGAACACCTGTAGCACCTGGGGCACGTTTTATAAAGTTACAAGTAACAATTTTCCAGGTCTAAACTGGCAACACTGCTCAAATGGCTGGTCGTCATTGGTCGAGGTTGTGTCAAATGGAAACTGGTAACCCGTAAATTGATAAGATTTCATATTTTCAAGACTTTAATTTTATTCGTTTTATAGATACTGTTTGGAAGGAGAAAGACACTAATAGTTTTAAATTTTCTCTAGAATGAATAATTATTGTATTATTAATTTATTAAGATGTACTTATTCTAAAAGGGCGTAACTTCATTTCTACGACACAATGGACACATTACGTAAGACCAATCTGTATTAAAAAAAATTTAGTGTCAATGTCAAATTTGAAGTATGACAGCTTTTTTTCTCGTGAAAAAGGCAATGGTATTATATCTATTCAGGCATAGTATTGGTAAACCTCGATATTTTTTTTAACTTACTTGTAATTTTGTAAATCAAGAAAAATAAATCTAAATAAATATTTTGCCGTGTTCAGGAGGCAAAACCCTTTCGATTCGTATAGTAATTTGCAGGTGTCACCAAAATGAAATGTTGTCAATTGTAATTTGTAGCTTTATAAATCTGGCCCCTGATGGTCTGTACAACTTCAGGTTCGTGGGGAAATTGTTGCGTTCAGAGCATCGTTGTGTTGTGTAATGAACTTCTTACAAATTAACTGGATTATGTAAGCCGTAATGACATTCGAGATGTTTTTCGCTTCAACGTCCCGTTTAATGTGGTAAGATTAAGATTTTAAAGTTATTGTTGATAATTATACGGACGCATGTCAGAATAAATGACGCTTAATAATACTTAAGTATTTATTATGATGTTGGTACCTATATTGTTTCTGGCAGATCTGAAGGTTACTCGACAGGGGTGAAATCGAACAGGTTTAGCTATAGCTTTAAATGCACTGATTAAATGTATGATGAGTTATGACCTTTTGACTCATAACTCATAACATATTGACTATTGTATTGGTATATTGACCCAACACTATTCCCACCAAAATGACAGCTGTCATGTGGAACAGTTTATGTTGAGAAATAAGATGTGTGCTGCACAAGGTACAGACAGTGATTTGCTATATGAACTTGTGTTTTATTCAAGTACCTACTTAGAACTCTGTGATCATTCATTGGAAATACGATTCCGTTGAAATACGAGTCGTACGCATAGATGCACACACATAAACACATACATACACAGATACGCAGATTCCCTTTTTTTTGGGAATTAAAAATTACGTTCAGAATTGTGATATTCGATTCTCAACTAACAAGAATAGATTTTAAGGTTAGATTTTTTTTACTTTTCTCAGGGCAAAATTTTGACATTATAGTTTCGACTGTACTTGAAGGCACTTAATGATTAGCCAATAATCTAGATAACAGCCAGAAATTACAGTGGAATTCCTAGAAATCTTGGCTAGACATCCAAGATAATAGAAACATGTGATACAGCGGAAGTTATTACTAGAAAAAGGCACGTCCCAGAATACAGACTAAACAAACACTTGTGCTAGGCATTTTATGTTAAGCAACGAACTAAGATATAGCGTAGATAACCTTTCGAAATATTGCTTAATTCGTTTAAAAAAATAGGAAATGGTCATATTTCATTTTGTTTAAAGGCATTTACCATTTTTTTTTATGGTAGGTAGGCATACCCGAGATGCAAACACTGCTAAACGTTAATGATCTATATCGGCTCGAAATGGTTGACATAAGCGGTTCACGTCATCAGCTTACGTCAAACCTATACATTTTGTCGATTCGAAAATAGACATAGCGTTATGCATCTTCATCATCATCCATCATCATTTCAGCCATAGGTCGTCCACTGCTGAACATAGGCCTCTCCCAAAGATTTCCACCTCACCCGGTTGGAAGCGGCCTGCATCCAGCGGGTCCCCGCGGACTTGACCAAATCGTCCGTCCATCTCGCGGGGGGTCGCCCTACGCTGCGCTTGCCGGTACGTGGTCTCCGCTCGAGAACTCTACTGCGCCAGCGGCCATCAGTCCTTCGAGCAATGTGGCCTGCCCATTGCCACTTCAGCCTGCTAACCCGATTGGCTATGTCGGTTACTTTAGTTCGTCTACTTATCTCCTCGTTCCTGATTCGATCTCGTAGCGAGACACCAAGCATAGCTCTTTCCATGGCACGCTGAGTGACTCTGAGCCTATGCATCTTGACTAGGCCCAAAGTTGCAACAGTTTCTTTTGTCATAATTAATAATTCCAGCTTAAAACAATTCGACTCCTAAAACTTTAACCATCTGATACTTTGCATCAAGCTTTGCTTTGTTTGCTTTGTCGCGAACTGATAATTAATATTCAGTCGGCTTTAATAGGTAGCTGCACACTTACGTTACGTAATTATAACAAACTGAATATATATTATTAATTATAACAAAGTACGTACTTTGTCACGTTAACGTCATGTTTAAAATGCTATACTAATCTGTGAATGGCGTTAAAACGACGAGGTACGAAAGTGTGCAGCTAGTTATCAGGCCGGCTGTCCTTATTGTAACAAAGTTGGCGGCAAAATTGTTTACACTGATGTTGTTTTCTTGATTCAAAGTAGGCCTATTGTATGTCTGTGTGTAAACACTTTATTGTACTATTGTACTAGGTTAAAATAGCTACAGTAGGTAGTTACACAAATATTCAAATTGTTTTGCTTTTTAGTAGTTTTTTATATGGTAGTTTTCGAGAATAATTAGTGGTCATAAAAAGAACCAACATTGTCCACATACAGTGGATTGTGGATTCCTGCAACGTTACCAGCGCCTCTATGGTGGTAAATACCATATGGTCTTTGAACTGTTATCGTATTGTCTTTGAGCTCTTATTTACTTGACAGTAATGGCGGCCGAGTTAAGAACGATATGGTTGTACCGCCTAGAATAGAAGATCTGGTCGTTGGACATTGCCAGGCTTCCCAACACTTTCTTAATTGCTTTTTTTTGTTCGGGTAATTTTACAATATTGTTGGAAAAAAGTCAATTAACTATTTAAAGTATTCTTAAAAAGTATCAGGCGATTTTTTTTGTTGCATTACCCTAGAGGAATTAATACAAAAGAGAATAAGTTTTTAATCCCTTCCGACTGTCCAAGAATTAAAGTATTTATTTTTGGGTTTATGTAGTAACCTACTGTAGACGAATACATGAGTGATTTTGAAATGAAAGTTGTTGGATTGGTCTTTATCCAAAATTAGCTATCCGCCTCTGTAAACTGAAGACTTCGCTTCAGTTTACGTGAGTATTCTGTAGCACCCCGTAACGGATACACAGACAGACAGACAGCCAGACGCGTGGAAAGCTACTTTGTAAAGATAAAGAAGTGTATTTGAAATTGTTATCCTAAAATTCTGATGCTGTTGACTATTGGATCTTATTCTATCTTAGGTAAAAGCCTATCTAAAAAGCGGGGTTGAGGTGTAGGTACATATATTCATTTTGATTTCGTATCATGCTTACATTTTCACCTCGAGATCCAGAACATCTGACCTGATGCTGCATGACTTAAGGCCCAATTAATAAACTCATCTTGACTGTGAGGCCCGTCACAAGATACGTCAAAGTAAACGCCAAACCATAGAACACTGTCATTTTGGACGCATCTCGAGACGAGCTTATACCCGTATTATACAAAAGCAGTTCAATTTCAAAGCTCGCTTTTTGATGAACACGTTAAGTTAGTATCAAACAAGTTAAAATAAAATACTCCGCGAAATAGGTTACAATATTTATTCGAAAGCCTAGAAACTATATTACAGCGTAAACAAACTTATCATGTAGTAGATCGCTTCAGCGTCATGCAAATATGCAATTTGTGATAACAATTTATAACAGCAAGGATTGTGACTGTCATCTGTTTTTGCATATGCGTGCGTACTTAGCACTCTCACAGCCACACATTAATTAGATTTTTTAACGTAATTAGGATATTTATGGCGGCGAGAGAGTAAGGCCGAAGCGATTTTAGCTATCGCTGTATTAATTTGTCTTGAGTACTAATACACTCAGGAGCAAAAATACCGGGTCAGAGTGCGTTTTTCATACAAACGAGACTATTTCGAAGCCTTGGTTCCTCGCCAGGGGTTGTTTCGAGTGAGGTTTAATGGTGGATACTCCGAGGTTCAATAGAGGAGGTCAAAAGTTCTTAAGATACCTAACTGTTCGCACAATCAGTTAACACCACAACGGGAGAGTTTGGGTCAGCACTTGGATTTCCTTACATTTTATTGCCATTTTAGATGTTTTTCTGAACATGCACAATTCCGGCGTTAACCGTCTATTCATTCAGTTGGGTATCCTAGGCACTCCGGAAGTCCTGTATCGATGCTCGGAGTATTCATCATCAGATTTCAAAGCATTCCCTGGCGAGGACTCGAGGCTTTGAAATAGCCTCTTTAGTATGAAAAACGCACTCTGACCCGTTTTTTTTGCTCCTGAGTGTAGTATTTCAAATAGCTGTGATTATGCGAAAACGGTTTATTTACTTACGTACGAAATCCGTGTAATAACGGCTTCAAGGACAGTATTGCAGTCACGTAAATTATAAAAATATGCGCAAATATCATATCACTGAGCAAAGACGATTAGCATTTAAGAGCTAGCTGGGAACTGCTTTAAAGGTAACAATAGAGATATATTTACGACAGAAAAAAGTTGTTCTAGGATATGTGTTTAGCTATTTATATTTTTGTAAATAGTAAATGATGTCAGTAACCTGTTGCCTGTTCGCCAATATCAGACTGTCTGTTTTCAATATTCAAACCTCGGACACATAAGTTTATTCGAGTAGAAATTTGACGTTTGCCATGTAAAAATGTTTCAATTTCTAACCAAAAGCATAACATTTCTCCTCGGTTAGAATTTTAGGAACGGACAGGTTAATAGCATCAATTCATTGGTGCGTATACATTACAACTTTGGAAGTGATAACTATTTGGTTCTTAGGACAATTCTGTCATATTTTTATTCTACTTTGTATATGTAGTTCAGGCGTTAGGTATTTAGAGTACCAGAGCCTTGGGCCATGGGTGACATCGGTAGACTTGAGTGCTTCAGGTACAGTCGAGTTCATAAATATGTAAACAATTTAGTACCTTGTCACTTTAATCGTTGTGACAATTCATATATGGCAGTTTAAACATGACATTAAATAGACAAGGTACTAAAGTGTATACATATTTATGAACTCGACTGTACCGAGTTCGAACCCCAGTGATACGAGTATTCAAGTGTAAAAATATGGGAGAACGCAACGTCTCAAAAATTTGTCCCAATGTATCTTATTGCTGCCAATGTTTCACATGATACGAGTTCGAACTAGTTTAAAAAAAAACAAACAAACAAGAGTAAGGCCAGCATCATCATGCATCCGTCTCGTGTTTTGACGGTGATGAGTAAACGCTTCAATGTTTTACAAACCGGGGCCGGAAGCCGGAACCGGACGGTTATGGCTTGGACCTCTACAGAGTAAATATTGTTGATTCTAATGAATCGCTCTTTGTACAAATTAATTAAGAGCCCACTTTATGTGAGATGGAGATAGTTCGCGCGCGCCTTGATGGCTGCGTCAAATTCAATTAATTGCTGTTTAATTTAAAACTACAATAATTAGGCGAGCGAGTAAGCGATGGCGATGAACTATCGGCGATTTTCTCGCCCAAGAAACGAACAAAAGATAATCGCTCCCGTGTAAATAAAAGAGAGAGATATACATTTATAGTTCATCCCTGAGCTTCAGCTTATTTATAGCTGTGGCGGTGCGACCAGTGCCTTATTGAAAAAATGGTTTGCCAGGATTAAGAAGTTACATAATTATTATACTCAGCTATTGAATCGAAAATCATCGTTAAAGATATCACCGTGAAGCATATCACGGTGTCTCGGTAAGATCATGTAAAAAAGTCCGTGCGGCCTACTTACACGATATTTTTCATTTTCATTTTGAAGTGAAATTGCACTAACGATATAAATGTTCAAGTGGGCCACTTTTTGTCCGAATGCCCTTGCGTCGTTACACATCAACAGCATCTCACTTGTTAAGAAACACAAGACTTATTCCATGCCCGTCCAACAAATTTCCACACCAAATGAGCCCGATATGCTTGTGGTTTTACAAGACGGTGTACAAAATCGGTCGACCTTTCGCAAGGAAACCGGCGCAGGCGCAATTACCAACGGTATGCGGTACTCGCTGTCACGTGCCAAGGGCCGATCTGCCGTAATAACTAAAGAAGGAGGCTAACCGCGATTTAGTAGTCGAGGTATTCTGTACTGTATTAGTAACCACATTAAGTTTAAAATTATTCTTATTGCTATGGAGTTTGCTGCCTTCTTTATTACGGCAGCTATGGTACAGAAACAGATACTCGTTAAAAGCCGGGAAATAATTGGTACAGTTTTTGCTTCAAGATTTGTGTGGCTGCAAAAATATTGACCCCCATTTTTTGCTCGACAGTGTTTGTGCTTTCTGTGTTTTTCTTTATAAAGTAGTTAATTTAAGTTCCTAGTGACAAATGAAAAAAGTCTTCTGAAAATCAAGTGAAAAGGGTTTAACTCTAGTATACTCCGTTCACGTATATGCCCTTTTTTATTACGAGTCAAGCTGACTTGTCCTTCTTCACTAGGACTCCAGATTATCGATGGTTTTCTGTGCGTTTCCCAGCACAGCACATTCCTATGACTTTCGCATTTCATAAATTGTGCGTTTTGCTATGTTATACTCGTATGGTATCAAGTTACTTAAATATAATTTGTCGTGCTCAGAAGTCGTATTGAAGAAAACAATTGAACACTATATGCAAAAAAATATTGAATACAAAATTTTACGTGAGGTGTATATCAAATTATAGAGACATATGTAATTTCACACAGCAGCACATGACATTTTATTTGGTTTGTCATCGTAATACGTGCTACAAAATATTTACTTTATTGATGTCACTTATCATAATAAGTATATCAAAATGTGAATTGCATGTCACCACCAATTTTGTCTATGTTGAAGTATTAAAAGTGCAGAGTGGAGCGTCGATGGCCTAGTGGCATCGCGTCACGACTCATGATCGCAAGGTACGGAGTTCAATAAGCCCCAGCGGTTGCCATGTAAGCCTATGACTATTTTTTAAATAGCGTAAGGAACATGTGCACAATGTGCACATTCGAACAGCTGAGTGTGGAGGGATAATTGTATAAAACATTCTACAAGACCAGATTAGAATAAAATGTAAAGTAAACTGTAACGGGCTTAATCCCACTTCTGAGTATGTGTATGTACGTATATATGTAAACACTGTAATTGTACTAAACTCAAGATCTAAATACAATATTAACAATGAAAGAATGTATTTATAAAGGCGAACTGAAGATAAGAATGGGAGGGGGATAAATTTATTGCTTTGTTGACGTTTACCTAATACATAACCTTCAATAAAATAAATTATTTGTGAAACCAAAACTTAAATTGTCAATATTTCAAAATGGTTTAAAATTATTAACAATTGATAATTTGAACATAGACGTAGTCTAGATTCGTTTACCTCAAAATACCTCATGGACCTGAAAGAAACAGCTGAATAAATATCAAAACATTCCAGTGGGTGCGAATCATCCTCTACATCGTACTACCTTCGTTCAGTACATTAGTCTATCCCTGTCTCTCGTCCTCCTATCCCGTTGTTTAAACTAAGTGCAAAAATTAAAAAAACATGCGGTTAACCTGCCAGCATCCTTGTTCTAACGAATTCATAAATATGAATCCAAACTGCCACATTAACGGTCCAAACAACAACTTACCACAAAAAGCCGAATCGAATGATCCATTGTTGGAGAATCCAAAACACTAACCCACCATCTTTCCTTCTATCGTTTGGAATAGAAAGAAGACAGCCACAATCACAGTCACTGCACCAAACTTTTAAAGAATATTCTATTAAATTTGAATTTGAATATGGAATGCGTCGCGCGCGAGTGCGCAAGCGCGCTGTCAGCGGAGGACTGGAGACAGGCTTCAATCGAAGGCTGTGTAGAGACGTGGGCTTTGCGTAACCGATGCCCGGCTCGATATACCTACAATCGATTGTAATTAAATTCGATGGCGGTGATTAAAAACCTGGCGGAATTTCTTTATGGCTCTTTATTAGTGGCCTGAGCATAATCGCGATGATTTTAAAATTGGAACATATTCTAAAATCGTAAATCATAGATAGGTACGTAAACATGATAAATGATAAATTGTTGTATGTTACAAATTGAACGCATTATGCATTTGTAAGAAGATGCACAGCCTAATGACTATTACTACAACGTTGCTTCATTTCAAAGTATAATTACTTGATTCTAATTGCATGTCGTAATTAAGATTAGATGCTTAATAAACTTATTATTTTTAGACTACGTTTAATATTGAGGAAAGTCGAGTTAAACAATGATACAGATGCTCATACGATCGTAGGTAGGTATAGATAGTGGTCGAATTTATTTATCCCATGTTACAAAAACATTATAGCAGAATTCTAAGCACAGTCAAAGTTAATCGATAATAACTTCGTTAATCGTTGACCGCGGTGCGCACTATCAGTCTGAAATAGCAAGTGACGTTATCGCAGCGACCTCACATCTGCGGCACCTGTCGGCTCTTATCGCCTCGCCAAACAAGCCATGCAGTGCCAGGGCTGCCAACCTTCAGTTTCCTCCATTGACGACGTTTCCGGTGTATCCTAGCCGCTCCACCAGTTTTTATGTACTTACAAATTTTGGTGGAGAATTTTGGATCTTAAACAAATAGTTTTGTAAATCTTGTGTACCTTTGAATGCTATTAATTTAATGGTATGGAGAACGCAAGGGAGCACACAAGCCAACTAATGGTTAAGAGCTCTGAGGCATGGGCATGCGAATTGTCCCCCTCTAGACCTCTACAATGCGAACAAGACCGCTGCTCGGTGACAGATTAGTGGGTAAAATACTGAATTACGATACTTATAACTAAATTACTAAACTCTAGGAAGATACTCTATAGAAGTGAGAGGTTTATTTCACAAATCTAAAACGTAACACTGGGCCTGACAAGGTGACAAGTTGTGAAACTATACGCCGAATAACGGATATTAATTGAAATCTAAATAATTAATTCAGAAAATTGGGGCCCTAAATCTCGGTAAGTTAACGAATCTTAATAGCGAATCAGTAAAATACCAATATTGCTTTTCTTTAAATTAAGGTCACCAAAACTATTTTATTTTATTTCTTAAGTGTGAACCCTAAACAAGCAAAACAAACGAACAGACTGAGCCAAATTCCATAACGAGGACATTGCTTTTGTTAACAGCACGCTCATCCAAAATTAAATGATCTCCAATTTTCAACTGTTGCCGTACATAAAGCGTTTCTATACAAACTGGCAAGTTACACGGCTTGATTCGGCATTCTGTACGCGAGATAATTAATTGGTTACGTAACAAATTACTTTTAATAAACGCGGAAATTAGTGCATTGTTGTAAGTGTTCCGGGAGAGTCTGTCGATTCTCTGTGACATCCAAGAGCATCATTTTCGCACATTTTTTGTGTGAACAAGTATGCTTGATGGTTACAGGCGGTCCTTATGAGCTACATGTGAGGGTAGGTCGATATTAATAATGGAAAAAGATAGGAAGAAATAAGGGACTCCAGCACTTTTCGCGATTCACTAATAGGATGAAACATTTCGACTATGGCTAGTAGTATTAATACTTGGCAGTAATTTACGGTTAGTCTGGAATCATCGTTTTGTTACCTACTCTATACCTAGGTGATTTTTTGCCTTTTTTTGCCCTTGACCAGCAAGCGATCGTCCTCTATCCACAGGAAATATAACTAATAAAAAGGTAAGTGATGATGAAGTCAATAGTGGACTTTGCTGGTTCAATTGTACAGCCAAATTACTCTGGTCATCTTACCCACCCAAGTTTCATCTCACAAATACAGGCAAAGGAAGCTAGTTACTTTCCCTAGCAATTCACACTGAAAAAGCAGGAGCAAAACGCTTATTTTTAACGAAATAAGTGGTTTTTGAACAGTATAAGAGTAAAGCGGCTCCCTTCGCCTGCATATCCTATGTTGTTGTTTATACGCAAGAAACCTTCAAAAGATCCCCTGGGAATTTATAGTACACCGTCTTCGCATAGTATAAAACAAAATCGCCTCCCGCCGTTTGTCCCCAATCACGGATTTTGTTGCGGCTTTCATCAATAGATCATTGAAGAGGAAGGTTTTTAAGTTATTGTATTAAATTCTGGATTATAAACGGGTGTTACAGAAAACTAACTTAAACCGAACCGAAGCAAGAACAGGTCGCTAGTTATTAATAACTGAAAACTTTCATTCATACATACATACACTCACGCCTTCATTCCCAGAGTGGGCTAGGCAGAGCTACAGAATTACCAACAACTTTAAAAACTTGTTGATAATTCTGTATCAACATTTTGCACAATCAGGCTAAGATAACTGAATGTGAAATGCAAAAAGCTTTTACAGGCAAATATTTCCAACTCCTTTGAATACAAGACTCTATGAAAGCCTCCAAAATGTACAACATATTATTCCGTCTTACTTATTGTTCTTGCTACTTAATCAACTAACTAAAAGCCAATTAACTAATTAAATCAAATAAGCTAATCTACAAATACTGCCGCAGGTGTCCCTTCATTGGCATTAAGTGGCAATAGAACTCGTAATCAAACGATTGAGACACCCACTCAAGTAGGGAAAGTTAACACGCAAGGCAAATGCAAACAATGGCGGGTAGCCCACCAAATGGCCGAAGTGACAGGCAGAATATAAATAAAGACTCATTAGCTTTCGCCTTTTGAAGCATGAATTGCTGGCTGGATATAGTTGTACAGTGCGATAAAAAACAAGCTTTGGAAACCCAAGTGTAGTACCGCGGATATTAATATTTGAAGCATCAGGACTTGGAGTCGGAACTTGAATTTTGCGGAGGCATTGGCTTGATATCTTAAATTGAAAAGGAAATTTTAATTAACAAACCTCTTAGGTCCGTCGGTAGGTATCTTGAGACCAGCATTGTAGATGCTAACAGGGCTATCGATCAGTTTATTAATATGTCCGTAAGTTCTTGGGTTTTAGAAAAATATTTCTAATACAGAATCAGAATAAGGGGGTTATTAAAAATTAACATATGATATTTTTGGGTAAAAACAATCTAACGATACCACTCAATTCAAAATGTGTCAAGCAGTGTCTACATTATGTTGGTTTTGAGAATTCAGCGTTTAGCATTTGAGTTCCGAAGCACCTTAAATACCTACTCCGTAAAGGAGGAAGTTCTGTTTGACGGGATCATCCTTCTAGTCATAAATTCAAGAACATACTAAGCTATGTAAAGCCTCTGTGTATAGTAGTGTTGGGAATAAACACAGCGTATTATACGGAACGGAACTGATGTTGAACGCCATCGTAACATTATGATGATATCGATTGCGTTAACTTTCTTGATAAATAAGTTATGTGCAATAAAGAAAGCTTATGTTTTCCAATTGAAAGACAGCTTTTATGTTTTCCCGAAGAGATAGGCGGTTACTAGTTTCGTCAAAGCACGCATATTAGTTATGGAAAACACTAACACATTTCACTATTTAACGAACGATAATATAGACTCGATTAAAAAATGAGATCAGTGGGGCTAGATAAGTTGGTTAACGCTAACGCAAACGATCTTCGAAAACTGACTAGATGTATGGAATTGATGGAGGCGCTCGACGAGACCAACTGACAGCATACGTCAATCATATACGTCTTGCCTAGGGTCTCAGGGCCCGTATTATGGTCGCCTTTATCGCGGTGGATAATGCATCTGTCACTTTCACTTTTCCATACTGGTCGGAAAGTTAAGTTTTATCCGCGTTTATCTACATCGATAAACATGATCATACAGGCGCGCAGGAGCTGTTAAGAAGTCCAGAAATATATCTCCAGGAACGGCATACACCCAGGTAATGGATGATATAATGTATATATAATTAATTGACATTAGGTACTTTTTTAAAAGGGGTTCAGTTCTGGAAAACATCATGCTTATGGAGAATGGTGTTAAAAGTATGATATTTATTTCTTCTTTATTATTTACTTAGATAATAAATAAAACACTTCGACTAATTGCTAAAGATTTTCTGCGTCGCAGCTAGTGTTAGCTTTAAAAAATCTCGAGTACAAACTAATTGAAGTTATTCCGACCACTAGTCCAAACCGGGCGTAGCAAACACACATGATTTTTATCAGCGCCCCCTATTTTAGGGGTTAAAAACCATATCGTCTTTGAACTCATTATTGTCAACGTTCTGATAGCACTTATTTACTTGGCAGTAATGGCCGAGTTAATAACAATACAGGTCAAATAAGATATCGTTTTTACCGCCTAGAATACCGCCCAGAAAATATCAACAAAATCCTGTCGTTAAATTATGTGCTAAAATGGACTCTCAGAACAGGTAAAAGCGACGAGAGAGTAAGGTACCACAGGTCAATCACACACTTACTAAGCAGTTAGTGCGTTAACAAAGGTAATCAGTAAAGCTAATGTAAATGTCTTACATAACAAGTTTAAGTATGATTGAAGTTAAATGCCCAATCAGTGGAATGACATTTGACTGTAGAATTTGACTTATCTTCATTTTATTTAGAGAGATTATGCTAGTAACATACATACATACATACCTTCACCCCTTCATTCCCAGAGTCGCGCGGGCAGAGCTACAGAATAACCAACACCTCCAAAAAAAATGTTGATAAATTAATTCTGTAGCCTCCCCGTTTTTGTTTGTCTACACCAAGCTTCAATATAATCAAACAACAATTTTTTTCCGTCTCTTAATTGTGCATTAGATCGCTATCAGGTTTTATAGAGTTTGAGACCCGTTGTGTTTATTCATTCTAGTCTTATATAATTTTAAGCGATAAAAAGTGCTAGATTTTATCTTAATTAGTCAATTGATTACTTTGGTATAAATGAGGATATTCTTTGACAGCACAGCCCTAAACACGATGCTTAGCGCGAGCGTAAACGATCTTCGAAAACTGTCAAAATGCATGGAATTGACATATAGGGTTAGGATTTTGGTGGCATTTCGTGGTTCTAGAATCCATGGAGTCGATATTTCCTAATTATTATAATACATAACACATTGATTTTGGCCTTCGGTATTACCATATTCAAAAATGAACTAAATAAATATTTAGTTCGGTTATTTCATAGCTATTAATATTTGCTTGTTTGTAACGCTTTCACATCAGAGATATCCTCAATACCAAAATTAATTTAAATTGGTGCGGCCGAATAACGAATAAATGAATTTTGAAATATTAAAATACTGAAGGTCAAAATCAAAGTGTTATGTATTATAATAATTAGGAAATAGCGACTCCATGAATTCTGGAAGCACGATTTGCCACCAAAAGTCCTAACTCTAGACATAAGCGATCGACGCGCCCGTTCGGCAGCTTACGTCAATCCTTTACAACTTTGAATATACGATTTTATTTAACAACTTTGTCCATGTAATTTAAATGTAGAACCATTCCAAGTTACTACTTTGTAGTAACAAGAGGCTCTGAGTGAAACCGCGGGCAGATGGACAGACTTACGTGGCGAAACTATAAAGGTTCTTTGTTGACTACGGTACCCCAATAACGATGTAGCCTGTCAAAGACAGAGTGCTCACTAGGTACACATTTACTTGACTCACGAATGAAACAGTTTATTTCATCATCATCATCATCATGTCAGCCGAAAGACGTCCACTGCTGGACATAGGCCTCCCCCAAGGCTTTCCACTCAGACCGGTCTTGTGCTTTTCGCATCCACCGCGGTCCCGCGATCCTGACGAGGTCGTCACTCCATCTTGTTGGAGGCCTACCTACAGCTCGTCTTCCGGTCCGCGGACGCCACTCCAGAACCTTCTGACCCCATCGGCCATTAGTTTATTTAAATAAGATATATTCCGTTATTCATGGTCCAATTAAGTTTTGTCATATACAAATATTATGTTGATGTTAATTTAGGGGATTAAGCTATGTTACGAAGTGTGAAAACAACATTTCAAAAACCGGTCAAGTGCGAGTCGGAAACGGAGGACACACGTGGCCGGGTATAAATTAATTGTTTTTCTAGGATTTGCACTATAATTACATCACATTTGACATATGTTACCATTACCGTTTTGAGGATAGAAGTAAAAGAAAAAAGGAACTTTTTCTCTTCTAAATCTCAACCAGTTATTTATGACGTTAATGGATCCCTTAGTAAACCTGATTTAACTTATTTATTTTTTAAGTATTTTTACTAGATGATTATAAGGCGACGCTTAAATTGCATAGAAATAGTTTAAAAAAAACATATTTTAGTTCCGAACGGTAGGTTTCCGTTTCCCGCCCCCTAAATTGGTTGGTCGGTATCCACGATTTTTGAACATGTTGTAGTCATCACGAAAAACTATTTGATTCTTTCAAGAAACCTTTTCTTGGAAAGGAAAAAGACACACCAAGTGTTTCATAATAGGTAACTACAACAAATTCAATTCAAGTTTAAGGGGAATTTTCAGCCTTACATCCTCTTAATAGGGTCTCGTTTGACACTGTCAATACAGAACCCTAAAAAGCTGCTTATAGTTTTACTATAACAACTTATAATAACCTTAAAGAATTACACAACTCCAATATAATTTATATCAACATTTCTAGGCCTGTCGCGAAGCCCATAATAAAGTTGCGAATCTACTTTCGCCGCATAATATATAATTACGCTTCATCCTAATGTATCATCCGATTTAATCTACATTCGAGATAACCTGAAGCAAATACAGCGTTAAGGATCGACCACACCGAAGCCCAAAATACGCTGACGCAACGTTTACGCAGTGGCGCATCTATTGCGTCACTTTTTAACGCGTCTTTAACGCGGACGGGTGTGATGACGGTTAAAAGAACATCATGTAATATTTTTTTTGGCGCATAGCTCAATTTACGCAGCTTCAGCGTATTTTAAAGGCTCCCACAGTCTGATAGTTGTACATGCTGAGAGAGACGCAGCTGTTAGGATAATAAAATTATAATATACATCTTTTATTCTAACAGCTCCGCCAGGTTGTGTGACGAAGCCTTTAAAATACGCTGAGGCTGCGTAATTTGAACAGTTACATCGACAGGCACTGACACTCTTTATCTGTTTAGGAAAAAAAAAACTAATACTAAAAACGGTTTAAACTATCGACTTACGAAAACTCGCACTGCAAGCACACCACCACTTTAATCTTCTCAACGACGTGACTCGCTGTTGTAACACAGTCGAAACGTCGAGGTAAATGTTATCTTATTACGCGAGTAAGTCCTGATTTATAGTTTCAGTACCTACGTCATTCCATCTAACAGATAGCTGCGTTTCTATCGGCCTGTCAGTCAAACCGTTTGCATTCTTAAAATCTTGTGAAAACTACGGCTAAAGAAGAAAGAACAGACTACTCTTTGTTTCATTTCCTCTTATGTTATACGTAATATAACAAGTCTTATAAGCTGTTGATTGCATAATGTCTTCAATATAAAGATAAAGACAAAGAGACACTTATTCGCAACAAAACAAACCACATTACATAGATACAAAAATATCAAGACAGAAAAGTTGTTGCGAAACGGTCCCAACTCAGCATTCGCTAGCCGTAAAGCCAGCACTGGTCTTCCGTTAGTTATAACATTTTTTTTATTTCGCCAATTTACATTAAACAAAAAAATTAACTTGTGTTGTGTGACACTTGCGAGTTGCGACGCTGAGACGCCTGAGACCAATCTAACGACACCTCGCTTGTGAAAATCGGGCTATCCGCCTTTACAAGCGGACATTGAGTCGGACATACAGATCAATCACGTGACCCTCCTTTTGAGGTTTGCCGCAATCGGGTTAAAAGTAGAGAAATATAGCTGATAATCTTATAGCTCGGCTTCTAAGCTTCAGTGTGGGCCATCCTTAACACCTAAATGAGATAAAATTAATGATAATAGACATATGATTTGAAAATTTAAAGAGACATCAGACATCACAATGGCCGGCGTTACGCGGCGTTTTGTTACAGCAAAAATGTATTAAACATGGAAAGTAGAAGGTTCTTGTTCTCAGTCGTGACGAGTTTATCTCTTCTGATGCTGTTAAACAAAACAATGAAATGCGCTTACGTAACAGTGCCGTAACCACGTGGGAACCAGGGATGAGATGGCGGATTAATGGAATAGCTGAAAGACACTTTCATAACAACTAATGACGTACGAAGAGACACATGTTACTTTGATTCTTAGCATCATGCCTCATTTTCTATCTTATATATACGGTTGCCATTTTGTGAATGCTGTGCTAACCTATCATTTACATGTGTACTGCGGACTTCTGAAATGGTTTGTATTATTTAAAATGTAATGTCACGAAATGCTGGAATAGCCTTACACCGCCTATAAAAAAATGCAAATCTGTCTGCAGCTTTAAACATAGACTAAAACGGCATTTTTTGGACCAACAAAAGGCATAAAGTCTAGGGCATGTAGTCTTGCAACCAGCTTCTCTCACGTCGTCGAGGATTATCTAACAGACAAAAATGCATGGCCTAAACCCGAAACTTAGTCAATACTAATTTGTTCAAATGCAAAAATACTTTATCTTGTCTAGGGGATACAGTTGATGTAGGAAAACATCTTATATACACAAGTAGTAGTGCTTTTTTTTCTCCCTCTTTCTCTCTTCCAAGATTTTTGGCATGTTTTCCTGCTGAACTACGCATGTTATTTGATATTATTTTTTATAGTTATTTGACTAAGTACTACCATTGTAATATGAAATATGTTTAAAAAATGACTGACTGCTGAGTTTCTTGCGGCGTTTCTTCTCAGCAGGGGTCTCCTCTTGGGAAGCGCTGGTAAATTTTTGACGTGTAAAAGTGCCCGTGCGGCCTACTTAGTGAATAAATGACTTTTATCTTTTATCTTTTGTCACTTTAATGACAACGGTGTTTTTCTATGTCTTATTTATTTCCCTTCGTACGTCACAGCTTGCATTTGACACTACCTCTTAATTTTATTCAATATTTTATTTTATTTTAAATTGTTTACCTTGTATAAGTTGATAGTGTTTCAGGACAATCGTTTTTATTATTATGTATGTAACTTCTTTATTGTATACCTTGTCATAGTGTAATGTATGTAGTTATCCTTCGCAAGTCACAGTACGCTGTCCCAAACAACACGCCTGGCTCCCCTGAAAACCAGCCCGATTGACATTCCCATGCCCACCATTTTGCGGAGTGGAGACCATTTTGGCACACATCATCCTCATGTTTTTTTTGGTTTTTTAATTTGATAGTGTCCCTTGTTAGTAAATAAGAAGTACCTAGTTTTTAATTTTTATTTAAATTTTATCTTTTCTATAATGTACACTTGTGTTGATGTGTTTGTCGAATAAACATTTTTCTATTCTATTCTATTCTATTCTATAATATACATATTTAGTTGGTATGCCTAATAAAAAAAACATCCAGACAACCTTAAAAATGAGCCAAGTTACAATGTAAGCTGTTCGATTTTGCAGGTTCTTTAAAAAAATGTTTGACCGTTAGTGCAATGGTTGATTACCTCTCTATGGATGGATTACTTACCATACATTTGTGCATTAGTAAAGACCGGCTTAATATTGGTCCTGGAACCAAATATGAGTCATTATCGATGTCTTAGAGCCGCAGCGGTTACCATGTGCTAACTAATTTTCTCTCAGTAATACTTAAACACTAGAGTATGAATAGGTAAAACATTAAAAGGAGATACTATTGTGCTAACTTATATATCTAACAATTTTATAACTTACCTAATTGATTGAGATCCCATTCCGAAACTTTCCAGGCAAACTTCTATAAAAGCAATTCACTTTTATAACAGCCGTGAAGAAAATTTTGTAGCAATTTACAACGTTATCCGCGATTTGCAACACATCTAAGATATTAATATTGCAACATTCCCGTCGTTGGAAAGTCATTGAGAATGAAAGTGAACCTGAAAGTGGTCTCCAACGCCAACGGTTCGTGTGTGAACCCAATCACTTTCAAGCAAAAGGGTATCATTTTAATGCTTTCAGTGACGTATTACTAACAATTGTACCTACTTATAGACTTACAGAAGAGCAATTAAAGATACGATATTGTTTGCATTTTTGATAATCTTCAGACATCCAACGTATTTGTCACTGATTCATTAATTTTGAAATTTGAAGTACGAGAAAAAATAGTATGAAATGTGTGACTGTTTGTTTGAGGATGATCTCTCTACTCTAAGTAGTAACTTAATCTCCAATGCTGAAGGTCATGTCCATGAAAATTCTTCGTTCTTCATGAGGATGACATTGATAAGTCATTGATCCCATATAGGATAAGTTCGCCTATTTACAATAAAGAGTTTACATACATACATAAGTACTTACCTAATAAAAAAATATGAAGTTAGTACACTAGAACATAATCCACGTAAACCATGATATATTTGAAAGTTTCTCATTCAGTAAAATGGTGGAATTCATAACCAAGATAAAAAAAAATGCTTAATATGAATCTAAAAAAGATAAATAGATAAAAGAAATTTATTCAGTAAGTAGGCCGCTCGGGCACTTTTACACGTCAAGATACTACCAGCGCTTCCCAAGAGGAGACCACTGCTGAGAAGAAACGCCGCAAGAAACTCAGCAGTCAGTCATTTTTTAAACATATTTCATATTCATATACATAGGCAAGCACAATCGAATCAATAATCTTATTATGAATATAAATTACCTGCCAATTTCGAGGCTCATGATTACTGGTCATTGTAGTTCTTGTATCCGATGATTATAGCAAAAAACATAGGCAATTGGAATGTGAGTGTATATTGACGAGTATTCATTCACAGATGCAATATTTGTGTATATTTGTTCGACTACTAAGTTTCTCCTTATTTTTAGTTTTTATGGAGCAACTGATGTGGACGTGTTTTTTCACATAAGTACTTAGTTCGTCATCATCATCATCATCATGACATTGTCAGTACAGACCTTGTCAATGATTTATAGAATTATTTGGCCGCCCACTGATCAATGGCCTTATTTTGGTAATTTGGTCACTCTGTTACTCCGTTCGACCACCATCGTATGGAAGTCAGAAAATAAAAATGAATACTATTTATTTTCTGGAAATATTTCACCAGCTTTTGCCCGCGATTCCGTCAGTGTTGAAGTCGTTTATCTCTTACCCTCGGAACGGTTTAATTTTTCGTATTAAAAAGTATCCGTTTCCGCGGGCTGAAAACTATCTTTGTATCAAATTTCGCATCAATCACTTGAGTAGTTGAACTGTCAAGAAGGACCAAACAAACTAACACATTTCCACATTTATACATATTTATTATACATTTTATATATATTTATAAAAGTAAGTATGTGGATAACTCATATCTACATATTTAATCTCAGCACAGCGACATAATGAATGACTTGTTACGGACGAACTCGCTAGTGTAAGCGTCCACCTTGTAAATATAATAAGTGAATGATTTTATCTCAGGCCTGCGCAAGGGCATGGTGTCGGTTCTTGCCTAAATGTCAACGATCCGGCCGAAACGGGTTTGATGAGGAAAACCGCGCGTGCTGGTCTAGTATTCGAGACGGGGCCAGGGTGGGGGAGAATATATCGCCCCTTTCTTGTAGTTATAAATACTAGACGCCCGCTTTGTACGCGTAGAAAATCCTTGCTTAGTCCATTTCTAAGGAGGATACTCCCTCCAAATGTCAAGTCTCTAAGTTCAGCGGTTTAAGCTGTGCGTTATGTCAGTCTGACACTTTCTTCGATTTTATGCGATGAAAAGTATATCCTATAAACTAAACTTTATTTACGAGCAAAAGTAACGAGTGACTCCATGTTGATGTTGTATTGAAATTCTTAGAAAAGTCAGTCACTCTCTAGTTCATTATGTTAGTATAAGTATGACTCACAAGAGTTTTGGTTTCATTAGACTGACCTAGTGCTCTCTAAGTGGTGGAATAAAATAAGTGTTACTATAAACATTGCTTCGTGACGTGAATTCAACAGAGGATTTAACACCCTACATTTCGCCACGTGTAACTTACAAGTACAAGTCATGCTCTGCGAGAAATAGTCGTGCGTGACAACTAGAAGCGATGCGATTTGTTGCGGTCTTCAGTTGAACAGAGGTCGTATTGTGAGCTGTCAAAAACTGTCAACGTCCAAACGGTGAAGGAAACAGAGCCCAGAGGCTCATTTTCCTTTTCTTCGTTCTAAGACTTGAACACGTAAGTATAGAACTGAAGAAGAGTTTCCTGCACTGGAGGCCACATCGAACGAAACTAATTACTGAATTTAGGTGCACCATTGAGGTGGTTTAGTCAGCTGAACAAAGAAATAGAAGGATTTTTTCGTCTTCAATCCATTCATATCATAGCTAACACTGGCACGTGTAAGTGTATACCCAGAATGCTTTAGGTATCGCACCAAGGTCAGATTCACGCTGCAAAAAGTTTCTTCGATCACTAAGATTTCTCGACTTTTCGCCCTAGATCAAACTTAAGCATTGGTATGAAAAGATTTGCTGTAGGAGATGAGCAACTCTATAAAATGGAAATGCGGAAACAAAACCAGTGCTATTATAATTAGTCATCAAATAATTAGTCTAAGTTTATTAGTGACAGTCCAAAATTTCTTCTTTCATTTTAATGCCTAAAATTAAAATTATGATATCCTGGTGAAAATGAACAGACGTAAATAAAACTTTCAAGTCCAGAATTACAATTTAATTTACTATTTTTTCTAGATTTTTTATTATAATTAGGTAAAAACTCAAACTAAATCTTACAATCGCTATTTTTGTAGACATCCAGACGTATTTATAAATTCCATGGTGACTTAGGTTGGTCATGAAATAAGTAATTCGATATCGAACAGGTTCCCATCATCCAAATGAGTTTGAAATTTCATAAGTCAAGTGAGCATCCCAGTCGTGCGGGTCGTGCCACATTAATATTGATTCTTGAAATAGACGAGTATATAATGCTATAAGTATAAGAGATAAGTTTTTCACTTATAAGCAATCTGTTTGCATCTTTTAAAGATGGCGCCAGCTGTGAGTCGTCCCGACCTGCCACCTGCGCTGCGCCTGCGCGGCCTGCGCGTGAGACTATGCCCCGGAGTTTGTTTTGCACAGTCCTAACGGGGTAACTGTGTCATTGACCCGGGCTTGCTCTCCCACACTCTCCTGAGTTCACTTTTGGTTTAACAGTAAAATCGTAGTCTTAAAAGATCTGATATGGTAGCGTAGAGTAGTTGAAGGTCGTAGGTGTGGATCCCGCTGGGAATAAAATTGATGCGCGATTTGTACCAGAGAGTTTGTATGCAGGTAGGTACAAAGAGAGTTGGGATAATTTGAGGGGGATGTTCGGGGAGGGGGGACTGCGTCAGGAGGGTAATGTTTTTCGAGTGTGTGTATGTATGTCTATTATCGTATGACGCTCTGCAGCTTAAACGGCTTGATGGGTTTCGTATGACATATTAGATTCGTCTTGGTTGTGGGAGTGACATAGGCTAAATATTTTAATCAAAATTAGTTAGCAATGATAGAGGCAGTTTATATCTTTTAACATATACAGACTTGTAATATACTTAGTAGTGGAGTTAGGCGATGGGTTTGCACCCAGTCACTAATACACTGGTAAACATCTTAGCCTGATTGTGCAAAATGTGGTTACAGAATTACCAACAAGTTTTAAGAGTTGTTGTCCTGTAGCTCTGCCTACCGCACTCTGGGAATGAAGGCGTGAGTGTACGTATGTAGACGACAATATAAAAATGCAGTCGGGTGTTCAAAGTTTGCTTATTACACATGTTCGTCAATTGCTACAACAATGTTTTGGGAGCCATTTGAAAACACTGTAGTTCCGTCTGTTACTTCGATAACTCTTTTTGACATGCTATCTATAAGCTTCAGTTAGGTGGTATTCCAAATATTAGGAATTTTTGTACCGGGCTAATGCAAGGGGTATTTAACAAAATAGTACTATATTAGCATTGGGTCAGTGTTCATACAAATTTGTTTTATCAGCGCAATGAAGCCTGATCCACCATAGAACTGTATTACTTTGACGTTATGAATCAAGTGCTAAGAAGTGTCCAACAAATTGTTTTATAATGGCAATATGACACCGTTCTATAGTGGGTCAGGTTTCAATTGGGCCGAAGGTACGTACTGTCATTGCTTTATAGATAGGTTATTTACTTGCTATCGGCGCTATTATAAATATGTCACAAATTCTCCAAGCGAACGTTAAAGTAATCAAATATTCGCTGTAACAGGGATTTGGTCCATGACTTCATTGTGTGCCATCATGCGCAAACGGCGATAAGGAAACGCGAGCGAAGATTAAACTTGCATTCAAGTGTCGTACAGGTTTAAGGAGCAAACATCTTACGCAATTGTTATGTTATGTTATGTTACCTGCTTTCTCTGCACCCCTGTGTACACTTTGCCTTTTACTTCTGTCAAAGCTGTCGACAAAAAATCGAAAGTGCGCAGACGTTAAACGGCAAACGATACGGGAAAGGTGATAATTAATACTTTTGATTCTAACTATAGCTAACTTAGAATATATCTCTTTTGAATTACCGCAATTGCGAGTTAATTTTCAAATTCAGAGCGTTGACTTTGCTTAGGCTTACGTTTTATATACGCTCTTATTACGCGTATTAAATAGGACGGCTTCAATGGTAAATCACTTTAGGGATGCGGGTTTTGAATGTAGATTGAAATCGAAATCCACGCACACACTTCACGGCGCTGTGTGAGATCGAATTTCAGATGCTATTGGCACTATCTATACGTTAACACACACATATGGAAAAGCAAGGAATAATCGATTCAATCCAACGCTCGTACGCTGTCCGTACGCGAGACGAATGATAATTTGAAATAAGAATGTCCTTGCGCATCGAAAGCTAATGTTTTTCTTTTGCAAGCCGTAAGTAAGTAAGTTGTTAGTCGTAACGGACGATGGCCTGCGCATACCGTATACGGTGTTATGTGGGCGTCTGTCTGTTTGTTTACGTGTGTGTGGACGATAACTGTTGCGATAACGAGGCTGGCATCGCGAATTAGGTGTTTTACGAACAAAAGGATTTGATTTGATGTTTTTGTGTGTTTGGATGGGAGTTTCGGTTTGGTTAGCGGAATGCGCAGGTTTTCTTGCAATATCGGCGTGTCGGTTGTCAGAAAGACATTTGTGGGGTGTTGTAGATAGTGTAACATACATAAGTTAAATAAAATCATTGGTAAGTCCGCCGAGTGTTTGCTTAGATATTTTAACTTAACTTTAACTTTTTACTCAACGGAATTTAATGCAGTTTATAGCAATAGATAGAGCGATTCAAGAGGAAGGTTTTTATGTATAATAAGTTCTGGATTTTGAACGGTTGTTACAGAAAACTGTCATAAAGCCCAGAGCGGGTCGATGGTACGATTTTTTTTTTATGGTATAGGAGGCAAACGAGCAGACGGATCGCCTGATGGAAACCGATTACCCTCACCCACAGACACCTGCAGCACCAGAGGAGTCACAGGTGCGTTGCCGGCCTTTCAAATGAGAGTACGCTCTTTTCTTGAAGGTTTGAAGGTCGTAACGGTCGTAAAATTACAGGGTGCAATCCAAAAAGGATTGGATTTCCACAGCAAATTCTGTAGTAGGTTCACATATGGGAAAGCCGAATGATTTACCGACCGCGAGCATTTTTACTCCAAGAACAGCATTTTCTTATCGGAACAACGTTAATGCGTGATTATGCCCGTTTATTGGTCACAGTATTTGGTTTTACGACGAACAACGATCTTATCAGATGATTTGACCGGCAGAATGTCAATGTTGGCTAGGATTTGATAAGTCAGTGTTAGGCTATAGTTGGAACAAGTATTATATTCTATCATATTCAATTACAGTTCATTATTTCTTTATACATATATTAAATCGTCTAAATATTTGGTGTTGATCGGCAACATCTAGAGTTAAATAGTTTTGCGGGTGGTAGGACCTTGTGCAGGGTCCGTCCGGATCGCTACCACCATCTTCACCTACCGCCAAACAGCAGTGTTCGCATTGTTGGGTTTGGGGATAAGACAGCTGGTGTAATGACCTTAGGCATTCCATCTTCGACCTCAGGGTTGGCAACGCATTTGCAGTCTTAGGCTTGCAGTCCTGTGAATGCGAATGTCTATGGGTCACAGTTTCCACTTACCATCAGGCCATCGTTGGCCTTCTCTGTGCCATTAACAAAAAAATACTAGAGGATGTGTTTGTATGCGTAGAACTAGTTTCCCGCCAGTTCCCCTCTTCCGGTTAGGGGCCCACCACTTAATATTCTCGTTAAACAAGTCCCTAGGCTCTGTATAGGCTGAGCGTTATCTGTGAGCTAGTCAATCACATTGTATCTCACTCTTAACAAATATCTGCTTCACTCCAGAGTCCTGCTCGTAAAACATGAGGAAGGGTGCTGATGAAATTCGACGTTGGTTCTTCAGTAGCTACCTATTTGTCCCTAAACTATTTGTAAAGTCCCAGATAGACGTGCGAGTATGTACGCCGTACTTATGGCTCGGCGACCTTACTCGCGCGTGGGTCACCCTAAATACGCGAACTTGTAAAGGTAGAGTCTGGCTAATGAAAGTAGACACTGAGATATTTTCAAAACTTTTGATATGGCAACAATAAAGCAACTGTCAAAGCGTTGTCAAACAGAGGTCGCTCGTCACTCACTCATATTTGTTTGTGTTATTTTTGCATTAATTCTAGCGTTCATCATGAATACTACGATTAAAAGTACTGTGCGGAAGTTACTTCATACTATAATAGGCAAGTTTAATCAAAAACAAAAAGAGAAATATGTTGAATTCGCCCAGAAAAACGAATATTTACGTACGATAATGGAGTTTTTAGGTTAGTAACTCATTGGTAATTTAATTTAATCACAGGCGACACCCCTAATAACTAGTAACTAGATTATGATTAAGATCCATCATCCATAAAGTATCCCTTTCTAACAATTTATATTCTACAATTTTATTTTATTGTTCAAGTATTATTAGGTATTGTTTTTTTGCACTACACGCGGTGTTGCAACACGCCGATTTTTGAAATTTGCCGCTTTTTTCCAGTCTCAGCTTTTGTTGGCCAGACTCTAAACACGGGCGAAAAATGTCGTCGAGCTTTAAGAACGCGAACAACTCGCCCGCCTATCTGGGACTTAAAAGGGAGCCCCTACCAAAACTAGTCTAGTCACGTAATGTAGACATGGTATTAACGTCAGAATTATACACATATTCGTTTATATTTCACTGTATTATGGTCACGTAAAGTTTAACATAACCTAAGCCAAGTAAGAAATAAACTATTTTTAGTTCCTCGTAAGCGTAGGTTCCAAGTCAACAAACCGCATGATTAAACATAGAAATTCATAAGTTAAAGTGGATTTGCTTGTATTTTAAGTTTTGTTGACCTACGTCAAGATTTATATTAGCTGGAGTTGTATTTCAAGTTATTGCCTTTCATCCAAACGTGTAAACCGCCGGGTGTTCGACCTTATAATGTTTTTCGCGAGCACGTCGCGATTGAGCTCACATGGGGGAACTACCTACCTACTCTCGTCGTTGTATTCTTTAGGTACGCATCTACAGCACGGGTATAGCACAAGTTGTATTTTCTTGCTTGTCCTGTCTGTGCTTGTTGCTTGTCGCTCAGTGCATCTCTATCATTACTAACTACACTCAGGAGCAAAAATAACGGGTCAGAGTGCGTTTTCATACTAAAGAGGCTATTTCGAAGCCTTGGTCCTCGCCAGGGAATGCTTTTAGTGAAATCTGATGATGAATACCCCGACTATCAATACAGGACTTCCAGAGTGCCTAGGATACCCAACTGAATGAATCTGCGGTTAACGCCGGAATAGTGCATGCTCAGAAAAACATCTAAAATGGCAATAAAATGTAAGGAAGTCCAAGTGCTGACCTAAACTCTCCCGCTGTGGTGTTAACTGGTTGTGCGATCAGTTAGGTATCTTGAGAACTTTTGACCTCCTCTATTGAGTACGCAGTATCCACCATTAAAACTCACTCAAAACAACCCCTGCCGAGGAACCAAGGCTTCGAAATAGCCTCGTTTGTATCAAAAACGCACTCTGACCGGTATTTTTGCTCCTGAGTGTAGATAGAAACGGAGATCCGAGCGACAACCAAGTCGCTGGCAACTTGTGCTAGCCATACAGCTCTAGTACGGGGATGTAATTCTTTAAAGAAACTCTGTGTTCACATCAAATCCTAAATTTTACCCTTACCTGCGCTCTAGGTAGGTAGGCAGGGTTGGTTAGGTACCAAACAATAATAGGCAAAGAAAAGTAATTCAAATTCAGAGTTAGGATTGATTCAGCGTTAATCAGCCTTATGAGCATTATGTCACGTCACTCCACCACACGGGTACGTGGCGCACACTCATACGAGCCGCTCGTTGTGTCCTAGTTCAAAGATGTTGTCGATTCTCTTATTAAATAACTCGTTCTTGAACTCGACGAGCCAAATATAAGCCGGCGAGTTGAAGTTGTTCGCGCAATAGCTAAAATTACTTAAAAACACCTTGGCACTTGAATTTGACAGAAAGTGACAAAGCATCATTTAACTAAAATAAAATTGTAAAGAGTTAATGAATAACGGAGTTACTCTAAATATACATACAGAGGCCCTAGGCAAGATGCGAACCCTACTAACGTTTTTCTATTCTTTCACTCATAATGATGGGATGAAATTATCGTGCGTAGCTATAAACCACGTGGTCGATAGACAAGACAAGCGTTGGTAGCATTTGCATCATGGCCGCGGCCACTGGTTACACTCTTTGCATAGAGTCGCCGGATGTGCAAGCGCAGTCTATTTGCCGCGCAATTAGCCCTCGACTGCTTCATATGCTTTAGATAAACTCTCCATCATCGCCTTTGATGTTACAACCGCTAATAACATCCATTACTAATACGTGTTTGAGATACTGTTTGGTTTTCGTCATAATTACTTACTAGCTCTGTCCCGGACTTTTTCTGCGTAGACGATACTTCCGAAATGTTATGTATTTCGGGTAAGCTATCAAAGTTTATGCTTAAGTGCTTGTGTGACAAAGGACGATGGGTAAAAATGTCCCCACCCACCAACAGTGATGAAACATGTGCCAGTTTATAGATCTTGGCAATATGATGTATTTTTTCTATGGCGACGATCACCATATGTATGGGGTTTTCTTGAAAAATCATAATCTTATCGTATGGAACTATGGAATTTGTTTGAAAATGAACACGTATGTAGATGATTTGCCTTGCCTGGCCCTTTGTTTTCATTAAAAAAATCCCATTGATTTCGCTACAAAAATAATTATTTTGTCTTTTGTTGGGTCCTAATGAACATATAGACATGCATCCCGTTACTGTTGGAGGGGGGGACGGGGTCCATACAAAATTGCCCATCACCCTTTAATGCAAAGTAGGTACCTACTTAATTATTTTAAAAAAGTGGTAGATTTTTAGGTTCCAGAGGCAGACAAAGGCCTCCTCTGGTTTTCGCCGTTCCGTTCCTCATGATACTGTTAGACTCAGGGTTCTTTAGTCATGTTACATCTCACGTACCTTTACCTTACCCTATCTTATCTTACTTAGCTACCCTACCTACCTATACCGGTCTAGTCTTTCGATCAGTGCCATAAAAAGGTTGCGTTTGTCGTATTTTGTGTACCGTGACCAGACATGTTCTTAAATTAAAAGTATGTGTACAAACTTTGCCGTTAAGTTTAGTTAGGCTACTCTGTTAGATTGTTGCTTGCTTCCAAAAGCATGTAAGTATAATATAAACTGCTACCCGGCCACTTCTACAAAATGCGGAAACTGACAATTTGATAAAAATACACGGGTCTGATTGTGATCGTACAATGTGCGCTTGGAAGATAACAGTCAGTTGTGTTTTTACCTACGTAAGGTGGTGGACTTAAATTGTTTTACCATTACTATACCTTTTACAAAGAGTTGCATGGCAGAATGTTTAGATGATTGGTTTTTTTGAGTTTACATTTTTTTTTATAAATCAATAAATATCAGGCGACAATCTGACGCAAATTGACCTAGGCCCAAATTAAGCTCTAGGTTTGTAATATGAGTATTAGACAACGATATAAATACTTATATAGAGAAATAAATACTTAAACATATATAGAAAACATCGAAGATTCAGAAACAAATAGGTACTCGTGCTCATCAAACAAATATTTGCACCGCTAGCTTCTTAGAAAGTTATTTATTATGACAGATTTGTATTCTGTATTAGAATCCGTAATGACATCCAATTCTTATTTCAGTTCCAATGCTCTCTTTTACCTAAATATTATTTTATATAAAAGATGAAACTGACGTAACGATTAACGCACAGTTTAAGCACTTTAATTTTGCAGATAATATCGATAATAAGAAAAAAAATTAGGAAGTTCATCCCCAAAGGGAGGATGCTCTCTAGTTACGTATATTGAGAAGAACCGCTTCATATTACAGAACCAAATAATGCAAGCATTACCAATAAATATGTTAATTGGTAGGTGTTTTGAAGCTAACATTGATTTTAAAGTAAAAGTTTAGTAGACAAGTTTACCACAGTCGCCAATATTTGAACTTGGAACGTGTTTTGTGTTTTATAATTAGTACCTAACGCGAGAGACCGAGAGCTATTGAATTTGTAATTCGACAAATTTTCGTATTCTATAGTTTGCGTAATCGATAAATGTTTAGCTCTGAAAACATATCGAGTTACAAATTTAATAGTAAGGACCTGTACTGCTGTGTACTGCTGAGTTTCTTGCGGCGTTTCTTCTCAGCAGTGGTCTCCTCTTGGGAAGCGCTGGTAGTATCTTGACGTGTAAAAGTGCCCGAGCGGCCTACTTACTGAATAAATTTCTTTTATCTTCTTTATGTTTTGTAATGGGGTGGGTGTGGAAAGTCTTCTTAAAACGCTTTTGGAACTAAGAAATTGACTTTAATGAATAAGACAAATAGAACTCTCCATAAAGCTAAAATCAGACTGCCGTTTCTTACGGGCATCATTGACTTGAAAAATAAACCGAATCATATGTCATATATGTGGAAAGGCAGTCGTAATCATTGAAGCTATGCTATCCAAGAATGATGCAACAGCGCGAGTCCTTACATACATTGTCCCTACAGACGCATATACATACTTAACTGTAGGTACCTACGGTTGTGCCGTTTTAAGGCTGTCTGTCCACCGGAGCGGTGAGCGCGGAAAATCCACCAATAGGAGAACTGCGCTGAGCAAGGCTAAGAAAATAAAGCATTGTTATTGGTGGATCTTTTCCTTGCTTACCGCACCGCTGCCTTTCTCCTCTTCAGGGGACAGGCAGCCTAAAGTGCCTGATTTGACGGCTGTCAACTTATTACCAAGAATCCAAGATACGTCGTTGAGGCATGTTTGAGATCATATTTTGTAGCGCTGCACAGTAGCGGGGGGACGGGTTTTCAGAGCTTGTTTTTTGTTAGACTTAGACTTGTTACATGTTATTGATAGTATTTAAATTATTAGCTTCACATCGGTTCGAGCGATAAGACAATCACATCCCTCCTTTACGTAACTCGGTCAAGGACTTTAGATGCCTTCCGTTGTGAGTAGCAGCCTTATCTTCTGTTATAATTGGACTTCGATTTCCGAAGCTACCTTTAGTAAACTAGGTGACCTCTAGAACTTCCTATTATTATTCTGATGTTGGATTCTATCCGTGACTTTCAGTGGCGAAGCGTCACGTAAACAAATAGACAAGCCGGAGCAAAAAAAGGTGTATGGCGTGTGTCGGTTTTACGTTTTGTTTGTATACCTACTCTATGCATAGGAATTTTTGGTAAAGCCGTAAATAATCGGCTTGTACGAACGCCTCGCGACTGGTGACTTTACAGGGAATAGCACCGGATTGAGCTAGCGCGGGATCCGTTGCAAATCTATCAAGAGGCCTTTGGTTTCATTTTATATTCTTCCTACATTATATGTTTGAAGTGATAACTTCTTATGGGAGGGTAATTCGCTTCGTTACGTAACGCGTTACGCCAGCATAGAGTTACGAAAGCATAGGGGGAGTTATAAAACCGCTAATAGAATAGTATAGGTGAAAAACATGTAGTTGTGCACAAAACTAATATGGAATTTAATTCAAATTTCAAATAAAGAATGTCAAATGGTCTATACAGATGTGTTACAACTACATGCAACAGGTGATTTACTTAAGTTTTTCACATATACTCTTTGCACCTGTTACAAATGCCCTTCGTTAAAAAGAGACGTCTAGATGACCTGTTTTAACAGTGTACCACTTTTTAGGTTTGTTAGTGTGTGTCACTCAGCATTAGTGTAACGTAAGTTTGCAGTCAGTTAAACAATTCCAATATTTAAATTTGTTAAGTTCAACTTAGATTACACTCAGGAGCAAAAATAACGGGTCAGAGTGCGTTTTTCATACTAAAGAGGCTATTTCGGAGCCTTGGTTCCTCGCCAGGGAATGCTTTTAGTGAAATCTGATGATGAAAAACTCGAGCATCGATACAGGACTTCCAGAATGCCTAGGGTACCCAACTGAATAAATCTACGGTTAACGCCGGAATTGAGCATGTTCAGAAAAACATCTAAAATGGCAATAAAATGTAAGGAAATCCAAGTGCTGACCCAAACTCTCCCGCTGTGGTGTTAACTGATTGTGCGATCAGTTAGGTATCTTAAGAACTTTTGACCTCCTCTATTGAACCTCGCAGTATCCACCATTAAACCTCACTCAAAACAACCCCTAGCGAGGAACCAAGGCTTCGAAACAGTCTCGTTTGTATGAAAAACGCACTCTGACCCGGTATTTTTGCTCCTGAGTGTAGTTTAAGTTATCACTTCTGTCGGGCGTCCCGAGACGCACACGTTTTTTGTGCGTCCGGATCGCTAGCCACCATCTTATCCTTTACCTGCAACTAAGCAGCGGTGTTCGAATGCGAACAGTGGTTTGATTCCAGTGTGGAGACAAAGCCGGGTACTTACTAACCGTAGCAGTTAAGGTATCCAGCTTGTGGTGGAAAAGAGGCTCGCGAGCCGCGGACACATCACGATGTTACGTGCAACAGTGTAACAGTTACGTTCGGCTTACTTGTAAGTACCTAGCCGGGTTAAGACAACTGGTGACATTAGTAGCATAGAGGCATTCCATCTTGGTCCTCAGGGTTGACAACGTATTCGCAATCTCAGGATTGCAGTCTTAAGATTGTAGTCATGAAAATGCAAGTGTCTATGGGTCACAGATTAAATAGGCAGTAGCTCAGCTAAAACTCCTGTAGAAATATCAACCTTATTACTAATAGAAGAGAATTCAAACTGCTTTGGTTATTGAATTTGGGATACTGCTTATTGGTATATAAGGGCAGAAAAAGGGTGCTGAAATGTGGTCATTAAAACAAAACTGTTTGAAATTAGGAGAATGTAGCATTGGTACTCTTGCTAGGTGGTTAATAAAACACTGTATATTGAGAAAACTACGAGCAGTCAAATAAATACTTACTTAAAATCTACGCGGACGAAGTCACGGGCAGAAGCTAGTGGTAAATATTTTTCTAACATTATAGGTACTTGAACTCCTCCTTCCGTTTGAGGCACGGAAACCTAAACATCTTATGAACAATCTGATCTATTTGAAGAGCATAGTATGAAATGTTTTCAAAACATGTAAGTATCATTTCTAAAGTCGGAATTTATTCCCACAGAATATATGTAAACAAAAGTGTTGCTGTTAATGAGAAACATTTGCAGCATTTAAAATATTTATACTTTCAACATTTATAAAATCGACTTAAAATAAAACAAGATGAAAGAATTTCATTTGTTGATGGCAAATTTTATTTTCATATAAAGTCTTTGTTGTCTTTTTATATGCATAATTTATTTATTGCACTGATATCATTGACTCCATAGACCCGTTTTAACAAGTTGGGGGCCGCTTGATTGATGTGAGATGTCACTTCACTCGCTTTGCTTCACAATTCGTGCTCCCGTTGTTATCACTTTCCAGTGACTCATTTGTGCTAATTTAATTTCAATTATTTCTCAAATTTATTTATTTTTATAACACAATTCGAACGAAGTGATATCTTAATATTATATTTCTTCCTAGGCCAAACTTTGAGATCCCCTGAAATGTCACTTTGACAGTGACGTAACTTTTTTTACATTTTTTCTGTGGAAATAAAAATCCAACCGGAGGCCATTTGCAACATCAAAAGATGGCGGATGTGTAATTTGTTTTATTTTTTATTTTTGTGTATTTAGGTATTCAAAGTTCTTTTTTGTTAGTGATTTGTACTTTTAATGCCTTTGTGTTACACAGTGATAGAAGACTTGGACTTATTTCGTGTATCCTGGCATCTTACTTCTCGTTTCAAGTGGACTCGCAGTGGTACAGAGGTCAAAACTATCTTGGCCTCTGTCCTACATATCACCGTACAACGTTGCCACCAATCTTCCTAGAGAAGATTGGATTGTGTTTTATTACTATATTGATTTATACTTATATATACTTGACACTGGCGAAATCACTTCATAGTGGAAACGCCATATTCCCTCGGTAGTAGCTGTTCGCAGCGGGGCAAAGAAAAAAAAAATCCAACCTTAGAACTAAATAATTTAAAACACTTTATTCTACACCAAACAAAAACATTACAGAGAAACAGCACAAAAAATATACAGCTAAACAACAGGCGGTTCTAATTAGAATGAAAATACATTTTACACAGAAGGCGGTGCAGACTTCTCATCAACTTGACACAATACAACAACAACAATAACATCACACAATACATCGGCAATGGCTCAGGATGTGAATAAAAAAACAACTTAGTCCTCAAGGTAGTCTATGTCCATTGTGCGGGTCATGGATCGTATTCGAATGCGCAAGAGGCCAACAACGGCGTGGAGGGAGAATCGCTGGGTTTTAGTGGTAAATCCAGCTGCTTTCCCTTGGGCCAAACAAAATGGACACTTTGTCCATGGGAGTAAAAGCACTCTTGCCCCAGGTGACCTATGAGATCATTTACCTTTCAATCATTAAAAAAGCAACGGCTCCAAAGTGGCCACATCCCCTGTTCATCACTTTATTGTACTTAGGTACTTCTAGGTCATTGGCCTTTTAGGTAAACGATCTGCTAAAAACTAAACCATTATGAAGCAAAGATGTTCCGCTGAGTTAAGCCAACTAAGGTCGTTGTCACCGGAGTCGATGCGTGAAATGGTAATACTATTCTGTCTGAGACGGGACGATGTGAAAAAATAGGAGCGGAACAGGGATCGCAATAAATCTTGAGTCGAAAGTCTTAGGGCTATATTAATAAACTGATGCCCTACGTTGAAAATCGGAGTTCGAAGTTGGGTACCTTATCTCCTCCCCGACCGATTGACGAGCGACTGGGGCTCGTATCACTCAAAATGTATGACAGTTGACCACGTGGTTTATCGCTACGCACGAGAATGATAAAACCACATCCCGTAATGTCCCGTTACAAAAACCTTTAGCGGATATCAATCTCATACAGAAACAAGAAAAAGTGAGATCACACGTTCACTGAACATAATTTAACGCCAATACAAGTCGGACGTTTCACATCTGGATGCACCGGCGGAATGCGCGATGATTTCCTGTCCATCTCGCAGTTTATAGCAGAAACTATCATTTTACTTTTTATTCTTAGTAATCCTACTAACTTTATAAATGCATAAGTTTCTGTTATGTTAGTTACTTCACGCTGCAACAGCTGGACGGACTAGCTTATATACCCAGGATACTTTGCATCACGGAAAATATAAAAGAATAACGATGATTGAAATCTACGCGGACGAGGTCGCGGGCAAAAACTAGTATTTAATGTCGGTAATTCCTAACCTCACCCTTCATTTGCCTAACCTTGAAGCAATTTATTTACTGTTTGAACATACTAATAAATCATCCATACACACAGAAAAAGAATGCCACATGGACGGCGGCATCTACCTTAAATATATAATAGGAAATTCATCCATACCAATATTATTAATGCTAAAGTAACTGTCTATAACGTATTCACAGCTAAAACCTCTTTACAGATTTTAATATATTTATTCTATTATCAAACACATTTTTGACGGAAATGTTACGTTAAAATCACATTTTCATGTTGCACATAAATAAAATTAAATAATTCGATGTTAAATACAACTCTAATAAATCCTTATTAAGTTAACATGACTCTAGAAACTAGTGAATTTTTTTTTTCAACAAAAATACTAGATATGCTTTTGTGATGATTTGGAGATAGCTAGAATCTCAGGGAAGGACTTAGTACAGGTATAAGGAAATATCGATTGGTAACAGTTTTTTACTTATAAATTTCAGTCACGAGTGACTTATTATCTGCTCTATTTAATTATCAGTTAAATTTAAGTTAAACAAGTTCTACGTATTCCGATCATTGTTAAATAACAGTTTATTCAAATTCATATTAGCTCTGTTCAATGCCGCCGCGGAATTACAGCCGTAATTTATTCATATCTTTCGGTGCCCGACTCTACAATTTTTATTAAATCCGACTCCAAATTGCGTCCGTCGTTCTAATGTATTATGTATGAATCCGTAGATGAGTTTCACCGATTATTGTTCTTGCTTTCTGTCCATTAAACCTTGCTCCTGGGACGATTTCTGCCGCTGTAATAAACCTAATTAATTTCAACGCGTTCCGCGCGTGTAGAATGTTAAACTCTCCTGACCTGGCATCCGGTGTCACCCCGCCGCGATATCTTGAGATGTAAATAAAGATAGCTCTAATCCTAATGATAAGTCATCATTGTCATAAAGGATTAATCTTAAACAATTCCAACAAATCTTAGAAACGCGAAATTATATCGGACATTTTTAAATGGAGTCCATATTGGCTCAGATACAAATACAATAGGCTATTTGACTAATTTTAGAAAACGTTTTTAAATGATTCTTTATCACATAACAAGCACACTACATTGATATTTCCTTGAGACTACTGTATTATCAATAAAAATGTAAGTTAAAGTTTAAATTTTCAAAGCAACGCGAAAAACGCTGTTTCTATCTATGGCGGACTAGTGTGACGTCACACGCAAGTAAACAAACAAGTTCATTTGACAGCTTAGCATATGAAGTGAATTTGGGGTTTGTTTTGTTTACTTGCATGTGACTTCACATCACAAATTATAAAGTATTTCTAATATCACATAGCGTTTTTGCCACAGATTAAATTTACAAAAAATATCCTTATTATTTCGTGTAATTTCCAAAAAAATAGACATAATTTAATGTGAAATAAAGTGAAATACGTTATTTTACGCTAGTATCAGATAGGATGACCACAATTTGTAGTATATTTTCAATGTTGTCAAATAGATAGGCTATTTGACAACATTGTTTGTCTGAAATTTTCTCATACTACCGAATTTTAATTCTATTCATCACTCTTCCGAAATTTTAACCTTTTTTTAAAATGATAGACTATACAGTGTGTAAATGGTATACGGGCGTTCCTTTTAACTGTGGTTAGTATAACCCCTACTGACCACATTTAGGCAGCTTTTGTTAAAATTAAATTTATAAAAAATAACCATACAAAATAATTTAACACGTAATGAATAACGAAAAATGCAATTAATTAAACATTAAGTACTTACCTGACAGATGGACTTCGATGTACATTGCGGGTCGATAGTATGTTCAAAAATTAATAACGGGGTATACGTTAGCATAATCAAAATAATTCTTTCTGTTAATGATTAGTAGAGTCTTAATCTATGTCCAGTTTTAATAAACGCCCGTATACCATTTACACACTGTATTTATTAATGTATTGTATAATAAATGACATACGGTCCTGATATAATTTGTAATAATGATACTTAATTAATTCATTTCTGGATGAAAAGAATATGGCATCACGCAGCTCAGTAGCGCCACTGTTTTACTTTTACGCCGTCTGCGTCTTTGCCTGATTTTCCGCAAGCGTTGGAAAAAAAAAAGCTGTAAATGGCTTTGATTAGAATAAAGCCAATATTTTATGTGAAGAGAATTTATAATTTACGGCGTCTTGCATAATTATAATCTAAATACGTACATTGTTTCCACAGTACTCGAGCATTGTAGCATTATATTCTACTAAGATAATTTAGTTATTTAAAGACACACTAAATAACAATCAAACAATTGGAAGGAATTGACAATACATGACATGACTCATTCATACGTTCCCTCAATACTATTTTCGACAGGCCAGTATTACAGGTATACTATAGCTGCGTACGTTTTAAGGAAAATACCTATAATGTTCACATGTTACGCAGTAGCCAAGTTGTAAGCCTACGAGAATTATATAAGAAAATTATAACTTATTTAACTTTGTGTAAAGGTTAATTTTACTTAACTAGAGCCAACCAAGGGATATTTTTTTATTAGTTGACATAAAAAGAAAAAAAAAATTCATGATATTGGTTAGGATCGCGGGGAGCCGCTGGTTGCGAGAGCGGCTCAAGACCGTGACTTGTGGCGCTCTTTGGGGGAGGCCTTTGTCCAGCAGTGGACGCCCCCGGGCTGATGATGATGATGATATTGGTTATATCAACCAAAGCTAGCACTAACAACGGCAATACTTTTTTAATTCAACTAATATCCTGTTGATGTATGTAAGGTCTTATAAGGCTTGTATTGAATCAAGACTTATACATAATACAACAATCACAATCATGTTAGAAGCGACCAATTTATTTAAACTTTAAAATTTAAAATGTATGCATATCCTATGTAAATAAAAAACAACCCAAAGAAAGTTATTTCTTCAAGGACCTACACTTTAATTTGAAATACTATGTAATCGTTTAATAATTTTAGTCATAGGTAATCTATTTGCTACCCATTTGCATTTACTTGCTACCAATTTGACGGTGATTTGCGATTATTTCTGATTCGTGCGTGGAAACTGTCCGGTCTTGTTGCAATACGAATGAATGGTCTTTTAACGGCAGAACTCGATGTTGTGTCGGTTTTGATTATACATTAGAAAACTTGGCGCCCAATGTAGGCAGTTAGTCGGCAGTTGAGTGACCGGAAATCGGTGGGAACGGTTCGTGGCCGTGTTGTAACCTAGTATTTATCTTTGAATAACCTACGTTTTCTAAGTATTTTTTCAAGGGGGTAATCTTTTCATGATTCCTAGCTTCGATACGGCACGAGCCAGGTACAAACCTGTTACTGATTTGGGATTGGATACATTTGTATGATACTGTCACCATAGATAAATTTATCTAACTACTTATTCGTTCAAAACATTCAAATAAAAAGTGAGTTCACATCCCGGACTCTATGTTTAAACGTATTCTCTATCAATCGACCACATGGTTATATGGGTACATATGTTATCTACATACCCTCGTAGGTACATGTCTAGTACTATGTATAGGTATTTATTATTGTGCTGCTACCTACCTACCCTACTCCGCGATTTCTCCCTAGCGATGGAGACCACAGATGGAGACGCTATGAACATTAGACGCCTAGACGGAAAGGCGACATGATGTTATCTATCCTACCCGGTTCTGCAACAAACTCCGAGCTAACCAGAGAATCCTATTTAGGGACTAGAAACTGACTTTCACCTGAAATAGGATAGTCAACGCTACAAGAAAGCAAAGCGCGATATTAGGAAGTTCGTTGAGGGTTATTCAACTTTTTGTGTATGTTTGCCAAGTATCTGTTAATACTCAAACGATAAACCATTATGGCCGCAATAAAAAAAAGTATTTAGATATTATTTGTGCTTGTGAACTGTTTTTTAGAACGTTAGGCTATCACGTTGGATCTTCCTTAACAATCAATACACTTGGAATTATTTGGTACGACGGGGTTTCATATGGGCTATGTTGCTTGCGACCCATCACAAAAGCCTTTTGTTTAAGACACGGAGAAGGGGAACAAACACGCACGCAAGCCACCTGATGGTAACTGGGATTTGTGACACATAGCCATTTGCATTCTCAACACGAAAATTTCAAGATTGCAATCCTAAGGCCCGTATTAATAAACTGATTTCAACTCTAATACTCGTCTCGAGATGCGTTAAAAATGACAGTGTTCTATGGTTTGGCTTTTACTTTGACGTATCTTGTGACGGGGTTCATAGTCTAGGGGCCGTATTAATAAACTCATCTTGACTGTGAGGCCCGTCACAAGAAACGTCAAAGTAAACGCCAAACCATAGAACACTGTCATTTTTGACGCATCTCGAGACGAGCTTTAGGGTTGAGATCAGTTTATTAATACGGGCCTAGATGAGTGAGATACAGCCCTAAGACGGGAAATTAAAAATTCAAAATATTTATTCAGTAAATGCATGAGGGCTTTTTTAAATGGATTACAATTATTTTTTTAAAGATCTAAGATGGAATGCCTCTTGTCTTGTAATTTCACCGGCGTTGTCTTATATACCGGTACACAACCGTGAAAACACTTCTGTGGGTCAAATGATGGTGATGGTGGTAGCGACAGACGGGCCTTGCACAAGGTCCCACTACGACGGTTTAGTTTAGTTTCAATCTTGCATGTCAATTTGTAACGTCCCGTTTTATTGCAATGGGTTTAATTTTTATATTATAGGTACCTACATTATGTTACCGCAATGTCAATGCAAGATTATAGTGTCTAACAAAGCTGATCTAGCTTGTTATTTGTAAGGAGTATTCCGAGTGCGTAGGAAAGGATTTTTCGACAATCGACCACGAACGTGAATAAATAGGGGGAGTAGCGAAACCAAAGCCTACGCGCAAGAACTGGGGCGTCCACTAGCAAAAAATATCGGCTAGGAAATTCTCATGCCTATGGCACCCTTCGTAATTTCTTTCTCAATATCCGAAACACATCTCAAGATCTAAGGGCCGTATTAATAAACTCATCTCGACTGTGAGACCCGTCACAAGATACGTCAAAGTAAACGCCAAACCATAGAACACTGTCATATTTGACGCATCTCGAGACGAGCATTCGGTTGAGCTTGAGATCAGTTTATTAATACGGGCTATGTTTCGTCATGCGTCTTCAAGCAAAGGAAGCTGCGCGTGAGTCGTAATTAAAAGTCAATGTCATATTAAGTGTCGTGTAAATTAAATCATCATGCAAATAGCAAACGGAGGCAAGGTCGGTATTGCAATCGGGGGATCGAGGCCGCTTTCCCATTGTTTGCCTTGGCGTCGTCTCGTGACCTGTCCTGATATCATCGCATGTGTAACGCTATATGGCTAATAATTGTACTAGGCCGATAAGAAGTCAATCCTTAGATGTTGCATAACCATGAAGTTTCTGAATATTAATAATGTTGACAGCAGTAAAACAACGCTAAACTTGTTTGCTGCGTGTGATGGAATAGTAAAAACCGGCCAAGTGCGAGTCGGACATACGCAAGAAAGTTTCCGTACCATTATCTAGACAATAACAGACAGCTAAATGTTCTGTGAAAATTTCAAAAACTGCAAAAAAAAACGATTGTTGTATGAGCCCCACTTAAATAATATATATTTTCACTTCTCATGCTCTAAAAAGGTTACTTTACTCTCTGCACATCGACAACGATTAATAATTACGAATATGAATATATTTAATTATATTAAGGATGAATTCATATTATTATACATGGTACAATTAGTATTAAAGATACGTTATCGGCGCGCAAGAGCGTTCCTAAATAAGGAAGGTAAATTGCCTTACTACCGTTCAGTTACGCCGCGACCACTGACACGCACACGTTAACGATCATAAAGTTTTATTACCGAAAAGTAACAAATATATTTCTTGTGTTTTCGAGGCTGCCGAAATTATACTGTAACTGTCAACGGCCCCTGGCGGTAAAAACCATATGGTCCGTCTTGGACCTTTTATGCGGGCCTATTATGGCCGTGTTTATCGATGTAAATAAACGTGGATAAAACACCTGTCACCTTCTCGCCAGTATGTAAGCGCGAGAGTGACGACGGATGCTTTAGCCACCGCGATATAGGCGACCATAATACGGGCCATGGTATTGTTTCAAACTCCGCCGCCATCGCCAATACTGCCAAGTAAATAAGAGCTATCAAAACGTTGAAAATACGACAAGCTGGTCAAAGACGACGACAAAGACGATATGATTTTTTACCTCCTAAATTAGAGGCCCCTGTAATTGCGACAGGGTTTTGCGGGTGGTAGGACCTTGTGCAGGGTCCGTCCGGATCGCTACCACCATCTTATCCATTAACCTACCGCCAAACAGCAGTGTACGCATTGTTGTGTTCCGGTTTGGGGATAAGACAGCCGGTGTAATGACCAGCATAGAGGCATTCCATCTTAGTCCTCAGGGTTGGCAACGCATTTGCAGTCTTAGGCTTGCAGTCTTGTGAATGCGAATGTCTATGGGTCACAGGTTCCACTTACCATCAGGTGGCCTGTGTGCTCGTTTGCCTTCTCTTTGCCATAAAAAAAAAGGGTTTCACGTAGACACGCGAATACGTTATTTGAATGGACGACATAATATACAAATACGGTTAACCGCAAAGTCCACAATCTTGGCAGTAATGGAGTGCTCATACAGAATAGACTGGTCGGTGAGTCAGCGGATGCCGACGCCATTTCCTCCGAGAGGCAAATAGAATAAAACGAGGGCAAATAGTAGGAATCAACGGATACACCTGAAGTGATGTCCGCTATGAAGATATATCTTTATCTCTGTGTTATTATTTATTATAGTTGGTTGTGGGACTATTCATTCTCAAGTGTTTATTTATAATTGATCAGCGATTCGTTGATAGAAACTACCGATATTTTTTTGCTGTTCTGTTATTCGTCAGTTTTCCACCCGAACTCAAACTCGAAAGTCTAGCAGTACTCTCAGAGATCAGCACCCATTATATTGAAAAAAAATATTTATCCCCTTTTTTGAAAGGTAGCGGGTTAACCACTTATGGTTACAAAAACCAACATAAATAGAAGAAAAAAAAAATCAAGGCATTTGTCTTTGTAAAATTTATTATTTATGTGGCTCAAAAAGATTCAGTATCCAAGTCAGTAGCACTATAAATAAAAACTCTTAAACGTCACAACAAACCGTCACCATGGCAACAGAAATGTAAACATGGCAACGCGTTAACCTTAAAGTTGGTTGAAATTGAAAAATAGTACGTAATTTCGCGATAATTAAAGTAAATTAACCATGAGCAGCATGACGCGGTGGCTCGATGTGGAAGTGGGAACTGATGACGTGGAACTCAACACCCTGCCATCAAATCTGAGTCTCGTTGACCTGCATAATGATAATGAGTTTAGATTGCTCCTTGGAGACTTGGGTCGGGGTGAAGAGGGGCCGAAGTTGAGGGTAAGAGTGTATATAGTATATTTATAGTTGAAGAAAGGAATTAAGTAAGAAACAGTGGCGTACCTAACTATAGGATGGCAGAGTGGGCAAAATGACACGGGCCCCCGGCCTGTGACGGGCCCGCAGTCCGATAGGCCCGTGAGCACAGAAAGAACCTAATGTCTATTTCATTTTTAATAAAAGTGAAAGAAAGGGCACTAGAGTCTGGCAAACGAAAGCTGTCCACAAGAACGGGCGGCAATTCAAAATATCTGCAGCAGATATCAATGTCTGTACACTAAACAAACGGAGTTGATAGATAGAAACAATCATTTAACATTTCTGATAAATAAAATAATATCAACTACGTTTAGTATCGCCTAATCCAGCTTATCCAGCTGCTGATTTTTGAATTGCCGCCCTTTTTTGTGGACAGCTTTCGTTTGCCAGAGTCTATCAGACGAATTGGCCACGGGCTCTTGGTTTATAGTAACGCCACTGGTAAGAAAAAACACTTATTCATGTCACTTATTAAAGGACTGATTCGCATTGTTATGTTTCGGGATAAGACAACCGGTGAAATTACTAGCAATTCTTCTAACATCTTAGTCCTCAAGGTTGGTAACGCATTTGAGATCTTAGGATTGCAGTCTTCAGATTGTAGTCTTGAGACTGCAAATGTCTATTCGTCACAGACCCTACTGACCATCAGGAGTCTCGAATCAGAATCTTTTTAGGGTTCCGTACCTAAAGGGTAAAAACGGGACCCTATTACTAATAGACTCCACTGGCCGTCTGTCTGTCACAAGGCAGTATCTCAGAACCGTGATAGCTAGACAGTTGAAATTTTCACTCATGATTCTATTTCTGTTGCCGCTATAATAACAAATGTACCAGGTACTAAAACCAGCATAAAATCAATATGTAAGTGAGGCTCCCATACAACAATCGTATTTTTTTTGCCATTTTTTGTTCGGTATTATTAACGGCAACAGGCAGACGCTTGAAATATTAAAAAACTTGATCAGTTTTTGTGTTTAGAGTCGCATTTCACCTTGATCGCGTGTTTTGTAATAGCATTTTGTCATCTGTTGCACTTCAATACTTTAATGTACTCAATTTTTTATATTATTGTCCTATTAGTCACAGAGATAATATTCCAATGATTTAATCAGCATCTAGGAAAAAAACATATTACATAAAAACAAAGAGTTATTAAGTACAATGATGCGTTCAGGATGCTGTTTGGACTACCGCGGTGGTGCAGTGCTTCGACTATGTTTGCGGAGAGGCGGACCAACGGCTTCCATGCGATTATCAGAAGGAGATCTACGTCACTGCTCCACCGCGTTCGCAATAGTACAAACGGCATCCTGAGCACCCTACAAAATAGGTGGGATTCACCAATATTGTGGCGCTGGATTGGGCTACACGTCTCAGGTGAATAGCCTATTTTCAGTGCTACTGCTTTGGATATTTTAAGGTAGTTTGTAAATTTTATCTCTAATGTAGTGGTAGGCACACTGAAAACCCTGCTACTAGATCTAGCGTGCTACACAATAGAAGATTTTATAACAAGAGGGGGTTAAAATAATTGTAGTATGGAAAATAATCTATAATTTCATTAAAATATAAACAAGCTGTGATATAATTATATTTTAGGAATAATATTAAAATTAAAATTAAAATGTTAGTAATAAATCTAAGGAAATTTAAGAAAAATTATTTTTTATAATATAATTTGAAATGTATTTAATTAATAATACCTTAAATGTGACTTGAAATGTAATTCCACAAAAAATAAATAAAATTGTAACTTAGTTAAGTACGTGACATGTAAAATATTACTTTTTACCAATAAACTTATCATATCATATCATATCATAGGCACTAACTTTAGCAATAAGTTCTTACTGTTACTAACACAATTATGGATGCGTAATCCGAAATAAAGATTTTATTATTATTTATATGTCTTTACCAATCACGGGACTATGGGAGTCCCGGACCTTTGGAAGGCGTACATGGAGCCGAAGCCAACACGCAGAGGCCCTTTAGACAAGTTTAATTTAGTAAAGTTATGGGACACCAACCGGCGATTGTCCCTGAGTTCAAACTAAAGAAGTATGCTCCCACGGACAACCATCGGTCAGTGTAAAGACTATTTAAGAAGGATGGGAATACTAATAATAGGTTCTATGAATGAACTGATATGGATTGGTGAACTAGGCTATTGATGAAACTACGGCGCCTGCCTGGCCAATGCTAATTACTTTGGTTTAAATGGCAGGCGGTGACTCGCCAACTCAATGGAATGGACCTCCCGAAATAGCCACATATATATATAGCAGCAGGAAGGCAACAGTTCCAGAGGGGCTAAGGGGGTGCTTCTGGACTTTAAACGACCATAAGGTGCCCACTCGCCACTTATGCAACACATCCACCCTTCGAGCATATAGCTCTTGCGACTCCACTCTGACCGGCCAATAAAGGCAAGCCAGAGGTGAGGGTCTGTCCCTCGTCATTGCACACCGCAGCCGGCCGGTGAAGGCAAGCGTGAGGTGAGGAACAGGACCTACCCTCGGGAGCACTCAGGTCCGTGGTGTCGCCACTCACCACAGCTCGCCACTAGCTGCCCTGCGGCCTTATTATTATTATTATTAAACATAACCGGTAAAGTGCGCAACATTACATAAAAAAATGGAACATCCAAAAAAAAACGCATGTAAGGTGGTCTCTATTGAAATTAATCATTATTAATATCTACAGATATTCCAAGGTGTCACGCAAGTATCAGACATTGTGCTGCCCGACTTCCCTCTGGCAGTGGTGAGCCTGTACACGAACGGACAGCCTTCGGGGTTGCCAGTGATTGCGGTGGCATTCAGCTCGTGCGTCTACGTCTATCGCAACATGAAGCTGTTTTATAAGTATTATCTACCCAGCGTGGAGCTTAGTGCGTGCGAAACAGACACTTGGAAAAAGGTAATCACTTCTTCTTCTTATGTGAGGTTCTGTATTACTCTTACATAGGTACTTAATCCAGAAGTAGCTGTACATGAAAATCTTCTTGAATCACTCTTTTGATGAAACTGCATTAAATTACGTTGCGTACTTTGAAAGATCTAAACGCACATACAGAGGGAAGTGACTTTGTATATACTATGTCAACAAGTACTAGAGGACGCCACATAAAATTATTTTCCCGCTTCTAGTGTACCCCTTGGATATCCAAGGGATATTCCCTCCAAATTTCAAGTGCCTTGGTCCAGCGGTTTCAGCTGTGCATTGATCGATCAGTCAGACGGTTTCTTCTTTTATAAATAGAGATGAAAAACGTTTGTGTGTATATTTTCAATATAAAACGGCACAATCCGCGAGCAAATTGAAATTTCACGGCGGCGGAGTATGAAAAATTAAGTATTGGAGCGGAACGCATCAGGGAATTAAAAACAATTTCTATTTACCGTCTGGAATCTTAAATCGTGCGCTGTGGCTCCGGCTGCAGCACTTGCTGAGGTGTGTCCTATTTTACTTCACAATCCAGCGCAATATTTCTAATCTTAATTGTACTGCCTATTGTGTTGCAGTGTGAAATGTCAAATTAAATCAAAATTTATTAGACTAGCGGGTCGCACTACGTACGTTAACCAGAATGTATTATACATAAAAAAATTCTGTGAAAAAACATCTAATTAATTGTGATAACCGAATCAAAATCCGTTGTGTTGTTTAGAAGGAGTTAGCGGATATACACACAGACAGACAGACAGACGAGGAAAGCGACTTTGTTTTATACTATGTAAAGATAAAGATATAAAATTGTATCTACAATAATAAACAGCTAAACTCCCATAGGAAACCTTTTTTTCCCCCAAAGCGACGTAAAACCAAATAAACCCTTTCAGCTCTTAGACCCAGCGAACCAGAACGCAGCAACCATTGCCACCATCACAGACAGTCTCAAGTCCATCCCGGACAAGACCCTCAGTATCCAGTCCCAGAACTACCTCGCCATGACCGCAGACCAGCAGCTTGACTACCTGGAGCAAACCTCGGAGCTGCCAGCCATGGATGTGCCGGAGATTACCTGTGTGACTACCATGAAGATGAGCTCCGTGGATCGACATGCGGCTGGCTGCTTGGTTATTGGGACCGAGGATGGAGATGTGTTTGTACTAGAGTCGCAAACATTTACGCAATTGTCACAGGTAAGAACTGTTTCTTTATGCATGTAAGTAAATAAATAATAAATCAGAAGACCGTCACAAAATAACCTATAAAAACCTATAAACCACATTGCACTGCACATGCATCTTCTGAATATTGATAATGTTGACAGCAGTAAAACAATGCCAAACTTATTTGCTGCCTGCGTGTGATGAAACAGTAATAACAGCATTCTTTTACTGCTGTCAGCATTATCAATATCCAGAAACTTCATCATTATGCAATGTGTCAGGATATTATCTCTTATCTGGCTAGTACTTTATTCTTAAACTAAGATAGGCTTGTCGATAGAAAGGATACTAGACAGCAATAATCTTACATCCAAACTCGAAAACTAGGAATACGTCATGTTAATTACACTTATAGCCTACCTGGAATCGCACCTGGGACCGCTCATAGGCAGGGATACTATCAACTAAGTACTTAAACCGCGTCGTTTCGCTTAATAATAACTACTTTATTTTTTTCTAAATAGGTAGAAAGTGAAATATAGAACAACTGACTGTATATTCATTAAGTAGGTAATAGTAGGTACTTACATTGTGTATTAAGGGCATTGTGTGTCGAGGTTCGTAATTCCCGTACCGCCCGTGAAACATACAATGTTTTTCATCACATTTGCGAGTAAATAAATGAAATTATAGGGCAGAAAAAACTTATTTATTAAAATTTATAACATGTAGCGAGATTGCAATGAAATTACTGTTTAGAAAGATAACATTTTAAAACAATTTTTCAATTTCGTGTAAACTCCTTGCTTGAACTTGCATGAACGATGTGCTGCGCTATAAATTAAAAAAAAATTACTTACCGACCTAGGTTTTCATGAAAAAAAAAGGTCGAGGGTTTTATATGGGGCTTACGGCCCAGTTAACCTGTATGTTTAGATACTGTTTACGTGAAAGTGTGATAAAAAAAAATTACAAAGTTAATTTACTATTTCATCAAAACGTACATATTTAATATGTATTTACATCGTAATCCTTTGTCAATATTTTTGCGCATTTTCAGACAACTGTTCTCTCTGTTTATATCTTGTTACAACTCTTTAAACTTAATAAATAATATGAAAAGACAAGCGCCTGACGCTCTTACATAGCTATCTCTTAATTCCGCTATTGCTTGTATTTATGTATGAGGATAATGTAGCCCCTGTCGATTGCTGCAGGCAAAGTTGTGCGTGGTCAAAAAGACTCCCTACCAAATCGTGGCGACGGGATTGTACAACGTGGAGTACAGGCTCACTGTGGCTACGAGGTGACAAGAAATATCAGTGTGCACTACAAATAAAGCTTTTGCATGTTCACTTTGTATGTAGCACCAGTGATTGCATTGTTGTTTATTGTGCGGATAAGAAAACTGGTGAAATTACTAGCACAGAGGCTTTCTATTCTAGTCCTCAGGGTTGGCAACGTATTTGCGGTCTTAAGATAGCAGTCTTTAGATTGTAGTCTGGAAAAGGTGGCCTGTGTGCTCGTTCGCCTTCTCCACGACACATTTAATTTCATGTATAGCTGTGAAACATTGCAAGCCTTTGTTTATATTATTTTTTTCTATCACAATACACATTTCACGTTATTTGTTGGCCACCTTGTTTTTATATATGGGGTCCCCAATTCGGTGGTTCCGGTTTCGTTTTACCACCTAGGCTTGCTATACTGTTTTCATTCCACGACGTCCCGTTTTACTTCTTTATTTTTCGTACATTGATTCAACAGTGAAACATCAAATTTGACTGATGAAGCGAGCTAACGTGGAGTGAACGCACTGTCAGCTGTACTTCGAATCAATTAATGACAATTAAGTCGTTTTAGTGACGAATATTCATGTTTGAGAAAGGAATGAGTAAATTAACTCTAAATTGTCTCTTAGTAAATACGGCGACGGTATATCTGCAGTGTATTTTGGACCCTAAAATTAGCAATAGCTATATAGCAACTATGCAGTAGCACATGACACCCATAGTGGCTGGAGTCAAATTGCCTTAAAGCGTTTGCATCTAAGCCTTATTTGAAATGATCACACCAACAGCTGAATAATTTAATTTTAGAGAGAAATCTGTCTGCCTGCTGAAGAGGGAAAGCAGTGAGGGTCGCATACTGTTCAACACGGATGAACACATCGTCGCCATCGAGGTGATGCCGGCTGACAACAGCGTCATGGTCATATGCGCTGACAGCACCCTCGTCTGTTGCAGCCGAAAGGTGAGGAGGTGTCGTTGTCGTTGCGTTAGGAAAAGTTCGGTTCAACCGTGAAGTAAGTATCGCATTTTGTTCGTTCTGTAAGAGACCTAAATCCCTCTCCTTCTATTATTTTTTCTTCCTTCTTCTAAAAGTATGAATCCGGCGATCTTTCAGTTATTGCCGGTGTTAATGTGCGTTGGTGCGGTGACTGCTTACCATCATGTGAACCGTTTACTTGCATCTCTGCTTTGCTTCTAATACAATTTGTAATCATCACGCCTTTAATCTAATGACTCTAATCCATTTTTTTCCAACTGTTTTAACCTTGAGAGAGTGTTGCCCACGATTTCCGAAAAACAAATTTTATAAATTGCAAAATTTCCATTTCCATTTTTACCCGATCTTATTTTTTTCCAATAGCGTATTTTTTTTTACCGAGTTTCTCCCAATTGCTATTTTTTCAGCTTATAAAGGGACATAAAATAAATAAAAGGTCCGTCGACACGATATGAATTTGATATAGGGTAAAGTCACCAGTGGTCAGCCAGAGACCTGTAGTCAACCTCTGCCTATATTTTGTATAAGTGGGAAGAGTACAAAAGATATATTTCCCACTCTTCGCACTCATATAACTACTGTAGGTCGACTACTGATCTCTGGCTGACCACTGGTGACTTTACTCTAATTCATTTCTGGAGTGGTAAAAATGCATCAGGGAAAAATACGACTGAAAAATTAAGATCGGGAATAAATGGGAATGGAGAGTCTACAACCAAATTAATTCGAAATTTGGAAATGATGAGCCACACTCATGTTAGCAGCGTATGCGTCTTGGTTAGGCCTAGGCACTGGGGTTCTGCCGTAAAACCATAATGCTTTTGACAGTTTCTCGTACTCTCAACGTTTTGATACTTAGCTCTTATTTACTTGACAGTAATGATGCCGAGTTAAAAACTATACCATATATGGAAAGACAATATTGTTCAACGTCATAGAAGAGAAGCCTTAATCGTGGCTGCAGTGGCATGGCGGCAGACCATTAGGCTGCCTGTCCAGTGGAGCGGAGCGAAGCAGCAGAGCGGTGAGCGAGATAAAAAAATCACCAATAGGAATACTTCATTTTGGTGAATTTTCTAGCCTCTCTCAGCGCAGATCTCCTATTGGTGGATTTTTTCCTGGCACACCGCTCTGCTGTCTCGCTCCGCTCGTCCTTCTCCTCCTTAGCCATGACCTGTTGTGTTAACATTGACCATGATCTGCTAACATTTAGCAAACACAGGTTACACTTGAGAGCTCTAAGAAGTATGTGTGGAGTTAGGATAATAGATAGAGTAAGAAATAGCGAGATCCGAGAACGATGTGGATTGAAAGATGTCACTAAGATCGAAAAGGGTAATTTAAGATGGTTTGGTCATTTTGAAAAAATGTATGAATCGATGGCGAGTGAGAGTGAGCGGAGATATTGGTAAGGAACGTTCTAGACGGACGCACGGTGATCAGATTCGCGATGTGCTGATTAAGGGCCAAATCAAAAGCACCCGAAACCGACGTACGTGCATGACGAGATTGATGAATGTAGAGGAAGCGAAGGTTATATGTTTGGACCGGTGCACCTGGCGTTCCATAATCTCTGCCTACCCCTTTGGGAGACAGGCGTGAAGGTATGTATATATGTATGTAGGTTACATTTGAACTGTAATGAGACTCTATTGCTGTTAATTCCAGGGCAAAAAGCAATGGTCTTTAAACCTGGAGCACCGGCCAGTCGCGATGACGGTGGTGCCGGTGCTGCACCTCGGCATCACGCTGACAGCCGTTGCGCTGGCTTCGGGACATCTGCATCTGTATGACGGGAAGGCGAGGAGAGACACGATCTTCGTCAGAGGTAACAACATAGTAGACATGGCCCTTCTTAGAACAATGACCTTGATATAGTGTTAGTATTATTAATTGTTAGACTGAAATACCGAGTGGGAGTCAATTATTTGTTTGAAGACAGATGTAAACATGTTATCTTATTCTAATAAATAGCTGCCTCTTCCTCAATCAACCAGTCTGCCTGCTAGTCTGTGGGGCCCATTAGTGATGAGGAATCTTAGGAATAATCAGTCACCTCAGTTATTATTTTATTAATATTTGATTAGTATCATTGTATTTATCCATATCCAACTTCGACTTGGATCTCAATGGGTTTAGTTTTAGAGCGTTATTCTAATATTCTTTACTTACTTTAAGTCATTTTCAGGATTGGGAACTGAATAAAAATATCGTTTATAATCATGTTTTTTCCCCAGATGTCGCGTCGGTGTTAAAGTTCGGCCAATTAGGACAAGAGGAGCACGTTTTTATAATTGTTACTGGAAGTAAGTTAAGAAAAAAAACATAGAGACTCATAAGCCTGAGCTAAATTAAATAGCTGATACATCCCTTTTAATACATATTGTTAACGCATTCACTGCCAGGTGCCAGTAATGTTTTTCGAACCATATCTTTTGTTTTGTACGCAGCTTGCCTACTGTAAGAACGCACATTTGCGTTGAGGGCACTGGGTGGAAGTCAGGAGAACGGGGTCCGTTCATTTGACCGAAATACGTTTGGTCGAACGTATCGTTTCGCAACTTTTTCATTTGGCAACCCACTTTTATTTCTGTAACTGTAAATATTTCAGGATTTATTTCTGTACCTTCGCGAAGACCCTATAGGTTAGGTTAGGTTAGTTTTTATAAAAATCCTGAAATATTTACAGTTACAGAAATAAACGTGGGTTGCCAAATGAAACGGTTGCGAAACGATACATTCGACCAAACGTGGTTCGGTGAAACATTAGTGAACCCAGGAGAACGCTTATATGCGTTGCTGGCAGTGAATGCGTTAACTGAGCTACATAAATAGTGTATATGGTCTTAGTAGTCCTTGATCATTGATTCATTGTTTTTTATGTAATGATAGGTTCAGTTTTATAATTGTATAATACCTATCATGACCAGTATTTAAAAAACGACTGGCTGTTGAGTTTCTTGCGGCGCTTTTTCTTAGCAGTGGTCTCTTGCTAAGCCCTGGTCGATTTTTGACGTGTAAAAGTGCCCGTGCGGCCTACTTACTGTATAAACATATTTTATCTTTTTATATTTTAATCTAACACTTATTAACTTTTTTAGCGAATTCGCTAAATAGATAAGATTGAAATCGGCGATACGCAAGAACGGTCTTTTTGGTGCACATGTCCTAATGTACTTACATTACCCGCTAAGGCAGCGAACGCTAAAATTATAAAGCACTTTTATCGTTCGCTGCGCTAAGGTAAGTTGGTCTACGCTTATTTTGCGTTAGCATATCATAATAGAGATGGATAACGCTAAGCGAGCGATTTTCGAAATCAACTAAATATAGTATTGACGTATTTGACGTTTCTATTCGTTTCGTTTTTAAACCAATCTCGCGAAAAAACCGGCCGAGTGCGAGTCGGAGTCGCGCACGAAGGGTTCCGTACCATTGTCCATCTATGCAACATTAGCATAAGAACGGCAATATAATCACGTTTGTTTCTTGTATGGGAGCCCACCTTAAATATTTTAATTTATTCTGTTTTTAGTATTTGTTGTTATAGCGGCAACAGAAATACATCTTCTGTGAAAATTTCAACTGTCTAGCTATCACGGTTCATGAGATACAGACTGGTGATAGACAGACGGACAGCGGAGTCTTAGTAATAGGGTCCCGTTTTTAACCTTTGGATACGGAACCCTAAAAACGAAACGAATAGAAACGCTAGTTAGCGTACATCTTGGCAGTTCCCCCAGATGAAGGATCGCGTCAACCGCTTATGCCAACTCCGATGCTCTGTCGATAGAAAGAAAAAAACGTTAGCAGCGTTTGCATATTGGCTAGGCCTACTATTGTCTTCTTTTGATATTGATATTTGGCTCGGTTTTATCTTGACTTTAGTTAAGACCAAATAGTCAGGACAAGGGCGAATGTGGTCATGGTCCGAATGTGTCGGATATGAGAATCGTGCCGTTGGTCTAAGTTATATTTATCATCTAACAAAGGCCAGGTAAATCTAATAAAGATGATCTTCTTTTGATATTCAGCACCCGCTAGATAATAAGTTTGCACGGTATGAGGGAGACGGACTGAAAACCAGCGCTGTGAGAGTGCGATCCTGCTGGAGCGCTCCTCCAGCAAACGCCGAGTCTGATCTTTGCCACATATTTCCTCCTTTGTTCTGTGTTAGCTTTATTTCGTAATATACTTTGTGTCTATTAGTTAAGTAAGAAGCTGCATGTTTTTTTTTTGTGTACTATTTTTTGTGTGGCAATAAAGGTTTTTTATTCTATTCTATTCTATTGTTTCAATATTGATTGACGACTCAGTCAGCCTAGTTGGTAGTGACCCTGCCTACGAAGTTAGCGGTCCCGGGTTCGATTCCCAAATATCGGCAAATATTTGTGTGATAAGCGCGAGTATTTGTTCCCCAGCCTTCGGCGTTTCTTTCTATATATACTAGTTTTTAATTATATGTTTATCGTTGTCTAGTTCAGTCAAGGAATTTAATTCCTGTACCACTTTGGACTATGTCAAATTGACACTGTAAATAATATTATAAGAAGTCTCTTACATTTTGATTGATTACGTCACTTTGACATAGGCCAATTTGTGTAAGAATGGTCCTTATTTATATTTCCAGGTGGAAACTTAATGCTGAAAATACTAAAAAGGACGGCGGACTTCAATGCCCACGGCGGGGGCGTCGACTCGGCTGCCCCCACCGCTGGGCAGCGGCCCTGGCTCATCCCCAAGAAGTCCAAGCTGTTCTTGGAGCAGAGCGTTAGGGAGAGAGAGAACGCTGTTGGTAAGGAATAGGCGTCTGTTTATACAAAATATTTCTAAAATATAGTCACCAAAAGCCAAGAAAATCTCTCTCATCAAAGGTTTGTCCTTTCTTTGTGATTACGATTACATTTGCAATTTCAGCATTTGAACACTGATTTAGCATGTGCATTTAATTCGAGATCATTGCTTGTCTCATTGAAGTAACTAATGTCATTGTATAGAGTTTACTATATTATACGTGGATTTCAATGAGATGATTGTCACGTCAGATTTTTTTTGTATTTTATCTTCAATGAAATTTGAGTGGCGGTCCCATCTTGTGCAATGTTCATTTCGTTATGGCTTCAGGAATGCACGTGTCCTTTCAACAAGAGCTGAACCGATTGAGACTGACCGCCGCCAAGACCCTGTTGGAGGCGCATATGAAGAGCGACAACTCAGTTGGAGCCGGCTCTCTGGAGCCAGTGAGACTCGCTGCTGAGGTAACATCGTATCAGCTGTTTACTGCTGGACATAGACTTTCCAAGCCGTTCGACGTTCAATCCTGGACATAGACTCTCCCTCAGAATAGCAACTGCATGTACAGCGACCACTCCATCTAAACGAGCTGATCTGGAAACCAGCTTGGGACTTCCTAGCTCTAGCAATGCTAAGAATGGCATTCAATAGAAATAACCACGTGTATTTTTTCCTTTTTTTGTTTACGTAATTTTTTTTTACCGTACGCAATAGGAACACAATCACATAAAGTTCAAATTTTATGCCATAATCACATAAAGTTCAAATATTATTCTCGTCTCGTTTTTTCACACGAAGTTAGAGTAATTCTATTTATTCAGGTGGAGGGGCTGGGCCCGGTGTTCCGCGTGACGCTGTCGGTGGCAAATACCTGCGACAAGGCGGTGGTCGGGCTCGCCATACTGTTCCACGTGCACACTAACAACTATAAAGTCTCTCAGCCTTACATTAAGGTCTGTTGAGGTGTTTACATACGTACATTGCATTAACACTTTCATTCCTACATTGGGGTTAGCAGAGCTACAGAACAACTCTAAAAACGAGTTAATTCTGTAGCCAAATTTTACGCAATGACGCTAAGATGTTTACCATGTGTATATTAGTGACAGGTTGCAAGCACATCGCCTTGCAATACTGCAAGCCTTTATTCCCTTAGTCCCCTCTTATGACTACCACGGGAAGACATGGAGTGGCACTATTCTAAGCCGGCAACGACACGGCCAAGTTGAGGAGTTAAGGGCTTATGTATGAATATGTGACGCGCAATTCGCCAGTGTTGCATCTACATGAATTCCGTTTCAACATTAACGAACTTCTTCTTGTACCCTTTAGGGATATGAATGTTTAGCAGTCTGACATAATATGTAAATTTACCGTAACACTACTAATTAAAGACACGTGGAAAATTCATAGCATAGCACATTGCCATGTCTTGTTCGAATGTACTGCGGATCGCACCGCACAACCTGCTTGCTCGAAAAAAGTAAATCTTGATTTTATTCTTCAAACGAAATTAATGACAGGCAGTTTTCGTACATTTTGACAAACAAAACTACATATGTTTTCCTTGAAGTTAAAGTTAAATAAAATAAAACTTGTCAATTCATAGGACATACAGATGATTGAAGCAAAATGAAAAACTTAGCGAAGTAATTCTACCTATCGAAGTAATTTTAATGATTAACCTAGTCCACACGGGCTTAGAAATTTCATCCAAATTTCGTAAAAATTAGGACGTTATAAAAAATCGAAAAAAATTACTACTTAATAAAAAAAACTACGCCGTCATTCTTCACAGGTACCACTCCTAGCGCCAAACAGCCAGCTTCGCTTCCCAACAAAAGTCGAAGAGGTCTTCGACAGCGAGCTCAACCCGGACATTTTCTTCCGGTCAGTGACCGGACAGGGAGGGGAGCGCGCTCTCCTCAAGATTCTCCTCCTCAAAGAGGGACGGCACTCCCCAGTCCTTGCAGCCACGGTGCAGATGCCTCCTACAGACCCCATGATGCTGCCCTATGAGAAGATGCAGGCTACTGCTGATTTTGGATCATAATCTCGTCATTACATTGATGGATGGCTACTGCTAGACATAGAAGACACTACAGGTCGTCCATCCACCTGGAGGACTAGATAGCTGCGTGCCCTATTGGTCGCCTTTCGACAACTCTTTGGCTTTGACCACATCGGTCATTCATGCAACACTCAACGCTCTGTTGGGTAGTGTAATGCCAAAAATTATTTTGGGTCCGTCTGGATCACTATCACCATCTTATCCTTATCGTCTATCGCCTATCGCCATAAGACAACCGATGAAATTAGTAGCTCAGGAATTCCATCTTAGTCCTCAGGGTCGGCAACGCGTTTCAGTCTTAGGACTGTCTGTAGGACTCAGATCCTAATTACCATCAGGTGGTCTGTGAGCTCTGTGTGCCTTCTTCTTGCCATGAATATAAACTCTTATAATTTTCGAATTCCCCATACTCACCTATTTGAATTAATCATCTTGTATTATTGATTAACCTCTTGATTACTAGTACGTGATGACTAATTTCATGTGCATGAGTACTATAATATTGATATCTGACGCAAGATCTATTGGATATTAGAAATTGATTACTTTACGCTTTATCGATCTCATATCGATGAATCATTTTGCTTTAATGTGACAGCCTGGAAGTTTTCAATAATTCTGAAGACTACCTAGTAGATTTTGTAACGAGATAAAGTTTACTAGGTATTTTGATAATGGTTAAGATAATGGTGATCGTCGTTATCATATTATTTACTGTTTGCTTGTCTGTCTGTTCTTTGGTGAGCGCTGCAAATTAAGTAAAGTGTCATAACAAAAAAATATATCTTTATGGTGTATTTTTCAACTGCCCAACCGCAGGCCTAAATATCTGAGTAGTCAGTTTGTCTTGACTGTTAAAACAGCCTTGGTCTACTCCGTCCGTCTATTTATTTGTCACAGCGGCATATTTCAGCAAGAAGGTTCTTGCTAAATAACTCGTACTATATTTATGAATGAAAATTGAAATAGTTTTAAATACTTAGCCAATTTACTGTAAAACCAACTGAAATGGGGGGAGAAATTTAAATTGAGGGTGATAGAGAGTGATGTTGGGCAGGTGCGTTTTCATTTAAACGCAGCTAAACGGAGCAGATTTTCTCTATTTCGTTTAGCTAACGACCAATCGAATTGTAGAGAAGTATTATTTACAAGATTAACACTTTGATTAGACAGATTTGTGTCTCTCGGTCCCGCTTGAGTATAACGCGCCCTAAACTGGAAGGGAGAGTTGAGCGGGGAAAAAATCACCAAAAATAGGATAGCTTTGCCCGTGAGGCTAGGAAAATGAAGTATTTTATACTACTTATTAGTGCATTATTATACTCAAAATTAGGTCTAAACATGATTAAAACTAATGAAAGGTAGACGTACACCTTATAGATCCTAAATAATCATTTTTTTTGTTGGGTCTTGGGTCGCACCAGCCGTGGTCATGGAATGTCTTCCCGGAGTCTTAATGGGGTCGATGGGATAGCCCAAACATTACGAGTAAGTGCGTAGGTTAGGTTAGACTCGTGATGTGACTACCAAACAAAAAACTCTCGGCCTGAAATACCTTTCGATGAAACGATAATTCTGCTTAATGTTACATTCATTGAAGGGTCATACACAGATTTATGTTAGCGTCCTTTCTGTGGTCATACCCGAAGTTAACGTTTTAAGGCTCAATTTTCTGGCTGAACCTATATCCGCCATAAATGGCCTCAGGTCTACTTTAGCCCTATCAAATAAAAACTTTTGTTTTTTCGAGTGCGTATGACCCTAAAAGGTGTTAGATAAAAAAAGATACCGATAGTAACACCTCAGCAAAAAAACAGGGCCTCTAATTTCACTGCGTTTTATCCTCATTGCAATCGTTTTGTTTACGACTCGGCCTGCTTTACAGTCAAGATAATGTATGCTATCAAAATTCTATCAATATGATTGCGATAGGGGAAAAGACGAAATGGTATATAGGGTTAGTGAAACCACTGAGTTAACTGGTCCGTATGTTTTGTTTGTAAGTACTTGAAATTAAATTATCGACCGATTGAGATTAATCTCGTAGAGTTAATAAATAGTATATTAATTTTAAGTGGTAGGAAACCTTTTAATTCAATGCTATTTATTTCAATAAGTAACTCAGGGATAACCTTACACATATTCACCTATTTCCAAACTACGAGTAGGCTCTAGGCTAGTACTATGATAGACAACGATTAACATACTTTTAAGGATGTAACATTTAAATCTGTCAGTATGGGTAAGTCTGAAACTACAAGACATATACGAAGATCTGTTGTTAGGAACCATGTCATGTCATAGATTTTAGTTACAAAGAAAACTGCATTGGTACATTTAATAAAACTTGTGCGTACTCAGTTCGGGAATCGATCTCGGACGTTTTGAAAATTAAAACATCAGCATGATTTAAACATCATGTTTCATAGTAAAATTTTCTGCGCATTGTAAACTGGGGGGGGGGGGGGGGGGGGGGGGGGGGCCACTCCATACATGTGACAGGAGATGAAATAAGTTTCTGTCAAAAATTTCATTTTTGGGACAAGCTTTTAATGCTGACTGTACTTTTTTTCAAAATGGTTATCTGCTTATCAAGACAAAAAGTATTGAGTCCTGACACGGTAGTTATACGTTAGGAAAAGCGGAGATCCTGTCGCTTCCTCCCTCGACTCCATGATTAGATAACCTCTTAGATACCATAATATTGCATAATATTGGGTTTACATATGTGGCCCAAATTTCAGCCGATTCCGTTAACTAGAAGTGGGTCAAATTTAGCATTTAAGATTTGACCCATACATACATACATTGGAAAGTTCCCGAGGTAATATTATAAGCTATCAGTGTATCGCAATACACGTACATCAAAAACGTCTGAGGATCAAAAATATATCTGCGTTTATTTATTTATTTGGGTAAGTACTTTATTACGAAAAAAAAAACATACAGAAAGTAGGTAAATAGCGAAAGAGTAGTACAATCATAAATCATAATACAAAAAATTTACAAATTTGATCCATGAACAATTCTCACAAAGACAAAATTACCTACATACAATCAGGCGAGCCCAGAACCGAAAATAACATTACCAAAGTACTTAACTGTTATGTAGCCTGCTAATTACAATTTAGTCTCCTAATATCTTTAAAAGGCTTAACCGAAGCGATAGGAAAAGGATGTCGTTATCGCACCACACGACTCTAGTGCAATATAAGGTTAGATTAGCTGGATAACTTTAGATTATCCAAATTATTATCATTGCATTATGCAATATGCAAGTTCGTTGCAGCCAAGGTTGACCACCTAGCGTTAGAAGTGACAGTTTCTAAGGTTTGACGTTTCCATTGACGTATCTTGTGACAGGCATCTAATGGCCCCGCACACATTGGGCCAACGTGTAGAGTACTTCGCTTGTTCGTAGTTAGCACACAACAAAGGGTCTTTTATGAAAGCGCCGGTGCAGAATGATCAATGCGCCAATGTGTAAATGTGATTCCATATTTTGGTCCATTTTGGCCCAACGCATTGGCCCAATGTGTACAGAGGTCATATGCCAAGATGAGTTTATTACCTTAGTCCGTATACGCTAGTATTAGAACCGGGATGACAGGTCTTTTATTAAATATTGCATGGGAATCACAGGCCAGTAAAGTAGTTATCGCTTTGATGTATAGTCGGGCGGGACCTATTCATTCCGTCACTTATAAAAACAAATCAATTTAACATTATTACTCCATATTCGCGTACTTTTGAAGGTTGAGCATGGTCATATAATTTACTTATACACTTTATCATTGTCTTCATGTTTTATTCTGAGGTAGTAATCTGTATATTACATTTTGTTTTTGAAATTATATTTGACATGAAAATGTAGTAATGTTTGATAGATTTAATTGATTAATTAAATAATCAGAGGTTTTCGTTTCTGTCGCACCCAGCATATAATACAATGATGATATTGAATATTTTTTAATTTTCTGATTTGAGGTGACATTATTCTCGTCACTACTGGGTATACTTGTTGTTGTCATTGGTACTTATAGTCTGAATAGGAACAGACTGTAGAAAGGTACCTTCTGTTGTGTTGATCCGGGTTTCATGGGCCTCCGGGGAACTCTGAGCTGGCGCTTACGTCTCTATTAGGATAGGTATGTCCATTGGGCCTGCTGGCTGGACGGAGGGTTTCTATCTTACATTGTATATTTAGCTCTAATTTATTTTGCTTTTCATTTTAAGTAGGTTCTTATTTTTTATGTAAATATTATTGGAAAAAAAAAACACACGATATAGGTACAACAGTTTTTTACCAAATAATTTAATATTGCTCAAAACCTGTGGCCTATTTTATAAAGCTACAAAATACAATTTACAGGTTACCAGTTTCCATTTGACACAACCCTGACCAATGACGACCAGTCCTTTGAGCAGTGATGCCAGTTTAGACTTAAAAATAATTAGCTTTATAAAACGTGCCCTTGTAGGATAAACGCCTCTTCAACGGACGCATCGTCGTAAATGATAAGTTTTGAAACTTAAGTAAACTTTGGCATCAAAAAACATCGTCAACAACCCCGCACAATGAGCTCCAAGTCAAAGATGCACAAAATAAGACGATACCTATTGTCCAGTTAATTATTCTAGTTACGAGTACCTACCTGTGACTTTAGACGCAGAGACCTCGTCGTGTTGTTCTCCTAGTCACTATTAGTTTAATGTTTTTGACCTTAGTTACATTTGTAATGGTACTAATGATTTTAATAATGCTAGTTTTAATAATTATGGTTTATTCCTAACTTTATTACCTAGTAAATAGTGTAACTTACTATTATGTACTATTGTGTTTTGTGATTACAAAATTATCTTCCGGTGAAGTTTCTGGAGATCCTTCTTCTCCGCTATGATGGTCTTGTCCGAAACGCTAGTAGATTCACATTACCAACATAAAATAAGAATGTTGAATACTATGGGAAGGTATCTATGACAGAACTGATGTAAAATACGGAACCACAGGAAATTTCAATTGTTTTTAATGCTAAAGGAACTCTAAAGCGTTTGACACCTTATCTACCGGTAAGTGGTAATGTCAACACGATTCGTCGCGCAATTTCAACTTATCGCCTTCTAGTAGGATTTTGTCTTATCAGTCACCAAAACATGCATCGCGAATTCCAAGTCCAAATCTTAAAAGGAACATGTTAACATTAAACCTTTGTACATTGACAACCTAACGAATCAATCTTAAGGTTCAAGTTGTAATAATTGCTTTCTCAAGTTACGCTTTTTTCCTTTTTAAAGTACGCATGACCTAAATGTATTCTATCGGGAATCCGCAAGGTGTGTCGGAGGCGTGTTGCCAAAATTTTCCTCCAGATAGCGATAACTCCTGGAGTGGATGACAAATAGGGCACGAACTACGTGTCTTATGAAACTTTTGGATATACTTATGGGGTTTGGAAATAATTACTATAGGTGAAGGAAGCGAGCACACACACATGCACTGTTTCTATTGCTGCCCCTGTCCTGTTAGTGGTGGTAGGACCTTGTGCAGGGTCCGTCAGGATGGCAACCACCATATTATCCTTTATGCTACCGCCAAGCAGCGTGTTTGCATTGTTGTCTTCCAGTGTTGTGGGGATAAGACAACCAGTGAGATCACTAGCATAGAGGCATTCCATCATAATCCTCAGGGTTAGAAAAGCATGAAAGGTCTTAGGATTGTAGTTTTAAGATTGTTCTGGAGAATGCAAATATGTCTCAGATACACATACTATCAGGTGGCCTCTTTTAACTACTTCTTGCCATGAAAATAAGTAAGCTCTTATGGCATAAAAAAAGTTAGCTGCTGAAAGTTGCTAATTGGCGCTCATGTATGGCCCATGTCCAGCAGTGGGCTAACGGAGGTTGGTCAAGATGATGATAAAGCTACTGTTTTGACATCGGCCACTCCCTTTGCACGTCACTGAGCCCGAACTTTGACTGTCCTCGTCAGTCAGTGCCAGCGACACACACGCAGAGTTGCTGTAGGTATACCTTTTATGGCTCCACCCAGCACCCAGCCACAGCTTGGTAAACTTCGAGCCAGTTCCTATAAAAATTAAAATTCGGTACCTAATTTATATCTAATCAATATAGTTAATAGGAGCTGATCTGATGATGAAGCCGACAGTAGTTTAATGGAAAAAGGACCGTAGAAAGCCGTAGAGCAGCAAAAAATTAATTGCACGTAATTAATTTTCATGTTGATTCCAGCGATTACGATGCACTACATGACACAAAGTATTTCAGGGTATCTAATCGTTATTATTACATAGTATAAAACAAAGTCGCTTTCCGCGTCGGTCTCTCTCTATCTTTCTGTCTGTCTGTACATCCACTAACTCCTCTTTGTTCATGCCACGGACTTTGATGACATTTTCACCAACAGTTAAATATTCTTTAATAACTAGAGGAGTTAGTTTCCCGTTCCTCTGCCTATTTTAACCCCTCAGGGAATGAACTACCAAAAATGCCTTCTTAGTGCACCTCTAGGATATCTAAGGAATATCCCCCTAAATTTCAAGTCCCTGGGTAAAGCGGTTTTAGCGGCGCGTTGATTGATCAGGTAGTAAGTTTCTTCTTTTACATAGATCAAAATTCTGATTTATGTGCATGCGATTTGTGCCCTCTGGTACAGTAGTACTACCAGGTAGTTCTACTGGTAGTACAAATGATACACCCTAAGGTCACTAGTACTACCAGTAGTACTAGTGACCATAACGGCAGACTGGTAGTACAACTGTCCTGTAGTTTGTTGCGTTCATAGCGATACTCTTTTCTCTTTTTATCCCTGAGTGGGCACCGAATAAATTCATTATGGACTTTGAACCGGCACCTATAACTGCCATCAGAAATGTTTTTCCCGAGATTAAACTGCACGGTTGTTTTTTCCATTTTCAGGTCAGATTAAAAAAGAAAGCGAAAAAACTAACGATTATAAAACGAAACACTAAAACAAACAAAATCGTCAGTTTGTGTATGGTTTTGCCCCTTCTCCCAGAAGCCAATATTGATGAAGGGTTACATTATATACTAAAAGAAAATAAAGTTATGGGAAGTAACAATAAGCTGGAACTATTCTTATCTTATGTTCAAGATCATTGGATGCCGAAGAAAGCTTTGTGGTGCACTTTCGGTGAGCGGCACCGGACAAATAACATCTGTGAGGGTTGGAACGGTCAGTTCAACAAAAGTTTTAAAAAAAGACCAACCATTTTGCATCTTTTAAAAATCCTTAAGAAGGATGCCATGTTTCACGCTGTTAACGCAGTGACATCAGAACCTGCAAAAAAACGGTCTAAGCCTGTTGTAGATAGGAACACTTATATTCAGCATGTTCAAATGCAGCTAATTACAGGGGAAATCGATGTTCCATTATTTATGGAAAAATTACGTTAATTTGTTCTCGAGTTAATCTCAAAATTAACTATAAATAAAAATAAAATTACATTCAGTTATTTATTTTATTATAATAGGTACGAGTAAGAGTACATAAGCTTTAACATTTTACTTCAATGAATGTGTATCATATGTACTACCAGTTGAACTTTTAATACAGTGGTCTATGACAAAACCCGAGGGATATTCTTGTATTTTTAGAAGTAGTACTAGGTGTCCCTAAGGTGTATCATCTGTACTACCAGTAGAACTACCTGGTAGTACTACTGTACCAGAGGGGATTTGTGCAATATAGTATTACAGAAAACTCATACCAGCGAAGAGAAGCGAGGGCGGATTGCTAGTGACCTTATAATGACCAATCACTAGCTATAGACCCGGCTCTCGGTGATATGTCTTTGGAGCAATTTACTTTATCCTTCTTCAGCTACGTGGCGCGTCGGGAGCCCAACAACCTGGAGAAGTATACTGGTTGACCGCGTGGAGGGAACAAGAAGCAGAGGGAGTGATCCCTAACTAACTGAAAACCCTTAACAACGATACCTAGCCTGCATTGCACTTTATCAGGCTCAACAAAGAGCAGCCTGGAGAGATATAGATATCTCTCCAGGCTGCTCTTTGTCTGTCTGAACAGAGCTTACATATGGTGGTCACGACCCTCAGCCACTAGTGGTTGTAGGACCTTATGCAGGGTCCGTCAGCTTCGCTACCACGGGTATCTTATCCTTTAACCCAACCAAGCAGCGGTTTTCGCATTATTTTGTTTCGTTTTGGTGATAAGACGACGGATGGAATTACTAGCATAGATAGACTTATTCCCTTAGTCCTCAGTGTTGGCAACGCATTTGCGAGCTTAGGATTGTAGTATTGAGATTGTAGTATTGAGAATGTCTATGGGACTTAGATCCCACTTTTGCTTGTGTGCCTTCTCCTTACCATAAATAATAATATGTACTCGTAATCTTTTATTGGAACGAGCCGAAATATTGATAGTAACGTAATCAGGCACACCTGAAATCAATTAGTACAGTCGGCATTAGATACGATCGGTGAAAATTAGATAGTGTCGACGTAGACATCTATCATCATTTACCTTTTCCGGTAATAGAAAAATCTTATTCGCCTAATACTTCATATCAAGGGGCAATATTACAGAAATTGACCTAGGTCCCAATATGAACTCTAGGCATTTACTTTACATAGTAAAATATCCAATACAGTAAAAATAGCATATTTTGGAAGCAAATTGACAATGGTTGACAATAGTAATGAAGATCTCCTGAGTCTTACCACCCCCACCGGGACCCAAGCTAAAGTGCCAAAGATAAAGTCATAAACAAAGTTTTATTGATGTACATAGTTTGACGCCAAACTGTGGTATTTAGTTTTTCTTTACCTGTATTACAGGTCGAGACAAATTTGAACACATACAAGAAATACAACTCTTCACGTCCCAATCTGGAAGTTCCTGGATGCACCGGGTCTAAGCTGGCTAACCAAAGGGCTTCCACAATAGATCAGCAATGATTGAAGCGGCACACAAGGCCCATTTTAACAAATGTTTAATGTCAGACAAAAAGTTGATTATTGTAAATCCAATCTTTTAAAATTTGGTAGAAAATTATACTTACAAATAAATACAATCAAAGTTTCAAAGTGATGAGCATGCCTTTAACTGAAGATTGTTAATAGCTCTGTTTTGAGTAATTTCTCGAAGTAGATACAATTAAGAGGTAGGTAACATTGTTTTAAGCTCGAGAATGCGCAGGATCCGTCAAGGTAATGGGCAGCCGGGGGGCTAGGGAGGCTAGGCGATGAAAATGGTGAGGTCTTCACTCGTGGCAACTACATCTACCTATAGATAATGGCAGGATTTTGGAGAAATAAATCAGCGTATATTTTTTTTATGACTATGAGAAGGCACGCGAGCACTCAGGGCACCTGATCGTAAGTGGGATCTGAGACCCATAGACATTTGAAATCTCAAGACTACATTCTCATGACTGCCATCCTAAGACCACAAATGCGTTACCAACCCTGAGGACTAAGATGGAATGCCTCTATGCTAGTAATTTCACCGGTTGTCTTATCCCCACACCGGAACTGCTCCTGCTGCTTGCGGTGGGTTAATGGATAGGATAAGATGGTGGTAGCGCTCCGGACGGACCCTGCACAAGGTCCTACCACCACTGTGTTGATCCGATAACATTTCATCGAATTTCACTTCATTGATTGTATTCTTTCATCAAATTACATTTTAACATTACGTATTACATTTTACGATTATGCTGAAAACCGAAAACGCGAAAGACTAATTGGTTTTTTTTAATCCAAGTTATCTGTAAAAGATAGCTAATTAGTAAAAAAATGCTGCAGTTGTTAGTTAATTTTTTTAATTCTATACGTAATAAAGATTATTTGGCCTGCTTATAATTTAAAAAAAAACCGGACTCGCGCGCCGAGGGTTCCGTACCGCCGCATCGTAGTTATTTTATATTCCGATTCGAGTTCAATTTCGAATCGATTCAGCGCAAGCGCAACTCACACGACCATTGTTCAAGTATTTATTGTTTTTGTTCAATTTGACGTTTGTATATTTTAACCTTTTTATGATACAACAAACAAAACGTTGAAAAAACACTTTACTACCTCACTTTCATTTTTTATAGTTCTTTATAAAAATACGGAAAGCGGTTTCAGAGAAAAAGGATTCGGACCAATGCAAATATCCGACAAACGAAACAGGTCAAAAGTTTTTCGAACTTAAAATAGGTAACCTTCGCTAACACATAAAACCTTACCAGTGGCCTAATTATACATACATACATACCGTCGCGCCTTCATCCCAGAGTGGGGTAGGCAGAGCTACAGAATTACCAACAACTCTAACAACTTGTTTTTAACTCTTTAACCACATTTTGCACAAACAGGCTAAGATGTTTACCAGTGTATATTAGTGACAGGTTGCAAGCCCATCGCCTAACAGTACTACAAGCCTTTATTCCCTTAGTCGCCGCTTACGACGTCCACGGGAAGACATGGAGTGGCACTATTCTAAGCCGGCAACCACAGTGGCTGCATTCTACTCGGTTAAACCATATTGCTTTTAACACGCAATCGTATTGTTTTAACTCGGCCGCCACTGTCTAGCAAAAAACTGGTACGAGCATTAAAACGCTGACAATGCGATAACATGTCAAAGCCAATACGGTTTTAAATAGTAGAATAGAGGCCATGTTTATTTATATGTTTATGTGTGTCATGTGTGTGTGTGTCATGTGTGTGTCTATAGCCATAGTAAATGAGAGATACCCGTAATTCTTCATATTTTTATCATATAGACGTCAAAGATATAAATATAAGATTTATGGATAACAAATGATAGCATTTATTTATTGTAGCAAATCGACGGCTATTTATGATGTTACTCAATAATAGGGTTGTCGACAAAAACCTGTATGTATGTTTATTTAAACAATCATTCCTTATTGAAGTGGGGTTTAAAGAATAATTTGTAACCCTGATGACAGTACAAACAATATGACAATGATGGTGTCTGAGAGTTGATCCATCTATCTTTCCTCTTCCTAAACGACGCAGGTAGCTCGTTACCCTGCCTAACTGAAGCTAGCGACCCCGGGTTCAATTTGCAGTAAGGAAGCCTCAAGCTGTCAAGATGCAAACGCTAGTGTAAGTGTTAGAAATCCATCACGTATAAAATTTATAATATAATTAACATGCCCCGTAAAAAATATATTTATTTTTATAGATTTCTTGGTCAACTTTAGTCACAATCTGATGAATGGTTTAGGAACACAGAGGACAACATACAACGAGGATACATTCGAAGGCGCGGAAGTTGAGACTGGATGAAACTGGCACAAGATCGCCAAGAGTGGAAGAACAGGGAAGAGGCTAACATCCAAGATTGGATCATCAAAAGGCCACCATCATGCAAACTTTTTTATTTTATTTATTTATCTACGTTGATAATCTCTTCTATCTTCTAAAAAAAAAAGAGAGTAATGAACTGGCAAGCATCTGACTCATCTCCGATGGCTGCAACGGCCATTAGCTGCATTGAGCCTTCCACAATAACCGTTGCATACTAATGGCTACACTTCGATGCGCGCACGCAGCTTCTTGATTCTTAGTAAAAGAAAACATTATAAGAGTCTTTATGTATGACTGACTGACTCACTGACTGAGTGGCAACACACAGCCTAAAACGCTGGACTTGGGGACTTGAAATTTGCAGGGAATATTGCTTGAGTACCCTACGGGTACTAAGTATGAGTTCTTCGAAAATCGAACCCCAAGGCGACAATCAAAAAGAAATAAACCTCAATGTTTAGGCCACAGAAATTCTTATGTGGAGCAAATTAGCTGTGACAGACGGATAGACAGACACACGAGTAATATATGGGTTTCGGTTTTTTAATAAGGTCGTCCGAAACCCTTCAAAAAATAACTGTAACGTGTACTTACCTACTTAGCTATTATACTAGTCGCTAAGGTACATTTTTGAGTGAAGGTTGTTTGCAACTAACCCTACGTCACACAAGGCATAGGATGACATAATTATTAGGAAAACTGGATATAGGTATAAGTAACTAGACGCTCCTTGAAAGCGAATTTTGACTAAACTGCTAAATAGGAATATAAATGCCAAATCTCGATTGAGACTAACCTAAGTACCTCACTTGAGAAGTTCGCTATAATCGAATTGAATTTACTTACGAATCAGCTGTTAATTGCAGATTTCGCGGTAAATTTGTCACCGCTTGAAATTGTAATTTCTTGGAGGTATAATTGAAAATTAAGAACGTCGAGTTAACGTCGCGGTTACTAATCAATACAGTCTCGGCATACGGCACTAGTGGTCCTGGCTTCGATCTCCGGTAATCTGATATACTTACCTATGAGATTACTAATAATTGTTTGTGACTTTTTGACAACTCTCGAGTTGCTAGTGATTATTGGCGATGGTAATTCTGTTTTACGGAGGAACCACTGAACCAATATCGATGAATTTTGGTCTTAAGATAGCTTGAGCTCTGATGAAGGATATAAGGTATATTTGACCTTGAAATTTGGACAATTCCCGTGCGAAGAGCAATAAACATTACATGGATGCAGTCGAGGTCTAGTAAGTAGCGTAGTAGTCCTATATTGACTCTATAGGTACACTCTAGGACCTAGAACCTAGTTTTGTGCTCGGGCATTTGAGTACCTATGTTTAACTAATTAACTTTCTATTTAGAAAAAACCTTTTAAATTATGATCAAACCAACTTAGGCCTTAGTGAAATAAAATCGAAATAGCTCACAATTTAAATTATAATTTTATCAGTAAGATAACTCGGATAAGTGAGAACCCTATCGTGTTTGCTCGGAAAGCCCCGAAAACGCGGGAATTTAATGCGCCTGCGTACGTGAAATAGTTCAGTACCTGCGCCGGTTCCGATCTAGCTCCTACCACCTCCCGGTAAGTGAAAAGGACTTTTTAAGTTAACTGTGTCTGGAACTAACAGAAAACTACATTCCTAGGTATATAAGTTTAGAGTTATATATTTTAACCCCGACAAAAAGGGGTGTTTAGAGAAAATAGATCAAGCGTTCTAGAGAGCTAGATTAGTCAGGATGGTTCCGTGCTTGGTATCATGAAAATTGTTTGGGCTATTTTTTTTATTGATGATGGGTTGATTGGGACTAATTCTTGCTCTTGGAGAATGAAGATTTAGGGGAAACCGACCTATCAGTTTTTAGAGAAAGGGTCGCCAAGGGGTCGTCATTATTTCGGGGGGTTTTAATTATGAAATAGGTATTGGAGTACTTATCTATGTGTTTAGTACGTTTTTTAGTTTTTCACCATTCATGAAAGACATTTGTATCGAAGATAATCACTTGTAATATACCTAATCTGAGAAGCATCTAAAAGGCCACGCCAGATTGCCGGAATGGCGGAAGCCAAGCCAAATGGTTGTGGGAGCTAGAGCTTCCGCTCCCGCTGTTACGGTCATTCCTTCCTAAGATTTGGCTACCATTTGCAGAGTTCTTGGCTGTTTTATTTCTTTGCACGTGGCATAATTACCTGACATAGCTTAATAAGTTCATGAATGAAGAAGTTATTATGAGTTAGTGGAGGAAGAGTGACTTTGTTGAGTCATCCTTAGATTTCATCAAATATTATGTACATCACCTACTCTCTAAGGGTCTCCCCACATCTAACGACACGGAATTGGCGTTAGCTGATTAAATATCTCATGATGTCTACGCAATAAGAGAAGGTACAAGATTCGGCAATGCGAACGGCACGACGTCGTTTTCGCTCTTATTGCATGGACATAAAACTTTTTCTCGCCGTCTCAAGCCGATTCCGCGGCGATAGGTCTAGGGAGACCCTAAGTAGGTAGGTAGCTACTTACAAGTAGAATAGCGAATTTCACTGCAGCGCACGCTACGCACGCCACGCACATGCTACACACGTGAGCCACGTCGATCATTGTTTTAGGCGTGGGTCATGGGCTTAGGTACTTGTGAAACATTGAAGCCAGGGATTCACTAGGGGACAAATGCCATGCCACTCGACGTCGGGTGACGACGCCGCATGATTTATCTTACGTATCGCGCGGTGTTGCCAGACATGTCGTGCGAAGTTTCTAGAAGTCGCTCGACTTCGCCCGACGTCGTTGCATCTAGGCTAGGGCCTTAGATATGTCAAGTTAAGTGAAGTCGCTTGGCTTCGCTTGACATGTAGCGGACACGTGTCGCGTCGTTTATATATAGGTAAATTCCGGCCTAGAATATCAGCAGGTGTGACAGTTATCGGTTTAGAAGTAGGTAATGATGCTTAAGAGGATTGTGGAGCGAAGCTTGAATCTCGCATCTGTTTTTTTTTTCACATAAATTTAGCTCCGGGGCGATAGCGTTTGCCCTAACAGCCGAACCCTATAATAGTCAAACCGCGGACAGATAGGGTTATTTCGGGTTAAAATTTGACAATTGCCCATACAAATTGTGTCAACGCTGCCCCAATATTATATTGTTCTATGTTGCACTTTGCTATGCTCGGGGTTTCTCTGCGTGATAGCATCAGAAATGATGATAACCGCAGTAGAACTAAGGTTACCGACATAGCCCGAAGAATAGCTAAACCGAAGTGGCAGTGGGCGGGTCAGAAGGTTCTGGAGTGGCGTCCGCGGACCGGAAGACGAGCTGTAGGCCTCCAACAAGATGGAATGACGACCTCGTCAGGATCGCGGGAGCGCGGTGGATGCGAAAAGCACAAGACCGGTCTGAGTGGAAACCCTTGGGGGAGGCCTATGTCCAGCAGTGGACGTCTTTCGGCTGACATGATGATGATGATGATGATGCAGTTTTATCAACTTGAAATTTGAAGTTTGTCAGAGTGATACTAGGTCTAAATTGAAGTACCCCGACAATGTAACATAGAACCCTATAATATTGGGGCAGCGAAATTTAGTAGGTATTGAATATAGGGTGCGGCCATAATTCTACTCTGATTTCTATGAAAAAAAATCTACAATATTAAAAAATCGTAAAAAACGTTATCGCATTTAGCATGGAATTTTTTAGCTTCACAATCCTTTTAATCGGTCAACTAAAATAACATCAAATAAACAATCTGATAAATTATACCTACCTACGCTACGCGCTGTTCGTTATCAGACAGAATTATCAATCTCTGACGCGATGCGCGAGCGCAACTAAATAATTGCATCTTGCGTTATGACGTCAAACGTGCTATACTATGTGATTGCAAGATGCAATAGGGAATTGCAATTTTACACTAGATACATGATATAGCTATTGTCTAGTGTGCAAGAGAGGCGAAACATCACGCACGATAAATCCAATAGTGACACTAAATTACTATTTGAATAGTTGTATCAATTTGTTTTAACATAGTGTCACTGTTAGATTTAACGTACCAACAGACAATAAAGTTGGCTTCGAGCAGCGGTTAAGTAGTTTCTACTTCAATGTCGAAAATTCAATAAAAAAATTTTTTTATAAATCTCAATTGTACGCCATTTTGTTACATAGAAGGCGTGGAAGCTTCAGTCATGTTATAGATTATACGGTTTATGATTAAATATACCTTCTTGTTGTTCTTTAACGATATAAGAACTAGGCGCAACTTATCTGTTATGTATACGCTGTTAACGTTTCTGTTTTCGACTCGAAATTTACGGAGTTCACATCAGCGATCGACGTGAACTGTCATCAGCTTACGTCAATCGTATACAGGGTGTCCTAAAACCCGAGTCAACCCGCCTAGGGCTGACGGAGCAGCTAAAAAGCCACCGATTTAACCCGTGCATGTTCAGCGATTTTTACTAGTTTATTTTAAAAATGCAGATTAAACTAGTAAAAATCGCTGAACATACATGGGTTAAATACATGTCACGAAAATTTTAAATTCATGTTTTATTTCATTAAATTTTCAGTGGTGTCTTACGTCATTAGAATCATTAAGAATCTGCAAAGTTTTTCAACTTCTTTGCCCGTTTTTTGAACGACTTCAAAAAGGTGAAGTTTTTTTTAAAAAGTAATTGCGTAGATTGTTTCTCCATACTATGTGTTTCAGTATTAAGTCGATAGCTTTTTAGCTGCTCCATTATCCATAGGAGGATTGACGTCGGTTTCGGGGACACCCTGTATATATCATCGATTTTCAGAAATCAATAAATTATCGCTATGCACCTTGACTAAGCTATCTGCAATCATTGCAGGTTTGACTGAATATTTTTTTTTTTTTTCAGATCTCTTCCAACCAACCTATCCACCATGTCTCTTGACGCGGTAAGCATCTTTACCTTTTAACCTTAAGTAAACTTCTTGACCTAGCCACGCTGACATGCTACGTAACTTTCAATTGTAAAGAAAACCGTCGTCTGAGATGCTGTATTTAAATTTGAAATGTAAATAAGAGTTTTTTCAATAATTTGGTTCGTACGGTCACAGCTAGACGTAAAGAAAGAACAGATTGATAAGCAATCTAAGTATTATGTATGGTCATATAAATAGAGACGAAAAGTGACTTCATAATATTGAAATCATTGATCCATTTAGATACGAGAAAGCCATTACAAATAAACAAATACTTTTTAGTATTGTATTTTATTATGTGAAAAAATGACCTTCTGCTGGAGTTTCTTGCGGCGCTTCTTCTCCGCAATGATGGTCTTGTCCGAAGCGCTAGTAGATTCACTCTATATTACCGACGTGTAAGACGAGCCGGAAGACGAGCTGTAGGTAGGCCTCCAACAAGATGGAGTGACGACCTCGTCAGGATCGCGGGACCGCGGTGGATGCCAAAAGCACAAGACCGGTCTGAGTGGAAAGCCTTGGGGGAGGCCTATGTCCAGCAGTGGACGTCTTTCGGCTGACATGATCATGATATTACCGACGTGTAAAAGAGCCCTAATGTGGCCAATTTACTCAAAAAATATTTTGAATTTGAATAAACCTACCTTACCTTATTTTATAAAAGATAAAGTTTTTATGTTCGGATGTTTGTTATTCTAGGCGGTAAAATCCAAATCGTATTTGACTTGTTACGGTATTGTTGTAAACTCGGCCGCCGTTACTGTCAAGAGAATAAGAGCTATCAAACCGTTGACAATACGATAGCAGGTTGAAAACAATATGGTTTTTACCGTGTTGAATAGAGGCAGAACACAAACGTCAAAATAAAACACGCAATTTATTTACAATCACTCGGGACATGCATGCCCACGCGTAATGTGACTAATCAGAACAATAATCGTTAAAACGTAACTTATCGATAAGTGGGTAATTATTTGATTAGTTATCTACCAAAATTATATTGTTTATTATACATACATACATACATAAAATCACGCCTGTTTCCCGGAGGGGTAGGCAGAGACGACAAATGTCTTTCGCTTCTTCCACATTCATACATCGAGTCATGCACGCACGTCGGTTTCGGGTACTTAAGATTCGGCCCTTTTCCAGTATTTCTCCGATTTGATTCGAAAAAGTACGCCTAGGGCGGCCTCTTCCGACCCTTCCACTCACTGTTTATTATTACCGATAGAAATGCATTAGGGTCACCTACAGCTTCGTAACGCCTTATAAGTAGCCGCACACTTTGGGATCTTGTTGGTTCCCTGACCAACGGCCTTTGACAGATAAATGCACCAGTTTAAACATGACGTGACAAAGCACTCAAGCAGTGCAACTGTGCAGCTGCTTATAAGGTCCGCGTTAAGAACAAAAAAACATACACTTTCGCGTTTATTAGTATTACCTCGTAACTCCACCATCTCTCGTGTTCCAGCAATTCAAACAGGTCGCTGACTCCGTGAGGAACTGGAAGACCAGGCCCGCTGACAGCGAGAACCTCGCGCTCTACTCGCTTTACAAGCAGGCCATCGCTGGCGACGTCAACATCTGTAAGTATCTACTGTGTAATAACTTTACAGTATTTAATTTATTCATTAGACGTCATTCACGCTATAAACTATCTCTGTACCAAATTTTACGTCACTCGGTTTAGGCGATCGGTTTAGCATTATACCAACCGTAAATTAAGCATATTGCAAAACATCTCGTGTATCTTTAGATAGTATTGAGGATAGTAAGGTACAGTCAAGGAATTTAATTCCCATACCACTTTGGACTATGTCAAAGTGACTTAATCAATCAAAACATAAGAGACTTCTTAGGATTTTATTTACAGTGTCAGTTTGACATAGTCCAAAGTGGTATAGTAATTAAATTCCTTGACTGTACTTACGAAGCAGGAAAGGAACTAGTTTTATGTTTGTATTCCTAATAGAGCTTTTAGCGAAATGCTTATTTTTGCCGGCGGTTCATTAGTGACATGACGTTAGTGATGACTCATAACATAACATAACTTGGCTGAGGAAAGATTCCGCAACAACCTTACCTGATACTGACAACGCAGATTCTGGTAATATTATACATAATATACGAGTAACGTTAAAAGGTGCCCTTTCCCCTGAATCATATGATTCATTATCGATTTTTTGGCCCTGAGGGCGTATTTTTTTATACAAAATGGGTTTGCTCCCGACTACCTCTGCCCTTTGCAATTGTTTTCATTTCGACAGTCGGAAGGCAAGTCTGCTTTCAAAATGAAAACGATTGTTCCACTTTGAAGTAGATTGCGATTGAGAGTGAGAGTCTAATACGTCATGGAACATATGGGATCAAATGGATATACCTATAGGCTGACCAATAATGGACAAAGACCAATGATAAGAGAGAAGGGTTTTTTTTTATTTTCTCCGCGGCGACTTGAACAGCTACTACCGCGGGAATATGGCGTTTCCACTATGAAGTGATTTCGCCAGTGTCAAGTATATATGAGTATAAATCAATATAGTAATAAAACACAATCCAATCTTCTCTAGGAAGATTGGTGGCAACGTTGTACGCTGATATGTAGGACAGAGGCCAAGATAGTTTTAACCTCTGTACCACTGCGACTCCACTTGAAACGAGAAGTAAGATGCCAGGATACACGAAATAAGTCCAAGCGTCTTCTATCACTGTGCAACACAAAGGCATTAAAAGTACAAATCACTAACAAAAAAGAACTTTGAACACTTAAATACACAAAAATAAAAAATAAAACAAATTACACATTCGCCATCTTTTGACGTTGCAAATGGCCTCAGAAAGAAGGGTTATTTATTATTTTTGCTACAGTTTAGGACCGCATGTTCTTGGAACTAAGAGTTAAGTGTCGATTAATGTTGCCTATCAGCTTTAAGTGTCCACGGCAACGCGTTCGCAGACTTGGGACCAGAATAATAAACTGATCTTAGCTGAGCCTGAGATGCGCGACTAGCTTCGTTAGCAGAATCCTCAGAGGCCCTTGCCAAGATGGACTACGCTTACTAGCGTTTCTATTCGTTTCGTATTTAAACCAATCGCGTCACTGGTAGATCACGTGACTTTTTGTATCACGTCATCTGCCAGTGATGCGATTGGTTTAAACGCTAATTAGCGTAGTGCATCTGGGCAAGGGCCTCTGAGGATTCTGCTAACGTACGCAGTTCTCTACGACTTGACGTTTACTTTGACGCGTTTTGATACGGGAATGTTAGCGCAGTTTATTTTTACGGCCAATGGATTGCAGTCTTGAAATTGCTAATGAGTTAATCTCAGATACCACTTGCCATCAGATTGCCTGTGTGCTCTTTAGCCTTCTCCATCCCATAAAGACTGACCGGATTGATCTCCTCGCTGAAAACACGCTAAAATTGCTTGTGTGCTGTGTGTAATGCTAAGACAAATATAGATAGACCTTGTACATAGAATAGGTGTTGATCTTTGTAGATCTGACCCTTGACAATAGACAACTTGAAAAAAGCTGATTTGTACACGTAAAACTTAGTCACAATTCACAATGATGTCATTGTCAAATTTCAAGCTACCCAACATTAACAAGAGTCTACTAACGTGGCGAAGCTATCTGAAAACTGTCTGAATTTTACTTACTACACTAAAAGGGCGTAAATAATTGTATTGTAACGTAGAATTCTCTTAAAAAAAAACGCTTTTACCCCTCAGCCGGAATTTCCCCACCTGACCTTACTTTTTGATAGCAAGTCGACATCGACGTTTATTTTCGTATCGGTCGCTATCGAAAGGTTATCGAAAGTTTATCGAATATTAAAGGTAAAATACATGTAAAATAATATGTAAACGTGAGTTTATTTTGGGGGTTCGTGCTATGTATAGGATCAGAATAGGTGATGGATGAAATAGTCAAAGCGATTCAAAATGTTGACAATACGCAATACGATGACACTTCAAAGGCAAATGACTTTTATCCAATAAAATAACATATATTAAATATAAATTAATGTATCTTAAACACTCATGGCCTACTTTTTGAAAGTTTTTTTTACAATTTTTCTAGGGTCATTGGGCACCGTGGTTCATAATCCTATAAAATCACGAAACCCTAAGTGAGCAAGTTCACACTCTTGACCGGGGTTTTCGTCCTCACTCCGCTGAACAACAGCAACGAAATATTTAAAAAGTTATATTTCGAAGTATCACAACATTTACCTACCTGATTACAGTGATAACAATGTCATATCCGCATTCAGTGCCAAAATTTCCGTATTTTCATACAAAATTGACTCAAAGTGGAGTTCTTGGCACATGAAACGCATGTCGTTTCAATTATGCAACAAACCGGTGGAAAAGGAAACGCCCTTGCGCCGTGACCCGCGATGACGTATCCACATCCACTAACAGACGCATCTACGTTAACTCAAGCGTGTTTTTGTGAGGAAAATATTATGTTATTTATGAATAATTCTGGGGACCTAGTGAAAAGGAGGTTCAGTTTTCCGAGGTACAGGTGAAAAAGGGTATATGCTTAGTAGTCTCCGCATATGACTTACACCCTTTTTTATTATGAGCAAAGTTGACTTAAGCCCTTTTGCACTAGGACCCTAGCATTACTATGAGCTTGAGAGTCTAAATACTGTCACCCTGTGTGGTTGTTCATCAAATCATGAGCGTTGGAGCAGCTTTGCAAACTACATCCCAGGTCAGTGGCAACTCTAGGGACCAGGAAAGGCGTGCGTGCCCCACCTCAAGAAAAAAATCCCCCAAAAGACCCAATTAAAGCAGGTTTATTCGGTTTATTAGCTCTACGGATGCCTCCCTCCTCTTAATTAAACTCTTAAAAGTAGCAGCTTTTGAAAATATAATGCGAAGTACGAAATTACATGATCTTCATCCTTTTCTCCCAAATTTTCTCCTGATAGTCTCTAATGACAAGTGAAAGGGATTCGGCACCTAACATTTCATGTTTGTGTCTTTATTGCCTAAGTAATATACTAATTATTTTTTAACTCGCGTACGATAAACCTAGTATTGATATCGTAATCGATAGCGATAAAGCGAAACTGAAGCGTGAAAACAGTTCTATAATGAGCGTTGCCGTGGTAATAACAGTTCTATTTTGATTATTATGTCACCGTGACGAGACAGATCACCTTTGAAATAATATTCCCATGTCTTTTTCGTTAAAAGTAGGAATGTTAATTTATGTGTATATAGGTATTACAGTTTTCTATTCTTATAGGTTTCTATTTTAACGTTTCCATAATTAATAGTTGCTAGAGTCTGGCAAACGAAAGCTGTCCACAAGAACGGGCGGCAATTCAAAAATCAGCAGCTGGTAAAGGGTCCATATTGGCTTCGCTAAAGTTTATCACCCGAAATTGATTTTCCTAACGATTTGTACTCCTAATGATCACTGCTCCTAAAAAATGCTTTCCTAAAAATTTCGTTCCTACAATTTATTTTACTATTAACGTAGCTCATAAAACTCATATCTCTTAAAATTTTAAGTGCTAATGTCACTGATGTAACTTTTTGTAAACTCCTATTTTTTTTTTAAATAACATTCTTAATCATATTTTTTTTGGACTTTACGCAGGATTATTTTAAAGTTAAAGATGATCTGCTCTTTTATAAAAAAAAATAACCTCGAAGACGAAAGCGGGAGCGAAGCTCCCGCTTTCGTCTTCTAACCTATCCGCGATCCGAGTCGGTTTTGCCACTAAGTCCCTATTCGCTACTGCCTACGTAATGACGGACCCTTAGGATCTCAGTCACTATTAACTTTAGAGAAAAGTTTTTCAAGTAAAATGTGACAATAGTGTAAAAGATGGTTATGTTGAGAAAATATAGGAAAACAAATAGTAGTATGATCGATGTTTATTGCAACGGACATTATGAAGTTGAATGATTAGGAATTCAGAGCGTTAGGAACAAAGTAATTATGAGTAGTGATTATTAGGATGTAAATTATTAGGAACAACATTTTCGGATTTCCGATAATCGACATTAAAAATTTAGTTCAACTTTGGCGCACCCGCTGGTAAAAGCTGGATTAGGCGATACTAAACGTAGTTGATATTATTTTATTTGTCAGAAATGTTAAATGATTGTTTCTATCTATCAACTCCGTTTGTTTAGTGTACAGACATTGATATCTGCTGCAGATATTTTGAATTGCCGCCCTTTTTTGTGGACAGCTTTCGTTTGCCAGACTCTATTGCTAACCTTTAATTTACCGCAAATAATGAGTAGAAGTTAATCAACACATCCTAAGTTAATCATTAAGGTTGTATCGGTCATCGGAGATTAATTGTAGAAAACAGAATTGATCGATATCACACAATTCTTAAATTTAACCATATCCTAATCCTGAGAATCCCTTCCGTTCCTTATAACGCATTAATGATTCAACCGATCAACGTTAAATTTGGTACAACGTTCAGTTTAAAGCTTAGAGACGGACATAGGCACAGTCGTCCTTATAAGTATGTAGCTTATTTGTACCTTGTCGCTTTAACGCCTTTGACAGATAGTGCAGCGGTTCAAATATGACGTTAAAGCGACTGAAGTGTACAGCTATTTATAATAAGGTGGATTGTATCTACTTTACATCAAGAAAATGAAGCGATAAACGACATTGTTGTGAGAGTATAGGTACAGTCAATGTCATATAGTTGGTAGCATCCAAAGTAGCCAAATAGTACGTTACACGTCATTATTACCGTAGTAACAAGCGCGTGTAACGAACTATTTGGCTACTTTGGATGCTACAAACTATATGACGCTGACTGTACCTACAATACATACATACATGTACCTGTTTTGTTTGTTGATAATAATGTTATTATTTTTCCAGCCGAGCCCAGCGGTCTGGTCGAGAAAGCGAAGTTCAAGGCGTGGACAGACCGCAAGGGCATCTCCTCCGACGATGCCAAGAAGCAGTACATCGACATGGCCGAACAACTGAAGGGCAAATACGCATAAAAAGACGTTTAGGCTAGATATTTATTTAACTTTTGGTATAAAATAAACGTTTAAATTCATGTGCTGTGTTTATTTTCCTTGTTAGCTAAATAAGCGTCTTTACCTTTACTTTAGGAAGCTTATTATAGTACCTATCTCTTTGTATTTTAATTTAGTACGACGAAGTAGGTATAGTACAGTCAAGTGTGTGTATTCCAGCGTAATAAGAACTTCGTAACATATTTATGACAGGATTATTTCGATACATGTTTGGCACTTGACTATGCCGATGTATAGTTTGTCGATTGGACGTGTTAAGAATTGTCCGTCCCAGGAATAAGAAAAAAATGTTTCGATGTAAAAAGTATGTCTACCCCTACCCTTAGGCCCTTAAGGGGCCCATTAACTCAATGACAAAAGAAGTGCACATGCAAAAATAAACCTTATTACAATTACTCAAAACTCTGTTTCCAAAGTGACAAAAATCTGCTCTCCTCTCCGAGCCGGTCTGTGTGTAGGTATAGTTGACGAAATATAATTTGCACTGAATCGTCTTAGAAGCGCTACGTCGAATTGGTGCAATAGTAGATTGATAACCAAGGGTTGAAAGTGACCCATTTCACCCGAGATATTTCTGGCGCTCGAACGAAGAGAGAGCGCCAATAGTTCGAGGGGAAATGGGTAATTTCACCCGAGTTGGACACTCTACTTTTCATTTCGACTGTGAGGAAAAAAGACACGGTATACCTAAATATATTTAATCTCGTTTCCCGCTTTATCTGTTGATTTTTTTTTTTCTAGATTCATAAAAAAGTAAAAATACACATGCTGCCAACATTAGAAAAGTTAAATCGAGTTGGTCACGGCCAAGGAGCATGACTTCCATCTCATTCTTACCCTAACTAAAGAAAGAGATGGAATATATTCGTGACGTAATAAAGGTCAAATTTCTTGTTTCGAACGTATGTTCGGTGTTCAACCTCCTTGTTGTATTATAAGCTCCTTGGTCGTGACCAACTCGATTAAACTTTTCTAATGTTGGCAGTAGTGTATTTTCTAGATGGCCATGCCACAACGTGAAAGAAAAAGTGTCATGCTATGCTATCACGGCATTATGGCGGGCAGCAGAATAGAGGAATAATTTTAAATGTTGATTTTCTGTAATTGCGAAAAAAATAAACCAGTCTTAAAATGATTTTCATGTGAACCTATAGGCCGTAATAAATACATCGTTTAACGTATAGCCGAGTTTAGATATATGAAAATCTTTTATTTTAATAATATGACGTAGCTCAATTATCTTAGACTCCGTGGCCAATCGTAACTATTAAAAAAAAATTTCTTTCCACCCTAGAGATGAAAACGCAATTTTCCACCCGGCTGTCCACCCATTCAAATTAAACTTTCCGAACAGGAGAGATGAAATAGTAGATTGATAACCAAGGGTTGAAAGTGACCCATTTCACCCGAGATATTTCTGGCGCTCGAACGAAGTGAGAGCGCCAATAGTTCGAGGGGAAATGGGTAATTTCACCCGAGTTAGACACTCTACTTTTCATTTCAACTGTGAGGAAAAAAGACACGGTATACCTAAATATATTTAATCTCGTTTCCCGCTTTATCTATTGAAAACTTTTTTTTCTAGTTTCATAAAAAAGTTAAAATACACATGCTGCCAACATAAGAAAAGTTAAATCGAGTTAGTCACGGCCAAGGAGCATGACTTCCATCTCATTCTTACCCTAACTAAAGAAAGAGATGGAATATATTCGTGACGTAATAAAGGTCAAATTTCTTGTTTCGAACGGATGTTCGGTGTTCAACCTCCTTTTGTATAATAAGCTCCTTGGTCGTGACCAACTCAATTAAACTTTTCTAATGTTGGCAGTAGTGTATTTTCGAAACGTGAAAGAAAAAGTGTCATGCTATGCTATCACGGCATTATGGCGGGCAGCAGAATAGAGGAATAATTTTAAATGTTGATTTTCTGTAATTGCGAAAAAAATAGACCAGTCTTAAAATGATTTTCATAATATGAACCTATAGGCCGTAATAAATACATCGTTTAATGTATAGCCGAGTTTAGATATATGAAAATCTTTTATGTTTATAATATGACGTAGCTCAATTATCTTAGACTCCGTGGCCAATCGTAACTATTAAAAAAAATTTACTTTCCACCCTAGAGATGAAAACGCAATTTTCCACCCGGCTATCCACCCATTCAAATTGAACTTTCCGAACAGGAGAGATGAAAATTATATTTCGTCAACTATACAGACCTTTAAGTATCGCGCGGCGATTCGTGTCCACAGCGTGCAGGGTTTATTTACACGCGCTTATGTCAGTGAGCCGGGACTGTTAGTGTTACTCATGGACGTAGAAAAGCGAATGATATCGAACGAGACCGACCGTTTTAACTCTGTCGTGGTCGAATTAATTTGCACGTTGTAATTGCATCGAAATATTGCTTATTTCTGGAAAGGGTAAGAAATATTTACCCCACAATCGACGGTTGACTAACTTTGAAAATCGAAGTTCGAAGATAAAGCTTGACACGTTAGCTCTATCCCTTTCTTTCAATTTAGTCTCGAGTGACGAGAGATAGCGACTCGGCTCCAGAAGAATTTAGTGTTTCTTGGTAACCATCCTGGTGGAACAATCATATTCTTAACTGACAACTCCCACCTTAAAAAGTTGTTGCTTTTTTTTTAAATGACTTTTGTTGCCAATTTCACTCCGAACAGCACTTCAACAATTTTTCAGAATGAGCTAGGTATGTGTATGCCAAGTTATACTTTAGCTCCATCTCTTTTTTCGATTGAATTACAAGTGATGAGAAAAAGAGATTGTTACATATATGACCAAAGTTATGAATTAAATGCCTTGTATTGTATACATGATGTAACCGGTAACCATCCGGTTGGAATTATTTTATTTTTTAATGACAAGCATTGGAGCGATTGGGATTATATAAGGATTAAAATGAATTTAAAACCGTAACGTTAATAATTGGCCACAGGTTATAAGGGTATGTTGCCAACACTCCGAACAGCGCATTTTCAAAACCTTTTTTCAACCTAGGCTTTTTATCAAGCTAATATGAATATGGTTTTCTCGCTCGCTCGATCTAATATTCTAATGCATAATCCTATCTTTCATTGTCGCTGATCATCGCCGGATAATGAATTAAGAAGACACCGGAGTCGGAGTGGAAGGTTGGAATCTGCCTCACTCCTTCACCTACGTTAAGTCACAGATACACGGGCTAGTATGCCGTACTTAGGGCCCGGCGACGGCGACATGACTCGCCCGTGTGTCACCTCAAGTACGCGAAGCTCTATGGTAAACACGGGGGAAAAAGATCGTCGAGCTTTAAGTACGTACGCGTACTTACTTGCCCGTCTATCTCGGACTTTAGATTTTGATACAGTGCGACACCAATGAATAGAAATTAAATGAATGCCATTTTCTACGTAACTGCACGCATTTAAGCATTTTTGACGTAAAATGCTTAAACATGGCAACAATTTAGTTGTTTTTTTTATGGCATAGGTACGAGCACACAGGCCACCTGATGGTAAGTGGAAACTGTGACCCATAGTGTGTTTTTTTAATTCCATTTTATTTAATTTCTTCTCTTTTGTGTCGCGTTGTAGCTTATGATGCTTATCAGTGGCCTGTTTTATAAAGCTACAAATTACAAAATTACAGGTTAGATGTTTCCATTTGACACAACCTCGACCAATGAAGACCAGCCATTTGAGCAGTGTTGTCAGTTTAGACCTGTAAAATTGTTACTTGTAGACGTGCCCCAGGATGGGTGCATAAAAATGGCATAAGTAAAGCATCCATCCATACATGATCCATTATGTACATTGTACCCTTATAAATAATCTGTGTTAATGATAATGACACATTTGACAGCTGTCTGTCACGTCAAATTATGGGCCTAAAAAACAAACAAGAATTTTATGCAAAACAAAGATACATAATATATGTACGAGAGTTATAATAAAACCCAATCTAGAAGTAGAGGAAAAGGAATCGAAACGTATTAATTATAAGTAAGTAGAGTTAACTTTTTCTTTTGAATATCACTTTTAAATTCGCGGTAAAATGGGCGATACGACCCCACACGCATGACGTTGTGCCGAAGATAACAAGTGTCAACGCAGTGAAGTTGAATGACTACTTTTTATTTAACGTTGCATACAGTTGGTTCGAACGCTCAGTTCTGTGGGAGTAATCGCGACGAACGCCCGCCTGATTACTTTACTTGTAAGTGTTGTTACTAATCCAATTTTATTTTTTATATTACGAATATTTTATCTTAAGTCTTCAGAACAGTAATTAATGCACGATTACTTGCGTATTTTCAAAAGTTTTAAACAAAATTAAGCCCTTAACGTGACCTTGTTCGATTTGATAAAAAAAGCATTTCGCCGGTCACTTACCTCCAAATTTAAGTAGACGCGGTCTGAATTAAATTTATGAGAAACGAAAATTGACATCAGTTTTTTTTTTAGGTTACCTCCTTCCTGCATCACACACAATGTCTCTCCAGGAGGTAAGTTCTATTTGTACATTTGTTTAAATTCCAAAGTCTATCTTGAGGTCAAAAGGCACTTGCTGATTTCAGGTGACATTGACATTGAGTGAATAATTTAAATTTAGAACTTATGCTTGTGTACTAGATATTCCAGTGTTCAAATGTTATTATTGGTTTTAGATTATCTTATTTTGTACTATGGACGTTTTGAGCTTTAAATAATTGAGAATTGTTGTTTAGTCATGATTCTGAGAAAGATTAGGTATATATTTGAGGATATTGGCAAAATTCACCTAAAAACACAGTTTACCCTCAAGTTTACAAAATAAAAGTGAGATTTAATTCGGAAGAACATTTTTTCAATCTGCAATACATTCGTTTAAGTGGATGGTTCGTTGAGCTGTAAAGTGTTTTAATTACTATTTTACTGTAATTTGCTAATTATTGGAGAGAAAGCCAACATTAAAAAATCACGTGGACCGTTACCAGTGCACAAGTATTGTGGTGAAAGTATGTAGTTTCTTGGAGAAAGATTTGACGATCTGCACACTGCATTTATGATAATGTAATAATAAAATACTGGTTTTTTGCTTGAAACAAATTTGAGTTTTGTGGTTTTTCAAAAACTGGTATTGAATTTGTTTACTAAAAACAAAATTGGATTGGATTGATCTTGAATTAGTTTATTGACAGTAAAACTTCTATATTTAAATTTGAAATTATGAATGTCATTATTTTTTAACCAACGTTCAAAGTTTGATATGTAAAAGTGGTTGCTGAATTCTTTACCATAAAATTACCATACTCAAGTGGGTTAGTGGAAAAAACAGTTGCTTCTAAAATACATATTTATATATGTCGTTATATTTAATACATAATTAAGAAAACATACATTATGGATGCAACGATAAGTTAATAACCTCAATAAATATATCAATATCTGGGGACAGTCTCACACTAATTGACCTAATCTTAAGCTCAGCTCTAGGCTTGTGCTATAGGTACTAGGCAAATACTAATATACATAGAAAAACCTCCAAAGCTTAGAAACAAAATGGTCTCTCTCATCAGCAATATTTGGCCGTACTAGTAAAACAAACCCGGGAATGCTAGCTTCGTAGGCAGGGCTAAAACATTGTCTAACCAACACTGTGTGCCTAACCTGTGTGGTACAAATTAAATGCAATAGTAATCTCACATTTATACATATGCTACTCCCCCTATTCTCCCCATTGGGGTAGATTTATAAATAATCCTTTTTTAGTAAACCCGAGGGGTACCAATTTTAAGTAAAAACTGAATTTGGTTCAGGGTTTTAGGCCCTGTATTGTCTGTCAGTCATGGAGTTTTATAATATGTATTCTTGCTGGTCGTTCCTGGCGTTGCCCAGGTGATCTTTTCTTCCATACGCACCTTGTACTGACATTTAAGAACTGGTCTCTAGGGATGCTCCGTTATAAATGCAGCAATTATTTTTTATTTATATAGATACATGTATTAAGTCCTGGGCTCCCAGATTTATCTAAATCAGACTATAATGACATGATACCCTAATTGAGATAAAGATCCAGTACAGGTACCTGCTTAAAATATTAATTACATAATAATTATGCCCCTAATAACGATTATTATCAATTTGGTGATATCATAGCAATGTTAATTCTAAAACCAGCTCCAATGAACCCTGGTACTAGTGAAAATACCTAAATAATTTGGTTATGCTTAAGATATAAACTACGAAAATCGATATTTAAAAAATAACAATCCGCCGCATTATCGTCTTTCAATACAAGAAAAAAACATTTACTTATCAGTAAAAAACAGACAAACAGGTTGATGTAAAATGATGAATAGGTAGGTAAATATTGCATGAGTACTTATAATATACCACCAGCCCAGTAGGTAACAGGCTCACGGCCTCTAGGTCAAGAAGAACGATTCTCGGCAGACACGCTTTTGTATAAATAATTGTCTACAAACATTTTTGACGTCAGCATTACGTCACAACATGACCTTTCATAGGTAAGTAAACACTCGTGGGCATATCAAGAAGTTTAAACTTAAAGCCTTTTTAAGCTATCAGAATTTGCCATACACAGTTATTTGAAAATGTCATGCACAGCTCGGGCCCGTGTGGAGACTGTGACCCTTCTAGCTATTAAATCATGCCGCCATTTCGCACGGCCCCAGCGTGGGGTTCATGGACCCTTCCAGTCAATTCAATGAAGCCCTAAGAGCTGCACTGAGTTTGGGTTTTAACCACTTACTTCCTCGTGGTCCTACTATATTTCTGAGGTCCTAGTGAATAAGTCGTCTGAAGATCAAGTGAAAATGGGGTTAAGTCAAGTAAACTCCGTACATGTTATACATGTCATGTATATACCTTTTTTTATTACGTGTGAAGTGACTTGTACCCTTATTCACAAGGACCCCAGATTTGTCCTATTGCACAAAAAGTGCATCTAGTTTTGATCACCAAATACTAATTGTAGTTGTAAAAGAAGGTAGGTTGGTTAGGTTCGTTAGGTTCCTTCAGATGCCCGAAGGGCAAACCACCCAGAAACAAGAGCCCCGCCCTCGAGACGGGGCTCCGCCGAAAGTCGGTAGGACGGCTATAGTAGGACGACGAGGAAACGGCCTTCTAACCAAACTTATTTTAGTTTTGAAGAATCCGGGGAGCGTCCGGATTAGGTATTCCAATAGTCTTTGTAGGAGGTTGTCGGGGGTTTTTAGGGTTCCGTAGTCAAACTAGGAACCCTTAGTTTTGCCCTGTCCGTCCGTCCGCCCGTCCATCAAGTGTCATCCCCCCCGGAAGGAATCGGAAGAATCTTCAATGAAAGTGCATATAACGAATTTAAAAGAAAAACTATCACGACTAAGTAAACTTGATTGGTCCCTGAGATACAGGCGAATAAGTGTTCATACCTACTAATATCATCTAAGACAGCACCAAATAACTTTTAATAGAGAATTGGTTAATTCTTGTTGCTTTTGAGCTTTTTGTGTAGTAACGGCTTCGGAACCCTACACAGCATGGTCAGACATGCTCTTGCCGGTTTTCATTATTGAGACCGTAATGCTGTCGTAATATCAAAGTGTCGTAGTATAGTCAAAGCATTTTATACTCTATTAGTAACCTTTAAATTCAAAAAGCTTTTACTATTACTATGCCTTCTTTGGCATTACAGCAGAATGCCTGTGGTTCTGGAATGCCCTAATTTTGCACTTATCGAGCGCCATGGCTCTTGACCAATACTCTCATTTTAGACAGACCCGCGTATGAGTCATAGATTTATGCTTTTGTTACCCGATACTTCCTGGTAAATTCAGCTATCCAGTAGCCACAAAACTTAATAATTTCGAAGTGCTAATGTAGCACGGAATCGTTAGATATATGTCCATGCGTCACAGTGACGTCACAGTCTATTGAATGGCGGAGGTCATTTGATTGAGCCCTCTGTATCTAGGATACCGCACACTAAATCCACCCGACTGAACCTGCCGTTAACATAAGACTCGCGAGTTGGCCGTCAAGCGTGACGGTAACTGTGCACTCGGTTTCCATTCTTCACGTGCCAATGATGCTGGCATACTTTCCTGAAGGAGTTTTCTTTATAGTATAGAGGCCAGTATTAGACTTAATTAAGCCTTCGCAAGATAATCCAGGAGTCTAGAATTTCATTTAACTTTTCATGTTTGATTATTTGTCAGTCATTGTGAATTAGGTTTTAGAATGGACTGAAATCTGAACTACATGTAAGGCTGATGACAAATATGACAATGCAATATTATGGCTAGACGGAAATTAAAGCCTTCAATAGGAGTACCTACCTACTCGTAAATTTGAGTTTGAGAGGAAACAATTTTCGTTCATAAAAACAACTAGCTGACTTTAGGTATATGCAAATTATACACAAACATAAATTACCTTAAACGTCTAACAAGCAATTTTTTTGAAACGTCTGTGAAGTATTAAAGATATTTCCTTATGTGGCTGTGCCAACTTTGTGCTAACCAATATCTCAGTAACCAGTATCAGAGACAGATGGATTGGTCGCTGTTTTGGTTTCAAGTCTGAAAAATCATGCTTTATCTCACGGAGAATTTAGGTTTGATGTTTGCAGCAAGTCTATCAAAATATGTTCCATTATTTTGGCTTTCTTCAAGGCGGTTTTTCTACTGGTTTTTATCCGTTGCCTTTTATTCCCCGGGCATGATTTTAAATGACACCAAGTCTTACTTGACTCAGTCATATGCGAGGAGAGTGTAGGTCTACTAATTCGGGATACCTACTCGTAGTCTAGTTGTATTCTACGAATAGGTACTGCACAAATCGTACGTACATATTGAATGACTAAGTCGAACGCACGAAAGATTACGTCAATCTTATACGAAATCTTAGATTACCGAAATCTAAACAGTTTTTAAGTAGCATTGAAGTTAAATTACTCTTCCCTATTACTAATTCTCTTCCTGCGGCCTATTATGGCTGAGTCTATATCGCGTGTCTACTGTGGATAAACTTCTGTCACTCTCGTACTTATTTACGTGTCAGAAGGTGACGGATATCCTAACTTTGTCACGCGATAAACGCAGCCATGTTAGGGCCTCTGGATTTTGTATGCGCCTACAGTCTCAATTGCTTCCTGTGTAGAATCACCGTACAGCGTATTCAGGCGGTCTGTTTTCTGACTGCGAAGTACTGCAATGCCGAATGCAGTTAACAGTCAACGTTATTCTTTATGGCATAGAGAAAGCAGATGAGTTCACATTCCAGATGGTGGTAACGGGCTCTGAGGGCTGAAACCTATGTATGTTTTTCATAAATTTCAATGGTAGGACTAGCCTCCAACAGTTATACTCACAACTCTTCTCGAAGCTGGGAGTATTGTACACATGTGTATGCATTTTTTTGCTACGGATCGCCACGCGTCACCGCCGCTGCCATCGTGACCAGGCCGTTATATGCAATAGAATGCTTATTGCCTCCATGTTAGGAATTTCACCGGGCTGTCTTCGTCTTACTTCCCACCGGAACCTAACAAATTCAAATTCAATTCCATTACGCAGTTTTTAGTGGTGGTACGAGTAGTCCGTCCGGATCACTACCGCACAGTGTGAAGATAATACTGTTGAAATAACTAGCATAGAGGCATGCTTTCTTAGTCCTCATGGTTCGCAATGCATTTGTAGCCTTAGGATTACAGTCTTGAGATAACAAATGTCTGTGCTCGTTGTCTTCCTCTGTGGCATAAAAAAAGTTAAATCGACTGCGTCTCAAGACGTTCCCGAGCTACAGCGTTTTTGCGGTTAGAAAAACCTTGGGATTTATTCTACTCTGTAACCGTATTGGTTTTGACATGTTATCGTATGGTCGACTTACGATAGCTCTTAGGGCCTTATCACACTTGCGAGCTGCTTTCAACTCGCCCCCAAATCGCGAGTGTGATATGATAAGGCCCGTATTTACTTTACAGGGCGAAAAACAATACGATAACATGTCAAAAGCAAAATGGCTTTCTCGAGTGGAATAAAGCCCCTGTAACATTATCAAAATACTTGGGAGTTTGAACGGTACAAGCTCGACTAGCAGGTTTCGACAGTTGACGATTTCGCAGCGAGTCCCGTTGTCTTTATGCGGTTAGCGGCCGGAAATTCTTAGCTTCATTTTAGCACGCTTCGCTAAGGAATTTGATGTCGTTTCAGAACCGGTTTCAACTGGATTCTTGAGCGTAAATGGCGTCCTGTATTTGGGCTATTGGGGATTTTTTTCTTCAGTTGTCCGCACTGTAAATACATCATTTTATCGGGAAATTATTTCTCACTAGTCCGCAACCTCAACAGAAAGTGTGAAAATAAACGCCGAGTTTGAGTTTGAGGTACGGACGAGTGGGATAGGCCCTATTGTTTGTCATTTAATTTTTTAAACACTTCTGGAGCCCTAACATGACTGCGTTTATCGCGTGACAAAGTTTGGATAAGCATTTGACACGTCAATAAGTACGACAGTGACGGATGCTTTATCCACAATTGACAACAATTCATATGTGCGATGGCCGTAAAATAAAAATACTGTTTGTAGATTTTACACTGCTGATTACAATAAAAATAAAATTGGATTTTTTTATTCAGTAGTTTTTTTTTATATTTAGGAAAAACAGTAAAAAAAAGTTGGATTGTGAATATTAGGAATACACTTATAGAGCCCTTAGTTCATTTATTACCATAGGAATAGAAAAAATACGTAACTGTCATTGTCATGTCGTCATTATTATAGAAAGAGATTGAAAGCAGTAAACGCGAAATAACTTTGTGAACGAGTACAATAGTAGTCTTTGGAGTTAAATTATTTATTTATTTAATGGAATCTACATAATAACGTTGGAGCGAACGGCAACGAATGGTTGACAAGTGACATGACATGACAGTCAGTTCTGTTACTTTTTTTTATTTTATATCATGCTAAGATCACGACATCAGTATTCCTAACTTTGTATATACGGTCTTTTTAATGACTATTTATTTAATAAATTATTAACGACGAATTTAAGTAAAATAAAGGAAAACCGAGAAACACGGGTAGTCTAATTTTTAATCAGCTATTAGAAACGCGAAAAAACAGAAATGCTTTTTTTTTGAAATGTTGTCAATTGATTTGACACGCTGTTTCGTTTGTCCGAAAATTTCATTGCCCGAAAATAAATCTCAGAAACCGTTTAACTGTCCTGGATTATTATAAAACTAACCTTACCTAACCTACAGGTTTTGTAGGCCTCTTTAAACATTTTGAAAAGTTAATTCGTTCAGAGAAAAATTACTTTCGGATGTATGAACATTTCGGACAAACGAAACAGCGGATAAAAGTTGTTGTAATCATCGATAGGTTACCCTCGTCTTAGTTTTAAACATTTTAATTATAATTTTATAGTATAATAAGTAGCTTTCTCCGAATTAAACAGAGAAAGGTTACGGCAAAACTCGCTCAGTCGTAAACCTGACTTGCAACCAGAACGGGTTCCGTCCGATTGAAGACGTTTCCGGTTTTTTGGCGAAATCACATTAAATGAAAGCGGATCATGAATTTTATAGCCAAAATGCTAGGAACAAGCTTTCTTGTTATGTCACGGATATGCATTTTAAAAATTATTTCGATATGAAGATTTTTATGTGTTCTTTTACATTCCGTCCGGGCATTCTGTTGCACCTGGTTCACCTACAGTATACTTAGACGATTCATGTAGCAGCAGTGGAATTAACAATGATGTATTTCTATGATCTACCTACTAGTTTTTGTCCGTGACTTTGTCAGCTTAAGAGTCGTTTATCGCCTTTTCTGCGAGAACTGCCTCATTATCCAGAAAGTCCTCTCCAGGCTAACCCACCATGTGCCAAATTAAACCACGATTGATTAAAACGTTGAAAATATATAATAATATGGTAACAAACTGGAATATAGACGTTTACGCGATTCGAAAATTCCAGAAGTTCATCAATAATCTAATTAATCTCTTCTATTTCCAGCAATTCGACAAAGCCGCCGGCGACGTGAAGAAGCTGAAGTCTCTTCCCAGCGATAACGACCTTCTGGAGCTCTATGGACTCTTCAAGCAGGCTACCGTCGGAGATGCTGACCCTGCCAGTACGTTCCTTGGTTTTTAACCTCCAAACAAGGGGTGTGTTATAATGGCCCCTTCTCAGCAAACGGAGAACACGAGCCCGAGAACGAGAAGGCGAGGAACATATCACAGTCACGCTTCTCGGTTGTTCTCGGGGGTTCTCGGCGTGAGTCTGTAGGGCTTATATGAGCTATCGTACTGTAGGTCGTACATGGATGAACCGATTCGGACTTAGTGTTTAAAAACATGCTAGTTTAATAGTTAAATAGGTTCTTTGAAAATTGGTTAGGACGTTTTCGACGACAGCTTTAAAAGTAGCGGTGGCCATTATAGCCGTTTTTTATCTATTAGTATCTTAGAACTCTGTAATAACAACAGCGGTTAGTCACGATAAGGAAATAACGTTGAAGTAATCATTGGCTTTCTGCGAAATGGTCCTATAGTGACCGCTTAAGCGTGTAAACGAATACAACGAATCAATCGTGACACATTTCTCACACAAGTAGTGAGCGTCAATTTTGTCCTGTAAGATAAATAATTAAATGGATGATTCATTGGTGAATGAAGCGTAATTGTGTGCGAAAGATTCATATCTATTGTCCGTTGTAGTGTCATGAAAGCATAATTCTCGGGTGGTAGGACTCTGTGCAGAGTCCGTCCGGATCGCTACCACCATCTTATCCATTAACCTACCGCCAAACAGCAGTGTTCGCACTGTTGTGTTCCGGTTTGGGGATAAGACAGCCGGTGTAATGACTAGCATAGAGGCATTCCATCTTAGTCCTCAGGGTTGGCAACGCATTTGCAGTCTTAGTCTTGTAGTCTTGTGAATGCGAATGTCTATGGGTCACAGTTTCCGCTTACCATCAGGTGGCCTGTGTGCTCGTTTGCCTTCTCTATGTCATAAAAAAAAAAGAGAGGATAAAATGTTAATAACCCGTGTTGTAGGTACCTTTTCCAAGGGCTTAGGTTAAGTTTGTATCAACACTGTCTTTTTTTTAACATCCATGGATGATTATCCTGTATAGGTTTAAATTACTTCTAAATACACATAAATATAATATATCTAGTGAGTTTAATATCGGAAGTTGGGATACTAAAGATTATTGTCACCAAAAATACGCCATACCCTACTATGGTCGCTTTTTTCACGGTGGATAAAGTATCTGCAGAAAGTGACAGCTGTTTAATCTACGTTCATTCATATAGATAAACGTGACCATAATATCAGGTTAATATGTATCATATAACATCTCCGATGGGCTTAAGAGTATTTATTTCATGACATTACATAATTAACCACACATGTTTATTTTTAACCGACTTCAAAAAAAGGAGGAGGTTCTCAATTCGTCGTGTTTTTTTTTGTTCCCATTGTCAACATGTGAGGATCTGATGATGTGGAGAAATCAAGGGAACTCCTCAAATATTATAGGCACACCTATAGCGATTTCGGTATTTTTCACTGTAACTCGTGCATTTGCTTTTGAAAAGTCATCGTTCCATATGGTGAAGTGGAACTGATGATGAAGACCTCAGATGGCCACCGGAACTCCTTAACGGTACCTATTTGAAGGGTGGCGATAAGATATCTCGATTAAGGTAGTTTAGTAACTATGACGAAACACATTTAACTGTTTAAATATGACTGACTTTCCCGCGGCGTTGCTTGCATTTTTAATGGCGGGTTTTGATATACCACTTTGCTGAAAGACCGCTTACAAAAAAAAAATGACTTTCAAAAATGACAATAGTTTTTAACCAACTGCATAAAAAGAAGTTTCTCAGTTCGTCGGAATCTTTTAAAATGCATGTTACTACTCGAAGAAGGCTGGACACAACAGAATCCGTCCGTGATAGCTTGACAGTTGAAATTTTCACAGATATAATTCTGTTGCTGCTATAATAACAAATACTGAAAACAAAATAAAATAAATATTTAAGGGGGGCTCGCATACAACAAATGTGTTTTTTTTTGTTTTGCTAATGTTGTATAGATAATGGCACGGAACCCTTCGTGCGCGAGTCTGACTCGCACTTGGCCGGGTTTTTAACAACTTGAGAACTTACGAGCAGATTGCGATTTGACTAGAAAATCCGGCTTCGTCACAGCCGCGCCTAAAATAACAGATTGATATCAGCTTCAAATATTAAACACCTGTTCATCGATTGTCTAGGATGTTATACAAGCAACGATGTTGATGCATTCGTTAACACTCGGGATGTATTGACTTCTATAAGTAAACAGTCTGTCAAATTCGAACCGAGGCACGTTTTCTGTGACGATAATGAAATAAGCCTGTTTCAAAGATAGCCCTTTTATTGACGGTGTTTTGCTAAATGTCTGGTCGCGGATCCATGGTTGACGAGTATCACCATAGACTGACTCACTGACTGACAGATTGATGACTGTTAAATAAGTGGATTAAGAACTATCCCAAGCTCTTATGATGTGACATTTGTATTAAACAGTTAAAGAAACATAATATTATCAAAGAAATGTCAACCTTCACAAACATAATTATGGTCAATTTTCGGTTACCGTTATAAATGTGAAAAATATAATTAAATAATACTGTAGATAATACGACTCTATTAATCTTGTTCTATTGCCGTGTTGCGATTGTTTTGCGATGACCTGTCCGAGCTATGTTGATGACAGAGGTCGGAATATGTAGTAAACCTGACGCATATACATTCGTAAATATATATAATACGTTATTGAATGAAGATGCATCACGTTTAGGATAATAAGCGCTACCTATTCAGACCCCTGTGGATCTGGCATTACATAGTCTCTGTATGCTTGCATTACATCGTCTTGCTTGGATCTCCGCCATACTAAACGTAGGCCCACCTAGTTGGTAGTTGTAAGTTTGGGCTTGATGACTTAGCAAAAATCTGCCTACTGACAACAAAAACATGTCCCATTTCTCTCCCTCTATCTCTCTCCCAAGATTTTCGGCATGTTTTCCTGCTGAACTACACATGTTATTTGTTATTATATTTAATTTAATATTTACAGCTTTATATAGTGCTTAGACTAATTGTAAGTAGTCCCATTGTTACATCAAATATGTTTAAAAAATTACTGACTGCTGAGTTTCTTGCGGCGTTTCTTCTCTTGGGAAACGCTGGTAAATTCTTGACGTGTAAAAGTGCCCGTGCGGCCTTCTTACTGAATAAATGACTTTTATCTTTACCTTTTATCCCAAAAATGTTTTTTTGACAGAAAATACCACTAAATTATTACTACCCTATTTGTCGATTGACCCTTATCGACGTTTATCGACTAAATTCATGTTTTAAAATTAATCATGGGCTGATACCGTCGCGATTAAAACTTAAAGCTGATCTAATTTAGTGATAGAACACTTGAAATTCCGTGAAGCTATCATCGATGATTATTAGTTTCGATCCATCATTGGTTTATCAGTTGTTATTAATAGTAAATGTCTGGTATCATAGCAGCATATCGGTTTCGTGCTTAGTTAAACCGCACTATTTCTATGAATTCCATGAAACATAAAGTAATTTCTGGGGACCTGGACCTAAATAAAGTCGACTTATAGACTTTATTCGTAATGCAAAGGTCATGTATATAAACGGGGTAATTTTCACTATAAGTACTTACCCCAGATTTAGGGAATTTCGGAGGGTAGTGTCAATTAAAAATTAACTCATAAGTTAGAACGACAACAGGCGCTAATATGAGATGTGAAAACCTTCCATGTTTCATGCAGGGGAGGGGATAGAGATATTACTCCAGGGACTTGGCAGGATTTACGTACTCATCATCATGGTTTTTCCCAATTTTTGCATTTTTAAGATTGGGCTCCGAGCCCGTTTACCAATAGTTGCTATGTGCGCTTGTTTTTATATTATATTAGCTAAGCCAAAAATGTGGTCTACCACCCTACGGTTGAAGTTCATTTGCACGTCATGATACAATAAGTTCGATTTTCCCTTGCAATAATATTATGACAGTGACAAGTATCAACCTTAGCGATAATTAGATCTCGCAGAAACTTTTGTCTAAACCGGTAGACCACTTTCTTGGCCGACCGTACGTAGGTTGCAGATTAGGTAAATTTAGGTAACGTCTTATCTGTATAGGGTATTGTTGTGTTCATCTTAGTAACATTTCTCTTGGATCTCGTAAATAAACAACTAAACAATAAATCGTCTACGAAAAACTCACTAAGTTATATGTATTAGTAAGTTATATAGTACACCGAGGAGCAAAAATACCGGGTCAGAGTGCGTTTTTCATACAAACGAGACAATTTCGAAGCCTTGGTTCCTCGCCTGGGGTTGTTATGAGTGAGGTTTAATGGTGGATGCTCCGAGGTTCAATAGAGGAGGTCAAAGTTCTTAGGATACCTAACTGATCGCACAATTAGTTAACACCACAGCCGGACAGTTTGGGTCAGCATTTGGATTTCCTTACATTTTATTGCCATTTTAGATGTTTTTCTGAACATGCACAATTCCGGCGTTAACCGCAGATTCATTCAGTTGGGTATCCTAGGCACTCTGGAAATCCTGTATCGATGCTTGAGGTATTCATCAGATTTCACTAAAAGCATCCCCTGGCGAGGAACCAAGGCTTGTAATAGCCTCTTTAGTATGAAAAACGCACTCTGACCAGTTTTTTTTGCTCCTGAGTGTATGTAGGTACTTAGTGAGTTATATGTAGGTAGTGAGATCTTCCTCTATACATATTGAGGAAAATACTATATCCTGCGGCAGTCCAAAACAATATAATACTTACTAGCTGGCAAATAACACGATAACTTCTCGAAGAAGCGTAGAAATCTGCAATTTTAATGCCCCTTTTGATTTGAATAGCAACAATTTATCTACCACGATGTGATTTAAAAAATACTAGGGTTGCGTACTGGTAATCTACTCGGTAAACCCATATTGCTTTTGACATGTTATCGTGTCGTCAACGTAGCTCTTATTATCACGAGTTCAAAACAAGACTAAAATTTCAAAAGAAATATAGTTTTGCCGTGTAGAATAGAGGTCTAAACATATAATCTGGCGTCCTAATGAAAAAGGGTCATCTGAAGATCAAGTGAAAAAGGTTGTATACGCCGTTCATGTACATATCCTTTTTATTACTAGTTAAGTCAACTTGTAGCCTTTTTCACTCGGATCCCAGTTTCATGGTATGTCATTGTATCGCTTAAGTTTTAAAACTCGCTCTAATATATGAGCGCACACGTGCTTATGCTAACCTAACTTTATCCGCTGGCGTGACTTTTTAAGAGCTATTACACTGTACATTATCTTATGTTCTACAAAATTCGGTTTAAAGATCTTTATTTCTCAAAAGAATAACAATAATTCACTTATTTGAGAAAGATATATAACATGCATAAACTATAAAAAATCTAAGCTAATGAGCGTAAACATTGATACATTTGATACGTCGCAAAACTATAAAGTTACAATTGGTGGGTAGGAGTATAAAAGTTTACAAAACAAGTTAACTAAAGTAAGGGAGCGCGCTTCGCTGTACGGTGCGAGCGCAGTTAGATAAGATAACAGTTTTACAATGATATAAAGAGTTTGGAAGTGTCTCAGCATGTCTCAGCAGCTCAAAATTCGTCCGTGCTTCCATTTTATTGACTGGTTGTTTATGATCCATTATTTTTTTAATCACTAGGAAATTATTGGCACGATATAATCACGGATCGTAAACTGATTTTGTGAAACCATGTGAAACTAAAAAAAGTTATCCAACACTAAAGTGTACAATATATGGATAATTATTCATTGTAGTCACGAGCTTCTAAGCAGACAGCAACTCTGTCAGACTAAAATCTGCTGCCATCTGACATTAGGAAATCGCATTCGGTCGCATCTCCAGCCTCTATAAGCAAGATTGAGGACATGTCTCCTTATAATTGTCCTTTGTTGCATTATATGCAGTATATATTTATTTATTTATATTTTTTACATATACGAGTAGGTGCATATACCTACATAAAATGTGTGTGTGCGTATGAGTGTATGTGTAGGTACCTACACGTGATTATATTAATATTTTGATATTGATTATTATTATTTTTAAACATAGATATGTCACTGTTAGTATATGTCACTATTTATTCAACATTTTAGATCTAAAATTTAGTTCACGTAGTTTCTGTACACTTTGTTTTTGTACTTTATGTGTATTCGTTGCCAGTTTTTTGCTTTTTTCATTTTCCTCAATCACCCAAAGGTCAGCTCCCTTAAAGGGATAAGTTCACATTCCTATTATGTAAATATCGTATTTGCATTTCTGTGTCTTGTACAATAAAGTTTTATACATACATACGAAAACCCTTGGGGTTTGTATTTATCTCTCACTCGCTCCCATACGCTCTTATGCGAGTCTGACAGAATTAATCCGAATCTCTTGCACTGTTCTTTCCTGCAAGTTGTTCGTGAAGAACACTATTATTTTAATTCAATTTCTTTTTGAAACGTAAAATATCTGTCGTATGATCTAACGACCGAACATCTAAATACGAGTATGATCACATCATAATAGTAATATAATATTAAATAATAGGATTTAATAAACTAAATGTACCTACCATTTTACTTAGTTCTTACAACCTGCGATTTAACAAAGCAACATTTATTTTTATCTTATTTCTAAACCAAACTGTGTTAGTACTTAACCTCAAAACAATGAAAAACGTTACGAGTGTTTGCCTCGATAGTAATCTTGATAGCGACATCATAACGCAACTGGCATTTCGTGTGGTTTGTTTAGTTTCTACACATATATAAAATAAATTATGTACCTTTTTAAATTGGTTATTCAGACTACTCTCAGGGTGAGTATCACCAGAGCGGTAGCGGATCTACCAATAGGAATGCTTAATTTTTCAAGCTGCCCTCAGCGCAGCTCTCCTATTGGTGGATTTTTTCCTCGCACGCCAATCGGCGACCTCCCACAGCGCTAGTAGACTAGATACTCACTTAACGATGCGGTTTCTCAACTATTTGTTAATCCACAACCATTCAGCAATGAAGTGTCAACCCTCGCCATCATAATCGTGGGTAAAAAAAATACTGCTAAAAATTGTGGGGTGACGTACGTGACACACTCTTGCGTGACAGCATCCAGTTACTAATGAGCCTGTTATTTTAGGACTTCTAAGATGTTCTTGGATGTAGCTCGTGTGTGAGATTAAGCTTGTTTGTAAAATATTCACCAGTAATCATTCTTAGCAGCGCAAATCGAAGTCAACCTGTACACTTAACCGAGTGAACTCCACGTTCATTGTAGGTAATTGGTTTGTCATGCATAAAACATTAAACTTTCTTCGTGACAATGGAACTACACAAAAATGCCTAAGTATCAAACATACAGCTACATTATTTTAAAATGTTACAATGCATTGCATTCAATGTAGGGTTTATTGCAATGTTAAGACATTTTTGATCTGTCCTTTAACTTGATTCGCCCGAGGCTGTGCATCCCCCTTTTTTGTCAGTGGGAAAATATGGATACCGACACGCAACGGGGAGGCGCGGTAGTTATGTCAACTTCTTACTGACTTCAAATCCTCGTGTGACCCTCTTTAACGCCATCGGTGTAGCTCACAAACCTACGTATAAACCTGTGGTAGTAACCCTATATCGTATATTCTCCTCACCCTGACCCAATCATTTGTTACAGGCAAACCCGGTATGCTCGACTTCAAGGGAAAGGCCAAGTTCGAGGCCTGGGTCAAGAGGAGTGGAACTTCCAAGGAGGACGCACAGAAGGCCTACATCGCGAAGGTCGAGACCCTCATCGCCTCCATCGGCCTCCAGTAAACAGAGATCGGAGCGAGTGGAATGAATGAATACACCAAGACCATGCCAAGACTTCTAACGTGTCTGGCAACTTCCAGTGCGAAAACATCACATAAAATAATTCGTTTCGCAAGATGTCAGGAATTCAAAATGGCTGCAATCTAGCTCAAAGTATGCTAAAGCGTCAATAATTCTATCAACGAAGTAATTTTTGTTGTTTTAATGGTTATTGACAAAAACACAATTGCAGCTTGATCTTAAACCTGGATTGATTAGCATTGTTTAGAGCTCTTCCGATTCTGCGACGTTAAAAATACATTTCGATAAAAACTTTGCAGTTAACCTGAAAATGTTTTATGAAAGTATTTTTTCGTCGTGTTGAATGTGTATCTTCCATTTCCGCCCGTTCTAAAGTCAATTATTTATATTTTCGGTTAAGGCACAATTAGGTTATGATGTCAGACATCACAATATTGTAAGCATCACAATTTTTCCTTTACAGTCCTCACTATCGGTGGGGCAAGCTCTTTACGAGTATCTCTTGTTGAGTATGGTATTGTTATGTTATGAACTTTTTTTATAATGCCTGTGAAATAAATCAGCTGGGAACTGTATTTGTTGTTTAATATTTCTGATAGTGTTGGAGTATGGCGCTCGAGACTGAGTCCATACAGTGTTCAGATTCGCGATGTTCTGAATAAGTGCCAAATCAAACCCACCCCACCGACGTATGTGCATGAAGAAGCTATTTTTATTCATTCTTATTGGAATTAAATTTACAAAGCCGTACACCTACTATCCAAAGAAGGAATGAAGGAATTCCCTGGAGATCTTTTGACATGTTTTACTATCTTACCGTATAGTTTTATGCTCGACATACTATACTTATCTACTTACCTAAATATTTTCAAAATAAGTGATTTAATCTCTAATCTCTAAGTAGATTATGCCGTAGCGTAGCGTACTTTGAACATCGATATATAAATCAGTGCTATTGCACACAGTTATAGATAAAAGATAAATGTTTTATGTATGTTTTTCGACTTTCATTGAGGTCATTCTTAAGAAGTCGATTAAAAAATCGATTTTACACGGTGTACATAAATATCTTCGGAGTTCTTCCTAGTTTTTAAACTCACCATAGATGTATATGTATAATTTTTAGACATCATCATTATTCATCATATCAGCAGAAAAAACCCCAATCACCCACAATACTTTTTTTTATGGCAAAGTAATTGAAATGTTTTTTGGGGTGTTCTAAACTTCTAAGCTTTCTAAATGAAATACTGTGTACTGTGTTCATGCTGTAGCAGTATAATTAAGTAAGCATTATGGTGCATGTTACGACACTTACGACTGTAGACCTGTTCGCTGTTGGATTGCATATTTTTTTATCTACGCCCATATCATAAGCCCTCTTTAATGCGTTCAAAAACCGTAGGAAATTACCAGCATTACGACAACCAATTTTACTATGAGAATTATCTGGTCTGTGGTAGAAGGTAAAATCTGTACTGTAATGTTATAACAGTATCAAATTTGATATCGTTATGAGTTTAAATTTGGAACAGCAGTCAAAACTCAAGAGGGTCTCTATTTTAGTATCCAAATAGCTGTTTTTTTTAAATATTCTAAGGCTGGGTTTTATAAAAATCCGGGACCCTCAGTTATCGATTTTCAAGGCAATCAGAATTGTTAAAAGTGGACGCCATTTTGAACTTTTTTGTTACTGGTCCGATTACCCTGAAAATCGATATCTGAGAGTCCCTGGGGACTACAAATACGGTTCCGTAATAAGAATTGTTAAAAGTGGACGCCATTTTGAACTTTTTTGTTACTTGTCCGATTGCCCTGAAAATCGATATCTGAGAGTCCCTGGGGACTACAAATACGGTTCCATAATCAGAATTGTTAAAAGTGGATGCCAGTTTTAACTTTTTTGTTACTATAACACTATAGCATTGCAGGTAATTTCTCTACGGGTTCTGAAGTTCTGAACCCATCTTAGAGCACTTATGATATGTGTGTAGATAAAGTAGTGTATGTAACTGTACATAATTAGGCCTTAAAACACTCGTGTGATCCTATTGTGAAACTCGCTGACGCTCGTTTCACAAAACCACACTTGTGTTTTAAGGCCCCTCATTATGCATCAGTTACATAAACTACTATTTACGCATAATGTATCTTTACGCATAAAATCGTAGTCCGAAAACGGGTTTTTACAATAGAAACGTTTTTACTCTAATTATTAATAAAACTAACCTATTTACCCCTAACTTAACGTAATCTACAAAATAGACGGTTATTAAATTCTGCAATGTCAGCCTTAAAGGATGTTACAGTGCGGTAGCTGTCACATTTTTGACGTAAAATGATTAAACACGGCAACAATTTAGTATAACAAAAAAGGGATCTTATTAGTTCCATTTTATTTTATTTCTACTCTTTTGTGTCGCACTGTATGCACGTTGCATGGATTTGGATGGAATTTGAAATGGAGATAGCTTATACCCTGGCTTAACACATAGGCTAACTACTTTCCATCCCGGACGATTTAAAAGTTCCCGAGGGAGAAACGATAATCAAAATCTACGCGACGTAGTCGCTGGCAGAAGTTAGTACAAACTAGACTAAGAATTAAACTACAACTCCATTCATCATCATATATTTACAAATAATAACCTAATTCATGTACCCAATAATACCACAGGCTATAGCAGGCCCAGAAGTACCCGTCAACGCACTATCCTCCGTTCCCGCCCTTCCGTAATCGTCTTCCCCTTTAGTTATGGCTACAGATCTACCTACAATGGACCTCGGCCCGGTTAGAGAGACTAAGTGGTCGACGATTTTGACGTCTACAGTGGCGCCATCTTCCGCTTTGATGTTGCCAAGGTCTCCAACATGGCGGATGTGGTCGCGAGGCCCGCCATGACGACCCTGTGGAGTGTTAATTGGTTGAGATTGCAGGATATTATGACGTAAATTAAAATTAAAAGATAAATGTTTGTGTTGCACGATAATTGATGCTATAATTTTATAAGGTTTAAGTTTTAATTAGCGTCTTTAGGTGTTGGTTGTGTTTAATCATCACGTTTTTCCCGGTCCTGACACTTGGAATATTAGTAGTATTTTATCGTAAGGGCACGAGCACACAGGCCACCTATAGAGATCTGACACTCGTTGATATTTTCGTTCTCAAGACTGCAAATAGGTACGTTGCCAATCCTGAGGACTAACACCGAATGCCTCTATGCTAGTAATTCTACTGGTTGCCTTACCCGCACACCGGATGCCACAATGCGAACAGTGACGTTTGGCGGTAGGCTAAAGGATACCGATCAGGACGGACCCTGCAATTTAAGTTAGCAAATACATATTGTGTATCGGATATAGTGGTGTGCTTGTCAAAAGTATAACCACTCTCAGGACTACACGATGTTCGGGATCGTCTAATCTTCCAATGTGTTAACCCTCACATTTGTTCGCATGTAAGTATATTAAGCAGCTGTTTTCGCATTGTAGTGTTCTGGCATGGGGATAAGACAACCGGTTAAATGACAAGCATAGACGTTCCATCTTAGACCTCAGGGTTGCCAACGCATTCGCGGTATAAAGATTGTAGTCTTGTGAATGCATAACTATGTCTATGGGTCACCGGTCCAACTTACCATCAGGTGGGCTGTGCGCTCATTTGCTCTCCATAGCATTAAAAAAAGCAGCTTTTCCCCGATGTCTGTTAGTATTAACACTTACATAATATGCAATGAAATGTGGCCCAAGTTCTTTGCAATTGTCCTTAATGGCGCCTGATTGGTGCACGTGAACTCCATGGAGGCCTGCCGTCAGCCCTGTGACGTTCCCCTCGATGGTCACCGGGCCGTTGGGCACGATCTGCGTGAATAGCAGCTCCCCAGCAACTCCTGACTCTTCATCGGCTTTCAGATAAACTATCGCTTGGAGACCCGGTAGCGATCGAGGCGCCTGTTAGAATTGAATAGCAAATTGTTAATGATGCCTGTTTGAATTCGTCAGGCGTTTTTATTTTATTTTAACAGTATACTATTTAGACAAAATAAATATTCATTTGTGTCAGTTACATTGAGATTTTTTAATTTCTAACAATTACAATCATCGACTAAATTAATGTCCTACGACGCCGACATCACTCCACTGTAGGCGTTACAAGCAAATGTACAAATTTACCTGAACACATACGTACCTAAGCACCAAAAAAAACAACTACAATTGATAAAACCCTTAAATATAAACAAATTATAACATAATAATATAGATGTTAACTTCTGAATCATAATCACTGTCATTATGGCTCACAATTTAATAGTTAGAAAAAACTCGATTTTAATCGTCCAATGTTAATGTGCGATGAGGAAGTGTTAACTAGACAGCATAACAAAGATAATTAAAGGCTTTGAAAAAAACCGTGGTTATTCTCTATTGAATGAACAACTCAATGAACTCGCCCAAAACCTGTTATTAAAGGATCGATGTCTAACTCGTCTGAAGAATCCCTAATGTTTGCTAGAGATAAATAATGAAGAATCTGCAGTCACTGGACTTAAGATCTATGGCAATAAGCTCACAAAGAAGATTTTCTTATAGTCCTGTGACTGATTGCCAATTAATAGGAAAAAAAACGATTGAAACGCCATAGTAATTGAAACTGGGGGCCGACAAGAAGCATAACTAACGTCAGCTAAAACGGACTAAACGCAGATTGTCGTAAGGTTGAGGATCTATTGCGCCGGCCGTTATGGCCATCTTTGCTGTCCTAGACGAGTGCATTGCGAGAACGTCATACCTAGTTATCGAAAATTTATAGGATTAACAGTAGTAAGCTGCCGTACGGTCACGTCCAGCGCGTATTGTAATTCTATGCATAATCTATACATTTATGTTTACGTTTAGCACGATGTCTACGGCTTTAGAGTCACTGTTCTGCTCAGGCGGTGGATAGAGTATCCATTACTCTCGCACATACATACTGGGATTACTGGGCAGTGCCGGTTGTTTTATTGACGTGTATCCACATCGATTCAAACGACCATATAGGCCCGCTGAGCTCACAACCAGTGGGTAACTCTAAATAAATTAAAACATTGTGACTACAACGCTGATAACGTATGTCAATTAGAAATCTTCTTGGTTTATATATCGTCAACTATATAGTAGCTTGTCAACTAGTTTCAGTTTGAATTTGATTATTTTGCAGTTTGACGGTACGTCATTTTTGCGGGTTATACATTTTTCACTTGACTTTACTCGTATCACGTCGGGAAATATAACACGGATAGCTAGTTTGTGTACGCCAAACTGCTAAACAATCTATTTAAGTATACATAATTATATTGAAACCGATTAGAGTTAGAGCTAACATGTTGTGCGCTATGGAATAACCTCTCGATAGCTGTCTATTAGTCGTGAGCGAACACCGATCTTCATGATTCATTATACTTAGGCTCGTAGGGGCAAGCCGCAGTACAGTCAGCATTAAAAATATCAAAGCATCCTAAGTAACAATTAATTACATGCGATTATAATTCCTGTTATACATTTAATACGGAAGCGTGGAAAAAACCTTTTGAAATTTATTGCATTAGTCGTTTTTTTTTTATCGTGGGCAGCTTTGCCGAACACCCCTAGGCTCCGACATAGTAATTTAATTACTCGACGCTAACGTATCGTATCCACCGCGGTCCCGCGATCCTGGCGAGGTCGTCACTCCATCTTGTTGGAGGCCTAACTACAGCTTACCTTCGCGGTGGATGCAAAAAGCACAAGACCGGTCTGAGTGGAAAGCCTTGGGGGAGGCCTATGTCCAGCAGTGGACGTCTTTCGGCTGACATGATGATGATGATGAACGTATCGTAAACCTAACCTTATGGACTTGAACATAATTTTCAATATTGGATGTTTAAACGATTTTGAAAAGCCATAATTTTAGTGATAATTAATTTATGATAAGAGTAACATTACATTATAATAAATAATTATGCAAAGCAACCACCTCTTTGAGACCCAATAACTGTCAATCATTCGACATCCGACTTAATCGATCAAACCACAAAAAAAAACGTAATAGCCTTTGCCTTGAGGAAACTGTATCCCTCCTAAAATACCTAACCATTAACGTATTAAAACGACATTAATCCCAAATGTGCTAAAATAGAGACACTGGCACGCCAATCAAGGGTCCTTGGCGTGGCGGGTTGGACGCGGTGCCAATTACTGGCACGCAAGGATGCGGCAGTTATAAACATGTTAGTCATTATCATGCGCCTGCGCATTAAGGTAGGTCCACACTATAGGCTCCATCAAATCGGACTGCGTGACAAATCTACAGGACTTAATGCGTTGAATGTGCACAGTGTAAATCATGCGCTCGGAATGGGTCACATCGCGACAGTAAGGGAGGTAGGGGACCATTGGGCAGCCCAATGGTCCTCTACCTCCCCTACGGTGTAACATGAAAAATACCGTCCTTAAAACCGGTACTGACATGGTCATGGCACAGTGGTGTTACGATGAAATGTCACATGTAGATCCATCTTTACGTAATTAGCTACGGGCTTAGCATTCTGTTTACTAAAACACTTGGTCAAGAAAGCAGTGACAAATAAAATCTAGGGCCACTTGTTCGTTTTTAGTTTGAAATACCTACAATTTGTAATGTCGTTAGTTTGGTATCAAGGATGACTGTGCTAAAAGTACAGTCGGTAACACAAGCTAGCTACAAAACTGTTTTTCTTTTAAATATTTTTAAACACGTTCATAGACTTCCAAAACTTACCTAAGTAATCTGGAATTGCTGCAAAGGTCTACTACTACACAAGAGTAGTTAGTTGCACAAAGGAATGCAATGCAACGAACGAAGCGAATGTCACCTATGATTATAGGACTACTGTGCTGCAAACAGTGCAAACAAGCGTACGGCCCGCCTGATGGTAAGCGGGTACCATAGCCTATGGACTCTTGCAACACCAGGAGTATCACATGCGCGTTGCCGAGCTTTAAACACCTATTTACTTCTCTCTTGAAGAACTCCACACTATAGTCCCCAGGGAAAACCTCAGCAGGGAGCTCATTCCACAATCGGAGCGTTCGTGGAAGGGAGTTCCTTTGGAATCGCACAGTGCGTGACTATTTGGGTTCCAACATATAAGGATGAACTCCCCGCCGATGGCGAGTGGTGCGATGGTAAAATGTAGCCGTTGGCATCATGTTGAACAATTCCTTACATTTCCAATTTACTTTCATTTACCCATTCGAACCATTTTATTTACACAGAGGCAAACGAGCCAATGGGTAACCTGATGTAGTGTGATCACCGTCACCTATTGACAAGTAACACCAGGGCCGAGATTCTAGACGGTAAAAACCATATCGCGGTAAAGGTAACTCTGTTCAGAGCCTACTGCACGCCTTTATACACGAGTGGCCTATGGGCAGATTTCACGCGAAGGCAATTTAATGAGCTTCGAGTTCAGTTCAATAACGCATTCAGGGTGCTGATGGGGCTGCCCCGGGTCTGCAGCGCGTCAGGGATGTTCGCGGATGCGCGGGTAGACTGCTTCTACGCCACGATGCGCAAGCGATATACGTCTCTGGCGCGCAGGAGCCGGGCCAGCGCCAACAGCGTCCTGGGTATGATTGCTGACAGCTTTGATGGTTTGTATCTAAATAACTACCGTATGATACATTTAAATACGAAGTGTAATTATATTGATTGACTAGTGACTCGCCAGCGGCTTCGCCCGCTGCAAATTTCCGACGTTCCCGGTGGTTTATTTTTCTTTCATACAAACCTTGCCCTGACAATAACGAATACAACCAAAAAGGAATCAGCCAAATCGGTTCAGCCGTTCTCGAGTTTTAGTGAGACTAACGAACAGCAATTCATTTTTATATATATATATATATATATATATATATATATATATAGAAGAAGAAGATTGAATTAAGTGAATTGTATATTTTATTGTTTTAACTTTATTAACTGACATAAGTACCTACACAATGCAATTTCTAATTTATGTTTTAGTTTAGTTTATTTTACGTGTGATTTTAGTTTAAGTATGGACTGTACATTGTCTGAAATAAATTGATTTTGAATTTTTTGAATATCGTCTTTGACCTGTTATCGTATTGTCAGCGTTTAGATAGCTCTTATTTACTTGACAGTAAGGAAGTCGAGTTAAATCAATATCATAACATTAACGGTCAAAGACGATTATAATTCTTACTGTCTAAAAAAGAGGCCCAGTAGTATACTGCCACCCATCGAGGTGTCACTTGTGGCAGCTCGTGTGAAACGAACTATACACACATATACAAACGCGAGGTCAACGCGATTTAATATGCTATTAAATCAGTCAGCGAACACGTCATAAATACAGTCGTGAGGATCTGTCGTCGTGAACCCAGCACAAGGCTTCCCAAATACTGTCCAGTCACGAAGGTGTTGATGACTCAGGATATAGTCATCTTGAGGACCTTTGTTTTAATTACAACGTTAAAAGGGAAGGAACAGTGGATTTAACATTACCCAATTATCTGTGGAATTGATCATGATTGCATAATTGGCAGGTTCGAGTAAATGGGCGTTTTCGTACCGCGTTTAATTGCATTAGGTCCGAATATGGTCCGAATCTAAGGTCCGAATGGAGTTGTAACTAACCATGGAAGTACAACTTTAAGAGTAATCGACATTTCGCTGCTTAAATACAAAAGCGCCACAAATCAAAAACAAATATAGTTTGATTTAAAACTGAAAGTATATAGCATTCCGATTTCAAATGCAACACACACAGACACATTTTGTTTTGCGTCGCTTTTGTATTAAAGCAACGATTTGTCCATTAGAGTATGGTCACACGGCAGGTTCGGTTAGGTTAGGCGGTTTTCGTATCGCGTTCGATTGCGAAAATTGCAATAGAGATAGATCCTAATGTTAATTATAGGTAACTATGGAATTACATCTTTGGTAATTAATATTCTCCTTTTTTAATTTGCAATGCTTTCTTCTCCGTTGGCTTCTTTCAGGTAAAGTAAATAAGTAAACGATTTAATATTTCAAAATGGCATGTAAATTCGTTTCCTGATTTAATCAATATCGGTATTTGTGATAAACAATAAAAAACTGGCTATTCTTACCACAGCCAAGGCAATTTGTTTTTGAGTTCGATCTCCCGAGGGTGCGTAGGATTGCCGGCGGAGATCCTGAAACAAAAATAACATTTTAGTAACAACAAGTAGTGTTCTGATATCTTCTTAAACTTCTTTAATTCCTAAACGATTCTTTGCAATTTCATGTTACTGTAGGTACCAACTTAATGTAGCATTTTTCTATCAGGTCTTCAGAAAATGCTCCAATTTCAACGAAAACGAATAATAATTCAACAAAAAATATTAACGCCCTCCATTTTAAATAATAATGTATTAAAGTCATTGACCAACGCTAAGTAGTTACATGTCAAACTTTTTTGTCAATACGCATTAGAAAACTGTCAAGTCGATTTTAATTTGCCAAGTTCATGGACCCATTATTGTAAAAAAGTAAACGGCATCGCTGTGGATTGTTGCGCTCCAGTTCACTGAACTTTTACACAGTTTTTGTCGTTGTAAAATATTTCTTTTTTCATTACTGATATTTATTTTAATGTTAAAGAATCAGCGTGGCCTGAGTAATTTATTAAGACAGTAGAAAAAATATTGATGGAAAAAGTTTCATAGGAAGTTCCACAGTATGTCCTTTCACAGAAATCTTTTTTCTGGCTGAAAAATCTACTAACGCAGTGTTAGTAAGTCTTGTTGATACCACAAAAAAAAATGCGGAATGTTGACAATTTGCCAAAGACATAACATACATTTTACGAAAATATTTCGACTTTTGCCTCATGGATTTTCAAGGATTTTGTAAGTGCCAGGAGTATTACTTTGTAAATAAATCACTTAGGAAGGTAATTGAAATGACGCAAAAGGGTACTTAATTAAAATGGATCACAAACATGAGCTTGAAAAATTAATATGATTAAAACATGACTTTCGTTTATTGCGAAAAAAATGTAAAATATTTTTGTTACACTTACATATAAATAAGGCTCCATATAAACTTCGTAAACATTGCTTTGGTAGTCTTCAATCGCTGGCAGTGTCTTTATAACTAAATTCCTGCCATAACCAGGGATTCCTTGTAAAGTTTTTCCATTCAAAGCCGCAATTAGCCACAAAAACTGGCCGAAAAACACGTGAAGCCGCAGGTTCATTTCGAAAAAGTTAATTCAAAAAAAAACTAGCGCGGCGAATTTAAATTTAAAATTGGAATGGTTTTTAAAAATGGCCGAGACGTGTGAGCTTGGCTGGCGACAGGGTATCAATGATTGGAGCTTAGTTTGTAGGATTAAGTTTTTTTTTGTTTTTTTCTTAGTGTAGACAAGACTGGATGTACGGTTGTTGATTACTCGTTCGTGGGATCACCAAGGTTCTGTAATTGAGAGGCATGACGTGATTATAACTTAGACACGGCATTGTTTATATTATTGAGTGGAAGTCCATTTGTAGTAATTTTTATGCACGAGTAGGAAACATATGGCTGTCGTGACTCGGTAGAAGCAGGTCTTATTTATTACTAACCCATGTGTTTGTTTAAAATTATGGCCTAAAACATTGAGTTTAATAAGCTTGCTTCCTTGCATGGTTGATGATCTGCTCTGATCATATTTTGTGTGAAATATTTCAATATTTACGGTTCGAAAGTCAGATTCCCCAGGTAAATCTTTAAAATACATAGTTTTGTAAAATAAAGTTTTAGTTAACAAAAACTAGTACCAAAGAGTTTTTTATTGACCAAGATGTACGGTCGGCCAAGAAAGTTTTAAGAAAACTTTCTGTGAGATCTAATTATCGCTAAGGTTTTGACATGTGTCACTGTCAAAATATGATTGCAAGGGAAAATCAAACTTGTTGTATCATGACGTGCAAATGAACTTCAACCATAGGGGGTAGACCACATTTTTGGCCGACCATACCTACCGGAAGACGCAGCGCGCGGCTGATGACCTGCCCCCTATATTCCGAACATGACAAGTAGCAGGTGACATTTCGGTGTGCAAAGTTAACACGCTGATACATCACTGGGAGTCATATTAGCTGCGCTGTTTCAATGAAATATCACCTATCACCTGTTTTGTCATTGTCGGGAACGTGAAATGGGCGTTGTCTCTCTCTTTTCTATTAGACCACGAATTTTAATTTTGAACATAAGTAGTTTCGATCCGCATTTTTTTATGCCTCTATTATGTATACTCGGTAAAATCTAATTGATTTCGACATGTTATCGTACGATATGAGGCCATCATTACCTGTCAAATAATTAAGATCTATCGCAACGTTGACAATACCATAACGTGTTAAAACAACACTGACATGTTGTATTGTAAATTTAGCAAACTCGCGACTCGTCTGGGTTCGCTTGCGTTTATGTGAGTTTTTTGTCACATCCGTACATAAATCAAAAATTATCTCTATAGTACTATAAATAAAAATGAATCGCTAAATGTGTTGCTAAGCGCAAAACTCGAGAATGGCTCAACCGATTTGGCTCATTTCTTTTTTGTTGTATTTGTTATTGCCAGGACAAGATTTGTGTGAAAAATAATAATTGAAATCTACCGGGAATGTCTGAAATTTGCAGCGGGGCGAAACCGCTGGCGGGCCGCTATTTATACTTAAAAACCAAACCGCATGAAAATCTATACGGTAGTTTTTGAGTTTATCGCGAACATACAGACAGACAGACGCGGCGAGGGACTTTATTTTATAATATGTAGTGATAAAGTAATACTTGCCCGAACCAACCTTCTTTATCCTAGGCTATAGACAAACACACAACAAAACTAACCTCTTTCTACCGCCCACAACCACCTAGACCACAAACTTCCTGCCAACCTCTAAAAAAAAACAAAACGTCATCCAAACATCACGTAAGAATGTAGGCATGAATCGAGACTTCGTGTACAATATACATGAAGACCGTCCAAGTGCGTGGACCCGAGCTGGTGGGACCCTGAACAAGTGGCTTTGGGGGGCCCTGTGTTGCGGGGTCCCAGGGATGCCCTGCTATTTCTGCACATGCTGTGATAAGCTCCAAGAACGAAGGGAGAGAGATCGCCCTAGACCTCGGAGATTGCATCGTAAGTTCGAAGCGAGTGAAACTAGAAGATGGACCAAGTGTTAAGGGTATTTGGGTGGTACTGAATTGAAAAAAACATATAGCTACTAACTTTATCTTCGACGCGAATATGGGAGTGTTATCATTGTTTTGTTGACACTCTCTTCATAGCGCGTATCAGAATTATCATTTAATCGACAGGCTTTTCTAGGCGACCCAACGACGTAATCAATGTTAAAGATAACCTGAAAACATGGTTTGATGGTGAAATAATACTGTCAAAGAAACAAGAGGATACCGTATCGGTATATCTGTATGAGGTACCTACCGTTGCCTGTGCCGTTGCTCGTAAACAAATAGGCTCATTCGCACGCAATTTTTTAAGCTTGTTTAATTAGAGTTGTTCAAAGCTTGGTTTAAAATCGTTTGGGACGATTAAAGTAGTCAAACTAGGAACCCTTATAGTTCCGCCATGTCCGTCCGTCCGTCCGTAGCCTATCTCAGAGACTCTTAGTATACTAGAAACCTGTTATTTGGCATGAATATACCTACATATTAGTCACGTCAACAAAGTGGTAAAATAAAATCTTGAAACATATTTTTTTTAAAGTATCTCCCTTACACGTAACGTGGGGGTGTATTTTTTTTTCTCGTCGACCCCATTGTGTATGGTGTCGTTTGATTGGTCTTTCAAAAATATTGCAGGTTTGTGGAAACAATTTTTTGATTATTATTAAATATTAAGCTTTAAAACGCAAATTTTTGTTAGAGTCAGGTGTCGAAGAAATAATGGAGATTTCACTGCTGTACAAGGTTCATACTCAGATTATGTATACATTAAATTACAATATTGTATAATAAATCTATAAAATAGGTACATTTGCGTTTAATCGTCATTGGAATATCATAAATTCGTCAAGACTGTTCTAAACGAAAATGTTCGCTCGGTCAACCATTTTTAATGTAATTTTTAAACGATGTCATAAAGACTGCGCTACTAGGCGCTGTTCAAACTTAAGCTAAATAGTTTTAATAACTCATCAATTGTGATTAACTTAAGTGGTTTTTGGGGACTTATCAGACGCCTGACTCAAGTAATAGCAACAATGTTGTCAGAATAAATGTGTAGGGGCATTAATTTACAATACTTTTTAGTTGGTACCTACGATAACTTAGTAAGAATTTCTTACTTTTTGGTAGAATCGTATAATTGCCGCATTGTAACAACAAATTAAAAGATTCGTAACTGATCATTGAACCGAGTTGAAACCCTATTACATTCAAAATAAAGCAGTTTTATTGTGTGTTCCGTATTTTTGGATTCTTTGGATATATTGGATGTTGCTATATAATTGGATATAGTGACCGTCACTATCTCTTCTTCACCAAATGGCCACAACGTTAGACCAACGCTGAGTTGTGACCACCATTTCGTGACAAATTATTTTTTGTTCAAAATTCTGTATGAATAATATAATTGTCACGAATAAACTATTCCTATTTATTTCTACTATACATATGATGCTGACTGTACTAGACAACCATATAAACACTTAAATATATTAGTAACAAATATGCGCGCTCATCACGCAAATGCGGGCAATTACCGGGATTTCAACCAAGGACCGCTAGAGGCCAGCGCGTCGACGTTAACAAAAACAAACTGGTGTTTCTTTCTCCTTAGGTTTTCCCGATTTTCCAGAGTCCACGGGTACGACGGTGGAGCGACTGGAGCGGCAGCACCGGCCGCACGCGCCCGGCGGCCGCAAGTCCACGCCTGAGATGGTCAGCGCGGTCAGGTGTGCGCTGTCACAGCTGCAGGTACATCAAAGCTGATTGAAGAATAAGTTTCTGTTAAAAAAAAAAAAACTAACAAAGTTTTTGCTGTCGACTTTGCTTATGTTGTAAAGTTTCAACTACCAACACGGTCTACGTTAAAATATAGCGGAGATTCCGACTCCATCATTATTAGATACCATAATATTGCATTGCCACGCCTTGCCATCGGTTTTACCATAGAGGAAATATTGTACTTTATTATACTTTATTTATGGTAAAATGTACAAATGTGAACTTGTCACTTTAAGGGTTTTTTTCCCAGGTAACCCTCGCTCTACACCAACAGGCTAATTCAATATGCTAACGCTGCTTACTTTTCTGTTTTCTATCGACTCGAAGTTTATGGAATTACTTGCCGATTTTCGAAAATTGCCTACTTAAAATAAGACATCTTGACTACCAAGGGTATATCACACAGATATAGATACCCGTAGAAAACGTAACCACCACAATCTGTATGAAAACCCACCGTGTCACTTTTTTCTACAAACTGGGACACACCAAGAGAAGATAAATTACCGTTTTCCGCGCAAAATCGATCCAAAATCGTCGCTTTTTTTGGGCTAGAGCAGTTTACTATCACGCAACGAGGCATTTTCTTAATTTTCTCGGCCGACCGGCTGCAAGAACAGGTGTGCGGAACGTCAGTAGCGACAGCCAACCCCGACGCTTCAATTCGGACACGCGAAGTAGATGAATTTGCATATCTGTGGTACATCTGCTAGTCGTTGAGTTGTTGTTTGTGGCTCTCTATCAAACGCAAACGAGCTCTCCCGCTACCTGGTGGTACCTAAGTGCTCTGAATTCCTCAGTCTTCTTGCACAATAATGTATCTTTATTCCTTTATCTTAAAGGGAGAACCGGCGCCGCCGTTACCCCAGAAGCCAGGAAGAGATGGTGTCGGTACACCAGAACCCGGCTGAGTTCCACCTACCACCTAGTTGTAATCCTTTATGAATGTGAAAGATGTCTAGTTTTGTATGCCTTAAATAAACATGCTCTTAAGAATTCTCGAGAATTTTGCAACTGGAGATATGCCGCTTTTCTCGAGAATCCTAGAGACATCACGCATCTCCAGATATGATATTTCTTAGAAGATGCATATTTTCTAAGAAATCCTATCCTATGCTTTTCACACTAGTTTACTAATGATGTTTTTGTCTGCAAGTTGGCGGTAGTTTCGTGCTGTAATAAGGTTTGGAATAAGAATTATACAGTGATATTCGTATTGTTGATGTTTATGAGGATTCAGTTGTTTTTATTTTGATTTAAGTTACTTAATATAGATAATATAAACTGTAGAATATTTATGTTTTATTGCGTGAATACATTCGTGTCAATCGTGTCATTACATTTTATGGGCTATATTTTCACTAGAGTTGAACGAGGAACCGATGTGGTAAAGAAAAGGGTTGAAGAATGAAACAATCATACAGCTACCTAGTTTTCTAAATCATAAAAATATACTTCCTTATACCAAACCCTGTGGGTCTACGTTATGTACAACCAGTTGTTACAGACTCAATCGTTCAGATAATTTTGTCTTAGACTCAATAATTATTGTTTCACTGTCATCGGACTAAGATTGTTTCCCAAATCGCGAAACTTCAAATTTTAGTTATAAATTAAAAGGCAGTTTAATTTCGGTCTCAGTGATGACATCTGTTTCATTAAGGTGTAACTGTTAAGGTAGCGTGATGCCGGCAAGGTGCCGCTGTCTTCGTTGTTTGAAATCTTACGAGTTCTTCAAAGATTTAGTAGATGGCGCTGAAATCAAAGTCGGATAATATTTCGTGGCTGGTCAAAATGTACACCATCTTATTCCAACTTATGTATCATTTATTTATGATCACAAACCATAACATAACCTATGTCTGTGTTTATATTTAAGAAGATAGATCTAGACATTCTAGACCAATCTAGAGTCTAGACAATCGCGGGAAAGGAATGCATTGTTTTAACAACATACCCATAGAACTGTCGAGTTTTCAACAAGACCTGCACATGACAGAAAGTAAAACTTTTCACATAGTTTAAGAAAATGTACTCTTAAGATTAATAATTATGATGAACTGAAGTCCAAGTGACAAAGGGTATAACTCTTCTGATCAAGAGAAAAAGGTTTTAAGTGTGATATACTCCGTTCATGTATATAGGGTATTTTTATTACGAGTGAAGTCGTCTTATACCCTTTTTGACTAGGATCCCAGTATATAGTTTAATTCCGAGAATTTCTTAACCGAGATAATAAATAGTAAATTGCTTTAAACAGCTGAAATTGGTGAATTAAATTCCACTGCCTGACAAGCTCGTAGCGTGTTCCCGATAACCTTGACAATTCCATCCAACCCCCCATAAAACACTTTTAAATTTGTTGAATCACTATAGAACCTTGTCACAATAAAGTAACATCAAGTCAACCTAAACAAACCATATACATAGCTCTCTGCGACAGTGTTCTATTGGCTCTACAATAAAAGCCCTTGACCGTATGAATTGATCCTTTGACGCTATACGAGTAGGTTATGGACCCTTTCGACTGCTATACTGTTATACCGTTTGTTATGTCAGAATACAGGTTTAACGAATGCGCGTGCGGCGACTCTTCGCTCAGTTCTACCACGCGCACGAACGCGACTACGACTGCTCCGCGCGAAATTACGCGCCGTAATTTTTATTATTTTCGAAAGTTTGTTAGTGGCCAGTGACTTTGTTTGTTCATTGTGTTGGTAAGTGTTTTTTTTTACTCTAATTTGGAAATGGAAGTTTTAAATTTTCTACGATGATAAAAGAATGGAAGGTGTTTTCCTTTCTTATCTATTTAGGTTACGGATAACATTATAGGTACATTAGAGCACTTTGCAGCCTCTGAAAATAATTTCATTGATTACTCACTTCGTTAGTCACGATTATGACAAAGCGAGTAAAGCAAAACTAAATTGATTGTTAACTTCATCGTAGTATTGAAGTAGGTAAACAAACCGTATGATTTCTAAACGTTTTATCCTTATAGTAATGATAATAAATAATAGTAATTCTTTATTTCAAGTAACATGACTTATAGGTACATTAATTAATTACACAGAGGCATAAAATATTAATGATAACGCTTGCTGTACGAGATTTGTCATTACGAACTGTACAGATACCATTTTTTTTTAAACGTTAACTTTAACTAATACGAAGAGTATTTCATAAAAAATTGCTCCGTATAAAAAAAAGTTTATGAACTCTTTTAACATCTGAAGATAAAACTCTGATAATCGTTTTCAACGAAGCTAACGAGGGTTTACCTCAATTTACAATATGTAATTTACAATTATATATAATATAATATTATTAATTTCTTTAAAATAATTTTGTTAAAATTGAACATAAGAACGTAATAGTTGTTATTCCGTGATGTCATTTTAGAGTAATATTATTGAACCTAAATGATTGTGTTACTTAACTAATTCCAATAGTTATTTTGTACATTTGACATTGTCACGTGTCAATACTATATGTACTTTTCGAAGACGTTGCTGGTTAGAAAGCATCTAGCCAAAGTGCAGCTAACAGTTACAAATTCCCAGTGAAAAAGGATACAAGTCGACTTATAGGTAATTGGTAATAAAAAAGCTTATATACATGAACGGAGTACTAACGGACGGACGGTACGGAGTCGACAAATCCTTTTTCACTTGATGTTCAGAAGACTTATACCCTTTTTGATTAGGACCGCAGCATTCTAATAAGTAGTAATCTTAAGCTTGGACTAAAGCCCAGTTAAAAACAATACGAAAACATGGCAAAAGCAATAAGGTATTACCGAGTTGAATGGAGCCTAGTGGGCTATGGCGTCGTCTAAATCGCGTGTCAAATGTGGATTAAAGCATCCGTCACTGTCGTACTTATTTACGTGTCAGAAGGTGACAGATGGCTTATCCAAACTTTGTCAGGCCACGTTAGCCACGCGATAAGCCCTGGGGGCCTAATATGGCTACGTTGATTGCGTGACAAAATGTGGACAAAACATCCGTCACTTTAAGTACGAGAGTAACGGATACTCTATCCACATTATGTCACGGGATAAATTCAACATTACTAGACCTGGCCTTATATCCAGAGAGCAATCGGAATGAAACATATTTTAACTATTTTGAGGAATACGCTACTAAATATTTTTCTAAATGAATTCGTGGTTTTGTTTGTTTGATTAATAAAAAAAAAGTATCTAATAGATGTAACCTTTTTAATATCAAAAGACATTTCAAAAAAGAAATGGAATGGAAAAATGGAACTACATGACCTTATCCCACCCTCCACTCCCTCACATCGGTCTTCTAGACGCCGGGAGGGCTTCCCTCCACAAGTAGTAGAATACCCAACGGCTCGCACGCAGAGGTTTGCACTGCCAAGGACTGGAACGCTCTCCCTGCGTCTGTATTCCCGGAATCATATAACCTTGATGTTTTCAAGTCAAGATTATATGAAGAGAAGGCATTTTCTGGGTAAGCGTGTACAACCTTCGACCTCGTCGTCACTTAACATCTTAACACAAGTTGAGGTCTAAGAAAAGACTAAACATTATTATGATGTGCTATTTTATCATGATCGCATCATAAGCAAGTTCCATTTGCGACTGTCAGAATGTCTGAAAATAATTTTTTCACGATGTAGTCTGTGAGCTGTGAGAAGGTACTTCGGGTTTGTACTTCGCTCTCACTCGCTTATTAAATACGCTCTTATTAAGAAAAATAGTACCAAGCCTAAGCACCTTAGAGCTATCACGCTGGAGTCCTATCAATCTATAAGGATAGGTATAGGTTTCTCCCAGCTGTGCGAGCAATATTTTCCTCAATCCGTGATGTGTAACGGAAGTGTGAAGAGGTCATATCTATACACTTTCTTAAACTAACAAATACCATTAGGCCTAGTATGGTGTATGTTGATAAAGCATCCGTCACTGTCGTACTTATTTACGTGTCAAAAGGTGACGGATGCCTTATCCAAACTTTGTCACGCGATAAACGCAGCCGTGGTAGGCCCACAGGCGTTTAAAAAGACAGATATACACGACTCCTTTTGGTCTAAGATCCGAATAGGAGACGATTTGCACCGGGCTGTTTATTCGATGAAAAGTATATTATATTCAATTTAATACGCTAAATGTGGCGAATAGGTGGCTTTTTTTTACTTTGCTGTAAAAAATGCAATTGCTTGTTTATTAGACAACCGTTTCACACGGAAGCAGAACAGTGACAGTAGAGTACAGTCGAGTTCATAGATATGAGATGTGTACACTTCCCTTGTCTATTTAATGTCATGTTTAAACTGCCTGTAGGTACCTACTGCTACTTGTGTGAACACACGAAACTGTACTGTACTGTCTCGGCCTGTGCGTTCACATAGTAGCACTGCAGTACTCTGCTGTCCACAGTTCTGCCTCACTGTTCTGCCTTCTCCGTGTGGAACCAGCATAAAATCGGCGTTAGGTTAGGTTAGGTTAGTAGGTATGAAATGACGGTAAAGCCCATCTATTTATATCAGCCGAATGATTGTCTAAGTATAGGAAAAACACGCCAAACGTGACCTTTATAATTTTCGCGGGCACGCCACCTCATAGTCTGACATCATAGCATGACCACACTTTACACATAAATACTCAAGTAAAACTCCCCTTTTTGCTTCAACAGATGTTTTACCGCATAAATTCACTTTTATTATTCGCAAAATTCGAAACTAGCAACGGTTACGCGCCGCCATTATCATGACAAAGGCGCGGGAGCAGGATCTACGGCCCGCTGACTCCAGTTTGAGTGTCGTTGAACTTGGACGCCATCTGTTGAACGGGGACCATCAGATCAAATAATAGCTATCTTTTCCGTTGACGTTTGAAAAGATAAATGGATCGTGACGAGTGTAGCGAAATTTTGTGTTATTAACCCCCTTCAAAAAGAGAGGGGAGTACAAGTCTAACGTGTGTATCCGTGTATCTGTGTCTTGCTGGTACTGCCATATGGGGACTACATTGCAAGTTTTTGTCTATAGTTATCCCTAGGAAAAGCGCCTTATCTACCATTTCTAAACACTCATCATTTAGAAATATACTAGATTCTACCGGTCTAACATTAGGCAAATAACATTAGGCTTTTTTTAAATAACGTAAATATAACAGCATTTTACGATGGTACAGAAATAAATCCTGAAACATTTACAGTTACAGAAAAAATATTGTTTAGCAAATGAGACGGTTGGGAAACGATACATTTTGCCGAACATATTTCGGCCAAAAGGCAGGATTCCGGCGTCGTAAAGGGATGAACCGATGTTTTAAAAAAAATCGGGACGCTTTTAGTTAGGTTTCTAAAAAAATGGTTCGAACGGAAGAGATATCCGCTCTAAAGAAGGGGTCGCCATTATAGGGGTTTGGTGGCGGTGGGGAGTATGTGTTCTGCTGCCCTCCTGAGAAAAAAGGGTGCATGTCTCATCGAACCGCGTATGTATAAGTTACCTTATGTCTTGAGGGCTAATTTGCTTTGACAATCAAATCGCGCATGCATCCTTTTTAGAAGGGCAGTCTGAGTCCTATTTCTCTATACATTTAAGTATGTTTAACGTTGTCTAGTACTTGATTGTTCAATGTTTTTTTTAAATAACTCTAGACATGGGCTGATTTGTTGGTTTTGTTTAGCATACATTACCAAGGTAACCTTGTTTTAGACTGCCGACTGAAGGATATCGTGACGCTAATTGTATCTATGCCTAAAATCGCTAATTAAATCGTAGATAACTATTAATGAGATGCGCAATGAACTTACCAGTTTGCGCAACTATGCCGTGATAATTGGGTCGTCAACTCATGCGAATGTCGATGTCAATGAACGAAATTATGTCGATTCGGCGATGTCAAAACTTGACGCCGCTCGCGCTGACGCGGTACATCTGCCATGTTATTTTTAATTCAACCCACTCTTCAAGTTTTTCAAGTCGACTGACATAATTATTATTAACAGGCGAGTTAAGTTGTCCCTTCAGAGCATGCAAACAACACTTTAGGACGTGCATTCATAAGCCATAGATTTACTAGGGGAGAAAGGTCCCACGACACATGTTTTATTATATTCATAAAAGAAAAAACGAGGAGATGGGTCACCTGATCGTATTTAAGCAGTCACCGTCGTCATTAAACATCAGGAAAGGGGTATAGCGAAGTTGTTGCTTTTCAGTGAATACTCTTTATAAGGCAAGTCGAACGACTTCATTTGACATATCATCATCATACCTACATCATATCATTTCGTCATCGTGTGCGCCACATCACGGCGACAAGTGTCGTAAAGTCGCTCGGCATCGCCTGACGTCGTTGCCGTCACCTGTCGCGCGTTGTCGCCAGATATGTCGTGCGAAGTCCAGCAACGTTGCGCTTCATCCGACCGCGCTGGCGACACGTCTCGCGGGACATTACTGGAGTTTTAGTCAAAAACGGTTAAATTCTTATGATGACGATTATGATATGAGTAGAAATACCCTTTTTTATTACATCATCAATATCATCATCATCATCATGTCAGCCGGAAGACGGCTACTGCTGGATATAGGCCTCCCCCAAGGCTCTCCACTCAGACCGGCCTTGTGCTTTTCGCATTCACCGCGCTCCCGCGATCCTTATAAGGTCGTCACTCCATCTTGTTGGAGGCCTACCTACAGCTCGTCTCCCGGTCCGAGTACGCCACTCCTTAAGCGTGCCGCTACGCCGAACCTTCTGACCCCCTCGGCCATCAGTCCTGCGAGCAATGTGCCCCGTCCACTGCCACTTAAGTTTAGCTATTCTTCGGGCTATGTCGGTAACCTTGGTTCTACTGCGGATATCATCATTTCTGATTCTATCACGCAGAGAGACCCCGAGCATAGCCCTCTCCATAGCTCTCTGAGTGACTTTGAGCTTCCTTATGAGGCCCATTGTTAGCGCCCACGTCTCAGATCCGTAAGTCATCACTGGCAACACTGCCGTAATTTGGACGAAAAGGTGCTGCGAAGCTTCCCGAACGCTGCCCAGCCGAGTCGGATTCGACGAGTGACCTCTTTCTCAAAGTTGGACCTACCTAACTGGACCGTTTGTGCCAGGTAAATATAGTCGTCAACAACTTCAAGCGCAGAGCTTTTTATTACGAGTTAAGTCAACTTAAACCCTTTTTCACCAGGTCCCCAGCTTTGTCCCTTTTTTGAACCTGGATTTAAGTATTCGGGCATCGAATAATGAAGTTAACCTTCATTACATTCGTTTTGACCACTTCTAATGCAGGTAGTTCGTCATCACAACGAAACTGTGTCAAGTTCACCCACATGCGCAAGGTGTTAGGTCGAGATTGATCATCGATCGTTACTGCCTGGGGCGATGTCTCAGGTTGTCAATGATAGTCATGTTTGACCTTTTAGACTGCCTTCACGACAAGCTTTAAACTTATAGATATCTTGGAAGGGGAGGAGAAGGGGTATCCTGTGTATATTATGTTTCTCATGTGTTTCAATTCATCAACAGTGTAGTATGTAGCCCTAGACAAGATGCATTGTGAGTACAGTGGACCAAAAATGTGGATGGCCCCACAAACTTTTTTCAAAACTTGTAGACCACTTTCTCGCCGACCGTACCTACGTTATCGATCGTTATCGAAAATGTATTGGATTGACGAAAGCGGCCGGACGGTCGCTCGAGCGCTCATGTAATATTCATACGTTTTACGTTTACGTTAACGCTCATCATCTTGTCTAGGACCACAGGAAAGTTAGGTACATGGTTTCAGGAAAAAAACTAATATATGATTTCTTTACAAACAAAACAATCGGTAACTGAGATTTTACCTTGTCATAGGAGTAGTTAACTAATTCTACGCGTAAGTATAGGAAATCGCGAAGACTGGACTCTGTATAAAGTGTTTTTGACCTTATTCTAATGATTTATAATGTTTCCCGGAAGTAGTTAAGGTGACAGGAAGTTATATCTAGGCCGTTTACGTGATTATTTATTATTATATAGCTGTTGGTATCCATTACGTTCAGTTTTATGAGATGTACTAACATTAAGAGAATTGTGAAGCTAAACATTTCCATACAAAATGCGACAACGTTCCTCTCCCCTTAAATCTGGTCCGATTTTGAATATGTTGTACATATCCTTTCCAAGAAAATATTTCTTAGAATGATACAAATTTAAACGACATAAAAACATAAACGAACAGACCTAATTCGTTATAATAACTACACTCTACAGCATATTAAAAAATCGCGGAAATCGGACTTGACTTTGACCTTGTGAACATACAACGCTCCTTGAAAAAAAAAACAAAGTAACAGAAATTCACGCGAAAACAGTCATCATCTGCGTTATTTATGAAAACGTACGGAAATTTGACCGTTATTAAAAAAAAACAATCACCGACACACATTTGATCGAATGTATAATTTCCTAGAGAGCTAATTTCTACTAAAATCTTATTGTTTTAGGTTATCTTAAGCATAGGCTACGTAGGTGAGGTTAGGTTAGACCTATGCCCACCAAAAAATTATAACTCCCGCACGTGTGCCTGTCGATGAGATGAAAATTCGGCGAAGTAAAACATTCTAGGAAATTAGTTTCAGTGATTCAAATTCAAAATTCAAAATTCGAATAATTTATTCTTTAAATTGGCCACATTTGGGCTCATTTACACGTCGGTAATATAGAGTGAATCTACTAGCGCGTCGGAGAAGACCATCGTTGCGGAGGAGAAGCGCCGCAAGAAACTCCAGCAGAAGGTCATTTATTCCCATAATAAAATACAATAATACTTAAAAGTAACATTACAAGGTAATAAAGTAAAAAATAAAAAATCATTATAAATGTAAGCTCAATAACATTAAATTAAAAATAGTGGCTAGGAGAACAACATGACGAGGTCTCTACGTCAGGAACGATAGTCGAAATGACTAACAACATTCATTCAAAGGTTTACCTACAGGTCCACCAAGCGTGATAGTTTGCAGGAATATAATTTTGTACCAGAACGTAGCAGATAACAAAGCACGAATTATCCTACCATTAGCTAGAAAATGCTAACTAGAGGACCGCTAAACGCCAGTTAGTGCGTACAGTTAGTTGCGAAGGTTCACGACTGCGGAGCCTAGGTCACCTAGGCTCTCGTGCCTCGTTCTCACCGTAATTAAGAAAGTGGACAGTTACTGCGTTCTTCGTGTCACGCGGTTTGCGATTGCATCGTGGCATATTTTAACAGTGTAACACTGTTTACATTACAGTGTCCAGATTCTAGGCGGTAAAAAACATATCGTCTTTGACCTGTTATCGAATTGTCGACGTTTTGATAGCTTTATTTACTTGTCAGTAATGGCAGCCGAGTTAAACAAATGGTAAACAAATGTTGTGCGTAGCCAAGGACTCAGTTAATAAAATGGTATTATTTTCCTTTAAAATAGCCATGACTAATTGTATTGTCAAATTTAAGTTACCTTAATAATTCTAAAATACTGAAATGATTATGTAGTGTTATGTAGTATTTTGTTTAGTTATGTATTAAGTCCAATTTAATTAGAAGACCGCTAAACTCCAGTTAGATCGTACGGTTACTAGGTACTTTAGTACTTGCGAAGGTTCACATCTGGGGAGGCCGCGTCCTCCATGCCTCGTTCTCACCATCATTAAGTCCCCTTACGAGTTACTGCGTTAGTTTGTTTAGGTACAGTTAGCGTATTATTCTTGAACGGTAGTCGTAATATTATTAGGAAACAGTTGATTACAGAAACAAACAAGGCTCTTAAAACTGTTTATAACTATTGGCATCGTAAAGAAAAAGGGAAAAGGAAATCAAAAATCAATCATCAAATCAAAATCATTCAAACAATCATTCAATCATTTTTTATTTATTTATTCTGTTTCCTTGCTGTTGCCAACTTTACCAGGCTATAAATTTAATGGTCGTTCGAGACGTTCGAGATAACCTCGAACAAATGATTGTACTTGATCCTTGATGTTTTTCTTTTAGCGTTGTTTTGTGTTAAGTGTGTCACTTTCCGTCTCTTCACCAAGCGGATCCAACGGAAGACCAGTGCTGGCTTTACGGCTAGCGAATGCTGAGTTGGGACCGTTTCGCAACAATTTCTCTGTGTCTTGATGTTTTGTATATGTAATGAGGTTTGGTTTTATTGCGAATAAATATCTCTTTATCTTTATCTTTACCTTTAAAACAATGTGGTATCTCAGCAGTGACTTGAAATAAGGCAGGTTTACAAAATGGTGGTGAATTATGTTTTTTTCATTGACATTTGCTTTCTCAAGACTACTATCTGAAGACTGCAATGCTGACTGCAAATGCGTTGCCAACCCTATGGAGTCAGTTTGTTTTGAAGAACATTCTTCAGCGATGGCGTGTTTGACGAGTCTAATGGAATGCCAGGCCCTTTACGTGTTATCCGCGTGCACAATGCTCCGGCGCCGCCATAATGACGTATTTTGCATAATAATAGGGCATCCTTTGGCATTGTGATAATAAACAATGAGCCGGTGATAAAACTGAATAACTGATGCATTATGCGAATGTGACAGATAATTAATAAAAGGTTAGATACACAATTACAACATGTCACGTTAGGTTGTGGTCCTACGGTATCGAGCTGCCGTTCAACGGCATAACGCTGCAACTCGAGTTACAGCGTTTGTTAACTTGCATCAAAAGATTCCTCACGAGTGCTTCTATCATAGGTACAGTCAAGGAATTTAATTCGTATACCACTTTGGACTACGTCAATGTGACACTGTATTTTTTTTTCTTTGCCCCGCGGCGACGTGAACAGCTACTACCGCGGGAATATGGCGTTTCCACTATGAAGTGATTTCGCCAGTGTCAAGTATATATGAGTATAAATCAATATAGTAATAAAACTCAATCCAATCTTGTCTAGGAAGATTGGTGGCAACGTTGTACGGTGATATGTAGGACAGAGGCCAAGTTAGTTTTAACCTCTGTACCACTGCGAGTCCACTTGAAACGAGAAGTAAGATGCCAGGATACACGAAATAAGTCCAAGTCTTCTATCACTGTGCAACACAAAGGCATTAAAAGTACAAATCACTAACAAAAAAGAACTTTGAACACCTATATACATAAAAATAAAAACTAAAACATATTACACATCCGCCATGCTTTGACGTTGTAAATGGCCTCCTCGACGCTGTAAATTAAATCATAAGAAGTCTCTTACGTTTTGATTGATTACGTCACTTTGACATAGTCCAATGTGGTATAGGAATTAAATTCCTTGACTGTACCTACCTACAAAAATACTTTTAAAAATACGTTCTAGTTTAGTCGGTAGAAAACTGTCAAAACGCGGTAACACTGCGTAAGACCTGCCAAAACATCATGACTGCAATTGGGATTGTTCATATTTTTAGAATTACTCTAATTCGAAAACCATTTCGAGGAACAGGGTTTTAAAGCCGTTCTGCATTATTAAGTTTCAAAATATTTATTTCGGATATTTCGACAAAATTCGTTTTCGGCGTGAAGCCCTCCTAGGTGTATCTTACGGGTTAGGCGAAAACCACTTGAAATAGTGTGTTTTCAAAGTTTTAAAACACTATTACAATCGCTTTTTATGATTCCATATCATTTAATTGTTGTTATTTATTAGAAAATGCCAACCCAAATTTAAAATAACCATGTCCATAAAATGTCTGCTAAATAAAAAAAGATATTAAAACAAAACTACTGGGTCTAATACAAATTTAATGAAATTGGTCTCTTGAAATGACCTATTCTTTCGAATTAGAATGTAAAAACCGTGAGTTATTTTTATTGGTCTATCCCAATTGTGATGTTCTATACCAAGACCGTGAATGCAGTCTGATCGCCACAGAGCGCTGTAAGTAGGTACTAAACTGCCACTACCTCGGGACAAGGAACACTTGCTGCGCTTTGCTTAGTCTGCATCATCACCAAACAGCACGCGGCAACTGAGTCAAAAATAAGAGGTGATTTCTAGCGTGAAAATTTAAAGACTTTAAACGCGTTCTTCTCGAAACTGGGGTTATTGATTGACTTGCAGCGTTATTCGTCGGACGGTAGCGGGTTCAAATACCGGTAAGCGCAGATATTTGTGTGATAAATCCGAGTATTTGTTCCAGAGGGTTTTAACCTTTTTTAATAGACACTCATTTCATAAAACGTGTCACTTCGCAGAATATGGTATATGCATGTTTTTTTACAGCTTCAGTAAAAGCTGATTCATGTAACAAACAGGTGAGAAAAAGCATTTTTGGAATTTATATAAAAAAATATTTATTTATTTATTTATTTATTATTACCAATTAGCACTAACAGTTAAACCTTACGTGCTAATTGTTACACATTTAATTATACTATTATGTCCAGGGAGCGAAACTTTGATGCCGGTGACAGCCGTATGACGTCAAGCTTCATACAGAGTGTTTTTATCTACATTATAGATAATCACTAACAACTTATTGGCCTCTTTAGTTAACGGTTATTTTATTGACACTTGAGACGGCCAGTACTTATAAAAAGTGACACCTAACTGTCTTTGTCATATTAATCAGAAAATTTTCGGAGACAATAATAATGTGTATCCGTTTTAATAGTATTTTTTATTCGTGAATTTAAGAACTGCGAATTGTTATAACTAGCACATTGCAGGCTTCGCTTGACCATATTCGCCATGGAATCTATGCATCCGTATTTGAAGACGTATCCTTTTTTGGTTGTTAAAGATGAAAAAATGTTTTGCTCCTGCTGTCAGCAAAATTTAACAGCTAAACCAAGTAATATAGAAACACATTTAAAAACCAAAAAGCACATTGAACGAGAAGGATCAAAAATGACACAACATGATTTTAATATGGATTTAACAAATTTCATGATAGCTTCAAATATACCTTGGAAACAATTGCAAAATTAAGAACTTTTCTGAACTTTAGTCTATAAATAAAAATTAAAAGCAATATAGTCACTAGTCATTAAGGATGGATAAAAGTCATTCGGTTCCAAATTTATTACGAGACATTGCAATGGAGAGAACTGCCAACATATTGAATCATCACCTAAGTACTGAAACTTCTTCAGAGTCTTCTTGAGAAGGATGAATACGATTTTACCGAGAAAGTAAGTTAGGTATTATTAAAAGATAGACGAATCATAATATTATAAAAACACCCTATATGTCAATTTGCGTCATAATGACGTCACCAGCATCAAAGTTTCGCTCCCTGATTATGTCACACGGTATGAGACTAATTATTAATGGGTACAATATTATTTAAGTCAACGTACATACTATCATTGATTTTAACATGTCCCAATAGCAAAATAAATAAGAAAGTATAACTATAATTATGAACATGTCCACTTACGCTATGCAATACTACTATTTATAAACAAAAACGACTAGACACTTAACTACTATGCTATGCTGATTACCTAAATTGAGCTCGGAGTCACTCTTGCCTCTAGAAAACGAGATGTTGCGGTTACAAATCTTGACTCTGGGGTGAAGAAAATGTCGAGCTGGCGATCACTGTCCAGGTTAGCATTGAGAAGTGAAAGGGCTTGGTGTAAGGGGGATGAAGCGAAAGCACGCGTCCTGGCCAGGGTGATGGCGAAAAAAAAAAAAACCAGGATATAAGCCAACAAAGATTTGTTCCTATCTCTAGGTTATGGCGGGCTCTTTTCCGCAACTCGACGACTTAGGTATGCGCCTATTTTGCGTGAGGGGTTGGTGGTATTACTTCTGCCAACCTAACTCAATCTAGCAAAACAGAGTTTTACGTGGAGTTTATACGGCCGAACAGCACGATGACGTCACCGGTGCACTTCGGATTTCTGTCTAATCAGCAGTTTAAAATGCTTGTATCATCCGTATTGCTTGACCGATTTTAATTTTAATTCACTCACTTTTCACTTTTGGTGATCTCTTTTATGGTATTTTCATATTTTGTTGAGAAAGCCGATAAAAAAAAAACTGCTGAATACGTGTTGATTTCAGTTTATCTTGTGATGGAAGTCTAACCTAACCTACATAAATCATATTAAGGATAACCAAATCAACACAGATTCAGGAGGGAATAGCTTTCTACGAAATGAAAATTCTGCGAAGTGATACGTTCTATAAAATGAGTGTTTATAAATCAAGAGGCACCGGTTCCAGAGTCTTGAATGTTTTCAATATCTTAGTATGTATATGAATTCTCTATATATAGTAGATTGTATTTACAACAAGGGCATAAAACAAAACGTTTTATTCAAGACTTATATGGTCGAAGGCTTGTGGACTTAAGTCGAGGATAAAATGGGTTTTAAGACCGAGTTCTACGCTCTGCTTTTCACTTCGATTACGAGGAAATAAAACTGTGATAATGTAAAAACTTACATGAATGAGAACATTGAATTGATTCTCCAGACATTGAAATTTTCATACGTTTTAAAATATTTTTTCTTGGATTTAGGCGGCAGCCGGCAATGTCTGTTCAATGAGTTCTTTTGAATTTTCTATTCGTGTGTTTGGTTTGAGGACTATTTTCTACTAAAAACCACAAGTTTTGCAAAGAAAACTACTACCTAATGAATAGTCCAAAACTAAAGACCTCTTTCTCGCCACTGTATTTTTTTTTTCATTTTCTGCATGGGAGTTTACACTTAGGTCGAACGCAATACTGCCAAGTCATACGTTGATTTTGTAATGTTTTTGTTAATATAGCTTTTTTTAGGTTATAAATCTTCTTCTTTTTTGTTAGATGCAACATAGAAGGCAAATAAATTAAAGTAAATGTTTTCTAATAACAAGTTCATTTAATGCAGTCACCTCGTCTATCTGGCTGTAGGGCTTAATTGTCTTAGTCTAGATGACGACAACACTTTGTGCACTAGTGCATAAAATGCTATTTTATGCAGCCTTTACCCAGCATAAAGAAGGACTTTAAGAGCATGAGAAGTGAAAAGTATTTTTATCGTTGTCTAGTACCCATAGTATAAGCCTAGAGCGTGATTTGGGACTAGATCAATTAGTGTGTAGACGAGAAAAAAAATACGATACGATTTCATTCACGATTTTATTTTACCACTCTGTTGGCGTGACTAATATATAGGTATATTCAAGCCAAATAACAGGTTTCTAGTACTAAGAGTCCCTGAGCTAGGCTACGGACGGATGGACGGACGGACATGGCGAAACTAGGGGTTCCTAGTTTGACTACGGAACCTTTTAAACGGCCCAACCGTTATTGATGAAACTTAGCTAAGAACCATTGCTAGAAAACCTGCTTACAATTTTAAAAAAAAACCGCGTCCAAATCAGTTCACCCGTTTAAAAGGGGAACACCTTAAAATTCCGAATTACTTTTTTCCGAATATTCATTTCTCCGAAAGCTATGTTATGCTGGCTGGAGCTGTTTTAGATTGAATGCATTATGTAATTGGCATACGTAGGTTAGGATATGTTTGATTTAACCAAAAAATTGCGACTCGGTGAAATTTCGATTCGGAATTATGACTTCGGAATTATGTAGTGTAGCCATTTAAAAGCTACGGTGCCACAGACAGATACACACACACACACATAGCGGTCAAACAAATAACACCCTTTTTTTGCGTCGGGGATTATAAAACGTATAAACGTTACAAATAAAAAATAAATCACGTCTACCTATCTGCCGTAGCACCAAAGAGGCAAAGTGCAATGTTGCAGCCGAAGAATTCTATACTCTATCGGTAACCACATTAAATATAAAATGCTTAAACCTGCTAGTTAGCCGCCTTTGGTATTATCTTGATAATTATTATAGCTACAATGTCTATAATGGAATGCACCAGAATAGTTAACTATTATATTTCGACCTCTTGTGCAACCTTTGCCTGCGTCGTATCGAATCATTACTTATTTATAGAGTAAACTATAATTTATCGCTAATAACATGAACATACATGTTATCAATGCTTTCGTTACGTCAAATTTGTTGCAGTTATTAATTTAATCTATCAGAAATATGACCAGTGTGTGTTGCCAGTGATGATTTACGGATCTGAGACGTGGGCGCTAACTGGTCTCATAAGGAAGCTCATAGTCACTCAGAGGGCTGTGGAGAGGGCTATGCTAGGGGTTTATCTGCGTGATAGAATCAGAAATGATGATATCCGCAGTAGAACGAAGGTTACCAACATAGCCCGAAGAATAGCTAAACTTAAGTGGCAGTGGGCGGGGCACATTGCTCGCAGGACTGATGGCCGATGGGATCAGAAGGTTCTGGAGTGGCGTCCGCGGACCGGGAGACGAGCTGTAGGTAGGCCTCCAACAAGATGGAGTGACGACGTCGTGAGGATCGCGGGAGCGCGGTGGATGCGAAAAGCACAAGACCTGTCTGAGTGGAGAGCCTTGGGGGAGGCCTATGTCCAGCAGTGGACGGCTTTCGGCTGACATGATGATGATCAGAAATAAATTAAATATGTTATTAATGTTGGTTTAAAAAAGTAGAAAATTGGTGTTATATTTACCAGATTTACTGGTGGTGGGACGTTGTACAAGGTCCGTTCGGGTCACTACCATCTTGTCCTTTAACCGACCGTTAAGCTGCAGTGTCCGCATTGTGTTCCGGTTTTGAGGCAGTCCTCAGGCTTAGCAACGGCTGCCACAAAAGATCAGCAATGGTACAAGTGGCACACACGGCCCTTGTTAACCCCAAGTAATAATAATAATAGCAACGTATTGGCAGTCTTGAGATTTCAGTCTTGTGATTATAGCCCATTTACCATCACGTGACCTGTGTACCTTCTTCTTGCTATCCTACCAATATTATAAATATGAAAGTTTATGTGTGTGTGTGTGTTACTCCTTCACGCTACAATGGCTGGACGGATTTGGATAAAATTTGGAATGGAGATAGCAAGAGATAGCTCATACCAGGACGAACACATAATCTACTTTTCGTCATGGAAAATTGTATAGTTCCCTCAGGCAGGAGCTAGTTTATTTATATATTTGCTATTTAATATATTCCCTAAAAAACAATGACCTTTACCGCCTCAAGAAAAACTGCAGTACTTACCCACACATAGCCATGCAGCCATTACTTTAATAGTCAACCAACCGGTTACCCAGCCAGTTTTAATGTGTCCCCGCTTCTTACTATTTCCGCATCAATCACCGTAATATGTTGAGTCGGCAGGGGTCTTGTTAACTTGGTCGTTCTTCGTAGGGACTTGTGTTGTGTCATACAAAATCAATTCATATCAGTCTTCTTGCGAACTCAAGGAGGTAAGTCGTGCTCATATTTTTAAAGATGTTTATTTTGTTGGTAGATCTTACTTTGTTGTTGTAAAACTCATAGTTTGAACGGACACGGTGAATTTTTTATTTTATTCTGAGTTTTCCTTAACGGTTTCACTGCCCATAGTGCTTAATGGCGTCATTGTTCCATATAAATAGAAATCTTGGGGCCTCCAATGTGTCCCTTAGGACAGTCTATTGTGTTTGCCTTCCTTGAAATACATGTGGATGTAGGATCGACAATGTTATATTTCTTTGACGTTTTATTTTCGTTTTCGAAATGCGATAACGTTTCCCTGTTAGTCCTCTTTTACGAATTATGAATATATTGTAGTTATTATAAAGAACTACGTCTGCACGTTTAGGTTTTTTTAATTATTATTTGTTTCACCTTAAGAAATATTTTATTACAAATGTAATACGTACAGACATAGTTTTTCTTGATATTTACAACATATTCAAAAATCGTAAATATCCAATGAGGTTTAACGGGAGAAAAACGTTATAGCATTTTGTATGGAAATTTTTAGCTTTACATTCCTCTTAGTATCTTTTTTTTAATATTGATCCCAGCCAAAAAGTGTACAGATTAATTTTTTTGTAGATTTTTTTAATGTAAATTACTTATTAATGTGTTACTTATTAGTCTTAGTACCCAGTTATTTACGAAAAACTTAAAAAGCCCCTTTACACCCCCTGCCCGTTAGCTTCACCCCTCTCCATCAGTACTTTTATAGTATTTTATGGCACCTTTATATACAACTACACCGAAATTCGCTTTTACATAAACTTTTTTTTTTTTCGTTGGCTTGGCTATATATATCTCGTTCCTTTTTCTAATTTGTTTATAAATAAGTTTCTGTCAAATATCATTTTTAGGGACAATTTTTTTGTTGCCGACTATACTTTTTCTGATCAGACATCATCTGCTTATCAAGACAAAACTAACGCACCGAAACTAGTCGGGTAATTATGTACGGCAAAGATCCCGTCACCATCCTCCGACTCCATCATCAGATCAGCTCGATGGTTCCATAAAACTGCATTGGGTGTACACATCGACTTTCAGCCCATTCCATTGACGGGAACAGGTTAAACATCGACTTGCAAAATTCCAGTACATACGGAGAAGTTAAATATAAGCTTGTAGAAAACCGCTAACGGACGACTTAATCATAATATCATGACTTAAGGATCTGATCACTGAGTGCGGCCGTTGTGCTGGTTTCACACGAAGGCAAAACAGTGAGGCAGAACAGTGGACAGCAGAGAACTGCTACTGTGTGAACACACAAAACTACTGCGCCTCTATTCTAGACGTATCCTAAACGTATTTGATATTTATATGATATTTTGCGGGTGGTAGGACCCTGTGCAGGGTCCGTCCGGATCGCTACCACCATCTTATCCATTAACCTACCGCCAAACAGCAGTGTTCGCATTGTTGTGTTCCCGTTTGGGGATAAGACAGCCGGTGTAATGACTAGCATAGAGGCATTCCATCTTAGTCCTCTGGGTTGGCAACGCATTTGCAGTCTTAAGCTAATGTCTATGGGTCACAGTTTCCACTTACCATCAGGTGGCCTGTGTGCTCGGTTGCCTTCTCTATGCCATAAAAAAAAAAAAAAAACTGTAATGGTACTGTTTTTAATTCAGCCGCCTCTATTCTCAAGTAAATAAGAGCTATCAAAACGTTGACAATACGATAACTGACAAAAGCCTATATGTTTTTTACCGTGTTGAACAGAGGCCCTGTTCTGTTCCAGTAGGAGTACTCCGCTGTCCACTGTTCTGCCTCACTATTCTGCCTCCGTGTGGAGCCACCATTACTTTTATTATCGGTTAGAATATTCCACGAATTCCCTATATTTGACGATTTGGCAATTGTCATAATCACAGAGCAAAATGTTTCAACATAAACATTTTTGATATGCCGAAAACTCCCGGATAAAACCTCTCACAATCGCGACGGTTGTTATTGTTCGACCCCTGGCTGGACGGCAATTGCGCTTGATTACTGCAGTGTCTGATACATGCGCAAACAGTGCAGTTGTCTTTTTATAGCAAACTTTATTTACTGTCGCGTAATATTCAAATTCTATAATCGTATCGCCACCAAGCGACGGATGATTCCAGATCGATGAATGTGTGGGTGAGGGGAGCCTGCCGTTTGGCAAAAATATGTTTCCCAAATGTATCGTTTCCCAACTTTTTCATTTGCCAACCCAATGTTATATTATTTTTTCAGGATTTATTTTAGTACCATCGTGTAGAACCCTACAGGTTAGGTTAGGTTAGTTTTTATAACATACTGAAATATTTACGGTTACAGAAAACCAAGCGGGTTGGCAAATGAACCGGTTGGGAAACGATACATTTGGCAAACATATTTCGCCGAAACAAAGGTAACCCGTGGGTGAGATAGCCAGTGAAAATACTACCATAAAAATACAATCACTGAGATCATCTGGTTCAATCACACCTAAGCTAGCAGCATCTCAAATAAAATTCGTGTAGCAATCACAAAGTCTTTCTTTTCAGATAATAACCAAGATGAAGCAATTCTTACTGTTGGTGCTGCCTGTTGTCATGGTGGCGGCGCACCATGCCAACGTGAGTACCAATTAGCCGCTATTAATTATTAATCGATTTTATTACCAGCAATTGGTTATGCAATAGGAACCTAGCACGGACCGTGTAGTATACTTTCTTTAGTTTTCTTATCTTCATTATGATACTGTATTCTGGGCGTATGTCAGTTAAAGTTCAAGACTAAGTACTTACACGTACGTACGTATAATCTGAAAATGAATAATTCATAGACTACCGGATTGTCTAGATACTAAATAGTATTACTTGCTTTAAACTAATTGTATTATGTTTTAAAGGTGTATCGCCAATTTAACAATCATGTGTAAAACATGCATGACATTACTCATACAAACTGCTCTCTGTCTTATATTAGGTATACCCCCCTTTTTCTGAAAATTAGACTAGACTTGACACCCCTAAAAGTGCTATTCCTTTACTATACATCACGTACTTGTTTTTAAATCTAATGTCCAGATTCTAGGCCAATCTACTGCATCTGAATTCTTATCCCTTCCTGGAAGTCCTTAGCCTATCGGTCTTCTGTATAGTTGATTCTTTCCACAGGTTTCCGAGCTCCGAGCTATCTGTCATTTGACCGACCCCACCGGCCTCACTATCCAGGGGAACGTGACCTTCACTCAGCTCCATGATGGCAAAGTCCGAGTGGAAGGTATCATCCTTGGCTTAACCCACGGGAGGTACGGGTTCCATGTTCATGAGAAGGGAGACATCACTGGAGGGTGCCTTAGCACTGGAAGCCATTTTAACCCTGAACACGTAAGTTACAAATTGTCATTTAAAAATATTTCACACAAAATTGTTTACAGTACGGTTAAAGTCCTGACCAAGTTATGGTGTCATAATTACATCTCTATACGACAGATTTCTCTAGTACTTATCAAAAATTGAAATCATGATGCATTTGAAAGACGTAGAAGTAGTTTCCATTTGAGGAACTTCGGCTCTTAAAATAATGATTTTGGCACGGTTTAGCGATGTAATCACACTTTCATAAGACGATTATAATAAAAATAGATCGTTGCAAACGTTGAAGTCTGTTTTCAATTTAAATTCCAGAAGCAACACGGTCACCCGAGCGACGAAGAACGCCACGTAGGCGATCTCGGGAACGTCGAATTTGACGAGAACCGCATCGGCCGCATTGACTTCGTCGACAGCATGATCTCGCTCAACGGCGAACACGGCATCCTGGGCCGTGGTCTGGTCCTCCACGAGAGAGCTGACGACTTCGGCCGCTCTGACCATCCGGACTCCAGGAAAACTGGCAACGCTGGCGGACGAGTCGCTTGCGGCGTCATTGGCATCCTGTAATCACTTGTTTTTGATTTTGTGAAACTGCTTTTTATAGCTGGCCAGTTGGGAATTCTAAATTATGTTCTATATTTGAGTTTTTAGCAGCTAGTCGTATAAATTTCAAAATTATAATGCAGAAAGTGGCCTGTTCGTTTTTTAACGGCAATTTTACATATAACAAAATAATTGGACTCTCTTTATGCTATAAATATAATAAATCTCAAATTATTATGACGTTGTCAAGACATTTTATTAGATATTGAATATAATATACGGAAACTGGTATTGGTACAATAGATCTGGTTTCTAAAGCTGTTGCAATGTGGTCTAAATACCAGAAAGACTGGTTGCCGGCTTAAAGCAATGTTTGTTTGTCTGAACTGGTTCCAACGTTCTGGGTGTTTCTAAATGTACCAGTAGGTCTGTAGTGGTTATTTTTATATTTATTTAGTTAATAAAGTGACCTATTGTATGTGGTGTTTCTTTTGTAAGGAAAAAACTAGTTGCGACTTAGTTGCGTAGAGTTTCTTTGTAAGAATCGATTTAATAGCAACTGTTAAGCTTTCCGATGTAGAGAGGAGTCATTAGTTTAAATCTATTCATCTATTTATTTGAGATTAACACGAACTTTTACAGAATCTTTAATATTTTATAAAGATTAGTCAGGCAAATTATTAATCTAGGAATTTTAACGCGATTAACGCGAATGCAGAATGAAGTCATCTACACAATGATTAACTTCTGAGCAAAGTATACATCTTCTATAAGATAATAGAAGAAACTGGCTGGCCGTTCGCTCAACGCACAGCCGAAACCACTGCACCTACGAACTTCAAATTGGGGGGAACGTCCCTCGAATATTCTAAGGGTGGGTAAATGGTTTAAATAGGTACATCATCGAGGACGTCTTCTAGTTCATTGATAACTTTAAAGTTAGTTACTAGAGCTTATATATGAGTACATTTGTACCTAATCCGAAACGGAAAGTTTTCCTCAAACAAGTCGATAACCAACTCAAGTTCTTATGCTTGTCACGATCCAGTACCCTTATCATGAGTTACACTGGTAGCGAGTCGAATGCTCTGTCCCTCGCACTCTATAAGAATACTGCAAGGTCTGCGTGGGAGAGAGAGAGTCGACTCGCTAGGATTATAACTAATGGTAAGTGTACTGAGCTGGTTTGTTCGGAGGCAGCTAATGAAGCTTGCAAGGTGAGCACACAATCACGACTTACGCATTAAGTCCAAGTAGCTAAATCGTTTTGGCCTTACGTTTGTAGATGTGTACACATGTGCTTACACAAAGTACTGTTGCGTGTGTGCGTATATCTTGTTCTGAAGCACACTAAGACATATATCGAGGTAGATGTGACACGTGTAACAAAAAAAATTTGAAAGGCATCTTGAACACTCCAATTAAAACCCGCACAAACCGGCCTTATTTAAAATGAATTGACTTTTAAATCACTGGCAAAAACGAAACGTTTTATAAATTTAACAGGTATATCGGTGTATGTGTGTGTCCGTTTATACATGTAACTGTCTGTAACTCTTACACGGGTGGGTATATCTCCCAAGCAGCGACTATGGAACGCCAGGTGCATCGGTCCAAACATACAACTAACAAACTAACACTATTTATTTGACAAATACACACTGCAACACATCAAACATCGGAATCTGGTAACGTTATAACAGAAGTAAAACGTGAGAGAATGGAACATTGAGATATTTCTGGGTCCTGGTGAAAAAGGGTACAACTCGACTTACCTCGTAATGAGAAAGGGTATATACATAATGGAGTAAACCAGACTTAGACCCTTTTTCACATAATCTTCAGGGGACTCATACCAGTTTTTACTAGGACCCCGGAATGTTATATACAGAGGTTGAACTGTATGTAGTAAGAGTTCCAAAAGGACTCAGCTCAGCATGTGCTGCAGCCGGAGCCACAGCGCTGGTTTTCAGCTGAATCTGGATGTTGTTCCTCTCCATTCATTAACCTGTTCATGCAAGTGAACGTCGGGTTAGCGTGGGTGGGTTTTTTATATTTGTCACTATTGTGTTTACTACTAGGTTTACACAAAAACCGCAACCTTCAAGCAAAATAACGTTTTTATTAGAATTCCCTAGATTTTTTTAAAAACGGAGCCCTTATATGATAACTCGTGTGTCTGTCTGTCACAGCCAATTGGCTCCGAAACTACTGGACCGATTGAGTTGAAATTTGGTACACATATGTATGTATGTATAGATTGATAACTCAAACACAGGTGGGTAAGTTTCAGGGAACAAATTAGGAAATTAAAAAATAATGTTTTACAAACCTTACTATGTCATATATCAAAAGAAAGGGCTCGTTATGAGGATTTCAAATTTGAAAGAAGACGAAAATCGACCATCCCCCCCTCGATCTCCAAAACGAATGAGTCCAACGTTTTGAAAAATATATAAAATATAGATCATTGCTTTTGGATTACAGGAAAAACCTATATGAATACCTACTATAAAAAATAAAAATAAATACCTATGTACGGCACTCTCTCCGGCCGGTTTTTAAAACCAAAACATTTTATTAAAAAATAACCATCTTCACACCAATCTTTACCCATATCCTCACTTCCTCGTCCTTGCGAAAAATATATATGCAGAAGTGCGTAAAACGCTTGAAGTGATCGACGTGAAATGTTGACAGAGAGATTAATAGTAGAGTAGTAGGAGACGTAGAGTAGAAGTAGTGAAGCCCGGAGAGGGACAAAGACTCACTCATATCCCGAGAAATTGAACATATATATTCAGATACCTACCTATAATTGACATGTTTTCTCCTTTTCCATACGATCTTACTGCAAATACGAGTTCACCTTTCCCTAACCTGTCTCTCTTCAAAATTAAATTATAACTTAAAAAATAATAATCTTCTACTCATGACTCATACTTAATACCCCTAATAAGTAATCAGCAAGAAAATAATTTAACTTTATCTTAATTACTCGTACAAAGTAAATAATCGTAAAGTCACGACCAACATAACATAACACTTTAGTTTTAAATTTCTAATTAAAATCTGGCTTCGCTTAACATGACACTAAAATACATACAGACTCGCATAATGCGATCCTTAACTTCAGAGCTTATCTCTTGATGAAACCTAGATAATAATTAAAAACACCGCGTACAGAGACACAAATAAACAGCCAAGAAGACAGACAGATTCACGAGTTAACCTTAGTCATAACACTCGTCGACGCGACGTCTATTTAACTTAAATACTTAAATAACGTCTATGTTTCAGAAATATATACTTATCGCATAAAAAATTTCCCTTATCGGGAATAAAATTAGGTACCGTTCGTTTTATAGCTAGTTTTACTTACTACTAACTTAGGTTTAACAAAGATTGAAATGTGTATTCCCTTGCCCTCCCTGGCGACTCGACTCAATTTGGCACTGTTGATCTATTGACCAAAAAGTAAGAATCTCAATTCACGCATCCAACAATAATACAATTAAAAACTAAAACTTAGGTTAACGCATCGTCTACTAAAATAGTAATACATCGATGATTGAGTGGCATTACACACAAAATGCATGAGCTAATAGCTAAAGCAAATAGTACACATTGCACCAGTCATGACGCACCTAACATAATCTGATTGAGACTGCCCATGTCAACGTAATTGTCAACAGAACCGCGTAGACATCGACTCATTATGTGGGGAAGTTAACATAAAATATATTCTATAATATAGCCTTTATTATTTTTTTAACTAGCGAGCTTTTTGCAGCACCCTTACATAAACAAGAACTGAACAGCATATATTTTTTAGGAGTTAGACAGATAGAGACAGATACAGACAGATAGACTGGGAAAGCGACTTTGTTTTATACGTTATACTATTTGTAATGATAAAGATGTAAATAGTCGGAACTAGGTGAAGTGGGACCATTTCACATCGTCTGGCACTTGGTTGATAAGTTAGTCTGTTTTTATCTGTTATATGAACGAATAATAAGTTAAAATCTTAATTGTCTCTATGGATAAGAGAGGTTTGTAAGATTAGCCACAACATCCTTGACTGTTGAATGCTGAATTAGTGAATAATTAAAATCCGTTTTGTTTTTATTTTTAATTTTGTTGAGTGACATAAGTCCAACAAACAAAAATAAGTTTTTAACATTATACATTTATGGAGCCAGTTTTATGCCATAATTATTAAGTCTTATGGGCATTATAACAGATAATCAATACTTTACGATTATAATTAGACGAGTCACTGGCTTTAATTGATGACTTTATAGAACCATCCTGCAGATAATCAATGATTAATTCGAAAACGATTTCTATCCCGTGACTTTACACTGCGAATATGAAAAGGTTATATACTGGAATATCACTGAAAGTGCGTAGTGTAATTATGATAATAGAGTATAATAATTAACAAGGGTTACCTTTGTTTCGTCGAAATATGTTTGCCAAATGTATCGTTTCCCAACCGGTTCATTTGCCAACCCGCTTTGTTTTCTGTAACCGTAAATATTTCAGTATGTTATAAAAGCTTACCTAACCTAACCTGTAGGGTTCTACACGATGGTACTAAAATAAATCCTGATAAAAAAATATAACATTGGGTTGGCAAATGAAAAAGTTGGGAAACGATACATTTGGGAAACATATTTTTGCCAAACGGCAGGCTCCCAATTAACAAATATGTTTCTGTTTCAGGGACCCGGTAGAAGGATGGGGCAACGGCGCTTCGTTGTCCAGCATCGCTCCTTCGATAATTTTCTTATCTTCTTTACTAGTTTTATTACGCTAAGTCAATACGCGTTCTTCTATTTATTGTATTTATTTAATATTGACAGCCAGGCAGTATTTGTAAGAATCAAGGAGGAAGTATTCAACATTTACGATCTGAAACTTCTTTGTGTGTTGCTGGATAAATCTACTTTTCACACCTCGATTTTCTCCGGTAACTAAGGACTTAAGTAGACAAGCGCATTCAACACGGTAAAAACCATATCGTGTTTGAGCTCAAAACAAAATACCATAGTCCGTCACGACCATAACAGATCAAAGACGATAATTATGTTTTTTTACCGTCGGGAATAGAGGCCAAGCGATCATGTTTTATTCAATATTTTTTTACCTTAAGATACCTTTTAGCATTCATTATACTGTTATAAATAGTGATAGCATTTGAAAAAAAATGCACTCTCAGTTTTAGTATAAACTAGATTCTGCCTGCGACTTCGTCTGCGTAGAATAGTTATTCGGCCATCTTGAAAAAAAAAACCGGTATGAAAAATAGCTATTGTGTTGATCCAAGGTATAAGCTATCTCCAAAATAAATTTTATCAAAATCCGTCCCGCCATTGTAGCGTGAAGGAGCCACAAACACACAACTATTGCATTTCTAATATTAGTGTGATTGATGTAAACGTTGACGTCATACAGGAGAATAAAGTCGCGTGTAAGTGCAAAATGTATCGAAATAATCCTCTAATAAATATGTAACGAAGTTCTTATTACACTGGAAGAAGGTGCATTGGTATATATTTTTGGGATGTTGCTTTCTCCCATATTTTTACACTTATATCTTTTAATATCTGATCGTTTTATCCCTTTTTGATTATATTCCTTCATATCTTTTTATCATAAAATACTTTGGGTTATGTTGTTTTCGTGTAGATAATTTAAAAGCCTTCCATCGAAGGAATATTGATCGGGGCTAATTAGCCTAAGTGTATGACAAATTCGAAGAAAGTTTATAACTTAACATACATTCTTATTTTTTTTATTGATTGATTGATGGGACAGCCACTTAACTTAATTAAAACCATCAGACATTAGCTGAAGTTTGTCTTCCTTCTTTGTAAGGTAATCTGAATTACTTAGGTGTATAAATGGTACTTAATGCGTTTTGCTTGTCATCTTACAATTAAGGTTATTACGAGATGAAATGAAACTGATGAATTGAGTTTTTAGTACTTAGCATTTTTTTTTGTACAGATAATACACAGTTTACTCTTGATTTCCTAGCGTGTAAAAAATATAGTTTTTTATTACAATTTGTAATAGCACCAAAACTTAACTCTAAGGATCTTATATGAATGTTGTGACTTAATTTAGCGTACAATTTTGTAAAGGTACCTAGGGTAAAGTCACCAGTGGTCAGCCAGAGACCAGTAAGCGACTTTTTAAGAGTGCGAAGAGTGGAAAATATATCTTTCGTACTCTTCCCACTCATATGACCCGGTTGACCACTGGTGACTTTACCCTACATTATTCAATACGGTGGTATTTTTTGTAACTGAAAAGCTTTTTCCTTAATAAAGTAGGTTTAACAAAAAAACGTGTGCTTGTTTTATTATCGATTACAACGAAATTGTCAAAAAATACTTGTTACTGGTTTATGCTTGTTTAAGATAAGTGTTCGTGAGTTAATGCTGATACTCTATCTTAGGATCAACTCAAAAAATGTCATTGTGAGAACTCAGAATACGTTGCACCACGCAGCGTTGAATTCTCACAATGAAATGTGGACCTTTTCGAAAGTATATTTTGAGTCGTATATGCGCGCAGCGTCACGTCGCGTCGCGTCTTGGTGTGAATTGACCCTTAAGGTGGCCGGGGGGAACAGTGGACAGCAGAGTACTAGACAGAACAGTACTGTTTTGTGTGTTCAAACAGTAGCAGTACTCTGCTGTCCACTATTCTGCCTCCGTGTGAAACCAGCATAACAGCCACACTCCGAGTCTGTTAATGATGATTAAATCTTTCCTTTGTGACCAGTTTTATACATAAGTTAGAAAAAGGAAAGAGTTAACTGTCTAGTGTCGTGGTATTATGGAGGGGTGGCATTTGAAGCGCATAATTTCTTTTTGCATTTTTTTTTTGCATAACACCCTTTATGGATGTCATTGCAGAATTAAATAAACGTCTATTGTGTAGATTAGGTTGTAACGTTAGGTAAGTTTTTCATAATTATAAAAATAAAAGCCTTTCTATTGTAAACACCGTTTTAGGTGAAACTATTTTATGACATATTCTGTAAGGCCCAGTGTAGAATGAACATAATCGAGGAAATTTAATTTGAAGTTTGTTGCAATTCAAATTCAAATTCAAATTCAAAAACATTTATTTCGACCAACTGGGGTCATAGTTAATTTAGGTTAGTTACAATTTCTTAGCCTAAAGTTAGCAAAATAATAATAATAATATATATATATTTTTAAATTAAAATGAAAATAAAAATCAAATAGAAGTTAAAGTTAGGACGACAGCACTTAGTAAGGCTTGACTGTCAGTACATGGATCATATGACAATGATTCAGATACTGACAATCAAACCTGTCCGCAAATGCCCTCAGGATACCATTAGAGCTAGCCCGTACCCTGCAATGGGAATAAGGTTTATTTTTATATTCATTAACTGATTAAGGCAATATCGAACAAACGTAATTGTTTTTTGCCTTGTTAGTAGATTCAAAGTCGAATTCACATAAAGCTAGTTAAGTATGATACATTATGTGAAAAAAACAATGATGTTATTGATCCCGTATTAGTATTTATTAGCGGTTAGATTATTTCACGAATTCTGTATATTTAGACGATATCACAATCGTCTTTATCACAGAAACTGAAATATTTTTAAACCTATAAAAAATTTCAATATAAACATTTTTGATAAAGCAGCTATAATATGCCTAAAACACCCGGATAAAGCTCCTCAGGATTGCGACGATTATCACTGTTAACTGTACAGTGTCTGATACATGCTCAAACAGTACAGTTGTCCTTTAATAGCAAACTTTATTTATTCTCCAGTAATATTTACTATCAAATTTAAGTGGCGACCAAACAGCGTTGTCAACGTTCTTGGATTCCAGTGTGTGGGTGAGACAGCCGAAGAAAAACTAGCATAAAAGTGTACAACTACTGAGGTCCCTTGGTTCCATCATCAACACATGATAAGCTGAATAGCATCTCAAATAAAACTCTGTCCTAAGAGGAGAGGGTTGAATCTACTTTGGTAATTCAATCTGAGATACTGTTTGGCTTTAGAGGATTCTGAAGCGCCCCTAAAATCGCGATAGGTGTCAAAAAATACTAGAAAATGTAGCTCCAGACGATAACGTACGTCACTAATCAAGAAAGAAACGTTATCACCTTTTGTATGGAGATTTTTAGCTTCACAATTGTCTTAAGAGGGCAAAGTACAGCTATTTTTTATTGTGTCCATACTGAGAATTTTTACCAAGCTGATTCCACGATGTGTATGGACTGTTGATCTTTCTTTTTTCATCAAGAAGCCATGTCCGTGAGTTGGCAGGTGTTACAATTTTGCAGTGAGTGCTACCTATAGGCCTAGCCAAAACACAACCGTAATTACTAAAGTACGGCCAATGAGACGAGATGAAGAATGTAAACAAACTGACCGTTACTGAGTTATATTCCAGTAGCGACCGATTATTATATCTGTCCTTATTTCTCGTACGGGAAAGCTGTCAGTACAGAGGTTGACAAGATTTTGGCCGCCATTTTGTGAAGTTGATTCCTGTTGGATTGCGTTCGAAGTGACACGATTTCAAATAAAAATGTTTTGAACTACTGAAAGCTTGTTTCCATTATTTATCTCGTCTCGTTGGCCTTACTTTGGTCCTCAGGGTTGGCAACGCATTTAAAGTCTTAGGGTCTCCATACATCTATCGATGCGGAATCGGCGTTAGCTGATCAAAAAATAACGTCGTTTTCGCTCTTATTGCACGGACTTAAAGAGTTTTTTGATCAGCTTACCCTTGACCCTTAGTCAAACGTGTATGGGTCTCAGATCACCTGACGGTAAGCTGAGTGCTCGTGTGCCTGCTTCTTGCCATAAAAAAGCTAAATTTCAATCTTTCTTTTCAGGTAATAATCAAGATGAAGCAATTCTTTCTGTTGGTGCTGCCTGTTGTCATGGTGGCGGCGCACCATGCCAACGTGAGTACCAATTAGCCGCTATTAATTATTAATCGATTTTATTACCAGCAATTGGTTATGCAATAGGAATAGCACGTATCGCATTGTATCATACTTTGTTTTGTTTTCTTATCGTTATTATGATACCTACTTTTTTCCGGGCGTATGTCATTTAGAGTTCAAGTCAAAGTCAAAGTCAAAGTCAAAGTTCTTTATTCTTCAATTTAGGCATAATATAATGCACCTATGAATGTCAAAAAGCATTACCACCGGTTCGAAAAATAAAACCTTTGCCCCGAGAAGAATCGGCGTAAGAAACTCGACAAGGTATATTTTTTTCAAGACAAAGGGTTACATCATTACATAATAATTATAGATAGTTTACAATATCACAGTATTTTTGTACAGTAGGTGCACCTTTTTTAAGCGTAGGTAAATTTATGCGTAGATTACTCATGCAGGACGGACGACTCACCGCCAAACATCCCTATCCATGATATAATCGTTTACTTTATAATATGCTCGGGAAATTAGTTTTTGTTTTACGACAGATTTAAATTTAGAGTCAGTAAGTTCAGTAATACTTTTTGGAATTTTATTGTAGAATTTTATACAATTTCCTAAGAATGATTTTGAAGTTTTGGCCAGTCTATAAAATGTGGTTTTGAGCTTTCCTGTGCTCCTGGTTGCTTTTGGCTTATCAATGTTCGTTGGGAAATTGTGTAGATTCTTCCTAACAAAGATGATTATTTCAAATACATATAGCGACGGCAGTGTTAGAATATCGATTTCCTTGAAGAATTCCCTCAATGACACACGCGACCCCAAGTTATAAATACCTCTAATAGCCCTTTTTTGCAAAATAAACACTGTACCGATATCCGCAGCCGATCCCCACAAAATCCCCACAAGAACTTCTTATCTGTCTGAAAATCTAAAATGATCTGTGCTAAAGGTTCATTGCCAATTTTTCAATCATGCGTAAAATACATATAATATGACTTTATTCATATAATAGCTGTCAGTCTACAATAGATAGACAGATTTCCCATTTCATGAAAAAAATAGAGGACATTTGACATCTCTAAAAGTGGTATTTCTTCGCTATGCATTCATCACTCATTTGTTTTATAAGTTAATGTCCAGATTCTAGGCCATTCTACTGCATCTGACCCCTTTCTGAAGGTCCTTGGCCTATGAGGCTTTTTTATGGTAATGAGAAGGCACGCGAGCACTCAGGCCACCTGATGGTAAGTGGGATCTGAGACCCATAGCCTTTTTAACTCTCAAGACTACAATCTCAAAACTGCAATCCTAAGATTTCAAATGTGTTGCCATCCCTGAGCATTAAGATGGACTGCCTCTATATGCTAATAATTTCACCGGTTGTCTTATACTCACACCGGAACACGGCAATGCAAACACTGCTGCTTGGCTGTAGGTTTATGGATAAGATAAAAAAAAAAGATCTTTATTTACCAACAAAGATGGTGGTAGTGATCAGGACGGACCCTGCAAAAGATCCTACCACCAGAAAAAGGCTTCTGTATCGTTGATTATTTCCACAGGTTTCCGAGCTCCGAGCTATCTGTCGGTTGACCGACCCCACCGGCCTCAATATCATGGGGAACGTGAGCTTCACTCAGCTCCATGACGGCAAAGTCCAAGTGGAAGGTATCATCCTTGGCTTACCCCACGGGACGTATGGGCTCCATGTTCATGAGAAGGGAGACATCACTGATGGATGACTCAGCACTGGAAGCCATTTTAACCCTGAATACGTGAGTTTTCAATCGGAATTTAGTATTATAACAGTACATTAGTATATCAGTACTGTGAAAGTACTGCCTGAGTTGTGGTGTGATAATCATAACTACACCTCTCTATGACAGAATCTTCCAGTGTTCAAAATTCAAATCATGATGCATTTAACTTGAAATACGTACAAGTAGTTTCCATTTGAGGACCTTCGGCTCTTAAAATAATGATTTTGGCACGGTTTAGCGATGCAATCACACTTTCATAAGACGATTATAATAAGAATCGATCGTTGCAAACGTTGAAATCTGTTTTCAATTTAAATTCCAGAATCAACACGGTCCCCCGGACGATCAAGAACGCCACGTAGGCGATCTTGGCAACGTCAAATTTGACGAGAACCGCATCGGCCGCATCGATATCGTCGACAGCATGATCTCGCTCAACGGTGAACACGGCATCCTGGGCCATGGCCTGGTCCTCCACGAAAGAGCTGACGACTTCGGCCGCTGCTCTGACCATCCGAACTCCAGGAAAACTGGCAACGCTGGCGGAAGAGTCGCTTGCGGCGTCATTGGCATCCTGTGATTAGTTGTTTTTGATTTTGTAAAAGTCCTTGTTATAGCTGGCCAGTTTGAAATTCTAAATTATCTTCTATATATTTGAGTATTTAGCAGCTAGTCGCATAGACTTTAAAAATAGAAAACAGAAATTGGCCTGTGCGTTTTTTAACGGCAATTTTACATATAACAAAATAATTGAACTCTCTTTATGCTATAAAGATAATAATACTCAAATACTTGTGATGTTGACAAGGTGTTGTTTCTCAATATGTTTGTGGTGGTAATTTTTATATATCTTTAGTTAATAAAGTGATCTATTGGATGTGGTGTTGTTTTTATAAGGAAAAAACTAGCTCTGCGACTTTGTCTACGTAGAGTTTCTTTATAAATAGTTGGCATTTATAGCAACTGTTAATTTTTTCTATGAACAAAGGGATCACATAGAATTAAAAGATTTAAATTTAAATGCATTTAGCATCCTAACGTCATTGCCATTAGGTTAGCAATGACGTTAGGTTATGCGAACAATGCGAATGCAAAATTAATGAAGTCATCTACACGATGATTAACTTCTGATCTTACCTTCATAAACGCATAATACAGGGAAAATAAGATTAAATATGACAGTTTGGCGGCAAATTAGGTACACCAATGAAACTTGGTTTACAACTTCATCTTCGCACTAGAAATGAGGATCTGCCGAGTCCTACCAAAACTTAGGGATCATACCCCCCCCATTGGGGAGGTATAGGCAGGGAGGAAAAGTTTACTAGGCGGGTGAAGTGTCATTTTCCATGTTTTTTTTGCGCTGAATCGAATGAGACCATACTCATTGCTGGTAAAGTGAAAAAAAGATAAAATTTCAAGTCAAAAGTAGGATTTAAACAGCAAATCTTTTACACTAAACTTTTTATTTTTTGTAATGTCAACTAGGAACGGTATGGGTTATGGACATGTTTTTGCTGATTAAATCCTATTTCAACTTAAAATATGATTGTGGTTTTTTTTCCAATAAAAACCCTTCATATCACAAAATATTAACCTATAAGTATGAACGAGACCACATTCAATTGAGCGCAAAAATAAATGGAAAATGACACTAAACTCGCCTGGTGAAATGTCCCCGCTGCCCTAGGACCTCTATATTTTATCCGGATTCGGCAGATCCTCATTTCTAGTGCCAAGATAAAGTTTTATTGATGTGCATAGGTATTTTGCATCTAAAATATGATATTTTTCCTGTATTCGCTTCGCACAATAATCCAACTCCCAAGTATGCTTCAAATATGGTTTATCCTTATCTTTCATTGTGGCATTTGGATTTGACAGAAAGAGACAAACTACTAGACTTACTAAAAAAAGGTTTATTGTACGTTTATGAATAATGGGGTAAGTATACATTCAGAGATAAATTTATAGTCGCGTGAACTCAGTTCACCTATTTAAGACCTACGGTGCCACGAACACGCCTCTTTTTGCGTCGGTGGTTAAAAAGTAGGTCAACCTTTGTGAGATTGCCCCTTATTCGTTTAGCAATATAAAACCACCAACTGCATACAAATAGCAGCAGATCGATATCAACGTAGTCGCTGTCTTTAATAATTGAGTACGTTCCACCTGGCGGTCTCGCATTATGTACATACGTTTCAAACAGTCACAATCTATGGCAAAAGGTTGACCTATACAGATCTCTGCCAGAAAAAAAACAGAAGCAAGATGAGGTACCAGATGACCACGGTTGGCTTTAGGTGTATCAAGGCCATGCTGATTGCGCTGAACGTTCTATCTATGGTTAGTGCCTTTTAATTTAGGTTATTCTGAGCTGAAAACGGTTACAAGACGACTTAACGCGTTATAAAAACGGGTATCGAATGTAGAGTGGACTTATGGCGTTCTGCAGTTGAAACGCGGAAGACTTGTACCCTTTTTCAAAAGAGCCACTGTACTTGTAGGTATACATAGATTTTTTTAACCTTTTGTCGGTGTGTGTCAGATACAGTTATGCGTATCAGGAGCTGTTTTACATTATTTGTAGATATCTTGAGTAATGATGATGATATAATAAGAGTGGTATTTGATAACTGCCCTTCAACTTCGTTACACGCCACTTGGAGGGGGGCGGGGGTGCGCTTCAATAAGTATAAAAACTTTTTGTATAATTTAATTTAACTACCCACGAAAAGCATAATGAATGTTTAGCATAACAAACAATTGTATAATTTCATCAGGCATACGATCGATTAACATAACATTCATTTAGTATAACTATGATTTTCTAGTTTTTATGCATTTTTAGTCAATTTCTACTAACTAGACTAGGTTAGGTTAGGTTAGGTTAGCACTGTGACCACATTAATAGTTATGAAAGCCGATAGAAATATTTATATTTTAATTTATGAACATTTTAGTTTTTGAAATTATGCATTTCGTTCTATGCATAATATTACCATATCGTTGGTTTATTATAGAGATCAAAATTATGCCATTTGTCTTAATGTATAATGAAAATTAGACCATTTGTTTTTATACTAAACATTACCTCTTGGGGTTGAGTAATGTTTATCAAGTTAAGTTCATAATATGTATACACATACATAATTATTATGAACTCATTTATTTATTTCGTCATTTACTTAACCTTAAGTACCCGAAACCGACGTGCGTGCATGACTCGATGTATGAATGTGGAAGAAGCGAAAGACATTTGTCAGGATCGTAGCAGGTGGAAAGAAGTCGTCTCTGCCTACCCCTCTGGGAAACAGGCGTGATTTTATGTATGTACTTAACCTTCACAGTTTTTTTAAAATATATTTCTTTTATTGTTATTTTAAGTGTAGATTATTTTAACTGTAACCATCATTAGTGGAGTTAGCCAGCGTAAACTCTTTCTTTACTTAATATGCCTAAAATACAAAAACATTAACGCACACCCACTCGTACACGCATACACACACGCACACGCACATGGCCACTCACACGCACACGGCCACGCACAGGCCTACGTATGCGCACGCGCACGCCCACGCGCACACGCACACGCTCACTTATTATTTTCTTAGTTAATATCTAAGTTAGTATGGGCAGCAGGGCTTCTTATCCTATTATAAGCGACTTTAAACTGTAAACAGTAAGCGTTTTTGCAAAAGGTGTTTTTGAATATTATTATTCCATCTCTTCTAGATAATTGCCGTCTCGATTTTCACATTTGCTGTTGTGGACACCCATGTCCTGCTCGAATATGGCGAGGGGCAGGCAGGTGGCACCCTCGGCAGCGATATCCTCATCATCGCTGTCTGCGTGATGTTGGTGCTGATTTCGGTCTTTGGAATCGTTAGCGTGCTCAGGGAGAGCATCAAACTTATTTACCTGGTGAGGAGCGAGAGGTTTTGTCTTCTGGTGGGATTATAGCAGTTCCAAAGAATCAGTGAACATTGTAAAGGTCAGAAGCAGAAGTAAGAGGAATTTTTAATTTGTTATATTGAATGAATCCATTCTATATTCATTTTTTTGAGCCGTTATTGAATGGAACGAAATGATTTTGAGAACCATGCCACTAAATTCATCAACCATTTCGTTTCAGCATGCCTCATAAGATCATACTGCTTCTTTACAGTATATCGGGTTCCTCATGATCCTCCTGGTGCTGGAAGTCATGGTGGCGATCTATGTGGCTCTGCAGCGCTTCGGAGTGGAGTACAGGTTCATAGACAATCTTCGCGAAGACTTTTGCCGCAACCATACAAGAGAAAGCCTGGAGCAGAGCCTTAACTACTGGGAGTATTTGCAGGATCGTGTAAGACATTATAACATAATACAAATACTCTTTATTGAACACCATATTCAAATACAGCTCGAAAAAAAGAGAAATGGTAAAACCTACAATGGTAGGACCGCTACCATCATTTTATCCATTACCCTACCGCTAAACAGCAGTGTTCGCATTCTTTTTTGCATTAATAAGGCCGGATTTTTTTTTCTGGATTGAGATTTTTTTATGTATTGGTAGCGTTTTCTACAGTGAAGCTAATATAGTTAAAAAGAAATAGGCTCTTAAAATAAAAATAAATAAAAGGCGTCCCATTTTTTAAATCAAGATCTTGTTAAAAAATATGGGACCGTTGTGACCATCGTTCTCAATAACAAAATAGATTTGTCCTCAAACATTATGTAGGTATGTAGAATTGATAATTTTGTTACGAAGATTAGTATTCGATTTTGTTAACAAGACACAGTGAACAATTGTTAGGGGACGTATCATAAATACTGTAATAATTATGGCCCTAACAAACCTGCATGTTTTTCCAAAAAGAGGAAAAAAATCGTTTGTTTTTTTTTAAACTTCCCAAAAGTGTAATTTATTATAGCAATAACCGTATTATTCCATCCACCAAATAGACTTCGCCATCGCGGCAGACCAAGCCGACATTTGCGAGGTAAGCTTGATGCCTTCCATCGATACTGGTAGGAGACTGCTCAAGATGCACAAGAAAGAAGGGAGGGAGGATTTTGCCCAGTAGTGGTACATTAATGGCTATTAAATAATAACCACATTAACGACGCCTTCTGCTGCTTGTGTACCAGGTTTTGAGCGTATATCGTTTGGTTTTCAGTACGGATGCTGCGGTTTGACCGGCCCCGAGGACTATGCTGCGCTAAACATGTCGATCACTGTGGCTTGCTGCCCATACGCATTCCACGCTCAGACTGCGTTTGCGCAGGAGCAGCTGTATCGCATCTGCCAGGTGTAAGTGTTTTCTGTTAACTAAAGATAAAAGATAAAAGATAAAAGAAATTTATTCAGTAAGTAGGCCGCTCGGGCACTTTTACACGTCAAGATACTACCAGCGCTTCCCAAGAGGAGACCACTGCTGAGAAGAAGCGCCGCAAGAAACTCAGCAGTCAGTCATTTTTTAAACATATTTCATATTTCATATTACAATGGTATGTACAACTTAATCTAGCATTATATAAAGCTACAAGTATTAAATTAAATATAATATCAAATAACAGCACTTCAGTACTAGAACTGCTCTCTGCTTGATACCTGTTTTGGTCATAGGTGGTAGGTGGTGCATAGGTGCATTATATTATGCCTAAATTGATGATTAAAGAACTTTGACTTTGGTCGTTAAAGCAACAACCATACTAACAATATAGGTTCCTCCGTCAAGGTTGCAATTTTTGAGAGATCAAGTCTCTTGTAATCTTGACAGTCAGATCTTGTCAGTCAAACTGGGCAGAGCTTGATCTTGGCCTTGCCAAACTTTCAAGATGCTTGGAAAAGCACAAGATTCCGAGTAAGCAGGGAAAGGGGAAAATATTAAATGTTCAACCCACTAAAATAATTCCAGCACCAAGAGCTACTACGCGGAAGGCTGTGAGGCTGCCATCTTGAATGCTATGCGTGAATCCGCTGACAGTATGGTCGCAGTCGCATCTATGGGCGTGTGGTTGGAGGTTCGTATATGAAAAGGCTGCACTTGGCAGTATTTACCTTTGTGTCTTTTACACTGACATACCAAGCAGTGTCAATAGCTGTTTAAACTCTCCAAATCTATTATTATGAGTTAAGACTTAACCCGTTATGCTCTACGTATGAATTTTATTCAGCAAAGTACTGAGATGGTCATCTGATATTTGGGAGAGGATCAACAAACTCACGCATATGTTAAGAAACTTTTTCGCCACTGTTGTTAATAGGTACCTACGCTTATCTATCTGCAAATTGGTTTAAACTCTTTGTTCTTCATCCATTTCATCATACACTAGCACCAAGACGTTTCTCTAAAACATTGTTCTGATGAATTTATCCTTGACCCTATTAGATATTAAGTAACATTTGGCCAATACAATAAAATAATATCATTCTGCCAACCAATTATCAACGTTTGGCCAATGCGACTACGCCTACCGATGGTTAAAACCATCAAATATTAGTTCGAAATTTTACAATAGTCCTTGTTTGAAGGAACTATCTCTAAAAGATGACAACCAACAAGGTTCATGTGGCCCGACCGAATGCCAACAATAAATGCTTTTAAGGTTTGAACTCCCACTGATGTATGTATGTTTCTTCAAGCTTATTTCAGAGGATTGAGGAACGACGCTAAAATCACGTAGATGTCAAAAAAAATTGTTTCTCACCCCCTCAATCATGTCAGATTTTCACGATTTTTGAAGTTATTATAAAGTTATAATATTTTACGTTTTCATTTTATTTTTTTCAAATTTGTTACGTTCTAAGAAATATTTTCTAGAAAACGTAGAGACATCGTTTTTCATGATATTCATAAATCGGAAAAATATGGAAAATTTTAGCTTCATAATCCTCTTAAGACTAAACCTATTAATTTATTTCCAGGTCACAGGCATCGTGTTGGCTACAATCGTTTCCAACAATTTGAAGAACATGGCTGAGATTTACAAGAAGACAGTAAAATATTAATCTCTACCATAAACTAACAATAAATATATTTTAGCTCTCTGTCAAATTCAAATGCCACAATGACAGATAAGGATGAATCATATTTTAGGCACACTTTAGCGATTGCGTGTTAACGAATAACAGAGTTACTCACATACAATATTAATATTTCAAATAAAGTCAACGTCTTAGAATTCTCGTTTTATTTATATGATCATAGTTGTTTCGAAAAATAGGAAAAACGGAGAGTAGGTCTCAACTGACACATAGTTTTGACATAGTAATCTGTCAAAACAATTTGAAAGTAGCAAATCAATTGCAATTGGACCAACAGCTGGTCACGTTTTATAAAGCTACAAGTTACTATATTGCAGGTGTAAACCGGCAACACTGCTCAAATGGCTGGACGTCAGTGGTCGAGGTTGTGTCAAATGGAAACTTGTAACCTGTAAATTGTCATTTGTAGCTTTATGAAATAGTTACTTCCTCGAGCAGAATTCACGTGGCAAAGGCTATCGCATTCACTGCCACGTGAAACCTGAATTCTCCCAGTGCCGATGGAGAGTATGGAGACAATGTGGAAAGTCATTTGAAAGGCCGGCAACGCACCTGTGACTCCTCTGGTGCTGCAGGTGTCTATGGGTGACGGTAATCGCTTTCCATCAGGCGATCCGCCTGCTCGATTGCGTCCTATACCATAAAAAAAAATATCGAAGGCATCCACAAACACGTTCCTCAATCATGATGGAGCTGCTAAAAGAAATAAAAACAAATTGGAACTTCATCATACATAATACTGGAGTTGACCTATTTCAAAACTGAGCTTGCCACTTAAGTGCCCGTGCAAATTTGATCGACCTTATTTATAAGCAAATAAGGCGATCAATACCAACTCTAGTTGCACAAAGCACATGGTTAGGCTTGTACAAGCCTTACTTTCATGGTTGGGCCACTATAGAACCCTGTCGCAGAAAACCAAATATATAATTTGCTTTAATATTTAACTCGTGACTAGACAATGTCAATATGATAGGGTTCTAGACAACTCTGTACATACTTATGCAATTACTAAAATAAAATCTTTTAAAACGTAGAAATCTTCCAAAAGAAACGTAAGTAAGTAGAAAATATCTAAATGGATATTATTATCATAATTTTTAGGGTTCCGTAGTCAAACTAGGAACCCTTATCGTTTCGCCATGTCCGTCTGTCCGTCCGCAGCCTAGCTCAGAGACTCTTAGGCCGTATTAATAAACTTATCTCAACTGTAATGCTCGTCTCGAGATGCGTCAAAAATGACAGTGTTCTATGGTTTAGCGTTTACTTTGACGTATCTTGTATCGAGACTCACAGTCAAGATGAGTTTATTAATACGGCCCTTAGTATTAGAAAGCTGTAATTTAGCATGAATATACGTATTAGTCACGCCAACAAAGTGGTAAAATAAAATCTTGAATTACTTTTTTTTCTTTACCACGTAACATAGGGATGTATTTTTTTCTCGTCTACCCCATAATGTGTGCTGTCGTTGAATAGATGTTTCAAAAATAATGCGGGTTCGTTAAAGCGCTGCGTCCCCCATACAGCCTAAACTACAAATACAAAAAATCTAAAAAATATCTTACATGAAAGCACATAATAATGAATTTTTTAGGAAAACTATCACCACTAAGTAGACTTCATTGGTTCTTGAGTTACAAACGGTTTAAATGTTTATACCTACCTTTTGCGGTGTTGGTAAACTGACTATGTCGATGTGTGGGGATAACAGTTTTCTAACGGCAAAGTTAAGTTTGTCGCGAGGTCTAATTTGTTTGCAGTAACTACTTCGAAACCCTACACTGAGCATGGTCCAGCATGCTCTTGCCCGGTTTTAATATTGTGCTTCATTATTGACGCAGTTTGTTTTTTATAAAGCTATTCTAAAGCCTATTTTCACAACCGCAACAAAAAGTAATCTTCAGGGGACAACCTCTCACAGACTGATCTACTTACTTCCAAACTAAGCTTAAAGATTGTATGTACAACGAGCATATAGGGACATACATACTTAATCAATCAATCAATCAACAGTTTATTTGTGTTCATAATAATCATAAAAGGATGTACAAATGTTCAAGGTATATAATGTATAAACTGCCAGCTGGCGTACATAAATGTTCGAAACTCAATCTTATTTTTAAAAAATATCCATGAAAATTTCGTTGATTGAATACAAAACGGACACGTTCCAAAATCAGTCAGTGTTACAATTTTAAAATTAGAAGCTGTTCGTATAAGATTTTCAACGCAAGACCAAATTATTTTGGAATGTGCCGTTATGTATTCAATGAGCGATTTCTCAATTAATAAAATCAATACTTTCCTCTTAAAACTATCAATGTCAGAATTTCTTATACTACATTGCCATACCAAAAATATTTTTTGAGAAGTGCAGTTTTACATATTTCAGGCCTAATCTGCACCTTGCGTCTCGCATTTCCAGCGAGGTGAGTTTTAAACTTCTTCAAGTTCGCTCTTACAAAAATCAAGGCTTCAGGAGCAAAAATACCGGGTCAGAGTGCGTTTTTCATACAAACGAGACTAATTCGAAGCCTTGGTTCCTCGCCAGGGGTTGTTTTGAGTGAGGTTTAATAGAAGATAGTCCAAGGTTCAATAGAGGAGGTCAAAAGTTCTTAAGATACCTAACTGATCGCACAATCAGTTTACGCCACAGCGGAGAGTTTGGGTCAACATTTGGATTTCCTTACATTTTATTGCCATTTTAGATGTTTTTCTGAACAGGCACTATTCCGGGTTAGCCGCAGATTCATTCAGTTGGGTATTCTAGGCACTCTGGAAGTCCTGTATCGATGCTCGGGGTATTCATCATCAGATTTCACTAAAAGCATTTCCTGGCGAGGAACCAAGGCTTCGAAATAGCCTCTTTAGTATGAAAAACGCATTCTGACCGGGTATTTTTGCTCCTGAGTTTATATAAAGATGGCACGGTCAGTAATTGTAATGCCTTAAATACATAGAAAACATCCAACACTTAAAAAAAACAATAAATACTCGCAATAATCAAGACAAGAGTCTATACCCCTAATTCATACATGTACAGTAAACCTATTTTAGTTAAAGTATGCTTTGTCCCTTTCTGACAAATCCAAATTTTAGATAGAGACAGCATATTTCTTGCACACGTTACCTATTACGCGTATATGAGTCTCTTTGTACGTATACTTGTACACCTGCGACGTTATTAAGAAAATTACATGCTTAATAATTCAAAAGAGCTATTTGATGTATATGCAAAACAACAAAGAAAAACGAAGTAATACTACGATGCAAAATCGTAATGGTCTGGGAATAAGCCAAGTGTCTTCAAGGCACTTTACCTAGACATCAGTATATAACTGAATACCTAATTGTCACCAGTATACATTCCCGATCGGTAATCAATACCCGTTGTGTAATTGCACTACGACCGCAGTATCACACTTGCAACTATCAAACATGCATCTTAGATACAAGCGCTTTTCAACCTTAATTCAACAGCATACGCTGTAAGCAAACTGTATCATATCTTGGCGATATAAAAATAAATGAATAGAAACCACGTAAAACCGTTATCCGGATAGAGTAAAATCAACCCTATTCTCAAGATGTACTATCTCAGTTGGCTGCTTATTTAAGTTTGCGTTGGAACAAAGACTGTAGCGGCCGGTAAAGAAAGACCCTGACGTGTGGGGAAGTGGACATCTGGATTCCCACGCTCCAAATATTGCGACTTGGTCATGAGCGGAGCGGAAAGCGGGGCGATAAGCGGGGTTAATAACGGTTAAAATAAATGAAGGTGGGTGGTTCGGTCTAGATTCTAGAAAGACGTTTGATCAGTGGTTTGAGTTTCTTATTCATGTGATAACTTTTGACAAACAGTCGGATGTGTTTCAAGTAAAAAGTTTACCAAAATTAAGTCATCGAAATAAGTATTACTATTGAACAAGCTTAATTATTTTATAAAAATATAAGAAAAGAATGAATATAATTTTAAATACGTAAAGACGAAGTTTTTGCGAGACGAACTCGTTATCTTTTCTAAAATAAATGGGAGGTAGCATTTTCGGGTGACTGATGAGTTTTTGAAAACCGTATATCCTTTTGTACTCTTAATAATAACTTTACATAGTATAAAAGCACCGACTTAAACACCCACCCCACTAGACATGTTAATATTAGCTCACTCAATACAATTTTCTACAACTTTACTGTAATACACTTTAATAGGTAAAAAAATACACTATATACACTGTACAGTAATAAATAGAATAAATAAAAACTAGTGTAACCTATTATCTACTTAAAACTAGAATTATGAAAAATATTTTTGCACACAATTACAAAAAGAATACCTCCTCTAATAAATCTGTTCGCGGCATTGTACCCATGATGCTGGCTGCGTTACCTCTCTGGACAGTTAAACCTATCCTTTGAGAGAGGTAAGCGCCGGCTCTGGGATCCCCGGAGGCGTCGATAAGCTTGGCAGGCAGGGTCTTTATAAAAAGTTTCATGTCAGCAGACCAAGGTCCCAGAGTCTCCACTGCAAGCGCCGCGAATTCGTAATCATTAATTAATGAGGAATATTTGCGACGCTTGAGGGTCTGGGCCTGATCAGCTGCTGCGCCGGCCTGATTTCGGGTTGCTTGTATGTGTGATAGGGCAAAAGTATCGACACAATTGGCGTCCCACACCAGAGCCCTACCAAGCTTCCACGGCACCAATGTAGCCCCGTCGGGGCGTTTACCATCGTCTCTGATCATACCAGCTGGTTCTAAGACAGCAGGTACAGAGGCGGTGGCAAGCGAACGACGGATCAGATCATTGATGGCACCGTGGCGGAATAAGCGGCCGGCACTTCTTGAACAAGAAAGACCATGTCTACCAAGCTCATCCACCTCCTTGCCGCGGGTGCAAGAATGGGGTACACAGATCTTGGCTCCAAGCCGCAAGCAGATTGATATTCGCAAGCAGCTTGAATCCAGGACTGTACCTATGTGGCGAGAGGGAAGGGCGTGGAGCCAATGGCCCGACTCACTAGTAGTGACAGCAAGAAAACGGGCGCGATCTGAATCGTCCGGACTATTGGCTAAAAGGGCTGCATGAATTGCCATAAGACGAGGGGTATCCCAGGCTCTTTGAACATGTTTATGCGTTGGCATATCGGCTCCAGGGCATGATTCACACCAGGCATCCCTGGCCTCCACCAGGTTCGATATCTCAACGTCAAGTATCTGTGGAAGATTTAATGTAATACTGACGAGAGACATCGAACCATAAGCAGAGGACAGGAACGCCGGAAGAGCTACACTTGATAAGCAACGAATACCCAGTCCACCAAAACGTACTAGGAGAACCGCTTAGACCAAGGCCTTTTGTCAAACTGGATATTTAATAATTTAGAGAGAGTTTCCTGAAGAGAATTATCGATAGCAGCCATAATAGACGGAAATTTCCAAATGGGGCAACTTTCAAATTCAAATGTCACAATGACAGGCATGGTTTAACTACACCAAGGTTACTCAACGTTTATTATATAGTAAGGGGTTTAGTCTAGTGAGGTTCGAGGAATGGGCCCCATTTCGTAGCTACATTCTTCTTGTGCGTATTTCTCTGTTCTTTGTCACGCATAAATGTCATTCTTTCTTTTTAAAACGAATCGTTTTACGCCTCTGTCTGTAATGTGTAACAAATTCTGGTTAACGTACGAGTGCTACAAAAAACACATATAAACCGAAGCGAAGCGAATGAGTGGCGCTAATTTAGCATAAAATACAATTTCTATAAATGTTTGAATATCGTTATGTCATAAATATCCGCTCCGCTCGTCACCAAGCGTTGATATAATCACCAAAGGGTCGTCAAATGCAGATGATCGATACCAAGTCCACATGCCTCACTTCCTTTGGTCTTGCCCTGTGGTTCGGACATCGGCCAGCGAGCACCATGAAACCTCGCAGCGTTCGCTGCATGAAATTCTTCCTCACCCTCTTCAATATAATATGCATCGTAAGTACACAGTTTTAGTTTATTGCGCCAATCGATATCTAATTTTGGAGTATCGTCGTGGTCGGGAATATTATTGATTGCTTTTATTTGTGTCATGTCACGCCATAAGTCTTCTATATATAATAGAGCTTCATTTTCCTGGCGTGTAGCGCTTGTAGCAATCAATCTGAAGTGGGGAGAAGATAAAAGACGACATTTTTAAAGTTAAGATTATTCTTGTCTTAAAATGAACAAGAACTGATACAATTAAATGAGATTCGATTTTGTTTCTAAAGAGTGGAATGCGCTTCTGGCGTCTGTATTTCCGAGTGCATACAATTTTAACCTATTTAAAAGCTAGGGTGAATAGATATCTTCTGGGTGAGCTTGCTTCATCGTCGACAAAATTCGTCTTTTGGAGTTAGTCAAGAGCAAACCCATTATCAATAAAAAAATCACCATACTGAATAGCTCTTTTGCCAAATGCTGCTGTCTTGATTCATTTGGTTTCATTGTCCAAAAGTAACATCTCTTCTTGGATATCAATTTAATTGGTCTGTGATATATCATGATTAATGTCATAATTTGTTTTATCTAGCTGTTTGGCTTGATTCTCATGGTGATCTGTGTGATCAACATGAGGGACCGCAAGGCCCAGCATGAGGAACAGGCGGCTATCTCTCGAGGAGTGCTGTCGTTCCTCCTTACCCTTGGACTATGCCTCGTGATCACGGCTGTGCTGGGCTGCATTGGAGCGTTGCGTGAGCATGTGAAGACGCTTTATGTGGTGAGATTTTTTTTTATTGATTGAAAGAAAAGTAAATGATAAAATAATGCGTATTTTTTGTATCCTTGTAACGGTAAAACATACAAGTGTCAAAGGACGATGGGTAAAAATGTCCCCACCCACCAACAGTGATGAAACATGTGCCAGTTTATAGATCTTGGCAATATGATGTATTTTTTCTATGGCGACGATCACCATATGTATGGGGTTTTCTTGAAAAATCATAATCTTATCGTATGGAACTATGGAATTTGTTTGAAAATGAACACGTATGTAGATGATTTGCCTTGCCTGGCCCTTTGTTCTCATTAAAAAATTCAAATTGATTTTGCTACGAAGATAAGTATTTTGTCTTTTATTGAGTCCTAATGAAAATATAGACCTGCATGCAGCCCGTTACTGTTGGAGGGGGGGGGGACGGGGTCCATACAAAATTGCCCATCACCCTTTGGTTTAATTATAGAAAAACACGGAATACTAAAGTCGTCGAGTGTGACTTGGGGTCGGCAGATCAGATTCGAAATCGAACTCCAATCGGAATAGTAATAATACCTACTGTGCAACGGTACTAAACGGTCGGTGCGCGAGTCCGACTCACACTTGACCGGTTTTTTTATAGATTCAAATGTAAAAGTTACAATTGTATTTTCTGGCTAAGCGCGGTCTTCATTACACTGATATTTTATGTCCTTTATCTATTTCTGCACAAAATGGTTTTCTTTTGACTATGTTTTATATTTAGATTTTGGATTTGATTTTAGCACGCCTGCTTCTTCATTTTCCTCGTGACTCTGGATTTGGTGGTGGGTGTGGGGGGGGCCGTGTTCAGCGCGTGGGTGGGAGGGGGGAACGAGCTGCGCGTGCAGTTCTACCGAAACACCACGATCGAAGACGATGGTGTGTCACACAGGAGTTATTGGGACAACTTGCAATCTGAGGTGAGGAATTTCAGAAGTTAGTCAGTGTCCCGGAGCTAACTAGTTCTTTGAAATAGTTTGGCGAATTTGCAGTTGGGTCGTTATCAAAAAAATTGTACATAGTTAAGGGCTTTAATTAAAACAAAACTTAATTGATTCCTTTGTGTAACGAAAGTTACCCGTATAGTTTGTATGACTAACTTTCGTTACACAAAGGAAGCGATCGTGATTTTGTTTTCAATAAGCCTTTAATTATGTACAATTTTTTTGGTTATGGCCCAGTTACCTAAGTAAATATCTTTGTATTATCTCTCGTTTCTTGGTATTAACTAGTTAGAGGCATCTAATAATGAATTAATACATTAAAATAAGGATAATTACGCATTTGTGCAAGGCGATGGTCTTAAATAACATTTATGATGGCGTCATCATCATGATCATCATCATCAATATAAATCTCAAGCATACTTAGAACCTTGTCACGGGAGTTTAATTGTCATCGTAATGATTGATATTTGACGTTCAGTTGGAAGTTTATTATGACAATGTTCTACAGAACCAATGCTGCGGTGTCGACGGCCCTCAAGATTACGCGATCATCCACCGCGACATCCCCCCCTCCTGCTGCGCCCGCGCTCACCCCCTCCGCGACGGAGGCGCCCGACGCCATTTGCACGCCACCTGCCTGAATGACAGAACTTACTACTACAAAGGTTGTGAGGAAGCCTTGCGGCAGAAGAAGTCTGTGAAAGGGAATATCTTTATAACTACTGGAGTTATTTTTACATTGTTGGAGGTAAGATTGGCTTTTTGGAGATAGAAAAAAAATTGTACATCAACGCAAAATTCGCAAATCTAGATTTTCTTGTGATGGATGTCGTTGGTTCCATTTTATTTGAATACATTTTATATCTTATTCCCAACCTATAACATAACATTGTTTCAGTTATTTTGCGTTATCTTGGCGCTATGGATGGCAAGAGCTATACGAGTCGAACGGCGCAAACTGCAACAAAATCTGCAAGCACACTTTGAAAACTAACACTTCTTGCACACTGGATATTAAAATTTGCACTACACACTAAACTACAGTATCTTCAATCCATGGGGACACGGCACACGGCCCACCAGTCAACTTGGCGTTGCACGGTTTACATTGTTGACGTTGACGTTGCACGGTTGACGTTGACGTTGCACGGTTGACGTTGACGTTGCACGGTAGACGGTGACATTGCACGGAAAAATTAAAAAGGGGCGGGGTCGTGGATTACTGTCATCAATTAATAAGGTTTACGACTTATCACTTTTATAAATTAATATTTTAACACGAGAAAGGGTGTCTTCAACGTATACTGATTTTTGTAACAATTTTTAAGATTTTTGGACTACTTATGCACAATGAAAATGAATGCGGGTGCTGTCACGTTAGTTTAATGACACGTAGTTCAGTTTGTTTAAGAATATTATTAAATAATAGCTGTATCCTGTGATAATAAGTAGATATAAGAACATCAGCTGAAGCATAGATAAATTAAGTTTATCTACGGCTGAGGCTGATAAACTCGTAAAGCGGACCAATTACTTTAATGAGAAACAGTGGCGCGAGTATGTGTGGCTTCGATGAGTATGGGGATGCATGTTTGAATATAGTGGTGTAGTTAATACGATAGTTATTTGGCACACATTTGACGCACGTTTTATTACTTAAATTAAATGATTAATAAAGTGAGTTTAGTCATATTTTTATGAGACGAAGTAAACTGACATTTAATTTTATATGGTTTATTTTAATAATAGCCGTTTTAAGTAAAAATGAACGGTCTTCATATTTGTTTTTTATATTTTATACTGAGCTTACAAAATAAACATAGGTACATGCATGCAAAAACTGTCATAACTTGATCTTGTTTATTCCCAAAGATTTTTTTGGCATAAAGTGAGCTGTTGAAGCATTCAAAAAATATCCTGCTTCAATTCAAAATGGCGGCTCGCACCTCACTCATTAAGGTGGAAGTTAGGTTGGAGATGTAAAATTTTATATTACAACCCCAGGGCTATGTTTGGGGTTTCTCTGCGTGATAGAATCAGAAATGATGATATCCGCAGTAGAACTAAGGTTACCGACATAGCCCGAAGAATAGCTAAACTGAAGTGGCAGTGGGCGGGGCATATTACTCGCAGGACTGATGGCCGATGGGGTCCGAAGGTTTTGAAGTGGCGTCCGCGGAACAGAAGACGAGCTGTAGGTAGGCCTCCAACAAGATGGAGTGACAACCTCGTAAGGATCGCGGGAGCGCGGTGGATGTGAAAAGAACAAGACCGGTCTGAGTGGAGAGCCTTGGGGGAGGCCTATGTCCAGCAGTGGAAGTCTTTCGGCTCACATGATATTAGAACCCTATACTTAAACAAACCAGTTTTTTCTTCATTTCGTAAAGCAATGTTTCTTTCTATTTGTCCCTTATACTGGACTAACTTATATTATTGATAAATAAATACTCGCTTTTCACAAGCACGCAAATACATCCCTATAGTAATCAAGCCATAGGTATATCTCCTTCGTCAGCCTCCGAGCTGTTGTCGCCTGATCTCAAACCCAGTAGCTAGATTATTGCCATGTTGTCTTCGTCTAAACATATAGATTTATCACAATTTTAATTAACTTAACTTTAATCTATGTATTTTTGCTTTGTAGATGATTTTTTTCATTAAATAATAATATCGGCCAGATAATGTACAGACAATTGGTAGTAAGTTTGTTCCTTTCGCATATTTTGTTGAAATGCACAATATTCCTTGATAGCTAAGCTGTTTAATAAATGTATGTGAATGTTAAATAATAGAGTTAAGTATATTTTTAAGAATTAATTATAATATAAGAAGGTAGTTTGTAGAAATAAGTACTCTTAACTGTGAATAAGTAAATTTCTTTTGTCACTAAATCTAGGCAACTGCCAGATGAAGTAGATATTAAATATGTAAAAGAAACAAAGGGGAAAGTTACGCCAATTGTGTCCTTATTGTGTAGAAATTCACCATTTGAAAAATAATATCAAGACTATGAAGTCTGGTCGGCGGGTGTAATATAGAAAAGGATGCAAGTTCCCACGAACGTAGCCCTGTCTCATTTATTATTAAAGGTCTAGCAGTGCACTTATACACGGCCAGACGTTATCAATCAAGGTGACCCAGGCTTATGAATAGTTATACGACACTAGCAATCGATTGAATTCAAATCATGTTAGTAGTTATGCCGTTTGTAAATTTTACTATATTTTATGAATATCGACTTTTAGTAGCTCTTCTAACTTCGTTGTTTACTGTTAATTTTGCTCGTTAAACAGAGTTACTGTAATTATTTTACGATTTGAAGCTTTTTAATTTGCTAACTCCTTTGAAAGTTGGGTAGATAGTTCTTTCATTAGTAGTTATTGAAATTCTGTTTTTTAACAAAAGTTACTTAGTTTCAGTTGAGTCTGTAGAATAGATAAGTGTTTTAGTAGTGGATAGGTAAATAAAATATGAATACTCAAATTTACTGTTATTAGAAATAGGAATTAATTTTGATATTTTATAAGTAGAAATTTTACTTACTTTTATTGACTAGATAAGACTCCGTACTACTTATTACGAAATGTCGATTATCAAATTTAGAAGAGCTTCGCTTTAAAGATGCGGCTTAATATAACGATAAGGTAGAATAATGCACAGTACGTTGCAATTCTGAGGTCTCAGTGAAAAAGGGTTTAAGTCGACTTAACTCGTAATAAAAAAGGTTATATACATAAACGAAGTAACTAGACTTAAACCCTTTTTCATTTGATCTTCAGAAGACAAATACCGTTTACTTTGCAATTGCAATCATAAAATAGGCATTTTGTGGTCTTTCTTTATGAAAGTTATTGTTTGTTGTTAGCCAAGTGTCATTTATATGATATACATAAACAGTGAGATATAGTTACGATTATAAGCTGAATGTATAAACAGTAGTTTAGTATTTCCAGTGACGAAATGATCTGAGGAAAGCTATTTATTTGATATATTTTAGCTTAGTAGAGTAGTAAGTTTGCGGGTGGTAGGACCTTGTGCAGGGTTCGTCCAGATCGCTACCACCATCTTATCCATTAACCTACCGCCAAACAGCAGTTTTCGCATTGTTGTATTCCGGTTTGGGGATAAGACAACCGGTGTAATGACTAGCATAGAGGCATTCCATTTTAGTCCTCAGGGTTGGCAACGCATTTGCAGTCTTAGCCTTGCAATCTTGTGAATGCGAATGTCTATGGGTCACAGTTTCCACTTACCATCAGGTGGCTTGTGTGCTCGTTTGCCTTCTCTATGCCATAAAAAAAGTAATCAAAGAACATTTTCTTTAATTTCTTGCATGTTAAATCGTTTCTGCGTAATGTTCTCTTATTATAAATGATATAATATTAACCACGTTTTACGATGAACTATAGTTTCCCATGTAAATAAGTTAGTTAGTTAAGAGCTATTGATAAGATATCTTTATATATCTAGGATTTTTGCTGTAGCTAGGCCCATCAAAAGGCTGTAGTACTCATAGAAGTAGGGGTAGGTGCTCTAACCCCTCGCAGATTTGGTTTGCTTTAAATAGACAATAGTGATAAAAATCTGTTTAATCCGCACACAGAAGTTAACTCTTGGCTACCAGACCTCACTGCCCAAAACATCCAGAAACTCTCGGACATACGGGCTTGTGTTATGATTTTTTAGAGTAGTTTTTAAGTAGTATAGATATAGAAAAGCAAAGATCACAATTTTAAATACTTGACATATAAAAAAAGGAACTAGCCTAGTAAAAAGAAATGTATAATAATTCTCACAAGCACTCTGCAGATAACTTGATTTTGTTGAAGGTTATATTTATAAACAATGAAAAAACCTTCGCCTTTAACATTGCCTTAGCTTCGATCATATCACTCTGTTCAAAATTAGATTTACTTAAAAAAAGAGTAAGTTTTTTCGCATTTTAAATGCAGATTTTAACGAATTTAAATGACTTTGCATATTAAGTAATTAACATGAATATTGATAAATAAGTACCTTTTGATGTAGGTTTTATTATAGACAATATTGAACCCTACAAAAATAAGTTTTTTTTTTTAATGGCATTCGATTAAATCTACTAAGGAATCAAAATTTCTTAAATGGAATAAGCTTAGCAATACTTAGTGCATTTTTCGAAATTATAGAAAAAGATCTTATTGTAAATTGGCCAAAATTTGAATTGCTTCTTTTACTCGATGATGTAAGTTTAAAGTTGTTTCAAGATAGACTTAAGGTATGTTACGATGTTATATTTCAATGATAGAAGTGAGCTTCAGTGTAATGTTGAGTGTGCAGCAATTTTCTACTTATCACATTTTACGAATGTATTACTAGATTTAATTCAAATAAAATAAATACGTGTCTCACCGAACCGTGACTTTAATTGGTTTTTTTTTTCCAAAATGCTGGCAGCCTCGGCCTCACCTCGTTGAATGGCAATGCTTATCTTTGTGCGAAGACAAGGCCAGCGTAGCCTTATGGTATTCAGGCGGTTTGAAACCTATCGCGATTTCTAAGTTTTGTTTCCCCACTGTTAATTTGACCGAATATATATTATCTGAGCGCTGAGCTGAAGATACAATCACAGGAATCTCTATGCCTAACGTAGACTCGCCGACTTTGGATGGACAAAAACTTGTCTCACTGAGACTACTTTTTTATACTTACTATAATTTGGTATCGTGGCCATGAGAATGAAATATGGGACAAAAACGCCTAACCCAAAATAATAGACTCACTAATTACAAAAGTCGTTTGATTTATTTGACAAACTGCGTAAGTTTCTTGCGCCCTATTAAAACAGATGTAATTAAGGCAAGTAAGATGTGTATTAAACGAAATATCATTGTTTGTAAGAGAAAGACGATCAGGAGCATGTCGTCGGACTATGGTTAATGCTTTGTCTAATAATTTATGTAAGTTTTACTTGGCTTGCTGTGATATTTCTAAAAGTCATATTAGTTTACATTATGGTAGGTATTTGCGTTGTACTTCGTTTACAGGAAAAAAAAAAAAAGTGGGAATTAGAATCTTACAACAGCGAGGAAATAAAGTTCAATGTAATTTTCAACATTGAAAAAAAAAGAACTTAATACTTACCAAAATGAAGTGTAATCTAAATTGCTTTGATTATATTGTACTTCTTAAAATTAAAATATTTAATAAAATCTCGGGTCATGGTTTTTGGAATATAAATTTAGATATATGATGATAGGTATTCTCAACCCATTGCAACCCCGACCCACCCATAGTACGGTGTCACAGTGACATTATAAAACATTTGCTTGACACTTCTTACAACTTGAAGCATAACGTCACTGTGACACAGTTCTATGGTGGGTCAGGGTTCCAGGGACACGCTGCGTATACTTCATATCAAAACAGTATCAACTCAAAATCCTTGCAAGTTTGTTTCAAGTTCATAGGATTTGTAATAAAGTTGATTTTATAAAACAATTGTATTTTGAGTTACTCCTTTTTTGATCTAGCAGTGCGATATGCTGCAGCAAGTAAAGGCACGGGCAGCTGTGTGTTCACGCTTGATGCACTATCCTCGATTCGCTGGACTCGCTACTTTGTACCGTTGTTTACAAGATGCATTATAACCTGCGCAAACGCCTCAATGTGCACAAGCTACGTACAACGTGTACAAGCGCCATTAACGAAACTAAATGTAGGTACTCAATACAATCGAACACACGAAATTGGAATATGTTTATTTTATACAAAAATCTATTTTCAACATTTATTTTAAAACACCGAATCTTATTATTACTTCAAACATTTTGTTCACGCGAAATGAATACATAGGTACAAGCCAATCTTACTACGAATATAAAATTTATAAAATTTAATAACAAAATATTTTTTGATAAATCGTGCTGTGTGAGCGGAATAACAAAAAAACCCTTCGGAATTGTATCGCTTAGGAAAATAATTAAGGACTTTTAAACGTTATTTTGTTAAAGTTCAATAATACAAAATTCAGGTACGTTTAATGTTTTTCCTGTGACGAGTTTTGATAACGAACAATGGCCTAACTTCAGATACAAATTAAGAATTCAGTTATTTTTAAATTGACTAGCGATTATAATAAAATTAACTTATTGCAATATTACAAAATATATAGAATGGTACGTCCCGTTCTCCAGAAATTACAAATAATCACAAAACAGCATATCAACAATAAGGGCTTCGTTATCAAGTAGAAATTTTAGTCAAGTAAATACCTAAATTGAAAAAGGCATACGAACTAAATAAATGATAATTTACCAAATAACAGCCTTGGGTATTAAACACGATGTGCATGAATAATAATTACGTACGAATCTTATAAACTACAAGCTCTTTTTACAGCAGATACTACGTTTTAACACAAACTCTGAGAAATGATCAAGTTACTATAAAATAGTCTAAAAAATATTAACATAAATAATTGTGGGTTAAAATACACAAAGCAGATTTTATATAGGGCCTTTATTCCACACGGTAAAGACCATATCGTGTTTGATCTGTTAACGTATTGTTAAACTTTTGATAGATCTTTTTTACTTAACAGTAATGGCAGCCGAGTAACGACGATTCCGTAACAGGTCAAATACGATATTGTTTTAATGCCAAAACAGTTTAAATGTTCTGCTGAGTTTTTATGTTGATAATATCTAATATAATACAAAAACATAGTTGCTTCATAAAATGGTAGAATTACCTATAAATTAACATTATTGTTACGTAAATAAACCATCTATAAATTATTAATATCTACTTAATTGACTTTCACGTTGTCTCTTTGTATAAACTTAACAGTAAGAAATACGATATGTTATTTTTAACATAATAAAGTAACATTTACTACTCTTAATCTAACATAAGTAAATACTGGAGATTTTCTGTGTAACTCAATAATCAGTTTAATTTTTCCAACGGTTAGTTTATTTTATATAACTTACTATTAATGAAAATCAGAATTTAATCAAATTACAAATCTATTTTTAATTTTACGTTTTCGGGTGACCGTATACTTACTTACATATTGTATTCTAAGCAACATCTATCTCATATAAATATCTCTTTCCTCTGAAATTTATATAATTGCTCTTAATGTTAATTAATGATGAGGTAAACAAGTTAAAACTATGTCATGATTGTCATGTATCAATGTCAGGTAACAGTTTTATTAAAATCTGATAACATAATTAAAATATAATATTTATAAGCGCTTCAACAGATTAGAATTTTCTTACCATTAAGAGATTCTTTATGGAGATTAAATATCGGTAAATAATCTTCGGCCCTTATGAATTAGGTTTTCTAATCTTGATTAGAAAGAAAACAGTTGTCAAATTCAAGCAGACATTGTACATCAGCATATTTTTCTTATTTTAAATGTGGCCAAATTTTCTGTAACACGTCTGCTAGAGAAGAAGTTTATAGTCCTCGGAAATACATTTTCATTTTTATTTATACTTAGATAATACTGCGGTCGAAAATTGACGAAATCTCATCTTTTAAAGTACACAGCACAAACCTCAATATTTCAAAAGATGATTCTTTGTGCTTATAAAATAATGACAATTTAAATACCAGTTAAAGTTGTGTAGCATCTAGCATTAACATAAATAATTAAAATTAAAATGAGTTAAAGCTATTTCCATTTTCCATTCCAATCCATTTTTATAGTTTAGGCTAGTTTCCTAAAAAAATCAAAACGCGTATTTTTTATCATGTCAATTAAACAAAAAATTACGAATATACAGTGCGTTGAAGTCACGAGCCACCACTCCCGAAATTTTGATTGATTTGAAAAATCAAAAAAATACGTGCTCAATATTTTTTGATAAGCTTACTGACGGACTAATTAGACTCTATTTTTTACCCAGGACACACCCCTAATGTGACAATTGAGTTTCAGTAAGTTTACAATACTGACGAGCACAATGAAAAAGGCTAATCACACCAAGTTCTATTGATACCACAATAAAACACAACTTGTACTTAACATAAACATCAAACAACATCGAATAAGTTAGTATATTTTCTGGAACAACATCTAATATCGGTAACCTATGTTGACGACATAATGATTTAAGCAAGAGTGCTTGGAGAGAGCTTTTAAGAGCGACGAAGTCCTAAAGTCCATCTGATATTTGATGGACTGTGGAGTCATGTCTATAGCAAATAAGTACCTACTACAATTTAGGCGGTTTCGCGGCTCTTTCCTTGAGTTTTGATGCTATGCGCCAGCCATAGAGCAAGAACAATGCCAGCAACCTGAAATAGAAATTACACTTACTTATATGAAAATAAATTATGTCGATTTGTTAAATTGAAGAAAACTGCTAAGTTTATTTCTCGGAATGATAAAAATGAATTTGGTGTAATGAATAGTGCAGTAAAGTACATGAAATGTAAGGTGAATCAATTGATAACAACAAGCTTTTGGAATATTTGGAACAATCCAGTTACAGGTTTTTAATTTGTTAACGTTTTATTAGTAGTTTATATTTACTTGTGACAGGGCATACCGCGTAAAAAACAATATACTTAAGTTGTTTTCAAATCAAGATGGATTGGGATAAAGTGGCATGAATACAATATTCTTGCGCACTGTTGGTAGGTTTACCAATGTTATTATGTTTTTTGATTGGTTATTTGTTATTTATTATACGATACTCTATAAAATATCCTTATATACCCTTATGACCCAAATCTAATAAGTCAATAAGTCTAAAATTAACCCTTTATTGGCCAATCTCAAACAAGTACTTTTTAAAACACCGAGTTTTTGTACAAGGACATTGGGTGTTTAAGACTTGAATATTTGTTGTATTAAACCCGTACGGAGGCAATGACAAGTTCATGACACTACCATTTACCATGCAAATACATTAAAACCGTTGCGGTATCCCAAGACACGTACCTCCAAGAAGCAGAACAGGATCCCACAGACAATAACCGTCATGCCAGCGCTATGGATGGTGGAGAGCACTTTGTCCTCGCACCCGACTTTGTAGTAGGCTTCCGCGGTGAGGCAGTCTGAGCGCTTGATCTCCACGGACTTGTCGGAGCTGTCGGGAGGGCAGCAGCTGTACGATGGGTGGATCACGGGGTCGCTGGCGCGGTAGTTCTCGGGGCCTGTGATGCCGCAGCATTGGAGCTGGAAGGAGAAGATGCTGATTAGAATTTGCGTGGTTACCCATCATTTTATGGAATTCCAATTCGTCGATTGTGCCATTTCATAGAACGCCATTTTCTGCTCAGGATATTTTCTTGAATTACGTGGTTTAGGTTAGGTTAGACTTTAATAACCAAAAAACTCATGCGGTGAGAAATACCTTTCAATGAACTTAAAATTCTGGAAGCACTGCACATTCGTTGGAAGGTGTTTCGATAAAATAAAGGTCTCCCGTTTACGTATGTAGACAAGTCATTTATTGATACCCAAAGTATTGGCGTTCGTTACTATAGAATAAGAGGATATGGATTTGAATTAATATTGAACATGCATGGAAGGGAACCGAAAGTAGGATGGTTCGTCCTACGCTGATAACCCAATAGATACAAATCGCCGGTTTATAGCTGTAGTGCATATATGCAAACATTTAAGCCCGGTGAGGAAGTACGACAGGTGGAATAACTTCATTAGAATCGCTAACACTATAACCTACTGCCAATCAGGAGGTTTTAGGTATGGGGGCAAGACAATCGGTGAACTGACTAGGATAGAGGCATTCCATCTCAGTCTTCAGAAACGTTTACCTCCGTGTCCACGTACGATTCTTCTTCATGACAGTCCAAAAATCAATTTGACAAAACATACACGCAACAATTCCTCTATGTAACATTTAGCAATACTTGTATTTATTTTCTCTACGCTGTATAATAAGTGAACAACATCCATGAAACTCACGTTAATCTGAATGCGATCCCAGAAGTCCCTGTAGAAGGAGTCCTCCTCGCGCGTGGATTTGTTCTTGATGAAGGAGCCGCGCAGGTTGGCCTTCATGGAGCCCTCGATCTGGGGCCGGAGCGCCGCGGCCGCGATGCCCACGGAGAGCTCCAGCAGGATTATCAGGATCAGGCAGCCGACAAACTGGGGACAACATGGACGTGAACAAACAGAAGAGATTGCAGAGATTGAAAACACTATGCATTCAGAAGATTGCAACTGCTCTTCTGCTCTTAATAAAAGTCTAAACTTTGATAACCTATAAATTTACCTAAAGTATAAATATTATTTATAAATAATATGAAGAAAATTAGGAAGACAAACGAATAGTGAATATGAACAAATTCATTTGAGTGGAATCCAGATTGTACAGAATGGCGAATACGAAGAAGTGTGTTTGTCAAGAATGTCGTATAATCCATCTAATCTAGTCTACCTTTACATAACTACTATAAACTGAAGTCGCTTCCGCTGTCTGTTCGCTGAGATCTTTTAAACTACTCAACGGATTTTAATGCAGTTTTCAACTATAGGTAGAGTTATTCAAAAGGAAGGTTTTTACAGAAAACTCACACTACAAAGGTTTTAATAATGCTTTGCATATTTACATACAAACTAAATTCAGAAATAAGGAAGGATGGAAAGTAATCAAAAGCTATATAATCCATCTGTTAAATCATTATGATATTTTAGGGCTAGATAGTTGCCTATATATAAAAATACCTACTCGCGCTCATCATACATACAATTTAATAATGAGTGGGGGGCGAATACATTCCTAAACTCCTTATTACTTATTTAGTAACATTGCTACTCTACGAGTATTTGCCTCATCAAAGTAAAATCAACAATAAATTACTGAATATACATTCACACATTAGAAAGCAACCCCATGTGCCATGGAAATAATCATGGCTTTACGCAAATGGGGCAGGCGAGTAGCAGGCACCACCTGGTTTATAGGTCAAGCCAATTACCAGTGGTCACGCACTGTTAATGGTTTCCTACAACACCTTCAACCGTGTCCGTGTTGTACATGTTCTGATTAGTAACTTGTACAAAATACTTGTATTTAAAAGAACAACGCTTCGCCTTAAAATTCTCTTTCATAATTTATTGCTATTAGATACGCCTAGGTTAGGTTAGGTAAGGAAAACAATGAGAAATATAATAGAATGAATTCTACAATCGAAAAATTACTCCGGCATCAATCAATTCATACGGCATTATGAGTCGTAGAAATTGTGTAGTGCATCCAGTTAAAAGAATCGTTCTATAACGTTATTTCACGACAAAAATGAATCATTTGATTAAGTTTCCATACAGCAGTGTCGCATTTTTGTGTTCTGGTTTGGGGATAAGACAGCCGGTAGAGGCATTCCATCTTAGTCCTCAGGGTTGGCAACGCATTTGCAGTCTTAGGCTTGCAGTCTTGTGAATGCGAATGTCTATGGGTCACAGTTTCTACTTACCATTAGGTGGCCTGTGTGCTCGTTTGCCTTCTCTATGCCATAAAAAAAAGCTAGGAAATACTTGTTCTCGGTCTAATCTAACTATCGGTTCCTTTTTTGGATAATTTCAAATGCGTTTTTGGGATTGGTCCATTGATTTTCATCAATAGAAAGAGTGATTCAAGAGGAAGGGAACGTCTAAGAAGTTCTGGATTTTGCGCAGGTGTTACAGAAATTTCATATGAACCAGAGCGAAGCGAGGGCATCGCTAGTCCTGACTATAGCTGATAAACAAACTATTTTGTTCAGGTATACGAACCGACAATGGGTCCACGTGGATATCATGACCACTATTAAATCGATTTGTCGTTAGCGAAGCAACTGTTGATGGATTTGAATAATTTGTGTTGACAGTGTAGTTATTTGATTGGTATGGACGACGCGATAGGTTACGTCAGCGGAAACCTTAAAATACCGATTACGTACCAAAAATAGAAAATACAATCGAAAAAAATATACTTCTGAAACGATGAAAATTCGGAATTTCTAGATTACCTCGGGAGTATTAAATATATTAATTATGAGCATGAATATCTGAACAAAAGGGTCGTTATATTAATAAATTTATATTGAGATACCGTGCCATGACTTGTCTTTTAGTCCTTTGTGTCTTGAGAACAGCATCTCACCATCTCATGTAATACGGCCCTGTCTTTGATTTTTTTATTTATTTAACTAGCATGTATAACGCTGTCTTGATACGTAACAGCAGTAGGTACAGTCTGCCTTATAAGTAGCTCCATAGTTATGTACCTCGTCACTTTAACGCCTTTCACAGATTAGTTGAACAGTTGAATCATAACGTTAAAGTGACAAGGCACTAAAGTGTTCAGCTACTTTATAGAAATCCCTCAGGGAAAAGTAGCTATTGAGAATCGCCACTTGGAAAAAACGATTTTCGGAATATACAGTACACACACCGTAAAACAAGTCGTAAGAGCTTTAAGTCTGCAATCAATGGGACATTGATTTGTATTAGTCAGTAGTTTTGTCATTTAAAGTTTACTAGCAACTTCCCGCGACTTCGTCCACGTAGAACTCGTTTATAGCTCTTTCCTCGGGAACTGTCTAATTTATGAGGATAAAATTCACACTGTGACTTCTCCGGTTCAAGCTTCAAACTAACAAACATCCAAACATTCGCATTTATAACAGTAGGAAAATAATATGGATGTTTATTTAACACGAAACCATAATAACCAAGGCTTCGAAATAGACTCCTTTGTATGAAAAACGCAGTCTGACCCGGTATTTTTGCTCCTGAGTGTATCATATTATATCAGCTGACGCATTAAACTCGGTGTATCAGCGAGCTAGGAGACCCATCGGTGATGACTCACTCGCCTCGTAAAGTCGCTTGTCCCTCTGTAGAGCAAGACAAGGCGTATTATGTAGAGTGTGCTCAGGTACTAAATGACCTCATCCCACCCTCCACTTCCTCACATCGGTCTTCTAGACGCCGGGAGGGCTTCCATCCACAAGTAGTAGAATACCCAACGGCTCGCACGCTACGGTTTGCACTACCAAGGAGTGGAATGCTCTCCCTGCGTCTGTTCTCCCGGAATCATATGTCTAGGGGATACCGTTAATCTAGGAAAACGTATCGAAACTTTTATTTCGTCTTAATAGGTTTTTTTTTCTCCCTCTATCTCTCTCCCAAGATTTTTGTCATGTTTTCCTGGTGAACTACGCATGTTATTTGATATTATATTTAATTTAATATTTATAGCTTTATATAATACTTAGACTAAGTAGTACCATTGTAATATGAAATATGTTTAAAAAATGACTGACTGCTTAGTTTCTTGCGGCGTTTCTTCTCAGCAGGGGTCTCCTCTTGGGAAGCGCTGGTAAATTCTTGACGTGTAAAAATGCCCGTACCCTACTTACTGAATTATTGACTTTTATATTTTTATCTTTATCATATAACCTTGGTGTTTTCAAGGCAAGAGTGAAGGCATTTTCTGGGTAAGCGTGTACCACCAACGATCTCGGGCCTGTTTATCAAAAGCTTGTAACTAGTAATATAAAAGCTGCAAGCGTTTAATTAACCGGCTCCAAGGTTTTAAAATAATGGAATCAAGTTCACATGCAATGCGGTTTTGATATAGTGTAGCGTGACAGAATAAAACAGGGTTAAAGTTTTTTTTTTAAATCAATAATTGGTTGCGTTTTACCTCAGTCTCACGCCTGATGAACTTGTACAAGCGGAAGTCTCTTTCCAATAATATGTATTAAAAACAGACTTCCACTCAACAAGACAAGCTCTTCTTACAAGAATGACGGTAAAACCGGTCATGAAGCTATTATTACGACGAATGACGGCTTCTAGAGTTGTGCTCAAGCTTCATATAATAATGAACTCAGCGGCAGATTTAACGTCACCACACAAATAGACTCGAATTGGGACACACAATTATGGTTGCATAATAATGTCAAGGCTATGTTTCCTTAGCTATAGGACTAGTGTTGGGATGTTAACTGATATTTGCGTTTTAATAACGGTTTTTTTACTGATAAGTGGTTAATTATATTTTTTTATTTTGTGAATCGATTTAAAAGCTCTGTTGGTAGGTATTACTGTTTTCTTAGGTTTATTTTATTCTAATGTTAATTGGTTGGTATAAGAGATCTTTAATGAATAATGACTGATTGCTGAGTTTTTGGCGGCGTTTCTTCTCAGCAGTGGTCTACTCTTGGGAAGCGCTGGTAGATTCTTGACGTGTAAAAGTGCCCGTGCGGCCTACTTACTGAATAAATGACTTTTATCTTTTATCTTTTACGTACTAAAAATATCCGTAAATGGGATGATAAAGTAAACTATTTCCTTTTTTTAAAGTAAATGTTATATCAATACCAATAAGTGAAAACAACAACAAATATTGATTCGAGAATAAATAGTATCAATTTATTAATGGGCACAGACATTTGTTTTTTTTTTTCATTTTGTAGCTTTTTAAAATATTTTTTCCATGAATTAATTACAACAATATAATAATAAAATAGCGGTTTTTCCACGCCTACCGTAGTGAAGTTATTTCACCATTTGCACCATAAGAACTCAGTAGGGTAACAAAATCGTGTGCGGAATTAAAAATTGATTACGCACTTAATTATTAATTACGCGCACGCTTTATGAATTAATTATGTCCTTTAATTCAATTTAATCCGTGAATAAATTATTTTTAGTAACGTCACTTACGTCATCCGTCGGGTTAAAACCAAACCAGGAGACTAATTTCCGTATTAATAAACTCATGACTGTTGAGTTTCTTGCGGCGTTTCTTCTCAGCACTGGTCTCTTGCGAACCGCTGGTAGCTTTTTGACGTGATAATAATCTTTTTTTTAAGTTTTTATCATCTTTGCTGAGAGGTTTGTCACGAGATTCGTCAAACTAAACACCACACCATAGAACACTGTCATATTTGACGCATCTCGAGACGAGCAGTAGAGTTGAGATCAGTTTATTAATACGCCTTAGACTAACGCACTCGCAATCGCAATCGTTTTCATTTTGACAGTCCGAAGGCAGTCTGCATACAAAAAGGAAAATATTGTTCCACTTTGAAGTCGATTGCGATTGCGAATGCGTTAGCCTGCACGGCCTTCATTCTACTGGGTAGAACCATATTGCCTTTGATATTGTTTTCGTATTTTTTTCTAGTCAGCCATTGCTATCAAGTAAATAAGAGCTATTGTGACGTTGACAATACGATAACATGCTATGTTAGCTACCAAACAAAAAACATAAGATTTCATTGATTCTTTTTGTGGCAGCATTGCGATTGACAGATAGAGAGGAAGGTTTCCAGAATATAGCAACAACACCCCTCTTTTTGAACTGGGAATAGGTACTTAAATAGCTTTCATAAGTCTACTTACAATATATAGAAGCTTGGGGCTCTCCCTCCAGGCCCCGAAGCACCCAAAGGCGGCGACGACGATGATGAGCACCCCCACGGCAATGAGCACGGCATCCGTCTCGTGGCCTGTCGCCTCCATGCCGGCGAAGCCCTGGATCATGCCCATGTCCACGCATGCTGTCGCTATCAGCACAATGCCCAGGATCTGGAAAGGTAATAAATGCACGTTTTCGATTGAGTTGTTACCAGAGCTTCTTGCAGTGATAATGTAACATTATATTATTTCACAAGGCCGTTCCGAACCCAAGAAACAGATGCAACGATGGTCCGATTCCACAATTGCCAATTGGTCGATTTTTCGGAAATCGAGCGGTTGAAAGTAGAAATATCGTATGCGGAGGACCGTCATACTCAACCGCGAACGTAAAAAAATACCGTTCAACGTCCATTTTTGAGTGTATCCCGTCTATCCCACTAGTCCCATTGAGTTGTCCCATTATAGGACGACTGAGAGAGTTTCGTCCCATGGGACAAGTCAATTGTCACTTTTATTTATATTTTATTTTTGTCCCAAAATTTCCATCGCCTATATCTCGTATTTAGTGTCTTTTTTCTTTAACCGTGTCGTGTCTCTTCTTGCCTTTTTCTTCATTCTAGAAATCAATTTGATAGAGTCCACGGCTTGTCCTCTTTTTTCTGGGTGGTTTGCTTGAAAAATAAACCTAAACCTACCTGGAACTTTTGGGGCAAAAATATTAGTGTCACTCGAACGCAGGTTCAGTTAATACATAGATATAATAACTAAGTATATATCGTAACAAATACTTGGGTTGTATAATGCCACAGTCTCTGACCAATTATTCTCGGATGCGTTACGAAAATAGCATTTAAATAGCTTCAGAGCAGGACACCCTCGACAGCGTTCCTTTACAATATGTTTGTATAGTATATAGAGAAGCGGTGAACGGGAAATGATGTGTGGATTAATCTCAAGTGGGCAGCGTTTACCAATTATCGCTGTTCTCTCCAATTTGTCTGCGCCCACGCACTCGGTTAATATCTCTGTTAGTTGCCCAATGCCAGCCGAGGGCATTGTATTGTTTGCGCTCCTACACAAAAGAGGCCCATCTTTTGAACTAAATATTTGATGTTAGGAATGTTTTTGAACCACTAACCTATGACCGAAGTTAAAAGAAGATGATTTATATAAAATATGTAAAGCTGTATTAAGTGTATCAAATCCTTGATTATGCGTAGTGGTAGAGTCTTATTAATCCTACCAACTTTACCGTCTAAAACCCGCAACATATTGCGAATTTACGATTGTTGATCATACTGGAATGTCGGATGCCTCACTATGTCTAAGATTTCCGTACCCATATATACATACATACGTTTCAATACCATGTAACATCAGGGTGGTTTTCTTTTGTTTTTTTTTATGGTTTAGATAAGGCAAACGAGCACAGGCCTCCTGATGGTAAGTGGAAACTGTGACCCATAGACATTCGCATTCACAAGACTGCAACCCTAAGACTACAAATGCGTTGCCAACCCTGAGGACTAAGATGGAATGCATCTATGCTAGTCGTAGTTGTCTCTTTTATTCAGTTCAAGCTCAAAATACCAAGACGTAAAAAGCGCTCCGACGGGCCTAGCCATATGCTTAACGCTAAAAGCCTTCGACAAAATGTATAGGATTAACGTAAGCCGATGGCATATCAGGTTCAACGGCTTATGTCATCTCCATACATTTCGAGTCGTTGGAAACTACCAGCGCAGCGCTATCGCAGCACTTTCATGAGAACAGACATTTATATTAGATTCGTTTCACGTATTTATCCATTAGCCTGGAAGCCTTTTTTTTATTGCTTTAGTATTCTTATTAGTGTTACTGTAACTTTAACTTTTTACTAGTAGCGAGAATGCAATTATGACTTTTTCTTTCTTTGTTATTATTAACGAAGCCCCACTTACACATAGCCGAGCAGTAAGTGGGTAGGTAAGTATGTACCTACCACCCTCAAAAAGGGTCCAGGCTGAGATTGGTACCCATTGCCATATTGATGTCAAAGTAATATTGGTATCTATATAGTTAACTTTCTATTTGATACATTCTTCTTGTTTTTTTTTCTTATATTACTATCACTATTATTTTTTTTAAGCGGCAATAAACATATTTTTACTTATTTTTAGAAAACAAATACATTAGCATCGTTTGATCTTGGCTAGAAAAGATCAGAATACTCTTGCATTAACGGTCAGTGGCCCTAGAAAAGATGCATTGCCAGAACGTTACCGTTATCGAAAATTTATAGGCTTGACGTAAGGTCGCTCGAGCGCTTAAGTCAGTATATTTTGGCAGTTTTCGACAGTCGTTTACGTTAGCCATTAGCATCTTGTCTAGGGTAATTTAACGGACTTGACAGCTGTTATTCTAGTAAAAACTATCACCGACATAAACTTTAATATTCAATCAATTCATTTCATTTTTAAGTCATTATTTTTTTGAGGAATGCGTCGGCGACCGTCCTTTAGTTCTCTTAAAAGACCGAGAAATACATTCTTCGTTCAATGAAACGTTAATCTCTGTCAGTTAAAAGGGTATTCATACTCATTTCAATTTTTTATTACAACTAAAACGTGTTTCCGTCCTAATTTATTGCGTCTTCGGCCGTTAAAATGGGTCAGTTTACCTTACTACGACCGTGATAGGCGGAGGAAATGGGCCGTAAACTTCTACGATGACGAAACTTTCGATTTCTAAGGCGTGCTCGTGCGTCCCTTCGCCTGTGACGAATCGTTGTTTAGCCATGGTTTGTTTAAAACGTTAAACGCCATGCTCCCAGAGTTTGATGGAAAATGGTCGCCGTTTTGAGTTCTCAGTACTGAATGTGTTGAAAAAGATTCTTTGGCTTTCGGGAAGCTTAGTTCAATGAACTCTGCGTTTATTAGTACGTCTAGGGCTGTATACGATGTAGTTTTAAGCAGGACAGAAGTAGAACGATCTGGATGAAATATTGCTTAGGTATACATGATAGGAGTTACTATTTCACAATAGTTGGGCCATCGAATACCTTTGGATGGATTTCTGCAGTTGTTTACTTTTGGCAGCATAAAACTTGTCAAGCCCAGAACGACATATGAAATTACGAGAATTGTGAAGTTAAAAAAGTCTCTTCTCTTAAACTTAGATATTATGAAAAACTTGGTGTGTGTGTGGTTTCCTTCCCTAGAAGAAAGTAATGCTTGGTAAGACGCCAATTAAAAAAAAAAACAAAAACGGAAACGATCAAACCTAGTTCTTCATAAATACTACAATATATTCAAGAATCGAGAAATGAGAAAAGTTATCGCCCGGAGCTAAACTTTAAAGTATGGAACTACCTTTATTCCGCAGGAAAACTAGCTAAACAAACTGATTTTGTATGATATTGTATGTAGCCCTACTATTTAAGTAGTGAGTAAAACGTTTACTTACCTTAAGTTCTTGTTGACTTATAGCCGGTTGAACTTCTCTAAGAAGAACAAATTAAGTAGCGACGCTTGAACGATCTAAAAACTAGATTGTTTTCTCAATGGAACGTTACCTATACAAGTGTCAATTTGTCACGCCTATCGTAAAAAAGAAGGCCTTTTTTACCCTATCTACCGAATACAAATAAGCGTCGAAGGTTTTTTTAACGTTAATTGACGGAACCAATTACCAAGATACTTTGCCACAAAGAAATAAAAAACAATAACTGGGTAGAGCGCTGAAATGCTTTAATTTCTATTACAGAGCAGAACTCGTTTAATGTGCTTGTGACTACCGTGTTCGTTAAGCGTGATGGAGGGACTAAATATCCCAACGAACTTACCTATTATTTACAATTAATTGTTCTGGTTTGTATTTTAGTAACTAGTAATTAGTTTAAATTCTGTCCATTGACAAACTACAATTCAAATCTAGCAAGTCAATTCTGTGGGCAAAAATGTGGGCCTCATAAATAAGCTCAGGGTCACTCAGCGTGCAATGGAAAGAGCTATGCTCGGAGTTTCTTTGCGCGATATGATCCGTAATACGGTAATACGCCAGAGAACCAAGGTCACCGACATAGCTCAGAGAGTTAGCATGCTGAAGTGGCAATGGGCAGGCCACATAGCTCGGAGAACTGATAACCGTTGGGGAAGAAAAGTTGTCGAGTGGCGGCCCCGCACCGGTGGACGGAGTGTTGGACGGCCTCCCACCCGGTGGTCTGACGACCTGGGTGGGATCGCGAAGAGCCGCTGGATGCAAGCGGCTCAAGACCGTGACTTGTGGCGCTCTTCGGGGGAGGCCTTTGTCCAGCAGTGGACGCCCCCGGGCTGATGATGATGATGAAGTCAATTCTGAATCAGTTCCCGTTAATGGAATGGGCTGAAATTGGACCACGTATGTAAACCTGATGGCAATGCAGTATAATGGTATTTTAGAGCTGATCTGATGATGGAGTTGTTTACTTAACCTAGAGCTACCGTTTTTGGACTCGTTAGTTTTGCCCTAATACGAAGACGATAACTATAGGTATGCAAAAAAGAGGTGACGTTTTTGATAGAAACGAATTCATATTTTACGTAAACGTCGACGACGCTGTTAGCCTCTGGTGGTGACCTTGCCTTTGAAGCTAGCGGTCCCGAATTCAATTCCCACTTAGGGAAAATACTTGTGTACCTACTCAGCGCTAACTATATTTACCTAATTCTCTGTTGTTTTCTATGTATTTACTTGGTATTTCTCTATATACGTATGTTTAACTTTGTGTAGTCATTGATTGATCAATTTGTGTCTTATTTTACAGTAGGATAACTTTACTATGAGTCGCTCCATGCACATAGGTAAACATGTCGAGAAGGTATATTATTTCAACTAATTACACAGATTTTGCGGGCTTTGTGTGTTTTAAATAATGGCTGCATTACCTTGACGGGCACAATAGCTCAAATTTCCGGATACGATCCGATGCACCTGCATCCGGCCGCGAAGGACGGTTATTAGCGTTAAGATAAAGTGCAGTGTTTTATATGCAATTGTATACAATTCCACCGACACCGACACGACCTACAAGTTTAAGCGCGACCGCCCCGCGGGGTGACAAAGGTTGCGGGAGGGGAGGCAACTGTAAGTATAGATAAATTAGAGAGAACTGGTAAAGGCCTAAAGGACAATTTTGGAGTGGATACCGTTAGCGTAAACATATGTTTTCTTGGGCTTAATCGCAATTGATAAAAAGGATTAATACGTAGAAATAATAATTAATAACAGTTAACTGAAAAGTAATAGTTTCGATTATTATTGAAGAAACTGTTTAAAAAAATTACCAAAAAACTGCTACTGTGGTGTGAGCTTATTTTGGGACAAGGTCAATTTGTGTGACATTGTGTCCTGATTTTTATTTATTTACTAAAGTCTTCTAAAAGTCTGCTAAAACGGAAACTGCAGGAAATCTGTTTCGTACATGCATGCGATTAAATAATGACGATATTACTTACATACTTACACTAAAAAGTAAATTACATTTTAACATACAGCATAATATTCAACTATATTACAGGAATGTTTAATCTCCAAAATGTCAAACTCCTGTTGTTCCGCGTTTGGTTTTTTAATAACCGTTAAGATGCTAAGAAGGCCCATATGATTACAATCTATCGACACATCAGGTAACACATTATATTTAGAAATAACGAAGATTACTCAGATGAATGTGTGACATAACTATGAGGAACGCGGAAGGTCTTGCGCACACATAAGTGTTAAATTTTCACTGCAATAACAGAACAAAGTGACGAGACGTTAGCTTAGTTGTAAATTACCCCTGCCTACGAAATTGTTGGTCCAGTGAGAAAAGGTAAATGGCTCAACGCTAACGTAAACGATCTTCGAAAACTGAGAAACGTTATGGAATTGACGTAAGCGGTCGACGCTTACGGCTTACGTCAATCCTAATAAATGTTGGATACCGATAACTAACGCCGAATCTTGTCTTGGGCCTCTAGTTTCAAATCTCGGTATTTGTTTCTGAGTCTTAGATAATGTCTATGTTATTAAGTATGTATTTCTCTATATAAGTAAGTTTATCTTTGTCTTGTACCCATTGCACAAGCCTAGGGCATTAGGGCTTAGTTTGGGATAAGGTTAATTTGGTATAATTTAAAATAACTTTATTTTATGATTAATATAAAATGAAATTTCACCAAGATGTTTTGTATTTTTTTTAAATGGCTACAATAATTGATTGATTGCATAGGATTTTATAAGTTCACACGCACAAAGTTTCTAGTGTTTTTTTATATTTTATATCTCGTTCCTTTTTGAAAAACAAAGGCATTGGTTTGAGATGTTAAAGCCTGCCAACTTATAGACAGCGATAGATCAAGCCAAAAAGGCTGTATCTCTAATAGAATAGCATTTTGTCTTAGTCATGAGGTTGCACTTGCTTTTAGGAGTTTTATTTTTTTGATACGTAATGGTGGTGGTACATTCGGAGACACGATAAAGCTCGACTACAGTACGCGCGCAAGTTGAATGCTTAAGAATGTGCTAGTACGGGACGGCGTTATAGTGAAGTGCACACTGCAGGCGGGAGAGGAGAGACGTAGCGCCCTTCACCTCAGGCCCCGACTGCATTCAATTCGCGCGCGGACTGTAGACACCATTGCTCTCTCCCCGAACCTCATGCATACCTCGGCTCTCAGTTAAGCTGTACGCCTATAAAACATTTCTTTTTATTTAACCGCCCAAAAGAAAACCTGTACTTCTATGGACAACAGGAAGCAGTACAAACTGCACCTCGCGTGACTCCGATAGAATCACGCTATGTTGACGTCATTATGCATCATACATGTGCAATGTGCATCATTCAATTAAGACTGATGATCCGTCTTAATCAAGGTTTTTGCGGTGAAATTAAAGACAATGCATTAATGTATGTAATGTATGTGTGTGTGTATGTACGGGTCAAATCTTTGGGCTGAAATTTGGACCACATAATGTAAGCCTATGCCTGATGACAATGTAATGGTATCTAAGAGGTGACCTGATGATGTGGTCGGAAGCTGGCGACAGCATCTTAGCTGTACTTAACGTAGACCTACTGTGTTTTGACACCATAGTTTGGTCTTGGTAAGGAGATAAATATTTTGGAAAAAAGTAAATATAGTCCGCAACAAAAGGTTGTCACCAAAATATGTTTTTTGACAGAAACTTTTTTCAATAACTTTTTGATAATTAACTAGACTACTATACTAACCGAGTATTACAGAAGACCTGTAGGTATGGTATATAATACTGTAACAAGTTCTATCATTATAATTATATCAATGTTAAACCATAAGACAAACAAACCCACAAGGAACAGAGGTCCTCGGGTAGCCGTACTCTACCGAACCGGAACTTTTTTTTAGTTGCTAGGAACATCTGACTAATATAATAATCGCGAAAGTTTGTATTTGCGTAAGTACCTATGTATGTTACTTTGTCACGCCGAAACCGTAGACGGACCAGAACGAAATCCCACTATCCCCTTTAAGTGGTCGACGCGAACGAATTCGCGGCCAGAAGCTGTAATAATAAGGATATTCAAAAAATACATTTGCAAACGATTATATTTTCAGTTTTATTTATTATTAATTTATTTTAATTGATCAGATACACGTTATGTTCAGATTGGCGCTCTTGTTAATAACCACTTGAGCAAATTGGTGCAATTGCCACAACCCAGTACAGAACCTATGCCAGATGACATCAGACTCTAGAGATTTTAATTGAATTTGTACAAGTAGGTATGTCCTTATAAGTACGAGTATTAAACACAAATTCGTTTTAAAGACTATATATAAGGTAAACACAACTTAGTTATAGAGAGAACACAATGCCGCCAAAAAGGGAACTAGGAGAGAGCACTTTTATCTGTCAAACGCTTTAGGGATGGGATGCGTTCCGAAATTAGTAGTTCCTATTAGATATTTGCCGTCTAATATAAGTAAAAATGTTAGCAAAGAGGCTAACAATGGGCCTCATAAGTATGCTCAAAGTCACTCAGAGGGCTATGGAGAGGTTTATGCTCGGGGTTTCGCTGTGTCAATCAGAAATGATGATATCCGCAGTAGAACTAAGGTTGCCGACATAGCCCGAAGAATAGCTAAACTTAATTGTCAGTGGGCGGGGCACATTGCTCGCAGGACTGATGGCCGATGGGGTCAGAAGGTTCTGGAGTGGCGTCCGCGGACCGGGAGAAGAGCTGTAAGTAGGCCTCGTACAAGATACGAAAAGCACAAGACCGGTCCGGGTGACATGTGTGTGTGTGTGTGTGTGTGTGTGTGTGTGTGTGATAAGTAAAATTATCTTACACCGCCTATCATTTATCTGTGTCCATAGCTATTTCTCTGTCCAAGGTTGTCTGTATGTGTTTTTTTTTTGTTGTTCAATAAAGTGTATTTGTATTGTACCCTTAGTATCATCCATAATATATCTCAAATGATACCACGTAAATTCATGTCTATCCTACTAGTCCATTGAGTAGTTCCATGACGAGACGACTGAGACTTTTTCTTCCTAGTAGTCCCATGGTACAAGCGGCACTAATGTTTTAATTCCAAAAGTCCCTGGTTTAGCTTAAGTCAATTTTGCAGCAGGCCCGAAGGGCCGAACCACCCAGAAAAAGGAGCTCCGTAAAATTGATTTCTGGAATTAGGAAAAATGCGAGAAGAGAGATAACACGGCTAAAAAAAAGAACCATGATGACTGTAATGAGGTAGGTGAATGAGAATTTTGAGACAAAAATAAAAGTCAAATACTAGTGCCCCTTGACCCATGGGACTACTGGGACGAAATCGTCTCAGTTGACCCATAATAGGATAGGTCAATGGGACTAGTGGGATAGATGGAAAATCACCCGGCAGCTGTTGTAAATCCCATACGATAATTAGCGACAAAGTTCTCACAAAGCATCTTGTCTACAGGCCACAAAGCCAGAATGCACAAAAAGTATAATTTAGATTGGAGTTGAGATAATACTTAAACTTTATTTAAAGTTCACTTACTATTAAAAACAATTACCTCAACATAAAAATATTCAGTGCCTTATAAAAGATACGATGACTTGAGTTCATAAGGTTTCAACGGGTCAACTTTCTAGGACGCGACCTGTTTCACTGACCCTTTCATCGATTCAACTCCATGGTGGCTTACCTACTCATATTGATCACAGTTTAATATATAGGGTGATGGAACCATCAATGAATAAGGACCAATGATGGACACTTGATTCTTATGTCATAGATATACCTAAGGATTATTAATTTATATGTAAACAAAGGTAAATAGGTAACCTTATGATCTATGAATTAAGTGTCCATTATTAACGCCGTCAGCTAAAAGTGTTCAAACATTAGTGCCCTCACCCAACCATAGTTTGTTTAGATTTAAATCTAACTATTGTAGGTATAAATACTTTACCGCCTTCAAAATAAAAAACGCATAGGCCCTTATGCTATGGGCATAAAAAAAAACAATAACAGCTTACTAATAGTCCGTACAAGCTTTTATACGTTGCAAGGAATTTTTCGATGACAAAGACGAAATGACTTAAAATATTTATGTGACTTATTTAATTTACTTCCCAACGTAGTATTTAGCTGAAAAAATATGACATTAAGTACGTATATATTTAATTTTATTTATGTAAAAAAGGACGCAGACGAACAAGCGACCCACCTGATAGGAAGTGATCACCGCGACCCGTAAACACTCGCAACACGAGGGGAATTGCCGGTGCGCTTCCGGCCTTTGGGAAAAGAGTAAAAATATCTATACACCTTTATGCCACTGGCAATAAGGTCCGTGTATACACATATTTGACGCGATGGCTGATAAGATATTAATGTCCTTGACTTTACATTAAACAAGCTAAAGTTTATCCAAATAACGAACCTTATTCCCAGTGGTATTAAGGTGTATAGATATTTTTGACGTCTTGGGATCGGTTCACTAATGTTTGACCAAATCATCATTTGACAAACGTATCATTTTACAAAATTTCATTTGACAAAGAGATACTTCCCGCCGTATTATTTTTAAGTTTATTGTGGTCGATATTGTAACCTAACCTAACTTATTTAATAAGCTCATTTAACCTATGCAATATGTAATGGTTTAAGCACAAACACGTTTTTGCGAAATGAAAGTTTGTAAAATGATACGTTTGTCAAATGTACTTTTGGTCAAATGAACGGACCCCCTTGGGATCGTATATAATATATTTATGCCCATGACTGCATATACCTAAATTAAATTTTATTAGGTACGTAAAAACACTGCGGTGCCCTCATGGATACATGGCTGGACTTTTTATCAGGTTAACCACTTCCTGTGCTATATATTTACCCGTGAGAAGCAAAGAATAAAATATGAAGTGTGAAATTATACCTACGAAAAAGTTTACCATAAGGAGCGTCTCTACAAAGACCATTCGCGTGAATTGAGCATTCGTTGCGAACATCGAGTTGTGTGTAAGCTTTGTAACGCTCGGCTCAACGTCCACACGACTCGACTCGAATATTCACGCGAATGCTCTCAGTGGGGACGCTCTTATATGTGTGTGTGTATATGAATCGAAGCTAAAGGACATAAATTCGATTGTTTTAAAGAAGGCTAATTTAATCTGGATGGTTCTTAAGCCGCAGCATCGTAAGCGGAGGCGGTGCGGTGCGGCGCGTTCCTATGCTAAAAACGCCTGCGCCACGCTTTGCGCTTTTGGGTCACAATAATGTAACGAAAGTTACCATTTCACCGCGATTTTTTAAAACTTTTAATGGGAATACTTATCTAGATATAAAATGAAAAACGTAGAGATAAACGAATTCTACCATTATGCCATATAACTAAAAAAACAAGCAGAATGGTAGTAATTGGTTGCTTACATTACGTTTAACGTTGCGGGTGGTAGGACCTTGTGCAGCCTGTCCGGATCGCTACCACCATTTTATCCATTAACCTACCGCCAAACAGCAGTGTTCGCATTGTTGTGTTCCGGTTGGGGGATAAGACAGCCGGTGTAATGACTAGCATAGAGGCATTTCATCTTAGGCCTCAGGGTTGGCAACGCATTTGCAGTCTTAGGCTTGCAGTATTGTGAATGCGAATGTCTATGGGTCACAGTTTTCACTAACCATCAGGTGGCCTGCGTGCTCGTTTGCCTTGTCTATGCCATGAAATAAAATAAACTCTCTACCATGGAATTGCTCTTTTTAGTATGGAAAGGAGCCGCACCGCGCCGCCGCCTCCGCATTCGTTAGGTTTAGGTTTGTAGCTTGTTTTTACGAAAATTGGTTAAGTCTGATATCAGCGCTGGAAGTATGGAGTCACCTTTATATAGGGGATTTTATTTATTGATAAGTTATTTTAAACTAAATGAGGATGTTTTCCTGGATTCTAATTAGTTTTTTCACCTACTTGGGCATCATTGTATGTTAATTCAGCAGTAGTTAGCCTTGTCGTAATGTGTGGTCACACGTTATTTAGACGACCTGTTTTTTTCTGGTCAGTGACCACCATCTTGGGTGGGTTTTACCATTTACATGTACGCTGGTTTAATAAGGAAGGTAAAGTATTACCAAACATTTTTTTTTACCAAACAAAAATGTCTAGGAAAATTGCCTGTTATAAGGAATAGTGTCTTTACAGGATATGTAATGGAATTACTTATGAATTCTGATATTTCGGCGAACCCCAACTATATCACGTTTGTGAGTAGCTAGCTACTGAAAACACTTGGTGAACGTTACAACATAACTCTTAAATTAGAAATTGTAACATCCTTATTCATAAACGAACTATAAACCTATTTTAGTTAAAGCTCTTAGACACCATAATATTGCTATCATTCGGTATACTTACTCATGTAATGTTTTCCATTTCAGTCTATTCCAATAATGGAACTGGTTCAAAATCAATTGAATTGAACCAAATACACCAATTAAAGCCTTGTGAAATATTCCAACTTATTGCAGCTTATTGTCACGACGAGTTACGTCATAACATAAAACACATCATGACTTGAATTATTAATCACCATTACAAGCCATGGCTCTAAGTAAACCCATAAACATCGTCACACGTGTCGTGAATTGTAAATGAGAGATCAATACCATCGAATCTTCATAATACTTATTTAGATTCAAAAGCACGTGTGCTAAGCCCAAATGATTCAAATTACCATAAAGCTAAATCGTTTTTGACATGCGTCTGCACATGTGTGCGTTAACATGTATATAGATATCCGCCGATTCACATGATTTCATGTGTGTTAACTTCGTTGTAAATCACAGTTGTGTTGCTTTTACCACTACAGACAAAGACCGTAAGCCTAGAATGATTTACACAATCAAATACAATTCAACGGAATTTCGTTAAGCCTTCACACTGTTAACAATTTTTGTACCGCTGTGGACATTGTTTATAATGGAAATTAATACACTATGCCATGACATAATCGTATGAGAAGCGGAGGAATACGTTGAATGTGACGTCACCGAGCAACGAGGTCACTGGGAAAGACTTTGTAGGGCCCTTCTTCTTTTTGATGTCTAAAATCACGACCCCTAACGTGAACGTTTGTTTAAAGTAATAATTTTCAACGAAATTAGATGACATTAGAAACTCACACAATTGTCAGATTCTTATCTACGTACCTGAATAATGTTTTATAACAAATTGTGTGGGGCTGGGAAAAAAAAGGCTAGATATAGTAACGCAGTGGTCATTATTAGCAAGGGGACGTGGAGACTGGTAACGCAGTGGTAATTTAAGCAGCAAATTCACTCAGGAGCAAAAAGAACGGGTCAGAGTGCGTTTTTCATACTATTTCGAAGCCTTGGTTCCTCGCCAGGGACTGCTTTTAGTGAAATCTGATGATGAATACCCCGAGCATCGATACAGGACTTCCATAGTGCCCAGCATACCCAACTGAATGAATCTGCGGTTAACGCCGAAATTGTGCATGTTCAGAAAAACATCTAAAATGGCAATAAAATGTAAGGAAATCCAAGTGCTGACCCAAACTCTCCCGCTGTGGTGTTAACTGATTGTGCGTCAGTTAGGTATCTTAAGAACTTTTGACCTTCTCTATTGAACCTCGGAGTATCCACCATTAAACCTCACTCAAATCAACCCCTGGTTTGTATGAAAAACGCACTCTGACCCGGTATTTTTGCTCCTGAGTGTACATTTATAGTAAAAAGTGAGACCTTAAGACTTAACGTGGGGCTCCTGCAAAATGATCTCAAGATATCTAGATGAGACCAGCGCTGGTTTTAACGCCAGCATACCGCTGAGTTGGAACCATTTCGGGACAACAGGTATTTTCTGTCAGTATTTACTTGGGTTTTGTTTGTCTGTTTGTCACGAATAAACGTTTTATCTTTCCTTCTTTCTTTATCTACGATTTTTTTAAATGAATCTAAAGTTTTCATTTCTATTTTAGGCATCGTAAAGTAGAATGGCCTAGTAATGTCATCCTCATCATCATATCACCAAGGATTTCCACGATGGTCGTTTTAGAGTTCCGTACCTAAAGGTCCCGTTAGGCTACCCTAACGGGACCCTCCCTATTGATATGCTGTCTGTCCGTCAGTCTTAACTTTAAAGCGCTGTAAACAATTGGCTGATTCTATTCGAAATCGAAATTGGAAGATAAAAATTCTGCTGCACTGAGGTACGGAACCCTCGGTGCGCGAGTTCGACTCGCACTTAACCGGTTTTTTAAATACAGAGTAAACTCGGCTATTTACGTGACTCGCCGTTTTTCCCGTGATACCATGTTACATTATTATTATGCAGTTACACACAAGCTAACTTTAATAATTAAATGTCACTGTTAAGGAGCGTCACCACTGAGAGCATTCGCGTGAGTATTCGAGTGGTGTCGACGTTGAGCGGAGCGTTACAAAGCTTAACACTCGATGTTCACGCCGAATGCTCATTATGCTAGGTTTACACGGGCTTAGTAGCTAATGCTTAGTACTTGTCATTTACACTTGTCACATGTGTGTAAACATGTTGTATAAGTGCTTAGTGTTATTGCAACTGCAAGTGCCAGTAATTAGAAGCCGTTCCTATTCACTAAGCGACAAGCACCTACCCGCAGCTAAACATCTACTAATACTTGTCACTTGTCGAGTGGTGTAAACATTTAATGACAAGTGCATTTTGATTAGTGATTAGTAGATTACCTACTCAAAGCTGCCGAACGAATACCATTCTCTAACACCACTGTGTAGACGGTTACTTGCCACTTGTCACTGCATATAAGTCCCTAACCACCTACACTAATGACAAGTACTAAGCCCGTGTAAACCTAGCATTACACGCGAATGCTCTCAGACGCTCCTTTACTTATTCACACGAATATTCATAATGTCATCAAATTGCGAAAACTTCTAACCTATTTTAACCTTAGTAATCAACATTATTGTAACAACTACCCATTAGTCGCTTGTATACTCCCTAGCTTTAATACCCAATTGTCCATCGCACAAAAACACGACCTTCACGCTTTGAATCACAAATACTAGTTTTAAATAGAGTCAGTACGCGCATAGAATATAGAAACCATAATAAAAACTGTTGAACCAGTTCCATGAATTCTAAAAACCTATTGGACTTATAGTTAAATATGTCATCAATTCGAGTATTTTTTCTACTTTGTTACCGACTGGTATTGGAATCGTCTGATTGACGATTTGTTAAATGGTTGCAGAATGTTAGTTTTAAATTTAAAAATCCACAACGCAACAATAAACCCGACTGCATTTATTGACATTATTATTAAACCCGATTATTATTATATATTGTAAATTGTTCTTATTCAATTTTAACAGTTTAGGTATCCTATATCACCCGGGATGGTGGAAGGATTCTAACGATACCACACACATGTAAGTCGGCTCAGCCGTTTAGAAGTTATGGTGGAATAAAGAATCATTACATACATGAACCCTGAAAACATTACACTCCTTTTTTTGAGTAGTCGTGTAAAAATAAAGAATTACAAAAAAACTAAAATTAATAATAGAACAACTACTTAAAATTTTAGCAGAATACAACTCTGTCTACCTCACAGAACAATTCCGTCCGTCCTACCCAGGGCAAGTCAAGATGCATAAGGTTAGTTAGTGAATAAAAATGCATAGGATTCACGGACCAGATGACTGATTGCTCCATCGCTTATGTTAACTCCATTACCACTGCGTCCATCGTCTTCTTTTTTTTTAGATATTATTGTTGACAATAAATGGTTTTAGTCTTTCTTCATTAATTTTGAGTCGATATAAAACAAAAAACCAGCGTTTGCATCATAGCCACGCCCCCAGATCCAAATCTCATTCACCCAGTGGTCTAAATTGGAAATCAAAGGCGTATAAAGATCACCTATTTAGTTATGGCATCTCGATGTTTCTGGAATCATCGTATCCTTCCTGCTGTTTGGACTTCTTTTATTAGGTATGCATAACTGAACGGATTTTGATGAACGGAGGATTAAATGTGTTAATATTGTTAAAAAAGTCTCAGCGCATTTTTAAGCAATTCAATTTAATTTTACATGTATTTTTTGTTACTAAAAAAATATAGTCCCATTAGATCGAAGGCTAATATGAAACAAAATCTAAACTGATTACCTTAACATTTTTCTCCTTTTAAATTTGATTTTTTGCGTGAAGGCATTAAAGGATCAGATATGAAGTTATTAACTCCATTTGTACATGAAGTAGGTTTCAGTTGACCCCAAGTACGGATTGGCTTGATCGCGCCTTCGCGTGACCGCTGGGGCGCGTGCCCCCCCGAAGGGCTATCGGGGAGTCATCTAAGAAAAATACACTTTCTAGTGCTTTCTCGGAAAAGTAGGGGTTAAATATAGTTTTAATGATGAGGTACTTTTTTGTATATGCTGACATTTTTGTACACTGATCAAGTCCTTAAAATAAAAACTACTTTTTCTTTTTTATTTTATTTCTTACTCGCTTTTGCCTGCGACTCCGTCCGCACATAAACGCTGTACTATATTGTTTTTAATCCACTATTCTTACTGCCAATATATATTGGAATAGAAAAGCCACTATGTCTGTACCAAATGTCACAAGGATCAGTTAAAACGTTAAATCGGAAAAAGACAACAAACAAATAAGAAATATAAGTAAATAACCGGCCAAGTGCGAGTCGGACTCGCGCACGAAGGGTTCCGTACCATTATCTATACAACATAAGCAAACAAATCCTGTTTTTTTTTTATGGGAGCCCCCTTAAATATTTATTTTATTTTACATTTAATTATTTATTTTAAAAGTGAATACACAACAGGTCTGTTGCCGTTATTAATATCGAGCAAAAAACGGTCACAAAATCATGGTTATGGGAGCCCCTTAAATATTTAATTTATTCTTTTTTAGTATTTATTATTATAGCGGCAACAGAAATATATCTTCTGTAAAAATTTCAACCGTCTAGCTAACACGGTTCATGAAATACAGCCCGCTGACAGACAGACGGACAGCGGAGTCTTAGTAATAAGGTCCCGTTTTTACCCTTTGGGTACGGAACCCTAAAAATTATGAAGTTATTTATTAAAAAATATGATGTCACTATAATTAAATCACAAACAAGAATGCACATACCTAGTCACGTCAATGCGCACCTTCAACTACCAAGTTTAACGCTGACCACGGCCGTACATACGTCATCAACGGAGTCAGAACAGCATGGATTTCTTTGAAAGTTGTTCGTAAGTTGATCAATTTTCTTTGTCCAAGACTATGTTACGAGTACTATTGTCACAATATGTCTTGCCCGGTGGGCAACAATACGTGACAAAACGGAATATCGAAAATAGAATAGAAATGTCTGACGTTTGACGTACAAAAAACTACAGGCCCTTTGAAAATTCCTTTCTCTCCATTTAGTCTCTAGTGACGAGTGACAGGGACTCTGCACCCGAATTTAGTGGTACGTGGTAGCCATGTAGTATCTTCTTAAATGTTTCCTCAGTGTTTAGGTTCCGTTTCACGCAATAACGCTACGTTACGAAGTAACGTCCCCCGTCTGAAGACTACTTGTTGGACTGCCGAGAGTTACAGCACTAGGCAGATCAGAATTTAATCCATACATTGCACAACCATGAAGTTTTTAAATATTGATAATGTTGACAGCACTAAAACAATGCTAACCTTATTTGTTGCGTGCGAAGGAACCGTAATATCAATTTTGTTTTACATTAATGCAATGTGTCAGGATTTACTTGTTTTTCGCCTTGTTTTGTGGTAAATGACGGTTAAGTCGTCGTGTTGATTATTCATACACAAATTTGAAAAAGGAACGATTTAATTGTTTTTGAAAAGTCTCTGAGTACCTGCGGAAGCATAAGTTCAAATTTGGATTCGATTTTACTCCATGCATGATTTTTTTCTTTGTTGAATGATGATGAAAAAAGAAATGTTTTGAGCAACTTTGGTTTTTAGTAACTTTTTTTCAGAATGGGATGTCGTCAATGTACATGATGATTTAGTCGTACATTAATCCCTGTGACAGCTGTATTCCTCAAACTCTTGCTTTACTAGCAAGCAATGCATATAATGATTGTTCACGTTTTTTATAATTTAGTATTTATGAATGGCCAAAAAACTTACTAGTGATTGATTAGCCTAGGTACAAATACACGAAGGAGGAAGTTTGAAGAGTGATTCCTAGAAATTAAAATTGACAATGTCCGGTGAGGCATCATTTGAATATCAGTACGACCTTTCCTTAAAATTCATTAGTCCTAACCTTAATTATGACCTACTACTTTTTGGAGGACTTTGCAGTTTCCTGTGACCTATGACTAAGCGAACTTGTACTTCGATATAATACACGAAGAGTTACTCTTATTGAATATACTCGTTTTGCTACGTTTTGAGTGACTCAACGTTACCTTACGACTCTTGAGTCATCTTTCATTACTGCGTCACACGTCACACTCGTCGTCACATCGAGTTTTAAACGCGAAACAAATACTATCAATATTTCATTAGTTTACGTTATTTCCTTAATTAAGTTGGGAAGCAATAAAAAATCTTTTGATACAGTTCAAAAAAGTAACTTTTTAATAGTTAACCCTTAATTTGGCAAAAATAAAAAAAGTCGGGAATTCAAACCCTTTTTGATTTTGAATCAGAAAAAAAATAAAAACACAAATTAAACAAAAAATGTGAACCTTATGGTATGTATGGTATGTCATACACTGCCAAATTAAGGGTTAAAGACCCCCGACATATAACTCCGACCCTTACTTGTCTTAACATTCAAGCTAGCCTACAGTAAGTACGGCCTTATACGTTCGATCTTATCGGCAGAAACCCTGCTGCATATTTGAGAATGTACCCGGTAAAATGTGTTTTGTACGCTCTGGCGGAACAACTTAATGTCGCCGGTTTAGTGCGTTCACTCTTTTACTCTTGAGAGTAATGGTGCCCGAGATATAAACAATACGATAACCTATTAAAAGCAATATGATTTTGACGTGGAGAATAGAGCCGCTGAAGTAACATTATTCCTACTTCTAGCTTGCAAGAGATGCATCTCAATAACCCCCAGTTTTTATAACATTACATGGCGGCATTTCACGCCTGTATTCCCAGAGCGGGATAAACAGAGCTACAGAATTACTAACAACTTTAAAAACTTGTTGATAATTCCGTAACCACAGTTTGCACAAATAGGCAGGTTGCAAACCCATCTCCTAACAGTACTACAAACCTTTATTCCCTTTGTCGCCTCTTACATCATTTTTCTATCTTGTCCTTGTAAATGTAAAATGTTTACAAAGTTCGTACTCTTGAATATCTTTTGTTCAAAAGATCTTATTAGAAATAGTCAATGGTCAAAACCTAGCAAAGTAATTGCCTGGAACTTAAAAACAGTTCCTTAAACTGTACCTAAATGCGTATTTGGAATTTATACGTACTAATAATTATGAATTACGTACGTACGGGGAATCATGACATCTATCGCTGGTATTCCCTTCAATGAACTGTCGACGTATAATGTGGCAGTAGCTCAATATTAAACCCGCAGTCGTTTTTGTGTGCTACTACTACGAGTATTTAAGTGTATCTTTAATTTTCAAATAATTGTAATTTAAAATTTTTGTTTGCAAGTAATAAACATATTTTTTATTAATTATCCCCCAACGCAAACAGAGAGGTGTTATTAGATTCACATGTGTATGTGTGTGTTTGTCAGTCGATTCGTAGCTCCAGTATTAGGTATTTTATTGGTGTTGGCCCTTTCAATACTTATTTAAAGTGGAAATTTGCTGTCAATTATGAGGTAAGTCTAGATTTTTTAGAGTATCTATTTATGTAAGAAGAGTATTTTTATCACATTTTTTTTACTACTACGCCACAGACTAAAGAAAGTAAAATAATTTTGTAGCTTAAAATCCCATTTCTCTATATTTAAACAAATTAAAATAATCCTAAGTTGCGTAACTTATTTAGTTACTGTAATCATAATATTACAATTGAAACTGTTAAAAGTTCATTTTGGATGATTTAAAATAAGCCGTAAATCAAATAAAAATCATTAAATTGTCATGGTACGCTAAAATTTCTTGCTGATGACGTTTGCATTGCAATAAAGTTAAAAAAATGATAACGTTTACAGCTGTTGAATTTCAAACAATATTCGCAACATAGATAAAAATATTTGTTTAGCATTATGTTAATAGCGGATTATAATGATACGTATGTGGTATGGCACCGTCCCAGTTTAGTCTGTAACGTGTGAACCTTGGATTCCTTACATAGCGAGTTACCGATAACTCGATATGGTTCGGTAAGTTTTTAATTTCTTTTACGGCCGTTTTAATGGATTTTAAGTGTAGTGTCCCCGTGTTATTCCGTGTGGTTGCCGGGTTAGATTGGTGGCACTCCATGTCTTCCCGTGGATGTCGTAAGAGGCGACTAAGGGAACTAATGCTTGTAGTGCTGTTAGGCGATGGGCTTGCAACCTGTCACTAATACGCTGGTACAAACATCTTAGCCTAATAATTGTGCAAAACGTGGTTACAGAATTATCAACAACTTTTTAGAGTGGTTGGTAATTCTGTAGCTCTGCCTACCCCACTTTGGGAACCAAACGTGAGTTTATGTATGTATGTAAGTGTAATGTCTTGCTTTAGTGCCATAATACTTGGTTATAATAAGCATTCTTATTAACCATTAAGACAAAAAAGTGAAGCTTTTTAAGTTTTACGTGGCCTGTGTGACTGTGTGTGTGTATCTGGGGCATTGTGGCTCCCAAACGGATAGGCGGATTTGGACGCGGTTTAAAAAATATGTAAGCTAGTTTATTCCGAATGGCTCTTAGCTTGAGATATAAGCCCTAAAAGAAGGGGTAGCTATTACAGTCGAGTTCATAAATATGTGTACACTTTAGTATCTTGGCTCTTTAATGTCATGTTTAACCTGCCGTTATGAATTGTCTCAGCGATTAAAGTGACAAGGTACTAAAGTGTACACATATTTTTGTAGGGGGATTTTATCTTATTTTATTTAATTTATTTGTACAATGGAAGGCGTCCTCATAGAATTATAAACTAAACTTAATAACGTTTTTTTATTGATATATGGTTTTAATCTGAAAATATAGAGTTCTCTGTGAACCATTAATGAATAAACCACTCGGTTAAGAGATATCAATCTTAATGAAAACTTTACTAGTATGTGCAACGTGCAATAACGTACGTGCGCCACGAAAAAAAAACCGGCCATTGGGAAAGTCCATTCACGTTGGGATAATATTGTTACAGCTCCGAGAATAAGGGCCTGTTTCACAAGTAATTTTATCTGCCATTTAAAGTTGCCTCTCTTCTTGTCTATTTTCGAGTGTAAAAAAGAGAAAGGGCTAAATTTCTCTTTCAAATATCCTTTATTTGTCGATTGTGAAAAAGGCGGTAAGGGACAAACGGCCGCATTCACAGACTTCGTCAACATACACAACTTTGAAAACGGAACGAACTTATTGTCAATATATCTCTGTTGCGGCGGAAAATGCAACAAAAACGTGTTGTACAATAAAAATCATTGATAAAAAAACAGTCTTAAAGAGCATTGAGTAGTTTCAGCTTCAACAATTACTAAAATATATTATTTATTTTATTAACAAACAAAAACTCACCATAAACAATCCATTAAAAACAATCAGCAGATATTTTATGCATTTACTTCCGCAGCCCTCCATTTTGAAAACGTCACTTTACAGTTCAAAACAAATTCGCGCCAAAAAACCGAACGCCCGATTTTAAAATTGGAACGTTTATATTTTACGGACGCGTTCACTCAGCGTAGAGTTGCAACAGCTTCTGTGTTTACGGCCAGCGAGGTTCGAGTAGAATGGTATGAGCGGTATTCGGTACCGTATTTAGTACCCCAGAACTTTTATGGTGTGAAGTCGCGTGCAAGGGCTGAAGTCACGCCTTGGCACCACCCCCTAAATTTCTATGGCCTCTGGATTTGAGGTTGTTAAGTGGAGACAAAGATCTTGGTTTATTGGTTTGGTTTTGAGCGATCGGTTATTGGTCCCAGTATGGTTAGCTAGTTGTGGAGGTGTTAGTGTAGGTGAGGTCATTAGTTTCTATGATAATCAACTTCCGTTCGTGTCAAAGGATGTTTTTCCAAGGATTTCTACGAATGTTGTTTTAAGTAGGGAATGTAGTTATGGTGGTATTCTGGAAATTAATGACCTGCGGCCTGTTTCTCGAAGCGTATTAGTGTTTTATCTTATTAGACTAATACGCTTTGAGAAGTGGCCCCAGAGGGGCTATTGCCTATCGCAATCGTTTTCATTTTGAAAATCGAAGGCTTGTCTGCATACGAAATGCAAATGGTTGTTCCGCTTTGAAGTATATTGCGCGCTAGGCAATACCTAGGCTAGCCGATGTAAAACTCGTTAAAAAAATACTGCCCGATAACACTTCAACGTTTAAGTGTTTGTGGAATGTATTGATGTAGGTACTTCGTCGTGCGCAATTAATGTTTAATAAAATGCACATTTTGATTAACCCCATAATGACACGTGGTGGGGCCCGAGGGCTTGAATCACGTGTTAATCAGCACGAAAAAAAAAATTACAATACAATACATAACCTCTAGCTGAGTAGAAGGGGTTTGATTATGGATTACCAAAAATATACCCGAAAAGTTTAGGAGCCCTGTGTAGGTCGGGCACATCTTTTAGATTAAAAAAAGTCAGACTCGCACACACAGGGATCCGTATCTGTATAGGGCCTTCATTTTTATTTTCATTATCGTTGTTATAGTAGCAATAGAAATACATACTCTGTGAAAATTTCAACTGTCTGCCTATTAAGGTTCAAGAGATATAGCTTACTGACGGACGGACAGACGGACAGCGGAGGCTTAGTATTGGTTCCGTTAGCACCATTTCCATTCGGAACCCTAAAAAGGACAAACAACGTGATATTCAGCACGAATGATTTCATTCTCAACATGGTCGGTAAAATCAAAATTGGAAAATCAGCACGAATAAAGTTACTAGCGACCCGCCCAGGCTTCGCCCGGGTAGCACAAAAAAAACTATTGAACTGGTCTGAATGGGCTAATCAGAAGATTGCCTGAAAATTTCAACCTTCTGCCTAATCTGGCAAGAATGAATCTTAATTAGGCAAAATATTAATATAAAATTACTGGTAAAGCATGCCCTTTACATTTGTAATTAGAGGACCAATCTAAGTATAAACCCATTTTAGTGTAAAAATTTAATGTGTGTAAAGATGTGTTTTAACCAATTATCCGAAACAGAGGTTTAAAAAATTTTACCCCGCTGTAAAGGCTGTAAATTTATTATATATTATTATTGATGGTTGATACTTTTTTATATCTATTTCTATATTTGAATTAAATAAAAGAAATAAATAAATATCAGGGGACAGTGTCACACCAATTGACCTAGTCCCAAACTAAGCTCTAGGCTTGTGCTATGGGTACTAGACAACGATATAAATACTTATATAGAGAAATATATTACTTAAATACATAGAAAACATCCATGACTCAGGAACAAATATTCGCGCTCATCACACAAACATCTGCACTTACCGGGATTTGAACCCAGGACCGCTAGCTTCGTAGGCAGGGTCACTACCAACTAGGCCAGCGCGTCGTCGAATTGTGTTAGCTTTGTTTGTATTTGTCAGGTATATATTTTAGTTCAGACGGTAAAACTATATTGTTTCTGACGTACTATGGTACTGTATTTGCCCGGCCGCCATTACAATAAAAATAAGAGCCATCAAAACGGTAACAATACGATAACACGTCAAAGGCAATATGTTATTTATCCAGTAAAATAAAGGCCCTGAATAAATACGTATGTGTATAATCTTTCTTGCACAAATATAAAACAGACAAAATAAAAAATCTCCAGCCACCTTACTGTTGAAGATACTAATAAACAAATAGATTCAATCAAACAAACTTGACTTATATTTCAATGCAACGCACAGCCCGATGCTAAGTTATCAATCTCTGTGCCACGGTCCGGATATTCATACAAAGTAGACGCAACTTGTTCAATAGATTGCACTCTCGGCACCAAATGTACTAAGCAGCCAGAAATCGTCATATTACGACATATCTCCATGGCAACACGGCAACCACTGAAAGGTTCTTTCACCCTCGGGGCAACACCCATGTCTTACACGTTTAGAGGTTCATTGGCTTATGGTAAACCTTTAGAAATGGCTATTTTATAGGTAGATCCGTAGATAAGGCAGGGGATGCGGCAGAAGTTCAGTTAACACATCATAAAATAAAGAAACTTTAGTTATTGTCCCACAACAGAACTACTTTAGGTAAGACAATCTCAAAAACTTACAAATAAAAATTAAAACTAAGCTAAGTTTTATATATCGCTTTTAAGTTTTAAAAGCGATATATAAAAAAGGTCCCTGTGGATCACGAAGATGCTGGCAGAATTTTCTCGCTGGATACCTAGTTGTGACGCTGCATACGAAGCCAGCTGCGGTCCTGGGTTAAAATCCCGGTAAGGGCGATATTTGTGTGGTGAGCGCGAATATTTGTTCCCGAGTCATGGATGTTTCCTATATATTTCTCTATATAAGTTAAAAATTTTTTTGCCGCAAATACGCATTTCTCAATGAAAATTACTATGTTGCGGCACTTGCCATATATGAAATTTCATCCCCTATTTTTCCACCCTGAGGGATGATATTCCTTTATTAAGGTTATTAAAAAACCACCCTTGACATACACAAAAGTTATGAATTTTTCTTTGTTGCGGTTGTTACTTGGTGGAGAAATGGAGTTACATACACACAAAAAACAGACGAAAGAGCGACACAAATTGACCTACAAGGGGCGGCTGAAGAGTAATCTATCTAACTATGAAGTATAAAGACAGTTCCGGCTTTTTTTAAATTATTTTTCATTGTAGTCATCTGCTAAGGAAATGCACTTGTTACATTTTTCAAGTATACATTTCTTTATTTCTTTAATTACGAGCACATATTACATTTTTCAAGTATACATTTCTTTATTTCTTTAATTACGAGCGCCTTTGTGCGGGCTGTATGCACTGGTGCATTATCGTGCAAAATCAGAATTCCTTTGCTTAGTTTACCTCGACGTTTTTCTTTTATTGTCTCTCTTAGTATATATATATATTATATATATTTCTTTAATTACGAGTGCCTTTGTGCGGGCTGTATGCACTGGTGCATTATCGTGCAAAATCAGAATTCCTTTGCTTAGTTTACCTCGACGTTTTTCTTTTATTGTCTGTCTTAGTATATATACACCGTGTTTTTTTTGATTTACGATAACTTCGGCATATTACTAGGTATATCCATAGAAACTAATTGGTACATTAGATTTTTAAATACTGCGAAAAAAAAATGTTTTTTCGGTTTAGTACAAAATAATGAAATCTTTTATCTTTCGTCATTCTAAAAGGGCCTTTAGAGTTAACTAATAATCAGTGTCAAATACGTCTATGTTGGCGTGACATACACACACAAGTAAAGATAACCCTTGACAGGTACAAGATTGTCACTTTAGATTGACGCGTATACAAACCTAACAATTGGAAACTCTTTACTCATAAGAGTCATAAGTATTAAAAGAAAATTGTTGTTATCAATTAAGATCCTTTTACACTAGTTTAACGTGATTAACTGATTAAATTTAAAAATTAAATATCTTTAAAACCGTTAGACTTATCATTTGTCTGTCTTCGGGAAATTAACTTTGTTTGACCTAAAGAACGTTCCCTTAAAGTTATCGTAAATCAAAAAAAACACGGTGTATATTAGTTTGAGTAATAATCAGCATCATTGAATTTTTCTTCGGTAAATAATTGATGAGCGAAATCCCTTCTGTGTCCTAAAAGATTGTAGCCAAAAGTTTACCTGGACGATGGACAGACTTTAGTCCAGTCTAGGGCTAGGATCTAAGTTAGATCCTAGGCCCAGACTAGACTAATTACTTATTTGTATAGATACTAATTTACTCATTTATATTATAAATGCGACATTGTGTTTGTTTGTTTGTCCTCTTTGTTTTAAGTCAACCTATCTACGTGTCCGTAGAGGTAGTTCATAGCACGGAAACGGACATATGACACTTTTATCCTAGAAATTACGACCATTCGCGATTTAACAGCGAGCGACAATGTAGATAAACAAATACTTAAATACATAAAAAGTATCATCAAGATCAAAGAATTAGAAGCAGTGTTCTGGTGTGGGGATAAGACAACCTGTGAAATTACTAGCATAGAGGCATTCCGTCCAAGTCCTCAGGGTTGGCAACGGCTTTGTGGTCTTACAACCGTATTAATAATCTCATGTTGAATGTGAGGCCCGTCACAAGATACGTGAAAGTTAACGCCAAACCATAGAACATTTTATTAATTAAGATTGCAGGCACTGACAGGGTGCCTATAAGTCTTCTTCTCTCTTCCCTATAAGTTTTTTTTACAAGTATTTTTAAAACAGATAGGTAAATAAATACGTAAAACAATGAATAACTTGCCTAGAAAATGAAGCTTGTATTTAATATTACGTAGTTTCTATTAAAATGTCAAGTTCATTAGACCTAGGGTTTAATTATTTTCCTAGGTTCCATGGCAATGAACTTGCTACGAAAATGTATTATTATGCTAATATGATTGAAGTGAACACGAAGGAGGTTTTGTAACTTTTTATTAAGAAAGGTGATTTATTTGAGTGTATAATTATTTTTTCTTGTTCTACTTTGATTTATAGTTAGGTTAGTTCGTAATGGTGAATCATAAATTCTCCATGAGCGAGGTTGGTTATCATTAGGTAAGTCGCTGAATAGAGGTAAGTCGCCAGGTCATGAAATCCAATTATAGGCCAAAATTCCTGGCAACAATAGTTGCCAAAGTGTTCGATGGGTTGCTGGACGGTTTGTCTGCAAAGCATATAAAAACGCAGTATACTTAGTTTGACTTACGGCTCGGTCTCTCAACAGAAAGACGAGATTCTTTGCTTGAAGCATACCGTCCTGCACACCGAGGGAAAAACTCCCGTGTTATTTGGATCTATCGAAAGCTTTCGACTTGGTATCTTATGATGAGAAAGGCACAAGTATACCAAGGGGAGGGGGGTGATTAATCTGTTCCAGTTTTGGTACAAAAACCAAACCAATCAGGTGACATGGGCTGGCGGGCACCAGGACGTGTATTGGTTGAATTGTGGTGTACGACAGGGCTGCCTGAGTTCGCCTCGGCTGTTCAAAATACCCGAGCTGATTGTACGGTTCGGCACCACATGTATCCGATGCTTAGTTACGGCGTAACTGTTAACAACCTCAGTAACGCGGGTGATATGGTGCTGCTGTGCCCTGCCATCAGCGCTCTTGTGAATCTCCTCAGGATATGTGAAGAGTATGCGGTGACGGTTCTTATATTGAACGCCGGCAATATGATTTACACTACCCCACTAAGGTTATCGACGTAGCCCATTGAATTAGCAGCTTGAAGTGGCAGTGCGCCGGTCATTTGTGCCACAGAACCGATAATCGCTGGAGTTATCGTATTCTTGAGTGGAGACCGGGAATTGGCAAACGTAGTGTATGACGCCCTCAGAATAGGTGGAGCGAAAATCTTCGCAAGGTCAGTCAGTCAGTTCGTCGGATCGTGCTTGTTGGCGTGCAATGGGAGAGGCCTATTTCCAGCAGTGAACTAATATAGGCTGATGATGATGATGAAGATGATTTCGAACGTAGTACCTGGTTCGGAGGTGAAAAATAACATACATACGAACGAAAGATGTCACAAAAAAAGCTTGAATAAAAAAGGAACTGAACAGGCAATGATACGTGAACGATAAAAGATTCATGTTTTTTTTTATATTTCGGTTCTCGAAGCCGACCGTATTTGAAACAGGAAAATGAATTGTAAATGAGTACAATTAGAATCTATTTGACCTTTTTTACGTGATACAAATAACATGTTTTTGTTGACCTGTGCCCGATTCAATATCGATCTGGATATAATTGTAGGTAACTATAGAATCTTCTAGAGTTGACACCATTTTTTACCCCGACTAAAAGGGTATCATAAGTTTACCCCTGTGAATCTGGGTATTTATTTATTTAATAAGTTTAGCCATTCAACGAGGAAATGCTGCCAGCATCTTTGGTACAATGCCGCAGGGGCCATTCTTAGATTTAATGTTTTAGTGTATATATATAGATTTAGTCTTATTTAATATTAGTTACTTTTACAATTTAATTAAATATAATGTGCTCTTTATAAAATAAACTATATCTTCACATTCTAATAAAATGACAACCACGTCGTAAGTATACAGTGTGTGGCCCAAAACCGGGGCGAAAAAAGTAAATGGGGATTCTTTACAACATTTCAATTAACTATCACAAGAATCTAATATTACAAAGTCTATAATTTTGGAGAAAACAGCCTACAAAGTTAAAAATCGTAGGTAATGTATTTTCCCGTCGCGATATCATCGCTTGGTCACTTGGTACGCGGTATGTCTGAGTACACGGTGCCATTGACAACACGCGGTAGATTTAGCGGTGTTTGCATTACATTGAATTTGCGATTAAGTTTGTTAGAAAAAAACTTAAAGTTAAGTTTTGATTTTAACTAAGTAAGACCATTATAATGTAATTACCGGTGATCTATAGAGCCCCTGTTTTTAATATTATCCCCGGTTTTGGGCCACACACTGTATATCAAACACCTCCTACAGGGCATTATTGATTGAGTAATATCCCGCTAATGTTATAATAATAATAATAATAATAATTTATTTTTATTTCGAATGTCATGGATTCATATTTGTTAGTAAGTACACAAATTCTTATAAACTACTTGTTAAAACATAAGAGCAAATTAAAATAAAATAAAATAAACTACCTACTTAATAAGCTATATTGCTGCTTACATGTAACTGTCTACAGTGGCCCATGTAAGGGCAATCCAGCCTATCCGCCACAACAGCCACGATGCTATTGCCGCTGCCACGCACTCTGCTTAGCAAGGACGCGCACCGCTTGCGCAGAGTGGTGTAGAAGCAGTCGGTGCGCGCCTCCGCGAACATGCCAGATGCACTGCAGGAGCGCGGCAGCCGCAACAGCACCCTAAACGCATTGTTATACTGAACTCGAAGGGCATTAAACGACTTGCGAGTATAATGCGCCCACAGGCTGCACGTATAAAACGACGTACAAAATGCCTTAAACAGGGTGATTTTAACTAATTTTGAGCAGCGTGCAAACCTGTGAGCAATCATATTTGCTCGCGCCGCCAAAGCCCTACGCTCCCTTTCCATATCAGCGTCATCTTTTAAGTCTTCGGTCAAAACATGACCGAGATACTTAAACTGTTTCACCCTATGCAACATGTAGCCATTAAGGGTAAGGGGTGGAAAATAATCAGGACACTTAGTCCCTGCCTTAAAGACCATTACTTCACTTTTGGTGACATTGTAGATGAGACCATGCTCAGCGGCGTAACCCATACAAGTGTTCAAAAGCGCTTTAAGACCACAAGGTGAGGCGCTCAGCAGCACCATGTCGTCCGCATAGCTGATGTTATACATGCGAAAGTTTGTGTGTGTGTGTGTGTGTGTGTGTGTGTGTGTGTGTGTGTGTTAGTTTGTTACTCCTTCATGCTGCAAAGGTTGAACAGAATTGGATGAAATTTGGAATAGAGATAGCTTATACCCTGGATTAACACATGGGCTACTTATCATCTCGGAAAATTTAAAAGTTTAAGAAGAAATAACGATAATCAAAATCAACGCGGACAAAGGCGCAGGCAAAAGCTAGTCTTCTAATATACTAGATAATTAAACAAAAAAACAATCCAAGTAGTACCTAACCAAACAATAAATTAGATTAATTAAAAATAATTAGAAACAAAAAGTAAGCTTTAAAAACCCCGACTGTTGCTAACCAAGTTCAAGACGTTATACATCCTAAATGATCATTCGAAATTTAAAGTGATCGACTGTTACTTCATAAATTTTGACAGCTGTTAATACTCTAATCGTCTGTTAATGCAGGTTGGTGAAGTTCGATGTTAACCTTTTTGTTTTTTACTCAACGACGCCGCGGCCAATGATTAGGTAAATATCTATCCGAATGTCCGATCACTGGTCATCATTATTATCACCTGATATTTTCGTTGCCCGGTCTAGTAATACACAGCGCTATAAAATGCCTCGCTACTTCGAAAACTAAAATTTCTAGAACGAGGAAATGCTGCCCCGGTTCGTTCTAAAAATATTACAAAGACAGCCTTATCTGGCCCGATTTGGTTTTCTTGGGTTACTTACATATTATTAACATGAATACAGAATTGGTTTGACTATGCTTATTGTAGACTGAGATTGGCCTAAAATAGTATTGTGGAAAGAAGAGTCTTGAATGTTTACTATGTATTTAAGTGTGTATTTCTCTATAAAGTATGTTTATCGTTGTCTAGTACAAGCCTAGAGCTTAGTTTGGCGGTTTTCTGCCTATTGGCAGAAATTATGTTCTTTTATTTCTGTAACTGTAAATATTTCAGCATTTTTATTGTTACTAAAATAAATCCTGAAATATTTACAGTTAAAAAAAGCGGGTTGGCAGATGAAACAGTTGGGAAGCGATACCTTCGGCCAAACATATTTCGGGAAAAAGGTAGGATACCTAGTTTGGGACTAGACCAATTTGTGTGAGGGATTGTCCCCTGATATTTATTTTATTTATTTATTTATCCCTACATAGCCTATTCTCGACAGCTATATCTACGGTACTACTAATTTCATACATACACTCAGGAGCAAAAATACCGGGTCAGAGTGCGTTTTTCATACAAACTTGACTATTTCGAAGCCTTGGTTCCTCACCAGAGGTGGTTTTGATTGAGGTTTAATGGTGGATACTACGAGGTTCAATAAAGGAGGTCAAAAGTTCTTAAGATACCTAACTGATCGCACAATCAGTTAACACCACAGCGGGAGAGTTTGGGTCAGCACTTGGATTTCCTTACATTTTATGTACCCTGTACAAAAATACCGTGATATTGTAAACTATTTATAATTATAATGTAATGATGTAAACCTTTTTCTTGAAAAAAATATACCTTGCCGAGTTTTTTACGCCGGTTCATCTCGGGGCAAAGGTTTTATTTTTCGAACTGGTGGGAATGCTTTTTGACATTCATAGGTGCATTATATTATGCCTAAATTGAAGAATAAAGAACTTTGACTTTGACTTTTGTTTTTCTGAACATGAACTATTCCGGCGTTAACCGCAGATTCATTCAGTTGGGTATCCTAGGCACTCTGGAAGTCCTGTATCGATGCTCGGGGTATTCATCATCAGATTTCACTAAAAGCATTCCCTGGCGAGGAACTCTGACCCGTTATTTTTGCTCCTGAGTGTATTTAAAATGTAACAATTATTTATAATAGGAATTGGTTTCCCGCCACTCCCCCTATTTTTACCCCTTGTGGATTTCCAAAGGGAATATTCCTTCCAAATTCCAAGTCCCTGGGTCCAGCCGTTGCGGCTGTACTTTGATCGATCAGTCAGGCAGTCAGTTTCTTCCGGGTCTTTCTTTTGGTAATTCAATACAAAGTGACCCGTTTTCGTTGACCTTGACTATATTTTGCAGAGTAGAACTTTCTCTACTAGGTATATATTTACTACTTTCTGAACTTTAAATACAACTAAAGTATTCAATACGTTACCTCTTTGATACGTTATCAATAAGATCGTACCATCAGGAAACGTTTGATTGGATCAGAAGCAACAGTGTTTAACGACAATACGTTCATATCTCAAAATGCCATATCTACCTTAGTTCCTTTATAATAAATTCAACTCTATCACCAACAGAAGAGAATCACCTTTTATTATTGTTTTGGTACCTAGATATGTCTATTGGTGGATGGCGGAATACCTGTGAATCATTGATCATGATGACGGTTATTTGGCTATCGTTGTTATGATCTCGATAGTGTTACCTCGTAGGGGTTTATGGGAGGGCTTCGGTGGCCTAGGTTTATGGAGTCAACTCTGTCAACTCGTGATCGTAAGGTACCGAGTTCGAGCCCGCGGTCACCAGTGAGTTTTTTCTTATTTAAGTACATTACCCGACGCTCTTAAGGTGAAGGTAAATTGTGAGAAAACCTGCATATTTGAATAGCTGAGTGTGTAAGAGGGAATTGCTGAATACGCTAAAACATCGAAGTATATGCGAAAGGATATATCTGTCAGAAAGATAAGGGGCAAACTACTTAGATCTTAAAGTTAACACGTCCCAAGTTTTTTAAAGACTGCAATTCTAAGACTGCAAGATAGAACACCTATCTCTATGCTAGAAATTTCACCAGCTGTCTTCCAACACGGGCGAATCCATCCAAAGGCCTAACACCACAAAGTGTGTAATAATAAAAAATTTAAACTTCAAAATGCGGCATTTTTAATTTGAAACACGTGATCTATAATTACTTGACTATTACGGGATCGCGGCCTTGATCCCTATCACTTATCACTAGCTAAAACTGCTAAATAAGTCGTATGATGTCACCGAATAATTCAATAGTGTGTTCTGTCTTGGCATGTGAGATCATTTCACATGTCAGACGAATAGTCACCTCTATTCCTAGTTTAAATCGTATGTAGCTAACGTATTTAAAGATAAGACTAGTTTTAGTACTAGTAATAAGTAGGAGGTAGTTATAGTTCACTAACTGTAGCCCTAGACAAGATACGTGGCGAAATCTTTTCTTTTTTTTCTTTTTTCTTTGCCCCTCGGCGACTTGAACAGCTACTACCGCGGGAATATGGCGTTTCCACTATGAAGTGATTTCGCCAGTGTCAAGTATATATAAGTATAAATCAATGTAGTAATAAAACACAATCCAATCTTCTCTAGGAAGACTGGTGGCAACGTTGCACGGTGATATGTAGGACAGAGGCCAAGATAATTTCAACCTCTGTACCACTGCGAGTCCACTTGAAACGAGAAGTAAGATGCCAGAATACACGAAATAAGTCCAAGTCTTCTATCACTGTCCAACACAAAGGCATTAAAAGTACAAATCACTAACAAAAAAGAACTTTGAACACCTAAATACACAAAAATAAAAACTAAAACAAATTACACATGAGCCATCTTTTGACGTTGCAATTGGCCCCGGCGAGATCTTTATCGTAATCGAATTGGTTATATCAAACGCTTCAGTTCCAAACACTTTGACACTTTTTGAAATAGGGTCATATTAAAAATCTTTAAGATAATGAAAGCACATTTTATTTTAGAATAGTTCTAATTGTTCTAGGAATATCTTTGGCCTATCTAGATTATTAATGTTTAAAGGGTAACAAGGTAATAACAAAGTAGATTTGTATAAAGTGCCTGACTTTGATTGTGGCTTGCTCATCGCTCTCTCGAGAGTAGTCTTGCGTAAGCTAACAATAAAAAGCAAGCTTTAAACCCCCACTTAATTTATTATTGACGTCTATATATATATATATATATATATATGTAATAATGTTGTGAAGGAGTAACCAATCATTTTAACGAGTTTCACTTCAATGATTGTATTATTTCAATCGAATTTCATTTCAGAACGCTATTTTTGGCTGACACCATGATGTTTTCAAGATATCTTCAACATTAATAACGTAGGTTAGGTTAAAAGCTGCCAAAAGTTGTCTGCTTTAAGACATTCTACAAAGTTTACTACGGGGAGTGTGCCAAAAAGATCCACGAGCTACATTCGAGCATTCAGACGCCCTGCAAGATACCATCCGTACATGGCTGAAATTCTGCCTTTTGGAACGAAGCGCTTTACATCATCCTTCAGATAATGGTTACTGCAAAAGAGTAGAATACTGTATTTCCGAATGCCTACGATCTGAAGCTATTTAAAACTAGGGTGAATAGGCATCTTCTGGGTGAGCTCGCTTCATCGTAGACAAAGTCTTGGCGCTCCAGGGGCACTAGTTAGTCAAGAGCAATGCTGTAATGCCTTTTGATGAAATGAAAATTCTGCGTAATGGCACGTTCGATGAAACTTGTTTCGATTGAATAATAGTACCTACTAATGAACATGAAGGGTATAAAAGATGTCTTGTCATATTAGTAACTTTTTGAGTTATTGCGATTAGAAAGTTAGGAACCATGTCATTTCGTATGTTAGTTTCGTGTACAGATTCTATCAAAAGTTTTAAAAAAATGAGCACCGGATCTGAATCGTTACCATCATCTTATCCTTCAACCTCAAAGCAACATTCGTATTGTTGTATTCCGGTGTGGGGATAAAACAACCGGTGAATTAACTAGCATAGAGGAATGATATCTTAGTACTCAGGGTTGGTAACGCATTTGTAGTCTTGAGAATGCGAACGCTTATTGGTCACAGATCCCAATTGCCATTAGGTCTGTGTGCTCGTTTGGTTTCTCCTAGCTATAAAAAACCGCGACCAATTCTGGTACAGTAGCGCAAAGAGGTTCGTCACTTTTGAAATTATGGTCCAAAAGTGCTGCACCTCAACACGACTATACCTATGCAATAAAGACGAATCTAAACTAACTTATCATATAGAGTTCCCAGGTCCTCATTGTACACCAACAGGCAGCTTTCCATACCCTTATAGAGCACGACAACCTTGAAATTCAAAACCCTATTCTTCTATTTTACTATACCATAAATTTGCGAATTTCTTTACCCCGATAGTATCTATATAGCCAGGGTCACCCGGCTTTGTTCATGTTGTAGTGTTGTGCTTCCGTTGCCACAGCAACCCCTTGATAACTTTGACCTATCGATCTTTTAGAAGTAATGCCCATAACTACGCTATGCATTGCCAGAATTAGTATTCTTCTGTGTGAGGAAAAGTGGTTTACATCAGATCGATGCATCAATGTCGGTTGCGTCCTTTTTGTTTTTATAGAATTGTTGTGTTCATGGAAAAAGGGCGCAATTGTTTTTTTTATTCAACATCACGTAGGATGTTTTGAAATTGGGTTTGTTTAGTAAGTGCGTAGCGTACAGTTGATTTAAAAAGAGTAGGTAATTTAAATTCGTACTTATTTTGGAATTATTTGCTTAAATCGACAACATTCTCGATTTTGAAGAAACACGTTTTAGAGGAGATTTTAGAGGATTTGAACATACTTTTAAATTGCGGGTAATTAAGTTAGCTTTATCTCTTTATCGTTGAAGATGAAGCTATAGATGAAGACAGAGAGAGATCGTGCACTTGAAACCAGTAATAATGGTCTAGGTGTAACAAAGATGTTACCTAGAGGATTATCCTTGTTTTAAAGTTTACTTTCACTCTGCAACTTAATATATCGTCGGCTTAGTGCAAGAAGTCATTAACTAACAAAAAGTCAAGTCGGAGAAAAACGGGCTCAAAGTTTTGACACAGTCAAATGACCATAATTGTAATAGGTTCGGTTCTAGATTTAAAAATTAAACATCAATGGTTAGCTAAATGTATTTACTATTAAATCCAATTGAAAACTTTGTACAATAAAGTCAAATAACTTTTTTAAAAGCCTAAATATGTAGTTAGTGACTTTTGGTCTTTCTCGCTCTTAAGGGAACTTACAATTAGTTATTTTTTATTTTCATTACAAATAAATCGGGTAACATAGTTTTCTATAACAAAATTGGTTTAATCAGTCGTAATTATTAACTTAGAAGCATTATAAATATTACTTAGTAATCAACGACGAATAAACAGATTTATTTAATTCTACTTCACAGATTATAAAGTCTGCAAGACCACAAAAATAACACAAAATTCTCGTAATGACGTTATTTTTAACTTCAAACTAAAATAATAATGAAATATTCATTGTTGATAGACGAACTTAATATTATAATAATTCTAGACAACAGCAAGCATCATTAGTAGGTATAGGTAAAACGTGAAAACTTCTAAAAATTTAAATAAAGACATCAGATTTTGATTGAACTAATACAGTAGGTACGAAAAAGAGTAAAAAAAAACCCTTGACGTCCATCGTTTTTACTTTACGTCTTCTGAGTTAGAAGACATTTCTTCAGGGACATAATCACGACACTCTTTGGCTGGCAAGTTCCGGTACCAGTGGTGAAGTTCCGCGAGTATTATTTTTTCATTGCACATTTTTAGCAAACCGTAAACTGTTCTACTTCCTTAAAATTCGTTAGAAGGACTGGCGGCGTATCTTTCTGTGCTTGAATGTGTCTAATAGGTGACTCTAAGCCATTTTTAATATCCGACAAAGACTGTAGTTTCAAATCAGCATTCTGATTGTCACTCATTAAGATCAAAAGTAAAATACATTTTACACAGGGTGGCCGGTGCCAGATTTTTTATATTTTCAAAAAGTCATTTTTATAATTAAAAAAAATGGGCTTTGACATTTGGCGGGATTACACGGTTCAATATTGCGAATTTTATTTTCATCTTGTTTCAATGGTCAGAACGCCGTCATTCTTATGCAGTTGAAGCGTTTGCACGCTATATAATTTCGTAAAGAGGCGGGCCGAGTGTAAAATTTATTCGGTCATGGGTGCAAAGGTTCCGAGAAACTTCTTCGGCATATAATATACCGAGATCAGGCCCCAGCACACACGGACGCCGGAACACATATTGAGTGTGCAACGGAGTTTACAGGAAAATCCACGACTTTCAGTGCGGAAGAGAGCAGCTCTCTTTAAGACTCCTAAAGTTCTCAGTGCATGAACTATTGAAAAAATAATTGAAGTTTCATCTCTATAGGATTCAACTGGTTCAAGAAATTAATGAAAGTGATTTAACCAAACACAAAGTTTTTTGTGACACAATGTTGCACAGATTTCGTACCATAAATTGCATTTTTCGTAGTGACAAGGCCCATTTTCACATGAGTACTCATGTCAACAAGCATGTAGTAAAGCAAAATTGTCGCTACTGGGGCCCGCGATCGTCTAATCCACGGTTAAAACACCAAAGACCTTTGCATTGTCTAACAGTTACTGTTTGGTCTACCTCATCCTTGAATAGAATTATTGGGGGTTATTTTTTTGAAAATGCCTAGCAGTAAAATGTAAATAGGTAGTGAAAACTATAGGAAAATGATAGCTGATTAATTTTTGCCTAAATTGCTTGTACATCCGTCCTATTCATCACACGCCTGGCTTCATCAGCATGGTGCTACACCACACATGGCCACAGTGTCGATGAACGTGCTTCGCGAACATTTCCCTCGAAAATTGATAAACCGCTTTGGAGAAATCCGTGGCCGCTGAGATTGCCCGGTTTGACCCCTATGGATTTGTTTCGATGGGGTATCTCAAAACCAGAGCTTTTAATAACAACCCACGGTCTAAATATAGGTGATTTCCAAAAAAAGATTGCTATCGAAATCAACAACATTACGCAGAATATGCTGCGAGTGGTACAAAACGCGAGGCTCCGTTTTGATGAATGTGCACGTGTAGGGGGACGACATTTAGAGGACATATTTTTTAAGTAATTAAATCCGCATTTGTGATTTTTATTATGAGATATAAATAAACACTAATCGCCTCAGGTGATGGTCAAAACAAAACCTAGGTACCAATATACAAAATCTCGCCCATCGTGTAAAATCAGTCTTTTGCAAATGAAATACTTTCGTGTATATATAATACTTTGGAATGAAATACTTAACTAAGTACTTACTTACCTACACTATAACTTAACAGCATAAGCAATTTGAACGTATCTTATTATAATTTAATGACAATAGGTACAAACGCTCTTCATTCGCTTTATTTAGAATATTTTCTAGCATCAAAGATCCTCGTCCTGCCTTAATGTTAATATTATTTCGCTTCATTTTGTAAGAAGTCACTACCATCTCGCATAACGTCCATCCCTGGTCGCAGCTGCAACGGTATGACTTCGATCGCGATGACCGAACGAGTGGCGGGTTACCGCGAGAGCAAGACGTACTCGTAGGTAGGCATAAAAGAGTTGAAATATGAACTTATCAGAGCAAGAATAATTTCACTAAAGGTGTTCAAATTGAAACAACTTATTTGTCAAAAGTCATTAACCATAATTTAATCACTCGAATTACGTATCTTTGGACACAATTAAAATCGATAACTACCATTGATTACTTTAAAAAATCATTCTGGCTGCCATTAATGCTGTTTCCTATTTTTTTTAAACTGTATAATGTACTTTAGTTATTTTATACTTAAGTAAAAATAGTAATATGCATCCAAATGCTTATTTTGTTAAAAATCATTAAAGCGTTATAATAACATTTTTTTTCGTTTTACTGTTTGCTAAAAGTAACTATATGCATATAATGAATTCTAGCTCAAATACTTTCAGAGCGATATTCATATTATTTTATTTTTTAAAGTTAATAAGTAACATTAGTGAATATTCAAACGTAATAAAATGTGTAAAAATAAAAAAAGATGTTTTGATTAAAGTAACTAATGGTCATAAACCATTTCCGTCAAATCAATAAAGCAAAAATTGAAATTAATGACTTAATGTCATTGCTGTAACATCGAAATTACTTAACGTAAAAAGAAATGAGTCAGTGCGTTAGAAAGAGTAAGTCGTGGCGAATCCGCCTGTGTTTGTACCTGTACTTAGTAACTTTATGCCTTTAATGACTTCTTGCACTAAGCCGACGATATGTAAAACAATGCTTCACTTCCTAAAAAAAATATTGACGATATACTTAATCAAAAAACATGCTATAGTATTTTAAAATCTTGCTATCCTTAGACTTAGAAGATCTTATTTTACCAATAGAATTCATTTCAATATTTGAATATTGAATACAAAGCATTTTTGCTACAACTGTACTTCTTCGAAGTAGGTAATATATTTCTACGAAAGTTGGATCATAAATCATAACGAAGGAAATAATGGGTTAATTGAACTTCGTCATTATTACAGACACTATAGTCGTATTACTGGTGAATAGAGTTCAAAGTGGCAATAAAAGTGTGACGTGCAGTAACGGGTGAAATGTCCCGTCTTCTAAGTATAAAAACCAACCACTAAGGGTTAAAAAAAAAATCCTCGGGTTTATTGTAATGAAAAAGCTTCGTTAATAGGAACATATTGTTGCCCTTTGTGTCATATTGTACGTTGTGCCTTTGTTCTACCGAACGTGCGAATGTAAATTTTGTGCGCCCGCGCCTCGACGCCACCTCGTCTCGTGAGTGTGTGAGCGACTTTCCTAATACTGGAAAAAATTCGCAATATCTTTTGAACTCAAAAGATACAGTTAATGATGTATAAAAATAACTTTAGCATTAACTGTAATATTAAAAAATAGTTGGAACAAATATAGGTACATACAAGAGTTACTTAACCTTCAAAATATTTGTAAATTGGTTTTAGAGGCGCGTCACCGCGTTCTGTTTGCTCATTTGATATTAGAACAATACCTACACAATGTTTAGCACTATTTACCTGTATTACATTTACATGTGCTAATTCAATCAATTGATATAACAATGTTTCACTTCGAATTTATTTTAAATCTGCTTAGTCTGAGGAAGAGACGCGTATCCACGAAGTCTTTTGTGCTATAAAATTAACCTTAAAAAGTGTAGGGTAGATGGTGCGCTTAGTATTTTTGAAAAAACTATAGACCTTTTTTTTTTAGTATCGTTAGTGATTTTAACTTAAATTAATATTGTAATCTCACCAGATTCACTATCAAAAACTTGTCTTATCGCCATTACATAATGCCATAAGGAAGCATACGCCATTTGTGCCAGTTTTCCACAAAAATGTTCAAATAAAGAAACAGTCAGGTAAATAAAATCTGTTTATTAATGTATTCATAGTGTACACTCAGGAGCAAAAATAACAGGTCAGAGTGCGTTTTTCATACCAAAGAGGCTATTTCGAAGCCTTGGTTCCTCGCTAGGGAATGCTTTTAGTGAAATCTGATGATGAATACCCCGAGTATCGATACAGGACTTCCAGAGTGCCTAGGATACCCAACTGAATGAATCTGCGGTTAATGCCGGAATTGTGCATGTTCAGAAAAACATCTAAAATGGCAATAAAATGTAAGGAAATCCAAGTGCTGACCCAAACTCTCCCGCTGTGGTGTTAACTGGTTGTGCGATCAGTTAGGTATCTTAAGAACTTTTGACCTCCTCTATTGAACCTCGCAGTATCCACCATTAAAACTCACTCAAAACAACCCCTGGCGAGGAACCAAGGCTTCGAAATTGTTTCGTTTGGATAAAAAACGTACTCTGACCCGGTTATTTTGCTCCTGAGAGTATTTACAAAAGGAAATGAAAACTTACTTGCCGAAAACAATGAAAAAGAAAATTTACATAAAACACGAAATAAAAACAAATAAAATATTCCAAAATCACTCGTGGAAGTTAAACGATAGCACTCAATCTACTGCGTTACATAGTTGATAGAGCATAAACCGTATTCCGCATTATGTGTTAGTAACCAAGCGTTGATCCGTGGGCTATTGTTGTTCCAGTATAAATGGTGGGCAGGCCGAGGTTGCGGCCATTTGAGGAAGGCCGAACTGGGCTAGCGAGACATGGGATATTTCATCACATCCCGTAAGTTTTTTTATACTTTATTTAACACTATTTTGGCACGTACAACACTTGCCAAAATTGCCCTAGGACATTTCATATAAGTTTTTTGGGAAACAATGTCTTTTTGTGCAATGAAGAGTTTACTTACTTACTCATAACATGATAACTTGAGCCAATTTTTTCACTTACTCCTTTAACTAGTGCATGAAGATATATACTAACTTGTGCTTGCCGTATATACATTGACTAAACTAAATGGCTACGGCTTTTATTTACCTTAGCAGCAAACGCTGTATCGTTAAAAACGACCTTTTAATTCTTGTGCCTTTCTTTAATTTTCATGGGCATCTTGCTTTTATCTCATACACATACATACATACATAAACTCACGCCTTCATTCCCAGAGTGGGGTAGGCAGAGCTACAGAATTTCCAACAACCCTAAAAACTTGTTGATAATTCTGTAACCACATTTTGCACAATCAGGCTAAGATGTTTACCAGTGTATTAGTGACAGGTTGCAAGCCCATCGCCTAACAGTACTACAAGCCTTTATTCCCTTAGTCGTCTCTTACGACATCCGCGGGAAGCACGGAGTGGCACTATTCTAACCCGGCAACCACACAGAGAATCTCATACTCGTACTTATAATGTTATCGTTATAGTAGCTCTTATTTACTTGCCAGCAAGAGCTACAATAACGTGTACTATATTAATACGACATGGGCAAGAAGTGTAATGTAATCAATTTGGATTTGTAACTGGATGCAGCTGTATAGTTTTATTGTGAACGGTATGCATATCTCCGGACAAATTTTGTCTAGATTTGTGTCATGAAAACAGTCGCAGATGACATGGTTCTATCGTAGCTCGAAAAATTCCGTGACCATAATACGGTTCTTTTCAAGGTTTCATGATATGAGCATTTTATTTTATGAATATTGGTTTATTTCCGCAATTGTCGTGTTATGCTCAGGATAAAGTATTTTTAAATCAAAGTTTGTCCTTATTATTACTTGACAGAAAAACCACCTCCAAAAGGTTCTGGGGGGTCCTAGCTTTATTTGTCTTTAGGAATCCACTTCGTCAAGCTGGTCTAATTTAACAATCATTCAGATGAGGGTATTAAATCCCCCCATGACCAGGAGTTCGGGACCTGTAAGGATCTGCTCCAAACCGGCTGGCCATTACTGACAATCAGAATTGAATAATTGAAGTTATTCTTTCTCAAATTTGTGATTACCAATGCGTAAAACGTATTTCTAAATGCTGTTGTAAAAGTTATCAAGCGTAATTGTTTATTTTACTGACTCTTGTCCGGTTTAAGTTTAAGCCCATTGACCTCCTCGGTTAGTGATTTAACTTGTTTCTTAAAAATGGCGTAATATGTTTTATTCCAGTGTAAACAGACGTACGCGCTCGTTTTACCGCAAGCCTGTCCCTAAAATCAACAATGGCAGACAAGTCCAAGAAGAATTCAAGTAAGTTCGCTCAATGACACTTCATAATTTGTGCATGTTAGTTTTACTGATATAGACGTATCAGTAACGTACTGATACGTTTATAGTGACCGTTAAAACAAGTATCAAGATTATACCTAGTTTGTGACAATCTCCGAAAACAAAAAATCTGGCTATTGCGACCACAGATTCAACAACTTTAATCATTATTGTGAAACGATGCAGCAGCGCATGCCTTACCATCGCTTTTATCGCTGCAAAATAGCATATTATCATAAGATTCATAAGGAACATTCGGCGTTTTCTAAAATTAACTATGAGCTAAGTATTTATTTAAAATTCAGCAACTCAACCAATTTTATTCAATTACAAATTATTTGTTTAAATAACTTTATGTAGGTAGATAAAGGTAAAAATAAAGAGATATTTATTAAATTAATAAAAACTAAGACACAGAGAACTTGTTGCGAAAGGGCCCAACTCAGAATAATCTTGAGGTAATCTTGAAGATGCATCGTTCATCTACTATTTTACTATATACCTACAATAGAGAAAATTCAGTTTCATTTAAAAAAAAAGGCATTTTGGCCTTTTAGAAAAGTATTAAATAACTGAATGAATAATAATTAATATGATGCTGCTTTATTGGTGACATTAATGTTGAAGTTCCACAGGGTTCAGTTTAAGGTCCAGTATTGTTCCTTGTTTGCATGACTGACTAACTACCATATATTATTATGTAACGTTTAATTAGGTCAAAAAATTACAATATGAAATTTAAGTGTCTGAGTTTCGTTATAGTCTCGGTTCGTCTTGACCTGTCTATATTTTACTTTTTTTTTTTGAAATTATAATTTATATATGTCACAGACAGTGCCCAAGGCCAGGCCACCGTGGAAGTAGCCGCTCCAGGACACCAGCCTCATGAACACGGCCTAGATCTGAAGAAATTGAAGAAGCCAAAATGGTGCACCAAGTTTCTTATCATCCTGTTCACGATCCTGGGAGTATTGACTCTGGTTAGTTCAGAAATTTAGTAACAAATAATTATTGAGTGTGATTTCACAGTGTTGCGAATGATTATCAAACAATTCTAAAAACTGACAACTGTTTAAAAATACAAATGAAGTTATAAAGGGGTAATTATCTCAACCACATTTTTTGAGCGGCGGACGTGATAATTGGGGTGTAAAGTACATGTATTGGAAAACTATTTATTTTATAAATAATCTTACTCAAAGTACCATATTGAGCCAAAGTTAAAATTATTATTAACTTATTATATTAATCGTAAAAAAATATTTTCAATCCAAAATCAATTTTGGTGTCGTGTCCTGTACTTCCCGCATATACTGATATGTCGTGGTGCAAACTTATTAAGCCTCAACTAGACTTATATTTTAGTTATCTGTATTCCTTATTAGATGAGGTATTTTAAAATGTATCAATTATTGCATTTGCAAGTAAAAGGAAACTGGGAGCAGTGTAAATAAAACTGTCCAAGCGAAATAGTTAATTTTGGTGGTGAATATTGAAATTGATTTTATGATCGAACGAAACGTGATTAAACAAACAAATATAGCGTCAGATGTTCGTTCAGTTTCACTCCAGCAATAGACGGTGAAAGATTTGTACCATCTTTCTGCGTATTCCCGCTAAGCACATAAGTATCTAATTTTGGTGGTATGAAATACACTGTATTAATCGTGATAACTTAGATAAGTCATTATTTCGCAAAAAGTTTTGTTGTGTGATAGTTTTTTCAAGTATGTTATGGTGTATTTTTAACTGTGACGAGTTAAGTTTTTTTTAAACTAAAACATTTGTTTTTAATATTTAAAAAATGTTAAATTTTATAATTTTGGTGGTACAATTTTGGTGGCTTTTGCGAAACACCAAAATTATCAGAATTTCTGGTCTCCACCAAAATTATTTAAACAACAAATAACCATTATTTATTATATTAGAAACTAACGTTTTGGATTTTCAAAAATAACAAGGAAGATTCCCTAACGATTATATTTTAATTAGCCCGATATGTTATTAATGATCGTGAGTTTTTCTAAGAAAAGTAATTTTGGTGGATAATAACAATTTTGGTGGTACATAATTAGTAAAATCGTTATATCTTAAAAAACACTTGGTATAATAAAGGGCCATTTTAACACTGGTTTTATAATAACTAATGACGTCACTTAAACGTTTAATTGTAAACCCTACTAAGAAAATAAAAAATACCACCAAAATTAGGATAATTTGACGCTTGTTGAAATTCACCCAAAGATATTAAATTTTTCAGAAGTTACTGCTCCCACGTTTAAATAAAGATTTTTTTAAAATATAATCTGCATTATTAACACTAAATTGATCGGTGGCAATGATCAATAGCTTAACCCGTGGTTTGATGAAACACTGAAAAAATAACTGGATCTTATTTTTAATTCAATTACTTATCCTGTGTTAGGCGCGGGCCAGACAGAAGAGACGTAAGAAGCGGACGCGTCGCGGCGTCGCGGCGTCGCGGCGCCCCTTTAATGAATTTTCAACCAAAATGTATGGAAGCTAAAGACTACTATTATACATACGAAGAAAGAAGGCCACGCCTTTCCCGCGCCCGCGTCCTTCTATCTCCGTATACTTATACTTACGTCTATATCTTACGTCTCTTCTGTCTGGCCCGCGCCGTAGTCTCCTGCAGGTAGACCTTCACCTGTCCCTCTTTTTCAACAATCAATTAATATTTTTCCTGACAATTTATGTGCTTTTGCTTGTGCAGTAGCCGAATACATACATGACATAGCATACGTGCGTACGCTTAGGGCCCTTCCTCTTGAAGTATATCAGGCTTTATACGCCTGTATACACACAGCGAATAACCATCAATTATCTTTTCTTTAGATCAAATCGATAGCTGTGATAGCTGTGTCTATCCTCACAGCTGTTGCTACTAAAGTGTACGGCCCGGACCACTCAGGGCGGTTAGTGGCGCTCATACTGCTAGCAGTCACAGCGGCGGTCACCATCGCCATCACAGTCTACGCTATAGTTGCCGTGTTTACCAAGAAGAACCGGCCAATACACGTAGTGAGTACACAACTAAATATATTTTAGAGCACCAGAGCCCAATCCGAGCAACGGGTGAAAACGATTTTTTCAAAAAATGCTTAAGATACTGATTTCTGAACTCGAACATACCGTATTTTCGGGAACACCTTAAAATTCCGAATATTATTTTGTCCGAATTTTATTTTCTTTTATATTAAATGCATTATTTAGTCGCTATACGTAGGTTAGGTTAGGTTAGGTTAGGTTAGGTTAGGTTAGGTTAGGTTTATAGATTTGATTTATAACGACTTCAAAAAATAAAGTAATGTATCAAAACATTGCATTCGGAATAAATAAAATTCGGAATTTTGATCAATTCGAAATAGTGACTCCTTGAAATCAGGTAGTGTACCTGTTATTTTTATTATCGGACTTGTTACTGAACAGATTGAGAATATAAACATTGGACATCGTTTTGGCTTTCTCACTCAGCTTTTAGTACCCATTTTATAAGCTAATTAAGAAAGCAAGACATATTTTGTATTTATACGAACTCATCCGGCAAAATATGATGTCTTAAGATTATGCACGTTAATGTGTGAATTATACCTATGTACAGTCAAGTCTAAAAATATGGGAGGACGCAAAATCCCAAAAATATGTCCCATTATTCCAGTGTAACATATTTATGAGAGGATTCTTTCGATAGGTACATATTTTTGTAGTTGACTGTACAGGGTTATTCGGTGCATATGTCCGTCTTAAAGAGCGCCAAAAAATGACATTACCTACTGCGTGATCTGAATACGACTATTAGTAACTAATTACTTCAATTATTCACCTTTTATATTCATAGCCTGCATGAATTTTCAAATTTTGATTATTTGAACTTTTTTTTTAAAGTTAATCTATAACATGATAATGTAACGTACCTACAGTCGAGTGCAATAAGATGTATAGTATACCTACGCTATTTCGCCTTATTGCAGCGAAATAAGGTCCTAAATGTGGTAGCGATCCGTACGGACTCTACAGAACTTCGTTGTAGATGGAACTTTATTCAGTAAAGTATAGTGCTATATAAGTGTCATTATATGAGGTATTAAACATGTGGAATCATCAAGATTTTTCGTTCTCATAGGTAGGTATTTAGGGTAAAGTCACCGTGGTCAGCCAGAGACCAGTAGTCCTTCCCACTCATACAAAGTAAAAGCAGAGGCCGACCACAAGGCTCTGGCTGACCACTGGTGACTTTACCCTACACTTGTATACAAAATTATCGCTCTACATTACGAAACTTCTATATAACCGAGTTATTCAATCTTTTCGTAAGTGATAAAATATCCCTATCAAACTCTATAAAATAAAGGCAGTTAAATTATTCTAGTTAAGATAACGGGGTTCAAGAAATTGGCTTTTGAATATAAAACATTTAATTCTGCTGCTATGTTAATCCGACGGTAAAGGTCCTTGGTAGTTAATTGTGTACCGCCAAGTTCACTGAACGAGTATTGGCATATCACGCGATTATTCCAACTGTACGGGCTGAGTTTATTTTAGTTTGATAGATTGAACCACTTATAAGTTGAATAGCTTTTGCCTCGCGTTGTGTTCAATAAAGCATGTAGAAGCTGACAATGGCAACTGAACGGCACCTCACCCCCTTAGGTTTTATGAGTAGCTGCAAATTTTTGTACCCTGTCGCTTTAACGTCTTTGACAAATTAGTGCAGCAGCTCAAATATAACGTTAAAGTGACAAATCATTAAAGTGTGCTTCTTATAATGCTGACATCTCTTTAATTTGGCATACTGAATGAAAGAGAGGCAACGACGCGTTTGCTTTATATACAGTTAATTTTGCTTAGGCATTTATTTGGCGGCTTAAGCGGCTCAAGACCGTGACTTGTGGCGCTCTTTGGGGGAGGCCTTTGTCCAGCAGTGGACGCCCCGGGCTGATGATGATGATGATGATGATGATTTATTTGGCGATACACTTTATACAAAAGAAAAGAAAGAAGGAGGGTTGAAAGAATGCCAAACCATAAAGTAAATCCCATACAATATTAATTGGCGGTGACACCTGGAATGTGTTGCCATAGTAGCAACAGTTCTATAATAACCATTACAGTATTGATATTACTATGGTTACGCATATCACAACTAAATAAAATATTTTTATTTCTGCAAAATTAGGCATGGCTAACATTCTGTAAAGCTAATTATGGTAGGACACTTAAAACTTAAGCTAGCTTAATAACTTGACACGCAGGACTCCAAATTATATTATGTATAAGTAATGTGGCATGGCAATCGGCATGGTCACTCATGGTCAGTCGAGGCACTCAGGAGTTACATTCTAATATTGACATTATACTAGGAGAACTAGTAAAAAATATTGTAATACTAATATTAATATTACTTTTTACTTTTATTCCTCAGGCCGCCGTAGTTCTGGCCATAGTGGCGGTAATCCAAGCCATCATCGCTTGCACAGCGCTCACAATAACGGAGAGAGATCAGACTAATCTGGCCAAGTCACTGTCAGATTCCTTCAAGAATTCTGTGTCTCACAGCCAGCCCGACATCAAGACTTGGTCGACCACGCAAAGCAGTGTAAGTATTTGAGTCTGTGTATTTATGAGAACCTGGACTCGTAGATCCCCGCGTGCTTCAACAATCGAGGAATTTGATTGTTTACCATTTCATGATACGTCATTACGTCATCACGTCGTTTAAACTGGTTAAATACAAAAGCGACACTAATCAATAACAAATACAGTTTGATTTGACATGAACATTCGCTTGTGACACTAGGTGGTGAGGCATGGTACGCTGTGAGCGTAATAGTTTTGCATCTGGCCTGGGCTCCGTGCCCTGGAACGTCGAATGGAACGACTTTTTATTCAAATGGCTGTAGTTTGATGATACCCAGAATTTGTGAAACATCTAAAAGAGTCTTTAGGTTCTCCATGCCCGACCACCCTCGCCTAAACCCAACTTCGTCCATCATGTTCATGACGCTCCCGTTACTCAAGGATGGAGAGGAGCCTACCAAAGCGTTAAACCGTCGAAAACTTATTAACATTCCGAATTTAAATGCAACCGAAAGTCATTTTGATTTGTGGCGCTTTTGCTTTAACTAATGTCGTGTCACGCCTGGAAATGTATGTGGGCTTTTTCGTCATTAACGTCATTCTGGTAAACTAACAATTTCCTTGACTATAAATTAGTAAATAAAATGAAGTACTTAGTTCAGACCTGACTACTCACTTTAGTACCTACAAAACATCCTACTAATATTATGAATGCGAAACTTTGTGAGTTAATTTGTTATTCCACGCTGCAACAGCTGGACGGATTTGCATGAAATTTGTAATCAACATAGCGCATACCCTGGATTAACCCTTAATTTGGCAGTATATGACACACCATACATACCATAAGGTTCACTTTTTTTGTTTGGATTGTGTTTTTATTTTTTTTCTGATTCAAAATCAAATAGGGTTTGAATTCCCGACTTTTTTTAAGTACCATAAGGCCGAAATTTAAAAAATAAATTGATGTGATTTATAACCTACATTAAATCACGCCTGCAGTTTCCAGAGGGGTAGGCAGAGACCAATTCTTTCCACCTGCTGCCACAAATATCTTTCGCTTCTTCCACATTCATACATCGAATCATGCATGCACGTCGGTTTCGGGTACTTAACATTCGGCCGTTTTCCAGTATTTCTCCACCCACTTCTAACGACTTTAATCATCTTTCATCCATTCTTTCCAAAGGACCAAATCACCGAACGAACATTTCATTGTAAATCGAACAATAACAATAGGTACAGTGCGACAAGAAATAATAGAAATTAAATGAGGCCACTTTCTACGTAGGTAACTGTCACATTTTTGGCGTAAAATGCTTAAACATGGCAACAAAATTCTTCGCAGTTGATTTCCGGCTGCCATAATTTCGCCATTGTCGGTGTGTTATTTTATATTCTTTTATGTGAAAAAGGAGGCAATATATTGATCAAATTTTACAATGATTACAGCTTCAATGCTGCGGGTTGTACGGCCCAGAGGACTACAGACCCTACAACATGCCTCCATACTTCCCGCCCGACGTGCCCATCTCCTGCTGCCCCACATACGACTCCTCTCGCTCCGACCTGGCGCAAGAGAGAGAGAGAGAACAGTGCAAGAACAGGAAGGAGTTCTACGAAGGAGGATGTAAACATTTGGTTGTGGAAGTGTACATCAACTCCACATCACTGGTGCTGCATGTTGCCATCGTCTTGATTGTTTTGGAGGTAAATGTAAACTGCTGTTATAACTTGCCCTGTTGGACCACTACTTAACTTAGCCGCATTGCTATTGGCGTGTTATCGTATTGTGTCTCGGCCGTCATTGCTGTCAAGTAAATAAAAGCTATCGAAACGTCGACAATAAAACACATCAAAGGACCATGTTGAATCTCGGTCCAGAACCCCTACCATGGGTTACAATTACCGAAATCGCTAGCGAGTCTATACTTAAGAATACTTGCGAGGTCTGCGAGGGACAGAGCTTCCACTTGCTAGCGAGTATAATACGTTATACGTTAATTGTACCCTTAGGGTACTGGGACCTTGTCGAACTTTTGTTCGACAAAGGCTAGAGTTTTTACTCTAGCCTTTTACTATACGCACTACTTAGAACTACTTAACAACGATATCATACTGATAGATATATAAAAGTAATAAAATTAAAATTAAAAATTTTCTTTGCTCCGCGGCGACTTGAACAGCTACTACCGCGGGAATATGGCGTTTCCACAATGAAGTGATTTCGCCAGTGTCAAGTACATATAAGTATAAATCAATATAGCAATAAAACACAATCCAATCTTCTCTAGGAAGATTGGTGGCAACGTTGTACGGTGATATGTAGGACAGAGGCCAAGATAGTTTTAACCTCTGTACCACTGCGAGTCCACTTGAAACGAGAAGTAAGATGCCAGGATACACAAAATAAGTCCAAGGCAAAGGCATTAAAAGTACAAATCACTAACAAAAAATAACTTTGAACACCTAAATACACAAAAATAAAAACTAAAACAAATAACACATCCGCCATCTTTTGACGTTGCAAATGGCCCCTAGTAATTAAATTAAAATCTTTCTAAATTTAGTCACGAGTGATTCTATTCGTTTGCTGTCCTATCCATATTTGAAAGGTGTTTGGAGATGCCACTGTCAAGATTCGTACGATAGGTGTAACATTGCTTGCAGGGAAAGCCAATCGGACTTATTAAAAATTGTATACAGTTAATATTGACAACTCTTTTTTAAATGACCACATAGAATTAGTTTTCTAATTAGTGCGGCGCCACACGTGGGCAAGCTTATAACCAAGGATCGGATATTCGGTACGATATTTACCTAAAGTTGGTTGAGAAAAAGTAAAAGCGAATATGGTCGGCTTCTATATAAGTTCCGGGATTCCGGGATTCTGCAAAACGTCAAACTTCGTTAGGTTAGGTTAGGTTATAGAGTTACCGGTAAATTAAATAACATATGGTAAATCTATAAATAGAAAATAACTTCAAATAGTTATTGTAAATACTTAATTATGGATTTATGCTGGCGTAATTTATTTATTCGGAAATTTCGGGAATAATATAAATAAATTAAAATTGAGTCCGCCTCCATTCAACTGAACAACAACGCCGTCGCCAAAAATGTGGTAAATATCGAACCGATTTTTTGTTTACAAAGACTGTTGATTGTTTAACTGATCAATTTACCTTTTTGGGCTTAGCGTGTGGAGGTATATGTTATTTTATTAGTTACTTACCTTACATTATTAATTTTCAGGTCCTATTATGCTTAACTGGAGGAATCTTGTCCAAGCAACGCCTCGACAAGAAATCAGACATCAGCCCACACTAACGACTCTGCGTAAGCCACTCGGTGTGCCAAAAGGTTAAACAAAAGAAAATTGCTAAGATCTCTTCTAATAAAAATGAACAATTTTAGACTAATACTTGTTAAAATTATTAATTTATTGTAGAAATCGCTTTGTTTTAAGAATTCCCAAGTAAACGACTATGAAACTATTTGGTTTTTTTCATCAGCATCACTCATCACATCATAGTACGTATGTATACAACAAAACGAAATATATTATTAAAAGCAGCGCCATCTGTGCGTTAATATGTACACTACGAACATCCTTCTGTGGTACATGACGATAAAAGCGCCATCTTTGTGTACAATGCCGCACTACTTACTTGCATAGCGAGAGGCGTCAAGTGGAACGAGGCATACTATTAGGTTTCTTAAAGCGAAAACAGATCGCGCTCTACTTTCTATTTTACATCTTCACTTGTATGGAATGTAATAAAAACCTTTGAAAAGGCAACAAGTTAAAAAGATAAAAACATAATCAATCAAAAGTCTCAAAATTAAATCGTAGTTTCAGGACTTGTTATAAATGTTGGAAATAGATTATTAAAATCTGGGTTGGGTAATTTATGATAAGCTTATCTTTTCCGTCAGTAACAAATAAAACGGGTGCGGGGCTGGACTTCGTACGTTGAAGATCAGTAAACAGTAAACACTTAACAGGCTGAAAACATGAACAGAACTAATCATTATTTTGAAACCAATTTGTATGAGCATCGGTGGTTCAGTGGTAGAATGCTCGCCTGCCACGCGGGCGGCCCGGGTTCGATTCCCGGCCGATGCATATCTTTTTTAATTTTTAACTTTTTTTTAATCTACCACAATGTGATGGAATGACATTTATTGTTTTTTTACGTACGCGTTAAGTAGCATTAGCTGTGACAGACAAGACATTATCGTACCCTTATTAGTACAAAATTAAGTTTTATATATCAATTGACTCGTCTCATCACGACAAAGCTACAGGTAAAACCCACTATCCCACTACGACACTTTGTTATGGAAATAACTAAAGAAAAAAGCAACTAAACCGCATGTACGATCAAATTATCTTCGTAAAAACAGGAGTAAACTCATTTAATTCTATTAAATTTGGAAATATATGCCATCAAAACCATGGTTTCGTAATATGAAACGTTTTCGATGCAGTTGCTAATTTAAAATGTGTCAAGAATTATTCGGGTAATACTATATTAACCTGCAATAACTGGTTTTAGCTCTTATTATACCGGAAATAAATGACGTATCTACCAGTAAAACAAACGAAGCAACTTTAGTTGTTTAATGCAGTATATTAAACACAAAAGTTGCTTATATTTATTTGTGGCAGGTAAAAAAACTTACGTAACTATATACTGCATAACTAAGCTACCAAGCTTACCAAATTTCTTCAGTTATTATCAATTATCTGTGTTGCTTTTCTGTCACTAGGCCCCATGCGAAAGAGCTAGGTACGTAGCAGTATTTAAATCAGCTTCAGCAAAAACCGCCTAGGAGTAGGTACCCATAACCTTCTCTTTCGCACGCAACACTACAGGCTCATCATTCGTCTTGTTTTCGCGGTAATCGTGTGCCGAGTGTCGTCGAGGGATGTTAATTTAATAATCCGTATTTTATGATGTGTTTCGATGAACAATTCCATAATCTTTTTGAATATGAATAACATTGAGTGCCTTTAAAAATGAAGAAAACCTACTTAAGGTAAATCAGAAGAAGTACAATTTGAGGTTACAAAAGCCGTTAGGCATGTACCTAACAAAATGGTAAAATATTGCTTTGTATACTTATTTACAGAATCAGATGATTTATAGTGGCCTTAGTATCAAAAGTTCATGATTTGTATATTATTATTATTATAAGTCAGCCGGAACCGCCTTTTTTGGAAAATGGTGCGTTGTGATTTTCAACAAAAGAAGGTGAGTTGAGTACCATAACTTACCATCACAGTAATATTATTATCATTTCATTTTTTTAGCCCTAACACGGAAATGAGGTGTGCATCAGCATCGAGTCGAATGTAGTCAGTATTATGTATGTAAAAAATATAGGTAGGTACCTACTTATTTTAGATTCTACGGTTACAGTAGGTGACCTAATTAATTTTACCCGATTGCCCTAGAAGGAATGACGTAATGTTTTTAGACTATAAGTATGTGGGTATTTGGGTATGTGAATATGTATGTTATCTGTTTCCTGGTAGAGGCTGAACGGATGGCCTGATTTCGACAAACGCTCGTCGTCGCTGAAGCGATGGTGTTACACTAATAACGGATTTAATATATTAAAATATACGTTTTAACGTCCATACTAATATTATAAGTATGAAAATAATTCTCAGTCTGTATGTTACGTTTTTATGGCTTAAACCGCTGGGCCGATTTCGATGAAATCTGGTATGGAGGTAGCTTGAGTCTCGGGATAGGACACAAAATCTTTATACCAAATTTCATCTAAATCGTTTCAGCGGTTTAAGCGTGCAGAGGTAACAGACAGCCAGACACACGTTCGCAATTATAATCGGAGTGAAGCGAATGAACTGAACGAAGCTCCATTCTTCCCCGATTCGGGTTTTCGTTTGTCCACATACTCTTCCCAAGCTATTAGAGATGTCGGGATCAAATTTAGCCCGTAATACGACATCTAGCCATATATAGACCGCTTAGAAAAAATAAAATTGAATATCGGACACTTTTCAACACTTTTCAGTGGGAAAAATGGGAAAATTGCCACAATTTTGTTCTCAACTGTCTCTTATTGTCCTTTGTTTTACGAGTATGTATATTTTGAAGACGACTCTTATGAGTAAGGATTAAAATTTAATTTTACTGAAATGCCCCAACAGTAACTGCACAGTGTACAGGTGTTCCTGGCGGGAACTCGCGGCTTAAGCTGAGTGAGAGAGCGTTACTGAGATTTCTGAAGTGATAGCAGCAAACCGCTTCGCTCCATAAACTTGCCCGGGGACGGCAAGTGCACCTAATATACTCGTAAGAATGGATTATAGATAATATTATAAACAATCTGCATTTATTTATTTGTTTATTTTTTGCTAGACTCGTTACCTGACTGTCGAAAAAGGAGGGTGATATATTTGGTGGTTTTTGTTTGTTCATAGAGGCTAAGAAATGGTCCGTTTTTTTCAAACGAGATGGCGTCGTTAGATTTGTCTTAGCGTGGTGAGTTTAATGCGGTCACAAATATTAATTAAATTACCTTATGTAGGGACACTTTCCTATGTAACTTGTTTTTCAATATAACGTACCTACAGATGGAGCAACTTTCTCCGATACATAATCTTCTAATTCATCATCAGAAGAATTAAATTTTGTTTCTTTTATAATTATAATGAAGTTTTTTTTCAAAACCAGATTGTTTTATTGTATTAATACATACAACAAAACCTGCGGATACTAAAATAGTACATTATGATACAAGTGTGCTAAGTTGACCATTGTATACAAGGCGCTATTTTGTGCGCACGAGCGGTAGCGAGTGCGCCACAAGAAAGCCTCGTATATTAGGTATGGTCACAGGCACACGTGTTACATACGACGTTTTTCAACACACTTGCGAAAAAAAAACAAGACTCTTCATTTAGTCAAATTTTAATTAATTATTAAAACAGTTGGTAAAATTACAATTTCTTCATTTTCTTTACTTAAAGAAGACATTTTCGTTAATATTAAACTTCACAATAATTAATCCAAACTATCTTCGTCACAGCCGTCAATTATTTACGAAAAATGGCGGCTGGCGCGTTGTTCTTTTTTCTTGCCGCGATACCGATGCGCGCTCAAGGCTAAGGCGCGAACGAGATCGGCCAACAGCCAAATTTAAAATGTAATAATTCATGTTTAAAATACAAATTACAGAAAAATTTAAATGATTTTAATGAAATTGAGTTATTTTTTAGTAATAAAGCTGATTTCACCAATTTATTGAAATAAATATGTAGATAATGTTATTTGCCGCATAAAAACTGTTTGTTGCTAAGAAAAAAAAGGTACCTATAACCCGACTAAATTATATCGCTTCTTCTTCGTACTTACAACTTGGTACTAGGCTACAAATGTAAATTGTTTGGGTTCACTTGTGCGTAATATACTGAAAAAGCACGCGTGTTTAATATCTAGGTTTATGAGCCAAAAATCGGTGGAATAAAAAGGTTGTTTTGAGCAAGTGTGTTGAAAAATCTTATTTATATTCAGCAAAAAGCAACTTACCGTTTCGATTTTACATCTGCACTGGCTATAGTTGGTCTAAATCGGGTTTTGTCTTGACGATTATGATGACTGAAAATAATAGAATTAATAAAAAATGCTAGTTTCTACATTCAGAAAAAACAACTCAATTAGCTCCTTACCCGTTATTTTATTCTTTTTCTTGAACATCTATAAAGTCTACTGCATTTCATATCCTAGTAAAAATAACTTTAATAGTTAATTGTTTATAAAAACCAAAAAGCGAAAAGAAAACCATTATTATTATTATTATTATTTTTAAAAATTTGTGCAGATTTGTAATTGGTTTTTGCAATAACGATATGGCATTTAAGCTCTTTGTCACTTGCAGAAATTAGTTTACAAAAAAAATATGCTTCTGAGATAAACCTCTATAAGGATGTTTCTATTTCCGAACACCTTTTTAAACGTTTCTGTTGTCACTTTGAGATTAGTTATTCCCATTGGCGTGGATTTTAGTGTTAATAACCATTAAACTTTCTGGGTGGTTACACGAGGGGCGTTCAATAAATTATCGGTACTGGTATCTTGCAAAACTTTTTAGTTAACTTCTTAATACTGGCCGCTAAGAGTCATTCATTGACAGTAAAAAAAAGTAAATTTGAAGCCCACACGTTTTTTTTTTTTGCTACTACTGATCAAACGCGATCACCATCAGCGATTTTACAATGTTAATTAAATTGGAGCATCGAGCAGTGATAAAATTCTTGCCTCAACAGGAAAAAAATCAAAAATCTATAAAGAAGAAATGGATTTAGTTTACCGTGAGTCCACTCCTTCATTAATCCACTGTCCAAAAGTGGTCAAATGAATTTAAGCGTGGGAGCAGAGAAGATGACCCTAGAACTGGTCGGCCTGTTGAAGCTACTTCAGCAGAAAACCTTCAAAAAGTGGAGAAAATTATACTGGAAGATGGTCGAGTGAAGGTTAAGTCTATAGCCCAAAAAACAATATTTCTATTGGTGCAATACATGATATTATCCACGTTCATCTTAACATGTCCAAAGTTAGTGCGAGATGGGTACCACGAATGTTGACAACGTTTCATTGAGCTGTGTGGTGACAGCCCTGATTGGAGCAAACCGCTCCAAAAAATTGTTACCGGTGATGAAACTTGGGTTCATCATTATGACCCTGAGAGCAAACAAGAGTCGATGCAGTGGCACATTAAAGGAACACCTCATCCCGAGAAATTCAAAGTCGTCCCTTCGGCTGGCAAGATCATGGCGACAATATTCTGGGATTGTGAAGGGATATTATTAATATATTATAAAGAAAAGGGTTTAAATATTACAGGAGAGTACTACGCTAACATTTTACGCCAATTACGGGAAGCAAACAAAGAGAAGGGAAAAGTTTACCAGAGTAGTGCTGCGTCTTCATGACAACGCCCCTGTGCATACTGCTCATGTTGCCAAGGCTGCTGTTCTTGAATCTGGGTTCGAAACTATTACTCACCCGCCGTACATACAGTCCAGACTTGGCCCCAAGCGACTACTATTTGTTTTCCAACCGTAGAAAGGATATTCGTGGACATCGACTTTCTAATGATGAAACGGTGAAGGCAGCGGTGGTTGAGCATTTTGAGACCAAAGACAAAAAATATTTTTATAAGAGGTTAAAAAACCTAATTGACAGATCTTATAAGTGTATAAACACAATCGTATGCTTTTTTTTTCTTACTCATACCGAGAATTTATTGAACGCCCCTCGTAACTTATAAACCAAACTTAACCTAACCTGCAGAATATGCAAGTTCTTTACCATTTTGAAAAGTTAATCAGATCACAAAATGTTTTTACACATACATACCTACATACGCTGGAAAAAAATAATGTACAATTGGCGACCCTAATGCTACAAGCATTCTCTACCAGTCAACCTGTAGAAGAAACGAAAATCAAAAAGTAGGTAGGTGCAATAAAACTCCATGTTGTACCGATTACCGAAACTGGCAGTGCACGAGTTAACCTCTTATTTTTATGTTCAATTAATCAGTTTTATTACTGAGTTGATTAATTAGGTTTGGATTTGATCTACTTTTGTGAATAATGAACTTTTTCTATTCAAATAATGGTAACTAAGACCAAGTGTTGTCAGTAGCCATGGATCATTTATTAAAATTCAGATCTCTAGCAGAGTTCAGTTTGATTGTTTTTGTTTTATATTTGACAAATGTAGAGTCAGGTAAGTGTTGAAGTACATTACTGCAGAGACCGGGAAGGAAACGGTTGGGGGACGATTATGAGATAGCGTGGCTAAGACAGCGGTATACATCAATACATAATTATTATGTGTCTAGCAACCGCCCTTCCCGTCTTGAAATTACGATTATAAATATATTTTTCTATATACTATGTTTATTGTTTCCTAGTTGGTACGTAGGTACCCATAATACAAGCCTAGAGCTTATAGTTTGGGACTAGATCAATTTCAATAAGAATGCTACAGAACCACAGAACTACAGAACAAATTAGACACTAGAGTATAGGGAATTTTGTACTTAATAGAATATATAATTGAAAACTCGTTTTTGCATTAATTTGTTGCATTAAGATTTAATGCAAGAATAAAAAATTACAACTTACCTTTATCACACATTAAATATTGTATTAAAATTATATATATTATTAAAAAAAAATATTCAAAAATTAGACGACACAACGAAAAACATAATATTATTTCCGCATCTCATGTTGTTTCATTTACCCTCGCTGACCCATTAGGCTTGTCCTGATGATATGCTACCATAATAACTGACGATAATGATTACCTTCAGTGCCAGAACCTTACTGCCTGAAGACATTCAACTACAGTGACTGCGGTTTGCCAAGAACTCCTGTCTTCCACTACTACAAGCCTGGCAGCCGCTGCGAAATCGTCTACTGGTACGGCTGCCCAACAGCCAATATGTTCGCCAACGAATACCAATGCTCACACAATTGCATTATGAGACTGACTCACGAATCCCGAGAATCTCAGGACAAAAGACAACGTAAATATTTTCAAATTTATAATCGGATTATTCTTCTTCGCTGTCCCCATGGCTTCACTTTAGTCTACCAAACAATATCCACTTGGTTCTAATAAGTTGGTGACTTAAAACAAGGATGAGAGCCATTAAGTAAGGGATGAACTCTAAAGTCCCTCGTGGCTTGCATCGCCAGTCTCATTTGTTCCCAATATCTAAAGCTCGAACTTGTCTTAATTATGTGGCGCGTGCTTGTAGGTTATTTAATTAAAATTAGTTATTTGTTTTATTTCTTAGAACCACTTATACCTAGTTATAGAGTGAACGTTTACTGTACCCGCTAAGGTAGTCGCTAAATAGGTCGAGTTTATTTTTATTTAAAAACCGACTTAATTAATTTAGTCAAATTATGTTATCTTTACAGCGAAAGGAAAAAAATGGGACGATAAAATGAACGAATTAAAGTCGAATGAATTAGAGGATGTCGGAGATATAATTAACAATATTGGAAAAAGTGCTGAATCGGAAACAGAACCAGAAGGAGAAATTACAGATGAGGGAGAACATGCAGAGCAGGGTGGAACGGAGGGGGCGAATGAAGCGGAGACAACGGCGGAAGCGGAGACAACGGCGGAAGCGGGATCGGCGGGAACGGAGGTCTCTGGTGGAACAGAAACAGAGCCTGCATCTACTGTTGGAGAGACCACAGCAGATAATGTACCTACTACCGGAGCAACCCCATAAGGTTCTTCTGGTGGCTCAGTAACAGTAGAACCACATCCTGCAAGTCCGACATAGTAAAAACACATGTCGTTTAAATCTAAATTAAAATCAAATCCTATTATGGAGCAAATGTAAGAATTTTATTTACAAAATATTGATAAACACTTGAATAGGGCCCTTAACCAGCTGTTTGACGAAGCCAAGGCCAACGACATTTAACTCCCGAACTAAGGTGAGAGCTCTGCCAAGATAGAAAAGGATATCCGTCCGAGCGAGAACCAATTCGTGGGTTTCTTTTTAACCAATCGCATCACAGGTCGATCACTTGACTTTTCGTATCACGTCATCTAGCAGTGAAAACGAAACGAATAGAAACGCTGGTTAGCGTAGTGCATCTTGCCAGGGCCCTTTGTGCGGCTAGCGCAAGTTGCCCACGAATTGGTGGTCGCTCGGACGGATATCCCTTTCTATCTAGTCAGTAACGATAGAGACACACTGAGTGATAAGCGAGAAAATACAACTTGTGTTACCCGTGGGCCTAGACAAGATGTATACGGTGTTCGTTATCGTTATCCAAAATAAGGATTGACGTAAGCTGTCAGTCGGTGTCGTCGAGCGCCTCCGTCAATTCCATGCATTTTGTAAGTTTTCGAAAATCGATAACGTTTGCGTTGAGCAACTGGTCTAACCTCACTGACTCGCCTTGCCTTCTACATACAGTCTAGGTACATGACGTCACACAGCGTATCGGATCTGTCTGATTCGCAGTTTAAAAAGCTTGTATCATCCGTATTTCTAGGCCAATTTCAATTTTAATCATATACGGCCTCCCACCCGGTGGTCTGACGACCTGGTTAGGATCGCGGGGAGCCGCTGGATGCGAGCGGCTCAAGACCGTGACTTGTGGCGCTCTTTGGGGGAGGCCTTTGTCCAGCAGTGGACGCCCCCGGGCTGATGATGATGATGCATATTACCCGTGTGGTGGCCGGGTTAGATTGGTGCCACTCCATGTCTTCCTGTGGTGTCGTAAGAGACGACTAAAGGAATAAAGGCTGTTTAGTACTGTTAGGTGATGGGCTTGCAACCTGTACACTGGTGACCATCTTAGCCTGATTGTGCAAAATGTGGTTACAGAATTATCCACAAGCGTTTTGGAGTTATTGTTAAGTCTAGCTCTGCCTAAGCTACTGTTACGCCGATGTGGTAAGGCGTTTCATTACCCACTAAGAGCGAAGGAGATAACACTATTAGGAATGAGACAGCGATGCGCAGGACATTCCAGACCCTTGTGCCAAGGACGTCGCCATTGTTAACGGAGCGAGCAGGTAGCAAGGCGTAGAACATTACAGAAACGAATAGTCTCGATCGTCCTCGGCGGAGCAAACTACGTCGATCGTTCTGTAAGATCCGGTGGATGGAAGGCGGTCTAGAATAACGTGGGAACTATAAAAGGCGGACCGCGGTTGTGGGCACAGTCAGTCTTTACTTGGAAAGCGAACAGTGTGATCAAGAGCGACCCGAGCGATCTAAGTCTAAGTCTTCGAAGTTTTTGGCGATAATTGTTTTGTATCGGTTTAAGTGAGTGCGTTATTAAAGTCTACTTTTGATTATCGGTGTTTTCTTGCATTTCTATCAGTTACCTACCCCCACGTACGTAACACTACTCTGGGAATAAAGGCGTGAGTTTATGTATGTATGTATGCATATTACCTATTATTAATTTATTAGCATCGTCCCGAAATAGACGTCAAGTTTTTTTTTTTGTGTACATGATTTTATCATACTCGTAGTCATTTTTATTTTTTATTTTTATGGCTTAGAGAAGGCAAACGAGCACACAGGCCACCTGGCGGTAAGTGGAAACTGTGACCCATAGACATTCGCACTCACAAGACTGCAAGCCTAAGTCTGCAATTGTGTTGCCAAACCTGAGGACTAAGATGGAATGCCTCTATGCTAGTCTTATCCCCAAACCGGAATACAATGCGACACTGCTGTTTGGCGGTATGTTAATGGAAAATATGGTGGTAGAGATCCAGACGGACCCTGCACAAGGTCCTACCACCCATGTGCAATGCGCCATTATGTATCTCTTACGAATTAAAACAGTTCCTAGTGCATAAAAACAAATAAAACTAGTGCATAAAAACGAATTGCGGTCGTCGGTGGCCTGTGGCGCTCGTTTGCCTTCTCTATGCAATTAAAAAACAAACATGTGATATGATTTTATTATACGTGGAAGCAAGAGGCAATGCTGCTATTTGTATTTACTTTTCTATGACTGTTTTGAAGTATTCAGCCAGTGTGTTAAAAAATAAAAATAAAAATCGGATAAAATCACAAACCTATACAAAGCACGTAATCCCGAATTCGGACTTTTTGATCGGGTGACGAGGTTTTGTTTATTTACAAATACGGTACAGGTTTAGTGCATAATTGCTTTCCTTCGTATTGTCACGGTAACGTACGAACGTGTCATGCTACTTCAGTCAAACTCATTACTTTTTGCACTGTGACCGACTGAAATAGCAAGACGCGTTCGTACGTTTCCGTGACAGTACGAAGGAAAACAATTACGCACTATACGAGTATCTGCCTACATTGCAAATGTCAAGTTATCAAATATAAATCTTGAACAAATCACAACATTACAATGGAACGAATAAATTACTATTGCCATGCCATGAATTGCGATTACGTTACTGTCAGATGATATTTCTTACTCTGAAGCATGAGAAAAGATAAGCCGAGGTTTAAACCGTAAACGAAAACATACCCCGGGCATCATCATGCATCAGCTACTAGCCGAGTCATTGTAAATAATATGTACTTCCGAAAGCATGCTGGATACCCAGGGCAGCAGCCTGCACAGCACCTGGCCAAAGTGTGGCCGTATTCTCTAATAACGACACCACATATTATTATTATTTATTTATATTAGGTATAGCTCCATGAATGTCCTTTAAAAGTGATAGTATCATAAAGTAGGTAATAATTTTTTAGAGAAAAACCGTATAATTGAAATTGGAATTTGTAACATCTTTTAATAAAAATGTTTTTGATAATGATAGTTATATATGTTCTATCTTAATTGTTTTTACACACCACGAGCTATGTCGTGCGTTTGAACCGAAAACTTTACTTTAATTGCTTAAAATAACTTATTACGTCGATTACAAGTTAATTCCGCATTCTTGTCATCTTCATATCCCAATGGGGTAGGTGAGGAGGAAATGAAACATCTCTAGTTTAGTAATTTAATAGCTATAATTCAAGGTACATAAAACTGTAAATCAAATTTAACCTACCCTACCGTACCTAATGCAATTAAATTATGCATTTCGGATTAAAGAAAATTCAGACTAACGAATATTCGGAATTAAGTTCGGAATTTTAAGGTGTTCCTAAAACTTTACTCTCAGGATTTTTTTTTCCATTTTGATATATATTTTTCACTGTTTCTCTATAGTAACAATGTGAACTTGAAATTACGGCTTAATTATATAAAAAATTTGACAAACAGCATGAAGGTTATTTTGGCTCAAAAGCCTTAGCATCAGTCCCAACATATCACGAATGTTTAAAAAAAAGTCTGTAGCTTCAGCGGTGCGCTGGTAAATTTATAAATCATAATTTGATAAGATGATGATGACGTTTTTTGGCGTTTCTGAACGTGAGTAAAAACATCTACTCGAACCTTATTTCTAATTCAGACGCAGTAAACTTATAATTAAATTAAAAACTTTATTAAATGTTGTAATTTTCTGAAAAATACAACTGTAACTCTTTCGCTCCATTACGTGCGTCCCAAAACAATGGCCTTGAACGAGTTAACCATTTTTTTTATGGCCATCTAAAAAGCGCAATCGCTCAGTCAATTAATCTGGTTTGAACTTAATTTATTTTATGAGTCGTTACTATTCTACTTCAAATAATGGCGCCTAGGAACAACTGTTGTCAGTAGGTATGGATGTTTTATTAAAAGCCAGTTTCATGTCAGCATTCAGTTTACTGATCTCCGTTTTATATTTTAAAAATGTAGAGTCAGGTAAGTGTTAAGAAAATTACCGAGAACGATTGCTGCTTTTAGAGTTCCTTAGTCATTCCTTCTGTTTCTCTGTATGTTACCGATAGTGCCTTCCCTTTCCCCTTATTCTGATCTGGGGGCACCACTGATCATACCACAAATACTTCAAGTGCTTGAGAGTCAAGAATATTTACATCGTTAATATCCATGATATCATTGTAATAATTAAACGTTCAAAAACGTTCGGAGTAGGAAAATTTGACTTAGAAATACTGTCGTCAATGTAAGCGTCACACTAAATGAAAACCCTGTTTTCAGTCATTTTGCGTCTTATCTACTGCGTCTTAGGCCCGTATTAATAAACTGATCTCAAATCTAGAGCTCGTCTCGAGATGCTTCAAAAATGACAGTGTTCTATGGTTTGGCGTTTACTTTGACGTATCTTGTGACGGGCCTCACAGTCAAGATGAGTTTATTAATACGGCCCTTAGATTCTCGGTCGTGAATGGGAAATAAAAAACTTTAATCCCGAGTTGGTCCATTCGACGACCCGGTTCCGAAGTAGGTATATATTTCTGTGTCTCTTATTCTTTGATTCTTACCCTCATAGACCCCTTTACTCTCCAGCGCCAGAACCTTACTGCCTGAAAACGTTCAACAACAGTAACTGCGGAATGCCAAGAACTCCTGTCTTCCACTACTACAAGCCTGGCAGCCGCTGCGAAATTGTCTACTGGTACGGCTGTCCAACAGCCAACATGTTCGCCAACGAATACCAATGCTCACACCATTGCATTTTTAGACTGTACGAGCGTTCTGAACCTCAGGAAGAAAAACAAAGTAAAAAAAATGTTATTTTTCGACTCGAAAAGAGAGTTCTTAAAAGCTTTCTAACCCTTTTTAAATTGGGATGCGAAAGAAATTTCAAGCCAGAATTCGATAAGGTGCATGAACGGCCTGAGAGCCCTTATACAAGGCTCATTAGTCGCTGCAGCACATTGCACATTGCTGTTACTTACTTTCTCGATTTAATTGATGATCAAATTTATTTACTAATTTAATCTTATCATTACTTAGCTACTTCTGCCCCACTGCTGGACACAAGCCTCCCTCAGGCAAAATTTCCTTTCCAGTGCTTCTTAGGCCCAATTTACAGAATTCTTCAAATTCGTCCTGCCATCTCCTTCTCGGTCTGCCAATTTTGGTTTTGCGATTTTAATTCCCAAGATGCTCCATCGACCAAGCCAATTCCAATCCCTCTTCTCTTTTGAATTGATTCAATCACTAATTATTATTTTTTAAATACTAACAACACTACAGAGACTATGTTAAGCCTAAACTATCAATTGTAGAAACGAAATACTTGTCATTTATATAGATATTCCTGAAGTAATTAATATTAGAAAGGATCTATAATAATAAAAAAATACAGTAAGAGTAGAGGTAAACGAATTCTATGTTGAGAACGTTATATCGCGAGGGTAATGTGTAGCTATAACAATATAGTCATGTATAATAAATGCAGAGTATCAATAGTAGTATTAATACTACTAATAGTACTAGTATTCATATTACTAATAGTACTTGGATGTCTAGCACTTTCACGCTATGTCTGCAAAAAAATATTCTGGGCTTCCATTCTGTTGGGTAAAAACCTTTGAAGTGTTATCATACTGTTAATGTTATATAGCTCTTATTTAGAAAGAAATGGTAGCCGAGATAAACAATACCATAACACGTCAGTCATTATGGTTTTACCGTATTAATAGTGGCCCTGATAGATGCCAGACAGAGAGACAGCGATAGGAAGCCGAAAACTATTAACACACTCTAGTTTTACTATTATATACACACAGTGCGGTAGCTTTTAGTTGTTTGTAGCTTCGGGTTTGTACTTGTTTTTCACTCGCTCTCACATGATCTTATTAAGAGCGAGTGAGAGAGTAGTACAAACCCGAAGCTCTTTCTAAGTGCTCACAACCGATTTTTTAAAATGACTTTTTTAACTCAACATATTTTATCTTTTTAACGTTTTTTTGTTTTTTTCCTTCAGCGCAAGAGAAAAAAATGACTGATGAGTTGAGCGAACTAAAACCGGATGAATTAAAAGAAGTAGACGAAGTTCTCAATGAGGTTATAGAAGAAACGACAGACCCACAAGAAACACTCATAAATTTGGTAGTCCCAGATGAAAACGCTGCAATAGAAGACGCCTCAGAAGTAGACGCTACAGAAGAACCAGTTCATACGGAGGAAGAGAATTCTCAAGAAAACGAAGGCCCTGAACCAGAAGTACCGCCAGAAGAAAAGAGGGGAGAAAGCGTTGAATTCGGGTGAATAAAATATTAAATTTGGGCCGGAATAAAGTCATATTTATTATTATAGTCTGCTTTATGTATTATAAATATAAATATTACAATTATAAATCCACTATTACTTAATATTCTAATTTATTTTAAAATATTACTGTGTTCACAACATAGTTCTGAGAATATATTGAATAACATTACAAAAAAAAACCGGGCAAGAGCATGTCAGAACATGCTCAGTGTAGGGTTCCGAAGCCGTTACTACAAACAAATTAGACCTCGCGACAAACTTAACTATGCCGTTGGAAAATGTTATCCCCATACATCGACATAGGTCGCGGTCAGTTTACCAACACCGCAAATAAGTTTTCGGTAGGTATAAATATTTAATCCGTCTGTAACTCAAGAACCAATGAAGTCTACTTAGTCGTGATAGTTTTCCTATAAAATTCATTATAAGTGCTTTAATTTAAGATTTTTTTCTGATTTTTAGTATTTGTAGTTTTGGCTGTGGGGGGGAGGGCTCGAGTCTAATAAAAATTAGAGCCTTAATATTTTATAAACGTATTCCTCAATCGAATAAAAAATTCACAAACCCGCACTATTTTTGAAAGACCTATCCAACGACACCCCACACTAAGGGGTAGACGAGAAAAAAAAACAGCCCCATGTTACGTGTAGAAGAGGTACAATACAAAATATATTTTTTTAAGATTTTGTTTTACCACTTTGTTGACGTGACTTATATATATATTCATGCCAAATTACAGCTTTCTAGTACGAAGGGTCTCTGAACTATGCTGCGGACGGACGGACGGACGGACATGGCGAAACTATAAACGTTCCTAGTTTGACTACCGAACCCTAAAAATGGCTTCCGTCCACGTAAATTAGTTTAAGCGTTTCAAAAAAACCACAGCCAAAGAGATGAAGGGAGCTCCAAAAAAAATTGAAATATACAGTGTGTAAATGGTATACGGGCGTTTATTAAAACTGGACATAGATTAAGACTCTACTAATCATTAACAGAATGAATTATTTTGATTACGCTAACGTATACACCGTTATTAATTTTTGAACATACTATCGACCCGCAATGTACATCGAAGTCCATCTTTCAGGTAAGTACGTAATGTTTAATTAATTGCATTTTTCGTTATGCATTACGTGTTAAATTATTTTGTATGGTTATTTTTTTAAATTTAATTTTAAAAAAGCTGCCTAAATGTGCTCAGTAGGGGTTATACTAACCACAGTTAAAAGGAACGCCCGTATACCATTTACACACTGTAGACGCCGCAAACGCGCTCAATAGTATGGAAACCGAGCGTGTACATTTTTATATGCCTACTATGACGTCACGTAAGCAATTTAGTGATGTGCAATACTACCGCCGCGTTACACCGATTCAAAGGCGACGCCGACCGACTAGTACGCAGTAGGCCTTTGCGGTGAATGCGGTGAGAGGGCGTACGGTTTTATGATTGTTTTCTATCGATTCTTTTATCGATTATACTCCGAGTTTATAGACGGATAATGGAAAGCGATTCAAAGATTACAGGTTTGCCCAGAAGAAGGAGTGTAATGGTTTTATAACAACAACCTTTTAACGATGCAAAATAATAGTTCATTTCAGATAAAAAAAGTAATGAATAAAGGATAATTGATGAAATGAAATATAATTAATGGCTGTTTTTACCTCTTCGTTATCAATACTCTGAAGTAAATCTATGGTCGAAATTGTTGAGTTTAACAATAGGCGCCTATCGTCATTAATCATTATTAAAGTGGATCGCACAAATCTTGCTGTTTGCTAGTGAACCAAGTTTTTTTAATTTCATTAATCCATTTTCAATCCAAAAGATAAATATTATTGTTTAGTAACTAGCCTTAATAATCATTGTCTGTCACAAGAATCGATTATAATTCGAATTGCACAGTGACATTGCATGAAACTTCGCAGTGTACAGCACTACTCACTTTAAATCGACAGATGAGAAAATTCCTTACATACAACGTGAAGATTAACGAAAAAATCGTTTGCCTCACTGTCCATTGCGGCCTACAAATAATATGCCTTAAGTATACAGGGTTATTGGTAAGTCGACCTATTCCCGTTAGGAGGTGATAGGGGTGACTATTTGCGATAATTTTGACCCCCATATGCATTATGCAAAAGTGAACCATTTTTGAGTTATCGCGTTTATTCGTTTTTTTTTAAATTAGTCGGAAATTCAACTTGAAAAATTTATTACAAAAAAAGTGTCAATTTAAATCTTTTTTTTTCTTCTGATTTACAAAACCGATTAAACACTGGTTATTTCTCAATATTAAAATAATAATTATCGGTCCAAATTTAAAAAAGCGAGACGGAAAACGAAATTTTTTCAATATTTTTTGCGATCGCTTTCCACTAAAATGCCTTAAAAACAAAAAAAAACGTTATGAAACTTGGCTTGCAGATTATTTTAAAAACTTAACTGTTTTCTTAGCTCTCCAAAAACGCATAACAAGTAGAAAGTTATTTAAAAAAAACCTGAAAAAATAATCATATCACAAAGGAAGCGGGCGGAAACAAAAGTCACAAATGCAACTTCAAAAATTAAAATTAAAAAACATACCAAATTTAAATCATACATTTTTTATTTTCTTTTGTACAAGATGAATTTGTTGTTCCTATGCAAAATTAAAAAAATATTATCTGTACACGTTTGAGAATGCGAGGCCGAAAACTAAAAAATACAAAACTAAAATGAGTTTTGTTAAAGATTGTTGGAAAAAATTGATCACAAAGGAAGCAACAAGGAAGTCACGTCCGAACAAAACTTAAAATTAACTAACTAAATCTATCAAAACTAACTGTTATACTCGTAAACAAACAAAAACAAATAACAACATTAACTTATGTAAAAAGTTACAAAATTAAAACTAATAAACAATTAAAATTGAAATAATCAGGATTTTTATAGTTCATTTTCAAAATGGCTGTCCATTTCTTATTCTCACATAAGTTAATGTTGTTATTTGTATTTACGAGTATAACAGTTAGTTTTGATAGATTTAGTTAGTTAATTTTAAGTTTTGTTCGGACGTGACTTCCTTGTTGCTTCCTTTGTGATCAATTTTTTCCAACAATCTTTAACAAAACTCATTTTAGTTTTAATAGCTCGTTAGAAAGCTGGAAAAACATCAATGTTTTATGTGTAATCTGCACGCCAAATGTATTGGTAATTTTTTCTGTTTTCGTGTAATTTATGTTGGAGTTTGATAAAAAAACATGGATTTTTTAGTTTTCGGCCTCGCATTCTCAAACGTGTACAGATAATATTTTTTTTAATTTTGCATAGGAACAACAAATTCATCTTGTACAAAAGCAAATAAAAAATGTATGATTTAAATTTGGTATGTTTTTTAATTTTAATTTTTGAAGTATGCAACTTCACTCAACTTGTGACTTTTGTTTCCGCCCGCTTCCTTTGTGATGATTATTTTTTAAGGTTTTTTTAAAATAATTTTCTACTTGTTATGCGTTTTTGGAGAGCTAAGAAAACAGTTAAGTTTTTAAAATAATCTGCAAGCCAAGTTTCATAACGTTTTTTTTTGTTTTTAAGGCATTTTAGTGGAAAGCGATCCCAAAAAATATTGAAAAAAATTCGTTTTCCGTCTCGCTTTTTTAAATTTGGACCGATAATTATTATTTTAATATTGAGAAATAACCATTGTTTAATCGGTTTTGTAAATCAGAAGAAAAAAAAAGATTTAAATTGATACTTTTTTTGTAATAAATTTTTCAAGTTGAATTTCCGACTAATTTAAAAAAAAACGAATAAACGCGATAACTCAAAAATGGTTCACTTTTGCATAATGCGTATGGGGGTCAAAATTATCGCAAATAGTCACCCCTATCACCTCCTAACGGGAATAGGTCGGCTTACCAATAACCCTGTATGTAGTATAAAGTAGAAGCAGCAATATATGGCGTAGTTCGGAAATATACTGTGTGTGTAACTGTTTTGGTAAAAATGACACGACATCACTCCCAAGTTTTTTTTTTTTTAATATAGTGAAAATTAGAAAAAATACTTAATTATGGAAGTAAACGTCACCGTCACTCTTGTTCAAGTTGAACAGTTAATTACGGCGCCGCAATGAGGCATTCTCTACTGCAGCGACAAACGTCTGACAGTTATAACGACAGGAGCGCGACTGAGCGGCAAATGATGCACCGCTCTATTTATATACACGCGAAGTACATGCATTGGCGGCATCTAGGTTTATCTAGGTCTGTGACCAATATTCTATAAAGAGAAAGAAAATACCCAACTGATTAACATACATTAGTAAAAAACCGTTCAGATGCGAGTCGGAGTAGCGCACCAAGGGTTGTCATTTTTTCTTTTTTATTTATCCAACCAGAATTAGGAGCTAATCAATAGATACAGAGGCCTTGTTAAACAGAAGATTTTCTGCTGTGGAATCTCTTGATCACTGTAATCGTCAGTTGGGAAAACCCTTGCTAGTTCTATATTGCCTAAACTCAATGATACTCAAGACTCTCTGGCCAAGAAGTTCGTGACATAAACCTTCTTTCGAGCTATAGTTCGATTGTTCAAATAGTGTGCCTTGCAACCCTTTGAAGTCGCCGACACCAATTTGTACGCGCCGGGGCGGCGTCATTGACCAATTGTGGCGGCACATCAAAGCGTGCGAACTATTTGAATGAACGAACTATATTTTTTTGGTTTATGCCAAGAAAAATCAACAGAGGATGCAGTATAGGTAAAAACATTATTAGAGTCTGGCCATCAAAACGTGATACTGAGATTTATTTTTTAAATTTCAAATATGTAGATATGGCAAACCTTTATGAACTAGGAATACGCACTCTTGATAATTGCCAACAGGTGTCAAAGTAAACTTGACTTTTGGCGTAACTCTATTGAGATGTTTTCAAGTACTTACTATGTTCTTGTAAGACGGGCAAGCCATTTAAAACCTGTTTTTAGGGTTCCGTAGTCAACTAGGAACCCTTATAGTTTCACCATACATGTGCGTGCGGCTAAGCTCAGCGACCTCAGTACTAGAAAGCTGTAATTTGGCATGAATATACATAATCATCAATCACGCCGACAAGGTAGTAAAATAAAACAACTTAAATTTTGTAAATTTATGTCCTTTATTATGAGTACTATTTCATAAACAAATACTTGTAATGTAAGGAGCAGTATAAGTCTATTCACAGAATACCTTGATTTTTATTAAAAGTGACTCATTTCATTTATATAGTACATTGTTATGTATATGACTTCTAGTGAGAGATGGGAAGACTCGAAGAAATCAGACTAACTGTCATACTCAAAGTCAGATTCCAAAAACTCAATTGGCTCCTGTGGCCGTCATCGACTTTATCTCTTATCCTCTCTGAAATAAAAAACATGCAATAAAAATACCTTTTCGGTTACAATCGGAACATAACCTCTAAATGTAGGAAAAACAACTATTTCAAACTGAAACCAACAACAAAAGCATAAATTAAACTAATAATATTTTTAGTCCAACGAAATATATCTTGAAATAACTAAGGAGCTTACAAATATTCAACAAGTATCAATATCATTACGTGCACTAACCTGTGGCAGTCATTATTTCATGAAAATATCGTTCTCTCTCGCGAAAAGCAGAGGCTCGCTCTTCTTGTTTTGCTTTATATTTACACATCATTGTATAAATTAACTTCCTAGCTGAACTTTTTATAGGTTGCGACATAATAACGCAAGATAACAGTTTGTTATTCCGAAAATTGACACGACTTGACGACCAACGTACTAGGGTTTGACTAGTTGTTGAGTATTGCCATATAAAGAATTCTGTTTCAAGGTCAATATCACGATTCGATGGTCAGACTCTAAATGTTCATGATCATGATCATATAAAATTTAAATATGAGAAAAATAATTTTATATAAAGCTCCTCTTGCATGTAGTTGTGTACTAAAGTAATATGGGATTAACGTCAAATTTAGAAGATAGAATGTCGAACGGTCTATACAGATGTGTTACAACTACATGCAAGAGGAGCTTTACTTGAGATTTTTACCTATACAATTTATAACAGATATTGTCATCTTCCATTTTGACAAAGGCCAGAACTGTGTCGGGTTCCACAATGTCTCGATACCTGTGTGGCTCAGAAAAATTGAAAGTTTCGGAATTGTGCGTTTCGGAAAATCGTGAAATCACCCTTAACTGGTTTGGTAGGTATCTAAGTGATAGACATAAGAATTGGCAAACCAATTAACGGCTGGGAATCTGTATCTTTTGGCGTGCCGCAAGGCAGCATTTTGGGTCCCACTCTTTTTAGAGCATATTTCAATGCCCGAGTGGATGCAAGAGATAATGCAAGCGTTGTTATCTGGTACGCAGATGACACAGCCATAACCTTAACACACACACGCACGCACGCACGCACACGCTGATGTCAAATAAATAGGTATTTAAGTAATTTACTCTTACAACCAACCATAGGGGTAGTTTTTCTCAATATCTGTAACTAATATTGCATTTAAGTGAGTGTTAAAAGGTAGTTGAAACACCAACTTGTCATGCATGTGTACTAATGAGTTGATGTTCATAAAGGTACAAGTAAGTCAGATATCATGAGAATATTAGAAATTGTTACGTTGGTCCCTGGTACTTGCAACTTTTTTTGCTTACCTATACGATGTTTTTCCGGAGATTACATTTTACGTTTTATATTTTTTTTACGGCTTATTAACTTTTTTTATTGCTCATTACAAAGAAAAGTCAATTTAGTCCTAATGGCTCTATGGTGAAAAACAGACTCATTAGGCTCTAAACATGCTTATAAATACAGGTTTCAGTTGTATTTCATACGTAAATATTTTGCTTATAGCTTTATATCTTCGGTCAGTGCAAACCAGTAAGTGTATAACGTGTAAAATATAGATATTTAACTATAAAATAGATAAAATCCCCAAATATAGAATATAAATAATACTTCTTGCTTTGATCAATATTATAATCAAGTGATACAGATAAAGTGCATAACAACAAAACGCACAAATTCTTAAACCCTAATGATCAGCAGCCAGAGTCTGTATTTTCACTAGTTGCAGAATTACAAACAAGTATAATAGTCATCTTATACTAAATATTAACAACAAATAGTATAAGCTTCATATAAGCACGGAGAGTATAATGCTCAAAGAATATTGCTGCTAAATAATGCTGTGCGGAGATCCTATATTTGCATAGACGAGGTGCCTCTCAACTTGACGCCATTCTAATATAACATAACCAAAGCGACTTCAAAAAAGTAACAAAATAAAGTCCTTTAAAGTTGCAACGGAAGTCAGTTTTTTTGGTTAAAACCATACCATTAAAAAAAAGTTTTTTTCATTGTTGAAGGCGGTTTTTATTTTATTTTATCATAATTGGCACTTGCTGATGCTGTTATGTAATCCGGCCGAATTAATAAGAAACTAACTGAAGGACATTTCGAGCTCGCGACATGCAATGCCGCGGAAGTCATAGTCATATATTTAAACTATTTAAATGTGCTTCGTCAAAGTCGCTCAGCTATGTTAAACAAGATATCTTATCGCCACCCTTGAAGTACGTACCGTTGAGGAGTTCCGGTAGCCATTTCTGTGATCTTCATCATCAGTTCCACTTCACCAAATGATACTTTCTGAATGCAAATGCTGCACTTATTATTATTATTATTATTATTATTTATTACAATACACTAGCAGCTCTTGGAGCTGATGCGTGTATATCACTGCACTTGTGTCTATAATTTTCTTAAGAAATTGTCAAGTCTATTTTTAAAGGAGTTTACTGAGGGTGCACTAATAACAGTTTCTGGTAAAGTGTTCCACAGTTTCACCACGCGGTTTGACAAGAAGTGTCTCCTAGGGTTGCTAGCACACAGAGGCTTGACTAGTTTCATGGAGTGCCTTCTTAACCTTGTGTCCTGGCTTAATGCGTACATGTTCTTCAAATTAGCAATGTTATAGTGTCCATTCAATATTTTATATGTCTCTATAAGATCCCCTCGTTTTCTTCTCTCCTCCAATGTTGTCAAATTTAGTTCCAATAGGCGTTCTTCATAGGGTCTATCTTTCAATGCGGCGACCATTTTAGTTGCTCTTCGCTGGACTTTCTCCAGTAATTCTATATCCTTCTTAAAATAGGGGCACCATATTTGAAAGGCATACTCAAGTAAAGGCCGAATGTAAGCTTTATACATTTTTACAAACAAGTCCTTAGTGATGACATGGAATGCTTTTCTAATCATATACAGCATGGAGTTGGCCTTCTTAGTCACGTTTGTAATGTGCGTGTCCCACTTAAGGTTCTGGGTGATGGTGACACCAAGATCTTTTTGCGTGTCAACAACCTGAAGTGGAACGGAGTTAATTGTATATTTAAGCTTAGGGTTTGTTTTTCCTATGTGTAGGACAGTGCACTTGGTCGCATTAAGGGAGATCAGCCAGTTCTTAGTCCACTGCATAATGCGGTCTAAATCCTTCTGAATAATGTTATGAGTAACTAAAGGGTTACCCATTACTTTAGTGTCGTCAGCAAATATTGAGAGATCAGACTGTATTACACTCTTCAGATCAGTTATAAAAATGCCAAACAGAATTGGTCCGAGTACTGACCCTTGCGGAACCCCACTGAGGACATTATAAGCATCGGATAAAGATTCACCCACTCTAACCTTAAATTTTCTGTTGGACAGGAAGTCCGAAATCCATTCTAGGAGTTGACCCCGGATCCCAAAGTGTTCCAATTTGGCAATGAGCCTCTTAATGGGTACGCGGTCAAATGCTTTCTCATAATCTAAGTAAATGACGTCTGTAGGCTGGCGGTTATCCCAACTATTTGTCCATTTATCAAGGCACATAACAAGATTAGTAACTGTAGATCTTTTAGGTACGAAGCCATGCTGTTCCTCGATTATAATATTCTCTTTGTTTATGAAACTTCTTAGTTCGGTTACTATAATTTTTTCCATGGTTTTGCAAACTATACTTGTAAGACTAATGGGGCGATAATTAGCAGCAACAAATTTATCCCCTTTTTTATATATTGGGGTAACGTGAGCTTCCTTCCAGTCTTGTGGTAACTTTCCACTCTTTAGAGATAAATTCATTAGACACGCCAGGTCATGATTTAGCACACTATTACACTGTTTTAAAAACAAGGATGGCAGAGAGTCTGGACCCATAGAAGTAGAATCACTGAACGTTAACAATGCCTTAGACACATTCTCTGGTGTAAAGATTAACGATTCTATTGAACTCTCTATACGTGGCATCTGAACATCGGGAATAATAGCATGTGCTGGTTCACGAACAAAGGATTTCTCAAATTGGTGTGCAAAAATTTCAGCTACATTTTTCGGGTCATTGGTTATGTTTCCACTATCATCCCTTAGTGAAGGGGGCACAGATACCGTAGAAGATAACTGCTTACGAACGTAAGAGTAAAATGATTTGTGACCGTAATTCACAACTCCAGCCTCAAACTCTGCGCGCGATTTTCTGACTAGGGTCAAGAGTTTATTATTTACTATTCTATAAGCCCTGTATGACTGTTCAGAGCCATTTAATATATATTCTCTCCACAGCAACATTTTCCTTTTAACTATTTCTAATACTTGCTTAGTGACCCATGGTTTATTGATATTGCGATTTTTATTCTTTTTTGTTAATGGTACACAAGTTTCGATAGCATCATGGGTTTTTGACATAAATTGTTCCCACACCATATCGACTGAAAACTGAAAATATTAAAATCGCTGTGTGCCTCTACAATATTATAGAAGTTCCCTCAGTACCCCACGGATTCCCTAGTCAGATAGTAGATACCAATTTGGGACAATGGGACCACCCCGGAACTGTAATGAAACAAAAGAAAAATATTTTCAAGATTGGTCCACAGTTGAGGGAGAAATCGGTGATATGATAAGATCATACATAGCAAAAATACAAACAACGGACATAACTAGAACCTCCTCCTTTTTTAAGTCGGTTTAAAATGAATATCATTATAATAACTATCACGATCATTATAGTTAATAGTTTTATATTTTTTAATAAACATATTTAATTTATTTATACATATTTGATTTTTTTGTAATAATTAATGAGTTTTTGGCTACAAAAAATGTACATTTTGTTTTTTATGTAAAACGTCTAATATACAATTGGCAGGTAGTTAAATGAAATTGTGAAAAATGTTTTTAGACAGATTGAAGAGCATCCATATTTAATTTTGTCTATTGTCATCGGGGTTACTTTTTACTCTCAAGCCTACACAGGTGTCCCACTGCTGGGCAAATGCGTCTCTCCTACATCTCCACGAGTTCAATGCGTCTTCCGGGCGTCCAAGAAATGCGTCCAAGTCGTCCCGCCATATCGAGTTAACGTAATAAAATAGAAATTACAGAATAATATTTCGGTCTAAGATTCGAATAGGAGACGACCTTTCATCATCATCATCATCATTATCAGCCGCAAGACATCCACTGCTGGACAAAGGCCTTCCCCAAGGTTTTCCACAACGATCGGTCCTCTGCTGCTGTCATCCAGCGGTTTCCCGCGACCTTTATCAGATCGTCAGCCCACCTTGTGGAAGGTCTGCCAACACTTAGTCTCCCGGTTCGCGGTCGCCACTCTAGAACCTTTCCGCTCCAATAATTTACCTTTACCGGTTGTTTATTCGAATAAAATATTTTAAATGAAATTTAATATGCCAAGTAATATATGGCCAATAATTATATTAAAAATTTAAAAGGCACTTTGAATAAAATATTTTTATTGTTTGTTTAATAGACAAATTACCTACCAATCGAAAGTATGAAGGCAAGTCTGGTGAAAATTATTAGTATCGACTTACCTGGTTTATACCTGCTACCCAATAGTTATATGATGGGAAAAAAAATACAACGTAACGTTTGCAATAGTTTGCATATAGTATACTATTGTTTAATTTGTAATTATATACTGCACTGAAATTTTTCAGCCCACATATTCGCCATAATATTACTTAGCATATGAAATTTGATATAAAATACTTTTTATCGAATAAACAGCCCGGTGAAGTCATCTCTTATTCGGATCCTCTACTATAATGAAAATTTGTTGCAGTTTATTTATTGCCTCCAAAATATCACTTAATTTGCCCACAGTACCAGATGACTACTGCTTCAAGAAGTTCAACGGATCCGATTGCGGAGTTACGAAGATGCCGGTGTTCTATTACTTCGTGCCAGGATCGCGGTGCGAAGTGGCCTACTGGCGGGGCTGTCCCACAGCAAACATGTTTGAATCTGTGTACCAATGTCACCACCATTGTATATCGAGAATAAGCGATTCGGACGTGACAGAATCTTTACAAGGCCCCCCGAAATCGGAAAAGGCGGGTAAGGCGTTATGATATTGGCGTAAATAGGGTTATTTTTAATGGCTTTCGGCCCTGAGGGCCCTGCACTACGCTAATTCTTTCTATTCGTTTTGTTTTTAAACAATCGCGTTACTTGTAGATCACGTGACTTTTCGTATCACGTCATCTACCTGTGACGCGATTGGTTTAAAAACGAAACGGATAGAAACGCTAGTTAGCGTAGTGCGTCTTGGCAGGGCCTCTAAGATGCGATGGCCCATAAAGTTATTGAAAAGTGTCGAGCCTAGATTTTCGAGTAACCAAAAATACTGCCACCAGACACTTCCGTAGGTACTGTTGGCCGCTACGTTCGATACAAAAAGTCACGTGATTTACCAGTGACGAGATTGGTTTAAAACAAAACGCATCTTGGGAGGCTCCATGTATCCCTAGATTGACTTGTAGAGAATGCATTATAGCATTAAAATTACCTTTTCTCAAAAATACAGGAAAAGTTAAAATTTCTCTCTACACATTGAGACGCGAAGTACATACTCGTAGTTTATTGACACTTCTCAAATAACTAAATAAACATAGCTATGTATTTTGTAACTTCTTAAAAACTGAAAAGGGCCATAATAAAATGAGGGCACAAGACTTATACGTCCATATTTCGAAACATAACCTTTTTATCTGTGTCTAGAATATCTTGTGTTTTTTTTTTAAATAGCTTGCGTTTCTCCTTGTCATAAACAAAAAGGCGGTAAAGAGTGATAGATTTTACACGTGAAAGTTTCTGTTTGTATGCAATTCAAAAAATTAGTTCAAGCGATAAAGATTTTACTCCAACACATTTTTTTCTTGCGATTTTTTAGTAAAGCTCTTTTTTGCTTTGGCAGGAACGGCATTTCGAGATTCGTATTTTTAAACGTACTCGCCTACTAAACCAAAATACTCAACCCATCATCATCATCATCATCATGTCAGCCGAAAGACGTCCACTGCTGGACATAGGCCTCCCCCAAGGCTTTCCACTCAGACCGGTCTTGTGCTCAATTACCTATTTCCCTGCCTAGGCAATAATGTACTATTTGTATGTTTTATTTTTCGAGTTTACGTTCGTTCTTGACTACGGATTAAAAACTCGCCCTTACTGGAAGTGAGAGAATAGTACAAAACTGAACTTTTTAATAGTTATCGCTCTGTGCATGCATTTACATGTACACGCGTTTGTAAGAAATTATACTCTACTGCATCATGTACTAAATGTACTAATTTATTTCACGCGGCAACAGACTTATTCACTGTAAGCTACCAATTTAAATTTATGTACTTAAGTAGAATTCAGTTGCACCTTCCGGATTTTGGATCTTGACTCTGATAAATACTTTATAATTAAAATATATATATTATTTTACAGTGACACCTATAGATGAAAACAAATGTGACGTGGACTTAGTAACTAACAATTGCAGTCTTGTGGAACAAATGGTGTACACATTCGACAGCCAACAGCAAGCTTGCGTTGAAAAGGCTTATTACGGCTGTGACACTGGAAACAAATTCACCGATAAACACCTTTGCGAAAAAACATGCGCAAACGGAGATTGGGTAAATAAAGTTGAAGAATTATCTGTAAATGACCTTGAAAAAATGGACCAATTGCTTGAAAAGGTACAAGAACCTGAAAACGAAGCAGAGCAATTGAATGGAGGTGAAAAAATGAATGAAGTGCTTGACAATGAAGGAGAACCTGAAGACGTAACAGAGCATGTAGCGGAGGAAGAAGAAGAAGAGAAAGAGGAAGATGATGACGCGGAACACAGAACTTTACCTAGTAGAGGCGAAAGTTCAGAAGTATATATGTTACGTAAGGAATTAAAAAATACTATCTTAAAAGAAAAAAAGAAAAAAAAGTATCGCTCTACGGTTACTTAAAAGTGTAAAGCTAAAAATAAAATAACTAAAAATATGTCTGTTATCTCACTTCAGAGCCCTGTAATTGGCGACTTCTACTGGGATCTCATCATAGGATCACCCTAGAACAATAAACAATGAAGTAAATACTTGGTGTATCCTGCCAGATGATCTCAGTTAGCATATTATTATGACACCTATAATCCAGTCACTAGGGCTTTACGGCCTAACATATTATATCTAGCTAAGAACCACATCGCATTTATTTAAAAAACCGCTTCCAATCTGTGTCGGTCCGTCCGTTTGGGAGTTAAGATGCAACAGACAGATACATACGTTTAACTTATAGTGATTCTGTATTCTCATTAAATACGCAATCAACTTGTTAGACTATCGGCCTTTCAAGGTCACGATACACTCGCAATGCAGGTGGCAGTATGTGATCTACCCTGGTGAGTCAGCTATCATACACAGCACCGAGACTGAGAACGTTAAGGTATTGTCATGTTTGAGCTATCTACCCTTCCCCCTCAGTGGGAGTTCATGGGATCACAGGGACGAGCTTCAATATGTATCTAGTTAGGATCAGAGATTTTGTAAGTATTTGTCTGTAATTACATCACATACAAAAATATTTATTTTATTGGTTCTGGAAGGATAAGTAATCTATACATATAAAACTCTTACTTGACTGACTGACAGATGCTCAGCTTACACCACTGAACCTAGAGATCTTAAAATTTGGAGGTAATATTCCTTTAGATGTGCAGAAAGAAAGGGTTTTTAGAAAATCAACCTTCAACGGAAATAATTAAAGTCAGATGCGAAATAGTACAATGCGTACGAAGTCGCATCCTTCACATTTTATAAATAAATTTCGGTCTACTTTTTCAATTTTGGAATTAGCCGTGTGGACTGAACATTTTTGCTGTCTTAATCTGCTTTTAACTGAAAATTCAACACGGTGGGTGTACAACAAGTGCAGCCGAGATCCTCTTGACATTTTCCGACTCCGTTATAGCTATGAGACATTGTCATCGGGCACACTTTTTTTCACCTGATTGATACTTCTTCCAGGCAGTTGCTGCGAAATGCGTCCAAATCATTCCACCATCTCGGTTTTACATAATCATACTATATTATAACACAAATTAAAATAATTAATTACATGTGATAGTGACTCCAATATCACCTAATTTGCCCACAGTACCAGACAACTACTGCTTCAAGATGTTTAACAGTTCAGACTGCGGAGTTCCGAAGACTCCGGTGTTCTATTACAGTAGAGAACATTCCCGGTGCGAAGTCGTGTACTGGCAAGGATGTCCCACAGAAAACAAGTTCAACACTTTAAACCAATGCCACCAACATTGTCTAGAAAGAGTTAGCGAAATATCAACGACAGAACCTTCCCACGGTTTTAAGAAATTGAAAAATAAGGGTAAGGGGTTTAGACATATTGGCGTATCTAGAAATATTGTCTTTATTTTTTAAATCATTTTAATAATGATTTAAACGTGACAAGAGTTCTGTGATAGTAACGCTTATTACAGGAATTTTATCACCGTGACAATGGTTTGGTTACCATTGCGGGAGGCATTCTGATGTGATTAACGATATTAAAAATAGCAGTTTATTACATCTTATTAAATATCTGAGTAGGTCCAAAGGTAGGTAGTTAATTAAATTGAAAGGTGGGTAGATTACCTTTTGTATTCGAAGGAGTTTTTCGAGTCTTTATTAACCTTTTCTAACAGTTCAAATGTTTAACCAATGGATTAATTTAAACAAAATATTGAGCCAAAATTCCAAAATTTTAGTACGTATTAGTTGAGTTAACAACGGATTAAAAATCTCGAAGTGAGAGAGAAGTACAACACCGAAAAACTTTTTAGTAGCCATCGCTAAATTTGTTGTCCTGCTAAATTAATTAATTTGATTCACGTTGCAGCAGAATAGTTTATTGCAAGCTTATAATCTTATACCTATAATATACATATAGAAATTAAGCACCTGCATCTTCTGGATTTTGGATTGTGACTAAAAGTAATAAACAATTAATTTTCGAATTAAATTGATTTTATTTTACAGAGAATCGAGATAAAAACAGATGTGATGTGGACTTAGTAACTAACAATTGCAGTCTTGTGGAAGAAATGGTGTACACATTCGACAGCAAACAGCAAGCTTGCGTTGAAAAGGCTTATTACGGCTGTGACACTGGAAACAAATTCACCGATAAACACCTTTGCGAAAAAACATGCGCAGACGGAGATTGGGTAAATAAAGTTGAAGAATTATCTATAAATGATCTTGAAGAAATTAATGAATTGCTTGAAAAGGTAAAAAAACCTGAAAACGAACTAGGGTATGTAGAGAAGAAACCTTCAGAAGAGGAGGAAACAGCTGCCTGGGCACTAGAACAAAGAACTTTACCACCTGATCGAGATGATGAAGGAGATATATTCAGATTACGTAAAGAATTGAATAATACTATAGTAACAGAAAAATCCAGAAAGAAAGTATCACGCTACCGTAATATAAAAGTGTTGAGCTAAAAAAGCCTGTGTTTCACTTCAGATTATTTTATGGTGATGTCTACAGAGATATTATAAAAGGATCACCGAAGTACAGTAAACAATGAAATTAATACTTGGCATATCCTGGTAGATGATCTGATCTCAGTCGACATGTAACGCCTATAATCCAGTCCCTAGAGCCGCGCTCAGTAAAATCTTCTCCCGTGTAATAACTGTATAACAGAGCCAACTAGTTCCAAATCACTTATTGATACGAATGAAAATGATCCTTAACACCGCACTTGTGTAATCTTTGGTCATAAGATTAAATTAGTTTAAGCCTGTAATATTTTAACGGGTTATAAAATTTTAATTATATTAATCACATACAAATTTACTTCAAAGCGTTGCTGTTCATGATGGCATATCCAATAATTAAATTTGCAATTTTTAATATTATTTTTGCTCTTTGTTTTTTTTTGGTAAATGCAGGTAATTAATTCGAAAAAAAACAGTTGCCTAAAGTTTTTTGGTGTAAAGCGCGGCGCAGATTAGAAATTAAGATTGTAGAAGTGGAGTGTTGCCTTACTCTAGCTTTTAACTTAGATAAATGCAGCAAGTACATTATTTACCACTATTTGCTACCTGATTTACAATAGAACCACTACTATCCCTCACCCTCGCATGACGATGTAGAGGCCAAATTTATTTAAATCCAAGACCTGTGAGTGAAACTCCACCTATTGTGATCACCACCCTGCCTGCGAACTAGCAAGATGTTCAAAATGTTTTTTACCGTCGGAGGCCAAACTTGCATAGTTGTTTTTTCCTAAATTTCGCGTCTACTTCATAATACGAGGACTAGGAGTGGTTGGTTCTATTGTAAATCAGATAGCGAATACCACGCGGTGGTAAATAGTGTAAAACATTACAAAGGTCCAAACTTGTTTCGTTCTTTTCGTTCTTTACTTCAAATGGATGTTTGTTTACTCATGCACGATTTAGATGGGAATACGTTATTGAATGATCATTCATCCATTTTATGTAAATAGGCACTACCCAATCCAATCTCTGAGTATGAGGCACCCTTTTTGGTTTTTTCTCTGACCCTCAGAATCACCCGACAGTTGCCTGGCTCCGCTAAATATGAGTGACTGCGGACAGCCTTCTACTCCTGTCTTCTACTACCACCAGTCAGGGTCGTGTAGGATGGCTAAGTGGAGAGGCTGTTCGAGCCTGAACATGTTTGATAGCGAATCCCAGTGTGTTAAGAAATGCAGTGTGGGTAACAAGCCTGCTGTTCAAGGTAAAATAATGTTAGATTGTTTACCAAGAGATGAATGTGATAGATATATGTATTGCACACCGAGACATTAAGGCTATACAGGCGCCTGTGTGAATGCACCTGGGAGCAATTAACTGCTGGAACTTTTTTAAAGGATGTTCAAAAAAAAAATGCTTATAGGTTTGTCTCAAAAGTATACAATGTATATTTTTTGTTCGTTATTTACTGAGAAATTAAGTAAACACTGGTCTAGAAACCAATAACCATTAGCACTATATAACTGGATATCCTTTTTAATTCTACAACGATGTTTTGTAGCGGGAAACCTCAAATAAATGTGAAAAATATTAAAAAAATCTGGAACATCGGGACGCCTACATAGACGACGTTAGCATAATTACTTGGTAACACCGCAGTATTTGCATGGCAATAATTTTATTCACACAAAGACTTCGAACTACCTGCCATAGTAACAGTTTTACAACTTAGAATTGCCTAGCCAGTGAAATATCGCTTGTCCTCATTGGTCATATAGCCCAATCAGCCCACCGTCCTTTCTGCTATAGGCAGAAGACCTTAAACGCCACATGGACACAATGTCACAGCTGGTGACAAAGTAATGCAGTTTCAAGAAAAATACGTCATTCCGACCACAAGTTCAAAGCGCGCGTAGCAAACAGTAATGGTATTTGATAAATAAATAAATAGAACAAAAGTGCTTTTGACACTACCTTGAATTTATATCAGAAAACCTTTTTGAAAAAACCTGTGTCAATGATACTTTTACGGTTTTAAAATCCACTGTTAATCTTCTAATAGGTACTAATAGGTATGTAATGTGTACTAACTATTGTCACGTTTTTTTAAATCATACAAAATATACCTATTTTGTAATGGCAGCGTGTTAATCACTTTCCGTCCGCATCTAAATAATTGAGAAGTAAAAATATTTTCGAAGAAAGATCAAATTGTACATTATCGCCTGTTGAACGTGTTAATGCATTCTTTTACATCATTTCAGGACCAGTTGGACTGAAAACCATACCACAATTCGGAAGCATTAATTTTGACGTTGAAAGTATGTATTTGTTATTCGTCTGAATCTTTCACTGTCCGTATCTTGATTTGCCACAACTTATGAATAATGCGGGAACCATTTAGTTCTAAATGCGGTAAGCAAGTCCAACCGTGGCTTTTTGTTAGTTCGATGTCCCCAATAGAATTGATCCAAAATATATATTTTTAAAAGTAAGTAGTGATTAACTCCTCAATAATATTCAAGTATTAAACAAGTGTCGCTCTTAAGAACTTTAATTAAGATTGTTAAAAACACTTTCGGCCAAAAATGGCAATATGATCTAATTTTTACCCAAAAAGTGCTGCCGTTGTGGCCACTTGAGAATATTTTAATACCACATTTTAATACGAAAGTGTGCAATAGATGAACGAGTTCTGTTAAGGGCCGAAACAACGTTGAGAAGAGTCAGACATTAATATTCACAAATATTATTAAAAAAACAAAGAAAAATATTTTTACAGCCTAATGTTCTCTATTTTTCTGTTTATATTTTTTTAAGCAATCTGTTTTTTGCGTTGTAAGACGTTTCTAAATATCCTTGCAATAGAAAAATGTCTGATAGTGTTGTGATAGTCTTGTGCAAAGTCCGTCAGGACCGCTACCACCATCTTATCCTTTGACCTACAGCCCAACAGCATTGTTCGCGTTATTGTGTCTTGGTGAAATTACTAGCATAGACGCATTCCATCTTACTCCTCAGGGTTGGCAACGCTATTGCGTTCTGTAGTCTTACCATTAGGTGATCTGTGTGTTTGTTTCCCTTCTTCATGCCATAAATCGCTCTGACATTAGGATATTTAATAAAATTCTCTCTTTTCCAGTCGAAGAAGAAAAGTCCATACTGTGTACCATGATTTGGAATAGTAGGAATTGTTCAAAACCACCTGAAGTAGTGTATCACTATGATATTCAAAAAAAAGCTTGCGTTAAAAGAGTTTCGTACGGTTGCCCGAATTTAAACAAATTCGACGACGAAAAATCATGCGCAAAAGCATGTCTTGAATACATGCATGACTGGAAAGCGCGCATGGAAAAACTTAACTCCTATTTAATTAAAGGTGTGGAAGCCGATGCTATAGATTTGGTAAAAGGAAATGATAATAGAATTGATAATAATGATAATAGAATTGATCACGACGTTATTGCTTTGGATATGTTCTGGTTAGCAGTGAAAGAAAACCTGCCTCTTGGCAGAACCGATGATAAACCATTTCAATCGTTATATGAAACTTTTGGAAAAAGAAACAAACGCAATCGCTAATGCAATTACGTAATGTATTTGAAGAGTTTTTCAAATAAATGATTTCCCTAGTGACTTGCGTTGTTCATACACTTTAATAGTTATTTATTTAACTGGTGCATAATGAGAGGTTTTAATGCACGAGTCTACATGCATATCATAAGTTTTCTACGTATGTGAGAAATCGGTATCTGTAGTGGCCCTGTATCTTAATCTTCACATTAAAGTATCGGTGACCGATACTTTATTGCCATTTAATACTTTAATGTTAACATTAAAGTACAACCACAGATACTACAGATTTCTTAATATAGGCCAATTGCTTATCGTTTCTGAACATACTATACGGAACTTAGATCTGGATGTAAATAAAAGTAAGTAGCTATAAGAAACTAGCTGTTTTCCACGACTCCGTCTGCGTAGAACTCGTTTATCGCCGGTAAAAATTACCCTATGTCCCTTTCTGGGGTTTAAACTATCTCCGAATAGCGATTTAGCCGTGGAAATGTAACAGATAGACTTTCATGGAAAAGTAACTGCACTTTTCCATGAATAATTTTAATATTAGTATGGATTATAATATTATACACATAACATAGTCTGTCAGTAAGTTCTGCCACTGAGATTTATTAAAATTTAAATAGTGCTGGTACAGAGCAGCGCTATACAGTGTAGTGCACACTGCACGCGAGAGGGGAGAGGCGTGGCTCCCTTCACCTCTGGGCCCGATTGTACTATGTACTCTGACACTCTGTATACCACGCGGCCACGCGGCTTGCATGTGTGCGTGCCTCAACCGTACGCGCCGTGAGCCACCACAAGCAAACTCAACATGTCACGCCAAGCCGGTTTAGTCGGGCCCGCGCCGTCGCCCGGTTTGGTTGCGTGCGTGTTAAATATCGAGCATCGAGGGCCGGAGACGAACTATTTTTATTCAACTTTTCTAAAGCTACCCAAGATGGCCGATTTTCACTACTTTCTAAATGTTTTTTTTTAATCACGCCTATGTTATTAAATACGAGTAAGTATTGGAAATTGAAAACATAACATTTAATTTAGTTATGTAAATAGCTTTACGGCAACAATATAGCCGCAAACATACTGTTCTATACAAAAATCTCCTCACGCTTTGGAAACGCCTCCAACACGCTTTGGAAACGCTTCTTAGTATGGGGACGCGTCGCACCGCGCTGCCTTCACTCTGAGTGTGTTTTTGCGGCTTTGCTCTAATTAGAATGTAGGTATTCATTTCATACCAAAAATAATTTGAATGCGTATTATATATAATGGTAAGTATATGAATTTAAAACTGGTGTTACAGTGCCTGAGTATAATAGTGTTCCGTCCGTGTAATTTAATTAATTTGTTTGTGTGATGTAATTATATTACAATGAAAAGCAATGAAAATAGATCACTGTGTATGTTAATTTATGCGAGAAGTGACCCGTTTTGATTGCGCTCGAGTATATCACATATCTAGTCTACATTGCTTTTTTTGCGTATGTTCCTCAAATCAATTAAATGTACTTATTCAAATGCTGATTGAGTTTTGGTCACGCTAATACGCCTAAAATAAAATTTCAACAGGTTATTAAAACTGGCTATAACATTGAAATACAATCAACCAAATAGTTTTTACTGAGTATTGAGGTCTTATTAAACGCACGCTTTACTATGCCGCTTATAATAAGTATAACTGTGTTATTTAACATAATTTTAGCTCTTCGATTTGTTGCTGTGGATTCAAGTAAGTCTTCTACAAGTACTAGACCAATAAAAAGTCAGTCCCAACACATTCCACACCTGTGAAGTTTCTGAATATTGATAATTTTGGTAGTAGTAAAATAATGCTTAACTTATGGCTTCTTTAGAATGATTAAAGAATCATTTAAATGCTTGATTTCGTTTTTAAAAAAAAAACCCCTATGTCGACCGGCGGACTATTAGTCTGTGTTTCCCTTATAGGCCCTAGTCCACGACAGACGGACAGAACTACACAAGCAGATTCCAAACACAAATATGATGCCTGGATATCTTTCATTATCCCTAAACAGCAGTAGGGGGTTGGCAACGCATTTTGTCTTGACATTATAGTCTTGAGATTGCAAATGAATATGGGTCTCAGATCAATTACCATCAGGTGGACTGGGACTGTATTCCACCCGGTAAAACCATATCGCTTTTGTCATGTTATCGTACTATCACCGTTACCATAGCTGTTATTTGAAATCAATGGCAGCAGAGTCAAAAGCATAGCGATAACATGTCAAAGCAATATGGTTTTGCCCATACATTCCAAAAAACCTTTGATCCCGCAGCGTCTCCAGATTTCTGCCTGGCTCCGCTAAACATGACAGACTGTGGACGGAGTCCTACTCCAGTCTTCTACTACTACAAGCCAGGGTCCACGTGCAAGATCGCTATTTGGAGAGGCTGTGTAACCCAGAACATGTTTGACACCCAAACCCAGTGTAACAAACTATGCATCAAGGGTTCTACAGGTAAATAAATGTGTTTATAATTTTGGATATTTACAGTGATTTAAGTGATTACAAATTTCGGAATTCGATGTGATGACTTACGGATCTGAGACGTGGGCGCTAACAATGGGCCTCATAAGGAAGCTCAAAGTCACTCAGAGGGCTGTGGAGAGGGCTATGCTCGGGGTTTCTCTGCGTGATAGAATCAGAAATGATGATATCCGCAGTAGAACTAAGGTTACCGACATAGCCCGAAGAATAGCTAAACTGAAGTTCTGGAGTGGCGTCCGCGGACCGGAAGACGAGCTGTAGGTAGGCCTCCAACAAGATGGAGTGACGACCTCGTCAGGGTCGCGGGACCGCGGTGGATGCGAAAAGCACAAGACCGGTCTGAGTGGAAAGCCTTGGGGGAGGCCTATGTCCAGCAGTGGACGTCTTTCGGCTGACATGATGATGATGATGAAATTTCGGAGAGTATAAAGTAGTAAGTTGAGTATTTTAAATTTTTAAAAGTTTTGAGGAAATTTTAACAATCTTATGATTGTGACCTCGTCCATTCATACCAATATTATAAATGCTATAGTAAATTTCTCCGCCTCTTTGTCACGGTTTCACGTCTAAACCGCTGAGCAGATTTTTATGAAATTTGGTATGGATAGCTTGAACCCGGAGGAAGGACTTACAATGTAGAGACGAACTCCTCAAATCTGGCGATGGGCAACAACGTGCTTTGAACGTCTAAGATTTTGCGAGGTTATGGATGATAGGCCTTCCAGTATTGACTAATTACATTTGTTCCTTTTTTGTAAGAGAATTGTTTTTTTTGTAATAAGTTTAATTTTCTCTGTGTATTGGTTTCAACTGTAATGCCATGTAAAATATATTTTCTAATAAATAAATAAATAAATAAAACGATGACGATGAATTGTTATATAAGAAAGTAAGAATGTTATTAGTAATTTCTTTAAAAAAATCGAGTCTTAGGAATGTTCTCCAACTTTGCAACTGACGGCTAAAGATTGACGTTACGTTTGAGCTTGATCCCCACAAAGTCGATTGCCACTTTTGCATTACTAAGAATGAATATAACATTTTACCAGAAACAACACAAATGTTGACTTTAATGAAAATTTTATCAGTTTGAATGTTTTAGTTTCAGTAATACATGACAGTAATAGATGTGACTTTCCTATAAATACAAAGACTTGCACCGAGACTGCTCAAAAAGTGTTCACGTATAATAACGAAAAAAAAACATGTGTGGAGACTGACTGGTACGGCTGCCCAACTTACAACAAGTTTAACGACAACCAGACATGCGTAGACATGTGTCACAAAACAGTTCTTGGATGGAATAACGAAGTAAGAAGTTTAGATATCAATTCCATAAAAAGATTGGACACCATTGTTGAAGAATTAGTACATACACATGATATTGATAATATGGTTGACGATGAAGATACCGATGAGGAAGTCAGTATTGATAGTTTTTTAATTGAATTTCAGGAAAACCTACCACGTCTTAAAGGAATGTATGAACGCCAAGTAAAGCCGAGTAAAGTTATTACTGACAATTAATTGCAAAAACTTCATCAGAGGGTTTGTAAGTATATAAATAAATTTAATCGAGTATTATTTGTTTCATTTTACGTTATGTATCTTGTTATAGCATGAAGAAGTAAAGATAAGAGGGCTATATACAAAGGACCTTACGGCGACGGGGGCCCTCATATGGCTGCGTTTATCGCGTGTCAAATTTTGGATAAGGCATCCGTCACCTTCTGACACGTAAATAAGTACAAGAGTGACGGATGTTTTATCCACATTTGACTGGCTCGTTGTCCGCTGTGGGGTTATTATAACATAGCTATTTAGTTCAATTTACGGTGAGAGAAAAGGTCAGAGAGATATAACTGCTATAGCTCTGTCGTTTACGCTCACCGTTAAATATACTGCATAGACATGTGGTGACTACACTAATACTACGCGGCTGATAGCTGCGATCGGGCCAGTTCGGCCGATCTCGGGTATCTACGCCGCGCAACGCCGCAGAGAGGCTGTTCGGGCAAGATATTGTCAGAAAGATTTTGTGATCTATAGTAAAATAAAAATAGCTAAATGTGGACTGTGGTGTTTTATTCATAAGAATCTAGAAAGCTTCCAACAGTCATGTCATAATAACCCCACTGTACGGCTTTTCGAACTTGTGTTTTCTCGCTTGTCTCAGTGCCTCTCTTTTCTTTATTCGTCTCTACAGGTTGGCTAGAGGGGAGATTACCGAGCAACGAAGAAGTTGCGCGTAAGTCGCCAGAAGACGCATAATGGATACATTTTGCGATTTCCGAGAACGGACATGTAGATTGTTGCTGTAAACCTTCGAGCAACATAGAAGAGAGTAGGCATTCGCACCATTTCCCCTCTGTCAAAGTACAAGCCCAAGCGGGCATGCACATCTAATAAAACTAGTTGTCACTCGGATTGTCAACTAGACAGAGTCTAGTCTTGCGAGTGAACGTTACCTACACTTTACCAACATCGAGTCCGTTCGCCCGTACAAAATTCGGATCTGTTGAGCAACAAATCCGACTTCTTGCCTAATGTGACTCGTTTGTATACAGAAATTGCTCGAGGTGTGCAGTTTTTGTCGGTGTATTGTTCCATTGTTTATGTATTAGTGTCATCATTACAGTTTTGTTTTTGTATGTAGATGTGCAGTGCAGAGGTGCATTTGTGTGCAAATTTCCCCCCGCAAGAAATGGCACAACTCTTTGACTGTAATATTCATAGCTAAGGCGATTTCCTTCTTCTAGGAAGGTCGTGTTGCTCGATGCCGTAAACTGACGATTGTATGCGTTGACCTCCAATGTCAAGTCCATAAAGTTAGCATCATGTATTTTGTCAGATAGAATACCTATGTCAGACATGTTAGCTATTTTGTCTCTATTACTGAACTCAGCAGAGTGAATATACACAAGAAAAGCGCGAGGCAGTGAGTAACTGGACCTCAGTGGCCCGTTTCAAGAAGCTACAAGTTACGAATTACAAGCGAAAGTCTCTTTCTAGCAAAAGGAGTTAGAAAGCGACTTCCGTTTGTAATTTGTAACATGTAGCTTCATGAAACGGGCCACAGGTGCCAGTAAGCGATCCTCCAGTATCCCCAAAGGCTGTCACCCAACGGTTACCAAGGAGTTTGTCGGAATGTACAAATAATTAGCCTAGTAATTTTCTCTTTTTACCGCCTTTTTTTATCATTTGTGGTTGGCGCATGTGGCGCTTCCAAACATCCCTATCAGCAGACATCTCTGTTTCTCCCTTGTCTCAGTTACTAGTTAGCCACTGTCTTGTTTTTCATATCGCCTTCCTCTTCACATTGGCATGTTCCTTCGATCTCTTATTCGGTCTCCTCTTTCCACTGTAGTCCTCCGCATTCATATGACATTATTGTTTTTCAAAAGATTTCCACCATCCTAAATTTCATTAAAAAAACGATAAGCCTGTAAAAAAACTTAATGGTTTATTAAATCTTGAAATAATAGTGTCATTAAAATTATCTGAAACTCAATTACACTGCAAATTTAGCAATAATGGCCACAGCTTAAGGACTGATTCCAAAATGGCTACATCGATGATCAGTTTACTTCTAATGTTTATGTTTGTTTTTCAACTGTATACCATAGATGCAGGTGAGAGTTTGTGAAACTGTGAATCAGTCAGTCACTTAAGATTAGATAGACCTATCTCGGTCTATTTAAGATGAAATTCAATTTTTTTGGCTAGATATAAATTTCTTTTAATTTCAAGACTACGTTTTGGCTGAGCGTTGCGAGGCAGCACGGCAGCGGTGCTTAAGAAAAAATACACTAAGTAAATGGATAACCCGGGTCACGGCAGCGGCTTCGGTAGCGGCGGGGCAGGGGGTGCTAAGAATCTCTGGATGGGATACGGCTGCCAGATGACATTAGAGAGAATGCTGGCCCTCTATGGACCAGACTAACTCAAAACAGGGCAAAATGGAAAATAATTGGAGAGGCATATACCCAACAGTGGGCATCTAAATAAATGCTGTTGAAGAAGAAGAAGAAGAAGAAATGGATAACTGCGCTGTTGAAATACATGAAAACAAAATAATAATATTTATTTGTGTCTTTTTCCTTGCACCGCTTAGCTGCCTTGCCTTACAATGATAGCGATTGAAAACGCAGTCTTTAGAGCCCTTTTATTATATGGCGTCCAATTCGATCTAAAAAAATAATCCGTGGCAATATTGGCGATGACAGTCTGAAATTCTCGGGAATAGGTACATATACTTAGTGCGCCATCTTCCATAAGAATGGAAAAGCTAATACTCGTATTGTATTTCATAAGGCGCTATAGAAGCTCTAGTCACCTTAGTCAATTCTCCGACGGGCTTATTCCGCAGGATTACCGGACTTCTGTCTCAAACCGCTTAACTCAGACAAATGTAAAATACCTCAGAAAGAAGTCTACTTCTACGACAAGCAAATGTCGGCGTGTAAGGCCGGTGTGTGGCGAGGTTGCGCGACTGACAACATGTTCGAAACTGAACTACAATGTACACAATTTTGCGTCGATATAAAAAAGAGGGACGTAGGTAAAATAACTCGATTTATTTTGACTATATAGTAGGACTGCGTCTTTACTAGAGCTATGCAAGCCACACAAGCTAAGCAGCGAAGCGTGATAAATAAACAACTAAATAACTGTGCGCTAAGCAGAGCTGAAAATAATAAGTACAGTCGAGTTCATAAATATGTACACACTTTAGTACCTTGTCACGTTAATTGCTGTGATGATTCATGTATGGCAGTTTATCATCATTATCAGCCGCAAGACGTCCACTGCTGGACAAAGGCCTTCCCCAAGGTTTTCCACAACGATCGGTCCTCTGCTGCTGTCATCCAGCGGTTTCCCGCGACCTTTATCAGATCGTCAGTCCACCTTGTGGAAGGTCTGCCAACACTTCGTCTCCCGGTTCGCGGTCGCCACTCTAGAACCTTTCCGCTCCAACGGCCATCAGTTCTACGAGCAATGTGCCCCGCCCACTGCCACTTAAGGTTTGCAATCCGGTGAGCTATATCGGTTACTTTAGTTCTCCTGCGAATCTCCTCATTCCTGATTCGATCTCGCAAAGAGACACCCAGCATAGCTCTTTCCATCGCCCTTTGAGTGACCTTGAGCCTTCTTATGAGGCCCATTGTAAGCGACCATGTCTCGGATCCATACGACATCACTGGCAACACACACTGATCAAAGACTTTTGTCTTGAGGCACTGTGGTATTTGGGATGAGAAGATAGTGCGTAGCTTACCGAACGCTGCCCATCCGAGTTGGATTCGACGATTGACCTCTTTTTCGAAGTTGGACTTACCTAACTGGATTTTTTGTCCTAGGTATACATAGTCGTCTACAACTTCGAGAGTAGAGTCACCAACTTTGACAGGAGTGGGTACGACATGGACATTTGACATGATTTTCGTCTTGTCCATGTTCATTTTAAGACCCACTTGTTGAGAGACTCTACTGAGGCCATCGAGCATTGTACCAAGGTCCTCCAGGGTCTCAGCCATGATGACAATATCGTCGGCGAATCGAAGGTGAGTGATGTATTCGCCATTTATGCTGATGCCAAAACTCCCCCAGTCCAGAAGCTTGAAAGCGTCTTCCAATGCAGCAGTAAACAGTTTCGGAGATATTACATCTCCCTGTCTTACTCCTCGCTGCAATTGGATAGGCTTCGAGTTCCGGTCCTGAAGGCGAACTGACATAGTGGCGTTTCTATACAAACACTTTAACACTTGGACCCGGGTATGTCCTTAAACTACGCCCAGAACCACCGGAGGATGGGCAGCAGCGTCCTCTCAGAACACGGTGAAATACTGCGATCGCCAACCCGCCTGCCAAGCGTGGCGATTATGGTAATTTTCTCCCCAAGAGAAAAAACAAAAAACAACCATGGATATTACACAACCAATAAATCGGCCCCCAGTCCCCGGCGGCCCCGCTATTCCTGGCTACGGTAGCGGTCACGGTAACGGCGGGGCGGGGGGTGCTAAGAATCTCCGGCAGAGATATGGCTACCACCACTAGGGAATGCAATTAACCGATTAAATGTAGCATCGGTTAATTTACCGGTTAAGACGAAATTTATCGATTAACCGATTAATAACCGGTTATTAACCGATTGATTTGTTTGCTTAAAAATAATGGTTTCCTTTAGGTTATTTAACATGAAAACTTGTGAACAAAGACGTGTAAATAAAACAGATGTATTTATTATGTGAAAACGTTTTAATTAGTGATATAATTATTTCTTAAATGTTAGATTAGAGATCAGTATTTAGACCACCAGTATACTAGTTTAATTTCTACACATTTAGGACATTCAGTATCTTAAAAAAAAAAACAACTGTATAATGATGATGTTACTTATGGAGTTGTATAATATAAAAAATAGTTTTCCTCGTAACATCTAAATAATATTATCTTTAATATAATATATATGATTCCAGAGCTCAGATGATAACGTCCGAGGCATAGGTATCAAAATTATAACGGTGTTTTAGAAAGAGACCATTAATCGGTTAGCCTTGTTTTTTGTAGCGCGTAGAGCATTCTCTCTTTCACTTATAAACGTGTAACCGGCCGGTGCAGTGCAGTGCAGTGCAACATATCTTCTTTTGTTAGAAACAAAATAATAAAAGCGACACCAACGTTATTTGTTTCATTTGTGAAAATCTTAATAATTTTACAGCTCACTAAGAGTGTTTTAATTGATATTATGCATAATTGCGTATATTGCGATATTTGTGTAATTTTAATATATGTATATTTAGTTTAATTTGTGTCGTCTTTCTAATAAAAACTTAACAAATGAAGCTTTTTGCAGATCACTTCTATTAACCGGTTAATCGGTTAATTTCATATTTTAACCGGTTACGTTTTTTGGCATAAATTTTCGATTAAAATCGGTTAATCGGTTAACCGATTAACCGGTTTGCATTCCCTAACCACCACCGACGACCCCTGGCCCTGGCAACTTATAACACACGCACGTTGAGGGCTGACGAGAAGATCGTGGAACTTGAGGAAGAATTGAGCAGGTTACGCTGGGACATAGTGGGTTTATCAGAAGTCCGAAGACAGGGGGAGGACACGATAACTCTTAAGTCGGGTAACCTGTTCTTTTTCCGGGAAGGCGACAAACTGTCCCAGGGAGGTGTCGGGTTTATCGTCCACAGGTCTCTTGTGAACAACGTTGTCAAGATCGAGAGTGTGTCGTCAAGAGTAGCTTACCTTATACTCAGAATCACCAAACGGTATTCGCTGAAGGTCATACAGGTATACGCTCCAACTTCGACGCACTCCGATGATGAGGTGGAGGTAATGTATGAGGATATTTCCAGAGCCATACATTCCACCAAAACTCACTACAACGTTGTCATGGGAGACTTTAACGCAAAGCTGGGTAAACGAAGCGGAAATGAGCTGAGAGTGGGGCAATTTGGAATTGGAAGTCGGAATTCCCGTGGCCAGCTGCTGGCGGGCTTCATGGAGAAAGAGGGACTCTTTATGATGAACTCTTTCTTCAAGAAGAGTGAATGCCGCAAATGGACATGGGTGAGTCCCGACGGTGCGACCAGAAATGAGATAGATTTCATCATGTCAACCAGAAGGCAATTATTCAATGATGTCTCCGTGATCAATGCGGTCAAAACCGGGAGCGATCATCGAATGGTCAGAGGCACATTGAATATCGACGTACGCTTGGAAAGGTCACGCCTGATGAAATCAACGCTCCGTCCAGCACCGATTCATATCCAAAACCCCGAGAACTTTCAGCTCGAACTCAAAAACCGCTTCGAAAGCCTAGGTGAATGCGTAGACGTGGATGATTACTGCAACAGGTTTGTGGAAACTGTCCAAACGGTCGGGTCTAAGTTTTTCAAGACTCGCCGTTCAAAAGGAACCAAGAAAATCTCTGATTCTACCCAAAAGTTAATGGAGAACAGACGTGCTATGGTTCTGCAGTCATCACAAGATGCTTCTCAGTACAGGCAGCTCAATAGACAGATCTCTAAGTCTTTGACCCGCGACATACGCCAATTTAATACTAATAGTATTGAAGAGGCTATTGAGCGACACAAAGGCTCTAAAGTGTTTAAAAAAGATTTGTCTATTGGGCAGAGCCAGCTGATGAGGCTGAAGACCGATGACGGCAGGACCATATCGTCTAAACCTGAGCTTTTGGGAGAGATAGAGAAGTTCTACGGACAGCTGTAAACGAGAACACGCCCACCTGTCAGCAACCTAGCAGAAGACCCAAGAGCTAGGTTGTCCCGACACTACACCGAAGATATCCCGGACGTTAGCCTGTATGAGATTAGAGTGGCTCTAAAACAGCTTAAGAACAGCAAGGCACCGGGTGATGACGGAATTACGGCTGAGCTTCTGAAAGCAGGTGGATCACCGGTTTTAAAAGCTCTTCAGAAGCTATTTGATTCCGTCATAGCCCAGGGTAAAACGCCGCAAGCATGGCACGCCGGCGTGGTGGTTCTTTTCTTCAAAAAGGGTGATAATACCCAGCTGAAGAATTATAGACCCATCACGCTCCTGAGTCATGTTTATAAGCTGTTCTCTAGAGTCATTACGAATCGTCTCGCTCGCAGGTTTGACGACTTTCAGCCTACCGAACAAGCCGGTTTCCGAAAAGGCTTTAGCACCATAGACCACATCCACACGCTGCGGCAGGTTATACAGAAGACCGAGGAGTATAATCAGCCACTATGCTTAGCGTTTGTGGAGTATGAGAAGTCCTTCGATTCGATCGAAACATGGGCTGTGCTGCAGTCTCTTCAGCGGTGCCAAATCGACTATCGGTACATCGAGGTGTTAAAGTGTTTTGGCAGTTTATACTTGACATTAAATGGACAAGGTACTAAAGTGTACACATATTTATGAACTCGACTGTACCTAATCATATTGGTACATTTTTTTTCATTGCCCACCTTTTAGCTGCCTCGCATAACTCTGGTGAAACCGTAACTTTTAAAGCGTTTATCTAAAAAAGTGTACCGAATCGTATTATACGACAATATAGAATACAGAATACAGAATATATAATATAAATATTTATACGAACCGATTTATTTATTTAAACCGTACAGTAAAAAGGGTGTTGCCACTGAATAGAAAAAACAATGGAAGTGCTTCGCTTAGTATCAGACCTGTTGTCGCCAATACTCAACCAATCATAAAAACAAACACGCCTCCATGGATTTTTTTTTATGTGGCTATCGTTTAACATTCCAAATTAGCACAACATGGCATGCTTCTCGATTTATTTCCTATATTAGAAATATTATTCGCACAACTGTCACGCACAAGCGATCGCGGCAAAACTAAGGTAGGTTGCGCGGAACTCCGCGTAACTTTGCCACACGTTACTTGCCCACTTCTACTGTTTTTTCTGTTCTGTTGGTGTTGCCTTGCACTGAACTGCACTTTTGCACAGCTGTAGCTTTAAAACGACTTATGTCGAATTTCACTAACAAATTAAGAGTGTTAACGGCTGTCAAGATCTATGAAAAATATCGTAAGTTCAAGGTTCTTTAGTGTTTAATAATGATCCGGAGATCTCTTTACTTGGAAAAACTTGGGATTGTCATGCCCACTTAATCATATATAACATTGAACAAAAAACAGAACAATGTCATTCAGTGCAAGGCAAAATGTAGGTACCAATAATTATTCAATGCGTTACTTCGGGCTCTTGTATCTCCCGCCGTCCTTATGAATTCTCGATTACCCTTTAGGATTACCGGACTTCTGTCTCAAATCGCTGGACATGGACGACTGTAATTTACCTGAGAAACGAGTTTACTTTTACGACAAGCAAATATCGGCGTGTAAAGCCGGTGCGTGGCGAGGTTGCGCGACTGACAACATGTTCGAAACCGAACCACAATGCACCCGATTTTGCTCGGATATAAAAAAAAATGAAGGTAAGTAAAAAAAAATGTTTTATTTTCAAGACTGCCTTATAGCCTGAGCAGAGGCAGCTCGGCAGCGGTGCGTAAATGGATAACTGCGCTGTGGAAATATATGAAAACAAAATAATAAGATTTATTTGTGTGTTTGTTCCTTGCACCGCTTAACTGCCTTGCCTTGGTGTGCATAGCGGTTAGAAACGCAGTCTTTAAAGCCCTTTTAATATAAAATATGGCGTCCAATCCGATCTGAGAAAATAAAAGGTCTACCGAATCGTATATCGTGGCAATATTGGCGAAGACAGTCTGAAATTTTCGGGAATATACGTATATACTTAGTGCGCCATCTTTCATACGAATGGAAAAGCTCATACTCGTATTGTATTCCATTAGGCGCTATAGAAGCTCTAGTCACCTTAGTCAATTCTCCAACTGGCTTATTCCTCAGGATTACCGGACTTCTGTCTCAAACCGTTTAACTCAGACGACTGTAAGATACCTCAGAAAGAAGTTTATTTCTACGACTGGAAACTGTCGGCGTGTAAAGCCGGTGTGTGGCGAGGTTGCGCGACTGACAACATGTTCGAAACTGAACCACAATGTAACCAATTTTGCGTCGATATAAAGAAAAGTGAAGGTAGATAACTACTTAACTATATATTACAAGTCTTGGCAATGATGTACATCTCTGAATTCACAAAACTTAATCTTTCATACGAATTCTAGAACAGCCATACGTATTTAATTTACGCGCCTGAGTCACTTACCATCTTTGTTAATCCTCCGACTGCCTTATCCCTCAGGATTACCGGACTTCTGTCTCAAACCGCTTAACTCAGACGACTGTAAGATACCTCAGAAAGAAGTTTACTTCTACGACAAGCAACTGTCGACGTGTAAGGCCGGTGTGTGGCGAGGTTGCGCGACTGACAACTTGTTTGAGACCGAATTACAGTGCAACCAATTTTGCGTCGATTTGAAGAAAAATGAAGGTGAGCGAAATAACTCTATATTCAAAGTTTCTATTGGCAGCTAACCTGTACCCGAGGAATATTGCAAGGCCAAAAAAAAATACATTGTGGATTTATTTGGTCATACTAAATGCATGCATAGCGCTAATATTAATGATTTTCGGAGACACCGGCAGCTTCCCATATATTTTTGCTATCGACTACTTTTGTAGAATGCATCTTGTCTAGACGTACTGAGAAAATAGAGTCAGCAAATTTTATAATAATGTCATTATTGCTGATAACAGTTCTAATTTTCAAAGTTCCTAGTGTGCAATCGTTCATACGAATAGACCACAGCCATATAATATGTATGTCATTGCACGTTAGAACATTACGCCATCTTGTTTATTCTGCGACTGCCCTATGCCCTCAGGGTTGCCGGATTTCTGCCTCAAACCGCTGAACATGGACGACTGTGAACTGCCTCAGACACAAGTTTACTTCTACGACGGACAAATGTCGACGTGTAAAGCCGGTGTGTGGCGAGGTTGTGCAACTGACAACATGTTCGAAACTGAGCCACAATGTAACCAATTTTGTGTCAAAAGTAATAAAAGTGAAGGTAAAAATCCTATTTTAAGTTTCTATTAGGTTCAGACTAGTTCAGAGCTATGCGGAGTGTGAGGAAAAAATGGCCCCAATAGTATACTATAAAAAAAAACCGAGGAAGGGACCGACTGAGACTTCGTTATGTGTCTATCTGTCTGTCTGTATGTCACAGCAGTTTTTCTAAGAAACTATAGAAACACAACACAACAACTTGAAATTTGGCATATTTGTATGTCTGACTTGCCCGCATCTGTTTTTAGTAAAAAAATATGTTTTTTTTTTTTATAATTATTTGAAAAGGGGTCTAGAATGGGGAGTTAAAAAATGAAAGAATTTCCGTGATTTTGATTTATAGCCAAAAAATTACAAAAAATTACCGTTCCTTTTTTTCCCAAGTTTATGAACCAAAAATTTGAAAGAATCCGGATTTAAAGATAATGCCTTACGGAAAAATAAAATGAAGTTGTCAATCTTTACAGTTATGGAAAGTTTAGTATGTGTACGTACTTAGTTGCTTTATAGAAGTTAACACTTAGCATTTATGATGGATTTTTGTAAGCCTCATCATTTTTCATAGATCATCTTTTGTGTAAACGTTTGTTGGTTGATAAAGATCAACCACAAAGTTTTCCTCAGAAAGGAAAGGCGAGTGTAGATGTAGATGTGAAAACAAACGGCTGCGATCTCTTGGAGTTATTAATAATTTAGTAGACGTGGAAAGACATTCATCGACTTAAGTATAACATCCACCTGGATTAGTCCTGAAATACCTTTTAGAATCTAATCCAGGTTTCATTTTCTTAGTTTCAGAAACAGAAATTGTGTGATGGGACTCCATCCTGAATCTGCTCGTCGTCATGGCTGCCAACTTTTTAAGGACAATAACAAGTCTTAATATAATGTATTAGAGAGTCTGACTGAATACGCATTTAATTTTAAAAAAACTGTTAATAAACGTTGAGTTATTGATAGTTAAAATGTATAGAAATGTGCCAGAACTAATCCCCTTTCATCATAATCATAATCATAAATCATCATCATCACCATCGTCATCATCATCACCATCATCATCATCATCATCATCATCATCACCATCATCATCATCATTCTCGAATCGCGTAAAACCACCATACACCACCACTAGGGCAGGCTTATGACCATACTGCTGGGTGCTGCTGGCCCTGCCCCTAGGATCTCCACAATGATTAAGGGCCGTATCAATAAACTCATCTTGACTGTGAGGCCCGTCACAATATACGTCAAAGTAAACGCCAAACCATAGAACACTATCATTTTTGACGCATACCTAGACGAGCATTAGAGTTGAGATCAGTTTATTAATACTGGCCTATGACAAATCGATTCGCTATAAGAATTACTTACCAAATTCGGTCCATGCGTTTAGTTTCTATATAGAGCGCCACAAAGGAACAAACATACTCATCATGTCAGCCGAAAGACGTCAACTGGACATAGGCCTCCCCCAAGGCGCTCCACTCAGACCGGTCTTGTGCTTTTCGCATCTACCGCGCTCCCGCGATCCTGACGAGGTCGTCACTACATCTTGTTGGAGGCCTACCTACAGCTCGTCTTCCGGTCCGCGAACGCCACTCCAGAACCTGACCCCGTCGGCCATCAGTCCTGCGAGCAATGTGCCTCGCCCACTGCCACTTCAGTTTAGCTATTCTTCTGGCTATGTCAGCCTGCTCGGCTGTCGGGAATAATAATAAACACTTCTACAGAGTTACGAGTACTTAGTGTTCGATACTGAACCACAATGTTCCCAGCTTCAGTGGTGGTAGTACCTTATGCAACTGTCGCCGGACGGCGCATGCCGCATGCCGCCTGCCTGACAAGAGGCGTGGGCCTCAAGGCGCGCAAACATACAAGCCATTCAATGTACCCTTGTCCGATGATGTTCTCCTCGTGTTTTTGACTGTCAGGGTCTCAGACACGCTTACCCAGCCATATTCTTCTAGCGGGATCCGCGCGTTACCGGTTCCACTACGCCTGCATAATACCTGCGAATATCCGGACTATAATTGATCAAGTTGAGCTTAAGGGCTTCTTTACGGAGACGCGGGGCCCTGAGGTATGATTCCGACGCTATCAATCGCGACCGGCGACCAGCAACCTCGGAATGAGGCTCGGGCATTAAAAAAAACTGCCTATACTCGTACAACCACCTGAGTCGGTTCGTACCTTGTGACCCCACAGAGTGAAATAGAAGCTCCGTGCTGCAAACTAAGATATAGGTTAGGTTAGGTTAGAACTGTGACCCCCGCACAAAACGAAGTGCTACCAGAAAAGTAGTTAATACAATATGATTCTTACATAAACCAAATGATAATTAAAGTAAATAAAAATATATATTTTGATATTATACCAATCGTTTATTATAGACTAGAGGACATCCGCGACTTCGCACGGGTAGAATTAGTTTCCCGGCTACTCCTCCTACTTCTTCCCACTGGGGGTCGATTTTCGGGAAGTACTTTCTTACTGCATCGCTAGACCTCATAAGGAACCTATGTACCAAATTTGGAATCTATTGACTCTTTGGAATCTTTGGAATAATAGGGGTGTGCAACTGTGCAACCCCTATATTCACTTCACCGTAATGGCGGCCGCGCTAAAAACAATACCTTAACAGATCAAATACGATATACTTTTTTCATCACACTTGCTCGTAAATGGTGTTATTCCATGCCTGTATACAGAAGGACAATGGCCTAAATTGTTCCCGCGGGAATTATGGCGAGTTTGTCATCCCTAGGGAGTAATGACTTTCTTTTTATAAATTTGCAACTCTTTCGTACATCATTTCTGACTAAGGAGGTTTAATTTTCAGCCAAAAATTAAATCGGTTTCTAATTTCATCTTTAAAAATTAGCTATAGACTAACTTACATTACACAAAACCTATACGCTTCTTTAAACTTCATTATTTTTATACCTATTTCAAGTTTATATCAACATTTATCATTAATTTTAGTAATTATAATTTTTTATCAAATTGGCTAAATCTGGCTCGAATCCAGGTCGAAACTAAACGCAGTAATTATCTGTGGTAGAGGTCACAAAAAAAATATCGTTTCCATTTACGTTCCCGTTCGTCAAAAGTTATTTCTTTATATTTTGCAGAGTTAAAGTGTTTTCTCTTTGTTTTTTTTCCTCGCAAATGTGATGAAAACCATTGTGTGTATCACAGGCAGTAAGGGGATTACTAACTCGAGTCATTAAAAGCCTTCGGCGTCGGGCTTCTAACACTCTCGTTAGTAATTCCCTTCATACTACCCTTGATGCACAATGTACTATTCCGTCCTAGAATGGCACAGAATATGTAATAGTACAAGGTTATGGTATTGTTTACTCGGCCGCCATTACTGTTAAGTACTTAAGTAAGAGCTATCAAAACGTTGACAATACTTCAATAACTGGTCAGAAACGATATGTTTTAATCGTGTTAAATAGAGGCCCTTTCGTTTCTAAGAATAAAATTCAGTAGGTATATTAATTAAATGTTTCGAATACCCTTCTAGATTTCATTAAGATTATAATTTCTTTACGTGTTGTTAAAACACGTTATAACCTGAAACATATACTTTTAATTACATTCGACAGAAACCCATTTATTCTGCTGATAATTATTCTGTAGAGTACCCGAATCAGAATGGATTTTCTGTATAATATTCTTACAGCACTTGGTATTTTGTCCACGACTAAGGATTCTGGTAAGAGAATGTGGACATTTGAGAATAGTTAGATTGATTTGGAATATACTTCTGCTACAATAGTTCAGTCAAATGTTACATTTTACCTTAAAAGTTCGAGTATCTGCCATTTTTGTATGTATCAAGAAAATGAAGGTCTTCTCGTTGTCGTTTATCAAAAGAAAAGCCACCCTGGGCCTCTATTCCCGTCGGTTCAAAACATATCGTGTTTGAGATGTTGACGGTATTCTTTTGACGTCAGCCGCCATTCAAAATCGCAGCAATCAAAAGGTTGACAATACAATAACAAATCAAAAACGATATTGCTTCTACCGTGTCGAATAGAAGCCTTGAGCACGCGCGTCATACGCATTGTATACTTTTCCCGCTCTTCCCCCTATTGTAACTCCTTCGGGGGTGAATTTTGGAAAACCATTTCTTAGCGCTCACTTAAATTATGAAAGGAACCTCTGTACCAAATTTCAAGTTTCTAGGTGCAGTAGTTTCGGCTGTGCGTTGATATTTGTCAGTGAGTCAGGTTTGCCTTTTATACACGGTGTGGCCTGTGTAACAGGAGCAAAAAATTAAAACGTAGATTCTACTCCTCAAACTACGCAACGTTTGTTTGACGACTTTGAAAAAAAACTTGCGGTTTGAATTTTATTACATTATAAAGTTAATTCGAACACGCAATGTACTATGAAATTGGTTATGTCTGTAGAGTGACTAGACTGACAGGCGATGTCAATTAGACGGAGTTTTAAGTACATTGAAAATACTACTTACTTTGTTTGAAAAATGAACAATCTAAAAACTTTATGATTTTAAAAAGTTGCTAAACAAAAGTTGTCTAGTTTAAGGAGTACAATCTACGTTTTAATTTTTTGCTCCTGTTACAGGCCACACCCTGTATATATAGATACCACGTTTGTGTTGTTTCGCTTCCCCAGGAACAACAAACTACTGCTTGGCCCCGCTGAACATGAGCGACTGCGGCCTCCCCCAGTCTCTGGTCTACTCTTACTCCAACGTCTTTTCCAAGTGTAGAGTCACTGTGTGGAGAGGTTGCCCGAGCGACAACCTGTTCTTTAGTAAAACTCAGTGTGCCGAACATTGCATGAAGGTTGTCGAAGGTAAATTACACCTGACTGGCGACATGTTTAACTACATTTTTTTTATAGCAGTGAGAAGGCACGCGAGCACTCAGGGCACCTGATGGTAAGTGGGATCTGAGACCCATAGACATTTGAAATCTCAAGACTACAATCTCCAAACTGCAATCCTAAGACTTCAAATGCGTTGCCAACCCTGAGGACTGAGATGGAATGCCTCTATGCTAGTAATTTCACCGGTTGTCATCCCCACACTGGAACACAGCAATGCGAACACAGTTGCTTGGCGGTGGGTTAATGGATAAGATGGTGGCAGCTATCCGGAGTTCCGGACGGTCCCTGCACAAGGTCATACACAAACATTATATTATCACTTTCTTGATGAATCATGACCCCTCATTTATCAAAACCGGTTCAATAGCTTAGGACCTTGAGTGAAATAAGTATCCGAGTTTTGGTCACATCATTATCGTTTCATGATCATTATCATGATGGTAATGATATACAGACCTTCACAAGATGTTGACAAGCTAGTCTCGTAATGGTTGGTATATAGCTTCCAACGAAACTGTCTTTAGAATAAATATTTTCCTGTCCATATACCTTCTTAACCAAGGTCACCGACATAGCTCAGAGAGTTAGCATGCTGAAGTGGCAATGGGCAGGCCACATAGCCCTGAGAACTGATAACCGTTGGGGAAGAAAAGTTCTCGAGTGGCGGCCCCGCACCGGTGGACGGAGTGTTGGACGGCCTCCCACCCGGTGGTCTGACGACCTGGTTAGGATCGCGGGGAGCTGCTGGATGCAAGCGGCTCAAGACCGTGACTTGTGGCGCTCTTTGGGGGAGGCCTTTGTCCAGCAGTGGATGCCCCCGGGCTGATGATGATGATGATGATGATAGCTTCTTTGACTTATTATCCTATACCATGAGCCCATGACATGCTGTGGAAAAGACTTGATTTAAATTTCGATTACCTATGATTTATGTATTAAAATGTACGCAGGTTTTTTGTTACTTGTATGTTTTATCCGTACATACTGTATTACTGCGTATTTAGTAATGTGATAGTTCACTATTATTTCGAGCTTTGTGTGTTTGTTTACCATGTAGTTTATAAACCGTGTGGTTGCCGGCTTAGAATAGTGACACTCCATGTCTTCCCGTGGACGTCGTAAGAGGCGACTAAGGGAATAAAGGCTTGTATTATTGTTAGGCGATGGGCTTGCAACCTGTCACTAATATACACTGGTAAACATCTTAGCCTGTTTGTGCAAAATGGGGTTACAAAACTAAAAATTCTGTAGCGCTTCCTACCCGCACTCTGAGAATGAAGGCGTGTATGTGTGTAATATTTAAATTATCCAGGCTTAAATGATTTGTTTCAGATAACGAGCCATATCGCAAGTGTAGCATGCCTTTGAATAAAAACACATGCAAAAAACTATTACATCCTGAAAAAGTATTCACTTATAGTATGGAAAAAAAAACTTGTGTCAAAGCCGATTGGTACGGCTGCTCAACTCTTAACAAGTTCCACAACGAAGAGGTCTGTGTGGAAATGTGCCAGAAGCCCAAATATAACTGGGATAAAACAGTTAATTTACATACAGAGAAAGAATTTGAACAGCTAATTGAAAAAATGTCTGCATCAGCTGATTTTGACGATTAATTAAAAAAAATCAGTTCGTCGTTAATCTCCGTTTATCTGTACGTTTTATGCTCAAAATGTACAAAAATGTTAAATTTTAGGAATAAAACTACTTATTTTCTATTTCTTTTTCATTTGGTGATCTTTGTTAGAAAGTTCCTGCTCTATTTATTTACTTATTTAATCTTTATTGCAGCAAAATACAAAGGGTACAAAAGGTCAACTTAACGCCTTATGGCATTCTTGTTAAATAAAAATGATCTACAATTTGACCTTTGGGCAACTTAAAAAAATATTGTAGGCTAGATTGCTAGTTTAAAAAAACGATCGGGCAAGAGCATGTCGGACAATGATGGGGTTCCGAAACTACAAATATAAAAAAACTATCCCAAAAAACAGCAAATAAGTATGACTTGAAATTCTATTCGTAAGTTATATGGAGCTCTCATAGATGTTTTTAGTACGTACTTATAAAAAATTTAGTACTTATGTCAGGTTCAGTGCGTCTCAGGAACCAATAATAGTTTTCCTTTAAAATTCGTTACTTGTAGTTATGGCACTTATGGCTGAAGGGGAAAGGAGGAGGGGGGGGGGGGGGGGGGGGGGGGGGGGGCACACGCCATTTTAGAGTGTTTTTTTTTAAATATCATGTACATAATGTTTTTTAAGGATATTGAACCGCGAAACGGACCGACGGAACCCTAAAAATCAGGCGATAGCGAGTCAGACTCAAGCACTGGGAGTTCCGCACCTGTCTATATCTTATTTTTATGTAATCTCTTTGTACCGCCTGAAAAATATTCTGGATGTATCGGGATCTATTCTCGCCAATAAACCTAGTGTTGACAAATCGATCTGAACGCCACCATCCCGCATGAAGAGAACCTCGTGAAGGCTAAGAAGATGAAGCTCAGCAAGTACCTTGACTTGGCTCTCGAGGTGACCGCCAAGAGGGATGTTGACTCGAGGATCATAGTCCTGGTAGTTGTTTCGGCGAACGGTCTCATAGCGACGAGTCTCCATCCAACGAAGCAGTGAGTGTAAGTTGCTGTTCACGCGGCAAACCGTCCCGAACGCGTAAGTGACCGTGTTCTTTATGGCCCCTCTGCACATCGGCGGATCATGGGCGAGCGTAAGGGATGGAGCAACACGTTAGAGTATCAACATATTCTTGTATATCACTCTTACGTATTGCTCTGTTCCTTACGCTCACCCATGATCCGCCGACGTGTAGAGAGGCCATTATACGAGAAACGCAAAAGCGATCGAGACGATTCTGTGTATGCAAAAATACACCAGAGGCTCAGGTACTCGTCGACCAGGCACGTATTGTGAGTAGGTATGTACCTCTCTTTGCAGCTCTAACCGCCGGTAGCTTGAGCCCTACCCCGCTGCCGGCGTCAACCGTGGGTTACATTTATTATAATGTTAATTTTTGTAGTACTATTGTTATTTAAATTTTATATTGAAATATTTATCGTAAATCTAACCTATAGATAATAAAATAAATATAAAAAGAAGGAAAACAAAAATAAAGCTCTGAAATTTATTATTTGATTACGCGGCCTGTTTTATTGAGCTTAAATAATTATTCACGGGTTATTAAAACACTGTAAAATTGCAATGAAATGATATACCTACTCTTTTATTCTGCTAATAAACTAGTATTAAAAGAAACGTTAAAAAAATGGCTATTCCAGTGATAAAATTGACAATATTACTAAATATTCTAGCTGCTTCTTATTGGGCTGCGGATTCAGGATCAGGTAACAACATGCATCATCATCATCATGTCAGCCGAAAGACGTCCACTGCTGTACATTGGCCTCCCCCAAGGTTTTCCACAGGGACTGGTCCTACACCGCTTGCATCCATCAGATGCATCGGCGGCAGGCACCATTTCCATATTTATAATAGTAACTGTGGTGGAAGGACCTCCCGCAGGACCAGACAGCCAAACAGGAGAGTGCGTGCATTATTGTGTTCAGTCTTTAGATTTTAATCTTGGGATTGTAAATATCTACCGGCTAGTGGACTGTGTGCTCGTTCAAAAACAAATTAATGACGATCTAACATACTTCAATATAGTAGCGTTCAAATTAGTTGCGGGTAGTAGGACCTTGTGCCAGGGCCCGTCCGAATCGCTACCACCATCTTATCCATTAACCTACTGCTAAACAGCAGTGTTTGTATTATTGTGTTCCGGATTGAGGATAAGACAGCCGGTGTAATGACCAGCATAGAGGCATTCCATCTTGGTCCTCAGGGTTGGCAACGCATTTGCAGTCTTGTGAATGCGAATGTCTATGGGTCACAGTTTTCACTTACCATCAGGTGGCCTGCGTGCTCGTTTGCCTTCTTTTTGCCATAAAAAAAAGTATTTATACGCACGTCTTTTCCTATTTCTGCACTCTTTTATGCAACTGCTAATCCCAGACCAACATGATAATATTCAACTCGGTAGCTCTATATTTACTTTCTCCTGCCCCTTCATCGTCAGATCAGCTCCTAGATGTAATACCACGGTACTAGTTTTTGCCTGCGACTTCCTCCACTCCTGAAATTGTATTCTTTTGGGAAGCATTTTTTTCCCAGGTTTCAAGCCAACTTCATACCAAATTTAATTAAAATCGGTTAAACAGTCCTGCCACCACTAAGTTGCTGGTTTCCCTGTAACTATTTCGTTTGTTAGGCCTTTACCTCAAAAGCATAAATTCAAGCTCCGTATTTTCTCACAAATATTGAATTATATAATTATAATAATAATTATTGTATCCTACTTTAATGTCACTGTACTTCAATTTCGCAATGAAAGAATATCATCTAATATTTATTAGTCACAAAGATAATATTTCAATGACTGATAACATTTAAGACATTAAACTACAGGTATAAAACGCGTTTTAAAAAAAATGTTACAGAATTTTAGTGCGAACATCAATTAACGCGGCACATTAAATAGAGTCCCAAACAAACATCGATCGCGACGAAATGCGTCTAGGGTAAAATACTACAAGAAAAATTAAGTGCTACATATTAATTATATTAATGTAAAAAGCCACGCGAAAAATTGCTCCAAGTAAAAGATTCTATTGAAATTTTGTTCATTCGAGGTGAAATGCGATTCTATGAATTGCTACAAGGAATTTATGATTTTCAGGTAAAGGACTAACAAACGAACTATTTCTGTTCTTAGTGCCTCTGGACTTCTGCTTGGCTCCTCTAAACATGAGTGATTGTGGGCTGCGTCCGACGCCAGTGTACTCCTACTTTGGAACGGGCCCTCATGGACCCATTTGCAAGGTCGCTCTTTGGAGAGGCTGCTCTTCTGATAACATGTTCTACAACGAGAAGCAGTGTGAGAAACTATGCAGCAAGGAATTTGAAGGTAAAACGTTCTTTCCAATGTTTTAGATTGTCATCTTAAGATTGCACATGTCTATGGGCTTCAGGGTTTACCATCAGGTGGCCTGTGTGTTCGCTTCCCTTTTTCATGCCGTTAAGAGATCACTACGGTTATAGCCAGAAATTAATCTTGTCTTCTTACTTCGTCATCATCATCAGTCTTTACTAGTTGACCGCTGGACATAGGCTGATCTTGACCTAGAAACCTCGTTGTGGTGTTCTCATTTGTGATGATTTTAAATGTGCTACTTTTAATAATTATTATATATTTATTACTTTTGTAACTTGCAGGTAATGTAAATTACCATTAACTGCCGCACTCGAAGACGTCAATGAAAATTAATGCTAGATTAAAGTTGCTGTTGTCACTATGCTATAGCAATAGAATAAGACAACACACATCACTAATAGAATAGCCTGTCCAACGAAGACCAAAAACTGCCGCTCAGGGTAAACAACTCGTGTATAAGCGAATTTTGGCAACTATGCCAACAGAATGGTGTTTTAAACCACATACTAAAAGTACTGACGACGGGGGTGGAGAAACCTGATGGCCCATAGCAAAAAAAATCCATTACATGATTAATCTGCATAAAATTCTCTACAAAAAAGGTTGAAACATTTTTTATCTGAGATCAATATTTAATGAGCTATGGAGGGAAGAATGATTCCCGAAAGGTCATAGTCGGGTTTCTATAGTAAGTCGGCCCTTACATCAGATGGGCTCGGGTTTTTTTTGTGAGTAGGTACCGCTTATAGTAAAGAATATTTATGCGGAGCATCAACATCTTAATTGTGACAGTTCTCGACTTATGACTTTTTTCATGTTTGTTTTTATAATATACAGCTACTGTTTTTCGGGATGTATTCAAGCGATTTGCTTAAAATTTTGAGATGATGTTCTTTATACAGATTTGCATCGCCTCTCAAAAAACGAATACTAGTTATCATATAAAAAAAGAATAAAAAGACCGAATTAAAAAAAACACTGATTTTTGTGGTTGACACCTCTAAATTTTTGTCTCAGAATATAACCATACTACTACTTACCAAAATATCAACATTTTCCAGGCGGTACTTCCTATTACACCCGGCGGTTCTTCCTTCAAATCATCCACATAAAAAATAATTTATCTTTTTTATTTGGTCTTTATTTATTTATTTTTATGTGATAACCAGTATTTGTTATTTGGGAGGCGATGCAAATCTATAAAAAGACCATAATTTCAAAGTTTTATGCAAATCACTTCAATACATCCTGAAAAACAGTACATTAAAAAAAGTCATAAGTCGAGAACTGGCACAATTAAGATGTTAATTAACGCCGGGTGTAATAGGCATAAATATTCTTTACTATAAGAGGTACTCACAAAGAAAACCCGAGCCCATCTGATGTAAGGGGCGACTTACTATGGAAACCCGACTATGGCCTGTCGGGAATCATTCTTCCCTCCATATCTCATTAAATATTGATCCCAGTGAAATATGTAACACATTTTTTTTGTAGAGAATTTGTACGCAGATGAATCATGTAAGTAACGGAACTTTTTTCGCTATGGGCCACCGTTTACGAGTTTTTTAAGAAAAACTAAAAAAAAGGGACCTTCACACCCACACCCGTTAGCTCTACCCCACCCGTCAATAATTTTAGTCTGTGGTTTCAAACACCATTCCCTACAACTAGTTCGTTGCTCAGGCTATAAACAAGCATTATAGATTTAATTGACGTCTCTGAGAGCGGCTGTAAGCATTTTTGTATTTTATGATTTAAAAAATAGCCGTCTGCTGGAGTTTCTTGCGGCGCCACTTCGCAATGATGGTCTTACTTTGATAGTAAATTTACACCAGAATTACTGACGTAAAAAAGGCCAATTTGGCCAATTTACCAAAAAAAAAAAGAATTTAAATGCGCCTTGATTGCAGCGTAAAATTCAAATAATTGCTGTTTACTTTACTTAAAACCGCAACATTGAGTAAAATGGTTTACCAGGATTTAGAAATTATAAGTTTTTAACTGTTGAATCAATAATCATCGTTAAAGGCCGTAAGGTTTCTAAGATTCGATCAAAACTATCGAGGCTATTGATTCTAATCGCGTTTTTACGTTTAACATTCAAAGAGATATGACCAAATGTAATATATCGGCTTAGAATAGTGCTACTCCATGCCTTCCTGTGGAAGTCATAAGAGACGACTTAGGGGTTAAAGGCTTGTAGTATTGTTAGGCTTGCAGCCTGTCACTAATATACAATGGTAAACATCTTGGCCTGTATGTGCAAAATGTGGTTATAGAATTAACAACAAGTTATTAGAGTTGTAGGTAATTCTGTAGCTCTGCCTACCCCACTCTGGGATGAAGGCGTGGCGTATGTATGTATGCGTATGTTTAATATATCCAATGAATTAGTAGTATAATTATTGAGATCCAGACCGTGGAACACTACCGACTTTATCATAATCAGGAAATGAGATATTGTGAGGCGTTCATTATAAACATTATGCAGTTTATTCTTTTGTTACAGATGACATGAACATTTACAGATGTAATATACCTTTGAACACACACGCTTGCAACGAAAATTCCAAACGTGTGTTTACATTTAGTAATGACAAAAAAACCTGCGTAGACGCAATTTGGCATGGCTGCCCTACTCTTAACAAGTTCGTCGATAAGCAGGCGTGTGAAAATACTTGTCTCAATGCAAAGTTGGATATGAATGATAAATTGAAAATTCACACGACGCAAACCGACAGGGAAATGCAATTTTTGACTGAAGAAATGGAAAGCCTTAGTCCTGCTGATGATTAAGATTAAGTATTATAGTATTGTATACCTATTACAAATAAACTTATGAAGTTTAACTTTGTAAAACGTAAGTTAAATAATATTTAAATAAAATTGAACCTGTTTATTCTATCACACGAGCACTATTTAGCTTAGCCGAGAGACATAAAAACTGACTAATATAAAGAAAATAAAATTTCAAGTCATTGTTTTACTTGTCTCTTCCAAAGCAGGTACGACTTAATATATATATTACAATAAATCTAATCCGAATAAATTGGGGTTTAAATTATAAAATTAATTACGTTTGAATTTTATAATAATACGTTGCTCGACAAAACTGTTTTGATTGGCTGATTAACAGAGACGCGTCGTTTTGTTTGTTTTCATGAAGTACCTAAAACCTATAGTTCTATTATATCACGAAACCGGGTTTGCCGTACTTGTAGTAGTATCACGTGTAGACACACTACGGCGTCGCTTATCGAAAACCTCTACGCACTCAGAGACAACGTGCACGTGCATCTACACACACATCTATGGCAAACCCGCTTTCGTGAGATGAAACAACTGTGTACAGGGTGGAAAATACGAACGCCATGTTAGGAGTACTCAATTCTACACAAAGGAGACATGTTTTTTTATTTTAATAATACTAAATTCATAGATTTTTGAAAATTCATCTATCCTAATCGGGAATCGATTAAACATACTGTTTTTCTTAAGTCCTGCGTTTGTTTAATTATTTAAAAAGGTTTTCCCGTTAGTTTAAAGATGTTTGAATTATCTCTAATTAATAGAACAAAACATACAGGAGAAGGGTTATTGAACCCTGTCACGAAAATTAAGAAGTGTTTTTGGACATAATTTTTGGTTTTTGGTTCGTTTCCTGGCGAGTAAAAGACAAATTTGCAAAGATCCATGATTTTATTTATTGTTATCGAAAATATAAGTGAGTGAAGAACATGCCACTTTTAATATGGAAGCCACCCTCCGTGTGGCGTACGTTTTTTTCACACGTTATAAAATTTATCCTCGTGGCTCACGTAGGTATGTAGCCTGTGTCAAAGACGACACGACGGTGGTTCGTACCGCCTAGAATAGTAGATGTCGGTAGATGACGAGATACGAAGAGTCACGTGATCTGCCAGTGACGCGATTGGTTTAAAACCGAAACGAATAGAAACGCTGGTTAGCGTAGTCCATCTTGGCAAGGCCCTTTGTGCGTGCGTAGCTGTCGAAGTGGAATTCTAGAGTCTGGCAAATGAAACATGAGAATGAAAAAATGGCAACACTGTAGTGTCGTCCCTTTCAAATCAATCTAAGAAAAAAGGGACGACACTACAGTGTTGCCATTTTTTCATTCTCATGTTTCATTTGCCAGACTCTAGCTAAGTACCTAACTGTAACTACTTCTCCTGCTACCCTAATCTTAATGGAACCATAAACAACCTACTTGTACAATTTAATATCCGGTTACGCAACTAAATTTTATCGACTATATATTTTTTAACAGGTTGTAAAAGTGTAATACAACTGAAATTCATTTATTCTCTAAACAGGCTTTCAAAATGATTGTGAAGTGTTTAGTTCTGTTTAATATTCTAGCTGCTCTTTTCTTTTGTGATGTGGATTCAGGTAAGAGATTGAGGAACGATAAAAACAAAAGTGTAGACCGATAATAAACGTACTATGTAACTAGGTAAGTATTGATAACTCGTTTTATATTCCGAATCAGTACGAGCACGCTCACACTTAACCATTTTATAATATCCGTTGTTTTTCTTCAGTGACTATAATCCTGTAACCACACCAAATTTGACGCTTGTACGTCTTATAGTTTTTACGCCACAGCTAAAAAAAACGCGGTAAAAAAACTCTACTTGTATGGTGACCTTGATTACTTCACTTAATTTATATTTTTACATTTGGTAGTAAATCCGGTATTTAATATATCTATAACGGTTCAAAAAATTCGACTGTTTAAAGTTATGACAGACGGACGGACAGCGGAGGCATATTAATAGGCCCTTCGGGCACGGAACCCTGGAAAGGAATGAGATAATTGACTCTAATACCCCCCACTCAAAACAGTCTGTAAAGTTTATAACGTGTGTCTCTATGTCTATGTGTCTGTCGGTTTGTGGCATCGTAGCTCCCAAAGTTTTTTTTAAATAAAGCTACATTAATCGGGATGGTTTTTAGCAAGAATTCATAAAAAAAATTGGGCCGTTTAAGACATATCACCTCTGAAAGTAGGGGTGGTTTTATGGGGGGGCTTTTTACCCCCTAAAAGCTCAATATCTCAAAAACGCCTGAAATTATTTTGATATAACATATCTAGAAACCACTGCTACAAAATCTGCTTTCAAATAATAATCCAAATCGTTTCATCCGTTTAAGAGCTACAGTGTCACACACACACACAAACACACTTACACGTCAAACTTATAAGACCCCTCTTTTTTGGGTCGGGGGCTATACCGGGTGTACAATCCAAATGGGTCAGAATGGTGAAGTCGGAAACTATGAGAAATAGCGAGATCTGTTCTTAGGAACCATGACGTCGATTTTAGATTTAATAATAATTACCTACATTCAAACTTTTTTACTAACTCTCATACTTTAAACAAGATTCCATTAGTGTTGTGCTTCTTGCGAGTTGCAGAATTTATACCTGGGTCGTTCTTGCATTTCGTTCAAATCACGTTTCCAGGGCAAAAAGTGCTACGATTTTAAGATTTATTACAGATCTTTTTTAATAGAGTTATTATAGCCTAAAGGTACTTTCGGTACCATCTAACGCGTATAGAATTTAGTATTAATTAAAGCAAGTAAATGCTAAAAAACGTGGCAATATCTCATCCCCCTCCTGTTTCCAACGACCATTCAGAGGCTTTGATATTTTTTTATTCTCTAGTTTTGCCAGTAATTATGATTTCTGTCATTTTATCATGTTAAGTAACAAATAAACAATACATAATTCAGGTTGATTAATTTTTAGCACTGTATTAACTTTGAAAGAATCAAGGTTTTAGTTTTGTCAAATAAAAAACCTCATTCCCGTCCTCGATGAAGAACTTGCAAGTTTTAAGTTACCTGTGGACACCCAAACGCGGCATGAACCTACCGCTCGCCCCCCTCCCGCTCTGTCGCGCGCCACAGCTCTGAGCGGACGGACGCTAGTCGCCGGGTTTTAAAAATAACGACGATATTGTTGCGCGGAGGGAACTTTGGTATCGCCTAAACTTCATCCCCGTCCTGCCTTTTATTGAGTAAGTAATTTTTTACTAAATATTGGTGTTGGTTTACCGTGATCCTTGTATTGAATTGTTAGTACTTATTCAATCTAGTAGAACAGGTACTCAGGCAATATAAGCAAATTAAGATCAAAGTGCAAATACTCATTACCCTCCTATTCATTACATTCCATTTAGCGAAAAATTTTAATGCAAGGTAATGATAACGTTTGGAAGGGAATGAATACTCTTCTGTAACTTAAAATAAACAAAGCTTTCCAAGCATATTCTAATATTATATAACCGAAAATGAGAATATATGTTCATTTCTTTGATTGCCTATCCTGTTTTATCAATTTTTATCAAAATTGTTCTGAAAAGTAGCTTGCAAACGTTTTTTAACAAACAGTAATGCGAGTTACTTTTAACTTAAAAAGTTTTAGGGTTCTACAGTAAGGAACAGAACTCTAATAGAATCTGTCGGTCTGTCTGTCTGTCTGTCTGTCTGTCTGTCTGTCTGTCTGTCTGTCTTTCTTTTTGTCTGTCTGTCCGTCTGTCTGTCTGTCTGTCTGTCTGTCTGTCTGTCTGTGTGACCGGCAATTTGCTCCAAAACTACTGGACCGATTGAGTTGAAATTTAGTACACAATATAATATACGAGTCGGTGACTTAAAGACGGACATGTAACGTAAAAAAATGAATATTAAACATGGGCGGCACATCATTAATAGTAATGAAAGCCGTTAGAAATATTTATTTTTAACTTATATAAACATTAAAGTTTAAGAATTTATGCATCTTGACTATTATATCGAAGGTTTATTACACGGATTGAAATTATGCAATTCATGTTATGTTAAATGAAAATTAGACCATTTGTTTTTATACTAAACATTACAAACAATTTTGAAAAATTTGAAATTCACAATTTTGGCAGTTGTTTGTGGTTCTTGCAATCGCTGTCCCTATACTCCCTATGCAATCCGGGCTCACCCTTACTATGCCCAGATTATTTGTAATTCCAAGTCACTATCGTTGCGTTTATTTATTAATTATTTGATCTTACAGAGACTGCATTGGCTAAAACAAAGAAAAAACTCACGAAAGATGAAAAACTTGCGATAGATGGATCTAGAAAACGCGAAAAATATAAAGAAATTAAAAATAACCCAGAGCTTTATAAAATTGAAAAAGAAAAAGAGCGATTGAAATACCTAAAGAAAAAGGAAAAGAAGCAAATTTGTAGCATAAGAGATCTCCCAAATAGTTCCTATTTAGCTTTTGATATAATTAAAGTTTTTTCCTAATGTCGTAGATATTATGTAAGTTGAGATTTACCTTATTTTTATTTTTTTAATTAGTTTTGTTACTCTCCAAGACTTTACTTTTAGAATTTCTTATCTACATTAAGTAATTGAAAATTACAATTGCCAATTTTTATTTTTATTGCACGTGAGATTTCGTTTTGATCTCACTTGTACAATTATCATTACTTTACTTCTTTGAATTTGTTTATTTTAATACATGTGATAATTGATAATTGCCAGTTTTCATTTTTATCACATGTGCTCTTATGTTTCGCTATCACTTGTGTTAATCTCATTTGTACAATTGGTTAATTGTCCAAATATGTTATTATTATTAGTAATATTTGTTAGAAGTTATACTTATTTGTTCCGTTTGATTTTAAAACCTTAAGTTGTTACTTAGATGTGGCTGCCTTAATAAAGAAAAGTTACCTTATTTCTGTTGTTTATAAAAAAAATGTGATTGTAAGTTGATTTTGAATGAATTTCCAAAGAATAATTTGTACCTATTTCTGTTTATTTTAGAATTTTGTATTTTTGTTTTGTTATTTCAAAGGCTGATTAAAAATAATACTCTCTAATATGACTTTATTAATCCATTCAACAAATCCAAACTTACCTATTATAAGTTTCATCTTTCACTATCATTACCTTCCAAGCCTAGTTCATTTCCTTCCATTCAGTTTTCATTACCTTCCAAGCCTATTTCATTACCTTCCGGGCGATTTTCATTACCCTCTTAGGGCTCATTACCTTCCTTCCCTTTACAATAAGTACAATTATGTTATAAAGGTGCCTTTCATTGGTTTTTATTGTTTTTAAATACGTGAAACTTCTCATTAATTTTTATTTATAAAAAATCGAAAAAAAAATCGGTTCTCAATTATTGTGAAATTTGAACGAAACGCAAGAACCACCCACCTACACATTGATTTTGACCAGGTTCGATTCCCGGTTACGTATGAGAGTTAATAAAAAAGTTTGAATGTAATTATTATTAAATCTAAAATCGACGTCATGGTTCCTAAGAACAGATCTCGCTATCTCTCATAGTTTCCGACTTCTCCATACTGACCCATTTGGATTGTACACCCGGTATATTACTCTGACTTCTGCATTTAGACTCATTTAAGTTAGTTGATTATCTTTCTCTGCTCTCAACCCAGCATCACCACAATACTGCTTGGCCCACCTGAACATGAGTGACTGTGGTGGACGACGCACTCAAGTCTACCACTATTACAAGCCAGGGTCGATCTGCAAGCTCGCCGTTTGGAAAGGTTGCCCAACCGAAAATATGTTTAACAACGTGCACGAATGTAATAAACAATGCATCAGAAATAAGGCAGAAAAAGGTATTTTTTATGGCTAGGTTTTTTTAAGATCTAGGTACTACTTCAGGAGTCAGCCACGGTAAGTTTTCAAAAAGGAGGTTAGCCGTGTAGAATGTGCGGCGGTTCATTATTTGAAACCAAAATTATAACCCGGAGATTATCTATGAGTAATCTTAAAGTGGGTCCACATTTGTAACATTTCATAGTAACATGGTACCGTGACCGTGTCAGTACCGGTTATGAGGACGGTATTTGTCATGTTACGTGGGACTGTCGCAATGGAGCCATCCTGAGCGCATCATTTACACTACCCTACTAATATACAAGATACTTAGATAGAGATAGTGTACATTTGCCACTGAGTCCGATCAAATGAGGCTCTATAGTTAGGACCCACTTTAAGAAATTCCTCTACCAGTGCCCTTACCACGAGACAATTACCGTACTCGGTAGCGAGTCGAATGCTCTGTCCCTCGCAGCCAGCAGTATTCTTATTAGACTGCGAGGAACAGAGCAACCGACTCGCTAGCGAGCACGGTAATTGTCTCGTGGTAAGGGCACGTCATATTCGATTTGCTACTGCATCGCACGCGTACGCACAAGTGGACCTTGATAAAAATCTTGCGTATCAAACCACTTCTATGTTTCATTCAAGTTTTTTTTTTCAGTTTCCGTAGCAAAGATTGATTACAGATGCGATATTCCTCTGGACACTCACGTTTGCGCATTACAATCAGAGCGAGTGTTTACATATTGCAATGAAAAACAATCATGTGTCGAGGCCGAATGGTACGGTTGTCCATCACTCAACAAATTCAATGACCGAGAGACATGTGAGGAGACATGTTACGACACAGAAATTGATTGGAAAAATAAATTGAAAAGCTTAGATATGCGGTCTATTAAAGGAGTCCAAAGCGTTGTGGATGAATTATTGAAAACAAATGACATCAACAACGAAGACGACGACGTAGACATGAAAAGGGACTTCTTTCACTTTGATGAACTCGCTTTAACACGTGACATATCACTTGGCCAAATTCTCAGAAATACATTTGAAAAACCAAAGAATAATAAATTCCCCGAAAATCTGAAAACAAAAGTTCCAAAATGGTACGCGAAAAACACAACAATAAAAAGTGAGATAAAACAAGACGCAAGCAAACAAAATGAAGAGGAAACAGATAACACGACAAACGCAAGCAAACAAAATGAAACTGACAAACATAACACGACAAACGCAGGCAAACAAAATGAAACGGAAAAACATAACACGACAAACGCAAGCAAACAAAATGAGACTGAAACACATAACACGACAAACGCAAGCCAACAAAATGAAACTGAAACACATAACACGACAAAGGCAAGCCAACAAAATGAAACTGAAACACATAACACGACAAAGTAATAAAACGAATGTCTGTTAATTGTCATTCAGTTTAATAAATTTTGTTTGTTGATTGATACTTATTACTGATAACTGATACCTACCGACTTTAAAAGGCAGGTTCTATGTTAACTTAAAAATTATACTCATTTGATTAATATTATAATTGAATAATATTGACACCGGGAAGCAAGCGTTTGGAGGACGAGTATAATTATTTTACTACTATAATTATACTCCTCGAGCTTAAACCGGGTTGGATTCCTGGTGGTACGGTTATTGCATTATAAAAAGATTTGGTTCTCTAGAAAAAAGATCCTATCTCTAATAGGTAAATATACCTAAGTATAAATCAAAGACAGGTTCTCTAGACTTATAACTTAGTTCACTTATATTTAGTTTATGGGGGAATCAACTTCTAAGGTAGCTAACTATTTTTTGACATGTTTTACAATTTATACGTTTCTAGAAAGGTATACCTATATTTGCTAACGACGTGGATTGCACGTTTATTAAATCAGACAAATAGGTGAACTTATTAGAGTTAAAATAGTACATTTTTAAATAATAATATACCTAGTTGGTAAATGACTTTGATAACAATAAAGAACATATCCCCAGGTTTTGTATGAAAACAAATCCCCAGATTTACCCGGTTTTTTCGAAAACTAAAAAATATTTGAAGTCTTTAACGTGTAAGGTGTAAATTTTGATGGTCTGATTTTAAATTCATAAATTATTATAAACCATAAATTACCAGGAAAGTTTTACAACGCAAAAGAAAATGAGTGCCATAAGTTGAAGGCCTTATAACTAGATATATCTTTGTGTCCTCCTTCACCGTGGCAATATCTTCGATTCACATTCTGCAGCGTCTCGGTAGGCTCAAAGGTTTTATACCCAAGTTACAATCATCTCGAAATATTTTCAATGGCTTCTCCGATCGCGATAATTCAACAGATAAAGATCGATTCGATTCGTAATTGACACTGTAATGGTGTTGCAATGGACATGTTTATTTCTTTCTTTACCATTGTGATTCTATATTTTATTTCAAAAGTTGTCATTTGGAGTATTTATGGTATGTTTGGCTCAGCAGATGGCGAAGGAAACGGTAAGTTCTATAAAGAAAACCGCATACCAGAAAACGAAGCGTTTGGTAGGCCTTCCGCAAAGTGGACAGACGATTACAGCCTAGTCAAGATGCACAACTAAGGGCCGTATTAATAAACTCATCTTGACTGTGAGGCCCGTCACAAGATACGTCAAAGTAAACGCCAAACCATAGAACGCTGTCATTTTTGACGCATCTCGAGACGAGCATTAGAGTTGAGATCAGTTTATTAATACGGGCCTAAGTTAGCCATACTCGAAAATCGACTAAATGTTATGATCTAAGATCTTTAATTTATAGAAGTTTATTCGATTGAAAGTATATTATATCAAATTTAATATGGTAAGTAATATAATTATGGCGAAAAGATAGGCTGAAAAATTTCAGTCAAGTACTCATACAATTAAAAAAATAACTAAAAATGAACTTTTTTTAAATTGAAATTGTTTGTTTAGTAAACAAATTACATACTAATCGAAGCAAACGTACGGGTATGCAAACGTTAAGTTTAGAACAAATTATTACTTCCGACTTAAGTACCTGTTTATTCCTGCCTGCCTGCCTACCCAATAGATATGATGGAAAAAATAGTCAACCTAACGTTTGCATATTCTATGGGCTTCATACTTTAAATTGGTACGTAATTTGTCTATAAAACAAGCAAATGTTTTTTTTTGTTTTAAAGGTGATTTTTATATTTTAATTAATTATATACTAGACTGAAAATTTTCAGCCTACCTATTCGCCATAGATTACTTAACATATTATTTAATTAGATATCAAATAAGGTGAAGGTCGTTTCGTATGCGGATTACTATAAGGGATTTACGCAAACTGATGACAGATCGCGTACCGCTTCTGTCAAACTTCATACATTTCAGTTGAAGGAAAAAAAGGGGGCCATTTGCAAATTACACATCCGCCATCTTTTGACGTTAAAGATGGCGGATGTGTAATTTGTTTTAGTTTTGTGTATTTAGGTGTTCAAAGTTCTCTTCTGATAGTGATTTGTGTTTTTTATGCCTTTGTGTTTGTTGCAAAGTATTAGAAGCTTGGACTTATTTCGTGTATCTGGAATCTTACTTCTGGTTTCAAGTGGACTCGCAGTGGTGCAGAGGTTACAACTATCTTGACCTCTGTCCTACATATCACCGTACAACGTTCCCCCAATCTTCCTAAAGAAGATTGGATTGTATTTTATTGCTATATTGATTTATATATACTTGACACTGGCGAATTCACTTCATTGTGGAAACGCCATATCCCTTCGGTAGTAACTGTTGAAGTCGCCGCGGGGCAAAGAAAAAGAAGGAAAAAAAAAAGTTAAAAGTCAAAATGTTAACAGTTAATGCGCATTTTTACAAGAGAATATTTATATTCATATCTTTATCTTTAACGGTTGTCTTTTAAAGGTTGGCGACACTAAGTACGGGGATAAGGAAAGAAAAACCAGCAATTTGCTATCTCGGAAGAAACCCCAGATTAATTTCTTCACAATCATGAAGGTTACAATTATTTATAACTCACATACATTAAAACCATGACCAAGCTTCAAGTTTAATAGCATATTGCTTCAGCAGTATGAGTTGCAAGTTAAAAAACCGAATTATAGGTAATGGATAGATAACGTTTATGGTTAGATTACACGTTTTCCAATTATACCGTATCTCAAATTATACACCTGTAATACGGTCATTAGTTTTCGATACATTAAAAAATAATAAGTAGGTAGGTAGGTACCTTACTTACCTAATCCTAAAAAGGCATCTAAGCCTTCATTATTAGTTAATTATTAATTATCCATTTCAATGCGCTTAATAAATGACAGTATTATGTGAACCTAGTAAGAAACTGATTTGCCTACGATCCACGTCTCAAGACAGGTTAAATGGTTATCTTACTCTTTCTTTTTAAGATCTCATATGACGGCTGGCTCATAGGTAGTCGACCCGCAACAGCCTATTTCCTGGTTTCTGCAGGAATAAATACTATTCTGACGTACCATATGACGGTCACCTCGGCGAAGATCAACGTATTAATACGGTTCATAGAAAACTGTCATTTCTTAAGCACCCAGAAAGAAAAAAAAACCGGGCAAGAACATGTCGGACCATGCTCAGTGTAGGGCTCCGAAGCCGCTAAGTACTACAAACATAAAAACAACAAGGAATAACTAATTGTCTATTTAAAGTAATTTGGTGCCGTTTTAGATGATTTTAGTACCTATCTCAAAAACCAATTATGTCGACTTGGTCTTGATAGTTTTACTTTTAAATTCGTTATAAGTATGCACTTTCATTGAAGATATTTTTCAGATTTGTAGTATTTTTAGTTTTGGCTGTGGGGGGGGGAAGCGCGCTGTAAAGCTTAATATTTCATTAACAGATCCCATAATCGAAAAATTGTTATAAACCCGCAATATTTTTGAAAGACGAATCCAACGACACCCCAAACTATGAGAAGGAAGACGAGAAAAAGAAATACATCCCCACGTTACGTGTAGGGGTGGTACAATATATTTATTTTTCCTTCCAGATTTTATTTTACTACTTTGTTGGCGTGACAAATTTTTATATTCATGCCAAATTACAGCTTTCTAGTACTAAGAGTCTTTGAGCTAGGCTGCGGACGGACGGACGGACTTGGCGAAACTATAAGGTTTCCTAGTGTGACTACGGAGCCCTAAAAAGCGTACATTCAGCAAACTAATTTGTGTTTTTAGGCCACTATACGTAGTATCTACTCCTAGCTTTTTAAAAGCGTTCGCGCGTCTATCCCTCTCACACTTGCACTCACATCTGACATTATATTAGTAACTCTCACACAAAACATGACGTTGTTAACCAAAACATAAAGATAATTCCTATTTTGCATTGGAATCAAATTGGTTCACTGTATCCAAAAAAAAACGACAAAAGACGAGGTAACAAACAAAATAAAATACTTACGTATAACTAACAGGTGATGCGAAGTGGTCCTAGCTCAGTATCTTACTGGCTCTGGCATTCTTACCTAAATAATCACACAAAGTACAAAACACACAAAAACAAATCCTTAAATAGGTAGGCTTCTTACCAAGGAAATAAGATATGAAAACGTTCACAAATACGGGAACACATCAAAAGCAAAATTGTTTTACTGTGTTGAATAAAGTCCCAGCTCTATCACGATTGCTGTGCTAAATTGAACCGTATTTTATACCCGCGACCTTCATTACAAAGGGTCACCCTTCCTATTACGAAAGGGTTTGAATGTCAAGGTCGCCCTTGAAAAGGGTGGAGTGTCGTTAACTGTTTGGTGCCACACAGCGAGATTTGTGTGGATTAAGGCTCCGTGTGGCGTCATCGGGCACTTTGGTACACTTGTACTATTATTTATTCTGTGGTAAGTATTACTCGTAATGATGGTTTAACGTTTTTTGATTTTATTAAGAGAATTGTGATCCGACTCTTAAATTGCGAAGTCGTAAAAAAAAAACACAACGAAAGGGTTAAATAATGGTATTTAATGGTAGTTGTACTCACGCACTCACTCTCTTCTTCTTCTTCGGCCTAGAGTCACCCAATGCTAAGTGTAGGCATCCTGCATTGCTCGCCACCCCTCTCGGTCCAGCCTTTCCAGGTCTCAGCCTTTCCCCATCTTCCATCATCTCTACGGCATTATGTGTCCAGCCTACTTGTACTCACTCATGTCATGTCAATTATATAAAAAACTTGTAAATGCTCAGTTAAAAATGTACATACTAAAATATCGGAATTAAAAAACTATTCTTGTAAAACGATGAAAAAAATACAAAAAGATATTGCATCGGCCGGGAATCGAACCCGGGCCGCCCGCGTGGCAGGCGAGCATTCTACCACTGAACCACCGATGCTACGGATGAGTGAGCGAAATTAATGTACCTAACCAGTAATTTAGGAGTTGTAATCATCATTACAATGTTAAAAATAAGTATTTATAGAAGGCGTACTAGGTGTAACTTTTTAAATTAGCTCCAAACATTTTAAAAGTTAATACGTAAACATACACGTATTTATCGATTTTCTTCTTCTATTGGTTAGATATTAAATTATATTCTTACCAATGATGCCAGCAGTTCGTTGTGCCCAAATTCTGTGTATTCAAGTGTTCGCCGAATGTGAAGAAACTTACTATTGACGTTAACAAAAGAAGTGTCGTTTAGCTATTTCCAAACGTTTCAATCGTATTTTTTCAGGTGCATGCCAGAATTTAGAGCAAAGAGGTTATCGCCTTTTAAACTAATGCACCTTTTTCTTCAACATTTGAAGTAGGTAGGTATGCTTGATAGATTTACAAATTTTGGTTGCAATCTAAAAACTCATAAAGTCATTACTTACGGTGTTTGACCTGTAAATGAGTGCCGCAAAGTGCAAAAGCCAAGTCCGCCCCATTCATTTCACAATTTAAAAGGTCTTCGCACTACCTACAAAGGTCACCGATAGATGGCGCTGAAATCAAAACAAGATGGCGCTTACTAAGCAGCTGATCGACCGCGCCGCACCTGACGGCGTAAAGTGCGAGTCTCGCTCTACGGAACGAAGCGAACGGCGATAACTCAGTCGCAATCGGGCTGAGCTGACGGATAGACGACTACTCTGTCCAACATTAGCTCGCTTTGTTTGTTTATAAACCGAGCAATGATATTACATCGTATGATTAAAAAAACAATGACTTAAATCAAAGACAATTAGTCAAGGATGTGCTATGTGCCTATGTAATCCTAAAGTGACGTTGTTTGCCGACATCAGCAAAGTTTATCATGTAGTTATGGATTTTTATCGATTTTAAAGATGTTCGAAATGTAGCACAGAGCTGTCACTGTGTCTAGGTCAACTGTCGGAATGGTCTAACTAGCTTAGTCTATCTTATCTTATAACGGTGCAATTATTTAGTATTGTGATTCAAAGTCAATGGTAGGAAACAGAAGTCAATGATTTACGATTATCAGTTTTAAATTGATAACGTTTTAGATAGTGATAGTAGATGTTAAACCCAGCTATAACAACACGTGTATTTGTAGTTTTAGAAATCTTGTGAACGCATACCTCATAATTACTTAAAATTAGTGTTGTTTTGTGAAGGTAGTTCGTTAAGAAGTGTGTGAAAGTGCTTTGTTTTCTTTGTGAGACCTCTTTGTGAAAGGATTATTCTCGCCAGCCAAGATCAGCAAAATGTTCGGCGTTTTCATGAAACGTTGGAAGCCAAAAAGGTAGGTTTTTGACCTCAAAGTTAAACCCTAACCCAGTTCAGTTCTTATTCATTATAATGAATGAAGTTTGAACGCTGCTAACATTTTCATTAACTATTTCAGCGTTTATTTAAATCAATGAGTTTCACCTTTTTCTTCACTTTACTTTGAAACGAGTGCTCTACTATTGTATTTCGAAACATCGTCGTTAGTAACTGTACCTACTCGTCATTTGCATTTTGCTGTATACGCACTTGTCCTACCCTTGACATGAACTGGATAACCGTTGTAGCATCGTTGGCAAACTGTAGCAAACATTGGGCTTCCATATTTCATTATTTTACCCCATATATTACTTAGCGGTTTCACATTTGTTGTAGGAAGATGTATTTGGCCAATGACTACGTGACAATGGACCCGATTCTACGTGCACATCGCTTAAATAGCCTAAACTAAATTGTCTAATTTATAGACATAGTTTAGACGGCAGATATTTGTCAATTATATTCCAGAATGTCAATGTAAAGTTGAATACATTGCTCATAGAATAGCAAAGTGTTTAAATAAAATTAGGAAGTTTAGAGGCCACTGTAGAATCGGGTCCAATCTTTGGTAATTAATTTCTTACTGTTTGTGGAAGGACGTGGATTATTACATCTTAATTTAACTTTATTATAGTATTATCTGTTGTCATGTGTCACTTAATGTCAAGTGGTAGTTACCACTAACGTTAACAATATAATACCGGTATAAATTCGAGATGGGATAAAGAAATGGGTTGTTGTGTTGTAGGTACCGGTAGTGTATTTTTTGTTTTCAAAAGAACTTTATCACACTTTAGTTTCAGCCTTATAGGGTGAAGACAAACTAATTTCTGCTTTTACAAAACTAGTGTGTTTTTTCAAGTTGTATAGCGCAGCGCAGCGTAGGGCGACCCCCCGCGAGATGGACGGACGATTTGGTCAAGTCCGCGGGGACCCGCTGGATGCAGGCCGCTTCCAACCGGGTGAGGTGGAAATCTTTGGGAGAGGCCTATGTTCAGTAGTGGACGACCTACGGCTGAAATGATGATGATGATGATGATGATGATGATCGCGTAATTTATACATGAGTTGGACTTTTGTAAAAGCAGAAATTACGCGACCGAAAATATGCGGCTCAACTCAAAAAAATACGCTCATTCACACATAAAGCAACATATACCTAACATGTAACATGTAAATGTCATGTCCGATTATACAGATGACACAATAGATCTATGAGGTCGGCGATAACATTACCAAACTACGGACAAACCGACGTGATGTGCTAATACTTACTAATAGTTTATGTTAATTAGACCGAGTCAGCTAATGCGTATGGTGTCAAGTACAAATGATATTAAAGTCAGCGATATGCGTCTAAAGTATCGCATTACATTTATTAGCTTGGGTGGTTTGAAATAAGCTTAGGTAGCAGAATTTTGGCTTATTTTGCTTAGGATTCGTTACAGTGGTATCTTTTGATTGTCTCCCGCTGGTGGTCTTGTCTTTTATCCCACCACTACTCGTCTTACTTCAGCAGAACTGTAATAAAGTTTACCAACGCGTATATAAGCGTTCTTCAGACTTCCAGCCAGTGTTCTCAACGCGTATGTGCGTTCTTATAGTTATAGTCAAGCTCCGTATAAAACAAAAAATGAACCTGGCGAAAGTTCGTAAAACAGTACCTGGCAGTGAATGCGTTAAGTACTTACTTCACTGTCACTAATTATTTCAGTTCCTCAGTACATTTTTTATTTACTATTACATTTTTTCCATGCTTATCTGTGGGACTAGAGAAGGAGCATTCTGCGAAAGATATCGTTATCAAAATTGTATAGGTTAGACGTAAGCTGCCGCTGGTTGCGTCGACCGTTTATGTCAATTCCAACCCTTTTGACAGTTTTCGAAAATCGTTTACATCAGCGTTATGTGTCTTGGCATCTATATCAAAATCCAATATCCGTACATGTCGAAAAATAACTTTAAGCTCTTTATCTTGCCGTCACGCCCTCAGTATTTTATTTTGATTTGTAATTATTATGCTTCACTACTTAAATCTTAACCGGGCATCTAACGCTGCTTATCATTCCACAATTTTAATCGACCGCATAATAATCTATCGATCAATTTAACTTTCAAAATCTCAAAGGCGTAGCCACCCTATGAATTATTTAAAAAGTAAAAAACTAGGGTGACCACACAGCGTGAAGCCCTGCGAGGCTGTGAGCATTACAAATAGAGGGCCAATTTTCAATTAAAATCGCTGTATGTGGTCCGCCAGGGGCAGTGCGGGAATAGATTGGAGACTGCGGCAAAGGGGTAGAGTGAGATGTCTAATTTTGTAGTTTTAATTAACTATAAAGTTTATTTTTGATCTCTGTGATGATACGATAAGAACTTAGAACGGGAGATACATAACTTGATACTTTGCTATATACTTTTATAAAATCGTCTTGACATTTTATTATCTGAAAGAAAGATAGATAGTTGTAGTAGGTAACACACATACGGGGCATATTTCTAATGGGTTAATGAACTTGGAAAATAATAATATGCCAAATTGTGTCAAACGGCGAAAGATTCAGCATTATGCCATGGCAAGCCACGTGACAGTTGCGAATGTTGCGATACGGTCGGCATTATAGGTAGGTAGCTGTGTACTCTAGTTCTTTGTCACATTAACGTCAATCTTGTATCACGTGTATCTTGTATCTTATATCAACTTAACTTACTCTACCTACATTTTTAAAACAAAAACACGTATTATTTCGTAAGAATTCACAAGAGTAATCATAAACGAAGTAATAAAATATAAATTATCTCATAGTTTTTATTGCCTATTTAATAAGTTTGATAATTAACCAAGTACATTTTGACTATCAAAGCAAACAGAACCGCGGCCACACGTAGTTTAACAGCTTCCTAATGGCACTCATAATTATGTTTTTGTGGCTTTTTTATTTTTAACGGCAACGGAAATGAGCGGCGATACGCTTTTTCGATTGTGGTTAATAAGCCGGTCCGTGATGAATTCAATGTTTTGGTGTTATTGAAGAAAAAAACCTTACTTACCTACTACTTTCTGCCCACGATTTCGCGTTGAATTCTCCGGGATGAAAAGCAGCACTTGTGGGAATCCAAGGTATAAGCTATCTGCATTTAATGCAAATTTCACCCAAATCCGTTACAGCGTGAAGGAGTTACAAAGTAAAGTTTGTGTGTTTGTGTTCCAAAAACTAAAATTATGCAAATTAAACCACGCCAGAAAACTCCAATAGATATAAGCTTTTGTTATGAAAAGGAAAAAATCGTTACGGTTGATTGATGTTCTCTTTTAGGTGTTGAAATCGACTCCTGTATGAATTGGAAAGCTCATGTTCAAAAAATGGCAGGAAAATTATCAAAATTTACATATGCTTTATATGAGTTAAAAAAATGCACAGATTTAAAAACGGCCACATGTGCATATTATGCATATGCACATTCCTCACTGAGCTATGGCGTTATTTTGTGGGGAAATAGCACGGATGCTGGCAAACTATTTACCCTACAAAAAAAGTGTATAAGAATACTGGTCAATATCTCTGACAGGGACAGTTGTAGACCATACTTTACAAAACTTAAAATACTTACGCTGGCTTCACAGTATATTTTTGAAATGTGCAAGTTTGTAAAAAAACAGAACGATCTATTTAAACAGACAAGGGACAATTGCCCTAGATCTCAAAATCTGAGGAAAAGAAACAAACTGGTCAGTTCTTTTACAAAATTACAAATGGTAAATACGGGTACACGCCATATGGCTGTAAAAGTATACAATCATATTCCTGGAGATTTAAAAGCAATAGATAGGGAGGCTATGTTTTTTAATAAATTAAAGAAATTCCTAATAAATAAATGTTTTTATAGCCTACAAGAGTTTTTTAGCTATAAGGAATAATTAATGATGTGTTTATATCGATACTATAAAGAATAAGTTTAAATTAGTTTAACTGTTATTGCTGTGCCCTAACAGGGTTTATGTTGGAACCATGTTTAGCCTTAATACCTTGTAAAACCCATAAATGCAATAAATGAATTATGAATTATTATGAATTACTTTCGTATTTATAATGTTTGGCTAATATTTGGCTAATCTTCGTCAACTAACTAAGAATACTAAGATGCATGCGTGGGCATGATATCAGATGGCGAAAGATTCAAGGAATACTATTTCCAGAATTATCTTCATCAGAACTGCTGAATAAGGGACTCCATTCAGTTTTCAGAGGTACTATTACTAAATGAATTAATTTAAGTCTTAGCTCTTGGAGTAATTTCTAGTTTATCCAACTTTTAGTGATTTTTTCTGCTGCTTGATACAATTAAGCATTTTTATTTGCGCTAGTCCGTTGTATTGGATCTAACCTTAGTCTTCTCCCTATAAATTTTAACATAGACCTTGGTTTTGTGGTTTGGAAACGTATACCATAATAAACCAGTAACAATGTACAATGCTGTGAGAATTAGAACTTGACTAGCTTATCACTTTGAGTACTGCTATCTGTTATCAACGAGATATGATGGACATACATATAACTACTAAATACGTAGTCCTGAATGACTCACTTTGCCATACGAAATTGTTTGATGAGAGAGAAGTGACCAGAGACAAAAGATATCATCAACGTATGACTTATTTACCTAACCTGTAGTTTTCTTTTTTCAAAAATCTCTTGCAACCAGTGCCATAGACCTACGTTCACGTTCATTAGAATTTCTCAATACTTCGTTCTGAAATTACTATACATCAAAAAAGTAACAGGTGAAGTCATTATTAACCTGTTAAGTATTAATCTCTAGTGCAAAAAGCCGGAATAACATCTTTGGCAAGTCAATTTCCACTCGAACGGCCCCTCGTAATAATATCATCAAGGTAAAAAAGGTGGGTTTTAGTCCTTTTGCTGCTCCCATAAAAGCATTTTCAACTTATCTGCCTTACAAGTCTTGAGCCCTGGCGGCAAAATAGAAGAATTTTAGGGTTCTTCAGGTAACTTCAGTAAGTATCGTTTTGGTCTTTTGAATCGTCAGTGTTGTCAAAGGGTGTTCTTATAGATGACTCAGTTATTTTGGCATTATAGCATGGCTAGGTGTTTTATTAAGTGTAGTTGAAGATAATGTCAAAATCACGAGCCATGCAGCCAGCCAGCAGATTCTAGCAGGATATGACGGCAGAAGAAAAGTAGTGATACTCTTAAACAGTTATAGTGAAGTTAGAATACCATTCCAAAGTTGGTTGTTTAGATGACAATATACGTGTGAAAGATCTTGATGGTATTATTAATGATTACAGAGATAAAACGAATAGTTCATGGCAGAACCCAAGCTTTATCCACATTATTCCTAACTGACTTTTTACTTCCCAACGAACTAACACGATTCCCTCGCAGCCCGAGGGTAACAGCACGGATACACTTTACACAAATTGCAGTCGCTCTTGTACAATTTAATAACTGATTAATTTATAACCCTCCGTTGAACTAATGGAGTGTCAAACTATAAAGAATGGGAGATAAATAATTGCAGCTGGTTTCCTATTTGTTATAATTGGAAATTGCAATGTTGACTGCGTTTTGCAAACAATGTTGCGTTTGTTGGAGTTGTATATTTATGGGAGATATACTCGTAGTTGCGCTTGGTTTAAATTAGAAAATCGTGAGGTGCTATTAAACCTACCTGGCTAACGAAATTGCTTTGTATCTTAACTTTCATGCTAACAATATAATAGCGAGGTAATTAGGTTTCAAGGGAGATGACAAATATCCGCTTAAAACAAGCAAAATTTTTGCAATTCTCAAACTCAGCAATGACCTAATTGTTAGCATCAAATTGCCTTGAAAAATGCATGCGTGCGTAGTCGCGGTGACAATGCAACTAATGATGTAGATCATGTAGACCACAAGTTTAGTGTGGTTTGAAAAATACCAGCCGTAACTAATATAAAATAACTGTGGACGTAAAACATGCTAAACCTTGCCAAAATTCGGCATAAATTAACAATTAAAGGTAAAGAACTTGTTATGCTAAATGTCAACATTAGGTAAACAAGCTTAAAATTAAAATTACCTTGACAGTCGTTTAATCAATAGCAGCAAACTAATAGATACCTTCGTTCAATGAAGGAATAAATTAAACTTGACGTAAGGCGAAGTGAGAGACAAACTTGATAATGTTTTCTGACTTGCCTTGAACCTAGACGTATAATTCAATATTAATCCTGAATTAGCATGGCCCTTGGCGTTAAATCGATTTGTGATATCAACTAGAGCTCTTGAGCTGTATTTAATGATACTTTGAAGATGCAGATGCATTTTTAAACCAAACCCGTCATCGGACTTGTTTGATGGTCCAGTGGCAGTAAAACCAGCCATGATGTTTAGTGAGTTTGAAGCAACAAAAAGAAAAATACGGGAAATTCTAGTTTAAGCACTAGATAGATAAGTCCAGTTACGGTACTAGGCAGATGAGAAGTCAATGCTGACACATTGCACAGCAGTAAAACCATAGGTACTGTTATTACTATTCCTTCACAGGCAACAAATAAGCATTGTTTTACTGCTGTCAAAATGCTGTCTGGTACTATATTGTTGTTCAATTGTACAGAGGCAAAGAACTCCTAGGTATCTTTTAGGTATATCTCTCTCACCTTTGGATTCAGTCCGCTGTAACGCATGCGTTTGAAATCCTAGTTATTCTCAGTTAAACCACTATTCTACTTGCATAAAAACTACTTCCAGAAATGTGTTACAATCGATCTCACCATGGTGGCTAGCTTACTGGTAGTTTACTCTTGCAAGTGCCGTGCTAGCTACTATCGAACAGACTGTTGAAAATTTCTAGGATAAGTTTTCTTATTGATGGGAATGATGTTTATTCTTCTCTTTGCTCTTTAAGCGCGAATTAGACTGGCAATAACAGTAGCATAAATTGATTGCTGTCTTACTTTAACTTCAGTTCTAAGTTAGAAGCACAATTTAGATGTCTCTTTATAACTTAAGTTACTTAGAGTAAGACAACAGTAAAGTTCTGCAATTTTTATTGTGAGTCTTAACTTCACTTTACGCAACATATTCTTGTTTTCCACAATCGTAACTATTATATAGGCTCTTTATGGGCGGAATAACGAAGTTTCTCGAACTGTTTATGATTAGAACTGATTACGGTTATGTTTTTTCTACTCGAATCCACGTCTAACTTCATGAGTAGGAATCGACCGATAAGGTAATACGTCATATGTTGACTTATGGGCATTGATAAAACTCACGCACGGGGAAGCGAACCCACAACGAGGTCAACAACGCGCATACTTACCCTTTCCTGACAAGGATGTCTTTTTTTATACAAATATATATTTATAGCAGTTAATTATCGAGGCATTCAAGTAAAATTAGCGCTCGTGTCGAAGCTAAAAAATAAATAATTATAGTATTAAACATTTCCGTTGACATTGTGTTTTTAAGAACTTGGCCGTATTTTTAGGGCTGAGTTTTCTACCTCTAGATTTTCAGCACTCTTTTACTCTATATGATGAATAAAAGAAAACTTCACTTTTTCAAACTTCATCACTCAATTATCTTCTGATATCGAAACTGATCTATGAATTTATAATTGAGCAATTTGCTGAATAGCCGTCTAAGTTTGCAAGAGCAATATCAATGAAAGGCTACACCGTAGTCAACAAATTCGATGTCTAACTTAGTAAAGGTGAATGAGCTATCGAAATATTCCATCCTTTCAACGTGAAGTTAAATGTCCCCCATTCTGCTAACAATCACAGCGTCTATCCAACGTCACTTCTGCCAAGTTGTCATTACAAATGACACTTCAACATGCAACTTGTTTCGACGGAATCAAGCAATATCAAACTTAAAACCAAAGTATTAAAGTACTTCCTGATTTTAAGAGTAACAAGTTAAGTTGGTATTCTGGTGTTTAGCATACGAATGCTTTATTTTCATACTTCAACAAGAATAAACATCGCAATCTCCTAACTACTTACAATTCCAAGGTTTTTGTGTTAATTTGTTTGGCCCGAAGACTTTGACAATGACACGGGCCTAAGTTATGAGCATATTGTATTTGTATCTTGCTTGCTTGGTTGTTATAGGCTTAACAAATCGTTTAGGTAGATGAGTTCCTAAGTAGGGTAAAGTCACCAGTAGACCAGTAGTCAGCCAGATACCTGTAGTCGGCCTCTGCCTATACTTTGTATGAGTGGAAAAAGTACGAAAGATATATTTCCCACTCTTCGCACTCATATAAGGTCGTCGACTACTGGTCTCTGGCTGACCACTGGTGATTTTACCCTATTATTCTCTATCGATTGAGCGAAGAAGTCTTACGAGTGGGCACACTGGACGGGTAAAGTGGGTAAGCTGAGAATGCACGCCATTTGCATATTGAATTTATATGTTGTGTGGTTGCTTGTTATAGGCTCAACAAAACGTAGCTCCTAGGTATTGTTCTCTGTCGATTGAGTGAGGGAAGGTATACGAGCGGGCTCACTCGATGGTTAATGCGGGTAAGTTGAGAATGCATGCCTTTTAATTTTGTTTTTACGCTCTGACGGAATAACTTCAAGTCGCCAGTTAGTATTAGGTGCGTCGAGTTCGTGAACGAGTTGTTCAAGAGGAACACCTTTCTTTTTGAAAGTGAAATTTACGATTTGTATGAATTTTATATTAGAGTCATTTTATTAAGCGGTATCATTCATGGTCGGTATTTACATAAATATATGTGCAGTTTTAGATAATATTTGTTTCACCTGAAGCACTAGAAACTTTACAAATCAGTAATTACATTTTTAAGTACTGGGTTGTTTTACCCAACAAAGTTATTTTAAGTTTTTCTAATAAATATTTACGAGTAACTTTCCTCTTAAGAAAAATAAATATGTTCAGCAGTATTTTCGAATTCAGTAAAATAATTAATAATTATTATTTCTTTACTCAGTAACTATACTGTTACATTCGTGTTATGTAACAGTTTAGAAAGAAATATGACAATAAATTAAAATAATTACAGTCGTTAAGATAATAATTACGCTAGAAAAAAAATCGTACAAAATGAACTCACACTTAAGTCATAACAATGTTACCAATTTTGACACTCGACTGAGGGAGAGAGCTGCCAATTTTATGTTCGCAATAACTCACCAGGTTCGGTTTAGCAGAACTGACATGTTGAGTGAAGATTGGACACGCCATGTATGGCCTTTCTATGCATAGCGTGTCCAAATTATGCTAATTGAGTCTGCATTCGCACTCTTTAAGAAATATTTGGATGGCTAATGTAGGTATGACAAAGTACGAAAGACTATATGTTTTTTAAAGTGCCAATAAGCTGCTTCAAAAGATATACGAATTATACAAACCAAACATAACAAAACTCAAAAACGTTTTTCATAATTGCTTGAAATAGGTAATGGAAATCCCAAACTGACACTAGTTTAATAGGATCGCTCGAAAACGAGTTCAAAACTCACCCATTTACATTAAATAACAACGTTGTTGAGAAAAAATAAACGAGTTAACGTTATGTGAAAACTTTCCTCGTAAAAGACAATGGTGAACGAACGAATTTATTTTTTGCCGCGTGAAAACGGCTGTGACAGTTCTTTTTCTGTTTAAAAAGAAAGAGTTCCTTTTTTTAAACGCGTTGAATGATGAGACGTTTCCGGTGCGCGATCTTTAAGACGTTTTAGTCTGTGGTTATTATCTAAATATATTAGGAAGTTCGTAAATTGTTTTTGGGTAACCCGTTGGTAATTGAGATGTCAAGCAAGCACTTTCGTCTCTAAATAATGAATAAAGTAGGTAAATGATTTTTCAGTTTTTTTTCAAATAAATATCCTTACTAATACACTCAGGAGCAAAAAAAACGGGTCAGAGTGCGTTTTTCATACTAAAGAGGCTAATTTCGAAGCCTGAGTTCCTCGCCAGGGAATGCTTTTAGTGAAATCTGATGATGAATACCCCGAGCATCGATACAGGACTTCCAGAGTGCCTAGGATACCCAACTGAATGAATCTGCGATTAACGCCGGAATTGAGCATGTTCAGAAAAATATCTAAAATGGCAATAAAATGTAAGGAAATCCAAGTGCTGACCCAAACTCTTAACTGGTTGTGCGATCAGTTAGGTATCTTAAGAACTTTTGACCTCCTCTATTGAACCTCGCAGTATCCACCATTAAACCTCACTCATAACAACCCCAGGCGAGGAACGAAGGTTTCGAAATAGTCTCGTTTGTATGAAAAACGCACTCTGACCCGGTATTTTTGCTCCTGAGTGTATAAACGCGAATGTTTGTATGTATGGATGGATGTTTGTTACTCTTTCACGCTGCAACGGCTGGACGGATTTGGATGAAATTTGAAATGGAGATAGCTTATACCCTGGATAAACACATAGGCATATCATTCCTCATTTCCATATACATTTCATTCCGGAAAAAATTAAAGTGTCGAGGTAATAACGATTTTCGATATCACCGCGGACGAAGCCGCGGGCAGAAGCTAGAACATCATCATCATCATCATTATCAGCCGCAAGACGTCCACTGCTGGACAAAGGCCTTCCCCAAGGTTTTCCACAACGATCGGTCCTCTGCTGCTGTCATCCAGCGGTTTCCCGCGACCTTTATCAGATCGTCAGTCCACCTTGTGGAAGGTCTGCCAACACAGCTAGAACATAATACTTTAGTATTAAATGAGTCTATTTAGTATAAAATTAATATTGTATTCGATCGATCATATATTTTACTACCTTATGAGGTTAATAACCTGTTCAAGGTCTATGTCTTGCAGATAATTTCTTAATTACGTATTTTATCATTCGTTATTGATTATTCAAATGATAAAAAACTAGTTTATATTCATGATAAATAGCGTGCCAAATAAAAACTATCCTTAATCTATTTGTTTTTCTTTTACAGTATTTAAAAAAAAAAAACAATTTGTATACACAAACATAGACATGTTTTTAAAACGTATTATAGACATTTAATATGAACTAGTGGTCGGAACGACATTTTTGTTTGAAAACGAGTTTTGATTTTTTGAATTTAGCACTAGAAAAGACCATGTGGCGTTTAAACTCTTTAGCCATTAGCAGAAAGTTTATTTATTTTCTCAGTAGGTATAAAATGAAAGAAAATAAATAATTACATATATTTTCAGACAAAACTCTATAAACATATTTTTTCCAAAACACCTTTAAAAAAGGCCTCCTGTTGTCAATAAACAGGTCTTAATGAAACAGGGCATAAGTCGACTTAGCTTGTACTAAAGAAGGGTACCACCACCACCACCATCTTATCCATTAACCTACCGCCAAACAGCAGTGTTCGCACTGTTGTGTTCCGGTTTGGGGATAAGACAGCCGGTGTAATGACTAGCATAGAGGCATTCCATCTTAGTCCTCAGGGTTAGCAACGCATTTGCAGTCTTAGTCTTGTAGTCTTGTGAGTGCGAATGTCTATGGGTCACAGTTTCCGCTTACCATCAGGTGGCCTGTGTGCTCGTTTGCCTTCTCTATGTCATAAAAATAAAAAATAAAAAATCTATCTATCTATCTATCTAAAACCTTTGAATTAGCAATTCATGTATATATGTATGTATATATATAATGTGAATCTCGGAAAGGGCTCCAACGATTTCAATGAAATTTGAAATACAGGGGTTCACGGGGGCGAAAAATCGAGCTGTCAAGTTGTCTTCTTCGAGAAATTTCGTTTTCAACCCGAGCGACGCTCGGTCTTTCGGCTACTCTTATACGTTTAAACGAGCAATTATATTATACTAAACCCTTTCACTTGATCTTGAGGAGAGTTATACATGGTTCACCAGGACCCATTTTGGTCTCCTACCTGGGAGTCACCAACTAATAATAGCCAGGTACAATCACCGGCAACAATAATACACTCAGGAGCAAAAATAACGGGTCAGAGTGCGTTTTTCACATTAAAGAGGCTATTTCGAAGCCTTGGTTCCTCGCCAGGGAATGCTTTTAGTGAAATCTGATGAGGAATACCTCGAGCATCGATACAGGACTTCCAGAGTGCCTATGATACCCAACTGAGTGAATCTGCGATTAATGCCGGAATCGTGCATGTTCAGAAAAACATCTAAAATGGCAGTAAAATGTAAGGAAATCCAAGTGCTGACCCAAACTCTCCCGCTGTGGTGTCAACTGGTTGTGCGATCAGTTAGGTATCTTAAGAACTTTTGACCTCCTCTATTGAACCTCGTAGTATCCACCATTAAAACTCACTCAAAACAACTCCTGGCGAGGAGCCAAGGCTTCGAAATAGTCTCGTTTGTATGATAAACGCACTCTGACCCGGTATTTTTGCTCCTGAGTGTAGTATCCAACTTTGGGCGTAAAAATGTCTGACACTCTCTTATATCTCTACGTATCTCTATTAATAAAGACGTCAGATGTTGGATAATATATTATTGCTGGTGATTGTACGGAGAAAGTAACAATTTTTCTATAGTAGGATTGGTAGGTATAACAGAAGGAGGGTAGGCTTCCTGACCAGCCGACCGTCGCATCAACTCGGGCGCATCGCCACGGAACGGTGATTGTTTTAAGTTACCGATCTTGGTACCTATTGTTTATTGTTATTTTTAAAACAGCTGTTTGGTAATTGGGTAATGGGTAGATGGGAAATGTAAATTCTATGCTAAAAGGTCGTAAAGTAAGTTAAGGTCGTTTTTGTTTGGTTTTTGAAATTAACGCAATGATTCTAAAGTTAAAAAAAAAACTTTTTCACTTTTAAATACCTACTAGTTCAAATAAAAGTAAGACAAAATGTCTACTAACTGATTAAAAAACAAAAAAAGTGAAATATTAGGGAACAAAAAACTATTCCGATACCGGGAATCGAACCCGAGCCTCCTGGGTGAGAGCCAGGTATCCTAGCCACTAGACCATATCGGATCTTGTACCTCTAGTCGAATTTATTATTTATTAACCGAATCGTTACAAGACTGCCCATAAAAAGGAGTACCTAACTTATTTCTGTGTCGTAATACTCGTAATGCGTAAAGTAGGTAATAATAAAATGAATTGTGATATCATTATCAATCCTGATACTTCCTGATACTTAACATTATAAATGTAAAAGCAGCTCGGTCTGTCTGTTTGTAACGCTTTCACGGCTAAGCTGCTGAACCGATTTCGATGAAATTTGGAATCGAGATAGCTTGAACCCGGCAAACGACATAGCGCCAATAAGTAGGTATTTCGTAGGTATTTCAATACCGCATAACTAACAAACTCCATAAGTTGCAAAATGTACCTTACCGAGTTGCTTGCTAAGTAAGGTGTATTTTGCGTCTTATTTAGATAGATAGGGTACTTTTTTTACACGTGAGTAATAAATAACTTCCTCGCGACAGAGTCGCGGCAACAGCTGCTTGTAAATAAATAAGTAAGTACCTATTAAAATAATAGACAATCGGGGTATTTTTATTATTAATCTCTTAAACTATCTATTAAAGCAGACACAAAATGATTCAAATCCGTAAAGTCCCCATTGACCTAAATGAGCGTTCGCTATAATCTAATTTTAGTAAATGTCTTAGCTTTTTGTGGCGAAAGATGGTGGGCGGTAATTGAATTTATTTTTAACTTTTACATGAGTCATATGCGGATGTATAACAAACTACCTATATGTATACTTATACACAATACATAATTGATTAAAAAACTTATTATTATATTATCTATTTCTACTTAATTATGTGTCTTAGCCAGCAACAAATACATTCAAATATCTTCATAAAAGCATATCGCCTAACAGCAGTGTTCGCATTGTTGTGTTCCGGTTCGGGGGTAAGACAGCCGGTGTAATGACTAGCATAGAGGCATTCCATCTTAGTCCTCAGGGTTGGCAACGCATTTGCAGTCTTAGGCTTGCAGTCTTGTGGTCACAAAAATAAACAAAATTATATAGAAATATAGGTTACTATTTTTATTTTTATCTATACATGTATACATATAAAAGGCAAATCTGACTCACTGACTTATATATCAACGCACAGCAGAATCTACTGTACCTAGAAACTTGAAATTTGGAGGCAGTATACCATGGGTAGGTACTTACTGAAAATCAACCCCCAACGGGAAGAAATAGGGGGAGCAGCGGGGAACTAATTCGACGCGTACAAAGTCGCGGGCGTCCTCTAGTCAATAAGGAACGAATTAACTGAATGCTCATTACCTTAACCTGTGTTTAAGTGCGACCGTAAGATGATGAGTCATTCTAATGAAATAACTTATTAGTCGGTTAACGTAACTGACCTCTCTCCGTACATCAAATTATACCACAGTGTGACCCCACCTTAATGCCTACAATTGGTAAATCGATCATACATTTAAAATAAAACGTAACAAGTGTAAACAATGCATAGGTAGGTATTGATGTTTTGAACTTTGTGCTACTGTGATAGGATTCAAAGTTGATTGGTTTTGTTTTTAAGGTTACTGCGTTTTGGTTGGTGAAACATTTTCAGGTGATAAATACTGCTTTGTAAGTAAAATTAAAACTTTAAACTAATCACGTTTTGGTTTAAAATGGTATGCGCAGTTTTCGTACATTGGAGTTTATAAGTTTATGTTAATTTATTTTAGCTATTTTCGTTTACAATGTAGAATTAAAGTCATTTATTCTGATCATAAATAGGTACAAACAGGTAGTCAATTTGATACAATTACCTCTTTTATTTAATAAGGTTTACAGGGGGTAAGGGGCCACTAATAAAAAAAAAGTTCTTTTAATCATAAAATGTATTATTTTACAAGGAAACGAACATTTTTTTTATTAGTGGCCGTATAAAAAATCCAAAAACTAAAAAAAACGCAAAAAAAACAAAAAGAATTGCATCGGCCGGGAATCGAACCCGGGCCGCCCGCGTGGCAGGCGAGCATTCTACCACTGAACCACCGATGCTTATATTCAACTGGCGAAAGTAAATTTTACAGTCGGATCAATTTAAATATTTAGGTACTTACCTAACTGATTTGACTTGTTAGATGACTTTCACGAAATTATTATTTCTGTGAAGCGATATTTCTTTTCGCATTTTCGCCCATTCTAAATTTTACCTAATTTCATTTTTCCAAGGTTGATTTTATTACCATCGCTTTTGTTCTCGTGCGACTTTTTTCCGAGCCTCATTTTTTCCCGATCGATTTCTATCCCAGGCTCACTTTTTCTCAAAAGTAATTACATCGTTATGTAGGTAGGTTTAGGTTATGTTAGTTTAGCAGCAGGCCAAGACAGAGGGCCAAACAATCCAGAAACAGGAGCTCCGTCGACTCTGTCAACTTTGATTTATGGAATGGGAAAAAGGCGACAGTGAAAATACGATGCTAGCAAAAGAAGTGACTGGATAAAACTCGCAATGTGAAAATAAACTGCCGGGATAAAGGCGATTGGTAATATTACGTTTGGGAAAAAACGCGAAACGAAAATTATCTTCAAAGAAAAAAATGCGTTTGGGAAAGTCATCTAACAAATCAATTGAGAAGTGCTGCAGCGAGTAGATATTTTCGAGAACAGCTGTATTGCCGATCGGTTGTGACCTACATTTCTCGTAAATTTGTGTTCCGGACGTTAACACTTGATTTTAGTCTGTATTCGTCTCTATAGACCCCAAACTAGTCTTTCATTAATTTAAAAAAAAACTTCAGAAAGGAGGTGCTTGTACGTTTAACGTTCTATAACGACGCGTTTAGTTTAGTCGGTTGTACTGCCTACGAAGCTAGCGGTCCCGTGTTCGATTCCCGGTATGCGTAAATATTTGTGTGATGAGCACGAGTAGGTATCTGTTTTGATTGTGTTTCTAGAGTTTAGTTTGTGACTATATCGTGTGTGTGTGTGTATTCTAATATAGGTAGTTACATTTAATAACGGACACTTAATTTTTTCGTCATACATTTTTCATTTACCCATCAAAACACGTCAGATATATTTTTCAAAAATCACCGATGATTTTTCCCATACTTTCGGTACTTAATACAAAAATCCTAACCCGTTTACTTAGCTCAGTCAATAAACTAAATCAGTAACAAGGCCTAGGTTCAACGCTTGCACGGCACGAAGGAGTTAGCACGACTGCAATTTTCCTTGAAACAATATGCAAATTGCTGCTTTCACGGGTATTGCCAGGGTTCGTAGTGTGTATTTTAGTTGTCGCTTGTTGACCAAACCCTTTAAATGATGCTGAGAAACTTGTTGGTCACACGCATCTGTGGCAAACTCTTCTGGGAGGCTTTTGCTTATGACTCAGACCTTGAGAACGTTATGAAAAATATCGTTGACATAACGCTATGTTGCCTTGAATTCTAAATTCAAAATATTTATTTAATATCTAAATAGGCCAAATGAGGGCTTTTTCACACGTCGGTAATATAGTAAATCTATTCGCGTTTCGGACGAGACCATCATTGCGGAGAAGAAGTGCCGCAAGAAACTTTAATTTTATTTATTCATAATGATATTCTACATAACATATATAATAACGTTATGTTATGAATAATACGTTTCTACCAAAGGCAAAGAATTGCTATGCGCCATCAAAGAAACCAAATGTGACGTTGTATCAACAGGAAAGCCAACCTACTGGCCTACCGATATCAACAAAGTACCAGATCTAATCGATTTCTTCATATACAAAAACTTAGCAAATAAATACATACACATCGAGGAAGGATACGATATGAGTTCGGACCATTCGCCAATAATCTTAACTCTAAGTGAACAAATTATGTTAAAAGAATGCAACCCGACTCTGGTGAACAAGAATACAGACTGGGAAAGCTTTAAGTTAGATCTAGATAGAAAAATAAATCTCAAGGTTCCTCTTAAATCCACTGAACAGCTCGAACTGGAGGTTAAGAAATTCATAGCAGATGTACAACAATGTGCCTGGAATAACACACCTATCCCCAAGAAAAGGGACTTAGGTAGTAAGTATCCTCTGGAAATTAGAAATCTGATTACTGAAAAACGGAAGCAGAGAAGAAAATGGCAGCAATCGAGATTTCCACAAGACAAGACCTTATTAAATAATCTCACAAAACAACTGAATATTAAAATTAAAAGCTTTCACGATGAGTCGATGACTACTCACCTTCGTCAACTAACAGGTGATCGGTCAACAGACTATTCGTTGTGGAAAGTCACAAAAAAATTAAAAAGACCTATTATTCAAGTTCCTCCCATTAAACTAGAAAACGGTACTTGGGCTGTCAGTAGCGCTCAGAAAGCTGCGAGATTTGCACAACATCTTGAACAAATATTTCAACCGCACGAGGACAACACGTTTGAAATTAACCTAAATGAAGAGATATTACAAAATGAACTTCAAATAAAATTGGTTACACCAAAAGAAGTCTGTACTGAAATTAATCGCCTAAGACAAAAGAAATCTCCGGGTTATGATCTCATCACTGGGGAAGTCCTACGTAACCTGCCCCGTAAAGCAATAGTGAAACTCACCACACTTATCAACGCTACATTTAGACTAAAACATGTACCCGGCTTGTGGAAATTCGCCGAAGTCATTATGATTCCCAAACCAGGAAAGCCAGCACATGAGGTAACATCATACAGACCAATATCCCTGTTACCAATTATATCTAAGTTATTTGAAAAACTCTTCATAAAAAGAATAAAACCTATTTTAGAAGACAAAATGTTAATCCCTGACTACCAGTTTGGCTTTAGAGAAAAGCACTCTACTATAGACCAGGTTCACAGAATAACCAACATTATTGAAAAAACTTTAGAAGAGAAAAAAGTTTGCTCCACGGTCTTCCTTGATGTAGCACAAGCATTCGACAAAGTATGGCATGACGGCCTGATATACAAGCTGAAGAAAATGCTTCCAAAACAGTTCACGGATATCTTAAAATCTTATCTATCAGACAGAATGTTTCGAATCAGACAAGATGACTCATACTCAGAAATTAAGCAAATAAAAGCTGGAGTACCGCAAGGAAGTGTATTAGGTCCGGTCCTGTACCTGTTATACACATGTGATATTCCAGTGTTAGAAAACAACACCATTGCAACTTTTGCAGATGACACGGCTATCATGGCTGTAGGGATCACCCACGAAGAAGCATTGGAAAATGTACAAATTGCTATTAACGTTGTCTATGATTGGACAAAGAAATGGCGAATAAAACTCAATGAGTCGAAGTCAACTCATATAGATTTTACTAACAAGAAAACCTCATATCACCCGGTATTTATAAATAACAAAGCAATACCGTACGAAAATACAGCCAAATATCTGGGCATGACACTTGACACCAAACTTCGCTGGAGAGCTCACGTCAAAAAGAAACGCGACGAGCTAGAACTCCGCTACAGGAAGATGTACTGGCTGCTTGGGAGGCACTCAGAGTTGTCAGTACACAACAAAATACTACTGTACAAACAAGTCCTAATGCCGATATGGACTTACGGTATCCAGCTGTGGGGCTGTACCAAACAGAGCAACATGCAAATGATACAACGCTTTCAGAATAAAGTACTTAGAGGTATTGTAAACGCACCCTGGTACATAAGAAATGACAACCTCCACCGGGACCTTGAAGTGGAATATGTTAGTAATATTATCAAAAGATACGCCGAAGCCCATGAACGCAGGCTTCATCACCATGTGAATGTCGAGGCCATCCAGCTCCTCGACAACACGGATATACAGCGAAGACTGAAAAGGACAAAGCCTTTCGAGTTAGTTTAGTGTAGTGATAGTGTAATTAGTGCAGTAAGTACTACACACAAAGAACACATTAACAAAGTGTCTTCCCCTTAACAGAGACAATAGGATAAGTGTTAATGGACACATTCTTAGCTTAGTCTGTATTAGAAGTTTAGGTCAGATTTAAAATACTTATTAGTCATAAGACTAGATTGTATTCCAATGGAATATTTGTTAAGATATTTCATTTAATAAAAAAAAAAAAAAAAAAAAAAAAAAATGTTATGAATTCCACGCTGCTGCCATTTCCTACGTTTAGGCACTGGTCCCATCGCCGGCTACAGACTATAAGCTAGTAGAACTATAAACTACAAAAGAGTTGGCGAGCGGCGAGAAGCGAGTAAAGTTTTGATAGTTTTGACGCTCGGCTATATGAAGCGAGTACCGCTGAGCTAGTTTTATAGTCGATAGCTTTTATCGCTGCGGTCAACTAGTAAACAGCGGTCCCACCGCCAGATATCGGCCAGCTCGGCGAGCAACTAGTAAAATTCTGTACTAGAAACAGTTGACAATCGGCGGGAGGCTAGTAAACATTCTATGGATTTATAGCTTACTCGCCGGGCGTTGGGAGAGTGTTCTCGCCGGCAGTGTGAACAGCGAGCAATGAACTATAAATATATATCTCTCTCTTTTATTTACACGAAAGCGATTATCTTTTGTTCGTTTCTTGGGCTAGAGAAAAGTCGATAGTTCATATCTCACTCGCCGGCGGTGGGACCAGTGCCTTAATGCCCTAAATCAAAGAATCGTGCCGGTGCTGGCGACTCTTATGATGATGCATTATTAGATTGGAGACAGGGGCCCCCCCTGTGGATAGATAAGGCTTACTTCGGTTTGAAATTTGACATTTGCCCGTACAAAATGTGTCAAGTTTTAATCTGAAGTAAGCCTATCCTCACAGTGGTATTAAAGACAACGAGACTGCAGACCTCTGTGCAAAAGAGGCAATTACGCTTGGAAGTTCCGGATGGTTTCCTGGTGACGTTAAAGCTGTAGCTCTCCCAGATATGCGACATGCTTGGTCCGCTCGGTGGCAATCGGCCCGCTTAGTTGTTGGCAAATATTATGGAAAACTTCAAAAAAAATCATCCCACGTTACAAGTACCTACCAGTAAACTAAAAAAAAAAAATCAAGTTTATACGACATGCAGGCGTTTGAGTTAAATGAAATCACTGCATTACTATGATTTTTCTAGAACGTTACCAAGTTGTCAGCAAAGAGAATCCACCGATTCGAGAGCCCTCAGCCTGAGCCGCGTTGCATTACATTACGGGGTGCATTGCAGGTGTGCTAGGGCTGCCACTTTGTGACAAGATTTATATTTAATCTTTATCGTACAAAAACTTGCATATAATGGTAGGACATTAATGCTTGTAGGCGCTGCCAACTTAAAAAAAACTTACTTAGAAAAAATCAACAGGTAAATAAATACTATGTAATACGTTGTACTAATCTTTAATTTGCTCATTATTTCTCTCCGCTCTCGCTTCGCTTCGGTTTATGTAAGCTTTCTATAACACATGTATATAAACCAGAATTAAATTTAATAAAAATATATGGTGAAAACCGCATGATAATCCGTTCAGTACTTTTTGAGATTATCGCGAATATACAGACAGACGCGACGGGGACTTTTTTTATAATATGGAGTGATATATAGTACACCATGTAATATTTCGTTTATAAAAATATATAGGTAACCCATACGTTAAGAAGTTACAGTGGAACTTGGAATTATGGTGCTCAGAAATATCTATGTATAGAGAACTTATCAAACGCTAAAACCTCATTTGGCGCGGTCGGCTACAAAACCGCTTCATTTTTAAAATTATTTTTAACAAGGTATGTTGCCAAGTCTTAAGTAAACATAAAAATCCACTCGAGGATGGCTCGTAGTGCAAAGTTACCACGTGTTTTAAAAAGTATTTTTTGCCGTCTAGTTTAAAAATATTTTTAACAAGGAATGTTGCCAAGTCTTAAGTAAAGAAAATCCACTCGTGGATGGCTTGTAGTGCCCTCTTGTGGCGAGTGGCGACGCGTTGCACTGCGGGGAACGTACTGCAGGTGTTTACATTAGGGGTGGCGCTTTTAAAAATATTTTAATTAAATAACTGATCTAAATTGAACTCTATGTTAGAGATCTAATTAAGGGAACAATAGATTACTTAAATAGATCTTCTCTTGCTTTGTTTATCTTGACAAAGTCTCTGAAGTGCTGTAATCGTTATAATGATAGAGAGAAAATTGTACCTACATAGGTAGGTAAATAAATAATATAAATTATTACTATTAAAAATTGAAAGAAAACGTGAGTAAAAAAATCAAGTTGCAAAAATTTCTAAAAACAAAAATTTATCCAGCGTCTACCCACTTCTCTCAAAGAACTCTTAGAAGCTAAGACTCAGCGGAAAAATCACTTCAAGTTTAGTGGCTTCCCTATCTTACCTAATTAGAACGTGGAAAGGGCTTTGCCAGGTGTATGTAGGGTTGTCACTAGGGCTTTCTGTTTTCTAGTATTTTCAGGAATTTTTAGTACTGGCCACATTAACACTTCGACTTCAATGTAGGTAGCTTATAAATAAAAACACAGGGGACCATCTGACACAGATTGCTCTTGCCCCAAACTAAGCTCTAGCTTTTTATTATATGTCAAAATACATCCCTAAATGCGTTTAACCTAAAAATACATACCGCGTATACCGGAAATCGAACTCGGGACCACTAGCTTTCTAGGCAGGGTCACTACAATCTAGCGAGTCGTCTATAAGTACTAAAAACTTGTAGGTAATTAAATTATATTGATTTCAATAAATGATGGTACGCCTCGTCAAATTGACGTTTCATTATTTTCTGAAACACAGTGAGTTGACTATGCCCCTGGCTTTACTGGGGCCAGAAGGTAAGGTGATCTGTCCACCAAAAAAAAAAAAACTGTCGAGACTGCCGAGATTGCCGAGTTCAAGTAAAAACGAGACTGCATACACTAGTCATCACGTGATTAAAGGTTTTAGAGTTCCGTGCCCAAAGCGGAGCCCTATTGCTAACACAATATCCTACCATAAGCTACAATCTCAACTCTGCACTCTTTAAGGATTCCGCGAGGTCTGCGAAGGACAGACCATTCGACTCGCAAGCGAGTACGTAAATTGTAACTCATGGTAAGGGTATTGTAACTGATGTCTGTCCGTATGACCACTAGTTGCTTTTTCATGTTAAACTCAAAACTGTAGCTATCACGTGCTTTGTGAATCCAGAGCTACCATAGATAGCATCTATTTGCTTGTAAATAAGCTAGATCAAATTTGCATGAGCTCAAAGTCGATATTTATTGATTAAAACAATAAATATTGAACATGTCAATTGAGAACAAGAATTTTTAAAAGGTGTTCTGATAAAATCATGCTTATATATAGAGCTTTTTCACAAAAGCATAGTATTTAAAAATGTTAATTATTTACTGCAATAATGGAGGCCACGGAAAGGTAATTGTGGCCGACACAAGACAGATCCCCAAGAGAAGACTTCCAGTTTTCTTTTTCTTTAGGTATAATGATAAATATTGACATTTTTTAAATATATAGTTAGGTATAGTTACTCAAATTAGTTTGTCTCTGTCGACTAAAAACCAAATTTTGTACAATGCAATATTTTGCCAGCGAGTCCCGTTCTCTTTGTCGGTGTTCCCTCAAGAACTGCCCGCATTTCTAGGATAAAAAGTATCCTATGTCAATCTGAAGACCGTGATGGAACAAACAGACACACACACTTTAGCATTTAAAAATTCAAGTAAAATAAAATTTTTTAGGCTTGTGCCAACCCTACCTAACGCTCTCGTCGTTCCCGAAGGCTTTGCCGAGTGACCTAGTTCAGAAAATGTAAACCGCATTTTTGATGTCATATTTCAACATCTTTAGTGGCTAGTTCCAGTGGCAGGTTAAGGCGGAGCTTACATTTGACGTTGGCAACTATAATGCCTGATTTACATTGGTTCAGTGGAAGTACATGGATGAGTTTGTTCGCACGTTTGAGGCGAGAGCTATTGCTTACGACGCATTGTACTTCTACTGGCATGCTTTCGCTGGGCCATTGTAAATCAGCCATAAGTGTAGGAAGGCACGCGTTTTCTTTAATTCTGTGCTGCTACCTTTTTTAGGGTTCCGTAGTTAACAAGGAACCCTTGAATTTTTTTCCGGGTACCTCTCTTACAAGTAAAACATTTTCTTATAAGCAACATCATCGTCTATAACATCAAAAAATAAATCAAATATTTTTTTGAAACCGTTTTAGTTTGACTGACGTAACGTGGCATTTTAAAGGAATGGTTTTTTATTTTTATTTTCTTGTTTTATTTAAAACTTATGACTATGGGAGTCCCGGACCTTTCGAAGGCGTACATGGAGCCGAAGCCCACACTCAGAGGCCCTTTAGACAAGTTTAGTAAAGCAATGGGACACCAACCGGCGATTGTCCCTGAGTTCAAACTAAAGAAGTATGCTCCCACGGACAACCACCGGTTAGTGTAAGACTATTGAAGAAGGATGGGAATATTAATAATAGGTTCTATGAATGAACTGATATGGATTGTTGAACTACGTTGATGAAACTACGGCGCCTGCCTGGCCAATGCTAATTACTTTGGTTGAAATGGCAGGAGGTGACTCGCCAACTCAATGGAATGGACCTCCCGAAATAACCGCATGTATATATATAGCAGCAGGGAGGCAACAGTTCCAGAGGGGCTAAGGGTGGAGAGGTGCTACTGGACTTTAAACGACCATGGTGGCCACCATTTATGCAACACATCCGCCCTTCGAGCATATAGCTCTTGCGACTCCACTCTCAACGGCCAATAAAGGCAAGCAGAGGTGAGGGTCTGTTCCTCGTCATTGTACACCGCAGCCGGCCGGTGAAGGCAAGCGTGGGGTGAGGAACAGGACCTACCCTCGGGAGCACTCAGGTCCGTAGTATCGCCACTCACCACTAGCTACAACAGAGCAACAGAGCAACAGCTCGCCACTAGCTGCCCTGCGGCATTATTATTATTTTAATCTTTATTTATTTAAACAACTTTGTCTACAATAGACGATGCAATACTTATTATTCATCATAATAAGCTGTTATGTAGTCCCAGTTCTTAGTAGGTATGAAAGTTCAAGATATTTCAAGCTCGCCGCAAGCAACGCCGCGGGATACTCATAGCCATATTTAAACAATTAAATGTTCTTAGTAGTTCTACTATCTTACCGTGACCCCTGAAATAAGTCTGCCTGAGATCCGGTGGCCATCTGTGGCTTTCATCATCAGTTCTGCTTCACCAAAATAATCTTCTGAATGCAAATGCTGGAAATGTAACTAAAAACAACTAAAATCGCTACATGTATGCGGGTGGTAGGACCTTGTGCAGGGTCCGTCCGGATCGCTACCACCATCTTATGCATTAACCTACCGCCAAACAGCAGTGTTCGCATTGTTGTGTTCCGGTTTGGGGATAAGACAGCCCGTGTAATGATGAGGCATTCCATCTTAGTCCTCAGGGTTGGCAACGCATTTGCAGTCTTAGGCTTGCAGTCTTGTGAATGCGAATTTCTATGGGTCACAGTCTTTTGCCTTCTCCATGCCATTAAAAAAAAATTAAAATATGTATCTTTATAATATTTGAGGAGTTCCGTCAATTCCCCACGGACTCCCTCATCCAATTTGGTGACCATGGGACCACCCCGGAAGTATACTTACATGAAAAAGAATACATACCTACAGTGGAACTTAGAAATTCCTCCTTTTTTGAAGTCTGTCAACAACAAAATTAAATGCCTACATTTCTCTTCGTCTACTACTTAAAATAAAACCTACTCGTACGAGTCTAAAATGGCCGAATAGGCGCCATCGCGAATACGCGCATTATTTTAAAAATCGAAACGTTTTTACCAAGCCGCGACCGATGATCACCGCGACACAAAGAGACTCGTTTATATTCGTGCGAACGAACCGAGTCGCGCTCTCGCTCACTAGCGCTAAACATCGCAACAAGGAAAGAGATAGCACCACGCACTCGGCGCCGCCGCGTCTATCGGTCGCCATGGCATCAGTCAGAACTGTGTTATCGTACGAAGAAGTCAAGCAACATGAGTATTAGTCGCCCTCGCCAGAAATTAACACACAGAATCATTGCAGAGGTGAAAAAAAGGCCATTTATATGGAAAAGAGCGGACCCTCTGTACAGGAATAGAGTAGCGTCGTTCAAAGCTTGGATCGAAATGGGGAAAAAGATCGGTGTGAAGCGTGAGTAGCCATTTTGTTTTACTTCGTTTGACGTTTGCGCGATAGTCGCGTTCGGGGCGCCGCCGTGCGCGTCGAATTCGAAGATATTATTACAAAGTTATCGGGTGGATAAACTTGGAACTAACGTGTTTCTATAGGAGTTTGGTTTACGTTGTTTAATATCGGCACAAATAAGTTTGTAATGATAAAATTAGTGAACCTAAACGGCATGATATTATTATGATTGATCTGTCACTTTTGACATGCGTGTTGTTTTAATAATATAGTGAACAAGGAGTTGTAATAAGAACTTACATTTTAAATGATTATTCCCTGGTATTCATTTATATAATCTAAGTAGGTAACCTATTATACTATTACGTTTCATAGTGTTTTATACAGAAAGCCTCACTATTTAATTTGATGCACTTTGTAAAACGTCAAATTAAGTGGTGTGGCGCCTCTTCGTGTATTGAAAAAACTGTATTGCAGTAATTACAAAAAATAATATATGCGACATTAATTATATTTGATTCATAATTATATTGGATATTGGATGTATGTAGGTTCACATATCAAATTAAAATAGTTTTACTGACTTATTTACTATTTTTAATCAATTATGAGTATGATTTTATTTTATTTTTATATAGGTCCGTAAACTAAATGTTGAATTATCTTCGCAGCGGAAACCGTGAAATTCAGATGGCGGAGCTTGCGCGATATATTCCAGAAAGAAATGAGACGGATCCAAAAACACCTCAAAGATGGAAATGAACCAAGCAGCTTGCGATTCTGGACGTATTTCCGAAACATGTTGTTTCTTAAAGACGAATACGACGACCCTGTACGATATCCCGAGATACATTTAGAAGAGGAAGAAGTAGAAACACTCGAAACTGAACCAGAAGAAGTAAATGTAAAAGACGAGTTTGTAAATTGCGAAGACCAATATGAAGTTGAAACTTTAGAGAGTGTTGAATCTTGGAGTGAAGAGATGGAGGACGTGCTTGCACAACCAGAGGTTCGAGTGACTCCTGGACCTAGTCACAGCAAAGTGAAGGTTATTACTATTAAAGAAAGTTCACAGAAACCGTCGGAAGATAGTAAACCAGCTCAAGAGGAAATTCTTGATGAAGACATGCTGTTTCTGAGATCGCTGGCACCGTATTTGAAAGGCATAGATCCTGTCAGGAAATTGAGACTGAAGAGTAAAATTCAGAATCTAATTGCGGATGAACTGTGTAACGATGAATAGTATTAAAAAGCTTCGTTATACTGCCCTCCTTAGAAAAAAGAGCGAATGTATTGGTGACCTTATTTCTGATGATGGGGGGGGGTTTAACTTACTTCGACTAGGTATCAAATTACGCGTGCATCCTTTTTATTTGCGAAGGCAGTATAGGTGTGATGGCGTATACCCTGCTGTTTATTTCAAGAATGGCGTTTTTTTTTACTTGTGCCAGAGGAAGGCGTTTTTGGTTTTAAGTGTTTAAGTACTTTTATCATTAAAATATTACTACATTGTTTGTTTTGTGTTTTTATATGAAGCACATAAGAACCTTCATGCCTGTGTCCCAATGGGGTAGGCAGAAATATATTGTGGAACGACAGGTTCACCAGCCTAAGCATGCATTTTTCGCTTCATCTACATTCATCAATCTCTTCATGCACGTTCGTTGGTTTCCAAGTGTATGTCAAGTCATAGCTTATTATAATTATAGAGTAACTTCTAAAACCATAAACAACCCAAAAGTAGATCTTTATTTCTAAGGCAATAATGATTGATCAATAATGTTTATACTTATATCCTCACTTGAGAGATGTCGCAAATTATAACGTGATGTTCGTCTAATTGTATTTTTGCAACTAATTAGGATTAAAATTTCTCCTAAGTACTTACCTAAGTATTATAAAGTGTTGGCTCCGAATAAACTTAGTGAAATAAAAAAAAAAAAATCAAATGTTAAGGGACAATCTCATACTATTTGACTTAGTCCCAATCTAAGCTCTGCGCTTGTACAGTCGAGTTCATAAACATGTGTACACTTTAGTACCTTGTCGCTTCAATCACTGTGACAATTCATATGAAGGCAGTTTAAACCTGACATTAAAAAGGCAAGGTAGTAAAGTGTCATATTTATGAACTCGACTGTAGTGTGGGTATGATCGAATGTACATATTTGTACAGTGAAAACGTCCAAGACTTAGGAACAAATATGCTCATCCCGCAAATATTGGCCCATACCGGGATATGAACGCGGGACCGCTAGCTTCGTAGGCAGGGTCACTACCAACTAGGCTTAACGCTAACACGACAATCGCGTCATTTTATTATGCAAGTAATGATGCACCTACCTAATCCAATCATAACATGTTTTAGTTTAGAGTACCCTTTCAGAGCCCATTTCGACTTAAATGATTCAAGTTTTTTTCTTTCTTGACAATAAGTCAAAACAACAGCCATTCTCCAGAAGCTTCGAAGCTGAGACTACAATTGACAAGAAGAACTTTTTAAAAAGATGATCTCAAAATTTTTTTCCGTCTATCTTTTACTGAGAAAAAGAAACAAATTTGTGCTAAAGGCTGAGGAGCTTCACCGCCAAATGATCTTTTCTACGTCACAGCTAATACTAGACAAAACAAAACGTGGTTACAAACAAAATGACGTCATTCTGACCACTAGTCCAAAGCGGGCGTAGAAAACAATGATATTTTTCTTTTTAGAGTTCCGAACAAAATAAAACAAGACGGAACCCTTATAGAATCATTCGTGCGTCCGTCTTTCACAGCCAATTTGCTCCGAAACTACGGAACCGATTGAGTTAAAATTTGGTACACAATGTAAAATGATGACCCAAACACAGATGCGCAATTTTTTTTTACAATATTGGCATTTTCTGGTGACAAATATTAGGAAATTAAAAAATGTTTTGTATACCTTACTGTATCTTATATCAAATGAAAAGGCTCGTTATGAGGATCTCAAATATATTTTTTTATTATTGTAAAATAAACAGATTTGATTTTATTCATGAAAGAAAACAAGAATTGACCATTCCCCCCTTAATCTCCGAAATTACAAAGCCTAAAATATGTAAAAAATTATAAACAAATATAGTTCATTGTTTGTAGATTACCTACAGGAAAACCTAAGAGCATTCTATCAAAAAAAAACGTATGTACGGAAACTACTCAGTTCTACTCGCATTTGGACGGTTTTTTCTCAGTAAATAATGTTGTCAGTTGAGATGAAGCGCCAAACTGTTCAAGCAATATCGAATTCCCAGCCCTAGTGCTGAACCCGCACAATAATTTATTCTCAAAACATCTTAAGATGGAGCTCAAACGCGTGGGTTCCAGAAGCCCTTATCGGCAGATCGACGTGAGCAGCATAACTACACTAATTGGACGAAGTTGGTTACGAAATATACGGAATTCGTGGATCGAGCACGAGCGTCTACTATGATACACGAAATTCGGATGGCCGTCCCTTTCGAATTTGAGTGGAACTAATCTTCATACAGAGATAAGATATAAGATATTCGTAATGTCGGACTTTGATTTTGAAAGAACCGCTAGAACGCTTGAAAGTTATTTAATCAGCTGGATATAGAAAATCAGATTGAAAAAAAATCTACAAACATAAGTAGTTTCGAGAACAAATTGAAAGAGCTAGCTTTTACGCTACAAATGCACAGATCACTTTTTGTAATAATATGGTTTGTTTGTTTGTTGTTCATGTTTGTTTATTATAATTATTCTTTCTTGTGAACTTGTGATGTAACATTTCTAATTTTATAATTGTTGATTTGTATTGTTTTGTTTTACTTACTCGCAGATTAACTGCGTCTCCGTGCCACAGCACTACGCTGAGCTGGCACGCCGTTTCGGCTATTTTGTTTTAATTACTTATTATATAGGTTAGGTACTTTTATTTTTTAGTTTCTCGAATTTTTGTGTTTTTTGTGTTTATTTAATAGCCGAATAAATTATTCTATTCTATTTTATGTAAAAACCGGGTTAAGTACATTTTTTTCCAAACTAAGGGGTTATTGCCTAACGCACTCGCATTCGCAATCGTTTTCATTTTGAAAATCGAAGGCGTCTACATGCAAAATGAAAACAATTGTTCCGCTTTGAAGTCGATTGCGATCGCGACTGCGTTAGGCAACAGGCCAGCCGCATGGTTTTCTGTAATCGTTAATATTTCAGGATTTTATAAAAAACTAACCTAACCTAACGTCTATATAGGGATCTACATGACAGTACTTAAATATATCCTGAAAAAAAAAAATAACATTGGGTCGGCAAATGGAAAAGTTGGGAAACAATACATTTGGCAAACATATTTTTGCCAAACGGCAGGATCCCGTAAAAAAATTGTCAGTTTGTTTCGCTATCACGGTCAAACCGCCGAACCCAAGTCGACAAAATTTGTTTTAAATATTGAACCCCAAGAAAAGACCAATGGTACCTATTTTATATCCAGAAAAATTGAACAGTTCCTAAGGGAAGAGCGATAATCGAGATCTACGCGAACAGAGTCGCGGGCAACAGCCAGTTGTTTTATAAACAAACGAAAGGCCGAAGCAATTTAGATGTGACACACATCATTTTCCCATCATTCTTCTCTTTCTCACGCAGAACTAAGGTCAATGTTACGACGTGTAAAAGCTGCGCGAGCGATGACGGGGTTAGGAAATTGCCCGTTTGCCTGCGCCGGCGCCGCCCGCGGCACAGGGTTGCCATTACGAAAATATCAGTGTTGCCAACGTTGCACGTTGAGTTGAAATGCTTCCGGGAAGCTAGTACGGTTCATTTATTGTAACATTATATTCTTACATTATCAGTTGGAAGGACACTTAGGCGAATTACTTAGGAGTTAAGTAAAAGGGTGATTCTAACTACACACTAACTTTTGTAGTGTCACTGAAGCGCTATAAAATTGCATTGCACTAGAGGCATAACTTTTTAGATGTCTTCCAATTTGAATCATAGGCCACTATGGAACTATTTAAAAGTGACATAATGATTCAAATCGTTACAAACTTTTTTACAACTGAATTAAACCGTCACTTTGACGTAGTTCCATAATGGTCTATGAAACAAATAGGTCGACTGTACGTAGGTAGTGAAGCGTCATAGCTACGCTACATTATTATACATCAAAATCCCCGCCGCGTTTCTCTGTCTATATGTATGTATGTTTTCGAAGATCTCAAGAACTACTGAACGCATTTTCATCCGTATCTATTTCACACCAGCATGCATTTCAAAGAAGATTGTTACAGAAAAGTCTCCTAAAACGAACCGAAGCGAAGCGAGAGCGGTTTGCTAGTGTCCTATAAACGTCTTTGCTAAGACATGAATATATAATCTGAGCAAGTGTGTGAGCTTGAGTGTAAGTACAGGGAACCGATCGTTTCTCACTAGAAATTGTATGGTGCGTTTGCTTGCTAATTTTATAGGCATTGTCTGCATAGACCTCATTGCTTCGGGGAAGCATTATAGGCTCGAAACGTTTGTGTAGTGAATAGTGACTTGAGTAGCCAGCTGTGAGTTTTTGATGTCAGAAAGTTGTATTAGTCAAATAACCTCAAATTACTTCGATCAGAAATGTTCAAATTGAACTTTGAGCAGAAAAATGACGAGTCGACTGGAAAAAAAACCTACGTTTTTGCCCATATTAATTAGTATTTGGTTTACGATTTCGAAATCTTGATTATCTGCGCAAAATATAAGTGATTACACGATTTAGCAAAATAAAGGCGTTAGTATAATGTGATGTAGGTAGGTACTTATGTATGACGAATGTTCGTGCATTAGAGCAACTGATAATTTGTTGTTCCAGTACATAGGTACCTATTATCTACATACCTACATAGCAAATACATTCCCATATTAAATCTATCTGACCGGAACCTGACAATATTTGCATATAAGTGTTGGCAGCGGATCGAGGTGAAGAGCCTAAGTGGAAAATTGATTTTACTCCCAAGAACGAAAATTTACATTATTAGCTTAGGAAGGATATTGGCAAGGGAGTTTGATTATAAAGTTATTGGAGCGGGTAAAGCCAATTTGATTTTTAGGGCAACGTAAGCATAACTGCGTTAGTCAAATTGTATGAAAATACGCTTTGTTCACTAATAATAAGTTGTATTTTGCAGTTAGCGACTATAGCAAAGGCCAAAGTGAATGTAAATAGTTGACGTCTGCCGATCGACCGATTCGATTCATCGCAAAAAAAATACATGGAAAATGACACTTCGCTTGCGTAATAAAATCCCTGTTCGAAAGTGCAGGTTTTCTCACGATGTTTTTCCTTCACAGTAAGACCATCGGGGCAGTTAAAAGGAAGCCAGACGAGCACTTTGTTTTAAGTCGCGTATTTTCGTTCGCGTCCGGTCAAGCTGCTTTTGGTACTCAATGCAGCAGAAAATACGCGACTCACAACTCACAAAATTACTTACTAATTTGTAAAACTTATTGGTAGATACATGACGACCGCGGGGTCCGAACACTTCGAACTCGGTACCTTAAGATCACGAGTCGACTCACTAAGCCACTAGGCGCAGCCTCTCCCTTTTTGAAGTAAAGAAGGTCATATAGCGCTCATGTATCTCGATCATCAGCCGTAACATATAGCCACAATATATTTCCAAGTGGAACTCGTAAATAACGTCCTATTTCCCTGCCACCATTACTCACCGAGCCGTACAAAAAGAGATCCCATCGGAGAACCCAAAGTTAGCAGATCCCGTCGGCCGACTGACCTACATCACTTGACGGAATACCAAATTAACCTGGTTTTCTAGGGGTAGGTAAATGTTATCAGATCATCAAAAAGGGCTGGAGAAACCTTTTTGGGCGTTTTCCAAAACAAGTGATAATAGTTAAGGACAAAAATTGTCTTCGTAAAGTGGTCCGTTACGTCACGATTATTAACTACACTGCTATGAAGACAAATAGTGGCATCTCAGACAAAAATCCTATGGTAAGTGATTGAGGATTGACACTGATTGGTAGGGTTACCATTTAGGAATTTGAAAAGTCCTGGCAAAAAGTCTGATATTTCGATAAAAATGGAATTATTAATCACTTACACGCAACTAATTGAAAACAATCCGGACAAATTAAAGAGCTGGATTAGTCCGGACGGATGGCAACCCTAGATGAGGGCAGCATATGAATGTGTGTCTAATTGTTAAATTTAGTCCTTAACTACGTGCACTAAATGCCCTTTTGCCATAATCTGGACATTTTCTAGGTACTCGAAGCCCTAGGTTAATTGGTATTGTGGTTTGTTAGTTCAGTTACCCTAAATTCCAAGGAAGGTTTTTGAAAATGTTCCCAAGGGGTGCAATGACCCTAATACTAAGCTTCCGCTGTCTGTGTAATATTTAGACGTGTAATTCTATTGCCGCTTTAACAATAAATAATCTTCTTTACGTAGCATAAAATAAAGTCTCTTTCCGCCTCTCCCCTCGTCCCTCTGTAAGTACTGTCAGCCCAATTGAACCCTGACCCATCATAGAACTATGTCACAGTGAGCATATGATTCAAGCTGTAAGAAGTGTGAAACAAATTGTTTCGTAATGTCACTGTGACACCGTTCTCTGGCGGGTCAGTGTTCCATGAAACTGGCTGGGCTGTTAGAACGCTTTTATTTTCAAAGTACGCAATGGATTTTAATGCGGTTTTCACCATTACTTAGATAGTTTCCCACGAAAGGTTTTTATGTATAATAAACTATGTTTCATATACGGGTGTTACAGAAATCTCACATAAACCGAAGCGTAGCGAGGGCGGGTCACTGCGTATATTATACATTACAAATTACGTGTGAGGGCGCCATACAAGAATGGTACGGAACCCTGTGTGCGAATCCGACTCGCTCTTAGCCGCTTTTTATTATATGACCGAGCAACTTTAATGAGTTTTAATGGTAATCACCGAAACTTTTGAATTTGAATTTTGACACCTGCTTGAGTTATAATTTTTTGTTTGTCACAGATCTAACCTAACCTAACCTACGTAACCCACGCTTAAGATAACCTAAAAACGAAGATTTCTGGAGAAAATTAGGTTTCGATCAAATGAAAATTCGATTCAATGGGGTTCCCAGTTTTAACGTAGTCCGTAATGGCCTACTGTGGTATAGCAATATTTAATTACCTAGTTACCTACCTAGTTTACAAAAAAATCAATAGAAACAAACCTGTCAAGAACTTCTTTATGATATCGTTGAAGTTAAAGTAGCTTACTTACTCTCAAGTGAATACGGACATGATGCTTTGATTTCTACAACCACGTTCGCAAAATACTGGTATCACTTGTACCTTCAGGGCCGCCCTGGCTAATTTCCAAACAAAATGCCCCCAAAACAGTGTTCCTGGCACTTAATGCTCTCTCATTGTTCCAAATTCAAACTGACGATTGGAAATGACATCAACGATGTTATAAACTTCGTAAACGACAGTCGTTAGTTAAAAACCGCTCTCACGCATCGGACACCATAATAAAAGCAAAGCCAAAGGAAGTTCATTCAAGTTTTTTCGCTCGTTAAGAAAAAAGTAAAGTCATCTGTTATGATTGTGATTGATGACAGTTCTATTGGAAATAACTTTCGGTACATGGATTACGTAAACGTCGTTGAAAAAGTTACTTCACATCTTTAACAGGGAACTTATGTTTTTTTGGTAACAGGCCGAAATAATCCTTTCGTTAAATAAGCCAGTGCGACCCGGTGTCAAACCATCGACAATACATTAGCTTTATCTCGCAAAATAGCCCTTTTTAAAGGCGGTGACACAAGCCCATTCAGCCTAGTAGCCCAAGCCACGCGGCGGTTGACATCTAAAATTTATTAATACTAAGCAACCGGGATATACAACAGCTGCATACTTGTCTTGCATAGTGCAGGGAGCTCACTCACTCAGTTGCCGTGCAGCGGCCGTGTTGCGCGCACGTGTTTTCACTGTTTGCGTGCACCTGACGCCGTCGTCGGTTATAATCGCGAAAAACAAATGACAATCGATTACGATTGAGCTAGTTCTATTTTTAAACTGTGAAGTTTGTTTGTAAACAGCCGCAACGCGTTTTGGCGCGTTTCCGCAGTGTAAGAATTGGGAAGTGTGTAAGATTAGAAAATAGTGTTGTGCCGTGTTTGTGTAGTGCGATAGTGATGTGAAGGATTGATTGTATTTAGCAACATGTTTGGAGTTTTCATAAGGCGTTGGAAACCAAAAAGGTTGGTTAAATATTAGTTCTTCTAAATAAAGTCCGACGCTGTAGTGTAGTTGACAGAAGTTGTACCGTACGAGCCTAATAATAGAAAGTAATTCCGTTGGCTATAAAAACTTAAATTAACATGGGCTGTTCACGACTTAAATCAGAGGGTTACTACGGAACCGACTTTTATCGATGTGGCGAATGAAACGTGAAAACGTGAAATGTTAATTTAGAGGATGCAGATGAAACAGTAATTTTAATTTTACCGGTATTTATGAACGAAACCAAACGAAAGAAAGCAACCGTTTTTTTTGCATTGAAACATGTCACTTTTTAAAAGTAGGTAGGAAGGGACATTTTATTATCTTGTCAGAACTAGGTAGGTAAGTAACAATGGCTCACAAAAAACGTCAAACTGCATTGCTGTTTTTCTTTTCTCTTCTTTTTTAATAATGGCGGTCCAATGGGTTTTGTTTCGACCATATTGATTAAAACTTAGAACTTGAAAATTTAAAAAGTATAAAACGACACACTAATGGCCGTATTAAAAGAATGATCTTGGCTGATCTACTAGATAATTCATTTTTTTATTTAAATGGCTTCTCTCCTAGGACCTATTCTGTAGCTGAGACTGACATCTCAACCTTAAGATAAATAGGTAGGCATGTTAGATATGACACTTTTCTACGACTTGAAGTTTACTTTGACGTATCGATCTTGAAACTGGATGATATTTCATTAGATAGCCAATATCAGATTATTAGTACGAACTTAACTTTTTTACTACATTTATACAACAAACCAATTTTTAATAATCTCCAAATCTCCAAAAGTATGTAAGTACCTATAGCTTGGCAAAAAAGGGTTTTCCGTGATGAGAGGTGGAATAAAAATATTCCAAGTGCCAACCACGCATTGGATGTTGGCTAAAAATTGGATCATGGTGCCAATTTCATTCCGAAAAGCATTTCCAAACTGTTGCTAACCTTACACTTATGAATGATGAAAGATCGTTCCAAATATTTTAATTGTTTTAGATATTGACGAGATGCCAATTAGCATGAATCTACCGCCGAGTACCTAATCGATTGTCCCGCGAACAACTGAATCGACAGATGCGATCCATCTAGTCGGATAATTGACGTGCGCAAGCGCATCCGATGTTACGACGGTTTTGCGATGTAAAACTTTGTTTATTTAACATAGTTACGAACAAAGTGAAGCTGCATAGGTACACGTTGAAGTTAAACAACTTTCAGATAGGTAGATACCTAGAGATCGTCTTGTTATAAACTGGGTCTATAACAAGACGATATCGTATAGTTTTTAACTCGCTATTACTGTAAAGTGAATAAGAGTCATCGTAACGTTGACAATACGATGTAATGGCAATATAGTTATAATAGAATTAACTAGTTGAACGGCTCCAACGTGTTTACGCATTTGTAACCCCCAATCACAAAAGAGGGGTGTTGTAAGTTTAACATATACGTGTATCTATGTATCTTACCTAACTCCCAAACGGATGGACCGATTTGGGCGCGGTTTTTTTAGAAAGAAAATATAAAATCGGTTTGGCCGTTAAGAGGTCCACAGTTTTTTGACGACGTTACGGTGATTAACTAAAACAGACAATTTACTTTCTATCTGTTCGAATAGTTAGAAAAAGAACTCATGTTTCCATGATTATAAAGACTACTTTCCTATCAAAATATTCGATCAGATAAGAGGTTGCGAAAGCAAAGGGACGATATCGGGGGTTTTTATCCATTTAATACTGTCGTACATTCAAAGACCGATTTAAAAAAAATACATGCTATCAAGTAGGTACCTACTTTTCCAAAAAAAAAGTAAGTTCATTGTGCTATACATATGTAGGTAGCCAAATTTAGGTCAATGCGCACTCGTCTACTACCTACCTACTGTGAATACTTATTATCTAAGCTGATACCTAAGCAATAAGGTTTATATTTATGTCTCTACTAATAGTGAAATCCTAATGCGAGCCCAGTAATGTGCAACAAAAAAAAAACATGCTTATGATTAGCGATGCATACCGATATATCGGCGATAGGTACTTCGGGTTAGCCGATATATCGGTAGGTATCGACGATATTTTTGTGACCGATTCAACGATACTTTTTAATTTAAAAATGTAGTGTCAACGAGCGATTACTTTGTTTTTTAAACAAAAATCTTATCAATATTAATTTTAATTCCTAAAAATTTTAATTATCTAATATTAACCTATGTATCTACTTCTTATATTAATAAAAAGAAATCTGTCTCGTGATTTATTTATTATACCTTCATTTTTGAATTCACAAAAAGCGTATCGGTATCGGTATCGGTATCGCCGATATTTTTATAAGAGTATCGGTATCGGTATCGTATCGGCGAAAAGGCGTATCGATGCATCCCTACTTATGATCAACGTTCAAAAACCACGCAAGCGCAACATTGTACCTAAGTACCTACTTTTTTATTTATAAGTAACTAACCTATTTCATAAATCCACGTTCTCGTTTAAAAAGCATATTTTAATAGATCATTAAACTTCACGCTACATCAATTAATATTACTAATACCTAACCTACTCGTTTATGTACGGACGGTAAAAAAAGATCCACAGTTTTTTGACGACGTTACGGTGATTAACTAATACAGTCAATTTACTTTCTATCTGATCCAATAGTTAGACAGAAAAAGAACTCTTGTTCCCATGATTATAAAGACTACTTTCCTATCAAAATATTCGATTAGATAAGAGGTTGCGAAAGCAAAGGGACGATATAGGTACTTGTATTATCTCCATTGAGCGAACTCGGAACTATTTTTAACTAGTTTGACTCTTGTAGCTCTTAAACGGTGGGTTTGCGGGTGGTAGGACATTGTGCGGGGTCCGTCCGGATCGCTACCACCATCTTATCCATTAACCTACCGCCAAACAGCAGTGTTCGCATTGTTGTGTTCCGGTTTGGGGATAAGACAGCCGGTGTAATGACTAGCATAGAGGCACTCCATCTTAGTCCTCAGGGTTGGCAACGCATTTGCAGTCTTAGGCCCGCAGTCTTGTGAGTGCGAATGTCTATGGGTCACAGTTTCCACTTACCATCAGGTGGCCTGTGTGCTCGTCAGCCTATGCCATAAAAAAAAAAAAAAAAGGATTTAGATGCGGTTTGTTTTATTTGATAGCAGGTTTTCTAGCGGTGGGTCTGAGGTAGGTTTTGTGAAAATCAGTTCGGCCATTTTTAAGAGATATCAGCCGTGAAAGAGGGATCACCAGGGCCCGTACTTTACATGCCAAATGGTTTCTATTGTAATTATCAACCATTCGTCAATCATTTAATCATGTACAAATGAGTTAAGTAATCAGTTGACGCGTAGAAAAATAAAACCTAGAACGTAAATGAAACTGTTTGTTTGAGGACAGTGGCAAAAATTATCGAGTAACATATCATTTAAATAAAATAATGTTTTTGTGTTGTAATAAATATTAAGATAATTAAACAGTCAGAAATACAATTAAGTATGACATTGACATTCATAAAAAATGCGATTAAACTGTATTTAAATATAATAATTTTACAATTATTTTATGTACCAGTTAATACATACCTAAACACCTACCAAACGAAAGCAGATCACCCTGTATGTAAAATTTCGTCATTTTGACGTCATCGGCATGAAAAGTACGACCCCTGGGATCACCATATCGGGGGTTTTTATCTATATAACGCACATTGAGAATCAAACCGTCACTAAACAAAAAAATACTTTATTTGAAATCCAACTTCATTTTGATGGCAATATTGTCATTATTCGAACTCTTATATATTTTGTTTAGTGATGGTTTGATTCTCAATGTGCGATAATGGCACATGTACACATTGTACCAATGCGGTAGGCCACAGTATTCGGCCAACGTTGAGAGGACTACAGTGCGACAAAAAAGAGTAGAAATTAAATGGGGGCGCCACTTTCTACGTAACTGTCACATTTATGACGTATAAAATGCTTAAAACATGGCTATTAGTATGGATTTTTTTTAGTTACAATTCTGCTTTTTTTCGTCGCACTGTTTTTACGGTATTGGCTGGTTCGTAGTTGGCGACTAACGCTGGCCGGCCAACCGGCTCGTGTCGGTTTTTCGTGCACTCATCAAAGGATCTTTTTATAAAAGCGAAAGTGCTGAATGATCAATACGACAATGTGTAAACGTGATTCTTTATTTTGGCCAATACCTTGGCCCAATGTGTACAGCGGCCATAATAGTTATAATTATTGGGAATCAAAACCATCACCCATACACAGTGGGCAAGTTTCTTAGACCAGTCAGAGTGAATTACAATTTGTTTAATTGGTTTATTATCTATTGCACCACAGACTGTAAATTATCCTCGTTACAACGACAAACATACGAGAAATTGTTTAAAAATAAAATCAATACTATTGGTTTTTAGTACTTAACACCATGTAGGAAAATGCATTGTTTAATAACAAAGAACAGGAAAAGTTATAATAGAATAGATGAAAATACTACTACCACTGAAGTGGGTAGTTATATAGTATTACGTTACAAGTATGATGGATGATGAACATCATCATTTTTTTAAAACTATAGTTACAGTAAGAAATAAATTTTAGAAAAGAAAAATATCATGTAAATTTTCAAATGATTAAAATGTTTTTTTTATCTCGCGTCTTGCTCTCGTCTCGTGCATAGTCGTTCTTAATGCAGAAGTGGGAAAGAGATAAAGTAAAGCATTTAATTGATGTGTCCTTTAAAGATAAAATCCGTTTAGTTAATAGTAGTTACATCAGGTTACAAAGTAAGAAAAACGGAAAGAAGTGTGTATCTGTGCCATCGTAACTATTAAACGAATGGACCGATTTAGCTCGGTTTTATTTAAACAAAGCCAGTTCTATTAGAATGTATCTTAGTTATCTTCATCAAAATCAGTTGAGCCGTTAATTAGATATCAGCTATCAAAGAACGTATTGCCGTTTTAAATATGTACGTTTAAAGTAAAGGAAAATGATTCCTATACCACTTTGGACTATGTCAAAGTGACGTCATCAATCAAACCGTAAGAGACTTCTTATGATTATACTAGAGGACGCCCGCGACTTCCGCGTAGTTTCCCGCTACTCCCCTTATTTTAACCCTATAATACTTCCAAAAATCCCTTATTAATGCTCACTTACATCATGACGGGTGGACTTGCGCGTAGGACCTTGTGCAGGGTCCGTCCGGATCGCTACCACCATCTTATCCATTAACCTACGTCCAAACAGCAGTGTTCGCATTGTTGTGTTCCGGTTTGGGGATAAGACAGCCGGTGTAATGTCTAGCATTGAGGTATTCCATCTTAGTTCTCAGGGTTGGCAACGCATTTGCAGTGTTAGGCTTGCAGTCTTGTAAATGCGAATATCTATGGGTCACAGTTTCCACTTACCATTACTGCCTGTGTGCCCGTCTCTATCATCATCATCATCATGTCAGCTGAAAGACCTCCACTGCTGAACATAGGCCTCCCCCAAGGCTTTCCACTCAGGGGTGAATATTTGGGCGTTTCAACCGCCGTCATTGTTGTCTTCAATATATTGACGAAAACAATGATAATTACCAGCAACTTTTGATGTCAAAGTCAACGGACTCGGGGGTAGTATTAATTCAATTTAAAATCATAAGACAATTAAAAAGTTTATCTTGAATAATATGCGAAGACAATAATGACGGCGGTTAAAACGCCGAATAATCACCCTCAGACCGGTCTTGTGCTTTTCGCATCCACCGCGGTACGCGCGATCCTGCCTTCTCTGAGCCATAAAAAAATTAAAAAAAACGAACCTCTATACCAAATTTCAAGTTTCTAGCTACAGTAGTTTCGGCTGTGCGTTGATATATAACTCAGTATATATATGACAATATTACTCTACGTATTGTAATATTGTTTATCATTGGGTTTATCTTGAAAATTATGCTTAAGACGAACTCTAAATTCAACTACCGCACTGCTAACAAAAAGTCTCCAGAATTTCAGCGTTGCAAAAACCACTAGCGTTCGTAGAGCTGTAATTTTCTCTCTCGTCCACAATCTCCGAGCTATTCGCGAGCAATCTCGCTTCTTGCGAGAGTGCATTCCACTGCATTAAGCGTGTTACTTTATTTGTGCACTGCATTTTTGTAAATGTCATTAGTTTTAATGAAATATTTTTTCAAAGTGCGTCGGCTATTGTCAGATAATTGTTTGTTACTGGCTATTGTTATTCATGGAATTAAACCAGTTTTATGATTTAGGGGAATATGGTTACGGGAAGGATATTATTTTTATTATTATATAAGCCTATTATTGTGTCCCATTGCGGGGCAAAATCTTCCATGGGTTTCCAAAACTCTGTCCATTGCAACCTCACCTTTAAAGTCATCCCGCCATCGTCGTCGGCTCTGCTTGGTAGCCGTCCTGGCCGGCATAAAATCGACATTAACAAAGGCGATCATAAGTAAGGTAGTAATTACTTTTACCAGTTCTTTAGGCCAAAGTATATTTCAGTTATTTTCTTCTAACATCTCTTTCTTATCGCTGCCTGTATCTTGGCAGGTTTAGCCCCTTCTTAATACTATTTGTAATCCTAGACCTTTAATTTCTCCCTCGGATACAAAGAAGAGGCAGTGAGCAAGCGCCTTTATTTTTAATGTACTCTTAAAATCACTGAAATTGGAGTAAAAACGAAATAGTAGATTAGGGAGCGAAATTACATATTTACGGCGAGGGCGTTCATTGAATCCTGAACGAAGCGAGGGATTCAAGTGTTAACACCCAAGGTGGTAATAATTTTGCTACCGTGTGACACATACTGCTTTTCACATCACCTATGAGGAAAATAAAAGATCTTAGAGATGAAACCAATTATGTGCAAATAATGCACTTAAACGAAGAAAAATAAATTGTAGTCGATTATTTGCATACTATTTGCATATTTCATTGCCTTTATATTTTATACTGGCAACAAGATGTCCTTGAACAGAAAAGTGCCACTGGTCCCTCCTAGCAGGGAAGAAAACTCCCCTTTCCGAATAGGTGATGTGAAAAACATTTGCATGCTCTTGGTTAACAAGACAGTTCATCGCTCTAGTCAAACATTTTACTGAAAAGCGTTAATTTTATCACACTGACGTAAAGTGAAAACCAAACACATTCAAGATAACGTCAGCTGATTTAGATCAGGTGGATGACCTTCAGTTATAGGTACCTACATCTGTTGCAGGTTGCAAACCACCACGACAACGATTGACCAAATTGACTAGGACGTTTCAAAGCTTGTGTAATGGTCCTTATACAGTCAGCAGAAGTAGGTAGACCGTCGTGAAGCTTAAATTTGTTTGCACACGATAGATAAATTGAGCTCTTCGACTGCACCTACTTTTGTTTTTAACCGTAAACATGGATCTAACGTCCTTGGCCAAAAAACAAATGAATATCAGGGGACCAAACTCACACGATGACTCACATGGAAAAGTACTGTCCGACTCCGGTTTTGTTTATTTTGATATATGTTAGAGAGTAGTCCAAAATAACAGACACGTATTCTTTTTCTCTTTCAACCTTTTGGTAGAAATTGACCTCCAAAGTCCTTGTATAGTTTTTTTTAATTGCTAGTTTCCTAATGGTTTAATTATATGTTTAAGAATCAGAAGAAAGAAGAAAAATCATATTTACAAAAGAATACCAAAGAATCTCTTCGATGAGAAGTATACATATAACATCGAGGGTGTTTTTTTTTTGGGTTTAAACACATTTTCTGTAATTTGGAGGTGAAATTATCCCAACAGGTTGAGTTTGAGTACTAGACAGATAGCAATTAAAATACCAACAGAAATACAGCCAGTAGGCCTAGTTCAATTACTTTAACGACCTAGTGCTGGAAAAGTGCCGTTTTATTGTGGTATAGAGAAGACAAACGAGCACACAGGCCACATGATGGTAAGTGGAAACTGTGACCCATAGACATTCGCATTCACAAGAATGCAAGCCCAAGACTGCAAATGCGTTGCCAACCCTGAGGACTAAGATGGAATGCCTCTACTCATATGCTAGTCATTACACCGGCTGTCTTATCCCCAAACCGAACACCAAACACAACAATGCGAACACCGCTGTTTGGCGTTAGGTTAATGGATAAGATGGTGGTAGCGATCCAGGCGGACCCTGCACAAGGTCCTAAGGACCAAGACCAAGGACCCCAAGTTGCACGGCTAATGAGAATCCGCTTAACCCGCACTCACAATGAAGCAGGTAATCAGTCGGCCCTTACATCTGCACGGTTGTTTCCTCTTGCCACATAGTGTTTACCTGCGACTTGGCTTTTGGAACGGACCGATGTCTCCTTAATCTGTACCATTGTGAACGAGTCTTAAGAGGCCACCTATGGTGCCACGCTGCCACAAGAATAAAAAGGGGTGGCTTTATGTGAGATGGAGATAGTTCGCGCGTGATGATGGCAGCCTCAAATTGAATTAATTGCTGTGTACAAAACTACAACATTTATTGAAGAAATGGTTGAATCGAAAATCATCGTTAAAGATTATAGGGTTTCGAAGATTCAACCAAAAACATGCAAAAAACGGTGTCATGTTTGAAAAATATAACTATCGAGGATTTTATTTCTAATCGTGTTTTCTCGTTTGCCAGTCGCAAGCAAATATGATCAAGTTTAATATACCCAAAGAACAGATACAAAGGCGTTATGGTTATTGGGATCCAGATCTCGGAACACTCCAGACTTTAGCTTAGGTGGCCTCTTAAGAAGATGATCGTTTGCTGCCGCCCTTTTGGATACCTGCCTCTATCTTTTGTCCTTGTTATTTGTATGACACTATGCGAGTGAGAGAAGCCTATATATACTAGGTCGTTAAAGTAAATAGAGTGTAGCCAAGAACCAAACGCTGCTGCTAGCGTGTTCTATCGACTGAAAATGTATGGAGTTGACTAAATACCGCAAATATTTGCGAGCGAATCGAACGCGGGACCGCTAGCTTTGTCGCACTACCAACTAGGGTAACGCAGCCTCAGGCAATGCAGGCATACTAAAAGCTGGACCAGAGGTCCTACGTTGAAAATTGAGGTTCGAAGTTACGTTTGCTCCATTCCTATCTCTCGATTTAGTCTCGAATGTCGAGTGACATGGATATTGGTAAAACGCTACGGGTAGTGTACAGGGACCGTTAGGTTGAATATTACTTGCGATTGGCATCTGTGGACAAAACTTCTGTCACTTTCTGACTAGTATGTAAGTGCGAGAGTGCTGGATCATCTACCGTGATAAATACGAGCATAATACGGGCCCTGCCTACGTGTTTACAGACATGCGCAAACGCAAGTGCTGAAATGAATAAGCTATAGAAAGTTTGTACGGCCTGCATGTGTGGTCCTGAGTCTTTCGACATGGTTGCTAAGGACACGTCGTTGGGAGGGCGGCAGCGGCAGCGGATTACAATTTACCAATGGGTGAAACGAAGAAGATTATCGACTATAGTCTCTGAAGTTTCGTGTACTTAATTCTATAAACTTTGTTATTAGTTATGATACTAAAGTTAATTCGTGATCTTGTTAGGCTTAATAATTGTTGGTTCTCTGAATAAATATTAACATATTTTAAATCAAATCTGGTCAATAACCTGTTAAAAGTCATCTCCACAGAGAAAAATGTCGTACCGAGTTATTTTAAATAAGATATGATGCGCGTTGCCAACTATTGCGTTACTTTCGGCGTAAGCGCATTCATTTATCATCGTTACTTTACATAACGAATATAACTAGACGTTTTCAAATGTATAGATCGATATTTCGTTTGCATAGTTTTTTTTTTGTATTATAAACATAATGAGCCTAAAGATACATTATACTACGACTTCATAAACTGCCTTTTTTATGGCACACAGGCCACCTGATGGAAAGTGGAGACTGTGACCCATAGACATTCGCATTCACAAGATTGCAAGGCAAGCCTATATAAGAGTGCAAATGCGTTGCCGACCCTGAGGACTAAGATGGAATACCTCAATGCTAGTCATTACACCGACTGTCTTATCCCCAAACCGTAACACAACAATGCGAACTCTGCTGTTTGGCGGTAGGTTAATGGATAAGATGGCGGTAGCGATCCGGACGGACCCTGTAAAAGGTCCTACCACCCGCAAATCTATAAAACACGCAGCTTCCAGCGTCTGTCTTTAAAGTCCTGAACTCCTTCTAAACCACGCAATTTTAATGCGGTTTTCACCATCGATTAGACATTTTTTTACGTATAAAACATTTCGGTTTAGGTACGGGTGTAACAGAAAACACTTAAGCGAAGCAAGGGCGGGTCGCTTGTGTACATACAAGCTTGTATATCGATCGAACATTTACTGTGTCGGTGCATATAAGTATGTCTTGTAATTGTTTACATACATACATCCCTTGCATCTAGTCACGTCACGTCACGTGTTGATAAAAGATCAGAGAAGCCACCACTTGAGGCGAGCAGAGTTCCACGCAAACGAAGTGCGACGCTGCTGTTTCGCTATCCGTGTGACCGTTGCGCTACGCTTTGGTATGCTTTCGTCTATCTGGCGAACCTCACTGTGTCTTAAGATCTTTAGTTGTTGATGTCAAATTTAAAAATACGCTTGTCCTCCGAGAAACTTATATTGGTACGATGCATTTTTGATCATTATCAGAACACCTATATCATCTTGCTTATCTAAATGTCAGATCAACCGTTCAAACACAATCGAACAAGCGTTTGACGTCCTTGAAGTATGTTTACAAACGTTAATCATTCAGAACAACAACTTTGCTCTCGAAGCCCCGAGATAGATACGAGAGCAAGTGCAACCTTGTTTATTCAATATCACTTGAGGTTAGGGGTCATTGTTTCCCGCTCTCGCTCCCGCTTACGCCATGACCACAGTCTTAATGAAACCAAACACTATGAACCGCAAGTTCTTTATGAATTAACAAGTAGCAGACCAGAACTTTGTGGGTACGTAAGAATAATAATAAAATTTGATGATTCTTTCTAGTATGGTGGTCCATTTTGTAATATTCTCCTGTAAGCTTGGTCGATCGTAAGAAGCCTATAAGTTTCTATAAGTCATGGACTAGACAAACTAAAACAATAAAATCAGATTAAATTGAAACTAAATGAGAACTAAAAAAGAATGCTCCGTGGCACAGTATTGATTGATGATTGCGGGTTGTATAGTTTTATTATTTGCTATTACAATGCTTTGTGTTTATATTATAGCTCATTATAGAACTATTGTAAACTATCTAAGTCAGTAAGTCATCAATTAAGCCTTCACGACTAAAGAACAACCGCTTTAATCGATTTTCCACAATGACTCACGATCATTACCAAATTCCAATCCTCAATGACCTCTATTACAACCCAATTCAAAGCCTTCAAAGCTCTAATTACACTGGTTCTACTTCAACTTCGCGAGTCTCTTAGGCTGTTATAAAGCTGATAAAAGGCTTGTAGTGGTTTTTATAAAGAACCGTATCTCAGGTCAGTTCTAAAGTGTAGTAAGCTCTTGTTATATTGGTAATTGGGGTTACCAGTGCGAAAATTTTGCGGGTTAATAATGTATATACCGCTACTTTTAACAGTTAAATATGTCTGTTAAAACGGTAGTTAGTCGCTTAGTTTACTATTGTGCGGGGTTTTATGAATGCTTGGCCTATTTGTAATTACTTGTACTTACAGCTTATAATCAGGTCTACTCACGCGCTCAATTATCGTACCTAGTGTTTGTGCAGGTTTTTTTTTATGGCATTGAGAAGGCATCTGAGACCCAAAGACATTTGAAATCTTAAGACTACATTATTTACAACACATACACTCACAATCCTACAATGATAGAACTACTGATACTTTTGCTTTCTCTTCTCTTCTCTACATAGTATGAAACCAAGTCTATTTCCACGTCTGTCAGTCTGTCTGTATATCCACTAACTACTAAACCAGGAAACGGATTTTGATGCGGTTTTCACCATCAGATAATTTTCCACAAAATGTTTTTATACTAAGGGTCCACGGAAAGAAGTAACTTCTTTTGAAAATGAGGTTTAAATCTTGATATGTAGAGGATGAAATGAACCTCCCACTCAGTTTCAGATATAAATCTTCATATAACTTGTTTTTTTCCACTCTTAAAAAAACCTCTACACGATAATTACGTCCAAAACGAAATGGTTCCTAACTTTCAAATCGCGATATCTCATAAAGTTACTAATGTGACTAGACATGTTCTTTCCGTGGACCCTTCATATGTATGTATTTATAAATAATTGACATCTTTCAACGTTGTTTTTTAAATAACACCGTTGGACGAGTTGTTTGTAAACAATATTTCTAGTACGAAAGTGTTTCCTTGTTTGTTTCCTCTTCACAATAACCTTAAACCTCAACCGATGCGAAATTTCAAATGTTTACAAACTTTAACATTAGTGTACCGAACTCGTGGTAAGAAATGTAATAATCTAATTTAACTGTAATCGTAGAAAGTACTTTTACTTTTATATTGTCAAAGTTGTATTTAAATCGTAAAATTAAAATTACTTTCGATGTTTGAAAAATGCAGATGTCATTAAAAATAAATCTTTTTTACCGACGCCATACTTGACATTATATAGTATTAATATAGTTCTTTACTTTCTAAAGAGAAAACCAAGACACTTTATTTATGTGGGAAACACAAAGTATCTTTTGTGAATGAAATGTGCCGCACAAAACATGTTTACACGCAAAGATACAATTACAATCACTAATACCGCCAGTGTATGTGTCACCCGCAAGCATTTTCCTGTGAAATTTCACACTGCGTAATATAGTACATTGTTTATCAAGGTTTTAAAATAGGCCATAACTACACGCGAGTATCATTATGACACTTTTTACTTGTGCGAGAAAATTACAACATATAGCTGGCTGTTTGTGGATTTCCAGGGAATTTAAAAATACAAAGTAAGTAATTTAGTCCCTCCTAGAGACTAGCCAGAGATATCATAGGCCACTATATAACTATGTCAAAGTGGACGTTTTAATTCAGTTGTTTGAAGTTTTTGACGAGTTTAATCATTACGTCACTTTGAAAAAGGTCTATAGTGGGCTATGATTCAAATTGGTTGCCTGTAGATGGCTTTTAATGGATAATTCCTGGTAGGATCGCCATGCGGTGTGCTGGTTTAACGGGAATATCCTGACGAAACAACCATGTGTTTTGACGAGTACTCGGCTTACTTTATTACTAAATCATATAGCGATACCTATTAGTATTTTATCACGCCTCAAGATGCATTTTAATCGTTCATTATAGAGCATGAGAAGCATAAAAATCGATTCGAAGTTAGGAACAGGCCACGCATAAGTACTGTAGCATTTTAAGTTGATTCGCTAGTAAAAAAATGGCTTTGCACCCAAAGACAAAATACTTACCTAAAACAACTCACTATTTGTGCAAAATATGGCTACTGAATTATCACAAGTTTTTAAAGTTGGAGGTCATTCTGTAGCTCTGGCTGCCCCACACGGGATTACAGGCGTGAAGGTATGTACCTATGTAAGTAACTCACTATTTGTAACGTATACAATTTCCGTAAAATGTAACATAACATTACAATTAAACTTAGATACTGCAATGCAACGAGCGCCATATTGGAAACGCGCCAAGATCATGTAAGATTTTAATGTATTCCATGCCCAATTTACATTGATCTACGCTTTCGTTAGGATCCTCGTTATCTGGCTCAATTTTGCTTAAACTAGGGAAGCGAGGAAGGTCTGTTTTTATTGGTGTTATTTCGATTCTAATTTCAAATGGTATGTTCGTCGGTTTTGTTTATTTAGCACTGGCAACCTTGTCAGGTGACAGTGTGTAAAGTTCAAAATGGATGTCTGTTTGAAAATTTGTTTGACACTTAGGTCATAGAGAGTGTAGAGTTCCGTGTTGCAACAATGTGGTTTTATTAAGTTGGTAAAATACGCCCTAATGTATGATAGAAATGGAAGATATAATCTTACGACTGACTAACGGACGTGACAGAAAGACGTGGCACCTTTGAATGTCCTCTTTTAATATTAAAAGTATACCTACCTACATAATTCTACCTCTGACACACTACACAGTCCTATAGATTTATCTTCTTTTTCCTTATCTTTACAAAGTATAAAACCAAGTCGCTTTTCGCGTCTGTCTCTCTGTCTGTTTGTCTGTATACCCGCCAGCTCTTCCCAAATCACGTAACAGATTTTACCTACTGCGAGTTTCAACATCAGTTAGATAATTTTCACGGAAGGTTTGTGTATATAAATCAATTCTGGTTTATGTTCTAATAAATCTATAAAAATAGAAATTTCTGGGGTCCTAGTGCAAAGGGCTTAAGTCAACTTTGCTCATAATAAAAAGGGTGTAAGTCAAATGCGGATACTACTAGACATACTACTTTTCCCCTCGAACCTCACAGAAGACTGAACCCAATTTCACTTGGTACCCAGATTTATCCTCACAATTTAACCAAACCTCATGTCACATTTTCGTAATAGGATAATCCTAATGAAATCGTTTAACCGCATCATTGAACTTGCGGACTTTAATGAAACTTGTTAGCTAACTGGTGGGGCAACCTAGCCTAGTTGGGGCCTGTTCTAGCGGTCGGTGGTCGCTAGCATACAGCCCCCGGGCTAGTACCGCAATGTTATGTAACCTTGAAGTTAGATAATGTAAACGTTAAAAATTGAAACGTTTGGCGACACGTATGACGCACCCATTTTTTTATTTATTCTATTAACCTATTAATATGTTATACTTTGAACAAGGTTTTTTATTAACTTGCAATGTTTCTTTGTATGAAAAAAAAAACTCAGTTCAGGTCGAGTCATGACAATCAGTTTTAAAACCAGTTCTTGTTCGAATGGACAGAAATTAGGACTACATTATGTGAATCCGATGACAATGCAATATTGTGGTAGGTACCTATTCAAGAGCTGATATGATGATGGAGTCGAAAGATGGCGGTACTTAAACGTAGACCCACCGCGTTGGGACTCATTCAATGACTGCAAAAAAAAGAATACTTGGCAACAAAGCTTGCGATACAATTTCGTAAAAAAAATCACTACCGCTCTTACGCTCTCTGATCGAAACGGTTTCGTTAAATTGGTATCTAGATCTTCGTCCGGTTACATTTAGTAATTCGCTTCACCTCCTACCGTTGACTATCACACGGGAACAGTGATTTAAATGTGGTGTATGTTGGTACTATTTATTTGCTGTTATTATTTTTATTTTCTGTTTCTTCTCTCAATCGCTCAAAGGTTGTTTCGTCGTACGTACCTATTGTGTTTCTGTTTCTTTTTTTAGTTGGTTATTTTCTGTTAGTGCAATAAAGAGTTTACATACATACATACATACATAATTTAGGATATAAACTATCTTCATTCCTAGTTTTATGCATCTTTATGTCGTGAATATGTAACAATCGTTCAAGCCCATACACACAAACGATCGCATTAAGAATAATGGTGTGATTTTATGGTGATGCGATGATGGCATTCAGAAATCCCGGATCTTGTGCGCAAATCAAACGAACACGATACATCGAATACAATAATTATAATTTGTATTCAGAATCGGCATTTATCACTACAAAAGATACATCAATCGCAGCTGCGCTTTGAAGTCAATAAAACGAAATAATTCACACAAACAAACTATGCTCATATAAACAATGATTAAGTAGATCACCACATTTGTACACCAAGGTTGCATTTCCATCTAAATACAACATAGCGCTGCCCCATTAATATAGGGTTCTGTTACATTGTCGTGGAACTTAAATTTAGACCTAGTGTCACTCTGACAAACTTCAAATTTCAAGTTGATAAAAGTGCAACATAGAACCCTATAATATTGGGGCAGCGATATGTGAGCATTTTATCTCTAAGCGTCCTCTACAAAAACACCAATACATTTTGGTTAATGTTTTTCTGACAGCCACTCATAAACATTTTAAAATGGTTCCCACTATGACATAATTTTCCCGGCTTGCTCCCAATAATTTAGACGTTGGGAAACGTTTGTTGACTGGAGATTAGTGTTGCAACACTTTTATAAGCTTGTTCCAATTCAAAAGATAGAAACGTGTGTTCAGTTTGGATAGTAACCTCGATATTTAATCTATATGGTACAGTGTAGTGTACAGGTACACCAGAAAATAAACAGCTAGTAATATTTAGTTAGGCACTAGATTGTTGACAGTCAGGGTATTTAACCGGTCAGGTGTCTCGTATCAGTCTAAACTTATTGGTTTGAAATAATTATCAATGATAATTATCACGATAATTATCATTACAGACAGACATACATTTTAGAACCCCTGCGGCCTCACCGTAACGTGGAACATGGACGCAAAGTAAATCTATACAAAAGATTCAGGTCGTATTATTTACTTACTAACGTGTCAAATGAATATCTTTCATTAAATTTGTATAAAGTGATCGTTGATCGATGATCCTTCGACGTTAAAAACCTTAATTATCAAATTCTATACCATTGTCAACTACTTACTTACTACAAAAACTTTACCACAACATGACCGATGACGATCGTATTTTTAGCCAGATCATGAAATTCCGAAGCAAAATATTAGGTAAGGTCAGGTTAGTTTATAATATGCCTAATAATATTACGATTTGGCGAATTATACGACCGGGCGAGGACTACATATGAATAAGAACCATTCACAACAAAACAAAACACGCTCAAAACAACGTCAGTATTAACGTAAATACGCCACGTAACCAGCCTTGGCATTGGCACGTCGGTGCCCCGAGCGCGGCTCCGTGCCAAATCCGTCCATTACTGGCATTACAGCCAGCCAGTGCCAAACATGGGCAAGCCTCGCCAAATATCAGGGAAGGAATTTGGAACTTTTCAAACGCAGAGTTCTTAATTTAAAATTTGACTTGTCATTTTTAAAAGTTTGACTGAAACACTTCTCTTTAACTATCTATGGACAGAATAATAAATGGTTATTCTTAAAAAATCTGGCACGTACTGTTTAATAGTTTTTAATTTACATTTTATACCATCGACTTCATATGCGATACTTGTCCTGAACATACTGTTTAATATCAATATTAAATCAACGCACTGTTTCTTCCTAGAAAAGACATGATATGCATTTCTTTTTAAATTTGGTGAGAGCTCATATAATTCAATCTCGAATTACAAAACAACAGTGAAAAGAGAAATCGTTTGTAATACGAAACGAAATCAAATATGTATTGTACTTTATGAATTTAATAATATGAGGTTTCCGTATTGTACGCTTTAGTAATTCAAGAACAAACAACAAACAAACTGTAAATCAATTCGAGGGAGAGCCACACTCTAAATATCAGTGTTTATTAGATTAATCTTTCTACCACGTTAATTTTGGTGTAGGATACCCAATAACGTGTTATTTTTCACATATTACTTTAAAGAACGAGGATAATATTTAAAAAAAACGACATACTAATATCACAGAATAGCGTGAAAAGCGTAACAGAACGCAGAAATGAAAATACATTTTTTTCTTTTAAATAATATAATATGCTACCGGAAAAATAAATTTAATGTAAAATTACACCTAAACCTTGTCAAACGGTCACTAGGTCACGCAACTGCCACGGTAGTTAAAGAAAACTTTTTAATATTCCACGGTCGGTTAGCAACCTCCATAAACGCGTTAAGTGCCACTCTGGACAAATAATAAATACAAACACTGAGTACCCGAAACCGACATAAATTAAAAAGTTGTAAAACGTCACGGCACGTGGAAGCGACCTCAATGGCGCGTTTCCATTGACTTACGTTTATTTGGAAGATTGATGCGAAATTGTGACGTGATTGACAAAGAGGTTGCTTATTGTCTATGAACTCTATCTTACATTTTGGATAGGATGCTTAAGAAAGGCATGATATTTTCTAAAAAATATGTACTTAAATATAATAGCTATTACTTTGTACTTAACATTTACAGTAGGTACTAGAACAGGATATTTCTTTCACCTGATTCATTAACGGCCCATTTTTGCCTAAACTACGTAGTATTAAAATCAAACCATGGGACGACTTTGTCTGTACCCGTAAAATTAGTTTTCCGTTGTATTCCCGATCTTCCCATTCGGAGCTTATTTTTAAAGAAACCTTTTTTATTTATTGACCCCGTAGAAATATATTGGTCCAGCGATTTAGGATGTCAGTCAGTCACGAAACATTATATCTATAGATAATACTTAAAACGGGCACTATTATAGTTTACAAATGCTTAAGCTGGCCAGATGGATATTATGTAAGCATATTTTATTAACTTGCAGCTGCTAGTACTGCATATATAACATTAGATTCTTCGTGGGTTCTTCTAAGAATATTTAATTACAATTGACCACACGCTTTTGTCTTGAAATGTATATTTACTAATAAACTATTATCTCCAAATTCTGAATGCAGCATACATGACATCATGCGGTGAAATGCGATGCAATTCTAAATGGAAACTTGCCAAACAGAACTAGAACAATGAAGATGGGCGGAAACAGACGATAAATACATTTGCGACTTGTTTATCACTTGTTTCCGTTCATGTTAATAATCTAGGGAATAAGTCCTGAATACTACAATTATTCCATAGTTTATGTTGAGCACTAATGTATACATTACAGTTTTTATTAATGGCCTTAGTAAATCACTTGATATTGCTATTTGGGTCTTTATTTCACGACACGTAGGCAGGCGTGGGCAGATATTTGCGTGATTGTCACGAGTATTTGTTTTTGGGTCTTGGATGTCCTCTATGTATTTAAGTATTTATTTCTCTATATAAGTATTTATATCGTTGTCTAGTACCCATAGTACAAGCCTAGAGCTTAGTTTGGGAAAAGGTCAATTTGTGTGTGATCATCCTTAGATGTTTATTTATTTATTTCTCATTTGTTACACCTAATATTTCGTTTAAGTAATCTCAAATATCAAAGAAAAAACATTGATTTAAATTAACCCTGACCTATCTTTCTCCCTAAAATCTGTTCAAAATATAAGCGACTAAAAAATACTTCAAATAGTTGGATGAAAAGTGAAGAATACCTCCGAAAAAAGTTTTTTTAAAAATGTATTGATGGTTTGTTGGTAAACAAGTGATACATTGTAGCAGACATCTTAAGGTCTACAGGGGAAACATACACATAATGGTCTCTTAATTGACGTATCCACAGCAATTCACAGCATGCATTCTCTCATCTTACAACTAACAAGTTTTCAAACTGCCTACGAGACCGTGACACCAGCGGCAATGGACACGCACGACCATCATCCTAAAATATCCTGAACATTTCACATGCTGATTTACAGTCTATAAACAAGAACTTCACAGAGTAGGAGCCAGATCTGTCCGCATGTCCGTATGTTGCGCAATTCTTCGCCTGTAGCGGTTTAACTACTGTCCTGAGTGATGGAGCCGTTATTATGGTGGTTTCAGGGAATTAAGACTTAGAATAGCATTCTGATTAGGCAGTCAAGGTAAATGTTAAATAAAAAATTGGAAAATTAGCAGCTTCACTTAGTGAAATTAGTGATGGGACCTATTTTGATAGTTATACGAAAATGAAAATCAGAATGCTATTCTGATTATTCTTTGCAGATCGAAAATGTTGAAGAAACTGCTATAAATAATAAACTTGTGTTTAAATTAGTCTTGAGTAATTGAGACATTATTACGATGGTAGTAGGAAAATTAAACTTGGAATAGCATTCTAAATAACTTAATGAGGTAAAAGAAGAAGATACTGAAGAAAAGGCTTTAGATGATAGTTTTGAGTACTGTGGACCGTTTCACGAAGCTACTAGTTACAAGTCTCTTTCTATCAAAAGGAGTTAGAAAAAGAAAGTGGAAGCTTGTAATTTGTAACGTATAGCTTCGTGAAACGGGCCACTGGAGTCATTATTAATATTATAGAAAAACAACACACAGAAGAGAAGTAGAAAAAGAGGTTAAAAAAGAGTCTGAAGACAATCAGCTTGCGTCTATGATGTCAGTCTTGAGTGTTGAAGATATTATTAAGGTTGTGTATGAACAGCAATACAAATATCTTCTTAAGGTAAAAGCTGGAAATATCGAAGAAAAATCAACCAAATTAAGTAAACAAGTAACTACTAGTAATTAAGTAACTTATTTATTGAAATTCTGAAGTCATACTCGAACATTCTGACTTCTCATCAAACATAACAGATCAGACGATTGCTTGGTAAACAAACCGACGTAGCACTATTGCCATTTGAATACCATCGACAACACTCAAATCTATAAATAGACTAAATGAAACTCATTGAGTGCGCTCGCGCACACGCCACTGATTTATCGCGAGGAGATATTATTTATCGGTCATCAGTCGTATAAGTTTGCTTGACACGTGTTTGCGATTGTATTTAGATGTATTGTTTACTACTTTCTATTCTAGGCGGTGAAAAGCACATCGTCTTTGACCTGTTATCGTATTGTCAACGTTTGAGACCGCTTCCTTCCCCTTGCTCATGAGTCTCTTGATACACGGTCAGTTTAGGATACTCCTGACCTGGCCCCGTCTTATTACGTCTCCGATCTGATCGTGGAAAGTTAGCCTTGGTCTTCCCCTTTCAACATTCCTATTTTCTCAACGTTTTGATAGCTCTTATTTACTTGGCAGCAAGGGCGGCCGAGTTAAAGCCATTCCACATGTCAAAGACGATATGGCATTACCGCCAAGAAAAGGGGCCCTGTTGACTTGTTGTTGTGTATTCGGACAGTAATCAAATATTTACAATCGGTAGGATTATATGTTTACCTCATCACGCGCATTCGCGTTCTGCTACAATAGTGAACACCAGGGTTCAGCTGAAAACCAGCGCTGTGGCTCCGGCTGCAGCACATGCTGAGCTGAGTGCTATTCGACTTCACACTGCAGTGCAGCGATTCAAATTCTGCTCTTTCTTATTTCATGTTTTATTATTGTACCATGTCCGTTGTATTGTAGTGTTATGAGTTTGAATTTGAGTTTGAACGTTGATTGTTTGGACACAGGAAAGTCATACATTGAGTACAAATTAGAAGTCAAGTTAAAGTCATTGCAACAACGTTCTTGATGCAGCAAAAAGTCACACAAAGGAAACTGTGCATATTATGTTATGTGTCATTCTCGACGCAAATTAAAACAGTTCCAAGTTTTTTTCTGGATTGTAGAAGGACAATTTAAGATTATTCTGGGCTTTGAGGTCATTTGCAGATACATAATAATATAATACGTCAAACGTCGTTTGACGTCAAACCAACTTTACTTTTACTTTTGCTTCCTACATAATGTTAATGTAACAAAACCGTATTCCTTATCATTTTTATTACGGCATTGTTTAGGAAATTTTGAACACGAAAACTGTAGTTTTCGTCAGAGTTCGGTGCATGGAGTATTGGTGGTGGTGCATGATGGTGGAGTTTCTTTAAAACTTTTCATGACGGATCTTCAGAACCACCATATTTTTTTATGCCATTCACTGGATCCATTTCACTAATTGAAACTGCTAATTCCCGAATGGAATGAAAGGTCGTCAATTATTTATAATTTGAGGGTGAAACCGTCAAACTGGTTGTTTGTTTCAAGTGATAACGCTATCAAATTAGCTTAATTAAATTTTGTTATTGAACTAGAGGTCAAGACCGTGCTCCGTCACGATATAGCATTTTATCAAACGTCATCATACTTATTATTTAGTTAAACAACTTTAACATTGTTGTTTTTATAAACTGGGTCAAAATCTGTTCTGGATTAAATTAAGTTCCGGAAACTTTTGTCTCACCCTCACTTATGTTATTGGATTAATTTATGAATTCATAACGCAACTCTCATTAAAGCATCGCTGTTATCACACTCATGTTATAAATGCGAAAGTTTATATGTTTGCTTCTCATGCTAAAACTGTTTCACGTGTTTGGATAAATAGAGATATCTTATACCCTGTAATAACATTTTTACCATTTATCTCAAAAAACCCTGTTAACATAGTATGGTCTACACAGACGAACTCACGAGGAGGAGCAATTTAAAAATAATTTCCTAATTACTATTGAAAGGTTAACTGGAAGAGATCCCTAAAAGAGATAAGCTCGCTCCCTCGAGATAAGTACTTTTTTGGCTTCTGTTTAATGTTTAGGGTTCCGTACCTACTTGAAGAGCGTCCGACGGGACCCTAATACTAAGACCACACTGTCGGTCCGTACATCTATCCATCCTAACTTTAAAGAGGTGTATATTTTGAACCGTAAAAGATAACGGTTTTTTTCAGAATATGTGAAACCCTGAAAAAAAAAACAAGAAATAAAAAAGCCGGACTGAAAAGTTCGAGTCGGACTCGCCCACCGAGGGTTTCGCACATGACGCTGTTAACTAAATTCAAAATTTGGACCGCCGTTCGTTGCATAAAGACCCTGATTTTTTTGTTATTTAATTTCAATGTACCTACAGATTTCAGATTTTTCCCTATACTTGTAGTAAAAGACGGTGTTACTTGTCAAATTTCATTCTAGTGAAAGTTCTAGGTCAACAGGAAATACCCTATACATTATTTTTATCTCGAGAGTGTCGAAATTCACGATTTTTGCGGCATAAACGGCCGTATGTTTATTTACGTTAATGTAGAAGTTGGTTTTTTTCACAGCTTCAAGGGACTGTAGACCCAAGTATAGCGTTTCCGAGATACAAGGTCTTGACAGGCAGACAGACGGACGACAAAGTGATCCTATAAAGCTTCCCAACTCCCACTTGACCAGTTTTTTACTTTGTTATGTTCTGTTTGTGCAATAAGGAGTTTACATAAATACTATTACTAATGTTTATTCATAAACTTCTATTGACAATGCAAGCAAGTATTCTTTTACCACTTACATCACACCTCGTCTGTTTACCCATTCTCATACATGATGAAGTGTAACATTCTTCAGAGTTGTGCCACCCAATCTGCCCAAATATTGACTGCATTTGCTATCACGAGTAGGCCAAACAAACAAGGTAAAATTGAGATGGTTTAAACTGTTGTTTGGGTGATGGTTTTTATGCTGCGATTTTGGCAGATCGCCTGAGTTATAAATAACTTTGATGCCATGTTTAAAATTATCACTAGCTAAGTTGTTAATGGATTTTTGAAATGTGTATATTGTTTAATGTTTCTAACGTTATTCAATTCTTATAGTGTATGTTCTTAGTTAATAAGCTAATATTATGTTTAAAAATATATATTGTTCTGCATCAATCCAATGTCATAGGAATCAGTGTATAGCTGCTAATAAATAAATGATTAATGTCCGTTACCAATATTCAAAAAAAGTTAAACTCTGATAATTACCACGTACATTTGATATGAGTCAACACATTTTTTTTGAAACATCATTTAAATAAACGCATATACATAATAGTGTGATATGTGATAGGTATATTATGTCAGTAGCGAAAGCGTGAGAGCATTTAGAGCATGAGGTGAACTGGAATTATTCTCAGAATTACTTTCCGTGGCGTGGCGAGAACTTGCTAGTTATTCGTTTTCCACTTTTTCTATATATATTAAGTTGGATTTTATGAGGGAAATCTGTGTTATAGGAAATTGGGTCAAAGGAAATAAAGTTATAAATATCTGAATAGCATGAGCGCAGAACTTTGGTTGAAGTTAATAAGTAATGTTGTACCTACGTAGTTTGATTTTTCTAAGAGTAAATTTTTTACGTTTTCAGAGTCGATTTCACATCTCAAGAATTTAAAGTCCGTCTCACTTCTTATATTACACACTAAAATATTGTAAACCTTAATGAAACATGCTTAAAGACTCTAATAACGTGTAGGGTTTATATGATTATACTTCAACGATGCCATCACCAAAACAAAAGCACATTACATTCATTGTGCCCTCATTATAAACAAAACTACATCCGTCATTAACTAGCTAAAGAAAATTCGACTCTTTACTATTTTGATAAGGATACTCTTACTATAGGTGTTTTGTTTCACATGTGCCCTTTATACTAAGGAGGTAGGTATTGTGAGCGCTTTATGAAGCCCCAGTTTAGCGACAATCTCTTCCCTAGACTGTCTGGCGCGGCTTGTATAGCGCGACTGGGAGATCTTGATAGTTTCATTGTTACATTCCGGAGGGAAATCAGCAGTGAGTAATCGGAGTCGGCAAAGAAAATTGGCCCGTACTTAACAGAAACAGAAACAGAAACAGAAACAGAAAAAGATTTATTGCCCTCTCAGCACAGTAGTTATACATATTATTCCTTAATATAGTAAATACAAAAACTACAACAAGTCTTAACGATGTCTACCAGATTTATGGCAAAAGGTTCAGAACTCAGCATATGCTGTGAGACAGGTCTACACAGCGCTGTTTTTCAGCCTGTACCTGTCTCTCAATGTGTGAATAAGCCTTAAGGGCACACTGCTTACATCACGACATAAAACATAAAACAAAACCAAACACAGAACAAAGACATACTACGACGACCCACGTTCAGTCGGCGACTTTTAAATACAGAACGGGGTAGTTAACACTAATTTAGGGACAAAAACGTATTTAGCATATTTAGCATATTTAACCTAACACAACCACTTAATACAAAAAGACAGAGCATTCCTAGACCCAGAAATTATTTTTAATTTTATGTTTAGTAGTACTTTATTTTTCCGATGAGCATGTACAAAACAATTTAAAAAAAAAAAAGAAAAACAGAAAAAGAAAAACAGAAACAAGAAGGAGTATCTGCCTCAGCCATCTCTTAACTGTTCCTCAAAAAGAGTTCTCAACTTATTAGAGCACGTCAAATCACTCATTAATGAAAAAATATAATAATATCTCACTTTTTGTATTGCCCTCGACTGACAAACAAAGGCAAACAAGCATTCGCGTTTAAAATAATATCAATTTGATGAATTATTCATATTTAATTATAAAACAAACGTTATGACAGTTTATGGCATTTTATATGGCGTGGAGAAGGCTATCGTATAAACCGGCCTTGTGACTGTGTGAAATCTTAAGGTCACAGTTAAAACTGATCGATTATTTTGACATACTACCCGTTTTTTTTGACATTACATTTTTTGTGTTATGATTAAACATCGTATCACCGCATGTCTAAATTACAGATCGCTATCCGTTACTACATGCTCTTTAGGTCAATCAAGATTTTGCTAGTATCAAGACGTGTTACACAGCTCTCATGCGCTCACGCATCGCGATTGCGACACAGCGGCGTGGGCGCGCGGGCGCACCGGTTCCAATAGTAAATATTGCGGCTAACTGTACCAGCTGCGCCTGCAACCAAGAAAACATAATCTATATCATACATACATGATCATTATAGATCTATTGATGTTTAGACGTAGATGAACTTAGGTTATCGATAATTAGTATAGACGATAAATTATATATAAGTACGTACATATTTGTTTACATGATCATTCTATTGAATGCGGCTTTATACAATCAATTTCTAGAACTGTAAACTCTTATAGTTATAGGAATAAGCTATAAATAAATATTCAGTCACAGTAGTATTTTAATGGGATTTTTGACATTCGTTTTGCATTCGGAAAACCTTTTCTTTCATGTTCAGCAAATATAATTTCCGCTGTAGCTCAAGAAATAATTTTTGATAAGATTGTTTTTGGAAAAATTTGGACTTAAATATTAGAATGTGATTGTTTATAGATCCTTTGATCTCATTTTTTTATGGCTATGGTGACAAAAACGAGCACAAGAGCCACCTAATGTGTTCTGAGACTCATGTGTCAATTTTGTAATAAATATCTAGATTGTAAACGAGCTGCCAACCCTAAGGACCAAAATGGAATCTCAATGCTAATCAATTTCCCGGCTTAACTATTTTACATCGTCGTTTACTTCATTGTTAAGTTTAATGCCTTATTGGCCACTACATCTCAAATTAAATTCCCTATTATTAACATAACACCATCATAATAAGATTTTATATTAGCTGTCATGTATGGCTTTGACATCTGAAGCTCGGTTTGGACTCTAATCCGCGGTCAAACATCCCTTCCCCTATTTGAAGATCGAATTTCAAACAAGTAAACCTGTGCTCATTCAGTTGGTACAAGAGCGTAATCTGCCTTAAAGAAAACTATTGTTCGAATTTTAAATGACAGTTTAAGCTGATCATTTGAATTAAATTAAGAATGTTTATCGGATTGTGTCGTGTGTATAATTTGAAATGGATTCTGACGATTTAAGCCGTTTTCTATCCCATTATAATGGACTTAATACTTGTACGAATGGATCTTTTATTAATAAAGTATAAAATATATTATTTTGTAAATATTATTTAAGTTAAGTCGGTTTCAATTGAAATGAGCAAAGATATAACAAATTAGAACTTTTTGACGTATAACCTCAATTCGACATCTAGCGTGTTTTTTTAAAAAATAAGTTTAAAGACGTAAAAATCCCACATAACCCGGCGTTTACCCTCCAAAAATGGTAGTAAGTAGCGCAAGTTTTTTAAAACTTTGTTGTTAAGTAGCCTTGCAGTATTGTATCCAAATTACTAATCCTATTATTCTAGGAATTTATTTATAAATATACCTTGTTTTGTATAATATTTACTAGCTGAAAAATAATGTATTATTTTTTATTTAAATACTGAACTGGTTCCTTTTAGCAAATATGTAGAATGAATAAGTATACTCTGTTTTCATGTTACTGACAAGTCACTGTTGTCTTTTTTCTTTTTTAAATATGTTTTGTAACGAGGCACAGGATATATGTGTACAAGTTTTTTTTAATTAATGTTATTAATGTTGTTGTTGTACTAATCTTTAATTTTGGGAACTAATAGTAATTAAATATATTTGTATGACTGTATGCTACAAAAAAAAAAACTTGTTAATTTTTGTCATGTTTGTCAAATAAACTCCCGTTAAAAACGAACAATCAACATGACGACGAACAGACAAACAAACGTACTCTAAAGTGCACTTTGAAATATAACTCCATCAATTAGGGGTAATTAAAACAAACTGTAAATAAGCAGCCGACGAATTTCCACTCGACTGTTTACCTAACGGGTTATTTTAAGGATGCATTTTAGTGCAGCGAGGTGAATTACCTGAAGTTAAACTAATAAACGGGCTCAATATCGTTAACAATTTTCAAAATTAAACAAGAGGAACGGCATGGTAAGGTCCTATTTAAAATGTAGCTAACCTGTGCTGGCAATCGATAAATCCTACTACTTCTATTTCCTACTCATATTAAAAATGCGAAAATTTGTTTGTTTGTTACTTCTTTATGCTGCAACGGCTGTACAGATTTGGATAGAATGTGAAATGGAGATAGATATAAATAATTAGACTCAGCCGTTTTTATTTTTCTACAGAAGATACGTGATGTACATACGATTTTTATAGTTTAAAAGTTAGCTAATAGCAAACCTTGGTAGCTAAATTTAAATAGCAATAACAAACGAAAGACGTCTTAAACAAAACAAAGGCAGTACGAAACTATGAACTAGTCACGCAGTAGTTTTGAATACCGTTTTCCCTTTTGATTGCTTTCATTCATATCGTTTCATTCATTGGCAGTTGGTCCGTGTAGGCGTTAAGATTAATAGTCGATAAATAAGTCGAACGCGAACCGGGAAGTATCGATATTTTATCGTCATCGAGACGGTCGCACGCTCAAATTGGCTCCGATTAAAACGTTTCTTATATCGGCACGCGAAATAAGGACGCGTATGTAAAAATCTGGTTGAAGTTGATCGTAATTAATACACTCAAGAGCTATGAAAACGGGCCACTTTCTATAGAAATTCTAAACAAAGTGACCCGTTTTAACTGTAGTAGGAGATCCGAATAGGAGACGATTTGCACCGGACTGTTTATTCGATAAAAAGTATTTTAAATCAAATTTAATATGCCAAGTAATATATGGCGAAAATATCAGTCGAGTGTATATTTTAAATAAAAACAAAAAAAATGCAATGTTTAAAAAAAATGCAATTGCTTGTTTTTTAGACAAATTACATACCAATCGAAAGTATGAAGCCTAAATATGGCAATTTTTTGGTATAAACAGGTAAGTCGGTACTAACAATTGGCACCAAACCTAACGTTTACATATTCTATAGGCTTCATACTTTCGATTAGTATGTAATTTGTCTATAAAACAAGCAATTGAAATTAAAAAAAAAGTTCTTTTTCTTCTAATGATTACTGAACTGAAAATTTTCAGCCTACCTATGCGCCACATAGGGTAAAGGCACCAGTTGTCAGCCAGAGACCAGTAGTCAACCTTATATGAGTGCGAAGAGTGGAAAATATATCTTGCGTACTCTTCCCACTCATACAAAGTATAAGCAGAGGCCGACGACAGGCCTCTGGCTGACCACTGGTGACTTTACCCTATTATTTAGCGTATTCAATTTTATTGTTCGTAACTATAGTTTCCATGGTTTCGCTTAATAGTATCGACGTATGACATAATTAGGAGATACAGACAATATTGCTTTTCCCGTTTTAGCTCGGCCGCCATCACTGTCAAGTAAATAAGAGCCTCCAATAGGGCTGGTGCAGCGGCCGAAGCGGCTGAAAACCCGCGAGACCCTTGGTCCGTGGGGTCCTAGTGCTATTAGCCTTTTTAAGGAATTGTCAAAGAGACTCATTGACGTCACTGGAGACCGAAGAGCTGGCAGTTTCCTCGCTCAACGAATAAGTTTAGCCATTCAACGAGGAAATGCTGTCAGCCTCTTTGGTACAATGCCGCAGGGGCCATTCTTAGATTTAATGTTTTAGTGTATATATAGACTAGCGGACGCCCGCGACTTCATACGCGTAGAATTAGTTTCCCAGTACTCCCCCTTTTTTCCCGTTGGGGGTCGATTTTCGGAAAATCCTTTCTTAGTGCTCACTTACATCATGAAAGGAACCCCTGTACCAAATTTCAAGTTTCTAGGTACAGTAGTTTCGGCTGTGCGTTGATATGTCAGTCAGTCAGTCAGTCAGTTTCTCCTTTTATATATTTAGATTTAGTCTTATTTAATATTAGTTATTTTCAGTTATTTTTACAATTTACAATTACAATTTAACAATACAAACACACAACAACACAACAACACAATTACAATTTAATTAAATATAATGTAACTATTTATACTATATTATGTGCAATAAGAGCTATCGTCACGTTGAAAATACGATAACAAGCCAAACGCAATATAGTTTTACCGTGAAAAATACAGGTTCGGGCTGAGATCCTACACGTTTCCGTATTATCGACGTTTTAATAGCTCCTATTTATTTGACAGTAATGGCGGCCGTGTAGAACACAATACCATACACGTAAGGCCATATGGTTTTTATACACTCAGAAGCAAAAAAACCGGGTCAGAGTGCGTTTTTCATACAAACGAGGCTATTTCGAAGCCTTCGTTCCTCGCCTGGGGTTGTTTTGAGTGAGGTTTAATGGTGGATACTGCGAGGTTCAATAGAGGAGGTCAAAAGTTCTTAAGATACCTAACTGATCGCACAACCAGTTAACACCACAGCGGGAGAGTTTGGGTCAGCACTTGGATTTCCTTACATTTTATTGTCATTTTAGATGTTTTTCTGAACATGCTCAATTCCGGCGTCAGCCGCAGATTTATTCAGTTGGGTATCTTAGGCACTCTGGAAGTCCTGTATCGATGCTCGAGGTATTCATCATCAGATATCACTAAAAGCATTCCCTGGCGAGGAACCAAGGCTTCGAAATAGCCTCGTTTGTATGAAAAACGCACTCTGACCCGGTTTTTTTGCTCCTGAGTGTAGTACCCACTCCCATGAGTTTACACTGAGTGACAGTGATTTGTATGGGGCATTGTAAGCGCCTCTAGCGGCCAGTTATGCAACTAAGCGACTAATGTTTTGTATCTGTTGCCGTAGGTTCTGTTTCTGTTTGTATTCTCGTGTTATAAAGCTGGTTCCGTTGTCACATTCTGACGTTATTACAAATCTTCGGACGTTTTTTTAACCTTAATTTTTCTTTGTTACAAATCCATGTTATGCATTTTATGTACTTAAATCATGTTAAATACTATTGAAAATCCTAAAAAGTCAGAATGTGACAGCGGTCAGAAACAACGGAATTAAAAATCAAGGTTTGAGCGCCATTGAAATGAAAAAACAAATGCCATCAAGGCTTGAACTGTTGAAAAAGTTGTATTTTTATCTCGCTAAGCCAATGACCTGATCGATAGCCGATATAAGCATAAATTGGCTGTCCTTATCATGCGACAGTAATCCTTGTTGACCAGTTGGAATCGATTTACGAGTTACGACGTTTCCTACTGACTTTACAAGGTAAACTGACCTGTTTATATTTACGACAATACTCGTGTTACTTACACCGGTAATGCTATGATTAAATGCCTTAAAAGTCAAGCTGTTCACATTTAAATTGTGGTTAGTAAAGGAATCATAATTTCTTATAGCCAACCTTATGAGATATTTATTCGCAATACAAAACCACATTACATAGATACAAAAACAACAAGACACACAACGGTCCCATAGTGGTGCCAACTCAGCATTCGCTAGCCGTAAAGCCAGCTGGTCTTCCGCGAAGAGACGGAAAGTGACACGCTTAACACAAAACACCTGTAAATGAAAAACATCAAGGATCAAATACAATCATTTGTTCGCGATTATCTCGAATGACCATAAAATTACAGCCTTTAAAGTTGACAACACCAAGGAAACAGAAAACAATATAGTTTTTGAAAATGTAAACAAAGCAAGCAAAATAGGTTACGTAACAATAACAAAAATTACACTACTGTGGATAATAACAAACAAACAGTCTATTAGTTACTTTTATAACAGAAGAAAAAGTTGTATTGCATGAATATGTACGCAATTCACAATATACCTATCTCAGAAGAAGCTTCCTTTCCCAACTCCTCTAAAAACAAGCGTATAAAAATGCCTATAACAAGTACATATTGTTACCAGACTGTAGAACAAAATAGAGCGTTTACCTACGCCCTTATCTCGTGTAACATGACCACGTGGCAGGGGGATGCACAAAGCAGCATCCCTCTTAATACCACTCGTCAACCCTCGGACGTGACAGCACAATCGATATCCTTTGTGTTCGAAATTGGTATCATCGATTGACGGTGGATCGATATTTGCAAAATGTGCAGTAGTTAATGCTTTATTGGGTAGTGGCAATAATGGTTTGATATGTTTTTTGTACTTTGGTTGCTTATGATGGGTTAGTTTTCGCGGAGGAGTTGATCTTACTAAGGCTACATAAAATAATAAACGGGTCAAGGGCACGTTGGACCATGCTCAGTATAGGGTTCCGAAGCCGTTAATAGCAACACAAAAACTATTTAAAATCATTCGTTGCGATCGTAGATGATTTTAGAAATGCATAAGTCGCCTGTATCTCAAGAGTGGTCGAGGTATACCAAAAATGTTTTTTTATGGACAGAAACTTCTTGTCCGACCAACGTCGAAACACATTTATTTACTTGCCGATCGGTTAAACAATGTATCGATGAACTCGGTTAATTGCATTCGATCTAGCTACATCTAGATTGTTATGTCTATCTTATAGCTAATTAATATTACGTCTGTAAAATTATAAAAAAACCAATACCTTCACATCACATAATAATTATTATCAGTTTGTTTTCGTCATAAAACTTAACAACATTTTAATGACCAGTTTTTATTGTGCACTTGCACATTTTTATGTGATTAAAACCGAAACTCGAATATTACTTTTTGTACATTCTTTGCCTTTTCCTTGGGTTTGTTTACTGGATATTAATAGTGATTTCACGAAGTTTCCAGCTCACACAGCTAGTGGTGTTGAAATCAAGTTGCCCAGTGTAACGAATTGGTAATATAGCGGTGTAGTTTGAGACAATAATGGCACTGAGGTTAGGTAACGATCGAGATAAAAGCTGGAATGTTATATTAATACTTATGATAATCATTTTACGTAAATAGGAAATGGTCGATTTGACAGCTTTAGAATTTGGGATAGCCTCTCAACTACCTCTATTCTTCTCGGTAAATCGGGTCTTCTGCTTTTGACGTGTTATCGTATCGTCAACGTTACGATAGCTGTTATATACTTGATAGTAAATGACATAGGTTTAAAAAGAGAGGTCTTGGGCAGTTTAAAAGGTATCTAAGCCCTTTAAAACTTAGTCAAAAAGGCGTTCACTAGGTTTTTGGGTTTGACCCATACATTTTTGTATGGTTAGGAGAAGGCACACGTGCACACAGGCCACCTGATGGTAAGTGACATCTGAGACCCATTGACATTTGCAATCTGAATTCGTTACCAACCTGAGAACTAAGATGTAATGCCTGTTTGCCTGTTTGCAACGCTTGTAATTTCACAATTTAGCCGTACTAGGTACCTATATAGAACTGCAATGGCTTTTAACACTCCAACTCATAACCTTAAGCAGCTTACCGCCAGAATATCCAGACTTGTTAATCTGCAATATATTCAAATTACTTAAAACGAAAACGTAAAAATTCTGAGAACGTCGTCGGCGGTAATATTTTATTGCGGAGTAAGAAAATAAATGTCGCGAGAAAGCGTTTTATAGGTCTTATGTATATAAAAATAAAAGGCGACATCGTTATGCGTGTGATAAGGAGAGATAATGCTGAGTGGCTTAGAATATGGGATAGTCGCGGAGGGTTCCGCATTTTAAAATTGCTGCATCGGAAAGAAGCATGTCCTGAACAGAATTCCCAGCTTCTTAATAGACTTCGGCTGGATATCGCTATCACCCTTGCACTCGCAACTAACAGTATATGCTGTCACTCGTGTTCCATACAAAAACCATATTGCCTTTGACACGTTATCGTTTTCAGCTCTAGCACCAGTGAAATACCTGCCAAAGCACAGAGTTATGTTATGATTTTACTTCTTTTTTTTGTATCTTTCCATATTTGTTTATCATCAAAGTGACACGGAAGATTGGCCGATTCCAAGTAAAATTCGCCACCAATCTATCTATGTATATAAAAGGCAGACCTGAGTTATACGTCAACGCACCGCCGAAACCTCTGTACCTTGAAACTTGAAATTTGGTACGGTACAGTACATTGGTCCCTTTCATGATGTTTTGTGATGTTTTGCGGGTGGTAGGACCTTGTGCAGGGTCCGTCCGGATCGCTACCACCATCTTATCCATGAATCTACCGCCAAACAGCAGTGTTCGCATTGCTGTGTTGTTGTCTTGTGAATGCGAATGTCTATGGGTCACAGTTTCCACTTACCATCAGGTGGCCTGTGTGCTCGTTTGCCATCTCTATAAAAGTGGGCAATTAGAAAAGATTTTTCAAAAATCAACCACTAATCTTTTAGTACCGAAAGTCGCTAGTATCATCTCGTTTTCACACATTATACAACAATTTGTCATCTCGTTCTCGTGTGTAATAGGGCTATCAAAACGGGTCAACGTAAAAACGAATTTGTATGAACAGTGACTCGTATTCATTGCTTCTAAGAATATTTAATCACCTTTAGTCCAATTCCCTTCCTAAGTGAAACGGTCAGGATTTTCTACCGTGACTTTTATCATGATAAATTGCTGTGAAACAGACAAATTGGTAAATTGATTTTAACTTCCTAAATGACTTAACTTTGTTCAGCTCACTGTCTGTCTATGCCACACTTATCAAATCATTTGTTTCTAAACAGTTTGAAGCCGTTTATTAAACATCTTAAAGATGCTTGTGTATTAATTTATTTAAATACTTTTATTACACAAAAAATTAGATACGTTTGCTAAAACAAATCAAATAGCAGACCTAATTTAAGCGCATTAAATAAAATGCCGACTAAAAAAAAACATCTCTGCGGATCCATAAAAGGTTATAAGACTGATAACCAAAGATAACATAAAAATGTGGAAGGTTATGTATCTCACGTATCTCAAAAGATGATTGTTTTATGCGTTTCTTTTGTTTCAGGTACACTGTCGATGGCGAAAAATGGGCTCATGGGACGGACATTCTGCCTAGTAACAGTAATAGTAGAAGGATTTTAATTTTATATTGTGTATTAAGGGTGGTAAAGACAGAACTACAATCGAAATAAAATCAGGCAGGGATTTAAAAAATACAGAGACAAGATACTACATCATTGTCTATGACTTACGACAGATAATGTCAAACGTGTTCAGGATTCCGATTCTAGTGACAGTCGAGATCAATCCGTCTCCTCACTTTCCGTCTCTTCACCTAGCGGTTCCAACGGAAGATCAGTGCTGGCTTTACGGCTAGCGAATGCTGAGTTGGGACCGTTTCGCACAACGAGCAATATCTCTGCCTTGTTCTGTTTGTATTTATGTGATGTAATATTGTATTGTTGCGAATAAATGTATCTTTATCTTTATCTTTATCTTTAATAGTTTATATATGCGAGATTTTTAAAAAATTGTATGCAACTGACATTTCATCTCGAATGAAACTTCATATCGAATGGCACAAGAATTGGGATCCTGACGTATTATGAATTATCATGATTTGAGTCCACGTATTATTATATATAAAAAAAAGCTATTACGCACGATAGGGCGTGATGGTAAAAAAAGGCCCGCGGGTATTATTTTGGATGAACGGTAGATTTTTCTAGCATATTAGAACACTATTTACGAACAATAGAGTTTAGAATACTTCGACTATTAGAATGTATAATGTCTTCTTTGATAATGCAGCGGCATATTCTGTGCCAGGGAGGATATAAAAACGACCACCTCGACTGTCAGCACACTCGGCGTGAGCTGTCATTATTGAATCGAAGGATCTCGATCAGCTATTGCACCATGATTACTAATATTGAGCAGTTTAACAAAAGCTGTACTAGTAAAGTCGCATGTTTTGATTCCTCGAATAGTGCAGTGAAATGGAATTATATTTATAAGTGAAATACACTATCGCAAATGTCCATAGGCGGCGGTGACCACTTCTCATCAGGTGCCGTCTGCCTGTTTGCCAGTCAACGGCAATAAAAAACAAAATCACATCATCGTTAGAATCATCATCATGTCAGCCGAAAGACGTCCACTGCTGGACATAGGCCTCCCACAAAGCTTTCCACTCAGACCGGTCGGGTCTTGTGCTTTTCGCATCCACCGCGGTCCCGCGATCCTGACGAGGTCGTCACTCCATCTTGTTGGAGGCTTACCTACAGAATACATTAGTTAATCACTTTTAGGGTCCCTGCGCCTTTGACTAGCTCAGTCTTTGCCAAAAGATTTGCTAATTTTCTGCACCCATTCGTTTATAACAAAGTAAATTCTAAATTTCCCTTAGCAAATATCTCAATTAGAGAGCTTAATCATAAACTGCCCGCATGGCTCATTACCCTCTCGTATGATGATGTAGAAGAATTTGTCAAAGTTTTGAATTAAACACTGCATTTAACCTAAGTAACGCAATTACGGGCAATTTCTTTCCTGTCATTCAAAGAGACTCTTACATACATTTACAATCTTAAAACACCCACACTACACATGCACACACTCACTCATACACGCACACGCACACATTCACACACACGCACACACACACTCCAGCTTGTGCATTTGTAATTTAGTTCTAGTTTTACTTAGTATAAATTTTATATCTTAAATTAGACTTCATTCCTTTGTGTTGTGTATTTTATTAGCTTTTCGCAACTTTCTGCAAACTCATTTCTGTATTGGTTACCTATAGGACAGGCTACGCCTAGTGTAGGGACCAGTGTAAATCTCTTATGACAATGTTTTAAGTGCATGAGTATCATCTACATAGTTCTTATTGTATGAAAATAATCAATATTCCATATGTATCTTTGTCAACTGAACTTGATGTGTATTTATGTGCAATAAAATTTTATTATTATTATTTGTATGTCTTTACCAATCACGGGACTATGGGAGTCCCGGACCTTTGGAAGGCGTACATGGAGCCGAAGCCAACACGCAGAGGCCCTTTAGACAAGTTTAATTTAGTAAAGTTATGGGACACCAACCGGCGATTCTCCCTGAGTTCAAACTAAAGAAGTATGCTCCCACGGACAACCATCGGTCAGTGTAAAGACTATTTAAGAAGGATGGGAATACTAATAATAGGTTCTATGAATGAACTGATATGGATTGGTGAACTAGGCTATTGATGAAACTACGGCGCCTGCCTGGCCAATGCTAATTACTTTGGTTTAAATGGCAGGCGGTGACTCGCCAACTCAATGGAATGGACCTCCCGAAATAGCCACATATATATAGCAGCAGGGAGGCAACAGTTCCAGAGGGGCTAAGGGTGGAGAGGTGCTTCTGGACTTTAAACGACCATAAGGTGCCCACTCGCCACTTATGCAACACATCCACCCTTCGAGCATATAGCTCTTGCGACTCCACTCTGACCGGCCAATAAAGGCAAGCCAGAGGTGAGGGTCTGTTCCTCGTCATTGCACACCGCAGCCGGCCGGTGAAGGCAAGCGTGAGGTGAGGAACAGGACCTACCCTCGGGAGCACTCAGGTCCGTGGTGTCGCCACTCACCACAGCTCGCCACTAGCTGCCCTGCGGCCTTATTATTATTATTATTATTATTATTCCGTATATTTATTTTATATCTGTATAATTAGGTTTTTTACAGTGAATATTCAATTATAAAAGTAAAATAACAATACTAATATAAAAAATAAACATTATAAAAAACCTAACCTACGAATGCCGCCGGCAGCGGGGCAGGGCTCAAGCTACCGGTGGTTAGGGCTGCAGAGAGAGGAACCTCCTCACAATACGTGCTGTGTCGAGGAGTACTGCCTTCTGTATCTGGCCCTTGATCCAGCCATCTAGCGAGAGTCTCTTGAGGTATTGGTCGAGACTCTTCGCTATAAGACCGTTTGCCGAAACAACTACAACTATTATTATTATTATTATTATTTTAATTTCAATAATCGAGAAAAATATAACCAATCCAAACTCCTTTTAACCACATATGATGACGTCGTAACGCCTTTGTGTCTGTTTTTTCGATATATTAAACTGGGTTATTTCCGTAAGACTGCTGAACGTGAAAACACCTTTTTTGCATGTTTTTGGTCGAATCTTCGAAACCGTATAATCTTCAACGATGATTTTTGATTAAATCATTGCGTATATGTAATTTCTTAATGCTGGTAAACCATTTTTTGATTAAATGTTGTGGTTTCAAAGTAAAAAGCAATTAGGGAATTGGATATAACGCAACCATCAAAGCGCGCGCAAACTATAGGTTTAGGTTTAAAGACATTTATTCTCATATAAGATTTACATCACTTCCATGAGAACATGGTTATAATACATATTCTCATGAAAGTGAAAACTATCACCATCTCATTCTTCGAGCGGAAGCACATTGTTGTGTGTGTGTGGCCCCATATGTGGCTTCTTAAGTAATAGGAGCTCTCTCTCCACAAATTGAAGAGCTAACAGACACCATCGTCGAACTGTCAATGCAAATACTAATATCGGCTTCTACATACTAACACCTTACTTGCAGTGCCAAGTCTGCCAGGCCACCCTGACAGTCAGAAATCTGTCAAGAAATGATGTATGAAACGCTACATTAACCTCAGTAATCTGTGTTCTAAGACAATAAACTGAGCCGACGGAGTAGTTCCGGGATTCTCATTTGTTGCGAGGGTAATGAGTTTATCAGTCTATATTTATATGTATGTACCTTTGTGGCGTTCTAGAAACTAAACGCGTTGGCCGATTTTGATGATTATTATGTCAATCGATTTATTATAATATTTTATTTATTTAAAAATAATTACACACCATAACAGTATAATACTACAGCACTGAATTACATACTAAATACAAATTAACAAAGACAATCAAATTAATACTAGAAACATAACATATGACACGACAGTATAGATAGTAGGAGAGGATTATTAACAACGAAGAAATGCGGGCATCCATCTTCTCGCATAACTTCAAACATTCAACACACACAAAAGAGATTAAGATAAAAAAAGATAAAAGAAAATTATTCAGTAAGTCGGCCGCACGGGCACTTTTACACGTCAAGAATCTATCAGCGCTTTCCAAGAGGAGACCACTGCTGAGAAGAAACGCCGCAAGAAACTCAGCAGTCAGTAATTTTTTAAACATATTTCATATTACAATGGTACTACTTAGTCTAGCATTATATAAAGCTATAAATATTAAGGGCCTGTTTCACAATCGACAAGTAAATTTATCTGCCATATAAAGTTAGCTCTCTCTTTGTCTATTTTCAAGTGTAAGAAAGAGAAAGGGCTAAATTTATCTGTCAAATACGCTTTACTTGCCGATTGTGAAACAGGCGGTAAATAAAATATAATAACAAATATCATGCGAAAGTGATAAAGAAAAAAGAAAAAATATAATCAACTACTCATGTGTATATAAGATGGTGCAAGACGACCACATAAAAGTTTCGATATGTTTTCCTGCATCAACAGTGTCCCCTAGACAAAACAAAGCAGGATAAAGCTCTTGCATTTTACAAATTATTATTGACTATGTATCGGGTTTAGGCCATGCATTTTTGTCTGTTAGATAGTCCTCGACCCTATAATACGCTTTAGACATTAACGACCTTTTCAAGTATTTTTTAATTCGCTGAAAAGGGTAACTTTAAAACTACGTCAGGTAATTTATTATAGAAATGAATGCATGACAAACAAATGATTTATATATTTGACAGTAATCAAAATTCAATATAACGGCAACCAGACGCTATCGACATATTGTAAAAAAGAATGAGAAAAGTCGACGAACTATGTCAAGTAGTGTCATTGATGAATAAAATAAAATAAAATAAAATATCGATTTAAAGGTGGTTAGCAACAGTAGGGTTTATTAAAGCTTACTTTTTGTTATTTGTTTTCCGTCTCTCTTGCATGTTGTAATTGTTTTGCAGTCGTTACGTCCCTGTGACGCCCCGGGAGGTCGCGGCACACACAGGGAACTCCTGTACCCTTACCATAAGTTACAATTAACGTTCTCTAAAGTCGAGTCCGGAATTAGGCGAACTAACTTGACAGCCGAAAATGTTGCCAGACATAGGAAAAAATAAAATAGTGATAAGTTTATGTCGACACAAATATGTCGGTATAACCTTGTGCCTTCTATAAATCTTATTATATTTGTATTTTATCAAGTAATTGTCGTCGAAACTTTCACACTCATACATACTTGCCAAATAGGGAAAAACTACAGCAATTTTTACGATATAATATGATCTGGAGGATGTACGGTTTAAAGCGGATATTTACGATTACTCCTCAAATTAGGAATAAAATACAAAAATAATGCTGATATTACAACAGGCCATTGTGATCCTTTTAGGTGGCTTCCGTCGGGTGTCAACAAAACAAAATGGCGGACTGCGTCGTTAACGATGTCTAAAACGATGCTCGATGTATTTTTAAATCCAACCAATTTTTATTATTATTATTTTGCTTAGTAAAATTATTAGTTAGATTCCAAACACAATAATAATGATAAACTAGACTTTTTAAACATCGATATTAACAGCACTAGCCAAACTGTGGCAACATTAGTGTACAATGAACTGTCAAGTTAGTTCGCCTACTCCCTCCCTCGCAGACTTCCCAGCATCATAGCGTGCGAGGGACAGAGCATCCGACTCACTAGCGAGTACAGTGATTGTAACTCATGGTATGGGTACTGGGCTAGTCTGTGACGGTTTTTACGCTTACACATGCCTTCGAAGTTGGACTTGAATTCCAAGTTAAGACCTTTGATAGGCCAAGGGTTTGGGTTGAATTGGCAGTTAAAGGATGTGCAGTAGGACTTTCATTACGATCCATTAAGAATCAGGTTACGGCTGGAACTAAAATGTGATCAATTGAAATACCCATAAAAACCCCCAGTTAATTAAACGTACTGGTCTACGCGAAAACGTCTAGAGCTACGCTGCCCTCCTACGCCAATAAGCAGTATCCCAAATTCAACTGTCAAAGAAGTTTTAATTATATTCTGTTAGTAATAAGGTTGATATTGCTACGGGAGTTTTATCTGACATACTGCCTATTGGCTTAGGACGGCAGTACGGGCGTATAAGACTGAAACTATAGAATTTACTTGGAGTCGTAAATTCCAGACTTTAATTCATTTGGATCCCACACAAAAAATAGATACTAAGCGAAATTATCCTTTTTTGTGTCGGGGGTTAAAACTGATTTCAAATTGAACTGATGACCACGGGATCTCACGTTCCTATCTATATAAACGGTCAGCTATAAATCCCCTGTTCCCAGTAAATAAGGACATGCCGTTGAACCTTGTGAACGATAAAACATACAAAGAATAAAGGCAGTATGAAGACCTTTTCAGTTTACGATCATACCCAGAGATGGCGCTATAAAAAACCTTTTATAGTTTTATGACGTATCATGGCGCTCCGCAGTGATATATTGCATGATGATGCTCGATATAAATGTAATAAAAATCCTTCAGAATCATTTCTTATCTCCGACACAAGAAGTGTTGATACAAGTTAGATCGCTGTGTCTGTCTGTGGCACCGTAGCTCTTTAACGCGTGAACCGATATGGCTGCGGTTGTTTTTATTTGAAAGCCGGTTTTTTAGCATTGGTTTTTAGTTAGATTTTATGAAAATCGGTCCAGCCGTTAAAGAGGTATCAGCTCTGAAACAAGGGGTCACCATTATACCCGGGGTTTTATCTAATATCTAATAGGTACCTAGTTATTGTATCTTGCCCTTGGCTAGGTCTGGCGCACGCCACACTATGGTGCCGCAATGCCAAAGAAGTCAGCTTACTGCAATATATAAGTAGCAACTAAAATAGCAAATAATTTTAATATTTCAACGTTATGCATGACAGGAACTGTGATCAAAACAAATGAACTTTGAAAAAACTTACTTTTACAGAAACCGTTTATGTACTTGGCCTTTTATCACATGTATGTTTTTGGTGGGATATGGTTTTACTGAGGAGAATAGCGCCAAGTGCTAAAGAAAACTTTAAATATGTTTAAAGGCTTCAACAAGAGAAAAAAACCATTCATAATCCTCCCATAATTTATAAAACAGTCGAGCAAATACATTTATTCATGTAAAGAAAACTTTCTCATACAATTATTTGTATAAAATGTCCGTGGGACGGATGTTTAACTTTATTGATTGTGTTAATTGCACGTCGAGTTCATAAAAATGTGTACACTTTAGTACAGCCGGCTGCAGAGAAAAGGATACCCCCCTGGTAAACAAATCAAACTGTTTAAAAATTTCGACGAATTTCGTTGAAGACAAGATGGTCGAGTGGCTAGTCTGTCGGACTAGTGTTTCGAGGATTGCTGGATCATATCCATCTTGGGGATATTTACTTTTTGCATTTTTATATTTTTAATTATGCTATGTTATCTATTTTAAAGTATTAATTGTTAAGTATTTTAGGTAAGTATGTAAAAAAAAATAGGCATATTGTGAAAAATATACGTTTATTTATTTAAGTATATGCTATCTGCGTTACTTAAGTTAAATTATAACATAATAATAATTATGAAATCATAACCTTTTTTTATTTTCAAATAGCTTAACTACGGATTTACAGATTAATCATTATAACGAGAAAAATACATTGGGAGTTCCTAATTATAATATTACATTTGTAGGGCTTTAAAATATCGTTACAATTATATCTATGCCTAATTTTATGTTATGCGTAACCGTTATTTCTTCATTAACTTTTTACTGACATTTCATAAAATATTAGACAAGACAAGTGTTAAAGAACGGTTTGCTTATAGATATTCTTAGGAATATAATTACTTACTTACATTATATTATGTAGTTTATTAAAACTGCGAACTTGAATTGTGTGTGTGAATCACTGAGAAAGAACCAACATGCTAATCTATAAATATAGTATAGCAATTTACATCTTTCTGTTATCATCACTTATCACAATTTGTTATAATTATTTTAAGACAACTTTAAATAGAGGTGTATAGGCAACGCGTGGGGTCAGACGGTGTGTCACCTACACTTGAATGAAGAAGGAGAATTATGAATTGATAATACCAAACTTTGTTTTTTTTAAATTAACTATAGGATAAGGAACCATCAACTCGTGCCCACTTTTGTATATTTTTTAATTTTCAATTAACAATATATCCGCGTTAGTTAAAAATTAAAAAATAAACCAAAGTGGGCACTATACTACAAATGCCAAATATAATGCAAATACGAGTAAATGCTACTCGTGTATATTAATATCGAAGAGGATAGCCGTTACTTTCTATCACTTCCTGAAGCCGATTTGGCATACTTAAAACCATTTTGTTGCACGCATCACTACTTCGCATTAATTCCCAAGTTCTTTGGACCTCTTGGTCCAGTTTTTTTTTTGTTTTTATTTCACTGGAATCCCAGTTTAAAACCATCTGACCCCACAAATTCTCTATCGGATTTAGGTCCGGACTTTTTGACGGCCAGTCCAAAACCGTTATTTCTTCTTGGGAAGACAGCCATTCCTGAACAAGGCGGGAGCGATGCACAGAACAATTATCCTGCACCAGGTAAATTTGGCCTACAGGATACGCAACACGCACTGACGGCAGCATCACGTCCTTCAACACCTCCAGGTATCGCTCGCTGTTCATGCGGCCGCCTATTTCCACCAGCTCGCCTGGGCCCATGGAAGACATCCATCCCCAGTAACCTGAAAACAGTCATCTTATATAATCTACTGTAACATGTAATATACGTAAAAGTCAATAGAATAGAATATATATGTATATAAAGTCTTAAACATAATATTATTGAAATGTTATTTACCTAGTGTTAATCGCCCGCTTGTCCTGAGGTCTAAAACGTTTTTAGGGTTAAACCTCTCCCCAGTTCTTCTCCATAAAATTTTTTGGCCATCCTTATCCGACTTAAAACATTTTTCGTCAGTAAATATGACTATTTCGTTTGCCCAATCGAAATTTAAATACTGAGTGGCAAAGTTTACTCTGTCGATGCGATGTGTCTCAGTAAGCTTAATTTTTCTGGCCGGTTTGTAATTATGAATACCCGCAGCATGCAGGTGTCGCCGAACTGTGCTAAGCGACACTCCATAAGTCTCAGCAGTTGAGCGTGTCGTTTTGAAGGGTGCCTCTGAGTGAACTTGCACTATGTTACGGTGTCGCTCCGATTCCTCGGTGTAAGCAACCGGGCGAGGGCCTTGGCGGGCACAGTTCACTTCACCTGTCGCTTGATACCTTTGTATCCACCTACGAACTGTATTTTTCTGCAGATATAAAAAAAAACATAAATTATTAGCAAACCAAATAAATAATCATATAGGTATAATCTCAGTAGGTATTCATATAGGTTAAATAAATAAATAAATTAAATAAATAAGCTATCGTGTAACTCTTACCGTTATTCCCATATCTCGTGCTATTTTCTTTATCGATTGCTGCTGTTCCCACAGAACAACAATCTTAGCCTTCAAAAAAGTAGTTAATCGAACCATTATAAGGATTATTAAATCGGATAATATTAGCTAGCGGAGAGATTCACACAGCGGATCGGCACAAATCGTAATAATTTGTGAAGTCATTATAAAGTTACCCGCAATCACAAAACAATAAATGCGGCAAACAATGTCGAGTAAGCAAACTAATTATTCAAATTTCAACTTTAAGTCTCTGTTTAATACAGCAGTAATCTTCGATGCCTTTATGAAATAAAATGACGGTAGATGCAACAATCAGTAACAACGATGAAAGCATATCTATCATACTAATTTCAACCTAAATAATAAATTGACGAGTGGAACATGGTGGAAGTTGCAATTTAAACCATAACGTATAAAAGATTAGATCGTTATCAAAATTGTTCGATTTAAGGAGTAATGCAATTCAAATTTTTGCCAAGATCGTCAACGGAGTCGATAGCCTAGTGGTATAAGGCGTCGCGTCGTAAGCTAATCGGCTAGCAGCGGCTGGAGAAGCGGGTTCGTATCCTCAATCGCACATATGAAATGAAATGTCTTTTTGAAGTTATAATTGGTATTCGGTTCGACCAGAAGCCAAATAGCAAAATAAAGAAAATTATAATATTTGAGTGGTATCGGTGGATGCTCGGGCATAGGTGGGTGCGGGGCGGGGGAAGCTAGCCGCTCACGGCGAACGTCACGTGACGATCGCCGTTGTGCGATAATCTTTAAAGTATTGGGGGGTCCCTTTTCTCTGACGCTGACTGTACCTTGTCACTTTAATCGCGGTAACAATTCGTATATGGCAGTTTTAACGTGACACTAAATAGATAAGGTACTAAAGCGTACACATATTTATGAATGTACGGTCGAAAGGAGGAAGGACTTGACAATGATGTTCAGAATGATTTCCTATAACACCGGTTTGTAAAATATTAGCATAAATTAAACAATGTCACTTGATATATTTATTAGGGCTTGTAGATAGGTAACTAGATTTTGCGCGTGATTCCACTCGCTCGAGTGGAATCTCTTTCCCCCGCAGACCTCGCATTTATTATAGAGTGCGAGGGACAGAGCATTCGACTCGCTAGCGAGTACGGTAATTGTAACTCATGGGAAGTGAAACGGTCAGTCGTCCTGGCGTTCAAATTCGAAATTCAAAATATTTATTCAGTAAATTGGCCACATGAGGGCTCTTTTACACGTTGGTAATATAGTGAATCTACCAGCACTTCGGACAACAAAGAAGCAGCAGAATGTAATTTTTTCACGAGTATGACGCGTATCTCAGCCATCGCCTCCCTCAACCACGTGTTCGGGAAGGTGGCGTGATAGCGTAACTAACATTAAACACAACAATATTTGCATAATAAGTTGCATAATTGGTTTCCAAACGTTTTCCACCTACATCGCTATGTTTTATCCTACCCTACTTATTGCCGAAAGGGGGAAATTGTAGACAAAAGGAAACAGCTTTCCCGACTATCTGTGGTTGCTGTGTTATGTTCTATACTCAAGTCTTGAAATTGAAAAATATTTCGGTTTGACAACGCGCTGGCCTAGTTGGAGTGACCCTGCCAATGAAGCTAGCGGTCCTGGGTTCAAATCGCAGTAAGGGCAGATCTTCGTGTGATGAGCGCGATATTTGTTCCTGAGTCATGGATGTTTTCTATCATCATCATCATCATCATCATTTCAGCCTATTGCAGTCCACTGCTGGACGTAAGCCTCCCTCAGGGTTCGCCACAAGGCCCGATCTCCCGTTTTCGCCATCCAGTCACCACCAGCCACTTTTTTCAGGTCGTCGGTCCATCTGGCTGGAGGGCGTCCTACGCTACGCTTGCCGAGCCGTGGTCTCCACTCGAGAACCCGTTTTCTATGTATTTAAGCATATATTTCTTTTTAATAAGTATTTATATCGTTGTCTAGTACCCATAGCAGGTACCTACAAGCCTAGAGCTTAGTTTGGGACTCGGTCAATTGGTGTGACATTGTCCTCTGATATTTATTTATTTATTTTACAATATTGAATGCAGTTTAACTTGAGATTTTACGTATCAATTCTAGTATTATCATATCAATGACTAATATATAAGCTATTTTTTTTATTGGAGCGAAACAAGGCATGGACCGAGAAGGGGCTCTTGCCTAACGCACGTGCAATCGCAGTCGTTTTCATTTTTGAAAATCGAAACCTTGTCTGCGTAAAAAATGAAAACAAGCTGTTATCGTATAGTCAACGTTTTGACAGCTCTTATTTACGTGACAGTAATGGCGGCCGAGTTAAACTAATACCATCAAAGACAATATGGTTGTTACCGCCTAGAATAGATGTGGGTCGGTATCGTAAGCATAGGCTCACGAATGAGCAAGTCTCATCAAATTGCCGAGGATCTAATTACCACCCGGTACCGCTCCCGTGACGACCTAACAACAGCAACCGATATCTCTAACGGTTGCGGTCGCGGCTAGAGTTACCGCCACTTGACACCCTCGCTGACTTCCTCTACCGCGGCCTACTGGGTCCAACTAACTGTCTGGTTACCAGGGAACGCTGGATTTTCTGCCTTTCGAGCGGCAAAGCCGGCAAACACGTCATCGGAAAATTCGTGGTACTCACGTCAAACGCCGACAATCGCTGTCAAATTTCATATGCCACAAGACTGGACACTAATACACTTACCTTATCTATTTAATGTCATGTTTAAACTGACTTACATGAATTGTCACAGCGTTTAAAGTGACAAGGTACTAAAGTCGCTGCCCCAAAATTATAGGGTTCTATGTTGCACTTTTATTAACTTGAAAATTTAAGTTTGTCAGAGTGACACTAGGTCTAAATTGAAGAACCCCGACAATGTAACATAGAACCCTATAATATTGGGGCAGCGAAGTGTAAACATATTTATGAACTCGACTGGTACATATTACTTCACTGCTTAGCGTTCAAACGGTTACAGAACTTTTTTTATAGGAAGGAGGTAAGTGTTTTTGAGACCCATAAACCTTTGAAATCTCCAGACTACAATCTTAAGACTTCAAATGCTTTGCTAACCCCGAGGACTAAGAAGGAATACCTCTATGCTAGTTAATTCACTGGTTTCTCATACCCACACCGGAACCGGTTACTAGATGGACAGACACTGCAAAAAGTCCTACGACCACAGAAAAAAAAAATTGGTCGCTTCTAACAAATCTAAAATTGTGATTGTTGTGCGTATAGGTCTTGATTCCATACAAGCCTAACAAACATGAACTAAGATGTTAGTTGAATCATTAAAACTTAGTTGATGAACTGATGTCACAACCGGGCCATTCAATTCAATGCCTAAAATAGAAACGAGTGAATATTTTACTATATAAAACACGAATTTACTGCTCAAATTCAGGAACCACTTCGTTACCAACCTCTACCTTGCAACGACCACTGCGTTATACAACAGCCATTGTTTAAACACAACACAAACTGGTATAAAACTTCATTCAGGTACGTTGATTAGAATTTGAAAATTATGTGCGTCTGTTAGATTATCCAGAAAATTATGACTAAACACACGTTGCCTTGCTCTTGGCTCTCATATATGAGAGTGTGTCATTGGTATAAATGTAAGCGTATGGTCACCTGGTACCTTTAAATGTTGAGCAGCATAAAGCATATAAATACGTTCCATTCTTGTATGGGAACTCAATTTGATTTCACATTTTTATTTTCGTTATAGCGGCTATATACATACACATACTCTGTGAAAGTTTCCAGCGTCAAGATATAACGAGTCATGAGATAGTATCTGACAACAGACGGACGGACAGTAGGGGCTTAGTGGTGCCCGTTGGGACCCTTTTAGTACCGGGAACCGTCAAATTGACGTCATCCTAAGTTGGTTTTTTGCAACAGCGTTCTTTAGAATATTTACTATTTTTCGTCTAGTTTTTGACGGATACAATGATATTGGTGAAGTTAGTTTTGGTGTCGAAAAAGGCGAATAAGTTACGGTTTTTTTTTTTTTGACTACTCTATTACATAGTAGTTATGGTATTGATATGCCTAATATCGGTATTCAATTTCGATATTGAAAATGTTCCGGTATTACCGCGTCTGATCTCGGAATTGTAATATCTGAAAAATTGGTCCCAGATTCCGAGATTTTGAGATTCGATATCTCGGAATTCATGCCCTAATTAAAACTGTAATTGTTCAATTCCGGAATATCTGATATTCAGTGTACCAAAATTTCAGAATTTCAAAATTCCGGAATTCCGGAATTCAAGCCCAGATTGCACCTATGAATGCAATTAAATCAAGCGTAAAAGAGCCAATGGAAAGTTTACCTGGAATCCGGAATTCCAGGTAAACAGCAGTACTTAGTGGTACCTAATGAAACACGTAAAAAAGGCAATTAAAAACACGCGCCAGTGTTTTCTACAACACGATTCAACGGTTAAAGCCGTTTAGGAAAATCTTTAAATTAATCTGTGTATATTTCGGCATCCTCAGCGGGCGACAGTTTTATAAGTATAAACTTAAGTTAAGTTTGAAAGTTTTCTAGAACCGATAGCATTTAGCATCTTATCTAGGGCCTCGAAGCTATTGAAAAGATGCATTCGGCTAAATGTATGTGATTGACGTAAGCTGTCAGACGTTCATGACGAGCGCATCCACCCCATACATTTTGTCCGTTTTCGAAATAGGTTGCGATAGTCAAGCATCTTGTCAAGCCTCAGACCGTTCGACATTCTATATTTGAAATTTGAAATTTGACGTAAATTCCATTTCCATTTCGAAACCATCAATTTGCCCTCCGGATTGGCTAGCATTTGGAAACGAAATGATTTAGGCCAACGATCATGGTAACAACCTAACAGCCTTTAAGATGACTCAATAATAAAAACCGGCTGCCAATAAAAAGTCAATTACTTGACCAGTTTTTGCAAAACTCCGTGAAAGTCATCTTGGTACAATTAACTATTTGCGACATGACTCTAAACGGTTAAAGTTTAAACGCTATTGATCTTATCTTTCGAAACTTAGTTGAGCCAATGAGAATCTAACAGGCACGTGTTTTGGGTATAAATTGTTGAAAATGTTACGTGGCTGTTCTAATGAATTCATAATTGACAACATTTCATTTTGGTGACACCTGCAAATTACTATACGAATCGAAAGGGCCTCCTGAACACGGCAAAATATTTATTTAGATTTATTTTCTTGATTTACAAAATTACAAGTAAGTTAAAAAAATATCGAGTTTTACCAATACTATGCCTGAATAGATATAATACCATTGCCTTTTTCACGAGAAAAAAAGCTGTCATAAGTACTTCAAATTTGACATTGACACTATTTTTTTTAATACAGATTGGACTTACGTAATATGTCCATTGTGTCGTAGAAATGAAGTTACGCCCTTTTAGGATAAGTACATCTTAATAAATTAATAATAAAATAATTATTCATTCTAGAGAAAATTTAAAACTAGTCTTGAAAATATGAAATCTTGTCAATTGTGGTTTTTATTTTAATTGTTATTTCTTGTTTTGTTTGTTTCAATTACTGTAATGTCTGTATTACATTACGTGTTTTCACCGAGCCGTCCTAACGGAAGACCAGCGCTGGCTTCACTGCCAGCGCATGCTGAGTTGGAACCGTTTCACAACAATTACTTACAATAAGTATCTGTCGTTTCTTTTCCTCATGTTTTATGTTATATTTATGTGTGTTTATTGTGAATTAAAGATTTTCTTCCTTTCTTTCTTGCTAAAACAATGATAGCGGAATTATCGTAAGTGGCCTATGGAATTGTTTTTTGTTAATTGCTTTGAGTTTTCATTTTTGCTGGTATTAATAAAGATAGTACGGATCGCTACCATCTTATCTATTAACCCACCGCCAAGCAGCAGTGTTTGCATTGTTGTGTTCCGGTGTGAGGATAACCGGTGAAATTACTAGCATAGAGGCATTCCATCTCAGTCCTCAGGGTTGGCAACGCATTTGAAGTCTTAGGATTGCAGTTTTGAGATTGTAGTCTTGAGCCTGAGTGCCCGCGTGCCTTCTAATTGCAATAAAAAAAAGATACAAAGAAGGACTGATGTAATTAAATAATCCGGTCTCTTACATAACTAGGGATGGCCGAACTCGCACCGTTCAATTCCGATTAAACTGTTTTTATTGATGTGTCTTCTCTGTCTAAAGGGGAAAAAAATAGGGGGGGCAAGGATAGATAAAGTACCTAGCAGTTATAATTTAGCTTAGGTACTCAATCTTATGTAGATACATAATATAAAACGCAGTCACTTTCCGCGTCTGTCGCTGTCTGTCTATCCACTAACTCCATGCAACGGATTTTGATGCGGGTTTCACCATCAATAAGTAAATGGAGTGACGACCTCGTCAGGATCGCGGGAGCGCGGTGGATGCGAAAAGCACAAGACCGGTCTGAGTGTTGCCTTGGGGGAGGCCTATGTCCAGCAGTGGACGTCTTTCGGCTGACATGATGATGATGAAGTTAATTCTAGTTTAAGAACGAAAGAAGCAAAGCAAGGGCGGGTCACTAGTACTCGTATGTATAAGTTAATAACTATAAGAGTAAGATTTGTAAGATTTGTAATTTTTCCTTAACTGAACGAAAGTAAATTTCAACGAGAATAAGACTCTGTTCTAGTTGAATGGATTTTACACTGAACGTTTGAGTGATTGGATCTGTTATCCGTTTACGAGTCTCTCGGAGAGAGAACACTTTGATTGATTCAGTTTCGTTTCGATCCTTTCTTTAAACGACTGATTGCCTCAGAGGTTGATTTGTGCTGACTTCGCCTGACTTAATGACTGTTCTGTTTGAATCCTGGAAATCATAGTTTGGAGTACATGAGTGAGCCAATGGAAACAATTTTAGATTGTGAGCCCAATTAATAATGTACTATCAGCTTAATGGAATCCTGACCTACCATAGAAGAGTGTCACATTGACATTATAAAATATTGTTTGACACTTCTCATGATTTGAATCATAACGTCACTGTGACACAGTACTATGGTGGGTCAGGTTTCCATTGGGCTTATAGTAGAGATGCCACGAATAGTGAATTGGCCGAATACCGAATACCGAATATTCGGCCGCCGAATGCTTGGAGTGAGAGGTTATTTTCTGACGCTGGTAACGTTTACGATGAAAAGCGCAATCGTTTGCTACCAAAAAATGCTGAAATGCTCGTTTTTATCCATCACAACTTACCACTGATTAATTTTAAGTACTAAAATGTTGTAATTTAGAAATAAATACATAATTTTGAGTATTATAACGTGTCTTTTTTACATGATTTGCTATTCGGTATTCGGCCGAATACTACGCACTATTCGGCCGAATACCGAATAGAAAAAAAGTGGCCGAATACCGAATAGTTGCCGAATATTCGTGGCATCTTTAGCTTATAGTACAACAGATTAGGTATAATATGGAGATAAAAAAAACCTGATGAATTAGGAAACTTGCTCCTTTTTTTGAATTCGGTTAAGAACCACTTTCAATTAAACCTAGTTTCCAATCCTACCTATAAAACTATATTTCTTCAAATCATCCACATCTGATTCAGTCCACCCGATTTGGAGTTACGATGCTACAGACACTCAGATATACACGTTAAATAATTGTATTTAAATACCAAATAAAGCCGGATCGCTGCCACCACCTTATCCTTTAACCAACGTCCAAGCAGTAGTGTTCGCATCGTCCTGTTCCGGTGTGGAGATTAGACAGTAAAATTACTAGCGTAGAGGTATTTCATCTTAGTTTCTAAGGTTTGGCATAACGTATTCGGAGTCTTAGGATTGCAGTCTTGAAATTGTAGTGAATTCATATGCCTCAGATCCCCAGGTGGCCTGAGCGCTCTTGTGCGTTCTTATCATAAAAACATATCAACGGTGTGATTCTGCTACCGAGCTCCAGCTCGCACGCATCGGTTGAATCTAGGATACATTCAACTGAACCCGGACCCAGAATAACATAAAGCGCTACCTTCATATGCCGTTTTTATTCAACATTCTCATAAATAATCTATTGTCCTACATCTGTCTCCGTGGCATCTCTGCCTTTGAGGTCAATGTCTCATAATAGTTTTTATTCCCATATCTTACATCTACCCACATACTTGCATTGGAAGCGAGATACAAACGTGTTAAGAGTTCACTGTTTCTTTTAACTGACTGTTTTTATCTTGAGTGAAAGCATAAAAAAGCGTATGTGTGATCTTTGTATGGTCGGCTACCTAACAAATTTTATTCTTTATCATTCCACTTATGAGCTTTGGAGTAATTGCCACTTTTCTCTCATTCTTTTTTGTATCATTCTTTCTCTATGTCACTCTTTTATCTTCTTACTCTGGAACATAACATGCACCTTCTTTGTTAAAGTAACACTGGAAAGAATAATCCCCTATTAAATACAGTAGAGGAAAAAACACTTAAACTAACTGATCACGAAGAGTATCATCAAGTGCTTGAAAAACAATGAAAAGGAACATTCACGTTTACGGATTGAACTTTATTATTCAATTAATTATGAACGTTTACAATACTATACTCATTTCAATTTACTGTCAAGACATTCATATTTCGCCGCAAGTTTTAAGTAACAATTACCCTTTCGAACATAAGGTTCATATGGTTTTTGGTGCAGTCGTATAAGTTCCTATTTATCGAGGTTAACTTACCTACTGCTTTTTTTCAGTGAATGCAGACTAGGCCAAATCTTTTCAGCTACGTAATTTAAATTTAGAATTGGCTTTAGCGACTGCTTTACTGCATATAAGGATTCCATGTTTTGTAATTATGTTTTCATTTTTGTGTTTTTTGTAATATGAAAAAGTAGGCAGACGATCAAGCGAGCCACCTGTTGGTAAGTGATCATCGCGACCCATAAACACCCGCAACACCAGAGGAATCTGCAGGAGCTGCTGGCCTTTGAGAAAAGAGTAGGCTCGTTTTTGAAGGGCCCCAAGTCGTATTGGTATGGAACTGCAGACGCCGAGAGCTGATTCTACATAGATAAGGTGCGGATTTCAAGATGATCAAGATGGTGTTGATGAAATGATATTTAGGTACGAGTTGTGCGATGGTGGAATACAGCGGCTGGTATCAATCCGAATAATTCCTCGGAGCAGTCTCCGTGATAAATACGGTAAAGACACAGAGGGAAGCAAGATCCCTCCGCAGGGCCAGTGGATCTAATTTTGTGTGTTTGTAATAAAGTTTGAAATTTGGGTTTGTAACCTGTTGTAGCAGTACCCAATACTCTATTCAATATTTCATCATTAATTAAATATCCACCATTATATTTTCTTGCTTCACGCTCTTACAACACGATAACTTTGCTCATCAATCTTATGTAAGATAATTCGTATTGATGTTTTCTAAGATTCACTAATCCAATAACGATTTGCTTGAGTAAAAATACACTCTCACTTTGAACTTTATCCATCGGTCATTTACTTGTTATGATACTGTCTTCAAAGCCATCATAAAAAACCGAGTTCTACGTTAGGTATACCATAATATTGCATTGTCATCGGGTTTACATATGTGTTCTAAATTTCCTCCCACAACGGAAACTAGGTTCAAAATAGGCTTGCTAGATGTGACCAAGGCAAGGTAAATGAAAGCTTGTAAAACTTGAGAAAAACTATTGAGTAAACGGGACAGACATATGACTTCTAAATTTCTAATGCTCTATCCCTTATACTGACTGGTACTTGCCAAGATTTTGCCAGCTATCGGCTATACGAATGTAGTGTCTATCTAAATACTTAGATGAAAACAAACCCTAGGACACCTAGTATGAAGAAACTGACTTTTAGTCAATTATTAAAAAGTCGATTTAAACAAACGAGCAAATGGGACAACATAATGCCACGCCAAAGGAACGTAGTTTTAAAAAGACAAGCTCGGAAGATGGTGTACGATGTGTATTGTTTCTTTAAGAAAGACGGAAAGGGTTTTGTGGAGACAGTGAAGAACACTGCCGAAGCTACGAAAACGTCTGTTAGCACAGTCAGTCGAATTATTAGGGAAGCGAAGGGCTCCGACCTGCTCACTGTATTTCGGACCCCGGGAAAAAAGAGATCTGGGAAGATCTATTTTAAATAGTTTCCTGTATTTTTTAGTGTTATTCTAATAATAATATAAACATTTTTTTTTCACTTGTGTATCATTTATCCTAAGATTTGAAAATATTCTGTAACATAAATTAGGTACTTTTTTTGCACGTATGCACGAACTTTCCCCGACTACCTCGCCTAATGTTCAAGAAGTTTGACGGCAACTATAATGATTCTAATAATGGATAGTCGTACCACTGAAAAACTTCTGAGATAAAACGTGAAATTAACTATTTTTCGTGACATGATCAATATCTCCGAAACTAGTAAAAATCGCTGAACATATTTTTTTTCATTCAGCCCAAATATATTTTTCTGGCTCTTTACCGTAAGTTAAAGCACTCGTACTTAACACTATGCCAAAATCTGTAAATGTGTTGTAGTAATTAATAAAATTATTAGTTTTATATTTACCGAGTCTCATGGTTACCCTCCTTCTTACGTTGAACTATCAATGCTATCATAGCCTCTGAGTACTTTAATCTTCATCACTCGTCCCGTAGAATAGGGTGACCACACAGTTGGTAATTTTTACTCTTTAATTAAATTAAGTTTTATTCAACAAAGTTTAATTGTTGGTTTGAAATGCTGCGTTAGAAACTATAATTTGGGTTCACGACTTAGGAGGCACTCTGTATTAATATCATCAATAATTTCTCACCAGTATCTCTTTGTATGACAACCGAGACAATTAAATAGAACAAGAGCCGCGCCTGCGCATTCAGCTCGCAAGAAACTCGGATCAGATACATGCAACTTTTATGAGAAAGATTTCTGGGAAATCTTTGTGAGTAGCTGCAAGGGATGAGCGTCAGCGATTCTTATGAGCTTAACGAATTTACACTTTGCTTACTAAAATAAATCAAAGCATAGGGTATTTTTGCTAAATTCAGCATTTGCAGTGTTCGCATTTTTGTGTTCCGGTTTGGTGATAAGACAGTCGGTGTAATGACTAGCATAGAGGCATTCCATTTTAGTCCTCAGGGTTGGCAACGCATTTCTTGTAAATGCGAATGTCTATGGGTCACAGTTTCCACTTACCATCCGGTGGCCTGTGGGCTCGTTTACATGCTCTGACATACCATTTTTTTTAGCTAAACGAAACGATAGCGCTCGCCTTAGCCAATGATGGAACCTCCGAGCAGGTTAAACCATAACCAACTTAAGTAACGGTTGTAGAGATTTTTATTAAAATATATACTTGATGTTGAATTGCACTGGAGCTTACGTTACAGCTACGCACATATTGTTTTACTGAGTTTAATAAAGGCCCGGTATAAATGGTGTCCAAGACTGTTTTTATAGTTGATATGTGTTCTTAGTAAAAGTTTGTCATTTTATACTGTAGACTTTAACCCTCTTTTTGATTAAGGCGCAATTAGCTTAAGTGTGCTTAAAATATGCTCTGTCCTCATCATTCATTGTGGAATTTAAATTTGACGGAAAAGGGCAAAGTATTACTGTAACTAAAATACGTTTAAGCATTGGGGGTAAGACGCTATCGCCTAAGACTTACGCCAGCATCATCTCACAAGACACTACTCGTGAGAATGTGTATCATACACGAGTAATGAAATCGTCTGTCTCATCAGCCATTAAACACGAACAATAGATCTCGTGTTGATATGCGAGTTGTAGACAGACATACAGTTTCTATTTTATCCGCATTCGGGGTTTATAGCAAAAGTGGTAGCAGGGTGTCCAAGTGTAGTCGTTGAATTTAAAATAGTCTATTGCACGTAGAATTAGTTCTTTCTACTCGCGTAGCCTATAAACAGCTAATAATCATATCGTTAATGGTATCAGAATACCACCTATAGCGTAAACGAAGCGTGAAAACAATTCTATAATGATGCCATGGTAATAACAGTTCTATAATAGTTATTATGATCGTTGCTTGTTTTAAACTCTGACAAAGAAACGGTGTATTAGTTTTTTTTTATACGGAGTAGGCGAACGAGCACACACATCACCTGCCCCCTAGTTCACCATCTTGACAATGACAGGTGACAGGCGACAATTCAGTATACAATGCAAAGTCAACACGCTGATACATCACTGGGTTTCATATAAGCTGCGCCATGTACCAGTCATTGTCGGTTCGGTGAAATAGGAGGCTAATGAAATAAGATCTGTGACCCATAGACATTTGCATTCTTGAGACTACAATCTTAAGACGGCAGTACTAACAGCGCGAATGCGTCCGTAATCCTGAGGACTAAGATGGAATGCCTCTATGGTTACTTGTACTATAACGTCTATAACTTGTTCTGTACTATGCTAGTAACTTCACCGGTTGCCTTATCCCCACACTGGAACAAAACACAACAGTATTAAATGACTAAGACGCACCTTGCATAAGAAACTACCATGTCTAAATACTAATTTTAATGAGGGTACAGTTCGTTCGTCCAAATAGTTTGCATGCTTTCATGTGCACAAAGCTGTGTCGGCTACTTCAAAGGGCTATACTGCACACTACACTCAGGAGCAAAAATACCGGGTCAGAGTGCGTTTTTCATACAAACGAGACTATTTCGAAGCCTTCGTTCCTCGCCAGGGGTTGTTTTGAGTGAGGTTTAATGGTGTATACTGCGAGGTTCAATAGATGAGGTCAAAAGTTCTTAAGATACCTAACTGATCGCACAACCAGTTAACACCACAGCGGGAGAGTTTGGGTCAGCACTTGGATTTCCTTACATTTTATTGCTATTTTAGATGTTTTTCTGAACATGCTCAATTCCGGCGTTAACCGCAGATTTATTCAGTTGGGTATCCTAGGCACTCTGGAAGTCCTGTATCGATGCTCGAGGTATTCATCATCAGATTTCACTAAAAGCAGCAAACCAGGGCTTCGAAATAGCCTCTTTAGTATGAAAAACGCACTCTGACCCGTTATTTTTGCTCCTGAGTGTATTTGAACGAACGAATTGTATCTGTGTGTCTGTGTACCAGTGTCGTCTGTGTCATCGTAACTCCCAAACGAATGAACAGATTTGAAGGCGATTTTCAAAATTAAAAAAAAAATCTTAGGATTGTTCCTAGCTTAATTTCATCAAAAACTGTAGAACCGTCGAAAAGATAAAGCTCTGAAAGACTCTGTATCAAAGGTTTTTATGTTATATTCAATTTTCGTGACTGACGAAGTATTAGTAGGCAGCAACATACCTAGCGAAGTAAAAAGCCTGTTTGCACAGTCATATGGAGTTACATACTCTTATACGGCCTGTTTCTTTAGGGCGGCAGTATTTTTCCTTGCTTACGTGTAAAGGCCGTGGTGGTGACCACTTTTTACCAGCAAAACCGTCTGCACACTTGCATTTGTTGGCTAGGTTTAGCCGTAATATAAACTCGTCTTGGCTGAGATGTACGTCATAAGTAGAGTTAGGACTTTTGGTGGCAAATCGTGGTTCCAGAATCCATGGAGTCGCTATTTCCTAATTATTATAATACATAACACTTTGATTTTGACCTTCAGTATTTTAATATTTCAAAATTCATTTATTCGTTATTCGGCCGCACCAATTTAAATTAATTTTGGTATTGAGGATATCTCTGATGTGAAAGCGTTACAAACAAGCAAATATTAATAGGTATGAAATAACCGAACTAAATATGTATTTAGTACATTTTTGAATATGATAATACCTAATATTATAATAATTAGGAAATATCGACTCCATGGATTCTAGAACCACGAAATGCCACCAAAATCCTAACCCTAGTCATAAGATACGTCAATGGTCAAACCAAAGTAAACTGTCATTTTTGCATCTTAAGACATATACCTATCTCTTTTTTCTTGACCTTTGCCAAACTGTACTTATCTTGATCAAACTTACGTATTAATATTGCATTATCATCGGCTAACATGGATAATTGTTTTTAATAAAAAAAATGGGAATTGGTAAGTTTGCAATAAGACCTAATCTTAAATTGGGGTGTGTAATGTTTTTAAATACAACTATAATCGAATTTTCATATTGCATAATACTAATTGCATAATTTTGATCTGCAGAAATTATTAAATAGTCATCATCATCATCATCATGTCAGCCGAAAGACGTCCACTGCTGGACATAGGCCTCCCCTAAGGCTCTCCACTCAGACCGGTCTTGTGCTTTTCGCATCCACCGCGCTCCCGCGATCCTTACGCGGTCGTCACTCGTCACTTGTCATATTTTGTCGAAATTACCGCAGTGTTTGAAGTCAAAAGTCTTTGACCAGTGTGTGTTGCCAGAGATGACTTACGGATCTGAGACGTGGGCGCTAACAATGAGCCCCATAAGGAAGCTCAAAGTCACTCAGAAGGCTATGCTCGGGGTTTCTCTGCGTGATAGAATAGTGTAAAAACAAAATTTCGAAAGCAATATTAGTTTAGTAGTATAGTAATGAATCTGCATAACACAAATCAGTATAATTATACTATACTTTGTATAGTATATTCCTTGCTCATAACGTTATTTTTTTAATAAAAACCAAGCTCATAATGCTCAAAGAACATAAACTTCTAACCTAACCTACTGTTTTTAGCAGTATTGGTTGGTAGCAGTTCGCTTTTGTTCTGGTATAATTTTGATTAGTATATCATATAATATTATGTCACCTGATCATTAGTTGAAATGTTGTACTAAATTCTAATAATTATACTAAATGTAAGATATACCAAATAACATTATTCTTAATGAACGTTATAAATAACGTTTTCATGAGCAATTGAGTATTTTGTTATTTAATTATTATAACCCACCAAATTATGATTTTAGTTTTTTTACAGATTGTTTACAATGAATTTCACGAGTAGTGTAAAATTATTCTAAAAGTTGGTATAAAGAATGAACGGCACCCGTTTTTGCAACTAGCATGCTATATTTTTTTTTTGAGATGACATGGTCTTCAATTCATCATCATCATCATCATGTCAGCCGAAAGACGTCCACTGCAGGAAATAGGCCTCCCCCAAGGCTTCACTTAAATGTACTTAAGTCAAATAAATCTTTCTTAGTATTTAAGAACTTTTGACAATAATATAGAAAAAAGCCCACAACTTATAAACAATGCAACAAAACGTTTCTCCTCAGTTATGTGGGTTACTTTGACTTTTATGGCGTTGCATGGAAACTATGAAAGGGAATAGAATGCTTGTCCAATTGGCTATTACAGAAAACTTTCATTCAAATACGCACTAAAATATGTGCAAACATTGAATTGGGTTTGTTTGTACAAAGCTCAACAAGACCATCTAAACAAAACCTTAAGATTCAATAGCACTGCGTGGCTACGCGGGTCGACGTAATTTGGCATTTACTAATTAATTCCACATAACAAGACCTCAGCAACATACAAAGTTATATCTGCACACGGGTCAACTTAAATTGGGCAGTAAACCAGCGTGTTAAGAGCCTGGGGACCGTTTGAAACGTGTGTTTGGAAAGGTCTGTTTAAAATGGATGTCAAATCAAGTGTAAGTTGTTTGCAGTGTGTGGCTGTAAGAACAAGGTGTTAGGCTTGTGTAATGTGACACTTTTGAAATGTTACCAACAAAGGCGCGATAGGCGCTGCATAAACGTTGGATTGTTTTAAAATGGTTCTATAATCTTACTGCCAATAAGGCGGGAATACACAAGCTAGTAAGACGGAGCAGTAGCTTGTATGCAAGATACTGGCATGTGCAGGTAACTGGCGCACGGTGAATACATTTGCAAGTATGCCTGTAGTGTTTGCGTTCATTCAAAAGTGCCATAAGCATACGGTTTGCAGCCCCCCGTGTCCCCATGTTGCATGCCAGTAAATCAAATTGCTTGTGATCTATTTGATCGCCAGATACAGGCATGGCAGTTATGGCTGAACCTTAAATTCAAACCGCGGATAGATAGACTTACTCTGACTAACCAGAAGTAAGCCTTATCTGTCCGCGGTTGGAATATAGGGTTCGGCCGTTAGTATATACGCATGAAAGTAGATGGAACGTGCAAGGAGCTGTTATGCATGTGTGCCAGCGACTGGCATGTGTATTACCGGCTTTATAAATACAAAAGTTTGGATGTTTGTTAGTCAATCTGGATGAAATTTGGCTAAGAGATAGATCATAGACTGAAATAGCACATAGGCTACCTCTAATCGCGAAATAAATTATTTTTTCCATAGGATGGCAAAATTACGAGGCATTCCATCTTAGTCCCCAGGGTTGGCAACGCATTTGAAGTCTAAGGATTGCAGTTTTGAGATTGATTGATTGTTCCGTGTTGAGATTTGGGTCTGAGTGCCTTCTAATTGCCATAAATAAAAACTTCGCGGACGGAGTCGCGGGCAGAAGCTAGCTAGTTCATCAATAAGATGTAATGGTGACCCCTTATCTACTATCAGAGCTGATATCTCCGGCTCAACCGAATTTCATGAAACCTAACCTAACTAAGATCCATCCCGATTCTACTAGCTCTCTTTTAAAATAAACGTCGTTCGAATCGGTTGACCGGTTTGTGAGCTACATTGCCACAAAGAGACACAGATACAGTAATACTGAATACAATATTGTAGACCATATTGCCAAATTATTCTAGCCCTTGCATGATCTAGCTTCTAATCGTCCTGGGGTTTATTCTACTCGATAAAACGTTGTCGTATTATTTTAACCTTTAATTGCCGAGGTAGTTTCAGAGCATTTTCAACGTAACACTTATGTCATGGCAACAAAGTTCAAGGTCTCGGCCGCCATTACTAACAAGTAAATAAGAGCTATCGTTGCGTGGACCATACGATAACATGTCAAGAGCAATATAGTTTTACCGAATAGAATACAGCATCCATTGATTCCAAGGTCACTTCCGACTGTAATAATAAGTTAGTGTGCGTAACGCATCAAGCTTATCGAATTTCCGCATTGCTTCTCCAAATTATCATTTTAATTAAACATTGGCATAATAACAGCATTACAGCAAACTGGCCAGTCTGGTGGCGCCAGCATAAAAAAAAAGAAAAAACGTAATGTTATTATTAATCCCGAGTAGCCGAAGAACCGGAATTGTGGTCGCTTTAATAAGCGCGTGCGTCGATCGGCTGCTGTGACAACGCGTTGGTTTTGATTAGGGCATTCTTTTATAACACCTTTCCAAAATCCTTGTTCAGGTACATGTCTTATAATATAAAAAAAAACATATATAGAATAAAATCTACGAAGAGGTTTCAAAATGTGTCTTGAGAATTCAAATATCTATGGGTCTCAGAACCCACTTACCATGAGCTGCGTGCTCATGTGCCTTCTCCTTGCCATCAAAAATTAAATCTGACGTACGAAGTATACAGGGGTATTATGTATCGCAATATATCAAGGTCACACAGGCCATCGATGGTAAGTTACGTAACTCTGAGTTCAATTGAAACTTGCAATCTTAATATTGCAAAAATGCAAATGAGTTGAAAACCCTGAGGATCCAGATGCAATGCTTTTATTACAATAACTAACCTGTTCTCTCACTCTCACATTGGAACACAATAATGTTAATACTCCTTATTCAGTTAGAGCAAGCGATTTAGACCCGCCCAATTATGGTGGTGTTTATCAATGTGGATAGAGCATTTGTCACTTTCTGACTAAGCAAGTGCGAGAGAGACGGTTGCGTTATCCACCGCGATAAGGATGACTATGATACGGGCCCTAGCCGAGTTATATATCCGACAGTTCATTCGATTTCGGACTAAATCTCTTGGAGCGTTCTCCGTGTTGAGGTGAATATTCGTTTCAACTACCAGCAATTTTTTATGTCATAATCAGTGGACCTGGAGATAAAAGGTTGCCTGTAGTTATCATTATTTTCGTCTTTATATTCAAGAGTACAATGACGGCTGTCGAAAAGCCAGAATATTCACCCGCTGGCCAGTCCACAACACCACCACGTGGCACCGTACCATGCATCTGTATGTACACGGTAACGTGCCGTGGTATTATGGACACTATGGACCTATCGTGTAATTAACCGGGTTCTATTCGATCGCTATAGCGCTAAAACGTTAACTTTCGCTTTTATTTGAACCACCATAAAATCATAAAAATATTCAAAAACGAACAGAATGACATGAATATTAAGTTAATCATCGTCGTTCCGCGAAGCTTGTAGAGAGAATGTTAGATCCGTGCGATCGCGTGCGAGGGTAGATACGGCTGGATAGCGATAGCAAACGTCCGGGAAACGTGTTTGCATTAACGTTCCACTAACGGTTATCTAGTTGTTATAACACTAATTAGGTTTGAGCTTATAACTGTTTTAGCTAGTCATTTAATTAATCAGTCGCAAAAATGTTCAAGTTTTATGTCGCATTAAATCGCGTGATGTCACTTTGCTTTGGCGAATTGGAAAGTTACAGAAAGTGTGTATATGGAGCGTTTTAGTGCTAATAAAGGTTTACACAACTACGTGATTGAGATAGAGTAGCGATTGGTCCGTTCCATGTTCAATCCAATCTATGTCAGTACCTAGTTATTGTAGATAATTTTAGATACTATCGCATTAAAACACTGAAGAAGGAAAAAGGACAGGGGGGACCAAGGAGAACACCTAGACCAATTTATGAGAAAAAAATGGCGTCGTGCTGTATTGATGTGTCAAAGAAAAGGCTCAAAATAGGATATAATGGACATTACTGGACCGACAAAACGTTGTATCATAATTATAATACGATTAATTAACATTACAATAAGCAGTAAGTTAATTTAGAACATGAACACTCACCGTTAAATTTCTGCAAATACAGCAGTTCCAAACAATAACACAATCAATACCATTAAAATTCAATCGGTTCCTCATAACAATGCACTGTCCAGTTCTCATAACACAGTTCGAAACGGGACTTATCCCCATTCCCACGCAACGGTGGCCACCCTGCGTGACTCACGGAGGCTAATTTGTTGTTACCGACGCTTGCGCATCCTGGATTTTTCAATGTATTTATTGTCAATACCCTCGTGAAAGATTGGGTGGTTGTTTTGTTTTAAACACATTCGATGCGAAAGATATGAAATTGGTTTTAATTTTTATGGAAATTAAAGGCGTGAGTTACGGAAGACTGCCGGAGTAGGTTTAAAAAAAAAACTACAGTCGACTACAAGGAAATGTATCCACTGTTTCATCCTATGTATCCATAATATACGTCTCCTCAAGGCTTATTCTAAGTGGCCTAATCCCAAACTAAACTCTAGTTGAGTCCTTTAGGTATACCTACAACAGAATGACAATAGTATATTGTCGCCTAGGCGCGGAAAGTAAGGGTTTTCCTGACGAGGTGGTTAGCTTAGCAGGCAGAGCAATAGCGAGGCCTGCTAAAATACGAGTCAGGAAATCCTCGTTTCCGCCGAGGCATAACCTACATAATGCTTTTCTCAAACATGTGAGGAAATAATACAAATACATTTTTAAAAAGCAAGTAATTTAATTGTGCAGAATGAACGAATGTTACCGACTGTCAATTGTTTTCAAATACTAACCATAGAAATTGGAATGCAAATTCAAAAAGAAACACACGCACTGTGCTAAAAAATCGAGCAGTCACCTTGGCTGTTTGGAATTTTTGTCTTGGTCCTTTTGATTTTGTATGCAAATTGACAGCATTTTTGAGAAAAATATAGACATGGACGGAAAGTGTTTTCATATGGTTTTTTTACTCCTAGGAGTAAAATGAGGCTCTTTCCGTCGTTGTCTTTCAATCGGAAAACTGTTTTTTCCGAGCATGTTTGAGAAATATACATAATTATTATAGAGAAATACATACTTAATAAATGCCATTTTTGTTAAACATCACCCAAGTACTTATTGGCCTATAATGGGAGTGCTAATTAAGCAGCTAAAACTACTAAGCTACAAAACTGAATAATTCCAAACTAAATAGACATTCTCCATTCAAATGATCGCCAGTTACCACATTAACACCGCCATTTTAATAAATCTGTCATTGCTCAATGCAAAATCCAACACAATTTGCATTTACAAGAATAATATCAAGACTTTACATGGAATTAATGCATGCAGGAATTACGGGCTGACCTATCTACCCACGGGTTTGACCCGAGACAAATCACAATGTCAAAGTGATAATACGTTTCTCGTATATCATACATCACCATGTATAAGACATAATCCAGGCTAGGTTGACATCTAGCTTGCTCAGAAATGTTGTAATACACAGGTCCAGTGTTACTGGTTTGGAAGCCGACCTAAGGTCAATTTTAAGCGTATTATATTACTGTGTATTCTAGATTTGAGAAAGTACTGTTTTAAGATAAGTAAAACAAAGGGTTTCGAAGAGAATGCTTTAGCTGGAGATTTAAGACCACAGCGCAGAGATAGTTTATGTATCTGATGAATTTGTAGGCTTTTACATTGTTTGAAACAAAGCCATTCTATATTACATTAGGTATACTTACTTATAAGAAAGTTACAGCTTTGTCCTGTTTTTTTATTGCAAAGATAATGCAAACGAGCACACAGGCCACCTGATGGTAAATGGAAACTGTGACCCATATACATTCACATTCACAAGACTGCGGGCCTAAGACTGCAAATGCGTTGCCAACCCTGAGGACTAAGATGGAATGTCTCTATGCAAGTCATTACACCGGCTGTCTTATCCCCGAACCGGAACACAACAATGCGAACACTGGTGTTTGGTAGGTTAATAGATAAGATGGTGGAAGCGATCCGGACGGACCCTGCACAAGGTCCTACAACCTACTACCACTGCTTGAGAGAGAAATAATTCTAACTCTTAAAAAAACCTCAATAATGAAAGTGTTTTCACGCGAATGCGTTAGAAGGCTTGTTTTCTTCTAGAGCATGTATGTCTATTTCTTTGGTACACTCTGCAAAGCAATGAGAGGGGGGTAATTTTTTGTAATATATGTATAGGGGACAATGTCCAAAAATGCAGGCAAGTTTTTATAACTTGCTTTTTATTTGATTTATTTCTACTCGAGTACTTAGAGTAATAAAAAAAAAAACGAACAAATCTAATAACATACATTTTTAGATTAATACAACAATAATATTCCCTATTTACCGTCCAACTCAGCAATTTATAATAGTCGAGTCGATACTGAATATATATCGATATCGACATCACTATTTAATTTCGTAACCCTGGTAACCCTTTATCTGTCACTTGTCAAGATTGTCTCACGCTTTATGGTTCAGACTTTAAAACAGCTACGTCTACCCGAGAGTGAAGGCCCGGGATGTAACCTGTTCGATGAAGATGGCATTAGCTCTTGAAGCAGGTAGTGCGAACCGATTGTATCGGTCAAACCGCTCCTTATACGATTGACGCTTTTTTAACTCCCGACTAGAAAAGAGGGGTTCTATAGGTGGCATCGTACTCCCCAAGATGGACAGATTTGAATGCGGTTTAAAAACAATGAAAGCTGGATTATTCGGATGGTTCCTAGCCAGAGATATCAGCTCTCAAAGTGGATTGCCATTATGTTGAGGTTTTTAGGGTTCCGTAGTAAACAAGGAATAATATTTCTAGTTTCTTGTCCGTATGTCCGTAGTTCATTGTTTTACATTATGCCATCGAGTGAGGTGTCATTGGATAGCTCTTAAACATACTTATATACAGCTCAACACGCAATTATATGCCCTTACCGGGATTTTAACCCGCGACCGATTGCTTCGTAGGCAGAATCACTGACTACTTAGCTAACTTCCAAATGTTTTCCAAATAAGTATTAACTCAAACACCTTCGAAAGCAAACCACCAGTGCAATTCTATCCAATTCCACACAATAAGTTAAGACTTTAAGTGACATTATCTCCTAACAGTCGTACAACAAGCTTCGAACTAGGTCGCGAACGAGGAAACAATCTGGCTGTAAATTGGCTGCGCGGGCGCAATCACAGCAAGGAACGATCTAGCCATCGAACCGCGGGTCGATACCCGCTGGGGATGGTTCCCACGGCCGTACATCATGAGATACAGTAAACTTACGCATAACAGTATGCTTAATGAGCTGAGGTCGACTTTAGAAAAGGGTCGGAGTATGCTCACTGTAAACGATCTGGGCTTCTATTCTAGGTACAAATCATATCGTCTTTGACCTGGTATCGTATTATCAACGTTTTAATAGCTCTTAGTTGCTTGATAGTACTTAATGGTATGGCACGTCAAAGGGAAGAAGGTTTTTTTTGCCTTCTAGAATAGAAGCCCTGTGGGCCTGTGGGTCTAGATAAGTTGCTATCTGCGATCGCTAATCTTGCAGTAGGCAGCTTTTTTTTACTAAATCAGTTTATTTTTAACCCTAGTCTAGACCAAAAGACGATTGACGAGTGAGCTACGAACCTATTAATCCACGTTAAAATGTCATGCTCAGCCATAGTCAGCTGTTGACTTGACTGTTCTCAATAAATTCTTAAAAACGCCGAGTCCCTTAAATACAGAGGTTTATCGAAATATCCACAATGGCACCTCTCAAAAGATATTGCATGCGCTGTACATACAGAATGATAAATTCAGCTGATCAGCATAAATTGACATTGAACTCGGGTGACCTGGCAATGAGAGTATTACTGCCAGGACTTATTTTTTCAGTTTTTTATCCACGATAAGTCTTTGGTAATAATATAATGTATTTCACAATATATTTCAATAACACGACACGAAGATTACATAAATTAAGAGATTAATGTTTCGGTTAAGGCTGAGATATTATGCCAATAATTTTATCTCTTTCCCCGTCTTAGAAAAACTAGAATATAACATAACAGACACAAATCGAATTGTGTTATCATATTTAAAATTTCTGTAACACTAAATTTACAAACGTCTTTCTTTATTCTTGTTACACTAGAATCAATTGTAACTTTTATAAATTTAGGTTTTAGAGATTTCAAATGAGAGAACATTGCATAACATTTATAAGGCGTAGTCACCTAATACACCACTGTTTTAAAACTGTTTACTGCAACAAAGTGTTAATGATGTTTGCTGATGATCCTAAGATAACTAGATCATCGATGTATCTCAAGTCTTATCTTAAGTTTGCTTATCGAGCATGCGCTAACGTTTTGCAGCTTGCAATGTGGTCTTGTTGGAGCGTTAATTAATGAGTGCATAAGAAATATAAGTAGTTTCATTTCATACTTGCTTTTTGCTAGCAAGCTATTATGTTACTGAGATGACAGGAATATTATGTCCTTCTTTGTATTCTGGATTAAATACGTTTGTGATGGTTTTTTATGCATCGTTATGCGAATTATGTCATGCCTTCGCATAAATCTATAGACATCGATACGAGACTGGTTTATTGTATTAAATCTCTTTGTAAAACGTTTATTTAATACGCATTTGGTGTTGTTATGGAAATTTAAAGCTTTATTTTAGTTTGTTACTCCTTTACGCTGCAACGGCTCGATGGATTTAAGTATATTATAGATACATACGGGTGGTAGGACCTTGTGCAGACCCCGTCCAGATCGCTACCACCATCTCATCCATTAACCTACCGCCAAACAGCAGTGTTCGCATTGTTGTGTTCCGGTTCGGGGATAAGACAACCGTATTGTTATGTCTAGCATAGAGGCATTCCATCTTAGTCCTCAGGGTTGGCAACGCATTGGCAGTCTTGCAGTCTTGTGAATGCGAATGTGTTTGGGTCACAGTTTCCACTTATCATTAGGTGGCCTGTGTGCTCGTTTGCCTTCTTTATGCCATAAAAAAAAACATACATTTAACCACGCCTGTTTCCCAAAGGGGTAGCAGAAACCACTTTTTTCCACCTGCTACGATCCTGACCAATCTCTTTCGCTTCTTCCACATTCATACATCGAGTCATGCTTTAAAACCTGGTCTTTATTTGACCTAATGGGTTAACTAGTAAAGAATGCCTAATGGCATTAACTCCACCGTTTGTACTTTGTGTATTGTGCAATAATGTTAATCTAACAAGAGGAAATTTCACTCCGAATGACATTTTACCACGCGCGGTTCGTTTTCAATTCGTCATTCCCTATTTGACACCATACCGATCAAAACGCTAGGCATGCGTACAACGTGCAACGCTTTCACCGAGTTTGTTGTGGTATTCGGTAACATGAATAGTGTATAATGAGTCGTGTTTCAAGTAAAATAATCCCTTTAAGTATTTGTAATGAAACCTACACTTTGCCGTGACTAATTCGTTGAATGGCACGGAGTGTTTGATTTAGTAATACTTATGTGGAGATTTGATTAATTACATGACAGTGGAATTGTGTTTACATGAAAAGCGTCGTTTGTTGCATGAGCAAATGTTTAATTCAGATTTGTTAGTGCTTTTTTTTTTGGAAAATTATTATGGTAATTAGCGTGAAATGAAACTAAATTGTGGTTTGTATAGTAGTTAATTGCAACAAAAGTATGATGTTAAAAGTAAATAGGTACGTATAGACAAATAAAGTTGTGATTGACTGGTAGACAATGTCTTTAGGCATATTAGAATTATTAAACCAAAACACCACAGCCCTTTATTACCTGTTTTAAATTATATAAACGCAATAAATGTTTGAGCATTGAGTACCTATTTTTATATAGCGTTAAAATAGAAGAAAAATTAAAGGAATGTTGCGCCATTCTTTCACTATGTATAAAAAACCTTCCTCCATTGTTTCTCAGCTCCAATCCCGTGATTGGCTGCGATCTGTGACGAATCGGGCAATGTGACTAATCGCGAAGCCGACCCGAGCTCTTACGGAGGAATAAAAAATCCTAATTAACTTACGAAATTACACCTCACAAATAACTAATTATATTTTTAATTAAATGACAGTTGACAATGTTTTTTTGTGAAAGGAAGTCGTTTTTGTTTGGTACGAGTAGCGGAAGGCGTAGTACGCTGGGTAGTTGTTTTTTTTTACAACCGACAAAAAATAGCGGTTTTAAATATATATAACACAATTTGTATGGGCAAGCCTTAACTAAGATCGATTTTTTATTCCCACAGAATAATTGCAAACAAAGGTGTTGCTGTTAACGTAAAACATTTGCATTATTCAAAATATTGATACTGTCCAGATTTATAAGAAATCGACTTTCTATAAAAAAAAACTACGTATCAAGACGAAAGTATAAACTCTTTGTTGTTGTATTAATTTAAAACAAGAATACTGTTTTATCATTGGCGCGATACACCCGTGTCAACAAGTTGAGGGCCGCTTGATTTATGTGAGACGTCACTTCACTCGCTTCGCTTTACAATTCGTGCTCCCGCCGTGATCGATTTCCAGTGACTCATTTGTGCGATTTTACTATCATTTATTTCTCATATTTATATTTAAAATCAAGGTTCGAGCGAAATGATAACTTAATATTATATTTCTCGCCTGCCCAAGTGGCGCAACCATTGCGATCATCTGAAATGTCACTTGACGCTGACGTTTGTTTACATTTTTTCTGTGATAATAAAATCCGATCTTATCCGCGGTTTGAATAAGTATAGGTAGGGTTTACTCGTTAATCCCAAACTAAGTTCTAAGCTTGTACTATGGGTGCTAGGCATCAACGATATACATAATCATATATAGAAATCAATAGAAAACACCAGACTCAGGAACAAATACTCGCGCGAGAACAATCCCAGGACCGCTAGTTTCTCAGGCAATCACTATCACTACCAACTAGGCTAACTTCGGGGAGCCTGCCGTTTGGCAAAAATATGTTTCCCAAATGTATCGTTTCCCAACTTTTTCATTGGCCAACCCAATGTTATATTTTTTTTTCAGGATTTATTTTAGTACCATCGTGTAGAACCCTACAGGTTAGGTTAGGTTAGTTCTTATAACATACTGAAATATTTACGGTTACAGAAAACAAAGCGGGTTGGCAAATGAACCGGTTGGGAAACGATACATTTGGCAAACATATTTCGCCGAAACAAAGGTAACCCCTAACTTTGTCGTCATTATAAATTAAACTAGTGTATTTGTGTGTTTATCTGTGGCATCGTAGCTCGCAAACGGTGCGAGCGAATAGGAAGCGTTTTTTTCATAGATAGCTAGTTTTAATCGGTTGGACCGTGTAAGAGATGAATCACCTCCTAAAAGGGTCACCAATATACCGGAGGATAATATCTATTTTTTTTTTTACTAGCAACTCGCCCTCGCTTTGCTTATGAAAACCGCATTAAAATCCGTTGAGTAGTTAAAAAGATCGAAGCGCAAAGACGGCGGAAGCTTCTTTGTTTTATCATCATCATCATCATCATCAGCCCGGGGGCGTCCACTGCTGGACAAAGGCCTCCCCCAAAGAGCGCCACAAGTCACGGTCTTGAGCCGCTTGCATCCAGCGGCTCCCCGCGATCCTAACCAGGTCGTCTGACCACCGGGTGGGAGGCCGTCCAACACTCCGTCCACCGGTGCGGGGCCGCCACTCGAGAACTTTTCTTCCCCAACGGTTATCAGTTCTCCGGGCTATGTGGCCTGCCCATTGCCACTTCAGCATGCTAACTCTCTGAGCTATTTATTTATTTATTTATTTATTTATTTATTTATTTACAGTGACAGTAACAGGCTTACAGTAAAAACCAAGGCGCCTTTTACGTTAACTTATCTTAAGTAACACAAACAAAGAAAAAAGAAAAATATATATATATATATACATCTAAAACCATATAAAATATAAAAAAAAGGAAAAAAAAAAAAGGAAATAAGTAGGTACCTATCTTAACTACTAAAAAGAATATAAAAACTATGTGGCTAAAAATAAATCAATTTTAGATAAAAGCGAGTGCCAATTGCCAGCTAGCACGTCCGTATCCCGCAGCTGGTGCAGAAGCTCGTTTAGCAGCTGTAACGCCCTCGCGGTCGGGGCGTTCCTAGCGCGGCGCGTGCTGAATCCCTCCAGCGCCGCAAACAGCGGGTGTCGACGGCGTTCCCCAGCTCTTATGTACTGGTCAGGGACAAACAAGCGGACCCGCTCGAGTGTGGTCTGATTTTGCACCTTGTTACGCAGAAGCAAGCAATAATGCACCAATAGATGCTCCTTACGTCTGCAACTCAGTGTGCGCAATCCTACCATACCCAGCACAAATAGAGAGGGATATAAAAATGGATAATATCCATATATCCTCTTATATAGATATCTGGCAAACCTCCGCTGAACCCTTTCCAAAAGCAGTGTGTACTTGGCTTCAATTGGATCCCAGATAACGCAGTTGTACTCAAGCTATGTCGGTGACCTTGGTTCTCTGGCGTATTACCGTATTACGGATCATATCGCGCAAAGAAACTCCGAGCATAGCTCTTTCCATTTCACGCTGAGTGACCCTGAGCTTATTTATGAGGCCCACATTCAGCGGCCAAGTCTTGCGGTTAGTCTTTGTTTTATACTGTTATATATATTTATAAAAAGTACCATTAAAAATAATCAACATCCCTTACAGCACTCTCCTAGGTTAATACGTAGAGCCTCTTTGTTCTTAAGATTGCGCAGTTAGTTATTGGCTATTATAACATCTTAATCTCCATTTTCAATAATGGCGGTGTATCGTAATACGAACATCTGCAGTTATTTTAATCGATATCTTCAATCATAGTGAAGTTCCTACTCTATTCCAATAGGGTTGCCACTTCAAGTAATTGCAAGATAACAGTTGAAGTTACTTAAGGTTAGATTTAGATTCGGCGGGTTTGGGCTGGCTTAGAAATGTGCCGTTCTTAGGAATTCTTATCGTAAAATTGCATTCTTGAGATTTCAAATGTCTATGGGATTCTGTGTATTAACCATAAGATGGCATGTGCGCTCATTTGCCTTCTCCATTTTGAGTTTAGGTATTGACAAATAAAAATGCCGTCAAACAGTCACATTGTTTTAAGTATTTACAATATTAATTTATAATTAATTCTGGACTGCCATAACCTAAATGATAACTTAGATGATTTTTCAATTTGTAATAAAGAAATGATAGAACTCAATTTACACATTTAGAAAGTTGCAAGTTAATAGTGGTACGATGAATTTTTTATTACAGTAGTTGAGACAGCGATTACATACGAGTTTGAATAATGATTATGCATAAAAAACAAAGTTTATATGTACACTATATTTAAAAAAAAAAACTTTATTCCCCTCCATAATTTAAAATAATCCACAACGAACATTTCCGATACAATATTTCAACATCTCGAACCCATTTACAAATAAACAACCCCCCATTACTGACACCCCTAGGTCTATAACAGGGCCGCGCTCAGTATCCAATTTCTTAAATTTATCGCCACCGTTTACCCCGCCTTTGATGGATGTCCGCAATCCGGCCCTGGATAAATCTACTTCGTATTTTTAGAGTAGGAACGGATAAATGTATTGATGAGATGAGCATTTGAGAGCGAAAGAGTAGTTATCATCATGTCAGCCGAAAGACGTCCACTTCTTGTGCTTTTCACACCCATCGCGCTCCCGCGATCCTTACAAGGTCGTCTTCCGGTCCGCGGACGCCACTCCAGAACCTTCTGACCCCATCGGCCATCAGTCCTGCGAGCAATGTGCCCACTGCCACCTCAGTTTAGCTATTCTTCGGGCTATGTCGGTAACCTTAGTTCTACTGCGGATATCATCATTTCTGATTCTATCACGCAGAGAAATCCCGAGCATAGCCCTCTCCATAGCCCTCTGAGTGACTTTGAGCCTCCTTATGAGGCCCATTGTTAGCGCCCAGAGTAGATATGCTTACACTCAATTCACTAAGAGAAAGAAAGAAAGAAAATACATTTATTGCCACACCAGTGCAGTCTTAGCACAAAAATACAGATATAACAAAAAAAAACGACAATAGGTAATTCCGCCACGGTTAAAAAACAATGTTAGGCAATAATGCGAAAGTTTGCGTGCATGTGTGTTTGATTATCTTTCACGCAGAAACGGCTGGACGGATTTAAGTAATATTTGGATTGGAGATTGTAGGTACTCTGAATTAACACGAATTAAAACATTAAAACAGACTATTGTCGAATCTCACCAACCTGTTAAAAGGCGATCAGAGTGTTAACAACTCTCAAAATGATTAACATTTAACATTGTTTGGTGAAATTGGAACTTTGATTGATTGAAAGTTTCAGAACCGTTTTCATTACCTACTCGTGAATTGTATGTTTTAGGGTTCCGTACATAAAGTGAAATAAACGGAACCCTTATAGCAGCAGTCACGCGTCTTTCTGTCCGTCCATCTGTCACAGCCAATGGATGGAGGATGGTGTAATCCTATGACCCAAACACGTGTTTTTTTTTTTTTTATTAAAGTTCAGTTTCAGGGGGCAAATTAGGAAATTAAAAAAAAAGCTCTGCTTACCTTACTGCGTCACATATCAAATGAAAGGGCTCGTTATGAGGATTTCAAATATATTTTCGTTATTATTGTTAAATTAATAGTTTACATTTTATTCATGAAAGAAGACGAAAATTTACCATTCCCCACTGGACTCCGAAACTCCTGAGCCTAAAATTTTGAAAAATATGCAAAATATAGTTCATTGCTTGGAGATAAGAGGACAACAAAGGTACGCGGATTTTTTAAAATTTACATTTTGAACAACTTTATTATTCTTTTTTTAACTTACTTTATAAACAAGCAATTTAAAAATGTCTCCTCAAACAATAAAGTTGTAAACATACAAATAAATGATCAGTAAATTATTCCTTTTAGCAAAAGAACGACATGACAGTGGCCGAACGACCCATGTTACTTTGAAGCACTTAATTCAAAAATTCAGATAACCCATCCTTGTCACTCTACAGGTTAATGCAACTGTAAGAAAAGGACACAGCTAATGTAACTGCGGACTAAAAGTTTGTTGAGTGGTCTTTCACAATGGGGGTCCCGTATCTTGACCGTTTCTGAAGAAATGCGTATTTTTATTTGAGTTTGGAACATCACTAAAACAAAGAAACATCGCAAGATGTCGTGCCCCTTGCGATGCCATTTTGTCATTGTTCAAAGTAAAATACTGGCCGATGGCTTCCTTTTGACAATAGTCGGGTTGTTTTTTTTAATATTCTGTTTGGGCACAGTATTTATTAACTTACGAAGTTTAAAATATGATTTATGTTTAAATTGAGACATTTATACAATTATTTTGAATGCTGTTGAAAAAGGAGTTACGTTACCAAACACTATACCTGCTTAACATGCTTAAAGCCAATCTATACCCATACTAATGTTATAAATGCTAAAGTAACTCTCCGTCTACGATTCCAGTCTGTGTTACTATTACACGGCTATGCCGCTAAACAGATCATGATGACATTTGGTACGGAGATAGCTAAAACCTCGAGGAGGGCTTTAGGGTCCTTTTAGCCGAAATAAACGACTTCTACGCGGATGGAATCGCGGACATCTGCTAGTCTAGCATACTTATATTTTAATCTGTTTCTTAATTAATCAATCATCATCATAATTTGAAAGGTCTTGTCAGGGGTGTCCGCCATTTTTCTCTATTGTTTGCTTGATTCTCGACATCTTGATCGTATAAAACCAACGTTTAGTTATATCCACACCCAGGGCCCGTACAATGGTTGCCTTTATCACGGCGGATAAGATAAGAAGCATCCGTCACTCTCGCACTGACCTATTGTAGGCCTAGGCTGCGCGTCTATATCGCGTGTCAAATGTGGATAAAGAATCCGTCACTTTCGTACTTATTGTGTCAAAAGGTGACGAATGCCTTATCGAAACTTTGTCACGCGATAAACGCCATCAATAAACACATCAGCGGGCCTTATATAACACAGACTGTTTATTTATTTATTGAGGATTTCCAACGGATAATACATCAGACTTATGTTAGTATCTATTTTAACATTTTTAACATCTAAATCGATGCTTACCCAATTATAGGAAACCACATCTTACGCCAGTAAATATACAAATTGAACTACTTACTGCATGCATTAAATACTTGCTCACAAATAAGTAAACATTAAATTTTAAGAAATATTGAAATACATCACAACATAATATATCATACACTGTTATTAAAATTGTAAGATTACAGTAAGATTACAACAGTAACAGTGAGATTACAGAAACAAAGGTTTTAAAAGGTTTTATAATCTATCTACCTCGCAAAATCCAGGGAGCCAAAATACGACGACACTTTTTTTTTAAATACCATGAATCGGTCGTGGAATATATCAGCCTCCACGGTGTCCGGGAGATAGTTATATAATTTAATGTTGATAAAACATCCGTCACTTTCTGACACTATTATAAGTAGAGTGACGGATGCTTTATCTACATTTTGTCACGCGATGAACGCAACCATACCAGGCTCCCAGAATAGGCCCGCAGCTAACGTAAAGTTTCACAAAACTAAACTAAAATATTCATCATGTCCGCCGAAAGACGTCCACTGCTGGACATAGGCCTCCCCCAAGGCTTTCCACTCAGACCGGTCTTGTGCTTTTCCTGTCCCGCGATCCTGACGAGTCGTTACTCCATCTTGTTGGAGACCTACAGCTCGTCTTCCGGTTCGCGGACGCCACTCCAGAACCTTCTGACCCCATCGGCCATCCTGCGAGCAATGTGACACAACTAAAATATTAAAACGTCAAATTCAACGGAACCCAATCGACAGACCGCGTCGTTGATTATCAACTTATCACAATCGTTTCTTGACCCCGATCATTCACCGCGGTCAGTTTGACCGCCATGCTGTTTATCTGGCAGTCGGACAAAATGGTGACTGCGCTAGCACATGCTGCATGCATCTCTGTTTTTTTATACGAGCTTAGTACTCCATTGGTTGGTCGGTGGGTTTCCCATTGTTATTAAAACTGAATTTGCTTTTGGAGCTCAGTTAATTTGGACCCAGTTTTACGCAGAATGTTAAAAAGAATTGACGCTCTTTGGCGTTTATGTTTTTTTTCCTTCCTGTTAGGAATTCTGATTATAGTTTATCTAACGTTATCTGATATTGGTAATGTAATAATTTTATGAATTATATTTAAGTATTGAATTTTTAATGATTGTTAAAATTACCTTCGGCTGGAGGATTGCGGCGCTTCATTCTACAATGATGGTCTTGTCCGAAGCGCTAGTAGATTCACTCCATAATACCTACCGACGTGTAAAAGAGCCCTCATATGGCCAATTTACTGAATATATATATTTTTTTTAATTTGCCAATCTCTTCTTCCAGAGCTGTAAGTTATCTCTAAAACATGGTTAAGAACCATCCCGATTGTACTCTAGCTTTATTTAAAAAAGATAACCTAGGTACTGCGTCCAAATTGATTTACTCACACTAATACACAGATACACTCATTAAACATAACACCCCCCTTTTTGTTGGGGGTTAAAAACCATAAAAACACTTTAAACGCACACTTAGACCTCATCATCTTATCCCGCCATTTTCAAAAAGGGAATAAGAGTATGAAGTCCGTATGCGTGTACTGTCTGTTTGTGTTGCACTGCAGGCCAAGAACGCGCCTAACTACATAGTAATAGTATAAGCATTTTAAACTTAATACTGTTGTTAATAGAGTATATAATTATATTACAGTAAGCTCTCTTTTTTACAAATACGAGTTGTGTCCCCAACCGTAAAAGTTGGATCAAAGCCTGAAGGTTTATGCCAGCTTTATCTTTCACTCTGACGTTATTCAAGTTTATTGTCATGATATAAAATTATTGCATCTGTGGAACGGAGATTTATTTTCTGTGATTGTCATGCGGAAGATGGTGGCGAGTGGGTGTGAGGCGGGAGAGACCTTGAAACTGTTTCATTGGAGGGCCATTTGCAACGTCAAAAGATGGCGGATGTGTAATTTGTTTTATTTTTTATTTTTGTGTATTTATGTGTTCAAAGTTCTTTTTTGTTAGTGATTTGTACTTTTAATGCCTTTGTGTTGCGCAGTGATAGAAGACTTGGACTTATTTCGTGTATCCTGGCATCTTACTTCTCGTTTCAAGTGGATTCGCAGTGGTACAGAGGTTAAAACTATCTTGGCCTCTGTCCTACATATCACCGTGCAACGTTGCCACCAATCTTCCTAGAGAAGATTGGATTGTGTTTTATTTCTATATTGATTTATACTTATATATACTTACTTGACACTAGCGAAATTACTTCATTGTGGAAACGCCGTAGTAGCTGTTCAAGTCGCCGCGGAGCAAAGAAAAAAAAAACCGTTTCATTACAAATGTCATCAAATGTCTCACAGGTTTCCGAAGCGCGTCTTAATTTAAAAAGAATTGAAACTGCTGATTATAGTAAATAAATTGAAAAAAAAAAAACTGTAAGACTGTATCTCATGAATCGTAATAGGTAAACAGTTTGTACAGTGTGCTTACTTCTATTGCCACTATAACGGCAAATAATAAAAATAAAATGTACTTAGAAATTGAAGGAGGTCCGTTACATTACGTTAGATTAGGTGATGGAATAAGACTCGCACTTGGTCGTTCTTTTTCGACACTGGCGACCGTGCAATGCTGTTGGTTTATGATTATGACATGACTTTCCAGTAATTTTCAAGTTTATTGTGAAAATTCTGAGTATTGTCACATTTTTCTGCTCAACTACGCATATATTTTTTTGAAAATCAATTGTTTTATATAATGCTAATATTACCATTGTCTATTATGTATTATTTAAAAACGATTGACTGTTGAGTTTCTTCCGGCGTTTCTTCGCAGCAGTTAATTATTGATTATTAATTACTTTTCGTTATAACTTTTTGATGCATGTATTATTAACCTTCAAATCCACTTAACAAAAGATTCGCTGGAAACCGGACAGACAAAGTGACAAAAAGATCGCAACTGATTGGGTCTTTGTAACAACATAATAACCGACACGGGACATTATCCCCGCTTTTATATAATATTTAATATTTATGCTGACATTTAAATTCGAACAATGACGTAAAATAATACCCTTATTATGTTTTCACTCGTGCGGGCGTAAAAACATTATTACAGGATAGTATTGCTATCATAAATGGATATGAAATTGAATGCTTAAATAAATTTTGACGAGGGTCTTTAGTTTTCAATCTCTCTCAATTATCTACGAGTTCTGATATTCATCTAGGTCTATTATAGCCATTCTTGTAATCCTTAAATGATAATAAAGAACATATTACTTACATATCTCATTGTATCTGCAGTATTGTTCGAGAAATTAACATTGAACTACTACTTTTTTGTCTTCTTCTATTCAAGGTATTTGGGAGCTGTTTTCGGGATAAAAGTTTCCAGGCTATAAGCTAATTTTTACGTTACGGTAATGAATAATTTAGGCGTTAAACCGTACAATATGAGAAAGGATATAACAACAGTGCAACGTACTGCAAGAGTCAAGCTCTGGGAAGTGTAAGATTATAAAATGAAAAACCCTTCACAAGGCAGTGATTGGAATTTGGACTTTGAAATTCCCGTTTCGTAGCCAGCTACAGGGACTACCTCTCCCATTTCGCCAGCTACCAAATCCGGCTACCAGATGGGAAAGTAAGTCATTCCCATTTCACAGCTGACTACTAGGCGGGAAACCACATTTCCCATTTGGAAGCCAGCTACCAAGTCTGGCTACGAGATGGGACCAAAGGGTTTTAAGTCAAGTAAATAAGCCACATTGCTCGAAGGACTGATGGCCGCTGGGGCAGTAGAGTTCTCGAGTGGAGACCACGTACCGGCAAGCGCAGCGTAGGGCGACCCCCCGCGAGATGGACGGACGATTTGGTCAAGTCCGCGGGGACCCGCTGGATGCAGGCCGCTTCCAACCGGGTGAGGTGGAAATCTTTGGGAGAGGCCTATGTTCAGCAGTGGACGACCTATGACTGAAATGATGAAATAAGCGCCCTTGTAACGTTGATGATACGATAACATGTCGAAACTCATGTTGGATTTAGCCCACATAGGATAGGTTATGACATAAAAGGAACAGAGCTATAGCACTATAGCTCCTTCCCTCTCTGTCAACCTAAACTGAACTGGGCCTTACCAGATGCACTACGCTATCTCTATTCTATTCGTTGCGTTTTTAATCCAATCGCGTCACTGATAGATCACGTGACTTTTCGTATAGCGTCAATAACGAAACGAATAGAAACTCTAGCGTAGTGCTTTAGTATGCCATGGTGCCTAGTATGCGTTTATCGTTACAAAATGTGCATAAAGCAGCCGTCACCCTTGTAGTTTTATACGTGGCAGAAAGTGACGGGTGTTTTATACAGATTGTGCCAAGCGTTAAGCGCAGCCATATCGCTGCCCCAATATTATAGGGTTCTATGTTGCACTTTCATCAACTTGAAATTTGAAGTTTGTCAGAGTGACACTAGGTCTAAATTGAAGTAGCCCGACAGTGTAATATAGAACCCTATAATATTGGGGCAGCGATATCATGCCCTTGGGCGTCTATTCAATATCGTAAAAAGCAACTCGTTTCTGTCCTGTTATCGTATTGTCAACGTTTTGATAGCTCTTATTTACTTGGCAGTAATGGCGGCTGAGTTCATAACAATTTTATTTTTTTATGACAGAGAAGGCAAACGAGCACACAGGCCACCTGATGGTAAGCGGAAACTGTGACCCATAGACATTCGCATTCACAAGACTGCAAGCCAAAGACTGCAAATGCGTTGCCAACCCTGAGGACTAAGGTGAAATGCCTCTATGCTAGTCATTACACCGGCGGTCTTATCCCCAAACCGGAACATAACAGTGCGAACACTGCTGTTTGGCGGTAGGTTAATGGATAAGATGGTGGTAGCGATCCGGACGGACTCTGCACAGAGTCCTACCACCCGCAAAACAGGTCAAATACGATTTGGGTTTTACCGCCTGATCGGTGTGCCACAAAGTAAGTCTAAAGAAACTAAATACTCTATCAAATGAAAACAGAATTTTTATAATCGGACTAGTCTGTGAAAAGTTATGCGTGGACATATGGGTCAAACTGAGAACCTACTTTTTTAAAGTCGGTTAAAATACTAAAACCCAAGTGTAACGATTTTTTTTCTGAAAACCGCATCAAAATCGGTTCAGCCAAACGCGAGATAATTGCGGAAAAACATACATACATACAAATAGGTCGAACTGAGAACCTCCTTCGGTTAAAAACCCCAAGAAATATAACGACTTACACGTAAACACAATTTCTATCAATATTCAAAAGTTAATTATCTATTATCTATTCAAGCCCTACTTTGAATAATACCGTTTTAAAACCTGTTTCAAATACCAACGTAAAATTATCCTTACTTATATGGCAATAAATTAAAAAATCATTTGGCATGCAACACAGCCCTTTACAAGATATAGTGTGGGAAATGACAATGTGTTATTAATTAGGTATTCACAGAACGTTGAGAGAAGGGGGCGAACTTAGTGATAAGCGGAAGCGATTAATCTAATATTTAAGTTTGCCATGCCAGTTTTTTTTATGGGTGCAATACTACTAGTTATTTTTGGAACAAGAGAGCAAAGTTGGTCTTAGCTGCGAGTGTTGATTGTGAATGCCGAGTTACCGAAGGATTCTATAATTAAATCACGAGCGTAGGGCGTGATTCAAAGCCACGAGATGCAAATATTTATGGCCTCGTGTTGGAAATACTTGAAATTTGGTTAGGCACCTAGCCACGGCAGGCAACCCATCACTTCTCGGCATCATTATTTTTTAATTTCAAAAAGTTAGCTTTGTTACACGCTCTCAGCAAAATAAAATGCTCGCTGTCTTTCGGTCGCAGCAATATCGAATTGTCTTTTCAAATCCTGCCCTTTTTGAGGTGTTGAGGTGATAATTATGTAACTTAAACTACGCAAGAAAAGCACTTGATTTTCGAAGCCCTCGTCGCTCTAAACGATCCCGCTATCGCTTCCGCTTCCTCTACCTCTATCTATGTTTCAACCCAAAAGGGCTATGATTTCGCCGTGCATTTATAATCACTTTCTCCGCCCGCCATTTTGTTAAGTTGTGAAATCTTATTAATATACTTTACAAACTGATTGATTTTTGAAAGTAAATCTCGTCAGCGAGAGATTAATGTGCGATAAAAATAAGTGGTGCTGACTAATTGACCGTTTAATTTAAAGATACGGATCAAAAGATTACCTTTACATGTTATTAAACTATTAAAAACATTAGCAGTAATTGGCCACTTATATGCAGATGCTTCGTTTTATCTAAGCAATGTAGTAGGGTTACAAACAGTTATATTTTTCGGCCTGTATTTTACTTTGGAGAGGGCTATGCTCGGGGTTTCGCTGCGTGATAGAATCAGAAATGATGATATCCGCAGTAGAACTAAGGTTACCGACATAGCCCTAAGAATAGCTAAACTGAAGTGGCAGTGGGCGGGGCACATTGCTCGCAGGACTGATGGCCGATGGGGTCAGAAGGTTCTGGAGTGGCGTCCGCGGACCGGAAGACGAGCTGTAGGTAGGCCTCCAACAAGATTGAGTGACGACCTCGTCAGGATCGCGGGAGCGCGGTGGATGCGAAAAGCACAAGACCGGTCTGAGTGGAGAGCCTTGGGGGAGGCCTATGTCCAGCAGTGGACGTCTTTCGGCTGACATGATAGCCTATTTCACTTCGATATTAAAAGATTTTATTAATTATTAAAAGGCACTTTTACACGTCAAAAATCTACCAGCGCTTCGCAAGAGACCACTGCTGAGAAGATACGCCGCAAGAAACTCAACAGTCAGTTGTTTTTTTAACTACTACTTATGATATTATACAATTATAAAGCTTAACCTAGCATTATATATAGAATAATGAATCTAAAATAAAATGAATAAATAAATATATTCAAGCGTAGTTTTGTAATCACGTTGCTGGTGGTTAAGACCCTACGTAATATTAATATATATATTAGTATAATCGAAGTTCGAAGTTACGTTAGCTTCATTCCTTGCTCGAGATTAAGTCTCGAATGACGAGTGACAGGGATGGAGCTAACCTAATTAACTAATGTACTGTTTCGGTAAATGTTTCTTTGCTCTCGTTGCTTTCAGTTTCATTTATTTATATGTTTTTTCTTGTTTGCAGGTAAAGCAACAACTCCGCAATGATATGGCAGTATAGGTACGATTGGAATACATCTAAAAAACATACAGTCTTCAAAAACCCACTATTTTCAGTGTAGTTATTTTGGGATGAGCCATATTAACGAAGTTTTTTTTTAATTCTTTATATATTTATCAACTATATACCTATGTTTTTTTTTTGTCAACTACGCGATTTAAACGTTGGTTCACAATCCTCTCAACTTCATACTACTTAGTAGACTACAATCTAGTGATTTAGAATAATTAAGTAATCATATTTTTTATTTTTTTTATCAGGGATACCTACATAAAAACGTTTTTTTATTTTTTTTTATTTAAAAATAATTACACAGCATAACAGTATAATACAGCACTGTGAAATACTTACTAAATACAAATTAATAAAGACAATCAAATGAATACTAGAAACATAAGATATGCCATGACATTATATACAGTAAGAGAGGATTATTTACACGGAAAAAATGCGGGCATCCATCTTCTCGCATAACTTCAAACATTCAACACACACAAATACATAAACCGCGTTAAATTATCGATCTCCTTGAAACCGAGAAAAATGCAGCATATACATACCTTATACCTTAACGTTACCAGTTCATGAAAACCAGATTCCGGTACATTGACGAACTACAGACAGGTTTAAATTATCAATGAATGAACATACATTATGTATGACTCCGCGAGCCAGTTCTTTGAAGTGGTCCGGGCAAGTTCTGGAGTTTCGGACGGACAGACAGACGGACGGGACGCACCTGCACTCCGCTTCCTGCTCAGGTTTTTGTTTACATTTCCTGGAGCTTTTGCGTTTGCGCTTTAAGAGATTAATGGAGTGTTTAAATTTAATGGGGCTTTATAATTGGCTTTGTAACGGGTTTCAATGGGGCAATGCTTTTTTAGGGTTTTTGTACTGAAGTAGCGTACCATACTGAACCCGTATAAGTTGGTAATTTATCCATCTTTCTAGACTTCCTTTGAATTGTGCGGTTTGGAAATAGTATTAATTTATAGATTTCTACGACCCGTTAGCGTAGTTGGTCTGCCTACGAAGCTAGAGGTCCCGGGTTCGATTCCGGGTATCTACACTAAGGAGCAAAAATATCTGGCCAGAGTGCGTTTTTCATACAAACGAGACTATTTCGAAGCCTTGGTTCCTCTCCAGGGGTTGTTTTGACTGAGTTTTAATGGTGGATACTGCGAGGTTCAATAGAGGAGGTCAAAAGTTCTTAAGATACCTAACTGATCGCACGATCAGACCACAGCGGGAGAGTTCGGGTCAGCACTTGGATTTCCTTACATTTTATTGCCATTTTAGATGTTTTTCTGAACATGCACAATTCCGGCGTTAACCGCAGATTCATTCAATTGGGTATCCTAGGCACTCTGGAAATCTCGTATCGATGCTCGAGGTATTCATCAGATTTCACTAAAAGCATTCCCTGGCGAGGAACCAAGGCTTCGAAATAGCCTCTTTAGTATGAAAAACGCACTCTGACCCGTTATTTTTGCTCCTGAGTTTATAGACCAGATTATCCACTGTTTTTTTTCATCATTTTATAATGACCACTGTTCTCAGAGGCATTTCAGACACAATCAACTAACGACTTAAGAGAATTGTGAATCTAAAAATCTCCATACAATATGCGAAAACGTGTCTCTCCCCTTGAACCTGGTCCGATTTTTACGATTTCACATGATTTAGATATCATAAAAAACTATGTCTGTAGTTTACGTACGTTTTCCTTTCCACGAAAATATTCCTTAGACCAAAAAAAACAAACAAAGACAGAAACGTACAGACCTAGGTCTTTGTAATAACTAGAACATATTCAAAAATCGTGAAAATAGCACGTGATTTAGAGGGGGAGCAACGTTTTCGCCCGGAGCTACATTTGTATAGTATTTTTTGACAACTACTCGATTTTAGGCCCGTATTAATAAACTGATCTCAACTCTAATGCTCGTCTCGAGATGCGCCTAAAATGACAGTGTTCTATGGTTTGACGTTTACTTTGACGTTTCTTGTGACGGGCCTCACGGTCAAGATGAGTTTATTAATACGGACCTTAGCGACGCTTCACAACCCTCTTAATCGACCTATTAATTATTTCTATAGTAAAAAAAAGAACATACAATTTATTAATTAAAAACAATACTGTGACACATTGACAAACAGTATTCAAAGAAGGCATAATAAAAATGTAATAAATCTACCTCCCTAATAAATCTTTAGAAAGATTTACTACCACTAAAATTCTAATAAAACTAGGTACCTACAAATTCAAATATTATCATGTGAATGTTTATAAGTTATGTAGGTAAGTTAGTTTAGCTATGTATTGTTTAGTTTAAAACCTAGATTATTTTAAGTATTTAAATGTTCAATCATTTTTCAAGTTTTTTTATTCAAAAGTTTTCGCGACCACCTCTCATAGGTACATGACCCTTCAACAGCTTTACTTAAAATGTACAGAAATCACAGTTAAATCCATTTAACAAAGTTATTTTCCAAAAAGAAACAAAGCTTTAAACATACGCGCTTTTGGCCAGACACATAATTTTAGCCTCTAATTAGAGAATGCGCGAATGGTGCCAAAACCGGCCCAAACATGTCAAGCGTATATTTAGCAACAAAAACAAGCCCATAACGAGTCTTAAAAGGAAATATTATAATAACAATAATAACAAAATTCATTTAAAAAGAAACTACATTACTTTGACACCATTACTTGAACAATTCAGTGCTTTGAACTCAATTGAGCGCCTCTTTTCCAAGAAAAACAGTGTACAAACAATCTCCTTTAAAAAGTAACAAAAAAACATAATCATTACGAAGCACTTTAACAATACCATCAGGTGCCACTCTTTACATTATTAAAAAAAAACAACTGACACATACGATTTTCGAATATGGAACAAAAGCAATCGCAGCTGCCGCGGCTCGTGCGCCGGCACATGTTCAACGGCTTTTTACGAACGTTCCTTTTTTGAAAACGGGTGATTTTCTTTTTTATAGGCATTGTGCCGACAGGTGGGTAGCGGGACTGCTAATTGTTACTGTATGTTGTGAATGTATCAGTGTAACGGTGTTGAGTGGTGAGTCGTGACGTGAGTCGTCACGATTCGTCCTGACGTCAGAGTCAGACTAGTTCGCACGTTTTCAATTTTTATAGAGGCCAATTAAACCATGCTTATTTGGTTAATCAGATTAGAAGCTGTCGGTTCTCCGATTTACTATCTTGGTTTCGTGGCTTGTTAAAATGTAGTTTAGAGCTTCCGCGATTTAAAATGTCATTAACACCTAAAGGCTGATTTATAGACACTTTTTTTTTAGAAGAGATTGTTTAAGTAGTTTAATAAAGCAATATACAGGAGGCTCGTTCGAGTCTGGCTTGACACTTTGACTTTTCTTTTGAATGAACGCGGATATCAGCATTAAATCCGCTTTCGTACTTGTTTTTGTGCGGTAAAGATAAAATAAATATCGAGTCTCAAGGCATCTCTTGCAAAGGTCAGATGACCGTTGAAGTCGAAGAATAACAGTATGGAATCCTAACCGGTAGCCGAGGACCTGGTTAAAGCTGAATCGTCTGATGCATGGCACTGTTTCAATAGCCGGGAAGTATACTTATATTTTCTATTATGTACCTACGTCAAGTTCAGTTTTATCTAAATCATTTTTCATTTTCGACATCACAATTTTAAAATTAATATTTAACGATAATAAAGATTAATATTTGCGAGTCAAAATAACATTGTAGACACTTAGAGCGATAATAAAACTACAAAACTGTATGTTAACCTTTAATTCGTTCTGGTTTTTAAAATGTTAAAGGCTTTAGAAGCCTTCAGAGAAAGTGTCCGGAATCCGGCTAATTCCCCTATACGTGGAAAATAAAACGATTACCAAAGTTATTACAGAGATAAGTACCACAAACACGATTAAACGTTCAATATATTTTTTGGAACACCCTGTTTTTATCAATTCTGCGCACTGAGATCGCGTGACCTGACCAAATATTCAAACTTCAAATATTTTGTTGAAAGTTCATCGCCATCAAATATCTCTATAACGCCTTTCATTTAGAATGTATAGATATTACGTCTAATAATCGTCAGGTAAACTACAGGGATGTATTTACATTTGGACTTTATTACAATGCGTTAAGATGATTGGCGGGTGTTAGGACCTTGTGCAGGGTCCGTCCGGATCGCTACCACCACCTTATCCATTAACCTACCGCCAAAAAGCGGTGTTCGCATTGTTGTGTTCCGGTTTGGGGATAAGACAACCGGTGTAATGACTAACATAGAGGCATTCCATCTGAGTCCTCAGGGTTGGCAATGCATTTGCAGTCTTAGGCTTGCAGTCTTGTAAATGCGAATGTCTTTGGGTCACAGTTTCCACTTTGCTCGTTTGCCATAAAAAAAGGTGATATTTCTCTTTGTATTTGACTGTATTCATAGTATGATCCATCCCTGTCTATTCTTTTTGATGAATTTTATCAATTTTTCTCCACGCCGGCAGTCAGTGAATAAATAAGTCGATATTAATGAGAATTCGCATAAGCCTAACTTTACAATCAGGTTATACAACTTGGCATTTATTCGTGATTTCCGATGAAATCTCCAGCTCATCTTTCACGAATTACTGCGTCCTTTCCCAACGTCGAAATGCCGCGCGTGGAGATCGTATCAGATTGAACCTTTTTAGAATTGGAATTGTTTTTAAACTATAGCTCGTTCAGTAAAATAAAGTTGAATATTGGTTGATAGTTGATACATCAAAACATAAATTACAACAAATAGGTCCCAATCCGGTTGGTCTCCTTGGGATGACAGACCAAAACCCTCCAATGTCAAAAGTATACATTTGCACTTACAACGTGAGGACACTAGCAACTCCGTAAAAGTAGGAAGACCCAAGGCAAGATGGTTAGAGCAAACATAGCCGGTACAAACTGGATTAACAGCGCCAAGAATAGAAAAATGTGGAAAGACATGGAGGAGGCCTATACCTAACAGGGGTCCTTAATATAAAATAAGATTGAATACTAACAACAAAAACGTACAAACTATGTTTAAGGAATAATAAAGGCTTATTATTATTTGTATGTCTTTACCAATCACGGGACTATGGGAGTCCCGGACCTTGAAGGCGTACATGGAGCCGAAGCCAACACGCAGAGGCCCTTTAGACAAGTTTAATTTAGTAAAGCAATGGGACACCAACCGGCGATTGTCCCTGAGTTCAAACTATAGAACTATGCTCCAACGGACAACCACTAAAGAAGGATGGGAATATTAATAATAGGTTCTATGAATGAACTGATATGGATTGGTGATCTAGGCTATTGATGAAACTACGGCGCCTGCCTGGCCAATGCTAATTACTTGGTTGAAATGGCCGGCGGTGACTCGCCAACTCAATGGAATGGGCCTCCCGAAATAGCCACATATATATAGCAGCAGGGAGGCAACTGTTCCAGAGGGGCTAAGGGTGGAGAGGTGCTTCTGGACTTTAAACGACCATAAAGTGCCCACCACTTATGCAACACATCCGCCCTTCGAGCATATAGCTCTTGCGACTCCACTCTGACCGGCCGATAAAGGCAAGCCAGGGGTCTGTTCTTCGTCATTGTACATTGTCCGTGGTGTCGCCACTCACCAACAGCTTGCCACTAGCTGCCCTGCGGCATTATTATCATTATTATTGGTTGATAGTTCTTACGATTTGTTGATGAAGTATTTAATTTGCTAATATTATCTCTCTGTCTCTCACAGCGGGTTCTTAATTGTGTAAACCTTTTAAAAAAAACGAAGAGTACTCGTACGTTTTTGTTTAAGCTTCAGATGGTGAAATAGTTTTTTATTAATACTCACAACATTTAGATGTAATGTGCACTTTTTATACAGCAACAGCTTCATACTCGCAAAGGAAGAGGCTGCCAACAAGCATAGCAATTAAAAATTTCTGAAGCATCCTGTGTCTAGGGCGTCTGAATGGTCGTGCGAGTCAAGTAGTCTGCTGTGACTTGTGTAGCTACCTAATTTAACATTTTTAAACTTTTTGTTAAGTGAGACGTTTTTTTTTGTTATAAAAAATAGGATTTTTTATATACGACTGTTTTGACCTGTTTGTATGCATGTAATGAATGACAAACGATGTCTCGTTAATACGTCTTAAATTTATAATAAAAAATATCAATATTGCCTATATAAATCGCTGCTTAATTATAAGATAGTCGCTTTTGTATGTAAGCAACGGATTATTTTTTGGAGTTTTATTTAAAACTAAGATCAGCCTTTGTACGCTTTACTCATATATGGCGCCATAAAAAAACTTGTACATCATAGAGCACCTTTCAGACTATCTTCAAACTTCAAACCCGGATTTGTCCCAAGACCCCAACTTATTTTTTTTAATATTCACATTAACTCAACCACTTAAGAACTATCTTGACGGACTCTTAAGAGTTAAGTGTCGCAAAATAAACAAGTTATTATCATCCTTGCAATAATTTATGTGGCAGCCCTAATGGCCCTGTCATGTATCGGAATCAGGGTTGGCAACGAGTACGAAAAAAACGAGAAAAAAAATCTCGGTTCTTTATTACTACGCAGACCTTTACAGAGTTTATTGTAATTGGTTTTTCCAGGTGGTAAAACCGTTGTGCAGGGTATTGTTATCCATCATCTACTCGCTAAGTTGCTACGAAGCAGCAATGTATTATGAGATGTCGTTTAGCCATCAATTCATATGCACTTTGGCGTAAGTATAATGGTAAAACTGTCACTTCTAATCGGGTGCGCTTCAATCTCAACTCTCAACTTTTTGCACAATTTCATTTAACTAACCTAACTACGAAATGAATAACAAACATCTACGAGTAGTATAAATACAAAATGTATATTTTGTTGTAGCATAACAGTCACATAATATAATACTCACTTAGCATAATGACCTTTTGTATATCATTCATATGGAATAATGCCATTTGATATACTATACATTAAACATAATTATTAAAAACTATAAAAACATTTGCAATAATGATCAGGTGATATAACTTATTATAAATTATAATATGTTTAAATCAAGGTCATGCAAATCAATCTGCCAAATTAGGTCAATTTTGCTTTTACTTATAGGTTAGGTTAGGTTAGAGTTGCGTCAAGGCGCGAAACGCCATAACTACGCAGAATAGGAGCTCCGCATAGCGGAGCTCCGTCGACTTGTTCCTACGTAGTCTTCTTTTTAAGTTACTATTATACTATGTATTTTGCTTATTAATTTTTAGTAGGCGTTTATATTCTTTGATTATTATGAGCTTGGTTTTTATTATACTGATTGTATGTTATGCAGATTCATTGGTATGCTACTAAACTATTATTGCTTTTGAAATTATGCAATTCGTTTATATGCATTTTATTATTATACTATTTAATAATTACTGCAGAACAAAATTATGCAGTTAGTTTTATGCAACATGAAAATTCGCAAATAGTTGTTATGAAAAACATTACACACCCCTTCTACTCCCTTTCAAATCGCGGCTAGATAATACGCAATGTCGTATTCTAGTGTAGGAATAGGACAACCTGTGATTAGAAATATTCCATTAGTCCTAAATAAATAATTAACTAGGTGCACTTGCGGTCCCCAGGCTAGTCTAAACGGACATCATTACAGAAATCTCAGTAACGCTCACTCACTCAGCTTAAGCCGCGAGCTCCCTCCAGAATACCTGTACCTTATCATGTCTGTTACTAAAGCTAAAGATGAAGCTTCAAAAAGGATACGAGAGGCCAATTTAAGGGTGAAATTAGTTTATTAGGTTTTTTTTTTTTTAAACCATCTATCGCTAGTTGTCGTTTTACGGGGTAAATTTGATCCTGACATCTCTAATAGTTTGGGAGGGGTATGCTGACAAACGAAAATCCGAATCGGGGAAGAACGTTTCGCTCCAATATTACGGAACGAGTTCGCTCAAAGTGACCTAGTCCCAAACTTATTTCTAGGCTTGTAAAATAAACATTAAAAAAACATTCAAGACTCAGGAACAAATAATTGCCCTTACTAATCGAACTCGGAGACATGGTCACTTACTAACTAGGGTGACCACGTCGTCCATACAATGGATGGCAACGAATTCGCAATAAGAAATTTAAACATATTTATGGGTCTCAGAGACCACTTACTATTAGGCGGTCTATGCGTAAACCCTAAAAAAAGGTTAGATTATGCATGTTTAAATTCGATAGTTTGATAATGCATATTTAACTTCCTGCTAACGGGTACAAAAATACCTGTAAATAGCCAAAAGGTCACATATTTAACGTAAAAACAATAGCCTTTTACGAAAGAATACTTGAGTTTTGAACTCAAGGTCTTTCATTGGTACATTCGAGTAAAGTTATCATACAATAGGTAGTAATGAGTCGTGTGCACGGGAACAGACAGACGGACTCATTTCCTGGAATTCCGGTGTGATATTACATACTCTGGGAGTCAGATGGAGCGTAATAACCGACCTTTGTTTGGTTTTACATAAAGTTTGCGCAATGCATGCAGCGGGCCAGTTGCATTCTACAATAGATAACGACGGGAAAATTTACGAAATGTATAAGATAAGATAAGATAAGATTCATTTATTTATAATAATCATACATAGTCATTTTTACATTAATAATATTATATTCAATAGCATAATAAACTAGTTATCATTACATTATAAATTTAATTGCATTATGTCATTGGATTAATTAACTAAGTTACATTTGTGAATACATTTATTAAGTTACTATGTCATTTGGTACTTAAATTATTTAACACATTTACTCAACTGTCAAAAAATTCTGTAATAGAGTAAAAGGCTTTTTGGCAGCAAAATGCCTTTAATTTACATCTGAAGATGCGGTCAGTTTTTGAGGCCTTAATCGACTCAGGAAAATGGTTATAAATGCGAGGACCCACTATGGAGAGGGACTTTCCCGTTTTCCTTAGTCTGTGTGCGGGGACGGCCAGTCCCGGTTAGGAATATGCATGAATTTTTAAATCGCATTTCTCAACAAAATATGAAAATACCGTAAAAGAGATTATTAAAAGTGAAATTAAAATTAAAATCTGACAAGAAATACGGATGATAAAAATATTTGAAACTGCTAATTAGATAGAGATCCATGTGCACTGTGACGTCATGTAACAGGTCGGCCATATAAACTCCATGTTAAATTCTGTTTTGGTAGAAAGAGATAGGAGAAAATCTTGGCTGGCTTATATATTGGTTACTTTGTTGTTTGTTACATTAATTAGCTTTAATTGAAGCTGTGAAAAACATTCATGAATATTCCCTATTGACATATCATCGTAAATTGACAAAAGGTGTAGGATTGAAATAGCGTAAGACGCGACCGTCCGGCAGCTTGCTGACGTATATACTTGCTTGTTGCCTTGAACTCCGTCCACGTACTATTCCCTCAAGAACTGCCCTATTTTTAAGGAAAAAATGTTTTATCCTTAATCTGGAATCCAGCTTGGAAAGCGTAACAAACATACTTTCACATTTATAATATTAGTATGGATATTTATAAAGCATCCAAACCTCAGGATCAAATACTTTCTATTAGTTGTAGAATCTGATAATCTCTTATACGTCGTACATAGTCATTTAGGTATTAGCGTAGCTCAGTCGCAATCCCTATAAATACGCGGACGAGAAGTTCTCAGAAGCTAGTGTTTAGTCATAGCCTGCAAATAATGTCCTACATTGTATCTGACGTTTTGTTGTTGTTATTGTTACAGAATAACATACGTATTCGTTTTGTTTTTAGTCTTAAACTATATCATTAAGTTTGATACGGTTCTTGACTGTCGGTCATTCTTAAGGCGTTATTGAGGCTGACCTATCTTAAACTAAGCTCTAGGGATTTAGTATTGATACGGTCGTATTATAAGTAGCTGGACTTCATAAACCTCTTGTTAACTAAAGATTAGATATAGACAAGGCAGTATACAAGCAATCGAAGCACTTTCCAGTACGTGGGCTTGAAATCATGAATGTGAATGAAGTTTACATAACAGCGGTGCAGACTGCTTGACTGTTACGTTGGCAATGAATAAGGATTGTAGGAGGCGGGAGATTTTACCTGTATAGTTGGAGCCTCAGAGAGGTTTGATAGGAGGGTCTGTAGAACCCTGTACAGGGCCCTTATGGTCAGTAGCGTGGTTCTTACTACGGTGCAATCTCTAGATATTCGCAGTTTTTCTGGTGTCTCTATGACCCTAAACCCCTAAACCTTTGGCGTGGGCGAATTTTGATGATTCTTATGTCAGTCAATTTGTGTTAATCTTGTGAGTGTCACTAAATATATGCATTACAGTAATCAAAATTCAATATGGAAGCAACCAAACACCATATTGTGATAAAGAAAATAATAATGTCCACTAACTATGGCAAGTGGGGTCATTGAATAGGTATAAAAATAGTCCACTAATCATTATTTGACAAACTATATTATTTTACAATTTCATTTTCTAACCTAACCTATGTTATTTATAAGCCCATGTACCTAAACTTTGTAATATGTACTTTTTTTTATAACAATGAGAAGGCACGCGAGCCCTCAGGCCACCTGATGGTAAGTGGGATCTGAGACCCATAGATATTTGAAATCTCTAGACTACATTCTCAAGACTGCAATCCTAAGACCTTAAATGCGTTGCCAACCCTGAGGACTAAGATGGAATGCCTCTATGCCTAATGGTTTAGCACAAACACGTTTTTGCGAAATGAAAGTTTGTAGGCAGATACCATTAAAAAAAAACTTTGGTTCTTTTATAATCTTTCATTTTGAATGATAATTAGGTACATAAGATTCATTTATTTTTTACGCCGTCAAATTATTTGTTTTTTGAATTTATTTTATTTGCTTACTCTGTGGCGCATGACAGCTTACCGGCGCTGCGCCTGCGCCGTATACGGCGACTCGCGCGCCGGTCGCGGGCCGAGATCTCCCGCTTTGATGGTTCCGCGTTTTTGCTATTGTTACCCAATTAATTGTATGTAATTATATTAATTGTGTTTTTGTTACATGCTCATGAGTGTTATGACCTCGTGGGAATGGGTGATACACAGATTTAGGTTGGAATGAAGTCGTTTTTAAGGCCTAATACAATTTTCTGGCTGAACCCATATCCGCATAAACGGCATCGGATTTACTTAAGTCCTAACAGATAAAAACATAACTCGCACACAAGCCTCTAACTGTTGACCACAGGAAGTAAAACTTTTGTTTCGAGTGTGTATGACCCGAACAGTTCATGTTTTTGATTCGAGCCTAATTTAAATCGAAGATCGCGAAAAAAAACCCTATATGCCCTTCCACGGGGCTTAAGCTATCTTTACACCAAATTTCATCAAAATCGGTTCAGCGGTTAAGCCATGAAAACGTAACATACAGTTAGTTTCGCTTTGCGTCCCTTTACTTTTCCAACCTCGTATCCTATTGAATAGACAGATAGCAAAAAGACTCATGTTTCCTAAAGTATAAAGACTACTTTCCTATCTAACTAATCGATCAGATACGAGGTAAGGGACGATTTACAATATCAGTATGAATTAGAGGCCATAGAAAAGATGCATAACGCTAACGTTATCGTTTTTCGAAAACTGTCATAATGTATGGAATCGACATTAGCGCTCGAAGCGACTTTCCGACAAGCTTACGTCCAACCCTATACATTTTCGATAATGTCAACGTTCGCCGAACCCATCTTGTCTATGGCCATATGGGACATTAATTATTTTAATTGCATTAGGTATTACACGCGTAGAGCTTAGTTGGGTCTAGGTCATTTTGTGTAGGATAGTTCTCCATTTTTTTTTATTGATGTGAATTGATTTGTATAACGACTAACGTGCTATTTTTTACTATGCATAACACAAATGGCATAATAGATAAATCTGCAATACTAATAAGCTAGTGATATAATAATTATAACGCATAATTTCTTGAAACATAGGTTAAAAAGAGAACTTTGCTAACGTTGTTGATTACTAATTTGGACACAGATCGAACCTAACCTAACCTAACCTAACCTAACCTTGTAAGAGGAAATTAGCTTTAAATGCATAACAACAGGAAACGATTGTAATGAATGATAAATGAGGGTTACCTTAAAGATTAGACCTTATGCCAATAAAATTATGCTAAGCGTACAATATGGTTTTCGAACGTAGTCAAATGAATATATGCGAAACGTTTTCAAGCAAATTAAACGTCACCTTTAGAGATTTTCTATTTCAAACAGCTCATTTTAATACCGGCAAATATGTTCAAAATAAACTTGCGAGATTTAAGCCAAATTTACTCCATATAATTTTATTAAAAGTTATTAATAAAAAACAATCCAGGATAACTAGTGACTAGGTTTCTAGTAATTATTTTACTGACTTCAAATAAATACCGCATCCATCTAGCTAAGGAATGGCGTAATTGCTGTGATTGAAGCGTTGGACACTTGAGGCCAATTAGGCATTTAATAGATTGCCCGTCACTTCGTCTTCCTTTAATTAATAATTATAAAAGTTAGAATTGCTGTAAAAGTCGGCTACACTAATCGGACTCGCATACTTGGCACGGGTTGTTATTCTGCACTAATCTATACGTTAATACTTAAACGTAAATTATAAGAAAAAATCCTTCCAAAATAAGCTACCTAACCTACCTGGCTTAACCCGGGACAAAGCGAGGGATGGTCGCTAGTTAATAATATTCAAAAGCAAATTTAATTTATGTTACCTACCTAATTCCTAATTATTTATTTTTATATAATTTTATGAAACATTAAGCTAAGTGCTGACTGCTACTGCGTTGAGGCCAATGATTAAAAAAATCATGCCAATAAAATAAATAACATAAACGGAAATACGAATAACTCGCCAACACCTCCACCAAGGAGTACCGGTAATGAAACAATAGAGAAATGTGACTTTACAGCGCAGTACTTCATTGATATCAATTTCAAAACGACAAACATTTTGACACATTCTAAAAGATAGCAATGGCCTGCCAGGCTACCTTCCTATTCCTGAGCCTTATTTTCTCGGATTGGGACCGGACGGAGAGCGTTAACTTAAACACTGTTATTGTAAATCAGGAACTAAAACAAAGAGCACCAAACCAACAGCGGATAGCAAGACCAAACAATCTTGACCTTATTACGAAGCACCCACTCAGGTCCGATTTAGCCTAAATATCTCACTCGTTGAATTTAGCGGTGCAGTGAGTGCATAAGCCGTAGACACCTCGCCTGCAGTGCGTTGAACTTCTTGCAATTAGCTTGCTCAGTGTTAGGAACCTGCGGTTGCTAGATTACTGATAGTTCTTGATACTTTGTAACACAAATCGCTATTTATTACGAGAGATCTGTTGCGGTTTAAGACTTTAGGTACAATCTATTTGAAATTGTTAACTATTTTGAATAAATTCGCTACTTTATGTGTTTAATTTTGACTCATCAGCCGATTTGGACTCGGGTGTGGGTCATAAAGCATTCACTCCTAAGTTTTCCAATTATATATTCAAAGTGGCTTAAGAAGCGCATAAAAATTCATTACAATACATGATATCCGATGCAAAATGAGGACTTAATGCAAAACACTTCGCTTCGCAGATTTGCTGTCTTGATGTTAATCAGAGACTATGTTTCTATGTTTCTATAGCAAAAAGCATTTAAAAAGTTTAGTTTTAAAGAAAGCGCAATATAATCCAGCTTAAACAAATTGCGGTATATCAACTACAGAAGTAAGTATCACGACCGTTCCGTCTTCCACAATATGGATATGGTAGACCGCTAAATTATTTTTAATCGCAACCAGTGCACTTCCGCTTGCACTGCATCTCTGAAGTGCATCTCTTTAATACTTAATTCTTAATTCACTTTGCTTTAAGTATTATTATGCTTTTAATTGATAGAAGAGAAGAATGGCGCCATATTTATTTGAGTACAGCTATTGAAAAAATGGGAAAGAAATATCAAAAAAATATGTCATGAATTACTTTTGCTTAGATAATAAATACTTATACTTCATATTTGGTGCTCTTATATAAATGTTGTGTAGTCATTGATATGTAATTTTAAACTTGTATTACAAGTGTGCCACATTTTTTTTTAATTAACGTCTTATAAGAAATAATCATGTCAGTAAACGTTTCTTACATAATACTGACATCTATCAGACAAGTTTTTACGTGCGTGTTCTCTGTAACATTAGGATGCATACATAACTTTAGACATGGGTCCACAATACCCTTAATTAAGCCTTACCAAACTCCAGCCTGAAATTTATATGAAAATGAAGCTATTTCTATCTAATAATATATATATTCATATTCATATTCATATTCATATTCATATTTATTCATTGCTTTATATAATATAAGTAAATTATTTCACTTCAATATTTTAATAGAAATAGTTTTCAAGCCAAGTTCTTAAAGTTTGACGCAACAACCAATTCGTTGTCAAACCAAACAGACCACCGTCAATTTATTATGAAATTGAGACAATTTCAGATTAAATCGAACGCATAATTCTTGCTCTATAACCGTAATCTAGTAGTATTAAATTATAATAACGTGTATTAACAGTTTTAGCTCCGATACTAGTTTCTGGCCTAAAATTAGCATAGCCTAGATCTGACTCAGCTCGCGGCTTGTTATGATCGATTGCAGGGTTAGTGTGTTTTAATTGGATAATGAGATGTTTTTAAGCGTTATGTAACAACAGTTTCTAAATAAACATTAACGTAATAGGTTTGAGCTATAATTTTGATTTAATTTTAAAAACGTGATGTAATTCAGACTGGGTTCTGTGAAAATGGTTGTTTGTTTGTTTTATCTTTTATTCTGATAGTTGTGGAATTTAATACATATATAGTTTAGAGTCTAGAGACGGAGAAGTTCCCGAGGGATTAGTAAAAATTACTTCCGACTGCGTCATAGCGGTCGGTTTACATTTTTTTTTAAATTTAAATAAAATGTAATTTCCCAAGAAAACAACAACAACTCAAACAGAAATGACTTAAAGCTAAAAATCTACGGCGGATCCAAAAGAGCAAAAATTGTGACAGACATTCCAAACTGGTTTTCCAAACGAACTTGGCGTTCGTTTTTCGTGCACCTATGACGTAACACAACTTCATTACAATCTCTATCCAAACGCTAACGATCACAAAAGCGACTGTCAAACTGAACCACGTTGAGGACCGGGCTCCAATCATTTCCGTACCAAATGAGCCTTAAATGGAGTTCTCGGCACTCAACGTTTGAAAAACAACAATAGCTCAAAGAAATGCAGTTATGACCTTCCGCGACTTCTTAAAGGGCTTGACCCCAGCTGTCAAGTTAAATTGTGAAATATTTTTTTAGTGGTTAGGGTTCCGTACCGCTCCAACGGGACCCTATTACTGAGGCGACGGTCCGGTGTCTATCCGTCTAAAACAGAGCTGTATCTTTGGAACCGTATAAGGCTCCATCTTATCCTCTAACCATCCGCCAAGCAGCTGTTCGCATTTTGTGTTCCGGTGTGGGGATAAGACAGCCGGTGAAATTACTAGCATAGAGATTCTATCTTAGGATTGGAAACGAAATTGCGGTCTCAGGATTGAAGTCTTAACATTGTAATATTGAGAAATGTGTATGGGTCACAGCTCCCACTTATCATCAGGTAGCCTATCAGACACTTTTTTTTTTCTTTGCCCCGCGGCGACTTGAACAGCTACTACCGCGGGAATATGGCGTTTCCACTATGAATGAAGTGATTTCGCCAGTGTCAAGTATATATAAGTATAAATCAATATAGCAATAAAACACAATCCAATCTTCTCTAGGAAGATTGGTGGCAACGTTGTACGGTGATATGTAGGACAGAGGCCAAGATAGTTTTAACCTCTGTACCACTGCAAGTCCACTGTCAGACACTTAAAGGGCCGTATTAATAAACTCATCTTGACTGTCACGCCTGTCACAAGATACGTCAAAGTAAACGCCAAACCAAAGAACACTGTCATTTTTGACGCATCTCGAGACGAGTATTACAGTTGAGATCAGTTTATGAATACGGGCCTTATCACAGAGTGTATTACTTTACTAGCCGCTACATAATAGTAGATTGTTCAACAAGGGACTAAAACAAGCCATAATGACACGAGATGTTTAGCCACGCGAGCGAGCTTGCGAGCGAGAGTGGCTATAGTTCGAGTGTCATTATGGTTGTTTAGTCTCGTGTTAAACACTCTACTTTTCACTTCGAATGCGAGAAAAAAAAAACTCTTTTTGTAATAATTTTGCACCGTTGGCATTTTGAGGTTATTTCCACGGCCTAAAAATGGTCCATACACAATCTCTGAAAATGGCGATAATCCTCCATTCATTAACAACGTGATGTTTAAATGCTTGCATATTTAGCCAACAGATACAAACATGAAAATTATTTGGACCATGCCTAATAAAATAGAACTATCCCTAATATATTTAAATATATTTATATTAGTAATCATTAATCGTGTTTCACGAAATTAAATCTTTTTTTTAATAATTTTGCACAGTTGGCATTTTGAGGTTATTTCCACGGCCTAAAAATGGTCCATACACAATCTCTGAAAATGGCGATAATCCTCCATTCATTAACACCGTGATGTTTAAATGCTTGCATATTTAGCCAACAGATACAAACTTGAAAACTATTTGGACCATGCCTAATAAAATAGATTTTATCCCTTATATATTTAAATAGATTCATATTTGTAATCATTAATCGTGAAATTAAATCGATTAATTTATATTTTTTGCAAGAAAAATGATCCATATACAATCACTGAAAAAGGCGATGATTGGCAGTTTAAGGGTTTCCAAAGTAAATTAAAAAGAAAAAGTACTTTAGTCCCTAGGGAGTAAAGTGTAGTTTTATTCCCTAGAGATTAAATACATCACTTTAGTCCGGCTATACAAGCCAATTGTGAGTCATTTTAGAGCCTGAGAAGTGAAAACAAATGAAAAAATGGTCGATTTTAATATACGTTGGTAAGGAACCGTTCGTGTGTGACTCCGACCGCGCTTGGCCAGTTTTTGACTTTGAAATGCATTAAGTATCTTGCGATGCTCGGGCTGTCGGAGGCCCAGCTTAATGGTGCGATAAAGATTTATTTCCTTTAAGTATCTCGAGTTTTGAGTAAATAGCGTTTTTTTGCCAAATGAGTTTCATTTTGTATTTTAAGTTTTTGAATTGTTTTAATTTTTGTTTGATCTGTCATCGTCGGAAGGTGATTTTTAGCTTATTTTCAGCTTTAGCACTTTTGGCGGTTTCTTTTTTCTATTACCGCACGGCCGCTAGGCTTTTATTAGACGGACGCAAACAAACGCAACAAGGCGCGGGGCCTACTAAACCCTGTTTGGTCCGTCCTGTTGAGTTTGCTTGTGGTGGCTCCAGGCACTCATCAGCCACTTTATGGGGCATCAATTATGTTAGGCGTCCAGGGGGGAGGAGGGTCAAGCCAAATCTCAGCTAATCAATTTGGGGGAGGGGGGTTGAGCCGAATATCACGTAATCTATTTTCTGCAAGAAAACAGAGGTTGAAAGAGCAGGTGATTTTATTGAAAATCACGAACATTCTGGTTCCATTCTTGAATCCATGACTTCGTGTTCGTCTCCGTGGACTGAATTGGAATAAAATACTCTTTTATTAATCTCAGTTCAATTTTCACTGTGCTTCTAGCCTACTTTCTAAGCAATCTTAAAAGGCTTTACCAATCAAAAGCGATTTTTTTAATTTTTTTACGGCTTTACTCTATAAACACACGTTTTCAAAAATCTCAAGTGACATTAGGGAATGGGGGTGGGGGTTGTGCCAAATCTCTTGACATCTCACCACCGGGCCCTCCCCGAAAATTGCCAAATCGTCTCACGTAATGAATGGACGCCCCTTAAAGCCCGGATATATCTTTGTTTGCAGGCGAACTATTGTTTATTCTGTGAAGGAAACCTTCGTGTACCAACAGCAGTTAAGCACCGAGCTACCATTAATACTTACCTATTATCAAGTAGTTAACTTCAAGCTCTTTTGCCTCGTTTAAGCCCCAGTTCATCCAGTTCTTCCAACAAGTGTATCATAATCATGGCCGCCATTACGTCGTTATCGGCGTACCATTAGCTCAGTGGTGTGAGCAGACGGCTCAGGGTGACTATTAGGGTTCTATTTATAGGTGTTTAATGAACGGAATGGGATCCGGTGGCAGATGCCGTCAGGTTTTATAAGACCTTTAAATAACCTGTTGGTTTATTGGTAAAAAGTGGTTGAATGTCTTGCGACATAAGAGATGCGGAGGCGATTTTTTAAAGTTATCTTGCCTTTAGGTATGTCTTGGCTAAGCACTTCCGTGCCCACTGTGATTCGAAATTGGTTCTAAATTAAAATAATGAAAAACTTGAAATTATTCATGTTAACTATGTGTTTTTTGTTTGCAGGTATTTTAATAGTGCAGCTAAGAGAACATACTCAGGACTTCAAGTTTGCGTTAAGTATTAAAAAAAAAAAATTTTGAAATAGGGCTGCGGAAAAATAATGTGTCTACCTTATTGAGTTCAAGAAGAGCGTCCGTGGCGTAGTGGCTCAAGGGTCGACTCATGATCGTAAGGTACCGAGTTCGAACCCCCGCGGTCACCATGTACCAATGAGTTTTTCTGACTTAAGTGCATTACCCGATACTTTTAAGGTGAAGTAAAAACATCGTGGGGAAACCTGCATATTCGAACAGCTAACAAAAGATCCTAAAGGGTCGAAGTGTATCAGAAAGGGCCCATCTGTAAGACGAGATTGAGTTCAAGAGGACAGACAGGGAGCGACTGTTTTATTAGTACTATGAAAAGATATTATATTAAAAAGAATAGTCTCACGTTGAAAGAAGTCTCACTCTAATTGCATAATTATAACTCTTTTTTAAAGCCAACTTGTCACAAACGCATGGCTTATCGCCCCGGTAGCGATAACTGAATGCAGACGAGGTAGATAACGAGTCGTTGCACCCGGTCACACTGCATTTTTAACCAATTAATAGTCCCCGTATACAGTTGAGAGTTTAGTTGCATTTACTGTAATGAAACAAGTAGTAGGAGCGATGTTTTTGCTGTATAACTTGTACCGCTTCTTATATCTGTACAAGGTTCTGCCCGCGACTTCGTCCACGTAGATATATATTATTGTTATTCCCTCGGAAACGTGTTGATCCGGGGTATGTGCTATATACGCCCTGCAGTTGCAGCGTGAAGGAGTATAAAACTAGCACACACACACACACTTATGCATTTATAATATTAGTAGGATACTCGAACAGGATGGAAAGAAGTAACACCTATGGCCATGGACGGCAACTACCTTATATTGGAAATAGAAAATTCTACGCAAAGAACACTTACTTTTAGTTTTGAAAACATTAAGCCTTAACCGGTAATCGAACAGGTCGAATATGACGAAAGAATTATCATGTCAGCCGAAAGACGTCCACTGCTCTTCCCCCAAGGCTCTCCACTCAGACCGGTCTTGTGCTTTTCGCATCCACCGCGCTCCCGCGATCCTGACGAGATCGTCACTCCATATTGTTGGAGGCCTACGTACACCTCGTCTCCCGGTCCGCGGACGCCACTCCAGAACCTTCTGATCCCATCGGCCATCAGTCCTGTGAGCGATGTGCCCCGCCCACTGCCACTTCAGTTTAGTTATTCTTCGGGCTATGTCGGTAACCTTACGAAAGAATAATGTCGTGTTTTTGTACATATCAAAAGGATTAATGTTAGTGATCATTTACTTACAATTACAATACATATTCACAAATAATCTATTGGCTTAAAGTAAAGGTGCAATTTCAGTCATAAAAGCTGTTTACTTACATCAGAGTATGGGTCAGATCAGATGGAGCCGGAACCCACTAATTATTTTATTATACGTAATTGTATTTGTTCACAATGTAAGATTAATAACGACCGTAAAATAAAACACGATATGTTTTGTCAAACTCGACCTTAATTACAAAGTAGAAAAGAGCTCCTGTATACAGTCCAACAAGACAAATTTCACTCACAACATTATCTATCTATTTCTAATTACATAAAACATAACAATTTTAACATTATAATTTTAAAAATATAAAGCGAAAACTCTTACATAAATAGTTTTTTTTGCCACTTCAGTTCAGCTACTTTTCGGGCTATGTCGGTAGTAATAAAACACAATCCAATCTTCTCTAGGAAGATTATTGGCAACGTTGTACGGTGATATGAAGGACAGAGGCCAAGATAGTTTTAACCTCTGTACCACTGCGAGTCCACTTGAAACGAGAAGTAAGATGCCAGGATACACGAAATAAGTCCAAGTATTCTATCACTGTGCAACACAAAGGGATTAAACGTACAAATCACTAACAGAAAAGAACTTTGAACACCTAAATACACAAAAATAAAAACTAAAACAAATTACACATCCGCCATCTTTTGACGTTGCAAATGGCCTCTTACATAAATAGTTCATAGATGGAATGAGTAAGTCAAAATTCTTTGCAAATGGTGTCGTATTTTGGTAGCGGGTAGAGTGACGGGTACTACATCTCTTTGAAGTCGCCTCTGGGTTTTTATCTGTCACGAGCGACTGATTAACAACGCGTAGAGAAAATGCTGGAATTTAACATTGCTCTTTATTTTGAACTAGTTTGAACATTTATTCAATTTAGACTTGCCATTTTGTTCGAGTACGCCACCATACCATTAATAGATGATTTAGGTACTTAATAACTGGCAAGTACCTATATAATTTAAAAAAAAAGGTAATTTCGCAAATTGTGTCGCTGGCATAAAATAGGAAATCTTTGCAAGAATTTTTGCATTGAACTGTCAAAGCGACGATTTTATTTTCACTTCATAGGGTATAGGCTGCATAAAATATGATGCACTAGTGCATAAAGTGTTGTCGTCATCTAGACTAAGACAATTAAGCCCTACCGACGAGGTGACTGCATTAAATAAACTTCATATTTGAATACATTTACTTTGATTTATTTACCCTCTAGGCTGTATCTAATAAGTAAAAAAGAATATTAAAACTATTAAATTCAAGCATTATTAACAAAAACATTACAAAATCAACGATTGACTTGGCAGTATTGCGTTCGACCTAAGTTAAACATATCACGCAGAAAATAAAAATAAAAATACAGTAGCGGGAAAGAGGTTTTTTGTCTATAGTTTTGGACTACTCTTTGCAAAATTTGTGCTTTTACGGAGTTTAACCAAGAGGAAATAATGCTCACACCTAACACACCAATAGAAATAAATGCAAAAGAACTTATTGAACAGACATTGCCGAATAAATCCAAGAAAAATAATTTTAAAATGAATGAAAATTTCAAAGTCTGGAGAAGCGGCAAAAAAGTCAATACATTGTTTACATATCACTGTTTTATTTCCTCGTCATCGAAGTGAAAAGCAGAGTGTAGAACTTGGTCTTAAAACCCATTTTATTCTCGACTTAATTATTCAACCTTGCCTACCGGCTCGGATGGATACCATAAGTCTTGGGTAAAATGTTTTGTTTTATGCCCTTGTTTCACAATCTACTATTGGTTGGATACCTACCGATCCTCTATTTGTCATGACTCAAGACATTAGAGTCAAATGGCATCTTGCATATTTTGATTTTCATTAAAAAAGCTCAGAAAAAATAAGGTATCAAACAGAATGTATAATATAAACGCTTTAAGCCTTGAGCTTCGTTACGTCTTTATTAATCCATTTTAAGTTTATTTCCTGCAAGATCGCAATTTGCGTGCTCGCTGGAAACGTCGAAAAAAGACGTAACGACAATATTATTTCCCAAACGGCTTAAATCGCAGCTATCGTATATCTAAACCAAGTTTATTTCCAAGCAGTAAAGTTCAAATTTTCTTAAATGTCTTGAAGAAATTTAGTTTTTATTTGTAAAGTGCTTCCTTCCTGAGACGCATTTAGAATTGAACTAAATAAAGACGTTTGCGAGGAAACGGCTGTTGATGGAATGGTTTGGAAACTTTATGACAAAATAAAAGACTGAGAAATAAAAAGTACCTACCTATGAACTTCGTATGAGACAGCGTAAAGCGAAAACTGTTTTAACAAAAACCACCATTTAACGTGCAACATACCTTCACAAATACAAATGTCACTACACTACCTAAGTAAATTTTTTCAAGTCAGACAGAGATGAAAGTTTAAATAAATATGCCATTACACTATACAAATTATAGAATAGGTACATCACATATCCAAATTACCGCAGTGTTTGAAGTCAAAAGTCTTTGACCAGTGTGTGTTGCCAGAGATGACTTACGGATCTGAGACGTGGGCGCTAACAATGGGCCTCATAAGGAAGCTCAAAGTCACTCAGAGGGCTATGGAGACGGCTATGCTCGGGGTTTCTCTGCGTGATAGAATCAGAAATGATGATATCCGCAGTAGAACTAAGGTTACCGAAGAATAGCTAAACTTTAGTGGCAGTGGGCGGGGCACATTGCTCGCAGGACTGATGGCCGATGGGGTCAGAAGGTTCTGGAGTGGCGTCCATGGACCGGGAGACGAGCTGTAGGTAGGCCTCCAATAAGATGGAGTGACGACCTTGTAAGGATCGCAGGACCGCGGTGGATGCGAAAAGCACAAGACCGGTCTGAGTGGAGAGCCTTGGGAGAGGCCTATGTCCAGCAGTGGACGTCTTTCGGCTGACATGATGATATCTACTCTTTCGCTCACAAATGCTCATCTCATCAATACATTAATCCGTTCCTACTCTAAAAATACGAAGTAGATTTATCCAGGGCCGGATTGCGGGCATCCATCAAAGGCGGGGTAAACGGTGGCGATAAATTTGGGGGAGGCCTATGTTCAGCAGTCTTTCGGCTGACATGATGATGATGATCACCTCACATATCAAAATAAAAATAAGTAAAACATATAGAACTAACGGTCATAACCTTTTTATTAAAAAAATCTCACGACCTTTTCGTTAACAGACTCGAATGACCTAAGGGATCCCTTTTTGTCCGTTAAAAACAATACCATAACAGGCCCTAGACGATTGTGTTTATTGGCACGATAAAGGCCCTGATTTAAATAGTCAATCTTAAAAAAAAAACAAACCGAATAAAAACGGAAACTCTTCTCAATCCGAAAACACTTAGATAGTAGTTCTTTCAAAGAAAATATCCGTTCTTTATCCTTTCTAAAGCCTAACCAGAGAATTGTACAAAAGAAAACGAGATAAGACCCTTTTACGAATTTTCGCGGAGAATATTTCTTATCTTTTATTCCCCAAATTTGAATACAGTTTGATGTTCGTGATGTTTTATGAAACGAAATAAAGATAAATGTTATAAAGTAAATGATAAGTTGAAAGATTCAAAAGTATCATTAATTTAAGAGTACACTTTAGTACTTTGCTACTTTAACTTCATGTTTGAGTTTGAACCTGGGAATCGCTGAATATCACATTTGCAAAACATCATACTTACGCAATAACATCATAGTAGCAAAACAAGATATTTGCAAAACATCATATTTATAAATAGTCGGGTTTGGTTATAGAATCGTAGGTAGGTTTTGGTTATGTTAGTTTTACAGGAGGCCCGGAGGGTCAAACCACCCAGAAATAGTAGTTCCGCGAGATCGGAGCTTCTTCGGCACTATCTAATTCAAGTAATTCATGTCTGACTAATAATGATTTTTTGCTAAGGTGACGTTTTGCTACTATGATGATTTGCGAATGTCATGTTTTGCAAATATGATATCTAACGACGGAGGGCAGTTGCTGCACTAATGCATCAAAGGCTTTAAAGCGATAAAGTTCTAAAGTATGCTTCTTGTATGTTACTTGCAGGAGTTGTAAGGCCGACGGGACTGTAAAATTCATCATAAAATTTGAATGTATCTACACTAACATAAAAGTGGGTTTGCTTGTGTATAAAATGTTGTACACGGAGTGATATTTTGGTAGGTTTTTTTTCCCGGAAACTAGGCCATTTCCTAAGAGTGTGTGTAAGTTAGGGTGACATTACATTGTGTTAATTACTTAAATACCTTATTTAGAAAACTTTTCGTTATCCAGCAATAACGACAATAAATTACTATAAACACGACTTACTACTGGAATTTAAATTAAACGTCAAATATATCAAGCTTACAACCTAAGAGATTTACGAACTTATAATCTCATAAATAACCAAATCACACAGTAATTCAGATACATAGATCGCTATCAAATCCCTAATCCATACGAGTTTCACATATTTACGACATTTCAAAACAGACACGATAATTTAGTATGAAATCCATAACACTCACGCATAAATAAACTTCAATCAAATTACCACTTTAATACCATTGAATTAAATTCATAAATAAAAGGCAACTGTTTTCATTAGATATTAATTCAAGATTAAACTTTATTTAAGTGTTATACAGTGGAAATTCAATTGACGTTTAACATGAGTGACACGTAAGGATTAGTGTGGATAAGCCCTAAGATTTACTGCGTTTAAATCGTGACAGTTATTTGCAACTGTCTTTGATGTATCATTTGACAGATCGCTTCGCTTGTCGCCTGTTAGTTTGCAGTAAATCAAGTTTATCGTGGTCGGAAATCCGGTGGCGGTCTGATTGTGTAACTGAAAATTTAGCTATTAAAAGTTTTGGCAACTATTTTTGGTTTATTTACTTTAGCTAATTGAGTATGGCTTTGCATTTAGTTTAAACCGACTACGGCAAAGCGAAAAAAAGGGTTATTTTATGATTTTATTCTATACAATATGAATATCTACGTATATTACACTTTTGCAATTAAAGTGCCAACCGATTTTGAATAAAGAGGTGTCAATTAATTCGTATTTATAATCCGACGACGCGCTGGCCTAGTTGGTAGTGACCCTGCCTAGGAAGTTAGCGGTCCTGGGTTCAAATCCTGGTAAGTGAAGATGTTTGTGTGATGAGCACGAACATTTGTATCTGAGTTATGGATGTTTTCTATGTACTTAAGTATATATTTCTCTATGTAAGTATTTAATAATCGCAGCTTCAGAACAATAGTGACCTAATTCAAAATTTCTGCTTTCAAACTTCATGTCATAATTTTATTATTATAGAGACCTAACTCGAAATTTAAAATTTCTGAATTAGGTCACTATTGTTCTAAAGGTTACTGTTATATCATTGTTTAGTACCCATAGTACAAGCCTAGAGCTTAGTTTGGGACTAGGTCAATTGGTGTGACATTGTCCCCTGATATTTATTATTTATAATCCGGGTGACATAGGGTACATTTTATACAGGCAAAGTCAATATAAGACTATATAAAAAGTGGGGCGCTTTTTTTTTTTTGATGCTTACATTGTTTTCAATTAATTAGACGTCGAACATCTAGATCAAATGTATTTGACACGACTCTATTACTAGGGCCATAAGAGCGTGTCATATATGTATAACATAACGCAATATTGTTCAATATAGTTTTACCTGTGCCCCTACGGTCCAAGGTCCAACACATAATTAGCTGTACATTTTCGTACCCTGTCGCAGCTATTGATGTACTGAATTCAAACCACTCTTACTTTAATACGTTACTACGACAAGGTTCGAGTGGGTACTAAAACGTCCTGCTACTTCTTAGATTTTGTAAAAAAAAATTATTAGGTATTAGTCGATCAAGTCCTTTACCACTTTAAGACCTAAACGTCATACAAATAGAGTAAAAAAGGCTAAAATAAGTTTCTTAGTCGACTATTTATCTGAAGATCTATTGAAAAAGGGCGTAAGTAGACTTAACTAGTAATAAAAACCGGCAAGAGCATGTCGGACCATGCTCAGTGTAGGGTTCCGAAGCCGGTACTACAAACAAATTGGACCTCGCGACAAACATAACTATGCCGTTGGAAAACTGTTATCCCCATACATCGACATAGGTCGCGGTCAGTTTACCAACAGCGCAAATAAGTTTTCGGTAGGTATAAACATTTAAACCGTCTGTAACTCAAGAACCAATGAAGTCTACATAGTCGTGATAGTTTTCCTATAAAATTCATTATGTGCTTTATTTGAAGATATTTTTCAAATTTTTAGTCTTTGGAGTTTTAGCTGTAGGGGGAGGGACACTTGACTGAAAAATTAGCGCTCTAAAGTTTAATATTTCATAAAGTCCCCAAAAAAATGTATTCCAAACCCGCAATATTTTTCAACGACAACCAAAACAAAGGGGTAGACGAGAAAAAATTTTACATCCCCACGTTACGTGTAGAGGAGGTTAATATTTTTTTCTTTTCAATATTTTATTTTACCACATTGTTGGCGTGACTAATATGTATATGCATGCCAAATTTCAGCGTTATACTACTAAGGGTCTCTGAGCTAGGCTGCGGACGGACGGACGGACATGGCGAAACTATAAGGGTTCCTAGTTTGACTTTTGTAATGATTTTATTGGGTGTTAGTTTTAAAATAATTATTTATTGCTTTATTACCTTGTAAAGCTACTTTTAAGTATTGTTGTATTTTATTATGTGAAAAAATTACCTTCAGCTGCAGTTTCTTGCGGCGCTTGTTCTCCACAATAATGGTCTTGAAAAAGAGCCCTCATGTGGCCAAATTACTAAATAAATATTTTGAATTTTGACTACGGAACCCTAAAAACGGTACCCAGTATACACATAAACGGAGTATACTAGATCTATTTCACTTGATCTTCAGGAGACTTACGCCCTCACTTGGACCCCAGACATAAGCATTTACACCCTTTATTCCTAAATAAACGTAAGTCGCCAAGTAATGGAATGTAGAAAACTTAGTTTAAAACTGCATTACCCTACAAACTTTAATATTGGTTTTAAAACTAATGCATAAATACCGGAGAACTGAGAACTAAAGCCCAAGTAAAGCAAGTTTTCTAACTCTATTAAAAGTTAAACCATATAGAGTTTCAGTGCCAAATACCGGTTGGAGCATAGAAAATTGACACTTTAAGGAGACGTGTATAACCCTTTTAAGCAAATACAAAACAAAAACAAATCTAATTTCTGTGGGTTCTGTGGTGTTATAGTATTGTTAACGTTACGATAGCTCTTATTTACTAGACGTTAAGGTGGTTTTTAGCTGATGTTTTATCTTAATTTATGTAGGTGGGTACTTGACAGTAGTGGCCTCCGGGATTAAAATAATGTCGTAACCAGGACAACATGTTTTTATAAACACATCGACACAAGGGTACGTAATAGAAAAGATACAATTAATAAAACAGTTACTTATCTCCTAACAAGCGACATTATTTATATAAAAAAAATACAATTTTACCGAGTTCAATTTGAATAAAGTCTAGGACAGCTTATCGTCTAGTATTTCTGTTCGCCTAGTACCACTCTACCGTTTACACAGAGTAATGGCGGCCGAATTGCCGGTGGTAGGACCTTGTGCAGGGTCCGTCCGGGTCGCTACCACCATCTTATCCATTAACCTACCGCCAAACATCAGTGTTCGCATTGTTGTGTTCCGGTTTGGGGATAAGACAGCCGGTGTAATGACTAGCATAGAGGCATTCCATCTTAGTCCTCAGGGTTGGCAACGCATTTGCAGTCTTATGAATGCGAATGTCTATGGGTCACAGTCTCCACTTACCATCAGGTGGCCTGTGTGCTCGTTTGCCTTCTCTATGCCATAAAAAAAAAACCGTGACATGCCAAAAGTAATATGAATTTATGGAGTACAATAGAAGCCTAGGAGAGACAAAGTTTTCTGATGGAATAGCCAGTGTACAGTCACTCAATAAAAATATTGAGCGTGCTTAGAACCTTGTCATTGTGTCATTGTTATAGTCATACTTGTCATTTGAATTTCAGTTTGAAGCATTTTAGATGCTTAACATTTTCTTTGGCGTACTTTACATTAATTAGACACAAACAAACTCGCGCACTTTTGCTGTAGGTACTTACCAAAATGATTTAACATACATACACACATTATCCCATACTATTTAACTCGTAAGAACATATTATATGGCCGGCATTCTACCGTCTCAGCATATTCTACGATTTCAGCACCAAGCTTCCCTATTCCCGTTCAAAATAGACCCAATGTCGTGTCCTGGGCGCGGAATGTTACCGACGCTTACACAGGACTTACAAAGTCACTTAACAACTTGCAACATTATCTCGCTCCTAAAACCTTATTTACAGTTTATTTTAATCGCCTGAGCTTATTTTGAGAGCTTTCAGGTTATCACGGAGATAACGTTTATGATAGTGTGACAACTTGACGTTTATGACTCCGGGTAATTTATTTTAGATCTTAGCATCGCTGTCTCAAAGTAGATTTAAAATAAAGACTTAGGGTACAGTCAATAGGGCCTCTATTTAACATGGTAAAAAACATTATCGTAATGGCGGCTGAATTGGAATTATACCAAAACAGGTCGAATATAATTGGGAATTTACCGCCTAGAATATGCCTAGAACAGAGGGCATCATCGTCTGGAATCCTGACACACTGGCCACTAGTGGCCACGTCTTTAACGCGCTAATCCCTCAGCTTGTTGTCCTTACCTCTCCCAAAGGATTGGGCTAGCTATCCAGAGAGGTAATGCGGCCAGTCATCCATAGGCACCAAGCCGCGAGCGGAGCTGCTCTAGCCTCCCTCATTACTTACATCTTTAATAAGTACAAGTTTTATAAGTGTTAATTGTAGTTTTAATTTTTCATTGTTGTACCTTTATTATTCTATGTTTAGTCATTTATAAAATAAATAAAAACATAACTAATAAATAACTCTTTTGAAACGTCATTGTACCTACCCACTCGTTGAGCGTTGGCCCCATCACCTGCGCGTTTTGTTTACAACAGTCCAGGAAAGTAAACAAAGCATTACTGTGTTTTTTTAACTCCAGTAAAGCTTCTCTATTACGCCTTTAGTTTGTCAAGCGAGATAACTCATACGATAAATAAAGTATATTTCCTCTATGCTCATACGGAAGCCGAGATCCAGCGATAACGTTTATGTGTAGGGTTTAAACCAGCTAAAAGCTTGAAATGTTTTTGGGTTATTTGTAATATCTAGTTAGGTGACATTTTTTGTTGGTATTACTTCTAGCGGGTGTAATAAGTTACGTAGAATTGTAAAACTTCGTTTAAAAGGAACTAGAAATAAGTACAAACTAACTTAGGTCATTTTTAACATTTGACTAAAAGAGGAGTGTTCAAGTTAAACGTATGTATCTGTGTGTCTGTTTGTGGCACCGTACTGCCCGTAGTTCCCAAACGGATGGACCGATTCGGGCGCCATTTAAAAAAATAGTACATTGTTGTAGAGGTTAGAAAGTAAGCAATATATGGACGGGTTAGTTCGAGGGCCGACGCGTAGCGAGGGCGCGCGCGCGTGGCGTAAGTTGGCGGGAGGTAGGACCTTGTGCAGGGTCCGTCCGGATCGCTACCACCATCTTATCTATTTCGCTCGCTCTCATTCGCTCCTATTCGCTCCTATTCGCTCCTATTCGCTCCTATTCGCTCCTATTCGCTCCTATTCGCTCTTATTCGCTCTTATTCGCTCTTATTCTAGCCAAACCGATTTCACGTGAACGTTTTTTTAAGACCTCTTGTACTGTACCGGCCTAATACTGAATTGCTTAATTTACCAAAGTGTTAATGAGCTTATTAAGAATATAGTCAGTTAGTTAGTAGAGCAAAAAAATACGTGGATGATGGTTGGATAAAATAATGTATGGATTTTAATTTAAAAGTGCAAAAAGCTGGCTGTCAAGTTTCCTCGCTGCCATAGTTTATGGAAGTGCTCAATTTAATCGGAACTAAGCTAACGTGTAACTAATCGCGAATGTGGAAGGCCGCCCAAGGAAAATGCGCCGCTAAAACGTCGCAGCCGCGCGGGCGATCGTCCGCAGCGCACATTACAAGTAGCGTCGCCTGGCAAAGAACGCATGACGTCACGATCTGATAGTAGATCTAACTAATACTAGCGATCTGACCTGACAGTAGTGGCATCACACTAAGAACTACACCTCCGACTGTATATGAAGCTTCAAGGTATATATAGTGAGTGTTTTAAAAACTTCGCTAGCGCGATGTAGAACATTTGTGTAATTTTGTATGAAAACGTTACAAAAAGTAACCAAACAACATTGGAAATTATTAATTGCATTGTTAACAATGTATTTATGAAGTCAAAAATTTGAATAACCTTGTATTTTGGGAGATATGTTTAAAAATCTGTGGAAACTTTTTGTACATGGATATGCGCGCCATCTATCGGCAGGTTTTACAACTTGCTTTGTTATAGCGGAGTTAACCGACTTGAGTTACGGAGTACCTCCTTTCTTAATAGGCGGGTTAACGTGCTTGGCTATTTGATTTATGGGGGTAGCTTATGAGTTAATGATCTCTTTTTACCGTTTTGCGTTTTTTTGTCAGTTAATAATAGAAGATAACTCTAGTTTTCGTTCCCCATTTAAATAATTCTCTAATTAAGTATTACCGGAGCAACTAAGTGTCATGTGACCCGTTTGGTCCTTTTCTTGCCCCTTTTTACTTAAATAACAAAAAACTACGCTATGCAAACGTAAATAAAAAAAAAACACGTATTTTTGTCTGACTATATTATAATTTTCCTTGTTACAGAACATCGAACGCAGATAGAAATGAAAGTCCCGAAGCCGAAGGAAATATATCCCCAGAACCACCCGACCGTCCGCCGGGGAAGGCTCGTCAAGTGCATCCTGAAGAAAAAACTCAGGTTCTCGCGTACGACTCAACATACAGAAAGAAAAAACCAAAGTCGCTCCCTCTAGAGGACAACCAGTTGTACAACTACAACCACTTAGCGAACACGAACGTCGCTATGTCCCCCGTGTATCCCCTGACGCCGAATATTTGCGTGGAAGGTGGGAAGATCGAGTTCATAAAGTCGCCGGCAGGGAGCGCGCGCAACAGTTTGGCGCTAGTATCGCCCCCTCAAACGCCGCTAGTGGGAAGGCGCGGGTCGCGCGAGAAACGCGAGATACGCATATACGACGAGCCGACTGAGAAGTTCGACGGTGACAAGGTAGGTGGCGCTGTAATCAATTATGTGATAAGTACACTCGTACGTACCATCGAGGAATTTTAAAGGTTGAGCCATCGAAGAACACATTCACAATGATATTTTTTATAATTAAATTTTAGTTTTTAACACGAGAAAGGAAGTGTTTTTGTGAATGATGTTTTTATCTGATGAATGGTAATCAAAACAATAAAGACAATACGAACTATGATGCAAACTATTCATTGTCTCGTATTGGTAAATTATCGTGATATACACAACTCTTTTCTGTAAGCGTTGAAAAATAAACATTTATTTTCCAAATAATTTACACGCTGGCCTTTCTTACTTCAAATCCAAACATTAAACTCTTAATAATTCCCAAAAGTTTCCTTTAACAAATATATTAAACCAGGTAATATAAGTTTTCTTCCGGCGCCCATTCCTCCAAGCTTTAAAAAAATCAACAAAACTTTTAACAGATAATTTTCCTCCGAACCTAAGGGATCACATTTCAATTTAAACAAATCTTCAACACTTGCCCTACCCTTATCAGAGTTGCCACAAACCTCGAAACTTTTTATTTGTTCTCGTATTACGGCATAATACGTTTAGGGAAAATCTGAGACTGTCGAGAAAAAGTTAAATGTTTTATAAGTAGTATGTTTTTTTTAATCCGGCGTTAAGTTTAGCGTTTAGAAAAAGTAACTGTCATTTTACATAATTCCGAACATTTACAATTCCGAATTAAAATTCTGAATTTTCATAATTTCGAACGCAATATTTTAAAAGAAGACTTTTTTTTGATGTCGCTTTTAAATAAACCTAACCTAACCTTACCTTAAATAAGTAGATTCATCATTCGCTTTCGGAAAAATGAAATTTGGGACAAAGTTAATATTTGGAAAATAAAATGAATTTTAGGTTTTATATTTGTACTCGTAAGCTACGTTATATTTCCCAATAGCATTTTTTAAAGATACACTGATTTAATATAGTAAAGAAAAACATCAATTCTATGTTCACCAATGCACATGGCAATGCTTAACAGAATTGAGATTTACCCATTACTGGAATGGCAAGGCTTTCAACGACAAGATTATGAATAACTAATCCCAAATCTTCAAGAAATTAGTGTGTCAACATTTTCCACTATAATGTCTTAATACATAATAATCATCATCACCATCATCATACCTTTATTACAATCTTTCGTGGCCAGCGCAGCATGTCATTTTCTTCCAAACATCCCTATAAGCCATCATCTCAGTATTCACTCCCGAAGGTCATCAGGAACTTGTACAAATCCAAGCAGCACAAGTCCAACTGTGCATTCAGTATGGAGATGTGACCACATGGTGGAATCACGGACTGAAAAAAAGATTCATGACCCCAAATGGGGGGCACCCGGACAGAGACGTGTTGAGATACAACATTTTCACTAGCTGTATACTCATTTTATAATGTGTAAGAACCTGACCAATGTATTTTGATAATGGTTTCGCCCGCTACGGTTCTTGCATCCGCAGACTGCACTGAAAATGGCTTCCTATAAAGTGCAGACTACCTATTAATATTAATAAAGGAATCAATGGCCACGACCGCAGGAGGCAGAAAATCAGGCAGTAAAGCACCAGTAGTTTTAATCTGTTTCAATATTGAGCGACCACCCTAAACGTGTCATTTTCGGTATAATTATCTCGGGATTCCACACTCTACGAAAAAATATCTATAGGTATACATACTCCTATACTTAATATTAAATATAAAGAGGTAAAGTTTCTGACGTTGTATGGGAAGTAGGGGGTAATATCTAGAACCGATTTAGAAAATTCTTTCATCAATAGAAAGCCACGTTTTTTGTGAGTGTCATGTCGAAGTGGGCACGGGAGCAGCTAGTCTTAAATCTAGCATGACTAAGTATACAAACAAATAACTTGGAAAAAAATAGCTCATACTTGCGGTTTTGGAAATAGCTCTTTGTGTTTCTAGTAACGACGACGATGACATGCCTTGCCTAATTTTCAAGAGAAGGGGCCCAGTCATCGTATAAAATATTCCTTCTGTCCCTCATCTGTCGACTATGGACTAAGCCATAGTTTCCAAATACACGTTCAGAAACCGCAGACGGCTAAGGACACGGTATTATCGGAAACAGATTTGCATTGTTAAACGCTCAATCCGTGCTTGAGCGCTGAGTCGGGATCTTGAGTTGTTTGAGCATGATCCGAGTTATTGAGTCGGTCAATTTCTTGATTGTGAGTTGTCGATCGTGTTGGTTATCGGTGACATTGTTGTGTACTCTTGTATAGTTTAGTCGTTGTTGTTCCAGTTGATCAGTTTCAGGGATTTTACTCCGCATTGTGCTTAGTAAATATTAATCATTTGCTATCTCCTCTGGGGATGAAAGATTTGAGCATTTACTCGAGCGTTCTCTATCTAGAATAATCGATAATGCGTCATGATGAGTTCTTCCAACTGAACAACCTTCTGTACGATAAGAAAGAAAGAACGAAAAATATATTTATTCGTGACAAACAGACAAACAATAAGGAACAAAACACTGTCGTAGACAATAGGCCTGTTGTCACGAAATGGTTCCAACTCAGCGATATGCTGGCGTTAAAGCCAGCGCTGGTCTTCCTTTGGAACCATCCAGTGACACCACGGCAGATTACACACACTAAAGTAAACTAATCAAAGCAAAAAGAAAACCCACTAAAATTTAACACACATGTCATAAACCTACAAAGTATGAGTAAAAACAAGAACATACTTAACACCGTAAATCCAAAGTAATTCCATATAACATTCATGCGGGATTTCCTACTAACTAGATACGAAGATGAAACTTAACTAGAAGTTTCTAGAAGACGAAAGAACAGCAATTTTATAGAGGACGTTGATGGATTTCATGCCGCACCAACGTGCACGGATTAGTTCATCCAGAGTTAGAGTAGTACTACCGTAGATACGTGAGTTGGAATGAAACGATTCAATTAGTTCGTTTATTAAGTCTACGACTAGACTAGTGGTATATTTTTTAAAGAGATGAGTGAGGAAAATGAGCGCATATGCTACCTAAGACCATTGCAATCGTAGGATTGCAGCCTTGCGATGCCAACCCTCAGTATGATGCCTCATGCGACTCGTAGTTATAATCAGGTTGTTTTATTGCTCAACAGAAACAACACTACAAACATTGGTATGGTGGTATGTTAAAAAATAATAAAGAGAAGGCGGCAAACGAGCATGTGGGCTACCTGATGAGAATTAATCACCACCGCCTAAAAACACCAGCAACTCTACATGAGTTGCTGGTCCGTGACCGGCTAATTAGGGAAGTGAAAGCTCTTTTCTGGAAGGTACCCATGTTACTGGAAATACCGCCGAATTTCATTCAATTCAATTTCACTGTATGAGGCAAAAATTGCCACTTGTCTTATTTCTAATAAAGTTTATTGTCTTTTGTCTAAGTTTTACCTAATTTCATTGTGTTTTAAGGAGATGAGGGGACATAGAATACTTTGCATTCCAGAATATGATCGTTCCTTGGGGACGAAAAGGTACTTGAACGTTTAATTCGTTCCTAAGGTACTTTAGCGTTCAATTTCTAGCGTTCAACATCTCAGCTCACAGCTGGTCATGGATGTGATAATTTTCGACACGATTTTATCGCAAATCCACGCCTTATCTACCACTTGTATGATCTACCATGACTGCCTCATTTACATCGGAGAACTTGGCCCGCAGTTAGTTTTACTTAATAGGGATGTACTTTTGGCTGATTTGCATTTGCAAATAATGCTATTAGCCTTAGAGATCTTGGTCATAAATACTAGGTTTAGTGCCGGTTTGAATCCTAGTCGTAGGAGCGTGAAGGTTGAAGTTCCTAGTCATTTCAAAGGGATTGTTGCTGATATAGATCGTTTTACAAAAGCTTTGGCAGCTGTTGTGAAACGATCTGTCGAGGAAATGGATTAAATGCATGAATCATTGGGATGAATGAACGAAAACATGTGTCAAATAAATACAGGATTTCGGTTTGGAATTCGAACTACGTTAATAAAAGTGCGGCGGCCCCCTCGGTACTTACACATAGACGATACCAGTTTCGTTTATTTTATAAAGCTTAATAGGGTAAAGGCACCAGTGGTCAGCTAGAGACCAGTAGTCACCCTTGTATGAGTGCGAAGAGTGGAAAATATATCTTACGTACTCTTCCCACTCATACAAAGTATAGGCAGAGGCCGACAACAGGTCTCTGGCTGACCACTGGTGACTTTACCCTATATGGATTTGACATGTTCCTATGACAGGCTTAGTTCTATCCTATAATTATATTTTCTGTGGGTAAATGTAGATAAAGCATCCCTCTATCTCCCATTGGCATACTAGTCAGAAAGTAACCGATGTTTTATCCACATTTATCTTCTTTTTTTTTTATGACATATGGAAGGCTGACGAGCGCACAGGCCACCTGATGGTAAGTGGAAACTGTGACCCATAGACATTCGCATTCACAAGACTGCAAGCCTAAGACTGCAAATGCGCTGCCAACCCTGAGGACTAAGATGGAATGCCTCTATGCTAGTCATTACACCGGCTGTCTTATCCCCAAACCGGAACACAACAATGCGAACACTGCTATTTGGCGGTAGGTTAATGGATAAGAAGGTGGTAGCGATCTGGACGGACCCCGCACAAGGTCCTACCACCCGCAACACGATCACAATAGGCCCGCAATATTTCAGTAGTGGCTACAAAGTGTATCCAGTTTGCTAGAGTTTTTTTATCTCAGTAGCATATTTTATCAAACGCATGAGCATTGATTGGTAACGTGTTGTTTTCCAGTTGTTATATTTTTTGCAAATATCAAAAATTTATCTATACATTTAAACCTCCATTATATTTACGGCTTACCCCACTAAATAACAAACCAAAATATCCTGGCTTAAGTAACTTCAGAAGAAGCCCCTAAATCTCTCCACGAGGATACTGACGGAGGCTTTCAAAAACAATTTAGGCGCGACTAAGGATGCATTAAGGTGCAATCCAATTACCTTTCCCGTGTCTATATATTACATTGAACTAATATACTTTCAAGTTCGTATGTAACTAGGTAGTTTTAACTGTTATTTTATTTTATAAATACGCATGATATAGCAAGGTGTTTGCTGTAGTAGATTTAATCTTTAGGCTTCCATTTCGAGCTGGTCAATTGTGGATTGTATGTAACCATTTATTTATTTCATCATCATCATCATCATGTCAGCCGAAAGACGTCCACTGCTGGACATAGGCCTCCCCCAAGGCTTTCCACTTTATTTATTTACCTATAGCCAATTACAGGTTCTCACATGTAGTAATTAAGTAAATTGATAAAGAATGAGCCTCACAACGATTACACAGTACAAATATGTTACAACTGTTGTGTTCCGGTTTGGGGATAAGACAGCCGGTGTAATGACTAGCATAGAGGCATTCCATCTTAGTCCTCAGGGTTGGCAGCGCATTTGCAGTGTTAGGCTTGCAGTCTTGTGAATGCGAATGTCTATGGGTCACAGTTTCCACTTACCATCAGGTGGCCTGTGTGCTCGTCAGACTTCCCTATGCCATAAAAAAAAAAAAAACTAACTTCAGGTCACCAAATATTACTGTAAACTATAACCTTGCTAACCAGCAGCTCAACCCCACACCGAAAGATCTATTCTGCATTAGGATTGTTAACAAAATATCGAATTAATTTGTTTTTAATCGTATTCATATTACTTGCAAATATGTCACAGTGTAACGCAATATTCGACAACTGCACAAAAATCTGTTTTCCTATAATTACACTCAGGAGCAAAAATACCGGGTTACAGTGCGTTTTTCATACAAACGCGACTAATTCGAAGCCTTGGTTCCTCGCCAGGGGTTGTTGTGTATGTAGTTTATATATGTGTAAGTAGATTTTATCATAAAAGTGTTAGTTTGGGTTCTGAAGAAGGTGTTTACACCACCTGCCATGTATCTTTGTCTTTCATGATTTCTCTGTCCAAGGTTGTCTGGAAGAGATCGCTATTTAGCGGTAAGACCGCCTGTTGTATACCTATAGTTTAAAATGTACTGTTCCGTGTTTTTTGTTTTTTGGTGTTCAATAAAGAGTATTTGTATTGTATTGTATTGTATTGTTGTTTTGAGTGAGGTTTAATGGTGGATACTCCGAGGTTCAATAGAGGAGGTCAAAAGTTCTTAAGATGCTCAACTGATCGCACAACCAGTTAACACCACAGCGGGAGAGTTTGGCTCAGCACTTGGATTTCCTTACATTTTATTGCCATTTTAGATGTTTTTCTGAACATGCACAATTCCGGCGTTAACCGCAGATTCATTCAGTTGGGTATCCGAGGCACCCTGGAAGTCCTGTATCGATGCTTGGAGTATTCATCATCAGATTTCACTAAAAACATTCCCTGGCGAGGAACCAAGGCTTCGAAATAGCCTGTTTAGTATGAAAAACGCACTCTGACCCGTATTTTTTGCTCCTGAGTGTAGTTGAGGCTCGGGAAACAGAAATACGAGGATAATTCCGCACACTCCTAGAGGGAATGTTAAAAAGACTGCCCAACAAATCAACGCAACCAACATTGCCGTTAACGACATTTAATAGGTAAACTATATTAGCAACCTCGCGGCGCTTTACACGCGGTAATAGATTTTCTTAAAATACCTTAGCCTATTTAAATTTTGTTTTTATAAATTATTTTTATGACTTAAACATTGAATTGGCAATCTAGGTATCGATGTTAGCTTATCGATGTTCATTTAAAAAATGCGTTTGCTTTGTATGAAATTTGTATTTTATTTATTTCCTTATGGTACGGCAAATAAAGTGCGTACGGTAAGTAAGTATATTTACTGTCTTATTTATTCGTTATTCGTTATTATTCGTTAGCCTAAAATGTCCCACTGCTGGCAAAGACCGTCTCGTCCTTCCCCACGCATAACTTATTTATTAACCGTAATAAGTTTAATTTCATCTAATTTGATTGACGCCGATCGTAAACGTTTCTAAATCTAGTGAACATCTGTCCATAGAAACTTGCCTCATTTTTAAAGCAAAATGTACTCGATTTTAAACTCAATTATCTACCTATGTCTATATAACACTCAGTTTAAAATTAAGTGTAACATTTTCTGTGTTATTACGAGACAAGAAAATGTATATCCTAAAATGTGAAATGCTTTTCCTAACTCTATAAGGAACCTTAAAAGGTTCCGTAGACTAGACGGAGAAGGTAGACGAACTGTCTAGTGTCAATGAACTTACGTCTAATTTTGACGGGTACATAGTCTAGCAAAGAATATCTAACCAATAATATACCAATAATAATTTATTTTAGCTCTGTATTTTTGTGTATTTAGGTGTTCAAAGTTCTTTTCTGATAGTGATTTCTGCTTTTTATGCCTTTGTGGTGCACAGTAGGTAATAAAAGACTTGGACTTATTCCGTGTATTTGGCATCTTACTTCTCGTTTCAAATGGACTTGCAGTGGTGCAGAGGTTAAAACTATCCTGACCTCTGTCCTACATATCACCGTACAACGTTGCCACCAATCTTCCTGGAGAAGATTGGATTGTATTTTACTGCTATATTGATTTATACTTTTATATACTTGACACTGGCGCAATCACTTCATTGTGGGAACGCCATATCCCCGCGGGGCAAAGAAAAAGAAGAAGAACCACATATTCAATTAATGTTGAATTATACCGAGTAACGTTACCGAGAAGAGTAATGCACAAGATCATAGAAATACTTTGTAGAGACGCAGTTTCATTTCATTGTCTTTAACTCTATTGCTATCATATTGTTTACAGCTACCTATACTGTAATGTTAAGAGTTACTAAGAGCTATATGGCTTTAGAAAAGCGGAATGGAGGCCCAGTAGTCACTCATGTTTTTTATGTCTCGTATTAATAATTTTGTATTCAACTAACGCGTTCATAATCTTTTAAATACTATAATTATTCATCAGTCATTTAATACGCAAAATAAGTCCCAATCTTATCTTTATTATTTGTAATAAACGTTGGCAAAACGTGAGCTCCATTCGAAATGAAATTGGTAACATGATTCATTTTAATCTCTATTTTACAATTTCCAACCTTCGCTACATAATACTGTCGCTGGGGCATAAACTTTTATTCAAACTGAAACCTTTTTAAACCTGGTCGAACCAAAAAGGCCACAACACATAAACGCAAGTATAAAAAGATCCGAAACGTCAAATTCATTGCAGCGTCATTGACATGACATCGCAACTCGAAATATCGTTTAAGAACCGAAAAAAACACCTCTCCCATGAACTGGATGTCTTACACAATCTGGTGGCTGGAAGATCATCACCGGGAGGTTTTCGTATTCATAATAGTCATGTTCGTGACTTTTTTGTTCTATGACATGATTGAAAGCGGCAGTGACTCATCCTTCATGGTGCCGCCCGTACAGGTAGCTATCAAAGAATCATCGTCGTCAAAAATTACGAGAAATGAATTACTTAAAGTTGAAAGGCTGGACAGCATAGTTAAGATAAGTGAAGAAGATACAGAGGCAGACGAGAGGAAAGAAGCGAAGTTATCGGAGATGCTACAGAAACGATCTGACTATCATTAGACGGCTTTTAATGTATAAATGGTGTTATTTATAAACTGTTTTTTCTTTGCATTATGTTTGTGAGTAAGCTTACAGACAAAACAGACATAAACAGACACTCGCCGTGCTTGTGTGCAACTGCGCAACGTAAGATAAATATGAACTATTAGCCCTAGTCCACCTGATTGGTTCACCTGAGCATTTTAGCAGATCTTAACGAAGTCGAAGGAGCTCCGCTTTCGCGGAGCGCCTATTTCTTGGTTATTGTTCGGGGGCTCTAAACAAGCAACATAACCTCAACCTACCTAAAAGAGGAACAAATGTTCGCTGTAGGTCGCCGGTCGTTGAGGGTTTATTTGCAGAAAACGAAACGATACGTTAACTAATGGAGCGTCAACTAAATAAAGTGAGTAATTTACGCACACAGGCGCAATTGCGAAACTGAACCGATCGAGAACCGAAACAGTGGCGTAATAAAGTTATATTTTGATTCAAATATTTCGGTTCTATTCAGTTGTTGTGTAACGTTTACACTTGATTCTAACAAAAAATAGCGCTTTAAAGCTTAACATTTCATAAACGGATCCGGATCCTTTAATCAAGAAAAAAAATTACATCCCCACGTTACGTGTAGGGGAGGTACCATAACACACAAATACATATTTTTTTTGTACCACTTGTTGGCGTGACTAATATGTATATACATACCAAATTACAGCTTTCTAGTACTAAGGGTCTCTGAGCTAGGCTGCGGACGGACGGGCGGACGGACGGCGAAATTATAAGGGTTTCTAATTGACCACGGAACCCTAAAATTAGTTTGCACGACATTATTAACACCCTTATACCACACGCAGACTAAATATTTACATTTCATCCTCAAGGCATCTTTAGCATCCCCAACAATGCCCCAATCCTCAATGCATCCGACATCCCCATTAACGATATCCATACGGGTAATGAGCCCATTATGCCACTCAGTCGGAGCACATTCAAAGGAGACATTACTGTAACTACAGCATACGTTATTTTATACCCCTGTCTATACTATTCAGACCATTCTGGGGTTTATTGGTTTGGTTAGTACACAGTACTCAATGTGATGGAATGGGACTATCCCATCCCATATACTTCGAGACTGTGTGACTTTGATACAGGCCGTGTTTTGTGAAAGCAGATAAGGACTTCATTGAGACAACGTTAACATATTGGTTGCGTAATGAAAATTAGTCATACAATCGTAAGGTTAATTTTCGTCACACTATTAAAAAAATGAAGGACTTTTTGAACCATGAAGTTTCTGAATATTGATAATGTTGACAGTAGTAGAACAATGCTAAACTTTGATTGGTTCCATTTCATCGAAAGTGAATTCCTGCTGGAATCTTATTATTTTAAGGTTTTTATGGCTAGAAGGGTTAGGGTACGTTAGTCCTGTGACCACCAAAAAAAGTTTTTTTTATTTTTTATTTATTTATTAATCACAAAAAAATACAGTATGTAACTTATAAATAATGTCCCGCAAAACCGCTTGCACGGTTTGACTGCGGAATCAGTAAGTTGAGTCTCTACAGCTTAACTATAAAAATGCACGAGTAATATTAAATATAGACTTAAATACTAACTAACTGAAACTGACTGACTTAGTACTAACTATGGACAAAGGAATTTGAATAACTTACGTTTAAATTTAACTTTGTTGGTTTCGGATCTTATATCCGCCGGCAAGCTATTAAGGATGTAAGGTAATCGTTTCATAAGGCATCTGTCACCATAGTAGTGAGTGACTCTCGGCACAACATACTATATAACTCCTGCCTGTCGATGAAATGAAAAGTCGCCGAAGTAAAACATTCTATGAAGTGTTGTTGCGATTGGATAGCAATAAAAGTATCAGATTGAGTTAGAAACTTCGTAGTTGCACAATGTGTCTGGATTGAGTTCTTAACTGTCTAAAGTCCATACCAGTTGACTTGTATTATTGGCTCCCTTTCCGCCTAAAATAATAATTTGGTCATGAAAAAACCATTTTGAGGTTATAAAAGTGTTTACTTAATAAGACAAGTCAGTTGGTATGGAGTATAGTACTGTATTTCTTAAATTACAACGAGCTGGTCCTCTATTCATTGTATGAACAGTGCAAGAAGTCTTAAAATGTACTTCGTGTTCAGGTAAAGTTAAAGTGCGATTTCTTAATGTTCTTATAAACTAAAGTATATCTTGAAATCGAATCCAAAATCGGCCAAAAGATCTGTCAACTTTTTTAAAAAAGGAATTCTGCCCACGTGGTGTTATTTCGTCGATTTCGTGGCCGCAGCCGGCTATCTGACACCACGAAAGTATTTCAGTTGTTATGTTGATTTTTAGTTATTGTTATGTATGTTCGTCTGTAAGGTATTTGTAAATATGGGCATTGTTGTCTGCAATAAAGTTTATTCCTATCTATTGTATTCTAAATTGGTAAACAATAAACATCTTGCCTAATTGTGCAAAATGTGGAACGGTTACAGAATTATCAACAAGTTGTTAGAGTTGTTGGTAATTCTGTAGCTCTGCCTACTCTTAAGAATGAAGGCGTGAGTTAATGTATGATGTATGTATGTCTCTTCTAAGTTAAAATTGGTTCCTAACCATGTAAAAACCCAAATTCCACGGATTTATAATTAGTTATTTTATGTAAAATGAATAGATATCTAACTTTATCGAGTTGTACCCATGAAAAATATTTTTAGATCTAAATTTTGCACGCTCGTGTAACGAACGCATCCCCCACATTTTAGCGTTTTTAACATGCAAATGCAATCAATCACCGAGATAACTGTCATTTAATAGATTGCTCGCTCGCCCTGTTTGTTCACTTTGTCATACGTTTGATTAAAACATCGATCAGCTGGTCGCCCGATACGGTGCGATGAATAATTTGCGAGTGCCCTTTGGAGGGTCGAAGATTGGAATTTTCAAAGTGGAACAAAAAAGCGTTCCCGTTTCGTCGTTCCACACCCAAAAGGTAAAAACGGGATCCTATTACTAAAACTTTACTGTCCGTTTGTCTGTCTGTCACCAGTGCCCTATACCACAAAACTTACAATTACAATTTGACAAGTGTCAAGTTACAAATTTGTCATAATACAAGTGCGTGTACCACAAAATTTACAAGTTACATATTTGTACTGGAAAATTCCTACAAATATGTAAATTGTAGCAAATATCTACAATTTATCGTATCACAAAACTTTACATACGTTACATATCTTTTCCGGAAAATGTACAAATTTGTAGCTGACAATTGTTTTGTGCTACATTAAATTGTAGTAACAATTATACATATGTGTAGAATTGTACCTACAAGTTAACAATTCTCTAAACGTTTGTCACACCCTCTTACAACTATATTAAATACTAGTAATTTTTCGTTATCTCTTTCCATTTATTTATTTTCACAGCGTGCGTCAATTTATCACTAAATTTTCCAAAAAGAATTTCTTTGTTTTCATTTATGAGGCCTAAAATAGTTAGCTTGGCTTGCAAGTCCATTGTAATGTCAGTGTACGTAAGTAATGCCCGTTGATATATCGGTATTTCACTATATATAGTATATAATTGTAATCAATGCAATTCTTGTGTATTGCGAATAAGGTGAAACTACCTTCAAACGCAAAGATACGAAATAAATTGTAATGTAATTGTAGTTGTATATTTACAAATCAACAATCCTACAATTATGTAGCTGTCATGACATACCTTTATTCTTTGTGATACGCTTTTAAAAAAGTGACATATTTGTAATCCGCAAATTGTAACGAAAACATATTTCTAATGATTGTGGTACATTTTTTTGTTTACAATTTAACAATTTTGTAGAATTGTGCACTTGTAAAGTTTTGTGGTATAGGGCACAGGCTGTATCTCACGAACCGTGATGGGTACTATAGCTAGACAGTTGAAAAATTTCACAGATGATTGTATTTATGGTGCCGCTATAACAACTTATACTAAAAACAGAAGCTCTCATACAACAAACGTGTTTTTTTGTAGATAATGTTACGGAACCCTTCGTGCGCGAGTCCGACTCGCACTTGGCCGATGTTATGATTTTATGCTGCTACAATTGTTACAAAAAAGCAGCCGCGGCGCGCGCAAAGCGGTGTTGGCGACTTCAAAGGGTTGTACTGCACACTATTTGGACGAACGAGCTGTATTTTTATTTTATTGTGACATGGTTCTATTGCCCATATAAGTCCTATAAAGATAGAACCATGTTAAACTATCTAACCGCGAAACATCTTTGTATGTTAGTCTCATAGAAGACTTCATAATGTAACATTACCATGTTATACAGCTATTAGTTTCCAATATTTTCCACACTGTTCCCCGTGTTCCGGTTTAGCGTGATATACCACCTGGCTATCAGCGCAATCTGGTGTAGTAATTAATTCTGTTATGGCCCCTATTGGCGGGCAGCCAGCGCTATGTCCATAGTTTTTGTCGAGTCATGTTCGAATTTTGTTTTTATGCCGGTGTTCTTTCTGATTTTTAAGTATGTATGATACGTAATAGCTTTAGGAACACGTCTTTACCTACATTTATAATTAAATAGAGGACGCCCGCGACTTCGTTTCGTACGCGTAGAATAAGTTTCCCGCTACTCCCCCTATTTTAACCACTTATAATTTTGAAAAATCGTTTGTTAGTGATCACTTACATCATGAAAGGAACCATTGTACCAAATTTAAAGTTTCTAAGTACAGAAGTTGCGGCCGTGCGTTGATATATAAGTCAGTGAGTCAGGCCTTTTATATGTATAGGTTTTCTATTTAAAAGTTTGATTTATTGATTGTCAAAGATGGTATCAGTGATTATAATGTAATCCCTCATCTCATCAGGTTAAACACATAATGATAAAGAAACAAAACAAAACCACATTACATAGATACAAAAACATCAAGACACAGAGAAATTGTTGCGAAACGGTCCCAACTCAGCATTCGCTAGCCGTAAAGCCAGTGGTCTTCCGTTGGAACCGCTTGGTGAAGAGACGGAAACACACTTAACACGAAACGACGTTAAAAGAAAAACATCAAGGATCAAATACGATCAATTGTTCGAGATATTTAGATATTTAGATATTTGTTCACAATAATCTATTTTTTATCCTGAACTGACGAATGATACTTTTCTATCTACATTTAAAACCTTCAAAGCGTAGATACAAACATACCACCATACATACATCATCGCACGCACTTACCGTACAAAAGTTAACCCCTCTACGAACCCAATTTGAGTAATGGAAAAACGAATTTGGCAAATGGATGAGTCTCTTTGATACCGAGCCTGTGTGTTATAATCTCTTGTGTGCGGGATTAGGTTGTTTTCCTATTGTAATTACAGCTGCATCTACGTTTGTTTGAATTTAATTATTAATTTGACATTATGGTTGAGGTGCTGGGTTAAAATAAATATGACACATTTTCCTGCTCAAGCTACGCTTGAATATATTTGTTTTATTATTTTATGTTAGATTAATTGTTTTATATAATGCTAGGTTAAGCTTTATAATTGTATAATGTCATAAGTAGTATTAAAAAACGAATGACTGTTGAGTTTCTTGCGGCGTTTCTTCGGCGTGTAAAACTGCCCGTGCGGCCTACTTCCTAAATAAACATCTTTTATTTTATTTTTTTATCTTTTAAGTATTTTTCTCAAAAATGACAGGAAAAGTTGACATTACTATCTATATATTGGGATGCGAAGTACATAGTTTACTGACAGATCTCAAATTAAAAAAAAAAAACATTGCGTGCTCGCTACACAAGCACGCAATGTTGCATACAAATTTCATTACCATCTAGTATCTAACTTTTTAAAAAGTGAAAACGGCCTTAATAAAATGAGGGCACAAGTCTTATTACATCCAAATTTTGTTCGGAATATAACTTTTTTATCTGTATCTCGAATAGCTTGAGTAGTTTAAAAAAAAAAGCTTGCGTTTCTCCTTGTCATAAACAAAAGACGGTAAAGAGTAGGTAATATATTGTCTGTATAGATTGTGTGGTATTTCTTTCCTTAATAAAGTACTTTACTCCAACATAATTTTATTCTTGCGATTTTTGAGAAAAGCACTATATATGCCTCGGCAGGAACGGCAATTGCGGGCCTCGTATTTTTAAACGGACTCGCAAGCTCGTCCGTTTAAACCAATCCTCGCCCCGCAATTGCCTACTTCCGTGCCTAGGCAATAATGTACTATTGAATACGTGGTTTTACTTGCAAGCGTATTGGCCAAGATTATACTGAGACAAGTACAAGTTCTTTCTGTTATGATTCTGTCGAGGGCTAATGTCTAAACTTCCTTATCTTTCTTCATAATAGTATCGTCTTTCATTATATTCAAGGACTACTAAGCAGAAGTAATGTCTTGCAAGTGTATCAATTACATTGGACTTTATTGTCATTGTCCATAGAATGCAAATTATATTAAGCGCTACGTCAAGTGGGCTATGCTATACCTAAATGAAACGCAGTGTAACACAAAATAGAGACTACACAGCGACACAAGCGAGTGCCGTATCCTAAATGTATAAATAAATGTATCTATACATGCAAATCAATTGTAGTGCGATACTCTTCGCAACAAACTCGAGAACGGCTCAACCTATTAAAAAAAAAAAAAAGATGTTTTTTTTTGGTTTTTTCCACTTACATAAAACCTAACTAGGTTTTACTTTATTGCATCAAAACTCCTTAAAAACATATTGAACTAATGGTGAAAACGGCATTTGAATCCGTTGCACTTGCGTGGTTTTATACTATGTAGAGAAGAGATGCTCTTCTTGCATTCTCTGAAGACCCTGCCAAGATGAACTATGGTATAAGTCCCGTCTCGTAAAAAGAGCGCTGACCTTAGATGTAGTTGTTTCGTAACCCGATTAGAATAGAGACTACAATTGCGTGAACGCATCCAAGATCAGCGTTCTTTTTACGTGACGGGCAGTTTAACTAGCGTTTCTATTCGTGTTTAAACCAATCGCGTCACAGGTAGATGACGTGATACGAAAAGTCACGTGATCTACCAGTGACGCGATTGGTTAAAAACGAAACGTATAGAAACGATAGTTAGCGTAGTGCATGTTAGCCGGGCTCTCTGATTTGTTTCATACTCTCTCTGTCATAATTGACTGTGTCTCGAGACATCGTCAGTCCATACTGAAACTCGTAACCGACCGATTGTTTGAAAACAACTATTGTCACGCGACATATTTAATTTAAACGTCGTTGTTATAAATAAAAAACGTTACAAACCGTTTTCTCAGCTTATACATATCTTTACGAATTCACATCCAATTCCATTTTCAAATATAGGAACATGGTAACTTTTGATTTCAATCGAAATTGTGTGGTTATATTAAGTTAATAGTGAAGTGCATTTTATTTGTATTTTTAGTGAGTTAGGTTATTTAATTATTTATTAGTGTTGTGTTGTAGAGTGAGCGGTGTCATGTTTAAGTCTTCGTATAATAATGGAAATTTTCATTATTTTAAAGTAAGTAATAATATTATGCTGTTTTAAAAAGAACACTACTTGTACTTACAAGGAAAGGTACCCGACTGTCCCGGTTCCGATTTTGTTGATTTTTATAACTCATATTAATAAAAACGACCCTTCAAAGATCAGAACATACACTTTCTGTTTTAGCCGTTTTAACAAAACACGAGCTCATTATTTTTTCATCTTCTGAAACATTTATAATCAAACCACTATGAAACCCCAACATGTTGAGTTTGGGCCGCTAAAATGTGTCTGTTATTTTAAACTACTCTCTAACATATATCAAAATCAACAAAATCGAAGCTGGACAGTTGGGTACCTTTCCTTGTTAGTTTACTAAGGCTTTTTCTTACAGTAAATTGACTAATATATTTTTAATTAGCAAGCTGTTGGCACCGGTTTTATTGGGTAAAGTAAATATTATTCCGGTAGCCTCAAGTTTCCGTATCACATAAAAAAGTTCCGCGTATTGCGGATTGCGGGTTCATAGCGAAGTTGTTTATTACTTGGTTATTCCATTCCTCGTTTGTTTGTTGGGAAACTTTTTACTTTTGATTTTATGATAAAGTGGATCAATCTGGTTGTTATATGTGTTCGACTGTATCGTTTTTGGGTTTATTTTTATTTTCACTCGGTCATCGTTGTGTTTTTTATTGGGTACGTATTTTTTAGCAATTTTTACACGACGAAAAACTGTTTTTTTTAAATAGAATAATAGTTTAGATCGTTATAAGTGATCTTAGGAATAAACTTTGCAATTAAAATACCTTTTTTGCCCTAGTCCAGACAAAACAGTAAATACGTTACATTTTTTTTAAATTATCAATTTCTTGCGCCCCAATTGTTTCATAAATTTATAACGTATTAGAGCCTCTATGTAAGCATGTTTCAGAAATTCCTGAATTAATGATAACATTACAAAGCTATTCCAAAACAGTCTTTGTGTATTATTTTAATTCATAGTAAGATCCTTGGTCGAATATACAAGTGCCAACTGTCCTTCAACGAAAAATCCGGTAACCGCAGGATACAACATCAAGAGCAAATAGTAAATTGCTCAGAACACTAAGAGTTACATTACAATCGGTTTAGCCTAATTGAAGCCATTGTCGGGCGATCGCTTGAGGCAATTGACCCGAGTTGCTCGCGCACTGTATGTTTGTATGTATGAATGAATAGAAAAAAACTTTCGAAATTTAGGTCATATAGTCTCTATGTATAAATGTTTATAGTATTATAAATGTGTTTTTACCCGACCATCAAAAGGAGGGTTAAGTTTTTCGAGCATATATATTATGTATGTATGTCTATTTCTGGGCACGGATTTCTACATTATGAGGTGTCATTAGATTTGTCTTAATTGTCGAAGTGACAAAGGGCAGGTAGACACATTTTCAATATGGCGTCCGAAAAAAAATTGGAGGGTTTATTTTTGCTTTGTCTCTTCAATTACCAGTTACAGAGGAAACATTGATATTATAACTACAACGCGGACGAAGTCGGTTGCGAAAACTAGTTATTTACATTGATATTGTATCTATAGAAAAAAAACAACAACAAAATTTCATGAAATCTAAATAATGGATAGAGGCCCTGGTCTATCGTTTCTTGTTATGTAAACAAACAATAAATCAAAGACATACTCAGTATTTTTTTAATATTAGCATACAGTTTTAAAAAAATCCACCTAAAACAATTGTTAAGACGTATACACATTGCAGGTACCGCGAGTAATTTGTCTTGAGCAAAGCGGTGCAGGTGTGTCCGCGGCTTTAACAAATGTGCCGGCATCACGCCGAGGTTACGGTACAGACAAGACAAAAGTATTACTGAAAAAAAAAACGTTTTACAACATATACATTTCAAGAGCTGAACACTAATGAAAGTAATTTGTCTTTTTTTTTCTCTTTCAAATTGATTCGACACGCAAAGGTTAACTGATACTAAATAAGGTAAACAATAAAATTGAAATGAAACTAAGTCTGCTTCTTAGAAGTGTCAAATAGAACTTTGCAACACATTGTTGCTCGAGAAAACTAAATAAAACCCGTTAAAAAAATAAAAAATAAAAAAATATCATGGGACAATGTCACACCAATTGACCTAGTTCCAAACTAAGCTCTAGGCTTGTACTATGGGTACTAGACCACTACCTAAATACTTAAATACATAGAAAACATCCATGACTCAGGAACAAATATTCGCGGTCATCATAGAAACATCTACCCTTCCTTACCGGGATTTGAACCCAGGACCGCTGGCTTCGTAGCCGGGTCACTACCAACTAGGCCAGCACATCATAGTAGGTACTACAATGTTCACAGTAGGGTTTTTTTTATCTGTGGTGTAACTTCAGTATGATGTGTTTGTTAAAATTTACAACACCTATCTTTGTTATAACCCGTAACTTGATTCTCTCGAAACACTATTAAAAGAGTTTTTAAGTTTAAATCTACAAAAACGGGTCCTTGCATTTAAAAATTTCGTTGCTCCTAAGTTTCGTTACACTAACGGTCATTAAATTGTAATTAGATGTTTTACAGACCTTTTAAAAAAGTTTTTGCTGACTGTACTTAACATTGCACCGTAACGTTCTTTGCCTGCGGTTTTATTTCTTACATGTTTGGTTGAAGAAGGAAAGCTCTTCATTTGGAATGATTTTAAACAAATAAATATCAGGAACAATGCAATGTATACACCGTGTTTTTTTTGATTTACGATAACTTCGGCATATTACTAGGTATATCTATAGAAACTAATTGGTAGATTAGATTTTTAAATATTGCAAAAAAAATTTTTTTTTCAGTTTAGAACAAAATAATGAAATCTTTTATCTTTGGTCATTCTAAAAGGGCCTTTAGAGTTACCTAGCTAATAATCAGTGTCAAATACGTCTATGTTGGCGTGACATACACACACAAGTAAAGATAACACTTGACAGGTACAAATCACTTTAGATTGACGCGTATACAAACCTAACAATTGGAAACTCTTTACTCATACGTATTAAAAGAAAATTGTTGTTATCAATTAAGAGCCTTTTACACTAGTTTAACGTGATTAACTGATTAAATTTAAAAATTAAATATCTTTAAAACCGTTAGACTTATCATTTGTCTGTCTTCGGGAAATTAACTTTGTTTGACCTAAAGAACGTTCCCTTAAAGTTATCGTAAATCAAAAAAAACACGGTGTATTGTGACTTACTTTGGAAAATAAATATCATTCATTCATTCATTCATTCATTCAATCGCATACAAATCGACGTAGTCCTTAACTAAGCTAACTAAACTCGGTACTAAAATACTAGATACCAATTATATTATCCGAGACGCCTTTCAACAAAAGGAGTGTGTACTGTAAATTCCGAAAATCGTTTTTTCCATGTGGCGATTAATACCATTCGCATATTTTACCACTTTATTTTTTCTCATTAGCTACTTTTCCCGAAGGGCTTTCTAACCATTCGCATATTTTCCCACTTTATTTTTTCTCAATAGCTGATTTTCCTGAAGGGTTTTCTAACCATTCGCATAATTTACCACTTTGTATATTTTTCCTGAAGGGATTTTTGAGAGAAGCGGATATTCTGTCGCATTTGTTCCTAATCTGCTTACTTTGTCATTGTGAAATATAAATAGAAAAAAGTGTCTCAGTTTAAAGAGCAGAATAATAATCCTTGCATTTAAAGCCGCAATGTCAGAGATAGCCTGTTTATAGATATAGAATACGTACCTCAACGGTACATTACCTTATAGTAAGATTGTGTTATTGTGCTGGAGTCCACAGGCGAGTACTTATACTCGTACAAAAGCTGTAAGTCCATTTTCAAATGACCTAACAACTTACCTAACATACGGGTACCTATATAGTCCGTGAGCTCCTAAAAAAACCTTCGGAGTTTAGAAGTATACTTCGGGTATTGACGATGACACGCGATCGTGATATGCCGTTCTGTTCTGTTCTGTTATCAACTTGCAAAACTTTTCGAGGTTACCGTATAAAAATATAAGTAAAGACTAACCATCAGCACAAAGTAAACCTTGCTGTAATAATATTACGCTTATTTATCCTTTTCTCTATACTAATCGTTAAAAACCGTAACTAATGTTTAAATCTCAAAATTTCGATTCCTTTTTCGAATTTGAACAATTAAGTTAGTTGACTTAACTACTGATCAAACAACGGGCCCTAAGTCAAAAAGACAATTGTCATTTTCGACAACACGAAGCCTCCCGATTTCCCCCGAAACCCGAAGGTTTTTCTAAGAGCTCAAGGACTGTAAGTATATGCCAAAGTTAAGAGCTGAAAATCATAAGTCTGAAGTTGGTTAACCCAGCTACTTACTTAGTTTTATTGACGAACGTCAATAATTTTTAACGGGCAGGTTACGAGGGTTAATAAGTAGGTAACTATTTGATTCAGCGTATCGATTTCTTAATATTGGTCGTACTCGGTCTTATACTATTATCTATTCAAATTAATACTAATTATTGAAAACAAAAACTAAAAACGAAATATTCATTTTGTATTTTATAGCTTAAATTAAATAAATTTACCCTTTGTACATTACAGTACATTTATAACTAAATGAATACTTTGTTAAACATAAAAACGATTACTCGTTAGTTAAGCAGATTAGGAACAAATGCGACACAGAATATCCGCTTCTCTCAAAAATCCCTTCAGGAAAAATATACAAAGTGGTAAATTATGCGAATGGTTAGAAAACCCTTCAGGAAAATCAGCTATTGAGAAAAAATAAAGTGGGAAAATATGCGAATGGTTAGAAAGCCCTTCGGGAAAAGTAGCTAATGAGAAAAAATAAAGTGGTAAAATATGCGAATGGTATTAATCGCCACATGGAAAAAACGATTTTCGGAATTTACAGTACACACTCAACAAAAGTGCGTTCGCGGGTGGTAGGACCTTGTACAGGGCCCGGATCGCTACCACCATCTTATGCATTAACCTACCGCCAAACAGCAGTGTTCGCATTGTTGCGTTCCGGTTTGGGGATAAGACAGCCGGTGTAATGACTAGCATAGAGGCATTCCATCTTAGTCCTCAGGGTTGGCAACGCATTTGCAGTCTTGTGAATGCGTATGCCTATGGGTCACAGTTTCCACTTACCATCAGGTGGCCTGTGTGCTCGTTTGCCTTCTGTATGCCATAAAAAAAAGTATCATTATGCAGAATTTTTATTGAATCGATAGGAATTTCATGCCGCATGAGTTTGTTTTTGGCAGGCGTAATTCTAACCTAACATAATCTAACCTACACGTAAAGAATATTAAGAAAACCTTTACAGTACAAAATAGCGTTCGATTAAATGATATACTCGTAGGTATATCCCTTCAAGGGATCTCTTGAAGATTGTCCTTTGATTTATATTTACGACGATTTTGAATGCGTTAGCTCTATTGTTACCATTTGAACAACAAAAACTAATTATTTTTCACCAAACCTTGACGGATCCTGTGACCCTCGTGTCTTGAAAGGGTTCTGAGTGAGGACTTCATCAATCAGCCCTGACACAGTGAATGGACGGAAGGGCCAAAGGGACTTTAAAAAAAAACAGCAATTACGAACTGGATGGTGAAACGGGAAAATGTCGGTTGGGAAGTTTTAAGGAATTTGACTCTTTACTTACATTTAAGTATAGGTGAAAAACTTAAGTAAATGACGTCTTGCATTGTATATTGTTTTCTTGTGTTTTTTTTTTATGGCATAGGGAAGGCTGACGAGCACACAGGCCACCTGATGGTAAGTGGAAACTGTGACCCATAGACATTCGCATTCACAAGACTGCAAGCCTAAGACTGCAAATGCGTTGCCAACCCTCAGGACTAAGATGGAATGCCTCTATGCTAGTCATTACACCGGCTGTCTTATCCCCAAACCGGAACACAACAATGCGAACACTGCTGATTTTTTTTAAGCACCATCATGTCAGGAATAAGAAAAACGTTTATTGCGTTTTTGGCACAAGCTTTTGTAGCCAACTGTATTTTTTGTACAGTCATCTGTTATTCTTACCGAGTATAGTACAAACTCTGTATGTCTACGTGATTCTTTTAAGCGTCTGTCTTTTAAGTTGAGGCGGCTCATATTAACCGGCGAGTTTAAATAGGCAGAGCGTACATATAACACATTTTGCGTTTGTTAGGCCTTTACATCAAAAGCATAAATTCTATGTAGCGATTCACCGAATCGCTTTTCACCTCGAACGTATATTTAATTTTCGCGTTGTCTCGATCGTTTACTGTTTTATTCGTTATAAGTTTTAGTCGCATTTCACCTTGATTGTGCATTTAACTATCGCGTTTTGCCTCAATCGTCATATTTTTGTCGATATATAAATTTTTGTCGCATTTCACTTCGATCGTGTGATACATTTTCGCTTTGTATCCTAATCGTCTAATTCAGTATTAGACCATATCTTTAGTCGCAATGTACTTTTTTCATTTTTTTAGCCAGGTTCAAGCTCCGTATTTTCTCACAAATATTGAATTATATAATTATAATAATAATTATTGTATCCTACTTTAATGTCACTGTACTTCAATTTCGCAATGACAGAATATCATCTAATATTTATTAGTCACAAAGATAATATTTCAATGACTTTGATAACATTTAAGACATTAAACTACGGGTTTAAAACGCGTTTTAAAAAAAATGTTACTGAATTTTAGTGCGAACATCAATTAACGCGGCACATTAAATAGAGTCCCAAACAAACATCGATCGCGACGAAATGCGTCTAGCGTAAAATACTACAAGACAAATTAAATGCTACATATTAATTATATTAATGTAAAAAGCCACGCGAAAAATTGCTCCAAGTAAAAGATTCTATTGAAATTTTGTTCATTCGAGGTGAAATGCGATTCTGTGAATTGCTCCAAGGAATTTATGATTTTGAGGTAAAGGACTAACAAACGACATTTTGGTGCACACATTCTCAATTGGGTAGCGTTATACGGCATAGACTAGACTCACTTCTCACCGCATTCACCTCTCAGACACCATAATACTGCATTGTCATTGGGTGTTCCAAATAAAACCTGATTCTCTAAAACCGATGCGTTACGGCCTGATTCAAAATATTTCGAGATAAAAATCCGTTTCTTATTTACAACTTAATATTCTAAATAAATTCAGTTAAACTCAGTGCAAAGATATACCCGACTTGTTGTTCTTTATCAACATTTATTATACTTCTCGTAAATAGTTTTTTTAACTTTTCTACAAGACGTGAAAGAAATAAACTAAACTTGATTTACAATAATTCAAAACGTTTTAATAAAAAAACCTTTTTGACACCTCATTCTAAAACAGAAAAAACCTTCCCAATCATGCTGTAGTTACAACCAAAGAGGTATCATATTGTCAGATAGGAGATTTTTCATCTTTTATCATATCCATCAAGCACCGGTCAACTGGTGATACAGGGTGCGCCGGTCAACTCGCGATACAGGGTGATGTTTTAATCTGTCCCGTTAATTACCTCTGGGGGATGTGATGAAGTGCCCTACACGTTAGATTAGCCATTGTCCGCTAATGATGGATGAAAGAGGGCGTCACCGTATTTGGGGGTCCACACTGAAAGCGCGAGCGGGAGCGACAGCGGTTGTTACCTATATCAGAACTTAATTAATAATAATTAATAATAGTTGAATAAATTGATAACTGGTATGAGGAAGAAATACGTACTGAGATTGGATTAGGTGTCTTCCCCAATAGAAACTATTGAAAGCTTTGGTAGAAATTTCTTTGCGAGGTATTAAAACAAAAAAAAAAGTAAAATAATCAGGGAATCACAGGAGCAATCAATCAAACCTCTCTCGTGGTAATTGTAATCCTGGATAGTGGACCCCAAAGCAGTAACTTCGAAACTTCTAACGCTTCGCGCTTTTACTAGTCATTCAAGAACAAACATAGAGAAAGGGATGGAGCTGAAGTACCTTCGAATAATAATTTAACTTAGTAACTGAGCGCTACTTTAGCTTTATGTTAACAAAAAGCATTCCACGTGATATTTAAGTGAACACAAGTAGGACCAAAGTACTTGTTTTTTAAACAACATAGACTTAATATCTAGTTATTGAAATTTTAAAGTCTGTTAACGCAGACTCCTATCACTTCTATCCACATAACGCGTCCCCACGCCGCGGAAACTCGGGTTCTGGTTAATTCCGGGTTAATCTCGCCTCATTGTCTACGAAGGATCTCCAATCGAGCCTGGGTTCTCGTAATTGCATAACAGATAGGTGGTACGCCTCTGCTGGTGTCATTTGGGATAGAAGGGGTCAAGTATTTAGGCAAACTTTTTTAAATAAATCAAAGATATAATGAGGACGAAAGGACACACCCTGTATAATGCTAAAAATATATAAATATAACTTAGGTACAATAATTATATCTTACTTAATACTACAAATGCGAAAGTTTGTGTGTTTGTATTAGTTTGTTACTCCTTCACATTGTAACGGCTGGACGAATTTGGATCAAATTGGAAATGGAGATAGCTTATAGACTGGATTAACACATAGGCTATTTTTCATCCCGGAAAATTTAAAAGCTAGTAGATAATAGTGAAGTAAAAAGGACATATTTTTACACCCTTTTTTTCGGCAGACTTTATTTTTAAATCCCGCTTTTGGTATACGCATACCTCTTCAAGCTTCTTATATCCTTTTGTGACACATCATTAGACAATAAAGATTCAATAAATAAATCATTAAGTCAATCTGCGTTAAGTGCTGGATCTATTTTCTAAAGTTCCAAAGGTGCCCCATAACTTTCCTCGTAGCAATAGTCCTTAAAGATTTTAATGGCGGCCCAAAAACGGAGTACAATGGAGCCCGCCAAGACAAATGGTCGGAGACAATGCCACAATAGGATGCTTTTATTCGCGGCCAGTGTCAGCACGTATTTAGACAACCGCCTGTATATGTATTTATATAATTATTTTTCAATTCAGTGTGCAGTTAGACAGTGAGTTGAATTATACGGCAAATCTAGGAGTTTTAGTCAACTTTCCTCGATTCTATCTATTTTATTTTTCATCTGGGAGATCAAATCCAATCAAATTATTAATTTGTTAACATGGTTATAGGGTGTTACAAATATAGTATAGCTATGTTTTGCCGCTAGGCATACAAATATGTTAGGTCATGATAGCCCATGCACAAAATACAATTTTGGTTTCATAAGCTGAGCACGCACGGTACAATCAAGGAAATTGATTCCTAGACCACTTTGAACTACGTCAAAGTGACGCAATCAACTAATCCATCCAAACGAGACTTCTTACGATTTTATTTACAGTGTCACTTTGACAAAGTCCAAGGTGGTCTAGGAATCAAATTCCTTGACTGTACATGGTGACGCGTCAGATATATAATTCTGCTACTGAATAGTACACTGTTTGTGCTAAGAAGTTTTTTTTTAAATCTACACATTCATCTGGTCTTAACAAAAGCGTATTTTTTTTTGTAATGACTGTATAGTATCTTACATGATCTAAATAACTCAAAAATGGCTGTGTAGTCAATTCTTTTATGCAAAATTATTTTCATTACCGCATAGTGATGGAAGTGCCATATTTTCATCCCACTGAGATATTAAATACTTTATGAACAGGTGAATAAAAAATCCCTATCAGAATATAAACTATCACTAAAAGAATATATAAGTCTATTTACGTCCAAAATCACTTAAAGTCCGTACGCGCACTGAATGAAGCGATTCGTTGTTGACATCCTGACAAGGGCAGAAAACGAATCTATCCAGAACGTGAAAAATGATGCAGTGGTAACCCTAGCAGTGGCAAAAAGGTCATATCTTCTCAAGCCCGTCGTGTATGTGCTACTTTATAAATAAATGCGTAAGATTCAGATTGTTTTGGCTAGTTTATAGCAGATACGTTTTTTTTAAGTTAGGACGAAATCAGTCCTTCGCTGTGGCACTGTGTTGACAACCCTAGCGAAACGCATAGATTGATGGTTAGACAAACAATACTGACCGTTATTATGGTATTATTATGTACTTAGAAGAAGTATTGTCCAGTTTTTGACAATAGCTTTGCAATAGGGGGAAGGAAACCCCTATTTTATGAACTTGATAATGATAGTTGACAGATGATTTAGCATAGGTACATTGCGAAGTTAACAAGCTTTATACATCACTGGATAACATATTAACAAATTAAACTCACTGTTAAAATTCTACAAAATTCCATGGAGAAAAAAGAACAGCCACTACAGCAGTTAATTATCTCCGTTGAAAAGATGTTTATTCAGTAAGTAGGCCGCACGGGCACTTTTACACGTCAAAAATCTACCAGCGCTTCGCAAGAGACCACTACTGAGAAGAAGCGCCGCAAGAAACTCAACAGGCAGTCGTTTTTTAAATATAGCTTAACTATGATATTTTACAATTACTATTATTAAATAATTATGAAAATCTTCAAGAATAATAGCGTTCTTACTTTTGATCTAGCCATTTACGAGTAATAAGTCCACTAACCACCAACTAAACCTCATCCGAACCAGTCTATCCGTTTTGGAGCTGTGATGACACATACCTACAGATACACATGTACCTACACACGTTAAACTTATAATTCCGCTCTGTTATCATCTATCCACAACAGCCATCCACCCACCACAACTATCCACCCAACCCTCACCACAATCCAACATCTGCCATAACCACCCACCAACCACCCATTTAATAAAAAAAAATCTTTCAGTTTTTGTAAAAGCCTAACGATAAGCGCGTTAGTCTTTTTGCTAAAACGACAATAAATCATTCACCAATAAAGTCAAACACCCATACATCGTGACGTTATCGACCTGATTGATTAACTGGTCTTAGCAAGGAAGCAAATCCATGTGAGATAACATTAGTCTATCATTAGCCCCCTTGCAGAGGGGTAAGTTCTACTGGATCATTTAATTTACGGCGAATTTAAGAAAGAAGAATCATTTCTTTGTGACAAAACAAGGACCAAAATAAATAACAACCAAAGGTATTGAATCACAAAATTATTTAATTGGCCTTATATTTCTACAATTAAAATTGTCACAGGCCCACAGTAACTAAAGTGAGAAGGTACCAAAGTGTATACATATTTATGAACTCGGTTGTACCCTGTCGCTTTAACGCCTTTGATAGATTAGTGCAGCATGTTAACCAGGACGTTACAATGATAAAATGTGCAGCTATTTATAAAATATACCAACTCAGCGTAATGCTGGCATTCAAGTAGGCACTGGTCTTCCGTTACCGTGCCGTTGTGGTTGGTTTAGCTAGGCATATTATTAATTCAAGGTATTTACGTCAACGAAAAGCAAGCCGGTATATTATAGATCCTTATAATTAACATACATACATATCTTCCCGCCTGTCTCCCAATGGGGTAGGCAGAGATTATGGAACGCCAGGTACATCGGTCCAAACATATACACTTCGCTTCCTCTACATCTCTTCATGCACGTACGTCGGTTTCGTGTGCTTTTGATTTGGCCCTTAATCAGCACATCGCGAATCTGATCACCGTACGTCCGTCTAGGACGTCCCCTACCGACATCTCCGCTCACTCTCGCTCGCCATATCTCTTTCGTAACTCTTCTGTCATCCATCCTTTCTAAATGACCAAACCATCTTAGCATACCCTTTTCGATCTTAGTCACTACATCTTCTTTCAATCCACATCTTATAATTAACAAGATTTGAAAGTAAACTTTATGGTGTTTTCTAAGGAAATCATAAAAAAAAGGTACTATCGAACCAACGGAACCCTGACCCACCATGGAACCTTGTCACAATGATTGACGTACGATTGTCGTATAGCTTCGTATGACAGTCCTAACGTCAATCACTGTGACAAGGTTCTATGGTGGGTCAGGGTTCCGTTGGTTCGATAGTACATAAAACGAATAAGTCTTATAACTACTCTAAATAAACTTTAAAACACAAATCTCTTCACAGTAAAGCCTATTGCAAAAGGTTCCCAACGCGACATGCCGTTGGTGCAACCTGCCCAAAAACAAAAGAAATTCGGATTTTGAAAGTTGATTTAAGCTTCAGCGACACTCCACTGGACGGATGCTGTAGAGCGACGCTTGTGCCAAAGCGTTAGAACGCGGCGTGAGGCGTGAGCGTTCTGTCAGTTCTTTTTTCGAGTGTCGTTCAAATTTGCCAACGGTTTCGAGTTTACGTTTTCGATTTTCCTCTTTGGGCGACAGTTTATTTAGATAGGTACGCTGAGTTACTTGTAGTTGTGTGTTGTGTTTTTTTTTCTAACTTTACTTAACTTAAACTAACTTAATTGTGTCGTTTATAAACAGCTGTTTGCCGTTTTTAATTACGGGTATATTTCGTCTCTTCTTAGGTTCTATTTGATCTAATGCTGACTATATAGGTCTCTACAGAATACTAGTTTATACGTTTGAAACACAATGCCGAGTTGAGTTGAGATCCTTATCGAAAAAATCACACCCTTAATAATTAAATATAAATGTTACTCTACTTTGCCTGAGTTGGTAGTTAACTAAACGTAAACAAAGAAAACCATGTAACTTAGTATGCTAACCAACCAAGACCGGCCACAGATGCAAAATATATTGAACAAATCGGTAAAGAAAATGTTTTGAATCTTTAGTGTTTGTTATCTGTTTAATTTGGATTGCATAATATTAATTAAATTTAGTTATCAACTTACTCAGACAAACTGCTGGTTGAACTGTGTGTAAGATTAGGCTATTTGGCTACGGAACCCAAAAATAAAATAAAAAACAAAGATAACTATACAGTTGCTGAAAAAACAGCAGCTGATCCGATGCCAGAACTATCAAACACTTAAAGAGTCGATAGATATAAATAACGTATCATTCGCTTGAAGCGAAGCACAAATCTTTATGGGTAATTTATCAAAATATGAGAATAGGGGTGACAATAGAAATTCCGCGTAGTTGAGTCCATGATATAAAGAAACAGGATACGGTAATAACATGTCATTATTTTAATAGGGCACAAGAATTTTCCCGCGGTTTTGTCCTCATTAAACTACTGGAAGAGATCCCTAAAAGGGATAAGTTCGCCTTTGTTTATTGTTTTCTGTTGTGTGCAATAAATAACCTAATCTAACCTACATAAGTATTGGCAATTCAACTACGCAGCTTCATTTTAATATACAATTGCATAATAAAGAACACCATAATATAACTAATTTAGCATAGAGGCATTTTATATCCACGTATTTGTAATGCTTCTGATATTGGCCGATGCCCGACTTAAAGTAAGTACTTTAGAAATGTTAGTTTTCTGTGACTTGATTGCTCACTTTAACTTACAAGGAAAGGTACCCAACTGTCCGGCTCCGATTTTGTTGATTTTGATATATGTTAGAGAGTAGTTTAAAATAACAGACAAGTTTTTTTTTTGCGGCCCAAAGTCAACCATAATTAATAAAATACACTTCAAAGATCATCGAAGATACACTTTCTTTGGTATTTTTTTTTAATATTAGTTTTAGCCGATATAACAAATACGTGCTCATTATTTTTTCATCTTCTTAAACATTTATAATCAAACCACTATGAAACTTGCATATTTTTTTTAATTTCTCTATGTAACTCACTTTTAGTCACTTTTAAGTACTTTGGAGGTCAATTTCTGCCAACAGGTTGAGTTTGGGCCGCTAAAATAAACTACGTGTCTGTTATTTTAGACTACTCTCTAACATATATCAAAATCAACAAAATCGGAGCCGGACAGTTGGGTACCTTTCCTTGTTAGATGCAAATCTTAGCCACGATTTGTTTATTAATACGATCTCTTAGGATGCTGCAGTCTTCAAATTACAGACTTCATACTAATAGTATTTCTTAAGCCGCCTTTTGCACCCTCACATCTCTGTTAGCATGTATAAGTTCCAATGAGCATAGTCGTTCATTCTGCGATCATTCCGCCAGATTTCACCCCCTTCGGAAACTGATATTGCCGGCCACGGCGCCAGGAGGCCGGGGTTCGTTAGCGTACAGTGTTCACTGTTCACGGCTTTCTAATTGTCTATGCAAAAATACTGTGATGTCGTAAACTTATGTATGATGTAAACTTTATAGAAGAAAATGTACCTGGCCGAGTTTCTTACGCCGGTTCTTCTCGGGGCAATGGTTTTATTTTTCGAACCTGTGGTAGTACTTTTTGACATTCATTGCTGTATATTATGCCTAAATTGAAGAATAAAGATCTGTGACTTTGACTGAAGTCATATCTATCAGTAATGACAAATACATACAGTAAAGTAGAATTAGGTTACAGATCATGACGTGTCATGCTACTTCAGTCAACCTCTGTCTGCTTTTTGTACTGTGTCAGAGTAAAATAGCATGACACGTTCGTAATTTTCTGTGAAAATACGAAGGAAAACAATTATGCACTGCAATGAGACTATAGACAGAAATTAGGACAACGGATAAGAAATGAAATAATTGAATGGATTGAGGAAATCCATATAAATTATAGATAGCATTTTATAATTACGAGTACTCGATGCGAAATTCTTTGAAAAAAAAGGCATATAGCAAGATATTTTAACATTCAATATTTTACAAGCTCTTTTTTTAACTTGCAATGTATGCATCTTGTTGGAGGCCTACCTACAGCTCGTCTTCCGGTCCGCGGACCCCACTCCAGAACCTTCTGACCCCATCGGCCATCAGTCCTGCGAGCAATGTGTCCCGTCCACTGCCACTTCAGTTTATTTTGTGGAGAGCCTAGGAGGAGGCCTATGTCCAGCAGTGGACGTCTCTCGGCTGACATGATGATGATGATGAACGTATGCATGTAAAAGCGAGGCTTAGACCGTCAATGAAAAAATCCTGAAGTTGATTTCTAAAAGTTAGAAAAAGACAACAAAATTGTTTCTTGCTATAGAACCGATTTGAAAGTAAGAGAGCAATCAAGTTCTGCAATTTTTATATCTAGTCTATTTCGTGCTTGGGTATGAATATTCGGGTCAAAACTTGCAAGGAAGATTTAAACCACTTCCCGGTCGATTGAGCTGAAATTTGGTATACCTACGTAACTTCAATGACAATACAGTAAATGGCACCATCGAGCTGGTCTGATGGAGACGTAGGGTGGCTAAAGGAACTTTTAAATTATACCATAATAAACCTGTCTCGTTAAGTCTGTTAGAATAGTCTTGATGACTGTCCAAAAACTCTTGACGGAAATCTCTTGCATCATAAATTCATCCTCATCTTCTGCCTATGTTAGTTCACTGGTAGACGTAGCCCTCTCCCGTTGCATGCCACCGACCGAACACAATTCGCGGCTATTCTCATCCAGCTCAGCTTCTCTGATGTCCTAAATAGCGTTTGCCGATCCTCTGTCTCTCAAGTTCATGAATTTCATGATCATCAGTGGCTTATCAGTGGCTTCTGTGACCGACCTGTTGCCACTTCAGCTGGCTAATTGGATGAGCTACGTTGATGACTTTGGTTAGAATGAAAGTTAATAGTTTGAGTTATGTATGATAAATAATATTTAGATTTCGCAAAAGATTACTCGTGAAGGTGGCAAAAAAATAAAAACTAAAAAAACTAAATAAAAGTTTCTTGGCTATATGTCTCAAATATAAAAAAAAACAGATTAACTAATGTTCAAAAAAGAATGTAACAGTAATAAAACTGTAAAAACACGAAAATTATAAGAGTTTGCCATTTGTCTCGGAAGTCACAAAAAAATAACTCATTTTACTAATGTTCAATAATGACTGCGAAATCAAAATCGCTTTTACACGGAAGCCATAAAGCACAGTTTGGCTCAAGTTAAATGAAGATTTATGCGAAGGGCGTCTTTGTTTGAGAGATCTCATTTGAAAGTAAGTTTGATGTATGGTTTCTACTAAACTATACTTTTATTTAATTGACGCTGCTCAGATTTTTTATTTTTGTAAAAAATACTGTTGTCACTAAACGGCGTTTTAAAAAGGTACCCTAAATCATTTTTTTAAACATCCTTATAGCAAATCCACGTCTCTTTATCACGTCGTTATGCTAGTTTTGAATTTTGAATTATAAATAGAGATAATAAAAATAGACCGCAAAAAAAATTATTTCTCAACAGCCTGTACAATTTAATTCAAAAATTAAAATACATTGCAATAATTAAATTGTAAAGCGTTTAGGTGATTAAGGAGACCTGAAATCATTTACTTTTTGATATCAGCTATTAACTATAATTATAATTTATGCTTGCAGCCAAAGACACAGGACGGAATATAGTTTTTCCTGATTTCGGCCCTTTGCATGATTCGTCCAAACAAATCAAGAATAATGTTTGGGATGAATTTGTTTGTTATAATTAAATTAACTGTCCACCGATAAGTAATAACAGATTTTGTATGTACTGAATTATTATCTTCATACCTTTACGTAGACTCAAACAACGCGCATATATCAAACACAGAACAACAGAGGGCGCTGGGGTCGCACTTCCGGTAAATGACGCTGGATATACGACGTCACTTCCGGTGGGCTGTGCTGCGCCGGACAAGTTAAATGGCGCCATTTGTTTAAGAATGTTGGCTTTTAGCTATTTACCTTGGTTTTGATAGAACTGACATTTAAATTATAAGGTTGCCGTCTTTGAAAGGAAATTGATACATTTTTGGTTATCTATGGAAAATCGCCTGAGTTGCCCCTTCCTTCATTCCTGAGTTGAACATATACCTAGGTTTTTTTTAAATTTATTAATAACAATCAAAAATATCCCTAGTTACATGAGTTTGATATTTTTCCATGTACTGCTTTGCGATATATTTCAAAGTATCAAAAAGTACAGCATATAATCTTGATCCTTGGACATTTTTGATGTGTATTGTTCTTCTGTTAAGATAATTTCAGAGAACCGAACATCACCTACCACGATATCAACCAAAATACCTTTCCATTGCAATTGGAAAGGTATGGTATAGATATTATTATTTTGTCTACAATCTCACTAATTTCTTGCCTCGTGTGACCTATGTGCGCTATATACAGGGTGGTACTCGATAAACTGTACATATTTAAAGGGGTGAAATTTTAGGTTAATTTATCGGTAAAACAATTTTTTTTTTTTTTTTTTAGCCAATGGTTTTTTTTTTACGGATTTTTAAACTTTTTAATAAATTTTGGGTAGTACACTTACTTGTGATGGTGTAACTTTTGATCTAATAGCCCAAGAAGGATAAAATAAAATGCATGGTATTGATATTAGTTAGGTTTATAATAATTAATAACAATATTAGACCAATTAAAAAAAAATAACTGAGTAACTGCTTTTTTTGTGGAAAATTACTGCAAAAATGTCATTTTGTTTTCATAAAAACACGATTTTCTCAAAATTTTGCAGATATTTTACCACTTTTTTGTTGCTTGTTATTATTCCTCGTTTAATTTTAGATCTAAAAACGTTTTCAAATTATTTCAACTAATAAAAAAAGCTAATCTAAAACTTACGAAAACAAAAGCATACATTAAAATTAAAAGTCACATTTGTGTTAAGTAACAAAATTATTTATTTAAATTAATAAAATTATCCTAATGTTGAAAAGGACGTTCCTTGTATGGAATTAAATGTTCGAAATGTCCTCCTCTTTCTTGGAGGCAAAATGTGGCCCGAACTTGAAATTGCTGTGTAGCGCGTCGGATCATCATCGGGTTATTTTTTATTTCTTGCGCAGCGCACAAAATCCTGTCGTGCAATTCGGCTTCTGTATTGACACAGGTGCGGTAAACTCTCTGTTTCATTTCACCCCACAAGAAATAATCTAGAGGTGTCATATCCGGCGACCTAGCGGGCCATCCGACGGGGCCATCCCTCCCAATCCATCTATTGGTATATTTATCATTTAAAAAATGTCTTACTCTTAGGGCCCAATGAGCTGGGCATCCGTCCATTTGCAGGAATATGCGTTGTCTGACATCTAACATAACATCTTCCAAAAGTTCTGGGAGCTCGTCTCTTAGTAGGACTAAAAATCTATCGGCATTGAGGGTATTTGGTAAGATGACTGGCCCAATAAATTGATCGTCGAGTAACGCTGCCCAAACGTTTATCACAAATTGGTCTTGAAAATTGGACGGTCTTACTAATTTAGGATTGTCATGGGCCCATGTGTGTAGATTCCTAAAGTTGCTTATTCCCGTATGAGTAAATCGAGCTTCGTCCATCCATACAATTCTTCTAGTGAATTCCGGATCTCTTCTGAGATTGTCAAGTATCCATGTCGACATGACACACCTAGGCCGGGCATCACCTACATTTAGATTTTGTACCCGTTGGTAATGAAATGGGTGCAGGCCTTCTTTTTTCAAAATTCTCCACACTGAAGATTTTGAGATTCCATGTCTCAATGGTAAGCGTCTAAGACTTGTGGTCGGGTCCGCGTATAAGTCTCTAAGAACCGCTTCTTCTATGGCAACATCGATTATGGTTCTTTGCTCTCGGCGAACGCGGGCATTGTTGCCGAGACCAATATTGCATAATTGGCGATGAATTTCTTGAAAGTGGCGAGCGGCAGGCCTTGGGACACTTTCGGGATACTGTTCCAAATAAGCGATACACGCTGCTCTTGCAGACCCATGGGATAATCCATAAAAATAGTGCATATTGGCTATTTGTAAAGGCGAAAAATCTCGTAAACGCGGCATGATGACTCAAACCGAAAAAAAAAACAGGTACTTAAATTGAAAACGACAGAGTAATTAAATAGTGGCAAGGGTGTAGGTATGCGTATATTCTTTTAATACGTTTAATCAATTATTAATTTACTTAGTTTTACTATCATAAAAAAAAAACACTTATAAACTGCAACCAGATTTGGGCGATTTAAAACGTCACTTTTAGCGCGCTTTCTGTGACGTCAAAGTTCATGTTCAAGCAGAGACAAACCTATACAAACTTATTAACGGCTACAAAATCGTTGATTCATGTCCATTAAGCACAATAACACACAACGAAGGATCCGTAAAAAGTGACCTTTAGTGTAGATAGCTGAACTCTTCACTTTATTTAAATGTATGCTTCGGTTTTCGTAAGTTTTAGATTAGCTTTTTCTATCAGTTGAAATAAGTTGTAAACGTTTTTAGACCTAAAATTAAACGAGGAATAATAATAAGCAAAGAAAAAGTGGTAAAATATCTGCAAAGTTTTGAGAAAATCGTGTTTTTATGAAAACAAAATGACATTTTTGCAGTAATTTTCCACAAAAAAAGCAGTTACTCAGTTATTTTTTTTTAATTGGTCTAATATTGTTATTAATTATTATAAACCTAACTAATATCAATACCATGCATTTTATTTTAGCCTTCTTGGGCTATTAGATCAAAAGTTACACCATCACAAGTAAGTGTACTACCCAAAATTTATTAAAAAGTTTAAAAATCCGTAAAAAAAAAACCATTGGCTAAAAAAAAAAAAAAAAATTGTTTTACCGATAAATTAACCTAAAATTTCACCCCTTTAAATATGTACAGTTTATCGAGTACCACCCTGTATATTGAAACCCAAGAGGTCAAACGTTCAACTGTAAGGAAATGAGCAGAAAACAATAAATTGGCAAATAAATGCGGGGCGAGACATTAAACCCCGGAATGGCCTTTCAAACTCCTAATTATGGCCGAGTCGTTAATTTTGAAATCAAGAAAATTCCTGTAAGTTAGTGCTGTGGGGTAGAGAAAACAACAGTGGATTTATTTCAGTAGTTTTTTCCAGTCGAAGTATTTTTTTAAGTTAATTATAGTAAGTGCAGGCAAAATAAGTCATTTTTCACACCACAGGCTCGAAAATGCCCAATTATATATCATGTAAACCTCAGTTAAAGCAAGTCATTATAACCCGCTGGTTCATAATGAGATTTGAATTCGTATAAAACTTTGTTCCATAGAAACCTGGGACTTATTTGAAAATCGAACTGGCCACAACAAGCTTTATACGCAAAACAAAGAAAATAAAAGAAAAGCCACGAGTGTTGCAAAACGCTGCAGTATTAGCAGGAGGTTGAAGTTCAAAGATTATAGTTGAAATAAAAATGTCGAGTGACGAAAGCGAAACTGATTTGAGATTTCACGTTGATTATAATAAGTAGCCTTGCTTTTTATTGTCTCGCAAAGGGTGAGAAAAGTAGAGTATTATCCTTTGGGATAAAGCTGCTTTTTTCGTCTTGGGCTAGCTTGAATCCCTCGCTGTACCCAGGATTCCGTTATACTCGTAATACCCTCGTTGCGCTCGGGAGTTAAATCTAGAGTCCCTCGTTTGCTCAGGATTCAATATCGCGCCCGTGACATAAAACAGTGCTTTATCCCCTCGGGGTATAATTAAATGGATTCAAACAGTTTAAAAGCAAAATAAAAACAAGTTAAATTTTATTCAAAATCTTTTCGTTCACTGAATTTTACTATTAATTGAGTTTTGAATAAATAAAACAAATTGAGTTCTCTACTAAGTATGTTTATTTTTGTAAAATGCGGACGGAACTACTTCGGCCCGTGGTGATTTCAATGAATAAAGTCCATTTCAGTTCTTTTCAAACGCCAAACTCTTGAAAACCAATTGGTGTTTGTAATTTGATGTGATTTGATAAAATTACACAGGCCTACTGTAGTTGTAGCAACTTAAGATCTCCGCCAAGGGAGAAACAATAAAAAAACAAAATGGCGTCTTTTAATGAGCAATTTTGGAAGTAAACGGGCTCCATGGTAGTCTTTGCTTTCTTTTCGGAGCTCTCTTTTATTTGTTTAATGCCAGCGGCTAGTGTTTAAACGTTTCAATTACCGGGGCCTAAAAATAAGGCCATACGTGATAATAAACTACAATATCAGAAAAAAAACTGTACTTTTTGAGTGTTTTTAGACACTTTCACTGTCGTTCATTTGACCTGCGCATCGATTTTTAAGAATCGAGCGCTACAAGGATTCATTCGAAACCGATTTTTTTTCGTATCTTTATCGTTTCCAGCACTCGATTATCAAAAATCGAGCGACAGGTGTCTATCTTTTTTTTTTTGGCCTAGAGAAGGCAAAGGAGCATACAAGCCACCTGATGGTAAGTGAAAACTGTGACCCATAGACATTCGCATTCACAAGACTGCAAGCCTAAGACTGCAAATGCGTTGCCAACCCTGAGGACTAAGATGGAATGCCTCTATGATAGTCATTACACCGGCTGTCTTATCCCCAAACCGGAACACAACAATGCGAACACTGCTGTTTGGCGGTAGGTTAATGGATAAGATGGTGGTAGCGATCCGGACGGACCCTGCACAAGGTCCTGCAACCCGCATTGGTGCATCTTTTATTTTCTTACACATCGCGCATACTGTAAAACGAACATACCTAATGTTTTCCAGTGGTGAAAGATTGGAGAACGTTAATACGCTTTATATTTTGGAATCATGGTGCTATCCAATGCATTACTACGTTATTGAGGATTAGATATCAAGTCCCAGAATTACTAATTATAGCTTTTTTTATCCAAGAGTGGAAAAAGTACTCCTAAACTAATAAGTATATAAGAAAGTTATAACTATATTCTCGTCCGGTAACAGTAATATTAGTTATATAGTAATATATACGTCAAATGGGACACCCTTTTTATTTTTTGATGCCGTTAGTGTAAAGACGAAAATCATCATATTCTAAAAGATTGTTTCGTTCCAGGAGTTGCTGGAGAGGCGGATTAAACAGCTGGAGTCACAGCTGGAGGAGGAGAAGTCCAAGACGCAGCGCGAGCGCATGGTCGTCACCAAGCTGCAGAACAAACTGATCAAGGTATGTATCTAGATCAAGTATCATGCAGAGGTATAATAAATAAATTATCTTAACTGCTGTTTGTCGATCGGTTGTTTAATCTTAAAATATACGGTAAATTCGAGTAATTACTTGCTGAAGTCAGTGCTAAGTAGCAATGGCCTGGCAGTTTTCTTTAAATTGTGGTGTGTTCTGATGTTATGTTCGTTTTCTTTTCTTTATTAACACTGAATAAACCACTCTTTAATTGTTTTTATATCACAATAAAGATTGGGAACATTTTACGCAATTTTCAATCAGTTAATTTATTACGTGTTAAATGTAAAATAACACAAAGATTTCATCAAATTTCATAATTAAATTTGTTTCAAAAACGTGTTCAAAACTCCCATTTCAATCCAAATATTAATAGACCAATCAATTTCTAACAGGCTCACCACACTGCAACAGACTCTTTAACCCCAATAGGATACAGTTCTATTTCCAACAAAAAGTATAAATTAGCCTGTCACCTATTTATTTACTTGACATTGTCATTGATAGACTGAAAGGATTGTGATTGGGGGTTGATTGAATTTTTAGTTACCCTCCATCTTGGAAGAAGGGGGGAATAATCCTTGGTTAAATATTACTTCTCAGATTGAAACAATTACGTGGAAGCCTTTACAATGGATTTCTTATACCTGCTTTGTTAAGGGGAAGGAGAGGTTTAGATTTTTCGTACTGTGTGCTGATTGTTATTTTGATGTTTTTTTTTAATTAGTGGGCCGTGGTGCCAATTTAACAAGAAAATTAATACTTACACTATCTATATATTTGTACGCTTTAACTAATTCAAAAACATAACCCTCCTTTGAGCAGACGGGGGTAACAATGAACATTGCGAGCTTTTTTTATCATTCGTTAAAAATACCAGGGAAAGTGGCTGCCTACTCATTCTGTTTGTTTTTTATTACCCAGTCAGTTTGTAAATGCAATGAAATAGCTTTCTACATTTTCTGTCAATTTCAACTTCTACAATTCCCGTTTTAAAAATATAATTAATTAACATTATCGTTATCGAAGACAAACACGCATACGCATGTAGGATGTTATTTGATATTATATTTAATTTAATATTTACAGCTTTATGTAATGTTAAGACTAGGAATTGTAATAGGAAATATGTTTAAATAATGACTGACTGCTGAGTTTCTTGCGGCGTTTCGTCTCAGCAGGGGTCTCCTCTTGGGAAGCGCTGGTAAATTTTTGACGTGTAAAAGTGCCCGTGCGGCCTACTTACTGAATAAATGACTTTTATCTTTATCTATTATCAAATTAACTTTTCAAAGTCTATCGAATCATTGATTAATTAAGTTTGAAAGTAGATTGACCACCATGTGAACTACATGAAAGAAAAATTTTAACTTCACATTTTATAATAGTTTAATCTGGAAAATTCGAACAACACCATAACCTTTTATTTCTCTTCGCCGCAGCCGAGTAAAATGGTACTTATGTATGTATTTATGTGTGAATTCAACACCTTATATTCTTCACAACGCAGAAATTACAACAATGTGGCGCGGCCTTAAGCCAGCGGTTGTCAATATTTGGCTTCTATTAATTAAGGGCTCCCCTGCCGCCGGGATCTATCGCCACTGAAACAAGAGTATACGTCCCTACCTACATATTACTCAATTCATTGGGAGCTTGTGAAAAAGGTGGTGCGCTTGCAGGCATCTTTGAATTTTTGGTTTTATAGTTTTTTTTACATCTATATTTGATCGGTTGTCAATATTTGGCTTCTATTAATTAAGGGCTCCCCTGCCGCCGGGATCTATCGCCACTGAAACAAGAGTATACGTCCCTACCTACATATTACTCAATTCATTGGGAGCTTGTGAAAAAGGTGGTGCGCTTGCAGGCATCTTTGAATTTTTGGTTTTATAGTTTTTTTTACATCTATATTTGATTTAGATCTTTGCAGAGCTGTCTAAATAATTATTATATAATTAATGTATTTTTTTTTACTTACGGATCTTTTGCTCATTTTTCTATTTAAAAGATAAAGATAAAGAGACATTTATTCGCAACAAAACAAAACCACATTACATAGATGCAAGAATATCAATACACAGAAAAATTGTAGCGAAACGGTCCCAACTCAGCACTCTAACCGCTTGGTGAATAACGGAAAGTGACACATTTAACACAAAACAACGCTAAAAGAAAAACATCAGGGATCAAACACAATAATTTGTTCGAGATTATCTCGAACGTCTCATCATCATCATCATCATCATCAGCCCGGGGGCGTCCACTGCTGGACAAAGGCCTCCCCCAAAGAGCGCCACAAGTCACGGTCTTGAGCCGCTTGCATCCAGCGGCTCCCCGCGATCCTAACCAGGTCGTCAGACCACCGGGTGGGAGGCCGTCCAACACTCCGTCCACCGGTGCGGGGCCGCCACTCGAGAACTTTTCTTCCCCAACGGTTATCAGTTCTCCGAGCTATGTGGCCTGCCCATTGCCACTTCAGCATGCTAACTCTCTGAGCTATGTCGGTTACCTTGGTTCTCTGGCGTATTACCGTATTACGGATCATATCGCGCAAAGAAACTCCGAGCATAGCTCTTTCCATTGCACGCTGAGTGACCCTGAGCTTATTTATGAGGCCCACATTCAGCGGCCAAGTCTCTGATCCATAAGTCATCACTGGCAACACACACTGGTCGAAGACTTTCGACTTAAGGCTCTGCGGTATTTTGGACGAGAAGATCCGCTTTAACTTTCTGAACGCTGCCCATCCGAGTTGGATTCGGCGATCGACCTCTTTCTTGAAGTTGGATTTACCTAGTTGGACAGTTTGTCCCAGGTATATGTACTGATCAACAACTTCAAGTTGAGAATTCCCCACGTGAACCGGTATTGGCAAAACGCGAACATTGGACATGACTTTCGTCTTGTCCAAGTTCATTTTCAGGCCCACCCGTTGGGAAACTCTATCGAGGTCTCCGAGCATCTTACTCAAGTCTTCTAGCGATTCTGCCATGACTACGATGTCGTCCGCGAATCGAAGGTGAGTGATGTACTCGCCGTTGATGTTGATGCCAAGTCCTTCCCAGTCCAGAAGCTTGAAGACATCTTCCAGTGCAGCGGTGAACAGTTTCGGAGATATGACATCTCCCTGTCTCACACCTTTCTGCAACTGAATCGGTTTCGAGCTCTGGTTCTGGAGCCGGACTGACATAGTGGCATTTTTGTACAAACACTTCAGCACTTCGATATATCGATAGTCGATGTGGCACCGCTGTAGGGACTCGAGCACCGCCCATGTCTCGACCGAATCGAAGGCCTTCTCATAGTCCACGAACGCTAGACATAAGGGCCGATTATACTCTTCAGTCTTCTGTATAATCTGGCGCAGCGTGTGAATGTGGTCTATGGTACTAAAGCCTTTCCGGAAACCGGCTTGTTCAGGAGGCTGGAAGTCGTCGAACCTGCGTGAGAGTCGATTTGTAATGACCCTTGAAAACAACTTATAAGCGTGGCTCAGAAGTGAGATGGGTCTGTAGTTCTTCAATAAGGTTTTATCGCCTTTCTTAAAGAACAAGACCACCACACTTCTGGTCCACGCCTCTGGAACACCGCCTTTGAGAATAACAGAGTTAAAGAGCTTCTGGAGGACTTTAAGTATCGGCATTCCACCCGCTCTCAGAAGCTCAGCCGTAACTCCGTCGTCCCCTGGCGCCTTATTGTTCTTCAGTTGCTTCAGGGCCATTCTGATCTCGTACAGGCTGACGTCCGGGATGTCTTCGGTGTAATGTCGGGTGAGTTTGGCTCTGGGATCTGTAGCCAAACTTTCAACGGGTCGAGTTGATTTGTACAGGTGTCCGTAGAACTTCTCAACCTCACTCAAAATCTCGGCCTTGGACGAAATGACGGTGCCATTTTCGGTCTTCAGTTTCATCAACTGGGTCTGCCCAACAGACAAATCCCTAGCGAACACCTTAGAGCCCTTGTTTCGCTCGATAGCATCTTTAATACGCGAAGTATTAAAGGTGCGCAGGTCTGTCCGTAATGACTTAGAGACTTGTCTGTTAAGCCCCCTGTACTTCTGCATGTCCACTGAAGACTGCAGCCGCATTTCATTCCGTTCGTCCATGATCTTAAGAGTGTGGTCTGAGAGTTTTTGGGTTCTTTTCTGGCTGCGGGTCTTAAAGAACTTCGACCCAGCAGCTTGGACAGCCTGTACAAACCCGTTGTTCAGATCGTCCGTAGACTCGCATTCTGCTAGGCATTCGAAGCGATTTTGGAGTTCGAGCTGGAAGGTTTCGGGGTTTTGGCATTGGACTGGGGTTGGACGGAGCGTAGACTTCATCAGTCGTGACCTTTCAAGCCTTGTGTTGATATTCAATGTGCCTCTTACGATTCGGTGATCACTGCCAGTCTTTAGCCTATTGATCACAGAGACATCATTGAATATGTGGCGTTTGGTAGACAAGATGAAGTCTATCTCATTTTTTGTCGACCCGTCCGGGCTAATCCAGGTCCATTTGCGATGTGGCTTCTTCCTGAAGAAGGAATTCATCATAAAGAGTCCTTCCCTCTCCAAGAATTCAGCCAACCGCTGGCCCCTGGGATTTCGCCTGCCAACACCAAAGTGTCCCACTCTCAGCTCATTACCTTCTCTCATGCCCAACTTCGCGTTGAAGTCGCCCATCACCACCGTGTAGTGCGTTTTAGAGGTCTGGATGGCTTTCGAGATGTCCTCGTACATTGCCTCCACCTCATCGTCAGAATGCGTCGAAGTGGGGGCGTAAACCTGGATGACCTTCAGCGAATACCGTTTGGTAATTCTGAGTATCAGGTACGCCACCCTTGTCGACACACTCCCGATCGACTCCACGTTGTTGACGAGCGACCTACGGACGATAAACCCGACACCACCCTGTGACAGGGCGTCACCTTCCCGGTAGTAGAACAAGTTACCGGACTTCAGGATCATCGAGTCCTCTCCCTGTCTTCGGACTTCAGATAACCCTAAGATATCCCATCGTAACTTGTCCAAACATTCTTCCAGTTCTAGGATCTTCTCGTCAGTCCTGAGCGTGCGGCAGTTGTGTGTCACCAGGGCCAGATTCGTTTGGTGGTGGTAGCCAGATCTCTGCCGGAGATTCTTAGCACCCCCTGCTCCGCCGTTACCGAACCCGCTACCTTGGGCCGGGCTAGCGGAGCCGCCGGGGACTAGGGGCCGTGGTTTTTTGGTGTACACCATAAGGGGGGGTTAGTGCCATAATCCCCACGCTTGGCGAGCGTGTTGGGGATCGCAGTGGGGCGGAAGTATATCACAGGACGCTGCAGCCCGTCCTGTGTCTGGCATTTGGCTTCCGCCCATCTCGGAACGGTTTGACCGCCGTTCGTCGAACGTCTCAAATGACCATAAAATTTATGGCCTGGTAAAGTTGGCAACACAAAGGAAACAGAGAATTACAGTTTACTAGTGATTATTTATACAGTAGAGTTATTGTTAGCTCTAATAAAATATTTAAAAAAATTAAAACATTAACAGTAGTCACATTTTAGTCCTAATTAAGCACAGTAAGATCAAAAGCATCAATTTAAATTAAGATAAGCTCTTGAGTTTTGGATATTGGGGATTTTGAGTTTCGTACCCAAAGGGTACCAACGGGATCCTATAAGGTACTTAGCCTACGCCGTCCATCAAACTTTTCTTGTAAACTCAATACATGACATCATAATTTAATTCATTAAATATATCAAAAACTTGAAACAAGTACCACATCAAAAAAATATCCGTCCCGTAGTCATGCACCCTTGTTCAATTAATGTAGGCATTTGTAAAATTCGACAAATTTTCCTCCTGCGCTTTAACTAAAACTCACCGAGGCCAGACTGGCTGGTATTTCTGATCAGAATGTTTCGTTATTAATTTTCACGTAACGGTTATTTGCTACTGTACGGATTTCTATTTATTTTTCAACTTAATTAAAAGGTGGCATTTTAGTCATTTTTCGTGGGTAACATATTGTATTTTTGAAACCATAAGTACTGTACAAAGGTAAAAATGTATGGCTTATAAATCTCCTAATTTACACAGATTCATTTTCCAAAGCATATTATAAAAATATTCGTAAGAATTTCAGTTCAATTTATTTAATTAAAACGTTTTGTGTTGTACGGTACGTAAAACAAAATGGCGCCGATCGTTTTAAACTATATGAAGTTGACGACAACGCTTTCTAGGGTTCCGTAGTCAAACTAGGAACCCTTATAGTTTCGCCATGTCCGTCCGTCCGTCCGCAGCCTAGCTCAGAGACTCTTAGTACTAGGAAGCTGTAATTTGACATGATTATAAAAAAATCTCGTCTTTTTCATACAATGGGGTGTTTTTGGATAGGTCTTTTGAAAATATTGAGGGTTAGTAAAAAAAAATGTCTCGATGAAGGGATCCGTTTATGAAATATTAAGCTTTGAAGCGCAAATTTTTGTTAGAGTCAAGTGTCCCCCCCCCTACAGCCAAAACGACAAATACTAAAAATCTAAAAAATATCTTAAATGAAAGCACATATAATGAATTAAATAGGAAAACTATCTCGACTAAGTAGACTTCATTGGTTTTTAAGTTACAAACTTAAATGTTTATACGTACTGAAAACTTATTTGCGGTGTTGTTAACTGACCGCGACGTATGTATGCCGATGTAGGGGAATGGGGATAACTGTTTTCCAACAGCAAAGTTAAGTTTGTCGCGAGGTCTAAGGTTCCGACATGCTCTTGCCGGTTTTTAATTTCGTCTATCTTTGTGGCAGTCTCGGTTTGAGGCACATCTCTGGTTGATACAGCAACAGGGCGAAAACTTATCAACATGCAGTGATTAAAATAATTGCTTGTAACAAATGTTCAACGGAACTATAGTATTTTTGAAGGCAACAATTGTATCATATTTCCGCTTTCACTCCAAACACCGTGTTAATTTGCCAAGCGTATCCTCTTGAATATAAACGGTAAAACCTCATAAAAACCTTTTAACGGCTAGGTATTTGGCACAATACATTCATCTTTGCCGGGGAGTCTGCCGGGAATACTCCGATTGCCGGCTCAAATTGATTGGGGATTCCTTTGTTTTTTTTGTATTACCCCCCCAATGGAGTCCGTCTGCATATTGCGCCTGTTAGCAATATTGCTAATCGTTGGGTTGATTCGAGTTTCAATGCAACTTGATTGTTTATTGTGGTTAATTAGTTATTGGTTTACTTAACGTTTAAACAATGGCGGTGTTTTTATGACCGCTTTTGCACATACGGCTGAATTTATTCGTTATTACTTTCTGTAAGTAATTTACTATATTTGTATGTCTGTCATTCCAGTTTAAATCTTGTAAGTCAATTATGAACCTTATGGGACTGAAGGTGGCCACACATGATAAAACCAATTGGTTGATTATACTAAACAATAAAATATAAAAAATTAATCCATGAAGTTTGGTTCAGTTAACCACTTTTTTCTAATGTTAGGTGTTAGTCTAGTCCATCCAAAGTTCATGGATACGTCCTATACTCGTAATTTAGCAAAATCAACCATTTTGTTTTTTCACTGCAGTATCTCCGCTGCGGACTTGGTTTTATTTTGTTTGGTCACGTTAACAAATGTATGACTACAAAAATATCTTTACAATTTATTAATATCATAAATTTTTGACAAAAACTTGTTTGATCACTCCGACTCGGATAATTAGTTCCAAATCAAAAATGTGCCTAAAATGTAACCAATAGTTATATCGAAGCAAAATGACATTGATTAAAAAGTTCTTTATTGAAATTTTGAAGCTACCTCTAGGTGCGTCTTTACATGTCAGCAAAGTGCAATCAAATTTCAACACAAACCCTTTTCGAACTGCGCCCACTCAATCAACCAACTAAAAAGTCCCACTCCTCGTCGTCAGATTCTATAATTTACTTCCAAGTTTCATTACAGTTGGTACAAGTTGAGCCCGCGGGTCCGTCTCGGCAAACAGCGGCCATTGCCGTCTCAGTTGTGTTTGAATTTCAGCTTTCGAATGGACAGTTCAGTTCTGAGATGTTTAAAGGAACGTCGTTGGGAAGTTTTAAACGGCAGTTTTTTGTTTGAAAGTGGAAAATAAAAGGATACCTTTTATTTTTAGTAGGTATTCTGCTTTGAAAACGGGTATCCTATGTTTAAGACTTGTTAAGTTTTACGTTGGTGTAGTGTTTATAATGTTTTTACTTTAGGGATATAAATATGAAGCTAATCAGTAAATAGTAGGTACAGCATAAATAAGTGACCATTTATGTACCTTATCGCTTCCAATCGTTTAACAAATTTTGTATGACATTTCAAACAAGACGTTAAAGTGACAAGGTACACGGCGATTAAGCCTTCAAAGTCAACGTAAACCCTGTGCTATTGCGAAAACGGGGAAAAGTCTGTTCCTATTTAGACTGCCAATGACGATAACAAGTATACCTGACTGTAATTGTCTTTAGATAGAGGATGAAATAGTGATGAGAATAATGTTCTAATTAGTTTAAAAAGGTTGATTAATTCATCATCATCGTCGTATTATTATGCTGGGTGCAACAGAGACGAAAACGTCTCTTATAAGTCAAATTATATCAAAACAATGTTTTGACAAGTCTGTCAGTCTAATGGTTATTATAACCGCAAGTGCTTTTCATCAAAAAATACATTTTTAAATAGAGATTAATACCTTAAAATGGCGTACAATAATAAGCAGACAGTCAAACATACATAGTAACTGTCAAATATATAATTGTGTAATTTTACATAGTCTCTATTATCCCAGTTACCTACAGATACGACCAAAGTTATCAAACTTCTAAACAAACTTGTAAACGTCGAAGAAATCTCAAATGTTTAAACCTACAAGTCACAGGCTGCATCCATCGTGCATACCAAGTCATTAGACAATGAAACGGAGCATAAATCAGAAACTGTTGCTGTAGCCAAGCTATAGTCGCGTGCGCAGAGGATTAATGGGGAAAACTTTAAAATTTACACCATTTGCCGGGAGACACGTAACGTTCAGTTCAAAAGATATAATCCTACGTGTATATTTGTCTAACTTGGTGTAAATGCCGGCTTGAATTTAATTTAAATTGTAATGTTACCTTTTGGTCGTAGATTTGTTTGTATATGCAATGGAATTTCGGCGTTATGTTAGTTATTTTAGTCTTCAAAGTGTCATGTTGCGGGCGGAACAATTCGAGAGAACTGTAAAGGAATTTCATACAAAATTGAAGGCCTAGGCCAGATTTAAAAAAAAAATGTTAATGTGGACAATGGCGGCTGTGTTTATGAACAGGCTAAATAGCTGAATATTATATAGTGACGACCTCGTCAGGATCGCGGGACTCGGTGTGGCGCGCAACGCATCCGACACAGCTCGGATGACAGAGCACTGTAGTATTTGACGTTGTATTTTTTTTTAATGAGTTATATGTTTGAGAAAATCTCTATACATATGTCGCCGTGAAAAGGGGTTGCCAGTCTCGTAACTATCCGTCTATATGAACTCGGCCGGCAACTCCGTACTTCCCGGCCTCTGTAGTAATGTACTATTTACGTTTTGTTACTGTTACTGAAAAGTTAACTACTAAGTGATATATCTGAAAAAAACCTTTTATTTAGAAATGTAGAAAATTATGTCTTTCGGAACGGGTTTCAATGTGTCAAGGCCGTACAAAATCTAACGGTACATCCGTAGTATCTATGGCGGAGTCCTTAATCCTATAAGTCAGATCAATATTGCACTAATTACAACAATATACTGCTTTGCTGAAATATCAACTGGTTAATGCCATTAAGCAAATGTCTTTGTTATGGTGATATAAATGGATAAATACTCATCATCTCCAGCCCAGTTCCTACCACTGCTGGACATACAAGGCCTCTCCCATGGCATGCCACTAAGCTCAGTCTCGCAATAGTCATCATGTCAAACTAATCTACAATTACAAAACACTACACAATAGTGATCTATCTTCATTAATCCAATCGCACAAGCTTTCGTTGAGTCTTTGAAACTACCCGCAATTCCAACAAGTAGCCGAGGAAGCTGACTAATGAATCAATCTCGTAAGCAATTAACCGTTAAGGTGGACGGCACGCGCCTCAAAGGCAGCCGCGTGGAATGCTCGCGACCGATGCAATTAGCTGGTCCTTCGAGCCGGATGTTTCGGCGCGCGCGCATCTTTCAACGCCAAATCGGCTTATTAGCTATATCATTGCCAATTTAAATGAAATCTAATTCTGTTTGATTTAAAGCCGTGCTTCCTTTAAACATTTTAAATAAGTATTGAATAGTGTTATGTTGTAAGTGGTTTTTGCGGTTTTTAGGATTGGAACGTTCTGACTAAGATGTTTAAGTTGATTGTGGCGGGTTAGTTATTTCTGGATGTCATCCAGGATGCCATTCCTCACCTAAATATTTGCGATTTGTTTGCTCTGCTTGCACCTGAATGTGGCACCTGCCGTCATTACTCATGACGTTTTTGAAGTCTCCTTTGGATGATGGAATTCAAGTTTTTTTGTTTTGTGTGTGCACTAATTAATATGATTGCTTTAATTTAGAACTAGTAAGTAATGTTAGAGCATCACTAATTTCCGAACGCATTCCTATCGGGTTTGACAGATAAGAACCCTCTCTCGAAGTTTCTTTTTGGCGGCACCGTGTGCTCTCGATAATTAAGTTTATTAATTACGCTGTCTAGAAACAGTTTCTAAAATCTATGTAAAATTCAAATATTCATGTAAATTGGTCTGTAATTGGTTGACTTGACAGTGATGACTACACGAACGCTGTTAACCCGTGGAACGCAACGGAAAAAAAATCGTGCACTTTCCACCAATTCAGATGCGTATGCCACAGGTTACGAGTATGTGCACTTAGGGCGCTGGACGGGTTAATTAGTTGGGAGCAGGTACTGTACAGTACCTCTAGTACCACTACTACTAGTAGTAGGTACTAAACTGTATACATATTTATCAATTCGACTGTACCTAAGGGTGCGTTTGCAGTTACGTCATACTTTTTTTCTTAAGGCTATATTCTTCTCAGTAAAACTATATTGCTTTTGACATGTTACCGTATCGTTGTTAACTCGGCCGCCATTATTGTCAAGTAAATGACAAAATGATAACATTTATTACCGAATTTAAAAAAAAACTGTAATTAGATGAATTTATTAACCGTCTCAACACAATTGTTCCAGCCAGACGAAATACAAACATTCCTCACGTATTAGCCAATGGGTACAAGGACAAACAACGACCCTACCTGTACCACCATACCGTTAATTAGTCCCAAACATCCCCAGAGCCCACTAAAGTATAATCTTGACAAAGAACAGTAGCGCAATAATCGTAACGCATCCAACTAATCAAACTTGGTGGATTCAATTACACGCGGCGCCGTCCGATGACCCTTATTATTGAGACAAGATCTTTACGTCCGTCTGTCCCTACTGGGCTTATCGAGTCGTGGGAAACGCGGCGGTTAACTGTGGCGTTTTGTTGAAGCGGGTTTTTAAACGCTGCTGGCAAATATGGCTTCTTGAACAGTGATATTTTAAATTTAAATTGTGTCAGAACTTTTGTTTCCTTTCATGATTAATAGGAATGTGAATCAGGATGATTGTAATTTATCGGAAACTATAAGGAGTATGGTGTTGTAGTATAGACTCTTTCCGCGTCATTGGTCAGTGCTTCGTATAAATTTCTATTCCTACCTATAAGTTCTAAAGTTGTTGATTGGACCTTTCAGTAAACATGCCTATTATGAAGCCGAAAATAAAGGGACTGACGTTTTTTTATGACACGGCATCTACCTACTCCTATACAAGTAGTATAGTACTTATGATTATTAATATCTAAGTAGGTACAATGGGAAATTTATGGCTCCAACTGTATTATTTGAAATCGTTAAAAAGTTTTGAGAAATTGTACTCTTTTCTTATTTTCTCGGGTTTTTTTTACATTACAATATTGAAATTACTTTACATACGTTTGATTTAACAAGCTTAACTAAATGAACATATCTCTAGCTTCAGAAGCCGCATGCAAATACAGTATCAAATTAAAGCAAAACCGCCTCCTAAACCCGCTCGTTTTCTGTATCAAGTGCGTATCAAATAAGTCCTTGTCTTCCTTGATCTTAGTCACGGTCCTCGGCCCACTTAATTGTTTCTTATTCAAATTAAACATGTTAAACAATAGTAATAGACCCATTCACATGCGATAGGAGATGATCAGATGCTATAGCTATTCAATGTTTGTTTGTTTTAAGACGTTTACCGACGATTATGCACGTTATCTTAAAGTTTATGTACGTATTTACTTGTTAAAGTTTTTTTTGTGCATTAAAGAATTGGCATACATACATACAGACGCCTAATAATAATGTGAGGGTGCTTCCAAAATTTGTTTCAATAACCTATAATTTTAACTAAAAACTGATATAATGGCGACCCCTAACATCGTCAAATAACTCCTAAATGGCCCAACCGATTTATATGAAACCTAGCAAAGAACCTTCGGGCTAACAAGCTTTTAATTTAAAAAAAATGCGTTAGTATCGGTCTGTCCATTTGGGAGTAGGGATGCCACAGAGAGACACACAGACACTAAGACACATACTCAGATACATAGATACACGTGTTAAGTTTTGCGTGGTGTTAAAAAGAATATAAATGTTGGTCAACTCTGATTCTATGAATGGTGTTAGTTACCACACTCGTAAAACCTGTGGATATTGATTATCTCCATACTGATTGTCTTCCAAATCATCACCACTTTCTTCAAGTCTTCCAATACTTAAATCCAACTTTTAATTGTGCATATTACAATTTCACAAACACGGCCTGGTCATGACTTTAAGCGACGGGCGGCGATGACTCGTGTCATGCTTGATACACCTCTATACATTTGATCTCTCCGCTAACCGCCACCGCAATCGCTGTCGCGAGTGCCCCCGCTGCCTATTGTCCTAAGCCATCGAGCTAAGCAATTAAAACCGTCCGTCCACTATTTCTGGCACATCAAAGGTTGTTTTGTCTTACGCAAGCAAACGCAGTCTCGTTCACACCTGTTGAGGTTCTCAGAAAATGAAGTAAAAATTTACGATGTCTACTTTGGAAGACTTCGCTGTAGGTCAAAGTGGTGTCACTGTTTATTATGTAGTGACAGCTTTGATTATTGTACCATCAATAAACGTCTGTTATAATTAAATAATGTGTTTTTTTGCTAGTTTTGCTACTAAGTATTGACTAGTTTTTTTATCTCTCATCATCATCATCATCATCATCATCATGTCAGCCGAAAGACGTCCACTGCTGGACATAGGCCTCCCCCAAGGCTTTCCACTCAGACCGGTCTTGTGCTTTTCGCATCCACCGCGGTCCCGCGATCCTGACGAGGTCGTCACTCCATCTTTTTGGAGGCCTACCTACAGCTCGTCTTCCGGTCCGCGGACGCCACTTTTATCTCTAATATAATACAATTCTCGTGTCACAGTGTTTGTAACAAAACTCCTCGGAAACGGCTTGACTATTCAGTAGGTCTGAGGATAGGAGTTAGGACGTAAACTTAGTATGGTTCATACGGTTTGTATAAAAATCACACCGGGCGGCGCCGGGCGGTTTGGACAATTATCCCGAATCAACCAGTTTCCAATTCATCACATCATCTCATCGGAATGGGTATCTTTTAATGTTTTAGTAGCTACAAAGCTACGGACAGACACAGAGACAATTTTTAACCATGTTAGAGCTCTCTTTGTTACTTCAAGCGTTTTTGTGTGTTCGAAGTGAATGTAAATAAACATTCGAACAATATTTAAAACAAATAATATCATGACAATATTTCAATGCAATTTAACTGTCAACATATTTACGAGGAGTCGACAACTATGCATAAACAACAATGTTGTTAATTAATGTTGTTGTTGATTGTTCATTTGAGGCGTGGATGACTGGAAGAATAAAAATTTGACGGCTTTAGGAAAATAATAACACAATAAAATCGTCTTCCTTTTACGGTTTTTTTTACAGGTGTATGTGTCATAGATATGAATGATTACTATGAATGAACCTTTCCATTTGTATTAAAAACACGACTCTATGGTTTTGTCATTATTAGACTTTTTTTTTTAAATACAATTAAGTCACCTTTGCGTAGAATTTGCTATTTCCAATAATGAAGATAGTTGCCGTCGGTGTGTTCGTTTTTCCACCCTGTGACCACGGGTCTTCCACCGTGTCAAAAGTGTCGGATGTTTTATCCACATCTTGTCACGCGATAAACGCAGCCATATAAGGCCCCCTGCACACTCTTTGTCACTTTAACATCATGTTAGAACTACTGCACTAATCTGTTAAAGGGGTTAAAGCGACAAGGTACCAGAGTGTCCAGTTAGGTAGTTATAAAGCCGACGACTGTAGTTACCAAATCATGATTGAGGCTTACTAGAATTGTTGCATGATGATTGTTTTAATGGTATATATAGCTTGTTTTAGGGTTCCGTATCCAAAGAGTAAAAACGGGACCTGATTTCTTAGACTCCACTGTCCCGTCCGTCCATCTGTCCGTCTGTCTGTCACCAGGCTGTATCTCATGAACCGTGATAGCTATACGGTTGAAATTTTCACAGATGATGTATTTCTGTTGCCGCTATAACAACAAATACCTACAAAAACAATAAAATAAATAGTTACGGTAGCTCCCATACAACAAACGTGTTTTTTTTGCCGTTTTTTGCTCGATATTAATTACGCTTGAAATATACACAGAATAATTAGTAGTATGTAAAAATAAATATTTAAATTTAAATAAAATAAATATTTAAAGGGGCTCCAATACAACGAACATGTTTTTTTTATAGATAATGGTAGGGAACCTTTCGCGCGCGAGTCTCACTCGAACTTGGCCGCTTTTTATACTTTTCCACAAATCTAAATCACAATAACTGCACTTAAAATGCACTATTTTCAAGTGCAATTATCGCAAATGTATGCAAAGCTGCAGCACGAATACTAACTAAGAAACAACAATATGAAAAGAGCAGCGGGAGGTGAACGTTTAAACATTCCTTTTTAAACATATTAGAATACGCGCAGTAGAATATTTCTACAGTAGGAACGGAATACATTTAAAAACTCAATAACTAACACTAACGTAAAACCTCCCAAGTATAATCCTCAAGGGACACTATGGGCTAAAGACCCTACTGAACAACGCCATCTAGCGGCGAAGTGCGTTATCACGTGAGTCGCAACCAATAACGCACTTCAAAATTCGGTTAATCATTCAAATACGAAAAAATAAACTGGGGTTTTCTTTAGCTTTCAGATTTAACTATAGAAATGGGTATGGTAACATTGCAGATCCTCAATTATAACCCAGTTTCTTATTGCTTTTAAATATGGTGTTTCAGTTTTGAATCATAGATCAATCAATCGTAGTTGCGAGCTCCTTACTACCACTATTATTGTATGTTTTTTCCCTGTCACTGTTTAAATCAGACGAATTCACGGGCAGAAGCCAGTACATTTATCTATTGTAGAGATGTACAAGAGATAATATGACATGGACGGCAACTACCTTAAGGGCCTGTTTCACAATCGACAAGTAAGTTTATCTGCCATTTAAAGTTGGCTCTATCCTTGTCTATTTTCAAGTGTAAGAAAGAGAAAGGGCTAAATTTATCTGTCAAATACGCTTTACTTGTCGATTGTGAAACAGGCGGTAAATATTGGAAATACCAAAATTCTGCGTAAAACAATAAAGCCTGCATTTTTGGATTTTTGATGGTTTTTCTGCCTTCGAAGTCAAAATGTCTTGGGTAAAGTCCCAAGGTTTCACAGTATTTACTGTACCAACGGACTGTGGAATCGCAAACAGCTTGTATTTGCGATCTCACGCCTCTGAATATGAAGTGGAGCTTTCTGAATAAATTTATGAAGGAACGTCGCCACTTAATATTGCGCGCTTTTAAATAAAAAGATAACAGTGTTATGTTCAGTACAAAAGTATTTACAACATGTGTTTTGAAACAGGTAACCTACAGGGTACAGGGTGTCCCGTGTTTCCCGTTTCGCAATCAGCCTGTATCTAAACTGATCAACATGAGTCTAGTAAAATACTTAACGGTTTTTAAGATAATCACAACCGTAACTTAATAAAATGTTGTTTTTTTCATATTTTTTGTTTATTTATAAGGTAACAAACCTGGCTGTAGTATAAACATTAGTATATATAGCTTTCTTTCGTGACGTAATAATCACTTATTTTGTGATTATTCGAAACTCAAACTAATAATAAATATTGAGAAAGAGTACTTTGCTCAACCGATCACTAAAATGTCGTACGATATGAGGTCACGATTTATGACAACCAGAAGTGATACTTCCATATATATAAAACAGCGCAGTCCACACATACGCCATGACGTATGTCCATCTATATTGCTATAATCGCGATGAAAAATGGCCGCCATTATTTTCAGGAAATGCTCTCTGACACACAATTTATCGGCCGCTCGTAATACAGGGGGGCTCAATGCAATATCTACGGCGAGAAACGTCATCGTTAGCAAATGAGAGAAATCCACCTGCAAACCGTTTTATGATGCATAGGTGCAAGTGGGATGCAACCGAAAATTAAAATTAAGTTTGATACCATTGTACTTTACCCTGTATATAGCTTCCATATTTAAAAAAAAACTTAGCTTTAGTCGAAATTTAACTATTTTAATAATATACCGCCCTTGGTTAAATAATACTATTAAAACAATACGATTTGTGGACGGTATCGTACAGTCCGTACAAACAAAAAAAAAACATTTTTTTCGACTTAGTCGGTTTATTAGTTATAAGTTGGTACTTACGCCTCTGCGTAAAAAAACTTATTTTTTGTATATTTTCCTTGTTTTTATTGTTTCATTAGGTACAAAGTAAGGATCCTTATCCACGCGCATCAGACTTGCACTTGATAATGTTTTTGTTAACACATGTAGTACGAGTATACACAGTTATATAGATGGTGTACCTATTTAACTGCAATAAGCTTGTATACATTATTAATTAAACTCACTATGTCTTCAATGTTATGTACTACAATAATAACTCAATTCAAACGGCTACTTAACCCAAACTCAGTTACCTAAGCATTAACCACGTAAGAGCTTTGACAATCTTGCACATTTCACATGCAGTGGGAAAGTCCAAATTGCGCAAAGTGCACTTAAGGTGCACTTGCCCTCAATGCTCATTTGCATTTAGCACGAGATTTCAGGGATTAATGTTAAGCGATTTATGTTTATTAGAGCTTTATTAAGTTTTCTTGTGGCCAAGAAAGAAAATGTGAATTTATGTAGGTATTTGGACAGAAGGATTATACAGGGTGTTCAAGTTCGTCCGTATTGCACACTGGGTTTTACGAGGTTAATGTTAATATTTAGGTTATAATATGTAGGTAGGTTAGTAAGTAGGCATAAACCTTATATTGAAAAGTACGTTACGATGTTACGAATGTAGAATAAGATCGTCAAATATGAAGATCATAGTAGTGAGATAAAAAATGACAAAATTAATACCTAGTAAATGAATAAAGCTTAATTTGTCATATAAATAACAGGCAACAAATGCAGATAGGTAGATCTAACGTAGAAGCAACGTTTGCACATTTATGTACGGGTGTGAGTTTGTGAATTAAGTAGCATAGAGACATCACATTATTCCACAAGGTTGGCAACGTATTTCACTGCAACACTTGAAATAAAATAAAAATAGCAACATAAAATAAGGGAAGCGTTAATGCCTTTATGAGATAAAGAGATGCTTTTTTTTCTGTTTCAAGTAAACATGGTATAAATGTGCCAAGTATCTGGGAAACAAATTCTTGTGGTTCAGTAAACAATTATATTTTTTACTCATCCTGTATCCTGCTACGACCTTTCCATGCGGCTGTGTGTGTGTGTGCGCGTTTGCCTTTCCCATACCGAGCAGAAGTAATAAAGATTTAAACCTCGTTGGCAAGCAGAAGATAAACCCATTTATTCTTATATTTTTCTAACTTATAATGAAATTAACTTTACTTTTCACTTATTATAATATAAAATCAGTTAACCGAGAACTCCTTTACTTCAAACATCTCATTTAAAACAAATAATTCAAGTCAAACTTAATATCTTTTAATTAATAACCATCCTTTCAGTGCTTTGCCTCTACAAGTAATTTAACTCATTTAAATAAGTTCTAAACACTTTTAAGTCTTATTATGGAATATATTTATTTTAATTCATTTTCTTACAACCCTAATAGAAAGCAGCAAGGGTGGTTATTGCTCGTTAGAATGAATGCATAAAGGGGTTTCAGAAATTATTAGAATGCCCCGTCATTTGAAATCAAAACGTAAGAAACTTTGGAAAGGCCTTAGAGTGTATATAATTATAACTGAAAACTGAAACCGGGTATCTGAAATTACTTATTATCTATCTATTTTTCAAATCAGCCTGTATAGTGTATATACCTACTGTTGGATAAAGGCTCTTTGTCACTGCATTAAATAAAAATATTTTATTACTATAAAATTATGCTAAATTGAACCTTGCTACAAGCGCTTTTGACAGGACAAAGCCTTTATTTGTGAAATAAGAAACACTAGTTAAGTTTTTACAATAGGACCCTTGTCAAAGAGTGATATTAACGTTCGATTAATTTCATTATACTTTTTTTTCCGTTAAAAAGTAAGCACAGTCTTGAATAATTAGCAAACTGATTACTATATTTCCAATTAAACTCCAAGAAATGTTAATACAAACCTGTGTAAGCAACTGTGTGTTAAACATTATTCTAGAGATCTGTGTTTATATATTTTTAATACAAGAAGGATTCAAATAAAAAAGGAATTTTTTGACATGCGCTTTGCACCCTTTCATATTTGTAGGTAAATATTCTTCTTTCCGTAAGTATATGTCAGATACCTCATTCTACTTTAGAAAAGCCTCTTGAAACACCAAAGTATTCGCTAAGCATAATTAGAAGGTAAACGAGCGTGACCGGAAGGGTTCCGTAGTCCGAGGGTCCGTAGCTTTATGAACACGGAACCCCTGATTCTATTCATTATTTTATTTAATTAGACATTTTGAGTCGTTGCGAAACTTTATGGCCCTTGAAAGGTTTGGAAAGTGTTTTAGATTTTGTAAGATGTTTGATGGGGTTATAACGAGATTGATGTAATGGACAGGTCGAGAAATTGTAAAAGACTTATTTGATGCTTCATCTTTTTTTTAATGTCAGATTCCACTAATCAATTTCAATGACTTTTAAATTTCAAACCGCAGCGCAGTAAGGATAAGGTTTAGAAATTATATTTAAGCCTCCAGTTTTCTATTTATTGGCGAATCATCACGTTAGTAGTTCTTAGTTAGTTCTTAATTCATAAGTATTGGTGTTTTAGTGTTAAATTTCATTCCAGCCTTGTATTTTAAGTGATTTCTAATGTAGCCTAGATAAAATCTCGATCGATATTTCTATCTAGAATAAATCTTATTAATAAATAGTAACTATGTTTTTTACAAACAATAGGAACGTTCGTATTCTTGATAAATAAAATATCTTCTTTCTATTTCCACGTCGAATACCATTTTCGTAAATCTCTCTAAACTTGATTAACTTACGCGCCCTGCTAACAGTAGCAAAATACCGCCATTTCCCCTATAATTAATTCCGGGCATCACAAAGCCCTGCATTTGTCCCTTACGTCATAATACAGAGTAATAAAGGCAGAATGACGTACGTCATTACGTATAACACTGGTCATTCCGTATATTTTGGAAATTATGGTAGGCTTGTAGGGATTTTCTAGGAAAATTAAGCCTCATGTTTTGGTAAAGTGCTTTCCGCCTTTATTTTAATTTCATTACATTTTGTTTATATCCAAGTTTTAAAAAAAAGCGTTTTTTTTTTAAATAATCTGTGACTGAAAACAGGGGAATCTTTCCCATCGTATAAAACCTCGCATCACGTTTTTTTTAACAATAAAGAGTTCTATATACATTCAGTGTACTCTAAAAACAGTGTATGGATCAAAAATCGTACCACCTTGGCTTGAACTACTAAGTAAATTTACTATTTACACCCTCCACCTCTTCACGGCACTCCCAAGTCACAGACTAACCTAACTCTTCAAATAAATAAATTCAATTTCATTAAAAACTTCACCGTTACTAACGCACCCGGAACCGCGTGCATAGCCATGATGGCCGTGATTAAAACACAGGTGGATATTGCCGTGACTCCCCCTTAATTAAGGCGCGGCCCATCGGCTGGGGAGCCCTTGGCTTGAATAAAAGATACCGTGCGCGGCCGACCTTATTTGACCCGGTTTTGAGAGGTGTCAAAATGACGTGTCGTGTGGCGTTGACATTGGCGTCATAATGTTGGCGCGTTAATTGACAATTTTAACAGACTTCATTATTTATATTCTACTTAAGGGAATCGTGTAGAGTAATCGCTTTAGAGACAAAGACTTATTTTTTTTTTATTACTGGTAAATTAAATCTACTGTACAAAAAGTAAGCGTAAGTCGCAAAAAAAAAAAAACTGGCGGATCTTTTTTATAGAAAACAATTAAAGTGAGTGGGTAAAGTCACCACCAAGTGACCATAACGATAAGGATAACAAATACTTCACTGGGTGGATACTTAAGTTATTTTAAGTTCGGAAAGTTTTATTACGTCGGGTAGTCCCAATGTTCGTAAACAAAAATGTTACTTACCACATAAAGACAGTCGGAGTTCAAGCAATTACACGTGTTTTCCGATTTGACATTTCCCGCCACGGAATAAGTTGTAAAATATAAAATACTCGAGGATTCTCTTTGGGTTTTTGACAAGACGGTGTCGCTTCCTTATTTATTTTTTGCGTATTTTATTGTTTAATGTGCATTAATATGCAGTAAATAAACATTCAAATGTGCAGTATAATGATGAATTGAAGTTTGAATACGTATAGCCTTTGGAAGGATTGATCCATGAATATCCCAACTGGTCTTCGTAAAGGTCTACCTACATCGCTTCACGGAGGCTAGAGGATCACTATACAACGTTGCCTTGTGATTTTTTTTGATATGTAAATGTAAAATACAAACTTGACATTGGCAGAAATGGTTGCTCGATATTGCGACCGGTTGCCATTAAATAAATAAATAAATAAATAATATAAAATACTCTTCCGGTAAGATATTGGTGCTTAGGCTGGGGTTCATACATTTCCGCCCATCCTCCTTTGATCGTAACCGGAAAAATACATGCAAATTAGCAACTGCCGTAACATAAACAAATAATAGTCCTGGACGTGTTCAGTACCGACAAAATAACATCAAAAAATAGTAGAAAGCACGCTACTATAGTTTGAATGATGAACCTCTTGCAGTCATTTAAAAAAAAAACTTAATATTAATGTTTTCTAACATACATCAAATTTTTTTGCGTTGTATTTTACTAGTAGAGCTCTTCAAAACAACAAAAAATCACCCGATAAGGGTTCCGGTTTTCTGTGTTTGGTACGGAAACCTAAAAAACCTAAAAAAACCTAAAAAATTTGACGTAACCATTAGCTGTCAATCATTCAATCATGGACAATTAAGCTACATGATTAAATGATGAAGCATCTTTTTTTTTTAATCCTCGTTGCTAAAAGTGGCTAATTTCAATGCCATAATAGTATTTATGACTATTCAATCATATTTATTTTTTACGCGTCAATAGACTTAACTCATTTTTACACGATTAAATGAATTTGGAATCTCACTCTATGTAGCGTGACGTCATTTTTGCGTCAACGGCATGAAAAGTACTGGCCCTGCAGATAAGTGTCAGAGAAGTACAGAAACACTTACTGCGCCTCTATTCTAGGCGGTAAAATCCAAATCGTATTTGACTTGTTACCGTATTGTTATTAACTTTGCCGCCATTACTGTTAAGAGAATAAGAGCTATCAAACCGTTGACAATCTTCTTCTTCTTCATGTTCAGCCTATAGCCACCCAATGCTGAGTGTAGGCATCCTGCATTGCTCGCCTCTCATCTCGGTCCAGTGCTCTTCTCAACCAGCACCTTCCCGCCACCTTGACCAGGTCGTCGGCCCACCTCATTCCTTGTCTGCCAACGTTCCTCCGCCCGGTTCTGGGTCTCCACTCGACAACAGCCTTACCCCATCTTCCATCACTGCGGCATATGTGTCCAGCCCACTTCCACTTCCTTTGGGTGATAACTTTGGCTATATCGGTGAGCCTTGTTCGTCTCGTTCGTTGACAATACAATGTCTGAAACGATATTTTTTTTTTTTTTTTTATGACATAGAGAAGGCAAACGAGCACACAGGCCACCTGATGGTAAGCGGAAACTGTGACCCATAGACATTCGCATTCACAAGACTGCAAGCCTAAGACTGCAAATGCGCTGCCAACCCTGAGGACTAAGATGGAATGCCTCTATGCTAGTCATTACACCGGCTGTCTTGTCCCCAAACCGGAACACAACAGTGCGAACACTGCTGTTTGGCGGTAGGTTAATGGATAAGATGGTGGTAGCGATCCGGACGGACTCTGCACAGAGTCCTACCACCCGCAAAAACATATATATATATTAACGATATTGCTTTAAGGTGTTGAATAGAGGTCTCGTGCTTTGTCATCCCAGGCATGTTTGACCGTTCCCACCCGTTTATGGTTTATTTACATGACAAAACCGTCCGCAAGTATATTTTAAATTCTATTACGCTTTCCCACGTGTGGGCTACGGCTGGGGTTTTATTTGCCATTTATTTTGGCGGCCTGCATACTATTTGAATAATTACCTTTGAAGGGTGCCTAAAACTGCAACTTACGTAATATTTTAATATGAAGGAGTTGTTTTGTTTTGTGTAGAATATGGAGGAATAGGCAAAACAAGTACCTACACATGAAAAAGGTTTTAATATGCGTTATAACGGCGGATTTCGTAACAAAAAAATATTTTGATTTTGTTGTATTGTAAAAACGGTAAAACTACTAAAAACGGGTGCCTTTTGCTCGAAAATGTTTGGTATAATGTGGCATGGCATACTTCTTTTAAAAATAATCGACCAACCGAAGTACACACACTGAAAACCTGTCAAGATAAAATCGGACTCTCGCACCGAGGGATCCGTGCCGCCGCAGTAGATATTTTTTACCAAATGTACAGTTCCCTTCGAAAATGTTAAGACACTTACGTCAATGACAATGACATTCGCAATGACAAGGTTCTAAGTATGCTCACATTTGTTGGGTACTGTACGGAACCCTCGGTGAGCGTATCCGCAGCATACATCAGTTTTAGTTATATTTAAGTACCTTATTTACAAAAACTCAATTAATGCAGGAATAAAAGGAGAACACTGACTACCACACTAAGGCCCGTATTAATAAACTGATCTCAACTCTAATGCTCGTCTCGAGATGCGTCAAAAATGACAGTGTTCTATGGTTCGGCGTTATACTTTGACGTATCTTGTGACGGGCCTCACAGTCAAGATGAGTTTATTAATACGGCTCTAAGTAGTACCCAGCATCGTGGCAATCAGAACATACGCTAAGCATATGCTGCTATAGATTCCATTTCGACTGCGCCAGTGACTAGTTGCTCTGAAACGTACGTTGTAGCTATTTAAGGGTATATATCGCCAATTGGCTGTAATGCTGGGCTACAGCCGCTGTTTACACAGCTTACCGTGGCCCTACAGTTGCGGTCCGAGGCGCAGGTGCCGGTAATTCCGATACAAATGATCCTGAGTGACAGAGAGGCTGACTGGACGGCGTCTGGGGTTAAACTGGTATTGAGACGAGGATTCTGAACGTTTGGGAGTAGAAGCCATTCAAACAGATTACATAATAAGGTGATGGTAGGCCAAATTTTTTGCAACAGAAGGCCCTGCCAGTTTCGTTTTTAACCAATCGCGTCACTGGTAGATCACGTGACTTTTCGTATCACGTCATCTGCCAGTGACGCGATTGGTTTAAACACGAATAGAAACGCTAGTAAGCAGGGCCCTCAGGAGACCTTGCGGAAAAGAACCGCACGCGCCGATTAATATTAACAATAAATTAAACTAATATCATAGTACAAACCTAAAACTATGATATTTGATTAATGTTTAAGCTTATTTGCTTGAAGATGTCACTGTCATTAGAGATGCCAAGTCATTTGGAATTGATAGGAAACTCAACCTTATTGCTGTAGAATGTCAGATTGACTATAGAACTAAGGTGGGTCATAAATTTAATTCTTTGACTGTACTAGACAACGATAAATATACATATTCCCGCGCTCAATACTAAATTATTTGCCAATGCCGGGAATCAAACCTAGGACGCTAGTTTTGGTAGCAGGGTCGCTTCTAACTAGACTAAAAGCGTCGTTAAATTAAATATTACATCCAAATAATATGATACTTATATAAAACAAAGTCGGGTTACTTACACCATTTATAACAATTGTAACTCAAGAATGGCTGGACCGATTTTTATGATCTTTTTTTTTCTGTATATGTCGCTTCCCCAAGCGGAATACGAAAAAAACATTCTGAGGCGGTACTGTTATTTTTAACTGCAACATAGGTTTTCTGATGCATACGATTTTCAGTTTACTCGCAATAAAATTTTAACCAATCGTAAAAGCGAGAATGATTCAAAAATCTCCAAAACGAAATTCCATTTAACGCGTCCCACTAAATGTGGCAGTTGCGTATTTCAGGGCTTAATAACACCGTCGTTAGAACACGTAGGAACATTCCACTTACCAGAAAATGTTATGTTTTAAACGAGCTTAGTTACGGTGTGAGTCATGGGAATCAGCGGAAAAATGAATCTACTGAAAAGTAAGAAGTACTCGCTAAGGTTAATTCGGAGGTAAGTAGCTGTTTATGTTTCAGCTGTCGCTGTGTAACGCAATAAAGTATCTGTGGTTAATCTAGTATATCAGTTGCTGCGACAAGGTTCTAACGTGTACGGCTACTGAGTTTGACTGTAATTATGTCACAATTGTGGTAAGGTAAATAAAAGGTGACAACTGATAGAGTCAGAACGTTTTATAGTGCCCAAATATTAAGATATCCTGACAGCTGTCGTCGCAGTACAACTTATCACCTATTCTTTTGTTTGAGGTTATAATTTGTAATGGAATTGGGCACTAGTACTTATGTCAGTTTTAATAACGAGGTTATAATATTACCTATGAGCTCTAAGAACCTGCCAAGTTACATTCAGTGCACAGGGTAAGGCTATAAGAGTCATCTTTTTCTTACTCAATGCCTGGGACATTCATGTTTTAAGATTTTTGCACCTTATTTTAATGTGATAAGGCGCAAAAGTGAGGTTTTCTTTAATTTAACATATAGCAATCAGCAATCACAAACGTATCCGTTTCCATTTTGACCCGGCTGAACAGCATATGGAAGAAAAGGGGAATAACAAACCACACCAAGATCCGGTTGATATGAGAGCTGGTTTTCCCCATCTTCCTGTACGGAGTTGAAACAGACCGATCAACTAAAGGATTCATCTTCCTCCAAGTCTTGCTCGATTGTAGGCGACGCAATGGACAGGAATCGCTGGAGGCAGATCATACGCCGCAAGTGTAGATCACCAACTGATGGCCACGATCTTCAGTCATGAGGGAACGACCAGAGAGAGAGATCCATTCTCAGAGTTGGCAATCTATATTGCGTTTAATATGTTTTTTTTTTTTTGCCCCGTGGTACTTGAACAGCTACTACCGCGGGAATATGGCGTTTCCACTATGAAGTGATTTCGCCAGTGTCAAGTATAATATATAAGTATAAATCAATATAGCAATAAAACACACAATCCAATCTTCTCTAGGAACATTGGTGGCAACGTTGTACGGTGATATGTAGGACAGAGGCCAAGATAGTTTTAACCTCTGTACCACTGCGAGTCCACTTGAAACGAGAAGTAAGATGCCTGGATACACGAAATAAGTCCAAGTCTTCTATCACTGTGCAACACAAAGGCATTAAAAGTACAAATCACTAACAAAAAAGAACTTTGAACACCTAAATACACAAAAATAAAAAATAAAACAAATTACAAATCCGCCATCTTTTGACGTTGCAAGGCCCCCCGTTTAATATGTTATCGTACTTTCAACTTTATGATAGCTCTTTACTAGACAGTAATGGCGGCCGACCGAGTTAGAAAGAATACGATAAGTAGGTACGTCCTCCTAAGGCCCAAAGTCCTTTTAAAAGGCCTTCGTCCGGCCATTCAAATAAAGGTATAGTGCAAAGAAAGTAAGGTGGATTTTCTTTTGTTTCTATATCTAATGATCAAATTAGAAAATCGAATTTATTTCATTCACAATAGATTCATATTCCATTGATTCATTTCGTTGTATGGTGGGCCTTACGAGGATAACATGTCAAAAGCAGTATGTTTTTACCTAGTAGAATAGAGAGCCAGCTTATGTTTGTTTGCCAAAAAAATAGAATCCATCTCTTATAACTTAACGCCAAAAATTTTACGCGAAATTAAATCTGCGGCCGCGCCGGTACGGGACATTAAAATTACATAGGCAGTCGAATCGTGAATACTTTACACTGCTGTTAGCTAACGGAAACGGAATACGCTTCCGGAACGGATTCTGAGCATGCCGTTTTATTCCATACTGAATTCTATGTACAGTCACGTCTAATAATATTGACACAGTTAAACTTTTAAAAATACATACTCCACTGCAAGGGAATAAGATTGTATATATATTTCTGAAACCTTGTTAATGTCTACATATTTATCCTATAGTACAGTTGAGGGAATTGAAACTTTAGCAGTTTGACATCATGCGTCAATTGGCCGGGTTATACATTTTCTGTGTCATCGATCATGTCACGCTGGGAAATGTATAACACGGCTGATTTACGTATTACTAGAATCCCCAACTGATGGATGGTTAGTTAGATAGATAGATAGATTCATTTATTTGGCTATTAAAAAAAACAAAAAAAAACACATGCATTTGACAAAACAAAAACAAAAGTAACTCAGTAAGTGATGAATCAGCATCTGTTTCTGGAAAAGCATTTTCACCGATCACGTGTAACTTCCAACCTTGACACTGGCAGAATTGCCCACTGGACAGTAGCCATTTAACAAAGAATTAAACTTGAACTTACGTATTACGTCAAACTGCTAAACAACGATATTCCTCGACTGTACTGTTGTTGACTTGGCCGCGTTCATCATCATCATCAGCCCGGGGGCGTCCACTGCTGGACAAAGGCCTCCCCCAAAGAGCGCCACAAGTCACGGTCTTGAGCCGCTTGCATCCAGCGGCTCCCCGCGATCCTAAACCAGGTCGTCAGACCACCGGGTGGGAGGCCGTCCAACACTCCGTCCACCGGTGCGGGGCCGCCACTCGAGAACTTTTCTTCCCCAACGGTTATCAGTTCTCCGAGCTATGTGGCCTGCCCATTGCCACTCCACTGTCTCGTTAATAAGACCTAACATTTTGAAACAATACTAACAATACGGGTAAAAACGAACTAGAATATGCCCTCAGCCTTCAACATCAAATGCATTCAAATTTCCGAAAAACTGACGCGACGAAGTTTCACAAAAGAACTAACAAGTGAAATATTTTTGAACAATCCCAAAGAAAAGTGTCAAAGTTTTCGTTTGTGAATAATTTCTCACAACAAGTCGCCGGGTAGTGGAGGAAACTACAGGGCGAGTTGCTTTTAGTTTTGTCTTTGTACGGTATACAAAAGTATTAAATAGTAACAATTTGAATGTAAGGCTTGTTTATCTATACTTATGTTCGATTATTTACGAAACCATTTATCTTACGTTTTGATAGTATAATTATGAAATTTGATACAGGAGTTTCTTTCATGATGTAAGTGATCACTAAGAAAGGATTTTTGGAAATTCACCCCTCAAGGGGTTAAAATAACTAGCGAATAGCTAACTAGGGAGTAGCGGGAAACTAATTCTACGCGTACGAAGTCGCGGGCGACCACTAGTTTAATATAAATGTATCATTCTGGTTATTCCTATACAACCCAAAGCGAAGCAAGGAGCGTTTTCTAGTTTAAAATACTAAAATGTAAGCACACACGCACGAATCGTGTTAAATTATTCCAAAACGTACCAAAAGCGAATAAATAGCAAAAGATGAACTTGGATTTAAGGAAAGCAATTTAAATTTTCTAAATTACTGCATGTAAACAACTGCAAGTAGCTCACAGAGCAAGTTGGCCGATTGGATTGCAAATGAGTTTACTCTCAAAGGCTAGTTCTTGCTCCAGTCGGCGTGAACTGTATGTTCTCTGTTTCTGAGTTTGTATGGAATTATTTTAATTTATCCTCATTCTGCCAAAGTATTTTAAAGCAGCAGTCTATTAGTTGTAATAATTAACATAGTTGTAGTAGCTTTTTATTATGTTTCTCAAGAAGTCTGCACCCTTCTAAGGCTGTCTGGAATAGACCGCTGATCAGCTATAAGACTGCCGGTTGATCAGTTTAATATTTTATTGTACTGTTTTCCTTTGGGTTTTCACCCCTGACAAAAAGAGGCGTGTTATATGTTTAAGTGTATTTGTGTATCTGTGTCTGTCTGCATATCTGACTGTGGCATCCTAGCTCCCCAACGAATTTCAAGACGGTTTAATAAGAAACATCCGAAGTTTCTTGAAACTTGGTTAAGAGACATCAGCTTTGAAAGAAGGGGTTATATCATTATAAAGATCAGAAGCAGTATGTGCTTTCTGGATTCTCGTCTAAAGATTATACTCGATCTGGTGTTCCTCAGGGGAGCAAGTTGGGACCGACCCTGTTCGCCATAGTGATAAACGATCTGTCTGCAATGGTGAGCAATGCTTCTGCTTTTTGCTGATGATTTGAATCTCTATGCCTACTTGGGGACTTGGGTACTAGTAATGTAACTAAGTAATGGATTAGTAATTTGTGTGATTTGATTACGTTTTATGCTTAGAGTAGAAAGTTGCTTTTTAAAACTTGTCGAGAACCAGAATTCCTATCAAAGCCACAGCCTAGAGGGAAAATCCTTGCATAGCGTCCACAAGATCCGAGACTTGATGACAAGCTTGATGTTCATGATCACATCATACCGACACGTAACAGCGCCAGCAAAGCCCTAGGGCTTATAATGCGGACTGCGGCGGCGTTCAAGGATGCCAAAGTGCCCGTCATCCCATATAATGCTGTTGTGCGAAGCTAGAATATAGCTCCGTGGAGGACACTGAGAATAATGGCTTTAGGTAGTTGTTTGTTTATTTGTTTGCTTGGTAGTTTTTTAAATTAGAATCATTACAAATCAGCGACATTTTTAAACCCATTTGCTCTTTTTTTAAATCAACTGTCTTAGTAATCACAAAAATTGTATTTTTTCCATAGGAAGTAAAAAAAAATGACTGGGAAACTTAAAAACTTAACTCTGTACAGGTTAACAACTTAAGTAGATGACCTCTTGCATATAGTTGTAACACATCTGTATAGACCATGACATTCTACATTTGAAATGTGACGTAAATTCCAAATTAGTTTTGTTCACAACTACATGCAAGAGATTATTTACTTGAGTTTTTCACTTATATAGCTCTGCAAATAATAAACTAACCAGCGTCTGAACTCGCGCGAACTGCCCATCTTATTAAGATCGTTCATAAAGTATTTCAGTGTTGCTATACCTCTGAACAATTCCCTGGAGACTGGTCTGTTGTGAAGTTGAGCAGACGGTCAGCTGCGAGCCCTTGGGTAGTTCCGAGTAGTTTTAGATAGTTTAAAGCCTTCAGTTTAAGTTGGCCGGGGATCGGGGAGTTGTGCTACCAACAGTGTTAGTATGGAACTATTAGTTATAATGGCAATACTAAACCGCAGAGAATGCGGATAAAATATAACAAACAAAATGAATTCTAATTTTAAAAAAACACGGGTATTAAAAAGTGGTCAATGGTTTTTTTTTATACGATACCGATACCGATACTCTTATAAAAATATCGGCGATACCGATACCGATACGCTTTTTGTGAATTCAAAAATGAAGGTATAATAAATAAATCACAAGACAGATTTCTTTTTATTAATATAAGAAGTAGATACATAGGTTAATATTAGATAATTAAAAAATTTAGTAATTAAAATTAACATTGATAAGATTTTTGTTTAAAAAACAAAGTAATCGCTCGTTGACACTACATTTTTAAATTAAAAAGTATCGTTGAATCGGTCATAAAAATATCGTCGATACCGATATATCGGCTAACCCGAAGTATCGCCGATATATCGGTATCGGTATCGGTATCGGATGCATCGCTAGTTTTTTTTATGGTTCCGTACCCGGAGATAACGGAACCGGAGAAAGACGGAACTCTATTAATATGCCTACGCTGTCCGTTCGTCCACCTGTGCGTCCTTACTTTAAACAGCTGTTTCTTTTTAACTGTAATAGATAACTAATGGTGACAACCGCATAAAAATCCGTTTAGTAGTGTTTGAGATTTCGCATACATACAGACAGATAGACGGGGCGGGGGACTTTGTTTTATAACGTAGTGGTTATGGACATCAATAACAAAAACACATTACAAATTGATAATGAAAGTAAATTTCTACAGATAAGCTAAAAAAAAACTATGTGGTTCTATTTAGCTTCTCGGTAGATAGAGATGTACGCAAGTATATGGTTTAGTATTTAAGCAAATAAAAACGATCATTACAGCGTGTAGCATAAATCAGCATAAAATATATAAACCAAACACCCTGTACGTGCCTATACTATAAACATATTTAAGAATATAGAATTAATAACATTACGATAACGTACCAAAATCAATATAGTTTTAACGAGTTATTAAAAAAACTGAATGTTGTTGATAAAATCATTTGACATAAAGAACTGTATCACACATGAAAGCCTTCAATAATCAACTTAGTCATCACTTCTTACCAAAAACCACTTTTGTTTACCAACTAAACAAAACGCAACTAAATAATAACGATCATAACATAAATAACGAGGTTAGGGCGGTTTTTTCCGCGAAGGGCGGACTCGAAGGGCGTTCTAGGAACCATGATTCAGCCCTTCCGAAGTTTGACTAACAGCGCCATCTAGCGTGATTCATGGTTATTGATCGTGATAATGTAATTTGGGATTTGTGTTAATGTAACGTACAAAGGATTGGATTAATATGTGTAATATAATAAGAATACGGAGAAAAAGGAGCACCTATAGTCAGCGCCAATAGAAGTAGCAAAAGATGTAAACAAAACCAAACAGAACAATTTCCCACTATCACTCCATAATCACGTACTTTTGGAGATTGCGTGAGGTATTATGATTTACTCGCTTGATCATTACTAAGATTAAATAACTATAAATATTAATAGACTTTTTAAAATAAAAATGTTTTTGCGAAAATTTGAGGTTATGTGTATATTTCTTTTGATACAGACAGATACGCTGGTATAGTATTAACATAAGCCGAACGAACGTCCATTGTTGGACATAAAACATTTTTTTTATGGCATAGAGAAGGCAAACGAGCACACAAGCCACCTGATGGAAAGTGGAAACTGTGACGTATAAATCAATATAGCAATAAAACACAATCCAATCTTCTCTAGGAAGATTGGTGGCAAGTCTTCTATCACTGTGCAACACAAAGGCATTAAAAGTACAAATCACTAACAAAAAAGAACTTTGAACACCTAAATACACAAAAATAAAAACTAAAACAAATTACACATCCGCCATCTTTTGACGTTGCAAATGGCCTCTGTGTGTCACGTTGGCGCCACTGAAAACCAGCGTCGCAGTCTATGCCGTGACGTAGTGCTGAGTGTTGTCAATTTCAACGTCACACAATAACCCATGGCAACATCCTAAATTTTATCCTCCCTCCTTTATTGTCTTTGTTTTGATTTCTGTTGCCATCAGTTCATGATGTTTTTCTGTGTTCGTCGAATAAATATTTCTATTTCCATTTCTATTGCCTAACGCACTCGCAATGGCAATCGTTTCCATTTTGAAAATAGAAGGCTTGTCTGCATACAAAATGAAAACAATTGTTGCGTTTTGAAGCCGATTGCGATTGCGATTGCGGTGCGTTTACCAACAGCGACGCACAAAAAAAATATAGTTTTACAGAGAAGTATACAGCCACTGGACTGAGATTTATTCAATTTTGACCCCTAATTTTTAGAAATATTATTAAATGCCTGGTTTGTGTGTGCATTTGTTATTATGATCTTTTGCGTAAGTGTTAAATGTATAACAATATTAACTTGTTCGTTGTAATTTTAATACAATCTATGAAATCGATTTGTTTTCACGATTCACATTGATTTTCCTTGTTAGCAGTTTAAAAGTAACAAATATACACCAAGTAACAGCTAAAAGCTTTAATTAAACCACGTAACACCTGGCGTGGGAGCTTTGAGCTTTTAAACGAACTGTCAAACACACCACTGGAAGCTTTCGATGTTGCCGGGCCTCAAATTAAAAGTTTACAAAAGTGTTCACGTTGCGTTTTATTTAAAGCATACTTTAACGTTTAACACAAAATATAAATGCAAAAGTAACGATTGTTTAAAAAAAAGGTACCTACTTCAAAAAAGCATGTTTTTTTACGCAGTATAAAAAAAACCCGTTCCGCGTCTGCTTGTATGTACACCGTGTTTTTTTTGATTTACGATAACTTTAAGGGAACGTTCTTTAGGTCAAACAAAGTTAATTTCCCGAAGACAGACAAATGATAAGTCTAACGGTTTTAAAAATATTTAATTTTTAAATTTAATCAGTTAATCACGTTAAACTAGTGTTAAAGGCTCTTAATTGATAACAACAATTTTCTTTTAATACGTATGAGTAAAGAGTTTCCAATTGTTAGGTTTGTATACGCGTCAATCTAAAGTGACTTGTACCTGTCAAGTGTTATCTTTACTTGTGTGTGTATGTCACGCCAACATAGACGTATTTGACACTGATTATTAGCTAGGTAACTCTAAAGGCCCTTTTAGAATGACCAAAGATAAAAGATTTCATTATTTTGTTCTAACCAGAAAAAAATTTTTTTTTTGCAATATTTAAAAATCTAATCTACCAATTAGTTTCTATAGATATACTTAGTAATATGCCGAAGTTATCGTAAATCAAAAAAAACACGGTGTATATCCGCTTACTTGTCCTAAACCACCAAACGGATTTTGAAGCGGTTGTCACAATCAGTTGAATATTTTTCACGAGAGGTTGTTTGTTATTTAATCTTTGTCCCAATATTTTTTGTGGTAGTAGGGCCTGTCCACCACCACCTACCAACAAGCTGCAGTGTTTGCATTACTTTGTTTTGGTGTGGGGATAAGACAACCGGCAATTACTAGCCCATCCATCTTAGTGCTCAGGAAAATTTACAATCTTGGGATTGTATTCTTGAAAATGCAAATTGTCTGTATCTATTTCAACTTACCATCAGGGTGGCTTGTGTCCTTTTGTAAACTCCTCAAGTTATATAACATTCCATTATAAATATTTTACCCGACAATCCCATTATAAGTCGCGACTGCAAATCCCGCGACTCCGCGACTGTCGTCCTTTCAAACGACGGAGTTGTTTACACAACTTGGAATTTTGTGCAGAATACCGAACGTATGAGGTTTTTAATATTTGCTGGAATCCTTTGTGGCTTCAGGACCTAAACTTTATGCTATTTATTTCGTAAACGTGTTTTTCTTTGGTATAAAATTCTCGAAATTTCGTTAGTCGGTTCGTGCAATGTGTCGAAGTACTCGGGGTTTATGTATCTTTGCTAATTCATATTGTCTGTTAACTCTGACATCCTATACTATTGTATGAAAAATATTTATTCATACACCAATTTTATTGATCCCTGAAAGTCAGTAGACATCCCAAAATGTAATTAACAACAACCATCCAAGCCAAATGAATAATTTAAGTGAATACAAATTAGTACCGCACCTAGTTAACGAGTTTACCGCGGCATTGTTTATTTATTCGGGAAGGCAAGGGGCATGCGTAACGCGACAGGTAAATTGTGCTTTGGTGTTGCCACCTCAAAATTGCTCTTTGACGAATCACGCGATGTACTGAGTTACCCCTTTTCGTGGGGCACGTTGTCTTATTTAGAGTGATGTTTTAGGGTCCCGCACCAATATAAAAACTTTATAGTAGAAATAACTGAAGGTTCAGTATAACCCGACTCACACCTGGCCGGTTTTTACAGCGTTAGCATTATAATATTTACAGTTGAACCGTTATAGTTCAATATTCTCTAAACGGTAACCTTCACTGTTTTTATTGATCACCAGGGCCCGTACTTTTCATGCCGTTGACGCAAAAATGACGTCACGCTACATATTCTATGTATGATTCCAAATGGTTCTATTGTAATTATTAACCATTAGTCGTCAATAATTTAATCATGTACCAATTACCGTAGAAAAATAAATACCTGCTTCATACCTAAAACGTAAATGAAACTATTTCATTGAGAAAGACAGTGGTAATAATCATCGAGTCACATTATCATCAAAAAACACTGTTCTTACATGAATATAATTAAATAGTATAAATACAATTATCGCATTGACATTAATAAAGGAAAATTGTCTCATTTTCCCATTTTGACTGGTGAAAAATAAGTATGATGCTGTCTGACGTATTTTGATTGCGATTAAACTGTATTTAACTAAAATCATTTTACCGCTTCTTATTCTACATTTTTTTAACAACCAATTAATACACCTAAACACCTGCCAAATGAAAGCAGAGCGTACTGTGACTGTGTGTAAAATTTCGTCTTTTTGACGTCATCAGCCTCAAAAGGACCCCTGATTAACAATAATGGGTTTGCGTTCGACCACAGTCCCATCTGATGTTAACTTATTAAATGATACCCACACAATTAAATTAACTCAATATATTTCGTAAACATCCTCTTAACGCGTATGGGTAACATACATGGGTGTACATTAACTTAAATACATTAACATTAACTCTTAAAAGTCAAGCTTTACAAAACCCCGACTGCATTTTTAATATTATATCACTTATGAGAACCAAGACGACTCTAACGACAACTCACTATTTTTTATTTTTTATTATTTATTTATTTATTATAACAAACACAAATTTTAGATATTATACATTGTTCCACAAAACTGTTTACACAGTTTGACTGCGGAATCTTCGGTCCAGCTTGATGACAACAGATTGCACAAAAGCGGTACATAATTAGATATACTTATACTAATATTTTTATATATTTATATATTTAGATGAGCATCGTATTGAATCCAGGAGATGCCTATGTAACTTAGCTTTAAATCTACGTTTGTTGGTTTCCAGAACAATATCAGCTGGTAATCTGTTCAGGAGATAAGGTAGACGTTTTTTAAGTGTCCTGTCTCCATAGTAGTTGGACACTCTAGGAACTGCAAACTTACCAGCCGATATTGCTCTCGTATTATGACAATGATTGACCAGACGTGTGTGCTCCTGACTGCCATGGCTATTGTTGGAGCCGTTTAAGCTACAGAGGTCGCAATGGAGCGGACATACATAACATACGCGTGTCGAAAACATTACTCTCCTTCTGGGTCAGTCGGGTAGTAATAAAGTCACAAAGTCTGTCCCCCTGCATGTATCTTTCTTGCATCAGGGGATAACAAAATGACTTAGTTGGTCTTTCCCCATAAAATGTAGTGAACCATAAAGCGTATTACCATCCACATCGTTCCAGGTCACGCTGCCGCCGGCCTGTCTGCGTGGAGCGTTGACCTCGATTCAGAAACGGAACAATAATATTTGCTTTTATAACGCGGGAGATAACTTTGAGAGTGGGTTGAAAGTGATATAGATGCAGAACTATGTAATGTACAATTTCACGAACCAATTGAACGGAGTTTTTTAACCGCTGACGCAAAAAGTGCGGTGTTATAAGATTGAAGTTTGTATTAGTGTATCTGTGGCACCATAGCTCTTAAACGGCTGAACCGATTTAGATGCGGTTTTTTTAATTTGAAAGCAGGTTTTTTAGCGGTAGTTCTTGGCTAAGTTTATTGTAAATCGGATGGGCCGTTAAGGAAATATTAGCTTTGAAAGAAAGGGTCACCAATATATCAAAGGATATTATCTAACTAATACTTATTTATAGTATAGCATTGATAATAGAGAAAGAAAACGAGCACACAGGACACCTGATGGTAAGTAGGATCTAAGACCCAAAGACATTCGCATTCATCTTAAAACTGCAATCTTAAGACTGGAAATACGTTATGATGAAAAACTTGGGGCAAAATCTCACACAATTAAAAGGGTTTTACTATCGGTTCTAAACAACAATGTACCTAAATGCTTATACGAGTACAAGAGAAATGAATAATTAAATACATAGAAATCAACCAAGACTCAAAAACAAATTCTCGCGTTCATCACACAAATATTTACTCATACCGGGAATCGAACCAACACTACCAACTGGGCTAAAGTTAGTTCAATAGGGATGATTCTTAGCTCACTAGGAAGTAGAAATAAAGATAAAGACGTTATTTTTCCAACAAAAGATTTTTTTTTACATCTAACTTTGTGTCTTTGTCTGTTTTACTAGTTCACCGCTATACCCCTTTACCAATTTAAATGAAACTTGGTGTGGTAAGGTACGTTGGACAAGACATGATATCCTCCACTAAAATTAATTAAACTGCGGTAATAACGCTTAAAATTAGCTACGCTTGAATATATTTTTTATTTTTATTTTATGATAGATTCATTGTTTTATATAATGCTACGATAATAATAATAATAATAAATTGTTTATTTAAAGGCAAAAAACCCGTACAATATTACAATATTGACATAATTACATTAAATTAAATTAAATTGATAAAACTTTCTAAAATATAAATTTACATTACAACATTTACAAAAGAAATTAAAAAAGGACAGTAGAATGGGCCAAATAAATATAAGATAAGCTTTATAATCGTATAATATCATAAGTAGTATTTAAAAAATCGACTGACTGTTGAGTTTCTTGCTGCGTTTCTTCTCAGCAGTGGTCTCATGCGAAGCGCTGGTTTTACTGAATCTTCCTATCCTACTTACTCTTAAATCAGCAGTTAGTTAAAAGAATATTTCTGTAAATTACCTAACACCTAATTAACTTTAATATTTACCTCTTTATAATACTTTATGGTGTTACAAAACTATAAATTCGTAAGCGCGTTCACCGCCCGGACGCGTCCATAATTGATACGGCGAGGGATGGATTCTTTTGAGTAATGGAGCAGAAGAGATATGACGAAGTTGAGGAATCGTCGGAGCTATAAATATCTGATGCCTTGGTGTTTTGGGTTTAGCTATTGCTTGGGGCTTTATTCTTCACGGTAAAACCATGTTGATTTTGTATTGTTATGGTATTGATTTTAACTCGGCCGTCACTCGGCTGTCAAGTAAACAAGACGTTGACATTAGGATAACATGTCAAAAGTAATATCTATTTACCGAATAGAATTGGGCTCCTAATATAAGTACAATGGGTACAATGCCGCGAACAGATTTATTAGAGGGGGTATTCTTTTTGTAATTATAGTTTTAAGTTGATAATAGGTTACACTAGTTTTTATTTATTATAATTATTATAACAAGTTTATTTATTTATTTATTCTAAAGTAGTGAAACCCGCAAAACCTTACAGGCTTTGTCAAAATGTGTTTTTGTAAAAACTATAGGAGACTGTATTTTTACTGAGTTGTTTACATATTAAATTATTTAACAAGGAGTTACGTAGAGAAGGCGTACGTAGTTGACATTTCATATTTATTATACTTTTTTTAACAATGTCCGTAATGTTTTTTTTTCATTACAGGTAAGCCAAATGGAATTTGCTTGAGCGTGAGTCGTGTAGGTAAGCCAACAAAAATCATAAAGTTAATTATTTAATATTATAACGTCTATCCAAAATATATAGCTACGATTTGAAATATTTGAATTCATATAAAATAACTAGCAGCTGGTACGTTGTAGGTTTTTAACGTATTATTGCAAGTAATGAACTTTGCATCCGATCCATAAAATTTTTGTGAAAACATCCGTTCTCTTTCTTTTTTATTCAAATACTACAAGTAAAGTCGAGTTCATAAATATGTTTACATTTTAGTACCTTATCTATTTAATGTCATGTTTAAACTGCCATATATCAATGGTCACATCAATTAAACTGACAAGGTACTTAAGTGTATATATATTTATGAACTCGACTGTACTATGTCTAAAATTAACAATATACAGTCACTAATTATTTCTGAATAATTGGCCTAAACACACTTGAATCTTCTTAACTGCCTTCCCTAGGCAAAAAGTCGCGTCTGCTGCACAGCTATTATGATATCCAACTTTATTATAGCACAGTTCGTTCGAAAGATCTTTGTCTATAAAGCACTGATGCTCTTTGAGATTTAAAGTGAACACACTTAGGAATGAATAGAACCCCATTTATATATCCGTATTGCTATTGTAATACGTTTCATTATTGTTTGACCCGGGGGTCCTCCTCTCATTCCTCATCTGAAATATCCAATGGGATGAGCCAAGGTTCTAATTACATTATTCCAAAGTTACAAATTGTCGCGCTCCGACCTTCCGTCATGTAATTGAAGACCCTCATATCAGTCGGATGTTTGTCATACCCGGGAGCAAAGATTATTAACAACAGAGTGGTAATCCTTATCAACAGGCCATTCTGCTTTTCTATGCCTTAAAATATGAAAATATAAAAAATTAAGACCCTTTTTATATGGACATAATTTGACAGCAGTCTAACGCTAAAACCTAACTTCAATTGTGAAGTGTTTTGTTTGTTGATTCCGGATTCACACCAAAATGTTAAATTTGAGAGGGAGAACTTGTTAATTCTAGAAAACTTAACGGTTCCCAAGACATCAACCTTTTCGCGGAAGGAGTTGCGGGCAATATTATCTATCAGTTCTATCACATAAAACTAAAGCCCCTACATAGACTAGTGGGGAGGTATTATCCATTATACCTAATGTACTACAAATTGCAACAAATGTGAAACTTAACTTATTTAGCATATTCACAAATAAATAACTTGGATAAGTAACTGACCGATCGAAGCGCCGCTACGCAATTCAAGCGCCTGAGCGGCAATAGGTATAAATAAAGTATGTACCCGATATTGAAAAATGTTACATTCTGCCTAATTCCGCATCTACCAAAATCACTGGCACGTCATAAATTCCTGACGCTTGACGTATATTAGCGAAAGCTACCCTCGCCGAAGATAAATCCTTTAGCGGGATTATATGCCGAAGGACTTTGTGTGCTGAAATTTCAGATCATGGTATTGTGTATAACGTATCGAAAATTGGTTGAGTGGAATTGATACTCGAGAGAAATGTTATTACTTACTTGGTTGGCTATGGGAAGTAGGGTCTGTGACCCATAATAAAATTACAGAACCGACATCCCAAAAAAAAACCAGTTCGATGAACCTGACTTATAAACAGGGATAGGAATTTCGGTTCGATATTTACCTAATTCTTGGCGGCGGCGTTGCTGTTCAGTTGCTTTATGATTAAAAATCCCTATAAAAACGCCTGTATAAATCTATAATTAAATATTTACAATAACTATTTGAAGTAATTTTCTACTAACTCATCTAACCTAACCTAACGAAGATTGAGGAGCAAATTGACGGAACGTTACATGTAAAATAATTAATATAAACGTCTTGTAGAATCCCAATCCGCTCAACTTTTTCCAGGATTTTGCCATCTTTAAGTAAATATCGAACCGAATTTCTGACCCCGGTTTAGAAATAAGATTGACTTGTACATTTTTAATGTCTGTGTTTGGGTCAGGGACCGGAAAACCCGTTCCTTTGCTTAAGCCGTTCGAACGGCTTACCCGTTCATACGGTAAGCCAATCATTTCGGTAACCTCTTCACCGGCTTACCCAACGATTAGATAGCCCTATTAAGCCGGGATACCCTAACCGTAACCCTTTTGTAACCGCTTACCGAATGTCGTTGGGTTTGATATTTATTTGAATAAGCGCTTACCGTTCGGGTTAGGGTAACCCTTTCGCTCCCTTCCCGCGCGCCGCGCGCGCCGCTATTATTACGTGTATTGGTATTGGCACGGCTTTGAAGCGCGCGCGCCGCCCGAGTTTAGATTTCTTTAAACGGTCCAATAATATGTCGTACGTAGTTTGTCAAAGAACTAAATTTGCTTGAAGGTATTTTAAGCGGTAACACATTCGGAGGTTTTGATACTGGTAAGCGGGAAGCCAAATTAACTCGATCGAATGGATTATCCGTTTAATGTGTGAACCGATTAAGCGCTTACCGAAATGTTCGGGTTTATAAAAATCAGCGCTATAAAAACCCTTTAAAAACCCCGGGTTAGGGTAAGCGGGTCCGGTCCCTGGTTTGGGTTGACTTTTACTACACTCAGGAGCAAAAATACCGGGTCTGAGTGCGTTTTTCATACTAAAGCGGCTATTTCGAAGCCTTGGTTCCTCGCCAGGGAATGCTTTTAGTGAAATCTGATGCTGAATACCCCGAGCACCGATACAGGACTTCCAGAGTGCCTAGGATAACCAACTGAATGAATTGCGGTTAACGCCGGAATTGTGCCTGTTCAGAAAAACATCTAAAATGGCAATAAAATGTAAGGAAATCCAAATGTTGACCCAAACTCTCCCGCTGTGGTGTAACCTGATTGTGGGATCAGTTAGGTATCTAAAGAACTTTTGACCTCCTCTATTGAACCTTGGACTATCTACCATTAAACCTCACTCAAAACAACCCCTGGCGAGGAACCAAGGCTTCCAATTAGTCTCGTTTGTATGAAAAACGCACTCTGACCCGGTATTTTTGCTCCTGAGTGTATTATTGTTTAATTTTATTTCTAACGACCTCAATGCAACTGCATAATATAATTAGCCATGTCATGTTATTTGTACTGTGTTATATTGAGTAGTAAAATCTGAGTTTGTAGTCAATGTTTCTAGACTTTACTACTTTGTAGAGAAATATCCAAACTTCACGCCTGTTTCCCAGTGGGGTAGGCAGAGACGACTTCTTTCCACCTGCTACGATCCAGACAAATGTCTTTCGCTTCTTCCACATTCACACATCGAGTCATGCACGCACGTCGGTTTCGGGTACTTAAGATTCGGCCCTTTTCCAGTATTTCTCCGATTTGATTCGAAAAAGTACGCCTAGGGCGGCCTCTTCCGACCCTTCCACTCACTTTCGCTCTGTATATCTCCAAACTTCTCTTATTTAAATCAGTAATTGCGATAAAGTAACTAACTGATTTAAACCAGCATATTCAAACCTTAATTCACCAATCCCACCAACACTATAGAAATATAATCACGTGCCTAATGTTGGTTAACCTGTTCTTCAAACAGTTTTACTCCACATGCAAATGTGACGGAAGGAACCGCCTCGCAGGAAGCTCGGACGCGAATTAGACCGGGGCTTTTGTCACCCTTGAAAGCCTTACAGTGTAGGGATGCCACTGTCAAGAATTCTTGAAAATACAATAATTATTTTTTTATATTTGTAGGGTTTTGAAAGTATCTACGGACTACCGATTCATTCTATTTAATTGGCATGTGTATGCATTTATAGTCAAACAGATGTGTTTGCATTGTTGTGTTACGATTGGTGAAAACCTAGTATAGAGGTATTCTAGTTAAGTCCACGGTTGGCAATGCATTTACAATCTTTGGATTGCGTTCTTAACATTGTACCCTTGAAAATCAAAATCTCCCTGTGTTACATATACAACCATCAGGCTGGCAGGTGGCATGTGCCTTCCTCTGCCTTATTTATACAAAAAAAGAGATCTTGCGATTTTCATCTTGAGATTACTAGCGACCAAAATTCAACAAACAACCTAATCATGTTTTATAACTAGGTTCTCGTCTCGTCGATTTCCATTATGGTTATTTCTTCAAGAACTTTTAAATTTTCCGGGATAAAAATCCAGGGTATTATAAGCTATCCAAATTTCATCCAAATCTGTCCAGCCGTTGCAGCGTGAAGGAGTAACAAACTAACATACAAACTTTCGCAAAATATTAGTGAGACTGATATTTCTAGTGGAGGTAGGACCTTGTGCAGGGTCCGTCCGGATCGCTACCACCATCTTATCCATTAACCCACCGCCAAGCAGCAGTGTTCGCTTTGCTCTTTTCCGGTGCGGGGATAAGACAACCGGTGAAATTACTAGCATAGAAGCATTCCATCTCAGTCCTCAGGGTTTGCAACGCATTTGAGGTTTTAGGATTGCAAATTTTGAGATTGTAGTCTTGAGATTTCAAACGTCTTATGGGTCTCAGACCCCACTAACTATCCGGTGGCCTGAGTGCTCGCGTTTCTCTCAATGACATAAAAAAAACGTTTTTTTTTTTTTATGGCATAGAGAAGGCAAACGAGCACACAGACCACCTGATGGTAAGCGGAAACTGTGACCCATAGACATTCGCATTCACAACATTGCAAGCCTAAGACTGCAAATGCGTTGCCAACTCTGAGGACTAAGATGAAATGCCTCTATGCTAGTCATTACACCGGCTGTCTTATCCCCAAACCGGAACACAACAATGCAAACACTGCTGTTTGGCGGGAGGTTAATGGATAAGATGGTGGTAGCGATCCGGACGGACCCTGCACAAGGTCCTACCACCTGCAAAACGTGGTCACGAACTATTAAAAACTGGTACAGTTTTGTACGTTTACTAATTCACAAAATCACATTATAATACTTAAGGCAGTAGGTACTAGGTATTCATAACTTCGTAACACCAACCCTAACTTTCAAGTTAAGGTATTTCAGAAAGCAATTCACGAATGAATGGGTTATTCACCGATTAGGGCGAAATTGTATAATCACAGGGCTTTGGGTGGAAGTTGTATGTACTTGCCTTTATAAACGTCTAGACCGTGCTCTCGCGGGACTGGATGGAAGTCCAGTCATTTTTCACTGTATGAAATAAATTGAACGGGAAATGTAAACAGTTTAGGCATATTTATTAAGTTTAGCTCTTTTACTCGTATTGCATGGCCACCTGTGATCTGTCGGATCTGTGGCATTTGCATTCTTAAGACCGCAATAGTGTAAACAACTCTGAGGACTAAGGTGGATAGTAATTTCACCTGTTTCACTATGGTATCTTACAAGGAAAGGTACCCAACTGTCCGGCTCCGATTTTATTGATTTTGATATATGTTAGAGAGTAATTTAAAATAACAGACACGTATTTTTTTTTAGCGGCCCAAACTCAACCTGTTGGGAGAAATTTATCTCCAAAGTACTGAAAAGTGACTAAACCCTCTTACTTGTATAGAGATATTTAAAAAAAATTGCAAGTTTCATAGCGGTTTGATTATAAATGTTTTTGAAGATGAAAAAATAATGAGCACGTGTTTTGTTATATCGGCTAAAACTCATATTTAATAAAAAAAAAACCCTTCAAAGATCATTGAAGATACACTTGTTTGGTATTTTTTTATAATATTAGTTTTAGCTGATATAACAAAACACGTGCTCATTATTTTTTCATCTTCTTAAACATTTATAATCAAACCGCTATGAAACTTGCATTTTTTTTTTAAATATCTCTATACATTTGGTTATAGTTTGACGCATCTCAATCTAGGTGGGTTTGGACCCGTAGAATGAAAAAAAAAATTGCTTAGGAAATTAACATTTTGTTGAGCTGTGTTTGTATGTATGTAAATACTTTATTGTACAAGATAACAAACATCGAAATGGACAGAAACACAAAAGGTATGTGCAAATTCGAACTTAACCCTTTAAGGGATCTCTAGAATTGTGTCACTATTCTGATTTATAACGTTACTGTGATACAGTTCTAAGACGGGTCAGGAAGTTTTCCGATTGTACGGTCACGGTCGATCCTATAACTAGCTGCATTTTAGTACTTTGTCACTTCAATGTCATGTGTGAACTCCTGCACTAATCTGCTAAGGGTATTAAAAACACAAGGTACCAAAATGTGCAGCTACTTAAGGCCGCCTGTACACATTAGATATTTCGACCAACGGCAGGCTCCGAGATAATGGCTCTCTCAATAATTCAATTACTTAGTCCAGAAAAATAACACTTTAACCGTCGTAAACCAAGATTCACTCAGCCTATCTTTTCTCCTAATATAATCGGATCGATTCAACGCCCGCGTCTGGCCTATAGCGTATCAATTTCATACAATCTGTAGCCAGTGGCAGCGAACGTTGAACGTCGTGGTGGGAGGTATGTCGCCTTTAACTCGCGGCTTCTCCGTTTCGCCAACATGGCGCCGTTGGACATAGACAATTGTGATCGATGTTTGGGAGCTGTTTGTTTGAGGGAGCATAGATAAATCAGCTTGGGCTTGCGTTTGAGTGTGAACAAACAGGCATAAACAGTTGACATTCGCAGTAAAGAAACAGATCGTCAAACATGTTAAGGAAGCAACTTTGTAATTACTTACAAAGAACACACACACCAACATTTTAGATTAAGAACTAGCGACTCGCCCTCGCTTTGCCCGTTCATAAACCAGAATTTATTATACATAAAAACCTTTGGTGAAAATGTATCTAGTGAAAACCGCATAAAATCCGTTCAGTACTTTTTTTGATCATCCCGAACATACAGACAGACACGCGGTGGGGACTGTTTTATAATACGTAGTGATAGTAGCTGTGTGTTAGTATTATATTCTACTAATCAAAATTATTAAACAATAACAAAAACTGTACAGATGTAGTGCATAATTGCTTTCCTTCGTATTTTCACGGAAACGTACGAAGGTGTCATGCTACTTCAGTCAACCTCAGTACTTTTTGTACTGTGACCGATTGAAATAGCAAGACACGTTCGTACGTTTCCGTGAAAATACGAAGGAAAACAATTATGCACTACATCTGTACATTACTTTTTGAGTTACCCTTACAAACAAAAATACTGAACTTTTCAATAATATTAGTTAATATAGATAGATATACAGATTTGACAAACATGATGAGGTCCAATGATAACTTTCGACAAATAACAGTACCGAACCGATACAAACGCCACTTTTCCTGAGATGACTTGTGTTGTACCATTCACGCCAAAGATATCCCGTATCTCCTGAAAACGATCTATGGACTTACATCTTCAATACCACGTGTTTGACTGAGATTAATAAACTCCCACCGCCCCGAGGAGTTTTAAAAGGTTTGAAATAAAATATATCTACATTGAAAGAGCAATGTTTTTAAAAGAAGAATTGCAAATATGATTTCGCCAAGCTGCCAACGACTCAAACTAACAAACCGTTGAAAACAAAAATTCCATAAACAACGCAGCGACTTTCCTTTTCTTAACGACAACTTGCCTCATCGCCACTTAGGATTAAAACCCTTTTTAAATCTGAGACGTTTTTGTCGGCGCCTTCGGGCTTCGGCGCCATCTTTTATGCACCCCGCTGCATCGCAGCTTGAGCCCTAAATTGAAGGGATGTGTACGCACGGAAAATTGCAAGTTTAGCTTTTCCTGTAAACGATAAAGATGGGGGAAGATATATGAGTTTTTTTATTCCTTTTAGTAGTACATCTTCTTTTTTTTTATGGCATTGGGAAGGCTGACGAGCACACAGGCCACCTGATGGTAAGTGGAAACTGTGACCCATAGACATTCGCATTCACAAGACTGCAAGCCTAAGACTGCAAATGCGCTGCCAACCCTGAGGACTATGATGGAATGCCTCTATGCTAGTCATTACACCGGCTGTCTTATCCCCAAACCGGAACACAACAATGCGAACACTGCTGTTTGGCGGTAGGTTAATGGATAAGATGGTGGTAGCGATCCGGACGGACCCCGCACAAGGTCCTACCACCCGCAAAACAGCATCTTACATCTTACATTGAAACTTAGTTTAAGTCAACATTGTGTTCAGACAACAAAACAAATCAGTTATAAGTTCAGTGGCTAGACAAGATGCCTTGTCGTAATCCGTCAGACGGTCGCGTCGAGCGCCTGCGTCAATTCCATACATTTTGTCAGTTTTCGAAAATCGTTTACGTAATCGTTAGCGTTTGGCAACTTGTCTATCTTATTGTTTTTAACATGTTATCGTATTGAAGGTTTAGAAGCTCTTACTCACTTGACAGTAATGGAAACCGAGTTAAAATGAATACCATAACACATTAAAGGCGATACGGTGTAGAGGGCATTTTTATGCCACGAAGGAAAACGAGTTCACATGTTACTCTGGATTCTGTGGCCCACAGACAATTTAACGTGTCAAAGACTCATCTCAGAGATATCAGCAACGAAATCTTGTAAACTTAAACCTACAATATATCTCAACATAATATATACAATAATAATATTACAATATATAATAGTTTAGCATTTTTCCAGATTTAGTATGTACAATACTGTACAAATGGGAAAATAACAAAAAAAAATTGATATCTCTTTATGGGATCTCTTCCAGTAAACCTTTGAGCGATTGAGAAATGTTTGAAATAACAAATAGCCTAACGTACAAAAGTGAAAGGGACTAGATTCATAATTACGTTATATTAAATAACCAATTTAAAGTACTAACAAAAAGATTAAATAAATAAATAAAAAAGCGGAAAACACAAAGTTTAAAATTTAAATAAAGTGATTTTTTTTTTTAATTGCACATTTGGATTCCTGTCTCACCTTAAGGTTCCTTTTGTACACCAGTTTTATTTTTTCAATAAAGTATTTAAATAAACAATATCTCAAACATAGCTACAGATTCAAAATCTACCCCAAACAAATTACACACAGAATAAACTCTCCAGGAATTATTCAAAATGTCCCTTTTAATGTTTTCCTGGCCCCTCGGGAGCCAGGAAGTCGTGATGGGAGGTTCTATTGTGTAACATATTAGCATAAATAAAATATATAGAAAACCTTAGAAATATGTGCAGTTTCCGAGACATTAAAAATGAAACATAGTTTGGTGCTGAGAACTGAAAATACGAAAACTGCTGGGAAATTTCATTACTTTCTGCTGAAACTATGATGTTTTCAGGATATTTTATATCAGCGGTTGGTAGGACCTTGTGCAGGGTGTTATCCATTAACCTACCGCCAAACAGCAGTGTTCGCATTGTTGTGTTCCGGTTTGGGGATATGACAGCCGGTGTAATGACTAGCATAGAGGCATTCCATCCTAGTCCTCAGGGTTGGCAACGCATTTGCAGTCTTAGGCTTGCAGTCTTGTGAATGCGAATGTCTATGGGTCACAGATTCCACTTACCATCAGGTGGCCTGTGTGCTCGTTTGCCTTCTCTATGCCATAAAAAAAATTAGATTAGACTTGTGACTACCAAAAAAATTAAAACATGCGGTGAGAAATGATTTTCGCCATGAAACGAAAATTCTGCGTGTTGATAACTACGTTCGTTGCAAGGTGACTCGATTAAACCCTGTACCCATATTTCTAACTCTCTATACTACTAGTTTCGAACTCTGCTGCTATTACTCTCAAGTAAATAACAGCTGTCGTAACGTTGACAATACGCAGGCTGCATCTCCACTGAGGCGGAGATGAGCGGAGTGGAGCGGAGCTGTGCCAATATTAACCAATAGAATCTAAGCTAACGTGCGCAAAGCGCTCTTGACGTGACCGCACGCGCCTTCTATTGGCTAATTAATATATTCACAGCTCCACCTCAGGTGGTGCCGCAGTCTAACATGTCCAAAACGACATGGTTTTACCGAGTAGAATAAAGCCCTTGGAACTGTCACATGTTACAAAGATGCACGAACATTTCTAATAGCCTTTATTGTTCCTTGTTTCTGATTTACTTTTATAGAATATATCGTCGGCTTAGTGCAAGAAGTCATTAACTAACAAAAAGTCAAGTCGGAGAAAAACGGGCTCAAAGTTTTGACACAGTCAAATGACCATAATTGTAATAGGTTCGGGTCTAGATTTAAAAATTAAACATCAATGGTTAGCTAAATGTATTTACTATTAAATCCAATTAAAAACTTTGTACAATAAAGTCAAATAACTTTTTTAAAAGCCTAAATATGTAGTTAGTGACTTTTGGTCTTTCTCGCTCTTAAGGGAACTTACAATTAGTTATTTTTTATTTTCATTACAAATAAATCGGGTAACATAGTTTTCTATAACAAAATTGGTTTAATCAGTCGTAATTATTAACTTAGAAGCATTATAAATATTACTTATTAATCAACGACGAATAAACAGATTTATTTAATTCTACTTCACAGATTATAAAGTCTGCAAGACCACAAAAATAACACAAAATTCTCGTAATGACGTTATTTTTAACTTCAAACTAAAATAATAATGAAATATTCATTGTTGATAGACGAACTTAATATTATAATAATTCCAGACAACAGCAAGCACCATTAGTATAGGTAAAACGTGAAAACTTCTAAAAATTTAAATAAAGACATCAGCTTTTGATTGAACTAATACAGTAGGTACGAAAAAGAGTAAAAAAAAACCCTTGACGTCCATCGTTTTTACTTTACGTCTTCTGAGTTAGAAGACATTTCTTCAGGGACATAATCACGACACTCTTTGGCTGGCAAGTTCCGGTACCAGTGGTGAAGTTCCGCGAGTATTATTTTTTCATTGCACATTTTTAGCAAACCGTAAACTGTTCTACTTCCTTAATATTCGTTAGAAGGACTGGCGGCGTATCTTTCTGTGCTTGAATGTGTCTAATAGGTGACTCTAAGCCATTTTTAATATCCGACAAAGACTGAAGTTTCAAATCAGCATTCTGATTATCACCCATTAAGATCAAAAGTAAAATACATTTTACACAGGGTGGCCGGTGCCAGATTTTTTATATTTTCAAAAAGTCATTTTTATAATAAAAAAAAATGGGTTTTGACATTTGGCGGGATTACACGGTTCAATATTGCGAATTTTATTTTCATCTTGTTTCAATGGTCAGAACGCCGTCATTCTTATGCAGTTGAAGCGTTTGCACGCTATATAATTTCGTAAAGAGGCGGGCCGAGTGTAAAATTTATTCGGTCATGGGTGCAAAGGTTCCGAGAAACTTCTTCGGCACATAATATACCGAGATCAGGCCCCAGCACACACGGACGCCGGAACACATATTGAGTGTGCAACGGAGTTTACAGGAAAATCCACGACTTTCAGTGCGGAAGAGAGCAGCTCTCTTTAAGACTCCTAAAGTTCTCAGTGCATGAAATATTGAAAAAATAATTGAAGTTTCATCTCTATAGGATTCAACTGGTTCAAGAAATTAATGAAAGTGATTTAACCAAACACAAAGTTTTTTGTGACACAATGTTGCACAGATTTCGTACCATAAATTGCATTTTTCGTAGTGACAAGGCCCATTTTCACATGAGTACTCATGTCAACAAGCATGTAGTAAAGCAAAATTGTCGCTACTGGGGCCCGCGATCGTCTAATCCACGGTTAAAACACCAAAGACCTTTGCATTGTCCAACAGTTACTGTTTGGTCTACCTCATCCTTGAATAGAATTATTGGGGGTTATTTTTTTGAAAATGCCTAGCAGTAAAATGTAAATAGGTAGTGATAACTATAGGAAATTTTTGCCTAAATTGCTTGTAAGTACATCCGTCCTATTCATCACACGCCTGGCTTCAGCAGCATGGTGCTACACCACACATGGCCACAGTGTCGATGAACGTGCTTCGCGAACATTTCCCTCGAAAATTGATAAACCGCTTTGGAGAAATCCGTGGCCGCTGAGATTGCCCGGTTTGACCCCTATGGATTTGTTTCGATGGGGTATCTCAAAACCAGAGCTTTTAATAACAACCCACGGTCTAAATATAGGTGAATTCCAAAAAAAGATTGCTATCGAAATCAACAACATTACGCAGAATATGCTGCGAGTGGTACAAAACGCGAGGCTCCGTTTTGATGAATGTGCACGTATAGGGGGACGACATTTAGAGGACATATTTTTCAAGTAATTAAATCCGCATTTCTGATCTTTATTATGACATATAAATAAACACTAATCGCCTCAGGTGATGGTCAAAACAAAACCTAGGTACCTATACAAAATCTCGCCCATCGTGTAAAATCAGTCTTTTGCAAATGAAATACTTAACTAAGTACTTACTTACCTACACTATAACTTAACAGCATAAGCAATTTGAACGTATCTTATTACAATTTAATGACAATAGGTACAAACGCTCTTCATTCGCTTTATTTAGAATCTTTTCTAGCATCAAAGATCCTCGTCCTGCCTTAATGTTAATATTATTTCGCTTCATTTTGTAAGAAGTCACTACTATCTCGCATAACGTCCATCCCGGGTCGCAGCTGAACGGTATGACTTCGATCGTGATGACCGAACGAGTGGCGGGTTACCGCGAGAGCAAGACGTACTCGTAGGTAGGCATAAAAGAGTTGAAATATGAACTTATCAGAGCAAGAATAATTTCACTAAAGGTGTTCAAATTGAAACAACTTATTTGTCAAAAGTCATTAACCATAATTTAATCACTTGAATTACGTATCTTTGGACACAACTAAAATCGATAACTATCATTGATTACTTTAAAAAATCATTCTGGCTGCCATTAATGCTGTTTCCTATTTTTTTTAAACTGTATAATGTACTTTAGTTATTTTATACTTAAGTAAAAATAGTAATATGCATCCAAATGCTTATTTTGTTAAAAATCATTAAAGCGTTATAGTAACATTTTTTTTCGTTTTACTGTTTGCTAAAAGTAACTACATATACATGCATATAATGAATTCTAGCTCAAATACTTTCAGAGCGATATTCATATTATTTTATTTTTTAAAGTTAATAAGTAACATTAGTGAATATTCAAACGTAATAAAATGTGTAAAAATAAAAAAAGATGTTTTGATTAAAGTAACTAATGGTCATAAACCATTTCCGTCAAATCAATAAAGCAAAATTTGAAATTAATGACTTAATGTCATTGCTGTAACATCGAAATTACTTAACGTAAAAAGAAATGGGTCAGTGCGTTAGAAAGAGTAAGTCGTGGCGAATCCGCCTGTGTTTCTACCTGTACTTAGTAACTTTATGCCTTTAATGACTTCTTGCACTAAGCCGACGATATTCAAATGCTTCACAGTGACTACTCGATAACGATATTGACAAGTCAACGTCAGTGTGCTAGGAATATACATTTTCTCAATGACGTTACATTACGTTAACGTTTCCTCGATAGAAGGTGCAAGTTCTTGCTCGAGGTATGGTTGTTTTTGCTCGATCAATTTATAAAATACTAACTTTAAACCAGTCCAAATCCAGCCGCTAATAAACTTTCTTCTAATTTTATCTAAATCTAACAGTAATTACAACTATTCTTCCTCTCCCTCGACATTTATCCAAAAGTCTAGAAAAACAATATTTATTTGGTCACGTTTTATGTCCTGGTTTTCATATTTTCAAACAATAACTTAAATCACGGTAACGTAATATGAAAACCTGTATATTTTCCACCCAGGTACAGTCGACGGCAAAGCGAGACACTTTTACGCCTTACTGCATTGTAATAAGGTTCAAAAGGATCTCTTTTTAGTCGAGTTTTACTCTAAACTCAGGACAACACAGGGTGATGAAAAATGGCGTCAGTTGCACTCGGGGTGCACGTGGCTGCACCCCGATAATAGGTTTAGGTACCTCGCATTTGATATCGCCCTCATTGTTTTCGCAAACGTTCTGCGGTCGCACTATTTTTGGATTTGGTCTGTTATCTAAAGTTTTTTTATGAGGATTATGGAATATGTACGAGTCTGTGCACTATTTTCTTAGTTACCGAGTGTTCGGCGGATTTTTTACATGAGATGTTTCTTGCTACTTTAACCGTGTGTTTTTTGGTTTATTGTTTCTGTTAAATTAGTAATCTAGGGCCCGTATTAATAAACTGATCTCAACTCTAATGCTCGTCTCGAGATGCGTCAAAAATGACAGTGTTCTATGGTTTGGCGTTTAGTTTGACGTATCTGGTGACGAGCCTCACAGTCAAGATGAGTTTATTAATACGGCCCTAAGATTTCCTCTGATGACCTTGCCAATTTGTAATGAACTCAGGCAAGCCCAATATGGCATTGAATGCTTATATGCTTCTTTGAGATGGTTTGGACAGTTGGTGTGCATTTTTTGACTCAACAGGAAAAAAATCTGGGATATAAATATTCCGGTTGTGCCTTAAGTTTTGTTATTTGACGCTGAATTAAAAACGCACTCGCAACTTCGCACTTAGCTTGAACCAAGTTACATTGAGATAAAAACACCCCCTACTATATATTAAGGGTCTGTAAAATCCCCGTAAATAAGGAGACCTTGGCAATTAAGTCTTAGACAGTCAATGAACTTATGGTGTTATTCCTTTTCGCTTCCACCAATTCAGGAACCATTTTACTATCTCCCCTTAAATCACTTCAATTATTTTGTAATCTAGGTCATCCTTAGCTGATTTCTAACTATAAATATAACCAGCATATAAGACGTCTACTTACTACCATTTCCTACCAATCTAAGTACCGAAATATAATGGTACGTACGAATTCGACACTGGAAAGGATTGTGATACGGAATAATAAGGCTGTTATAGATATGAAGAAAGTAATTTCTAGACGCAATTTCCCATCGTTGGCTTTGTTTTCCCGTAAACAATAGATCACGGGCCTTGGTCTAATATTACTGTGATAGATATGGCGCCGTGGAGTCTGGTCCTTTAGCCGCTGGACTTGTTAGAAAACCAGTTAAATTGGTTATAAATATTAGGAGACAATCTAACACATTTTGACCTAGACGCAAACTTAGCTCGATGTTTGTACTATGGGTACTAGATTACGGTGAACATCAATAGAAACATCACATGTTCGTGCTGATTACACTAATATTTGGCCCACTTGGAATTGATCCCGGTGCCGCTCGCTGCAAAGGCCCCACCAACAAGACTAACTTGGTTTTTTGTAATGTTAAACAGAACTACCATAGATTTTTATAGTGTCACATAACTCACGAGATAAAAATGCCACCGTTCATTTATGTTATAATTGTCATAACCATGTATATTTCCTCACGTAAAACATAACATCTGTTTAGGAGGAGTGCCAACACCGTATTCCTTATTCCCTTATTATGTTCAGTGCCCAAACTTCCTATTTGTATGTAAATCAAAGCAGTTGGCCCGGAGAGCCGTGTAGCGAGTGACCGGCCTTCACCCGTTCATTCATTCGTTCATTTTTACATTCGGTAAACTTGGCAAGAGCTTCTGTCGCCGTTATGTCTGTGGTAGGTATAACAGCGAATTTGTATAACTACATATTACGTTATTGCATAACTCAATGTGTGAATGTGGAAGAAGCGAAAGAGATTTTTCAGGATCGTAGCAGGTTGAAAGAAGCGGTCTCTACCTACCCCTAGGTGATTTAATGTGTTTGTGTATGTATTACGTTATTATTTTGTAATTGGTAACGTCATGTTAAAATACAGGACTGCCCTGCTAAGGCAAAAGGCAGTAACTCAAATAAAACTTCTGATGCAATATCAACCTTATTAGTAACAGAATAGAATTGAAACTGGTTTGGCTATATAATTTGGGATACTGCTTGGCTTAGGAAGGCAGAGGTGTTGTTTTATTGTTTTCGGATAAAAACTTATTGCTGATCGCGCACTGAGGGTTTCTTAATGCTGAATAACACTTGACTTGGCCTATTCTTCTATAATCTCAACAGACGTTTATATGTATTGCTGATGTGAAAATAGAACCAAATTTAAATACAGTGATAAAAAACCCGGTCTGTATGAACCCAATTTTTACATAACATGTTTTGTAAAAATGTTCTTTTTTAATATTCTGTATTTATAATGTGCGTCACAGAACGATAAGAATTACATGAAACTTGAAGCAGGTACTTGTTTATAGAAAGCAGGAACTGTTTTAATGACATTTGACAGCTGATAAAGCGAGCATTATCAGTGAAAACGAAAATAAGTGCGAATGTTATGCCAAACAAAAATATTGAATGGAAAGTTTATTGAAAGAGTATTTAAAGAAAGTAAAAAAAGAACCAACAAAAAACAAAAGCCATGGTTTCAAATATAAATTCATTCTCATGTTTCTCAGCAAGAAGAAGGCCGACTAGCACACAATCCAACTGACAGTCTTATAGAATGATTTGAATAGTACATTATGACACAAGTGTGCTAAGTTGACCATTGTATACAAGGCGCTATTGTGTGCGCACGAGCGAAGGCGAGTGCGCCACAAGAAAGCCGCGTATATTATGGTCACAGGCACACGTGTTACATACGACGTTTTTCAACACGCTTGCGAAAGAAAAACAAGACTCTTCATTTAGTCAAATTTTAATTAATTATTCTTCATTTTCTTTACTTAAAGAAGACATTTTCGTTAATATTAAACTTCACAATAATTAATCCAAACTATCTTCGTCACAGCCGTCAATTATTTACGAAAAATGGCGGCTGGCGCGTTGTTTTTTTTTCTTGCCGCGATACCGATGCGCGCGCAAGGCTAAGGCGCGAACGAGATCGGCCAAAAGCCAAATTTAATTCATGTTTAAAATACAAATTACAGAAAAATTTAAATGAATTTAATGATATTGAATTATTTTTTAGTAATAAAGCTGATTTCACCAATTTATTGAAATAAATATGTAGATAATGTTATTTGCCGCATAAAAACTGTTTGTTGCTAAGAAAAAAAAAGGTATAGCCCGACTAAATTATATCGCTTCTTCTTCGTACTTACAACTTGGTACTAGGCTACAAATGTAAATTGTTTGGGTTAATAAACTAAAGGCACTTGTGCGTAATATACTGAAAAAGCACGCGTGTTTAATATCTAGGTTTATGAGCCAAAAATCGGTGGAATAAAAAGGTCGTTTTGAGCAAGTGTGTTGAAAAAGTATTTTTTACTTTTATTGGAGTCCGTGCATTATTAGACAATTTCTTTTTTACTCTATTGTAACACCACTTCTCAAAAAACAAGCAACTTTAGGATACTTATAGCTCGCCGCGAGCAATGCCGCGGTAAAGGTGTGTGTTATATCCAAGAACTAACTTAATTTAGCGGGTGGTAGGACCTTGTGCAGGGTCCGTCCGGATCGCTACCACCATTTTATCTATTAACCTACCGCCAAACAGCAGTGTTCGCATTGTTGTGTTCCGGTTTGGGGATAAGACAGCCGGTGTAATGACTAGCATAGACGCATTCCATCTTAGTCCTTAGGGTTGGCAGCATTTGCAGTGTTAGGCTTGCAGTCTTGTGAATGCGAATGTTTATGGGTCACAGTTTCCACTTACCATCAGGTGGCCTGTGTGCTCGTTTGCCTTCTCTATGCCATAAAAAAAAAATTGTATTGCATATGACTGAAACGGGTAAGTACCTATTAATTGTGTTGGTATATATTTCTCCGCATGAGTTAATTATTTTGGTAGTCACAGTTTAACCTAACCTAACCTATGTAATTAACGTTTATAATATCCTGGAAACATCATATTTACAGTATTAAAAGCGTTCAATGAAATGATACAATCGGCTCAAAGCCTCAAACACAAAACCATCTATGAAGACTGTCAAAACAAAATCCATTTCAATAGTGTGCTGATGACACCATTACCCCCCTTAAGGTAACACAGTTGGGTTATATAGAGACGATTTTATGCGTAAAACAAAGCCCTTTGGCAGTATAAATGTCAGGGTAACTTTTACTATAGGGCTTGACGATTTCTGGCGCCTCGGTGGCGGGTCAATTTGTGTGGCTGGTAATGAATATCTGATGAGGAATTACTTTTTAAATGAGCCTCATGGGATGACGTTTGAACTAGTTACAAGTATTTTTGGACGTACTGCCGCAGTAATCCTGCTATCCTACTATAATATTATTAATTATCTGTTAGTATGTTACTCGTTCACGCTCCAACGGCTGAACAGATCTGTCTAAAATTTTAAATTGAGATAGTTTATACCCTGGTTTACCGCATAGCCCCGGAAAATTTAAAAGTTCCCCAGGGAATTACTCAAAATCTACGCGGACGAAGTCGCGGGCAGAAGCTAGTGTGATATAATGATCAAAAACATCGGTGGCTATCCGTTTTCTGTATTATTAGTACCTACTACAAAAAAACACCTATCTTAACATAGTTTAGAATTGGAAAAAAATCTGGCATTTACGTATTTTTTTTGTAGTTCTTTCTATGAACCTAAAATCACTGAACTAACGTAGAGGCTCTGCTTTAAATAAAAAAAATATGAATATTCAGTAAGCTTTCGATTTTTTAAATGTTTTCCTTTTAACTTTAGCATACCGTCTCTCATTTTGTTATTCAAGGAAATGTATACACTCATTGCAAGTTAAAACACTATGTAGTAACAATTCGCTAGCGACACCAATGCAATCAATAACTTGAACGGTCCCCTCTGCCGCGGAAGCGTTGATTGACGCGTCGCCGATACAAGCGCGCCGCCCGGCGCCGCCTTTGTCGTTCGTCGCCGCTTTTGTGTAGGTGTTTGTGCTATTAATCAATATTTGCTTCAATCGGTTTTGTAATAATATTACTAGCTTGTAATAATATTATAAGGTGAGTTTATGTGGTTAATAAGACTCCATTTGTCTTTAAATTTTTCATTCTAATATCGGGGTACATATCGGGGGACTACGTCGCACAAATTGACTCAGTCCTAAACTAAGCTCTCGGCTTGTACTATAGGTACTAATATTATAAATGCCATAGTTTGTATATTTGTTACTCGAGCACGCCAGAATCTCCGAACAGATCTGGATAATATTTGGCACCGAGATAGATCATAATCAGGCTACTTTTATCTCGGGAAATTGAAAAATTCCCGAAGTAATAGCGATAAATGACTTGTACTCGTACAAAAGGTAGTACTTAAATATAGAAAACATCCTAGGCCTACGAACAAATACTGACTCACAGCATACACTAATACTTACTCAAAGCCTAAAATCATTATTATTATTTACACAATGGCATTCTATAAATAAAGCTAGTTACAGTCATTATCACGATTTAAATAATTATTTTTAATTTCTTCCTAAAAACACCATTTATTTCGTAAATTACTTTTTCCTCACACTGAAAATAATCATACTGGAGAACTAGTTTGGTATCTTGGGAAATTGAGATATTAAAAATGTCGTCATAAATTTTATTCTCAAGACGTAATGTGGAAGCTTCACTATAAACTTGGATGGCCGCGTAGTCGCCTTGTAAAATCAACTCTCCCAACGAACAGCGAAATTTCAGCCATTTTTGTTGTTTCCGTACACTAATAAGTGTATTGTTACCAACGTCCACAAATCTCACCCCATGTATGTCGCTAGCAGATAAAAATAATGGCTGCCCTCCTCAGGAACTTTGAGATAACGACGTTTTGAACGCAGTGTTTTGTTCAAGTTATGACAAAGAAAAACTAGACAAGTACTATTTTAGATTTATGATGCTGTTGTGTGTTGTTTAGATGCTTTTGATTTTATATCTCTAAACCATTCTGAATTTCTGAAATGTTGACCTAGCCAAGTGGTCTTAACGATTACAGAAATAAAAGAGTTTGTATGAAAATAAACGTTAAAAATACAAAAACCGTACTTTGGGGCTTTTATTTTTAAACGTTTATTTTACTTTTTAGTGATCTTATTTATGTTGTTATGGAGTCCCACTTCTCAATTAATGAGAAAGTTTAGAATATTTCAAGCTCGCCGCAAGCAACGCCGCGGGAAACTCTTAGTTATATTTAAACAATTAAATGTGCTTCGTCAAAGTCACTCGAGTACCTTAATCGAGATATCTTATCACCGCCCTTCAAATAGGCACCGCTAAGGAGTTCCGGTGGCCATTTGTGATCTTCATCATCAGTTTCACTTCAACATATTATAGTACTTTTCAAAAGCAAATCCACGAGTTACAGTGAAAAATACCGAAATCGCAAAAGGTGTGCCTATAATATTTGAGGAGTTCCCTTGATTTCTCCAAGATCCCATCATTAGATCCTGTCATGTTGACTATGGGACCAATTAGAAAGTATACCCATTCAAACAACGAAAAACTTTTTCAAATCGGTCCAGTGGTCCAGTAATCGGGGAACATACAAAAAAAAAGATGTCGACGAATTGAGAACCAACTCCTGTTTTTGAAGTCGGTTAAAAATATGAACGTAGACTTTCATAGGATCGTTGCTGCCATTTCACACATTTTGACATATATTTACAGTCATCTAGTCACTATCTTTCTCGTAGAAAGCAACTGTGCTAGATCTAGGCTCCCAAATTTTGGAAAAGATGTGAAAGGACGATAATGTAAGCATTCGGTTAAATGACTTTGCTTTTTCTCGTTGAGTTAACATTAAGACTTGACAACACATTAATCTTTAACCTGATGATGATGATGATGATTGGTCCGACCGATCTCGGTCACGGCGATAGTTTTAAAGAAGACCCTGTTGTCGCTGGTGAGCTCGCATGTGGCTTATGTAGGCAATTTTCTTTGTGAAAGTTCTAGTGCATTGCGGGCATGTGAGCTCACCATTGACCATATTGTAGGAAATTGCCTCAGGTGGACGGGCTTTCAGTTCGTCGCGCTTGGCGTCAAGCTCAGAGCGCCGTTGTTTTTCAAAGTCGTGGACTTTGGTTTGCACCAGAGTCCGCCACTCAGGTCGTTTGGCAGCCTGCTTTTCCCAGCGAGACGGCTCGATGTCGCATCTTTTCATATGCCGTTTAAACACATCTTTATACCGAAGGAGTTGTCCGCCATGCTTTCGCTTGCCCTCCTTAAGTTCCGAATAGAAAATGCGCTTCGCCACTCTCTGCTCCGACATCCTGGACACATGACCACACCACCGAAGTTGACGCCGCATAATCTTTAACCTATTGGACATATAAGTCACGACAAATATTTTAGAGCATTATTAACAGATAAGGTTTATGTAAGTAGGAATTTTGAAACACAGTTAAAATAAGGAAAAGCGAAGCATTAAGGAAAATAACATGAAATACTACATCAAGATTATAAAACAGATGAAGATAAACTAGATTACGATAAATATATTTGCCTAATAGCATCATATGACTGGAGAAAGCATGCACTTAAAGTCAAGAAATATCACAACCTTTTCAAACAAGATAATATCAAGTTGCTCAAAGATTATTATCATCAACATAATTAGTTAAAAGTAAAATAAAGAGGGCTCTGATGTTCGGCTGCAAAGATAATCTTACTAAATTTATTTTTGTATCTATTGATAGGTTCTTATAAATACTAAGACTGCTTTGTAGTTTCATTTCAAGTGTTTTTTGTGATTTTAAGAGGTTTGGTTTTAAATTGAGATCACTGTTTTAGAGTGTAACAGTTGTAGTCAGTAAGGTTTGGCATTCCACTATAAATAGAGTTACGGCTTTCAGATTACTTTTTATTTTGATATGTCAAGTCACTTCAAAGTTAACATTTTCCGCATAATTCCGATGTACGGCTCCTCCAGTTGCTTGATAAAGTGGTCGAAAGTCGGATCCCGATGGAGCTTTTTTTGGAACCAATTGCGAAGCCCATATGCCTAAAATCATTATTATTATTTACACAATGGCATTCTATAAATAAAGCTAGCTACTGTCATTATCACGATTTAAATAATTATTTTTAATTTCTTCCTAAAAACACCATTTATTTCGTAAATTACTTTTTCCTCACACTGAAAATAATCATACTGGGGAACTAGTTTGGTATCTTGGGAAATTGAGATATTAAAAATGTCGTCATAAATTTTATTCTCAAGACGTGATATTTGGCTTGTAAATTATTTGAATAATTTAAATATTCATCACAAGTAGTTTCGTTGTCTAGACGCTGATTTTTGGCAAAGTCAAGGCTAGCTCTGCTGCGGCTATACATTCATTTTAACGATGCAAGCATCGTACATCGTTATTTTTAAGTACACCATTGTTTATTTTTAAGGGAAATTGGATTGTGTCCATGTCGATAAATAAGTGGTGATGTCTTTTGTGAAAGCCAGCGTATGTCTGGGCCATTGTGCACGCAAATAGCATAAAAGTATAAAATTTGCGTAGGTAGTTTTGTTTGATATAAAATTCAGATAGAAGAAATTCTGATAAAATGTACATAGACGATTTTATTTTAAAATGTGCAAAAAAAAGTGGCGAATGAATGAGATAGTTAAACCCAAACCCAAGTAAGATGGGTAATTTATTCATAACGTGTTGTAACGTGTTGTGTTGTAAGTACTTGGGGCACTGGATCACTGAGAACCTTCAGGACGATGCTGATTTAGAAAGGGAACGCAGGGCATTGGCTGTTAGGTGTAATATGCTGTCGTGCAGGTTTGCACGTTGTAATAGTGACGTGAAAAAGACCCTTTTTAAAGCGTTCTGCCAAACTTTTTACACGTGCAGCCTGTGGACAAATTATACTAAGAAAACCTACAATGCCCTGCGGGTCCAATATAATAACAGCTTTAGAGTGCTGATGGGACTGCCACGTTTCTGCAGTGCATCGGGAATGTTCGCGGAAGCGCATACCGACAGCTTTAGTGCTATAATTCGCAAGCGTACTGCTTCCTTGATGCGCCGCGTTCGTGACACTCCCAACAGCCTTCTGAGACTGATTTGGGAAAATCCTGCTTGCGCTACCTGGGGACATTGGAACTCGTTGCACATGGGTTCTCGAGCCACAGTCTACGGCATTTTTTAGAATATTATGGTACTGATTTTAATTTTATTGTAGTGTTTAGGGTCTTGATATGTCTAATAATTATATTGTATTTTATTTTCTTTTTATATCAATGCAGTACTAACATAGTCGTAATATTAAACTATTGTTACTAACACTATGGACTTTGTCTGCATTAAATAATTTTGAATTTTGAATTTGTGGTCGGTTTTTTTTTTTAATCTGTAGATCGTGCTTAGGTAATTAGAATATGGTCTTAACCTGGTAAATGCGCCTGTATTATTATTTTCATAAGAATATGTTGATATACTTCTGTGGCACACAATAAGGTTGATGGATTAGGTACTCTTACTATCCTTTAAAATCTTGAATGTTAAACGTTAATGGTTTTAAATCTGAAAAAAAAACTGTTTGCTCTAATATAATAATTAAATACGCGAACGTTTGTGTTCATACGATCCCTACGCGGACGGAGACGCAAGCATTTTGTCTTTTTGATGTCTTCATTTTATTTTCAATAACACACCTAACAACAGGAAATTTGTCTGATTGTTATTGTATTATGCCTATTTCCCTTTTCACCAAATTGTACCACCCACTTATCTAAACGAAGTTGGCACAGACCAACACGTTAAAATCAGCCATCTGTGAAAATTGATTCATTCATGAAACTTTAATGAAAGCCGTACGAATACCCTTGAGTAAAAGTGACCTCCAGAACGTTGGTATCGTTCCAAGCCATTAGTCAGTGCGATACAATTGTATGTATGTATGGAGTTCGGATGTCTCGGTTTTTCATTTCATTCTGGAGTTGGCAACGATTCGTTCACAATCGTATGAATATTTTATTTCGCCAGGATTGCTTTTGCGTCTTATTCTGTTGGCAGGTTGTTGCCGCGTACTTTTATTTAGTTGCTTTTTTAAATATTATTTTAGTGACCAATATGTTGAGTTCAAAATTATTACTCGTCAGGACAATGCTTCTAATTCATAATTGAATGTAAATGAACCAATTTACGGTGGACAGGTATTTTAAAATAGGATGAAAATATGCGGCACACACTGTTACAATCTAGACGGTGTTGTATTTTTTTAAGACTCTTAGTTACGAATCTTAACTGGGACTTACTCGGATAAAAACAAGTCCGTTTTAGATCTATATCAGTATGTGTGAAGGTCGCTAAAGCTTAAAACGAATAACTCTTATTTGTTATTAGTTACAGTACAGTTTTTTCTAAATAATCAGGTGCATCTAAAGTGTCACTGAAAATTCACTCAAAGTCGCCCAGACACTGTTGAATATAAGAATATTCAATGATGTATTTTTCAATGGTTTTTCTCATTTACCAATTACATTCAACCTCACAAAGCCTACCAATGAAACATTTATTACACTAGCAACACATCCACACTAACCTATTCAATGCCCACCCCTTCCTTCCCCACGAAAACCAGACCCGATATTGTGTCATACGCCCTGAACGCTTAACCCTCGCCTGCCGGGGGTGTTTCCGACCCGCCGCGTTCCGTTTACGAACACAGTATTAATTCTATTCGGGAGAGGAATTAATCGGCTGCCGCAGACGGCTCGATGAGTCGAAGATGAGATATGGGCCGGTTAGTTGGCTGTTTTTGGGTGATGTGTGTTGTATTTGTAACCTTGTATAGAATCTTTGTTTGTAATATTTAGGCCTGGACAATACATTTGATAGATTAACCATGGTTTCACCCGACTAAGGGATGCCATGGAAACTGCAAATACGTTGTTCTAAGGACGAAGATGGAATGCCTCTATTCTGTACTAGTCGTTTCATTGGTTACCTTACACCCAAGTGGAGCACAATGCAAATACTGTTGCTTGGCGTTAAAAATTAAGACGATGGTATTGATTCGGACAGACGCTGAGGTACTAACACAAAACAATGTTCCACTCTACTTCCTGAAATATTCAATCGAAAATAAATCCGAGTCATTTATTTGTGTCATTATTACAAGTGTTTTTAACTGTTATTAATTGTGTGTGCTATAATTTGAACAGTTAAAAACGCTTCTACAGCTGAGGAACTCTCGAATGGTTTCCACAAAGTACAATAATTTTAATGTACCTACTATAATTTATTAAGACAATAAAATATTCAGAACAATAGTAAAAATATAACTAGAACTAAATGCTAAAATAAATGTACTTGTCTAGATTACAGGCTTAACTGTGATATACATGATTTAAATACTAGAAATAAAAATAAAATCGCTATTCGAAAATTCCGTGTCCGTAAAGTATATAAATCATTTGTTTTTCAATGCATTCATTTCTATATTAAATTACCTGAAGTAGTCATAAAGTTATCCGTTCCAGCACTTAAAAAATATTTGAAAAGGTAATTAATGCCTAAAGCGTATTATAGGGTCGAGGACTATCTAACAGATAAAAATGCATGGCCTACACCCGAAACTTAGTCAATAATAATTTGTTCAAATGCAAAAGCTTTATCCTGCTTTTTCTTGTCAGGAAAACATATCAAAACTTTTATGTGCTCATCTTGCACCATCTCATATACACATAAGTAGTTGATTCTATTTTATTTCATATTTTTCTTTTCTATCTTTTTCTCCCGTAAGATTATTGGCATGTTTTCCTGCTGAACTACTGTTATTTGATATTATATTTAATTTAATACTGGTAGCTTTATATAATGCTAGACTAAGTAGTACCATTGTAATATGAAATATGAAATATGTTTAAAAAATTACTGACTGCTGAGTTTCTTGCGGCGTTTCTTCTCAGCAGTGGTCTCCTCTTGGGAAGCGCTGGTAGATTATTGACGTGTAAACGTGCCCGAGCGGCCTACTTACTGAATAAAAATATTTTGTCTTATCTTTATCTTTTTAACGTTTTTAATTAAATACCTAAAAGATATAAAGGTATCGGCATCAATTGAAAGTATTTAATTTTATTAAAACAACTAAAGTACAAAATTCAGGCAACTTTAAAACATGAATAGAAAATATTGGTGACGGTGACAATAAATGTTTTTATAAATCAATAAATCTATTGTTAGCCTAGATTTCCACAAGCTGATATTTTCGACAATTGACGAACGATAAAATAGGTTAAGCGATAACTATGAGGAAAATCAACGTTTATTAATAGAGAACCATTATTTTTACAGTTTTGTGTTATCTATAAACGCGGGTGACATTTTCCTTAAACTTTGTTCTGAAACAAACACAAACTTGTCAAATTCAAACCTACAAATTAAACCCAATTTGCGTCACCCACAAACCAAAACACCTAAACTTATTGTTCCAAATCTATTTAAGGTTTCTGATTCCAAACAATAATTTAATTTGCGTCCAAAACTTAAATCTCTGAGTGTTTGTCACTCAATTGTTCTGAAACTTGAAACATTTGCGCTACAATGGATTCTGCAGGCTTAATTCTAAGTGGGTATTAATTCTGCTATATATCAGGGAAGTTTTGGGGTCTGTTGGGCCCCTCGAAGCACGGAAGGGTTACAAGGGATTCATATTTGTATTCACCGATAATCTTACATGATTTATATTTTGAAGACAATTCGTGATTCCATTGCCATCTTTGCGAGAAACTTTACCGTTAATATGGACAAGTAATGTGCAGCCTGACTAGAAAAATAAAACATCTTATACTCATTCAAATAAACTCATATTGTATTATCCTGTAACTAGAACGCCCGCGACATCGTTAGAGTAAGTAATTTCCCGCTTTTCCCCCTATTTCTTCCTGTTGGGGGTCGATTTTGGTTTTTTTTTCTTAGTGCTCACTTACATCATGAAAGGAACCACTGTACCTAATTTCAAGTTTCAAGGTACAGTAGTTTCAGCTGTGCGTTGATATATAAGTCAGTCAGGTTTGCCTTTTATACATATATATATTCGTAAATTTGTAAAAAGCAAACAATAGATCTTATGCCCATCTCTCATATCACAAAAAAAGTCACCTACACCGAATGGATGGCGGGTACGCAGAGCTATTCCCGTATCCGAAAACTTGGTCGATCGGAGGTCTGAATTAAAGCAGATATGAGCGCGGTATGAGTATGGCATGGCAGGTCTTAAAATAAAACATTTCTAGTAACACATACTGATACAACCGTCATGGACATGAAAAACCCTTATTTAAAAAAGTCTTCTTTAATTATACTCGTATTAATTGAAAAATTACATATTTTACAAAAAAAAAATTCTTTTCTCAGTAATATCTGAAATCAATATTTGGTCTGTCCAGTAAATACATTTCAATGTTTATATTATATTAGCTTTAAAACCTATTAATTTTAAACATGAATTTTGATGTTGGTAACTTAAATGAAAAAATGTGGTAATGACCACCTTAATTCAATTTTAAAGCCGCAGATGGATAGATTTTTCGAGTGATAATAATAGCTCTTAAACTAGACTAGTAGAGGTGCGAGAGAGATGCTGCATGCGTGGGTTTTTCAGATAGTCAAATTTCCTTATCGTGATATCAGATTTCTGTCGATCATAATTCATAATAGTTGAATAACTTATATACTTGTGATTTTATTATAGTTTAATTTTTAAATTATATTTAGATTTAACGTTTATCAATAGACGTTATATCTAATAAGCTATACTAAACGAATTTTAAGTTCTTAAGGTTTTTTTTTAACTAGCCTACACGACAGTCTTAAAGGGAATGGGCCCTCTTCCCTTGCGTAAGTTTACTGTTGAAAAAAATAATGTTTTTCCACTATCTTTTAGATTGGTTATCTTGATTATATTAATATCCATATCACGTGAAATTATCGAGCATGTGTTCACAAGACGGTAGGAATCAGTGACACAACGTTCTCGACTTTGTCTCGTACTGAAAGACTTCCGCGTAGAAAGATGTCGTTTTCTACTTTCCTGTCTTATCTGACTGTGAACTGTGATTTTTTACACGACTGCCCAAAAAGGAGTGTAATGTTTTCAGGGTTCATGTATGCATCTACTATTATTTTTTCCACCATAACTTCTAAACGGCTGAGCCGATTTAAATTTGCGTGGTATCTTTAGAATGCTTTCAACATTCTGGGTGACATAGAAAACTGTTAAAATTGAAATAACAACAATGGCAAAATGTCAATTACTTATATCAAAAAAAAGTCTTCAAATTATTACAATATGGGTATCACTTGAGGAATCTATTAATAAACAGGATTAATAAAAGTTTTTTTTTTTTTTTAGTCAGCCTGTTGTATGTCCCACTGCTGGGTAAAGGCCTCCCCCCTTAATTTCCACAAATCCCTATCAGTGGCAACGTCCGGCCAGTTGTCAAGAAATGCGTCCAGGTCGTCCCGCCATCTCCGCCTGGGCCTGCCTCGTCTTCGCCACCCGTCTTGCGGCATCCATTTGGTGACAACGGTAGCCCACCTATCCGGGTGCATGCGGCTGATGTGGCCAAAGTAATAAAAGTTATTATCAAAATATTAATGAAGTGAAATTGTGTCTTTTAATGTCTGTTTGAATTTTATTTGATTGTATTTTTTTCCTAAATGTATTAAAAAACCTCGTTTGGTACACGTGCGAAACTGTAATTTTCACTCGTCCCGAGTTTTGTTCCGCACTTACATCAAAATGTACTATTTCTATGCCCTTATACATTTGTATTGCTCTTAACAATTCCGGCTATTCTATATTAATATCCCCAGGTAGCCTTTAAGCTATTCACATTATTTGGTACATTTCCTATTTATTTTTGCAACACGTTCTCACGTTCCCCATAACTTTGCCCTCTTTTGTAAGTCATTGCATCACCATTGTGAATGATGATTGATCATCAATCCCCCCAGCAATAACATTATTCACTAAGGGTCCTAATCTTATAAAAACTGAACTTAGTTATTTAAACAACGTTTTAAGTTAATGGCGCGATATGGAGATTAATAAAGTAAACAATTTTTGAAGTGTTTTTAATTGACTTCGTTTGTTTATTTAGGTTACGACGTTGACTGATTAAAGAATTAGAAAGCACCATTATTTGAGTAGTATTTTGCAAAACATTTGGTGGAATAGTCCTGAATCTGTTGTCAACAAAGAATGATGGGCAAAAATGTAAGAAACCCAGCCCAATCACCAATAGAATTATAACATATGTAGGCTTATTGATTCCACTAGTAGCTGTAGTTGTTGTAAATAGTAAAATCGGTCAAGCGTGAGTCGGATATACGGGAAATATGGCAACGCATGCGGGCCACAGCTAGTGTACTAATAAACGTTGTGTGTGTGAATATTTAAAGGCCGATAACTCTCTTCTCCGGGGTTTCCATAAATTGTCCCCACATTAGAAAATGAAGTTTATGTAACTAGCTTTCACATGGTATACATGAGATTTGTGACTAATATATATTTTATGGTCATTATTGACGTTCACATATATTAATCACTACTATAACTATCCTATGTATCTAACATTAGCTCGAGCAAGAACATTACAATCACACTACGTTTTCGAAGCTAACATGCATACCGCTAAGCTAGTTTCGAAAATCGATAATATGGTTAGGATTTACGTCTCGATTCGATAGAAACAATAAGGTTATTAGAGTTTGAAATTTGAAAGTTATGCCACGTGTTTCTTCGACCGATAGAGGGCGCTGATATCAATAGCCATACTAATTTTCTCGATGACGATATAATAACGTTAACTACTCGATAGATGGTAACACTTTAGGGTACAGGTTTTAAACTGTAAGCAGTTTTAGTATTACGACATAATTAGCTCCACGAGTCCTCCAAAGATTATCCAATTAATTATAGTTGACCAAGAAACTAATTTACTATTACCCCAGTCTATTAGTGGATCTTGATGTCATACAAATAGAGTCGAAAATGGTGAACATCGATGCAGACGCTTATGCACGCACGACGACGACGCACGACGCGACGCGCGACGCTTGCGCATTAGGTTTAATTTTTAATTTGATTTAATAAAATTTTATAATAATATTATGGTCCAAAGATGGCTGCAATAAATGATTTTAATTGATAGTAACTAAGTAAAGTAACATCGTCTATTCTATTATGATCCCTATCTCAAAAAAGTTTAGAAGCTACCAAAGATTTTAAGAACCGCGTGGTAAGCTTTGTTTTTCTCAGGTCTAAAAACACGAACTTGTACAACCTTAAAGCAAAGGTAATAAAATTTGTTCTCAAATATTGCAACAGTTATGTAAACTTTGTCATCCCTAATCCACCTGATTAAAACAATAGGTCGCATACGCATCATAAATGCCACAGCATTTTCAACCCTCTTCCGCTTTGAATAGGATTCCATATCGAATGCCAGTTGTATAACAGTTATCATCGCTTTTCTTATTAGAGCGGTAATGCCAGAAACGTATGCGTGGCCACGCGCACCTCCATCACCCCCTTATCTGACCGGGAGTCGAACCTACGTATCGCCGGACGCAGGCTGAAGTATCGATAAAATCACAACGTATGGCGACATGCGTGTTGAATTAAAAATTGGCTCCGGTAAAGAAGGTTTTAGAATAAAAAAACAATTGAAAAATTTGAAAGTTGCAATGAAAGGGCAATATGATAAAGGTTAACAGAAATATTATGTTGATTTGTATTAGTTATGTCGGTACACTTAAAACATGAACAATCGTTAAAACGGCACTTTGAAGCTGCGATCGATCTTAATTTGAATTAATTAATTCATAATAGACTAAATTCACTAAGTGCTTATTTAAATTTGCACCTAATATATAATGGACGAAATTACATTGGTTAATGAAATAAAAATTTTATTTGTTAATGGTGGGTTTACGTAAATGTCTTTTCATCACACTTGCTCGTAAATGGTGTTATTCCATGTCTGTATACAGAAGGACAATGGCCTAAATTGTTCCCGCGGGAATTATGGCGAGTTTGTCATCCCTAGGGAGTAATGACTTTCTTTTTAAAATTTGCAACTCTTTCGTACATAATTTCTGACTAAGGAGGTTTAATTTTCAGCCAAAAATTAAATCGGTTTCTAATTTCATCTTTAAATATTAGCTATAGACTAACTTACATTACACAAAACCTATATGCTTCATTAAACTTCATTATTTTATACCTATTTCAAGTTATACATTTTTATCAATGTGGCTAAATCTGGCTCGAATCCAGGTCGAAACTAAACGCAGTGTCTGTGGTCACAAAAAAAAAAATCGTTTCCATTGACGTTCCCGTCCGTCAAAAGTTATTTCTTTATATTTTGCAGAGTTAAAGTGTTTTCTCTTTGTTTTTTTCCTCGCAAATGTGATGATAACCATTGTGTGTATCACAGGCAGTAAGGGGATTACTAACTCGAGTCTTCGGCGTCGGGCTTCTAACACTCTCGTTAGTAATTCCCTTCATACTACCCTTGATGCACAATGTACTATAAAATTATACAGCTATATAAGATCGCCACATTATGCCAACAAACTGGCGCATTAATTTTAATTTTAATAAAATAAAACTCAATTACACAAAACTAAACTAATTAATTAATTAATTCATATTTAGGCTATAAATGTATTAAGCTTAATTATATTTTGACTAAATTTACTTTAGATACTAAAACTTTTGATCAAACTTCAGAATGGCCGTACAATGCTTTATTGCTCACGGAGAGTTACAATTTTAAAGCAAATCTTATTGTATGTTACCTTATCTGAATAAATGTAACATTGATTCAGTTCAATCTAACTACAGGGAAATTACAACTATAAATGTTACAATTTAAAACGAACCACAAAACTTAAATAAAATTGTGGCAGACTAAAACAAAATTTAACTGTATTAAAACTTAACTAAAAATGTATTTTTCATTTCGTTTATTCAACATCAGTTTAAAACTGTATTATTTAGTAAAGACACGTAAAAGTCTGCTGTTTAATAATATGTAATCACTTCTGACTGAATTGGCTGATTCATGAATTCCTTCATGTTACTTGTCATCAGAATTGACATGGTCAAACAGAAGCCGTGTGTTTGTTATCAGACAGTTTTCATTATCAAGATGTAGATTAAACAAAATGACATGCCCCTGTGTATGAACATCTAACTCTGTTTGACATTGATATGAGAGATGAAAGAACACTAACTATAAGTAGTAAAAACGCGCTGAAGTATTAGAATTACATTGTAACAGACTGACTAAATGATGGCCTTCAAAACTATTTCTATAGAATATGCTATTCCAAAACTCATAACCATGTTTTAAGTTACAAAGTGAATGGCTTTCATATATATTTTAAGCCAATGAACAAAAGAAGTGGCAACCCTGAGAGATTTAACTCAAGAGCTATTTGCGACATCAATTTATCATCAACCATGATTTAAATCGTTATTTTTTACAACTGCTATCTTCACAATTTTCCTCCTCCAAGAGATATCAACTTGAGTGTATCGCGTTTGACTGATAGGACAAACTATGAGATTGTAAACGTCTACTGGAGCAACCAACCCGCGTTCATTGCTTTAGCTGCCAGCTTGAGAGATACTTCTCAGCTTGAAACTAAAACAATGTCGCTTTCTCAAGTTAAAACAGACCAAAATTCAACAGAAGATCTTCAAAGACAAACATGTGGAGACGAAAAACTGTGTAGTGTTGAAACGATTAAGAAATATTTACCAATAACAAAATGGCTGCCCGAATATACTGTCGCAAAGCTTGTACTGGATATGATTGCCGGAATTACTGTTGGATTGACAGCTATACCCCAAGGACTGGCTTACGCTGATGTTGCTGGTCTGACTCCGGAATACGGACTCTACTCAGGATTGATGGGAGGTTTCGTTTATCTATTTCTGGGAACCAGCAAGGACATCACCATCGGCCCTACTGCCATCATGTCAGCGTTGATTTCTAAGTACGTTGCTGGCTACTCGGCTGACTTTGCAGTATTAGCAGCTTTTATGGCAGGTATATTAATACTATCCATGGGTGTTCTTCGCCTTGGATTCTTAGTAAATTACATATCAAAACCTGTCATAAGCGGTTTCACTACAGCTGCTGCTTTCCAAATTATAACATCACAGTTTAAATCGTTGCTTGGACTCCAAGGTACATCAGGGAGTACATTTTCGGAATCAATGGTCAATTTAATACGAAATATCAAAACAATCCAGATATGGGATGCTGTTCTTGGATTATCAACAATTGCTGTTTTATTGTTTTTGAAGTGGGTAGGTGATGGCTGCAGCCGAACAGACAGTCGCGTGAGACAGCTGAGATGGTTCATATCTTTATCTCGTAATGCTGTAGTTATTATATTAGGAATGGCAATAGCTTATGTGATACAAGTTTCCACCGGCGAAGTACCTTTAGTATTGATTGGACATATAGAAGGTGGTCTCCCTAAAATATCAGCTCCTCCTTTTAGCAGTACAGTTGGAGATGAAACTTATACATTCGTTGAAATGTGCCAAGAATTAGGCCCTAAAGCAGTAGTTATTCCTTTCGTTGCCATTCTTGAAGCGGTCGCCATTGCTAAGGCATTCGCTGGACAAGATACTGTAGACGCGTCACAAGAAATGATTGCTCTTGGATTCGCTAATATTTTAGGTTCATTAGTAAGGAGTATGCCTATAACTGGGTCTTTTTCCAGGTCTGTTTTAAACAATGCATCAGGTGTTCAAACTCATGGAGGCGGAGTATTTACAAGCTTGTTGATTCTTCTTGCATTAAGTTTATTAACATCAGCATTTTACTTTATACCAAAAGCACTATTAGGCGGATTGATAATTTCAGCAATGCTGACCATGATAGATTTATCGATGTTTATAAAACTGTGGAAAATTAGTAAAAAGGAATGTATTACATGGGTTATAACTGTAGGTGTATGTCTATATTTTGGACTAGAATATGGTATTATGGCAGGAATTGCAACTGAGGCTATATTTTTGTTATATGTTTCATCTAAGCCCGTGGTAGAAATTAGTTCTGTTCCGACTGAAAAAGCTGAAATGATTATAGTACAGTTGCCTGAAAATATGTCTTATTGTGCAGCAGAGCACGTTCGACATGAAGTTACACAGGTGTTACACCGGTGTTCTCTGGGTACTGTTGTCATTCTTGATGGCTCTAACATGAGATCCATGGACACCACGGTGGCATCAAATCTAATGGCAGCAGTCATAATACTACAGGGCCACTGCCATCGTATTGTATTCTTAAATTTCGTTACTAGATTAGAAAAACTCTGCCTAGACATTAACCCGGAGCTAGAAAAAAACTTTTTGATTTCATCGCATGTGGATGACTTGAAAGTTGATGTTTTTTTGAAAACGTAACAATTGTATGTATAATGATATTTTTTAATTATTTATCTAAGGTATGTTAAGTAAGTGTAAGTTTATTAAGACTAAAATAATTTAATGTTTAAGTTCCACTAACTTTTGTACTGCGTAGTTTGTATTCTTAATTGTTTTAGTTTATTAGTAGTAGGTATTATAATAAATTAAATATAACTTTTTTTTTTAAATCATGTATTTTTAATTCAATTTAAATATTTTTGGGCATGTTTCTAAATTAAAATATAATACTATACCATCAAATTCAAGTACAATAAAAAGTTTATATTAAACTTTTAAAATACCCTATATGCGTTTTCTTTTCCTAACTGTTGCATTATTAATATTATGTAATTGCGTATCAAACTTTTGAATTATCACTCACGAAGATCAAGATCACCACTTATAAAAATGATTTTCTTATCAATCGGATCATCTGATCTCGTTTCTTGCAAGTAACAACTGCAAATCACAGTCTTATCATAAAAACCATAAATATATATATCAAAGACCTAGGTAGTTCCAAATTTAGCACTAGGCTTGTACTAGGGGTGAAACACTTATCGTAAAAGAACAATATACATAGATGCGTAATTTTATAGAAAAAATAATAGGGTAGAAGTACCGGTTTTGGGCAACTTAAGACCGTTTTTGGCCACAAATTGTTTTTGGGATTCAATTAAAAATATGTCTTAATATTCATTTTCAGTCTTAACTACACTCAGGAGCAAAAATACCGGGTCAGAGTGCGTTTTTCATACAAACCAGACTATTTCGAAGCCTTGGTTCCTCGCCCGGGGTTGTTTTGAGTGAGTTTTAATGGTGGATACTGTGAGGTTCAATAGAGGAGGTCAAAAGTTCTTAAGATACCTAACTGATCGCAAAACCAGTTAACACCACAGCGGGAGAGTTTGGGTCAGCACTTTGATTTCCTTACATTTTATTGCCATTATAGATGTTTTTCTGAACATGCACTATTCTGGCGTTAACCGCAGATTCAATCAGTTGGGTATCCTACGTACTCTGGAAGTCCTGTATCGATGCTCGGGGTATTCATCATCAGATTTCACTAAAAGCATTCCCTGGCGAGGAACCAAGGCTTCGAAATAGCCTCTTTAGTATAAAAAACGCACTCTGTCCCGTTATTTTTGCTCCTGAGTGTATTTATGAATGTTGTTTTTAATATTACAGTATTTTTGATACTCATTTAAACCTTGTGGCCACAAACGGTACTTCTTCTCTACTTCAAAATATAGAAATCATCAAATAGTCTATAACAGTTTTCGCTAAACGACATCCGAACAGCCTTAAGGAATATCTTTTGTTATAATGATGTACACCTGTTATTGGGGACTTTAAACAATACTCCTGTTATCCCAATTCTCCGTCGGTCCATACTAATATTAAAAACGATATACCTAAAGTAACCCTGTGTTTGTTTGTTTATGACGCTTTAACAGCTACACCGCTGATACGATTTTTATTGGTGTTATTTTTAAAATAATTATTTATTACTTTATCACCTTGTAATGTTACTTTTAAGTATTATTGTATTTTATTATGGGGTAAAAACGACCTTCTGCTGGAGTTTCTTGCGGCGCTTTTTCTCCGCAATGAGGGTCTTGTCCGAAGCGCTAGTAGATTCACTCTTACCGACGTGTAAAAGAGCCCTCATGTGGCCAATTTACTGAAATAATATTTTGAATGTTGAATTTTGAATTTCGAATTTTGAATTCACGATGGTTGGATAGCTTCTGTGAACGGCAATAAACGCCTTAACGCTGTCAAGTCGTGGGTACTAGTGATTAAAAAAAATTAAACGCTCATACCAAAAACATTTGGACGTACGGGAAATCGATCCCATTACCGGAGCTGTCTTAAAAGTCACCAAAAACTAGGCAGGATGTCAGTAAAGTCAGTATAACCATCAGTATTAGTACAATACTAGGCGCATGTCTCATCGAACCGCGTATGTATAAGTAACCTTATTTCTTAAGGTAGGGGGTTAAATTTGCTTTGACTATTAGATGGCGCACGAGTCCTTTTTATTTAGACGGGCAGAATAGCAAATGAAAACTGGTAGTGTGCTTACTTACTTACTTAAATATTGCAATGACGACAAAATGTAATTGACAACAGGGGCTCATAAAAGGTTTTTCAAGAAATATGCTGTTGCTGCGAAGCATACAATGTTTTTCTTGTTTTATTCATTATTTACTGTAAAAATAAATAAACAATTTTCTGTTGGCCTTTACTACGTCACAGCTTGTGCTATAGTTAAAAAAACCAAACACTTTTAAAGCACTGATAAAATGCAATAACTTTTTCTCAGTAAAAAAAAAAGACAAATCATTTTCTTTTGAATCAAAACCTTTTTGTGGCAGAAAACAAAAAAAAATAAAAAAAAATCTTGTTGTCAATTCCATGCTGATAAAGTGAAATCCAAATGTTCCTCGAAATTGACGTCAATTTCTGGGAAAAAAGGGTTTTCTAAGAGTTATTTCCTATTCGAGTTTTTCCAGCGTTTATCTTGACAGTGAAGTGCAAAGAAGTGCGGCTGGAAGTTTTGGTAATTTGTACTGTTTATCGATATGCACTGATAAAAACCGCTATATGTATGTATATAGCCACTCTTACGAATTGAAGTTTTTTTTTTCCCGTTGAATGCAGACAGTAAATAATCCCTCTGTCCATCCATCCAATCAGCCGGCATCCACCCACTGTTGGGTATAATCCTTTTAAATTGCTTAGCTTGTAATTATAGCTAATTTTCATTTGAAAACAAACAGTTAACTAGATACTTTGTATAGACAGAGAGAACAAGCAAAACGAACACACGGACTGCAACATTTCAATTGTTCATAGGTTATATAAACAATAACCCGAGATTGACCTAAAAGTGTCACTGTCTAATGCAGAATTACATTAAAATTAAAATAGAGTACGTACGCTGCCACGTATCAGAAACATTTTTAAGCAGTTCTTGCCTCCAAAGCCTCTACGTAAACATTCGTAAAAATATTTATAAAATTTCCTCCCAATAATCGATGTTCACCTGTTTCCAACGGCCTTATCAGAGTCCTGTGATCCCCTCAATATTCCGATGCGTCAAAGAGGGTGTGCAGTTTCGTTAAATTTATTAACGTGAATCAGCACTCCTGGAAATGACAGATTTATTCTCCTTATCCCATCAACGAAATATGTGCTGAGGTTTCGATTAGGATAATGTGACGATGCGGGAACAATTTTATTTGGAAGTTTAGAAAGTATAACATATTTATTCTTATGTTCAATGATTTAAGTTCTATTTTGATTGAAGTTAGGACTTTAAATCTTTTGTAACGGTACAGATTTTAGCGGATTTCCTAGTAAACAACAAAGAAAAGTAAAAGTAAAATAATACAGCCTCATAAAAGGTGTTTTTTAATAGTTTTTCGTGTTTGTTCCGTCAAATTGGCTATAGTTATTAAAGCACGCTTCAAATTCGGCGTCATAATAGTGCAAAATAATGAAAACAAGCCTAGTGTGCATCTGGAGGTTTTTAAATAAGAATAATTTCAATTTTTTCTCAAATTAAACTCCCAATTGACTTAAGAAACAACCAATTCATCAAATTCAATTAACTGCTTTATAAAGTAAACTTGATGCTGAATTAGATATTGAAGCAAGATTGGCGCAAAGTCTGCAAGGAGTAAGTCTGGCTCAGTTCCGGTGCCGGACTAATCTCAACTGCCAATAGCAGGCAGAAATCCATCTTTGATTATGAAATGGTAATTCAGAAAAAGACGATCAAAAGAAATTTGGAGAGCAAAATATGTAACCGGATGAAGGGAGATTGGGTGTATCGTTACAAATGCACAAGTCGATATGATTATTTATAAAAGTAACATTACTAACTTAAGTTTAAAACTAATTCCTAAATCTAAATAAAGTAACTACTCGTAAGTAAGTAACTAAGGCCAGACTGAGACTCTATCTGATTTTTGATCATAAATTTCCAGATACCCTATCAAAATAAAGACATAACACTTAATTTACGACTTTGCATAGTAAAGCTTTATTATTATTATTGTGCCTTAATCGCTATTTTTGCGTGCAAGTTCTTTGGGATCCGTTCACTTAATATTTAACTTTATCTGTCATACGGAGGCATGGCAATGACGCGTCAAATCACGTGGAAACAACGGTTGAGCGAGCACATCGTTCTCGTCCCCATGTGCCAGCATCACTTGACCTTCTCCACCCCCAATCTCCCATTATACTCACCCATTTTCGGGGGACTCGATAGCTCCCCAACAGGTCTCTGTAAAATGGACCGGGCACTAGAGACACCATGTACGGTTTTTTGTGTAAAATTTCAAGCTTCTGAATGGAGAATAGTTTCCAGGTGATTACCTTTGGCGTTATGTACTGATCTGTTATAAGGAAATACGTCATCTGTAAGAGATTGGGGCCTTTGCGATATGGAATAAAGCTGGTGTGATAACAAGATGGTGTATTTTTCGTACCTTTCAAAGAAATCTGAAATAATGGCGATTATTGACACAGGTACAAGAAATACCATTCCATTGACAATTGGCGAGAAAATGGGGTATAAATTTAGTGCGTCATTACAAACACATAACGCATTGAAAGCTAATTATACAGCCACACATTTGAATAGCTCCTGATGAAATTCTGAATATGAATAAACAATGGTTTTGGTTAAATTCCGTAATAAACCCTTCTCCATCCATTAATCTCCACTTCCCGTTAAACGGCTGAATAATTGAGGTCGCGTCTAAACAAACCCGCATATTAATGTTAACACTACCTGATACCTTTTCACCATACACAACCTCGTCTTCCACATCCATAACCATCTGAATTACTTCAATTTTAAGGTTGAAACTTGTGTGTACTGATTTATTAAAATCTAAAGATTCAAAATCATACAACAAGTTTATGTATTCATCATCGGTATCCCTTATTTCTGATGCCTTAGAGTTGTCGTTATCCTCAATTGATTGTGAATTTAGGGTGACGATTGGCGAGTTAAGGGTTGCTCGGCCCTCGTCAAACGGAGCCTGCTTCAGACGTAGGTAATGAAATACCTAACAAATGAGCCATACATTGTTGCCAATAGCAACGTTCACGTCACTCATTTGCTGCATGTTTTAGAGCGGTAGGGTTTTGCCTTTCGTTTTATGTATCGTTATAATTATGTTGATTGTGGTTATCGATTGACCGTTCCTACGCAATTCCTGTGAAAGGTTTTATTAAAATGGTGGTGTAAGTATTGATTATATTTGTAACGTCTTTAACGTAGGGATAAGCTCGTATTTGTACTTAGACTTTCTTGAAAATACTGGTACCTCGTGTAATTTATTGATGAACAATAAAAGGTTTGTTATACATCTTACAACAAACCTACCGCCGAACCTAGGACGTGAAATTTTAAGGGAATATCTTTGGTACGCGAAGCGTACACTAAGAAATACTTTTTCGAAAATCAACCCCCGACTAGAAGAAATAGGGGGATTAGCGGCAAAATAATAACTAACCTAAGTCGCAGGCATTCTGTAGTTAGAAATTATTTATAAGTTATTACGTATCATTTTGTTACCTAAACGATTTTCATTGAAAAATGGCCATTCTTTTTCGCAACAGACTTTGATAACTTTATTAAATGTGAGAGCGAGTCCAGCTGTTTTTAAAAACTTTTAGGTACTTCATTTTAAGTTCAGGTAGCAAACTCAAAGTATGCTTCATTACTCTGACGGGGAAAGTTACTCGTGGTACACTTGGCGTCAGGTATTTCAATCATTTTCACTGGGAAGACGTTAACGGCTAGACGGTAGTTAGACGGGAACATTATACAGGGCGTCCTAGACTTGACAGGAAGCGCTTGTAAAAGCAGTTGTAATGTTTTTTTGCCGATATTAAGTTATATTTGTTGCATGATTCCGAAATCTTGATTAACTACGTCAACTTGTGAGACACGATGCCACTTTAATCTAGATATTTTTTTAGTAAGAGGCTTAGAAAGTATGGATTTATTTTAAATGTGTTCATATGTTGGAATTATGTTGTAACTAAGTACATACCAACATTATTGAGCATTAGATGTCAAGGTTTCCAATCACAAATTACAATAAATTTTGGTTTTAGCTAAGAGAAAGAAAGGTGTACCTCAAGGTAATGATCTTTACCAGTGACATTAAAACTTTAACAACTCTTAATATATTGCTTAAACTTAATGCTTCAACGGTCTACGAGTAACAACCCATTTGTGTGGAATATTGCACCAATCAACATCTATTCCGTCTGCTTATTTTTAACAAAAAACTTAAAGCACTTAGCTTTGGAAAATAAAATGAGGCAAAAATCTAAACAAACATATACCAAACAGTCCACTATCTTCACCTACTAACAACGCCATAAATATCATCCGTTCAAGACCTTTCCTTAAAGCGGTCCAAGGAAACCTTCATAAAATTTCCATCACACCCAAAACGTCGTGTCAAAGGTTAAAAATGTCCACATAAACCACAGGGAACGAGGAAATCGTGTAAACAAAGAATATTAATGGCAGTGGTTTATGTCGAAGATTTTTCAGAATAGCACCCTTCTCGGTCGATAGCGAAATCTGGGGTTATTATGGTAAATCAAAAGAAATATTTTATCATGTAAACAGATGCGTTGAGAACTTTGCAGTGCATGAACTGATACCATCGGGGTTAGGCTGATAGGCTCTAAGATTTCCATAAAATATGGACCTTTTAAGAATAAAGGCACGATATGTGATACAAAAATATATTTTTAACCAATTACAACAAAAAGTAAAGATGATACAATGTGGCTTCCGTAGTACGCAATGGAGTCACTCTTTCGACTCCGCGTTAAAGCTTAACGTATAATACTTAGACTGAATTAAATGATTTTGTTTGCCGAACAATGCATTGCGTAACTTACATGACACACGTAGTGTTTGTAAAAACCACTTAACATTTTGATAGTACCTATAGCGAAGGCAAACGAGCACACAGGCCACCTGAAGGTAAGTGGAATCTGAGACCTATAGACATAGACATCCTCAAGACTGCAATCTTAAGTCTGCAATCCTAAGGCTCGTATTAATAAACTGATCTCAACTCTAATGCTCGTTTCATGATTCTTCAAAAATGTCAGTTGTATGGTTTTGGCGTTTACTTTGACGTATATCTTGTGACGGGCCTCACAGTCAAGATACACTCAATTTGAGTTTATTAATAACCTAATAAGACCCTAAGACTGCAAACGCGTCACCTCTCTAGTTTAGTTTAGTTTAGTTTAGTTATTTATTCATCAATGTAATGTTACAATATTAATTGCATTGCATGTCAAAAAATATGAAATTACATTGGTATCGTCAACATTAATACAAAAAAATAATAAAAAGGTAATAAAATAAAAATAACACACAAATAATCAAAGACACAATTAATAAGTACATAATCAACTAATAAATAAATGGTCAGTTTCCGAAGTCAATATGCAAGAAGTAAAGGTCAAACAAACAATAATAATTTTACAATATAAGTGTCATAAATTCATCAACGGAGTATAATGGATGATCCAATAAAAGGTTTCTAAGCTGATGTTTAAATGCTTCGTCGGATGTTACATTTTTAAGTTTAGCGGGTAGACGCTCATAGTATGTAGGACCGATGACACGCGGGTTCTTACCCGCAAGTGCCATGCGACGGGGAACTGTTCTCAAACGCCCGGTGTGGCGGAGTTCCTTGCCAGGAATATTGACGCGTGCAAAGGATGAAATATTATTCCTTACGAACATTATTACCTGAAATACGTAAACTAAAACGTAGTTAAAACCAATTCAACCTACAATTGTTTTCATCAATTTAAAATTAAATATCATATCATCGTAGCCGTAACCAAACCTTAACAAGATCAGTGCACCGTACTGTACAATATTTCGAATTCAACTGAGCAAATCGAAAAATAATTTAAAATTACAATGAAATTGCGAACCAATGGAAAAGCAATTTCCGCGTCCCCCGAATAAAACTGAAAGTAAAGGCTTTCATAGTAAAACTCCTGTTTAATGTCCCCTGAAAACCCATTAAACAGCGTTTACAGAACACTTACATGTCCAATGAATATTTTATACGGCTCGAAAGTGGCCTGACTTTATTCCGCTTCTTTTAGCGATACTGGAGCGATAAAAGGTAGTTTTATTAGGTCAGTTGTTGATGTGAACGCTAGTGTACGACCTAATAACCACCAAAATGGGCATGGCAATAGAAATTCATTGTATGAAAAGCTTTGTGTCAAAAACATTACCGACTCCTCTGTATCAACAGAAGGACTACCTGTGAAGTGATACAGTATGTCTGTTTAACTATATTTAAAGTATTCAGAAGCATTATTTTGCTTGCGTAATTCTTATCAAAAGTGCAAATAATTTAAATTTAGTAAACGTTTTTAATAAGATATACAACGTTTATACGTTCCGTTCTGATTATCCGCAATAACTATGGCAAAACTAGTTTAACGGATGTTGTCACAGTCCACATCTTACTGTTTTAAGGTTTCGCTAAGAACATAACTTGGTCACTTACAGTCATCTAGCCGTTACACGTCATACTATTAAAATAGTAAAAAAAATGTCAAAATCAAACTCAATCTTTCAAATTAAAGCATAGCATACGAAACAATTGTCGCAGTCTTAAATAAAATAAACTGCTAAAACCGCATTAGCCAGCAAAACATGTGTAGAAAGTGAAGAAAGCCACTTTTGTACAGGAAGCATTGTTAGCAATGGTCGTATTGCAGTCGTATAAACGGCTCTAAGTCGCTATTTGGCCGTGGACAAGATTCCGGATCTAGGAAAACAGGAAACGATTCCGTACGGTTATGGCTGATAATGCTGTTAGATTCCAGTTAATGGTTTTGAGCTGTAAGTTTAGGATTTTATTTGGTTAACGGAAGTAAGTTTAGTTGTGAGGTTTATAAATATATAATTATTAAATTTTAAATTTGTATTTTTTTCAGCTTTTATTTTCTATTTTGAGAATGTAGTCTTTGGATATTGTGTTAAAGCCCTTAGGCTTAACTTGTGGGATATTGAATGTCAGCTGGTATAGTAATCTATTTGTATATTTTATGGTTATGTGTTGTACATACAGGATGCAACAAGAATCCTGATTTACAAAAAACACCTTATATACAAAGTCAAAACCGAAACAATTTAGTATTGAACCATTGGTATCACTGAAGTCTCAAAAACGTCTTTTTGCCCACAAATTAAGCCATGCCCTTCCGCAGATTTTAATATTATTTTCTATAAACAAATCTTTCAACTTGCCTACTAAAACTGTAGTAAACCTAACGGACAAAAATCTAAATATTTTCTAGGCAGTACAGGAAATAAAAGACACTATTGTATGCATTCTGAAAGAATAGACCATCTTTACAAACTATAACAGGTTCATAACGGCTTTGATACTGGCTGAAAAGAACGTCTGCCTTTACAATACGCGCTATATCGCGCTTATAGCGCCCTTATACGATCGTTATGTGGCTATATCGCTGTATTCAGGCTGTATACCCTGCTCAGCATTCTAGTCTGCTTTGGTCTAGACTTAATTGCATATTATGAGATGTTTAATCGACGCACGGTGCAGATGAGATTTTTGCCGCCATTCCTTTTTAATTAATTATCAGTCTTTGAACTAAATTATGGTTTTAATCTGATCTAAGTGTTGTGTATTACTTTTATAAAGAGAGTTTATAGTAATTATTATCTAGCTATTTAACTATATTTAACCATAACAGTGTTTTTTTTCTTTCTTCACTTCAGTGTAAGTCATCGTAATCTAATCTTTCTTTTACAAAAAGCGGAGAATCCACTAATCTTTAATACCATCATCGCCCAAACCGCCCAAAAGTCTTAATTACATCACCAATAGGCGTTTTTCACGCGGCAACCAACGTCACGTCCGTTCCGGAATCCACTCCGCAATCCCGTAACACGGTTAGCGGTCGCAAAACGTGTCTCAAAGTGGCAAATGGCCGACCATTGTACCTGGCCAGTAATTGTTTTACGGCTTTGGTTTTGTTTGTTGGCAACGCTGAAGCTTGTTAGTTTTGAATTTAATGGTTGCAACCCAGTTTCCACCTTGCGATGCGCTCTGTTAATAATAATTTAACATCGAGTAAATAACTGTCAATCTAAGAACAAATGGGAGACAATGTAATTATTAGTTTACCTTTTTATTTATTTATAAATAACTTGCGAAATATCGGTTTAATTGGTTTTGGTGCAACGTTTTCAGATTATTCAGTGTCAGAGCTGATTTAATTTGAAATAACCCGCCCTTTCCGCCACAATTTGCATAATAAGCCTGAAGTTTCTATATAGTTTTGAGTGGAGGGGCGCTCGGTTGTATATTCCTTAAAATAAACTTGTAGCTTCACTCGACATTATGTATGTAAATATACAAAGTAAAGTTTGATCTAACATCGGATTGGCTTGAACATTTTGTGATCTCAATGAAAATACAATAATTGGTACTCGTACAGTCGAATTCATAAATATGTGTATACTTTAGTACCTCGTCTATTTAATGTCATGTTTAAAATGCCTACTTGAATTGTCACAGCGATAATATTTATTAACTCGACTTTACCATCGCATGATGATGGAGGCAGCAGCTCTTCATTTAAGTCTCTCAAGTTAAGACTCCTTTAACTCATCTTTTACCAGCGAAATTATCATCAGTGTAAGATTATCTGCTTATCAAGACCAATCGGATGAGTGCCAACACAGTGGGTCTACGTTATTTAGCGGAGATCCTGTCACCACCTTCCGATTCCATCCTCCGACCAGCTCATGGTACCATATTATTATATATGTCATCGAAGTTACGTAGGTATAATATAAATTCATCTTAATAGATCCTCGGGAAGTGGTAACTGCAGTTGGCAACAGTGTATTTTTTTTCCTCAAATTCTTACAAGAGGTTGAGCTGTTGCTTAGTACAAACTGTCCATATATGTACAGAAATAAAAAAAAGTGACATTGTCACACAAGATGAACTGACTCTAATAACTTTAGCATATCTATCTCAAATCCTTACTCCTACGTAAATAACGACATATGGACTGTATCACACCTGAAACGGCTCCAAAATTTCTAAGAACATCCTAAGTATAGATACACAAATTTGATTTTGCGGGTGGACAAATATAGAACTAGTGGTGCTTCATACTGAGCTTGAATGGCTTGTTTGCGTGTAGCGCTCTTTTGATGGGCATGAGTAAGTTTGTACTGCTGTAAGCTGTGTCGGTGCGGATATTTGAAACCGGCGGAAGCGTTACCATTTGTAGAGTTAAATTCCAAAAGTGAATAAGTTTCGAGTTTAATTTTTTTGTAAGTAATGATTTTTAATATGACAGGATAAGTAAATAAGAAATAGGTCCAAGTTTTTTTTTTTAATTTTCTCCGATATATGATGCTTTAGTTAGACACTATGACTTTTAGTCGGAGTTGCTTGCCGCAAGGTTAAAACTTACGGCTAAGGCTAAGAATTTTCCAGCAATGTCCGACAGTAGCAAGAAACTTGTCGGACTCTCGCAGGTAATTTTGCTGCTGTCCGCTAAATTCTGTTTTATCTAGAAAATTGTTCTTTAACGACCGTTTTTGATAAGAAATTAAAATTATGATAAACAATAATTTACTATGATTAACACAGTGTTTATTTTTATTTTTTATATTAATGATTGATGAGTGTTATTTAAATCTTGAATCTCACTACATTCTCGCCCTTCGTACCGCAGCTTTCAGTCGCGTCCGTAGTAGCCTTTCTTTAGAGCGAACGAGGACATCACGAGCTGTCGTTGAATGACAAGTGAGTAAATTAAACCTCTGCGTTTCGTACTGTTGGATGTGGTTATTTTCGTACATTTGAATTAATACGTTAAAAGCCGGAAAATATTTCTGACACCCATTAAAAAACTACATATAAAAATCTAAACAAGATGCTAGGTTAGGATTCACATTCTCAATATAATGAAACAAAAACATAACCTGTACCCTAGTTTTTTTTTTTACCCAAGATGCTGCTCGGTTGCCACTATGGGAATTGGAAACCCGTCACCATTTTAAACTCTTGTTTTGCCAGTTCTATATTTAAATAAATGAACATGTTTTGCTACTAAAATTCATGTCAAAAATCGCAAAGTGCTTTTTCACTATACACAGGGTGTAACATTTTAACACCGATTAGTTTTTCATTTCACATTAAAACTCGGTGTCTCTCTCTCAATCTCTTCTTCTCTGTCTTGTACCTAAATACTAATGACGCTTTTATTTGTTGTTTTTTTATTTTTTTATTTTAATTTTATGAAAGTTTTATAAAAGTAAGAACTTACTGGAATTTTAACCCTCAAACAATTTAAGCAACAAGCAAAGGATGAAAAAAAAAACAAAAAATGTATCGTAGTTGGCGAACCCGTACCAAAGAGTAAGTAGCAAGTTCGAGTTCGAGTGTAATTTTCCAAATAGTTGCGTGTAACCGGGCGAAACAGCCTCCATTCCCCGGGCATTCGGCTGGCTCGTAATTCCTAGCAGTTCCACCGTCCGTTTGGTATCAACTACCGGACAGAACAGCCCATGGTAGTACCAGAAACGCTGGAAGCTTGGCGGTTTGGCAGTGTGGCCATTTTGTTTTCGATCTGTTACGATATTCAAAAAACTTCTTTTTTTTACGCTTCTGCGATTATGTTCTTTATACAGTTCCTAATAATTGTATGAAACATTCTAGTAGAATAGTTAACAGTGATAACATTATTGTCTCCTGTAGTAGTTTTTGTAAGTAGGTACAGTGTTCCTGTGTTTTTTTTATGGCATAGAGAAGGCAATCGAGCACACAGGCCACCTGATGGTAAGCGGAAACTGTGACCCATAGACATCTGCATTCACAAGACTGCAAGCCTAAGACTGCAAATGCGTTGCCAAGCCTGAGGACTAAGATGAAATGCCTCTATGCTAGTCATTACACCGGCCGTCTTATCCCCAAACCGAAACACAACAATGAGAACACTGCTGTTTGGCGGTAGGTTTATGGATAAGATGGTGGTAGCGATCCGGACGGACCCTGCACAAGGTCCTACCACCCGCAAAGTGTGTGTTTTTGTTTAGGTCTTTCTTTTGCACCAATTTTTAAAATGTCAAAGTGTTACGTGACTACCGAGCAAGCATGGCCATCAGTCATCTTGTTTATTACCTATGTAGGTGCGCCATAACTCCTTTGTCGTGCAGCATTACAATATTGCAGTTTCCATTTAGTATGTTATTTTACCGCACCTAAACGAACTAAATAATAATATATCTGTGACATGCAACTATGTATAACTATGCTTAGTTTTATTTATGTAATTTTACCTACTCGGTAATTTATTTATACACTGGAAGGAGCTTAGACATTATATATGTAGTTATGAGCTAACGTCGAATTGGAAACGCAATTCATGAAAGTAATATCATACTTGACATATTAAGAACAGTCATGTTCCAATTGCACACAAATTGACTTTTGTCTTAAAGAGTAGACGACGATTATTTACCTAAGAGCCGGTTAGCCGGGTATTGAACTCATCGAAACTGGGACAGTTAGTTTCGAGGGCAGGGAGAATACCAACAAACCTAACCGCGTTATCAATGTGAATGTATAAACCTTACAAAATCTGTCAAATTCACAATGACAGATAGAGACAATGAGCATGGTTTAACTACACCATGGTTACCCAACGTTTATTAGTAAAACTATAAAATCGGGACTTAATCGCGTAATTAAATTCATATTTACCTCGAGGTTTCGACTTTGTTACAGCAGCCGTGGTCACGAGAAGACCGAAATGGAGGGTGTTCATCTGCTTGTCATGCAAACTTATCCACAATATTTATCTGACGATTTATCCGAAGACACACTTCCTGGCTACATTTACTGATCTTCCCTGTTGAAATACACCAAGTTTTTCTTGGTCAGTTTTCTATTTGTATGTTGTTTTATAACTTAAGTAAACAAACGCCCGTTTGTCCTCGACTGTGTGGGCTGCGCTGTGTGGGCTGTGTCGGTAAGTCGGCCCGTTTGATGGATCGGCCGGTTTACTGCCGGCGGTAATGAGCCCGGTAATCGGACCGGGTTTTATCTCGATGCTTGATGGATGCCTGGAAACAATGTGTTGGTTGTGTTGAGATTTCTTTTCGAGCGAAACTGGGATAGTTTTAGTGTTGTTCTTAACACGTTTCAACGAAAAACCTTCAAATACATATATTGCACGTGTTGATGTTCTAGTCTTATTATCTATTACATTACTAGCTTGTGCCCGCGACTTCGGGGGATTTCGATGAACTCCCTCAAAATTTTGAATTTTCCGTGATGAAATCTAACCTATTTGTTAATCCAGAAATTCCATGCTAAATTAAATGCAAATTCGTCCGGCTGATGCAGCGTAAAGGGGAAATAAACTAACACACACAAAAATGAACTCATATTTATAATAATACGCAAGATAATATACTTGTGCGTTGTATTACTGATGTAGTAAATAAACATACGACATTGTTTTTGGACAAGAAAAAACATTATTGTCTTGCTTTTACAGTTAAGATTTAGTTTCCATCGCTTAGCTAATTGAGTAAGCAAGACGAATGGAATTGGATTAGTCTTGTGACGAAGTCACACATGTCAATTTCATTCCTTTAACCCTTTCTTGGGCAGTGCGGTCAAACTATAAACGTAAAATCTAAACCCAATGATCATAACTCGACATTAGTAATTTCATTCATCATATCTCATCCACCAGTTTTACCATGACGCCATGTTAATTACGAAAAATCAATGGCTTTAAATTAATATATTCTCAAGGTTAGAATATCTTCCCCTAATGTAAAACACAAACCAAGTTACACCCTATTACAACTCACTTATGTCCAAAATAAATAAAAATCTAGAACAAAACAATTGAACATCAACAAACGTGTTTACAACGTCCTATATCCATTCTCAACGCAATAAAATGTGTACTTTAGGAGCTCTTACAAAGGGTGTCTTTAATACACAACCTGGATGTCAAGGTACTTATTTAATTTGACAGTTGATATGATATTCCCTTTGTGCACCCCCTTAGTCCGTAGTAACCTTGAAACCCCCTCCCCCGGTCTAGACCGTGTTTGCCCTAATGCTTGTTTCATTACACCCCACTGTTATGAGTATAATTACTAGATATTCTGCGAGGGAGCGTCTAATTTCACTAATGCAAGTGGAATTATTATTAAAATGCAACCATCGACCATTTGTTTTTTAAAACGTGGAATTATTTTAAATTTGTCTAAAGTTCGTTTTTTATTTAGAGCTTTTCATTTACATTACATAGAACAGTTTAAGTTTTTTTTTGTTTAACCTGTACTAAATTGCCTACCCTCTTTCCACCATCTTTAAATGGTCTTGTCTGAAGTGCTTGTAGATTTTATCCATATTACCGACATAATAGATGTGTCAAATTTGACTTTGTAATGTAATATTTATAATGCAATCTCCAAAACTGTCAATTGTTTTACAAAACGGTAACATAACCGACGCGGTGGTCTGCTCGTGCTTCTATTTCCGTCCCAACACATGTCATGCTCCGATTACCTACTTGCCCATTCATTACGTTTGAACTGTTTCAATTATTATTAAATAATGTCTAAAACATGTTAACGCTGAGAAGGTTATAAATAAAAGAGTAAAAGCTTTGTGAAGAAAAAAAACACTATCACACGTTCAATATTATTGACATTTTGGATTGCGTGATGTATTGCGGACATTTAATGAAGTATAGACGTTTAATTGTATCTTACTAATCTTACTTAATATTATAAATGAGAAGGTTAGAGTGTTTGGATGATTGTTATTCTTTCACGCTTCAGCCAACGAAGTCGCGGGCAGAAGCTAGTAAGTTTATAAATGCGAACGTTTGGATGTTTGTTACTCAATCACGTGTGCACTGCTTTAAGAATCTGGGTAAAGTTTGGCACAAGGATAGATAGATTATAGCACAAAGGCTACTTTTTATACCGGAATATTGGTCAGTTCCCGAGGGGACGACTTCTACGCGAACGTAGTCCCGCGCTAAAGCTAGTGTTTAAAAGAGCTCTAAGCATTCACAAAACACTTTCATTCGACTGTGAACGAACCCATGAAATATCAATTAACATTTTATTGATCAATCAGCTGATAAGTTACAATTGACGTTTTGTCCAAATAGTTTGCTCGTCAATCGATGCAACAGTAATAAATGACCGTTTACGCTATCTCTACATAGAACAAGCAAGGGGTGATTATTACTGATTATTCGTAATATCAATTAAGTTTTATTCTGAATATAAACGTGTTTTCAACAGCTTTATACTATTACAAATTTATTTATATTTGGGAAACCTTGTAAAATGTCTTAGAAAATATTATAATCCTATATGTTGCCACACATATGCACCAATAGATTCGTCCCAGAGGTTTATATTATTATATTTTATAATGACAAATGCATAACAATTCTATTTTCTTGTTTGCAGGTAAACAACGCACCCTGTAAGCGAAATGCGGCTCTGCGAAATGTAACGTACATCAAAAGTGCACATTCCTACCATTGACATTTCACGAGCCAGCCTGAAAGGCTCGCGGAATATTAAAAGACCAGACAGTGTACACAGTCCATGTTTACACTTACTTGCAATTTACACTGTACGAAAAAATATGGGTATATTTTTCAAATATTAACATTATGTAACAAACATTTGATAAAATTTGTAATACTTTACTTATATGAAATACTCATCGAGAGTTATCGGGATCCCAAAATAATGATATTAAAACTAAAGGGTTATTTAAGGGTTTTGTTCGAAAATAGCCAAATAAACTACCGGAACCCTTCTCTGAAATATCGGTAACTGGCGAAAATTCAATATTTAGACCGCTAGTAAAAACCGTTATCCTTTCGATTATATTTAGTGCAGCATTCTATTATGTTATCGCGAAACCGTAATAATTTACCCCGGTTAGGGACAACAAAGAGGCCAAATAAGTTGCGCCCTCCGAAATAAGGGAGCGGAGAGAGAGAGTGAGCGCGCCGAGAGTGGCGGCACGGCGGCCACGGCCAGTGAGGGGTCGACCCGCAGAGAGAGCACACGCGCGGTCGCCAGACCAGGAGAGAGCTCGCGAGATCGAGAGCTTCGAAGCTCAGACAAATAAGTGACCTTGAAGTGCGGCCTAATATTGACATTTTTACAAACTCAGTGTTTTTCAATGTGGTAGTGACGCGTGTTTTTCTTGAAGGAACTTAAAGGAGTAAACATTATTTTATACCAGTTTTTCAAGGTGATTTTTATTTTGTTATTTTGCCATACACCCTTTAACAGCCATATAACTTTTTTTTTAAATAAATAGCCAGTTCTTTTGTGTTAAAATAATTGATGCAATAAGTAAATGAATGCGGTGATTTGTATCAGATGAATATTATGAATAATGAATAATGAATAACAACGAGCTACTAAATTATGGCCGATTGAAATTATATTAACATTGGATATGAAAGTAATAATCATATTCAATTAGCATTATAAAGTTGAATTATTTAAATGAGGGCAGTTAGTTTTAAATTATATTTGACGTGGGTATCGTTTTATTAATGAGATATTTAATGTTCCTATTATATAGAGTTTTGCTAAAGAAATTTTACATTCGAATGCTTCTCTCTTAAATACAGTTACTATATTACCATTAAATTATAATTATAAATTTAAATATCAATTATTTGAACCATATCATTTTTATTCTTGTCAATCACGATTATTATCATCATTAAGAACTGAACGTGTCCACTTCCTAATAAATAATAAATAAACTGTACTATCGGTTTTTTAGTCCAAAAGAGAATAGAACTTGGTTTTAAACAGATTTTCAGGTAAATCGAAACTACCTATGGTTTTAATACGTTAGTGACAATTACTCAGAAGATACTTACCTACATTAAAAACCTCAAATATCTATAAATAATACGTAAATTAACTAGGTAGGTATGATATATTTAAATCGAAGCCAAAAATAAACGGAATAACATCAAATTTTGATGAGTAAGGTAAGAAATAATATATTGACAGTGTCACTAGACCTGACGTCAATAATACTGAGTGAATATTTAAAACTGATCACGTAACTTTATTAAATGAAGTGGACCGAACGTGAAGTGTATTTCAAGGGCCAGTTATGGTTATATCATATTGTTATCTGTCCGATGGGGTTGCAACCCTTTTTTAAAAGTATTGATCCGCGGGCAGACTATTTTAATTAAAATAACAGACGCGATATGAAATATTATAAACTTTTGTAGGTATGTATGTATTTAAACTATTTATTGCACATAAACAATAACAAGATTGCATCGATATAGTAAATGAACTTGGAGTGATGAAACCAGTAATGGACATAATTTTACAGAAGATAAGGGTTATTCATTGATTTGCAACAATCAATTTAGGACCGTATGAAATTTGAATTAACAGTTAAGTTTCCATGACTGGTGTCTGTCAGCGGAAAGTGTCCAACACTGGTGCCATCACCCTAGTCGAACTTATCTAGGTATCTCACAGAGTGACGTATAAAAAGTTAAAAGAGCGATTATTCATAAAATGATTATTAATATACTGATAACATACTCGTTAAGTTCAAACTACAGTTTCAGTTTTTGTTAGACCCATGCTCTTTGTATAGTTATTATAATATAATAAATACTTCCCATTGGTTTGGTAGGTACGATGGCACTGAAAGACAGTCAGATACACAGACACATCTGCGTCGAGGGTTTCCATTTTACTTGTTAAATGTATCTGTTTTAGTACAATAAAGTAGTTACATACATACATACATAAGTATTTACTAAAGCTTTGAACGCTTCTAAAACAATGATCACAAATCAAGCCATACTATTTCAACCCTGATAAAATGGGCTTATTCTCTAACACGACTTAAAAAACTATTATATCTTGACCCCTCATCTCCAAACAACCATTTCAAATCGTAGCTCAAAATACACTGGGAATCAAACTATAATCCAGTATATGTCGATCTCTAAACTCAAATCATTTCTAAGGGTGTAAAGGTTAAATTAAAATGGTGTTCAAGTTACGGGTTGTGAATATACCCATATGAGTCATGGCGTTTGTGCCGTAGATCGCGATAAGCATGCTAATTAGGGGATGGAACTGATACCCCGCGGTGGAACAGAGATTTTGAAAGATTATTTTAATTATATGTAGATTTTAGTATGTCTTAAGCTGTTTTAGCCATGCTACTCAAGTTAAGCCTAGCCTGGGTGAAGATTCTAGGCGGTGAAAAGCATATCGTATTGTCAACGTTTTATTAAAAAAAAAACTATAACCCGTCAGCAAATGTTTACCCTTATACACGCAAGAAAATAATAAGAACTTACTGTCGCAAACATCATTATCGAGAGAAGTTCTTCGCGCCGACTGTATTTTTGTCACAGTGATTCTCTACTAATTAAGTTCAATCTAGATCCAAATTTAAATCAATGTCATGAACGGCGAAGATTCTGTTTACATCTGCCGACATCATCTTCAGATAAGCTCAATGTCAATTGGAACTGGTTCAAAATTAAACAAACCCAGTGAAAAAAAAAACTTACTACCTTAAAACATAGTTTTTCTTCATTATTTAAACCAAACCAATAATCATTATGCGAAGTTAATGTCGATACATCGACATAAACTTTACTTGGTATTCAATTTACGATATAATAACGATAAAACCCAAAATACAAAACAGCACACTTAGCGTCAATGACACGATATAGAGCCAATATGTATTCAATTCCTCAAGTCCGGCACTGAATTGATAACGTATTCCCTGCCCATAGCTAGGATTTGTACGTGATATTAATAAGACCGACGTGTCACAAGCACTGAATGAACAGATTTCAATAAACCAAGTAAGATATCAAGGCCTGTAGTTTATTGATCGTCGATTACATACATTTGTATCGACAAGGTTTTATTCCGTAAACGTACACAAAATACCAATAAAATAGCGGCTTAAAAAGGCATTGTACAAATTATGTTACGAAACGGCAAATGACTATTTCAAAGAAATTCTGGTACGATTGCATTGATCGCGGACTTATTCTGGAGATCTTTCGAGAAGTATTCATATAAAATCAAGAAAAAAAAACATAATAAATGTAATCGACATGAATTTAAGCTTCTAGCGTTTTTATATAAATAAGTGTGTAATCCAACATTTTATCTTGATTTGGCCTATTGTATATTTATGAAATATAAGTAATAAAAATATTTTATAGTTGAAATTGATTAAAAAGAAGTTCTTTCGAGACATATTACTCAATTTCACATCAATCATGAGGAAAAACGATATATGCGCCGTTGCCAACATTCCTTTTGTAAGATGGCACATGATGGAACACATTTTGTTCACTGTTCTATATTTTATAGGCTGTAATAGTGTAAAAGCCTCTTCCTTTGGATTACCAACTCGGACTGTCCTCAGTAATCTGCGATCAGTCGCTTCAAACTTCGCCTTGATCTATTATATTCGACCTAAATCATCTCATTATCATTTCATCCTGTTCTCCAGCTATTTTGACAGCTTTGACAGCCTCTAACAGCATTAGAGCGTTGCGTAGACGCATCGGCGCGTGAATGAGTGACGTGACATCAATAGCGAAATAACTCATTTCGCACCGTTGGCAGAGGGAGCCCTTTGTTTCGCTTAGTTATTAATTTGCAAAATAAAGGTCTCGCATAATTTACTGTACATATTACATAAGTATTGGAGTAGAACGTTATGGTTTTACAATTAAAATGAGGTAAAAGTTTCTTAAAATTTCTGACATTTAAGGTTAGAGGCTATTTGTATTGTTAAACTGGGATGTGATCTTCTAAAGCGTATCATTATGCAACTCGAAGCAGCTAATATTAACCGGCGAATTTAAGTAGTCCCGTCAGAGCCTACAAAACAGTATCAACATGGTCTCAACTTATTTGAGACTCTCAAGATACATCAAAGTAAATGTCAAGTCGCTACTGTAATTTCTGTTGTATCTCAGACAAGATCATTTTATCACCAGGGCCAATAGAGTAGTATTATTTTAAATATAGAAAAATAAAACATAAGGACTTGGTCGCTAAATGCATTATAGAGTTCTCGCAACTTAAACAAAAAGTTTTAGTAACGATTTGACAACAATCTGACCCAGAATATGGCCTGCGACTCGTTCACCCACACAGCTGTGGGCGGCGACTTGAATGAAGTCAAGATGGCCTGCTCCGACCCTTTTGGCTTTCGTAATGTAAATAAACATTTACGCGTTATGCGCGGGATTTGGGCAAATGTTGAATATGCTAAATAAGCGACTGGGTTTAGATTTTTAGTTTATTTAGACGATGCGTTGGCAAGGAATGACGAGATATGTGCGAGTCGGACGTGCGGACGGACGGACGGACGGCGTAGAACTTTAATAAACTACCTAAATAATATAGTACATAAAAAAAAAACTCAATTACTTATATAAAGAATATACTTCTAGATATGTATAACAATTCATTATTTGATTGTTTCTTTGTTTACATTGAATAGGCTTCGAAACTTCTGGACCAATTTGAAAAAGTATTTCACCATTAGAAGACTAAATTAACAAACATAGCCTATGTTTTATTTATCTGATCGGACGGAGTCGCGGGCAACAGCTACTCTAGAATAAAATGAATTGGTGTTCGTTAGTTAGCGCACTACTTGAGATATTTTTTTTAAATGTATGTACCTACCTAATAATTCGGAAAAAAAAATGGATGACAAACTGCCGGGCCAGCTATTTAAATCCTTCAGACGCATAGTACCAGAAACGCAAATTACCTTATACGCGGATGAGCAGAATTTCATACGTAAATTACCTGATACGTGGATGACCAGAATTCAAATACGCAAATTACCAGGATGCAAGAATTACGCATAGTACCAAAAACGCAAATTACCTTATACGCGGATGAGCAGAATTTCATACGTAAATTACCTGATACGTGGATGACCAGAATTCAAATACGCAAATTACCAGGATGCAAGAATTACGCATAGTACCAAAAACGCAAATTACCTTATACGCGGATGAGCAGAATTTCATACGTAAATTACCTGATACGTGGATGACCAGAATTCAAATACGCAAATTACCAGGATGCAAGAATTACGCATAGTACCAAAAACGCAAATTACCTTATACGCGGATGAGCAGAATTTCATACGTAAATTACCTGATACGTGGATGACCAGAATTCAAATACGCAAATTACCAGGATGCAAGAATTACGCATAGTACCAAAAACGCAAATTACCTTATACGCGGATGAGCAGAATTTCATACGTAAATTACCTGATACGTGGATGACCAGAATTCAAATACGCAAATTACCAGGATGCAAGAATTACGCATAGTACCAAAAACGCAAATTACCTTATACGCGGATGAGCAGAATTTCATACGTAAATTACCTGATACGTGGATGACCAGAATTCAAATACGCAAATTACCAGGATGCAAGAATTACGCATAGTACCAAAAACGCAAATTACCTTATACGCGGATGAGCAGAATTTCATACGTAAATTACCTGATACGTGGATGACCAGAATTCAAATACGCAAATTACCAGGATGCAAGAATTACGCATAGTACCAAAAACGCAAATTACCTTATACGCGGATGAGCAGAATTTCATACGTAAATTACCTGATACGTGGATGACCAGAATTCAAATACGCAAATTACCAGGATGCAAGAATTACGCATAGTACCAAAAACGCAAATTACCTTATACGCGGATGACCAGAATAGCAAAAGGAGTTAGAAACAGACTTCCGCTTGAAATTTGACATTTGTAGCTTTATAAAACAAGGCCCTGTTAGTAATATGGTTGAACTTGCTACAGGACTTGCGGGTGGTAGGACCATGTGCAGGGTCCGTCCGGATCGCTACCACCATCTTATCCATTAACCTACCGCCAAACAGCAGTGTTCGCACTGTTGTGTTCCGGTTCGGGGATAAGACAGCCGGTGTAATGACTAGCATAGAGGCATTCCATCTTAGTCCTCAGGGTTGGCAACGCATTTGCAGTCTAAGTCTAGTAGTCTTGTGAATGCGAATGTCTATGGGTCACAGTTTCCGCTTACCATCAGGTGGCCTGTGTGCTGGTTTGCCTTCTCTATGTTATAAAAAAAAAAAGGAGTTTTGTCTGAGATGCCGCTATTTCTCTTAAAGCAGTAATAGTTAATTTTCGTGACGTAATGGAAAAGTTACCGTTGTTAATTTTAGGGGTCGGGTAATATGCGTATCAGGTCATCTGCGAAACTAAATCTGCGTGTCTGGTAATTTGCGAAATGTACATCTGCTCATCCGCGTATAAGGTAATTTGCGTTTCTGGTACTATGCGTCTGAAGGATTTAAATATGTACTTATCGATTAAGTTTTTTCATTATCATTAGGGTGTTATGGTTATGGCATTTTTTTTACTTACAACTTAAATCCGTTCTTTTTTTACAGCTCCCCATAAACCAAGTGGCTTTTCAAAGACTTTACCCATAGACTGTGTTCAAACTTTTGGAATCGTTATACCAGTGTCGTGTGAACCGTGGCAAATCATCGAACTAATATTAAGTGCAGACTATTTTAGACTTTAAGTGTATGAGTTTACGGTTGGAGGGCATTAATGGCTCCGGATGGGCACCAACCTATCTAAATTGAACAAGACCAGAGTCTCCGGTGTCAATCATGTTAGTATATTTTTTCAATATGGCTGCTTTTTTACTTTTTGTTTTGTTTTTTTTTTATTTGCAAGACATGTGAAGTAGTTTAGTGTTTTCAGGTTAAACGGCTTGCCGGGTCTTTTGTTAAAAAATGCTTTTTTTTTTACTTTATTGTGCAAGTAAAGATAATAACGTAGTATTTAAGTGTAAGGTTTTTTTTTTTACAGATTCCATGCCCAAATACTAAGCTAAATATATTTAGATAGACTGCAGGTATTATCCATACAAATATTCAAAAAAACATTTTACAATCACAATTAATAAACAATAAATTACATTAAATTACGATAAATTGCACCATTTATAGCAAGCATGCAAAAAGCTCACATATGGTCCATTTGCATGATACACCGCTCTTATCATGCTTTTGTCTGTATTTCTAACCCGATCCATGAAAGAGGCATGCTCAATCTGTTTAATAAAATTCAAATATTCATACTTCAAATATGTCAAGAAACTGGTCTAAAAACTTGACCTATTATTATCCATTTCCCATTCACGAAGGGGAAGGTTAATAAGTTGTCGTCCCTTGTTGATAACCGAATTCATTACTGATAAGATAAGATCTGGAATTTATACCCCAATAAACATCTGGCGCTTTGTTAACAACAACAATATGCTAAGAGTGTAAATAAATATAAACTCTTTGGAACAATTGTAAACCTAAAAGAGAAATTTCAGTCTAAAGTCAATATTAGGTGCCTTTTTAATAGCAAGTAGAAAACACTCAAGCACTTAGGTTACCTGATGGTAAGTGAGATCTGAGACCCATAGTCATTTAAATTGTCAAGACAACAATCTCAAGACTGTAATGCTAAGGCCCGTATTAATGAACTGATCTCAACTCTAATGCTCGTCTCGAGATGCGTCAAAAATGACAGTGTTCTATGGTTTGGCGTTTACTTTGACGTATCTTGTGACGGGAATCACAGTCAAGATGAGTTTATTAATACGGCCCTTTAAGTGTCTGACGGGCCACCTGATGGTAAGTGAGATCTGAGACCCATAGTCATTTGAATTCTCAAGACAATAATCTCAAGACAACAATCTCAAGACTGTAATGCTAAGGCCCGTACTAATGAACTGATCTCAACTCTAATGCTCGTCTCGAGATGCGTCAAAAATGACAGTGTTCTATGGTTTGGCGTTTACTTTGACGTATCTTGTGACGGGCCTCACAGTCAAGATGAGTTTATTAATACGACCCTAAGACTGTGCCTGCTAAGCATATCCGCAGCGAGCTCAAGTCTCAGTTATGACAATCTTTCTCGCTCTAGAACGTGTCTATCCCCTTGATTGTTATTTTATGTAGGTTGTGTGAATCTCTATCCTGTACAAAACTTGAGGTTCACTTCGAGGTTAGTACAGTAAATATTTTAGAGCTACTATGGGACCTCGCTGAAATTATCATATTCTTGATTGGAGACTGCGAATCGGCAAACGTAGTGTAGGATGTCCTCAGACTAGGTGGAGCGACGATCTTCGCAAGGTGGCTGGCAAGAGTATGTCCAGCAGTGGACTAATATAGGCCGACGATGATGATGCTGATGAATGATAAAATTATGACTTAACTTATTTAAATTATCCATATAATCACACATGTACACATATGAAATGTGTACTCTCCGTAGCTGCCAAGGCAAGATTTCGACCCCGAACGGCCCGAACATCGATTAGCTGTACAAAAACTTAATACGTGAAGACTCAATAATCTCAGAGATATAACTCCAAGCTTTATTGCGAGAGTTTCGCGATACAACGCCATTAAAGTGAGTTATGTCGTGCCACAAACAGATTGTAAATCAGAGAAATTTGTCGGGTTTTTGCCGTGGAAAAGACGAGAAAAGTTGTGAGACCTCTCGAGTGTGAAGTGGATCGTTGGAGTGTTGCGGTTTTTGGGTGTAATTGTACAATTATAATAATAAGACAATGATAACAGTTAACCATTTGTTATTATTATTAAACATATTACAAATATACGAGTTGATATCGACACTTTTTTCCAGGTTTTGGCAAAGTATCTCTATTGTGTTCAACAAAAGAAATAAAGAATCAACGTGAATTTGAATCTATTTTTATTTTAAGACACGATTTAAAGATCCAAACCAGCAAAAACTATAAAAAAACCATGTAAAATAGCACGTCTGTTAGCAAAGAAAGTAAAATGTAGAAAATATTCAAAATTCGGAATAAGCCAGTGTTGCTATTTCTCCGCTGTCGCCATTAAGCGCCATAACTCAGTTAACTGCTGACTGGAGACGTTCGCGGCGGTAATAGTGTTGCCGGGGTAAAGAGAAAAAAATCTACTGCAGAGGTTGCTAAGCAATCGATTAGCTTATGCAGTATCGAATTTATCCATTTATAAACGGTTTAGATCTTAACAAATGATGAAAACACCATGGCTACCTACCTACTAATACATAATCGTATTAACATAAACACATACCAAACTCTATGTAAAGTTTTTTTCTACGTGGCAAACAATTTAGCTTAACCAGAGAGAAATGGGGAAGTATAGGAAAAATACTTAACAGCCCCAAATAAATTATTTTATCGATATAAATTTCAAATCATAATCGGATTCGATGGGTAAACTCATTGTGACATCATACGCCATCACGATCAGATGTGATACCTCATCAGTCATCCTCACTCTTGATTGATGACGTCACGATGACAGATATCGTGTTAAAAAACAATTTTCATGCATGTTGCTTGAGCAGGGAGTGTGCAGATGCAAACGCTATAAATGGATTTAAAGTTCGTATTATCAATCATGTATGTAATTGTTTATAAGTAACAAACGCTCTACGTACTAAGTTATAATATAACTTACGAGATTACTTACCAAAAATTACTCATTAAAAAAGACAATGATTTAATTTTGTGTCGAACTCAAAACCACTATTTGGTTTTGTACATCTCTGTCTGTTTTAGTTGTTTCTGTTATCGTCAATTTATTTTTCAACATAAAAGCACAAGACAAAAAACGACTTCTCGACGTTCCAGATTTCGTAAAACGTTGCGCACACAATACACAATGAAGGACAAACAGAACAGCAAACACCAAATAAGTGTAGTTAAACAACGTTTGTTTGCTATAAACAAGATAAAAAGAGTCCAAGAAGCGCCCTCTTCCGGCACTGGGAGAATTCAATATCCGACCGTGTATTTTGATTACTCGATTACTCCCGTATTACCCCCGCCTCCCCGAGTTACTCGATTTAAGTCGCTATTCGATTATTTAGTGCCGAGGAGATTGGGGAGACTAGTGCTTCTGCTGAATGATAGTAGTGAGATGAATTTATCTGCAAAGGCCAGGAGATATCATGGAGTTTTATATATTTAGAATTAGCGTTAAAAATATGAACTATTCAAAGTTGTTGACTTTTAAACTAAAAATTTGGCAATTAAGTTCAATTAACGTCAAGTTTCAACTTGTTCATAAATGATAAATTAATTGATGTAGGTATTTAATATCGGCATGGATCTGCTTTGTTCTACTACATATATTTCAAGCTTATTTTAAAGCAACTCTATGGATTTTGCTGTCTTATTAAAAAGTCGCATCTGGTTCTAAATTTATAATGTTTACTCGATGTCACTATCATTTCTTCTACATCCGTCTTTTAAACATACGGTAATTATTGTCCTCACTAATATTATAAATGCGAGAAGGTGTTTGTTTGTTTCTTCTTCACGATTTTAGGCCTCAACCTATCGATATGATATTTGGTGTAGAGATTGTACACGTAGTTATAGCCCCAGAACGGGTTTAAGGGGATTTTTCATATCAGAGAAAACAGGGAGTTCCCGAGTGAATAGCAATTAACAACCTTCATGTGAACACAGTTACTTATTACTTTATAAATTATTTTTTCGGGTTGGTAAATACAGATGATAAAAAATATCCTATTTTTTTTTATCCGACTGACCCATTGCGAGGGTAATGTTTTTCGTGCGTATGTTATGTCCGTTCTATTGTAGCCTAAACGGCTCGAACGATTTTAAAGAGTGAGATGTCGTTAGACTCGTCTTGGGTGTGGAAGTGATTTATGTTATAATATTTTAATCAAAGTAATGAGGATAAAAAGAATAATGACATTAAAAAAATAACATTATGTTGACGAGACAATAAAAGTCGGGTTTTTTAAAAATGGACATAAAATTCAATGTAATTTATATCAGGCATTGTGGTGGGCTGCTAATCATATGTATGTTGAATTATTGATACCCCTTATTTATTGGTATGACATTTCAATCGAGTGACACCCCTTTGCGATAGTTGTATCGAAGCTCGCCTCTAATTGGTAACGCTATACGTGACGCGGCGAGATCAAAGTGTTACCCGTCCAATAAAATGTCGAGGATTCTAAGTGACGTCACATTTACGCTAGGGCTGCCGCGTCAATGTCTTAGGTTGCGTAATTAATTGAAAAGTATTGTTTTTTTTTTCTGTATCTACAGTATTATAACGAAGTAAAATTATGTGTTTGTTTGTTGGGGATAATCTATGGAAGTACGGAACCGATTTTACAAGTTACTTTATTAATTGTAAGCTACATTATACAGGGTGTATTTATTTTATTCAACTCAAATCGCAAGTATTTATACTTTTTTGTTTTATTTTATTGATTTAGTAACGTACAATCGGCCAATAAAATTAAAGTAAGCACGTATTACTATAAAATATATCATTGACCAAACTGTAACTACTTGTCCAGTTTGAAATTTATTACAAGGCGGTAAAAGTGCTAAACTTTTCTTGATATACCTGCCGAACTTTTCGTGATCTTTCATCGATACCTAAATCGGAAAGCCGTATAAAAACCAATATCTCTAGTAATTACAATTCAACTCCATCAAAGTTGAAGCGCGCAATCAACAGCGTCCAAAAAACACATGTCCTATGAAAGCCCATCCATATTTACAGCAATGGCCGCCTCATGCATCATGTATCCATAAGTCGAATGAATTGCATTGGGCAAACAGAAAGGGTGCTTTTAGTCGGAACCAATATTGATATATCCAGTTAGATTTGTTCTGTTGATTAATGGTGTATTAGGTGGTTTAGTTTGTTTGTTCTTCAATGCTTTAATTTCCGCAATTAAGTCAATCTTGACAGTATAAATAATAACCTCTAATTTAAATTTAAGGTTATAAATTCTTCGTTGACAGCTGTCGAAGTTTACTTGTATTATTGGTTGAGTTCTAAGAATTGAAGTTAAATATTAAGCCCTTTAAGAGTTTTCTTAGTAAGTGTTATAAAAAGGATAGTAAAAGTAATATTCAATTATTACGTAACACTGCGTTTTAAACAAATATCTTGCTCCAAAAACATGCCAATTTTCGCAAATCGCAAAAAACAAGAATTGTGGTGATACGAATAAGAAAAATATGTAGTTTTAACACTCGTATCGGTTGCAAACTCCATTATAGACTCGTAATTGGATCTAAACATAAAAGACATTGACCTGCCCTCTGTGAACTGCTAATGCACTTCTGAATGACACACATGCCACCGTTCCTTGTTCGATCGATCCAAGCAGTAATGGCACGTTCTAGTGTCGTTGCACCATTACCGCTTCTACATTACGTACTCCTGGTGATACCTTCATATAATTTTGCAAATTTAACCATAGAACTGGTGGTGGGTGGTGATACTTGCATATTGCAAGCTAAATTACCTAATTTGACTGAGTTAGTAGTTTTTGTTAGTGAATTGACAGTAAATCTGATAATTATAACCGATGGACCGACCAATTGAAGGCGTCATCTTCGTCTAAGTTGGTTGCAATTGTAAGGGACACAAAGGACAGAAACCGATGGAAGCGAATCATACTCTCCAAGTTTAAATCGTCTGCTGATGACTATGACCCTCAGCCATAAGGGAACGACCAGGGAGAGAGAATCGTGATATTAATTTAGTCGATATTTACAGTATGCGGTGTGTTATTAATTTGACGGCGATGTGTCTGTGGCATTGTAGCTCTTAAACGAGGGAACCAATTTGAATGCATTTTTTTTTATTTGAAAGCTGTTTTTTTTGTGGTCGTTCTTAAGGAGGTTTGATGAAAATCGGTTGAGCCGTTAAAGAGATATCAGCTCTGAGAGAAGGGGTTACCATTATATGGGGGGGGGGGGGTTAATATAGGTATCAATGTATTAGAGATTTGAGTGTGGAGGAAGCGAGGGAAGGTTGTCTGGATCGTAGAAAGTGGAAGGAAGTGGTCTCTGCCTGCCCCTACGGGAAAGAGGCGTGGTATGTATGTATGTGTAGGTCAGGTATCAACTTGTCTATATTACTCTATTACTGCTGATACTGCTAATAATTCTCAGACATTGACGAGAAAGCTGTCATATTATTTACCCCCCTTAGCCAGTGTCAGACGTTTCTTTACACGTCACACAGCATCTTCATCTCAATCGAATCAAACGTCACGATCATCTTTTCCCTCTTTTTATCCAATACGGTTCCCTAATAACACTATTAGAAGAATCGCTGAGGCTCGGGAAAAAAATCCAATAGACTTGACGCCATTTCGGTGTCCAGAAAGGTGTATTTTTTTATTTAATTCTGCAAATCCACCCTTGTTTTTGTGGGGTGATGTTGATACGGTTCAAGTTAATAGCGGACGAGGAAATTGATAACAAGCATAGTTGAAAAATATACAATTTATTTTTACACGCAATGCCAGTAGTTGGTACTGATACTAAACCCAACCCACTCAGATATGCAAACGCATAATGATTGACTATTGAATAAAATGATATAAGCATAGCATCATCATTAAATCAATCGTATAACGTCCACAGTTAAACAGGAGCCTTCCTCAAGGATCTCCACTGCTTGTTAGTAGTAAAGATTAACGGTACAATATAAATCCCCGCATACCTTTTGTAACTTAAGCCGCGAGACCACTAGAGGGTAGTGGAAATCAATACTCGACAACTGTCGGTTTGAAATGTTTACGTGAAAATTATTCAATTAATCTGCCAAAGGGCCCTTAGACGCTTTTTAATAAAACTTGTTTGTCACCGTCTATTCATTTACTAACAAATAGTAACATCTGGTGGAAATAACAACTTGCTGTTCAAAACAAGCTTTGTCAATTTAAAAAAGAAACGGAATTTCCATAGATGTTGTGCCATTTTTAATTAAAGCCGTTACTAAATCAGAGGCTGCGTTACTCACAATTTATTCCTTAATGTTGGTGGCTCTGCGCTCCGCTGTCATTTTATCTCCAAGTAAATGAATCTCTCAATGTACAAAACGTGCACAAGTCGTCCAGTCCTTGCTTCGCCTTCAATTTTCATCTCTCTCGAGTATCTTATTATATTACGTTTGCCTCTTGTCTTCCTTATTGTCTATAATATTGGCGTAAAAAGTGAGGGCAATATAATACTTGTTCGGATTATTGCGTTGATGCAAATAACTTATTATGACGTTAAGAATGGTTTTTAGCCTAAGTATGAAAAGGGACTTGAATGTCTTTGTTAATATTGTACGAGCTCTGTAAGAAGATAATTTGACAAATCGTTTTGTATCTTGACAGTCCATAGATTTATAAATGGAGTGTTTTTTCTTTCTACTGAGCATTGATTTCGTCTACGTTTCCTTATGCCCATCCATAGCTTTACCCAATACAACGTCATCATTACATATTTCTTTCTATCTATTAATTTTATCTTCTGTGTCATAATCATCGCCTTAATGATTAACATTTTCAGCAGCAATGCCAGTGTTACCAGCGCTATAGATCACAGAGGGGACAGTTTTATAGGTCCGCTCGTGTGGACCGCTGGTCACCCCGTGGACAATCGCAGAGGCACCCTTTGGCTGCGAACACGACAAGATTTATACTGGTTTTGTTATCAGCTTCCGGGAAATGGGAGTCTGGTTACATGGTTGAGATTGCGGGGATTCGTGGTTTCTGATATTATAAATGGAAAAGTATTTTGAACTCATTTGTTGTTTAGAAACTTTTGGATGTAGTGAGGCTGCCTTAGTCAGCTTAAGGACCATCTTTTTGCTAATTAAGAAAGCGAAACGAAAAAAACGATGTCGTGAGTTTGTGCACTACATGCGCATGTATATAAAATATAATATGTATATGTTTTGCTGCCAAAAAGCCTTTTACTCTATCACAGAATTTTTTGACAGTTGAGTAAATGTGTTAAATAATCTAAGTACCAAATGACATAGTAACTTAATAAATTAATTCACAATTGTAACTTAGTTAATTAATCCAATGACATAATGCAATTACATTTATAATGATAACTACTTTATTATGCTATTGAATATGATATTATTAATGTAAAAATGACTATGTCATGTAACTGTAAATGACTATGTTATGTATGATTATTACAAATAAATAAATCTTATCCACTCTTATCTTATAAAAATCGAATTAGTTTTGAGATATAGATTATAAATCGCTGTCATTTATAAATGCGTTTATCTATTAGGTAAACATTAATTAATCTTCTCTAAAATTATGTTGATGTAAGTTTGAGTTGTTAGGCTCCTATCCAAAAACGAAATCGTTGTTATTTTTGCGGAGATATTTAAATTTATTCAGGAATTTAGGGATCAAAGATATAAAAAAGTTGGAAACATTTATATAAATAGCGTAAAATTCTAAAGCAAATACCCCGCTTTCCAATACAAACCGAGCTACAATCACTCAGTTCTTCGGTAAACATTTGCAAAGCATCAATTATATAGGTACCGTTGTTTCGGCAGGGTTGTTAAAAACGTTCGTTGGAGCGTGAGCGTCTCTTGTTTAAGCTCGGATTATGGACCGATAGCAGGCTAGTTAGATGTGGTGGGATACGGCGGGATTGGCCTGAGAAATAGGAACAGGGAGTTGGTTTCAGATTGGTTTGCGTTTTCGCTGTATATACTGGTACTGAGACGACTGACGAGTAATTTTTATTCTATTTCATGTTTTATTTCTGTCTTTATAAAGAAGATAAGAAACACCTGGAGATGGAGCTATGTTGTCGGAAGCAAACTTCGAAAATGTTCAAAAATCATGCAGGGATAAATTTCGGCTCTCATCTCACTTTTTAAACTATTTTTTTTTTCAGCAATTTCTCAGCTCTTTGCTCTATTCGGCAAACATGGCTCTCATCTATTAATGTTATATCATATTTTTTAGAAATGTTGTTCTGTACGTTTCTGCAATATTTTTGTTTAATAGCAATAAATGTCAGGTAATTAAATACTCCCTTGCAAAAGTTCTTTATAGCCATGAATTAATGATCCATATAAATTCCTTACGACCAAAGCCTCAAAGGTGTAAAGTCGGCCATAATCGCAAATACTCCCAAGGAAAACATGAAAAGTGCATTATGCAGCGACATAACTGCATTTTGCCGTCAAAAACCACTTCCCCTAGTAAATTTTGAGCATTAATTTGCGCACCGTACCCAAGGGATTATGGCCCTCTGGCCTAGCAGTCTTAGTGAATAGTTTTTCTCTTCCCTACTAAACCGACGGTATTCTGGTTGGAGAGGATTTAGTTGTCAATTGAATAACTTATACTCTCGTTATGTTTGTTTATGAAGGAATTAGATATGAATAATGCAATACGAGATGTATTTTGAATTGGCATTCACTATATCAAATGGACACACGTAATTTTGAGGGCAATGTTAATAATAACGAAGATATAAAGATTATACATGGATACGGGACGAATATGAAGCCTTATTTTAAAGTCGGTTTAAAAAGAAAAGAAAACAGATTGCAATAGATAGTGAAAAACGAGAGAGAGCTTATGATGTTGTCAATAAATAGCTTTTCTTAATGATCATGATAATGACATTACCTAGCAAAAAGAAAACTAAATCACACAAGTTGATGACTACAACCATTTGAATCTTCAAATCTTTCACATATTTAATGACTTTTTATTTTTAAGGAAGAAAGCCGTTACAAATTGATGCAAATTTACAGTTATAATTGCTGTAAAATTGCATCGTCCTATAATCCACAAACAGTAGCATTTCTCGGAAGATGCAGTGATAGACAGAAGGACAGGCGTAAGTGGATTAACAAGGGCGCCGTCAAAGCTCCAGTCTAGGAAACTGGATCAAGCTAATAGTCAGTCTTGCGCCAGGCACATACATACAAGATTATAGGCTGAATAGCTTAGTTTGTGTCAGCTGTAACAAGAAGCGACCGAGGTTTTGAAGAGGACTCGGGTTTGTTTCATGCAATGAATTATCGTCAAAAATAATTTGCTAGGAATCTACATGATCTCTTATATTTTTATTGTCACAAATACTACCTTCCAATGGTAGCATTCTCGCGTTTATTTAGCTATTTATAAAACTGTTGGTTGGTAGCTTTCAAGATATCCTATTAAAAATTAGATCTTAAGAATCATTAATCTTGCTTACTTTGATCGTTATTTGCCCACCGTACTCTATGCACCTGATATACAAACAGTGTTATATGTTGTCCAAATTATAAACTCGACACATCGAAAATGTACATGCAATTTTCAGTAATTCCAACGCAAAATGCAAAGCTGAAACTACCACTCGAAATTTGCTGCTCTGTCATGGACGTATTGGTTCAGAATCACTAGCTGGTGTTAATTAAGCTTTCTACGAAGTGGACGGTGTTACGCTGTAAATAATCATGTTTTTAAGCTACTTAATAAAATATAATGAAGTTTTTAAAATTTGCATTAAGTTAGTATTTGACTATGAAGATTACTCGTCATTTTCAACTTGCATATTATTTTACATGCCTACTATTTCTTGTTTATCCAGATTGATTATATCAACTCTCATACTCAAAACTACAAGATGTATATTGATTAAACTTGGAGTATAGGTATCTTGTATAAGCCACCTACTTAGTTTGGTAGTTAAATAACAAATGAAAAGCACAAAGGTAACGCTTAATAGATACTTCAAAGGATGATCATTCTTTACGTTTTCGAGCTATTTCCTAAAAACTGCCCTTCAGATGAAAACGACGTTAATGCCATGAAGATGCGCTCTTTTTATTAAGGACTACGAAACTACACAGAGCATGGTCCGACATGCTCTTCACCGGTATTTTTATTTTTCATCCGGTTCTCTTGCATAACACTTCTTACACCATCAGTTCCCTTTTATTAAGCTGTAGTAGGAAGCGTGTACGGAATTAAATTCAACGATGTATCCCAGAAAATCCAGACTGAAAGCTTTTCGCTGAAATCTTTTTTGAATCATGGGATTAACGAGTATTAAATCTGACAAGGCAAAAGTTAAATTGGAATACGGCTGTATTAACCCCTGTTCTGGATGGCAGAATATTTTAAACGTAGTTTTTACTTTGCCAAAGTAATAAAAGAGCGAATTGTCCAATATTTATAATAAGTTAAATACAATAACATTTGCAGAATCGCCACAGCGTTGACGGCCAGTACCTTTAAGTAGTTCTGACTGATCTTGGAGATGGAGGATAAAGGTAAACAACTTAGCAAGGTTAGGAAGATTTAGCCATAGGGTTTCTTAGGGGAGGACCAAAACAACGCTGGCCGGTTTTAGGTTTCTTGCGTAACTAGAACCAAGCAGTAAGACGTATAGATTATTGACGTACATGCCTTCGTGACGAAGGTAGGCAATGATTAGAAGGTTAAGCCTTTGACCGTATGTGGATCACTAGGCTTGACATGACACAAGGAAGCCAACGTTTAACTTAGTTACGCGGTCACTAAATCATTTACATGTAGGTTCGCTGGCAAAACCACGGTCGTGGCTCAAGACATTTGCATTTCGAAAAAGTATTTACCATCACTTTGAACATTGTTCACAGTTTTCAGTTAGTGTCATTTGAAAAGGCGTGGATGCTATGCTACTATTTTTCATGCGGAGAAGGAAAAAAATTGAATAACAAGATTTCGATTTAATAATATTTGAGTTACGTGACATGACGAGCAAGTAGCTCTATAAATTGTGTAAGTTAAGCCCATGTTTCATTGACATCTAGTTCCTTTTCATTCTCACTTCAAATTACCGTATAATTACCCCTTCGTCGGCTGCAAGCTCCTGTGGTCTCCTCTCGCCGTGCAAATTGGGAGTGGTCGGGAAATTCTCGCATGTCTTGTGGCTTCTGGCTCACATTTGAATGTGGAATTGAGCTATGGGTTTCGGGTGTACATGAACAGATGAAATTACCTAAAGTGGATGACTTGAAACGTTTGTATTTGATCAATTGTGAATTATGTTTAGATGTTTTAAATACAAGGCGGGTTTGAAGCTTCAAAAAACGTTTTTGCTGAATAACTTGGATAGAGAGACTAATGGGTCAAATTGGTATTTCTTAAATTGTCAAACAAGTTTCTTGATTCTTCTGTTACTTTTAGGTCGAATTCATTGGCATCTACATTCAAATTAAAGTTTCAACAAATCTATGTCCTTTCTTTTGATGGTTATGACATAATTGATTTTAAATTAAGTTTTTCACGTAAAACTATGGCTTCCCATTTTTTGCCACAGAATTCCTGGTCAACGGTGGCAGTATTGGATTTCTTTAAGCAGATTAGCATGGGGTGACCAGCCCCGTGCACTGACATACATAATTGCTTATTGAATTATTTATATCGATAATCCTTCTAGAATGTAAAAGCAGGGTCTGATGGGTGACTCACATGGGGTGTTGTGGGAGAGAGTGATTGATTTGGACTTATTGGATGAAAGAGATTTGTCTATTCTTATTTATTAAATGATCGTTGTGTTGCATTAGATCGCAATAGGGATTCCTTATATTGTATATCATATTCCAACCATTATCAGAAACAACAGCGCACCTCTCTATGATGAGCCGACGGTCATTTGTTTAAGTATATATGCTCCTTCCTAATGTGAAACTATCAATTATCAATGTTCTTTATTATTATTATTGCAAAGAAAGATAAGATGCATACTTATTTTTAGCCGTTTCTTAATTGTTTTCTGTAGAATCACAGATTAAAACAGTCCTTTTAACAAGGCAATGAAGCGAAATTATCACAATTAACTCCCTAAAAACCTATTCCGAACACCAAAGTGCGTTCGGTGTGAAAAATATGCAAATTTTCTTTTCAACTCCTCCTAATGTTTGACATTGAGCGCAATTTGAGCGGGAAAGGTTCTAATTTGGCGGGAAACTCGGCGCGTGCGGGTCACGTGCCGCCATTTTGACCAATCGCGAGGCTTTTGTTTGATGACGTCATCGCGCGTGGGTGATATATTGTTTGTCATACAAAGGGATAGTAATTGGGTTTTTGCCAATGACTGTCCGTTTTTAAAGTGCGTGTGATTTTTTGTGGCAAATGTTGCTTTCTGGACGCATTTATTGTCGAAAACCAATATTAAAGACAACTACAGGTGCATCTCATCGATTGTAAAGAGGCGATGAGGTCGATGTTAATATTCTCTAGTGTTAAAAGAGAATAAGTGTTTTCTGCGGTGTTTTGTCAGTTTGCATTTATTTTCTGTTGATTTTCTTAGTCCTCAGGGTGCGTTACGGATTTGCTGTCTTAGTATTGCAGTCTTGTAATTGTAGTCTTGAGAATACAAATGTCTATGGGTCTCAGAACCCAGATACCTTCAGGAAGCTTGTGTGCTCCGTTGCCTTCACTTTGCCATAAATCGGAAAACCAACTGTACTTTTTCTTCTGTTTGAAAAATTAGTACAGAGCTACTATACTGTTCAACTCCTTGTTTGTAATTTCTAAGTCAAAACAAGTATAAATTTATGTAAGCGCAGTGTGCCAACGGGGGCGATTTGGCGTATCAGCCAAATATTTGGCAACACTATTTATTTGCAAGCCCTCCCCGGCACACCCTTTGCTGGGGTTATTCTAATACCTAACGCCTAAACAAACTGAGATAGACGCAGTACACAGATTTTGGCCGTAAGCAAAATATTATCAGAATAGGTGTTGCGCCTTTTATTCTAATACAAGGATTCAGAATACATTTAGTATATTTTTGTATTTATGGAAGAGTTCTTTCAAAGTAAAACATATTTTTTTGTTAAACTTTACTCATTAATATTTGAAGTCTTTGTTATATATTGCGGTAGGTATCGCCCGCAATTCCATCCGCATAGAAGTAGTTTATCCTTTATTGCCGCGGAAACTGACCGATTTTCCGGGATAAACACTATCTTTTCTCCGTCTCCAGTCTCACCAAACGCAAAACGAATCAGTCTGCACCAAATCGGTTATGGCGTCAAACACATTCACATTTTGTATTATTAAATAAGGATAAGTATTTCAAGCAAGGGCACCAGCCTCTCAACGTTTAATTAATTTTAAATATATATATTACACTGTTGGATAAAATTCAAAAACGCGTTCTGCGGTAATCTGTGTGTTATTCATCTCAGACGGACAGGACACAGGGAAGCTGTTAATATCGGCGTTTGCTGACGAATTAAGGGGCCTTAAAAAGCCTTTTTTCCTACCTTCTTCGGCTGAAGGGTCTTCCAATAGGGCTGGCAAAGTTGACATTAAATTACCCTCTGTTCCGTTTATTCAGTATACGTTAAAAAGTGTTCCGCATTTGATATTTCATTGAAGTCATCAATCATTGTGGTTTCATTAAGCTGCTGGTAGCATTCGCGATACTTAAAAACACATTATCAACGTTTCCTTTGTTTGTGTTTTGTTTCCGAGTTTCAAAGATATTCCGTATCGGATTTTATGAAAGAGGAATAATTTTACGAGTGGGATTTTGTTTTAAAATCATGTTTTTGTAATTGATAATGGAAAATCTGTTGATATTCATATTGATTTGACAAAGAACGAAGATTGCGGTGAAATTCAAATTCCATAATTATTAGTTTGAAATAGCATCTTTTATCATGTAAGTAATTTGTTGACTATGCTTTGCTACTAATCAAATAAATAATATGACAGTTCAAGGAAACTATATTTATTTTTTGAATTCATGCTTCTTTGGTTTCTTAAACAGACTTTACAAGTAAGATCACACAGTAATGTAAACAGAAAACCACTGCAAATACCGTACAATGAGGTGTCTAAGCCTGTAATGTTTTGGCACTGAAAATAACAGATTAATAGCAGTCTTATAGCTCTCTCACCACCGTTTGAAACTTATTTAAACCAGGGTTCAAGAGAAGCTGGTGTTGAAGTGCTACGGCCAGTTATTCATACCATAGCTCTTGCATGTCACATGCTGATTGATTGTTAGGAGCTGAGAACAGAAATAGAGATTGTAATTTGGAAAGAGACAGAGTTAATTGCTTTGCTAAATTAGGACTTTAAGGAGTAATTCTTTGAATTGTTGATCTCTGTCAAACAATACGAGATAAGTGAAGAAATAGTTTAATAAAGTTTTGTCATAAAGTTTCTACGCGCAAGGTTGTTACTTTTGAGTTTCTGGTAGTGAAAGCTAATTGCACAGTAGTACCTTCTTAATACCATGGACTAAACAAAGTGATATGAAACAAGAATGTTTGTGTAGTAATTCATCATATTGACATGATTATCTTTTTAACACAGTATAAAACCAAGTCGCTTTCCGGGGTTGTCTGTCTGCCTGTCTCTCTGTATATCCGCTACTTCCTCCTAAACCACGCAACGGAATTTGATGCGGTTTTCACGATCAGTTAGACAATTTGTCACGAACGGTGTTATGTATAATAAATTCTGGTTTATGCACGGGTGTTGCAGAAAACTTACGTAAACTGAAGTGAAGCGAGGGCGGGTCGCTAGTTTTATATCCCAACATGATTGCTACTTTAACCACAAGTATTTCGTCTACAACTTGACACCAACTTGAACCTACTTCACTAAGCGCTGCACAAACATTTACGGAGTCACCCCGACATGGCTGTCAACTGTCAACTTGACAGCTGACACGTTGACAGGTGTAACGCTATTGGTGTTTCGCCGTTTATAAGTGGGGGCGCAAATTGCTTGAGGGTTTGGTAGTTTGGTGGGATAGTGAGGAAAGTTATGTAAACATTATTGTAATGAGTATGTTTTTACTTGAAAAAGTAAGAACTTAAGCTTTTATATGTATAATTAATTGTAGGCGTGGTGACACGCTTTGCCCCTTTTGAAGTGGTAGTGGTTTCATACTATATACAAGTAGGTAAAATGACGTGAATTAAACCGTCTTAAATCGCAGGCTGTCACTATCTACCATGGTAAATTAGAGAGAGACAAAAAATAACCTAAACAGGCATTAGTGAAGTTGATGTCTTAAAAAGTTAATGTAAAAATTGCTGAGGTAACTAGCTTGTTCACCAGTCCTGTTAAAAAATGCTTGAACTAGAACTAAACTTAATAGTTAATGTTATTTAAATAATTATGCCACTGACATCGATAAATAACTACATGTTAAGATTCAGAATCCCAGACCGTGTCCATATTTAGGTACATATACCTATCAAATCAAAATATTGCAATTATGTAACCTTCCAAAATAACTTCTAAACATAAACATAAAACTTACTAATAGGTACAGTCAAGTGCAAACATATGTATCAAAAAAAAATCTTATAAATATGTTACTAAGTTGTTGTGTTCTCCCATATTTTTTTACACTTGACTGTACCTACCAACGATACAAGGGCAAAATTATCCCACCATTTTATTACAAAACCATTCTAAATACGACGTTTCACGGAACCCGTAAGCTTCTTTAATGTTTATTTAATAGAAAAACACGTCCACTCATAGAGTTTCATCCGAGACAACACGCTGCGCCCGCACTCAGGGCGGAAACGGACGGAAATAGCCGAGCGAATGCGTTCGGTTTTATTTTCGCTTTACCGAAACGCCGGTCTTAATATTTTGTTTATGGTCGAACTTAATTTAGGTTGTTAGTTAAAATTTATTGTTTACATTAATCTTTATTAACTCAAAAATATACAGAAAGGTATTGCAGTTACATAACTATATAAGACTTAAAACTAGCACCAAGGTTACATAACAACGCAACGCGGTCTTGTGTTGCAAAAGTAATAAATAATAATTGATAATTAATAGAACTTTTTGTAATGGGCGATAAATAAGCTACTTTTTACGATAGAATTATTACCTGACGTAGTTTCAAAGTTACCCTTTCCAGCACTTAAAAATTACTTGAAAAAGTCGTTAATGTCTAAAGCGTTTATTATACGGTCGAGTATTATCTAACAGACAAAAATGCATGGGCTAAACCCGAAACTTAGTCAATAATAATTTGTTCAAATGCAAAAATACTTTATCTTGTCTAGGGGACACCGTTGATGTAAGAAAACATATCGGAACTTTTATTTGGTCGTCTTGCACCGTCTTATACAAGTAAGTGTTTTCTCCCTCTATCTCTCTCCCAAGATTTTTGGCATGTTTTCCTGCCGAACTACACATGTTATTTGATATTATATTTTATTTAATATTTATAGCTTTATATAATGCTTAGACTAAGTAGTACCATTGTAATATGAAATATGTTTAAAAAATGACTAACTGCTGAGTTTCTTGCGGCGTTTCTTCTCAGCAGGGTTCTCCTCTTGGGAAGCGCTGGTAAATTCTTGACATGTAAAAGTGCCCGTGCGGCCTACTTACTGAATAAATTTCTTTTATCTCTTTTATCACATATTAAATGTTAAGAAAACGTCCAATTACTTTGTTTTTTGAAAAACCTACGAAAACTCCGATTTATTTGTATAAATTACTTAATAAATTGCATTAAACTATATTGTACCAAATTTTGGTTATTCATTTTTAAGAAAACATACTAAACTAACTAAGATTATTTTTTTAACCTAAAATCGGCTGTACCTATCTATAAACCGGTTTTTTATTCTTGGTCTCTTTCTGAACTACGATGGTCAATTTATTATAAACGTTTTTAAAGGACATCTTTCATTTAACTTAACTGGCGTATTATATCTAGGTGTAGCTGGTTAGGTGGGCACAACGCGAATAATCAAAAAGGGCAGGATACTGGCACAAGGGATTTATTTAAGAATTATACAAGTATAGCCGTGCGGTTTGGCTCGTGACTAGCAACAGACTGCCCGGCCGCCATTACCGGAAAGTTAACATAAAAAAAGTTATAAGTCTACCTTATTTTCCAAAACTATTAATATCTACTTAGCGCGTCGCTAACACTTGGTGATAGGCATTTATGTCTAAATAACACGTATACGTTCAATTACGTTCACTATACCATATAATTGCACCAATTGCAAAAATGTAGCTAGTTACTTCTATAATCAATCATATTTTATACCGTTTTGTAATATATTCGCCTCAATAGTGATATAATGCTACAGACTGACAGACGGACATCCCAACATCATTAAAAAGCCTATTTCATCGAGGCGGTTTAAGGTTTTTCATACGATATGTTGAATAAATGACTATTATCTCTTTTTATCTCTTTAAATAATGTAACCACCAGTTTCAAAAATAATAACTCACGTTCACCAAAACAACCCCTGTCCAATTATTATTTCCGAACAACTAACGGATAACAAATGCTAATAACAAATGTGAAACACTACACTTAAACTAAGTGCTACAAGCTACAATCCATTCTTATTTAAGAGTAATTCCTACAGAAATAGAACGCCGAGAAGGGAATTAACGGTTGAGATTATTTCTGTCAACACGAGAGGCATTCCGTACCGGTAGATTATGGTTAAGATTCTTAGGACAGTTTTTGAGAAAATTTAAATTGGAAATGAAGTTGGCTAATAATTGCTTGTATATAACTAAGCTTGGAAAATAAAATATAATCTATTTTTTATGGCAAGGGAGAAAACAACCACACAAACGATGATGGTAAGTGGGATCTGAGACCTATATGCATTTGCATCCTCAAGACTACAATCTCAAGTCTGCAATTCGAAGACTGGTCGCTTTATCCCGACACCGAAATATATGCGAAGTTAAAATTATTTTTAAGTACTTATGGTCTTCGTTTAGTCTAAATATTGAACTTTACTATTGATTTTTAAGTTATTTTTTTTGTTTGTTATTTAAATATTGCTAAATATAAATATATCGCTAACCTTGAATATCTTTTAAACCACTTTCAGGTTTACCATTTAACTACAAATAAACGTAAACCAATTAAGGACATTAAAAATGGATTCTCGTTTTAGTGAAAAAAACATGGCGCCCAAAATTTAGTTCATTTACCGGTCTACCGGGGCCAAATGAACTGTGCCGGCAAGATACGGCCAAGACTAATTTTCAATTAAAACTTCATCAAAGTTAAGCAACGAACAAACTCTCATGGTGTGGGTCAAGTCACAAGAACTACAGTTATCCTCTCAGCCATCATTACTAACCAATTTTAATATAATGATAAAGATATTTATTCGCAACAATACAAAATCACACTGTATACATACAAAAAGAACAAAACACAGAGAAATTATTGGTTAACGGGTCCCAACTCAGCATTTGCATGCCGTAAAGCCAGCGCTGGTCTTCTGTTGGGACCGCTTGGTGAAGAGACAGAAAGTGACACAAAAATATAGTCTATGGGAGGTAAGTCAAAGTAAACGAAGCAATAGGTTACATAACGAATATGATGGAATATCTTTCTCGCTTCCTTAGCTTTTCTTATAAGCAAAGCTCAGAGCATTTTTTTAAAAACTAATTTGATGAAGACGTCCTGTGTAGACGTTATTAAAACTTCACAAGTATACACGTTGACAAAATTGGTTTGGATTTTATATGAAAAACTAAAACTTTGTCAGATGGCAAGAGGCTCATTTCAGTTTCCTCAAGTGTAACGAGGTTAAATGACATTCTAACGCGTATTTAAATTTTACTATCTAACTAAATAATCAAACGGCAAAATAAGAATCTCTCCTGCGTTGATGATAAAGAAGTTATAATTATGATGACAGACGTCACTTGACTTTATCCTTCCGCTGGGTTTAGCTAAGAACGTTAACGCTTCTCGTCTGACACTTGCACTACCACGTTATTCAAGATAAGATCTCGGCTACAAGCCCACTATTGCAGGTAGCTCGAAAACGACCGCAAAATATTTACCCATAGCCCGTTATTGGGCAATAACTGCACAGCGAAACGTTACGTTTAGGTGCAAACTTGGAACTAATTTAGCTTGAACGAAGCTTTCTTGCACTAGTGCACAAAATACAAAGTTTCAGTTTGGTGTTCAGTTTCATGGGTTTGGAACTAAGAAACTTAACAGTTGTCGCGACTTTTACTGTAGTGATGGCAAAAAGTTTTACAGTAATGTTACGGCGCGTCTGGATCTAATAAGAAATTGAAATCAAGGCTTAGTAAATTTATTCTATAAAACATAGTAGAACCCCTCCACACGGAGCCTTTCACGTTTTAGGAACATATCAAAAAAACCCACGTTTAAAAAAGAAAAAAAAATCTCTAGACCAAAACTTTTAATCACATTTTTTTTATTTTATTGATTACTTCATGTGAGCAGTAAGTTTTCTTGTGCCAAATCTCTTAATCAAAATCGTCCACGTATTGGCAGCCCAGTAATATATTCTCCAATCTTCTTTCTACTTTTATGTTTATAGTTTATTTTTAATTAAATACGGTTGCACTTTGCCCCAGTCCACATTGATTGGCCGGGCTTTTACTACCCTTATGAAATACCCTCCGTCGGGATATTTTTTAATTTGATTTGTTATAAAAGGTCTTATGCGTGTGACAGACTGGACAGGACGAGAGCTCTTATCCGATTGCGATAATGTCACTCGCAAATAGAATCGTTTTAGATAGAGATGCGGACATTCAGAGTCAGATCGTAACGTCAAAGGATGGAATATTGTAGGTATAAAACGAGAAATATACCTACTGCGTTGTTGACGTTTAAGCGTAGTTTAGAAATACATGTTTATACAAAATGGATACTTTTAATCTGTGGTTTTCATTTTAATGTTTGATCACTTTAAGGTAAGGTCGGTTGTATGAGTAGCTGCACACTGTAATGTAATGTTTTGTCACTTTGACCTTTAGCCAGGCCTAGCGATTTTTTTTTGATAATGGATATTGATAGATCAAAGGGTTATAAAAAAGGTTTTTTTCAATATATTGCAACTGACTGTGTCCCTTCATAATCAGACCAAGGTCACCCGAGGTGTATAATATCCCATCTTGTAACATGTTGCGTTGTTGCAGCGCGAGGGTGCGGCGCGCAGCGATGCGGAGCGCGAGCGGCGCGCGCGCGGCGACTGGGAGGCGCGGGCGCGCGCCGCCGAGGCCGACGCCGCGCGTCTCGCTGGCAAGCTGCATGCTGCCCAACGGGAGATCTGCAGGTAATTTAGAATTATAAAAAAAATCGACAAGTGCGAGTCGGACTCACGCACGAAGGGTTCCGTACCACTATCTAAACAATATTAAACCAAAAAACGCCAATTTTTTTTTTTTGTATGGGCCCATAAATATTTATTAGTTGTTATATCTTTGAAAATTTCAACTGTCTAGCAATCACGGTTCATAAGATACAGCCTGGGGACAGCCACCAAGTGGGTGCCGCAAAATGGGCGACGTAGACGGGGCGGGTCTAGAGAGAGAGCGAGAGCGAGATCTTCTCAGCAGTGGGACTCATATAGATTGGAAAAAAAACTGGCTAATAAGCTTACTTAAATAGGGATACTAATCTCTTGTATAACTAGCAAGCCAGGCAGTGCAGGAGCAGTGTTCGTATTGTGTACTGGGGATTAATACATTCACTGCCAAGGGCTCTGATTTTCGTACAAAATGATGCCTAGTGGGTCGGTGGCAGTCAAAGTAAAACAACCACGTCAACAATATAGTTGTTTATGTTACAACGATAAGATTGCGATATAGATATGGAAGCATGGGCTAGAACAAAGTGGAATAGAATAGGAAGTGGGTTCTGATCGGGAGGCAAGAAAATCTTCGACATTATTAAGAATATATCAATACTATATAGTGCTGTTGTATAACTATCTTAAGTAAACTCATCCAGTTCAAATATACTCCAGAGTCTAGAACTAACGCTTTAAGCACTAAGTTAATCTTACCAACTTAACGTGCAGAATCTCTGGGGCTTATACAGTTATGGCGTCGATTCATTTTGATGCAGTCCCAGGGTACAGACTGTAATTATAATGGAACGATGCTCCGAGCTGCTCACTTAACAGCATATGGGACCTACTTCGAGGAATTCGCAGAAAGTAGGATTAGGTCCATGATTGGGATAAAAATATATCATTGCATTTTTAAATGTATTAGCATCTTAAATAAAATTCACAAAATGGGACTACCAATGCTGCTAGAGTCCGACTAGCGAGTTGTGACAGAAGGATTTTTCTCATCTGGCAATAATTTTAACTATAAAACAAGCTGTCTATTTTCGCTGTTTATTTCGTGTTACCAGTTAGTGACGTTCTGAATTCATAACATAACTTATAAATAAAAGCTTCACGCAACATTAAATTAAATTAAAATTAAAAATTAAAATTAATTTATTTCAAGTAACTGGGACTCATAATTAGGTAGGTACAAATAATATAAAGTAAACACACACAACAAAAGTAAATTAGATTTAAATCAGTCAAATTTCATCAGGCAATAAGTACTAAATTCATGTTAAAATTATAAAATAAAATGCATTAATGCATAAATTATTAATGCTTACAACAGAATAATCGAGAAAGCGGCGTAAAAATCTCAAATTCGGCACATTTTAAAATCAGAACGACTTCATTTAAATGACGCGTGCAACTCCTTTCTTAACCTTTTTACCTGTACCAGTTTCTCTCCAGACAGTATTAAAATTGCCATTATTTTGTGAAGTGTTACAATCTGTGTTGTCAAATCGAAACAGCGTATTAACAGGATTGCGGCACCAACTGTATTATTAAAACGGCCTGTCCAATTAAAATATTGCCTTTTACAAACAATCGAACGGCGGAATTCGAAAATCGAACGCGAACGCGTACATTAGGTTCGTTAACGCGTTGGACCGCGAAATCGACGCATTGGGATTTTTGTTTCAACTTTTTTGTGTGTATTTGTAATTGAATGCAAGTGTTTTTGGTAAAGTAAAAAAAATACTTGTACGAGCATTCTATTTATAACTGATATTGAAGATTACATCTTATTATATTGTAACTTTTAATCATGTGACCTTAAAGTTTCAATACCTAACAAATCGTAAAAAAAGAAAAATTTGGGTGTAAACAAAGATATTTATTTATTTATTTAAATACTTTATTGCACAAAAATAAAATAGTGTACAAAAGGCGAACTTAATGCTACAAGCATTCTCTACCAGTCAACCTTAAGGTGAAACAGAAATCAAAAAAGTAGGTAGGTGCAATAAAAAGACAATACTTTCCCTTTACTTAGATATCAATATCAAAAGAAAAAAAAAGTCATTTTTTAATGTACAAAAGTAATAATCAGTAACGCCCGTGCAAGTAAGTCCCAGTGCGTCTCAACTAACGTCGTCTACGTAATCAGCAGCGTTCAGCAACTTGCTGTTGCGCAAATTGATGAAGCCATTCCGATTTTGAATTTACGAATCGTCGCGAATAACGGACGGTTATGGGTAGCGTTTAAATTAACGAGCAGTTAAAATCAGGAACTACAATCGGCTTAATAGGTAGTTAGAAGCTTAGAAACTACGCCGTTATATAACTGTTACAAGGGTAAATGAGATTTGTGGCGTCATTAATTCAAATTAAGCCGTTGGTAGAATCTAATTAATTTACTCTTAGATGAGAGTCGCTTATATTCCGCGTAGAATTAAGTCTAATAAAAAAACGTAGCGCTTGCTACGTATTCGTAGCACCTTATTGACTCAGCGTAGCATAAAAACGTATATTGAATACAAGTAAGGCCTATAATGAAGTCTAAAACGGCTCTAAAAAAAATCCAATTTCAATTCATCCCGGACCCTTGCAAATTGGGTCAAATCCATAACGGTCTCGATGCCGTAAATCCCAAAGTTCGTATTTCGAACGAAGTTACGGCCCATCGACCAATCGGACGCGCTTATCGCCATCGAATGACACCGGGCCGATTACGCGCGCACCGTAAATTCGAAAATGGAACTCAACTTCGTTAATTACCGAACTGCTCCGTTCGATAGCGGATCACTTCCGATTCTCGTTCTGGAATCCAATTATGATTTTTGAATTTGGATTTTTTATTTAGTTGGTACCTTGGTTTTGAGTGAAGCCAGCAAAGTAGAATTTGAGGTAGTAACAGGTGGAAATAAAATTACTCTAAGGTCGCATTAAGTTGTTAGATTGTTAGTAAAAATTGGACCATGTTGCCAATTTCACTTTTTCCAAACTATTTGATGCCAAGCTAATAATAATTCAGGTTTTGTAGTCCGATCGTCGAGGACTTTTAATAATACATGGTTCGTCTGATTTAGCTATGATGATCATTTGGTATATTTATAAAGATGATGGTAGGGTTTTTGTTTAATATCAAAACAATGTCTATTTCTGAACTGAGCCCAACTCACGAATCACACGGCTGGCCTGTTCCAATATTACTTCCATCCCCGATCCTCGTTCAACACCTTCACCCGTCGGCGCTCTAGCCGGTGTCAGTCAACTGCTGGGAATCGGAACATCTGGACTGAGTCTCGCAGCAGTCTGAGAGACAGCGGAACAACTTGGCAAAAAACGCCGTAAAATATTGTTATCTGCAAACGTCTTGAATTTGTTTAGGTGAACGGCTACCTATTTGTAAAAGTTTATTGCTATATCTATACAAAATATACAGATTTAGTTAAATTCGAATGTATCTTAACATTTACACGGCTGCCCTGTTCCAATATTACTTCCATCCACAATCCTCAACACCTTCAACCGTCTGTAAACTGCTGGGAATCGGAACATCTGGACTGAGACTCGCAGCGGTCTAAGAGACCGCAGAATAATTTACCTTAAACGCTGTAAATTATTATTGATCTTACCGTTTAAAAAATAAGGTTTTTTTATTTGATATGCCATTTCATATTGGATTTTGTTACTTTAAATTCTAACCGTGGTAAATGTTAAATGATATTTTTTACCTAAAGTACTTAAAAAATCTAGCGCCTGTTTGAATATTTGGGAGCAAGCGTAGGTAAATAAAGATTCTTTCAACTTTTTTCAGTCGGTGGTTGGTAGTTTCTACTATTTAGCTCATTTTATTATCTAAAAATAAATGAAAGACCAAAATCTTATAAATGGTTTGCACCCTCGACATACACCCTTAGCAATGGACATGTATTATGTGAAAGAGATATTTGAGACTGCGTTTTATACAGTAACGGCTCTGATCTAAGCTGTGTTTTACGAAGTCCTAGCTTTGTGAAATAAATTCAATTCGTCAAATATCTCCGGGGGGCGATGAGGGGATTATAGGAGTAAAAATATTTGCTGTTATTGTACATTTGTATTCTTTTTAGCAAAGAAAATATAGTTTGTTTGATGCAGTAATCATTTAGAAGGTTTCGTAATGGTGTTACCAAAAAAAAATCGTGGAAAAGGGTGAAGCAGGTAAAGAAATAAAAACTAATTACTGAAATGTAACTTAATGATGTATGACCCCCATTTTTGATAATTAAGCCATTGAAAAAAAAAAACGTGTTATTTTATTTAAATCACTACTCTTTTTCTCTGTCATATAAAAGAAAAAGACAGATTGGTCAACCCTTTAAGTCCCTGCAAGTTCCGTAATGGAAATACCCATAGTGATATTATAAATGTCATCTAAATCGGTGAGCCGATTTCGATTAAGTTGGATATGCAGATAGATTGAATCCTTTAGGAGAACATAGGATACTTTTTATCCCCGAAAATCAGATAGTTCCTTAGGTAACAGCGAAAAACAAATTCTACGCAAACAGACTTGCAAGCATCCATATAATTAGATCAGCACAGACATCAGGATACCAAACCATGAAAAAAAACAGTCTTAACAACACACACGTTTAAAAAAAAAGCGTAACCCCGAACTTAATTTTATTTGCAATGCTACCCAACCTTATGACTCGACACCCCTCGATCGGGATGCCGGTCACGCGCGTGCGGTAGGCCCGGGTTCGATCCCGGCCCCAGCCATTTGTATGCTGCGCGATAAATGACTAAGGTTACGGCTGATATGAATGATCTTTTGACACACGACAGGCTAGATCTTGATTATCATGGGACGCTTGCGCAAAATGTTGAGGTGTTTTTATCATAAAATACGGACAAGGGCAGACTTTGGGACAATGAGATAGTAGCAAATGACGCTGTTTTAGACATATTTAAAGATAATCCAATGCCATCCATCTAAAATCCCTGAGGGCATGAGCACATCCAGAGATGCAAACGCTACTGAAGTTTTTCTTATAATGTCTGGGATGAAATTCTCCTGCTTTGCGATAAACCACGTGGTCAACTGTCATCCCATAAATTATTTAATAGCCTATAATGTCCCACTGCTGGGCAAAGGCCTCTCCCTTCTTTCCACGTTGCCCTATCTTGGGCAGGCTCCCACCAGTCCCGAAGGAAGGCATCCAGCTCACGCTCAGTTTTGCATTAATATTTAGTAAGGCTGCGTTTCCACCAGAGAAGTGCGAGGATGCGTTGCGAGGGATGTGTTTGTCATTAACCAATAGAAACGCTTCCACCAGAGTTAGCTAAGCGAGGATAGGTAAATAAAGCGTTTCTATTGGTTAATGACAAACACATCCCTCGCAACGCACCCTCGCACATCTCTGGTGGAAACGCAGCCTAATGCAAAACCCAGTCGCAGAATCTTGTAAAGTATGTTTAAGACTAGACTTTTGATTACCTTTTTGTTAATATCATAATCTTAAGTCTAAAAGCTTAAGGGAAATCCACGGGATTTCACACGCTTATGATTTATTAATGATGGATAGTCGGAGAGTATTGAAATTTGAATAGTATTTATAACTTTTCAAGCTTCTTTCTTCTTGCTAATTAATGGAATATTACAACATTCTGATGTTTCCACGCCGTTGCATTGTTCATAGAGGACTAGCCTAAAACATAAGCATCATATACAAATGAGAATTATCAACTCTCTCACTAATATCTCTTACTCTCACAACTCACATTGGACTCCGGCTAACATTGGACGTTAGACGTTAGACATATCGTTATCGACCGCAATCTTACAACTCATCAATATTCATGAACGTTATTCGTAGTCGATACGTGGTGCTGAACCTTCCAGTGAATTTCGCGATTTAAAACTACCGTCACAAAAAAAGGAGTTTATGTTTAAACTTCCACGGATGACACTTTGTCCACAGGAGCAAAAATAACGGGTCAGAGTGCGTTTTTCATACTAAAGAGGCTATTTCGAAGCCTTGGTTCCTCGCCAGGGAATGCTTTTAGTGAAATCTGATGATGAATACCCCGACTATCGATACAGGACTTCCAGAGTGCCTAGGATACCCAACTGAATGAATCTGCGGTTAACGCTGGAATTGTGCATGTTCAGAAAAACCTCTAAGATGGCAATAAAATGTAAGGAAATCCAAGTGCTGACCCAAACTCTCCCGCTGTGGTGTTACCTGATTCTGCGATCAGTTAGGTATCTTAAGAACTTTTGACCTCCTCTATTGAACCTCGCAGTATCCACCATTAAAACTCACTCAAAACAACCCCTGGCGAGGAGCCAAGGCTTCGAAATAGTCTCGTTAGTATGAAAAACGCACTCTGACCCGGTATTTTTGCACCTGATTGTACGTAGTTCCTAGGCATGGATGTCATACGAGCTACGAACGACCCTAGCCCAAGCCCGTGCTGCCTGTTCGGTAGCCCAGGCCCTAGCGCTGGCCTTGTTGGTAGTGACCCTGCCTATGAAGCTAGCGGTCCTGGGTTCAAATCTTGGTAAGGGCAGATATTTGTGTGCTGAGCCCGAATATTCGTTCTGAGTCTATATAAGTATGTATATCGTTGTCTAGTACGCACAGTACAAGCCTAGAGCTTAGTTTGGGACTAGGTCAATTGGTGTGACATTGTCCCATGATATGTATGTATGTATAAGACATGAAAAGGACTGTCACCGTTCAATTGGCATTGCCAGGTTAATCTATCTGTCTGTCATCGATGACAGCCTTTTTTTTTTTTTTATGATATATCGAAGGCATACGAGCACACAGGCCACCTGATGGTAAGCGGAAACTGTGACCCATAGACATTCGCATTCACAAGACTACAAGACTAAGACTGCAAATGCGTTGCCAACCCTGAGGACTAAGATGGAATGCCTCTATGCTAGTCATTACACCGGCTGTCTTATCCCCAAACCGGAACACAACAGTGCGAACACTGCTGTTTGGCGGTAGGTTAATGGATAAGATGGTGGTAGCGATCCGGACGGACTCTGCACAGAGTCCTACCACCCGCAAAACATGGGCCTTAACTTTTGTACCCGAACCCATTTCACTAAATTGTTATCTGAAAGGTTGTCTTCCAAAAATTAGATTAGTAAGTGTTATAAGTATGGGCCATTGAAGTAATGTATCAGCTGTTTTTAAATTAATAATTTGCTTTATACATACACTAGTGACCTTGTAAAAACGGTACATAAATCAGAATTTATCATTTATAAAACTGGTTACCATCTTAGGCTGATTGTGCAAAATGTGGTTACAGAATTAACAACAATTTTTTAGAGTGGTTGGTAATTCTGTAGCTCTGCCTCCTCCACTCGGGAATGAAGGCGTGAATTTATGTGTGTGTATGTAAAAACCTTCCGTGAAAAATGATCTACCTACCTGATGGTATAACCGGCATCAAAATCCGTTGCGTGTTTTAGGAGTTAGCGGATGTACAGACAGATAAGACGGACAGACTCGGAAAGCGACTTTCTTTCACGATATGTAAAGGAGATAATACAATAATTCTGAACAACATTGTCATAGAAAAACGTTACATAACTGGACTGTTCATAGCTAGAACGTAGATAGACGTAATGCTGCGATATCGCACACCCGCATTGCAGTTCAGGTCAAGGTCTCCGCATTGGATGGTGCCAAAATACCTGAGCACTGCGACCTGCAACATTAAGCTTGCACTCGAAGTTATGACGTAAAATGGTAATATTTTAGATTCTTATAGGAGACCTATATCTTCTCGGCTGGCATTAAACCAACCTTCAATCCTCTCCTCTTATTATTAATATTCTTCATAATTACATCTGTTTGATTACTGCAAGTTTTAGTGAGGAGCCAAGTAAATCTCAAGTCGTAAACTATCATTTCTGTTGACGTATCTTGAGACCAGCATCTCATCTATGATCAGTTAACGGTCCTATATTTTTCAAGATTGTAACAACTTTACCACATGTGCTTCTATTTAGTCTACAAGAGTAAATACTCTTCAATTAAACGATTGTCTTACCAAAACGAAATTTAAAGTTAATAGTTTAAAATATCACATGAACATTCTATTTGTTACTGGCCAACAATCGTTGAAACCTTCTTGAAACGCTTATTCCAAATTCAAACCTGCCGTATTTTCCAGCCAGCATTTCACCGTTATCTGTTCATGAACCTCATCGCCCTATCCTCGCTGTGCCCCTAGGTCGTAAAACTTATAAATAATAAACGCTCAGGGTTCCGCAGGAATGTGATCGAGTGAGGGTGCAACGTTTTGTTTTATCATAAAAATGGCTTCACACAGGCTGTAAAATTTTACTGTGAAAAATAAATGGTGTTTGGGGGAAGCATTTGTGATAGATAAGGGACTTTTTTGTGATACCGTTGTCTCACGTTGACGGGAATCAACCACGGCACAGACAATAATTAATATTATAAAATGACTTTAATATGTAGCTACTCATAAATTACAAACCGTAATCGTGACCCCCGCTTTCAGCTAAAATTAGCTAAAAACCTGTTTAATTAATTAAATAAAAATCCTAAAATAAGGCTCATGGAAATATGTCTATTCGTCCGGGCGCTATGACATCATAGACAGACAAACAAAAGTATCAAACTTGATAACATTTCTGTTTTTTGACCGGAAGTGAAGCAAGTATTAAGAAAAACGAGCTTGCATTTATTTCTTCGTTTACATATTCTTAAATTAAATTACGGACTCAATTTCACTGCATCGTGTAGTTTGATGAACATCTTGTATTTACTCATAAAATGCTGTTCATAGCTGTCTGACGGAATCTCAAGCTATTATTAGTTGAAAATATCGTGAAAGGATGCTGCTTTCAGGCGACTACAAAACCATTTAGAATTTTAACGCTAAGACTTTTACGTTACTAAAGTTTGAATTTAACTTATTTCCACGCAAACGCTTTGACCATTATCCAGTCCAATGTACTATATTAAGAACATAATTGTTAGATCTAGTATTTGCTGCCCGGTAATCCATACTAATATTTCAAATATAAAAACAATTATGTCAGTTACGCTTTCACGGTTAAATCGGTGAACTGTCATTCTCCTGATCCTGTCATTTATAAAGGACATTCGGAAATTGCTTTACAAAAATACTTCGACTCAGGTTAGCTTTAAACTCGTATGACTCGTAGAATTACTAAAGAAGTGACTGATCATGTGATAGCATGATGTTGCAAATTGAAAACTCATATTTTTAATTTAAACATTTTTGACGCCATACGAAGCGTTTTTATATGATGATAGGAGACGTTTGCGAGCAGCGAAGTAAAAATAATAAGATATCCGATACCTACCCCTCGGCTCACACCCTCCTAGGAGGAACTTAATACCCTGCGTAATCACTTTCATGTTTTTACGCATTGTTTTTATATAATAATAAGTAGATCGAGGTTAGGTGTGAAGGAATCATATATAGTATACTCATTGGGGTCCGATAATTTGGCCTAAAGTTCGTTTGAAAAACGTATCATATTACAAACTTTCGATTTGCAAAAACACATTACATGAGCTTCTTAAATAAGAAAGGTTAGACTTGTTTTTTTAGGGTTCCGTACAAAAATGAGATCTTATTACTAAGATTCTGCTGTCCGTCTATCTGTCACCAGGCTGTATCTCATGAACCGTTATAGCTAGGCAGTTGAAATTTTCACAGAAGATGTATTTCTGTAGCCGCTATCACAACAGATACTAAAAACAGAATAAATTAAATATTTAAGTGGGGCGGGAATGTATGGGAATACAAGAAAAATGTTTTTTTTGCCGTTTTTTTTGCTAATGTTGTATAGATAATGGTACGGAATCCGACTCGCATTTTGCCGGTTTTTAAATAAGTCGGGGAAAAGTTTGTAAAACGATATTACCAAATTATGATTTGGTATAACATTAGTGTACCCAGTATAATAAATACGTCGTAAATTAATTAATTTGTACTGTTTTTATCAGTTAGAATTTCTATAGAAAAAGCATCTAAATCACTAAAATAAAAATTATATCCGAAGAAATAATCTTCTTTTGGAACTTTCTCTAATTATTTCTTCACTTTGGTCTTTTTTTAACAAACCGCTAACGAAAGGTAATAAGCCCCTTCAAGACAATAATGATCCGAATTTAGAATTGAGACGTCCTTGTAACCGGACCCATCGCCTAATGACTGCGCCCCCATTGTGTGTTTGTCTGTAAGTCGACACTGAGGACTTCAAAGACTTTTTTTAATTTTGACGTTACTCGAAACTTTGGAGATGACGTCAACTTGAACGAAGACAACCTCCGGTGTCCTTTATAAAGGACCAAAATGTAAAAAAAATATGTTCTAATTATTTACAGGGGAGTGTAAAATATTAATTATCAGAACTTAACAATGTAAAATATTAATTAACTAATTCTGATTATGTTATTTTGAGTGAGTAGTAGTCAAGTATTGAAAAAAAAAATGTGCTTAGAATTTGTTTTCTTAAAAATCTAACCTTGTTCTGCGAAATTTCATTAACGAACAAATCACAATTCTTTAACCACATTTTGTGAAAAGCAAGTCATTAGTAATACTAATGGCCTATACAATGTATACAAGACAGATAAAAGCATTTTTGTCTATTCTGTCAATTATGTTTATGTAGTATGAATTAGAGCAACTAACTGATACTTTATACAGGCTGCTTAAATTTCCAGAACTAAAAATATCGTCATTCCCATGAGAATCCTGCTCTTTTTTTGTACCGACCACATTGCGTCCATTTATAACCCAATACTAATTACCATTAAGATAATGCATAATTTATAATAATGCATAGTGAGTGTACGCGTCTAACTTTCTATTACGCATCTCCTACAAAAGTCTTGTTGTAAATTCAACCTTAACTATATAGTACACGGTTATATTTGGTTAAGATATTGAAGATTACGTATGCTTTTTTTTGTTCAAGAGGGCCACTATTAGTAATTCAAGGCCCGGCTTCTTAACTTTCACACAAAAATAACTCCTTCTGGTGTCATTGATATAGTGTGTTAAGTCTCTCATGTTTACGACGAGTAATGGTCACCATATGTTAACATATATTTAAAGAGATATTAGACTTTTAATATAATCGGTCAAAGTTGATTTTAACTACTAAGATAGGTTTTTTTTTAAACATCGTTGAATATTTTAACGTTGTATCCACTTGGTAATAGTTTATAGATTCTTAAATAATTAACTTTATGTATGAAATGAAATCCCATGAAATGTACTTAGGGAAAATGTCCTTGCGTAAATAAGTATTTTAAGTAACTAATAAAATCTAACTATGACCTCTTCTTTAGGTACTTTACTATAAGAACATTTACTATAAAAACAAATAAGTAAAACTGTATTTTTTATTAAAATATTGTAAACATTATTCATTACCATTTACCCATCATTACCTTTTTATGCATATCATTAATAATAAAGCTAATCACAATGTTTGCCGTTGACAATACACCATACAAAAACATGTTCTATTTTTAAGACAAAAAAGACACCGGCAGCGGAGCAAACAGCTGTACGTCATAATTTAAGGACGTCGCCTGTAAACATCCGCGCACGGCTTGTCAATGAAAATTAAACGAAACACACCCCTCTATCACTCAAAGATACTGCATACAACCGAAACAAAACAACATGAACTCTATTCCAAACTGTTAAAGTTCTCAGTTAAAGCCGTTTTTATTGTAATATAAACGTAGGATCTTAAGTTTTAACCGATGGCTGTAAGGTTGGTTTTTAGGATGTTTTTATAAGCGAAGTGCAAGGTTAAGTTTGTGGAAACCTATGGCACTTTCATTTCAGTGTTTGCGACGTGCTTCGCAATTAGTTCTTAGCGACGTTCGTAATGAGAGATGTGTTTTGTTCTGATTAAATATGATACCGTTTTGTTAGTTGTGATGCATGGGCGTTCATACAAATGAGTTGTAGACGTATGACTCGTTTAGTCATTTAAGTTTTGACACGCCTTTAAAGACAATTACCTACTACATGTACGTGTATTATTACAACTATGTCTACTTTAGATGAATCGTAGTAACCAAATTTGGGAAGATTTCTGTGTTTTTATATTTCAAACATGCCTATGCAAAAAAACAATACTGACTTTTGACGTGATAAAGACATAGAGAGATATAACACAACTTCACTTTGAAAATATTATTGTGATAAAGCAATTTAAAATACACTGCGAAATCCACGTGTCGTCCACTTAATTTCAAAAGGTCGATCGTATTTACTTGCCGTGTAAAATTGAGTCGCTTTATGGCGCGCCGTTCGAGGTGCAGCGAGCGTGGTGAGATAAATCCGGGGATGCATCTCCATTCGCCACCGGAGATTACCATTGGTTTCAATCTTGTAAGGCTTTCTTCCTTTCTATATGTTTATCCACTGATAAACTGAGGTCCATTAAAAGTAATCATTTAATGTCATGTGGTGTCATTCCACTAAAAAGTCACTAACTGTCAGCAGTTTGTGTGATAACTTTGAATGTTTATGTTAAGACTAAGTAGAATACATTGAATAACCTTAATGACTTGGTATCAATAACAGTGACACACTTAACTTACGTAGGTACCTAATTTATCTGACGTGTGTGTAAATTTCGTCATCGTTATTTGCTTTACAACCTGTGAAGCAACCTGCATTATCCTCAAAAGCCAACCTGTGCGGGAATCGTTACAGAAGTCGTCGTATCGTAAATTGTAACAGTAAAAAATAAGAAATAAATAAATAATTGAATGACTGAATTTAACTTGTGGTGCATTCGAGATTACATCGAGTTTGAAGTGAATCGAGAACCATTGTTACAAAACCTATAAACAAGGGGTAAACACTATAAACATCCCCAATTTTACAACCTGGGGTGGGAGCCATTTGCATACAATCCACGTATTTACCATTTAAATTTAAATGGAATTTAAGTTTAACATAAATAATAGACTTTGGATTAACCATTAAACTCTTAGAAGTTACATCTTGTTTTGGTATCGTAACATATTTAACTCCCGGGTAGGTACACCCTATTAGATACTAACTTAAAAGTACAATTAAAAAAAAAACGCAAACCTGAATTATTAAGTACTCCATAAGCTATGTCGGTCATTTAAACAAAGAATTTTATGTTCAGGTCATACTACCATTTTTATGAAAATTCCAAGACGTGTGACAATACATTATCTCCAATCAAATTATTTATGTAAAGCTTATGACAATTCAGAACATTGTCAACATTGCTACGTTTCAAAAAACACCAAAAACATAGAAAAAAAACACAAAGCCTGCGCACATGTCTATGAACAAACACAATACGATACACTTAACACATGACTACGTTTACAAGAAGCTCAATGAAGCTACACATTCACACGACCAGCCAATACATTGAAAGCGCACTTTTATTTTCGAACTTGGTAGAAAGGGAACAGACTGATATACGGCCTTTCGCATTTCTTATTCCGGCCACGACCGACCGCGACCTACGCCTTCGAATGTGCTATAGGTATCCCAAAAGGATGGGCGGTTTCGTCTCAAGATATGTATGTTGAATAGCGTACGTGTCAGTGAAATGTTTACGTTCTCTTTTACTTTGTTCTTTTCAGCTCTAAATCCTATCAGTGTTTAATAATATTTTGTCAGTAGTTTTGAATCTCTAAAGAAAACATTGAACTACATATATACACCGTTTTACTTTAAGTACTAACTTTTAGCGCGCTTTGTACTTTATTTAGCACATTAACAACAAGTTAAAGAACATCTGTATTTTATATTTTTTAGAAGAACTATCTCAAACAAGTCATTCTGCTATCCGTGAACTTACATCCAAAACTATCACCCCGTCTGTTTGATTTTCTAAATTAAAAAGTCTCCGCTGTGAAAGACTTTTCTAATTATCCAATATTAATCCCCGCACATGAGGATGAAACGAGGGATAAAATCTCGCAACTTTGTAGAGCGAGTATGTCAAGACTTCATAAAGGCACAGCTGTTACGCGTCAGCCATTTTAGTTATTGCTGTTCACTTGGCGGGAAAATCGCTGTCGCGTTATAATACGTGTTTGGGAAGTTTGGAAGTTATTGACTTTCTGACGGAAGCGAGAATTATGCAGAAAATGTTATTAATATAAAAACGAATTTTCTAAAGGCCTACCTATAGCTATACGTATTACAAACTTTAGGGATTTAAACCTAGCATTATTTTTCGCATAGCAGTCATTGTCTGTTACCAGGAGCATAGAAATGATGCGAAGGACTCTTCCCACATTTCAACAAAACTCTTCCCGAAGAAGCATTTCGCAGTTTAATTGGTTTGCATCTTGTTTTTACACAACTAGACAACTCAGTTAGTATGAACATATATATAATGTCATTGGGAATTATTACGTACTAAAAATAGGACAGCGATTTAAGAGACTGATATTCTAAATTTCTTTGTCAATACATGGAAGAAGAAAGATAGTTGTCAAGCCAGATCGTTAGAAGATGATAATTATTTCATTTCTACCTTAACCAATCTGAACACCTTCATCTCACATCTCGTTAAAAGAAGGTATTTAAATATGATTAAGTAAATTCCTGACTGTAGCTCAGTATTCCTGTGAGAGAGTGCTTTCAAATTGACAGATTCCCATTCAAAGACCTCACCAAATCCTCCCGATCCCAAAACCCTGAACCAATAACGTGTAATCCCGAGGCAGTGGTATTAGAGAGCTCAGACATATTACCTTCAGTGGATCTTCGGATCGCCGCAGATTTTTCTGAAGCGTCTGCGAAGCAGTTGTTTGTGTCTGGCGCGAAGATTGGTCGGTTTTAAGTAAATATTGGAGATTTTATGGGTGGCCATGTTTGCTTTAATATTGATTTGCTTGGTATGGTTGAGGATTTAATTAAATTACGTTATACCTATGCTAGTAATATGTGAGAGAGCTAAAGTTGGAATATAGTTAAAAAGTTCCTACATCATATTTTATCTTGAGAGAGGTATGAACATGAAACATCAATGGCGTTACTAATAATTATTTACTTAGTGGACTATTTGGTATACGTATAGTGACTCTGAAGTGTTTAAAAGTAGTTTTGTATACGCGTATGTGTTGTTGCCGTGATCGTATTATCTATATCGCTTAATGTAACTAGTTACAATTAAAGTATTAATTAACTTGAGCTTCAAAAATAGCCTACACACGCAAAACATTAACTATTTATCATCCCAACACCCTGTATAATTCACCGACGCATTTTAATTAAACTCAAAATGAAGCAACGCAATTTATACCAACGTCTCTTATCTACGAATGAGTGAATGCTAAGAGGCAATGGCAAGAAATAGCAAGAGGCAGAAAAGAGGCATGGGAGGTAAGAATAATATTGTGATGGGTCGCATGCCGCCTTTGACGGTACGTGACATTCCAGGGATGGCACTATGCTGTAATGCAGAATTTCAGAGCAATACTCCTTTAGAAAATTGTTGCCTTTTTAGTATACCAACGATCTTGTTTTATTATCTTTGGTGCGTAGTTTTTTGTGACTGTCAATTATAAAGTACTTCTAGCGTTTATTAAATTTCTTGTGGTACCTAGAATTTTTTATTGAGTTGCTTTCCACAAAAAAAAATAATCAAAAAAGTGTGTTACATATAAAATCTACAATATCTATCAAAGTAACAAAATATAGCAAATAAATATTCAGTCTTGGCGCCAAAATCGGCGGATTTTCTAATCCCTTCCTTTTTCTCTGTTGCATAAACAAATACTAAACCCATGCATAAAACTTCCATCTAAGACGTAGCAATGCACCCTCTGCCCTCCAGAAATCAGGGTGCATACCCCTGCCAAGATATATGATTTTAATAATCGCCAAGATTACAGTAAGGAGGGACCAGGCGGATTCTTTTCGAGTGTCCCTTGGAGGATCGTGTGAGGTGTCGTTCTCTTTTGCCGGGATCCTATTCGACATTTAGAAAAAAAGCCATGCATGAAGATAATAATACATATTTATTTATTTAAAAAATCCGGACTGGGCAGTGTTGTCTTAAACATTAAAGATATGTGAAATGTTGAGACAGAAAAACATAAGTGCAAGATAACTACGGTTCTAAACTTAGCGTTAATTGGAATTTGTAAAGTTTTTTTTATAGTATTGTACAACGAAATATTATAATATAATTATTATTAGCAGTCCCCTCCAGTAAGTGTAATTCGGGACGCCTTCCTTTTGCCAGCATTGTTCTAACGTCCCTATTACGGAAAACATGTTTAATCATGTTTCTCCATACGGCCAAACGGATGTGCTTCAAACGGGCCCAAACCCCAGTGTGTCCTGAGAAATCGTCCTGGAGCTATTTCATTTGTGAGGGCACTTGATATATGCCGAGTCCTTGTATTCAAAGAAACCTTTTCAGTTAAGGAATTCCTTTTATTTGGCCACCGATCCTTAAGGATCGCCTAGAGACTTAGGGAGATCGGGAGGAAAAATTTGTCCTATTTTTAGGACCAAAGCACAAAAGGTATGTTCATTATTATTATTCAGCGATGCGTGCATATCAAAAACACGGGTATTATTTCATGCTTGCCTTTGCTTTTTTTAAAAAAAATATTCGACATCGAAACTGAGATTCATGATGTGTAAGATCCTGATTATAAACAAATAGAACAAAGTACCTAACAGACAAACACAAACCCTAAAAAAGGCTGTAAATAATATTTAAAATAGAAATGCCAACCGCAGTCCAACGCCATCTCACGATCCATCAACAACAATACGACTTATTTGTTTCATGTTTGTTTATTAAGTTTAACTATCAGCGCCATCTCGTAGCCACAGAGCGACACGTCGTTGAAACGCCGGATGCTGCGGTTTCTTAATAAGCGACGACATTAGTTGGAGCATTTGTCTATGTCTAATTTTGAATTTGGAACGGAGTTCAAACGCGACAAGTTCGCAGTTTGGAGTGACACGGATTGATTTTTGGTTTGTGTTTGCAAGTGCAAATATTTATCTAAATTAATCTTCATTATATTATAGGTAATACCATCTGGCTTTCACACACACTGACTGTGTCAATGCGTGTGTGAGATGTAATTTTGAATAAGGGGATCGTTTTTGGCGTCTTGATCATGATTCCTTCGTCTCGTTTATAGACACTTAACAAAAGCGAGGCAATGTATTTCTTTGTAATAATGTCAAAAAAACATGAAGTAGTTCATGCACCATGTTTAAAAAACTAAATTAGAAAAAGGTTTTAATTTAAAGTCTCATGCATTTTATCAAATTCTGTAGACCATAGCGACTACTCATTTTCAAAAGATTCCTGTGTTCCGTACGAAATGAAAATGTCGAGAACACCCCATAAATTAACTTTTTAATCGTTTAAAAACAAATGAACGTCGCGCTAGACAGATAACACGTTTCCGCTACAGCAAACAGACGAGATATCTAATTAAATGTCGTCTAGCCCCAGACAAGCATTAATTTCAGACGTTCGCGAACATGTTGGGAATTAGCGATGTTTTTTTTAATAAAGTTATATTATTGTGCGAGAAAATCGAGGATGTACCTATTTAATTTTTCTTTACAATATAAATCTTGGGAACTATTCCCAAATTAAGTTCTAACGTTAATAATCTTAGATTATATTACCTGTACCGGATTCTTAACGGGCTTTTGCCGGCAAACCTCTCTATCTATTAATGCAAGTGTGTATGTATGTTGCAAGTGCAAACGTTATTTTCTTGATAAATAGCCAACGTAAATGACACATTTTGCTCGTATTTTTTTAGACAGACATTTAACTTTCTCTCTTTCAATGTAAAACTAGCAGAAAAGAGCAACCCTCAGTTGTGGAGTTATAACATACGGAAGGATAAACAGACGGGCAATTTAGAGCCGGCTGCTCGGAGGAAATTAAATTACCACATGCGTTGGGAAGGTATGAAATAACTTAAAGTGCATGGTCATGACGATGTCCAGACAGAGGGTGATGACAGGAGCGGACAACGTAATTTGATGCTGTGGAAAAATGACATAAAAATATCACCCTGTTTATTTTAATTCACAAATTGGTATGTTTAGAATTTTCACTTTAATTTTTAAGGTATGTAGTTATGTAAAGATGAGAAAGGCCATCGTTTATATGTAGGCAAAGTTGGACGATCGTTATTGTCGACTTTTATCGTCATTTTTAATACTTTTATCTTTTTTTGCTCTGTTTTCCTTTAGGATTATACCCATACACATTGAAACAACACAACAGTGCTTTATACATACACAAGCACCCCCGTGACAAATTACACTGGCGTGCAGTTTTTACGTCAATATAGCCCGCGGCCGGGCCTTACAAATTCGCTTTGTGAATACCGTTTTTGTGGCACTATAAAAGGCCACAAATGGCACGCTGTTGAGCATTGGTGAGTTATTGTATGATGTGGTTTAGCTTTATTTGGATTGACAAAACACCCTGTATGTATTAAAATGGTACATATGTATCACCTGCTTGATTTTGAACTGTAAGTTGAACCGATTAAGTTCATAATAATGTGGTTGGTTGATTTTTAATTAAAGGTCGTTGCCAATTTTGGTAACTTTGTTAAAAGTACAGTACTCAATGATAATCATTCATTCTCTACTTTATTTAAAAAAAAATAGCTTGTCTCTGTGACTTTGGCAATATTACATCCTAATTTTAGTAATAAAATCTATTTATATTCCATCTCTTAGCCAAGTTCTATTCACAGAGTCTGTATAATTCAAGTAGAGATGAACTCTCAGACAGTACTTAGTTAGGAACGGTTCGGAACTCCTAGAATCTTAACATTGTACTTTGGGTTTGTTTGAAGAGCACCCAACTACAGCCATATAACAGGACAAAAGAAATTAGTGTATTTGTTCATTATAAAGTACCTACTATTATTGTTGTTGTGATGATGAGGTATCTACAGCATAAGCAGTTAATAAAATAATATAAATGCAAATAAAACACCGTTGCATACTTTAATATTCTTATTGCCACACCGAAGGACCGATTCTTGTAGGCAACCTTGTGGGAGACATTATTTTCAGCAGTGTACGTCTTTAGGATGAAATGATGACGTTAATTGTTTTTTTTTTCAGGTAACATTTTGTTTTGATCATCCTATACATAAATAAATCAAGACAATCAAAGTCAAAGCTACTAGTTACAAGATTTTTTTGATCATGAAGTAGGATCTTAATTTTACCACTTCAACTTACCCAATTGTATGTAAACAACAAAATGCATATAAAATAAAGCGTACCCCAATACCGCCGGAAGTGCAGTTTAAAGTGCAAACGGAAATGCTCGCGTTTGTTTTAATGCAATTGTGATGCAAATCCCTTGAATTAATTGCGCACCCTGTAGTTTTACGAACTGCGGGAGTTGAATTAAAAGTAACTGCGGTTTGGTTAATTTGAGGATAGATGGCGTTGTATATATTTATTTAGGGCATGTTTTTTTTACTGTTATATTACTTTACCTGTAAATAATGTGAAACTTATTGTAGATGTCTATTAGAGAATAAAATAGGTACGCTTTATATAAAACTTTTGTGCTTATTGTTTTTCGTGCAAGCGGCCGGATTACTTTATAAAACTAAGCTAGCTACTAGCTCTTAACGAAAGCTTGTAGCTTGATGTAGCTTCTCCATTTAAGAGTCCTTCATCGGAAAAAAACTTCGCTAAAAAGGTTTCCCTTCCCAAACCACTTTTTAACCTAATACTAATTCATATCAGCGGCGATAGGGTGACCATGCCAGTCAGGTGCTGCAAACTGCGGCCCGCTCACCGTATTGCTGTTTATTACCCCCATATTTCAGCACCCCTGGAAGACGGGACCCCACGCGATTTGCATCCCGCTGTATAATAACGGTTCATTTTTGAGGCATTTTTGAAGGAAATTTTTTGAATGTCATTTCTTTTGTTTTATATGTTTAGTTAGATTGATTTCTGTTGGAAATTGGTGCTGGTTATTAGTGAATTGAGCTTAATTTAGGAAACGGAATGTGACAAATTGCTTCGGGAAAAGTGATTTCTGAAAGGTGATAATTTATTAGATTTTCTTTATTCGCTCTGTAAGTTATTGAGACACCGCTGTGAAAAGTTGTGTAAATTGATTTTTCTAATTTCTGTTTGTTATTATTGATAATTATGTATTCGCAAAAGAAAGAGTGTGCAAAATGTAGATGCTTAGAGTTGTGTGCTTAGTTAGTGGGTAATGTCACAGTCACCTTGAAACCAAACCTAGTTGCGCAACATTTTAATAACTTAAATCTCGTAAACCTGTATCAGTTAGACTTTGGGATCAAAGTTAGTGGTAGCATGTCGGTAAGAAATAATATGAGCAAAATAATAATATAAAAACAAAGAAAAAGTGATCTTATAGCTCTTGACACATGTTATTTGCCCATCGCTACTGACTTGAAAACCGTATAACACAGGCAAGCCAACCAACAAGTGAATACAAAATTAAAAGCTTAACGACAAACACTAATCGATGACCAATTGGTAACTCTCCCATCTTCATCATTGCATCCGGCAAGGGCCGGGCTTCGAATCGACGACAATTCGCGGGCGGGCCACCCGCGGCGGTCAATTGCCCACTTAATGTTCATTCCGATCATAGTCATCACGTTAAGGGACTTACTGATCAGTTAGGGACATTTCCGGTGGCTAGTTGGGACATGTTGGGTGTCCGTCTGGGAACTAAAGACACCTCTACATTTTTTTTTTATTATTTTCAAACGTGTTTGCATTACCACTACACCTTAAATCGCATTACCCAAAAGTGATCAACCTGTACATAATTGTACCAACTCCGTGTCGGGACGATGACTGTGGTTTAAGAATTCCATTAGTACACATACAGGCTGTTCTTATTCTGTTAAGTAACTTATTAAAATCACAGATTTGTAGCATTCATAACAGATTATTTTTCTCTGTATTTTTTTTTTGTTTTTACGGAAACAAATTATTATTAACATGGTTATGTACTTAGTTTAGATTTGTGTATTTTATAATAATTATTATGTTGTTTTCTTTCAGGTAATTAATAACTCATTGCAACAACCAGTTTTGACAAGTGGTAAGTCAAACATCGAAATTAACGTAAATATCTTTGGACCGATGTCCTCAAACTGAATCAAACTGATTAAGTACTTATATGCGTTAAAAATCCTAAATTTTCTAACTACTTATTTACTTAATTATTGTCAATGCATAAATACAAGAAAAATACACCCAAAAGGTAGTCAACACCACTTAAAACTTATAAAAGGCCTCGTCTAGACTTCAGGTGTTGAATTCTCTGAGGGACTGAGTTCCTGCCATTAAAAAGGTCTCCTCTATATTACCTTTTTTCAACGCCATATGTCGCTCGTGTTGCAGTTAGAACATTGAACTTTATTTAAAGTGAACTAAAGTAACATTTTCAATTTCAAAATTGCGGTAGATACGAGTTTGTGTGTATAGAGACTTGATGGAAGTTTCTTCCGTAAGCTGACAATAGGGGACGCCTTTTTGCTTGGTGAGTTTGCTAATGGTGAACAAATAATTGTCTGAAAAGCATTTTAAAATCTCAAACATGCAATTTTATTAATTATTATTATTAATATCGGGAACAGTAAACAAAATTATACTATTGGACTCATAACCTCGTGTTGTCACCGATAATAGATGTATCAAAGATAATTAATAATTAAAATTATGAAAATTATGTTAAATTAACTGTGCTCATTTTCCAAGAATTATGTACATGAATAGTATTTTTTATTAATTGACATTTTAGCTGCCAAAGATTTTAAAAATAAGGTTTATCACTTCAGTACCTCTGTAACCGATGTCTTTGCAACAGTTATTAGTAAAAAAATTTTTTTATTAAAAAGTCAAGATTTCTGCCATAAAAAACACTTTGTTAACTAGTGTCTAGTGCAACGTTGAACCATAAACAAAAAACAAACAAGTATTTAAATAATATTAGTTAGGGTAAACACTACTTAAAAGTCTGAGACCAAAGACTCTATTTTAACTTTTTGCATACAAATATTTATCCCTATAAATCCTCCAGCTCATGACAGGAACCGACTCCCGTTTTCCCTTTAATCTATAATTTTCCAGACACAAATTTTAATAAAGGCAGACAGCACTGCAGCATGCAACTTGTTACCATTGGCACCCTTCCCTTTGTTTGCATAAGTCACTAAACGCACCCCCACTAATGAAAACCTGAGGGAAAATTCGGGAAAACTGAAAATAATAGAGGGTGCGTTGATGCTATCAAAACACAGGGCGTTTTAAAAGCTAGAATATAAAAGGCTGAAAAACGGCAGCGTGCTTGTATTTCGATTTCGGATGCACAATTCGCTTTGTGAAAAAAGTATTTCAGTGTTCATGTTAGCATTTCTGTGTGAAATAACGATCCGCCCAAAATCTTTATCAACTCGGAAATTTTAGGAATAGGAAAATAAAAAAGCTTCTGAATATTATTTTACTATGTAGCAAACATACTGCAAAATAAACGCAAAAAATATAAATACTAGCCTTTAACTTTTCTCAATCTCTCAGAGGGGAAAAGTCGCAAGTCGCAAGGCGTAAGGGATACTTGATTTTTACCTTCATTGTATTATTTTTTGTTTTTCTACAATAAAGCACCTATATGGCAATTTCAAGAAATGCAAATCTACAGCGATGTCAATAACAGCATTTTCAGTTTTCCTTCGCTTTCCTAAAAGGATCACCCTGTACCCACGCAACAGATATATAAATTCAAAAGGCCCGTTGGCTCAAATTGGGCAACATTCAAAGTTGCATGCAGATTCCCGACAGATGTCGCCGCACCCTCCGATTATCGTATGCAGATGAAGCGGGACCCTTAACGCAGTTAGGTACCTGGGATAGCCCTAAAACGAATTTCCCAAAATCCTGAATAATTTTGTTGCATTAGCATTTTAATTTCTGGACTTTGGGAAGTTAATTTTAAGTTGGCTGTTTTAAAAGTTGTTTAATTTACTTGGTGATATGTACATATAGTATGTTTTTGTATACGTAATTACGTATCAAACCGCATAAGGTATTAAGTTAATTATCTATTTAACGCTGTAGTTTTTTTAACTATCTTTACGAATTTTTGCCAAACAGATAAATATTGAGCACTTTCTGTGCCTTGTCATAGCAAAATTCACACTGGAAATAAATATATGTATAGACATTTGGAATGACAAGGTTCCAACTAGGTTACCATTTTTATTGGTATACTGTACTTTTAGTTTGTTATATTATAATCATTCTCATCAAATTTCTAATAAAAATATTAGTCAGTAATGCATGTATGTAGGTACATCTTGAAAATAGATACCAAGAGTTTCATAAAAAAACATTGTTAGGGTTCCGTACCGTTTCATTCCATGCCATCGGGACCCTATTACTAAGCCTCCTCTATCCGTCCATCCGTCTGTCTGTCTGTCTGTCAGCGTGCTGTGTCTCATGAACCGTTATAGGTAGACAGCTGTAACTTCCAAAGCGTATTTTTACTGCTACTAAAACAACATTTAATTACAATAAATTAAACTAAGAATCAAAGGGGCCGATATTCAAGAAACTTGGTTTTCTCATCTAACGATTTTAGTGACCCCTACGTGTGTGAACCCGACACGCATTTGACTGGTCCAGCAGTCCGTCACTTTCTGGCACAGGTATAAACGAGAGAGACGGATGCTTTATCCACATTTTGTCGCGCGATAAACGCAGACATACTAGGCTGGCAGTATTAACACTATGTTACTCTTAGCTTAGAGATCTCTTAAATGGATAAGTTCGCGTTTGTACATTCCTATTCTGTAAATATGGTATTTAAATTCTTTTGTACAATAAAGTGTTAACATACATTACATACTCTCGCAAAATGTTATCCTTCTTAAACTCGTTGACAAACATTATAATTTTACGTATTAAAATATACATTTCCAACTTTCCCCTCCCCTCCCCCTCAAGTACACGACAGGTAACTTGCGTCATCATTTATTTAAGCGTAGGTAAAACTCCCCTAATTTGGGTAATTATTTGAGGAGGATTCCCTCCTCAAATATTGAGGGTATCCTTTGATGGCAAAGTTTTGAGAGTAAATTATGGTCTGTATCTAGTTACATTGAAGGATGCAATGTTTTGAAATCATTAGGTTTGGCATGGTTTATGTTAAAAGTTGTCTGATTTTCTACCATCATAAATGCGAAATTGGTTTGTTTTGTCTTTAAACCTATCTATGTGAAATATGGTACAAGCTATGCGAAGTATGTGAAGCAATGCACGGAGACACAAAAAAGTACAAATGGTGGACTAAAGTGCGTTTCTTGCGGCGTTTCTTCTCAGCAGTGGTCTCCTCTTGGGAAACGCTGGATTCTTGACGTGTAAAAGTGCCCGAGCGGCCTACTTACTGAATAAATTTATTTTATCTTTTGTCTTTATCTTTTTTTAAATACCTCAACACATACAATTTATTTAAAAAAAAAAAACAACTGTCCCAATTTGTTGTTCAAGTCAAAGTCAAAGTCAAAGTTCTTTATTCTTCAATTTAGGCATAATATAATGCACCTATGAATGTCAAAAAGCATTACCACCGGTTCGAAAAATAAAACCTTTGCCCCGAGAAGAACCGGCGTAAGAAACTCGGCAAGGTATATTTACTAACGTATTGACGTAGCCTTAGTTTTGTTAAAAGGAACAAAATAAAATGTACAATTTAGGTATCACCACATCTCAGGAAATGAACCATAATTAAACTTCAACAAACATCGCCCTCGTGTCACAATCGACATTGTGTCAGTTTTGAACAAAATACTTTGTTATCTATATAAATAGACCCGACCCCCGAAACTCACCTGCCGCAGAGTCCAAATGAAACACAGAAAGACCCTTTGAGCAAAACCCAAATTTCCATTTGAATGGCATCTCGCTTCAAACGTGAAACGGAGTATTAGGTGCAAAATAAACACACCCTTACACCCTTTAAATGTTTGGGCAGTAAAGGATTTTACGCTACGCGGCCTAAGCTGGTTTGAGGACTTTTTTTTAATAGACATAGACAAGGATGATGCTTTTTCCGTTTAAAGCCTTCGGGTATTTTTCTGGGGGAGCGTTTTTTGAAGCCTTAGTTGCACCAGTGATATTTTTGTGATAATTTCGATTAACCACATATTCTTCACTTTTGCGCACTTACTAGTAATCTTATCTTATTATTTATACATTATTTTCGCCCTCAGCCGTTGTACATTATTAGACTTGGTAAGCATAGTAGGTATTTATCCCGTCTTATGTAGTTTTTTCACTGTCTTGTTCCCATACGGCCATAGTTCAAACAGAGAGCTTAGTTCAGAACCGGCCATCGCAATCTACTTCAAAGCGGAATGATTGTTTTTATTTTGTATGCAGACAAGCCTTCGATTTTCAAAATGAAAACGATTGCGAGAGCGTTAAGGCAAGGCCCATAGCGTGACGCAAATTCTGTGAGGTTGTCCCCTGATATTAATTTATTTATCTGTACATAGTAGAAACAGCCGCATTCCATATAAGTAATTGCAATAAGTATTATTGTAATACGTATTTGCGGGTGGTAGGACCTTTTGCGGGGTCCGTCCGGATCGCTACCACCATCTTATCCATTAACCTACCGCCAAACAGCAGTATTCGCATTGTTGTGTTCCGGTTTGGGGATAAGACAGCCGGTGTAATGACTAGCATAGAGACATTCCATCTTAGTCCTCAGGGTTGGCAGCGCATTTGCAGTCTTAGGCTTGCAGTCTTGTGAATGCGAATGTCTATGGGTCACAGTTTCCACTTACCATCAGGTGGCCTGTGTGCTCGTCAGCCTTCCAAGGCAAGGCATAAAAAAAAAAAAGTAATGTACCAATCTCCAGAACTGTCTAGAAAACTCAAAAACCTAATCACATCTTACATTACTTCGTTCTGCATTGAACAATATTGCGAGGCTCGACCACAACCAATTATCGTATACAGTTTCAAAGATGTAACCATCATCACCCGTAATAACTATAAGTTCTGAGTGAACTTACCTTTCGAAATTGGCATTGTTCAACTAAACTGCCGTCCAAGGTAAAAAGCCGTATGCGCATGTAAAGCTCGTTCTATTTTAGTGCCTTTTTCTTCTGAACAGAAAGGTGTATTGCAGATTATCGCCTTGTGTAGCGTGTGCTGAATCGGTTTGTGGTTTAGCCTGAATGAATTCCAACCGAACCGTAATCGATAGGTTTTACCGGTTTTTTGCCACAAAGCATTAGCGACAGCGGGGAATTGATGCTAGTATTTGCAAGTGGCGGCATGAATACATTCCAATGACAACTGTCTGTCCGGCATTTCTAGTTTTGTTTATTACAAGCTAAAAATTCTAAGGTATTATTTAAATTGAATTTATTAATGTTAGTATCTAAAGAAAGGTTTATGATAAAGATTTTATTTCTAATTATTAGTCATTACTTTTTGTCAGAATCAAATAGTTTTTTTTTATGACAACAGACAGAAGGCAGGCACGCGAGCACTCAGGCCACCTGATAGTAAGTGGGATCTGATACCCAAAGACATTTGAAATATCAAGACTAACATCAACTCATTTCTTTTTTTGTCATTTTCATCATTTTCCTTTATGTTTTTATCGACAATTATACAGATCAGTTTTTGCCATACTCGCTAAACCGCTTCCTCCTCTCACTTACCAATGTCTGCTTTATTACTCCAGAGCGGTTTCTGGAACAATAGTCTGACTGAACACTATACAAGTTATAGAGAAGCGTCCCCATTGTCAGAACTTCTCCGTAGACTCGAAATGCCATTAACCGCAGAATATTAAAATTCCATTCTAAATTTGAAATGTTTTCATCCGCGTTTGAAAATTTTATTTGCACCTCGCCACAGAATATATAATAATAACGTAACACCTCGCGACAATAGAATACTCAAAAATATGACTGCAAATAATTGCTATTGTTCAAGCTTTCGACAGAGGAGCCGATTTTCTACGTGCAACTGACAACTTCTGGATATTTAGGCAATTTCTGTCTTATGTTGGTTGAGGGACCGAACTTAATTCACTGAGAGGATTTTTTGCTTCCTTATGTTACATTGTCTTGTTAAAACCGTTTGGTTGTATTTTGCAACAATGCTGGCAACAATGTCTGAAATAGCTGTCAATTTAAAATGATTTGTACACAATTTATTACAAGTTTATTACTAAATGTAATCTTTATAATTTAATTAATCACAGCGTCTTATGACATTATGTTTGGTTATTGCATTTCAAAATCTTAGTTTACAGAATCTTAGGCAACCTTCGATACGCAATGACCGCTTTTTTTTCAAATCAACAGGACTCGAAATTCAAACCCCATTAAAAACCAGCCAGTGTTGCTGCATTATTTTGTTTATGGCTGATTAAAACAGCCAGTGCAGGTGTCACGTTGACATCTCAGGGGCCCTGTATCATTGCCCCTCGCCATAAATCTGGCATCAGGTGGCTAAGGGGGCACTGCCTTGTTTTTTGGAGTCATTCTGGTTCACTATTGCTACGGGAAAGGCTATATGTATTATGTGTACATATTTTCGTGATACATACATAACCATAAGCTAACATATAAATTAATCATAACATATATAATTAAATAATTAGACCATGTTATAATTAGTAGGCGCGTGGAAATACTTCTTGAAGTACATAAATACACAAAAATGTTGCCTTCTTTATATTAGTTTTATTTATATATTTTAGTTTTATTTATATTCATTTTCCGTTTATTCAATTCGGGAAACGTGTAGGTTAATTCGATTGAGTTTAAGTTATGACTAAAAGTTATTTTTATGTTGTATTTCGACATAGTATAGGTAAATTAATTAATAATACTTAGATAAATTAATTAAGTTTTATCCCTTTGGCATAGCCTGGCTGGCGTAAGTATTTCTCCGTAAGAGTTTTTTTTAAAGAGAGGTATATTATTTAATTTTGTGGATTTAAGGGATTAACCTCAATTTTTCTTTTTTAATTCTTTCACCGTTTGAATAGTACATTATTCCAGATGAACTTGGGCTATTTTTACTTATATTATCCGAAGCGAAGCGAGGGCGGTCGCTAGTATTTTAATTCAATACAATGTGCTAGGTTCAAAGCCAATGTTACGAAAACAAACCAAACCCAATGCCAATGTTTCAAAGCATTGTAATTATTTTGTTTTCTATTATATAATTTTACATTCCTCTAAAATACTCGTGTTTTATCCACCGCACAAATATAGGAAGACAGTTCGAGGGCCGAGGAATAAGATGACGAAAAAATGAAATGAAAATAAATGTATTATCGCTACTACTGCGTACATATTATGGCCTATTTTTGATAAACCCGAGGCCTCTAGAACTAAATAGCTAGTCCTATTGGCGCAATCTGTAATGCAGCCGTTTATCTTTCTGGGTGCATGCACTTTATGCCTTTAGGGCTGGTTCAATCAAGCAAGAGCTAATCTAAGATAAGCCGTTTTTATATTATATTCTAAAGCTCTCAAGTAGCAAGATTACAAGCCGTTTACAAAAACAACTCGCTCGGGAGTTACACAACGAATTTTAACCGGCCAGTGAGATGTGCCAGTGCGCGTGGGCAGTTTTCGTGCGTGTCTCTAATAATTTGTCTTGAAGTTCATGTGTTATTTGCTTTTGTGAATTAACGTCTTATTTTGGGTTCTGGCTCGAACCAAGAAACATGGATTTTATGTCGAATAAACCTATTGCTGTGCATATAATTAGTTTTACGCTAAACTACTTTATTTTGGAGACGAATTTCGAAAAAATCGTTATTAGGCTCCTGCAGTGCTGTAAGAAAACACCAGTGTCGGAGAAACATTTCAAAATTCATGTTTCTCTGTTTATTATCTACTAAATTAAGCTTGGGTGCATTGAATGTTTGGCAATCATCAAGACGACCATTTTGCAAAATCTATCATCAAAATATAATAAATATAATCATAGTACAACTCAGTACCGACCGAAATTAAAGACTCCAAAACTGATAATATTTTTAAAAATAAGCTTAAATTGCTTCTGACTGACCGGGCATGTTACAGCATTGATGAGTTTACTCAGAAGGATCATTGACCCAGCAAACTATACATGTAGTGGTGCACAGATGACATACATAACTACCTTATTACTTGACTTATTGTGAGTCAATATAATGTTTAATATTTTAAATTGTAATTAATTGACAACACCTATTTAAATATTTAAATTGACTTGTAAAATGTTATTGTATTTTACCAATAAATTCTGTATTCTGTATAGTTCCACCAGTTTAGTCGTATTCGTAACTGAAGCAAATTTGATTTTTTAAACGAATTTAGGGACTTCTATTAGTGATTTATAATGAGTATTATGGAAATATGCAACTGTATTGTTGGTGATACCAGCATAGCTCCTATGGGAGTTAACTCCAGTTTGGTTTTACGACAAAAATAAACAATCCCTATCCAAAGCAAGTCGCATGCTCTCGGATTCGTGTTTACTATTCCTGGTGGCGTAAAATCTAACTCGGCCCGTTAATGGCCGCGGTGAAGTCTGGAGGGTTCCGCGATTTATGGGTGCGTGTGCGTCGTGCGTGAGCGGGGAGCGGAGGAGGTGAGCGTTTAGTTTGGAGCGTTGAGCGGGCGTTGAATGTGGCGTTTGTATTTTGGTATTGGGTGTAAAGATGGATTTATTATTATGTTGAACTAAAAAGGATACTACATTATTTAAGTTAACTAATTGTTTGCTAATTGTTTGTTTGTAACCGGAGGATGGGCAGCAGCGTCCTCCGCGGACTACATGGTATAACTGCGGTCGCCAACCCGCCTGCCAAGCGTGGCGACTACGGCATTTTCCCCCCAATGTTTGGGGGAGGCCTATGTCCAGCAGTGGACGTCTTTCGGCTGACATGATGATGATGATGATGAATTGTTTGCTCTTCTGATAAGCTTTGTGATTATGTTACCAAGTTGCTGGCTAAAGCCAAGTTATCTTTCTAATTCTAACCGCAAACGATTTGCGAAAACTGTTAAAATGTATGGAATTGTCATGAAATCTGGCCGCAACCGTCCCGCAGCTTATGTCAATCGTATACATTTTTTATAACAATAACGTTCCTAAAATGCGCTAGGGCCATTGGACATTTTGCCGTTCTTTCACGACATGGCCTCGTTCCTCAAGCTTGAGTGTTATTCTAGTGATTCGATGCTCGCCAATTTCAAAGATACCTACTGCCGCGTATTTTTTATATGCATGTTTACGTTATGATTGCGGTCAAGATCTCTGTCATTTTTTAAACCTATTGCATATGTTTTTACAGTACCTATTTTCTACAATAACGAAATGAAAGCCACTTTTTACGATCTGTCTAAATCTGACAAGTGCCAGATAGTGAGAAAAACACCGATATGTGACTCTTAATAGCTCTATCCCTTACATTGTCTGGAATTTCGCAGATCTTAACAGCTTATTCCAACTTCAGGGCTGAAACTCGCTATGCACTTCGTTGCTTTAAAACGCTCGTCGCTTATAACTCGGGCCGCCATTAACAAAGCTGTTGGGGCTCCTTGCGCCATATAAAATGCACCTGCGCGCAGTGGGCAAGTGTGATTGTTGCGCATAATTGAATTACGCAGGAAGATATACGGTTCATTACGACCTCGGGGTAATGGAGTGATTACTGGTTAATTAACACTATAGGTTATAGTTGATTCATATAAAACACTATGCCAATTAAAAATTGTTATGCTTCCTTCTGAATGCACGATTTTGCTAAAGATTAAGGAAGTTGATGTTAAAAAAAATGGCGTAGAGAAGGCAAACGAGCACACAGGCCACCTGATGGTAAGTGGAAACTGTGACCCATAGACATTCGCATTCACAAGACTACAAGCCTAAGACTGCAAATGCGTTGCCAACCCTGAGGACTAAGATGGAGTACCTCAATGCTAGTCATTACACCGGCTGTCTTATCCCCAAACCGGTACACAACGATGCGAACACTGCTGTTTGGCGGTAGGTTAATGGATAAGATGGTGGTAGCGATCCGGACCGACCCTGCACAAGGTCCTACCACCCGCAGTTACTCTTCGGTTTTGTATTTGTGTACTCGTATGTTTAGCATTTCTAGTTTAATATTGCATTTGGTTTAACTACACTGATAATTTATTGACTTAGCAATATGGTTTCAAAAACAATATGGTTTTCTGAAATTATTACGTAAAGAAAACACGACCTTTTGTTTTCACCCTTGTAACTCGATTTTAACATGTATTAGTATCATAAGCCAAAACGTGAAAAAAAATCCGCAATATTTTTGTAAAGCTTAAAACAATTCTGATCACTTGGACCAATCCTCAGGAAAGATACGACACTCACTTGATAATAATACATCGTTGACTGTACCTACGTTAGATTTAACCAATCATGTTATGTAAAGTATAATCCGTTATACCAATATTACTTCTAAGACAAAGGAATCTAATTTCCAATCCCGACACCTTCTCTAGTCAAACAGAATCTGAGCAAACCTAATTGCGTCTCGAGACGTCATGTTTACTCAAGTTACAAAGCTGTGATTGTAACCATTGTTAGAGAACTTAACGTCGATTTTGACAATAGTTCCAGGGTTCAATTCTGTAAAACTATATGTTATCGTATTGTGAACGTTAATATAGATCTTATTTTCTTAACAGTAATGGCGGCCGAGCGAAGAATAGAATATAGAATGATATATGCGTACATAATATACAGTGTATACAGTGTATAGTTTTTTGCGGGTGGTAGGACCTTGTGCAGGGTCCGTCCGGATCGCTACCACCATCTTATCCATTAACATACCGCCAAACAGCAGTGTTCGCATTGTTGTGTTCCGGTTTGGGGATAAGACAGCCGGCGTAATGACTAGTATAGAGGCATTCCATCTAAGTCCTCAGGGTTAAAACGCATTTGCAGTCTTAGGCTTGCAGTCTTGTGAATGCGAATGTCCATAGGTCACAGTTTCCACATACCACCAGGTTGCCTGTGTGCTCAGTTGCCTTTTCTATGCCATAAAAAATAATCCTTTCATACTTTAGCTGGGCAGTTACTATAAGGACATAGTCAATAAGTCAGTTAAAAAAGAAATGGCCTGCTTTGGTTTTACCAGGATTGTAAACAAAAAAAGTCAACTCATACCTAACCATATCACTGAATAATATATAAAGTCAATAATTATGGCTAGAAGTACCTATTTTTTTCCTGCTTGTCACTCAGTGGGTCTTCATAACGAACTAGATAGAAAAGGACAGGAAAATCGCAGGTTACTTATACATACATAGTTTATTTTAGTGGTTGTGAACCTTTTAGCGACCACGGACAATTTTGAATTTTTCTTGATAGCACATTCTGCCTGTGTGTAATGTTTAATTTACCTTTTTATAAGTAAGTTGTAAAGAACATAAGACAGCAAAAGGCGATTATTCTATATTTAGTATACCCGAAATTCCTCTAAAAATTTTTTTTACCTTTTGTAATTGTGTTGTTTAAGAAAAAACATTACAAAAGAAATATTTATTACCTACGTTAATAATAAGACGCAGAGACAAAACAACAACATGAAGCCTTTATCGTGGGTGAGTTTTAGTGGAAGGAGGCAATGGAAACACAGATGTCGACAGCAAGAAAGAGCAAAGAACAAACGAATAATTAGAACGCAAAACAACAAACATTGCAAAGCTCGTGGGACATATCACTAAGGTTTGTATAACATCGGTCATATTCCGCTCGTGTCATGCCTCAATAGTTCCTGACTCGCTTGGTGACCTAACAAATATTTCTTTAATTTTGATCTAAAACAATGCAAACTTTGCAGGTTCCTTATTGGCGGTGGAATGTTGTTCCAGCATTTAGTAGCTGCGTAGCGGAAACTACCTCGAAAAGCGGCTGAGGCATGACGAGGTGTTAACAGTTGTATAGCGCATCGCCGAGTTCCACGCGACCTGTTGCAGGACACATGTAGCAACTTTGTAAAAAGATATGCTGGAGCCTGGTGTTTAAGTATTTCAAAAAGAAGACAGGCCAGATGAAGTTTACGGCGGTGATGCATTTTAAGAATGGAGTGATTGTTAAGAAATGGGGTAACATGGGCCCTTAAAGGAACATTGAAGCAAAAACGAGCACAGGCATTTTGGATACGTTGTATGAGCCTTTTTGTTTTCGCCAGTAGACGTGGACCAAAAACTGCGTCCATATAATTGAGTTTCGAAAGGACGAGTGACTCCGTTAGCCTTACTCGCAAATTTTCGTTTAAAAATGGTCGGGCCTTGTAAAGAACTTTAAGCTTATAGAAGCAACTCCTAACTGAGTTAGAAATGTGCTTCTCATAACGTAACTCAGAATCCATTACAAGTCCAAGATTGCGTGCCTCATAAACAAGTTCAATGGGTTCATCCATCAGCATGACATCTAACGTTGGTCTAAGTGTGGCCAGCTGTTGTTTACTCCCTAAAATCAAATATTTAGTTTTTAAAGGGTTTAGTATGAGACAATTGTTTGAAGCCCAAGTAGATATACTTAACAGATCGTCATTAAGCTTTCCAATAGCAATATCTACTTCAGATGGTTTACATGAAATATACACCTGTATATCATCTGCATAAATATGATACCCACAGTAAGTTATGTGCGTTATTATATCAGCTAAATATAACACAAACAGGATCGGTCCGAGGATCGACCCTTGAGGAACCCCTCTGGTGACAGACAGCCTATCAGAAATGTGTATGGAACCGTCACTATCTGTCAACTTTACATACTGGTAACGCTCTCTTAAATAACTATTAAACCAACGCAGGGCATCACTATCAAACCCATAATAGCTCAATTTGGATAATAACAAGTCAATATTTAATGAATCAAAAGCGCGGGAAAAATCTAATAATACTAAAATGGTACACATTCCCTTGTCTTGAGCACAGAGAATATTATCAGTAATATCTAGTAAAGCTGTCACAGTGCTACGCCCCTTTCTAAAACCTGACTGAACTTCAGGCAAAATTTTATTTTTTTCTAAAAAACTGGTTAATTGCAAACACACAGCCTTTTCCAAAATTTTTGAGAGACAGGGTAATATGCTAATTGGCCTAAGGTCTTTTAGTTCAGATGGGTTAGAGATTTTTGGTAGAGGGTGCACAATTGCCTGTTTCCACAAGTTAGGATATGTAGAGGTTGAAATGGAGGTATTTATTAAATCTAAAATAATATCTAATGTATGTGGAAATGTCAAAGTAATCATGTCCAAATTAATTCTATCGCTACCTTCAGCATTTGATTTTAAGTTCCTTACAATTTTCATAATGTTGTCCAGACTGACGGGCTCTATATGGAAGACCAAATTGCTATACCTATGAAATTCGAAATAAGTCAGCTGTGAAATAGAGATCTCTGAAACACAAGGCAAGTTGAGAAAGTGGTTGTTTATGACATTGGGATCATTGAAACAAGAAGGTAATTCAATGTCATTCTTAGGTAACAAAGTAGATTTGAGATTCTTCCATAAACGCTTAGGATCATGTATCTTATTGTTAATATTTTGTTTAAAATAGGCGGTTTTTTCATTATAAAGTGCTTGATTAACTAAAGATTTAAAGTCCTTGTAATACTCTTTTTTAATGTCAGTCTTAGCTTTGTGAAAATCAGCTAAAGCTTTGTCACGTAATCGCATCATAAGCTTTACTGTGTCAGTGATCCAGGGGTAGGAGCGATGCTTGATTACAATTGACTTCTTAGGTACATGCATGTCAAACAATGCAACCATGCGCTGGCTCAAACTATCAACCATAATATTGACATCACCCGAACTAGATAAATTCCCGCAAATGTCCTGTAAGTCCTTGTTAAAGTTATCCAAACATAAGTTTTTCATGGGTCTGTAGACTCTGGAGTAAGGTTTAGGTTTCTCACGCTTGACATCCAGTTCACAGACCACAAGGCAGTGCCCATAAAGAGAACCCACATGCTCTAAAATGATGTTTTTGGACTGCAAGTCTGTACATACAACATCAAGTAACGACTCACTACTCTCAGTGAAATGTGTAGGCTCTGATATTAGCTGATATAATCTAAAACTTGATAAAAAGGTATTAAATTTAGCAGTTTTCGCTTCAATCTTTGATAATAAATTTATGTTAAAGTCTCCTAGTAATATCAAATGGTCATAATTCGGAATTGAGCTAACTGAGTCACTGAGAGCATCAAAAAATAGGTCAATGTCCATCCAAGGTGGACGATATGCCGTTCCAATTGCCAGCTTCTTTCCGTTAAGGGTCAAGGTCACCCACATTTGCTCAACTGATGTATGCAGTGGGTCTACAGGGTGGGACCAGGTGCGAGCGCTGACATTCCGCTTGCTGTAGAAGCCTACACCCCCTCCACGCGAACGCGCGCCCAATGGTCTTGGGATGTGACGCAAGCGGTACCCCGGAAGTACGGGCGCCCGCCCCTCCTCACCCGCCCTCAGCCAGGTCTCATTGATTGCGAGGACATCAATATCATGTCGAGCGCATGAGGCTACAAAATTATCATGGTTAGTACCGAGAGATCCTGCATTATACAAACCAATCGTAAATAACTTTTTAACCATTGTATAAAATTGCAAACGATAAATTCAAAAAATGGCCCATACCAAAATATGTAAAGTGAAACGGAATATGACCAACATTTATACAAATTACGCCTGTGCGTGCAAGATTCGCCTGTTCTGTCCCAATAACAATTATATCTATATAAATTAATATTAAATACATACACAAATCTAGCCAACACATATTTATTTTTCCTTCAAACCAATACTTTCCCCAAAAACCCTTTCCAGGTCGGCATCCGAGCGAAAGCTGAAGGCCAGCCCTCCGTCGCTCTGCCGGGCGAAAACGCGGCCCCTCCTGGTCCACGAGAACCTCCACCGACGCTTGAGGCACTCCTCCCGGACTCGGTGGAAAAGCTGGCGATTAGCCCGCGTCAGCCTCTCGTTGACGAATATGCGACGCGGCGGGCCCGCCAGGCTCATGTCAGCCGTGGTGAAGTTGCGACGCACCCGCGCCGCACGCAGCAGGTCATCGCGCAGCTGCCGGCGAGCCAGCCGCACGACGACTCGGCGCGGGCGCCTGCCGGCTCCATCGGCAGCGGCGACAGCCGCAGTCGATTCGGGCGCGCCCACCCGCTCGGCGAACACGATGTCCCGCGGCTCGAGAGACACCCCCAGCTTGGTGGCAAGGATGACGACGGTGTGGAGGACATTTTCGCCCTTCTCCTCCGGGAGGTGCCCCACATCCAGGTCAGCAAGCAGCGAGTCCTGGTCGCGGTCGTTCAACTCCAACTGAAGTCGAGCGACCGATTGTTGTAGCTCCTCCACCTCGCCGTTCCGTGGCGCCACCGTCGCCTCCCTCATTTCCACCGCATCCAGCCTCCGCTCGATCTCGCCCATTCGCTCCTCCATCTGGCGCAAGGATGCACGGATCTCCGCACGGAACTCGCGCTGCTCGGCCATGTACTCCGCCAGCTCGCGGCGCAGGGCGCAGACCTCCGTCTCCTTTCGCGGCGGGGGCTCAGGGCTGGCGGTTGGCACGGACGCAGTACAAGTCCCGCCTATGTCCTTTACTGGAGTGTCGTCAGCCTTCCTCTGCTTTACCTTGCACTCTGGGCAGGCCCATTCCTTAGGCACAGTGGCCTTCTCCGGCATATGCACACAGACTTTGTGATACTTATTTGTACAAACCGTACAGGGTGCAACGATCTTAGCGACATCTGTGATGGACAGGAATCTCCTACAAGCTGCGCATTTCTCCTGACCCATCTTCGTGATAAGATAAGTTGCGGCGTAAACTAATATTTGTCAAAGTCCAGAAGTTAATCGCAAGATGGCGCTGGTGTCAAGAGTTATTGTTGATCGATTAATCTATTACTGTTTATAATTTTATGTTTAAACTAAGTCTATACTGTTATATTTTATTTATATTTCCACGTATTTCATTAAATAAATAAGTTTAAAACTAAGTCTATATTATTTGGTGAAAGTAACGCACCTACCCACACACGCAAAATGTTAATCACAAGCACAGATTATTATAGTGCTATAAACACCCGATCACGACAGAGCTGTGCGCTGCGCACACTCTCACACCTTTAACGGACGCTGGGGCTCACAACGACAACACTGACTGGGTAAACGAATACGAAACTACGATAATAACAAATTACTTTGCGCGAGCGTATACTGGCGTATCACCGTCCGTGACGTCACTCCGTATACTGGCGTATCACCGTCCGTATACCTTGTGGTACATGTACCACGGTTGTTAACCGTGTGGTCCATGTACCACGGTTGTTAACCGTGTGGTCCATGTACCACGGTTGTTAACCTTGTGGTCCATGTACCACGGTTGTTAACCGTGTGGTCCATGTACCACGGTTGTTAACCTTGTGGTCCATGTACCACGGTTGTTAACCTTGTGGTCCATGTACCGCGGTTGTTAACCTTGTGGTCCATGTACCACGGTTGTTAACCTTGTGGTTCGTCCGGATCGCTACCACTATCTTATCCTTTAACCTACCACCAAGCGCGTCTGGTCAATCATTGTCATAATACGAGAGCAATATCGGCTGGTAAGTTTGCAGTTCCTAGAGTATACAACTACTCGTACTATGGAGACAGGACACTTAAAAAACGTCTACCTTATCTCCTGAACAGATTACCAGCTGATATTGTTCTGGAAACCAACAAACGTAGATTTAAAGCTAAGTTACATAGGCATCTCCTGGATTCATTGTGAATACGATGCTCATCTAAATATATATATATTTATAAATATATATAAAAAATAGTATAAGTATATCTAATTATGTACGGCTTTTGTGCAATCTGTTGTCATCAAGCTGGACCGAAGATTCCGCAGTCAAACTGTGTAAACAGTTTTGTGGAACAGTGTATAATATCTAAAATTTGTGTTTGTTATAATAAATAAATAAATAATAATAAATAAAAGCAGCACGTTGTGTACTGATGTCTGGATAAGACAACTGGAGAAATTACTAGCATAGAGGTATTCCATATTAGTCCTTAGGATTGGCAACGCATTTGCGGTCTTGGAATTGAAGTAAGTAAAGGATAGAATAGATGGCTCAGCTCAGCTCAAGTAGGCAACCACAGATTGTAAAGATGCATGGTAGTTGGCACCCACGACACACTCGTTATGAATTCTTTTTTTTTTATTTTATTTTTTATTTTGTTTTGTTTGTACTTGTAAATATTGTAATGTCTGTATCACCTTCCGTGTTTTCACCGAACGGTCCCAACGGAAGACCAGCGTTGGCTTTACAGCCAGCACATGCTGAGTTGGGACCATTTCGCAACAATTTCTCTGTGTCTCGTTCTTTTTGTATCTATGTAATGTAATTTTTTGTATTGTTGTGAATAAATTTCTCTTTATCTTTATCTTTAAGTGTTAAGATTACTCTTGGCTTGAGAATGCAAATGTCTATGGGTCCCAGATTCCACTTACCATCGGGTGGCCTGTGTATTTGTTTGCCTTGTCCATTCCATAAAAAAACTTGCGTAGTCATCTGACTTTACGGTCCCATTTGGAAATCTTTGAAGTCCTTGAAAACCTTTACCGCGGCCATAAGGAACCTAAGGGTTCCTTCCCTTAGCCTACCAGTTTATCCCTTCACATTATATTGACGAGGTTATTATAACGCGCAAAGAATTTATAACATAACTTAAATATTAACAGAGTTCTAACTAAACTGGTGTGTGAACTGTTTGCGTCCCGCATTAGACGAAGGTCCTCATTAAAATTAACCCTTTAGGGACTCAGGATTAATTGGCTTGTGGTCTTTTAATGGGTTTAATTTTTAACTGCGCGCTTCATTTTGGTTAAAATTTCTTTAAAACCGTTAATATCAACAAGAAGAAATTTAGGTGTTCGTAAATATCTTTAATATTTAACTTGCTTTTGTAAAGACTGTCCACGAAAAAATGTGGTCTTCATATTTGTTTAAAAGAAGAATAATTTAACAAAAGACGATATACTGTCTTCTTGACAGTTAGAGTAGCGACCGTGTAAGCTTTCTTTCGAGACTATTGCCAATTGGTAATTCATAGATTTATTCGAAATGCCCTCTACCCAACTAGATATACGCAAAAAAATCGTGTACACTTACAACCTAAATACTAGTAAATCACAAGAAAAGTTAGCGAAACTATTAGATGTTGGCTAATTACAAGGCAAAGTTGACTGTTGCGAGGAAGAAAGGTTCTAGTAGAACGCGTGGTCCAGTTGATAAAACTAAGGCGAGGAAAGTTATCGAGCACTTTAAGAAAAATCCAAATCTCCGTCCGGGATGTGGCCAGAAAATGTGATGTATCAAGATCATACGTGCAGAAAATTAAACGGAATGCTGGCTTACGATCTTACAAAGCTTCCACCGTTCCCAATCGCGATGTTGCAAAAGAAAAAATATGTAAAACCCGAGCCCGAAAATTGTATACCGATTATTTAACAAAGTTTGGTTGCATTTTGATGGACGATGAAACCTACGTCAAAGCGGACTTTAAGCAATTGCCAGGGTTCAGTCGCGAGGCGTTCGTACAAGCCGATTATTTACGGCTTTACCAAAAATTCCTATGCATAGAGTAGGTATACAAACAAAACGTAAAACCGACACACGCCATACACCTTTTTTTGCTCCGGCTTGTCTATTTATTTACGTGACGCTTCGCCACTGCCAGGGTTACAGTTTTATGTGGCGAATCAACAAGGGAATGTTGATGAAAAGTTTAAGTCCAAAAAGCTGGACAAGTTCGCAAAAAAGTTTTTAGTTTGGCAAGCACTTTGCTCATGTGGTCAAAAAAGCAAATCATTTGTAACTACTGGGACAATGAACCAAGTGGTTTATATGAAGGAGTGTCTGATTAAACGTTTATTGCCATTTATAAGAAACCACCGGCAATCTGTAATTTTTTGGCCTGATTTAGCTACGTCTCACTATGCTAAATCAGTTCTGAAATGGTATTCTGAAAATAATGTCTCTTTTGTACCCAAATGTGCAAATCCACCAAACTAAGATGTCTAAGGCTTACTATAGGGTCGAGGACTATCTAACAGATAAAAATGCTTGGCCTAAACTTAACTAAACACCTAAATAACTGACTAATAAAATAGGCATAAAAATATGTAAATATTGTATATTGTCTAGGGGACACGGTTTCTGTAGGAGAATGTATCGAAACTTTGTATGTGGTGGTTGTCTTGCACTGTCATAGGAAAGTATATATATATATATATATTTTAAATATATATACATATTTTATATAAAAAAAAATATTATTACTACTCCCTATGAAAATTCTTAGTTTTGACACATTTTCTTGCACAAGCTACGCTTGAATGTTTTTTTAATGTTATTTTAATTATATGTTAAATTCATTGTTTTATATCATGCTAGGTTAAGCTTTATAATTGTATAATATCATAAGTAGTACCTATTTTAAAAAACGACTGACTGTTGAGTTTCTTGCGGCGTTTCTTCTCAGCAGTGGTCTCTTGCGAAGCGCTGGTAGATTTTGACGTGTAAAAGTGCCCGTGCGGCCTACTTACTGAATATACATATTTTATCTTTTTTTATCTTTTAACTGCCCGGAACTACGCCCTGTGGAGAAATGGGAAAAAAGTGGCAGAACTGCCAAAACTGAGATATCATTCAAACGTATGTGGGATACGACATCTAAAAAGATGAGCGAAGCTGATGTACAAAGATTAATGGAAGGTATCAGAAGGAAAGTCAGGGCATTTTACCAATCTTAGTTTTTTTAAATGTTTTATTATTTATATTAATTGAAAGTTGCTTAAATATCATATTCAGTAAACTTGAGGTATTTATTTATTGGTTTCTTGTGTAATTTTTCATTTTAGCGTCGACCACAATTTTTCGTGGACAGTCTTTATCTATGCCTTTTAGGTTTCAAAAATGCTAATTTCTCGACTCTTGTCGTCGCCTGATTAAGCTGAAAATTAGCATTACTAACTAATTATATACGTTAATAGGTTTGATGACAAAGCAATATATGTTATTTAATAGCTGATCCGATGTTAGACTTAAAACTGACAAGTTCCAGATATTGTATCATTGTAAAGCTCTAATTCTTTCACTGACAGGGCTTGGCAGCTTTATACAGTTCAAAATACAACTTGCCATGATACTCGCAGTACTTATATTAAGCTAATAAATAATACATTGAGATAAATGAATATATGAGTAAATAAATATAGTTCCATTTGCTGAGAGTACAAAGCCAAATTGTAAACTGATTTTATCAACCCAACCGCAAAACCAACTGTTTAAAACCACCCGTGCGCGCTAAACGCGTATTTAATCTGGTAAAAGTACCCGAGTAAAAGTTTGCGTATTTTTCCCTGTTACCTACTTGGTATTCGCGTCGCGCGGAGCAACGATTCCGGCAAGTAAATAACACTTCGCTAAACAATCACTTAAGGGTTTCGATTGTGTGCGTTACACGGGTATTGGTGACACGCTTTGGTTTGTTTGTTGTTTGAAGTGATAAGATGTTGGTTTTTTTTATTACAGTAATGTTCCCGACCGTATATCTGCCTTTAAAATCTGTAGGTTGATTACGTATTACAGTCGAGTTGATAAACATGTGTACACTTTAGCGCCTTGTCACTTTAAACGCTGTGACAGTTCGTTTATGGCAGTTTGAACATGACATTAAATAGAAAAGGTACTTAAATGGACTGTACTAAGTCTGTTTAAGTAGACAGAATAAGTGACATTCAATATTATTATTTTAAGACCTTAACACAACTAAAGCTTTTGTAAAATAGGGTTTGGAAGGGGAGATAACTAGCAATTTTGACGACGTGCTGGCCTAGTTGGTAGTGACCCTGCCTACGAAGCTAGCGGTCCTGGGTTCAAATCCCGGTAAGGGCAGATATTTGTGTGATGAGCGCGAATATTTGTTCCTGAGTCATGGATGTTTTCTATGTATTTAAGTATACATTTCTCTATATAAGTATTTATATCGTTGTCTAGTACCCATAGTACAAGCCAAGAGCTTAGTTTGGGACCAGATCAATTGGTGTAACATTGTCCCCTGATATTTTTTTTTTTTTTTTTTTTTTTAATTATTATGAATGGTTGATGTTCAAGTTAATTGTGTCAACACCTTGAAATATTTAATATTTACGCTCCATTAAAGCCACGTTCACTTCATCATCATCATCATCATCATGTCAGCCGAAAGACGTCCACTGCTGGACATAGGCCTCCCCCAAGGCTTTCCACTCAGGCCGGTCTTGTGCTTTTCGCATCCACCGCGGTCCCGCGATCCTGACGAGGTCGTCACTCCATCTTGTTGGAGGCCTACCTACAGCTCGTCTTCCGGTCCGCGGACGCCACTCCAGAACCTTCTGACCCCATCGGCCATCAGTCCTGCGAGCAATGGCATGTACGTTCACTTGCGAAGTATTAAACTAGAAAAGATTTAAAACCTTTTATAAAAAATATCTTCATACCATTGAACGCGACTATAAAATTGTGACTACGTTTATAGATAAGTATTGAGCATATGTTGCGTCTGGCAAAAAGGGCAGTCTGTTTCCTTTCAAACAACCCCCTGCTTGCCTAACTAGCTACGCTAGTCACGTCCTATTCCCCAGCCAATATCTAGATTGCTAACACTTTGCTGTCTATACACTTTACTTATTCTCCCAGTAAGGTTCAGTGTGGAGATGCTGAAAATATAACATAATTTTCATCACACTTGCTCGTAAATGGTGTTATTCCATGTCTGTATACAGAAGGACAATGGCCTAAATTGTTCCCGCGGGAATTATGGCGAGTTTGTCATCCCTAGGGAGTAATGACTTTCTTTTTAAAATTTGCAACTCTTTCGTACATAATTTCTGACTAAGGAGGTTTAATTTTCAGCCAAAAATTAAATCGGTTTCTAATTTCATCTTTAAAAATTAGCTATAGACTAACTTACATTACACAAAACCTATATGCTTCATTAAACTTCATTATTTTTATACCTATTTCAAGTTTATATCAACATTTATCATTAATTTTAGTAATTATACATTTTTATCAAATTGGCTAAATCTGGCTCGAATCCAGGTCGAAACTAAACGCAGTGTCTGTGGTCACAAAAAAAAAATCGTTTCCATTGACGTTCCCGTCCGTCAAAAGTTATTTCTTTATATTTTGCAGAGTTAAAGTGTTTTCTCTTTGTTTTTTTCCTCGCAAATGTGATGAAAACCATTGTGTGTATCACAGGCAGTAAGGGGATTACTAACTCGAGTCATTAAAAGCCCTCCGCCTTCGGCGTCGGGCTTCTAACACTCTCGTTAGTAATTCCCTTCATACTACCCTTGATGCACAATGTACTATTACACATTGCTATTATATTCTATATGTTCGTTGTACGTGTACTCGTATTGTATGATTAGGAAATTTTAAAAAAGTAATTAGACGCTGCCAAAGTCAAAACCAGCCATTGCAACCAAATAAAAATAAAAGCCACATATCAAATGATATGACACATTCGTTCCACATTCAAAAATCAATAAACAATATTTCGCGCCAAATACGCGTCTATAGTCTTTTTTTTTTAATAGCTTTGTCATCTGCAGCCACTAGGATGCCCGTCACGCGTTACCAACATAGCGGCGCTCGGTCGGGTGGGCGCGCACGACCGGCCACCGCTTTAATTTGTAACTGTCGAAAGTTTGCGCTCGGACTTATTAGACATGTCGTGTGCAGTATTAGAAGTTGTGATTTTTGTGTTATAAGTCGTTTATTTTGGAATTTGTTGCGGCGTGTTGTAATTTATTTTCAACCGATAAGTTTATAATCAAATCTTCTTACATGAGTATATTTACAATCATTACAAAATACTTATGCTTTCACAGTACAGTTCAATAATGTTAATGTATGTTATAGTTCGTAGTCTGACAAAAATAAATAAAGACATCCTAAAAGATGAATTAGATTTGGCTGTACTCTCACTTATTTTATATAAGCCGGTCGTGTACCACTTGAAGAAAAACTTACGTGAAACTGTTACTTGTGTTTTCACCGCATGTTTTATTTTAAAACTACTTAACTATTTGAACCGAGCTATTCATCAATCCGGACATTTGCGACTTTTTTAGGGGAAAGCATTTTCGAAAACCATTAACTTTCGAATCGAAATATTCATCTAAATTAGGTGTCTACGGTAATTAATGTGGCGAAAACACGCTTTGTACATGAAAGTGTATTAACTTTTAGATTTATTAGGTGTTGAGTTTACATATCACACGAACGACTCGCCCAGATTAGTTTATCTAAATATATAACTATAAAAACAATGGCATAACAGTTCATAAATGAACATTATAAAACTAGGGAACGGCCCTCTTCGGTTTATGTGAGTTCTGAAACAGCCGTATCTTATAATCCAGAATTATAGGTACCTACATACCGTCGCCGATAAACGTAACAGTTTGGCGAGTAATATTAGAATATGCTACTGTAGTCTTTATTACATTAAATAATTTTAAAAAAAAACCCTCCCTGAATCACTCTTATCTATTGATGAAAATGCTTTGTAGTTGGTTCCTGATCTTTTTACAAAACATACAAATAAGAGTGTATGGTAATGGTTAATATGGTAACGCAACATACAACTTAGCCAGAGTTATTAGATACAAAGTTAAGCACAATCCGTTTCATCCAATAACGACCTATTAAATAATACATCCTTCTCAATATTCATAGACAATTTAAAAACGCGTTTTAATTACCACAGAGCCATTATAGTCCAGCGCCATCACTCTCAATCTCGCTCATAAAGCGCCCCCTACACTTGCGTGACCAAATTAATACTGTGTTCAAATAACGGGTGTGTTCTAATAGCGTAAATCATTGAAAATGCGTCATTGCTGTTAGTATACGAAATATGATAAATAGGGATAAGAGAAATAGTAAACATTACTGTAGTTATGATTATAGTAACGAAGCAAAGTCTAAAATTTTCTTTTACTGAAGTTTTAGGTAAGAAATTCAAGTTTTTGTATATATTATGTATAAGATTATCCTTCTAAATATTTTATTACATTCAATGTTATGACAGCTCTAACATTTCACCAGGAACAAAACTAAACACACGTCATTATTCAACAATAAACAAGTGTTAGGTGATAAAATTAAGTAGTTACGAAGTTGAAATTTAAGAATTGACATTTTTTTTAAATCATACATTATTATTGCCTCAAATTTCATTTCAGAATACCAAAATCGTTCCCGGCTATTGAGATATAAATTTCATACCCGCATAGAAATCCGAGCAAGCTAAACTACTAGGAATTCAATAGATATTAAGCCCCGCACCCACAACATTACTCCGTCTAGACAGCGATTACTGCACAATTACCGGCCAGTGCGCGCCAGCCCTTAGAATGGCAAAAATGCGTCAATAAATTTCAATCTATTGGACGCTTGTCGATGGTCCGCAATAAAATTCCAAGTTAGTGTCAATTGCAGTTGCTGTGAACGTTGGCAACTATAATATGATGGTTAGCGTTACATATGGCAACATCTTAGTCAGAAGGGTATTTCTCGATCATTAAACGAAAGATTAGAAGAGCAGTTATAATATATGCTTATCTGTAGCATCGTGTTTCAAAAACGAATAGACCGATACCGGGTTTTAAAATAAAGTTACTTTAATCGGCATAGTTTTTAGCTAGATATCACATACGTCGGGTTGACCTTTTAAGAGATAATGTACTTTAAAATTAGAGAGGAATAGAAGAATGATTGATGTGGTCATTGCAAATCTTATTTAAATTGCGAAATAGGACTGTCACATGGATCACCCTACATAAACATGTATTTTTTTAACAACGGCTAATTTATTAAAAGTAATTATAATAAATCGCTAAAGGCATTTTCTGGCTGAACTCACTTCATCGTCGAAAAAATATTCGTTCTCCAGGGGCAACAGTTAGTCGAGCGCAAACCCATAATCAGTAAATAAAAACCGCTCCTTCTGCAGTTAAAACGTATTTTTTTACAGAGCTCAGGCTCACACGCCCATTGTCTAGAGATGCTGTTTTGATTTACAAATTTGTAAAGTACTCCTTTATTGCCAGAGATTTTCGGTCTGAAGAGAGCGCCCCATAATTATTATTTTCTGATATAGTCTCCCCATGAGGCTGACATAGTCACGTATATGTACTAAAGCCTCTATAAAATATTTTTTCATTATTTACACTCGACAAAATACGCAACCTCTGGTTTATTACAAAATAAAACTACCGTTAATTTTATAGACAGTTAAAAATGTCCCTTGAAGTTGGCCGCGGGAAGACAAAATGACTCCAGGATTAAATTTCCCAAAGCGTTTACTCTCCATGGCTGAAATTAGCGTCTTTGTTAGCCTCGCGATTTAACGAGACAAAAACTATTTAATCTACTAGCCTTTGGTTTTTAATAGACCAGGAAGACATCTTGATTTTCTTTTATGTAGTTTCTTTTGAGAGCTTAAATGGTCTATACTTAGAACACCGTGTACCTGACGGAAAGTTAAACGATGAAACAATTTATATCTGGAAACAATTTTACACAAATCGATCTAGTCCCTAACTCAGTTCTAGGTTTGTAACATGGGTATTTGACAACGAAAATCATATTTATCTACGCCCATATCATAAGCCCTTATGCGTTCAGAAACCGTAGGAAATGACCAGCATTATTACAACCAATTTTACTATGAGAACTTTCTTGTCTGTGGTAGTAGGTAAATTCTATTTTAGGTAAATTCTAATGTTATACAGTACAGATTTTTGTAAAAAGATGTTTGTTTAAATTTGGAACAGCTGTCAAAACGAAAGTGGGTCTCTATTCTAGTATCCATAGATATTAAAACAGTTATTGATACGAAACGTCAATTTAGTATAGTTCTTTAATACAAACCGCACGAGATATGATCTCGTTCTCGAGTGACATGAGAATAGGGACTTCATTCGTTTGTGACACTGACACAGCACAAGTTTGTTTTGCCGTCATTATTGTCGTCAAGTCGTCGGCTTCTGAACCCATCTTAAAGTACTTATGATATGTGTAGGTAAAGTAGTGTATGCAACTGTACATAATTAGGCCTTAAAACACTCGTGTGATCCTATATTATAAAACCACACTCGTATTTTAAGATCTCTTATTATGAATCAGTTGCATAGACAATTATAGAGAAATACGTGGAAAACATTCAAGTTTCAGGAAGAAATACTCGCGCTCATTACACTATTTGCTCATACCGCTAGCTTCGAGGCATGCTCACTACCAATTAGTTTGTTATTTGCTTGAGCCAAACTATTACCTCTAATATTTGAAATCAAAAGGTCTTGTACCTATTTTTTTATGCCTCGGAGAAGTCAAACAAGCATACCAGTCGTTTGGTCTTATAAACATAAAATGGAATCGTATCATCTTAAACGCGCTGCCAACCCTAAGGACTAAGATGAAATTACTCTTTCTAAGGCCCATATTAATAAACTAATCTCAACTCAAATACTCGTCTCGAGATGCGTCAAAAATTACAGTGTTCTATGGTTTGACGTTTACTTTAATGTATCGGGCCTCACAGTCAAGATGAGTTTATTAATACGGCAATAAAACACTCGCTTTATTAGCTGTTTACCCTACACTGGTCCGCGACAAGATGAGTACTGTTTTTGGCGGTTTAATGCCAATTTGTCCAAGAAACTAAAAAAAAAACTAACACCTTCGTCTTCATTCATCATCATCATTGCAGCCAAAAGACGTCCTCACCTCACCTGAATATTCGAAGGTTTGCCACGAGGATCGGTCCTGCTCCGCTTGCATCCATCGGTTTATCCCTATCTGTTTGTTATAATATCGGTAATCTGTGTAGATTGACGCGTACTATCGCGTTCGAAATTCAAAAGTGTAATTTGAATTGCGTATTTAAATGTTGTTTGGAACGTTTAGTTATGTTTCCATTAATTTTATAATCTTCAAACTTTTTTAAATGCCTAACCCCAGCTAGTCATAGACGTTCTCACAATAATAACGTTCTCTTTTCAAACTTGTGTATAAAAATCGTTACTACGGAAAGACTTAATCGTCATTAAGTGACTGACTGAGGCTGTTTGGTTTTAAACAAATATATTTTTATTTTAACATTTGTTTATCTAAATTCCTATACTTTTTCTTTATCACGTCGTTCGTTGGTATGCCCGTTCATTATGTGGCGTGCGTAAAGTGACCTTAAAGCTTAGCCCGTGGCTAATTAGGCGTTTAAAGGTTTGACCTTATATTTGCTAATAGTTTTGGTTAATTATGTGTGATTAGCGGCTTAAATAATAATACAATTAGCTAAGTGACCTGATTACGTCCTGAGAGTGATAAAAAATAATGGTCTAGAATTACTGTGGAAATAAATAGTCGGTATAGACTCGATTTAAAATCAACATGGAAGAAAGGTACACGGTTTTTTTAAATTTAATTCAATTCAATCATATATTAATAAAAAATACGTTTTATTACATACATCATAATTACTTGAGTTTTTTTTTTTGGCAATAAGAAGGCACGCAAGCACAGGATCTGAGACCGAAAGATTTTTGAAATCTCAAGACTACAATCTCAAATTGCAATCCTTAGACTTCAAATGCGTTGCCAACCCAGAGGACCGAGATGGAATACCTCTATGCTAGTAATTTCACACACACTCACACATCCAAAATTCAACAATAGAGTATAAATGGTTCAACAATCAGTTCTCCTTTAGTAGACCAAAGGACTCGTTACTAGACGCACAAAACTATGCTAGATGCTTCTATGATGGCTGGAGGGATTTTATTGTAAATCTTGGAAATATTAAACATTGGATATGTAGTTATTTCACGTGACATTATGTGGTATTGGGCCCAGTATCACCACCACTTTAACAACCATAGTTAATTAACACTTAACCGTTGATAACAGAATTAGCCTCCGCCCTCCGGCCACTAATCGGACACCGAACTGACGCGCAAATCCGTCGGATTAGCCTAGTTCCAGTCGTTCTAACACGGATTATAGATATACTCCAGAGGGTAGGCAAGCTTGTGCATTTTCTAAGGTATTCACTATTCCTAATATAAGGGTTACCACCAGCGGACGTGGTATTCAGACGATAAAATAATAAAAAGTCTTGTAAATTTGCTATATTTAAAAACTTTAGGTATAACAAGCCTATTTAGTATCAGGGCAGCTAGCACAAATTTTCGGCAACTGGTCTATCGCTCGGATTTCCCTTTTTTTTGTAAACATTGGTAACAAGGTGTTACAAATACTGGTAATGGTGATGTCTTTATGGTCTATAATTATAAAAGAGGAAAAACCAGACATGCTAGCAGCTTAGGATGGTTATTCTTTTTTAAACATTTTACTTTACTATTCACTGACGAAGTATTAACCGGCAAGTTAAAGTTATACTGCGCAGAAAAAACTACCTACTGCTTTGACTGAACTGCTTCTTTAAGCAAACCTTCGACGTAAAATCGACGCACCACTTACATAAAAACATAATCAAGCCTGTTTCTCAGAGGGGTAGGCAGAGGCAGATGGAAAGAAGTGGTCTCTGCCGCAGAGACCACTTCTTTCCATCTGCTACGATCCTGACAAATCTCTTTCGCTTCTTCCACATTCATACATCGAGTCATGAACTAAAATGTTAATAATGCTTTGACGGGATACTTTAGGCTCACTGGTCACTAACTCACCTAGAAGATGATGTATCACATAACATTCTTTTAGCTTGGTGTTTGTCACCTAAACCATTTGAAATATACTTTATACCAATATCGCCATCGTCCGAATAAAACCTCATTCCGATTTCATTTCTAACGCCATTGTTCTTCATAAAGGACGACTGTAAACCGATCGTTTGATTTACGGCCTCATAAATCTTGCTTTGACTTTCTGATGCATTTCAAAGGTTCATATTAAAAGGTTTGGCATAAACCGAACAGTTTCTATGTTTTAGATTTATTTGTGTATCAAGTTTTATGTTTATTGAGTGAATGTATACGTTAAACAAAAGTAAGGTCAATACTGTTTTTTATAGGTTTAAATTTGACTCTACATAACATGTTATAATGTGGCTTAAAGAATAACAGCAGATCCCAATTAAAGTTCCTGCCAAAATTGTTAATTCTCAACTAGATAAAACTTTTAACTAGACCAAGCGAACCAAGCTAATAACTCGCACAGTTTGCACCAGGTACTTATTAGTTTGGCATGCCTTTACAGATTCTACTGAGTTTGCTACATCGCTCTATGCACATAAATTAATTAATTAAATGGACGAAATACTTATATCTACACATATGCCGTTGCTAAAAAATGCAGGGATTGTTTACGTTAATTCTCATTTACAATCGAGCTGTAACTTCTTTTTTTAATCAACAGCTATTTTTCTACCCATCCCGTTAGACTAAAGCTCTTACAAATGGAATCGCCAAATTCGAAAAGTCAACGGTTGCTAACTGGATCTAACTAGTGACGGCACGTTTGTTTAAACGGCGTTTAGCCCAGGTGCCCCGGCGGCCCAATTAGCAGCATTCAATTAACTGACAGTTAAAAGATTTAGTAACACCGGCCCTGATGAAGTTGGGAAGCTGGGTTGCGAATTACGAGTTCATTTGGTAACGTATTTGGAAGGAAATTTCTGGAGAAACAGCATGTAATTTGTAACTATTTAACTATAACAATTGCTTGGCACCTTTTTGTACCCTGTTTAATCTGTGAACGACCTTTATAAAAAAAATATTAAGTTCTTATTATGTTACGGTCGAAATCATCAATGTATTTATTTATTAAAAAAACATGAAATTACAACATATATAGGAACATATGTCCCACAAAACCGTTTGCACAGTTTGACTGTGGGATCGAGCAGTCTCTACTCTCTTATTAAATCTATGATGAATCTAAACACAATAAAGTATCCTAAATTACTATATGTTATTAATAAGGTAACTATACAGCTTATGTAAACGTTTTATTGTACAAAATGCAAAATAAAACATAAGCGCTTAAGCGTTCCAAACAAAATTCAAATTCGTAATTCAAATTTCGCGCTACAGTTCGACAATCTACACAGATAAGATAATATGTCTCCAAAATGTCTCAGCACGGCTAGCATAATGTTGTCCGCGTTTCTATCTCGTCTGTAACGATGTGTCGAGTACGATGGGAAAGCGAGATAAATACAAACTTTTTTGACCAAACACGATGTCGTATAATTATTTACTACATGTTTTACTAAAACTATTCTACCAATAACAATCAATACGCATGTCACCACCAATGACAACGCGTCATAAATCGCGCAGCAACGCGCGGCTGCCGCGCGATACCGCTGATTTATCGCCGGCCGCGTTAATAAAACCGCGGCCTTATGACCGTTACGCCGGTGACTTTTTAAACGTTTTACTGTTACGGCTTTTTTGCATACACTAGCCGAGTGGAATGCCTCGATAACAATAAAGATATTAGTAATAGCGAAATATGGCGCCGCTCGTATCAGTAACGGCTATAATGTACTGGCAACCCGCTTCGTTTATTGAGGTTCCCGCGGGAACTATAGAATTACCAGGACTGCTTAAATCATATGCTGTGTTCCATCTATTTACAATAGCAGATTGATAACCAATGGTTGAAAGTGACCCATTTCATCCGAGATATTTAATAGTTCGAGGGGAAATGGGTAATTTTACCCGAGTTAGACACTCTACCTTTCATTTCGACTGTAAATACTACAAAGAATAGTACATTGTGCATCAAGGGTAGTATGAAGGGAATTACTAACGAGTGTTAGAAGCCCGACGCCGAAGGCGGAGGGCTTTTAATGACTCGAGTTAGTAATCCCCTTACTGCCTGTGATACACACAATGGTTTTCATCACATTTGCGAGGAAAAAAACAAAGAGAAAACACTTTAACTCTGCAAAATATAAAGAAATAACTTTTGACGGACGGGAACGTCAATGGAAACGATTTTTTTTTTGTGACCACAGACACTGCGTTTAGTTTCGACCTGGATTCGAGCCAGATTTAGCCAATTTGATAAAAATGTATAATTACTAAAATTAATGATAAATGTTGATATAAACTTGAAATAGGTATAAAAATAATGAAGTTTAATGAAGCATATAGGTTTTGTGTAATGTAAGTTAGTCTATAGATAATTTTTAAAGATGAAATTAGAAACCGATTTAATTTTTGGCTGAAAATTAAACCTCCTTAGTCAGAAATGATGTACGAAAGACGATGAAAGTCATTACTCCCTAGGGATGACAAACTCGCCATAATTCCCGCGGGAACAATTTAGGCCATTGTCCTTCTGTATACAGGCATGGAATAACACCATTTACGAGCAAGTGTGATGAAAAGTAAATAAATACTACACGCACATTTTATAAAAGATGTTCGACCTCCAGGGCTGTATATAAGTTCCTTGGTCGTGACCAACTCGATTAAACTTTTCTAATGTTGGCAGTACGTGTATTTTCTAGATGGCCATGCCGAAACGTGAAAAAAAGTGTCATGCTATGCTGTCATGGCATTATGGCGGGCAGCAGAATAGAGGAATAATTTGAAATGTTGATTTTCTGTAATAGCGACAAAAAATAGACCGACCAGTCGTAAAATTATTTTAATATGAACCTATAGAAGAAATACGTAGTTTAACGTATAGCCGAGTTATATGAAAAGCTTTTAACATGAGAGATGAAAAATCTATGTAGCCTTGAATTCCTTTTTAAATGACTGGCCAGAGACTGCTAAGAACAGAGAAACATGGAAAAAGTGGGGGAGGCCTTTGCCCAGCAGTGGGACACATCATTCTCTTAATAATACATAAAATTAGCCTTCGCTGTAGGTACTCACCGATTGTATCGTATTATAATGTATGCATTTTTTTGTTTCAGGTATGTACCGAAAAGAAACGACACTGTATGTAAACTACTTATACTTAGTATTACTTAAAATCACCAAATTACGTTCCTTTATATCCTAAAAATGATGAATACGATAATTCTGTTTGTTGGTTGTACTTTGTTAAGATTACATAGCCTACACCTCTGATTCGATTTGTTTGATGACTTTCCCAAACGCATTTTTTTTGATTATAATTTTATTGTCCCCTTTTTCCCGGCAGTTTATTTTCACATTCGTGTTTTTCCCCTTGCGAGTTTTATCCAGTCACTTCTTTTCCTGGCATAATATTTTCACTGTTGTGTTTTTCCATGAATCAAAGTTGACAGAGTCGACGGAAAAAATGCGACTCGGAAAAAAGTCTCACGAGAACAAAAGCGACGGTAGTAAATTCAACCTTGGAAAAATGAAATTAGGTAAAATTAAGAATGGGAGAAAATGCGAAAAGAAATATCGCTTCACAGAAATAATAATTTCGTGAAAGTCATCTAACAAGTCATTGGACAGTTCCCTGTGGAATAGCGATAAACGACTACAATGCGGACGGAGTCATAGACAACCGCTCTACGTAAATTGATTCTAAAAATATAATCCAAACCAATTTTAGCCCAGAGTATGAAGCATTTCGCCAAATTTATATTTCACAATAGTGACCATTTACGTTGTCTATAGCAATTATTTTTTTGAGTGAGCAACGTCGACAACTAGTAATAAACTTTGCATATAAAACTTTATTACTAGGACAATGCACAGCCTAAACCACATGGAGTGGGGAATGAAACGGGGGGCGGAAAACTAATCCTACGCGGACGAACTCGCGGGCATTCTCTAGTATCGTACGAGACTCAAGGCTTCTAATGGCCGCTGTACACATTGGGCCAATGCGTAGAGCCATGGTAATGGACCAAAATAAAGAATCACGTTTCTCATTGGAGTATTGGCACTTTCATAAAAGATTCTTTGATGTGTGAAAAACCGACAACAGCCGGTTGGCCGGCCATCATTGGCCAAATACCGTGGCCCAACGCACTGACCCAGTGTGTACACGGGCAATCAATATTACTGTATTATGCCTCCTCTACACGTCTGAAGATGCATCAGCCGGTAGATCAGCAAAAGTATCCACATCGGCAGACGTGTGGACAGACGCCTTCCATTCGCCAAACTCTTTGATCCGTGCTACAAAAACCGATAAAAATCGGATCGGTGGCAGATGCATCTGCCGACGTTAAAAATCTACCACAGACGAGCACATAACCCCCTCTACACGATCGCGGGTGCATTCGCAGATAACATCTGCAGCTGCATCTGCAGACGTGTAGAGGAGGCAATATACAAACGAGACGTCACACAAGATAGCGAAGCTATATTACACATCGTTCTATCACGGCTTCTGCACTTAACGGCGCGGATGTCAACGTTTCGGCACTGGCCGAGATTAATGCCCCATTACGACCGGAAAAATAAATATTTCATCCCAAATGCTTCCTGGATAATATAGGGGAAATGTTAATATTGAGAGGAATTTGTTTTGCAGAAAATATACCAATGTAGTTAAAGTAGTTTTTTCGTGGGTTGGTTGCGACCACTAATATTTATCCAGAATAAAGAATACAGAATACAGAATTTATTGGTAAAAATGCATTAACATTAACCAAGACATTTCAAATTTTTAACATATGAGTAGTCCGTTAATTAGGGGGGTTAAATACATGACCAATTTTTATTTATTTTTATTACAATACAAATGTTCTTCATCATACATAAAAACACAGAACAGTATAATTTAATAATGGGTGTACCTACAACAGGTTTTATCACTAACTAACTCTTAGTCTCTCTTTGTGTTCTTCTAGTTAGTTAAATGGGTAAATAGTGCAAAAAAAATAAAAAACTCCAATAAGCTTACTGTTAAAAAATTGCAAATACTGAAAGAAACTGGAGAAGTTAAAAAACATTGTAATAATAATATGCTTAGGATGAAGACACCAGATGGGATAATCAAAGTAGTGTAGTATTACCGCCTGTTTCACAATCGACAAAAAACGCATATTTGACAGATACATGTAGCCTCTCCTCTTTCTTACACTTGAAAATAAACAAGGATAGAGCTAACTTTAATTGGCAGATAAATTTACTCGACGATTGTAGAACCGGCCCTTAGTCAAATAAATTGTTAGATACCGCATTTTTATATTTTATTAATCAAACTTTCAAGAGACTTGATTCATGTCCATTACCTTGATTTAAAGTAAAACGTAGAAGCAGAAAGTTCTAAAACGAAAAAACCGTTGAGTTTCAAACTATTTTTAAAATTGAATGTTTCCTACAGTTTTAATTAAAAAGCAAAGACGAGACTAAGACCTTTTCTCTGTAATTTGCGTTAAAATAATTTGAACTAAAAGAACTGGAAGTAAAAGTTTTATCAAAGCAGGGATAGTCGATGAATACACCCTTACCATGAGTTACAAGTAGCGTACTCGCTAGCCAGTCGAATGCTCTCTCCCTCGTTCTCTATAAGAATACCTGCGAGGTCTGCGAGGTCTGCGAGGTCTTTACTACTTGCTTTAGATATTGCAGTTCTTATGTATAGTTATGAAGCTTGAAATCGTTACTTTAAGTCCTATGTTAGGTATATTTGAAGTTAAACTGCGAATAAGTCGTTGAGTATTGAGTTACCGTACTGTTAAAGTGTAAAGTGTAGTGCGGTTTAAATGTTTAAAAGTCAGTAAGAATTACCAAACATTATATTTTATATAGGTGTACGGACTGATTTTATTTTCTCAACATAATATCAAGATCCTCATTCTTTCACACCTAAAACATCAACATACAAAATGCCCGCGGAGGTGAAAATTTAAATCAGTTTATGCGAGTTTCCGGATTATGAACCCTGGCTATATCCATGCAAATTCCGTCCCGGGTTCGTAGGCCGAGCAATATCCAGGGAATAGTGCTCCCAGGTTCCCACGGTGAACGTCGAGTTTCGTAACCGTAGGCAATTTGTAGAGCGACTTTTATATTGTATGTAAGGAGTCAAGTTGAAAGGTTTCAATATGACAAGGGGTTTGAAAAAGTATAGCTCGAAATATTATACAAAGCTTGCCTGCTTGACAAGTGACAAAGTCTCAAGCGGTCTAAATTACGACTCTTGATTTTCTCAACAATGAGACGACAAATTAAAGAAAAATTCTTCTTACGTAATTCGAGATGAAAAACACCGCCGCCATATTTGTTTCACCCGTACAAGGCTAAACGTCACAAACAATCTTACCAACAGAGCAGAACCTAAAGACATCGCGGACATAGTTTAGCGTCGAGAGCACTTCTGTAACTGTCACCGCCACCAGTAAACAGTCCTAAAAGCTGAATAAACGTCTCTCTATCCCCTTATTTATTTTTAATGTTGCCCGCCCAGATTTATACGGATGTCACAAACAGAAATGGTAAATTATTTTTCGACGATAGCAGTATTTAAATTTCTGCTAGTTTCTTCGCATTTTTATGCATCTTTGCATTTCCTCTTTGAACGCTTTGTTATTGCACGCTCGATTTATTCCTTAGTATTTGAAATATGCTGTTTTATTTAATGATGCGTGTGACACTGATAACATTTTGGTAGAACAACCGTCTTATATATTGTAATAACGACTGACATTTAAAAAAACCATTAAACTTCAACTCGAGCACTAAACTCGAAAGTTTTACAACCACTCATTACTTAAACAGCGCAAATGCTTAAACCGTCATTACCAGCACCAAGCCTTACGTCCAATCAATCATTCGCCCATCACGCGTTCAATAATATTGATGTCACACGTCGATACTCATCACGTGTTTACATTGCCGACATGTTTGTGCACAGCTTTAGGGTCAATTGGGCGGTTGACGAGGTAACCCGGGCGGTAATATTAATGTGATAAATACTCAATCAAATTCATTTTTGGTGTTTAAATGTCGTTTAGTTGACAGGGGTGAAAATAAAAGTAATGATTGGTAGTTACCATCGTTATGATATCAGGGGACAATGTCACACTAATTGACCTTGTTCCAAACTAAGCTCTTGGGTACTAGACAAAGATACTTATATAGAGAAATACATACTTAAATACATAGAAAACATCAATGACTCAGAGACAAATATTCGCGCTCATCACATAAATATCTGCCCTCACCGGGATTTCCAACCAGAACCGCCAGCTTCGGAGGCAGGGTCTCTAGCAACTAGGCCAGCGCGTCGTCAAATGATATAATGTTAATGATGACTATGAGTTAGCCATTATAGAAGATTTTTTGTTCAGGTCGTCGCTTTCTTTGATTTTTATTGTTTCCTTATAGAACCTTCTGAATGATTCGGTTGTAAAGTGTAATCGATGCGTTTATACAGGGATCATCAACACCGACACTCGTTTTTGATTGAATGTCTCATTTCATGGTAAGCTAATTTCTACTGAACCTTATCGTCTCTAAGTTATCTTAAGCGTGGGTTACGTAGCTTAGGTTAGAACTGTGACCACCAAAAAATTATAATTCCTGCACGTGTAAATTCCTGTCGATAAAATGAAAATACGGTGAAGAAAAACATTCTGTAAATTGAGTGTCAGAGATTCTTCCACATAACCAATATTAATTAGTTCTTCTTCATAACTTAAGAGCTACGCTCTTGTCGGTTGAGTGTCCTCTGTTCCTCTCTATTAGTTGCCCGACCCGACTTAAACGTTTTCTTGCTCAAAGTAACTTTGTCTGTGTCGTCCTCTGCCTCTTTTGCCGTCTATTTTATATTATAGATATTTCGTGAACTTATCGTGTCATAACAAGCGCTCTAATTAGTTCATCATGTCAGCCGAAAGACGTCCACTGCTGGACATAGGCCTCCCCCAAGGCTTGTGCTTTTCGCATCCACCGCGCTCCCGCGATCCTGACGAGGTCGTCGCTCCATCTTTTTGGAAGCCTACCTACAGCTCGTCTTCCGGTCCGCGGACGCCACCCCAGAACCTTCTGACCCCATCGGCCTTCATTCCTGCGAGCAATGTGCCCCGCCCGTTTAGCTATTCTTCGGGCTATGTCGGTAACCTTAGTTCTACTGCGGATATCATCATTTCTGATTCTATCACGCAGAGAAACCCCGAGCACATCGCTCTCCATAGCCCTCTGAGTGACTTTGAGCTTCCTTATGAGGCCCATTGTTTGCCTAATTCGTTATATTTCCGAAATTTGTATCAACATTGCCCAAATTACCACGTCACGCCTAAACAAACAGTAGCTCTGAGATATAATTTAGGCGCCAAGCACGTCATTACTGGTCGTATAATTGATTTGTCGTCACACAATCAACGGTCTGCCGATCACACCTGATTGGATATTTGCAGATGATTATACGAAGTGCCTACATGTGTAGTCGGCTATTGATTACAGTAGTAGACATGCTGCAGTATAGATTTTTTTTAATAAGAGTGGGAGGTACTAGCATCGGAAGTAATCACCACTGCCGATAAACAGCAGCAACTCTAAGAAGAGTTGTCGGTCCGTTACTGGTCAATGAGGGAAATGTAAGCTCTTTTCTTGAAGGCATCTGAACATTATATTGTATTTAAGAAAATACTGAATAAACAGTGTTTAATTTAATATCTAAACGGCTTTCTTCTGCGTATTCATTTATTCAAATGCAAGGCTTTATCTTGTCTAGGGGACACTGTTGATGTAGAAAACATATCGAAATTTTTATGTGGTCGTCTTGCACCGTCGTATATACACATAAGTAGGTGTTATTTTTCTCCTTTTCTCCCTTTATCTTTTTTACGAGAGCGTAAGAGTTTAGCATGGTTTCCTCCTAGAATACGCATGTTATTTGGTATAATATTAAATTTAATATTTATAGTTTTATATAGATAATACTAGACTAAGTAGCAACCATTGTATTATGTTTAAAAAATTACTGACTGCTAAGTTTCTTGCGGCGTTTCTCGAGGTCTCCTCTTGGGAAGCGCTGGTAGAGTCTTGACGAGTAAAAGTGCCCGTGCGGCCTACTTACTGAATAAATGTCTTTTATTTATCTACGTGGGTACAGTTATCAAATTGAAACTTATCGCAAAATTTTACATACATTCAAGTGTAATTTATGAAAGCTAAATATGTCTATTTAATGAAGATCACTGACAGCGTTTACAGCTGATGATTATCACTCTTTAGCGAGAAGACCGTCTGTTGACTTGGTATTTTTTTTTTGTGGTTGCCGGGTTAGAATAGTCCCACTCCGTGTCTTTATATATTTATTTATTTAATAATTGGCACACCAACAAAGTACAAGGCTATACATTTTGTAACTTAATGAATAAGGATCACATCTAACCTGTACCTCAATAACAGGAGTGCAACAACATTCATCATAGAACTAGGTCAAACAGTAGAAATAACAATTTTCACTAACGAGACTAGAAAAACTAAATTAAATCTTAACTTTTAAAATAAGTTTAAATTTAAACAGAGATAATTTGGTAGAAGAAGAAGAAAGAAATTGATCAAAAATAAAAAATTATCTAGCCTAATAACAATTTAATTGTACCTTTAAAGTTGTATCTTAATTAATCTTACTTAAGTACTAACTATTTTGAAACAACTATTTTGGCAAGAGCATTTTACGCCTCCAGCAAGCAATACTGTCAAAGTAAACATCAAGGCCGTACGTCTTCCCGTGGATGTCGTAAGAGGCGACTAAGGGAGTAAAGGCTGGTAGTACTGTTAGGCGATGGGCTTGCAACTTGTCACTAATACACTGGCAAACGTCTTTATTTTTTATGGCAAAGAGAAGACAAACGAGCACACAGGCCACCTGATGGTAAGTGGAAACTGTGACCCATAGACATTCGCATTCACAAGACTGCAAGGCTAAAACTGCAAATGCGTTGCCAACCCTGAGGACTAAGATGAAATGCCTCTATGCTAGTCATTACACCGGCTGTCTTATCCCCAAACCACACTACAATGCGAACACTGTTTTGGCGGTAGGTTAATGGATAAGATGGTGGTAGCGATCCGAACGGACCCTGCACAAGGTCCTACCAAAAATCCACCTATCAACCGCTATCTTAGCCTAATTGCAAAATGTGGTTACACAATTATCAACAAGTTTTTAGAGTTGGTGTTAATTCTGTAGATCTCCCTACCCCACTCTGGGAATAACAGGCGTGAGTTTATGTGTATGTGTCATTTTATATGCTCTGCTAAAAGGTTTTTATATTTTGTTAAGCTTAATAATCTCCAAATCTAAAGGATTTTTACTAGAATATTCCAGAGATATTTTACAAAACGTTTTAATAAACACTGGCGCGTATCTCGACTCGCGTCGCATCGTTAACCTCCTCGGCACTGACAATATCACGTGTGCTTAACATTTTAAGCGACAAGATCGCAGCTGGTGGCTTTTCCTTATTTTTTTTAGACTCTGTGTAAAATTACGCATGCTGATTATGTCATCAGCTTTGCGTTTATTCATGAACGCTTGCTGTGTTGCTAGTTAATTAAAAAAACAACCTGTATGTAAATACTTGCGTTTTGAGCACGTCATGTGAGTTGAAGATTTTTTTCTTTCTTCACGATTTATTTCAACAATGGTCATGTTTATTATGTATTTAGGTAATGGCTCCTGGAATCCTAGTAAAAACAATGTATATTTATACATCGTGGTATTATAATGCATCTACATGAATGTCAGCTTGAATAGAGACCGACGGAAACAACCATCTTAACCTGCTTCACCACCGTGAATTTCAGTGTTCAGACTGTTGAGTTCCATTGAGATGTTAGCACTTAAATCTTAATACTCAGAATTGGCATTGGTCCGTCGAAATCATCAAAAAACATTTATTATTAACCAGGCCAATTAAACCTTTTATTTATTTCATTGAAACATAAAATCCACAGAACAAATGACAGAACTCGTCCATCTATTGCCTCCTTTCCAGCCTCTGCAACAATGTTATATCTCGCACAGTATTCTAGAATTTTCCCTCCCGTCCCTTGTCCCAAATCCGTGGAAGTATGCTGCGGTTATCTTTGCCTTCGTTAGGCCCGCTCGATGCCTCCGGCAATTTGCATCCGAGAGGATACATTACGTTTAAGATGCGGGCGAATTGAATCTTACACGTTTGACAAAGGTTTTGGTAAGTAGGTCAGAGGTTATCCGAAGACATGGTTAAAGTTTTATGTGTTAATAATAGCGCAGAAGTGATATTACAAAGTGACCATGGAAAAACAGCCAGGGATGTCCCATAAACCAACGTCAACCCGGCTAGGGCTGCCGTAACTGCTAAAAAACTATCAAATTAACCCCTATGTATGTTCAGCGATCTTTACTAGTTTCGGAGATATTGATCATTTTAATCTGATTTATTGTAATTTTCCCTTATGTCCATGTCACGAAAAATGTTTTTATGTTTTATTTCATAAGTAATGATTCTAAATATGTAAGATACCACTGAAAAACGTATGTGGGACGTTAAGGCAAGACGTTAAGTAGGCAATTTTGGACATTCACAATTTAAATTTCTAGCCTAACTTCAAAAAAAAGAACTTGCAATTATGTGGTCTCATTTCATGTCATTAAACATTTGGTTTTTCTACTGTTACTATTATTTCCAAGATCTAATTGTGTGAAATTAAATATTATTTAAAATTATGGTAGTAGGTACATGTAACAAAAAAAAAACCGGCTTATTTTCTGTGGTCGATATTTTAACTAAGACAATATTTGTAATCCGTTTAAATAACCCTTAAAGAGTAAATATTTTCACCCAATTTACGTCAACCTTATTAAACGCCGGATCCTTAGCAAACCCAAAAATTAAATTTTAGTGCGAATCCACGTAAATTCAGCTCATTATTCCAACCCTTGCGTATTTCTATTATCACCTGAACAGTGTTGCCACATCAGCATTCCGAAATCCCAAACAAACAAAACTTGGTCGGGTCCTGGGCTGGCAACACTCAGTGCCACAGATACAAGCAAAAATATTAGAGGACCATAGAACGTGACTACGCATGAAATTTGGAATGTTTTGCTGGTTTCGGTGTTTTTCGCAGCATTACCTAATTGTTTGTTCGTTTTTTTGACATTATAATTATCGCTCAACCTTGCCAGTAAATAATATTGGAGTTTATGCGTGAGATTCATGAATTAATACTTTAATTCTGGCCCAGATATAAAAAGGGCTATTCAATAAAACATCCAACTCATTGTTTCAGTTAAAAACAAAAGTCATAACAAACACGGAAACCCAGTTCGGAGTTTTTACATTTTCATGCGCTTAATGAGCGTAGTTGACTCAGCGAAAAGCTTAAAGAGTAACTCATTTGAATACGTACGATTGTTGCGTGTTTACGCATAAATTGTTTACGGAAACATACTGGCTGGTTTAGAGAACTCTTTCATCCCTTTGTTGTGTTATCTGTGTAGATTGGCGCGTTTTATCGCGTTCGAGATTCAAAAGTGTAATTTGAATTACGAATTTCAATTTTATTTGGAACGCTTAATACTTAATGTTTCCATTGAATTTATGAATTGTTAACTTTCGACTAATCGACTAATCTAATCGCCTTACTCAGACACTACACTACACTCCTTTTTCAAACTTGCCACTAAGTACTATGACGACGCGTTTTTTTAAAATTGGCATAAACTTTAACTTTTGTTATATTCAAATATAAAATAATCTTCATTGATACGTAATTTATCTGTAAAACCCGTATTTCTGGAAGCCAAGCCAACCGACGAACTCGAGCCAATATCGTTTTTGATCGTCGTCGCTTATCGTATTGACATCGCTTCCGAGCCCAGAGATTTACGTGCGACGACTTTTAACTTCACTGACACCCTGGTATATCGGTTCTATTTACGGTTAATATTTGAATTTATTGTTCCACATTATAACTTAGGTACGAAATGCAGTTATTATTCCATTTATGTTAAAATTATCTTGTATTATCTCTTATTTCCTAGTTTAAAGACCGTTTCATGAAATGGAAAGGACTTCGTTTCTGAATCAGTTAACCCCTCGTATGCGGCAGGTGATGGCAGATGCAGGTAGAACTGCTCCTAAGTATATGAGGTTAACTGTAGGTTAACTGTCTATGCTAGTTCATGTAGCTAGGTACAATCGACCAATTGGATTCCTACCTACACATGTCAAAGTGACGTAATAAACAAGATGGAGGCTATTTTTGTTTATTCCCTGTGCTGTCCATGTATGGCAATCAATGAGATTGGCCTATGTCTTGTATTTGATTCATGATTGATTAAAACTACCGATTTGGTTAAGTATTACACATTGACATAATTCTAAGAAGCAAATAAATCAAATGTAGATTATTCTATTACACTAGGTAGGTATAACTGATAGCAAACATTTCCGTTCCAAAATCGAACTCGCATTTTACATTACCACAGATAAAAAACTGCACAAAAATATAAGGGGAAGCAACTATCAATACCAACTCTCCAGCGGCTGGCTTAGCATAAAAAACGTTCTATCACAACATAAGCAATTTTTCTCCATCCAATAACCATAAACACAATTTCTGCTCACTCCACAACTCGCCCCAAGCGGAAAAGAGACGCGACATGCAAAATGTTAACAAGAAGAAGCGAGATGCCGAAACGAATAATTCTGCTGAAGTCTGCCACTCGAATTATTTGATGTGACCTCACAGCGGTAAAATAGTGCATTATTTACTGCAGTTTTTATGGATTATACCTCGCTGCAAAGTTGGAGTTTAGTTTCTTGGCGTGTAAAAGTAACCAACGATTTCTTCGCTTTTTGTTCTTAAGTTTTATTAAGTTGGCAAGGCATCTTTTACGTGTTCCTTTTAAAACTATAGAATGTTTATGGTTATTAAAAATATTTGAAGTTTCAGTTTCATACAATAATTTAATAACAGTGAGTACGGCTGTCTTAAAATACTATCGTGGCACAAAAGTTGACCTTTGTCGTGTTTTGGTACTGTTTTTGATTCGGCGGCCATTAATGTCAAGTAAATATGAGCTATCGTAACGTTGACGATATGATAACATGCCAAAGGAAATGGTTTTAACCGGTAGAATAGCGGCCCAGGTCGTGTCATTTTTTCATTATAAATACTAGTGGGGTTATTATAACGTATCTGAGCAATTCATTTTAAGCTGAGAGAAAAGGACAGAGTTATATATCTGCTATAGCTTGGTCCTTTACGCTCGCCGTAAAATAAACTGCATAGCCACGTCATAATAACCCCGCAGAACATTACTTACACATAATCTACACGAATATGGCTTCATACCGGGTATATTATTCACTTGCGTTACAAAAAAAATTCTACTATTTTTAATTAAAGCAACTACACATTAATTCCCACTAAAACGCTTAAAAAAAAACTTTCACACTTATAAACAGAAATACCAACTTTTTAGTTAACACTTCGCTTAATTTTCACACTGTAGCGGAATATTAAAAAGTTTAGTATTAAAACCGGTATTCAATAAAGAAAAGCCCGTAAGAGGTAAAAAACCGGAATGAGAGCCGGGTGGCGACACTCAAGTCGTTTAACTGTCGTTTAAGATGCGGTGGAATTGCGGAGTTTCGCACTTTAAAATTGTACAGAATTTTCAGACTGTGTTTTTTGCATAATTAATAATAATCGCCCCCGTATGCTGTTAATTATTAAAACTTCATGCATTGTAATAAATTGACTAAGTGGTTTTGAACGCTGTTATGAAGCTGTTATAGTGCTTAAATTGTTTTGATAGCGAATATCAAGACTTGTCATAACATGTAAGGCTACATAATGTATTTCGCTTGTAAACATTTTTAGAGGTTTTATCGCTTCTTAATTTTATTACTCGTACCCAAAGGATTATTACTAAGCCTCTTCTGTCCGTCTGTCTGTCAGCGTGCTGTATCTCATGAACCGTAATAGGCAGACAGTTGATATTTCCGCATAGTGTCTTCTATAGCAACCCCTTAATAAAGAAAATAATTAAATTGATAATAATTAGATAGTGCTCTATCTTAATATTGTATCGTGGTACGGATCCCTTCGAGTGCGAGTCTGATTCTCACTTCGCAGGTTTTTTTGTAATGGCATGCGGCTTTTTTATGTTATTCAAATCATACGAGTTAGTTTTCAACAAGCTTAATCACTTAAACTCTAAATTTATTTACTTATAATTATTTATCGCGCTAGTTATAGGTTATTCACAACCCTACGCGCAACCTATAATTTTAAACCATGCCCACTCAACCAACCAATATTTATCGGATCGTATCAGCCATCAATATTAATATCTCATTGGGATTCATTGCCGTACATTCATTGCGTATTATGTCATTACACAACACGGGAGAGGCTTTCAACACCTGTCATCCCCAGAGGTCGTATAGCGGCGCTATAGTGGTGCTAAAGGGGCTGTATAGTGGAAACTAGCTGTTTATTGACGTTAAATGGACGATACAAGGTTTCGTGACATTATTAATGTACATTTGAAAATTGTGAAACGCGATGGAATCATATAAATTGATTCTAACGACATAAAGGAAAATAACTGTAGAAATAAATATCAAAAAGAAAAAACCATGTAAGTTATAACGGTAACTTACCTCAAAGATAGACATCGATATACATTCATAATTTTGGAAATATATAGACACTTTACACATAGAAAACAACCGAGACTAACAAAATATTTGTGCCGATCACACAAATATCTGCCTAACCTTTGTACGGTCGCGGACTTTAATTGATGTACCACTATAGAACCTTGTCGTATAAAGCCTACGATTAATTCCCATGTAATTTCTATCCCGTCACTGGACGCTGTAATTATGACAGGGTTTCATAGTGCCATAACAATTAAAGTCCGCGATTGTGCCTAGGTCTACTAGTCCACTACCTAGCTGCTATTAGATATGCTAACCGCATTGTCCAATGTATATTAACCTTCCGATAATATCACTCGTGTGTATGGTAAGCACAGCTCATTGCGGACAGCCTGAAAATTGGGATCTAAATTTAGATGACTGAATTGAATTTGTGCATGATGACACCCAGCTTCAATCAATAAGCTATTGTCAATGACGTTCATTTAGAAAGCAGAAATTATCTGTTCGCATCAATAACTATTTGCATGCTGTTTCGTTGTTATTATCAGTAAAACTCACTAGTAGATGATAGAACCTAATTTAGAAGTCTTAACTAAGCATGTTATGAAAGACAATAATTTAACGCGTTACTTTTATTATGATCTCTCAAGTCACTCACTCGAAAGTAATTTGTTATTAAGCTCTTTAATGACTATAATACAACTACGCTTCAATTTCAAGAACATATTTTTGTTTATTATAAAACACAAAGTAGTGAGGGCGCCACTGGACGGTCGGTATTTGCTCGGTGCCGTCTTATTAGAAAAAAAAACCCTAAATAGTTACAAACCTACTTTTAGAGCTGAGCGTTTAAACAGCTTAGCCGATTTTCATCAATAATAACTAATACCCACCGTAATTAAACTAGGTTTCTATGTCGCATCCGAATCGTTTCATACTTTTGAAAGATGAAAAGGCGCAGTTTCATTAGGACTTAGCCCTTAGCTTGTAGCAATCCATTGACGAGTTGTTTTTACATTGCAGCGATGCAATGTATCACGAAATCATGCGGGCTATCGACCAATGAAGCCTTAATGCCATAGACAGGTACCCAGACGAAACTTATTGCTACGAGGGTTAAAAATCAAACCGCCATTTCGACATGACGCAAAGACGAACCTAACGATGCGTCGTCGGTTGTTTTAATTAGGCCATTTGCAATTCCATTCAGCCATGACGAGAAAAAAAAAACACTCTTTTCTATCAGACAGTCATGAAAAAGAGAACATTCTCCTTAAAACAGATTCTTACATAAACCAACGTAAGCGACGCATACGTCCCTTTCAATTTTCACTACTGAATAAATCATTCGCATTTGGAACAATGAGTGCTGTCATTTAGGAAAACAATACCTCCGCCGAACCGTGAACGCTGACATTTCGAACAACGTACGACCAATGAACCGTTGGGCGAGCGCCGAAAACCGAACGCCGATCGCCGAATTTACGGTTCGGCTTATCGTCCTCGGCCGTAATTCGATGGTTCCAATTTTATTGTCCACGCCTCCGGTGTGAATGAATAAAGCGGGTTTTTTCTTTTTTCATGGTGTCTTTGAGCACGAGAGACAGTTTTTTATGTATGTTCTTTTGTAACTGGCCAGTCCAATTTTTGGTGTGTGAGAAACGTATCAATTTACAGACTGAGTTTATGTTATCTTTTTAAAACGAGACACAGAAAACAGTTTCAATTATTTTTTTATACCGAAGTTTTATAGAGCAGAACTGTATAAAATGAAAATATTATGTAATGTGAACGATGGTAGCCTGTATAATATAAAACAAAGACTCTTCAAAAATATAATCTTTTATAATGAATCCAATAAACTGTCACTAGATTGATTTTTTCCAGCATTCTTTTACAATTTAAATTAATTTATTAATCAACCACTGACGTTATACACCCGTTTACTAAGGTAGGTACGCCTTGACTTTTATTCGACATTTGACAGGTTGAGCTTCATAAACCACAGATTGTGTAACGTTTTTCATAATGATATGAAAGAGTTTATAAAACTTCAGAAACATTCTTCACTGTCTCTTATACGATATATTCCTCGTTGAAACTGCTCTTGAAAATTAATTCGCTTTCAGACTACGCTGAGATACCGGCAAGCCTCAATTTGTCCGACGTTCTGCCGAAGATTCGCGTCGTATCTCAACGGTTTTATTTTTAAACCGCTTTCAATTTTCGAGCGTTCTTTATTTAAATAACAATTTCATTTTTAGAAAACGCTCTGTTATTTTGACGGTTTTAACGTCAAACGGTCAAGTCAAGCGTATGTTTTTAACATTTATTTTTATATTTTGTAGGGTTTTAAATATCACACATTTTTATAATTTTATTTCTTCTAGTTTTATCTATTAGAATAATAAAAACCTCTGTTCACTGTACGTGCCATAGTTTTATTAAGTATCTATCTACGTAGGTGCCCTATTAATTATGACACCTTGTTTTTTTTATGTTTATTGGTATTTGTATGAAATACTAGAAAATGACTTTTCACATCACCTATTTGGAAAGGGGACTTCTCTTCCCTGCTAGGAGAATCAAAGTGGCACTTTTCCGTTCAAGGACATTATGTTGATAATTTGATAATTTCAGCACTTTTAGAGAGGGTAAATAACTAAAATTGTTTTACCGCTAATATCTTTAATGGTCTTCATAGGTGACGTGAAAAGCAGTATGTATCACACGGTAGCAAAATTACTTCCCCCTTGGGTTTTAACACTTGAATCCCTCACTACGCTCAGTATTCAATACGCCCTCGCCGTAAATACGTCATTTTGCTCCCTCGTCACACAATCTACTATTTTATCACTCTTGTTTACGCAAAAGTAGTACTTATAGCAAAGTATCAACATGTATAAACATGGGTCTTCTTTTAAAAAGTTACACCAAGGAGGTTCTTCTAAAGCCTTCAGGCGTTATCCACTAGCTTTAACAGCTATTCCTGTATCCATTCAACCGCTCAGGAGTGCAGTCGAGGAGTGTTCCCAGCCACAACAAACTGCTAAGCCGAAGGACGATCGATCCCGCAACTTTCTCCGTCTAGATGTATTTCGTTAAACTGCGGCAGTTTAAAAGGCTGGTAACACTTGCATTCTTTGGTTGTTGACTGGTCTTGTAAAAGGTTTATGTTTTTGATTTATAATGCGTTTAATAATGTTTTTTACAGGCAGGGTTTGATACTATCAATGATAATTATCGATTGATATTAACAAAAAATTGCGCTTGTATAAGAGAACTGTATTCGAAGTATTCGAACGTGTGTTTTTGTATTATTTCCGAAATTTACTCAATGTCATCATCATCATCATCATGTCAGCCGAAAAGACGTCCACTGCTGGACATAGGCCTCCCCCAAGGCTTTCCACTCAGACCGGTCTTGTGCTTTTCGCATCCACCGCGGTCCCGCGATCCTGACGAGGTCGTCACTCCATCTTGTTGGAGGCCTACCTACAGCTCGTCTTCCGGTCCGCGGACGCCACTCCAGAACCATTTACTCAATGTAACTTTAATTAATCTTGATATGTGATGGATTAATATTAAAAAAAAAAGGATTTCATTTTAATAATGTTTTGTTAGTATTTGTTATGGAACAATGCAAATAAATTTCTTACACTGGTGATAATTATACGATAATTATCCGATAATTACCAAGTTTTTTTTTAAGAATCGCGCTCTTCACGTAAACATCCGACAGCGACAGGACCGCTAACTTCGTAGGCGGGGTGACTACCAACTAGGCCAGCGCGTCGTCAACCAAACTAATTGTCAGAATTGGAAAAAAGAATCCAAAATTTGACACATTTCCTTGAGATTTAACCATTAGTTACGATTTTTAACGAGTTGTGTTCCATATCGGAGTACCTAAGTATTCAAACGCAGAGTTGGAACGCAGCACTGAATTGTAAACTAACATACGTTCGACACGTCTAGACCCTCTAACTAAACACAACACCCGTCCAAAACACATATGAATCAAACTTGAACTGCGCTACATACAAGCAAGAGGCCTTTGTAAATCGGGCGAATTGCAATGTCCAGAGTAATTAGAATCCGTGTTATATGTGTAGTTAGATCAACATAGAGGTCTGTCGTTAATTGGTAGCTTGACCAAAGTCATTACCAACCTGGTCCGTATGTAGGTGCATAGAATGAGGAGGTCTGTGTGGTTTGGTTTGGATATTGTAATTATTGTTTAGTGTTTGTGCTAACGCATAATATCGTCAATGTGTCGGAGTGCTGTCTGTGCTAATATTGATTCAACTGATGCTGATTTCGTTGGATTGTGAATGTTTTGAATAAGACTTTCATTACAGTTTATGGCAAACAACGGCGATAAATACTGAAAAACAGTATTTTATTAAGCTACTTATCTCGGGGTTCAAGCTATGTCCATACCAAATTTCATTCAAATGGGTTTAGCGGTTTAGTCGCATAATCATAACAATGCATTTAGTTTATTGGTATTTGTATGAAATACTAGAAAATGAGTTTTAACATCACCTATTCGGAAAGGGGATTTTTCTTCCCTGCTAGGAGGGATCAAAGTGGCACTTTTCCGTTCAAGGACATTTTGTCGCCAGATTTGATAATTGTTGTTAATGACAATTTCCAAGTGTAAAATTTTATAATTTGAGCACTTTTAGATAGTTTAAATAATTAAAATTATTTTATGACCAAGATATTTTATTGTCGGAGTGCTGTCTGAACTAATATTGATTCAACTGATGCTGATTTCGTTGGATTGTGAATGTTTGGAATAAGACTTCTATTACAGTTTATGGCATGCGCTGTTGGTTTTCATTAGAAACAACGGCGATAAATACTAGCTATTTCCTAGAAAATGTATTTTCACTGTGCTGAACAGTATTTTATTAAGCTCCTTATCTCGGAGTTCAAGCTATTTCCATTCCAAATTTCATTCAAACGTGTTTAGCGGTTTAGTCGCATAATCATGACAACCCATTTACAATATTAATAATTTAATATCATTATTTATATTGAGAAATAAAAAGTTTAGTGTTTTATGCACTACAAAAAATTCAATGTTAGTCTTAGTCTATGAATTCTGTGATCCCTCAAATCCATACCAACATAATAAACAAAGCTGCCCCTTGCCCTGCACAATGTTGCCACAACAGCGGGAGGAACCGTTTAATTCTGCAAACAGCCTCACATCTCAGTCTGTGCTGTGCACCGCACGGCAAACATTATTCACGCACGCAAACACGCACGGCAAACACCGTGTGTGCTGCGGTGGGAAAACGCCTTTGGAAATTATCGGTGCATCTTGTGCTGCTAACCACAGAGGCATAATATGTTGGCGGTATAGGTTGTATTGTTTGAGCCTTAAATACGAAATGTAAGCTTAGGTGAGGTGTATGACGATGAGAAATAATTTTCTACAATATTAAATTAAATTTCATTTAAATCTTCAACTTGCAAAAAGGACGTAAGACTCATTTGCACGCTCAAGACTATAATCTTTAGACTGCAATCCTAACACAACAAATGCTTTAAATACCAACCCTGAGAACTAAGATGGAGGCATCTATGCAATCGGAACCACACCGGAACACAAAGCGAACACTGCTATTTGTTGCCACTTAAGTTGAGGGATAATATGGTGGTAACAATCCGGACGGAACCTGCACAAGGTACCACCACTAATTTAATATTGTTTACATTTTATTGTTTATTAAAAAGAAAAAAATAGGAAAGTCTTTAGGCCTTATTAGTAAAAACTGATCTTAGCTGAGATGCCCCTCTCAAGATATGTCTTATATACTTTACGTACGTTAACTTTACTTTGGCGTACCTGAAGTACGCATTTGGCCAAGATCCGTATGTATAAACGACCCTAGAACTATCAAAAGATTAGTAGCTAGTCTATGCCCAGACTTGTTTGACGTTGGGAAATCCGACTAAGCAACCATTATGTTTCAATGTGTGCTAAATATAAATAATACATCAATTCGAGATGAACACGACGCTGGATAACTGGTGCAGTCTGTAGGAAATTGCGATGTCTGAAGGCGAGGCAGGTAGCGTCAGTAAAAAAATATTATTGCGTTTTATAAACCCAAGTTTTTGAGGTTATTTGAATCAGTGAAGGCATCGAGTTGACTATAAACGTTTATATTAGTTTCATTCATGTGTGACTAACCTATAGGGTACATATACAGTCACATAATTAGGGACACATAATTAACCAACCAAACGACATTGTGTTTTGTCAGATAGGATGGTAATTATCAATTCATAACCTCTAGAATAAATTTGAAAAAGTATGACCGCACCGTGTCTTTTTTGTTCTCTTAATTCTAAAATTAAAGTTTAAAATTATAAAGAAACAGAGCTGGTTTTGTGCAGTCACAGATTTTAATTCTTATGCCACTATGGGACCCTGTCATAATGACAGCGTCAAGGGACGAGATAGAAATTAGTAAATGGGAATTAATCGTAGGTTTTATACGACAAGGATCTATAGTGGTATGTCAATTAAAGTCCGTGACCGTACGTTTGTTTATATGAGTAGGGTGATCTCCAGAACCACTGGCTATTTAAAACAAACACTGTTTGTAAGGTACCTACGGTACTCGAACTCCGGATGAACACAGATTATAATAAGTAAGTCAATTATTCAACCCGGGCAACGTCGGAACGACCGCTAGTCCCTTATAATATACTCAAATGAAACGTAACCTTTTCAATTTAAGAATGTATTGTTGAGAGTTCTTATCTGTTTTGCTATCGCTACGTGTTATCAAAGGCTCTGTTCGTCTGGTTTCCATAACTCCGCGAACGAAATGAGGTGTGAACTTTCCATTATGCGCTGCGATCCCGGACCCGCAGCGATTTGCTCGGCTTTTAAATATAATTGTACGGATTTGGCATATTTACTGCATTTGGGGTCTTTTCAAACTTTTCTGAACAAAGCACCTATTTTGTTCAAATCAAATTTTGTATTAAGTGATTGATAACATACAATTACTATTAAACGCATAAGAATCCCGAAATAATTGTGACCCTACTTTCAGAGCGGATATCTCCTAAACGGCTCAACCGGTATTGATTAAACCTAACTAAAAACCATCCCTGTCAAACTAGCATTACATTTAAATAAATTTTATCCGAATTGGTTCATCCGTTTGGGATATACGATACCATAGACACAGATACATCTGAATACACAACACTAATACATCTTCGTTGCACACAATAAACCTAAAGAAATAATTTTACAAAGTAAGCAAACATACGCTTTATACCTATTGTTCTTTTTTTCTAGATAACTTTTACTAGCGATTTTGGAAATCAAATTACTTCAAATGGATTATTTACTGTTTCGGAGCTACTTCCAATCCAATAGCCACATACTGCCACAGCATACTGCATTGTATTGACGGCTATCCCCTCCCCAGTCGGCTGCAATTTGTCAAGGTGCAAATGCCCGTACAGCGCTCGTTAGCTCGCTCTAGCATTTACACCGTCTCCGGTAATACGCTTAACTGGTTTGCTGGAAGCGCTTAAAGTACAAAATTCAAAATTGGAACTGCTTTATGTAGCATAAACAATCATCTGTGAAGTGTTATGGTATTGTTTTAAATTTGTCCGCCATTGCTGTAAAGTAAATAACAGCTAACGAAACGTTGACATTATAACAGGTCAGTGACGATACGTTTTTTACCGCCTAGAATCTCGGCCTTGATGCCGTTGTAAATAAGATGCCTATAGGCTTTGAAAGGAAGTCAGTTATAGCTCTTTTTTTTTGGCTGGAACTCTAAGTATTGACATTTTATAAGACGGCCTCTGTTCTATTTGTATGTTTAAAAAAATACCCCCCACCGTTTGAAGAACATTTTCAATAACGTGTCTATTGATAAACAAAGATAAAACAACAATTCGAGTAACTGGCAACGGCAAAATTCAGTCCGACATTTTCCAACGAACAAACCTCTCAAAGTATGATTTTGTGGGTGGTAGGACCCTGTGCAGGGTCTGTCCGGATCGCTACCACCATCTTATCCATTAACCTACCGCCAAACAGCAGTGTTCGCATTGTTATGTTCCGGTTTGGGGATAAGACAGCCGGTGTAATGACTAGCATAGAGGCATTCCATCTTAGTCCTCAGGGTTGGCAACGCATTTGCAGTCTTATGCTAATGTCTATGGGTCACAGTTTCCACTTACCATCAGGTGGCCTGTGTGCTCGGTTGCCTTCTCTATGGCATAAAAAGAAAAATGAAAACCAGGTCACAGTTCACGTAAATTCACATCAACAATGACCCGTTTTAATTGCTCTAGAACATATTCAATAATCATCGAACCAATCATTTCTGATTATAACTCCGCTCTAATTTGCCCAACGCTCGTCAATACCTGGGGCCCGGGAGGCCGATTAGACGCCCCGAGGCCTATTAGAGACCCCGTCGGCCCCCGGAGGGTTCCGCGATCGCTGCAGTATCGCTTACCGGGATCTTGAGCAGCGGGGAAATCTCAGGCTGTTGTTTCTGACGGATTACAGTTGAGCGTTACCTCAGGAGAGCGCTTGGGTAAATAACAGTTATTTGTTAATATTGGGATCGTTAATATAAGCAAGTATCTACAGATAAATAAATAAATAATAATAATATCAGGGTACAATGACACACCAATTGCCCTAGTCCCAAACTAAGCTCTAGGCTTGTACTTTGGGTACTAGACAACAATATAAATACATATATAGAGAAATAAATATATACTTAAATACATAGAAAACATCCATGACTCAGAAACAAATATTCGTGCTCATCACACAAATATCTGCCCTTACCGGGATTTGAACCCAGGACCACTTGCTTCGTAGGCAGGGTCACTACCAACTAGGCCAGCGCGTCGTCAGATGTAGTGAATTATCGTCACACAGTATAAATGAAACAAAGTCGCTCTGTCCCTCTGTATGTAATCTTTCAAACTACGCAACGGATTTTAATGCGGTTTCATCAATAGAGAGAGTGATTCAAGAGAAAGGTTTTATGTATAATGAATATTGTTTTATGTACTCGTGTTACTGAAAACTCACATAAACCGAAGCGAAGCAAGGGCAGGTTGCTAGTGTTTCTATAAATGTATCTTACTTTATTGGTTTATCGATGATCTTACAATATCTAAGTACAATAATTTACTACTATAGCTGAACGGTGAGAAGGATAGTAAATCTTAAAGTTCATACTTAAATATTGGGGGCTCTCTTCTCGGTAAACCATATTGCTTCTGACATGTTATCGTGGTTTTTTTCACTCGTGCGTCATTAATATCAAGTAAATAAGAGTGACAATATAACATGTCGAAAACAACATGGTTTTAGCGAATAGAATAGAGTCCCAAGGGATTTGTAATTCACATTACGCTGTGTTTTTTTAATCGGTACAGACAATAGAGTTCATAAATATGTGTACATCATGTCAGCCGAAAGACGTCCACTGCTGGACATAGGCCTCCCCCAAGGCTTTCCACTCAGACCGGTCTTGTGCTTTTCGCATCCACCGCGGTCCCGCGATCCTGACGAGGTCGTCACTCCATCTTGTTGGAGGCCTACCTACAGCTCGTCTTCCGGTCCGCGGACGCCGCTCCAGAACCTTCTGGATATACACTTTAGTACATTGTTACTTTAATAGCTGTGACATTCCATGTATGGCAGTTTAACATGACATGAAATAGACAAGGTACTAAAATGTACACATACTTATAAACTCAACTTTACGTGGAAGTCCGAAACCATAGGAGATACTCATATACTCATATACTCATATACTCATTTATTCATAATATTTACAGAATATTACATGTCACAATCATTACAAAAATATTTCATTTAAAGTCAAGGTACAATAATGGGTATTAATGATTAAATAATATATACATTATTGATATTTATCCGGTAGGTACATTAATCCTATAACATATTACTAGTAAAACACACACACACACACACACACACACACTACACTTCGTTACAGCTTATATGTATAATTTTTAACATTGAAAAGGTTTTTCTTGATGCACGTATTCTTTTTACACTGTAAAGGGTCACTTTGCACATTGCACGTGCCAATCCTCACACATTACGTCGCTTGTCGGGTCCCATCGGGTCTTATCGGCAGATACGTGGAACGGCCCCGCGATTTACAGCCGCGTGAGGACACCAATGACCTCGTAACTCCCTGATCGGCGATAACTATCCTGCCTGTTTCCTTTTTGTTGCCGTGCAGTGGGTCTTTCGTGAAGGTTTTTAGAACTGCTACTCAGTTGGTATTGGCACACAATTTCAAGTCTAGATTCCCGTGACTTAGCGTAGTTGTTTATCGTTTTTCCCTCGAGAACTGTCAAATTGATCGGGATAAAAATAACCCTATGTTTCCCGTAGTTCAAGCTGTATTCATACCTAATTATGTCAAAATCGGTTTAGTGGTTTACCCGTAAAATCGTAACGAACAGACACTTCAGGTAATTACTTTATATTTGTATGGAAGTATGGATAGATAGTAGCTCTTAATCTTTTGGGGCAGACCTAAGACAAGGTGGAAAGAGGTAGTGCTGAAGGGCATGCAGGATCAGGCATCCGAAGACGATGTCAAGGACAAAGCGAAGGGGTGAAAAAAAACCCACCACCAAAATTATGTGGGATTAATAATAGCTAAGAATCTTGGGGACAGATAAATAACATTCTGAGGCAAATAATTAGTATTATTTATGACCAGCGACTTCTTCCACGTGACCATGCCAACAGTCATTGTTTTCGGAAAAAATGTGTGAAACTAGGATTTAGCGGGTGGTAGGACCTTGTGCAGGGTCCGTCCGGATCGCTACCACCATCTTATCCATTAACCTACCGCCAAACAGCAGTGTTCGCATTGTTGTGTTCCGATTTGGGGATAAGACAGCCGGTGTAATGACTAGCATAGAGGCATTCCATCTTAGTCCTCAGGGTTGGCAACGAATTTGCAGTCTTAGGAATGTCCATGGGTCACAGTTTCCACTTACCATCAGGCGGCCTGTGTGCTCGTTTGCTATTTATCGTGAAGAAACAATAAACATACCTACATAGCCAAATCTTTCGCATTTATAATAATAGTGCGATTAAAACTATATCCAAATGCTTATTCAAATACATCAATACAGCTGAAGCCTTAAAAGCGATCTAAGAGCTTAATCACGCCAACAGCATACACACTGGACAACTTGTAATTGAAAATAGCGGAGTTGGAAACTCGTATCGTGGGCTAGGTCTGTAATATGTGTACTAGCAACCCACCGCCGGTTCGCTTCGGTTTATGTAACACCCGTATCCAAAGTTTATAATACACTCAGGAGCAAAAATACCGGGTCAGAATGCGTTTTTCATACAAACGAGACTATTTCGAAGCCTTGGTTCCTCGCCAGGGGTTGTTTTGAGTGAGGTTTAATGGTGGATACTCCGAGGTTCAATAGAGGAGGTCAAAAGTTCTTAAGATGCTTAATTGATCGCACAATCAGTTAACACCACAGCGGGAGAGTTTGGGTCAGCACTTGGATTTCGTTACATTTGATTGCCATTTTAGATTTTCTGAACAAGTACAATGCCGGCGTTAACCGCAGATTCATTCAGTTGGGTATCCTAGGCACTCTGTAAATCCTGTATCGATGCTTGAGGTATTCATCATCAGATTTCATTAAAAGCATTCCCTGGCGAGGAACCAAGGCTTCGAAATAGCCTCTTTAGTATGAAAAACGCACTCTGACCCGGTAGTTTTCCTCCTGAGTGTACATAAAGACCTTCCTCTTGAATCACTCTAGCTAAGCGAACTAAGCGAACAGACAGCGGAAGCGACTTAATTTTATTATACTATGTAAGGTTCCCAGGATTTCAGCAATTTACATCATCATGTCAGCCGAAAGACGTCCACTGCTGGACATAGGCCTCCACCAAGGCTCTCCACTCAGACCGGTCTTGTGCTTTTCGCATCCACCGCGGTCCCGCGATCCTGACGAGGTCGTCACTCCATCTTGTTGGAGGCCTACCTACAGCTCGTCTTATCAATGTCTACAGCAATTTACATACCCAATTTTATTAAAATCACAACCAACATCGACACAACGTGAAAGCGTCACATACAGAGTGTTTTTTAAATATTTATTAAAACCAAAACTAATATGCAAACATAAATGTTAATTCAAAACACACATCACAAACTCGAACATGTAGCGGTTGGTGCATGTGCAAATGCATCAGCAAGTGCAAACGGCTTAACTCTAAGCACACTAATTAGTGCATCCACTAATTGCAGAAGAAATGCAGTTGATGTGAGTTACAACGACGCTTTAGCTGCGTTTGTACGAATTTACGGTTATGTTTAATTTCATGTTAACTCGTAGAGGTAAAGAGTTAAATGTTTAATGTATTTTTTTATGAGTTCTGTATCATAAAGTTTAATCAACTGACGTACTTCTTAATCTGATAGTAAACTTACTATGAAAAGACCTGTCGAGTGAGTCCACGTACTAAGAGCCACTAAGGAGTTCCTATGACGCCCTTCCGACAGTTACAAATCGATTAAAATCTATATATATATATATAAAAGGCAAACCTGATTCACTGACTTATATATCAACGCACAGCCGAGAATACTGTACCTAGAAACTTGAAATTTGGTACAGGGCTTCCTTTCATGATGTAAGTGAGCACTAATAAAGTATTTTTGGAAATTCACCCCCTAAGGGGTTAAAATAGGGGGAGTAGCGGGAAACTAATTATACGCGTACGAAGTCGCGGGCGTCCTATAGTTGACTGTATAACTACAGACCTTTAACTGGGACTCGCAATCTCAATCGACTTCAAAGCGGAACCATCGTTACCTTTATCAAATAGCAAAGAGAGTTTCTCTAAAACTGTCACTAACATCCCATAAAACCTCCCACACACGTAAGTCGCATCACACCCATGCGATAAATCAGTGCGGGCGCGAATTAATTCATTTCCTCGCGCGTACGTGACGTCCGACAGTGAACAGCTGGCTTTAGCCGGGCACGTTTCATTGGCCCATAGAGAAGTGGCGGGAAATTGATAAAGGAAATTCATGAGAAAAAGTGGCGGTGATACCAACGTAAAAAAACCTGTGGAATTGTTGAGATGTTGGCTGTTTAACCATAAATTAATTGATACGTGCCCTGCGTTGGTGGTAGGACCTTAACATAGAGTCCGTCCGTATTGTCAGCACGTTCTTACTAAACTTGACACCAAACAACCAGCTGTTCTGCAGCGGTTTGTACAAGAATAAGTAATTTAATAGTAGTTTAGTGGTATGCACTGATGATTCACTTACGAAACAGGTGACCTGTGTTGCTAGTTGGGCCCATTTTTCTATCTTTCTATCTTTACCAGATCGTAATATGATCGCGACTACTGCTCAATCCTCGTTCCAAATATACTTCCATAACTTCGAGGCCTAACATAAACGGCGCAAACTTCACGAGCTAAAACGACGCCAATAAAACCATCTACACTACTAAAGGGCCTATGTATCAACGTGTCCGATAAACTTAGGCTCTTTTAGAAGTACATTGCGTTTACGAGGTAACTTTTTATTTCTTCGATGTACATATTATTGCGAGTAACCGGGTCGCCAAGGAAGTAATTCTGACTTCAGGACCAATGTCTTAGGAATATTGTTTAAGTGTCTTGTGAAAATATGATACGTTCACGCGATGTGAAGGTAAACATTTTCGTGGAGTAGGTATAGGTTTTTGTGTTTACAAAAACAGACTTAAAATAAAGCTTTGACGGAGAGATATCCTATACTATAAGTAAATACAAGTTTTTGTAATAACTAACAGTAAGAAACAGGGGAATTGCGGAAATGTACCTAATTCTCGTACGAAATGGCAGCCTCAAACAATAGATAGGTTACATGTTATAGTCAAGGGCTTACGGTCTTAATTTGCTACCCATTTCAAAGAAAATCTGCTTGAAGATGTCATTGTCATTAGAGATGCCAAGTCATTTGTGATTGACAGGAAACTCAACCTTATTGGTGTAGAATGTCAGATTGACTTTGGAACTAAGGGGGGTGGCAAATTTAATTCCTTGACTGTACATATTTTACTTTGTACACCCATACATTCTTAAGTAAGTTCTATGTGTTGTGATAAGTAACCATAAATTAAGCCAAAATGGTTAACCTGTTTCAAGACTATGGTTTAAACTTTTACATTGTACAACTTACGAACTGTCAAATAAGTAAGTTCCACAGAATAAAAAAAGGTAATTTAGAACACATTTGGAGTTAAGGTAAACACTCTGAATTAACCGTAGAGAATTAACCGTTAAGTAAAACCAATTCCATTACTCAATAAATAATGGCACGCGGACTAATTATTAAATAACCCTTCACTCTCGCATTTGTGCCACAATCCGGCCACAATCGGCTCAAATGAGCCCGCCATCATTCAGACGTAATGCTAATGCTGCTTATTTATTGACGGTAATCCATTACACAATGCCAGCTGACTAGACCCTCGCACCAAACCAATTGCAATTAAAACTGAGCTCTACTCTACTTGGATGTTAGAGTTACTATACCAATATCTCAAGGAACGCCTTTTCGTCCTACACTCAAGAGATCGGGTGTCTTTGTTCGATGGTCAGCACTTGAGCTTCAAATAAGGCGCGCTGAAGTGGTCATGTCTTTGCTTGAAGCCAGTGTTGCGTGAACTTCACCGCTGCTCTCGATCGGTTAATTTGGATAGCGGGCGGCGGGTGTGGTTGCTTTTAGTTGGGTCTGTGTAAAATGGTCGGTTGGAAGGGCTTTCAAGAAAGGATGCGTCCCTACCGCAGCCTCTCAGCGTCTTAGGAGTTCACTTATGTTCTGAGGTAAAGTATAGCTGGTAAGAGGGAAAGTAATTAGTTTGCTTAAGGTTTTACCATATGGGCTTAAGGGGATTTTTAGAAGAGCTCATGGTGTTTTATTGCCTGATAGCAACATTAGTCTGGTATATAGCTTATGATTCGCGTGAAATGGTTTTGAATATCCATTGGTCCTGTTTTTATACTCTTAATTTAGGTGTTCTTTTGATTCTGAGGCTAATTATACTTTTGGGTTTGCATGGAGCAAGTTATGATGGCGTATGATAATTGAAAAGTATACAAATTACCAAACCCAGAAATTAATTGATGACCTTGCGGCTAAAGAGATACATTATTTTGGTTCAATTAAGCCTTGCCTTCTTCAACGTTCCAAGATTTTTCACAACGAAGTAACGCTGACCGCGTTTTTCACACGACATTCCAGCTTACAAATCCTCTACAAAACTCCGAATTAATTTCAAAACGTATCACATTGCGAACACGGTTACGAATGAACTCACGATACTATATCCACTTAAGCCCTTTTCACACAAGGCGTACATATGATACACACAGAAAAAGTATTTTCCCCCTAACCCGCCTCTTCCCTGTCGGCCGTGAATTACTCGGGTGCCTAATGCCCGTAGGATGAGCTGGACGGATCTTAAGAACCACTCGCGGCTTAAGTCACCGCCATTACAGGGTAATGTCCGATGGGTTGTAAAAGAAATTGTTTGTTTTGTGAGTCATGTTGGCTAAACTGTATTATGTACTATTTTGCGTGTGTTTGAAAAAAGAATCACGGTGTATTGTATATTTGTATATAAATCTGTGGCGTAAGGAAATTGTCTTGAAGTATTTTAATTAGACTCGCTTCGTTTGTTAGGCATTCCATCTTAGTCCTCAGAGGGTTGGCAGAGCATTTGAAGTCTTTGCATTTCATTCTGATTATTATGGTCTTGAGGATGAAAATGTACCTATATGGATCACAGAACCGACTTACCTACAGATGGCCTGTGTGAAAAAATGTTGTATGATCAAGCAAAAATCAGGCTTTAAAAGTATTGCTCGTCCTACATAAAACTTTGTAGACACGAAAATCAGTTGTAAGTAAAACTTTAGGAAGGAGGTTAATTACAATTTACAATTACAAAAATATAATATAATTTAGTTAAAGAAGGAACTTACTTGTGATTGTTTTTTTGTGCAATAAAGACTTTACACATGATTTCTTCCTTTTGTAAGTCTGCACGAAACCTTAGCTAGCAATTCACAGAATTATTACACAAACGCGCCATAATAAAATCTCTGACACAGCCAATTTATCAAAGAGCAAATAAAAACAGCTAGAGCACGAATAAATTAACCATTCATCTTGGAATAAAAACTGCAGCCGGATTAACCTTTTTGCGGCGACATGTGTCGTGGAAACAATGCTTGCTAATTAAATCTTCCCGCGAGCGGTGATGGGATTTAGCTGGTTTGTGAGGGGATAAAAAGTTAAAGGTATTTTTATTACGTTTTATAATGCAACTTTATTTAAAAAATGAGATTAACTTGACATTTGTCTTGCAATAGAAACTACACACGTAAAAAGTGACCAGGGATAAAAATATAATGAAATTATTTTGATGTTTTGTAATGTACAATTTATAATACTATATATTATACTGTATATAACGTGAAAGATGAATGAGGAATGTCACTTGTTACTCGGTCGGTCTCACTTGAACTTAATGTTTAGTTTCAATCTGTGCCGCTGTTCTAAAAGAATTTAATTTACAAGTTATTCTAGTTTTTTAATTGGAATTAACTCGGTTAATATTTGGTTAATGGTGTGTTATACAATGCTTTGATGAAAAATACAATAGGTACTAAAATGTAGAACTTTGAAATGGTCGTACTTCATATCACAAAAAAAACAAACACGTCTGTTTTATTAATGGCAGTTCACCGCGATACTCCGCAGTGATTTCACCTATGTCAAGTTTCAAATTCCAATCAAAAACACAGGTCATAAAGTAACGAATTACTGCAACAACACATTTTACTGGCTCAACAATCTAAGTTGAAATATCTCATAACTTTCCCTCGTCTCTCAAAACTGGATATTAATCTTCAACTACCTTGTTAGCATCCCTAAAACTGGATGTTATAAATATATTAAATTTTCAACCATTCGTCGACATTGACAAGCGATCTCAAGTACTGACCCTAAATCCTAATCAAATGCTCGTCCCAATATTCAATGGGCGGAAGATTGGATGAGGAAGGATCCTGCTCCACGAGTGCGATGGGTCTTCGAGGGCCAAGATAGTAAATACAATTTGAGATTAAAAGCTGCTTTTTGTCCAGCAAATCCTTTCGACATGCCTATGTTTAAACGGTAATAACATATATTTATATTCCAACCATATAAACATTTCATTTTACAGTACGATCGCAATATTAAAGAGCTCTAAGGACAAGGTCTTAGCCTTTGAATATACCTACTTTTAACTTTAGCTTTTTTATGCAGTAAAAAGTGCATTCATGCCATGATACAATTGAAATCGATGATGGTAATAAAACTCGACCGTAGCACTAAATTACGCACGTAATGCATTTTACGTTATAATTTTACACTAGCACATTTTAACCCATATTTACCTAATATAATAAATAAGATTCTAATGTAAATTTCCTGCAAAAGAAGCAACAATAGACAAAGGTTACGCAAAACGACGTAAAAAATCCCTCCGTCCTCCGCCCCTTAACACTCGAAATAAATACTTGACTCGCATTCACTTGTCTTCCAACTTCATGGCATTAAACTTCCAGCAAGTCTTCATGATCGCCTCTAGACTGAGCTGTCCAGTACACTAATTGCGTCGTGTCCGCATTTGTCCGAGGTTTGCGGTCCGGGGAAAATACTGAAAGAGAAAAGACTCCAAAACGACACAAGTTGCGGTTTCACGTTAGTCGCTCGGCGGGTATCATTTATTTTAGGCTAGTTAGATGGCATGGCGGACCGAGTTACAAATTCTAGACCAAAACCAGCTTGGAGTATACACATCTAAATATTAATTCAACTCTTAACACGGCCGCCATTACTGTCATGTAAATAAAATCTCAGCCGTGTTTTGTTTTGCTTTTTTATATAAATAAAAGGCAAGATTCCCATAACGCTTTTAATACAATATGACTCAATAATATTGCTTTTTGCGTGTTGTGGTATCCTTTTTTAAACTCGGTCGCCATTACTGTCAAGTAAGTAAAAACTATCGTAACGTTGACGATACGATTGTACGTCAAAAGCAATATTAATTTACGTTATTAAATAGAAGCCCAGCAATACTCTATCAAAATTTAAAGGAGCATGAGCAGAAATGAATGAACAACTAATAAGCACTATATCAAAGGATGTCCCGTATAATTCTACAACGATTTTGAAAATTCTAGAACATCGAGACGCCTACATAGACAACGTTAGCATAATTACTTGGTAACACCGCTGTCTTTGCATGGCGATAACTTTTTTCACACTTAGATTTCGAACTACCTGCTATAGTAATAGTTTTACAACTCAGAATTACCTATCCAGTGACATATCGCTTGTCTTCATTGGTCATATAGGCTAATCAGCTCACCCTTAGCCAGATATTAGAAACAAGAGAAAGCGCTTTCAAAAATATAACGGATAATACAAAAGGTATTTCAACACTCAGTAAAAATCCGACATTTGAAAAGGGAAAGTCTCCAAAGTTCTTCAATTTTAATAATAAAACGAGGGGCCGTCAAGCAGTAGATATCAAACATTGTTTTTGGAGTTATTCTATAAAAGACAATGTCTGAAGGAATGCTCGAAGAAATGTACTTTTAAAAATAATTCGAAATGCTTCCGGTAGCGGGCGGAATACCAGTTTAATAGAGAATTTCTTGTCGCATCTGTATTTAAACACATAGAGTTGATTTTGATCTGCACGAGATAAATTTAAGTTGGTACAATTCACAATGAAGTTTTTCCGTGTCTGAAGCTTGGCAGATGGGAGACATGAATATCTTACGCATTTTGTCTCGTATTATTTCCTCCTCGCTTAGTGCATTAAAAGAAAAAACAATACAACTTCGGCTACCATTACTGATAAAAGAAAATACTTTCTCATTAATAACGTTACCGAATGAATAAAAATGCTACCAATAAATTGTATACCTTTCTAAAATATCAAAAAGGTTACAAAAATAACCTGATAACATCAGCTTTACACCCAAAGGCACTTTTAAACCTATTGTTAATCTTATTAAAAGTACGCAAACAAATAACGCCCCAGGCTATAAAGGGAAACATTTTATTTTTTTATCTCAACTCCCACTGCGAGGCCCGAGGCAAATGCTTCTCGTCCAAACAGCCAAAAATGCTGGCAACATAAGATGCCATAAACGTCATATCTGAGAAGTTTGACATGTAACGCATATTATGGGAATTAGATAACTGTAATATTGTAACATTCTTGCCTGAAGGGAAGTTCTTCCCCGATTTTCATTTTCTTGCCTTTTTAATACTTGTATTGGAGAATCGCCGGAGGTGTGTACTCGTTAGAAGATATTTTGGCAGTGACATTGTAATTGTAATGCAGTGTGTGGATTTTGTTTGGAAAGAAACTAGAACTTATGTCAATATACTTACTACACCTAACATAGAGTATCTACTTACAAACTGGTTTCTTTGTTTCAGGTAATTACGGCAAAAACCAACAACTTGCGAATGTCAGTAACGGCAAGTAAACTGTTACCACCCTAAAAAATAGGACCATAACCAATTAACAATATCTCTTAACTTTTCCGCGTTATCCCTGAACGCCGGTTATCGCGCGGGTGGCGCCACTGATGCGCCGAAGTCTTTATTGGGCCATTTTGTTTATGCCTGCGATGTTGGCCGCCCTGACTTATGAAGCGCGTATGATAAGACTGGCTGAATTTATTTCTTAAACGGGCTGTATTAATTGATTTCGGTTGTTCGTGGTTTTAAAAATAGAATAATGGGTTGTTCTAATCTATATCTTCTTGCTTTATGTGCTATAGACCATTATCTTAATATATGATATTATCTTGATATTGTCTATGTTAATTTGTTAAAGATTTAAGAGTGAACTTTAAGCTCACGTCCAAAAAGTTTATGAGATGTTTATGGTGTGACAATAGGCAATGTCGAAGTTAGGGATAATTACAATGTCACAATGAAATAATATTTTCCTGGCCAACCGTACCTATGCTTACAGTGTAAAGTTTTACTACAGGTAGAAATTCGTTCTACATGGACAAAGACTTGACCAAAATACGCAGCCAGTATTCGAAAACACTAGACAACTCTACTTAATAACGTCAAAAGCCGTATTCAAAGGTAATTATTACCAGTACATTACTCGTCCCGCGAGTGTCATCGGCGTCGGTATGCATAATTACGAATTAATTAAGTTTTAGTTCCGCCCGAGTAATATGACACTAATACCCGAGCGACACGTGTTTGTGTCATGTTGTGTTATTGTTGTGGTCATTGTTGTTGTATTGTAATTTGTAAGTTACGTAACTAAATATGGTTTAAAAGGGATAACACTGGGGTTTTCAATATTTCATGTTAGTTAGTTGCTGAAGTTCAAGTCGAGAACCAATATGTAATGATCGTGAACTAATGAGATACAACGTCAAATCAATAAATGCCAATGGTTAATGTTACACAAGTAGTCATATAGGCTGAAATAAATACGCTTCTTTTTATCGTTTCACGACAGTTTAGTTGACATCTACTTAAACATGTACTAGAAACGAATCTATTTCAGCATTTTTCGACAATGCCACGTAAATGCCAAAACTAAGTGGTCGAAACTCAAGATGGCGGCCATTAACAGAGTCTGTCGGTAATGGTTCCTCAACAAGAGAGGGATCTGAGAGGGCCCATCAGTTACACGCCACGGTGCACTATTCGCGGAAGAATGCTTAGCACTTCAGTGCCATAAACACTTAATGGAGTCAATTTTATGTGGAAAGACGGTGGGCACTAAAATGTGTTGCGGAAAATAGGTGAAGGTTTTCATGATACATATTGTATCAAGTTAATTTTACTAATATGGAGAAACATTTCTTAGAGCCCTGAACGGGAGAATATTAGAAAACAGTAAAACTATAACTAAAGAACCAATTAGTCAAGAAGCGCTCATCATCATCATCATTATCAGCCGCAAGACGTCCACTGCTGGACAAAGGCCTTCCCCAAGGTTTTCCACAACGAAAGACCCGGGTATGTCCTTAAACTACGCCCAGAACCACCGGAGGATGGGCAGCAGCGTTCTCTCAGAACACGGTGAAATACTGTGATCGCCAACCCGCCTGCCAAGCGTGGCGATTATGGTAATTTTCTCCCCAAGAAGCGCTGCAGAAGCAATATTAATGTACTCTTTCGATAGTAGTTTAATGGGATTGGGTATGATTTTTATACCAACTAAGTTAAGATACACAGATTCGTAAAACGTATACTATTTGAAAGTAGTTGTTGGGAAGTGTGTAGTTCAATCCGTTAGACGAATTATCATAATAATTAAACTACTGTATTCCTATTAAATTTGTACTATCAGCTACTGAACATTTGTGACCTAATGTGTATCTTGTCACCATACAAAAACTCACTAGTGGTTAGTTAATTATGTTATTGTTAGTCCGTTAATACCATCTGATACGTTAAAAAATAGTGTTCGAATTTCAAACTCATCACTCACCGTTCCTAATTCAAAAAGCACCAATACCCTAAAACAAAAGCCGCGTGACCGTGCACAAAAACAGCCAGTAACGTTCGCATCAAGACGCCCCATTAACTTGATGAAGAAAGTATTTTATAGCGTAACTTGCAACCCTAATTACATAACATACATAACAACAGAAGGCCCGTTCTTGCATTTTCTCTATTATTATTATACGCTTTTGTACCTTTTCGACGAAATGAGCCTTCTGACCTAGTCGTAAACTTTGTGACAAATTATACGAAGTTCGATGCGGTACTAAGAGCCGATTTAACCTCTCGCTTATTTCAGTGAGGAATGACAAAGACGTATTTATATAGCTAGGGCTGTAAAATAGCTGTTAAACGCGATTTGCATTCGTATTAAATTATCTTAAGTGCCATTTAATTACTGGCCATTTTAGCGTTAATTGTGCAAGTAAAACGTTTATTAGCACTAAACATAAGAAATCACATGAATTAAAGTTTTAAAGTTATTCTTATCTGAAATATATGCATTACGTATGCAAATTTCAGACTTAACAACCCTTTCAGCTGTTAATTTTTAATCACCCGTTCAAATCCAAATGCTCTTATTGGTAACACACGCCATTTCCGGTCGGTCCGTCCCTCACGCGCGTTCGCTTCCGGAAGACAATGTCCGGCCTGCCTACGTCCGATCACCGATTTCCGGTCCATCCCGAATCATTGAGTCCTCCGTAAAGTCTCCGATTCCATGTTTGAATTTTTAATTTCGAATTTGACTTCCATTTACAAATTTGTTTGGAATTTTGTAGAAAGTTATTAACGAGGTGACTATTGGAGCGTTATTCATTTATTAGGTTACGTTTTCCTTGTAACTCAAAGACATTAGACGCGATTTTGGGTCAGTTTTGAAAGAAAATCGAAAAGCTCTGTACTGAACGAGTTATTTCTTGAAGCAGCCGTCTGGATGATTCGATTAACGACCAGTTTTTCAGTCATTTTATTTGAAATTTTATGGCCAGTAATTTATTAACATGTTAAAATATATTATTAACATTACAAATCCACAAAGTGCAATTGTTTTAAGACACTTGTATCTCTTTTAATTATCATATATATTTAAAAAATTCAGTCCAACCTTTATATCCGTACCTTGCTTTTATGAACTAGCTTCCCCTAAGTGCTATAAATAATGCCACAAAGAAATAACCTAAAACTTAAGAATTCCCACCAAACATTCAGCACATAACTGAAATTTAAAAGGCACTGAAGTCGAAATGACAGTTGTGGATAAAGTTCGAACAGCGAAACGCTATTTCCGTTCGAGGAAAGACCGTTGGAAAACCGTTGGTTATTCGAGATCCTATTTCAAACGGTCGAAATGTGCAATCTCTCAACGCTATTGGTTCTCGTGATTTCAAGCTTTGAGGATTTGTTGGGATGAAAAGTGCTGTTATGAAAAGAGTTATGTGTTTGTGTTAGTAGTATTTTTGAAGTTGTGTGCTGCGGAAATACCAGCTTTCAGGGAGCCTAGTCTTGGGGCCCTAGCCAAGATGCTCTACGTTAACTAGCGTTTCTATCCTTTCCATTTTTAAACCAATCGCGTCACTGGTAGATGACGTGATATGAAAAGTCACGTGATCTACCAGTGACTTGATTGGTTTAAAAACGAAACGAATAGAAATGCTAGTTCGCGATGCATTACGCTATGTTAGCGATTTTCGATGATCGACAAAATGTAATGGATTGACGTTAGTTGATGACAGATCGCGTCGATTTCTTATGTCAACTCCATACATTTCGACTCGATAGAAAACTATAGACTAACTAACAAACCTTCGAATAATTTTGAAACGAATTTCATATAAACTTGGTAAGCCTTTTCAATGGTTAACAGAATTACACTTCCTCCTTGTGATTCTATTGGTGGCTTTCAAAAAACAACCCTACTCTTCTCTCAAAGGCCGGCAGCGCACCTGCGATTCCTCTGGTGTCGCGGGTGTTTATGGGTCGCGTTGATCACTTACCAACAGGTGACTTGCTTGCAAGTCTGCCTCCATTTACATATAAAAAAAATGTAAATTTTATAGTATCCTACTGTGTTACAGAGAAGGGTCGGAATAGAAAATAATGGAAATGAATCCACCGACAAGATTACTTTTAAGTAAATGATGATAATGAAATAAAATATTCATAATTAGCTGCCTAGCCGAAGACTGCGTTTTATTAATAATAATATAACATACTATAGCTTCAACAATGCCGAATATAGGCTCAGAGCTCAATATAATCCAAGAGTCGGAATCACAAAACACACCCCGGTCTATTGCAGAAGTTTGCCGACAAATTTATGTGCATATTGAATCGCTATTAAGAAACTTCGCGCTGGAATCCGATTTAATTTTACCCTTTTGCAGTCGTTTTCAAGCTCATACTGTGAAGAAACATTTTTTTTTATTGGACATAGTTATGTGTTCTTATTGTTGTTTAAAAAAAAATACAGAAAAAACGACAACGAACCGACTTTCTGCCATTTAGAATAGTTTAAAAAATGAAACGTTGAGTTTTTAACACATTAGTCTATTGATAAATAACATACATACATACATACCTTCACGTCTGTCTCCCAATGGGTTAGGTAGAGACTATGGAACGCCAGGTGCAACGGTTTAAATATACAACTTTCGCTTCCTCTACTATCACGAACCTCTACATGCTCGTACGTCGGTTTCGGGTGCTTTTGATTTGACCCTTATTCAGTACATTGCGAATCTGATCACTTTATATGCTTCTTAGGTCTCCCTTACCAACATCTTCACACATTCTCTATGTTAGTAGATAACAATAAATAAATATCAGGAGACAGTTGTATACATATATAGGTATCCCAAACTAAGCTGTAGGCTTATGCTTTGCATACACAAGACTTAGAAAGAAATACCTACTCGCGCTGAGCACACAAATATCTGCCCATATTGTGGATTGAACGTAGGACCGCTAGGCGTCATTCCTTACTTCAACATAAACATTTTCAATTGTATTTTTCTTTATAAATTTAATTGGTGCGCCATAATCAACCTTATTCGCACAAGTGACAAATGGCCAATAGCATCGCTTAGTTCCCGCAAACTCGCTGGTACACCCACTAATTCCGGAACCTAACTCCATATCTCCAATAGCTAAGTTAGTCTATTGTGGAATGTCTTTTAGTTTCAGTATTTAGAGTATCGTGAAGTTTGCGCAATGGAGCTGTTTGGTTTAGTCGTGTAAAGTTCTTGGCAAGAATTTGCGTGTAGTTGGCTAGAATAAAGGTTTATGGAAAATAGTGGCTTATTGTTCAAGCAGAAGTATTTCAGTTTTGACCGATGCCAAACGAACTTTGCGGGACGTTGCGTCATCGCAACGCTGCGATTTCAAGATAGAGCGACGCATGTATTTCACGTGGCATGTCGTTCTAATTTACATGTAGCACAACACAGCGACGATGACGCAGTGCACCGGCACGTGAGGCACGTCTCTTAGGGAATTGAAGATAAAGATAAAGATAAAGAGACATTTATTCGCAACATAACAAAACCACAACATAGATACAAAAAGATCAAGACACAGAGAAATTGTTGCGAAACGGTCCCAACTCAGCATTAGCTAGCCGTAGAGGCGGCACTGGTCTTCAGTTGGAACCGCTTGGTGAAGAGACGGAAAGTGACACACTTAACACAAAACAACGTTAAAAGAAAAACATCAAGAATCAAATACAATCATTCGTTCGAGATTATCTCCTGCTAAGAATGTGTTATAGGTTTACTTTAATTTTGTGTTGTTAATGTCTAAAATCTGCTTAAAGTGTACCTAGTTATGGTTGCAGATTTTGGACAGCTTTATTGAGCTTGAAAATTGACACCCACGTTAGTTTACTCACGAGTATTCCCTTGCTTTGAATATGAACCTGAATGTGGAACCAGGATATCTGTGTAAACAACAGGTTAGCTGAAAGAGTTCATTTCGTGGCATACCTACCTCGCCTTTCAAACATTTATTTGTTCAATAAAGCGTTTACCTACGAGTACATAGATCTTATCTTATCTTACCCATAATCCTATTCGGATGCACTTCGACTCCTTTAGAATAATTTGTGGAATTAACCACTAACACACTGCTCTTCGCATGTTCTTTTTTTTTTTTTTCTTTATTGAGGGTTACCAACAAGTGATACATTGTAGCAAACATCTTAAGTCCTACAGTCGAAACATACACTTAATGCTCACTTAATTATAGGTATCCACAACATGCAATGTTGGTTTCCTTGCGATGTTTTTCCTTCACCGTATGCTTATGTACTTAAGTTAGAAGAACTTATTGGTGGTGACTGCGTGGGTTCGAACTCGGTACCTTACGATCACGAGTCGCCCCCTAAGCCACCAAGCCACCGAATGGTGCCACCGATGCTCTCGAGTACACATACAGTGTAAGCTAAACAGTCATTGTCTTTTATGTAGTCCACTTGTTCCCTTGAGCGGGATTCCCTTTAATCCCAAACTCGGTCCAAGTCCGATTTCCCCGCAGTCCCAGTTCTTAGATAATGATTGAACTATCTCAGGGAACTCTGCTCCATTTGTTTCTTTGTTCTGTTTTTCCTTAACAACAGTTTCCTTAGACGTTGTCCGCAAACAAAATTAAGTGCAATAACAAAACTTAAATCGACTTCTTACTGATTAGTAGTTAATATCATACCGTAGAGTAGATAAAGCAGGCTCCAGATAATTTGTTGTTTTCGTTTTGGTCGTAGTAGCCTAAAATCTTACAAAACTTTGTGTTTATTGTTCTATGTACAAAACAAACTAAATTGGTTGATATCGTACTTTTAAGGGCAGTATTTCCTTCGCCACCAATTATCCTAACTGCCAATTAGTACAGAAATCGTTGCGCAACAAAGCTAAGGAAGCATTACTCATTTGTAAGGAAAACGGCGACCCAGAAAAATGTCGCCACTATCTGACCCACTTCCCAGCGCAACGACCTGGGTATCCGAAATCGAATAAAGTTTCAGTTTTCGTCAGTAGCGTCTCTTTCTCATGAATACTTAAACACTGGAGAGCAAAAGAGATAGTTGTTACGAAGTTCTGAGTTTCTTGTTTCGAAATACACCCGCTGTGTTTTCAGCCAGCATTATTTTAAGGCGAGCCCGAAATTCACACTCGCTCCCCAAAGGAATTTTAACCTTGTGTGTTTACAACTACAGTTAATATTTGTATGGTCGTGCGTTAATTTAATTTACGAATTTATCTAGAGAATGATCATGCGAGTATAAACTTTATAGACAGCGGGTAAACGACTTGTGTGCCAGTTTTATTGCACCGCGTGTATAAACGCGGTATTAAAAGGAATACAGCTGTTGGTGGCAATAAAAAGTATGCATTTTTAATTTCGTGTTTGATTAATGAGTTATTAAGCACTGTCAGGCGTTCGAAATTCAAATTGGGACGCTTCCGACTCGTTCTATTTTCGAATTTACATCATAACCGTCACGAGTTGTATCACTGATGACCTGTAAATAGGAAATTCCGAACGAAACAGAACGAATTGGTCCAGAAAAACACGCTTTCAAACTGTTCTTCCGTCACAGCGTAAACAACAAAATAATAACAATAAAAATTCATTTATCCACAATTTATTCTGATCCAATGCCCAATAAATTCTTTCAAACACTCATCACGAACTCTAAAACTGTCGTAACTAGGCACAAAAGAATCGTAAATAAGAAGGAATTGGGGCAAAAAGGCCTAAGTGAAGGCATCCAGTAATGAGGCGGAATTAGACTTCGGGCGTTGTCGGGCGTCGTCGGGTGCCATCGTAAATTGTCGAGAGCGTTCTTGCCTTCCAGATGAAACCCGGCCGGGGCGAGTTGGCAACAGTTTGGAGGTTCCGTAGTTGTGAAACTAGTTTGTTATAATTTGGCAGCGTTGTAATTGTTAAGGGACGTGTGAATAGAGTGTTAACTTGAACTTTTCACATTAAATGGGATTTGTTGGCAAGGGCTGGATATTAAATAGCGGTTTTGTTTATTTTACAGTGGTCAATGTAAGGTAAGCTAGTAGGCGTGATAAGGAACTGTTCCTTTACGCAATGGTGGGTGGATGCAGGCTGATTGGATGGATGGATGGATGGATTAATGATAACGTACTCGAAGGCGTTAGAATGGTCTGTATTTTGGGTTCGCCGTCGAACTTTTGTTTTGAGATTATCAAGGTACCACCAATATCGATCAGACGATATTTTGGGCTGTGACTAGAACAATTTAATTTTTTTTTTCTCATGCGGAACCCTAAAGCTAGCAAAAGGAAGAGACAAAGGGACTCAAGTTATATAAGGGCTATCGGCGCTCAGCCCATTCCTTTGATTGCCTCAAGGATTTGGCGGCGATTGATTTGAGCACTAAACGGCAATTTGAGCTCTCAACGGGACTTGAGCACTATGAGGCAATTCGCTTTTTGAGTAAATCATTCGCCAACCTATTTAAGCGTTGAAATTTTCTGTTGAATTAAAATTTTAGAATGTTAAACAGCATATTTATAGCGTGCTTTTGTAACGCGTTAATGAATTTCGTTATTATTATTATCATTTTCTGGTAAAACCTTGTTCGGTTGGAAATAAACATTTCCATCCTACCAATTGCGCCAGATAAGGTTCCTAAGAAACCAAAATCATTCGATAAATGCTTCAAAATCCAAGATAATACTTTTATTTTATTCCGCGACATTAAATACCGTTATTTTATTACTTTTACCTACTTTCTACTCTTTGAAAGTATTATTTCAACCAAGAAAAAAATTACACAAAAATATATTCAAATGAAAAAATGCGACAATTCTTTTCCCTTTAGGCGTGTGCAAATAACTTACCGTTCTCACCATTTCCTTGTTGTTTTCACCAGAAAGCCTCCGTACACAATACAGCTGCGAAACATTAAGAGCCCGCTTGTTTCCCGAAAGCATCCCAACAATTAAATGAATATTCATTCATTTTAATCGTAAACGATACAATAATACCGTTATTAATTATGTTTTGATGATTGTTTCATCATTTGTTTATTTCTCAGACGCATATTGTTGGAATCAAAACGGAATGAAAATTGAAATCCCCATGAAAGTGATTTTAATTAATGCTCCACGGTTAATTTGTTTACGTTTTGTAATTAATTAATAATATATACTGTAGTGTTCTACTTGAAATTTCGATAAGTGCTTCGTCAAGGCTCACACACACACACACACACTCATACTCATACACGCACACACTCACACAATTAAAAATTAGGTAAAATAGTTTTAAGGATGGTGCTATATACTATTATAAACTGTAGATACGGAAGAGCGGTGCCTCCTGGCACAGGTTATTTTAAAATAATTTACAAGGAGACGCCGGCCATCATAAGATCTCTACTGGTTTGCTAAGGAAATAAAGAATTTTAAATTTGAATTTGAATTTGAAAGGCTAAATTTAAGCTATTTTAGTATGACCAATATTTCTTCCTGTCATTGTTTTCAGTAGGAACTTGTACGTTTACGACCGAGTTTTTACATCTGAGGTCGACTAAATCAGACGTTGTTTTGCTTACTAAGCGTGAGCGGGTGGTAGGACCTTGTGCAGGGTCCGTCCGGATCGCTACCACCATCTTATCCATTAACCTACCGCCAAACAGCAGCGTTTACATTGTTGTGTTCCGGTTTGGGGATAAGACAGCCGGTGTAATGACTAGCATAGAGGCATTCCATCTTAGTCCTGAGGGTTGGCAAAGCATTTGCAGTCTTAGGCTTGCAGTCTTGTGAATGTGAATGTCTATGGGTCACAGTTTCCACTTACCATCAGGTGGCCTGTGTGCTCGTCTGCCTTCTCTATGCCATAAAAACAAAACAAAACAAAAACGAGAAACTGATACTTTTATAGGGCATGATTACGGTGTTCCGAAATTAAGGCCCGTATTAATAAACTGATCTCAACTTGCTCGTCTCGAGATGCGTCAAAAATTACAGTGTTCTATGGTTTGGCGTTTACTTTGACGTATCTTGTGACGGGCCTCACAGTCAAGATGAGTTTATTCATACGGCCCTAAGTCTATTAATATTAAGCCTATTTCGATATTTGTTCTTCAGATAGCAAAATAACCATGGACCCTCTTATCATCAACCTTACAAGAGACGACACGTAACTATCCAGTCTGTAGTCGACCAAATAATGTCACAAAAGTTGACCCCTAAAATTGAGAGACTTTATTTTTGTATGATGTGCAGACGGAATTAGATCTTAATGTGGCAGACCACATACTTGACAGCCAGGAATGTTACTCGCAACTACTGCAAATCCGTTTGGGTTGAAGTCGTTTATTGATGTTCCCTTCGGAACTGATGCATATTCCGGGATAAAAGTTACCCTATGTTCTTTCCAGGAGTTGAAACCATGTCCATACAAAATTTCATAAAACTCGGTTCAGCGGTTTAGCTCTGAAAACGCATCAAATAAGCAAACCAGCAGTTACTTTCATAATTATAATAAAATCTTGGATAAACTCTTTAACCTAGGAACTTCTCGACATTACAGTATGAATCGCATTTTCCCTGTCTATGACACCTAGGTAGCCCTTCGCCTTCTTCAAGCTAAAAAAAACAGTAACACTCTGAATGATCTCTAGGTCAATGACCCGCAGCTTCCGGCGAATCACTCGGCATCCTCCATCTCCTATATTTAAATCAGGCTGTTCCGCCAAATCCTGGCCTGACCCATTTCCGCTGGAATCTCGTAATGCCGACGCACTTCCGAGTGAGGCTGGGGTCGGGTGTTAGCGGGGAAAATCCTGATAAAAAAATAAAAATAATCTTCAAAGTCCAATTCCGGTTTGTCTTCGCTATACGGTCGAACTCAGAAGTTGTTTTACATTTTAATAAATTGTTGCAGTTCTGTTGCTATGCTCAATTCATACCACTCTCACTTTTATGATTGTGACAAGGTACTAAAATGTACAGCTAACAACATTAACATATATTATAATCGATTTTTGCATAGATAGTCTTAGAGTTACGGTCTGAGTACCTATTATTATATCGAAACACCTTTCAATGAACGATCATTACGCAGAATTTTCATTTTATCGAAAGGCATTTCTCGCTGCACGAGTTAGGTTAGGTTACACCTAAACCTAAAAAATAATGTTTTAGTTATCCTGAAAACTGATGGTTTTAGCAGAAAATTGTGTGTGATTCGATTAAATTCGATGAAATGATACAATCGATGAAGTGAAAATCGATAAAAATATGGGTTACTTATACGGTGTAGATCATGATAATACATTTTATTAATAGTATTTGTATTATTTATGTCTGTAACTTGTATCACGAACCATTAAGTAAATAAATAAACATCTAATACTCAGAATTGTTTCCAATTATTGGGAATAAATCCCGGGACAGTTCGTCCCTGTAATTGTTATAAAACAAACTGTTGTAATAAAACAACAAATCTTTAAATGTACTTTAAAATGATAATAATATTTAACAATCACTCATCGCTAGAAATGAGTCCGCACCCAACAAGACCAGAATCACATCCGCTGCGCCTTCAACTCAAAAAAAAAACACTTTGCATAAGCATTTCTCGCCGGATCCAAAACGGGCATTTTTCACACAAATGGGTGACTAACGCGAAAACAGGGTTATCGGGATTCTGGATCAAGTCTTTTAAGTGCAACCTGAATATCAAAGGGACTTGCACTCGTCCCACGGTCCCACCGCCGACGATGAGGGGGAAGCAGTGATCAACTATTAATGTATGTGTCTCTTTTTTTGACACGGGATCTATATTTCTTGTTTTGACAAGTGGAAACAGTTCTCGCCGGCAGTGTGAACAGCCAGCCATCAACTATTAATATACGTGTCTATTTTACTGACATCTTTATCTTTTGTTCGTTTCTTGGTCGAGAAAATCGCCGATAGCTAATCGCTTCCTCGCTTTGGTGGGACCAGTGCCTCAGGGCCGTAAATGTCTTTTTTTATTAATGGCGGTCCACCGCGGTCCGCAGTCATTTCTTTGAGTAGAGTCAATCAGTAAACAGAATAAATCAAAAGTAAAATCCAGAAACCTTTCAATCGACCATCTTCGCTCCCCGAAGGTTACCGGAATCACAGACCAGATATGTTGTTTGTATGCCGTATTAATAATCTCATCTGGGCTGCCCGACACAAGATACGTCAATGTAAACGTCAACTTTTGACGCATCTTGAGACAAGTATTACAGTTGAGAACAGTTATGATATGAATACAGGTATTAGTCATCTTTTGAAAAAATACGGTTTAGTGCTTTTATAAAGTTGACTTCGTGCTGATGCACTCTACAGTGCTCTTCTACTGCCATAGAGTAGCAGTAAGTACACCTTTTTTTGAAAAATAACAATATATTATTCAGTACCTAGCCTTACACTAAAGCAATGTTAAGGTCTTGAGTTCATTGCCTTTACGATACTTACTAACTTACACACTGATACCACTCGTCAAATTAACGACACTGCAGGTTTTTGTCAAAAATTTGATATTTTATAAAAATCTATAAATTTCCGTAAAACACAATTTTAGGTAAATTTAACACAAAATCAGCCAACCGAGACCACTTTCGTAAGTTTAACGTGTTTGCTCAGTGCAGTTACTTAATAGTTATCGCCAATTGTCAGGTTATAATTGTGTTTACATACACAAAGAAGGGTGCAAGTACAAAGCAGGAAGTTTGTATGAATTACGGCCAGTGTCAGGACCATATCATTTCTATATTCTCTTAAACAAAACCTCGGAAGCACGCTTCGTAAACCTGGGCAAACAAAGACTCCCTTCGTTAGATGAGCTATTCCATGAATAAACATGGCGGCGGAAGGACCAGCTGATTTATGGCGTTTCGCGCCGTTTTGGACTAAAAGCAATTTCGCACTTGGTTAAAACGTGTTAGATGTTTGCATTTAATGTCTATATCGCTTTCCGGAGTAAACATATGACAAAACTGTTTTTTGATGCATGAGATAAGCCACCGGATGGCAAGGTAGGCTGGACATTTCCGATCTCAACTACAATCTCAAGTGTTACAATTATAAACTATATTGATTAATGAATTGTATAAAATTATACATATATGACATACGGGCCATGTTTAGTTTGTAATACATACATACATTCATGCCTGTAATGCCAGAATGGGGTAGGCAGAGTGAGAGATGTTTAGTTAAAAGCGTCTTAGTGACAGGTTTCAAGCCCAACGCCTCACAGTAATACTACAAGCCTTTATTCCCTTAGTCGCCTCGACATCCACGGGAAGACATGGATTTAATGGATTTGGATTTGGATGACGACCTCTTTTAACCTGGCCAACGCTGGCTGAAAAGAATATGGCATCACGCAGCTCAGTAGCGCCACAGTTTCACTCTTATGCCGTTGGTTGGTGCCTTTGGCGGGAATAGTGTCAGAGATTTTCTGCAACATATGTATAGGCTTTTACCAGAATTTTAATATAGGATCGGAAGAGGATTTATTATTCACAGCGTCTGACAGAACGTTAATTAATAATGCGATACTAACCCTGTTGACTAAGACGGAGTGTTTTATGCTAGACATTTTACTGGCTGTCCTACTCCCACACCGGATGACAAAAATGGAAACACCGGTGGTTGGCAGCATGGTTTTCATGGTCGCATGTTATTTGGCTTTTTGTTAGGGCTACACGTTTGTTTATTGAATGAATTGAATTGAGTGTTATGAATGTGTGAATGAAAAAAGCCATTGCTTGGATATGGAAATTTCAATACAAAGTTTTATAATGTCTATAAACTTGACAATAAGCCCGTGAGAGCTAATCAACGATTGTGTCAGGTTATACCTAACCAACTACCCTCAATTTGCATGATTCCGCAACTCTCGGTGCGTCGTCTAATTCAATCGGCGACTTATAAAATATTCATGCGTATGATAATCGCGCAGGTCTGTGATCCATAGCGCGGGAGTTAAGGGATTTAGAATATCGTCAGCTTACTGATAAAAGACGTTGTAGTGGTAGGACTTTAGGTATGACTACCACCATCTTTTTGTTTAACCTACCGCCAAGCATCGATATTCAAATTGTTGTATTGCGGTTTGGGGATAAGACAACTGGACCGACTAACCGAAATAACCTAACATAGAGGCATATCATCATAGTCGTCAAGGTTGGCAACACATTAGGATTGCAGTCCTGGGATTGTAGTCTTGAGATTAAACATGTCTATGAGTCTCAGATCTAACTTACTGTCATGACGCTTAAGTGCCCATTTGACATCTCCGTGCCATAATAATTATTGTATAGTACATCGATAAACCGCCTGCCCGTCTCTAATCTTGACCGGATGTCCCCTCTTTCCCGCCATTCATTATATTTTTACATATAATTTTGTACCCAGCAATATCCCCTCACCTTTACTTTTGAGGAAAATAATTTAATAAAACCCTCAAAATGTTTATCAAGTAACTTATAACGTACTAAAAGAAGATATTACTCATAGCCGTCATAAACAAAACGTAATACGTCAAGACGTTGATAAAGGCCCCTCGTCAACATCCTAATTTTAATATCTCCCAACAAATATGAAGCTAAGTAGCTTACCCTCGGCTTTAAAACAATTTTCAGAAAAAAAAAGGAAATTTCATCAAAGCGACGACACCATACTCGCACTTCTAAATTCGTTATCCACCAATTTCTTCCTCATAAAACGTAATCTTGTTAAAGGAAACTTATTTCATAAAGCCGGAAGAAACTGGGGTAAAAATTAAAAGAATTTCGGGGAACAAAGAAATTCTTATTAATGTTCGTTGTAGGATTGTAAGGAGGTTGAACCATTACTTGTCTGTGGACTTTCGTGCATCATTAAAAAGTTTCGGACGGATCGGGGGGTCTATTCTCAAGCTTAAATTTAAGCTTCGTGTGTTCTGTGCTATACCTTTATAACGTTTACTCTCGAGGCTTTGTTACATTGCGAGAAAGAGACAGGTCAATGGGGCTTCGATTTTCATTGTGGGAGTACAAGCCTGGTAGTTAATCTTGTTATGATCGGAAGTACGGTAACGACCGACATTTTTTTTTGAAAGGATGATTTATCCCATCTTATATTTGTAAATCCAAAAAAAATTACCATTATGCGACTGTTTGTTATAATTAAATAAACATTCTAATCTGAGCGTTTTAAATTGTCTTTAAACTTTTACTGTGATTACTGATTGATTCATTTTAAACTGTTTGACCGGATACAGCACGATTGATTGATAGACTGCCGTGATTATGAAAGTAGTAAGTGTAGCATTGAGGATTGATTGAGGTCATAAATATTATGCACGTTCCCAAGACTACATAAAATCCCCATAGGGCTTTTTACCACTAAAAGTAAAGTTGTATATTCATATATTTGATACGATGATGACTGCTGTATATATATTTCCTTACATATTAGACTTCGAAATCGACTTTACAATGACATTAGGACAAACATGTGGACTCTATTCTACTCGTTAATCCAATATTGCTTTTGACTCGTTATCATATTGTGTTTAACTCTTCTGGCAGCCATCATTGTCAAGTAGATAGTAGCTACCAAAACGTTAGCAATACGATTACATGTGAAAAGCTATAACGCTTACATGGTTATGATTATGGCTGTATAATTTTACCCTGATTACATTTGGCCTACATAAAAAGCATATAAAAAACTAAACCCAAACCAGTCCATCCGACGCTTTCAAAACACCGCATATAACATTTAACGCTTATAATCCATCCCTGCAAACAATGCCCTCTGGTGTACAAATTAAATTATATCAAGAGGCAGTATAATCTAATAGCATGCCTCGTGAAGTTGTTTGGGAAAATTAAAAAAATATGCCCCTCGTCTATGGCCGCCATCGCAATTCCCGCCTTAATTTGTTACGAACGAATCAACGTGGCAGAAGTACTTTTTTATTGCTTAAAACTCAATTTGCGATTAAAGATCTAAGGCATGAAGTCGGAGGAAAATAATAAATTTGTTTACTTTGGTGAAATGTTTTTAGCATCAAACTTAATCATATAATTTTGAAAAAAGAAGCATATTAGAATTAACGCTAATATGGGAAGCGAATTTTTTAATAAAGAATTAGCGTTTAGTGAAACTGATTAAGGTTATGATTTAGTAAAACTCGAAATTATGAGTGGTTTAAGGTAGCTTTCATGTTCTTAGAATACGACATTTTAATCTCTTTGCGAAGAAAACGAGTAGGTTAATAGTACCTCATTCCGACAAAATAAATTAGCCGAGATTGAGTCTTAAGTTTTACTTTTAACCGTAACATAAGTACCAATTTCATCAAACGATGTTAACTACATAACAGACGATTAGAGCGTTAACAGCTGTCAAAATGTATAAGGTAACATCGTTTTGTGAAATTGGTACTTAACCCGTTTTAATATAGCGAAGTTACAAGTAGCCTTAACTTACTTCAAAACTGTTGCTAACTTACATTGTGTGGAAATACCTACTGCAAGATGTTGTATAAAGACGAACCACACAGCGATTGTCTACCTTCTTACGATTTTTACACCTGCACCGCATATTATCAGTGGTTTTTATGATTCCGATGGTTTTTATAGCTTAAAAACTTGCAATTGAAATGATAAGTTACATCCTATACCGCAATGTTGCCTGATTTACAAAACACAAACGTTCGTTTCAGGATTAGATCTCGCAAACCACAGCTATTTTGCGCCTTGCTGGTCAAAGGGATGAAAGGCGATTTGGGCGTGGTGCTTGCTTTGATTACTGAGAGTCGATTTTGATTAGCTAGCCGAAAAGAGGCCCATTGAGTGCATACATACAATTACAGTTGCTGTTAGTTAATTGCAATAACATCGTTATAGAGATACGATCATTATAGCTAAATTAGTACACAGCTTCATCTAAAATATAGTCTCGCCTTTGTTTGAAATAATTTGGAAGTGAAATTGGCAATATGATCCAATTTTTACTCTTCTTGTTGCCACTTTAAAAATATTGTAGTTGCATCTATTAATACGTCTTTTTTTCGCCGAGCTATTAGTTATGTTAGGTTAGGTTAGTCGTCCACACATCAATTGAATGAGCTACTAAAAACAATACAATCTAAGAACTCCACGCAGATGTATCACGAAGGTCGTTGTCAACGCGTTTATATTCTGAGATAATGGTTGAAAATGACTACCCCTCATGACATAAAAGGACTCTAAGCCAAGCCTCAGAGCGTTACAGAGGCATTGTGAGCCACTCTCATCTCGTCCGGTGTTTTGGTACGCCCGACTGTTTGCTCAGGCCAGGATATTGCTACCCTCAGGCCGCGGCCATACGTAATTATCCGTGAAATTTATTTGTTTAAATGTCTATATACGCTTCTCCATGTCCATATACGCATTGTATATATATATGTGGATAGCCAATTTGATTTATAAGTGAAATAAGAGTCTTGAAGCAAATGAGCAAGGTTTAAATTGAGGGGTTATTATTATGTTGTTTTTAAAATGACGGTGTCGTGGCATAGTCGAATTGTCGCACAGTAGCGTAAAAAAGTTATCATTATGAATGTAACTGGCAAGTAATATTTAAAATGAATCTTGGAGGTGTTGCATGTTTTGGAACAATTTGAATTTAGAACTCTATTTTATACCCAATCCTTTTTATATTAGACCCATCCAATATAAAACTGTTACGTAATATTAAGAGTGGACTTTTCAATATCTTATATTTATTACTTCATTTAGAGGTTCAATTTCCGAGTTGGACCCACTGACCACAATTATTGAAGAGAAATCCTAAAATAACAAGGATTACTCGTCTACTCTTTGAAAAGCACGCTACAGATACAAGTAGCCATTGAAATCAAATAACCAAATCTTCATACAAATTAGATTTATAGAAACCAAGAGCTTCAGACACGAGGGTCGTGCAAATATCCCGTAGGATAATAACCCAGAAGCAACGGACAAACAAACAGACCGACCCAATTAAATGGCCGCTGTGTGCATAGGACCGGCTCTTTGATACTGACATCTCTATTTGGTAAGATGTAATGTTATCGAATGTATTTTATTATGGGTATGTAAATGTTGGTACAAATCTGAGGACCTTGAGGGTCCGTTTGGGCCTTTATGTTCTTTTTCTAATCGTATATGAGGGGCGGAAACTTCTAAGTAGCTGCTATAAACAATATATATATAAGCTATAAGCATTTTTTTATTGGTAGGTATGTGTATACTGCTTAATTCTGTAAGTACATATAAACTGTCGATAAACAAACCTTGAATTAATTGCCTTTAGAAAAAGCGACAGAGATGACAGTTTTTCACCCCCGATGGAAACGGAGGGGTGTTGTAAGTTTAACACGTGTATGTCTGTGAGATCATACCTCCCAAAATTCAATCAAAAGCTAGTTTAACAAGGATGTTACTTAGCTAGTTTTAATGAAATTTGGTAAGTGTGTAAGAGTTATTAGATCTGTAAGTAGACCTTCAGTATTTTTTTTGTGATTTTATCTATTTAAAGCTATCTATGACTTGAATTTTCTTTGAAGCATCTTTAAACGAGAATTTTACTCAAGATTCATGCATTGATACTGAATATAAATGTACTCTATACACTTATAAACACATGTACAATAAATTTGACCAAGCCTCCTTCCGCTCAGTTAATTAAATCCGCATAACTAAATTGAAAATGTTCCAAAGTCAATAAAGCTGTTCATATTTACGAACAAACAAACAATAAGTAAAAAAATCTCATACGTGTTTACTTTGAGTGCTCTGTGGACGGCCCGGTAAATAATGTACGCCCTTTGCACTTTATTAATTAAACAGCGAGTTTATTTGTCTGTCTGTCGATTAAAAAAGTCTCATTATACTTAATCCTTTTACCAGTAGATATTATTGTGGAACTGTTTGTTTGTGTGCTCATCTATTTTTATGTATGACGGATTCTTTTAAAAACATTTATAATTGAAATTAAAGCTGACGCAGTTGCAGACAAAGAGTAGTATATTGTTTAGTATTCATCAATGAACCTCCAGGTCTATTGGATACTTATATTGTTTAGTACAAAGTATTTCTATATCTCATTCGAATATGAGTATGACAATTATTACAAGCTGTATACAAACGGGATCTATTATCACATCACAATTTTAACAATAGTACCTAATACCGGTATTATTGCCTATAAGTCAACTTTCGCAACAAACTCGTAATGTTATAAAATAAACCTTTTCCACGTCCTAACATGAAGCACATCATAATTCCATTTAATGAACTCTCTGAAACGTGCATTTCCAAATCTAATTAGCCGTTGAAACGTTCAAAAGAATATCCAAAAGGGAGCAGACAAATATGAAGAAATTAGGGTCCTAAATACGTAATATGAAGGCCCTCACGGTGCAGTCTCTGGGGGAGACGCTTTGTGTATTAGTGTATGGTATTCACAATTTTAACTTCCTTTCCTGTTCAGTTTAAATTTAATCATCTTACCTGATGCGAGCGGCGCGGGGATGGGATGCGCACTGAATCTTCATACGGGTGGATATTTTTCGTTTTAACCTTTCACTTGATGCCAATGTGTCAATCTCTAATGTGCAATAGCTAAAGTGTGCTTGAAATAATTATACTATGTCCTTACATGTCATTATGACATTTGAATTTGACAGAAAGGGATAAAGACTCTTTAAGTGAAATAGATTTATGGTGCGTTTGTAATATTAATAAGGAGGAAATCTTAAAATTAATGGAAATTACGTAGGCGCTCGACATGACCGTTTGACAGCATCTTATCTAGGACCTCTGCACTTTACAATTTTCCATTCCTTACTAACCTTAAATACCCAGGGGTATCAGCGTATCCACTGCAGATCTGATCCTAACGCTGTTAGGGACGCAGATGCGATGAATCGAAGCAATCAACGCGGGATCGGGGGAAAAATGCATTTTTCAACGAATGATTCTGTATGGTGTTCAAGTTGTATAAATTGTTTAGTCATTATTTGATAGACTGTTGTAAATATTTAGTGTGTTATATTGGATAAATCGTTTGTGTGTCTTTCTACTGGTCTACTCCAATAATCGTATAGTTCCTACTTTTATCTGTCATAATATTATAATTGTGAAAGTATATGAGGATGTGCGGAGAAATTTTAAGGTTAAACAGATTTGGATAAAAGGCACAAATTCATATCCAGATTTAAATATTACTTTTTATCCTGGAATATTTAATAATTCTTGTTAAACAAGTACGTAATGGCGCCGAAAAAAATTATTAGTTTAATTTTATTACTATGTTCTCTTGCATCGAAGTCTTAATTAGTTCTTTTTTTGCTACAGAGTGGGTAAACTAACACAAAGGATATTTCTTATTATCAATAACAATGTTTAACATCTTAATTTATCTACTTATCACATTATTCATTATTATATTCTTACCGTCATACTCCGATAGAAATTTTAGAGACAGTTAAGTCCTTTTGCAAACTTGTGTTTGCTGAATAGTCACTAAGGAAAGACTTAAACCATCATAAGTGAATGCTACCGTCAGCATTACATATTCTGATGTAAAACCTTATTTCACTGTTCGTATTTATTAAGGAAATTGTGTCTGATTACCTATTACCAATCCCATTTTTATAAAACAAATCACGTTCACAAAGCGCCGTCATACGCAAGGGTTGTAATTGTGACAGACAGACAGACGGAAGGGTTGCTAATCGCGTTCTAAACGTCATTCAACGTAATTATATTAATGCTCACGCGTTTTTTCTGCTATTTGGGCTAATGTTGCTTTCGGATGGCTTTTATGGATACAATTGGGGCGATATTTACGTTACAGTAAATAAAGTATTTTTAAACAATGATGACGAGCCCCACCAATTAATTTTGCGTTGCAGTGTTGTTTAAATGTACATACAATAAATAGGGGGCACAACACTGTACTTGGGAGACACCCTGAGTAAAAAATATTTCTAGTATTGAATCTTTTTATGCGGCCAAATGCCGTATTTTAAGTAAGGCTTTAAATTCTATTAACTTCTCGTAAATGATAGGAATAGATATATAATTTACCTATATCTTAAGTTTCACTACTTGGAACATGTTAGGTTTCAAGGTTCACAGCCAGAAGAAAAAATGTTAGAAAGAATGTTTGTATCCAGCGATGAAATTTAGTTCCAAATAACTACTGCTAACTAAATTATTTTGTTTTTGCCTTAATATTTGTGTGTTTACCATACCACTGAAACTATAAAATAAAGTTAACTAGACAAAATCAAATCAATTTACAACTTTTCATACTGTATAATCCACTTTCATACTTCGGGAACAATGTAAATAAATCCATCGCGGCCGGAAACTTCCCGCCCCCTCCCCTCACCCCCAGTTTTCCTGAAAGTATGAATATTGAAGGAATATCTGCTAATCTCTCGGGGAAATTAGTCTGCGGTGCAAGTTGTATAAATGCGGTTTCATTGAAATTTTAGTAATTGTTAATTACTATGTATGTACAAGTTAAAGAGCGTCGGTGGCTTTGGGAATCGACTTGTAACCGTAAGGTACCGAGTTCGAACCCCAGCGGTCACCATGTACCAACGAGTTTTGCTAACCAAAATGCATTACTCGATGCTCTTACGGTGAAAGAAAAACATCGTGATGAAACTTGCATATTACACTCAGGAGCAAAAATAACGAGTCAGAGTGCGTTTTTCATACTAAAGAGGCTTGGTTCCTCGCCAGAGAATGCTTTTAGTGAAATCTGATGATGAATATCCCGAGTATCGATACAGGACTTCTAGCGTGCCTAGGATACCCAACTGAATGAATCTGCGGTTATCGCCGGAATTGTGCATGTTCAGAAAAACATCTAAAATGGCAATAAAATGTAAGGAAATCCAAGTGCTGATCCAAACTCTCCCGCTGTAGTGTTAACTGGTGGTGCGATCAGTTAGGTATCTTAAGAACTTTTGACCTCTATTGAACCTCGCAGTATCCACCATTAAAACTCACTCAAAATAACCCCTGGCGAGGAACCAAGGCTTCAAAATAGTCTCGTTTGTATGAAAATCGCATTCTGACCCGGTATCTTTGCTCCTGAGTGTAGAACAACTGACTGTGTAAGAGGCTGGCTGCATAAAAGACCCTAAAGGGTAATAATAATATGATAAAATCAATTATTATTGCTGCAAATTTTCACAACACATCGATTATCCAACCTTCTATTACCGTTGATTTGTTTTACCGTGATACGATTAAAATCGTACATTCCCGGCAGGTCACGGGCAGAGCTACACTAACGGCAAACGTCATTGTCCATTATCGCGTTAAATATTGCGTTAATTATTAACGGAACAGTCAAATCTCCTTCATGTACCACTGGAGCTATCGCCTTACGTCAAACTGCAATGTGAATGCCGTTATCAAATTATTACGATAAGTCGTGGCTACACCTACGTTTACGTCTACCATCGCGTTAATTAACGGCGTTTCCCGTTAGTGTGGACAAGCCTTACCGTATCAAAATAAGGTTGATCAACTAATATTACTAATACCTGTAGAGTATGTCGAATTTCACCAACCACAAACACACATATTAGAGTGTTAACAGTCGTCAAAATGTATGAACTAACTTAGTACGAGTTTCATCAATGTTAATCAATGTAAAGACTGTTGTTCATATATTTTGACAGTTGTTATAACACTAATCGTCTGTTAAGTGGTTGCTGAAATTCGACATAAACTACTTAGTTACATGTCCAACAAACTGGACGCGTATCGCCATCCGCTCATGACACAAACAGATAATAAATCAAAACTTCCAAAACACGCCGACAGCGTAAATATTTAGACGAAATTTAAAATGTATACCTCGTCAAATGCCTTAATGGCTGTATAAACTGAATTTTAAGATGTTCAAACTCGGGGCATTACGTCTTTAGCATCCCGTGAGGCTACCCTAAGTGGGAGCTGGCAATTTGTAAAAAACTCGCATCTTTTCAAATTTAATCAGGTTGCTTCTCAATACCTTATTTGTTTAAATTGATGAAATGCTTCGGTAAAATACACTTTGGGGAACAGCTTTGGGATTTTAAGATGTTCTTTGTTTAACAAATAAGTTTGGATACAGGGTGTTTGAAAATAAAGTTAAGGTTGACTTTATTGGCATCATGTGAATCTTATGTCCTTAGACATCTCTCATGAGTGTGACAGAAATATGTAAAGTAACTTCATCAAAGTCACATATGAAAGTTCAGACTAGCTTTTATTGAAGCTTTAATAAGTTCCCGGCCGCTCCGGAGTTTCAATGAAAGCGCGCAGGAAATTAAAGTCGGTATAAAGCTTATTCGAATCGCCGATCGCATGAATATCAAAGAAATACTCATTTGATTTTTATTTTGTTACAGGTACGTTCCCGATATTGGAAAATATTGAAATGAAATAAAAATGCAATTAAACACCTTTGGTAAGTGAAAAATGGAAGTTAAGTGAAAATAAAATGTGATATGGATTAAAACTTTGTGGAAACCAAATTCTTTATTTATAAATTTACTGTAGTAAGGAAACCTGATGCAATATGTTACTAAGACCATCTATCATATAATAATTACTTGAACTCAAGACAAATGATATGCAAAATCTTATCAACTAAGTGTACTTTAAACATCTGAAGGGTTAAATAAAATGAGTTCCTTCCCCTTAAAACTCGAATAGGCTGTTTGGAATAATCGCCTTCCTTGTCCTACAATTCCTACATACTATTACTTTACTTACCATCGCACTTTCACATTCATTTTAATAAACAACCCTACATCTATCAAAATAAGGTTGCAATTTTAAGCCAACCCTTTTGTGACTTACGCTTAAATTGGTGAATCCTAGAAGTCGTAATTAAACTTCAAGGCTTAACGTTTCCAAGAATTCAAGGAACATTGTGAAGGCTTTGTTGTATTCAAACTGAAAACAAAGCTTTAAGCTCTTTGATGAGTTTTCTTTTTAGTTTAAGAACTGTTGTAAGAAAGAGATTCTCCATGGAGTTTGGACAAAAGTATTTTTCGTTTAAGACAAAAGGTCTCCCTCAAGCGGGTCTCATTTTAAAATCAATTAGGATAATTTAACGAGCCCGGTTTTTTTGAAATTTAGATTAAAAAAAAGCGTTTTTTATCTACAAGATGTCACAGATCATAAGTCTTTCCGATCACGTTATTGCGATCATAATATACTAACAAAGTTTCACATAAGGAAGCATGTTTCGATTGCCTTTTTTAATTGAAAACATCCTTATTAACAGCGGGTTTATTGTTATCGAATTTCCCATCAAGAAAAAATTCGAATATTGCTATTAAAAATCTAATTAAAGACAACAACGACACCACCAAATTCTAAAAAAAAAAGATTTTTAAGATTTTAATTCTAAACGTCATCCACAAACCTGTGCCAGGGATTAAGAACAACCCCTCAAGGACGTAAGACCCTTCCGTGTCCTTTGCGCAGTTAATCAGCTGAGATATTTCATTACCGGGACTAACACTGCGGCTCTCCGCCACTCAACCCTTCGACGGCCCAAGTTGAAGGGTTTGGTTTTAAAATGGTCTAAGAAAGGGTTTGACTGGAACATTGTCTGAGCAATAGTTGGCTTATACTGGATTTGGCTTATCAAAATAAAATGGTTAAACATACGCATATAACAAACACATTAAACCTGTTTATGACAATTTCTAAACACACAATTATAAAATAACATTACTTATTTCAAGTTTAAAAAATAATTAATTAGTATAACAATTTATAATTATATCCATCTGTTAAAGACGATAGAAATCAGAAGATGGAAGATGATAAGGCACTTGTTACGACACGATCAATTCATGAAAAATATCATAGAGGGAAAAATAGAAGGAAAAAGAGGCAGAGGACGACACAGACGAAGACACTTTGAGCAAGTGAAAGAGAATGTTAACGTCGAGCCGAATCAAGATGTCATAAACCAAGCAACTACTAGGGAAGAACGGTGGATACTCCAGCGACAAGAGCATAGCTCTTAAGTTATGAAGAAGAACTATATCCAACAATGTACATATTTACCTTGGTGGACTAAGGGCGATCCGTGTGACAAGCCGTATTAATACGTGCTAAATGTACAAAATTACTTGCAACAAAACAGTTTTCGTCACACCCTGTACCTACTCTTTAAAACCTTCAATTATTATTTTTCAACTTAGTTTAACGTTCTCTAATGTACATTTGTAATTTTAAATAAAGAATACCAGCACTCAGCACTCCAGCAGCCAGGAGCTTAGTATTCTATATTTCAAATTTCATTTGTTCTGCCCTGTCCGCACCCGCTACCTCTTCTCCCATACACCTGCAATAATAATTCATAAGGAGCTCAATATTTCACCCACCGTTCCTTGTTTATTAAGGCCACCAATCTGCCTTTTTTACCCCTTTCTTAAGCTCCCCCCGGCGACCATTTAGGCGAAGATATTAAATTAATCCCGATTTTTAAATTGAATTTCGTATTGATTTTCTAAGTACTAGCGTTGGTAATTGAAATGGTTGTGTTATGAATATTTTATTTGGTTAAGACTACAAGATGATTAATAATAAGTGGCTAAACGAAATCTGTGCATCCCTATGCCAAAAGAAATAATAACTTGAAAAAAATAAACCTTGACACTGCATAAGTAGCTGGCAGACCGTTCGATTTCATTCGATGTTCCTACACATGCTATACCTATTTAGATAATTAATTAAGAACAATTCTAATTACCATAACTTAATCATATCCGGACATTAATAAAAAGTACGCCCTGTTAAATGATTTATATTGATATGTATCATACATGTAAAACTTGCGTGACTGACTAACAGACAGATAAATGCATAGCCTAAACCGTTCATAATGGTTAAATCTCAAGGAAATGTGTCAAATATACGATTCCATTTTCAAATTTTAACAATTAGTTGAGCTAACCAAGTTAATCAAACAACGGGCCCTTAACCTAGGAATTTTCGAGAAAATATTGCTTGGTATCCTAGGGGTGAACTAAGTAAGGTTTTTTTTAAAAACCCTCAACGGGAAGATATAGAAGGAGTTAGCGAAAAACTAATTTCTATGTACAAAATCGCGAGTGTTCTATTAGTATAGTTTAGTTTATTTATTTATCAATGTAATGTTACAATATAGATTGCATTGCATGTCAGAAAATACGAAATTATTGATATCGTCAACAAAACATTAATACAAAATGATAAAATAATATTACAATAATATAATAACACTCAAATAATCAAAAACAACAATGATAAACAAGTAAAAAATGGTCTGTTTCCGATGTCAATACACAAAACTAATAAAGGTCAAATATCAATAATAATTTTACAATTTAAGTTGCATATATTCGTCGACAGAGTATAATGGATTATCCAATAAAAGGTTTCTCAGCTGATGTTTGAATGCTTCGTCGGATGTTACATTTTTAAGTTCAATCAATGTAAGTATCGAGTCTCATAGCAAGTTTAGGTTACAGTGTTACCTCAGTATTACTCCTAGTTATTAAGTTAGTGAGACAGAGTAAACGTCTTAGCCTAGACTTAATCCGGCGAGAGCAAGTCTCCCTCTCCCTCCCCAACCCTTGACTTATTGCATTAATTAATCGTGAGGGAGCATTTTTCTCACTTATCTGCTTAACGCAAGCGCTGCATTTTACGAAGCGTCTTTTAAAGTTGCACTACGTCATCAAATGACTCAAATTAGGGAAGTTAGATTTAAGACAACAAAACCTATAAAACAAAATAAGGTTGTAATAACATTGACGCTAGAAAATAAAAAAAAAAACAAAAAGACTGACTGGCTGACTGATCAACTCACAACCGAAACTGCTGGTGAAGGGGAGCACTAAGAAATACTAAATCTGAAAATGGACCCCCTAACGGGAAGAAATAGGGAGGGTAGCGATAAACTAAACGTGTACAAAGTCGCGGCCGTACTCTAGTTCATGAATGCTTAAAAAAAGGGCGCACGTCTCATCGAACCGCGAATGTATAAGTAACCTTATTTCAGAACATAGGGGGCTAAATTTACTTTGACTATCTATGACTATGGCGCAGTATACAGTAACAAGCTGATTTTATCATAAATATCATAATGAAAGTTTCCAATTTTCAAACTGCGGATAGATTACATTTACCACGAACAGACTGTCAAAATTTAACCCGAAGGATCAATCTATCTGCGGTTTCAATATTGAGAGCGGATATTCATATTAGACAGCTCATTGGGTAGACGGAAATTGGTTGTCAAATCGTGATTATCACTCTAAACAGGTATATTGTCAGCTAATCTTACTTATATCATAAATGTCAAAACTTTGTGAGGGTAATTGGAACTTTGGGTGTTTTGGTGTTCGTCTCTTGATTACAAATAAACAGCTTAACGGATTTTGATAATATTTAGCAAGGTTGTCCATGTGTGTCAAAGTTTTATTGGTAGTATACGGCCTTGTGCAGGGTCGGATCGCTACTATCATCTTGTCTTTTAACCTACCGCCAAGCAGCAGGGTGCCCATTATTGTGTTCCGGTCTGGGGATAACTGTTAAAATTACTAGTATAGAGGTATTCCATCTTGGTTCTCAGGGTTGGCAACCCATTGGCAGCCTTGGGATTGCAGTCTTAAGATTGTAGTCTTGAGAATGCAATCTAATGGTGCCCTGCTTGCTCATTTGTCTTCTCCATCCCATCTTATCTTTTCTTATTTGATGCGGTCCTTAAGGATACACTTCGACCCTAACTAATTACCCCTCTTTTAGCGCTTAATCCAATGCAGCCTCCACCCCTTCCAAAAAGCGAACAGTGGAGTGCAATAGCAATGCCTTGAAATCGTTTGGTTAGCGATAGATTTCATTCTTACTCCGGCGAGGATTCTCCGTCCCATAATATATGCTCAAATAAGAATATGAATATCTCGTATCCGCTAGAAAGTCAGTATTCCTTCACTGTTACCTAAAATTCCATCACAAATCATGTTTTAATCATTATACTTAATTTGATTGAAACGATAATTGCACTCGCTATCTACATATCTCTACGTAGAGCTCAAAGGGATGTCGTGTCTGCCGGCCCTAACCTAAGCCCGATGCGATCCGGCATCGCCACCGGTTTATGAGTTAATCATGGAACTGAACGCTTGACGAATGGGGAATATTTATTGCTTCGATCACGATACGCTGGGGCTGTGATTTATTAGACAATGTTAGGTAGATTATGTTTAAGAATTAGTCTGTTGAACGTGAAATGGTTTTTGTTTAACTGTGCCTTAGTTAAGATGCTTTACGAGAAGGTTATCGTTGACGTAAGCTGACTAACGGTAGCGTACTCACTAATATAAAAAGCATGTACAAAGGTGAACGTATTCTTTAAAGGGATCTCTTCCTGCTAACCCTAGAGATTGAGAAAAGTGAAAGGTTGCGCCTCGAGTGAGCAAGTGTATACATTTATTTAGAAGAACACAATTATAATTAATTAATAAAACCATTACATAAATAGATACAGAGATATTTATTGGTACATCAATATACATACATAAACTTACAAAAACTACGTTTTGTGTAGAGAACAGTTGATATATAGGAGATAGGATCAAGCCAGATCTTCTCTAATTTGCCTTCCTTTAATAAGACTAAAAAAAAATTCAACCGTAGACATTAATACATTTTTTTTAAAAGGTTGGATTGCGAACCTCCTCCGTTATTTTCCGTCGGTTTTTTTTTTTTTTTATGGCATAGGGGAGGCTGACGAGCACACAGGCCACCTGATGGTAAGTGGAAACTGTGACCCATAGACATTCGCATTCACAAGACTGCAAGCCTAAGACTGCAAATGCGCTGCCAACCCTGAGGACTAAGATGGAATGCCTCTATGCTAGTCATTACACCGGCTGTCTTATCCCCAAACCGGAACACAACAATGCGAACACTGCTGTTTGGCGGTAGGTTAATGGATAAGATGGTGGTAGCGATCCGGACGGACCCCGCACAAGGTCCTACCACCCGCAAAGACTTGTCTACAATGTAGGTATACTAGTGTAGTCTGAATCCCTGCACCCCCATCTAAAAGAAATTCCACACCCGGTACTGCCATCTTAAAACATTAAAAGCGAGAAACTGAGTCTGTGGTAACTTATAAACTGCAGTATTACGTTGTTTAGCAGATTGCTAAATGTCAAGTGCACTAGAAAAGGCCATTTGTATGAAGCGACGCGTAAAGCGAGCTGCAAGTTGCTGACTTGCCACTTGTCTCTTTACTAAACTGTTAAATCTCCAGTGAAATGTGGTCGGACTTGTACGACGCTGATGTTTGAGTTTGTCTCGTCTTTGTAAGGAGTTTGTCTCGTTCTTGTTTAAGTGAACGGAGAAGCTATATCTATGTTTAAAAACAGTCTTACTCTTGAATATTAGTAGCAGTTTCTTGGTACTAGTTTGAACAAGTTAGATACATATAAGGAAATGAGTAAATTTTTGCAACTAAATACTTGTGCTAGCCTTTGTCTACTTGACGCCGTTACCGAAACATAAGTTTATAATTTCTTTTATTTCTTACTAGTTGTCCCAACCGGTGCCAGCCGGGTTTATTTCCGCCCGATCCGTTTTGCCTTGATAGCGAAACTTTTTTTTTTGGTAGTATCTAAGACCACGACAAAATCCGACGATCTCACGTGTAAGAAACCGTGTTTTTGTACTAGGTGATTTTAATCCTCACTAATATTATAATTATTATAAATGTTAAAGTAATTCTGTATGTTTGTTTGTTACGCTCACATATCTAAATCGCTGAACTAATTTGTGGGGAAAGGCGTTAATATTCTTCATCCTGGATTTTTGTTTGCCGCCCTTGAGGGAATTGCGTTATCCGACTTCTATGATGGAGTCGCGGAATAAAACTAATAAGGTTATAAATATCAAATATAATGCTTTGAATCGATTCACGTTACCCGTAATACGACAGGGCACGCAAATCAAAATGACTCATACACCCCTGAAAAATTGTATCGTAAAGGTTGTAGGGAAACTTTAGAGCTATCCTGAGCTATAAACCCGGCGGGTAATAAGTTATTTATCGTAACGCTGAATGCCACTATATGTGCGTGGGCGCATGGCAACGGCGATAAAGCGAAACGCATAATAACATCAAAAGGAACGCACGGATTGACTCGTAAAGTGTTCAGTGTTATGTCGGGGCCGAGTGGCAGCGGGTAGCGAGTTCATGAGCGGAAGCGGTCATACCTGAGCCGCTGTGCTAGGCGGTTAAAACCTTGTCTTTGACGTGTTATAATATTGTTTTTAACTGGACCGAAGTTACTGTTAAGTAAATAAGGGCTGTCAAAACGTTGACAATACGCCAACAGGTCAAAAGCGATAAGGTTTTTTAGAATATAGGTTTAGTACATAGTTCAGATTAGTTTATACACATACAATAAAAATGCAACTTGAAAGAGACAAGCAAAAGGATAAGCTCGCGTTTTTACTAAAACGTGACTGTAAGTGCATGTAAATTGTGTTTTTTTTATAATAATAAAAAAATTGGTCGCTAACTGCATTTGTGAAGACTACGTGTTTTTTAAATGACCTGCTTAAGTATATATTTTCTCAAAAAATTACATTTGAAAATATGTAGTCTACAAATTTACTAGCTTACTGTTTTTTGCCTACTCCTCTTGGAAACAGGCGTGATTTAATACATGTACAGATGTAGTGCATAATTGTTTTCCATCGTATTTTCTCGGAAATGTTCGTATTTGTTATGCTACTTCAGTAATTTTTGTACGGTGAGCGACTAAAATGCACTACATCTGTACATGCATTAAATAACGCCTGTTTCCCAGAGGGGTAGGCACTGCAATTAATATTCACATAAATGTTACAAACATAACTTACTATTTAATGTTTACTTTAACTGGTGAGTCTTTCTTTTTGTTCTACTAAATAATAGTATGCTTGGTAAAATCGCTCTTGATTTATTCAAAGCCTCCCGCTAACACTGTGACCCCAAATCGGGTCGACCACGAAAGCGACGTCGATTTATTTCCGCATAAAGCATAAAGGAAAGGAACTCTCGTGTCCGAAGCTATAAGGTTATATGCGTCTTATAACGCTGGTTTATCAAACGAAATTGAACCTTAAGGTGTGCTTTAGATATCGAAAATATTTTATTAAAATTATTTAACTCGGTTACTCAGACGTAGTTAGTTTTCTGTTTGTTTTTCATTTAAGGTATAATATTGGTTCTTACAAATGATTTGAGGTGTATTGGACACGTCAGATTGCTTTGATAATCAGCTGATAACTGTGTAAAAAAAGTACAGTCAGCAAATATCTTGAGCTATGATGATAGATATACAAAAACAGAATTATTTGAGAAATACGTTTACATATCACACAATTGCAGGCGCTATAAATTCGTAAACTTGGTGTTAAGTTTCATGATAATTTACACTTTTACACAAGCAATCTAATGTCGAATTTTATACCACTTTTTACTACAGTGTGCACCGCCCTTAACACGCCCTAAAACAGAATTTCATTATTATTACAACTCCTTTATTAAGATAGCTTCACATTTACGACGTTAAAAACCTTCGATGTGTGAACGTCATAAATTTGCATACGTTTCTTAATACGACACATAAGGCAATTCTCGCTGGCGTTACTGTAAGATTATTTTTTTAATTCACCTCACAATCAAAAAGCGATCTTAACTTCTTACGTTTAAGTTTGAATTTTACTTACGCTGACGTTATACTGATTTATATTGGGCAGGTTGATAACGGCTTCGTTTTCATGACGTCATCAAAACGTTTAAACCTGTGACGTTAAAATACCGTGTTTAAATTGCGGTCGTGAACCGTGAAAGTGCTTAATTTTGAATCTTAGCACAAAGTAATAAAACTTAGTAAAGGTTTACGTAGATGCAAGAATGTTATTGTGAAATTGTAAATGTATATCAATTTACTTGTAAGAGTAAGGTCGCATCACTTTAACGGGTAATTCGAAATCTGAACTTAGTTTTGAGTACATGAAGGTTGTATTTTCGGTGATATAAAGGTTTTACAGTTTGTGTGCGGAATTAAATGTGTGTGTGTGTTTATCGCAAGGTTACGTTGTTTTTACGCGGCACTTTATTTGAGTCGGTTTGGTTTTCGAGTTATCGCTTAATAAATTACTTTTTATTTGGTTTCTGATGCTTTAAGGGTAATTTGATTTGGCACAATAACTATTTCGGTGGCCTTTTTTATGTTAAGTCATTTTGTTTTAGAATTTTTTGAGTAAACTCAAATGAAACACGCAACCGAATTTACAAACCCTTTTTTCTATTAAGGCAATATTATATCTTAAGATATATTTTGGAAAGAAGTGGACTCTGCCCAGCTCTCTGGGAAACAGGCGTGATATACATTTAAATATTACTTATTAAAGCCCCCAATATAATGACGATGTTAACATTCTAATTTGAGAGAAAAGGTAATTTTAAGAGACTTATTAATTTTATATTTGACACAATAGTTTTTTTTTAATATATTCATTTATTTAGCAGACATTTTATGGATGACAAATAATTTTCTAATAACATACAACAATTAAATGATATCTAATGACATACTACTCGTAGTTTCAAGCGGTTTTCGCCTAACCCGTTATAAACACCTTCCACCCGAGCTTCAAGCCAAAAACGAAGGTCAAACAAAGGTTAAATATACATATATCGAAATATCCGAAATAGATAAATATTTCAAAAACTTAATAATGCAGAGCGGCTCTAAAACCCTACTCCTCGAAATAGTTTTCGAATTAGAGTAATTTTTAAAATATAAACAATCCTAATTCTTTAACGGCCTAATTAATAGCTTAAGGCTGCATCTCCGCCTCAATGGAGCCGCACCCTAAAGCTCAGAACGAGCTTTTAATTACAACTATTTGTGGTAACAGATACACATGCACACGTTAAATCCTAAAAATAAAGTTACTGGCAACTAAAGCGTATCCCATACCTGCTCAATAGTTTGCCTGAAGCCATTAGACGTGAAAAAAACAAGAATATATTCAAGAGTCTATTAAAAAAGTATTACCTAGATCTTATATAATATTTAAAAGTTATGTCTAATTTATTTGATCTTTATGTGCATAATACTGTTTTGTTTTAATCTCTTTTTATGTTAACCTACATAATAATATAATATTATATTGTGTTTGCTTAAACTGCCGTTCCCACGGTCAAACTGTTTCTCCAGTTTTGTGGGGCAATGTTTAATTATTAGTTTTTATAATTGTACTTATTAAATAAATAAATAAAAAAAAAAAAACAGTGCCGTTAAATTAAAAACTTATTAACTAGCGTAATTATTGCGGTTTAAAAGAATAACTTTTGTTTAATTATTATTTTTTACATTGTGTCACTACTGCACTGTAGAATTCAACGTGCGTTATGATTATGACACCCCACTACTTACGTCGGGGGTATAAAAGGTTAATTCTTCAACTCCCATCATCGTTTCTAATATATTCTCCCACAAAACCCAATGACTATGAGTTTAGAGAACTCCCGAACACAACACTTCACACACGTAACATGTTACCTGTCATCTCCCCTCCCCACGTTTTACGTTTGAGCGACGTAAATAAATGTAAATACTTGTTACTGACGTATTCTCGGTATTTGAGACGATTGGGGAGAATTATCAGCGTTGTCAGTGAGTATGCGGAAACGAGAAAAATGTTCTGTTATGATAAGGACCGCTGCTGGTAGACATAAGCATAAGTCGGATGTATTATCTGTTGGAAATGCTTATTAAAAAAAAAGACGATTTTTTTTGTGGACCCTTATAGTCTTGGATTTTTATCGATCGTAGCTCTTCGAAGTCTTTCTGCCGTACTCGAGACATTTTACGGACAATTTAATCGTTCATTTTTCAAACGTATGTATGAAAAATCGGCAATAATAAACGACTTATTCATCATTACCTGACTCCGAGTGCGGATATGCCTGTCTAAAAAAGTTGTCATATAAAAGTTCAATTTTGACGCATCTTGAGACGGAATTCTCAGACAAGATCAATTTACTACGACGTTCTTAAGATTTCGCGTGAACATGAAACGTGTAAAACCATAAACAAGTTGTCTATAGATTGTTACTCATGGAAGCTTAATAACTGTAAAATCATACGGATACGTCAGACGTAACGCTACGGCGCATGCGTAGGCGCAATCAACGTAGCAGCAACTACGTCGTAGGCAGCTACGAGGTATTGATTGCTACGGCGTAGATCATCAACAGTGTTCACAGTTTTTAAATTGAGGTAGAAGCTTTTGTCCAAGAGTTTATTCACATTATTAATGCTAATACTCCATTTGAAACTTTAGTCATCTTACTAATATTATAAATGCCAAAATTTTGACGTTTATTACTCAATCATGTCACCAACGGCTGAATAGATTTGGATGAAATTAGGGTAGGATTGAGCTAGTTAAGTATAAATATAAAAGATTTGTTTCAGTTTACTTAATAAATAAATCAGTTTATATGATGATTAATGATGATAATTATTTACAAGGAAAAAATCTAAATCTTTCCAAATAAAGCGATTGTATAAAAATACCAAGTACTTCACGGGCCTCTTAAACGAACAAAAGCTCGGTAAGGCTTCGACGGAGTTTCTGCCCTCAGCGTATCCTCAATGATAAGAGTTATTGTTCCCTTTATCGTGGAAGCTTAAGGGAATTGTATTTAGCCTTATTATTCATCTATTTAATATAATATATCCGAGTAAACGCAAACAAACAATTTGAATTAAGTTTCGTTTTTTTTATTATTTAACACATGTTTCAGAATCTTAAATTACTTTTATTAATTTATTTGTTGGTTACTATAAAGTCTAAAATTGGTATTATTCTTTAATACGGTTTTTTTATTATTATTTAAGATCACATGTTTGTTTTTTTGTTTGTTTGACGTTATATTCTATTAAAATTTTGCATATCAATCTTGAACCAGTTCCCGAAATTAAGAATACACGGTGAGCTATCTAAGTGTGAAGAATTCTGAACCTTCATTTCACCACCCATTTTTATTGCTCACCCTATATACGACGATTAAGAACAATATCTATAACGATTGCGACAACATTTTGCTGCAGATAAGTGTTCAGGGATACTCATTATTAGATAATACAGGATGATTCCCAGTCTCCCAGGTACTGTTACATTAAACCAATCTTGAAACTTCTACCTTCCGAACTCTTAAGCCGGCCTGTCTGACGACCGGCGCTAACGCATCCCGACGGGCCATTAGGCGTTATGTTAATACCCCCTGTCTAAAGAGGGGGAGGCTTCATTTATCATTAGCATCATCGATTTTGTAAGGTGCTTAGAATTGATTTAGTGATATTTATATGTCGGTTTTGGGAGTTAGCATTTTGATTGATTATAAAATGTCTGTTGTTGGGCTGTTAGGTGTATGAAAATGTGTTAGAATTATTTTTTGCGCTTATTCACCTTAATATAGGATTAAAATTAAATAACACCAAAATAGTACATATTTTTAATAGCCAATAATAGATTATTTTAATCAATGCGACATCTCGTTCTTGTTAAATTCATGATATAAATTTGGCCCACAAATAAAAATAGACAATATCCCTTTTCAAAATACGTAAGTTATTATGTATCTAAAAAAATTCGACCAATTAGCATTGACAAAAAAAATAAGTCACGGTTTTTACATTCTAATTCAAAAGAATAGGTAATTTTAAGAGACCACTTTCGTTAATTTTGTATTTATCCAATAGTTTTGATTTAATATCTTTTTTTATTTAGCAGACATTTTATGGATGACATGGTTATTTTAAATTTGGAATGGCATTATCTAGTAAATAACATACAATTATAACATATCATTTCAAGCGGATTTCGCCTAACCCGTAAGATACACCTAGGAGGGTTTCAAGCTGAAAACGAAAGTCAAACAAAGGTTAATTATAATTTTATCGAAATATCCGAAATAGATAAATATTTCTAAAACTTAATGATGCAGAACGACTTCAAAACCTCGAAATGGTTTTCGAATTAGAGTAATTTTTAAAATATGAACAATCCCAATTATACAAACAATATAAAATATTAATGTTCCTGTGTATAAAGCAGACTTATATTCGAAACGGCACACATGTTGAACACGCCTGCAGTTCCCTAAACAGGTTAAAACAACGTTCCGACGCTATAACTTTTAAGCGTCACTTTCGTTAACAGCACTCAAACAACTTTGACTAAGAATTACCCTCATACGTCGGCTTAATGAAACTCATCCCGCAACACAATATCACCTTTAAAACCCTTAGCATACGGTTAGAAATAACGTTGGGAAGAACTTTGCATGTGCTGCATCGTTTAATTTCACCATTTGTTTGGCTAAATGGAATTTTTCAGTGCAATTTATTAAATGCGACAAAAAAGTTACAGAAATTAATATTTCGCCCACTAGTTCTGCCTTCCAAAAGAGAAAGTTACTATTAGAGTGTGAATTCCTTATACGTATACTGCATTTTAGCTTTGCATTCTACTAGTACTCTATCTCTCTCTATTGCAAAGTGTAAAAGAGACGGGTGTGGCTCAAGTGTTCAGGTAAATTCAAATTTAACGAATAACGTTTCTAGTTACGTTCCATTTTACTTTCATAGCGTTTCCGCTATTTAATTTCGTCACGAAAATGGTTTTATGTTATTGCCGTCTTAAGTACTAAGAACGTATGAACGTTACGTTACTAGAAAGTGTAACAAATTTAAAGTAATTTACATACGAGTACCAGGCCCATCTTACTTCGATATCTTGGTGACACTGTTGACGTTATGGCAGCATTTATTGTTAAGTGAATAAGTGCTATATTAATATCAAAAATATGATAACGATATCGGCAAGAATGTAGAAGGCGGTCGGTCGGACGGACGAGCGAAATCGCAGCGGCGAGTTTAAGTAGTCCCGTCCGAGCGAACAAAACACATTTTAGCGCGTGCATTCTCAATTAGGCAGCCTTATACGTTGACAAGCCATGCTGCCAAATAGAAAATGCGCGCGGTAAAATGTGTTTTGTTCGTTCTGACGGGACTACTTAAACTCGCCGCTTGGACATTCACTCGTTCGTCCGTCCGACCGTCGTTGTTGAGAGAATCACACCCCAGCTTAGTAGAAATGGCCTAGGCCATTGAAATTTGTTGATGGTGTTAAAATAAAAATGTCGTGACGAAATTAAAATGCTTTGTAGTCAAAATATGGTTTAAAAATTATTGTAGATATAGAACGGCTGACTAAGTAATATACAGCCAGTAAATTATCCTGACTTTCTCTAGGGCTATAATCATAAAGTAACGCCTCAATTTTCTCATATATCCTTTTCCATCCCCAGAGACAATCTAAAAAACAATTCCACTGCTTAAACACTCGTAACATTTAAATACTGTCGATGAGTTCACAAGATGGCGCCCTTAATTCCCGCCAACGCCGAATCGCTGTAACGTATTATGCGCACAACGGAACGTGTTTCTAAATTTAATAAGTAACGGAACGTGGAGCACAACGTAAGCCGCTTACGAGCGGAAAAAGTAACGATCAAAGTTTAAAAGTAACAATTAGAACGTGTTTTCAGGTATTTATGTTTAAGGAAGCTTTTGATTTTAATTATTGAATGTATTACACATTGACTGAGTACTTTATTTTAGGTATTCTGAATAAAAGATGGTTATAATTATTATTAATTAAGTAATCACTAGCTTCTTGTACTTTACATGGTTTGCCCTTGTTTTGTCGACACTAATTTCATAGCACGAATCGCTTCGTAGAATTTTAACAGGCGCAGGTGTTAACATCACACTTAAAAGTCTCTAACCTAACCTAAACTACGTAATTATTAATTAAAGTGAAGCGATAAATTCTATTAAATGAGTGCTGTGGATGAAACAAGGAGACACCACATAAAAACTACCATTCGTGCTCATCGCACTAAAATTGACCTTGGTCACTTTAGAACATTCGACAAGTTACCACTGTAAACAAATGGTAAGTTCTAAGATAGCTTTGTTTTACAAGATCTAGATCAACTGGTAAGTCCTGCCTTATGTTCTTACCGTCAAGAAATGATTAAGTTATTTTTAAACTTTTGTGATTTTCACTTATGTTATATTTTAAGTTCAACTTCGCAAAGTATTAAAAAAAAAACGTTTTGCGTATCCGTGTTAAGACAAGTTTAACTTTAAATATGTAAATTTTAGATATAATAGACTATTAAAGAAATAAATTTAGGGTCTACTTATACCGCCTGAGACAAGATTTTTACATTAGTTGAGGATTTTCGATGTTTTGTCAAGTATTAAGCTAGCAGATGAACGATATTAACTTACATTAACGCCGGTCGACCAATCAATAACCTATTACTGTTGGTAATATCCGAGAGCTGCGTATTCCGATATCCAGCTAAATTAACCTAAATATCTACAACATAAACACACTGTTACAGATACTATGTAACTACATATTATACAGGGTGATGGAGCAAGTTGGTTAACATATTTAAACATAGAAAACTATTACAAACATTTTAGAAAAAATGCTTTCTAATTTTACCTACTGCCTCTGTATTAAGGACTTGTAGAGAAAGGTTATTATTAGGATTAAGAAAGGTATACCTATCATAAATTAGGAATCAATTTACAACGGTTAGAACCGTTTTAGGATCCTAAAAAAAATTGGATAGTGTAATACCCACTCTAAGAGACCTCTAGATTGGGAATAAACATACATACCTTCGGGCCTGTCTCCCAAAGGGGTAGGCAGAGACTATGGAACGCCAGGTGCACCAGTCCAAACATATAACCTTCGCTTCCTCTACATTCATCAATCTCGTCATGCACGTACGTCGGTTTCGGGTGCTTTTGATTTGGCCCTTAATCAGCACATCGCGAATCTGATCACCGTGCGTCCGTCTAGGACGTTCCCTACCGACATCTCCGCTCACTCTCGCTCGCCATATCTCTTTCGTAACTCTTCTTTCATCCATCCTTTCTAAATGACCAAACCATTTTAGCACATCTTTTTCGACCTTAGTCACTACATCTTCTTTCAATCCACATCTCGGTATTTTTAACTCTATCTATCATCCTAACTCCATACATACTTCTTAGAGCTCTCATTTCAACTGCATTAATCCTGCTTTCGTCTTCTTCTGCCATACATTTTGTATGTTTAAATTTAATTTCAATTTCATTAATATATAATTTACAAAATCTCACGTGAATGTAACTAAAACTATAAATTACATTCTGCTACTTATGGTCAGGGTACTACTAACCTTACCAAAACCATTTATAAACTCTGTTATATACCTGCTAAATACAAACCGATGATTAACCAACCGCCCTGTATATACTTCAACAATACGTTACATAGACAACCATATCATAGATCTACTGCGTCCACACTCAGTGATTATTTGACACCACAAAGGGAATCGATAACACCCGCAGTAGATACCAGCTGAGGTTTCAGCTGATGAGAAATCATGTACCTAGGTAACTTTGGTTTTATTAGACGTGTGTGTGTGTGATGTTGTAGTCTTACTTGCACTTGTCTCTCGCGTGCATATTGACTCAGAAATTTCTAAAGAAGATTTCCAAACTTCTGGAAATGTTTCTGTAACTTGTACATTGCTAGGTTTACTTAGCTGTATTTTAGAACTGTATTTCGTGACGTTTTATATTCCTGGCTTTTAAATCAGTTCCAGAAACAATCGATGCCTTTATTGAACAATTAACAATAAGTTGGTAAGAGTTGTTGATAATTCTGTAGCTCTTCCTACCCCACTCTGGGATGAAGGCGTGACGGTATGTATGTATGTATGTATGTATTACGTGACGAAAAGGTCATTGATAACACAAGCAATTTGTAGACTCGATTTAGAAATGACAACCAGGACTGCATGTGCTGTCTCTTTAACATTTATAATATTATCATCGATTTCGATATCTTTGTCAAAGATCAGACAACCAAAGTGCAAGACATTGAATAACATGTAATTTGTTTACGCTGACGGATCAACCAGCGTAACTTTGTCGACGCACTCGCCAACAAGTTTATCAAAGTTATCAACGCATCTATACAACGATGCGAGGGCCCGTATCACGTTCGCCTTTATCGCGGTGGATAAAGCTTCCACCACTCGCGCACATGCCTACTGATCAGAAAGTGACAGACGTTTTATCCGCTGATGATCTGGAACACTTGGCGAACTGTATCCAGTTTTTCCCCACAAAAACTACTACCTTCGAACACCGTTGGAATTACAACCGTATAGTTAACAATCTCCCACTTCCATTACCTTACACGTATAAGTTATTGGGCTATTTGTGATAGGCTATTACGGAGGTTATTACTGCTAATCGCCAATCCGCTGTCCGTTACACACAGATGGCGCTAATGCTGCGTGCGGCGAGGCGTACCTTTTACGATTACCCTCAAATTTGATTTATTTTTAACCAATTCTATAGAAGTATTAACTATTAAAAACTTTATATATGTATGTATATTTAGGTATATCGCAAGTCTGAAGCTTTGTTTCCCAGCTGTTTCATTTGTCCGAATATTCATAAGTTAGTTGTTTTCTGACTCCATTTTTTTATGTTAATACAGATATACCTACAGAACCATTAGGTTAGGTTAGGTTTGTTTCATATCAATCCTCAAAAGTGGAATGGTTTCAATTGAAAATGCATGTCTAAATTTTTGAAATTCAGACTCATTAACCGCTGCTAATTTGTTCATAAGTTCATAAAAAAAACATGAAGTAACTGCTAATTGTCATGACAATGAAAATTATGAAATCTTTAGTTTTCATGGGAAGGTTGAAAAAAATAATCAAGTTTTAGCGTACTTTCTTATGTAAGGGAATGTATTTGTAGCATACTAATGCGTGTTGAGAGAATTTCAATCAGCACCATGGTTTGAAACATTCGTTTTCGGTAGACCATTTCTTACACCCTGTATATTCTACTATATAATCTCTACTCTCTCTACATAACTAATGTCACCTCCAATAAGCTCGTGTGAAGCGAGCGTCTTATATTACTGGCTTTTAAATCAATTCCAGAGACATAATCGACTCCTTTATTGAAAAGCAACTTCAAAGAAACCTGTAATAGAATCCTCTTAGTATTCCTTACTCCTTTAAAAAGAACCTCCATTCCTTTCATACCTTTAACTAATCCGCAAGCCCATTGTTAGTTAGTTGAACCTTAACAAAACGACCAGTCTTACGTGGCCCGTCTTCCCTTGAACTGTAAAGGAAATCGTTTGGTGGAATTGACTGGGTATACAACGACGAGGCTCTGGTGAGGCTGGTTAGTTCGCTTGATCGGTTTTCTGACTGCAAGAGATAAACTCCCTCAGTTATTTTACTTAATTTTAGGAAGTTCGCATGCTACAGCGTTATTGTAATAACCATAGCTCGGACAGGTCATCGCAAAACAATCGCAACACGTCAATATAACAAGATTAATAGAGTCGTATTATTTATTATTGAATTCTATTTTTCGATTTCATATATAACGGTAACTCAAAAATTCTGCATTATGTTTATGCGGGTGGTAGGACCTTATGCAGGGTCCTTCCGGATCGCTACCAGCATCTTATGAGGTTCACAGATTCTGGCTCCAAGCCGTAAGCTTATTGCAATTCGCAAGCAGCTTGGGTCCAAGACTGTGCCTATGTTACGGGAAGGAAGAGCGTGGAGCCAGTGGCCTGATTCGCCTGCTGAGACAGCGAGGAGACGGGCGCGATCTAAATCGTCCGGACTATTTTGTACAAGAGATGCATGAATTGATTCGAGTCGAGGTGTATCCCATGCTCTTTGGATATGCCTCTTGACTGGCATATCCACTCCGGGACAAGACTTACACCAAGCATCCCTGGAGTATAAGCAATCTTCTTGTTTTACGAAATGTTCGTAATAGTCCGAATGACGTTTATAAGTGGAAAAAAATAGAATCTTGGTCAGGATAAAGAACGTCGGGTCAGCTAGCAGTTATTAAATCTATTTTTCTTAGTACTTGCACCTTGCTTTATTTTCCTGACGTATTTTCTCTTATCAAAGTCCGTTACAGATTTAACACGTGGCAGTCAATAACGCTATATATTGCATTTCAACGACTTCCGTTCTTTGTCAGCACTGTGAAGTGATTCTTTGAGCAATTTATGGGGTCCCAGTGATAGCGAACAGTACCTACGAATGTTCCACACTAAGAACCCTTAAGCAGTATGTTTCTGCATCGCAACGTACTATCCTTCTTTGTTTTCTTATTGTTTAACCGTACATTGGAGTATAGAAGCAAATATAGGCTCAGAAACTGTAGTTTTAAAGCCAAAACCAACCCAAACTGGTCCCACAAGTTGATTCGCGACTCTACCTTGGTTGAACTTAACGCAGCTAAACCAAGCTCCGTGATCAAGTCGGATGATTACAACACTGAAAAAAAAGGTATGTTTAACCGAAAAACATGAATTTTCACTGCTTTGTACTATATGAGCCTAACGATCGAAATGGTAATTATAACTGGTTTAAAAATGTTAAAACTTGCGGCCAATTTGTACGTACTGTCTTGTTTGTATTGTATTGTAAATATTGTAAATTAATTAATGTTCAGTAAACGTGAATATTTCGTCTTTTACTATTTTTCAAGCACTTGATGATACCTTTCGTGAACAATTTTTTGCTCTGCGTGTAGAAGGAAATTATTATTTTCAGTGAAGGACAAAGTTAGCAATGCTTTTAAGAAAAAAACATTAGAACATTAATTTCCTACTTTCACAGCATATCCCTTTCAGTTTCGCTGCACGAGCACTGCTCCCAATCCCGCGTCGCTCGCGTCTGTAGAGAGCGCGAACGCCTCTAAAAGCCTCTCCACTCGCCACTTATTGTTCCATTGTACGCCATTGTTCTATTCTAGTGGCTTTCATACCGTAACCCACAAACTGGTTATGTAATGCGGCTGAAATTAAAAAAGGGCGAAGAGCTAGGGCGGAGAAGATTCCGTAGATGCTGAGACCACTTTGTCAATGGAAAAATTAAGCATTAGCAATTACATAACTTAGGTTTAGATTTTGACATATAATGATGAAGTTCTATTGTTAGGAACAGTAACTTAAGGAACAACGCTTAAAAGTAAAATTAAACCAGATTAAACTTAAACTTGAAGCTACTTAGATGTAACGTACAATTCTTGATACATTTTAGTAAAATATTTTGAGTTATAATCTACTTTCGGATGGAAACTCAGTACGAAAACTTTATTGGCGACATCGTTGTACTACGGAACCCTAAAAAGCCAAATGCAACAATGGGGCTGGCATGCAGGTCGCTTTTGTTACGTAGTTCGCTCCAGTCAGGGTTGCCGACGTTTGTTTTGTCGGAATGCAAGTTTGTTCCAAATATAAAAGGACATTGCTGTCGCCAGGGTTTCAGCGCTAGCGGAATTTCACAAATTGTAATTTTCTTTGCTTCATATATGGTTGTAAAAAGCGTTTTACATGACAGCTCCGTTTCATCGCATGAAATGTACCTAATATCCAAGCATATTTTACCCGACTTACCAAAATAGGGGTAATGTATTTCGCGTGTATGTACCTACTGTAGGCTAAACGCCACGACGATTAAGATATTCCTAAGCTTTAACTGGATTTTAAAATGTCATAAAACCTTTCTATTGAGCTTAAAATTACAGGTATGCATTATGACGAAAAGGCCTATAGCCTGATAGATATAAATGAAGAAGATTTTTCTCTTGTTTTTTAGTTTATCGCTATCTAGTACCTACGAGTACCTATAGTACAGGCTTACATATAACTGTTAGTCGTTATTGCCCATTTTAAAATTTATACGTCTGCGTATGACTGTGTATACACGATGTGTTTTTTAATTTGTTATGTCAGGCGATTGTCACGGTGTAATAAAAAAAGATACACACAGTATAATGAAAAAGGAACCGTTTGTACTCTATACGAGTATACCTAGGTACTTATCAATATTTTCAAACCCATATATCAAGCCCTATTAGTTAACACCAACTACAAGAAATATTTTGCGTCTAAATTAATGTTTCAGCTTCTAAATGCCGTAAGTTTTTAGGAAGGCTTAAACCATTTAAGGCAGCGGCCGTACTTCATGCTCAAATTTAGCCTGAGGCCACATAAAGACCTTGAGTTGGTATTTACGTTTACCCTCGTGTGAACGTAGCCTTCAGCAAGAATTGTGAATTATTAATCATGCTTAACGTCTTTCCTATTAACACGCAGAATTAGCGATAAACGTGGTAAAACAATAATTATTATGTCAAACATAAACTAAATAGCATTCAACTTTAACGTAGTAAACTATTTGAAAAAATCTTATGGAAAAGCTTTATTTTATGTCTTGATTCGGTTTTTGAATTGTATATATATATTATTGTAAGTACTTGTATTCGTTAAGCACACCCCTAAATTCTATATTTCTAGCGTCTTTTTTCTCTCTTATCAGTAGAGATAGAAACTACTTGCATTGAAGATCTATTTCGGGAGCCTGCGTTGTAATGCTACTGTTTAAAGCCTGCAAAACATTTCCCTGTGGAAAATTTAAAGTTATAATGCCCAAAACTTGTTACTACCTCGACGAACGAATTTTCGTAACTCATTTGTTTATTTTTTAATATTGCAAGAACAGTAAATTGCAGTTCGTATATGAATCTATGAAGTCCCAGTACACACTGGACCCGCTTGGCATGAACCCAAGTCCTTTTTCTGCCCAACAGCAGAACGTATAGGCTGCTTATGTATGCGGACGATTCTGCGGAGAAAAACTTACTGAAACCAAATTCATTGCCAAGATCTTTTACAATTGGCTAATATGACTTACAATGGTGGCTTCAAAGTCGTACGGACGCCATTTTGGCGTAGCTCCAAATCGGTTCTTTAGGTTCTATTACCAGCTTACTGGCTACTGCGGAAGAGTATACTCGGAATGGCACCTAGATTATTTAATAAAGTACCTTACTTAATTGAAATAGAAAATTTAACCGAGTTTAAAAATCAATTACTTAAATTCCTAGTGAAAAAAGCGTTCTACTCTATTAATGAATTTATATCTAGTAATTACAATTAGTTAATAAAAACTGCATGTGTATCTTATTTAACTAAACTACAATTGGTATGCCTTGCGGCTCAACATGGTGATACAACCTTTTCTACTAACAACTTCATGTACCTGTGTTGGAACAAATAAATGATTTTGAATTTGAATTTGAAGCTGTTCCTCGTGGCTGTACTCGTTGGTAGCCTAGGATGAAGTTTTTCATTTTAACTTTACTGAGTTGAACAAAATTAAAAAAAAACTGAGTTGTATTCTAAGCCAAATTACTAAGGAGACAGCACCATGTACTAGAGTAGGTTAAACTTGCAATTTTTTTTCTCACTTCCGCGTAATAGTTGAAAAGTGAAAGGAATAAAGATTCCGAAGCTTCGTTTTTAGTACTTCGGTATCACTTACAAATACAAGTAGACAGGTAAGCTATTATTGAGATATGAAGTCGCGCCCCAATGCCTAATTTTACTTTCATTGAATCAACCGTGTAATGCCATCTCGCGTTGCGGGTTGCGCAGCGCGCCTTCGTGGATTCGTGGTTGAAGTTTTAAACGTAATTTTGGATGCTTGCTTTCATAACAATTTCCAAAATATTCCTAATGCCACTTCCAAATTCCGCCACAGCCAAAGCAAAGTATAGCGAACAAAAGGTACCAGGGCGACAGAACTAGCAAGAAGTCCGAAGCGCCAGACCCAATTAGGACAGGGTTGCCACCTGCCAATAACGAGAGGTCGCCAAATAGGCTGAGTTTTAGCGTTCCGTTAGTGCTGGTTGGATAAGCAGAATTTGTGGGATTAAACACGGGGTAGCAGAAGTAGTCACGTCTAGTTGGATTAATGATTTACAGATGAACTTTTCCTATTCTTTTTATGTTTTTGAAGGATTTTTTTAATGAATACTTGATACTTTGTACTTGTACAGTCAATGAATTTCATTTCTATACCACTTTGGACTATGTCAAATTGACGTAATCAATCAAAACGTAAGAGACTATTTGTAATTCTATTGATTTTATTTACAGTGTCACTTTGACATAGTACCTTAAATAGTTCTCTAGAAACCTAACTTATTAACAGTAAAATAAATTAGATGATTAAGATGCGCATTTGTGACGAAAGTGTCAAACCGTGTAACCATTAGATACGAGTAAAATATATTTTTTTATCAGCCATAAAATGTACCTCAATATTCTACACTTGTCTTCGTCAAACATCAACGCTTGCAAAATTCCACCCAAAATGACAAATGGCGGCATCACATACTCAAAACAAACGAGCACTGATAAAGGTGCGTTCACAACGACACCCAAATGACGTACACGTGTAAGTCAGCCGCAGGTGTACACCTGACCCACTTTGCTAATATATTAAAAATGTACGCGTTCGTGCAACTTAGCCGTATCTCTGAACGCGCCTCTAAATTAGGCGGCAAGCGAACGTTCCAAATTTGAATTTTGACGTTTACGCACAGAGAGGGTTTATGGAGTGCGCTATTTACTGAATCAGGTTATCTTTGTTTACATTTTGGCTTATGAGATGCTTAAGATGTTTCGTAGAAATTAGCACGGGCTTTTCTCAAACATTAGTTGTGTTATACAAAGCACCTAGCTTTGCATAATGTAAATCAAAAGAAGACTGCACTAAGAGATTATAGAAAATAAGTCTTTATTTATATTCAGCTATCTTTATTCAATGCATTTTTTTAAATATTTCCTTCGACCATGTTCATGATTGATTACTGATTATTATCCTCTAGCATTAAATTAATTTGTTGAATAAATCACTTAAGTTTCTTTTTGACATTGAAGTAATATAAAAATTAAACTATTTTGGTAAGCCTGTGTTTAGGTACAGTCCTTTGTGTAATAACCCTCTTACACTTTCAGCTGTTTGAATGAGCAGGATTCCTTATGGTGTTTTTTGTTCACCGTAAGAGAATCATGCTATAATAAAAATCGTTTATTTTAGAATAAGATTCCATAATAAGTTAGTAACACAAATCCGTTATTCTATGTTAGTAGGCAATTACATTAAAATTAATAAAATGAAATACAACAAAATTTAGATGACAATTAAATTAAAAATTCAATACATTCAATAAAATTACAGTCATTCAGTCAAATTAAATAATAATATTAGTATAATAATTATGTACGTACTCAAGTTAGATCAACAAATTGGTACCTACATACAGATGTAGTGCCTAATTGTTTTCCTTCGTATTTTCACGGAAACGTACGAACGTGTCATGCTACTTCAGTCAACCTCAGTACTTTTTGTACTGTGACCGACTGAAATAGCAAGACACGTTCGTACGATTCCGTGAAGATACGAAGGAAAACAATTATGCACTACATCTGTACGCACCGCAGGGGTTGGAACTCCTTTGCGATCACTATTCGACACCCCAAGGCACTAGGCCACCGACACTCTTTGTGTCTGTTAATACATAGCTCCCACAGAAGGGCCAAGGCGGTTCACATATATTTCTAACATTATTCATATCTTCCCTAAAGGTAGGTGACAGATATGACTGTAACCATACGGGTATCTAACCCTAAGTCATCAAACCACAGATACCCAAATGCCTTGACATTCTGCTATATATATAGTCTGTCTGTGTGTTGCATATCGGCCGTCAGTTCAGGTGCGCGGACACAATCCCTGGATATACAATTAGGGGACATTGATACGGGGTGGGGGATGTGTGGTTCAAGGGAAATCAGGAAGCTGATGCGGACGCGGAAGCTGTTAGCGGATGTATAATTGAATATTCTTCAATTTTTAAATCTACTTTCGGGATTCATGGCGATCAAGGGGAGAGGCCTTTATGCAGAGTCATAGGACATTCATATAGAAATCATGGAACCAATCAGTGATCGTGTAATTAGGTAGGAACAACTAGTGTTAGCTAATAATATATTGCACACTGAAAAAAAAAACCTATGGAAAGTATCGTCAAGTGCTCGGAAAACAGTAAAAGACAAAACATTCACGTTTATTTATTGAACATTACTATTTAATTATTTTACAATATTTAAAACGCTATTCACATGCTCGATGTCCTACCTCAAGCTATAATAAAATAAAATTTCAGAAGTTGACTGCTGTCTTATTCCTAACAAATGAGAAAATACGGCAGTGGCTATCCAATCTAATTTGGGTAATAATTTTAGTCTATTTTTAGACAAGGTGTCTCTACATAAACGGAGAAGCTTATGACTTGTCCCACTCTAACGCACGCCACGGGTTTAATAGATAAGATTTACGACAGCACTCATCTGGTCAAGGGTTGTGCGGTAATTTGTCGCGAGGGGGCGCTGACCGGACGCCGGCTGCAAAAATGCCGTTCCGAATTCAAATTTTAAAATGCTAGTTCTAATTTTGATTGATGTTGTTTGTCTGTGGTTCGATAATTTTTGTGAAATAAATGCAAAAATGTGACTAAGGTTCCCACTGTGTATAATATATGAAAACAAAGTTCGATGGTGCAAGCTTTCAAATTAATTTATGCTATATATTACTTATAAGGAATGATTATATAACATTACTTCATATATGTAAGTATCTTTACAATGGATTTTATGAAAAATCTTTGTTCAGGAAACACCTTTATGGAAATTCTACATTCCTTGATATGCCAGGCAGTTTTACATGTTAATGTAATGTAACAACGAAGGCTGATTACGTCGAACCATCAAAATAACAAGCAGCCGACCACCGGCGGCTTCACGACATTCCATTCCATAGTACAAAAGTTAAAAATAGCCAAACTACACGCGTATTAACTAGAAATAGAAAAACCACCCCAGCCAGCTGGTCGATACGTCTCCGTGACTAGCAGCCGTAAAAACAGCGGAAAAAAAACAACGTAGGAAAAAACAAAACATTAAATTACACTGTAATAAGCCCGCGGACGCCCAAACGCGGGTGATCGACCTCTCCGTAGTACCCTAGATTTTCCACATGGGAAATTCGCGAAAAAGTAAATTGTTTATGGTTGAAAAATTCGTAGAATTTTTTTAATTATCCTAAAGGGTTAATTTTAAAGATGGATGGATGATAAGTACAAAATTTATTCCATTGAATAGCAATACGCCTGCTAAATTCTCTTCATAGCGACCGATAGACTCGGATTTCAGTAGCGAATATTTTAAATTTGAATTTAGAAAATCGGAAACGTTTGCGTACTATTCCAATTTTGGGATTCTAATCAAAAATCGTATCTTGTAGAGATTGAAAAAGGAGAAGCGGTGGTTTATTGTGAGATCGGTCGGTTTATTGAAAAAGTTTTGGCTATTCACTCCATAGAAGGATTCTTTATGGAATACCAAAGTGGTAAAATATAAGCGTCTGTATATTCTTTATAACAGGCGTCATTGAATGTATGTATGTATATTCTTTGGCAGACAATTTAAAACGAGTAAGTGATTTGAAACCTTAATTAAGAGCAGTTCCAAATCTTACAACAAATCAGCTTTAACTCCGTAAGGTTTTTCTTAATACCGTAATCTGTCTCACAGCGGTGTATTAATAATTAAACTAGGGTGAAATGATTATTCCCCCTCCGTGAAATGACACAGTGCCTTTTCCGTTCTTATAGTAAATGAAAAAGTGTAGAGAAAAGGAGGGTTTATTGAAAGACTCTGGTAATAAGATGGCACTGTACCACATTGTATTTCATGAAGAAGTTAAGCCTTCTTGGTGTAGGTTTAGTTTAGGCAAAATAAAAAAACTGTAGAGCCAAAATTGTAAAACTGTTCTACCATCACTCGATTTTGTTACAAGATATACTCGTACCAACATCGATAGAAAAATTTAGTTACACGCGAATTTTCTGTCTGGATGATCTATAGCAGCTGTTAAATCCGACATTTTAGATCTCAAATAGTTTACAACGTCACACCAAAATACTACACGAATCTAAATAAGTACTTCCAATCTCAAAGCACATTAGGGTTAAGTTTTCCCAAACCAGTTAGGAACTCGTGTGAGAGCACTAAATTACGGGCTGAGTAAATCTATATTGTCTATGCGCGGCACGCTCCGTAAGTTGGCAGACGTGGAACTGATGGCGGCTCATACCATATGCGGTACTTTAGTTTCAACTAGATTTTAAATTTACCGCCAGAGACACGCGTTCTGTTTTTTTGTGAAATTATTTTTATGACTTGCTTTCTATTTATTTATTAGTATTCCACTAAGTACTCAGGATTGGCCGATGTGCAGTCACACAGGCAGCACTTACCATCGTGGTCTGTGTTTTCTAGATAGCCTTTTACATGCCATAAAAGGTTTGTAAAGGTTTTTGATCTTCCGCTTCTTCTTGTTCATCTTTACATAATATAAAATGAAGGCTTCCGCTGTCTGTTGGCTTAGATCTCTTAAACTAGATTACGGATTTTAATACAGTTTCAGCAATAGATAGAGTAATTCAACAAGAATGTTTTTATGTATAATAAGTTCTGTGTTATGAACGGGTGTCACAGAAAACTCGCACTAACCAACGCGAACCAATACTGAAATTGATCAAAAATTGTTTGGGTACGTCGGCCGCATTCTTATTTGAATCAAAAATTCAATACTTATAGCACAAATTAAAGCAAAAAAGATATCTCCTGCCTTTTCAACTGAGCAGATGTAAAACATGTTCTAATACTTACTTAGTATTCAAGCTGTATCTCATTTGTTCCAGGATGGAGGAGACAGTGCGATCGCTGCTGCAATGCAAGGGCCGCGTGGAAACTTTAAAACAAGAGAAGGCTTCCTTGTCCTCAGCCCTGGAGGTAAGTTTTTTTTTTCTTGGCACTTGCCAATTGTGGAGATTTTTACAAAGTAGACAGCCAAGCAGGCTTTAAAAACACGACTGTATTTGATATGGTCGACATAGGTATGTTAATAACAATGTATAATTTTGAAATTAGTCATTTCGCCATTTTTATGTGGCTTACAGGGTGTGCCAGAAACCGACGTCACCCGCATAGGGCTAATAGAGCATCTAAAAAGCTATCGATTTAACCCTTATGTATGTTCAACAATTTTTACAAGTTTCGGAGATATTGATCATTTTAATCTGAATTTTTGTAATTGTCCTGTATGTCCATGTCACGAAAAATCATTAATTTCATGTCTTATTTATCTTACATAATTAGAATCATTACGAATAAGCGAAGTTTTTAAACGACTTTGCCCTTTTGTCAGTATTTTATTTAATTAATCACATAAATTGGTTTATTCCATACAAACTAAAAGCAAACACTGGGACACCTAGGATGGAGAAACAAACTTTATGTGATTACTTACAAAAAATGCAAATAGGTTGAAAAACTTCGTAGACTCGTAATGATTCTAATTATACTGAACTTATGAAATAAAACGTGCAATTAATGATTTTTCGTGACATATTGACATAAGGGAAAATTACTAAAATTCAGATTAAAATGATCAATATCTCCGAAACTAGTAAAAATCACTGAACATACATAGGGGTTAAATCGATAGCTTTTTAGCTGCTCTATCAGCCCTAGGCGGGTTGACGTCGGTTTCTGGGACACCCTGTATACGTACAAGTATGTATGTAGGTATGTCCGCTCCATTGTGACCTCTTGTAGCCTAAAATAACTAACGTTTTTGAAGAGTGAGGTGTCGTTATAATCCTCTTTGTTCGGGAATGACGGGCTATAATATTTTAATCAAAGTAATGAGGATAAAAAATTCATTATGTTGACGACGATATCAATAATGCAGGAGTTTTTTAAAGCTTTCTTTCTATTGGTCATTAATTTGTAATCACGTTCTCAAAACCAGCTCACGCTACAATTTCGATAAAATTTGCAACATTTGAGTTACGGACGCGAAGACCCAATCTGTAAAGTTCAGTAAAATTCATTTACAACCCGAGCGACATCTACATCAAAGTTTTGCCTTTGTGTTTGCGGCACTTATCGTTAGATGTCGCCACTATCACCGATTTTTTCAATAAATTATTTTTGTGTACGTTTTAATATTGCTTAGTATCTGTTACTTAATAGAGTTAAGGAATATTTTAAAGCTCATAACCTTAACGGCCGGGCAACGACAAGCGACGCTCGACGATGAGGACTTCTACGCATTTGGGGTTTTAACTCGCCGCTTATAGAATCGCTATAAGCTTAAAGTCGTTGCCAGGCTGGTAAAAGATTTACAAATTATAGTGTATACTACCTACTTTTAAGGATCGGCCTCACCGACGCGTAAAATACGGTGACGTTGCGCAAACAAAGGAACGGGTCATAGTAATTACATGACGTTCATTTTGACACTAATTTAAGCACCTTTAAGCTCCGGTGTGGTCGCTCCCTTATCATACATTGACGCAGCAGTGCGACGTCAATTTATATGGCAGGACGCGCCTGAAAATGATAAAATGGTCAAAATGTTACAAATTTAAGCGGAATATATGACGCCTATTTGATTTTAAATTTACTTAACTTATAAATACGATATTCTAAACCATTTAAATTACAATATATCCATATCACAAGGTGTAAAATATGGTACGTATCCTGACTTTTTGACAAATCATCATTTTTAAAACAATAACGTGTTTGTGCTCAAACCATTACATATTACATAGGTTACATGGACTTGTTAAATAATTTAAGTTAGGTTAGGTTATGTTAGGTTAGGTTAGTACTTTTGATTTGGTAAAACATTAGAGAACCGAAAAATATATTTATCTATCCAAATATAATAAACCCTCCATGATGCGTTCAAGAACCGCACATTATGACCACCATAAAAATATACTGATTTGTTAGAACAAATTTCTTACCTATCTGTAAAAATTCATTCAAATTTCAAACAACTCGTGAAAAACGAAGACCTTTATTCTAATATCAGTCTAGATGACGTTTAATTCGAAATTAATTGTCAATTTACATACAAATTTAACAAATGTCGCACATAAGTAAGATATCGAACGATATGATATTTGGATGCCGACTCTAGTTTGTCTCTGAATTTAAACAAAAACTATGTATGACAGCTGCCGCCAGAAAACTTTTCAATCTTTTCATTACCGCCATTGACGGTTAAAACTTGTTTTGTTGTATAAAATTGATCGATTTGAAGAATTTAAACCATGAAATCAGCGATCAAGATGATATAGATATTTCGGCAACACCTCCTGATATCCGTGACAAAGCAACTAACGTCATAAATTAATTACTGTTAGTGGCCCTGAACAACGCCGCCTTTCTGGAGGCTTATAATAAGTGGGTAGATAAAGTAGTGTATGTAACTACTAACTATACATAATTAGGCATTCAAACACTCATGGGTAATGCCCTTTATTATGTACAGTCACATCAACTACTATTAAAGTCTCACACGTTTATCATGCCACGAATATGCAACGTCTGACCGCAAATTGCTTTCCAAATATTCTAAGTTGTCGTATTAAAAATTCACTAAGGACGCTTGGAGCCCCATTTCTAACATTCGTCCAGTTTAACGTGACCCCTCACATTCGTACAGACTAGTTACTTTCGGGAGCTCTTACATGATTTAAGGGCTTGCAGTAAGGTGATTTTTGTGACGTGAGAAACGTCATTATTTGCTATTATTTTGGGGAAATTTTAAGAAGAGTTGGAAGTTTTAAGGGGCTTCACTGTGTTTACCAAAACTAGGCTGTAGTGGTTGTAGCTACCTTGTGGTTGCTGTACAAATAAGCCAGCTAGACCGGGGAAGGTCAACGCTCTCATAAAAACATCGTACCACTGCCACCCACTGCCATTAAATTGATTTTCGATTGGTCTGTGCTTCTCTTCCTGGTATGCTATCATTCTCAACTTCCGATCTCTTACGTTCCTAAGCCTTTTATACCTACATCACAAATAAAGAAAGGAAAAAAAATAGAATAATGTTGCCATGCGTGACTCTGTGACGTCGAAATTGACACCACTCAGCACTTACACACTTTTATAGCATTAAGGTCTTTAAACATACTCTGAAGCCCATGAAACCCAGGTCATTACGCAATCTCAAAATTGTAAATGGCGCATGCCTCGCCCTTGCTCATGTGCCTATTGGTTTCAAAAACAAAAACACTGCTTTTCTGCTTTCTGCCCCTATCAACTTTCTGCCATAAGATAATCGCTTCTCGCCCGTTCCTAATATTTAAACTACGAAGTATATTTGGTTGTTACACATTTTGCATGTGGCAAATTAAATGTGAAACTGAAGACAAATTAAACAGAGCACAGACGAAAATGGCGTATGCTTAAATACAAAAACGACACATTTAAATTCGGAATGCTACTTACTTTACGTTTCAAATCAAACCGTATCTGTTTTTTATTTGTGGCGCTTTTTTATTTAACAAGCGAAGGTTTAGGTACAGTCAGCGTCATATAGTTGGTAGCATCCAAAGTAGCCAAATAGTTCGTTACACGCCCTTGTTACTACGGTAATAATGACGTGTAACGTACTATTTGACTGCTTTGGATGCTACCAACTATATGACGCTGACTGTACATTATTTTACTTGAACAGTTACCAACAAGTAAACATGAAGAATTTATTAGAATTAGACCCTCGCTCACCGTGCAGCGATCCTAAAGAGGTCTGGATTTATTGGCGACTGCGCTTTCCAAGTATAATGGGTATGCAAAATATTTGAGACGGCGTCTGATAGGAGCCGGTTTCAATTTTATATTCTGAAGAATTTGATGGCAACGTAGGAGGCGTTTTGTTGGAGATATTATGGGTGGGGACTACAATGTAGTTTATTTATGTGCGAAATAAATGAATATTACTGTGATCTCTTTTTGGAATCTAACTAGGTATGCGTATGTTTAAATGGGCTAGTAGGTTCGGTACGTTAATCATTAATTTTAGCGTAATTTATTTCATGTGGCTTGACCATCATTCATGTCATTATGACAGGGTTCCATAGTGACTCAGCAATTAAAGTTCTTGACTGTACTCGTACTCACCTAGGGGCTCTATTCTACTCTGTAAAATCATATTGCCTTTGACATGTTATCGTATTGATTTAACTCGGCCGCCATTATTGTCAAGTAAATAAGAGCTATCAAAACGTTGATAATACGATGTCAGAGGTAATATTGTTTTTGAAACCTTGCTAAGAACCACCGCTAGAAAAAACGACGTCAAATTTAAAAAAAAAGCATCGATCTCAGTTCACCTGTTTCAGAGCTATGATGCCACAGACAGACACACACACACACACATAGCGGCAAACTCATAACACCCCTCTTTTGCGTCGGTGGTTAAAAACTGTAACGTTAGCAGCGTTTGCACCTTGGCTACGCCCTCTTGTACAGTCCAGTTCATATATATGTGTACACTTTGGTACCTTGTCACTTTAAACGCTGACACAATTCATGTATGGCATTTTAAACATGATATTAAATATCCAAGGTACTTAAGTGTACACATATTTATGAACTCGACTGTACCTACCATATATTTTAAGTCCATCTTAATCGTGGCAATAATATCTTGTCAGTCTTGTGACAAATGCATTTACTAAAGACTCGAAATAATTTAATCACTTGTCCTAGCGCTTTACTGAGCAGATATTTATGCCCGTGTTCGGTGCAATATATCTAGAGTGATATAAACCTGGGAAGCGACATAAGTTACCGTTTACGACATTGACGACCACCCAGACGGCGGCGGGACGTCCAATTGCTTCCTGTCGACTAGTCGAAGATTACTCGAGATATACTGGCACTAGAGATATCTTTAGCAATATACACTCAGGAGCAAAAATAACGGGTCAGAGTGCGTTTTTCATACAAACGAGACTATTTCGAAGCTTTGGTTCCTCTCCAGGGGTAGTTTTGAGTGAGTTTTAATGGTGGATACTGCGAGGTTCAATAGAGGAGGTCAAAAGTTCTTAAGATATCTAACTGATCGCACAACCAGTTAACACCACAGCGGGAGAGTTTGGGTCAGCACTTGGATTTCCTTACATTTTATTGCCATTTTAAATGTTTTTCTGAACATGCACAATTCCGGCGTTAACCACACATTCATTCAGTTGGGTTTCCTAGGCACTCTGGAAGTCCTGTATCGATACTCGCGGTATTCATCATCAGATTTCACTTAAAGCATTCTCTGGCGAGGAACCAAGGCTTCGAAATAGCCCCTTTAGTATGAAAAACGCACTCTGACCAGTTATTTTTGCTCCTGTGTAAGAGTAAACGTACAGTCTAGAGGAAGAGAGCTTTTATTTCATACTAGTGACCCGCCAGCGGCTTCGCCCGCTGCAAATTTCCGACTTTCCCGGTGGTTTTTTTTTCTTTCATACAAACCTTGCCCTGACAATAACGAATACAACCGAAAAGGAATCAGCCAAATCGGTTCAGCCGTTCTCGAGTTTTAGTGAGACTAACGAACAGTAATTCATTTTTATATATATATATTAGATATTAGATTAGATTAGATTAGATAGATAGATTAGCGACGCGATAATCCGCATTAAAATCTGTTGCGGAGTTTAAAAGATCTATGAAAGATACATACAGAGGGATAGACGGAAAGCGATCGTTTTTTTTTTCAAAGCATGTCGCAAGTAATCTTTTTGGTGATGTAGTATTTTCTATACCCGGATATTTGCACCAATGTACCCGGCAGATTAGATTTATTCAGGCTATTATTTATTGTTTATTTATTAAATTTATTTATTAAGTGAATCATTACAATAACAGACCAATAAACTACACAGATTGTGGGTGGTAGGTTGTGCAGGGCCCGTCCGGATCGCTACCACCATCTTATCCATTAACCTACCGCCAAACAGCTTCGCATTGTTTTTCCGGTTTGGGAATAAGACAGCCGGTGTCATGACTAGCATAGAGGCATTCCATCTTGGGCCTCAGGGTTGGCAACGCATTTGCTGTCTTAGGCTTGCAGTCTTGTGAATGCGAATGTCTATGGGTCACAGTTTTCACCTGCCTTGCCTTAAAACTATCTTGCATCTAAATGCTACTTATCTTCCTAAGGTCTATACTGGGGTGTATTCTTCCCCTACCTATCTCTTATTTATTCTCGTTATTGAAAAAGAAAGGAAGAAAAAAAAAATTGTGACAAAAACGACACGGTTTACAATAACAAGGAAATAAAACGATAACATATTTAATCTGTGCCGTAAGCTGCGTCAATAAGGGACCCACTCAGTACAGGTCTATGCCGAGGCAAGCCACGGCGGTGATTTTCAGTGGGGCCCTTTATCACAAGTAATTATTTAATTAATTTAGTTGCGTGGCTAAAGTCGCCGTCAATAGAACTTGCAAAAGATGTAAACAAAACCAAACGAACCAATTCACCATGATTACTCCATAATCACGTACTTTTAAAGATCAAGTTAGTTCTTTGCAACGATTTATACACTAGATAATTATTTTCATATTAAGTTTAAGATTAAATAACTATTAATTATACATTATTTTTAATAAAAACACGCTTGGTCAATATTTGAGGTTATGTGTCAAACAGTAATTTGTTTACATCGTTCACAAGTTCTGTTGACGGCGACTTTAGGTAGTGTTTTGTAAAAGCACTCTAACAAAAGACTTTACATACTTGTCTTGTTTTTATATGACATGAAGAAGGTAAACGAGCACAAAGGTTACTTGATGGTAATTAATATCAGATTAAATTAAAAGTATAAAAAAAGGATTTACAGAAGCCGCAAATAATTAAAGATAATTATAATTACACAAACTCCCCTTACCTATATCATTTTCGTATACGGCAACACTGTATACAAAACCACACATCAAAGCTACCAAAATTACAATAGGAATAAGGTATGTTCCCGCTTCGCTCATTGTGTCGTTTGGTCATTGTTGCTCCCCTCGCGTCAACGTCACCGTTATCTATGAATTTGAATGGCGGACTCGTATTTTGATTTTTCCATTTCCTGTTACCATCTACCTACCTGAATTTCCCATTGTACTGGAACCCCTATTTTTAATATCGGCCCTTAACTTTTCGCGTTGTCAGCGGTTAGCAGTCTCGCCAATTTTTTGCTCACTTTTTATTTTATTCGCGTTCGAACGTTCGTTTTCCCTGATTTTTATCGGAAATTCACATCACCAGTTCGTGTTATTTTTTTTATATGGCGTCAACTTTACAAATACATAGAAATAAAACCACATATTTACAAAAGTTATAAGTCATAACTCGACATCTCATGACAAAACTCACTTATTATTATTAGCACTCGTTAGTTCTTAATAGCATCAAAGCACTTATCAAAAGAAAGCCCACTAATTAAGCAAAAACATCGCATCCCTCAAAAACACTTATGATCCCTCAAAGGACGTCCAGTTCCAGCCATCCACTGCTTTTAGAGCTCCCCCACCCTTAGCTAACACGTACTAATAAGTCGAAATATAAAGAATCTATGTAAGTGATGAGGGCCAGGACTGTCTGGTCTGGGAGCGGTGCTTTCGTGAATTAATTCCTATCTGCAGGGGCAGCCATAATCCAAAAATGATCGCCTGTCCCCTTCCTCGATAAATGCGCTTTAATGTCGCTAAACGACCGGACAAGTTAGGAACAGACCGCGTCGCTTTTGGCGCAGCTAAACTTGTTTTTGCATTTTCATGGTACTCTGATTGTCCATAACGTCCATAAGTTCCTTAACACAGACATTCCCTTATTTTGAATGCGCTCTGTCCTTATTTTATACGTGGTGATGGTCTATGGAAGAAGAGAACAAACTATGATATTTATTATTATATCTTGAATAAAGTTTATCCGTTAATTATGAACATTTAGTTGTGTTTTTTTTCATAACTAAAAATATTAAACCCGAGAGTTTAAATTATTTAAAAAAATCATCGAAGTGATAATTTAAAAAAAATAAAAAAATATTCCGTCCGTGGAATACTTTCAGATACAGCATTATATGTTTCGCGTTTACAAAAAACTACACGATATAAATACGTCTAAAATAGGTAGTATTTTATAACTTATAACACTTTATTCTCATGGCAGACATTGCAAATTTTATCAACCAGACTGTCAACACAAATTTATTATTCCTTTTAAACTTATTAACTTGACTTAAATACGCGAAATTAAGTATCAGACACGTAGAAGGGTGGCTTGCTTTTTCAATGAGTCATCGGTGCTCATGAATGGGGCTACCCCTATTTGGAATCGATATTAACATTAAGTTCAGTGAAACCATAACTTATTTATTACATTCTTATGTGATCTGAAACAGTCTAGTTTTGGTCAACTGTATAAATTTGTAACTTATTTCCATTTGGCGATATAAATCATAAGTTTGTACTTATCTTGCTTTCTCATTACCTTCAATATCAATAAGCCAACTGAAAAATCAATATAAATACGAACTTATCCGAAAAAAAAACGAAGGTAAAAGATTATTAATAATAATATAATAATAATTTATACAATTTAAGAATAATTTCCATACAATATGTTAGTAACAATGAGCCTTAAACTATGTTAGGTATTGTTGTTTTTTTTTTCAATTTGCTATATTTACACCTAATTGCTGCCCTATTACAAAAATAACATAATTAAAAAATACATATAACAGATACGTTCTGAATTTAAATGCAAAACCATCGTGACTGTTTTCAGCCTGCTAAATAAGTAAAGCTGGGCACACACGAGATTTGATGGCAGAAACAGAATGCCACTTATGTCACCAGCTAAGATGTGGCGGCATCATAACAGAAATACTTAAGATGGCCGTCCCCTATAATGACAGGGAATGGGGGACTGACAGTCTGCAGATAGTTTAATACGGCCCATATAAGCAAAGATTAATTATTTCTAATGGTGTTCTCTCCGTGTTGGTTATTTTGGGCGGTTGTGTCTCTGACTAGAATAGACGAGGTTCCATCGCCTATAATTACTAAACTTTAATTCACTCTCATAAGTCAAATTAGCAGAGACGCGCACCTAATAGAACTTTATGTATTGAACTCTTAAAAATCATTTTAAATACTTGTAAATATACCTAAACACTCATAAAAATTACATTTAAGTCGAATTCAAAAGTAGTTGCAGAAACGTATCTAATAGTTAGGGAGGTGGCAAGCAAAATTTCTATGTAATCAGCACACACGTGGCAGACGTTATTAATAGCAATAATTATACCCTAAGAAACATCAAGGACCTCGTCTGCCGCCATGGTGACGCTGCGTTGTCAATTGACAGCAATTCAAAAATGAAAAAATAATAATGGTGTGCTATATTATGCGCACATGTCTGCCTGTGGGGCTGGTGGTCACAGTCATCCTGTCAAACACAAAAAATCTGAGGCAGACATCCAGGGCTCTGACTGCTGTAGTATTAAAATTTTCAAGTTATTTGTATGATTTAAAACTGTATATGAAGTGCACACTTAGCAGACTTGACTTGTTTGTTTTTAAACAATGAGAAGGAACACGGAAAAATAGTCTGCCAGCATGTTGCCTCTGCGTTGTCTATTGAAAGCGCTTCAAAAATGTAAAAAAAACGGTTGTGCTATATTATGCGCACATGTCTGCCTCTTAGACTGGTGTTTGGATTTCTTATGAAAACCAAGAAATTCGATGAGGCAGACGTTCAGGCCTCTGATATTCCAAAGGCAGACCATTTGATTTCTTTTTTTCAATCCGACTCTCGCGCCAATCTACAAGTAAAAAATTCTATTGAATATTATTTAAAATAATGAATATAATCTATCTATAGGAACGATATTCAAAATGCGTCAGTTTATTTTAGGTTCTATCTGTTAACTGCGACTTATGTAAATTTCAAACAGTTATACAGCTAAAAATCAGTGAGCAAAGTGTCTGTGACATGTTTTTTCGTATTCAGGGAGTTATAATTAATCGAATGGGCGCAATGAGAACCGTGTGCAAATGACTAAGTAGACCTTTTTTTAAACATTTTTACAGCTCCGACCCATGATAATGCAGAGCCCGAATGTCTGCATCTTCGATTTTCTTCCTTTCCAAGACATGATTGTGACCATGAACCCCAGAGGCATACATGTGCAAATTAATACCGCCATTTTTTTAGCAAACTTCAATCCGCTGTAATTCGCAAACGCATAGGACCTTCATTGACTGGACCAAGCCAATTCGTACTGGTCTAAACTGCATTCCACCTCGATGTGAAACAAGTGCAAATCATATACCGAAATGCTCGCCAACTCCCTAACTACAAGCAAGAGTAGTTTCGGTTAAGTACACCAGTACGCCAGTTGCGACAACGTTTCTAAAATGTACAGCTACTTTTGAGATCGTCCGTACGTCTACTAAATGTTTCAGGCTTTCTAATTTATATAAAATATACATACATACATACATATCTTCACGCCTGTCTACCAATGGGGTAGGCAGAGATTATGGAACGCCAGGTGCATCGGTCCAAACATATACACTTCGCTTCCTCTACATTCATCAATCTTTTCATGCACGTACGTCGGTTTCGGGTGCTCTTGATTCGGCCCTTAATCAGCACATCGCGAATCTGATCACCGTACGTCCGTCTAGGACGTCCCCTACCGACATCTCCGCTCACTCTCGCCCGCCATATCTCTTTCGTAACTCTTCTGTCATCCATCCTTTCTAAATGACCAAACCATCTTAGCAAAATATTTGTCAAGCAATTGGCTAGACTATCTGCAAATTACGATCATAGTGCCATATGCCATCGTGTACTATTACAATACAATAAAATGTAACATCTACATATTCTACATACATCCCGAGTGTAACTAAACCTTTACATCTTTCAAATAAGAGCATCAACTTTTAATAGCCCACATTCTGCCTAATGTTCAAACCACTCGTCATTCCACTTACACTCGACAATATATTATAGTTCGTCTAGGTAAAACGCTCCCGTGCCCGCGCACTCCAGCGCCCCCTAGCCTCGGCTCCAGGTACTCCGCGGGAATTCTCAGAACTGCAATAAAAGTCGTAGCAGCCTAGCAACCCTGGCCACTCACACACGCAACTCGAACAAATGACAATACAGACAAATTTTTACGAGTGCTGCAAGGCATGGGAAATGCGAGGAGAAGCCTCAAGATAGGGACAAATCATATTTTTTATACATAAATCATGTTTATAAATAAAGAGGGTAAGTGTCAGTTGCTCCATTAATTTCACTGACTTTATAAATCTCTAGTAAGTTTAAAGTCATGATTAAAAAATAATAAGTCTACTGTAAACCATATTTTTTTTATTTATAGCAATATTCAGCGACATATGAGATAACACGAAATACATAAATCGTAAAATATATATTTGCTTCACCCACCTGATTATCTATGGGCGGATCATAAACTGCGAATACAATGAATTAGGCTAATGATTGACGAACGAAGTCGAATTTAAAATTTAGTGTGACCAGTAAATACGCTTTTTTTTAATCCACGCGGCATGCAAGCTATAGGCGGACATTAAAATGGCGGAAGGCGGGAAATCGGGTATGCACAATGGTCGGGGTTTCCCGGTTTAAAAGGTCCCCCGCTAAACAATAATTCAGCTTCACCCTTCCGAAGTGCAAGGGCGCAGTTAGGGACGCGGGTAGGGATGGACAATGAGATCGATAGTTTAAAAATTAAAATCGGTATTTTTCACCATTCAGTTAACCCGCAACGTCCCATACGTAAAAAGGAGAGGTTTTTAACCTATGGTTTTTGTTGTAAATAAAGAACAAGTTACAGTATCAATAGTTTGATATATTTATTGGTGAAACTGAGCCTCCGGCATGCTTGTTTGTGTTGTGAGTATAACTCATCTAAAGTAAACGGTTTTGGTGTTTTAGTTCTTTATTATTAATGAAATATAAAAATGAATGATGCCATGAACTTGTAACTGCGTTATTTTAGTTATGAATAAGATACCAAATAATTTACAAAAGCGTTTTTAATTTACGATATCCTACTACTTAATTTTATAAACATTGACGAAACTTGGCAAAGTAAATTTAGGTGACAAGGCGCGCCTTCATTATACCTAGGCTATGATGCCCCTTTCATCGTGTGTTTATGCGAGAGCCATTATCATATTTATCTACATCCATGTCATAACTTCCCTATAATATGTATCTATGGTTGCATCATTATGTTTAAATTAAAGTATAGGTAGCCAAAACTTTAATCACATTCAAATTTCGAATATCTTCTTGAAGAAAAGGAATCCTATTTGGTTGTGATTATCGAATTAGTCGATTTGTAATTTCATTTTGTGAGAAGTTCTTGTTCGATACAATTTTTTGAATCTCGAATATTACAATCGATTCACACAATCAAACAAAGAAATCATTTTTTTTGAACGGAGTGCATAAAAGTACCTACCTAACCTACAGTGTAACGTGCGAAGCGCCGCACAGTCATTTGTTTCGAACTTTCGAATAGTTCCAAAGAACAGAAAATAACGTTATCTACAACTTGAAAATGTAGGCCATATTGTACATGTTGTAGAAAACTTATGATATGTATGTAGGTAAAGATTTGTATGCGACTGTACGCATAATCAGGCATTAAAACACCCGTGTGATCTAATAGCTAAACTGAAGTGGCAGTGGGCGGGGCAAATTGCTCGCAGGACTGATGGCCGATGGGGTCAGAATGTTCTGGAGTGGCGTCCGCGGACCGGAAGACGAGCTGTAGGTAGGGCTCCAACAAGATGGAGTGACGACCTCGTCAGGATCGCGGGACCGTGGTGGATGCGAAAAGCACAAGACCGGTCTGAGTGGAAAGCCTGGGAGGCCTATGTCCAGCAGTGGACGTCTTTCGGCTGACATGATGATGATGATGTGATCTAATGAACCACACTCGTGTATTGATGCCTCTCATTATGCTCCAGTCACATAAATAACTATTATCATACAGAAACGCATGCTTCTTTACGTCATAACTTTCTTTCGCCATCTCCCTTTCTCCTATCGTATCGATATTTTGTAGCTGCTCCATCGATACCCGCATCGATGGCCCGGACGGCCGCAGGACCACCCCTACGAGGGTGCATCGTATCACTGCCCCTCGCGCATGTCAAATTTACACTCTCGCACTAATTGTGTTTGCCAGTTATTCGGTTATGCTATTTTGTAAACGGGTATTTAAGGCTGGATTAGGCTTGTGTGCAGTAAAGATACTATATTCTCATTTCGTAATAATGTAAGTAGGTTAAGCTTGTTGTGACGGTATCGGGTCATTTTATGCGTGTTTCTATGAAACACGCTGGTCAAATATAGGTTCAGTCAGGTAGATGCTTGGCGAGCGAGTATAATAGCGATAAACAGCCGATGTTATTTATCTTTTCATTCTTACTATATTTGTCTCTGTCGCAGAAAACAGAAGAAGAGTAGGACACAACTTAACAGAGTGAAATAGAAAACAATAGGCAATACTATTGCTAAGACAGTGGCTCAGCGTTGCGTAACTATCAGGTGCACTTCACACATAAGCATAATATTGCAAGACTATACTTGCACCGTTCTAAGAGGTCAGATTTGACAGCTGTCAACGGAGCACCAAATATAACTTGCCTCGAACACATATTTTACACTGAGTACTATCAATCCGAGCCTGTTATATGAGCGCGAGTATAAATCTCAATTAACGCAGATCATGTCCTTAAATATTTTGTAAAGCTCAATAAAAATAGCCAACAGGTTATGGCTTAGATCCAGAATAAGTGCATGGACTGTAAACGAACAAAAGCAAAACGCCAATAGCACGAAATACCAGCTCATAACTCTGAATTCACTGCATTTGAAACTGCGAACAAGGCAAGTTATTCATTACGCTATCTGCGGGTAGTTCATAATTACGTTAGCGTGGCGTCCCAGCGCGGGAGCGGTGCGGGTGCGGGACGGGCGCAGGACGGGTGCGCTGCGAATCGCCCGCATAGTTGGGCTAACGAAACCAATTATCTGGCAGTGGTAAGGCACGATATGACCTCGTTGTGTGTAAGAAATATCAAAGGGAGCTCACTGGCTTTCTTGTGGGAAATAATTGTTTCATTGGAAATATAACGTCCCTCTTTTTGACACTTTCTTATATGGATACTTTAAACAGATTTCATTTTGTTTTAACTTTAAAAATATTTTTTTTTTCAGTATTCTTAGCGTTGTATAGTGTTGTATTTTCTTGGTGTTGGTACAAAAGTCTGCCAGTTTTGCCTGTTTGGATTGGATCATTTTTTTTATTATAGCCAGCTTTTAACAGCGATTTCGTGCATCGTAAAAAGTATGTAACAAAACTCACTTAAACTATTATTTGACGACGCTTTTAGCCAGGCTGGTATTGACACAAGTGACCTCGCCCACTGAGCTACTGGACCCCGGTTAGATTATTTGTGTAATGAGTACAGGTATTTGTTTCTAAATCTTCTATCTCTTCAATATTGTCAATGCATTAAAGTATGTAGTTTTCTATAAAAGTATGCTTATCATTGGCTCGTACCTACCCGTAGTTCAAGCTTTGGAGTTTTCGTGTAAAATGGTCGCCTGATATTTATTATTCTTAATTATTTATTAACATCGATAATACTATCATGCAATTACAGCATTTGGCACATTCATACGATTTAAACCATATTGTGGTTTAACGATGCGACAGTGAAATGTTTAATTGTAATTATTTGTGAATAAATAAATCTCTTAAAATCCGTTACAATTCAAAACATTTGTAAACAATTCTAAATTCAACGACAAATTCGTGGATTTAACTACCAAACGGGACCGTATGGTTTACTTGCTAATAGCCTTTGCATGTTTCGAGAAGGGTTCGGCCCCTCACAATCTGGCGGCCGCGGATTCCTTCCATGTTGAGAAACTTCACTAGTTCGGTTATTTGGTTAATATTGCTCTGGTTTCGCTACATGAGGTTTAAGAACGTAGGCGAAAGCGATGCAATTTACACATTTTTTTATATGAATACTTAGAAAGAGTGATGGTACACACCGCTGCCAATGGACGCTTGGCCAGAAGGAATCTAAGTGCGTTGCTAAGTCTTAAGTTGCAAAATTAAAATAAATAAATAGAACTGACCCAGCAAGCGACTTAAAGCAACATTATATTAATTTAAGTTATTTGTTCATATTTCACTTTGTTGCTTTGTTGTTATTTATTTGTTGTTTTGTTGTTCGCTTTGTTGCGGGTGGTAGGACCTTGTGCAGGGTCTGTCCGGATCGCTACCACCATCTTATCCATTAACCTACCGCCAAACAGCAGTGTTCGCATTGTTATGTTCCCGTTTGGGGATAAAACAGCCGGTGTAATGACTAGCAATAATGAGTAGCTAGGCTATCTTAGTCCTCAGGGTTGGCAACGCATTTGCAGTCTTAGGCTTGCAGTCTTGTGAATGCGAATGTCTATGGGTTAGTTTCCAGCCTGTGTGCTCGTTTGCCTACACTATGCCATAAAAATAAATAAAATAAATAAATCTTGTGTACGAGTCCATATTGCTTTTTTCGTTACGACCATCTTTACAAGTGTATAAGAGCTTAGTGTGCGACTTAGCAGCGATGAAAGCTTCCTTGACTGATGTCGCTCTCGCTTGTGGCTTGCACTGGCACGTAAGCTGCACAACCTCTTCGATCGACGAGATAATTCGCTGTAATTGGAACGCGTCTCTATTAACTGGTCCCGCTAATACTGGTTATATATGCCTTACGGAGAACGCAAATACTTAAAACTATTGGGATTATTGGAAACTAGGGGAAGGTAGGCAGTAGTAGGCATGTTATGTGTGCGAAAACCGTACAAAGAGACCACAGAAAGAAGGTTTGTTTTTAGGGTTGCAAACAAAACGGCCACATTTGATTTTGTCAAGTAATTAAATAATATTAATTTCATGTAGCAATAAATACGGTATAACCATAGAAGAAATCTACGCTCACGAGCGAAGTCGCTGGCAAATGCTAAGCTATCAGTACTCAACACAAAGCACCAAAACATTCCAATACGTCCATCAAAGCCATCAAAGCCTTTCCAAGTAAAACATATCGCGCCGTCGCTAATGATGTACACTGCGGGCCATGATTAATAGTGAACGTTTAATTCCAGTTATGGCCGCGACGGCGGCGCCACGGGCGCTGAAAGGGCCTTTGTATACAATCACTATTTTTGGATTAATCTTCTTCGCTTAAGCCATTTGTGTTGATTTGATGGGATGATTTTGCAACGTCAGCGTGCGAGTCAATTAGGTGGTTAGGGTGCGATGTGTGAGATTTGACTAACAAAACATAACTAATGTTATTTGTGTCGTGAAAATAGACGTTTAATTAATTTTGTAATGGTAAAAATCATATCAACACTAGTATAATAGGCCGAATTTTGTGCGTTTGTATCTACCCGAAAAGTAATCTGCAGTGCTATGTAAACTATCCGAAAACTTATATCACCATTTGGAAAGTGCATTTATTCAGGATGGACAAAGACTATTCTACTCGTATATTTATTTAAACCCGAGGGAAGCGTGCAAAAGATGTTAGTAAATTATAAAAGTTACGTAAGTAGGTACTCCTCTTGGAGTAATTTATCATGTAAGGTTTCTGTAGTCTTATAACTTGTAACTGGTATTTAAATTGCATGAAGCTTCAAACAATTTGCCTCATTACGGTCAAGGCGTGAATGCTAAAAAGGCACACATTTATTACCGGCAAGTGCCCAGCTCAGCCATGAGCACTGTTTATTCAACGTCATTCCATTTCCTTTGCTCATTTATTTCAAGAACAAAATGCAAAGTTCCAATGAGTAACGTAACGACAAAAGAACATTTGATAAATCGAGTCACCAGGGGTTGTTACTCGCAAGGCCCACGTCAAATTTCACTGAAACTAGAACTTTAACTCAATCCACGTTAAGTTCAAAATTATTTTGATAATACAGCTATTTTTTAGCTTAGAATTAGAATTTCCTCATCGGTGGCGTGAACCTAACGACAGCTAACACGTTTATTCGGAATGGTCATGTTCATTAGTCATTAGTGATTTAATAAGCCACTTATTATTGCCAGCAGGTGTATTCGGAACGTATGCAATTGCATTTTACACTTGTAAGTGATGAGTTTTGTATGCTAATGTCTACGTGTGTGGCAAATTATTGGCCGAAAGGGCAGCGCACTTTGATGCAAGGCTTTACTTTGTATGTGGCATGTTTGGTGGCACGATCATTTAATTTCAAGTGCTTTTAGCGTTTTCTGGTGTAAAGATTTTGTTTTTTTGCATTATTGGTGAATCAAGCAGACAATCATCAATTTATAATCAACCGTACATTTCATTTTTATATATTTTCAATTCATCCGTTTTTTAAAAAAAAGTAAAGTTTTAAAATATGAGCAATAAAACACGTCAATCCAATCATATCATACAATACATACAATACAATCATAGTATTAATTATCAAGCAGATAACTCTACCGGGACTTGCGATGTCTGTTGTTCTTAGTTCTGGATTATTTAATAACTGCCAAGCTTGTGGCTTTTAAGTTAATTAAACCCTTAAATATTTGCGGTCCATACCGCAAATATTAGTTTGCTGTGAAAAGGATTTTGGTTCAACGGCTTTATTTAATCTAACTTATACATGACGGTTGGTTTTGAAGTTTCCTAAAATGAAAAAGTCTTTTTGAATTAGCATCACATGTAAACCAATGTGCAACCAGCATGTAGAATTAAGTTGTATAATTAAACGTATCAGGTATAGGCTGATAGACAAGGGCTTTTTTTCCTAATATTCTGACGTTTAATGTGGTTGTTGCTTCTTGAGAATATTTCAGTTCTACCATAGATCCTTCCTCGGTTTGGCCTTTGTTTGCCTACAATTATCATAGTGAGACCATTGTTTCCCACTTCTTCATTCACAAACAAACGCCAGTCTCACTGAAACACGGAAAATCCAAACTCCTTTGAATCAAGCTACAAACAAATTTCAATTTATATCCTATCTAGACGTATCACAGTTGAAATTGAAATGGATTCAGTTATTTTATTTGAATTTAAAAGGTGCATTTTCAAGTTTAATTTTGTCATTGATGGAAAAGCAATTACAGTCGTGCGATTCGGTTTAATTAGTCGCTACAGTTGCGGTTACATTCCAAATATAAATTAAATTTTATAAAACCAATGCAACGAGAAAATGACGGCATTAATTTAAAATGTGAAATTAATGTCATTGTTGCGGTCTCTATTTTTGTCCGCAATTGTAATTGTACTGTCGATGTTGACATCTTGTCTATGGTCACTAAAACCTATTTACTGAAAAATCTTACTGGCTAAATAATCTGCTTACTTTTAAAATAGCCGTTATATACGTCAGTTTTTGACAGAAGTTCGACAACCAATTCAACAAAACAAATAGGTAAACAATTTCTAAACTGACTTCTAATAATATCGAAATTTAATGATTAATATCGAAAATTAACGCCGTCAAATTGGTATGTACATCATTAAAATAAAGAACGTAGTGTACTGATTACACTTACATTTTCATTGTCAAATTACTTAATATTTAAATATTTACCTACACTGAAAAATTACGTGTGCACGAGAATATGAATATAAGTCCCTAATAAGGATCATGAGAATAAAAAAGAGACAGGTAATAAGAATGTATTAAATACCTGTTGAAGCAAGTAGGTTTGTTAACTAGTTTCATTGCAAAGTAAACAAAAATCTGAAATAAAAAATCCAAATTAGCAGCAACGTCTATTGAAACTTCCCCCTTTGCCGCCGTATCAACCGCATGTTGTTTCAGACAGACGCACAGACAAACAGATTCGTCCTTTGTGTCGCGCCCTCTGTTGACGACTAATGAAAGCTTCACCTACAACGATAGCCAAATCCGTGAAGCACAGCTGTATTACCACAGTCTAGGGTCTAAATCGGTGATTTGAGTCGCATAGTTAATTTGGTAGAATTGAATTCGTGTCAAATATTAGAAGACCTCTTTGTTTCAATGCGGATGGGGATATGTATGATTTGAGGCTTAGGCGATGGGTGCTCGCAGCTCATGCTATACTGGTTTGTTTATTTTTCGTAGTAACTGTTGGCGGTCGCTTAATTAAGAGTGCGAATGATGGGTCCTTTTTAGGGAGTTTTTTAGGTATAATAATGGGAGCGGGGTGACGACGAGTGACGCGAGATGAGTAAATATTAAACTGGAGCGTCGCTTCGCTCGAGCGAGATGACGGCTAATTGCCTCTAGGTAGTTAACTATTTTAGCGCGCGAGATAATTTATTTTGATTCAAAAAATAATGCTAAAGAGGCTTTTTTTGTAGAATATTTGCATAATACTTCGAGACACGCTTCAGTGCATCTTGCATCACAGTTCTGTTCAGATCAAAGCATCGCTCAACGTCCTTTATTCCAGGCATCTAAATATGTCACCGATTCGTTTTTAAGTCTTCCAACTCAAAACAACAAAAAACGTCCTTAAACTCCCCAAACTTTCATAAACCATTGTCGCCAATAATATGACAAAACAGCCTCGCTCAGCATGCGCCCACGTCTTGGACGTTGCGATGGTGGTACCACCCGCCAACCATCCAAAAAGAAAGTTCAGCATGCGCCATAATTGCAGGCTTCCGCGGCGCACTACCAGAGCCAGGTGTCGGCGCTGACGCTGGAGAACGAGCGACTGTGCGCTCAGCTGGCGGCCGGTGCGGCGGGCGCGCATGAGCGGCGGCTCGACGACGTCGCGCAGCACGTTGTGCGCGCGCTGCTCTCGCAGAAGGTATAGCACTCCGGCTCTTTCATCCTCCTTGAGGAGTGAAGGGATAAGATGGTGGTAGCGCGGCGGGCGCGCACGAGCGGCGGCTCGACGGCGTCGCGCAGCACGTCGTAACGTAACCGCGCTGCTCACGCAGAAGGTGCAGTATTCTGGCTCTTTCATTCTACTTCAAGAGTGAAGCGGTAAGATAGTGTCGGCACTGGCGCTTGAAAATGAGAGGTGATTGCAGAAGTTACACTTTACCTCTGTACTCTGTCTGTTACTGTTGGAGTCAAACACCATCTTCCCAGATGTGAGTCATTTGCAAGAGCAGCTGCGTGAGTATGTGCAGTTCAAATAAAGGTGCATATGAGAGAGAGCTATGTCGGTCACCAAAACCGAGCAAGGAACCAAAAACCGATAGGAAGACAGCAGTCAAATGTTTGTAGAGATACAAGATTCCGTTTACTTACCACCAGACATTTTTACTGTCTAAAGTATTACTTACTTATGCGTAAAGTCGACAGCTGCCAGCACTGACCAGGACCTTAAGAGATAAAAAATCTGTTTATCATATGATACTACAATTTCAAAGGTTAGTGGAACTGTTTGCTAAGCTATTGCATGTATTTTTCCAACGCTCAGCGAAAAGGAGCCATAAAATTAATTCGCTAAAAACAAACCCGACTTAATCGCCGCACCGAAATATTTTACACAATTCGACGCAATTCCCGTGTCTCCTAATCCACTAAAAGCATTAAGATGCATCCCAGAAATTGTTTCCTCATAATTATAGGCGACCTGTTTTCCCGCGGCGGATTATGTGGCTACATTCGCACATAAATCGCGTGAAATGGGACACCCCGGTTTTAGCTGGCACCGTAATAATTTCCAAGCCTTGGCCGACTGTAATCTGGACATAATCTGGCCGATAATGCGAGTGTTTGCGTTTAAATCCAGTTTGTGAATGGCTGCCATGTTGTTTTAGTTTTCGCGCGGACTTCACAAAGATGGCGCCGTGTGCACGGAACGGCTGCGTTCATTTGATTGTTTTTGAAAGTTTAACAGGTGTTCTCTGTGGAAACGTTCAACTTTGCAAAAGTAACTTTTACATTGAGATCGAGCTGGAATTAATGGATCTCGGTTTACACTGTTATTCCCTTAACTTTTGATCTAACATCATTTAGCATGTGCAAAATGATTATTACTTCCTAGTAATTAACACCTCATCCCTCACCTCATCCTATGTAAATTTGCGTCTAATTTACTTGTAACCCAATATCGTGACAGGCAGGCTTTCGTCTTCCCTCTAATTACTTACTCAAGATAATTCCTGAAGACATCTCACACATGGCGCCCCTTAACATCTGCATACTAACGCATTATTATCAATAAACTCGTCAGGGGATGATCAATCAAATCATAAGCCGGCGACGCTAATTACTTTATAATATTGCAGTTAGATATAATTAAGATGAGAAGTAACGTCAGTAAATACTTGGTGAATAATTTTCATCATATCTGAATTTCACAGCTGGTTACACACACATGAGAAATGGTTACCGTTTATATTTATTATTTACTAAGTAAATACAAACCATACGTTGTTGTTGGTTTCATTGCTTTTGCAATCAATACTCGCCGTAGTTTGTGCAGTTGGTTGAAATCACTCACGGTTTTGTTCATTTTTGTTTGATATATTTGAATCCTAGTTTTTTTTATTTACAGCAAAACCGCAACTCGTGTTAATGACGCGAACCCGTCCAGAACTCGTCTCGAACACTTTCTTAATTATAATTATCTGCCGCATTTAATGACTTCCAAAAATATAATATTTCAACAGACTTAATTAAACTCATACGCCTTTAATTAAGATTTAAATTAATTTAACAAACTCCCGCCAAATCTTTACGCTGTCGCGGCCATGTTGGATTTTAAAGTTGGCAACACTGAGAGCAATGTCTTGTTGCCATCCCGCTATCTGCATCTCCCCTCTAATTACAGCTTGTCAATTACTTCTACTTGAATTTAATTTAACTAATGAAGCATAATTAAAATATACGCATTTATTTTGAAGACGTCTGACGGGATTCTGAGTAGGGGCTCAAAATGATTCCGTAATTGATATCGTTCTGAGCAAAATTCTGATTAAACCTTTATATAAATTCACAAAATGGGCTATTTGACTTAGGCAAACATTATTATTGATATTAAACCAACGGTTGGTTCTGGTTGCTCAGTTAAATGTTTAAGGCTATGTTAGAATAATAACGATTTACGCGAGACCACACTGGCTTTTAGACCTTCTCGGTCTCGCATTTTTGTGACCGTAAATTTGCCACTAGACCACCTAAGTTTAACATGAGGTTTAGAAACGTAAGACAGTTTAGAGAAATGGATCCATGTTCGTCAATAGGGAATATGCACTTTTTTTTCAGCTACAATAAAAGCTGATTCATGTAACAATCAAGAAAGAAAAAACATTTTTTGAATAGCTATCAATATAATCAAGATATAAGCACAAAGATTGGTTCCTATCTCTGTCTAGCAAAACAGACTACCTGGAGTTTATATGGCCGAGCTGCACGATGACGTCACTGGTGGAAGTTTAAAAAATTCAATTTTAATTTCACCTTTACAGTATTTTCATATTTTGTTGAGAATAGCGATTTAAAAAGTCCATGCATGGGTATAAACCAAAACAAATGTCCAGTAAGAGGAGTTTTGTCACCGTAACGAAACTGTCGATCAAACACATACATTTTTGTAACGAAATTGTAAGTTAGACATCATTTAAGTGGTATTTAAATAGCGTCTTTATGTACATTTATTTTGGTTTTTTTTTGGTAGAGCTAGTCTTGTACCTATTAACGTATGAATGGTGGAGAACCCCAACGCGAGAACTTGTGTTTCTAATGAAACCATTTATCTATAGGAAAATGTCGCTAAAACTAAAACCAAACAGCAATGTATTAACATTAACTAATCTAATCTACCAACCGCCTATGTTTGAATGTCATTCGGGTAAAATTGTTAAAATGTGTCCATGATTGCAATAAGGATTGCACAGCATGAAAACCATTTTATGAATTGTTATTTCTAGTCTACTAGTCATTTGAATTTTTCAGAACAGATTTTCAAATAACCTACCAAATGCGAGTCGGACTCGCGCACGAAGTATTCCGTAGGTATTACCATAATTTTTACTAAATACGTTTGTTGTATTATATATTTATTTCATTTTAAACTGAATATACCACTTAATATTCTGTACATATTTCAAGCGTCTACCTTTTGCCGTTATTAATATCAAGCAAAAAACGGCAAAACAATCACGTTGGTTGTATCGAAGCCCCCCTTAAATAGTTATTTTTACCTGTTTTTAGTATTTGTTGTTATAGCGGCAACAGAAATACATCTTGTGTGAAAATTTCAATTGTCTAGCTATCACGGTTCATGAGATACAGCCTGACGACAGACAGACAGACAGTGAAGTCTTTGTAATAGGGTTTATAGCCTTTGGGTACGGAACCCTAAAAAGGCCTGTTGACAATTGTTTGATCCTTCAAACATACGTTACAACCTTGCTCCTCAGTGACATTGCATCACATTGATAAGCCAAAAGCAACCAGGAGCACAGGAAAGCTCAAAACCACTTTTTATAGACTGGCCAAAACTTCAAAATCATTCTTGGGAAATTGTGTAAAATTCTACAATAAAATTCCAAAAAGTATTACTGAACTTACTGACTCTAAATTTAAATCTGTCGTAAAACAAAAACTAATATCCCGAGCATATTATAAAGTAAACGATTATATCATGGATAGGGATGTTTGGCAGTGAGTCGTCCGTCCTGCATGAGTAATCTACGCTTAAAAAAGGTGCACCTACTGTACAAAAATACCGTGATATTGTAAACTATTTATAATTATAATGAAATGATGTAAACCTTTTTCTTGAAAAAAATATACCTTGCCGAGTTTCTTACGCCGGTTCTTCTCGGGGCAAAGGTTTTATTTTTCGAACCGGTGGTAATGCTTTTTGACATTCATAGGTGCATTATATTATGCCTAAGTTGAAGAATAAAGAACTTTGACTTTGACTTTGACTTTTATATCCGCCAGCACACCTAACTTTCCATCTTCTTCCAGAGCGTGCGCGAGGAGCTGGGATGTGCACGGGCGCGTGTGCGCGAGCTGGAGGCGCAGAATCGCGCGCTGAGCGCCCTGCTCGTGCGGCAGCTGCGCCCGCCGCCGCGGCCCTCGCCCGCCACGCCACACACCCCCCTCACCCCGCACTCGCCCAGGGAACTGCAAGGTATGAATACTGTAGCTAGAGCATTCTAGAACAAAAACAGCGAGTAGCGTATTCAAACTGCGGAGTGCCGAACTGCGCCTGCACACGATGTTCCTAGTCTTTCAGAAAAGGGATCAGAATATTTATTTGCACAAAAACATGGGTACAGATAGTGTGAGTAAGTAAGACTTAAGTGTCATGCAAAAAGTTTTTGGAGAGGTCATTAAGAAATACGTTATTAAAAGCAGAGATTAAGTCAATTTTTAATATAATAAACAGCACAAGTCAATTCGCATCTATAAATCAATCGAGACATGGCAAGAAGCTTGCAATGACATTCTGGAATTTCCATCGATTGGTTCTGATTAAAATTTGAGATGCAAACGGTTCTTCAGGGAGATAGACGTTCTAATAACTTACACCAGCAGCCGTAGCCATGATTATTATGGCTTCAACTCGTCAGCCTTTTCCCATGAGCCATTTTATCAGCGATGAGTTTTAAATGGATGCATCCTTGTATGGTGACACCCCATACCATACATCATCATACTCTCAAAATATATTGTTACCGCAAAATTGTGAAATAAGGATTCAGTCTTGTACTCACCTCGTGTGGTTCTTATTTCCAGTGCACCTGGTAGACGTGGGGTCCTGCGGATCGCTAATCTCGTTCCGGGACTCGCCGCCACCGGCGCAGGCGCCTGTGCACGCGCTCTGCCACGACGATAAGCGCCGCCATCAGATCCTGGCCGACATCTGGACTGAACTCAAGGTAACCGTCGAACCACTCAACGCTGGATATAGGAAAGCTTACACCATGATTCACAGACTGTACAGACTTTCCTTGGACGAACCAAGCGTTGAACCAAGTACTCAAATGTTGTTATATATAGAATGGAGTGCAAAATTCCCCTGAGCGCATTTTTGCCGAACGTCAAAAAAGTTGCTTGATACTACAACGTTAATGTAAAAAAAATGTTTTTGGAACAGCTTTTGTTGCTGGCTGAACTTTTTTTGCAACGTCATTGTCTGCTTATCAAGAACAAACTAATAAGTCCCAAAACGGTAGGTCTACGTTAAGTATAGCGGAGATCCTGTCGCTACCTTCCGATCTATCTTTAGACCAGAAGGCTTATTTCCTAACGCACTCGCAATCGTTTTCATTTTGACAGTCCGAAGTCGAGTTTTTATACAAAATGTAAACATTTGTTCGACGTTTGAAGCCGATTGCGATTGCGAGTGCGTTAGGCAATAGCGACGCAGGTCTTTTATACCATAATATTGGATTATCGGATGTACGTGTGTTCCAAATTTCGGCCCATTCCATCAACGGGAACAGGTTCACAATTGACTTGCAAGATTACATACATGTGAACAATGCAAGGTAATTAAAAGCTTGTAATAAAATCTGACTACATATATTGCATGTTTAATAAGGTTAAAATAACATCAAAACATATATCCCTGCTGATCATCAGTGTGATCGTAATAGACCAATACTTACTTACAATTACAATACAGTAATAGAAACCCTTCGTGGTTTTCAGGGTATGGAGGTGACACCAGCCAACTTGGCGCGAGCGTTGTCGGCGGTAGACCCAACGCTCTGGGCCGCGCCGCCCCGGCCTGCCACCCTCAGCCTCAATGTGCCGCAAGCATGCGCAGACTCCGTCAGGGGTAAGCTGTTTGACTATGTATACAGTTTAGTAAAACAGCAATCTGCTAAGGATTACATTTCCGGCCAGAATAACAAGGTTAGTTAGATGTGCGTCGCTTGGAATAGTCGATCTTGAAAGTAGGGTTAAAAGTTAAAGACCAGTTTCTCGGCCAGAATAAAATGTGATATGTGAGCCTGCAGGTTATAACGATCACGCCATTTGAATCTATAGCACACTAAACTGGATCAATCCTATTTTACGTGCTCAATCATTTCAGATGGAGCCGTGGACAAAGTAATAGAAGAAGAAAATGGTGAGACTGGCGAAGCAGGTGCAGAGTCTCCTGAAAGTGGCGCCAAAGACGAAGGCTACTCGACTATGTCGAGCGACGTGCAAGCGGATGCTTCCAGACAAAGCGACCACGCCGCGGACAGGGCCCTGCCCGACCTCAACGAAGCTTCCGACGAAACCGACAACCAAACAATAGTTTCTATTAATCCAAGAGAATCTCGCAGACATGCCAGGCTGCTAGGAACTGATGCGGATTATATCTACTTCCCAATAGGCGTAGCGTTCGCCGGTTTCCGAGGCAGCTACCCTCCGTCCCGACCAGTCTTGCCCTTTCAACACGTAGTGAGAAGTTTCTCTGATTCGCATCTCTGCCTCAAACTGCTTGCAGGCACGACCTGCCCGACGAGTTGTCTCGATAGCCCGACGCCTAGCTCGGGCATGTTAGTTTTAGATTTGAATCCAGGGCCAGAGCGGCCACTGAGACGACCAGCTATAGTATCCACGACGAGTTCTGAACGAGTTTCATGGGGCAGCACGGTGGATGAGCGCGCGGATGGTTCACAGTACGACGCAGACTATGTTCAACATTGGCTCGAACTAGATGACGCTAGATCAGCACTGCAACAAAGGCATCGGGATGTAGCAGAGTTGGAGTACGATAGAGCTGAACTAGAGGATTGGAGCTTATCTTTATCATGTGAAGATCTCAGAGATAGGCAATCTCCATTTGCAGAAATAACAACTCCTGGACAAATTTCACTGTCAACATTGCCTAGCATAAGAGAGGATGACGCCTTGGAACTTGAGGAGGACGTCGGTGATTGCCTTTGGAATGATTGTGGATTTGCAACTATTGAGATTGATGAATGTAGAATTGGGGATGAAACAGAAACTTCAGAAAAGCGGTGGGAATGTTCCAGGACACATTCTCCCGGAGGTTCGTGGTCTAGTGCTTCTGATGCACATGATAAACGATCGAGTGCGGCACTCAGTGAGGATGGTGACTGTGCCAACGTCGGTCTGGATTTTACTCGGGACTTCTATCGTTTAGTTAAGTATGAGAGCACAAAAAGTTTAGCATCTAATTCCTCTAGAGGCTTACCCACAGCGGATGCTAATAATCACTTACGGATCCATGATGTCCAAGCAATGGCATTGCAAGATCATGAGCAAGCCTTGCAAAATGTACTGAACTTCATTGCGGAACAACAGAAGTATTGTCGAGACAGAGAAGAATCTGACTCTTTTCCCTCAAGGCCTGTATCAGAGATAAGGGAACTTCCTCCTCCGTACGCAGCTGCTGACTTTGACGACGAGTCAATCGGTCCGCGAAGTGAGGTTTCTGAGGATAGACTACGTCCGGATTCCTTTGGAAGCTTCTCGGAAAACGACTCTTGTGATGTGCTTCCTGATAGACCAAAAATCCAGTTTTGCGATGCTGTATCTGAACCAAAATCCACCCCGCGGTTCATTGAACGAGAAGATCCTTACGCTGAATCTGAAGATTACTACGAGGAATTTGGGCCAACTGAGAACGATGAAAATGAACTAGATGAAAATCACCTACTAAAAGTCAAAAGAAAGAACGAAATCAACAGATCCATAGATCTAAGCAAGGTCACCGATTTGGATAGCTCACCTGATAAAGTAGATGTGAGGCCTAGTGATATCGAATCGGACGAGTCTTTCAAAGAGGCCGCCGTTAAGATACTGCTTAAGAAAGGGCTGAACGAGAGGCCAGAAATAGAGAGTTGTCTAATAAAATCGTCGAGCTTTCCTTTCACCAATGGCGAAGCAGAGGTGTCTTTGGTGGAGGAAGTACTGAGCGCCTGCAGGCGAAGCACGGGAGCTTTGGTTACCGTTCCAGAGGAGGAAGAAAACTCGTCGCCTGAGACGAGCTCGCCTCAGATGACCGAATCGAACACGACTAGTACTTCTACTGCCGAAACTGTGATAATAAGTAATAAGGACGGGAAGGACAGGGGAAAGGAGAAAAGCCGCATCCCGATGCTGATGGGCAGGCGGCCACCGGCGTCGCCAAGTAGGGTTAAGTCCAGGATTCCGGTGGCAGAGCGTGGCCGACCCGGCGCGGTGCCGGCGCCCGAACCCATCATCGTAAAGCAGGAGCATACGCTGAGCTTCCACGAAGCTGCTACCTCCAAGGATGTTATTGAAGAACTGAACAGGTGAGTTTCAATAATCTACAAGTCTAAGAATGCGCTGTAGTGCAATTTAAGAGTCAAATATAGCAGTAGGTAGACATGAGGTGAAGATGATGACGACGTACTCTAAAACATTCAACTTTGCTTGTAAGTAACTCAAAACCATGCGTTAATGTACATTTAAATTAGTACATTAGATTCGCAGCATTAGTAGCAGCGGCTGTAATATTACAATATTATCAATAAAGTAATCTAAGGCTGGGTTTTATAAAGATCCGTTTGATCAAATTTCGGCAGGAATGTCAAAACTTGTATGTACTCGTAGTTACTAAAATTTGATCTGACATATTAACTAACGGGTCTTTATAAAACTGGGCCTAATTCTGAATCTTAAAAAATGTGTAGGCGGCTTAAGGCAAATACTTAGGGGCAAATGCATTACACAAATTGACATAGTCCCAAGCAAATTTGTAGATAAAAACCCAGGATCAGATAGCAGACCATCGTTAGCAGTGAACCATTTAGTCTAGAAAAAAAAAGTCACATACCTAAAAGTGTGATAGATTAGGAAATGATCTGAGCCCTCGTGGGTTCCAGAATGATACGGCAGAGCGAGGGCGAGGCGCGCGAGGAGCGGCCGCCGGCGCAGCGCGACGCAGCCGCCTGGGCGCCCACGGGCTGGGTGCACGTCGAGAGGGATATCGACTTCAGCGACCCCAAGGTACAGTCATCATCAAGCAATAAGACAGAAATCGGCAAATACGATGGGTAAAATTCCAAGCGTAGAAAACTTGTGAACCGGTTATTCTGCGGAAAATTCGGTCAATAAAGAACACTTACCTATGCCAACGACGGTATCAATTTATACATACCACATTATCTGTTTTATAATCAATATTATCAGTATTTACGAGTATTATCATTTAAGTGATGATGCATCGACGAATAATTAAATATTTATCTGTTTTTTTTTTGTATTGTCTGTGATTTTGAATAGGAACACACGCACATTATCTGTGAGTTAGGCTCATTATTTTAAATTTGTAGTTTGTGGACAGTTTGTGAAAAAGGTAAGTACATAATAAAACATTACTTATCAAGTCGCGAGACAATTACAATCAAGATGGCGCAAGCTTGTGAAATGTGGCAACGCAGTTTTGAGTTGGGAACCAAAGACCATATTATTTTTATTTCATTGCATACAACGAGCCACTTGCAATTGTTCGTATTTTGACAGTGTACAATGCAAATCAGGTTAAATCGGTCACCCTGATAGATATTTATTGCCCGTGAATATGTTTAATCTCGTAATCGCAATCGCGTTGATAACCCTAAGTTATTTCCCACCTTATTTTGTGCCTGCCTTTATGATAGTCTTTCACTGACTCTCTTACTCTACATATCAGCACACACAATTCTGCAAACACTGCTGTACCCACAGTACTACCATTTCTTGTCTATCGCCATCACATTCGCACACGCATTAGACGTATATTTCTTACTCTTGTCTCATAAAAACATGAAGAAAACCGACAACTACTAAAGACATAGTTATACTTAAGGTATGTTTTCCTATGTTGGCGCCCGCGACCAGTGACGGGAACCACTGTATAAATATTTCTAAAGTCTCGCCGTAAGAGGCCTGATTTGACAGCTGTCAACGTAGTACAAAATGTGTTTAGTAGTACAAAATTTGCCTAAAGTTAAGCATTTAGTTTTTTTTTTGTTTACCTCGTGATGTGTGCAGTGAGTTCTTAAGGCTTATTCACACATTGAAAAATAGGGACAGGCTGAAAAAAGCGCTCTGCAGACCTCAGTCTCACAGTTCACAGTATGCTGAGTTCTGAACCTTTTGCTATAATATTATACTTTGTTGACTTGTTTTAGTTGTTGTTTCTATCTTAAGGTTACCTACATATTGTTCCTTAATCTCGGCAATCAATCTTTTTGTGTCTGATGTACCGCCACGGACGATCAGTCGAACTGACAGACCGACAGGGACGCGGCTATTTGATAGAATGAGAAAGTTATATACGGCTCTCATTCTAACAAATATTCGCGTCCGTCTCGGCCTGTCAGTTCGACTGATCCTCTGTGGCAGCCCTTTAAGTTGATTCCCCCACCTCCCTCAGGCGCGCGCGAACCTGCTGGACGTGATGCTGGCCTCGTCCGACTCGTCGCCGTCGTCGTGCAGCTCGTCCCCCGCCGAGCCCCCCCCGCCCTACTCGCGCCTGCACCGCCTGCATCGCTCGCGGCGGCAGAAAACTGGTAACTAATCGCAAATTTATTGCTTCGAGGGGGTGCGCGTGGGGTTTAGTTTACTTGTTTTTAGTATCAGGATAACTAAGTCATAATTAAATAGTAGATATCCGATCCTTCGCAAGGTAAAGTCTTCATTTTTACTGAAATAGAAAAATTAGAAAGATCTCTACAATTTGAAAAACAGTTGATCTCTAAATTTATCTGTCATCCGAAGGTAAAAAACTAGGCCCTAAATTGATAATTGCTTTAGTTTTTCATGTTGTAGGTTAGAAACGTTTTTTCAAGAGAATTAAACATGAACAAGGTATAATATACGTTTTCATTTTGTCAAGAGCGTGAATGGCGTCATAATGTAGCTTATATTCGTATTTTAATCAGTTAAAATAAACATACTTAATGTTTCAAGTACGCAAGAGGTGAAGAAAATACCTCTATCTCATACGTGCTACACCGTCTGAATCTCTTAACAATACGTATATTATATTGTGGGACTAATCGTTACCGATTTTTTATATTTGAGTGTTTCCTGTTGTTGTTGTTTTTTTACGTACAAATTTATGCATTTTTAACCGTCAATTTTTGTCAAATCGGGGAGCAAAGTTATCGCTAGAGGGCACCACCACTGGGCATATATTTAAAACAGCTCAAACAATCTCATTTTTAGTTTTTATTAAACAAAACCACCAATGGCTTTGCCCTCTAAGTTTTCCCACGCACTCAACATTTTGGAAGGGGATTGGGGAGCCTGTGTTTTTTTAAGGACAACGCCCTCTATTTTTTACGTGTGGGTACTATTAAGTGGTATTATGGTTTATTATTTATCTGTAGTTTAAAAACATTATTCAACTGCTACCATTTTTTTATTATATTAATATTATAATGCTTGGGTTCTTAGTAACATTATATTTGTCAAGGTTATGTCATTTTAGTTATAATTGTGAGCAATGTTCAAACATGCTATTACTTAGGTGCGATGGAAAAAGTTAGTTCATGGATCATATTATTATCAAATTTGCTTGGATATTTTTTTATTTTAAGAAACGTGATTTTTTATTTCAAAAAAAAATACTTTTATGTAAGTCAATGTCGAGAAGTGAAACTTAAAGCACGAAGAATACTTGATATATTTGGATAATTATTGTTAAAAAAATTAAGTGATTACATAGAATATTTTACAAAAAATCACAGTTCAATTTTGTTTTTCTGTGTCATGTCATGTGCCGTCATGTGTTGTCATATTCTGTGGCGTCATGTGTCGTCATGTCCCTCAACGTTTCGTTGAGCCAAGTGACGCCACGTCTCGCCATGTGATGTCATGTCCTGTCTCACGCCCAGCCACGTCACGTTTCCGCTCTCAATCACACGCACCTCACTCTGTCGCCTCATCTCGAGTAGATCATTGGTGACACTCCGCTCTGCAATTTCTATGATGACTCCTATAAAACGAAGATTTTCTTTTAATAAATGAACTGTTTTAAAACAATTAGTCTGATATGTATTATTTTCTTTTTATTGGTGACTGTATCGGAATAAAAAATCCATTTTGGTAAAAAATAATACCAAAAGAATACTTTTATTAATATTCCTTTTTTTTACTTCATTTACCTTAAAAGAGGATATTTACTTTTTAAGTATATTGCAAAGCGGTATGTCAAAGCATCAGTAGATATTATAGGGGTCTTATCTCTAAGAAAGCGGCTTGTGTAAGTTCGGATACAATAAAACTGTCCATTTGTAAGGAGCCCAGAATGACCAATTTCTTGGAGATAATTGATTAGGAAACTACTACGAAACTTTCTGTTTGAGGCTATAGACTCTATTTAATGCCAACCATTACGCTCTTTAAAAGGGACAGGATCAGAATTATTAAGAATTAACTTCCATGATTTATGTATAAAAATATGTTCCTTTTTAAGCGTAGCATCTAGCATAGTAGTAGACTCAAAAAGCAAGTTACCAGTAGTAATAGCCATGTGTGAGGGTCGGTTTCAAGGCGAGGCTATGCGAGGCGGGGCTTGCCTCACGCCGTGTTGTCTCGTCTCGCCAGAGGGCGTGCGCCCGTAGTGACGTGATCCGCTTGCAGCCGCCGCGCTGCGCAGCCGCGGGCTGGCCGTGCTGCGGTTCCCGCGCTCGCGCCGGCCGTCGATCCTGGGCCGCGAGGGCTTCTTCGTGCGCTACGGCGACCGCGAGCGCGCCGCCGTCGCCAACTTCGACTTCCTCGACGACATCTCCCCCGCGGAGACCAAAGACTGTTAATATTAGCAATAAACGCGTCCCCAAATTATATTTTTCTATGTGATAACGGTGACAGTGACTGACGTGTAGTGTTCGATGTCCGCTTCCGCGTAGCATGTAAATTGTGGGTAAGCCAAATAGTTTTTATTTCTAGTGTGGCGTTGTTGAATGTTGCTGCACCACGTCCGTACGGCTGCAGCTTCTTAGAATATTTTAGCGGAGACGGTTTTACTAAATATTTGTAACTTCGATTCTGATTTTGCCTGTGGAACATTACCTACGGTATATGAGAAAGATGTTGAATAAAAGAATGTTAATCGACTCGGCAGCGTATGTTGACGAGTGTAATTTTGAGGCAAAACCAGAGTGAAGATAATCTACCTACTATAGGTGTAGTCATTTCACTCTTATAACCTTAACTTGAAACTATGACGAAGCACCTAGTCTTTAAAATCTTCCTCGTTTTTTATTAATTAGGTGTAGGAAGAAGTGGTCTGGGACTTGTCTAAGAGTGGTTTCGTGTACAAATTGGTAAAAACTCTTCATTTTGATTATGTAACAAATTGTACCGCATTTGAATGAAATTCACAATCCTGTTTTGCATGATTACATTTGATTGTTTTATCTGCGTGTATACGCTTGCACACAGCTTGATCGAGCGGTAATAGCTTCTACTACAATAGCAATACGAACGGTTGATTACTCCCAGCGATGTCTTGCTTACGCTTCGAACGACTTAGGTAAGAAGACGAACTAATGACTAAGAAATGAAAGCTGCGGCCTCGAAGTAATGTGATATTTTTGTATATACTGTAAGTCCCACTTATTTTCATATACATTTAAATGGTTTCATTTGTAACCGAACGAAGCGTATTCAGCTGTTGGTTCTAGGGTGAGAGAAATTGTGTTTTTTCGGAACTCGTTTAGAGCGTGGCGGCGGTTGCACGATGCGGTCTAAGTGGTACGATTATACGGTTGATAGATGGCAGGCTATCCGAGGTTATGTGAGCAACTGACATTTTGGTAGGAATCGCTAGATGTCACCACTTTTTAGGTAGTAGCTTCGAGGATAATCTTATATCGAAATGACTGAGTATATAAATATGGGAAGTGGTAGCTTAGCTAGCAGCGCCCGACCGCCGCCTCGCTATTTAACTATTAGGTACTTATGTAAATATTGACGATGATAATTCAAGTAACGAGCTAGTAACTACACCTATTAATTATAAAGAATAGTCATCTATATTATAGTATAACAATCGATTAACCATACAAAAAATCCATTAAAATCGAAGGGTACTAGACTTTGTTAAGTGTATATAATATTATTGTCATTGATGCTATTTATTGATTTGTATCATTTGCGGGTTTTCGATCGTTTGTGGTATACTTATGTAAGTACATATCATGAATTTCTTGTTTACTGTATTATACCTATTTACAGTTTTTGCGATGCTTGACTTTGAAACGAATTAGCGGGCAATGGTTCGTGAAATAACTACCTCAAAAGAATCTCAAAAGAAGTTAAGAAACATGCATAGAACGTAGGCAGTTGCCTGGCGCCATCTATACGTCAATAAACAAAACTCACAATGCAAAATGATTCCACTGGAAAGACGGCGCTGTTCGGTGGTAGTTGCCAGTTTTAACCGCATCACTCTTTTTTTACCAAGCCGTAGTTGCATCAAATATAGTCTTAAGTCAAAAAAAAATTACTATTCTTTAAAAACCTAGCCTGTTGTATTACACGGGCTGTCACAGGGATTAACCTAGATTGATCATACTGTAACCGAAAATTGTGATATCCAGAGAGTATAACTGAACTAGTAATGCACTTATTGATCTGATCACACGACAAAAAAAATGCCCTGTTAAAGTTTCAGAGTCAAGCTACATGTTAGTAATTAATTAATAAGTCAAAGCTTGTATGTGTTAGTATTTTGGTCTAAATTCAGTATTTGTATACGACTACATACAAGCCTTGCCTTTATTCATCATCCATTCTTATGTAATTCAATTATATACGGTTTTTAAACCTTGAGAACCTCTTGCCGTGTTGTTATTATTGCTTATACTTGCAAGATTTTGCAGCATATTTTAAAGAGGCATTTCAAATTGGCGCCATTATTATAAATGTGCGGTGTTACCAGTAAAATAAACCCAATAGATAGATGATGGTCATGCTTTATTGAATAACCTTATCTGATCGATAAGCCTACCTTCAAAGAATGATGTGTAGAACTCTTGATGATATTATGGCATCTAAAATCGCCTTTGCTCGCACTTCGCCTGCTCCTATAAATTTGATCGCAGATGGACATAACATAACATTTCAACAGTCTAATCGCATTTATATTTTGGAAAGTGACCAAGGTAACTGTGAGGGCTGAAATATGTAGTCTACTTGGACGATAGAAAACAGTAGTACTGACAATTTATCCCAATTATTACAAATAATTAAAAATAAAATCATGATGAGCAAGCATTTGCAAAGTAGATGGAAATAACGATAGCCTTCGTTTTGGGCCTGTATCGTCACCTGTCCAATATTGTTTCCAATCGCTTTCAGTACATTACTCTTTCTGGTGAAGATCTGATCAAGATCCGTCATGGAGATCATTGGAAAAGGCCTATCTCAATGGACGCCTTTCGGATGGTATGATTGTTCTTTCTCACTTTCCCTTTCTTGACTAAGCAAGAGTAGGAGAAAACATAGAAGATATTTTGGAAACAATACTGTTCGGTTTTCGAATATAGGCACTTAAAAAGACATTGCAGAAAGGTTGACAATAGAACATGGAATGGTGTGCAGTAACTGCGTAGTTAAAAGGGCCAAAGGGCGTACGTGCGTTGTCTCTGCAGTTTAAAACAAAGAGATGCTAATGTCCACGTCTGCACGAATATTCATCATCGATGTTATAATGGGTCACGGGGACGCAGAAACATGCTTGCTTGGTTAATTAAAAAAAACTTAGTAGGAAATAGACTTAGTCAACTACAAGCTACAGTTAATACGTTGACAGCTTGCCAGTGTCTTTTATCGCTCCTCTAGCAAAATTTATGAACCCACATTTGGCACAAAAAGGCCAAGATATTTGGTGGTTTGCAAAGCCCATCGCCTAACAATACTACAAGCCTTTAATCTCTTAGTCGCTCTTAAGACTTCCGCAGAAAGACAGAGTGGCACTATTCTAAGCCGGCAACCACTCGGCAATTATACTGCTGGCTAGAATATAAGGTCTGATGGGGCAAGTAAGCGTAAGTATATTTTTTAGAAGATATTTTTGGTTTATCACAATTCACCGGACCTTTTGCTATCACAGGACCGATTATGATATCTTTGGGGAAGGTATGTCAAGCAGTGGACGTAATTCGGCTGACAGGATGAGTAATGCGATATGTGATGATACATTTTCATGTTATAGCTGTCATATGGTGGCGTTTATATTATTATGGGTAGAATTGTTTGATCGATAAGGTTATTTGCTATCGCAGCCTCATATAAGTGTACTCTAAAAACCGAATTCTAAACACTGTTCATGCTCTCTCTCTGATTTTACCAAGATGAAAAAGGGCTTTCTACCTTTTTTGAGATTAAAAAATTAACGGTAAAATTATTTATTTGTTTTTTAGAAGGAATCTGCAAAGGTAGAAATGATACTTGTGCTTGTGTACGTTGTACCTTTTTACCTCATCATTATTGGTTTTTATCATTGTTATATTATACATATTCCCATATTAGCTTCGTTATAAATAACCGTTATTTCTAATCTGAAAGATAACAGAGTTAGTCTATGGTAACGCCGCCATTTTCCTTAACTCGTTTCCGGTTTGATATTATACCCCAGCTTTGTTTAATGGTAAATATTGAAGACAATAAAGGAAGATTTATACCTATTATTAATTATTAATAAATTTAACGAAGCGAAACGATCGATATCTAAAATATTAACGTATTAGTATAGATTACCTACGTATTTACACCGTGTATTTGGTACTTGTGTTGCGGAGTTGGCTTGAAACGTTGTGTTTACTATTTGGTACATTATTGATCGAGTTCTATTGTAGAAAAAGGGCGGAATTCAAAGTAAAAACGGTAACTCGTGTGAAAAATTACATTTTCTAAGAAATTTCCAGACACTTGCCACATGTGCACATTTCGTCGCGCAATGTTTGTATCTCTCACTTTGTGCTAATTGTGGCCAACTTTTTGACTCTACGCAAATATATTAAAGAGAACGGGGAAGTCAAGTTAATATTGCTGAGCGTTTTCCGACAATATTTGCGTAACCCTAGGGCGCTGCTCAGATGCATTACGCGAAGTAGCGTTTCTAATCGTTTCGTTTTTAAACCAATCGCGTCACTGGTAGGTGACGAAATATAAAAAGTCACGTGATCTACCAGTGACGCGATTTGTTAAAAACGAAACGAATAGAAGCGCTAGTTAGCGTAGTTGTGTTCTTTTTAATACTCGTATGTCTGAATCTCAAGAAAGTTTTATATGTAGAATTCAACCCTTTCTACCAAATTTAAATATTATAGAAACTCCTCTCAGGAAGTGTTTTAATTATTAATGTACCACCATTGTCAGACAGTAGCACCATGACAACGATCAATATTACCGAGTAGTGAACACAATTGTTCACCGGCCCGAAGCAATTTTAAAATCATTCTGCTTTTGTTTCCTTTGTTTTTTAACCTTGACTGAAGTGATCCTTTTTGTTTACAATGCCATTATGTAAATTACATTGTTCAGTAATGTACCTATTCTTCCTAGTTTCATTACTTTCCATAGTTAATAACGTAAAATAATTATGAATTGGCATATTTATTTCGTAATGAAATCGTATTCTATATATCCATTATATTCATTAATCGTAGGATCCTGAAGGTACTGTGATTGGTAGCTACCACTGAATTTTGGAGCACATAAATAAATTATATGAAAACCTATTCCTCGGCAATCGGTGCATTCTTTGGTACATCCTAACCTAAGAAATAGAATACTTGAGATAGGTAGGTACTTTGAACAGTACAAAATGTGTAGAGTAACTGTATGATTTAACTGTATCAGATGGGTTCAATAAACGATTCCGTTCCCAAGAGAAATTTTGTTTAATTTGCTAATCCTAACCTAAAATAAGTAAGTACCTATGGCTGATTGCACGTAAGGTTAACTCCAGGTTCACATGTCAATTCGTTATAATGAAGTCTAGGTTTTTATATGAACCTGACAACCTACGATTACGTGCTAGCAGGCCCATTTGCTAAAACGTCTTAACCTTATCCTTTGACGGATTTATCTGCATCACTGCACGGGTCCAACGTCAATGTCAAATTCATTTTCGTAACGGTTGCCAGCGCAAAATAGTGTCCATTATGTGGCAAGGTTGACATTAGCTCTGGGCCTCTTCAACACTGTAAAACAATATCGCTTTTGATCTGTTATCGTATTGTGAACGTTTTGATAACTTATTTTGTTGACTGTAATGGCGCCCGAGTAGAAAACAATACGATAATTACCCTTACCATGAGTTACAATTGACGTACTCGCTAGCGAGTTGAAGCTCTGTCCCTCGCAGACCTCGCAAGTATTCTTATAGAGTGCGAGGGACAGAGCATTCGACTCGCTAGCGAATTTGGTACAGTTACCGTAAGGTAAGGGTACAGGTCAAAGACGATGTGGTTTTTAGTGCCTAGACAACATGATAACAGATCAAAAACGATATTGTTTTTAGGGTGCGGTGCGGCTCTACTGAGGCGGAGAAGAGAGGGAGCAGAGTGGAGCTGTGCCAATGTTAACCAATTGAAGGCGCGTGCTATTGGTTAATATTAGCACAGCTCCGTTCCGCTCGTCTCCGCCTCAGTTCTCCGCACCCTTATCTTATCTTATCTTATCTTATATGTTGAATAGAGGCCCTGATGGGTCTAGTATAGCACAGATGTAATGCATTATTGTTTTCCTTCGTATTTTGTCGGAAATATTCGTATTTCTCATGCTAATTCAGTCAACCTCAGTACTTTTTGTACTGTCACCGACTACAATAGCACGACACGTTCGTACGTTTCCGTGAAAATACGAAGGTAAACCATTATGCACTACATCTGTACAGAGGAGATCCCGTTGCCACCTGCCGGTGCTATCATCAGATCAGCCACCATAGCATTGTCTGTCGCCGAATTTATACTATACCTATGTATTTCACATTTCGGCCTATTCTAATAATAGTTAAGTATTATTATTAATTGGGAAGATCGTAATCAAACCTGCAAAGGTTAAATAATAACTGGTAAAGAGACTGGTCTATTTAACCCTTAAGCATGCCCCACCTATCTAGGTACTGTAACTACAAATAAAATACATATTCAAGTGAGAGCGATTCCACACGGTCATTGCCGGTGCGTCGCGTCGTCGCAACGCTGTGATTTCATTTCAACAGAGCGACGCAATCAATCAACGTTTCAATGTTCAACGCATCGTGTGGCATGCCGTTCCTTCTAATTTATATGTAGAACAACGCAGCTGCCGACAGCACAACGCACAGGCAATCTCCCCCTTATTTGTATCATCATCATCATTTCAGCCAAACGACGTCAACTGCAGGACATAGGCCTCCCCCAAGGATCGCCACAACGACCGGTCACGTGCTACGTGCGTCCACCATGCATGCTTATTGGTGTACTGGGGAGTAATTTAAGACAAAGTAAATGTTTACGTAAATGCAATCTTGTCTTATGAAGGCTGAAATTTCTTCACACGTCACGTGTGAAACGTCTGCGTGCACCGGTTGCCTGTGGATAAGTTGACTCACGTTGCCAGACCAATGGACCCACGTGGCACACGTGTGTATAGTTCGTTCTTTCAATTCGTTTGCATGCTTTGACGTGCCGCTACAATTGCTAAGAAAAGGCCGCCGCGGCGCGCACAAAGCGGTATCGGCGACTTCGAAGGGTTGTAATGCACTCTATTTGAACGAACGAACAGTACCATGTGCTTGCATACTGTGCGCCGCAGTGGGGCTCCGGCTTAAATACGATTACAAAAGAGGTAAAAGGGAAATATCACAGACAGACACACATGTTGGTCGTCTATTGAACTTGTGGTGGTGGAATGTGCTACGGGAAATACGGGAATGCCTCAGGCCTATCTTCAACATTTGAAAACCGCTTGAGGTTCTTCAATAAAGGATTTTGCTAGATTGATAAGGTAGTGAGAAACGAGAAGGCCCCGCACAACGTTGAGCTTGTTTTAGAAATGCACCGTCGATAAAATACTATCCAACATTAGAATAGAATAGAAGAATAGAATTGTTTATAAATATCTAACACTTCTATATAACTGTAATAGGCTGAGACCCCGATCTACATAGGCGACACTGAAAGTTTTTAGAATAGACCACTTATAATTCCTTTAGAAAAAAAACAATTTGAATTTTAAAAATGGAACTCTGAAAGTCTAACGCCGTCAACTTTTTTAATCTGTCAAGTGTTTTGTAATTTTGGCGGCAATTTGAAAATAGAGTGTTGGCTTAAAAATAAATTTAACACGCGAGCATTTTCGTGCCATGATTTTTTACGACTTTCGTTGCGGACTAAATCAAAAACAAAGTTATGAAAGACTTATGTTAGCATTTAATAATGAAGCCCCATCTATTGCCACTATTTATAACTGGTTCAATGAATTTAAAAGAAACCGTACCCAGCTCAGTGACGCTGAACGAGAAGGTCGTCCCTCTACGGCGGTGACCGAGGAAAACATTGACGCTGTGCGGCTCATGATTGAAGAGGAGAAACGAACGACATACCAGCAAATACGGACATCATTAGGGATTGGCATGAGTCAAGTTCAATTTTTTTTACATGATCACCTGCAAGTGAGGAAGCTTTGTGCTAGGTGGATACCGCACAATTTGAGCGAAGAACAAAAACTCTGCCGTGTGAATTGGTGTCGCCAAATGATAGAAAAATTTAACAGTGGTCTATCAAATTCAGTTTTTGACATCGTCACAGGCGATGAAAGTTGGATTTATTGCTATGAGCCCGAGACTAAACGCCAATCGCTCAATGGGTCTTCCCTTTCGAGGAATTACCAACAAAAGTGAAACGAGGACGCAGTGCTGAAAAAAAGATGGTTGCCCGTTTTTTTGGTAAATCGGGTCATTATGCTACAGTACTACTAGAAAATAAAAGAACTGTTACTGCTGACTGGTACGTGAATAAATTTTTACCTATCGTCTTACAAAAAATTAAAGAACGACGCCCTCGCAGCAGAGTTATCCTCCATCACGATAACGCTCCAGCCCACGCCGCCAGACAAACAAATCAATTTTTGAGTTCTGAAAATATTGAATTGATGTGTCATCCGCCTTACAGCCCCGACCTTGCACCTTGCGATTCCTATTTATTCGCAAAAATCAAGGATAAGCTCAGAGGAATATCTTTTATGAATGCAGAAGAGGCTGTAGTGGCGTTCCAAACGGCAGTAGAAGAGATGCCTAAAGAAGGATGGGCTGAATGCTTTACTCAATGGTTTTATCGAATGAACAAGTGTATCGATTGTTGTGGAGAATACTTTGAAAAACAATAAAATAGTTTACATCTTTATATCATGTTTAATTTTTGAGATTCTAAAAACTTTCAGTGTCACCCACGTATGTGGTGCATCCATACTCATTTTCCGGCGGCGAAATATATGTTTTAAACAAAAACAACATGACCCCGGGGGGTTGTAACCCAAATATATGCTCAAGAATGCCAGGTAAAGGGGATAAAGGTCACCAACCGTATGACGGCATTATCTACAAGTCTTTTACTTTCGATTGAATTTGTCTCAAGAGTTATTGTACTTTTCTTTTAAATTAAAAATAACCTGAACCAATTTTCTAGTGACACCACATAGATTGGGATATCCTATTATAAGAACGAGTCAGATATTTTTGACCCCTGACTATACACAACAGCAGTCTTCATTGAAATGTAAACAGCCTGAATGTTAAATGATTTAATTTTGAAGCGTAACTTTTAGATAAACTTTACCAGAAGATAACAGTGTGAATAAATATAATACAATGGGCAAAACGAAGATATAACACGTTATTGTGGGGAATACCTAGTGACTAATGATTTTGTCGCAATTAGCTATAGGAAAAATACCCTCTAATAAACTCTAATTTTAATGTCTAACTTTACCAATCACGGGACTATGGGAGTCCCGGAGCTTTGGAAGGCGTACATGGAGCCGAAGCCAACACGCACAGGGCCTACAAGTTAGACAAGTACAAGGGTTTACAAGTTTTATTTAGTAAGTGATGGGACGTTACACCAACCGGCGTTTGTCCCCGAGTTAAGTTCCCTATTTTTATTGTTATTAAAAATCTCAAGGAACTAAGATTCTGCCATCATTACATTACCCACATACAACGAAAGAGACAAAAAAAAAAAATCGTACCCTAATAAATCACGCCTCAAAATAGTTCAGGACCTTTCTACTCCGTAAAACAATATTGCTTTCGACATATTATCGTATCGTCAACGTTACAATAGCTCTTATTTACGTAACAGTAATGGCGGCGGCTTTTAAAACAATAGCTACTTATAATAACATGTCAAGGGCATTATAGTTTTACCGATTAACCCTGTTCAATTTTTGTAACAACTTGTCGTATACAATGTGTTTTTGATAGCGACTACCTATTTACAAAATACCATGTGAACATTAAGGATTAAAATTAGTTTTGCATTACCTATCTAAAAACATTCGTTTATTGCTTCAAAATGTTGTAGTTCTGGCAATCTGTGTTTACCAATTGTATCTTCCTACGAAAATATCATTAAAGCAATGTAAACCCGACTGCATTTTTCTAATCTCATTGTTAACTTACTCCGATTCAATATAGCCTATAATCTGACACAGCCAAAACGAATTTAACGATACCTCATATTACCAGGCCGTTTAGTCTGCATAGTAGGCAGGTACATACATACATGCACTCGAACAACAATACATAACCCTCGGTCCGACATAGTCGAGTAAATACAGCAAACATAACCACTATAATTGTTAAAACAATGGCGTGGTCTGGTTTTAATTGCGCTCCAATTTCCTATAGCCTGATAAGACTAATTATTTTGTTATCTCAAAGCAATAGCGCATACACGAACACCGGTGGGGGGTTTCCGCCCATTTCCTGATAACGACAATGATTGTCCTAGGTAAATAAATAAAAATATCGGGTAGGTACACTGCATACCGAATTCAGAAAAATCATAATTCCGAATTCATTCAAATCCCTATTTTCCATAATTAAAAAAAAACCCAAATAAATTATGAATTGAATCTAAAATAGCTCAAGCATAACAACTTTCGGAAAAATAAAAATTCGGACAAATTAATATCGAAAAAAAACGGAATTTAAAGGTGTTCCCATAAATATCAGGGGACAATTTTACACAAACTAAACTAAGCTCTAGGCTTGTACTAATGTCTAATATACAAGTCTGTTCCTATTCATTTCGTCACTCTTATAAACAAATAAATTTACCATTATAACTCTATATTCGCGTGCGGCCACATAGCTCGGAGAACTGATAACCGTTGGGGAAGAAAAGTTCTCGAGGGGCGGCCCCGCACCGGTGGACGGAGTGTTGGACTGCCTCCCACCCGGTGGTCTGACGACCTGGTTAAGATCGTGGGGAGCCGCTGGATGCAAGCGGCTCAAGACCGTGACTTGTGGCGCTCTTTGGGGAGGCCTTTGTCCAGCAGTGGACGCCCCGGGGCCACTAAAGTACTCGGTGGTAGCAAGTGGGCATATTTTTCCCATTTGTTACAAAACCAACCAAAACCAGTAGTTAGTGGTTACAGCTGGATTTTTTTATTCCAGTGGTAACAGGTGGGAAAAAGATCCCAGCTGTTACAAGTGGTAACAAATTGGTGGTAACACGTGGGAATAACCCTTTTGAGGTAGTAATCTCTATTTAGTGTTTTGATGAAAAGCACTTTCGGTAAAAACTATAACACTGACTGATGCTTGACTTACAGTTTGTTTTTTCGAAATATATTTGTCATGAAAATGTAGTCATGTTTTGATAGATTTGATATACAAGAGATGTTTTCGTCTCTGCCGCACCCAGCATAATAATACGATGATGAGGAAAATATATTCAACCTTTTTAATAAACTCATTAGAGGGAAGATTATTCTCATCACAATTTCATTCTCTATCTAAAGACAATTACAGTCAGGTATACTTGTTATTTACATTCGCAGTCTGAATAGAAACAGACTAGGTACTAGATATCGATAAATATACTTATATGAAAAAGTGTATAAAGACAATGAACCGACTCCAAATAATTATAGTTCCAGTTCCAGTTCTTCGTGGATCACATGACCACCAGGTTTGAATGGAACCACCCCAGAGTCCCCCTGATAATTGGGGGTAAAATGACCTCCTCCATTTTTGTAGCCAGTTGAAAATAAGTACTTACTCGTATTACCTATTAAGATAGAAAATATTTAAGACTTACAAAAAATTACTGCCATTTAAATTTATTATAATTATAATATAAAACAGTAGTTACCGAGGAACATAAATGTTAAGCGGGTTGATACCATACGTAAAGTCAGGTTATATTGAACGTGTGATTCATTAGACGTCTCACCTGGGGAAATGTATAACACGGCAAATTTACATACTGTGCCAAACTGATAAATATTCAAATTCCTTGTGTCCATGTAACTTCATCAAAGCGTGTCGCAACCAGCACTAAGTAGAAAATTAAGTTATTAAGTATAGCTAATAACTTGTAACCGCAACAAATTCCTACTATTGTTAATTGTGCAAGGCAATACCTAAAAGATTAACGTTAGTTGTGCGTCCGCTTGTCAATTCTAATTTTTTTGATAGATACGGCTGTCTGCCAAACAGTGTTCTTCCAGTTGGATAGATTCGAAGAATTTTCTTGGAAGCTTTATTAAAATACCGTAAATAATAGTAACAGTTTTTGCTGAAAACAACGTCTACAAAGAGTCTAATTACCAATCCCTCTCTATACTGAAAATAAATGACGTTGTTTAATCCGCGGAACCCTGAATTACTTTGGTAATTTACCTAGGCACTGAATTAAAGCCTGAAAACACAGGCCATGTAAGGATCAGTAGGTACGATCACAATAATATTCGGCACTACCTTAACGATATTGGTTCCGATAGAGCTGACATTCCCGTTCCCATTATGCAAAATGCATGCAGATTATGTGACAAGCGCCAAATTTTAAACCTATACCGTAACCATGAGTTACAATTACCATACTCGCTAGCGAGTCGCTAGCTGTCCCTCGCATTCTATAAGAATTCTGCTTACGAATACGGTAATTGGAACTCATGGTATGGGTAGATACCTACTAAGCGAAGTAGTGAAATCTATCCACGGTAAGAATGTGGTAAGAATCTTAGGAACGAGCATGAGATGTAAAATTAGCTGCTAGTTATGATTTGTCAGAACTGACTCTTGTATTGAGATTTGTATGAGATACTGGACCGGAAAACCCCATTATTTGATTATTTCTATCGATCGGGTAATTACACCACGTTTTCTGAACGTTAGGGTATCCCTATCGATAGGCTAACTGATTTGGAAATTGCTTCGACCTTGTTAACTACTACCATTGAGGATACTGTTTCGTAAGGGTTTCAGATTGAAGCACTTAGCAGAACGTTCGTGTTACCCTATCGATTCTTCCTCTCCGTTGACTCTTGTTACGGACATTCGTGGGATTGTTTGGTTTTAAGCCTCACTGGGGTTGCGTAGGTGGGAAATAAAAATATGTTGTTCGGATTACGCAAGAGATTAAATTAGCTTGAAGCCGTTCAATAAACACTTCATAGGGAAAGCCTAACGTGGGTTTTGAGGAATTGGTAAGTGCTTAGTCGAATTAATTGAATCGTATTGGATAGCTTTTCACTGGTGTAAGTCGGTGGTTATCACATTGTTAGGGTTTGTTAAAACCAGTCAATCAAATACCCTATCGAAAACCCTTTAAATGGTAAGCGGTTCCAGTCCCTATGGCGTAATTTTTTTGTCATAGAATAGAGAAAGGCAAACGAAAACACGCCACCTGATGAAAACTGTGCTTCGAGGCCATGAACATTAACCTCTATTGTCAAATAATACTCTCTAGTTTTCCTGATTAATATAAAGAACGCAGCCCAGCCTTGATATTAATGTGTCTGGGGACAATTAATTATGTAATTACTCACCGTGAAATAATTTAATAAATATGAGTGTCTATTCTACTCAGGATTAACTTAATTTCTTTTGACATGACTCTTATTTACTGTGAGAAGTGAAGTGGATACATCTCTATGTAGTCGACTGTACTATCAAGTAACTAAGAGCTATCGTAACATAGACAACATGATAGAAGGGGATTCCGGTAACCTTCGGGGAGGGAAGATGGCCGAATGAAAAATGTCCGGCTTTTGCTTTTGTTTTATTCCATTTACTGATAACCTATACTTCTTACTCACTTGACATTGGCGTTATCACCTTTCATTGGGGTTTTTCACAACGCTAATATTAATTCTTGAAATACGAGTAGGTAGGTAAATTTATAATCTAACTTAATGCTAAAGACATGTACCTATGCTTAACGTAGCTTACGGAAAACAACAGCTCGCAACGTAGCAATATTTTAATCAACTTATTTTATTTTTCTGTATTAATTACCTCTTTGTTTATTATAGAACAAAGTCATGCCTAGGGTTCCATTCAACTCAATAAAACTTTTGACATGTCATCGTATTGGCAACGTTACGAAAGCTCTTATTTATCTACTTCACAGTAGTGGCGCGCCATTAATATAAGCCATGGCGGCAGAGTTAAGAACAACAACAAACATTTCAAAATCAATATAGATTTTTCGAGTAGAAAGATTAAAAGCGAATTTTCGGTCGATATATAACCTTTTTACTTTTATTAAAATTTATATCTACCCGTTTCTGAAAAAGCTATCCTCTATATCCTCCTAAGCAGTATCCCAAATTCAATTGGGTCAGAAGTGCCACGTACTATCAGGTGGCCTGGTAAAAAAAACCTTAAAAACCGTTAAAGCGCTTCTTGTTTGAATAGCCGAAAACACACTCCATGGACTTATCGCAGCATTCGAGTAAAAACAAAACATGTGCACTCAATGACCTACAGACTGTCGATAAGAGCTATTTCCTCAAAAGTCTAGCCGGGCTCGTATTCGAGTCTATCTCCGCGCACGTGTTACAGATAACACAGGCAAAAACTAACATTACGCCTCCATATCAGAACACCGGCTGTTTCGTGTACACACTTCTTTAATTCATATTAAACTTACCTTTAAATTGAAATATGTTCCGAGTATTTTTATCGCAGTTGAGAAGTTGTGTCGTTGTAGAATTGAAAGTGAATGTTTAGTTAATTGAGTTATTTTCAGTTATATTATAGCGTAACGAATACACTTTAAGTGAACAAGAATGAGGTTTGGAATAAGTTTGGTTTAAAATTTCAATTGTTAGTTTTGTTTTAACTGGTTATTTTTAGGGTTTCCTAGTCAACAAGGAACCCTTACCTATAGTTACGCCTAAACCCGTCTGTCCACGGGTTTACGACTCTTAGTACTACAGAGTAACAATTTGGCATAGATAATTTAAATTACGCCGGAAAAGTTGTAAAAAAACTTAACCAATCGTTAAATCCAAACCAAATCACATTTTTGTTTCGATTTTCGAATTTCAACGGTCACTTCATTTAATACTACTAACAACCCACCTGCTTGACCTGTCATGGTAGTTTTTAACTCGAAGTAAATAAGAGCTATCTTAAAGTTGGCAAAACCATAACAGGTCAAAGATGATATGGTTTTTATCGATATATAATCTCGGCTCTGTTCAAACAATCTGCCTTTAATCATCGTCATTAACACTTAATGCCAAGAGCTCTGATTTTCGTACGTTTCGTTTTTGAGAACTTTAAATAGTCGGTTTTAAAATAAAGTTACCAAATGTTTTGGTAGACTAACCTTATACCTACACATGGAAGCAGCGCTCGTGTTCTTAATTTGAACTATGTACCTATTACACAATAACATACCACAAAACTTTATACACAAAATAATGTAACATTTGAGTCATCTATCGGAGTACAGTTATTGGATATAAAAACACCTGTTCCTTAGAGCAGCAAGTTCAAGTTAGGTCACGTGCCTAGGGTTTAATGTTAAGCTTTACCAGTGCAGGGGCTCTGTCTACTCGGTCACCATTACTGGTATCATAACGTCGACAATCCCTAAAATATTGTAGATTAGATTAGACGATACGATAACATACGATGGTCAGAATCAATTGGGTTTAGGCCGAGTAGAATAAACCTTACATGTAAACATTGCAGTCAGTAGTCATAATACACTCTGTCCACTGCATCATCTTAGCTGATAGATAGCTGTTAATACAAATAAGGGGGGGCATGGAGGGGAGGGGATCCGTTGACCCAGACGCTGACCTGGCCTCCCATCTCAATTTGTGAGGCGAGACACAATATATGTATGTTAGAAGAGAGCACGCTCTCGGTTACAGCATTCATAGCGTGTATAATGTAACTCGTTTATTTATTTTATAACACAGTCGGTACCATGTGGGTACATTATCTTATGTGACGTCACACAAATTGGTCCTTCGAGCCGGATTCGGAGTCCACAACGATAAACGCGGCCACACTTAAGGTCCGCTGACTTACGTAGGTTGTTTTACATACTCCCCTACACTGCTTTAGTGTTTTTATCCACTACAGCGCGCCCCGCCATTCAAATAGACATAGTGCGGTTGAGCAAATGCTCGAAAAAAATAGGTGGTGGGGCGGGACTTCGTGGATTTAAAACTCTATATGCGTATACGCAGATTCCTTATACAAACCCATTAAATGTGTGCGTTGGAATTAAGTGCATTAAAAGATTGACAGCTAAAGCGCGCGACAGGGAAGAATTTCGTACATTGACCTTTACTGTAGGTGCCGTATGTTTATAGAAAAAAGCCTTACAATCCATGGTGCCGGCAGTCAATCTCGCTGTAACAGTAATGACATGGAGCACGATTGATGTCAGAGTCAAGTAATGGTAGGTCAATGTCCGAAATTCTTTGTGTTCGGTGCCCGCGCTTTAGCATGACATGACTATACGTTTCCCATACAGTGCACATCTTAGATGTTAGAGAGGGACGTAAGTACTGTAGTGTTTTTTTTAAATTTAAAATTACCACCCTTTACTTCACACTGTGAACAGATGGGAAATTAATTTGCCACTACTTCTACCCATTAAAGATTAAAAAAATATACCCATGAAAGATAAACACGTCACGGACCCGACATGGTGTGAAATAATATTAAGAAAGTGACTTATATTACGTGTTTCCCAATAAACAAGTGCAATGCAGTAATAAAATAACATACGCTATAAAAAAAACTGTAATAAATATAATTGTTCTTTAGTGAAGAAAAACCGAGATTCTTCATACTAAACCCTTGGTGCATGACAGAAAAGTGGTTTCTTCGTGCGATCTGAAAACGAGCAAAACCATTGTAAATAATTATACACAAGCATTTTTTTACCAGCGTGTTAATTCCAGTTAATTACCAATCTACCAAACCATTGCATAGCAACTTCCAAACACCAAATTAGTCAGTTAGCCGTCACAGGAAAGTAACCATAATAAAATAAAATAATCACAACAATAGAGTTAAAAAACATTTATTTATAATTTATAAAGTAAAATAAATAATTTAGTCACGATCGCATACACCTTACAATCACAGACGTGTACATTTCAGATGATCATGCTCCAGCAAATAAGTTCACGGTATTGAACAATTCACAGCTCGGCAATCAATTAAAAAACAATAAGTTTTTCTGATAAGGTGACTTTTCCAATAATATATTGGTAAACGTTTCTGAACCAAGCGATCTTTATCAGGAACCTTTCAAGCCATAAAAATGGTGTTTCTAAACAATTTTTAAAACATAAGATATGAGAGCATTGGGTACTTAATTAGACAAACTACGTGTTCGCGGAAATATATCCATATCTAAAACTTATGCTACAGAAATGTTTGTAGACGTAAGAAACATATTCACAATGAATCGCTATTTAGTTGTCTGTACTTATATTTTAACAATAAAAGTTATAAATACAATAGTTATAGTTATTTTGTGACAATTAAAATTGAGCATGGGAGTAAAACTACTGAGTAGTTACATTAAGAATGTTTGTCAGGTTAAGTTTTCTCTTTGCCTGTTACAACCTCTCTGGACCTTTATTCTTCTGGCTAAAACCATATAGCCTTTGGCATGTTATCGAATTGTATTTAACTCGCCCGCATTTAGGGCGCTTTTCACCAGAGCGAGATAGTGGAGTATTCCTATTGGTGGATATTCACCCTTACGTAAGTAAATAGTTATCGTAACGTTGGCAATACTATTACATATCAAAGACAATATGGTTTTGCCTAGTAGAATACAGGCAGTCAGAATACTGAAACGTTAAAACTATAGTTATAAAAAATTCTACGCGTTCGCATATATATACAGGAGGTTTCAGCATATACTGGGGTCATAGTAACAAAGGGGCTCTTTGGTCGACTTCACTCGTACTAAAAAAGGGTATAAACATAAACTGAGTGACTTAAACCATTTTTCACTTGTTCTTCAGGAGAGTTATACCCTTTTTCACTAGGACGCCAGCATTGACAACTGAACATAATATTTTTGCATTCGACATTTATGTTTTTTACAACTGTATCTCAATTGGATAGTTAACCCACTTCGGCTGGCACAACTTGCGTTTTTTCTGTGAGCCACTTCGGTTATAAGTAACTAGAGAAACAAGTTGTGCTGAGGCTCCAGGTTTTAGAGCAAATGTCTATGCTGCGACTGCAGATAGTTTACGGAACAGATCTGTAAAAACGACTTGCATGCATATCTTTGATTAAAAGATAAATTGATTGACGTTTACGTGTCGCTAGTATGTCGTAGCTCTGTTATAATTCCTCTGATAAACAAAAACTGTACTAAACTTAAAACAGTAATGAATTGTTCCAAGCTAATATAACCTCAAAGTAACCTTCGCGCCTGAACGTCAGTTTTAGGCGTTTGGCTCACAACCAAATCTTAACTGATTTTAGTAATGACGCGAGTGACGTAAAATCTACACTTGGCAGTCAGTGCAGTAATGGTAATAGGATTATTCTATTCTGAGCCCAAGGTCAAGGGAAAGAAGACAACGTGTATATTAAAATTGAAATCTTCTATGTAAGTAAGTACATGCTAAAACTATAAATAATTTGTCATTTTTGAAATAAATACAAAATATACAATATATTTCACAATGTTAAAACATTCGAACTCAAGTTGATAAAACGATTGCACGTTATTATTATTTCAGTGTGACTAGACTATGTAAATTCTGAGAATAAAATAAATACGGAAGAATTGAAAATTTCTTTCAAATAATCTTACACCATCATATATTATAGACACATACATTTATAAAAGTTACTTTTACACAATTAATTCTACTTAAGTTCATTTTATTAATTGATGAAGTATCTTACAATAAAGTACTTAAAATTATACTAAAAGCGAGGTAAAGCAAAATATAAACATTGGTAACACTGATAATCAATCCATTCATTCCTACTTACTAATATTATAAATTTCACATTTATGTTTATTATTATTATTATTATTTATGTTTGTCTGTTTGTTACTCTTTCACGGTTAAACCGCTCACCGAATTCGATGAATTTTTGGTACAAAGATAGATTGAACGCCAGGAGGGCATAGGATACTTCTTATGCCGGAAAATTTGATAGTTCCCGAGTGACTCTTCCCTCGAACGAAAAAGGACTTTTACGCGCTCGTAGTCGCGAGCAATTTCTAGTTTAAAAATAATAAAGAAAGGAACAAAACTCGTTACTGATATGATTACTTTTGAAAAAGGTTTATATTTAAAAATAGTTGACTTGACGTTTCATGAAGAGTCCGAGGACATTCTTTTGAAAGATGTTTTACGAAAACAATGACTGCAATTAGTATTGTTAAAGCCTCCGATTCGCTTCGAGGTTCGTTTCATTCATAATCGTGTTTCGCAAACAACTCGGCACAAGCCTGTTCAATTACCTATGTAAGAAAATAACTCTCCATGACATCAGTAAAATCGGAATCCAGCAATTTAAAATCAGCTTTCGGAAATAGGAGTTCTCATTTCTCACCAAGTAGCACCATTACACATTATTAAGTTTACAAAACGAAGATTAAGAGCTGGTTATAGGGAAAGAAGACTTGGATGAGAATGCTGAGAATGCAAAGGAAACATTGAAGCATAAAACATGCAACATGTCTTACAGATTTTTTTAAATTCACTATTTATAAGTGTGACCTCACATTTTTGGCCCACCGTGTACTTTTAATATAGGATTGAATGGTTCGATGTTGCGAGGGCTCCGGTTAATGCGTTCTCTTGAACGCACAAGCTGTATTCCCCCGGTTTGTTCGTAATTTGAATTATAGGAAGTGCTCGTAAATTCTATATTTAGCTTTACCTCCGTTACAAATAAGCTCAACACCTTGTCACTGGATTTCATTAAATTATTGTGATGATCCATTTATTATCGGCGTAAACAGAAATTTGGTCATTTTAAAGCCAACCCCTTCATTTGCACGAACAGGCATCAATCTCCAGTAAGCGAATCCTTGACAAATATACATTTTTCCGAAATTAATTGAAAAATAAACTACAAACAGGGTGTCCTGTTTGTAGTTTTTTTACCTACAACTATACGAGGCAAAAGATTGCGTAGCAGATCTCCAACAAGATGGACTGACCATTTAAAAAACAAGAGCAGTATACTTGGTGATGTGGTGCGGATGACCACTAACAGAAGCCGATGGAAGAAAGTCGTTCTTTCAAAACCTTAGGACGTCCACTAATCGCGATCCTCAGTCATGAAGAAAGGAACGGATAAAACGAGAAGAATAGTTTTATTATAGGTACACGCTTTCGACAGGTCTAGTGGACGTCTTTTGGCTGATATGATTTTGATAATGATGTCGAAAGGACTATCACACGAGTAGATCTTTTGTCTTCTAGGCTCTGATATCTGCTTAATTATCGGTAACAGATCATATTGGTCTTAGTATAGTGCCTTTTACTGCTTACCCACATAATCTTGCATTACATACGAGACCAAGGTTACAAAAAACCAATAGAATGTACATGTATACGAGTATAGTAAAAACAAAGCGCTTCAATGTTTTTTACCATACATTTTAGGCATGGAATGTTGTTTTCAACGCCAAATAAAACTGTTTTACCGGCTGCTATGTTTACCCTTATCTCGGCAATGGTCGCAACCGTTCCGTGCTCAGAATTTATTAGGAGCGTTATTAAAAATCGATCAGTGTGTTTGTTTACCTACAAACTTGCGATTGAAATCCATGTAGGTAGTTTCCATAATCATGTGATGTCCCATTATAATATAGAAATTTTTTTTCTGCCTGTACTGCTGTCCATAGCTAGCAGCTTTGAATTAAAACGTCTCCAACCACTATACCAACAGCGATTGAGGGGAAGAAAGATAGTACGTATGTCAGACAGACATGAATTATGTAATGTAGGATTTCAACTTAATATTTTGTCAATGGAAAATATTGGAGGAGTCGCGTTGCAACACATTTATCGTAGCTGCAAACTAACGAATTCACCAAGTACCTAGTTCGCAGAAAAACCCTTTATAGAAGACATGACCAATTCCTGTTTACGCCGATGCCATAATAAATTATTTATATTTATATATTATACGAATTGAGACTTGATCTAACTCCAGATCTGCGGCTTGGCCCCGCTCGACGCACAGGGCTCCTTCGCTTTTCCTTTTCCAATCGCGTTGTCCCGAACGCTCCCGAATATATTTTGCTTCGGAGTCTCTCTATGGGAACTGCGTTGAGAATTGAACAGAAAGGTACATTTACACATCATGTTGCAGTCATTACAATTTTGCCAAGTCATGCATTTTTACACTAAGCTCTAAGATAAGATAATGTTTGTCTTGTATGTAATGTTTTCCCGTTCAGTGTTACGTCATTATCATAATAAGCCGGTCTGTTGAGGCCACGTCAGATGTGGAAGATCAACAAAGGTTTGAGTCAGAGGTACGTGACAGCACCGGCGTTCGCCTGCCTGATTCGAGGTGCACTCTCATCGATGAACTTTGCGTGCTTAGGATCACTCAAACTTATGATACGCACTTGAACTGCCGGTATATTATGTAACCGGCTGTCTGATCTGTTTACACAACTGTATTATTATTCACTGTTACTAAGATATACAGCTGCACTATTTTTTCTCACAGTCTTTTTGAAGCGCTAATAAATTTACTCCAAATTATAAACATGTAAGCTCTTGTGACGAATTTAATGAATACCTAAGTGTTTAGTATATTTGAATGTGTTTTCCTTCAATTGTTTAATTGTGGTTAAATCAACAACAGTTAGTACGGAACTGTTTATGTACTAAGTTATATTAAAAAACTCTTAATTTTACGTGATTACTTAATTCATTGAGTACAGACAGAGAAGATTCATTGATTCAGTGAGTTTTGCGGGTGGTAGGTCTTTGTGCAGGGTCCGTCCGGATCGCTACCACCATCTTATCCATTAACCTACCGCCAAACAACAGTGTTCGCATTGCTGTGTTCCGGTTTTGAGGATAAGACAGGTGGTGTAATGACTAGCATAGAGGCATTCCATCTCAGTCCTCAGGGTTGGCAACGCATTTGCAGTCTTGTGAATGTGAATGTCTATGGGTCACAGTTACCACTTACCAGCAGGTTGTGTGCTCGTTTGCCTTCTCTGTTTTTTTTAATGGTTTAAATTATCAACAGTTCAAGGAAGACGTAAATAAAAAAGCTAGAGATCGCTATTTAGCGGTAAGATCGCCAGTTGTATACCTATAACTTAAATTTACCTACTTGCCCGTGTTTTGTCTTTTTTGGTGATCAACAGGGCCCGCACTTTTCATGCCGTTGACGCAATAATGACGTCACGCTACACAGAGTTAATTCCAAATGATTTTATTGTAATTATTAACCATTAGTCCTCAATTATTTAATCATGTACGAATTAGTTAAGTAATGTATTACGAAGAAAAATACATACCTACTTTATACCTAAAACGTAAATGAAACTATTTGATTGTGAAGGACAGTGGAAATAATCATCGAGTAACATTAATATTTAAAAACTGTTTTATGTTGTAATAAATATGACTAACTCAAAACAGGGCAAAATGGAAAAGAATTGGAGAGGCATAAACCCAACAGTGGGCATCTAAATAAATGCTGTGGAAGAAGAAGAAGAAATATTAATATAATTAAATAATCATAAAAACAATTAACGCATTGATATTCTTAAAAGAAAATAGTCTCAATTTGCCATTTTAGTGGTGAAAAATAATTATGATGCTGCCGTGATCCGTATTTTGATTGCGATTAAACTTTATTTATCTATAATCATTTTACCGCTTCTTATTTATTTATTTTTATTACTACCAGTTAATACCTACCTAAACACATGTCAAAAAACCAGAGCATCCTGTGTGTAAAATTTCGTCATTTTGACGTCATCGGCATGAAAAGTACGACCCCTGTTGATCTATAAAGAATATTTGTACTGTAGGTATTGTATTGAAACCACTTCCGAGTGACTTGAATCCGGCAGTAAATAACTTTAGAACATATTGCAGAAGAAATGGACGACTTGGCATTTATACATTTTATCAATTATCATGCATACTTAAGTGCTAATTCTAAACGTATATCAGATTGCAATAAATGCCGCTATCTGAGAACACCTGTTCCCATCATGAAAGTGCAATGATTCAGGTCTGCTACGTGATCCATTCAACGTACGCATCTGACGGTTTAATGACATGATGCGTTTTCCTTTAAGCAATGAAAAAACCTACGGACATTTTAATGCTGTCAAACATTCGTTATTTTTCGTTCGTATCGTGATTCCAACATACATTGTTCAGAATGTATGAGTCAAACATTTTAACAATAAGTGTAAACACTATGTTCACAATGTTAGATGGGCATAAGGATATTCTCTAGTTACGAGTATTTGGAATTAATTATAGATGCATCTAACCTGAGCGAATAGGAAATCTTGTAAGTATTTTCTCGCTTGTCACTCAGGTGGTCTCCATCGTTTCAGGCTAGTTAGAAAGGGATATGCGACCAAACGAGTAGCATATACGACTTATGTTAGCCGGCCGGCGGGTCGATTTTTTTAAATCGAGCTGTAGAAAATAAATAAATCGCATCCCAAAGACCGTCACTTAAATGCCTACTTGACTGTTTCCATTCGTTTTCGAGTGTTTGATTCTCAAAATCGACCCGTGCGGCCTTGTGGCTTATAATATTGGCAGAAAGTTTTATTATATTACGTTAATATTGCCAAACTAGTTACTTTTGCAATTCAGCCGTAAGGTGAACTGAAAAAGCTAAAAGCCTATTCACATACATTTTATAATAAGATAATGAAATACGAGTAATGTAACCTCCACCATAACAACACATAACACTGACACACAGCAGAGAAAGTTAACAGAAGCCAAACAAAATGCTGTAATATGGTAGGTATGTTTGCCTGTCAGTCTCTATCATAATTTGATCATAGAAAAAGGATGCTTTTTCATTACTCTATTAAATGCAAAAAAAAGACTTGAAAAAATCATAGGAAACATCTAAAAATACTTTTCAATCAATAGTACCTAATAAGAGTTTATAAATTAGACCTATTTATAGTTTTTAGATTTGTGTATGAATAGTTGAAATAAGATTAGAATTTAGACTATTTTTTATAGGGTCTATTTAATCACAATGCTAATTAGTTAGTCCATGCATTGGTACAAAAATGCTAAAAGATGCAACTAACAAACAACTACCTACATGAAACTTGACACCAACATGTTACTTTTCAGTTGAGTAAGACTTGAAATTTATTGCGTAAACTTTCTTTACACTTATGTGAAGTCATCTAATTAGGACTTATTAATTTTATAATTTGGGGTGGCAATATAAATAATAATTTAAGTCTTTAAAAGAGAGCAGCAATATGTATAATATGTTGTAATTCATAATCATAAAGAATATATAAAAATAAACAATTAAAATAAAAAACGAATAAAAAAAAACATTTCAATCAAAATGACTAGAAAATATATCACAACAGGTACATTGAACTTATTACTTTCTTTTTAGACTGGCTGGAATGAGAAATAATAATAAAGATTCAAATCAGAATCTTACCTGAGCATGTTCCGGAAGTTTTCCAGCTCTCTTATGCTATTGGAAAGCCTAGCAAAGGCATTGAACAGTGCTACGATTTCCGTCCTTTGCAACCGCTCATAAGCCTTATGTCTTAGTGGAAGTCTGCCTTGCTCAGGGTCGTCTTCAGGGCCATCCCATTTACCAGAGAACAGGATCTTTAGGGCTGTGCCGAGACCCTGAGTCTGCAACTTGCCCCACAGCTTGCACTTGTCACACCCTACACAATCCATGATCCGGGATATATTGCGGAAGTGTTCACGGAACTCAACTTTCAATTTAGCAGCTTGACTGCCTCCGTTAAACATTGAAGACTCATTGAAATGGTCCGGGAAGGTGTAGATAACACTAAGCATATTTTTTATTGCGACTCGAGTCTCTTCATCTTCGGTGGGATTCCCTGTGTAGTATTCTTCCCTCTCTAAATACTGGCCAGCTTTAGATAAAGCCCGCATTTCTAATAAGTAGACAAAGTACAAGTTCTTAAGCCAGTTTGGGCTTTCACCTAATGTCTGTGATGGGTCAAACCGGCTTTGGAATTCCTCTAGATTTGGACCCCATTCCCCTTCTGGGGGAGCAGCAAAACCAACAGTTTTTTCAGAAAGTAAATACTTTGAGCATAAATGTATGTTAATGCTAGTGTGCATACCGGAGACAGCCCTATAGAACACCCTTTTTTCCAAGCACATATTACTTAAGTCTGAACTTAAAACATAGGGGAATGACTCATATGGATTAATCTTAGGACGGAAGCAATTTTCTTGATAAATGCTTCTCCAAATTCTATGTGCCGAAGGTCCTTTATATCCTGTGTACCGCTCAGGGTTGAGAGAAAGGTCAACATACTCCGCTTCTACGTCTCTGTCATCACATTCGCAGAAATTTTCAAGAGCATCATCATGAGCCTTCCACTTGGCAATTTCATATTGGCTAGCGGCACTGATGGTCATGTTCAGGTAACCCAAGTCCGGATCATGATCCAAGTCTGTATTGCAGTTGGATTGAGCATCTTTAGAGTACTTTGTAGCAGGCAACTCGTCTATATGATTTTCATAGCCATTTTCGTACCCAGGAACACTTTCTTTAGAACAAGTTTTGATATGACAATATTTCATGGCACATCGGCTATCGTCAGCCCAGAAAGGGCAGTCCTTCTTCAAATTGACCTTGTAGAACCGGAAATAGTCTTTGCTTACCAAACTTTGTATTCGGGGGAATATCTTGACGTTGTTAAAGTAATCAATCGTGTCTACGTTACAGGAGCAGTCGCCCAGGGCACCGTGGAGCGCCTCAAAGCACGCGCTGCTGTCGCAAGGCGTCGTTTCATACAGTTCCGTGTCGTAACCCACCGCTTGGACTATCGCTAAAGCGAAAATTATAAACACTACACAACATTTTTTGTACGCCATCTCTGAATTGTTTGTACTTGGTTTCCGAAACATTGTCTTAAAAAAGTTTTATAGTTCGTCAAGACATTTACACATTAATATAGGTTTTGTATTATCACATCACACAAAAAGAGAAAGTGGTTATTTACACCGAGTATTACGGAAGTAAAGAGAAGACGTGCGTACAGCTGCACATCTCGCTACGCAAGTTCGTTCGATTCGATTGACATGACAGTAATGACAGCAATGTTGCCAGTATTTATTTTGATAATAAAGGGGCCTATTCTGTAAAACTACATGTCACAATGTTACCAACATCGACATCCGACCGACAGTGGTAACATTGATCATGTATTTGCTCAAGATTATGCCAAAAGTCACTTTATTTTTATAGTATTGTAACATAACTTTGTATTTGGTTTAGTTAAGTTTTTAATATGTTTTCTGTATATTGTTAATGTAGTCTGTCAAAAAAGTCGTGACATGAAAAAGTGGCAGCACTGTAGTGTCATCCCTTTCAAATGTATCTAAGAAAAAAGCGCCTACATTGCATTGTTGCTACCACAGAACTATATCGATATAGTTCTGTGGTTGCTACATTTTAACTACAAGACTCTCATGTCACACTATAACATAATTATATCTTCATGGGAGTATTTAGTCTGGAGGTTAAAAACTACAGAGATGAAATGAATGTACACGTTGTATAACATGATTAAACCCTACATAATTAAAAACCATCTATCTTGAAACCTGTAGCTAATAATTGACGTTTTGTTTGTTATGTTGGTGTTAACGATATTTACTGCCATCGAAAACAGATGGCAGCACCATACGTTATCTCTTACTCTGTTTCATCTAAGAATTCTAGATGAGATGATTCCTGTGACAGCTCATGTAAAAACGTATTACATACACTTTTGTTTCTTTAACTTTGCATAAATACATTATGATATAAATACTACATTGGTTGGTACACACCTAGCGACGCCGCAGGCAGGAACTTAAATAATTAATCGCTTATTTTCAAGTACTTACCTCGCATGTGAGTAGGCACAGTAAGTGATTGAAATTACGAAATACGGCTGACTGGAATCATACTAAATGACACAGATATACTGCGCGGAGCCAAATTAGTGTGTAATGATTTGCACAATGAAATGCACACGATTTGGTAAAATTAACTAGAGTTACAATATCGGATCACGCGGATTCGTAGACCTAGCTCATTGTGTGCATCCAACTGATATAACAGGGAATCAGTCAGAATGGCCGCCGGCAGAAATATTTTCAAGGTGTATCATTTGGGGCACGTTTTATAAAGCTACAAGTAACAATTTTACAGGTCTAAACTGGCAACACTGCTCAAATGGCCGGTCATCATTGGTCGAGGTTGTGTCAAATGGAACCTTGTAACCTGGAAATTGTAATTTGTAGCTAATAACAGCATATTCGTAAATACTTATTTATTTTTCTATGTATTCTTTTCCATGACAGGGGGCGCAAATGAGAGTACCTACTTGTACCTCCTCCTGCCGGAAGCCATTAGCTCGTATTTTTTATGGATACATTTTTGAAAGTAGAAGATGATATTGCTTAGGGCTTAGTTTCTTAAGTTCTTTCCAAAGGACAGCACGAGGCAGTTTGAAATATTGACGAAATTAATGAATTATTTAACTAGTTTCTACATACATTAGGACTTTTTTTGGGATTTTTTTGATAAAAAAAACAGCCACAAATGAATAGTAGAAAATTTATTTTTCGCCATACAATATAGTATCATTCACAGAAGCGATGTCGTCACAAATGCTCGAGATTCAAAACACGTTAAACATTTGTTCCCGAAACAAAAATAATTAATAAATTTATATACATACTAGTAAGGAAACACTTATTAAATCACATCATAATAGAAATGCATATAAATTTAACACTTTCATATAAGTATTGTAAATTGGACGTACAACATTGAATAGTATGAAAATACTTTTTATATTTCCTATGGTACCTTATGCAAAATTAAAAACATTGCTTAACTAAACTTAACAACCGTTTTTAATGCAACAAAAGAACAAAGTATTCATGTCTGTAGCGACCCTATTGGGACCCTACGCACCTAGATAAACTTCATTTTGAACTAGGCCTTAACTCAGTCGATATCAAAAATTAAACATTGTTTATTCTAAATAAATGGCTTAATGCCATTTGCAAGCTCGTATTGATTTTGCTGCCAGCCGCTAGCCTTTTACTAGCTTAGATCATTTTAAAAATATCGTATTACTTTATGGCGACTACTACGAAATTTAATATTATTCTCACGGGCTTGCAAATCCGTTCGAAATAATAAAGTATGCCAAGCGGAAAAGCAAAAAAAAGGCCTTTTTCGTACAATTTTTTTGTAATCTGACCTGTAACAGAATCAATACGAATTCAAAATAATGGGTCGCATTCTAGCATTATTAACAGTTAAGTTACTACCTTAATTAACTTGTACATAACATAATGTGGTGAGTTTCTTTCGTAATATCCCTTATTGTTCTTTTTCGTGTTTCGTGAAGTATTCGTATTAGGCGTACCTGTAATCAGAAAAAAAATTAATAGTTGAATTTTAATTAAAAAGAAATAAAGCGCAGACAAAGTACTGGTACCATTATAAAACAAGAACCGGAAGTGCCAAACGTCACCAACAACAATGCAACGTAAATTAATAAATCTTAAATTGTACGCAACATAACACATAAGTAGGTACCTATATTAGAAACGTCTTTGAAATTTAAATAACATTGACACCATCACCAAAAATATCTTAATCGTATTCGGAATATCATAACAAAGGAATAAAATTGTTTCTGACATATCTTCGTATCTTTGCAAATTCAGATCTTTCTTTTTAGTGTCGCTTACGTAAATAGGGTAAATTTGTTACTTTCCAGGTAAATTATGCATATTAATTAAAATTGCAGGATCGGATTATCTATGCAAAGATCTTAACCAGCGCCACTCAAGACAAGTTGTCGTATCGCGGAGCGCGCGCGATCCACTCTGTACCAAGTGTGTAGCATGTAAGAAAAGCATTTATTTCTATTTAATATGACCTTTAAGTACTTAAATTGTATGCCAGGTTTGGCTTTCCTAATCATATACAGTATAGACGTATAAAACTGTTATAAATCGGAAGGTATCATATCTTTGTTATTTACAAGTCATAGACTAATTAAATAAAACGATATCACACTTAAATAATAAACGAACAATACGGACATACATGCATTGTTACACATTACACATAAATTAGCACATATATTAAATTCACAAAACACTGACTTACCTAGTGCCGAAATAATTGTGCAATAATTTCTACAATATGGGTGTAAAGTGTAAATTAAAATACATCAAGTCATACATACAGTTTATTTAATTGAGAATACTTCGTCATAGTTTACAAAGCACACTGTTAGCAGAGATTTTAAATGTTGGATACGTCACTTTGGCACGAGGTCCTTTAAAAGTATGACGTTTTGATTATGGCAAGTCCGATCTATATGGCGACGCGCGCCATCTACACTCAATAATCAAAATAAAAAAATGATTTAAATGCTCTACTCATATCAGTACTTAACAATTTATATGACATTATTTACTCTAAAAATCATAAAGAACTCTTATATTAACATCGAGACTGATTAAAATCGGTATTTTTTTTGTAAAGATATATCACAATAATTTTACAAATCTTGCGTTTAGCACAATTTTAAAATAGCACACTTTCCTTGAGAACATGTTTATAATACTTTTACGAGATTCAAGTAGTGGACAATTCCAATAAATGTTAGTGCTAACACTCATACTTACAATTAATATTGGAATGGTTAGGTTACATTATCAATAAACATGTTAACTTTAATAATAATTGTTCAATACCATCATGACATATAAAGCACTAGCAAAATATACATACAAACCGGCTACCATAATTAAGGGGAAAAAAAACGGCGAACAAAGACGCTATCTAGAGTTGCCAGGATAAATATTTCTTCCCCCAATTTATAGTAAGTGCGCATAGATAAAGTATGGCAATCCGTGCAATTACATTATATTTAAATATTTACCAACAGGCCAGTTTGTGTTATTTCCAAGGGCTAAATTACAATATCAATAGTTATTGACAATATTGCAGCTTGAGTCAAAAAACACAAGCGTTTCGCTGCTTGACGTACATTGATTTTTAACAAACAATTATTTATTTCAATGTAAAATGTCATCGAGTTGTATTTGATTTATGGAGTTTAAATATTGATAGTGTAAGAGTTATGCCCCGATTACTTATCAAACAATCGCAATACAAAAGTGTCCTTAGATCATTATCTGATACTAATTCAGTAAAATTAAGTAAATGGCTTAATGTTATTTGCGCAGTTAGTAAAAAGCTTTACCCGAAGAAATCCAGAGAGGATTCAAAATTCGTTAACGACGAATTTAAAAATAAAAAATCGCATATTAGAACCACAAATTAGTAGAATGATGAACTCTGTTTGAATTAACATTAAAAAAAATCATTTGCTATTATAGAGGCAATAAAAATACACACTGAAAATTCCAACTGTATCAAATACGGTTCTGAGATACAGCCCGTTGACAGACAGGCAAACGGACAGCGGAGTCTTAGTTATAGGGTCCCGTGGGCACATTTAGGTACTGAACCCTAAAAACCAACGTTTTGGCCGAGATGGCAACTAATAAGATAACAAAACAGCGTTCATATTCTTTAGTGCTTAGCTTTAGCTTCATGCAAGTACACTGCCCACTTAAATTATGTTAAAAAGTCAAATCAAAAAATAATTGTGATAATAGGTACCAGTTTTAATGTACAAAATATTAGTAGCGAGACCTTCTGTCCATGTTTCTAATGGAATTGGCGAGACAGAGCGCGAACAGGGCGCCGACCACCTGAAAAGACAAACAATTACTTGAGTACCGGAAACTTGCATGTAGGTACCTAGTTTCTGTGAAGAAGTTGGCACTTGCACAAAAAGAAGTACAGCCAAAAAAGGTTTAATTCTTTTTTTTACTGTGTATAGTTGTTTTTACCCGACTGCGCGACGCAAAGTAGAGTAATGTGTTTATCGGCCTATACATGTTTGTATGTATGTATGTATGTATGTATGTTTGTTCCTTTGTGGCGCTCTAGAAACTAAAGTGGACCGATTTTATGATTCATTTATGTCAATCGATCGATTTGTCTTAATCTTATAAGTGTCACTAATGATTCAATATGCAACCGCCATATTGTAACAAAGAAATAAATAAAGGTTTCTTTCTTAATTTTTCATTTTGAATGATCATGTGGGATTTACTTATAACGATTTGAAGTTGGGTAGCAACAGTCAGGTTGTTTAAACCTTGCCTTTTGTTATTTATGAGCCTATCGAGATTAAACTTACAAGTTTAAACTCGACGTTAAGCACATGGTCCAGCGGAAACTTAACCGCCACCTTCCAACTCCATCATGAAACCAACTCTTGCCGCCGTACTGACATTTTGGAAACAATTAACTCGTTCCTTTATCAAACTTATATAAGAAAAATCGTCACTAAGCAACGGCAATTCGTCATCATTTAGGCATACCCTAAAGGGGCTTCTAAACGGGCCATGTTTTGCTGCAATTTGTGGCCGGCAACTAGTGCTATCTTACTCTTACTTCGTATGTTAGAGCAAGATGTGTATAGTTGCCGGCCACACATTGCCGTGAAAATGTTGCTCGTTTAGAAGCCCCCTAACAATCTGTGATCGTCATCAACCAACTCTCGAGTGCGGTCGTTAGCCGCCGAAATATTCCATTGTCAACATGTTTACCACATTTCAAATTTCAAGACCAATCCAATCTCTGGTCTAATTTGGCATGATGCAAGATTCAAACAAAACATGCTGACATTGACACACTAAACGTGCAAACCAAAAAAACATCTTATTTTTACTTTGCGTTCAATCTGTTAGTTATGAAGATACACTAACTAACGTGATCGACAATTTCTGTCCCATAGTTATAGTATAGGTCATTTTTTCAAGAGCTGCCATTCGGATGTAATGGGTAAATGAAAGTATATATATGTGTAAAATAAATACAGGCTTTCGGTTTGAAATTTGAACCACTTTTAAAACGGATCGCTAAGTGCGATCAATATATGAATCATATATGAATATGACATTAGTTTCGTTCATTCCATTCATCTTCAGATCGTTTGACCTATGATGTCTTTCTACTTTTTTTTATCTGTAATTACTAAGTCTCACCTCAACACAGGCCACGCCAATAGCGACGCCAGCAATGATCTTATGGTATTTCTCGTAGTACTGGATGACCAGGTCGGTGCAGCCAGTCTTATGGGCCGTGGCGGACAGGCAGGGGACCACGCCGATAGGACAGCACTCCGCGTGCAGGGTAAGGAGTGCAGTACCACCGTAGTCCGTAGAGCCAGTCTTGCCGCAGCATTCGAACTGTAATAGGGAATATATAAGCATAAGAGCTATTGTTCAAAGAAATGTGTCCTAGGAATTGGATTGCCAATCACGAAACAATTGAAATCCAAACTTATTTCCTTAAGAGAATAGTGAACTGACGTTTAAATCCGACCAATGTAGTTCCGGGCGATAACGTTTCTCAGCTCACCCCCTAAATCAAGCCCGATTTCTAAGATTTTTGAATATGTAGTACATATTTTCTTGATAAGGAAACGTACAGACCTAGATTTTTATAATATCTACAACATATTCGAAAAATCGGGTTGTTCACGCAAAATAGGCGCTACCTAAGTCGTGGAGTTGCGGCCCGCCACAACCTATAACCTATAAGGGGGGCAACACATTATCGCATTTTGTATGCAACTTTTAACCTTCACAACCCTCTTGAGATCCAGTGGATGATTTAAGAAGATTGTGTGGCTAAAATATTTTTGAATATCTTGTAGATATTATGAAAAAGTAGGTCTGTACGTTTTCCTTTCCAACATTTTTTTTTTGTTGGAATCGGACTTGATTGTTATGGCCCGGAGCTAAATTAGTACGGATTTTTTTTCACAGCTACGCGATTTAAGCTGGGTCACGTTAATAATAATGAAAGCCATCAGATATCATTATTTTTTAATTAATATAGCTTTTGAAATTATGCGTTTCGTTTTATGCATCATTATAACTATATCGTTGGTTTATTATTGAGATCGAAATTATGGAATTCACAATCCTCCTAAAATACACTGTTGCTGTATTAAATGAGCTGCGAAACGCGTCTTTTACGACTCACTATTTACTTTGTATCGATTTTATCAGTGCGTCAGCAAAGCACCGGTGAATATTTACTGAACCTAGGTGCTATTTGGTCCTATAGATTCTGATACACACAGGCGAAATGCCACTGATTGGATTCGCCCTACTTAATAAGGCGTGTTGCAACTTTAAGTTGCCTTTCCACTTTGAGCGGAAAGATGCAAAAATAACCAATTAGATTATGAAACGCAGCGGCACTTGCATAGAGGTATTCCATCTTGTCTTACTCCTCAGTGGTTGGCAACACATTTGTTTATGGGACGTCACTAGTTGCAAAGCACACCACTAGTGAGGAAGATTTTTGTACTCGGTGGTAATAATAAAGAAGTTGAATTATGGAAATGGCGTTCTATTTTAATTACAAATTCTAATTACAATTATCAGTATATATAAAGTTACTCTATGATTACGACTAAGGAAAATGACTGATCACAACACAACAAACATCACTGATCACAACTCTGCGCCGTATTAATAAACTCATCTTGACTGTGAAGCCCGTCACAAGATATGTTGAAGTAAACGCCAAACCATAGAACACTGACATTTTTGACGCAACTGGAGACGAGCAGTAGAGTTGATATCAGTTTAAGTTTAATAAGAGCCTAGAATCTCTGTGTTTATTTAATGTTGTGTTAATGTTCTAAATGACTGGGCCCTACATTTGGCTTAAGAGGCGCGAGAGAGCGTCCTTTTAGGTCAAACGTTTTAACTACAGATCTGTGAATAAAGCTCCCGTCCTAACACATTATCAGAAAGAATAAAACCCTAAGAAGATTTTTGAAAGTGTTATGTCCCTTAAAATGATTGACTTACGAGTATGCTGCCGAGAATCTAATTAACTGGTACGTCGTCGTGTAATTGAACGACAGAAACCGCATTAAGTCAATAATGAAACTGCTGAACAGCTGATAAGCGAATAATGTTCTGAATCGAATTCACAAGGATGCAGAGTGTTTTTTAAATTACCCTTCAGAGAAAAACAAATCTCTCATATTAAAATAAATAAATACCATCTTTGACATGGGAACCCTTGGAGTAGTATTGTAGATTGGAGGGTGTAATCGTGTGTACAGGCGATTATTTGGTAAATATAACAGATATCAGAAAACTTTAAACTGATATTGAAAGTACGTTACCCAATCAGTAACATCACATTTAAAAAAAAAAACAGAATTATTAAAAATATAAAGTTTAAACGCTCACATATAGTGCGACGTTCCTTGAGGCTGTAATTTCCCTACCGTCACAGATAAAACTGTTTAAGATTCATTATTTACACGAATAAACTGTAACAAATAAAACAACTCATGAATCATATGATAATGGTGAACTAGGCCTTTTATATTAAAGCCTCTCAAGTCTCTCTACGAACGGCGTATTAAATGTATGGGAGGGTTTGAAGTTAATATTTTGGATATTTCTCTCGTCTCTGCCTACCCCTCTGGGAAACAGGCGTGATTCAATGTATGTATGTATTAAAAAAAAGTTATTGATCTAATTTTAATCATTAGGTAACGTACTTTCGATATAAGTTTAAAGTTACAACTCCGATGTACAACTCCATCTCACTAGGCACACTCAGTTTGGCGTCCGCGGACGTGATTACATTTGAGTGATAGGGCCTTGTGCAGGGTCCGTCCGGATCACTACTACTATTATCCTCACCTATCGCCAAACAGAATTACACGCATTTTGTGTGGGGAGAAGAACCTTAACGTGTACTACCACAGAGGCATTCTATCTTAGTCCATAGGGTTGGCAACGCATTTGTTATTCTAGAGCCTGTCCACATTACCTACGGCAGTACGGCGTGAGGCCGTGGAGAGGCACATTGACGTGTCTGTAGAGTGCATGACTGCATGGTGCGGCGCTGGGTCGTACCACATGTGGACAGGCCCTTAACATTACAATCTTAATATTGTAGTCTTAAAAATGCAAATACCTATGGGTCAAAGGGGGGGTACCAAAGCTGAACTGCTTTAGTATGTGTTTATGTTGTGAGAAAGAGACAGAGCTGTATAACTGTTATAGCTCTGTCCCATTCTCTCAACCTAAACTGAACTGCTTCAGTATGAAATGGTAACCCCCCTAGATCTCATTTACCACCAGGTGGCTTATGTGCTCGTTCGCCTACATCATGGCATAAAAAATACAGACTGTGAGCACTTGTTTGTAATTCTCTCTCACTCGGTCTTAATGAGAGCGTATGAGAGCGAGTGAGAGACAAGTACAAACCCGAAGCACCTAAGAATTATCGCACCCGGTATGAAACCAAATCTAACCATATTCTGAATATAGGGTGTTCAAAAGGAAGATGAAACGTACCTGACGCTCAATTTGGTAGAAGGGATTGGGGCTATGAGTCAGAGATTCTTCGAAGGATTGGTTCATGGAGAACTCGAGTCCCTTCTTGATGCTGTCGGTGTACACGAACATGCAAACCGCCAGGGCTACCTCCACTATGATGATGATGATCAGGAAGATCGCGTACTGAAACATAATAAAGTATACGTAAACAATCTACGACAGATGACATTAGAATTATGTCTTTCAGGCACTATAAGATTTAAGAACTTAATTTTAAAAAAAGGATTGATTTGAGAACCAGCTCCGTTTTTTTTTCGTCGGTTAAAAGTTAACTTAACAAGAAACGAGTGACAGTAAAAACCCATTAAATAATGTTGGAAAGAAAATAGATGTTTGGAAGAAATAATACAGTAGAAACAGTTTACATACGGTAACGATCATGCAATAGTACTCCCTGATAGATCCGTAGCAGCCGAAGATGAAGTTGGCGAAGATAAATCTTCTAAGCAAGAGGAAGGCGCTTAGTTAACCAACTAAGGATCAGCTAGAGGATAAAATACTAAAGAAGACATACCGTGGCGTGGCAACCATTCACTGGTTGCGCCGCAGCAGTCGAAGAAGATAACGAATCATCCAGTCCACTGCATTGATTCTCACGTCTAGCAGAAAAAATAGTACAAGAAATAGAAACATACCGTGACAACCATGCAGTGGCTCTCTGATTTCATCGCAGCAGTCGGAGAAGATAACGAAGACCACGCTGCCAAGTACGATGAACAGCCAGACCGCTGCATTCATTTTCTCGTCTAGCAGAAAAAGTTACAGAAGAAGAAACATACCGTTACGACCATGCAGTGGCTCTCCCTGATAGCGCCGCAGCAGCCGAAGAAGGAAATGACGAAGACCACGCTGCCAAGCACAATGAACAGCCATGGTGCGACGTTCATGTTCTCAGCGACCTGCTTGATGTCCCTCCATTGGAGCAAGACCGCTGCGCCGATCGCCACCATGGCGATGCCGACGAGCTGGAAAAAGAAATGGAATTTATAACAGCAGTTAAGGCGTTTTAAAGGGCTTTAGTTGGCGAAACTGGTGATCAAAGAGCTGGTAGTTACTCCCTCAATGTCGCAGTACCTACTGGAGAGGATACTGGTTCCAACATCTTAGATATCACAATTTTTGATTCGATGTATCATATCGCTCAAATCATAACATCTTAGTATATTTGTGCAAAATGTGGTTACAGAATTATCAACAAGTTTTTAAAGTTGTAGGTAATTCTGTAGCTCTGCCTACCCCGCTCTGGGATTACAGTCGTGAAGGTATGTATGTATGAGTCATACCAGTAACTTTCTAGGTGATATTTCTGTTATCTTCCTTTCTATCGATCGTTCTTTCTTCTCTAGAAAGAAAATTATAGGCACAAAAACGACACGGTTTACAATAAATAACAAGGAATTAAATTTAAAATATTTCATCTGTGCCGTACGTTGCGTTAAGGGACCCATCCAGTACTATGCCGATGTTTTTTACTATGTATTATTGTTAATATTTCTCTGAATAACTGTTTTGTGAACCAGCTTTCACAAATATTGTTTTTATAATTATAATTAATGAGATCAGAGATTAACCGTTACCAGTCTAACTAAAGCTCACTTGGAATGCGTTCGTACAATCATGTGTATCTATGCTCATGACGCCATGACTATAGTAACGTGGACTAACCGTGGGGTAGCTAAACCATGCTTAGTCCTTTTTTTTCCTTATCTGACAAATTCAAATGTCACATTGACAGATAAGAACAAAGCATGGTTTAGCTACCCTATACGGTTATTCCACGTTTATAAGTAGAGGTTTCTTTCTACCCACTACACCGTATCATATCATGATCGTAATAGGAACGTGTCTGACTTTTTTTTTAAATTTGTATTGTAAAGTATGAGACTATGCCCACTAGTCCGTTCCGTCACCGACCAACATTTTCATATTAATTACCTTCAGGGCCTGATACGGTCATAGTACCGTCATGGTCGGTCATACGGTGTAATGGGTTGAAACCTTAAGGGCAATAGTGTTTACTGACAATCGCAACTGGCATTTCGTGTTTACAGGTAAGTTATTTCTTTTATGAGTGAAAGGCAAACGAGCATGTAGGTTACCTGATGAGAAGTAAACACTACTCATGAACACAGGTCAAACAAAAGGGGTTTCGGACCTTTAAGGGGAAATGAAAGCTCTATTCTAGAACGCCTCACGTCATAACTGGAAACCATATTGCCTATGACGTGTTATCGTACGGTCAACGTTACGATAGCCCTTATTTACATGACAGTAATGGCGGCCGAGTCGAAAACAAAACCATAACATGAAGACCGTATCGTTTTACCTTTCCTTAGATATTTTGGTTGGGAAGTGCCAGCGGAAAAATAGTTTGTAGCAAGTAATTAATGTACTAATTTGGTAAGATACATCAATTGTTTGTCGTTTAGTGGAATTCGTCAGTGTTGGTTGAGAGAGATTGAGGAAAACAGGCCCGATTATTCGGTCATCGACTGGCATTTGAAGATCGACAAATAAGAGAGAAAATAAAGTTTACTACAAATCAGTGGACAGGAAATTTTTCAGTACGATATGTTGTTCAATTCCAACTAATCTAACCAAGCTAATTTTTTTGCTGACAAAAGATGCCTATTAAGTTTTGTTCTTCGCTATGTTAAAAAAAAACCGGCCAAGTGCGAGTCGGACTCGCGCACGTAGGGTTCCGTACAACTATACATCTAAATAAATGTTTTTCTTAATTCTTTATTATATTTGAGTTGATTGAATGAAAGGTAAAATGCGGTTTACGATTTATAACGTATTAAAAAAAAACTAATTATTAGATCTCGTTCAAACCAATTTTCGGTGGAAGTTTGCATGGTAATGTACATCATATATTATTTTTACATTTATCATTCCCTTATTTTAGAAGTTACGGGGGGGGGGACACACATTCTTCCACTTTGGAAGCGTCTCTCGCGCAAACTATTCAGTTTAGAAAAAAATTATAATAGAAACCTCAATATCATTTTTGAATACCTATCCATAGATACCCCACACGTATGAGTTTGATGAAAAAAAAATTTTTGAGTTTCAGTTCTAAGTATGGGGAACCCCAAAAATTTATTGTTTTTTTTCTATTTTTGTATGAAAATCTTAATGCGGTTCACCGAATACATCTACTTACCAAGTTTCCACAGTATAGCTCTTATAGTTACGGAATAAAGTGGCTGTGACATACGGACGGACAGACGGACAGACATGACGAATCTATAAGGGTTCCGTTTTTTGCCATTTGGCTACGGAACCCTAAAAATGACACTAAAATAACTGACCGAATTATCATCATAAGTTTTTATAAATCATAATATCCATTTATACCAATACGAAGTTATTTATATTAGCATTGCGTGTTGTAAATGTATAAACAAAACGATTCTCTCAAATGGCATCGCCCGCATAGCGTCTCTCTAATCTTAACATCAAGAGGTTAAATGCGCTAACGCAGCTACAGATGTGGTTTGCCCCACTCGATTGTCCTTTTCACACGATTGGCGAAGGAACGAGACAGGTTATATAAGGGCAGCTTGTTTCCAGTATTGCATAACAGACAGATGCTGGTTGGTATTGAGGCCAGGTTATTGAATCATAGTTTCGCATATGGCATCGACGTAATCGATTCCACGATTAATGTGTGGTTTTTAAAATCGAATCCTACTGATATTATAAATGTGAAAGTTTATAAGCTTGTTTAAGTACATGTAGAAAGTTGGTTAATGGTTACCAATGGCTTTGTGGCCATGTGCTTATATGCTAGTGTGGAGCGGTTTGATCGAGAGATTCGTAAATATAGTAGTAAATCTGGTTTCATTTAGATTAGCGATATGTGGCAATATAAACTAGTTTTGGGTCTTGTCACTTCCACTTCAAACCGACTTAGGCTTAGAATGGTCCAGTATGAAAATGGCCTTCAAACGTTTTTAAGACCAGTTTAAACTGATCCAATCTTATTCGTTAAAAACTCTAGCAGGCTGAAACGGTGGATCAAATAAATAGGTAGGTTTGTAAGTCCACAAAATTGACTGACGATCTTATAAGACAGCACAGGACTGAACAGATCATGGTGGTCTTTGGGAAGGAAGTCACGCAAAACTGCTGAAAGTGCAACCACTGAATATGAGTCGCACAGGAGTTCACAGGACTGAACAGATCATGGTGGTCTTTGGGAAGGAAGTCACGCAAAACTGCTGAAAGTGCAACCACTGAATAAAGTCGCACAGGAGTTCACAGGACTGAACAGATCATGGTGGTCTTTGGGAAGGAAGTCACGCAAAACTGCTGAAAGTGCAACAACTGAAATATGAGTCGCACAGGAGTTCACAGGACTGAACAGATCATGGTGATCTTTGGGAAGGTTACCAATTTACAACGTCGAACTTCAGTAAGGTACCAACTGTTTCGTTTATCCGAATTCACATTAGATTTTTTAATGAAACTTAACTTTTCTGGATTGATATAAAAGAAACCTAACCAAATATTCCTTCTTTAAACATTTTGAAAAGTTTGTGGACTTGAATTTTCAGAAAAACTTAACTGATATGAAACAAAACTTCGGACTTGCGGTAGGGTTCATGAGGAACCTTTGGGTAAGATGTTCAGCTGCAGACGTGTTCCGGCTAACATGAGGATAAAGATGATTCATGCATGATACAGGTACTGTATCTTCCATCGAAGTCAGCAAGCTACACGTTCTTGATGACTATGCCTACACACAACAATTACCATCTGGTAAAAACATGACGAATTACTTAGTACAAAGGTGAACGTATCACAAAATGGCACGCGCAAATTTGTGAAATTGCAAATGTTGATTTTACCCAGTTTACAGGAAATGACCTAAAAGATTTCAGAAATTATCACGATCGTAACGGTTATTGTTTAGCACTTTCTGCAGTTTTTGCTAGTACTAAATAATCCACCACATCCAGCCAGCATGAACCAGCTATCAGCTGCATTAAAATCGGCCTAACAAATAACTATTAAAATATCGCTATCGCAGCGGCACTCGTTACTGGCAGTATAAGTGTTTGCCTCTCGTGTTTCGTATTAAACAAAGATTGGCGATAATTATAACTATTAAGGAAATGATTTAACTGTATTGGATCTGTATACATTTGTAACATATTTACCTACTGCTCTCTTGAAGCCAAATAAAAGGTACCTTTCTCCAATTAAATAGCTAAAACAAAACAGAATCAACGCTCGTTAACGCTATAGCCTACTAGAGCTGCGTCGAACGACCAAAATAGAAGACACCGACTAAAACGCACTGCATAGCCTCTGACGGGTCAAGTCAGGCTTACGGGTGGGTCAGCTGAGCGAGAGAATAATACTTTAAATATTGTAGTTTACTATAATTACCACATACTCTTAGGCATCCCACTTCCGACGATGCTGGAAGCAGTATGTAGAGCCTGCGATCAAATTGTAATATACATACAGGTATGTTCTCTTTTATTGACACGAGATGACGGGATCTACTTTTTTTCGTTTCTTGAGCGAGAAAATACTTAGCAAATCGCTTCCTTGCCGGCAGTGGGACAAGTGCGTTAGCACGGAATCAGGCCCGTTATTCTAGGGGCGGTAGAAACCATATCGTCTTTGATCTGTTATAGTACCTATTGTCAACGTTTTGAAGCTCTTATTTACTTGACTGACAGTGACAAATACGATATGGTTTTTACCATAGATAGACCTCAATGAGGATCGCAAATCAAGTGTACTAGCAATAAGTAGGTAGTTAAAATGGCGTCAGATCACTCGCCGATTCTTTTACAAGTTAGGCCGCTTCCTGACTTGGCGGTATGCTTGCAGTAAAACATACTGTCGGCATAAATGCTGCGCGTTGATTGGTGGATGCCACTAGTTGCCTAGCAACCCTTACCGATTCTGTGTTTTACTGCAAGCATACCGCCAAGTCAGGAAGCGGCCTTAATGTAAGGAAAGCTCGGGCCGGGGCTGTTTTACCGCGATTGGGCTATTTTTATCCCGCGGCCGTTCACCTTTCCGATCAACCCGATAGGGTTAGCAGATCCAAAAATAAAAAATCATGAGTAATATGAGTATTCAGTTCATTTCCTGACATTTTACATTTTCTGTAAGAGGCAGTGATCTTAGTGTAGGCAACATAAAGTCTTATAACTCTAAAAGAAAGTAGGTACCATGTCTCTCTTGTTGTTTTTTTATGATTTGATTACATATTTTACTTAATAATTTTTAATTCTTGACATGTCAGAAAATAATTTCGTCTAGTGGTAACCCTAGCTAGATTGTAGCTAGAGCCAAAAAGCGCAGATTAAGTATCCATGCTGCATTATTGGATTGGAATCATCTTGTTTCATGGGAAAGGAAGGTTCCATATCGCACGTTAATATCAAGTTGTGTTATTTATATAAACTTAAAGAACACAGTTGTAATACACGGTGTTTTTTTAACCGTCTTAGAGCCGAAGCCCACTTAACGTATCCAAAACGTACTTATCATTCGCGAAAAAATAAAAATAAAAATTAAATAAAAATACATATAAGTTCTTTATAATGGATACATTGAATGGGCTTCGGCTCTAAGACGGTTAAAAAAACACCGTGTATAGGTAGGTTAGCTACCTTCCAAATTCGTTTTTTTAACCGTTGTTTTTGACAAAGAGTATGAATGCCATGATACAAAATCCGGTGCCCAATTCCAACGGTAATTCGCGAATGTTAGTAAGGAACTAACGACTGCAGAAAAAATAATAATTAGGGTATAACACCCAGTTATTGAGTGAGTAAATTGATTTAAAATACAGCTTATTTCAAATAAATAAATTTAAACAAAAAAGTGTCTAAATGTAATGTATGTAATGGTATAAATAAAATTAATTTAATTTGTATTTTGAAATGTTTCAACCGTCGCTTCCTATCGTAAAACTTGGTTAGTAAATACCCTACTTGACCATTTGTCCAACAATAGTGGGTTTTTTACTATCAGTCATCACCGTCGGTACGGTCACGGGCGTTAATTACCTACCCATATTGAAGATGTCATTGTCATTAGAGATGCCAAGTCATTTGTAATTAATAGGAAACCTTATTTCTGTAGAATTTCAGATTGACTTTGGAACTAAGGCGGGTGACAAATTTAATTCTTTAACATCGGGCCATTTGCAACGTTAAAAGATGGCGGATGTGTAATTTGTTTTAGTTTTTATTTTTGTGTATTTAGGTGTTCAAAGTTCTTTTTTGTTAGTGATTTGTACTTTTAATGCCTTTGTGTTGCACAGTGATAGAAGACTTGGACTTATTTCGTGTATCCTGGCATCTTACTTCTCGTTTCAAGTGGACTCGCAGTGGTACAGAGGTTAAAACTATCTTGGCCTCTGTCCTACATATCACCGTACAACGTTGCCACCAATCTTCCTAGAGAAGATTGGATTGCGTTTTATTACCATATTGATTTATACTTATATATACTTGACACTGGCGAAATCACTTCATTGTGGAAACGCCATATTCCCGCGGTAGTAGCTGTTCAAGTCGCCGCGGGGCAAAGAACTACATCGACCAAAATTTCATAGCTCGACGCCCAGAAACTGATCTATCGACGAGAATATGGGCCACTAGTTGTATTCAAGAATGTCGTCTCAGATACCACATTAGATACATACGTATGAGACTATGAGTACACTAATATATTATTATTTTACATCAGATTTAATCCTGTTTATGCCTTTGCTAGTTAAGGTTTATTTGCCGTGATTACTGAGATACATATACTTAAGAGTACAGCCAAGATAAGTAGATGACATCAGCGTCGTAGCGGAAGTAAGCTTAAATAAACAAAAATATTGACTAGGAAAGTTATTCCTTAATGTGTACTTATTTAATCTATATAATAAAAATGAATCGCTAAATGTGTTGCTAAGCGCAAAACTCGAGAACGGCTGAACTGATTTGGCTGGTTTTTTTTTGTTGTATTCCTTATTGTCAGGACAAGGTTTGTATGAAAGAAAAAAAAACCACCGATAATGTCGGCCGCTAGTGAAGAATAATAATTAACACAACCTAAGTGCACAAGAATTCGCGTCGATGAGATATTAAGTTGTATAGCCAATATGAAAACTAGAGTTAGTACCTCCCTATTTAACATTATCTATGTATAGGTACTAGGTACTGTTAATGCCGTGTTGTCGAATGTGTGTGTGTGTGTGTGTCTTTGTTTCTCCTTCATGCTGCAAGGCTAGACGGATGAGGATTAAATTTGAAATAAAGATAGCTTATACCCTGGAATAACACAGGCTACTTTTCGTGTCACAAAAATTAAGTTTCTGAAGGAATAAGGAAAGAAGGGCAGAAGCTATACGTTATAAATCTCGGAGATGTTAATGAATGGTTAACCATAGACGTTGTAACGGGCCAACAATGATAAATGTGTGGAAAAGCAATACATGCTACATTTTGTGACTTTAAGTGACGTTGAATTAGGGTTGCCAACCATACTATAATATATAGTATTATACTATATTTTGACTCTGTGTACTATGTACTGTTGAAGAAATATATAGTACGCAAAAATATTATATGACTGATCCTTATACATATGCGGTTTGGGTTGGCCGTTTCAACACAATTTTAAGCACCTATGTAGTTGATGTGGAAAAATAGGCTTTTTTCAGCTCAGATACTTGCCCCAGAGGATGTAGAATGTTAGTAAGTACACTTTTTTTCAAGATTTTCTTTAAAGTACTATATTTTCTTTTTGTGTACTATATTGTTAATACCTTGGACTGGAAAATACTATGTTTATCCAAGAAATAGTTGACATCCCTTCCTTAACTTTTTGACCGTAGAATTTGATCATGTCCGGTGACTCATACCATACATACCTACATAAGGAAACGAATATAAATAAAAGCAAAAGACTAATAATAACAGTTTGGCGAATGAACCGCAATGAATGTGCACAGAAGATATACCTACCTAGGTATAAGTCTAAAATTTGGCGAGACGTCTAGACTGGATCCAAGAAGGATAACGAGACAGGACAAAGGCAGGGGGCATCGACACAAAGTTTAGGTACTCATTCTAATTCTGTTTAATAATAATGGTAATTCTCAGGGTTATCAGATTTAAATAAAAATATAGTTGCCATAAAATACAAGCGCCGCCGTCTACTCCAATAATTATAATACACTTTAAAAATGCATCGATTTTTAAACGGATAAAACAAGACAGATTTCCTTAGACCCACTCGTAGGGTGAATGCACCTGTTTGAGGACCATTTTTAAATTCATTTTTGGTATGCTTACAGACACGCTTTAAAACGCGAAAAATACAAGCGACTGATATACCTACAACACGTCCAATGCCAATGACACGCTTGCGTATTCAAATTACATACATTAACATAAATTTGAACTCTACTGAACATCAACTTGGAATACCGTTGTTGTATCTTGTTGCGAAGCGTCGTTACGATACTACAGTATACCCCACGTTACGTGGCAATCGGTAACCAAGTAATACATTTGCACACTTATTTCTGATATTTTACTTCGCCCAAATGCTTCGGTGGGCCAGCGAAATATATAAGAGACGGAGTTCTAAGTTAGTCCAGGGATCACAGCAATAACAGCAGTGTCACAATGAGTTTCAATACCTATAGTCTTGGTAGCAACTAAACAAATGACATTTTGTGCACACCCACTCGAAATTAATGGTTAAATACCTTTTTATGTCCATTGACTTCCTACTGTGAACTTTATATACGCGACATAAGGACCAAAGACCGTGGTCGAGTGTGTGACTGCACAAACGGCGCATGTCATTACTGAGCTTTTTCCTAATTAGAAAAGTGCAGTTGCTCGAACGAGTTTGACCTGTATTCTTTATTACTTAATGCACGCAATTACGGCAATTGAGAGGTCAATTGCTTATGCATTGTCGCTGTGCTTTGTATCGCCTATATATTTATGTTATATACCTATCTAATTTATTGTTCAAACGGGAAAATAGACAGGAGACTTTTTTTTTTTACATACGAAGGTGAACTTATAACTTTAAAGGGTCTCTTTCAACTAACCTTTGAGCCACTTTGAGGGGTTGGGAAATTTGAACGGTTGAAGACGCGTCGTCTGATGACGGGGATAATTCATCAATGCAGCGGTACTTAATACCTAGCGTTGCAATTGTACGTAGATGACAATGCAATGACCATAGCTAAATTAAGCTATACAAACTATATTTTAAAAATAAATTAGGATCATGAAATATGCCTTGAGCGATTTGCTTCTTAAATCAACGTTCAAAGTTACAACGTCTTTATCTGAAGAATACGAATAAAATACGATTCAGTATTGAAAAGTCATTAATTTTAATACAATAATATATGGAGTATGAGTTGTTCCACTCCACCCCACATCCTAACGCATTAAATATTTGAAACAGCGAATAAACTATTTTTAGTGTTGATGGCCTAATCTATTTAACACCGTCATAACAAGTCAACAATTAGTACCGCCACATTGAGTCATCACTCAATCAGTCAGTAGAATTCTCTGACATTTACGCAGTTTGCGTGTTCACCACCATATTTAATAGTGTCATTGTAAGTCATCTTGCTACAATGGGACCCACTTCTCAGGAAACAATGGGTGAAACCCCGGGTCCTACAGAGTGATGCGAGATGCGACCTTAGTCTTTGACTTAGCTGTGATGCAATACAAGATACACAGGTGCCTGTCATTATTGGAAATAGGTATTCCATTACCAGTCTGTGGGTCTTTTATAAGCGGAAACAGTACAGCGCCCTACGTGTGAAGTACAATAATGCTTTCAAGGTGCTATTGGGGCTGCCGCGTTTCGGCAGTGCGTCAGGGATGTTCGCGGATGCCAGAGTAGTTTCTAAACAACTATGAGGAAACGCTGCACATATCTGGCGCGCAGGGTATGGGCTAGCTCTAATGGTATCCTGAGGGCATTTGGGGGCAGGTTTGATTGTCAGTATCTGAATCATTGTCATATGATTCATGTACCTACTGACAGTCCAGCCTTACTAAATGATGTCGTCCGTACTTTTACTATTACTTTTTTTTTCTCATTTTATGAACTATGATCCCAGTTGGTCGAAATAAATGTACTTGAATTTGAATTTGAATTACCAAGGCTTATTCAAAGATTTTTACGCACGTAAAAGTAATCATCGTATTAGAGATCGTGTTATGTTAAACTGAACGTCCCTTTAATGTGTGTTTACCTTACATGTGGATCCATTTTTCATAGTTCGATTAGTGAACGGGCGTTCCCTCAACTCCTCTAACCTTTAATATATGTTTAATTGCCTATGGTGATAGTGGTACCTCAGAAAAAAAACTTAAACGATCCATATTCCCATTTAATCCGAACTTATTGCTTCTACTCTTCAATTCTGAAGTTTCGACTGAAGCCTTTTTTATTTCTAGGTAGGTATAATTGTTTCCTTCACTCTTAAAATCACCTCACAAAAACCTCAAACAATGATGTTGAAAAAAAGTGCCCGCGAACTAACAAAAGTAGGGTAAACGGACCAGCAACCGACCACATATTTGAACTAAACAGGTTCTGAGTAAAAGTAGGTATGTTAGAGCGTTTGCATAACTCATGTAATTATATGCTGCACAGATAACGAAGCCTGTGAGTAATCCTCCACACTCGGCGTTGAGCAACGCATGACATCAGTGCGTAAAAAATATACACGAGATCTCTAGCCGATATTTACAATGCCATTGTGAATGAAGGAATTATGGCTTTGAAGATTCTTATTTGTTTGAAACCCTATAAATTCAAACAAACTTAACCCACAAAATATGTATGTGGATTATTTATTTTATGTCCAATAATTTTAATGGGTGTTTTATTAATAGTTTTACTTATACGTATCGCATGTCTGTTAATTGACTTTTCTTAAAATATTATTCGTACCAACCAAAAATATTCTTAGGTACATTTTCCTAGTGCTAATCTTATCGAACGTTACGTTAGCCTTTAAAGCCACTAACTCTTAATGGTATATACGCTGTTTATGTTGCCCTAAACCTAACATAACAATAATTTATGATTCAGGCGTCAAGTTGTTGATCATAACGGTTTTAGTAGGAAGTCACAGCTATAAAAAGATGCTATCTCTCCATATTGATCGTTTGACCTGACATGACAAGGCTTTATTCCTTTTTATAGGAAACGGTCATTAAAAAACAGACAAACAACTATCGGATACAGCGAACCCGTTCACATGTTAAACAAAAAACGAACCATCAGTTATTAATCAGATCAGATCGATAATCAGTTTACCAAGGGGAATTTATAAAATAACCAAGTTGGAAATTCCTTTGAAACTATAAAAGGTTTTAAGTATTCTTTTGTACCGTTTATTGTTTATCACTTCTACAAAACTACACTACAAAAGCCATTTGCCTTTGTTATAGCATCTTTACGATAGCCATAGGCATGATAAGAGCATGTCGCAGCAAAACCACAGGTCACAAGCAGTAAAAGCTTTAGCATTAACGTAAGCTAAAACACACCGTAAAAGCAAACAGCAGAGTTAATTTTCAGTGAAGTCGAAAGTGCTCCTGTCTTTGTTCTAACGCCCGGTCAGCAACCCATCACGGTGTTGACCTAATTTCCTGTTTACAGGCAGATTAATAGGAATTTCTTGATCAAACTAATTGAAATGGATGACCGCGTCACAGGGCTTCGTTTGTAAACAAGCATTAAGCTTGGGTACACGAATTGGATTTATGAGCTTATTGTTTGATCCACGAGTGGACCAGTCTGTTTGGTAAAGGGTGACAACTGACATGACAAGCCAGAAATAATTGACATGACATTAATTTCACGGCAACCTAGTCGGTGTGGGATTGAAAATAGCGGAGCGACCACGCAACTCCAGGTGTTGTCCCAACGTTGCATAAGAGTTCGACGACCGCCGACAATGGCTGCCACGTGAGGAGGGGGAGGCCTATAGACAAGAGGCTAGAAGTCACGGACGTCACGGTAATCTTTAAGCCCCTTCATGGTCACAAGCTCACGGCTAGGGTAACTGGATGAGTAGTTTCTGTCAATGTTGATAGTATTCCGATTAAAAGGAAATGCTCACTTATTTTAGTAGGAAGCAGGTTACGATTTATTTGTTAATACAAGGAAGAGTTGTGGTTGTACAAAGGATTCTCTTCCATTATCGTTTTTTTTTTTTGTTTAAGTCAAAATTTTACTACAAAAAATATACCACTACGTTGCAACCTTACAACCGCATACAGAATGCGTATAATGCCATGCCATTTACGTCATCGTTGCTACAGCTGAATTACTCAATGAATGACTCGCCTACAGCTAAACACACACAATTTTAGTGAATTGTTTTAAATTTATTAGTATATCGCCATGGATCCCTCACTAACGAAAGGACTTTACCGATAACGTAGCTTACAAATACAGTAAAAAAACACCATTATTTTTTACGACCAGTTATGCATTTCATTACAATCTTCCAATACTTCCAATCATAACTTCAGTTATAACAGCTCTTGGGAATGGGATCAATATTTCCTCTGCTTCAGCACTTGAAATACTAAATAAACTTTTAATTGCAAGAGCTGAACTGGTTTTTAACAGTGAAGTGAAGCATGAACTACGGTATTAACAACGTCTTACAACATCCGCTATTAAATTGTAAATCTAATTTTCGGCCTGTGTACGTGTTACAAAAGTAAATAAAGTTCTTAAATCCACAATGATGTCACTAAGAGTGGTGTTGAGAGTAAGGTCATTGATAAGAGAATCTAACGAAAAAATATGTTTTTAAGTTAAGATCATTGTGACGCCGAAAACATTCAAACAGAAACTGGATAAAAACTCCAGCTCAGCCGTGACAAAGATACCATAAAGGTCAATCTTTAGAAATATTACACAGTATCGTTTTGATTTTAAAAACAGGAAAAGATCTCTAGAAAGTCATATTAAAGGCGTCGTGCAAAAGGTTAGTAAGACAGAGCTTCAATGTTCATCAATTTAATCCAAAAGCAGGCCCATATTAAAACCATAAACAATATTCAAGTGCCAGATGAACTTAGTCTTATTCAAGGACTTAGAGGTAGCCGGAACCAAGTGTCGGCGCCAGAGCGGCGTCTAAAAGTGCTCGTTTGTGCGATGATGTCACGTCCACCCTCCTCGGATCGTGATATAAGGAATAACTTAGTTGTACTCCTTACGATTTTGGTTCTTACCTATATGTAAGCAAAGTCTAGTACCGAACAAAATATCACAAGGTTTTCTTTTGAAGGGATGCCAGAATTAAAGGCATCCCGTCAATTAATGACATTGATGACTTGAGGATACTCTTTGATTCTGCAAAATGATTGCTCTTTCCCACCTTCAAAAAGCACTTTGAAATAGAGATTATTGATGAGAATAGATTAGATCGCACAAATTAATAATTCCATCAACATCCCACCAAAGTATGCAAGTCTTCAAAGTGTAGGCGACAAGGATAATGGTCCGGAAAATAACAAAACCACCTTGAGACTGAGTCACGTCTTAGCTTAGCCTTGGACCTTATTGAAGTAAAGGATATTTCCTTGGCCTACTTCTTGGAACAGTTTTCACAAGGGCATTCAAAGAGAAGAAAACTGTGACCTTAATAAAAGCAATCTTCCAGCTTTGCAAAAGCTATTCAGTACAATTTTAACACCTTTATCTTTGATCGAAGCATTTCCATACCGCTACAGTTTATACATATTCAAATAAATTACATTTCCTATATTATAGTTCAACAATCCATCAAAAGGAATCTGTAGCCTCTGAGTAAATCATAACTGGGCACCAGGCAGATAATGCCGACTTGTAAGTAGATGTAGTCGACTTACAATAGGAAATATGCAATTATGGTCAGATCATCAGATAGTTTAGCATATTTCTGTCGAATTTTCCCAAAACTATGGTTATACTGCACTTAATTCTCGATCAGTTACTGATGGTCGGCCAGCTTTAGCTTGGTTCACTACCTATTCCTAATTGATTGGTAGTCAGGTCACTAGGAGAAACTTTAAAGAGCCAGTGAAATCACCGACATTCGTAGAAATCTTATTTTACAATGCTAGTCACATATTATTGACAATGTTAAATGTGAATCACATCGTAATGATGTATCGTTGTAAAGCTGGAACTGAATCAGGTTTTCTACTTAATAGAAAATGACTCCTAGGGAAAAATTACCACAGAACGACCGGAAAATAACTATGCATCAATTATTCATTGAACAGCTACACCTGTTGATTGCAGGGCGGAAAGGAAAAGGGGGGCTGGTCACGCGAACAGCGACCTAGTTCGGGGGTTGTTTGTTGTTGGCGTGCAAGTATTTTTGTATATAAAAATAGGTACAACAAGTGTTTTGACAGAGAATTAAGCGCATAAACTACAGCATATAAAGGACCTTTAATAAGTAGGTTGGTAAGTATTTGAAAGTTATACAAGTATTTATGAAGCTCAAATTTAACACCACAATAAAACGTCTTGTGTTACGAGGTTTGATAATTACGAATGTCGTAACTTTGTGCAAATCTGTCGACATTACAGATGTAGAGCAAGGGTTTAAGCAATATAACGACCATCGTAATACTATTAAGAACACCAGTGAGTGGGTGGACATCGACGAACAAAATACTTGAAACGTGAATTCAGGTAGGTAACTACACCGAAACTATCCAATCGTTTCTCTTCCTAATAAAATTCTTCATACCTACACAAAGGGAATGTTTCTCACCATCTCGCCCTGTTGCTATTGTATACAAACTGCGTGAAGCCAAACACATGGCGTTTTTCCCAAGCATGGCAGGTGATGATGCATTGGCATTCCCCCTTTCATTGGATGTGGCATATTATAGCTATAGGTAGATGTGTTTCGAGTCCAAATAATAACTTTATTTGGCAAGCATTTTCAAAAGCTAGATCAGCGGAATCAGTCCAAAATGTAGACTAGGTATATTTTTTGTACGTACCTATTAAAATAAAGACTTTAAATTCTCATAGGCATCAACCACACTCAGTACAGTACAGGGTACAGGTGACAAAGTAAAGCTATTTTAATTGTCATGGTTATTCGTCATTGTCTCAACATTGTCATTGTCAACGAGCATTACGGCAAAACAGGTAATCCCTTAATACTTGTTTGTTTGAGTCATAGAGAGTCAGTCAATTGTGTAATCATGGGAAAACTCAGGCTAACAAAGGAGGGTGCTGAAGGAGTAAGGTTGAAGTTATTCTATCGACAAATAGAAGAGCTGTGTATCGGTAACTTGCTATAGCATGAGGATGTGTAACTAAGGTGGCAATGACTGGACGATTTACCCCATGACAGTTCTCCCCAAAGTAAAAGTTATGTAGTTACAATCCTTGGTCGCTAATTAAATTTGAATGTTGCCATTAGGCTCCATTAGGCGGGCTATTACTATTACCCAATTAATTCATCCGGTTATTAGTTAATTGCAACAATGATAGCATACCTAGTTGTACACTTTGCATTTATAAGCGCACGTTAGGTTTCACCATTTTTTTTCTTACAAAATAAAATCATTACTTACTACTTATTTCCAAATTGAGTAAGTCTAAAGGCATAGGTATAACTATGTAACTGGCGGCGAGACCCCAAGGTTAAAGGCATTGTGCCTACCTATTCAGAAAAAGAGCACCAGGTGCAAAAACTCAAGGCGAATTATTAAACAAGCTTGGTAAAATCGAGTTTCATTACAAATACGAGCTTGCTGTATAGCTACAAAACTTTAAGTGAATAAGTAGGTACCTGTTTAAAAATTCGAGAACATTTATTTTTAGAAAACATGAACGACGAATGTTTAGAGTCAACAATTTGCGCGTTTACCCTACAAATTGATAAAGCGTCGTCGTAAAATGTATTCAGGTAGGTATATTTATTTTATTTTGCCCAACCTGTTTAGAACTAATGGTGCACTTGTTTATTAAGAATACCAAAGAACATGTAACATGATTACTGACGTAAATCCTAATAATAAGTACTGGTTGGATATTATAAATTTGGGCGTTTCCAAGTAGGCCGGAATGTACTTTTTCATCACACTTGCTCGTAAATGGTGTTATTCCATGCCTGTATACAGAAGGACAATGGCCTAAATTGTTCCCGCGGGAATTATGGCGAGTTTGTCATCCCTAGGGAGTAATGACTTTCTTTTTAAAATTTGCAACTCTTTCGTACATCATTTCTGACTAAGGAGGTTTAATTTTCAGCCAAAAGTTAAATCGGTTTCTAATTTCATCTTTAAAAATTAGCTATAGACTAACTTACATTACACAAAACCTATACGCTTCATTAAACTTCATTATTTTTATACGGTCTATTTCAAGTTTATATCAACATTTATCATTTATTTTAGTAATTATACATTTTTATCAAATTGGCTAAATCTGGCTCGAATCCAGGTCGAAACTAAACGCAGTTATTATCTGTGGTAGAGGTCACAAAAAAATATCGTTTCCATTTACGTTCCCGTTCGTCAAAAGTTATTTCTTTATATTTTGCAGAGTTAAAGTGTTTTTCCTCGCAAATGTGATGAAAACCATTGTGTGTATCACAGGCAGTAAGGGGATTACTAACTCGAGTCATTAAAAGCCCTCCGCCTACGGCGTCGGGCTTCTAACACTCTCGTTAGTAATTCCCTTCATACTACCCTTGATGCACAATGTACTATAATACGGATTATTACGAATCATAAGTTCAATTAAGGGTACTTATGTGACCCGAGACTCTCTACCCACGTTACTAGTGTCTCGTTTTTAACTTCGAGGGGACAAATGATTCATCTTGGTTTGTAAGTAGGTACCTACTTCGCGTTACTTTTCTCCAGTGCCGGTCGTCGCGGGCGTTACGTTCAAACTCACGGACGCGACCGTACAACCAATCGTACTCTTTGAACCTAAATCTCAGGTAGAAAACTGGCCACGTCACAGGGCCCGCGGGCTCAGTGTTGGCTGACCACCGTACCGGAACCAAAATGAAACCGGTTCCCGCGCCCTTACTCACCGCGAACAACAGGTTGAAGAAAAACAGCACATATTTCACAAAACTCGTTCCACAACCCATCTTGAAGCGGCACTATTTTTGTTTGCGAGTCACGAAACTTCACTGTTGCACTCGCGGATTGTTTACTTGCGCAGCGTTGGGACGCAACCGACTCGGTTCGAAGTGTCAGACGACTGTGGCGGGGAGCCGGGGATCGCGATGGCGGCGACGCGCACCCTTCCCCCCGCGCGTGACCCCTCGCGCACCGCTCCTTTACTCTCGGCCGTCGTGGTTATTCATCGACAAACTTGTTCGTGGTATTTCCATTAATCCAATTTTTTCTCATGAGAACCTAAAACCAAGTCAGGGAGTTGTGCGAAACATCAGTATCATTAAGGATAACAATTTTAGATAACGAAACGGTGTTCTTGTATTGCCAAAAAAAAGTGCAATCAACTAAAGGACTACCTACCCTATCCAATATTATATTGGGTGCAAAATGTCTGATTAATTAGGTATTTAACCTCCATTATTTATTGAAAGGAACGCCGCGACATTGGTAGATACAAATCTGCCGGGCTAGCCGCTAGACAAATTTTATTCGAACGCTGCAACTACTGTAGAAATCAAAGATAAAATAAGTAAGTTTAAGATTTTCGTAATAGGTCAATTACCTAATAAGCTGCCATATTCGCATAATGTCATCCTATACGAGTACAATGTATGTAATGTTATTTGGACAGATTTCTACAAACAAGTTAGCGGTCGCCGAAAACATCTGTCCAAACCATTGGCCAAACCCTACTAATAAAAATGAAACGGTCCCCTAAGAATATACAGACACTTTTTTGGTGTACATTGAACAAGCATAACAAGTTTGTCAGTGAATAGGTACCTACTTAGGTAGACCAACCTTTGTTATGTTGTAAACCTCGTCTCTTTCATATCTCGCTGTGTTTAAATCCGGAATGCACAATATCGCTCCCACCCAGGGGAGCAACGCCACACAGGATAAACTCCAATACTCAAATAAAACAGATATCTAAATACCTACCTATGGATAAGTACAACAAGTTATGTGAGGGATTGCAATGTAGGTACATAATAAACTGCACAATATACCTAAGTACTTTACAAGCTACATAGTATAAAACAAAGTCGCTTTCCCTGTCCCTCTGTCCCTTTGTATGCTTAAATCTTTAAAACTACGCAGCGGATTTTGATGCGGTTTTTTTAATAGATAGAGTGATTCAAGAGGAAGGTTTATATGTATAATAAGTTCTGGATCATGAACGGGTTTTACAGAAAACTCACATTAACCGAAGCGAAGCGAGGGCGGGTCGCTAGTAGCTTATATTACACGAGAGCACGCGACTCAAGACTTCATATTTTACTAGTATTTTCGCGAGAGATAATGTTTTCTCAAACATGCTCGAAAATAATGGGTTTTCTTTTGAAAAACGAGAAGGTGACGAACCATATGTTCTTCCAAGGAGTAAAATAAAGGTAGGTATGATAACACATTTGATAAATGCTCTCCATATATGTATACGACTAGTACCTAAATCTAATGCATATACATATACTAGCTTTTGCCCGCGACTTCGTCCGCGTGGCGTGTTATAAAAGAGAGATCTTTGTGTGTGTGGGAGAAAGGTTAAAAAATGCTTAATTTTATTATTTTTAAATGAGGTTATAGTATAAAAAGCTCAGTTGAATAATGAATTGTTATTAATTTTTAGATTATTAGTTTACGATAATTTGGTTTGATATAAATTTAGGAAAATACGATCAGTGGAGGCTAACCCTAAAGTACCTATAGGGTTTCGTCTGGAATTCAGAGGTGAGAATGTGGATGTCAGTCGGTATGAAAGTAAAAGTTTGACCACATGAAAACTAAAAACCGGCCAAGTGCGAGTCGGACTCGCGCGCGAAGAGTTCCGTACAAAATTAACAAAAAAAAACTCGTTTTGTTGTATGGGGACCCCCCTATTTTTTATTTTATTCTTATTTTCAGTATTGGTTGATATAGCGACAATAGATATACATATTCTGTGAAAATTTCAACTGACAGACAGACAACGAAGTCTCAGTAATAGGGTCCCGTTTTCACCCTTTGGATACGGAACCCTAAAAAGAGTAGCATGGAAGAGTGGTTCGGTTGGTGGGTGGCTGGTGCAACCGGGATATGGGAAATGTATTTAGGAAACATATTATTTATAAAATTTCCTTATAAACAACGTTTCTGGTCTTTCTGGAGGGTGGTGCGAGAATGACCAGACTGGATGGCGAACTTACGCGGGAGCACGCCACATATAACTGACCATGGGAGAAACGGGGCTGTCTTAAATCAACTCCTGCTAGCGCGAGTGTTTGACCCTGCGACTTATTAATGATCATGGCGAAACATACCTTCAATGGAAATTGTAGTCTCCGAAATTCGAACATACAACATTTTTTTCTCGCTAACTTAATTTTTCAAAATACATCCATAACTAAACTTTATATTTACTAAGGTATGCATGCATGCTAGATTGAAAACATCTATCTTACGTGATTTAGATTTTTACATACAAAAGTTTTTTCCCAATAACTCCCGTTCCCGTAGGAATTTTGCAATATCGCTTTGCAAGTAAGCTTTACGTTCATTAGGGTACCTGCATGCCAAATTTCAATCATCTATCTTACGCGGTTTAGATTTTTCATACAAAAGGATTTTCCCGCTAATTCCCGTTTCCGTAGGAATTTTGCAATATCGCGTTGCAAGTAAGCTTTACGTTCATTAGGGTACCTGCATGCCAAATTTCAATCATCTATCTTACGCGGTTTAGATTTTTACATACAAAAGTTTTTTCCCAATAACTCCCGTTTCCATGGGAATTTTGCAATATCGCGTTGCAAGTAAGCTTTAGATTCATTAGGGTACCTGCATGCCAAATTTCAATCATCTATCTTACGTGGTTTAGATTTTTCATACAAAAGGATTTTCCCGCTAATTCCCGTTCCCGTGGGAATTTCGGGAATTCCTTTCTTAGCGGATGCCTACATCATAGTGGCTATCAGCATGCCAAATTTCAGCCCGATCGGTCCAGTAGTTTGGGCTGTGCGTTGATAGATCAGTCAGTCAATCAGTCAGTCACCTTTGCGTTTTATATATATAGATTATCGAGGTGCAACGTCGGGTAGCGGCGGGCGGCTACGGTTCGTTGTGCGTGAAATTATCTTAACACTAGTGGTTTTCAAAAATAGATTTTCAAAATACCTACCTATAATCTCAGTTATAATTATGTATTTGTATCATTTCCTACGAGGGAAAACCTTATACAATAGGTTTGCTTCGGCGGAAACGAGATTCCCTGACTCGTATTTTAAGCAGGGCTTTTCCCGCTATTCCGGCTAAGTTCCTCGTGAGGCAATTCTTACTTTCCGGGCCTAAGCAATAATGTATTTACCAACTGAATTTTGTTTTCCGTGTCTACGCTTATTGATAAGGAGCCAATCAGATTAACATGGACTTCAAGTTAATAAACGTACGTACAGTGCCATAGCTGTTTAAAAAGTCTTTCGTTTTCGGGCAAACTCGGTTTGAGCGTATGAGAGAGTGAAAGATGTGTAATCGGGGAACATAGGTAAATAAAAAAGATCCCGACCTCCTCCTCCTCCTTTTTTATGTCGGCTAAAAAGTACAAACTCTAAGGAGTCGAAGGTCGTTTTAAAAGCTGTTGCAATTTACGAATTTACAAAACCAATGTCAAAAGAATAACAATGAAGGCGTCTTGGGTCTGACTTGACTCGTTAGCTCGTCGTAACTTATTTCCTTCTTACTACCACTTATAATTTAATAAGTAGGTACTACTTTAACGCCAGAAACATAGGTAATTATAACTAGGTAAAGTCAGGATAATATATTGTTAAATACTCACGTCGAGTTTAAACTGCTACACGAATTTGTTGCCGTTGAAACGAGGAGGGTTCTAACATGTATAGCTATTCACGAGTATGGTGCTGATTGTCGCTGATCGTATAACTCTTTGGATTTTGTCAGTATTGTCAAGTTATACTGTAGTCCTAAGTGTGGAGTTGACTATACGAGATGGCTTATCAAAGTGACCGTGACCACCATCCATTTCCCATCTCCACTTGGTACATTCGCTTCGTATTGTACAAATCCAGAAAAAAACCCGACTGGCAACTAGTGCTGACTTACACGAACAGTCACTCAGTAAAAATATATACATGAAACCATGTCACTGTGAATGTCCTTGCCATTGACATGTTTATCATTTGATGTTCAGTTCTAGTGAAAAGTTTCTTATGACAATGCAGGGGGGGTATTTGCAACGTTAAAAGATGGCGGATGTGTAATTTGTTTTAGTTTTGTATTTTTGTGTATTTAGGTGTTCAAACTGTTCAAAGATGTTCTCTGTTAGTGATTTGTCCTTTTTATGCCTGTGTGTTGCACAGTGGTAGCAGACATGGACTTATTTCGTGTATCTGGCATCTTACTTCTCGTTTCAAGTGGACTCGCAGTGGTACAGAGTTTAAAACTATGTTGACCTCTGTCCTACATCTTCCTAGAAAAGATTGGATTGTTTTTTATTGTTATATTGATTTATATTTATACATACTGGGGAAATCACTCCATTGTTGAAACGCCATATCCCCGCGGTAGTAGCCTTTGAAGTCGCCGCGGGGCAAAGATGAAAATAATATATATATGACAATGCATGCATTATATGCTTAACATTTTTGGTGGGGTTTTTGTTTAATAAGAAACATAACATACGTATAACGTAGCTGAAAGGTAGAATGTAACATTCGATTTCTCGATACATACATGTTGTTCATTCAACCAAATAAGACAGAAAGATCAGGAGGTGAAAAAGCTGGCATAGAACAGAGAAAACTAGCAATTATCTACTCCACCGTCCAGCAATAGCCCTAGCTCACAATATAACGATAATGATGACTGTTAAACTCATTACATAACCCTTCTTTTGAAATCGCGCAGGTAAGTAAAAATAAATCGGACACGATTAAAGGCAGGGCGAAACCACATTCCCCATTTTTCGCTTTCGATGGGCAAAAAGTGGTCGCGCGTTTCCTCGCCTTAACGATCACACGGCTTCAGAGAAAGTTAAGTGTGCACCTCGTCATGGCATGCCTTACCGTCGAACCTAGTGGAGGCCGTACTATGGATTAACTGAGGTAACAGGTATACGTACATGGCAACACTCGAAATCCAAAAGTTGATAGCATGTTGACATAGACGTGTTGGCAAGGTATTGGCGGGCACGAGTAGAGTGCAGAAACAGAGAGTATGCCTTTGCCCAGCAATGGAACCCATAATCAGGACAATAAAAGGGTGCAACATAAGCCTTTTAAACGCCTTCGGGGTTTGTATTTATCTCTCGTTTGTTTCCATATGCTCTTATGCAAGTCTAAGCTGATTTTGGACCCCGAAAGTTTTGAGATTGGTTTAACTGTATAGTACCTACGAGTATCCTACCTTACCGACCACGTCAGGATATGCCAGATTGTCGGCGAATCTTTATGATCAGTAACACTTGAATGAATGAATGAACGCTCCAATGCCAATTTTGACACAGCTAAATTTTCAACGAAAATTGGAAGACAATTAAACTTGCTGCTTGTTGCTTTGAATTAGGACAGGTGGAGTCGAGAATTGAATTGTTTGAATATTCTGCCTAGTGATGTGTCCCATGAAATGTATTTACTTAAAAAGCGAACCTTTCTCCTAAATAAAACAACACAAATCCCTTCTAGCGTCGTATGAGTAAGAATGCTTGTGGAATGAACCTTCATTTATATTCTATTTCACTCGCATGATAGCCTTTCAGAGATTTGCGGGAATGCATTCCTTCTACTGCAATGTAATTTACTAGACGTGAATCTACCCAGCTGAATAACTAACTATCCATCTCTTCATCATAATTTTCTAATTTATATTCTATAGCCAACCACGATATCCATGAATAAAAATATACAGACATATAAATAAACTTCCTACGCGACTACGTAACCGAAAAGGGAGTGCAAACTTATCGAGAAAGTGGTGAGCAAACAAGCCATAGTAAAGCGATGTTGCAATTGACCACTTTCCAATCGGATAGCCGATGAATGCTAAAGCCTATGGCAAATGTTTACATTGTATACTAAACTTGCATAGCGTGGATGTAAGAAAGAGAATTGGTTTGGCTGAATCAAATCCAAACATTTATTTAGGTATTTAGTCAATTGGTTATATCTGGAGGGGATCTGTTTGCTCTCGGGCTCTAGGCTTATAGCGAAGTTAACTTACCACTTCGTTGGCGATTATTCAATAGGTTGATACCTTGAGCCGAGTACTGGGTAGGTTGGGGTTAGTTAATGCGTCATTGTCAATGGTTAACCCTACTGACGAGAATTCTAGAGTACATTGTGGACGATTTGATGATGATGATAATGATAGACTCGGTCTTCGACTTGAGAGACTACAAATCACATCCGCTAATAAGTGTACGAAAATAGCTCCATTTTAACTCTCCAAAATAAACAACTTTGGCTCGAAAGAGGTAAACAGCAACTGGAGTGGAACTAGGCGTGTCATTACCATGATCCATGATGCAACACCTTTAAATAAATCAAATTGTCTATGTCGGTCATTGTAGGTGTGATTTAACTACTCTTACCGTTGTTGCGTAGTCAAATAACACTGTTGATAGTGCAGTTAGCAAAAATATGCAGCTACTGCCTACTTGTATATTGTTACGCAACTATTACGAGTATGTCATCCTACCGCTTCCTTTTTGGGAGCGAAGTGGGCGAGTGAGCTCGTAGCATCCATTTTGATTTAGGAAGTTTTATAGTGAAGTTGTGTCGTAAAATGGCCTTTAGTGGACGAATATGAGTTGCTGGATTATTTTTTTTGCAAATTGGTTACCAGTTATCACATTATTATTATCAATATGAAAGTTTCTGGAGATATTGATCTTTACGTAATCATCATGTATAAACAACTTTATATAGACATACCTATCTGGTGCAACAGTAAATAACTTATATAGCTACTATAAAAATAGAACAATACATCATTTACGGTTCTCTTAAAACTTATATTTGTAGTGATTTTAATATGCAATAAACATTTTATACACCTCCACCATGAACTTCTAGCGTTTCCACCATCGTCTTAAAAGTGACGAAAACAGTGATTCATGGAACATTAACTTCTGATATGAACGCAGTTGAATCACTTGCTATAAAAAATCCTATTTACTCTTCGTTAACTGTACATAAGTCATTGTTATAAACACCATCGTTGTCATCAGTCCGATTCAGGATTCAGTGTAATGCTGAGTATAAATACCTTGGCAAAAATATGCGTTGATCCAACTACAAACAACGATCCAGATTCGTAGAAATACTCATACGATGCTATGTAATAAAATATGACCTAATCGTTTAGTACATTCAGAGCCACTATCTAGAATTCAAAACAAAATTGACCCCAAATCGAGTCACTAAGTACGAGCTTAACAGTCAAATCGGCACTTTTATTGTGTCTGAAATGTTTTCTAGTAAACTCAGCTGCTGACTTCAAGCAAGAAATGTGTCGTTCCATTTTTCTCAAATATGACACGACTTAGGACTCATACGTAAGTGCAAGAGAGTCAGCTAGTTTTCGCTAAAAAATCAAAGTACAGGGCCAGATCTCGCTTCCTCGGCCCAAGGTTCATGATTGGTCAATATATGTTTGCAAACTCTGCAACGTTCATTACATGCAACATCGGATGTGTTGCATTGCCGTGCCGCGATTTCAAAATAGGTGCAAATCGGGTTGTTTCTCTTCTTTTGTGGCTTTGTCTTTATATGGATGACAGAGATTTAATTATCGTTCGAGCATCCTGAGTCTGAATGCACTGTTTAACTGTTACGCACGCGACTCGATTCGATGAGTCTATTAAGTTGATGTATTTTGTCATTCTCGGGTAAAACCTCAATCTTTTTAAATATTTTGTGATGATAATATTATTATTTTTTCTCAAGTTTTGACTACCACATATTTCACATCCACCACAAGCAAACTCAACAGGACGCAACATGATTTAGTTGCGTTTAATTGCGTGCGCGAATTATCCAGCAACGCGGCAATAAGTAACATCGCTCTCTATTGACATCCTAGACCTTTATGTAAAACCATTAAAAAATAGTAAGATCCCACGGTTGAACTTTTTTAAAAGCGATTACGAAAAAATAAACACTCACTTAAATCATATAGACTGGGTAAACATTTTAAATACTGATGACATAAACAAAGCTGTAGATATCTTTTATAATAAGCTGAATGAGTGTTTCTCATTATTTGTCCCTATATCATACCCAAATAATGACTCCTATCCTATATGGTACAGTTCATCTCTTATTAAAATAATTCGTGAAAAAACAAAACTACACCGTAGATGGAAAAGGTTCTCAAATCCGCGTGATTACGATGAGTACTCAGTACTAAGGGCTAGACAAAAACGCGTGCAGGATCATTGTTTTAAATCTTTTACTAATAACACGGAAACCTACATTAAACGCTCACCTAAATTCTTTTGGAAGTACGTAAAAAACAAACGCGGAGGTTCCAATTATCCTAATTGCTTCAGTCTAGGTAACAATACTTACAGTGATGGTAGGGAAATCTGTAACGCATTTAATACTTTCTTTGAAAGCGTGTTTGACACCACAGCCTCTTCGTCTAATAATTTAAACAGCCCTCAGTGCAGTAATCAGTGCGATGTATTGTCCGGTATTGAAGTAACACGAGACATCGTCTTAAAGTTCTTAAAGCGCTTGGATAAATCCAAGGGACCAGGATGTGATGGTGTCCCGCCAATATTTCTATCTTCTTGCGCCGAAAGCCTTGCATCTCCGTTATCTATTCTCTTCCGTCAATCGTTAAAAGATTGCATTTTCCCTCCTATTTGGAAAAAGGCCTATATCGTCCCCATTCACAAAAAGGGTTCAAAGTCCAATATTGATAACTATCGTCCCATCTCTATTCTCAATACCATAGGTAAACTATTTGAATCAATTGTCTTTGATAGTATTTATCCTCTTGTAACTCATGGCATTTCAGATAAGCAGCATGGTTTTTTGAAAAGACGCTCAACTGTTTCTAATTTGGCCTGTTTCTCGAATTTTGTCCTGACTGAAATGGAAGGTGGTGGGCAGGTTGATGTGATATACACGGACTTCGAGAAAGCGTTTGATCGAGTGGATCACGTCATCCTCCTCAGAAAGCTTGAAGCTTTAGGAATCCACGGAGACTTACTTAGATGGGTCAAGTCTTACCTCACAAAACGTTCTCAAGCTGTGGTTCTTGGTGGTTACAGGTCCGATTATATCGAAATTCCATCTGGCGTGCCCCAGGGCTCTCACCTCGGAGCTCTCTTCTATAATGCATATATATATGATATAAGCACATGTTTTAGCAACGCTCGCCATTTGTTATATGCAGACGATAAAAAAGTATTTATGCGTATTAAATCTCTGGCTGACTGTGAGCTCCTGCAAAGTGATCTTAATAATTTAAACGTCTATTACTCACTAAATAAGATCACGCTTAGCATTAGTAAGTGTCAGTGCATTACTTTCACTCGCAGCCCTAAGCCAATTGATTTCTCATATAACTTCAATGGTGTTGTGGTGAAGAGGGTCGTCGTTGTGCGGGACCTCGGGGTAATGCTGGACTCAAAAATGACCATGAGAGACCACGTAAACCTTATTGTAAATAGATCTTTTCGCAATCTAGGATTCGTAATGAGAACCTGTAAACCCTTTCAAAGCTTGCTAAGTCTCAAGATTGTATACTATGCGTATGTAAGAAGCATTCTTGAATATGCCTCTCCTATATGGTCAGTCTGTTACGCCACTCATAAGGAACGCATTGAGAGAATCCAGAAGAAATTCTTATCACATCTAAATTACAAGTTCAGGAAATCTAATCTGACTTACACCGATAACTGCCAAGAGTACAATTTACTTACGCTTGATGAGAGACGTAAATTGGCTGACATGACCCTGCTTTTCGATATAATTAGAGATCGCATTGATAGTCCTGAACTACTATCCAGCCTGTCGCTCCGTGCCCCAAGGCGTCGTACCAGACATACCACCTTGTTTCATGTCCCCTCTCACTCTGCCAACTATGGTGCCAATGCAGTGCTATCACGCATCCCTCGTCTGTATAACACGGAGTTTAACACTACTGACCCATTTTTAGGATCCAAATATAAGTTTAAAAAAGATGTTCTCACAGTATTGTTGAAACAAAAAACAAAATAGAACAGAATAGAATAGAAATAAATTGAATAGAAATAAAAAAAAAATAAAAAAACTGAGACGGCACTTTATTAATAGGTTACTGAACAGAAAAAATTGGTAAAAGAAGTTTCTGACAAACTAAAACGAGACATTTATGTTAGTAAGTAAGCACCTATTTGACTTATAGATTCGAACCGCACTTACTGACAAACACGCGAATAGGAATAGTAATAGGAATAACAAATTAAATTAAATACAATTAAGGTCAATAAAAGCTATTAGTCATGAACAAATACCTTAGCAATCTCATATCAAATATTTAATTTTTTTTCATTAAAATCCTCATGTTTTACCTCGATTCACAAAGGTGGGCAAACCTTTATTAAAGTTTGTATGAAATTCGTTTTCGCTTTTATTGTACTATACGAATGTAAAAGTACATTACAATTTAATTAAATGGGTACTATTGGTGGGCAAGTAGTTGCAAGTAAGTTAATTACTGAATGGCATTGTTTATATTTCCATTCTACCGGGCCTGCGTGCAACGCAAAGCATTCAGATTTCTGACTTGTGTTGCTTTTTACGATTACGATTTTTTATGTGTATTCATCTTCACTATGTTTGTGTACTCTTTAATTTAGTAACTGATGGATAACTGTCATTGGCCTTCTTTTATGTAACTGATACTATGTAATAAGTATATTTACGGCTGTTGTTGTCCTGAACACCAATAAATAAATAAATAAATAAAAATAAGCTCCAAAAGGGCCGGAGATCAACCACTTTCCTATTTATACCAAGGTATTGGTAAAAAACCAATTTGATAAAACTAACTACGTCATATGGGGACAAAATGTAGCACATTATGATTATATCTCTCTGTTTAGACTAACTCGGGCTTATCTAATCTCCAAGTGGTGGGTCATATCCGCAACTTTGACCTCGGGGGGCCTGGGGAGTTCCATTCGATACCGTAGCGAGCAGTCATATCATAGGAAAAACTACACTCAAGAGCAATGAAAACGGGTCACTTTCTATGGAAATTCTGTACAAAGTGACCCTGTTTCATTGCTCTTTAGGTACTATATTCTTTCAGAGCTGATTATCTCATAAACAACACAATCGGCTTTTATGAAACCTTGTTAAGAACCATCCGGATAAAACTACCTACAGTTTCTTTAAAAAAAAACCGCGTCCATATCGGTGCATCCGTTTGAGAGCTTCGAGACCATGCACAGACACTTGAGATGAAATAAGACCGGTTATATTAATAGAGTACCTAAACACCCCTAAGGAAAATATCAACAGGCAAATAAATAAAATAATTGAAATTATCATTTATTGTTTATTGGCAATAAAATAATATTTACTCCCTAAGGAAAATATCAACAGGCAAATAAATAAAATAATCGAAATTATCATTTATTGTTTATTGGCAATAAAATAATATTTACTCGTACAAAAGTCACTTAGAATATCTTAAAGTAATAAAATTAAATGTTTAAATTATTAAAAAGTAATAACAATCACACAACCAACAGTAACTAAAATAAAATACCTATTTGTATATGTCTATAAATTTTGTTTTTTATTTTAATAATAATAAAGCAGAAAATTCTGTGCAGTAAATAAATAAATAATCACTTTTTTTAAATTAAATAAATCTGGTTTATCTTTGGATTAGAAAAGAATTCCATCAAAAAACCAGTGTATTTTTTTCAAAATAAATATAATTTTAACCTTACATTCTTAATAAATAACTCAATATTAAAATTAGGCAATGGTATCGTGATAAATTTGTGACCAATATACTTTTTTTTTTCTTGAGCTAAGCCTAATAAATAAAAAATACTCACTCAAAATATTGAATGTTACGCGGGGACAATGTATGTCTTCCTTATAACATATTTGTCTTTCATCTTTATTAGGAAGACGCAAATAACTGACAATAAACATGACATGTAATGTCTGACACGTGATGTACATTCAAAATTATTGAAGACCAAAAAACATGTCAAGAAACTAATCGGTCAGCAGTCATCACTTATTGTTTAACGTGCTCCGGACAATATTAAATTTACATTAAAGTCGTAGTAAGTACTTCACCAGTTTAGTTAATCGTAGAAACTGACAGACACATAAATTGCATTTATTTGTTTTAAAGTCAATCGTAAGTAACGTTCCTTATCTACACTGAGGCCCGGGGACCATAATATGGCTGCGTGGACTCTCGGATTTATAATACATGTCAGAAAGTGAAGGATGTTTTATCCACATTTTAAACCAACAAGATGACAAGATTACAAGAAAACTCTCAACGTGTATGGAATTGACATACCTAAGCGCTTACGAGAATCCTACAAATTTTCGATAACGATAGCGATCTTGCAAAGCATCATGTCTAACTGCCGCACTCAGAGTCGCCAATTAAACTTAATGCCTGATTAAGGTTGCTGCTGTCACGTTCTTTGCTATAGCAATAGAGTAAGACAACACGCAACACTAAACAAGCATTAAATGTAATTGACGTCTCTGAGTGCGGCAGTAAGGTCCGTATTAATAAACTGATCTCGCCTGTAACGCTCGTGTCAAGATGCGTCAAAACTGACAGTTTTCTATGGTTTGACGTTTACTTTGACGTATCTTGCGACGGGTATCTAAGTTAAGACGAGTTTATTAATACGTCCCTAAGATCACTGATTCTTAATTGCCACGTCTACGTTTTAATTAAAAAACACATTTTCTGATTTTTTTAGAGTAAGTATACAAGTTTCAGGCAGATTATGAAATGGTATATTTAAGTCAGTTAAAGTTAGAGGCCACAGTGGAACACTTGGCCACAATCAAGCCTTTTTCCAACCCAGCGGGAGTAATTATATCCCGCCTCGGTGTCCCCCAACTCTCCGCATCCCGCTTCGCACTTAGGAAAATTACATTTAACGCTTCGAAAAGGTCTTAGTTGGCACTAACGTTCGAGTAGTTTGATTTGAAAGCTATGTATCATAGAGATCTAGGTGGGTATAAGAGGAAACTGATTATTGATTATACTCGGACTTCTTTACTTTAAATCGAACTTTGTCAAAATGTTAAAGGGTGTCCCCTAAAGAAAAACACAAATAGAATATCCAAGTGTAACTACCTAGTCTAGCCATAAGTTCTGTTACTAAGGTTGAGTCAAATAAAACTAACTAATGTTAATTTTTTAATTTCAATTCGTATAAAAATTAAAAGCTCATTTAATGTACCTTGTTAAGAACAAATAATCATTCTATATATTCACCGCAATTTCTGATACGATCTTTTAGCAATCACAGCCGGGATCGATAAAATTACGCATGACTATTTGTAAATTTCACTTTTTAAAAACGCTTAAAAGTTAGTTTTTGTTAACCACGGAACTTTTTTTGTTTAATATTATAAAACTTCCTATCTCTGTGTATGTTTAGAGACCAACATTATATTTCTCAACAAGACTCAATTCCAGCTTATGGAGCAAGAGATTTGGTGTGTTTTTCGTATTACTGCAAATTGTCGTGAAATCGTAAAGTCATTTTAATGAGACATCAAGATTGACCGGTGTACAAGCGGATCTTTAGTTGCTTGAAATACATTTGTATCAGAATTTAAAGCTAAAAGTATGTTCAATATGTCACGCAAAGTTGAACTCTCTACAAGAACTCTCACAAAAGTTGTGGCTGTTATCAGTATCATCGTCGTGCGTAAATTAAACTATAATTTTCTAGTCCCGAATGGGTAATACTTCAAGCTCGTACATCAAATAATTGCAATAGTTTTAGAATACCTTATTTTTATTTTTATTCTTTATAAATCAAAGTTTTGATTAATATACAGGTTTACGTAAAACTCCTTTAATTTATTTTTTAAATTGTAATAAACTTTAGTAACAGAACTTATGGCCCGACTATGTACTACAGCTACATCTATTCTTTGCTTTAACCCATTTTTATCATTGTCAACTTAAAAACATCCATGTTGGACATATGCCTTCCCCAAACATTATTTTTATTCACGCTCACATTTCAGGTGGAATAAACTGGGACCCAACGAACGCCCTTGTGTTTTCCACGGATTCAACCATAAAACGACACACTCATGCGGTTATTAAACAAATACCTGCAAAGAATGGCCGCATAACTCACGTTTTCGCATTGTGAAAACTCAAAGATTATAAATGTGGAGTTGGATTGAACAAAAGGCATTTAAACGATAATTCTGTATGAAAAACAGCCAAGATGAGGGAGTGATGCATGTTTTTGTTTATGATCCAGATGCAGACAAGGTGATGACGCATTTTAATACCTCGGTTTATTTATAAATGCCCCTTTATGTTCATAAAATATTATAAATAAACTAGCTTCTCACCGTGGCGTAGCTGCCTCGAGAACTTTCAAATATATCAGGATAAAGTGTTATGTGAATAGTAGGCATTGTAACTTTACTGTTGTGTGCCGTAACCTGATTTATTTTAGTGTCAATGACTGAGTAACAAATATCAAAAACATCTATGCAACTTCTACTTTTACTCTCATAATAATAAAATTATTGGGTGGGATATAATAATCTTGATTGTTAATAATTGTCATTAAAACGTCGGTACAATCTTTATCAAAAGCTTAGTATTTGAGTATACTTACTAATTCAATTAATATAGAATACTATTTACTATACTAGCAAGTGTAAATTAGGCTATAAGCCTCAAAAATCCCGACAGATTAGAAGATAAATGCACACACTCGAAAAGTAATTAATACATTTTTAAATTATACACTTTTATTAAAACGTTTCGATCGTATTAAATCCCATTTCTAAAAATATGAGTAAATATCGCGGAAGTTTAAGACAACCTTAAGAGCTACGAGACACTCCAAACAAACAGTTTTGTCTATATGGAAGCCCATGGTGTGTTTCTTATTATCAATACGTACCTATCGACATTAAAGACCTTTTAATCAATCACTTACGTATTTGAAGGATAGGTTACACCACTTGAAAAAATCGGGATTAGCACACCACCCAGCGCCTCGTTAGATGCATCTGTATCTATTGCTGGATATATGTTTGAAAAGAGTTCTATTTCTTCCGTCCAATGTCAAGTTCATACATACGTTCAAGGCTTTAAATATATATGGTGCTGCTCATCACAAAATTACTATTTAAAAAAAAACACATTGGACATACAGGTATTGGTTAACTTGAGTAACTTGTGGATCCTTTAGCAATTAGGGGTGTGATGCTTATAATTCGCTCGCAACTTTGCCGCAGTATGTTGCCGACGTTGCCGTCGTATGTACATACCTTTGCGTAATGCTTAGGCACATGGATCAATGCTATCGAGCTAAGCGTTACACAAGCGAACACGAACCAAGCCGCTGGTAAGTGCCCTTATCCTAATACTTTGGCAATGTGGGAGCAGGAGCGCTCGGAGAGAGGAGGGAGTCGTCCGGAGCCGCGGCCTCTCTGAGAGACGAGGAGTTCCTGATGGAAGCGCGCCGGCGCATCCGGATGGCGTGCGCCAGGAAAAACGTGCAGAATATGCCGGTGCTCTGGGGGAGAAAAAGAGAGGATTAACATTGATTTGTCGAAAGTGCAATAGTGGTATTGCGAGATTATTGTATACTAAGACTAAGTATATTGGCTTAGCAATATTAACCAACTGTGTAATGTTGCCACTTGAAAATATTAAACTCCTTTTATCCACCACTATAAACTCCTTTTTTGGCAACCTATTAGTGCTCTTAGCAGTCGAACAGGTACTTGGGAATACGGAGTTTCACGTGGTTAGAAATTGAAATTGAGGTGGTGAAATTACATTATTCTCAAGAGGCAACAACCACATTAAGCATCAGAATGTTGGGTCAAAATAAGATCATGTTGTCAATTTGTATTGATTCTACTATAATGCCTTTGACATATTATCGTATTGCCGCCCATATGATAGCTCTTATTTATTTGCCAGAAATGGCAGCAAATTATTTAAGCATAAAGCAGTGGTTGTCTCAAACAATGTAAGTAATTGACACAACCAGGCTCAAATGCCAACACAAAATGGAGATAATTATGCGTAATAAATCATATATTATAAGCTTGTTGTTGAGTGTCGAAATTTAAAACCCAATTTAGACGAGGAAGTCCTACTTCATAAAAGACGCTTTATTCTTCTCTTATCAGTTCAAAACTTATCACACTTTATAGCCGCATAGAAGATCAACTACAAACACCGTCGCACCCGACAAAGAAGTCTTGTTTTAAAATTGGAACAAAGCTCCTTTCAACGGTTGGTATTCGGTATTTGTTGACAATCTCGTAATATGTTACTGGCTGCTTACGCACTCGGATTGTAACAAAGAGGTTTGTAACCAGAAACCTGTGGCTGGCCACTACGCCGAAACATTCGTTCTTGTTTTGAAATAATTCAAGCGGTTTGAAAAGACTAATGTTTTTTTTAAATAAGCATGTACTTATTTATTTGTTCTGTGGTATTGTTTTAAAAAACACGTGATATCGTGACCAACTAGATTTTGGAAATAAAACTATAAAAAGGTCACAAAGGACTGTTATTATTTACGGCACACGAAGCGAGGTAGCCTTACATTGTTTGCAATAGTCTCGCCATAAGAAGTATGTCATGAGTCAGCTGGCCCTAGAGATTACCATAGCCCGATCAAGGTTAAAATCGCTATGAATATATTATCGTGTCGCTACTATTGTCTTTGGCGATGTGCTTGTAGTCGTAGGATAAAATTACAAATTGTCCTTGACGCTGTTATTATTTTTTTAAGTCATAGAGAAGGCAAACGATCACACAGGCCACCTGATGGTAAGTGGAAACTGTGACCCATAGACATTCGCATTCACAAGACTGCAAGCCTTAGACTGCAAATGCGTTGCCAACCCTGAGGCCCAAGATAGAATGCCTCTATGCTAGTAATTACACCGGCTTTCTTATCCCCAAATCGGAACACAATAATGCGGACACTGCTGTTTGGCGGTAGGTTAATGGATAAGATGGTGGTAGCGATCCGGACGGACCCTGCACAAGGTCCTACTACCCGCGTTATTGTTTAAGTACTGCTATAATCTTTTAACAATGACAAATGAAATGTGTCTGTGTATCTGTATGTCCGTCGGTAGCAACATGGCTTTAAACGGATGGCCCATTTGGACGCTTTTTTTAAACGGAAGCTAGTCTAATTGTTTTTCTAAAGGAGTCTTTCCATAGCATTGAAGAACAGGTAGGTACCTTGATATTTGCCGTACTAAAGTTATAGGCATGGAATGCCCCGTAATCCTTACAGATCGTCATCGTTCACTTCACCGCACGTGCGCAAGCGAACGAAGCCATGTGCAAAAAGGACAAGTCATTTTACGTCACCATATTAGCAATAAACCTTGTACCTATAGCCAATGATCAATTAAAATGAATACCAGTACCGACGCATGCGTATGCGTACTCAATATGGATAAAAATCGACAGCTGCATTTAGCACACATTGTAAGTGCATTGTTCAGTCTTATCTTATATAACCTGCTCCCTTACACTAGTTATTTCTGCTGACATAATACATCCGTCTCTTTCGCATAAGTAAGGGGAGCATAGTTGCCATATGCATAAAAAATATATAGCACTATCGTTTCCAATGCATGACATCATGCGATACTGAGAAGACTTAATATTTATAGGAAATTCTTAGCGTTATGGGGAAGTGTGAAGGTCAGATCTTTGTATGTATATCATGGGATCAATTGTTTGTTGTTCTGTAGAGTTAAACATAAAATACAAAAAGTTTGACATTACAGACTTACATTTGGACATTATTATTGCTATATACGTAGACAGATGGAGTTGAAAGCCCTTGCTAATAAAGGCAATTGGAAAAAAACCACTTACCAATTATTTAGTTTTGCGCAGGAACATCATTCATCAGTCCCCAGATACAGTTCAGGAATTAAATTTGCCACCACCCTTAGTGCCAAAGTCAATCTGACATTCTACAGCCGTAAAGTTGAGTTTCCTATCAATTACAAATGAATTGGCATCTCTAATGACAATGACACCTTCAAGCAGATTTTCATTGAAACGGGTAGCAAATTAACTTCCTTGGCCGTACAACAACAAAAATAATATAAATGAGAACCAATGTTGATGTTTCTCGATTGTAAATAATTGGTATTAATTTAGTGTTTTATTCACCAATTTTGGCCTGGTTACCTCACTGTTTAAATGCCACTTGCCATTCGCCAACTTGCCAAGGTACTTGCCTTATACGCAAGCAATAACGCGGGCTCTAAGAAGAACACAAGGTGGGAGATGACGTCAGGATGCGTGGTAAGGATTGCGTTGTTTACTGATGCATCAGAAGTAGGACTCGGCGCGAAAATGCGCCCAGAGTTCCACACTGCTTTTAAGAAGAGAGGGTGTCTAGTCCATACAAACATATTCTCCTGTTTCCTTTCCTGGAAGAGTAAGTATTTTTGTCTATACAGTATGCCCTCAGTATCTGCCGAGTGTCTTCTTTTTACCGATTAAATACATATTAAAAGAACTAGCAGCTACAAACTACTTACTATAAATATTGCCCAGTTTTAAACATCCAGAAAACAACTTTAACAAAACATAGAGTAACAAAATATAGGAAGAGGAAGTAATATGCGATCTTGATTTGTACTATTTTATATAGGCATTCTGCAGTTCTTCCTTTCATGCTCAATTTGGCCGCCAAACGCTCGCATCGTCACATCAATTTTTTTTATGCAAATCTATCTCTGAGACCGCGTTTCCTCTTAAGAGGAAAATGTGAGTTTTCGGTCCTCGGGTAAACACCAGCGCGAGTCACCATAAACTGAATCATACGTCAGTTCTTATACACACAAGAGCATAAATTAATAAAAACCGGACGTGCGAGTCGGACTCTGACACCAATAATCCCGTACCACCTTAATTAAAATTAAAATCAAGCAAAAAATAAGTTTCTTGTATAATAATAATATTTTGCCCCTTAATTTTCAACTTTAAATTGTTTTTTTTTTTATAATAGTGGCCATAGTAATATCCACTCTGTAAAAAAACAAGTATATGCCTATTACGGTTCAAGAGACACAGTACTGCCCTTCTAAATGAATAGGACGCATGCGCAATTTGATACTCAAAGCAAATTGAATCCCTGTCTGAAATAAGGTCTAATACATTCGCGATTCTATGAGACGTACGCCCTTTTTTCTAATGAGGGCAGAGCAATTGTTTTAGTCAAGCAAAACTCAAAGAAAATATCACGTTATTAGTATCAAGCTCCTCTATAACATTTATTTAATATTGTTTTATTTTGATTTCTTCTTACACCGGCAATAGAAATATAGGTACAACGTGAAAATTGTAACCGTCTACATAGATAGACAGTAATAATACCGTTCATGAGATACACCCCGCTGACAGACAGACAGATGGACAGCGGTGGCTTAGTAATAGGTTCCCGTTAGCAACCTTTGGGTACGAAAGTTTACAAAGCCGTTAAAACGGGTCACATCACATACACATCTACACACTCCGAGACCCGTTTTCATTGCTCTCTAGTGTACCTGACTGACGCGATGTTTATTTCTGTTGACACTTCGTGTCGGCAACGTTTATTTTAGTCCATAGGTAATTAGTGCGGGAGATGCATCGACCCCTTTTTTATCAATTAATCCACTTATAGAGGCGCGTTTTTTGTATATTTAGCTTTTAAGTCTCCAACTAGCATTATACAGACCAGGGTTTCTCAAACTTATAGCGATGTGTACCCCCATTAAAATTTCCAGACGAGTGTAAGCCTTTTAAAAACTTGTTCATTCAAAAATATGTAAGATTATTCATAGGTACGTAAATAAAGGTCAATACAGTTACAAAATTACGTAGGCGTTCATTATATAATATATGCAAGTACATGTAGGTATGTCACAGATTTTTTCAGAAACGATTGAAGCTTGAAATTTGGCATAGTTGGATAACTTGCTATAAGTAAACTTTTTTTTTATATTTTTAAATGACGAACTTTTTGATTTATAGCCAAAAAAATTACAAAGCGAGCGAGTAAGAGATGAACTATCGGCGATTTTCTCGCCCAAGAAACGTTCAAAAGATAATCGCTCCCGTGTAAATAAAAGAGAGAGATATACATTTATAGTTCATCTCTGAGCTGTATGACAGCGGTCCGATTATGATCAGAAGTTTAGTTTAATTTATTGAACGCATATCGTCCTAAAGCATTATTATGAGATCTTAAAACCAGTTAAGATTCAAGCAGTGAAAGGGACAGTTTCATACCCTTACCATGAGAAAATTAACTCGCTGGCGAGAGGAAGCTCTATCTCTCGCAAACATCGCAAGTGTGCGAGGGATAGAGCATTCGACTCGCTAGCGAGTATGGTCATTGTATCTCATGGTAAGGATACTAGTCTCATTAGCCAATAGGCGGTATTGCAAATTCAATAGCCAAAGCAGATTCAATTCTCTTCTGTTAATCATAAGGTTGCACTTGCTATAGAAGTTTAGTCTTAGCAGGACAGCTAGCGTATAGTTCTGTCCTTTGTTGCCTGGCAATTGGCAGGATTAAACAGTTATGGCCCGTGTTAACGAAAGGTCGCTTGATATACTTGCCGCTTACAGATAAAAAACGGGCCAAGTGCGAGTTGAACTCGCGTGGAGAGGGTTCCGTACATACGTAAATTTTTTTTATAGAATTCTTATAGGTTTTTCTGTAATCTATAAGCAATGAACTGTATTTTGAACTTTTTTTCAAAATTTTAGCCGCAGTAGTAGGAAATCAGGGAAGGGGGAATGGTCAATTTTCGTCTTTCATGAATAAAATAAAAACTACTTATTTAACAATTGTAATTAAAATATATTTGAGATGCTCATAACGAGCCCTTTCATTAGAGATATGACACAGTAAAGTTTGCAATACTTTTTTTTTTACTTTCCTCATTTGTCCCCCGATAGCAACCCTTATTTAAAAAATAATAATATTTACTTTGCTCGTCTGTGTTTGGGTCATCAATTTACATATGTGTACCAAATTTCAACTCAATCGGTCCAGTAGTTTCGGAGCAAATTGGCTGTGACAGGCGGACGGACAGACAGACGCACGAGTGATCCTATAAGGGTTCCGAGTTTTCATTTTATTTACGGAACACTAAAAATTTTAAAAACTGTAGGCCACGTGGTGTGGTCGTCGGGTTCATCTAAGGTCAACCCACTATCACAAATCACAAGTTCAATAACATGGTCACCTTCATTTGTTTTATTATTTTATTTTTAATTTAACCTCCAGTTGTGTAAGTAGAAAGGTTTAACTGCACTGTCGTTCAGTTTATTACGGTCATTTTTAAGCATGTAGCAATATATAGTTTGTGTCTATTGAAATTGCCAAAGATGTACTTAAACAAGTATTCATCAAGCGGTTTTTATTTATATTAACGTATAATTAATAGTTATTTAAACTTAAACTTAATGTTAAAGTAAAGATCAAGTGTATAAATCAAGCAATATTCATAAGGTAACAATTTTCGATAATCGACAAAATGTAACTCAACTGCATACATGTGGGTCCACGGCTTAAATAAATTAAGTTTTTATTTTCTGCGACAAATTTACCTACCTACTCTTGTGTCAATTTTATACGACTCCCATTTTATCCGCGCAAGACCCCGAAGATTTTTTGATAATAAGTAAGCTGGTAGTCTACCCAAAACCGAAAAAAATGGCAAGTGGTCTACGAGACAAAAAAGTTTGGGGACCTCTTGTTTTGTGGGATCTGAAACACTCGAGACCCATATCTACACTATTACGTTCTCAAGACTAGGAGAAAGAGACTGCAAATGCCTTGCTAACCCTGAGGCCTAGAGAATTCTTATGCTAGTAATTATACCGATTTGATTATCCAGGAACACAAGAATGCGATCATTTCTGCTTGGCGATAGGTTTGGTTTTAGTTTGCTTTTTGTAACAGTACAGTAATATAAAGTTTAAGAGACTGCTACAAAATTCAACGGCAAACAAATTAAAGTGAGCTCCTAGCGCACAAGGAAAGAGACTTGCTCAGATTAAATCCCAAGCTCTCATTGTTCAATTCGGCTGAGTCATACGCGTTTACAAATTACTTCCTCGTACGCGAGCCGACATGCTAGTGTCCGCATTAAAAAGATTTAGACGACTGTATTGTAAGATTGTAATAATACTGCTTCCACGGTTTGACAATTGGCGCAATTTGACAGCTGTCAAACGTAGTAATAACCTCTAACATGCTTCAAACATATTTTGTACTGAGCGTAGACATATTTTTTATTTGTAAATATACAAAACCCATCCACCGGGATGAAGACGCGTAGGTACGAATCGGTCAATCCGTTTGGGTCCACAACATAGACAAAGCCACACATACATAAATACAGATAATTTGCCAGTTTTTAAAAATCGCTCACATTTAACCTTGCATCTTGTTTAACGGCCGCACTCAAGCAAGAGTCAGTGAAGTGACCATGAAGTCGTTCGTTATTACCGATTTTTCATGCACAAGTTTGAAAAAGGAACTAGTTAAAAAAAAGATAAAAGATAAAAGATGTTTATTCAGTAATTAGGCCGCACGGGCACTTTTACACGTCAAAATCTACCAGCGCTTCGCAAGAGACCACTGCTGAGAAGAAACGCCGCAAGAAACTCAACAGTCAGTCGTTTTTTAAAACTTATGATATTATACAATTATAAAGCTTAACCTAGCATGATATAAAACAATGAATTTAACATAAAATAAAAATAAAAATAAAAAACATTCAAGCGTAGCTTGTGCAAGAAAATGTGTCAAAACTAAGAATTTTCATAGGGAGTAATAAGTAGTAGTAATAAAAAAAATAAATATATTTATATAAAATATGTATATATATTAAAAAATATACAGGGTTATTGGTAAGTCGACCTATTCCCGTTAGGAGGTGATAGGGGTGACTATTTGCGATAATTTTGGCCCCCATATGAATTATGCAAAAGTGAACCATTTTTGAGTTATCGCGATTATTAGTTTTTTTTTAAAATAGTCGGAAATTCAACTTGAAAAATTTATTACAAAAAAAGTATCGATTTAAATCTTTTTTTTTCTTCTGATTTACAAAACCGATAAAACACTGGTTATTTCTCAATATTAAAACAATAACTATCGGTCCAAATTTGAAAAAGCGAGACGGAAAACCAATTTTTTTCAATATTTTTTGCGATCGCTTTCCACTAAAATGCCTTAAAAACAAAAAAAAACGTTATGAAACTTGGCTTGCAGATTATTTTAAAAACTTAACTGTTTTCTTAGCTCTCCAAAAACGCATAACAAGTAGAAAATTATTTAAAAAAAACTGAAAAAATAATCATCACAAAGGAAGCGGGCGGAAACAAAAGTCACAAATGCAACTTCAAAAATTTAAATTAAAAAACATACCAAATTTAAATCATACATTTTTTATTTGCTTTTGTACAAGATGAATTTATTGTTCCTATGCAAAATTAAAAAAAATATATCTGTACACGTTTGAGAATGCGAGGCCGAAAACTAAAAAATACATGTTTTTTTATCAAACTCCAACATAAATTACACGAAAACAGAAAAAATTACCAATACGTTTGGCGTGCAGATTACACATAAAACATTGACGTTTTTCCAGCTTTCTAACGAGCTATTAAAACTAAAATGAGTTTGGTTAAAGATTGCTGGAAAAAGTTTATCACAAAGGAAGCAACAAGGAAGTCACGTCCGAACATAACTTAAAATTAACTAACTAAATCAATGAAAACTAACTGTTATACTCGTAAACACAAATAACAACATTAACTTATGTGAGAATAAGAAATGGAGGTAGCCATTTTGAAAAATAACTATAAAAATCCTGATTATTTTAATTTTATTGTTTATTAGTTTTAATTTTGTAACTTTTTACATAAGTTAATGTTGTTATTTGTGTTTACGAGTATAACAGTTAGTTTTGATAGATTTAGTTAGTTAATTTTAAGTTTTGTTCGGACGTGACTTCCTTGTTGCTTCCTTTGTGATCAATTTTTCCAGCAATCTTTAATAAAACTCATTTTAGTTTTAATAGCTCGTTAGAAAGCTGGAAAAACGTCAATGTTTTATGTGTAATCTGCACGCCAAATGTATTGGTAAATTTTTCTGCTTTCGTGTAATTTATGTTGGAGTTTGATAAAAAACCATGTATTTTTTAGTTTTCGGCCTCGCATTCTCAAACGTGTACAGATATTTTTTTTTTAATTTTGCATAGGAACAACAAATTTATCTTGTACAAAAGCAAATAAAAAATGTATGATTTAACTTTGGTATGTTTTTTAATTTTAATTTTTGAAGTTGCATTTGTGACTTTTGTTTCCGCCCGCTTCCTTTGTGATGATTATTTTTTCAGGTTTTTTTTAAATAATTTTCTACTTGTTATGCGTTTTTGGAGAGCTAAGAAAACAGTTAAGTTTTTGAAATAATCTGCAAGCCAAGTTTCATAACGTTTTTTTTTGTTTTTAAGGCATTTTAGTGGAAAGCGATCGCAAAAAATATTGAAAAAAATTGGTTTTCCGTCTCGCTTTTTCAAATTTGGACCGATAGTTATTGTTTTAATATTGAGAAAGAACCAGTGTTTAATCGGTTTTGTAAATCAGAAGAAAAAAAAAGATTTAAATTGATACTTTTTTTGTAATAAATTTTTCAAGTTGAATTTCCGACTAATTTAAAAAAAAACGAATAATCGCGATAACTCAAAAATGGTTCACTTTTGCATAATGCATATGGGGGTCAAAATTATCGCAAATAGTCACCCCTATCACCTCCTAACGGGAATAGGTCGACTTACCAATAACCCTGTATATATACTTTCCTATGACAGTGCAAGACAACCACCACATACAAAGTTTCGATACATTCTCCTACAGAAACCGTGTCCCCTAGACAATATACAATATTTACATATTTTTATGCCTATTTTATTAATCAGTTATTTAGGTGTTTAGTTAAGTTTAGGCCAAGCATTTTTATCTGTTAGATAGTCCTCGACCCTATAGTAAGCCTTAGACATCAACGACTTTTTCAAGTAACTTTTAAGTACTGGAAATGGTAACTTTAAAACTGAGTCAGGTAATTTATTATAGAAAATAATGCATTGACCTACAAATGATTTATAAACCTTACGGACACGAAATTTTTTAATAGCAATTTTATTTTTATTTCTTGTATTCAAATTATGTATATCACAATTCTTAACAAAAGAGTCTTGATTTTTAATGACATAAATTATATTCTCATAAATAAATTGTGACGCTACTGTTAAGATACAAATTTCTTTAAATACTAATCTTAAGGAATCACGGGAGTTAAGGTTATATATAGAACGAATGGCTCTTTTTTGTAACACGAATATAGTCTGTATGTCAGCAGCTTTTCCCCAAACCAGAATACCGTACGACATAACACTATGAAAATAACTGTAATAAACTAAGCGAGCTGTCTCAACATTGGTAAGTTGCCTGATTTTTCTAACAGCATAAGCTGCCGAACTTAATTTGCCTGCTAGTACTGCTATATGGGGACTCCATTGTAAGTTTTTATCTATAGTTATCCCTAAGAAAAGCGCCTTATCTACCATTTCCAAACACTCATCATTTAGAAATAAACTGGATTCTACTGGTCTAACATTAGGCAAAGCGAACCTAACACATTTAGTTTTTTTAGCATTGAGTAGCAAATTGTTACTAGTAAACCAATTAAGTACTTTACCTAGCGTGGCATTTATCCTACTGTAATCGACGGATTTTCGTTCTACCTTGAAAATTAATGATGTATCATCAGCAAATAGCACAATATCACAAAGGTTATCTACCGTGCGTGGTAAGTCATTAATATAAACCAAAAATAAGAAAGGACCTAATATAGAGCCCTGAGGCACACCTAGTTTAATAGCTGCTCCCATGGACTGTGTTTTGTTTACCACAACCGTTTGTGTTCTATCACTAAGATATGAAGACATAAGATTTAGAGAATTAATTGACAGACCATAATGTTCTAATTTTAATATAAGAGTCTCATGATCTACGCAATCGAAAGCTTTGGAAAGGTCACAAAAAATTCCTATTGCATCACAAGATTTCTCCCAAATATTATATATATATTTAATGAGTAGGTACAGATGCTGCGTCAGTTGTGGATCGTCCTCTGGTGAAGCCGAACTGATTACTGTTAAGCAGTTTAAGTTTAGTTTTTTTAGTTAATTTCATTGTCTCTTATCTATCTATAATGTCTCTCAGTACATCGGTATCTGGCCCCCGGAATCCAGATCAAATAGACTTGAATACTTGATGATTAATTCTAGGCACTGAGGAGTGAAACGTCTTTTTCCGAGTGGAAGGTGGAAATGACACTTGATTGTTCAGTGGCGAATGAAGCGATTTGGTCGTCAACAGATTATAAAAACTGGGCAAGTATGCATGTCGGACCATGCTTAGTGTAGGGCTCGCGACAAACTTCTATGCCGCACCGCAAATAAGTTTTCGATAGCTTATAGCTATTATACATTTAAACCGTTTGTACCTCAAGAACCAATGAAGTTTACTTAGTATTGATAGTTTTCCTATAAAATTGATTTTGTAGTTTTGGCTGTGGGGGGGGGGGGTCACTTAACCTTTACAAAAAATAGCGCTTTAAAGCTTAATATTTCATAAACGGATCCCTTAATCAAAAGATTGTTTCCACGAACCCGCAATATTTTTGATAGACCTGTCCAACCACATCCACATTATTGGGTAGAAGAAAAAATATATATACATGCCCACGTTACTTTACCACTTTATGGCGTGACTTATATGTATATTCATGCCAAATTAAAGCTTTCTAGTACTAAGAATCTCTGAGCTAGGCTGCGGACGGACGGACGGACATGGCGTAACTATAAGGGTTCTTAGTTTGTCTTCCTGTGCGTCTATTCCGCTGGGAAAAACAATATTACTTTTCACGTGTTATTTTATTGTTCTTAACACGGCCGCTGTTACTGTCATGTAAATAAAAGCTATAGAGGCCTTCATCATTTTCACTGACAGACATCCCCTGCAGCTCCAAGCGGGTACAAGGTTTACCAAAAGGACGGTCCTGCATCGCTTAAATCTATTGGTTTCCCGCAATATTAGCCACGACCAGTCCACATCGAGGGCCTGTTCTCTCACATTACCGACACGAATGATGAATAATGTTTTAAGCCATTGCACCATCAGACTTCTAATTGAGGCAGTTAATTAAGAGTGATTCACATCGCGTGACGCGACGTCCTTGTTTGTTCGTGTGATGCTGTCTTGGTTTTTAAGCTACAAATATAGTTAGCAATAAGTATAGGTACTTTGTATTCTTTATGTCACAGTAAAAAGGTTGTTAGAAACATTTATTTTTAGGGTTTCGTAACTCAAAATGGAAAAAAGGAATCCGTATAGGATCACTTCGTCTTCCGTCTGTCTGTCTGTCAGCCCGGTTGAAATTTATTAAAAACTCAGGTCTGCAATCCGTTGGTGCTGTAAAAGAATCAAACTTCTAGGTCAACGCAATAAAAAGATACGGCAGCTTATGCTGCATGTTTCACACAAAACAAAGGGGAATCAAAACCTATAGGGAACTTCCCATTGGCCTAGAATCATGAAATTTGGCAAGAAGCAACGTCTTATAGAACAAGTAAAGAAAAAAACACCGAGTGTTGGTAAAATGACTGCTATGGAAATAACAGTATTCCAACGGCAAAGTTAAGATTGTCTCAGTCCAGTTTATCTTATCTTAATTATTTTGGCGTATGTAGCTGTACAACTGACTAACTGTTTACACTGTTATACATAGGTAAGTACCTAAAAGTTTATACAGAGCCCACGGTGCCCCTACCTCTATCTCAATGGTACTGTAAATGACAATGAATTCTAGGATGAACTGGTCCAGTAGAAGTAAATAGGTCTTGTCAGGCTGCGAGAATTCACTATGTCTGTTCCCAAAGCACTACCTAATACCTATCAGAGGAATCGGGGGAGCATTAAAATCTTTCAGGGGCGAGCTTGGAAGAGAGCTACAGGGTAGAAATTTAACTGGCATATGAAAATGAAATCAAAAATTCATACTTGAGAGCTGCTAGAAAATAAGTAAATTAATACAATTGCCCTAGTAAGTTAGAACCAAAAATCAGTCTGTAAGTACACTTCTAAATAGTCTCAGTTGAGGGTTTTTCTGCCAGATCAACCCAACTTCAACCACTCCATATGGCATCATTATTTCATACAAATCACGACGCCGGGCCCTCAATGCTACTCGAATAACAGGACAGGATCATAAAACCCCTGCCATAATCCCGTGTGGGAGCTAGATTGCATTTAACGAACTGTATTAGGTGACATCCTCCCACTCCCGCGCAATTTTCATATTACGGGCCGTGTTTCAATGTCGCACGGATCCGAGGGTGGGGATAGAGGTTAAAAGAAATCGTTTGGCCTAGAGGTTTGCTGGACACAAATTTTATGTAAAATTTGTGATGTATCTCAAACTGCGGCTTTGTAAGGGTTCCGTACCTGAAGGGAAGACTGACGGGACCCTATTAATATGCATAGGTACGCCGTCGGTCCGTCCGCCCGCTCAACTTTAAGGAGTATTTCCACAAAAAATACTTCCACTAACCAATGAAACTTTTAGTGCCGAGTCCCTGTCAGTCGTCACTGGAGACTAAATCGAGAGAACGTAACTTCGAACTTCACTTTTCAATGTAGGGCCTCGTTCCGTTTCAAAGGTAATACGGGTTCTCGAATGACGACAAGATGACGCAAGCGTAGGAATTGCACGTCAAAATATTTCTGCTATTAGTTTATTTTCCTCAAGCTTGTTTTTCGCAAGACGTCTACTTAGGTATATAGATATAATTAGGGTTGCCGTCCGTCTGGGGAGCGTCCCGGTGGGGTTTGTAGTCCGGGTTTAAAAATTTAGAGTCTTGGGCCGCGACTCGCACGCCGCGGTGAGGACACCCGACGAACCGACACTGGCACTGGCATTCACATGTCCGGGTTCTCCAAAATCTGGAGTTTTGACGCGTCTTGTCCTAATTGCCAAATTTTAGAGATGGCAACCTTAGGTATAATGCGTGCCTACTGCGTTTTCATTTGTGTATTATTTCTCCATCAAAACACGATTAACTCTTGGAATGTTTTTATTGTAAACAAGATGTTATCGGAGAAGTGTCGTCAGATGTCTTGTAATCGAGACACTGTGGGAAGAAAGTAGATTCTGTGACGGACAACGGTTTTATACGGAAAAATACGAGGCAAGGGTCAGGATTAAAGGTGTACTTTTAGGTTGCATCTTTACATGAAATGGTGTAAGTAACGACGCACATATATACGCCAAAGTACTCGTAGGTGCAAGATGGAAGGTCACGCTTGCAAATTGAAAACTGTGATGGTCATCTTATCTATACCATATATCTATTAATATACAATATCTAAACATACATAATTATCTTTCAGAGTAACGAATTACAGTTATAAAAAATAACTAGTACCTATCTAAATACTCAAACCATCACCATAATAGGTACCAATCTTGAATAAAAATAGTAAACGACAATGCAACCTTGTCAAACGGCAGACGACTCATTTAAATTGGTCACCTCACCGCATAATTATTCAACATGTCCGCCATAACCATAACATAACATAAATGGTAAATCCACAAATGCGTATGACTCGGAACAAGATCATACATATTTTAGTGTTGTTAGCTAAGAATAGGTCTAGCATACATAAGGAAAAGTATCCAATTTATATATTAGTCCGCTTCGTACAGTCAAATACTTTAAATTAGTGACCCACTTTAGGTCCAAAGTCAATCTGACATTCTACAACAATTAGGTTGATTTCTATAAATTACAAGTGACTTGGCATCTCTAATGACATTGACGACATCAAGCATATTTGTTTTGAAACGGGTCACAAATTAACGTTCATGACAATATAGTTTAATTTTACATTAAATCTCACGCAAGCAGCAGCACAAACCTACATTTTAGGAAAGGTCTATGTACGTAGATGATTTTATTAAACCACTACAACACAGATAGACGGACGGACGGATAGACGGACAACGGAGGTTTATATTAGTTAGAGACCAATTGGCACCCGTCTAGGTACGAAACCCAAAAAACACGAAGACCGCATAAAATTACCGCCTGTAGTAAAAAAAATACGTGGAACCCAAGTGAAGGACTTCCAAGAAGTCTGATTATGTCCGGCCGTTTCAGCTAATTATCGTGAGTAGGCGATGAGGCATTTTATATTTGGTTCGAATATATAGATAAGACGTTTTGTTTAAATATACTCAAGCGCTTGAGAGTAACTCTTATGTAATCTGTGGCTTGAATTAAACCAATCACCTAGTTCAAGAAGTCTTACAATCGGAAAGCTTTAAAAAAACCGAACCGCTGTTTCAATAATGTCGTCAGAGTAATGTTAGTTATCATGTTTTTTTTTATTATAGTTTTCTGAAGATGGATTTCTAACTAAGCTCTTTTCTTATAGTCTAGGACCATTTTTGAAAACGTAGTATGCAAGCGGCAAGTCATGTAACCAAAAAAGGGGTGAAAACGTAATCAGAGTTTGACCCTGCAGAATACGGGTCTGCCTGTCGCCATTCCGAAAAGTATACCGGAGGTATACCGGAAAAGGTGCAACCCATACAAAAGTTTTCGTCGTACATTTAATAAATTGTTGTTCCAGTAAGTACCTTAAAAAAGGTCCAATTGATATTGTTTTTTGATAGGATGTAAAAGACCACATACATAGTCACGGTAACCCGAATTTTTCGTCCCTCCAGCTCTTTATCTTATCTCCGTCATCTTGGAATAACTGTCACTTGTTTCGGTTGTATGCCTTTAATGTCGTTAAAGTTCATTCTGGTGCTAGTCATGGATCCGCAATATTGTAGAATACATTTTTTTCAGGACACCTAGGGACGTAGATACCGCATCGTCTATGGGGAGCTGGCGTTAAAAATTGCTAGTTTTTGCTAGTTATTCTTCCATATTTACGTTTTTGTGCATTTAAGCGCAAACTGTAATTACACAATATTATAGAACACAAAATATGCTATAACTTTTGAATTGAAATAGTTTTTCCACGACTTCTAGGAACGAAGATATGGAACCATCTTTGGAGAGCTACCGTCGAAAATGAACTTTTTAGTGCATTTCAGCGAAATTACAATAAGGTAACCCCGAGACTGCAACCCTATTAACAAACCTTGGACTACCTTAAATTGCGTCAATTACTTAAGGCAAATTAGGGCTTTAAGTATTGCATAGAAAAGTTATAAATAACTTCCGTCTGGTTTTACCCATCGCGTCAAAGCCGAGCGTACCGTAGGTAAATAAGATAAAAACTTAGTCATAAACCAAATAACGTTATTTTATGAACTTTGTTATCTTCATGACGAAGTTCATTAGTCGGCTAGCACCAACTTGTGACATGTTCAGTGTAGGGTTCCGAAGCCGCTAATTACTACAAACATAAAAACAACAATTAATAACTAATTTTCAATTTAGTCATTAGGTGTTTTAGACGATTTTAGTAGGTATACACACTTTCATCGCCTGTATCTCATAACCCAATGATGTCTACTTAGTCGCGATAGTTTTTCTATGAAATTTGCTATTTGCGCTTTCATTGAAGATATTTTTCAGATTTTTAGTATTTGTAGTTTACATAAAAAAGATTCCTTAATCGAAAAATTGTGCTTACAAACACGCAATATTTTTGAAAGACCTATCCAACAAAACCTTAGACTATGGGGTAGACGAGAAAAAAAATACATTCCCACGTTACGTGTAAAGGACGCATACAAAAATAACTTTTTTTTCAAGGTTTTCCTTTAGCACTTGTTAGCGTGACTAACATGTATATTCCTGCCAAATTACAGCTTTCTAGTACTAATAGTCTCTGAGCTAGGCTGGCTGCGGACGGACGGACGGACATGGCGAAACTATGAGGGTTCCTAGTTTGCAGTCGGAACCCTAAAAACCGCGACGGTTGGCCAAAAAAACCAATAAGGTCAGTGAGTTTAAAGCGCGAACTAGACTGGCAAAAAAAAAAGCTTACTTTAACTTACATTCTAGAGCAAGAAACACAAATTTTACTGTCCTTTTCTAACTAAGTTACAGTAAACATCGCGACTGGATAAATTGCGACGCGGAATAATTGAGTTTGTGAATCAGGGTGATACACCCCTCCCCCACTATGAGGGGGCTATGAGGAGTGAGGAGACAGCAGTTAACGTAGCAAAATTTTTATTAGTAATCCAAACCTCACTTAACATTTGTACATTACCTATTTATGTCCATAATCAACTAATTTAATTCCTATAGACCACAATGGACTTTGTCAACGTGACGTTGTAAACCAAATTCTAGGAAGTCTTACGTTTTGGTTGTCAACGTCACTTTAACATGGTCCGAAGTGGTCTAGAAATCAAATTGGTTGACTGCACAGTAACAACACGGGATTGTTGCACCATTTGCCTATTCGTATTTTGGCCGTGTAATGCAACTTGGGTTTAGTCAGTTATACTGATTTTTATCAATTTCATTTTTTCAACCATTTGCTCGAGTTCAATCATTCGTCAAGGACGATTCAGAAACATATTCAAAAATTAAAAGGATGTGTCATACTTAGTTGCTAGTCAGGTTTTTGGTTATAACTTTTAACTCATGAATTAGGTATTGCCTTATGCCCCGCGCCTTCGCTTGCGTGGTTTTATACATTTGTAAACAAGTCAAATTTGGTACCTGCTATTTGTGGGTACTACTTTATACTTACTGAATTACTATTATTTTGGCTGAATATCTTTTTAACAGCCAAGCCAATTTTTATTTTTATGAAGCCTAGCTAATAATAATCCATCGGTCCATCCGTTTGGAAGCTAATGCTACAGGCAGGCACGCATACACAGCCTCACATACATATAGATCTGGTGGCAGGGTAGTGCTCCCGCCAAGATCGAGCGGATCAATACCCTCTAACTTTGAACCTGTCTACATCAGGCAAGGGGGCAATGCTTGGCAGTATTTCATATCCAACGAACAATAAACATCAGTTATGGATGTTGAAAATTGAGTTCCCGAGGGAATAGCGATAAACGAATTCTAAGCCGATGGCATCTCGGGCTACTTATGGAATTAATCGAAGTATCGATTTTGTGTGGCAATGACAGTTCGAAATGTCAGATTTGTGCGTATCGCTCTTACAAATTGCTTCATGGAATTGCATGGAATAAGGATGTCATTGCCATATTATACACTCTCCGATGCAATCCGGACAATGCGTAAGCGCAGACACTTCCTCGACTCGACCGTTTTCTCATACTCGTCAACTAGGCTTGTCAACCACGCCCTATGACTATGACGCTGCGCGCGCGCCGCTCGACCTCAAATGAGGGCGAGGTTGTCTTTTACGGCTAGTATTAGCGAAACGTCAATATCCCTACTTGTTAATTATTCGTTATACATTTTATACTGTTAATACAGGTAAAGTAAGACTAAATATGAGAATGAGAGTTTGGCGGCAAATTATGTACTTACATCAATTAAACTGGTACTGGAAATGAGGATCTGCCGAGTCCTACCAAAATTTAAAAGTCCTACCCCCCTGGGGGCGTATGGGCAGGGGCGAAATTTTACTTGGCGAGTGAAGTGTTATATTCCATATATCTTACACATGAGACCATAGTCATGGCTGGTTTTTCTTTTTTAAAACGTAAATATTTCAAGTCAAAAGTGGGACTAACTAGCAACAACAATGTTTGTTATTCTACACTATGTACAGTACGTAATATCAACTATGCTATGAACATGTTTTTGCTGATTAAATCCTACTTTTGACTTGAAATATTTTATTTTTTCCCAAACTATTCGTATCTCGCCACATATTGATCCTATTATTATGGGAGTAGTCTCAATCGATTCAGCGCAAAAAATACATAGAAAATGACACTTCACACTCCTAATAAATAATAATGATACCTACTTTAAAAAATCGTTTTCATTGTAGAAGCCGTTTTCGACCAAATAATACATTAGGACAAATTAATGATTGTATTAAAATGATATGATGGCAAACTGTTTCTACAAACATGAGTCGTTTTTTTTAGGGGAATTGGTACTAATTTATCCTTAAACTAACACGAAATTTAATTATAATAACCCAAAAAACGGTGAGTTTGGGTTTGTTAGGTGAGTCAACATCCGCCAGGAAACGGAGTCATCGATAATGTTTAACAGAGGATATCAATCCAAGAACGTTAAAATAAAAATAATTAGTATAAATAATCCAACTGTAGCTGCCGTTCCTTCGTAACCTGCCAAGTTCTAGCGGTACGGGATAGAGCTATAGGAGTCATACAGCTCCGTCTCTTTCAAAAAATTGGAAGTTATTTATCAGAAGTGAACAGCTTAAAATACTCTGTGGCGTGTGGTACTTGACGCTTGTTCAAAAATGAAGACCATTATTATAAATTGATACAGTGTAATCTTTAAGCCAAGACATGGACGAGATTAATGTAAAAAAACATATACTACTATCCTATCCTACAAATATTATAAATACGAAAGTTTGTGTTTGTTTGTCACTCTTTTTTATATGCATAAAAACATGAAAATACAAAGCCATCGATATGAAAATTTGTAGCTCACGTAAATTTTATACATAATTTCTTCTTTCCAAAATACTAAATATCAAGTAAGTATCTAATTAAGTATGTATTCCCGTTCCGTGGAGGGTAACAATTACATTTCAATCAGAAGTCTAGAACCCGATAACAGTTCTAGTATCATTAGCTCGCGAATTAAGTGGGTAATAGCTCACGTGATGACCTCATCACAGCATCCTGACCTCGGCACTCAGGGGCACTCGAGCGATTAGGATCGCGGGCTTGCCGAAATACGAGGCAGCTCTGTGGTAGCTCCCTATTGGGTAATTAAATTATACTCGCACAGAAATCGGAATGCCGACGTCATTAGTTACTTGGTTAATGACGTCAGGGTTGACGATGATGAGAATTTGAAAACGTCCGGGTACACGGTGTCGGGATATGTGTATACGTTATTTCAATAGGGTAAGGTGCAAAAGTGTACAGATATATTTGTACTCGACAGTACAATGGTCATTACTATTAATTTTATTAATACATAGTTAATATACAAGACTTATACAAAAACTGTTAAGATATTTAACCAAACTCTGGACAAGACGAGACGAGAATTAAAGATACAATTATCAAAAAACTGTTTGAGTAGGAATTAAACACGTTATACAGGAGAAGATTTTTTCCATAATTATGTTTTCAACACACTTGCTCAAAACGACCTTTTTATTCCACCGATTTTTGGCTCATAAACCTAGATATTAAACACGCGTGCTTTTTCAGTATATTACACACAAGTGCCTTTAGTTTATTAACCCAAACAATTTACATTTGTAGCCTAGTACCAAGTTGTAAGTACGAAGAAGAAGCGATATAATTTAGTCGGGTTATACCTTTTTTTTCTTAGCAACAAACAGTTTTTATGCGGCAAATAACATTAAAATTTGACTAAATGAAGAGTCTTGTTTCTTTTTCGCAAGTGTGTTGAAAAACGTCGTATGTAACACGTGTGCCTGTGACCATAATATACGCGGCTTTCTTGTGGCGCACTCGCTTTCGCTCGTGCGCACACAATAGCGACTTGTATACAATGGTCAACTTAGCACACTTGTATCATAATGTACTATTATAACTTCACGTTACATGTTTTGTCCAAACAAACTACTAGCAAGTCAATATTTAGTTACTCTTATTTGAATTGACAATTTTAACCCGATAACAAAACATTTGACAGAACCTCTTTTATTTTTTAGAAGCTTTATTAACTTACAATGTTTGTTTGTATGTCAGTATATAACAAATCTTACAAATCAATGTTGAACCAGTTCCCGCAATGGACTGAAATTCGGACCACATAATGTAAACCCGAAGTTTGTGATGTATCTAAGAGCTGGTCTGATGATGGAGTCGGAAGGTGGCGAGAGGATCTCCGCCATACTTAACGTAGGCTCTCGTTAACGTCGCTTACTTCACACCAAAACGAATCAAGCTTAACTCATCTATAAGCATTATTTAAGCGTTCACGAAGTTGTGGTCGGAATCTAAATGAGCTATCGTGTATCTTGTAATTTATAAATAATTCACGTGCATCCGCATTATCCGGTAGAGGTAATTCCGATCCGAATGACTTTAACCTCTAGATTTTATTCACCTTTATTTGAAAGGACGAGGTTAGGTTAATTAAGTTTTTAATACCAAGTACCCTAACGAAGCACGTTTTCGTCCAAATTACCGCAGTGTTTGAAGTCAAAAGTCTTTGACCAGTGTGTGTTGCCAGTGATGACTGATCTGAGACGTGGGCGCTACAATGGGCCTCATAAGGAAGCTCAAAGTCACTCAGAGGGCTATGGAGAGGGCTATGCTCGGGGTTTCTCTGCGTGATAGAATCAGAAATGATGATATCCGCAGTAGAACTAAGGTTACCGACATAGCCCGAAGAATAGCTAAACTGAAGTGGCAGTCAGTGGGCGGGGTACATTGCTCGCAGGACTGATGGCCGATGGGGTCAGAAGATTCTGGAGTGGCGTCCGCGGACCGGAAGACGAGCTGTAGGTAGGCCTCCAACAAGATGGAGTGACGACCTCGTCAGGATCGCGGGACCGCGGTGGATGCAAAAAGCACAAGACCGGTCTGAGTGGAAAGCTCTGGGGGAGGCCTATGACATGATGATGATTATGACCCTAACGAAAATGTTAAGCACTTTAGGGCATTGTTATGGCGTCATTACTAGCAATAATGTGGACATGACTCTTCTTTGGAGTCACATCTGTGGTGGCTGTTCAAGTGTTTACCGCAGCTGGATACCTACTTGTAACTTGTAAGATGCGTGATATTACCGCGTACTTAGAGCACTAGAAAAGTGAGAAATGAGAGTCAAAGTTAGACATTCCTATGAGCATTGAAAACGCAAATTGTCCAGTACAATGTTTCGCATTACAAAAGTATCAAAATAATGTGGAGGAATATTATGATCCTTGGACAGTTTTGATTGAATTATGTTGTGAGTTTAGAGCTAACAACTTTGGAAAACTGTCAATATAGATGCGACCGTCAGCTTCCGTCAAACCGACACATCTATTTAGCAGAATGCCTCTCGTTTATGCCAACATCTTTGGACGGACTTAAGTAACAAACTGATCTTGGCTGAAATGCCTGGCCTCAGACCAAAAGAAAGGCCATGTGAAGAAATAGGTTCACTAATGTTTTACCAAATCATTATTTAGCGAACTATACCATTTTACATGCTTTCATGTTGCAAAGAGATACTTCCTGCCGCATTATTTTACAATTGTAAGTCTAAACAAAACTAACTTATTTAACAAGCCCATGTAACATTAACATGATGTAATAATGATTTAAGCACGAACACGTTTTAGCGAAATTTAAGTTTGCAAAAATACCTTTGTCAAACGTACTTTTGGTCAAATAAATGAACATCGAAAAAATGTGTTGCTGTATTGCAACTTATTTTTCAACACACTTGCTCAAAACGACCTTTTTATTCCACCGATTTTTGGCTCATAAACCTAGATATTAAACACGCGTGCTTTTTCAGTATATTACGCACAAGTGCCTTTAGTTTATTAACCCAAACAATTTACATTTGTAGCCTAGTACCAAGTTGTAAGTGCGAAGAAGGAGCGATATAATTTAGTCGGGTTATACCTTTTTTTTTCTTAGCAACAAACAGTTTTTATGCGGCAAATAACATTATCTACGTATTTATTTCAATAAATTGGTGAAATCAGCTTTATTACTAAAAAATAACTCAATTTCATTAAAATCATTTAATTTTTTCTGTAATTTGTATTTTAAACATGAATTATTACATTTTAAATTTGGCTGTTGGCCGATCTCGTTCGCGCCTTAGCCTTGCGCGCGCATCGGTATCGCGGCAAGAAAAAAAAACAACGCGCCAGCCGCCATTTTTCGTAAATAATTGACGGCTGTGACGAAGATAGTTTGGATTAATTATTGTGAAGTTTAATATTAACGAAAATGTAATTTTACCAACTGTTTTAATAATTAATTAAAATTTGACTAAATGAAGTCTTGTTTTTTTTTCGCAAGTGTGTTGAAAAACGTCGTATGTAACACGTGTGCCTGTGACCATAATATACGCGGCTTTCTTGTGGCGCACTCGCTACCGCTCGTGCGCACACAATAGCGCCTTGTATACAATGGTCAACTTAGCACACTTGTATCATAATGTACTATTATTTACATTCCAAAGGTGAGATAATTTTTCGATTGGTCAATTTAAGCGGGCTCCTTGAGTTTGGGGGCCCCGCGGTGCACATCACCGTCTAGGCCTCAGACGGCCCTGGCAAAATGCACTACGCTGACTTGCGTTTCTATTCATTTCGTTTTTAAACCAATCGCGTCACCGTTAGATCACGTGACTTTTCGTATCACGTCGTTTAAAAACGAAAAGAATAGAAACGTTAGCGTAGTGAATCTTGGCAGGGCCCTCAGTAACCTTACCATGAGTTACAATTACCGTACGCTAGTGAATCGACTGCTTTGTCCCTCGCACTCTATAAGAATACTGCTGGGGACAGAGCATTCGACTCGCTAGCGAGTACCGTAATGGTAACTACGCCACTACCCAAGACTGGCCAAGACACATCACGTAATTTTTCTATGACTTGACGTTAGTGTCCTAAGACGGGCATTGCAGCCAAGACAAGTTCATTAATACCCTAAACTGCTGTAATTATAGTTCTAAACCTCGACCCTTAGTAGTAGCTACCTTTCCCAAAGTCCCCCAACTCAAACAACTGCACTCCCCTGAACAGTAAGCTCATGGGATTTATGATTCGGGGCCAAACACACAACACTACCGCGTAACACGAAAATGTAGTACCATGTATATCTCTCTCGCTCAACGCTGCCTCGGCTAGGGCGTGAAAGAGACGGTAGTGTTATGAATTACATATACCGAAGTGTCGAGGACGTATTTGTTTCTGAGTACTTCACAGTTTTTAGGTCGAGCTCGTAAAATATCCCTGCGGTGAAATGTTACTGACACTAGGGATGCGCTGGGTCGGCAGAAATCCATCGATATCGATATAGGTGCTGAATCAGGCGTTACACGGCCGTTGTAGAGTAATGAGAGGAGTTTCATGTTCGAAGAATTCTTATAAGACAGTATAATAGAAGATAGATATTTGAAAATCGTACGGATCCTATATGTCAGTTCCTATTACGACACATTCCACGCTACATTACATATGTATTTCTTTGTACGACACAGAATAGAAAATAATAGAATGGAAATGTTGCAAGCGACTGTATTACGATTGTACCTGAAATGACGTGATAACCTATACAATTCGCTCCGTACATTGACTTCGTGTTCTATCGTCATCGTCTGCGCAAAGAGTGACATCGTCCATGATCCATGAGCTCTACGACATAATCGCTCGACTTGGTCTCTAAACTACCTGACTACCAGATACTTTATCGTCAAGATCCCTATCCAAGACGTGAGTCTACATGCTAGCTATTTAAGACTCGAGATAGACTGGCAGCGTAAAGCTGAATAAAGCAGATTTTTTAAACTCTGACGCAAAAACAGGTCTGCTATAGGTTAACCGTGTATGTATCTGTGTTCCTGCTTCAAAAAAAAAGCTTAAGTTTCATGAAACTGGTAGGCAGTAAGAAATATCAATTCTGAAATTATCTACGAATTTTGGGCAAGTCACAATAAAAAATGCTGTAGTTACCCTGATCCCATCAACATTGCCAACTCTTAGGGCGCTGTCTTTAAGCATAAAAAATATGAAACTACCCTTCACTAGCTTAGCTTCAACGGGTTCAAATGACTATCACGCTGAAATTAATTGGGGCAGTTCACAGGCGCGGTGGATCGATTTACTGCCACTCGTAATGTCATTCGGGAACTAATCGCTGGGAGTGACATCACGACAATATTTCCTTGTTAAATTTGGTTTCATATTAAGGGTAAATACGAAATTATTAGTATTGGACAATGGGATGTTGATTTTTCCTGTTTCATCGAACTGCCAGTTAAATACTGAATGTTGGTGAATAATTTTAATTACCAGTACCTAATGAAGGAAACAAGAGCAAAATAATGATGACGCAATTTCAAATGAAAACCCTTACATGAAACGTTTACAACACCATCCCAAAGCAGCTGACTAAGGCGAAGTATAATCAAGGGAGTTCACATAATGATGCGACTACAATTGCCAATGGAAGAACACTCGCAAAATCCATTTTTAGGCGGATCGGAACTGCGGAAGCATTTTGCATGGCAGCATACCAAGTTTATTTTTTATTTTTATAAGTGGTTTTAATTATTTAACACACGTTTGTGAGTGTTAGAATTGCAAAGGGTCAAGACTTAGTTATGTGATTGTGATTGCACATCCATAGAATCTATTTATAAGTGCTTAACATAATTTAAAGCACTGTAGATTACTTCAACACTCAATTTGGGCACTAACGTCTAACGAATTAGTTACAGGGAAATTGAACCCCGTGTTTACTATCGAAGCGAAAGCTGAGCTGAGACACTTTCTATGGAAAATTCCTACATACCTCATCGTTACCTAATCAGATTTTTCTTCAATCTTGATTCATCATGTGAGTGCAATTGCATGCACTTTCACGGATGCTGCAATAAAACAAAGAGCCTAAACCAGAGTTTCTCAAACGATAATCGATAAAGTTCATCGATAACATACAATGCAATAGGAAGGCGCGACAACACCAGCTTATCGCGGTTGGCGACCTATTGTTTTAAATCTGATATGTTCATAGCAACATCGGCAATGTATTTTAATTTTATCTGGGTTTTTACGTACCTACAGGGTCAATGGAGCTGTTTGTTATTTAATATCGCAGCTGTGGGCGGTCACTTAATATTAAATCAATAAACGTGTATTTTTGTCGATAATTGTAACAAGATTTAGTTACTCTTGCATTTAGTTTTTTTTTTCTTTGCCCCGCGGCGACTAGAACAGCTACTACCGCGGGAATATGGCGTTTCCACAATGAAGTGATTTCGCCAGTGTCAAGTATATATAAGTATAAATCAATATAGTAATAAAACACAATACAATCTTCTCTAGGAAGATTGGTGGCAACGTTGTACGGTGATATGTAGGACAGCGGCCAAGATAGTTTTAACCTCTGTACCACTGCGAGTCCACTTAAAACGAGAAGTAAGATGCCAGGATACACGAAATAAGTCCAAGTCTTCTATCACTGTGCAACACAAAGGCATTAAAAGTAGGTACAAATTACTAACAGAAAAGAACTTTAAACACCTAAATACACAAAAATAAAAAATAAAACAAATTACACATCCGCCATCTTTTGACGTTGCAAATGGCCCCTCATTGGTAACGTTACGATAGCTTATTTACTTGACCGTAATGGCGGCTGAGTTAAAAACAATACGATAACATGACAAAAGCAATATAGTTTTACCGAGTAGAATAGAGCCCCAAATGGTGTTTATCGATGTGGATAAACGTGGATGAAACATCTGTCACTTTCTGACCACTATGTAAGTGCGAGTGTGACGGATGCTTTATCCATCGCGATAAAAGCGACCATAATACTGGCTGGCCCAACGACCTGTGTACTAGTTTACCTTATCTATGCCATAAAAGGAATAAGCGAAAGTAAGCTATGTAAATACAAATCCGGTCTCCAACATTATTTTCAATATTTGTTAAGGGTTATACAAACAAAACCTCAACGAGTATATTAAATAGATAAATACTTTCACTATAATGACGAATACTGCCCTCCTACGGAGAAAAGGCATAAGTGCAATTAATTCATTGAAGCATATTAAACTCTCAACGGTTATAATAAGGTTGGAAATGCAATACAATTCATATAGAAGATGCGCCTTTTTTCCGTAGAAGGGCAGAATATAGCTGCTTATATATCTCTTAAACGGCCCAACTGATTTTCAAGAAACCTGGCTAAGTACAGTCAGCGTCATATAGTTGGTAGCATCCAAAGTAGCCAAATAGTTCGTTACACGCCCTTGTTACTACGGTAATGATGACGTGTAACGTACCTACAATTTGGCTACTTTGGATGCTACCAACTACACTTGGGAGCAAAAATACCGGGTCAGAGTGCGTTTTTCACACAAACGAGACTATTTCGAAGCCTTGGTTCCTCGCCAGGGGTTGTTTTGAGTGAGGTTCAATGGTGGATACTCCGAGTTTCAATAAAGGAGGTCAAAAGTTCTTAAGATACCTAACTGATCGCACAATCAGTTAACACCAAAGCCGGATAGTTTGGATCAGCAGTTGGATTTTCTTACATTTTATTGCCATTTTAGATGTTTTTCTGATCATGCACAATTCCGGCGTTAACCGCGGATTCATTCAGTTGGGTATCCTAGGCACTCTGGAAGTCCTGTATCGATGCTCGCGGTATTCATCATCAGAATTCACTAAAAACATTCCCTGGCGATGAACCAAGGCTTCGAAATAGCCTCTTTAATATGAAAAACGCACTCTGACCCGTTTCTTTTGCTCCTGAGTGTATATGACGTTGGCTGTACCATGACGGTTAAACTAGCTTTATCCACTGCTATTTATTTGTGCCGTGTGGTCGCCGGCTTAGAATAGTGCCACTCCACGCCTTCCTGTGGAAGTCTTAAGAGGCGACTTACGCGTTAAAGGCTTGTAGTATTGTTAGGCGACGGGCTTGCAACCTGTCACTAATATACACTGGTAAACATCTTATCCTGTTTGTGCAAAATGTTAACAAGTTGTTAGGAGTTGTTGGTATTTCTGTAGTTCTGCCTACCCCACTCTGGGATGAAGGCGTGCAGGTATGTGTGTATGTGTGACCCGCCCTCGCTTCGCTTCAGTTAGTGTGAGTTTCCTGTGACATCGGTACAAAATCCGGAACTTATTATTACATTAAAACGTTCCTCTTGAATCACTCTGCTCAAAACTGCATTAAAATAAGTTGAGTTGTTTAAAAGATTTAAGCGAACAGACAGCGGGAGCTTCATTTTATACTATGTGTAAAGACGAAAAGAAACCGCATCCGAATCAGTCTATCCGATTGGAAGCTACGATGCCACCGACGGAGACATACAGATTTTTCATATTATTTACCATTTTTAGGGTTCCGTACAAAAAATTAAAAAACGGAGTCCTTATACGAGTAGGATCACTCGTGCGTCTGTCTGTTCGTCTGTCTGTCACAGCCAATTTGCTCCGAAACCACTGGACCCATTGAGTTGAGATTTGGTACACATATGTAAATTGATGACCCAAACACAGACGTGCAAAGTAAATAAATATTTTTTTAAGAAGGGTCACCGTTCCGGGTTCCGTCCGGGGGACAAATTAAGAAAATTAAAAAAAAGGGTTTCGTAAACCTTTCTGTGTCATAAATTAAATAAAAGGGCTCGTTATTAGGATCTCAAATATATTTTTGTTATTATGTAAAGACGAAAACCATGACCATTCCCCTCCTTATCTCCGAAACTACAACTGAGCCTAAAATTTTGAAAAACATACAAAGTATAGTTCATTGCTTGTAGATTCGGTACAGGAAAACCTATAAGAATTCTATCAATTGAAAATAAAATGGTAAAGTATGGGTAAAATATAATACGTTCACTTACGGAAAATAGTTCACTAAAACTCCACTAGATAGCGCTAGTAGTAGTTAACCAGCGTCTGTGAGGATTTCAAATGTGACATTTTATACTGTGTCAGAAATGTACGGAGACGGAACCCTCTCCACGCGAGTTGTACTCGCACTTGGCCGGCTTTTTATTAAGTTATACTCCTATAATATACACCCTGCGGACCCTGCCCTAGTTACTATAATTTCAAGGCAACGTGACCTTTACTCATAGCTGACCTTGACTTAACCTTTGAGTAACCGGGTCGTAAGCAATGATGTTTAGTTATGGATCACGCACCCTTTAAGGGTTGTTGTGTACATTATATCCTACTTCTTAGTATTCTTATTTACATAGTAGACGAAATCGCTTTCCGCGGTCTGTCTGTATGGCTAACTCCTAAACCAGGTGACAGATTTTTAACAGGTGTTACAGAAAACTCAAATAAACCGAAGCGAGCCCTGGCTTCGCTAATGGTTCTCTAGTAAAGTATAATTTCAGGTCTGATCTACGAAAAGGGCTTTAGGTACCACGGATGGAGCATAGAATTTTTAGAGTTGCGTAGTCAACAAGGAACCCTTATATTTTTGCCATGACCGTCTATCTGTGATGTTTTTAAGGCATGAGGCCCTAATAAAAATCTAAATTTTCGACCTTATGGGGCGTCAGCCACCATTATGAACTGAAAGTGCAAAAATTGGTTCATTCAACAATTTACTATACGCCAAATGAAGACAAAATTGCGTACAGTTTGTGCATACATGTTTTGGTGTATGTCTTTCCGATAAAACGCTAGGAGTGGCGGAAGAAAATATATGTACAAAATCTTTAAAAATCATTCCTCATTTTCCGACACTGCGATGAAAGAAAACAGCTGGATCATGAAATGTATGCTGTGACGATACGTCTGCAGTCGTACCCTTACCACAAAGCCGAAAGCTTAGTCTGCGAGTAGGTCACTTAAGTATACCTTGTATTTTAGCATTAGAAAAGAAGTAAATGTATGGTATTTTATTGGGAATGTTGTACGGTAGTATGACGGAATAACTGAAAAATTATTAAAAACACATGTAGGTATGAGCATTTTGCATCACAATAGAAAATTGCAAAATGTGTGGTTTGCTTTTACGTATAAAGATTAATCAATAATAATGCGTTAACATTTGTTTTATGCTGATTTTAATTTATCACAAAATTATTGCTCGATAAAAAACCCAAACAGGCAGATGTCACTTGTTTTAACTTATAATGCGGCTAAATTACTTCAATGAAGTCTCCACTAAGTAATACTTTTTTATCTGTGTTTCGTGAATTGCAATAGAAATATCAGTTCATATAATATTCGCAATATGGCGAAGTATTTATTTCTCTGGTTATATTGACTCTCATAATAATTGTTACTCATAAAGTGTTTTAAGTCATAATCATGGGAATTCATAACGTATTTTTCTTAGTAACTGTTACTTTTTCAAGTTTTATTTTATATCAAACCTAACTAACCTTATCTACAGGTTTGCGGTTTACGGTTCCAGCGATAATAAAAATTATGAATAACAATTTTATGAAAACAAACTGATATCGAACAAAAAAGTTACGTGAAAAGATGCCCTCCCCGTAACAATAAGGATCGGGAATTTAGAAATTTCAATTCGTTGCATAAAACACAGATTATAAGGGTATGTCTACCATAAAATGTCCGCCATTACCTTGTTTGTTCATCTTTGTTTTTAAACGTCATGTCACTCTCATGTCGTATGTCTTGCGAGTGAAATACGTTCTAGGTGCCTAGTTGTCCCAGAATATTTTATTGTTTTGAGTTGTTGAGTTTCCGTTAAAGTTTATTGTTATTTTTATCATCGTATTAAAATAATGGATTATCTTCTGAATCTAATGAACGTTAACTACACCTGCTTCTTTGTTTACCGAATTTCTAATGCAAAAAACAGTTCACGTACCATTACTTTATTAAAAGTTAACCGGAAATTTAAACAAGGTAAATAGGTAACCCCTGTTTATAATAATACGGCTATTAACAAAATACATCATAGGTACGTTACTTAACTGGGATTTAATTTATCCTTGTAACAGTCATGTCAGCCGATAGGTTTTCGAACGATTCGAACATTCCGACCGAAAGCAGCTTCCCACTTATCAGTAGTCGGTTTCGACAAAATGGCAATACCTACATTTTATATGAGGCTGTTCATATCTATCCTACACCGATAGGATATTAACCACGAACACCCGTATTTTGTCGGATTCGACGACAAGGGTAATCCACTCTGACAGCCTACCTAAAGTATTTTCTCATAAACTCAATAGTTCCTTGTCGGACGATGATGGAGTTTTAAATATAGACGTTACGAATAACGAGCCGTAGAAGCCGTTTTTAGTGCTGCACGGCGAATTTTACGCGCGCGCGCTAAAAGGCGCGCTAGCCTGTTAATTGGTGTGGCAATGTGCTTGTGCTAGATATGTTAAAATATTAATCTTGAACTTTTCCGTCTTGGGGTTAAATTACTTTTATAAGACCCTATGTCCGTCAGGGGTTAAAAACTTAAACTTTGCCGATCGGTTGAGGAGTTATACCGTAAAGACAAAACAAAGAAGCTTACGCGTTTATAACATTTTTATGAGGATAAGGATAACGTTACCCTCTACTATTAAACGTGGAATATTTGTATGTATGTATGTTTGTATCACATTCTTAAAGCCGGCTCTAACGTTTTCAATTAAATTTGCAATATGGGGGTTTGCGGAGGTGAATAATCGATGGTGGAATAGGCAATCAAATAACCCGAAAGATATATATTAATTATGAAAAAATAAGTGCTCGTTGACGTCACTTCCCTGCATGACGAGAAGGGCCACCTTAGCAAGTACCTTCACGGGTCTCCTTCGGGCGGTCACCTCGCAACGTAAGCAAGTCAAGGGATTACCTCACTAAGGGCCGTATCAATAAACTCATCTTGACTGTGAGACCCGTCACAAGAGACGTCAAAATAAACGCCAAACCATAGAACACTGACATTTTTGACGCATCTCGAGACGAGCATTAGAGTTGAGATCAGTTTATTAATACGGGCCTAAGTGACCGCCATGTGGGATGTTTACTCGGCGGTTATTGTCCGTTAGTTGTTTAGGCGAACGGTCTCTTAGCGAAGAGTCTCGACCAACCTTAAGAGACCTTCGCTAATTGACTGGATCAGTGGCCAGATACATTAAGTATAAGTATCTAGTCCTGGACATGTAAATATTGCATGCTAAGGCCGCTGGAGGTTCCGGTCTCTGCAGCTCTAACCACAGGTGGTAGCTTGAATCGTTTTATGTTTATTTTTATAATTAAATATTCATTTAAAAAAAAAGAAAAAAAAAAAGATGTTTATTCAGTCAGTAGGCCGCACGGGCACTTTTACACGTCAAAATCTACCAGCGCTTCGCAAGAGACCACTGCTGAGAAGAAACGCCGCAAGAAACTCAACAGTCAGTCGTTTTTTAAAATAGGTAGGTACGAATTAAATCTATAGAAATATAATAAATATCCTGAAAAAGTACGTAACATCGATGTAGATACGATAACGTACTTGATCTTGTATGTTGCGGCACAAAGCAGAAAACCACAAATACAAAGAGGCCTATGAAAATCGCAGTTACATTAACTTCATCCCTTTCTGAACGGTACAATCTATACTCCGTTTGTTTAGGTACTTAAAAAAATGTAAACAAAAGAACCACGTTTTATAGTTCGTCAGCCAATAGAAGCAGAGCACTGATACGTCAAAGTGCGATAAAACAGTTTTGATTGGCTGTTTAACAATGCCACGTGGTTTGGCTTGTTTACATTTTTTTAAGTACCTAAACAAACTAACTATAAGTACGACCATTCTATCTCCATCTAACGTCCTTCTTGCGTAATATATTAACGTAATAAGTGTAAAGTACCTACACCTAACTTCATCACTACTTATTACCTCGATAATGGTTCTGGGAAATGTGTACCCGTGGCGCGCTGTGGCGTCTTTCATAGTAAACATTTGATATATTCTACCTGCACTATGGAAGCCGCGAGAGCAGTCATGGCGATCAGCATGAGCGTCTCTCTCGCGTACTCGTGCACTCGCTTCCCGCATCCTCGCTGGTAGAGCTGGAGGCAGTCGGTCACGTAGGGCTGATGCAGGGCATCCAGGGGACCCTGGCCGCAGCAGGAGAACGGAACCTGGCGCTTGGAGAGGAAATCGCTGGGACCGCTCACGCCGCAGCACGAGAACTGCGATGGAAGTAAAGTCAAGATAACATTAATTACGTAGTAGGTTAGGTTAGCCTTGTGACTACCAAAAAAAAATTTACTCCTGTGACCAGAATTGCCTTTCGAGTTTTGATGAAATTAATCATGCGTAATTTATTTTTGCTGAAACTATGAGGTTCTTTTGAGGATAGCCTCAACATTAACTACGTAGGTTAGATTAGACTTGACAGCCAAGAAAAACTTTTGCGGCGGGTAATGCGTTTCGATGGAATGAGAATGAAAAATAATGATAGGTTCCTTAAAAGGTGTTGCAATAAAATTATAGGAACCCGTTTTTAACTATTAACCTGTTCATATTTTAATGAGCGTTCGTTACAGAATGTGAGTTTATCTTAGAACTTGTACAGTGATAACAGCTTTCCTACGATTACTTATCTGTTTTTAACGGAAAAGAAATATTATTATGAATACCAAGTGAAATCACATGCGTAGATAACAAAATTAAAAAGAAACTATCACGATACAGTGGGGTCGGTATCTAAGGGCAACTTGGCTAGCTTTTTCATTTTCGACAACGTAAAGCGATAGGTGATCACCAAACGCTAGCGTTCGTATTCGATGGCAACTTGTCTAGCCCCGCTGGTAGGCAACGATCAACATAGGCACATACATGTCAAAATAAATAAGTTACATACTGCAGAGAAATATACAGAGAAAACATTCGAACCCGGGACCGCTAGCTTCGTAGCCAATCGGCCGGGTCAATACCAACAAGGCTAACTTTGTCTTCGAAATTGAATCATGTTGCCAATCTCCCTCGCACCAAACTCTTTTTTGCCAAGCCGTTAAGGCCGCTACACACGTTAGGGCTTGCATGACGGTTTTAATCTTACATGCATACCCGACAGGCAAACACTAGCGTGTATGCGATAAAACAGTACAGTTGACTTGGTTACACCTGTCGGTTATACGTGCAAGGTTGAAATGGTCATGCAAGCTCTAACGTGTATGGCATGCATTAATCATGTTGTATAACTTTAACTAACCGTAACATGCAGCTTGTCCCACCGCAGCATCTCGAACGAGTTGGCCTCTTTGTTACCCAGGGTGGTCTGGAAGAACTCGTTCATGGCCGCCGTGATCTCCAGCTCGACGTTGTCCCACACCACCAGCGCCCACACGAAGCAGGCGAACTCGATCACCACCACCAGAATTATCAGGATGCCGGTCTGGAATCAGATTAATATAACGTTTACTTGTACATCACTTGAATTTGCAAATATGTTTAATTGCATGAGCTCAAAATGTGGGGTACCGGAAATATCTCAAATTAAAGGTCCCAAGTCCCAACCCTTAATTACAAGCGTCAAATATGGTACGATTATTGTACAAACCCAATTTTTTTTTTTACTAAAATATGGTCAAGTGTGAGTTTGGCTCGCGCTGTTTCGATTCGAGATCGAATTCAAATCGGAATATAATAATACCTACTGAGCGGCGGTACGGAACCCTCGGTGCGCGAGTCCGACTCGCACTTGACCGGTTTTTTTTTCAATTGTTACAGAAAAATAACTTACAATAGTGACATGAATTTGATGCATCGACGAAGCAGTTCTCCAGCCAATCCAAGCTATGGAGCACGTTATGATGGCCATCATGAGCAGCAGGATCGCCGGGTATTCCACATTCACCCCAATAAAGTGCCGGTATATGAACAGCCTGTATAGCAGCCATCCGCTCACTCCGAACAGTACCACTGCTGACATCTGTGGACAGACCGCGACATTACTTCGCAACTTACAATCATTACCCAGCCAAGTAAAAAAGTCATAAACAATGCTTCAAACGCATTGTCTTCCCTGTCTTTCAAACGCGTTTATCATGACTACTAGCGCCATTTAGAACTAAAAGTGTCCGAAACTAGATTCTCATTGGTCTAATTAGTTGAATGGAAGAAGTTTAGCGAGCTAATTCTTCGAAGTAATGACTGAAGAAAGTGTGTCATAGCAATTGATCTAAAGATTAAACACATGACCTTTACAAAGTTTACAATTTATATAAAAAAACTTCGAATCTAAATAAGTAAAGAACAGTGTTTTGACAAGCTGTTGGTATGGCGACTGGACGACTCGAAGTTTGAGAAAAGTAAACTTGGATTTGTAAATAAGGGTTTGTAAATTAAACCTACGAATACTCACTGCGAATAATACATTGAAGATTAGCACTAGATACTTCCAACAGTTCGCTGTGATGGCCATTGTAAACAAACGCTTTCACATGTCAAATATTGTTTAAAACTCGCTCATAACAAAGCGCCCGGTCGTTCCACCTCACGGATTGTTTTGTGTGTGAATTGAGAACTGCTGTGTCGTTGCGAGCGAGACGAAATGAGTGATGCAACCGCTTCAAACTACAGAATTAACTTCTCGACATTTAACAAGACATTTAATAAGTCGGCAATATAAACATTTTATACTGTAGGTATACGCTTTGTTAAAGTGTTATTGTTTAGACCGAATAAAAAGGGGCTCCATTAATCGACTAACTAGGTCTCACTAACAAGTTTACTCATAGAATCTTATCAAGCATAAAAATGATAACGCAGTAGGTATAAAATAAAATACAGGTGTAACGTGAACGTGATGGCTCGACATAACCTAATTTCGTACAGATAACGTGGGTTTACGTAGAACTGTGAAGTGCAAGCGGGATATAAATAGAGCGCCACGACATTTTTGATTTCTATTTCCGTGAAGTAACGGGCGTACTTTCGCTACGTTCGTTTCAAAGAGTATAATAATATGGTTCGTTTTGACGCGCAATGTTTACCACGTAACTAGTAGGTACTTAACCAGAGAAATTCTAGGCCCATTTAGCTTTCATATGACGGTCGTTAAAATCATAACGCTTTGACGCTGGCTTTCGCCCTTGTTAATGAATTCATACAAATTTAAAAAAAAAGGTCAAGTGCGAGTCGGACTCGCGCATGGAGGGTTACGTATTTAAGATAATATGCTTGGTAACCGCAAAAGAGAATACTTATTTTGTTATGAGCTTTATTTTTATATCATCATAAGATCCATTTTGACTAGCATACATTTTAATACAGATTTTCAAAGTTTTTTGTTATTTCAAACTTCGTTTTATTTTTCCTTTAAAATATAAGTAATTATCTATAACGTCATGATTTTTTCAGATTTTTTGATTCATAAACTTCGGAGATAATCAAACCACTTTCATTTTCAACCCCCATTCTAGACCCTTTTTCAATTATTTATAACATTAATTTTATAGTTTTTTTACTGAAAAGAAATGCGGCGGGCAAGCAAGTTGTATAACTCTGCCAAACTTCAAGTTGATAGCATTTGTAGTTGCTGAGAAAACCTGCTGTGACAAACAGACAGACAGACAACGAAGTCTCACCATAATGGCCTACGCAAACCGGCAGACGGGACGGCAGAGGATATTAAATTTATCAATGTAGAATGCTATTTCAATTGAAATAAGGTATACATTTTAATGCTTTGAGACCGACCTCGGAGCATCGCAGGGGGAAATTTATAGGGAAAACTCCCCTGCCGTCCGCCGGTTTGCGCTGGCCCTTAGGGTTCCTTTTTTACCATTTTGGTACGGAACCCTAAAAACTGCAAATGTATCATAAGACCTATACAAAGTTTGAAGAGTTATAGGTACTATACCTGAATGACAAGTGGTACAATTATTCGAGTTATAGCTAGAGCTAAGCCCATTAAGAAGCGCCCCTCCACCGCAATTTACATAGGTACAAGCCTATGAAGATTCTAGGAAGTTCCAAAACAGGAGCACAGGACAGATCCTGCCATGAATTATCTCCAGCCAGAGCCCTACTTTGAAAATCAAAGTTACGATAGCTCCATCTCCTCTCGATTTAGTCTCGAATGAAGCTAACGAAATTTGGAACTTCGATTTTCAAAGTAGAAGTAGGGCCGCAGGCGCGGGGGATTTGTTCCTGAGTCATGAAAGTTTTCTATTTACAGTGCGACACAAAAGAGACGAAATTAAATAAAAAAAACAAAAAAAACATACTAAATGGTTGCCACGTTTAAGCATTTTACTTCAAAAATGTGACAGTTACGTCACTTACTTACTTTACCGAAATTAATTGTCACTTACCTACTTTTAGCTTTGTAAAACGTGCCCCAGGCTTTACATTAAACATACATTTTTGCTGATCGGTCTACTGAAACATCCCTTTCATGCCCGTGGTACCTACTACTCCGTGGCACAACTGACCAATGATTTCTACACCGTGTTTTTTTTGATTTACGATAACTTCGGGATATTACTAGGTATATCCACAGAAACTAATTGGTAGATTAGATTTTTAAATATTGCAAAAAAAAAAACAGTTTAGAACAAAATAATGAAATCTTTTATCTTTGGTCATTCTAAAAGGGCCTTTAGAGTTAACTAATAATCAGTGTCAAATACGTCTATGTTGGCGTGACATACACACACAAGTAAAGATTCCGTGACATTGTCACTTTAGATTGATGCGTATACAAACCTAATAATTGGAAACTCTTTACTCATAAGTATTAAAAGAAAATTGTTGTTATCAATTACAGGTGTAGTGCATAATTGCTTTCCTTCGTATTTTCACGGAAACGTACGAAGGTGTCATGCTATTTCAGTCAACCGCAGTACTTTTTGTACTGTGACCGACTGAAATAGCAAGACGCGTTCGTACGTTTCCGTGAAAATACGAAGGAAAACAATTATGCACTACATCTGTAAGAGCCTTTTACACTAGTTTAACGTGATTAACTGATTAAATTTAAAAATTAAATAAGTATCTTTAAAACCGTTACACTTATCATTTGTCTGTCTTCGGGAAATTAACTTTGTTTGACCTAAAGAACGTTCCCTTAAAGTTATCGTAAATCAAAAAAACACGGTGTATTTCAAAATCAAATTTAATAGAGTCGACGGAGCTCTGCTATCGCAGAGCTCCTATTTCTGGGTAATTTGGCCCCCCGGGCCTGCTAAAGAACTAACATAACCTAAACCTACCTCCTATTAATGATACTAATATTGACCAGTAGTGCCAAATAGTTGTGCCACGGGGAATACACTGAAACATCTAAGCACAGTGAGTTGTGTGAAATGAAAATTTGTAACCTATTAATTGTAATTTGTAGCTTTATAAAATAGGCCACTGACTGATCCAACTTTGAAAGAATAATATGCTACTAGATGGTACCTAAACTGTAATTCTATGGAACTTGCTAACTATGTAAACAAGCCGCCATACTAAAATTGACATTAGATGTCAATTTCAATATATTGTTTGTTTACATAGTTAGCAAGTTCCATAGAATTACAGTTTAGACTATAAGTGTTCGTACTTGACAGTGATAGGATAGTGATTTGATTAGGCATTCAACTGGAAGGAGCTATGGCAGAACAATGAAACAGACAGTCTGTAAAGAAACTCATGAAATGAAAATTATTTTTTAATTGATCCAAAGAGTTAAATTACAGTATAAAATAGCACAATACAGTAAACAAACTATGTATAATCCTACTGCTGTGTTTTATTCTGTTATTTTATACTGTTTTTTAGCTCTTTAGACCATTTATAAATACATTTATATATCATGAGTTTCTTGACAGACTATAAGTACTCGCATATTATAGAAACTATCTGGAAACACTTTTGAATGGGTTAATTTTGGGTAAAAAAACACAATTATGTAAAAGGTTAATGTATGTAATGTAATAAAAATAAAAATAATATTATTGATCAGCCACAAACGACTCGCGATCACCCAGGATATAGGGTTTATCGTGGTGACACATATCGGTGACTAAAGTGTCGGGCAAAGCTTCCATTTTAATCATCTTCGCTATCTCGTCTAGCTTTTTCTTGATATCCGGGCTGATGGGTCCCGCTTGGTTCGCCGTGCGGATCATGGCCCTCGCTTTCTCTGGGTCCCGTGCATATAGCGCCAGGATACCCAAGAGCCCCCACCCGTCGGCGAGTAGCGGCTCCAACTTTACCGCTGCCGCCGCCCAGCGCTCAGACAGCTTGTACTCCCCCAGCCTCCTGTATATGTGCCCGATCAGAAGAGCGGAATGAGCGCTTGGCGCCATCTGGTGGCTACGTGCTGCCCATTGCATTGCCGACTCTGGGGCAGTTTTATAATCAGCCAACGCAGCACGCAAAAGTATAGCCGGACATTGCGGTGCTCCTGCAAGTTCCGCTTCCATGAAAGATGCTTTGCACGCGTCGTTCCAACCGTGGATACAGACCAGACAACTGGTCTGCATCTGGGACATTATCGCGCTCGGACCATATTTGTTGATTCCCTGGTTGGTAATTTCGAAAGCCTTATCGTAGTGCCCTCTGAGAAGTTGTGACGCAGCGCGGACATAATACAAGTCGAATGTACATGTGGCAACTTGTTTCGAGCTCCTACGTGCCCCTTTGGTAAAACATTCTTCCTGTGCACAATGAATTAATCTTTCTGCAAACGCGTAGCACCGTAAACAAAGAAAGAAAGTTGCGGCAATTACAAGAGGGTTACAAGTGGATATCAGCGTTGGAATCCAATATATTTCTTCCTCTCCGCTCGTTTGAATCCACGTTTCATAAAACCTTTTCCACTCTTGGGAAAGTTCATAAGATTTCCTCATTTTTTTTAACGCTATAAACGCTATGTGATCATTTTTGTTGAAATGGTTAAAAGCGTGCATCGCCGCCCAACCTATCGCGTTGGATATGCCATCTGAATAATCACCTTTCACAGCAATACGAAGAGCCGCCAACGCAGCATCTCTCACTTCTTTTCCTTTGTCAAAATCTTGAGCACCAAATATCCAAAGTATGTATCTGTTTTTCGGATGCACCTTTAAGGCTTCTAAATAGTAATCTCTTGCCCTAGAATCATTCCTTTGTACGAGGCATTCTAAAGCCTTCGATAGGAGTGCGCTTGGATGGTCTGGCTTGGCTGCTAGGTGCGTTTTGACATGGTGTGCTGCTATTCTATGGTCACCTGCTAATCGAGCACGAGAAGCGGCGACGAGATGGGGCGCTCTAAGCGGTGGGGGTTGTGGTGCAAAAGATGCCGTGACCGCGCGCCTAGTCGACGCGTGCTGGCCTGTTACAATGTCTTGCCACTCGATGTAAGGGATACCCTCTTCCGGTTGAAACGACTTGAGCATCATCCTCACCCGCATCAAGAGCTTGTTCGCAGCTGTGCGCTTGATGCTCTGCCCCATGGGCACCGCGCCGAGACACGCCAGGGCACCCAGTTCTTTGTGAACCGCCAAAGCTCCACAATCTTTGCGTATTCTTCGGACATCCACGTGAGTATCTTCCGGAAGCGGATCTAGTTCTAATTCATTGCAAGGAACAATAATTCCGTCAGGAGGAAGGACTCCCATAGTCTTAAATAATGCTGCTATTTTTAGTTTAGGCGTGAGTGGTTCTGATAAATCAAATCTTACAATAATGTATGCGCTATGGCCGAAGTCATCCACTACAGCATCTGAGTCACGAGCACTTATCGTTTTAGCGCTAGCGGGGGGCAAGTCTAATAACGGCTTACAATCCTCCGGTAAACTAGCCTCCGAAAAAAAACCCAGTCTGGCCGAGGTAGATACCCCTAACTGGCCAGGTTCTAATAAAACCTTTGCATCTACATATCCCATATAACGTCCGCGAACCTCGCTTTTTCCCGCTCTTGGAACACCAGCTACTTCTATTAAAAACGGAGAATCTAATTTTTTTCGAAACAATTTTGGGTCCACCAACACTCGCTTCATGGAATTCCAGTAGACTGCTGGACAATTAGGAGTGTTAAGAGGTTCCAAATCAGGTGGTACAAATACGTCGTCGTTTGGTACATTATATGCTGTATTTGCAGCAAAACCAGCAGCGCTGGTAGCCGCCCAAACAACCTTGGTAGCTGAATTGGAGCTAAGAGACATACCGAAATTTACTGCAGAAAAATCGGTTAAAATGTCAAGTCCAAGAGCAGCAATGTATACTGTTCCCTCCCTGGGCGGGACGGGTATGCAATGGCCTGAGATCATTGTCATTATTAGGGGAACTTTATTTATCTCTGGGGTGGCCGACGCCATCGCAGTAACCTGAACTGTGCAGCCAGTGGCTGCGCCGGTCATAATGTTAAGCAATGGTACAGTTACGTGGACCCTATCTTCTCCAAGCACTAAAGGAAATAAGTCCACCATTGCTCCAGCACGATTATCTGGGTGTAGCAAGGGGTCTTGTTCTTTTGCCGGCTTATTGCCCATTGATCGGACCAGTAAAACAAGTGGTCTGTCCGCAATCAGCATTTGTTCGTACGGGTCCTGAAGGTTCATTATCATCTCACCTTCCAACATGAGCTCATGACTCCATTTAGCTTCCAACACCACTAGTCCATTAAATAGTATGAAAAAGGTGTACTCAAAAGGTCCTGGGAATTTCCCTTCAAGAATAAGAGATAACATGATAAAACCTTCTCCACTTGTAACGGTTAAATCGCTTGACTTAGTACCTGTTATACTGTGCAGGGGTTTTTTACTCATTTTAAATACTATTTCATTGATTTAGCATTCAAAACAATCTAGTCATTTGAGTTGCCTTAAGGTTTCTCAATAAAAATTTACTCTATGGGTTACCCAAGCAAGGAGTATACATATAATATTTTACCATGATCTACATTAATTGCAAAATATTATTTATTCCCTACCTGCTTATTATTTGATGATTGAAGTATAATCCTTAAAAGGGTCTAGAAATCATTTTACTGTTTATTGTCGGGACGGTTAAATAGGTCTACCGGAATTTTATGACTAAAAGAGAAATTAAATTTAAAGCTGGCAAGTCCCCGGTAATAGGAATTAAAGGGGTTGATACATAATAAATTGATTTATAATTGAAATTTTATTATAATTACGAGTGCTTATTTTCACTATCATGCTCTTAGAATGTTACTTTAGTCTCTGCGCATATATTGCAATATGACGAGGATTTTTATTTTTCTGGTCAGGCATACTAGCCATAAAAAATCGGTTTAGGTCAATATGGTTCTCTGTCTTTTGGCAGAAATATGTTTGGCCGGATGTATAATTTCCCAAGCGTTTCATTTGCCAACCCGCTTTTATTTCTGTAAATGTAAATATTTCATATTTTTTATAAAACTAACCTAACCTTACCTATAGGGTTCTACACGGTGGTACTGAAAGTAATCCTGAAATATTTACAGTTACAGAAAAAAAGCGGCTTGGCAAATGATGCAGTTGGGAAACGATACACTCGGCCAAATATATTTCTGCCTAAAGGTGAGATACCGGCCAATCAAGGTCAAAATAGGTAGTTAAAACGTATGGATATTATAGTTCCGTTATTGAACTACCTATTATCTATTCTGTGGTCGTTTGCTTTGACAGACATACCCAAAGACCTTTCATACTACTAGACTGTGTACTAACTACGGCGCAAAAACCGGTCCGAGCGAGAGGGCTTCCGTTGGTAGTGTGTCCCTTTCTAATGAGGTGACCATGACCAAACAGAACACGGGATAAATTGCTTGTAAAAACGATTGTGTAAGTATCCTGATATATTGATGCTAACTAACTACGCTATCTACCTTAACCTACCTAATTTATTGTACATAGTCGGGCCATAAGTTCTGTTACTAAAGTTTATTAAAATTTAAAAAATAAATTAAAGGAGTTTTACGTAAACCTGTATATTAATCAAAACTTTGATTTATAAAGAATAAAAATAAAAATAAGGTATTCTAAAACTATTGCAATTATTTGATGTACGAGCTTGAAGTATTACCCATTCGGGACTAGAAAATTATAGTTTAATTTACGCACGACGATGATACTGATAACAGCCACAACTTTTGTGAGAGTTCTTGTAGAGAGTTCAACTTTGCGTGACATATTGAACATACTTTTAGCTTTAAATTCTGATACAAATGTATTTCAAGCAACTAAAGATCCGCTTGTACACCGGTCAATCTTGATGTCTCATTAAAATGACTTAACGATTTCACGACAATTTGCAGTAATACGAAAAACACACCAAATCTCTTGCTTCATAAGCTGGAATTGAGTCTTGTTGAGAAATATAATGTTGGTCTCTAAACATACACAGAGATAGGAAGTTTTATAATATTAAACAAAAAAAGTTCCGTGGTTAACAAAAACTAACTTTTAAGCGTTTTTAAAAAGTGAAATTTACAAATAGTCATGCGTAATTTTATCGATCCCGGCTGTGATTGCTAAAAGATCGTATCAGAAATTGCGGTGAATATATAGAATGATTATTTGTTCTTAACAAGGTACATTAATTGAGCTTTTAATTTTTATACGAATTGAAATTAAAAAATTAACATTAGTTAGTTTTATTTGACTCAACCTTAGTAACAGAACTTATGGCTAGACTAGGTAAATATATATAGTTGAAAGATAGATACAATACATTTCTGACAAATAAAATAATATCAACTACGTTTAGTATCGCCTAATCCAGCTTATCCAGCTGCTGATTTTTGAATTGCCGCCCTTTTTTGTGGGCAGCTTTCGTTTGCCAGACTCTACCTACCTAGTCGGTTACTAAGTTCTGTTACTGAGATTAATTACAAATAAAAAAAAAATTTAAAGCAGTTTTGCATAAACCTGTATATTAATCAAAACTTTGATTTATATAGAATAATAATAAAAATAATGTATACTGAACTAATGCAATTATTTGATGTACGAGCTTGAAGTATTCCCATTTCGGACGATAATATCATAGTTAAAATCACGCACGACGATGATACTGATAACGGCCCCAACTTTTGTAAGAGTTCCTGTAGAGAGTTCAAATTTGCGTGACATATTGAACAGACTTCTAGCTTTAAATTCTGATACGAATGTATTCAAAGCAATTAAAGATCCGTTTGGACACCGGTCAATCTTGATGACTCATTAAATCGACTTTAAGATTTCACATGATTTTGCAGAAATACGAAAACACACCAAATCTTTTGCTTCATAAGTGGGAATTAAGTCATGTTGAGAAATATAATTTTGGTCTCTAAACATATACAGAGATAGGATTTTTTATAATATTATACAAAAAAAGTTCTTTGGTAAACAAAGACTAACTTTTAAGCGATTTCAAAAAATGAAATTTACAGAAAAGTCATGCGTCATTTCATCGATGCCGGCTGTGAATGTTAAAAGATCGTATCGGGAATTGCGGAAACTAAGAAAAATGATTAATTGTTTTTCAAAATGTATATTAATTAAGCTTTTAATTTTTATACATATTGAAATTAAAAAATAAACATAAGTTAGTTTTATTTGCATCAACCTTAGTAACAGAACTTAGTAACCAACTAGGTACTACAACGAGATTGTAAAAAAGCTTAGATCAAAAAAATTCATGGTTATCCTAAAGAATACGATTGTTGTTTTTGTGTATTTTTTTACATTAAATGATTTGATTTACTTACCCGTGGAAAGAAAAGCGGCTACCAGGATATGATTCATTGTTGCACCCTGTCACACAACAAGAATTCACCATATTCTAGAACTTATCCACAAAACTCAACAAAACAAGTTCAAATAACTCAATGAGCAAACCGCCATCTTATATTTAGTATTACCAGGCCCAAACATTTGAGTACTACTCTTACTCAGTATTAATGAATTATTATTAAAATACAACGAATTGATTATTAATTATAGGAACTGTATAATATTTAAATACGTTTCAAAGTTTATGAATCATTCATTTTGGTAAATCATAAAAAAGAAAAATATAAAAATTTCTACCATTTCTATCAAACCCAATGATTAATCGAGCTAGCAAGACGTCAGACAAGGACACACTCCCGGCGGGAGCCCTCTCGCCAGGACCGGCTTTTGTCTAGCTACCACTTATAAGGAAATAGCTACCCTAAGTGTATCAAGACAGATCTCATAATAGCTAAACATTTTTTTTCGGTGCACGATCTAGTAGTATATGAAAGATCTTTGGACATACCACATACCTTAATAATCTGTGGACATACCTTAATAATCTGTGGCTTTGACGGTTGTTTGACGGGCGTGACGTGCCGACGTGAGTGACGTTAAGTTATGATATGACAGACTGTGACAGACTCGGACGTCGACCAATGTTTACACGTATATTGTTTTTATAAATCAAGAAATAAAGTTTCAAAAACAATGCGACAGAATGTATACTTTATTACACGGGTTTTATAAATATCTTGTTCAGAAGGATGAATACTGCGTGTTAATTCTAGGGCTCGACAATGCAGGCAAAACGGTACTTTGTACTTACACTTGGTTATTTAAGTACCGTTTAAAATATCTATTGTGTATGACGTTCTGTTTTTCAGACTTATCTTGAAGCCACAAAAACAAAGTTTACCAAAAAGTACAAGGCTATGAACCCCAATAGGATAACTACTACAGTCGGACTGAATATAGGTAAAATTGATGTTGAAGGAGTTAGGCTGAGTTTTTGGGACCTCGGGGGACAAGTGGAGCTTCAGTCGCTGTGGGATAAAGTAAATTGACACTTTAATTTGTATTTTTTTTAGTTAAGAAATAGTGTAGTCTTAGGGTGGCAACTATGCACTGGGAAGCACTATAAAGGTGCACTAACGCTGAAGGTTGCGAGTACCAAACACTGTGGAAATCTTTGTCCAGGGGCCCGTTTCTCAAAAAGTATTAGTCTAATAATATTAGTGTTTTGTCTCATTTTGTAGTGTTATTTACGAGACAAAACACTAATATTATTAGACTAATACGGTTTGAGAAACGGGCCCCAGCAGTTTATATGTTTCAGCTTTGAAGTGTGAATGTTGAACTTTGGGTTGCTGGGCTAAGCTAGTTTTAATTCTTTATGTGGTATTATTTTGAATTCTGCTACTCTTGTTTAACTTTCATATCATATAGTTCAAATCAAGCTTTATCCATGCTGTAAAAACCCAGCCATACAATATTAACTATACATAAAAACTGACTTACGCATACAGTGTTGTATTTACAATGAATTGGTTAGGCTAACCTAACCAGGTTAGGTTAAAGTAATAAGCAGACATTGGAATATTGGGAGCGAAATTGAATGACATGTAGGGAGCTGCTATTGCTTCAAAATGATAGTGATCCGTCCAAGTTTAGTTTGTAAAAATATATTTTTATTAAAAGTGTGAAAATGAAATTATTAAAATAAACAATAAGAATTTGTTTTTGGGCATTAAACGTCTATTGTCGAGACTGATGAATCCATTAATTGATGATTCAAATTCAGTGGACGTAATCATCATGTCTACTAAAAAGGACACACTTACTAAGAAATCTGGGAGCGAGCCCAAGAATAGGGGAAAAGCATTGATATGTGACTTTATAAATATAAGAACTCCCTACCTGTAATCCAATTTCATTCGTAAAATTCCAATATCTGGGACCTAATAAGCTGAGCAACATAATGTGTGTATGCCGTTCATCTTTTTACAAACTATTAAGTAATACATAAAGTCTTGTGTTATGTTCTAGTATTTTGCTGAATGCCATGCAGTGATCTATATTGTTGATTCCTCAGATAGGGAACGAATATCAGAATCAAAGGAAACATTTGGTAAGAATTGAATTGACTTAGCTATATAAAATGTAGACTTTTTTGGCAGTTTAAAAAACCGACTATGTGCTAGGCGGAATCGCACCATACAATATTAAGTCAAAAAATTACATGTCTTGTATGGAGACCAGGCTTTAAATTTTCAGTGGAGGCTTAGTAATTAGGTCCCGGTGGTACTGTTTCTGTATGGAACCCTAAAAAAAATTGATAACCTTGTCCTTCTTTTAAAGTTGGTGTTGAATGCAATATAAGTGTTAAACGAACATGCTTTGATGTTTCAGACCGCATGATAGCATCGGAGCAGCTGTCAGGGGTCCCCCTGCTGGTGCTGGCGAATAAACAAGACATTCCAGACTGCATGGGAGTTCATACAGTCAAACCAATATTCAACCAGAACGCACATCTGATCGGAGCCAGGGATATCATGCTAATGGCCACTTCAGCATTAACTGGGTATTTTTATTTCCACTATATGACTAGAATCCTGCCCTCCTAAATAAAAATGCGCATGCGCAATTTGATAGTCAATGTAAATTTAACCCCCCATCTTAAGAAATAAGGTCACTAAGACATACGCGGTTCTATGAGACATACGCCCTTTTTTCTAAGGATGGCCGAATGTATTTTACTAAGCGAAACTGGTATAGCCAGCAACCCAACAAGGGATATCAGAGAACAAATAGCTAAAAATTTAAATTTGTTTTTCCTAAATTGGCCAATGGGTATTTTAAACGTATGTAATATGGAGTGAATCTACTAGAGCCTACACGACTATCAATACGAAGAAACGCCGCAAGAAACTCTGGCATAATGTTATTTTTTTAATCATAATAACAGTAATACTAAATATGTCTAGTCTAAGCCTAAGTTTCAACTATAAAACATCTTTGAAGGTCGTTTAGTTGCGTGTTTATTGCCATTTAGAATGTATAACAGCAGTTACTACAACACTATGCAACTACTAACTTCTGCCCGAAACTTCATCCGCGTAGATTTCGAACATCGTTATTCCCTCGGGAACTTTTAGATTTTCCGAAATGAAATGTAGCCTATGTGTTAATTCAGGGTATAAGCTATCTCCATTACAAATTTCATCCAAATCCGTCCAGCCGTTGCAGCGTGACAGAGTAACAAACATCCATACATACAAACCTTCGAGTTTATAATATTGTTCTATGTTCTATGACGTCAAACAATATTTCTTCTGACGTGTTATGGTATGGGTTTTAACTCGGCCGGTTATTACTGTCAAGTAAATAAGTTGACAGTACGATCAAAACGATATTGCTTCGTAGAAATAGAGTCGTAGAATCGTAGAAATAGAGTCGTAGAAATAGAGGCCCTGATTCGTGAAAAGATCCTACAGCCCTGAAAGTAATTGGAGTTTATTTATTTCTTTATTGCACAATACACAAACAAAGTACAAATGGCGGACTTAATGCCTTGAGACATTCTAATTTAGTATCAATCCACTATATAAGAGTATACTGGATAATCTGGATATGGGAATAAAGGAAATTGTCACAGTTTTATAGGATGTTAGTTACATTTCGACGGCACTTTAGCTTAGTTGGCAATAACCCTGCTTACGAAGCAGCTAGCGGTCCTGAGTTCGAATCCCGGCAAGGGCATATATTTGTGTGATAAGCGCGATATTTATTCCTGTCTTGAACGTTTTCTATGTATTTAATTATGTATCTTTGCGGTGGGTTTAGACCAAACGAACTCTAGAACATGTTTTGTCTTTATTTTTATAAAGAAATCGTAAGATGCCATAGAATTATTTTTCGTAGTGTAAAACAAAGTTGCTTCCGTCTGTCCCTCTGTATGTAATCTTTCGAACTATGCATCGGTTTTTAATACGGTTTTCATCAATAGATAATGTGATTCAAGAGAAAGGTTTTAATGTATAGTAAATTCTGGATTATGTATGGGGGTTATGGCAAACTCACATAAACCGAAGCGGAGGCGGGCCGCTTATTTGTTTCTCTTGTTTTTATGGCATAGCGAAGGCAAACGAGCACACAGGCCACCTGATGGGAAGTGGAAACTGGGACCCATAGACATTCGCATTCGCAAGAGTTCAACCCTAAGACTGCAAATGTGTTGCTAACCCTGAGGACTAAGATGGAATAGTCATTACACCGGCTGTCTTATCCCCAAACCGGGACACAATAATGCGAACACTGCTGTTTGCCGGTAGGCTAATGGATAAGATGGTGGTAGCGATCCGGATGGACCCTGCACAAGTTCCTACCACCTGCCATATAAGTGCGTTGTCTAGTACCCATAGTACAAGCCTAGAGCTTAGTTTGGGACTAGGTCTCCACTGCATGTCCTTCATTCCTTTGGTTACTGTAACAGCTTATCTTAACATCTGGAATCTGAAATTAATTATAACAACCCATATTTTGCATAGACGGTGGCGCCACTCTCGAGTGTGGCTCATTCTTGCTATTTACGAGTATAAGTCACTAGCGGCCCGCCGTCGCTTCGTTCCGGTTTAAACAAATTGAAGCTTTATACGTTATAAGACGGAGGATAATGTTCTTTCTATGCATTCATATTGGTTAAAGGTATTACAAAATCCGTTTAGTATTTTCCGAAATTTCACCCAATATACAAACATACAAATTTTATCTCTTATCTTAGCACTAGAGGACGCCGACTTCGTACGCGTAGAAGTAGTTTCCCGTTGCCTCCCCCTATTTTAACCCCTTAGGGGATGAATTTGATGATGAATTTGATTAGGGGATGAAACCGCTGTCTCTTCGTTCGTGTGTCACGTTGGCGCCACTGAAAATCAGCGTCGCGGTTCAGGCCGTGGCATAGTGCTGAGTGGTGTCAATTTCGACGACAGGAATCACCCATGGCAACATTATGCTAAAATTTCTAAATTCCTTTCCTTATTGTTTAATTTTTTTCTGTGTTGCCATTATTTTTGTCAATGTTAAATTTAATCTGTGTTTTATTTGTTTTTTCCTGTGATCGTCGAATAAATATTTTCTATTTCTATTTCTATTTCTAATTTCCAAAAATCCCTTCTTAGTGCTCACATCATGAAAGGAACCCCTGTACCAAATTTAAAGTTTCTAGGTACAGTAGTTTCGGCTGTGCGTTGATATATGTATAAGTCAGTCGGGTTTGCCTTGCCTTTTATATATATGTAGATATTAGTGGGGTGTTTTCGCATACACTTTGACCCTATGAGATCTTTTGTTTAATTACTCCTCTATTCTTTAGATCTTCACATACTAGAAGATTTTTCAACCCCAAAGTGTCCAGAGTTGGACTGCCCCTTACAGTGGCGGAGGCCCGTGGCAAATTTATCGGATAAAGCCGTACTTTTTTTTTTTTTTGGCAATATTACATTCCTCCTGAGCTCACAGCTTCTCAGACCGGGAGCCTTCTCCGCCACTCTATAGTTACGCCGCTGGCCGCTAATTGCTTTTCTTTAATACACAGCCAGCAAACCGATTCCCCGATACGATTTTTAAATTTTAAACAAAATGGTGTCAGTCAATCTATACTACTGTACTTAATATTATAAAGAGGTAAAGTTTGTGACGTTGTAAGGAGTAATCTCTGGATCTACTGAACCGATTTTGAAAATTCTTTTACCAATAGAAAGCCACGTTGTTTGTGAGTGGCATATATACATTACAATAAAATTGCCCAACGAAGTGGACACGGGAACAGCTAGTATACACATAAATTCGATTAGCGGCAAACCTTCAAATAGCGCTACGATCAACATTTGAACATAAACACCGAGGGCGGGTGTCTGGGTGCTTGATAGGTGCACCATAGAATCATGCATGTAATAAGGACAGCGCCAGTCATGAGAGTGATCTCATTCGCGTTAAAATAAATCATTGGCCTTCTGGGACCAACCAGGCTAATCGCGTCAGAATTATTTATTTTAAATAAAAAAATACGTTTGTTTATTTTCCTCTATACATTCTACGTCCATGTTATAAAAAGGTGCTGGACGGTTCTCAATATATTTTAGATAGAAGAAGAATACAAGGAATTTAATAAGATAAATAACAAGAGCGGCAAATCATAATGCCTCGAACGCTACGATATGTTTGTAGAATATCAAAACAAATAGCAGTCTAGTAAATATTTACGGTTTAACTTGAGCGAAGCGTTAGAGATTAATATGGTAATGTCGATTCGTTGCAGTGACGGCGTCGACGAGGGCATCCGGTGGCTGGTCGACTGCATCAAGAGGAACAGCGCAGACCGACTCCCGCGCAACCACGACGACAACTTATGAAGTCACCGCGACGCTTCCTCCATAATAAAATATATCACCGCTAATAACATTGAATAATAATGAGTTTTCCTATTAAGATAATGATGCGAAGCGATCCATTGTTTTGTACATACATATATTGACATTGTAAGAATAAATTTTTAACTGAACGGTGTCTGTATTGCTATCCTTCTTTAGTGATAAGTGTACCTTTGATAAGAGATAATGTAATTACTAGATATTTGTCGGGTATCTACTACCTGCAACTGATAAAACACTTTGATAACAGTACCGTTTACACTGTGGTGGGATTGTGTAGTGTTTGTGAAATGTTTGGTTTCTAGTGCGTTATTTGTGTTCCACAAATAAATAAATATGGCATATCCTATGTACGAAGTTGACTGGAGTGTGCTGCCGCCTGAACAAAACAGAAGGTGCGTTATCATTTTCATGTGTAAAAATAATCAAATTCAAGCCAAAAACACCTTTGATGAAGTTCTCAATTGAATATAGAAAAAAAAGTATGGAAAAAGCGCTTCTCTACACTGAAAAGTTTTCCCTTTTCCACGTTGCGTTTACTTTTCGTTTTTCCAGTCAAATCAAGTATAATAAAATGAGTTTTAATCTTAGGATAATATTTACCTACTTATTATCTTTATTATTTTTTAATACGACATAATACAAGTCCTAAACATTTATGCAGACGTTTTGCATATATTAAGAAGCTAATATGATTACTATTTGGGGAACGTCATGAGACGAGTCACGGCGGCCATGTTGAATTTTGTACAACGCACAGGGAAATGTCAGCTGGCAATTGCCGTATTATTTCTAACTTATTTTTGAAACTGTGATAAACATTTTGACGGAAAATTTACAATACTATTGTCATTTGTGCGCCTATAAGATAAACCAATAACCAAACATGGGATCATTTTAATTAAAAGTGAAATTATGACAGAAGTGAATCAAAGGTGGCATGCGATTTCTCTCTTACATTTTATTAGTTTGTGACGGATAAAATGCTCATAAGCTTGACTTTAAACCTGTATATTATTCTTTAGTTTCCTTGATTTTGATATAAGAGTGCTCAAGTGATAACTTAGTGATCAAGTGTGTTTATAATCCATCTTCGAAATAAGTTGTATCCGTCAGTAGTTATTTTTCCAATATTTTGTGATCTTCAAGGAAAATCAGAGTGATACAGTCCTCTATTTTAAGTGTACAAGATGAACGGCTCCGAATCTGGGTAAATTTTTAGTTCCTAGTATCATAACATTTACGTAAAGCCCATTTCTCTTAAACTTTATGTTTAACTGATGACTGGAGTTTACTACGATATCATGCACTTAATTAATAACTGTCGTGTTGTAATCTCGTCATATGCTATGTACCTAACTACAAGCTTGGCTCTATTGAAAGTGTAAAATGTTTTTGCAGTGCAGAATTTGATATCATGACTCCCCAGTCATCTAAAATGAGAACTTACCGATTACTTTCAATCAGAATTACCTTTTTATTTCATTACCCATTCCTTTTTTATTTATGTATTTTGATGTTACTATCTAAATAAATAGCCAATTCGGCTCCACATCTCTTCAGTAAAGTGGTTGTTGTTGCCTCATCAAAATCTTTAGTTTTGTAATGGGCAAAATAGATGTGCAACCTTGTATCCTAAGTAGCAGATCTGCTCCATATACGCAAAATGCTAGAGAGCAGATCTGCACTAAATGCTCTGTGTCTACCTGAATTTTATTTGAACCTTATTGTGAAGTATCATAGGATTTTAGTCTATTGTAGGTTAGGCAATAAAGTAAAGAAATTTACTAAAAATAACTCCTTACATAAAGTTATTTAATAAGGCCCCTATTTCTGTGAGTTTGATATCATGTGACAGCGTCGCCGCATTAAGAAGTAAAAAAAAGAGGTTAAGAGCAAAATAGCCTATCAATAAAAATTGCAGAAGTTGATTGCTGTCTAACTGTAACTATAGTTCTAGAGCAAGAAGCACAAATTCTACTGTATTTTTCTAACTTTAAACTTAACATAAGACAGCAGTCAACTTCTGCAATTTTTATTGCTAGTCTAAACCTCGCCAATATTTACCATATTTATTACAAACTTTAATTTGTGCAAAGAAATACTGTTTGACAACTAGCAGTTTGCCAATTTTGCTATAAATACGTATTTTCTTATCAGACAAATGAAATAAATTCATTGGAACTACATGGCTATTCCAATAATCAGTGTCTGTGGCTTTGGAGTGTACTTAAAAAAATACTTTACTTAGAGGATATTTATTAACTTCCTATTAAACATAGATAAAAATTAAATTAGAAGTTTTGATTTTGTTGCCACAAATTTATTTACAGATGCAAAAAGGTAATTTACAAAATTCAGATAGAAAGGTAAACATCCTACTCTAGATTTGTTTTAACGAAACTTCACTAGAGTAAACCTTTATAGTTCCTGTACATGCTGGCCAGGCTCAATGTGTTAGTCAAACGTGCTGAGCCAGCAGGTACTTTACCTATTGCACAGTTATATCAGCACTAATAATGCCTACAACTCTTCTGTCCATTGGGTCAATATGTACAGGGGCATGTTTAGGTGGCAATTACTGTACCAGAGATTTTTTGTTCCAATCCAATACCGTATAGTTATTGCAATAGAGTCAAATCAATGTCCAATAAAGTTGTAAATTGGCTTTCATTGGTACTGACCAATTAATTGACTGTCAATTTCAGCTATAAAGGTCAATAAATAATTGCTGCTGGGTGAATTTACCAGCACTGATTCATATTTTGTATTTAGAAGGATTATTACAATAAATATGGTAAAATTAATCACCTTTCAAATTAATTGCCAAAATTGAAAATACATCTGGAAAATGAACAATTAACTTAAAAATAAATACATTGACAGGTTTTTATGTTTTAAATGAATCTAGTTTTATTTCTTCCTCACAGGTTCAACCCTACATTTAATATTGCTACCATCAAACAAGTGGTAAATGAGGCCATAGAAAGAGGTGAGTTACATTTTTTTACATAATATTTGTACCTATTGTAGTAAGAAAGATTTAGGCATGTGAGGGATATGGTTTCTTAAAATGTCAATACACCAATTGATTGATTGTCAATCACCTGTTAGCTAATTGATCAGCTGAAGTTAGCAAATAAATGTAAATGACATCAAACAATGATTGATTGAATGATCAATTGGTGTGCTATGACACTCATACTCAATAATAACTGACTTAGTTAATTTAGATTTTAATGCTAATTCACTAACACTAATTTAAAATAATAAAACTGGAATAGGTATGTATATATCATCTCAGACTACTGCAAAAAATCATTGATCTTATGATGTCATTACAATTAATTAACATAAATTAAGTATTAATGACTTCTCGCAGGTGGCCAACAAAATGATCAAAGCAATCTTTGTTGAATTGGCTTGGCTTGCACAGGTCCTTTATTGAAGTAAATTGTGTGTGTTGCCAAAGCATAAACAACTTTATTCCTATATTTCTTGCTCAATAATTGTCTATTAAAAAATAGGATGTTCTTTTAATCATCATTTTATTATATATTTAATTATATAATATTTTGGTATGTTGCAGTATTTTATTTAAACCTATTTACTATCATTTTTAAATAATTTCACAATATTTTTCTCTGTTACACAAGTCAATCAACTTAGAGTTCTCTAGAATAGGTAATAATCACGATAAAGTCACTTGGAGCGTAGTTTGGGACTAACAAGGAAAGGTACCCATCTGTCTGACTCCGATTTTATTGATTTTGATGTATGTTAGAGAGTAGTCTAAAATAACAGACAAGTTTTTTTTTTTAGCTGCCCATACTCAACCTGTTAAGAGAAATTAATCTCTAAGTTACTGAAAAGTGAGTAAACCCTCTAACTTCTACATATATTTCTTTTATTTAATTGATAGTTTCCTACTGGTTTAATTATTATGTTTAAGACCATGAAATATAATGAGCACGTTTTTTTGGAAAAAAAACCCAAAGAAAGTGTATCTTCGGTGAAAAGTATATAACTTTGAATAGTTTTGTTTTTTTGCAAATATGACTTAGCCGATATAGCAAAACACGTGCTCATTATTTTTTCATGTTCTTAAACATATGATCAAACCAGTGTAGGAAACAAGCAATAAAAAAAAACAGGGTTAGGGGGTTATAGGGTTTCTAGTAACTTTTCAGTAATTTGGAGGTCACAGGTTGAGTTTGGGCAGCTAAAACCAAATACGTGTGTATTATTTTAGACTACTCTCAAACATATCAAAATCAACCAAATCGGAATCGGACAGTTGGGTACCTTTCCTTGTAAATAGGACAATTTGTGTCAGATCATCCATCCATGGTAGGTTATATATTTATTTTTATATACTTATATAGGTGACTTTTACAACTGTTTACATTGCTCCAATTGTATGTACCTATTTAATAATATGTGATGTTTATGTTTGTTTGTTTTGTCAAAATCACATCTCACGATAAAGAGCGTGAGTAGCGTCATTATTATTAAGAGCAATATGGTTACTATTGTTACTAACTAAACTAGTATTCTTGCTCTTAAAAGTCTAGTTTAGTTGTTTGCTTTATTCATGAGACTGGTCCTTGAGGTTGATCGTCACACCTCGATTACCCGACCCAGTTCCCCAGTGGGCGCCGCCGACGATAACCGGCCCGGTAGCGCTCCTATTCAGTATCTATAGAGGATGGGGCACGTACCTCCTTGAATGGTAACCTTTTTTCTGAAAAGAGCACACCTTAGTCTTATGACCTTTTTACACGCGGGGGTAAAGAACAAAATTATAAGGTGGATTCACAATGTGGAGATGCTAGCGAGATCGAGCGTGAACAGTTAAAAACAGCTTGTCTTGTAAACCACCAAACTTCGCTTCGCTTAGTTTTCATCAAAATAAAATATAGCCTATATTAGTTTCGGATAATGTAGCTTCCTATTAGTAAAATACTTACAAACACATAATTTTACCTTTACAAATATCAGCTCTACAACAGCCCCGTGTAATTTTACTTACGGCTATAAATTTTAGTCAACTTAGAACCATGGCCTCTATCCAAACAAAGGCATGCTAAAACAATTGCCCTATGACGTCACCCGGCGCCGAAATAAAAGCCTCAACGCCCTTATCAAAAGCTGGGGATCACTTTGTTAGCCAAACACATTTCAGTCGCTAAAATTTTCACGATACCATCATAACTCTTAGATTACTGACGCAACTCTAACGATATACCTAGCGAAAAGTTTAACGAACCACAACTGTCCCGCAATCCTCGACGCAAAGTGGTCTACCAGATTTGACAAGTTTCTGAGATCTAATTATCGCTATTGACACTAGTCACTGTCGTAATATTATTGCAAGGGGTAATCGAACTTGTTGTAACATGACGTGCAAATGAACTTCAACCTAAGGGTGGTAGGGTAGAATTTTTGCCCGACTGTACCTATAAAACAAAGTCGCTTCCCGCCGTCAGTACGCTTAGATCTTTCAAACTAGGTAGGTACCTACGCAACGGATTTTTTTATGCAGTTTTCAATAATTGATAGATAGTGATTCAAGAGGAAGGTTTTTATGTATAATCTGTATTATGAACGGGTGTTACAGTAAATTCGCATATGCTAGGTTTGCACGGGCTTAGTAGCTAATGCTTGGTACTTGTCATTTACACTTGTCACATGTGTGTAAACATGTTGTATAAGTGCTTAGTATTAGTGCAACTGCAAGTGCAAGTAATTAGAAGCCGTTCCTATTTACTAAGCGACAAGCACCTACCCGCAGCTAAAAATCTACTAATACTTGTCACTTGTCGAGTGGTGTAAACATTTAATGACAAGTGCATTTTGATTAGTGATTAGTAGATTACCTACTCAAAGCTGCCGAACTAATACCATTCTCTAACACCACTGTGTAGACGGTTACTTGCCACTTGTCACTGTGCATATAAGTCCCTAACCACCTACACTAATGACAAGTACTAAGCCCGTGTAAACCTAGCATAAACCTAAGCGAAGCGAATATGTGTTACCCAAAAGGGTAGTAGGAGTTTAACTGCAATGGTTCCTAGCTAGGTAAAAATCGGGTGGGTCGTTTATTGGCCGCATCCACATGCTTGGTGTTTGCCGCAAACACTGCAGGACGGAACTATATGTTAGAGTGAGCACCATGTATTTCCATCTCACTCCAACGTATAGTGGCGTCCTGCAGTGTTTGCGGCGAACACCAAGCACGTGGATCCAGCTAAAGAGTTACCAGCTCTGAAAGTAGGGTTGTAATTATTTCGGGGGTTTTATATATTTGTAGAACTATTTATTTGTTTAATCTTTATTGCGTAATATTACAAATTTGAGTATTAAAGGTGTACTTAACACACCAAAACACTGTATAGCATTGGTAGGTTGTGCAGAGTTCGTCCGAAACGCTGTCATGATCTTTATCCCACCAACCGCCTACCAGCGCATAATCGCATTCAAATTGTTACTAGTGTGGGTGGGGATAAGACGACCGGGAATATGACTAGCACAGAGGCATTCCATTTTAATTTCTTAGGGTTGGCAACACATTTGCAGTCGTAGATAGCCTAATAGCTTGAATAAAATACGCTGAAATTGTATTAATTGAACAGCGTTTAAATTATGAAAAGTAAACATGGGGTTCTTTTGAATGTGACCGCACTGGTCAGCAGTGTTGCCAGGTCCAATCTGAAACATTCAGTAGATATAAGGTCAAAAAATCAGGAGATTTATAAAAAAATCAGGAGATTTTATTTTAATACCTGAATAACCTTTTACAAAAGGTTTTGCATTATCTTCTTAATCAAATCGATTTTAATAATATATTTTCCGTAATTTCGGCTGTAAATAAAATAGATATAAGTTTCAGTAGTGTATACATAAAATTGTGCCAACAATAAAAAAACAACAATTTTTATCTGTAGAACCTACCTTTCAATCAACTAGGCTTAAATCATTTCGTACAAAAGCAAAGGTTTTATGTAAGTACGCCAAAACAAACACACGCTGCAAACAAAACGTGTAAAATAAATAAATCGATCAATTAAAGTTTGGTATAGAAAGATAACATTTACATAGAAACCACGTAAAACATAATAAATTCATTGACTCACCTAATTATATTTAGCACTAATAGCACTTCACTACACAACTAACTGCTAAAGCAGAACAGACAGAGCAGAACAGACAGAACTTAAAAACTTTTGAAGAGTTATTACACCATGTTTTGACTTTTATTTTGTTTGCCTCCAACTCAAACTGATCAATCAGTAGAACAAACAGAATCAAATCAATCAAACAAAACAGAACGACCAACATTAAAACTTAAAACTCGCAGTTCAAGTTCACGCAGTTGATTCCATAGATTAGAGTACCTATGATTCGCACGCATTCCATTTTACGCATCCGCACTATAAAGATAGATTCCCAATGAGTGCTAGATACGTTCTTTGTACGGAAAATGCTTGCAAATTACATTTTAGTAAAATACATTAAAAAATCAATTTCTACAAAAAACCTAAAGTAAAGTCAGATATATACAAAATCCAGTAGATTATCTAAATTTATTTTGCAAATTCAGTAGATCAGTAGACATATGCCAAATTCAGTAGATCTCCTGATAAATCAGGAGACCTGGCAACACTGCTGGTCAGCGAAAGACGCTTTAAAGACATGTTGTGACACGTTGCGTCTGTGTGTTCGATGCTTTATGATTGCAGTCTGTCTTCTATTTTCAAATGGTTAGAAATCGAATTTATCATCACGTTGGTTTTAATATTTAAAACCTATCTTCTAGTGATGAGATCTAAGCGTAGGCTCTTAGAAAAACAACGCACGACAAGGCTACCTATATGTATGACTATTATACACTCAGGAGCAAAAATAACGGGTCAGAATGCGTTTTTCATACTAAAGAGGCTATTTTGAAGCCTTGGTTCCTCGCCAGGGAATGCTCTTAGTGAAATCTGATGATGAATACCCCGAGCATCGATACAGGACTTCCAGAGTGCCTAGGATACCCAACTGAATAAATCTGCGGTTAACACCGGAATTGAGCATGTTCAGAAAAACATCTAAAATGGCACTAAAATGTAAGGAAATCCAAGTGCTGACCCAAACTCTCCCGCTGTGGTGTTAACTGATTGTGCGATCAGTTAGGTATCTTAAGAACATTTGACCTCCTCTATTGAACCTCGCAGTATCCACCATTAAACCTCACTCAAAACCACCCCAGGCGAGGGACAAAGGCTTCGAAATAGTCTCGTTTGTATGAAAAACGCGCTCTGACCCGGTATTTTTGTTCCTGAGTGTAGATACGTTCTTATAAGAATAACAATAGAATTGTTAAATAGGCAATAGTAATGCACGTGTTACTCATCGTATTATAATAATAATGGATACTGTTTTAGTTGTAGCGTAGGCGCCTCGTGGTTTAGGTATTCACACTGAATCACTGGCACCGCGGATGAAAGCGTACGGTTTAGTCAGATCAGATCCTAATTCATTGCCAGTCTGTTATCGTTTGATTTTAATCACGGTCTTTAATTCCAAAAAGGTCCGGTTCCTGTTTGTAAATATTCCTAAACCCCCATAGAATAGTGTTGTAACGACCTAGGTCCAATTATGAGATATTAATTAGTTTTTCACCGCTACTAGTTGTTTTATAGCTATCACACTTACACTCGCACATAGCAGTATATTTGTCGGCTTATACCCTTGTTTCACCGACACTCATTTTATACATCCTGTCACTTCGCAGTGTTTCATAGAAGGCTATTTGCTGCTGAACCTGTGTCGCTTTGGTTATCTTGTAATGGTTATAAGTCTAACCTAACCTAACCTAACCTAACCTAACCTACGTGAATCATATTTAAGATAACCTGAAATCGACACGGGTGCTGCAGAAAATAGTTTTCTATGAAACGAACATACGTTCTATGAAATGAGTGTCGGTGAAACAAGAACACACCATATTTGTCACTTGTGTTTCATAGAAGCACAAAGAAAGCCGATAGTTATCAAGGAAATGGTAGTAGTTACTGTACAGACACCAGCTTAAGGGTGCGACTCCACTGAGGCGGAGACGAGCGGAGCTGTGCCAATATTAACCAATAGAAGGCGCGTGCAGTCACGTCGAGCGCGCCGTGCGGACGTTAGCTTAGATTCTATTGGTTAATATTGACACAGCTCCGCTCCGCTCGTCTCCGCCTCGGTGGAGCCGCACCCTATTATCTAACATTTGGTTCAAAAATAACTGACACGTTTTAGTGACGTGTCAGATATTGATGAGCTCAATGTTGAATGCTTAACAATTAAAGTCGGAGACTGTACCTTCGACTTCTTTTTGTGATTATTTTTAAAACTAGAAATTAATATAAATGTAAGTTTAGAAGATAGGCACAAGACGCTTCTCTTCTTTCAGCAAACTGCATAATATATTTCTTCTTCATATTTGCTATAATATTTCGCAAATCACTTCACCTTATGAAATGTAAGTTAGATTTGTCCTACAGTCGGAAACGCTACCGTGTCACATTTTATAATCATTTCCTATTGTTTTTTTCCTGCAAATTGTAAATTTGAGTGGTTTGCGAAACTTAATCTAGTATAAGGTCGCTCATAAAGTAATCCTAAACCTAACAGTTTTAATCAAAAGGGACAGGCCGACGTACCTAGTAGTAAACTAAGCTTAGTTTACTACACGTAAAAGACGTGTAGCTGGAGGTTCATTTTGGGCTGAAAGCTTTCATTTATGAGCGTCTTTACATGAATAAGTAAGGCGCGTTTCTAACCGATCGTAAGCAAACACATCGCTAAAATACTTTTCTAAAACATCGACGACAACGTCTATCCTGTCAGATCAAGTTTTCTCTGAGAGTTGTTTCTATGATGTGTTGGCTTGAGAGCTGAAACAACCGCCGTCATATTTTAACCGCCAAGCTTAACTAAATGTAATCTCGAAATAGTGTACAGTGCAGTATAGCTCTTAAAAGTACCTTGTGGTTTGTACTCCCATTTTGTTTCCCTGTCCATTTTGCTCGTTTGTCGGACTGACTGGCCGAGGGGGACATGTCTGTTCTAACTTCCACTACGGTCAACTGACAGGCCATAATCAACCGGCGCGGCGGACTGTTAGTATGTAATGCCCAAAACCGATAATACCCGAACCAAAAAGACTTTTAAGACCTTTTGCGCTGTAATAAGTTGCTAATTGACTGTACCTAAACAAAAGCATTGGCTGTTAAAAATGTTCACCCTAACACCTATTCGCCTAGCTTTAAGTTCGCACTACAATGCACTGATAAACGCTTTTCTGTGTGTGTGCCGTCCGTAACAGTCGCGCCGGTTTCAGTGCGCATGCCCACGCCGACCCGGCTGCGTGACCTCATCAGACAGATCAGGGCTGCGCGCACGGCGGCGGAAGAGCGGAGCGTTGTAAACAGAGAGTGCGCGTATATTAGGTCCACATTCCGGGAAGAGGATAGCGTTTGGAGGTGAGTAAGGAATGTATTTGTTTAAAGACCAACTCCCTTATTCATAAACGTAAAATAAACCTATTTTAGTTAGGGTATGCTTCGTCACTTTTTGTTACGTTGTTCAAATGTCACAATGAAGGATAAGGCATTTATTAAGCACACTTTAGCTATCGTGCGTTTATGAAAAAGAGGGTTTATGTTTAAAAAATAGTAATCTAGATTTACGTGGCTGCTATATATGGTTGAATCGTTTTTTTTAGGGGATCTAGGGAAACTAGGACAAGATGGCAGCCCCACGCCTACGGTTGATTTAGTTACGCTTGAAAATAAAGGTAGACTTAGTAATTTGTTGACTGAGATCAAAGTTTAAGTAGGTGCGCGAGATTGTAAGATAAGCAACGACTACTAATGCGCTTTTCACAACTAGTTGATTTTCATATAAACGGAGCCGTAAAGGTTCATTCAGTAATGTCGGCATCGTCATAACTCTGTGTGAAAACTTGTATTATAATATCCACATTACTCAATCTTCCTCGCAACCGTTCATACGGAAACGTTTTTGTATGAATATGCTCTAAATGGAACTGTGACTTACGCCACGCTAATGCAGATTGTGAAGAAGCCTTCTAAGGCTATAAAACCAAATACGACAAGTAAAATTCAAGCCTCGCAACTGCAAAAAGGGCAAATTTGCAATTCTCATGAATGATGATCCTTATTTCTTTAAAATAAAACGGAGTTGTTACATTACATTGGGCCCTACAAGGGTCGCTCGATCTTGGTACCATTATTGGTCGGCAAGATACAGCCCTAAGCAAAAACCGAAACTAACCAAGTCCGGGATCCGGTTTGTGTCCAGAAAAACACTTCGAATTCGTTGCCAATATTAAACAGACGCGTTTGTTTGAGCACTTCAACCGTCCCTTATGTCGCGCATCTTTAATCGAGACATCGAGACGTATGTCTTGAGACTGAGATAACGTACTTATATCATAATATGATTAACCATTAGGCTGCTTTTTAATCGTCAGCTTGGCAGTAACACGATCAACGACTTCAGGTTATAATTCTATTCGCGTGCCTAATTTGTCCCGTGAGTGCATATAAACTGTAAGGTTGTGCGTTTTTTGTTTTCGAAACAGTTTTGTCTGGGTCGTAGAGACCTCCTGCAAGTAAGGGTGAATTTATGATTGTCTCTCGACGAGATGAGATGAAACGAAATGAGTGACGACATTTTCCAAATACTTTTACTGGATAGGTACTTACGTAGACAAGTTCGTGGGTAGTAACTTATAAATGTAATTTACCGCGAAAAGTCCTTGAACGTCCTTCGTTAGCGAGCGGCAGGCGTTATGAAACCGCAACCTTCGGCTAACAAGCTGGACTTAAAATCTTTGATGGAATTACAAGGACCAAAAAGGTTGTTTTATGAATTAATCACCTGCGAATAGGTTGCCTTTGTAATCGCTCGTTTTCTCTTTATGTTGTATTTATTTAGAACAAATATATATAAGCTCGTACGATCTCAAAAAAGTGGTCATAGTCCAAAAGTGGTCATAGTGGTTTAAACTACTTGCAATGGTGCAGCATTTTCTTAATCGATTGAAGGTCTCAGAGGCGCCACAATTTGCTTGATAGTTAGCTCAATCAATCAATAAATTTATTTATTTTATTTATAATCACAAGATCTCTAAAAAATACTATACCTAACTCGCGAAGGCTAAGAAGAGTTGGGTTGTCTGGAAGAGATCGCTATTTAGCGGTAAGACCGCCTGTTGTATACCTATAGTTTAAAATGTACTGTTCCGTGTTTTTTGTTTTTTGGTGTTCAATAAAGAGTATTTGTATTGTATTGTTGTATTGTAAGAGTTCGTAGCTAAAATGCTGCAATTTTTTTCGTACATATATTATAAGGTTTTTAATTGAGATCTTTTTTTACATCCGTTATTGAAATGGACTAACTATATGGAGCGTTTAACCGTCAACGTGTAGATAAAAACATATTATTCTTGATTTTACTATATATACAGTAAGTACTCACGTGTAAGCCATTTAAACCGTTCCATAGAAACCCCCTTTGCGAAGAAACGGGCCATTTCTTTACACTATATTTAAATTTTCTTTGGCTTTGTGATTATCTTTCCTAATCTTGATTAGCTATGCATATCCCCACTACTATTATGACTCTTCCTTCATACAATTCACAAAAATCATAATCTACACCGACGCATTATCAATACCAGTCATTCACGTCACCGCGTCTGACTTCAAAAGACCATGAGAGCGACATTATATTTACGTCAAGTTGATCATCATGATGTACACTGACGGAGTCAAACTGCATCAGTTAGTTTGAAAGTTCTTGATGCAGTAATTTTAGTGCCACTTCAACATCAACATCTCTTCCCACAGATGTCGCAACATTGCGAAACTTCTTTACATCCACATGCTGGGCTACCCAGCCCACTTCGGGCAGCTCGAGTGCCTCAAGCTCATTGCCAGCCCGCGGTTCACGGACAAGCGCGTCGGGTACCTCGGGGCGATGCTGCTGCTCGACGAGCGGCAGGACGTTCACCTGCTCATCACCAACTGCCTGAAAAAGTAAGTCTAGTTTAGTCCAACTGTGATTAGCACTAAGCTTTTGTTTTAGATTAATGTAAAGTCAGAATAATCGATTACTGGTCGTAGTCCAATGCCCATGCAGAACCCTGCGGCCCTCGCCAACAATGGCGTGGACAGGGAATCTCTGGGTTTTTAGTGGGTATTGCTGCCACTTTTGGTTGGTGAGTCCCACATAACCTGTGATTAATTGATTACTTCTGACAAGATACACTCAGTCACTCACATACTGGTACAGAGGGCTCCGAAAAATATTCTTACCCTTGCTGAGCAAGGTTGAAATCCGCTGTTATATAATATAACACTTTGCCATTAAATAACTCTTTGCTACTGAACCCGTCAGTTTATATAAGCTGTATGTTGCAGAACACTTTTCTTTTAAGTTAACTTCGGGATAGTAAAGCATTATAGTAATCATGTCATGACATGTTATTGGTACAGTGCAAGAGGTCTTTCAAATTCTTTCAGGTGCAGGTAAAGTCCATTTTTCTCAAAAATGACAGGAAAAGTTGACATTACTATCTATATATTGGGATGCGAAGTACATAGTTTACTGACAGATCTCAAATTAAAAAAAAAAAACATTGCGTGCTCGCTACACAAGCACGCAATGTTGCATACAAATTTCATTACCATCTAGTATCTAACTTTTTAAAAAGTGAAAACGGCCTTAATAAAATGAGGGCACAAGTCTTATTACATCCAAATTTTGTTCGGAATATAACTTTTTTATCTGTATCTCGAATAGCTTGAGTAGTTTTAAAAAAAAAGCTTGCGTTTCTCCTTGTCATAAACAAAAGACGGTAAAGAGTAGGTAATATATTGTCTGTATAGATTGTGTGGTATTTCTTTCCTTAATAAAGTACTTTACTCCAACATAATTTTATTCTTGTGATTTTTGAGAAAAGCACTATATATGCCTCGGCAGGAACGGCAATTGCGGGCCTCGTATTTTTAAACGGACTCGCAAGCTCGTCCGTTTAAACCAATCCTCGCCCCGCAATTGCCTACTTCCGTGCCTAGGCAATAATGTACTATTAATACCTCGCTCAACACCGTATGAGTGCAAGTAATCGACAAGTATCTTATAACAATGCAATAAAGTGAAATACTGGGAACATGTCTTAGCAGGCGACAACCCTCAACGGCGTTTTAAGAGTTGTTGCACAAGGTTGACGCTATAATTTATGGAGAGTAAAAATAACAAATCTTTGTACGTGGTTCAGGAAAACCGGCTGCTCATATTGGAAAGATCGCAACTTTGCAATTCTTAACTAAAGAATCCAATCAATATGTTTTCCTTGTAATCCTTACAGTAGTCGGCGATAATTTAACCAACCAACTAACGGTATGGTTGGTCCAAAGCTTTTGCCTTTATTTTTGAATTTTGAATTTACTTTACATCTTTCTAAAACGCTGGATGTCTGCCAAATGATAAAGTCTCCCTAAGTTTCCTTTATCCCGAACGATATCCCTATTAAGTCTGCCCTGCCCCGTCTGCAAATAAACCTGTCCACCCCATCCGTAATTTCCCTCTTTTATTCTCAATTCCTTCGGCAATATCACCCCACGAACAATTTAAATTCACTGAGGTATTGTATGAAACTCGCAATTTTAACGTTAGGGCTTACTGAGACTGAAGTCGTATAAGAGTAGAGCTCAATCGTTTTGACCTGAAGATTGTAAACGTGTGTGTAAGCATGTACGGATACACGACATTCTGATTTTACACGAACACTGAGGCATGTGTGCGTCTGTTTTGTGTTGTGGATCATTTGTCGTATTGATTTTACTACTACAAACAATGACTGCCTTAAAAGTGATTTACCTATAGTAATGTATTCTGTTTACTAGCTGGTAATGATGGAGGAAGTATCAATATAGGACATCATTATTGTTTAGTATTGCCTGTAGGTGGCTTTGTGTGGTACGAACATGGAAATAAATTGTCCAATTAGATAAAACTTGATTTATAAGTATTTGCGATCGTGTACCTATCTATCTTTAGCAAACCTATTATTGACTATCCTATAGCATTAAACAGGGTACATTTGTTTGTTCAAATACTTCAAAAAAGAGTTCTCAAAACTACTGTATTTCTTTTGTATTTTACACAATATCTATGCGAATTGTGAACCTGTCGTAATTATTTTAATAAAGTGTTCATATTCAGGAACAGGAAATCAGGACTTCCAAATTTTACGCCAGAGCTGGCTTACATTGGTTTTTAAAATCATGTTATTTATTTGAATGAACGAAAACTACTTTTAAAAAAAGACAGCGGTCTAGGTAAGTCTTGTCTCCTGCATACTTGTTTTCAATCAGATTATTATTTATTATTATTAGAGCTATTTCCATTAGATAAAGACAGATACTTTAAATTCAACTTGTTTTTTAATACATTTTGCACTTCGTTCTCTTTACTATTTGCAACAGTCTAATCACCGTAGACTTATCTGCGCGTTACTTTTTATTCATAAATATGTATAAAATGATATACCTTAACAAATACACGACGGGTGAAGGTGTACACTATACAATGCTTGTCTGACAATATACAATGCATGTAGGTGAACAAAAAAAGCGCATTGTAACGATAGCATTGTGTAAACGTGGCCGAGGTGAATGAGCCTTTTTACTGTATGCGGCAGACTAGCCACTGCAGCGTTGAATCATCGCTTTTTTATACTAATTGCTTTAAATTAACAATTGTAAACAGAAAACCTCGCAAACAACGAACAATATAATTATGTACGTGATGTGCAGTCGAACATATTGATTTACGTATGACTTTAGGATTCGACGAGCTAAATGACGTATTTAAGCCATATAAGTCTTCCGTGGCTATTGTTTGACAGTGCATACGTATTTCAGATAATGGGGCTGTGTTTGTACATTACAAGAACTTCAAATGTGATGGTGAAACGGATGGTATAATGTAATGACGTTGACAGGGTTTGAAAATATTTATTTAATCTTTATTGCATAAAAGCAAGTACAAATGGCCGACTGGATGCAATGGCATCATCCAACAGGCAAATAAAAAAGAAATCGCAATACTATTATAAGTGCTTATAAAATATACATAGGTATAGAATTGGTATACAAATGGTACTCGTTTGAATCTAATTCGAAGCCTGTAAGCCTCCCTCGGGAGAGTATTGTGCGCTTGACAGCAGAAATAACGCTTCAAATTTATGCGTCTGCGATTTTTATCGTTTTATGGCTTTTCCGGTTCTTGATTTTATGGATCGTTATTGTTCGTGCTGCAGTTGTAATAAACGCAGTCAATTGAATACGCTGGCTAAAATTATACAACTGATTACTTAAACTACTTTGCAATATGTGCGGCGATAGACGTATGTAACTTCGTAATACGATGAAATTCTGTATATCAACGCGGAAAGGTAGTTATAATTTTTTCTTCCACATGCTCGAAAATGTTAACCTTACTGTTGTAAAATCAGACCGCAAAGATCTGAGTTCCAGGCCCAGGTAAAATTAAAAAAAGAAAAGTTATTATTTACCAACGGCACGGGCCGAAAAAATGTATGAAATTTCATTACGTACCTGTTTCTAATGTAAATAAAATTGTGAGTAGGTATTATTAAGTAAATATTATTAAAAATTGGGTTATATTTTCTTGCATTGTTGAAGAAAAGCACTATACTAGCCTCAGCCGGGAAGGGCGGTTGCTGGACTCGTATATAGCGCGGCCTCGACTGCGTCTCGGCCACGCTAACTCATACTCGATCTGCAACAGCCAATTTCCCGGCTTCTGAGGTAATATACTATTATCTCCAAAAATAATCTTTATAGCAGCTAAACTGAGCTTCGTTATTTTATTAGTCAGTATTTTTTTACTCATTATTTAGGACAACAACAAAAAACATAAAAACCTAATGTCATGAAATGGGACACAGCATAATGTTGGCACTGGACCAGGGCTTCTATTCAACGTGGTAAAAACAATATCGTTCTTGATCTGTTTTCAAACTTTTTTTTTTACAGTTATGGCGGCCGAATAAAAACAATCATAACAGGACACGTATTATTATGTTTTTTATATCTGCACTAGTGCAGTTTAATTTCAGTAATGGTCAGTCGATTTAGACGGTTCTATCTTTCTGTAAAGCTTTCACGACCATCCTACTAAGCTTAGATTTAATTATATTGAACATGGACATGGCTTGAACCCCGGGGAAGAACATAGGATACCTATTTTTCATACCGCAAGCGATAAACGAGGTCTAATTTATTTTTACTCAATATTTTGAGGATTAACTAACAGCAGAAGTAGCTAGTTATATCGGGAATACATCAAAATTCTGTTTATTTTGAATATTCATTTATCCGAAAGAAACATAACGTTATGGTATTTTATGAAAATTCGGAATTATGTAGTGTACCCAGTTATATCGACGCGTCGAAGCGTGACGGATTGTGTGCCGGCACGCGATGCCGCTAATTCGAGGATAATCGCGTTATTTAGTGCGAAAACGCCCAATTCGTGATATTTTTAGATCGGTATCGGTATGAGGCAGGGCTGCTACTAGCACCAACAATGAAACCGCGGACGAGCTGGCAAGGGAAGGGTCCAAGGGCGCATACGTCGGACCTGAACCATTTGTGGCACCCTCACCGGGCACTATAAAAGCAGCCCTGAACAACAACGCCCTAGAAAACCACCAAAAAGAGTGGAAAACTAAAATCCTCGGTTGCGGCTACCCAGAACCGAAAGATTTCAAGGCACTGCCATTGCACTCCACTATCTGAAGGGGTTTTTGGAAGGGGTAGACGCATTGGATTAAGCGCTAAAAGAGGGGTAACACAATAGATCCCACAGGGTCGAAGTGTATCCGTAAGGACCCCACCAAAAAGATAAGATGTAAGATAAGCACCAACAATAGTAAATTGTACAATAAGGCCATAAAACAAACTATTTTATCCAAGATTTATGGTATCCACCCTAGCCGGCAGGCGGCAGGGGTTGGATAATTAAGTTCGAGGATAAAATGGGTTTTAAGACCGTGTTATACACTGTTTTTCACTTCGATTACGAGGAAATAAAACAGCGATAATGTAAATTCCGTACGTAATGTAACCTCTTTCCCGCCACTGTATTTCTTTTTAATTTTCCGAATGACATTTTTAACTTAGGTCAAACGCAATACTGCCAAGACATACGTTGATTTTGTAATGTTTTTGTTAATAATAGTTGATTTTTATTTAATTCAGTCACCTCTACTGCCTGGCTGTAGGGCTTAATTGTCTTAGTGTAGATGACAGCAACACTTTATTCACTAGTGCATAAAATGCGAAAGTGAAAATATATATTTGGTATTGTTAATGTTCTAGTTTCTTATAATTTGTGGTTTTAATTTAAAAATAAAATATCTTTGTAATTTTTTATGACAAGGAAATGAACCCCCGTGCACCCTCCTGCCAGCGCCCATGCCTAGCGCTTTGTCAAAATAATCTTAGTTACTCGAGAAACGATAAATGCTAAATGATGGCTTGACTTTTAATATTTCAGTGTCAAAGTCCTTTTTCTTTAGCTACACATTTTTGATAGTACCTCGCCAAATTTTTGAATAGGTAAATGTCCTCCGCATTCTCGAAATAAACCTAGTTACATTATGCATTTTACTTTCAGCGCTTTAAAATGCCTGCTTTTGAGTGCACATAAATTGAGAAGCTGAACGGTGCGGCCCGGTTTACATAAATTAGCTGATAAAAGGCTTGGTAGGAATAGGAACACTGTTTGGATACTTAACCCGTGGAACGTCCTTTAGACAACGCTTGTCTACAGGAGTATTTGAATTTGAAATAATAATAAAATATGGCATAAAGTATATTCCACGGGTTAAAACTATATGCAAAATTGGAGACAGCATTCCCGCCCCCTCCTCAAACTAGAGGCGGCAATAAAGAATCAATGAAAAGGGACACAACGTTAATCATAAAATCGCTTTTTTGCATAAGGGTTCTGCATCGTAGCTTTCAGATGTTGTTTTTAAGTATCAGTTACCATGAGTTTTTGCAATTGGAATGATATGAAGTAGCATATTCTAAGGGCTTTGTCTTATGTGTCTCTTTGGGTATAAGGAACAAAAAGCTACTAAACTCTGCAAAGTAGACCACGACTCGGCATAATGCCGCAGTAAGCCACGGCACGGGTTTCAGTCGCTCTGTTCTGTTGTGCTTGTTTTCTGACCCATGTATGACCTCTTTTTAACCGACTATGCCAGAAGAAAGATCTACGAGTCTATGTATGTACTTATATTCAAAACATTTTTACAAAGTATAATGACGTATATATAACTACGATGTTTATTTCTTGATCCTCAGGCGTAAAAGGACTTAGACTAACTTAAAACAATTACATGCTAGATATAGTTAGATAAGTATATAGTAAATATTGATGAACAAATAAATAATACGGATCGGAACGGAAATAATTGTAAGGTCTTTTAACGACCCACCCGACGCCGCATCCGTACGTATCCTTTCCGATCCGATGCGAGCCGTGCCGTTTGGTGCAAATCATTCTTAAACGTGTGACCAACATAAATCGTATTTTGCATGCTTACCTTGTTGTACATAATGCAAGTCAACAGTCTGCGTCGTCAAAATTATAAACTAGGTTAAAGTCATGGTAAGTATGTATGTATGTATGTATGAGATAAAAATCGGATGTTGCACTCTAGCATCTAAACTATTGCACCGGTGCTACTTTCTTATGATCAGGGCTCGTACTTTTCATGCCGATGACGTCATAATGACGAAATTTTACACACAGGTGCTGTTTTCATTTGGCAGGTGTTTAGGTATGTATTAACTGGTACAAATAAAAAAATGTAAAATAAGAAGCGGTAAAATGATTATAGTTAAATACAGCTTAATCGCAATTAAAAACACGGATCACGGCAGCATTTTTTTTTCATTACTCATTATGATTACTAAAAATGGCAAATTGAGACAATTGTTTAATATTCTTTTATTTATGTCAATGCCATAATTATATTTGTGACTATTTTAATCATATTAATATTATTACTGAAATATTACAGTTTTTGGATAATGTTACTCGATGATTTTTACCACTGTCCTTCTCAATCAAATAGTTTCATTTACGTTTTAGGTATGAAGTAGGTATTTATTTTTCTACGCGTCAATAGATTACTTAACTTTTTTTAAAATCATTAAATGATTGACGACTAATGGTTAATAATTACAGTGAAACTATTTGGAATCATGCTCTTATGTAGCGTGACGTCATTTTTGGGTCAACAGCATGAAAAGTACGGGCGCTGCGTATGATTCTTTAAAAATTTGTTAGCGATATAGGCTATAAAAAAGGATGCGGCATACTAGACGCCAGTCGGTAGCTTTTACGCTTTCCCTTCATTACTTTGTTATTCCTGCCTATGTTTCCCCAAAAATATTTGTATATTTCTGAACTAGACGAGATTAACATTTAGACTGGTTGTGGCTTCGGATAAATAATGTATATGAAGTTTTCTGCCACAACCTTCTACACCAGTTAGTGTATGTACCACTTGTTTTAGTCATTGCCGCTATATTACGATCGACATGTCGCTTAACGACTACCCTTAAGAACCTTAGCGTTAGCCTGGATGACAATCGGGATGTCATCATCATTCATAGATACACATGACAACGATCTGATCTCGGCTCCGTCCACGTGGAACTTGTTTTCCCTTGTTGTTGTTGTTGTTGTCGTCCTATGGTACCCCAGTGGTACAGAAGGCCTTCGTGAGACGTCTCAATCCGCTCCTGTCCTGAGCCTCTCGCTCCGCGTCTCTCCAACTCAGCCCGGCTGCCCGCATTTTTCCCTTAGGAACTATATTTTTTTTGGGTTAAAGTGATACCGTGATATGGACTATCTGCGTATAAAAAACATACAAATATCCTTAGATTGGCAGGATAGAAACCTTACGTAAGATTAAAGCGATTTATCTATAGGCCATGAAATTCCAACAGAAGCGCCTTTTAAACCCTCATAATGAAACTTGACTTCTAAAGATAGGTATCAATGTCACGGGATAAAAAGGTTGCATATTTTACTGTCCATGTCATGGTGGTACCCGTATTTTTGTACTGTTTGTAACTTTGTGTGACCCTCGGACCTAGGTCGTTGCCCCTGTTTTCGGGATCAATATTTAGCTGCCTCGCCGGAACAGAACCGGTGTGGGTTGGTTTTTGATTTATCACCGCGATTCTTGAAGGAGATAACTTACGGTCGGGGTGGGGTTTGAAAAATTGGCGAGCTCAAAATATAATAGATTATAATGTAATGTCATAGTTCTCAATTCTGAGGTCATTTTATGAAGATGATGGCTATAAACTGTACCTGTCAAGTTCTATCATATCTAGATGCATTCATTATGAATATAAATAATCCATTTAATCCGTATACGTGAGCGATTGTGTATTCTTTATTTTTTATTAAGGAAGCTCCGATAAATTAATGTGTCATTTGAGTAGCTTAACAACTAGCTGATGATTCGTAATAGCATTCATTAGCGTGGATGCAACTTCACCCATAGCATATGTGATAGACTTCAAAAAAATCCAGGTATTAAAAAATATCCTTAAAATATGTTCTACCAACAACCAAACTAATCAAGTAAACATCGTTAGATTCACATTAAAGGTTACGATCGAAATTAACTTAGTAGTTCATTAAACTTTCGTATCGGCGCTCGCGTTATGGCCGGTAAGATCGATCAGCACTAGAACGCTAAATGTTCTGATAAGGGAACCTCGTTAATGACTGACTTGTAACCACTAACTAGCCTAGAATATTGGCGGTCGTAATAAACCGCTCATTCCCAAAATACTACATTACTCCTTTTACCAGGTTTTCATAAAACCAGATTCGAAATCTTGGGTGAACATAATAAACAATTACCTTATTTGGATGTTTAGTTTTGAGATTCCGATATATTGAGAATTTGGTATTTTAAAATACTGGTATTTTGGAAATTAGCGTAATAAACTCTAGTTAGTATGTAGAAATTAGCCGACTTTATACGTTAAAGTAAAATTACTAGCATAGCGCCAATCCTGGTAGTCCTCAGGGTTGGCAGCGCATTTGCAGTCTTAAGATTCCAAATGTATATTCGCCTCACGGCTTGTGACGATTTGTTTTCACATTGCCATAAGAAAACCTTGAAATGGGGTCTATTGTCGACTAGCTGTCGAATAAGACAACCGTTGAAATTACTAGCATAGATAAAATCAATCTTAGTCCTGGTTGGGAACGTATTTGCATTTTAGGACTGCCGTTCCGGAACCCTCTTACCATGTGGTAAACAGTGGCCATGTCGACTAGCCTGTACAACACCAAACTAACCTCACTCTTGTCCCGCAGCGATCTCAACAGCAACACCCAATTCGTGGTCGGGCTAGCGCTCTGCACCCTCGGCGCTATCGCCTCCCCCGAGATGGCTCGTGACCTGGCTTCGGAGGTGGAGCGGCTCATCAAGTCGCCCAACGCGTACATCAAGAAGAAGGCGGCCCTGTGCGCCTTCCGCATCATCAGGAGGGTGCCGGACCTCATGGAGATGTTCCTGCCGGCCACCAGGAGTTTGCTTACGGAGAAAAATCATGGTGAGGAGGAAAGCTATTGTTTCAAGATTATAGGTTAAACGGTTATTCATAAATGCACGACAAACCTATTGTCGTTAAAGTTGAGCTGTTCCTTTCTGTCAAATCGAAATATCACAATAACAGATAAGGACAAAACACATTTGAAGTACACTTTAACTAATGTGCGTTTATGAATAAGCGGGTTAATCTTTATAGATAAAATAAATAAAACAATACGATATCAACACTATCAGTTTCTTTGTCTTGAATCTATGGACACGCAAACTTATTATAATAATAATACAGTAGAAGGAAGATAAGAAGTAAATCCTTACACCTGTCATTTTAGTACAAATTATAATTACAACATGAGAAAAAATAATTCAGGATTGATTGCTGATTGATGTCCTTTAACCTGTTGTAAGTTTAAACAACCAACTTCAAAAGACGAGCATGTCCTCATTTCGTCAATTTTCAACCGATTTTATTGTTTCTTTTTTTCCACATAGGTATAGGGTATATGTCAAGGGTGGTTCTTTATTACCTTTTGTGAAAGAATACCGGGTGGCAGAAAAAATAGTAATGAAATTTCATATATTGCGATATATTCGCCTGGAGTCGGTCCAATGTTTTTTTGTTGGTATTACATTTACTAGATCTCACAATTGATTGCCAATTCCGTCGTTAGAACTCCGAAGAATGAGTCGCCTTTTGTTTAATAACTAAACAGATAGAATGGGTATCTCTTACCAAGAAAACAGAATCAGATATGCCTGTCCGTTGAAATTCAGAGAAGCGTGAACGTTTTTTAACGAAAACAATAATGTGGTGTAGGGTTTCCTGTCATGTTGGTCTAACCTTGACGGACTAGTTAAGTACACTGTACAAGAGTAATGAAAACGGGTCACTTTCTATGGAAATTCTATACAAAGTGACCCGCTTTCTTTGCCCTTGAGTATATAATAAACATGTAACATACATAAGCGGGCTGGACGCATTGGCACTATCTGGATAGAGTAATGGCGTTTACGTATAGTTTGATCTGAGCATTTTATAGCGCAGTACCACATTTTCAAAACCTAATTTTTCAGTTCCAAAAACGAATAGTCAGCATTTCCGAAATACTAGAATTTCAAAGCACTATTATCTCAATATACTGGAAGTCCAAAATTCAACATTAAAGGTATCGTTTATTATTGTTACCCAACATAAAATCTAGTGTTATGGGAATCTTGTAAAGAGAGGCTTAGTATTTAGATTGTTTGGGAATTATTTTCACACATTTACAATTTTACACCTAGTTTTTGTGGTAAATTTTGATTGGCAAAATATTATAATTAATCTATAAGTAATTAATGTTGTGGGAACTCGAACTCAACCACTAATGCGGTTTTTTTACTCCGACAGTAATGAAAAACTGACATTAAATTGCTCGTTAAAACAAATTACACAGTTATCTACGTAAAAATAATTTAAAAAAAACTATAACAATAATGACAATGTTATCTTATTCAGGTGGGCCCTCTCGGATACACCCCGACCCTGTAGTGTCTTTTGTACAATTACACCTCATACACACACATATACAGTACACACATACTCGTACACTCACCTGCTTGTACAACTTTTCTCACGGCATTTGCTCACAATATGGGGCTTGTCCGTGGTAGTACAGATGCAGAACATAATCACAGTACAGATGCAGTCAGAAAGTTTGTATTAGTCTTGCTTCTTCAATTAGTTTATTGACGGGTACTAAAGCTGACCAAGAAGGCATGATAAATACGAACTTTTCCGACAGAAAACGCTGTCCTATGTTTATTTACTACATCTGTACTTTCAATAAATATGTTCGTTATTGTATTTTCTTCATAAAAAGTATTTGAAAGTAGTATTATTTATTATTTGCACTCGAACGAACAAAAAACTCCAAATTGCCAGTTAGCAAACTTTAATGTAAAGGGTTTCGAGGCGGAATTGTGCTTGTATTTCGTAATTCAATTTACTTTGCGCTCTCCTTTACTTGGACTTAAATGTTTTCAATTACTCTTAAAACGTTAATAGGATCGCTGTGTTTAAAATTCCTCTTAGGTATTATTAATTTTACGTAATAAGGGCGTGTGCCATTTACAATCACAAACAAAACAATTGCATTACTTTGCATTTGGTCACACCCACTCACTCTTCGTGAACCGGCCTTTCTTTCTGAAATATTATTTAAATGAAATAACCTTTACAAAAAGTAAAAAAACATGGAAATTTTTAAAACATTATTTAACCCCGTGCCACCCAATGTACATCACATTGTACAAAGAGGCACTTAGCATAACCGCCCAGAATTGAAAAATGTTTTTTTTTGACTAAACGCCCATTATACACTGTACTCATGAAAGTTTGGACATAGAAATGTTTTGGCTTATAGGTAGCACACTGGGCGTTTAGCTGATCTCGCGTTTTTTTTCTTGGGCGGAACTAGATTAGTTTAAATATTTCAAAAAGAAAGGCCGGTTTACAAAGAATGAGTGGACGTGAAAAAATGCAAAGTGATGCAATTGTTTTGCTCGTGAGTGTAATTATGATGAAATATGTTTTGCCGATTTGCAATATCAATTACAGTTTTTACAAATACAACGGACCGACTTTTTGTTATTATAGATAGTTTCTGTTTAATTACCTAATATCATCAAAATCCAAAATATTGGAGGACCCCCTTTTCTATTAAAAAACCAGTATCAGTGCTACCCACTTTCCGATAACACGCGACCAAAATAGCACTGTCTAATATTCATATAAGTTCTCATACGATCTAGGTTCCAAGTTCCCCTGGTGATCTTATCAATGTGTCAACAGGTGTCCTTATCACCGGAGTGACGCTCATCACAGAGATGTGCGAAAATAGTCCCGACACACTGAATCACTTCAAAAAGGTAAGATTTTGCTTGGCATACCTATTTGACCTTTTTGGTTATAATGTACGTATTATTTTAGGTTAAGTCCTTTGTGATGTATAACAGCATTAATTATGTTGTAATAAATCAAAATACATAATTCTCTGGACTATGTTAAAATAACATGAAACGAAAATAAGTATATTTAACGTATACAAAAACAACAAAACATAGTTCGACTGATAATGTGTCGTCAGACATATATAAAATGTTGTAGTCATGAGATACGTAATGTCGATGTTTCAGTGTCTACTCGACCTTTATGCTCTTTCAGGTTTATTTTAGAGGAAAAGCTACTCAAATAAAAACTTTTTTGTCTTGAACTGTTCCAACATAGCATACAAACATGTTATCAATATCAGTATAGTTATTTTTAATTTTCAAAGATATTCGTTAGGGAAGAGTGAATCGCGACGACATTATAGCCCTGCCAATTGTTTAAACGACTGTACAAGCGTGTGTGGCTCCACACGGCGATATCGTGGGCCCCTCTAGCACACGGGCGGCGGTTATTGCCAACTTTAACTTGCCGTAAAAATTGCTCATATGACGTCACCTTCTCACACGACACTTATCATGAAAAATAGCAATGACGTAATGTTATCTTGATCAAGTCCACCCGCAACTCCTGCTACTTAAAATTATTTTGATATAATAAACAGTTAAGTCGTTTGAAAAGTAAATCTAATCATAATTTAGTCTATGGCTTGAACTTGTTACCAGCCCAGTTAGTAACGCGGTCATTTAACTGATGGATGTAGTTCGACGGGTTTTTGCCATCAGCGAAATCGAGAGAGCTCAATTACTGAACCCGGGCGGTGGGTAGCTGTACTTTCAAACTAACATAATATAAGTTTTTGTCAAACTAGCTCGGTGCAAATTATCAACTTTAGCTTCTACCGGATCGCACAAAAAATTGGCTCTAAACGTAGCGTACCGTAACGTGGCGTATAAACTCTAAATTCTGATGTCTGCGGGTGGCGATGACCGATTTTCTTCAGTAGGCCTGTAAAACACGCTATTTAAAAAAACTTTAATCGGGACATTGCAACGGCATTCAAAACTATGCTACACGGGTTGGAGTAAATAATCTTATCTCTATAAAGCAATGTACACAATAATGCGTCCCACGATTTATAAAAAAAGATAAGGCTATCAAACAGACGTGCATTCGCCCTGCTCCATTGATATAGATTATAGCCCAGTAGAGTATGCAGAACTAATGGGCTTTTCGGAATGTATTTTGTATGGTTTTATAAAAAAATACGGATTTGTCCAATAGAATTAGTATCCAAACTGCTAACCATTCATTCATATTATTTCCTTTTAAGAATAAAGTAAAAGTTTACGATAGTAATTATGTGATTTGGAAAACAATGAAACGTCTTTATGACCAAATACGTAGATCAAATACCTTTCTGAACATTATCACCCTTATCACTCTAATATTATAAATACAAAAGTTTGTGTGTGACTTAGATTTGTCAGTTCTTCGCGCTAAATGGGCTGCACGGTTTTACCCCCGTGGGATAGTTTACGCGGACGAAGTCGCAGGCAGTCACTATGAAATAGATCTTAAAAGTAAAGATTGTACCTAAGACTGTTTAGTTTTTGAGACTTTTGGATTAAACAATATATTTTTTAAAGAAGTACACAAAAGAAGTCCATTACATTTTTTTATTGATACCAGGAAAGAGGACTCTGTTCATTACGGAATTCTAAGAAATAGTAATAAATAAGCTTTGTTTTCTCCGTAGCGTAATAAATGGAAATGGAAATTTTATATTGCTTTCTGAATATTTCTTTGATGTCTGGAGGTCGTTTGATAAAGTATCTAATAACGCTGTGTTGTTATACATTGATTTATATAACTTACTTTTCTCCTCTTCGGGTGTATTTCAAGTCTCCCGATACTTGAATTGATATCATTACTTGGTCAATTTGCGACGTTAAAGCGGCTAGGTGTAATAAGTAATACTAAACGGGTTAATCTGCTCTCTACTTGCGATCTGCTTTATCCAAATCGCCTCTTTAGTGTCCCACCCTGGGCAAAGTCTCGAAAATAGAAATAGAAATATACGTGACAGTAATCTACTGTTGTATTGTAATTTGTATTGCGAATGTCAATTATTTACTTAGTTGGATGGTTTGTTGGTTTTTTAGCCTTAGCTATACCGAAAATTAACTTTTCCTGAGGAATTAGCGATTTACTATTTGTTTTACCTTTTGAAAGCTAACGACGCTTAAAGTCGTCATGAGCCGTCTTACGTGCTTAAACTACTACAAAGACGCTTAAGTACAGCTTAAATAAACTGTTTTTCGTTTAAATTAAGTTTAATTTTACATCGCTATTTAAATTTTTTTGGCGTATGAGTGTCATTGTTATTTATAATTGATATAGAACGGTTAAAGGGTTTAAATCTAATTTTGAATCATAAACAGCTCGTTGTACAGTCTTGACATTGACAATATTACGTGGCATAAAACTTCATTATTCTCAATCTCGAACTTTAAAAGCTAACAAACTTCATTGTTACCCACTAAACGCTACGAGGGTTTAGCTTTGTACCCTTCCATACAAAGGATGCCGTTGAGCAGAGTCAAGATTTCCACTCGAGGAATTCCGTAAACAAGCCTCAAATACACTTGCTTGAGGACCGTTTGAGGACGCTTTGATTAAAACTTTCAAGGTGTTAACAAATGTAGCCGGTATTATGTCGGGGTGCGCTTCAATCTGTCTAAAACATTTTGTATAATTTCATTTAACTAACCGCGAAAAGTATAATGAACGTTTAGCATAAAAACCAATTGTATGATTTCATCTGACAAACGATCAAATAACATAACACTCATTTAGTATAAATACCATTTTCTTGTTATTATGCATTTTTAGTCAATTTCTTCTGCCCACATTAATAGTATTTTTTTTATTTTTTATTTTTATTTTCTTTATTGGGGAAAAAAACAGACACAGACATTAGAAACAGAATATACAAATAGAACATAAAACTAACTAAGTGTAGCCTATATCCTGGGGCAATTCCCACTAAGACTTATTTATACAGTAATTAAAGTAGTGGCAGTGCCGTAGGAACGAAACATATAACAGGAAAACAAACAGCATGCTTTAATGTTAATACATTTAGACAGGCCATGCTAATAAAAAAAAAAAAAACTATCAAAGACTTATAAATTACAAAATATGTTCTTTCCATAAGTATATAATTTTTCACAATCTCATTTACTTTATTAAGAGTTTAATTCTATCTTTGAATTTGGCACGCGTGTTACTAAATATGTCAACCGAGACCAGACTTTTATTGTACGTTTGGCATATTCTACGCAATGGTGCGCGGGTTCCCGCCTTAGATGAGCTCGAAGGGACCGCGAACAGGGACATGGAACGCGTCCGAAGCGCTGGCGCGCGGAAGCCGATACTCTCGAGGAGTTCTGGACAGTTGTAGTATCCTGTGCATATTTTATATAGCACTGTCGCGTCCTGGACCGTCCGCCCATTAATAGTATTTTTTTTATTTTTTATTTTTATTTTCTTTATTGGGGAAAAAAACAGACACAGACATTAGAAACAGAATATACAAATAGAACATAAAACTAACTAAGTGTAGCCTATATCCTGGGGCAATTCCCACTAAGACTTATTTATACAGTAATTAAAGTAGTGGCAGTGCCGTAGGAACGAAACATATAACAGGAAAACAAACAGCATGCTTTAATGTTAATACATTTAGACAGGCCATGCTAATAAAAAAAAAAAAAACTATCAAAGACTTATAAATTACAAAATATGTTCTTTCCATAAGTATATAATTTTTCACAATCTCATTTACTTTATTAAGAGTTTAATTCTATCTTTGAATTTGGCACGCGTGTTACTAAATATGTCAACCGAGACCAGACTTTTATTGTACGTTTGGCATATTCTACGCAATGGTGCGCGGGTTCCCGCCTTAGATGAGCTCGAAGGGACCGCGAACAGGGACATGGAACGCGTCCGAAGCGCTGGCGCGCGGAAGCCGATACTCTCGAGGAGTTCTGGACAGTTGTAGTATCCTGTGCATATTTTATATAGCACTGTCGCGTCCTGGACCGTCCGCCTGCCAACCAATGATAGAAGCCCGAATAGTAATGAAAGTCGTTAGAAATATATATTTTTTAATGTATGAAAATCATAATTTTTGAAATTATGCATTTCGTTTTATGCATCAAAATTATTACATCGTTGGTTTATTATAGAGATCGAGATTATGCAATTCGTGTTATGTAAAATGTAAATTATACCATTTCTTATTACCAAGTCGGCTCATAAATTCTGCCATTGAGATTTATAACAATAAAAAAAAAATGTTCCATAAACCACCACCACCACCAATAAAAACCTTATTTTAAATAAAAAGAAGCGGAATTTATTTTATTTACTATTGGAATAATTTGATGTACGAACTTTAAGCATTACCATTTGGGGCAGGAAAGCTTGGGTCAAATCACGCTCGACGAAGATACTGATAACGGGTGCAACTTTTGTAAGAGTTCTCGTATTTAGTCGAAATTTGCGTGATATATTGACCAGACTTTTATCTTTAAATTCTGATACAAATGTATTCCAAGCAACTAAACATCCGCTTAACAACGATCAATCTTCGAGTCTCATGAACGACCTTACGATTTCAGATCAATTTGCAGCATTACAAAAACACCAAATTTCATGCTTCATAATCTGGTTTTTGAGTGTGGTTAAAAAAATAATGCTGGTCTCTGAACATACCCAGAGATGAGAGGCTTCACAATGTTAAATAAAAAAAGTTTCTTGGTTAACAAAGACCAACCTTTCAAGCGTTTTCAAAAGTGAAATTTTCAGAAAACTCGTGCGTAATTTATTCGGTGCCTACCGTGAATGTTAAAAGATGGTATCGGAAATTGCGGCGACTCTGTGGAATCATAATTAGTTCCCAAAAATTTACATTCATTAAGCTTTGAATTTGTATATATTTTGAAATTAAAAAATAAACAAGTTAGGTTTATTTGACTAAACCTTTGTGACAGAACTTATGGACCGACTAGGTATATATACTAAACATTACACACCCATTATATCGAGCGTTTTTAATAAGACATTTTATTTATTAATCACCAGGGACCGCAAGCGACTTCGTCCGCGTTGAATTTGATTTGTCATCCCTCGGGAACCGTTCATTTTTACTTCATATTAGCCTATGTTGCTCATGAATAAAGTAGCATTGTAATCGTGTTTTTTTTTTGAAAACGGTCCAGTAGTTTTTGACTTTCTTCGTTACAAACGTATAAAAGTACAAATCATTCCTCTTTATAATATTAGTGTGGATAATTAGATAAGTGTGAGGATGTGAACTTGTGAAGGTGTTAAGATGTTTGATTTTCTATGATGCGTTTTAGACTTATTTGGAGGACGCGTGGCACGACACGAAACTCTCGGTTTCATAATTATTAATGCTTAGCATACATCATAAAACTAAACGTTTACACGTGAAATTATGAATAAAACTTATTTGGCTAAGGCTTTGAGCGTTCCAACCGCCCGTCTCGTGTTACGAAAGATAAATAAAATTGAGTCACGGTTCTAACAGATTTCCTCGAAAGTTAATATTACTTGTCATTTTATATAATTACTTTATCGTAACACAGATGGGCGGATCAAACGCTTGTGAACCTGAGATTTTTTTTTCGTTTCGTTCGTCAATAGGGTTGCCAACTATTTAATGTGGAAATATATTTAGAAATATATATTTTATACCCAAGGTATAAAAATTATAGTACACTAAAAGAAAATATAGTGCTTTGAAGAAAAACTTTTTAAATAGTGTGTAAATTAATTCATTAAATATAATGCACAAATAAATAAATAAGAAAAAATAATAAAAATATCAGGGGACAATGTCACACCAATTGAACCAGTCCGAAACTAAGCTAAGGCTTGTACTATGGGTACTAGACAACGATACAAATTCTGCCCTTACCGGGAATTGAACCCAGGACTGCTAGCTTCATAGGCAGGGTCACTACCAACTAGACCAGCGCGTCGGCTCGTCAATCTTTAATACTTACTTTCTGCCTGCTATTGGGGCTAACTACACTACATTGGTGCTTAAAATCTGGTTGAAACGACCACCCCAATCTACATATGTATTATAAGGAAGGACTGGCCGAAATATAGTATTTTTGAGTAAGTATATATATTTCTTCAACAGTATATAGTACACAGAGTCAAATTATAGTACAATACAATATATTTAGTACTGTTGGCAACCCTATTCGTGAATCATATCTCTATAATGCTAACGATAAGGTTGTTGATTATTGCATAAAAATCATTGTTCTTCGGTTACAAGTTGCGTTCAGTCACGTCCCACTGGGCAAACTCATAATTTAAATAACAAACGCAATAAACAGCTAAAGAGACGATTGTAAATACCTTTATGTTAACTGCTGTTAGTCTGTTAAGCAAACTTGTTTTACAGACTTAAGTGACATAATTCACACATCCATTTGCGACATAACTCGTGACATTTTTCTACCCAGACTGTGTCTTCTGCTTAGTTATTTTTTACCAATATGCAAAAGTTATAACTCTCTTTTCTAGTCTGTAAACCCGTGCTACTTTTTAACTTTTTTTATTGTTTTAAGCTCTGCTGTCATTATTGTCAAATTAATAAGAGCTATCGTAAAATTGTCAACACGATAACATGTCAAAAGCAATGTAATTTTACCGACTAGAATAGAGTTCCTGGTTTTTGTTAAAGAAAAACACTGCCGAGGACCTAGTTGGGTCATACACAGATTTAGGTTCAAGATTGTACCTCTTGTTCCTAAAAGGCCAAAACGAATCCTGGCTCACAACATGCGAATATATTTAACAAAAAAATTGACCTCCGAGTTCGTAACTTTTTGGAAACAGGAGGGATAACTTTTGCTTCTGTGACTATGTGTGACCCGGTTACTACATTGATAATACACTAATTGGTTTGTTTGTGTTGTCCCGTAGGAGAGCGGACAGCGCGAGGTAATCTCGATGGTCCTTGCACGCTAACCGGCTATAGTCTGATGATGCCTTGATTGAGACGATACTCGCTTTGTGCACTCCCTTTGTGGGAAACACGTCTTTTAAAGAGCACCCTTTCTGCCGTTGTGTCAGCATTTTAGCTGCCAAAGTGAATTAACTAATCTATGCAACTTACCTTACCTTTCCTATAAAAAACGCGATTTAAAAAAAAAGTTTTATACTTACACATTATAAATGTCCAGGGATAATCAATATCCTTACAGCTTTTTTTATCCCGTGCTTTTTTGATGTGTGTTTATACAGTGGTGGTCATATACTCGTAATTAGGAACGCGTACGTTTTCCCCATATAATTGCCAACAAATATGATGCCTTTTTTTATAAATTCTATTGAAGTGACAACATTTCTTAAATTTCAGTGAAAGCTAACAAAAGTAGCAACCCTGGGATAGTTATTATATCGTTCTGTAAATCAATGTAGTTTTATCCTGAATAATGTTAAAATATTGAAACTAAGGTTTCTATATTGTTGTAAAACAATGTAATCAAATATTCAACAGACTATAGCTGTGGCATCAGCATGTATGTCTTGTGTTGGATACATGATCAGCATACATATTTATGTATCGTATTCGTATCGTATTATATAGCTTACGACAGTCTCACAGATCCCAACGAAAGTCCTCTCTGTCATAGAGACTCTGTATGAACTTAGACAAGGGCTTATTTCAAACTAGCGACCCGCCCGCGCTTCGCTTTAGTTTATGTGAGTTTTTCTGTTACACCCGTACAATTTAGTATACATAAAAACGTTCTTCTGGAACCACTATCTATCTATGTAAACCGCATTAAAATTGCATAGTTTGAAAGATCAGACAGACGGCGGGAAGCTACTTTGTTTTATACTATGTAGTGATGAATCTGTAAGGCTTTCAAGATGTCGGGTCGGTTGATAAATATCAAGTGGTATTAATAATTTGAGTAGCATTAATAAAAGTATTGAAGGTACACATTTAACTCTGTGTGCGTTTGAAATTTCTTCAAAGGACCATGTGTCGAAATGGGCCCAGAACTAATAAAGGTGAAGGAAATATAATGAAATAGGGTTTTGTATGCACTTCATTTTCTATTATGGGCTAAAATATCATTGCAGAAACATTGATCATCATTATGGTTTGTGAGGAAAAATGGGGTTGCACGCACATGCAAAAATTCACCTTATCACCAGGTGTAACCCCATTTTTCCGTATAACATTTTTGCAATAGAATTTGGTTGATGTCATAGATGTCATATAAAAACCCATTTCACTACGTATTACAGATGTAGTGCATAATTGTTTTCCTTCGTATTTTCACGGAAACGTACGAACGTGTCATGCTACTTCAGTCAACCTCAGTACTTTTTGTACTGTGACCGACTGCAATAGCAAGACACGTTCGTACGTTTCCTTGAAAATACGAAGGAAAACAATTATGCACTATATCTGTAGCTCTGTTAGTTCCGGGACAGACTTCATACAAAGTTGCCCATGGTCCTTTCCCTTTACTTCTAATTTCTATTCACACGAACTAACTATCATAATTTCAGTATTGTTTGATTTGTGACACGATTTCGTCACATAGATTAGTTTTAGCACCCAAGTGACTAATTGACTAGGGTTTCGGAGCATTTTTCTGCTGACAGTATTTAAGGCCCTATTTAATTTTATCGCTGTTGTAAAGGTGTTCTATGTTATTTGCCCTGTTATTTAAAATTGATGTGTTGAAGTACTACTTTTATTTTCTATTCGGTATTTAGAGTATGAATATAAAACATACATAATTGGCTGAGTTCGTTTTCTGTTCGCTTCATATCTTTATTCAGTGTGCATTGGGCAAGCTGTTATTATATATTATTCCATAAGAGATGGGATGTGTGACATAATGCAATTTTACATTTCGCTTTATATCTATACTCAATATAGCCAAAATAATATACTGAAACGTCCAATACGTGTAGTAGACTGTAGCGTTACAAACGTACGTAGTTTCATAATCATATCACAAGTACCTACAGTCTGTGAGCACTTATTATACCCGTATTAATAGTCAAGTAAAGTAAATACTTAAGTAAAAGTAATGACTTTAGTATCGAGTTTTTGAAATTATGACTTTTGACATTACTTTTACTCAAGTAATTACTTGTCTTGACTATAAATCTCTCTCAATCGCTCTCAAAAAATGACTTAAAAGTATTAAGACTAACGGTGCAATGACTTGCAAATAGGCATTCCATCTAAGGTCAGGACGTATTTGCGGTCTGGAGATTTTCATAAGACTGCAATCTTGAGATTCAAAAGTGTCTATTGGCTTCATAGTCAACTTACTAACTATTCTGTTTGCTTTTGCGAAAAAGGTACAATTGTCTAATTCACACCACCCATCTCATATGGAATCCACTATAAGCTGTCTCTATGAATATGTGTTTATGTGCGTCTTTGCTGGTAGATCGTTCCGAATCTGGTGCGGATACTAAAGAACCTCATCCTGGCGGGATACTCCCCGGAGCATGACGTCAGCGGCGTCTCCGACCCGTTCCTCCAGGTAATAAACGCTTAATTAAGTAGGCGATAGAGGTCGATATCCACTAAAATGTTTTAGTAGTCAAGGTAATGGTATGTTTATGTCGTAGTTCACAGTCTGCTTAAATTTTTTTTTTTTAATAAAGGTTACATTGTAGCTAATCGAATGCCTTGTTGTGAATTGAAGCTAATTTTCAGTGATGCCCTAAAATATCATGACGTGATTTTAAATGTAATTTATATTCATCAATATTTGTCAAAAAGTTAGTTTTACAATATAAACGCAACTCCAAAGTCACAAAGCCAAGGGGTGTATGTGTGTGTGTGTGTATCTATTTTTCTTTTGTGACCTAAACGACTTGGCACATTTTGAAGTGCGGGGTATTGTACTCCCCTAAGAAGTGTCATAGGCTATAATAGAACCTCAATCCTGATGCTGCTGAGGTGTTCAAGTTTTGAACACTTGATTATTGTTTGACTGGTTTTCCTGTATAAAGACGCATATGTTCCCAAATTTCAGGTGAAAATCCTCCGTCTCCTCCGAATACTAGGCAAGAACGACGCCGAAGCATCGGAAGCCATGAACGACATCCTCGCGCAGGTCGCCACCAACACTGAGACCAGCAAAAACGTCGGCAACACCATCCTCTACGAAACCGTCCTCTCCATTATGGACATCAAGTCCGAGAGCAGCCTGAGGGTCCTCGCTGTGAACATCCTCGGGAGGTTCCTGCTGAATAATGATAAGAATATAAGATATGTGGCCCTTAATACGCTGCTGAGGACGGTGCATGTGGATACGTCTGCGGTGCAGAGGCATCGGACGACCATTTTGGAATGTTTGAAGGTAAGCTGTTGGAATTGTTTCTGTAAGGTACCGGCAGAATTTATGGAGATAACAATAATTATGATCTACTAAATTTAGTCCCGGCAAAATATTAAATTTAGAAACTACAAACACTATTCTTAGTAGATTAGACTCGAATTTAATGTTTCGTATCGTAATAATACTCATAAATTAAATAAGATATTTTTTTTAGGTTTAGACTGTAGTTTGACTGGAAAAATGATTTAGGCAGCAAGTTAACCTGAGGATGAACATAATATTGTAATTTTTAAAGAAATTTTGAACAAAGGACCATGGGCAGAAATGTCCCCCCCCACCAACAGAAATGAAACATGTCTCATTTAATAGATCTCAGCAACATTATGTATTTTTACTATGGAGACGATCACCAGATGTATGGGGTTTTCGTGGAAAACCATAATCGTATCGTATGGAATTTGTTTGAAAATGAACACATATATGGATGATTTGCCTTATTTGGCCCTTGTTTTCATTAAAAAAATCCCATTGATTTTGCTACTAAAATAAGTATTTTGTCTTTTTTTTGGGTCCTTATAAACATATAGACATGCATCCCGTTACTGTTGGTGGGGGGGGGATAGTGCCCATACAAATTTGCCCATTGTCCTTTCGGCAGATTATTTTCATGTCAACTGTGTGATATCACTGATATCTACTGCTGGATATAGTCTGCTTTCTGAACTCTACTCGCTACAACAAGCGGTCTTGCTGTGAAAGATCATCAATCTTATCCGTCTGCCCTGTCCATAATTTTCTTACCCTCGAAATATCAACTATATTTTTTTAATCTTTCTTTACAGGATCCCGACGTATCAATCCGCCGGCGCGCCATGGAGCTCTCCTTCGCTTTGGTGAACCAGCAGAACATCCGCAGCATGATGAAGGAGCTCCTGGCGTTCCTGGAGCGGTCGGAGCCGGAGTTCAAGGCGCACTGCTCCAGCGCCATGCTGCTCGCGGCCGAGCGGTACGCGCCCACCAACAAGTGGCATCTGGACACGCTCTTCAAGGTGTTCCTCAAGGTACGGTCATGGCTCCGTCCCCCCTTACAAAATAGTTCTCGACTGTTTTTGTTACTTACATCCTTTTTTACTTTTCCGGCCACAAGTGTTACTCGCTTGCTACGCGCCATTATGTGCCTTTTCACGCGCGCGTATAGTACTCAAAATTAACATTAAAATAATAATTCAATCTATAAATTGTTCCAAAGACCATGCTTGCTCTTCGTAAAAATGTGATATATTCATTTGAAATAATAATACGATATTTGCGTATTCACCTTAGTTTTCTCCACGTAAATAATCGCGTTTCAAACGGGCTACTAAATAGCGTCCGATGATTTCGCAGTTTTGACACTCAACTGATATTTGTATCCCCGAGGTTACACCGGCCGGTTGGTAATTATAACAGCCGGCGATGGCGAGTGTCGTATCTGTTACGAAGTAACTAGTATATAATCTGTGGTACGGTGATTGAACTTGAGGTAAAGTTGTTTTATCTGCGGAACGCGGGCGAGTCATACTTATGTGTGTCTAAGCGTCACCGTAGTGTGCGTGTTTATTATACCCATTACAACTACGAGTATGGGAATAATAGTTAAGTCTGGGGACTGTGGTGGCCGTTCTAAATTTTGAAGCCAATTCACCCTATTATAATTATAAACAATGTATCCTATTTACTCCTATTCTAACTTTATACAACGATAAAACTATAAGTTTCGTTTTATGTGTTTGTTTGTGTTGTTTGTATTTGTCTTTTAATCACACATAAATGGCTGAACTGATTTGGTTCAAATGTGGACACATGTATAATCTATGCCCTGAGCTAAAATATAGGAATAATTATTATCTCCCAAAATGTGTCTTTGAGAAGTACCACGAAATTTCAGTCATTGTGTATTTATCTGAAAGTATACATGTTATGCTATCGTTCCAGGCGGGCAACTATCTCCGCGACGACACGGTGTCGTCCACCATCCAAATCATCTCGTCATCGCCAGCGGAGCGGCAGGCCTACGCCTCCATGCGCCTCTGGACCTCGCTGGAGCGCGCCGCTCTCAACGGGGACGCCTCCGAGAAACAGCCACTTGTGCAGGTCAGTGACGCTTATACTAGCAAAAAAATTTATATATGCATATGTGTTGTTGGCAATCGTTTTCTGCTTCTATTCGATGACGAACTACATCACGTGTTTTTATTGTATACATTTAGTTTATTACCATACCCCGCAATCGAACTAGCAAATCCGTAGCAGATGTACGTCAGGGTTGTCACTATGTACTAAGTAATTAATGAAAGGCACCATCGTGAATTGTATACAAGCAGTGATGCATCTGAACCTCCTTCTCTATTGTATAAGGTTCACTTGATGTTTTCAAGCAATAAAGATTCCATATTGATATTGGAATGAAATACGGGAAATACGTGATTTCATAAAACAATTGACAGACACATTGAAACGCTTTTAACATTGATGACATTGACGTTGATAGAAAAATAAACAATGTTATATCAAAAGAGGGTCAGGAAGAATATCATTAAATTGTATTAATCATACGTACAAGAAAGTAAGAAAATGATTCATCGTAAACCCTAAGATAAAACTGTCATATGCTACGGTTTTGCTAATTCCATTGCGGGGTCTGTTTATTACCTAAACAAGTAAGGTATTAGATTAGAGAGTCGCAACTAGGTGTTGACTATTGGCAACAATCAAAGGGTACTTTACGGATTGTTCGGCGAAATATAATTTGAAAAAATGAGGGCGCTGTTCAGAGTATAATATTGGCCACATGATCCATTTTTGTTCACAAGACTTTTACTACTAAATTACTTCAATCTGACATTCAAAGACGAAGATATCTGTAAGATAGTGTATTACAATAAATCATTATAGTCTGTCTTTTAAAAAGGAAGGGCCTTGGCATTGCTGTCCTTTACAGGCGACTGTGACCGCTTAGAAATAGGTAGCCTGTTTCCTATCCTATATTTCTAGTGATGCTAGGACCTTAGGCAGAGTCCGTCCGGATCGCTACCGCCATTTTACCCCTGTAACGTGCGAGCGAGCAGAAGCAGGCTAGCCAACAGTAAAGGAACATGTTGTTGTTGCCGCAGGTGGCGACGTGGACGGTGGGCGAGTACGGCGACCTGCTGGTGTCGGAGGCCAGCAACGCCATCTCCATGGTCGACGACGACGGCGTCGGTGAGTACTTAGGACTCCTTCATTCGTCCATTTTCATTGCACTGCTTTTTTGGAACTAGTTTGAAAACTGTCGAGCACTTCACCACTTTCAACTCTCGCAAATTGGAGGCTGTTCTTTATCTATTGCCCAAATAATTATTGAAATAAGGTAAGAGAAGAATAACGGTGTAAAAACCTTAGTCAGAAAAATAATTGATCATCAGTAAATATAGTATACGCGATGCTGACTCTATTACAAATATTAAAAAACAGTACTAGGGGCCTATTCTACATTGTATTAGCTCATCTTGCTTCGATGTCGTAATCACATTGTTGACATTATTACTACTTTTATTTACTTCACAGTTAGAACTGCTATATTTTGCAACATGTCTGTTCGAACTGGAGATAAGAAAATAATTATAATTTCCTTGTTCACTTTTTTCAATAAATAAATATTTGTAATTGCAGATGACTTCACGCGGCCGAAGGAAGAGTACGTGATCGACATCTACCAGAAACTGCTGTGGTCCACGCAACTCTCCATCACCACCAAGGAGTACCTGCTGCTCTCGCTTGCCAAGCTCTCCACCCGGTTCACCTCGCAACCCAGCCAGGAGTACGTTGTCATCATTATTATTATTTGTACTTCTTTACTAATCACGGAACAATGAGAGCCTCCGATTTTGAAGGCGTATATGGAGTCAAAGCCTTGTAGGCAATTTGAGGCCTTTTGGACAATTTTTATTTAGTAAAGTTATGATACACCAACTGGCGATGGTTTTTGAGTTCACATCATAGAAGTATGCTCACACGTACAACCATCGGTAAGGGAAAGACTTTTTAAGAAGGACGAGAACAATTATAATAGGCTCTATAAATGAAATGATATGGATGGGACGTAAACTAGATTATTGATGAAACTATGGCGCCTGTGTATGAGGCTATGAATTAATATTATTGTGTGGTTGCAGCAAGATGCGGGTGATCATCGACACGTTCGGGTCGCACATCCACATCGAGCTGCAGCAGAGAGGCGTGGAGCTGTCACAACTGTACAGGTATTGAAACATACTATAGTATTGTAACACAATATTTTAGATTAAGTTATTACCGACGTGTGTATGTTACTTGACAGAAGCTCTGTCCACACTTGGTGTTGGGCCGTGGTGAGGTAATTGAGGGTCGTGGATCCTTGAGCTAGTCCAGTGTGAAAACAACTTACCTCAGAATGTTGCACAAAAATGGGTGCAGTAATCTAGAGAGTTAAGAAACAAAAAGGGCGCCATCTGTTTTAGTCTCAACCAACAGCAAGATGGAGATAGAATTTTATAGTGGAGAGAGAGATTAAAAGCGAACAAACATGAACCTTGTCAACAGAGTTTATTTTCTGTTTTTAAGAATTGAAATTAGAGTATTGATTTGTAAATCAGATGGTGGTACTAGTACCTTTTTGAACGTTTCTTACATACTATTCCACTGTAACTGTGACAGGGTAATTAAAATCCTACTTCTCTACGTTTATCGAGCATTGATAGTTGAGTATGAGTGTATAAGTGTGATATGAAACGAGTTGACCTTATGAGTACACATGGATCACCATATGAGGCCTCTCGGTGTCTCACGTGTCACCAGCCAGAAGATGAAGAAGAAGATCCAGAGAAAGGCATGAACCGTAGCAGAACCACGTAGTTAGAAGGCAGCGTGCAGAGAAGCAGTACACACACACAGTATAGGTGCAGAGGCAGGTACAGATGTAGTGCGTAATTGTTTTCCTTCGTATTTTCACGGAAACGTACGAACGCGTCTTGCTATTTCAGTCGGTCACAGTACAAAAAGTACTGAGGTTGACTGAAGTAGCATGACACCTTCGTACGTTTCCGTGAAAATACGAAGGAAAGCAATTATGCACTACACCTGTACACAGACACGTGGCAAGATAGATACCAGACAGACACCAGATAGACAATACCAGACACACCGTGGTGTGACAAACACCGGCTGTTTTAGGTGTTTAGATTGTTGGCATTCGAATTTTGTATAAACATACGTTTTATACCTGCTAATAGAAACTTTCAAGCACACAAGAGTCACAGGTGTATTCGTCACGTTTCGTAAAACAAGATAGGTTTTAGACAGGCAAATCACACTTACCGACACTTAGCGACTTTGCCATGCATTAAATAAACGATGCTTGCCTTAAATCTAGAAAGCGTCTTTCCTTAGATTGTACATGTTCATTCTATAACAAATAAAACCCGTGAATCGCAAAAATAAACGCATCTGACGACAATATAGACCAAGTTCTAGCACTCGCAAAATACATGGAAAATCACTAGATATCACAAGGATGCATTTCACATCAAGATTTGAAGCTAAGTTAAAGAAAGATGGCCATACATTATTGGGAATAAAACAACCGGGGAAATAACTAGCATAGAAGCGTTCCATTTTAGTCCTCAGGATTGGCAACGCAATTGCTGTTTTACAGACCTGTGTGCTCGTTCGCGTTCTCCATGTCATAAAAAAATGAATACGTTACTTAATGTGACCTCTTCTGACGATCGTGTTGCAGCGACCGTGGCCACGAGTACCCTGGACATGTCAGGTGAACTAGGAACATAAGTTGTGTGTGTGTGTGTTGTAGACAATACGCGCACCTGCGGCCGGCGCTGCTGGAGCGCATGCCGCCCATGGAGGCGCCGGCGGGGCGCGCGCGCGACGACGAGCCCGAGCTCGCCGAGCCCGCGCCGCCCGCGCCGCGCGACACGCAGGTACACCGACCGCCGCGATCAATTACACTTGCCCTAATATTATACGGGTTCTCATTCATGTTTTTATGAAATTATGTTCAAATAACGAAATAATCAGGATGGGAACTGTCATATTTTGGTCTTTAATTACATTTTCGAGTAGAGCCTTTTGTATATATGTTACTTTTTGTAATGTATTATGATACCCTCAGGACGCGCTGCTGGACCTCATCATCGGGTCGGAGCCGCTCACCAACGGCGACGCCGACCACCGCGCGCCCGACAACAACAACACGCACGTGAGTACGCACACTAATACTACTCTAGAGGACACTATTACGTAAACCCTGTTTAGATTTACTTGTCTTAAGTAGTAAACATACTTTCTAACCTCAAAATACAACTTTTTTTGTATGAAACAGCTATTTTAAATAAACCAAAATACAATCCAATGTCCAAAATATTTTCTCAGTTCACTTTATTTACGATAAAAGAGCTGTTTTAGCCAAAAAACGTTTCATTTTGAGGTTAGAAAGTTGTTTACCATATAAGAGACCAGATAACTCAACGGTGTTTATTTAGGGTGTCCCATAAATTGATGCTAACCCGCCTAGCGCTGATAGAGCATCTAAAAAGCTACCGATTTAACATCTATGTTTGTACAGCTATTTTTACTAGTTTCGGAGATATTGGGCATTATAACCAATTCGGCTTTACCAAAGGCCCATCAACAATTGATGCAACATCTGTACTCATTAAATATATATATATAGCAGTTGGGAAAAATCTTGCGATGCAGCAGGGATATTTTGTGATCCTTCTAAAGCTTTTGATTGCGTAGATCATACGACCCTTATTTTAAAATTAGAACGTTATGGATTGTCCAATAAAGCTTTAAGTTTTGTCTTCTTATCTACTTGATAGAATTCAAAGAGTTGTTGTAAACAAAACGCAATCTGTTGGAGCTACAGTGAAAATATGTGTGCTTCAAGGCTCTATTTTCGGTCCTTTTTTATTTTTGGTTTACTGACTTACCACCAATAGTAGATAAACTTTGTGATATTGTACTTTTTGCTGATAATACCTTCACTAATTTTCAAGGTAGATGAAAAAACTGTAGACTACAGTAGGATAAACCCCACACTAGTTAAAGTACTTAATTGGTTTACTGGTAACAATTTTCTACTAAATGCTAAGAAAAATAAATGTGTTAGGTTCGCTTTGCGGTAGATTCTAGTATTTTGCTAAATGACGAGTGTTTGCAAATGGTAGATAAGGCAGTTTTCCTAGGCATAACAATAGATGAAAATTTGCAATGGAGTACTGTACTGTACTGGCAGGTAAACTAAGTTTGGCAGCTTACGCCGTTAGGACAATAAGACAACTAACTTAAGTTGAGACAGCTCGCTTAGTTTATTATAGTTATTTCCATAGTGGTCTTACGGTATTCTTGTTTGAGGTGAGGCAGCTGACATGACATACAAACTATATTTTTGTTACAAAAAAAGGCCATTCGTTCTATTTACAACTTAAATTCCCGTGACTCCTTAAGATAACTTTTTAAAGAAATTAATAGTTTAATTGTAGCGTCTCAATTAATTTATGAGAATATCATTTGTTATTAAGAATTTGGATTCTTTCACCAAAAAATCTTATTTACATAATTTAAATATTAAAAATGAAATCGCTATTCGAGAATTCCGTGTCCATAAAGTACATAAATCATGTCTTGGTCAATGCATTCTTTTCTATAAAAAAATACTGACGTAGTTTTAAAGTTACCCTTTACAGCACATGAAAATTACTTGAAAAAGTCGTTAATGTCTAAAGCGTGTTATAAGGTCGAGGATTATCTAACAGCCAAAAATTCATGGCGTAAACCCGAAACTTAGTCAATAATAATTTGTTCAAATGCAAAACTTTATCTAATATCTAAACTCTTATTTTGGTCGTCTTGCACCGTATTTTATACACATATAGGTGTTTTTTTTTCTTTTCTCCCTTATCTCTTTCCCAAGATTTGTGGCGTGTCCTTTTTTTGAATTTGCTGCATGTTATTTGATATGTAATTTAATATTTATAGCTTTATATAACGCTTAGACTAAGTAGTAGTACCATTGTAATATGAAATATGTTTAAAAAATGACTGACTGCAGAGTTTCTTACGGCTTTTCTTCTCAGCAGTGGTCTCCTCTTCGGAGAAGCTGGTAGATTCTTTACGTGCAAAAGTGGCCGTGCGGCCTACGTACTGAATAAATGACTTTTGTCTTTTATCTGATCTTTTGTTGTTTCCCTTTGTCACGAAAAATCCTTAATTTCATGTTTTATTTCAGATGTTTTTCAGTGGTATCTTACATTATTAGAATCATTACGAATAAGCCAAGTTTTAAAACTCTTGTTTGTTTTATTTTTATAATAACTTTATTTATTGATGTTGCCATGGACTTATGTGACAAATACGTCGATGAATATCACACATGATCAACTTTCAACTAAACAAAAAGGTACTGTTTATGGTGGTAGTCACTTGAGAATATTGCTACTAAGATACAATAAAACATTAGTATTCATGGTACTCAATTGTCTATGGCTTCCACACTTTCCAAAGAGAATGTGACAGCGATATGCAGCCGAGATCTTGATATTGTAGTTATATTGTAATTATCTATACAACTGTCACATAATGGAAGCCATTAGGACACCAGGCGTACTCGGAACCTCGTCCCTTACGCGACATACTGTAATGTTTCAGGACATTTTGGACCTGCTGAGCGGGCTGGAGCTGTCCCCGGCGCCGACGCCGAGCGCGCTGAACAACAACGCGCCCGCGCACGACGCCGGCTTGCTGCTCGACGGACTGTTCGCCGCGCCCGCGCCCCCACCCGCGCCCTCCAACACACGTAACCAACCTTTTTTTATAGCAAACCACCCATCACCACAGTATCTGTAAACAGACGTGGGGTCGAGGCCAATCTAAAGACTAGACGACTATGTTGGAATGCTCGTCCCTCCTCCCCACACACCTTAACAATAATGGGAGCACTCCTGCTTAAAGGTTAAAATCATGATGACGGTCGCATCCATCTCTGTCCGCATATCTGTCGTTATTGAGTAGTTACGAAGGGTTTACTATAGTAGTGCCGTTATAAAAGGCCCGGTTTGACAACTGTCATCGCAGTACAAAATATGTTTGAGACATGTTTATAACCTCAAACATGCAGCTGTCAAAGCTGGCCTTTTGTAATGGCGCGACTATAGCAATCATTTCTACTTACTTTATAACGACAGAGACAAACGAGATAATACCCTAAAAAAAATATGTGTGCGCCCTAATCAGGGGTCGGAATAAATATTCCTTATTTATTAACCTAAACTTGATGCATCTTCATTCAATAAAGTATTCCCATCTCACTCCCGCTTGAATGAACAAGTGTCAAGTTTAAATTAATAAGCAGAACCTATTCCGACCTTTGCTTATAATTTATAATTTGTTTGTTACTATTTATTATTATTGGGGAGGTTAGGATACGAACCCTGTATGCCGCTTCGACTATTGCTGATATTTTTTTATAGCTCACCGAAACTTTTGTTACTATGGTAAATGCACAAACTATTTTACTAGCTTATATAATATATTTTTGTTTTTACAGAGCCGATTATAACCGTACCAGCGCTAGAGAAGAACGGCGTCAGCATAGTACTGGAGGCGGAGCGCGGCGCGGCGCAGTGCGTGACGCTCACGATGCGCGCGCGCAGCGCCGCGCCCTCCGCGCTCACGGACTTCCTGTTCCAGGCCGCCGTGCCACGGGTAAACATAAATCAAAATACTAGCGTATAATACACGCTAACCTTTTGAATGCTGACGTAGAGGCGCTAAAATGGTTTGGGACCGTTCTGTCCGTTTCCCAAAACATCCTTTCCCAGAACACCCGTTCCCGTCACTACCGTTTTCCTAATAATCCGTTATATAAGTGTTTCCCAACATGTGCTTCGCCTAAAAGTTACTACCTAATCCCGAAATGACCGTTCCCGTCACTACCGTTGCCCAAAACCGCCGTTACTGTGACCCAAACCCGAATGTCTAACGTAATTGAATGAAATTTAAACATTAAAATAAATACAGACTTGATTATTTCGTCAATGGATTTTCGAATAGCCTATAAGAGCTTCTATGCAGTTATAAATACTACCAATAACTCCGTACGTTTAGCGTGGTTCCTTTCGCTGTGAATGATCACAAATGTTGCGTAAGTCTTAAAACGGCAAAAAGATGAATCAGAATTTCCTTACGGATGTCGTAAGAAACGCGTTGAAAACGGTGTCGGATACGCTGAGAAACGGATCTCTTTGCCTACGGTCATTAACCCCTTTCTTATGTGTTTGTTTAGGATACTGACAGACCCGTTGTTCGTGTATGATAAGGATCCGTACAAAAGCGATTATTCGTGTTAATTTTAATTGGAATTTACCTGCTTAAAGATAGGGTTCTAATTTGCTTGTAAAAAACCATAAAAAAATAAACCTTCCATAGAGACATTCAGTTCGACACCAAGTGACTTGGAGCTCTTTGAAGCGTTTAAAGTCGGTCAAGTGACACCGATGACGTCATAGCTACTCAGACGAGGGGTAAAAACTTGAGAGGCTAACACAGGGTTAAAGATACTGTTATTTTGGAACGGGTGTTTTGGGAAACGGACAGAACGGTCCGAAACCAAAGAGAAAAAAACGTTTGTTTCGATATTTCCCAAAAACGGTATGTCAGCTGAATATATTATTACAACCAAATTTATTTTACTCAACACATTATTTACGATAATATTTCTCCAGTGTAAGCGCCCGCACAAAATTATATACACTCATTCTGATAAAAGGAGGACATTCAATGGAAGGAGAGCGGGAGTTTTGTCTGTCTTCGTCTAGGTCTCACAACGAAAAATATACTTGAATAGATAAATTATATCCAAGAATCAGAAACAGTTGCGCTCATTAACATATTTCTCCATACTGAGAATTGAACCTAGGACAGCTAACTTCGTAAACAAAATACCAACTAGACTAAATGCGTTGTCATAAAGTGTCAAATTTACAATATAAAGTCCTTTTTACTTCCTCCACGTTCATCGTCCAACACCACCCATACTGGTGTGCCACTGTAAACGCGTTGTTCCGCAGACGTTCCAGCTGGACATGATGTCGCCGTCGGGCACCGTGCTGGCGCCCGCGGGCGAGCTCACGCAGGTGCTCAAGATCACCAACCCCTCCCGGGTAAGAGACAACCACATAACAGGGAATAGTACATTGTATGGTCGAGTCTCGTGATAGAGACTAACCAGTGAGAGGTGACACAAAAATGGGGGCAAATGTCAAATATCACCAACTTGTAACACGAAATGCATAACGTTTGGATAGGTACTCATAATGTGAGAGTATATTTCATAGCTGAAAGTGTAGCCATGTGAGGAATCAGAATAAAATTGATGTGTCACGACTCGCTGGGCAGACTACTAGTCCATATGTGTCCATAAGGCTGATCAGATCATACAAGGCAATTAGTCAATGGAACATTAATCTATTGAGAATTAAATAAAGTCAATTTTCTACTAATGAGTTATAAAAACCAAAGTAATTTCACTTTACTTAGGTACTTATTTGAACTAAAATGTTTATTCTAAAGACTTTTGACAAATAAACAGTATATCACTAATATATTAAAATTGAAAAGTCCTAACCCCTCAAATGGTTTATAATTTAGTCCTCTGATAAGATTTGAATCACAGTACATTGTTTTTTTTCTTCCAAATATATGCTTTTATTGTTTAAAATATATAGGCTTAATGATTGCATCATATGATATGAAATGATTTACTAAGTGAGTTTAGATCAGAACTGCTAAGTCTTAGCCTTAACAATATGGACCCATTATAAGTTTATCTCGGATTCATTAAAATACAATGCAATAGCTGTTATTAGTCAGTTCAGGTTTGTAGTTGTACTCGGTGACTGGGTGTACCGGAGTGGTGACGGAGCCCCCTGTGTTGCAGAGTCCCCTGCGGCTGCGGATACGCGTGTCGTACAGCTGTGAGGGCGCGGGCGTGCTGGAGCAGGCGGAGGTGAGCGGCTTCCCGCCCGAGCTGTTCCACTGACGCGCGCGCCGGCGGGACACGCCTCGCAACCTCACCGAGTCACGCCTCTATATTGTCTCCCATCATTCTCGCAACGCATCAATTTGAAACCATTACAATTCAGGATTTTTATAAACCTAACGTGACACGTACGTATTTAAAAATTCTGAAATGTTTATAGTTGCAGAGGCATACAAATTATGACTCGAAAATTATGTAATCAAAGACAATATCACGAAAAGATATGGGAAACAACAGGCTCCCGAGTGAAAGTGACGGATGCTTTATCCGCAGCGATAATCGCGATTACAATAAGCTGGTTTATTAACGGTGTGAAAGTTTTTCAGGCCTTAGTGGACGCGTTTATCGATATCATTAAATTATTTTCTTACGATTGAATAAGTGCTAGTGATTCTTTATCTACAGCAATGAACGCGACCGTTGACCCACTGGTATATTAATTAGTGTGATCCTAAGGACTAAAGCCCCTACAAACGCTGCAAGCCTAACGCTCCGTGATTATCGCTGTGAATAAATATAAATAAAACATCCGTCACTTTCTTATATGTATGTAAGTACGAGTGTAATGGATGTTTTGTCGATAGTGATGAACGCGATCGAAATTAGGCCTACCGGGCTCGCATCATGGTCGATTTTATCGCGATAGATGAAACATCCTCTCGCTCTTACGTACCGGTCAGAAAGTAACAGTTTTTTTTATCTACATCGATAAACACGGCCATAATAGGAACGCTGGGATTTAGTTAAGTGTGTCCGCAAAGCTAGCCTAACTCCTCCAAATTCTACTATACAGCTAGCAAAAGTTTCTCACCTGTCTGTCGCTTAGTACATTTTTTTACTATGTAAGAAAGAATTACAGAGAGACATGCAATTTGTGCTGGCCGCCATGGTTTACAGTAAACCATGGCAATGCCTTCATGGCGTAGTCGTCCGCACGATAGACTATTAGACCAGAGGGGGAGCCTTACGCACTCGCAATACTTTTATTTTGAAAGTCAAAGGCTTGTCTGAATACAAAATGAAAACAATTGTTCCGCTTTGAAGTCAATTTAGATTGCGACTGCGTTAGGCAATAGGCCTTCAGGTGACGCCATTACACTTTAGAGCGAGCAATATAGAAAGAAAGATAATCGTTTTAATAAACGATCTCTCTTTCTCTTTATGTAACTCTCTAACGTATAACTTCGTCCCTTATAGTGTTTTCAAACCTCGTACGCACTCATGCCACGTCTTGTAACTTGGCGGAGCTCTTGGATTGAAAACGGTATTATCTGGCCTTTGGCTTTGATGGGCGTCGTGTAAAAGAGACTACATTTTGCTCCTTAACTATGAACTCCTACATTTAAATATTTGTTCAAATGAACAATAAAATTACACTACTATATCAGCGGCATAATAATGTTCGCGTTTATCACGGTGGATAAATCTCGCTATTATATACTGCTCAGAGAGTGACAGATGGTTTATCCACATTCGTAACAAGAGCATGATAGTCCGCTGAATAGATAGGTTGCACTAAACGGTAGCAGGCTAAAGGAATGGATGTTAGGGTTTATAGGGTCTGGGATTATAAAAATAAAATATCGAAGTCATTTGAGCTCCATTTCTTTCTATCGATTCAGACAGAAATGGCGAGTGAAAGAGATGGGACATCCGAAGTTTGGAATTGAATGCTTAGTGGCCTTACTGCTTCATTCCTAGCCTAAATTAACTTTTGACTGAATATGAGATTGTTGCAATAATTAACACGTCTATTATAATAAAAACACATCTACACATCAAGCTCACCATCGCGTCGACTTCAAGACGAGTGGATGGGGGGGTATGATTGAAGACGTTGAGAGGTAAAATGCGCCTAAGCACCTTAATTGTTGCCACAATAATAAAAGTAGATATACACCCTTCATCTACTCACGTCTTTAATTTTGTTTTGAACGCAGCGTTTTCCTGACTTTGACCCAGTGCTATGTAAGTCTGCTTTTACAGTAATCGAGCTTCGTATAAATCAAAAGGCACGTCTGGGAAAGACCTGGGCAAAAAGTCGGCAGCCAATTGAACATATTACTAGCGGCAAGAAGTCAATACGGAAAAGTGTTACCCCAATAAATAAAAATTCCAGCACCAAAATAGTAGTAAACTGTACCGGGATCTTGCCGCTACAGACGTATTGCAGTTTGAGTACCGTCACCCGCGGCAGCTTATACAATTTCTTTAGCCATCTTTGTTAATTGCTAAAGACTGACTTCACTAGATCATCAAATCTATCGAAGTATGAGGTAGTTCTATTGTTAATTGCTTGGGATTAAAGCCAATATTGCCTTGACCTAGAGACGCTAATCGCTTGTACATATCGGAAATAATAACATGCTCTCGATTACATTAATAGTAGTTCAATTTCACTACTTTATCAGTAAATTATTGGTTGACTCGAGATATATTAGCCATAATAAGAGGTCTCATTTGGCTGACACGAGATTTTAAAACATTCCAATTTTTAGATAGAACAAGACTACCCTAGAGTCTAAAAAAATTAAGGGTGTAACAAGTCCTCATTGTAAATGTGAAATTATCGGCCGAACAACCCGATTGTACCAACATGCAAAGATCCTGTTATATAACACTTATAATCGTTTTATAATTATATTAGTTTTATTTATGGCCAGACTTATTTGTCAGTATTAGGACAATCTCAATCTGAACCTCCCCAATCTGATCTACTTAGAATGGCGTGATTTTCTAATATTGCTTCTACAAATTCCGCTTATAGATAGTTAAAAGAAGTTATACTTGTTTGACGATGTAATAAATTTCATCGCTGGTTTCGTGTATCGAATATTGCGATGTACAGTCATTGCGGGAAACGGGGACTATGTGGGATGTACTTAAAATTCAACTACTATATGGTAACTTTCGTGTGATACAGCACTTAGAATACGAGTTAAAATATCCCTTCTTTAAAAAATGTAGTCATTGATTTAAAATTTCGCACGCCTGTGTTTATTTATTGGACTTTAGCATACGTTCAGTGTCATTTTCTAGTTTAGTACACCATGTTCCCGATGCATTTGTTTATTTAAGAGTAGATCGTTGGCCTGGCGCTCGCGCCGGCGCGATGATAGATGGGCCTCGTGATGTGCCACGCAGAGCATTTTATATTCGGGGGAATTGTAAATATACGGCTTTCAATAAAAAAACACATACTGGATAACGGTTTTGTTGTTTTGGGATATTTTAACGTTAAGTAGGCACTAGTTTTAATTTAATTTTGCCCTATTTATGTTTATGATTAACTAACCTAACCAACACATTATAAATGGAATATTTCGCTTACTAAGATATGGAAAATGAAATGCAGAAGTTTTTTCTGGATTTGGCAATAATCATGGAGTGTTTGTATAGAGTATTATTTCCCAATACCTAAACAGAGCTTGGCAAAAGTTGAAATGTATTTGGTGCTTATTTTATTATATCTGATTATATAGAAAGCCCTCCACAATGTGAGATGTTATGATTTTGTGTATAACTAAAAGTAAAGCTATGTGAAAGATGTACATATATGATTATAATGATTTTATGTAAATTGGTTAATAAATATTTGAAAATGTTTATATAATCAACAGTTTTGTTTTATTCAAAGACTCTTGAACTTATGTTTATTAAGTTTTTGTTATAAATTTCACAATAGTAAATAGGGGGCCACTATAATATTGCTAACAGGAAGCTGTGGATTTCAATAATGTCCATTACAGAATCAGGAATTAATGTCAATCTTCTAGATTCTTGCTGATGCTCAAATACCGCAGCATGCTTGGACTGTCAGTGTATGCTCAACAGCACTTCCGTCAGCGGGGCCTGGTCGTTCGAACAGGGCCTAATCCTCGAGCATGGGCACAGGGGGCGCGGGCCGTCCGCTCACGCCGTTGAACAGCCGGTCCTTGATCATCTGGGCCATCAGCCCGTGAATCACCTCAATGGTTGTCTTGCAAGCATCCTTTGTTGCCTTCACCAACTTGTCTTCAGTTCTCTTCTCATGACTGTCTGGGCCGATTGAGTAGCTAGCACGCCCTGGTAATATTTGAATGCATGACAAAAGTGAAATGAGATGCCATTAATGGATGCCATAAATTGCAATGAGAATTTGATAGTTTATCAGCCCCTTTATAAAACATATTGAATAGCAATCACACTCAACACTTTCATTGCTCCCCATATTAAACAATCAATCAATGTCACAAGTCCAACTGTGCATTCAGTATGGGGATGTGACCCTATAGTGGAAGCACGGACTCCTGAAAATATAGTTTCATAACCCCACATTGAGAGCACCCGGAATGTGTTAAGCAAAAAATAGTGTTGTAGCAATTACTTACCCATATTCACTTCACTCTGTTCCAACTTGTCGGAGAGGTCAAATATCTGCCCTGTTGTATATTCAGCATTAGTAATAAGGCTGGAACTGCTGAGCGTGTTCACCCAGTACTTATTCCATAGGGAATCCAGCAGCCTCCGGTCCAGGGAGGACTTGAAGTATGACACTTCTAGAGAGTAGTACTGCTTGCAGTGGACACCAAAGTCCTCTATCTTGTTTAGTGGGATGGTCTGATACTCGGATGGCTCTTCATTGGCTGGTTTGTAGCCCTGAAAAGAAATATTGGGTTAACTAAATGTCTACAAGATTTGAGGGCAATATACAATATATTTTGTACTTGGGTGTATAGTTTACCTTAGGATATGTCCTAAAAGCACCAAGGCAAACTTTGCCGGCTGAAATGGTCCTAACTGGATCAATAACAATTGCCACAAAGGGCTCCTGGAAATTCTGGTTAAGCATCTGTGTGGAGACATCAATTCCAGATAGCCAGCACCCATAGCCAGGGTGGCTGTGGTACCAGCCAATAGCATTCTCATGGCGGCCAACCTAAAACAAAACATTTTACCTGAAGTCAAGACAATGCAAACAATAAACCAAAAAATACTTAAAGAAATTGAAAGTTAAAGTGACAATTATGTTATCAGTAAATTATACAAGCTATTTCTTAAGGGTTTACCTGCTTCGCAGCCTCTATGTAAGCAGTCATGTACTCGTAGGCCTGGGCCTGCGCATTCACACGGGTCTCCGTGCCCTCAACCGGCAGCGCAAATGAATCCATCACCAACATAGTATTCGCGTCTACTTTGCCTGTCACAACAAAATAGTATAAATTATAACCTATTCATACTTACAAAATACAATACTTTGCTATATTCTAAGCCTTTCTCACCTAACAGAAGCCCCATAACTTCCAACGTGCCTCCGGAACGAGCGTGCATAACCATTTTTAATAGAGCTAAGGCAGAAATCCTGATATCTTTGAAGAAATGTGGACTGAAATACAAAGATTTGTTTTACATTATGGTAGGCTGACAAATGTTAAGTACAAGGTTTAGGAAACTTACTCTTTTTCCCATGGTTTAGCGGCAAGTATATCCTGTTGTTGTTTTTTGTCGTAACGATATATTTCGTCAACACTTGATACTGTTTCAATGCTATTCGACATTACCCATGTCTTCTGTGCTATTGTCGCCTGTGAATCGCCACTAGTTGAAGCCATCATGGATGACTTTAAGTGTTATTTACCGACTAATTCACTTTGTAACTTATGGGTTTTACGGGTACCTTTTTATATTTGCGAAAATTGGAATACCTAACAATACAATACGTAAGCGAGCGAGTAATTTCAATTTGGTTGGTTGGAATGACAATCAATGAATATCAATAACAGACACTAACATTATGACAGAATGTTTTTTTTTTGGTTTTGGATTCTCATTCAATATGGCAATAGAAGGTTGGTGCACATCGGCGACTGGAAAAGGCCACGTTTATGCAACTGTCTCGATTACTGTTGGAGATTGGAGATTAGACACACTCATTATACTCATTCATCATTCGAGATGCGTTCTCGATTTCTGTAATGTTTTTAAGCCTATAACTTGGGTTTAAACCTCAGGTTAATCTGTGTTTCTCATTTACTTATCTACATGATATAAATATTGATTCCGTTGTATAATATGGAAAAATAGGACACTTTTATTAAGCATAAAAATCCGCAACCAAATATAAAAAAGGGATAACCCAGTATGTATACGTTACGACATCTATGGTAGCTAGGGTCATAAAAAAATAAATGAAATAGCAAGGCAAGAGAGGCTATTTATCGCTAAGATTTTTCGCATCCATTTAAGTATGGTGTAAACGCGGCCTTAAATAAAAGGTCAAATAAGTTCAAAGTTTCTGTCACAAAGTATTGATCGAAAGTACCCGGAGGGTACTCAGGGGAATACAAATAAAATAATACCGCAATGCCCTCTGCAAAAACCAAGCTGTATAGAGATTTCGCGGGCCAGTGGTATAAAATCAATGGTTTATAATGAAACTTCAGTATTGTATGAGTAAATAGAAATTGTGTTATGGTTGTGTTATTGTTTTCGGGTTGTGTTTGGACTTTGTTATGAATCTCTTAATAGTAAAGTAAGCCAACCATCGAGCGAGCACTACTGGTATGTTCGTAACGTAATACTTATTCTAGTGTAGTTCTACGCTGTGCTATAGTCACTTTGTCCGTTATGTGAGTCTAGTCCAATCGACTTCGACAATATGTCCATGCCGGCAGTGGCCATAAAGGGAGAGCAAGAGAAAGACGACGGAGGGAGCATGAGAGTACAAGAGGAACAGAAGAGGGACGATGGGACATTTACGGTGGAAGTATGTATTAAGGAGGAAAGAGAGGAGGACCGTGCCTCGTCCCCAGTGGCAGTATATGTTAAGGTCGAAAGAGAATGGGACAGTGAACTAATGCCATCGTCAGTGACCGTGAAGATGGAGCCAGATAGTGAAGAAGAGAGCAGCTTGAATGACGCTACAAAGCCTATATACATACAACATGAGGTGAAGGTCGAGTTTATGCCAGATGAGCCTTTACAAACACAGAATGCGTCATCTGAAAAACTAAGTGAGTTGCATTATGTATCTTCATTTTAGTGATGTTTAATGTTATTTATATAAGTATGTTTATTGTCTAGTACCCATAGTACAACCTAGAGAGTAGTTTGGGGCTCGGCCAGTTACTGTGAAATTGTGCCCTGATATTTATACCATTTGGCCATACCGGGAATCGAACCCGGGACCGCTAGCTTCATAGGCATGGTCACTACCAACTAGGCTATCGCATCATTAAATACCCATTCTCATATAATAATAGAACAATTTTTTAAATATTTTCAGGCCCCGATTCAATGAAAAACATAGAAGTGGCTGCAGATAAAAAAGAAGATACAATAGCAATGAAGAAAAAGGCAAAAAATCCTAAGAAGGCAACTGACTCTGATAAAACTGGTAAAGAACTAGGTCCCAAAAAAATAAGCAACAGGCCTCATAAATACAAAAAGAAACCGAAACCTTTAGCATGTGAAATTTGTAACCAACCATATACAAGAAGAAATAATTATGAAAGCCATAAGTTTAGGCATATGGGACTGAAGCCATACAAATGCGAAATCTGTAACAAAGGGTTTTTAACCCAATCCTATTTAGATAACCATAAAATAATGCATACAGGAGAAAGACCTTACTCTTGTGATATTTGTCACAAAGAATTTACACGTAGCTCTTCTTTAACTACTCATAAGCTTATACATACTGGCACTCCTTTGATTTGCGAGATCTGCAACAAACAGTTTATGAGAAAGTGCAAGTTAGCTGCTCATATGCTAACCCATTTAGAAGTAAAACCATACAGTTGCGATATTTGTGAGAAACGATTTGTATCAAAATCTTATTTATCTAATCATAGGTTAATTCACACGGGAGAAAAACCTCACACTTGTGATATATGTCATAAAGGGTTTACTCATAGCTCGACACTAATTACCCATAAACTAATTCACACAGGAAAACCATTCTACTGTGAAATGTGTGACAAACATTTTTCGAAAAAGTCTCATTTAGCTGTCCATCAGCAAATTCATACTGGGAATAAACCCTACTCTTGTGAACTTTGTCAGAAACAATTTACACAAAAGTCTTCCCTGAATAGCCACATGCTAATTCACACAGGTGAGAAACCTTACGCTTGTCAAATTTGTAACAAGAATTTTACAAAAAAACCTTATTTAAATAGACATAATAAACTATTTCATCCACTGGACAACCAGGTGTAAAAAATATTGTAAACTAATTATATGAACACCAAACCACCGTCAAACCTTGTTCATCAACTGTAAGAAACAGTTTTCATTGAACTTTTATGTATTTTGTATTGATTTCAGTTTATTTAGTTAATATACACAGTTACATTTAACAGATGTAATATAAACCATGTTATGCAAAAAATAATTATGAGATTGACTCAACTTGTCAACCTCTGTTCACTAGAGTTAGACCAATTATAAAGATACAGCATACAAGTGCATTTAGACAATTTGTTTATTGTTGCCGAGCTACATCAAATTGTGGTGTGCAGGGCCACTGCGTCCTAGACTAGGCAGTCTGGCTGGGAATCAGAAACCAATTATATTTATGACCTCCAATTCATACATCAGTTTCAGAGGGCTTATTACTTAAAGCACTCGCAAACGTTTTTATTTTGACACTCCGAAGGCTAGTCTGCCTTCAAAATGAAAACAATTGTTTCACTTTGAAGTCGATTGCGAGTGCGCTAGGCAATAGCGACGCTAGTCGCAGTAGACATTAGAATACATATTATCGTATGTGGATTGTTGGTGCTCGTCTCGCACCTTGAAGTAGCAGCTAATGCCGTAGCCAGGTTGCCTTGTGCACTGGCAGCAGTTGCAGTTGCAGTTGTGTAGCAGGTGTTTTAGCAATAAAACTTTACTATGAACATGTTCAAATACTAAGAATCAAATTGAACAGCTATTCTTATTTGTACACAATGTTGATCATGTTATGCAGTATATTTAATTTACCAAAAAAAAAACTAATTATTTAAGCTACATTTCTGTGTCTATTTATTTCAAACCTACCCCATAAACTGACTTAAATTAAATAACATAAAAAGTTACAATATATTTTGTTATCCCTCATGTGTCTTGTAAAAAGCAACATTACTGAAAATCTGGCTTAACAATGGATCACTTTCACTTTGTTAACACAGACTTATGCACTATTCGCTTTTAATTTCTGATTTTACCTTAAATTAATGGATGACGAAAGTCGTTCACATCCCATATGAGGTCGTGTGGCATCTCTTTATAATTAATTAATAGATTTAATTATTTTAAGACGAAGAGTTCTTCATCAACCCTTTCGAAGAACAGTCAGCCAATAGAAATATGTCAAACTTAGAACATTGTCCTTTTCAACCACTTATTTACTAACACTACGTGTGTATAAAATTGACATCATTTTTTTTTTAAATGTTTTCTAATATAATTCATTATACATACAGGTTTGTCTCAAATGCGTTTAAGCTCTTTAGTCATTACCAGAGATTTGTTTATTTATTCTCTCAACAATGGACAAAAATATAAAAATAAAATTAGTTTGCTTTTGAGACGCATGATTTTTTTCAGAACACCTTTTGAAAAAGTTGCTTATGTCATTTTATATAGAGGTGATAACCGGTAAGCAGATGTTAAGATTGATAAGTAATTATCAATACTCAAGAACACCCGCAACACTTACTTGAGGGTGTACGTACGTGCGCTGCTGACTTTATCTAGAAGAAATTATATTGTTTGATATGCGATCCCTACTATGACGTGTGCCGGAGGCTCATTTGGACTTAAGTAAATTAAGTTGGTTATGTAGTACCTATGTATAACTTAATAAAATCAATAGTCATGTCGCATTGCTACATCAAAACAGTAACAACTGTATTTTCAAATCAACTTTAATACAACTTCTATGAACTTAAAATAAGACTGGCAAGCTTATTGCGTTAAGTTTTGATCTAACGGTGCGATACGTTCTAGAATCTCTATGCCAATGACTCTAAGAAACTCCCGGTTAAAAAATGCAACGTTTATCTCTTTCGTTTTGTAGTCACTTATGGTCACCATCTACCTACTTAAGTGCTTAGCACTATGTGACATTTTATAATCTTTTTACCTACTTACTTACCTATATAGGGTTATGGTAGATTCAACGGCATAAATAAGTAATAATTCACCTTGTCACTTTCAATCGTTTCACAATTTTGTATGACATTTCAAACATGACGTTTAAGTGACAAGGTACGTAAATAATCACTTATTTATGCTGCTGACTGTACACTTGTTGGACATTTAAGCTGACAAGCACCAACAATGGACACGTAAATCTTAATTCAAATCTCATAATGTATGGTCATAAATTCATTGTTGCAAAATTAATAACCCTTATCTTCTGTAAAATACGATCGAATCAACTTGTCCGTCATTGATCCGTTGTCCAAGGACCTTTCCATCACGCTACTTAAGTGATTAATTTTCATGCGTTACACTACGTACCGGACGACGCAGCGTGGGTAGGCCTCAACACGGCGGACGACGACGCGGCGAAGGTTGCGGGAAACCGATGGACGCAAGCGGCGCAAGACCGGTCCTTGGGGCAAACCTTGGGGGAGGCCTATGGACTTCATTCGGCGATAATGATAATGATGATATCGGTTACGTTTTATTACGGTAGACCATGACCACCGAGAGTACCGATCGACGTGAAATGTTACGAAATGGGCTGATCGCACGTGGTGCTGGCTGGTGCAATCCGAACGTTTCACGTTATTGACGTCATCCGACATCGCGGCACATGGCCGTATCTAGAATCATTAAAAATAATTATTATTTTTAGTCTCCTAATTACCCAAATGCGTATAGAATTTTTTACTTCTCGTTGTATAAAAGTGACGCATTAATAGCCCGTATGTAGGCGGACTTCATTAAGTGGGTAAAACTTTTGTCTTAAAGGGATCAAAGAAAGTTTAATTTCTAATCTTCCAGGAAAGGCGTGAGTTAGGTACATTATTATCGTCCCTTAATTAGACCGCATACTATACACCCACATGTTTTCGCATTTGTATTGTACCTATCTAAAATCAACTCTTGATCATCACCGTATTTTAAAAGCTTAATTTGCCGGAAGGCGTCGTGGGCAGAGCTTCGGCGGTTCCGCGGCGCCTTGCCTAACCGGCTGGAGGGTACGCCAGGGTGGTTTTTAGTCGGTGGCGCTCCCTTTCTCCCTCTCGTTCGGGGAGGGGGTGGGGGGTGAGTCCCACATATCCCCTCGCCACTCCCATGTTGAGGGGAATGCATGAAGCATTTTCCAACGTAAAAAAATTAAAAAATTAAAAAGTTAAGTACGTACTTAAATAATAAAGTTTTGATAGCATTTGATTCTTTACGAGGTTTTCCAAAGAGTTCAAGTAGGTACGTAGGTTGATTAAATTATTGTCTGGTCTCTAATCTGATAAAGGTAAATAAAAAATATATCCCGTCTGCACAAACACATTCTAAAATTAGTTTTACTATCACTATACAAGTATACCTATAATTATAGCAGATACCTATCTAACAAAGTAACAAAACATGTGGCTTTCTCAAATTGTAACCACTGGAAACTTTGAAAAGCCTAAAGAGAAGAAGTGGTGTGTACATACAATGGTATGTGCTTGATACAAAGTAGCAAATAATTTAGTTGTAAAGTAGTTTTTCAGTAGGTACTCTGCCAATAATGCCGACGGAGACCTTGATGATAAACATTCATGTGTAATAATACTTTTTACGTATCAGTTTCGCTCATAATTTACCGGTAGGTATGAATTCGGCTAGTAGCATTGTTTTGCTTATTGTGGGAGGCGATTGCCGGTACCACGATCCTTTCACTCCGCAATGTTAAAACACGCTAACAAAGGCAAATACCGTGGTAGGGAGGAATGTTAGACGTCACTTAACTATCTCTTTCTCTCACGCGCGGCGTGATATGACTCTGGCCTTGTCTAAAAATGTCGACGCGTCGCGTCCGCCCTCTGATAACGGCGGACCAATCGCGTATATCCACGACGCAGTTTCTCGAAGCTACAGTACGAATCAAGCCGCTGAACATGATCGACGCAGACCCCGCTCGTTACTCAACTTCTAACACGGTGAAGTGATTCTAATGTTTTACAAACAAACGGCTCGCGGCATGCGACCAAAACTGTAACATCGCGGTGTCGAGTGTTTTGTTTTGAAGAGTTGCGTCAGCTTCAAGATGAGTGCTCCGATCATCATCACTGTTCCCAACAACTACCTGACGATGGACGATGAGGATACGAAGGTGGTCCTGGAGTCGTCGCCTGCGCCGTCCCGCAAGCGCCGGCTCGACCATCTATCGTGGGAGGAGAAGATGCAAAGAAAGTAAGTCGTTGCATTATTGTTGTTAGATGCCCTGGTTTACCCATGAATTTGAGGATCGGCCCGACATGTGATGTAGAGTCCCAATACTCCGTGCCCTAACGAGTCTAAAATTTTGTCCCTGATAAAATATCTGAGCAAACTTTTCTCGCGCGTCCGGTTTATTTTATAATGTCCCGTGTCAGTCATTGTCATGTCTGTATATTTGCCAGCGTGGTTAGCGTGCTTAGCAGCTTGTACAGCGAATTTACACCAGAGGACAATGCCCTCACCGTTAGGGGTGATGACATGCATGCTCCTATGAGATAAGATACAAAGATGAAAGCAGGCCGGTGTTGAATGTTGGTTTAATTTTAAGAAAGATCAGAGCGTGCCACTGTCGTTCGAAATATAGTACCTACTATGACTCTTGTTATACTTTCTCATTACTATAATACTTAGGTACGTAAGTATCTACCTAGGTACTTGAAAACGAATGTCCCCTCTGTTAATTGTAGTGGGTGAAGATAATAATATATGTAACTACCAATACGTATTAAAATTAATGTATTTTTAACTCACGCGTTTATTCTGAATCCTGGTACCTACGTTATTATTACTGATTGTTTTAAACTTAAGTTATCCTGAGCCCTAAACGACCTAAAAGCGATTGTAAATTTTAAAATGCTAACCAAACTCCTCTTCCACCAGAAAACTAAAAAATCGCGTGGCGGCGCAAACCTCCCGCGACCGCAAGAAGGCCAAGATGGATGAGATGGAGGAGCGGATCCAGCACTTCATGGACAGGAACGACCGGCTGATCAGCGAGGTGGAGAGTCTAAAGGCTCTGAACGAGAGATTGTTGAGCGAGAACGCAGCGCTTCGCGGCGCGGCGGCGGCGCGCACCGTCGCGGGGGCCCGGGGACCAGCAGAGTCTACTCCTCGGCAGAAGGAGGGGCCCCCGACGGCGATGCGCGCGGCGCGCCTGCTGCTAGCGATGTGTCTTCTCTCTCAGACCTCCTCACCCACCTCGACTCTGAAGAGTATCTCGATACCCTCCAGCAACTTGCAGACTCCCTCCTCCAAGAAATTGATGCAGGTGCTGCAGGAAAGGCTGAAGATGTAAGTGTTGACATCGTTCTTTTGTTTACCATTGTTTGTTAAGTTTGTCGCTGATTCATTTTACCGACAATAGTCATTGTATCTGTTTATGACGCACCGTGCGACAGGGGCGTTGAACGGGTTAATCATGCCAAAAATTACGTTAAAGAAAAAAAATCTCATAAGCCCCACATGCTTAAGTAATTCGTCAAACATATCCATAACATTAAGAGGAAACTTAGGTTTTATTCCCACCTGTTACCACCGATTTGTTACCACTGGTAACAGCTGGGATTTTTTTCTCATCTTTTACCACTAAAGTACTGGTAGTAACAATTGGGAATATTTTCCCATTTGTTACCATTAAAATATTTGGTAATAACTACTGGGAAAAATAATCCCAGTAGTTAATGGTAACAGTTGGGAATTTTTATTCCCATTAGTTACCACTGGTAAAATATGAGGAAAAAATTCCCAGCTGTTACCAGTGGTAACAAATTTGTGGTAGCAGTAGGAATAACCCAAACTAAGGTATAAAAAATTCAAGGAAAAGCCATGTGGCGTGACTAACTCGCATACAAATGTGAGCGCCACGCGGCTGATGCAACTAGTAGTAAACACGGATGACGTCATCAAGCCATCCTCCCACGCTTCACCTGCTGGCTCAGGCGTTTTGGCTGATGAAATACTTCTATCTTTGTCATCATAATGATGGCTTAGCGTGATAACAAAGGATATTAGTATAGAATGACCCCCTTACCCGAAATAGGGCGCTATTATGGTAATTAATTTTATTTGGGTACCCGTGGCGTAGTGTCGATAAACATCTAGTTCTACTTTTAATAATTAAAATATCGACATACTGGCATAGAAATTACTTTACCCACCGGGTTGGGGTAAAAAGCTAGTGTTAGCACTATTCTATGCACCACGATCTTTATTACAAGTAGATAGAGGTGAAAATGTTACAATTACTAGTGGAATACTAATTCGGTCAACGTAGGTTTGTGACAGCAGTTTTTTGTAATTTCGAACGCTTACTACGTATATTAGCAAGCATTTTTACTTATCATTAAAATTATGGAACGCCGTCGAAAGGTTCGTTCGTTTAGTATTAATGAAAATTCCAAGAACCAAATGGTCTAAGATCCGAACAGGAGACGACCTTCACCCAGCTGTTTATTCGATAAAAAGTATTTTATATCAAAAATATGTTAAGTTTAATCGCCACATACTGCAAAAATCAGACCAGGTTTTCTTTTTTTTCCATAAAGTATTTTAAAAAAATGCAATTGCTTGTTTAATAGACATTATTACATACCAATCGAAAGTAAGAAGCCTAAGTTTTGGTGCAAATTATTAGTACCGACTTACCTGCTTTATACCTACCGAATAGTTATATGATGACAGCAAAATAGTCAACTTAACGTTTTCATATTCTATTATAGGCTTTATACTTTCGATTGGTATGTAATTGGTCTATTAAAGAAGCAGATGCAATTTTAACCAAAAGTTCCTTTTTATATATTTTAATAAGTAATTATATACTGGACTGAACATTTTCAGCCTACCTATTCGCCTTATATTACTTAACGTATAACATTTGATATAAAATACTATTTATCGAATAAACAGCCCCGCGAAGTTAGTCTCCTATTCAGATCCTCTACTAAAATGTACCTAATACGTGTATCATCCCAGATTGACCTGACTATTATGTACTTGGGTCTAACCCAGAGGCAAATACCCAATTTTGGTTATTTACCCCGGTAATTGCCTATCTGACTAGCTGGGAAATTCCATCTTAGTCCGCTATGATGACAACTTAACTTTTGAAGACAAATTGCCCGGCATAAAAATCGATGTGCTGCATATCATGTTTTCTAATAATCTTGGTTTGTTCCAGATCTCAGTCGGGGTCGCTAGAGAACGCCCTGAAGGAGCTGAAGTGGTGGGGCCCGCAGCAGAGCACCTGGAACCCAGTGAAGGTGGAGTAGTAGACCTGAAGCACGACGTGCACACGATACTGGCCCAGCACTCCTACGCGCATCCCTACCCCGAGCTCAAGGAGGAGCAGAACGACAAGGGGGACATGTTCTACGCCAGCTTCGAGGAAGCTAACTGCGTGACCATAGAGGTCCCGTGCGAGGAACAAGTGGCTGAAGAGACAGCCCCTATCGAGATTGACACGGACTTCACCTCGTTGTCCGAAGGAGTAGCGTTAGACGACATGAAAATGCTGTCCCCGATGAGCCTGTCTCCCAGATCCATCGACGAGAACCTCCTAGCGGTCTCCCCGTCGCACACTAACTTCAGTGACCTCGGATACGAGTCTCTCGCTTCTCCCCTAAGTGAACCGGAATCCATGGACTTGTCAGACTTCTGGTGCGAATCCTTCTCGGAACTGTTTCCCGGCCTAGCGTAGACAGTTCCGAGCCGTATTTCTCTCGCCAAAGACTGACTCGTTTTAAGTTATCTAAGTTATTAAATTAATAGTTAAGAAAATGACATTATGTTTACGTTAAGCGCGTATTTTTTATTGTTAGCTAAGACTATGTTAAGTGTAGGGATGTACGTAAGTGCTGTGAAATATACCTAGTGTTATGTCGTAATGTGCTGTTTTATTTGGTCGTTCTAGAACGTTACATAAAGCAGGTATCTGTCCCTTATCGGTGTGGAATAATCACGCACCCAGCGCGAGGCACGCGTGGCTGAGTCGGTCAAGTGTTATCTATTGGAATTCCCAGTGATAGCAAATTATAAAAATAACAACCGTAGTTTTGTTTGCTTCAGTTAATACCAAAGATAGGCTAACGATTTCATTACAAATTAAAATTAAGAATGAGATTGTCTTAATTATGCGTTGTTTCACTAGAACAACAAATTGATCAATTGGGTGAATGTGTAAAAAAATGCAGGATTTCGAATTGAAATCTACTACCTTCGTTTAAGGGACAGCTTATTGACATAGGTTTCGTACGTTCCATTTATCGCAGCTCTTGTAAAATAATCTCAACCAAAATAAAACTACTCAGTAAAAAACATTAAATATATTTTGTTAAAATATTACAGATTCAATAAAATCGTTCCCTTAATCTAAGTTTTACAACGTTTACATTTAAACGCATTCACTGCGCAATTCGCACGAGAGTGAAAAATTGACGCTATATTTCGTCATACGCAGTGAAAGGGTTAAGGGCCAACTAGGATTAGCGCGGCGAAAGTAACCCTCCACCGCAAGCGAAGCGATTAACATAATATCGCCGCTCACGACGCAACTGAGTCAACATTACGCATTCATTAATCATTAATCAATAATGGCTTAATACTATTTACTTTTTCCGGACAAATATCGTGTTCATGACTCCGTCAGTAAACCAGTACATTATTATTACACAGTTACATAATAACATTAAACATGATTTGTGGTTTGGTTTTACAACTTTTACACTTTGACTGTTACATTTAGGCCAAAATAACGCTTAAATACTACGAATTAGACACTGTTATGCACTAAATTAGGCATGTGTACTTCTTGCAATGTATGTATCATTCGTGTCTAACAAAGAATTGTTACAAAGGCGTTATATGTCAGCCCTTAACTGTAAGGAGTTTCCTTTAATAAGGCGAGATATGCAACTAGCTGAAATCTAATTAAATGGAACAAAAGGTAAAACTAACACGATACTTGTCAATTAAAATAAAATTGTACAGAAAAAAAAAACGCATGTGAGTTAGCAGCAATCTCAATTTCAGTTTTAAACATTAATGATCTTAATTGACGTCATTGCACAGCTGTCTAGAAAAAAATAACTTTTTTGTGAAATGAATCGCATTTACAGTATCAAATATATACAGAACATAAGATGTTCGTCCCGCTCCTACCACAGTCGAATGTTTAACAGGTGACCTGATTAAGGTCAGTTTTACAATGTGGGGCACCGCCGTGAGCGACGACTAACAACTGCCCTGCGTTTGGCACTCGCTAACTACTCTACAGTAACATACGGCGATAAGATAACCGATAGTAAGGAACTGTACAGTTTAACACTAATGGAAGATTAGAACTTAATTAACAACCAACCGCGTTATCGATTATTCAAGCGTAACATAAAATGCACATAAAACTTTGCGATACGCCACTTTCATATAAAACGGGACCGTATACACACATTGATTAAGACTCGTTTCGTTTTCACAGCCTGCTCAGAAGAGAGGTCGCAATGCGATGGTTTTTAAACGATTTCAAAGCGTTTGTAATAAGCAACAAAATTGTTCGCAAAAGATTTTCATGTTTCAAGTGACGTGATGGCGAAGGCGTAGTACTTCGTTAAAACGTCCTAGGAGACACCTGTGACCGATATCGATTTTCCCATCGTAAATAAGGTCAAGCAAGGTGGTATTTGTACTTTTTTTATCTGTGATGTCACTGTAGCCACTAACATAATGGAAAAATTAGCAACAATTTCTAGCATGAAAATGGTTAATTTGAAACAATTTGACACACTTCGCTTTTCAATCTATGACTCATGAGTCATGAGTCATGATACGCTCGGTTCTTGCCTTTTGCTTCTGCAAAATTTCCAAACATCAGCTATTTCACAATCTGTACCTATCTAAATAGTGGTGCATGCGTTTGATATTTGTAATTAAATGATAACCAGTTAAATCTTAGAAAACTAATATTGTGTTTCTGTCAAGTTCTACTAGAACGTTAAAGAAATAACGGAATGATGTACGTGTATTGGTCACGCAGTTACCATGAGTCATCGAAATAACCAAATGGCAACCGGGAAAGAACAGGCGCGTAGAAATGAAAACAACATGATTTCACTATCTTCACACGTAATGTTATAAGTTGTGGTAAATGATATTGTTATCTACCCGTGACTGGAATTATCTGGAATCGTGACTATTGTCGTTGGTTTTGAGCGACGGACTCTGCGCGAATGATGCAACATTGTAATGTACTGTATTGTTTAATGACACACGCACCGCATTATGGGTTCTAGGTACAAGGTTCTCACGAGTCGACTGTATGTAAGTTGTCCATGACGCAATTTTGCGTCAATCGCGTGCAATTGCAAGTGTAATATTTATTTATATTTATATTAAAAAATCGAATCTACGACGATATTTTCCCTTACATTAAGTTTACAATCTTTGCGAATTACACAATACAGTAAACTATTAAACGATTCCTCGAATACTTTAGTACAAATACTTAGTTTAACTACATGCTCTAGTGACACATGAAGACGAGTCCGACACGACCGTCACTACATTATCAGTGAAGAGAACCACATACCTCTACAACATACGGTTTCTATTTATATATACCAACACTGCCCCCAAAAACAAGTTATAAATTACATAGACCAATCTCGCCTTGTTTTAACAAAAACTTACGACAGTAACATCCTTCTAGGCCTTTTAGTTTTCTGCACAATAAAAACAATATCGTAATACCTCACTCTTGTATCCATATGCAAAGTGGATCCTTATATTTCTGTAGAAGATTGCCTTTCGTAGACAAAAGGCCATATCTAGTACTTGCAGACATAATTTAGTCTGATAATGATACAAGGTCAGTACAGTAGATAAGTCTTTTGTCTAAGGATGACAAAATAATAAGTTACAAATGAGGTCCTTGTTAAAATACACTCCATTTAAAACAATCTTCGGGTTCGTACTTCTGTCTCACGCGCTTTTATTCTAGTTTTAACCGACTTCCTGATCCCAAAAGACTTTTCCAGACCTCTTATACTGTACTCAGCTGTGAAGATTAGATTCAATTATTTTGGAAAAAATAGGGTGGAATTGCTCCACGGCCAAGCTATTCTATTATAATTTTAAGTGTTAAACCTTTAAATTTTATTTTTTATTTTTATGAATAATTATACTTACGTTTTTCGTTATTGACATTAATACATAAATTTAGATGCACCATGACTACTTCTACCTTTGAACTTGACTCACACATCTCTTATAATACGAAATTTATATATCTTACAAACTTCAATAAGAGAAATCTAACTTTTCTACTTGTTCATAGAAATCCAGCTACATTTTGTACTAATCAATATAAATTTACATCGATAATCCTGTAGTTATTAAACCAGTAATCACAGTCCTTGGATAAAACAGATAATACAATCAGTTAACAAAAAACCGTCTACTTAAAACAGGACCTTATTAATAATTTACAGATTGTGATAATATTTACAACAAATCAAATCGCTCGGCGGTTGCAATCAGAGGTTACAGATAATCCAAATGTATCAATTACTCCGCCAAATTATCAGAATAGGTCATATTTTAAAAATGGGCCACGATTGAGGGACATTTTGTAGTTAAAATACGCATTGTTATAAAATATTAGGGTAACGATTAGTACCCAATCGGTATCAAGTAGGTATTGCCTCGGTGTCAAGTATTGTACTTTGACGTTTGATTAATTCAAATTGCACTAACGGTAGCGCCATCTATGGGTGAAACATATTTGATACTGGTTTCGGAAGGTTATATGTGAGTGTGTTTAGAAAGAGATTGAAAATGGTTTTAGTTGACACTTTTATCTGTGGATTTTATCTAGATTTTATTTCCTAAATCTGGTACATTATCCGCTCGATAATCATACGTTGTCATATCTGACAGTTTAACAGTATAATCCGTTAGCTAACTAACTGTGCACGATTTATAAAAAATATTAACTTGAACTTGATATCGCGTCTTACTTAGTGTGGTACCGAAGCAATTGTAATAATATTACGACTAATAATACGACTTGTCATTACGGCTTGTTTTGAATGTAGCCATCTGAATAATGTAACGCTTACGTTCCAAGAGTTATTTATTTTATCTTGCACCGAATGACATAAAGTTTTCTTCAACAACGCGAGTGGCATTGACGCGGCCAACTAGGCACATTAAGAACAGCGCCATCTAGTCCAATATACGCTAACCGAAGTAAAAATAAAGCAACTGTACAGGTTTGTGCTCTGCTCTTTCACACTGCATGTGTCCAAGGCAAATAAATAATTATTTTAGACACAAAGCGTATTGTACACATAGGTACTTGAAATTTGACAACTTTGAGTTATAATTAAATAAACAGCGCCATTTATCGTCAACCCACCCATACCAAACATTTTTTACAGCACGAAAGTTACGGCTTATTTTTCTGCTCCTCAAAAGTGACTTGTCAAGTTGTCTGCAGACGCAGACCAAAGCGTTATGAATACATACAATACTTGTAAATTGACAGCAGCATTAAGAAATTTTAAATCAGCGCCATCTATCGTCACCACATCCTAACTAACCAGTTTTTACAGCACGTATACAGCTTACGGCAGTTCAGCGACTTACTTTTCCGCTTCCGGTTGACTGAAGGCGCAGATATTTGGAAATTGATAGCAGCTTTAAGATAATTGAAATCAACGCCATCTGTCGTCACCTTAACCGAACAGTTTCTCGAAGCACGTGTGGCAGTACGGCTTGTCGTTTTGCTCTTTGAAGGTGCCTTTGTTGAGTTGTCGGAGGCAGAAGGCGCAAACGAAGTGCTCCGGGTGGAACTTGCGGAACATGGCGGTGATGCAGCGGCCGGCGATGGGCTTGTGGCAGCCGGCGCACAGGGAGCCGCGCTTTCCGTGGTAGTGCGTCTCGCAGTAGGGCTGCCCCTCGTGCTCGAAGAACGAGCCGCCGTGGAAGGGCTCGCGGCATTCCTGGAACGGGAAAAGGTGGATTAGATGGAATACGACACGGCCAGCCTGTTGCATGGGTTCAAATTGCAATGTCTAGTTAGTAGCAGTAAATATGTTGTAATTTCCTTTCGAGCCGACAACTTTTGGACAGGACTTAAGGGGTAGTTCCGGAAAGTCCTAATGCCTAATCTATCGCCAAAATGAATTTACGACTAATAAATTCACAAAATATTACCTATTCTCTAAATTGTTTGCATAACATTGTTTTAATTATGTATACTCTTAATGGTGTAAATTTACATAGGCGCCCAGTCTGAATAAGTATTTTTTAGAACAGTCAAAAATAAACAACTTTTAAAACAAAGAATGCCGAATTAATTGAAATCCCGACCATCGCCAAGCCTCAACAAATATGCAAGTGTCAGTGTAGTGTGTATTGTGATAATGATTTTTGACATTCATAGTGCATTATATTATGCCTAAATCTATTTCTTTATACAGGGTGTTAGGTAATGAGTGGATAATCCTTGAACTACGGATAGAGGGCACTTAGGACGTTATGAAAAAGCTAAAATAGGTCTAGTAAAAGTCGCACGGTTTTCGAGATATTTGGACTTTTAGGTTTTTTTCGAAAATGAACACCCTTGTTCAATGTTTCGATTATAGCACCATTACAAGGTAATTTTTTTTAATTTTTATTTTTGCTCAATATTATTGAATACTTGTGTTATCAGATAAGAATCACCATTTTTGTGAGACATCAATAGATTTAAAAAAAAAAACGCAAACATGAATTTTGCATTTTCTATCGTACATTGATCGAACTTTCAACTCTCGTGGTGAAAAAAAAATACACTACCGTCTAGTTGCCCATAAGCTTAAAAACATGCCAATTTATTGCCGAATTCAAAATAGTAACTACTTTTTGAATTTAAAATCTAAAAGCCAAATAAATAAATAAAATACACGCCCACCCCCATTTTTCCCGATTTACTGATATTTATATTTAATTATTCCAAATTTAAAAAATATGCCGCCTGCTTTTTGTTTTTTATTCGAATTCGATTTTCAATTTCGCTATTATTGCGTAATGAATGGTGAATTGTGTTTAGATTGTGGTGTTGATTTTTTTTGGTTTTCAACCGTAATGGCCGATGGGTACCAGTACCAGTCATCGGCGTTGACATGGTCTTGAATCACTCAGCCTTGTCATCAGCCCTGAGCACGTCAATCATGACGACATATCTGGGTTTCTGTGGTTTTTGTTACGAATATTATTTCCAGAAAATATTTGTACATATTACTTGTGTACAACAAATAAATTTATAAAGTAAGCACAAACATCACAAAACGAACTAGAGCATAGGAGAATGTATGAATCAGAGATACAGTATTTTCCGATAGGGTATTATTATAGAATTAAATTGTATTATTGTGTATTAATTTTTGTGTTTTTCTCCTTCGAAGACATCGAAGGAGAAAAACACGTCCGCTTCAATACAAAGAGAAATGTCGGTCAATCCTCTTACAGCCCAGACAGCACGCATCCGGATTCCAACCTCGGTTCCTATTACACTGACGCGCAACGAACGTAACACATACCGAAAGACAATTTTGATGCTTCGATATATTACAAACTAGCTTTTTGGCACGACTACGTCGGCGTAGTATTTGCTATCGCTATTCCCTCAGGAACCGTCCTGGTTTCTGGATAAATATAAAGTGCCCTATATGTTGAGACGGTGAACCTGTGAAGACGGGACAAAGGAACTCGGGACACCAGGGCTATATATACATATATAGCCCTGACAAACTGACGAAATGTATGCAATCGTCAGCAGACGTCAATCCCATTAATTTTGTGAACTTTTCAAAATTCGCTATGCATCTAATCTAGGCGCCCAGGTCCCTTTCAATCCATCTATATATATAAAAGAAGAAACTGAGTGACTGATCCATCAACGCACAGCCAAAACCGCTGGGCCTGGGGAATTGAAATTTGAAGGGGTTTCCTTGAGTACCCTAAGAAAAGATTTTCCGAAAATCGAACCCAACGGGGCGTACGAAGTACGGGTACCTCTAGTAACTCTGTTTCTTTGTTCCGCTATTCAGAATTTGATGAATTACAATACGGAGATAGCTTTAAACCCGAGTATGGACATATGGTATTTTTATCCCGGAAAATTTGACAGTTTCCAAGAGAATAAACAACAAGCGGAAAGCTAGTAATAAATCGTCCCTGTACTTTCTCAACCTCGTATCTGATCGAATAGTTAGGAAGGAAAAATAGGAAAAGCATTCCTGTTCCTTAAAGAGTAAAGACCACTTTCCTATCTAACTATTCGATTACGTGGTTGTGAAAGTAAGGGTGGCCACATACACACGGAATTCCGTTTCGGAATTTCCGAAGGCAGCTGATCCATACAAAATCTAAGACACTACCACACACGTACAGTGGTTTCCCGTTAGTTTTTTTTCGTTTCGGAATTCCGAAATTCCGTAACGGAATTCCATATAGATGTGGTCACCCTAAAGGGACGATGACCATATGGACTACTGTGACACACTGGGTCCTCTGGGACGGTAATGGACAAATGTTATTCGACGGAAACTACCAGCAGTGTTATACCTACAAGTGTTAACTTTCACAGCAGAAATAGATAAAACTCATTCCTGCGGTAAAACCGAATATGTGTTGTGGAAATCAACCAGCTGTTACACTATTGAATATTCGAATTTGGATATAAGAAGATTAAAAGGAATTATAACATTTTATTTAAAACGTAAAACTAACATAGACGTGATTAAATAGTGTGATCCTGTTTTGCTACGCTTGGCTTATTATCTGCTTATAATCGCTGCATTTCATTCGTTATTTAATACACTGTAGAAGGTATATTAATAGATGAATATTTTGCATGTAACATTTCAAAAATCTTCGCTTCCAAGTTTTACTATTTATTGCAACTAATTGCAAATCATTTGTGGTTATCATTATATTTTGTGCGTCATGTCGCATTTACTCGTAGTTACAACGCGTTAGCTATTCTGTGCCCGAAATACATAATTCCTTACGTTATTCAAGGAGTATGCTATCGGGCATAATTCGCGATGTTAACCGTCGATACATAACCGGCGCATCATCGTAAAAACGGGCAGTAACCGTTGGCAGTGCGCACGTTTTGCACTCACTCCGGTTTGTTTACCGCCCGGCGACGGGCAAATATAGTGCGCTCCAAATAGCGCCTAATCCACTGGCCCATAAACAAAGCGGCGATCGACGCAGCCGGGGCGGCGCAGACGCGCGTGACGTCACGAGTATAAATACCCCCCCTGTAGGAAACCCTATACGCCTAGCTCTTGACCCCATTCACGAGCTCGTGCGATCGCGTCCTCCGCGACAATGCATTGATAAAGGGTCATTGCCAGGCGCCCGCGCAACCTTGATTGCCAGCCGCGCTGTCAGTCAACGTGCGCTGCCTTATGCCCCTGTTTATTTTTCTTGTTTTGTTTTGTGTTTTGTTTGTTATTGTATTTTTTCATTTTTTTATTTTTGTTCTCTTTATTGTACAAATCTTATAATAACAATAATATTACAAAAATATATTACATACATTATCCCTATTAAGTACTCTAGTCAGGGTTTGTTCTGTTAGGGTAACATCATGTTTGTGTTGTGTTTACGATCATTCCATATCGACGAGCATAGCTGTGGAAGAAAAGGGGGAGGGCATTCATTTGGGGAGGGTGTTCATAGATGTCATCCTTTACTCGTCCTCATCGACTCCGACGCATTTGGGGCACACCGGCTTGCCTTCCATCGCATAGAAAGACTTGCCTTTGACAGGATCTTGGCATTCCTGTGCAACCGAAATATCTAGTTAAGACAGTTCATACCGATACTCAACCTGGCGTATGCGCTCTTTGCAAAGCAACGTGTTTCATACCAAACCTGTAGTGTTGATGGGGGAGACCTGTTGAGGGAAGACCCGTATACTGACCTTGCAGACGAAGCAATCTGGATGCCACTGGGTGTTGAGGGCAGAGATATAGTTCTCCATGATGGGCTTGTTGCAGCCGCCACATTTGGGCGCGAACATGTCGAAATAATCAGCCCGGCAGTAAGGTTTGCCGTCCCTTTCGTGGAAGCCATCCTCTCCGAACTGCTGACCGCACTGAGCGCAGAAGAAGTGCTCAGTGTGCCAGGTCTTCTCGAGAGCTGTCACGCATTTCTGCAAAAGAAAATCAGCTGTAAAATGAGAGACGTTGTAAGTAATTTTTGATGTGCAGAGCAGCACTAACATCGAGGATGGGTCCATTGCAGTACGCGCAGCGCGGAGAGAAGAGATTGTGGTAGTCCGGCTCGCAATAAGGCCGGCCATCGCGCTCGAAGAAGTTCCTAGTGCCCAGCTCCTGGTTGCAGTGAGCGCACGTAAAGTGCTCGGGGTGCCATGTGCGACCCAGCGCGGTGATCACCTGCACCAAACAATCCTCTTTACACTTGAAACTCAAACACTTAAATTTTCACTTCCAATGAGGCTTGGTATGAATTGTAAGCACCTGCCCGACGATGGGTTTCTCGCAGGCGTTGCAGCATCCCTTTTGGGGGGTTTGTACTCCTTGGCGGCTCATGTCTGCTCGGAGGGATCCGAGCATATGCTCGAGGGAGGCGGACTCGGGTTGCCGCGGGGTGCTGCGGTAGTGCTCCTGCCAGGCGCGCTTCTCACGGTACACCTGTGTGCCGCCTTCGCCTCCTGAGCCGCTCACCTAGTAACAAAGTAAGTGGTTGAAACTTTTGCGCTACCACCCAACAAATTCTATTTTGTTGTGATGGTATCGCAACGCTCTAAGTCCTCGATTAGTCGAGGAATCGGAGCGTACGTACAGAAGTAACCGGTCGGTCGGAGTGGGCTGGAGCGAGTGCGGTCCGAGTGAAAAGTTTCACTATGTGCTCTAATATTATAAGCGGCGGCCCCACCACGCCTGTGATGTAACGCGCGGACTATCTTTAGAAGCCAGCTTTCCCACGTGTGCGAGCGGGAGCGCGCCCGCTGGAGAGCTGCCTGCTTGCGCAGCTGGAAATAGCAGTGGACCAAGAAAGGAGAGTTGTAAATATTATAATAAACGGAAAAGCGTGGTTTAACGTAGTGCAGTGTGCCGAAGTGACGGCCGCCATACTGCGCCTTAGGGCGGTGATTCATCGTGATCGGCCGATCTAGTGAAACGGCGTGAGCCGGTACAGCGGGGACCATAAACGAGTTAATTTGTAAACGTGAATGAATTTGTTGCAAGTGGGCAAGATTTGGGTCGAAACGCGTAAACAAGCGTAAGGCGTGTATTGTGCCAGGTCACGAGTGTTTTTGGCTGCGCTTTGAACCTTGGGCCTCGTTTCCTACGGCGTGTAACCTTGATGACTCTAAACACACGAATTTACTTCATAATTATAATTTAAATAACTAAAATGGATGCCCTTAACCTTCTTTTCCGTTTTTAGATTCTCCGCAACTGAAGATCATTAACAAACAATACTTTAGCCACGCTTATGTAAATTTCCTCACAAACCTATGACTCTCTTCAAAAGTTCAACTTTTTTCCTCCCTGAAGACGACCGTAATATTTTCTCGTCACGTGACTACGTGCTACTTCAACCTGTCATTTTTTCAGGCCTTGTACCGTTTAAACCGCCCCTAAATCCTTAAAACGCATGTCTCATAGTTTAGAGAGGAAATGGAAGATTATTTGATGAAACGTGAATTAATTGTAGAAACTAATTGACTTCTGCCCGAACCCTATATTCAAACCGCGGATAGATAGGCTTACTTAAGATTACAATTCGTCAAATTTTGTATGGGCAAATGTCAATTTTTAACGCGCAGTAAGCCTTTTTTGTCCGTGGTTTGAATATAGGGTTTCGCCGTTAAATGATAACTGTCCAAAACATTGTAATCCTGTAGACGTGAGCCAAACCAACTGCCGACTGCCAAGCAATGCCATCAACTGGTCCAGCCCGCGTATGGCGCCGCAGGCTCCTCCATGATCTCCTGACTTAACACCAGCTGTAGAAGTTCGCTGACTGACCTTGAATCGGAGAGTAACGCAATCAGATAGACCAGCTCGCGCGTGGCACCGCAGGCTCTTCCATGATCTCCTGACTTAACACCAGCTATACAAGTTAGCAGACTAACTTTGAAGTCCGAGAGTGACGCCATCAGATCGTCGAGCTCGCGCGTGGCGCTGGAGGCGTGGTGACGCGGCTGTGAGGGCTCCACCACGGTCTCCTGCACGGTGACGGTGACCTGCTTCGTGCCGGGCCGCGGCAGCGAGCCCGCCGGCACCGGAGACACAGACGAGCGGCTGAGGAACAAAGGTAGAGTTGCATTTATTTGGAAAATATAGAACATGTATGAACATGTTGGTAGTAAGATATCCTGATGATATGCAAATCCTATGAATATTGATTGTACTGCAATCTAGTTTATAGAAGCTAGATCGATGTATGTTGGTTGAAGTAGATAAACAGAATTTCTAGTGCAATTAAACTAAAACTCCAGTACATAATAAGAAACTACGATTCATAATCATAATGTACATCTAAGAAGAGATCTTCTGTGGGAATAGTTGTCTCCCTATCATAAACTTACATGTGTCTATTTTAGTGTATTAGTAACACAATTCCTAAAATCTCTAAAAACCATCGTACGTGATATAATATTGCAGTTTCTTCAAGTCCTTTTCAAGTCAGCGCTCTCTTATAGATTATACCTAAAAGTGTAGACACCCCCTACACCAGACCCTGCGTCTGAAATCATCTGAACTGCGCATGATCCATATAAATTATATAAACATTTGGCGCATGTCTCGCGACTTAAACAATTACTTAAAATAGCAATTTGTTTGTCAAGCATCTCAGTCTGTCCTCTATTTGGCAGCCGAGTTTACCGCTTCATTAACGTCATTACGTTTCCGACAGATATGCAGCTGCATGGGTGTGACTCTAATGAGAAATGCATCGTCTGCGAACTCGATCAGAAATACTTGATTCGTCTGCTCGTAAGTATAACACAAGATAGACCAAGTCGAAAAAATATAAGGCGTTAATTGCATTGGAAAAAGCCCCTTATAATGATGACCCGTACTTTCACAGTTGGCATCTCTCAAAAGTGCCAACCGATTTCTACAACGTGTCCCAAAACTCAACGATAAGCCGGCACCAGAGGATGGAGCTGCTTATGATTAGTCGAGAAAAAATAAAAAAGATAAAAAAGATAAAAGAAATTTATTTAGTAAGTAGGCCGCTCGGGCACTTTTACACGTCAAGATACTACCAATACCAATACCAATAAGGAAAAGATATATTTTTTTCCTTATTTTTTCTCGACTAATCATAAGCAGCTCCATCCTCTGGTGCCGGCTTATCGTTGAGTTTTGGGACACGTGGTATAAAAGCTAGCCAAGAACCAACCCTATTAAACTAGCATTCTTTAAAAAAAAAGGCCGTCCAAATCGGTCCATCTGTTTGGGATCTACAAAGATAGACATGCAAATACTCACGCTAAACTTTATAGCATCTCTATTTCTTGCGTGGTACGGTAAAAAGGTACAGAGCTGAGACTGAGTGTACACACAGCGCTGTTAATTCTATGCAGTTCTACCCAGGTCCCTACTGCTGTGTGATGCTTACAGAGAGAAGGATCAAGTTACGATTGCCGATCGTTGGCAGCCCCGCTCCCGCCACAAGCGATTTAGGGAACACTCCATAACTCAGCTGGACAAATGACTCCATCCCACGGTTTAAGCAAATAATGCAAGATGAATGCAAGTGTGTTGCACCAGAGACGCCGCGGCAGGTGCTCGTACTAATTAGGACGGGGATGTGCGCAGGAGTGCGGCGCTTGCCAAGATCCGCTGAGCTTACAGCTGTAAAGCTTGCGATGAATGAATTTGAAAAACGTCTTATTTGTGACATAACTGTTAATTCACACGTGATCTTATTGAAAACAGCGAGGCATTGGATCTGGATTGGCTATTAAATGGCATATGCGCTCTTTATGTAACAGAGTAAGCTCATATAGTGTTCGGTGAACAATGTTGACGTTTGGAACGTGGAATGGCGAATTGATTAGCGTTTACGAGCGACTCTGGATCCGCATAATAAAGTCTGTTTTGTGAAGCGTTTCCGTATTTCAGAATCCTTGCCAAGGCAGAGCCAAGATTTTTGAGATAGCAGGTGGTACGTATTCTCAGAACAACTAGATACTGCACATTGAAACGTAAACGACTGATGAAAATAAGATTGAAGCATACTGCATAACTAAGGATGATACTTCGAACCGTATAATTAGACAAACTTGATTAAAACCAAAATAATAGGAATAAATAAAAAATAATTGAATTAGCAATTTCAAAGATGAATTGGATCCATTATTATTAAATTTAAAAAATTGTACGTCATATCCATTATTCCGTCAGCAGGCCCTGGGATAACAGCGCTATTTACTATTTATCCGTCAGCCGAAAGGTTAAAATAAAAATACACGCCACCGACGGACATTGTAAATCAACGGTGACGCCGCGGGACGCCCTTACGAATATAGTTTTTACAAGCTGTAATGTATTTTTAATAACTTCTGTGAGATACAGAAACATAGACAATATTACGTACTACACTGTCAGGACATTACATGATACATTTTCAATATTAAATGAGCTAACTTGCAGTTTATATTCGATGGTGAACATTATAAGATACTTTTCATCCCGTAACATTTTCATCATCATCATCATCATCATGTCACCCGAAAGACGTCCACTGCTGGACATAGGCCTCCTCCAAGGCTCTCCATTCAGATCGGTCTTGTGCTTTTCGCATCCACCGCGCTCCCGCGATCCTTACGAGGTCTTCACTCCATCTTGTTGGAGGCCTACCTACAGCTCGTCTCCCGGTCCGCGAACGCCACTCCAGAACCTTCTGACCCCATCGGCCATCAGTCCTGCGAGCAATGTGCCCCGCCCACTGCCACTTCAGTTTAGCTATTCTTCGGGCTATGGAACATTTTACAGTTACCGAACAAACAGCTACGAGCACAAGTTCTATCCCCTAGTCCAGTCATGCATGTACATGTCTGTCATGCACCATTTCAGTGTAATAAGAGCTTCGTAACATTAATGAGAAGATTCCTTCGATACATATTTTTGCACTTAACTGTACGTCACAGACAGCTTTGTAATTCCATTCTTGACCCCAAATATGAATGTCGTTCGTCCAAACCGACGACATGCGACAGTGACGCGATTAAAACCACCAAAAAATAGTGCTCTAAGTTTACATGTCACTTGCGTGTCGCAACGCATCGCTCAAATGAACGTTGGACGAGCATAAATCGTGGAAATAATTATTGGCACGCTGCATATAGCAATTAACTCCGTAATTGCCGTGCTTCCTAACTAATTAAACAAAACATACCAGCGTTGATCTTTTTCACACCTGCTAATCATGACAAAAAAGAATACCCAATGTCTCATCTGGCAGCATTAAAATCACCAACTTAAAATTGACAGTTTCATGAGCACACCAATGAGGTTTAAAAACAGAACTTTGTATATTTCTATCAGCCATCAATTGCCCACCAACGTCCGTAACATACAACACGTTGACAGTTATAAAATGATGTAGGCGATCCAGAGCCCCATTTATCTCATCACCGCATTACGTGAGGACGCCACGATCCACGATCCACAATACACGAGCAAATCTATCGTCGACGCAACGTATATTTCTATTCATAACAATATACATCTAGGTTAAATTTAGATTTTAGTATCAGCGCAATAAGTCTGATTTATTTGCTTTAAGATCGTTTAGATTCAGAATGAGAAGTGTTGCATTGCAAATGTTTATTTCATGCTTCAGAGCTGAATTTTCTTTATGTAACCAAGCATTCAAGGTTCGTGCTATTATCATAGTAATTAAGTAAAGACAAAAGTTATGAAAATCACACCTACAGCGGAAATGAAACCAAACAGAAAAAAGTTCACGTACTTGCTAAAAGTTTTGTAAAGATTGAGGAACAACATTTTCCCGTCTTCTTTTTTGTAAGGGACGTGTGCGCAGTCCGCGACGCGTGGAGCGACGCAGGCGCAGGCGGCGCGGAAGCTGCATGTCCCCTCTCCCCTTACCCCCGACCCTTTATTATACACGCTTCATTCGGGTAGTTCATTTTTAACGTCGCAGTTTTACTTGAATAGCAACAAAATTAAAACGCACCGTCAATAACAAAACTAAGCTTTCATCCGCCATTGGCAGCAATGGCAGCTTTAGATTTTCATCTTGGGAGAAGGAAGCCAAAATTGACACTAATTATACGTATTACGAGAACCGGCATAGATGGAATATACGAAACTAATTTCAGCATTATTCTGGCTGTTATGAATGTCGATCAAATACAGGAAGGTTACATTTTCGAACATAGGTATATTTCAGTTTAACTGTGGCCTAAATTGTTCCATTATTCAATCTATCTCTTGTCTACTGAGTGAGCTATCCTTATTGTACATGAGGCGGAAAAAAAGATAGATATTATGTCATTATACAGGGTGTTAGGCAGAAGGTTGGACAAACTTCAGGGACTAACTCTGTAGGTCATACTCATCAACTTTTATTATGGGACCAACATCCAAAATTGCGAAAAAAAAACAGCTTTTCCAAACAAACTTTGAGATCTAAACAGCCGAAATGTATGGAACAGGTGTTTTTTTTTTCGCAATTTGGATGTTGGTCCCATAATAAAAGTTGATGAGTATGAACCTCAGAGTTAGTCCCTGAAGTTTGTCCAACCTTCTGCCTAACACCCTGTATTTTCAGAAATGAATATTTTAATTTTTTCCGCTGTCTAACAGGTAAAACACGTAATCAGTATGAATGTTACCCGGTCATTGTCGGTTAAATCTTTACCGATTCATATTCTTGACGTGTAAGAGTGTCCGAGCGGCCTACTTACTGAATAAATTTCTTTTATCTTTTTATACTCTTTCAATCAAATCTGGCAGCTTTTGTACACCCACCTATATCTCTTCTATATACCAAGTGGTGAAAACCAACTACATTTAGAAACCCAATATTCATTAAAGCAAAAGTGGACAGCCTCCAAACAACTACCGCGTGTTTACATTAAAGATCTGGTTATTAGAACAAAACGGGCGGAGTCGTGACGGTGCACGGCCACGGTCTATTTGCGGCCGGACAAAAATACGCGGTTTTCACACGGCCCGGATGACGTCACGGGTGTTTCGGCCCACCCTCGGAAGGCCAAGGACATTCCTGGACAACCTTGAGTTGGTGGACTTTATTATGACAGGGCAGAATCCTTCTCCTCAAAGATGACTCCGCTTTTACGGACTTTGGATACTCTCTCTATCTGCTACTAATAGTTTACTTAGTCTAATTACTACATTTGGCCTGTGTGCTGTTTTTGTTTGCCTTCTTTGAGAAATAAAGAAATAACAACATCGTCATTATGTCAACCGAAAGATGTCCACCTCAGGATATTGGCTGTTGAGCTCCAAAGCTGCTAATGCTTTTGATGTTAATGATAATCACAAACAGCATCACAGTATTGGTCACTAGACCACAAAGGAAGACCAGAGGGAACCAAAAAGAGAATGCAGCTTTATCTGAAGAAATTCAACACAGGTCAGTGAGAATTTGTGCAACCAAGACAAAGTAGAGGAAAAAGTTCTTACAAATTAAGCAACCGTTGGCGTTGCTGCATTATCTTTAGAGACCGGCACAAATATATAATAGAGCAAAAAGTACTGTTCCAGATGGCTGCAGAAATCGTTAATACCACCAAACATTACAAGATCGCCACAGACCTTTTTGTAAGTTGACGGTAATAGGATACAGCAATTACGAACCATCCGACGGTAAACGACATTTTTCACGGTGTCCGATTCCTAATCTAAAAGTGGAACTCAGAATTCGACCGGCCGGTTTACGGTTACGAACGGTGCGGAGCTAACACCTCAATTCGTCGAACGAATATTTATCTATATAGAAAGAGTCAATTAACAACTGGATCCGTCACACGCTACCCGACCCGAACAATTCGTTTAAAAAGCGACTTCCTCTTGCTTAATATTTTCAGTATCAACTGGCACGGTTTATTTTGATATTTAGTCGTATCCTTTCATCCAATCAGCAGCATTAACCCACTGCAGGTCATATGCCAGTCCCGCGCTTTGCATGCTCTTTTTCGGGTTCCGTACTCGAAATGTACCTAATGGGACCCTGTTACTAAGAGTAAGCTGTCCGTCCGTCCGGGCGTGTATGTCCTAACTTTAAAGTAACTGTATCTTTTGAATCGCCATAGACAGCAGGTTTTTTTTTTCAGAACATGTAATATTACGGCGGGTTTCCTCACAACTTGTTTATACAAGTTTTTTTCCCCACGTTTTTTATTTTTTTTGTATCGTAAAAACGCTACGGTAAAACATACAAGCGTCAGGTAAGATTGTAGAACAAACCCTAAAGAAAAACAAATAGGTACTAAAAACCGGTCAAGTGTGAGTGGCGCTTGAGCTAATTCGATTCCAAATTCGATGTTCTTTTTAATATCAACCAGGTTTTAGACCAAAGTCGAACACATGTCCAGGTTAAGTATACCTAATTTTATAATATAAACCCAAGTATTAGTATAAACCGTAAACGACACCACATTTACGAGCGTACGGGCGCGTCCACAATCCATTCGTTAGCGACATCAAACAAAACGCAATGTTTTCGTTATTCTTTGTTTGCTAGGATTTCTATCGTCTACGGTATTTATAGGTATTATGTTTGTTTAGACCGCTTCATTTAAGTAGAGATTATTGAAGGCACTTTTGGTTAGCAGTGTTTCATCTTTAAGATACCTACCTACTTGGTTTGTTGGTTGTAAAGTTATAAAAGGATAAGAAAGGAAGGTACAATGTTATTGATTTCTTGCACCGTTGGCAAAGGTGCGTTTATTATTCATACGGACACTGTCTTGTTCGATCGATAAAACACGTGGCTTGCGTCTGTTGGTATTGTTTCTCCTCCGTTAGTTATGTGGCGGCCAGCTGCGCTTGTGTATTAACAAGATGTTTCGAAGCTGAAGGCTAGCCTAGTTTATAGTAACTAGGGATGTAGGGTTTCTCATTTATTTAACGTTGCAGTAATAAAACGATAGTGCTTTTGATATTCTAGTAAAAGGCAAAAATAAGCTATCTTTATTTAAAATAAATGGTTATGTAGGTAGGTATTTAGGGCTACCTGAAGAAAAAAGTCAACTTAAGATTAAACCCAGATTAAAAAGGTCTGTTATTAACAATAAAATAGAGCAACATGTAGCAAAAACTAAAACTGTATTTAGGCTTTTAACTTCAGTTTAACTGTCATAAAGTTTAAATAGATATACCTAAACCCCCATATAAAGGCGACCCGCAATAGCTTACGATCTAACTAAATAAACTAGCTTCCTATAAAAAAAAAACAGCGTCCATTTTGTTCCATTCCTTTGAGAGTTACGATGCCACGGCAAACACACAGATACACACGTTAAACTTACAACACCTTTGTGATTGCGTCGGGGTTAAAATGTATGGAAATGCCAGTTTTACATGCAAGTGTAGTGTGTTGTGTATTTCCTTGAAGAAAATTAATTCGTGACACTTACGACCGGTTACGTCGCAGACCGCAGGTAAATTTATTTTTATTATATGTGACTGTTAAGTTTTCGAGCTACACCAATGTCCCTAGACAAGATAAATTGCGAGAGCGTTATCGTGATCGAAAATGTACAAGATTGACGTATGCTACCGGATGGTCGCGTCAAGCGCTTGTGTCAATTACATACACATAGATAGTTTTCGAAAATAGTTTAATTTACTTTGAGTCACTTGATACGGCCATCTAGAAACTCTGTAAACACCTGGTCAGAGTAGTAAAGGTTAGTTAAATAGTTACTCACCCATTGTGCAGGTCTGTGCTGAGCTGGTCCAGCAGCGAGTCGACGGTGGGCCTGGAGGAGGCGGGGCTCGTGGCGCCGTTGGTGCGCGCGTACCCGTCTGCAACAACAATACTTACTGTAACCCTGGGCCTGTACGGAACTGTAGATTAATAGACTGCTATAGATGACCAATGGTCAAGGCAATTAACCATACAAGTAATAACGAACACGTTAATGTAAGTAACGAAGACTCGGTTAGCCTTGTTGGAAGTGACCCTGCTCGCGGAGGATGAGATCCTGGGTTTTGAGCAGTGCTATTTACTCCTCAGTATTAAATGTTTGTGTGTTTCAAAGTCAAAGTCAAAGTTCTTTATTCTTCAATTTAGGCATAATAAAATGCACCTATGAATGTCAAAAAGCATTACCACCAAAGTTTAATTGTCAAATAGCTTTGATAAAGGCCGCGACGAATTTAACCAGCTGACTTCAAAATTTTCTTTCGAAGTTGTCGTCCCTATACATGACTATAATGATAATATTGATTACCTAGTTCAATTTAATGTATGATTTTTAGGCAAAGCTTTCGTGATTGGGCCGTGTAAGTGGGTAATTAATAACCAAAACAACGTTACTCTATCACTGGGGTGTAATTTTATTAATGGACTAATTTAGTACTTATAAATAATTTGTAATGGAGTGCGGTCATTTCAAGCAAGAACAGATCTAGATTCGAAATAGTTTCCTAGAAACTAATGCAGTTCATAAATCACCGCTAATACGAAAAATAAATCATAATAATATCAAGAACTCAGCAAATACACACTTCAGACGTCACTCGTTGAAAGTGTTTATCACGAAAATGACACCTGAACACTAGGGAGAGGCGGCAAACGAGTGTTACGAGGCGTCTGAAAATATTAAAAATTATGAACGTGCCAGTCAATTAGAGCTGAACAGGTGGGCCGGGTCTCCGGGCGTGCCAAGTCATTGTGGACGGGAAGCCGGCGGGAGAGCACGTGCTTCGCTGGTCCTTCATTAGATTAGCGATGCTGGGACACAGTGATTGATAAAGATTCTTTGGTTATTGAAGGTTGAACAAAATCTTAAGAAGGTGGCTAGTCTATGTAAATAAAAATGAACCAACGGAGTACGCGCATAACTTCCGAACGAGTGCTTCAACTTTTTTTTTATTGTCAGGGCAAGGTTTGTATGAAAGAAACAAATTGTTCACCGGGAATGCTGGAAATTTGCAGCGGCGCGAAACCGATGCCGGGCCGCTAGTCTTAAATAGATTTAAATAATAATGTTTATAGTACGCAACGCTAAGCGGGTAAACGAGCAAGTACGTCATATGTACCATCAAAATCATCATCACTGCGATCTCCGCTGTCCATGAAGGAACAGTCAAACTATCAGAAGAATGTGCGTCCCGGAACTATACATAATAGGGAGTGAGGGTTTTATCAATACTGAAACCTGTAATTGGTTACAAGTACAACGTTTCTCTAAATAAGAGATGGTTTTGGAATCTGTATGCGCTGCAAGTGAATCGTGCAATAATTCAAAATCCTCCGGGTATATAAAAATCGTCCCACATTAGCAGCCCATAAGACTACATCTTTATTAAACCGCCGTCTTAACGCACCATTTGGAAGCTGCGACGCTCATTTTCCATGAAATATATTCTTGATGAATATGAGACGACCCAATGTCAAACGTCTACATTTTGCTGTCAGTGGCGTGCCAGATGTCGTTACGCTTTCCATGTCACAAGATTAGTGGGTAAAAGATATAGTGCACGGCTAATTTGAGGGAGTTTAGGGTGCAAACACAAGTTATTTGTTGTTGTGATGGGATCTGCCTCAGCTGTTGTTTTAGAGAATTATGGTGAAGATTAAAACGATTAAATGTTTTTGTTTAAACAAGCTGGTGTCTTGTTAATCGCTGATTGTGGGTTTCTTTATCGTTAGCATTAGCTAGTTGTGTTTTAGTGATATTTTGATCAAATGACTGATATTAGAGTTAGAAGTTGTTTCAAAACTTAAAGAGCATGCAAGGTAAATAACTCGCATACGTGCTGAATACGAACATCAAAATGTGAAAGCATAATTTCCCCGCGTAATATGAATGTTAATAATGTTTGTGAAGACGGTTGGCAACCAGATGATCTATTCCTGTGCGGGAAGCGGCGGCCTTGTCTCACAATGGTTGACACCGCCGTAAACACGGAATATATCATAACATTTTAATAAACGTTATTACGGAGGATAATAATAACGTGGTTAAGAGTATATCTTCTCGTCACGTGGACGAGACTAAAAATAGAGCTAATAGGAAGAAGCTAGAACAGGAATATACTACAGTAGAGGGTATTCGAACGGAAATAATATTAAGAATAATATTACAGTTGAAGAAACTACGTGCAAACGCAGAGAACTCTGTGTAAATTACAGAGAATTGAAAAGATGTTATATCTATTTTTGAAAATCATATACAGAAGTATTGCAATGACACAACAGGCTACATAAATGTTATTTACAACTTTGAAGATTGCATTTTAAAACATGTCGTGGGTGAAAAAATGACTTGTAAAAATAATGAGGATGGAGATTTAAGATCAAAAGAGTAAGTGGTCCATCAGTATTAGCTAGCGCTCTGTCTGACTTAGTTTCTCGATATTTATAGATGCAGCTAAAAAAAAATTGCGTATTTAATTCTGCTGAAGATAAATTCCTAGGCATTAATATCGACCTGAATAAATATTGCTCGCAGTTATCGACAGGAAAGATATATTGATTTAGAACGCGTCGGCGTTATTTTAGAATGTTGCTAGATGGAGTTCTGTTTAGGAGCGCGTATGTTGTCTGTTTAGGGTTCCGTAGTCAACAAAGATCCCTTACAGTTTCGTCATGTCCGTCTGTCTCTCTGTCCGTTTATCCGCAGTTCAACTCTCGGTACAACGAAGTTGTAATTTGACATAGTTATACATTTAAATTACGCCCACATAGTTGTAAAATAAAATATTTTTATTATTATAAGCGAAATTAAACTTCCATCCTAAGATTGTTTCTTTATTATAATACGTGCGAACATATGGACAATAGTCATTTAAAAAAGTTCCATTATGACTATCAAAACAAAACCGTCATCGCAAGCTTTGCTTTTAGCTTCGCTTTTAAATTACGACTGCTAAAATAATAATAAACATATCCATTATGCAGAACGATAATTATTATTATATTTATCAGACCTACTTAATTGAATTTCTCTTGTTAAAAATAACACAGGGAGAGTGAGACCTAGGCTTAGTTTCTTTGACCAAATAAGAGAAATAGTCAATGAAATGAAATGAAATGAAATGTTTATTCACAACAACATATGGTAAACAGTATGGATCTTACGAATACATCGATGCATGCAAATGCCGTGTCATAATCGAATTACTCTACAGACTTATCGAAGGTTAGTAAATTTAGTGCCACGCTTTTAGCCTCGTTGGTAGTATTTAAGCATGCGTTACATGTTTACCCTTGTTTAGTACCCATTGTACAAGCCTAGAGCTCAGTTTGGAACTAGTTCCATCTATGTGAAATTGCCCTCTGATATTGAATTATTAATTTTATTTTATTATACCTGTTAAACAGCCTAGACAAATAACATTCAGCGAACGTTAATGACTGCCGAAATTAAACTACAGCGTTAACGTTAGCTGTCGTTTGCTCACGGTTGTCGCTTATGTGACTCAATATGTCGATTGACAGTTTTCGAAAGTCGTTATAATTTCAGTAGACCGCAACATGGCCCGCAGGTGCGTTACCGGCGCCGGATAAGTCGATCGCAACGATATAGTGTTTTCAATGCACGCTAGTTAAACTGACGTCGGTTTCATACATTTACGCAACCATGCAGCGTCAATTTGACTAGAATTAGGTACTTGTGATATTTCATCACCAGTATTGTCACTCACCATGCCTATCGCCGGTTGGCGTCTTGTCTCCGTAGCTGCCATACCGCGCGTTGCTCAGGTCGTCCAGCAGGGTGTCCAGCTCCGACAGGTTGCCCCTGCCAGTGGTCCTGCCATAGCCAGCCGACGGCGCGTTGTAGGACGTGGGTCCACCGTACCCCGAGGTACTGTTGGAATACTTCACCGGGATCACTTTCTCCAGGGAGCCCGTGTTCTGGTATGTTGGCTGTGGACAAAAGTGTCTATGAGAAATATAAACAAGATAAAATTGGGAACAGTTTGTGCATATATTTTTTTATGTCTTCCCGATACACAGTTAAAAAACCTTGCAAGTGGCGGAAGATAATATTTTTACAAACAATATGACGCTATGAATGTATGTCTGCAGTTGTAGGTATTATTAATTTATTAAACGTTATAATACTAAATTGGTGTGTATGTTTCTGATTTGTCCTTTTTTAATGTTTGTAAAGTCCGCCTTGTTCGGAAAACACTGGAAAAGTTGGCCGGAAACCGGATTAATTCAGTCAGGTAAGCTAATTTGAAAAACGTACACCTGTTTTAGTAAATAAATAAATGATTAAATAAGTAAATATCACGGGACGAACTCACACAAATTGACCTCGCTCCAAACTAAGCTCTAAACTACAGCCATACAGTTTGCAACTACAAAGCGTGGCTTGTTACAATGACGTAACAAGTGAAAATTAGACAAACATCAGCAAACACTCCAGCGCAGGAAAAACAACGGTCATAAATTACAACAGAACAGAACAGAATATACTGTGCACTGAACAAGATATACAATGTGTGGCCCAAAACCGGGGCGAAAAATTAAAACGTAGATTCTACTCCTCAAACTAGACAACTTTTGTTTAGCAACTTTTTAAAATCATAAAGTTTTTAGATTGTTCATTTTTCAAACAAAGTAAATAGTATAATCAATGTACTTAAAACTCCGTCTAATTGACATCGCCTGTCAGTCTAGTCACTCTACAGACATAACCAATTTCATAGTACATTGCGTGTTCGAATTAACTTTATAATGTAATAAAATTCAAACCGCAAGTTTTTTTTCAAAGTCGTCAAACAAACGTTGCGTAGTTTGAGGAGTAGAATCTACGTTTTAATTTTTCGCCCCGGTTTTGGGCCACACATTGTATGACGTACGTACCGACCGTAGCGGCTGTTAAAATAACTAGAGAAGCTGTTCCGTGCCAATTTTAACGTTGCTGTCAATGACTCCTGATACAAAATATTACGCTAAAACTGAAACCTAACTAACTTGGTTTTAGATTTCAATCAGTTAAATTTCTTCAGTACTTAAAAATAAATTTAGTACTTGAAAAAAAATGGTTTCTTCGTGTGTTTGTTTAGGCAATATGTCATAATCCGAAGAGATCAACTTGGTACCTTTTCACCTCCCGCATTCATAATACAGTGGCGCGGCGGCAAAAAGAGTAGGTAGGTACAATATTTTGGTTTTCTAAAATGTTTAGACTTGTTCTTAATATGGCAATAATAAATAAATTCTTATGATCACTACATGAAAGAGCAGTAGCGGGTTGACTAGCGATTCAGTGCATTGATAACACAGTGCATAATCAAACTTGGTAAACCTGGACAAAATCCTAAACATGGTTCTGTGTTTTATTATATTTTGCGGAACGCCCTTCGATTAATAAACTAAAAACATCTCGAAATATGGTTGAAAACTCGCCCTCGACACGTTGGGTTCAAGTTCAAATATGCTCAGCGAAGCGAAGGTCGCTGCATGCGACGCTCAGAATGACCTGATTATCCTTTCTGGGTTGTGCTATTTCAAGAAAATACTTAATCCCAAAATAAATATAATTACTTTTTCTTTACCCATGTTTAAATCAAACTATTCATAATTAACGTGGATAATACAAAATACCAATATGAACTTTATTTTAAAAAAAACCTGCGTTATATCATGGGTTTTAGAAACACTATATCGTATTTTTTTAAATTACCTTATTGTATTGTTAATAAAACTCGAGCCTATCGTATCGTAACAAATTAATAAATCATATAAGGTCATATGTAGGTAATTCATTTTATAGCACATTATGCATAAATAAATGATTTCCGATACCATCGTCACAGATAAAAGAATACAAGTACAGATACCCAATCCCATACAGCAAAAGCGTGCCGTCCTAAAGTAGGCAATTCTTTAGGCAATTTTAGTCCCGTAGTCACACCAGTAGATGGCGTATCTGAGCCACCACTACTATGACGCTGGCAGCCTACCTATTCGTTTTATTGAGATATTACCAGATGGCGTTGACTTCAAAAAATATATTTGACTTTAAAATTGAGGCATCTAGAAAATTGTTGTACTTAGTAGGAGATCCGAATAGAAGAAGATTTCCACCGGGCTGTTTATTCGATAAAACGTATTTTATATCAAATTTTATATGCTAAGTAATATACGGCGAATAGTTAGGCTAAAAAAATTCAGTCCAGTAGGTATAGGTATAATTAATTAAAAAATAAAATAAATTGTACTAAAGAAATGCAAATTGCTTGTTTATTAGACAAATTGCATACTAATCTAATATGCAAACGTTAGGTTGATTTTTTTTTTCCCGTCAAACTATTGGGTTGGCAGGTATAAACAGCTAAGTCGGTAGGTACTAATAATTCGCACCAAACCTAACGTTTACATATTCTATAGGACTTGTATTCTTTTATCTGTGCTATAGGCTTCATACTTTCGATTAGTACCTACCTATATAATTTGCCTTTAGAGCCGCGTCCGCTGCGCCGCGTTTTTGATATTTTTAACATCTATCATGTTATTCCGAACAGAAAAGGAGCGTGGCCAAAATGTTTAGCCGCGTCCGCTGCGCCGTGTTTTTGATGTTTTTAAACATCTAGGTACTTAACATGTTTTGTTAGTTTTTCAGCCACAACCTATTCGCCACATATTATTTAGCGTAGGCATCTAATTTGACATAAAATAGGTAAGTACTTTTCATCAAATAAACAAACAGCTAGGTGCAAATTCTCTCCTATTCGGATATTAGACCATTATAAATTAATATCTAATCGCTATATTCCTACCGGTCACATTGTAGTGGCGTTTTATTAATTCACGGGAACTGCCCTGACTATGATGTCCACGATAAAATAGGAATGGGACATGTTCGGGAAGTTTTTTGCTGACATAAAATAAAAGCAATAGGTAAAAATAACTGGTTTATTTATTATACAGGGTTATTGGTAACTCGACCTATTCCCGTTAGGAGGTGATAGGGGTGACTATTTGCGATAATTTTGACCCCCATATGCATTATGCAAAAGTGAACCATTTTTGAGTTATCGCGTTTATTCGTTTTTTTTTTTAAATTAGTCGGAAATTCAACTTGAAAAATATATTACAAAAAAAGTATCAATTTAAATCTTTTTTTTCTTCTGATTTACAAAACCGATTAAACACTGGTTATTTCTCAATATTAAAACAATAATTATCGGTCCAAATTTAAAAAAGCGAGACGGAAAACGAAATTTTTTCAATATTTTTTTCGATCGCTTTCCACTAAAATGCCTTAAAAACAAAAAAAAACGTTATGAAACTTGGCTTGCAGATTATTTTAAAAACTTAACTGTTTTCTTAGATCTTCAAAAACGCATAACAAGTAGAAAATTATTTAAAAAAAACCTGAAAATTTAATCATATCACAAAGGAAGCGGGCGGAAACGAAAGTCACAAACGCAACTTCAAAAATTAAAATTAAAAAACATACCAAATTAAAATCATACATTTGTTATTTGCTTTTGTACAAGATGAATTTGTTGTTCCTATGCAAAATTAAAAAAAATATTATCTGTACACGTTTGAGAATGCGAGGCCGAAAACTAAAAAATACAGGTTTTTTTATCAAACTCCAACATAAATTACACGAAAACAGAAAAATTTACCAATACATTTGGAACAAAACTTAAAATTAACTAACTAAATCTATCAAAACTAACTGTTATACTCGTAAACATTAATAACAACATTAACTTATGTTAGAATAAGAAATGGACAGCCATTTTGAAAATGAACTATAAAAATCCTGATTATTTCAATTTTAATTGTTTATTAGTTTTAATATTGTAACATTTTACATAAGTTAATGTTGTTATTTGTTTTTGTTTGTTTACGAGTAGGTATAACAGTTAGTTTTGATAGATTTAGTTCGTTAATTTTAAGTTTTGTTCGGACGTGACTTCCTTGTTGCTTCCTTTGTGATCAATTTTTTCCAGCAATCTTTAACAAAACTCATTTTAGTTTTAATAGCTCGTTAGAAAGCTGGAAAAACGTCAATGTTTTATGTGTAATCTGCACGCCAAATGTATTGGTAAATTTTTCTGTTTTCGTGTAATTTATGTTGGAGTTTGATAAAAAAACATGTATTTTTTAGTTTTCGGCCTCGCATTCTCAAACGTGTACAGATAATATTTTTTTTAATTTTGCATAGGAACAACAAATTCATCTTGTACAAAAGCAAATAACAAATGTATGATTTTAATTTGGTATGTTTTTTAATTTTAATTTTTGAAGTTGCGTTTGTGACTTTCGTTTCCGCCCGCTTCCTTTGTGATATGATTAAATTTTCAGGTTTTTTTTTAATAATTTTCTACTTGTTATGCGTTTTTGAAGATCTAAGAAAACAGTTAAGTTTTTAAAATAATCTGCAAGCCAAGTTTCATAACGTTTTTTTTTGTTTTTAAGGCATTTTAGTGGAAAGCGATCGAAAAAAATATTGAAAAAATTTCGAAGATCTAAGAAAACAGTTAAGTTTTTAAAATAATCTGCAAGCCAAGTTTCATAAAGTATTTTTTTTGTTTTTAAGGCATTTTAGTGGAAAGCGATCGAAAAAAATATTGAAAAAATTTCGTTATCCGTCTTCGCTTTTTTAAATTTGGACCGATAATTATTGTTTTAATATTGAGAAATAACCAGTGTTTAATCGGTTTTGTAAATCAGAAGAAAAAAAGATTTAAATTGATACTTTTTTTGTAATGAATTTTTCAAGTTGAATTTCCGACTAATTTAAAAAAAAAACGAATAAACGCGGTAACTCAAAAATGGTTCACTTTTGCATAATGCATATGGGGGTCAAAATTATCGCAAATAGTCACCCCTATCACCTCCTAACGGGAATAGGTCGACTTACCAATAACCCTGTATAACGTACTTATATAACAAGTTCTAAACAGTAGGACCCGAAGAGTAGGACAGGGTACCTAATTACTTATTCAGTTTACGAGTATCTGTGTAATCACTACACTTTGTAATAGGTACGCTTAATTTTTTGGAAATATCAATAGGTACCAATCTGATAATTGAATAAGTATATAATAATATGTTCTGCGAATAAACATTTCATTGCATTTCATTTCATTTCATTGATCATGTATAATCGTTCCGTGTTTGTACTAACATTTAATACAATACACCAAAACCGCCAAAACAGTATTTTGTAATGGCCATTTATGTTTGTTAAGACATTATTTTATCTGTTACGTTTTTTTTTGCTTTTAATATAAAACTAGTATTTTGAGACAATATTACGCATCACCCAAGAATTTACAAAATCGAAACGCTTGGAGCCTGTGATTCCATAGAACTTTCGTTATCCGTGATGGCGCCATCTAGTGAAAGTACCCAATAAGACGCAGTAAGCTTGAAAGCTCACACGTATTGTATGAGTTAGATAGTGTTCATATAATTTTTATTGCATTTATTAAACTTATAAAATATACCCTTATTTTATGTAGAGAAGGATGTTTTTTAATATAATTAAGATGCGTTGAATTTCTTAACGTGTAAAAATCATTCAATCATCACGATTACTGGTTCAAATGTTTCGATCGATACCTGTGCCGCCATCTATGAGTTTATTAAAGTAATTAATTATACGTTGTTCGAGTTGGGAGGCCATGCCATCGTCGACAGTCAAAAATCGGCCATTCAGCGACATCTACACTGTAACTGTGACACTTCTTGGAACACTTCCAAGTGAAATAGTGTTCACAAAATATGATTACGTTAGCCATTGGGTTTACTTGTACAGGACACGGTCAACAGATGGCGTTGTAGTAAAATATTTTCACGCAAACAAAATAGAAACCACAACAGCCCAACAATAACAACTGCAAACTGGGCATTATAAGTTTAACGTGTGTCCTTAGCTAGGTTTGATGATAAACTACGCAACGGATTTAAATGCAGTTTTCAGGACTGGATATAGTGATTGAAGAGACACGTTTTATGCATAATTAAGTATGAATTATGTACGGGTGTCTACGAAAACTCTAAGTACGAGATATAAGTACGAGAGTGACGGACCCTTTATCCACATTTTGTCACGCGATAAACGCAACCATACTAGGCCCGCTGGACCTGTATCATGTTCGCCTTTATCGAGGTGGATAAAGCATCCGTCACTCTCCCACTTACATATTGGTCAGAAAGTGACAGTTGTTTTATCTACGTTTATCTACATCGATAAACACGACCATAATAGGATCGCTGGTGTATATTTAGAGTTGCCCAAGTACACAAATCATCTAAGAACGTGTCTAGTTTCTGGTGGTTTCCAAGAAAATAACTAACTCATCTGTTAGCAGTGTCACATGATCTTCGTGCGTATATTATTAACCAAGGTCCTGTAAACCACAACACACGTTTTACGGCGTAATTAATGTCATAGAATATCGTTCAATTAGATGTTCCTCTTCCTTAGGGTCGAACATAGTTTACGACAAGGATATACCGTAAAATAAAATAGCGTGTTCCTGTTAGTGGTGTGATGACTAATTAAGAACTAATACGCCGTCTATACAGGGTGTAATCGTTAAGTGTTACCAGGCGACTTTTCCGTAACTTTTTGCGGTTACAGATATCGAAAGTACGTTAAGTACGTTACCTAATGAGTAGAATTACTTACCACATTTACCACACCCACATAATACAACAATAATTAATAATTTTGACATCAAACACTCCCATACATTTAGTATGAGATTAGTAGAAAGGTTTTAGTTTCCTTATATTGTAAAAACTATCTCTATTTAACTAGCTTTCTTTTAAAAAAAGCTCATCAGATTAAGACACACGCAGATACACAAGTTAAATTTATAGCACCCCTTTTTCTTTGTTCGGGGTTACAAAGGTAATTTTGAGGTCCATCCGTAAGGAAGTTACGTACACATCCGTACACATATACACAAGTTAAACTTATAATTTATAATAAGGCGCTTGTCCCACCACCGGCGAGGAAACGATTAAATATCGACTATCTTCTCGCTCAAGAAACGAACAAAAGAAACAGATCCCGTGTCTATAAAAGACTTATATTAATTCACAATGCTGGCGAGAACAATCTCTCAAACAAAAGATATAGATTCTGTGTCAATCGAAAACACTTATTAACAGTATATCACTTTATTTACTCGCTTCTCGATCACCGTCAGCGAGTGCCTAACACTTGTTTGCGAGGGTTATCAACTCACCGAGCTAGACTTCTGGTTGTGGTAATCCACATTCCTCGAGCCGTTGATGGAGCCGTAGCCCGTGGAGGTGGGGGAGCTGAGGCTGCCGCCGGGCGAGCTCAGCCGGCCCGGGGAGCCCCGGCCGCCGGGGGAGGCTGTTCGGCCGCCAGGGGAGGCTGTGCGGCCGCCGGGGGAGCCCGTTCGGCCGCCGGGACTGCCCACGCGCGCCCCAGGGTTGATGGAGTTCTGGAGGTCAGCGAGCAAGGCATCTGGAAAGAGGACAGAGGGCTTTTATTAAGATTGATAAAACAAGTGATATTAATAAGGATAGAGATAAGAATGGCACTCGTCCTGGTTGTGTTTATCGATGAATAAATGTAAATGAAACTACTGTCACTTTCTGACCAGTATGTAAGTACAAGAGAGACGCAGCTTTATCCACCGCCGTAAAGGCGAGTATAATTCACGACCAGTCATATGATATCCCGTTCCAACAAGAACTACATTGGATATCATTTCCATATTATTTCTTATATATAGTAACAAATTTTAAAACGGCATGTTTTCCTTTTAGCGTTGTTTTGTGTTAAGTTTGTCACTTTCCGTCTTTTCACCAAGCGGTTCCAACGGAATACCAGTGCTGGCTTTACGGCTAGCGAATGCTGAGTTGGGACCGTTTCGCAACAATTTCTCTGAAGAAGAAGAAGAAGAAGAAGAAGAAATACATTTATTCACCAACCATAAGACACACATTACACAAATGTCTAAAGAAAACAGTGAAGGTAACAGACATAGCACGCAATGTGTCCTCGCTGCGGTGAAACGGACACTGGCTTAGCAAAATGCTGAGGTGTTAGACACCTACAGCGCTGATTTTCAGCCAGTACCGGCTCTCTCTCTCTGTGTGTATTGATCTTTTTGTATCTATGTAATGTGGTTTTGTTTTGTTGCGAATAAATGTCTCTTTATCTTTATCTTTGTATTGTTTCAGGCCATACTTACAGCATGGCAAAAGAAAAATGAGATTAACTGTGACAGGTGCTACAATATTCTCAACTCTGCCACCGCATTATGAAGCCCATCTGTGTAACCAGCGCCCTCAAAAGTTCGATAGTTTATTTTACACTATTTCGGCCGTAGACTAAACTTACTAACGATGAGAGAGTTGTTTGTAATATACTTTTGGATCAGCTATATAGCCGGAATAAAATAGAATACCTAATATCTTTAAACGAGCAATGTTTGTAGGTATATATATACAGTATGTGGCCCAAAACCGGGGCGAAAAAATTAAATGGGGATTCTTTAGAACATTTCAATTAACTATCACAAGAATCTAATATTACAAAGTCTATAATTTTGGAGAAAACAGCCTACAAAGTTAAAAATCGTAGGTAATGTATTTTCCCGTCGCGATATCGTCGCTTGGTCACTTGGTACGCGGTATGTCTGGTACAGGGTGCCATTGACAACACGCGGTAGATTTAGCGGTGTTTGCATTACATTGAATTTGCGATTAAGTTTGTTAGAAAAAAACTGAAAGTTAAGTTTTGATTTTAATTAGGTAAGACCATTATAATGTAATTACCGGTGATCTATAGAGCCCCGGTTTTTAATATTATCCCCGGTTTTGGGCCACACACTGTATATATATAATCTGAATCTCGGAAACGGCTCCAACGATTTCTACGAAATTTTAATTATAGTGGTCTAGGGGAGCCAAAATCGATCTGTCAAGTTGTCATCTTCGGGAAATTTCGTTTTCAACCCGAACGCCGGTCTTCAAGGTACTAAATGTCATATTAGGTACTCGACCAGCAATATTTATGTCATTGAAAATGACACTGACCTAATAGATTGAATCGTTAATATCACGTTTATTATACTTCATTTTATCCTACGTCATCACGCAGCGATCACATCACAAACATTAATAATTCAGCTACTATTAGAACCGGGAACATCTTAAATTTCCGAATTACTTTTTTTCGAATATTCACCCGAATTTTCATTTCCCGAAAGCTATCTTACGCTGGAGCTATTTTAGATTAAATGGAGGCATTTTGATCAATTCGAAATTATGACTCTACACGGAATTGTGTACCTACCCATTAGAACCGTGTAAAGTCTTCATATACAAATTTCTGCATATAAGTACAGATATTTTTGGACGATTTGTTTACCATGGTACCTATAATTAATGATTTCACCGTATGTTAAACGCCTTACGCAGCGTTCCCAAAATTAAAGCATTGTAATCTGAAATAGACATATTGGAATCTGAAAACTACTGATGGTTTTTTGGAGAACATACAAACACACATACATTCATAGCTATATCATAATTTCAAAAACTAATATAATTCATTGTTTGGCCTACAGATGACTAGTAGAGAACTCCATTGGAAATTAAGTTATTGTTAATTAAGAACTTTTTTGAGTGCAGTTAATATGAATTAACAAAAAAAAATTACGCCGCAATAAAGGTATCGTTATTTACCAGTATCACTAGAACCTTCATAACTCCTAAACTAATTACCATATAGGTAAGCCAAAACTCTATCCTGGACCTGGAAGAGCCTTTCTTATATCTTTACGTGGTTCTGGAACACAGGGTGTTCCAGAACCACGAGTACGGTACGGAGTACGAGAACATAATACGAGTACGGTTGGTTATTATTATGTTGTCATTCAAGTTAACGGGATATCCATAATATCCTGCTTCAAGCAGTTATACGGAATAAATAAACAATAAAGACGTTAGTATCGTTTGTGATTTATTTGTTTACCTATCAATAATAACATTAATGAACACAACGACCGGGACATACGGAGTGACTAGCATAGAGGCATTCCATCTTAGTCCTCAGGGTTGGCAACGCATTTGCAGTCTTATGCTGATGTCTATGGGTCACAGTTTCCACTTACCATCAGGTGGCCTGTGTGCACGGTTGCCATCTCTATACCATAAAAAAAAAAACTTCGGTTTATGTGAGTTTTCTATATCACCTGTACAGTCACGAACATTAATTTTTGGCCCATTCCAGGAAAAATATGCTTGAAGTAGTCAATGTCATTAGAGATGCGAAGTCATTTGTAACTAACTAAAAAAAAGATTGACTTTGGACCTAAGGTGCAGAGGTCGGAATTCTCGTAGCACTTTCGAGCTGTCATAGGGACTTCTCGTCTATCGACTTCCGATATCCATGTGTATATCGATAAATACATAATACAATATGTAAAATATGATTACGAGCAGAAGTAAACTACAGGCGCTCTCGCGAATGAGCGATCTCTTCGAGATGACCTTTGGATAACAGCTTTTAGGGAATTATAAATAGGAATTAAAATAATAATATTTAATTATTTCTTTTAAAATAATTTGTGTATTTCGTATGCGTTTTAAACATTTTTCGAAAGAAATTGCATCAAGAATTGCTACCGATTATTTTCATTGCAAATTTCTAATTAAAATTATTAGCTAATCAAAAGTTATCTGAAAGTATCCCTCGTTAGCGATAAGACCGCCTGTTGTTTACCTCTACTTTAAGTCTTCTTTAATATGTTGTGTTCTATAATGTATCGATAAAAAAATTGTATCAGAAAGTCGACAAACGAGAAGTCCCTATGACAGCTCAAAAATGCTACGAAAATTCCGGCCTCTGCTAAGGTGGGTACCGTATTTAAGTTCTCGACTGTACATAAACCAGACTAATTATACATAAACACTTTCCTCTTGAATCAATATACCTATTGATAAAAAAACCATAATAAAATCTTTTGTGTTGTTCTAAAGCTCTAAGAACAGATACAGAGGGACGGATGGGAACCGACTTTGTTTTATGTAGAGAATTGCCGGTATAATTGCCGTCAAACTTCTTGAACATTAGGCGAGGTAGTGGGGGAAAGTTCGCGCATCGTACACATACGTGCAGGGAGGCAGAGGGACGGGGACGCGGTGCGGGACGCAAACGTCAACTGATTGACCAATGGGTGCGAACGACGCGTGCTCCCCCGCCGCCCGCTCCCAACGAAACCTAAAAATCGCTTCTGCGCAAGCAAGGTTACGTGTTCAAGAAGTTTGCCAGCAACTATAGACTATAGGCACTACGTGGGTAGATTTTTTTAAGGCAATAAAGAAGAAAACTAGCACTAAGCACACAGGCACCTCTCACACTTGATATTATACGGAATTTGAGACCTAGTTGCTAGAAATTTGACAGTTGTCTTATCCCCATACCGGAACACAAACATGCGAACATTGCTGCTTTGAAGTAGGTTAAAGAGCGAAACATATTTCTAACTAGCTTTTACCCGCAGAGGTCGTTTATTGCTATTCCCTCAGGAACTGTCCAGTTTTCGGGATATAAGTAGCCTGAATATGTGCTATTTCAGACTACTCTATCTCCGTGCGTAATGACAATGCATTACAAATCTTTCGACTGTTTTAAACCTTAATTTTTCTTCGTTACAAATCCATGTAGTATTTTATGTACTTAAATCATGTTAAATACTATTGAAAATCAGACAGTCAGAATTCTACGGAATTGAAAATCAAGGTTTAGTTACAGACTAGAAAGAAAGGGAGAAACAAGTCGCGGATAACATGTGCTATCCGTGCTCTGATCGATCGCCTATCGGTCGATTGATGCAGCATGCTGCTCAATCGATTGGTACGCTATGGTAACGGCCCTAATGATCAATTCAACTGAGATGTTGGAAGTTAACTACCCAATCACAAGTCAAACGCTGGTTCAGTAACAATAAGTACCCTTAGGACTACTTAACAAAATCAAAACTACCTAAATAACCTTAATTCACTAGATTATAAGGATTAAGTTGAAGACCAACATTAAACATGTGTACTTGGAACTGTTAATTGGAGTTATTTACTCGGTTCGGTTGTATAAATAGAACTAATAATACGCTGTCTGGGTGATGTCACCAAGTAAAGCGAGGCTTGATTGGAATCAACATTTTCTATACTATTTGTTTGACTTGGTAGAAAATCTAGATCACTTTACATTGTTCTAACACCATTTCACACATAAAATATACCTCTATTTAGTCCCGTGTTATATTAGATATTGCCTATGCGTAGATGCCTTTGTAGACAACGAGTTTGTACAGGGACGAACACAGTTCCTGGCAATGAATAGGCTGGGAGCCTGTCGTTTGGCAAAAATATGTTTCCCAAATGTATCGTTTCCCAACTTTTTCATTTGCCAGCCCAATGTTATATTTATTTGCCAGCCCAATGTTATTTTTTTTTTCAGGATTTATTTTAGTACCATCGTGTAGAACCCTACAGGTTAGGTTAGGTTAGTTTTTATAACTTACTAAAATATTTACGGTTACAGAAAACAAAGCGGGTTGGCAAATGAACCGGTTGGGAAACGATACATTTGTCAAACATATTTCGCCGAAACAAAGTAACCCGAATAGGCTATCTATATTGACGAACCTACAGCTTGGCAGAAACGAGATTAGAAACACTTAAGTGTTGATCGAAGTAATACCTACATTCCCAGATTATTAAACAACGGCTGCTGGTCAAAATTATAATTGTCACATGAAATTATGGTTCAACCTGGAAACGTAACGAATTTCGTTGGAGATCGCAGCGAAAGGCCGTATCAATAATCATTATTCTATTCAACTCTGTAAAACCTACTGTTTTAAAACGCGTTATCGTATAAAGTTGTTTTTAATTAAAGTAAATAATATCAAAACGTTGACAATGGTTTTAGCCTGTAGAATAGACACCCTGATCTTGGGTGAAATGCTCATCACAACTAAGGGCCGTATTAATAAACTGATCTCAACTCTAACGCTCGTCTCGAGATGTGTCAAAAATGACAGTGTTGTATGGTTTGGCGTTTACTTTGACGTATCTTGTGACGGGCCTCACGGACAAGATGAGTTAATCAATACGGCCCTCAGACACGTCACGATACTTTTCTACGGGTTGACATTTACTTTGAAGTAAATTGAAACGACGACTAATTCATGACCAGTTCTTAAATGCGACTATAGTCTATTTTTCCTAACTTGAGCTAAGTAGTAAACAAATATGGCGTCTCCATAAAGTTTGACATTTCATAGTGTTGGGAATCGTAGAGTGAATGTGTGAATTTATTTAGTGAATGAATGAAATGAGCGTAATACATATATAGGTTGGGTTCTTCAGTCCGATTGTTATAGTGAATTTCACAGACTACAATTGCATATGAATACCTACTTAAGACAATATAATGTAAGTACTCAATAACACAACACGCTTTATTATAAATATTTGATTCATTCAGCCGTAGATACAACATCATCATCATTATCTGTTGAAGTAATTTAAATAGACTACCTTATACACATATTAACACTTACTAACTACCTATATAGTTTCAAAAAGATAATTATATTAATTTATGTTCGGAATATTGTATACTAAAACTGCCAAACAATTGAACCGTTACAAATCATTAATTCATTCACTTCATCCCATCCCTACAATGAAATGCCAAACTGACATTCAGTTTTGATAATCTGTGACCGGGAGTTTTATGGAAATTATTATTTGGCTAAAATATGTTACTTGCAAGGATAATTTAAAGCTATTATTAGTGCAAATGAATGCGTTTGTGTTTAAAATAATGTCTATCACTTATTGTGGTAACTTTTATTGAGTGATTCTTACGGAATTTCGTGATATGCGATCGAGTGATGTTTGTTTACTACTTAGCTCAAGTAAGGAAAAATAGACTATAGAGTCAAGGGGGGGTTAATTTTTCGAAGATAATGCTCGAGTTTTCAAAGCGCTATCAAATTATCAAACTGTTAATATTAACCATGAGCATGATAATTTTGGGGCGGAAGTGTTCAGCCATTTTTAGTCAAAAGGGCGCATTTTCAAGTTGACACAGGCTAGATTCAACACTACCCAGTCTACTATAAGGTCGCACATACTATGGGAACTTTATATTAAATGCGATTTTTTATACATTAGAGGCAGTGTGTGTGTACTCTTATCTAGATGATCCTAAATAAATTGCGGTGTACTCAACGGCATACCTTAAGCATTACTTATATTATAGTTTGGATATGAACATTATAGATTCAGCTACAGGATAAACGGAGCCTTAGAAACAGAAAATATGGTTTGTATGTCAAAGACACGAAATTGAATATGTATGGATACAATCTTGCTTAAAGGCCATAGAGTGATAAGAAAGAATACTATCGATACTCCATAGGTTACGAAGATCTTCACTTTGTAAATTTAGAATAATTGCACTTTAAAAAATGTAAATAACCTCTTAACTCTAGAGTTTATCTTGGCATTTGCACATATTCAAATCTGTCTCGTGATCTCGTCCTTCGAAAACCAGTTCTCTTTTGGGCAGGTCATTGACCACACCAGGAGCAAATGAAGTTATCCACCACATTTAAATATTCAATCAGGCACCCAAAGAGGCTACATTGTCCCTTATCAGCCAGCGGGATTAATAGTTACATTAAGATAAGGGCACTAGTGCTCTGCACAAAGAATCTCTATTAACCAATTTACACTCAGCAATTGCTTTTAAGAGACAAGTATTTAGCATCTGGTCCAATTTGTATCGAAATGTAAAAGCCTTGGCACTGATTGTGTTGAAACTTTGTCACCTCTAAACAGTGATTTCTGTATGCTAAGCGTTAAGTGGGCTCCGCCACGAATATATTAGACGATCGTTCTCAGAACTAAAACAAAGTCCATCCATACCAAGTCCTTCAACGGCCTCGAATACTTCTGCATAATCCGTTTCCGGTTGCAAATTCGGATGGGTTTTCAAAATCCTCCCATAGACATCATCGTTCACAGTATAATGCGCTCTGGACATTTTCAAAAACGTATCACTTAGAAGATCCACAAGACACTGGCTGGAGAATTCGCGAGGTTAAAAAAAAAGTAACATCGCAAGGGCGAAGGGAATTCTAAATTTAAATACGTTCGTGGAAGGAGTGCGCGAGCGGCGCTGTTATGGACTAATGCAGTACTGATTCGATTCACCTCGGCTGGAGCGCGGACCGCAAAAATCGCTCAGCCTTACACATTGTTCACATAAACATTGGCTCCATGGGCCGGAGCTACTGAGCGCTAAGTGTTGACGTTACTCATGGCTAACTCATGCGTTTGTGTATAAACGCTTTCGCATTTAGATTTAATGAGGCTAAGGTCAATCTCGAGGAAATCCACGTTTTCTGTATGCCATTATTTTTCCTTAAGAACTGCACATCAATGTTAAAGCTTAGTGATAACGTTACGAATCTTCTCTAATGGAGTCCAAATCTTTTGATAGCCGTATTATCCAGTATATATTTCACCTGCATTTTTCAAAAATAATTACGAAATCTTTTCACTAAGTAGTAAGTAAAGCGCTTAAAGCGCTGAAAGGTTCTGCTGTCATCAATGAACCGCTGACGGCGGCGGCGCCGCGTTGATAATGAAGACGTCGACATGGGATGACGCGAGTTTCAAGGAATGTCGCGCGCTCTCTGTCTTGGTCATGTCTAGAAGTGAAGGGTTGAAAGAGATGGAGGATTCGGCTAGCATTCGGATTATGATTATAATAATGGAGAAGCGTTACCAACATTAGCAACCAATCAAATCAAGAAGTAATTAATCGTTCATTGGTTTTGAATAATAAGAAGAAATAAGAGATTTCTATTTCGAGCAACAAACACCATAATTGCAAATACCTTAAAGACATGCATAATAATAAAAAACTAACATCGACGTGACAGAACAGCATGGTCGTGTTTTGTCAAAATTGGAGTCCTGGTAGCTGCTGGTCAATGGATGTGATGAAATGAAACTTCCTACATGCAGTAATTTTTAGATTTCATACGTAGGTAACCGACAATTTTACTAATGTAACATTTAAATTAGCAACCATAGTAGTTCGGTAAAACTTCGAAACGCTTCAAAATCTTCAACGCCTAGAAAAATATTTAACGCAACTGTTTACGAAGTGAGCGTGCTATTTTTTACATGGTAGGCGTTAACATTTACTCGAGAGCCAAACTGAGTCTATTTACCCGACGGCAAAGCCCAAAAGGAGGGTTATGTGTTTGATCTGTATATATGTCCGACTCTATGTACCCTCGTAATTACTAAACGGCTAAACCGATCTTAATAAAATAAGTGTCATAAGCTAAATTAAAATTATTTAAATGAGAAATTGGCGAATTAAAAAATATATACATGATAAGTAAAATTACTTGGACGACATTTTCTAAACAGCAGTTAGGTTTTTTTTAAGTTTGTTTTAGTTAGACTTGTGTACTTGTGTACGTATGACGCGGTTATACTGAAAATAGCTAGAAGCATTGTCGTACACTGCAGTCATTATTATAGTTCAGCTATATTATAGCACTATTTTATGTTAAAACTTTTTAATTTTTGAATTTATTTACCGAGACGGATGAGAGGTATAAAGGAAGGGCGACAAAAACTTTTCTAACAGACAGAGATGACGGAAAAAATACTGAAATAGGTAATCTACGTGAAAATAAAAACAATAAACCAATCAAATGCGAGTTTAACTTTCGGACGTCGATATAGATAGAGGCTATTTTAATAACAATATTTTATTTACATCCGAGTTAAAAAAAACCGGCCAAGTGAGAGTTGTACTCGCGTGGAGAGGGTTCCGTACATACGTATTTTTTTACAATTCTTATTGGTTTTACTGTAATCAACAAGCAATGAAGTATTTTTACCAAAATTGTAGGCTCATTTGTTTCGGATATCAGGGGAGGGGGAATGGTTAATTATCGTCTTCTTTCATGAATAAAATCAAAACTATTTATTTTACAATAATAACAAAAATACATTTGAGATCCTCATAACGAGCCCTTGCATTTGATATATGACACAGTAAGGATTGCAAAACTTTTATTTTATTTACTAATTTGTCCACAGAACACACACGACACTTATTAAAAAAAAAACTTCGTTTTATGCGTAATCAATTTACATATATGTACCAAATTTCAACTCAATCGATCCATTAGACTAAAACACATTACATTAGGCTATTAGGTTAAACTGACGCTCTTTAGAGCATATTGTTCCAACTTTTACACGAGCAGCCTGTGGATAAACTACACGCAAAGGCAGTATAGCGCCCTACGCGTGCAGTTCAACAACGCGTTTAGGATGCTGATGGGGCTGCCTCGATTCTGTAGCGCATCAGGTATGTTCGCGGATGCAAGAGTGGACTGCTTTTACGCCATCATGCGAAAACGCTGCACATCCCTGGTGCGCAGGGTGCGGGCCAGCTCCAACAGCATCTTGGCGACGTTCGCCCAGAGGTTCGATTGTCAGTATGTGAATCATTGTTGTCTGGTTCACGTACTGGCATATCAGCCTAAGTAGGTTAGCTTAGTTTAAAACCTATGTGCTCAGTAAAAATATGTAATACTAACATTAGGTTAAGTTTTTAATTTAATTTACTAACACTTTGTAATAATATTATGGTCTAAAGATGGCTGAAATAAATGATTTTGATTTGATTTGATTTGATTAGTGTCGGAGCAAATTGGCTGTGCGACAGACGTACGGACAGATAGACGCACGAGTGATCCTATAAGGGTCCGTTTTTTCATTTGTTGTAAGGAACCTTAAAAAGGAGGAGGTTGTCAAGTTTCTTTGCTTGTTGTGTGTATGTTAATATATTTCTCCGCCAATTCTCAACCGATCTCAGGCGTGGTCCAACTCAAATTTCGTCAAGATTTGGTCATGGGATTCATGCAAAGTTAACGGAACTCTAGGTTCATTGTATTTCTAATTTTGTGAGTAATAATATAAACTAATATACTCGTAAACCATCAACGCCCATCAAATTTGAGGCTTCAAAATCCACTCAAAACTAGGTAAAATCCGACTCACATAATATTTAATGCGTATGACACAGGGTTTTATTGTCAAATCAATTTAACATCGATTATTCGACTTCCAGAGGATATATGCAAAAACTGCATTTGCTGACCAATTAATTTTACACTTTCCTAAATCTTAAAAATTTTTGATTCCAAACTTTAACTTTCAACAGGTAACAAACACAAATGTAACATAGTATATCGGGGCAAGATAATTAAAATATAATTGCGAACACATTACATTGTGTTTAACTTAAATGGAGTAGTAAGTTCATGATAGGAAACCGCAAGGTTATCTGCGAGCTGACACAACGGGCAGTGCCTTGGTCACCGAGGCTCGTTGAGCATCGCATGGCCCATCTTTATATTTCCCTATACCAAGATTACCAAGGGTAAGTATTTTATTAGAGGTCTGAAAAGTTATCTATCCGTATATACGTATATTTTATTGTTAACGATGTTATTGATAAGTTAAAATATATTTATACATATAATTTAGAAGGGATGTTGATCAATATATATCGTGTTTTTAATTGATCCAAGAACTCAGTACTATAGCTGCCTGCGTTTTCCCCCCGATACTAAAACCAGGGGTGCTTATAGCCATTTTCTATCTAGTGACACTATTTATTTCAATGCGGTTTATCTTGAAGTTAAATGATAATTGGATGAACCAACCGAGAGTTAAGTATCAGGTTCAAAATGAGCTCGTCTTGTTGTTCTTTTATTTTTAAACAACGGTTATTGTTTAATTCAGATAAGATAGATAGCCGTAGATAACCGTAGATAGTCCTCCAGCAGCCAGTTGGGAGGGGTGAACCCATCGTTGGAAACCTATGCTAACTACCTCGTTCGAATTGGGATACAACCACTGTTGGGCATTGGGCATGGACCGTATTTCATTACCTGAGGTGAGGAGCTATGGTCCAGACACGGGCCCAGTGCCGCTCTAAGATTCAGGACTTAAAACACAAGGCAGAATAGCTACACAAAATTGTTTATCGAGGCAGAACGAGTATAAACAGTGGAAACAATATACAAGTATTATGTTTTGAGGAGTTACTAGTCTCTCAGAAAATGATGCAAATTGGCAAGAATCACCGGCAATTTCAAGGGTTTTGTCGACAGACGTGAATAATGTCTTTAGCCATACTAATTGGCAGACTAAATACACACTAATAATAGCGGAAGAACCTCACAAATCTTTCGTTCGCAGGCTCATTGGCCTCATTCTTACTTAAAACCATTGGATTGAAGTGGCCAGCGAGAGGCACTCTATATGCCATCAGTAAATAGATAAAGTCGAACAGAAAGCTCAGCAAAAGCATTGGGATTGCGCAAGGTTTGTTTATTGAGTCGGTGCCCGAACGGTCCACTAACACGCTACCGATATAGCACAAGGCCGCAAAATAAAAGCGACCTGACTCATCCGATTACTCCAACTCCTTAATGCACTCGGGTTAGCCTACTTACCAAGGTACGCGCTGAAGTCGTTAAAGTACTTCCTCCAGTCTTGAGACTTGAGTTCGGGCGGGTTCGTAGGCACTCGGTCGATGCTGTACTTCCTCTCTAGCACGGGGGAGAAGGAGACGGATTTGGGGGATGCGGAGCGCGTGCGCACGGACGCCATCCCTCTGCCGTGGGGTATAAAAGGCGCAGCGGGTCGGAGACGCGGGCAGTCGTGGCCGGACCACGGCTAGGAGAAGACTGGGTTATTTTCGCGTGTGATAGGCAGGGTTATCGCGCGGGCGCCGACGGGTGATAGCGCGCTCGCACTGGGAGCTGGCGACGTTACGCGGTGCTATTCCCGTCAGGTGGTCACTTCCGCTCCGTTTCGCAACGGATTTTGGTCTTCATTAACCTGTTGACTTACTTTACAGTCGAGAAAAACTCTGTTAGTGTTGGCTAAAGGGCCGAGTCACGAGTGTTATGTAAACGACTAGTTTGTACGGCCCGCGCGGCGTGGGCGGGCGCGCCGCCCTCGACTCGTCGCCTAGAGGAAAACATGTGTACTCATCGCTATATATCAAATACAAATAAATAACAAGATGAAACGCCCTAAATTAACTGCCGCCCGACTATTAATAATGAAACTAATCCCATACTCAGAATAATTGCGAGCTATTTGTCATGTTTAAATATGTTCATGTCACAGTTACAAAAATAAATGTGCACGCATTAACAACTCGGGTCAAACACGTTAACAACTTTTATTATGTGAACTATAATAAAGTTCAATGAAGATCAGTTAACACCGCAAAGAGCTGAATAATAAACAGAAAGTAACTTTCATAACACCCGGCAAAGGGATTCACTAAAGGTTCTGATGCTGTGCTTGTGATGCTGATAGACTTGGGTATTTGAGCGAATGTGGTCAGGTCTGAGCACCATTAGATGTGTATGAGATAAGATGCGTATCTGTAGATCTTGAAAAAGCCTATTAATAGTATGGTGGATACGGGTAATTCGTCATTTATTGTTATTGTTGTTGTCATGTGGGCGTCTGTCCGTGGGTGGAAATGGGCAGTCGAAGGTCTCACGGTAGTAAACTGCGCGAATAGGCAAAAAAACTGTACACATGTTATTTTTACACGAGACGCAAACTGTGGAGAGAATACAAATTTGGGTTTGGTTGCTGGGTTTAAAATAGCATCGCGGTGACCACAAGCCAGGTTTACTGTTACAGCGGTAAACCATATTGCAATAGTTAACGTAAGCCATATTGTTAGGAAATACATAACCGCTACCGTCAGAGGTGTTTGATTATAATGATTATTAACTATGTTGTCTGCCTACGGACTACTGTCTGAAGCCCAAAAAAAACATCTGATATTATACGTGCAAAAACGTTCGTTTTGTCTATTTCATTGTTCTTCATTCATTAAATTTAAGATGGAGCTTTGCTTGGCGTAATTTTTTGCTGAGACCCGCGATAAAACGATTCGGACGGCGACTAGAATCAAAGCTACATAATTAAAAAAACATAATTAATTAAAGCTACCGCGTGTACTGGGATCGCGTCACCAATGTATAAAAAACCTCTGGAGCTAGCGAGTCACCGTGGACGGGTTCGCCAAGGAGCGCATCGTCGTCTCATGTTTCCCGACAAAAGAATCACAAACCATAAACCACATTTTTTTAGTATGAAACTATGAACCCTCTGTCTTTCTGTCTACTGTCTGTGGTAGAGAAGTGTCAGAATGAATGTTCGGTTTTTTTTTTTGTTGAAAATTGGTTTACTATAAGGGATTTTATTTTAAATAAATAAATAAATAACGTATATTTAAAAAAAACAGCGTACTTCTTAACTAGTGGTCCCACACTGGGCAATGTTCTGAACCTGAAATTATTGCCTAAATCGCCACAAGTACACACATTCATACCCGATTGAAGGTCTACCAATAAGAAATGGTATTTTATGTTGTCACATAAGCGATATTAAGTCAAAAGCTAAAAGAAATTCGAATTATACTCTACAGAAGTTTTGCCCACTTTAATTTTATTCGCAGAAGCTAATGAATATCATGAAGCATGAAGGTTTACACGATCAATCTTATGCCGTAACGCCTGTAACAAACGTCCATGACAGAAGTTCAAGGTCCATTCTTATTTGCTTTCAGAATTATGCTCTATAGTCGAATACAATTACTACTGCTCGTTAGCTGACATTCAGGCTTCATACATATTCCTGTACGCGCATATAGAACAAATAAGTAACCGACATTTCTTGGTCCTCTGCTGTCGCATGGTTCTTTTATACTGTAGAGACTGCGAGAAAGTCTTCTAAGACCACCATTGTACACAAACACCATTGTATTTGTGACTCCTCCGCCATTCAGTAGTTGCGGGATTTTAAATAGGATTACTTTCGTGTCCGCAGTATTTTCAGCTTTCTATGACGAATGGAAGTCATTGCGGTATAGGACTGTGTAGTACCTACAGAGGTAAAAACAAACATAATATACCGTTTTAATATCATGGTGCCGTCTCTTATTTTCCCAATGCTACCCATACAAAGTATGCAATATTTCATATGCGCATAAAAGGTTTGCACATAATCTCCGGACCTATCCACTTATTTAATTTTTAAAGGCGTGTATCGAGATTGTCTCTATAATTGTATCATCTCATCCGATTAGTGTAATCACCGGAAGACAAAGTTGACAAGGTTTTATGTCACTCGGTCCACTGGGCCGTGGAAATTAACAATTGAACACATAGGGAAGAACTAAGACAAATAATAATAAGAAAAGGCTGCATATTCAATGTAGACGAGACGTTGGTTATACGAACACACAAACAATACGCAAACGACAAAAAACGATTTAAGTTTAATGAGAGCACGTGATTCGTTATCCTGTTAGGACGTTAGGTAATAGGTACTTAGGAAAAACTGCACAAAACAAGTAATTTCTGAACGACCCATTTTTTTGAAAAACCTACTTTTCGAATGAATAATAAACAGATGTTTCCTCAGATCACTTTGATTTACCGCGCAATAATAGTTTTAGAAACAGTTTTATGTGTGGCGGGAAACAGAAATAAATGTGTCACTGGTGAAGCTTCCACGGCAACTTGTTTAAAAAATGCTAATAAAATGTTTTCCATAGCGACCATTGAACAATGTGGATTAAAGAAACGCAAAACGTCTTTTATGAAGAATGACCAGGTTTTTAAGATAAGAAAAATTTCAATCAACGTCAAATTTGAACACCATAGACATAATAAATACGTAGGGGTATGCTCGGGGTTTCTCTACGTGATAGAATCAGAAATGATGGTATCCGCAGTAGAACTAAGGTTACCGACATAGCCCGAAGGGTAGCTAAACTGAAGTGGCAGTGGGCGGGGCACATTGCTCGCAGGACTGATGGCCGATGGGGTCAGAAGGTTCTGGAGTGGCGTCCGCGGACCGGAAGACGAGCTGTAGGTAGGCCTCCAACAAGATGGAGTGACGACCTCGTCAGGATCGCGGGACCGCGGTGGATGCGAAAAGCACAAGACCGGTCTGAGTGGAGAGCCTTGGGGGAGGCCTATGTCCAGCAGTGGACGACTTTCGGCTGACATGATGATGATGATGATGAGACGTAATAAATGTACTCTTCACCTAAATCAAGATGTCTGTCGCAAAACATGTTGTTGATTAAGAAACAAGTATGCTTATTCGTACCACTATTAATGTAACAGTTTTAAGTGCAGCAAACTGCACTTGAAACGCACATGGCATGCAATTTAGTTAAGAATTAACGCATGACAATGAAAATACTATGAATAAACAACATAATTAATAACAAGCAAAAACAAGTAGTGTCTTTATGAGACACCGATTGTCTTTAACTGCAAGTCAGATAAGTGTTTTCTGGCTAATCAATAGCGAACAGAAACAAATAGCATTCAATCTCCAACATGACAGGCGTCTACTCAAATTGACGGAACAATGGTACCATAGTAACACCTTTTTTGCCTTGACTAACTTTAATACTTCTAGAAATGTTTGGGAATGGAATATTTCAGTTAAGTCCATGGGAGATAAATATATTCTCTGGAAGATATGAATAGATTTATCTTCCATAGATGTATGAATCATTAAGCTAATAAATAACAATAGATACAGGCTTAACATTTCTTAGGGGCCGTTCTTGCGACCGCCAGGAGTTTAGAAGAAAGCCTACATCCAGAATTGGTAATAGGGAAGATTTGATGGTAAACTGTTATAGTTCAGTACTAATATACCATTTAGCTACAGAAGGTGTGACAATTAAGACGGACAGACGATCGGCGGAAGGTCGGCTTTGTTTGTATAATTACAGTGTAGGCTTAATCGGATTAGCACCCACGCGGAGATGTACAAGAAAATTGTATGGCACGTAACTCCATAACTCACTGATCATTGTCTGTTCACACATTTTTCTTTATATTGTGTCATGCAGCGTACAGTGTCTTACAACAATTAAAGTCAGTTTCTGGACTTTGATTAATGATACAAACTGACACCCTTTTTCAATTGAACCTTGGACGACTTCCTGTATTTTATGAGGTTGGGTTTAATATTTAAGTAGGTCTATGAGGGAACACTGAAGGTCACAGCCGCGACGCCGAGGAAGGGGTTTTGTTTCAATTTCAAAAACATTCCGTTCAAGACAGGAATAAATTTGAAATACACCAAACAACCACTGTAGAAAATCCGAGACACTGTCAATGCCTGACCTACTAAACGGCTACACAACACAAAGATAATCCATGTCATAAATCTTAATCTAATGTATGATGCTCATTGAATAATGCAAAAACTTGTGTTGATTTAATTGACGGGACACGTCAAATTTTCACACCTTACAGAGAAGGCCATTGGATTGATATGGTGTGAGGGATAGATACTGGGTACAAACACTACAAACCCGTAGGATGAGTAAAGAAAAACTATGTATTGTACGAAATAACAAGGTTTGTTACTGAGTGTGTCTGATATAAGGCGTAGAGCGACATAATATTAGAGGTACTTCATTCATATACAAATAATAATAGGCGTCCACCAGATAAGTTCCGACTTGTGCCCAGCAACGGCAATTTCTTAATAGGAATCAGGATAAGTGTTTGATACGTATCGTCCACATGTTTTCCGCAAATTGAAAACTTATTAAAATGTATCTAAACTGAGTGTCTTATGGCAGCTTTACACAATAATGGTAATTTCGATTTTAATAGGGCCACGCTAAACAGATCTATATTGCTCAATGATCGGGTTAAGAATCTAAGCAGGCGTGGCGGGATGTTCCCGCATTTAAGAGGATCGCGGGTCTGTTCGCACTGGTCGGTGTTAGCCCAGCTTTATTTATAGGCAATTAACACCGATGCGCGGCGTCGGCGCACGCTCCACGTGCTTTTGATTGACTGTTGACATTTGGTGCTGCCAACAAAGAGTGCTGCGACACCGCAGAACAAAGGTCCATAAATGCCATCGTCATGGACGTTATCTATGAACAAACTATTCAAGAACCTCAAAAACACAAGACGTATTGTTTTTTAAACAGCGTCGGCGTGTTTTGACTCGGCAACAATAACGTTTGGAGTTCGCGTCGCACGCGCACCGCGAGTGGGTGTAGTTATTTTTACGTCCACGCTCTAATTACTACATTATTGTTAGGGACGTTCGGGACACCAGCTCACGGTGGAACAAGCGGACACAATTTGTCGGATTAGTCGCGCGCCCGCGCTGCCCGCGTCACTGACCGTTGCCAATCGATTCACCGTGTCTAACGACACCGCACTGTCAAAACTGGGAATTTAGCGTATATATCTAACGTTTTTCAAGATGGAACGTTCCGCGCGCGCTGCAGCGGCGTGGTCGGCCGGCTGTCGTCGTTGCGACTGGCCGCGGCCGGTCGCTCTAGGCGGCGCGCGTGCGGCTCTCGCAGCAGTCTGTGGGACGGCTTCGAATGATCTTCGGCTCATTGTGGTGCGGAATCGCGTTAACGGGGGCGTGTGGGCGATAAACGTATCGGCCGGCGACGAGTGTCCAGGGAAGGTCGCTAGCGGGCCGGCGTTCTCGGAAGCACCGCGAATGCAGGACGCGGCCGATCGCGGAATGTAGCCGCGCCTGCTTCCTAGCGCTCCGAACTACTGGGACTGAGCCGACTCACTCGCAATTGGTTACCGCTGCGGTTCAAACGGCCGCGAAATCACCATAATTGATGACCTAATGGTTGCTAATTCGCTACGGATGTTTTTTAAACCCCCCTCAGGAACAAAGATCGATGACCTAACCGTAACCAAACCGAATTTAAAGTCTCGTATTCCATAAACAGACGCTGTAGCGCGCTGTTAAATCCACGACAAGCTATTAAACTGCTAATGATAGCTACACATAGAAGCCGCATCTAATGTGGTCAATACCCATTCCGTGTCCACCAGAGCATGAAGCAAACATAATGTCTTCGGCCACAAAGGCCCTCGGTAGGTCTCGCAATAAATAATAATCATTATCATTATCTAAACTTAATTAGTGTCCACTTCCCGGTGAGTGGGCGACCGCTATTTTTGGTAACTTGAATGTGAGGTAGTAACTTTTGGGCCCCGTCGTTAAGAGCAATGAAATGTGTTTCCCACATCTTCGGGTGTTTTCTATTCGTAAATTACATCGTTCGACAAGCCGTGTGAGTTCGTAAATGGAGTTAATGGGGCATTTGTATTCAATAAAGAATGTTCTAAGCTGATTATGGTAATTGGTTTAGGCTTTGCGAGAATTACGTTCTGAAGTTAATATTATGTATATTTTTCATATGCGGTCGATGAAATACAATTGGACTTTTCTAACGTTGTTGGCATTATAAATTGGTAAAGATGACCACAAAAGAACGTTTTATAACACATAATTTACTGACATCAATATAATATAATTAATTCCAAGTTATAATCTAAGTTCAAGAAGCCAAATATTTTCCAACTGGCGGTACTGATGTCAACACGAGTGTCAAACAAACTAATCTAATGTCACTGCATCAGACATTACACGATACAACTAAAACTGTCACATGTATCTAAAACCTGATTAACCTAATCAATTAACAACATTCCTTCAAATCGGAGTGACGACCGTTAAAATGAGCTGTAGAAAATCACTGTATAAATGCCACGCGACTCCATATGGTCTTCAATTTGTATCGAATTAGGGAATAGCCGTATTGAACGTGTTAATGCATCAAATTGTTTTAATAGTAATTAAGGATCTAGTTTATCAATATTGCCGGGATTGAAAGGGTTCAAATAGGTTTTAAATAGCTTAAGTGGTTTGGGACGATTTTCATAGGAATAAAAAAATATAAATGGCACTTAATAGGGATGAGTCGAAGCCCAAATGGGATTGACCGAGACCTACGGAGCCATTACACATTATGTTTACAAAGTGAAACGACAAGAACGACGTAGTAAAAATGACGATGGTAAGATGTGCCATGTACCTGTGTTATTCTTAAGGACTCACTTTTCAATTTGACGGACGAATTAATAATCCGCCAGAGCGTACAAACAATATATTAGACTTGCTCAAATAGCTCGATTGATCGATCAAAGAAATATGGTCATGGTTGGTCTCGATAAATCACTGTGCTAAAAAAAGGATAGTCAGCAACAATTTACCTCCAAGGCTTGGATTCCGATCGAACAATACCCTGTTAAATAAGGGAGGTGGTGATGGCGGTGCGAACCAATTAGCGAGCGAAATTAACTGGCATTTCGAGCAATAGCAAAACCGAAAAAAAAATTGCTCATGACTAGGTTTCTTACCTAATAATTACCTAAAAACAAACGCACAGAGACTACTAAAAAATCTTCCAATGGACCTCCATATCCAAAAACCGTAAACAAAACAAAACTATGCAGATTCCCATGCCCCGATTAATTAATTACCCGCTGAGACCTCCGAAGCCAACTTCATTAATAAAACCGATCCGCCGATGCGTTGAGCAATCGATCCTTTGTTCTAGTCATCCACTACCTCATTCTTGTTTTATACTATGTGTTCATCTGAACACAGTCAATGTACACCTTAATACCTTCTATAAAGGTAGATTTTTATAAATTCCCTAAGGTAGACTTAGGATAAATCAACGGAGAAACACTGCATTGTCTCCAACTGATCGCTGACTGATACTCCGAATTTATGGGCAATTGTTTAGGATTTACGCGAGGCTGAAGTTACGGTCCAATTTACTTGAGCCATGTCTGAGTATGGCAAAATGCAAAGCGGGATTATCATACCATACGTAAGTTTCCATTGTGTTGAGTCACACTGTTCCGTCAGCGTCTAACATGCTCTAAGATGGAATGCCTCTGTGCTAGTCGTTCTACTGGTGGCTGAACAGATGAACATCTGAGCATAACAATGTGAAAATTGCTGCTTCGCGGTAAATTAGTTGGTAAGATGGTGGTAGCGATTCGGACGGACCCTGCACACTGCCTACCACCCTAACAACTAACACTATTTCTGCACAGATTAAAATCAATAAACGGATCTTAATCAGCGTTGCACTTGCTACTTTGCCATTGCTTTGCGATTGAATTGTTTAAGTCGCCAAGTATGGTCCCGAAAGTCCCTAGATTCATGGATTTTTGAAATTCGTCAGATTCTTCGGATCTTATCTCATCTTAGATTCAATATTAGCGATAACATATATATGAAAATGGCAATCGTAGTCTTGTACTATTACGTGTTCTGTGTCGCAGCCTTAATCTTATGACAGCACAAAAAGGTAATGGACTCAATCGCGTCGCCTATTTGTAACTACGACTGCAGAAGCTAGAAACACCGACGAATCGTCAATGTAAATGGAACAAATATTAACGCGATCAATTCTCGTTTAGGAATATCAGTGCCTACTCTGCCAAACACTATGCATGTTAAAGTAGAAGATCAATCAGATACTCTATCTACGATAATGGTGATCTCGGAGTAGGGCTACTTTGAAAATCGAAGATCGAACTTACGTTAGCTCCATCCGTGTCATTCGTCCTTCGAGACTAAATCGAGGGCCTCTGGTGGTTGAAAATGGAAAGTTCATTACAATCACTAGTTATATTTTCCTACGAAATATGAAACCATATTAAGTTTACTTACAAAATTCTGCAAACAACAATGTAATGCTGTATCTACTGGATAATAACATTTTAACAACAGCAATTACGAAATCCGCAAATATTAAATTAGATGATGAGGGGTTTCGTTCGGTTGTGTTGTTATTTAGCGGTAACAAGAGTCGAGTCATTAAATATAATGGATGGCCGTCGAGACGACAAGACCGTTGGTGGTTCTTGACATTATCTACAAGCCTGTAATTAAAGTATTGCGTAAACATGACTTTGACAACGCGTTTAGAGTTTAGACTAGTTGGTGGTGACCCTGTCTACGAAGCTAACGGTCCCGGGACTCCGGGGTTCGGCCAAGACTTCCGAGACTCAACAAATACTCTCACTCACCATATACAATGTTTCACAGTATGAGCAAAATATTTGTGTTGAGCGTGAGTATTCTGTTCCTGAGTTTTAAAACACAGACCTTACTGTTAACCGATCTTTCTGACATCGTGTCACCGCCCTATTACCGGCGAGATATTCATGACAACCTTAGGCTGTCATTGTGGTGTCGTTTTTGTCCGCTTATGAAATTTTGACAAAATTAACGAAATTTGGCCAGACAGAAGCGGCACAGGGGTGAGGAGCTATGTTCTACTCGATTAAACCATATTGTTTTTGACATGTTATAGTATTATTAAAATCTATACCAACTGATTTGCCTTATGTAGGTAGTAAACACTTTTATAACCTCAAAATGCAACGTTTTTGGATAAAACGACCGTTCTCTGTTGAATAAAGTAAGTAGAGAGACATCACATTGTGCACACTTTTCCCGATTTTACATCATGAATGGTTTTTTTTATAACAAAATTGTAATTTTAGGCGAAAAGGGAGTATTTTGAGGTTATAATAGTAGTTTGTGTAACAGTTGTATAAGACAGGTCAAAAAAGATGAATGGCGTGTGTTTTTTTCTAAGACTAGGTTTCAAATAAAATGCAAAATTAAATTAAACGCGATATTTACTTGACAGTAATATAGGTACCTATTATTTTTTTAAATAATATTTATCGACTTTGCTCTGGTCCTTTAAGCCATAGGTACCTAACTAATACGAGTACGAACGAAGCACAGAACAACGAACGAAAGGGAAACATGAAAAAACAAAATTGTAACTTTTTTATAAAATTGACGCTTACTTGCCATGTTTTGTAATTATAAAAGTTTTTCTTAAGTTGGCAGTCATACACATATGTCAAAATTTTAAACAAAAGCTTTGAATTCTTTGATATGTTATGTTGGTAAAAAAAAATTTTGCTGTAAGGTTTGTGTTTACCGCTTAATACTTTATCCTAGGTTTAGTAAGCTTTGGCAACTAGGCGTGTCGTTTTGGCTCAAAAAAGCACAAGTGCTGTTATGGGGCAAAGGCTCCGTTTGTTTAGGTACTTAAAAAAATGTAAACAAAAGAACCACGTTTTATAGTTCGTCAGCCAATAGAAGCAGAACACTGATACGTCAAAGTGCGATAAAACAGTTTTGATTGGCTGTTTAACAATGCCACGTGGTTTGGCTTGTTTACATTTTTTTAAGTACCTAAACAAACTAACTATAGGTAGACCTTTCTACGGATTATTCTGCGGACATTATGCATGTTCATTAGTGTTCGTGACTATATACCTGACCTGACCGATGAAAGTACAGGAGTAGGAAAATGTGTTTATGGTATGGAGTATACGTTGACACCTCTTATGGCTGGCGGCCGAATTAAAATAAATACCATAACATGTCAAAAGCAAAAAAGCTTTACAGAGCAGGATAGAGCCCATGTTCACCTTACCACCACGCTAAATAGTAAAGCCACAAAAACTGTAAAGTATCACAGCGTTTCCTTAACAGAGCGAAGCGGATCCGGCGACGAAGTTTTTCACCTAATTAAAGAGACGTGAACAAATTGCATTGGTTATATTAAGTGGAATATTATGCGCGAATAATAATTGGGTGTCTTCGCAACTTTAAGTAATTTTTTGAGGAGGCCGTGCGATGCGATGCAAAACCTTTTTTTAATATCTACTTCTTTGTTATGCCGTAGTCCTTAATACATCCTAAAATAATAAAAGAAGATTGGTTGTGAAATATGGAGAAGGCAAACGAGAACGCAGTCCACCAGCCTATTTCACCATCCTGACAATCAGACGTGTGCTAACTCGGGGACGTTGTAGGGGCTTGATATCGATAAATAAGATGTCGATAAAAATTTACATACTCGTATGTGCTCATTGGAAGTCCTCTACTACTATAAAAAGGCTCGATATCCCTTAAGATATTAAAAATATATGGATGTACTTGTTTAAACAAATCAAGATAATCTACTGTCATTGTCAATAACATTTGAGGTAAGTAATAATCCTTTAAGATTCCATAATAATTTGAAGTGGACATTTCTATCTAGACGGCAATATTTAATACCGACAAATGGGTATAAACCAAAATAAATGTCCATTTTAAATAATTGTCATTTAACGTCAAACACATACATTTTTGTGACGAAATTGTAATTTAGACATCATTTAAGCGACATTTAAATAGCGTCTTTATGTACATTTATTTTGTTTTTTACCCAATTATGTAAAATAAATGTTTACAATGAAAATCATAAAAAGAAGGTAATTAGTTTTATTTTAAAAAGCAGAGAGGAAAATAATATTTATAATTGTTGGATAACATATTGACTTTACAGGACCATCGATATATTTTTATGTCGCAAAAATATTTTGCTACATCACTTTAGCATTCGTGCCCCGACTTAGCACACGTTTGCTGACAATGACTGGTGACAATTCAGTATACATTGCAAAGTTAACAAGGTTTTACGTCACTGGACTTCATATAAGTTGCGCCATGGAACCTGAAATGACACCTGCTACCTGTCATTGTCAAAATGGTGAATAAGAGGCTGGTAAAGAAGGGACTGAAGCTTATTGACATATGCAATCAAGACAAAACAAGGCAAGACAAGAGGCCATTTGCAACGTCAAAAGATGGCGGTGGTGTAATTTGTTTTACTTTTGTATTTTTTTGTATTTGTGTGATTAAATTTCTTTTCTGCTAGTGATTTGTACTTTTTATGCTTTTGTGTTGCGCAGTGATAGAAGACTTGTACTTATTTCGTGTATCTGGCATCTTACTTCTAGTTTCAAGTGGACTGGCAGTGGTACAGAGGTTAAAACTATCTTGACCTGTGTCCTACATATCACCGTACAACGTTGCCACCAATCTTCCTAGAGAAGATTTGATTGTGTTTTATTGCTATACTGATTTATACTTATATATACTTGACACTGGCGAAATCACTTCAATGTGGAAACGCCACATTCCCGCGGTAGTAGCTGCAGAAGTCGCCACGGGGCAAAGAAAAAAAAACAAAAAAAAAGGCAATACAGGGCTCGAAGGCAGGCAATTTATAAACGCACGTTGCACGTTGAAACCAAATGTAAGTGGTGATCGACACTAGCTAAAACGCAAAATAGATGACCATTTCTTTATGTTTTTAATGTTACTCCGAAACCCTAATTAAATGGAGTTGGGCCGATACGCCTACGTCGCCTACCTTCACGGTCTCGTGAATATCTCGTGGCGGTACTATTCACAGTCTCCGCGTCATCAGCGCGGCTGGCAAGTGCTCTGAAACTAGCTTCTTCTCTTTACCTTCAACGCGTGTAACACGTCCATGGACAGGTAAGTTATGATGATGCAACCATTTTGTTTTATTATTTGTCATTATAGGTTGCCCGAAACTAAGTCAGTTATCGCTATTTCCCCAGGAAGTGTTAAATTTTCCAGATTACAAAGTACCCTGTATCCGTCTCGACGTTATAAACTAATTCTGTACCAAGTTTAATGTCCTTAGCGTTGGACCGTGAAGGCGGAACAAACAAACATACATTCACATTCATTATAATTACTATAATTTCTACAAGGATAAGGATTTCATTAAAGAAATTGTGTACATGATCTTATTTTTACAGAAACAAACTCCTGGTTTCTCTTACCACGTCAACTTCTTCTTCGTCGAGCTATAAATATTTTATATAGAATCCCTAGCTAATAAGAGTCTACAACTACGCACTCTGAGCTAAATTATCATTATCGTCATTAGATAACACTTTGTACTAAACCCGTGAGTAACTCGCACGTGGGACGCTGAGAAAGCTGTCAAGTCACACGGCAGGCCATTAGCTAAACCACTCGACGTCTTGATTTGCTGCTTGTTTTTACATCGTCATTGAATGGTTATGACGAGAAAACTCAATTATTGTTGATTAAATTCGAGATTTGTCAGGATAGATAGACCAGAAAAGGCGAAATGTTATTACGGATTGTATAGATACCAAAGATATCATGTGATCGGAAAACGATCTCACTATTTTTAACAATTAAAAGGCTGCGCAAATTCTATCAAGACCCACCACATCATGACATAAGCAACTACAAGACATAATTATAATCAAACACCTTTTATGGCATCTAGATGTCTATTTGTTAAGAACTTGCGAGTGTCATAGCGTCATTGAGGCTATCTACAAATTTTAAGGGTGCATCATTCTCGCCGCCAGTTGGGAAATACGGTACCCCCTAAACGCACTAAAAGCTTTAGTTAAAGACTAAGTATGCTTTGACACTTTTATCTGTTGTGCGTTTATGAATAAGACGGTTAGTTTTCAACTATCATTGGCAGAGCAAAAACCTTTACAAGGTTTTGCTGTGCCAGAAGGCACACTTCTCAAGACACTATCCTTCCTCTAAAATCATACGCAATCTTTTAAGTTTCTTAACAAGGGACGATGAAAATTAAAAGTTTCTATGAATCTAAATGGATGAAAAAATCATAATTATAATCGAGTATAAAAGGCAGTTCGAAGGCCGCGTTATTACAAATGATCGAAGTAGTATTAGTAGTATCATAGGTATGCTTAGATATTGAAATACCGCAGAATCCATCCATCTCTTCCTTACCACGGTCCACGTTAGTAAAGTTACCCGGGCTATCCAGTAAAATAGATATCTAGAAACAACTCTGCGGACCAAACAAGGAGTGACAGTGGGACTGACAAATGTTGACTTCATTAGGTTTATGATTGAGATATACTTGTATCAGCGAACAGGTCTCGACAGTGACAGCACGAAAAGGCAGGTCCTGAGTATGAAGTTTATATGAGCATACTGCCTTTTGGATTTGAACCTGAGTGAGAAAAAGAAATCGGCGCCTTGTCTGAAGTATAAAGGCCATCACAGACGGCAGCCATAACAGATATTAATGTGTATTACTTCCAGAGAGATGTATAAAATACCACATCACTTCTTCGTGGTATGCGATTACATTTCCATAACTTTACGAGGAGGTATAAAACCTTTGATAACTCTATAAAGAAATGAGTCATCAGAATCGACTTGCTCTAGCAAAGCTGGTACAGATGGCCAAATTAGTGATATTTTTGACTAACTTCCTATAAAATTAAAAAGGTCGCTAAAGTCGCCTTCTTATTGATGAACGCGAATCGACCTGGTTATTTTAATGACGTCCAAGTGAAGGAAATTTGAAGCAAGCCAGTAGCGATATTGTAGCCACTTCACTACAAGAGTGAATCTATAAACTGTTCCAGCACATAGGTACACTATTGAAACATGACGTTTGCTCTCCAGAATCTAAAGCCGGAACAGCATTTGATACCAAGTATTAGCAATGTCTATTTTCGGCTGTCGACTCGTAAAAGTATCAAGGTTAGTTCTACGTTGTAAAAGCCAAATAAGTAACAGTGATAAAATATGTAGCCGTCATAAACTTAAGTTGTTCTTTGACTACTACCAAAAGGGTCTATTATAATATAAAACTATTTAATAAGCATATAAAGTACCTCATTGTTACTAACCAGCTACACTTTCAAAGATAAGAACGAAGAGCGTAGACTATAATTGGTAAGTAGTAAGTGCCTTAATCTAGATCAGTGTAAAAATAGTATTAGAATTTGGTAAAGTAATTGAAAATAGTCTAGCTCAAACAGCTTTCAAGTAATATGTTTTTATTACCAAAAATAAAAATTAAAAATACTATACTTTTCTATATTTGAAATTTTACAAATTTGGAACACACTCACCGGTCATTGTTGCAAATGGCTAGAGTCAATCACAGATTCAAAATTGAAAGCAGTATTGTCGAAACACAGGCTTCCCTTTGAATATTATGCTCGGACTGAGTGAATCCAGAAAGTTCGCACAGGAATGCGTTCTCCCGCCATATGTTTCGCATTGAAAACGGTAACTAGAATTGGCAACGAGCGCTAATAATGTTTATTGTTGCATTTGAAACGCGAAATTATATAACACACTAAATCAAAATATGCAAATGTTTTTGATTATATTAGTTTATCGTTAAAAGGAAAGAGTTCGATATCTGGGTAATCGACCTCTTTTCACTAAAGACACTGGCACAAAACACGAATGCAACAGGTAAATCAAATTTTCAAATTTGGAAGAGCGTTCACCCAGCGCTGAGTCTAGTCGTGTTCAAGGATTATTTTGCAAATGACATTGGTGTTTTCACGCAGCGTGGGCGGGCGGCGACGCAGCCCGGTGCAGCGGTCGTTGCACCCGTGACGTCACAGGCTGCAGCAGATAACAACCTAGACTACCCATTGGATCGATAACGCTTATGAAAATACCTAAGCAATCTCTTAGAGATAGCTTTGCTATGAAAAGTAGTTTAAGTTGAAAATTGACATAATAATTATATTAACATCAATAAGAATTATTACTATTCTCACAATAACAATATACCTAGCCAATAAAGTATTAAATATGATTAGCGGCATCTATCGAAATAGCTTGGAACTAATAAAACAGGCCGCACGGTCACTTCGATCTCGCTTCGGACGAGGAACGTAACGTAAGCAACACACTTCATTCATGGAACGTAAAGATGCGAGTAAACGCCTAGATGGCGCTGTATGTTATAACTGTTACCATTTTATAGTAAGAGGCAGTTAAGAAATTAATCACTGACATCTGTCAACGCAGTATAATTTATAACCTATTCTTATGTTTGAGGTTATAATTTGTACCGGAATAACAGGTTTTAACTCCTTATCTTCCCTTTACTGCAATTTAACGATGTTACTATTTTGTAACATTTATATTTTAAGAAGTTGCTCAGGAATAGAAAAGTTATTGACTGAAAAATATTTAAATTTGAAAAAGTCTAATAAATTCAACGATGAAAAGCGTCGAGTTGTGAAAGTGACAAATATAACGGCAGAACTAAATAACGTGAAGTTCTGAATAAAAGAATAATGGCCTATCATAAACTTCCTGAACAAACAAGTGATTCACAACGGCGGGCGAGTAATTTTCACAAATCTAATAATACTGGGACAGAAATACTGGGAGTGAAAAAATATTTGGCTGCGACCGAGGCTTAATGAGGCCGTTCACCGGGTACCGTAACATCATGATAACAGTTCGTGAAAACCGCGAAGCACGTAGTTCTGAATGATACAACTGTCTAACAATATAAAAGCTTTATAAACCGCGCAGAATCCTTTCATTGAACAGTTCAATTTCAATCCGTTCTACCGTCAGAATTATAAAGAAAGTACTTAGCATGTCAATGTTTAGTCAGCATGAAATATGTTTTACATTAAATGTTTATGTTTATGATAAACATAAACAAGGTGCTCAAAATCTGGACACACTGAAAGGACAATATGTGAAAAAACCATGGTCCATAATACTTTTGTACGATAGTAAATACGGTTAAAGAAATTTCAATCAATCACCATCCATAGATCGTTTTCAGTTACAATATTAACCGAGGGCATTTCTAGCAGTAGACCACTTTCGGCCGACTTGTGGATCCCTAATATTTCAATTATTCCCAGAACTTTATAAACCACTTTTATAAGTGTAAAATCATGTAAAGTTCCACACATGTAGAGATATAGTTTTACCAGCCATATAGATCGATATGTTCTTATTGTTACTACCTAGAAAATGACAAGTTTTAACAGTTCATAACGGCATTTGTACCACAACTTCTGTTTTTGGATAACTTTTTCGTAATAGGTACTAATCATCTCGTACCCTAAAATATCATTTTCATTACTCACAGGGATGGTGTAATTTCTCTCAACGGAAGGTCGACCCCAAGGCCAGGAGACACTCCTCGAGACCTTCGCGTGTGCTAGGGTGTTAGCCAAATTAGACGAACGAGAGGTCACGTGGCTAGTAATATTTGACACGCGAACCAATACCATATTTATACTATGGAAGTCTAAAACGTAATTATTTTGCAATACTTAATATAACTCTAATTATTTTTTTAATCGGCCAGATACATAAAAGTATCTGTCTGTTAAAGTTAACTAAATTATTTTCTTTTGTAAGGTATTAGAAAAGAAAAAACCTTCATTATATGTATATATCTCATTAATTAATCATTATTCAATCAAATAATATATTCAAGCTGGCGTTAAGCAGGTAAACAAACTATAGAAGAGTGTGGCGATAATTTTCCAAAAATCTTTTTTTTCTAATTCTCAGCAATTTTTCCAGTCGTCCTGAATTTGCCGAATGTTTTTTTTCCCCATTCTGCAGGGATACATATTTTCCATGTGACATTCATGGGTCGTGCTACCTCGGGAAATGGGTATTATGTCAACTAAACAATCAATTTCCTTGACTGTAAAACGCAATACAAAAACTCTCCAAACACACACATACTGTTATAATCATAACCCTTCTGGCTTCGCGCAGTTGGATAAAAACAAAACAGTTCCAGGAAGGAATATTGTTATACGATTACTTTCACAGCATATCATTGCACCAACTGTATTTTTTCATCTTTTTACGTCTCTTCATTGTCCTATTGTTCAGGTTTCGTTACGAATCTCTTTCCTACGTAATTAGTCACTGCGAAACTATAAACGTATGAAAATCGCCACAGTACGCGAGGTTTCACACGCTTTCTTAGCTTTCTCTGATTGGATATAAAGATCGTTAACTTCTTCTCAATACTATCGTATCATAAAACGGACTATAAATGGGTGAATGGGTTCCCCAGGCTTCATTAGTGCTCAAGACAAGTTAATGCATTTCCGGATTTATGGCAAGTGGGGATTAAATACAAGACTTGCGGACTGTGGATTTCTTGTGAATTCTGTGTAACTTGGGGTACATTCTTTCATCTTCAGATAAATATGTATGTGCAAATAAATGAGAGGAGAGGAGAATGATAACTTTAACCGACAGATACTTTTATCTAGGGAATGGAAAAATAGTAGTCTTATTGTAGGGTGAATAAAGTAAAGTAGCTAATTCATTTAAATCAAAAGTAATAATAAAAAATACTACTTAAAAAAGAAACAAAAAATTCAAAAATACATGGTAATTAATTCGACGATAGCAAAATCATTAATCGTAAATCGAAATTAATTATTAAACTAATAAATACTAATAAACATAACCGTGCTGTAATAAATAACTCATTATGTAACTCCCCGACGTTCACAGGCCAATTATTAGCTCCTTCATAGGCCGCAATTGCCACAAACTATAATCAAATTGGCAATGAGCCAATATGAGCCAATTAATGACTACACGAGTACCAGCACGCTAATCAACTGCTATTATGTCAACCCGTTACTAACTTGCGAATATAATGTCTTTAATTGATTATCTCGTATTAATCCAGGAAACGCCTATATTTGTAACTTAATCTATGGAATTCATATATGTATAGATAGATACGAAATCTCTATAGGCAGAAATTTTACTGCTAGAGTGAGCAGCTATACTCAACCTTATTACGGGCCACAAATACGTTTAAGCTATGGATCCACCATGAAAAAACAATGCGAAACTTATTTTTTGCGTGTGAAGGTATAGGTAATAAATGCATTTTTAAAGTAGGTACCTACAGTCAACATTATTAATATTCAGAAACATGGTTGTGCAACGTGTCAGGTTGACTTTGTTTTAGCCTAGAACTATAGTATAGTATAAATAACTTGATTTGAGGGCTATCGTCTAGTCTGGAGAAAAACCTAATAAAGCATTTAATCAGTGAGTCCTACCGCGGGCATCCTATCCGTAATCCTAATGAGCTGGTGACATATGGAGCCGAGACATGGGCAGGACATCTAGCTATGAAGAGAGATACGAGGAGGGTGTATCTCTAATCTCTAAGGGATTCAAGACGAAATGAAGACATTCTGCCGAAACCAAAGTTACCAACATAACTCAAAGAGCGCGCTGAAGTGGCAGTGGGCTTATTTATATTTGCCGTAGAATCGACCATTGCGACGTGAAGAGTGTCCTGCGAGTAGGTAGAGCAGTGGTATACGCAGAGGAGCTGGTAGCAACTGCAGGAGAACAACCGAATCGAACCAAGATTGAGATGAGCGGCGTGCATGGGAGGCATTCGTCCAGCAGTGGGCTGACGTGGACTCGCTAGTTCACACGTATTGAAATGCAGGTTTAAAGTTTCTACCCATGACGTATAACTATAATGTCATAGAGTCATTGCTCCTAAAAGTTAAAGAGGATTGTGAAGCTAAAAATCTCTATACAAAATGCGAAAACGTTTCTTTCCCCTTAAAACTCCTCTGATTTATACGATTTTTGAATATGTTGTAGATATCGTGAAAAACTATATCTGTACGTTTTCTTTTCCAATAAAATATTTCTTAGAGCAAAACAATTGAAAACAAAAGAAACGTACAGACCAAGGTCTTTATAATGACTATATTCAAAACTCGTTAAAATCGGACTTGTTTTAGGGGTTGAAAAACGTTTTCGCCCGGAGATAAATTTGCTTCACAATCCTCTCAAGTCTCTTTCTTGCCAAAACAAGATTAAACCATAACATGGTTATTTTGTAACTGAGTGTTTACGATACCGCTTAGTTATCGAATATACACAACACAAACAACGTGCTAATGACAGTAAAGACGTCTGACCACGACTCTACCCACACGGCCACTGACATTGTTATACGTGTACAACTGTACATCTATATTACTTCACATAACCTCAACGTTACATAAAAGGTAACACTCCTAGTCATTTATCATCGCAGACATCAATCGCTTGCAAATAGACGCGAATGCGACGCAGTTTCAATTTTAATTCAATGATTAGAGATCAGATATCTGTTTGGATTCATGTTTGTCTAAACTTCGCGTATTACTCCTGATAAAAGTTTTTTTAAATAGCTAAAAATATAACCAATATATAAGCCAACGAAGATCTGTTCCTATCTCTTTCTAGCAAAACAGAATTTAACATAGAGTTTATAGGCCGACCTGTTACATGACGTCACAGTGCATATCGGATCTCTCTGTCTATAATCGCTGTCTAATTATCAGTTTAAAATGCCTGTATCATCCGTATTTCATGGCCGATTTTAATTTTAATTTCACTTTTGGTGATCTCTTTTACGGTATTTTAATATTTTGTTGAGACAGGCGTATTAAAAATCCATGTATATTACCTATTTTTGTACAGTCGAGTTTAATGCCTGTGACAATTCATATATGGTAGTTTGAACATGACATAAAATAGACAAGGTGTTAAAGCGTACACATATTAATGAACTCGACTGTTATAATCCATAAATCCGCCCAAATCCCGAAATATCAGTGCTACTTAAACATAACAATCGCCATGAAATGTTAAGCTATGTCTGTAAATACATAGTTATGTAACTATATGTTAATAAACACTTGCACAAAAGCCGTATGTCCATAATTATTCGTCATTTTATTAGATCTTAACGTAACTCAAAATGAAGTAATCAATAATTTACGAATACTATGAATAAATATGATACAAAATCCGCTTCTCATAAACAAATAAGCTCCAGTCAGTCTTATATTTAATGATGACACCAGGAAATGTAATTCAGGTACAATATAAATCTAAAACGGGTCTGAAACCCGCGTGCCTCGACTTCAGACGCCGGCAACTCAGGCGCACTAATTAAATCCTAAATAGCCGCGTTGTTCTACCGGAGTATACCTGTTTCAATTGGCAATTTACACTGGTCTCTCTTGCTCGGATTCATGATACGCTAATTAATGGAATACGAATAATTATGAAGCCGCTGTTAAAGAGCGCTGGAGATTGTAAAATGTAATGAATGCAGAAATTAAATAGTAGAATAGATTTGATAGCATTTATTGCACATACCAAGTACTACACTAGGAATCAGTATCGATTTGGTCTGAAGTTATTTACGACGCCGTTTAGGTAGAAGATAAGAGCATGGATGAGGAGAGCAAAAGTTAGCAGACGTCGAGTGGTCAGACTTTTATCCCCTTATTCATAAACGCAAATAAAATGTCCAATTCAAATGTCATAATGACAGAGCATACTTCAAGCACATTGTAGCTATTGTGCGTTTATGTTAACAACTAAAAAATCTTTTGTGAATGGTGCTATAAAAACTATTTAATTTATAAAAAAACATGTGCTTTAATGGCAAGTATGGCAACCCCTGCTTTCAGAGATGACAACTGACCGATTTTGTTCAAACTTTTTTTAAATGCGTTCTTTCTTTTGAGAGCTACGATGCCTCTGTAAAGTTAGTCAGGGGTTGAAAATAATAATGGCCGACATTTGCAGGGGTATGAATCCAATGTAATATAACCGTGTACGTCCTAGGAGGAAAGTCTACAAAGTAATCAGGCCTTACAGGATACCGTTAATGTAGGTCATATTAATTGGCCCCATCCCTAGCATGCATTAAAAAAAACACTACGTCATCTTCCAATTACTATCACATTACACATGTAGTTTTAAAAACGTTACGCTAAGTTGCACTTACACGGACAATGATTGCCCATCCACAGTACGAGCGTCTCATTCTATTGCCCGTAGGTACACCAAATTAGAGCAAGACAGCTATTGTTGACGGGCAGTAAAAAATGCTCAAAAAATTGCCCGTGTATTTTATCTACGTCCATGTTTGACCCAAATCAAAAGAATGAGTAACGGAAGATGACGCATTGTCGAAAATTTGGATCTCGCCATATGGTCGTCAAGTGTATCACTGCTATTAACTTATTACAATAATAAACCATGTGGGCGTTGTTATCAAAACAGTGGGAGCAACAGCCGCTATATGATGTGCAGTTTGTTATTGTTTGGCAATACTAGCTGTGGCCTGTGGCTTCTGCCCTGCTTAATTAAAAAGCTGCATCTTTTAGGAAATATCAGGGCGCGTACTAGTCGCCTTATCGTGGTGGATAAAGCATCCGTCACGCTCGCACTTGCGTAGGTCAGAAAGTGACACATGTTTTATCTAACATCGATACACGATACACGATCATAATAGTTAATTCTATTGCTTGCTTTTACAGTCATGTTAAAAAAACATCATAACTCTTTAACAATACAATAACAATAGGGCTTAAGATAATGTAGATTAAGGCCTCTGAGGGTAAGGAGTATACCATACAAACATTCGAATTCGAAGTCGAAAAAAGTTCCGTTGTGCGACGAAAAGTATCCCTATAATTTTATGGCGAATTTTCGTGTCACAACGGAAGTTTCATAGAAATTTTAATTAGGTGAGTGGAGAATTTATTGGACCTTACCCCTGTGAGTCTGTAACCTTATTATTAAGGGAAGAAAATTAAATCGGTTTTAGATAAATGAATGTACTTGAGAGAGCAACCTTTTTTGTGAACACTAATTCATAGACGTATCACTTCGCAGAATTGTCATTTCAACGACGGACAAATAGGCGCAGGAGTTTAGATTTTGCGATAGTCACAAGTCTAACCTAACCTACGTAATTAATGTTTGAGATAACTTGAAAATAACCGGGATTCAGCAGAAAATAACTATCGATGTCAGTGAAATGATACGTTTAAATTACCGATGAAAAAAAGGTCGGTAATACAAGGGGACAGCGTGTTTGAGATAATCTCTCATCGTTTGGCCAAGTTGAGCAGTGCATTCTGTATCTGGTTTAGATGGTTTTATTTGCCATTCCATCCAATAAGATGTGTCAAGGAAAAAGTGGGGGAGGCCTTAGCCCAGCAGTAGGACAAAACCAGGTACTAAAAAAAGTTACCAGATCTATCAAGCGTTCTGCATAATGAATGCGCGTTAAATTAATAAGCCTCGGTTGCCATCAGATGATAATAAAGCAACCAGCACGCATTTAAATGAGTTATTTAATCGACCCCAAAGTTGCCAGATTAACAAGAAAACATAGTATTCCCTTGGATCGAAGGTCCGAGGTGACAGCCGGCGTGGTCCTTATATGGAACGGCTTTCGTCCTGACCTTCCGTATGAGTCAGCAGGGGCCATATTTACTGCGACCGTATCACGATCTGACGCAAAGACGGAAACTGAATGGATACTTAATAGTCCTTTACTTTAGTTTGAGTTTTTAATATTGTACAGTCGACAATTAATTTTGGACCTTTTTAGAATGCAATAAGCTGAAAAAGTGGGTACATCTCTATGTTGTCGTCTGTAACATCACGAAGTTAATTGCCACTATGAAAGAAATGTATGCAACACATGCATACCCCGGCTCTCAAATAAGTGTACGTCTATAGATAATCATCACGATATAATTTAAAAAATAAAACATTAAATTTGCCCATTCGCATTCTAAATACAAGTAAAATGTATAGTTGACCAATAAACTCTTTGATTAATTTATACTACGTTAATAATACACGTAACCATTTATAAAATACTTGAAAATCTGGTTCTAGGTGAGTATCAAAAAAAATGCGCGCTTTATAAATTCTTCAACACGCATCATATGTTTAAATTCCGTTGAACGGATAATTCGCGCATACCAACCGAATACATTATAACAGGTTGAAAAATATGTTAACTATTTATAATAGGCGACATTACCATAAATATTAGAATTATAATTTGGTTTTGCGTCTTCCACCTAACATGGCCATGTCATGTTATATACAAGCCATATATGTTATGACTTTAAGACATATGGCGCAGTAGATAAGCGTTGCATAATAATGATGGCACGCCACTGGTACCGTTTGCAAACAACTTGTATTATGAAACACTAACAAATTGAAACTTCAAACAATCAAGTACTAATGTTCTTTTTAAACAGCTGAGATGACCAAGGTAATATGACTATCTCCTGTGTGCCACAAACTTCCAATGACCATCTCTACATAGTATAAAACAATGTCGCTTCCCTTCGTCCGGTCCACTGTATGTACGCTTAAATCATTCAAACGTCGCATCGGGTTTTTTCCTGATGGTAGATAATTTTCACGGAAGGTTTTCATGTAATTATAGTAAATTATGGTTTATGTATCAATTTTAGAGAAAACACCGAAGCGAAGCGAGGACAGGTCACTAGTTTGACATAAAACATTCCATAACTTTTGATATATAATAAAAATGTGGTAAAAGATTGACGCAGGCTTCTTTAAATTCCAATCTGTTTGGACTGTTAACTTCAGATAGCAAGCACCTTGAAAAAAACAAAGTTTACTAAAAAAACATTTAAATTGTTGAACACCCTTGCCCTTGCGGTATAATTCGGCCCATGTACGGCTAATAATTAATAACACGACTGCCATTCATACCAAAGAAAGCCTGAGGTCACCAAGCCGGGTGGTCGGAAGAATTACCAATTGAGAGCTCATGACGCCAACAGTCAATAAAATAATAAACACATTACGAACATGGGCACTGGCTGAATGGAGAGGTTCAGTGCCAGTGACACGATGGCGGGATCAAATTGCATACAAAAACTGGTGCTGCTGAATTGCTGATGCTGGGCACTCACTGTTTGTAAAGGCAGACCGCTTCCAGAGCGTAACGGATATTATGTCAGACGGCCTCGGAAAGGTCGCCCTTTATAAAACCCGGTTTACGGCAAGATCTCAATGGCAGAAACGGGTTTCCATGGCCTATCTGGTTTCAAAGTGAAATAAAGAACAAGTTCAAGTGTCAACGGTTATAAAGTATATATCCAATAAATCGAACGAGATATAGTTACATCGCAATAATCAATTAACCTTTTAATTTCTATTTACTTGTTTTCATTACATAAAAAGAAGATATAAGATGAGTGTAGGTATATTTGTTCAGATATTATACTGATTTCCAAATAATGTATTCATTACTGAGATAAAAAGCTATAAAATATTACTATAGATCATAAAATTCAATTATCAATCTAAACCCAGTGAAATAATTTTAATCAGAGACCTAATCAAAACTTATCAAATATGACATTGCTTTTGTTATTGCTCATGAAACCTTCATTCGATACATTTTAAATATTAACCTACAATATTTTGTCCTACTTCTTTCGCTTAATACCCGACTACGGCGAAGCAAACAGGAGGGTTATGAACTTTCGAAATACTACGTAGCCTATTGTCACTCAGTAATACTATCAATAAGCATATCCATCAGTATATTTTTTTTTTCACAATCCAAAATTTCTTCGCTGCAACCAACTATTTAACTTGATTGTAATATTACAAGAAACAGACCGAAAACAACAAAAACAATTAGGAAAGTATACTGTTCTAACATCAACACAAAATTTTGATGTCTTTCAACAAAGCCTGCTATCAATTGTAGGTCTCGCGTATAGGTACATAAAGAGCAAGGAATAAAACAGATAAAATATGTTTATTCAGTAATTATTCCACACATGCACTTTTACACTGCTGCTAAGAAGAAACGCCGCAACAACTTCAACAGTCAGTATCAAAATGACTCAGTTAAATGGTACGTTAAACAGTCCAAGTCTGTTTTAGAACGTTTATAATGCGAGGAGCATGAAAGGGTCGTGGGAGGAAAGGCATTAGCAATATTAGCTAAGCCCTAGCCTAGATTGCAAAGGGCACGAATGGTAAGGCCTGCCCACGGGCTGCAGTCGATTCGCAACGTAAGGCCGTCGACTATTCTAGAAATCTCCATGTAATTTACAATACAGTGGCTTTATTTAAAGATTAAACTAAAATCTGCTACATACTGAAATTTCCGAAAAGTTCGATTTGTTTCCATTGGTGAAAAGTTCATTTGTACGTTTTTTGTTCTGAATCCATTAACTTTTCATAATTATTTTAGTTCAGTCAGCGTTGTACCTATTATAATAAATAAACAGCTTCAGAAAAACCAATAATCTGATTTCTGAAAATTCTGACCACGAAAGAGTTAGTCCAAAGACAATATCAAAGAACACCAACTGCTTGATTGACTAATAGGAAGAAAGCTCAAATAGGGCTGCTAATAGACAAGTTGCATTGTGGATATCTGTCAAAATAATATAGAAAACATAGGCGACGACATAAAAAATCACGTCAAGATATTGACAATACGGTTAACTCTCGCACAATGCCTCTTCTCTAGCCCTATAGGTCAAGATAATCTTTGGAATCTTTAGTTAAACACAATATTGTGTTAGTACTATTAGAATGTCAGCATTAACACACCTACACGCATGATTCGCAATTTACACAGTGGTTTCAGTAAGACATGTGATTTAAGATAATGTCTTATCATACGTAAAATAAAATTAACTAAACAAAATACAAAGAATATGAATATGCCGTAAAAAAGGAAAGTTTAGGACAGTTTCTCTAAATACTATTGCGAAGGCGACGATTGCACTCCCAATTCCACATTCCCACCCATTCACACGAATATTCCAGACCTAACAATCCCACGTCCAAACCCAAACACATAAACAATTATAAATAGCCCAGTAGCAGTTTAAACTTTTAAAATACTCCATTAAGAAGTTAATGGGATAGTTAAAGTCAATTTAATATTTGCCCCACCCACGAGTGTTCCGGGAATAGACGGCCGTCATAAAGAAGCGAACAAACCGCAAAACGTATAACTAATGCTAATGGAACCAAATTCACCCGCCGTTCTACAAACGCAATGACTTCACCACTTCAACAGACCTCGCGACTTGTACCGATAAACCTACAGCACAGCACATGCAAGTGATCCAACTAGAAATGGTGCTTATACACGGGCGCAGAATAACCAATAAAACAGGGCAGTCACAAGATTTGTTATTATCATGTAGGTGGTCGAAATATCACCGATAAGAGCCACATCGATTACGAACCAAATCGTAATTTAATTGATTTTAAAATAAACAATCGTTAACGTCTCGGCTGCTGACGTGGAAAAAGAAAACGCTTGAAAATTTAGCAAAAGTTAACAGAAATATGTGTTGACACATAAAACAACACACGCAACTAAACACTCCAAAAATAACAACCTGGCAACCATCGCCGGAATTACAAAAGAGGCACGCTTCTATGAGCGTCAACCGTGAGCCCGTAAAACAAGTAATCGTGCTGTAAATAAATAAACATGCACTCGAGCATGACTACAAAAATAAATGATGTGCACAGAGCGAACAGGACTCTTAATCAGACAGGCCGATCAAAACACTGTTGCACTTCTACACAACGTAAACAAATCCACATGGCCCGTCAATGTTAATCCGATCAATCTCTCCCCGGCATAACATAGGTAATATATTATTATTAAATAATACTCACAGCCGGGCGATATTCCGTTCTCCTTCATAGCGCAGCGGAATGGATAATAAGTGCCTGGCAGCACCTTGCCATACATTGTCCGATCCATCTTCGGCCAATCACGAGTTGTTTTTTAGAAATAAAACACCCACGGGCCCAACACTAGGCTCGGCGAGCCATAATCACTGCCTACACTAGCGTCCGCGTCCCACTCGGCAAGAAAATGCAGAAAACACTTGCAATTATACAGCTGATTCACTGACAGTAGGATGCACTTAAATAACACACGTTCGAGTCCTGGGTGAAGGATGACAATGACAGTTTACTTAGAGGCGAAACAATCCACTGGACACTTGATAATATTGATATTATGCATATTATCGGTAAGTGATAAGCGAAGTGATAAGTGATAAGGCGGTGTCACAGAGGTGACGCCGGGTGAGCGAGGAGAGTGTGCGTCGGTGTCTCAGTCACGACTGCCGCGCAGGCGCAGGTGGAGCGGCCGGCGCCGGCGCAGCGCTCCAGCGCAGCCTCCGCTAGTCCGCTACAGACATCATTCATACGCGACCAAGAGATCAAGTGCATTCTCCAACATCGATTGTCTGCTAGTAGCAGCTCTTGAGCGTGTGTATCAATGAGTCATATTTAAAACAGTAGCCATCATTCTGACATAAATTACACGGCCACTAATGTCACCGCTAAATCAGGCATTCAAACGCGTAACGTAAAGTTAATTTGCATATAGTGTTTTCACACATCAAAATGAGTTATTGTTATTGGGAGCGACAATAAAGTAATCCGTCTCGGCGGGCATTTTAGGCATAGCACGGCCCTTTGAAGGCGAGAAATGCAATCAATCACGGGCTCCCTGGTCGTATTTATTCTAATTCCGTGCCCGGTTCCCGCCAAAATGTAGGGACGACATCCGGCGTTGCGCGGGAGTCGTGTGACACTTCCGCCTCATCGCTCTCCCTCCGTCACATTCCTCTAACACTTGACGATAATCACTGGAAAGAAAGCTGAAAGCTTTGATCTACCACCGTCCAGGTTCTATGAAGATCATTAATGAAATATTTCCTATAAAACGCGACCAGATAACAAACGGTTTTTATGAATTCTTCTGCATTCAACAATAGCAGTTTGCATAACGCGCGGGCGCTGTGAATTCACAGCGTTCATTAGAACACTGGCTTTTATTTTTACGACGGGTCTTCCTGTGGCCCGGCTTGTTCCTGCGGGCTAATAAGGAAGTCAATATTTGAGCTGACCTCACGCCGTGGATCGAGCACGTGCAAATACAAAAGAAATGCACGCTCGTGGAAACAGTGACTGGCAATAGCTGTGAGAAACTTTCCAGTAAATAAACAGCGAGTTGGAACTGCAAGCTGAATAGTATAGTATGTGTAAGTTACCAAGCTATTTATTTACAATAGAACGCAAGAACAAGCTATAAAATAATAGTTACAAAGAAAAGCTATAATATAGTGAGCAGAGCATTAGAAACACGCGTGCCAAAAAATAACATTAATGATTGCTTATGTTATGTCAGCGCTTTCGTGTTAAATATGTTTACGTAGCGCGGCAGTTTCGAGGACTATTGGATCACCCGTAAAAAGTAAAGGCAATGGAAAAGCTGACATTTAAATATCTCCTAATTGGACCCCAAATATAGGGAGTATAATGAGGCTAAGGACATGAAAAAGAAGGTTAAAATTATTTGTCTATACTCTACAAGAGCATTGCGCTTGAAACCGCGCCAAAATCAATCTTGTTCGACTGCCAGCAGAGAAATAAAACACTACATCAATACACCAACGGCGTTTTGTAAACGTTTAGGTTTATCGCTACAATATTTACGCTATTAAATTTCCTAAAATTATTACTTTAAAACGATTATACTAATCAATATTTACTAATCAGCACTTCATAACAGTTTACGATAGAAATAATCTTATTGAGAATAGCAGCGAAGCAATGGAAAGAAGTAAACAACTAACTTAAATACAGGATAAATTATCAAGTGATCGTCTTAAAAACTATCCCTTTCAAATGATTAATTTCACATCACAACCAATTATCCATAAACACCATATCAATATCACCAGTATCGCTAACAAACGACGTAGAAACAAATGCTAACCGTCAAAATTCTAACCTCGAAAATGAAAAACTTAACTCCACCGAATTTCCTATTTTCCACGGTTGTGACGGACGCGTATATACGCAGGGCACGCGCGCCGACTGCCGGCGGGAACGCTCGCCGAAAGGAGGCCCTTGTGGTGGTGACGTCACCAACCACATCGCATTATCAACAGCCTGAATCCCCACTACATAGGCGTCATGGTGGTATTCAGTGTTGGGCAAAAATTAACTTGAATAAGAATAAGAATAAAACACAAAAGTTATTCTCATTCAAATCGATTTGAATAAGAATAATTCTTGTACCTCGTTAGTTGAAATAAAATACTAGTGAATAAATCATGGTACTTTTATTTTAAATGAAAATAAAATTTGAAATAACTATTTTGGAAATGGGATTATTCTAACTAACGTTTTATTCAACTAACATGTTATTTGGAATAAAATTAATTTTGTAGTACAATAAATATTGGTTATGGCACATTTTTCAATGTACTTACGTGTAAGTAAGTTTTATGACGTTTTTTTTTGGTACCTATAACACGATGGTGATGAAGTGAATCCCGGAATTATTTCATGGCTTAATGAACCCTTCGCATTAATATATCTTAAGTTTAATATGTTTTGTTTGTTTACCTATATGAGTCGAATACATTTGATGTCATTGGTATGTTAATGAATCCAGGAGATAGCGGAGGTTTTTATTGACGTTGTAGTATACCAGCGTACCTATGGTTATACCATAAAGCAGTAATGAGTTAATTATTATTTTATTTGTTTACTCAAAATATATAAAGAGTCTAGCGAATGGTTATTGTAGCTTTTTAAATAATTGGGATGTGATATGGGAGTTGGAATGAAAATTAAAATTGTATTATAATTGAGTAATCACTTTACTGTAAATCAAGCATAATCGTACCTATTGTGCTATTGTAGTACAATGGGACGTACTTATGCAAAAAGGAACCAACCCTTTCTTAATTGTTTAAGCATTGTTTAAGCATGAAGTAAACATTTCAATAAAGATTTCATGTAGGTTGGTTCCCTTTTGCATAAATACGTCTTGTACAACGTTACGGAACTAACGCATAAAATTATACACAATAAAATTAACTGTAATTAAAATATTGAAAACAATAAATTTAAGTTATAAAATCAACAAAAGTATGAGTATCTTAAGATAGTTCTTTGAAATACAGCTATAAAAATGTGGGATAAATAAAAAATCAAACAATCAACTGTAACCTAAAGTTAAAGGCAAAACCTTAAAATAAACATATTTTTTTGGAAAAGTTATCTGTCACAAGACTAGGTAACAAATGACATAATAATCATACTATATATTTATAACAATTAAAACAAATACAAATCAATAATGTAAAGAACTGCAAAGATGACAAGTAATTTCGCACAAAAATCAATCATTTTAAATTTGTTTTCAGAACTACTCGTTGTTCGAACATGTTGTCTGAAAGCCTATTTGCCCTAGGAAGATTTATCATTGTGGCATAGGAAAATAATCGCTCAACTGATGCCGACGAAGGCAATGGTGTATTATATTTGAGAAAAATGGCTTTAATTTCCTGATAGCGATTCAATAATTTCAAGTCTCGGTCTTCTTCGGCAAAAAATTGAGCCATGAGCAGTTCAGCTTTTTCTGCTGGAGATCGAAGGGATCTAAAATTATTTTCGCCATTCACATTTTCTTCGAATAAATCGAAAAATGAATTTTCAGTTATTTCACTTCGGCTTCGGTCAGATTCTTCTTCACTAAAATTACGTTGTATTTCTGTGACCAATGCATTTTTAAATACATTTTTTAACTGGAGTTGGTCAGTCACACCAATGCAGGAAAACCACTTATTTTTAAAACGAGGATACGACAAAGCAGCCACTACTGCGTTATCACTTTTAGGTGTCGAAAATAGAAAAAACTCTTCGAACCTTTTTTCTACACCACGAAGATAGGCATTTGCTAAATCGTTGCAGTATATCAACCCATCATTTACTAGCACTGTTAGCTTTTTGCGGAGTGCCATTAGACAAGGTATCAGAAGTCCATAAAACATTTGTTTCTCTCCTTGTACTATATCCAGTGCTTCGGCTAAGGGTGCAGAACAAGTAATGTATTCAAATATGTAATCGTACTCATTTTCTGTTATGGGATTTCTGAAACCCAAAGCTCTGTGCAATTGCACGTTTTTATCTTTAATGGAGTGAATTTGCTTATAAGCATCATAAAGACTATTCCATCTAGTAACACCCGGTCTGCTTAAGGTATGTCCTATCGTATTTTGAATAATTTCGGCTGATTTAGGGCGTCCGGCAGCTTTCCACAACTTGTTACATTTAATTAATGTTTTCTGGTGTATATCAGCTAAGACAGTTGGACTGCCAGTATCTTCTTGTTTCTTAAGAACGCGATTGGCATCAGTAGTACCGACCAGATTCAGAGTATGAGCAGCACAACGCAAATGTACTGGCAATTCAATGGTTTCGATACCATTGTCGTTGATAATTGAAGATCGATGTTCCGGCAATGCCAATAGATCTACCTCATCTGATGAGTCAACTTCATCCGACAGGTGTCCATCTTCGTTTACCAATTGTTGTTGATCAGTTCCCAGCTCTCGCAAATCTAAACTTTCAATAGAGATACCAAATTCTTTAAAAGCTTTGATAAAATTACTTGCGTTGTCAGTTACGGCCGCTACCACTTTTTTTGCGTCAAGGAGGTAATCGTTGTGTAGGCTATCAAGTCGAATGGCAATTTGATCGTAGCTATGTGTACCTGGAAATCTGACGCAAGTGTTCTCGATTGTCTGTTTAAATTTTCATCAATCCAATGAGCTGTTACTCCCAGGAAACTCCTTTTGCGTGTCGACCAAATATCAACGTTAGTGCACACATTGTCAACACTCTGTAACATTGTTTTGGTATCACTCACTTGTTTTTGATATAAAATATCAATTTTGCGACTTAGGGTTCTTCGGCTCATTATTTTCACTTTCATATGAGCATTTTCAAAATTTGTGAATATTTTGCCGAAATGATGGTTTTCAATAGAATTCAAGGGGATCATCGAACTCAAAAAAAAATTCACAATATCGCTGTTGAAACTTTCCTGTGAAAAAGTTTTGTCATTATTTTTACGCCTTTGTTGTTTTTTGTGCTGTAAGTACTGACGATACTCTTCAATAACCCCTGAGCCATGTTTCCTTCTTAGATGACTGAGAAAGTTAGATGTTGAACGGCTGGATCCTTTTACTTGATTTTTGTTTGATGCACATCTTTTACATACAGCAATTATATTTTTTCCATCGGAACTGTTTGAGTGTAGTTCAAAAAACTTTCCATCAAGTAGAATGTCTAACACGCCGCTGCTTTCAGAGTTAGTTCTATCAGAAACTATAATATCCATAGTATCCGATGGGCCCGATGGCACAGTACTCTGATCATCACAACTGTCTGTGTCTACTAACATAATAGATTCACTGTTTTCCATAATTACACATTATCATTATTCACAATAAGTACCGATAAGATGCTACCAAGTGCAATACTAACAGACAACTGAATTGTAGGTAGATTTGATTTATTATTCCTACCCATCCCCACCGTTTTGTATCTCCTTCACATTTGCGGAAAACATTAGAGATAATAAATGACGGCAGGTAGCAAAAAACACTTATGTGGACCACGCTTATCACTAAATTAGCAGAAAGTCGCGGCATTTATTTATTTTAACTTGTTACAACCTATGACTCACAGGTATTAGCAATAACAATAGGGTTAAGCCGTGGCGGGTAAATTCTTTGAATCTTTGTAAACACGTGCAGCAGGCGGTGCTTCTTATGTGCAGGTGCTATTTATTTTCTTTTGTTATCAATATCATACTGTCTAAAAATACGAGCAAATTTAAATACAAGAAAACCACCATGCTCTAACTTTGTAATAAATGTTGAAAGCAACACGGACAAAAAAATGAATCGTCATAATTTAAATAATTATTAAGTAAGTACTTTGATGTCTTGCTTTAATGCAAAGTAGCCAATTATGAGTTCCACTATACAGTCAAGTGAAGGTCAGTAACGTATACTATACAATACGTATACTGCAAAAAAGTCCATAAATATGTATAGGTACATACTTTATGGCTACAGCATGGTTACAATGGTTCTCAATGTAAAAATAATACGAGGACCAAAGCATATAACGTTCGATTTACAAGATTTAATTAAGATAGCATAGTGGGTATAAATTAGACCAGAGTCCTAGGGTTTCTACCTGTACTGTACGTAAATATTACGTAAGTAACATTATTTACCCACTGTATTTTTATTCAGATACTTTTATTCAAAATAAAAAATCATGATTAAATGTAATTGACTAAGAATAAGTTATTTTTATTAAATTTTTCCAAGTACAAATTATTCCCGACGAAATTATTTGAATAACTTTGACAAGAATAAAATCGAAATGATTTTATTCTTACGAATCTTCATTCAAATAATGATTTTATTCTTGAGTGCCCATCACTGGTGGTATTACGGATAGATTAAGCTAAAGCTTTCATGGGTGCATTCCGGTTTTCTAAGCAAGAGACGTAAAACCTCCCATTTTAATGAGATATCAAAATCTGCATGAAATAATCAATCCTCAAGCCAACAACAACTGGATACAGACCTCCTTTGATACTGGGGAATGAATATTATATAAATAAAGTGGGACAGGGGCATCTAAAGCATTCAATTGAAGGTGTAATCTACCTGGTCCTTTGACCCGTACTTTAGGCGTGCCGCGCTGTTACATTGCCAGTTGCGACACTACACAAACGAAGCACAACGACACAATTAACTTAATTAAAGTCAACGGGAGTGGGCACGGGATTAGCTGCGGACTGGGCGTGATAACGCACTGTTGGGAATTCTTTACGCACCATTAAGATAGGCGTGCTTTGAAAATTAGTGGACGAGTTTCGTCATGACATTCGTTATGGACGGAGTGCATTAAAAGGGGGAGATAATTAACGCCTGGACATGTAACCGGCAGAGCACCACACCTGTCTTAGAAATAATAAAATCCTCAATATTGGTACAATCATGTAAAAAGTAAAGAAACGAGCGCATCCTTTTTATGAAACTGTTTGGTTACGAAGCCTGAGAAATTAAAAATAAAGATTTTGTTCCGAGTACACTCACGTCCAATAACATACACAGTAAAACTTTCAAAAAAAAAATAACATGACTCTGCTGCAAGGGAATAAGGGTGTATATACTAGATCGTTCAATAAGTCTCGAGACTAACTAGGAGAACGCGCAAGTATAAAAACCTTTTTTTTCATTTTGAAAATCGAGCAGGTAAATATTCACTTACAGACTTTTAAGTGATGCTACTTTTGTTATTCTGAAACAATGGAAAAAAAGAGTTTCGTGTGTTGATAAAACTTTGTTTTTTAATGTGAAAAAATATCGTTGAAGCACAGCAGTGGCTTATAAAATGTTATACGGAATCTGCTCCCTCTAAGCTAACCATTTGTCGGTGGTATGCCGACTTCGAAACGTGTGGACACGAATGATGCTGAACGCTCAGGTCGTCCTAATGAAGCAGTGACTAAACAAAATAATAACAAAGTCCTAAAATTCGTAACGGAAGATCCGAAATTAAAAGTGCGCGAGATAGCTGAGATAGTGAAGATTTCTACTGGTAGTGTTTTAAAAATTTTACATCAAATTTTGGCAATGTAAAAACTCTTTTTTAGTCCCGCGTTTCCTAACAATTGATCAAAAGCAACAATTAATGTATTAATGATTCAGAGTGCTGTTTGGCACTGCTGAATAGAAATAAAAAGTACTTTTTACGTCGGTGTGTGACAATGGATGAAACATGGATTCACCATTTTACTCCGGAATCCAATCGGCAGTCAGCAGAGTGGAGAGCGGCTGGAGAAAGCCGCCCGAAGCGGCCTAAGACACAAAAATCTGCCGGCAAGGTTATGGACTCTATATTTCGGGGTACGCATGGAATACTCTTTATCGACTATCTTGATAAGGGGAAAAATATAGTTAGCGAATATTACATGGGATTATTGGACCGATTAAAGTACGAAACCGCGGCAAAACGGCCTCAAATGACGAAAAAATAAGTTATTTTTCAATAGGACAATACGCCTTGTCACAAGTCCATGAGAACAGTGGCCGAACTAAATGAATTGGGCTTGGAATTACTTCCCCATCCACCTTATTCTCCAGAACTGGCTCCCCATTGACTACTGGCTGTTAGCAGACCTAAAAAGAATGCTCCAGGGCAAGAAATTTCATTCAAATTGTGAAGTAATGGCAGCAGCGGAGGCTTATTTTATAACACATAGATATAAAAGTTATAAAAGCGCTGCAGGACTGTATCGCAGTTGAAGTAGACTACGTTGATGAATAAAAACGAATTTTATCATTAACACTTTGTTTTAGTATTTAGTTTCGGGACTTATGGAACCGCGTGTTATATTTCTGAAACCTTGATAATGTATATATATTATTCAGGAAATAGAAATACACGTTTTTTTTAGTATGAGCAATGTAAAGCATGATGAAAACTAAGAGGCCATGCCTGCATATATATGTCACCATTTCAAAAATCTATCGCATAGAGCCGGTTTATCGGTCGCCTTTATAGCTTGGTTGTTGATGAGATCATACAACTATAAAAACAACAGAACACGTACATTGTAACCGTTGCATCCACGGTCATTACCGCCATCTATTCTTGTTTACTAGCAGAGTATAACTAAAATAAATACAGACCTGCTATTGCCTACCAATTAAGTTTAAAAATACATCGAAGGTATGCTACTGGAGTTACCGCATTGGCATGCGGGCATGTTTCGTGTCAGCAGAGAATGCAAGGCATTAAGTGACAGCTATAAACATTGAAATATACGGGATTCCCTCTATATTAAGAATCCTTGGGAACTTTGGATGTGTGGAGTTGGGGAATTTCTGTAATTCCAAGGATCTGGAGGAGGGATTACCATATTTCAATTCAGTTCTTTATAAGTCAGCTCAGTAGCTTTATGGCTTTTGCAGCATTTAGTGAATCTATCAGTTATTTTGTAATATTCATTTCTTTTAACTAGCTGTTGGCCCGCGTCTCCGTCCGCGTAAACCCTATTTCCTTTCTCGGGTTTAAAGCTATCTCTAGGTCAAATATCATCGAGATCGGTTCTGTGGTTTGGCCGTGAAAGCGTTACAAACGGACAGTTACTTTTAAAATTATTATATTAGTATGGATTGATAAGTACAACCACAGTAAAGCGGACGTTCTTCCAGCAAAATCCTGGTGGGATACACAGTCCAAAATGTAACATAAACCCAAGCCTAGTGAAGAAAAGAAGCTACTACTGTGGGATTTACGAGTACAAGATTAGAGTATAGGTAGTGCATAAACCTACGACATCTCATTTTGTCGGTAAGTTCGTATTAGTCCTGATATCTTGATAAGTTTATCGATGGGTACTGGAGCTGACAAAGCTTGAAAAAGCAAGATAAATATACAATGTCGTATGAATGTTCACTTCAATTGTATGACAGGCGTTTCACCCAAAATAGCATACTGATCCAGGCAATCAAATGAATTAGATACAGCTAGAGTGGACCTGTATAGTTATATACACGATCGCTTGTTGTAGGTACTTTAAAAATATGCATAGGGTGGATTACGATTCTATATTCTCACGGCAACGACGAGCGGCTACGAACAAATGCATTGAGATATATGAAGTCATGTCGCACGTGTCGCCATGGCGCCTATGTTGTGGTCAGGCCTTGAGATGAAAATTAAATATTTTAAATTACTTTCTTCAATCTATTGAATGATGAAATACTGATGGGAAACTGATCGTATAACCTACTCGTATCATTTTCGAGTAAGTAAAGACAACGTCGTAATGGAGCCAGACGTGTCACGCGACACAAAGACACTTTTCATCAGTCCGTGGGTTAGACGATCATCCTCCGTTCATTCTGACCTTCATCTTAACGGTGACTGGTGTACGATTTATCAGTCTGATACCAGTCTTGGATTGATCGTGTTACACGTTCAAACCATCCAAAAAAATTTTTTTTTATGGCATAGGGAAGGCTGACGAGCACACAGGCCACCTGATGGTAAGTGGAAACTGTGACCCATAGACATTCGCATTCACAAGACTGCAAATGCGCTGCCAACCCTGAGGACTAAGATGGAATGCCTCTATGCTAGTCATTACACCGGCTGTCTTATCCCCAAACCGGAACACAACAATGCAAACACTGCTGTTTGGCGGTAGGTTAATGGATAAGATGGTGGTAGCGATCCGGACGGACCCCGCACAAGGTCCTACCACCCGCAAACACATTCTGGCGTTAGTCAAAGTTTGACCAGACTAATGGACTGAAGTAATGAAATACTGAGCATATAACCTCCCGCTTAACCCTTTAATAGCATGATTTCCGATTAAGTTTAACACGCCTATAAAAGCGTTTGCTCAAATGTTAGCTTGTATAATCCCGAAGCTTCAACGACCTTTGCGTGGAAATTGGCTAGCACAGGCTCTTTAGCCGATTGCGAGGGACGGCGCGGCCTCGATTGGCGTCATTAATCACCCAGCTGTAGGTACGCTATTGACGGGAGGCTATAGCATGCTGTATCTGTCCTACTTGTATCGTTTAAGGGACAGCCAAAAACGTAAGTATGACATTAAAATTGGTCATTAACGGGCATTCCATCGCAACTGTTGGCGCGGCGTCCTGTCAAATTTGATTGTGATTGTTAAATCTTAAATCAAAATTGTGGACCGATGACAACACATCGCAAAACATTCGTTCGATCGTGATTGCAAAAATCTTGCGTGGGATGTGGCATCACGTCGCGCAATCATTGAATGGACAACCCCACATCCATTTAGGGATCCATCAGCCTTAAACAAAATGTTGGTGTTCATCCGTTTGATTTACTACCATAGGACAAGGTCTATTGGACTGATCATGAATGACCACTCAAAGGTCTTCAAAGCTTACAGTAAGCAAGCTGGTGATTACTTCCCAGGTACTTGCATGCTCGTTTGTGTCATTTCATAACATACCCACATTAATTAATTATAATTAAACAAGAAAACGGGTCAGCTAGTGCTAAGTGATCACTGCGACGTCCTAAGTTGGTATATTTGCAACTCGCAACGTTAGAGGTATCTGTATTCCGCTGCCAGACAATTTTTCCCGACTACGGCCAACCAAAAAGGGTTATGTGTTTGAGCTGTATGTATGTGTGTATGTCCGTTCTAATGTCCGCTAGTATCTATTTAACGGCTCAACATATTTTGATAAATGATACGTCATGAGAATGGTGCGAATGTCAACACATAAAATTCTTAAAAAATTAAATGGGAGGCCATTTAAGTTTTTATTTTTGTGTATTTAGGTTTTCTAAGTTCTTTTCTCTTAGTGATTTGTACTTTTAATGCCTTTGTGTTGCACAGTGATAGAAAACTTGGACTTATTTCCTGTATCCTGGCAACTTACTTCTCGTTTCAACTGGACTCGCAGTGGTACAGAGGTTAGAACTATTTTGGGCTCTGTCCTACATATATACCGTACAATGTTGCCCCCAATCTTCCTAGAGAAGATTGGATTGTGTTTTATAAGCTATATTGATTTATACTTATATATACTTGACACTGGCGAAATCACTTTATTGTGGAAACGCCATATTCCTGCGGTAGTAGCTGTTCAAGTCGCCGCAAGGAAAAGAAGAAAAAAAAATGGCGTATGTATATATATCGACGACAATAGAAATAAAAACCAGTCAGGTTTTAATGCTTGTCCTGTATTTCGTTATTCAATAACACTGATAAAAAAAATCTGCTTGAAGTTCTCGAGTGTTATTAAAGATGAAAAGTCATTTGTAACTTATAAGAAACTCAACCTTATTGCTGTAGAATGTCCGATTGTAGTTTTTTATTGCGACATGCAGATAAAAACTACTCTATATCCTGCCCCAGAGTTCAAGCTATCACCATACCAGATTTCATCAAAATTGGTTCAGCGGTTTAACTTGGAAAGAGAGGCAAACAGACCGACAATGATACTTACACATTGATAATATTGTTATGAATACATGAATTATATTTGTACTATATTAATAACCATCATTTAATACAAACATTACTAACATACTAACAAGTTTATTATTATTAACATTAGGTTTAATTATTAATTTAATTTACTAACACTTTAAAATAATATTATGCTCCAAAGATGGCTGGAATAAATGATTTTGATTTGAATTGATTTAAATGCTTTGAGGAAAGATCTCTATGTGCATATGTTTCATTGTTAGCTTTTGTTTAATGCTAAATCATTGGTCATACTGCAATACCGCATACCTATCAAATTAAACAAGGTACAAAATACACCTTATGACCTAAGCAAATACATATTGCAACTTATTGAATTAGTTGGTTACGCAGTAATGCAGTATCACCAATGAAATGTTATTTTATATGCCTAAAGTAAAATGAATGCCTAAGTGCATTCTCTACCAGTAGACCTTTGGGCAAATCAGAAATTTTAAACAGCAACCTATACAACTATGATATTTATTTATAGTGACTTTATGTAGCTGATGGTGCCACAGTCATGTGTCCTATATTCACATCCGCACTATACCTGTCATGGGTTCTTAGACCATACCTTGAATAGCTAAACCTAGCTTGTTGCCTTGCTAATCATTTTAATTAGGTAAGTAAATGGGCTATTTATAACTACCTAATCGTACCAAACAAAAATGAATATTATTTCATTTTTGTTTGGTACGATTAGGTGAGAACGAAATATCATTAAATCTGTGTAACATAATTTTAACTAGTTATGTAGCTATGCAAGGGATCTTAAGTTAAAGTTTCCTGTAATCATTTTTCCTTTCCAAAAATACATGTAAGTATGATTCACTTAAACTGGGCTCAATAATTGGCAGACTGAGAAACAGTGAGTCATGCATTCTTACTAAAAACCCTACAGATGAGTAATTTTACACGCAGAATTATAACAAAACATATGCTTGTAGTTCATCTGTGATTTAATATTACATTTTTTTTAAACTCCTTAATGCACTATTCCTAGACAAAACCATAAAGATTAAGAAACATTGCCATTTCTCTGGAAATTTGAAATTTGATCTTCAGTCTCGACGTGGTAACGGTGTAATACACGTTTAGCATGCACAGGCCAAAGAATTTGGCAATAAAACACGTCATTGGGACAACAGAGCAAGTTAAACAGGTTATGATAACAGCAAATCAACTCACCTAAATCGTCCATGGTGTTTTCTGGAATTTCCCGACACTTTAACTATTTACACTTGAGCTTTTATTTTGGCACAATTAGTTGATAATAATAAACATTATAAAGCTTGATAATACTTAAGAATACTGCAAAGAAAATGCAAGAAATAACAACCCAAATATGGCAAATAGCGTATTGTTTGGAACTGTCACCGACCGATGTCAGCTGTCAATGATAAGTTCCGACTATTCGAGCCAATCACGGACACGCCCAGTGCGCCTCACTTGGAACCTGACTCAAATAGCTTACACTGTCATAAAAAGGTACGTTCAAAATGTTTGTTATTCAAAAACCTCTTTTGTACATACAAGAGGCTTCCTTTACGAGATTTACTACGTATAGAATGAGCAATTCGTGAATATCTGTATTCATATTTATATAAGATTACGCGGTAAAATATGTTTGTTACTAAGTTTACCAAATAAAGCTTTTGAAATTATTACATTTGCGAGACGTAAACAAAACAACATTCCTACATTAACGTTTTTGAACGTGTGCACTTGCTCATCTTTCTTGCATTCTGCATGTATTGATTAAATTCGTAGATTTCCTCGGTCTCTGAACAGTTTTACATCATTATATCAAAATGAGCAATACGGGAGAGCAGTTAACCCTGGCAAGGGATATTAAGAGGGCCATTGAGTTGCTGGAGAAGCTACAACAAAGTGGGGAAGTGCCTTCTACGAAGCTCGCTGCCTTGCAAAAGGTATTGCAAAGTGACTTCTTAAACGCTGTCCGAGAGGTCTACGAGCATGTCTACGAAACTGTGGACATCCAGGGCTCTGCAGACATCAGAGCTTCCGCGACTGCCAAGGCGACGGTGGCCGCATTTGCAGCAGCGGAAGGTCACGCTCATCCTAGGGTGGTCGAGCTCCCGAAAACAGAAGAGGGGTTGGGCTTTAACGTCATGGGTGGTAAGGAGCAGAATTCTCCAATTTACATCTCGCGAATTATCCCCGGTGGCGTCGCCGATCGTCATGGCGGGCTGAAGAGAGGGGACCAACTGCTCTCCGTAAATGGCGTCTCAGTCGAAGGCGAGAACCACGAGAAGGCCGTAGAATTACTGAAGCAGGCAGTTGGCTCTGTAAAGCTGGTGGTCCGTTACACTCCTAAAGTTCTTGAGGAGATGGAAATGAGATTTGACAAGCAGAGGACTGGCAGGCGGCGAACCAACTTCAACTAAAATATCAGTAATGTTTCGTATGCCTGTCATAGCAAGGGGCGAAACAATTTTGACTATAGTAAAATGTTTTCTTGAATTGTTATTCTATGTTATATATTTGACCTAATTTAGGAAATTTCCCTAGAAGTGCATGGTTTTTGACACTAAATATTTTGCAAATAAGTCATTGTTTTTGATAACACATTTGTTTATTATATAATTAATATGTGCTAGTTATAAAACTGCAATACCGCATATCTAACAAATTCAATTAGGTGCAAAATGTACCATAATGACTTGTATTTTACTCCTAATTTGTTTGTTATGGGGTATTGCAGTATCACCGACAGTGTGGCGTATGTGCCTTATAATCCAGGTTCATTTACATGTTTTAAAAGAATAAATTAAGTTCTAGTGAATCCCATTGTAGGCTATTAAGGTAAAGTTAAATTAGTTGAAATTAAAGGGGTATATGTTATTGTCATGTAAATTGATGGTAAAAATATTTGACTCAATTTAGTGCACATTATAATGTATTAAGAATATAAAGCAAGTTACTTAAATTAATTATTTAGAATATATTTAAATATTTTAGTCACTTTAAATTTTATAAGAAGTAATGAGTTAGGTTAGTAAATAAAAATGAAAGAGTTATAATTTGTGTTTATTTTAAACTATGTACACCGTAATCTGTAAAACATTTCACCACGCATCAAAGGTTCCAAACTTGTAGTTTCCATCTTTTTTGTTCTTCTTTGCTGGTGTTTCGTCAGACTTGCTTGGTTTGCTGGGACCCTCCAGATTGAGGTATTTGCCAACCCCACTCCTGAACACCTTGAGTGGTTGTGTCAATGCTTTTTTAGGTTTTACTCCTGGTCCTTCTTCTTCCGCCCGTTTCTTTAGTTCTACAGCTCTTTCTGCGATGAGCTGTTGAAGTAAAAAGATGTTACTTAGTTTCTTCTTTTTGCAAGAGATTTCCACTCTTATTCTTAAATGCTCAATAGCTACAATATGCTTAAAATAATGCTTTGACCTTATCTGTCATTGTGACATTTGTATCTGAATGAAAGTGACAAAGTACACATTAACTAAAATAGCTTTATTTTACGTTTATGAATAACTTGGTTTGTCTTTAGGATACCGGTAAATTCGAACTGTATGATAGAGAGAGAGGTAGAAACCCTAAGACTTAGGAGCTATTGTGGTGTAATAAGAATAGAGCTTAACAAGCATAATATTAAAGTTATACTTTGTCTAAATCATCATCACATTAATAAATTGCATTGGACTTTTAAGTGAGGACTCATAGTTAATTTTAGGGTTGCGTTATTTGTCGATGCTGTAAGCCTAGTTGGTATTAACCCTGCCTACGACGCTAGCGGTCCCGGGTTCGATTCCCCATGGCAAATATTTGTTTGATTCCGAATATTAGACATCTTGCATGTTTAGTGCGTTGTTTGAACTGCTACACTCATCTATCAAAGGCGTTAAAGCGACAAGGTACCAAAGTGTGCAGTTGAGGCCGATAGTACGTCAAAATTTGGTACCCACCATAGGTCCAAAGTCACTCTCACATTCTACAACAATAACGTTGAGTTTTCTGTTAATTACAAATGACATTGACAACTTCAAGCATTATTTGCTTGAAATGGGTCACAAATTATTATACAGGGTTATTGGTAAGTCGACCTATTCCCGTTAGGAGGTGATAGGGGTGACTATTTGCGATAATTTTGACCCACATATGCATTATGCAAAAGTGAACCATTTTTGAGTTATCGCGATTATTAGTTTTTTTTTAAATTAGTCGGAAATTCAACTTGAAAAATTTATTACAAAAAAAGTATCAATTTAAATCTTTTTTTTTCTTCTGATTTACAAAACCGATTAAACACTGGTTATTTCTCAATATTGAAACAATAATTATCGGTCCAAATTTGAAAAAGCGAGACGGAAAACGATTTTTTTTCAATATTTTTTGCGATCGCTTTCCACTAAAATGCCTTAAAAACAAAAAAAAACGTTATGAAACTTGGCTTGCAGATTATTTTTAAAACTTAACTGTTTTCTTAGCTCTCCAAAAACGCATAACAAGTAGAAAATTATTTTAAAAAACCTGAAAAAATAATCATCACAAAGGAAGCGGGCGGAAACAAAAGTCACAAATGCAACTTCAAAAATTAAAATTTAAAAACATACCAAATTTAAATCATACATTTTTTATTTTCTTTTGTACAAGATGAATTTGTTGTTCCTATGCAAAATTAAAAAAAAATATCTGTACACGTTTGAGAATGCGAGGCCGAAAACTAAAAAATACATGTTTTTTTATCAAGCTCCAACATAAATTACACGAAAACAGAAAAAATTACCAATACATTTGGCGTGCAGATTACACATAAAACATTGACATTTTTCCAGCTTTCTAACGAGCTATTAAAACTAAAATGAGTTTTGTTAAAGATTGCTGGAAAAAGTTTATCACAAAGGAAGCAACAAGGAAAAACTAAATCAATGAAAACTAACTGTTATACTCGTAAACACAAATAACAACATTAACTTATGTGAGAATAAGAAATGGACGTAGCCATTTTGAAAATAAACTATAAAAATCCTGATTATTTTAATTTTAATTGTTTATTAGTTTTAATTTTGTAACTTTTTACATAAGTTAATGTTGTTATTTGTGTTTACGAGTATAACAGTTAGTTTTGATAGATTTTGTTAGTTAATTTTAAGTTTTGTTCGGACGTGACTTCCTTGTTGCTTCCTTTGTGATCAATTTTTTCCAGCAATCTTTAACAAAACTCATTTTAGTTTTAATAGCTCGTTAGAAAGCTGGAAAAACGTCAATGTTTTATGTGTAATCTGCACGCCAAATGTATTGGTAAATTTTTATGTTTTCGTGTAATTTATGTTGGAGTTTGATAAAAAAACATGTATTTTTTAGTTTTCGGCCTCGCATTCTCAAACGTGCACAGATTTTTTTTTTAATTTTGCATAGGAACAACAAATTCATCTTGTACAAAAGCAAATAAAAAATGTATGATTTAAATTTGGTGTGTTTTTTAATTTTCATTTTGAAGTTGCATTTGTGACTTTTGTTTCCGCCCGCTTCCTTTGTGATGATTATTTTTTCAGGTTTTTTAAAATAATTTTCTACTTGTTATGCGTTTTTGGAGAGCTAAGAAAACAGTTAAGTTTTTAAAATAATCTGCAAGCCAAGTTTCATAACGTTTTTTTTGTTTTTAAGGCATTTTAGTGGAAAGCGATCGCAAAAAATATTGAAAAAAATTCGTTTTCCGTCTCGCTTTTTCAAATTTGGACCGATAATTATTGTTTTAATATTGAAAAATAACCAGTGTTTAATCGGTTTTGTAAATCAGAAGAAAAAAAAAGATTTAAATTGATACTTTTTTTGTAATAAATTTTTCAAGTTTAATTTTCGACTAATTTAAAAAAAAACTAATAATCGCGATAACTCAAAAATGGTTCACTTTTGCATAATGCATATGTGGGTCAAAATTATCGCAAATAGTCACCCCTATCACCTCCTAACGGGAATAGGTCGACTTACCAATAACCCTGTATATAATATTAATGGGTGACAAAGCCATACGCAAAAGAAAGGAATAACAATGTGATGCGCCGCAACAGGGAATATGCATGGATTATTAAATTGCAATTCTCAATAAATTACGAAAATACCGTAAAAGAGATCACCAAAAGTGAATTTAAAAGTAAAATCGGTCAAGAAATACGGATGATACAAGCATTTTAACTGCTGATTTGACAATGATTAGACAGAGAGATCCGATATGCACTGTGACGTCATGTAACAGGTCGGCCATATTAACTCTATGTTAAATTCTGTTTTCTAGAAAGAGGTAGGAACAATTTTTTGTTGAATTATATATTTTTCTCAACTGTTTGTTACTTGAATCAGCTTTTGTTGAAACTGTGAAAAAAAGACATGAATATTCCCTATTGTACATTGCCAAAAATTATGTTGGAGCATACAAGGCTGTATTACGGGTACACTACATAATTCCGAATTTGATAAACACGTATTTCAGAATTCCGATTTTGAAATTTCCGAATCATCACTATTCCAAATTTAAGTTTCACGAAGCATCACAATCAGGATTTGTTTAAATTCCGAATGTTCCTATTTCCGAATGATTAAAATCCCGAAAAATATTTTTCCGAATATCACAATTCCGAATATTCCTTACCTGATTACCGAATATTCATTATTACACAATTTTAGCAGCCCGAATTCTCTAAGAATATTGTGTAATGTTTGACATACACAATGCTCAAAAACTGTAAGAAATGTCCGAGAAAGTCGACGGACTATTCCGCGTAGCTAAGGCGCTTCGCTTGGTGAACTCCAACCTAACCTTACCTATCAAGATGGATTGACCTAATTGAATAATGTGCTCGTCATCTCACATAACCATTGTTTCAAGTAGAATACTTCAATTCAAATCAAGTGGTTAGCTTGATAATTCCGAATTTGACATTATAGATCTGGTTCGTGCATTTCGCAATTCAAATATTCGGAATTATGATTTTCGCAAAATAATATTCGGAAAAACGTTTCTTGATTTAAATATTCGGTAATATAAAATTCGAGATTTTCATAATTCGGCCTTACATTTCTACGGTATTGAAAAAAATCGGAATTTTGAAATTCGGTATTAAATAATTCGAGATTTAAGGGTGTTCCCCTATATTACCTGCTCCTCGGCCTCCGCGAAGGGGTCCACGAAGACCTGCGCCACCTCGATGACGATGTCGTGGATGGGCCGGTCCTTGTTGTCCACCCCGATCTGCTCCATCACGTTCAGCGTGTCGATGCCGCCCACCAGCTTGCCAAAGATTGTGTGCTTGCCGTCCAGCTGCTTGCAAGACCGGAACGTTATGAAGCTGGAATTAGTAATGACCGTTATTGCAGAACCAGACTAGGTACGCAGCGTCACTATACTGACGGCCTGTGCCAATAGGCAGTGCATCTCAGATAAAACTCCAACAAAATATAGTGAAAACTGGTTTGATTATTAGGAGGGCAGTATAGCGTTCCTTTAGAAACCCAACTGCAATTTCTGATAATGTCGTCGATACACGATTACCTATGACAATCCCACTACCAAGACGAAACTGAAGACACTTCATATGTTAAAATCCATCAAGCCGTTTAAGCTGCAGAGCGTGCCAAAACATAGACATACCTATATACATACGCTCAAAAAATGTAACAGCCCTTCTGGCGCAGTCGGGTTAAAAAAACAAGAGTTACTAGATTTATGGCCGCCATTTTGTCATTTCGTCTCTTTCGTTTTTGTTTACTGAACTGGAACGGAACATAGCCGCCCGCGCCTCCACTGTTTACAAAGAGACTCCTGGACCGAGCGCCTAGAGCCGCAGTGAGCGACTCCCCTCACGGGTGAATTTTAAAATCATTTTTTCCATCGTGTGACAATTTGTATGACTAACTTTCGTTACACAATGGAAGTAAGTAATCTTTGTTTCAATTAAGTCCATAACTACGTTCTTAATTTACCCTAATATTTTTGTAACACTCACAACTGCGACCCGTTTGAGTTGGGTCCAGAGTTGGCCATCGACAGAATCCCGCGGCCGGTATGGTGCAGGTTCGGCCTGATCTCGTCCTCGAACGGCTTCTTCCAGATGGACTCGCCGCCCAAACCAGTGCCCGTCGGATCTCCGCCTTGAATCTACAAATATAAAATAAAATAAATAGATGTCGGATAACCCCAATCTACACAATTTAACATAGTACCAAACTAAGCTCGAGGGATGTACTATGTGGGCTAGACACAATAAACATTAACTTATATAGAGAAATACATAAATAACATCCAGGACTCGGGAAAAAATACTCGTGCTCATCAAAGAAGGTATATTTTTCTACTACACACAATGAAAGCTGATAAATATTCTCTACAACTTTGATTTTATACACTTTTAGCAGGTAAAAACGGTCAAAATCCAAAATATTAACATTATTATAAATATGTGTACACAAGGTACAGTCAGCGTCATATAGTTTGTAGCATCCAAAGTAGCCAAATAGTTCGTTACACGCCCTTGTTACTACGGTAATAATGACGTGTAACGTACTATTTGGCTACTTTGGATGCTACCAACTATATGACGTTGACTGTACTAAACCTTGTCTATTTAATGTCATGTTAAAACTGCCATATGAATTGTCACAACGATTAAATTGCCAAGGTGCTAAATACATAATAATATGTTTATTAACTCGACTGTGACTACGAAAACCTCCCACATTGACAGAAGTATACTGGCTTTTTATACGGCAGCTGTTTTTTCTATAAAATATTTGTTACTATGATAAAAGGCCGATCAGCAATTCACAGTAGAGAGACAACGAACTCACATTCATTTTCAAAATTGAAAATGACACTTTAACGCCAATGTAATTGAACCTTATTTCTGTGCTAGTAAATTCCAATTCCCACTCACACCATTCTCTCTGTTTATAGAAACTCACCATAAAGTTCCTAATGGACCGGTGGAACTTGGTCCCGTTGTAGTAACCGGCGTTGCAGAGCCGGATGAAGTTGTCGCAGGCCTTCGGCACCGCCTCGCAGAACAGCTCCAGGTTCAGGGGGCCGTAGCTGGTGACGAGGCGCACATAGCCTGCCCGGGAAGTGGTTTCGTTAATCGGCGGTTTAAACCCCCGAGGCCAAAAGGGGGATTTATAGAACTTTAATGTGTGTGTATCTCCACAAATCCAAAATCCTCAAATCCTCTATGCCAAATTTTACATCGATCGCAGCGCTAACCAAGAAGTCGGACCAACAAACACACAATCACATTTACACACACGTATCAAAAATTTGGAAGGATCAAAAACATCCCTACATTATTTTGATATTTTGTTATGTACTTATTGCGTTGCGACACGTACCTATATTGCAAAATAATTAAATAATGTAGTAATATTTTCATCCTTATTGTTTTATAGCCCATTCAAATAAGAGTTTCACCTCGGAATGAGATATAATACGCTTGAAACTCGTACACATCTGGATTTTGGAGTTCCAAAATTTGTCTCAAAAGTCACATCAAATCGTGTCTGCTTTGTAAGTTATTTAAGGTTGAAAATGTCACAAAAATCGGTTTTTCGTTATTATCTAAGATTCTAAACACAAAACTTCCGTGAGGTCGCGGTCCCATACTTTTTGACGTCGCGTCGTATGAGTATCTTGACATAAAAGTAAAAGCAGTACTTCTTCCTCAGAAGATTCACTATCGAACATGGTGCTAAAAATAGTATGCAAATGGCGGCTGGGTACGCTACGGAGCTGCAGCGTGTGCCTGCGTGGCGTGTGCAGCTCTCTGCACGCGTCCACGCAGCTGGTTTGTCTCATGGACCGGGCCGCTTGCGTGCACGTCACGCAAGCGGTGCGACATATTGCATGAGAATACCAACTCAGTGGAAAGCGCACGCGTACGTGCACGTCCATTATAGCTTAGAACAGAAGATAGCTATTTGAGCGGATTATTCTGAACCGTTAAAGAAAAGCTCTTTACGACTATTCCATACCTTTCTTCTTGACGCGGTCGTACTTGACGTCGTCCGCGGCGACGATGGCCGCCTCGTGCACGGTCTCGGGCGCCATCGCCGTCGACGTGAAGCTGGCCGCCACCATGCCCGTGGAGTAGTGGGCGGCGTTGAACTTGTCTGCCACCTGGTTTAGATTCATTTCATTTACATGCGGCTTCATTGCCAGAGTGGGGTAGGCAGAGCTACAGTACCAACAACTCTAAAAACTTGTTGATAATTCTGTAACCACAAATAAAATACAATCGACGAAACGATAGTTTAGTTGGTAGTGATCCGGCGTACGGAACTAGAGGTCCCTAGCCCCGGGTTCAAAAGCAGAAAGGGCAGATATTTGTGTGATGCGCGGGGGCATTTGTTCCTGATGAATCTTGTATGTTTTCTATGTATTTAAGTAGGTATGTATTTCTCTACATAAGTAGAGTCTATCATTGTCTAGTACTGTCGACTACAAAGAGGTAGGTATTGGTGGTATCCACTTTCTCACCTTATTGCATTGTGATATTATATTACGGATATTTTTTATTATTCGAGTTGTCGATTGTACCTGATGCACGAGCCTCAGAAGCCAAGAGCTTAGTTTGATAGATATAGATAGATTTTATTATTTTTTAAAGATTTAACATTAAAAATTAACTACTTTTTGAAGGACAACCTTAAAATCGTAATATATTAATACCCACTGTACGGCGGTACTGAAGCCTCAGTCATCAATCAATTACCTCTTTCTTAGTCTCCTTAACCTCGGGAGCTTTGTATTCTCTTTCCAACTCATTGAGGATGTCCTTTGTTTCAGCTGAGACAGTCTTCAATCTTGCGTGGGGATCTTTTCTTAACGCAATTTCCTCTGAAATCATTACATAACATCTCAATGGACACACAAAGTAAAGTTTATTTTTTTATGTGTCAAAATGAGCATAGAACAAACAGGGCTGAATACGAGGGTCAAACTGAAAGTTCTTAGAAAATCAAAAACTGATTAAACTAGCAAGTTATTAGCTTTATTACATCTTTTCAAAATAGTGTCCATTGACGTCAATACATCGCTGCATCCGATGGAACCACTGACAAAAGCACTTTGCCCACTCGTCCTTAGGGGTCTCTTCGAGGGCCTTTTGAAAGCCACAGCTTCCTCGGCGTCCATAAAACGTTTTCCTCGAAGTTTTTCTTTTATTTTCGGGAATAAATAAAAATCGCAAGGTGCGAGGTCCGGGCTATACGGCGGGTGACCCAGTAACTCCACGTCTGACGTCGCCAAATAGTCGATCGTTCGCCTGGCGGTGTGTGACGAGGCGTTGTCGTGGTGAAGGAGGATCCTACTGCGAGGTCGTTTCTCCCGAACTATTTCCAAGACAAGTGGCAAACAATTGTTAGTGTACCACTCTGCAGTAACTGTTTTTCGATCCTCTAAAACAATTGTCGCGTAATGACCTGTCCTTTCGAAGAGGCTACCATCTTTTTTCCCACGCTTCGACGTCTCTTCACTTTAGTTGGCAACTCCTCGGAAGGAAACACCCACTGAGCAGACTGTCTTTTGGTTTCGGGATCATAACAGTAAATCCAGCTTTCGTCACCAGTAAGTATGTCGAATACAGCATTTGAGTCACCTCCGTTAAATCTTAAAACCATTTCACGGCACCAATCAACACGACGGAGTTTTTACGCCTCGGTCAAATTTTGAGGTATCCACCGGGCACAAAGCTTCCTGACCACTAAATGTTCATGGAGGATTTTGTGCAGTTGACTCATACTGATGCTCAAGCTTGTACGAATCTGCTGATAGGTCACTCTTTTATCAGTCTCTATCATACGCCGCACAACACTGATGTTATCTTCAGTCGTTGCCGTAGAAGGCCGGCCCTCACGCAGATCATCGGTGAGGTTATTGCGACCACGTTTAAACTCATTAAACCAATTGTAAACAGTGGCACGAGATGGGGCTTCATCGTGAAAGGCCAATCGTAGTCTATCATAACTTTCTTGTTGACTTAAATGACATCGAAAGTCATAAAAAATCATTGCACGTTAAATTCATGCTGACGTGACAGACAACTTTCAATTTGCCGCCAAATCGTAAAACAAATGACAAATGAATAAAATACATACTCAATAATATTGGCAAAGAATTCCATTTACAAAATTTAAACTTATTTTTTTATTATATTGTTTACAAGTGGCCAGATCTAATAACTTTCAGTGTCGCCCTCGTAATATGATATGTCATTAAATAGTTTTTTGTGTATTCTTTATTAAGCTTATTGTAATCCCATTTTCCGATACAACTTATAAAATTCTGCTCAGAAATTCAGCTTGGTGCACATAATAGAAAATGAAGTATGTATAAATTCTATAAAGAAATAACTTCATACAATGTTACCCACGGTCCTAGCTGAATCATAAATATCTAGCTAAACCACTGTCAATCTAAGTAGAAAGAATTCTGTGAATAATTTCTGCCATTATACCAAAGAAGGCGGCTACAAGCTACATAGTAATCGTATAAGCATTTTAAAATGGTTATCAATATAGTATAGAATGCTTCGAGTACTACATTGTAGTTAGCCGCATTATTCGGTAGTATGGCATGTTTGCTATAGCCATCAATTACCTTCTGTTTCCACCTTCAGGTTATTTTTAACATGGTGGAAGGTTGATATGTTAAACTTATTCAGATTAGAGGGGTCCTGTATCGTAATAATATCACTACGCACAAATGGTGTGTCGTTAACCAAGTCTTTAAAGTTCTTTCCTTTAATATTGAGCTGCTCAATAGCTTCATACGAAAATACATTTCCCGTTGTCCGTATAGCCACAATATGAGAGTTCTTTGTGAAATTCTTGAACAGCACTGGGCAGTGGTAATCATCTTGAGCATTTTTAAAGAAGTTTAGTTTAATTATGGATTTTATATCCGCTTTCTGAAAATAAAATGTTTTTTAAACACACACTTGTTTAATTAATAGAAATAAATAACATTGGCTAGGCTGCTATCGCTACTTATGGTGCTCCTCAGGAGGTTGGCGGCATTTCCCAAAGTTTCGCCAAAGTAGCTACCACCCCACTGGTTACTCAAAGGGTCATTTAAGCATGAGGAAATCTCTTTAAAGTGTTCCCTATTAGTTCTATTGTTGGTACATAGTGATTAGATCCATAGATTTTGATGCAAGTTAATAGATGTGATATAAAAATGAATCCCTGGTTCCCTTGGTCACACCATAACTTGAGAATATCTCGACCAATTTGAATAATTTATTTTTGGTTGTTTATAATATATAAGTTAGGGTGCTAACAAATGATGTTATAACCTATATTAAATAAATAAGATTATATTATTCCTTTGGATCTTTGTACAAATAATGGTTATGTTGTGACACTAAGATAATCAAGATCCGTAGTAGCTTTTCTAGTCAACATAATAAAGTATTGAATAATAAAGGAGGTGTGAGACAAAATTACGTACCTTCCCTGTAACTGGGTTGATCTTAAACTTCTTCAAAAACTCTAAAAATGCCTGCAGCTCGAATACGTTCCCATCAGCATCGCAATACGGGTCGTCGAAAGGTTGCAGGCAAAGGCAGCAGTGGTCAAACGGGAGCCTCTTGAAAGATGTGTCTTCCTCCACCGCCGTGCCCGATCGCTTACCACCGTATAAAGTGGTCCACTCAGTGTACGTGAGGTACCTGGAACCAAATTGCAGTGTTAGAGTGTACAGCAGTTACAAGCATTGTACAATTTATTTATGTTAAAACACAAACATTTTATCCTTCTGATGCTGGCGTTTACCCATTTTGATTTTTTTAAGGAATAGCCTGAGTAAACGTTCTAACTTAATGCTTTTTCTCAATTGAAAACACTTTATCTATCTGTGTACTCGTGAGAGATCTTGGAAAGTATCAAATCCACCAAGACAATACGACAAAACACAACATTATTTATTTGATTGTGAATAAATAATGAATTATTGTGAATATAATATTATTGTGGTGGCAAGCCTTGTTACTTACCCTGGCTGGCTTCGTGAGATTGTATTTGTATAATGATACTTCACTACTTTATATTAAAGACTATTTTTATTTGCTGTAACTCAGAAAAAATGTAGAATGTAACGTATTTGGCATGTAATCGAGAATATGTCAAATTGTCATATATGACATTTCGTTATTTATCTTGTCTACGGTTGAAATTTTTTTGTGTAAGTTACGTGTAAAAACGTTGCCCGATTACAAAAACTAAAAGCAGATATTATCAATAATTGGCAACACACCGGTTCTTTTTAAAAACATGTCGGAAAGTGGTTGTGCACTGTGAACTGTTTAAGTCACGTGTAAAAACGTTGACCGATTACAAAAACTAAAAGCAGATATTATCAATAATTGGCAACACACCGGTTCTTTTTAAAAACATGTCGGAAAGTGGTTGTGCACTGTGAACTTTTCATTTATTTAATCCTTAGAAAATACTTGTAGATTTCCTTAAATATATCCTGATTAGTTTAAGATTAACTAGTATCCTTAATGTAATACTGTAAACACATAAGTTATAGTAAGTTATTTGTTATTTACTGTTTTATTTGAGTCTGTGTGAGGTCCGTGGTTGTTTGTGTTGGTGAGGGTGATGGACAAATGGATGAAGTGAAAATGTGCTAGCGGACAATTGAAAGTTCAAGCTGACAAAAGATTTATACTCGTTGAGTTGTGTGTGAAAGGTAGATTTCCTCTCGTTTTTCTGTTAAGTGCGATTCTCAAAAGTCGTGAGATAATAATTACAGGCATATTTTGCGCTTACAGTGGGGCATCCATCACACAGAAGTCCACTCGTAGTATTGTGCGGAATCCATACATCCATACATTTTGCGGGTCTCTCTTCTATTTGTTGTGCACCTGGAGACGTGTAGTTCATATAAATTTCTTCGCTGGTGATTTAAAAAAATAAATAGTAAATTATCGGATAACGCCAGCCTACAAGATGGCCGACTGTTATTCGTAAGGTACAAAATATACAATTTCTGTATCATATCGTTCACCTTTTTTGATTAGTTCGCTAAAACAAGCATTAGGCGATCTGGGCTGTTTTAGTTTTTACTAAATTGCTGCCTTTTCTTGTCTTAGAACCACACTAAAGGAATGTCTTTGTTCTTGTGTTGTTTTGCTTAAAAAAAGAGGAATCTTCTTTTTTGTTTGGATTTATCATGTGCTTATGATTTAACTGTGATTGACAGTTTCTTCATTGCATCATGGTTAGATTTTGATTTACACAAACTGAAGTATTTGTGTCTTCATAGTGTAATTGTATATCACCTTTCATAAGTGATGTTTACATTATAATTAAATGGTTATCAAAGTACAGACAGTGTCAAACATTAACCTTTGTACTTAATATATAGCATATCCTTTTGTTTTCACCAGTCATTTAATTTTATCATAGATGTTATATATTGATTTGCATTTTTATTTTATCATCACAACCATGCATGCTATTAACAAAATCATGCAACTCATTTGCTTTTTAACAAGTAGATTTAGTGAAGCAGTTTTACTTGTTTGGTGCTTGTAGATAATGTCTGGTGCCTCTGGTTCATCAGGGAGTGGCACAGGACGGGGCCGCGGCTCAAGCAGTGCAGTAGCTGGTAAACCCGAAATCAAGGAAAGCAAACCTAATCCCAGAATGTCGAAAGCCCTAGGCACTTCGGCTAAGAGGATCCAGAAGGAATTGGCAGAAATCACACTAGACCCGCCTCCGAACTGCAGTGCAGGCCCCAAAGGCGACAATTTGTATGAATGGGTCTCGACTATACTGGGGCCACCGGGTTCAGTTTATGAAGGAGGAGTCTTCTTCCTTGATATTCATTTCTCACCAGAATACCCTTTCAAACCTCCTAAGGTAAGAAGGTATTATATTATCTGGTCTGATAAACATAATATGGTACTATTAAGGAGTTACTTAGGGTGATGGAAGCAGTAATGGACAAAGAACAATAATGGACACTTGATTCTTATTTTATAGGAGATGAGGGTTATTCATTTATTTTATTTTATTTTATGTTGTTTTTCAGAAAAATATACAAAAACTCTTATGACTTCAGTAACCACATGTTATTTATATTTCTGTGTGCCTACTGACAAAGGCCTCCCCCAATATTCTCCAGTCCTTCCTGTCTGTGAACACTCTGGTCCATGTCTACTATTTCGTCCTCTCATCTTAGCAAGAATCAAGGACCGTAATTATAAATGTGAAATTTTGTATGTGTATGTTAGTATGTTACCCCTTCACGCTGCAATGACTGGAAAGATTTGGATGAAATTTAAAATTGAGATAGCTTACAACCTGGATTAACACATAGGCTACTTTTCAACCTGGAATATTTAAAAAAAATCTGAGCGAATAACTAATCAAAATCTACGCAGACGAAATCGCAGGCCGAAGCTGATACTTGATATGATATGATAACAATGTTAAAAAGACTTCCCAAATTTATAAAGAATCTCTGTTACACATCCAAATCTTTCAATATTATTGTGTAATTTTTTTAAATCTCATGAATCTTTTGTTTTGCAGGTAACATTCCGGACTAGGATATACCACTGTAACATAAACAGCCAGGGAGTTATATGCCTGGATATACTCAAGGACAACTGGTCCCCAGCACTGACAATCTCTAAAGTGTTACTATCTATTTGTTCCTTGCTCACCGACTGTAATCCAGGTTAGTAGTCAAAGTGAAGATGGTTAAACTTTACTATTATAGTTAGGAATCCCTTATAACAATATCCTGTCCTGCGAATAAATGTTTTGTGTTTGAGTAGTCCTGCATCAGGGGATGAATGCGTTCACAATGGTAGTACAGTTTATTGCTGTTTTTCTAACATAAGAGATTAATTAAGACATCATTTAAATAGCAAAACAACTTCACTACTACAGGTGATTAAAATTGGAGAAAGTGTGTGGAGAGCATTTTTCAAATAAATTGAGAAAATGTTTCTTAACAACATGGCATCATAAGTAATGTTGATAATACTCTTTCCGAGAATCATTACATGTTAGCAAAAGGGAAGGTTAGAGAGTTACAGATAAGTGAACCACAAATCAAGTGTGATAGATGGAGCTGCTGTTTTGCTTCTAAATTGTAACTACCTTGAAAGTAGCTACCTTAGATATTTACCGGATATAATCGGTATAGGTACCTAATTCCAACTTATTTACCTATTTCAAATGTAGTGTACGCCTGTTAATTTTAAGCTGTTAATAAGTTTGTTTTTTATGTTCCTTCGTCTTTACATAGTATACAACAAATTCGCTTTACTTTAGGTTGTTACATAACTTATATAACTCACAAACTTACATTTACAAACTGAAGCGAAGCGAGGGTGATTCGCTAGTTTTTAACACATTCACTGCCAGCCCATGAAACAAACTCCCAACCACACGCCAGCTTAGCGGCAAATAGTGCGGCGTGGGCAAATCTTAGAATATCTGATAGTTTGTTACTCGGTGGTGAATGTGTTAGATTAATAAATAACTTTACCTGATAAATGAATCAGCCACCCGCCGCACATCCCTAGCTCAGCTATAATTACGCAAATCTGCACATGATTAATACTGCTGCTCCAATTTCCCCAATTTCTGTTTTGTTTAAGGACTAAAATTAAGAAACGGCAACTCTATTTTGAAATCCACCCTAATTTTAAAATGGCGTTGTGTATTGAGGTTTTTTTTTCTTTCAGCGGACCCACTAGTAGGCAGCATCGCGACGCAGTATCTCCAAAACAGAGAGGAGCACGACCGCATCGCACGCCTCTGGACCAAGCGCTACGCGACATGATTGCGCGGCCCACGCGGAGAACCATCATACTCAATCAACACCATTCTGTTCTAAATCCATCCTGTTCACGTAAATATAGGCTTACAGTGTTAATGAGGTAACGAATCGTTTAGCGCAAACTATGCATCATAATATTAATTCTTGCGGTGTATAGACGAAAGACTGTCCCAAAAGGATACGTCGCTGCGTGCGTGTTGTACGGCTTATTCATTTATGTTGCAATTAATGTGATGCATCAACAAGCTTAAAATGTCCAAAATTGTAATTGTAGGAATTGCAAAATGATCTTTTTTTGTTTATTGTTTCTATGTATGAATAAAAAATGTTTTAATGAATTTGTAATATAAGTTTCTACCAGTGAATTTGAGTCAATTTTCCGCGATAATGCGATGATCTCAGACACTTGAACTGTTCTACTTAAGTACTATATTGAAATATCAAATGGTACGACCCACTACTATATTATAATACAATATTAATAAATACTATTGTCTAGTGAAATGATTTTTGATTTCAGGGTATGGTAACATTTTTTTTCAAAATATTGTGATAATTATATTTGCTACATTAGAAGTGGTCTGAAAAAAATTGAATCCCCGAATTGTGGGATTTAATATTATGTGAGACACACTTTTATTTTAATTGTTGACTGACTATACATTCAATGTCAAGTTTAAATTCTGAATAGTTACCGTTTATGACCGAAGACGCACCCTAGTTTACATTTGTCCCCTAAGCCATATTGCCAATTTTGTTTCTTTTAAAATTTGTCGGAAATTGTGGACTGATTTACTGGAATGAATAGAATGAGTTAATAGTTTAAGCTGTGTTTCCTAAATGGGATGCCTATATTTTAACAAATTCACTGTCCCACTCAAATATCCTAAAACATTCAATAGTACATTGTTGCCTAGGCGCGGAAAGTAAGGGTTTTCCTGACGAGGTGGTTAGCAGGCCGAGCAATAGCGAGGCCTACAAAAATACGAGTCAGGAAATCCTCGTTTCCGCCGAGGCATACATAATGCTTTTCTCAAACATGTGAGGAAATAAAACAAATACATTTTTAAAAAGCAAGTAATTTAATTATGCAGAATGAACGAATGTTACCGACTGTCAATTGTTTTTAAATACTAACCATAGAAATTGGAATGCCAATTCAAAAAGAAACACACGCACTGTGCTAAAAAAGCGAGCAGTTACCTTGGCTGTTTGGAATTTTTGTCTTGGTCCTTTTGATTTTGTATGCAAATTGACAGCATTTTTAAGAAAAATATAGACATGGACGGAAAGTGTTTTCATATGGTTTTTTTACTCCTAGGAGTAAAATGAGGCTCTTTCCGTCCTTGTCTTTCTATCGGAAAACCGTTTTTTCCGAGCATGTTTGAGAAAAATAAATTGTGAAGGTCTCGCGGGACCGGAAACCTGTTTAAGCTATTGGTGAACCTGTAATGATTTGATTAGACTGTTTAGATAGGGTTTATACTTTGCCAATTTTTTGACATAGATAGTTAATTTTATTAAACTTATTTGCAAAATTATTTTGCCTTGTTCAGTTTTATCATGCAATGATCAAGAAAGACGACCTTTCGTAGTCAATTTTTTTTTTTACATTTTACATTAGTTATTGATTTAGTCATTGGACCCATGGACGGATCAAACTATTGAATCGATATTAGGTACTAAAAATGTTTATTCTAATTACAAATTGGACTTGGTAGGTAAAGTGAGGATGCTTCTTATGCCCGAAGGGTAAACCGGCCAAAAACAAGTCCCGCGCAGAGAAGGTTCGTCGAATTTGTAGTTTAAAGTAAATACATTGTGTGAAGTACTTGTAGAGTCACTGAGCGTTGGTTCGTGGGTCAAAAGCGATTGATGATCGGTGATAATAATAAAAATGATAAAATATTATTTATTTTTGACAAAGTTTGCGTTGTAAAGTGAACTGTAAGTCTTGCTCGTTATGAGAGTGATTGGAATTGGACAATATATTGATCATCAAGACATAAATTTCTTACGAAATTGACATATCATGGTTTGCAATGAATAGTTTGGGAGGTGAATTGTACCTCCCGACGAGTGCATGCGATGTGCCAAAACAGCCATTCACCGTCTGACATTTCAACATTGTATTTTTTTCTAACATATTCCGTTTAGTTTATAAACAATTATTAGAAATAAGTTATTCTACTGTTTAGGTAAAATGTAATGTATGTCTTAACCGTAATTTTAAAGTTAGCTGTGTAATGATTTTAGTAGAGAAGGTATGTCGCGCGTATATGAATGTATGACGGTACCGAGAGTAACGAACGTTCGTTATTTTAGACGAGCTCCGTGATAACGTTTGGTGGCACTGGTGCTGTGAGGTTCACGTGTTTGCGACGTAGGTTACTTTAATGAGTACCGGCAAGGTATTCGAGACTGGATATTTTTGTCAATGTGATTTTTTAATTATTTTTTAATAATGTCTATGTTGCTTGCAAGAAGACAGCTGTATTTAACATGACTGATGTTCCTCAAAATCTATCGGTTTCCTCAACTGGGCCCCTTGTAACCATCTTCCGTTACAATTTGTATCATGGTATAAAATAGAAAAAAATAAAATTGTGTGTAACTAGAACTCTGAGTGCTGTTTTATTAAGTCGCTTCTCAAATAAAATAATGTGTAAAAGAAAGGCGATTTTATTACATACTAGCGTTTGCCCGCGACTTGCTTCGCGTAGAAGTCTTTATTGCTAGTCCTTTGAGAACTGATGGAGTTTATGGGATAATTAATTAACATCGGTCGCTTGAGTGAGGTGTTAAACCATCAAGACGGATCTAACAAACACACTTTCGTATTTTTAAATTAATATCGATTTATACGACTATGGAGACTTCAAAAAATAAATTCGTCTGAGTATTAGAATGCTAGGGTATTCAAACGTCCGAGTCTAATTTATCCGAAATATAAAAATTTCAAACTATAACATGTCTACAATCACAGGAAAACTTTCGTCTAAAATGAAAAATGACCATGTATAAAAATGTCTACTTTCATCCTGTTCAAGCTTACCTAATCTATATATTCGGTCAAATATAATTTTAAACTAAATTAAGTGGACATTTTTATACTTCGACATACAAGAACGACGAAAATTATTCAAGTAGACATTTTTATACTACGTAATTATTTCTTTTAGTCCAGTCGTATAAATCCTGATATCTAAGGTTGTATTTGAAAAATAATAATTTGTCTTCATTCTAAAGCGAGGTTTTTAGACTGGAAATAAATATTACAGAAGTTGACTTAAAAGTTATAAAAAGACAGCGAAATTGTGCTTCTTGCTCTAGAACTAAAGTTAAAGTAAGACGGCAATCAACTTGTGCAATTTTTATTGCTTGTCTATTTCGCTCTAAAAACCAGAACACAATTACATGAGGTGTGGCAATACTGAGTAAATTCATTAAATAAATTGTATTCTAAAAGAGCCCACGACACTAACCCTAGTACGATAAGACTACCGGATGATATATATATAGATGCTGCAATTCAAAAAACCTGGCTAAGCAATATATTTTTATTATTATTTGTATCTTCGATGTCAAGTATTATGATAAGACTCCCAACTTTCGTTTATTCTTCGGAACACGGGAGGGGTGAGAATATACGACAATGCAGTGCTGCAAGCCCCACTGATTGTCTTAATCAGTGGCAGCAGCATGATAAGCGACGCCTCGTACTTAGTATCTTTTATGATCGATCTTCTCAAAGAACCAAAGCTCACCTGAAGATCATCAATTTATGCATAAGAACAATCACTGCTACATTTAGACATCGAACATAAATCTAAAAAAAAAAGTTGTGCTGGGTTTTTCGCATTGTAGCAATGTCATTTTGTGTTCCCCATTAATGACGAGACTAAATATACTTTAAAGTGTTATCGTACTAGGTTTAGTGTCGTGGGCTCCCCTACTATTGCTAGGTATTGCTCTATCACAAAAACTGTCCTTATACCTCGTATTTCTGGTCAGGATTCACCGTGTTTTAAATTTTAATTAACAATAAGGGTATAATAAGGTCATTATAAGGGCCGCCATGATGAATCGCATGTTGTGGGTGTTGTATTTTATTAAAACAAATAAAATAGCGGTAGTTTTCCGTTTTTGTAACTATTTAACGCGAGGCGTTGTTTATGTTTTTTTTCTGTTAAGCGTTAACGACACTTATGAACGAGACTAAGGCTAGGATTTAAAAAGATCCGTTAGATCAAATTTTGGTCAGGAATGTCAAAACTTGTTATGAAGTTACTAAAATTTGAACTGACATATTTACTAACGGGCCTTTATAAAACCGGACCTAAGGGATAGATGTTACCCTCATGAAATATTTTAAGTAGTACCCAATTCTATAGAAATAAGGCTGGAAATTGACTGGCTTTTGATCTGTCAGCCTTAGTAAGTAGTCAGGTCTAAACGGGTCGGTATCAAAACGACTGGATTCTCAAAACGACCAGAACCACATAAAGACTTGATCGCAAAACGACCACATCTGCAAAAAGCCTTTATCTCGTAATGACTTTCTAGTAAAACGACCACATAGCATAAAGTCTGAATATCAGAACGGCTTGCTATCAAAATTACTTGTTCGCAAAAAGACGACCTCGCAGAAGGTATACATCTTAAAATGCCCTAATAGCAAAATAACTAGATCGCAAATGAACTTAATCTCAGAATGGCATGGTAGCAATTAGTCTTGTACGTAAAATAGCATGAAATCATTCCATCGGCATCATATCATCGTAATACGTCGTCGTACCGCAAAAAAAAAGATATTATTTTTGACCGGAAATACAAAAATGAGCTCAACTCGCTTAATGAAGGAGACATAACTTGTTTCCAATTTCTCCAAAACATTTCGGAGATCAAGTTAAATTTAAAAATGTGTAATGTGTATGTGTAAATGTGTGTAAATGTGTATGTGTGTGTGTAAATGTGTATAAGTCCAATAATATTTTACGTTCAGGAAGTACTAAAGTTTTATTTTAGTTAGTATGCATATTTCCCTGTTATATGCAATTTAAGTTATAATAAAGTATTTTTTTCTATCTGAAATAAATATGTTTTATTGTCTAAGTTTAGAAAAATCAGCAATTGAGCAAAAAAAAAACTTGTTTAGAACGCCATTTTCATTCATAGTTTACTTAGTTATACATAGTTCCCACAGCCTAGAGCTAGAGGTAGTGACCCTGCTCACGAAGCACGATATTTATAATAAATGAATAAATAAATAAATAAAATATTTATTTAATAGTACTCTATAGATGGATATTGTTGCTATTCTGATAACTAGTCGTTTTGCTACCATAAATTGTAGTCGTTTCACTAGGAAGTTGTTTTAAGATCTAGTTATTTTGCTATTAGGGCATTTTAAGATGTATACCTTCTGCGAGGTGGTCTTTTTGCGAACAAGTAATTATGATAGCAAGCCGTTCTGATATTCAGACTTTATGCTATGTGGTCGTTTTACTAGAAAGTCATTACGAGATAAAGGCTTTTTGCAGATGTGGTCGTTTTGCGATCAAGTCTTTATGTGGTTCTGGTCGTTTTGAGAATCCAGTCGTTTTGATACCGACCCGTCTAAACTACTCTCTTTAATTTGTACTTACGAGGATATATACAGGGTTTCGAACTACTAAGAACCGCAATCGCGCTATCAAAGGCGGCAAGATGTTCGTTCGTTCTCATGAAACTACCTAGTCGTTTACAAAAGTTTTCCATAACTATTGCAATGGTGAGAATCTACTTCGGTAGAGGTCTTTGCCCAGCAGAAGGACACTTAGGGCCGGCGCTGACTGCCGGCACGGCACAGGATGGCACGGTGTTGTGCTGCAGCATTCCGAAGGATGACACGGCCTTCCGCGGCATACCGTGGCATCCTTCTGGCATGACACGGCAAATTATGCTGTGGCATCCCGAAGGCCGCTACGGCCTTCCGCGGCATGCCGTGGCATCCCGTGGAATGCTTAGGCACGTTCTGTCCTACCGCGGCCTCCCTCGGCATCGTTGTGTCAAAATAAAGTAACATGAATTCTATACTCATGGTAATAAGATTAAAAATGGTTATATCAGTACCGAAATCCTTTGCCATGACACGCCGTGCCATGCCGGCGGTCAGCGCCGGCACTAATGCTGTGGCATCCCGAAGGCCGCTACGGCATTCCGCGGTATGCTGTGGCATCCTGCTGTCGACCCAGCCGTACGCCGCGGCATCCCGTGGAATGCTTAGGCACGTTCTGTCCTACCGCGGCCTCCCTCGGCATTGTTGTGTCAAAATAAAGTAACATGAATTCTATACTCATGGTAATAAGATTAAAATGGTTATATCAGTACCGAAATCCTTTGCCATGACACGCCGTGCCATGCCGGCGGTCAGCGCCGGCCCTTATTCAAGCTAATATAGTTACACTTCATTGCTTCATTGCCTTTTAAACAACAAAACTGCCATAGAAAATATATTCACTTCCTTATTTCAACATTACGCTTTCTTCAATTGACCCTAGATTAAAAAAACTTCTTATTTACGAAAAGCACCAAAGCTGGTTGCTGTTCATTTTTGTAATGAGTAGACTCAATCATATGACAAATATGTATCATTGAAAATTATATACAAACTTAGACCTCTGTTTGACTCTCTTACAAACTTCATTTCACCTCCTTAGGGGTAGTTTTTCAAAATCTCCACGACCAAATTCCCATACGAATGTGTACCGCATCAACTCAAGGGCCCAGGACTGTTTGTTGCGAAATCGTATCGCTGTGTAATAAATCTCGGGATCTCTGAATCTATGAATGACACATCGGATGCAAAACGATTTTATGCCATTTTAATGTGATAATGTTTTAAACATGCTATGCTGATGTGCGTATTGTCTTTATTTCACATTCGTCTTGCGTGCTGTGAGAGACCACTTACTAAAGTCATACTAGATAAAATTCCCAGTTGTCCGCATCTAGTAGGGAATTTTTATTCCCAATTCCCAGTTGCCCGCAGTGTGGACAATTGGGAATAGCAGTTTCGTTTACTGCAAGTGGAAATTTAAAATGTGTTTTTTTTTTTCAAATAAAAATTGTGTAGATGAAAGAGGACTTTATTATAAATGTATCTGGAAATACGATCAAATATGACACTCATTCTAATTTCTAATCATATTACAATATAATACGTGCACCGGTTTAGTGCACCACTTCTAATAAACATTTATACGAAGTAAAAGGTTACAATCGCTAAATAACTAGAAGATTAAATACGTCGCGAACGAGATGGGGATCCGTGTAAACTCTTTGATAAATCAGTCTTCTACACTGAGCACACTTTGTATATACCAATGTGAATTTTCAATCAAGTGCTGGGGTGCTATTCACGCGACACTACACACGTTTGGCGTTACATCGTACAAAAGAATAAAAAAGATAAAAATATAATCTTGACAGGAAGGCTTACTCGATAAATCTGTTTTTAAGATAGCTAGTACAATGCCGGGAGCAAGGAATACACCCCTTCAATTGGAAACATTCCAATGCAATATCCGATTGTGATGCAAGTTTTAGTCGTAAAATATAAAAAATATATTCGTAAACGTACGAAACCAGGCGTAATTATCCATTAAATAAAATTGCATTTAAATGGTACTGCAGTTGAGTTGAAGAATTTCGTAATTTCAATTTACTCATCAATCAGAAAAAATATTAGATATCCGTTAGACTTTGCCGAGGTCAGGGTTTATTGTCACGTCATCGTATAACTTAGCTTCTATAGAGGCGGGGGGCAGCCTAATCGACTGCTCGTCAATTTCTCTCACATTGGAGATGGAAACGACGTCAGAGTTACCGAAATCTATGTACCGTACTTTGACGAGGCCTTTGGCTTCGCTGTACTCGAGTATGGACGCTCTGTACTACAGCCCCTCCTCGTTAAACGGAGCGATGCACGCTTTGTTTTCTAAAATGCGGTGGCGGCTTGCCCGCTCCTTCTCTTTGTATATTTTCGTACATCTCTTCGTAAGGCGATGGGGTTGCAACCTGTCACTAAAACGCTGGTAAACATCTTAGCCTAATTGTGCAAAATGTGGCTACTGAATTATCACCAAGTTTTTAGAGTTGTTGATAATTCTGTAGCTCTGCCTACCCCTGTCAGGGAACGAAGGTGTGAGTTTGTAAATGTATGCAGAAAAAAATGAAAATGATGAAAATACCGACATGACATCGATTCAGCATTGTAATAGCTATCTTAAATATAAATCATACATGTATTCTTAAAATAATATACGACATAAATCTATGGCATAAACTTAACGTAAAACAATTACATACATATACAGATAATTTAAATTTTGACATCGAGAATCACAAATATTTTGTATTAAATTGAGACCATAATATTATTCGAATTCCAAGGTGTAAATATTATTTTGGCAGATACGTTTAAACGGTTTCGTACTGGCTGCGGAGGGACCTGGCGAGGCAGCAAGCAAATATAACTCCCAAGAGCTGAAAAAAGGAAAGGAAAGTTGTTTATCTATTAGTAACACAACACATGTTTTGTATGAGAGTATTGTTTCTTGTCACTAACTCATAAGGTGGCCAATGGATTAACCTCGTAAGTCTTCAGGGCATCTATTCAACACGCTAAAACAATATCGTTTTTGATCTGTTATGGTATTGTCAACGTTTTGACAGCTCTTATTTTCTTGTCCAGGGTGTCCACTCTACATCCTAAAAAAACTTCCCTGACTTTTCCCTGACTTTCCCTGACCATATTTGTAAATTTCCCTGACCAAAAATACAGCATTACTGAATATAAATTTTCTGAAGTCGCTTTTGAACAAAAGTCTATCTTTTTCCGTACATTTTGCCTCTTTTAAGAGGAGTTTAGCTTCATAGCCTATAGGCATGCTCTCCGTGGCTAATAAGTTATCCGAGCTACTCAAATCTAAATCTTTGATGTTTTCATCAGAAGTGGCCTCAAGTTTCTTTGTCTTTACAATTTTTGCCATTAAGTTTTTTACTAACTCTAAAAGGGCTCCGTATAAAAACGGTGCCAGAGGTTTATTCCCTTGAAATCGCCGTAAAAACGGTTCACAGTCACCTACAACTGACCTTACACTTGCCAATTGCGCTTTCAGCAAAGGTTTTTTCATAGCTGTTTTTAATGTTTTCTTATTTTCGCTTATAGGTACAGAATCATTATCAACAAAGTCTTTTACTTTATCGAAAACTTTTAAAGCCCTCTCTAGGCATGGACCATTCTCAAGCCATCTTATGGATGTGAACTTAGTGGGATATTGTGTACCTCCAGTTATTGTTGTATAAAGTGCTCGACGAGCTGGGCTGTCTTTGAAATAATTGTACGTTGTTCTCAAAACTAGGTACACGTCCCAGCCAGCCTGCTTATGTCCGGTCTTGACGATGTGTAAACCACATACTCCTAAGTCAATTAATGAATTATTATAATTTTCTGCAGCAAGTTCAGTTTTGAGTTTTTTTAGAAAGCTAAAATTCACATTAGGTCCATCCATTGAAACATGTAATACTAGGAGTTGCACTTGTACTAGGTTTGATGTCGTTATTGTCGGATTTTTCAATTCTTTTTTGTTTAAATAAAGAAATAATAGGCTGTTTTTTTTTTAGTTCAACCATTTTTATATGTTTTGGGCCTTTTCCATGAGACACTACTGCTTGCTTGCCCATATTACTTAGTTTAAACGTTCTGCAGCACACTTTACAGTAGCCCGATAAGGGATCTTCAGGGAAATCGCTAAGCCAATCCACAAAATCTGGGTAAAGTTTTGCATCTAACCACAGTCTATTAAATGTACAGTGTTTTCCACTCATTTTGTTTTCACACTTCACTTTTATATAGGTATACTTAAATCACACATATATTTCACTTTACTATAACAAACAGGACACACACATTGTAGGTACTAAAAAAGAGAAATCTAATTATGATAATAAATCATATTATAGATCCCTCCAATGCTGAAAATAAAATGCATCTATAGACTGGATTAAGGTCAGCTAGAGCATGAAGTGTCCCTCATTTAACAATCACTGGACAGAATTGATGTTGGTTGGAATGAATATGGATGGAAAGTATCTTTTGAAAAAAAAATCCCTGACCTCCCCAGAGCTTCCCTGACTTTCCCTGACTTTCCCTGACCACCCTTAGCTTCCCTGACTTTTCCCTGACTTTCCCTGACTTTCCAGAAAGTGGACACCCTGTTGTCAGTAATGGCGGCTGACGTCAAAACAATACCATAACAGGTCAAAGACGATATGTTTTGTGCCGTCGGGAATAGAGGCCCTGTACATACTAAGACAATGGCTTTAACCTGTGACGGAAAGCTTTTCATTTTTTGTACCTCTTGAAGTGAGATCTTGTTATTTGTATTTTTCCCGTATGTTTAGCGTCAACAACACCTCATTAACAAATAAATAATTGAGAATATTTTTGTACTAAAAGAGGTACTAAGTACGCGGGGAGTTACAAGGTTAAGGTGATTTATTAGATTTGACAGTTTTAATTAGACGTAAGCCTTTTTAGAATAATACTAATGTTTATTTTTGCTTTAGATTTAAAGGCTTAAAAAAGGGCCTAACTTAAACTAAGGCACCCTGCAGCGGAAGAACTGGAGGGAAGGTTGCATCTCATACCTGTACGAAAGCGATGCCGATGCCCACTCCGCCCAACACCTGCGCGATCTCCTGCATGCGCGCCACCAGCTGCTTGAGGCAGCCGCCCTCGTGCAGCGTGGGGGACGCGATGGTGCAGGCCGCTACCACGTTGTCGGTGATCACGTGCGCGCTGCAGCAGCTCGCCGGCAGCATGGTGTTGTTCCAGTCGGCCGGCCCGTTCACGCCGCAGCACGAGAGCTGGAGGGAACGTTTATAACAATATGCACAAGGAAAAGTATACGCGAAATAAGAGGAAAAATCTGTTTAAGGCCTGGGACCCCATCGTCTGTTACCCTGTTCAAATTTAAACGAACGGTTTCAATCTGTTTTAATCTCTATGCGCAAGAGTTTCGACTTATTATTGCATTACCTATTACAATTACAATTGATAGGGTAGCGGCAGGTAGTAGCCGCTTAAGCGAGACAGCCAGAATTCGCCCGAATGCGCAAAAAAGAGAGGCGATCAACCCAGTCAATGCTAAGTGCTTAAATATTAAACTATCGAAGCCCTAATGAACTTGGTAAGCTCTGTGGATACAGTTAGCTAAGTCAAAGGGGTTCGCTCTAACGTTAAGGTAACTCAATCATAGGGTAACCACATCGATTGGGTAACCAAATGATTGGGTTAGCCTATCGATAAGGTTAATCAAACGAAGTGGTCGTTCTCCGATCCCTGAATATAACAAGACAAATTCCGTTTTTTTAAATATAATAAATTATTTGTATAATGAATAGTTCTGCTAACGTCAATAGGTCTAAAGGAGATCCACGGTTCCCCCTTCTTAAGCATATTTTTTTTATATAATTCTATAGGTATTGCATAATAACTTTAAACATAAGTGACTATAAGTCACAGTCTAGTTTCGAATATAATTATACTATCACAAGGCAGAACGTTCGTTGACCGAATATGTTGGAACACGAGTATTTTACAACCACCATTGGACGATTGGCTTCAGATTGCATGTATCATTAGTCCACTTTGAACGCCACCATTCTATTTTTTTCTAAACTATTTCTTGTCAATCTGTTTTATGTAGGTACTCCAGTGAATGATATATTTATAGAACAAAGTATTTTTTGTTGTCATTGTTATAAAGCGCGGCGCGGAACGCTATAACTGCCACCGCATAATTGCAGCGGCACGGTACAACAGCATGTTTATCTTGCCTTTTATCAATAAACATTGTCAGGATCGGGGCAATTCCATGACAGAGAGTAACGTAAGGTACCAATTTCTAGGATTCCGCTTGTTATTTTAGTTATATTGCAAAACGGAATAATTCATTTAGCATCAAAACTTAAAGTGGAAATCAAACATGATTTAGGGGGTGTGAAACGTCATCGCCCGGAGCTAAATTTGTATGGTTTATTTTTGGCAGCTACGCGATATAACGCAGTTCAAAATCCTCTTAAATCCCGTAGAAACTATCCCGCCAAAACATAAATGTAAAAATAGGGCCAAGTTCTCTTATGCAACAAAGAGTATTAGTATCTAAAAGGTTTATAGTTGGGAACTGGATTGTTGCCAGTCAAAACAATTAATCGAGACCTACCTAATGCACTTTGAGCCCTAAATTGGCAGAGGAGAGATCACTGACCTAAGTAATCTGTAAAAAAATCGGGCTCCTGGCTGTACTGGGAAAAAAGTTACGAGAGTGGGAAAAAAGCTGAATGGGTTCGTGTCAAATGTGTAAATATACACACTGCAGTATCCCTCGGCTTTTTCTTCGAACTTGGCCAGACACACTAGCGTGTGTCTTGATAATTTGCATACACATTCTCAACTTCTGTCAATACACTTTTAGCACCTCTAAATTTCAAGAAACCTCGTCGAGTACTTTATTGATTAAACAAATAAATATGAATTACTTAGTTACTTTTTAGTACCTCTTTGGCGCGGCGGCTTTTAATTTTTACATAAATATAATTTCAAAACCCAAAACTTTCTGATTTACAAAGTACTATATGCCTACTGGTAAGGTAATGAAAATGATAATCTAGTTTGAGATTAATGTCAAAAGAAACCACTAAATAAAGCAGTCAACAATACTCACGTCAGTCTGCATGATGTCGAAGGCCCGCGTGACCTCTTCGTTTTTGCCATACTCCTTGATGGAGGCGTTCAGGTGGCGCACGATGGAGTTCTCCAGATCCGTGTGCTTCACGTAGCCTGCGATGCCGACGGCCAGTTCCGCGATGAAGATCAGCAGGAGGAACACCGAGAACTGAGGAGAGAGGAGGATTAGGTACTTATTTATACTTGAAATCTTTGGATGATTTTGGTTTTAGCCAGTTTAGCGGTAGTACGTATTTATGCAAACACTTTATTGTCCAAAAAGCGGAATTTCAAATACAATATTGACAGAATAGGATGTGCAAAGGCGAGCTTATCTCTTTAAGGGATTTCTTCCAGCCAACCTTTAGGATGTTAGGATCGCACTTTAGTTTAGTTTATTTATTTATCAATGTAATGTTACAATATAGATTGCATTCCATGTCAAAAAATACGAAATTACATTGATATCGTCAACAAAACATTAATACAAAATGATAAAATAATATTACAATAATACAATAATATAATAACACTCAAATAATCAAAAACAACAATGATAAACAAGTAATAAATGGTCAGTTTCCGATGTCAATACACAAAACTAATAAAGGTCAAATATCAATAATAATTTTACAATTTAAGTTGCATATATTCGTCGACAGAGTATAATGGATTATCCAATAAAAGGTTTTTCAGCTGTTGTTTGAATGCTTCGTCGGATGTTACATTTTTAAGTTTAGCGGGTAGACGCTCATAGAATGTGGGACCGATGACACGCGGGTTCTTAGCCGCAAGTGCCATGCGACGGGGAACTGTTCTCAAACGCCCGGTGTGGCGGAGCTCCTTGCCAGGAATATTGACTCGTGCGAAGGATGAAATATTATTTCTGACGAACATTATTGTTTGAAATAAGTAAACTATTTAAATTAGCATATCGCTGCAAAATGCATCTGTATCAAAAACCTGTTACAATCATCATTTAGTCGTTTATTTGTCGTGTTGTACGAATCCTACTTTATTTACTTTGTAAGTAAAACAAGATAAGCACCATACATGATTACAGTCGGTGTTACAAGACTGGAGCAAGCCTAGGTATCAGACTGCTTAATGCGACCTAGTGTCTCTGTTAATAGAGCCCTTTTCACCTACTTTGGGTCGGTTTCGTTAGTTTAGCTAAGATGATTAGATAAAGGTGTTAACTTTGTGAAAGTCAAACACGGGTGCCAGGGGACCTTATTATTAAGGCTCTGCTGTCCGTCGGTCTATCGCAGGACTGTATGCTTTTAACCGCAAAGAAACATGATTTTTAACGTTGTTTGCTAGATCTTAATATCGTACGGTGGTAAGAAACCATTCTTGTGCGCTTGGTCGGTTTATTCTCCTAATTATAAATTGCTTTAGGTTTATGCTGAGCCAAGGAGTTTGTAAATAGGTCCTAATAATAAACTCTGATGTGAGCCACATTTTGATTTCAGTCATTTATGCTACTAGCTAGGTAGATAAGAAGTCATTCCTACATTGCGCCACCATGAGGTTTCTGAATGTTGCTAAATGTTGACAGCAGTAAAACAATGCTGTTGTTGCTATTCTTTCACACGCAACAAATACGTTGAGCTTTGTTTTACTGCTGCAATGGTGTGGCAGGATTGTCTCCTTATCTACCTAATATTGAAAGTCGCATACATAATCTACTGTCGCACTCATTCGGGTAATGCCGATTAAGGCGTTCCTGTCGACTTTTACAAGCATTTATTTAACTTGCACCGTTCGTATGTACCTATAGTATAGATGCATTCTATGTAAGTCCTTCGCTTCAGTTTGCAAGTCAATTTAGAACCAGAGGGGCTATTGCCTATCGCAATTGACTTCAAAGCGGAACAATTGCTTTTATTTTGTATGCAGAAAAGCCTTCGATTTTCAAAAAGAATGAATGAACACCAGCTTCTGCATATTTGGATGAGGGTTCTGACATGGCTGAATGGTACTCAGGCGAGAAGGAAATCAGCTGAATAACCGCTTATGTAGCATTTACTCAATTGAAGTAACTTAGGTACTAAATACAACATGGCAGTGAACCGGCAGTTTCAATGGATCGTTGCCCTTTGGAATCCAGATCCAAAGTATCCGGGTGCTACGGGGCACCCATATTTATAATGTGGGTTTCCCACCCATTCCAACCGGCAAACGACTCACCGACTCTGTCCACGAGGTGCTACACTAGCGCCACGGCGTTCACTTTATTATTTTAATAGACACGCCCAGCCAGCAGCTATGTCATCAAATAAACACTACATTTCTTGGAAAAAAACTATCTGCGACATGTATAATAAATTCTGGTTTAAGGAAAAATTGCTGATGGCCATCACTTGAGTACTTGTGCGTTACCAGATTTAATCCCCCGTCTGCATAACTGCATCGCATTCCACGCAAGAGTACACAAACATGTTCACGCACGCATACACGCACGCACGCACACACACAAGCACACAAACACACACACACACACAAAGACACGCGCTCTACCTCGCACACATGCTCAACTCATACCTCAACTATTTTACTAATTTAGAATAATTATTGTTGTGCCATAGTCGGTCATAATTAAAATTATTTGATTAGTTTATGTTAGTCTTTAAGTTTCCTTTTTCCAATATGTAGACAGTAAACTGTACTCTCTTTTAAAATGTTAATCCGAATCCGGTTACCGCGCCGTCACAGGCATAGCCTAGTGTCGGACCAACGGATAATCTGTTCGATTTGTTACTCATAACTTATAACAAACGATTCTATATTATTTTTATTCGTAATGGGTGGGTCGCTAGTTTACAATAAGTGTAGACGTCAATCACGTTGTTCTTCGTCACGACTAGACAAAGGTTCAGCATGTGTATCAGTGTAAACCTATCTCAGTCCATTCAAATAATATGAACAACACTGTACAGTGAAATATAAAGATACGTAGATTTGCACCTTATTCTATTGAAATAACGTGCAAAAGTGGATACATATCTTTGTACTCGACTGCAACTGATTCGTATGTTAATTTATAAATGTACATAAAAGAAGTACTGAATTAGAACAACATTTTAGTGCGTGCATTCTCATTAGTAATTAGACTCATTAGTTAGCTTAAAACTCTCTCAGTGCTCGACCGATCGCCGTTTTTAACAGACAAACACCCTCTTATCTCAATAGCTTTACAACATAAAACACTTGAGTCATAGGTACGCTCCTAATTGGACAATTTAACCTACAGGTCTATTAAAACTATTTAAGCCGCTACTTATCCATGTCCATTCGTGCACTTAATTTAATTGTTATTTAGACTGTTTCATTACTTTCGAAAGTTTGATTTGTATAATACTCACAAAACCGTATAGTGTATGTATGTCATAAAACGATAGTGGCTCTATTTTAGGTTATTTCTGGGTCACAAGCTCATTCCAATTTAAATCCTTTGTTATTTTCGAGACGTGATGTCACGAGGAGACAGTAGGTATCTCACTACCGCTGTTGATATAAATAAACGTCACCGGTGTAGTGTAAATCGTACGATAACACAGATTTCGGGTAAACGACCGCTTATTTCTGTATTGTGGCTGGTGTTTTTCTTCTACATGATTGCAAATAGATTTTTCTTTAGCTTTGTGGAAACGATGGTCCTACTGCCACTTCGCGCTTAATTAATTTTGAGTTTCAAGTTTAACGCCTGTTATCTTGTTAAATCCTGAGAGCCCATTATGATCTTGTTTAATGATGTAAATAAACGTGGATAAAAGCATCTGTCACGTCTTGACCAGTAACGTAAGTGCGAGCGTGACGGGTGCTTTAACCACGTTTTTCCACCGCGATAAAGTCGACCACAATACGGGCCCTGACTCACCTATGCCATTATATCTTTTATTTATTTCAAACAATTAGGTACTACTGGACAAGCAAAGCAAATAAAAAGGACTAATAATCTAAATTGTCACTTCTTCGTAAGGTATGACTGTATTTTTAAGAGTTAAAGGTGAAGAGATATGTAGGTATACACATATCTCTTAACTCACATGTTTTTATGAACTGTCACAGGGATCATATTTAATCAACCCATCCATAGAAATCATACCAAAACAACACACAATCAAAATTATAAACAGCTACCCTCCGTTTGTGTGAGATGATGACCATGTGATGGACGGACGGATAGTACTTTACTAAAAATTGTTTAACTTACAACGTCAAACAGCCATTTCCTTATCCTGATTTAATTAACTCTGTAATGCTCACGTCTAATATGACGAATCACTCTAAATGGCCATTAGTGGGAAAGGAAACGTCCATTTAACGTGACGACATGACCGAGGCTCACAAAGGTCGTCTTGTCGGTCAATTGGACTTGTCGCTCCTGAAGATATCACATAATAGAGCGAGCCATTGCAGCACCAGCTAATTTGCCACGCATTTATGAAATAGATAGGTTGGTGGTAATGCTACGGAAAACCATATTAGTTTCAAGTTTATATTTATAGTAGGTAATAGTTTGTAGTACCATTTGCTATTTAATTGCTATTCGTTACCGTATACCTATTGACCAGTTAATTGTTGTTCCTTTTTCTGACAGCGATATTTCTCCCTAGTTTTGTTGAAGATCGCCCGAGAATAATTTTATATTAAGACTCGGAAACCCCTTAGCTTCATAAATTACAACATTTAGCCAGTAGGTATTGTTTGTATGGCGAATTGGCGATAGCACGACGTCGTGACTCAATCCAATGACACAGTAAACATTCATACTGGATCACAACCACTACACAGAATAGTTCAATAATAATAACAGGCAGGCAACGTGCAAGTATTCGCACGTTGCCTGCTCTGTGATATCGTCGCCGGGAAGAGGAAACTTAGATATAATTACCGGGCTATAGATAAAATTAAAATATATATGTTTACACAAAATTAGAAACAAAATCCAAGTTTTTTTCTTCAAAAATGACACCCTTTTCGCATGTTTTTGGGTGAATCTTGGAAACGTTACGATCTTTAACGATGTGTTTTGATTTAATAATTGAGTATTATAAATTCTTTATCCAGGAAAATAATTTTATTAATAATAGTTGTGGTTTTAAATTAAACGGCAATTATTTGAATGTGAATGAAGGCGCAAGCGCAGCGTAGGGCGACCCCCCGCGAGATGGACGGACGATTTGGTCAAGTCCGCGGGGACCCGCTGGATGCAGGCCGCTTCCAACCGGGTGAGGTGGAAATCTTTGGGAGAGGCCTATGTTCAGCAGTGGACGACCTATGGCTGAAATGATGATGATGATGATGATGATGAATGAAGGCGCCCACAATCTCCATCTCACGTTCTACGCGCGGAAGTACCTACATAAAGCCATCCCTTTTAATTTTAACTTATTCGTCTATATCCTTGTCAGTAACCGATTATAACATTGACCTTCAATGAACAATAACAAGACATTGACTAATTGTTTCTTGTTGTTGTCTTAGACTACTCTAGAATTTAAACTTGAGCTAAATAAATTTAAAGGGGGTTTTAGTCACGGTTTAGTTCCAGCCTTGGACTTGCTTCACACTTCACAGGTTTGAAACTCGCGACGGAAAGCATTGATTCGTGTTATCTAGTTATGTACTGATAATGTTAGGTTATTAGTCAGAGGTGTACACATGACTCATACACGAGTTACAAGTACCTAGATCGTTCGAATGGGTTTTCGGGTTCCGTAGTCAAACTAGGAACCCTTATAGTTTCGCCGTGTTTGCATGAATATACGTATTTGACACGCCAACAAAGTGGTAAAATAAAATGTTGAAAAATAAATATTTTTACTGTATCTTCCATACACTTAACGTGGGGATGTTTTTTTTCCCGTCTACCCCACAGTGTGGGGTTTCGTTGGATAGGTCTTTGAAAAATATTGTGGGTTAGTGGAAACAATTTTTCGATTAAAGGCTCCGTTTATCAAATATTAAGCTTTAAAGCGCTAATTTTATTTAGTTGCAAGTGCAGGGGGGTACTTGACTCTAACTAAAAGTAGCGCTTTAAAGAGTGCCCTACAGCCAAAACTGCAAATACTAAAAATCTAAAAAATATTTTAAATTAAAGCACATATAATGAATTTAATAGGACAACTATAACGATTAAGTAGACTTCATTGGTTCTTGAGTTACAAACGGTTAAGTGTTTATACCTACCGAAATTTATTTATAGATATACTGACCGCGACCTATATCTGTCTGGGGATAACAGTTTTCCAATGGAAAAATTAAGTTTGTCGCGAGGTCTAATTTGATTGTAGTTGTTTGTTTGTTTGATTGTATTTGTTTTGTTTGTTGTTGTGTTGTTGTTGACGGAACCCTACACTGAGCGTGGTCCGACATACTTTTGCCCGGTTTTTTATTTACATAAACCTGAGGATATTGCGTTACGGTAAACTTCCATGCATATCAACCACAACTCGTTTTAACTTCCTCTGTAAGAATACATGGATAGGTAACCGTGAAGTTTTGAGATTTAATCAATAGGAGCACACTAGACTATACAGAGTGAAAAAACGAACGCCACATGGACGGCAACCAACCTTAACTATTGGATAGCAAGTTCTACGCTAAGGAAACTTACTTTTATTTTTGTAAAGATCCATAAATGCAGGTTGTTTTTAAATAAAAGTAATTCTCCATTGCGAAGAATTTGCTATTTCCAATGTTTAATGGTGTTATTCCCACCTGTTAGGTTACCACCAATTGGTTACCACTGGTAACAGCTGGGATGTTTTTTCCCACATGTTACCACTAAAGTACAGGTGTAGTGCATAATTCCTTTCCTTCGTATTTTCACGGAAACGTACGAACGTGTCATGCTACTTCAGTCATCCTCAGTACTTTTTGTACTGTGATCGACTGAAACAGCAAGACGCGTTCGTACGTTTCCGTGAAAATACGAAGGAAAACAATTATGCACTACATCTGTACTCGGTGGTATATATGTATAACAAGTGGGAATATTTTTCCCATTTGTTACCACTAAAATATTTGGTGATAACTACTGGGGAAAAAACCCAGTAGTTAGTGGTAACAGCTGGGAATTTTTATTCCCAGTAGTTACCAGTGGTAACAGGCGGGAAAAAAAATCCCAGCTGTTACCAGTGGTAACAAATTGGTGGTAACAGGTGGGAATAACCCGTTTAATGTAGTTAGTTGCCCTCCATGTGGCTTGATGTGAGACCTTGAATCATCTATCATGGTCAAAAGTAACCTCACCACATAGGTACAATGGTAACCTGGGAGAAACCACAGAATTATTATAGTGCGAGGTCGACCGCAACTGTAACACCTGTGACACCTGATACGAAGCATATCAACTAAGCACATATCATATCATACTATACATATGGAAGCGCAATGACCCAATGTGGGTCTTGGCCTAGGGCACTGACTAACACATCACGGAGATTCAGAACAAACGCGCTCATCACATATATGTATATATGACCATACCGGTAATCGAACCCGGGATTGCTAGCTTCGTAGCAGGGTCACTCTCCCAACTAGGCTAACGCGTCGTCAAAATCTTTAGAAATACATCATGGCGCCTGTTTGTATGTGTGTTTGTCTGTCAGGGTCACCGATTCGGAAGCGGTTTGGGTTGGTGTTGGTTCTTAGTTACGTTTCATAAAAATCGTTTTGGCCATTTATTAATTATCTTATCAGCTTTGAAAGTGGGAGTCGCAGTCATGGCCGGGGTTTCAATCTATTTATTATAACTAACTTTAGTCGTTCTAAGGCACCAACGGTATATAGGGTACACGGGTACGTATTATAATACCGAAGTTCAAAAGACCGAATTTCATAAGACTTATGAACGGAAGACCGAATATCAAAATGTCGAATGATTATTTTACCGAAAGTTTAAAATCCCGTTAGTTCGTTTGACCGGAAGCCTGAAATCTCGACGACTACAATCCTGAAAAATTAATATAACTACACCGGAAATACCTTCCTGTCTGCTCCGGCTCTGCGGGAAGGGCAACTCATCCGCCCTTGCGTAAGAAAGCAGTTTCCTACAACGGGCGAGGGTTCCCCTCCCTCCGCGCCTCCGTCTTTTTATATACACTATAGGGGTAAGGCAGACCAGACCACGTGGAGTCGGAGCTCAGCCAATTCGGTATATATATTTTTATCTGTACACGGCATCCATTGTAGGTATATTAATCTTCGGACAAGCGTACTTTCGGGATTATAATCATTCGGTCATTTGAAAATAGATATTTCAAGCTTCGGTTATACTTTCGGTATTTTAAATTTGGGGATTATAATACGTACCCAGGGTACACATACATATCACTATGACGGTACAACAAATAGGCATGTAATGGGTAGTTTGAACTGTTACTTTGATTTGAAAAAGTCCATACCTACGCAGCTACAGTTAGCATAATATCTTAATTGTTCTCGCGCGTACCTACGTAGTTAGCACAGCTCAGTGACTCACTTTCGCTGTCGAGTGATCCGCTTAGTAACTTCACGTGGTGAGACAAAGAAGCCACGGAAAACTCGTGTTCTCTACTCTTCAGGTCGACTGTTTATTAAAGTTGTGATACTCAGCAATTGTCTTTCCAAACGTGCGAGTAAAAAATCACTCCATACTAGTCTTGCCAAGCTCTGGTGGCCCAAATTTTGAATTTCCACCACCTCTGTCTGTGAATTTGGCCACGACTTGAAAGATAGTGAAAAGGATAGGGCACCAGGATTATCGAATTTCGCGTTTAAACACCCCAAGCTCGCAGTTTGTAGGGTTCCCCCACCTAGATGCTTGTGTGTCATGCGATAGGTACTTGTTAGCCCCTGCTCGAAGCGTTTTTATTGTTCCCGGTTACTCAATGTTTGTGTCTATCAGTCCTAAACTTAATGGTTTGAATAGGTACTGCGGCTATATTTTTTATTATTTCATCATAATTTAAGTTAAAAAACGTTTATTCAGTAAGTAGGCCGCAGGGGCGAATTTTTTCGTCAAAAATCTACCAGCGCTTCCCTTCGCTTCGGTATGAATCTATCATAAAATAAATATTACATTGAATAGATTGAGCAGGAAAATGTGTCAAAACTCAGAATTTTCATAGGGACTTATTAAAGAGTTCTGCCACAGACATACATTCTATTTTATACACTACTAGCGACCTGCCCTCGCTTCGCTTCGATTAGAGTTTTCTGTTACAGAATAGGGAATATGCATGGATTTTAAAATCGCTTTTCTCAGGAAATATGAAAATATCGTAAAAGAGATCACCAAAAGTGAAATTAAAATTAAAATCGGTCAACAAATACGGATGATACAAGCATTTTAAAATACTAATTAGACAGAGAGATCCGAAGTGCACCGGTGACGTCATTGTGCAATTCGGCCATATAAACTCCACGTAAAATACAGTTTTGCTAGAAAGAAATAGGTACAAATCTATGTTGGCTTATATCTTGATTATATTTATAGCTATTCAAAAAAAGTTGTTTCTCAACTGTTTTTAACGTGATTCAGCTTTTATTAAAGCTGTGAAAAAAGTCATGAATATTCCCTTTTTATTATACATGAAACCTTCCGAGAAAAAGTATCTAACTGATAGTGAAAACCGCATACAGAAAGGAGTTGAAAAATACGAAAAGACAGCAGTGAACTTGTGCAATTTTTATTGCTAGTCTTGCTTACGTAGATATAAATTATATGAAAACAGACCAGCTGATTTTGCATTTGCAACTCAACTGTAATCTAGTTCTTGACCTTATAAAACCTTCGAGAGTTCGATCATAAATAGACCGAGATAACAAATCCAAGAAATTTCCAACTAAAGCATTTTCTGCTCAAGTCACACAGATGCATATTATGTGTTAATGTATTAATAATTATTTTAATAAGCCCTGGATTTATTTATTTTTTGAACAATTATTGGACGGATTCCTCTGCAACTGGCCAGAAGGGACACCAAATAGGGACATGTGGAGATCCCAACTCTCCTAGACTAGAAGTGGGACTCATACAGGCCAGTATTTTTTTTAAATTAAAAACTTTAGTTTAAAATACTCTAAATTTAACCAACACCATCAGTGTTATAAATGTTATAATACCTATGGCCAGTAAGGGCAGAGCTATAAGATTGCTCTAACTCTGTCCATTTTAATGCCCGAAACTTGGCAGGTTTTAAGAGTAATACACCCACACAGCCCATTGAGTAAATGGGTAACAAGTCAGATTTTACTATTAAAATACTCACAGTAACAATCATGCAGTGGTTCTCCTTAACCGCTCCGCAACATCCAAAGAAGGCTACGATAAACACTATCACTCCCACAATGATGAGCACAATCGGCCCTGAAGTGTAGAAGCTCTCATCGGTCAAGTCAATGTACGGAGATGAGTCTACCTCTGCCTTGATACCAACTATCAAGATGATCAGCCCAGTGATCTGTAACAAAGAGTACGTAAGAGAGTACTTTCATAATATCAGACAAAACAAATCTACCTTAGGGTATTAAATATAACTACAGTTGTATAAAGAAAGTGTTAGTCAATTTAGTACATATATTAAACTAGTTTGGACCATAGTAAGTTTACCGGGCCATGCCTGTGCTGGTTTCAGAGGACTCAGGGCGACTTCGTCCACAGTCCTAATTCGTCACGTTCTTAACCCGTCCACAATGCCATATGGCCCACTATTCCAATTCATCGGCATTCCTATGTTGTCACCTTCCTTACTTATCTACTTTCCTATATTGTCACCTTCCTAACTCGTCCACATTCCTATATAGTCCACAGTGCTAACTCGTCCACACTTCTATTGTGTGGTCAACTTCTTCAATATTGTATGGCTAACTTCAGTTTGCGCTGTGGACGATATAGGAATATGGATGACTTAGCACTATGGACAATAATAGGAAATTGACGATATAAAAATGTGGCCGAATTAGGAAGGTGGCAATTTAGGAATTACATGCTGATGACATGGCATTGTGGACGAGTTAGGAAGGTGACGAAATAGGACTGTAGACAAAGTCGCCCAGAGGCTTTCAGAGTTTATAATGTTGGAATTGTCAAACAAATTACCATCAAACTTGATTAAGCTAGCTTCTAATAAAAGATCATCCACTTTTGAGCTATAAAGCCACATACAGATTAATTGGCCAGCACCCGTATTGCCTTTGCAACAGTGGATAAAACATGTCACTCTCGCACTTACACACTGGTCAGAAAGTCACAGACATGTTAAACACGCTTATCGACATATAATAAAAATAGAATATAATATAAATAGGATAAAAACGACCATAATATGCCCACTAGGCATGTATTACGAGCTGTCAAAATTCGACAGGTATATATCAGTCCAATAAGTCTGTCCCTTTTACAGGCTGGAGTTTTGACAGCTCAAAATACAGCCTCTGGGAAAACAATTACTTAAAGGAACAATATTAAAGAACTTGACTTTTTAAACAAGTTGCTGCAAAATGAAAATATTACACTGTGAGTTTTACCATATAAACATACATACACACACACAGACAAACTCATAATTAAGATAAGGTCTTGTTATTTGCACCACCAGCAAGATAGTGTTTGTATGATCGAACATTACTCTGTTATACTGGATGACCTTAATAAAAAAGTAAATCATGTTGCAATCATGCAGTAATAAAATTAAATAATGTTTCAAAACTTAACTACCCATCTTGTTTCTTAATTATGTATTTAGTACGCTATTCCACCAATGCGGTCCTTATGCAATCTGAAAGCGATTCATTTTTGCAACATAACATTATTTGCCTCGTACCTACTACGGATATTTTTTTACTTTGAAGGTAGATTCGATGCTTAAATTGAAACTTAACCAAACCCACTTTACCAAATACGGAACATAACTATTCAGTTATGACGAAGACCTTGAGAATGCAGTGATAGTCGTTAAAAAAATCTACGGTCATCTAGAAAAAACTTACCGCAAACAAAAGGTTAAAACAGAAGAGCAGGTACTTCACACAAGACATTCCGAATCCGAGAGCCATTTTGTATTTCTTGAGAATTCAACAATAAGATCACCACCTGAAACCAAATGACGCCGTAATTAAACCGTATTTAGTTATTGTTAAAACGCACAAGTGCAAATTTGAAAACATCGATTTGTCGTGTTGACATGACAGTGAGTCACTACAAAAATATAAACTGACATTAATCAGCCCAGAAACCTGAATTCAATCTGAATATGAAATTTAAACGTAGTTTGAATTTAAATAAACGTAATTTAAAATAATCTTACCGCCAATTCCAGATAAAAATCTCGATAAAACAATGAAGAGACGACCCAGCGTTCTTCAACCACGGAAAGCAAACACGAATGAAAATCAGTGTTGCTAGTCTAGTCTAGTCACTCGCTACTTGTTGTGGGCATCGATCGATGATGTGATGTTTTTCAATATAATGGAAATAAATGAAACATTTTTGAATATAGTGATATCTTAAACTTCATAAAATAAAACAAATGTTGTACAACAGCCTACTCCTTTTTTGTTCAATTATTCGCACTATACAAAGAGAGACAATGTTGCCAGGGAGATGCGGGGTAATGGCGGGAGTATTTAATTCTGAGATTTAAATAAATAACTGAGATTACATTGATTACCTATTACGTACGTTTGTCGTTTTAAATAGGGTAAACTGCAACGGAAACTCATATCTGTGGTTATAAAATACACATTAAAAAATAAATTCTCTCCAGAACATTTGGCTTTTGGTAACAGCTGGTGTAAAATCGTGGAGAGTCAGGTCCCAGGATAGTATAAAATATAGATTACTTTATTTAAACATAGATATCTATCAGATTACAATTTCGGACTAGGAATATACATCAGAGGTTATCAAAATAAATGTGGACTACATTATTTTGGGAGATAAATTTTGGCGGCGATACGGATAACGTCAAGATAACCCAGAGATCGAATGTTTCGATAATCATCTCGGTCTCCAGTTGTCTCTTATCGATCGGGGATACGGGAGATTTTCAGAGGTGGTCCGAAAAATGTTGAACATAAAAGTGCCTAAGTTTTTGAAGTCAGTGAGGTATAACCTGGCCGGGGTCAACGGTATTTTCGTGGTAAGGTGACTTTATTAGTTTAAATATTTATTTGGATGGGCAACAGTACAAAGAGTGCTTAACTTTAAAACCTTCATATAATATTTAGATAATAATAACTAGCTTCGGTAACCATAACGAAATACTAACATATTCGATACAAAGACATTAAGCTGATTTGTTGTGACCTTGGTAAAGTTTAACAACTCTGAAAAGTATTAAATTGCAATATGTACAGTCAACGTCATAAATAAGTATCATTTATGTACCTTGTCACTTTAACGTCATGTTTGAAATGTCATACAAAATTGTGAAACGATTGAAAGCGACAAGGTAGGTACATAAATGATCACTTATTTATGACGTTGACTGTACCTATTTATCCCTAAAGTGATTATTTAAATAAAACCGAATGTGTTCGGACTGCTTGGTTGGTTAATCAGTTACTAGCTGTTAACCGCGTCTCCGTCCGCGTAGAAGTCACGGGTACAAGATAGGTACAGTCAACCTTATAAGTAGGTGCACACTTTTGTACCTTGTCGCTGAAACGCCTTTGACAGATTAGTCCATCATTTCAAACATGACGTGAAAGTGACAGAGTACTAAAGTGTGCAGCTTCTTATAAGGCCGACCGTACCACTTACATATTCTTCCTTGGGGCTAAACCTAGGTATCTCCATCTGCATACAAAATTTCATCGATATGGGTTCCGCGGATAGCAATAAAAGCTTAGTTTAATGCTTTACCTTAACTTAGTGCATTTTTTTCAAATAAGTAGAAATAATAATGTACTCGTACTTGTGGTACGTACGGTATCACAAATTCAAAATAAACGAAGCATATTCAATCCTTACACGTTAGTAATAATTGCACTTGCTACAGTTTTGTCTTGAATAGGTACCACCATTTGTCTTAATATAGCAGTTAGGTGCCCTAGGTGTAGTTAATTTTCGTGACGCAATGGGAAAGTTACACTTTCTTCATTTTAATTCTTGTACTAACTATGTACTACACACTTTTTTTGCAAACCGCCCGACAATCAATATTGCAAAAAAAAAAAAAAAGCAAAAATAAGTCTGAAAATAAGCTTTTTTATTCAAAATTCCTGTGTATGTATGTTTTAATAGCTTTCATAGTTATTAAACATACAACCTATGTAAATAACTCATCATCATTTTACAGTTAAGATTCTTTAATTACTTTACTTCTGAAATTTAAAACTGTCTTTTTTTCCACAGTTGACCGGCGCTCTTTTAATAATAGTAGGACTTATAGTTATAGCCAAGAATACGGAATATGGGGAAATGCTTACAGACAGATTCTATACACTGCCCGGTTTCACCATCGCCATTGGTGTAATAATACTTTTTGTATCCGTCCTCGGGTTCTATGCAGCTATTTCGGAAAAATTCTACTTTATCGCTGCGGTAAGTGCCTGAAATAAAACTATAGCAATGTTTGAGTTAAGATGTTTGTGTGCTATTTAATTTGAGTAGGCGTTCCTATTACTTGCTCACAACACAAGGCTAGCTAGTTGCGTAGATGCAGTCACGGACATTAAGTAAATAAATAGTGAGATGGATTCACTGGACTAAGGCCCGTATTAATAAACTGATCATAACTCTAATGCTCGTCTCGAGTTGCGTCAAAAATGATATCGTAATTGTTATGCCCCTATGGAACTCTGCCATATGACAGCGTCATGTGACGACATAGAAAACACATGGGAATTATATCGTAGGTTTTATACGACAAGGTTCTATAATGGTATGTGGATTAAAGTCCGTGACCGTACAATTTCATTGCGCTAACATGACTTTGTAATTGATTTGTTACCTCAGTTACCTTACATTTATAGAACTTCGTCTTGTAATGTTTAACTGAAGTATATTATTCGATACAACTTTTATTACCTACCATACTACTTGCGAAGTCGCGGGCATTAATAAAGTTACTGTTCCATTCTAGTACCTGGCTCTAATGTTGATAATCCTGGTGTTCGAGATGTCGTTAACAATAGCCTCGTTCAAGCTGGAGAATGAGGTTTCCTCGGAGATCAGGGCGCCCATGGTGGCCAGTCTGCAGCAGTACGAGTCCAGACGTGACGTCGCCAAGTTGTGGGACGAGATGCATATGGATGTGAGTACTAAGTACCAGCTTCTAGTAGCAATCGGCTGGATATCGGAATGGTATAATTGTCACTCGTTTCATAGGTCGGTTTGAAAGAGCTGGTATGAATGGAACGAATTAAACTTGAGACCCTTGCAAGCTCGGAACAAAAATCCCGCACAAAACCAGATCCTATAAATCGGAAGCAGGCGGGTGAGGGCGAGCGCGAGCTAGAGTGTTCACACGGACTCCGGTTTTGCAGGATCCGATAGTTAGTAGATCCTACAGGCCTTAGCGTTCGAAGATTATTTCTCCACCATAGCCATTAATACCACGAAATGTCTTCAATCATCTGCGATTGGAGCTCAAAAATTACTTTGTGGTAAGGTTACTAAATGTAATTTAAGTTTTGATTTTAGCCATGTAGACTCATTTTCAGTCGTAAAGGTATTTAAATCACTCAGTTTAAAAAAAACCGAGGATTTATGGGGAACGTCAGTTAAAGTCATCCATCATATCATAGATATAATTGCACCACACTTAGCTTTAATCTACAATAATTGCATTTCAGAGGGGGTCTTTCCAAATCTTATGAAATATAGTAAAGTCATACCACTTTTTAAATCGGGCGAGATGAGTGATTTAACGAATTTCCGTCCCATTTCTATTCTACCTGTTTTAAGTAAAGTTTTTGAAAAGTTAATGTTAAAAGATATGTTAGGTCACTTCAATAGAAATAAACTGCTTAACAGTAATCAGTTCGGCTTCACCAGAGGACGATCCACAACTGACGCAGCATCTGTACTCATTAAATATATATATAATATTTGGGAGAAATCTTGTGATGCAATAGGATTTTTTTGTGACCTTTCCAAAGCTTTCGATTGCGTAGATCATGAGACTCTTATATTAAAATTAGAACATTATGGTCTGTCAATTAATTCTCTAAATCTTATGTCTTCATATCTTAGTGATAGAACACAAACGGTTGTGGTAAACAAAACACAGTCCATGGGAGCAGCTATTAAACTAGGTGTGCCTCAGGGCTCTATATTAGGTCCTTTCTTATTTTTGGTTTATATTAATGACTTACCACGCACGGTAGATAACCTTTGTGATATTGTGCTATTTGCTGATGATACATCATTAATTTTCAAGGTAGAACGAAAATCCGTCGATTACAGTAGGATAAATGCCACGCTAGGTAAAGTACTTAATTGGTTTACTAGTAACAATTTGCTACTCAATGCTAAAAAAACTAAATGTGTTAGGTTCGCTTTGCCTAATGTTAGACCAGTAGAATCCAGTTTATTTCTAAATGATGAGTGTTTGGAAATGGTAGATAAGGCGCTTTTCTTAGGGATAACTATAGATAAAAACTTACAATGGAGTCCCCATATAGCAGTACTAGCAGGCAAATTAAGTTCGGCAGCTTATGCTGTTAGAAAAATCAGGCAACTTACCAATGTTGAGACAGCTCGCTTAGTTTATTATAGTTATTTTCATAGTGTTATGTCGTACGGTATTCTGGTTTGGGGAAAAGCTGCTGACATACAGACTATATTCGTGTTACAAAAAAGAGCCATTCGTTCTATATATAACCTTAACTCCCGTGATTCCTTAAGATTAGTATTTAAAGAAATTTGTATCTTAACAGTAGCGTCACAATTTATTTATGAGAATATAATTTATGTCATTAAAAATCAAGACTCTTTTGTTAAGAATTGTGATATACATAATTTGAATACAAGAAATAAAAATAAAATTGCTATTAAAAAATTTCGTGTCCGTAAGGTTTATAAATCATTTGTAGGTCAATGCATTATTTTCTATAATAAATTACCTGACTCAGTTTTAAAGTTACCATTTCCAGTACTTAAAAGTTACTTGAAAAAGTCGTTGATGTCTAAGGCTTACTATAGGGTCGAGGACTATCTAACAGATAAAAATGCTTGGCCTAAACTTAACTAAACACCTAAATAACTGATTAATAAAATAGGCATAAAAATATGTAAATATTGTATATTGTCTAGGGGACACGGTTTCTGTAGGAGAATGTATCGAAACTTTGTATGTGGTGGTTGTCTTGCACTGTCATAGGAAAGTATATATATATTTTTTAATATATATACATATTTTATATAAATATATATTTTTTTTATTAAGTACTATTTATTTTATTAAATTCTTAGTTTTGACACATTTTCTTGCACAAGCTACGCTTGAATGTTTTTTATTTTTATTTTTATTTTATGTTAAATTCATTGTTTTATATCATGCTAGGTTAAGCTTTATAATTGTATAATATCATAAGTTTTAAAAAACGACTGACTGTTGAGTTTCTTGCGGCGTTTCTTCTCAGCAGTGGTCTCTTGCGAAGCGCTGGTAGATTTTGACGTGTAAAAGTGCCCGTGCGGCCTAATTACTGAATAAACATCTTTTATCTTTTTTTTTTTTTTTACAAACCCGGCCGTCGGTCGTGTGAACGGGGGGTAACCTATAGTTCCCGCACATGCATCAAATGTATATTTCTTAACACTGGACAGAAATATTGCCCGAGATGGTTTGGTTTCGAGTCACACAATATCACCTTTACTTATACCTCAATGTTTACGTCGGCCTGCTTGCTGATTGGTCGACAACACGTTTGTCCAACCAACCTTGAGTACAGATTTCACCCATCCATAGCGAGGGATACTATCTTGTTCTTATAAAGATAAAATCATCGAAATATGTTAAAGAAACCAAATGCTTAAAACATCAAAAATAAACGTTAGTAATAATAATAAATAAATAAATAAAGGATTAAGTTTCCCCGTGGTCGTGGTTGCCAGGCCCAAAAATATAAAAGCCGGACACATAACCATACTTTTCGCCGGACGTTTTGCCTGCTGCGAAAGCCTGACACAATTAAACTTAACGCCACGTGACGGCATTTTCCATCGCTGTTCCAGTTCGAATGCTGCGGGGCCGTGAACGTCAACGACTGGCAATGGACGCGTATCCCAATCAGCTGCTGCCATATCGACTACGGCACTATCTCGCCGTTTGACTGCACCCTGGCCGCAGCCTACTCCACGGGCTGCATCACCGTCCTGGGCGCGTGGCTCAGCAACAACATCCATGTGCTCGCCATTACTGCACTCGTCGCCACTTGCATACAGGTAAGGTACACTTCGTTCTTTCAAATAGTGTGCATTACAACACTTTGAAGTCTTCTTTGAAGCAATTGTAGGGGCACATCTAAGCATGCAAACTATTTGAACGAAGGAAAAGTATAGTGTCGTTCGTCAGCGGTTCGCGCAAAATAAAAACATTTCTTGTTGCTGACTGGTCTTCTTAATGAGTGATGAGTTAAGTAAGGGTACACTACATAATTCCGAATAGTCATGACTCCGAATGGTTTAAAATTCAAAATTTTCATAATTTTCTGAACGCATTGTTCGAACCAACCTCATCAGGATCGCGGGACCGCGGTGGATGCGAACAGCACAAGACCGGTCAGAGTGGAACGCCTTGGGGGACGCCTATGGACCGTAGACGCGCTTATCCCACCTACACTAGCTACACTATTACCTACACTTTGATCTATGGTTTCATAATTTCAGGCGGTGCTATCTGCCATCGCAGCCTGGCTGGCTTGGCGGTCGAAGTTCGAAACTGTGGAACTGGAGTCCTAGATTTAGAAATAGCCCTAATATTAGCAATAATTATGTAAATAACTGAGTTTGTAACTTCGAAATAAACGATAACTATTAAGTCTAGTGTTTTTTTGTGTTTTGGTTTATCAGCGGTTACTCAAGAATACATAAAATTAATGTTTAAAAAAACAAAATAACGTATTTTAAATGGTAGGTAATTTTAAAAGGCTTAAGCTTGAAAATATTGTGGGAGGCCAACTTCAGTTAAACCGACCCTACTATTTTAAAAGAAGTAATTTTTTGCGGGTTTGAAGGCAGTTTCAACTTCTCAATGAATAAGAAACCGCGGGAAAGTCTTAGTCATATGTAACCCCGATCGATATCTTGAAATAGGTAGGATTGCGTAGTTCCCGTGGCCATCTGTGGTTTTCATCATCAGTTCCACTTCACCTACTGATGATTTCAGAATGCAAATGCTGGACATTGTTACTGAAAATACCCAAATCGCTATAAGCAAATGTAGCCTATAATATTTGAAGAGTTCCCTCAATCCCTCATGGATATCCTCATCAGATACCAGATTTACCTAGTGACAATGGGATGACCTCAAGGACCTATACCCTATCAAACAATAAAATATCTTCAAAATAGGTCTTCTATTGACGGAGAAATCGACGAACATACACATTACATGTACATGTTCATTAAAACAAATACTAGTGATTGTCAAAGCGCCTGATCGACACAACTCGTGACCAAAATGCCGGCCTGTACTTGGCACAAAGATTAAGCATTGCCATTCAACGTGGCAATGCTGCCAGCATTTCTACGGCTAAGTAGCCGGACATAAGTATATACAAATACTTTCATCGTAATCTATACTCTATACCATACTATAATGTTATAAAGAGGTAAAGTTTGTGACGTTTGTAAGGGGTACCTTATCCCTGTATTCTACAGAATCGATCCATGTGGGCACGAGAATAGCTAGTAATTTATAGTGCTAATGTCAATGAAATTTATGAATTTGGTAGAGGTAGGCAGCTACTGTCTGAGAAGCAAAGCTCGGTAAAGTCCCGAAACAGTAGACCAATAAATTCGAATGTAGGTGCGATTAAAATGACAGAAGAACCAATTAAATTTATCAACTTTATCAATGGATACAAATGTGATAACAAATATAATCGGGAACACAATTATGTTGGTTTAAAGTGTGCCTACAACGCAGACGGCTGTTTACAGAAAATGTCGACTAAAATATATTCGGACGATACAAAGTATCTACTAAAGATCAATTTTCTATACCTGGTAAGTACGCGAGTTATTCTAACGATATTGCTTGAAAAAATTGGGAATATATGTATAATAATACCACTACATACTGAAGGCAATGTAACTAATGTTATGATGAGTGGTGACTTATGAATTACTGTTTAATTCTGTTAAATGTATGGAACAACATAATGTAGAACGCACGACAACGGCTTACGTCATTCAATATATATAATAAAGAGGGGTACTTTCACAAAAAGTAATTAGGATTATGTGTAATATAGAACAAGAACCCATTGCAACCTACGAGTAATTTACCTACCTAAATTCCACTTTGTACTTTATCGCATAAACAAAGGCAATCTTGTTTGACATTGTTTACATTACGTGGCTGTTAAGTGACAAGGTACAAAAACCGGCCAAGTGCGAGTTGGACTCGCGCACGTAGGGTACCGTACCACTATACATCTAAATAAATGTTTTTCTTTATTCTTTATTATATTGGAGTTGATTGAATGAAAGGTAAAATGCGGTTTACGATTTATAACGTATTAAAAAAAAACGTATGGGTTTGATGAAAAAATAATAATTGAGTTTCAATTCTAAGTATGGGGAACCCCAAAAATTTATTGTTTTTTTTCTATTTTTGTATGAAAATCTTAATGCGGTTCACCGAATACATCTACTTACAAAGTTTCCATAGTATAGCTCTTATAGTTACGGAATAAAGTGGCTGTGACATACGGACGGACAGACGGACGGACAGACATGACGAATCTATAAGGGTTCCGTTTTTTGCCATTTGGCTACGGAACCCTAAAAATGTGTACCTTGATTTTAGTACAAGGTTTAGTTTAGGAACTAGATTAATTTGTGCCAGATGGACCCCTCGGTACCTATAGGTATTTATTTACTCTTTCAGATAACTGGATTTATAGCCTTGCTGATGATTGCTTCAACACAGAGTGTCTTTAAGGACTACTCATCATTCTTTACGGAGCCGTTTTCAATCATCCGCAGTACCTTCCTCGCCGCTGATGTCATGATCTTCGTTACAGCTATCTTCGGGGTCTATGCGATATTTACCGAAGTATATTTCCTGAAGTTGGCGGTGAGTTGTAGATATACGACTAGGTACCTAATCAGCGGTTTATCGAACAGACTGACGCATTAGCTCTAAATACATTCCTTTTTTTTATGACACTTTTTAGATAGCTTTAGGGTGGGGTAAATAATTATCCTTGTCATTCATGTTAAGTAACTCCCTACTCTCATAGACTTTTTAGGTTTTTTTAATTTACCTTGGTACGCGGTATGTCTGAGTACAGGGTGCCATTGACAACACGCGGTAGATTTAGCGGTGTTTGCATTACATTGAATTTGCGATTAAGTTTGTTAGAAAAAAACTGAAAGCTAAGTTTTCATTTTAATTAGGTAAGACCATTATAATATAATTACCGGTGATCTATAGAGCCCCTGTTTTTAATATTATCCCCGGTTTTGGGCCACACACTGTATATTAATAATTTTGATTGAAGTCTGTTTACACCCCATTTTCACATTAGTAGAGGAAGCTGTTGTACCCCGGACATATTTAAGTTTTTATCAATATTTAAAACATCCCACGCTCTTCAAAAATAAATATCTATGTCATTAGAACCATTATCTATGATCTATGAAAATTAAAGTAAAGTTACTAACAACAGTCGGGAGCGGCGTGTGCGTCGAAAAAATTTACAAAGATATAATATTGGTCACAGAAAGTGAGTATTTAGGACTTTATTTAAAACTCCTTTATTTAGTGTTTTTTTAGATATATGAAAACTGAATAATGCATGCTGAAGCTACATTAAATAGCTATCAGATAGTGCGGTCGTTTCGACTAAACTTTTAGACGAAGTGCGTTAAGTGGCGTTTACGAAGCTTACTTTAAAAAAAATATGCTTTGTTGTACCTTGGACATCAAACTTACGTTGTACCTTGGACTACGGACCAAGGTGGAAGAACTTCAAAGTTTTCTAATTCTTACATTGTTTTGTATATTTTAGGACAAAGTTTTTTTTTGTGTTTTTAATATTTGAACATGATACATAAAGATATTAATGAATTATTATTAAATTATTATACACTACGGACTTTACATTAAAATTTAAAAGTTAAAGTTAATACTAAACTTATTTAAAATAAAACTAAGCTACTCAAATATTAAAAATTAAACATAAACACCACTATAAAAAGAACACCCCCTCTAGCAGGTCCGCTCGCGGCATAGTCCCTAAGACACTGGCTGCATTACCTCTCTGGATGGCTAGCCCAATCCTTTGGGAAAGGTAAGCGCCAGCTCTAGGGTCTCCGGAGGTGTCGATGAGCCGGGATGACAGGGCCTTAATAAAACTTTTCATGTCAGCTGACCAAGGTCCCATTGTTTCCACCGCAAGCCGTTTTTAATTGATCTCAGGGAGGTTTTTCTTTTCTTTTAGGAGAAAAGGTAAATATGACCTTTTCTAGTAAATTTTACTCAGGAACCTATGAAAAGATATTCGTCCGAAGACTTAGGTTAACCTTTTTTCTCGTCAATAAATAAATACTAGATGATTACGTGGTTTCTTCGCAAAAATGATACGTGTCCAAGGTACAACACAGACTGTCCAAGGTAAATTATCTTTACATATTCACATATTTGGTATCTGAAGCAACTCGTTTTTTATTTCAAAAAAAAAAGGAAAACCAAACACTGTCCGGGGTATAGGTAAAAAACTCAAGTAAAGGACCTCTTGCATGTAGTTGTGACACATCTGTATAGACCGTTCGATATTCTATATTTGAAAGTTGACGTACATTCCATATTCGTTTTGTATACAACTACATGCAAGAGGTCCCTTACTTAATTTTTTTACCTATGCAACAGCTTCCCCTTTCTAAATTGTGATGAGACCTTTTGGCTTGTTTTTGTTTCCCTTTTTGGATTCGTTTATAACTTTTACCTCGACATTAAACTAACTGTAAAATTTAGATTAAACGTATACTTATCTAGCTCATCGTTTTAGTTGGTCTGCGCCATGATGCTTTCGTTTGTGTTTAAACTGGGTACAAGCATCGCCATTGACCAGTTTCTTCATGGCAAGACTATATCTTCGGTGCAAACCCAGATGAACACCACGATGGGGTATTATGGGGGCGATATGAACTACATATATACGAAGGATTGGGATAGTGTGCAGGAAGATGTAAGTAGTTTTTAGGAGATTTTGTCTAGAAGATAAAAAGCATGAAATACTTAACTCCGATAAAGCGCAAATGTAAATAAATCAAGGAAGTAGAAAGGGGCGCGGACGATTTCCCAAAGACACATGCGCGCCTGGTTATGGCTGCGTCCAAAGCGTCTATAACGCGTCATAATATAAACTGTCACTCTCGTTCGTGTCAGAAGGTGGCGGTAAGATGAGGTATATCTCATCCGGTAGTCTTATCATACTAGGTTGGTGCCCAGTAGTGCCCATGAGGGCTCCCCTACTATTTATCTTAATGTATGTAGTGTTATATAAAAGTTATGAGTGTGGACACAATTTCAAAATCACTTTAAAAAAAAACTGTTATTTCGTTATATCTTTAAAAGATCTCCCATGGTCTAGAAAACTGTCAAAAATGGCAGAGTGTTTGACCAATTCTTTTTTCAAAATCAGCTTCCGCCCTAGGGTATGAAATGTCATTTTCACATCACCTATTCGGAAAGGGGACTTTTCTTCCCTCCTAGGAGGGATCAAAGCGGCACTTTTCTGTTCAAGGACATTTTGTCGCCAGCATTAAATATAAACGCCATGAAATATGAAAATAGTATGGACATAATCATAAATCGTGACACAATATACTATTTCAGCCTGCTAATGAAATATGAACATCCTTACTTTCCGAATAAGAGCGATAAAAAATAAATGTACAAAAATACTGTCTTTGCTGTTCCCATATTCTACGCAGCCACCGCATGTTTCTATTAAAATCTACCATTTGCGTTTCCAGTTCTCCTGCTGCGGAGTCAAGTCTGCAAGCGATTGGTTTGAGTACTTAAACACTCAAGAAACTGGACAACTGCCAGTTAGCTGTTGCAGGTGGAACTATGGCACAGTTGGCATGTTCAGTTGTACCTTTCCCGAGTCACACGTCACTGGTTGTGCTAATGCGTTAGGAGGCTGGGCAGAATCGCAACTGGCAGTAATGGGGATTGTTGGCATCGTATCCACGACGATTCAGGTATTTTTTAATTTTTTAATGACATTTTGCCGCATGCTGGAAACCTACCAAGGCTCGGAAAATGGGTAATTTTGAAAACCACACCCTGTTCCTTACAGCAGAGTTTTCGTTATGATGTTTATAAAAAATATTATTAGATATTTTGTAGATTTACTAGCGGCCCGCCCCGGCTACGCTCGGGTGTGGTTTAGTATGTTAATTCCAGGGTAAAGTTAATCCTAGTTATCATGATATCAAAATATGATACTGTCACCATAATTATAAATTTGAAATAGATTAGAAACAATGTATCCAGGATTAACAGACGTCATCGAACGTCACTCCATTTTTCTGACGATTTCGTTAAACGAAAGAAGTTGGTCATCTTGGCTACCACCCCAGACGTATCGTTTATTTACCTAGATTAGGTATCGACCTTTTTGGTGTCTTTCATTAATAATATTGTCACTGAATACATATAAATTATGGTATAATAAATGTAAAGCATCTTTTTTTTATTTTTCGTACGGACAGAGTTTTCAAAATGACGGTCGTTTTTCATTGGTACCTACATAGGGGTGTTGTGGGTTTTACAAGATTTAATATTTCGCTATTTTTTTGCTTTTTGTTTCAGTCATGGCTCACCCTCGCCTCTTTCCTGCGCGTCAAAGACCGAAAAGTCAGTCAAGCGAAAACCAACACAGAAGTCATACCAGAAGAAGTCAAATCACAAGTTATTTATGATGCGGGTTGTAAATATTAACTAGAAGTTACAATTAAATAAGATTACTCCTGTCAGTTACATTATAATTGTATACTGTACTTTAGATTCATATTTACATACATATCACGCCTTCATTCCCGTAGGGTTAGGCAAGACAGAGACCACTTCTTCCACTTGCTACTATCCAGACAAAAATCCCCTTGCTTCCTCCTCACTCGATAAGTTTCTTCAAATACGTGCGTCGGTTTAGGGTACCCCTGACCTGGCCTATTCTTAATACGTCCCCGATCTGATCGTGGAACGTTCGCCCTGAACCTTCCCCCTGCAACATTCCCATTCTCTTCCCATATCTCTGTTTTTATGTCATACAAATCATATATTTAGGTGTAAGTATATGCATTATTTACTTATATATTAAATATGAAGATATTAATTATTTTTACTGTTATATATGTAACACGACAATAATTTGAAGCTCAACAATGCCAATGATATGATAATAGATATACGTAACACTTAACTGAAGACTGGATGGGTACGGATCCAACACATGAAGATATGTTACACAACTAAACGATTTGGCTCAGGACTGGATATATGTTAGTATTTATTAATTACTATAGTTAGAAATTTATTCACACACACACGCACGCACGCACGCACGCACGCACGCACGCCATTAAAAAGCCGCATTCAAAAACGCAAAAAATTATTTCTTTTAAAATGGTCGGCTTTTGGTTAAAAATATTGTGATATGTGAGTCGGGGACTTCAGTTTGATTGACCTATACATACTAGTGACATTTTTAACCTTTTCAACGCTATGTCAAATACAAAAGACGTCATTGCACTCACACGCCAATGACAGCTTAAAACCAGAGCAAATATCAACCTTGCCTCTTAGACACTCAGGTCTATTTTACGCTGACAATCACTACGGAAATAACCGTCGTTGGCGTTGAACCAGTGGTGCGGATATATCCGTCAATGGCGTTGAAAAGGTTAAAGAAGTTATTTTTTGCGATGGCGGTTTTTTGTTTTTTAAAACATTTATTTTATTTTATACTTTTTTGTGATCATTACCCACTTCTTAGTTGATATGAAACTAAGTTATTTCAAGCGCGCCGCAAGCAACGCCGTGGGAAAGGCATAGTCATATTTCAACAAGTAAATAATATTCGTTGTAGTCGCTCAACTATCTGAATCGAGATATATCTTATCGCCACCCTTGAAATAGGTACCGTGGAGGAGTTCCGGTGGCCATCTGTGGTCTTCATCATCAGGTCCACTTCATTAAGTGATAATTTCTAAATGCAAATGCTAGACTTGTTACTAAAATACTAAAATCGCTATATGTTTGCCTACAATATTTGAGGAGTTCCCTCAATTCCTCACTGATCCACTCGTCAGATTCAGATTTGGTGACAATGGGACCACCTCGCAAGTATGCTCTATCAAACCAATTTTTTAAATCAAAATCGGTCCACAATTGACGGTGTAATCGGTGAACATACATGAAAAAAAACATTCAGTGGAAAGTGTAACGTCCTCCTTTTATGAAGTCGGTTACAAAGGAAAGAAATTGCAGCAATATTTTACTTACTTTTGACAGAGAAAAACAAACAATTTACTGTTTTGCGTTTTTAATATAATGACAATACTAATAATAATATTAAAAACAATTGTGTCACTAACTTTCAAAACTATGCACGCGAGTTTATGTCCGTCGGGGTGGACACGAAACGTAGCAGCGTAGCTCTCCCCGCCTTCACTCGCCAAGCTGCATTCATCCGCAGTCTAGTCTAGTGCAGTTCTTGACGTCTTGATGTGACTATCACATCCCTCAGGATGGGCATGAACTTGCGCGCGCACTACCGATATTTGTACAAGCTGTCTGCGGTAAGATTAACTGCATTTTGTTAGTTTTTCACACACACAATACGGTTTATTATATGAATGAACGACACAGCTGCTATGTGAGCTGTATTCTGTGAGAGGGAATATAGGTTTAGCTATTTGTGTTTCACGGTTATTCTCTTGGAGGAAAACTTCGTATGCGACTTTGCCTGGTAACATTTCAAAGGCAATTACGTAATTCTTTACGTTATTCACATAATCAACCTTCATTATTTGTGCTCTTAAAACTTTATTAAACTGCAACAGGTGACATTTCGTGCATTTTGCGGTTTCTATAAACTTCGTTAAGTTTTGAATGAAAGAAACTGCTAAATTGACATTGCGAACGACACCATATTCGTACGCTAACGTGTTTACGTCGTTTAAATTGCGACAACTACACCATCGTTCATCGATATTAGCGCTTGCGCACGTCCTATAGACGCTTTTAACCTCAAACAGACTAGTGCAAGTTGGGCAACCTTCAGACCTCTCACCAGTCACTAAACCAGTCGAAAGTTGGAGAATGCTTCGAAATGTTTCGTGAAGGTCGTAGGGAGTTGTTAGTCGGTTCTGGTTTATTTTAAGGTTGCTATGAGCACTTGGATGTGACTTCCGGAAGTCGATCGGGCTCCACATGAAAAACATGGGAAGTCTTTCCTCATAATAGGATTCAGCTAGAGCTTTAATTTTTCCGAAGCGAATACCGTGATCGCTTAGGAAGAAGATAAAAGTGTTTGATAAAGTGCCGGTGCCATTTAACTTTTCAAAAAAATCTATGATGTCTTTATCCAAGAGGGAGGGTAAATAATCGGGGCTATGGGAGTAGGAATTAATCCAAAATAAGCCAAAAAAGTTGTCGTTCTTGTATGTTTCCACAAAATCCAAGGCATAGCTAAGAGTGCTTGTTGCGGAGGGAACCTGTTTGGTGCATATCAAGTTCCCCCTCCTAGTCTCTCCTGTAAGGTAAAGCGGCCGCATGTAGTGGATGGTCGGCTGGGCTCTGAATCCGTCATCGCAAATATAGCTACAAAATGTGTCCGGGAGCTTCAAGTGTTCTTCGCCATAAGCGTTAATGTATCCGGCTTCTCTGTATTTACTCCACATCATATCTTCATTACAATCACTCATGGTCGATGAACATTTCCTCCATATCGAAGTTATTTTCATTCCAGTTAAAAATGCCATCATATTTGGGAAAGTGTTTGAACCTACCTGTAAAATAAAATCGCTAGTAATTTGCACTAGTTATGTACAGTCAACGTCAAAGACATGTATTAAATTCTAAGTACAGCTTTGTATAAAATATTTTTGTATATTTTTGGATCAAAGTTGACACCTACTTATAAATGGCCATAAAAATGTGTATTTGTTTAGTATTTCATAACTTTCAAAGAAGACTCATTCGAGTGTATGGGGGATGCATTTATTTAGGTCGATTAGTGGAGAGGCGTTCAGTTGTAAATTAGACTATTTTTACTATTGTTGCTATATACCACGTGGTACCTTATTATATCCTTTGTAATCAAGCCAACCATGGCGTTTAATGTAACTAAACGTGTCCGGCATTGAGTTTATAAGTCGCGCTCGGGACATGGTGTCCATACCCAACACTAGAACATTCCAACTCTTCTGCCTATCTTCATTATAAGATTGGTTTATGTGAACTTTCTTAACCAACATGTAAGCGTCTTCGTAAATGACTACACTTTTTGTTCTCTTATGAGGAACTGTCATGCAGGACACAACGAGGGCTTCTTGTTCAAACTTTATAGTTGTTTCGTTTCGGAATCCCATGCATGATGAATAGCTGAAATGGATAATCCTGCTATAGACATTGAACTAAATCCAACCGTGGTGAAAAACGAGTGAACATGTCAAAGGCAGTATGTTTTTACCGAGTAGAATAGATGGCCACTAGACGCCCTGACGCCCTTGCGAAGATGCATTACGTTAGCGTAGTGCATAAAAAGAAAGGGCAAGCGGGCCTCGGTTGTGGATTGGCATTAAGTAAACTACTCACGACACTCCGCTTTCCTCCCGTCCGGGTATCGTCAACCGGCTCACAAACCGATAACAACAGATGTACTCTTCCTTTTTTCCTTTACGGTGTTTCTTCATAATTTCCTCGTCTATTCGAAACTTAAGGTCGTCGTCACCGTACTTATCAACGAAAATTGCTCTTAAACCACAATTATCATTAATCTCGTCTGCTTCTTCAAATTGTAGAGTTTTTGCATAATTGGGTTGATAGCAACCTGGTGTTTTTATCAAGTAGTCCTCAGAACCTGTAATGATATTGTTTATGATATACCCACTACATTCTACACCTTACTGTGTGTTTTTGCCCTGTCTTTATAAGTAAAGGCGGGGCAAAAACACACAAAAACCAATCAATGCTTCAGAAGCACCGGTATTTCACAACTAAGCCGAAAGGTGGTTAAATATAATATTTTTACATCGGCTAGCCAAGTCTCGACGATCGCTTAGCATCATTGGACCAACTATTAACAACTCAGTAAATTAAGGACTCCAAAAGTGATATTATTTTTAAATACAAGCTTAAATCGCTTTTGTTTTACCGGGCATGTTACAGTGTTGATGAGTTCACTCAGAAGGATCATTGACCCAACAAAATAAACGTGTAGTGGTGGTACTGACATAACTACCTTTTATCAATTAGTACTTGACTTATTATGAATCTAATAGTTTAATACTTTATCATTAAATTTAAGAGCCAGGCTCTTGTCGGTGGAGTAATTGTCCATTACTCCTAGACAGGGAATATAGTGCAGTGGTTTCCCAACTTGCCTTCCGCACCGCAGTTTAATGGCCGTTTTTACTCGCCCACTAATATCTTGACAGAAATCCTTCCAGAACCCTCTTCTTCGGCTATCTGCTAGTACTGATGCCACTGCTGCCTGACACCAGGGGAGTGCTTATTTAGTGGCGGCATTGACTCGCCACGTCACAGAGTCGTCTTAGGACATATGTAGTTTTTAAAGGAAAATCCGTCCCACCGTTCTAACCCCTACGTCCTGATAACTCTGCCGCTACTTGGTCGGGGACTGCTTGTAATGTAATTAACTTATAACTTAATACTTAATGACAAAAGCATCAACATTGTTTAATTGTAGCTCATTCAGACATACTATAGAAACATTTTTAAATTTCGCGGTCATTTTCAATATCACGTTTCGATGGCCAGACTCTACCAATAAATTCTGTATTCTGTATCCGGTTCTGACCGCGTTAGTAGTAGTTAGGTTGCACTTGATATTGACTGTTATGTACATAAAATAAATGTTTTAAAAAACAAAAATTTGCCTTCAAAAACGCAAAAAATAACTACTTTTAAAATGGTACTAATAGGTACCTATAGGTAGTCCAAATATTGTGAGTCGCCGACTTTTGTTTGACCTATAGGTACCTAGTACCATTTTAAAAGAAGTATTTTTTTGCGTTTTATAAGGCAGGTTTTTGAGTTTTTAAACCTTTATATTATTTTATACTTTTTAGTGAACATGAGAAGCTGTTATCTAGTCCCACTTTTTAGTTGAAATGAAAGTATAGAACATTTCAAGCTTGCCGCAAGTAACACTGCGGGAAATTCATAGTCTTTTTTAAACAATAAAATGTTCTTCGTTGCAGCCGCTCAACTATCTTAATCGAGATATATTATCTCCACTCTTGAAATCGGTACCGTTGAGGAGTTCCGGTGGCTATCTGTCTGTAGTCTTGAATGCAAATGCTGGAGTTGTCCCTAAAAATACTAAAATCGCTATATTTTTCCGTACAATATTTGAGGAGTTACCTCAATTCCTCACTGATCCCGTCATCAGATCCTGGTGTACTTATCATGGTACCACCCTTGGGATATCTCCTTTCCAACAAACAAAGAATCATCAAAATCGGTTCATAAACGACGAAGTTATCCGCGAACAAACATACCTATATATTTTTTATATACGGTCGAATTGAGAAGCTCCTCCTTATTTGAAGTCGTTTACAAAAAAAACTTCCCTCATTTTTCACTAATTATAGATAGATATTTCCTGAAAGCCTAAAGCCAGACCTTCATAATGTTATTTATGTTAGTTAGTGTTCAAATTTCGTTTAAATATAACAGTATTTTATCGCATCGAAATCAATTAAACTTGACGCCTTTTTAGCTTCTAATACTTTTGGTGGCACTTGATAACTATGCCTTTTTTGTATGTTTTCGGTGGATTCGGTTTTCCAAGCAGTACTCACAGCTATTATCCCTGTTCGCGAATATGTACGCAGCACTAAACACAATCGCAAACTTACCCTTGTAAGACTCCTCTCCAACTTGTGAATACCTATAAGAATATTTTACAATACTTTATGCTTTATCGTAACTAGGTCGACGCGGCGCGAGCTCGGAGCGGCTAGTATTTTAAATTGTAACATTCTAAGATCCATACGTTTTGCTAAAGATACATTTAGCGTTCATGTCTACATATAAATTAACAAAGTTTACACAATCCAGACGTTAGAACTATATTGTCCTTTGTCGATAAGGTAAATTTGATAGTAACATTGGTAACCCACTAAACACAATTGCAAACTTACCGTTATAAGAATCCTCTCCAATCTCTTCTTGGTCATAGCTTTTCCAAACTAACCTACGCTTCAAGCCTTGCCTAGATCTTACATGGTTTAAACTATTGCAGTACAGTGTGAAATATAATATAACTATGACTACCCATGAGCTCAAGAGCATGATTCCCTGAGATTTCGTCAAGAACATCATGCGGATCAAGTTTAAGCCTTGTTGAAAAATCAAGAAGCTGGTTTTACTTGTGTGTAAATCACAACAGTAAGGGCAAATACCTGGCAAATTATTATATAATTTAGAAACAAAGCGAAAATGCGCTTAGCAAATCCGTTTACTAGCAGTGTATGTATAATTCTTATTATTTAGAACTTCTTATTAAGTCTTCCCTTCGAACACAGATGCACAGATTATAAGGTATGTCTAAAGATATACGTGTAAGCTCTCTGTGTGTAAGAAAAATACCGTTTCCACGTCATCACTCATCACACAGTTGCCAACAGTTGCTACTTGATTTACCACCTAAGTTAAAATAATGACAATTTCAATTACAAATGGCTACAATTTAATTTAAAAAAATCTTCTCTGGTACGTCACGACACATATATTCATATTTTGTTATCATGAATCCATATGAAATACATGAATTAACTTACAGGGCTTTTTAGAGCCCACGCAGACAGAGCGGTCTAGAGTTCCGAGTTCCGCGTTCAGAGTTCTGAGTCCTTGCGTTTGCTTGCTCAACGCACACAGCAGCCAGTCGGACCGCGGCGGTCAAAGTGGAACGTCGCGGTCTAGAGTTCTTTTGCTGCCGAGACAGAGAACGCCATGTGAGTACGGAAAAACTTATTGAATTGTTTAGAGAAAGGTATTATAAGGTTTGAGTCATGTACACAACAAAAATCGCCAGCCTTTCTTTTGCTGAAATAGCTTTCTCCGTATAATATTTTGCTTTTCGGTATCACATTTTGTGATATCATATAGATAATTCAATGAACATATTTATCGACATACGAAAATACATATAGAATCGCTCTTCGTCGCTAAGTATTCATGAAAAATACTACTAAATTCGCCTTGTCCTTCTCGTGTTGCGTTAATTGGGTGCACTAAATACTTTCTTTATCTTTTAGAAGCTCCTATATTCCACAAAAGCAATGCTTCTTCTTCAGAAGATGAACTTTCTAGCGAACAAAGACACGGACGAAAATGGAACACCAGAATTTGAATGCCACATTTGTGCGCTGGAACTCTCGAGCGGGCAAAACGCAGAACTCTGACGCTGAATTCGGAACTCCAGACCGCTTTCTGTCTGCGCGGGCTCTTAGTTCGATTCAATGAGGAATTACGATCTTATGCTACTGGTATCACCGCATTTACATAATCAAACTGGCCGATTATAAATTTGACTTTGTGACGTTTACTACACTACAACCTTTACAATCTGTGCATTACTATTCGAACATTATTTGAAACAGTAACTGGTTTCCGATAACCTTCGGAGAGGGAAGATAGCCGATTGAAAATGACTTGAAATTTAAATTTAATTTTTCGAAAGGATTAACCATCCAAATCCGTTTTGTATGAGTCTTGTTCGACTTTGCTTTTAAAGCGCTATATTTTGAGGCATACCAATATCACTTTAAACCCACAGACCGGCCCGCTTATTTTACTTAGAAAAGACGGTCTATTTGCTTTTTAAAGCGCTATTTATAAGAGAGGCATAGGTACCATCCCATCCCCGTGGTGTGAGACAACCTGGTGTGACGAAGAGTCTGCACCCGCTTTTATCGGGGAATGGGTGGTCGGGTCCCTGATTATACACCTATCACTCACTTGACAGCGGACAATGTTGGTAAACAAATCCGACAATTATATTACAATAAAATATACGATTTTGGTGTCTTAATGCAATTGAACTGCAATAATACGATAAAAATTTACTTAAATGTGAGGATCCGGTCACTTACGGCCACATGCTTCGAACGGCCACTTCCCAGGTAAGGCCAGTTCTCTGAACGGCCACTTCCCAGGTAAGGCCAGTTCTCTGAACGGCCACTTCCCATGATAGGCCAGTTCTCTGAACGACCACTTCCCATTAATGGCCAGTTCTCTGAACGGCCACTTCCTCAAACGGCCACATCACTTCAACAAAGTTTTTTTACATATAAAAAGGTTTGTTTTTTATTATTCATTCAATTTATTATTACTAAAATAAAAAAAATCAATAAGAAACACAACTGGAAATACAAGTTCCTCTCAACTTCAACAAGGTTCCTATTGTAGCAGTCAACATAACTCCTCACTTCTTCTTCTTATTTTATTCTAGTTTACTGCTGTACCTATACTTAACACTTATTTTATTCTTCTTACATGTTTTGAAATTATAGGCAAAGATGTACTTATATTCTATTCTTTTTTTTTTTGCTTCATAAGTAATCTTATATAAATTATTTTATTTAAAAATAAATTGACTGAAATTTCCTTATTTCTCAGTTTTCGCAGAAGCACTACATATTTCCGATCAAATTCGAGTATTATTTATTAATTTATTATTATTTATTTTATTTTACTTTTTATTATTTTTTACTAGATTTTCGAATTTTAACCATTAGTTTATTTAGCTAAGTACTTACAGTCAAGGGCAAAGAAAGTAAATAAGTACCCAGTTATATAAAGTTATAAAGATAGTTAGTTAGTTAACCAGGCACGGTAAAAACCAAAAAAACCGGGCAAGAGCATGTCAGTCCATGCTCAATGTAGGGTTCCGTCGTCATTATGATAAATAAAGGACAGACAGACAGACAGACAGACAGACAGACGGACGGACAGCTGTGGTCGTAGAGTGGTCGTTTGGGGAAATGGACGAACAAGGAATTTGGGTGGTGGCCGTCCAAGGAAATGGTCGTTTGGGGAAATGGACGAACAAGGAATTTGGGTGGTGGCCGACCAAGGAAGAGGCCGTAACTGACCAGTGGTCGTTCGGGGAAATGGACGAACTGGGAAATGGACGAACTGGGAAATGGACAAACAGGGAAATGGACGAACAAGGAATTTGGGTGGTGGCCGTCCAAGGAAGTGGCCGTAGGTGACCGGATCCAAATGTGAAATGTAACACCATCTTTTTGTAAGTTAGATGTCCCAGCCCTCTTTTTACAGCGGAAACAGAGCATTTCGGCATTCTAAGTGTAGGTAACGTTCACTCGCGCGACTGGACGCCGTCTAGTTGAAAATCCAAGTGACAACTATTTTCATTAGATTCGCACGACCCTTGGGCTGCTCGTTTGCCATAAAAACAGTTTCAAAATTGAAGAAATATTATGCTTACTTATGACAAAGACAAAAAAAACAATTAACTCTTTCGCATTTTAATGATCATAGCAATATTAATAATATTACATATAATTGTGTCACCAACTTCAAAGCGAACTTTCGAGTGCGCGCGTTCATATCCATCGGGGCTGAAACTTTACGCGACAGCAGTTTCCGCGCCTTCACCCGCCTCGCCCCGCATTATCCGCCGTCCTTGAAGTTTTGACGTAACTACCACATTCCTCAGGACGGGCATGAACTAGCGCGCGTACTGAACTGAACGGACATTTGCACAAGCCGACTGCGGTAAGATTAACTGCATTTTGTTAGTTTTTTACACACACAATACGGTCTATAGTTTGGATCAACGACACAACTGCTATGTGTGCTGTATTCTGTGACAGGGAATATAGGTTTAACTATTTGTGTTCCACGGTTATTCTCTTGGAGCGAAACTTCGTAAGCGACCTCGCCCGGTAACATTTCGAATGCGATTACGTAGTTCTTTACGTTATTTACATAATCTACTTTCATTTGGGCCCTTAAAACCTTATTAAACTGCAATACATGACATTTCGTGCATTTTGCGGTTTTTATAAACCTCGTTAGGTTTTGAATGAAATAAACTGCTAATTTGACATTGCGAACGACACCATATTCGTACGCTAACGTGTTTACGTCGTTTAAATTGCGACAACTACACCATCGTTCATCGATATTAGCGCTTGCGCACGTCCTATAAACGCTTTTAACCTCAAACAGACTAGTGCAAGTTGGGCAACCTTCAGACCTCTCACCAGTCACTAAACCAGTCGAAAGTTGGAGTATGCTTCGAAATGTTTCGTGAAGGTCGTAGGGAGTTGTTAGTCGGTTCTGGTTTATTTTAAGATTGCTATGAGCACTTGGATGTGACTTCCGGAAGTCGATCGGGCTCCACATGAAAAACATGGGAAGTCTGTCCTCATAATAGGATTCAGCTAGACGTTTAATTTTTCCGTAGCGAATACCGTGATCGCTTAGGAAGAAGATAAAAGTGTTTGATAATGTGCCGGTGCCATTTAACTTTTCAAAGAAATCTTTGATATCTTTATCCAAAAGGGAGGGTAAATCATTAGGGCTGTGGGAGTAGGAATTAATCCAAAATAAGCCAAAAAAGTTGTCGTTCTTGTATGTGTCCACAAAATCCAAGGCATAGCTAAGAGTGCTTATTGCAGAGGGAACCTGTTTGGTGCATATCAAGTTCCCCCTCCTAGTCTCTCCTGTGAGGTAAAGCGGCCGCATGTAGTGGATGGTCGGCTGGGCTCTGAATCCCTCGTCGCAAAAAGTGTCCGGGAGCTTCAAGTGTTCCTCCCCATAAGCGTTAACGTATCCGGCTTCTCTGTATTTACTCCACATCATATCGTCATTACAATCACTCATGACCGATGAGCATATCCTCCACGCCGAAGATTTTTTCAATCCAGTTAAAAATGCCATCATATTTGGGAAAGTGTTATAAGCTACCTGTAAAATTAAATTGCTATTAATCTACGCTAATTATGTACAGTAGACGTAGGTTACCAGGGAAATTCGGTAAATGTTACAGTTGTCATATGAATCCGACACTCGTGAATTGTAAGCCTAAGGTTAAATTTACATTCAAACGTGCGGTACCTTATTATATCCCTTGTAATCAAGCCAGCCATGGCGTTTAATGTAACTAAACGTGTCCGGCATTGAGTTTATAAGTCGCGCTCGGGACATGGTGTCCATACCCAACACTAGAACATTCCAACTCTTCTGCCTATCTTCATTATAAGATTGGTTTATGTGAACTTTCTTAACCAACATGTAAGCGTCTTCGTAAATGACTACACTTTTTGTTCTCTTATGAGGAACTGTCATGCAGGACACAACGAGGGCTTCTTGTTCAAACTTTATAGTTGTTTCGTTTCGGAATCTCATGCATGATGAATAGCTGAAATGGATAATCCTGCTATAGACATTGAACTAAATCCAACCGTGGTGAAAAACGAGCGAACATGTCAAAGGCAGTATGTTTTTACCGAGTAGAATAGATGGCCACTAGACGCCCTGACGCCCTTGCGAAGATGCATTACGTTAGCGTAGTGCATAAAAAGAAAGGGCAAGCGGGCCTCGGTTGTGGATTGGCATTAAGTAAACTACTCACGACACTCCGCTTTCCTCCCGTCCGGGTATCGTCAACCGGCTCACGAACCGATAACAACAGATGTACTCTTCCTTTTTTCCTTTACGGTGTTTCTTCATAATTTCCTCGTCTATTCGAAACTTAAGGTCGTCGTCACCGTACTTATCAACGAAAATTGCTCTTAAACCACAATTATCATTAATCTCGTCTGCTTCTTCAAATTGTAGAGTTTTTGCATAATTGGGTAGATAGCAACCTGGTGTTTTTATCAAGTAGTCCTCAGAACCTGTAATGATATTGTTTATGATATACCCACTACATTCTACAGTAAGAAAAGGCAGGACCAAACAAAACAATATTTTTACATCGGTCCTGTCCGCGTTAGTAATTACGTTGCATTTGATATTTAATGTTATATATGGATAAAGATAAAGAGACATTTATAATATACAAAAAAAGAACACATTACATAGATACAAAAATATCAAGACACAGAGAAATTGTTGCAAAACGGTCCTAACTCAGCATTCGCTAGCCGTAAAGCCAGCACTGGTCTTCCGTTGGAACCGCTTGGTGAAGAGACGGAAAGTAGCACACTTAACACAAAACAACGCTAAAAGAAAAACATCAAGGATCAAATACAATCATTTGTTCAAACGACCATAAAATGTATAGCCTGGTTAAGTTGGCAACACAAAGGAAAAAGAAAAAAAGCTATAGTTTATGGAAATGTAAACAAAGCAAGCATATAGGTTACGTAACAATAACAAAAATGTTACGACTTTCAATTCAAGAAATAAAATAAATAAATGTTTTGTTGGTTTTACATTTACAAAATAATCGTCCCTCAATTTTCACTAATTAAAGCCTATAGATAAGGTATTTACTGATAAATAGCCAGGCCTCTAGGTAAAATATCGAAATCATAACGCTTTAATTCGTTAGTATTTAAATTTACTTTGAATACCTATAAGAATATTTTACAATACTCGTACTTTATGCTTTATCGTACCTAGGTCGACACACGTACAAAGAGCTCGGAGCGGCTAGTATTTTAAATTGTAACATTCTAAGATCCATACGTTTTGCTAAAGATACATTTAGCGTTCATGTCTACATATAAATTAACAAAGACTTTACACAATCCAGACGTTAGACCTATATTGTCCTTTGTCGATAAGGTAAATTTGATAGTAACATTAGTAACCCACTAAACACAATTGCAAACTTACCGTTATAAGAATCCTCTCCAATCTCTTCTTGGTCATAGCTTTTCCAAACTAACCTACGCTTCAAGCCTTGCCTAGATCTTACATGGTTCAAACTATTGCAGTACAGTGTGAAATATAATATAACCATGACTACCCATAACATTGAGACCCATAAGGTCACGAGCACGATTCCCTGAGATTTCGTCAAAATAATCATGCTTTTAAAATACTTTTAATATCTTGTTGATAAAATAAAAAACTGGTTTAACTTGTGTAAGGGCCCATGCACTTTCAGAATCCGTTTCCTCTGCATAAAATAGTGGACAGCGTAAATTGCTATGTCTGTGACAGTTCAGTTTTTTTAAGCCTTCTTCTTCTTCTTTAAATTAATGGCGGTCCACCATGTGATTTCGCCAGTGTCAGTGAGAGAGTATAATCAGTAAATAGAACAGTAAATGACAATTTTAAAAAGTAAAAGCCGGGAAAATCAGGGCTGAAAACTCGTGTATAAGCGTATTTTGGCATAGTTGTAGGGAATGGTGTTTGAAACCACATACTATAAAAGTACTGATGGGTGGGGGTGAAGCTTACGGGGGGTGTAAAGGTCTCTTTTTTTAGTTTTTCGTAAATAACTCGTAAACGGTGGCCCATAGCAAAAAATGTAGATACCATTACATAATTAATTTGCATCAAATTCTCTACACAAAAGATTTTTTTATCTCTAGGATCAATATTATTATTAACGCCATAGTCGGGTTTCCATCAGGGACCGGAAAACCCCTTTATTTGATTCAGTCTATCAATCGGGTACTACAGCATATGCTCTCCCTAGCGATAGGCTTACCCTAATGATATGGAAACTGCTTCGAACTAGTTAACTACAACCATTAAGGTTACCGGTTTTGTAAGGGTTTCGGATTTAAGCACTTACATTACGTTGGTGTTACCCTATCCATTCTCCCTCTCTGTTGACTCTGTTTCGCAGATTCTTGTGATTGGTTGGTTTAAAGCCCATGTAAAAATATTTTGTATGGACTGCGCGTAGAGATTAAAATAGCCTGAAGCGGTTCAACAAACACTTCATAGAGAAAGCCTAACGAGTGTTTTAAGGAATTGGTAAGCGCTTAGTCGAATTAATTATATTGTATGGATTAGGTTTTCATTGAAGTAAGTCTAAGATATACTTATGGCATCGTTAGGGTTTGTAAAATTCTTCGCTAATGCCCGGTTCCTATATTCAAGAAACGAATTGTTTTCCTTCCGGCTCGTTAATATTTGACACATTTTGTACGTAGCAAATGTCATAACGCTACGGCCCGTAAGGAAAACGATTCGTTTCTTGAATATAGGAACCGGGCATAAAACTTCAAAGGCTCTTCAACGGGTTCATAACGCTTGCGCTCGTTTTACTTTTACAGTACATAGGCACGCACACATTACACCTTTTCTTAATGCCATGCTTTCCTTTGAAGATGACAGTGAGAAGAGAATTGCACATGGCTACTTTAATGCATAATATCGTGTATAATAAAAACCCAGACTCCCTACCAACAGATAACTTGGATGAAAGATGTGCATTGTTGGAATACACGTAGCCAAGTAGATAATAAGGTCCGTATTGTTGTTAAACAAGCAGAAAAATTTAGAAGCTACTTAAAAAAAACTTGTTTCAATGGTGTTTTTATCAAAGAGTTTTCCTGCTGTTCCTACATGTTTTTTTAAATAACCTTTTTTTTAACGCCCGCGTTCGCAGCACATGCTGAGTCAATGCCTTTAGTCACACCTTTTTTTTATATAAAATTTTGTTAGTACTTTACTGGTTTTGGGTGGCAATAAATACTTCTTATTCTTATTATTTTTCTTATAACTTATCGAAAGCAACGGAAGCCAAAACGAACTCCAAAATAGGCTGATTTTAACCATAAATTAACAGTGCATACCTAGTTCAAGACGACAAACTGGAATATTATGTTCTACCCGGCCCCAGTACTATAATGTCGCAAAGGAGAACTCCTCATTGAGAACCAAACATAAATGTATGCCTAAAATTTGGGTCTAAAGCAATGTTGAATAGAGGCGCTGGTAGTTTGAAGATAACAATAAACAACAAATTGGTTTGCTTATACTTTTAAGTTTCTTATCGTTAACTTACTACGTATACATATACTATCACGGTTTACCCGAGTTCACATTAAACGGGTGTCACGCAGACTGGTGGTGCCCGATCATTATGTGGGAAAAAAAAACTACGAGTGTGAAATATTCTTTGTTAGCAGTCAACTTCACGTTCTTGGTAAGTTCGGAAATGCAGTTTGTTTATTTTGAAACAGTTGGTGATGGAAAAGTATAATTTTCGATGCCTAATAAAAATTCAAGATCCATTTTAAAAATTGCAGATATCTTGATATCTTAACTTGTGCTATAAAATTATAGCACACGTTAATTATCTACCAGATCTCAATTTTTACTGTAAATTTACACACTGTTTTTTTATAATTAACCGATTTTCTGCTTAAATTACCACTTCGCTACCATCGACTTAGTTTGAGATGTCAGTCCCCATGCCCCCTTGTAAAATAACGACCACTGCGTTACCAACAATAACCTTTTTTTACTCACTAAGTCGTCCAGTGGGGTCTATATTGGAATCCATAATATCGTTTGTCCTAATCGTCATTTGTCCTAATTCATCGTTTGTTCTAAAAGCTATTATCGCCCGATGTTTAATACTTTTTAGAGTTGTTATAACACAACTCTAACCTAACCTAACCGCATGGTATTTTTGGAAAGCTTAAACAGTTGTCTGACTCAGCTATAAACCAGTTTAGGAAAAACGATAAATTAGGACAAGTGACGATTAGGACAAACGTTATTATGGATCGCGAATGACACCCCGTCCAGTTACGTCGTTAATATTCTTAAACTTGTGTGCATTTCTAAGATTATTCAGTAAGTTGAAAATGTATAACTGTATACCTACCTACTTTGACGTTGTGACGTTTTATTAGGTACCTCGGAAAGTAGACTGACCCAAATACCGACCTGAAGTATATTTTCAGATAACGGGAATCATAACATTGTCAGTGGGATACTCCGTGCATTCGGCCTACAATGAGTACCATGCGTTTCTACCGGAGCGATTTTTCTCGATACCCGGTTTTTGCGTCGTCACTGGAGTCATCATATTCCTCATGGCCTTCTTTGGATTCTATGGAGCCTACTCGGAAAACTATTACGTGATAAAGACGGTAAGTGTATTTAAATTCCAATTATAATTCGACTTAGTTAGCCTATACATTTTATTTATTTATTATATATTTGCAAATATGCTTTGCCCTTAAGGGCTCCTAAACGGGCCATGTTTTGCTGCAATGTGTGGCTGCACAGTGGCCCGGCAACATTGGAAGCAATACCAGCCATAGGCACTGGTCCCACCGCGATAAATAAAAGAGAGAGATATACATTTATAGTTCATCACTGAGCTATAAATAAGCTGAAGCTCAACGATAAACTATAAATGTATATCTCTCTCTTTCATTTACACGGGAGCGATTATTTTTTGTTCGTTTATTGGGCGAGAAAATCGCCGATAGTTCATCGCTTACTCGCTCGCGGTGGGACCAGTGCCATACTAAGCAATATTGTAGTAATATACCCAAACAAGTTTTGTATTCCCACTTATGGCCGATATTGCCCCGATACGTTTGCGGACGAACGCTAAGCGATCAATTTTCCTCTATTTTACTGCAATTTTGCCAAGCCAGTTCTGTTTCAGTTGGTCTCCGTATCCGTTAATACGCAACATGAAGTTTGATGTGGATGACGCCGTGATTAATTGCTATAGCTTTGCGTTTAGTTGTCATGTTTGTTTCGAGAAAATAACTAATCCGTGGTCGAACGATTATTGATTTCATTAACGAAGTATATTTACACCCTGAGTTTTGGGGTTAGAAAACCGTATATTGTCAGCCTTAGTTGTCAGTTTGTGTGGCCCGTTTAGGAGTCTGCATCATGAGCCATATCTACTATTGCAGACATATTGCAACACATTGCCAAGCCTTTGATTGCTCGGCCATCAATCGCAATCAAAGGATGATGGGCAATTTGGCCCATATAACCAATACAAATCTCATGTACCACGTGGAAGCTAGTTACATAAGCTTCATTTTCTAATAAGGGGAGAAAGTACAAAAACCCCGCAGAAGAGAGTTATCAGCCTTCAAATATTCACAAACACACAACGTTTCTTACTATACTATACTCCGTTTGTTTAGGTACTTAAAAAAATGTAAACAAAAGAACCACGTGATATAGTTCCTCAGCCAATAGAAGCAGAACACTGACACGTCAAAGCTCGATAAAACAGTTTTGATTGGCTGTTTAACAATGCCACGTGGTTTGGCTTGTTTACATTTTTTTAAGTACCTAAACAAACGGAGTATAGCTGTGCCCCGCATGCGTTCCAATGCTGTCTCGTATATCCAACTCACGCTTGACCGATTTTACTATTTACAACAATTACAGCAAATAGTGCGATTAATAAGGCTACGTACGTTATAATTCTTTTGGTGATTGCTGGGTTCCCTACATTTTTGCCCATCATTCTTTATTAGTTGCCATTAGTGCAGGTACAAATTGTAGCAAAACATGGCCCATGTAGAAAGCCCCTTTAAAACCTGTCACTAGCGACCCGCCCCCGTTCGCTTCATTTTATGTGAGTTTTCTGTAACATCCGTGCATAAACCAGAATTTAACATAAAAACCTTCCGTGAAAAATTATCTAACTGATGGTGAAAACTTCATAAAAATCCGTTGAGTAGTTTTTGTGATTATGCGTATGTAGCGATTATGACATTTGAATTTTACAGAGGGACAAAGAATACTTGAATTAAAATAGTTTCATTATGCATTTATGAATATGATGATGAATCTGATGATGCCTGCCACAGATTATTATGGTATGATGCCTGCGACTCGCTGTCGTTTATCACTCGCGGCTAAGAAGTGCCCCAGAGATGCGCAAAAGTCTGCAAAAAGTATTTAAACACAAAATGCATTTTTTTTTATTCATCATTTCTGATATCTTCTGGTTTTTACTGAATTGAATTGTTATTGTAATAAGTATAAAGGAATAATGGTATGTTTATGATATCTTATCTCTAGTTCGAGATAACCGCATGACTTTAGATACTTCTGGCGCCAGTCACAAACTTTTATGCAAAATGGAGACGTTTTCGGGTCCATGGAATAGTATAACTAATACCGAAGACACCAACGTCTGTAAAACGGGCATATGACAATGTTTAGGTACCCAAAATAAACGTGAAATGATAACCTCGCTTCGTGGCGTCATCTGATATCAAATTTTAGCACATTATTTGGATAATCAAGTAGGGAAAACCTGTACGAAACCGTATACCTACCGGGGTAAAACCTTACAATCAACAAAAAACTTTTTTCATGTGTTTTTGTTTGTTGGTCCGGATTTTACTTTCATCCAATAAGTAACAATTTTAAGGGCCTGTTTCACAATCGACAAGTAAATTTATCTGCCATATAAAGTTAGCTCTCTCTTTGTCTATTTTCAAGTGTAAGAAAGAGAAAGGGCTAAATTTATCTGTCAAATACGCTTTACTTGCCGATTGTGAAACAGGCGGTTAGTGTTATTTCCATGTTAACAATACGTTACAACAAGTCGAATATGATAAAGGGTGTGTACTTATTTACAAAATATTTGGGTGAATTTTTAGAGCACTTTTTTTGATGTCCCAAGGCTTTTAAAAAACTGTCACTGGTAGATGACGTGGTACGAATAGTCACGTGATCTACCAGTGATGCGATTGGTTGAAAATGAAACGAATAGAAAAGCTAGTTAGCGTAGTGCACCTTGCCAGGGCCCTCAGTACAGGCTCTTTGTCTTCTCTTACTTTTCAGTTTATCTGGGCTATAGGGCTCACATCCGTTGCCCAGCTGTCTCTCAGCATCGCCGGCTTCATGCTTCAGACCCAGGCCCTGTCGTTGGTGCAGGCCCAGATGGAACCCACCAAGGACTTATATGCTGTACAGGACTTCACATATGTGAAGCAGTGGGACAAAGCGCAGGAACATGTTAGTAATTTCTAAGACGTTTTTACCATAACTAGTTATAACCTTCTAAATAAAAACGACGCAGGTGCAATTTTATAGTCAAAGAAAATGTAGCCCTCCATCTTAAGAAATAAGGTCACTAATACATACGCGGTTTTATGAGACATACGCCCTTTTTTCTAAGGAGGGCAATAGTTCAATACAATTCAATTTAATAATTTATTGCATATCACATTACAATTCAACGTGGAACAAACAGGAATAGGTATACATGTGACACCTTGCAAAGGCGCAGTAATACGAGAGGGCTTGATGGTTACATGAAATAGAAGAAGCGCATAATTATGTGGATCTTTATTAGAAACATGACATGTAAGGGCATGCGCTGATAATTTCTCAAATACAAATGTAGGTATAGTGCAAAAAGTATCATAGACTGCACGCTAACTGCAAGCAGACTGCGCAGTTGGTTTGCAGTTTTAATGCAGTTAGGTACGTCAACTGCATCAGAACTGCCATTTTGCAGTTCAAATGCTGTGCTCCGTCCATCCACAGCCTAGCTCAGTGACTCTTAGTACTAGAAAGCTGTAATTTGGCATGAATATACATATAAGTCACGCCAACAAAGTGGTAAAATAAATTCTTGAAAAAAACTTATCTTGGGGATGTCATTTTTTTTCCTCGCCTAACCCATAGTCTGGAGTGTCGTTGGATAGGTCTGTCAAAAATATTGCGGGTTTGTTTAATTAATTTATCGATTAAGGGATCCGTTTATGAAATATTAAGCTTTAAAGCGGAATTATTTGTTAGATCAAGTGTCCCCCTACAGCCAAAACTATAGCTACTAAAAATCTGAAAAATATCTTCAATGAAAGCGCATATATACCGAATTTAAAGGAAAATTTATCACGACTAACAATAAGTAGACAACATTGCTCGTAGAACTGATGGCCGTTGGAGCGGAAAGGTTCTAGAGTGGCGACCGCGAACCGGGAGACGAAGTGTTGGCAGACCTTCCACAAGGTGGACTGACGATCTGATAAAGGTCGCGGGAAACCGCTGGATGACAGCAGCAGAGGACCGATCGTTGTGGAAAACCTTGGGGAAGGCCTTTGTCCAGCAGTGGACGTCTTGCAGCTGACAATGATGATGATGATGATTGCTGTTGGAGATAAAGGCGATTAAAGTGTTTATACCTACACCTATAAATCATCTATAACGGCACCAAATGACTAAATAGAAAATTTGTTATTACTTGTTGTTTTTATGTTTGTAGTACTTAGCGGCTTCGGAGCCCTAAACTGAACAAGGTCCGACATGCTCTTGCCCGGTTTTTACCTTTGCCGTTTCCTGGCCCTTGGTGAGATATAGTGATTAAAATTCATCAAGTTACCCCACTTCTTAGTCAATTCGAATGGAGAGGAGCGCCTCCGTGGATTGAAAACGCTATTAGTTAGTACGCGGGTTTCTATCAAGAGCTTTCCATTTCAGTTCTCCTGTTGCGGAGTCAACAGACCGTACGATTGGGCTATGTACTTTAACATTGGAGGAACTGATAACCTGGTCCTGCCAATCAGCTGTTGCAGGCGGATCTACGGAGTAATTGGCATGTTCTACTGTAACCCTCAGTCGGCACACATCGCAGGTTGTGCCCAAGAACTGGGAAACTGGGCAGCAGCGCAAATGCTTGTAATGGGGTTGGTTGGCACCGTATTGGCCCTCACCCAGGTAGGTAGCTCTTTTTTTATCTTAATGGTTTTCTCTTCATTGTTTAAACAAGGCGTATTTCGCCAGTGTCGAGGTGACAATCACAGTATTAAAGAAATAAGTCCGTGGATATCACACGCGAGGACAATAAATGGTTTGGTTGAAGACTATTTAACTAAACAGATGCACATGTTGTTAGTTTCGCACGCTTTTGTCAAGTCTTGGGTAGCTCTTCACTATCACTATATAGTATAAAACATAGTCGCTTCCCGATGTCTGTCTGTCCCTATGTATGCTTAGATCTTTAAAACTACGCAACAGATTTTGATGCGGTTTTTTAATAGATAGAGTGATTCAAAAGGAAGGTTTTTGTGTTTTTGGGTTTATGGGTTTATTGCAGAAATCTCACAAAAACCTAAGCGAAGCGAGGGCGGGTCGCTAGTAGTTTATAAAGCTTTGTCAGTCTTTTAACTTTTTTTTATCTACGCACATATCGTAAGTCCTCTTTTATGCGTTCAAAACCCGTAGGAAATGACCAGCATTATTGCAACTAATTTTACTATGAAAAGTTTCTTGTCTGTGGTAGTAGGTAAAATTTGTACTGTAATGGTTATAACAGTATAGATTTTGGTAAGGTTATGAGTTTCAAATTTGGAACATGTTCCAAAATTAACACAATTTAAATAGGTCCAATTCTAGTATCAATTGGAACGTCAACTCGGTATATTTTTTAGTACAATATCGTGGGATATTTGAATTTCGAACGACATGAGAATAGGGACTTTATTAGTATGTCTATCATTTGATTTAAAAAAAAAACCATTCATATTTGTGACACATGACAGGTTTCTTTTGCCGCCATTTTTGTTGTCAATTTGTCGTATCGTAAGTCGTAAATTGATTTCATTAAATTGATTTCTTTGTAGAGTTTATTGTGCCACTTGAAAATTCTGCTTATCCAAGTAGACAACAATTGATTAACATTGATTAAATTTAACATCGTTTGGTGAAATTGGTAGGTACTTAGATATGTTACAGGTAGCGCTGGTAGCAATGCAGGTCATTTGCCTTTCGGCTTCTGAACCCATCTTAGAGTACTTATAATATGTGTGTAGATAAAGTATTGTACGCGACTCTGCGTAATTGGCATTACAACACTCGTGTCATCTATTATGAAACTCGCCTTGCGGCTCGTTTCATAAACCACACTCATGTTGTAATGCCTGTCATTACGCAACCGTCACGTAAACTACTATTATGGTTCTTTATACGTAACTTAATGAGACGAGGCGGGACGAGAATTGAAAGTTGTATTGAAATATCGCGCACCCTCGTCGCGCGCGCGGTGGAAATGAGTGTTTTAATAAAAATAAAAATTCTCGCGCCACCTCGTCTCGTCTCGCCTCGCAAGTGGAAAAGCACCTTTAGTCGCGTAACGAGCTTAACTCGCCCGCTATTATAGAATGGATTGTTATATGTCTCTCTAGTGTACTGATTACAGATCTTTCATTTTGCAAATTTTCTCCCTGAACAATGACAATGACTTATAGTAATATTATCACAGCGTAATATTTAATATCATTTAAGGTTGGCGCAAGTAAACATATCTATCCAGTCGACACCGTACCTATCTGTAGTCGCGCAGCCAGAGAGAAATAGAATACCTACGAGTCACCCTTGACCGCCCTTTTATTGTTTTGTTTTGTCTTTTTTTGGGTTCGGCACCCAAAGGGTAAAAACAGGAAGGACCCTATTACTAAGACTCCGCTGTCCGTCTGTCCGTCAGTCTGGAAGTCTGTATCTCATGAATAGCTAGACAGTTGAAATTTTCACAGATGATAAAGATAAAAGATAGAGATAAAGAAACATTTATTCGCAACAATATAAAGCCACGCACCACACCACCACCCACACCACACCACCACAACCACACCACAACAACCACACCACATGATGTATTTCTGTTGCCGCTATAACAACAAATACTAAAAACAGAACAAAATAAATATTTAAGAGGGGTTAGGGGGACTCGAATACAACAAATACACATTCTTAGTCGTTTTATGCTTGATATTAATAACGGCAATAGGTGGCTTGAAATATTCCCAAAATATATAGTTGTAAGTTCACTTTAAAAAAAACGTAACGTGATTTTTTATAGATAATGTTACGGAACATTTCGTGCGCGAGTCCGACTCGCTCTTGGCCGGTTTTTTCTTTATCGTTTCTTTTGGTGTAATTGGACTCAATTATATTTCAGGCCTTGCTGTCTATCATCGCTGTCTGCTTCGTCGCGCAACCGAAGACCGACACATCAGTAATCTCAGGAGAAATGAAGAAACAAGTTATTTAAGCATTGTAAATAATCAACAAGTAATAAAGTTTAATTCATACAGTAAGTGTAATTTATTAACGTTTAACAAGAAGAAGAAACCAAAAGCAAAGAATGGATGGACCAGCCAAGATGACATTCTCGTGCGGCGTTGCGTGCGATAAAGACAGTCAACTGTCATTGCATAGATTGTGAGTGATAGAGTGGTGACTGGTGGTGAGTGGTGGTCTGTCAAAGGGACAAACTTTTGTTGCCGACTGTACTTATTATCTGCTTATTAAGACCAAACAAATGTATCGCGGAGATTCGCCTCCACTCCGTCCGACTCCATCATCAGATCAGCTCGGTCATAGTAGTATTGTATTGTCATCCAATTTACACATGTATGCAAATTTTCAGCTTCATGGTTTACCGGGAAGTGGTTGCAAGATTTCACCCTTACATACATACTACATACATCGAAAGTTAACTAAAAGCTTGTAAAAAGATAAACGTTAGTAGGATTTGCAGCTTTGCTAGGGCCCCTGAACTCTTACTGAAAGCCTTAAACTGTGGCATACAGTCTGCACTAAGGCAACGAGCTCAAAAAAGTGGTAGGCCCCTAATTTGTTTCGTATTTACTACAGTATAAGTATAATTAATTACGAGTACATTATAGTCTTTTATATGACTGGAGCATAATGCCTAATTATGCGTACAGTCGCATACAAAACTTTATCTACATGCATATCATAAGTTTTCTACAACACGTACAATATGGCCTACATTTTCAAGTTGTAGATAACTTTATTTTATGTTCTTCGGAACTATTCGAAAGTTCGAAACAAATGACTGTACGTCACACCGTAGGTTAGGCAGGTACAGTCAAGGAATTTAATTCCTATACCACTATGGACTATGTCAAAGTGACGTAATCAATCAAAACGTAAGAGACTACTTATGATTTTATTTACAGTACCACTTTGACATAGTCCAAAGTGGTATAGGAATGAAATTCCTTGAGTGTACTTCTAATGTTTATGCACTCTTAGTATTTTATTTCATCGAATAAACATCCCTTTGCAAATCGTTTCCTATTCGGATCTTAGACCAAAATTTCATGCAAATTTTAATAGTTAAATACTACAACAGTTCTGTCAATTTATCAAAAAATAGGTAGGTATATCGAGATCTGTATTAAAAATGCGGTCTGGTTTTTAAAGCTTTCTTTTCATTTATTTGAGATAGTTTCTGTGTTTGTTGTAACGGCGTCGGAGCCCTACACTGAGCATGTCCCGACATGCTCTTGCCCGGGTTTTTTAATAGTCTGACCAGCGCGTTTGACATCTCACCTTATAATAAGTGACGACTACTGACGACGAAGTTTATGATGAAGTGGCGAATCTATAAGGATCTAAGTAAGATAGACAACTCATACAATGTGTTTAATCATTATTAGTGACGTGGTGTTATTGGATTACCGAATGATTGATCAGATAAGGGTATACTCGTATTATTCATGGCCCGTGGTCGTGACTCATCCGTTCGTATACGATCATTCGATGTGATAACGACTTGCTAATGTCAACCCAGTTTTGTCAACTTGTAGTTAGGAAAAATTGGTTTGTTTTTATTTTGTTGGTTATATTTATTTACTTTAAGAGACTGGTAACAGCTATCAAATTTGTGTACTTTTAGGTTAATAGTAGGTGTAGTTTATAATTATTAATTAGCAAGGCCAGAGTAACAGGGGGTACAGAAGAGAAATCCGCCACTCAACCTTTAAGCTAGCGCCCTATAACACCGTGTTTCAAACCGAACTGTACGCTCTACTCAGGGCAGTGCAGATCGCAGGGAAACACAAGGCGCAGAGAGTCAGCATCCTCAGTGACTCAAGATCCTCACTGGAGCTCCTCAAATCACCGGACACGACACACCCCTTGGTCCAAGAGATCAAAAATGCCACAACCCAAACAAGAGCAACGGGGACCGATCTCAGGTTCTATTGGCTGCGAGCTCACGTTGGAACGCCAGGAAACGAGAGAGCAGACGAACTGGCAAAGCAAGCAGCCCTTAGGAAAAAGACCGCCCCCCAATATGACATGGTGCCGGTGTCCTACGCCAAGAGGTCGATAAGACAAAACACGCTCGAACAGTGGCAGGTTCGCTACGGGGCATCCGGGACAGGTGCGACAACCAAGAAGTTTTTTACAACTGTGAGAGACGCGAACAGCATATTAAAGAAACTCAAACTCACAAACTTCTTGGTTCAAGCGTTTACTGGTCACGGAGGCTTCGCCGCCTATCTCCACCGTTTTAAGATCAAAGATTCACCTTCGTGTGTCTGCGACCCGACCCTTGATGAGGACATCTGGCACATTGTCTGCGAATGCCCGCGTTTTGGCGTGGAAAGGTTCGAACTTGAACAAAAGACCGGAGTCAAAGTTTCTCCAGATAGCTCAAGCTGGAAAGCCCTGCTGGGAACAGAAGCCAACCGCGAAAGCACGAAGGGTTTTATAGAAAAAGTGGTACGCGTAGCGTGTTTAAGGAACAAATAGTTCGGAGCCCGGACTATTGTGTAAAACGCTACGCTGAAATCTGACACCACGAAAACCCTTCGGCCACAGGACCCGGGCAGGATCCCACGCCGAAACAACCCCCCAGGTCTCCCTAAACCTTCGTACTCCTACTCGTACCCCCCCTTCAAACCTCCCCCCTTCGCCGTATCCTGTTCACCAATCCCAACCCAACGCACCCCTAATCTTGTGGGATGATGCAATAAGTAAAATCTTCCAAACCCTTACCCCCATCTCTAATAACCTCTGTTTTATCTTTCTTTGTATTACATCTATGTTAACCCAGAGCTAGCTCTAACTTTCCGTGTATAACATACACTTAAGGTTAGAGTTAGATATATTCCTGACGCACGCACCTCCCGAACACCTAACGGGTGTCGGTAGGACGGGGGATGGGGAATCCTGCAGCCTCCTAAACGGGAGAATGACTTTCTCTCCCGGCCCTTCAGCACTGGCTGGGGTAAGGTTCCGCGCGCGATTCACTGGTCCCCCGTCAAATTGACACCGGCCCTCCCATTAAAAAATGTATAGGCTAAGTTGCAACGGAAGAGGTCACAAAAGAGGGCAGCGCAAGGAGACCCGCGCAAAAATAGTATCTCCAGGCAAAAGAGAAAGCCTCAAAAAGGGTAGCCCCACCCATAAAGATGGTATCAACAGCCACACAAGTGGTCCTAAAAGATCTCCGACCCAACCCTTCCATTGTCGGGCAAAAGAAAGGAAGCCCGTAGTCTGTAAGCATGCATGCGTCAGGATTTCCACTCCGCGACTCACATAGCTATAAGTCTCCCCCCCATCCCAACCCCCATTCCTATCCCCCCTAACCCCGCGGATAAGTAAACGGAGGAACGACTTTCTCCTCCGGCCTTTCAGCACTGGCTGGGGTAGTATCCGCGGGAGTCTAAATTCTAGTTGGTAATAGGGGCATTGGTGTTTTTAGCCGGTGCGAGCCCGGCAGTACCTGGGCCCTCCATTCCCAGGTCTCCGGAAGGGATTTTCACCTCTGCCCCTTTTTCTTAAAAAGCAAACAAAAGCAAGGACTTTTGTCTTTGGCCCCTCAGGCGATTACCAAAAAAAAAAAAAAAACAGGGGGTACAGTAGGAGTATAAAATCGAGATTGGCTCTGTCCTTTTCTAATTTGGCTACTCCCCACGCGTAGGTCTCGTTTATCGTTATTCCCTCGGAAACATTAGGTAAACATTTTCAGGATGAAAAGAAACTTGTGTTAATCAAGGGTTATAGGTTATATCCATTACAAATTTCATACATAACTGTCCAGCCATAGCAACCTGAAGGAGTAACAAATTATTATATATGTGTCTCTTTTATTGACACGGGATCTAAATCTTTTGTTAGAGAGCAATGATATTACATATATATACATTGGTAGAGAGAGTTCTCGTAGCAGTGCGAACAGCCAGGAATCACGTATTAATATATAATTATGTCTCTTTTGTTGACACGGGATCTAAATCTTTTGTTATAAACGAATAAATGAGACCTACGCATATATTAATAGTTGATAGCTGGCTGTTCGCACTGCCGGGGAGAACTCACTCTCCAACAAAAGATTTAGATCCCGTGTCAACAACAACAGAGACACAAATGGTTTTCTCTTGAAATATCGAAACTCATTTCATAGAATGGTTCTCTTCGCCGAATTTTCATTTCATCGACAGGCATTTGCAGGAGTTGCTTTATTATTTTTGTAGTCACATGTCTAACTTAAGCTACGTAACGAATGCTTAAGATAACCAGAAAAATATTAGGGTTCAATGATATGAAATTCGGTGGACCCTATCAACTATGAATATAATAGTCTCTTTTATTGACACGGGATCTATCTTTTGATCGTTTATTGAGCGAAAAATCGATAGCTAATCTCTTCCTAACCGGCAGTGGGTAAACTGCCTCATAGCAAGGTGCAAAGTGACGCGATAACGAAATAGCACATTCGGCGGTGGCAAACAAGCGCCACACCTATCCTTACCCCTTGACTCATATTTACATCAGCGAGAAAAAAACAAAGGGCGTGCTCACCGTGCGCAGCAAGTTAATATGGGCATAAAAATAACAACAAGGAACTTCCAGGCGAGCTAGTTTCAGTTTAATAAGCTCTCAAACTTTATGTTACTCTGATTTCTAGGACATCCTGTGTTAATGTAACTTGAGCTACGACGAAAAAACGAATATTGCGGAATTCAAATGACAAATCGAGAAAAAACGAATATCTATCTTAAGTTCGAAAAACTTTTTCCGCTGTTTCGTTCGGTCGAATTTTTTATTTGTCCGGAAGACATTTTTCTCTGAAACCGTTTAACTGTCCTGGATTGTTATAATATAAAACTAACCTTACCTTACCTAGAACCTTTCAAAGAAAAATGATAACTTCGGACAGTAAATGAAAATTTCGGACACACGAAACAGCGGACAAAATCTTTTCGAAACATGTCGATAGGTTACCAGAAAAAACAAATCATAATTTTAACTCAGTCATTTGAAGTTTTATTATTGTTTAATAAGTAGAAACATCAATACTGCAAATGTTGCGAAATAAGAGCATCACATTCATACACAATGTTATCTGTGTGTAAATTACACTTTTCGGTTTTACACCTGAAACGGGTTTTCTATTTAATATGTAAATAATCTAGTTGATAACATATTACAGCGAGATAGCCCTTTTTATAATTTCCATGATAATATGGCACTTGTAGTCTACGAGTCGTAGACCAGACGGTTGCTGAGGTGAGGTCTAGACCAGAAAATGTAGCGTCAGTGGACCGCTAGGCAAAGGCCTCACTACGGCTAAACCACCGCGGTTTTTAATCAAGTAAAGCTAATGCAAGCGGCCGCACTGGTGGCTGATTATTTACTTGAAAAAAAAACGCGGTTTGCCTTAGAAAATTCAGGAAGTCAGGAGTCCTTTACGTTTATCGTAAAATGAACTGCATAGCCATCCATATTGACCATGGCATGATATCCCCCCAAGACATATATTGTACACGGAAAAAAACAATATTGCCTTTGACGTGTTATCGTATAGTCAAAGTAACAGTAATGGCAGCCGTTTTTAAAACAATACCATAACACGTAAAGGCAATATGGCTTAACCCTGTAGAAAACGGACCCAGGCCCTATTTTACGATGCCGTCAATGACATGTGACAGGTAAAAAATCCTGTCTAAAGAAGGAGATTATGTTATCAGAGTGAGATATTTTTTTATTTTTTTTATTTTATGTTAGATTTGACTATTCCTTTAAAAGCCCTTTTCCGCTGAGTTACAAAAAATAGTCGTACAGTCATATACTATCTCTCAAAGCCAACAAGCAGTATCTCAAATTTAATAAATGAAGTAGATTCAATACTCACCCGTTAGTAATATGCTTGTACTTGCTACAGGAGTTTTGTCTGAGATACCACTATTTGTCTATAAAAGATCAACAAATTTTCTCAAACTCAGTGGAAAACTTTTAAAGAAACGCCCATGTATTGTTTTATATAATATAATGCTAGGTTAAGTTTTGTAATTGTATAATATCCTAGTTAAGCTATATTTAAAAAAACGGCCAAGTGCGAGTCGGACTCGCGCACGTAGGGTTCCGTACCACTATACATCTAAATAAATGTTTTTCTTTATTCTTTATTATATTGGAGTTGATTGAATGAAAGGTAAAATGCGGTTTAGGACTTAAACGTATTAAAAAAAAACTAATCATTAGATCTCGTTCAAACCAATTTTCGGTGGAAGTTTGCATGGTAATGTACATCATATATTATTTTTACATTTATCATTCCCTTATTTTAGAAGTTACGGGGGGGGGACGCACATTTTTCCACTTTGGAAGCGTCTCTCGCGCAAACTATTCAGTTAAGAAAAAAATTATATTAAAAACCTCAATATAATTTTTGAAGACCTATCCATAGATACCCCACACGTATGGGTTTGATGAAAAGAAAAAAAATAAGTTTCAGTTCTAAGTATGGGGAACCCCAAAAATTTATTGTTTTTTTTCTATTTTTGTATGAAAATCTTAATGCGGTTCACCGAATACATCTACTTACAAAGTTTCCATAGTACCTATAGCTCTTATAGTTACGGAATAAAGTGGCTGTGACATACGGACGGACAGACATGACGAATCTATAAGGGTTCAGTTTTTTGCCATTTGGCTACGGAACCCTAAAAACGACTGACTGTTGAGTTTCTTGCGGCGCTTCTTCTCAGCAGTGGTCTCTTGCGAAGCGCTGGTTGATTTTTGACCTGTACCCGTGCGGCCCACTTACTAAATAAACTACTTTTGATCCCGATGACGTCAGAATCACGAAATTTTACACAAAGGATGCTCTGCTTTTATTTAGCAGGTGTTTAGGTAGGTATGTATTAACTGGTATAAAAAAAAAGTTAAATAAGAAGCGGTAAAATGATTATAGTTAAATGCAGCTTATTCACAATCAAAATACGGATCACATCATTTTTTATACCGTTCAAGAGACAATTTTCTTTTATGAATGTCAATGCCATAATTGTATTTATGACTGACTATACAATCATATATTTTTTTATTACAACATAACAGTTTTGTTTACTGATATATTCTACTCGATGGTTTATGCCACTACCCTTCTCAATCAAATAGATTCATTTACGTTTTTAGATAGGAAGTAGATATTTATGTTTTACGCGTCAATAGATTACTCAACTCATTTTTACATAATTGAATGATTGACGACTAATGGTTAATAATTACAATAAAACCATTTGGAATCATACTCTTATGTAGCGTGACGTCATTTTTGCGTCAACGGCATGAAAAGTACGGGCCCTGCTTATCATTCACTCGCTGGTGAAGGTCTGTTGAATCCGCACGACGCCGGTCAGTGACGATCCTTGGGCAGGTCTATGGCCACTATGAATTGCTATGCTACTACGAGTACCCCGGCTAATATTCGGGCGTTTCAACCGCCGTCATTGTTCTCTTCAAATTAACGAACATAATGATAACTACTAACTTTTTATGTTAAAATCAGCGGACCCGGAGGTATTTTTTTCGTCAATATATTGAAGAGAACAATGACGGCGGTTGAAACGCCCGAATATTTACCCACTAGAAAACCCCCCTTGCTAATAATATGTATATCATAGTATGTCCAGGAGTCCAAGTTCTCTGCCTTATGTAATAATGATGATCATAATATTCAAAAACATCAACCATGAACTGTAAACGTATGTTCTTGTATAACGCGTAGTTGTGTGAAAACTTTGCTTACATACGTTTAGTCTGGAGATAATTATGCAAATTAAATTGGTTAGTTCCTACGTCAAGTTTCTTATCGTCAGTTTACTACATACTTACACGGTTTACATAAAACAATGTAGTTTCGCTGTAGCCATCATCACGATAACAAGTAGAAAACATTCGTGATAAACAAGTTTTGAAGTTTAAACGATTCGACATTGTTAATAAATTTTGCATAAATGTGATAATGATACCGATGAATGATGCATAATAGGTCAAAAACGCTCGACAGAATCCCTGACTGAGATAAATCCGCTTGCTTTCCTTATCAACAGATTAGGTACTTACCTATAGTGATAAAAATACCTAGTTAAAACTATACGCCAGTGTTACGAGTGTCACGCACGCGGACGCTGCTCAGTCAAAATGTGGAACAAAATATACACGAGTGTTAAATACTCTTTAATAACTGTGAATTTCCTATTCCTGGTAAGTTCGGTGACAACAGTTTGTTTATTATAAAATGAAGTGATGCTGACGTGAAGTGATTTTTCAGATAACTGGGATTATAATATTGTCAGTGGGAAGTTCCGTGCAATCGGCCTACAATGGGTACCATACGTTTCTATCTGACCGATTTTTCTCGCTACCCGCTTTTTGCATTGCTACTGGAGTCATCATATTCCTAATCGCCTTCTTTGGGTTCTATGGAGCCTACTCGGAGAACTATTACATTATAATGACGGTAAGTGTTATTATATAGCTATTGGAATACTTTTACCTATATCAGAAACCGTGGCCTCTTTTCATAACGAAATGCCATCTATTTTAAATATCTCGCTCTTATAAACGCGCGTGCAGTTTTAGATCTTATGTAACGGTCGCATTGTTGATATTCAAATATAAATTTCCTAACTGACTTTTTGCTCTATCGACTGTCCTTCTATTGTTTTCTTATCTCGAGTCGGGCGCGCTGGCAACACTGAAATACCGGTATCACTACTGTTTCAGTTTTTGCTCATTGAAAACTAATGAATCAGATTCTTGATTTTTGTAATGTGTAGGAAGGTTACCATTCTTATAACGTTTTTATCTCTCGGGGGAGATAACAACTTGACATTTAACACGCTCGGTGCCTGAGTCATAGGTTTTTAAATAAAACGGTCATGATATAGTGTCCCCGGAAAGGTCATAATACTGGAGACAAAGATGGCCATGAAACGTTCTCATAGCAATGTAATCCCTCATAATTAATGGCGTCTGTAGTGTCAAATATTAACACATTATTTTAGCAAACAAAAAGTCTTATCAGGAAATGTTGTACCTATCTATACCTATAGTAGATTCTACAGAGAACTGTTATGAACAAGCGAGTCATAGTATTTAGGTGCGTACTAAAGTAAATGTATAAATATTTTTTTTAACGGTTCTAGCTAAATCCAATTCTAACCGGCACTGACTTTCAATCGAATTTACTAATCCGTAAAAACACTACTTAATTTTAAAATAACAATACTAGTAATAACCAAATCCTATACTTCTATTCCATACTTACGAGCAAAACATACTTATTAAAAGTCAGATTTGTTAATAATTTGACCTTTTTACCCCAACAATATACGCCCCCGTCTCGTGGTACATTGAACCGCATCAAACAATACATCTAAGAATACATGTCATGACGCGTCGATGTATTACAAACCAAATTTACACAGTTAGTAGCGTGTGTCCTTAGTCCAGCATCGTTCGTTACCGTTCATTAACAGTTGTACAATTAAACACTAGCCGTAATGAGATTGACCTTGCTTTGTAATAGTTATGCCGGTGTCTCATAAACCTATCTATTTGGAGGTTATGTTTGTTTAAAATTACCTTTAGACTAGCAATAAAAAAAGCAGACGTTGTCTGCTGTCTTACTTTTCAGTTAGAAAAGCAGCAACAGATTGTTCTTCTTGCTCTAAAACTGATGTAAAAATGAGACAGAAATCAACTTCTGAATTTTTTACTGCCAGATGAATTTGCGCTTAAATGTGCAGATTATTCGATCGATCGATCGATTCTTATATTAAATAAGTAAAAAAAGTTCTGACATTACATACTCATCGTATCAAGGTTTATTTACACAAAAACCCAATTTTGTGTTGTGCCCGAAGGTCAACTGGTAGAAAACGCATTTAGTTAACCTTGTGTTATCAATGTTATCTTTTAACTTTATCCAATACAGTTATTACCCGGTTATTAGCTCGTTTATTACCCGGATGCCCGAGAAGAATGTCGGCTAACTTTCTGAGTACCTACGTAAGGTTTTTCGGGTGTAAGCTTGTATGTATAAATGTAGGAACACAAGTAAATAATCCACGTTATTAATTATGACCTCCGGGTATTAGCTATCTCCATTTCAAATTTCATCCAAATCCGTCCCGCCGTTGCAGCGTTAAAGAGTAACAATCATCCATCCATACATACAAACATTCGCGTTAATAATATTAGTAAGGATTGAAATAATTTTCGAGCAACTATTTTTCATCACATTTCAAATTTCAAAACTTCAGTCTGATGCTAAAAATTGAATTTAACATCATTTTTATAAAAAGGCACTTGATTTTACAAAGATTATTTTTTATTACGCTTTGTTTATTATGTTTTAAATACTACATCCTGTGAAGGCCAAATGCCTATTGATTTATGATGATGACGTTTATCATAAAAAATTGTCAAGACTTACCTTATTATCATTAGATAAGACTAGAAACAGTAGAAACAATAGCTAAACTTGGCCTCGGATTACTATTTGAAATGGACAATTAATCAATAAAATCGCCTTTCATTGATTAGGGAAACAAAGGCCAAACGCAATCATTTCTGCTACGCATTACACTGACGAACCGCGCACCGGAAAGCGAAGAGCAGTGGCCTGTTTTATAAAGCTACAAATTACAATCACAATTACAAATTACAATTTACAGGTTACAAGTTTCCATTTGACACAACCTCGACCAATGACGACCTGCCGTTTGAGCAGTGTTGCCAGTTTACCTGTAAAATTGTTACTTGTAGCTTTATTAAACGGGCTCCTGGTATGCTTCTACTGTATTACACTAGGAGGACCAAAGATTTACCTCCATCTTAGTGTTCCGAAGTCAAAGGAATCCTTATAGTTACACCACGTCTGTTTTTATGTATGTCACACTCACTTTTACTCAGAAACTATCAAAGTTACAAAATTGAAATTTTATACAAATAATAAGTTAAATTTAGGATACCTCCCATAGAGGTAAAGCAAGGGTAATGATACTAATGATCTGAATGGCCTATTTAAAAACTTGGAGGAACCGTGGAGTTGCTAAGCCTTGGAGCTATTGTTAATTGTTATTTCTCTAATAAGGTCAAGGTGATTTTTTGAAACTCGATCAAACGCCTGTTTCCCAGAGGGATAGGCAGAGATCACTTCCTTCGATCTGCTACGATCCTGACAAATCTCTTTCGCTTCGTCCACATTCATACATCGAGTCATGCATGTACGTTGGTTCCGGGTACTTAAGTAAGATTCGGCCCTTTATTTCTCCGATTTATTAAAACAAGAAGTGTAAGCCATCATTTAAGTTTAAAAAAAGGCCATGCACAACTTCATCTTATTCTTTTGAATCAGCTCATTCTAATGTCAAGGTGCGTTAACGAACCGTTTAACATTCCAGTTCGTGGGAGCCATGGTGCTGATGTTCGTGTTCCAACTGTCGGCGTGCATCGCGGGGTACGCCCTGAAGGGCCAGACCGTGATGCTGGTACAGACCCAGCTGCAGAGCACCATGGACATGTACGGGGCCGACAAGAACTTCGAGGTCACGAAGTTGTGGGATGAAGTGCAAGAAGACGTAAGTTTTTCGGTTTTAGTTCAGGTCCAGAGGCTTCGAAATTCAAAGTTGGAAGTTACCTTAGCTCCATCCCTATCTCTAGATTTAGTCCCGAATGACAAGTGACAGGGATGGACCTAACTTCAAACTTCGATTTTAAAAATACGCCCTCTGTTTATCTAACTGTTTTTACTGGCTGTTTTACTACAGTATATTGATTTTATATTCTAAGAGCCCAGGTTTAGTGTCGTGGGCTACTAACTGCGGTCCTATATTAACTGCGGTTTTATTTCGAGTTAATTATTTTGCCTTTTCCTTTGTCGTATTGTTATCTATCATAATGTTTACCTATGGAAAAACGAGAGGGCTGTTAAAAATGAAATTGGCAATGTGATCCAATTTTTACTTAACATTTACTACTTACTTACTGCTAACTTGTCTTGTCACCAACCGCGTCCAACATTTTTACAAAACTAAAAAGATGTTTTCACAGCAGCAACAATTATGATTATATTACTGTGTTTATGTATTGCCTAGGTATGTGGAACCCCAATCTTTCCTAAAGCATTGAATCAGCCTAATTGAATGGTACAGTCGACGTCAAAGAGATGTTTATATTTTTGGACCTTATTTGGAATAAGGTGGAAAAATGTAAACATATGTTGGACGTCGACTGTACTTGACGTCCGCACTTTATGCTTTCATAGCAGATCTGTGTCCTCTTTAGGACACGTATAGCTATTTCTTTTAAAATCTGTTCCAAGTTTCTACCAAGTAGAACGGTAATATATTGTTTTACATCAAACTTGGTACAGTTTTTTTTATATAAATATGTGTACACTTTAGTACCTTGTCACTTTAATCGCTGTGACAATTCATATATGACCGTTTAAACATTACATTAAATAGACAAGTTACTAAAATGTATCACGTATTTATGAACTTGACTATCTGATTTTCCTCCCCTTTATGCCTTAATTATTTTATTCACATAAAGAGAAATGTGTTTAAGCATTGGGTACCTACTAAATTTTATCTCCCTACATTTTTCAGTTTTCGTGCTGCGGAGTAATGAACGCCAGCGATTGGATCCAGCCCCTGAACACGAGCTTGACGGGGGGTCTGCCGATGAGCTGCTGCAGGCACGTGTTCGGGACGATCACTACTTCAAATTGCAACGCGACGGTTGCGTACCCGATTGGCTGCGCACCCGCATTCGGCAGCTGGGTGCAGACGCATATCGGGACTATAGGGGCTGTGGGGATCTTCTTGGTTCTAGCACAGGTGTGTACCTACATTGAGCGAGAAGTAGAAATAAGAGATAAAACAATCGTGCGAGTGTTAAGTCTGAAACGCTGTCTTTAAAAAACCTCTTTGTTGGCCAAGCTATTTTTTTTACCTTAAAATCGTAATAGGTCACATTTACCAGGGTTTCAAAATAAGTATTTCTTATAGTCTTTCGGAATACCCAGCGTACGTAAACATATGTAGGCACATGGCAAATAGTTAATCAGGTTTCATAAAAAGGTGAAAGGCTAAACACGTCACGGCACAAACTAACTATCTAGGCTAACTTAGATTGTACCTACTTAGTTCTTAATTGCACGATAGAGGTTAAGAAGCATTAACCTGTTCAGAATGCGTTTCCACCATAGTCAGCGAGGAAAATATAAACGTAAACGCACCATTACTGTTTGACATTCAATCCTATTTATTGCACTTGGGAGGCCATAAAATATTGGTGATAAAAACGATTGCTGCAACCTTGTGCGGTCAACGATTACGTACGTCGTTTGCCGTACTCGTATGTATAAAATTATGTACACTCAGGAGCAAAAATAACGGGTCAGAGTGCGTTTTTCATACTAAAGAGGCTATTTCGAAGCCTTGGTTCCTCGCCAGGGAATGCTTTTACTGAAATCTGATGATGAATACCCCAAGCATCGATACAGGACTTCCAGAGTGCCTAGGATACCGAACTGAATGAATCTGCGGTTAACGCCGGAATTGTGCAAGTTCAGAAAAACATCTAAAATGGCAATAAAATGTAAGGAAATCCAAGTGCTGACCCAAACTCTGACCCGGTATTTTTGCTCCTGAGTGTATATTATAGGTGAAAGTACCGCCAGATTTAGAACGAAGCAAGTGCATGAAGTTATTCAAAATATGCAAAGGGTTAAATCACCGACGCATGACGGTCTCAGCATAGAACACCTCAAATATGCGGGGCGACATTTGCCTTGCATTCTGGCGATGTTTTTGACCCTGTGCCTCAGCACGCCTATCTTCCAAAACAACTCACAAGCACCGTGGTAGTACCACTTGTTAAAAATAAGACAGGTGACTTATCAGATCCAGGAAAATATAGACCCATCTCACTGGCTTTAGGCCAAGACTGTCGACGGAGAGTGCAATTCTGTGCCTTAAGCAAACTGTCAGATACTACAAGAACAGAAACACGCCTATATATGTATGTTTTCTGGACTTGTCAAAAGCGTTTGATCTGGTTGTATACGATATACTGTGGGACAAACTAGCAAAAACTGGTTTACCAAATGAATGGATCGCTTTGTTAAAGTTTTGGTAGAACAGCCAGATCAATTGCGTGAAATGGGCTGGGGAGGAGTCGGATGAGTATAGGCTGCAGTGTGGGGTTAGACATGGTGGGCTGTCCTCTCCTATAATGTTTAACCTAGATATGTAAATGAGTTGATTGAACCTTGAACGGCTCAACAGCACGCATGTCGGTTGCCGTATTGGTGGAACATGTTTTAACAATATAAGTGCAGACGACATGGTGCTGCTGGGTCTTTCAGTTGACTCAAAATTACAACTGGTGGCTGTATGTGAGGGTTTAGCCGAGCAGCATGGTCTTAAAAAAATAGAAAGAAAAGAGTTTATGGTCAAGGCCCGTAAATACAACCCAAAAAAAGTGCCTAAGATTATGCTGAAAGGAGTATCTCTCAAAGTGGTAGACAGCTTCAGGTATCTATGGGGCATATCCTCACGGAGGACTTGAATGACGACCTAGACTTGGAAAGGGAAAGAAGAAAAATGGCAGTGAGAGGCAATATGCTTGCCCGCAGATGCGCACGTTGTAACAAATAAGTTAAAATAACCCTGTTAAAAGCATACTTTCAGACGTTTTACACTTGCGGTCTGTGGGTAGGATTTACGCAGCGAGCGTTTAGTACATTTCGCGTTCAATATAATAACATCCTGAAGAGGCTGTTGGGGCTGCCGGTATTGTAGTGCTTGTTCGCTTAGGCGAGAGTAGACGACTTCTATGCCATTAGGCGGAAAAGAATAGCCTCATTGCAGAAACACGTGCGTGGCAGCAGCAACAGCCTCCTGAGGGTGTTGGCGGAACGCCTCGACTGCCCCCTCACCAAATACTGCGTCACGGTGGCGATTGGAGCAGTTACATAGTGTTTAATAGTTTGTTTATTGTTCGTTTATTTTAAAATGTTACTTCTGACATAGTTTTAATTAGCCATTGTTACTAACATAATATGAATCTATGAATGGTATGAAATAAGTGTTTTTTTTTATAATAAGAAGTTAAATTATAAAGTCGGTGTCTATTGAAATTGCCACAGATGTTAACAAATTAGTACTGTTTGACACATAACTTCAAATATTCATCAAGCATGTTTATATTGAAAATAACGTATAATTAATAGCAGGTGCCGGATTAGCTTCGTAGCAAGAGTAGCAAATGCTACGAGCCCCGCGCACCCACATCTTAATGTGAAAGTAAAGATCAAGTGTATACTTAAATCACTGCTAAGACCTCACTTGATCTTTAAAAGCACGTGATTATCGAGTTATAATGGTAAACTGGTTCGTTTGCTTGTGTTTACATTTTAGCCAATTTCAATTCGCACAGACTATATCTACGCATCGATGAATCTTGTTAGTTTACATCTACATACCGTTACGGATAATGGGGATAGAGATGGATATATATAAACGTGGGCGTCTGAGCAGCCTGAAGAGACGACCGCGGTATCAATATGGCGCTCTACTCAAAAATTTTAGTCATGACAAATCGGGGTGATTATATGCATAGGGTGTCCCAGCTCGCAGTGTAAATATAACAGGATAAGAAACTCCTATAAAATGTCTTGACTGCTAAGCCAAGTACGAAAGCTAGACAGTAGAAACCTGATAAAATTGGAATAACACATTGAACACAAGACAGTCAAATACTTTAATTTAAAAAACCGAATATGTCAATTTCCTTGGAAGTTATTAAGTACTTAGTTAGTAGTAGAGTAACTTAGGACATAATCACTTAATTGAATCAAACCTTTTTTTATATTTCAGGCTTTGGCTGTTGGTGGAGCGCTATGGATGGCTAAAATATCCAGGGCGGAGAACATGTTTCCTTAGTGGAAGTTTATAGTCACAAGTTTATCAATAACAAGGCTTGTCACTCTAAATAACATTATAAATATCACTCTAAAAATATTATATCACTCTAAATACAATTATACATATCAATCGAAATAATATTATATTACTTTATCACTCTAAATAACGTTATAAATATCACTTAAAATAACATTATAAATATCACTCTAAATAACATTATAAATATCACTCTAAATAATTTTATACATATCACTCTAGAAATAACATTATAAATATAACTTTACAAATAATATTACAAATATCACTAATAACATTATGTTATGATTGCCCACTTCGCTGTTTTCCGGGTGGCATGGAGGAGCTGCATTCATTTTCGCCTGCCGCAGCAGACTGGCTGAAACACATCGACATTTGATCCATGCAGAATGAGTGCCATACGCAAAGATGATGAATAACATTATAAAAATCATGACGACGACTATGTGTTTAGCCCAGTCGGTAGTGACCCAACTACGAAGCTAGTGATCCTCGAATAAATTAAACATTTGTTTCATGAGCGCGAGTATTTGTTCCTGAATCCGTTTTCTATGTATTCCTCTATACTTATAACTATATGTCGTTATACTAGTACCCATAGTATAAGCATAGAGCCTAATTTGGGGCCAGGGGACTAATAGCGTGTTTTCGTAAGGAATTCTAGTACCTACGTGGCACCGGTTTTTTGCTAGTAAGTACATTCGAGGAATTTGTGTAGCAGTTTGACATAAAAGGCCATTGGTTGGGTTATACATTTTCCGTATGTCACACATACATGTTAATTATTTGTTTGTATCAAATGAGACTATATTTTATAAACTTTTGATTAGCGTGAGTCATTATACGATGAGAATATAAACGTCTACGGCTACTCACGTATTCACAACACAACATAGGCCGCGTACATTAACATTTCAGGCTGATTCCTGACATTAATTACGTAGCTAAGCCGTAGTAGTGTTCATTTTCTTCGTAAGACTAGATATATTTCGGTTAAAATCCTTACCTTTTCCTATGTTTCATCTTTTTTTTTAGTGAGCGTTGTTGTTGATAAACAATTTCTAAGTGTAAGTTGTTGTAATAATTAAGTTTATTAAAAAAATAAGTTATAATAATATATTGCAGTTCTAATAAATAATTATAGTGGTGTTTGCGTTTTTATTTGAAGATAAGTGTGATCTATTTTCTCCCAAGTGTAGAGCAGTGGCGGCCATGGCTCCTCTTAACACTTTAACTGGCTTGGCACGTCCATGCATTACGTTATGTATAACACACCACTGGGTAGTGCTTTAAGTGTAATAAGTGGACGTACCAAGCTAGATCACCAGTGCATTACATGTAATGCGTGGACCGAGAAAGTGGTAAAACAAAAAAAAAAGGGAAACCGTGGCAAGAGAGTAGAAAAGTTGTTGTAAAGCCACAATGATTCAGAATAAAGTTGAAGAACAAAAATTGCGTCGTGAATAGCTTTTCAAATGACCTTAAGCGTAAGAGTATACACCAGAGCCGTGTGTAGCTAGGAAAAGTAGTAGTAGTTGTCATTTATTTCATATTGGAAATTACATTATTATATGTCGCATAGTTATAATGAATTCACAAAAAGATCGTTAGTGTAAAAATAAAAAATAAATAAATCAAAATAATGTCAATGTGTACAAAACTAATAATAATAATGACCCAGAATAAAACAGTGAAAGAAACAAACAAATATACCCCAAATGCTACAGTCATGCAATGTCAAGAATACAATAATAAGCAGGGCCCGTACTTTTCATGCCGTTGTTCCATCCCAAATGTTTTTATTGTAATTATTAACCATTGGTCGTCAATCATTTAATAATGTACAAATGAGTAATTTGTTGAAGCGTAGAAAAAAATACCTAATACGTAAATGAAACTATTTGGTTGAGAAGGACAGTGGCAAAAATCATCGAGTAACATATCATTTAAAAAGAGAACGTTTTTATGTTGTAATAAATGAATATGATTGTTTCTCGATCCGTATTTTGATTGTAATTAAACTGTATTTAACTATAAAAGCATGCTCAATAAAAGCAGAGCACCCTGTGTGTAAAATTTCTTCATTTTGACGTCATCGGCATGAAAAGTACGACCTCTGATAATAAGTAATAAAAATAACGACTCAAATTAAGTATAGGTAAAAAAAATAACTAAAGGTCCTCTTGCATGTAGTTGTGTACAAAACTAATATGGAATTTACGTCAATTTTTTAATGTATGTCGAGCGGTCTATACGGATGTGTTACAACTAGTAAGTGCAAGGGGACCTCTAGTCAAGTTTTTTGCCTATACTTATTCCTATCAGTAGATTTCTTGCTAGCACACCTGGCACAGCTCTGGTGGATATCCACCCTTAGGATTTTATTTGTAGGTACAGTCGAGAACATGAATTTGGGACCCACCTTAGGTCCAAAGTCAATCTGTTACAACAATAAGGTTGAGTTTCGTGTAAGTAACAAATGACTTGACATCTCTAGTGACATTGACAACTTCAAGCATATTTTCCTTGAAATGGGTCACAAATTAATGTTTGTGTTCGCGACTGTACTTCTCTTTTACTACGCTCTTATGACACTAACCGATAACAAAATTAGATACTCACTTTTGTATTTTATCGCATTAATACGGATTCCCAATCTTTATACTGCGTCTCGCTTTACCATGTAGTATTTTACGACTCCCTTTTATAAAAGAAGTTACCCGCGTGCACTCATTACGCCACGAGCCGGCGACGTGACGGTTCGCGTCTAACTTGGGTTGGGACAGCGTCGCGACGCCCTGGGGCGCTCACGCAGTTAGAATTAACATATTTAAAAACCTTGTTTGATATTGCCTAAGGTTCCATCTGATCAGTCTGCGTGGCAAATCTACAAGATTTGTTAGGAACGCTAAATATGGATAGTGTAAATGATCAAAGACAGTACGTCGTAACATGACAAATTACGTACTCACAACCGGTACTGACACGCGTTACTGACAATGTGGACACACCTTTACGTGGCTGTAAACCGACAAGGTACAAAAGCGTGTTAGTAGCTATCTACATTTACAAGTATGCTGACACAAGGTCAAAACGTGTGTCAAAACAAGAAACTTGATTGTTTAGAAAATTGACATACCTAATACGTAAATTTGCCGGGTTATAGCGTTTTCCACCTGTCATTTTCGTGTTACGCTGGGATATGTATAACACGGCTAATTCATAGGTGCATTATATTATGCCTAAATTGAAGAATAAAGAACTTTGACTTTGAATTTACGTAGTCAAGCTGCTAAACCATCTATTTCCTTGACTATACGTACGTGTCACGTGCCTGCTAAAGTGTTACGGTTCAAGGATGACGTGTTTTAGCGTTTCAGTTAGCAGCCTCAAGTGTACTTACATGGGGCATAGCTAATTGGCTAAAAGAAAACTTGGAGGTCAAGCGCGAGTCGGTCATATCCACCGGGTTCCGTCTTATTATTGTTCAACTTGAAAAACGATCCTTTTACTTTTACTGCATAAGTTGTCGTTTTTTAAGTTACACCAACGCATTTACTTAGGTTACAATTGTTTCGTTATCATTAAAATAAGAATAAAATTATTCGTTTCTATTTTTGCAGTTTTGTACCAAAGTGGTAAAATGCTATCTGCAACTACAATAGGCTTGTGTCGTAAAAAAAAACTAATTATTCCATCATTTACAATATCAAAAAATATTAAAATTGTATTTTTTCTTTTGTCAATTACACAAAAAAGTGCGTTGAAATTTCGCGTGACGTCACGCCGTGGCACACTTTATACCACGTTGTGACGTCACGAGCCCCCACTCTCGAACTTTGATGCGCCTTATATTTGTCAATTTTGATTGATTTGATAATGCAAAAAATACGTGTTCAGTATTTTTTTATTAAAATTATTGTTTTTTTACCCAGGACACACCCCTATTGTGGGGGTTTGATGTAAAATGTACCATGTAATTAACAGATTATGTCAAAAAGGATTGACTTAAAGAGCTGTACACATTGTTCAACATTTTTGTTTTATTTTTATTGTTAAAAACATCCATAACGCCACAGTTTATGAGCAGATAATTTGAGGATACCTGAATTTTTAGTTAATAATTGAAATTTACAACAAAAACAAAATTAAATGGTAAAAATTCACAGTTTTTGAAAACACTAAAACTTAAAAAAAAAAATGATTCAATTTAGACAAGTCAACATGAACCTCCATACGATGTAAAGTTCCCAAAAACATTAAGCATTTCCAAGAAACGTGATTCTAGTTTTCTTTAAAAACGGAACCATGTACCTATGCGCGACGCCGACTCGCACGTGGTTCTATAAATCTATCCATTAACTTCCTTCCAACTTTAATACCGCCAGGGTTTTTCCCTATCATAATTTTCACGCGGAACGCTGCCAGCTAGTTTTCCACGGCATTGAAGGCAGTCTCACGGAACCGCCCGACCGAGCGCGAGTGCCGATAACTTATCAGTTGACAGGACTTCAGTACACCTGAGTATAGCGGACAGTTAACACGAGTACAACAATACTACACGAGTATAACACTACAATGGGGGCCCAGAACCACATGGAAGTGGGGATGAAGTGTATCAAATACATGCTGCTGTGTGTCACGGCCATTTTTGTGGTAAGCTATAGATATTCCTATTATTAGCGATAGTTCTCACTTCATGAGTGCGAAAGAGACAATTGATTTAAGTGCGCCTTAAAAACTACTCTGCTAACTTGTATAGATATGACTTGATAAGAGTTTTTTCGTTCGGAAATTTATGATGAAACTTGTTTACGGGCTTTATCCTATTTTTCTTTTAATTGGTAATTACATTAAGTAAATAAGAACTATTATAACGTTAACGATTACCTACATGTTAAAATCAATATTGTTTTCTCGACTGGAATAGAGTATAAGTACAAAGATTAAAAGAAATAAGACACGACTAAGCGTCACTTTTCCGTGACAAGGGCGGCGAGTGCCCAGTGTCCTATATTCTATGCAAATCAGACGTGTTATGGAGTCCCTAGGCATCGATTCAACTCTGTAAAACGTTCAATAACCGTTGCCTAGTAAATAAATTCCACATCAAAAACAATTAAGAACTGCCCTAAATATGATAATAAGCCATTTAACGGTATCTTGACGCTCAGTGATTGTGGCTTCAGTGACATCAGAATTGTTCTAATTTACTAGAGTTGATAAAAAAGCGCCATTTTTAGTTTCAAATAATCTTTTGTACAATAGATAAGGAACGTCGTCGACGATGTGGCGGAAAGGGTTCTTCATCAAATTACATTTCTTTCAAATGTATAAGTTCAATGCAAAGAGGTAGGTATATACCTACTCGTACTACTAAGGTACTTCAAGAGATCCTTTAAAGGGATAAGTTCGCCTTTGTACATATCTTTTGTGATTATTTTTATGTTGTTGAATGTTATTTTATTGTTTATACAATAAAGTATTTTACATACATCTCATACACATGTTTAAATACAGACGTACTATGTCAATGTGTTGGCATTCAAGTTTTGTGTATAGTCGAACTCAAAAGTAGCTGTATTAAAATGTACCTTGTCGCAGTGACGAATTAACGTGAGAGTGGTTCGAAATGAGTAATATCGTCGGTGATACTGCAATACCGCGTAACTAACAAATTAAATAAGTTGCAAACTACACCTTAGAACGCAAGTTAATAAGGTACATTTTGCAACTTATTAAATTGTTACTTACGTGGTATTGCAGTATCACTGACTTATCAATCGCTGCGATAAGGTATTAATATGTAGGTATGTATGTGAAACGACTAGCATAGATCTATTCCATCAAAGTCCGCGGGGTTGGCATCGCATTACAAACTTAACATTGTCATCGTAAGATTACAACTTTTAAATTGAAAATGTGTATGGGCTTCAGAGTCTACTTATTTAGGTGGCCTTTCTGCTCATTATGCATTCTACATATATACATGCCATAAAAAAATCTACTTCTAAATTCGACCGTTCCTAGGTACAGTCGATATAGGTATGAATATTTGGCAGAATGAACACATACGTAAGTACGAGCACCAAAAATGGTGCATTAGACATTGCAAGGTCACACGGAAGATGTAGTATGTCTAGTTTACCCTAGTTCTGCTAGTACCTATCTGCTAGTTTCATCATATTCGGTTGAGACGCTTATGAAATATCAGCTCTAAAACTTGGGGTAACCTTTACGGCGAGGGTTTTTATGAATTTTATCTGGGTAAATATAAAAAAATGTACATAAAGACGCAATTTAAATAAATGTCACTTACATGATGTCGAACTTACAATTTTACTACACATATGTTTGACGTTAATCGACAATTTAGTGACGGTGACAAACTGGACATTTATTTAGATTTTTACCCATCTATATCCATATCTTAAATTCCCACCAATATGTTCAGAACATTAAGATATAGTTGCATTGAGATACAAGACAACCACATACAGGTATTTACAGGTTTCTCACATATTATAGAAAACGTATGATATGCATGTAGATAAATATGTGAATGCGACTGTACACATATGTAGGCATTAAAGCACTCATGTATGCAGTTATAAAAAAAAAAGTTACTATTCATAATAAGGACAACAGCAGATTTTTTCCACTTTTTACCGGCATTCAAAATTATGCTATTTGTAATTTATCTTTTTTTCTATTTTCCTTGATAAGTGTTGAAACAGTTGTTTAAGCTTCTATTACAATGGTATGATTAGCAGGATTCGCTTATAATGGATTTCTAGAGCATTCTGTTTGACACGATGCGGCTTAGAGTAATATCGATGCCTTTTATAGTCTGAAAGTCACGAAACATCAATTTCGCTTGTCGAGAGCGTTAAAACTTAACACAGAAAATGATTTAAAAAACAAAAAACTGCCTTCAAAGTTATTTTTTGCGCTTTTGAAGGCGGTTTTTTGTTTTTTTTTTTTTTTTTTTTATACTTTTTATTGATAACAATAAGCTGTTATCTAGTTCAACATCTTAGTTGATATGAAACTTTAATACATATCAAGCTCGCCGCAAGCAAAAATCATAATCATTTTTAAACAATTAAATGTTCTTCGTTGTAGTCGCTCAACTATCTTAATCGAGATATCTTATCGCCACTCTTGAAATCGGTACCGATGAGGAGTTCCGGTCCGGTCCGGGCTATCTGTAGAATCTGTAGAAGAAAGAAGTATGTCTTGAATGCAAATGCTCGAGTTGTCACTAAAAATTCTAAAATCGCTTTATATTTGCCTACAATATTTGAGGTGTTAACTCAATTCCTCACTGATTCCCTCATCAGATTCTAGTTTCCTTATCACGGTACAACACCCGGGATATCTCCTTCCAAGAAAAAAGAATCATCAAAATCAGTTCATGTACGGCGAAGTTATCCGCGAACAAACATAAATATATATACGGTCGAATTGAGAAACTCCTCCTTTGTTAAAGCCGTTTAAAAATATTAAACATTACTTAAATACTAAAAAGATATATAGTCCCTTAATAATGATGACCTTATTTCAAATCTGATATCTCTCATGCGGCCCAAAAGTTTTTCATGAGACATAGCTACATAAGAACCACCCTAATTAAACTTGCTTTCATTAAAATGCGAGATAGTTAACAATGTTATATATAATAATCGTTATAAGTAGATTTAATAATCTGTGAGTAACGGTACAATTATGGTTATTTATTTGCGAATGACCGCAGAACCTCATCGCAGTAACACAGACATATACATCAATCTAACTTGAGTAATGTGGCGTTGTATGTTTTAGACGTCATCTCGTTGCAATGTATTGCGACAGGGTTCTAGAAAAGTAATCCTATATTTTCCTTGAACCAGTCCATTTGATTTCTTGCGGATATGGATGTACACGGCTGGTAGATAAGATATTCGAAGTATTGACACGTTTACGACTTTCCTTTGTTTTGATATAAATGTACAGATGAGTCATACACACTATAGGTATAAAACAAAAGTTGTCTTACCTGTGGTCAACAGGTAAAACCTTGTGTACATATAAGTTATTGATTTTTTTTATCGTAAACGACTAAAGTAGACCCGATGCTGTTTATGCGGATATGTGTTAAAAACGTTAACTTTGGGATTGTCAACAGGAAATCTGTGTATGACCTAGATAATTCAGGATATTTAGATCAATGGATTTCTTATTAACAAACATACAAATTAATAAAAAAAAATACACATAAATGAATACAAAACTGTATTCAAACTAAAAGAACTGAATTAAAGATCGTGATTACGAATCTATAACCTAATCGCATGTAAAGTGAACGAGCCAATGTAAAAATTGAAAGAAGGTAAAGAACTAGTTAAGATAAAATTTTGGAAGCAACAGATAGAAGTGAAGTAACTAAAACGCTCTTTCCAAAAACTTACAAACCGGCGCTAATTTATAAACAAAAATGCACGACAACATGGCAACTGTTGATGTTCAAGTAGGTATTTGCTAGCTTTGTAACAATCGTAGGCAGACGATATTGATCACAACCGGCACTAAGCGTAAACAATAGCAACACCAATAAGAAGTAGAAAACTCCGCTTTATTCTTCTAGGTAAAGCCATACAGCTTTTGTCGTATGGCCAACGTACGTCTTTGTATGGGTAAATGAATTTTAATCCAAAGTGACCCTTAACTGTCCGAGGCTTGAATATAGGGTTCGGCCGTTAAAAAGACAGTCCACTTACCCAGTGTCTAGGTATATCGAAGAAAACAAATTAGCTAAAGTATGCTTTAATTATAGAAGTAATTATGACGATAAAATCGAAATAACTACTCCCAAATATAGGTATGTTTTGTCACACTAACAGAGGTAATTCAGTGCTAAGGTTTTGGGACCTCAGCATGAGTTCCAGCTATGGAGGTTTCTCATTTATCCTGGTCCCACTTAAACAAGTTTTATTGTGCTTGACGGTAATGGCGGCCAGATTAAAATCCTACGAGATCAAAAGTAATATGGTTTTACCGAGTGAAATGACTGTTGGTTAGTCAACCAAACGGATTTTCTACCAGTCGGTAGAGAGCCTTTAAGACATTCAGTCCGCCATTTGATATTTTTTGTGCAATAAAGGCAGTATAGTTGGTACATTCATATTGGTATTTCTATTGTTAACAGTTTAATAATACCACTTATAATCATTATAGTATCGCTACGATTATTACCGAGAAGAATGGAGCCTCAGGGCCGTATCTATAAACAAGACAGAAATGGTCGTCTTAGGAGAAACAAACGACCAGTCGTGGTCTATTGACATTTCTCTTCTATTGACGCGGTATGAGACGGTCATCACTGTCATCAGCTTATGCCCATCCTATATTGTCACGGCTCGAAAAAACCCTCGTCATTTGAAAACCCTGTTCCTTACAGTAGAGACTTCCTTAATGTATTTGTTTATTGACATTTACCGACATAGAGTAATGAATGAATGACACGGAAATGGATGTTGGAAAAAAAACAATTCGCGAACCGAAAAGAGATTCAGGAAAGTTAACCTGAGCCTATACTGGTTGAATGGTATGTCCCAATGACATCAGTAGACTGTGAATGAACTTTCCATCCATCCACCATTATATCATTATTTTTGATTCGCGAGTGTTTTTTTGAAGACCGTGACTTGTGGCGCTCTTTGGGGGAGGCCTTTGTCCAGCAGTGGACGCCCCCGGGCTGATGATGATGATGATGATGATAAGTGTTTTTTTCTAATATCCATTTGTGTGTCATTAATTCATTACTTCATATCATTGAATATAAATAAATTCAAGTTTTTTTTTAAATTAATTTAAGGAAGTCTCTGTACGGAACAGTGTTTTATTTTTCAGTGTTAATTTATAATAATAAAGCGAACCGCATTTTAATTGCCGCACTCAGGCTAAATTGGTAACGATTCAGTCGTTTCTTAGTGTAAGTTTTTCGTACACAAGTAACTGGAAGATATCCCTCAAATGGATAAGTTCGCCTTTATACTACTTTTATTTCTGTAAATCTTTTATTTAATCAAAAAAAAAAAATCAAAATTCATTTATTTCAAGCAACACAAGGCTCATATTAATTGCTTACAAATACAATAGCTTAACCTATCCCACGCCAGTCTTAACATGCCTGTAGGAGCAGTGCATGATATATGGACAGTCTAGTCTGTCCGCAATATTTAATGGTTGTAATGTAATTGTTTCTCAATAAAGTGTTTACGTACAAACATACATACACGTTTGACAAGGCAAATAAACAGCAAGCATTAAAAAGACCACTGCATTTTTTAATATTGTCTTGGAAAAAAAATCTACAACCAATTCAGAAATCGTAAAAATCGGATGATGATTTTGTATGCCCAATTTCAGGTTCACAAATTCTCTTTTCAAATTATAAACTGTTTCATAGCCTGACATTAAAACCATTAATCAACTATTAACTTTAACAACCCACAAGTAAGTAAAGCAGTAATATATATAAAATGTACGTCTATTACGTTACATAATTCTAAGACCGCCCTGAAGGCAGCAAGGTCAAGGCTGCGGCTCCATGAGTTCGCATTTATGGATTTTTTTTCATTAATTATGCATGGAGGCGCAGCGCTGCTGCTGTTATAAGAAAATCAATAACATGCCACTTAAAAAACTGGTATGCAGTATTCAAATTATAGCATAGTAAGTATAAGCTTGGCAAAAAAGAGTATTCCGTGTATTTTATGGATGTATAAAGGCGACCATGCAGGGACTTTATTCCCCTTAACTATTATCATATTCTTAACGTGTTGTTAATTCACAATATAATAACAATTAGACGTTTTAAAGTTAGGAGAAATAAAAACAATTAATACGTACAGTCAACAACAAATAAGTGATCATTTATGTACCTTGTCGCTTTCAATCGTGTCATAATTTTGTATGACTTTTCAAACACGACGTTAAAGTGACAAGGCACATAAATGATCACTTATTTATGCTGTTGACCGTAGTACTTATTTCATAGTTTGATACTAAAACTGGGTGAATGAAAAAGGTTTGACTTACTTATATAACCTGTCACTAATGAAATGACTTACCTGTGATTTTGTGAATCAAACTTTCGAAACATAATTCGAATTTCAAATTAGTTTGACATGTATTTTTATAGTTTACTTTCATTCACCCAGTTCATTCGTGGCCTTGGAAGTATTTATAAATCGAGCTGTATTTTTCACTATACTCACGCAAAATAAATTCTTCATTCATTTTATTATCAACTAGCTTCTGCCCGCGACTTCGTCCGCGTGTATTTCGACTATCGTTATTCCCAGGGAGTTTTATTTTTCCCGGGATGCAAAGTAGCCTATATGTTAATCCAGCCTATCAGCTATCTCTATTTCAAAATTCAGTCCAGCTGTTGCAGCGTGAAGGAGGAGGAGGACAAACACACACACACACACATTTTCGCATTTATAATATTAATAGGATTGTATTGATATTCGAAACATAGTGTAAGTGTAAACATAGTTAAGTCGCTAACTTACCTGAATAAAGAATAAAATCAATAAGTGTGGTAACACACAGATTAGATATGAAACGTTATCAATATAATCGAAGTTGGAAATGAACCTTATAAATAGGTAGTCAGAATTTAAAAGGATATTATCATAATCTTTACAAGAAATAATAATACGTTGCAGGTACTTTCCCTTTAGAATTCGTCGATAACCATCGCTGGCATATATTTACATATACTCGCATACGCGAGTGTTTTTGTTTGTATGTAAAACTAACTTAAAACTAACAAGAAGTGGCAACTGCACAAACATCAGCAACAGTTTCTTTATGTTGTATATATATGTACAAACCTTTATTCTAACCCCCTTACTCACAAGCGCACTATAACCCTGTTGTAGTTAGATTATTCACTGTCTCTTTCTGATCAATTAAAATGTCATAATGACAGATAAGGCCAGAGTACATTTCAAGCTTACATTAGCTATTGCGCGTATATGAATAAATGCGAAAGTTTGTGTGTTTTAGTTTGTCACTCCTTCACGCTGCAACCGCTGGACGGATTTGGATGAAATTTTAAATAGGGATAGCTGATAGCCTGGATTAACACAAAGGCTACTTTTTATCCCGGAAAATTTACAAGTTCCCGAGGGAATAATGATAATCGAGATATACGCGGACGAAGTCGTTAGTAGAAGGTAGTAGCTCGCTGTCATAATAATAAGATACTGGGATAACAATGAGGTGAATCACTGTGAAGTTTCATGGAAATCGGTTTGACTCATCAAGAGTTACCAGCTCTTAAACGTATTTGAGTGGATTATTCTTTTCATTTTTTTATCGTCTATTTTATTTTCCAGATCACATCAGCCCTAATAATATCTGTGGGCACGACGATCTACGCGATCTATCATGATGTCTCGTTCTTCCTGGACGCGCACTTCTTCTCGCCCGCGACGCTGGTCATCGCCATCGGCGTCATCATGCTGTTCGTGTCTATGTTCGGCTGCGTCGGCGCATGGCGCGAGAGCACCTGCTTGGTTAACATTGTGAGTTTCGTTTTTTTCTATATAGCTTCATATTGGCCTCCTCTCTTTTATACCCAAAGATGTAAACAAATTAGTACTTTTTGACACATAACCTCAAATAATCATCAACCGTGATTTTATTTAAAATAACGTATAATTAATTAGTTATTTAATCTTAAACTTAATGTGAAAGTAAAGATCAAGTATATAAATCATTGATATTTAAAATGAAGTATAGGGGTGACTAGGTTGAAATGACAACTCGAAGAGTCTCGGAGAATACTGTGTTTTATAGGTAAAACGTTCGGCTTATACAGGGCGTCCCACGGCTATGCCACATGGAAGGAAAGTACCTTAAATATTGTAGATGGAACATTTTACTGAAAGAAGACATTATTTGAATTTAAAAAACAATTTAAACTGCATTCATAGATATTTAAATAATTACATGATTGAACCGGGAATCGAACCCGTTACACGAGAAAAATAATTACCCTGTAGCTTTATCATACCGATCGAAAAGCTTCATCATAAGGATTATTTTTTGTTAAATAACATAGTGTCAGAAATAATTATTTTTCTCGTGTAACGGGGTCGATTCCCGGTTCAACCATGTAATTATTTAAATATCTATGAATGCAGTTTAAATTGTTTTTTAAATTCAAATAATGTCTTCTTTCAGTAAAATGTTCCATCTACAATATTTAAGGTACTTTCCTTCCATGTGGCATGGCCGTGGGACGCCCTGTATACTATGGTTTCTAATCATTATCTATGCTTAGGGTTACTGGCGTGGAACTTACGATAATGCATCGTACGCAGAATTATAAGTAAATGTCAAGGTAAAAACTATAAACTTTTAATAGCATCGTTAAACTAATGATCTGATAAGAAGTAAGTAGGTGTCAGCTGTATCAGCTGTTACATTGGTGACCTTACTACAAAAATATGTTATTGATTATCGAGTAAGAATAAACGTCATGCATCTCTATTAAGTGCATGGTCCGGCTTACTATGAAACGCATCTAAGTCATTTTCTCTCCCGCTATTTTCTCGTCATAGGTATTTTGCATATCAATGTGTGTCTGTCAAAAGTTGTAACAAAAATTGTACAGTCAAGTATCAAGATCCATTAGCACACCCTCTTATAATTGAATGGGATAGATTTATATTTCGGAATTAAACGATCTCGTTGGTGTTGTGAATAACGTGCTCTAATTGACAACATTTCATTTTGGTGACACCTGCAAATTACTTTACGAATCGAAAGGGTTTTGCCTCCTGAACACGGCAAAATATTTATTTAGATTTATTTTTCTTGATTTACAAAATTACAAGTAAGTTAAAAAAAATATCGAGTTTTAACAATACTATGCCTGAATAGATATAATACCAATGCCTTTTTCACGAGAAAAAAAGCTATCATACTTCAAAGGGTGATGGGCAATTTTGTATGGACCCGGTCCCCCCCCTCCAACAGTAACGGGCTGCAGGTCTATATGTTCATTAGGACCCAATAAAAGACAAAATAGTTATCTTCGTAGCAAAATCAATGGGAATTTTTTTATGAAAACAAAGGGCCAGGCAAGGCAAATCATCTACATACGTGTTCATTTTCAAACAAATTCCATAGTTCCATACGATAAGATTATGATTTTTCAAGAAAACCCCATACATATGATGATCGTCGCCGTAGAAAAAATACATCATATTGCCAAGATCTATAAACTGGCACATGTTTCATCACTGTTGGTGGGTGGGGACATTTTTACCCATCGTCCTTTGACATTGACACTAATTTTTTTTAATACAGATTGGACTTACGTAATATGTCCATTGTGTCGTAGAAATGAAGTTACGCCCTTTTAGAATAAGTCATCATCATCATGTCAGCCGAAAGACGTCCACTGCTGGACATAGGCCTCCCCCAAACTGGGAAGAATAAGTACATCTTAATAAATTAATAATAAAATAATTATTCATTCTAGAGAAAATTTAAAACTATTAGTGTCTTCTTCCTTCCAAACAGTATCTATAAAACGAATAAAATTAAAGTCTTGAAAATATGAAATCTTGTCAATTGTAAGTCCTAGCTAGATAATGCGTAAGAACCACTTTTTATGAACCTACGGCCGTAGCGGGTGCTCAGGCGGCGCTATCCCGCTACGGTCGTAAGACTGTCTAAGTCTGCTACGGTAAGGAGGCTACGTTTCGTAGCGCAATCGTAGCACCACCGGGATAATACTGTGGACTGGCCTTGATCTTTTAACTAAGGTAATTTTAGTATAGTAACTATGTCATATTTAACTCTTTATAGAGAACAGGGTGAGTGCTTGACCTGGATGAGAATGCTCGCGGGACGCTCATGATGTAGGTACATAAAGTCTTATTTCGGATGTATATTCGACCTGTCTGTACGACTTTTCAGGTGGTTGTTCTCTGACTCCGTTCAATAGTTAAGTTCGCCGAATGCATCTTAGCTAGGACTAGGTTAATATGATTAATATCTACCTACGGCCGTACTCGGAGACTTTTTGAAACTTACGTGTGAATAAGGCCGTTAGATAAAGTGACTTAGAGTTCATTTTTTAGGGTTCCGTATCCGGAGGGAGCCAAGGGAATCTATTAACGTTGGATTTAGACCAAACGAGCGAATGTTCTAGAACATTTTGCGTCCTTATTTTTACAAAGAAAACGTAAGATATAATGCCATAGAATTCTTGTTCGTTCGCTTGGTCTAAATCCACGACAGTATACCTGCGCTGTTCGTCCGTCCTAATTTTAAAGAGCTGTATCTTCTGAATCGTAAGAGGCAGCTTGTTTTTTCAGAATTATGTGATAATATGGCGGATTAACTTTTTTAAGACTGTTATTTAAAATTGTGGCTATAAGAAACTTTTTGTTTCCACGTGTTTTTAGAATAGAAAACTACAAATACTAAAATTATCAAGTGTAAGTTGAGCTCGTGCTGATTCGATTAGAAATCCAAATCAAATCTTAATTTAACAATACCTATTGTGCCGCGGTGTTGCACTAGACCGGTTTTTTAAAGTTTACCTTTGGGCTTCGGCTGCTAGTACAAACATCTCACCCAATGACTCCATCTCCAGTTCGCAGTGATCCTGACCCTGGTCTTCTTCCTGGAGATCGCCGCGGCCATCGCTGCTTACAGCCTGCGCTCCCAGGTCATCGAGATGCTGGACGGAAGGCTCCGCGTGGCTATGCCCTACTACTACCAGAACGAGGAGGTCACGGACGCCTTCGACTTCATACAGAGCAGGGTGAGTGCTTGCCTGGATGAGAACGGTTGCGGAACGTTCGTGACGTACAATGGGAGAGGGCTACGTCCAACTCACGTCAATAAAGACCTAAATTGGCTGGTTAAACTGGCCTTTTTGTTGATGAAACTCTTTAACCGCGATTGTGTCCGGCAACGGCCGAAATCCAGCGATCCAGACGGACCCTGAACAAGTTCCTACCAGCAAATTTTAAACATGACTTACATGATACACAACAAACACAACACATTAATTACAAATCAGTGTTCATAGTCAAATAGTCCCGTCACAAGTTTATTGAGACGGGAATGTAAAAGATATTATGTTTTTTTTTTTCATTAAATCAATTTCAGAGATAGATTGAGTCTTGGAATAGATCGGAACACTTCCCTTGATTCTTATCATCCTTATAATTTTCGACATATTGTGGACGAGACGTTTTACTTAAATAACCGATAACATATCAAAAGCAATATAGTTTTACCGCGTAGAAGAGAGCCCGTGTCGTAACATAACCTCTGCTGTTTAATTTTCTGCATTAGAACTGTTAATTAACAACGTGGTACTAACGGCATTCATTAGTATCAAGCTATACAATGTTTATACTTCCATTCGTGATTATAATGGTGGTCACCGATAAACAATGTTCACGTAAAAGGTTTTTTATCAAGAATGTCGTAGGTATTTAACTTACAATTAGATTAGAAAACATAATGGAGTTATGGATAAAAAATAATAATATATGGTATAGAGAAGGCAAACGAGCACACAGGCCACCTGATGGTAAGTGGAAACTGTGACTCATAGACATTCGCATTCACAAGACTGCAATCCTAAGACTGCAAATGCGTTGCCAACCCTGAGGACTAAGATGGAATGCCTCTGTGCTAGTCATTACAACAATAATTAATAAATTAATGGATAAGATGGTGGTAGCGATTCGGTCGGGCCCTGCACAAAGGTCCTTTAACTGTTTTTTGCATCTGGGTTGGAATTAAATATTGGAAAACGAGTCTGCTATATACATATATACTGAGTGAGGGGGGGGGGGGCACCATAAATATGCCTGCATTGTAAAGCGGCCTTTTTTTTTAATTAGGTCTCTCTTCGAACCATTTTTACAGACTTCACTTGTATGTCCTGGAATTTTGCAAGTCTAGTTTGAACCCAGTTACCGTCAATGGAAAGTGCTGAAATTTAAAATATATGTGTATACCCGATGACTATGCAATATTATGATACCATCGAGATGATCAGATGGTTGAATAGGATGGCGAGGGGATCTTTGCTGTACTTACTATGTACCCGCCGAGTTGGGGCTCGTTACTTTTTCTTCATAAGTCTGTCTGTCTGATGTCTGACCGGAAAAAAGTATATTCGGCAGCAAAATATTGTCCCAAAAATATTTTTTTGACAGAAACCTAATTTTTGGCAGAATACCAGAATCTGTGACGTCACACCGCTGAGTCAGTCTGTTCGTGCGACTGAATAACGTTTTCCTTTCTGTCTTCCAGCTCAACTGCTGTGGTGTGGACACCTACTTCGACTGGCACGCAGTGCCCCCGCCCGCCGGCGTCTCTGGCATCGCCGTCTCCAACATCACCGTCCCCAACTCCTGTTGTGCTGAAGCCCACTACCAGGTCGTTGGCGAGACCTCCGTCGCGGAGTGCACCAAGCTGTATGCCAACGGGTGCCTGCCCAGGGTGATTTACCTCGTGTACCAGAGCGCAGGGCTCCTTGGAGCCGGCGCTATGACCATTGCTTTCATTCAGGTGTGTAGTTTTTTTCTGAGGGCCATTTCTCATTTCACACGTGGATCAGCTCTTCTGTTTTTATTGTTCAAACTATTTATTTATTATTTGTTTATTTTATACTTCTTTAAAACTAGATGGCTATTAATACTAAATTCAAGAACTAATTTAATGGTATAGTCGAGTTCATAAATATATGTACACTTTAGTACCTTAAATTAAATAAAAATGTCAAGGGACTAAAGTGTACACATATTTATGAACTCGACTGTAGGTAGGTAGGTATTTGATTTTGGGTCTACTAATTTCTTTATTAAACGTAATTTAACATCTAAGTAGATATTCCTTATTAAATCCGTAAAGTCTGAATCTCTTATTCATAGATTCAGTTTAGCTAAAGTGTGCTTAAAGTATGCTTTTTTAATCTAGGATGTTGCCTGTGACAACCATATTTCATAATTTCAATCAGTTACTCACAAGCGAGGTATTTAAAATTAGGAACACCTAATAAATTATTTAAATTCCTGAACGGCAGGGCTAGGTTTGGACCAGTCAGTAGTATTTGTTTAAATTTAAAGAAATAAGTTATGAGCTGTCACAGGTATCATCATAGATTGAACGGAGTATAGTCACTATTTTTCAATGTGACGTTGGAATTTGACAGAAAGTGACAATACGTTTTAACTAAAATAAATCGTATTCAAGAGGGTTACCCCGTTAGTCTTAAACGCTCAAGCTAAAGTGTGCTTGAATGATGCTTTGTCCTTATCTTCTATTGTATCATTCGCATCTGACTGAAAGTGACAAAGCATACTTTAACTAAAATAGATTTATAGGGCGTTTATGAATAAGGGAATGAAGCTTTAGCGTTGCATTGATTTATATCTTATCTAATTACTTCATAGTGAGGGTCGCGCCTTAGCAACATTTAATTATTCAAAACGTGGTTAGTTTGCGTGTCATGCGCAAACGCCTTTTATGTACTTCGTTTTTTACATTAAAATTAATGACGGACAAATTGGCATGCGTTTTCTTTAAGAACGTAGATTATAGGTATTAAAAATATTTCTCTATGTTCTCTTATTCTTGTTATTAAATAGTAATATAAGTATAAAATTTATTATATATCTAGTTAAGATTGCGGTTAAAGAAAAACATGTGCAAAATAACGGTTATATATTCCAATGCAAAAAAAAAGAAGAGATAAATACGTATCACACCCAAGTTTTATTTTCTGCGTCATAAGTCTTTTTTATTTAATTATGACCTCACGTAGTTAGTTTGCGGTGTTAAGAGAACCTTGAGAAAATATTTATTACCTAATTTCATGTCCCCTCGTCGCGAAGGTCCATCAAGGGCAAGCGTAAAGGACGCATTTACAACTTAGACTCTAATCTTAGAGATAGCATCACACTCTTACGCATCACTTCGTCCTTTACGCGTAAAAGATGTGGACTATCGTAAGCAAGCTATTAAAGTATAGATACAGGGTGATTTTTGCAATTAAAGCTAAATAACATGGAATGGCAGTCTTCATAAAACTCGACTGCCTGATTTTGATATTTTCTTATTACTCGTTGATATGTATAAATAATTATTATTTTCCAGTTGATTGGCATCGTGTTCTCATTCTCGCTGGCCAGTTCTATCCGCAAAGCCAAGTCGGAGCGCGTTAGGAGGAGAATGGAAATTCAAGAACGGGTGCTGAATGCCAACACCTGCCTTAACCCTGACGGAGAAAAAATTAAACCGATTGTCTATGTTCCTTTCTACGGACAGACGCAGACAGCCGCTTAAAAGTACTGGCTGAGAGAAGAGTTACCTTTGTTTTATCGATATTTTTTTAATCTGTGTTGTTTTGCCGCATAAATGTACACCTGTAAACTCCGTCCTTTAAAATAAATATCGTTAAAATAAATCAGAGCTTCATTTAATAAAATAGGAGATAACGCATTCACATTTTATTCTATGAAATACTTTATAGAATACGATTTGTGAGCTAAATGCAGTATTAGTCGCATTTGATGGAAAATCAAATTGTAAGTATTGAGGCCAAAGTTACCATTTAGAGCGCGTCACAATTATTAATGGTGGTTATCTAATAAAATTAATGTTTAGTTAAACGACAATATAATTAAGGTTACAGATTGTAACTTATTTTTATTAAATAAAATACCTAGTCACGCAGTTTTATTTTTCAATGACGAAAAAATATCTTTAGAAACCCAGTAACTAATTAATTAAGTCTAATATGACCGTCTCTAAAATTGTGGAATTTTGCTGGCAGTTGCTTTTTTCAAAGATTTAATAGCTTTATGGTCTAAAAAGATTATTTACCGGGATATCCGCTTCCTTCCGCCAGTGAAATTATAAATAAACTTGTCCCGGAAAAGGTTTATTGCGTCAGTAATTCAGCTTTCTCGCCTTCCTGACGTTCTGAATAGCAAGTAGAAACTCCTTACTATGGTGCCTTACACAGTCGCCAGGCAATCACTTGAAAAAAACTCTTCGAATCTACGGTGAAAATGGTTGGAAAGGACGCCTTCGACACGATAATTAAAATATTTGCTGTTGCAATATTGAACCCTATCCCTGAAACATGGCGTTTGATTTAAGTCTGCAACGGAAACACGAACGGAAACAAGATGGCTGGCGTATCGCTTGAGCTTGCATCGATTTATATCAAAATGCCCTACAACCGCAAACACCACTGTATTTCTACTAAAAGTAGCCCTCAAGGCTCAATCTAATAGTACGCGTATTGCGCGAGCTCGTAATAGTCGCTTAGGGCCAGTGTGACTTAAATTCTCGTCTCAACTCGTCTCGTCTCAGTGGCAAAGAACTATTGATTGAACTACTGGCTTGTGCGCCTGGGCGGGTTGTCTCTGGTTAATTAGACCACCAATCAAATACTTAATCAATTTTATTGGTAACCTCTGATAAAACCTCTGTTAAAAACGGAAGCCATCACGCATAACGCTAAGTTAGCTATTTTCGAATATCGAAAAAATGTATAGAATTGAGGTAAGCTTATCGATAAACGTGGATAAAACATCTGGTACTTACTGACGTGAGTGTGAGAGTGACGGATGCGATAACCACCGCGATAAAACGGGCCGTGATGATGACAGTTCTCGTCGACCTCTATGACAAGTCCATACATTTGAGTCTATAGAAAACAGAAACGTTTGCATTAAGGCTATTACTGTACAACTTTGTATATAAATGCCATATTTTTGTTCCAAATCCTTTTATATAAACAGTTAAATATCGAAGACATTCTTACACACTCTTCGCTCTACACTTGTACTATGGGTAGGTACTAGGCGAGACTAAACATACTTATATGTATACAAAGGAAACACTATAGTAAGACCGCCTGTTGTTTACCTATGTTATTTTTATTTGCACTGTCTCTCTGTAATGTTTTTGTTTGGTGTACAGTTTTGTATTGCACTGTATAGTGAAAGCTTCGTTTTCAAAGGAGATATATGGAATGTAAGTACATCGGTGATATAAACTTTATTAGTTAGTCAAGTTTTTTTTTAAGGATGTTAAAATTGAAAAGTCGTATTTATAGGCAACTGTATGGGGAAAGCGCAAGCGCTGCTTAAACGTAAATCTATTAATAGATAGTTATTTTCCGTTTGAAACAAGCAGGTTCGCTCTAGAGAGTTGAGTCATGGCTGTTTGTTTCCAAAATGCAAACAACTAAAGTCTTGATATTATCCTCCCAAAGCCCTGATTAGATTGCTATACTGGGGTTTTACTGGTGTTGTGTGTTGTATGTTGTTACTCACTAAATATTTAATCATTTGTTCATTCTTTAGAATCTTCTCTGGACGATTTTTGACGTGTAAAAGTGCCTGCGTGGCCTACCTACTTACTGAATAAGTTTCCGTCAAAAGTTTCAAAACAAGATTTTGCTGCTGACTGTACTACTTTTTTTTTTGCAAAGTCCATATTTGCTTGTCGAGACAAAACTAGCGAAGTCCTAACACTCCCAACTCCCAACACGGTGGGTCTACTTTAAGTACAATGGAGATCCTTTTGCCATTTTCCGACCCCATCATCAGATCAGCTCTTAGATACCATAATATTGCATTGTCATCAGGCTAAAATACGTCCGTCAGTCTGTCTGTCTGTCTGTCTGTTATCAGGCCGTATATCATGAACAGTGAGAGCTATACATTTGAAATATTCGCAGATGATGTAATTCTGTTGGCGCTATTTATTTAATTATTATAAAATGTACAGATACCCCAACGCATTACAATCCTAATTCAAACTATACTTAATTAGATAAACATTAGATATAATTTAAATTTAAATAAATGCTACAAGAAATACTAAAAAAAAAGGTTATAATATACCTACTGTATAATGTATGTATGTATGTATGTAAAGTCTTTATTGCACATAAACAATTACAAAACAGTTTGCATCACATTGCATAGGTGAAATTATCCCATATGGGATATCTTCCAGTTAACTTTGGAGTATAATAAACAAAGACAATGCAAGAGGATAGGCAAATTAACAAAACAACAGAAAAATAAGTATATACATCCGAAAACAGACATATTAAAAATAATAATAACTGCTTTAATACAATACATGCATTGGTAATAAAATATACTAATATATAATACCACATGCGTAACACTCACGACTCATTTTGTACATTTAACCACGGTTTATTTAACCTTTCCTTGAAAAAACCGACAGCTCCAGATTGCCTCAAGCATAATACTATAACGTTGTACAGATAATGGTACGGAACCGTTCGTGCACGGGTCCGACTCGCGCTTGGCCTGTTATCATATTTTATCTTTCTGGCTACCTCTTACGTCCATCCACGTGAGACAAAACATAATGACACATAACACGTACGTGTTGTAGGAATTCGTGATAGAGGTTGAAGTCTCCTTTAAAAGGTTTAATACAATCATGTTGTATTAAAGGTGTTATATCTAACAGTATAAAGTCCGATATACGAAAAATCTTATAAAAATATATCTCAAATTTGAGAAATAATCTCTGATGAAATTAATATTCTACTCTTCAATTCAAATTCAAAGTGCTCAAATAGTTCGGTACACCACATTAATTGGATTATATGACGCTGTGTACAAAGGGTCAATTAATGTATGCACTCGGAAATACAGCACCGGAAGCGCATTCCACTCTTTTGCAGTACCTACTCATAATTATGTAGAACCTATTTCTCTCTCAAAATAATGTTACATTTAGGTAGACAAGGACATTAATATCGATACAGCCATCGTGTCAAATATATGTGTACACGAACCTTATTGCCAACGGAATAAAGGTGTACAGATATTTTTGATGTCTAGGGAACGTATATTTTATGCCCTTAACTGTACAGTTACAACACGGGATTGTTGAGCCACTTGCTTCTGTTCGTATTTTAGCCGTGTAATGGAAATCTGGTTTATGTATGTATATGTATGTAAACTCTTTATTGCACATAAACAATTACAAAACATTTTGCATCGCATAGGCGAACTTATCCCATATGGGATCTCTTCCAGTTAACCTTGGAGTAGAATAAGCCAGGATAATGCAAGAGGATAGGCAAATTAACAAAATATCAGATAAAAGAAAAAAGAAAAACGGTACATACATCTGAAAAACAGACATTAAAAAGTAATAATAATATCTGCTTTAATAAAATAAATACATAGGTAATAAAATATACTAATATATACTACCACATGGCAAAGGAACAACACTCACGAGTCACGACTCATCCTAGTCGGCGGGTTTAGTCGGTTATACTCGTATATCCAGTATGGATTACTCGGATAAATTACGAAGAGTAGCAAGTGGCTTAACATCCCCGTGTTGTGACTGTACTTCGATTGTTTTGATGGAGTAGATAACATTCGCTCTGAGCTCTTATTTACTTAATAGCAAGTGCAGCCGAGTTAATAGTAGATTGTTCAACAAGGGACTAAAACAAGCCATAATGACACGAGATGTTTAGCCACGCGAGCGAGCTTGCGAGCGAGGGTGGCTGTAGTTCGAGTGTCATTATGGTTGTTTAGTCTCGCGTTAAACACTCTACTTTTCACTTTGAATGCGAGGAAAAAAAGACGTTTTAAACAAAATTACAACATTAATTATAAAAAAAGTTTCTAACAATTAAAACTAACAATTAGGTATCTTATTATTACTATCGTTAATCTAACATAAATGATGTTATTTGTTTCCCACATTTGCAATCAATAAAAGTTTGGCATGTTTTTGAATAAATGCCACTAGATTTTGGCGGCATAAGATTTCGTATCACCTCTTTTGCTTTCTTCTCCATTCTGGAGTTAGGCGTTAATTCTTCTTCACTGGATGATGATGATGACATTTCTGGTTCGTAATTTCTAAAGTTGCACAATTAATTGGTGAATTTTTTTAACAACGTACTACGCTCAATACAAGTTATGAACATCTATTCAAAATACAAATAGGAAAAAAAGTTCCGCGGTTTTTTTGTAAAGTGATGTTTTAAATGCTTAAGTACATATTTAGCCAACAGATTCAAACTTGGAAACCATTTTAAAAGTAATTGGACCACGCATAATAAAAGAGTTCGGCCTTAATATGATTAAATAGATTCATATTCGTAATAATTAATCGTGTTTCACGAAATTAAATCCTTTTTTTTATATATTTGCACAGTTGTCATTTTGAGGTTATTTCGACACTCAAAAATATGGTCCATACACAATCACTGAAAATGGCGATAATCCTCCATTCACAAACACCGTGATGATTAGTGGCTTAGGGGTTTCCAAAGTAAATTAAAAAAAATACTTTACCTAATCCCTAGAGATTAATAAGGAGCTTTAGTCCCGATTCGCAGAGATTTAAGTAGCATTTTAAGAGCATGAGAAGTGAAAAAACAATAACATAACAGATCAAATACGATCTCGATTTTATCTAGAATAGAGACGCAGCGTTATCTTAACCCGGTACAGTGTAGGTGCAGCACAAGCGAATTTTCCCGAAATAAAATGGGGCTGTCCGCGGCAATGTAAACCTGATAAGCTATCAGCTGTCGGATCACGGCGTCGATTAGCTGGATAAATAATCATGATGAAACATGTGGTTTGTTTATCCGTACGGCACAGAATGTTATATATACTTACAATACTATGCAATATTTTATTAATCGGTAAATCCTTATTGTTTATGGCTTCTTTCAACGTTTTGATAGCTCTTATTTACTAAACAGTAATGGAAGCTGAGAAAACAATATGATAGTATGTCGAAGACACTATGGTATTGTCTACTTGAATAGAAGCCCAGTTAACAACTTACAACAAATTGCAACATGACCTTCATTTTTTACGACTAAAGCGTGCTCATGAAAACGTCAGCCTTTTACACCCACGTGACATAGGTATACATGTATTCATATTCTTTCTTTTGCTTAGTGAAGTCAGTTCCGGTGATAACGCAGGTGAAGCGTAACCGACGACTTAAGTACTGAATTAAAATGAAATAACTACCGATTTAGGAGCAAACGGCTGATATTTTTATGTTTAGGCGTTTTATTTAAATATTACAAGTGACTTTATATTTAGTAACTTAGGACAAATAATTTAAAAAATAAAAAGGGCCCGTATTCATGAATAGAAGCCGCAGAAGAGGGGACTCTTGCCAATCGAAAGCTGACCAGCAATGATCTGTACCTACACATTGTCGGGCTTATCTAATAAAACGGCTTAGAAAGATTATACGGAGATCTATCAACAAGATAATGATCATTTTAACGAGCACACTACAATTTACCGCAGTATTACAAACTTACTAATGTTAGTAAACACCATTATCAACGACAACAATAATTCTTGTAAATTCAGTCACCATCAACCTAGTTACTAGGTAGTTATATTTAGTCGGTTTTCACGTTTAATCGTCCGACAGACGTCATAATTGACTCGTTACATTTTAAATCAATAACGTAGAGTGGGTCAGACCAGGGCATTTCAGGGTCGTGTTCAAACAACCAGTCGAATAGCCGATAGTGCAGTGTCAACTCGGTGGCAGGACAACCGTGTCCGCAGCCCAAAAAAACAATTGTTTTAACTGGCTGGTTACAAAGCAGTGATAAATGAACTTGAAGATTTCACAGAGAACCGAGACGAATCTAGGAGTCGCAGTGCCAGTGCCGTGCACGTCAGCTTTACGAGTACTCGTTTCGTAATTTGAATATTCTATCGCGAACTAAGTGGCAATTATCCATTGTCTCCAGCGGTAGTGCGCGGAGCGGTCTACGTTATCAGTATCGTCACAGCATTATCAACTAGATATCCTATTCTAAGCCCAGCAGTTCATGCTCGCGTTCGGAAGGTGTTTAAAGTGATCACCATGACTAATGAAGCGTCGAACGCGCACAAGATGAAGTTTACCAAGACTGAAGCGGAGTACAATTTGAAATCTATCAGGTTTCTCTTGTTGACGATCACGGCCATGTTTATTGTAAGTATTATTTATAGTTACCACTGGCGTGAGGCTCTAGCTTTCCTGGAAAACAATCTTAGCGTGTGTCATGTGGGTCTGTACCTAGATGACAATAAAGCGTGAATAATTGAAGGGTGATTTAGAATCTGTAGTGTTATAACTGCGCAGTAGGTACCGCTGCTGTTTGTTTTAAGGTGCAATTAACGGCTCTGTTGACTAACTAGCATTTTCGAGGCTGTGAGCATTAACAATTAACAATGTAATCTGATGGCCTCATTATTCGTTGCGTATCGCATCACAAATATTATGAACTTACAATTAGTATTAGGTTTTGTCACAAAGGCTTTTCAAGATTCCTGAACTCTGAACAAGTTAACTTTGAAATTAGAAATAAGAAATTCGTATCGGCTAGGTTAGGTACCTAGCCATTACGAATGCTATTTAAGGCTATACAATAAGATTCTAAACAGGACATAATAAAAGGCGAGTGAGGGTTTATAATATATCTGAGGGATTGCCTGTCTGCGTCGCTTGCATTACGTATGAGACAGAAAGAGACCGTATTATGTGTAATGTATGTTAGATTGCTAGGTATACTTAATATATTTTCTTAAATGCCAGTTTATGTTCAGGAAACACGGTTGTGCTAATAATGGCCACTAATTTATTTTGAAACCGGATTTATGAGTTAAGAATAAGTTATGTTAAGAATTAGAGGTACAGTTATTATAATACCTTCCTTGTTAACTACGTGTAATGATTTTTTAAATACAAGTACCTACAGTAAACATCATTTTTCTTGTATGTTGTTGTGCTTAGTTAATCAATAAACTTATCTTTATCTTATGATGACATTATGAAACAATTGGTTGACGGCACTAGTGTAATTGTAGATATACTTGGACTGATTTTTAAACACAAGTACCAATACTCTTAGCTCGCAGGCTTGCCCGAAGGATTGAATACCTACGCGCTTCTTATAGGAAGGGATGACACACACTAACCCTTTTTAGGGTTCCGTAGCCAAATGGCAAAAAACGGAACCCTTATAGATTCGTCATGTCTGTCCGTCCGTATGTCACAGCCACTTTATTCCGTAACTATAAGAGCTATACTATGGAAACTTTGTAAGTAGATGTATTCGGTGAACCGCATTAAGATTTTCATACAAAAATAGAAAAAAAACAATAAATTTTTGGGGTTACTCATACTTAGAACTGAAACTCTTTTTTTTTTCATCAAACCCATACGTGTGGGGTATCTATGGATAGGTCTTCAAAAATGATATTGAGGTTTCTAATAAAAACAAAAATCTAAACTGAATAGTTTGCGCGAGAGACGCTTCCAAAGTGAAAAAATATATGATGTACTATCGAACCAACGGAACCCTGACCCACCATAGAACCTTGTCACAGTGATTGAAGTTAGGACTGTCATACGAAGCTATACGACAATCGTACGTCAATCATTGTGACAAGGTTCCATGGTGGGTCAGGGTTCCGTTGGTTCGATAGTACATTACCATGCAAAATTCCACCGAGAATTGGTTTGAACGAGATCTAATAATTAGTTTTTTTTTAATACGTTATGAATCGTAAACCGCATTTTACCTTTCATTCAATCAACTCCAATATAATAAAGAATAAAGAAAAACATTTATTTAGATGTATAGTGGTACGGAACCCTACGTGCGCGAGTCCGACTCGCACTTGGTCGGTTTTTTTAAATTTAAACTTGTATATTGTTGTGGTTAGTTATTCAATAAACTTTACCTTTAATTTCATATTTATTTTTATGTTATAATGACATTATAAAACAATTTCGTGATGGCGCCAGTGTTAGACACTTTAGGCTGTCAGACACTAATAATGTGGACAATGAAGAATTGGGTCATAAATTGATGGTTGCAAAGCAAATGATTAATCCCTATATTAAATAGGGAGGATTAACTTCTGTGAAATAAGAATCAAGTGTCCATCATAGGTCCTTTACTGGTTCTCTCACCTAGTTTATAACTTCTTACGGTTTGGTTAATAACGTCTCGCTTGCCGATTGTATATTGAAGCGTTGTTATTTTATTTTAGATCTTACGCGGAAAATGTAGAAGGTATATTCCAGGGACTTTACCAGTTAACAGCGAACTCTATTGTCATAAATATAGTTTGTTGACTTTAGCAATGCCGTACTTGGGGCAGCAAGGCGCCGATAGCGACGTTGTCATGAAGAAGGCACGGATTACTAAGTGCGCTAGAGTCACGAATAGACAGCTAGAATTCGTGCAATATTAAACTCTAGTAGACAAGACTACTTGTGTGTCGTAAAGTTTCATAAAGTTTTTATATGTATGTACAATATCATCCATCACGGATTTTAAATACCTGTTGAGCCAATATTGAAACCATTAAAATAACGCAACATGAAACTACCTAAGCATTGACTATTAAGCGACAAGGTTCTATATAGTAGCTATATAAAAAGCCGGCGTAAGGTTCCTTTTATTCCGTTACTTTATTCGAAACACCTCATTCGGTGCACCTGGCGTTCCTAGTCTCTGCCTACCCCATTGGGAGACAGGCGTGAAGGTGTGTACGTATGTGAATGTGTTCATTCGAAACATGCTACGTGGGTAAGGCCCAAAAACCTGATGAAGGTTACGGGATTCCCTAGATAGAACTATTAATTGACGTCTAACGACTGGTATGATGATGTATCCATAGATAGTAGCCGGTCTGATGATAGTCCTGGGCATCTCCGTGTACTCCGAGTACCACGACTTCTCGTATTTCTACGCGAGCGCCCGCAGCGGGCGGTTCGTGACGCTGTCGACCCTGTCGGTGTTCCTGGGGATGCTGCTTCTCATCATCACATCCTTTGGATTCTTCGGGAGCTTGAAGCAGAGCACGTGCTTAGTTAATATGGTAAGTGTTAACGCAGATTATAATAGAATGTAATAGAACAACTTTATTTCAGGCCTCAAGGCCCATATTTACCAATGCCCTATAGACTAATATACATAACAATGTATCCCTATCAATGTCGGTGTAATGTATTATGAGACCGCGATTAGTTTGGGATTGGAATAGCTGTCAATTCATATGTACCTTGGCGTAAGTATATGGTAGAACTGTCACCTCTAATCTCTTTCTAATCGCGGCTAGATAATAATTATGTACTTATGTTAAGGGTTTTCCAAGTTTATTGACCTCGATTTCATAATGATAGCGTCAAGACTTGAGAAACAAGTTACGTCGAAATTATCTGTTGAATTTCTGAGGCAAGATTCTAAGCGGTTTAATAGTTAATGTGACCGTATCTCTCAGGTTTATTGACCTTGAACGCAAATAACCATAACGCGTAAACAATTATTTTGTATTGTAATGCTGATTTTGTTCAAGAGGCGTACTAAATTAGAAGACGTAGCGATTATATCTTCCCAAAGTAGAGTCCTCTGCGTAGCTCTTAGTTAACAAACAATTGGAGTAGCCCACCCAAGGGTTCGCGAGCGTTCACGATTGCACAAAACGAAAGTTTTTATAGGATTGACGTAAACTATGCGTTTGTGTTTGTTCATTGCAACTTTGCTATAGCCTTAGGTAGCTACAAAAATGTTTAAATTAACCAAACCAATTCTATTATAGCACTACCTTATAGTGTTTTCAGGGCACGCGCTGTCAGCTTATTCGTCTTTCCGTCCGAAGTTTTTGATACTTTTAACGCTGCATCTTGGGCTGTATTTTTTGAGCCGTAATAGTTAGCCATATAATACAGACTATTACACATTCATCGTCAAGTACCCGACTATCAGGTGTTCTATGATTTGTTCCCAAGCCGCACTACCCGATTGTCGGGAACATACTACAGTACTAAGAGCCTCTACTCTGGCGTGTGTAGGGGGATTCTGCCCTCTGATGCCAATAGGCAGTATTTTATATAAAACTCCTGTACCTACCAATATCAACTTTATTACTAATTAACGAGACTTAAAACTGCTTTGCTTCTTGAATTTGCTTCATACAATAGTTTAACTCATTTTGCTTTGCCGTGTGAACCAAACTGGAGCTTTGTATGAAACCGAATATAGCAAAAATAACGGGCTTCACCCTTAGAAGGGCAGAATTTGTTTCGTGTTCTGGCAGTGACTGTGTAAAGTTGACTTATTGTTTACAGTACGCACTGTTCCTGAGCCTGATCCTGGTAGCGACGCTGGTGGTGGTGGTGCTGGCGTGCACGCTGGACACAGACACGGTGATGAAGTACCTCTACATCCCGGTCTACGACTACGCACTCGACCCTGAGATACAGACAGAGATAGACTCCATGCAGTACTCGGTAAGACATACCTACTGATATATTATGTATATGCATAATATACGTATACTTATTAGGTACCTGGCGCTGACTTTAATATCAGTATGACACTGATTTGGGACCATTTCGTGACTACTTTCGTCTTGTACGTTTTTATCTGTTGTTAGTTATATTTGTCACGAATAAATTATTTTCCTTCTTTCTTTCTATAATACATTGTAGGTACCTAGTAGTCACGAGCTCCGAGGATGGAAAATAGTACCTATACCTATAAATGTGTTTGCTAAACTTTTACCTACCTATCCATCGCAACTCTTGATTGCTCGTGCAAATTTGATCGACCTTATTTATAAGCAAATAAGGGCTATCACTGGCAACCCTGGATACACAAAGCACGTGAGTGGCTAACGTTCAATCTTGGTATAGCCAATTAGCTTTGACTGTATTTTATACAATTACTGCTCTATAATAATATACCTCTTTAGCTCTATAAACTACCCTGCTATGCGAGTTATGGAGTTATGCGACATTTTTAAGTAAGTCAGGTAAACGCTTAAGAACTGGTCACTTTGTAGTGAAAATAATTAAAAAACTCTTAAGATAGTCCTCGATCTAGATAATTTCATTGAAATCTTCAAATTCTCTGCTTTAAGTAAGCCTAGGTAACCCTAGGCCAGCTAAGAGCATTTACTCTATTAATTAGATACCCTATGGATTCACAAGCTTCAAAATAACTTCCAATCTAATTAATTCCAGCTCAACTGCTGCGGCAGTGACTCCTTCCTCGACTACATCGGCACAGAGTTCACGAGCGGGCAGCCGACCGTGGTCGCCACGGCCGAGGTGGGGGGCGACCTGGTGACGCTGGCCGTGCCTTCGTCTTGCTGCGCCGGCGCTGTTGACGTCATCTGCACCCGGCTGCGCCCCGGCGGATGCAAGGAGGCGCTGGTCAACATGGTCATCCAGAACGCCACAGTCATCGGGGTGCTGGGAGTCTCGGTCATGTTTATAAAGGTGTGTGTTGGTTCAATCTTGGAAATCAATCAATATTGGTAGGTAGCAATAATCATTAGGAGAGTGGCGGGGGATAGAAAGGCTTGCGTGACTTTATGGAACCCCTCTGCCCATCGGGGTGCCATGGATAGTAACAACAACAACCATCTCTAATACCTATACTAGGTTAGGTCTTCTAGGTCTTCTGTTAGGTCTTACAACGGTCTTCAGGTTTTTGTAAGGTTGGTTTTAGGCACTAACTAGAACTAATAATAGCTGGCAAAAGAGCAGCAACGATGTAAGTGGATGATGGCGACCTGGTGACCCTGGTGGTATGTACTAGCATTCTGCTGTTCTGGTGCCTGTCAAGGTCACGTGCACCCGGCTGCGCACCGGCAGCTGCAAGGAGGCATGTCAACATGGTCATTATTTACGTTTACAATCCAGCATTTACCATTGAATCGTTTCGTAAGTAACATGTTCAGTGAGATGGTTGAACGTTTAGGAAGTTCATTCGTTAAGGACTTAACCAGCAAGTCATTTCGCTTTGTAACATTCCCACTCGTTTTTAAGAACTGACGGCAAACCCTAACCCGTCATAGAACTGTGTCACAGTGAGATAAATCAAATCGTAAGAATTTCAAACAAAACGGACCTCTGACCTATATTTTGCCAATTGTACATACGATTTTACGGTTCCAATTTTAAATTCTTGTTGTACAGTACCAGTTTTAAATTGTTTTTGTTATACAGTACCTACCTACCTATACATTGGTCTGGAACTGTTACTATTACGTACATATATACATAATGCGTGACTGGGTAGTGCTTTAGATGTAATACGAGGACGTACCGAGCTAGATCACCAATGCATTATTGCCCAGTGTAAAAAAATAATACGTCTCGCCCAATCCTCAGGTCCTCGGCATCATCTTCGCTCTGCTCCTGGCCCGCTGCATTCGTAAGATGAAGAGCGAGCGGGCGCTGATGGCGTGGAAAATCCGCGAGCAGATGATCATGGCGCGGGAGACAGCAGACCTCAAGTCCCTTACCGTCATCCTTGAAAAGCCCTCCTCCAGCGTCGCTTAAAACATGACGAGCCTGAGTGCGATAAGATGAAGCTGTACAATTTTATTTTGTAGTTTTTATTGTGGCTATCTGCGTCATACACCGAAATAATTATAGTTTACTTGGTTATTTATAAAAAAAAATACAAATGACTGGTTCGGTCATAGTACACGTGGGCATTTTGACGTCCTGGCCTTTAGGGCACATTGCCATAGCACCTACCACCTAAAACTATTCAAATCTAGTATTCTGTTTCCCCCCGAAGTCGTAATCAGCGCTAAGATGCGAGTATGTGCTGACGTGCTTCTTTAAACATAGGTAGGTTAAAAAAAGTGCACAGAAAAACAGCAACTTAGCTTTGATTTTGACCGCTTTCCATAAGGCTTAAATTGAGGGTAGCATAATTTTGCGTGTAGTGTAGTAGCCTAATTCCGTGTGGTACTTAGCTTTTGCGACAGTATTGCATCTCGTTGAACGTTACCAGCTAACAATAACGACATGAGTTCGCTCGACCTCATGAGGGACAAGGGATTAAAGGATTACTTTTCGCTTTGTTATACATATAATGATTAAAGTACTTTTAATAAAATGTCGGGCCGGTCACGTCTGCCGCATGCAGCCGGACCGGCCGACTAGGAAACCAACTGGGAGCCGCGAAATGGGCGAAGCAGGCGGGGCAACCCGGAGACCACGGGTCGACATAGACATATTATTTTGCACCTGGCCAGAAGAGGCACCAAATAGAGATCAAGGGGAGATGCCTTTGCCCAGGACACTTACACATCCAAGCAAACATAAATGCAAGTCCTAGAAGACTGAAGTCATTTGGATAGAGGGAATAGGGAGGGTTTGGTAATAACGAACTAGCAATAAGTATTTTCATTGTAGAGGTTGTGGATTGGTATTATATAGATACGTAATTAAAATGTAGCTGTCGACATACAAATACAAGTAAGTTTCTGCAAGACGGATACTACACACAAGGTGGTCATAGTATTTTCACCATATCAAAATTAGACACATCTGATTTGAACTCGTCAGATTTTTCGAAAGAGGTGGCAATGCAGAAAAAAATAGTCATCAAAAGAAAGCTGGAGCTTATCGCGTAATCAAGTACCTACAAGCTACTCCAACTAATAGTATTAGTGTTTTATCTCACTACACAACTATTAATATAGTTATATTCAGTTGTGATTAATTTTGCAATAGACACCTGGTCTCAAAAATGCATTTTACTCTCAAAGCCTTCTTAGAGATCCCCACATCTATCGACGGGGAATCGACTTCAGTCGATCAGAAAACGTTTACGTCTAGTGTAGACTATGCAATAGGAGCGGAAAAAACGCCGTTCAGGTCGGTTAAGTGCCACTCGGCTAGCAGACAGATGTGGCGACTGTTAACGTATATAACCACAGCACAACTGACCAAAGCTTTGAGTGTTATATCAAGTATTCAATAAGACTTTATTTTGAGTCAAACGCACAAAACGCATTTTAGAATATGATAAATATAAGGAGTGAAACATTATTTTTGTGCTCCGTAAGTTTAATATATTTTAGGTAGGAAACAGAAATGTATGTACATAAAGAACTATATTCATTATTAAAATTAATAAGATGGCCGTTGCTGTGACCAGCAGCTGGACAAAACAGGATGGTTATAATATAATGATAACACTTTTAATGTAAAAATAAATAAATTAAGCACTTGGGTTTTTTTTCTTTAAACATATCTGTAAAGTAGTCTGAGAAATTGATATAGTATGTAATATGATTAGCAAGCTATTTGGTATTTGTTTCTATGATCCCAAAATGTTTTAACTTTTCGTATTTCTTCTCCTATTTCTTGATGGCAGCCATTCTGCATGTATGGAGGGGTAAACTCCCTGTACGCTATACACACCCTGCGGGATGTGATATCCTCCCGGAGGACGGAATGCTCCCAGTGGTATCTAGGTTCGCCATAGAACACCAACAGTGACCTTCTGTAAATAAAAACAAAAGATAGCTTTCATAAATGTTCAATTAGAAACCTAAATCAGAATGTTCCAAATCTAATTCATTTCCTAAATTTTCATGTCTATTCTGCCAAAAAATCTAGAAGACTTGCAGGCTCATGAAATGTCAATACCTTAAATTAAATTTGCATAAAGCTCATTCATGCAAATTCAAATTGAAGGTAAACATGTAAAATTTAAATTCACTCAAAGAATCATTAGAGCTTAACGCAAATTGAAGTATGATATAAGATTGAGGGGAAATAAAAACAAGGTGAGGACAGATTAAAAAAAAAATACCTTGGCATTGGTATCCTGACCACAATATCCAAATTAGCCTGTGATTTACTTGATTCAAATGCAGTTTTATTTAGTTCCTCACATTCCACATTAATACTCCCGTCCTGCTTCACAATAGGACAGTATTTTTCTGCACATTCTAGGTTATACTTCTTTGTGTTGCCATGGTAACGCGTCATAGTGAGCGCAGAGTCCGACAGGCAATTCACAGTGATGATCCTCTCACCCCAAATCCAACAGTCATCTATATGAGGGTCAATTGAAGCTCCTTTACTTGGATCATACTCTAAAGAACATTGTTCTATGACATCATAACCACTTAATAAATCCACAGTATCAAACCTATCTTGTATAAACTTTGTAAATTGGGGAAATCCATCAAAAGTACCCGTGCTAACTTTCATTTTCTTAAAATTGGTTTTTGGACCATAGTTCTGTTTACGTCTACCGCTCTGTGACATGTCCCATGGCACTTCGTCTATATTTTTCATCAGCGTTTCTTCCTCTTCCTCAGAAATGAAGTCCAACTGGATATATACACCGGGATAGTCAATAGGTGTTCCGACATGGTTCGGATGTTGCTTGTACACTTCGATATCCCAGCCTGGCCAGGCTTTATCACAAAATGTACAGTAAACGTAGCTTCTATCTTTATCAAACTCCAATTTGATCTTGTACTTGTCGGCGCCGTATTGCGTCTCGCAAACTAGACATGTTCTGCAACCTTTGCAACCACAAGGACGAGGCTTTGTCATAGTCAATCTAATCTATATATTACAGGTAAAATGGAAAGGAAGTATGGATTTAAAACCACCTAGAGGATCTTTATAATTTCAAATGTTATCTATCACTTCTTATTTAGCATGCCATGATTTAAAATATTATGATACACTGACATACCTTGCCCTTACAATTTTCTATTATAAAATAATGTATCCTTAACCCTTAAAATAATCTACTACTGAACACAGCAAAGAGAATATAATCACTGGAACACAGATTATTAAGGTATGTCTACCTACCTAACCTTGGAACTAACCTAAGTTGCCTTGGAGGTTTTAGTGTTCAGCTCAGCTGTCAATGTCAAGTCTTATTTACTGGTTCTGTGGTATGGTAGTACCTCTGATTATAGAAACTAGTTCGTTTCCTATATTCTAAGTTCGTTTCTTTAATAATTGTAGTACCTACATAGGTATCCTATTATCATAATAATCATAACATAATCATTTATTCATTTGTTAAACATAGGTTTACATATAGATGTTACGATTTTAAAACAGACCACTATGTTTTACCATTAGGCATACAAATTAGTTTAGTAGCTTTAAATATTATAAATAAAAAAAAAACAAGTATTTGTATTTTTTAATGATTTTATTATTACTCGAATATCGTCAGGTTCATAAATAAGGATTTTGAAGAATGGTATGTCATTGTATTATCATTACATTTTAAATTATTATTATTACCTACTTGCAGACATTGAATCCGTCCTGCAGTCCTGCTAGTTTGGCTGATATAGTTGTTTTTAAATTCTTCCGCTATTTGCTTCGGATAGGATATTGTTCTACCGTCAACGTTTATTTGTTCGACGTTCTCTCTAGGGTGTCTTGTTTTAGGATTATTTATTACCTTCCACGCGGCCTTAGACTTATTTGAAGACAGTTTAATGTAATGATCGTTTCGCCCTAGTTGTAGCCTTAAGTTAAGTTGGACGTAGATTAGCAAAAACGTTCCAACCCATTCAACCTTAGTTTAGAGATAACTTTTTTTTAAAGTTTCTCCCATTCTCAGAGTCGCTGTCCTACTCATCTAATATATAATCTGCGCGCAATGGTTGTCACTTGTCAGTAGTCATCGTCTTCATCGTCCGTCACACTTGTCACTGTCAAATTTAAAATGCTGAGCTGAGTGGATATTCTCATAATTTAAAAAAATATTTTAAAATACCTATTGTCTAATACACACTACACTGATGAATTAGAAACAAGTACAAAAATCCAGTATCATAATGTTCTTGCTTAATGTTACTCACTAGTGAAATCACTACGACCCCCTTATAACGAAACATCTTAGTGAGTGAAGATTTAATGCAGTTTTTTTTATCCCTTTGGCCCGACGCAGTCAATTTCATGACCCACAATTGAAAACTTCTTGGCAGAAGACTAAATTACCGTAAAATGGATGATCCGTTACTAACACATGCTAAACAGATTGTTATCAATATTTATGCTTATTTGGAGGAGCGGAAAAAAAGAAACGACAGTTTATCATATAGACAAAACATTAATGATTTAGACAAACATATCGCTGTAATCACAGGGTTATCAGAAAGTAGTATAAAGCGAATAATAAGTGAAAGAAAAGATAGTCCAAGGCAAACAAGTTTTCAAAAGAAAACTACTATATTAGATGAAACGGACCTGTTTATGATAATAGGAATAGTCAATGGATTTTATGAAAAGGAAAATGAATTGCCAAGCCTGCATAATCTGCAGACAGTTTTATGTGATGAAAACATACTTGACTGTGGAATAGAAGGCATTAGTACCCTATTGCATAGTTTAGGATTTAATTATAAAACATGTAAGTTATATGGATGGTCAAACAAATAGTAAAAACACGGTATATGGATTTCTGGCATCAGTGTGTTGGGGCCCACATCAGGAGTAAACAGAATTAATTTGAAGCAACAGGATGTGTTGAACAGTCCAAAATGTGGATACACCTTTTTGTAGTTTATACAGGAAAAGAATGGAGACAACTTTTTAGAAACCTTATGTCGAAGCACTGGAACTTTTGATGCTAGCACATGTTAAAAAAAAGGCATTGAAACTTCTTGAAAATCATCTGACTAGACCCCAATACACTGATCATTTATAAATACAGCATTCAATAATGAACTTATGGTTGTGCATCTGTGGCACAAAAATCCATGCATGCGACTTGATAGCTGATGTTTAAAATGTTAATATACATAATCTTTGTTTCAGATGAGTCTTCAAAGGTTGAAATTGAATATGGTGAGGATGAGAACAGAAGCCCCTGCCTTGCTTTTTTGGAAGAATGGCATTGTTGTAGCTTATAAGAACCTAGTCAAGACTCTTTCTGAATCTTTTCCATAAATACTCTGACTGCCAAGGGCTCTGATTTTCTTACAAAATGGACCCACCAAGCGAGTCTGTGGCAGAGTTTCAAAGATAAAGACTTACCATATTTTTATTTTTTATGTGACTATCATATGTTTAATAAATACACTATACAATAATAAAACTATTTACAACACAGGTGTACATTTTAAGTCACTCCTATGGTTACTAAAAATTATTTTGCTTGGTATTTTGGAAATTCTATACTAAACTAAAACCAATGTTCCTTAAACCAGGGACAAGAAGATAAAAGATTGATAGTAACTTCGGACTTTAAATGACCTAAAAATGATTTGAATACCTAATGTATTTCACCTGTTAATTACTTAATGTATTTATTATTTTGAATGTACAGTCTAGTAACATAAATATGAGTACACTTTAGTACTTTGTCACTTTAATCCCTGTGACAATTCATATATGGCAGTTTAAACATGACATTAAATCGGCAAGGTGCTAAAGTCTACACATATGTGTTTATGAACTGACAGTGGTGTCGCGTATTTGTTATAATAGGGCCTCATATCGAAAAATTGTATGCACAGCACTAACTCGCGCTGACGCTTGGGCAATTTTTGATAGGTGGGTACTATTTTTCGCCGCGCGACTAAGCGGAGGCCATAACAGGAATGTCCGTATAATTTCCAAAAAAATATGTTTACCGATAATTGTATTGCTTTTATAATTTTTGTAACATTTGCAACTTTATTTTCTCCCTGGTTGCTCTGTTAAATAAGTCAACAGGGCAACAACAAATCATATTTCTTGCTGATCGGTCTGTGAAGTCTCGTTGGTATACTTAAGTCGAGCGACGAGTAAATAAAGCATCTCCTTGCTGGTGCTCAGGGCCTCCATTCAACACGTTAAAAAACATCTCTTATTTACTTGACAGTAATGGCCTAATCTTGTTCGACTTAAAAACAATACCATAACAGGTCAAGTAAGATTTTTAATTTACCGCCTAGAATAGAGGCGCAGTACGTCTTTATGGTAATAAACTGGTTAGAAAAGGGTCACATAGGGAGAATCGCCGGCAAGTTTTACCTATACCAAATCAAAATATAGGGGCTGACTCGTGGTCACACCAGTTTGTCACACCACTGCTATTCGCTTTAGTCGGTTATTCGTCAGAAATCATTTTTATTCCGCAAAAGTAGGTAGGTTAGGTTCGTTAGGTATCTTAAGATGCCCGAAGGGCAAATCGCTCAGAAATAGGAGCCCTGCCATAGGCAGGGCTCCGTCGAAAGGCAATGGTGTGACAACCTGGTCTGACTGTCTTTTTATTCCGCAAAAGTAGGTAAAATAAAATAAAATAAAAATGCGATATATTTAAAAACGAACATTTATTTTGTATGATACCCATGCAGTAGGTATATAGAAATAATTATACTTCAGCCCCAGGTAAGGTAAAAGTAACCAATATATAGCAAGCAAAACAATTACTCATTTCATTTTGAACCACATTACCTTATCTACAAGAGTATTAGCTTCTAAAAAAATATTACAATGGGTTATGGGTTTAACACTGCTATATATTTAATCTCATCATTATTGGGGGAACACGAAATGGCAATGCTGCAATGCGAAAAATCTGGCACACTTTAAAGTTTTAAGTTCGATATTTAAATTCAGCTGTGGTTTTTCTTACACAGAAATTAATGATCTTTCAGATGAGCTTTGGTTTTTTGAGGAGATCGATCTTACAAGACATTTGAGTACGAGGCGTCGCTTATCATAATTGCTGCTGCTACTGATTAGGCCAATCAGGGGGGCTTGCAGCACTGCATTGTCGTATATTCTTACCCCTCCCCTATTTCGAGGAATAAACGAAACTTGGGGAGTCTTATTATCATACTAGACATCGGACTTAAATCTAAAAAAATAACGCTTCGCCAGGTTTTTTGAATTGCAGCGTCACCATTTCATGTTCCCCCATTAATGACGAGACTAAACATATCACCCGCTAGTCTTATCGAACTAGGCTTAGTGTCGTGGACTCTTAGAATATGCCGTTCAAATTAAAATGGTAGTATGCGCTCATGGACTTCATATAAAATCGGGTTCAATAGAAATGGCAAAGGATGGAAACAAAACCTAACGGATTATTATTACGCCACAATCACGTACTTTTGGGCATCGCGTGAGGTATATTTAATGATGTACACGCTTGATTCTCACTTTCACATTCTGTTTAAGATTAAATAACTATTAACTATACGTTTTTTTTTAAATCTAAACAGTTTTGCAGAAATTTTGAGGTTATGTGTCGAACAGTACCGATTTGTTTACATCTTTTGTCATTTGTATTGACCCCGACTTTACTTATACCGCCTTTTAGTTCTGGGCACCAGTATAGATATTTGTCATAAGCTCGCCTGGGCGGGTGGTCGGCAAACATGACATTCGCAACCTTAACGTAGAATTCCCATGTCACGTCTTAAAACGAAGACCTTATTAGGTCGAAAAAGTTGTTTCAAAATTGAGAAACTTATTTGGCCGACTGTAAACACGCTTTCGGTTGCTTTGACAGCTAATATAATTATTATAGCTAACCCTTTTGACGCGAATTACACACAAATCCGCCATCGTAAACTATGTAAAGATGGCTCCGAAAAGGTTAATCCTACTTTATAATTTGATAAAAGCATTCACCGCTTTGAATCATCATCATCCATTATCATTTCTATCACTTATGAAGACACCATTTATAATTATGTTTACCCTATCTATAGATAAAACTAAAAGTAACACAATAACGTAAATCTTGATTTAAACTATTCCCAAGCTCCAGATCCATTTTCCCAGTCATCATCACCGACGACGATGACGGCCGCTTTATCTTCTGAAATTTTAAATTTATAATATAATTATTTTCCTATAATATCTACCGCAATATACAACAAATACTAAAAATAAACGCAGTCGGTGCAGCAGCATATGAAAATATCAAGATAGAGGGAGATAGTTCACGGAGTTCTCAAACAGAGAGACCGAGAAGGAGACCTTTTGTCTTTGTAATCGACGCGCCTCTTTTATGTTTGGCTACTTTCGATGAGTAGACAAACAAACCGCTGTCATGTGTCATGATTCTGTGACTACTTGAGCTCATACATTTCGTTCGGTCTCGTATGGAGCATTTCAACAAGGCATAGCGAGGTAGCCTCACAGTCAATTTTCATAATTATCATGTTATGTTATGAAGCGAACGCTCGCAGAGCAGTCATTTAAACGCAGTTTTGACAATTTCTATCGATATTTTAAATCCAAATCTTGTTTTTTTTTTACAACTTTGGTAACCCCATGTGTTGTATGTAGAGTATATCCATCCCTTACGTTAGTACTCACTTGTCAAGTCTAGGATATACTTAGTTTATGCCCACCACATAACAGTTTAAAGATAAATAATAGAATAAAGAAAAAATACAAAATTAAATAACATAAATACAAAAAGAACAAGACAGAGAAATTGTTGCGAAACGGTCCCAACTCAGCATTCGCACAACACACTTCTTACAATACAACTTGGGTCAGGTAGTACCTACAAACAGCACTACTAACTAAAAATAATTAAATCATGCATTTAAGGGTTAAGAAAATCCTGCATGATTCATGATGGGCAATTGCATAGAATCAATCACAAAATTCATGTTGTCACCCTTGAGGATGCAAATATTTTCAGATATATAAGGAATTACATAATATTACATTACTGTAGAGGCCGGGAAGCAACGGGCCTTGTGCTTTTCTCAAACATTGATTTATTTATGTTGGTCACAACAACAACTGGTTATAAGGAATTTAAAAGAGTTACAATAAATGTAGGTCAAGTACAGTCTGCTACATTATCCACATAGTACTAACACATAGATTATCTAGTAAAGGACGTGCTTTTATAATGCTAAGGTACGGTCAGCTGCAGAGAACAATACAATATAATCCATTTTATCGTACACCAAACAAAAACATTACAGAGAGACAGTACAATTAGAAATAGCCACAGGTAAACAATAGGCGATCTTATAGCTGATTAGCGATCTCTTGCAGAAAACCTTAGTACGGATAGTGTCAAATCAAAACTAGAAAAAGTTATATGTATGTCCTATAAGTTGCGTTTTCATTTGTTTATTAGAAACTACTTTAGTTTATTAGAAAACAAAATAATAGTAATGACTAGTGAGTACCTACGGCGTACGCTCGGCGCAGTCTTAAGTTCATGTGCTGAGGCTCTAATTTGAAAATCGAAGTTCGAAGTTACGTTAGTAAGTAAGGGATGGTTCTTTCGATTTAGTCTCGTATGACGAGTGACAGGGATGGGCGAATGTTAACAAAATTAATAGTATAAATCATAAAAACGTTAACATAAGCCCTTGATTTGGTTTTTCTACAGGGTGTCCAAGAGATTGACGTACGAGTAAGAATTACGGCATAAAAACCCACTTCTTTAATACTGTTCGAGAATATAGTCTTTACTTTCCAATGTGTTAAATTAGTTCAGGAGTTATTAAAGTTTTAATGATTCTAGTAAATAAGCTTTGCCCCCTAGGCTTAAAATACCTATAATTTATGATTTCAAAACTTGCTATCCAATCCTCAATAACGTAGCAATGTATTGGATTTTGTCATAATTCCATCCATATTATCTGAGCCACTAAAGTATTTGAGCCTCCCTCCCTCTATCTCTCTCCTAGGATTTTTGGCATGTTTTCCTGCTGAACTACGCATGTTATTTGATATTATATTCAGTTTAATATTTATAGTTTTATATAATGCTTAGACTAAGTAGTACCATTGTATGAAATATGTTTAAAAAATGACTGAATGCTGAGTTTCTTGCGGCGTTTCTTCTCAGCAGGGATGTCCTCTTGGGAAGCGCTGGTCAATTCTTGACGTGTAAAAGTGCCCGTGCGGCCTACTTACTGAATAAATGACTTTTATCTTTTTATCTTAATGTGGGGGATATTTTTTAATATACATCTGTTTTTCTTCCAAGCGACCTACTTTCTGTTAAATTTCGCACCCGTCCCAAACTGCTTTAGTTTAAATTAGACAGTTCTGCTGGTTGTAAAAACACACTATTTGATGCAATTTGAGAAATACACGTGAAAAGGTGCAATAAACGGTCCATCAAAAGGTCCTTAATCAACTAATTAACACATTGGAAAGTTGAATCTATATTCTGGACCAGTTTATATGGGTTTCTTAACTCATAATATTTACCTTTATTTTATTTTTGATAAATTAAATATATCTATCCAGTAATACTTCACTAATGACAAAGCATTTTTGCGGGTCCAAAAACAAACTATGCAAGTGAACATTTAATTGCACTGAGCGAGCGGCTAACATGCACATTGAAGGGAGGTAGCACACTGCGACTTTTTGTAGTCGTGCAGTCGCGCGTTCAGTCACAGGGATACCCTGTGACTTTCACACATTAGGGAGCAAAAGTGACAGCGATACGAAACGCGCGACTGCATCGCTACAAAAAGTCGCCGTGTGCTACCTCCCCAAGGTCCATCAAAAGCGGTAAGTAATGAATTTTCATACAATTAGTCATCGACTGGTGCGGCTGTAACAATAGATGTTCAAGTTCGTTCTTATTTTTAAGGTTCCGTACCCATAGTGTGCCATTAATCCCTATTGTAAGCCTTCGCTTTCCGTCCGGCCGTCTGTCTGTCTACCAACGGTAAAGACTCCTACGGTCTACGTATTCCTGTGGCCCCTGTGGGGTTATTATGACCATTATGACATGGCTATGCAGTTCAGTTTACGCCGAACTGCTATAGCTCTGTCCTTTACCCTCGCCGAAAAATGAACTGCATAGCCATGTCATAATTGTCATAATAACCCCACAGGAATACGGTCTACGTAGGAATCTTTACAAAGTGTGTATGTATTAGTTATTTATGTGACTGGAGCATAATGCCTTATTATGCGCACAGTCGCATACAAAACTTTATCTACATACAAAACTTATGATATAAGTCCATATTGTACCTACAACATGTAGGTACAATATGGCCTACATTTTCAAGTTGTAGATAACTTTATTTTCTGTTCTTCGGAATTATTCAAAAGTTCGAAACAAATGACTGTGTGGCGCAGCGGCGGGCGACTCACACGTTACACTACTTACACTGTAGGGTAGCTAGATTCTTCTAATGTTTATGCACTCCTAGTTTTTGACGTTAAATAAAATGTTTTGTTTGTTTGATTGTGTAAATCGATTATAATATTCGAGATAAAAAAAATGTATTGAACAAGAACACTCAGAATTTCTCACGAAATTAAATTATTAATCGACTAATTCGATAATCACATCCAAATATCATTCTTTGAAGATTAAAGTTTTACCTATACTGTAATTTAAACATTACGATGCAACCACAGATACAGGTTTACTAATATAGGTCATTTGCTTATCGTTTCTGATCATATTGTAGAGAAGTTATGCCATGAACGTAGATAAAATATTTTTCATATCTTATTGTGCCCGTGATACATTAAAATTTGATATTTCACGCCATCGTTGTTCCAATCAATTGAGCGGTCAACGAACCTTAAAAAATAGGTATCTCTATAGATTTGTATTTTCAAAAAACAATAATTATTGATTTACACATTTTTAAAAACAAATGACGAAAAACTATGGACATATTTCATGGAACTAAAAACAAAACAACTTAACTTTTTTTCTTCCTATATGTGAAACGGTCCGTTAATAGTGTTTGACAATAACCTCGTTGTTCGACCAAATCGAGTCGCCGATACGATCTAGTCATTTGATGTCTGCGATTTTTTTACCACAAAAAACACCTATCTAGACTTTACTATAGTTCTAGCGTGATGTTAGACGATTTATGATATCTTTTATAAAAGTACGACGGTAAATTTAATTTAGTTAACTAACAGAATACGAATCGATTACATTTCCATTATAAACCTTATCTATAATACAAAAAATGCTATTTTAATTAGCATCATAACTAAATTTTCCAAATGACATCTGTCAAAGGCGCAATAAGATATTAAAAATATTAAAGGTATACAGTGTGTGCGGATTCCTGCTATGACAACAAAAAAAAGTACCATACCTACAAGAAACGTGATTCTTTCAGCGTTTTTTTTTTCGATTTCCATAAATAGTAAAGATAAATACTTCCAAGAAAGTTAGGAGTTATGGGTTACATTAGTAAATGAATGCGATGTCATATCCGCCTTTCCAAACCATCGGGTCGCAATCGGGTTGCCCTTGAAATATCTAAACTCATTTCATAGAACGTTTCACTTCGCCGAATTTTCATGTCATCGACAGGCATTTCCACGTGCAGGAGCTTTTTTTTTGTGGTCACACGTCTAACCTAACCTAACCTAACCTACGTAAAGAATGCTCAAGATAACCTGAAAACTATAAAGTTTCAACAGAAATTAGTTTTCGATGAAATGAAATTCGGTGAAATGACACATTCGATGAAACGTTTGTCGATATTTCAAGCATCGCAATCATGGGCTGAAAATGAACAAATAATATGAAGAAGACCTTTGCCCAGCAGTGGAAAAGTCGGATGGGTAAGTATAAATAATTACCTGATGGCTCCACTGCAGCAGCCTCTGCTTGACCGTCATCGTTTTCCTGAATCTCTGCAAACATAATAAGGACTGGTTAAATATATTGAGTATTATCAGCGTTAATCCGTTCAAATAAAGGCGAATATGAGCTCTCAGGGTTTGAGGACTTTTAGTACGTTCATCTCAATACCGCAAGGTACAACTGCAGCAATTTTCAAAACTGCACGATTGACTTCCCCTGATTTTATTAATTTTCTTAGGCTATGTTTGCTACGCCCGCTTTGGAATTTTGTAGGGCCATTAGCAACTGAGCGTCGGGGCAATGAATCATTCGCTCGCACTCGTGGGGCTTCTGGCGAGCGTAAGGGATGCGTGTAGTACAGTCAGCGTCATATAGTTGGTAGCATCCAAAGTAGCCAAATAGTTCGTTACACGCCCTTGTTACTACGGTAATAATGACGTGTAACGTACTATTTGACTACTTTGGATGCTACCAACTATATGACACTGACTGTAGCAGCGTTGTCTTGCATCACTTATGCTCAAAATAAAAATGAAGACAGTGATTTATGCCCCGTTCCTATATTCAAGAAACGTATCGTTTTCCTAACGCCTCCTTAACATTGAAACATTTTGTACGCAGCAAATGTCATAACGCTACGGCCCGTAAGCAAAACGATCCGTTTCTTGAATATAGGAACCGGGCATTAGTCTATAAATAAATAATATGACCATGCTCAACCTTCCAAAGTACGCGAATATGGAGTAATAATGGTAAATTGATTTTATTATATGAGTGACGGAATGAAAAGGTCCCGACGTTACTATGACCCATTATTTTGTTTACGCAACGTCACCGTATTTTAGCGTCAGTGTCGCCGGTCCTTAAGTCCGTGCGTATACGCACCGTCAGCGTATTTTAAGCACCGGTGTGGTCGATCCTTAATGGTAACTTACCGCCGTTCATGACGCGGATGATGTGCTGTTTCTCTTTGGACAGATGTTTCTTTCCGTTGAGATGCATGGTCATCTGCTCTGAGCAGGTCATGGTGGTCTGAAGACAGAACATAACTACTATACTATATTTGTTTAGTTTTTTCATACATTTAAACAACTAAAACCACGAGTAGCGTCACTATTGCCTCGCAATCACAATCGGCTTCAAAGTGGAACAATTGTTTTCGTTTCGTCTACAGACTCGCCTTCGCACTGTCAAAATGAAGACGATTGATATTGCGTTAGGCAATAAACCCTGGTTTCATTACAGTTGTTAAGCATTTTTGAGGTGTTTGAAACACAGTGGAAACTTCAAATTCAAATTCAAATGGCTTATTGCATGTCACATTACAACTAACTTGTACAGAAGGTACCGCTTTTATTATATATTGATAAGGTATAGGGTCTATACCCAGTTATGTTCTTACATATGATTGCAAAAGTATTTAAAATAAAAGAAAAATCGAATTCGAGGCATGCTGAAATGTTAACAGAGCAATGATGGTACAAATACATTACCTTGAATTTCTAAATTAATACTTCTACATCACTTGGCTCAGTTTTAGGCCACTACTAAAAAGTCACTAATAAAAAAAAATGCTGATTCAGTTTCGCCCTTATATTATCATCAAAGAAGTACTGTAAGAGGTTTCACGGTGCCTCAAACAACATAAGCAGTATATAATTAATAAATAAAATAAAAGAAACATCAGGAGACAATGTCACACCAATTGACCTAGTCCCAAACTAAGATCTAGTCTTGGGTACTAGACAACGATATAAATATAGAGAAATATATAAGTAAGCTTATTAGCTTTTTAACTTAGTTTTTAACTCTATAGCGGCAAGGGTTATTATGAAACTTGTTAGTCAATAATAGTACATTACAGCAGAAGCCGTGAAGTAAGGTATTCAAGGACGAGTTTGGGGTAGACGGCCAAGCCGTAGACGAGGCCAGATAAAACGAGTCCTTCAATCCCTGTTCCGGTCGAGGATTGTATAGTGCTTTCTCAAGCACTGTGAGGAAATATTAAAAGTTCATTATTACAATCTTACGTTGGCAATCTCAAGACTGTGCAATCTTACGATGGCAATCTCAAGACTGTAACCTACGGTGAAAATCTCAAGACTGCTTACGATGGCTTCAAGACTGCAATCTTACGATGACAATTTCAAGACTGCAATCTTACGATGGCAATCTCAATACTGTGCAATCTTACGATAGCAATCTCAAGACTTCAATCGTATGATGGCAATCTCAAGACTGTGCAATCTTACGACGGCGATCGTAAGACTGCAATTTTACGATGGCAATCTCAAGACTGCAATCTAACGATGGCTATCTCAAGACTGTGCAATCTTACGATTTAAATCTCAAGACTAATCTTACGATGGCAATCTAAAGACAGCAATATTACGATGGCAATCTCAAAAATGCACTTAAATATAGTACCGTTGTTTTTTTTTATTTCTCAAAATACGGTTACAGAGTCTAGAGGTTGTTGGCAGTACCTATGTAAGTTTTCGTAAGCAAATTTAAAAAGTTAGAGCAGTGGCCAGTAATGTTTTTTCTTAGGTTTTTCATACATTACTTCATGGCGTAGGGAAACGCAAACAAGAAACTTTATGTCTTTATTTCGTTTCATTAACGCATACATTCCCGAGCATGTTTGAGGAAAGAACACTAATCAAATCGCTAAATGGCTTTGGGTCAAAATAACAAAACATATGTTACCTTGCAAATGTTGCAATGCAGCTCGGGTTGGACCGGCTTGCTCTCTTTTGGACTATCTTCTTCCCCGTCTTTATCAAACTTAATGAATTTCTTCTCACGGCGAATAAGCTGCTCACTAAAACGGCGGGAAACAAGCAATAGGATAACGTCAGTGATATTGCTGTACCACGTACCACTACACTCCACCACCACGTACCATTCACAAATTCTATACGTTGCTAAAATTTCCTTACTGACTTGCTAGCTAAGGTTTATTTTGCGTCTAATTTAATTTGTTAGATACGCAGTATTACCAGTTTCACCGAAGAAATTCAGTTACTATTACCATCCGGTTTCCATCAAACCTAGCGAAGAAACCACACGGTTAAATTAGCTTTTATTATTAAAAAAACCGCGTCTGATTCGGTCCAATCGCGACCACAGACTATACAAAAATATACACATTAGACTTATTACCAGGGTCCGTAATTTTCATGCCGTTGACGCAAAAATGACGTCACGCTACATAGAGTATGTTTCCAAATTGTTTTATTGTAATTATTAACCATTAGTCGTCAATCATTTAATCATGTACAAATGAGTTTAATCTATTGACGCGAAGAATTGATTATTTGATTGATTGATTGATTGATTGAAACTATTTGATTGAGAAGGACCGTGGCTAAAATCATCGATTAACATTATCATTTAAAAAAATAGTTTTTGTTGTAATAAAAAAATATACGATTAAATAGTCATAGATATAATTATCGCATTGACATTCATAAAAGAAAATTGTCTCAATTTGTAATTTTTAGTAATAAGTAGTGAAAAAAAATATGATGCTGCCGTGATCCGTATTTTGATTGGGATTAAGCTGTATTTAACTAAGCCGCTCACTCACTCACTCTTTCACTTTGCCGTTTTTTATTATTTATTTTTTGTACCCGTAAATACATACCTAAACACCTGCCAAATGAAAGCAGAGCAACCTGTATGTAAAATTACGTCATTTTGACGTCATCGGCATCAAAATTACGACCCCTGCTTATTACACCTCTTGCGTCGAGTTAAAAACGAGTTCACAAGCCGACCGGCAGCTCTATTGGCTAACGCACTCGCAATCGCGATATATGCTTTCATACTTGTTATAAATTATAATCATGGGCAGCCTGAATGACTCGACAGAAGTTTGCAATTGCAAATTGCAAAAGCATCACTGACAATGAGTTTCGAGTTTAGTTTCATTCACATTTATTTTGAAGTCGGTCGAATCGACTATGAAGTCGATTGCGATTCTTGGTAAGTTAGGAAATAGGCTTGCGGATCGGTCGGGACGGGTAACTGATAAATAATACATACATGCGAGATTCCAGCCCCCTTCGGAGGAGGTATGGATTCTTCGGCTTCTTACGCCCAAGCAAGATTCTGAAACATGAAACTTGATGATTAACTTACTTAAATCGAAATGCTAATAGGTAGTAGCTACATCTACATACATAAAAATATCCATTTATTGACACTAATTTGGTGTTGTTGCTTAAGTGCATTATAGTTTACAATGAAATTTTCTTATTTTGACAAATATGTCATTTAACACAAAAACAACAAGACTTCTTACAATAAAATAACTCAAAAAAAACATAATATCTTACAATAACATAATTATTATGGCAGCATCACAGACCTTCATCTAGGAAACGCAAGTGTACGTACTTCGCGTGTCAAAAAGCAGTCTAAATGGCTGGTTCCTACGCGTCTTCGTTTAGTCCGCGTTCGACGACTGGTTGTTCCGTATTAAGGTGTAAAAACTGTACAGAAAAATCTGACCCAAATAATGGACATGTTTCCTTCCATGAGCTAGTAAATTTGTCCTAATAATCCTGTTTTACTATGAAAAATAAGACTGGGATTACCTCACATTCATGATACATTTGCCTACTTTAGTTGCAAAGTTGTAGCGCCTGCCTATATTAAACGCGCAATGGAAATAAAATGATCGAACTTTACCTCGTTTCGCTCGGCTTATAACTTAGTCCCTAAAAAGAGGGAGATAGTACTCTGTACTACTATTACTTTTCTGTCTAATGAAGCAAATAGTGATGTCTTCTTTTCTTCCTTTCGATGCTTCATGATTCTAATTAATTCTTAGGTTTATTTTTGGTATACTATTTCTGTCTCAATAACATAATTATATTTTAACTTGTTTATTTAAATCGAAGGTTTAAAACTACCAATAAGTAAATATTATAAATATTCTCAGTGCGGTCGTATTTTAATATATTGGCACCCCATTTCGGTCTTGACTTAGATTTTCGAGTTTACAAAAACTAACCGCGTAGGTACTTTTGAATCGATTTCGCGCGGACAACAGCGTTTCCACATTATTAATTCGCTCTTGTGACGTCAAAGTATGTAGAAAACGCGTAACCATAATCTATTTAGATTAAGGTCTGTGGGCAGCATAGTAGTGGGTACTTTGAGAGTTCCGTACCAAAATGGTAGGAACCCTTATATTATATAGTATAATAAAACCCTAATCCCACATAATTCAATAATTTAGTGTCTATTCATTGTGATTATCATAATTATATATTATGAAAGCGTACCAGAGTTTGTTCCCGTTTCGTCGTATTCCTGTTTCCTCGGATTATCGTAAATGTCGTAATTACTTACATATAACATAAAATCAAACGTGTAAAGTGGACCATTATAAACCCTGACCTGACCTGGAACCTGAATAGGAGGGTTAATGCTTTTGGATGGATTCATTATTGAGAATTATTTATTTAAAAATAACATACGTGGACCCATGGTTATTGCGTAGTTTAATTTAATGCAAAAAAGTCCAACGAAACAGGAATACGAAGAGTCGAGAAGAAAGTGTTTTATTATATCATATCTAATATATAAAATTCTCGTATCAGTGTTCGTAACAAAACTCATCCGAAACGGCTTGACCGATTGTTATGAAATTGTGTGTCTATTCAGTAGGTCTAAGAATAGGACGTAAACTATACTTAAAAAATATGTGGACAGCTACAATATAATATAATAAAACACTATATAATTTTTGAGCACCTAGGTGCTTCGGGTTTGTAGTTCTATCTCACTCACTCTTAATAAGAGCGTATGAGAGAAGTACAAACCCGAAGCACCTTATAAGAGCTATCGCAGTGTACATGCAACTCTACAATTTAGTGTATGAATTGCTTGTTGCTGCTTTATTATAAAAACAATTTATTAGTGTATCTGGTTCAAAAGAAAAGGCGTGGTCCATCATACAATACGGTCGCATCATAACTCAGATTGAATGGGGAGATCCAGCCTTTAAAAATGAACTGAGCTCAATACGGATGTTTCTTCATAGGCATCGATTTTGGTATAAGTATAAGACTGACTGAGACTTTTCATTCGCTTGCTTGAAAAATGCTTTGACAAGTCTGTGTTTCCAGTGATGCCCTGATGACTAAGGGTCTCTTATTGCACGGACATATAACTTTTTCTTACCAGCTCAAGCCGCTTCCGCGTCGATAGGTCTGGGGAGACCCTAACGTAACAGGGACGTGTTCCTTTACAATAGGAGGGCAATGGAAAGGGTTATGCTCAAAGTTTATCTGCGAGGATGCATCAGGAATGAGGGCTGAGGAGATCCGCAGAAGAACCAAAGTTACAGTCAGTTAAAGTGAGCTCAGCAAATTCACCTCAAGTGGTAGATGGCGAGACAGGTAGCTATTATTTTATCGAGAAACCTTTCAAAGAACGTATCATTCCGTAGAATTTTCATTTCATCGAAAGGATTTTCATCTCCGCATGAGTTTATTTTCGTCACAAGTGTAACCTTATCTAACCTACGTAATGAATGTTTAAGATATCTTGAAATCATCATGGTTTCAGCAGAAGGTATAAGGTGTAAGGATTAATGGTCACCGGGTATTGTATTATTGCTTGTATACCCTGTTCAGACTTACTTGTCTTATATGGTAAACAACTTTCTAACTTCAAATTGAAACTTTTTAGCTAAAAAGTTTCATATTTATCGTAAATAAAGTACCTAAACTGAGAAAATATTTTGGACATCCCTCGGCCAATTGCTCCTTCATACAAAAAAGGTGCACTTTGAGGTCAGAAAGTTGTTTCTTACTTACAAGTAAGTCTGAGAACTGATTTAAGACGGACAGAGTTGCGACAGAAACTTTCTGGAGTGACAACCGCGTACTGGAAAGCGTAATGCCGATAGGTGGACAAGATGGACCTAGGATCTGGTGAAGATTGCGGGAATCCCATGGATGCGAGTAACACAACATCGACCGTCGTGGAGATCCTTGGGGAGGATGCAGCAGTGGTGGTCCTTCAGGTGGCATGAAGATGATGGATTAAAAACGACATCGGGGCAGTATAGCAGGTCACTTGCCCATTGAGTAGAAATTGTAACAGGGCGATAATATTGTCGCGATTCACTCACTTCTGGCTTCGGCGCTTTAGCGTGAATGTACAGTCAACGATTTAAATTTGGGACACCTTAGGTCCAAAGTCAATCTGACATTCTACAACAATAAGGTTGAAGTTTCCTATAAATTACAAATGACTTGGCATCTCAAAACACATTGACGACTTCAAGCGTATTTTTTTTTAATGGGTCACTCCTTAACGTTCGTGACTATACTGCAATAATTAGACTAAACAGCGTAAATATACATACTCAGATGTTTATCTTACTTCTTAATAATCTTATCTTATCTTATTAATATTATGAATGAGAAAGTTTAGATGTTTTTACTCAAACACACACACAGAGTGGCTAAACGGATATGAATGAATTTTGGCACAGAGATAGATTATAGTCTAGAATAGCACATGGGCTACTTTTTATCCTGGAAAATGTACAGTTCCCGAGGGAAGAGCGATTATCGACTCGCGGGCAACAGTATTACTATTTGTTCGACTAAACCTAATGCAAATACCATATGAATCACCCTTGAGCTTCAAATACACTAACAATATTAAAACTGCAATCAATGCAAGTTACTGTAGTTCTTCATTATACATGAGGAACACAGCGGGAAGGTGGAACAAACAAACATTACAATAATGGAAAACAGTGGATTTCTTACGCTCGATGCGGTTTTCCGTCATAGTGGGATTCAGCATGAGTTTTTGATGTAATGTGAACATCGCATAGTTCACAGTACAAATCACGCGACTTTAATGGAAGCTAGAAATAATATAACAAATCAGTAAATGTATAGCAAATTAAAATATGTCATAATTATCATATTGTTTTTACAATCGTTAGAAATATCAGCAGGTGAACATGGCATAAATTTGGCTTCTTCAACAGAATTGTTGAAAGACAGACGGTGCAGATTGTCTGACAATGACTTGAATGTCATGTGGAACAGTGCAAAACACTTCTGTGAAAAGACTGTTCTCTGGGTAATGTTTACACTTAGCACACTCCTTTTATTTAATTTATCTGGTTCTATAACATGTGTAGTCACATCTAACAAGGTATTCATAAAAAAATATTGTCATGCAGACGTAGTAGTGTTTATAAGTTACCTCTTTTTTAGCGCCAATAAACTCCGAGTTTTGGGACATCCATTTCTTTTGGTTCTTGATATGATTGCGGGAAGTGTAGTGCAGGCGCGCTACAAAAAATAGTAAATACACCAACTTCTCTAATACCAAGTGTAACAAGAACCATGTATTGTTGCAAACCAGTTTCTACGGGTGTTGAAAACTAAAATGATGAAAGATCAAAGATAGATATGACGTATATGAAAATGTAAAAAAAAGTAGATAGTATTTCTATTTTATGTATGTTAAAAAAGTATTCATATTCAAATCATTCTTCAGGATTTTTCGGGAGCGAATTATTGTAGAGTTATGAGTAATCTGTTTCAAACTAGTGTTTTGAATAACTTAGTAAGATTGATTAAGATGATTTACGCAATTTAAAAAAGCCAGCAGCCTTAGAAACTGTTTTGAAATAGTATGAGGACTTTTAATACATTATTATTTTAAAGTGGAATAAAATCAGACTTACACATAATAAACGAGTCAAACTCCATGGCGCACAAGCCACAGTACTCTGGCTCCATCAGAATCAGCATCGATTTTGGTAGAGTTCTAATAACATCTTTAGAGACGCCACAACCTGTGAAAAACGGGTGTGTATTGAATTGCATAAAAACAAATGTAGTAATTTTCATTTTAAATAACACCAATTGCATGATTTCACGTCCGTAGGTAGTAACCCTGAGAGTCCCTACACGTGCCCCCTGGGTGGTGCCAAGCGAAAGACAACACCGAGCATCGGGCGGCGGTAAGTAACCCGATTAAAGAAGGCTGCCACAAGCCTAGAAAATGGAAATATTATCTCAAAGTGTGGAGCTCGCCAAGACGTGTGGCCGACGGGACGGGTATCGGGCTAAATACTTTCAATGTAATCATGAATAGTACAACTTTACCACGGCCCCCAGTCCCCAGCAGCCCCGCTGTCCCGAGCTACGGCAGCAGTTGCGGTAACGGCAGGGCAGGGATTCGGCTGCCAGACCAAACCGACCCTGGCTACATACAATACAAGAACTCTTAGAGATGAAGCAAGACTAGAGGAGTTACAGAAGGAACTAGGACATATAAACTACGATATAGTTGGACTGAGTGAAACCAGATTAAAGGGAGAAGGTTCCATGAGACTTCAGTCAGATGACTTGTTTCTACTACAGAGGTGAAGAAGACTCTTCATTTGGCGGTGTGGGCTTTATAATAAGACGCAATCTTGTGGAGCACGTAACTGAACTCTGCAGCATATCAGCTCGCGTAGCCTATTCTGTCATACGAATTAACAAGAATACCCTTAAAATCATCCAGGTTTATGCACCAACCAGCTCACATAGTGACGAAGACATAGAGGCGTTCTCTGAAGACATATCCAAAGCAATCAGAAAAGGACGCTTCCATTAAGTTATAATCATGGGTGATTTCAACGCTAGGAGTGGCACAAGACGGGAGTCGGAAACTTGCATGGGTCCTCACAAAATAGGCAATCGGAACGCGCGTGGGGAAACGCTGTTAAACTATCTTGCAGCAAACAACCTATATGCCATTAATTCGTACTTCCAGAAGAAGCCCAAAAGAAAATCGACTTGGGTAAGTACAGGAGGAAATACGAAAAATGAGATAGATTTCATTATCTCCAACAACAAGCACATTTATACTGACGTCACAGTGCACAATCGTTTCCAAACAGGCAGCGACCACCGATTTGTCCGAGGAACGACACAGCTCTTGACCAAATCTTCACACTTCGGCAGGTCATCTAAAATTCCGAAGAATACAACAGGCCACTCTATCTAGCCTACGTCGATTATGAATATACCTTTCAACACCATATAACACTGGGCGGCCACCGAATCGCTACATCGATGTCACATAGTCTACCGATATATACAGATCAAGGAGATGTTATATCCCCTAAGCTATTCACCAACGCTATGGAGGATGTATTCAAAACATTGGACTGGAGTGGCAAGGGAATCAATGTCGACGGCGTGTACCTAAATAACTTGCGATGATATAGTTATAATTGCTGAATCTGCGGAAGACCTACAACACACGCTGGAGCAACTATATCACGCGTCCCTGCGAACCGGTCTCAAGATGAATATGGACACAACAAAGGTTAAGGCGAAACCCAATCTCACACTGAACCCCATTACATTGGACGGACAACCTTTAAAGCAGGTGCAGGAGTACACGTACCTAGGACAAGTGATAACGCTCGGTCGGGACTCGATGGAGGCAGAGATAAAGCGAAGGATACAGTTGGGTTGGGCAGCTTTCGGGAAGCTGAACTGTGTATTGAAGTCCAAAATTCCCCAATCGCTCAAAACGAAAGTGTTTAACCAGTGCGTGTTACAGGCTATGACGTACGCATGTGAGACATGGACACTGACTACTAGGATTTTCCACAAGCGCAAGGTGACACAGCGTAACATGGAGCGCGCTATGCTCGGCATAAGGATCTGCGACCGAGTCCGGAACGAGCTGCTCAGACAAAGCACGCAAGTGGTCGACGTGGGCCACCGAGTCGCCAAGTTAAAGTGTGCTTGGGCCAGGTATGTGTGCTGACGACACGACGAGCGATGCTGCAAGCGCGTTTTGGAGTGGAGACCCCGGCTAGGCAGGAGAAGTGTGGGCAGACCACCTGCCTGTTGGTCCGATGACATTAAGGAGACGGCAGGCCAAGTCAGGGAGGAAAATTTGAGGCGTATGGCCAACGGTGTGCGAATACACGCTAATGAAGAAGAAGAAGCATGATTTCGATATCTATAGTATAATAAGCCAATTATATGCATAACAACGAAATGCATAATTTCTTAAATCAAAATGTACATAGGTTGAAAAGTAGGAATTTATAACGGCTTTGATTACTGTTAATGTGGTCAAGCAAGAAGAATTTGACTTAAAATGCATACAACAACATGCTAATCAATGGGCAAATACCAGTACATGTAGGCAATCTAGGGAAACCGTGCCACACCCGGACGCGCGTCTAACAAAGCGTCTCCTATCATTAGATAGACAGGCCCTACGAATAATTGTAGGAAACATTACTGGACATTGCTCGCTTAACAAACATTTGTATGTTCTAGGTATGACCGACAGCCCCCTATGCAGGGGATGCCTATCGGTCGACGAAACAGCCCCCCACGTAATCCTGGAATGCGTAGGTGTAGCCGCTCAACGGACTGAAATCCTCAAGTCACCGAGGTCACTCCGAGAAGCCTGTGGAGACACCAGGAGGATCCTGCGCTTCTGGTCGGAGTTAGGCTGGCTAGATTACTAGCCGGTACCACGCACAATGGCCCGACATACACGGGCTAAGTGCGGAAAAAGGAGTCCATCACCATATTCTTTTCATAGTTAGTTAAATGAAATTATGCAAATGTTCCTGGTGAATATAATGTTTTTTTAACCTTATTTCAACAAATTAATTTAAATTTCTAACAGACATTAAAAATGTCTAGGGATTATAAAAAATCATATATTATTTTGAAACTTTTTAATGTATCGCTATGTATTTGTGACCCTTAATTTTTTTTTTAGTGTGTTTTGAATTCTCTTTGTTTTAACAAGTTGTACTTCGCCAATGTCGAGTTTTAGATAATCATCATGATCAACCGCTCATTCCCAAAATACCATAATTTGAAAATACCAGATTACACTTCATACCAGAATCAAAATTTTGGTGAGTACAATAAATTAATCCTTATTTTGAATCTGGTGATTTGGGAATCTGGTATAAAGTGTAATCTGGTATTTTCAAATTATGGTATTTTGGGAATGAGCGTGATCAACTTATTAAAGAGTCATAGATATAACACGTGAAGAAAATTATTCGATTGCATACATTATCACCCCTGTTTCCCAGAGGGAAAAAATGACCTTCTGCTGGAGTTCCATTCGGCGCTTCTTCTCCACAATGATTGTCTTGTCCGAAGCGCTAGTACATTCACTCCATAGAATTTATTTATTCAAGTGGACTAAACACAAGCACAAGGGGCTAGCTCCTCCAGAAGCGCGTGGAGCTAGCCCATATGCCATATGGCAAGCATGTGGTTAAAAGGTGAAAAATAATTTAATTCAGGTTCAATTAGGGAATGCAAATAAGCGGTTACAACCCCGTTTTGACTGGTAATTTCATACACATACATACATACATACATACCGTCACGCTAATATCCTAGAGTGGGGTAGGCTACAGAATTACCAACAACTCTAACAACTTGTTGTTAAATCTGTAACTAGGTACATTTTGCAGAAACAGGCTCTGATGTTTACCAGTGTATATTAGTGACAGGTTGCAAAGCCCATCGCCTAACAATACTACATACATGCCTTTAATCCCTTAGTCGCTTCTTAAGACTTCCACAGGAAGACATAGGGTGGCACTATTCTAAGCCGGCAACCACACGGCACAAAACAAAAACATACAAAACGTCTAATAACATTTGCATTCCCTAGATTGAACAGAGCTTATCAAAGGAGTAAAAACCAATGAACTTTTAAAGTGATACAAATACATACGCAATTGATATCTAAAAGCGCGAAGATCTGGGGATGCATTGCGTGCGAGGGAAGGGCCACTAGGGGCAAAACTTCGCCCCCACATGGCATCTGGTGGAGGGCCAAGAGGGCCAGGTGGGCCAGGAGGACCGAGACGGTGCGGTGGACCAGGGGGGCCAAAGAAATCAGGTGGACCGGGTGGACCTCGGGGGTCCCTTCTTGGTGCAAAACCACCCCCAGGGCCATATCCTCCACGATAATTTCCATAAGCATTATTATACAAATTATTCCTGAAACAAAAATAGCTATGATTAACTATATGAAGAGCCCACTGCCCAAAGCAATTCTGACGCGCACATGACTAGATTTTATTATTAACTTTGTTCTTTCACACATGTTTATTGTGGATGCCTCATATAAGAGGTTAATACCTCAAACCGTCCTAAAAATTTACACTTGTTATAATTTGGAGGAGTTGTGCCCTCACATGTATCATACTGAATGTAGTTAGAAATATTATGTAGTTTTAACCCCTCATATACTTAACGCATTTTGGATATATTTTTCTAATTTTCTCAAGCTTATTGTTTTGAATTATGTCATTATCCAAAGAGACTAGAACTTGGTAATTTTACATGGTGTATGACAGTTTAAAAAAGGTTTTCATGTTCAGAAACCTTTACAACACACAGGCCACTAGATGATGAAGACCAAAGACATTTGCAACCATCTCTGCTACTGCAGTTGTGTTGCCAATCTATTTTGTTGAGGACTTGGATGGGCCATTTAGGCCCTTTTATAGTGATTTTACTGGTTGTCTTGCCTTACTCCCGCATTTGAACATTCAAGGGTTAGACAGTAGTAGCATACCGCTCATGATGGACCCTGCACGTGATCCTCCAACCACTAAAGCATATGGTGTAGCATTTGCATTTGATATAAGTGTTGTTTGAACATTTTCAATAAAATACTTGAACTATAGACCCAATATTCAAACCGTAAAATACTAGATGAGTAGGAAACTTTAACTTAGCTACTCCCATTCACCCACCTCGGGGCACAACATATAACATACAACAATGTTTGATATAATTTCATTCATGAAAGCATAACTTTTATTTGGACAAACTTAATTTCCTACAACATACATAAGATATAATTTTTATAATTCATAACAACAATACAAATAATGATCATCACTACAGATTGTCCTTCGGCGTTCATTACCGCAAATGTTATATTGATTTACAATTTGACATTCGCGGTACTGAACGCCGAACGACGATATAATAAAATAAAGCCCCCCACCACATCAGTCTGTCTGTATGTTCATGAAAATCTCAAAAACAACTAAATGGATTTTTACGAGGCTTTCATCATCAGTTCACTATTTTTCATGGAAGGGTTTTGACCTTTAACTGATGTGGTACCTATACCTCTCACAGACATCATAACTATTATTATAAACGTTGTTGCCATGAGTGTTACTTTGAGAATGCTCTGAAACCACCTCGGTAATTAAAGGAAGTGTAATAAATACTGGTTTTTGTACGGGTATTACAGAAAGGTCCCATAACTCAAAGCAATTTATTATTATTATTTTAGTGTTGTTTTTTGTTGTTATACTAAATGTATGTTATGTGATTTGATTATTAGATAATGTGAATATAATGACTTGTTATATCTAAAGAAACTATACAAAGTCGGTTTATAACTTATGAGTGAAGAGATGTTTTCTTGTAATATTTTCTATTACTTACCCCACGCCTTGACCGCCGGGGCCGCCGGGGCCACCGGGGCCGTAGGGGCCACGAGGAACAACTGGACCGCCCGGGCCTCTGGGCCCCCCTGGGCCCCTACTCTGAGGCCACTCGTAATCATCGCAGACGTCTCCGAAATCGAGGTCATCGATCAAATCATATACTTCTTGACTGAAGTTATTCATTTTGCTGTAAAACACACATGAGAATCACTTTTTATTGTTTACCTACTTAGTTAGGTACGGTACCCAGGAAAGGCACTTTCGTTAAGCGTGTATTCATTCTCTAAACTGTGTTGTTACGTGGGCAATATAACACCACATATATTTGCCATTAAAGATACGAGTTTTATTGTAATTGTTCACCTGTATTGTATAGCAATGCTAAAATTTTTTTACAATCACAATCCGTCACCCGGCGTCTAGATTCATCAGACACACAGATTATTAAGGTATCCGTATGTCTAAAGAGATCAGTCACAGATTATAAGGTTATGTCAAAGAAAAGGAAAGACTAGACTAGACTAGGTAGGTACTAATTGTCGTCAGTCAAACAGATTTTTAGAGTACTTTTCTATTATGTTATGTGCCACTGCTAAACCACAGACTTTTTTTTTTTGGTTTAATTTACCCCCCTTGGGGAAGGCGAAGGGAACACAGCCCATGAAGCCAAGTCTTATGTATTTTTTTTTTCCTGGAGAGTTTTTGTATTTTAAGGCCGAAGCCAAGTCTTTTTTTAATATAATTGTCTTAGATGTGTATTTTACTCAAGGCCGAAACCAATTCTTATGTTAAACCACAGACTGCACTTTAAAGGGTGACCAGCGGAATATCGATTACGCGCAATACGGGATTTTTTTCATTTTAATTTTGCATAGGAAAATGTAACTAGGTACTTACCATAATGCCATCACCTTAACGTCTATCTACTAACTATTACCTACCATATATTACTGAGGTAATAGCTTAAGTATTCGTATTACCTACCATATATTATTGAGGTAATAGCTTAAGTATTCGTATTACCTACCATATTTATTGAGGTAATAGCTTATGTATTCGTTTCCGAAATCGGAAAGATGATTGAAGCTACACCACAATAAAATTATTATTATTAACAAATATATTTTTAAACTAGAGACTGGGTTACCTTAACAGTCAAACGCATTATATTTAACTAAGTACCTATGTTCTGAAAGATCGTGTATAAATATAAATAAATGCATGGTGATTTGTTTGAATTTAAAATATTTAAAACAAGATAATTATTTGCTGTCTCAAAATAGTAGGTATAGTACGTAAAAAAGGTGAAAACAATGTATAATTTTGTATGAATCATTACTTACAATAACCTGATCTCCAGTTGTCCACTCGTATTATTTATATACTAAACTTTAATACCTAAAATCGCTGCACCGTGTTTTCAATGTTTTTAAAAATTTAACATGTCGTTCGAACAGAACACGGGCCTGGCCAAAATGTTTTTTGTTTAAAAAACAGAAACATGTTTTCCGTCACGGATCGAAACATCGTGTTCGTTAAAACGTAGTGATTATATTCTCTTTGGTGTTCGTCTGCGGGAGTGCGGGGGCCGCGGGTCAAGTTTTGACTTTTGAAAGTTTCGAGTTTGAGCGCAAAACTGTCCAATATGGCATTAATTATTTAATTTATATTTTTTTGTAACGTAGTGGAACAAAGAAACCACGCTGTACCTATTTTATTTAATTCGTAAAGTAGCGGCCCATAATTTGACAAATTGTACTGGGATGACTGATGTCAAAATGAAAAGTGAAATTTTATGACAACGGTACATAGTTCACTCCAAAGTCGCAATGGACGTGCAGTTGTACCTAAACATGTCTTGTAACATATTTTGCTAACATGTTTTGTTAGTTTTTTTCCACTGCGGACACGCCTTAACTTCCACTCTGTTCGATTACAGCTTGCATGTGGGAACGCATTGAATCGATAGGATTCTTACAGAGATTGAAACCACGAATACTATCCCAAATCTTTGAACACTGATCTTTTAAGGCTTTCGGAGTTACCTAGCTCATTCTGGTGATTATGTTGGACAATAATACCCCATAAATTTTCATTTGAATTTAAATCCTGTGACCTAGCCAGGCCAAGGCATAACCGTAATTTATGCACTCTTATAGGTTTGGCATCATGCCTACGATGATGCTGAACTATGTAGAACACGACGGATAGTATCCAGACTTGTATTAAATAATCCAGCGTAGTGGGTTGTAGGTTTAAATCAATTTTCCTCATAATCCCTCACCGTGGCTTGAGAGCAGCTTGTGAGTCGTGGCGTACCCGTTCTTTGCCGGGGTAGCACATATTACAGATTATTAAGGTATATCCCTCGACTTCAAAGCGCCAGGCATTGGACTAGGTAGGTACCAGATGGGAACGCTGAGATGCGTTTATACATATTATGTATGTATAAACGAGATGCACTTACTCTTACCTGTCCGTCTCTCGCGTACCTATACGTTTGGCACAAAAAAATGTGGCACACAAACCTGACAGCGTATTTGTTTCGGAAGAGTTTTTTCGCTATTTCAATGGACAAGTATACGTTTCGTGTGTTACAGAACAGTCTCGTCATGGTGAACTGTAGTATTTTAGACTATAAAAGCCGGAGTGAGCGAAATGTGAGCACATAACTTTTCATTCGTAAGTGGATACATTAGGTACCTATGCTAATGTTGTGGTCTTTTTAATCCTGATGGACAATGTAAACAACGAATTATATGAAATAACGTCTCCAAGTTATAATTGAACATAAAAGGGACCGGTTTTCAGTTCAAATATATAGTATTTTTCTTCCGTTAACCGTGCGCTTTATGTTAATAACGATAATACACGGTAACCCGTGTGATTGCTGAAATTTAAATTTAGTCGTGTAATACCAATTTTGTGTTATCATCCATTTAAAATGCATTTTACCCAACAAACGGGGTAATACATTATAATTATATTATTAATTATTAGGTATTATGTAATAAAAAAAGTTTTGGTGATAAGACATAGTATTTTTATGATCCCTGTAACTTTTATGATCGCTGAAATTTACTTTTTTACGTTCTCAAAACTTTAGAACATTTTTTAATATTTTTCAGATACCCATCTGATACTGAAGCAAGGAAGCTTTGAATTTGAAAAAAAACTACAGGTCCCATAAATTGGCAACCAACAAGGTTTTCTCGTATCTGCTCAAAACACTTCGAAACACATTTTGATATATGACTGTACCTTCTGTAACAAATATTCATATAAATAAACATTTACTTACAACAGACTTGAAGTGGCATTCTAATCGTAAAATGTAATTAAAATCTAAAATCTTAACCTCAATGGGCGCACATTCGCTGTGATTACCGAGAGATGAACGAGAACTGCTTTTGGTTTATGATGCCCTGATACTTTTGTAGGGAAATTGTTTAACGCGCACTTTTTCATTTATTGACTTTATGTTCTATGTATCAAACTGCCAACTAGAGCGGAATGTTCAGCTTGTCATGTTTTTATAATAGTACATTACTGCACAGACCAGGAAGTAGGCCGTTGCGGGACGAGTAGAGTTAGCACATGAGTAAAAAAACGGAACAGAGACTAAGCTTCTAAAGAGCGCGCAAAATTTATACCTAATATGGTAGGGTTGGCACTGGTGGACAAAAATAAATAAAATGATATCGATCAGTTTTTTATTTATTTATTGATTACAAATTACTTACGCTAAAGATTTTGTTTTTATAACTTTTGTTTTTTAATAATTTATTTTATCTTTTAATTGAATGATAAATTCTTAATCTAATAAACAGTTTTTTTAAATAATCCAATGGAAAGCATTCACATGGCATATCAAATTTACATTCACTCATTCGTTTAAATATATTATTATCAATATCAACAGTGTGTGTTTCGAGATTAAAATATTCACGAAACTTTTGCTCCAGTAATTCAACAAATGCTATAAAATTATCAGGTGGTATTATTAAAAAACCGGATTGTACACTACCTTGATTAAAATCCTTGTAATGGGTAAAAATAGAATCTAGGTAGGTGTAAATCCACTACTCAAAGGTTTTCTGACCGAGATCACTCTTTAGCGAGAACACCGCGTTCTATTTACTGGTGAGTTCAATGTTTTTATTCTGAAGTTTCTCAAGCAGTATCATTTTGGTAAGCAAAATTAGAAGTAAGTAGGTACTTATGTAGATAATAAAGATTTTACTTACCTAACAGAGTCCTTAGGATAGCCAAAATATGAGATGTCATTATTTTTCCTTGTATTGTTCATACACACAGTACAAACCACCATATTTTCACGTGCACAACAAATAGGTACATTGAAATCGAACACGACGCGGTGCGCGCCCTGCGCTTGTGACCAAACTGAACTAGTATAAACCAGAGTTTCTGCGTGTACGTGACGAGGAGTTTGGTCACACGCACACACGCGCATCGCGCTTGTAGTAGTGTACCTATCGCAGCGCGGTTGTATGAAGCTTAGTCTCTGTTCCGTTTCTTTACTCATGTGGAGTTAGCGTGGCCGAGACGCAGTCGAGGCCACGCTATATACGAGTCCAGCAACCGCCCTTCCTGGTCGAGGCTTGTATAGTGCTTTTCTCTAACAATGCGAGGAAATTAAACAAAATTTCAGTTTTGATATAATATGTATTCAAATGTATTAACAAAATCAAGTCAAATAAGATGTGATAATATCACTAAGGCAAATGGCAATAAGTACTTAACCTTTTTAAGGTTTACTTAAAAATTAAAAGAAATGTTGCTCATGTTAGGGCAGTTTGTAAAATTAAAAGTCTGTGCTATTCTGCGGACTTCGGTGGTAGTAATTTGGTCTTAACCGAGTTTGCTTCTTCTTTACATTCTGGTGGTGTGCCGATAAACACATCTTCATCACTGGAACTAATTTTACCCTCTATTCGCAGTAGTTCGGTTGTTAGTCCGGTTGAGCGAACTAGTGCTACTTTTTAGTAGCAGTAGTCCGGTTGGGACAAAGCACCGGACTATCGCTACTGCTTTAGAAGCAGTAGTTCGGTTAGTAACGTAATTAAAAAAAACGAAAGAAAAAACATAAATATATAGTTAATTTATGTTCTGTGTTAGCTTTGCTGCCTGAGCAAGAAATAAATGCGGGTTGGCAATATATACGGAATGAAATATCCTCTGATGACGAAAATCTAAATAAATTCCAGCCATATTTTGAAAATTTTTGGATGAGGCCGGACTTTATTCATGTATGGTCAGTTTTTGCTAATCGTCATCGGACGAATAATATTGTGGAAGGTTGGAATTTCAAAATGAATGGGCTGATTAAAAAAAACCCAACCATGATACAAATTTTGCACGTACTGCAGGATGACAATACTCTTGCAAATTTAAAAGTCGATCAATACAGGAGATTCGGAAAGAAGACGCTAAAGAAAAGAAGTAAGAAATGTACTGAAAGAGATGGTTTTATTAGAGAAACCCAACTACAGTTAACTTGTGGCGATATTTCTACTGAGATATTTTTATACAAAGTGGCTCTCTTTACATGTTTCATTTTAAAATAATTATAAGGAAAGTAGGTATGTACAATAATTTCTTTCGTTTTTTTTAATTACGTTACTAACCGAACTACTGCTTCTAAAGCAGTAGCGATAGTCCGGTGCTATGTCCCAACCGGACTACTGCTACTAAAAAGTAGCACTAGTTCGGTCAACCGGACTAACAACCGAACTACTGCGAATAGAGGAATTTTACTTTTGTATTTTCGCGAAACAAAAATAATACGTACTTTACGTAAACTTCCTTAAGAAAAAAGTATTCCCGATTCCCGCCTTAATTTTTTTAATTTTAAACGCAGAATGTTTTAAAAAAAGTAAAACTATTTGACACTTTGGTAAATACGGTGTAAACGCGATAAACGGCGTTTACCTTTTTAGTCTATGACATTTAAAAAGTAAATAAACATGGAAGAATTTTGAATTGTACGAGTGTTTGGCTGTTTGGAGTTAGTTATCATAGTCCAAATATGGTTTTAAAAAGTAAAAAACCGGGTAGTACGTTATGAAATTTGTATACATTTTCGCGGGCGTTGCCGCTGGTAAATAATAACTTTTTTTTTTTTGCCTGGGCCTGGAACTCGGAACTTCGCGGGCTGATTTAAGGTTAACATTTCCGAGCATGTGGGAGAAAATGTATTTTAAGTAAAGAACATTCTAATTGTTTTTTTTTAAATGGTGCATTTGCAGAAATCCTAATGGAGTCCAAATAGTTTTCACTTTCATATTTTTTTTTTGTGCCATGTGACCTTTTTTTGCTTACCTCTGTAGTCTTTTTGAAGGCTGTCACAGGTCTGTACCAGTAGTTCCAAATTCAAATAATGTTATGTTATGGAACTTCATACTTATCTTTTTCATTCCGAATTCAAAACCTCTACAGCCAATCACCGGTCTTTTCCCGTGGCGCGTTTTTGTGTCCAGTGTCTGTTCAGCCCAGGTGTTCTGCAACCTTACCTCATAAAGTCTCTCACCAGGAGGCCTTATTTGGATGCTATGCATCGTCTCTGCTCAATAATACAAGGTTATAGGTTCAGTAGTGGTACTAGCGTTCCCCCCTCGTAGCCACCGTCCGGCTGTCTGTTTGGAGAATAAGCCGACGTCCGTTTAACTGATGCCTGAAGTGACGGATTGCTGCGATTATGGCTGACATTTCTTTGCAATTCCAATGCCACTTCATCTGAGCCTGCTTCCATTTTCCCGACGCAGCTTGATCGTCCATTTGGGCTCCCCAGCCGAACCACTGCATCAGTCGTAAGGAAGTGATGAGCTTGAGACCGATGCAGGGCACTTTTCTTAAAGCCGCTGCGTAATGTGGCTGCGTATTGAGGTAACTAATCCACCACGATAGATCCTGTGTCACCTGAGAAGGAATTGATAAACGCTGGCGTGACGGAAGTGTTATCAGAGTTCGCGAATGTCGTTGAAGTTGTCGGCAGTGAAGCCTTCCTCTTGGTGTGACGAAATTCGCGAAGTTGAAGGTTCCGAGAAGTATCTGGGTTTCCTTCATCGACATTTTTCCTCTCTCTCTTTCGAGGGCTTTTTCGGAAATGGACACGATGGAAGCAATCTTCTTTTGGAGAATGCCCATGGAGTTTGTCCTTGTATTCCATACTATGGTACCTCTTGAGAAGGCATCAGAACCGATTTTCCGTAGTTGATCTTCCATCCCAGTCGTTCCAAGAGCCTTGTTGCAGTTGTAACCTGTGTCTTCAGCAGACGCTCTGATTGATTCACAAGCAGGAAGTCGTCCAAGTAGACTATGACCCTCATGTCCTGGTCTCTCAGTATCCCTGCCACCCAATTGGTTAAGGTTGCAAAGTTCTTGGGGGCACATGAAAGGCCGAATGGTAAGCTGGTCATCTGCAGTACTTGATGATTGTAAATCAGCCGCAAGAAACGGCGATGGCTTTTTGCAATGCTCACGTGAAAGTAAGCTGATGACAGATCCAATTTTACCATCCAGTCGCCTCTTTGTAGAAAATGCGGTATCTGGTGTTGAGAGATTAATTTCAACATCTTTGGGACTATTATGTGAGTGTTTAATCGTTTTAGATTGAAAATTGGCCTGTCGGAGCCATCGCTTTTCTTTACCAAAAACATCGTCGAGAAAAAACTGGGACCTAATTGATTCTGATCTGGAACTTCCAACACGCCTTGTTTCAATAAAGTGTCTATTTGGTGAGACATTTCTTGATTCGATTTCGAAGCGTTGAAGGATTAGAGGCGGTGGTTGTACAAGAATAGGCCTAGAGCTAAATGGCAGACGCATCCCCATAATTATTTTGAAGAGAGCATTCGGAGCTTGCAGCATTTGCCACTGCTTGCTATACGCTCGCAGGCAGCCTCCGTAAAACTGGTGTGGTCTTAAGTCAACTGTGATGCGGTTTTCTATCGCGCCCCCCTCCTTTCTGAACGGTTTTTTATCTTTTTGATTATTACCGTATCATTGGAAACGGATATAGGGCTTGGCTTCTTTACTTTTTATGTCATATCCTTTGGTGGGAAAAAACCAAGAATAGTTTGCCGAGTTATGAGACGGCCCAGCATTTGCTTCTGATTTTTGAGCAGGCTTTTTTTATCTTTTTCCTGATTAAACCACGGGTGCACCCATTTATCAAAGCTACCAGTATATTTAATAAATTGTCGCAGCTGAGATTTATCAAACATAGCCTCAGAACTCGAAGATATCTTACGCAAACCCTCACGAAGTGCTTTATTGGAAATTATGCCAAGATACGCTCTCGGCGGTTTTCTATACATTCGGCCCGCTTTCTGCAAACGCGAATTTTGACGAAGCTGTAAATAGATCAGTAATTTTATCGAAAACACTTAAGGATGTCAGAGTAGTTTCTGGAGAAGCCGCCCAGTCAACAAAATGTTGTAGATGTTGATTAAAATACTCTCGCTGAGATAAAAGCGCATTGCATATCGCTGCTTGACAAATTGTCTTCAACTTCGTCGTTAACTTCGAGTTCTACGGAACCAGGGAACTCACAGTACACTTTTAATGCTTCCGTATGTCTAACGTCCTTCCAATCAGGACTGCATTTTTTTTGTAGTTGTTCGTGTCGTTTTAAATGTTCAGGATTAGCGCGAGGTGTTTTATGACTGGTTAGATCATTTTCTCTAAATCATTTATTTCTTGAAGCGTATGTTCCGATCGCGTTTTTCCCCATTCGTGAATTTCACCACACGCATTTATTCTTCTCATTCTTTTTCCATTCGCAGATTTCCCCTTTCGTGAGTTTTAACGGACGCATATGTTAATGACAGCATAACTTTCTACATTTGTAATTTTCTAATAGTATATTTACTTGCAAGCATTTTTTCACACACGCCTATTTTTTCGTTCGAATTTATTCTACTTTGGATGTTTATCAACAAAAGTGGGTCGATTTTTTAATATACCAAAGTACTTTAGTGCTCAAAGTTTTCAAGTTTAAATTTTAAGTCAAATAGACTTGCAGGATTTGATGCTTTTAGGGCTGAGTTCATCAACGAATTTAACAGACGGTTAAGTCTTAATCAGCTTTTAGTCAATACATTTGACAACCGTTAAACCGCTAACCGTCCGTTTAATTGTTGGTGAACTCAGCCTTAAATAACTTACTAGTTAAACACTAGCTTATAAATTATAAATAAATAATAGCATATATTTTGCGTAATTTATTCCACTTCAGATAACTAAAGAGGTTTATAAGGTGATAAGTACATTATAGACGTGGCTGGCTTGATGTTTTTAGCCGTGACAGTTAATTGTCATTAACGATGAGCTACTACCGTGAGCTGTGATAATGTCTGCAATATTAGCTTCGGATTTTAGTTTTGTGCGAAGTACCCGTGGAGGTGAAATATTAATTAAGGGTGGTTACCGGCACTACTTAAAACGCAGTAATCTATCTGGCTCATCCATGTGGAACTGTGCCCGATCAAAGGATAAAAAAGGAGCATGCAAGGGTTCGGTTCTTCTGGATGATAAGAGAACGAATATACTTAAGTATACAACGCATTCATGCCCGGCTGATTATGAAAGTATAGACGTGGAGAAAAAAATAGATGAAATAAAAACTATGGTTTCTTCCGACTACAGGCCAATTCCAACCATATTTCGGGAGGCAATGGGTGAGTTACGACACGAGGAATACTCCGACAAGTTACCATCATTTTTTCAAAAAAGAGATGCTTTGTACAGAGCAAGACGAAAAAATTCAGCATTAACCTCTTTTGCGACTTGTGAAGAAGTAATTATACCGGAAAACATAGCAGAAATTTTTTGTTGTTACAATCAGAAAGGAGTTCTGATATTTACAACTCCTCACGCCCAGGATTGGATAAAAAGCGTTGACACCTTTTTTTTAGATGGCACTTTCAAAATTGTCCCTGGACCATACAGACAATTGTATACTATCCATGCCGATATTGGATCTAACACCGAGTATACAAAGGTGGTTCCGTGTATACACCGTGTTTTTTTTGATTTACGATAACTTTAAGGGAACGTTCTTTAGGTCAAACAAAGTTAATTTCCCGAAGACAGACAAATGATAAGTCTAACGGTTTTAAAGATATTTAATTTTTAAATTTAATCAGTTAATCACGTTAAACTAGTGTAAAAGGCTCTTAATTGATAACAACAATTTTCTTTTAATACGTATGAGTAAAGAGTTTCCAATTGTTAGGTTTGTATACGCGTCAATCTAAAGTGACTTGTACCTGTCAAGTGTTATCTTTACTTGTGTGTGTATGTCACGCCAACATAGACGTTTTTGACACTGATTATTAGCTAGGTAACTCTAAAGGCCCTTTTAGAATGACCAAAGATAAAAGATTTCATTATTTTGTTCTAAAGTGAAAAAAATTTTTTTTTTGCAATATTTAAAAATCTAATCTACCAATTAGTTTCTATAGATATACCTAGTAATATGCCGAAGTTATCGTAAATCAAAAAAAACACGGTGTATATTCCCTACTTCCAAATAAAGAACAAAAAACGTATAATATTTTATTTGAAGCTATCAAAGAAACTATCCCAAACTTTAAGCCAAATACTATAAAAATGGATTTTGAAACTGCCGCTATAAACGCTATAAAGTCAACATATTCTAATTGTAACATTGGAGGTTGTTTCTTTCATTTCAGTCAGGCGTTATGGAAGAATGCATCTAAATTTGAAATAAATGAAACCCGCCAGGGAAGTAACTACATAGCAAAGTGTGGCTCACTTACCAAAATTAAAAATTCATGAAGGCTGGTTTTATGTTCAAACTCAATCGCCAACTATGAAAAACATCGACGAATTTAATAAATACATGTCACATCAGTGGATTACCCTTCCCAAAATAGAAATCCTATCATGCTACGGCAATCGCCATCGGACAAATAACGTTGTAGAAGCCTGGCACAAGAAAATGAACAATCGAATACGGCCTAAGTCGAATTTGTTTTACTTCATCTCTGAATTGAAAAACGAAGCTTTTGCGGCTGATTTTACTTTGATGCAGAGTGAAATGAATTGCCCAGTCAACCGCAAGAGGCAACAAAAATTCATTGAGATGGATCGCAAGATCGAGCGGATTGTTAATAATTACCTTACAGGTGTTACTGATTTAGGTCAATGCATTACTAAATTATCCTATTTAAAATATTAAAGTTAAAATTCCCTTTATAATTTCTTATCCCCTTAATAATTTCTTATAGACACGAGTATTAATGTTACTTGAATTTAATTGGTTAGGTATTTAGTTTGAAATAGGTATACTTAGCTCTTTTATGATTGAGAAAATATGAGTAGACTTTAGTGTAATAAATACACGATTTTAAGTTGTTATAAGATTGTTTTATTTTATTTTATTTATATAGGTTATTTAGTACCTATTTTTATTAGCATGCAAGAAACTTATTTTACACAAATAACTAAATATTAGAGGAACCTGTCAAGATTTATTTATTTAAATATTTATTTCACCAGCGGGCTTGAATAAGTAAATAAGCTATATTGGTCAAATCGCTATCCTAAAGCCGGCTACTCACACAACTGCCGCAGGGGCAACACTGGTCGCAAGGCGGTTGGAGCAATTTCGGCTGTTATCTACACATTATCCTGCCGTTCAGAGTGTAATAGCATCATCACCATTTTTTTGGCATATTGCGGCTTCGGTAATTAATTGAACGAAAAAATAGGCGTGTGTGAAAAAATGCTTGCAAGTAAATATACTATTAGAAAATTACAAATGTAGAAAGTTATGCTGTCATTAACATATGCGTCCGTTAAAACTCACGAAAGGGGAAATCTGCGAATGGAAAAAGAATGAGAAGAATAAATGCGTGTGGTGAAATTCACGAATGGGGAAAAACGCGATCGGAAAATACGCTTCAAGAAATAAATGATTTAGAGAAAATGATCTAACCAGTCTGTACACCTCACCCCGCTTTCTCCTTTTTGCTTTCCTGTTGTTATCGTCCTCCGAAGATGAAGAACTCGTACTCGAATCGCCTGTCTTGCTTCGGTTGCCGGGGCTAGCCTCTTTCTCGACACTTCAGGCGGAAAGGGCGTGCCTCTTTCCATCTCGTTCTCTGGAATGTAATCACAATTCCGCACAGTATCATGTTCGTCACTATCAGTCATATTGCTGATTGAGTGTTAGCATAAAACGCAATATGATTTTATGCACTATGAAATAGTTAACTTCGAGGGTAGTTATTAGCAACGAGAAATAGCTAGATAGCTAAGAGTTAACAATAACAAAAGGCTAGTTGCCTTACCGAGAATTAACGACGCTATGAGGTAAGCTTGCAGAACACCTGGGCTGACCATTTGACACTTGACACAAAAACGCGACACCAGAAACGACCAGTGATTGGCTGTAGGTAATCCGGAAACGGGCTGTGATTGCCTAATACAAGACCGGAAGTACAACGCACTCGCACAATATGCTATGCATGGTCACATGCCGATATAATGGCAACTTAACATTTCATTTTTGCGAAAAAAAAAACTTTTGAGTGCAGATAGATGGCTTCAGTTTGCCTCAGAGCATTATCTTTCTGAGCTGTCCATGAACTTTTGCAGCCCACTATAGCAATTTGTGTCGGCTTTTCGAAAGCAATCGTAATAATAAGTATTTTTGTATGAAGGCGTCGGCAATAGTGATTTAAATGCTTCGAAAAAGCTGCAGAGGCCGCACTTTGAAAATCGAAGTTCGATATTACGTTAGCTGCATCCCTTTCTGTCTATTTAGTCTCGAATCACGAGTGCAAGGGATGGAGATAACGTAATTTCAAACTTGATAGTTTCTGTCTGATAGTTTGTGGGAATCTTTAATGTGACCGTAGGAATCTATTTGTTCGAATATTAAAAAAACCCTATATCTTCATGGATAATTAGATAGGTATAAATTATAAAGCAACGATGATCCAGAAAATAAATAAAATACTCAACAATGCTTAATGTTTTTATTGATTTCATAACTAATCACTTTTCTTAACATTACGTCGTGAAGGTACATTTTATGCCGATCGCCAGTTTAAATTAGTTTAATAGATAATCTTTAAGTGCACTTCAATTTTGAAACTTATCTTAAGGTATACATTGAAAAAAAACCGTTTTCTTGATAATTTTGAAATGTCCTTGCTACACATACACTCGTTGACCAATAATGCGGGTTAGAGGTCCTGTATCGATGCTCGGGGTATCCATCATCAGATTTCACTGAAAGCATCCCCTGGCGAGGAACCGAGGCTTCGAAATAGCCCGTATTATTTTTCCACGAGTGTATTAGACATAAAATCTGACGCGATTAACGAAAGGTAAGTAAGATACATCGCTATCAGACGTTTCGGCTGGGTTGCACAAGAGCCTTGGTTACGGAAGTTTCTTATGTGTATATAGTGCGCTAGCTCTAAGAAGGTGCTTCGTCAGATTCGCTCTCATACGGTCTTGTTAAGAGCGAGTGAGAGAGAAGTACAAACCCCAATCACCTTTTAAATGCTCACAGACTGTTCTTATCTATCTTTCGTTAGTCTTAATCGCGACTCTAGGCTTTTAAAATATTAAAAAAGCAAATCTTACATGGACTGGTTTGATAACAAAGATGGGTACTTCATGTTACACCCCTGACAACCCATAATCCTGGGGAAACTGCCTGATGTTGACACCCTACCAATTATAGGCACCGTGAACTTTATTTCAAAGTAATTCGGACAACAATTCTGGAATCACTAGGTGTCAATAACTGGTATTAGGTACCGTATTTTGGATTCCGATAATGCTCGTAGGAATTATTTGGTGTTAGGTACCTAATAGTTTGAAAAAGATGCGTAGAAGTGACAAATTACTAAATGACCAATGTGAGAGATACGCACTAATTCGTAAACTGTAATTCTATGGAACTTGCTAACTATGTAAATAAACAATATATTGAAATTGACATCTAATGTCAATTTTAGTATGGCGGCTTGTTTACATAGTTAGCAAGTTCCATAGAATTACAGTTTAGTTCATATACAAGCAAATCTAGTTAGGCTTGATAAAACATTTAGTTAGTTACTTGGTTACTTGAACCAGCAAATTGGGTAAAAAACTAAATACTAAAAAAAACAAATGACTGAAATGTATCCTACCGGCCTATTCATGCTTTCCTTTATGTAACACAAAGTAAAACCGTTTAATAAAAAAAGAAACAGCTCATATCTTTTCTTCTCTAGTGGGTTTTTTATGATCCAGTATATCATATGGACGGGATGATACATTCGTCACCCTCGCAATTAAGTACAGTCGAGTCCATAAATATGTGTAGGTTCACTTTTGTACCTTGTCACTTTGATTGCTCTGACAATTCAGATATGGGATATGGCAGTTTAAACATTAATATGACAAGGTATTAAAGTGTACACATATTTATGAACTCAACTGTACAGTACCCCAACGAAAATGTTAAGCACTTTAAGTCATAGTAAACTTCAATCAGAACATCAAATGACACACATGACAATGACAATGACATTCACAATGAAATGGTTCTTAGTATGCTCAACATTTTTATTGGGTGACTGCACATATATGAGGAAGTGACGGACGTTATACACAGCGATAAACGGGACCAATAAGCTCCCATATTTGTCAAAAATAAACAAAGTACAGTCGCAGAATAAACATAAACAACACTTTACAAATTAATAATTATTAATTTAAGGTTTACAACATTTTTTTCCTCCACTTTGACTTAAATTATATATTGGACAGTGATAAACAAACAAATAACTGACATTATTTTAAACACGAGATACATAGGTACTTACTATTGAAACTTTTAAATCTACTATATAGTTACCGCTAAAACTACGTAGAAATGTGTGAAACTTGTAAAATGTGTTTTATTTTCTCGTGTCAGTATTATTTATTGCTCATAACTACTGAGTTCGCAACATTCACTCACTTGAAGCTTTTATGTGGAAAGTATTCCTTTATTTTAAGAAATAAGCAGCACGCGCTTGTAAATACGTAGGGCCGGATTATCCAGTAGGCAATGTAGGCCTAGGGCCTAGGGCCCCGTGCACCGGAAAAAAAAACAATTTTAGGAAGCAAGAAAGGTCCCCGGAATTGCATGGCCTAATCAGGCCCTGTGTTATATTTATAGCTTTTACCCTTCTGCATAAATGCATAAATATTCGGGACTTCGGGTCTACTAACACCGAGACGTAACGCTGCCTGCACCTACTACACGAAAAGGTACACATTTCCATTTGTGAGCATTCAGAATACGTTGCACCACGCGGCGTTGAATTCTCACAATGAAATGTGTACCTTTCCGTGTAGTTAATAAATAAAATAAAATAAATATCAGGGGACAATCTCACCCAAATTGACCTAGCCCCAAACTAAGCTCTAGGCTTGTACTATGGGTACACAAAGATAAACTTACCTACATAGATAAATACATAGCAAACATCCACGACTCAGGAATACTCGCGCTCGTAACACAATTATTTGCCCGTACCGGGGATCGAACCCGGGACCGCTAGCTTCGTAGGCAGGGTCACTACCGACTAGGCTACCGCGTCGTCAAATTACATTAATCGTGAATATCAAGGGACCATCTCACACATTGACGTAATCCCAAACTAAGCTCTAGGCTTTTACTATGGCTAGGTACTAGGCAATGAAACGTACATAGAAAACATCCACAGGATTCTCAGGAACAAATACAGACACGAATATACCTAGTAGAAAAAGACACAAAAAATCGGTTTTTAGTTGGATATTATAGTGAATCTAATATACCACCATGTGATGGTCTAAAATTTCAAGTGAAAGAATGTTACTCAACTATCCATGTTAGGTGTTGTAAAATCGATCACTACAATGTTCTTTTTTTACAGTGAGAAGCCTAATAACGTATAAAATCGACTACAATAGTTTATTGTGGCCTGCCACATTTTGGAAGTCCTCAATCGATATCAAACAGTGCTTGGTCCGGATTATTTACGACGGATCTTCAATAATTTAATACTTGTCAAGTCACTGTACAATGGCCCAAAAATAATTGCCAGTGTTGGTGCCAATTTTACTTTCTTCATAGTAAAGTTAAACTTCGTTTTTAAGTAAAATGTTGTAAGGAGATTATAAATATATAGATAAGTAACTATTATCAAAAAAGTCTTCACATGCGAACATGCGCAACGCTGTGCGGGATGGTTTACGTTTACATGTACAGTCGAGTTCATAAATATGTAGTTTAGTATCCTTGTCACTTGAATCCTTGAGACAATTCATATCATCATCATCATCATGATGATGGGCCTCATAAGGAAGCTCAAAGTCACTCAGAGGGCTATGGAGAGGGCTATGCTCGGGGTTTCTCTGCGTGATAGAATCAGAAATGATGATATCCGCAGTAGAACTAAGGTTACCGACAATTATATGACAGTTTAAACATGACTTAAACAGACAAGGTACTAAAGTGTACACATATTGAACTCGACTGTACGTAGGTAGTCAACTTGTCTACTTCAGGGGCCCTAACATAGCTGCGTATATCGCGTGACAAAGTTTGTATAAGGCATCCATCACCTTCTGACAGTAAATAAGTACGAGAGCACTTGTTCTATTACTTATTCTGTGACGAGAGCGAGAGTGAGGGATGCTTTATTCACATGCCATATTTTGTCACGCGATAAACGTTTGATAATGTTTTCATAGATTCAGTGCTATTATTCCTAATAGCTATCGGCAATCTTCGTTTTTCTATGACACACGAGTGACAAATATACTGTCAGTTGCGAGTACAAGCGTGATAGCAATAGCCAGCCGAAGGCTATTAAGAAGCGGGGAATACTGTAAAGGAATTAAATAGATCAATATTCGTTTTATGCAAAAACAGTGGATCATATATCTGCCCTTCTAAGTAAAAAGAACGGCGCAATTTGATATAAGTCAAAGTAAATTTAATCAACATTTCTATCAGAAATAACGTCACTAATACATACCTACGCGGTTCTATGAGACATACGCCCTATTTTGTAAGGAGGGCAGATCCAACATGGTTAAGACTACACCGAGCGTTCAGGGCTCTAACATGGCTACGTTTATCGCGTGATAAAGTTCGGATAAGGCATCCGTCACCTTTGTAAATAAGTACGACAGTGACGGATGCTTTATCTACATTTGACACACGATATAGACGCAGCCATACTAGGCCCACAGTGGCGCCCTCATTGCTCTTATAGTGTTTTCTAATAAACGAACGTATGTCTTGATATCGAAGGATGGTTTTTTGTTCTACAAAAGCATTAGGTACATAAGACATTTATACTTTATATTACCGCACTAGTTTTTTATTCAATTTATAATAGCGTTATAAAAAGTAAATTTAAATTTAAAAAAGATTTTTGACGTGTAATAGTGCGGCGAACTTACTGAACAACCATTTTGTCATTTTGTCTTATAAAAAGTGCGGTAATGTAATGTAAAAAGCACATTAGATAGATAAATTGTAATACATTTTCTTTGCAAGTGTGTTAAAAACTTTGAATAAAATGCCCAAGCCTTGACTACACTCTCGGCTCCATTACGTCCCTCGCCTAAGGCCCGGGCAGCACTCACACCTCGGCTGTAATGTCCAACTTAGAACACTATATCATAATGTACCTATTTTAAACAGTATTTTAAGGCGTTAATATTTTGATCACGTTACCAGACGTCATCCTTAACAACAAGTATTTTTTGTCGTCCGAACCATAGAAGGCATTTTTTTAGATAAATACCTATTAATACCCCTTATTTCTTCATCAATGTTTTTTTTTTAATAATTTTGATAAGTTATATTTTTTAATCGATCGAAAGTCAAATTTTAGATAAATCCTAATAATACTATACTTCATTCATTAAGATTAATTTAATATTTTTAATATTTACTTTCCAATATTTTTCAACATCGTTTTACCTACACACTATCCGTAAAGCAAGTTATAAATGGCAGTGAATTACGTAGGTAAACATTAATTTTAATAATTTCCAAATAGGCAATTAATTTACCAATCGAGAAGATATTTCAATACCGCACTCACATACGGTGCGTCTTAGAACAGTGAAGAATCGTTATTCTATTCGTGTCAAAATCGGGAACTTTAGAACGTTCTAGAGTGACTAGAAATCGCTTAGCGAATAGGTCGGTCTAGTCACTAACGTGCAACAAGAAAGAGCCTCCTCAGTATGGGTTACTGAGTTCAATCGAGCTCGTCAAAATCGAGGACCCGGAAGGTGGACCTCGGGAGGGGGGGCGAGGGGGTGGGGGGCGCGAGCACGACGGCAGGAGGCCGCAGCGCGCCCGGCCCCGCGGCCCCGGGCTAGTCGTCCACCAGCTCCCACAGCATCAGCGCGGCGTCCGAGCCTCCGGCCGTCACCAGGCAGCGGTCGTTGAACAGGAACCTGGCTGAGTACATGGTGCCGCTGTACACCTTCATCTCGTTGTACTCCGCTTTGGGACTGGCGCAAGGGTATCTGTGAATCGAGGAGTGATGTCAGAGAAACCTTGATGAAGGTGAAGTCAAAGAGTATCAATTATGTCTATCACTGTGCTATACACTATGCTTTGTCATTAGTCGCATATAAGGAAGGTCCAATTATCGATTAAAAGGAAGTACCTACGCCGTACTCAGAGACATTTCAGGCCCTCTATTCTAGGCGGTAAAAACCATAATCGTCTTTGACCTGTTATCGTATTGTCAATGTTTCGATAGCTCTTATTTACTTGACAGCAATGGCGGCCGGCTTACATACAAATAATACCCTAACAGGGTCAAAAACGATATGGTTTCACCGTCTAAAATTTAAATCGTTCCTTTTTCAAACTTAGAAGCGTAGAGAGAAAGAGTTAATCGTCATCAGCTAACTCCGAGTCCTGAGTACAATTCGTTAGAGTCAACTTTTGCAATATCATGTGGAAACTGCGATAGAATTACAATTTTTAGCTACGAGAAGGGTAAAACACCCAAGAGAGAGTGTGGAGAGTGTGAAATATATTTTTTGTACTCTTCCCACTCAAACAAAGTATAGGCAGAGACCGACTACAGGTTCTGGCTGAGTACTAGGTGGTTTACCTTCTATATTTTGCATTTCAAATAAGTCTGGAATAAGCTGTTATGACCTTATGACAGGATTTCCTTAATTATAACAGTTACCTGAACAAACGTAGATATCCATCAGAGTCTCCGCTGATCAAAAGATCGTGCGCAGCTGACCGACTGGCCGTAGAAATCAATGAAGTCATCGGGTAGAATCGATTATTCCACATTCCTATAAAACAAGATTAATGAGCAAATAAATTCGACTCATTCTGATTAATAAGGACTACGCAATTACTAAATATGTTACCTGAGACTAGGAATCCAACCGTAGAATTGAACGTGGACCATTTCACGTCCTTCATGGCTACGGGACTCTTTTCTGGTGACAACGATTTGATGTCCCCTGAAACAAATGGTTTGGTAAGAACCGGGTTATTTTCAGCTTTATGGACTCAGCAAGTTTACTAAATTTGAGCAAATGCTGTAGTATGAGACATTAAAAGACCGACTCAATGTTTTAAGTCGAAATTAAAATTAAAATTTTGCACACACAGCAGCGTGGCGTCAACTCTAGTGGTAGGGGAAGAAAGGTTATGTTTAAGAGTTAATAGTTGGCTTCGGTGTGAAGACCCTTAAGGCACGATTGGCACGAATACTGCATTTCTAAGGATCTCCGAATGGACAGCTTAACAGCTTTTAGTTCTGGATCGAACGCATAACACTCACAGAAAGCCAGATCGTAGTCAGCGGTCACAGTCTGCAGGTAGTTCCCATCCAGACTCCAGTCCAGCTGTGCCAGTGGCTGTGCGCCGCGGATCTTGTTGGACTTCTTGTAGGAGAAGCCGTCCCGTGACACGCGGAACAGGTAGATGCTGCCGTTTTGGGACCCAATGGCTAGAAGGTCTCCCGCTGTGGGAATTGAGAAAAGCGGCTGTTTATGGGATGTCAAAACTTGCAAGTTAGAGGCAAGCAGGCTACGGTAGAACGAAGATGAAACCGCTATAACGCTGTTTCTTTGTTTTGGTTTAAGGGTAGGTGTTTCGGGTATATCATAATTTTATGCATTTTTTTTTATATTTTCATATATGATCATAATTTTATGCATAAATACTGTTGGCTTTTGCTCGACGTAGAGTTATTGACTGAGAACTTATTGACACAGTAACAATTTAAGGAATGTGCTGGAAAAATGGTAAAATGTTTTAGTAGATTCATCTTGGATAATCAAGGGATCTAATGCAGAAATACGTTCCCTACCTTGCAGCCTGCAATTCCAATGAAATTTTGCATTGCAAGAACGTTATCGTCATCGAAAATGTATAGGATTGACGTCAGCTCCCAAACGGTCACGCACGTCGAACGCCTATGTCAATTCCAGACATTTTGATAGTTTTCGAAATTCGTTTCCATATTGAAATCATCTTTAGATATATAGAATCGCCGAATCATTACCATCGGTAGCATTATATCGACAAGTTAATGCGCGACCGTCTCGCGGAGGTAGAGGGGGGCGGGGTCTGTCTCCACTAGCTGTGGAAGATGGCGGTGTACCTGAGTTGTACATGAGGCAGCTGAGCGGCGAGCCGCAGACGCGCAGCGTGGCGACGTGCGCGCCGGCGTCGGCGTTGAGCACCACGAGGTGCCCCTCCGTGCTGCCCGCCGCCAGCGCGCCGCCGCCCGGGTGCCACGCCAGCGACACGCACTCGTAGCCCACCTGCGGACCACACGAGCATTACCACTTTATCCGACCGACCACTCGGTACCGGGTCCATCTTGTTAACCGGACGGATCAAAAAACATAAAATATTTGTATTCAGTAAGCATTAATAGGCCACTGTTGAGAAGAAGCGCCGCAAGAAACTCAACAGTACTTATTGCCTGAAAGAAGAGCCATGTGTTATGTATAAGGCGAAAATGCAGTCAAGGCCTTCTAAAGTTCTACTTGTAAACTTTAGTACCTTGTCACTTTAATCGCTGTGACAATTCATATATGTCAGTTTAAACATGACATTACATAAACAAGGTACTAAAGTGTATACATATTTTTGATAATCAACGCAATATCCCGCAATAGCTGCTTTTAGCCGCAACTCAGGGGTTTTCTGATATTTTTAAACAATGTAGTCGAAATACTTTTCAATTTCTCCGCCAGTTGAGTTTATATTCATATACATTATGCAAATATTTCATGCCTACCTGTGTGGCAAACACAAGCTTGTGCCCTCTCCACAAGGCAATATTCTTGTCATGGCCAGCTGTCGCGAACATCTCATCGTCAGGATGTACGGCTAACCCCATCAGTTGCTTGTGATGACCGAATATCACCTAAAAAAAACGGCGTTATTTATTAAACTTACTAGTAAGATCACATTAACACTGAGATCTATAAGAACCAGTGAATATTAGTTGATGGTGTATCACAACCGGTAAAACTACTCGTGTGAAGGCAGCCTCAGAGATAGGTAAAGTGCGGACGCCAAACACGAATAATTTCGTACATTGACTCCGCGTAAGCACAGTGACATTGACCGCCGGCATCGAGGGTTGTAAACCTTTTCCCCATAGTTAAGGTCAATGTACGAAATTCTTCGTCATCGGCGTCCACGCTTTAGCCTGTGGCTGTTTGTTTCCCTCTACGATGAAAGAAAACCACCCAGGAAGATGTTCACCGTACCTACCTTACTTTAATCTATCCCATACGCACTTTATTAATTTCCTCCTTACTTTCTCGTAGTATTTTCTTCTAGCTTTTAGCTGTTTTCGTTTTACCTGATTGAAGCGTCTCTGCAGGGATCCTTCCATAATGTTGTTGCGAGTGGTTCCAACGTACAAGTTGCCGTCGTTCCTCCCTGGTCTCTGAGGGTAGATACTTCGTACTCCACCAGCAGATTCTGGAAGCTAAAAAAAGTATACCCATCGTTAGGGACCCACAAACGATGCCAGAAAAGAGCATTTTAGGAAACCTATTTTAATAATTTATAGGGATTTTGTGAGCATACCCCGGGCCTCTATCCCCGACAGTATAAAACATAACAAAACATTAATAAAATGTTACGAATGAATTAAGGTCTGTTTTGCTGTGTAAAAATACTGTAAAATGTGTTTTCAACACACTTGCTCAAAACGACCTTTTTATTCCACCGATTGTTGCCTCATAAACCTAGATATTAAACACGCGTGCTTTTTCAGTATATTACGCACAAGTGCCTTTAGTTTATTAACCCAAACAATTTACATTTGTAGCCTAGTACAGTCAGCTGCAGAGAAAACTAACCCCCCCTGCATACAAGTTGCCTTGCAAAGGGGGTTACATTTCTCTGCAGCTGACCGTACCAAGTTGTAAGTACGAAGAAGAAGCGATATAATTTTAGTCGGGTTATACCTTTTTTTTTCTTAGCAACAAACAGCTTTTATGCGGCAAATAACATTATCTACATATTTATTTCAATAAATTGGTGAAATCAGCTTTATTACTAAAAATAACTCAATTTCATTAAAATCATTTAAATTTTTCTGTAATTTGTATTTTAAACATGAACTATTTATTATATTTTAAATTTGGCTGTTGGCCGATCTCGTTCGCGCCTTAGCCTTGCGCGCGCATCGGTATCGCGGCAAGAAAAAAAAACAACGCGCCAGCCGCCATTTTTCGTAAATAATTGACGGCTGTGACGAAGATAGTTTAGATTAATTATTGTGAAGTTTAATATTAACGAAAATGTAATTTTACCAACTGTTTTAATAATTAATTAAAATTTGACTAAATGAAGAGTCTTGTTTTTTTTTCGCAAGTGTGTTGAAAAACGTCGTATGTAACACGTGTGCCTGTGACCATAATATACGCGGCTTTCTTGTGGCGCACTCGCTTTCGCTCGTGCGCACACAATAGCGCCTTGTATACAATGGTCAACTTAGCACACTTGTATCATAATGCACTATTGAATACGGCGTTATGACCCTATAACGATCCTCATTGCTAAAACTCGACCAAACTCCCTAAGTTTCGCTCGTGGTTGTGGTACCTAAGTCACAGTCACGCACACGCCAGCCAGTGTACGTAATGAAACACCACGTCACCTTTGTCTCTGTTATCCTCTTGTAGTTCTGCAAAGAATCCCATGCGGCGATTTTTCTATCCTTCTCGCCTCCCGATATGAGGGTGCCTTCTGACAGCATCACCAGAGAGCTGATGCCTTTGATGTGCGCCTGAAGAATAAACAAAAGACATGCGTTACAAGCCGATGGACGTCCTTTGGATGGAAAAAAAATTATCGTCTACAATATTCGCCAGAAATTGTGGCATATAATGCCATGATATGAGATCCATATTAATAAAGTTCGGGTAGTTGGAGATCGTGAAGAGAATACAAAGGTTACCCGAAAGGTTAAAAGTTAAATCGAGTTTAAGTCATAAATCTGGATTTAAGAGTGAAATTTCCATTACAATGACAATGCTTTAAAAAAATAACTTAATCTTCATTTGGGTTTATTTGTGTCCTAATATTTATTTAATAAAAAAAGATAGATAAAAGCATAAATATAAATCTAGATTGAATACGGTGGCCCATAAAGTAGGAGAGAGATTCAGGAAAGACCTACATTTATTAGTAAAATATAGATCTGGCGAGTCTGTACCTCAAACTCCATCCTGACGAAGTAAGCCCCATCGCTGTCAACGCTGTACACAGTGATGAAGCCGTCGCTGTCGGCTGTGACGACGTCGCCGTCCTGCTCGAACTGCAGCGCGGTCACGTGCGTACGAGAAGGCTAGGAGAATATATAAGAATGTAGATAATGTCTTAAATAGAATAAACGTAAAAAACTGAACAATTGCATGTCCTCGGATTTGCCCCTTTAATTTTCCATTTTAGTTTTACACACTGCAAATTTCAACTTATATCACGCGGTGGTGTTGTTTACGAATGGCACAAGCTTAGATTAAAAAAATACAAACTTCTAGAAATAAATAAGACTTGGCCAATTTAGTGAGCTCCAGTCACACGATAAGATTAAAAAGTATCCCCTAAGGTGAAACTAACAGGTTTGATGATGTCGGTGCGCTCGAAGAAGCCATCTTTGCGGCGGTTCCAGAACGCCAGGTGGCCCTTGCCGTGCGTGATGAGCAGGTTGTCGTCCAGCGGGTGGAAGGCAGCTCCAGTCAGCTCCTCTTGCAACGTCTTTGGGGAAGACAGCAATATTAAAAAGTTAGTAGATTTTTTCAATAATCGGGACACCAGCCTTAAAAAAAAACAGGCATAACCATGTTCAGAGTTCCTAGATGAGACGTATTCTGCAACAAAAATTATCGTTTTTAAAATTGTATACATTTGACGTAAGCTTAGGACGGTCGTGTCGAGCGCCAATATCAACTGTGACAGATTTTTAGAAGCGTTTAGATAGCGTTATATGCACATTGTTTATATATTGATAGAGGTGATTATAAATTTTTACTTCATCAGAAAATTACAGAATAGTTTGCTTTGTTTTCCGTGATAATGTTAGTTGGTAACAAAAGATTATAACGCTCAGTTCGTGTTTATCCTCCTAGTTTACGGTTGGACCAAAAAACTTCAATATGAGAACATTTTATTGCATATTTCAGAAAATTACAACTATAACATGGTAAACCACAGGCAGTGTTATCGCTACATCGCAATCTCCCCCAGACAACCTAAACAGAAGACAAAAAACGTAAACCTTCACCGTCTAGACTACACGTACCTTGTTTATAAAAACAAAGAAAAATACTAAACTAGTTTAACCTCACTGTACTGTCACGTACATAATTCATAGCAGTAAACCCGTGACACAAATCACTGAGTACAGTCGCGGACAAAGGGCGGCACGCTCGCGGCACGGCAGCGATAACGTTGCTGACAAATACTAAGATTTATATTCTAATAGCGTTAAGAATTAAAACATCTACTCATTATTTCATTTGTAACTTGTACCATATACGGCACGACCATTCCTTTTTATCTGACTAATAAAATAGGCATAAAAAATATGTAAATATTGTATATTGTTTAGGGGACACGGTTTCTGTAGGAGAATGTATCGAAACTGTGGTGGTTGTCTTGCACTGTCATAGGAAAGTATATATTTATATTTTTTTAATATATATACATATTTTATATAAATATTTTTTTTATTACTACTACTTATTACTCCCTATGAAAATTCTTAGTTTTGACACATTTTCTTGCACAAGCTACGCTTGAATGTTTTTTATTTTTATTTTTATTTTATGTTAAATTCATTGTTTTATATCATGCTAGGTTAAGCTATATAATTGTATAATATCATAAGTAGTACCTATTTTAAAAAACGACTGACTGTTGAGTTTCTTGCGGCGTTTCTTCTCAGCAGTGGTCTCTTGCGAAGCGCTGGTAGATTTTGACGTGTAAAAGTGCCCGTGCGGCCTAATTACTGAATAAACATCTTTTATCTTTTTTTATCTTTTATCGGACTGCGTCAGAGAGAGGGTATATTTTTCGAGTGTAGGTGTGTGTATTTCTTTTGGACGCTCTGCAGCCTAAATGGCTTGATGGATGTTAAACATACAGGGTGTATTTTTTGAAGTAATTACATAAAGCGGTTTTTTCCATACAAAGTGAAAAGCAAATACTAGACTTCTCCACAACTAGTACGAAGAAACAAACTTTATGTGATTACCTGAAGAAAAAAGGGCAAATAGGTTTAAAAACGTCGCTGATTCGTAATGATGGTAATTATGTGAGATAGAACTGAAAAACTTATGAAATAAAACATGAAATTATTGATTTTTTGTGATATGGACATAAGATAAAATTACAAAAATCTCCGAAACTAGTAAAAATCGCTAAACATACATGGGGGTTTCATTAGATTGGTCTTGATTGAGGAACATAGTCTATAATATTATTCTATGAGCGTCTACCCGCTAAACTTAAAAATGTAACATCCGACGAAACATTCAAACATCAGCTGAGAAACCTTTTATTGGACCATTATACTCTGTCGACGAATATATGCAACTTAAATTGTAAAATTATTATTGATATTTGTTCTTTATTAGTTTTGTGTATTGACATCGGAAACTGACCATTTATTACTTGTTTATCATTGTTGTTTTTGATTATTTGAGTGTTATTATATTATTCTATTATTGTAATATTATCTTATCATTTTTTATTAATGTTTTGTTGACGATATCAATGTAGTTTCGTATTTTTTGACATGCAATGCAATCTATATTGTAACATTACATTGATAAATAAATAAACTAAACTAAACTTAACTAAACTATTCAAATTATGAGGGGGGGTTAATTTTTATAACATTATATAGAGTACAATATCAGAAAACGCAGTAACGGTTTCAAAGCTTGCTTTTTGTTAAACATTTTGAAGCCGAAGTGGAAGACACAGGCTTATTTAATTTAGACAAATAAGACAAAAGGATCCCTTGTATAAGGAGGTGAAAAAGGTGGCTAAATAATCATTAATGTATTGTATCTTGTAGGGGTAGGCTAAATATTCAGCATTGATTTTGTAACTAACCGTTTATCAGTGGTTTTGACCTATTTTTGCCTTGCTAAAAAAGTGAAAGGGCAGAGCAATAAAGAAAGATAGTACCTAGTCAAGTTTTGTAGGTATTTGTCATACGAGTACCTATCCATAATTATTGACCGAAGTATCAAAGGAAAAAAAACCATTTAATAAATTAAAACACTCCCACCGACTAAATGGTAAAGGACTGAAAATTACTTTTTAATTACGCCTAATTATGGTTTTTATTCGTATCCCCGTAATTAGCTGCAAGCCGCTACGATGTTGTTCGTGGTCGTAGCGCTACGCTGGGTCCCGTAGAGCGTCGCGTAGCGGTGGGCGTGGCTAGGTTGTGGGTGTGTTGAACTCGGCTCGATGTATTATGTACGTATATATTTTAGTAAAGAGTAAGTTACTTACAATTGTGTATTTGTACGTACATTTTTTTATTTAAATAAGGAGATATCCTTTCAAGCGGTAACAAGTATACACTTATCAATGTAAACTTTTATTCTAATCTGAATCAATGACAACAAGTGTAATTAAAAATAATAATATAAGAGCATCACACCCCGTGGCATAAGTACAGCTCTAACTAACAAATACTCGTAAAGTTCCATTGACTGAATGAGTAAACAAAAACCCTGACAAATAATTGTGTGTTGAACTCTTAATAAACAACTCGTTGGCTTTCGGTCTTTTGTTTTCTTTATACTGGAGCATGAGATCCAATGGACGTGGTTTTTTGTTGGATATAATAGGTGGATACATGAATTACTTTCTAACTCAAACTTGAAAATTACTTAAAAAAATAGCAATGAAAGAAATCCACAAATAGCATCAACAATATTTTGATAAAATTGTCTAATCATTTAAAGTTTTAGTATTCAACCATTGAATATTATTATAAATTTTAAAATCCTTACCAAACGCGTTATCAGACGGTTACGAAGAGGCAAACTATCAAGCAATCAACACGAAGCCTTATCGGCCATCTTAATGCGTCCTGCGACCTAGAAACCGTTGACAACGTTTATACTAGTACCGACTACGTTATGGTTTATACTACGTTTAGTAGCTTTAGCACGAACACTGTAATCATACGCCATTTTCGAATATCGTATCGTATCGTTCGTTGTATTCAACACGGTAAAAACCACATTGTGTTTGATCAGCGCCTCTATTCTAAGCGGTAACTCGGCCGCCATTAGTGTCAAGAAAATAAGAGATATCAAAACGTTGACAATACGATAACAGCTGAAAATAAATATTGTTTACTGTGTTGAATAGAGGCGATGTTATGGTATTGTCACTGTTTTGACAGCTGTTATTTACTTGACAGTAATGGCGGATGACGTCAAAACAAAACCATAACAGGTCAGAGACGATATGTTTTCTGACGTCGGGAATAGACGCCCTGGGCCTTTATTCTAGGCGCTAAAAACCATAACATACTAGTAGTAGTTTACTGTATCATCAACACTTTGTATCAGGGACCAGTCTGAAAACCAGCGCCGGGCATATCTGCCTAGCACATGCTGAGATTGGGACCCTTTGCTCAACATGGCTTAGATACTATAAATTTTAATATATTTTTTTTCTCATGTACTAACTTGTTTTTATTTATTATCGATTTCTTTATATTTGCTAAATTTAAGGTTGTGGCAATAAAGATTATTCTTATTCTTATATCGTCTTTGACCCTGTTAGGGGGCTTCTAAACGAGCAACATTTTCACGGCAATGTGTGGCCGGCAACTTACGCATCTTGCTCTAACATACGAAGTAAGAGTAAGATAGCACTAGTTGCCGGCCACAAATTGCAGCAAAACATGGCCCGTTTAGAGGCCCCTGGTATAGTTTTTAACTCGGCTGCCATTACTGTCAAGTAAATAAGAGGTATCAAACCTTTGACAATAAGATTACAGGTCAAAGACGATATGGTTTTTACGGTCTAGAATTTCAGTCCAGCCCTTACTATTATAAACCAGGCACGCAAGAGCATGTCGGGACATGCTCAGTGTAGGGTTCTGAAGCCGTTACTACAAACACAAAAACTATCTCGAAAAACAACAAGTATGAATTTTCAAATTTTTATTACTTAGTTTTGGCTGGATATTGGAAAATGTTCGTGATTGAGGTACAAACAAATAAATAAATAAATAATATCAGGAGACAATCTCACAAATTGACCTAGTCCCAAACTGAGCTCTAGGCTTGTACTATGGGTACTAGACAACGATAAACATACATGTAGAGAAATACATACTTAAATACGAAGAAAACATCCATGATTCTGAAACAAATACTCGCGCTCATCACACAGATATTTGGGCATACCGGGAATCGAACCTCGGACCGCTAGCTTCGTAGGCAGGGTCACTACCAACTAGGCTTACCGCGTCGTCAAAGATATCTCTATATACATTGTATAAACTGTAGTTGAGTAACAATATGTTTTACATAAAGTTTTTGAATATTAAAAGTTTCATGTTACAAAATTATTTTATTTGAGACAAATTGTAACAAGCTAGTATTATGTGTAATCGCGTGACTTGAAGTGTGTTCGTTCTTGCTCTATAATGCTCGGTTTACATGGAGTCGTACATTCGTGAGTTTACGACGAACTGGCATGGTACAAACTTAGCTGAGGGTTAAATATAAATGTTAATTTATAAAAATATCTGTAAATTATTTCGAGATACAAATCTGGAGTAAAAGTAAAAATAGGTTTGCTCTTTATTCGTCGACACTCATTTCATAGAATGTTTCATTTCGCTGAATTTTCATTTCATTGAAAGCTTATTTCTGCTGAAATCATAGTGTTTTTAGGTTATCTTATCCTGTGACCACCAAAAAATTATAACTCCTGCAATGAAAATTCGGTGAAGTAAAACATTATATGAAATGAGTGTCGGAGATTAAAGGGGATCCCGTAAAAATAACAACGTAATATAAAAAAGAATGATGTTAAACTAACAGGAACTGGGCCCAAGTAGGTAATGTAATGGTAATGGTATCATTGAAATCTATAAAACATTTGTTGATCTATCGTGCTATAACAAATATAATTAAAATATTAGAGCAAAATCTTTTACAGTTAACTAGTCAGTACATACCAAACCAGACCAGACGCTCTACTTTGGAAATTGAAGATCGAAGTTACGTTAGCTCGAGTGACAGACACTCATTAATCGAGAGAAAGTGATGGAGCTAACGTAATTTCGATCTCCGATTTTCAAAGTAGGGCATCAGTATGCAGGCAGCAAGCAGTCTGTAGGGCCCATGCTCACAGGATTCTATTTGTACAGATTACCAAATCAATACACCAACATTTGTCCAGGTTTCTATGTCTCATATTTTAATGTGCTTTATTTCAAGTTTAAAATAATGCTTTTTGGTTTTCTTAACTGAATACTGTTGTTACCAATGTGTCCAAAATCAATTTATATCGAGTTGTGTATTTCGTTGTATGATTCTTAAAATTGGCACTCTGTTATTTCACCTGAATTGTGTCATAATCTAATATTATGATATCTACTTATGATCATTTCAGCCTCTCCGAATAAGATTGACCGGATATTATTGGATAGATTACTTGCGAAGGAGCCAATTTAGAAGGGCAGTATTTTGAAAGGAGAGTTTTACCATGTTAAAACAACTTACCGCAACTTTTCCAAGAAGGTGTCCCCACTGCCATTGCCACACGGAGAGGATACTTTCGCGCCCCGCATCCACTGCCAACACGTAACTACCGCCATTCTGGTTAAAAATAAAATCTAGAGTCATAGTTGCCCGTGGAGAATGTTCCTCAATTTCTAAGCGATATTGTAACAAACCGGTATTTACTACGTTAATATTTTTATCAATCTTGAGGGAAAATCTCTGACTCAACGGCATGGCAGTACATACATCATATAGCGTCTCCAAAATTTCAGTTCTCTAGATGTAGTTCCATGCTGGATCACAAGATACAATAAGATGCACATTCGGTCGGCCGAGAAAGTGGTCTATCAGTTTTGACAATTACTTATCGCTGTTGTTGTCACTGTCATAATATTATTGCAGGGGAAAATTGAACTTGTTGTATTATGACGTGCAAATGAACTTCAACCGTAGGGTTGTAGATCACATTTTGGCAGACTGTACCAGTTGCGAGAAGGCGACAACAGACAACGCTGCCTCGAACTCAGCCATCCCAAACACGTGTAGCGTTTGAAGAGTGTCGGTTCCCTTGATGTAGTAGGTACCTTGGACAACGAGAAAGAGACAGTGCAATGCACGTACCAGCTGCGAGAAGGCGACAGCAGACACTCCTGCTTCGAACTCGGCCATCCCGAACACGTGTAGCGTCTGGAGAGTGTCGGTGCTCCAGATGCGGACGTGCGCCTGCGCTCGCCGCCCTCGCCCCGCGCGCTGCCCGCTGGCCACCAGCTCGCGGGATGGGTGAAGCTCCATGCTGCGTTAAAGGGGAATTTGAAGATATGAAAAGTTTTTTATCCTAGCCTTATAGGACTTTGTAAATACTCCCAGGCATCTTTAGAGAATTTAGCGCTAGGCTCCAAGGCAACGTCTTTATGCCTTTATATGAATTGGTATTACTTATTAGCTTTTTACGTAACTTGGAGACGTTGGATCCGCTAACAGAAATGCGTCAAACCTAGTTTTGGTTTGATGAATAGAGTTTTCCAAGGTTCCTCTATTGAATTCCTAAGTGACTTGTCCTAATGCCAAAAGATAATTTAGCCAAACTATGCGTCAGGTAACATTATTAAAGATTCTGAAATTCTGAAATTATACCAATACTCAGAAATTATGGTCTTATCCAAAGGAAGACAGTTGGTGGAACACACAGGTTGCCGTATCCGTATCTACGATCACTCTAAAGGGGCTGGCACACGATCAACTTTTCACTGCAATGTGTTGCTGGCTCACCCTCACTTCGTACGAGTATGTTGGTGCACACACCTATAGGTACCATGCCAGCCACACATTGCCGTGAAAATATTACTCTTGTAACCAGCCGTTGAGGTAAATCTACTGACCACTGTATGTCCTCCGTGTGGCCCGTGTAGTGCCGCTGCGCCTCCTCGTCGCGGTCGTACATGACGGCGACGGCCGCCACGTAGTACAGCAGCTCTCCCGTCGGCAGCACCCACAGGTTGCGGCGGCAGTCCGCGCCCCGGTAGCCGTATCTATGGAGTTTGCTTGGTCAAATATGCCTTGCGATGTTTAATGAATCTATCAGCTGCACTCACAGTCTAATGACGTAATGACGATTAAACCGTTCCTTAGAGTGACTGTTTTTCAAACACGTCGTTTGAAAAAGTAACGAGTTTAATGTCTCGAAAATGTCTCTGAGTTCGACGATAAAGGCTAAATACACTTGCAAGAAATTGCTAGAGAAGGGTTGGACAGTGCTGTTTGACAGTGCCCACTGGCACTGCAGTGGTAAGTGAATTACACTTGCAAGTTACTCTCGGACAACAACGTCGGACATTTCCCGCGTAAGATTTCTTGCAGGTGGAAAAGTCGCCTATCAAAAAGCAAGCTTTGAAACTCTAAATGATATAGAGAATACCTATAGGTATTCAAATCCGAATGCAATGTTTAGATAGAAAATTAGTTTTTTGATATCGCTTTTAATAAAACCTATACATTGAAACTAAAATAGCTTCAGCATAACATAGCTTTTGGCAAAAAAAACAAGACGAAGTTCAAGGGGTCCCCGGCCGAAGTCCGAGAAGGCTTATAGGATAAGATATACATACACCCAGTCGAGCGCGAGTTTCTTCTCCGGCGGCGTGTTGTCGACCGGCGCGTGGTGGATCGGCGGGTAGAAGGTGCGCCGGAGTCCGCGGATCGTCACGCGAACCGGTTCCTCCTTCAGGACTTCCAGCAGGGTGTAGTCTGTTGAATACGTTATGTTTCATATGGGGCTGTGGTGGGAGAGTATAATCTTAGTACTGCAAAAGAGATCAACATTTTACGAAGTGGAAATGACAGTCATCCAAGGCTGTTGACCTTTAGACTTGTGTATTGTAGGTGTTCTAAAATAAATATCAAGGGACGTCCTGGTAAATTGACTTAGACCCAACCCAAATTAAGCTCTAGGCTTGTACTTATGTACAGGCAAAAATAAACTTATTTAAATAGAAAAACTTTACATACTTAAATACTTACCCCCTTACTAATAAACGTTGAGTACCCGTGGTGTAGTTAAAACATGCTTTGTCCTTATCTGTCATTGTGATATTGGAATTTAGTAAGAGGACTACAAAACACCCGAAACTCAAATTAGAATTGTGAGTTTTGCAAAATGTAATTCTAAATATTTGGTAATCGATATTACTGAAAATATTCTCGAAAACTTTTCTATTGGATTGGGAATAATCTCTTTCCATAAATAAAATAAGAATAATATTGAAAGTTAAGTACTTCAGTACTTAAGTATTCAAATATATGGACTGACCTGAGTTCCGCACGATTTCGCCCTCGGGCGCATACAGAACCCTCGGGCGACTTTTGCTGCGCGCCCGCCGCCCGCGCACCGACACCTCCTCAACCGCAGGCGCAGCTGCCACGTTGCCCCGGGACCGGGATCTAGTGAAGGCAATGAAGTGTTTCAGAATAGAATTGAGAGTTACAAAGACCTTATTTCATCTTCACCTATCTGCATGAGATAAAAAATAGCTTTGTCTTTGACGGCCAGAATGTAAAGATTAACTGTTGGACTGACACGCCAAGAGGGACGCATCCGTCTCAGCCCATCAGTTCGATAAGTGGTCTGTGGTAGAAATGACAAAAATCCCAAAACAATCTAATAGAATCACTAAGAAAAAACCTTCCATATCATACCCACCAAAAAGTGAGGTTAGTGAAAATGGCATGATCTTTCGAATTTAATTACATTTGATGCATTAAGATATATTTTATTATCCTCACCTCCTCATTGGAGATTCTACCGGCAGCGGAGCACTGGCCCCAGGGCTCAAAGCCGGGGCGACCATCACCGTGCCCAGGTAGAACGTCTCCACGTCAGCAAACTCGTTGCGGAGCTGAGAGAAGCTCCTCACCTTCGTAAAAGAAAACCTTCTATACGGCTCGAAGGACCATGATAAACCCCTTCTTCACGTAGCCCGCGGATCGTGGCGCGAAGTTGCCGATACTTCGCGGCGTAAAACCATGACTCCACACTCGCCGTAGTTTACGGTAATTTCACAGTGAAGTACGTGGTCCGTTCAATGCGGGACAAAAAAACAGGATACGCGAAACCGGAAAAATATGTGGTACGGCTCCATATTTCGCGTACATTTGCGAGCGATCCGCGGGTTAATTTCAGCGGGCTTAACAAGTCAACTAATTATTTACCCTAATTTATTTATTATCACATTGGGGTATATTAAGGCTGCGTTTTATAAAGATCCGTTATATCAAATTTCGGTTAGGAATGTCAAAACTTGTATGAAGCAACTCAAATTTGATCTGTCATATTTACCATAGGGCCTTTATAAAACCAGCCATAACTGTCTTCAGTTATCTTACTAGTAAATTAATTATGAACTATTTATTACATTGCATTGTGTGCACTTGCGAGCATTAATAATGGGTCCCAAAAATAAACGTAAAAAATAACTCTGTATTTTTATATTACATTAGCTAGTTTGTTTTTATAAGGTTTGGAGGAATAGAGATTTTAATTTAATTACCTCTTGTCCTGTGATTGTGTACATTCTTTTGGCGCCGCTCATTTTCAGTACTTGCCCCAAATCCTCGAGGACTTCCTCAAAGGGCTGTGTTGTCCGCAAATTCAATAAAACACGACACTAAAACAAAACAAAACAAAATAAGAACAAGAAGTAGAAGTAACAACTAAATCAAAATGCGACCTAACTATCTGTAAAAATATACTTCAGATGTTTTTGCTGGTTTAAATGTAGTATAAGAACGTTATCATATACCCCATATCGACGATTCTGTGACTCAACCTCGTATATAGAATTAGATCCAGTATAAACTGCCACGCACTAAGTATGCACTCGCGTACTTAGCAAGTGTCAGTTTATATTGGACAATATTCTATTTACGAGTTCTCTGAGCTCTGAGTCACAGAACCGACGATATACATCATATTTGAAAACATCGAATTTTACGTCTTTATTTCAATTACAGTAGGGCTTAACTCACCTGACAAGAGTTGAAATATTGATTACGGTATGCAAGAACCTAACAAAATATTGATTTAATAAACTTAGGCTTACCCATGGTACATTCAAGGACGTTAATTGTTGAGCCACTATAGAACTCCTCATAATGACAGCGTCAAGCCACATGAAGTAAATTACTCTAAAATTAATGATAAACATTATGCGACATAGTTTCATAGTGACTCAACAATTAGAGTCCTTGACTGTACAATAAAATACTCGCCTACACCATAGGCTTTTTTTTTACCGAACCCCAAATTTACAGAACGTCTTAAAGTAACGTTATACGACAGACCCTTAAGTCGTAACTACCCTTACACACGTGTATGGATTAACCTCGGGCACCTACTGCCGATTGAAATCCTCAACCCCTAAGCTGTTTTCTCCCAAGGTCTCTGCATAGCCCGTTATTAAAGCAACAAATCCGTGAAATAAATTCATATTTGCGGTGATTATAGCCCTTGGTTGATAATGAAAACAATGTAAGCGTCTCAAGTACGATTGTTACAGTTCAAGGTGGTGTTTGTTAGAAGTAATATGTTCTATGTGTTTTGCATATTAAATAGATTTGTTATTCAGATTTGTTTAATCCCATTGAAAATCTAGTTACCGAAAGAATATAAGGGGTATGTACCTACTTACTTATTCAAATAAAAATGAAGTCAAAATCGTACTTAATAAGTTAAAATTATTCGAGATCATTAGGCTCTCTCGGACAACTTTGCTCGGAGTGGACGTGCGTGTGTGTTGACGATTTTCTGATTTTATTTTTGCTTTTAATTTAATTCGCATTTCTAAAGTGCGGAATTAGTTGGAGACTCGGTACCTCCTTGTTCTTCTTGTGGTGTGTTCCATAGCGCCTGTCGGCCATATTGATTTTTGTCGGACCTCTCACTCTTCTGGTGAAACTTGAAAATTGAAGTGATTTTTGTGTTCCTCGCTCGGATTTGAACTCGGGACCGCTGCGTGGAGGTCGCGCGTCTTACCACCGAGCTACGGCGTTGTTATCGCAAGTGCTCGTAATAGCTACTTGTATTAAGCACGGTTCAACAGCGCTTGGGATTTGAGTCCTATTATTATACACACAAGAGCTATTCCCTAATTAGCTAATAGAAATGGTGTGTTCGATCTGTAACCAGCCCGCTGATTCAACCACAGCACTCAAATGTGCGGGCTGCGGCGAGTTTTATCATTACAAGTGTCTGAATTTTACACCAGCTCAGATTAAAGGAAAAGCTGCTTTGCTGAAGAAATCGTGGCTCTGCTCGTTTTGTACATCTGTCAGCACCAGGCGCAAGATAGACGATAGCACTCCGGTTGGTGGCGTCACGCCTGTGGTACGGTTGGACGACTCTGTTATGTCTTGCGACATGACACTGGATGAATCTAAGCTGAGTGAGATCGACCAGACTGCATGCCTGAGCGTGACCGAAATCAACAGCGCTATGACAACACCTCCTAATCAGTACCGGCCTATAAACAAGAACGAGAATGGCAGCTCATCGACGGCCACTTTGCAGGGTGAATTATTAAACACCATTCTGGCAAAAGTGTCGGAATTACAGTCGCAGTTTTCAGCAATCCAGTCCATACAATCCGACATGAATCAAGTTAGGGCTGATATAGCAGATATGAAGAGTAACCTCTGCGCGAGATTCGACGAAATGACTTCAAGGGTCGACTCCATTGAGACGCGAGTAGGCGCTTTGGAGCAATGTAAGACCGAGCTAGCTGAAGTCAAGGGCCTGCTGAAGGACGTAATGGCTGACACCAGGAACAATGACCAGTGGGTGCGGCGTTCCAACATCCAAATCAACGGCGTACCGGAAACCAGTAGGGAAAACTTACATGCAATAGTGAACTCTTTGGCCGAACGATCCGGATACCCACTGAACATTAACACGGACATTGACTTCGTCACCCGAGTGGCCGTAAAGAATGACAGAGACACCAATAAACCGAAACCTATCATTGTTAAATTCCAGGCGCGCTACAAGAAGGACGAGTTCATATCATCCTTGCGTAAATTAAAAAGCCTGAAAGCGTCGGATTTGGGATATTCTAACAATGAAAATCGTATTTTTATCAATGATCACCTTTCAGGCTTTAATAAATACCTGCTCAAGCAGGCACAGATCAGAAGAACGCAAAGACAATATAAATACTGCTGGGTCAGGAATTGCACTGTTAAAGTACGAAAAACGGATACATCTCCAATACTTTACATCACTTCCGAGGAAGCGTTAAACAAGATTACATAAGCAACACTCATGTCATTTTCATGGTTTATGTTTTTATCAATATCTTAGCTAGCTCTACGACAAATATTATTTACTTACTATTTCACTGCGGAAGCGCCTCACTAAATTTCAATATTATTTTTACACTACTATTACAATTCACTGATCTATACAAGTTTCACTATCGTTTCGTCTGTCCTTCAACAGTCCGACGATATATATCACTCACTTTTTTCATTAATATGCGACCCACAATAATCATAGATAATTACAGGAATTTCAATGTCAATTAAAATCTACTATCAAAACACCCGAGGACTCCGAACAAAGTGCAGCGACTTCCTTCGTAATGTTTTGCAGACGGACTACGATCTTATTTGTATCTCTGAAACATGGTTAGTGCCAGGCATCTTCGATTCGGAACTTTTCGACACGCGTTACAATGTTTTAAGAACAGATCGTAATTGTGAAGCTATGGGGGTAAGCCGGGGCGGCGGCACGCTGATAGCAGTGCGCCGCAATCTGAGGGTAGACCTGCGCGGAGCGCGCGCGCTGCCGGCCCTGCTCGATGCTGACGTCACCGCGGTCGACCTTATCATTTCTCGAGGCGCAATCGCATCGAAACTTAGATTATTTACTTGTTATTTTCCTCAAAGTAAACATCAGCAGCAATCGCAGTTAATATTTTTCGACTATTTGTCCAACCTTTATAATGATTTCCCCGACGATTTATTTTTGATTCTAGGTGATTTTAACATAGGCGATGCGGTATGGATACCTTGTCACTCAAACTCTAATGGTTATACAGTTGCTAACCCTAGTTTTAATTCACTGATAAGCCAATTATCTTCGTTCTTGCACTTTTCAAACTGGTTGCAGTATAATCACTTGCCTAATAAAAACGATCGGCTGCTCGATCTAGTTCTCTCTAACTGTAATTTGGGGCTATCTGCCGCCGATCCGCTGGTGCCCGTGGACGCTCATCACCCCGTGTTCTGCGTGTCTGCCGACACCGGCGCGACCGATCGTTCTCTAAAGCAAGCTCCGCGCGTGGCTCGCCGCTTTTTCGCCGCAGATTATAAATTAATTAATGCTGAACTGGGACGTGTAGATTGGGAACCGCTTTTAAGAATAAAAAATATTAGCGACGCAGTTGATTTTTTTTATAGTAAAATGAATGTGATAATTAATGATTTTATTCCATTTACGACGACTCGTAGTGACACGACCTACCCAGTATGGTATTCGCGCTCGTTGATAAGGCTAATTAAGAAAAAAAAGAGAGCTCATAGAAAATGGAAGATGTACGGTAGGGTTTCCGATTATAACACTTTTTCTAATCTGCGAGCCTCGGCGAAAAAAATGGTGGATTCGTGTTATAATTTATTCATTTTACGAAGCGAAAATAATATAAAATACAACCCCAAAGCCTTTTGGTCGTTTATTAAATCTAAAAAATCTAATAGCGGCATCCCAGACTCCTTCTACTACAGAGACATGGTGGCTCGTGATGAGCACGTTATAGCAAATCTGTTTAATACTTTTTTCCAGTCTGTATTTGTACACCATGACGCATCATCTTCTGTGACTCATCCTACTGATCAGGATTTCTCATCTACTGTCAATGTCATCAGCAACGTTGAAATTTCTTCTCAGCTAGTGGAAAGGTATCTAAAATCTTTGGATGACTCGAAAGGTGGTGGTTCGGATGGAATCCATCCGGTTTTCTTGAAGCGTTGTAGTGTAGCTTTAGCATTTCCAATCTCTGTGTTGTTTTCGCTTTCTTTAAATACAGGTATCATGCCGAACGTGTGGAAGCGCTCTTTAGTTGTTCCCATCTTCAAAACGGGTGACAAACACGACATACAAAATTATCGCGGAATCTCTATATTGTCTACTATACCTAAATTATTTGAAAAAATTATCTATGACACTCTTTATAAATTAGTTAGACCTTCACTTACGACGAGGCAACACGGTTTCGTTAGTAGGCGGTCAGTTGAGTCTAATCTTTCGGAATTTCTCGACACTGTTCTGAAGGCTATGGACAAGGGGCTTCAGGTTGATGCTATCTACACGGACTATTCTAAGGCCTTCGATAAAATTTCGCATACTGTATTAGTGCAAAAGCTAAAAACTTTCGGAATTCACGGCGATCTACTTAGATGGCTAACGTCCTACCTGCGAGATAGATCCCAAGCTGTTTCCGTCAAAGGTCACATATCTAGCTTTATTCCCGTACCATCCGGCGTGCCACAGGGGTCCCATATTGGTCCCTTACTGTTTAATATATTTATTAACGATGTGGTCAACTGTTTTCATCACTCTAATATTTTACTTTTTGCCGATGATTCGAAAATTTATACGTCGGTTAAGTCCATAGTCGATTGTAATAATTTGCAAGATGATCTTAACAGATTGGATCAGTATTGCGCTAAAAATGGTCTTATACTGAACATTGGCAAATGTTTGTCTATATCTTTCTCTCGTAAACGCAACCCAATACTTTTCGACTATACAATTAAAAATAAAATTCTAAATAGGGTTACGGAGGTCAGAGACCTAGGTGTTTACATTGATAGTGGGGTCCAACTAGTGTCTCACATCGACAAAATTACCTCGAAAGCTTACAGGATGCTTGGCTTCATATTTAGGCAAGGTAAAGATTTTAAAGACCCTAGTACCTTGTTATTGTTATACAACGCTTACGTACGATCACATTTGGAATACGCGTCCGTTGTTTGGAGTCCTCACTATTCTGTACACATCGAGTCAATCGAGAAAATTCAGAATAAGTTTATTAGGTGGATGAAATACAAATTTAAATCATTTAACACCGAGAACGTTGTGAGTCTGCAACTTCGTCGTGAACATAAGGACCAGGTATTTTTATACAAGGTACTAAATGATTGCATTGAGTCGCAATACCTCACGAATAACATTTCTTTTAGATGTCCTAATTTCCGATCTCGGAATAATAATTTATATTCTGTTCCTTTCTGTCGCACAAAATACGCTAAAAATTCTTATCTCGTCAGAGCATGCTCAACCTACAACATGAAATACTCGTACATTGACCCCTTCAGTATGCACCTTGGGCAGTTTATTTCCGCAGTGAAATCAGTTAATACAGAAAATCGTAGCTAGTTATTAGTGTTTTAGTTGTTGTTATTGTTTTTGTCTATTTTGTAATTATTATTTTTTCCAAATTTGCTGTCTAACTCCGTCCGTTCATAAATGTTATTATTAATGTTGTAATGTTATTGTTCTGCTTATCACGTATTTGTATCCTCTGAGCATATAATTGTACTAACTAGTAGTGAAAACTGTTTTGGCTCTTGTATTAACCATATTATTCTATATTTCGTTTTGTAATATTTAAGCTGTTTGTTTTCCAATAAATAAATAAATAAATAAATAAATTATGCCTACACTGCCCGAAAATGCAACTGAATTGAATAGAGCAGTCTATGCCGTTGATAGCATGGTAAATCGACCGATTACTAGCTCCAATTAAATGACTGTAAATCCTCCTATGTTATCTAAAGTCATTCATTCCAAGTTGATGCCGCAGCCACAGGAATAGGCGGTGCATTGGTACATAATGACAGCAGCGTCTATGTCATCATAAGTCAATTGTCTATGCAGAGTAGTTCAATGTTGTCAAAGGCCGCCCACCACCACTAATATGGCTTTTTGGCATTTAGCTACTGACTGACAGCCAGTCTCTTTGTGTAAAAGTGGGCAAGTTTTCAACGGCAACAATGCCGTAACCGCCACTTGTTGGAGCTCGTTAGTTGGCAGAACCGACTGACTTCCCGATAAATACAATTTACCTGTTTCACCATCACCTTTTTGCCCTTAATTTAATCTTTAGGGGGCCATTTGCAACGTTAAAAGATGGCGGATGTGTAATTTGTTTTAGTTTTGTATTTTTGTGTATTAAGGTGTTCAAAGTTCTTTTCTGTTAGTGATTTGTCCTTTTCATGCCTTTGTGTTGCACAGTGATAGAAGACTTGGACTTATTTCGTGTATCTGGCATGTTACTTCTCGTTTCAAGTGGACTCGCAGAGTACAGAGTTTAAATCTAACTTGACTTCTGTCCTATATATCATCGTACAACGTTGCCCCCGATCTTCCTAGAGAAGATTGGATTGTATTTTATTGCTAAATTGATTTATACTTATATATTCTTGACACTGGTGAAATCACTTTATTGTGGAAACGTCATATCCCCGCGGTAGTAGCTGTTGAAGTCGCCGCGGGGCAAAGGAAAAAAAACCTCAATATTTTGGGGTTAGCGAAGCGCGGCTTTTTTTTCCAAACATCCCCATCAGTCATCATCTCAGCATTCACTCGTTTTTCATATACTCTTTACACATTCTATCCATCTCTTCTTAGTTCTTCTTTAAATATAGCCCCCACATTCATAATTAAAACTCTTTTCGTCACATGACCCTCATTACTTCTCATGCCGATACCATAACAATCCATTCCTTTCCATTCTTTTTCTCACTAGCGCCACTTTTAAACTTCCTGTAGTTATAGTGATCTAAATCGATGATGGTACAGCCATAGCTACTAGCAGCCTTTTTTATATTGCCTAAGACGGATAAATAAGGCAGACGGCCGACCTAATGGGTAGTGGTCACCGTTGCCTAAGAACATTTGTAAGGTCAGAGCCGTCACCAATGTGTTGACACCTGGGTACTATACCATTTAAGTAACCTATATACATATACAGGTGGATCTTGGTTCATACTGTTAATGGTGTAGCCACCTATAGAGTGGTTCATGTTCTGGATGTTGCAGACACAGCCACTAACATACATTGACACCTAGTGACTGACTGACAGCTGGTCCCTATAGCATCTAAAGTCACCTGTTGACTTGACAGAAGCGCGTGGAGCTAACCCCATGTGCTTATGTTTACACCAGAGTAAATACTCTTTAACCGAACAATTGTACTGTTATATCCTTGGACTTGGTTATGGCAATGAGAAGGCAGTCAGGCCATCTTCTGGTAAGTGGGATCTGAGACCCCAAAGACATTTGAAATCTCAAGACTACATTCTCAAAACTGCGATCCTAAGACTTCAAATGCGTTGCCAACCTTGAGGACTAAGATGGAATGCCTCTATGCTAGTAATTTCACCGGTTGTCTTATCCCCACACCGGAACAAAGCAATGCGAATGCACTGCTGCTTGGCGGTGAGTGGCTTGTTAGTCTAATAAGTCCATGGTGATCTAAAACTCGACATTGCCGTAATACACCTTATTAAAATAAGAAATGAAAGCCATTAAGAAATAAAAAGTCACCTGTATGCTGTGGTCCATGTTGTTAATGATGCGGATGACGCGGCCGCTGGCCGGCTTGCCGCCGCCCGGCGGGGGCGCGTCGGACTCCGCCACGGACTGCTTCCGGGTGCCGGCGCGGGACCACCCGCTGCCGGCCGGCGCGGCGGTCGTTCCTCCGTACCACATGCCGTTCTTCTTGCCGTAACTTGCTGCCTGGTAGGGAAAGAACGCTGTTAATTGGTGGTGATTTTTTTGGTTACTTGACTGTATTTTCTGCTTCAATCGTACATTTAAACTAATTTAGGGTGGAGCGTTATATTACAGGGCTGTAAAGAGAGTGCCCGGTAGATGTCGGTAGTGAGGGAAAATCACTTTGTTTAAAGTCGCAAGTGTTCTAACGACTGTTAAAGAAGATTGTGTTCGTGGTCTCGTACATGTACAGTACAGTACCCCAACGGAAATGATCAGGACTTTAGTGCGTTGTAATAGTAAACTTCCAACAGAACATCAAATGACACACACGACAATGATAGTGACATTCACAATGACAAAGTTCTACGTATGCTCAACATTTTTATTGGGTGACCGTACTTGAGCATATGAGGTGTTCAAAATTATGTATTTATAATACCACGCCTCATTGAGCTAAGTTTAGATAATTTTAAACACCCTATATAATATTACAATTAGTTACATACAACAACAGTCAACACTAATAACGACGTTATATGATTCGATATGTAATTCGATGGCGATTGTACACGTATTTCAAAATTTTGTTTAGGGTTTGGTTTGACTATTAGCACGGTTGATCCTTCTTATATCGACCCTCATTTCATCGAGTGTATGAAATCGTAAAATTGTAATTTTATCGACATGCTTAACGCCGCACGCGATTAAATGAGTGCTAGGCAAAAGTCTAACCAACATGCCCCTTGAAGGGATAAGTTTGCCTTTGTACATCCCTATTAGGTATCATCATTACATTATTATCAGCCGCAAGACGTGCACTGCTGGACAAAGGCCTTCCCCAAGGTTTTCCACAACGATCGGTCCTCTGCTGCTGTCATCCAGCGGTTTCCCGCGACCTTTATCAGATCGTCAGTCCACCTTGTGGAAGGTCTGCCAACACTTCGTCTCCCGGTTCGCGGTCGCCACTCTAGAACCTTTCCGCTCCATTCATCCATTCCCGGCTACGGTATTAGGTATATTTTTGAATATTTTATAATTGTTATCTCTTTTTTTGTACAATAAAGTGTTCTGTGTCTTCTTAACTGACATAATTTCGCAACAGCTATCACAAATGTCTTAAATTAGTGAAAAATTGTTACGCGTGTCCAAATAAAACAAATGAATGAAGTTAAATGAAATACCCCTAAATAAGGACGACACTCACACCGCAATAGAGTCACTTATCACGGAGCATTTTCAAATAAACTCGAAATAACAAACACAAGAGTAAACACAAAACAGCGAAACAAATTGCTTCAGTCGTAACAAGTCCAAAGTACTATATGTATATACTGTGTATAGTTCCTAAAAATGCCATTACTGTAAGCACCATTTCCCACGTTGCCAATTTAGCTAAACTGCCTAATTCGTTGCATCGTTTCCGAGGGAGTGGGCGCCCCTGACCTGCTTCACTGATGAATGCTCCGACAAACGAATAACGTGCATACAATGCAATTGCAATTTTATGTTCGAGGCTATGGAAGATAGGTGGGTTTAATTATGGGGTACCTATAACTCTATCGAAACACCTTTCATCGAACGTATCATTTGGCAGAATTATCATTTCATCGAAGTAGTCACAAATCTAACCTTATCTAACCTACGTAAATAATGTTTATACACAGCGGTTAATATCTGAAGGCTTTAAAAGCATTCCCTGTAGCTCTCATATTTACCTTTGACATGAAATCGAATTGCACGAATTGCATTATAAGGATACTTTTACTTTTTACTAATATAATAAGGATACTGTTAATGTAAATATATTAAAATTGAAGATGTATATAGAAAGAGAGTTTAATGTTTTGTAACTTTTTAGTATAATAAGTAAATATGTACCTACTAACGTTGTTACATTTGGGTTATTTTTTATTTAGCTTCTAAGATTTATATACCCTAATAGGGTTCATGTTTAGCAAATATAATACTGTAAGACCTCTGTAAATACCATGGATGCAATAAATTGATTATGATTATAAGGTAAAAAATGTTTTGATATCCTGAAAACATCATCATCAACATCAAACACAATGGTTCAAGCAGAAAATATCGGTCGATGAAATGAAATTCGATGAAAAGATACAATCGATCAAGTGAAATTCGACAAAATAATTAGGTATCTTATTATGAGCTATTAGTTTATGTTTTGGTAAAATTATATTACTTTGCAAGTTTGTACCTAAATTAATGACGTATGACACGATGAATGAGCTTGAGTTTTGTGCTAAAATATAATTATGAATCGAGTTAGTTAATGATCATTAAGTCGTCCTTTAGTGATTTTTCATTCACAAATTGGCCTCTAAAATGACTCAGTATGGCGGTTAGAGTCGATCTAATTAGGTATAAGGTTAAAGTATTGCCGCTCTTCTCAGCTAACAGTTGTAATGCTGAAAAAATCTTTACTCGAACAAACATATGTAAGAAAATGTTCTTCGATTCCATTACATACATTACCCAAATTTAAAGTAAATGTAAACAGAATGGGATTGCATCATCATAAGAACTCTAGTTTTATTAGTTCTGTAAACTATTTTGGCCATAAAATAAATCACTTAGTTATACATATTTAAAAAATATCATAGGATACCTATTCCTATAATGTTGCTTCTTTCTTTTTTTCCTCTAATATACGTTACACTTAAAAATACGATTTTTTAGGTCAAATTTACATTTTGATTCTGTCGTATGTAAATGATTGTGTTTCGAACACGTTAGCTACGAGTGAATTTATTCAAGAATTTTCTAGGTTTACGAGGGAATTCCGCCGAGTTCCGAGTCAGATTTTTTCAGCTATTTCATGTGAATAGCAATGCATTAACCCAGTTCACTTACTTACTGTAGACTGACGTGGATTTTATTGTTAATGCTGTAAGATATGCATGAAAATATTGTACTAATTAGGATTAAGCGTCAAAAAGAAAATTATTTTCGTATTGTAGTGTAAATAAAATCCTATGCAGTAGCCTCGCCCTCTAGAAATGTAACGTCGTTAACGTTAATAATTACAAACAAAAACACTTTTATAAACCATTATGAAACTATTAAAAAAGTATGAATCGCGTATTTACAAACCATGATTGTAATCCTCAAATCTTCAGCGCTCTTCGCGTAATACCGAATCCTGATTCGCGATATTTTGCACAGCGGGCGCTTGGCGCCCCGACCCCCGACCGACTGCCCGTGTAAACAAGTTCGTTTCGACAGCCAAATTATTCCAAAGTCCTTGGCCGGTGGTACTGACCGTCTGCCAAGGACGCCTTATCGCCAAGTCGGTGCGTGCAATTACAATTAACCATTCAAAATGACCTCCCCATCCCCCCTCGCGTAAATGATACGCACGCGATTTAGGGGACTTTTCAGGACCCATCAGGGGTCTGTGAGCTGGTTCACACCAGTCATTGCACGAGTAAGCGAGGTCGTCTTGAATTGCTGCATAACAAGTAGACTGCGGCGTTTGAAATTAATATAGCGAAAATGTTGGATATTTTGTCGTTTACCGAATAACGGGGGTATCAAATGGGAAGTAGTTAGATTGTGTCGTTAAGTACTTTAGTCGGTGACTTTTATTCTTTGGCCGAGCATTTTAAGCTTGCGAAGGCGGCAATCTGCGGCAGATTGCTGGACGTTTATTAGCAGCGATTAAAACAAAGGCTCTGTGATTTAACCACGACTATACAGTAGCTTTTACTATGGTTCGTTTTAATTACAAAGTGAAACGTTTAAGGAGGTATTCCATCGTCGTTTTTTATATTTTATGCAGCGCATTCAACAATGATGAATATCTATTAAATACGTTCTTCCACAAGACAACAAAACGTTCTTCAAAAAACACAAGAACACGAATGAGTAACTAAAAAGAATATAGCTTGTAAAGGTGTCTTGCTAGAGAGCACTTGCCTGAGACACCGTCCTGGGTTCGTTGCTTAGATGTACACTAAAGCGTCAACATTGTTGCTGAATACTTTTTACGGATATTACGCGTCGGTAGTATATTATGAAACGATACTTCTAGCATCATATTCCTATTTATTTTGCTAACATACCTTAGGAAAAAATAATACTTCCTTTGTCTCGTGAACATTTTTCGCCGGCCATTAACAACCACCCCCTAGCCCACACATTAGCCTATCTTACGCGACGCAACGCCACTCCACACGCAAAACTTTTGAATATTTATAAGAAAAACATTGGGTTATGTAATTTACTGAATAAATTACTTGAATCCTTACATTGCATATTTATTCAGGCGAGTAATATTTGACACGCTTTTAATTTAACCAGTACGTTATTTTTTCAATTTGCATATCGCTGACATAAGTGCGAGTTATATTATATTGCCCTAGAATACAAACAATGTCTAACATTACTGTGATCCCTGATTTTCAACATTAACTGTGTGATTAAAAATCGGTACACAATGGTAACTCTATAAGGTCAACATCTGTATTAGGCCAGATTAAATCAGGTCATCAAGTCGATTTAGGTCAATCGAGTGCAATGCAAGGAAACCTGTCTGGGGGGCGTATTTTGCTAGAGTGTGAGCCGTGATCGTCTACCCCACCACCTAGCGATTTGCAAAGTTTTTACTTTAGTCTGGCTTATTAGAAAACTCAATACCAGTAAATAACGCGCCACTACTGAACAGCTATAAGGTGAATTAGGAAAAACGCCACCACAAGGAAAAGTCCAAGAATTAGAAAATTAAATTGAATAAGAATAACTCAACTTCAAGATCACCGGTTAAGAGACCCTCGTGCACGTGTCATCCTCAGTTTTGTGATTGAGTTTTCTATAAACTAAAGCAGTTATTTTGCACAACTCAATACTTAAATTATGGACCCACGGGACCTATGCAAGCTCTGTTTAGATTGCGCTATCATCAACCCTGTCCGTAGCTTTATTTTTCTTTCCTACCTTGTCACAGAAGAGCTATGCGCTATTGGTGAATTTTTCCACGCTCAGCGTTTAGCTTCCTCACACAGCTCTAGATTCTTTCGCAGAATTTTTTTTTGTCCTGTAAACAACCTACCTTGGAACGGAGACGATAAAGGCGTCCTCGTCACTGTCCAGCAAGGAGTTCGTCGCCTGCCACTGGAGTCTGCCGGGGCCCCACACTTTGACGCCGTTTTACTTTACTCTAGACATAGCACTGCTTGCACTATGGAAGGACCAGTCTAAAAATTGAAGAACTTATCTGTTACCTGCACTCCCTTAAATGGCAGAGGTTTCCACTATAATGTTCGAGGTAGCCAAGTCGTGCGCAAGGAAATTCCACCAATAAGACAGCTTCATTAGCCTAACCTATCAAAATGGAGTTATCTTATTGGTGGATTTGACTGCTACCTCGCAAAGCAACCCACCGTTCACCAGACTTGTCTCCTAAAGGCTTATGATATAGGGGATACTTACAGGAGGCTCGGGAACGGAGACCGGCAGCGAGACGACGACGAAGGCGTCCTCGTCGCTGTCCAGCATGGAGTCCGCTGCCAGCCACCGGAGTCTGCTCGGGCCCCACACTTTGACGCCCTTTTATCTTAGTATGGACTTAGGAACAATTTATTTTATAACTGTAAGAGTGTGGCGGTTTATGAGTACAGGTAAAGCCGCTTCATGACTCGGTTAGATTACCAATAAAAAAGGGAGAATTGCTAGTATTTTGCGGGTTTTGCGCGGTTAAGGTTCAAACGATGATGGGATGATGTAGATGTTGTAAATAAGATTAACTTATACATTTTTTAATGAACTTTGTATTTGTGTTGTTTTTACCAGTATCATTTAGGTAATTATATTTCTGACGACCTCAATGTAACTGCATATAATTTGACATGCCATTTAATTTATACTGTGTTATAATTAGTAATGAAATCTGAATCTAAATCAAAATAAAATAGTTTGCATTTTAACTAAAACTAGGCAATAAAAAATAATTGATAATATGATTTAAGAATAACGTCACGTAGAAAACTTAGTGATGTCGGTATCAGACTGAACTAAATAACTACTGGACCTAGGTAAACCTATATACTCCATGTCGTCTTTTACCCTATTGATTATAATGACACGATTACAAAGGGGTAGAAAATAACCAAGTATTGGACGCTCTGAGAAACATACATATTATGTACAGTCAAGGACTTTAATTGTTGAGCCACCATGGAACCCTGTCATAATAGCAGCGTTAAGCCACATGAAAGAAATTACGCTAAAATAAATCATTAACGTTATGCGACAGGGTTCCATAGTAGCTCAACAATTAGATTCCTTGTTTGTACATACGAGTATACTCATTATGTATACGTAAATACGTGGTTAATGGACCAATAATTCTGTGGTGAAAAAAAGTACAAATCCTATGAGATTGAAGTGAAAAAGGGTATATGTGTACACCTCGTCTATACTTTATACCCCTTTTTATAAAGAGCTAAACAACTTATATCCATTTTCAGCATATAATTTATGGATAGATTAACTCAATCGCGACCACCCTAACCATCAGTCTATTGTCCACTGTCTCTGACTCAGATTACAGCACACCTGCGTCACCAGTATTAAAGTCACCAGCGTTCACAACCTAGTCAAGTTCAAGTACCTCCCACCGCCGCTGCCACCTGCTTAGCATACACCGCCGTGACGTACTTCCACTGTCCGGCCAATGCATGCATTAGCATAGTTACAGGGTGGATGCGATTTGAGTTTTGAAAGGGGTTTTTGGTTCAAGGTATTGAGTAATAAGGTAGTTGCGATATGGGGTTTTGGAGCTGTATAATGTATGTAATATGGTAATTTATAGATATTGTTTAATATATATTATGGAGAAGGTGCCTCTGCTGGGTTTTAAAACTTTATTATTATTGTGTGATGATACTATTGGATTGACGTAGCAAGGGGTTCATTTCATTTTTACTATACTAGGTTTTGGCAAATGATACATTCGGCCAAACATATTTCTGTCAATAGGCGGGATACCTGGTTGGGGTTCAAAGTTAGTTCAAATCCAAATATATTCAAAAGTAAGTGAAACTAAGGTTTTAAAAACAATCCAACTCAAAGAGGGTGACACTAAAGTATTACAAAAACTGGTCCACCTCACTTACTTTTTGATCTTTAGCCTAGAAAACTTCTAGGTAGATATTAAGACATTAATGCGGTAGAAAAATCAAGTTTCAAAGGCAACTAGTATAAAACAAACCAGCTTTTACAGGTTTATTTTTCCTTCAAAAAACTACCAATAAAGTGAGAAAAATACTGGCATATTACTGGCCTACTTAAACTCATAATTATTGTTAATTCTAGCGGCTTGCAACACTCATAACATAAGGCCGTGTTTTTTTCATAGAATAAGCTGTTTGCTAATTAAGCGCAAGTGGGGCGCGGCATTACTGGCTGTCAGCGCGGACATGGAGGCGCCATGCAAAACTGCTGTTCGTTACAATACTTATACAGGATATGTTGAATAATCAAAAGACATCGTGCTTTGTTGGATAATGTTCTGTATTTGCTTATGGTACGGGTTTCTATTAACCTAGTGGTATAATAAGTAAGTGCCGTTACCAATGAAAAGACCATGCTGGGATGTTTCTTGCTTTTTTTTTAAGAGGTGGAAAGAAGTGGTCTCTACCTGCCCCTCTGGAAAACAGGCGTGATTTAATGTATGATTTTTTTTTGGGAATATCGAATATCGATACCTTTTGTTTATTAAAAAAGGTTTTACTAAGACGATGACATAAACTAAAATAAAAATTCTGAATCAAAAAGTGTGAGAGAGTAAAAAGCTGTGTAAGGCAATTGCTACAATTAAATCCTATTGTTCACTTTATTACCAAGAAATCGTCTTACTACGTAAACTTATACTATAATAGATTCAACCTCGCGACTGCGTCGACGTTATGAAATTATAATTTAGAGTATAGTAATTCCACGGTAGCTGTGTAAGTTTTAAAAAGGAGATAGAACAAATTTACACATTTATTATTATAGAAAAAACAACACTAAAGTAAGCACGACGTTACATAAAGATGTTTTTCTGAACTAAGATATTCTCCTTAGCAACAACTGTTAGATTTCGTGACGTATTTAAAGAAATACCTAAAGAATCGTGTCGACATTAAAATTTTATTTGATTCAGATAATTTTTCAGCCTCGTTTAGGATGTTTTTTCAGAGTTTGAACCCGTTCTTGTGATTGAAAACAATGCAAAATGAGGGTTAAGTATTTGGATGGTCGTAGCCGCTCTACGAATAGCTACGCCGAGTGCTACGGAGATTAAGCGTAGCAAGAGGACAAATGGAGAGTTTTTGCTTAGTCAGAATATTCAAAAGATATTAAAACTATTATTAGGGTTTAAAAAAACGAATAAGTAGGTATTTATTCAAGTAAAAATAGCATAATTCCTGCATTAGCGTAATTATCCCTAATTGAAATTGTATGTTAATCTGCCGTGACCGCATATAATTCAAATTACCCACAATTGAGCGTGAACATGAAGGGATTTACCATAACTCCGTCAAATTATAAACAAAACACTGAAAGCACTATCGTCGACAACGGGCACGTCGTTGGTGTCAGACACCAGACCGGGCACTAGACCCCACTATTGCAACAAACAGCTGGCTAATTTGCAGCCCCAGCAAAACAATACCGTCCGGCGGCATCGCGGTCGCAAGTGACACCACACTGATAAGCTATTAAGGCTTCTATTGCAAACCACTAAGGCGTATAGTTAATTTGTGGAGCTATCCGCTTAGGTCGGTTGGATGTGGCAGACTACACGAAATTTAATACGGCGGTGGAAAAGGTGTGGTGGGGGGACAAGGTCACTCTCATTCCACGCAACCAAGTAACTAAACGGTGTTATAGTGTAGGTTATAGCCGATACACATCGCAGACGTGGTCGGGACGCAATTAGGACCTTAAGAGGCCGTCACGATTAGTCAAACACACGCCACCTAATTTGGGACTACGCATTATGTTGAAAACGGACCTTGAGCCCAATTCAAACCACTTACGCAGTTTTAGTTAATGAAATGTCTAGTTTGTGGCAAGCTTTACTGTAAATAGTTGTGTAAGTGCGTCGTTATAGCTTTATTAGTTGGGTAATTGCTTTTAAAATGCTAAATGGTTGTGTGGAATAAGAGCGCGACTGATCTGAATCTGACCTAATTACACATACATTTACCTACACATACACCTACATTTGTGTTGTGGTAATGTTAATTTCGATTATATAAATGTATAAATTACTGTCGCCATACTTTCTTTAAGAGTCCCTAAGGTATTGTAATAAATATTTTCTCCCACATGCTCAGAAATGTTAACCTTAGGCCATTTGTTCACCGCATGGCGTCAACGACCAAACCGAGATCAAGATGTCGAGACGGCGATCGATTTTCCACCGCGACGATCTCAGTGGCAGTCAGGGCATCTATTTAACATAGTAAAAACAATATCGTGTCTGATCTCGTATTGTCAACGTTTTGACAGCTCTTAATTTCTTGACAGTAATGGCGGCCGACTTAAAAATAATACCGTTACAGGTAAAATATGATTTGAATTTTACCGCCTAGAATAGAGGCGCAGTTTGTTATAGCTGTCAAAAATCAGTGCGGTGCGACGTCATGACGCCGGGGTGGGTGGGCAAGCTCAAACGTGTTTTGTATTGCCGGTACATAGGCCCGTTACAATCTCGGGCCGAGTTCTAGTGGTAGCGACGATCTACTCCACAAATTGGAGCCCGGCCCGGGATGACGGCGCTGCTCGAGCGACGGGCGTGCGGTGGACAGGCGGCCATAGCAAATGTATGTGTTGCTACTTCGGCGCCGTCATCTTGTTATCGTTGTTGTGTCGTTGACGGCGGTGGTGAACAAACAGACTTGCTATTGTAAAATCAGCCCGCAAAGTTCTAGATCCAGGCAAAGTTAAAAAAAAGAAGTTATTATTTACCATCGGCAGCGGCCGCGAAAATGTATGAAATTTCATTACATATCTGCGCCTCTATTCTAGGGAGAATAAACAATATCGTATTTGATTTGATACGTAAAGTTAAGTACGCGAGGTTAATTTTATTTAAGAAATTATATTAAACAGCAATCACACTAGAGCTAAACCAACCAGTAGAGCAAGCAGGCTTTAGACGAGGTTTTTCAACAATGGATCACATCCACACACCAGAAAAATACCAGGAGAAACAGAGACCGCTCTACATTGCCTATATAGACTACCAGAAAGCATTCGACACGGTATCACACGACAGCATAAGGGAAACTCTAGAAAATCAAGGAGTAGAATACCATTACATCGAGTTCATCAGAAGCCTCTACAAAAATAGCACAGCCAGAGTAAACCTAGAAAGCACGGGCCCTAGCTTTCCTATCAAAAGAGGCGTAAGACAGGGGGATCACCAAAATTATTCATAGCTGTACTGGAAGCAATTATTGGGCAGCTAGACTGGAAGTACTATGGCATAAACATAAAAGGTAGTTATTTAAACCATCTCCGCTTTGCAGACGACCTGGTATTATTAGCTAAAACTAGCTCTAAACTACAACACATGATTGGATCTCTACATATGGCCAGTGTACAAGTGGGTCTTGAAATGAATCTATCTAAAACGATGGTGATGACAAACAGCACACAAAGAACAATATTAGTAGGAAACGAACCATTAAAATACACAGAACAATATATATACCTTGGTAAACAAATAAGTTTTAACAGAAAAAGTAACGAATTAGAAGTTGATCGAAGAACACAACACACCTGGAACAAGTACTGGAAGCTAAAAGAAATATTTAAGAGTAACTTGCCCATATACTTAAAAACCAAAGTCTTGAACTCAAGCCTTCTGCCATGTTTGACATATGGTTGTCAAACATGGAAGTTTACAAAAAAAATTAAAGATAAAATTAGAACTTGCCAACGAGGAATGGAACGTAGCTTGCTCTCTATCAGGAAAATCCACAAAATAAGGCATACAAAAATAAGAAGTACGACAATATGTATAGATGCGCTCCGCTACGCTAAACAATTAAAGTGGAAATGGGCTGGCCATGTAGCAAGACTCTCAGACCAGCGTTGGACCGGAAAAGTGACGTCATGGAACGGCCCACTAGGAAAAAGAGGTAAAGGGAGACCCATGACAAGATGGGAGGACGACATAAAACACCTAGCTGGTCCATACTGGACACTAACGGCCCAAGATCGGGACAAATGGGCGGCTTTGGAGGAGGCCTTCACCTGTGAGGACGGGGTTCTTGCATAATTTATTATAATTATCACTCATTATTATTTTAATATTAATTTATTAGGAAAGATTACTAACATTTATTATAAGTAACTAAGTAACAACTAAGTTCATTATATCTAACCTTTCGTTGTAATATTTGCAAGAAATAAATTTTTTTTTTTTTTTTTTTTTTTTTTTTTTTTTTTTACTTTATTTATTATTAAACAGCAATAACGCCAATAACACTTTTAATCATGAAATGCTTCAAATTAGATCCTCAGAAAAGGCTATATTCTATGGTATAAAAATCAAGCAGCAGCTAAGCAAAGCAAAACAAGCAGTTTTTTTGATGTATCCCAAATCTTGTATGTATAGGAAACGACGAATCGATCTAGTTAGGTTTAATATTTAAGAAATCGTCGTTTTACCAAATAAAAACCTGGTCATATCCAGGTACCGTTTATTAATAAGGGCATTAGAAGTTTAGAAGTCAAGATGTTCACATAGGAAAGTTTCACAATGTGAGAAGTTTCTCGCCGGTGCAATACTAAGCTGCAGTGGAGTAAACAGTTCGTTACAATCGGCAATTTGTCGGTCCGACCTACATGCCTAATTTCGACAGCGGACGCTTCAATGCATTGTGCTAAAAAATGTTTATGCATTGCCTTCGAATACGGTTTTATTTAGCGTACAGTGTGTTGTTTCCATGTTTATGGTAGTTCATTATACATAGAAATATCGCTGCAGTGCCGAAGAATAGGGTTGTACCTACAGACGAGTTCATAAATTGTATGTATATAAAGAATATAAACATGAATGTGCAAATTCATCATCCTTTACTTATACCAAGTTCTATTATCAGTACCCATAGAGTCATAATACGAGTATTTGTCTACTGCTCTTTATATCTTTGGACATATAGTATTAGATTACGGTAACTCAAAACATGACTCGACAAAAAGGAACCGCGCCCACATCGTTAAAGACGCCATTTAACTTGTACTTATGCGTATGTTATGCTCTTAGCGCTAACTTAACTTCTAGTTTGTTGTATTTGTAAATAAATGAAATCATATTTTTTCATCCTACGAGAGATTCTAGTTGGCAGCTATATTATAGCTGTTTGTCTGTTTTTCCCGCCAATATTTTTACCTAGGCCTCTATTATTTGTTGTTTCTCGCCGCCATTACGTCAAGTAAATAATTAAGTGCTATCAAAACGTTGACAACACAATAACAGATCAAAAACTAAATGGTATTTGGGAGTTTCGCGTGAATTTTCAATTAGGCAGCCTTATACGTTCGATACTCGGCAGAAGCCCTGCTGCGAAATTGAGAATGTACGCGCTAAATGTGTTTTGTACGCTCTGGCGGGACTACTTAAACTTGCCGGTGTGGCGCGTTCACTTGTTCACTCATTCGAGCCACCGAGCGCCTTTTATAAGAGAATAACACCATAGAACCAAATACTCGTGCTCATCACATCACACAAATACCAGCCCTTACCGGGATTTGACCCCCTGTTTGTAGGCGTAGACCAAGTAAGGCTAGGCTAATACGTGTCGTCCATAACGTATAATGTGTTGTAAAGTTAAAATACAACGCTATAATTTACTAAAAACCCCACAGATCAACATTTTACCAGGTAGGTAGTAATTATGATTAGTTAATTATGCAAACATTGACAGTATTTAATTTGTACTTTTTATTTTACTCTGATTATATCACTGTGAATTCATTATAATTACGCGAATTAGAAATGATGTAATATGATATTACAGTGAGATGAGATAGTCAGAGTAAAAATAAAAAGTAATGTATATATACGGTCGAATCGAGAAACTCCTCCTAATAAGGACGAATACGATTACGAAGTCGTTTAAAAAATGTGTACCTACATACGTAATCATAATTATAAAATATTCCGGTTTGGGGATAAGACAGCCGGTGTAATGACTAGCATAGAGGCATTCCATCCTACTGTTGTGAATGCGAATGTCTATGAATCACAGTTTCCATTTATCATCAGGTGGCCTGTGTGCTCGTTTGCCTTCTCTATGCCATAAAAATAAATAAAAATAAAAATAGCAATAGTCAGAAATGTCATAAATGCGACAGCAATTTAAGTAGTCAAAATAACAAATCAAGTATAAAATTTAGCCGTCACTACATTTTACATTTAGGTAGGTACTTAATAACAGATTTAGTTAGTTATTAGCAACACATTCAATCAAGAGTAGGCAATCGCGTGATAAACCTTTATAAAGTAAACTCCAGGTTATAACCCCAGTATAAATAACTAACTATAACATTACAACCACCGCCATTATCGTATTTACCACGCTTTCTATGTTGATGACAACTTGCAAGATGGATGGTTTTTCGAAGGTCTATTTTCTAGATTGTTCTAGATTTTTCATAAAATCCTTGAGCTTATCTGGTTATTTATTGCTTCCGCTATTTATCAGGTTTGACGTTTTAAAGGCGGCCGTGATAAAGTGGTTTGGAAAATAAAGTATTTGCATTATTTATTCTTTAGAATATTACAAGGCGACCGAGTTTAAAAGTAAGTATTTTATAATAAAATAAGTAAATTTTGTTTTTTATATTATTTGGTTCTTAGTCTACGACGTTTAGGGAAAACCTAGAAATTCTGAAAATAAGAAAAGCAAAAAAATAAGGCGGTATAATTAAGTTAAAACTACCTCCACAAAAGTTAACTACATCAAGGTAAACTCTAGTCGCCATCGCTATCTTTCAAAGAACTTTTAGGGAACTGTATTTTTCTCCTGTAATGTCAGTGGGTAAGTATGTACTGCGTTGGGATACATTGCCAAATATCAGTGGCGAAGCGTCACGTAAATAAATAGACAAGCCGGAGCAAAAAAGGTGTATGGCGTTTGTACGTGTTTGCCCCTTCCATTAATTAAAAAAACATACCTACCTACCTTAATAAAATAGATGTCATCTTTTAGTTCCCAAAAAGCAGTGCTGAAGTAAGTGCGGTAACTGTTTCTACGTGCGATCCTTGCAGTTAGTGTTCACCACCTTCGCCATACATGACATCACTGGTATTACATGAACAGTGTATGTCAAGTATGACAAAAGTGGCTTTGAAAAAAGCCGTTAGTTGCGTACGCACACATTAAACACACAGACAATATAGTTAATTTACGTTAGAAATCAAAACACTGTAAAAATTAGCTTGCTAATACCTATCATGCAAAATAAAAAGTTGTCCTTTGTTAAAAACAAAGCAAAAATAAACCAAATTAAATACATGCACTGCAGTTCTGCACACAGAAACTAAAAAAAAGACTTAATTAAACATATATTTACAAATTCGTGCAACAAAATCAACCGAATAAAGAAAACCCACAGCCCGCGGCATGCGCCGTCCGTGCCCGCCTTCCTGTACCTATTAAGAAAACCATGACACGCATAAAGCGCCAAACAATCCAAGTAAACCTAAACTAAGTTCATGCAAATAAATATAGAAACCGATTGAAAACTCAATATAATTATATACACTTGAAATACGCTAGGTACAGTTCGATACTTACCTATTTATATTCAAGAATAGGTATTTCTGCGGGTTTTTTTAACAAAATGAGCTAAAACGTTATCATGGAATTTGCTTTTCTTTTGAATTTTAAGAAGTAAATGTTTTTCAATGGAAATTACCCCCAGATTAGACACCTACCTATTTTGTATTTAGTACCTACTTTGAGTCCCTACAGACAGACAAAAATCTTGAAAAACCACGAATATAGGTAACCTAAATTAGATTTGGGTAAAACCTATAGGTACCTAACGTATTAAAAATAGAATAGAAACACCAACCTCCGTCGTCGTGAACAAAAACAAATACCTAATCCAAACAGTAGGTAACTACAAACAAATCATTACAGCACATGAACACAGAACGAACACTTAGCGAGCTAAATTGCACTAGTTACTTGAATCATAAAACACTAAATAAATAGGTAATTCAAAAAAACTTTGACAAGAATTACACAGTGTATCTTTGTGCGACGACGCGGTCGACGCGAACTAAAGTAATGGCGTCGCGTAATGCGTAATTGCGTAATGAAAAAAGGATGCAAAATATTATTAAAGTTTGAAGGTCGTAGGTGGCGGCGACGGCGTCCTCGAGAAAAGAAAGTGACGCGTGCTATACACTTAAAGTTTAAAATTGTTTGAAATAAGCCGGCGTGCGAGCGCGGACTAGAGCGGTCGCTCACTCTGATTTTTATTGTTTTCTCACGTGCGGCCGTGTCTGTGTGTGAGTTCGAAGCGCTAGAAAAATGTTTGAATGTGTTACTTCAAGTGCGGCAGAGGTCGACCGCAGGACTTGTAATAATTTTGTGGGTGTAAGTTCGCGCGCAGTGAAATGAAACTGCGCGTGTGTACGAATATATTGTTATTGTTTCTTTCTTGTAGGTAAGTGAATATGTGCGAGCGAGTACTGCGATAGATTTCGGCTTAGTAAATAAATTGCGTTTTGGTTATGCATCGTATTATGAAGATGGTAATGCAAGGTAAAGCTATAGTATACCGGGTTATTTTCGGTTTTACGTTTTGTTTGTATACCTACTCTATGCATAGGAATTTTTGGTAAAGCCGTAAATAATCGGCTTGTACGAACGCCTCGCGACTGCCAAATATAGAAATAATGTAAGGATATTTTTATCCATTGACATTTTTGATGTGTGATACCAATCGAGACCAAACTAATGAGTAGGTAGGTACAGAGATGTATCCACTTTTCATATTGCATAAGGACCAAAGTTGGATACATATTTTTGTAGTGGACTGTACAAATCTTGAGCCTACTACCTACCTAATAGCACGTTGCAGTTCTCAGATCAGGTTATAGACGTCATAATATTGAATTCACATCGGGATTACATTATGAATGCCTAATTAAAGCCCATTTAAATAACGAAAACTAGTCAAAATTACTTGCAAGATTGGAACTAAAGAAACTAACACGTAAACAATAAAAGCTTGTGGAAATATCATGTTTTGATTGAGTGTATTATCCCACATTAAATGTTTTATTGCTCTTTAGAAATATCAATACCACAGCCATATTACATTCGTTTAAAAGCCTTTATGCCAGTGTGAAGTCCGTTGCCTTGTCCGCAGTAAGTACTAAGTGCAAGGTGGTGCATTGCCCTCGGGTGTCGTTGCCAACTGCACCACACAAACGCCCTATACGTATATAGTGTTCGCATGTTCCAGGACTGTTTTTGTTAAGGAATTGTGGCGAGGGATTTTACTCTGTAAGGATATAAAGCTGGTGTTTACAGCTTGCTTAGATGGGTATTATAGCAAATTAAGGAACATTTATTGACTATTGTTTATTGCGGTACGATATGCTTATTAAAAACATTATAGAGGGAAAGATCGGAGGAAGGAGAAGAATACTAATGGAGAAGATACATGATCCGAATTAAGGAGAAGGTGCGTTTCATGTCGGGTGAAGGAGCAAGCAGAGATTTGGAATTACTCCACCTACCTACAATTAAGAGAGAGAGAAAGAATTGATACCAGAAATTAGGTAAAATTTAGGTTGTAGGTAACATTTGATTACGGACAGGAAAATTTTGAATTGTTAATAATGACTTCTGGTGCTGGTTATATTATGAAGAATCAAATAGATATCGTCAAAGTAACTGATTTTTAATAGGCGGTTAAGTCCCGTTTGATCGTTTTCTATAAAAAATATGTCAGTTTGAAAACATATCTGTAAATATTATGTCAGTTTGGAACAATGTAAACCAGTATTGATGGTGATAAAGAATAGAATACGAATATAATTAAAGTTGTACTAAGTTGCAAGCGAATGTCACTGCAGTCCCTATTTCATTCAACACAAGTGCACTTCCGATGCACCGTTCTGTTTACTTGCGTGAACCAGATGTATCCTTGTCTGGTTTCAAACAACGTCCATTTTACCTAAAACAAGTGGTTTTAACTTTTTATTTAAATATACAGAGAGCTACTTATTTGCTTTTTAATTACTGGTTACAAGAAGGTTATTAATATTCCCCAACTACGTCTAGACGTTATTTCGTGGGTTAATATTTAAAAAGTAGCATTTGCATGTTAAAGAACCCAAATCTAGGACACGCTGTGTATAAACGTGTGAATTTTGTATTAATTATTTTTAAATAATAGAACTATGCTAACGGTCATGCGATTTGTTGAAAATTAAATCAACTGGGGCGCAATTCTGCTAAGTAAAAAAAAATGTTCTTCTTGACATGTTATCGTATTGTCAACGTTATTTTAGCTCTTATTTCCTAGACAGTTATGGTGTTCAATTGTTGAGTTAAAAACTGTACATTTTCAATTATAATGGGTCAATTAAAATTATCTGGAAAATGAAATCTCAAATATTTTAAACCGATATTAGATTTAAAACTAAATGATAGGACCAATACATTTTGATCACCTCTCATAATTAGCAAAGTTATTAAAATATTAATAAATATCACTCATGGCCGCACTCAGAATCGGTTAATGGAGTCATTGAGTTAGAAAAAAACACTGATTCTCGAAATACCAGAATTTTAAAATACTAGATTCTCAATATACTAGAATCTTACACCTTATCATTTAAATTTCGGTATCGTTGATCATGATTATCTAATATTTCGAAGCTGGTTATTTGGAAATCTGGTAAAGAGAGTAGTAGAGTAGGGTGTTGTTAACATTGTGATATTTTAGGAGTGAGTGCAAAGACTAGTCAAAACTGAATTTTAAAATGTATCTTGGGTTCGACCGCTATAAACTACACTTATTATTATTTTTATTCAGGATGGATCAGCGATTGACCACTACCTGATGGTAAATTATGATGAAGTCTAGCGTGAAGCGCCTTGGTTCAGTAGAAGCCTACTCCACTCGCACTAACTGACTCGCTCGTGCGAGTAAAGTACACCAATTTTATTAAAATTACTTCGTAATGTGATGATGTGTTTTTGTTAGTTCATTTTCTTGTGTATCCTATCCCTAACCTATACTATTAAACTAGCAATATTTGTCCATATAAAAAAGTCATCCCGTTTTCGAAAACTGCTGTAAGATTTCGTTTGCGATATAGTGGTTTACTCGCAGGGGGCGAGAAATTGATCTGACAAGTGGTCATCTTTGGGATAATTCGTTTTCAACAAGTGTTACAATTACCGTACTCCCTTTTTATCCCTCACACTCTATAATGTTACTCTAAATGCTGTGAGGGACAGAGCATTCGACTCGTTAGCGAGTGCGGTAATTGTAACTCGTGGTAACGGACAGGGCTCTGTGAGGCTAGACAAAATATATGGAAATGACGTAGGCGCTCGACGCAAATGTCTGACATCTTACGTCATTTCTATGCATTTTGGATAACGATAACGAACGCCGAATGCATCTAGGGTCTCTGTCTTCTTAACTAGCCTATAGGCATCCCATCTGTCCTTAGGGTTGGCAATGCATTTGCAGTCATAGGATTGTAATCATGAGATTGCAAATATCTACGTATTTACCTTCTTCATGACGTTAAAAATTAGTAAGCCAAGGACCGTAGTATTGTCCCGGCATACGCCAAACGAACCAAAATATTCAAATGGATACCGCAATTAATTTCCTGCCAGCCTGCGTGCTCCCCAAATGAAATTAAACTACCTAATTGCTTTAACAATTTCCACAATAGTATTTAGGTAATTTTCTTACAATTAGTTCTTATCGAGTATTAGGTAAAACAAAAATTTTGGTTATATGTAATCTACATGCAAATAGGGGGACGGTGCGTGCTTATCCAGTGGCCCACATCTGGGCAAGGCCGCGGCCTCGTCTCCGCAGTCGTCCGGCACACGGCCGGAGTTTATTGAAGCAGATGGCCTTATGGTAATTCGGCAGTTGAAATGTTAATCTCGGAACCTCGGGAATTTAAAGGGGGTTAATATTTGAAAGATTTCCGATACGCATTGGAACCGTAATTTCATTTTCTGCGATGGGAACGAGGCCAAAGGTCAGAGAAAGTTCAACCAGTCGGTTAACAGGCCGAGAAGGATGCATTAATTTGTTTGAATGACAAAGTCATATTTGCATCTCTAACAGCCTGTCTGTCCAACTGTTGATTGGTGGGAGCCTTCAAAACTGTCGTTACTTAATTATATACATTTTATAGTCTTAATGGTGCAATTCTGGCCGAAAGTTTCGTTTTTAGCTGTGTCTCCGACGTGAAGCTAACACTGAGAATTTGCGTCACACGTTGCTTTGATAAAGGTGTAAGTAATAAATAACAATAACTTATTAATATTTAGGGATTTGGTTTAAATTATAATACTCTGAAAAATAACTATTACAATCTACAGACCAGATCTCCACTATATAACACATCATGTAGGTAATTAAAATTTGATGGTTTGTTTGTCGTGAATGAAGACTTAAGTTTATCTAAAAAGATAATCACCAAAGTAAACACGAATTACTTTAAACTTTTGCACAAAAAAGTATTAAGACTGTACCTCTCTGTTTATACTTTTTTGAACTAACATAAAATTTCAATACTTGTGCATTCAACTAAGTTATAAAGTCAGCACACTTTAATATACACACATAAATAGTTTTGATACTTTATAAAGTCCTGTCAGTGGACAAACCGATTATTTAGTTTAGGTTAGTGGAGACAATGGGCACCTTCTTTGTAGAAATGGTAAATCTTTTACTGCCCGAAATAAATTTACCGCCATCCGCCGTGGTTTCATATTCTATTCGCACATCGGGTCACGCAATAGTTTGGTCACTTCACTAACCTTGCTTAACCTAACCTCATTAGTTGGGTTCGACACACACATTCAATTGGCTAGCATTAATCATTGGAATCAAAAAGTGGTAAATCATGAGTCATGGTGGCATAATTTGTCATGTGCGTACATTGCACTGGGTAGCCAGATGAGATCTACGATGTGATTCAATTCAATATTATATTTTGTATATACATTTAAAACAATATTGTCGTAGGTATTTTGATCGCTATTCTGTATATTTCTTACCTTGCGTTTCTTAATGAAGAAAAAACAGCGTTTTAGAAATCGAGTGTTCAAAAAATCACTTGAACGTAATTATTTCAACTGAAAAGCACGTTTAGGCAAAAAGTTCTTACCTTGAATGTTTTGTATGAAGACACCACGTAGGACGCTCCATCTTCCAACTCCTCCAGCCTGTATTTCCTGTCTCCATCCATCCCAAAAATGAAACGAGCACCTCTCGGCAGCTCCAGCCTCTCCGACAACCGGTCCAGCAGCGCATCCATGGACGCAAGATCCCTGCCCGGTTTGAAGCGGAACTCCACTCCTGGGTGAAAAGGGTCCCCATTTCTATAGAAAGTAACTCGTCTAGCTTTCCAAAAGTTGAGGTTAGCGTAGCGTGAGGCCGGTTCAGCTCTGCTCGGGCGTGCTGTCGCTTCGGAGGCTTCGGAGATGTCGTCAGGGCGCTGGGGAGGGGAGGCAGGGCGCGAGGGGCGCCAGTCGCCTGGTTCGCGCTCGTCGTCCGACGGGAGCTGCGGGTCCGGCTCGGGCGCCGGCGGGGGCTCGGCGGCCGGCGCGGGCTCCGGCGCGGCCTGCGAACGAGAACGCAGCTGATGACGCGTCCGGCCGACCACCCGACGCGACATCCCTCGCGACCTCCCGCCCGTAGACTGGCCGCGCGCCCCGCTCACACTTCCAATCAACTAATAGAGACACTTGTCTATACACTTAAGATGGCCCCCATGAATGAACCCACGTGTGTGAGTGATTGATGCACACGAGGTGCCGACGCGATTAAAGTGCTGCCTTGTAATTGCCACGTTGTACGGTGTTTACAAGCCGAAGGAGTCGACGTGAATGGCTGTTTATGTTCTGCAATTTTTAAGACGTAATATATTGTAAATAAGGCCTCGTTTTGAATTTGTCAAATTTTGCTAGTCACCGATGGGTGGATAAGGTAGCGTGGCATGACTAAGTGAATCCGGCCGCGTTTCAGTTTAGTTTTATACTGCCTAAGTATTATGATATGAATCATTGGGCGGCAGCGTAAGTATGACTGCACTGCGCTCATTATTGGGGGTAATTTATTATTTCTGAATAAGCCAATTATAATAGTGGCGCAGTATCATGGTAGGTAGAATGTTTGAGTTGCTATTGGTAAGATATACTTACACACAAAAAAACATATTTAAACAAAAAAATTGGGATCATTTGCTTAAAATTTGAGCTTAAACAGTAGTATGAAAAACTGTTAGAACTTAGGTACTTACTATAGTTTTCGTAGCGAATTATTTCACGATATTCTGAATAATTGGTACCCAGCTGTTTAATCTCTATTTGACTCTACATATATGCCGTAACATAAATCGGAGCACTGCCAATAGAAACGAGTATTTATATTTCCGGTTTCAATATAGTTTCACTACAAAACCAGCTTAATTAACCTCAGTCAAATATATAATATTTTGGCTAAAAAGAATTTGTAAAAGGCTGACGCTAACGTTGGCTGTTCGCAGTGTAATGATCATTTTTTTACCTAAAAACTACTCTTTTGTTCCCAATTAAAATGTTGTACTTACTTGAAATCCTATTTAAGTATACCTTGTTCTATTAAGAAATTAACTAATTGAACATTAAGCGTTTAAGAAAGCGGTTAAAACTTGATTATCATCCTCCTTATTCAATGACAAGTACGCCAATTTCAGTAAAAATTGTTAGTGATCAGTCGTAATTATAAAAAGATGGATAGTTGGGTACATAAAAAAACCACTTACCACAACAGCAGTAGCCATATTTTCCTCCGATGTCATCAAACTTTAACCCATAGACGCACAGATAAGCACAAAAAAAACAAAAGACTCAACGCATTCCAAAAGTCGAATTGCAAATTCAAATTAACTTAAACGCGGGAAAACGAGTGACCGGCGAGGCGACGGTTTTATTTGTAAGTCCTTGGAAGGTTTCCGGGCGGTTTTATACGAATTAATACACTGTTGACATACTTTCAGAGTCCAAATTAAATATATGCAAATAGTTGAATGGAAGGATGTTGGAGTCGTCCGGTTATGTTTTGTGAACGGAACCGAGTGAGGAGCGAAAGGACGCGGGGGTGGCGGGCAGCGCTCCCAAGTGCGCCGCGGTGGCAGGGCTAGGTAAAAAAACATTTTTATCGAGCTTTTTTGACCGAGTTTGCACGTGACAACGCGAGTAAAGCACTATGTGCTCTTGGTATGGGTCGAAAATATAAAATTGTACATGCGATCAAAACAACTGTGGTGAGGGTGTGAAGGATATGAGTTATGAAAAAAAATGTGCCGGGCGGAACGAGGCGGCGTGAGATTTTGTGTTTTATGGTAAAATTATGATATTGAGTAGCACTTATACCTAGTTTCTAGTTCTGCCTGGCATTTTTTCTATCTGTGGGGTTATTATGACATTTATGACGTATCTGTGCAATTCATTTTACGCTGTGAGAAAATGACAGACTTATGCAACGGCTATAGCTCCGTCCTTTACGGTCACAGTAAAATGAACTGCATAGCCATGTCATAATAACCCCCCTGACCGATTTTCTTCTGCTTAATAACGTCGTCAATGTACTTATACTAAAAAAACGGATGGCTTTAAAAAAACGGATTATAGATCGGCCCAGGGGATTACATTATAGTTAGTGTAAGTGTTATATAAGGGCGCAATGAAACAACCGTCTCGAGTAACTGCTGGCTTATTACTGGTTAGACAGAGGGCGCGGGAAGCATGCATACCCACATACACGACATATAAGACATCTCCTCCGCCGTAACTTGCAAACCTGATAAACAGAAATAAACATAATATCAAAAGAAACCCTCAATACTACAACTTATATAGGTAACTAATATTTTTCCTTGGCCGCAAACGGAGCCTTAATTCCGCGGGCGCTGGTGATTGCGCGGGCGCAGGCATCGATGCGGCGACCTAGCTCGACCTGACGCGGGTCGGCTCGGGCGCCGGTGACGAGCTTTCCTCGCCATCACAGTCCGCCCACATGTCGTCCTCCACCTGGTCTAGATTCGAATCGTCATCAAGTGACACACGAAGAATCCCACGTTGTTCCTCCCCAGATATATCCATTGTTTCCGAAACGATTACCGTTTCGGGGAGATGGTGGAGGAGGCAATGTAGGCATGTGAGCGCTAGAAACGACATGTGTCACCCTATCATCACAAACGCGGTCACCCAAACCAATAGGGCCCTTATGCTTAAGTACTGGTCCATATTCATGCAACTAGAATTAATTTTTTACACGAATACTTTAAACATCTTATTTCCACCCTTTTCCTTTAAAATACCTAGTTCCCAAATTTGTTTACGCGCACTGTACCAGCGGACCCAAACTTTTTCTCCAATCTCAAAACAACGACGGTTTTTTGCGTTTTGGTTTTATTCTGCGCGGGTAAGCAGTTATCTGTAGGCAGAATTAAATTGAGCCGCGACCTTAAATCCCTTCCAAACATTAGTTTAGCAGGTGTGCAGTTACAGTGCACTGTGTTTTTGTACTCGAATAAATAACAATACAATTTATCTAGTACATTGCATGCTTGTATTGCTGGTAATCTGACATATTACATTGACTTGAAATGGGACCTTAAAATTAATCAGACATGCTAAACAGCCAAGCCGGTGCGTGGCGTACCGAGTACCTTAAATGAAAATTAAAATGGAAATTAAGTATTTCTAACAATAGGTATTGTTATAATAACTTGGTCTGCCGCTTGTCATTAAGCTTAATCAAATAATTAAATTGCAATATTACTAGTTATTAAATATAATATATAGATATAATATAAGATAAATAAGGTTATGAGGTCTTTCATGGATTTAACTTCTAGTCATTATTTACAACCCTTCCAGGCAGATCAATCTTTGAATGACTTTTCTAACTTCTTCCCACTGCTACTATGATCTACTAGATCTTGACCAGATAGAGTTACCGTCAAGGCCGTTTAGGTCTAACAAAACATACTATAAAAAAAATATTTACAAAAAAACAAAACATGATGACATGTTTTACTCGTGATACGCTTTCATTAATATTTTCTCTACTCCTAGCCTAGAAGCGGCTAGGAGTATAGAAAAAAATAAAATTTCTAATTATTTCAGGTGTATTGCTGCATTGACGCACGCCGCCGTTCCCCGGTCAACTAGCATAGTTGGCGCGGCTATGTAGATGTAGGGTGAGGCATTTTTTCGACTTTCGCTCGCCCGGTGTTTGCCCTTTTTTATTACAACCAATTGTGATTCTTTATAAAGGAAAATGAAGGATAAGTGGGTCGTAAGTTTTTAAAAACATGATGTTAGTGATAACAAATATGACTGACTGATGACTAAACTATATTTTTTTACACGACTGCTCAGAAAAATGACTGTAATGTTTTCATGTATGTATGTAACGATTCTTTATTCCACCAGAACTTCTAAACGGCTGAGCCGGTTTAAATGTGTGTGGTATCGTTAGAATCCTTTCACTATGCCGAGTGACATAGGATACTTAAACTGTTAAAATTAAAATAACAACAATGGCAAAATGTCACTTATTTATGTCAACAAAAAATAATTATTACAATATGGGTATCCATTGGACGGGTCTTAATGTGGATCTCAAATATATACGAATATATAGTAGAATTGTTAAAAGGGTTTAATAATAATATCATTAAATTGAAGGGTTTTTAAATATTGCTTTTCATTTAGTTATAGGTATATTAAGTCTGAGCGTGCAGCTTGTTAGATAAGAGTAGGTACACAGTGTGGTCTGTATGCTCATATGTCTCTGCAAATAGGTTACCAGCCCTGACGCTTAAGGTAATTTTGCTAGCTATTTCAGTGGTAGTCTTAGGTATAAGTTACTAGATTTTGCCCGCGGCTCCGTCCGCATAGAACCTATTTATCGCTATCCCCTCGGCATCTGCCGTGTTTTACCGGACTATAATTTATCTCTGTGCCTTTCATCCAGGTCTGTTCAACTGTGGTTTAACAATTCTGGCGTGATTGAGTGACAAACCTCCAAACATTCGCATCTATATTGCTAGCTCCTGCCCGCGACTTTGTCTGTGTAGATTTCGATTATCGTTATTCCTTAGGGAACTTTTTAATTTCCCAACTTTCGCATCTATAATATTAGTAGGATTAATAACATTTAATATAAGCAATCCAGGAAAGTTCCGTATTGAACGCAAGCATTGCAAAATGGCCGACGCGACGTTAACCCCGCGGGTAATCGCAGGACGTTGAAATGTGGTCCGAGATAGGCGGAGGATTTAGGCAGCCACGCAGCCATTAAGATTACTCACTGTCGAGCGTAAATCAAGAATAGATTTAATTTACGTTTTGCTTTGGTTTATGAACGTTGTGAACTCTGTTCCTATTCAGACTGCCAATGACAACAACAATTATACCTGACTGTAATTGTCTTTAGATAGAGGATGAAATAGTGATGAGCATAATGTTACCTCTAATTAGTTTATTAAAAAGGTAGAATATATATTGTTCATCATCATCGTATTATTATGCTATTAGCGTATCGTATTAATCTGTCAAAACATCACTACATTTTCACGTCAATAATATTTCGAAAAAACCGGCCAAGTGCGAGTCGGACTCGCGCACGTAGGGTTCCGTACCACTATACATCTAAATAAATGTTTTTCTTTATTCTTTATTATATTGGAATTGATTGAATGAAAGGTAAAATGCGGTTTACGATTTATAACGTCTTAAAAAAAAATTAATTATTAGATCTCGTTCAAACCAATTTTCGGTGGAAGTTTGCATGGTAATGTACATCATATATTATTTTTACATTTATCATTCCCTTATTTTAGAAGTTACGGGGGGGGGGGGGGGGCACACATTTTTCCACTTTGGAAGCGTCTCTCGCGCAAACTATTCAGTTTAGAAAAAATATATATTAGAAACCTCAATATCATTTTTGAAGACCTATCCATCCACACGTATCGGTTTGATGAAAAAAAAATAATTGAGTTTCAGTTCTAAGTATGGGGAACCCCAAAAATTTACTATTTTTGTTCTATTTTTGTATGAAAATCTTAATGCGGTTCACCGAATACATCTACTCACAAAGTTTCCATAGTATAGCTCTTATAGTTACGGAATAAAGTGGCTGTGACATACGGACGGACAGACGGACGGACAGACATGACGAATCTATAAGGGTTCCGTTTTTTGCCATTTGGCTACGGAACCCTAAAAACAAAATGTATATGACAGGCTTCAGTCAGTGTCATGATATTTTCCCAGAAAGCGCTTTTCATCAAAAAATACAAGATTAAATATAGATTACTACCTCAAAATAAACATGAAGACAATGATTAAGTGTATAAATAAATAATGTGACCATGCTCAACCTTCCAAAGTACGCGAATATGGAGTAATAATGCTTAATTGATTGGTTTATTTGATTGGTTTATTGGTTTATTATATGAGTGGCATGAATCTGAAAATGTAGTTATGTACAAATTCAGCAGTGCAAAAAAACCCTATTAAAAATTGTTAAGTAATCTTAGGAATTGCATATTTGAACAGAAAATAATACACGACTTATTGAGATCCATTTCAAAAGAACCTTTCCATCAAAAAATAAGTTTATCGAAACAAGTTAGTAGGCTAAAAAAAGTGGCATAAAAAAATGATTTTTTTTGACGAGTATTTTTAAACCCAAAACAGCATACCTTTTTACATTCCTCATTTTTATACTTTCTTTTATTAACCTCATAGTATAGTCAGCCATTGTTTATAAAGATATGTTTGAGTACATATTAAACAAAGTGGAATCAGGCGCCAATTTATATTTTAAATACTAAACTTTGACATTTCATTAAGTAACTAAACTACATGCATGCACGTGTCAAACAAAAATATATAGTCGAATTAACTAGCCTTCTAGGTAGTTGCCTACTTTGCATCACTTATGGGGTCATTATCTAGCATTATGAGAAGTATGCATACATTTCACAGCAATAAAATTATAGTTAAATTAAACTTAATTTTAACTGTGACGTGAATGCACAGACCGGACACTTTTTAGAAAACAAAGTTGGTTTCTGCCTTCACGTCAGTATTGCAAACATTAATGAATTGACGGACTAGCTATACGAGTTCTCTTGTTAAAAAACATGTAACGTTAATCAAACCGAAACGTTATATCTATTACAAGCTGAAGTAATATAAACAAAATTATGAATCATTCACTTTTATGGTTAAACTATCACATTCAATCTGCATCACCATTTACGCGATCTGAGCATGGCGCTCGCGTGAAATTGTTTTGTTATGATTGTTTTACCTGTCGCCTCTATATCTACGTACTCTCTGACCTATGCACCTCACGGGTTTAACCTCCATTACAATAAGCGATCTGTACCCTTACCATGAGTAACAAATTACCGCACTCGCTAGCGAGTCGAATGCTCTGTCCCTCACAGTGACTTATAGAGTGCACGGGACAGGGCTTTCGACTAGCTAGCAAGTGCGGTAACTTGTTACTCATGGTAAGGGTATTGAGCGTGGAGCTCGCGTGAAATGTCGCCTCCTAGCGCAACCACTAGTTAAGTGATTATTGGATATTTAAGTTTTAATATTTCCATGGAAAGTGTGGATGGAAGTGAGTAGGACATAAACTGACCTGTGGAGATTCTTGGAGAAGAAATGTCCAGCAGTGGACATTTTTTGGGTTGGATTGATGAGCCTTTGAATGATGACTGACAAATAGTTGGTAGGGTGTCCCAGGTTACCTATCCTACTTCTTTATCTTAAGTTTCGTCACTTCTCTCACTCTGTATGTGCGCTTAGATCTTTGAAACGACTCAAGATTTAATGCGGTTTTCATCAATAAACAGAGTGATTCAAGAGGAAGATTTGTTCGAAAAAAAAACTGGATTATGTGCGTGTGTTACAGAAAACTCAAATAAACAAATGCGAAGCGAGGGAGGGTTCAAGTTCAATTCTTTTTTAAATGGCTACTGTCCAGTGGGACAATTCAAGTGTCGAGGTTGGAAGTGGAAGCACACGTCTCGTGTTGTTGGTTTGTTACCTCTTTACGCTGTAACTGTTCAACGGATATGGATGACATTTAAAATGGAGATAGTTTATATGGATTGACACATAGGCTACTTTTTATAGAATAGAATAATTATAATTGAAACATACGTCGACGCCGATGACGTCGAAATGCCTGTCGATAAAATGAAAATGCTGTGAAATTATAAAATGTTTGTAACGCGTACGCATTGTTTATTTAATAATCTATTATTTTAATTGTAATTGTTATATCTTCCATTTATAAAACATGTGACAATGAAACTTAGAGGATCCTCGTCTTAATCTCATTTAATAATTTATATTTTTACTTTACTTGCTGGTTATTATATGTACAATAAAAATAATCAAAAAATAACAATTACAATAAATATTTATAAAGTAAACAATATGTTCAAGTATTTATTTATTTATTTATTTATTTATTTATAAAGTTTTGTAAGTAGGCCCTGTAGGCACTTTTACAAGTCTGAGTCTACCAGCGCTTCCAAAGAGACCACTGTTGAGAAGAAGCGCCGCAAGAAACTCAACAGTAAGCCTTTTTTCTAAATAAATGACTTATTACAATATGAAACTTAAGCTACACAATTTAAATGTCACAGGGATGTACAGGTCCCAGTAGTAATAATAATTAAATATATCCAAATGTCGGATTAAAATAAATAATACAATTTCGGAGATGTAAACAGTCTCCAAATGTCAAATTAAAATTAAGAATTAAATATAATTAAAAAAAAAAAACACAAAACAAGGGAGATGTAGAAAGTCTCCACGGTCAATTTTGGAGCTGTAAAGAATCTCCAGATGTCAAATTAAAATTAAATACAATTATAAAAATAAAAAAAAAACAAAAAATGAAAAAATAAGGGAGATGTAGAAAGTCTCCACGGTCAATTTTGGAGATGTAAAGTCTCCAGATGTCATATTAAAATAATAGGTAATCGTACAGGGAGATGTATATAGTCTCCACGGTCATTAATAATAAAATTGTATAGCAAAAAAATAATAATATAATAATAATCAGTCCCAAGCATTGTCATCATTCATATAATCTTTAATACTATAATAAGCTTTAGAAATTAGTTTACGTTTAACGTAACTCTTAAATTTATTTACTGATAAATGAGTAACACTGCTTGGGAGCTTATTATAGAACCTTATACAATTACCCATGAAAGAGTTTTTTATTTTGTGAAGCCGTGTAAAGGGCACTGCGAGCTTATGTTTATTTCTGGTATTAACATTATGTATGTCACAGTTCTTTCTAAAATTACTGATGTTCTTATGAACATGCATAATGTTTTCATAAATATATTGACTGTATACGGTTAATATATTCGTTTCTTTGAACTTATCTCTAAGCGAGTCTCTATGACCCATCTTGTAAACAGCACGAATAGCCCTCTTCTGCAGAACAAAGATGCTGTTTACGTCAGCACCACTACCCCATAGTAAAATACCATATGACATTATACTATGGAAGTAACTAAAATAAACTAATCGAGCGGTTTTCAAGTCTATTAGATTCCGAATTTTATTAACTGCAAAAGCTGCAGAACTTAGTCTATTCGCTAATTTAGCCAGATGAGGACCCCATTGGAGTTTTGAGTCTAACGTTATACCAAGAAATACTGTATCATTAACTAAGTCTACTTTGTCATTTTTAATAGTTACAGTAGTTTGTCTATTTTTCACATTGGTAGTCATAAATTTAATACATTTAGTCTTTTTCTCATTTAGTAATAAATTATTAACACTAAACCAATGTACTACTTTTGATATAGCATTGTTTACATCCACATTAAACTCCTGTTGTCGTTTGACTTTAAATACGAGTGAGGTATCATCAGCAAACAATACTATATCATATATATTTTTTACAAAACAAAATATCTACAAAATAGCCACGGCAAAAAGGCACGGAGAAAACTACGTTAATAACATATTACGTTACTCGCCGAATAATAAAATAACTTAGCATAACCTAAGTAAACCAAGCAAATTCCATGATCCCGTTTAGCTAGGCCTAAATCTAAACCTAGATCTAAATTTGCGACCTAAAGTTACTAACAAGAATGGCACAACTTTTATAACACGTTCATACTTACATTGTATTGTTTGTAGACTTGCTACGGTCTGCGCTACGGCGTAGATGCTCTACATATGTCTAAGGCTACGCTACATGAAGTTGAAAGTTTGAGACCAAAATATAACCATAACAATTAGGTATATGAGCCGCTATTCCCTACGATAAAAAACATTATCGTCTTTGATCTATTATGATATAGTTTTGACGTCCGCCGCCATTAATGTCAAGTAAATAAGAGCTATCAAAACGGTGACAATACGATAAAGGTTGATTTCCAAAACAGCTCGCGTCGCGTGAAGTGTCGCGGAAGACGCCCGCGGTCAGTTGCTGTGCGCGGCTTGGTAATATAGACTTTAAATACTGTGAACATGATTTAATATCGTTTAAAGACGATAAAATTATTTCCGTTCCAATTCATTGCGGGCCGTTTTGTGGAAATAGTGCTTTACAGATTTAAAAAGATATTGTCTTTGATCTGTTACGGTGTTGTTTTGACGTCAATCGCCATTACTGTCAAGTAAATAAGAGCTATCAAAACAGTGACAATACGATAACAGCTCAAACACGATATGGTTTTTACCGTGTTTCAACACGAGGCCGAAACTTATGCCCAGGGTCTCTATTCTAGGCGGTAAAAACAATATCGTCTTTGACTTGTTATGATATTGTTTTCAACTTTGCCGCCATTACTGTGAAGTAAATAGGAGCTATCAAAACGTTGACAATACGATATGGGTTTTACCGCCTAGAAAACCAATTGTTTTTGACAAGTTATCGTGTTGTTATTAACTCTGCCACTATTATTGTGACGTTGACAATTTGATACGATAATATGTTAAAAGCTATTAGGTTTTACCGTGTAGATCCGCAGTTGTATAAAACGTTCATTAAATCTAATGTTTTCTTTAGTCGCGTGTCATCTTTTTCTTCCTTGGTGAATTAGAAACCGACAAGTGTCCTAAAGGCATATTAGAGCTATTGCGCAAATGGATGTCAAATGTTACATGACACATGCAAATTAATGCATTTTGTCACCTATTAAACTTAAGTATCTAAGTATACTTAATTTCAACGTATGGATGGAGTCTACCTCATCACTTAGTATTTTCCTCTCTGAATCGTTAATGTTGGACTGCAGATTTGATCTGGCAAAGTTATACGAAAATTTTGTTTTTAATGTAGCCTATGCAAAATTATTAGGGTGCCAGTCTTCACTTGGGCTTATAGTTATTTATGTGACTGGAGCATAACAAGAGGCATTAATACACGAGTGAGGTTTTATGAAACGAGCCGAAAGGCAAGTTTCATAATAAGATCACACGAGTGTTTTAATGCCTAATTATGCGTACGGTTGCATGCAAGACTTTATCTACATGCATATCATAAGTTTTCTTCAAGATGTATAATGTGGCGCCTACATTTTTCAAACTTTATTTTCTGTTCTTCGGAACTATTCAAAAGTTCAAAACAAATTAATAACAATGCACCTATGAATGTCAAAAAGCATTACCTACCAGCATTATTCGATAATCACAACCAATTCCAACCTTTTCTTTAAGAAGATGTTCGAAATTTGAATATGATTAAAGTTTTGGCTACCTAAACTGTAGTTTAAAAATTACGATGCAACCACAAATACAGGTTTACTAATATAGGTCATTTGCTTATCGTTTCTGAACATATTATAGGAAAGTTATGCCATGGATGTGGATAAAGAATTATATTATATGACTAACGCAGACTTAATTTCAACGACGTATAGGTAACAATTATCGTAATCGCTTCAATTCGTGATTGGCCACAATCACTTAAACGACATCATTACCAGCCAATAACGGAAACGCTTCCCCACCCCCACATGAAAAACAGCCATACTACCCTGCTATAAAAACTAGAGTCGACTATCTATTAATTTGTCGCAATGACATGCGGCTGTCACTTGTGTCATAACATTGCGCATCCGGTCTGTGATTGGTTGATATTGTTTAGGAGGATAAAAAGGTCCGCCCTTTAGGCACGCCCAGAGAAAAAATGCGTTGCTAGGCAACGGTTGTTAGCGGAGTAGAAAGATGAAAAGTCCAAGTCGATGTATCGTTTCAGAACGTTAGTTGAGTTACGCTGTTTCGATTAGCTCTGACCAATTAAGTTTTTTCTACGTATAGTGCGATACATTTGTAAGTACATATTTTTTTTAACAAATTGTTTATTTGCGACTCTGGTGCTCCATAGGTTTCGATCTGACTTCATTTTGGGATTTACCTTGCAATTTTTGAGCAGAATATTGCGTTCCTCTGTGCCTTGCTCTACTTTGTATCGTGCATTATATTTGATAAATAAAATGCCTTTAAATAACGGACATGAATGTGCAGGCTGCACAAATACTATTGACCCGAAAGAAATCATGTGTTGCTCGTTATGCAGCTTAAAATATGACCTTGCTTGCGCTAACATCTCCGACGCGGAATTTATCCGTCTTTCAAAAGAGTCGAAAGCCACCTGGAAGTGTGATGAGTGTCAAAGCAAGATGCCTAAACTGTGTAACATTCATAAACCCGTCACTACACGTAAACTAAATATCCCGCAGAAAAACAAACCAGGACCTTCCAAAGACTGCAAAGACGACACCGTCAAAGTTAAGAAACAAAAATCTAGTGACGCAGATTCATTCTCTATTGCTAATCTTCGGAAGATTATAAAAGAGGAAATATATCTGTCTCTTAAACATCTTGAATTGGATAAACTCGACTTAATTGAAGAGCGTTTGACTTACTTTGATGAAGAGATATCTTCTATCCAACAGCAATATGAAGATGTCAAGAAGGATTTAGAAGATCAAACTGATTTTATTAGGAAATTGAGAAAGGTTAATACGGATTTACAATGTGCAGTTAAAGATCTGTCTATACGTCTTGATCCAGTGCAACAGCATGGGTGGAATTGTGACTTAGAAATTACCGGAATACCTGAACATGATTAGGAAGGTAGATTATGTCAAACAAACGTGTTAGTCTAGTGTATAGTGACCATGCGTACGAAGTAAAAGGTCACGGATTCGATTCTCGTTACGGGCAAATATTTGTGTTATAACTGATGAGCGCGAGTGCTTATTCTGAGTCTTGGATGTTTTCTATGTACACTCAGGAGCAAAAATAACGGGTCAGAGTCCGTTTTTCATACTAAAGAGGCTATTTCGAAGCCTTGGTTCCTCGCCAGGGAATGCTTTTAGTGAATTCTGATGATGAATACCTCGAACATCGATACAGGACTTCCAGAGTGCCTAGGGTACCCAACTGAATAAATCTTCGGTTAACGCCGGAATTGTGCATGTTCAGAATAACATCTAAAATGGCAATAAAATGTAAGGAAATCCAAGTGCTGACTCCAGTTAGGTATCTTAAGAACTTTTGACCTCCTCTATTGAACCTCGCAGTATCCACCATTAAAACTCACTCAAAACAACACCTGGCGAGGAACCAAGGCTTCGAAATAGTCTCGTTTATATGAAAAACTCACTCTGACCCGATATTTTTGCTCCTGAGTGTATTTCTAAACACATGTTTATTGTGGTCTAGTACCCATAGTACAAGAGTAGAGCTTAATTTCAGACCAGGTCATTTTGTGTGCGATTTTCCGTCTTGTATTTATTTATTCATGTATGTCTAGTAAACATAACCATTTATTTTCCTCACTACCATTAACCCGTCATTGTAACTTGAAAGTAAAATTGTAAACGTCTTGCATGATTGTATGCAGTTAAATTATTATTATATCGCGTGGTTTACGAGAACAAATGACTTTGATTGACGTATTTTGGACCCGATTTAACTTATACAAGGTCATAATAATTATGTTATCTATTGTAGACATCAGGGTACCTAAGTACCTACCTGAATACGTAAAAAACTCTTGCGTGTAGTTGTATACAAAACGAATACAGAATTTACGTTAAAGTTCCAATACAAAATGCGTGGAATATTACAGGTACAGATGTTTTGTAACTATAGTACTCGTAATGAAAACGGGTCACTTTGTATTGAATTAGGTACAGTCGAGTTCATAAATATGTGTACACTTTAGTACCTTGTCTATTTAATGTCATGTTTAAACTGCCATATATCAATTGTCACATCACAGCGATTAAAGTGACAAGGTGTCCACATATTTACGAACTCGACTGTACCATAAAAGTAATCTTTACTAAAGTTTTTCACCAATACGTTATGCTGTTGATTATGGCGGCGTGGAGAAAGCGAAGAAGCACACGTTGCAGGTTACAGGCCACCTGTGCCCCGTATCACGAAGCTAAAAGTTACAACAGTCCTGTTGTAACTTGTAGGTAACTTCATGAAACGGACCTCTGATGGTAAGTAGTATCTGTGACCCATAGGCATTGAAATTCTCAAGACTACAATCATAAGACCCCAAATGCGTTGCCAACCCTGAGGATAAGATGGAATGGCTAGTACTTTCACCGGTTGTCTTATCCCCGCATCGGAACGGAATTCGAACACTGCTGGTTGGCAGTGGTTTAAAGGCTAAAATGGCGTAGATAACGTGATGATGATAAGGAGGCTAGATCAACTTGCCCGAGACTTTGTACTTAGGTCTCAGTTGACGGCCAGAGTCGGTAAAAGGTTAACTTTTAACATACCGCGAAGCTGCACCGTTCTGGTGCCTAACAAAATCAGCCTTGGAAAATATAGATAGAAAGTGAAGATGCTTCTTCTTTGTTTATATATCTTTCCGTATAAATGCTCTTTATTTATCTACCTACTAGTTGTATATTTTTTGTGCCCCGTCTAGGTTAATAATATGTCTTCGACCGCAGCCCTCATAGCATTCTAGCTGTGTTTCGGTTTGAACCTCAAGTTTGAACATAACGAATGGGCTTACGAATCTGCCGCCCTGTTTCTAATTGGTTCAAGGCCGGCGATAAAATAAAGAAATATTGTTTAGTTCCGGCGCTTTATAATAACATGTGTGGGGAACATTTTGTTACGTTTATTTTGTGCTAAATGTTTTTTTTATTTAGGACATTTTTGTTAGGCACATTATTGTACGGCGTCTAGTTGGCATAGTATGTAAATACGAGTAATAACTTGCACTACTGCACAAATAGAAAAAATAAAAACTAAACACAAATAAGTATTTAGTTTGGTAAACTGACCACCAATTCAGACTATCGATTTCCGGCAGTCTCTGATTCATTCGGTTGGTACGATAAAATCGAAAATGTAAAACTTTTGCAATTTTAGTTCGTTCGGTTACCGGTTGAGATAAGCAGTTTTTCGAAAAAACTGTGATTGCAGTTATTCTCAAAATAAAGGAGTGTTCCTAGAGTGAAATTTTCTATCACTAATATTAGGGTACTTATTTGCCCTAGTTACCTAGTTAATAACTTACATAAAGTTATCTTGGGGTTGTATCGGTGTGTCCAACGGCTGTCTAAAGGCTGTTTTTCCACCGGCAAGATTAGGCGGGGCGAGAATTTTAATTTGTATTAAAGTACCTTTGTCACCGAAGGCGCGCGAGGAGGGAATTGATGTTTTGAAATACAAATTTCAATTTTCGTCTAGCGTCGCCTAGCGCCTGTGGAAAAGCACCATCAATCCCACAGCGGCACATAATAATGTTAACATTGCTGCTTGGCGACGGGTTAACGAGCGGGGTGTTACTCTTAAAAACCGCGCCCGGTCGGACAGACGAGCGAAATCGCAGCGGCGAGTGTAAGTAGTTCCATCAGAGCGAACAAAACACATTTTAGTGCGTGCACTCATTAGGCAGCCTTATACGTTCGATAAGGCATGCTGCCAAATTGAAAATGCACGCGTTAAAATGTGTTTTGTTCGCTCTGACGGGACTAGCTAAACTCGCCGCTTGGACATTCACTCGTTCGTCCGACTGACCGCCGTTGTTAAGAGAATCACACCCGTGGGCGGACCCGGCACAAGGCCCATGCAACTAATTAAGGTATTTTTTGATGTGTAATGAAAACGGTCAGTGAAAACCTGTATTTATTTTAAAAATTGAAGTTTCCACTTTAGAAGTCACTTTTGAAAAATGAATTATCCAAAACCATTAAGGCCAAGTTGATGTAATAATTATTATATTAAACCCCATTTTGTCGTTTTATTAACCAATCATAAATCACAGGCAATAGTTTATTTCCATACCAAACAGCCATTTTGTAACGACTGAATTCCACGTGGCGCGGAAAAATATGAACGCACGAAACTTCGTGCTGCGATAGCGTGTCCCGACCGTCACGACAACTCTTTATCCGTTCACATCACGAATATACCTTACTAACTTGGAACACAGTTCAGAATACAACAGCAAATTGGTTTGCAGAATTTATTCTTAAAACGATCTTGGTTTAACGTGGTACGGTTGAAAATGTAATGGTTGGTTATCGCATTGGGGTAAAGAAAAACTTACGGTGTCAACGTAAGTAGTTCTAGGAACGGCTAGACGAATTAAGTGTCGTTTACGATATTTGCCCTACTTGTGTTCGGATTTATAGCTGTGCTTGAGTAGCTATTGATTACAGTTTTAGATTCCTATCTGGAATAATTGTTCAACATGGGAATTAAATGGGCTATTATAAAACCAAAGGCCCTCCTTCGAAACTAGACATTAACTTAGTAAATAATAAGTCTTATCAAACAAACGGGTCGTCGACAGTTTAAATATTAGGGGAATACGAGTCAAACACTTAAACTTAATGTAATGCCTGTACTTCAGTCTCGCATGAGTAGAAGCGAGGCTGAGATACACTGCATGCCGTCTTTAAATACGAGACGGAATGTAAAACTTTTGTAATAACATCAATGTATTTCAGCCTCGCCTCGTCTCGCGCGAGAGTGAAGTGCAGGCATAACGGTCTGTAATTTTTTAATCTGCAGACTGTTTCACTGTGGTTTCACTACTTTAAAATCAAGCTTGAGAGCGGAAAAAATATTGCAACTAAAATATTGATTTGCTACACTAATCAGACTTTAAGAAAACACCACAAGCATATTTCAGAATGTTTTATTTCTATACAAAACAGACATTCATAGGGTAAGAGCACCAAAAGATGAACGATTAAGCGACTACACCAACTTTAGACAGGTTATATTTAGTGAAAGTAACAAATTTCACCCTATTTAATTTTTTTATATGGTACAGTATATGGTCTAGATTGAAAATGACTATTATAAAGCCTGTTATTATATCTCCGTATTTTTCTAAAAATCATTGAAACCAAAAATGTACCGATTTGCCCAAAAGATGAACAGCGTGCCCTAATTCTGAACGGTTGGGGCCCAAAAGTTGAACTAACATAATAAAATACCTATATCATTTTAATTCTATTCATTTTTAGCAATAAAATGCGAGTTAACGAAATATTCTTTATTTTTTAATTGTTTACATTTATTTAATATTACTTACGTACATAAGGTTCCTATTTTTTATGTTATTTGTGTCATAAAAACAACGAATTAGTATTTTTTATCAATAATCATTAGCAAAACTACTTAGTTACTTATCTTTTTAAACAGATAAACCGACAAAAAGTGTTACTTTAACATTTATAATATTAGTAAACATTTCCATAAATACTACTAGTATACTACTACTAGTGTTCATATTATAAAACTATGCCTAAAAGTTGAACGACTGAATTTACTTAGTTCAATTTTAGGACACAGAATTTATGAAATGAACAAACAAAATCAATTAGGTGTTCACATATTGGAATAGAATCCAAAACATGAACTAGTAAATTTAATTCGTTCAAGTATTAGGCACACATTTTTTATTGAACAGTGATAGTTTTCATAGTATTTAAAACTCCAAAATCATTGGATTAGACATCAAAAGCTATGTTCATCTTTTGGTTTAAAGATACAAGAGCATTTAACGATCATTTTAAGTTTTAAAATTTCCATCTGTCATTTTGGTACGATTTATTAAGAAGCTTTAAAAAAAGTACGCCTTGCCTAGTAGCTGAACACCGTTCAAGTATTGGCTTAGGTATATATTTTTGAAACCATTACTTGAACGGCATATTTCTCGTTAACTAACAAGAAAAAAGAAATATCGTATAACTCCAATAAAAGAGTGATTAATCAAGAATACATACCTAGCAAATCCTTCTAAGACTGACAATTATTTTATTTTATACGTAATTAAAAGCTTAAATTTGGAGAGCACTGTCCTTAGCTATTTTCCCATACTATCGACGTTTTCGGCGGGAAGCTCCACAACGACGACCGATCACGGCCAAAAAGAATATAATACTATGTTAAGATTTAATGGAGGTGTAAGCAAAGAGTTGCTGTTTAAGAAAAATAAATTCCGAACTATGTAATATTTGTCAGGATTTAGTTATGTGATTATTTCGATCGAGTGTTCAGCTTTTGGGTGTCGTTCATCTTTTGGTGCCCCTACCCTAGTACAAAATTATACAAATAAACGTATTCAATCTTATACTAGTCTTCAGATTCATTTAGGGCGTTCTTATCGCGCTTCTTTTTCTTTTTCTTGTTTTTTACTTTCTCATCTACATTCTCAACGTTATGATGCGTCTCTTCATCATTTTGCTTTTTGCGTTTATTTTTCTTTTTATTACTGCTTTCTTCAACTTCAGGAAACTCAACACACTCTGCATTGTCTGCATGTTTCAGTTTCTTTTTCTTCGGGGCTGTTTCATTGTTATCAATCTGCTCTATTGTTACCTCAGCATCATTATCTGCTACATTTTCATCATTAGAATGTTTATTTTTATGCTTACGCTTTTTCTTCTTCTGTGGGATGTCTTCTTGTAACTCAGTTTCAACAAACTCAGACTCATTCACATCGGCTTCAACTTCATTTTGATGCTTCTTGTTCTTTTTTTTCTTCTTGGCGCTTTCAAAACCTTCCGCTTCATCATCATTTGGAGCTTTAACATCATCTTCATCAACCTCAACATTAGCATCTCTCTTTTCAAAATACTTCGGATCTCTGTCTAACACTGCTAGGAAGAATCCAGTAGTTAAGTCGGATTCAGTTCTGGCGTATAAACATCTGGTACCCATACTACCGTACATGCCGGATCCAAAGTTGTTCCATTGTCCTTTTAGCAACTCTTTCACATCCTGAACTCTCCATTTCGCTCTCGAAGTTTTCACCACGTTTGTGATCACTCTTTCGTTTTCTTCGGGAAAAATAGAGCAAGTACTGTACACAATTCTTTTTGCGTTAGGAAAAGCGTTCATTGCGTGCTTGAGGAACTTCTCTTGTAAAGATGTTAGTTTAGCTAGCCTAGTTTCTTCTATGTAGTTGTGTACGCATAGCTCCATTCCTGAAATGACATTAAAATTTAGAATACGGTATTTTACTAATGTCTAAAATAAAATCTGTAACTCTATCACTAACACTTAAAATACAAATAAATTTAGTCTATTTTTAATTAATAAAAAACTAAAAAAAGGAAGCTGTTTGATCACTAAAAATAGTGACGTAATAAGACAGTTTTTTATACAAACTTCATACTAGCAATCGTCTTTGACGCTTCAATGAAAGTTCCTGATTTGATATAGAGTCAACTACCGTTTTGAGTTATGAAGAAAATAGAGCATATTGTCTTGTAAAAGTATATCAGAGATTGAGCTGATATAGTTTTTTTTTTCATAGACTAATAACAATAACTGCATCTGACGTCATATCATATCTAAAGACGGTACTCGTTTTATTAATGATTTCCAATAATTCGCTGTATGTCCATTCACACTTCTACACTTTACCGGGGATTATAGATGATTATGAATATTTATATGTACTACCCATTACCTGATCCAGAACAGCTTGGGTCGAGGAGTATGTATTCCACGTCGTCATAGTCCCCCCTCCTGATCTCCAGGGCATCTTTATTGATTGTCTCGACGCATTTAGAACCAGTCCTCGCGACGAAGTCGCACAGAGTGTGATACCTTTGCACGTTGCGTTCTACTGCATAGATCTTGCCCTGAAAAGAGGTTTTATAACTATTGGTACCAATTTGGTATGAAGCTTGTGGTAGCGTTTGAAATGAGTATGTCCTAAGTAAATGTCAAATTTAATCGCCAAAGCAGATTCGATCCTCTCCCGTTAGTAATGGGGTTACACTTGCTACAAGAGCTTTGCCTGAGATACCGCCACTTGTCTAAGGGGGCTTCTAAACGAGCAACATTTTTACGGCAATGTGTGGCCGGCAACTATACGCATCTTGCACTAACATACGAAGTAAGAGTAAGATAGCACTAGTTGCCGGCCACACATTGCAGCAAAACATGGCCCGTTTAGAAGCCCCTTTAGCAACACAGTACGTGTGTCAGAACTATCAATAACTACCATTAACAAACATAGACATGTTGGTTAATGGCTGAAAGATTCCTCTGTGCTGCTTAAGTTTAAACGTCTGAAATTCAGTACTATTACCTAACAATGGTCTGGTTTGGGGACCCTTTGGAAGTCCTTCGGCGTCGCGATCGCAACTAAATAAATCGAAAGATTCAGCTGTTACTTTTGAATTAGATTTATGATTTCTTTTGAAGTTTCATAGTCAATATTAAAGCGTTGACTTCACCTTCGCTTAGAATCACTACAGTTTTCTAACTAAGACGCAACAGTTTGATTTTACGTTTTTGCCTGTTTGTAAACTACTGCTAACTTATAGTATTAGCACAGCTATCAAACCCGTCCCAAAACTTGTCATTAGCCGGTAAGTCTCCTATAGAGGTAGAACTATTTAGGTAGCTTGATAAGTTGATAACAAAGGAATCCCCATACCCTTCATTGATGCCCATACCTCATTCCTCATGTAGGCCGCGAGCTGCGTGGTCTTCATTCCAGGTGCCGCACACATGTCCATGGCCACGCTGCCCTGGGGTGCAGCCAGCAAGTGCACCGCCAGGGTTGTCGCCTGTCGATTATAATGCTTTAATTGCATTCTGCCTGATTAATCCTAAAGGCAGTAAGAATATGAGTATATTCAATTCCAAGTCCAAGTATTTGACTGAATTCTTAATAATACAGCTATGACACAAATTGAACTAAAATGGTTAAGAATGTTCTGACTTTTCCTAATTATTTAAATCTAAGTATTTTGTGTATATATAAATGTATATATTAATTTCTGTAATGTATAATATTTAGATATAACTATAGTATATAAGTTTTTATTTGTTTATTTTTCGTGTTGTTTTATAAAATCTTATTCATTTCTATTGTTTGCTACACTTATTTTTTCACTTGCCCAAAAGGTAAACTGGAAGAGATCCATTAAACGTATAAGTTTGCCTTTACTACTTTCATTTCTGTATTTTTTATATTTTAGTACAATAAAGTGTACTGTGTATACAGGAGAAGCAAGAATCAGGTGTAAACGAAGGGATAATTGCCGTCAAACTTCTTGAACATTAGGCGAGGTAGTGGGGGAAAGTTCGCGCATCGTACACATACGTGCAAAAAAAAGTACCTAATTTATGTTACATAATATTTTCAAATCTTAGGATAAATGATACACAAAGAAAAAAAATGTTTAGGTATATTATTATTAGAATAACACTAAAAAATACAGGAAACTATTTAAAATAGATTAGTCTTGAACTAAAAAGGATATTCCTTCCATTAAGTCAATACCAGCGCTGGTTGGTCTTGATTCAAAAATCAATATCAAATTATAACAAGAAAATTAATGATAACAATCGGCTTTATCAGTGCACGCAAGTGTACTCGGGAGGCAGAGGGACGTGGACGCGGTGCGGGACGCAAACGTCAACTGATTGATTGACCAATGGTGCGTGCTCCCCCGCCGCCACCTCCCGCCGCCCGCGGCCCCCCTCCCAACGAAACCTAAAAATCGCTTCTGCGCAAGCAAGGTTACGTGTTCAAGAAGTTTGGCGGCAACTAGAATAATTTGATCAAAATTGGCAAATAGGAAAGATAAAACTGTCACTTGTAGCTTTTATAAATGTTTATCAACTACGCGACATTGCAGTGCTTCGACAATGTTTGCGGAGGCACAGACTGTTTTTTTTGCGTTTTTGAGAAAAAGATGTGCCTCGCTTCTCAGTTGCAGTCTCTGCAGCTCTAACAGCATCCAGAGGGTGTGGCGCAGCTCTTAGACGCGCCGCTGCTGCAGCGCTACGTGCTGCCTGCGCCTGTAGTCGCTGCACTCCGCCGGCTTTCAAATTATTTATTTTATTTTATTATGATCTAACACAAGAATAAGACTGTTACTAACCACCATATTGATTCTGTCCAAAATAAAAATACTGAATTTGAATTTGATATGATAATTATACGACGACGATGCAGACGCAGTTTTAGCCTGGTTGGTGGTGCCCTACATACGAAGCTCGAGGTCCTGGATTTCGATTCCCAGTCAGGACAAATATTTGTGTGATGAGCATGAGTAGGTATTTGTTTATGAGTCTTGGGTGTTTTCTATGTACAATTATTTATTTCTCTATGTTAGTATGTTAATTGTTGCCTAGTACGCATAGAAAAACCCAGAGCTGTGACTAGGTCAATCCGTGCGAGATATTGCCTCGTTTTTTCTTACCTTATCCTGTAATATAATTTTGTTCTCCATATACAGTTCATGTTCATGCAGTTTGGTTCCCGAAGAAAATACAAATACAGTCTTCACATGATAGTCTTGTGTGAAGTCATATTCTGTCAGGTTTTTTATCTGGGTCAAGTAATCATCGTATGAGCCTGAAGTGCATCTTATGAAACGATATTCCTCGTCTTGAAATGCTCTGATAGCATCAGATGTGGTCAGAAGGTTGGTGTTGACTCTTACATAACGAGGCCTGCGGACAACTTTATTACAGAAAATATTGTCAGAAATCTGGAGCATAGAATAATACTAATAATGTTGCGAGCATAAAACATTTTGTCAATTAGCATTAAGCTGCTTACATACTTAAAAGACAAACTAAATGTTCTGTATCAAAGGATTTGGCACACTGGATGCATTCTGCGGTCTGCGGCATCAAGCATCTTATGCCTCTATCAGTTTACTAATTATAACAGAGATACAAGATACTTAACTTCACCGCAGACCGCATCCAGTGTGCCAAATCCCTAAATATTGTAATCAAATCGGTTTTGCAAACTTTAACACCATTACATTTATTGTAGGTAGTTTAGCCGAGTTATTACGATAAATGTCAAAGAACTCACAAGTTGTATTGTGCCAAACTGTTTGAGTGTTGAACTGTAATTACACTTGAAGGGAAACCAATCTACTCCAAAGTTAATAAAACACAATCTTAAATTGTTTTGCAAAGCATTAAATTTAATACACAGTTATGAACATAATATAATAATGAAATAAACGTTAATCTACAAGGATTAACTAAAGTTGGGAATGACCATGAGCACATTTTCAATCCTGTTTAAGATTTAAACCACTTTTTTCTGTTGTGGGAGCACATTTGACTGCATATTGGTCCACTTCATTTCCATGCTCATCATATTCTTTCTCATAGTAGGCATTGTATGCATATGCTGCTACAATAATATTAACCACAATTACAGTAGACACCACAGACCACACTGTCCTCGTAAAATTATCCACTGGATAGTAATCAGTCAGGGCATGCTTCACAGCAAAGAATGCTATGAAGGGGAGAGTGAACATGGCAATACTAAACAGAAACAGTTTAGCTATTACCAGTGCTGCCAGTTTCGATGACTTAGAGATTAGTGGACCTTCATTAGATGTTTCCGCCATAGTTTATGAATGAGGTTAATAGATCTGAAAAATAAAAGAATATTACCTTCTGTTTTCAAATCTTCTTCATGGTCAGCAGTGTACTTTTCAAATTGCTCTTTGTAAGATAATATAGTTTGTTCAGGTTTGCTTTGTCCTGGAAGAGCCTTTTTGCCAAATAACAATTCAGCCGTTAAGATTTTTGCCAGCCAAAGATCTAAGCGCGGCTCGTTAGCAACTAGGCTACAACTCTCAAAGATTTTATCAATATCGGCTGCATGTTTTATGGTTTCTGTTATTAATGCATATAGCACGTTAGTTCTCTGGAAATATTTTACACAGTAAACTACTTTGTTATTTAATATATATGAAGAATATTGTTGCAAGACCATACTTACAAAGTGGCGAAGCTTGTCGTCGTACAGTAAAGATTTGACGCTACCGCCTTCAGTAGAAACTTTCTTGAAGATATTAGCAGCGACCTTGTAATGTCTTGGTACCTTAACGGAGTGCTGAAACATTTTTTTTAATGCAATAATGTGGCGAAAAACATTTCATTGCTCAATTCAATTCAATTCAATTCTTTGATAATTTCATTGCTCAACATCAAACAATAAATCACGAGACATATGTCATTTTCAAGTTTGAGGTTAGAAATTGTTTAAGCTACATGATAAACCGATCACATTTCAACGTTTTTTATTATACTGTAGGTTTCCTCGAACTCTGGCAGAATAGATACAAAACATGCTAAACCCTTGCTCCCAAAACTAAGATTAATAAAAAAGTAGAACCATAAACAATTTACTACTGTAGTTTATTGGTTGCACGTAAGTCGTAATCCTTATTTACAATTTCTCAAAAACATTACTTGTGTTCTCAGTTCGCAGTTGTAGCATACGTGAATTATGTAAACGTTTTATGTCTAGGTAATGATAACAATCACGCCCGTTACTCGCGTGTGCATATTGTTTGTGTAATAATCATTGACAGTTTCATTTCGAATGGCGATTTGTCCCTCATAAAAATACCAGGAAACGCTATGATTCAACACTGCGGTGGTTTCAATAACAATGACTAATGTGTTCGGTGTAATATTTTCAGTCGGAGACAGCGACTCGGTCGCTATGTGAGCATGTTATGGGTGAAAGGTTGTCAAATGTCGTGGGGGTAATTTGGACAATTCGGCTGTAATCAATCAAAACAATGGTTCCTGCACCGAGCTGCCCGTATACGTGGGATTACTGGGCGGGGGAGGACTCTCCGTCGTATGACGTGGAGCTGACATGTTTGCTGCCCAACTCTGTTTACATTCCCCTGCAGCAATGCTGGGACGCGACTCTCCAGGACGTAAAGGAGGTGAGTACTGAGAGAGCACCCGGGGTCTCCGGGGCTCGTGGGCCTCGCCCGCGCCGCCCTCCGGCAGACCTCTAGCCCCTACCCACTAAAGTAGGTTAACTGTTGAGTAATAATATGTCTAGAGATAGCTGTGATTTTTAGAAAGTAGATCACATTGTTTACTTGTCTGTGCACTCGATTCGGGCGTGTAGGCTGACTAATTGCAGTTTTGTAAACAACCAACACCTACATTTTCTTATTTGGATCTTGTTCAAAACAATTTATTGCTAAGTTATATTTTATCTGTTTACTTGTATTCCTTCCTTTAAATACAACATGTGGTTGTTTGTAATAGTGATGTTTGTTTGTATACTATATTGTGATAAAAGCACAATTCAAAATATTTCATGTAGTTTCAAGACATACAGGTCTATATACTACTGACTTTTTTCCTATAAGTCTCTAATATTACAAACATGACATATTAGATTTTTTTTATTAATTAACAATAAACTTATTTTTCAGGCATTATGGAACAGAGCAGCAAGATATCCCCTATTTGGGATGCTGCACGAGATGTCCGGCTATGTGTTCCAGTTTGTGAACTCGCTCTCTGTCCTCGAGGAGGTCAACGACGAAAACAAGCGCCTCAGAGAAATCAAACCCGCATTTGGTGTTCTCAAAATAGTAGAACGGTCTATAAGACCGGGAGAGCAGTTTCTGAATATGCAAATTAGTCATTTGATTGGGAAAGGTATGCCAATGTTTATTTTACTTCATATAAATTAGCTAAGAGATATAGCTAAGTATATTTAAACATATATATTATATAGATTGAGTTTTTACACATTGACATTCTTAAAGAGTACTCATCAGTGAAAGTCATTTTTGAAAACATGTGCAACCGCAGTATAGATTACGTAACATTGTAACTTGTATTACCTTCTGAATGCTATTTAGATTCTCCTCCCAATAGTTGTTACTCAGTATAAGTTATATTATGACATTTCTTAATCCAAGGTACATTTTGTTTTTAGGTTTAAATGAATTTGATAATCTAAGGAGTTCAGAAATCAATGACTTTCGTACGCGGACAAGATACATAGCCGAGGAGAGTCTGGTAAAGAGAGTGAAAAGTACACCCCTGGACAGATTGCGGTACCACTGCCCACCGAGACTAGCCAAGAGTCCCAATGTGCCCACTACGTTGCTGAGTCACCTGAACAACCACAACTTCTTAATATATACCAAAGTGGCAGAGATAGAGGTAAGTGCGAAAGGGTTTTTTTTTGTATGTGATGAAAATACAAGTTAGATAGGTTTAATGTAGGACAGTATGTATACCTAGAAGTTTTTTTAAAATCAATATTGGTTTTGCATTTGACCTCAATCTCACCTGAAATTAAGTGATGACAGGTCGAAGGTGGTACACGCTTACCCAGAAAATGCCTAATGGTAGTTAAGAGTTTTACCATCTGCTGTTATACATGTAGCACATCATGTCCAAATCCATACAAATGATGGTGATGGAAACTGAATTTCGAATTTCACTTCATCAATTGTATCATTTCCATGAAAAAATTTATCAACTTTTTGGAGATGCGATGATGTTTTTAGATTTCTTAAATATCAATTATGAAGGTAAGGTTAGATTAGACTTGTGACTACCAAAAATATTACTTATGCACTGTGAAATACCATTCAATGAAATGCGGGAGGTAGGACCTTGTGCAGGGTCCGTCCGGATCGCTACCACCATCTTATCCATTAACCTACCGCCAAACGGCAGTGTTCGTATTGTTGTGTTCCGGGTTGGGGATAAACCGGCCAGTGTAATGGCTAGCATAGAGGCATTCCATCTTAGTCCTCAGGGTTGGCAACGCATTTACAGTCTTAGGCTTGCAGTCTTGTGAATGCGATTGTCTATGGATCACAGTTTCCACTTACCATGAGGTGGCCTGTGTACTCGTTTGCCTTCTCTATGCCATAAAATATATATATATATATATATATATATATATATATATATATATATATATATATATATATATATATATGTTGAAAGGCTTTTTGATGAAACAACTGTTAATGATACATAGGATTGAACTAGAAATTGTTGAATTGCCAGTTTGTTATGGAGTTGTTTTTTTTTAACTTAACTTTAAAACAAACAGCAAGGTAAAAGACTAACTCCGGAGACAGAAGTGTGTCAAGCCAAAAAACTGGGTGTTGTGTTAGAACTTTTTGTCTGTCTGTAGTCACCTTCTGCCCAGCATCACACCATTCTGCCTTTACCTCTGTTCTGGCCTCTGGTTGAAATGATTATTAGTAATGATTATTGAAAAGGGCCGAAAGCCGAAAGGGCTTAAGTACCCGAAACCGACGTGAATGCATGACTCGATGTATGAATGTGGAAGAAGCGAAAGAGAATTTTCAGTGGAAAGAAGTAGTCTCTGCCTATTCCTCAGGGAAATAGGTGTGATTTAACGTAATTGATTAGTATAAAGATGATTTTGCATGTTTTATTAATTGCTTGCTAAATTTGCCAAGTTATAATGAAACCACATGTCATGTAATTTGTGATGGAAAAAATAAAATAAAACTACGTTAAACACATTTTTTTTATATCTCTAGAATCGTAAATCTAACCTGAAGTGCATGTAAAGAGAATCTAAGAGATTATTATAAACAAAGTTGTTAACAGAGATAACATTATTTATGGGTATAATTAACGTCACAACAACATATTAATAGTATTGCTATTATTGTTGTATTGTTTTGTGACTATGGGAATGACTAATGACGAACTTCGCGGTTTAATTGGTGTAGTATTTTCCTTCCTATTTTTGAATAATATAGACTTTATCCTATTATTTATTTGCACGCGAATATGACAAATTCAAATAAAATATATACTGTGTTTATTATTGGGATAAAATGGCTATCTTAGTTAGTCTCATCATAAGGAAAACTTAAATTAAATTGAATGTAAATTAATAATAATAATTACAACATATTTTTTTATTTTCCTCATCGAATTAGCCATCAGCATCAGTCATATATTCTGTTCCTTGCTCCTCCACAACCTCCTCCACATCTTTTTCTCCTTCTTCCATCCAGATCGTCATCAGCTCATGAGCTTCCGCCCTGCAAAAAAGTAACGTTAGGAAATAGGTTAACTTAATTAGGTTATTTGCCTATTTAACTTAACAGCTACTTAGGGATGGATATAGTCTTACAACTTATATCTCTTCGTCTAATTGTCTCTATACAACTTAAGCCCTCTACGTTGTACGCAATATCGTGAAAAGTATCCATCATGCAAGACGTTGTTGATGTTGGGGCTCGATGGACAAAAAATCGGTAGTGCGAGTCCATCACGGTAATAAATAATAATAGTTTAGTCGTCCAGCAAACCTACGCACTATCCTTTTGCTTCATGCATCGTGCACGGATAGACAGCACGGATGGATAGTGCGTAGAGGGCTTTTGTATCAGATTTAAAACGTCATTCTTCGAATTGACGTATTCGCACGTATTTAGCCGAATGCGGTCGCGTTTATCGCTGAGGATAAAGCGGCCGTCACTTTAGCACTTACGTACTTGTCAGAAAGTGACTGATATTTTATTTAGCCACTATGTCCACAGCGTTAAACGCGACCATAATAGGCCAGGAGCTGTGTGGTTTCCCAAAAGGATGAATATTACTGTTCTTCTGGTGTGATGCTGCGCTTGTTGATCCTGGTGAGTTTGGGCAGCACAGCCAGCAACTGGATGCGGGTATCTGGATCTTCCTCGTCCCCGTGTGCACCGTCCTCCTCTCCTGTGCCTCCCATATAAGGGCAGCCCTTTAGTACCAGCGTCTCTAAACTTGGCAATACCTGGAAGAGCAATACCAAAAAAAAAACTCCAGTACCCAATATTGAAACTGCGTATGGATTTGGTTACTTTTGCTATTACAATTAGTATGCGAAAATGTTAAACTTTAATTCGTTATACCGACCAATGCAACCAAAAGATGCAAACGATGGACGGATCCTTGTGGCAAACCTTGGGGAGGCCTATGTTCAGCAGTGGACGTCTTTCAGCTGAAATTAGGATAATAATGATACACCCGACCACCATAACCATAACCATAAGTCAATAGCAGCTTTTTAGGGTTCCACACCCAAAGAGTAAAAACGAGACCCTATTACTAAGACTCCACTGTTCGTCTGTCTGTGTATCTGCCACCAAGCTGTATCACATAAACCGTCATAGCTAGACAGTTGAAATTTTCACAGATGATGTATTTCTGTTGCCGCGCCGCTATAACAACAAAAATACTAAAAACAGAATGAAATAAATATTCAAGGGGGGCTCCCATACAACCAAACGTGTTTTTTTTATAGATAATGGTAGGAAACCCCTAGTGCGCGAGTCTGACGCAAACGAACTAACGTGTAGAGAATGAATCTTAAGTTAAGAACCCGAAAATTTGTAATATCCAGATTACACACTTTAGCCGCGTATCCATTAGAAGCAGCCTCGGATCGAGCGCCTGCCTCGCTCCGTGCCGCGCAAGTGGAGACGCTGCCTCAACCTGAGGCACGCAGCGACACAAGGCAAATTCGTCGCCGCGAGCCTAGCCATATTTTGTCGGTTTTTTGCCTCAAAGGAGCCTCAGTCCGACCGTGCATTTTATGGAGACGGGCGTGTAAATTGCGGATCAAGCTGAGGCGACTCGCTACGAGCTGATCCGCAACGTGCCCCGAGCCTTTGCCCGAGAGCGAACAGCCACTGAGGCTGTTTGACTCTACTACTACTAAAATCTAAACTTTTGGTGGTATCAAACTTACCCTCAATTTTTTTACTTGAATTACTGAAGACACCTTACAGTTCCTCAGATTGAGATATCTCAGTTTTTTAAGATCCTCAGTAAAAGCAGTCAGTGTCCGGATAGGGTTATGACGCAAGTGCAGTATCCTTAAATTGACAAGCTGTTCTATACCGTCGAGTAATTTAATCTTGTTTCCCTCCAAGTATAAGCTGTCGAGCTGAGGAAAATTCATTTCTTTCAATTCTGTTATATAGTTATGGCGTAAATCGAGGCATCTTAAGGTTTCCATTCGAGATTTGATGTAGGGTTTAGTTATCATGTTTTCGCCTAGCTCTAGAGTACTTAATTCCGGTTGGAAGACGTCTTCAATGGAACGTATGAAGTTCTTGTTCATTATGATAACTTGGAGGTATTTCATTTTGCGTAGGGCAGCGGATTTCAGTACGTTTTTGTTAGCTTGTATGAGGACGAGAAACGGTAGCTCAGTGATAGTCTGAAGGGCGTTCAGATTCAGGTAGTTGTTGGATAAGTCGAGGAATTGGAGGTGTCTGAAGCTCTTGATTGCGCTGATTTCCGTCAAATTCAGTCCGTTTATCGTTGCGCTTAGATATGTAAATCTGTAAAAGGGGTGTTATGGATAGACACCACGGCGGCAACGGTAGCGCCGAGTGGTGAGCGGCAACGGACAAATGCATAGGGATGTATGAAGCATGCCACTTGTCGCCGCGCGGGAGATGAGGCGATTTCTATTCATTTGTTCCTACCGCCCGCCGCTTACCTACTAAACTATACAGCTGTCAATAAACGTGGGGTAATAGTGGATTGCCTAAACTTGAACTTTTATTCCACTGCAGTAGGATGACGGCTTCGGTCTTGTCAATTTTTGATATGAACATGGGAACGTTCTTATTCTTATTCCAACACAGTTCGAATTAAATTGCCTGGATTATGTATATCCTATTGCACACTGGGCCTTACGAGGTAGAGGGATGTTTAACGTGTATACATCTGTTGGTCTGTTGTGGGACTTTAGCTACCAAACGGATGGACCTATTGGAGGTGTTTTTTTTTTAAAAGCTAGTTAAATTAGGATGGTTCCTATCTAGGTTTCATTAAAATTGGGTAAGTATTTCCGAATTATCTGCTCTTAAAGAAGGGATTGCTATTTATAATTTAAATACTTATATTGATTATAAGTATCGCTTGAACATTATAATAAACAACAACATTACATACAGCTAAGCGAGTCGTAATTTATAATATTAAACTAAAATCGCGTTTATAATGTTTTAACTATGATTCTTTTCATATTTGATGTACGGTCACGTCCATAAATATATAACATTAACATGGTTTTAGAAATATACATACACCCTTATTGCCTTGCAGCAGAGTCGTGTTTACATATTTTTGAAAGTTTTATTGTGCCCATATTAATTACAAAGATATATCCACATTTCGACCTTATTACAAATGGGCGGCTGACGGATGCAATATGGTGACGAAAGCATAAGATGGACAAGGGTTTTTATTAAATTCCGATTACTATTTATTTAAAAATACATGCAGTTTTTGTTATAAATCCGTACATATTTTGTACTAGCGACCCGCCCTCGCTTCTCTTCGGTTTATGTGATATTTCTGCAACACCCGTACATAAGCCAGAAGTAATAACACATTCCTCTTGAATCACTCTCTATTAAAAAAAACCGCATTAAAATCCGTTGCGCAGTTTTAAAGATCTACATAGGCACAGACAAACAGCGGGAAGTGACTATAATGTGGTGATATTACGTAAGTACTGAAGTATCACTTTACGAAGACGCCCTTTCGTCATTTTCCCTATATAAGTATTGTGTGTAGTGTAGTGGATAGTGAACTATATAAAAATGGACTGAAAATACCTAATATAGAAAAAAAAAATATATTTAAACATTAAAATTCTACAATTTATTTTGCAATTTATCTCTCTACTTTTTTTAAATCAATTGTACCTACCTATGAATATTACGGATATTGTTCGACATTTATTTTGACGTTTTTTACATCCGTCACCTGCCCATTATTACTTTGCAATAAGGTGAAAAAGTGGCTTTTTGTAGTCGACTTTTACATGAAACGGTCAGCAACTTTAATTTTGCACCGTCATAGGTAAGTTTTTTGTTGTTTGATTTTTGCTTTTTATGAGTTCTTCTGAACATAGCTACTGAGTTTTGACACATTTTCCTGCTCAACTGCGCGTGATATATATATTTTAATGTCACATTCATTGTTTTATATAATGCTAGGCTAAGTTTTATTACTGTATAATATAATAAGCAGTATTAAAAAAAAAACGACTGACTGTTGAGTTTCTTGCGGCGTCTCTTCTCAGCAGTGATCTCTTGCGAAGCACTGGCAGATTTTTGACGTGTTAAAGTGCCCGGCCGACTTCCTGAATAGACATCTTTTATATTTTATAATTGTTGAGAACCTATAGAACCCTGTCGCAGAAAGACAACCGACAATTTTGACTTTTTTTTTTCTTTACACTTGACGCTGTCATTATGACAGCGTTATATAGGTCAACACTTACAGTTGTTGGCTATACGTACGCGTCTCCCTCAGCAGTCTTGCCCAGCAGGCTCAAGTTGACGCTGACCTCGGAGCGGTTCAGCCGCCGCTCGGGGTAGATGGGCCCCCGTTCCTCCTCAGCAGCGTTAAAGTCCCCCATAATCTCCTCGTGCTCGCCCATAGCTTCCATTGCCGCCTGCTCCGTATCATATTTCTGTACTTTTCTTTCTCGCTTTGGCTTAGCTTCGGCTGGAACCTAAAAGGCAACCAGCATTATGCAATCGCAATCTTTTTCATCTTGACAGTCCGTAGGCGAGTCTGCATACAAATTAAAATAATTGTTCCGCTTTGAAGTCGATTGCGATTGCGACTTCGTTAGGCAATAGGCCACCAAGTAACATCATACCTGGTCGGTACATAACTACTAAGATTTATTACAATTAAACTAAAGGAGTTTTTCATAAACCTTTACGTAAATCAAAAATTCGAGTTATATAGATAAATGAAGCCCTATTTCTCCTGGTCACACTATAACTAGAGAAGATGTAGCGATTTCATTCATCTTTAAAAAAAAAATAGTACATTGTTGCCTAGGTGTGGAAAGTAAGGGTTTTCCTGACGAGGTGGTTAGCAGGCCAAGCAATAGCGAGGTCTGCTAAAATACGAGTCAGGAAATCCTCGTTTCCGCCGAGGCATACATAATGCTTTTCTCAAACATGTGAGGAAATAATACAAATACATTTTTAAAAAGCAAGTAATTTAATTATGCAGAATGATCGAATGTTACCGACTGTCAATTGTTTTTAAATACTAACCATAGAAATTGGAATGCAAATTCAAAAAGAAACACACGCACTGTGCTAAAAAAGCGAGCAGTTACCTTGGCTGTTTGGAATTTTTGTCTTGGTCCTTTTGATATTGTATGCAAATTGACAGCATTTTTAAGAAAAATATAGACATGGACGGAAAGTGTTTTCATATGGTTTTTTTACTCCTAGGAGTAAAATGAGGCTCTTTCCGTCCTTGTCTTTTAATCGGAAAACCGTTTTTTCCGAGCATGTTTGAGAAAAATCTAATACTTCGTAGAAGAATATTAAAACAAATAAGAAAATAACGCAGAAAAGTTTTCCTCTGCTATACTAATGCAATTGTTTGATGCACTAGCTCGAAGTATTCCCATTTCGGAAGAGAAAATCATAGTTCATATCACGCACCACGACGATACTGATAAAGGCCACAACTTTTGTAAGAGTTCTTGTAGAGGTCAAATTTGCGTGACATATTGAATAGATTTTAAGCTTTAAAATTAGTATTTCAAACAACTAAATATCCGCTTGTACACCGGTCAATCTTGATGTCTCATTAAATTGACTCAACGATTTCACATCAATTTGCAGCAATACGAAAACACACCAAATCTTTTGCTTCATAAGCTGGAGTTGAGTCTCTTTGAGAAAAAAATTATAGTCTCTTAACATACACAGAAATAGGAAGTTTAATAATATTAACCTAAAAAAAGTTCCTGGTAAACAAAGACTAATTTTTAAGAATTTTCAAAAAGTGAAATTTCCAGTTAAGACGTGCGTAATTTTATCGATGTAAACTGTAATTCTATGGAACTTGCTAACTATGTAAACAAACAATATATTGAAATTGACATCTAATGTCAATTTTAGTATGGCGGCTTGTTTACATAGTTAGCAAGTTCCATAGAATTACAGTTTAGGATGTGAATGTTTAAAGATTGTTTCGAAAATTGCGGCGATTGTATAGATTTTTTTTTCTTCAAAATATACAATAATTAAGCTTTTAATTTTTATACATATTGAAATTAAAACAAACAAAAGTTAGTTTTATTTTACCCAACTTTAGTAACAGAACTTAATGACGGACTATACCTTGTTTTTTTGAGCATTAGAAGGACCTTTATAAGAAGTAAATGTAAGGTATTTTATTGGGAATGTTGTACGGTAGTATGACGGAATAACTGGAAAATTATTAAAAACACATGTCAGAGGATTTTGCATCACAATAGAAAATTGCAGAATGTATGGTTTGCTTTCACGTATAAAGATTATTCAACAATAATGCTTTAACAAATTTTTTTGTGCTAATTTTAATTTATCACAAAATTATTGCTCGAGATAAAAACCCAAAGAAGCAAATGTCACAAACCAACGGAACGTTTTGAGTTTAAAATGCGACTTAATCCTGACCAGAAAAAAAAAACCTCAATGGGGTCGCCACTAATACTTTATTTATCTGTGTTTCGTGAATTACAATAGAAATGTTAGTTCATAATAATGGGGTCGCCAGTAATACTTTATTTATAAGTATGTTTTGTGAATTACAATAGAAATATTAGTTCGTATAATTTCCGCAATATGGCGAGGTATTTAATTTTCTAGTCATATTGACTCCTAATAATGTTTACTCATTAAGTGTTTTAAGTCACAATCATCGGAATTCGTAACGTATTTTTTAGTAACTACTAATTCAGGGTTCTTATAAATCAAACCTAACTAACCTAGCCAGCCAGCGATAGATAATAAAAATTATGAATAACAATTTTATGAAAACAAAATAAACAAAAACGTTACGTGATAAAAGCCCTCCCACGTAACAATACCTACGGATTGGGCATTTTGAAATTTCAAATGTCCGCCATTACCTTGTTGGTTCATATTTGTGTTTAAACGTGACTCTCATGTCATACCTATGTCTTGCGGATGCGATACGTTCTAGGTACCTAGTTGTCCCAGAATCTTTAATTGTTTTTAGTTGTTGAGTTTAATTTTCCGTTGAAGTTTATTGTTATTGTCATTATCGTATTAATACATTATTATCTTCTGAAGAAAAAGGTTAACGACACCTGTTTCTATGTTTGCCGAATTTCTAATGCTAAAAAAAAAAAGGTAGGTTGTCTTACAATCGGCGAATAAGGGTATTTTGTTTTTATTTAGGGTTGGCAATTGGTTGGCAACGCATTTCTGTCTTGAGATTGCAATTATTATTTTATTTAAATTATAGCCCTGGTTTGTGCCCGAGGCGGAATGCTTAGCGATATGACTAATTATTGACCGCGACTAAAGACGTGTGCTTATAAAGATTGTGAAGTCAAAAAAGCCATACAAAATGTAATAACGTGTCTCTCCCCTTAAACTTAGTCAGATTTTTATAATTTTAGAATATCTTGTAGAATGTCGATGTTATGAAAAATTAGGTCTGAAGGTTCGTCTTCTATTAAGGTTGTGTGTGGGAAGAAGAAATAACGGAAACGAACATCGGACTTGATTTTAGGGCTGAGAAACATGGCTTGGTTGGTTTTTGACAGCTACGCTATTTAAGCGTAGGTTCACAGTCCCTTGGCCCTTGTCCGAGAAAGCGATAAGATAAGCTATCGACTATTTTCTCTAGAAACGAACAAAAGATATTGGCTGAAGCTGGCTGTTCACACTGCCGGCGAGAACTTTTTCCACTAGTTTGTCGAAACAAAAAATATATACCGTGTCAATAAAGGAGACACGTTTTTTAATCTCGCGAATATCGGGGTCCCGCGGGACTAAGTACTGCCAGTCCCGCGACTAAACCGATACCGGAATTAAATTCCTCATCTGGGATTGCGTTTCCTAGGACGAAGTAATGCGTATGAGTAAGATACAAAAATATGTTGCTCGCTTTAAGAAGTAAATGCGTCTCTCGCGTTGGCCCACAATGGTCCATTGCGAAGACGGCCCTCCGGGTTGACGCACTCCCGATGGACCCGTATGTCCAAATATTTTTCAGGCAACTTTTCCTTTTAGTCTAGAAAACCTTATTAGACTATTTTATAATACATTGCCAATTCTCTAGACCATCATAGTGGACTCAAGTTATGCGCTTACCAACGAATACCATTTGATTGTTATTTTATGGATTGTTGTGTACATGTATTTCCACGAAACTGCTTTTGTAATATATGTACTTATATACCTCCGGCTCTTCTTCGTGTTCCCCTTTTTTACTGAGATCATAATGCGATTTTAGCATCACGTAATTAAATTATTGGTATTTCTCTTGTAATTAAGTAACACCGAATGATGAAAAATTATATGTACCTATCAGTAAGCTGACGCTGTCGTTAGAAATGACATGTTGACATTTTATATCCTATTTTGATGTTTAGACGTATTGTCGCAAAAAGGTTTTATTTTCCTGTTATTTTGTTAGCCTTAGGTATGTTAAATCACCGATCATGGCCAATTTGTATAAATCAAATATCAGTTTCTTGCACTATTTGCCAAGAATTATATCCATAGTCAAATTATTATTTTTCCCTTGTGGTTGCCGGGTCAGAAGAATAGTGCCACTCCATGTCTTCCCGTAGATGTCGTAAGAGGCGACTAAAGGCCGAACTATATTCAAATAGCGGATAGATAAGGTTTAAAATTCTTCGGGTTAAAATTTGACATTTGCCCAAAATCTTACAAAATGTGCCAAATTTTAATCCGAAGAAAGCATATTTCTGTCCGCGTTTTAAATATAGGGTTCGGCTATAAGGGAATAAAGGCTTGTAGTACTGACAGGGATAGGCGATGAGCTTGCAACCTGTCACTAATACATTGTTAAACATCTTAGCCTAATTCTAATTGTGCAAAATGTGGTAATATCCTACGATCAACATTTTTTCGAGTTCTTGGTACCTAATTCTGTAGCTCTGCCTACACACTTGGAATGAAGGAGTGTGTCAAATTATAATGCTGGTGATATTTTTCTGCTACAGACAGGGATACTTACGTTAATAACATTTCAATACTCTCCTTTTTGGTTAGGCGAGTGAAGCAATTAAGCGCCTGGGTCAATTTTTGAACCAGTTATCTTTATTCAAATGGCCTGAAATTAGGTTAACAAAAGTAATTTACGTGAGAGGGCAATTTATTATTGTGTCAAACGGCCGCAGTTGATGACTATACAGTCGTTCCTTAGAGATATTTTTTTTGTCTCCAAACGTTCTTGAATAAACTGGGCGGGTATCAGTTTGCTACAGCAGAGATCCAATGAACACCTTCCGCTTCCACTATCACATCAGCTTTTACCGCAGTACTCAAATACATTTTAGAGTCAATGAACTCGTCCCTATTTCAAAGTTGTTTTTGAAACATCGTCACTATTAGGGATGCCACATGCTCCTTGCCGGTGCGTTGCGTCGTCGCAGCGCTCTGATTTCAAGATAGAGCGACGCAAGTGTTTCAGTTTCAGCGCATCGTGTGGCATGTCGTTATAATTTATATGTAGAACAACGCAACGGCGACGACGCAACGCGCAGGCAACGGTAGTATGGCATTCCTCGTAGAACGATTTTTCATAAACTACTTGAAAACCTGGCAAGAGCATGTCAGACCATGCTCAGTGTAGGGTTCCGTTACTACAAATCGAATTAGACCTCGCGACAAGCTTAACTTTGCCGTTGGAAAACTGTTATCCCCATATATCGACATAGGTCACGGTCAGTTTACCAACACCGCAAATAAGTTGGTATAAACATTTAAACCGTTTGTAACTCAAGAACCAATGAAAAATTAGCGCTTTAAAGCTTAATCCTTACCCTTACTATAACATATTATAAACGCGAATGTTTGTATGTATGGATGGTTGTTTTTTACTCTTTCACGCTGCAACGGATTTGGATGAAATTCGTAAAATTACTACATTTAATTCCGGATAATTTAAACATTCCCGAGGAAATAACGATATTTGCAAAGTACGCGGACGAAGTCGTGGGCAGAAGCTAGTATTTCATAAACGGATCCCTTAACAGTTTTTTTTTTTAAGATTTTATTTTACCACATTGTTGGCGTGACTAATATGTCATGTATCATGCCAAATTACAGCTTTCTAGTACTAAGAGTCTCTGAGCTAGGCTGCGGACGGACGGACGGACATGGCGAAACTATAAGGGGAGTAGTTTGACTACGGAACCCTAAAAACGGGACGAGTTAATTGTCTCTAAAATGTTTTTTAGTAGGTACTGCGGTAAGAGCTGATCTGGTCGTGGAAGCGGAAGGTTTTCATCTGATCTCCGCTGAGCAAACTGACACTTGAGAGTGACGTGACTGTAGGTACCTAAAATAAGTAAAATGGTGGTATAGGAGACGGCACAGACCTTGCTCCCCTTGTGTTGCAATGGGTACCTAGTTTAAAAACCATGCTGAATTCGTCATAATCAGATATTTTCTTAAGCAAATTACTTTAATTTATGGCGCTGCCTACTAGACCATGAGGTTTTAATGTAAAAAATTAACCAAGCGTTTCTTTCCAGTCGACGTTTACGAAAAACATACCGGTTACGTATACGCCTCAACAGCTGATAGAGACAGTACTAAGCAGAAGAGTGAACTCGATGGCGATGCGGCAGTCCAAATACGTGCTCAAGGTGTACGGGCGCGAGGAGTACCTGATCGGAGAGCACCCGCTCATCCAGTTCCTGTACATCCAGGAGACGCTGTCGCAGCACGGCGTTCCGAAGGTCCTGATTGTGAACGTGGAGAAACTACAGCTGTCGGGTGAGATTTTTAGCTTATTCTAGGCTTTGGCGTAGTGTAAATAGAAATTTAGTTAGTCTCGGGCTGTGTAGGAGGGTTTCTGACACCTATTGCCGCGATACATAATACGTGGCACGACTAAACTCAACAAACCGACGTGGCGTGACTTGTTGAATTTGCAAATGGTGGCTCGCGGCGCGTACGGTCGAGGCACGCACACATGCAAGCTGCACGGCATACTACTGACTGTACTGTGCCTTTTACCCATACTTCGTTTATCGTTTTTCTACAGGAAAACTCACATGTTCTGGGAGTATCTGTGTACATTTCCACGTTAATCCGTCCAGGCATCCATGTGGGACTCATGGGCCGTATAAACTAACGGATGGACCGACATGCCGAGAGGGACGCAGGTATTTATTAGAATGAGAAAGTTATATACGTGTCTCATTCTAGCAGGTAGCTGCGTCCCTCTAGGACTTTCAGTAAGGGGCTAATATCAATCGACATATAATTACACGTATTTTATAATACTAGTAAATAAATATCAGGGGACAATTTCACACTAAGATATAACTACTTAACAGACGATTAGACCGTTAACAGCTGCCAAAATGTATGAACGAACAGTCGATTAACATTGATTAAATTAAACAAACATTCGCGCTCATCACACAAATATCTACACTTACCGACATTTAAACGCGCTGGCTTCGAAGGCAGGGTCTCTACCAGTAAGTAGCATTATTCTTTTGAATTTTTGTGTCCGGGATCCTAATAGTATTTGACTTTGTCTTTGCTGCATACTTGAAAAATGCATTTATAATTACAGAGGGCAAGATAATTAGACGCATTCTTTGAGCAATTTAACATGTTCTGCATTCTATAGACGGATACTAGATAAAATGAGGATGTGATGTCTGATTATTATTGCATTTAACTTACTCAATCATCAAATATATCTGTAGTTTTAGACGTCATCCATCGTTGTTGGTAAAAGTAAAGTTAAACGTTTCCTAATTAGTCATTATGACCAAACATTTAATTAGCAATCAGGTCTGTTTTGGAGTACCAAAACTAGTTAATAAATACGATCGGTTTTCCTTCTACTGAACAAATCCGGTAAATAACCTTTATTATTTATTCAGCTTTATCCTTCCTTTTACAAAATACTTTCACAATTGTCCTTAAAATGTTAAATATAATGTATCTTATAATAGCGTATACTAAAAATAGTACTGCGATGATGATCACTATGATGACGCAAAGGACATCTAGCGGTGGTGTTTGGAACCACGTGGTTTGCTGGGTGGGTAGTGACGGTGGCGAGTCGCGGTTGCGCGCTACGTACTCCGTCCAAAAGATAGCGCTGTCCATTACTGGTTGGGGACGATCGTGCCAGTGCTGCGAGACTCTTTTGGCGCTTGATTGCATCCTAGAACAAGATATATTTTTAAAAACTTTCAATCAATAACTCTCCTTGAGGTAGTCGTGTATAAACGCTGCATTTTAGCATTTTATTACTTTAGAGGAATCTTTCGCTTTTTTGCGTGACAACGAGCATAGCGAGAAGGTATATGAGTGTGCTTATTTAATACTTATCAAAACAGTTTAGGAATCGAGAAAGCCTACACATTAGTATGTTAAGTAAACGAATGCTATGTGTGAAAAAAGAAAATGTTGAAATGAATGTTGGGAAAACTAATGTACATTTGAAGGACATAATATAACAGACGTTCCATACAGCTGCGATTACTTCGTCACGAGGTCTAGACCATTCTTAGTACCATTTTAGTTATTCAATAACTTCCGTATATTCCTGAAAATATCTTGAAGTGCCCAATAAGCTCTAAGTCCCTGATAAAGTATATACAGAAAGACATTATTCCTTCTCTACTTACTTCTCTGACGTCAATTCCAAGATGGCGTCCACGAGATTATCAGAGTTGATATTTTGAAAGAACATCGTTAAACCCAGACCGCTCTCCCGCACTGATGCAGCGTTGTTGAACTGGTCCCCAAAGAACGGTAACGTCAGCATCGGCGTGCCGCAGTGGGCCGCCTCCGACGTGCTCAGCATGCCGCCGTGGGATATGAAGGCTAGAACTTTAGGATGACCTAAAAAAATATCAGAATTCAAATAAGGACTGGATGTAATTTTGTAGTTAAAATTGGTAATTTACCCCGTGCAATTGTTACTTATCGCCAGCTGTTTCACTTTCATACAATAAAAAAGGGGACAAGACCACACAAATGGACCTAATTCCAAACTAAGGTCCAAGGCTTGTACTATGGGTATGTTAATTATTTATACATAGAAAAACACACTTGAATGTTAAATACATTAAAAAATCCAAGACTCAGGATCAAATACTCGCGCTCATTACACAAGTATTATGCCCTTACTGTGATATTAACTCGGGACCACTTGCTTCGTAGGCAGGGTCACTATAACTGGGCTCACGTGTCGTTAAATATATAAAAAAAAACATTTTCATAATTATATTTTTCTCTGCATCATAACGACGCATCAGTCATTGCATAATGTTTTACGGTGTTTCTATAAATAAATAAATTATTGTCATTAAATCCCGTGACGCATCATTCTTCGATGAAATAACAACACGCGCATCGTTGGCCATTATAAACTTGTCTATACAATTTCTTAGAATCCGCGTGCCTGTCTGGTAGCTGGGGTTCTTTATTATATACGTAGGTAAGTATAGCCGTATCCGTAAGCGGCGCGGGTATAAAAACTTAGTTACAGTTCCTACTGTAACTGTGAATGTCTGTTGTAATTTGCTTTAGTAATGTTTGTGGTGTTAGGCTTATATATATATAATAGTTTGTTCTCGAAAGATATCTGTCTATCCCTAGACCATCTACTATCTTTGCAAAGTTCACAATGTTTTCCACTGCTTTGACTTAAAAGAAGCAGTAAGCATTTTTTAGGATTTTAAATATATTTGTTAGTATTAGCTACCATGTTCTGTTAATCAACCATGTAGGCCTTAGATTTACCCGGGCCAAATATCAATTTATTATGCACATAACCCTTCCAAAAGTAATTTTAGATCGTTAAAGCACATTTCGATAACATAGTTTGAATAAACTAAACTCACCAACAGACTCTATGCTTTATATTTTGGAGAAAAATGTGCCGTCGTCTGTTATGCCGGGCTCACATCTGGGGGCTTTTGCGAATATTCTTACTGGCTTCTCTGTGATTCTTTTTCTTTAAGAAAGAGACGCTAATACAAATCTTTGCCTAGATGTGGCCTAAGCATTACAGTAGGGTTCCCTTCACCTGGCATAACTTTTTTTGGCATAATTCATCATTTCGCACAATCATCATTTGGCATAAAGTCTTTTTTTTCTGAAACCGTGTACTTTTCAGGATTATTTAAAATACCATTGCATAGAACCCAATAGGTTAGGTTAGGTTTATTTTATGTCAATCTTGAAAAGTACACGGTTTCAGAAAAAAAGACTATGCGAAATGATGATTGTGCGAAATGATGAATTATGCCAAAAAAAATTGTGCAAGACATTAGTATCCCATTACAGTAGCATTAGTATACTTACACAAGATATCAAGTTGCGGGAGCCAATCCTTAGCAAGAATGTTGTCATTCCCTTGTGGTAGATTTGCGTTCTCCAATTTCCATATGACCTTCTGAGGGATCCTCTTGAAGGCGTCCAAGAACTGCTGCCTCTTGGGCTCCCTCATTGTGCTCGCGCGCAGCATCGAACCGAAGCTCACGTAGATGATTCCATGTTTTGCTGATGATATGAAGTCTTCAAAGTCCTGCAAGATGACGTTTACGTCCAATATCGAGCTGTATTTCAATTAATTGAAACTGAATTATTGGCTCTTTAGACATACATTCCTAGTAGTACTACTGCAGTGTTACTCAGTGTTCTCAGTACTTATTAAAAATGTCTTTAAAAAAATCATGTAACATTACACATTCATGTACAAAAAATGATGTTTCCGTGTACTGTAAAACGATAATATACACAAGTAGGTAAGTAATTACGATTCTAGTATGTATATTGTATGTGTAATTATGAGTGTAGCCTAACGCGAAACAAACACTAACTAGCTTCTTAGTCAAACAGTGTAATAACTGAGCGAACCACTCGGTCAAAATTAATCATACCTCTGGTAAAGGTTTCGGGTTCTTTATATGAATCCCACCAATTTCCAAAAGCTGTGGCGCCAGCGGACGCCCGCCGGTCACCGAGTAATGTTGATACGAAAATATCATCTTCATCTTCTCTTTTGCCACCTTTTCCAAATTGACTGGATTATTCGGAAGGTACTTTGCAAACACTTCATCAACCCTTCTTTGTAGCATCCATTTATTAAGCGTTAGAAAAAGAAAGTCTGTTACTGTTATTTCCACTTTCTGCCAAAAGGTCGGTTGTGATCCGGCGATGGAGAAATAGTGTGGGTTTCTTGATATGTCGAACGGTATTCCCAGCCTTGGATAATGTTTAGGCAGCAGTACGTGCGTAGTTATCCCTATGATGGGAGCATCGTAGAACGCAGCCGCGTATGCCAATCCACAATCACTCATAAACTGCTCGACAAAAATCACATCATACTTTACGTTTCTAGCCAAATGCTGCTTCACTTTCTCGTTATTAAACAACTTTTCACAATCAACCGTCGTACTGTTAGGGCTCATAAGCAAATGTCTGTATATATTGAATAAAGGTAAATACCACGTGCTTAAGCTTTCGTAGAAATCCAAAGGCGAAGTAGAAGGCGATTCGGTCTTGTCGTTTACGAGATCGATGAACTCTAGCCTTGGCGTGGGTTGTTTGTCGGGGAAGTTATTAATGACTGTAACGTTGTGTCCTCGGATTGCTAGTTCGCGGAACAATTCTTGCAAGGCCATGTAGTGACTTCGGAGAGGCAACGAGATTATCACTAGGATGTTAAAGCCGCTAGTTTGTTGCAATAACGCTAGTAAAAGTATAGAAAGTAGGAGCGCGCGGCGAGACATGGCTGCCTGCTTTCGAGGTCAACCTCTCATCGCTGCCGACACGCGACTGAGCGTAGCCAATGTTCAGACATTAACTGGTTGGTAGATCGATCCGTTGTATAAAAAATGCATTGAGAATGATGTCTGGATACGTTTTATACGGTTAAATGAGGTCAATTTACTACGCTGTTGATTTATTTATCAGTATATTAACTTTAGCGTTCTTCGTTTGACTCATTAGATGCACATTAAATGAATAGTGTTTCAGATTTATGCCCTTATAAGCAGACATTGTACTATTTTTATCGTTTTTATTGAAGCGTAGGGTTATGTTTAGTACTCGGAAGCATTACCAACTTGAGAATATTATTTATGTAACTCTTTTTTTTTACTACATCAGGATTAGGAGTTCTGTGAATTCGTAACAAAAATGTTTTATGAATAGGTCGCTGTATATTATGACAAATCGTTAAGATAGTAAAAACCGGTCAAGTGCGTCTCGGAATCGCGCACCGAGGGTTCCGTACCGCCGCACAATATGTGTTATCATATTCTGATTTGAATTCGATTTCAAAGCAAATAAGCGCGAGCCCAACACATACCTCATAATATTTTAGTATTTATTGTTTTTCTTCAGGGTTTGTACTATACTCATATCAAATTTGACGCCTCTATGTTTTACCGTTTTTACGATACAACAAAAATAAAAAAACGTTTGAAAGAAAAGTGTTCTAGCAACTGAAAAAAATTTACCCCTTTATTATCCTTTTTTTTATTTATTTGGTAGTAAATCCCCCGTAACAACAATTTTTTTAAGAACAAAAGCAATGTATCTCGGTTTAAAACATAATGCTAAATTAAAGTTAGGACGGACATACGGACGGACAGCGTCGGCATATTAATAGAGTAGGGTTGCTATCTGGTACGGAACCCTAAAAAAGAAGATTGAATTGAATTGCACGGGCACTTAACGTCAAACGTCAACAGTTTTTTTTTAAAGTTACTGATGTCAATGACAATACTTAACCCTAGCATAATAAAAAAAAATGAATGTAAAACAAAAAAAAATGCGAAGTTGAGCAGGAAAATGTGTCAAAACTCAAGACTATCACATGAATACATTACCTATCTTTGTGGCAAGTTTCGGGTGGGTTTGTTATTACAATTACCCCCTGTTTCACAGTCGGCAAGTAAAGCATATTTTACAGATAAACTAGATTAGCCTTATCTATTTCTTACACTTGAATATAAACAAGGAGAGAGCCAACTTTAAATGTCAGATAAATTTACTTGTCGATTGTTTAGTAAAATATATTAAGGAAATTATAAATACAATGCAGTTTTAGTGGTTCGCAGATAAATTGCGATGTTTTATTTTTAATAATGCAATAACTAAAATTCGTTCTCGCAAACCCTCGTCATTGGCGTCCGTCATTGTTGTCATTATCAATTAATACGTTTAACTAATTATGACAATTAAGGGTTAGAGAACAACCTTAATTATTTAATATATTTATAATTATTATTAGACGACACAGTTAGCCTAAGTAGATACTTAGGTTAAGTAGCGGTTCAGGGTTCGAACTCCGTTAGGACAAACAGATATGTTAATAATATTATAAATGTGAAAGTTTGTATGTTTCAATCACGCCTAAACGGGTCATTTGATTTGAAAGAAATATATAAAATACTTCTTACCCCGATTTTTCTAGCATATTATCTCATACTCTACACTATATTGAAACTATTCAAACTAATCCTAAGTGTCCGCTTTCTTTGCAAAGTGGTTTATTATTATTATGGCTAAGCAATGAAATAGTGAAAACATTGAATCAACTGTACTTTACTGCTGCTAGTGTTGTCAGCGTTTTTGGATTTCTCGATGGTATTAGGGCGGTGACACAACGTCAGATTAATCGGTTAGCAATAAACACATTAAACCACGCCTGGTTCCCAGAGGGGTAGGCAGAGACCAATTCTTTGCACCTGCTAGAATCGTTGCAAATAAAAATCGAGAGATGGGGTTTATTATGTAGTGTAATTTATATGTACATGTTTGTTTCAGAGGGTCGAGACTCCCAGTTCCTGACGGAAGCCGGGCGCAGGACGACCTCCGAGTCGTCAGGCACGATGCGGAAGAAGAAGAACCACCAGGAGGAGTACGAGTCCTCGTGGAACATCGAGAAGAACTACACGTGCACCGTGCAGGGCGTGGGTGGGCTCAACGTGGACCCTGGACGGCAGGTGGCGGTAAAACCTGAGATACTATGTTTATTAACAGCTTGGTTGATATGATTTCAAACAAATACGTAAAGTCTGTTCCTATTCAGACTGCCAATGACAACAACAATTATACCTGACTGTAATTGCCTTTAGATAGAGGCTGAAATAGTGATGAGAATAATGTTACCTCTAATTAATTTATTAAAAAGGTAGAATATATATTCATCATCATCATCGTATTATTATGCTGGGTGCGACAGAGACGAAAACCTCTCTTATCAGTCAAATCTGTCAAAACATACTAAATTTTCATCTCAAATATATTTCGAAAAAACAAAATGTATTATCACTGAAAGTGCTGTTCATCCAAAAAAAAACAAGATTAAATAGAGATTACTACCTCAAAATAAACATAAAGACAATGATTAAGTGTATAGATAAATAATATGACCATGCTCAACCTTCCAAAGTACGCGAATATGGAGTAATAATGGTTAATTGATTGGTTTATATGAGTGACGGAATGAAAAGGTCCCGACTATAGGTGAAGGCATGAATCCTAAAATGTGGTTTATATACGTACAAATTCAGCAGTGCAATAAAACCCTAGTAAAAAGCGTTAAGTACTCATAGGAATTGCATATTTGATCCTGCATCGAATATTTCGTAAACTGAAAATAATACACGACTTATTCTATGAGATAAATTTCAATAGAACCTTATAAGTGACGGAATCAAAAAGGTCCCGACTATACATACATACATTAAATCACCCCTGTTTCCCAGAGGGGTAAGCAGAGACCACAAAGAGGGGGTATTTATTATACGTTTAACCATTAAAACGCTACAGACGGCTCTGATCGTCAACCGAAAGTCGACTCACGCCACAACGGCTACAGCCGTCGCAAGTTCAAGATTAAAAGATACTTTGTTTCGTATCAATAATAGGTGTAAACCGCTCTTTTGTTTTTTGCGATAAATACTACGTTAAACGCGACGCGACATTTGAATTATTATGTTTTGATAAGTTGATTAATTGGACTTTGACACTCTGCAATCCTCGCCATTTATCGGGAGAGATTGGATCGGATGACATGAGACACATTGCTGCATATTCATAATATCAAAGTGTGCACTTAACTGTCTAAAACAGTAATGTCACCCGCCACAATGACATATTTTTACAGTAGACCTATGAATAACACAGATGTGGCTTGATTTACGCATTACAAAAAAAAACGAATATTAAATTAGTACATGTAAATTAAAGACATCTAATTTCATTCGTAGCAAATTCCTTTGATATTGAAAGCTAACCAGTCACATATGTCATAAAAAAAATATAAATATATATAATCGAATCGGTACGGAAGTTTAGGAGCCTATTCAATGCGAACAAACAAACAATACAATATTTCTTCTTTATAACATTAGTGTACATCATACTAAATCTAGGTATGTTTGAATATTTTTGTGAGTAAATTCTACGATTTTATATACCCTATGTAAAAACAAGAACCTTTACGTTTAAAACCGTGATGTCCCGAGTGTCAAAGTGGAAATAATCGTACTGTGAGGAACTCGTTAGAGGTATTTTCAATTGTGGGCAGCATTTGGTCCAAACCTTTTCAATCTCCTTTTGGCACCAATAAAAACAATCATGTAGTTATATGATTATCTGTTCAGTGTATTAGTTGAATAATGTATCGTTATCTATTATGAAGGTCGATGACTCGATTCAACCAGGCTGATAACTTCGGTTTGATTAGAACGGTGTCTATACTGTTATTGACGTCATATATACAGTCCCCATAAGCCAGTAGGTAGTATTTCAAACTCAATAGCCAGAGCATATTCAGTTCTCTCCCGTTAGTAATGTGTGTGCATTTGCTACAGTAGTTTTGTCTGTGATACTGTCATTTGTCTTATTGTTAGCATTTTATGAAGTGTAAGCGAATCTAAAACATGGTTCGCGTTATTAAATAACCTGCCTACATAAACAAGTAACGGGAAAATATGCGTTGTTTTTGTCCAATTTGTGGGTTTTTTTCTGTTATGTTTGTTGTAAATAATTGTAATGATCATGCCTATTGCTATTGAAATATTGCATTATGTTATGTTATTTAAAATCAGGTCGAGAGATGATATTAATGTTTGATTATTATTATATTATATTAAGTGGTTTCGCGGTGGATGCGAAAAGCACAAGACCGGTCTGAGTGGAAAGCCTTGGGGGAGGCCTATGTCCAGCAGTGGACGTCTTTCGGCTGACATGATGATGATGATGATGGATATTATATTAGCCAGTTCTTTATCTACTAATGACTGCTAGTCGAATTTATAATTTAAAAGTCTTATTATAATAGGTAAAAAAACGTTTCTGATCTGATTTAATAAAATGTCAGGTCATTTCATAAATCTAATCTTTATTTTCTAAAGTAAAACTACTGTATCAAATACTACATACCTATCGTCGGTGTTACTTCAATACCACGTAACTAACAAATGTAATCTTGCAAAATATACCTACTACTGATCTATTTGCTAAGGTGTATTTTGCACCTTATTTATTTGTTACTTATGCGGTAGGCATTGTAGTATCACCGACGCTATGGGTCTTCGAACCCACTTACCATCCATTCTCGTATGCTTGTTTACCCTCAATATTTCAAGTTATGTGTATCACAATTTCCAGTTTTGTATATCTCCACCAGGTGGTCTGCCAAGCCGGCATCTTCCACGGCGGCAAGCCTCTCTGCGAAGCCCAGAAGACTAACTCCGCCTTGGTGTCCAACGAGGGCATGGCCCGGTGGGACCACACCCTGCAGTTTCCCATCAAGGTGTACAACATCCCGCGCATGGCGAGGCTCTGCTTCGTCATATACGAGACTAATAAGGTCAAGGGCAAGCGGCGGGCGAAGGATGCGAGCAAGGTTAGTGTTGTTTTTTTTTAATGGTAGTATGATCAAGTGAGTCACGGGGAGGGGAAAAGTAAAATTACCTACATAGTACTAGGGCGCGAAATTTAAAATGCTAAAAGGGGATGCGTTTTTATTAGGGACCCTTATAGTTTCGCCACAGAGACTAGTATTAAGCTGTAATTTGGCATAGTTATTATATTTAAATTAATAATTCGTGAACCTCCCGTAGAAGTGAACAAAAGTGTTTTTTTACGTTATGACATCGAGTGAGGTTTAAGGGCTTGCCCATGTATTTAATATAGTCAGAATTTCCTCAGTATTCATAATAAAATGTCGCCTTCTCCAGGACTACATAAACAAGTTGGCGTGGGCGAACACGATGATCTTCGACTATAAGGAGTTGCTGCGGACAGACGGCGTCACGCTGTTCATGTGGACGCACGTCGCGGACGAGACCCAGGACGACATGCTGCTGCACCCGCTGGGGACCGTCGTGTCCAACCCCAACACCGAGTCATGTGCCGCGCTACAAATCAGATTCGCTGAGTAAGTGTTGCCGTTGGTTGATATCGACCAGGAGTACAAAACTACGAGCAGCTGCTGCGGACAGACGGCTTCACGCTGTTCAAGTGGACGCACGTCGTGGACGAGACCCAGGATGACATGCTGCTGCACATGCTGGGGAACGTCTTGTCCAACCACAACACCGAGTCATGTGCTGTGCTACAAATTCGCTGAGTAAGTGCTGACGTTGGTTGATATCTACCAGGAGTACATAACTACAAGAAACCGCTGCGAAGAGCTACAAGCCAGATTGGTCGGAGCCTTTGGAGCTGCGAAGGGACTTTTGATAATTGGATCTGTTTCCGTGTTCGATAGGCTCTATCACGGGGATTACTCGGAGGAATTGTTTAGCATAATGCCTTCAGCGCCATACTATTATCGGACCAATCGCCACCGGAGTAAAGTTCATCGATATTACGATACTACCTGGATACTGCCCGTTTTCAAAGGACCTTTCATCCTCGTACCTTTAAACTGGAATGAACTTCCCTCCACGATGTTTACACCGAAATGAAGGCGTGATATAGTTTGTAACGAAAGCTGGCATGTCACTTTACTTCTTACAAGTCGTCATCAGTGACTTTCTAGTCTGCCTAAAAATTACCTGGTACAAAATGCCATTAGGTTTCAGAATTTTATTAAAATATATTTATGTTAAGTATTCTTGTTGCAGCTACGAATGCCCCTACCAAGTGATGTTTCCCTCGCCGGAAAAAGTGAGAGAACGTGCCCAAATGTCAGAGAACGGCTCGCCCGAGGTGATCGCGCGGCTCTCGCGCGACCTGGACCACCCGCTGTACAAGGACCCGCTCTATGAGATGCACGAGTTCGAGAGGAAGGATATCTGGGCTGCCAGGTTAGACGGTTTCCACCGTGGAAATTTAACACGTTTAAAGTATACGGACAAGAGTATTTGACGTCGTCATCACTTATTCACGGTTTTGTTACCAACTATCTGGCTCTGCTCTTAACCCGTCACGCGTCCTGTGGACATACGGCAGCATTTCAGTTGTCTTTGGCAATTTTTCTATACGTCTATTCGTAGTTGATCCACCTACAAATCGGGTATTTTCCCTGGTAGGTGAAGGACACGTAACAGATTAAGGAGTTTCTGTTACCTATTGCCGCTCGGGCACTAGGGTTGCGTTGATGCGCGTCGCTCGATACTTAGTACGCACGCAACCAAAAGCGGCGACGTCGCAGGCCCGAGACGGCTCGGTCCGTCTATGGAGTTAGCTTGTGGTAGCTCGCGGCGCGTACGGTCTGAGCACACACATGTACGCCGCCTGAAATATCTGTTTGAAAACGACTGTTTATACTTCTGTATTCTTACATAGCTTAATATGAACAGCCAGCAAGATAGGTTGCGATCGAAACGGGTTTTTGACATCTCCCAAGCAAGGAAAATGGTGTAGTTCACTTCTAGATTTAAATATTTTATGGCGCCTTACATATAAGTAAAGCAATTTGGTAGACTCTCTTAACGTTAGGTTAACGAAATGACGTCACAAAGTTCAATGCAGCTTCAACTAGCTATGTAACACGTAGCACTCACGACAAAGTACTAATACATTTTTTTTCTCAACAGAAATCACTTTCGCAACGTAGCGCCAGATTTCCTCCCTAAATTACTATCATGCGTGGAGTGGGGCGAGCAGGTGGAGTCGGCTTCCGTCGTGCGGATGATGTCGGACTGGCCCGCGCTGCCCGTCGAGTCCGCTCTGGAACTACTGGACTATGCATACGCCGACTCGGCCGTCAGAAGCTTCGCCGTCAAATGCTTGGCTAACATCAGGTGAGTCCAGTGGCCGGGTGAGTAGAATTATTTAGTCAACCTCTCAAAATCTGACACATTACAAGTGAGGGTAAAAATCTTTTATTGTCTTATGACATCAAATCGAAGACTTTGACATTGACTCACCAGTTCCGGACAATTGCGCTGCAATTGGTGACACGTAAAGAAGTTTTATCCTGCCAAAGCTACCTATTAAATGTAATACTTCCCAAAAAATATATCAAAATTAATAGTTTAATGTGTAAAACCGTATTTTTTTTATATTGAATAGATTTTTTATCTGTTATAAATAACCCCTGGTACTAATTAACCTTAACCCTCGTATCCCCAGCGACGAGGAACTACTGCTCTATCTACTGCAGCTTGTGCAAGCCCTGAAGCACGAGTCCTACCTGATGTGCGACCTGGCGCTGTTCCTCCTGGAGCGCGCCTTCAGCAACATGACCATCGGCCACTACCTGTTCTGGCACCTCAGGTAAAATATGCTTGAAGCTGTCAACAGTCTAACGCAACTAGGAACAAAAAAAAAATTATATGGACTTTACATGGCAAACAATAGCCACCATACTCAATCAGTTCAGTTCTTATTATCTAACCTGTGGTCACACCTCGTCTCGTCAGCCATATTGCTTTGCTTGTCATTGCTTGGCTGTCAATGTCATTAGAGATGCCAAGTCATTTGTAACTTTTAGGAACCTCAACATTGTTATAGAATGTCAGATTGACTTTGGATCTAAGACGGACCGCATTCATTCTCACTTGACGTTCTGAACGTTTTATGTCGAATACGAAATACACACACGTCAAACATGTTTGCTATGCTATGCAGTTTACAACTTAAGTAATACGGAACAAAGTCTCTATTAATCTTGAACTTGTGACGGCTGTAGCTGTCGTGCCGTCGGTGGCACGACTTTCAGTTGATGGCCAGAGCCGTTGGCGTTGAAAAGGTAGTGATGATACGGTTAGTCTAACAAGATTTCGAATTGCGTATTTTATTTTTTAATGGTAGGTGTGAGTGGAAAGCCTTGGGGGAGGCCTATATCCAGCAGTCGACGTCTTTCGGCTGACATGATGATGATGATGAGGTGTGACCTGTCTTATGGTACGGTCGGCTAAGAAAATTGTCTACCAGTTTTGACAAAAGTTTATGTGAGATCTAATTATCGCTAAGGTTTACACTTGACACTAGTCATAATGTAAGGGACAATGGTATCATGAAGTGCCAATTAATTACAACCGTAGGGTGGTAGACCACATTTTTAGCCGGCTGTACAACAACCGGATATATAATTAGCATAGAGATTCATCTTAGTCCGCAGAGTTGTCAATCATTTGCAGTCATGTTCATCTACTAGCCTTTACCTTTAGCCAATTTTTATTGCCATACAATACAATGCAATAATTTATTGAAAACTCCATAGTTACATGTAAAAAAAATACCATTACTATTCAACAAAGGGCCAAAACAACACACAAACAAACACACAAACTTTTTAACAAAGGGCCTTTGGATCGGCGGCTTGAGAAATTCATCTATACTGTTGGGAGAACGTTTGTACTAGTAACTATTTTCGAAGGCCGCTTTTAAAAATGGCGGTGGAAACAGCATTCCTGATCTTTTCTGGAAGCCTAAGCACCGATGACCGACACGGATGACTGAGCCGGTGGTGCATAAAATTAACGCTTATTTTGTCCCTAAGGTCGGAGATGCACGTGGCGTCTGTTTCAATCCGCTTCGGGCTGGTGCTGGAGGCGTACTGCCGCGGCAGCCAGGACCACGTCAACACGCTGCTGCGCCAGGTCGCCTGTCTCGACAAGCTCAAGTGTAAGTCTCCACCCTCTCACCAACATCTGATAGTACGTCTATGTTTTTTACAGCTTTAATAAAAGCTGATTCAGATTGAGAAAAATCATTTTATGAGTAGCTATAAAAATAACCAAGAAATAAGCCATCAATGGTGTCTCTTTCTAGTAAACCAGAATTTAACATGGAGTTTATATGGCCGACCTGTTAAATGACGTCACAGTGCATATCGGATCTCTATCTAATCGCTGTTTCATTAGCCGTTTAAAATGCTTGTCTAATCCGTATTAAATTTCTTGGCCTATTATAATTTTAATTTCACTTTTGGTGATCTCTTTTATGTTATTTTCATATTTTCTTTAGACTTGCTATTTAAAAAATCCATGCATAGTCCCTATAGCTAACAATAGAGTTTGAACGTATTTTGATAGAGATTTAATTATCAAATACCAGTAGAATCGGCCATTAAAAAGCGTTAAAAATGTTGTTTTGCTTTGCAGGGGTGAGCCAGTGCCTACGCAAAACCAAGGACATTGCCAAGGCGCGGCGGGACATCGTGCCTTTGCTCCAGGAGGCGCACTGCAAGGAGATGCTCTGCGATTTCGTATCGCCGCTGAACCCTAGCATACTTTGCAAAGAGATCAGGTAGTCACATGCATGAATACTTATATCAAATACAAAGTCCGATATATGCAGCAGAACTTAGCGAATATACAACCTTCGGTTACACAACCTCGACCTCGTCGTCACTTAATATCAGGTGAGACTGAGGTAAAACGCAAACTCATTATAGGTTTTTTTTTAAATAATAATATATGACTATGAATTTAATCTGATGACATTACAATAATCTGGTACCATCGAGCTGGTATGATGGAAACGGAAGGCCACCTAGGAATTCCTCAACGGCTTACAGTATATCCGTCGAACTGACGGTAGCCTGGCCTTTTAATACTGAATTTGCAGTTGGTAACGCGTGTAAATAAATACACTTTAAAAAAAAAAAACAGCTGTTATTTAAACTTCACGGATGTTTGGGTTAAATCTTGGAAGTAATAGAACCAGTTGCCGTTAATGGAATGGGTTGAAATTTTTGATACAATTTGTAAACTCCAATGACAACGTACCTATTATTATGATATCTAGGAGCCGCTATACCGCGCGCGCCGCGTCTCGATAAGCAGATAACGACTGCAAAAACATCTACAGTCGGCAACGAAACTTCGTTTCAATAATTCTATTGATGACACAAACTCATTACCTGTACAACTCTTCCAGAGCGGCCGAGTGCCGCGTGATGGACAGCAAGATGCGCCCACTCAAGCTGGAGTTTGAGACCGCAGAAAGCCCCGACCCCGTGTGCATCATCCTCAAGATCGGCGACGACCTGCGCCAGGACATGTTCACGCTGCAGATGCTGAGGATCATGGACCGCCTCTGGAAGAACGAGGGCTACGATTTCAGGTAATCTCGTCGACGAATTATCTTCTTAGCTTATGGTCGGTGATACTGCAATACAGCGTAACGAACAAATTGAATAAGATACAAAATTTACCTTGGCAAGTATGTCTGTAAGCTAAATTTTGCAACTTATTGAATTTGTTAGTTACGCGGTTTTGCAGTATCAACGACGTCATATTCAGCGCCAGCCAGTGCTTCGAGTGCTACGCTGTAGCTTTTAGCAACATTTTTCATACGAAAAAGTCTGCTACGAGCAGTGTACCCGGCTATCGAGTCGTTCGGGCTTTGTGTCATGCAGTGTCCGGTGACATTGCCTGCCTGCTTCCCTCAAAGAATGCTGGTAATTGCATAGTTATAGTAAGAGCATTTTAAATTTTGTGTGGTTACCAATAGAGTATATAACGCTCCGACTACTATATTACAGCACCAGTGGTTTAAGTTCGTGTGTTGTCTGTCAGTCAGTCGTGGAAATGTTTTATATCTAAAAACCTCGTATCTCGTATTTCGTGACGTAAAGTAGTAATGATATGTGTAGATATCTTCGGACAAATCAAGTCTACAAATCTACGATAACTTATATTTACAGTCAAAAAACAAATCACCCATCACAATAACCAAGTTTAGAGTTTTGTCCACTGCATGTGGTAAACAAGTGCATACATCTCTTCATAGTCGACTGTGCCTACTATTGCTTTTCAAAATATGCTAGCTACCCCAACTATACTTGTAGTAACAAAAGGTGTTTATTTATCAGATTGAACCCGTACAACTGCATCTCGATGGACAACTCCGTGGGCATGATCGAGGTGGTCGACAACGCGGAGACGGTCGCCAACATACAGAAGCAGCGGTCGCCGTTCAACGCTGCCTCGACGATATCCAACCGCACCCTCTACCGTAAGTTTTAATTACCACCAGCCGCTTCAGGCCCACCATACGACGAATTTGTTTGAATGATGAAAATGAGCCTATTGTGAATCTAATTAAATGGAAAATGCCCGACGACTTCTACTCGTTTGTACGCCGATGTACTTGAGTCTCTCGCTGTAAAGCACGTAAACAGCGAACTGCGCCGCCGCCTAGGTATTTATGCGCTCATAACGACGTTATTACAGAGTGGCTCCGCGAGAAGAACCCCACGGAGTCCGCGCTGAACAAGGCCGTGGAGGAGTTCACCATGAGCTGCGCGGGCTACTGCGTCGCGACCTACGTGCTCGGCATCGCGGACAGACACCCTGACAACATAATGGTCAAGAACACGGGACAGGTACGTACAGTACTACAATCCACGTAGTGTTGTGCAGGGTCCGTCCGGATCGCTACCACCGTCTTATCCTTCAAGGTTGGCGTAAACTTAACCGCTCGACACCTGATCAGCTTAAAAGCGTTGAAAAGTAAGCTTTGTAAAAATACATTTTTCAGTGGACGACTGCTAGCTTGCGTCGAGGCAAGGTGAAGCCGTTCCAATGTCGATAAGTGTGCGTTACAGTATGGAGTTTGATACAAAAAAATATTGAATGGCTCGAGCCTATCCGGTGCCGAGCGGTTATGTGTGCGTCAACCTTTTAAAGCCCAGCCACACCGGTTGCGTGTGCGAAGACGTGACGAGCGCGAGCGCTTTCCACAGCGTTGTATAGTGAAATCACAGAATTCGCACATCACGTCTACGCGCTCGCATCCGGTGTGGCTGGGCCTTTAACCTACCGCCAAGCAGCATAACCAGTTGCATATACCCAGGGAAAGTGTCGAAAAAAACAGCATGTTGGTACAGTCAGCGTCATATAGTTGGTAGCATCCAAGGTAGCCAAATAGTTCGTTACACGCCCTTGTTACTACGGTAATAATGACGTGTAACGAACTATTTGGCTACTTTGGATGCTACCAACTATATGACGCTGACTGTACATGGCTGGTTTCGTCCTCTTCTATACATTTTTTTTTTTCTATTCAAGAATTAATAATTCTTTAATACCCCTAATGGGTCCAGTCAATTTTGTTACCACCAACCACATTGCTTTGGATACTATGGTTTCCCTGAACTGTCAATTGACAACAGGAACTTTTTAAAAGGTGACCTGAAAAAATACATGTTTTTTTTATTTTTAAATGTATTTCCGACTCTGAGCCTCCTGGTCAGCCTTTCGTTGGTCGAGCGGCCCGTTGCGTTGGCTATTTCATCCATCCATTGACGAGTTGTGTTGACATTGGTAAAAGCATGTGGGCTATCGATCGACAAATGAAACTGACCCTTTACCTTTGCAGACCGTGCAAGACCATGAAACTATTTATAACACACTTGTATTTTAAATGATGCAGTTGTTCCACATCGACTTCGGGCACTTCCTGGGTCACTTCAAGAAGAAGTTCGGGTTCCGGCGCGAGCGCGTGCCCTTCGTGCTGACGCATGACTTCATCCACGTCATCAACAAGGGCCAGAGCGGCTCCGGCGTCAAGGAGCCGCTCGACTTCAAGATCTTCCGCGAGCACTGCGATACGGTGAGCAACCGCCTTTAGTTACAAACAGGGAGAATTTGAATCGCTCTAAAATTTACTTTGGTTCGTCACAATTGCACCTTGGATTTTAAGAGGATAAACAAGTCTTCTTCCGCGTAGTAGTCAGAAACTATATATTTTTTCCAAATATAAAAGTGTTTTATGATTATTGCAAGATATGAATTGACAATGATGCAAATTCGTTCTAAATTACTTTAACGAGAAAGAAAGAAAAAGTTTTACTTTTAAAATATGGGTAGATTAAGAGCTCTAGTGTTAGAAAACATGGAAGGCAAGTAGACTGACATGGTGTGGTCGTGTCATGAAGAGCAATGAAAGTCGTGTTACCAGAGGAGTTTTGAGTATGAATGTAAGATAATATAAAGAGACATTTATTCGCAACAAAAAAAAACCACATTACATAGATACAAAAATAACAAGACATAGAAAAATTGTTGCGAAACGGTCCCAACTCAGCATTCGCTAGCCGTAAAGCCAGCACTGGTCTTCCCTTGGAACCGCTTGGTGAAATAACCGATAGTGACATACTTAACACAAAACAACGCTAAAAGAAAAACATCAAGGATCAAATACAATCATTTGTTCGAGATTATCTCGAACGTCTCAAACGACCATAAAATTTATAGCCTGGTAAAGTTGGCAACACAAAGGAAACAGAATCAATAAAATAAAACCAAAGACAACTGTAGTCTATGGAAATGTAAACAAAGCAAGCATATAGGTTAAATAACAATAACAAAAATGATTTTCAATTCAAGAAATAAATTAAATATGTGTTTTGTTGGTTTTGCATTTAGAAACATTACACTACTGTGTAAAATAACAAACAATGTGGAGGGTTATAAACAAGGAGCGGAATTTTCATAGGTAAAATCAAACGTCAAGAGGGATTGACCAATGTGTTTTATCGACTCTCGATGATTAATTGTCACTTAGCACGACATGTTTTTGGTAATGAAATGAAACCTATAATGGTGAGGCTTTTGCCCTGGAGTGGGAGACACCCAACCACCAAAAAAAAACGTGTTTAAAAAAAATACATTAATTAAAAGGGAACTAGTTTTATTTTGACACAATTTTAATATAAAACCAATACAATTTTTTTAAACAGTATAACTGATAGTAGACTAAGCTTCATTCAAAAAAAAAATCGATGTCTATATCTGTACTAATTATAGTTTCATCTTGTCTGCAGTAAGAAAGAATCTTGAATCACTAGCCAGATTATGATAGTGTTTTGTTTTGCCATGAAAAATCCGGGCTCTGTTAATAGGTAACGATGCAACTGCTGTTTGGATAATGTCGTCAAAGTAATGTGACTTATCATGTATTCATCATTTTTTATTTCGCCCATCTCACATTTAAATAAATTTAATATAGCCTATGACACTCTAGTGGTTAAGACGAATCTAACCACGTATAGTTTATTATAATCGGTTTACCCGTTAAGTAGTTACGAGCGCACATTGAGTCGGACATATATACAAATCAAACACATAACCCTCCTTTTGGGCTTTGCTGTTGACGGGTAACTGTAAAATTAAAGAGGGAGGAAGGGAATACAAGAATGGTACGAAACCCCTTTTAGCCGAATCGCACCTTGCCGGTATTATTTATATGCCTTGCTGTACCTATGTGTTTGAAATTACGGCTGTCACGCGGATCATCGTAAATTGACATGGCTATAATGACTCTATTTGTCTACAGGCGTTCAAGATCCTGCGGCGGCACGGCCACCTGATCCTGTCTCTGTTCTCCATGATGATCTCCACCGGCCTGCCCGAGCTCAGGTCGGAGAAGGATCTGCAGTACCTACGCGAGACCCTCGTAAGCATACCAGCTTTATACCTTAACTTTTCTTCTGCCCGCGACTTCGGTCCGCGTTGACCATGCAACGGGATTATAAATCATAGTATCAGCTATTTCACTTCAATATCTCCATTCCAAACTTCCAGCCGTTTTAGCGTGAAGGATCATCAAACATACCAAGTAACATAGTAGGAGTGTCGGTCGCCTAGTGGTGTAGGGTGTTGTGGCGTGACCGTAACCTTCCGAGCTCGAATTCCAGTAATTGCCATCGATCTAATGGCCCCCCATATGATGGCCGATCACGAGGCCAGCGTAAGGGACTAATTTACACCTCAGAGCAAGCATTATTCTAAGTTTACTCTTACTCATTACTCCGTCCCTTACGTTGGTCCATGATAGGACATCGTACAGGGGCCGTAATAAAATTCTGACCCGATTACCCGATGCACATACAGTGAAGGAAAGAATCCATCGCTATTTCCAAGAAAATGTCATATTATAACTATTTTATACGGGGCCCTTGGGCCTACTGACCAAAATTAGTATCTAAAATATGAGGTAGGTTTAGGTCATGTTAGTTTTGCAGCAGGCCCAGAGGGCCAAACCACCCAGAAATACGAGCTCCGCGCTAGTGCAGCTCCGTCGACCCTGTTAATTCGATATTCAAATAGAAATCGTTGGTCAGTATGACTACGCAGTAGGATCACGGGCAAAAAAGGATACAAAGGTTTTTAGAATACTAGGCGTAACTGAGTACAATAAATGCTAATTATGTCTGTAATTCTATAATTCTTTCTTATTCCCTGCAGGTCCTATACCTAACCGAAGAGAAAGCGTTAGAGCATTTCCGGCTGAAGTTCACCGAAGCCCTGAAGAACTCGTGGACGACCTCGTTCAACTGGGCCTTCCACAACTTCGAGCGGAACAATTGACAGCGGCTGCCGCATAGGCGGCCGCGGCAGCCGTCTAAGTACTCGCCGCAGACGCTGTGAGACCGCCGCCAGTTACAGTAGACTTGAATTTAAACTAAATCCGCGTGAGAAGAACCGGCGTTTATGATGTGTAAGTGTCTATTTAATTTGGACGGATGTATCGATTGTCGAGTATTTTATACAGCTTATAGGTTTATTCACAAGAACTGCCACGTGTCTAAAATACATTTAAAAGAATGAAATTCGATAGATGGCAGTTACACATCGAGGACATAAGTTTTGTTAGTTCCATTCGTGGCAGATTCTTTTGAAAACCTATTCAGATATACATCAAACGTCACAACAAGATAGTTGAACATAAACGAGGTTTTTCTTATCGTGAATTAGCTATACTTGAGACTTGGGTTCGCCAGTGAACCTAGTGGACCATCGATGTGTCCACTTAACTCGCGTGCTCAATTCTCTTAATGCTCGCCGCATCTCTAAGTGATAGTCAAAGGGTAGAAAAATATTTGAGATAGGCATAATGATCGAGTTTTAGAATGCTAAATTAGAACTGCGGCGAACTGTAGATAAAGCATTATTATGTTTTCGAAAGTGTAAGCTTTGGTATATCGTATTATTGCATTTCCTCAAAAAATTTATGACGCCAAGAAAGTCTTCCTGGATTTTCTGTTAGGGCACTATTATGTTCATCGTGTGCTTGAGATTTATCACAATTTCGTTAATTTAACAAAAGTATAGTTAGTTGCGGGGGAGCCCGTGAATACGCTCGGTCAATGTAGGTCTAGATACTGGGTCCGCACTCGAGTTCAGGATCAGGTGCGGATCAGCGCTCTATGGGAGAGAGTCGCATCACCTATGAAGAGCTTGGTAAGCCGGCGGCGGTCGATTTGGCTGTGATATAGGCGCGAAACGAACGCGCAGACTAGCTGAGGAGATAAACGTTTAGTGATACGATGTGTTTGTAATAGTGGTTAGTAGTTGAATGTGTCAAACGTGCGCCGACACCCGAGCGGCGCTGCGGTCATATTTAGGTCAATCAATATCACGTTCATGTTTTGTTTAGGTTAAGAATTTTGTATCAAAATTTAGTTTTTCGTGTAGATTAAGGAGTTGTAGGGAAATGTCGTAAAGGGAAGGGATGTGAGACGGGAGGGACCGCCGCGGGCCCGGGCTCCCCCGCGCACTTTAGGCACAAGTAGCGAACGCGACATTTTTGCACATTATTAACTTTTTAAACGGTCTCACATTTATACAGGGTGACTGATTCGCTGTTTTAAGATTCGGTACAACTGGATTGATGTTGAAGGATAACAGAAGTCACTCTGTATGTTTGAACGGGATATATCATAGTTTTAGCAGTATTATATCGTCGGTCATAATTTAAGTGTCGTTTAGGATGAATAAAGTATAATTTTAAGTTTTTTTATAACATCCGGCTACCTCATGGTGTAGTACTAATTAGGTCGAACTCGTCGGTTACTCGCATGCAGTCCGCGTTGGTCTGCCCTCAACCCTTCGCCGATATTGTTCAATTTAATGTTATAAAACTTATAAATGTTTGCTTGCGGCAGTATGTTTAAATGGTTTTTTTTATGAGGTGAATACTTCGCTAAAGCTTTAATTCAAGGTTTTTGGGTAGATATGGGAGAACTTTAGGTTGCAAATACGGTATTTCACGGGAGGAGTGTTGTTAGAGTGTGACTGGCGCGTAGCTTGAGTGGCACAAGTTATGTTACAAATAAAAAAAAGAGATGGAGTTAATACATTAACGTTGTGTCATATTTGCTTAGCTCGCAGTCAGAAATCCTAATGTCCAAAAAGTATCAATTCAATAGCCCCGTTCGGCACTTGGCACTTTTTAGAATTGGATGTCGGCATCGGTTTGAATCGCCCAGTGGAACACGCTTCACGCGGGTCTAATTTATAATTGCAATTATTACACTATATTTAGATATTTAAAGTACTATAGTAGACCATAGCTCAACTAAGGACTCTAAACGAATGAAATTTAGCACTGAATGGGTCGCCTTAGTTTAAATAACGTCGATTACTATACGAATATGCCTTACCGATATACTTTAGTGTTAAGTTTCGCGACACTCAGCTAATTGTTAATTACCGGTCAGATTGCCTCGACGGCTTACGTCACGGTATTTTTTCCATAGCTGACCGAGAGTTGCATCACTGTCTAATTATTCACTAGTTGATTGATTGGTATTATAAATTAAAACGTTACGAGCATTTAGTCTGTCAATTATGTTTTTTCTTAATGATATGTGAAATTTTGTGTTTGGAATACTATTATTTATTAATTTTATAATGAATAAACTATCTACGCTTTACAGATAAAATAGTCTCAAGAGTTAGTTCTCATAGATAAAATGAGCGAACCATAGAGTTAGTTCATCACAAAAAGAGTTACGACCAAGGATTATCTATGGTTCACAAATTGTAGTGTTACCCAAATGGGTGACATTATTTTCGTTCATTCTATTTTTGCCTGATTTCGGAAAACTACCTAAAATAACGTTCATATTAAAATCTACTTGACATTATTGTATTTTTGTAGGTACTCAGTGAATTGTTCGCCCTAGTGCCTCCTGTATCGAACGATAAAAGACAGACGCGTTCAAATTTACCTCAAACTAATTTAACATATCAATCTGTGTTTCTATAGGATAAGTGCACGTGCTTCTGTTTGTGAGGCTCGATATATTCAATGTTATGTACGAACATGTGCTTTTGTACCGTTTGGTGTTAAATCATTAATAACAGCGTATCATCGCGGAGTTATATTGTTAAGTCGCCATAGGAGACCATCACAATGCAGTGTTATTAAAAATAACTCTAAATGAAGAAGTGCTAATTCATTCTGCCTGTGAGAAGGTTGTACCGTTGGTGGTAGTGCAATGCGGCGTATATTTTTTAAATGAACGTATTGTCAATATTTTTATTTGTTTACGGATTTTTCTGTTTATTTAAACATGATGGTTATATGCACATCAATAATAAATGATAATTGATAATAATGATAATTCCAATTGAATAATTATTAAATTTATTAAATGCCCTGAATTATGAAAATAATTTCCAGTGAAATGTATATTGAAATAATTGTAAGAATCATGATTATGATTGTCTACGCTGTCTGGTTTGCAATCCGCTACGCATAGCGTCTGGCTTGCGCAGGCATTCTTGTAATACGAACACTGCGGTTGTGGTTTTACTAGATCACTAAACCTTACGGTATAGGTGACTCGCTTGAAGGTTGCGATGTTTCTCTGTGGTGGTAAAGCCGACATAACAATGACTCAGAACAAAATTAACACACACATCGCAGAAATTCAATATCAGCTGCGACTGCTGTCTATTTGTCATGTTCACCCACACTTATGCATACGCAAGCTTGAAGGGGTTTAGCTGTATCTAGTTTCTGCAACTAAAGCACATACAATGCAATATTTATCGTGTTTTATATTCATGTTATAAAACCGCCTATACTATTTTTCAATTTGATTGCTACAAGATGTGATTGTTGTGAATATACAACTTGAATAAAATTATGCGAACATAATTATAATTCAGCCTAACAAGATGTCAAGGCTGGTTCGGAATTGATAAATAATTTAGTCGAGTTGCGAGTATATTAAAAATAGACTTAAGTGTATCTACTTGATTAAGTTTTAATTGTTCAGACGTTTTAAGTTACTAAAATGCTCGCATCTCAACTAAATTACTAATGTTATCCGATGCGCCGTTTAATACGGTCTGATTTGACAGCTGTCACTCAGTACAAAATATGTGTTTGAGGCATGTTTGAAGGAGAGCCGTTTGAAGTTATATTTAGTACTACGTTGACAGACCCTGACCTCTTACAACGACGCGACTATAAGATGCAAGTTTGGTTGAAATAATTACTGTAGCTGTTTTATTCAATTTATGTCGATTAAGAGAAAATATCTCTTAGGCCGCATTTCACCAAACTTAGATTAGTCTATACAATTTCAGCGTTTAATCTATTTATAAGAATTTATTGCAGTTTGGTCGAATGCAACCTTGGCATTTTTAATCTGAATATAAAGTTATCATAACCTACTTTTAAGCTCAAAATATCTACCATAGTGTAGTAGTCCATTGTTCAACTGCCATTTAGTATCGAGTCTGATCACATCAATATGCTAGTAATAGAATAAATGCTGTATTTCTATGTCGCCAACTGAAAACGAACCTGGTGTAACTTGTGCCTTGCAACCACCGACGAAATATGGGTTTATAATTTAGGAAATAAGTGAGATGGGGAAATGTGAACACTCCGAATAAGTAAGGATCCGAAGAGCAAAGGACCTATTTTAGTCAGAGTTAGCCAAGTTGCTTTATTCGAATTGTAACGATTAGAAATGTGCCAGAATTAAAATAATACCATTTATATTTACACCAGCTATCTTCCTCTACTTACATTACGTATTTCTTAACAGATAAAACTTCTTCAACTTTCTTTGTCACATGAGGGACTTCTTCGCACCTTCCAGTACTGCAAAAGCAAAAAGTCCTTATTGCAACCAGTAAATTGTGTATCGATTGGTTAACGATAGTGAAATAATCAAGGACATCTATTCCTAACTAATTATCAATGCCATAAATAAAATGGGCAAACACGTCTTTTGTTATATAATACAGTCCGGTTCTGTGCTACGATCTTATCCTCAGACTGACACAGACGAACGCCTGACCGCTTAAGTCATTCACATACAACTTCTTCAATTATAGAATTCGATAACGTTTACAGAAGCAACTTGACTAGGCCCACTGTAATCGCCCGACATGAACTGCCGTAGTTATATAATAATGGCTATCTTAACTTGAATGCTGAACTTATATTAAAACAGTGAACATGTTGAGTGTCTGCGAATTTACGTATTATAGAATAGTTAGACTGCAAGAGTTTGTGCCGCATAATATATCAAGTATTTTACACCGAAACATCACAGTGACTGTTCCCGACTGGCTGAGTACGTCGAACGCATACGTTAGCGAATTATGATAGAATTTAATGTAGCTGTACGAGTGGATAAGCCTTTAAGAAAATGTTCTTTGTTATCTTATAATATTAAACATAAATTGTAGCGAAACAAATCAACATCACAATTTGTTACCGGGGGTTGCTTACGTGTTATTTTTGTGAGCGTAAACTAAAGTTAGCATAGAAGTCATTAGAGGAGCGAGTATGAATCGAGCACCGACCTTCCCAAGCAAACGTTTACAGGAACGAGCATCCTGTATTCTAATTGTTCTAACTCCATCACCGTAAAAATATAACTACATAGATCATAAAAATTATCAATAAGATTAGTGAGACGAACAAAACTCCAATATAAGCTAGCCAACTTGACAGATACTAAACAATATAGACGTGTTAGTATAGACAAGCATTCTATCGTATTTACATACAGTAACTTTATGTATCATAAATAAGTCAATAATCCATGAATTTATAATATAACATTTACAATAAATATTGCACGTTTTGAGATTATCGGTTTATAATATTGGCAGATATAACATATAGTCGTCTACACCCGACACTAGCCATATAGGTATTAACAGAATAGACTAAAATATAACCCGACATGCTTCCTATGTAGTGCTAAACATCTCATACGTTATTACCTATAGGTTTATACATTGAATACGTTAACGGACAGGAGTTTCGTTTGTGCAATGTAAATAATACCGTTAGTTTATTTATAATTAGGGTGTGCGGGAGATAGCTTGGGTTATGGCTTGCTGAAGCGACGCGCGGGGCCTGTGGTGGGAAATTTGCAATAGTTCCGATTCAGAATTCCATAGTACAGAGTAAATATATTCGTAGTACAATATACAGGGTTTAAAATTGTCTTCACACGAGATTTGTAAGGATGTATCATATTTACGTTTATGCAGCCTCCCCGCGCCGGCGCAGTTTCAAACGTAAAGGGTTAGAGTAACGCACTACGATAGCGGGTCGATGGCGGCCCCGAGGGTCATTCATAGAGGAAGTAATTCACCAAATAATATTATAAACGAATGAGTAATGTATGTTAACGCAATGTCATTGTGAATTACCTAGCTCATAAGCTTACGATATAAGAGAAGCGTGTTAGCCATATTGCTAAAGCATATTATTAAGTCCGCGAACATCTCAGTCTACGTACAATAGTTCCTTTGTCATGTGTCATTTATAATCATACGAGTAACGAAGAAATAAATAAAAGATATTCATTAAAATATTGTATAAATAATGTACCGAATAATTATTTGCTTTCTCAAATATGATTTTTCTTGAATAAACATTTACATACGAGATTGGCGTGTTTCATTCCGGTTATATGATAATGATAAGTGTTATCAGCAGGTTGCACCGGAGTTGGTGGTAGGTTGTAATTAAATAGGCAATATTTGCCTAGAGTGGTTGCACGGACGCGACGCCGATTAGGCAACGGTCGGCGATCATTCGGAGGCATCGCAGCCCGCGCGCGCCCGCTTGCGTCCACCGAAACAGTGTTACTGCCGTGTTCGCGTGGGTGACTCGTGATAGCAAAACAATTGAATTTTCATTGAGTTCCTAGTTGAGTTGTTATTCCTGTGAAAATGACGGCCGGTAATGAGGAGCAGGAGCCCCTGATTTCCACTTCGGCTGAACACCAACGGGCCGCATACAACGCTTCGCCGCAGGTAAATATTTAGTTAACGCTAAATATTATTTGAATGATATAATTATTTCGTTTTGCGCGATTTATTCCTCTTCATGGTATAAAACAAAGATTTTATTGCGGTTTTCATCAATAGAGTGATTCAAGAGAAAGGTTATAATGTATAGTAAATTCTGGAATATGTACGGGTGTTACAGCTAATTCGCATAAACCGAAGCGAAGCGAGGGCGGGTCGCTAGTTTGAAATAAAACATTTTGGCTAACTGAAACCTGTCGGAACGTCTGTTTTCAGACTAGTGAATCTTTAATTATCATGATTGTTCTGAATGTAATGATTTTTGGAGGTTCAGTCAGTGTATGTATGTCTGTTTCCGTGTGACGTCTTGTAGACTAAACGTCCTGACGTATTTCGAAGTGCAGGTTTTCGTCGGACTGCCCCGGGAGTGTCATCTGGAACATTATTTGTTAGTTATGATCAAATATTTTGCCTGCCGGTAGTTTACGCTGTATAATATTTATAATGGGTCGAAATCTATAAATATATTAGGCAAACCTGACTCACTGACTTAGATATCAACGCACAGCCGATCCTACTGTACCTAAAAACTTGACATTTGCTACGGGGGTTCCTTTCATGATGTAAGAGCACTATGAAAGGATTTTTGGAAATTCACCCCCTAAGGGGTTAAAATAGGGGGAGTAGCGGGAAACTAATTCTACGCGTACGAAGTCGCGGGCGTCCTCTACTCTACTTTAAAAATAAAATTTCAATATACTTTAATACAATTTCCAGTAAAGTATTTTTTACTGCTTTACTTAATTATCAAGAATAAAAAAAATCTATATAGGAACACGAACATACCTCTTCTTATTCGATACATATACGTTACCATAAATAAGTAACAAAAAGTAAACATTAAAAATCCCGCTTGCGTATATTGATATTACCGTTTATGCCTATAGAAGCCACAATTTAACTTTAATTTTTATCTTCGAGATTCGAAGGGACATAGAACCACCCATACCTAACATATAGATCATAAAACTGCCCGTTTTTAAACACATTGTACAAATAGTTAAAGCTAAAGAAATCTTCCAAATGCGTTATTCATCAAACTCTGATTTGAGACAAAGTATAAAACGAGTTTGATAGTGCACCGGTTCCGCGGGTTTCCAAATACCTTCCTACGAACTACTGACGAGGTGACTAGCCGATGAGTTGCAACCTTTTTAACCGACTTTATAAATGAGGTTTTTTTAGCTCCTACTTCCTAAGGCGTAGGCCATATAAATTACTCAATTAAGTGAATCTTTTATGATTAAATTAAGACTTAAGACAGACATAGTTGCGTTCTATTGTAAGTCAAATAATGAAACATCTCATAAGAACGTTAACTCAATGTTTACTTTTATAAAATAGTTACGATCGAATGCTACACGCGTTGAGATATTTTCAAAAATCCGAACAAAATGTTACGCAACATTTGCAAACAGTCAATTTTTAAGCCTTAATCGTTACAGCAAAATATGAGTCACGTTGAAACGTTTCCCCACACTACCTAATTAATAGATGCCTTGCCGATATCCAAGCCTATCCACGAGTACCGATTACAGCCCAGTCTATCAATTGTCATCTATTCACTGCAATAGGTCACATCCTGTAAGACGCTAGCACGGCATACTAAGTAACTACCTATTACACTATTTATGTTTAAGTTTTCGGGAAGCTGCCAGCTGTAACAATGTTTAATACTGTTTTTAAATATGTATTGTTTATAGACTTCAAAAGAGCTTATCATTAGCTTGACGGCACTGCTAGTGCATGTATGTGCGAGATCGTAACGTTTGTCAAATTGAAGGATTCACTTGTTTAAACCTCACTCGTACTCGTATTAAATACATACCTAGGTTACACGGGCTTATTTAATAAGTTAGGTTAGAGTTTTGACCACATTAAATTGTAAAAGAATGCGGCGAGAAGTATCTCTACGCGAAATGAAATGTTTTGCCAAATGATGATTTAGTAAAACATTAGTATAACCCCAGAAGCAGTGATAATTACGTCGGGGGCTTATTCAGTACAGATGTACCAAGTGTATGAACATATGTTTATTTTGTCGGGTAAATTGGTTTTCGTCATGCTTTCTTAATTCGGTACCTACTCGATAATATAAAAAGCAAGATAAATACAAACATTTCCAATATATACTAAAAAGTATTTTAATGTCCGTGTGAGCTTATGTGCTAAGCCGTTTAACAAATTAGAATCATATATCATTTCTACGGAGTCCTTGACTGCGATAGAGCTTTAATATAAGATGCCTAAATTCGTACAACCGGTTTTGGAAGACGCTAGACAAAGATGATTCTTTGTTCGTTCTATTCCGGTCCCTAAATGGGGGAGTTGATTCCAACGTTGCACCTATTTCGATTAGTGAAGCGTAGAAGAAACATTCAGAATAACTGTTATTTCACAAATAATACGGTTGTCAATGGCTTGTTCAGGTTCAATTCAATTGTTTTTTTGGGAAAATAGATACCATCTTCAATGTTTTCATGATTCTACCAATATCGAAGTGCATACTGACGATTCTTGACGTTACGTTCAACTTTTTCAGGGCCTCTATTGAGCACGGTAAATAAAATTGGTTTTCATATCACCTACTCGGAAAGGGGACTTTTCTTACCTGCTAGGAGGGATCAAAGTGGCACTTATCTGTTCAAGGACATTTTGTTGCCAAATTTGATAATTGTTGTTAAGTGCGATAATTTCCTGTTGTTAAATTTGATAATAAGCATTTCTAGAATGTGTGAATAATTAAATTTGTTTCATCACTAAGATCTTTTATTTTCCTCATAGGTGATGTGAAAAGCAGTATGTGTCACACGGTAGCAAAATTATTTCCACCTTGGGCGTTAACACTTGAATCCCTCACTACGCTCAGGATTCAATGTACGCCCTCGCCTTAAATATGTCATTTTGCTCCCTTGTGACACAATCTACTATTTGACGTGTTTGTGTGTCAACGTTACGATACTTATTAATTATTTGACAGTAATGGCGACCGAGACAAATACGATAACACGCCAAAAGTATCGTTATACCGTGTTGATTAGAGCCCGGACTGAAATTCTACACGGTAAAACCTTATTGCTTCTGACCTGCTATCGTATTGTCATCGTTTTGATAGCTGTTATTAACTCGACTCAAAAAATAGCGCGTTAAAGCTTAATATTTCATAAACGGATCCCTCGACAATTTTTTTTGACAAACCCGCAATATTTTTGAAAGACCTATTCAACGACGTCCCGCACTATGGGGTAGATGAGAAAAAAAATACACCCCCAAGTTACGTACGGAGGTAGTACAGTAAAAAAAATATATTTTCAACATTTTATTTTACCGGTTTGTAGGCGTGACTAATATGTATATCATGCCAAATTACAGCTTTCTAGTACTAACAGTCTCTGAGCTAGGCTGCAGACGGACGGACGGAAGGACGGACATGGCGAAACTATGATGGTTCCTAGTTTGACTACGGAACCCTAAAAAGGAACGAGTTGTCTCTAAAATGTGTCTGAGTAGGTGGTACGGCGTTAAGGCTGTATGGCTCATGGATGTTGCAAAGTGTTGCTAAACATTAAATACCGAAAATACAATCAACTAACTATAATTCTAAATATTTATCGGGTTGCCGTGTTGCACTCATCTGATACCTAATTAACATTATTCGACTTTAAAAAAGGATTATTCTTGAATTAGGATCTTGCTCTACCACATACGTAACTCGTCGGGTCAAGAGGTTCCCGTGCGGGTGTGAGACAGCGCTACCGTATCACGTGCGGAACCCGACGCGGTCCGGAACCGAAACCGATACCGGCTCTAATCCCATCCGGTAATTAACACCCTATGAATGATAGTGAGTTCCTTTTCCGATTCACGTGCTTAGAATAGTTCAATAGTTTTGTAATTTATTTTTTTAGATCTCATTTTTATTGGGGTGAATTCTTGGGGTTAGTTTTGATGCTTAAATAGAATTAGTGAATACTTTGGTTTTTGATTTGATTGCAGCGCCCTTACAGTTTATGTTTGGACTAAATATATTTTTAAGATCATGCATACACATAATGCAATAAATAAATGTGTATCTTTATCCCCACCAAAATAATACGTATAATAATACATGACGGGACAATCTCAGACCCATTTACTACCAGACTAAGCTCTAATTCGTTTGTTCTATGAGTTACTACTCAACGATAAACATAGTTTTAAGAGCAATAAATCTAAATTAAACCCTATTTTTTTATACCACGACGGTGGCAAACAATCGTATGGCCCACCTGATGGTAAGCGGTTACCGCCTATGGACGCTTGCAACACCGGGCACGTTTTATAAAGCTACAAGTTAAAATTTACAGGTCTAAACTGGCAACACTGCTCAAATGGCTGGTTGTCATTGGTCGAGGTTGCGTCAATCTTATAAATTGTAATTTGTAGATTTATAAAACCGGCCCCAGAAGTATCACTGAAGTTTGTCCTAGTCACGCTATTACTTGAGAACGGCGTTACCCATTTAATTTATCTTTTTTTTTAAATGTTTTCTTATATTTCGTAAAGGGTACTTAAATATAAAAAAAAAAATTGCGCGGAAAAAAATACCATTGGGAAAGTCGTAAATTTGCAGCGCGGCGAAGCCGCTGGCGGGCCGCTAGTACTTGCATACCAGACATACATTTACTTACCACACAAATATTTGCCTTTACCGGGAATCGAAGTCAGAACCGCTGGCTACGTCACGTATGCGCGCTGTATCGTAATGATTTTTTGAAACGCTTCAATTTTGAGTGGCATACCTAAAGGAGCGTCCTCATTCTCGATTCGCATGTGGACGTTCGCGCCGAGTGCTCATTAGGTACACGCATATGGTCTCAAGAGGACGCTCCCGGTCACTAATAAATTTTAAATCCGATGGCAATGATTCTTGCATGCTCTGCATAATATAAATCTCGATTACATATTATTCTTTACTTAGTTAAGGGGAGGCGGGGTAAGTGAAACATATTTCATATCTACAAGCTATTATTTAACTTGCATTGTTCGTTGCATTTGGACCACATATGTATTTAAACGCGGTCATAATGCAATATTATGGTGTCTAAGAGCTGATCTGATGATGGAGTCAGAAGGTGGCGACAGGATCCCCGCTATACTTAACGTACCCACCGTGTTGGAACTCATTAGTTTGGTCTTGATAAGCAGATAATGACACTGCAAAAAAAGTACAACCGGCAACAACAACTGACCCAATTTTTTTTTTACTGTGCTTTATTCACATCTCCAATAGACGTTTGAATATTGCCATTAAATAAAAACTATCACTATCAAATTTTCCTTTTTACTAGCGACTGCTAGTACCTAAAACGCAGTCGGCCAATTTCGCATTATGCTAGGACTAAATTATTCCACTTCCTAATCAAGACCATTTTTTGTCTATGTCAAATTGCTCTTAAATCATATAGAATATTCAAATTCATTTAACCTCTGCAAACAAGGCATTGCAAATTATTTAATAATTAAACTACATTTAAACAACAGTTGGAAATTATACCTAGGTTTAACTAATATGCAGAGGGCGTAATTTTCTTGGCAAAATTCAAACGTCAATAGATTTTAGTTATAGGTAATTATTAAAATATTTTGTACTTAATAGTTTTGCAAAGCACAGAATATACTTAATCTATGCTAGTTTTCGTTATAGACGTTAACTTAACTTAAAACTTTGATTTTTAAAGTAGGGGACTCAGGTTAGGCGAGTTAGATCCCCAAGTGTTATAAAAAAAAAGTTATACAGAATGATGCATTGGATTGGGTTTAAAGTTAATGCACCCAAAAAAGCTCTAACAACTTTAAACTTTTAAATTATATCGCCTCTATTATCTAATTCAGTAAATTATATTTTAATGCGGCTAGACCGATGATATCATTCGTAGGTTTTTTGGCTTCTTGTATGGTATTCGCGAGACATTTCCGCGGCAGGCAACACTGCGGTGTCGGGTTCGTAACACCCTTGTTAGCTGATGTGGAAAATGCTCATCGGGTAATTTTCTACACTACATGCATTACAGGAATTTTCATAATATGAAAAAATGAACTCTTATTCGTAAACAAATCAAACACGCAGTACCTAAAGTGTGCTCAAAATAAAATCTGTCCTTATCCGCCATTGTGAAATTTATATTTCATAAAAAGAAACAAAGAATGGTTTAACAAAAATTCGATTTATTGTACAGTCAACGTCATATAGTTGGTAGCATCCAAAGTAGCCATCATTATTACCGTAGTAACAGGGGCATGTAACGAACTATTTGGCTACTTTGGATGCTACAAACTATATGACGCTGACTGTACAATAAATCGAATTTTTGTTAAACCATTCTTTGTTTCTTTTTATGAAATATAAATTTCACAATGGCGGATAAGGACAGATTTTATTTTGAGCACACTTTAGGTACTGCGTGTTTGATTTGTTTACGAATAAGAGTTCATTTTTTCATATTATGAAAATTCCTGTAATGCATGTAGTGTAGAAAATTACCCGATGAGCATTGATGTACGTTTAAAGGGGGAAAGTATTTTTGCCCTAAATATCTTAGTTTTCAGGGTTTGTTCAATAGTTAAAAAAAATTAAAGTCATATTTTCCCCCAGGATGCCAACACCCCGACCGACTCGCCGCGAGTGAGCGAGGGCGAAGTGACTCTCGCGATACCGCAGCGTAACTATGGAGCCATCGGGACAGTGGAGAAGGTCACGTACACCTGGGCGGACATCAACGCCTTCGCCACAGAGAACAGGTCCAGGAGCAGAAGGTTCTGGAATTTCTGGAGGACGTCGTCGGACCGCATGTTCCAACAGAGGAAGCAGCTGCTAAAGAGCGGTAAGTGACCTATTTCTACAGACAGGGCAACTCATTGCGTGCGAAAAAATGAGTTCAATTGTCTATCATGTACTCGATTTTATTTTCATGGAACATTGTCACGCAAATTGGCCTAATCCCGAACTAAGCTCAACGCTTGTCCTAATTACTATCCGTACTAGACAATGATAAATTACTATACTTATTATAGAGACAAACATACAAAACCTCCAATACAGGAACCTCGCGCTCATCACAGAAATATCTGCCCTTACCGGCATTTAAACCCGCGGGACCGCTAGCTTCGAAGGTCGCTACCAACTTCGCTAAAATGTCATCAATTCAATTCAGTATTCAAGTAGTAGAAAAAGCTGTGGCAGTCAAAAAGATAATCTTTGTCAGAATTTAAAATGGCGATTTATAACCTAACATTCTTGTAGATAGGAATAATAATGAGTTATTATGTTGTTATTGTCTTGAGCACCCTCTGCAGAACAGCGGAATTTAATGTCAGTTGTCTCTAATAGCTTTAAGTCGTAAGTTTCACAAAACTATCGCCATTTCATATTACCACACTGGTTGAAATTGCAGTCTATCTCCTAACCTTAGGTTCAATAGTAGCCGCTGAAGAGTTCAGTTCCCTCATCCTAATGTCTACTTCCTCCCTTTAGTAAACGGCGCAGCCTACCCCGGGGAGCTGCTCGCCATCATGGGCTCCTCCGGGGCTGGTAAGACCACGCTGCTGAACTCCCTGACCTTCCGCACCCCTAGCGGAGTGGTGGCCAGCGGGACGCGAGCGCTGAACGGCCAGCCAGCCACGCCTGAAGCGCTGACAGCGTTGTCAGCATACGTGCAGCAGCAGGATTTGTTCATTGGAACCCTCACTGTGAGGGAACATTTGGTGTTTCAGGTGAGTGTTTTAACTTTAACATCTCTTTATGGACAGTCAAAGTCGTAAATATACCGCGCCTCTATTCTAGGCGGTAAAAACGATATCGTCTTCGTCTTTGTCGTGTTATGGAATTGTTTTTAACTCGGCCGCCATTACTGTTCATTAAATAAGAGCTATCAAAACGTTGGCAATACGATAGCAACCCAAAGACGATATGGTTTTTATCGCCTAGAATAGAGGGCCAGGGTGTTTGTAAGTCGGGTGTAACAGATCATTTAGTTAGGATCATTCTGTACATTTTTGACCATATACAGTTCAATGCGTGCTTTACAAAGGTTTTAAATTATTTTTCTGGTGAACAAAACCTTTTTATAAATTGTAAATTGTAAAAAAAAAATGTCTCAAAAACCGTGCCACTTTGCATAATAGTAAATGTTCAGAATGGTCCTAACTATGGTCCCTTAAAACCCCTACCTACCCCTGTATATACGTTCCCAAGGCGATAAAAATATCTACTTGCCCTATGGCACATAATAAGTTCTGTTTACATATATTAGGCGCGATGGCTGTATAGATAGTGGAAGTTCAGCTTTTGACTGTACTTAACTATGTAATTATTTACAAACATCAAAAATAAGATGTTATTGTGCGTAATGCGTGCGTTTGCGCGGTCTTAGTCGGTTGCGCAAACACGATGTGATTATTCTTCTGGCTCAAGAATGTTACCAGCAGGATTCTATCAATTTAAGGGTCTATTCTTCTTAGTTTACCATATGACTGCTGTAATGAAAAATGTATAAGAGCTAACGTTTTCAATATGGTAAAGATACGATTTAAAACAATGTGGCATATTATATGCATAGACCACCTTCACCTTCCCACAAGGCCTTAACAAATAAAAACTAGAATTACTTAAATAGTTATTATGGGCTGGTTTTTTCAAGCTTTTGTTTTAACTACGCAAAAAAACTGGTTGCGCTACAAAAACTAGATACGAATTAACTAATGTCAGAAAAATACAGACACAGCCACGAAAAATTATCTCACGGACAATGTGGCCTGGTTGTAGGTGTACGAATTTTAAGCGCTACATTTGATATACACAGTTATTGTAACTTTTGTTAGATATTTGTGTACGTCTGTTAGTCTGTGGCTTTGTTTCAATACATGAAAAGATTTAAATTCATTTTTTACATTTCATTTAGGTTTGACTGCAATCGGTTGAGCCGACTGATCAGCTCCAAAAGTAGGAGGTCGCAATTACGTCGCAGTTATTATCTAATTTAAAGTTATTTACGTCTTTTACGTATGATATCGGTTAGTGATTGGCCAACCTAACTCCTTTGAGCCTAAGCCTAAAGGGCACCATACTTTCTTCATAAATTATTTCCGCTGATGATGACTCTTGAGTGCGACCTCATTTTTCTAGGGCCCGTATATCTTCTCATTCACAGCGCTTTTTTCTTTCTACCTTACCTAATACATACAATTATCAACTAAAGTGAGTATTATAATATTTCCATTTTAAATTTAAATGTTTCTTCAACAGGCTCTAGTTCGGATGGATCGCCACATACCATACGCACACCGCATGCGCCGAGTTCAAGAAGTCATACAAGAGGTAAGAGCGCAAAGTTCACGGTTTTTCTATTGGCTCCGTCGCGATCAAGTTTCGGGCGTTTGGGGGCGTAAAGTATTTACATAATGTCGTTTCATGTTAATAGCCGTAGCGATCGCTTACGCTTACCGTTTTTAAAACGAGATAATTAAGATCCCAACAAAACAAAGCATTGAGGTAAACTATAGAGCACTTATGTCAAATCCAGACATTTTATCAGTTTTCGAAATTTATAAGGTGTTGTAGATCGATTCGAGAGAAATTATTATTTTGTGGCTGACTCTACTACGCCTATTAAAACATTGCCGTGTGTTGAAAGACATTTAAAGTGCTATTAAAGCCATAATCTATGATAGAGGCTATTTAGAATGCGTTTCTGGCCGAAACTTGTTTGGCCTACGTGAGCCCATGCTGTCACGTGAGCTGTGGGATCAATGAAATGTTACGGTGATTTTATGTTTTACTAGTTTCTGCCCGCGATTTTGTCCGCGTTGATTTCTATTATCTTTATTCTCTGAACTTTTTAACTCTCCGGGATGAAAAGTAGCCGATGTTTTAATCCAGAGTAGAAAGTGAAGGAGTAACAACTAAACTTTTTAAAATTATATTTAATTCTTAATTTTAATTTGACATTTGGAGACTGTTTACATCTCCGAAATTGTATTATTTATTTTAATCCGACAATTTAATTATTATTACTACTGGGACCTGTACATCCCTGTGACATTTAAATTGTGTAGCTTAAGTTTAGTATTGTAATGTGATTTATTTGGAAAAAACGGCTTACTGTTGAGTTTCTTGCGGCGCTTCTTCTCAACAGTGGTCTCTTTGGAAGCGCTGGTAGACTCAGACTTGTAAAAGTGCCTACAGGGCCTACTTAGAAAAATTAAAAAAAAAAAAAAACACACACACACACACACAAAGACACAAACTTTCTTATTTACAATATTAGTACCTATGGGATGTGATTGTAACCAATTAGGTACTTATTGGATTGTTCGATGTTAATACACTGTTAATTAATACATCTGGAGTGCTAAGCTGTTACCTGTAGTTACCTTTTGAACCCCATATATGATAAAAAAGGTGCTAGGGATGTATCCGCGGTGCATGCATGTTATGGTCGCAAGCAAACAATGACGGTGATGATGATGATGATTGATATTTTAATTAAAACATTTGTGTTCCATCATCAATCCTACAATCGCGTTAAGCGTCCGTTTTCTTTCAGCTCGCGCTATCAAAATGCCAGAACACAGTTATAGGTATACCAGGAAGACTCAAGGGCATATCAGGGGGAGAGATGAAGAGGTTATCCTTTGCCAGCGAAGTCCTCACAGACCCTCCCCTCATGTTCTGCGACGAACCTACCTCTGGTCTGGACTCCTTTATGGCTCAGAATGTTATTCAGGTTGGTGCAATAAGTGAAGCAATCCGGAGTTATTTTATCTTTAATCGGTTTCTCATGACATATCCAGGAAGTTATAACATGAATTTATTTGGTATTGACAAGATTAGTTCGTGAAGAGATGAATGGGGATGACCTTTGCCTAATAATGAGATATGTAATAGAGCATTTAAATAACTTAAATTCGTTTAAATGAATTAATTTGTATAATTCACAAATCCTTCCGAAGCTACCACGAATTGTATGCGACGTTAATGAATCGTATGCTGTCGTTGAACTGGAACCTGAATTTAGTATCTCGTACACGTTTTTAAATTTTAATTAAACCAGTTTATCTTAAAAGCCTATTTAAATGAATCAAGTTTTATTATATAAACGCGACAAAAAATAGGTCGCATTAAGGTAATTGACAAAATCCGGTTCGGTTGGAACTAGATCATTAATATTTCTAGACATGGCGCATGGCGCGAAAAACAATGAGGTACTAATTATTTTTGTAATAGGTACCCAATCTGGGTTTTATGAATAAATAAGGAAAAGCAACTTTTTTAAGCCCTTACCCATAAAACGGGGTTGATATTTATTTATTTGAAGGCTTCGTTTTTGTATTCGTCTGTAGGTTATCAATTCAATTTAATTGCAGTTTTTAGCTCCGCAGGTGTTTTTTTTTACTCGAAAATCAATTGTGGCGATAAATTTAACACCTCTAAAACAAGGTCGTAGATTCTTTGAATTGTTAATTACTTACAAAGTTGGTTCCTGTATAACTATTATTGCTGCAAACAACTAAAATACTATACAGTGTATAGTATTTTAGTTGTTTGCAGCAATAATAGTCTTTCATTGCGTCTTTATATTTTCTAACTATTAAGAATGGGATATCCACAAGCGACAATAAGTTGAGGACTACTTGTCCTATCCATCCTAATTTTCCTTAAATATAATTCTGCAGAAGACTACTATAATTAAGTTGGTACTAAGCATCACGTAAAGCCAAATATTTCCTACAGGTACTCAAAGGTCTCGCACAGAAAGGCAAAACGGTGGTATGCACCATCCACCAGCCCTCGTCGGAGCTGTACGCCATGTTCGACAAGCTACTCATCATGGCCGACGGCAGGGTCGCCTTCCTGGGGTCACCGGAACAGGCCACCGACTTCTTCAAAGAGTAAGGAAACTTATTAAAACAAGCAAGCAAGCTAAGCAAGTTTTCTGTACCCATCGTTGTATATATTGTTATATGTAGGTATTTATATTTGCATTCCTATCATATGTGTATTTGTTGTTTTAAATATAAGTAGTTATGCTAATACTTCGATTATGTCGTAAGTTTTTTTCTCCGACTTCTGTTTGTTGTGAATTTGTAGAATATACTCGTAGTAGCAGGTACACTGGTGTAGATTTCTATTAGGCATCAAGTTCACCATTTATACTTATCATTGTGCGATAAAGTTTAATAAAGAAATAATTTGAATAACGGAGTTGATGTTTGATAAAAAGTGTGTTAACGATTTGAGTTTAGCTTTGTAAAAGAAGTTATTTTTTGTGTCGGTCGTCATTTAGAAATCAGTATTTAATTGATTGCTAGGCCATTAGTAGTCTAAACGATTTTTAACTTTTGTTGATAAGTGAAATTATTATAATTTCAAGAAGAATACCAAGACATTTGAAAATGTAGATATCCCCACTGCTCTTATTTCTACTTACGCGTAATTGTCTCTTATAGGTTAGGCGCAGCATGTCCAGCGAACTACAACCCTGCAGACCATTTCATCCAGATCCTGGCAGGAGTACCAGGGCGCGAGGAGGCGACCAGGCACACGGTGGATACCGTGTGCACTGCGTACGCCAAGTCAGAGCTGGGCTGCAGCATAGCCGCAGAGGCTGAGAATGCATTGCTTCATGAGGTTAGTCTTTGGCTTGATCGGTTTTTATAGACCGTGTAGTTTCAATATAAACATTTAGATTCTTATAATGTTGTGTATTTTGTATAAAAATATACCTTTTGGTTAGTAACTGAGAAATCACTCACTCAAAGTCTCATGTCGTTTGCGTTGCTTAATGTTCTAAAACAGGATTATGGTTGATGATGAGGTAAAAATCCATTAAATTATCCCAATTTTACAAAGGTAAAAGGATTACGTTACATCCCTAAATCAGCAATAGTTATTCACAGACCAAATACGTCAAACGGCTGACTTAATCAGATAAATTGTAAGGTGTACCTTTATATAATTAGGTTTACTTTTAAAGTGTGCTTGTTGTAAGTTGAACATGTTTCCTGAACCAGCGTAAGATCTCGTCGGGCTGGGCCGAAGCCGCGTGGACGACGGCGACCAGGCGCCCGCACCGCTCCCCCTACAAGGTGTCATGGTGGGCGCAGTTCCGGGCCGTCTTGTGGCGCTCCTGGCTCTCCGTTACCAAGGAACCTATGCTCATCAAAGTGCGCTTCCTTCAGACTATTGTAAGTATCCGGTGTTTCAGAACAGGTCTTATAATAGTTCATTTATTTTGTAGCTCGTGTACACAGGACTTTTACCTCGGCAATTCAAGCTAATGTACCTTAATACGCCTTAACAGATGGATAAAAACCTAGACCTTTTATGAATTTGTAATTTTGGTTAAATTTTAAATAAAGAAATTTGTCTTTTTTGCGATTTATTATTTAAAAATATGCCTTCACTTTCGATTTAGTGTTTGGTTTCTTAACTCTGATACAATCATCTACATATCGATCCGGGTTAGCTAATCTCGTTGAATTCCCTAAAGTTATTATATTTAGAAGTAAGAATGAAAGAATGAATGAAAATAATTTATTTGCGACGAGCAACAATAAAGTACTTACAGAGAAATCGGTACTAAAATAATGTAGTCACAAAATGGCGCTGCTCTCCCGTTAAAGCCCTCATTCTACACTTACAGTTTATAACTTCAAAAAAATAAAACAATAGTTGTGGACTCGCAACAATACGTACCAATCTACAGCAACCTAACTTGGGAGATATTTATCAGATGGTGTCGATCCTTATCGGAGTGATCTACTTCGGGCAGCACCTCGACCAAGATGGTGTCATGAACATCAACGGCGCCATCTTCATGTTCCTCACCAACATGACCTTCCAGAACATTTTCGCTGTCATCAACGTAAGTACCATATTTATACTCATATTTTTTTTCATGTTGATGAACCTAAGCCTCATGCGATTTTGTTTTATGTTCTTCAGTGGTTTTGTTAGTGCCGATTTGTTTCATTATTTCAATTGGCAGTGGCATCTAATATCTAATTGTTGTTATTAAAGTTAAAATGTACGAAAATGAGTAAAATGTTCAAGTACGTCATAAGGCAAATAGTTGCATTCATTATCTTGATGGACAAGACAGGTTATGAGATGTCCTACTTAATTGTGATATTTCGTCAAAGAATGTAGCTTGATTTTTAACTTGTTTAGTTAGCGAAGTTTTATTAGCGAAGTATTAGAACTTGATATTAAAACTCGATTATTATCCAATTCAAGAAATGTCATCAACTATGTAAATAATTAACGTAATATGTATTTATTTTAAACTTACCGAGGTCATTCAAATTCTACACAATTATAAAGATAAAGATGTGTTTTTATTTTAGCTGTCATAGATTCAGAATTTCTAAATAGATTATATTATATATTGTAATAGATTTAAAATCAGTACAAAAATTGTTTTGAATCCTAACTAAACCAAGTTCAGCTTCTCAAAAACTTAAGTGGTAATTACAACATTAACCAGCAGATCTGGGTCTAGATCATGTAACAAATTTCGAACATGTTAACCAGCTCCGCAACACAAGATCTTTGCTTTTGGAATGAGTTTTACGCTACTTACCCCCCATTCTGCGCATTTCTTTCCAGTCCATCCTTTGTGCGACTATTACAGCGGCAGTGCGGCAGTCAGTCAGTCATTAAAAAGTTGTTTACTTATGTATAGTTATTTACTGTAAATGTTCACCAAGGTATTCTGCGCTGAGCTTCCAATCTTCATTCGCGAGCACCACAACGGCATGTACCGAGCTGATGTGTACTTCCTCTCGAAAACCTTGGCCGAGGCACCAGTCTTCGCCACCATTCCTCTGGTCTTCACCACCATAGCGTACTACATGATCGGGCTGAACCCTGCTCCTGAGAGGTTCTTCATCGCTTCGGGGTTGGCAGCCTTGATTACCAATGTTGCTACATCGTTTGGTAAGTTTTATTTTATTTTAGGGTTGTTTTTGTTTGCCAAGCGATTATTTTTATATTTTCTGGGGTTTATTGTACTAGCATAATACTAAACGAGTTTACGTGGTTATACTGTGAAAATAAAATATATGTAGGTAGGTACGAATTTACTCACGAAGAATTTAGTCTAAAATATTGCCTAATCCTGATTGCTTGCTCTTATGAAGTTTTATGTTCGACACTTCTTATAAATTAGTATGGTTTAGAAAATTAACTATATAAATTGAATCAAGATACAATAAGATATATTATGATTTATGAAGTACTCTGTATTAAAGGTTCAGTCAACCAACCAAAACTGAGTAACTGAGCAAATTGTTAGAAACTTTTACAGTTGAAACTATTGAGTCAGTTTGACATAGTTTACGGAGCCAATTGGCTATCTGTACTTTGTGAGTGACGCCACCTAGTACTATACATTATTATTATATTGAATACTTTATTGATTATTTTGTGACGTAAAAGTCAATACCCGGTATTTTAAAAGAATTCTGACATTTTACACGAAGGCATATGTATGACGTAACCGTGACCAGCGTGATTAATATCGAAGCAGTAGAATAGAAACCTGGTAATAGATCAATTAACTAATAATTTGATTTTAATTCATGGTGCAACATTTTATATGAGTGTTATATTAATTGTTGTTTTAACAATTAAATAAAAATGTAGACCTCAATGGAGTAGGCACATTATAATGTTAAAAGTCATTAATTATTGTGCTATTATGCCTATTGTAGCTAATTGTTAAAAATATTTGTATCTTACGAGTAGATGCGGTGTGACAGTTTAGCTGGAACTCGAAACTTGTTTGGCCGGAAGATTACCAAGAAATGGTAACAAAAAATGCCACTCATTATAAGATTATAAAGATTCCTATTTGTCTTCAATCAGAATTAGGTACCTATTCGTTCAGGGAGATTTAGATTTTGTACACATAACTCGATTCACTCCATTAGTAATTGAATAGATTTCTGTTGTTTTTGTCTTTTGGGGTTTATCGGTTTTTAAGTTGGTCACGTGTTTTTATTAGGGTTCCGTAGTCAAACTAGGAACCCTTATAGTTTCGCCATGTCCGTCCGTCCGCAGCCTAGCTCAGAGACTGTTAGTACCTACTAGAAAGCTGTAATTTGACATGAATATACATATTGAATATACATAATGTCACGCCAACAAGGTGATAAATAAAATCTTAAAATAATATTTTTAAGTAACGTGGGGATGTTTTTATTTTCTCGTCCACCCCAAAGTGATGGATGGGTGTCGTTCGATAGGTCTTTCAAAAATATTAAAGGTTTGTGAAATGAAATGGGGTTCATACAAAATTGCCCATCACCCTTTTTGTTAGAGTCAAGTGCCATCTCAATATATCTTCAATGACAGCGCATATAACGAATTTAAAAGAAAAACTATCACGACTAATTGTAAGTCATTGGTTTTTGAGATACAGGCGATTAAAGTGTTTATACCTGATAAAATCGTCTAAAACACTTTAAAAAGAAAATATTATTAATTGGCTTAAGCCCTACACTGAGCATGGTCCGACATGCTCTTGCCCGGTTTTTTTTAATTAATAGGTAGTTGTTTGTGGTTAGGCGATGGGCTTGCAACAGTTGCAACCTGTGGATGGTAAATATCTTAGCCAGCCTGATTGTGCAAAATGTGGTTAGTTACATTACATTACAGAATTAACAACAACTTTTTTAGAGTTGTCGGTTATACTGAAGTCTGCCTACCCCACTCTGGGAAGAAAGGTGTGAGTGTATGTATGTATGTGTGTGTGTAGTTATTAGAATTAAATTGTTTGAGAAGTGTTATTTTTTAAATAGGTAGGTACCTACCTCCCAACATAATTAATGTAACTTTTCTACGAAATTCATTCTACTGTTCTTAAGCTTCCCATATGAAAATTGATATGACATGGATGGGAGCCAAGCGACACGCTCTAGAAACTGCGTTATAGTTCATCTGTCATCTATCTCATTAGGCCTCCGACATTCTCATACAAACGTCACAACATATAAATATACGTACAGAACAAATATGACACAATGCCTCATTCATAAGATACATTTTTATATAATTAAAATTACAATTAAGACACATCATTGTTAACATGACAGACTGACGAAATAACTAAATGGCTTTCTAACCACATCATCTCAAATATCTTGATACTTTATACAGCCGCCCTTCATTCTTTAGACTTTCCACGACAAACGTCAACATGCCAAACCGGATTGTTACGTTAGATTTAGGAATTCGTTTTATATGTATCAGTTAAATTTGCATTTTGTTGATTCATTTTGTGGGACGCAATGTTAAATAAGTAGAAAAGTAAGTTTTAAAAATAGATAGGCCTAATTTAACACAACTGCATTTTTTACTTACTATCTTTGGTCTTCATTTATCTGTCTTAGTCGTCACATTATAGAAAGTTTTGTAGTCGACACAATGTCGTAAAAATGGAACAGCTGACCTTGTGTTAACGTTTAGAGATTTCCTCCGAATTTACTTAAGTCTCTTAAGTTCAGCGGTAGGCTGTTCTTTCCCTGTCAGTCAGTTACGGAAAAGTTTAACACATACGTACGTTATCACGTCTCGGTAAAATGCAATGAACTCACGCACAAGGGGACTACTAGGATACCTATGATACTTTCTAGAAATTCAACTTTGTTCGTATGTAAAACACGACACAGTTTGACAACAAAGGTAGGTAGGCTATTTAATTGAAAGGGAATTTAATTACATTAAACTCTGATTATTGTAAGATGATGTGACAGCTCATATAAACACTTTTTACACTTATTTCTTTAGCTTTATAATATATAAATACTACATAGGTACCAACCTAGCGACGCCGCTCAGGAATTTAAATAAATCGCATATTTTTATACACATTGCTTGTGAGTATGTAGTGATTGAAATAACGAAATACGGCTGTCACATCACAGGCTTCATCTTAGAATAATCAGAGTATAGTGGCTGTGGACTGTGCTCTTCCCCACAACACTTTACAGTTGTACAAGTCAAATTAACAACGTTTTTCTATGGTTAATAGTAGGTATATTCCATTAAGAAACTCATTTACCACTTTGACTCTATTTATATGACGTCAAGGTCCAAAAGTGGTAAAGGTTGGTCGACTGTACATTTGTAAAGTGCATTTGATGCAGCCTATACTTCCAGTGGACGAGAGTAGAACCATTGGTGATGATTACATTATGTTAAAGTTTTCTGTGATAGGGATAGAGAGCGGTAACACTTACCATGTTACAACAACCGTGCTCGCTAGAGAGTCGAATTCTTTGTCGCTCACAGTATTGTTTTAAAGTACGAGGGACAGAGCAATCAACTCGCTCGCGAGTAGAGTTATTGTAACTCATGCCAAGGGTACTGATGTATCCATATGAGCGGTATCCTCATTTGTTGTGTTATCGCAGGATACTTGATCTCCTGCGCCAGTAGCAGCGTGAGCATGGCGGCGTCAGTGGGGCCGCCCATCATCATCCCCTTCATGCTCTTCGGAGGCTTCTTCCTCAACTCAGGGTAAGTCTACGTTTAGGGCGGGCGAAACTACTGCATGTCCTATTTGCTTTCAATTTAGGGTTGCCGGCGCCGAATGTTGTTATAAAAATATGTCAAGACTGTGTCATTTTATCAGATTTTCGGGCTTGTACTTTTCCTTCTCTCGTACGTCTACTACTTATGTATGTATGTAAACACTTTATTGTACAAAAGAAAAACCAGAACAATACAATAATACTCACTATAATTATTATACTTACGATAGTTTAATGCACTGTCCCCGAACCAAAAAGTCTCTTAGTTACCTTTTTTATATCTGAGCTTGCCATTGTCTCTATTGCATATGTATCACTTGGCTGAAATAGGTTAAAAGGTATCGATTGAGCGTTGGCACTTAATGCGAGTCACCGGGGCTCTCTTACTAGTCCTGAGAGCCCTGCCAAGATGCGCTACGCTACCTAGCGTTTCTATTCGTTTCGTTTTGAACCAATCGCGTCACTGGTAGATCACGTGACTTTTCGTATCACGTCATCTACCAGTGACGCGATTGGTTTAAAAACGAAACGAGTCTGGTCTCGTAAGCTGGTCTATTGTAGAGTTCATACAAGGATTCTCAAATTGTAACACCGCTGGTTCAATTGGTGTTTTAACTACGTGACAGTACTGTGCAAGTGGTGTAGCGTGGCGAAGTGTTAGATGTGGACGCATTAAGTGGCCTTTTTAGGGTTCCGTAGCCAAATGGCAAAAAACGGAACCCTTATAGATTCGTCATGTCTGTCCGTCTGTCCGTCCGTATGTCACAGCCACTTTATTCCGTAACTATAAGAGCTATACTGTGGAAACTTGGTAAGTAGATGTATTCGGTGAACCGCATTAAGATTTTCATACAAAAATAGAAAAAAAACAATAAATTTTTGGGGTTCCCCATACTTAGAACTGAAACTCAAAATTTTTTTTTTCATCAAACTCATACGTGTGGGGTATCTATGGATAGGTATTCAAAAATGATATTGAGGTTTCTATTATAATTTTTTTCTAAACTGAATAGTTTGCGCGAGAGACGCTTCCAAAGTGGAAAAATGTGTGTCCCCCCCCCCGTAACTTCTAAAATAAGGGAATGATAAATGTAAAAATAATATATGATGTACATTACCATGCAAACTTTCACCGAAAATTGGTTTGAACGAGATCTAATAATTAGTTTTTTTTAATACGTTATAAATCGTAAACCGCATTTTACCTTTCATTCAATCAACTCCAATATAATAAAGAATAAAGAAAAACATTTATTTAGATGTATAGTGGTACGGAACCCTACGTGCGCGAGTCCGACTCGCACTTGGCCGGTTTTTTTTAAAAGTCTCGCCAAGGCTTAAGTCAAATGCATTAATACTCATATTTTATTATGGTCCTCTCAAACTTCTTCTTCTATCCTTAGCTCTGTGCCTCCGTACCTCGGCTGGATATCATACCTGTCCTGGTTCCGGTACGGCAACGAGGCGCTGCTGGTCAACCAGTGGTCTGGCGTGGAATCCATCGCCTGCACGAGGGAGAACTTCACCTGCCCTGCCTCTGGGAAGGTCGTGCTTGAGACCCTCAGCTTCTCAGAGGTCAGTACTGTTTGTGTAAACAGCTTTTGCATAGTTGGAACTTGAGGGTTTTAAGGGATCTACCCCTATGGCATAACTAAAATTACTGTAGGTATGTTTGTAGCTGTTTCGAAAAAGACTGATATTGGTCTCGTCACAGTCATCGTACTAGCTTCTGCCTGCAACGTTGTCCTCGTAGATTTCGATTATTGTTATTCCCTCGAGAACTTTTACATTTTCCGGGATGAAAATTTATGTCAATCTAGAGTATAAGCTATCTCCGTTTCAAATTTCATCGAAATCTGTCCAGTTGTGCCTTTCGTGCAGCGTGAAGGCGTAACAAACTAACATAATTTTTTTTAATACTAGTAGGATTTTGGGATTTATTGTTTTTCTAAAAAAAGATTTACCTTGACTAAATACAGTTACAAACCCCTTTATTTTCGACGCGAATTTAATAGAACTGCAGAATGACAAATAACCGTAATATTAATATTATTATATTTTTCCAATAGGATGCCTTCACATTCGACGTGGTCAACATGGTTCTTCTCTTCATCGGGTTCCGTCTGCTGGCCTACATAGCGCTTCTCATGCGCGCGCGCAGGGCCAAATGATCATAAGCGACACATAGAGACAATTCTTTGAAATGCCATTTTAATTGTAAGCGATCCGAGTAGGTAATGATGCAAAAGACACGTTGTTGATATCTTTTAAAAGTCGGTTTACTCGGTTACGGTTAGTTTAGTGTCGTACGGATTGAAATGTATACAGCTATTATTTGAATTAGTCTTGCGGCATTGTTCTATTTCTTTTCTTTCGTGGTTTAGCTGTATAAAGTGTAAACAACTAAGAGCAAATCATGGCCTGGCATTGAAAATAATGAGAACTAAGTAAAGCAAGGATTAGTTGAAGTTAAAGTGTTGTATATAGTATTATGTACTAATTGCCATAGTCTTCAACCTTATGTAGGCGTATCCTATTAGATTTTTTTATCAAATTTTATTTATAATGTATAAGTTAGTTCAAAGTAAAAATGTGTGTAAAGTTTTTTTAGAACATACATGTCTTGTAAACCAGTTTTGTGTACCACCTTATTATTTCAGATTGTTTTGATAATAAGCAATGATTGTTATGTTTTGTGAATGTTTAGGTAAGTGTATTATTTTAGAACGAATATTATTGTAATGTTTGTAATAAATACTTTTCAAAAATAATTGCATTATAATTTCCCTTTTCTGACAAGGCGAGACATACCATTTTCTAAATATAAGTTAGTATAAGTTAGTAATGTATGTTTGAAAAAGTTGGCAAGCCTCACCTACCTTAGACGAGAGTATAGAGCTCATATGGGTACCTACAATGCAATATCTCTTTTTTTAAACTTATAATGAGAGCACGTAATAAATATACATTTGCCATTATTGAAAACCCATCTGGTTTATGTCATAGTTGACCAGCTCGCGCTATTTCAAAAAAATATGTTACACTACTAAATTAATGTTGTAAGTGCTGTGCACTCCAGGTAATACTTCTTAATTCGTTTAGAATTTAGCATTGTTATTAAGAAGACTATCCATCAATTCTTTTGGTAAGGTGTTAAGAATGAATGGGATCACATGCTTAGTGGTTCGCCTGCCGTAAACGGTATTGTTACTTGGCAATTGGTACGCAGAGAAGTATTCTAGACAACGCAGACAACAACCACACAACAACTTTCGGGTTTGTACTACTCTCTCATTCGTTCTCATACGTTCTTATGCGAGAGAACCGATTACGTAAGCCCGAAGCACATTTAAATAAAGAGTTATTGCACTGAACCATAGTATAAATAGAAAAGTAGGTCATCTCCGGCCCTTCTGTTACCTTAAGGTTTGACATTTTTGCGTCAATGCGCTTCGCTCGATTCTTGATATGCAAACGCGTACGCGGCGCGCTCAGTCGAGGCACGCACATATACAAGCCACGAAATATAACTTTGTTTTTGAAGATGAACTACTGTTTATACTTACTGTATGACGACGCGCTGGCCCAGTTGGTAGTGACCCTGCCTAGGAAGCTAGCGGTCCTGGGTTCAAATCCCGGGAAGGGCAGATACTACTTGTTCCTGAGTCATGGATGTTTTCTATGTATTTAAGTATGTATTTCTCTAAGTATATATATCGTTGTCTAGTACCCATAGTACAAGCCAAGAGCTTAGTTTGGGACTAGGTCAGTTGGTGTGACATTGTCCCCTGTTTTTTTTTATTTTTTTTTTATGCCTTGACAATAAATAAATAAATAAAATATTGAAAGGGAGTACAGACAGGAAACTTTAGAACAACGCTGCAAGAATTAGACACTTGTGAAAAATGTCTCTAATTATCTATTCCTTAATCCATAAACGCCTTTCGTATAAAGCGTAGAATAATCGAGGGTTCCGTGGCAAGCGTCTAGCACAACTGTAACCATTTCACTGCCTAAAGGCCTTATTTGAGAGCAATGTTAAAAAGTACATAAATTACGTGCCCCAGTCTGGGCCTGCATTATATGGGGCTCACAGATAATGCCTGGACAAAATTTAGGAAGGTTAAAAAATATCTGACAGTTAGTTGGGCGTCAGCAGCATGCAAAATGAATGACTAAGACGCTCGAAAAGTAAACACTCGTAAATAAATAAATTATAGCTGATATAATGACTAGCGTAGTGGTTTTGCATCTTAGAGCCCTATTGTAACAACTAATCTTCCTGAAACAGATGCCCGTATCAATCAAGATGCGTCGGAAACGACCGTTTTCTATCCGTTGACCTCTTTTTAGGGTTCCGTACACGAAGGCAGCCCAACAGGACCCTATCTAATATACCTACGCTGTCCGTCCGTTGTAAGTTTAAAGAGCTGTATCTTTTGAACCGTAATAGACAGCGGGTTAATTATTTTCTGAATTTGGGTCATTACGGGGGATTTACTAAAAAAAAATAGCATACCAAATTTGACGTTCGTATGATTTACCGTTTTTAAGATACCTACTTAACTACAATAACAAAAAACAAAACTTGTATGGGGACCCGATTATTATTTTACTTGCTTTAAAAAAAACATACACTAAAGAAAAATAACAAATACCAAAAATGCTCAAGTGTGAATTTGGCTCGCGTTGATTCGTTTCTAAAACGAATTCAAATCGCAATATATACTAGCTACTGTGTGGCGGTGCGGAACCCTCGGTGTGCGAGTCCGACTCGCACGTGACCCATATTTCCGTCCCACCTCTTAAGTCTCATCTCTCTTCACATAAGCAAACAAATTAAGTATTGTGATAAAAACCTAACGCTTAGCCTTGAGCACTCTTACTTAATGAACGGGCCTCAATACTCCAATCTTTGTACGATAACCACTAACAGCCGAAGTATTTTCACTCATGACACAATTTTTTAATGTCTTAATGAGCGCAGAAATGGCGGGTTCCTTCAAAGACGCACATTCTTTTGGGAGATAACATTCATTCCTTATCGTTCTTCATTCAATTCGGATAGATCGTTATTTGTTTCAGTTTATGGATCAGCGGATGCTGGATGTCGTAATAGCGTATGGGATGTATTAATACATTTTTTTTTTATGGCATTGAGAAGGCAAACGATCACACAGGCCACCTGATGGTAAGTGGAAACTGTGCCCCATAGACATTCGCATTCACAAAGACTGCAAGCCTAAGGCTGCAAATGCATTGCCAACCCTGAGGACTAAGATGGAATGCCTCAATGCTAGTCATTGCACCGGCTGTTTTACCCCCAGACCGGAACACAACAATGCGAACACTGCTGTTTGGCGGTAGGTTAACGGATAAGATGGTGGTAGCGATCCGGACGGACCCTGCACAAGGTCCTACCACCCGCAATGGCATGCTTTTACGTACACTGTCTATTTTTAATCCGAACTTACTTTTACTTAGGTAACTGTTCATTAGTGACGTACGATCGAACTCATAAGTAATAGTTAAGTACATTTTAATACCTTGTTGCAGCTTTTGATATACAGGTCAGTCAGTCAGGATCGCGGGACCGCGGTGGATGCGAAAAGCACAAGACCGGTCTGAGTGGAAAGCCTTGGGGGAGGCCTATGTCCAGCAGTGAACGTTTTTCGGCTGACATGATGATGAGGATGACACCAATGTAACTTTGATACGTTATTACGACAAGGTAATAAAATGTACAGCTAATTATGACTATTATCAGTAAGGCTGTAAATGCTATAAATTTTAATCAATACATCTTTACATACTTAGAATAAAACAACGTCGCTTCCCGCCGCCTGCCCCTCTGTACCATCGGCCAATAATGTGGTCTACCACACTACGGTTGAAGTTTATTTTCACATCATGATACAACAAGTTCGATTTTCCCTTGCAATAATATTATGACGATGACATGTGTCAACCTTAGCGATAATTAGATCTCACAGAAACCTTTGTCAAAGCTGGTACACCACTTTCTTGGCCGACCGTACGCTTACATATTTAAAACTACGCAATGAATTTTAATGCTTTTCATCAATAGATAAAGTGATTAAAGGAAGGATTTTATGTATTATAAATTCTGTTTACGGATGTTACAGAAAACTGACTTAAGTGAGTACAGTATTATTAGTTAAAATTAAAATTTGTGGCGGCAGGACCTTATGTACGGTACGTCTGGGCTGCTATCACTTTGAGCAGCAGTGTTCGCATTGTTGTGTTCCGGTTTGAGGATAAGACAATCGTCATTTTATCTTAGTCGTCAGGGTTGGCAATGCATTTGGGATTCTAAGATTGCAGTCTTAAAATTGTCTTGAGAATGCAAATATATGGGTCACAGATCCAACTTAAGATCAGGCGGTGTGCTCGTTTGCCTTCTGCAAGCCATAAAAAAAACGAGGGCTCGGCTATTTTCTTCTTCAAAACTGAAACTGAAAAATATTTTACTAACTGAATAGGAGATTCGTACTTTGATCGATGTTCAAAATGGTTTTTTGAATGTCTTCGGTCTTAGCAGTGATGGTCGATGTTAACAACTTTAATTGTTGAGCTACAATAGAGCAGTGTCATTATGGCAGCGTCAAGTCACAACAACGATAAGATAACGTAAAAATTGCGTACTTAACCAAAGCGCGCGGAGCTAACCCCATAAGCTTCTGTTTGGTGTACTCCACAATTTCCCTCATAACGACGATTGTCTATAAATAACTCTACATTAACAAAATAGAGGAGTGAAAGCCATAATTTAAAATTATAATTGAGACGGAAAAAAAAACCATTGGCTTTCAAATACAAATAGTAGCTTATCAATGAACGTTTTTAGCCGTACAGCGGGTCCAGATGGCTACCCAAAAAAAACGTGAATGTAACAAAAGGAAATCACTCTAGAAAAATTCTATAACTCGATAAATCATTACTTATTTCCTTCGTGACTATGAGAGTGTAAAAGTTGTTGCTACCGGCCCGAGCATCATCACTTTTAAATTGACTAAGCTGTGAATAAGAGATTGATCCCAGACACGTGTAGGCGCGAGGTCGGCCCCAAAATATGCAAACATACCTACCTTCTGTCCGCGACTCCATACGTGTCTCATTCAATTATTATTCATGCTATCAGACTATCTTGTAAATCTAGGCAAACATTTTGTTACCTTGTGAAAGTAGAACAAAAAAATATAGTTTCAAAACGTCCTATCTATCTATTTATTCACGTAATAAACAATAGCCACTTGTATGATGGAGCATCACTCGAGAACAGCTCGATCGATTTGGCTGTTTTTTGTTGTGTTCGTAATTGTCAGGACTTAGGATAAGGTTTGTATGATAGAAAAAAACATCATCAGCATCATGCTCTGCTGCACGATTTGACCGACTATATTGTTAATAAAATATAAATATAATATGTAAAGTCACGTATATAGGGCAGGTACAGCGTAGCGTAATGTTCCCTTGCAACTCGCTGAAATGTACCCGAGAGCTCTGCTAGGTGCAGGCTAAATACCAGCGCTCTGCAGCTGACCCAGCTCGCAGTATATGCTGAGACCAGATCCTGTTGTCACAGAACAACTTATTCTACCTATTGAAACTGTTTGGTTTGTTTCTTTTTCTATGTGACCATAAATCATTTTTTATTTATTTATTTATAATACGGCCCTAACTTTCAATCTGTTTGTCGCCGCCCAGGGCCCATAACCTGTGAAATTTCATACCTTTGCATTGGTCCTTAGCTAAGTTTTATGAATTACTCATCAGGTAAAGTTCAATAGCTTTTAAAAGGGCCTTCGGCCTTGTAACTTTCTGTTAGTCGCTCTCATGCCAGTCTCATCGACTTCTCCCAATTTATTATCCAATCTATTATCTTACAAGGCACTAGAAGCCGTATTAAAATGTGTCTAAACCTGACAATCCTGGCAGCAAACGTGGGACGGATATGTAACTTTCTCTGACGGTGACTCTGACTCTCTTTCACTGACTGGAACTTGTTAACTTTTGACAGTTCATACCGCCTTTGATCAATTTGATGCATAGTAACAGCTGTCAATACATTTATTCCTGCGTCACAACTAATTTCCATCAAATCACCTAGCTTCCGTACGCCATTGCTCGCTGACCCGGCAGGGTATCCGACGGTGTCGGTTACGGAACCCCCACAAGAGCTGTCACATCGGTCTGTTTACGCCAATCGCATCACCGAATCCACGGCCCGCCTCCACTAATTGGATATATATTTGAATTTGGAACGCTTGTTGCGTATTGGTTTTCAGTTACAGTTTGAGGCAATTCGGTTGTTGGTTGGAGAATCGAATTTCAGAGGTGTTCCCTTAAAGTCCGTCTCTCGGACGAAAGTCGAAATACGTCTATAATTATTATTTCCTTTTTATATTACCTACATACTTATCGTTTTCTCAGCTAAGACGTTTGCTACCACGGGCGAAAGCTTGTGGCATGTAATAAACGTTAAATAACCATGGTCGTAAGGTCCTAATGGCTGCGTATGCAAAATCAAGGATCAAGTTTTGTCAATAAATAAATAAATCAAGCATGATTGCCGTTCATCAACGATGGTATAAACTGGCAAATTAAACTTGTTCCGCACGTTTGGCCTTCTTGGGATCTTGTGCCTGAACATACACGTACTACATAGATACATAAACTCACCACTTCATTCCCAGAGTGAGTTAGGCAGAGCTACCAGTATTACTCTAAAAAATTCTTGATTATTCTGTAACCACATTGTGCACACACACGTAGCTATTAAAATGATAGATAATAATGCTCTGACGGGACCACTTAGGCTTTTTGTCGACAAAAAAAGCGAGTTTAGTCGGACAATCACCCAGCAGTAGTTATAAGTAACGATTTTAAGCCGAATAAAGTACTTAGTTACTGGCTTGAAAATAAAGTCTTACATCTTTTTTTCAGTGCTACGATGTTCTGGCATGATTAGATTAGTGAAAGTCGATGACTTAAATTAAACAGTCTTTAAAATAAATACTTATGCCCTTAGGTACTTATAAGAGTGGAATAAACGGTTATTCCACTCTTATAAGTGTATTAGAAATCTAAAAACAAAAGAAATTGGGCCAGCGATAAAACGAACGACTATTTACATCAATTTTAATTTTATGCATTTACTTTTAATTTGTGTCGGTAATATATTGTAACTTGTAAAGACTAACGTTTCAGCTATATTGGTTTGACAAAGCGCTATAGCATCATACCACTAACGTGACTGACACAAGGATAACTTATTCCTTAAGGATGCACTGAGAGCTTACTTATACTTGAGTTTGTCTTGAAATGTCCTTAGACAAGATGCTTCGCCAGAAAGTTTTTGCTATCGAAAATATATACAGTGTGTAAATGGAATACGAGCATACATTTAAACTAGACGACGGTTATGGCTCTACAAGTCATGTAAATGTGGAATTTGTTAATAACTCTAATACATAGCGCAATTAATTTTTAAAGGTCCGATCAAACGAAGATTTAAGTCTCAGTTAACTGCAGGTTAATTAGGCTATTTCTGATACATTGCGTGGCGAATTAATTTGTATGAAAATAGAAATACAACTCATGTTAACAATACACATGTTGATTAAGATGCTGTTAACCGTCGTTAAAACGTTTGCTCGTATTCCATTTACACACTGTATATAGGATTGGCGTAATCTACCGGACGATTTCTTCGAGTGCTTATGTCAGTTTTGACAGTCATTAACGACACTCATTCATAACGCTAAGTTTATGCATCTTCAATCTAGCCCCGCATGGTGACTGAAGTTTGCGTACCGCAATTATTACTTACACGCAAAACAACTGATCCAATCGCATGCAATAATGACATACGTACTTCTAGATCATTTACAAAATTGAAAGGTATCGTACTTAGTTAGTACAAGTTGCATAATTTTTCATTAGACTCATTTAAATATGATTAGGCTTAATTAAATGACCGTCGGTATCTCTAATCATTAATTGGTCCTGGTTTTAATAACAACTAATTAGTATTCACGGCCAAGGAAACTCGTCATTGATATGACTATTATTCAAAGTTATGAAATACATTTGTAACCCTCTTTTCTAATGCCCTGCAATGGGTAATCAGAGCTGATGGATGGAAAGGGACTAAGGGATACGGTATCCATATTTTCAGGTTATTAAAAATTAAAACTTTAGGCAAGGATAGAAAAAAGTGTGAATAGCATATAAATTTAAAGAGTACCTACTGATAAAGGCAGGTGTTTCGTCTCCAAATATTTCTTGTGCATTCTTTATAACTGTCACGGAAAGGGCTTAGCAATCTCCACATTACACATCAAAATTGAAGAAAACACTTTCGTAACTTGTTTTAAATCTTCCATTATCAAGTTTATAGGAAGCATCAACAGAACTGCACTCGTCCCTTTCTCTGATGCAGCTCTCTTTCTCTAACGCATAGCCTAATGTCAAACCTTCGTCGTCGGTGGAACCCGCCGCGCGCACCGCGATAACCGGCGGTTAAAATGTTTATGCGCGTGTTTTAATTTTGAATTTGGAATTGAATAGTTTTTTATAGAAAATGAGCAAGAAGTCGGGAAGTGATAACGGATCTGCGGTCAGGAAAAATTCCTCGGTGATACCGTCTACTAATAATACGTCGAATCCATCCTCGCTCGCGGATGAGTCCTACGTAAGTATTCAAAATAATTGAAGAATAAAGTAGTTAACAATAGCAGTTCTATTTACTTAATTTCAATGAAAGGCATACATCTGGCGTAGAATGTGATTAGCTGTTGTTGTGTAAGAACTAAGAAACTTTTTAACAATGGTAAAAATATTGTGGTTTAAGTATTTACAGCGTTTTAAACAATTTCTTCGCACTTTGTAATTTTTATTTTTTGGAAATATGTTAAGATGTCGTAGTTTTCAACATTAATAATTTAACCTACGTATAATTAATCTGCCTGCTTTATCGTGCAACCTTTAATTCTAAATACTGTCAAAAAGAAGGAAGGGACGTGAATGTGACGGCTAATGCACCCGAGTAACTAATTACATATGTAGCTACACTCGATATCTATTAAGGTTTCTTCCGGCAGGGTGCAAACAATGTGCAAAAAGATACTCTACTGTTAAGTAGTAGTAGTTGTGTTCTGGTATGTGTGTGTTGTTGGTTCAACCCTTTTGTTGCTAATTCTGATCGTGTCAAGGGGGTGCGTATTACGAGTATTACTTGTCGTATCGACCGATTACCTGCATGATACAAATCGCGGCCCCTACCCAGGAACTGTTTGCCACAAATATGAGGATATACTCGTAACTCTTGTAAATTGGCAGTATTTACCAAATAATATTCTTATATTTGTCGCCATTGCCAATACTGCCGTATATTAGCCAAAGGAAGTGCTGCCAAACAAAACGGTGAACAGAGACTTAAGTGAAGTCTTTTTCATTCTGAAAAAGCGTTCGGAAACCATTTGCAACTTTATCGGTTAAGATTTTAGTTAGCTATTTACCTTATTTTGCTCGCTAGTAGTTTCGATTTATATGACTTTTCTGCAACATCCGAACATAAACCAGAATTTATTATACATACAAACCTGCCGTTAAAAATTACCTAACTAATGGTGAAAAACCGCATAAAAATCCGTTTCGTGGAGTTAGTGGATATACAAACGGACAGACAGGCACGGAAACCGACTTTGTTTTATACCCTATACCTAATGTAAAGATAGAAAAGATGACATTTACAGGTAACATCTAAAGAAAATGCTTGAACGCATCACCATTGCCAAGAGGATTGTGAGAGCGTCGCATCTCGCGTAGTAAAATTTTCCACACTAATTTAGCTCGAGGCCATATTTACGTTTCCCACGCCCAAAATCAAGTCCGATTTTCACGATTTTTTTATATGTTGTAGTCTTGTAGTTGTTCTGAAAAAATAAGGGCGAGTTGTTTGATCACTAGTTAACTGAACTAATAGTTAATTATCAAAAATCTAACGGGAAATGTGACAACTTTTGGTTCCGATTTAACAAATGAGTAATATAGAATCAAACTCAGCAACATACAATATGCTTCTTATGACTCAAATGGTTACAAATAATTTTTTACCGTAGTAGTAGCCCTAAGTTTGTCCGTTTCCGTCTTGTTTTCTTTTTTTTCCTCTCTTGCAAAGGAAAAAGTACAGACCTAGTTTCTCAATATCGTAAAAAATGGAGTAGGTAAGGGCAAAAAGATGTTAGCGCATTTTATGTGGACATTTCTAGCTTCACAAACCTCTTAAGTATAATGGCTAAAGCCAAACCTGTCTCGGAAGCTTCCAAAAAACAATTTTCATGTCTAGCCTGCAGATTGCAGTGCCATTAGTGTTTCGATTGGCATCATTATTAATTAAGTGTACATACGACCTCTACAAGTATTTCTATAGGTTTGATGACTTATTTTACCTGCATTTATTGCGTGAGAAGAGGAAAACAGACGAATTTTTGGATTTCTTCAAACTGCTTTTGAGGCAGATGGTTCGATTAAACTGGTCCATTTAAAAAGCTGTTTGAAGGTCCATATTTTTTAGAATTCTTTGTGTAATACAATACAATAGAGTTCACCTCAAACTATAAGTAATTTAAATTATTTGCGTTTGAGTTAAGTACATAACATTATGTCTCTGACAACTGTAGTAGGTACAGTCAGAGGCATTTATATTTATACGACCATTCGCTTCGCGCCAAATATAGTACAAATAGACCTCATTATCAGTGGCATATATATTTTTGACGAATTGGGAACGTAGAAAGTGGTATGCCTACCCCTCTGGGAAATAGGCGTTATTTAATTATGACTTTGATTGAACATTTGTCCGCGCAGAAGTCATTTGCTATCTACTCGGAATCTGTTTTAGCTATTGCGCGTTTTTTAATAAGAGGGTAAAAAATAAACGTCAAGTTTCCTCTGCAAAGGGGTTTATTTAGTAAGGATGTTAATTGTATAGTGTGGAGTGGTGTTCTAATTGACACGTAGAAGATCGTATTAAAGCGAGGTGTCGCATTGATCTTGTGGTTAACGCAAAGGAACCATAATCCGCGATCAATAGAGCACACTGCCAAGGCGATCTGATTCAACCGCAGGCTTTCTCGAAAGCAAGACTGTCTAGATATTGGTGAAATAAGGCTGATTTCTAATTAAAGCTTCACTGGAATAATACTTCATTCCAATAAACAGTCGATAACTATTATAGATAAATCTCGCCGAATTAATGGCGACTCCTTTTCTCAGAGGACATCTCGATTAAAGGAGCGCTCCTAAAAAAACGCTCCAAATCAGACCATCCGCTTGGGAGCGTAGTCACACAGATACACACAATAAACTGATAATACTCCTGTTTCTTGTCAGGGGGTCTTTAAAAGAGAAGTACGCTTGTAGTATTTTCTATCTACGAAGTCCTTTTCTCTCTTTCTAATTTTACATCGATGACTTTTGACGAGAGGCGCCCAGTCGTGGATTGAAAACGTATTTATTTATTTTCAAAGTATATTTATAAAGTATTAACTTTATTGCACGAAATTCAAACAGAATACAAAAAGTGGCCTTAATGCTACAAGCATTATCTATCAGTCAACATATGTATATAGGTTAGTCCAAGGTTAGGACTTCATTCATAAATAAATATTTTTTAGATAAAGAAGACTACACTAGAAATTGAATACCATTGTATTTTAATAAGAGATAAATAACAAGAAATAGAATATGTAGATACTATTTTTCAGTATTGTCTTACGTATTTAAAAATACCCTTTGCTTAATTTATGTGAACTATTGGTGGCATTAACAATACCAAAGGATCTACCTACTCATGTAAGTGTAATAAGTACCGGGATAACAATGAAACGTCTAACTTTGCCTAATTAGTCCAGGGAGGACTTAAGAACGGAGAAGGTGGGCCTAATCCTTCTACTCTTCAGGAGCTGACTCCAGCCGACGTGCTCTACATGGACCATGTGTCGCGCTCGAAGTATGACCCCCTGTTCCCGGAGGTGGAGGAGGTGCTGGGCGCCCCCCACTCCCCGCCCCCGTGCACTCTCTTGTGGCGGGATCTCTCTGTCCACATCAAGCTGAAGGATGGAAAGCTGAAGAGATTAGTCAATAATGGTGAGTTGATGATAAAAGTTCCATTCTACTTTTCGATGCCTAATAAAACGTGACCCTACATTTAGAGTCATAATTTCCAACAAAACTGGATAATCTATGAAATGCATACAATTTTCAAATTCTTGTCGACACACCTGAATTATGATTTATCCAAATTTGTGTTGGGCTTCGTAAAAAAAAGGCTATAATAGTAACGCAGTTAGCAAGACACAGACACTGGTAGACTGGTGGGGAAGTGGTAATTTGAGCAGTAAATTCGTACTTTATATACAAAGAGAACATAAATAGTGAGTAAATTTACAATATAACGTGAGATCTGATTGAGAATTACGTTGGGACTGTTGTAAATTTATCTCGAGATATCTACGAATATTTAAAATGGATCTTGAATTTTATTTTATTTTTAGGTATTGAAAAGTAGAATGGCCTAAAGATATTGGTTCATCAATTTCAGGGCCACTCAATGTTGGTACTGCCAATGAACAGAACTGGCAGGATATATATATATATATATATATATATATATACAATATCCTCGTCTTAAGGAGTGTCAATGTAAATATCAAGTCATAGAAACTATTGAGATTTGCCAGAAGCGCATGAAACTAGCCCAACCGGAGTAAATATCTACTTACTCTTTTACCGAGATACTGTCTGTGTGTGATATCCATAGACTTACTTTAATAAGCTCTACATTGGCAAAATATACCTTGTTAAAATAAGGAGTGCCAGGTATTAATAAAGAAGAAATAACTGCCGTGTCTTGAGATCTAAGACAAGACCAATTTATAACTTAATATGGCTCTAAGTCTTAAGTAAACGGATCATTGAACTGAACATACAAATTGAATAGGATAGGAAGGGGCTAATTAGGATGTCATATAAAAAAAAACCTCTCTCATATATATGTGTACACTTTAGTACCTCGTCTATTTAATGTCATGACTAAACTGCCATTATAAAGGGATTAAACTACTAAAGTGTACACGTATTTATGAACTCGACTGTACATATAGAAATATAAATAGAAATAGAAACATTTATTCGACGAACACAGAAAATAAAATATAACGGAGAAAAACATTATGAACAAAGCATTGCAACACAGAAATCAAAAGAAAGACAATAAAGAAGGAAAGAAAAATTTAGGAGGCCATGGGTGATTCATATAAGTAAGAGGCATAGATACTATGTTTATACCATCCTAAGTAAACACTCGTACCTTACCTAGGTAGGTATATTCACTAATCTCGTCAAGTAAATAAATAGGGTAAAGTCACCAGTGACTGTGGTCAGTCAGACACCAGTAGTCAACCTGATATTAGTGCGAAGAGTGGAAAACATATATTTCGTACTCTTCCCACTCATACAAAGCAAAGGCAGAGGCCGACCACAGGTCTCTGGGTGACCACTGGTGACTTTACCCTACCTTGAACAAATAAGAGTGCCAATTCTATTTTTTTTTTAAATTATATTATTTTTTTATTTTGTGCAGTAAGCGGAATAGCGAAGCCTGGATCGTTGGTGGCGTTAATGGGCCCTAGGTGAGTACAATTATGTTAATTCGACTGATTATCCGCGTTTTGCTCTAAAAAAGTTAAATTACGGTACTACTAACGAGATCGCAATAATATTAAGTAGCAAAATAACGCCGTTGTATGAATAACGGACCCATACTTACACGGACAAAGGTATTGCCGTAGTAGCAGTTTTAATTAGCCTTTATTCCACCTTGTCAGCCCATCTTACTACTATATCATAATAAGAGCTAGTGTTTTTAATCCACGAGGTTCCGCCCCAATACTTATTTTATCTTTTATTGATGCAACCGTGCAATGCAGCTCAATTGAGTGGTGGGAGTGATGGGTCGTGCCGTCGTACATTGAATAAACTACTAACCAACAATATTATTTCATTAGATAGAACGTTGTAGCATAGATGATGCGTTCAGCCTAGTTGGTATAGACCATGTCTTCAAAGGAGACGTCACGGGTTCGACATGGAAAGTTTTGTTTCTGAGTCTTGGATGGTTTTTATGTATTTGAGTAAGTATTTTTCTATATAAGTATGTTTATCGTTTTCTAGTAGCCTTAGTACAAGCCTAGATAATAGTACTATGTCCATATGTGTGAGATTGTCCCTTGATATTTATTTTATTATAGTGTAATATATTTTCTAGACAGACCGCCACTCACATGCGTCAGCCGGCTCTATTCCAATTTTACTTAAACCATATCGTTACTATATTATTTTCTCAAACATGCTCGGAAAAAACGGTTTTCCGATTGAAAGACAAGGACGGAAAGAGCCTCATATTACTCCTAGAAGTAAAAAAACCATATGAAAACACTTTCCGTCCATGTCTATATTTTTCTTAAAATGCTGTCAATTTGCATACAAAATCAAAAGGACCAAGACAAAAATTCCAAACAGCCAAGGTAACTGCTCGCTTTTTTAGCACAGTGCGTGTGTTTCTTTTTGAATTTGCATTCCAATTTCTATGGTTAGTATTTAAAAACAATTGACAGTCGGTAACATTGGTTCATTCTGCATAATTAAATTACTTGCTTTTTAAATATGTATTAGTATTATTTCCTCACATTTTTGAGAAAAGCATTATGTATGCCTCGGCCCTATTCACCTAACAGTAACCGACGGCGAAAAAGACGACTTTATCATGGTTAGGAGGAAAAATCGATTCTCGTATGTTTCTAAGTAGGTACAGGGTGTTGCTAGATGCCATCGGCTGTACCGGTATGTGCCCACCAGAGCGGAAACTGGTGGAAGCTGACCATGCTATCCTCGGCTCAGGTTTCACGGTTTACCGAGGTCCGTTAGCGTTAGCGGCTGATTGACACGCGGTTGTTAATTGAGACCAAAAGACTTTCCATAAGAGTTTGCGTAAAACTGGGTCGTTGTTATGCAAGCATGTTTATTTTATATGGATTTGTAAAAACTAATAACCGAAGCTTTGTGATCTTTCTAGGGGTAAAATAAGCACATAGAAAATATTTTTGTTCTATGTTGCATAAATACAAAATTCAAAACCAAGAAAAAACCCATACAGCCAAAACAACTAACTGCTCGGTTTTTATTGCTGTGCGTATTTATTCCAAATGTATTTGTATATGCCTTGGAGTAAACAGGAATTCCCTGATTTGTATTTTAGAAGGTCAGGATCTGCTTGTGACCTCGCCCAGTAATATCGTATTTTCTCGACCCCACCTCTATTTTACCCTTATTCTATTTACTATCTGTTTATATGTATAAATACAACATACATACAACAAGAAACCTAGATTGTCTACATTGGATCGATTATTTAAGCGAAATTTCTTTCAGCGGCGCCGGGAAGACTACGCTAATGAGTGCGCTTGCGCATCGAAGTCCAGGTAATTTCAATTTCTCAGTTAATAGTTAGATTGCGTCAGTGATAATGCTTAACTAACAAATTCATTAAGTTGCAAAATGTATATTACTGACTTACTTGCGAAGGTGTATTTGGCACCTTATTACTTAATAGCCAGCACCATACAACGAAATTTTTCAATGGAATATGAATCTATTACGAATGACATAAAGTAAATTTTCTAATTTGATCATTAGTCATAAAAACAAAAGAAATTCAGTCAAGGAATTTAATTCCTATACCACTTTGGACCATGTCAAAGTGACGTAATCAATCAAGACGTAAGAGTATTCTTATGATTTTATTTACAGTGTCACTTTGACATAGTCTAAAGTGGTATAGGAATTCAATTCATTGACTCTAGTTTCTTTGGGCACTATATATTTATACATTAACTGATAAGCAGCCGTTTAAAAACGATTAACAATTGTAAGTTGGCCGTGGCAAATATAAATAAAGGTAAAACAATGAACAAAATTTCCAAAAAAAACTCCCTCATGATTTTAATGTGATAAATGGGCGTACTGATAAAAAAAAACAAGTTATGGAGAACTGTCATTACTGATGCATCTTGAAACGGCATCCCGAATTTATACGAAAACGATACCAAGCTTGGCCTAGTGGGTTAACCGATGTATATATAAAGATGAAGTTGACACTCCCTCCCTTAAAAATTGACATCAAAAATCTTGGTGGCTCCCCTTCTAAAATCCATTCTTGGGTCCTAAGATGGTCCTAAGGACTAATACTGCCAAAGGAAATCTTCGGTTCACGAAACGCCGTATTTCATCTGCTACAACTGCTATTACAGAGCTTAGTTTAGGAATAGGTCAATTAGCTTGAGATTGTCCCATGATAGTTAGGTATATATTTAATACCTACTATTTTTTGGGAAACAGTGTGAAACATTTAGAGTATATATTCCTACTTTTAATTACCAACAGTGGGCACAGTGGTCGATGGGGAGATAGCTATGAATGGGCGGCCGGTGGGGGACTTCATGCACCGACAGAGCGGCTACATGCACCAGGATGAACTATTCGTGGACAACTTAACTGTCATCGAACACCTGAATGTCATGGTAACATGGATATTTAGTTATTACCCGTATATTATTTTGACGTGAGTCGAATTTGAGTGGCAGACTTTGTGCTAACAATTTAATAATTCATTTTAAGAATTTTACATTTTAAGGCACGTAATGTGTAGCGAAATACCACCTTATATGCTGTCGCTTTATCTTTAAGGCGCTTCTTAAGTTATAAATAAAATAAATAAATAATGATTTATTGTCCTAAAAAAAAGACATTCATTACCACACAGTTTAACAGGAAGAGGTTAGAGTATTCAATTCGCTCGCATTTGCTCCTATTTGTCTAAAAGACCAGTTATACAAATTATGACAAAATTATGAGTTGGTATTTATAGGTTGCACACTTTGACCACTTTTGAATCAATTTTCATGATTGTGCAATTCTCCCGAGCTGCAACAGTTTAAGTATTATCCGGTTTCTCAGGCCCGACTCCGCATGGACAGGCGGACCTCATCAATAGCCCGTAAACGGCGCGTGAATCAGCTCCTTAGACAACTAGCCCTGTACAACTCGCGGTTTACCCGCATAGGGGGTTTGGACGGAAGCAAGACCCTGTCTGGAGGGGAGAGGAAGAGACTGTCCTTTGCTACCGAGGTGAGTGCACCTGCTCTTTAGACGACAAATCCTGTATAACATGCAGTTTCCACGCGGTTTTCAATATAGGGTGCTAAGGAAGGAAATAATGAAGTATTGTACTCGTTTTATTAATTATACAAACTCCTTCAACTATTTTTAGTGCAGCGACTATTTCTACGTTAAATAAAGAAAACCAAAAGATAGTGGTATATAAAGGTGCAATATACTGCTAAATTATAGTCATGATATAATATGAAAAATTCAGCTTATATAACTCTAAGCAAAACCCACTCGTAGTCCGCTTAAAAATAATAATACAGTAATGTCATTCATTAGACCGGCTTCATTGAGATAAAGATAAAATAAATACATCCATGCACGAACGACGTGTGTGGAAATCACTAGAGCCATTAATGTCCAAATGATTATGGCTTCTTTTATGGGACATAACGGACGGACTCAAGAAGTCAAAGAGGTTATGGGAACAACTTACTTTAAAGGGTATATAATATTCAAGTCAAATATAGGTTGTCAAAAAGAAGGTGGTGGCATTTTCAAAATTAGTATTGTTATTTTACTTTAGTACCTCAATGTTTATTATAAAAGCTTTTTTACCTGGACTCAACAATTACATGCCTGAACTGGGATGTTCCTGTGTCTCAGGCGTAACTGGGTTAATATTCGTTTATCTCCAGCTCCTAACAGACCCTGGTCTTCTCTTCTGCGACGAACCGACCACAGGCCTAGATTCCTTCTCAGCGCAGAAGCTGGTGACTCTGCTCCGCGCCAGTGCAGCTCAGGGGAAGACTGTCATCTGCACCATCCACCAGCCTTCTTCCGAGCTGGTGGCCATGTTCGATAAGCTGGTGCTATTGGCAGAGGGGAGAGTGGCGTATGCTGGCAGTGCTAAAGGAGCACTAAGCTTCTTTGAAAGGTTTGTAATTCATCTGTCTATGATGTCGTTTTAACCCATTTATAACCGGCTATTTCCAATTATGAGGAATGCGTAACGCTTCAGACGTAGCTTCCACATTCAAAGTGTTAATTAATTTAAAATGAGTCGACTTTATTATTAACTAATTTGATTATTAAGTTAATTGCTGTACGTAGGTAACCTTGCAATGATTCCAAATAACTAATTGTAGTTAAAAAATATCATTTCATTTAGAAACAAGTTTTGTGACGAATTACTATCTAGATTAAACCTAGAGCACAATTTCAACTTCAAATATTAAAGCCATTAGTGAAGACCTTACTCAATGTATTATTTCCTTGTTGAGTTTTTTGCAAGCATGTATAATAATTTACATAGTTTAGGTCGCAGCAGATGCACAACTCGTTGTTATAGATCTTTGTCTTATTCCGTGGTATGTAATCGAATACAATTGGAGAGTCAAGCGCTTTTAAATGATCTAGAATGACTAGTGACCCTAATAGAACATCCTGAGCGCTTGGCTGAGCCCTTTCATATAGTCATCTTAAGACACTTCAATCTTCTTTAATAATAATGAATTGAAAAATACAAGCCTACTGTACAGATTTATGGATATGTCTTGAATTGTTTTAAGTACACAGACGCTGACGTATCCGCTGAGGTATACTATACTAATAACGAGACAAAATAATTCAAAAGTAATGACATAATTTTGTAATTAAATCTTAACTTTTGCAACGCGTTTGGGCCTTGCCACTTCTTTTCACAGCCGAAATTGCAGCAGTGGAAACAAATTTATAAAAGTCGCCTCCGCCTTGCTTTCGTGTCTTTTTTTGATTTAAAATCAGCCCGGCAATCGTAAAATGTAATAAGTAAGTAATAACATTATTGTTACTAATATGGCACGTCAACATAGTTGCGTTACACTCTAATAGTTTTTCTGAACAATGCAGGTTGTCTTGATATTGACTGTGCACTGCATTCATAATCATTTAGTTCATCTCTCAATCAACAATACTTACTAATACGAAAGTACGCTTTGGTTGGTCTTCACGGTTCAACAAAGGTATAGCCGGGGAGCAGAATTTGTTTTTTTATTATTATAGCAAATAGTCATATAGGCAACTTCTGTACGAGCGGAATCATGGTGAAATAGTTGATTTAGAGAACGAGATGAAAATATTGAAATGCTTGCTATTACATGCAACCCCTTTTACCTTTTCCAGCTTAGGCTACCACTGCCCCATGACGTACAATCCCACGGACTACTTCATTAAAGTCCTAGCCATGACTCCTGGATCAGAGGCGGCCTCAAGGCACGCTATCAAGAGCGTGTGTGATCGGTTCGCCGTCAGCGACGCTGCTAAGGAGCTGGACATGGAGATACACCTCGAGTTTCACCTCATGGATCATGAGGACCAGGAGATGAGAGATGCATATGTCAGAATTTTACCAATACCTATTTTGAGAGATGTTTCGTTAAATTTCGTAAAATACAGCCCGAGTTCAACCAAATGGTCAGGATGAAAGTATTAACCGTAATGTCAAAAACGAATTCCATTAGTTTTGCAATGGACAATGGATTCGACTGTTGGATATAAACCGTTGAATTCTTCTGTGTTAGTAATTAATCTGTTGACGTGTTCGGCCTGAAAAAAATCTTTTATTTCTAATTCTATGTATTATAAAAGCAAAATATTATGTTATGACTACTTGTATTGTTCTTTATTATGCCTATACCTAACTTCATATTACCCGATCAAATACAATCAACAATATGTTCAAAATCTTGTTTGCTTAGGCGAAGAGAAAGCAATCAAGCAGGGAGGTGTTCAAAGCACCGTTCTTCTTCACGAAGATCATGTGGCTGGTGTACCGGTACTCGCTGATTGTCATCCGGGATCCCAGGGTGCAGTTCATCCGCATAATACAGAAACTGGTAAGTATAAAAAACAAGTGCAAGCTTACGTGAACACTTTGTAATTTGTGTGAAAATAATAAATTGCGTGACAGTGTTGGTTTCAAGGATTTAAAGACTGCCTAGTTTCATTCGTATTTCTTTTGATATTGTTTTTATAAATTATTCTTATTTTATTTCGTATACTCACCAACAACGCAAAAATGATTTCTAATGTTCGCATTATAACTTAGTCATTTTAAGGGATTTGGTTCTTTCACTACATCAACCACTTTAAACAATATTTTATCATCGAGCATAAATACTTTCAGGCCATAGCTTTGACAGCTGGCGTGTGCTTCATCGGCACAGCGCGGCTGACGCAGGAGGGCATCCAGGACGTACAGGGCGCGCTCTTCATCATCATCGCCGAGAACACCTTCAGCCCCATGTACTCCGTGCTCTACATGTTCCCTGAGGAGTTCCCGCTCTTCCACCGGGAGATCAGAGCCGGGCTATACTCTACACCAGAGTACTATACTTCGAGAATGATTGCGATGGTAAGTTCTCGCTCTGCATTCTTCGCGGTGAAGTTTCGCAGGGAGTTTGATTAATTTCGAGAAAATTGCATTAAAATGTTATGTTCTTGAAAAGGTTCCGTGTGTATTGATTTTATTCAAATGTGAAAAACATGTCCCAAGTTCTGAAATTGTTGGCTAACGCGATCTCTAAGGCGCCATCCCAAGATTTAAAAGATAAAAAATATAAAACATGCACGGATAGTTTTACACGTGAAAAATCTACCACCGCTTCGCAAGAGACCACTGCTGAGAAGAAACGCCGCAAGAAACTCAACAGTCAGTCATTTTTTTAAATACTACATAAGATATTATTATACAATTATAAAGCTTAACCTAGAATTATATAATACACTGAATCTAACATAAAATAAAAAAATAAATATATTCAAGCGTAGATTGAGCAGGAAAATGTGTCAAAACTCAGAATGCTCATAGGGACTAATAGGTAGTACAGTCAACAGCATAAATAAGCGATCATTTATGTACCTTGTCGCTTTCAATCGTTTCACAATTTTGTATGACATTTCAAACACGATGTTAAAGTGACAAGGTACATAAATAATCACTTATTTATGCTGGTGACTGTACTAATAAATAAAAAATAAAAATATAAAAATTATGACAGCACAAGACAACCACACACAAAGTTTCAATACATTCTCCTACAGAAACCGTGCCCCCTAGACAATATACAATGTTTACATATTTTATCCATGACTAATTTATTATTAAGTTATTTAGGTGTTTAGTTTAGTTAAGGCCAAGCATTTTTATCTGCTAGATAGTCCTCGACCCTATGGTCAGGTTTAGACATCAACGACTTTTTCAAGTAAGTTTTAAGTACTGGAAATGGTAACTTTAAAACTGCCCCAGGTAATTTATTATAGAAATGAATGCATTGACCTACAAATGATTTATAAACCTTACGGCCACGAAATTTCTTAATAGCAATTTGACTTTTATTTTTTGTATTCAAATTATGTATATCACAATTCTTAACAATATAGAGTCTTGATTTTTAATGAAATAACATAAATAATATTCTCATAAATAAATTGTGACGCTACTGTCAAGATACAAATTCTTTAAATAGTAATCTTAAGGAATCACGGGAGTTAAGGTTATATAAAGAACAAATGGCTCTTTTTTGTAACACGAATATAGTCTGTATGTCAGCAGCTTTTCCCCAAACCAGAATACCTTACGACATAACACTATGAAAATAACTATAATAAACTAAGCGAGCTGTCTCAACATTGGTATGTTGCTTGATTTTCCTAACAGCAAAGCTGCCGAACTTAATTTACCTGCTAGAACTGCTATATTCCATTACAAGTAATTTATCTATAGCGTATTATCTACCATTTTCAAACACTCATCATTTAAAAATAAACTAGATTCTACCGGTCTAACATTAGGCAAAGCGAACCTAACACATTTAGTATTTTAGCATTGAGTAGCTAATTGTTACTAGTAAACCAATTAAGTATTTTACCTAGCGTGGCATTTATCCTACTGTAATCGACGGATTTTCGGTCTACCTTAAAAAAATACGAGGTATCATCAGCAAATAGCACAATATTACAAAGGTTATCTACCCTGGGTGGTAAGTCATTAATATAAACCAAAAATAAGAAAGGACCTAATATAGAGCCCTTAGGCACACCTAGTTTAATAGCTTCTCCCATGGCTTGTGTTTTGTTTACCACAACCGTTTGTGTTCTATGACTAAGATATGAAGACATAAGGTTTAGAGAATTATTTGACAGACCATAATGTTCTACCTAGTCGGTTCATAAGCTCTGTCACTGAGATTTATTACAATTTAAAAAATAAATAAACGAGTTTCATAAACCTGTAGTACTCAATCAAAACCTTATTTTATATAGAATAAAAAGAAGCATAATTTGTGTTCTTTACTATTGCAATCATTTGATGAACGAGCTTTAAGCATTCCATTCGGGGCAGGAAATTATGGGTCAAAACACGCACGACCACGATACTGATAATGGCTACAACTTTTGTAAGAGTTCTCGTATTGAGTTGAAGTTTGCGTGACAAATTGATCAGACCTTTATGTTTAAATTCTGATACAAATGTATTTCTATGCAACTAAAGATCCGCTTATGCACCGGTCAATCTTCATGATTCTATTAAATCAACCCTACGATTTCACATCAATTTGCAGCAATAATAAAACAGACCAAACTTCGTGCTTCATAACCTGTTTTTTAGAGTGTCGTTAAGAAAATAATGCTGATCTCTAAATATAGCCTCTCTAGATGAGAGCCTTCACAATATAAAACAAAAAAGTTTCTTAGTTAACAAAAAGGAACCTTTAAAGCGTTTTCAAAAAGTGATATTTTTGAAAACTCGTGCGTATTTTATCGGTGCCGGCCGTGAATGTTAGAAGATCGTACCGGGAATTGCGGAAACTATGTGGAATGATTATTAGTCCTTAAAAATGTACATTCATTAAACTTTTAATTTTTATATATTTTTAAATTAAAAATAAACAGAAGTTAGTTATATTTGACTAAACCTTTGTGACAGAACTTAAGGACCGACAGGTAATTTCAATATAAGAGTCGCATGATCTACGCAATCGAAAGCTTTGGAAAGGTCAGAAAAAGTTCCTATTTATTCCAGTTTATTTCTATTGAAGTTACCTAACATATCTTTTAACATTAACTTCTCAAAAACTTTACTTAAAACAGGTAGAATAGAAATGGGACGGAAATTCGTTAAATCACTCATCTCGCCCGATTTAAAAAGTGGTATGACTTTATTATATTTCATAAGATTTGGAAAGACCCCCTCTGAAATGCAATAATTGTACATTAAAACCAAGTGAGGTGCAATTATATCTATGATATGATGGATGACTTTAACTGACGTTCCCCATAGATCCTCAGTTTTTTTTTAATTGAGCGATTTAAATGCCTTTACAACAGAAACTGAATCTACATGGCTAAAACCAAAGCTTAAATTACATTTAGTAACATTACCACAAAGTAATATTTGAGCTCCAATCGCAGATGATTGAAGACATTTCGTGGTATTAATGGCTATGGTTGAGAAATAATCTTCGGACGCTAAGGCCACGTCTTTGTTTGACGTGATTTGTTCGTCACCCTTGTTTATGGTGACACCCTTGTTAGTGTTCATTATTTATTCACCAAACCAATACACTATTTTATTATGCAAATTTTCATTTGGTTAAATTATTATTGGCAAAATAGGTATTACATACAAAATTGTTTTTTGGCAGACTAAAGAAAATAATCTATTACCAACAAACTTTTTTTTAAAATACCGCTTCATACAAATTTATTCCATACGTAGTTTACAAATTCCAGATTAGGTTAACACTGTGACAACAATGGAAACAAGTTGCTAAGTTAGGTTTGGTTAGAATTCTGTCTGCCTAGACACATCCACATCTACACAGAATAGGAATTGTTTTCTGAAAAGATCATTTACTGAAATGAAACTGTTCCGGAAGTGTTACTTTGCGGCAATATTTTCGCCAATTTATTAGTAAACCGAATTATACCAAATCTTGTGTTATGATGGTGTGCAGTTCCCGGGGCTGGTGGTGGAGCCGGCGCTGTTCACGCTGGTGGTGTACTGGATCGCGGGGCTGCGCGCGACGGCCTACGCCTTCGGGCTCACCGTCTTCATCTCCGTGCTGGTGCTCAACGTCGCAATCGCGTGTGGTGAGCATACAATAAATTCAATTCCATTCATTTTACATACATTGATCTAGTTCCAAACTAAACATTTAAAGGCGTCGAATGAGAAACCTCTTGTTGAATAACCTTCAGTACTCAGCAGATGAGTAAATGAAATTGAATTTTATCCCTTATTCACATTTTTCTCAAACTCTATTACTTTTTCCCAGACTATTAATATTTAATTTTATAAAATATTTATAAAATTCGATAACAACCCTATTGGATGAATTAATTAGAATTTATTTATTGTTTTTGATTTTCCTTTAACCATTTATAACTTTTTTACACAACCGAAGAAAGTGAACGTTGTCTTAATAAGTCCTTACTTTGTACTTTTTTTTCAAGTTTACCTGATTATACATAGAGAATTCAGATACTGAGGACCGTGTTATTAAACTTATCTTGCCTGAGATGCTCATCTCGAGGTGCGTTGACGTGTCTTGAGTTGGGCAACTTAGCCAAGATCCATTCAATAATTTGGGGGTTACCACGATAATTATAATAAAGCAGTTTAGTTTAGCTTGAGAGAAAGAGATTTTGTAACTTTCGTCGTTATCGTAGCCCACTGATCTTGAGTTAGATGCCCGCTTTAAGCCTCTCTTCCTATTTTGATTACAGGATCGTTTTTCTCCTGCGCTTTTGAAACAATGCCGGTCGCCATTGCCTACCTCGTGCCTTTCGACTGCTGTCTCATGATTACCTCCGGAATCTTCATTAGATTAAGGTAAATCTATGAAGAGTTTTTAAGTATGGAACAAGCGCCAGACCTTGAGGTGACAGTTTTGCGTGTGTGTGTGCGCGTGCGCGGGAGTGCGTGCGCGCGCGCGCGCGCGTGTGTGTGTGTGTGTGTATTCTGAACTTTGGTTTGTTTAAAGGCGTAGGTACCTCGTTTTTGTGATGAATCATAAATTATGATCGTTAAAATAACTTACATATTTTTAGGAAATTTACTAAAATATTGATTAATACGTCTAATTCTATTATTAAAATATAGTAGGTATAGGTAGTTAATGGTGTAAGTATGGATCGACGTTGACTTGCGGCTTCATGGTACCTATTCCGTGTTTACTTCTTGAACTACTTAGTTTTGTAATAAAAGATAAAAGATAAAAGATAAAAGATGTTTATTCAGTAATTAGGCCGCACGGGCACTTTTACACGTCAAAATCTACCAGCGCTTCGCAAGAGACCACTGCTGAGAAGAAACGCCGCAAGAAACTCAACAGTCAGTCGTTTTTTAAAACTTATGATATTATACAATTATAAAGCTTAACCTAGCATGATATAAAACAATGAATTTAACATAAAATAAAAATAAAAATAAAAAACATTCAAGCGTAGCTTGTGCAAGAAAATGTGTCAAAACTAAGAATTTTCATAGGGAGTAATAAGAAGTAGTAATAAAAAAAAAATATATTTATATAAAATATGTATATATATTAAAAAATATATATATACTTTCCTATGACAGTGCAAGACAACCACCACATACAAAGTTTCGATACATTCTCCTACAGAAACCGTGTCCCCTAGACAATATACAATATTTACATATTTTTATGCCTATTTTATTAATCAGTTATTTAGGTGTTTAGTTAAGTTTAGGCCAAGCATTTTTATCTGTTAGATAGTCCTCGACCCTATAGTAAGCCTTAGACATCAACGACTTTTTCAAGTAACTTTTAAGTACTGGAAATGGTAACTTTAAAACTGAGTCAGGTAATTTATTATAGAAAATAATGCATTGACCTACAAATGATTTATAAACCTTACGGACACGAAATTTTTTAATAGCAATTTTATTTTTATTTCTTGTATTCAAATTATGTATATCACAATTCTTAACAAAAGAGTCTTGATTTTTAATGACATAAATTATATTCTCATAAATAAATTGTGACGCTACTGTTAAGATACAAATTTCTTTAAATACTAATCTTAAGGAATCACGGGAGTTAAGGTTATATATAGAACGAATGGCTCTTTTTTGTAACACGAATATAGTCTGTATGTCAGCAGCTTTTCCCCAAACCAGAATACCGTACGACATAACACTATGAAAATAACTATAATAAACTAAGCGAGCTGTCTCAACATTGGTAAGTTGCCTGATTTTTCTAACAGCATAAGCTGCCGAACTTAATTTGCCTGCTAGTACTGCTATATGGGGACTCCATTGTAAGTTTTTATCTATAGTTATCCCTAAGAAAAGCGCCTTATCTACCATTTCCAAACACTCATCATTTAGAAATAAACTGGATTCTACTGGTCTAACATTAGGCAAAGCGAACCTAACACATTTAGTTTTTTTAGCATTGAGTAGCAAATTGTTACTAGTAAACCAATTAAGTACTTTACCTAGCGTGGCATTTATCCTACTGTAATCGACGGATTTTCGTTCTACCTTGAAAATTAATGATGTATCATCAGCAAATAGCACAATATCACAAAGGTTATCTACCGTGCGTGGTAAGTCATTAATATAAACCAAAAATAAGAAAGGACCTAATATAGAGCCCTGAGGCACACCTAATTTAATAGCTGCTCCCATGGACTGTGTTTTGTTTACCACAACCGTTTGTGTTCTATCACTAAGATATGAAGACATAAGATTTAGAGAATTAATTGACAGACCATAATGTTCTAATTTTAATATAAGAGTCTCATGATCTACGCAATCGAAAGCTTTGGAAAGGTCACAAAAAATTCCTATTGCATCACAAGATTTCTCCCAAATATTATATATATATTTAATGAGTACAGATGCTGCGTCAGTTGTGGATCGTCCTCTGGTGAAGCCGAACTGATTACTGTTAAGCAGTTTATTTCTATTGAAGTGACCTAACATATCTTTTAACATTAACTTTTCAAAAACTTTACTTAAAACAGGTAGAATAGAAATGGGACGGAAATTCGTTAAATCACTCATCTCGCCCGATTTAAAAAGTGGTATGACTTTACTATATTTCATAAGATTTGGAAAGACCCCCTCTGAAATGCAATTATTGTAGATTAAAGCTAAGTGTGGTGCAATTATATCTATGATATGATGGATGACTTTAACTGACGTTCCCCATAAATCCTCGGTTTTTTTTAAACTGAGTGATTTAAATACCTAGTAAATAACTAGTTTTCATATGCCTCGAGAAGGATAAAACTTGCCTAACATGAAAGTAAAATTAATTTTTTAAATCTGGTTTCGCTTCAATAAGTCTCAAAACATTTGCATAATTTCATTTAATTATTTAGGATTATAATAAGCATAATAAACGTTTAGCACAATAACAAGTTGTATAATTTAATCAGATATACGATCAAATAACATACCTAACACTAATTTACCATAACGATAATTTTCCTCTTATTATGTATTTTAAATTAAATTCTTCTTACTAAGTTAGGTTAGAACTGTGACTGTGACCACATCAATTGTAATGTTTTAACTTATGAAATTATGCAAAATAATTATTATATCGTTGGTTTATTATAGAGGTCAAATTATGCAAATTGTGTTATGTAAAATGGAAATTAGTAAATATTTTTTAAGCAATTCAAAAAAAAGTTGCTAGGATAATTGTTAACCGGTTAATTAATATATCATTCATTACCGACTACGCTACGATATACGTCGATGTATACACATCGAAAATGTTCAAGGATCACAAATGTTACTGCATTATCTTGATGTTGTGTTATAAACTTCAAAAAGTTTCATTCGTAATTTTCTTTTATTTCAGCACATTACCGAAATACATATCCTGGATCCGGTACTTATCCTGGCTCATGTACTCCAACGAGGCGATGAGCATACTCCAATGGGAAGGCGTCAGCAATATCAGTAAGGCATTCTTACATAGCTTAATTGTCAAATTTTGGGACGAGGGCAGCTCATGGAGCTCATACGGACCTGAAGAACAAATTTTGAGGGACAAATAAGGATACATGACATCTGCAGAAATATAACCCCAGTTTTATTGAAATATAAATAAAAAAACAATTTCGGTGTCCTGCCGTTTGACCAAAAGTCATTTGGCAAAATTACACTTGACAAACAACGTTTTGCAAAAAAATGTTTCGCCAATTGATCATTTTACTAGTTGTCATTTTAAAAATGGCTCACTTATTCAAATGATCAACAGTTAAATTTACATTTTATAAGTAATTATTTGACAAAATGAACATTTAGCAACGGAGTTATCAGACAAAATTTTAAATGCAACGAGCAAGACGAATCTGGGCAGAACTGACTCGGATAGGTTAGGTTAGAAGGCCAAGGCGGGAGCTTTGCTCCCGCCTTGGCCTTCGAGGTTATTTTTTTCTGCCCAGAAATAGGTAAACTACAGGAAATAATATTTGGTGAAATGGAAAACTGTCAATTAACATTTTATTATTTAACACATTTACCAAGTGTAGTGTTTGCTAATTGATCATTTGCTAATTGAGTTTTTGCAAAATGATACTTTTGTCAAATGTCACGTTTGCCAAATGATTATTTGGTGAAACGTTGTTTGTCAAATGATCATTTGTCAATATTTTTTTGGTCAAACATTAGTGAACCAACAATTTCAAAGGGCGTTAATTTGATGTTTTTTGTAAGGAAAAATATAAAGGTTAAATAATTGTCAAAATGCATGATACGAATACGTTTAAGAGTAAGGCAGTAAGCCTATTCCTCAAATTATTCAAAATAGCATTTGCTGGTCTAACATTGTAAAAATAATGGTGATATACTACTACCTTCCAACTTCCCAGGTGTCTAGAAACTTGTATATTGTGATCAACTTTTGATTAATGTAAAATAAAAAGCTAGTTGTTGCCACCCCATCGCGTAAGTCCTCGTAGATCAGTAATGAACGAAGCGCCTAACAATAACAACAGCGGGTGGTAGGACCTTGTGCAGGGTCCGTCCAGATCGCTACCACCATCTTATCCATTAACCTACCGCCAAACAGCAATGTTCGTATTGTTGTGTTCCGGTTTGGGGATAAGACAGCCGGTGTAATGACTAGCATAGAGGCATTCCATCTTAGTCCTCATGGTTGGCAACGCATTTGCAGTCTTAGCCTTGCAGTCTTGTGAATGCGAATGTCTATGGTTCACAGTTTCCACTTACCATCATGGCCTGTGTGCTCGTTTGCCATCTCTATGCCATAACAAAAAAAAACAATGACGTGTTATGAATATTGATAATAATAAGGCATTCTTCATTCTTTAAAAGCGATTACTGCTTTAACACCAAGTACAAAAGCTTATCATGGTGTTTAACACCTTCATTGTTTGTTGTTTGTTTTTATTGACTGCATCCAGGTAAATGGCGCTTAGGGAATCCCAAAGTAAAATGGGTCTGGGCAGGTAGTGTGGTAAGGATCGGGGTGTTGAAGAGGCATTTAACCTATTCAAGATGTCAGCAATATGTTCGCATGTTAGCCAATTTGTCGCCCGTTTTTTGTTCTATGCCATTAATGGAGATTTTTTGTTGTTTGTGTAACTGTGAAAGTAGATCACTTTTTACAAGCTTTTATTTTACTTGCAATGTATGTATGTATGTAAGTATGTACCTATGTATGTACGGGTCAAATCATGCAAGTTAAATTTGACCCACCTCCCGGTTTCCGATGAAGCTGAAAGTTTGCATACAGCTTTAGTTCTGATGACAATACAATAACATAGTATCATTGAGTTTTTCTGATGATGGAGACAGGGTGGTTATAGGAACTCCTAAATTACACATTATATACTCGTCGTGTAAGGGCTCCTTAGTGTCGTCTGGAGAAGTAGATGACGACTGTGCAAAAAAATTTACAATCAGCAACAAAAGTTTGTCCCAAAAATGTTTTTTTTGACAAAACTTTTTTTTTACTTTTAGTGGCAATTTCGTATGAAATGGTGTTAAAGCGAAAACATTTACTCTGTACGTAAATAAATGGTTCTTTAGAGACTGAATGGTCGGACTGATTTCGACAAAAAAGGTGTCGTTTGATTCGTCTTGTAGACCAGACAATCTAGAAATAACTATCGCTTGTTATATTTCGTTGTCATAGCTGTAGTATTTACTAAAACAATTTTTTACAGCTTGTTCGATCACCAACCAGAGCGCCCCCTGCCTTAGCACGGGAGACGAAGTCCTCAGCGCCTACGACTTCCTGAGCAGTCACTTCTGGACCGATATCATCGCTCTCGTGGTCCTCTACCTCGCTTTCCACCTCCTGGCCTTACTAGCCTTACGGCATCGGACCAGGCGAAAATAGCCCCAGCTCTGAGAGCAGTATTTAATGTTCCGTGTTGATTGACAATTTATTGTTTTGTTTTGATGGTGTCTATTATATTTTTAACTTCAATAGCAGTGTGATGTACATATATTGAATAAATTCTCGTAATGGTATTACTGTGTTTTATTTGTAATGCTTAATTATAATTAAATGTTTTTGTAATTACCTGAGTTGATAATAGCTTTAATAAGTATCGTGGAGAGTTAAGGGGCTGGTCATTTATGATCCTTAAATGATCTTTAATAAGTAAAATAGCCGGTTATGTTAACTGTGCCATTAGGCTTGTTTTATCAATCAGTTCAAGGGTTTTGAGTACAAATGAATTGTATTACCTAACTACTTATTTTTCGTCCCTCAATCATTCAGTTTCTTGCCAAAAAGTAATAAGATTTTGCTAATAAAATGTGAACAGCGGCAATCGTTATCTTTTCCAAACAAGAGCACCTCGTGCATTGAGTTAATTCAGATAACGGACACATCTTGGCATAGCGCCTGTGTCAGGTCAGTATTTGATCGTACTCGTAGGCCGACCAACGCGCCATCTGAACCCGCAACTAAGTTGAAGTACTACATAGATGTGGTAACTTGTTTAAAGTTCCGGCCGCTTCGGCTAGATGGCGTTCAGCGCGATCGTGTTTTTTTTGCTACCTGCCTGGCAGTCGGCCGGCGCAGGCGTAGTTCAAATTCATCCGCCATATTCGTCGTGTCAGACGGAGTGCAGTGCACGGCTGTGGCATGTTTTATCGTAAACTGCACACAACTCATGACATCGAGTCCTCTCTGGTGCTTGTTACAATTAAATATCACAACAAATATGCTATGTGACGGACTTAAAGTCTCCTTCTTTTTAAGTTAGTCGTGTATTCGTGCCTCGAACTGTGAAGTGTGTTTATGATAACAGTATCCTCGCTCGTGTATTGTTTTTAGTAAATCCCATGCGATTGCCGGTGTCGAGGCTATGTGATGTTATGCAACGTAACATAACCGTGACCTTCTAGTGTCGTGATCGTGCTTTAGGTGCTTTTGAGGTTAAAATGCAGCTTGGATTGTGAGACTGCGCCGAGCCATACGGTTAGTGTCGATCTTTTGACAGCTATTATAATTATCTCTAGTGATAATAAGTTTTGTTCCTATTTTCGTCTTATTTGTTATGAAAGTCACGTAGTCTCTTTTTAAATAACAATTACACTTACCATTTATGTTAAGAAACCAAGTGTAAACTTTAAATTATTTAATAACTACAAAACTCCGCTGTTAACTTTTTCAAACTTTACTTCAACTCCAAGCACACTTCCATATCCGTATAATTTAGCTTTAAAACTGGAACCCTTCCCTAAATTATTAATGAAGCCAAAGACCGTGGTGAGCTATAAGATGCAGCGATTATTGGAGCCGCGGCGGTTGCGCGGGAATGCGATGCGACCCGGGAACAAAACAACCAAGACCCAAAGCGACCCGTCTTTCATTACCATTACCCAAAACGTTTTGTGTACCAGCGCGCTCGCTTTTATTATTGACGATGACGGAAGCAAACAATTTATCATTTATTAGGTTACTTCGTATGTAATGTTGTGACTAAACAATAGTATATGCTAATAGCGGAACTTGTTCTCCGTTGAGTTTATTAACGGTCGACGCACATAAACATTCGAATAGAATGTGTTGCATTTATGGGTTATGAGCTTGATTACATTATTTAAGCAATCTTTATTGAACATGATAACGAAGTAGGTAAGGTAAAATTTCGAATTAACGTTACGTCTACAGAAAGAAGAAACAATGCACCATTTTGCTTCAAAAAGCAGTAAAAATTAAATAGCGTTCACTTGAGATAAGTAACCCTCTTTATCGCTGGCTGACCTGCATTTCTACGAACCACGTTAAAACGTTCCCTATCAGTTCAGCTAAAACCCGCGGGCCGTTATCATCCAGATAAATAACACTCTAGATTGCAGTGGCGTTAGGTTTCAGTGACGTCACTGGAAAATATCGTAATGGTCGCATGCACCTCGCCGGTGTTTGAAACATGATCTCATGATGCAGCGAATGATAGAAATAAAGGTTAGGTTATTTTTGAATGGGTTTTGACTACCTACTCGTTGAAAATATCACAATTCTTGTGATTAAACTCCTACACAATCCAGCCGGAGAATATCGTAATACTTAATTCTTATCGCGTCCCGATGCATGCAACGGATTCTTGTTTATTCGTTGCTATCAATTAACGCTCAAACATCTCACACGCCCTTTTGACCTTGCGTCACGGCTTCGTCAAATGAATCTCATCCATCATGAGAAAGTGTTATGAGTGATTCGATTTTGCATCGGCTCATTACACCGTTTTTAGATGGTTCTTTTTATGAACATCTCTTTCAATTTGGTTTAGCTATTACAATAAATTAACCTATAACGTTATATTGTTATCTAAATGAAAGGAGCTAAATAGTCTACAGCCTTTGTTTTAACTAAAAAAAATCTATCATCCCTAGACGCATGACTAACAGCAACCCTGGTTATACTGTCAGGATACTAGGAGCCTAGGTTTTAGTTTCATGAGGTTAAGTTGCCCATGTCGTATGTCTTGCTGTCTGCCGCGACAAGTACGATTCATTAAATCACTGGCCGCTTACCTAGATTTCCGTTTTAACCAGTCTAACTAGTATAATTAGACATATTACTTAGCCGGCGCCAGTACTAGTAGTCCGGGAAGTTTAACCGATCTGCATTAACTAGTGCACGTAGTTTTTTTAGCGCTCAAAATTTTTATTAAGTATCTTTTGGTAGTCATTACGCTTGGTAAAGCCTTGAAGGTAATGGATTATCTACATCCGATTATTTCACAAGCAAATCGAAGTATTTTTCACTGCATCTTGATTGCACCATCGTGGCCAATCAGTCTCAGTCAGGGCAAGACGCAGACTTGAGATTAATCACGAACTGAGTTCACTAAAGAAACATGCGCTGACCACTTCCTGTTAGATGTCTTGCCTTAGAGGTGAATGAATAAAAACTGACCGTGAAATTGAGTCATAAGCAGTACTGGAGCACTTTGTACGATGATGCTTGAGTGTCGAGATCGCAAAACTGAGCACACACTTCAACTGTTTTCTTAACAAATACCCACGCTGAGTTGGCTCGACGGATTTGTTTGATATATGCAACTGATAAACTGGTCAGATGTAATACAACACCATTGAGCTTCGTAATTAGCAGGCTTCGTACCTCGAAGACAAAAAGAAAGACTTCCATGATCCTTTTATTACAATAACCTATAAATATTTCTGAATAATTTTGTCCATGCGTTTATTCGGAGTCAATTACTATGGCACCGGTATAACAGACAAGAGAAAGTATATAATTACTTTAATAAATGATAGTAATAATGAGACGTGGCGGCTATCGCCGAGCGTTTTTTGGCCAATTATTCGTCAATCGATCATTAGCGCTGAGGTTATCCAGTAAGTTGTTGGTTTTTTGAGGAAAAAGTCGTGAGAACAAACGGAGTGGTGAAATATTTACCACCAGATTTGGTATGACGCGATGAAATGTGGAACTGGTTTGCTGATCGTTTTAAGGGTAGCACAGGCATGCAGGATTGTGTGTTTTTTGGAATACGACCTGTTTACACTGAACTCCCAGTTGTTTGAAAGAAAGGAAGAAAGATAATACGTTTATTGACACAAAAACGACACGGTTTACGATAAACAAAGAAATAAGACGGATAACATAGTTTTTATCTGTGCCGTTGCGTCAACAAGGGACCCACTCAGACGATGCCGATGCAAAGCACGACGCAAATTTTCAGTGGACCCCTTTAAAAGAAGAAACGAAAAAGGAGACGGTGAAGTTGTTTGGTAGAGTTTTTTGTATGCTACACCATTTCTTACTCCGCTGAGTCTGTACAGAATTTCCCCTTTCTGGTTTGCGAGGTAAGGAAAACCAGCCAAGTGCGAATCGAACTCGCACACGAAGGATTTGCGTGCCATTCTTATATTCTTAAATATTTAATTTTCATTATTTGTTGCTCTAGCAGCCATAGGAACTCTATACGTCAATCAAATTTCAACTATCTACTTATTACGATTCATGACATGCGGCGTACTGACAGACAGGCATTCAGACAGACGGAGAGCGAAGGCTTAGAAATAAGGTCCCGTTCGTTGGCACCCTTTGGGTACGGTACCCTAAAAAAGGTAGACAATAATTGGACTCGGCATGTAAGTGTCCGCCCTAAGGAGCGCCGCAGCGTCTCACGTAGAGAAACAAAAAGCGGGGAACTCTCGGACAATACTCGCACCGGTTGACACTTGAATGCCGATGCACTTTACCATATGACGGTTTTGCTTCGGTTACCATGGACATTGTATAAGGAAACCTGAATCTGAAATGGTGCTCTAAATAATGCAAAGAGCCTCGATCTCATATTGAATGTTAAAAATAGATGCTTACCTATAGATAGACTCTTTAAGTAATTATTAAGAAATACATGACATTGAGTTCAGCAACAAAGTTATTTCAAAACTACGATTTCATTAATGATACCTACTTTGATTGAAGCACAACACAAGACGTATTATCGCAAGTTGTGTGTTCCAACGTTCAACGTAAATTACTATCTTGTTATTCGACCCAAAGAATGGAAAGAGAAACACAAAAGATCTATTGTCTAGGCCCGAAGGTCCCACTGTAAGATAACGTACGTACTCCAGGCAATTACTCTTTGTGAGGTTTATAAAACAGAGTAATTTTGCAAAAGAAAAGCTTTGCGCTGACTTTAGTGTTTTGGAAATACGTTGTAAGCGAGAGTTATTATTAGAAGTACTGGAAGCTCTAAATCGTGGTTCACGTTAGTAGCTGAAATCACTTCCCAGTACGCTGGTCCTGTATTAGGTTTTAGTACTAGCTTCCATTGTGGCCGTTTGAGGTCATCGAACTCTAATTACCCTGCAACGCACCGTTGCAGTGCAATGCTCCAGTAAAATTCAGCATAACAAGTCTTTATTGGACCCTTGCTCCGGGTTGCGTCACCGCTCGTCGCTGGCGAATTTTAATTGGTGTTCCAAATTAGGAATTTGCTTGAAAATGCCAAGAGGTTTGATTATAAAGAGGAACTCATCAATCACGTATTGATACTAAATCACGTGAGCGCAAATTGCAGCATTACATGGTGTTATTATGTAGTATTTGAGGTGGTGTAACGTACACCGGATCGGCCGCAAGCCGGCGCGACCCCTATCGAGTGACCGCCGTGAATCACTGCAAGTCCGCGCCTGCAGCCGAAACCTTTTGTGGACGGTTTTTGTAAACCGTATACAGTAAATTAATAGCATCGATCGAATCGATTTATTTCGATGAATCATACACGATTCCGTGAATATTTGTATTCGAGAAGCTTTTGCAATTAAGTTTTTGCTGTTCAATTGAACAATGTCAGATTTCCTGATGAAAAATGATTGACTTTTCAAGGCAATGTTACTTAGCCTGTTGTTACGACTTATTTATGTTCTGAATGTATTTTATTGGCGTCGGACACTAATCACACGTTTACTGTCCCGGTAATGGACGGTAACAGTTGCTGAACAATGTCAGCCGCTAATACTGCTGCCAATAAATAAAACCTGTTCCATTGTGTACGGAGTGGCATTGTTGGTACACGGAGAAATATACGTCCTTTCTAACAAGGAAGTGTGAACGGGGAATAATTGGAGCGAACGTGATACTCTAACACCTCAATTGGCTAATGTTTTATTTCAATTTGCGAGTTCTCTTAGAGAGGTGCTTAATGTTTAGGTAAATAACAATTTGTCACCACATCGCCGTTTAAAGAAAGAGTAAAGCTAATACGGCTCGGCCTGTTTACTCACGCAAACATAATCATCTCCGAGCCTAGTTAGGCGATGCGACAAGATCCTATAAAAGGCGTGCTTAGTTAATGTTTTCCCGTTAGCACGGCACACTCGCTAATATTCGGCCTCACTCTACCTGGAAGGTGAATTAGCGGCAATTACACGCAGTATACAGATTTGCGAGGCAATTAAGTTAGTCCTTAAGAAGTCCGGTAAAGAATTCTCGGGATGGCAACTAAGTGACGCTAGGGTTTTTGACCCGAATGCGCCGTTTAGAATATTTTAGGCATGGAGGGAAAAACAGCTGGGGAAATGACTAGTATAGATGCATTCCATCACAGTTCCTGGTTGGCCAAAATGTTTCGCCTTGTTTACCACGTTTAGACTCTGTTGTAAGGTGCTTTAAGGTCGAAGTGTGAGGAACTCTCGTGGTGGAATATTGTTTTTGACATGGACTACAGAGCTCTTTACAAAATAAGTACCAAGCTTTTGAGTCCGGTGCCTTCTTCATGCCATCGCAAAAATAACAGGACATAAATATGTTTGTAGGTGAAATGAAAAAACCGATAGCAATGGGTTTGAATGATCGATTCTAATCGGAAATTTTCTGTTCACCGTAAATTCTAAGCTAATTAGAAAAAAAAAATGCCTTTTAACTTAAAATCTTAAATCTTAAAAGACACTCAAAATGCTTCTTATCAATACAAGATATCCAAATCCGGCGCAACTTGGTACCGTTCGAGAAAAAAAAGATATGCAATGTTGTCGTCGTTTCTCATATTATAAACTAATTATAAGCTTATTCGTCACCAGACACGCTTGGCAAGACAAAATAACGTACAATTTTTAGTTCACAGTAGCGAATGTGTCAAATAACACAAGCTCGGAAGCTCAGAGGGCCCTGCCAAGATGCACTACGCTACTCCGAGCAAATATTCCACCAATAAAGTTCCTTTTCGACCTTCCTTTTCCAGTTTTCGACCTTAAAACACTTTACAACAGAGTCTAAACATGGTGAACGAATTTGGTTGACTGTACAAACATTATAAAGCTACAAAACACAGTAGTAAAGCAGTTAGAAGCGCACGCGCATGCCCGTGCATACTGTAAACAGATATAATTAAGGTCGCGGCGTCCATATTAATGCACTGATCAATATTCATAGCAAGGGTCAGATCTAGATAGCGGTTGGCGCCCAGAATGTCCAGGTCAGACGAGATTGATCATGTCTGGGCGAAACTGTGATTTGATTAGTATGAAAGACCACCCTTGAGACTACGGGGTAAAATAAATGAATTAAGAGCACATGGAGGAAAACTACTTTAAATATTCAAGACAGCCAACTTGACTGTACTCCAAATAAAAGTATTCTATTTTTGAAAATTCATCATGATTTTATTGGCGAATGAACCAATGAGAAATCAATAGGATTCTGCTATGTGCTGTGCTGTAATACTGACGTTTGATTATTTATCAAGGTGAAATGCAATGCAATCAGAAAAGGCAGTAAATAAGTGGGACAGATAAGAGTAGTAATTAAATTTGTAATTGCTGATTTTAACGGTTTGTCAAACTTATTTTACGAAATATTTGATCATTTCATTACTACATTGAATGCAGCGTTGCACACTTTTAATTTATTAAATGTCGCTGATTCACCCTTGCCCACACCGCACGCAACTCACGCGCTCCCCAGCCTTGCGCTTGCCGGCTTGCCATGGCCCCGGTATTATTTCGCTCCACGCTTCTGCCATGTTTTCGGTAATTACCTACTCTTTATTTAGCAGGCCGTTTATCAAGATGGCACAACAATTATTGATTTCACCTTTAATTCGGCAAGTCGTATTAATGCGTGTTTACTGATGATATCGGCCGCGGCGAACATTAAAGCAGAAGTTTATTCAGTTAAATGTGCAGCCTCATTTGATTATAAAAACTTAAGTGTTTACTTTTAAGGATCGTTACTTTAAGTTATAAACCACTCGCTGTAGGCCTACTGTTCCTAAACGGATAGGCCAAATATTTAATACAAGTGTTAATTATAAATTATCTAGCAACTTATTTACTCCAAATCGTCTCAAAGTCATTTTAAAGATCTGTTACCAAAAACAAACGCAACTTATAAGAGTTATAAGTTTAACTAAAATACAAGAAAAACAGTAAGCACGATGAGTGCTCAATAAAGCCAAAGATGGTATTTAGGTACGAGATTTGATTTTGTCCCATTAAACATTTGGTTACACTTACAGATCTTTCGTACGAGATATCGCCATTTGGTTCAGCTCTGCAGGGTACCAGCTACAGCTAAAGCTATTGCATATTTGTTTAAAATATACATACGTAGAACTATTGTTAACTTTTGATGGAGTTTTCTGCAAGTCACTTTAAGGTACCCTTAGAAAGTCATAGAAAGCTATTTACCATGAATAAGAGTCATTTACCGTCCTTCAATCGCTGCCTTCATCAAGCAACCCACTTCATATCATTCGACATCTGATGTGCATTCCAATCCAGCGACTGGATGAGGCGCTTTAATGTAACTGTTTAAATAACAAGAAACTTTTCAAAAGGGAAACTGATTGATTGATTGTTGTATTCGTTTCCATACATATGCCCATGTTTTCTACGCTGGTGCTGTTATTTTATCTTGAATCTGTGGTGCGTGTGTAGGTATGTCACTGGAACGTGAGCACAAGCATAACTTGCAGAACTTCTTGTTAGAACATCGCCTTTGTTCAAATGGTGTTAGAGTAAAAAAATATTTTTGTTTATTATCTTATCTACAACCAAACACAATCTTTTATTTATAGATTATCTATGTAATATTTATCAACTGTTTGCTATTGTGATTTCTATTCAAGACTATTTATGTTTAAATTAAAGTTTGATAAAAATATAAAACTCATTGATTTATTATGCTAATTAAACACTGACTATTACGCATTACCTTGCACATGCAACCGCTGCAGTTCCGACGTGATCTATCACCGTGTGCCACCTTTGGTCATAGATAGCACATGCACCATAACAAATTCACTAACTCGTATTCCATAGGCTAGTTATGAAATGTACTTTTGGGTCTTATACTGTATTTTTCTTATTGAACAATACCGCTTTTGAAAGAGTTAAGAAATTAAGGACCCAAAATAGAACCTTTTGACACTCCAAGCTCTATAGATCGTATTCTTGAAGACTTGCACTTCAAATGTTTGGAGAATAAAGTTTATAATTTTATATACTTCATTTGCTACAGTGCAAACAGGTAAAGTGAGGAATTCGTTTCTTAGCTAAGTAGAGAGTATCTAACTGCGTGGTCAATATCATGATTTCTGTTGACTTAAAATGATCTTAAGCTGAAGTTAAGTGTCGTTTTATCGAATAACTATGTAAATTACGATTTTATTACTATAACAAACATTATGGAAATAATTTACCTGTGTGATTGGTGTGTAACGTTTGTAATGCACATTACGAATAACAACAAGGCAATAATAATGCAAAGTAATTAAGTAATGACTCAAAAGAGTCTAGAAGTACATTTACTACAGAACAGAAGAAATATTCTAGATTTATCTTAGAAGAGTTAGGAAATAGATTGCGTCAGAGGAATAAAAAAAGAGATATCAACTACGTTACTTAATAAGAGAAAAATGTCTAGGGTGACTTCTTACTTTTCAATAGTTTTAATCGATACCCAGTATGGAATCCTGTCGCAGAATATCTGAAATTAATTATTATGACTTTTTCTTCGTGTATTGACGATGTGAAAATGTTCTATGATGGGTCAATAATTTTAGTTGTTGATTTGGTCCAAGAAATTTTAAGGTGTAAATTTAAGAATATACTTAAATAGCAATTAATTAATAAAAAAAACAGAAGTAGTTAGATTTATTTTACAACCAATTTAACTATCGTATGTGTAAAGGACGAAGTCTGACTAATTAGTATCTAAGGAATTCTTGATTGAAGTGATTATTTCATTTCATCTCTCATTCTCATTCATTTTCAACTTTTTGATGGCTTTCGTTCTCTTTATATGTAGTTGTTAAATCATTCCAACTATGAAAAAGTCAAAGATAATTTGTCAACGAAGAGAAATGTTGCAATACCCAGTCACATTTCTCATTGTCAACAATTAATGTTGCATTTGTACACGTGTTGCCTTTAGGTACGATGCACTGCGATAATCGCTGAGCTCACGTTACCGCCTTGTAAGATAACACTTGCTCTGTGCCTCACTTAGTTACTGGTAACTGGCGGAGCTTCAATTTCAATTTTGTTATTAACCTTGCATTACTCTTCGTTATCTTCCCTATTTTTAAAAAAATCAGGTGATTCTTTCGAAACACATCGATGAGTTTTGTACCATTTCAGTTTTTACTTTACAAGTTACTTTCACGTTATTTAAATGAAGAACTAGGCGACCTACGTAAAACTGTTTTTTTTCAATCAACTCTGTATTCAAAGTCATATTTACCCAAAATAGATTCACGATACAGATGGTATTGTGCGGTTTCTAAATCAGACTGTTATGACCGGTAATTAAACGTAGTTGGCTGTAGTTTGAAGTTTATCGCCCATTCGTGTTCGGATTAGAAGCTGTACTACGTCTATCACTCGTGTTCGTGTACGACGTCGGAACATGACCGTCGGACGGTTCGGGAAGCGGGTCGGCTCCGATCACTATCATCTGTCATTATTCTTTGTGTCAACATTTAAAAGCTCAATCGTAAGAACATCATGATCACAAAGTAACGGTATTTTAAAAAGCTTCTGATACTGCAGCGCAGCTATATCAAACGAAACTTGATGAAAAAGGGGATAAAATTTAGCGGAATTTAATTTTGTATAGAATTTTACTGACCAATTAAATTTTTGATTTAAAGTTTATTTGCAAACAGCTGTAAAATTTAATTGCAAAATCAAGTTTTCATTCAGACAACTAGGTTAATAAAGGTACCTGCTAAATGATGCTTGCGTCGCCGATAAATGTGTAACCGAATATACATTGCATTTTTCAAGATTGCGTAAACGTAACTTTCTACTTTTTGAGAAATTCTGGCTTTTTAAATACCTTACGGCAGCGCACGATATCAGGTAACACTTAAAACCGCTCCCTGGCTTGCTTGTATAGGTACTTGTAGTACCTACGACTCAGAATCGGCAAGAGTTGCTAGCCAAACACCACTCAACGCACAGCTTTCATGCTGAACTGAACGCGTGTTTAGATGCTGACTGACAAGTCAGAGCGGCCTAAGACAGCTTATACCTAGGCATGCATATGATATCAGTATTACTATTTTAATACTTTGCAAATCTCCAATAACTAGTTTGGTGTGCATATGATTAGATTTGACATTGAAACGACGCATTAGTGCTGAAAATTAATTAAATATGTCAACGGGTTAGGTTTAGTCGTTCAGACATGTTGATGTAGGAGATAGTGACCTTAAATAGAAAATTTTGTGTTACTTACCTAGTTATGAATTTGGCACAGATAGGTTGTTTTTTTTAAAACTCGGTGTTAGTTGCTACTTTAGGTATATTGGGATTACAAGGACTATATCGTTGCTAACACTTTCGCATCTTATTTTATACAGTTGCTACTTAGTTACAAATCTGTAATCTTTTATGTGCGATAGCCATAATCTAATTTTCAAAAGAGATCTATCAATTAGAAAGATCTCATCCATAAATCCTTGTCAATAGCTACGATGCACATCCTCAGTTTGATGCGTCACAGCGAGCGAAGCGAGCAGTCGGACACAATAATACATTTATCGAGCCGCGTGAATTGCCCACTTGTGTAGAAAGCCAATACGATCCCGACCATAGATCTGATAGAGTCTATTGTGCAGCTATTTTGAGAGTTCAATGACTTCTCGTCCATCAAATTGTAATAATTCATCCTTTAAAATGTATTAACTCGGGTTCACAGCTCTTTGTAATATTGAAATACAATTACGAAACGTTTTTAGTGCGTCCATTTCCTTTAAAGGAGTTCCTATAGGTATAATACTTTATTATTCCCATAGTTACAGTACAACAGCCTTGTTACGTTACGTGTTATGAACCATAATACCCCATGGTTAAATGTAACATTTACGTTCTGCGGTTGCCGTGCTGTATTGTTTTCGATTCCATAAAGATAATTCACTTCGTTTTGATCGATCGGTTGACATTCGTGTATGTGGTCATGGTAAAAAAAAACTATAAAAGAAAATTTAATATAATTCAACTCAGTGCGTACTCTTGATCTGTATAAAAACTAGAATTTAACATCGGTAAAATTGAGATTTTACGCAATAATACGAGTAATATAAGTTCAGCTAAAACGGCTGATAAAATAATGGTCTATCTGTAAAAACATTTTGATTCTATCTATTTGCTTACTTTTTACTTCATTGTTTGAATCTAGGTAACCCATCATAATATCGAATTTCACTTCACCAATTGTGTCGTTTCATCGAATTTCAATTCACCGAACGCTGTTTTCTGCTGACACTATGATGATTTCAGGATATCTTAAACATTAATAACGAAAGGTTAGGTTAGCTTTGAGTTGTGACTGAAAAATTAACTCATGCGGCGAGAAATGTCTTTCGTAGAAATGAAAATTCTTCGTAATGATACGTTTGTTGAAAGGTGTTTCGATAAAATAATAGATAACTTATTCAGAACAGACATTTTCTACGAATAATGTAACAAAGTCACACTGTCGTCTTTGCACTTTCGCTTTCGGTGAGTTTTTCCCGGTGCAGCACCCACGCGACCCAGTGCGCATCAGAGCGACCGCAAGGTCATGTCATGGTACTCATGGTGCGGCCAGTGGGGCGTTACTAACCTGACGTACACTCTTGGGCTACAATTTATGAATCTCTAGATAACCCTGTCATAATGACAGTGTTCAGTCCTGAGAGAAAAGTAACGTGAAAAATTAAATTCGAAAAACATTTCCAGGATAGAATAATATTTAGTTTTTGAAATATTTATCTTGTTGTTTTAATTCGACAATAGTATATTTAACCTTTGTTTGACTCCCGCTTTCAGCTTGAAGCCCTCCTAGGTGTATCTTAAGGGTTTGGCGAAAACCGCTTGAAATAGTATGTTTAAATTGATACACTATTACAATCACTTTATATCATTAGATATCATTGCATTGTTGTATTAGAAAATGCTATACCAAATTTAAAATAATCTTGTCATCCATAAAATGTCTGCTAAATAAATAAAGATTTTAAAACAAAACTATTGGGTCAAATACAAAATTAATAAAATTGGTCTCTTAAAATTACGTATTCTTTCGAAATAGAATGTAAAAGGCGTAAGTTTTTTTTTGGTCTAATAGGCGACGATTTGCACCGGGCTGTTTATTCGATAAAAAATATTTTATATCAAATTTAATATGCTAAGTAATGTATGACGATGACGAATAGATAGGCTGAAAAATTTCAGTCCAGTATATAATTAATTAAAAATTAAAAAAATAACGTTGTTTTAAAAAAATGCAGTTGCTTGTTAGACAAATTGCATACCAATCGAAAGTATAAAGCCTATAGAATATGCAAACGTTAGGTTGTAATTTTTTTCCCGTCAATCTATTGGTCTAAACATTTAAGTCGGTACTAATTAATAATTTGCATCAAACCTAACGTTTACATATTCTATAGGCTTCATACTTTCGATAAGTATGTAATTTAAAAAAAAACATAAGTACTGGACTGAAAATTTTCAGCCTACCTATTCGCCACATTGTATTTAGCGTATTAAATTTGATATCAAATTCTTATCAACGAATAAACAGCACGGCGCAAAATCGTCTCCTATTCTGATCTTAGACCATAGGTAATTAAATTGTGTGGTATGAGTGCAATAAAGTGTTTACACATCATATCTGTGAAGACAAATAATATTATTAAGATTCAGTACCGCGTGATAGAAAATATACATGTTACTGAAACAAAATCTTAATCAGACGGCTCAGTTTCAAGAACACCTTTAAAATAATCATTCTACTTAACGACCAATGAACTAGAGTTATCGATAAGAACCGCTGTCGATTATTAAGTAATCAATCAAACTGGTACGTACTTAGGTTTTGTTTTGAATATAGAACATAAGTTATAATGAATAATACAATGGTTTTATTTAATCGTTAATGATTATGATTTGCTTAAACAAATTAATTTAAGAGAATGAAACGGATTCTCGTGCTTGAAATTATTGATAGAGTAATACTTTGTGAGAAATAGACATTTTTAGTGTTATTTATAATTATAAAATGAACTTATGTTACATTGTGTTACAATTAAACGTACTCGAAACATTACATGAGGAAGAAGACGAAGCAGACCGAGAGGAAGAAAACAGACAAATACGGACCATTTCAGCAAGATTAGGCTTTCGGAGAGGCTTGCATCATGCATTTATTACAAAGTTAATATAATGCATGGTAATTATTAAGATGTTTAAGCAGTCATCGTACTTTTTGTAGCATTTTCAGTGCAGTGCTAGGGTTGTCAATAGTATATAATAACTATATATTAGCATAGACAGTATAATATAATGGCAGTGCATAAATATAAAACTCATTTTGTTTCTTCGCTGACGTCCCGTCAAGTGCTAAGAACAGTTGCGTTGATTTTGTGTGTGAAAATAAGCAATAATTATTAACTGATTAAACACAACGGAAAAACTGTTAAGTGAGCATAGTTTTTTATTAAGGAATGTTCTTCAATATTTTGTATCTATTGTGCTAAAAAATGACACGATCGAAATATGTTGTGACGAGGTAAATCAAAACCCGCACGCATATTGGGAAATCTAATAATTATTCTGCTTATTCACATGCTTTATTAAAAGATGACGTAGATTTGAAAATGTTTTCCAACGACCGTAATCATTATTACTTGTAGGCGCAATAAGGTCTAGAACTTCATGCACTTGCACATTTTTACTTTCGTTACGTGCTGGCTCTTTAAGTAATGTCAGTAACCGGCCCTTTTTTGGGGGCGAAATACTCAAAAGTTATTACCACCGTGTCAGTGTTAAACAAGTAATTACCATCACGTCGTATTTGGACGTAAATATACTTAATACCCCACTGACCCGTCTTCCTTTTCAAGCAAATATCACTTTTAACTCGCAGCTTTATAGTTTAACATGTCTAGAGTATGTTACTTGACGACAATAATACCTATCACGAAAGTAGGTTGACATGCACACCTATGATGCGGTCGGATCAGTTTCAAAGCTGCGCGGTTTATGTTAAACTTGCTTTTGGGACGTATTTATAATATAATCATTCTTGTTTCAACTTCAATATTGATAGTGTCAAACAGTAATAAGTTTAACTTTCGCTAGCGTTTTTAGGTCAAATGTATCTAATTATTTGTGTCAAGCCATTTAGAGGAGCGTTATTCATCGTCCAACGATGTTAGTCGTAGGTATATGTACATGAAAATGTTTCTCTGTTTTAATTTACTCGGAATGTCGAAACAATACCGACTGTTCTCGGAAATTAGCAGAATCGATTTACTTGCTGCTTCTTCAATTCACAGAGCGCAGCGAATTTTCGTACCATCGCGTAAGGGCAATACGTACTCAGATTACCAAATTGTTTTTTTTGCTGTTATCTTTAATTTATGTCCAATAAAATGTTGTTTCTTATTGAGAACCGATCAACGTCGCGTCGCCGCCGTCCGTGGCCGATATATGTACGCGTTATTGTTTCTCGGCACATGATTAATTTTTTTTTATCGGCGACTATATTAAAGTAAGTCCGTCGAAAATGACTTCATCTTTGACATCGGTGAGCAATTTACGAAAAGGCTCGACAGGCTCATGTATATTAAAGGCATTATGCCAAAAGGAGACCGCGAGAGGCAGCCTTCACCTGTTTTGGGCCTCGGCTCAAACGCTGTGTTTTTTTGAGGCATCAATAATAACTAGCCGGAGTTGAAAACCTACTGCAGGCCTTATTTGGATACAGTAGATGAGTAGGTTGTAGACATTGTATGCAGTAAGAACAAAAAATACAACCTAAACTTTTGCTAAACGTGTTGCGACTGCGATTGCCTCGCTTGGTTACAAACTTCTGCTTGAAAAAGTCCAAAGAAGAGAAAATAAGTTGAGTGTGCACGTTCTAAATTTAACTTTTTATCAATGAATGAATTCAGAAGAATTTTAAATTCGCATTCGATATAAGGGATACCTTTTTTCTAGTGTCTGATTGCCTAGAATACATAATTGAAACGAATTTTGTAGGTCGTAAAATTGATGCGTTTGCAATCATTTTATTGTTTTAACTGATAGGCCTTTGATCGTTATGGGAGTTTAGTTTTAACTTGATGGGTTAATAATTTGGCGGAACATATTCGTCAGCATTCTTTACCTCCGGGAACGCTTGCAGACTAAAAAAGGCTAAAGTGATTCAGTATCATCGTTAGTTATGTTTTACGCACTATGAATAGACCAAGGCACTCACTTTTTAGATAAGTTAATCATAATATTCTATACTATGAAATGACCGGCCAAGTGCAAGTCGGACTCGCGCACGAATGGTTCCGTAACATTATCTATCTATACAACATTAGACACTATACCAGTTGCCGTTATTAATATCGAACAAAAAAAGGCGAAAACACGTTTTTTGTATCAGTTGTATGGGAGCCCCACTTAAATATCGATTTTATTCTGTTTTTAGTATTTGATGTAGCAGCAACAGAAATACATAATATCCGAAAATTTCAACTGTGTAGCTATCATGGTTCATGAAATACAGACTGGTGACAGACAGACAGAGACGGAACCCTAAAATTGAGGGTGAGACCGTGGGACCTCGATGTCAGTTAATAACACTATAAACAAACGTAAAGAGTAATAAAAATGTTTGATTTCATAATCTAACCGCACTAAGATCATTTGTTGTATTTAGATTACATTATCAACTCGTGTACTTATTCCAGTTAAGTCACATAACATAAGTAAATACCTAAGCTTATTGCCTTCGCCGAACTCCGTAGAGCGGCCGACCACGATCGGACGTAAACCGTACGACTCCGGGAATAGTTTATTGGATCTGGGTTTCGGATCGTCGCCCGCGCAGGGTGGTCCGCTCGCCAAATAATGACAATGCAAATAAATGATTAGGTGCGCAATATTCAAAACTTTGGATGCCCCATTCCCTTCACTAATTATTTGAATATGTATACAGAAAAAAAGGTGCCAATAATGTTACTTCTAACTTTGACTTTTACCAAGATCTGGCCAGATCCAGGCAGACCACCGACAGAATTTATCTAGTTTTATACAACGAACATAATGCCGAAAATTTGTGAATAGACAGTGATATTCACAACCTTTGAAATACATGTTACTAATATTTTAGATGCACTCCGGGTGTAAACATTTTAGTTTGGTTAGGTTAGGTTTGCGTGGACACATTAGCCTAGTGTGTCATGCGCTAAACGAAATACAACCTTGGTTTATGAAACAGTAAACATTATAGAACATGCACTTAACATTTTGCACCATAGCTAAGCAAACACTTTTAAGAATGATCGGTTGTTGTGATTGCAACAGTTAATTGTGAGAATTGAATTAAAACTGACACGTGTAATGAAGCTAATGAATCATTTTCACATGAACCGAGCAGATAAACGCAAAATTCTTGTGAACCATGAGGGCCAGTTTAAATGTTTGTCTTACGAAAAAATGTTACATGTTATGCTAGAAATATGTTTATTAGGCGTGCATGTAACATCTTTAACAATAATTTGAAATTAACGGACGTTGATATTTTTAATTGTTCACTTGCAACATTGAACAACGTTTTTAAGAAAACATCCAAAATATAGGTTACTGTCACTTAAGACCCTTTTCATGTTCAAGATTGTTCAAGATGAAACTAAATTTCCGCATCTCAGCGAAGGAATTGTAATCGGTCGATTAAATACTAAACAACTGACTAGTGGTTGTTATTTTATATAATTTAATAGGTTAAGATAGTTTTACTTTTGATTATATTCTTACTTTCTTTGGATAAGCCACGTTTTTCTGCTAAGATTCTCTTTAAGGAAACTATAGGTCTATATTGTGTTATTTAAGTTTGTAAATTGATGTATATAACTGTTTGTTTCTTAGCAATAAAAAAAAATGTGGCGGACTTTTTACCCGACTGACGAAAAATGAAGGTGTGTGTGTCTCGTCCGAACGGATGGCCGAAACGAGGTGCCGTTAGCGAGAGTTACTGGGTAGGTACTTTTTTTTTAAACGCCTATACACGGATTTAAGAGTTATATAGGTGTTGCCTTAAACATACTACAACATGCATTCAGGGTCTCTATTCTACCGCGTTAAGCCATATTGCCTGAGATGTGTTATCGTCAAGTCAACGTTACGATTAACGTCTTATTTACTTGACATTAATGGCGGCTGAGTTAATAACATACCATAACACGCCAAAAGCAATATTGTTTTATCCGGTAGAATGGAGGCTCAGGTTTTAAAAGCTTGACTTCTTAACAACTTAGGTACCAAAATACAAAATACAAAGGCAACTTATACGTTTATGGCTCCCGCCTTGTTTCTTTGTAGACATTTGTACTCAACGAGGTCGATCTTCAAACCAACTAGACATTTACTTTTGAAGGCAATGTCGCTGTCCTTTTTTGCCCATCTTTTCGTCGATTCAGAATTTGGCTTTGGTCTTCTCTCCTCTGGAATTATTTCGGAATAAAAACTAAACTATGTACTTATGTTGATACCTTATTGTTGCGTGAAAAAGTACAAAAATGCAACTGTTTAGTCGTACTAGGCAAGAGCCGCGTAAAATCCGGATCCTTGTATTTTAGGAATAAAATATACTTAACCTAAAGTCAGTTCATTGGTTATTTTTATTTAAACAATGGTAAATGGCACAAGGTAAATGAAAACTGACAGGGTTGCGGACAACGCAACAGGGCAAGCCTAGTCATGTCTGATAATCGATCATTCCAACACATTACACAAATATGTCCGCAATGTTTATGGGTTCCTGGTCATTAATAATTCCCTGGTGTGTAGCAGTCAGCAAGGGTTTGCTAAATAAATAACCAACTGTTTAAGAAACGGTGAATTGGTTTACACATTCGGTTGCAATTTATGGTAATATGTTGTAAATTCACGTTGTTATGCAGTTTGTGGTAGCGGCAGCAATAAAATCGATGACCATCTTGTTTATCTTTAAAATCAAAATATTATTTGTTTATATAAAGTTAGTATTTGTTATTTGGTCACGGTAAGAAGGCCTTTATAAAGAGTGAAATTTAAAAATTGATTCTTAAAATCAAAATGCGTTGTCGACAAAGGATACATTGCCATTTTGGACTTTAATGTCCATGATGGCCAGTATGTACGAGTTGACCTTGTTTTAAAGGATTGGGCATAGGGTTGCGCGAACTAGAACAGTTTTGTAAAGACAAGAGTTTTGCTAAAAGGGGAAAAGTGGAGAGGACGATGGAGTTTTTTAGTCAGTTAGATAAGACAAATGGCACTCCTAGGTCAGAATAGTATCAAATTAAAAGACTGGCTGGTGCTCTTTTGAGTTGATAGGTGTTCCCAAAGTAAATGACAAAAGTGAGGTTATTGTCTGTGTTGTACGACGGTCAAAATGTATTGAATCAATTATAATAAAATTTCATATAACGAGCTCGAGCTACTACCACTACCATACTTTTAATCCCAGAAAACTTGAAAAAAATCCCTGATGAAAATGTTGTAGGAGTTCTTGGCAGAGCAAAAGCTAATTAACATGAAATCTGGCTTTATTTCGGCTTCTCTTCAACCCATCGCTAAAAATAAGCCTATTTGACGTAACACACCCTTGCCATTAGCGAATCAACCAATCACGAGTCACGACTCAAGCCGTAACCCCTTCATCGGCGAGGTGCGAAAGGTCACCCGGCGGTCAGTGCAAACTTTTCTCTCCATGTAGGGCCGAGAGAGAGAGAGTGACCGCACCCCGAACCTACACATACGATATAATGGGTATGATACTACCTTCACTATATTAATCAAACACCGGGGAAATCTTATCTACGCGTATAGTCGATAATAACTTTCATAGCGCCTTGTTTGGTTATGTTTGGTTGCGTTAATTTTCTGCAAAGGAATGGGCAAATCAGCCGATAAGACCGCAAATGTGTTACCAAGCCTGAGGACTAGGTTCACTAATGTTTTACCAAATCATCATTTGGCAAACAATGTCATATGTAGTTCCCACCAAATAATGTTATATTTTTTGTGGTCAAAAGTCAAATCTCACCTAACTTATTTCACAAGCCTACGTAGCCTATGTAATATGTGATGGTTTGAGCACAATTACATTTTTGCGAAATGAAAGTTTGTATAATTATTGTTTGCCAAATGATGATTTGGTAAAAAGTCAGGATACCATGTTTATATGAGCTGTCACTATAGATAGTGTAATCCGATTGACCCCTCTATAGTCTAATCCGAGTGAGATGTAAAGGGTATGCGATGGGGCCCATGGGATGGGAATGCTGCCATCATGAGGTTAACCTTTAGGACACCGTGCATCAAAGTTGAGTGCTAAAATAGTTTTCATTGGCTCTCCCTGGAATTGCTTTCACACGGCGGGTAGCGTGAATAAATTTGTACGTAATAAAATATCGAGCAAGATAGTTAAATTTGAAAGGTAATCATAATAAAAACTCATTTTAAATGTATATGATAAATGTAAAATCAACGATGAAGTTATTTTAAAATGCATAGTTTTTCAAAATAAGCTTATTACCAATTATTTCGGGAAGATAACGACTTGAAGAAAGCGTACTTTATTATTTTTATAATTATGTAGTTTGTTTGGTATAAAATAATAAATAACCGTAGGTAATATTTATAAAGTCATGCTTAAGTTTAAAACAAGGTTTCCTTGAAGGTCGATAAACAAATCAAGGTTTATGCACACCCACACACAAAACCTCTTGTCAAAAACCAGAATAATGTATTAGTATTCGGCTTCAGTCCAAAGGAAATCAAACATGTGATGATCACTTCTAACACTATCGTTAATATAAGAATTCAATTCAGACAGCATTCAACGACCACGACTTGGCGGTTATGGGCCCTCAAAAAACAAGCCTACTCTTTTCTCAAAGACCGGCAGCGCAGAAAGTTGTGATTCCTCTCGTCGCGCGGGTTCCCATGGCTCGCGATGATCACCAACGTTTTATAAAGGCTAAAAGTAACAATTTCACAGGTCTAAACTGGCAACACTGCTTTAATGGCTGGTCATCAATGGTCAAGGTTGTGTCAAATGGAAACTTGTAACTTGTAATTTGTAGTTTGTAGCTTTATAAAAGAGGCTAATAACTATGGCTGTGTCCAACAGGGTTTCTTATGCTTAACTTGCCTGTTTGTATGTAAGTAGCTTTTAAGTATCATGTGACTTTATGTCACCAATGTCGCCAAAAGTGTTGTGCTGTCACATTGTACTTTGGCGAACAAGTAAGCAGACATGTGTCCTACTGGGACATTGGTGCTAATATACTTTTGTGCAACTGAGTCATAATCAAATCCCATACCTACTTATTGCCCAGCGATAACCCCACTTAAATAAAATAATTGAAGGATTGAATTTGAATTTGAATTTGAAGGTTGTGTCACAGTCTGTCAAATATAAAAGTAACAATGAAAGCTAAGGTCAGAGTAGGTCAAAGCATATTTTTAGTACTTACTTTATGCAGTAACATTATAACGGATAACGGCCAACCGGTCAGTGAAGTTATAAAATAAACGAACAGTTTTCGCGACAAGCAAATAAACGGGATAACTGTAAAGCGGCTGTTAGTCGCTTCCTACCCGAACTGGATTACGAGGCGACATCTGTTGCACTGGAAAGAGGTCAAAAGTGCAATGTCAAAAGAGTGCAATATTCGTAAATTCAGTCTTATTTTCGAGGTCTTAAGTATGGAACTTTAAAAGCCAGTGAATTTATAACGGGGTTCATTTTTACATTTAATTATTTAAATGTATGTCGTAGCTTAATAGTAAAAACTAAATATTACCATTTCGGTTTTGATGATTTAATCAGTAATCTACGCATAAATTTACCTACGCTTAAAAAAGGTGCACCTACTGTACAAAAATACCGTGATATTGTAAACTATCTATAATTATTATGTAATGATGTAAACCTTTGTCTTGAAAAAAATATACCTTGCCGAGTTTCTTACGCCGGTTCTTCTCGGGGCAAAGGTTTTATTTTTCGAACCGGTGGTAATGCTTTTTGACATTCATAGGTGCATTATATTATGCCTAAATTGAAAAATAAAGAACTTTGACTTTGACTTTGACTTTGAATCAAAGTTTTTTTATAGATTAATTAATTATAATATAATGGGATAGTAATACCTGGAAGCTTAATGTCTGTACTGAACAGCCCAGAAGTTAAACGTTATTTATATATATATAAATATAATGCAAACCTGACTGCCTTATATATCTACGCACAGTCGAAAAAGGCGTCCTCTACTCTGTAATAAAACACATTCTTAGTACCCAGTACTAGGTTGTGGGGGTGTGAATTAGGGCTAGAATGTATACACACTGCTAAGTCGCACGGTTTTTTCTTAGAACTTAGGCAGATACACCGCCGTCTAGATTGAATAACTTGAATCTAAATCCTTTGTTGTTGGCAAATCATAGGTATATACGCTGTCTTAGGATTGCAGTCTTAAGAGTAGTCTTGACGCAAATATCTATGTGGATTTCTGATCCCACTTACCATCGGGTGACCTGTGTACACCGCATTTGCCTTCTATATAAAAAAAAAAACAAAAAAATATGTCTTTTGTTAAAATGGAAATCGGTCCCAACTTTTTTTGCATCGTGGCTTTCTCCACTGGATCGCATAGCTGTTCTTTGATACGTTTCATTCGAAGTAATTGACTGTAAAATCTACGTAATGTGACGTACGCTGTTGGCTGTGTCAATTCCATACTCGTAATATTTTGTCAAGTTTCTATAAGTAAGTAATCGTGAAGCAAAGTGACTCCTACTTCTCCTCAGAGTTCTTTGAAAAGCATAACTGTTAACTTTTTACAAATCAAGTTCTATACAGACTTATAGTGTTGTGATGCTATAATAAAACTTAACGGTATCCAAATGGTCGAAGCGCCGCGTTAAAAATATACCTAATCGACTTTTATTCACGTCACGAAGGTTTAAAAAAGTTTTACGATAGAATTAAAATCGAATTAGTCGTTTCGATCGTAAACTAAAACTGGGACCAACCGTGGGCTCCTGATATTTATTTGAATGGTGCGGTAATTTAAATGCATAGACAGCTCCCATTGGATTTATTTCTCATGATATACTTATTGACTGCGATTGCGTTTTGGTTTGTGCGTCTGTGTAGCTGCGTCGTTATATCTTGGAATTGGTATTATTACGAGCACCTACCTACCTACCTAGACCTACCTAGACCTATTACCTACTTAGACTAGTATCTAATGGAGAAGATCATTTGTAATGTAAATATGCAGTTTTTTAAATGAATGGCTTTCACTCCTTGTTTTATTGGATCAGAATCGCCGCATGAAGCTTCCATTACAAATATATGCTGAGAAGAAGAAGAAGACTCCCTGTTTTAACAACGCGTCTTTTACCAATGTTAAGCTTTTTTTTTTTACTCTTGTGAACTAAACAAAGCAAATGAAGTTAGCTCCACGCGCTTCTGTCTAATCAAAAATCAAACTATGCAGTTATAAAGAAATTATTATATCGTAGGGATGTCATGAAAAAAAAAATGCTATCCTGTCGCTATATTGCTCTGTCTTCAGTATCACCTAGCCAATGGCGATTAAATAATAGCGGCCTACACACGTTAAGTTCGGACCGCGGGAAAAGCCACGCCTCGTTCCAATCTCCGTTCCGAACTGAACGTGTAAATGCAACTGTAATAGTAAAGTAGTAAAAAAAAATACGGAACGGCGCGTGACGTTTCCCGCGGTCCGAACTTTACGTGTAAAGACCGCTATTATCATTTTCGGCCATCGTCACCTTGACTAAGCTTTCTTTTATTATAATATTCTCACCATAGAATCAAGCCAGTAGGTAGTTACTACAAAAGGTTATCGGCTGTACTTGTATAGTACTGCGGGCGATAACATCTGAAACGGAATCACTTAGCTTGTTTAACATTCAACCAATAATGTCATAACGTCATAATGCGCATGATCTGCAATAATAGTTTGAGAGCTCACTGCGTTAACACCTAGTAGGTACTAGCACTACATTAAATCAAGAGCTAGAAGTGAAATAATGATTTCCCTAAATAAGTTGCTCAGCCGACGCGCAACTTGTCATTTTTCCCACATTAACTATTAATATTCTGAAACAGCCTGCCATCTTACCAAAATAATGTGTAAGATCTTACCTGTCACTTTAAGTGCATTCTTGCCAAAAAGTTATAAAATATTTATACTAAATTCGGCCAGCCAGTAGGAACCATAGCCAAGTCGACTAACAGTTTTAAGTTTATTTCGAGAGATATACAATGAAGGCGAAATTGTTGCCAAGTGCCAAGTTGCGCTGCGGCGTACCGATTTATATTGCTGTCCCAAAGATTCTGCGACAAAGATTACGGGTTCGATTCTTATTCGCTTTTTCGAAGCTCGAATAGCTCGATCCGTGTTCCCGTGAACACAGTTACTTGCTGCGTTGTATAGTGAAATGTCGTATGATATACAACGCAGTGGAAAGGGCACGCGCACGTCACGTCTACGCGCACGCGTCCAGTGTGGCTGGGCCTTTAATGATATAACAGTACGATATATCCTAAAAGTCTTTCAGGTCCAGGTAAAGTCCTAAACTCGCGTATGAGAGCGAGTGAGAGAGAAGTAAAAACTCGATTCATACCTTTCGCACTGTACTGTGAGGTAGGATTTCGAGTGGCTAGCTTCCTACCTACATCATAAGCGATCGACGCGCAGGCGCCATCACGCGATTGTCGATTGTTTCTCGTATCGGCGTCTGGATCACGCGCTCCGACACTCGATGGAGACATCGAATTCGGTTGAGCAACAAGTTAGAACAATAGCCCCGAAAGGTAATCGCGCAAACATGTGAAGTAATCATGTAACCATGTATGTAGATTCATATCTGTTCATGCATAACATTTGTTTATTTATATAATAGGCACTATATGTTTAGAGATAGATACCATACGACCTAGCTGGCTGTCGAAGTGAACGTCGTCGTCAACATAAAAAGTAACAATTTACTAGAAGCAACTTTCAACTAATACCTACAAAGAGTTTTGTTTTTACGAAATAAGTAGGTACATATTTTAACTCTAGCGTCATAAGTATAGCTTATATTGGTACCTTCGGAGTTATTTTTCATCAACAGTGCAAGGTTGATTCTTCGGCGTTATGCCTTGATCGTAAATATTCGCATTTATTCCAAGTTGTTAATCATTCTGATTAAAATAAGAACTGTGTCCTGCTTCTGTTTCGCGTTTCGCTGATAGTTATCATTTTCCGTTGAAATTCGCAATTGTTTGTTCAATTTAAAGGCAGGTGGAATTATTCTGCTTCATTTGTAGGACATAAACATAGCTGTATCCCAGCGAGTAATTTAACACTGCATAAATTATTTAATCTATCGTCTACGGTCGCCCCCGAGTTACACAGCTCGAAATCTCTCGAACTAGTCGGCCAAGAAGCTGGATTTGAACGCCAATATGGCGCGAGTCGCGAATTACTTGTGATAATTTATTAATTAAGCTTATCTTAAAGTTCACTTGGCCGCCCTTGTGACCAAAAACGCGACTGTGATCAGTCAAATGAGAATATTTATTTAATTGATTTCAATAATGGGCAAAAAGCGTTGATAAATATGGCGAATCAATTTTAAACGAATCACGTGCGGGTAAATACTTTAATTGCATGTGCATTGCATTAACGGTATTTTAATTACTTTATTATGCTTTAAAATATTTCCCATTATTCGTGACTATTAAGGTGGCATTGGCTGTTTTTAGCATACATTATTTTCTCATCTCTTTCATTCGGTATGTTAAATGTTTGAGTGCCGCCATTATATATTCTCGTTGTAAAAGTCAAACCAATACTTCACAAATAAATCTTGTTGATTTTTACCAATTCGTTATCTGTGACCCAGTGAGATAGCGCGCCCGCAAACAGCTTATCTGTCTCGTGGCGTATTAATAGCGCTATCTTCTTCTGATGCTTACGATGTTAACTTGTAGGAGAAGGACGTTCGCCATAAATGCAATAAAGCAATTGACACGAGATAAGACGACCTGCCGCCCATAAGAAAAAGCCAGTATAAGAGTATGAAGTCCATATGCGCATGCTACCTTTTGGATTGGCCTACAGTATCTCTTGCATTATCTTTACGGACTTTGTTTTTTTTTCAGGTAAGGACATCATTTGGTGTGAGGGCTTTCCGTAGATATTTCACTGTAAGTAGAAAACTGAATAAACTAGAGTGCTGAGAAATATATGAGTACAGAGACAATGAGAATAGAGAGAGATGACGTATGATTTTCCCTACATCTGTACGAAGAATTGGCCTCTCTTTCAACCTCCTTCCGAGGGTATGAAAACAGATTGTTAGCCACATTGTTTCAACAATAGCGAAAATAGAGCCGTTGCAAGCGAGCTCAAGTACGCCTGAAACAGGAAACACATACATAAGCCTTGCAAACCTCAAATTTATGCGACATAATTGCGACATTAAATTACAATTACAATTGCATCTGAGCGTTCTGGCCTCAATGGAGTGTGGCTGATAGAGTTGTAACTCTTGGGTCTATTTTGAATTGTTTACGACGACGCCATTCATGGCTAATAAAGACGCGTGCGCAGCCATTGTGACCAACATGGCGGGAGGGTGGAATGCCCTCGGCGTAAATAGTTTTGGTTTAGTGCAGGATGTTATTATTTATGCGTTATCAGGTACCAACACGGAGTGATTATTCAGCATCGTAAAATTCTGACTTAGGGTCGTATTATTAAAGTTATCTTGTCTCAAGACAAATCAGAATTGACACTTCTATGATGACGTTTATGTCTTGTTTTTAGACTGGCATCTCAGCCAATATAAATTTAGTAATGATGTAAGATTTTATGACAGGAAAAAAATACGTCAAACTTAATCATGGATTATCTATAAGGATTTCCATGGGTGAGTAAAAAACAATTGGAGCCCGTAAGTGTTTATATCTGGTCAGTTTCCACATCAGAGTATATAGATTAAGGCAGGCGGCGACTCTAATTTTTATTTTAAAGTACTTTTGCTATGTAGATGTCGATGAAAAAATACGTATCACGCACGCGTAAAATTTATTGAACTTTGCCCATTTTTCCACTTATTTGGTACTTAATCACGCAAACTTTCCACAAAAAGGGCGTAAGCCGCAAGTTAACTAGGCTTGATTGAAGTGACCCAAATGTGCGTAAACGGTAGAAATGTTAGGTGAGATCATAGAGGATGCGCGCGCGCCTATCGCCGGCTGTCAACGAGTATCCGGCATCGCGGTATTTGTATGGCGACGGACCAATTTTAGTGACTGATGGGATGTTGTTATGGTTAGTTAAACATGTGGTTTTTCATTGTTGTGCGACAATCTATATTATAAATAACATTGTATTTTACATCGTAAGCCTTATTACATTTCTCTAATATTATAATAGGACAAGTGAGTTTAACAAGCAAGGCTAAACAGCATAGCATAAACCAGGAAAGGGTAAGTACCTCAAATCCTGGAGACAGGTTCATTTTACCTAAACACTATTTTATTTGCTTAAAGATGAATTACTAATTTACAGTTTATTTGAAAAGCTTAACGGAGCCGAAAATATAACCTTATAACAATCGATAGGATTAATAATAAGGGTGAAATCAGTCCAAGAAAACATTAGGTCTTCGAAATAAAAACGTTCATGAAATCTAACATTATTTTTATCTTATCGTCAACATACGGGTACTGCCAATTAAGCTAATAATAGATAACAAAGGTTAATAATGCATGGTGTAGTCTATTGATATGAAAGTCAAATGTATGCCTCGATTGAGACCCTTGTTTTTGCAGACCGCTGCATTGAGCGACTGAAACTGATAAACAAACTCATTAGAATGCTGTCATTGAGTTGAGTGGACTACTCTGATTCTGATTGTTATCAGTCAAACGTCTTTTCATGATCTACAAAAGATAAACAAATACTGTAGATGTTTAGTTCACCGAGTACAGTCGGGGATATTGTTTGCTCAGACCGACAATACACTAGCTCTTGTAAACAGCAGAGGGCCTGCCAAGATGCACTACGGTAACTAGCGTTTCTATTCGTTTTGTGTTTAAACCAATCGCGTCACTGGTAGATGACGTGATACGAAAAGTCACGTGATCTACCAGTGGCGCGATTGGTTACAAAATGAAACGAATAGAAACGCTAGTTAGCGTAGTGCACCTTGGCAGGGCCCTGAGTTCTATAACTCCTCATGTCCAATCCCAATAATAAATAATAATAATAAGTAAATGACGATTTAGTGTATATTGAGATTGAGATGTAATCTAAACATTCTAAACAGATTGTAGTGTTTGTTATCTCAATAAAGTTTTTAATTTGTTAAGGAACCTATTTGCTATGTATGACTTACTAGGAGTGCTGATTGCATATTTTTTTTGTAAACATTTAGTTGTGATCAAGACAATGTAGGGCAAGATTGACACGTCAATTTATATTTTAGTAGATTATTAGTAATGCGAAAATTAGTTTGTATGTCTGTTTATTGTTCTGTTTAAATTAACTGAACCAACGTAAAGTGTTCTCAATCCCTGACATCTAGAATACTTATTTTTTCATGTTATGTCAGTTTGTATTGAAAGAAAACACCGTAGTTTGGCATGTAGATAACTTCAAGAACGACGTATATAGTATTTTTACGCGAATAAAGTCAGAGGCAAAAGCTCACGAGTATATTACAAAACGCAACTCATCATAATGTATTCTTAATTTTATAGCTTATAGAAAGACTCATTAGACCATCGTCCATTAAGGTCACCTAGTTAATTAAGTACATGTTTGTTCTAAATCTTTTTGGTACCTTTACCTAGTTTTAGACATTTCTCGATGTACAATTAAGAGTTTAGGTACATACATAACATCGTTTGTTTTTCCAAGATATCCTATTAGTGTTGGTAAGGAATTTATGTAACAGGGCTTACAGGCGACATGAATTGTCATCGCAGCCCGTGACGTCTTGACGCACAAAATTGACATTTTGGCACATGTTTTGACAATCCTCAGTAACGGCTCCGGTTGGCCACTTTTCAACTACTCTGATTTATTTTAACCTGGTTTTTACAACTTTTGCTGTTTTGTATTACTCAATTGATTCTCCGTTTTTGTTTTTGTTACTTTTCTAAGTCTTTGATATTAGTAACCTGGTAAGAATGGATTTTAAAAGATCAATGATCTAACCGTACTCTGAACTCGTACCTACTTACTAGTATTATTATTGAAAAGGTTCGTTGATTGATTGTTCCGTTTTCACGATTCAACACCTTATGGGATAGTTTTATTGTTAATCAATTTAAAAAAAGTTGGGATTAACTGGCCTCTTTTAAGTCACACAGGCCAAATGATAAAAGAGGGGGACTGAGGGTACTTTTTATCTCGGAAAATCAGACTTTCCCCAGGGATTAGTGATGTGATGAACGCCTTTTAAGCAAAGTTTCGGCCAAAAACTTGGAGTTACTTACATATGTTGATATTTGAATGGATTTCCGTGAAAAAGGCCCATTTCAGAAATGTTTGGCGGTGCCATAGACAATAGAAACAGTAGTGGTAGCTTACCTTAGTTTAGTCAGAAAACTACAACTCGAATCTAGTTTCTTTCAAGCGACTAAATCACTCTTGACAGAACGTTTTCGTGGCCATGGTTTTAATTGTTTTCCAAATTGCGCAACATTACGTTTGCTCGCATCATAATAGATTTATCTGCGATAATTTTAGACGCTCTTTACGAGCCATAAAGTTCACAATAGAAACCGCGTCGGCGCCGACAGCTGTTTTAGTTTCAGGAACTATGAATAATGGGAATACGGAATGAATTATATTCGCTTCGAATAGAGAAGCATCAGTGAGTTTTGTGAGAGCTGCTGTTCCAATAGATCTCCTTTTTTCAGACACGTTTTACTTTTAAGCTCATTATGTATGTAATGGAATCATTTAGAAAACTTGTTGCACTTTTCGAGCGCATAATGTGCACGAATAGTAGCTACGTACGGCTCGGTACTTAGTGTTTTAATTGTTTTAGTAAAGTAATTGCTTATACAAGTGAACCCGTTAGTTAAGTGTACTTAAAGTATACTTAATCATCCCATTAGGAATAAAGGTTACATGCAGTCATACTTAGAAATTTAAATGAATTTTCCAGAGACGTCCTGTAGACATTAAAAATATCAAAAATCTATGGAATACCAATGTTTGTACAGTTCCTAAAGGTATTAACGATGTTTGAACTCACCCTCAATCGACTATCGTGCCGCCATCTGCTAAACTGTAACAACCTATATGATAAAGGGAATAAACCAAGCAACGAAAGATCAAAACATGAAAAACATTAATAAAATACCAAACTAACTTTACTCTGCAACCATAATCCAAACGTTCAAATGATTGTAACATTAACGGAACTTCGAAAATCGTGAAATGTAACGGTGATTTGCCTCAAAAGTGATTTCACTCAAATGCATTTTTTTATCAAAGCTGATACAAATCCCGTTCATAACGGTCACTAAGGAGGAAAGATCCAAAAATAACTTTATAGTTTCCGTAGAAAATTTAACACCCGTGTCACTTGAAACTATTTTTAACTTTCAGTAGAAAGTTCTCTTTGATGTAATACTTCTTAATAATTCCAAACTATTTACTCGAACACTCATTGCTTTAAATATAGTTGTTATTTGTCAAGAAGCAGAATTGCGAACGCGGTTGCCAAACGTCGAATCTTTTGTTGTCCATCAGTACGTGAGTCACTGTGACATTTTTCGTGGTTTTTGTTAGGCGCCAATGAGAAGCCGACGTCCAAGGCTACTGGCGTAGTTTTAAATTTCTAGAGATACTCTTACTAAGTGATATTCCTGAAAAACCTTGCTGTTGAGGTTGAACATAAACCTCAATCAAAGAAAATATACCCGAACTAGCAATGAGCGCCACAGCAAGTTTATAAAAAAGAAATCACAAAAATATTAAAATATCACAAAATAAGTAGGTAACAACTTTGGCAATCGGTTAATTTCTACGGCAGGAAATTTTTTGCCGTATTTGGAATAGGCTCCCAAACACGTAAGTAATGCAACGTATATTAATAAAACACATGTCGATTGGTACCTCTTAACCTCTAATTACAGTGGTTAAATTTGATTAACCGTGTTTAACCGGAATGCTGAAAAATATGACTGTTAAATTATAAATCTCAATACAAATATGAATCAATAAATGTAACCGTTTATAGTGGGCCCAAAAACAATTGACTCCTTTAGCTTTTATATTTACTTAGGGTAAAGTCACCAGTGGTCAGCCAGAGACCAGTAGTCGACCTTATATGAGTGCGAAGAGTGGGAAATATATCTTTCGTACTCTTCCCACTCATACAAAGTATAGGCAGAGGCCGACTATAGGTCTCTGGCTGAACACTGGTGACTTTACCCTACAAGATAAAATGTATTGTAAGTACAACTATAGTGGCGCCGTTTAAAGAGGCCCGAATTGATAGCTGTTAAGCAACACTCGCAGTATAAAACATAACCTCAAACATGCCCCAAATTTTGCCTACATATTTTGTAGTGCTTTGACAGCTGTCAAATCAGTCCGTATAGAACGGCGCGACTATATATTTTAAGAGAAATAGTATTTAGCTATAAAAAAGATGTCATGAAGAGGCGGTGCAAGAATGGCAATGGCTGCGCAAGCCATAAAGATTAAAACTACTCCTAGTGGTTGAGAGTTATACAGGTTAGCGATCCTCAGTCACATACGACTGACAAGAAGAACTTAAAACAGTCACATTAAAGAAAATAAAAATATTTATTCAGTGAATTGGCCACAGTCATGAGGGATCTTCTACAGAATAAATTTTTCAGAACATTATGATCGCCATTTATTTATGTAGATTTGAGACCATTAGCATCGCGGCATATTTCGACACATCTTTAGACCTTTAAGGTCAGGTAGATCTGATTTTATTATACGTTGCTAATGAGTAGGCTCGCCTACGTGCGAACTTGGTGGCAGACGTGGACCGGCCAGAGCCATTAGGAAACATCACAGACACCTGTTCAGGTGGGCGACGCGGCGGTCGGGGCCGGGAGATATTTGTGATATAATTTGTCAAAAGTTCTTCACACCAGCTACACTACACTAGCTCTAGAATATTCTACTGCGTTAACGATTAGATGATCAGTGTCAAGTTCGCAAGGGTAGCGTTAGTAATTACGAAAATCCTGTTGTTGACATTATATTATTATGATCCAGTTGTTCAAATGTTCATAAGCCCTATATAATGTCCCATTAGGAAGCTTTCCTGTCCCTTTCTTATTAGTCAAGGTATTAGTGACGACAGCGCGCGACTTAAGGCGACATTAAATTGATTGAACTATCGTGTAATTAGATATGCCTGATAGTTTGACATAGTTACCCCGGAGTTAAATATCTTACAAACATCTTTAAATCACCTTAACCTTTTTTATTTGTTTAATATTGCTTTATTAATTTTCATACTGCTGTAAGAAAAAATGAATGAAGCTTAGACAGCTCGGTCAGACACCCGGTTGTACTAACAGCCAACTGTCTGGTCTCCTGGCACTTAAGCCGTTAAACCCCGCTTCCGGCGCGACCTGGTGCAGTCATTAGTTGACATACCGCGACGTCGTGCAAAATCCTACGACCCCCTGTCTCTGAATTTATAAATAATCCCGGGACGTTTCAGTGGCGGCCGCGGTGCGGCGGACCGCGGACGGCGCGGGCGCGCTTCCACGATCGATCCCGACCGAGATCTATCGATCGAAACGACAACGCCGCGAGTGATCTAGCCGGCTAACGGAAGTGCTATGTGATCGTAAAGCTTATCAAACAATGGATGCGTCGAAGAAGTGCTACGTCCCAAAAGTTTTGTTCAGTTCATAAGTGCCACAATCGCATAAACTTCATTGTTAACTTTAAGAGCTAAAGATCTTTACACTGTCGCCTGTCTGATTGCGCACAGACATGTCACTTTCAATTTACGGAAATATGACTTATCGTTCGCGCCGCCTGCGAAATTCTTCTCAAGTGATTTATACTTTAAAAACCCATTTAGACTAACGAATGGGCCCATCAAGAGCATTAAGTTTCACATTAACTTGGTATTGTTTACATTCTCCGTTTATATTCTGCGACATTATATGATTTATATTTCGTGTATTCGAAATTCTAATTTCGTCTGTCGTTGGTTCTGTAAAACGAGGAGTACGTCCGCAAATACACCGAGACGGTCAAGTATGCCAGTAATGCTGTCCACTAGACAATAACCGTGCGTGATTAACTGCAACTTATACGTGAAACAATATTTCGCGAGTGAAATATACCCGTAAAACACAAATGAGGCATTTCGTGGCAATTTTCTAAGCTTCAATGGCGCTTTTGTTCATCGTCATTCTTTCCATTGATTCCGCAGCGGCTTTCATGTGTAGCTAATTTTACTGTACATTCTTGCGGACGTCTCATTAGTGTCTTCATTTAAACATACTTCGCTATTGGAACGTCATTTTTTAATATTCTGACCCCTTCATGCCAAATTTGTACCGGCCGTATTACCATTGTTTGTTTTAATAATGATGCATTTGTCTTAAACACCCGCTCGATTACTTTTTGAAGTCGTTCGCTTGAGCAAGACCTCAAATCGTAATATGCTAATTATATCTTTTGAAAAGAAAGTGGTATTTTATTGAGCTTTCCAGCGAAGTATAAGATTTAAAATGACATTGAATTATGTTCTTGAGCCCGTACGGGCTTTTATAGCCATACTTTATTTGTCTTTTTTTGTGCATGTCGCCAATACAGCTTAATCAACTTCAAATTGTCTCCTGGTCTTCTTTGAGGTTTGATATTAATCACGGTGGGTATATGGCGTCTTTAAAACTAACACTCATGAGGTCGCGCGCGTGATGAAGATAAACGACTGTAAATTATGATTGAGCTTGGCTTTTCGTTTCTTTTGTTTGAGACCAGAGGTTAAAAGTCCTGAACAAACAAGTGCTGTTGTAATAGTTACAAAAGGAATCATTTGAGTCTAGCCGTTTGTGAAAGACTAGAAGTAACTGCTCCATCGCTCATCATACGTATAAGTTTTCGTTTTCAAAACAATCTACCACAATGCATCTCTTTATTAATTATTAAACCTAAGTTTAAACTGAGCGTTATATCGGGTACTTAGTCAGGATTATAATTTTACATTGATCGATAATATTAGTGACCCCACGCGAAGTTCTCTAATGCATCACTATCGACAGAATATCATCATCGATCACCTCGTTTAATCAATAAAATCCTCATCGGAACGTGGTCGTAATTACATATTTGTGAGCAGCGTTTTAGATTAAGATGATACCTTCGGATACCCACACGCACTCATTATTCCTCTTCTACGTACTCTACCGTACGTCAGCCGGCTCCGTCTTGGTCAGTTCTGTATTTACGAGTTCACGTGGGCGTTTTAAAAACGCGTTACGTTAACGAATGGCCTTGCGTATTATGTGTTTTTTGATAAGCCCACGTTTCTATGTCAGTATTTCATTACTTTTCCTTTTTTCGTAATTCGTACGCGTGATCATGGTCTTCTATTTTTATTCAAGTCCTACGTTGCATTCTCCGAAAGTTCCAATTGTGGTTTCGAGCAAAAAACTCTTTCTAACCGAACGTTGCGAGGCACAGACCCACTTAAGCTAGCCTCAGTCGGAGTGTACGCAGTAATTGCTAACAAATAGTTACGCAAATCTGATCGATGATAACGATCCGGCAGTTACCGTTACTTCAATTTGGCCACTGTACTGTCTATCCGAAGGTCAATCACCCCGCTTACAGTACTGTCCAAAGCGTATCTTAATTCCATACTTACATTTCCATTTTGCTTTGGCTTATCTGAATTGATCGGCGCAAGGAACAAGGACAGGTCTTTGGACAGGTGGAACCAATGTATTCGCTTCACGTGAATGTACGTGAATGAAGCGTCATCATTCGTAACTATTTGTAATTGCCCTGAGCTGTGTGAATAATTTAGCCTCATTGTAGAATTAGATGCCTAAATAAATGCCGACCTGTGTTGGCAGCAGCTCAACAAAAAGTGTCGATTTTAGTGGTGAAGTGAAAAGTTACCAAAATGATGCAAGGATTACTGGATTCGCTGTACAAAATCTATTCAGGTGAGTTTTAATACAAACAAACTGATGTTTACAAGCCCTTTAAACACTTGACTGACCTTTTGGCATTTGTCTTGGCTAATATCTAAGAATTCACAGGGCACTACCAAGCCTACCGTTTTACGTGATTCTCGAAGCAAATTTTGACCTAGGTAGATACCGAGACGAGACGATTTATAGTCAAGAAATACAGTTTGAAATTTATCTAGCCAGCCAATTAAGTGGGTGTGTGCATATAACATTTTTGCGCATAGAAATTCTCGGTGAATACTTATTTCGTCTAACAGGAACTGTTTGGGTCACGACTGGGCCGGCGGAGCGGCCGAGGCGTGGTCCCGTGATGAATTAACGTTAACTAATAATTTGCGTTTTTTTCACCCGCCATTTTGTTGAGCTAAACTCTCCTGATGGGGACTTTGACCCCGCTCATTCTGTATTCAAAAGGGTAAACATTTTACGTAATTACTTTTTAAATTGCAAGCCTGCTTTCGTACTTGTCACACAAGATCTTGTACATGTTTAAAAGTTAAAAGGTTTTTGGAGCTACGTACTTTTACTCTTTTCTCAGATCAACGTCTATTATGACCTTAAAATTGATAAAGTTTATATCAAATGTTAAAATCCTTGTTTTATTTTTTATATCGTAATACGAGGGGTGATCCAAAAGTAATGATAATTAGAATGAAAGGCACATAAAATGTAAAAAAACCTAATTTATTTTTCAACATAGTCTCCTTGCAAGTTTACACACTTAGACCATCGTTTCTCTAGACCTTGAATTCCCTTTAAAAAAATTTTTTTTTCTTTACTTGTCAAAAATGCCTCCACAGCGGCCATCACTTCACTGTCATCCAAAAATTTGTTACCTCTAAGATCTTCCTTCAGGCGTGGAAAGAGATAGAAGTCGCTGGGGGCTAGATCTGGCGAATATGGGGGGTGTTCAAGCACTTCGAAGCCTGCATCACGAATAGCAGCCATCGCAACACCGGCCTTGTGGGGGGGTGCATTGTCCTGGTGAAAGAGGACACCAGCACGAAGTTTGCCCCGCCGCTTTCCCTTGATTGCTTGTCTCATTCTTCGTATCTGGTCAGCGTAGTAAGAGCCTGTAATAGTGGTTCCTTTTTCGAGGTATTCTATCATTATGATTCCGTCGGCATCCCAGAACACGGTAGCCATGATCTTCCCAGCTGAGCTTGCAACCTTGAATTTCTTAGGTGTAGGGGAACTGGGTCGCTTCCACGTCATTGATTGTTGTTTTGTCTCAGGATCAAAATGATGGATCCAAGACTCATCCATGGTGACAAATCGACGCAAAAAAGTTTCGGGATAAGCTCGAAATTTTTCAAGATTACACTTTGAAATCTTATGTCGTATTTCCTTTTGTTCGGCCGTTAACATTCTAGGTACCCAACGGGCGGAGACTTTTTTCATGTGTAGTTCATCAGTTAATATTCTTTGAACACTGCCATACGAAATCCCCGTGAGCTCAACTAGATGTCTGATAGTCATTCTTCTATCTGTTAACACGAATTCATTGATATTTTTTACATTATCTTCCATAAGGGCCGTAGAAGGGCGGCCTTCGCGATGTTCTTCTTGAGTGGATGTTCTTCCTAAGTTAAACTCCTTCGACCAGCGTGCTACTGTGGAATACGGCGGAGCAGAGTTCCCTAGTGTCCCCACTAATTCAGCATATATGTCTTTAGTACTCATTTTTTTTAAACAGGAGTATTTAATAACCGCTCTCAACTCAATTTTCTCCATTTTTGCGTTATTGTTCCGACCGCTCGTGAAAAAACAATTGAAACTCAATGACAAATACATATTTTTTTATATTTTTTTCTTAATATTACTGAGGAGTCTCTACTGCCAGTAACGCTATATGTCATTATTGTATATCGATGCAAAAAGTATTTAGTTATCATTACTTTTGGATCACCCCTCGTAATATGCCCGCAGATAAATATCTCAATATTCGTTCGCCACTAACCTTTAAAGATGCCGATTTAGCACGTATCCTTCTAACATACACTAGTACACTACGTTATTACCTCTGAAAACATTCTATTAAGACTGACATTTAACATTAACATTGATATAAATTTCGCAACAGCCAATACCCACTTGCAGTACAATGCAATCGCAGATCTGACCCGCGGGTCAATGTCAAGTTTGGCGTTTGAATATCATACCTAAACGATGCGATTGGACTGATAAGAGTTTCTATTACTCACCTTTTATAAATATGATTGGGTCTTGACACTTCGGCTATTTGCGACTACTTTGCAAATGTACGTTTAATTTAAAAGGATCACATTACATTTTCAAAATTAGGTTAACGAACACTACGAACGCCACGTTTTTTCTTTAAATAATGTCGAAACTACAATCCCTTAATTTGTTCAGCCGTATTGTTATTTGAAACAGTTGAATACTAAGAATCGAAAGGTAAGACAGAATTTGATGTTTAAAAATACTTTTTTACAAAATACGATAACTACTTAGTTTCCTGCTTTGTGGGACAATATTTACGATGTGGCATGCTCGACGGGACTCGTAGAGATTGATTTGCGTGGATATCTTTAGGATTTTAATAGCTCATTTTGAAGCTAATCCCTAAACAGAAGATACTACTAAACCTCCTGTGTTGGGATTTAAAAGATTGGCGGAAAAATTAGCTGCTGCATTACATAAACACCGGCCTACATCGCCGTTGGAATTTACCTCGCGTATCCTCAGTCGCTGATTGCTCACAGACTCTCATTGTACGGGACCACTACTACCGGCCAAATACGTAATACAACCTGTCATGAGAGACATACATGGCACTTTTTTAAATAATGATTATTTTTAACAACTGGCCATCGAGGTAATATATTAGATGGTAGCGGAGTTCACGAAGTTCACTCGTACTAGAGGAATATTGTGGGCGGGTCCAAAAGCGGAAAATTCGCATGACAGTTTGCTAGACGAAGAGGCAGTCGGATGGCCAGGGAAATTTCAAAACGGTACACTAGCTTAGTCAAGGAAAGTGGTCAGTGACAAATTACTGCACGATGGTCACACGATCGAGTTGGGTTAGGTTTGGTTGAGAGATTCGAACATAACTCAGTAGCGAGAGAGACTAACGTAGTAAGTTCTCGCCAATGTTTTGTAAGAGTTTGACGCTATTCCTGTTGAACCAGCTTATTGGAACTGCGACCACTAATTGGCAACAGCGTGACTTTACCAACACACAATTAAAACTTAAAAGAATTTGCCAATGACTATTAAGTTTCTTGCAACACAACCGATAAACCTTGTTGTCCTAATAACTACCTTCCTTTCACTAAACTAACAAGCTTTGACAAGAATATAAAATTATCTTATCTTATAAAATACCAAGGTTTGCCTATCGGTCCGCAACCCGCGAGGTCTCCACCGAGTTATCATAGTAACGGACCGATGCAGGTGTGCGAAGTCGTGATCGAAGCAACAAGGTCGGGGATTGATGCAGAATAGGAGGCATTGTGGGCAATCTCGGCAATCTGGGCAATTAACGTTCCGATAGAACGTTGCCCACATCACCCACCCCCCATTTTCGATTTACCAAGCCCGTTGTAAACGATATGCTCACGTGTTGCGAATTAGTGTTTGTTTGTTTTGTGATTGCGGATTGAGGCTTTATTTAGATGTTTGAATTGCATTACGTGGATTCATTATTTCTGAGTAGATTTAGGTTATAATCTGATCCTATTTTATACCTATGCTTGAAATAACAGAAGCAACCGGCCGCATTCATGTAAATTAGCACCTCTGTCTATATCAACAGTGTTGATTCAACACCCATATTATGAAAGGAATTGAGGTTGAGTTACCGTCTTTTAGGAGATGGGTTTATGGAAAATTAAAAAGGACAAAAAGGGTTTTGTGCTTTATTCATGATTTCTGGAAATACATTATTGTACTTTCAAAATGACATGTAACGATGAAATTAAATAATTCTTACGGAATTCACCGAACATTTCTTCATTTTCCTTATCTCGAGTGATAAGGCTGGGCTGTGAATACTTTTATGGCCGTATCACGAGAAAATGCAACAATACTCGTAAATCGTGTAAGCCGCCATGCTAGCGTCTACTAACATCAAACACGGTTCTTTACAAAAGCACGTTTCGGTGGCACGTTTCTCGTTCGATCTTATTTTAGGTAACAATTTTGGGAATTCATTCAAGCGCTACACTGATTTAGGAGTCAGTTGTGTTTCTGCCAATTGACGTCACGGTGGAGCCACAAATCACTGGCGGGACTTACTTAAAAATGTTTTGACTTGGGCTGGGAAGTTAAAACAAACCGGGAAAACTAACTGCACGTGATTTGTTAAGGAAAATCAAACTAACAATAGAGTCTAAACGTCATAAATAATGAAAAGAGAATTTCACCTTGAGTTTATCTTTTCTTTTGTATATTTAAACATGTTACTAGTGGTGTTATCCTCAATGGTTTCGAAGCTACCAGCCCTGGATACAAATCCTGTTAAGGGCGGATATTTGTGTGATGGTTGACTGTGATGAGCGCAAATATTTGTTCCTAAGTCTTGGATATTTTCAATGTATTTAAGTAAGTTTATCTTTGCCTAGAGCTTAGTTTGGGACTAGGTCAATTGGTGTTAGATTGTCTCTTGATATTTATTTATAAACAGCAAAGGGGGTTTTTTCTTAGCGGGTTGTATTCATTAAGTGTATTTCACTTTGTCTTTACCATAACGTTGTCATATTCGTCATAACAGTAAAGTTTGCCGTATCTTAATTGTAAGAATTGTAATTTCAATGTTATTATCTAGAAAATAAATGAGTCACCAAACATTTAATATCTTTTTATTGAATAACCAGTCGTTTAAAGAGACAAAGTATCCGGCGACATAGTATTTTTATCATGAAGCACTTAAATAAATTAGCTTAAGTACTTTTTATTATGTGTTACAGACTTAAACAAGTCGATCTTGACCTTGTTTAAAACAAAATGACACAGGATATAAGTAATCTCATTTATTTCTTTAATTGCTATGTAAATGAGAGCAAGTATAAAAATCGATACTTTCCTTACTCAATAACAATGAGCAAGATCGATAGAGATCAATTACGCATGGGTACGAATAAGCTTTAGAGCAATTATGTTTTTATAATGTATTTATTGTTTGGTATGCCTTCCAAACCACTAACATGGTGGCGTAATAACTACTTCATTGTCAAATTATAGATATATAACATAATGCTTGTCATCCCAACATTTCTGACAGAATTGAAGTCGTATTTTGTTTCCACTATAATGTAAACTGGTGTCCAAAATGAATGCGACTCTAAAATATATCTGTCTAATATTTATAAATAAAACGAAGATGGTGAATAGGGTTGGAAACGGTTACTTTTTTATGTGCCATAACGCCCATAACATAAGAAGCCAGGTAACTACGTTGAACCATTACCTTAGCAATGTGCACGATTATTTCTTGTATCTGTGATATTTTATATCCTTATGTTTATTGATATTGTATTAGTGTACAGTAGATGGATGACCGAGCTTCGCTCAGTTTTTTTTGTTAAGTTTTCTAAAAATGAAACCTAGCTGCATCGATTTATCGCCCCCTAAAATCCCCTCCATACTAAATTTCATGTTTTTTTTTGGAGCCGTTTCCGAGATTTTGATTATTATATATATACAAGAGTTACTCATTTAAAGGTATTAAATACATAGATTTACCATTATCTTGTACCCATAGTATGCCTAAAGCATGGTTTACGAGTAGGTTAATTTGTGTTACATTGTCCCCTGGTCTTGATTAAGTATATTATTTACTGTGTTAAGGTTAATAATCTAAGTTATTTGTCAAAATGCCACACATGCGCCCTGACATTTCGGAAGTCGTGAAGGCTGCCTAAAGGAAACAATCGTGCTCCGTGCTCCACTTAGTCGTGATATTTGACTGCTTGTAATTACTTAAGTGTTAACATTTACACTTATTTATGGCCTTTAGGGTTCTCTTGTTGCGGATTAAATTATTGTTGGTAACCTTTGTTTAATTAAGTCTAGCTAATTTATGAAATAAATAGTTATTCGTTTGTTTTGTTCTTGACAAGGAATTCCATGGGCGTCGTTTCGCTCTATTTTCACCTCTCCCTTTCTTTTCAGTAGAGCTAAGAGCCAATAATAAAGGTTTTCAAGCGTTTGTGGCCGGTTATAGGTTCGGTTTTTATATTGCAAGCCAGTTTTTAAAGCATAAATCATTTTAAATGCTGCGATTTACAAACAAGTACACAGCTTGACCCTACGTAACATTTATGACACGAAATGGACCAGAACCAGGTTATTTTTTAAATAATCGTAGAAGTTTAGTGATCCTTAGAACGTTTTCATGAAAGTAAATCTAGACTACGGGCCCTTAGCGCTTGCAACCTTTAAAAAAAGGCTCGTATTTACCAGGAATGTTTTACAAACTTGCGCTCCAGTCCACATGCTTACTGACCTGTTTTTTTAATGCCTCACGGCGAAGGCGTCTATTATGCACTTATGCATTCTCAACATATTTAATTTAAAACATGAACTCTTTTTAGACGAAATGTTTGTGTTCTTATGAAAAGTTACGTCTTGCAACTTAAAAATATTTTTTATAATTAACAAACTTTTTTTGGAAATGTCGGGTTCTATTGATTTTATAATACATTCAATATTACCTACTTCGCAACTTTAATTCTAAAGGTTCTTTATAATGTCAGTTTTTTATTACAATCTGTAACAAGAAGCAATGATCTCATTCCATCCTCAACATAGATTGATACCTACAAGTTATATTTAGGTATCGAAGTCATTAGGGGCTTAATCTTAGGCTTCATAATTTATAAGTATATCAGTATTACGCCGGGTTTACATAGTCGCTAGCCGGATCGACCTACAAAGACCTATTTATTTACATAAGTGACAAAATCGCTTCCGATTTGATCGGGGTTGATCGAAACCCCGAATTTTCAAATCGAATTTCGAACGTATCTTTTTTAATTGGCGACTTCTCTTTTTGATATTGCAAATAGATCCAACTTAAGTTAACTTAACCTTACCTACGTATAGCTAATAGCTTTAGCATTTTAATGTCATCTTACTGTAGCAAAAAAAAGTGCAAACAAATGAATGTTCTAAAAATATTATGAACTTTAATTGCTCTCCAAGTCTAATAGAAACCTGCGATTTTAGTCATTTACGCTATCGTATTGACAGTCGTACGGCAAAAGTCGATTTATATAAGTACATCGATTATAACGTATCAATCAGCACAGATTACGTCTTGTAGGTTTCCACAAACGTCTGTGTTCCACAAACAAACCGTCTTTGTGAACGTATCGCTAATCGCAGTCGTACATCCTGAGGTCACAATAAATTACAACAGATAAAAAAATAAGGGAACTATTTCAAACGCGTATATAAAAATAATGATGACTTAATTATTGTTACAAGTGCCAACGAACTCTGTGGCACGATGCGAAGAATTCGAGAAAAAAATACCTCGTATTATAAACGTTTAAGATATACCTTTCTAGCTAACATTATGTTCTCTCGTTTCTCTTCGAGATCAATTGACATTTAGGTACCTATTGCCGTAAAACAAGCACAAAGTATTTTTTTTTAACGCTACGCTAGATACCTATTTAGTTAATTTATATGGGTCACAGATCTCTCTCACCATCAGGTTGCCCAACCAGAAAAAATGCATGAAACGGTAAATACACTTTCGCGCCAAAAACACGACATTACATTTTGAGCGCGTTCTTTTTTTAAAGTTTTTTTATTCCACTACGATGTCAGAGGCCAGTGCTCCAGATGAGACTTTCGTAACGTTTTGTTGTGTGAATACCGTTACCTACTCAGGTGGAAAATGATATCAATTTTAGTGATGATAACGCTAAATGAGGCTCGAATGCGTTATAGAAAATCGTCTTCTCGCGTCTTAATCTGCATGGAATGAAAGTTTGAAATTGAACAAAAAAAAGTACGCTTCCAAAAAAATTATAGGATCTCACATTACCTACATCAATAAAAGGTTGCCATTGAATTGAAATTCAGTAGCGGATTATTTTCTAGGCTTGTAGAAAAGTATCTATGCTCTTTTGAATAGAACAATCGCCATGCGCTACTTAGAAATTTAAAGTGATAAATTATATTTCACTTAGTTGTTTAAGACAATGGCCCCCGTTTATATTAATTCCTGACATTAACAATAGCCAATAAGTAAGACTGGTACATAAATTTTGCTAAGTATATTTTACCAAGGGCTCAAATATTTTATAGCAAATGTTACCAATAACTTGGTGGTCGAGTAAATACATGAATTTACGAAAGTGTAAATTTAAGGAACGGTTTTGTTTCCGCTATAATATTTTAATATTACCACGTAAAATAAAGTATGAACTCCGAAATCAGTAGCACGTTTTCGTTCAGCCTATTAAAAAAAGTGACACTTAAAAGTAATATAACCTTCTGCCGTTTTCCTCGCCATTTACTACATAATAGAATACGAAATGAATGCGTAATTATGTTACAATGATCCATCAGCGCCTCATTAAATATTCCATTAAAAAAATAGTTTCGGAAAAAAACGCTGACGAAACTCGGCTATTGTTATTTAAACCTTAAAAAAATATTATGCCGCCGTATTTAATAAGGATGCTTGTTCCACAGTGATCGTCATAGAGTACTAAAATATATGTAAAACTATAGGTACCTATATTTAGATTCACCATTGTTTCCTAGTATAAAGTCCTATCATCAAAATAACCCTTTACTTAGAGATACTAACAATGAGAAACTTCGTATTCATGTTTAATTACAAAAACTCAAAAGAATTGAATTTAAAAAACAGTCTGTTTTGAATACTCCCAACTAACCGAAATTCAAATTTCGTTCGAATTTCAAATCCTCAACTGTTAATTATTCGAACGTTCCGTAAGTTCCGTTCGTCGATTTATTTGTCGGCTTTGATGTTATTCTCCGTTCTAGAAAAGACGAGGTGGTTAAGTCGAACCAGACACAAAATATCTGTACGATTGTAACTAAAACAGGGGTCATGTTAAGCTAGTTCTATCGAGCAATCTCATCTTTGTTGCCAAGATAATAATACCATAGTAATTCAGTGGGCATTTTTGGCTTTTTGTTTGCATCATTTTGCTGTCGAGCGGCCGCTCGGGGCAACGCGTGATGGAATGCTCCAGAAACGATCGCAATTGCTATAACAATTGTTGTAGTTATAAGGTTGTGGCGAAGGTTTTGTCTTCTTGGAGCTGGATATACTTAGATTTAGGAAGCAAAATTATTAATGCTTCCGAGTGAGACACTACTTTTCACTCTACCTATGACGTAAACGTAACTCTTTAGTCGCGCCAGCTCCGGCACCTATAGTTACTTCGAGCTGGGCTGAGATTCTAGACGGTATAAACCATATCTTCTTTGACCTGTTACCGTATTGTCAACGTTTTGATAGATCTTGTTTACTTACTAGCCAGCGTAAAGTTATAACTATTGGTTCTAATCTTATTAGAGTTTGCTCACATTTAGAACATTGTTCCCTAAAGCAGAATGTATTTAATTTTACATAATAGTGCCCTAATTTGAGTTAATAATGTATTTTCTGACAACCATGTTACCCTGGTTGGTTTGTGTTGTGTAAAATTAAATTGTTAGAAAGCTTTTAGGATTATTTATTTATATACTAATTATTTATTTTATTTGTTTCAGGTAATTCATAATGCCGTCCTTACTCAATTGAAGACATTCAGGCAGCCGTAGTAGGCCAATATACCTGTAAGGCCTGCACCGTATTTGACAGGCCAGGGTCATTTAAAACCTACAACGATGTATATACTTAAAACGAAATTAAATCGATAGAAATTTAGAATACTACGCTTAGCAAATATACATTTAGGTAAAATAAATGAAAGGACAATTTTAATGTATCACGAAAGAAACTATTCAATTGGATTTTTACGTGTGTCGGAAATCTTGTACGTACGTGACTCTGTTGTAAGCTAATGTGAGTAGGTAGGTTTATTAAATAACACAAAGTACATACATATAAAAAATATGAGTAGAAATTTTGAGTAAATTTATAATTAGAATCTAAGATGTGATATGGTGAATCAAATCCTGCATGTGAAAGACGGCCAACCAGAAACGCTGTGATACGTAGTTATACATTTCTGATTTCACATTTGACAAAACTATCTATTATATAAAGATGTCGCTACGGTCGACCCGACGATCCGATGAACCGACAGAGGTCTTATCGACCGTTTTTGTTTTATAACGTGCATAAGAAAATCCAACCAGATTACTTTATTTGTAGACCGTACTTTGATTGGTCGGCTCTTCAAATATGGTCGACACGATGCACATCGTAGTGTTGAAATACCCTATATTTACGCTTTAATACGTTGTTATCGCAAAGCGAATGCTAAATCAACTCGTACGCATCGTGACGGACTCCGGCGCATGCGTGGAGAAACAAGGTCGCGCAGTGTAAGGGCCTTTACGGACGGATTTATAACCGCTGCGGTTTATTTATTTATTAAAACTTTATTGTCAAAAAAGTATGTACTAATGACGGACTTGATGTCTGATGGCATTCTCTACTAGTCAACTTTTAGGCCAAAAAGAGACAAGTAAAGGTTTGTGCTAAATTTTATGAACCGTAAAATTAGTTTAATTTTAATTTATTTAATTTAACTGTTTTAGTTTTACTTGTTACTAAATGTTTAAAATGAAGTTAAGAGCGGGGGTCAATGCGGTGGGTCACTTTGTATAAAAAAATCCATTGAAAGTGACCCGTTTTCATTGCTCTTGGGTGTATTTCAATGTGAATCTGTAATAAATTGAACGAAGTGAATCATCATAGACTTTATTTGTTGAGCTGCTATTATAGAACGCTGTCACAATGAATTGCAGAAACGATATTACACCAAAATTAACCAATCGTGTGTGTTCATTTTATAGACATTGCAGTAATCATACTTTCCGACATCATACATACTATTCAATGATGTAACGCCTGCACAGCGTTACGAAGGTACAAGTGCTAATTCATATCTATTCAGTGTTATAATGAATATAAATTGTTTCAATGTAGTCAATTGCATAGATCCTGCAATATTGCACATTGCCTTGCCATGTTGATAACACCGCTGTATTCAAACCATAAGAGCATGTAAGAACATTAAATAGATAGGCATATGTGGCTTGATTTATGGTTAAGGCATAAAGAAGGCAAAGCTAACCTCCCTTAAGTGCACTCGTAAGCCTTTCATCATCATCATCATAATGTCAGCCGATAGACGTCCACTGCTGGACAAAGGCCTCCCGCAAGGCTTTCCACTCAGACCAGTATTGTGCTTTTCGCATCCACCCCGGTCCCGCGATCCTGGCGAGGTCGTCACTCCATGTTGTTGGAGGCCTACCTACAGCTCGTCTTCCGGTCCGCGGACGCCACTCCAGAACCTTCTGACCCCATTCAGTCGACGTAATCATGAAGTACTCACATACTAACTATAGCATGAAGTCCAAACTAGAGGACTTATAATGAATAAAGGTGGTCGCAAAAAGGTCCAGTACAATTGCTCAGTCTAAATCCATACGCCTGGTAAAAAACGCTATTCACTTTAAAACAAAATAATTATGTAAATCGTAGTTTAAAAACGCAGCGTACGTTTATCGTGTGTAGCGCCCTTACCTGACCTTGTAAGCCCTTCGCTTTGTCTCGCCCTAATTTGTTTTAAACTAGACTAATGCATCGCGTTTCGTTTCACGTGTGATTGATGACTTGCATTCTATCCCATAATATATTCACGTATTATAGCCACCTACATTTTCAAACAAAGCTTAACGGGAGTATTGAACAAGAAATTGTGTTTGATTTGTGTATCAATTTTGACCCGTTATGTGAAAAACTATGCTAACATTCGTTGGAAAATAAACTAGTCCTGGCTAATAATAATCATGAAAAAAAATATTGTACTTACTTGAAAATCTCTTCCCTGACCGACTGTCTTACACACTAACTTACCAGACCACGCACAACCTAAACCGCTAAACTAGGGACTTGAAATTTGGAAAAAAAATTATTTGGGTATCCTAAAAAAAATTGCATGCACTAAAAGTATTGTTATAAATATAATATATTTCCTGTTACCAGAATTATCTGGCATATGCGGAGTCTAAAATTAAAGTAAATTGTAATTTTTTTTGGCGTTTTGTCAAATCCAAGAAAGTTGCCTCTGTTATCCCAGAGACCTTGTTTTTGGGTGATAAGGTTGCATCTGATGGAACCCAGATCTGTAACCTTTTTAATGAATATTTCCGTTCTGTTTTTGAGCCCCCCATCACTGTTGCATCTAACTCAGTGCCTATTTTAAAATCGGCAGCGTTCGATTCTGTAAATTTAGGTAGCATTGAATTAAACATTGACCAGGTCTGTAATTACCTAAAGAATTTGGATATTAATAAGGGGATGGGCCCTGACGGGATACCCCCCGTATTTCTCCGTCAATGTAGAAGCCAGCTGTCTAAGCCAATCTCTATGTTATTTAATATGTCATTGAAGTCGGGAGTCATGCCTCGATATTGGAAACGATCTTTTGTAACACCGGTCTTTAAGGGTGGAAATAAACATAGTATTCAAAATTATAGACCAATCTCAAAATTAAGTACGATTCCAAAACTATTTGAAAAAATAATTTATGGCAACATTTTTCCCGTATTGAGACCATTTATTATTCAAGAACAACATGGATTCCTGAACAAAAAATCCACGGAATCGAACTTGTGCGAATTTCTTGACGAAGTCTATGCCGCCATGGATGAAGGTTACCAAGTTGATGTAATCTATACAGATTACTCAAAAGCCTTCGATAAAATTCCGCACAATATCTTGCTGAGTAAACTTGAGTCAGTTGGTATACATGGTGAGCTGCTAAGGTGGGTAGAGTCCTATTTGAGAAATCGTAGTCAGGCCGTTGCTGTCAAAGGATATTGCTCCAAATTTGTACCTGTACCATCGGGTGTGCCCCAGGGTTCCCATTTGGGACCTCTTTTCTTTGTAATTTTTGTTAATGACGTTATCTCACAATTTAGTTCCTCAAATTGTTTACTTTACGCTGATGATAAGAAAATTTTTAAAGTCATTAAGTCCCTTAGTGACTGTATTGACATGCAAGACGACCTCGATAGATTGTGCCTATATTGTAAAGAAAATTTTTTATACATGAATGTCGAGAAATGTAGTTTGATCACTTTTTCAAGGAAGAAACATATAATAAATTATAATTATTTCCTCAACGGTGGATCAGTACAAAGGACTTCTAGAGTAAAGGACTTAGGAGTATACTTGGACAGCAAACTTCTTTTTGTCAATCATATTGATAGCATAACGAATAGAGCCTTTCGTCTCTTAGGATTTGTTCTAAGGATCGGAAAGGAATTTCAAAATGTCAGTACTGTTCTGGCTCTTTACTGCTCCCTGGTAAGGCCAATTTTGGAATTCTCGTCAAGTGTTTGGAACCCTCAGTATAAAATACATATAAACTCTATAGAACTTGTACAAAATAAACTGTTAAAACACCTGAAATATAAAGCTTCCAAATCTAATTACCATTTTAATTGTGACACTGTTGTTTCACTGGAAAACCGGCGCACGTTACGAGATCAAATTTTCTTATTTAAATTAATTTGTAACAAAATTGACTCCCCATATCTTGTAAGTAGATTAAGATTTAGAGCACCTCGCACCAATACACGACAAGTTAATAGTATTTTTCATGTTCCTTTCACCCGGACTAAATACGCTAGCCACTCTTTCATCAACCGAGCTTGTAAAGTATACAACGACCGTTTTTATGATGCCGATATATTTGGTTCTTCAATCCTCAGATTTAAGACCACCATCAGCCGTCTTAGCACTTAGTCTGTTTTTTATTTTTATTTTAATTTTTATTTCTGTTTCTATATTTTTCTTTTTAATTTAAATTTTTCTCTTTTATATTTTTTGTTGTTTAAATCCGACTGTTTGGAAGATTACTGTTTTTAATCTTAATTGTGAATTTAAACTTTAAACTTCGTACCCATGTGCTATTTGTACTAATAAGTTGTGGTAACTTTAGTGGTTAATGTTACAGTCATCTTTTTTTTTAGCTATTAAGTCATATTGTACCGTTTGTTATCCTAATAAACATTAAAACATTAAAACATTAAATCGCTCTCTAACGGGTAGGAATAGTAAGGTAGCAGGAAGCGAATTATAAGCGTACGAAGTCGCGAGCGACTTTAGGTATTTATTTATAAATAAGAGAGGGAATAAGCATGCGGGGTACCTGATGAATAAAAGTAATCAAATCACTATCGCCCATAAACACCAGCAATTTAAGAAGTCGTTAATTGTTATATCGCAATATGTAAAAGTTAAAGAGCATAGACACAACTAACACGGCGTTGTGGATATTAGCCCACCTGTCAAAGTGACGTTTTGTCGACGCTCACGCGAACTACATTGCGTCTGCGTTTCGTTCCACGCATTGATTGATGATCTGTATCGTATTAATAGATCGTTAGTCAGCGGAAACGGTTCGTTCATTAGTATTTTAAATTATCTTTGTTACACGTTATTTTAGTGGTTTACATAAGTCGAGGTCATTTCACTGGTGAAGGCCGTTTTGATATTTTGCCGATTCTTATGTGAGTTGTGTTTGTTTCTTGAGAGTTAGGTACCTATTGTTTTTTTGCCAGATATGATAACAGAAATCATAGTTTGTTAAGTCTCTTGGAAGTATAAAGTAAAAGATTTAAAAGGAAAATTATTTTACACTCAGCATTTTCTTACTTTGCGCGCAGGTGAAGTTTTCTATTTATATAAATCTGAATGCTTGGTCGAGCTCCAGACGATATAAATCCATGGAGACAGAACATAGCCATTTTATAATATAATGCATAAAATAAATCAACCGCCTCTCATAATATACCTTAAGTGCACTAAGTAAATATGCAGATGCTAACGTGTGAGTACAATGGCTCGTAAGATGTCCACGCGTTAGGATAGCGTTGTTTATGCCCGCTAGATATTAAAGTCACTAAAACCGCTGTAACAGCACATACACACCAGCATATCTTGATCTCCAACTTTAAATAGTTCTGTATGAAATGGAGATCAAGATATAGTGGAGGTATTGTGCACTTAGCACAGTTTGTGTTCAGCGAGGCTAAATATTATGAAGAATATGAGACTCGTGGGAAAAGACTGACACAAACGCAGCGGCATTAAATTCTGCCCAGAGCTCGTATATTTTTGTTAGAAAATATGGCTATGTTGCTTGCGTGGCCGAAGATCAGATGTCTCTGTTCACTCAACAAATCACTCGCATTTCGTTTTCCGATTTGGTTTCCGATTTCGAAGAGATATTGTGGGTTCATTGGTGATATAGTGTAGCTTTTAAATACAAACAGAACCTTATTCCCTCCTTAAGGAATGGCCATCGGTTCAACTTAACTTTCCATATCAAAATTTTATGTATATCGAAATTATAATTATTTTAAGAAAGTAATAAATTAGAATCTATTAGGTATTAAGAATTAACCTGCGCGATAACTTCATAAAAATCAGTCGGTAGGTACTCCGTCAAAGTTAAAGTGTCTTTACTCAGGTTATGATTGCTCTGTCTTTAGTAAAATAGTTATTTTCATAATCGTGTTATAATAGAGAGCTTTTTAGTCGAGTACCGTGTTTAGGCCACGAAGCTTGCTGAGTGGCCTAAGTAAGGTACGAGATTAAAAAGCTTGATTATGACACTATTGTGAACAATACTTTTTGTACGAGTTCATTAAAATTAATAATTTAAGTCATTAATACAATCACCACCACATCGACATTTGTATCAAACCACGGCGTCCGTAATTGTTGCAGTACTGTGCTGTTCTGTTGGCTAAAAACTAGCCAATCACAAATCGTAGTTTTTTTATGGCCTGGATACAGAAGCAGGTTTAAATAGATTTTTGACAGATGACGCGACGCTGCTACGTTCCGAAACGCCATAGAATGGCAATTTTGTATCGGATCGAGTCTCCTTAAATAAGAACACATATTATTGAAATACGAAGTTCTATTTTCAATTTTTTTTCAGTTGTCTTGAGCGTATAGAAATGGTTATTTCGGTTGTTTCGGAAGTGTCAACGATGAAAAGAGTGACGTTGCAGTATTCTCTATGAAATCTTAATACACAGATTTTAATCGACGAGTACATAAAAACATTATATATTATGACCACTATGTATTTTGAATTTTATGGCCCGTTGTACATGTATTTTGAACTTTATTTTTTCTAATACGGACCCCAATGACAGCCAGCGCCATGTCATGAGAAATAAATAAATTCGCATCTAATATTTGGTTTTGAGCGACAGGGTTCTATAGTGTCACAGGCTGCAGCAGTTCAAGTTGTTTACATTGCGAATTGTTTGGACACAGTGTTTTGCGATTAAAAAGATGAATGACTCTGTTTTACGCGTTTTAATGATGTTTTAATGACGTTTTTAGCTCTTATTTTCACAGCACATGCAAACTCACGTGTTTTTCGTTCACTAACCTATTCCAAATAAAACAGATGACGAAAACAAAAACATCACTTGTTATTGCCAGCACTCGCCATTAAGTTTTTATGCAAATCGCTTTTGGTAACAATTACCTTGGCTTTTGTTAGCCGACTGTACCACCGCCATTGTGGCGATAATTAATGTTTATCTTGCAAAAAGTTATTCGAAGGTGGCTGTACGTTGGTTTTTGCTCCGGTTAACTTTGGAGGTCGGATTCGGCCTTACAGTTTATGAAATGGTTTTACTCTGTTTTAATAGACCAATTCATACATACATACTTACGTATATGAATACTATGTGTGCGATAAGAGATATACAGAGCGAAAGTGAGTGGAAGGGTCGGAAGAGGCCGCCCTAGGCGTACTTTTTCGAATCGAATCGGAGAAATACTGGAAACCGACGTGCGTGCATGACTCGATGTATGAATGTGGAAGAAGCGAAAGACATTTATCAGGATCGTAGCAGGTGGAAAGAAGTCGTCTCTGCCTACCCCTCTGGGAAACAGGCGTGATTTTATGTATGTATGTATGTGTGCGTCTGGTTGTAGTTTGAACAGTTTCTAATTGCACTACACTCTAAACGATTTTCGAAACTGTCCAAGCGCTCGCCCTCGAAGCAACGGTCCGGCAGCTTACGTCAACATACATTTTCGATAACATTAACGTTAGCCGAATGCATCTCGTCTAGGTCTAACTAGTAAGCGATCTAGTCTGTAAGCATGCATGCGTCAGGATTTCCACTCCGCGACTCACATAGCTATAAGTCTCCCCCCCATCCCAACCCCCATTCCTATCCCCCCTAACCCCGCGGATAAGTAAACGGAGGAACGACTTTCTCCTCCGGCCTTTCAGCACTGGCTGGGGTAGTATCCGCGGGAGTCTAAATTCTAATTGGTAATAGGGGCATTGGTGTTTTTAGCCGGTGCGAGCCCGGCAGTACCTGGGCCCTCCATTCCCAGGTCTCCGGAAGGGATTTTCACCTCTGCCCCTTTTTCTTAAGCAAACAAAAGCAAGGACTTTTGTCTTTGGCCCCTCAGGCGATTACCAAAAAAAAAAAAAAAAAAAAACTAGTAAGCGATCAACTTTTTATGGTATGTGTGGCCAGTAACTATCACTGCCACTCTTATATTGTAAGTTAAAGCAAGACGCTCATTGTATAACATTGTGGTTCTTTTAGAAGCCTCCGTAGAGCGTTTTGCTCAACATCGGAACAAACGAAATAATAGGATTCGACGTTTTACATCGTTCTGACATACGTTTAATAGAATTCGGAATGGCTGTTAAATGCTAGTAATATTTTCATGAACGGTCAGGTTCGCATCAAAATAAAAATCTTTTGACAACGTAGGTGGTTATGTAGTACATAAGGCTTTTTCTAAAATGGAACTTTGTTTACGTTAGCGCCGTCTACTGTTTTCACTATGTATTTCAGAAAAAGACATGCTCAATTTTCTGAATTAAGTATTTAGGAGTTCCGCGACGTAGTATTTTCAATACTTATACTTACCGAACTTCTTAATTTTCGCTTTCGGAAATAGGGAAAAGTTGTTTCTTAAAAGTTGCAGCCATATGAATAGAAATGGCAACTGATAATCTCAAAACCAACTAAGTGTATTCAAAGATGCTTTCTGGAATGCAAGCGCCTTTAGGCTTCGATAAATTAGCACTGTGTGCGCAGCTTTTCGTTTGTCAGAGGTCGTCGACCTGTGAGTTTGACGCCATTACAGTATTGCTGAATCGCTTCAACCTTGCGTTGGCACAAATAGATCAGACGTTCATTTTGTGCTTAATCAATGATATGAAAATTGCAGGGGTCAATATTATACATAATCAGAAATCAGTTGGTTTTTCAAAGCTTGCTATTTGTTTGAAAGACTTGTACGTACAAACAAACAAATTGATTGGGCCACAATGCAAATATTATAAAGTCATCTACGAAGTATCGTTTGTAAATGAGAGTAGTTTTTTACAAATACTTTGTTAAAAAAAACTAGTGAGGCCAACCATGAAACCAAAATGTATAACATCAAAATAAAACAAACTCCATAAAAACTCAAACATAAACGGAGTAGCACATTTTTGAGCGGCCGTGGCAAAAACATGTAATTTAGACATCGCAAAGCAATTATGAAACCGTATTAAACACGTGGTGGGTTTTTTTGTGCAATGATGTCAGCCCATGTGCGCGTGAGTGGTGAATTATACCTAAGTATTGAAGCTCTTTGTTCACGAAGGCTTTTAGTGATGTACCTATTTATTGAGAAATTCCTGAACGTCTTTTGTATTTTCTAGTGTAAATGCTGGCATTTGGGTTGACTGTTTGAGCGTACTGATTTTTAGGGTTCCGTACCCTACGCTGTAGAGGTTTAAAGAGCTGTGTAGGTATATCTTTTGAACAGTATAGTTAGGTTTGCTTTTAGAGTTCCGAACCCAAAGGATAAAAACGGGACCCTATTACTAAGACTTCTCTGTCCGTCTGTCTGTCACCAGGCTGTATGTCATGAACCGAGATAGCTAGACAGATATTTTACAGATGCTGCATTTCTGTTGCCGCTGTAACAACAAATACTAAAAACAGAATACAATGAATATTTAACTTATCCCACTCAACAATAATGGTACGGAACCCTTCGTGCGCTAGTCCGACTCGCACTTTGCCGGTTTTTTAAAATATGTGTTAAAGCTGACGGATTTACTAACAAAGAAATTTTGAAAGAAAGATAATAAAGGTAAAATACATGATACGTTTTCTTTTTCAACGTATTTTTATTCTTATTGCGTCGTATAAACGGTAAAACAAAGAAGCGTCAAATTGGTAAAAAACATCTTTCCCTTCAGAAAAACCACAAAATGTGCGGCAATTACCTACGGAACTCTCGGTGCGCGAGGCTGACTCGCACTTGATCGGTTTTTTATCGCATGAAGCCAAATGCTAAGTATACTCTGCTCTGAGGTCAATGGAATTTGTTTTCTGAAGACTGACAATTGCGTTGCCAATTAAACGAAATATTAGAGACATTCACGGTGGAAAAAAGGAACGCCACATGGACGGCAACTACCTCAAATATTGGAAATAGCGAGTTCTACACAAAGGAGAATTACTTTTATTTTTAAAAACGAAAATTACTGCATTATTGGATTTTTCAAAAAAATCCTTTTCCTTATCCGAGAATCGAACTGGTCGAATATGATAAAACGATGAAGTCGTGTTTTATGATACTGATCGAAAGAGTCATTGATGGTGATATACACCTTTAAATTAAATAAAGACTTAAACACCCTTCTTTATTATTTTGTCATGTTCGACAATTTCGAATTTCCGAACTAATTTTCAAAAATTAATAAATGCGAGTTTTTTTTAGTTGAAGTCCAGTCCATGTGGCGTATTCCTTTAAATGTTCCGTAGGTTAAAACAGGCGATAGAAATATTAGAAACTTTCGTAAATGGTATTAAGGGAAAGGGATAACGTTGTTCCAAACTTGTTATTCGCTTAACAGCCGACTGTAAAAGTTTTTAATTACCGTTTTGACCGCTGTCGCGGAATATTAACTGAGTTATTACACATATTACAGTTTCCTCAATTTAGTTTATTGCATACTGCGACCTGTTTGGGATAGCTTTATATCGGCGCATGCAGCTCATGTTATAAGTGGAGACCTTCTTACATAAATGCCAAAAAAAAAAACAGTTTGCAGAAATCGTATAATTTTTTGTATCGTCAATCGTGGCATTTACATACACCTTTTAAAAATGTTGTGAAGTTGAAATTATAATCATGTATTTATTTATTAAGTAAGGATATTAACAGCACATTACATTACAATTCACATTACAGTACTGGTTGAATATTCCCACACCGGAACACAACTGACTTGTGGTAGGTTAACGGATAGGATTTCGATCCGTACCAAATGCAAAAAGTTCTATAACGATACATTAAAAAACATTAATTATTAGGTTATGTTAGTAGGAGAGAGATTAGATATTGACCATGCTGCTTTTATATAGATAGTAGACAGATTTCAAAGAAAACTTTCGGTACTGCTTGTAACTTGCACCAAGCAGAAACTCCGCGTGCTTGCAGTAAATTGCACTTACATGTCGCTCAAGTAAACCGTAAAAATGAGCTTGTTTATTTTTTTCCTTTCATTGTTTGCGATTTACTTGGACACGGGGCGGTCGCGGCCCGCGTCAGTCGTTGACTTCACATTATTTAGATATTTAAATTTACGTGTGGAATTAAGGTTGAGGTGCACACAGAATGCGGGTGATGCTTTAGCTATTGCGTTAAGGTGGAGCAGGTTAAAAGAAAAAAGTCCTTTAACGGTACTTTATCCGATTTCCATGCTTACCTTAAGATTCGATGATCTCTTCTTATAATAATAGTGGCAGGATCAAATTAATATCAAATTCAAAACCTTTTCCTTATGCCTAGAAAACTATACTTACAGGATTTGTCCGATTATTTTTTATACTAATTTATAATGTTGGTCTATGATAGATCAAAGTGTTGCCCGTCGTAAAATGGCGTACAGCCGCAGAAAGGATCGTATCTGTGCTTTCTCCGCTCGGTCCTAATTGGGCCAAATTGCCAGTTGCGTCTGCGGCTGTATCTATTTAATTTATCTAAAGCTTCGGAAATAGCGATGCTCGTGATTGGCAACGAGCATTCAACACCCGATTTGGACCGCTGCCTGCGGGTTGAGGTTAGGAATTACGTAGAAATTGGTTTTACAAAAGTGAATGTCACAGATTGTAAATAATGACTATAGCAAGCCGTCATTCGTTTTTTTTAAGAATGGAGGAACTATGTCAAACTGGAATCTTTAAAACTATTTTGTAAAATTTTAATAATTATTTTTATTACAAAATGGTTTGTTTAAAAGACAAATTATTGTATAACCCAATAATAAAAACTGTTCCCTGGAAATGTAGGTGTTATTATCCGAGCGCGGCATTTCGACCGCATTTCAAGACATCCACTCCATAACATTTTACCCTTTACCACAACGAATCGTGAACGACAAAGAAAAAAATACGGTTTCAAAGGTACATTTTTGTATTTTAATTTTATTTAGAATACATCGTTCCAGAGAAAGAGATGTTGAAGTTTAAATTACTTAAATACTCATTATCAAATACAAAACAAACACAATTTTTATAGTTGTAGATCCTTTATCCTACTTTTTTTAGTATCCCTTTCATAAAACACTCTCTAGAAAAAGGGAACAAGCGCGCGCCCGCGTTTTATATTTCCCCTTGGGGGCCCTAGGCCTTTATTCCACTTTGTTTAAATGCATATCGCTATCGCATTGTTTATGATACTGCTAGCTTTACTGCCAAACTAGTAAGAGCCACTTCAACGTTAACAATATGATAACGGTATACCCATAACATTCTAAACATAGTATTATTTGCTGATATACAAAAAATAAAAAACTGCTTTTTGATGTCAAAAACTTTAAGTAGACGGTGTCCAATATTAATGTAGATTTGTTCAAAAACGACCTTAAAAATGCAAGTAGCTCTTTCAAAACTTAGCCCTTTTTTGCCACTTTTCCCCTAAAAGGTAACACTAAATGATTTAAAATAACACTTTCAATAAGAAAAGAACTTAGCACAATATCATTTAGCTAGGAATATAACGTCAGTAAGCCATTTACGGGTTTCTAATGAAATGAATAACAAAAGAAAGTATAATTTTCTTTTTGCCAATCAGTATTGTTTTTAATTTCGTAAAGTACTCCTTGAACCACTCATTTAATTTACTGTGGCAACACTTAAAGTGACTGGCCAGTTCGCGTTGATATCCCCTCATAAAGGTTACTAATAATAAAGCAAGGTTTTTATTGATATTAAAATGATTTTCAATCAGGCACGCACGGCTTACCCCTAATTAAAAGTCATAGAGGGTTTTAACAATTCCTTAGTCTAAACCATACTCATGAGAACTATAAAGGGTTTAGTATTTTTCTTTATCACAAGAAGAAGGCACACCAGCACACAGCCCATCTAATGGTAAGTGGAATCCGCGATTATATTCTCAAGACTGTAATCTTGTACCCAAATGCATTGCCAACCCTGAGGACTAAATATGAAATGCCTCTATCAATTGTAATATAATTAAGTTAGTTAATTTTAAGTCGTCAAGGTTTTTTTTTAAACCTTTCAAGCGAACGGCGGGGAACTATAAGCGTATCAAAAATATTGCACAATTTAACAAATAGAAAACGCTTACAGCTACGTCGGAATGCACAGAAATAGGTTCAAATTTACGACTGTTCTCACCAGCAATAAAAATCGATATGAAGCTTGATAGAGTCGTAATTATAGAAGTTAAGACGCAAACAGAAAGCCGACGAAATAATTAATTACAACCCCATGTTAATTAACTCTGTGAATGCACATTTATCTACGAGGGCTAAGTTGTGCTGAGGACCACCCCTGAGGAGTCGGCACCCCCGAGGATGGCATGGATGCACCCTTGATACTGGGGGAATCCATAACGGCAGTAGAATACGTGGAAGTGACATGTGTAAGTATTTTTTTACAACTGTTTATTATGAGTATCACGTCATGCTACTTGTCTTATTATATGACAAGCTTTTATTTAATGTTAGGTATGTACAGTAGCTTAGGGTTTGTTCTTGCAAGTCAATTTTAAAACCGAGTCCGTTACTGGGATGGAATTTGTAATACGTATGTTAACTCAATGACAATGCAATTATCGTAATGTCTAAGAGCTGATGTGATGGTGCAGTTGAAGGGCAACAGGATCTCGTTAGATTTTATTTGCGAGAATAGTTTACTTATTTATTGAAAAAAAAAGCTAAACCATTGGAAAAAAAAACATAAGTAGATTTGGTCCAGGACCTGCGGTAATAAAATTATTTTATATAAAACAGGTATGTATGCAACAGCAACTCGGTGTATTCTCCGAAGATAAAATGATACAAAGGCGCCTTGCCGTAAATTAAATAAAAAGTTTGATGTTGCTAGCTAAAAATTAAGTTTCTTACAAACAAACGAGTGAAGGTGTAATTGATTGTTTGTTGTCTAGCACTTCATATTTCACGGTAGGTATGCAGATAATTTGCAGCCAATCTTAAAGCGATAAGTACTATAAGATTTTACTTAATAAATAATCTTCGTCCTCTTAGGGCAAGTGTTAGTCAAGAGCAAATTTTATCAATAAAAAAGGCTCTTCCAGCGCATACGTACCGGCGATGCAGTTCATATTCGGTACAAGTGCATTTAATGTCATCAGTTCCGAATGAGTCACCCTGCTTTCTGAAATATATTGCTGCCACAGAGAGATAAGGCTGAGCAGAGACATAAATTCTTGATTATCTGTCGTAAGAAATGCTAATAAGGGATCAGAAAAGAACTTATAGTCTGATAATATGCAAAATTCTCTTATTTATTGTTTTGCCATCGCACTCTTGGGAAATGATATCATAATCCCAGAGAACGTCTATTAGTAACGGCTTAGGTAGACACAAATGCGGGTTATGGCGTCTACAGTAGTAATAATAACGTTGATGTTTTTTTTTTAAATAGACAGAAATAAAGTCGTATCTTTAGAGTATTTAAGTTACCACATTATTCACACATATTCAACAGGAACTAAAATGGGTCCAGTACATAAGTAGGTCGCATTTTGAGGATCCAACATTTTGACACATGCGGATATGGAGATAAAACGAGTAAACTTGGTTATTTGCGACGGTTTGGCATACAATTCATTTTCTACTTTCGCGCGCTCGATTTTTCTATAATCTACCAGCAATACTTAAAAGGTCAAAGCCAAATATACAATTTAAATAGACATAATGATTATAATATCAATACCTTCTCTTTAAGTTTGCGCAACCGAGTCTGATTTACGCGAACCAAAAAGGAACAACGTTATAAATGAGGCTTACAGACACTTGTAGTAAAATAATTCAACGACATCGCATTTTACCCGAAAAGTTCTTATAAATATCTTACTTTCTCAGTAAGCTTCAGATAAATACGAACTTATGCGACAAAGTATTAGTAGGTGATTATTTACTACATCTGTAGCTGTACTATCCCATTGATATTGTATCGTCCACACATCTTAATTATAAACACACCACAATAATATTTCGTCGCACTAGCATTGTGTATTTAGAGTAAACTGGAGTGAACTTTCTTACTTTTCACACTTAGAATAATAACACATAGAAACCTAGTCCACGCACCAAAACCGTCAGACTTAAACTACACCATTCTGGTGTACTTGGCGATCGCCGCCTGTCAGTCGCAATCACGTCACACAGCGTCAACAGCTCCCGGATTTTTATTGATTATGACGATTTGTATTGTTAATGGGTGCCACAACACTTCAGACCAAGAAAATAAACACTATAAAATAACATTCCACGTGTAAGTAATATGTTTTGACTTGTTGTTTTACGTAAAACATTCACTAAAATATTAAATTATTTTCTAACGACATTACACGAAAATGTTGCCATTATAACGAATTTTTTCCCCCTAAATTGTTATAGTAAGTACTTGTTCTGTTTTGTGATATTCTGTGATACGAATTGAATTACTTGTTTTTCTCGTTCAAGATTTCCTTCTAATCCGATTATTGCCGCACGTTGGATTGAAAAAATTAGGCTTAACCGAAATGAAAGCTGGTGGAAGCCGTCTAGGAGGACAAAAATATGTTCTGTACATTTTAATGACACAGACATAATAAAAATAGCGGCGGCATGTGATTTTAGTCCGCCAAAAAACCACCGGCCAAAAAAGTACCTTAGAACAGTTAAAAACTACCTACTTAAAATATGATATTTTATGCGAATTAGAAAGAGACTACAAAAAATGATCGAATTTAACAAAAATGATTGTATGAAAATATCCCCTAGTTTAGGGGGAAATGTAATCCGCTAGCAACATTATTTGTTTACTTGTGTGCGTGTTGTCGTGTGTTAGTACGCGTTGATTACGCCCACATGAATCCATTTTGTGCGACACTTTTGACGGGTTGGCTGTAGGAAACTATCATTCTATGTGTTATTATTCTAAGTTTTCACATATCAAGAGTATTTTAGTACAGCCCGTAATTCTGCCCAATCCTACACTCAGGAGCAAAAAAAACGGATCAGAGAGCGTTTTTCATACTAAACAGGCTATTTCGAAGCTTTGGTTCCTCGCCAGGGAAAGCTTTTAGTGAATTCTGATGATGAATATCGCGAGCATTGATACAGAACTTCCAGAGTGCCTAGGATACCGAACTGATTGAATCTGCGGTTAACGCCTGAATTGTGCATGTCCAGAAAAACATCTAAAATGGCAATAAAATGTAAGGAAATCCAAGTGCTGACCAAAACTGTCCGGCTGTGGTGTCAACTGATTGTGCGATCAGTTAGGTATCTTAAGAACTTTTGACCTCCTCTATTGAACCTCGGAGAAACAACCCCTGGCGAGGAACCAAGGCTTCGAAATAGTCTCGTTTGCATGAAAAATGCACTCTGACGTCTCTGACCCGGTATTTTTGCTCCTGAGTGTATAAACACACCACAATAATATTTCTTCACGCAATGTGTATTTAGAGTAAACTGGTGTGAACTTTTCTTACTTTTCACATATCAAGAGTATTTTGGTACAGCCCATAATTCTGCCCAATCCTAGCTGGATTTGGACTAAGCCGGCAGCATGCATGAGATGCAAATAGGCATTATCTTAGTCCGGGAGTTAGGCCGTTCGAATACGCGGGGGTTGCTAGGAGGCGCGTGGGTGTCGCATTGTTATCGTTTGAGTGAACCCGGGGGTATTGTCTTGTTGAATGTTTGAGTAGGTAGGTAAATTATTGTCTAAGATATAGTAGGACTGGTTAAAAGAATGTAACTACTGTGGTCTGTGACCTTTACCCAAGGAGCGTCGTCAGCTAGTAGAGGCTTAAACAGGCTGAGAGCGACGCCGCTCTCTGTTAAGATAAGAAAGTTATAAACGTCTCTGTTCTGATTCAATGAACTGACAGGCAAAAGTGTGTTTTCCATAACGATGTGAGAGAGTTATCTATGCACAATTGTACATATTATTTGAAATGTTTTAGTGAGTCTCGTCAGATTGAGTATTGAATGTATTTCTATGTAGCAATTGTATCAGACGCACCGATTAGCCACTTTTACGTACTATTAAATTGCTTTATACCTTTATACGAACGGAGAGCTTACTTGCTTTTATACTTTATTTAGCTGCCTTGCACATTGAATACTAATAGATCTAGTGCGAAGAGAAAATTTTAATTTGCTCCTTCACTGGAACTGCAACGCATTAAGACGAAGTTAATTAAGTTATATTTGCACTGCTGATATAAGTTTCGGTTAATAGATGGCGCTGGCGTTACTGATTAAAATTAATTACTCGGACGTCAGTTTAAGTAGATCAATCTTCACATGCAACGTATGGACGACTTGATTACGTCGTACTGATGCACTGTAGTGCAGTTTTATTACTTGAAAAAGTTGTTAATTTCGAAAGCGTATCATAGGGTCGAGGATTATAAAAATCCATGGCCTAAACCCGAAACTAAGTCAATAACCATTTATTCAAAAGCAAAAGCTTTATTTATCTTGTCTAGGGGACACCGTTGATGTAGCAAAACATATCGAAACTTTTATGTGGTCGTCTTGCACCGTCTTATATTATTTATTTATTATTATTATTTATTTGACGACGCGCTGGCCTAGTTGGTAGTGACCCTGCCTACGAAGCTAGCGGTCCTGGGTTCAAATCCCGGTAAGGGCAGATATTTGTGTGATGAGCGCGGATATTTGTTCCTGAGTCATGGATGTTTTCTATGTATTTAAGTATATATTTCTCTATATAAGTATTTATATCGTTGTCTAGTACCCATAGTACAAGCCTAGAGCTTAGTTTGGGACTAGGTCAATTGGTGTGACATCGTCCCCTGATATTGATATATTTGATATTGATATTATATACACATAAGTAGGTGTTTTTTTTCCTTTTCTCCCTCTCCCTCTATCTCCCTCGTAAGATTTTTGGCATGTTTTTCTGCTGAACTACGCAATTTTTTTTGATATTATATTCCATTTAATATTTTTACTTTTATATAGGTAATGCTAGACTAAGTAGTAACCATTGTAATATGTTTAAAAACCGGGTAAGAGCATGTCGGACCATGCTTAGTGTAGGGTTCCGAAGCCGTTATTACAAACCCATTAGAAGGTTTCTGTAGGTATAAACATTTAAATCGTCTGTAACTCAAAAATCAATGAAGTCTAGTAGCGAAAGTCTTCCTAAAAAAATCATTACAAGTGCTTTCATTTAAAATATTATTCAGATTTTTAGTTTTTGTAGTTATGGCTGAAGGGGGAAGCCTCTTGACTCTGTAGCAAAAATCAGCACTATAAAGCTTAATATTTCATAAACATAGATCCAACGACACCCAGTGCTATGGGGTAGACGAGAAAAAAAAAATTCCCATGATACATGTAGGAGAGGTACACTAAAAAAAACTTTTTTAAAGATTTTATTTTACCACTTTGTTGGCGTGACTTAAGTATATTCATGCCAAATTACAGCTTTGTAGTACTAAAGGTCTCTGAGCTAGGCTGCGGACGGACGGACGGACGGACGGACGGACATGGCGAAATTATAAGGGTTCCTACTTTGACTACGGAACCCCTAAAAAATGACTGACTGCTGAGTTTCTTGCGGCTTTTCTTCTCAGCAGTGGTCTCCTCATAATGCCTTTTATGTTTTTTCTTTATATTTTATGTACTAGCAATCCACTCGCTTCGCTTCGGTTATGTGTAATAAACCAGAATATAATATACTAAAAACCTGACGTGAAATATATCTAACTGATGGTGAAAACCGCTTCAAAATCCGTTGCTTGGTTTAGGAGTAAGCAGATATAGAGACAGAGAGAAAGACAGACCGATGCTGAAAGCGAGTTCGTTTTATACCATGTAAATATAAATACAAATAATGCTTATTATGTTGGATTACCAGCTACCGCCGTAGCATTAAAAAAATAGGTAATTAATAGCAGAGACCTCCTATTACTTTCTATATAAAGTAACTTTTCACAAACCGCGATCCTTGAAAAGATCTCTTCCAATATAAAGCTATCCTATTGCTAAAGTCTCGAGCTATCCTGGCAATATCCTTACCTTTCCCGGGTTGAAAGTCATCCACAATCAGATGCGCCCGCGCCTAATGATGCGCTCATTAACTGGGCGGTCCCTCTTACGGCTTCATTACGGCGGCCTTCATTGCCATCAGATTAGGACTGCAGATAGCGTACTACTCACCGTTCACTTGCAGTTGAAATTATAGCGAGTAGAGAGAGTTTCAAATATCTTTGGAATAATGAGTCTTCCAATATGTTCTATCAATATGTTCCAATGTGTTATTTAAAACTGCACTGCAAAATTCGGTTACACCAATTGGAATTCAGCATCCGACGACACAGAATTATAATGTTAATTCGTATGGATTGCCTCTAGGCCAATGATTCGGACAACAAAATGATGTAAAATCTTTAACTCTGACTCTATGACGTCACTGTTCTTCGTTATTCGTCTTTTTAGTTTCGCACTGATTCCGAACCCAAAGGTATGAAATCTATTCTATTTGAATCTATTTAGTGCGACGTAGTTGGTCAGAAATCTGAGAGATGGCGCTTTTGTTAATTGACCAAATATTGTGACATTTAGGTTCGCACGACTCTATCTAGTTCCAAACATTATTGACATTTTTTTATCGCACGACCCTATCTACTTCTTTACATAAATCAATGTCGACGACACTACCAACAAAGTAATAATTATAAAAAATTACTAAAATTGTATCTGTACTAGTCGTTTTAGACTTTCGACTTGGTTAATATAATTTCATTTCTAGACATAATTCTGTTTTATAGTTTTTCTTTAGGAAGAACTGGCATGGGTGTGTATTTGTTTTTTTATTCAAATGAAATTCAATTTTAAAGTAGTGTCTATATTAAGATCTGTACCAAAAATATAAATTTAAATTATTTTTAAGATTGCAAAAAGCCAATGCAGAGTTTACGTTTTAACTGTGCATAATTAGATAATTTTCAACTACATTCAGGAAGAAACTTCTACCGTTTTTAGCGTTCATTTGGTGCGGTTATGCCTATGAACTGTCAGTTGTTAGTTATGCCTGCCCCTTGATCGACGGTTACACGAAGCGAATTCAGATTACAATCGATTCGAACCACCCCGGTGCTGGCTCTGCCTTTATTGTTCTATTAAGAACAATGTTCGAAGAATCGGTGAAGTCAATCGATCATGCGGATGAAGTGAACTCATCGACATCGTGATGATCGTTTCAAAAATATTTTGGTAATGTTTTTTTATTAATATCTCTTCTCGATAAAACAAAAGCAAGACCAAGTGCAAGCACCAGCCCTCTTCATTCTGCTCGTGACCACGACCGTTGGAACATGATCGAAACGTTGAGGTATATTTAATGTTTTTAACGCGATTAAGTCCCGATTTGGATCTGTAACATTATGTGTGAACGTTCTGAAAGTTTCAAACTCACGATATCTTTTTTGGACCTAAATAACCCAAAATATAAAAATTTGGTGTAACCTAAAAAAGTGCCCAAGTGTAAATTACAAAAGCATATATATTGTTTGTTTCTAATGTGATTATCATCATCTTTTTTTTTATAATATAACTTTCGCTGAGAGATTGCTTTTTGGGTTTTCAGAGAGCATCGAATATTTTTATCTATTGAAAAACATACACAAAAATAGTTCAGAGTTTCAATACAGTCCATGACAATGTTGCAATGTTGTATAGTGCCGTCCAAAATATTAGATGACAGTAAGTGGATTACCAGCAGTTTAAAACGCACAACAGTCTTTACTTCAATCAGAAACGGATATCATGTCACCTCTTTCTTCTATATAAGTCGCTTAATGGAAGGAAGTTGAAACGATCCGTTCGCATTCCATTCGACTCAGCACTTAGTACAAAGTAGTACGCTAATTCATTATGTGAACACGTTGTCATACTTGTCATCGGCCAGATATGGAGTTAATGCTACTGACAGGTGTCTAATAGGTACACTTAATGAGTAGGTAATACTACTCAAAGAAACAGCACGTGCTCGCACTTAAGTGATTAATTAATGATGATTGTTTGAGGGTTCTGGTTTTATAATTTCAGTATCATTATCATCATCAACATCATAATTATCATCGCCACCATCATAACCACCTTGAGTATCATCATCATTATTATTATATTGACTATCATTGAAAAATGATTATGTTATATCACTGTTCAACATAGAATTCATCATTGAGACTCAGCCTAAACCTTGTATTTTTGTATTAACAAGACTTCAACAGCTTGGGTTATTGTTATACATTTCTCATTTCTACACCTCAGGCCATATAACTTTTATTTTTGTACGTATTTCAAACCAGTTATTGCCCCAAACAATTGAGTGCCGTGTTCCTGATATCCTTTAAGGTTGGACGATCGATATCGAGTTCTGGGCAGTTAACCCGATAATCTCACGCCGCAGATAATCCCGTTGGCACAACATGAGCGGGATAATTGTTTCGCGAGTCCGAGTCAGCTGGTTCTTACGATAACGGTGCGCCCGCGCCGCCCGCCGCCGAAAGTACCCGATCGCCGCCGAAAGCGCCCGACCAACGCCGAAAGTGCCCCGATAACTTACGAACGGCAATTACGGCTTTAACACTAGATAGTGGGGTCGAAAGCTCTTAAGATTAGTGCCTAGAAAGAGTCTACGGGTAACAGTCTAACAGTTAAGTGGGAAATTGTGTGCACTTAGTCTATTACCGGGTTCAGATTTAGAATTATAGCGCAGGTGTGCTATAAAATCGCATACTCAAGCAATAACTATGGTTAGAGGTTTCATTATATATACAATATCTGAGTTTTACGGTACTTTGTGGTTTGGTTTCGCTTTTCTTACGTTTCCCTTCTCACTTTTACTGAAATAAAATCTAACAAATTGCGGTAACATCTTCAATAGGTATCTGAAAATAGTTACCTAACCTATGGCATCACTAAATCATCAATGCTATTAAATAAACTGCAAAAAATCTGCTTCAAACTACAACATAATTTATCGTACATCATTAATGATGACATTTTGTTTGTGCCCAGGTCTCCGCTCGTTGAATTACAAATTAAACTACAGCAATTTATCAGACTTTAAAAGAACAACCCTTTTGCTTTGATGCTAATGAAGCTAGGGTCGGGCCCTTTGAAATGTTCTAATCACATAATGTTGTGTTTGCGCTAGGGATGAAGGGACAAAGGAGTCCTGTTATCCCATAATTACAGGACATTGCAATTTGACGCATGCAAGCTACACATGTGGCTACCAGGAAAAAAAACTATTGTTACTCGTTATGATGGTTTCAATATTTAGATTGAGTTTTGTACTCCTAACATTTTTTTTAAATTATAAGAAAAGTTGAGTATAAAAAAAATCTTCCTTAAAATGCGCTTTCAATTTGTGAAATATAAATACGACCATCTTCTTATTTTTGACGGAGAAAACAGAATATAATTCTCAGGAGTCTGGAAACCACTCTTACAAAATTGTTGGTTACTAGTTATGTCGATATCCAATTCTCTACACCGTAACCTACTGATCATGTAGAAATCCGCCAATCAGCAGGCCTTGTCTTCAGGTGCGCTGACACCGCAGGCGGAAGGCTGTACAACTCCAACACGGCGCAATCTACATTGGGATCGTACAATCAAATGTCAAAACTTGCAAATTATCCGCGTTCGTGACTGAACTTTAAGCAATCATCACAACGCAACGCTCATCAGTACGTGAGCCTCGGGTGTTAGGAATTCTCTGCAACTGACAATATTACGGGGTACGGAGTTTCGAAATAATCAATTGCTATGCAAATTGCGTTATATTAAACAAGAGGGAAATGTGTTATTGGTAATTTCACCTGTGAACTTCAAAGGCATGATGTCATAGGTACTCATACAGCATTAGGGGGAAAATACTCTTCGTTGGCTTACGTCCGTGTTTGATAATTCGTAGAATTATGATACCTTTAACATTCACTTGTGCAGGTGGTTGATTCTAAGGTTCACACACATGAACAAATGTTTTCTATAAGAAGGACTAAACTTAAATTAACAACTGCTTACGCAAGCCAAACAAACCAATGAATTCGGATAATTTTTAATATATTTTATGCAATTAGTAATTTATATTTGAAATCGAATGCACTACATGTCATATATACATGTCCCATAAAAGTGCGATCATTCCAGTACCATGACATGAACCAGTTCTACGAACAACAAATATGCAAATGCACTACGCTTTCACAGTCCAAATCCGTGGCTCATTCACAAGTTAATAACTAGTGTAAAGCTAGAGATCACAGATCAGCAACACCTCGACTTCGTGCTTCAATTACGTGCCATGGAGACGTGACCGGCATCAACCCGATCGGATTTGAATAAGTAAATCACGCGCATCCCGACTCATTTGTTACTGAGAGAAAGGCTCCGATTCTTCGCCTCAGCAATCGCGAGCATCTAGCAGCCAGATGAATCGTCATGGGATTTGCCCTAGCACTTCTGAGAGTACGGTGCTCATGTTTTAAGTAATGCTGTTGGAGAGTTGAGGTGTTGAGTTGGCTCCAACTTTGATTTGATGTTCTTTAAGAACAAAGAGAGACATATTTTATTTCATCGCTGCCAAAAAACACGCTGCAAGTATCACTGTGATTAACGTTATAAACTTTTTGACGAAAGCTCTGTGATACTATACTACTTATGCACTCACTGCTGGAATCAAAGTGCGTAAGTTCAAGGGATTTGTTACCATAACAACCTCTGAAACACACATTGGTTTTCTCGAGCTGGGTACTCTATCAAATTCAATTTGACAAACATTGCCCTACGCTTTGTTTGAACAAAGCGAGATAAAATCGGCAAATAAATTGATATTTTGTCATCTTTACAACCGTTCGCCTCTTGATTTATACAAAACATTTCTACTGTCTTAACAGAAGAGATGGTAGTATAGAGCAAGCCAATGAATAATTCCGAAACCGTAGGTGTTTCCATGATCATAACTGTTTGTCACTGTCGGATAATTTAACATAATAGGCTGGATATTCACTTGAAAGACATCTGAAGAGAAATATGCTTTTAAAAGCAGGTTTACGCCCCAACTTTTGCTGCATTATGCATTTGGCTAGCCGGGAACGATTTTAGATTCAGCATGCGTTGCACGAATTTCTCTTAATCATAATCTTGCAGAAGTTATCCTGACGTGGTATGTCAGGGGGGACATAAAGTGTTATCTCCTGGAGAAAGCTGAGTATTAAGGTTAGGTACTTGGTTTCCGGATCGTATCGGGCGAAGCCGGGCGGCGCGATTGTATCGCAGCGACAATTTTCACGCGAGGCGTGGATGTGCCCTTATCAGCCTATCATTCGCTCCACGTTTGGTTGCTTAAGGCTCAATGCATACAAAGTTTACGTTTTCATATTTGTCAAGATTACCGGGTAAATACTCAAATAGAGACTCAAACAGTTCAAGAATCTACTGATGACAACATCATTCCTGATTAGATTGATATATTTATAATTTATATACTTTCTTTGTATTGTATTGTAACAGTTAACTTCCTCATCAATCAAGTTATTTTTTTTGAATAACAATAATTTTGTCTGATAATAAATGTACAAGTTGATACCTTGGGCGTACATTTAACCAAAAATAGATCTCTCTATCATAAAACGGGCAATTTATAAAGTATTGCATCCATTCGCGTCAAGGAAGTAGAAAACCGCGCTTTGTGAAAATTATCCAATTAAACTTGGCTCTGGGTTTTACGGCTTTCGATATTTTATGCCATCGTCTCCTCAATTTATGCGTCCAAAGTTCTATGCTGTGAACTCGGCCTTTATTGTGCATTAGTAGTTTAGTTTATATTGATCAGAATATTGCTGTTCTAAATAAAATTTATGGGAAATCTGCTTTTATATCGAGCAAGTAACCTCATATCATTTATTTTATTGCATCTCTGGCATCGAAACGACAATCACTTCATTTTATTAGAATTAAGACTGAATGGTACATTTTAATACATAAATATTGGTTGTTTTTTTTTAAACTTAGGCCATTTTTACACCCACCACCATACTGGTTGAGTAGGGTTGAAACGTGGAGACAATTTTGCTTTTTTTTTTGAGACGTATATGATGTACTTGACTTCTATCCTTACACACATGCATACAGACATAGTTTTATCGTCTGATGTCTTAAATACAGTGTTGTCCCCGAAGAGCATGGTGTCACATCCCATATATGTCCTCAGTTACATAGACCCCAGAGGTAGTATGATGAACTGTCAAGCACGATCTGCCACGTTCCAGCGATTTAAAAGGGTTGGATTTTTAATTACTTTAGCGCTGTCCCTTTCCCTGTCTAGTAAAAACTGACAGCTTTTTAATCTATATAATACTAGCTTTTGCGCGCAAGTGCGTTCTCGAAGAAGTCGTTTATATCGCGACTCCCTCGGGAACTGTCCAATTTTCTTGAATGAAAAGTATCCTGTACGCTATAATCTACATCTTTGCCAAATTACATCTAGATCTTTCAAGCCGTTCTGGCGCACTTAAGTAACAAACATCCAAACTTTTGCATTTATAATAGTGGCAACACATTGCGCAAATTTTGAATTGATGGATTTTAACCCTATTGAGCTCCCAGGTCAGAAACAAAAGAAGACAATGCTATAAACACAGTAACCGCTTAACCCGGCATTACGAAAGCCTGTATCGCGACATCTGTCGTGGATGGAGCTGTTAATATCCCCGGCGACAGCGACGCGGCGAAGCATTACTTTGTCACGCCGACACGGATGCTTTTATCCGCGGGACCATCGATTTCACTTGATTGTATTAACTTACTTTGTAAAGATCCTTAGTTGGAAGTAAGTTTCATATTTGGGTCCTTTTTATTTTGGAGACCGTTAAAACCACTGGCCAAGGGGTTTTTGGGTCTACAGACTCTTTAGTATGCATATACCAATAATTCGAGCAGTAGTTTATAATAATATTTTAAAACCGTTTGGTTTTTAGGAATGAAATTTGTCTTCCATAAAAATAGCAAAAGAGTGTCTTAAGATTTCTTTAATCTTTAGTCATATTCATTTTTTTCATTTATTATGCCAAGGATACACATTGAAAATATTAAGAATAGTTTCGCCAAACTGCAAAGACTTTCGACTTTCTTATACGGTTCACATCCTTTGATTTCTCATTTGGTACATCGCGGGACTTACTAACAAAGGTGTCATGAAATTTTCAATGCGCGGAGAGATCGATTTCGCAAAAAAATCACTCATTGTTGTGGAGTAAAAGCTAAAAACAGTAAACGATCTCGGAAAAGTTAACTCCACATATCATTATCGTATTGTGTATTAGAAACTTGCGATTTCCACTAATATCATGATCATGTTCGCATGAGTCAAACAGGCAATAATATCTCATTAGTAAATAAATCATGTATTTCAGCAATTTGGTTATAAATTAATCTTGTTTGATGTAAACGCTAACGAAGCATATTCTTTGTTCTAAGCATATCCTCAAATTTAATATTCAGCGGCACATCAACCCTTCGTCGATATGTTATGCACCCCACGTGTGTCTCGAGGGTGGTCGCCGTTCCTACCCGATACGATCGTTACTAATTACCTGTGCGATGAATACTAAATTCTCGTCGGTTTAGGTTGTAATGACGGTTTTTGTAGGGGCATCACTATAGATGTCCGATGGTTGGAACATGATTTATGTTGCATGTATTTTGATTGGTTTACCCTTAAAATATCGACAAACGTTTAATCGAATTTCAGTTCAAAGTCAACGTTTCGCTTATTTTCATTTGATCGAATATTTTTTACATCGAAAAATTAAATGATGTATTTTTAAAACACCGATTTTTAATGTTTATAAATATTATTAACTAGATACTTTATGTGACAGATTTTTATTTCATACTTTATTATCCAAATTATTATTTTGGAATAAAACAAATCGGTTCTGACGCTCGCCAGCCGCTGCCGCGGCACGCTCGTTTCGCTCGCTCGGTTTCGCGCGCTGTTAGGTCAGAGTAAACCTAACACACTCCTCGCTTCGCTCGTCGTCGCACCTATTTGTACTCTGTCGAATAACAAACTTCTGCATTTGCACTTTTTACATATCAATGTGTTACAATTCAAACTAGTTTTTAGTAATAGTAATTATATTGAGTTGTTCTGTCTCTTGAATAGTTTATGAAATGTATTTTTAAGCATTTAAAAATCCTTGTACCGTTGTTCTAATAATTGTCTTAATTTATAATGAATAGTCGATGAAGCCATAATACCACAAGAGATAATATTTATACTAAATATTCTATGAATCGTTTTCGATGAAATGAAATTCGATGAAAAGTTTGTCGATATTTCAAGGGGCACCCATTTTGATTACGCATTTCTTCGTAATATAAGTTGAACAAGAAAGCTAGGTACATGAGTGAGTGAGTCTAAAGATTACGATCCACCGCACATATTTATAGTAGCATTTTTATGGGCGTTGGTGGTTACCACTTTTTTATTATTTTACCGTCAGTGTTTGCAATAATTCCCTATATCACCGACATCGTAACACTTTTTATAAGCCTTTATTTCATAAATGATTAACGTTTTTGTATAACGACGCAAAGAAATGTATATTGCCAGCCACAACACAGGATGTTAAAAAGGTTATGACATCAAAAGTACGTCTGTAAAGCTTTATATGCAAAAAATATTGAAAGAAAATGCGATATTAGCTCTCTGAGAGGAAGTTTTGAGAAAAAAGTAATCTTAATACCATCTTATTAGTCCCAAAAAAACAGCCGTATTTTATTGTGGTGAGAATGCGTTATTGTATTCAAAATTTACGAGCTATGCTTTTTTCCGGTCGTTGCAACTGTTTCATTAACAACTTAACTTAGGTACTCCATTGTTACTAGAAATTTGCTTTTTGTGTATTAAAAATCTACTTTATTTTTGTTTTGATCTAAAATTTAATTTTCGACTGTCATTGTCCCATCTTATGGGGCTACCCTTTTGAGATGCTGCCCCCTCACACATTTTTTTATCTTCTTATTAAAATGCAACGAAAAATTTGGAATCTTTGATCTACCCTTTCCCTATCAACCGAAGCAGTCATCAGCTTAGCGCTGTCTCTCTTTATTCAAAAGTTTGTTTCGTCTAAACCCCATTTTTCGTGATGACTAAGTAACTCCAACGTGCCAAGACTAAGAAAATCAGCACAAAGGAAATGTATAACATTTCCCCCTACAGCCACTCTATATACATCTATATTTATAATAAAGGAAAATTGCTACCGGAGGCTACTATCAGAATCGAATTGCGTGGGGCAAAGCACGCGACCCTAAGTGACCATTTTATCTACGATAGCAACAACAATCGTTTTACAGTGGAGTAAAGTTCAAATTTATTTGTTCCAACTGTATTAATAAGTTTGTTTACATCGCGCATGCGTTCGTTTTGGAGCGAAAAATGTCCACAGTGTTGTCATAGCGATGGCGCATATTGCACCTTCTTCGAATGGCTTCTTCCAACATTTATTACCTTTATAATTGTTTTTAACTCTCGCGTGTAGCCTCGGTTGTGGACTAATAAATTGCCTGTTACATTGTGTTCGCGGGCAAGATCGGTAAATACAGTCTTTGTTCTATTCAAGTGTGGGCTGTGAGTGAACTCTGCAAGGTTTATTTACATCGGAGGTAAATATTTAAGTTTATTTGCTGGATCGGTTTGCTTAATGCAGTTATCTCTTGTGTTTGCTAAGTTCATTATCAAGTGCTGACACAAAGGTTTATGTAATGAAATAATGTATGTCTTCAGTTGTCAGTTGGTTTTGAGGGTACTTTAATGATTGACAGAATGTACGTAGTAGTTATCGACTAATTTCCCACTAATTCTATTTTCTTTAAAGTTTCAACTAACAATTTTGCTAGCCCTTGTCACTTTGATGTCTAAACTAGCGCCGTAAGCGTGTGATTGCTTCCCCACAAAATATCCATTGCCATACAAACGGGAAACTAGTTTCTACCGCAGGAGGCTCTTAATTAGCACGTAATTAATTCTCCACCGGCAGTGGTTTAACCTGTCCGGGCCCTTTCATTCATAGCCACCCGAATAACACGCCCGTCCTTATCGAACTTGTTGGATAGTAAGAGATAGGTAAAGGGTTGTTTTAGGATGTTTGACTTGGTTGAAGGGGATAGAGTCGTCAGAGGACATTGAAGCATTCCCTTAGTTCCGAATGTTGGATTTGTTGGTTAGACTTTTTAACAGTCAGTTTATTGCTTTAAAAAGAACCCGTCGTGTTGCTAAGAAAGATTTTTGGTCACTTTAAAATTCTTCTTAAGTTACGCAGTAAGTTTTACATAACGTTTTTCTTTTGATGAAAATCTAATGGCGTCCCTTATGCAAATAAAGTATTGCAGTATGATTTATAAAAATGGCGCGTTCGTAAACAAACTAGAGAGCTTGCTTTAACAAGATGTTCATGTTTTATTCACGATGCTTGAAGAAATTGCTCCGCGAGGCCGGCGTTGCTATATGTAAAGTTTACATTTCCCTAATGTCTTAGTTTTGCACGGGGTTTGTTATTGTTACCAAGTAAGTACTCGTATTCGTTAAGACTCTTCACATATTCATAAGATTTCTATTTAAATAGGATTGACACGTATTCAATTTAACATTAGTTAAATGAGTAACACGATAATAGTAAACAAACTTACCTTATCATAACGGTCGCGTTTTAAACCCGAACGTACGGGCGAGTATCGAAGTTACGTTCGAATTTCAATTTCAACTTGCAGCGCAGACGCAGTGTCGCCCGGCGAATGTGCACCACGAGAAACTCTCAGTTACGTTGTTGCTCACTAAGTTCCACGGGCATCTAGTAGATGGCGCTTTTGTTAATTTACGTTATGAGTAAGAATCCTTATCAAAAAATAATAAAAACTATTAATGGGCCGTCGTACAAAACTCATCTCATTGTTATTTCAATATTTTAAACGGTTAAATATATTTAAATTGGTAGTTTCATCGTCGCTCATTACATCTTTGTTTACTTGGTACTTAGGTACCAAAAGAGATCTGATTGCGTTCATTTTTATTAGTAAGGGTCGGAGTTAGTATCGTCCTCGAACTTTCTCTTTATATGCCGAGGCAATAAAAGCAATATAAATGTCACCCCGTACAGGGGATTGCATGATACATCGTTATTTCGTAGCCTCGAACAAATACTTATCAATCTACTTGAGTTGAAGTAGAAGCATTCCCTTGTTTATAAAGCGCTTAGGGGAATAGACGGAGTTTTTAACTGCTTATAGGTATATATACATATAGTACATTTATTACTTTTAGAATGCCCAGCTGTCAAATCACATATTTTTATTGATATTAGTCACGTACGTCCTCGATGGCGGTTGATTTGATAGGTAATAATAATCAACGATTTAATTCACAAGGTTTGTGGTTAGTTGGACTCACCGAAAGCGTTGGCCAGTAGGTAACTAAATAAGATTGCCGACGATGTGTAGGAGTTAAATGTAGCCTTACTTGCATCACTCACTTCAGCCCAATGGGCGGAAGGCGGATGTTTGCGATAGATGAGTAAATTTCCTAGGGTCACAAATTTATCTGCTCTCACCGACTGTCAACATTTATTATAAGGCTCCGTGATTTATTCGCCAAGGTCGTTCTTGATCATCATGAGTGATAATTTGTCAAAAAATCGAACTGTGCAAGGTTGAGGTCTACTGCATCATATTCAAATATCATGCAAAATATTCAAATATTGTTTCTTTTTTGTCAACAGATTGGCGCGCACCAATGTCGGACGAGTCGGAGGCCCGGGGGCGGCGCGCGCCGGCGCCCCCGCCGCGGCAGCCGGCGCGGCCCCCCGACCCGCGCCCGCGCACCCTCCCCCCGGACACCACCGTGGCGCTCCCTGCACCCCCGCGCCTCATTCGACCCTCCGAACACCTGGCTTTGGTCGAGTGGTCGGAGCGGAGGCACCCGCCCCTGGTCCCGACTGTAACGGTCATCCAGGGCCCGAGGCCTGCCCTACCCCCGCCCCCACTTGTTCATAGGCATGTCGCCCCCCCTCAGCCAAGGATGCCGGCTCCGATGCCTCAGTCAGTTATGAGGCTACCGCAGCCGAGGAGAGATATACAGGTAGGTGAAAGGTTTTTCTCCAAAGTATCAAACTAATAAAAGGGTCCGATAGTTCAACTGTAACTTACCCACTATTTAGAACCAATATTATATACTTACTGTAACATAGAAACAATATGCAGTTCTGAATGTAGTAGCTGGCTCAGTAGAAAACATTCAGGAAACTAACGCAGTTGTTTCCAGCTCGATATAAAAAGTATGTGCATTGTTCAGTTATGAATCCTGTCCGCCTAACGTACCAGTTTGTGTAAAGTTGAGGATGCTAACGATGGAGAACTTTTTAAAGCGAGCGTATAACTTTTCTCGTATACTTTTTATTGCATAAACCGCGTTTTGCCAGTTTAATGGTTCCAGCGGCTGGTAATACGGTAGCCGGTTTAATTCGTAACGGACATCAGATATACGGGGGAAGTTAATGCACCGAGAGAGAGCAAAAATAAAGCAGAACCAGCCTTGCCTTCTACGGCGACTTTGAATGCATTTTGATGTTCGAGCCTTAAACGTACTTTTTGACCATTGACTTGCTTTTTTGCCTTTTAACAATGCTATCGCTTGTTTATTTTCCCAGTGCGTTTTAGTGTCCGTGTTCCACACACGTCACGGATTAGCATACGTCTTTCGTCCTTTTATTGGTGGCACTTCGTTAAATCTTGGCACACAGCTGTGACCCTGGTAGTGTGACTTAAATCAACCCTTTCTCTGTGTCGATGCCAAAATGTTTATCAAGCCTTTGTCAGACTTTCGATTGTTTTGGCTGCGACATAACGAGTGGGCGGCTCTCTATTCTTCTCAAACAACAAACCGCATATGCTAATGATTATCTTGCGGCGATGATACAGCGTGTTCGAGATCGATACGAAAGCGATAGATGTGATGTGACTCATGCTCACACAATAACATTATTGTTCCTGTGGCGCCACGCGAAAAACGTGTCTTGTAATCATTATTCTTCGACATGATCGCAAATCTTCTTTGTTTAAATCTTTGTACACTTTCTTGCATATAAATGAGCTTTAAATATTATTTACGGTCCATTTCATTTTGCAAGTTATTTTTTAAATGTATGTTGATGATATGATTATAATTTTTTTAAAACTACTTCCTAACCATGAAAAGTTTCGGCTTAGCTTCTCAAATACAGTGCAATCAGCTCGAAATTGCCTTCAGCCTTTCATCGTCAAATTGCGGCTATAAAGATTTTACTCCAAATCTGATTGACCCAGATAAGGGCTCTCCACACTAATGACATGGCCAGACAGGGCGGAGTCGGGCCTTGGCCTAAAACCGCAAGTGAGAGAACGACCCGGTTTGTTTGAACCAGTTCCGGGTATAATGATTTAATGATGTTTTGTTTTGCCAATTTCGAGGAATCAATTTAAGAGCCAGTAACACCAGTTTGAAAAAGGAGCAATCGAAGAAGGAAATGATGACGAATTGGTGCGACTTGCAAAAACTAGACGCGGCATATTATCACGTCAAAAGCCACATCCATATATTTGATTGGACATCTCGCTTCAGGTTTGTCATACATTCAATGTCTAATACATGTCTGACATAACAATGCTGCATTTTTATGTTGAACGTGTGTAGACTCTTTTTAGTACATGACTTTGATATTGTGGTCTTGCCAGCTTTTTATCTGTAACCAGTGCACCACGCAGCGTCCGGGTGGATCGGGTTACCTGACTGACTCATCGGCTCGTATCGGTTTTATTACGAAAGTCAAGGTCTGAAGAACTGTTTGTCCTGTACATTAAGTTTCTTCTACCTGTCTTATATTTAAAGTTAAGCATTATATTAGGTGCCCAACTGCTGTATAAAAATGTTTTTATCAATATCTTTATTGGTCTAAGTTGTTTGATCGCTCATCCACAAATTCCCAGCATTTAAAATACCTACTAGATCTTCAATATTATACTCGTATGTATAGAATTCTCAAAACAATATACATACATATATGGTATTGTTTATCTTTTAATTCTGTGTTTTGGAAGATAATGCTGTACAGTCACCAGCAAAAATATATTTTTGAGCCCAAAATTGGATAATATATTATTTTTGGTGTCTGTACCTCTTTAAATGCCTTAAAGTGGATTCATCTCTTTGTAGTCGACTGTACTTGTCGTACACTTGCTCTCATACATACGCTCTTATGGTTGGTCTAACCGATTTCACCCAAACCCGAAAAACTTTAAGACCTACATATTGCACTGTACCTATTGCTTCGCTGATTTCAAAACAGCTTTGTTTTCCAACCAAAAATCGGTTACTCAAAAATTATTGATAATATCTGCATTTCCCAACCAGTCCGTCACACACGATAACTTCCGCATTTCCCTACCTAAATGCAATCACCGCGCACATTTTTTAATCTCACCAAGTTAATTAAAATTTTCAATTTAACCATTTTAATTGGCATCTCTCGTCAATCTGGCGTCGATTTTTTTGTATTGTCTCGCTGTGACCCACTTAAGGGTTTGGACTAATGAGTTGACCCACTGCGTGATGCGTTCAGTCGCGGGCTACTATAGATGCCGATAACAGAAAATACATGTCCAAATTTAAATAATGTTGAGTCAGTTCATTTCTCAACTGTTTATTGTAGGTATCTATTGGAAGTCAATAGTACATTGTTGTAGAGGTTAGAAAGTAAGCAATAGATGGACGAGTTAGTTAGAGGGCCGACGCGTAGCGGAAGGCCTCGAAAGTACGAGTCCATCTATTGCACTTTCGGCCGAGGCTTAACACAGTGCTTTTCACGACTACTGCGAGGAAATAAAAAAAAATCTTTGAACTTATCACCGAAAATTATGGCATCGACAATTCAACACAATAAAATTTTAACGCTCTCCCGCGAATTTTTACTTTTTTTATCCGTTCCGTTCTTAGTGGCCAGTCATTCAAAGGCGTTTTTTAAACTGACGACTCTCACCGTGACAAAAACTTTATTTCAGATAATTAAAAGCAGACATATATGGCTGTATGGAATCTGATTCCTTTGCCTATCCGTGAAGGGATGAATATTATTAAAAAAATAAAACGACTTCTCATTGGCCAATTTAATTTCATATGCAGCACAAAGTGTGTTCTGATTGGTCGAATTAGTGATCAGCGGACCGATGTTATTGGTCAATGGAACAGACCAACAATGTTAACATAGTTGGTCTGTATAAATTCATAGTAGGCCTGCTCATTCAATGTACAACTATCGATTGTTTTGGGGACCAAGAACAGACCATCTTTCGCCACATTTCCGAGCAGTGGCGTGAAAAATAATATTATGCCCATGCCAAACAAAAAGGAAAATTGAAGTATAGAGATGATGAGTACAGTTTCTTTACCATCATCACATCAGTCGAAAAACTTATATTTTAAGCTATATATCTTTTCCAAATGTCTTTAGACCAGCTACAAATTTAATCTAAGTTGTTTCCGGAGTTAAACAGGTTTTTTTAAGTCACATATGTCTTGATACACCGTTTCCTTGTCGGACTATACAGTGTTCTGCAACGGACAAGCAATCAGCTGCGTCGAGAGGCCGTTCCTCGTGATTTTATTGCACTACGATTGTTTGTTTGTGAATCGATGCAATTTAAAGACCGCCCGGACTTAACGGAGGTTTTATGTGAAGTCACTAAGGCCGAGTTAAATGTGAATCAGTTGGAAGTAGATTTGTATTTTAACTTTCAAGATCGTAGATGAGGACAGTGGTCAATGTGTTTGTTTTGTATTAGAAATCGGTACTGTATTTACCTGTATGTTATATGGGCCTGAATTTAGATATTCTAATAATATTTGTAATGCTAGTTGTTTAACTTTAATACTTGTCAAAGTTTTCTTACATAACTAAAGTAGAAACAACTATGAGAAGGCAACGGCTTTCTTTACTACAATGACTTACTTTGGAATAGAATAACTTACTCTCAGACAAGTTGTCTACTTGACTACTTAACACAGATTGTAATCTTAACTACATACAACTATGAAGTGATTACAAAACTATGCGCTAAAAATATGTAACATCGCAAAGAGAAAGCCCAACTTTTCCTAAAGCAATGTCGTTCGTCCCTTGCATTGCATAGCTGTGAAATTCTTAGTCTACATAGTACCAGGGTACGACTTGTGCTGTGATACATAATTATATTGTGGAATCAGGGGAATCTTTGCCAATTAAATTACTCGCTACCGTGCGCACACGCCAATTATAATGCCCATGTAACTTGTAATTAAGGTTGTTATTAGTTACGTGGATGCTTGTTAGTAATAATATCACTACATAACAATCCACAGAAGTTGTAGACTGAGGAAGTCAACAGGGACGTGTTTAACCTATTGGATGTCCTGGACACTTAATGATAATGGGGCCTATGACTATGAAAATGGTCATTTTATTTTATCTGTTATCTGCCGGTGAACTGGCAGAAATTTTCATACGCGAGCCCTGGGAACTTGTGAAATTTATAAGTCGAGGAAAAGGTAAATTGTTGATGACGAAGAAGAATTTATACCTTTTTACAGTTTAAAGAGAATGCTTTATTATTTTACATTCTGCAGTTTTACTTGAACCAGAACCTATATCGAACACATAACAAGCTTAAGAAAGAACATGTCTTGTTTGTATTAAGGCACCATTCAACGCGAAAGTCGGATCTGTATTAAAGTGTTACCACAAACTACAAATCTATGTAAACCGAATATTAATTTGGTACCAACTGCAGACTCATAACTGGATTCCCTTAAGTGGCCACTTACCATTACTCTTACCACGGTCCTGAAATATCAGTTTGTCAGCATTTAAATCGAGTCGATGTCAATGTAATGGATTCAAATGGGCCATATTAATAAGCTGAGGTACACCTACGCCTTGCATACAATGGGCCAGACTGTCCGACTATCGATTATTATTGGTTATTAGTGGGTGTATTAACCTTTTAAATGTTTATGTAACCCATGAACTATCTTTAAAAAAACATGTTTGTATGTACCATCACCGTTTTGAAAGGGAAAGCGCGTAATTTCGGGTCCTATCTTGCATAATGCAGCGATTTAGAAAGAATCAAACCAAACACAAGACATTTAAATGTTTTATTAAAATGCATCATGAGAGGGTTAGGTACTTTTGCAGAAATTTCCTGAAACTACTTTATGTGATTAACAACCAAACACAATAATTTGATAACTATTGCTTTTGGTGGTTGATCGTCTCAAAAACACACCCGAATTAACATTTCAAAATAAGTAAACGTAGACATACTTATATATTTTGTGTACAGCTTTGATAACACATATTTTATGGATAAATACGAGTACAAATACATTTCAATTGTCGTCGCCAATTATATAAAGTAACCATAGTACCATCAACCATTGTCTCAACCACACCAACTTAGGACTTAAGTTAAGTCCCAAGTTAGCATGAAACTAAAACCCGCGAACAAGGAAGCCAGACTCAATTTCTCAACCGCGAAAGCAATCCGAGAAAGGCATCAAATCGCAGTGCAATTGAAAAATAGCTTATTACCGCGCCCAATAAGCTCGCGGTGGAAAGCGCATCGAGATCTTTGCAATTCCCTTTGCAATAATTCGTCGGTCGGATTCTACGGCTGACGGCTAGCACTATCACTGAGGCGGCCACCAATTCTGGACAGAGTAGGACTGGTCCTGGACAGTGTTTTTTTTAAATCGCAAAGTTCTAATATAAATTAAAGATCTTTCTTTATTTGCGCTGTAAATCTACAGTGATTGAACGATTGATTATTTATTTATACTTAAGTATAAATTTACTCGTCTTTCAAGGTAAAGCACTGCAGTTCATCGTAATTGAAACATTGGTCATTAATCATTTACAACCTCGTTTCAACTTATTTGATAGGTACTCAATTGTAACTTGAAACCTCTCGTTGTTCTCGAGAAAAAGCGTCTTCACAGACACACAGACGGACTATGAAGTTATACTATAAGTACCTTTTTGCGTTTTAAGTGAACCCTTAAAAATAATAGCATTTAAAAATTATTTAGTCTTTCTTCCTAAAACTATTTTTTATCATAGCAACCACAGTCATTTTAGAGATTTGCTCCAAGGAAATCTAACCAAAATAAAATGACGCTTATCTGTCACCGACTTTTATGTGACACAGAAGATCGAATTAGACAAAATCTTAAGATCAGGCGCTAACAGACGTAACGTCCTGACTAATAAGATTACACATTACTCTTCTAATTTATAACACGAAACACGCCACGAATTTGTTTTTCTCATCTTGAATAAGACATTATCTTTGAATAACTTTGTTCCGTAGAGTTTCCTCTTTGCAAATTATGTTATTTACTACAGTAGATTTTGAGAAGATCATTAATTACGTCGCAAAACGAAGGAGGAAAAGTTTTGATCCAGAGTAAACAGACACATTATAGATGTAAATGCGTGAATACGAGGATCAAAAGATCAATAAATAATAATAATCATTTATTTAAAATTAAAAGAACAACAATATATAGTATAAGAAGCAAAACAGTCAATGATCTTAGGTCTAGGAAAAAAAATTTACATGATGTCTAAGCTAGGTGACAAAAAAATTGCAACCTGTGTTTTAGACATTAAATAAGCATAAAACCTAAATATTATTACCTTTAAACAGTAATAAACGCTTACCTATATTAGTAATTAATTAATTACATCAAAAACATTAGTAATTAGCAGAAAATAAAATAAACAATTAATCTACAAAAACATTATAATACAAATCACTTGTCACCTTGCAATCGTCAGCAGATTTTCCGTGTCAACATACGATAGACCTAGAAGCCATGTCAGTACTTTGGCTTTGCACATTTTTAAATTTAGGTTGTAGATGTTTAGAATTCTATTAATTTTATTATATAAAAAAGGGCCAAGAAACGGGAAGAATTTGTGTGCGAAGGCGTGGGAGGTGCTGTTTGGGACAAAAACTATGTCTTTGCGTCAATGATGCGTATTTATTACTCATGCCACGCTATAAGAATGTCGAACCTGCTGAAACCATCCCTACATACATACTTGAACCGAACCTCCGGGGCCCTATGATGATTAACGCTATCGTAAACGATTTTCGAAAACTGTCAAAATGTATGGAATTGACTTAAGCGTTCCACGTGACTGTCTGACAGGTTAAAGACGATGACGTTCGCCGTTTGCATGTTGTATATAGGGCCACTACTCCCTTTCGTCACGGAAACCTAGTCTTGAACTAGGCATTCATAACTTTGCAAACGTATGCATATTGCAAGTTTACTCGAAATTTGAGATAAGTATCTAATTCAACATTTCCGTAATACGATAGCTATAGCAAAATTTCCTTTAGGTTTTTCTGTAAACTCGAAATTTTAGACTCGGTAGATAAATAAGGGCATGCTGCATATTCTTAACTTACGAAACCCTGTAAATGGAATTCAGTTTCTATCTCTAAACCCTGGCCACCTCACACATTAGTATCGCCCTCTGTAGGGTTGTCGCTTTCGCTGAAACGGCGGGGAGGGGGCGTGGCGGCCGCGGGCGCTTCTGATTTACTGCGCGCGCGCATTGACCGATTCATTATTATCACCTGCGCGCGCCTTTACTATGCATTGTGCTAAAGGTAAAAGGGCTCCGAGGTTGCCATTGTTAGGACTTTCGCAATACCCTTGACATCGTTTCGGGCGATGGCATCTCAGTCGTGAGCATGTGATGAGTATTCTGTTGAGGAATATAGGTTTATGGTAATAACAAATCGAGGCTAGAATTCGAGATATCTTCAATTCGAAATCGAGGTTAGGTTTGTTTTATTTGTTTGTTATTATTACACACGGAAAGTAAAAAAGCCGGCTAATGAGACGATTACTGTTTGATGTGAAAAATGGAACTTCCCGTAAGGACAGAAATAATCCAAAATCGAAAACGCAAAAGTCGTAGTAAACCTATTTTCATACACATCAGTTGTGCTCTTTAAATTATACTCTAGTTTATACCACTACCATTACCTTTAATAAAAACGTACGTAAGTATATTTATGAACCGCCACCAGGGATTGCCTTTTTACGATATTCACGAGACTACACAGAAAAGGCGTCCTTCGTCAGTAATAGTTCCACAGACCGATTTCATTCAATAGCTCAGTATTACCATAAGTCTAAGGTTATGCTTACAAACACTGGTCTAAAGTTCTCGCTTTATTGAAGCGTTGATATTTTTGTCAAAGTACTAGATAAGTAATTATAGTCATTTTATTTTGAAACTGAATTTTTAAATACTCTCCGAATAAAAGTACTTGTATAGGTAAATTATATGCGACCATGCATAAATGTGGGTGTGCATTTGCTTATAGATGATGATCGCAAGTGACATTCAATCTCATGCAAGCACTGGCATGTGTGTGCGTCCAATTAGTTTTGTATATTTAATATGTTACGATGAATTATCGTTGTGAATATTTAAATAGGCATAGGCTTGTATTAAGGATAGGAGAATCATTATGAAGAGTTTTGAAATGTGCCAAAACATGCAATTAAATTAACAACCTAATACACAAAATCTAAATAAAATACGCTTCCTTTCAAACTTGGAAACCCCAGTTACTGGAAATTGCAACCTTCTAGTTTAATGACAGTTCAGTCTGACGAGAAATTATTTTTACTAAATACTAAGTTTAATAAAAATAAGTTTTCCGCATTCAGTGCCATATACACCGTGTTTTTTTTGATTTACGATAACTTCGGCATATTACTAGGTATATCTATAGAAACTAATTGGTAGATTAGATTTTTAAATATTGCAAAAAAAAATTTTTTTTCTGTTTAGAACAAAATAATGAAATCTTTTATCTTTGGTCATTCTAAAAGGGCCTTTAGAGTTACCTAGCTAATAATCAGTGTCAAATACGTCTATGTTGGCGTGACATACACACACAAGTAAAGATAACACTTGACAGGTACAAGTCACTTTATATTGACGCGTATACAAACCTAACAATTGGAAACTCTTTACTCGTACGTATTAAAAGAAAATTGTTGTTATCAATTAAGAGCCTTTAACACTAGTTTAACGTGATTAACTGATTAAATTTAAAAATTAAATATCTTTAAAACCGTTAGACTTATCATTTGTCTGTCTTCGGGAAATTAACTTTGTTTGACCTAAAGAACGTTCCCTTAAAGTTATCGTAAATCAAAAAAAACACGGTGTAGAACTACGTAAGGTGCATTATAAATGAGAATCAATGAGGTGGGCACTGAGCCCTCCCCGGCTTTATTAGCTTGTCAAACAGTGCAGCGTCCTGGAAACCCAATATTTCAGTAACAGGATCCGGGATTACAGACTACTGGCGGACTTTAAAAATAAACGCAAAGGCAATAAACCGGATCGCTTTTCAGTTAAGTAGAGTTACTGAACTCTGTAAACGTAGACAGTAGACATTCGCTGTTTTTTTTTACTAGACGCTAAGGAGCTAGCGGGTGACTTGGTATGTAGTGATCACCGCTTTCGATGGATACCAGGAGAGGAATTGCAGGTGCCGGGCTTTAGGAAAAGAATATGCTCATCTCCTTAAGGTCCCCATGTTAGAATATAAAGAGGTAGAAATGTTAATTGATGTTAGTAACTTTTAGTTTCGTCCATGCTTGTTACTTCGAGATCAATTGAAATTAATGTTTCAATAGAGTTACAAACTCGTCTAGAGATAATGGCAATACCTTTGTTAAAACCTCGTAGTAAAAACTGTAGATACCTACGAGTAGATCAATGTTTTCTGTTAACCGAGAAATATTTGACGTTCCTCGACCTATGACGTTATTTGCTTATGAAGCCTTGACAATAAAAAAGAACGAAATTCAATATCCGGTTCTTTGATATCTTGTTGGGGCTCAACAACATTTCTCTTATTCTTTAGAAACTATCTTCTTGCTGCCGAATTCATAGGTTGTACTCGTAAAACCAATTCTTAATAGCTATGTACAGTGCGACAAAAAAGTAGAAATTAAATGAGCGCGCCTCTTTCTACGTAACTGTCACATTTAAGATAAAACTGATTAAACATGGCAATAATTTAGTATGGAATATTTTTAGTTACATTTTATTTAATTTCTACTCTTTTTTGTTGCACTTTAATTTCATAGTTTATTTTTGTCATTTTGTTTATCTAAGTACATACAATATATAGTGAATAATCAAACGATATCGTGTTTGTCGGATAAGTTATCTCGCTTATCGAGAAACTGATTAAAAAAGCAAGATAAATACGTAATCGTACGTTTAGAAAGAAACGAAAAGAAAGAAAAATCATTTATTAGTAACCAACAACAACAACGAGCAAAGAAACATGAATAAAATCATGAAATTACAAAATGATTTCAACAGCATATTCACTTAAATGCCACAGATTAAATAACAGTTTAAGGTAATGCTGCCATTAAAGTCAACACTGATCTTCTGTTGGGACCTTAGGTAAAGTTGCTCACTACATATCTGTACATTCAAATAACTAAGTAAGATCAATTTCAGGGTACTAGATTTCTCAAACCATTTAGGCCCGAGTTCACCAACCAATTTAACAGACGGTTAAGTCTTAATCAGCTGTTAGTCAATACATTTGACAACCGTCAAACTGCTAAACGTCCGTTTAACTGTTGGTGAACACTGCCCTTAATAGTCTATAAGCCTAGAAAGATAAGAAAATACGTATTTAAGTTTTAACGCGTCCCGTAGTTTAAGTAGGATCTTTCTCATAGATGACCGTCAAAATAGTCCCTTACGCACTTTCTCAACTTCCTAACTTCAAGTTTCGTATGGGCAGTTAAGTCTCCCATATAAGCCCTTCAGTACCTAATCGCGCATGAATTAGTGGCGTTTACGCGCACTTTCCAATGTAACGTACAATCGCCACCCACACGCGTCGCGTGCGCCGATCGACGGCTGACGGACGTGCGCGGGCGCATTGCTTATACACACAACTTTGTATTATTATTTTGTTTTATTCTTTTATATTTGCTTGTATACAAATAGGAGTTCAATTTTGGCGGTAGGTTAATGGATAAGATGGTGGTAGCGATCCGGACGGACCCCGCACAAGTCCTACCACCCGCAAAAAACAACTAACAATCAATTAACTTCCGACAAAAAGAGGTGGTGTTAAGGGTTTAACCTGTGTATCTGTGCATGTATGTATCTGTCTATGTATCTGCCGTGGCTCCCAAATGTATGGACTGATTAAGATACGTTTCTTTTTGGTTTCATGAAAACTGGTTGAGCCGTTAAAGAGATATCATGCGTTGAGATAGAGTGGCATGCTAATGAGGAGGCCGATACTCAGCAGCGAGTGACCATAGACTGTAGAAGGAAAAGGAGAAGAAGAAGAGCTCTTATAGAGATCGCCAACACATCGGGCGTTTTTACCTTTTCAATAGTTTTTTTTTTTTTATGGCTTAGAGAAGGCAAACGAGCATACAGGCCACCTGATGGTAAGTGGAAACTGTGACCCATAGACATTCGCAAGCCTAAGACTGCAAATGCGTTGCCAACCCTGAGGACTAAGATCGAATGCCTCTATGCTAGTCATTAAACCGGCTGTCTTATCCCCAAACCGGAACACAACAATGCGAAAACTGCTGTTTGTCGGTAGGTTAATGGATAAGATGGCGGTAGCGATCCGGACGGACCCTGCACAGGGTCCTACCACCCGCGTTGTTTTACTAATTATACTTCAATTGGAAAACCTCTTTTGTACCTACACCATAGAATTCGAAGTGGTTACCAAATAACGTAAAATCTATTTTGTAAATTAAGTAGATCCTAGAACTCATTTTAGACATTACGCCACATACCTTATTTTAAACTATTGATTCTGACGGTCGAGTTCATAAATATCTATACACTTTAGTACCTTACCTTGTCACTTTAATCCCTGTGATAATTCGTAAATGGCAGTTTGAACATGATATTAAAAAGACAAGGTACTAAACTGTATACATATTTATGAACTCCATGGTACGCCACAAGCCTAGTTATCATTTAAAACTAAGTGATCATTTGACGTACCGTCCTTGGTTATGGAAAGCGACTGGTAATGAATCCGGCGCATACGGGACGATTATGCTAATACCGGCGCACTCCGGCGCACTCAACTTTGATCCCTCGACCCGCGATTAGCACTAAACACTTTTATAGCAGCCTCAGACAATTTCTCCTCGCCTGTACATTGTTCATTACAATGTACGCGTCAACTTTTCTTATACAGAAAGCCGTTGAAGACAGAGGTTTCTATTAAACCGTTTTTTATTCAGCTATCAGATGTAAAAACGTTTTTTTTTTATTTTTTTTTATTTATGTGGGTTTCTCAGTTAACTTTTGTACCCATCGACAAGCTTATTGAGAAAACAAGACGAATAAAAACTTATATCCAATATAAACACGGTCGATTAAATTTGGTTTTTTTTTGGATTCTCTGATTTAATCTATGCTACCATAAACCCAAAATATCATGATTGTCATTGCAAACTCGTAAATAAAATTTCAAAATAGGAAATTTAAAAGATTTGCCCCTGTTTCCGATTGTTTCTAAATATCAATTATCACTGTTTAATTATGTAAGCTCAATTATTTAGAACATATTACTAGATAGAACAAACTACGCATACATAGGTTATTTCAGGCATTGTTCATGTATACGTCAACCGCAAAATTTAAAGATCAAAATCAAAATAGCGACTGAGATACATTATGTTAACCGAAGGAAATATGAATGAATAAAAAGAAAACCAGGAACAAAATAAAATATCTAATCGCACAACAATAACAACAGTATCGCACTGTTCGCGTACCTTTACCCTGTAAAATGACTTAAACGACTTCAATACATGCATAGTTAAAATTACACAATTCTCTTGCATTTCCCATGAGAGAAAGCAACCGTAATGCAATTGAAAACACCCAATGAGAAATTTGCTTAGAAGACGATTGGCCGGTGATAAATCAGTGGGTTAATGACGCGTGCGGTGATTTGTGCATGCATTTGTCAACAGGGTTCAGGAATTTCTATTGGTTGGTTTACGATGAAGCGAAACGCGTGTGAAGATGTCGCGTTTGGGAATTGTTTATGTTAGTGCTTGTTTAGGTTGGTACCTGGATAATGCGTGGTTCTTTTACAAATTCGCTGTGAATATTTTAAGAAACTTGATAGGAATCAATTTAAAGTTCAATGCCTTTTTTTTAAACTCTTCCATCCATCGACAGACCAGCCCTAACAATATTGTTGTTGTGTTCCAGTTTAATGACTAGCATAGAGGCATTTCGCTTTAGTCCTGAGGGTTGGCCACGCATTTCCAATCTTGTGATTGTAGTCTTGAGAATGTAAATGTGTATTAGGTCTCTGATTCCGCTTATTATCAGGTGGCCTCTGTGCTTGGTTGCCTTCTCCTTGCCATAAAAAAATATTTCTGCACCATTTTTTTCCAAGTTGATTATTTAAGGATAAAAAATAAAATAAAGACTTCACTCATTTTGAAGTATTAAAATCATCTCAGCAGACCAATGATTAGAACTGGAGAGCTTTAGTAAAAGTCTATAAATAAATTCCGTGTTCTTCATACAGATGCCTAGTTATACCGCTTTGGTATAATATTGAGTGACAAAACGTAAAAAAACAAAGTTTTTCTATAGTCGTAGACGATACAGGCGATTAACATATAAAAATCTAAATTTTCTTTTCCGAGGCCTTAATTTCCCGTTCCAGATTTTAGGTTTAGGCTTACAATACCCACAAATTGAATGGGTAAAAAAATTGCCTACAGTGTCCCCATCTAGTGGTGAACGCTGGTATCACGTGGCTTGCCCCGCACCCCGGAAGGGCGGTCGATAGTGAAAGGTTAGTGCGATCTGCGCGTGCGTCCATCATTGCCGACGGGAACACGTACGTTATGAACTGATCAGATAGTCTATTATGAATTACAGCTTTATTCATAAACGTCAAACAGCTAAGTAGTTTAAATACGCCTTTTATGTTCATAATGCAATACAGCAGTGTTTTACAATGTCATTGGGTCTGATTCAGATTCAGATTAAGATTTTATTACTCAATATAACACAGTATTAATTACATGACATGTCAAATTATATGCAGTTACATTGAGGTTGTCATAAATACAATTAAATAGTAATAGTAGGCAAAAGTCAACACAAATACGAAGAACATAACACAAAAAAGCAAAAAAAATGAAATAAACAACTATCTCCTAATTGAGAATACACACCCTAATAATAATATGTTGTTTGTATGCTCTTAACAATACATCCCTCGAGTTGAAAAGTTACTTCTTGAGTTCCTACATCTGTCAGGTCATTCAAAAACATTATTTAGTATTTTGTCTCACTTTTTGGACCTTGTATTTTTTGTACAAAATACATCAACGCGTTCAAATTTGCGAAGATTAAATCAACAAAAAGAAAAAAATAGTAACAAGTGAAAAACATAATGGATGAAATAGTTTACTTTAACAATACGTATCTATTTGAAAAAAAAACCCGACTATGTTTGAAGCAGTGGTTGTTTGCCATAATAATGTGACTATATGTAGGTACATGTATTATTGAAAAATCTTATTGTGAGCAGGTGTATTTGAATGTATAAAAAACGTAAATCCAGCCAGTTCACACCGTTTAATAAGTGGCCTAGCATCATAATAGGAACGTTCATTTATAATCTTTTTATGAACTTAAGTGGGACTATCTAAGGGCATACAATAGATTATGTTACGACGTTGCTGTGTCTTTGTAGGTATATGGAAGGATGTTTTGTCTACAGGCGAAGTAGACCGACGCTAAAGATGTCCACGTCCATTGTAACGACAATGGGGAATACTAATAAGCTACCAGATGGTTCGAATCGACCAGCCGGTTTGACGCTGGCATTTTTAATAAGGATATGGTACTTATAAGGTTGAACAAGTAGGTAAATTAATCTACTTTTTTATCGATGTTATAGATGCTAGAGCCTAGTCAAGATGTATAAGGCAGTTAGCGATTTTCGAATTCGACAAATGTATAAGATTGACGTAAGCTGTTGACAGATCGCGTTCACCGCTTATGTCAACTCTATAGAATACAAAGTAACACACAATTTTACCTCTTTATAATATTACTATACTTTGATGAGTCTTCATTGCATTGAATCAAGTACCAAAAGTGTCAAAACTAGAGAGGATTGTGAAGGGTTGCTTAAGTCGCGTAGCTGTCAAAAACAATCATACGAATTTAGCTCCGGACGATAACGTTTCTCATCGTCACCCCCTAAATCAAGTCCGATTTCCACGATTTTTGAATAGGTTCTAGTTATTATAAAGAACTAGGTCTGTACGTTTATGTTGTTTTTATTTCGTTCTAAGAAATATTTTCTTCGAAAGGAAAACGTACAGACATATCGCTGCCCCAATATTATAGGGTTCTATGTTACATTGGTACTTCAATTTAGACCTAATGTCACTCTGACAAACTTCGAATTTCAAGTTGAAAAAGTGAAAGATAGAAAATTAATAATATTGGGGCAGCGATATATTTTCATGATGAACATATACAAAAGTCATAAAAATCGGACTAGGTTTTAACCTTAAGGGGACACAAACGTTATCGCCTTTTGTACGGAATTTTCAGTTTCACAATCCTCTTAATGTGACTCTATAAGTACAGTCAGCGTCATATAGTTTGTAGCATCCAAATAGTTCGTTACACGCCCTTGTTACTACGGTAATAATGACGTGTAACGTACTATTTGGCTACTTTGGATGCTACCAACTATAATTATGACGTTGCCTGTACATGTATTATTGAAAAAACTTATTGTGAGCAGGTGTATTTGAATGTATAAAAAACGTAAATCCAGCCAGTTCACACCGTTTTTTTCCCGTCGAGTTGGGAGGAAACGTGAACTAATGCAGATCAAAAGAAGAAAAGTTGCCTATTTAGGTCATGTGCTTAGGCACTCAAGATATGAACTCCTGCAATTAATAACGATGGGCAAAGTTGCTGGAAGAAGAGCTGTCGGGCGCAGAAAAAAATCGTGGCTGCGAAACATTCGGGAATGGACTGGAGTCACAAGTGCAGCGGAGCTTTTCAACCTCGCCAAAGACCGAGAGAAATATGCGGAGCTGACTGCCAACCTTAACTAGTTGGAGAGGCACTATGAGAAGATAAAGAATCCTCTTAAAACCAGAAGTTATTTGTTAATCATAAAGAGTCTTCCAACAAAAAAAAATACATTTCAAACATATTACTTTAGTTACAGCAGAGCATCCAAATGGAACTCCGACTAAGCTCCATTTTAATACCTAATAAATAATCGATCAGTTTCCTATCACATAACGCATGAATCAATTCGCACTCAAATCATAATTAACCCACATTACATAACTAATTATGGTAGCAGATTGCGATACCCATTCAACTCGCTCACTGTTATTCACAATCGATAATACGACGCCATTACAATCGAATTAGAAATCGGACTTTAGATCGAATCGAATTATTGGTTCTGTGCGATTCCGTTGCATAATTGGATTAGACGTGTGGGGCTGTGGAACAGAGGGAGCGAGGCTAATAAGATACGCAACGGCGAACGTGAGACGCGGAACGACTTACGATAGCACGTGTGAGACTATTACTTATTTTGTGGTGTGAGTCTGACTCAATCATTATGTTGTATCAAATTACATTTTGAACATTGACTGAAATTAAGTTATGTCAAGTGTTAAGCTGATATTACGGGGGCCATTCGCAACGTTAAAAGATGGCGGATGTGTAATTGGTTATAGTTTTGTATTTTTGTGTTCAAAGTTCTTTTCTGTTAGTGATTTGTCCTTTTTATGCCTTTGTGTTGCACAGTGATAGAAGACTTGGACTTATTTCACACACAAATAGATAATACTGGTTTATTTTAAAGAAGATTCATAAGCCATCCCTAAAAGTTTTTATTTCAGCTGTCGTGAAGATGCTGTAAAAAGATAGTGCAGATTTAGGCATTTGAATTCTCAAAACTACGATCTTAAGTGTAACACCCTTAATGCGTTGCCAACCCTGAGGACTAAGATGTAACGTCTTTATGCTAGTAATTTCACTGGTTGATTTTATTTCACCTTGAAATACTATTTAATCATGTCTGCTCGACTAATTCCGTGTATTATCTATTTAGGCCGGTCTAAAATTATGAATACCTTTAATAATAACCGTAAATATATCCTTCACTGTGGCACTATCCTTTGCACTAGTCTGCCCGGTTGCGTCAAGTCACATCGGATTGTGATGTGACGACCGCGTTCACGCACACATCCACGTCATTCGATATAAATATGTATTTAAACATATAATTACACATGCGGATATTTATAAGCAGTTGGACGTTGTAAAGCTTAGAAACTTTTACGATGAAGATTTTCTTCGGTTTCGAGGAGTCATAAAATTTATACTTGATTCCTTAAGCTGCATGATATGATTATTAATTCGTTTTAATCTCTAGCTAAGTCGTAGAGGTCATTAATTGCACAACGTTGTGTTATAAGAAATATAATCGTCATAAACGTGTGTCGTTTTTATAATAGTACCTACAGGTTTTGTACAGCACAACACCGCCTTTGTTTATTCTTAAAACTGTGTATCTTAGCTAATAGCGCAGCAGCAGAACGTGTTTTTTTGCCAGAATTATGTTTAAATCAAAAGAAGCTTATTGAATGCATTAGGGAAACCATAAATTAGTCTTCAATTATTTAATATTAATAATATTTGTATGTAGATTAAAATAATGATACATATTCACTCCTATCCATGACCGTTGCTAGTTAAACAATATCGGGCCTACATGCGAGGTCCGAACCGAATCGTAGATTGGTAACAACTTTATTCTCGTAATTGACACAATAATAATGAGCTAAAGTTACGCATTAAGCAGCTGTACCCTTGTGATCAAATTGTTTTAGATATTTCAGTGCCATCGACTCCATAATGGGTCGATTTTACATGAAAGTCAGCTTGATAAATATTAAAAAAGTTCACGATTCAATTCAACGAAGAGGTCTCAAAATAATGTAAGGCAAGGCAACCGAAAACAACATGCGGTGGCTACTATTTAACATATTTTGACAGACGCTTCCTTGATTTTTGTTTATAACTGTCAGTCTGTCGCTTGCATTGTTCCTGACATCAAAAATGCTAATCTCGTGTCTGTTAAACAGCATTAAAAAATGCAGTTTCGTGGTACCGGGCTTTAAATAAGCTCTTTATAATACCAACTTAGCCAATGTGAGACAAAGCCACCTTGAAAGTTCGCATACTCTTATTGTCCTGAGTAAAAATCTGAGTAAATCAAATCATCGATGTAGTAAGTACAAGAAATTCGGATTCTTTTTCAATGATGATGTAGATGATGGTGATGGTGATGGTGATTGTGATGGTGATGGCGATGGTGATGATGATGTTGTCCTTATATACGTGTCCATCTAATTCCGGAGGTGTGAGCGAGCGAAGGTGCTGGCAAAGCCAAATTTGGTCTTAAAGGTAAGGTTGCAAGTACCTAAGTAGCTAATTAATGTCAAATTATTTTTAAACAACTATTACGAGTACATAAACATACTTTCTCTTTTACTAGGACGTTATACTTAAACCAAGTTTTATGTATATAAGTTAGAATAGCATACGCTTTATAAGAAAGGTACATAAAGTGAATTATAATCCGGAAGTAGATAGTTACATTACACGTAGCATCGACAACTCAATTACAAAATAACATAGCGTCGAAGGTTAATTTTGACTTGATTGCTAGTAGTTATTGCCTTCGGATTTAGATGTTAGCCAATAATAAGGTAGCAGGGAATTTGGTCGGCTTCGCTACGCTGGCAGTTTCTTTTCTGTTGTCGGGTAGCATTACTTACTATGCTTAAGTCACAAGATTTGAGATGTTTCCGGACATTTGGCCGTGTATGCGCGATGGTAACGCATCCTTAGATAGTTCTCATTCTCTCATCAGGTTTTAAAAACACAATTTAAGCATGAACAATTTAACACAAGAAGATAAACTAAGATGGAACAAGACGATCTCGTACGCCAAACAATCGTTTTATGCTGCTCCCCTCGGTATCCAATTAGGGGTTGATATTTAGAATCCCTTTGAGCGACTTCCACAACATTAAATGATAGTTGTTATATTAGAAATTTCAAGTTTATACGCTTATGGCCGAACCCTATATACAAACCGCGGATAGATAGGCTTACTGCGGATTAAAATGTCACATTTTTTATGGAAAAATGTCAAATTTTAAACCCGAAGCCTTATCTGCCCGCGGTCTGAATAACGGGTTTGGCTGTTGGTAGTTTAGGCTAAGCGTTATCCGTCGCTGTGTCAATGCCTTTAATATTATGAATTGGTTTTGGTGATCCAAAATGGACTCCCTTGCTCCCCTGCTCAATCCAAACACAGAAAAGTAAATTGATACCGACAAGCTAAGCGTACTTCCGAGCCAATGGACAGGCTCAGTGGTTAATGTGTAATTCGATTATGCTAATCACTTGCTGATTCGAGTCGTGTTTAAGGCAGTGCCGAAAAAAAGTAGTACAATCTAAAAACCAGCTACTGTGAAGATTTTCTATGTGTTAATTTTGGTGTTCGAAATTTGCTTCTTATTAAGCTGTCTATCAGTTTGAAGTATGTAGGTAAGCTGTTTAAAGCTGTGTTTGTTTGAAAGTAAAATTCCTTGTATAGATCTGGAAATAGATGTTTTTTCACGTTTGTATAGTTATTTGTTATTATTTTACTCGCAATGTTGCGACGTAGGTACGTAATGGTAGTTAGTTACTGTTTTGTATATTTGCAACACGCTTATAAGGATACAGTGATATCAAGGGCTTCTCTCTTTTCGCACAGCTAATATAATTTTTGATTGTCATAACATATTGTTTTACAGTGTACGGTTTCTTTTTCTCCTAAAAGTAAAGTACCTTCAATTTCTGATATGTGATAAACAGTTTTAAATTGCTCTTCGTGTTGATAGTCAGATCATCATCATTATCAGATACCGTCAGTTCATTGTACACATGCCTCTATCATTACAAAATAAAATAGTTATTTTTTCTTAAGCTATAAGTGATTTGTTTTTATTGGCTGCTAATATGCAAATTGCCACTTTTAAAATATGCAATATCTTAAAACGATTCAATTTTCATATACACGTAATAAGAACTTTTAATTAACCAAACATGCCATTTTCGTTGGTGACGTCTTTACCAATTAACTTGAAGCAACTTGTAAAATTCACGCGAAATGACCATAAGTTGGAACCTCATTACAATTAACTCATGACCGAGTTACATCGCGGGGTAATGCCTTCCTGAACCGTAATTGGCTTCCGCAGCGATACCTACACCGATACCCATACAATAATGTGTGACTCGAAATTATTTGCAATTATCTTTTACGGACAGTTGGTGTGGCCATGTTTTTTTTTATACAGGAACAGACAAACTTACCTCTTACCATTTGGGAGATTGAGACAATTTCCTTATGGTTTCTCTAGATTTATTCGCTTCTTCGCATACTCCCTTTGCTCTCTTCTGTGTACCAAAAACCAGACTCAGACAGCGGAATTTAACATCCGGACTTGTTATTTTGTCTAATATTTCATTTTCGAATTTCTATGTTTCTAATTATCTTCTTCTTTGTCGATTCCTTGAGGCTGAGTGTAGTGTCGACCAAGTGCGCTGTTTTGCATCTGTTCTAGGGTCAACATTAGGGATTCTAATAGCTAATTCCACACAGGAAGATACAAGTGAGAAGTGAGAAGATACAAGATACAAGTGTTAGCCTTAGTTTTGTATCTTGTAATTACTTTCGATTACTTACATATTATAACTTACCTCTGCATCTAGTAACCAAAAATCGCATCGCTTGGTCACCTGACGCCGTAAGGTCGCTGAGTCATTACGATGACGATATCTGGTTATAATCAATAATAATATCGATTTTTCTTCGGTACAGATTGTTATCTTTGCTATGTTTATCGCGCATATAATAGTAGTGTTTACACAACACCGATATTAATGAAATCGAGTATGGTATCATCTTGAATTTGGTTATTGATCGTGCGTTACGAAAAGGCATTGTTGTTTTTATTTATTTACCACAAAGTTTCCGTTACCTACATAACACGTGTTAAATATTTGTGCCTAACTAAACAATCTCTAATATGAATAGTGCAGAAGCTAGTTCGATAATCAATTCATCAAAATCAATTATAGAATTACTTAGTTTACTAATCATAGTTAAGAAACATAATGGTTTCACCATTTCTTAATGTTCCTATTTTTTACGATATTGTCAAATGAACACGCTAAAAATGGTCTCATAAGTCACTGCTGACACGATTCTGATTTTATATAAAGGAATAATATTAGGTCGAATAGGTCGAAAGATAGAGCCATACATATAGTACATACGTTAAACATTTCATTGTGGTTTGCAATTTCTTAGCACATTAAGGGACTATCTTTATCCACTATGCTACTACATTTATCTACTTTACCACTGAATACAATTAGCTTGACCAAAAAAAATAAGTCACGGTTTTTACATTCTAATTCAAAAGAATAGGTAATTTTAAGAGACCCATTTCATTAATTTTGTATTTGAGCAAATAGTTTTTTTTTATATCTTTATTTATTTAGCAGACATTTTATGGATGACATGATTATTTTAAATTTGGAATGGCATTTTCTAGTAAATAACATACAATTAAATGATATCTAATGATAGTAAGTGATTGTAATAGTGCATTAAAACTTATTATTTCAAGCGGATTTCGCCTAACCTGTAAGATACACCTAAGAGGGCTTCAAGCCGAAAACGAAAGTCAAACAAAGGTTAAATATACTTTTGTCGAAATATCCACTAGATAAATATTTCAAAAACTTAATAGTGCAGAACTACTTTAAAACCTTATTCCTCGAAATGACTTTCGAAGTAAGAGTAATTGTAAACATATGAACCATTCCAATTAGAGAATAACTCTTTTAAGTGTTTAGTAAGTTTAGTGGTGGTAGGTCCTTGTGCTGTCCGGATAACTACCACCTTCTTATCCTTCAACCTACCGCCAAACAGCTGCAGTGATCGCATTATTGTGTTTTGGTGTGTGAGGATGACAACCGGGGAAATTACTGGCACACAGGAATTCCATCTTAAACTTCGGGGTTGCAAAGCATTTGCTGTGTTAGGATTGCTCTCTGACATTGTAGTCTTGAGAATGTCAAGGGGTCATTGATCCCACTTACCATCAGTTTTCTCTATATTTAAAAAAGTCAAACGTTTTATGTAATAATGATTCGTTTTCAATATTACTTATGAAATACAGGTACTAAATTTTGTTGAAATAAATGTTTTAACTAACGAAGGTTTAGCCCCCGCTAGGCCAGGGTAAGATTTATTGGATTAACCACTGGAACGGATACCCGCTCTCTCTGCTGACCTGAGACCATTTAATAAATGGATCTATGCAGTGAAATATTGCGCACTTTCTCCGGTTCTTCAGCAACAGATCAAAACAGCAGCATAAACATTGTGGCTTAAATCCGATTTGCTTCGAAACAAATCAAACGTTTATAGTAATATAAGTCGTGTCTTGTTGTTTGCATCGAAATGTTGTTTGCATCGAAGACCTATTTGTGTTTTCATTTATATGGAATGTAATTGTAATGTTAGATAACTTCAGTGGGAATATGTTTTGGATTACACTTTTCAAGTCTATTTTCGGTAATCTCTCATCTATACTCATCCACACAACTACACTCAGGAGCAAAAAAATCGGGTCAGAGTGCGTTTTTCATACTAAAGAGGCTATCTCGAGGCCTTGGTTCCTCCTTTTAGTGAAATTTGATGATGAATACCCTGAGCATTGATACAGGACTTCCAGAGTACCTAGGATACCCAACTGAATGAATGCGCGGTTAACGCCGGAATTGTGCATGTTCAGAAATACATCTAAAATGCCAATAAAATGTAAGGAAATCCAAATGCTGACCCAAACTCTCCCGCTGTGGTGTTAAGTGATTGTGCGATCAGTTAGGTATCTTAAGAACTTTTGACCTCCTCTATTGAACCTCGGAGTATCCACCATTAAACCTCACTCAAAACAACCCCTGGCGAGGAACCAAGGCTTCGAAATAGCCTCATTTGCATGAAAAACGAACTCTGACCCGGTATTTTTGCTCCTGAGTGTATAACTTTTTCATGCTAATTATCACATTATTCAAAACCTCTCTGGGTACTCCTACCACTTGGCTGACCACTAATTGGCATCCGCTTACCCCTTTTACCCGAGCTGATACAATTGTGAGGATTTTTCAGATTTTCTGAATGAAGTCTGCGTGCTTATATTTTAAACCTCCATAATTATTTTAAATAAATCATACAGGTACTTAAAAAAAAAACTGAATGCATCCATAGGAATATGAAGCGTTGATAAGGTTTAATTTAGAACTTCATTTCACAATAGGCTCTTTTGTACCTGAAGGGTTACAGATTTCTCATCCCATCGGAACCGAACAAAATTGTCTACGCTCGTATTGTTAGTCTTATCAATCGACCTAGTCCTGCCGCTATTCACTTTGGTCACAGCTTTGTATTGAAACAGAGAGTTCATAAATAAATTGAAAAAGAGAGTTCATAGGTAAATAATCGCCAAGTCTTAACGGCGTTAGTGGTGGGTCCGTCTGGATCGTTACCATCAATCATCTCACCCTTAAATATGCCGCCACACAAAGTTGTTAGTTGGTCGTGTTCCGGTACGGACAACCGATGAAATGAGTTTTTTTGTTGATATAAATTACTACGCCATTCAAGTTCTATTTGCAAGAAACAAATGCGCATCTCGTAGAAATTTCTATGGGCAGTAGTTAAGAAAACTGAGTATATCATAGAGGCAGAGGCTGTCCGTCCTCGCATTCGCATTGTATATTATAAGCAATCTTAGGATTGCATATGTCTATGGGCTTTACAGTCTACTTGCAAACAAGTGCCCAGTGTGCTCCTTTGCCTTTCGTAGGCCATAAAAATCATAGCTATATACATTTTTTCATCAAGTTAATTCACTTAAGGTGTTTTTTTTTCGACATATGATGACTTCAGTTATCCAAAATATTTTTTTGCTCTAGAAATAAGTTAACTTGCTTTCTAGTTCAATTTAACTACGTTTTTTATCGCGAATAAACGGTGAGCCTTCTGTATCATCCACGTCCAGCCCACCGCCCGGGGAGCGGACAGGTTAATAGATTTCTTCATTACGAGACGTCGGCCACGGCGCACATTACCGATATTATACGGTAAATTGTGCCAGTCGCCTGTGGGCTGATTGTACACAATCTCGACGTCGATACCGCAGTCGATTAATCTGAGCCAGCGAATCAGTCTTGGCTATTTAAAGTTAGAAGCAAATTTTAAGATTCGATCGTCTCAAAAATTTCAAAATTATGTACATAATATAAACGTGTACAGTTTTATTTTTAAGATATCAGTTTAATTACGTATTATTTGACATGCAATGCAATTTTATTGCAATATGAATAGACAAACTAAACTAATGTTTGAAATAATTTCGGAAGAAAGTAAGCGTTTTTTTTTTCAAAATTGGAATTCTATTAATTAGTACTTATAGGATTTACCAAAACAATGTAATACTAAATTATACTAAGCTCCAAGAAAAAAAATCCTAGATAGATCTGAAATGTATAATGGCATTACATAAAATAATACCTACGATAATTCTGTATTACGATTTTTCCCTCACGACTTCGACATGGTAAAGTATTGGTCCAATTTAGACCTCTTTAGAAACTTTGTACTAATTGGACATATCCTTTTTAAACTGCGACAGATACAGATCGATCTAAAATCAATTTGGCAACCGGAACATTTCGCCACACATTTGTTAAAGAATAACTATTGCGCATGCGCCTAGATCTAGACTAGACTTAACGTTCAGTACCAGGAACTATATTTGCGGTTCATTACATATTTAATTTAAGGCGTTGGGCAGTGAATTAACAGAGTTTGATAGTGTTCCATATATGCACAGGTGGCTCATTTGTTTCGAAGATTGACGATTGTAGATAACCTGATTTAATTTAAATCATGCAAATTATAGCTAATGAATCAATTTTGACACGTGTGTCAATTCATGAATGGCATGGACTGTTACTGACATTATTACCCGTCTGCAAGAAAAGGTTATATTATTTGCACACCTGTAGGTAATTAGGTATGTCTGTAAAAATGTTTTTGACTTTTGTCCCCGAATATTTCATATCCTTTTTGACACCCTAAATCGCAATCTTTGATGACACCACATTTAAGTCGCCTCCACACTAAGCCACAGCAAAAATTGGAAATTGTTTACTCATGTAGAGGTGCACTAAGAATATTTTTTCGAAATGAATTCCCCAACCAGGAAGAAATGTACCCAGTTTTGTCATCCTCTAGTTTAGTATAAAGCCTATTTGTATCGTATTGTATAATTTGTATACGCAGAAAGATAACAACTTTAGCCTTCCGTCCGAGAACACAATGGACGCCCACCACCGCGTGCCTCGCGTGTATCCATTGCTTTTGAAAACAGATAAACATACAACAGTTTTAATGAGGTGTCAATGAAAGATAAGGAAGCGGATGCATTATCAGATCTGATATTTAATATAGAATGTGATTTATTGTGATGACCTAAGTTGTTCAATACTAAATATTCATTTTGTTGCTTCTGTCTTCACTGAAATCAGTCCTATCGGAAGATGTTCTGAGCCCTTTTTATTTAGTGTATTTATATAAATTAAATCCTGTTAATGTTAAAAGTCAAACATCAACCAACCAGCTAGGTATCATAAGTTTGTAAAGAGCTATCTGTTTCCTCATTAACACAATAAATTATTCCAATTTGCGAGAATTTGTGTTTCGAAACTTACATCGACTTTAGAGATTAGACAGAAGGAACGTAGAGATGTTTGACCCGTGATAGCGCTATGATCCAGCATTTGTACCAAAGCGCTATTTTATTCAAATACGCTATCCGTAATAATCCCCATTTGAAAGTCGATTACGTGTTGCAATATACATAATTTCATACAATTTCCAACTTTCATAAGTTTCACTGTACATTCACTTAGCGAAGATTGGCATCAAGGGCAGTGGAAAGGAGCGGCGATAGGGTCAGGACTGAGGAAACACTTGAAAAGGCGCTGATAAGAGAGACCGTGCAGAACGGCTTTATCTTGTGTGTTGTCTGAATACGGCCGTGGTCAGCATTACGATCAAAAGTGGTTAGAGTTTTTGTATTAACATTTTGTCTTAAATTTAAAGCGCAATAGCTAAAGTGTCGTTCAACTAAATAGCTCTGGCCTTATCTGTGATTATGACATTGGAATTTTACCGAAAGAGACACTGAATACTTTAACTAAAATAGTTTTATTGTGCGTTTATTAAGCGGGCAAAGTTTTAAGGTCCATCCAGCTGTATTAATTTTAAAACAACGTACCGAGCTTCATGTGTTGTATATACCTTATGTTGATATAGTATTATCATCAAATTGTTGACTTCCTCCCTGACACGCCCTTTTCACCTCCTTCGCATTCATCAGCACACCAATTCCGGGTAGAGATCTCATGTGCCACAAATGAAATGTCGGCCTCAAAACAAGTGAAGATCGCTTCATGTGATACACTGAGCTTGCCGGAATTTCACTCGTAATTTCGTCCGTAGATAAGCAACGTTGACAAGCCGCGCAAATTGAATTTAAGGATATTTTGTTATTTATGGAACGTCGCCGGTGCCGTGTGATTCAGGATTAACCGAAATAACAAAAAAAGAAACGCTGTTACTGGCATGCTTTGGAAATTGCAAACCAAGATTATTAATATGAATCCTAGAACTAGCAACAATGACAAGACGAGTACAAAATGTTGTTGCTTACAAATTTTAAGGCTAACATTCACATTACAATTATCTTAAAGCTACATCACAAGCCTTTTGCCTACGAAACTTGCAACACAATCAACAATTAGGCCCTCGTAATATCATAAATTAGCATACATAGTTAAACACTTACGCTATCAAATATCTCGCAAACCTGACTTCCTGTTCTTTTGCCGGCTACCTTTTCATTGGCTGGCGTGGCTGCCCACTATCTGAGTTCATACTACCAGCTCACCATCACACTGACGAAAGCACCCATTTGCAATCATTTGCATCAGGAAACAAGATAATGCAGCACTGGGGTGGTCTCTTAACAAATAAAGCCACCAATGGAGCCGTTAGAAATCTTGTAGGGAAATATAAAATCTAGTCCAGACTGTTTATTTGCAATTTACATATGATTTCCAATCGATATTGAATAATTTAATATTGGATTGGTTCTAGGAATTATTCAACTTAAGGAACATGTTAAGGACTTTGAATTTGTGAGTCGTGCTTTTCAGCTCAATGTCTTAACTTTGTGTACTATTAAAGTACTCGTAGACATGTTTACAAGGTCTATTAACTAAAAATGGAGCAGTATATTAAAAACTGATAGCTATTTCGCAAAATTTTAGGCATAAAGTCGTTGAGTTTGGTTTCTCATTTCGTTTGGGTTGAATGTTAGTGGTTTTCAATCAGCTTCATAGCGTCTGTGGTTGTAGTAACACTTTGATTTCACAGATAAATTAAACCGTTGTCTTTGCCTCCAAAACTAGTTCCAAACGGAGGTCAGACTTATCAATGCACCATAAATAATAATGATTTAACACCGCACGGGCTGCACCGATTGCATATATCAGTTACAATAGCAAATTTCAATTCGACAATGCAAATCGGAATATCGATCGGGGTAATAAATATCTGCATCCGTACACACGTAAAATCGGTAGCGGCTGTGTCGACATAATATGGTTATTTATGGGTCTGTTTTATCTGGCCCACCTCGCCATACAGGGTTCAAGTAACAGAGAAACAATAGAACGACCAACGGTGGAATAAGAACCTTAAAATTCCAAAGACTTTTTAGTTACAAGCCAAATGGTCCTTTGAAATGGCTTTAATGCATTCTCGACTTCTTGTTTCCAACTTTCATCGGAATGCCCATGCAGTAAAGACTTGACAAGCGATGGATAGGACAGTCGAAGAACACAAAACAAGACACTACAACACGTTGACTTTTATGTTTCCGTACGTCTGTTGTGAAATAATCTTGTTAATGTCTGCAGCAGACTACTGGTTGCTCGCTGCCTTTTGACTAAGTACTTTGTTTTATTTTAAAATTACTTTAGTTAAATATGACCGTGGCTTTTCTGCCCGTGCATTATTTGTCGATGCATTATCTATAAGAATAAAGTGTAAGTAGTCTAAACAGTTGCATTACCTTTGAAATGCCTATTAATCAAATTTGCCATCCCATTTTCAGAGTGCACTAAAACCCGGTAATCCGATTCCACTAAATTAGGCAAAGTGCTCTCTCAGAATTGCAGCCTCGGAAACTTTCTAAATCAGACAGAAAGACAGACGCTCCGACATTTGTATTAGCTGGATGATTACCTTTAATATATTAGCGTGCGAGTTGGACTGGAGACATTAATAACAGTGATCATTAACTTGACTCGCCCACTTGCGGGGGAAGTGACGTAATGCGTTTAGGACTTATTCAAGCGCAATTTCCTCCTTATCATACGTTGAAAGATAGTGTTTTATGCGCCGTGTCCGTCATTAGATAATGTAGTCATAAAGAAAATTACGAGTTGCGCCCACGCGCGTGTAAATATGCCGTCGGTGACCGCGAATCCAGAGTTGCTCAGGGCGTTCTGCTTTGTCTACATTTTCTCCTTGTATTTTCAACTAAAGCATTGATTTTCTAAGATTTATGGGTATATGATGCAAAATAAGTAGTGAAGAGTGGGCACAAGTGCTCTATTTTCATCTTTGTGTATTGCAAATCTCAATTATTTTCGTGCATTGCAAGCTTGGACAATTTAAGAGAAAGCAAAACTTTTTTCTTATCCGTCCAACACGAACACAATATATCAAGCAACGTAAACAGCGTTCAAGATCGAGATATCTCGTTTGGCGCAATCGTGGTCGGTTGTTAAATCAATACGAAGGGATCGTGCACAAAGTGGGCGTTTAACCTCTGGCAGAGGGCGGCGCGGGCGCACCGCGTGAAGCCATCGATCACATCGCTATCGCTAAATTAACCTAATACAGCCACTGAAGTTAAACTGTCTTGTCCTGGTATATGTCCCGGTTAAAAGTTCGGAAACGAAATTTGAGTTTTCTGATAACGATTCATATGATTACATAATATAAGCTCATATTAATAATGCTGATAATAAACACTAAGCCCACAGTACCTGTAGTCAAAACTATGGTATAATTTTGTCCAAATTTAAAGGAACTGTCATGTGTAGCTCCAGCGTAAAAAAGTTCTTTACAAATAAATAGAACAGTCTCATCGTTTATTTTAACTTCAAGTATTCACCATATAATGTCCTTCGTATACAACAAGACGGTTTTTTTTTTTGCCAATATGCTGGGAAAATAAGGACCGTGAACCCTTTGCAGCAGCCTTCACCATCAATCGCCCGGTCACTCCGGTCACTACCCGAATGTGACGCGGACAAATCGTCCCGCACCGGCACTGTTTCCAATTTAGTGCGCTCCGTGACCCAGCCTCGACTCCGTGATGTTCGGCACCCATTATTTGCATGTCTGTTGGAGCTGCCATGTTTATGGTACACGAGAGTTGGCAGCGTATATTGATGATTTTATGGTGTAAGGCTGCGTCTGTTACGTGATCATGCGCTTATGAGATATGGTTGACTTTTGAAATGTCGGTTGTTGTATTAGGCTGCAGGTCCACCAGGGTCGTGCGAGGCAGCGGAGTGGTGCGCAAAGTAAATGACCACCAATAGGATTACCTAAGTTTCTAGCCTCGCTTAGTGCAGCTCTACTATAGGTGGATTTTTTCCTCTTGCACCGCTACCTCACACAGCTCTGGTGGATACGAACCCTTTATTGGGATCATGATCAAAGTTTCTGAGTTGTAAATTAAATCAACATGTTTTATGGTAATCCTTGAGCAAATCTTGAATATCTACCACTACATGCTTTACGGACACATTACTGTAAATGTCACAAACCGTCACACACAGATACATTTTACAGACAATTGACATTAATCAGCCCTTCCATAATTTTGTTAACTTACCTCTTTTGCAAATTGTGCAATAAAAGCCTTGTTTAGATTTACATTTATTTTCAACTACCTAATCCAAACCAGGTGACTATATATTGCAAAAACTACAGTTGGCCTAATAAAGCGAAATGCTTGACAAGGGGAACTAAGAGACACGGAGATAGGGCGTCACTCAAGATGACGCCTCGATACCGAACTAGTTTGGTGGCTGTCCAATTAATGTAACTGATTACTTTCGCTGGTTATTTCGCAACATAGTTTACAAATGAGGGTTTACAAACCTCCAAAATGTAAGGGTCTTTGTACTACTTTGGGTTTGCCCGTCTTTTTTCGACATCGTTATCGTCAACAATATGATAAAGACATTAAAGCAGGATGGACTAAACCAATGTGGAATAGAGGCCCAGCCTAGCTGCCTAATTGAGAATGCATGCGCTATAATGTGTTTTATTCGCTCGGACGGAACTACTTAATCTCGCCGCTGCAATTTCGCTAGTCCATCCGACCGACCGCCATTTTTAAAAGAATAACACCCCAGGACATATCTTTAGATGAACTCCAACTAACATGTCGTTGACTCAGAGATCCCGAGCTGTACTTATTGAAGTTTCTAGGTACCTATTGTTTATTAATCTTATCTGTAGCTTGGTTTTCTTGTTCTTATTATGATTTTATAATGTTATATTTTCATTATTTCATCCGACTACCTAAAGGAAGGTAATGTTTTTCGTTGTGTTTATGTTTCTTTGTGACCTCCTGTAGGCTAAAAGCTTTGACGGATTTTAAAGTGCGGGGTGTCGTTTGGTTGTTATTTATTCAAGAAGTATTATACTGCCCTTCTACGGAAAAAAGGCACATCTACCATATGAATTGTATTGCACTTCCAACCTAACCTGTGAGAGTTTAATATGTTCTATGAATTACCACTTGTGCCTTTTCTCCGTAGTAGGGCAGTATAGCCCGTATAAGAAACTCCTCAGTCCTTATGCTGCAAGGGTTGTCGAGTTTTTAAAGCTTCCTTTTTGTAAGACTTGATACCTGCAGAAAACAAAAACTTTTTGGTTTATTGTCTCATGCCAATATATAGTTTTGATTTTAGTGAAGGCTACTTCGTTAATAAGTCTCACTTAACTCGGCTTAAAGCCGAAGTAATTTTTAACTTTAATAAAGAAACTTTAACACGGCGAGCCGGCTGTCAATTAGTAACATAAACATATTGCGCAACTGAACTGGGGTATTGTGCCATGCACCGAACGAGATCTGTGCATGCGCAGTAATGGAGCTATTGTTGGGTTGCGTCACTGGAAGTTGCATTGATCAGCGACAGATCGAGAGGCTGCGATCGATCAGATATCATGTATGCAATGTGTTTGCTCATTCAGGTACACTGATTATAGGAAATGGTTTTCTTCGATGAAGTGACTGCACTGAACGTTAGGAACATTGTACTATAAAATATTGTAAAATTTAAGTAACTTATATTGGTAAAAACATCCCAATTTCAAGGCTATAATAAGTTACTCGGTTTACAAATAAGAGTCCCGTGACATACGGACGGACAACAGATCGTCCGCAATAGGGCCAAAAGGGCCAATGCCAAAGGTGACCCCCCGCCCACTAATAACCCATTCTTTTCTTAGGGCCTGATTATTAAACACTTCTTGTTTTTCAAAAGCCTAATTGTCATTTTGAGTGTAAATCAAACATGAATTCAATTCAGTTTAGAAATAAAAGTCTTGAGTGGCTCGAGATGGCGTCCGCACCTTTATAATTACGGAGGCGAAATGAAAAGGCATTTTAAATCCATTAAGGCAATTATAAATTCAAGCAATTCATCGCAGCAAAGCGTAAAAGCGACAAAATAAATACAATTACACGCAAGACCGGGTGGCGTAAAGCATGGACTTTTAGCCATTGTGCCAGTAGATTAATTTGTAAACAAAACAATGTTTGATTATTATATTAACTAGGAATTTCTGAAGGATTTATGGCCCGTTGTTTGATCAGGAGGGTTATTATGACATGGCTATGCAATTCATTTTACCGCGAGCGTAAAGGATCGAGCTATGGCAGTTATAAAGCTCTGCCCTGTTCTCTCAGCGTAAACAGAACTGCATAGCCATGTCATAATAACCCCCAGTAGTAAACTCACCAAAAGCTGATCCCAAAAATGAAATTTTCGACAAGAACTTATTAACAATTTGTTAAACTTTGATTAAACAACAGCCCCTAGTCGCGTTATGACTTGCAGTTGTTTTTAAGCTTTTGTAACATGTTTTGCCTACCGCCTACCACGAATCGGTATACCTTAGCTATTGTCATATACGATATAGAGGACTATGATAAGGATGATAATGACGATAGGTAATATAATATACGTATGTATAAATATAGTTAAGATTTGCAGTTCTTACATTTTTACTGTATGGAACATAGAAACAAAATTGTTTAGTAAATATTCTTTCGAACTTCCTTTAATCTTCTTTACATAGTGTAAAATGAAGTCGCAATTCAATTCAGCAATAGATTGAGCGTGATTCAAGAGGAAGGTTTTTACGTATAATAAGTTCTGGACTTGTACTGGTGTCATCGAAAACTCACATAAACCGAAGCAAAGCGAGGGCGGGCGCTAGTTGATAATAATGGGATTTTAGTCCACAAGAATAAAATGTACTATTTAACCGAACAATTGTTCTCGCGCGTGACATCCATGGATTATTAACTTCTATTAAGTCCAGGGCAAATATCTATAAATAACTTATCAATGGCGAAAACAGGAAAGAAAGTATTAATTAAAATTTGAATGATAATAAAGTCATTAACTAGGAAATTACAAATGCAAGTTACGTTTGTGCACCTGGGGGGCCTTTATCTAACTAAATTTAACAGAAGTAGTTCTGGTTTAAAATTGAGTGTCGATCTCGGGACCGCTTATAGCTTAAGCCACAGCTCAAGATCGCACTCGAGAGCGGAAACACGTCACTCACGCGGCGGGATCGCAAGCGATACTAATTGAAAATGAATAGCGTTACTGACCGCCTTCAGCGTCAGGGAAGAAATTAACCATTATATTTAGGAGAAATTTGCGAATATTCCGATAGCAACTGTGGGAAAGGTGAGTCATAGGAAAAAGGTGTTAGGGTGACGGAACCAGTAATGGACAAGGACTTAATAATGTACACTTGATTCTTATTTTACAAAGATAAGGTTAATTCATTTGTATTTGAATTAAGAGTGAAGTGTGCATTACTGGTGCCTGTCAGCTAAAAGTGTTCATCATAATGCTGTCACCCTACTAAAATGTTCTTCTTCTAGAAGTGTTCCCTAACTACTCGGTCGGAGATTAGATCCCGGGGATCTTTTCTACTCCATAAAACCCACTTGCTTTTGACACGTTATTTACATGACAGTAATGGCGGCCGAGTTAATAACAATACGATAACTGGTTAATACCGAGTAGAATAGATCCTCTGGAACCTCAGTATTTCTTTCGCAAGGCGAAGATCACTTGCAAGCGAGATCCTTGCTCGTGAGTGTAGTCTCGAGACTTAGGGACTTAGTCAGGAACTTACTTAGAAAAGCGTACATTTTAAGTTTCTGCCGTTGGTTCCTTCAATTTCATTATCCTGTCATTCGATAGACCTTTCTTTCAGCAATACTCTGGAGCAGTATAATTTTTGTAAAGTATTTTACGATCTACTACAGTTTTCACAGTCATAATGATCACTCGCTCGGCTCGCTTTTTACCTCTCAATACGTTGCGAATACATTTTTGAGATAATATGGGCACATAACGTGCTGACTGCCCATCAATCTGACATTGGACATCAACACAGTGAAGTAGCAGACATATCACATTGTCCCACATCTAAATGTTAAACCAATTACACGATAGATTGTCTGACAGATGAACTTGGTCACAATGATGTAATTCTGAGCACATAATATTGAATATGCTTGTGCCAAAATCATCACTGTCAGTTTATTTGATTTTATTATTACATTACCCAATAGTGTTAAGTGCTATTTGATTTCAATCAGTTCATCAGCGATAATTATGCTTACTTAACGTTTTATACAAGCAATGGTTCATATAAGTTTATCATTACATCATTATAATTAATATTGTTAAGTAACTATATATTAGTATCGAGTATGTTTTCAAAACATTGTTGTAAGGGATAAAATATTTCATTGTAATTTAAAGACGACAAAAGGATAATTTAAGTACCTATGAGTTGAGTTTTTTTAGCATGTCAAAAATATTTTTTTTAAACTACGGTTACTGGTTGTTTGCGGTTTATCGAATGCCAACGCTACTAGAGAAAGTAATGCAATTCTATATACGGTTATTTTTATGAAAAAAATACTCAGTCATCACCTTCTTAAATTCCAAATGACAAGTGGCATTCCGAAACGATTGTCCTTTTTCGGCATTCTGAGATTTCTGAGTTAAAGTGTGGGCGGCCCAGGAAGTATGCGAGCTCCCACGGGCTTTCAACGCTTGATTCATATCGTTTCTCACTGTTGAAGGCTACCAGAGCTTAACTAGGATTCAGCGAAATATAGAGACTCCAACAGCTCCTGTAATACCTACTTAATTCCAAAAAAAGACTGATTTAGAGATGATTGATTGATGAAAAAGGGCAACTAAATCAAATTGTATTGATATCTTCAAATCGTTTTATTTATACTAGGATCTACTACGATGAAAATATAACTTGGGGTAAAACCAGTGCTTCTTAATCATTAGATGCGTCATGAAAATGATGTACTGTACCTGATGGTCGTCTAGCATTGGTCCCCCGCTCCCTCCACGCAGTTTGCGTCAGAATCTTAATCCACCTGGGGCAATAGCCAAGAAGCAAATGTTACTAACGTTTACCTACTCGTATTCTATCGGTCACAAATGTATGGGATGACAGTTGACCACGTGGTTTATCGTAACGCACGAGAATGTCATCCCATACATTTTGAGTAATAGAAAAGAAACTAGTTTGACTACGGAATCCTAAGTAGCGTTTGCATCTTGGCTGTTTATCGTGACTGAAGCGTCTTTGCAATACTCTCTCAGATTAATGATACCTCTTGTCGATCGAGGTATCTGTCATGATACAAGCGCCCTTAAACGTAATTTTCTGTTAGAACAGCCATTACATAAATGGCGTATTGCGTATTAAAATGACTTTCGAGTGTGAAATTTTCCCTCCAATCCGCCGACCACTTAACCACTGTTCTCTTATCTCATAAAAAGTAATCACCCCACTGGAAACGCTTATAGCGAAATGGATGCTATCGCACCTTATCGATAGACGAACGAGCGAGATAGCCTGATAGGTGCCGGTGCGTGCTTCCCTAAGGACATTTTTCAACAGGCGATTGAGAAGCGAAATTATAGGCTTTTTACAAGTTAATGCGGCTATAAATAGGCGATAAGGATCGCCAGTCATAGCGTAGCACGCGCGGGCGCCGCTCAAGTTAAGAGCTGTTGGAGTCACTCATTTGTACGCGGGAGACGACAATAAAACGTGCCTAGAGCTAAAGACTGCATATAGGATTAATATTATGCGAAATCTACGAAGCTAGCGTTCCCTGGTTCGATTCCCGGTATAGGCAAATATTTGTGTGATTAGCGCGAGTATTTCTTTTTGAGTCTTGGAGGTTTTTTTATGTATTTAATATTTATTTCTCTACCTACATATGTGTAGGTTTAGATAATAATAGTAAATATTTAATAAAGAATAAATAGTCAAACAAAGAATGAAAACTCCCAAAGATTACATTGTTTTCAACCCACGAAGCTGCTGCCCTTTACTACTTTATTTTACATACCCATTTGTGTAACTGAAACTCAATTCATTACTTCTTCACTTTTCTAAAAACAGCCAGCAACGGGTCCGTTCATTTGACCGAAATACGTTTGGTCGAATCTATCGTTTCGCAACTTTTTCATTTGGCAGCCCACTTTTATTTCTGTAACTGTAAATATTTCAGGATTTATGTCTGTACCTTCGCGAAGACCCTATAGGTTAGGTTAGGTTAGGTTAGTTTTTATAAAAATCCTGAAATATTTACAGTTACAGAAATAAACGTGGGTTGCCAAATGAAACGGTTGCGAAACGATACATTCGACCAAACGTTGTTCGGTGAAACATTAGTGAACCAGCCAGCAACTATGAATATTCTCAACGTTCCAAGTTCAAATAAAATAATCCGTTACCGCCGCCCGCGCATGGCTTCTGCCCCGCCGGGGGCAGCAAAGCCCAGTAGCCGCTTTCACTCGCCAGACAGCACGAAATTCGACTAATAGCCTGAATTATTGCTCGGTGCATATAAGAGTGCAGTGAAAGGTTTTGAGTGCAGTTATGACGTAAGTAATTTTCATTTTGATTTTGTTCACAACGAAAGTTATTTGAAATAAAAGTTTTGTTATTCGGGTAGAAGGACCATATTGCGTGCATATGCTGTACGGACAGTGTGATCCTTGCGAGATTTAAATTCAGAATTCAGTTTATAAAGAAGACAAATTTAGGAAGCTTTTTTTACATCAATGCAGTATCTATAAGTACAGTCGAACTCAGAAGTAGTTAACATTTTAGTAACGTATTAAAGTTAGAGCAGTTTGCATTTAGTATATTGATATATACGACGAGTCCGACGGTAATTAAAAACAAAGTTCTAAATATTCAAGTCACCATCAAATCAACCGTTTGGTTTTCAGCCTAAAAAAAACTTTCAAATTCTCTCTTATATACAGGCTGTATTAACAATAAATGCATACACATGTCCACGCGCCGGCGTCCGGAACAACCCGCTGCTCGTAATAAATAAAATGCGCCAGCGGTCGCATTTGCATCGCCCATTGTTTCTCAATTCGTAATTTCGTGAATGCATTCTTCATTTTTTTGCATTCCATGTCTTTATTTTGGGTTTAGGGTTCTGTTGGCTGCGAATTATGAGTTTAACATTTTAAAAGATAAAAGGTACAAAATTTAATTTACAATTTTAGTCTCAAGGGCTAAAAGCACAAGAAGTTCGTTAATAGGTCATAAAAACACACATTTTTACGATTTCCGCATCAAGTTTTATGTATTTAAGAAATATTGACTGCAATTATTATTTAAATGCGAGCACGGCATTGACATAAACACTGTACAGTCAGCGTGAAATTAATTAAATTAAAAACAACTCACTGAATTCTTTGCACCTCTCTTGTTGATTATGCAGCTTCGTGACGTAGATACCTGTAGATATCGCCGAGAAGATAAACACTTCTACGTTGTATATGCATATACGATTAATTAAGTTAATGATTTCGCTGCTGACTGTACCACTGGCCTGACATAATTCATCTCGGAACAGTTCAAGAACGTCTGCAATTTATCGACTGGCTTAAAAGGTGCGATGCGTAAAAACGGTTGTTGGAACTAGCAACATTGTTGCAGCTTACGAGTAAAGGTTACTACTTGTTACTTATTAAATTAGGTCAATAATTACATTTATCTTACATCATCCCTGTTTTCTCATAATACCTATATTGAATGCGTCTATCATTTGGTGTTCGATTAATAGGAACTTTGGATTTGATTTTGATATCAGGAATTCGAGCAAGTTGAGCAGTTGAGGAATGCGTCCAAGTCGTCCCACCAGCGTGGCCCATTTTGCGGCACCCACTTGGTGGCCACGCTGGCCCAAGCTTTTTTAGTATCTAATTAAAATAATTTATATTAATTCCAAATTCAAATTCAAAATGCAACATATTTATTCAGTAAATTGGCCACATGACGGCTCTATTACAAGTCGATAATATAGAGTGAATCTACTAGCGCTTCGGACAAGACCATCATTGCGGAGAAGAACCGCCGCAAGAAACTGCAGCAGAAGGTTATTTTTTCCCATAATAAAATACAATAATACTTAAAAGTAACATTACAAGGTAATAAAGTAATTAATAATTATTTTAAAACACCAATGGAATGTGATTACTCCCTGATTTATCAGGGTAGTATTATCGTATGAAAATCCATTATTTTTTAACGTAATGTGGTTTTTTTTAGTTTAGAAGATGTTGTCAAACAAACTACTTAATTTTTAATAAAAAGTACTTGCCACCGTTAAACTCATTATTTATTTATTTATAAATAAGTATGTTACATGGTATAACAGTAGAATGAGAGATATTTAATAATTTTACATTTAGAAAATTCTAAAAGACATCCATGAAACAAATATTAATACTGACCATTTTCTTTGACTACAGAATATTAAATTGACACTTTCAAGAACATAAGTTAAAATATAACTACTCAAGCATAAGAAAGGTACATAAGTTAAAACAACGTTCCCACATTAAAGATCGCCTGACGTCAGAGTTTAAAGAACGACACAAGTCTATAAAACACTCCTTAAGCGCTCGCCAGATCAATTACCAGTAACAATTAATTACTACAAATGCTCGCGATCGAAACTGTCGGAAGCCATCGAGAGAACATTACAATTTTGATACAATATTAACTTAAAACGTACTTAACGAACATTGTTATATTAATAAATCCGTTCTCCAGGGTCGGCTGTATTTACGAGTCGAGTTTTTGTTCCATTCATGTTTTACAATCGAATATCAATAACGATTCCAATGAATAGGGCTTATTGATAATGTCCAATAAACAACAAAGGACGTGTAGTGAATTGTAGTGGCTCAAAAATAAAAAGGCATGATTAAGTGCTTTTTTGTCGCAAATTGTTCGACAAGCATAACAAATTGTATATTACGGAAGACAGATCAAAATGAATAACATCGCGCCTTTATTCTTTTCTACATAATCTAGTTAAGTTGGTATCTTAAGTTTGTAAACGTACTTGTAATTGGTTTTAATTACAATTAAGATTTTTCATATTACTTACGTCGACACGTTATAGCCTACTTGGTTGAGACCCTGTAAGAGCAGATATTTGTCTAATGAGTTAGAGTATTTTTTCCTGAGTCTTGGATGTTTTCTATGTATTTAAGTATGTATTTCTCTATACAGTGTGTAAATGGTAAAGCGGGCGTTTATTAAAATTGGACATAGATTAAGACTCTACTAATCATTAACAGAAAGAATTATTTTGATTACGCTAACGTATACACCGTTATTAATTTTTGAACATACTATCGACCCGCAATGTACATCGAAGTCCATCTATCAGTTAAGTACGTAATGTTTAATTAATTGCACTTTTCGTTATACATTACGTGTTAAATTATTTTGTATGGTTATTTTTTTTTAAATTTAATTTTAATTAAAGCTGCCTAAATGTGCTCAGTAGGGATTATACTAACCACAGTTAAAAGGAACACCCGTATACCATTTACACACTGTATAAGTATTTTTACCGTTGCCTAGTACCTATAGTACAAGCCTAGAGCTTAGTTTGGGACAAGGTCAATTTGTGTGAAATTGTCCCACAAATTGACCTAGATGTTTATTTATTGTATTTTATTATACATACTCAAAGTATTCAATGTACTTACCACAGTCAGATATTTATCAGTTATAAAACCTTTTCCACAACATCTTGCCAATCCCCTTGTGGTTGAAAACGTTACTAATTAGTAGACTCAGATTAGTGTTGTTGATGTCACCATAAATAGCTCTGCACCAGCACTCCTACCCGGCCTATTTCCAAACCGAGCCTATTCCGGCCAAACCCTCCTTTTACCGCAGCCCTGACCGTTGCCCTCCAACTTCAAGGTCACACCGGACCGTGTGCTTAATTAGCTCTGTAATTTACTTTTTAACAACAGGGATGAAGGTCGTCTAGGGAACGTAATAACTGGTTAGTTTAGTACCTTAGTTTACTTTTAACTTCCTAATTTTTCCATTGTGTCATTGTGGCTTTGACCTTATTTTTGAGAGTCACGGTTTAACAAATTTATTTTGACATAGTGATAAAGCATATAAGGGTACGTATAGGCTCGAGTTGTCGCTACAGATAGTTAAAGCTTGCCCTTAGGCCACAAACTCGATGTTTATGTGTTGGACGATGTGTAGTGCCAGCATTACACTTCTGTCAATTATAGCGTGAGTTAACTTCAATAGGTCTATTGCGCGTTTATGAATAAAGGTCTTCGAATGTGATAATAAATAAGCACTTCCTCCCCCTGATCCCTTATGTCACATTGATCAACTTTGAATAATTTAATGAAAGTCAATTATAAACTCCCTTATCACTATAGCTTCCGCCGTCCAATGATTTGCTAGAAATCAATAAAACTTGACAGTGACCTTCAGGTCTTCCATAAACTTGACCTTGTGCCCACGTGGCGTGTCCACACCCCTGAGCCACGACTGCCACGAGTCTGAATTGTTCGATATCGATTCAAGCAAATCTAAAATTTACTTGCAATATTCATAGTTTCCGTCATTTAATGGTTGGAACGAAATCGATAGCACTTGACAGTAGCCTTGCTGGTTGTCCTTAAACTTGTCCTTGGATACCATGTGGCGTTCCCACGACCTCGTACCACGCTCAGACTCGGGGCAGCACCGTGGCGTGACGGACGACTTCGAGCCAATGCCAATTTAAGCTGATTGTCAGGTCGTCAGACTTTATATAATCGAGTTTATTAAGGTACTAAATGAAATGTAAACTGACAGTTAATTAGCATAATCGAGCATGTTGTGTCAAAAGTAGTTTGGTTACCTGTCAAGTTTTTTTATATATTAAATTGTAGCATAAAATTCATTCAGTTAATTTATTATTTTTATCTGTTTCAGGTAACGTACTACCCAATTATTAAGATTGCAAATGCCAGCATCCACGTAATATCTAGTAAGTTTACTTTTAAATCTACAGGGTGTTTTACCTTAAAATAAGTCACGGTGTGTTCCCAATTCGCACGTCCACGATTCGCTTTGGTTCCGTTCGGGCGTTTCCGTGAGGGACGCCCACGACGAGACGTCACCTTATCTAGACGGGGCATCGCGCGATTATACAACGAGTAATCCGTCTGGCTATCGATATCGTAACAGATGTCACTATTCGACTTACGCTTGGCTTGCTTATAAGAAAAAAATAGTTGAAGTTGGTCAGCTACTAACGAGCCCCCAGAACAACAAATGCTAGTTGATCGTCGATGTATGAACAAATATTTTTTCCAAAATAAAATAACACAAACAAAGTGGTATTACAAAAGTCAATTTTCACTGAGTATTCATTTTTGCAAAAGCTATTTTATGCTAGAGCTATTTTAGATTAAATGCATAATTAGCTAAATGTAGGTTAGGTTAGGTTTCATTTGAAAGCAATAAAAAAAAAGTCTTTTATCAAAACATTGCATTCGGAATTATGCATTGGGATTTTGATGACACTTAACAATCATTATAATATGCATCAATATATATTAGGTCAAACAAAACTATAATTGAAGATACATATCAATTTCTTATCGGCTCTACAGGCCAATCGCATTTACCAAAATGAGATCAGAATTATTTTATATGGTAGAGCAACTGACAAAGATAATATCTATTTTAAGACTAGAACGAACTTAATGTTTTCTATCTAGGTTCTCATTGCTTGTTACTGATTTCTAAACGGTTGGTTAACTACAGAAATAATTACATCAATCGATAACTTTGTATTGAATAGTGAACCTAATAGACTGCTCTGGCACGCCATTTATTTGACCTGCCCCAAATGACTCAAAGAGAATATAATCACTACGTAAAAAGAAATATTTCACGTCGCTGCTTATTCCACAATTTTTATAAGACTAATACGAATCGATTTCACGGATAACGCGATGATTTCGATCGGGACAAATTAACGGTGTTTTGTTCCTTTACTAAATTGCTACCACTATAAGACGACCTCTAAGCTGGTACCGGACTGGTTCTCCTGCATCATTGTTTCCTTGGAGATTGCAGGTCGGGGAAGTTCTTTGTGTATTGGTTTCGATAATTATGCATACCTACCCACGCCACCTACGTCTTCCCACAGCCATTGTACCGTCTCAAGCCTGGGTCAAGACGAAACAATGCTTTCACCACCTCGGTCCTAACATTTCTGCTAATTAATGATCGTGCTAAGAAACGGTTGTTCAGGAATCGAAGGTAAATACTTATGCAATTAATACATTGTTATCATTCGAGGTTACGCAAACGCTTCAAACTTATAGGAAGTGTTGGCTCGAGAAGCATTTAACATCACTAGTTAGGTTTCAGAACCATGTTTTAGGTTTACACATGAATAATAAGCATCTGTTCAGCAGATTCGGGAGTTTTGGCAACATTCAACGTTTTCCTTTTAAACGCCTTATAAAATTAAAGACGCAACATGCTGTAGATGTTTCTTAAGAAGGGAAAATTGTTTTAACAATCCTTGTTTGAATTAAACAATTCTTCCCATTGGGGTTTCCCGCGTATGTCACCATCTTGTTTGATTCTAGAGTTGTAACTCTACGCTATTGTCTTAATTCAAAACAAATGACTTCCAAGTAAGTCCTGCATATGCCTCACCTCGTAGAAACCAAAGAAATATCTCCTGCCGCTGCTTGATTCGATCTGTTTCTCGAAATGTTTTTTGATAGTTGGACGAGGAAAAGTAATTCTGGGAAGTTGGAGAGGAAAGCTTTCTGGAAACTTTAATTATTATTTAGTCACGATTAATACAATGCCGTGTTTGAACTTTAATTGTTTTTTTATTATTAAGTACTATTAAAGTTTAACTATGAAATGTATTCTGTTTAGCTACCTATTTGATGTCGGTAGCATCAAATTTATTTCATGAAAAAACCTGTCTTTAATGATTTTAACTTCAAGTATTTTTCGGTTTCAACGTGTATAAATTATTATTATCCCACTGTTATGAAAAAACTACGTATGTAAAGTTTTATTAGATATCAAAGGTCTCCAGTCAATATCTACATGACTGGTTCGAAATGAGACCCGTCCAGGTCTATAAAAGCTTAGCGGGGAAAGTTGAGGGTATAATTGTTCGATTACCAATCAATGGTAATAAAAGAGGTTTTAATGTAATCTCCGTACTGCTCACTAAGGGTGACCGCACACTGAGCCACCAGTGGCGACCACATTAGAACGACAAGTGGCCGTCACAAGTTGTGGACGCGTTTTCGATACATTTTGTATAGCATCGGTGCACACGGAGCGTTTGAGTGACTGCGTCCGAGCCACAAGCTGCGGGAGTCGTTTGCGCCCGCTACTAAGGTCCGATTTTTTTCCCACAGAAATAATATAAACAAAGGTGTTGCTGTTAACGAAAAATAATTTTATACTTTACACTTTTATAAGAAATCTTTCTATATCAAAAAAAAACTATATGTCAAGATGAAAGAATTCAATTTGTTGTTAGCAAACTTTATTTTTAACATACACCCGTGTCAAGAAGTTGAGGGCCGCTTGATTTATGTGAGACGTCATTCACTCGATCGCTTCGCTTAACAATTTGTGCTCCCGCCGTAATCGCTCTCCAATGACTCATTTGTGCGATTTTAATTTCATTTATTTCTCATATTTATGTATTTAAAATCACAGTTTGAGCGAAATGATTAATATTATATTTCTTGCTGGCCAGAGTAGCCCAGCCTTTGAGATCCCCTGAAATGTCACTTGGACAGTGACGTAACTTTGTTTACATTTTTCCTGTGGTGGGAATAAAAATCCGATTTTAGTGGCGGCGTTTTTTCGCTCGCCTCGTGCGCAGGCGCCTGGCCGCAGTTAGTGGGTGCGTCTTGTGGCTTAGCTGAACCACTAGTGGTCGCGTTTAGTGGCTAGAAGCTATAATGTGCGGCCGCCGTAAAACAAAGAGAGTATGCGGATATGGACTTCATACCCTTACATTCCCTTTTTCTTTTGGACGGTAGTAGAAGCAAGATATTTCGTTAAAGTGATTTTAGATTGCGTGCACCGGCACGCTACGCGGTGGACGATTATTTCCAGGTGGTAAATCCGGGGAGTGACAAATCCCTGTATTAATGTATAAACCGAGTTAAAAAAATATAATTTACCATTTATTTGATTCGTAGATAGATAATGTTACCTTAACTAGAGGCTAGAAGACTCACGCGAATAAAATGGCTCACTGGCCACTATCTGAAAATCAGTAGCTTCGTGGATAAGTATATTATGTATATTGTTTAAAGTCTTATGAATTGAATGCCTAAAGACTCTCTAGAAGTTGAACTTTGAATAAATCTCGAAGTTGAATTTCTATGAGTTCGTTTACAGGGGACATCCCATGCCTCCGCTGTCCGTCCGTCCGCACTTACTTTAAAGGGCCGTATATTTGAACCGTAATAGATAGAGGGTTGATATATTTTTTCAAAAAATATAATATTGCAGCGGATTTACTAAAAAAAAACCCGGCCAAGATGCGAGTTGACCTCGCGTGGATAGGGTTCCGTACATACCTATTTTTATTTTGTATTGAAATCTTATAGGTTTTCCTGTAATCTGCAAGCAATGAGCAATATTTTGTATTTTTTTCAAAGTTTTAGCCTCTAGTTTCCGAGATCGTGGTCAATTTCATGAATGAAATCTAATCTATTTATTTAAAAATAATAACAAATATATATTTGAGATCCTCATGACGAGCTTTTTTTTGATATGTAACACAGTAAGGTTTGCAAAACTTTATTTATTTATTTACTAATTTGTCCCACGAAAATAACCATCTGTGTTTGGGTCATCAATTTACATATGTATACCAAATTTTAACTCAATCGGTCCAGTAGTTTCGGAGCTAATTGTCGATTCGATAGCTAACATAATTCGGAATATAATTCCTAATGTGCGGCGGCACGGAACGCTCGGTGCGCAAGACCGACTCGCACTTGACCGGTTTTTTCTTAAAGCCGCAACAACACTCAACGTCACGTCTTACTTAAACAACCAGGAACCCATGAACATAAAACAGTTTCCGATAAAACACGGGCAATTAACAAGAACACGCTGGAACACGCGTAGCTCGACGCGTGATGGATATTTCTCCGTCAATCTGCGTCGTTAAATCAATTTAGTTTTTACACGGTGTAGATAAAAACAGGTGTTAAATGGAAAACGTAATTCTAGGCGATTTAGAAGTTTGATTCTGTAACTGGAGTAGTAAAGTTCTGTATTACTAAGCGAACGCTATTCGTCTATCCGTCCATTTTTTTTATTTTTTAATGATTCATATCATAAAAACCTTGTAAGGATCGCAGGAGCGTGGTGGATGCGAAAAGCACAAGATCGGTCTGAGTGGAGAGCCTTGGGGGAGGCCTATGTCCAGCAGTGGACGTCTTTCAGCTGACACGATGATGATCATCATAAAAACGGTAAAACATACACAAGTCAATTTGGTATGTTTAAACTCTAAAAATAAATATTTAAAACCGGTGAAGCGTCAGTTGAGTTCACACTAACATATTATAAGCTCTAATTATAATAATTACAGCTGTTCAGAACCCCAAGTACGCGAGTCCGGTTTTAAAGTTTCATACTTCAGTAAAATTTCTAACTATTAATAGCTTAATTAAATAATTCAGGACGAAATATATACACCAATAAGAGATATATGTTTTATTCACTCAAGAACGGGCTTGAAGAAGCTGGCTAACGAGACAGCTGTTTCTGCAGAAGATGATTTGAGAGCAATCACACGAGCACGGCTAGCACAAGTTGCCCGGACTTGTTTGTCGCTCGGATCTCCCTTTCTATCTAATCAGTATTAAATCTAATAACGATAGAGACGCACTGAGCGACAAGCGAAAAACTACAACTTAGGGTAAGTGCCTTCAAAGTTTGAATGCTGAACATAAAGTGGAGAAGTTCCATACAATTAAATTAGGGCGATAGTTACAAAAGATATATTTTACAAAAGTTCAAAGCATAATATCATCATGTTCGCTCTGCTGGACAAGTTAACTGGAAGAGATCCCTTAAAGGGATAGAAATAGAAATAGAAATAGTTTATTGCATGTCACATTACAGTTTACAGGTGAACGGTATATAAATAATCAGGTATACATGTGACGCCCTGCAAGGGCACAGCAACATAAGAGGGCTAAAACTAGGTATTGAATACTACGGTTGCTTACAACTATTTAGTTTTGTACAAATATAAACGTTCATTTTTGCTATCATAACCAAATTGGAAATTACATAAACATTTAGTAACTACTTTTGTACTTGATCAAAAAACTCGTTTAAGTTATAAGATAAGTTAATTCCGATAAGTTCGTCCTTGTACTTTAATATCTGTAATTTTAATATTTGTGTAATGTACCTAGTTGTTTGAGTACTATTACAATTTGATATTAAAATAATTTAGTAAGTAATGAAACTAAGCAAACGTCAAATTTTAGATAAGTATGGTCTCACAACACAATGAAAATTTTAATGAGAGGTTTAATTAAAGGAGTAGTGAAGTGTCTGAAATGAGTGTTTTTACCTTTTTAGTCGGACAAAAGTGTGCTAATCCTCCTCTCCTCTGTTACTTACTTCTACCATCCCATATCGTAAATTTCCCTCTACATAAAAAGTTTCATCACTAAAAACCTTATTGAAGCTACCAACATTGCCATATCCATAATTCCCACTCCCCGCGTTTTCATATTTATTTGTATCGCCGATTCCGTCTAGTTTCTCCGATCCGCGCCGATGCGCGTGCGCTTGTGTGCAACTGCATTAATTACGAGCAGTTGTTCGCGCCCACACTAGAAAGCCTCATCTGCACGAGGAAGTTGCAAATTGCCTATGAATTATACCCTCTACTTATAGATGAATCAACATTGCTCGTTACATTTAAGGCTGTTTGCGTAACGTGTTTGGATTGGTGATTTCTTTACCAGTTTTTGCTGATTGGCCGCTGGAATTGCATTGATTGGTTGGCCGTTTAGTGGAAGTGGTTGGTTGCAAGATTCCTAATTAAAAATGTGTTTTATTTCCTGCTGTTAATAGAAAAAACGGTTTGTTACCGATGAGTAGGATTATAATATTTTATTAGCGCATCCGCCTTTATGAGTGATAAAAATTGCGAAATAATAAATGCCACTTCACTATTAGACAACACTGCGTTGTAAGTTTTTGATTAAGGCTTCGAAGGCAGTAATAATAAGTGGTTAATAATTGAACTGTCTTAATTATTTGCAAATTATTAGCTCCGCGACATGCTTAATAGCTACAATTAATACATAAATGTCAAATACGTCTGATAGAACTCTTATGTAATTAAGAAACTGTGACTGCTTTACATTGCATAAAAGTTTCAATAGCGCTTTCTAAGTCGCTGGACTTGATTAAGTCATTAGTTGACTATAATACGGTTTAGTTATTGTAGTCACGGTCGATTATACGGTCAACTCGATAGATTATATCGGAGCGAATCAAGTGTATCGAATAATATCGATCGAGTCTATCGATTATAGTGAAAAGATATTGACACAGATCTAGTTATTGAGTTGCCTAACTGTGCCTAATAAAATTAGACTTTAATTTGTACTTTGTGCTTCGTTGTGAAATAAATTGAGAAATGATGGTGGTGATTGGTGATAATAATGAAATTAATATAACATTCTCAATACTAAAGTAGGTACCCTAAGATAAACAATAACTATCAAGTAACATAATAGCACAATAAACTTCAAAATAGACATCATAAAACGGGCAATATTGACCATTAAATACTTAGGAGTTAAACTTAACACATTTTCTGATATAACACGATACTTATTGAGTAAGTATCTACAAACGATCAAAAACTAGTTACAAACTTGTGACGATAAACTGACGATGGCTCGTGACCAGTTTTATACATTAATGCTATTAACATACTAAAGTGGGACAAAATGGGACAATCGCTAGCGATTACGGACAAATGGCGCCGATTATCGACATGATTTTATCGAATCTTGCCCCTCCGTACAAACGGTGTCTGGTTTTATAGTTTGCCCATTTCATTGGATGTTTGTAATAATGTTTACATTTTACTCAATAAAATAGAAATTTAAACTTTTTTTTTATTTGTTTGCAAGGAATTAAAAACTAATCTCACATAAAGTTTAAATAACAAAAACAAAAATGTCCGATCAAACTTCAGAGCTAATCAAATAAACGTAGAGTTATTACATTGTTAAATGGACGATAAAATGTACATTGTACCGAAAACAATATTATCGAAATTATTTCGTAGGCAAATCCGTAATCAAAAACAAATTACAAAGGGGTTTTTTGGTTTCTAATACGCAATGCACCAATCTCAGACTACCGTCACGCAGTAATGTAGCTCGAACGCAGCCTCTGCCCCTCTTTAAATTAAGCGGAAAACTATTACCTACTTATTTGTTTAAATTATGATTATTTTTAATTATGATGCCATAGCATAAAGTTAATCTGAAAAATCTGAAAAAATGCAATCATAAGATTGCAAATGCATTGCTCATATGCTCACCCAATGACAAAGATGGAACTCCTCTTCCCATTACTAAAGGCGTACAACTCATTTGAGAGCCGGGGCATTCATGAGGTAATTGGAGACTGATCGAGATTTTTTGCACCTCACGCTCTCAATAAAGTTGTACGCCTATAGTAATAATTATACTGACTAACTCACCTGCATGCCGAAATACAACTGCTTAGTTGCAGGTTAAATTGACTACCACACGTAACGATTAAGTTAGCGATTTTCGAAAATCGACAAAATGGATGACGTAAGCTGAAGAAAGATCGCGCTAACCGCTCATCTCGTCATACATTTCGAGTTGATAGACAGTGTTTGCATGTTTGCTAAGCCTACAAGTTACTATGATTTTACGATGGTACATTGTACTTGAAAATACTTTCTAAGTGTTATGTTTGTGACTGTTTGTGTTCATATAAATAAATAAACAAATAATAAACTCCGATGTACTTTCATGACATTTCTTACTTGTTAGGAGGATTCTGCCACTTACACTACTTCTAAGACAAACAAACAATGCATTTACCAACAAATCTAGCACAAACCAAGCCAAATCCAAGCCGGAAGACAAGCGCTGACTAGGAGACCGTTGTTTGATCATTAGTTCACTCAACAAATTTGTAAAATTCGTAAACACATTCAAAAATCCGGAAAATTTCCTTGAGATTAAACCATTAGTTATGATTTTTAACAATTACTTATTTTAACTACTGATCAAATAACAGGCCCTTAAATGCTAGCATAACGCTGAGCTGAGACCATTACCTATGTGACTACATTGTTCTTGTGCGTATTTCTCTATTCTTTGTTGTTGTTTGTTACGAATAAATGTTTTTCTTTATTTCTCATTTTTTTATAGAAAACGTTCTCAATTCCCCACTGTAAAGTTAGCTAATCTCAAAACGTGTTAGACTAGACTAATCCTTATAAATAACGGTCGATACCTATTTGTCGAATCCGCTTGTCCCGGTGAGAGCAAATCATCGGCGTTTCAGGACGTTGATTCTCGCAAATCACTACTCGCTTATGACATGTCTTCTTTATATTTTCTTTACATTGTAAGTATAAAACAAAGTAGCTTTCCGAGTTTGGCTGTCTTTCTGCCAGCGTGTATATCCACTAACTCCACCTAAACCAGGAAACGTATTTTGTTGCGATTTTCACCATCAGTTAGATAATTGTTCACGAAAGGTTTTTATGTATAAGCAATTCTGGTTTAAGTACGGGTGTCACATTTAACTCACATAATGTATAACTACGCGTTACAACTCAAGCTCGCTCAATTATTAAGGAGTGGTCTTTAAAAGAATACCCCCCCAGATCTTCGGCCATTCAGTCCGTTAGCCCTGTATTTATTGCTGCTCTGCTCGCCCACACTGATGCCCGTGTAATGCGCCTATTGCTACGACTATTGCTATTCCTACGGCTATTACCACGGCCGGGATATATCCGCGATCCGAACATCCGTGTCCAATGACTGTCGGGATTCTGTTCGAGCTAAAACTATGAGTTTATTGGGTCTGTGTTGCGAATAAACTGTTCGGTTTGTAAGCGGTTAGGCCGAGCTGGGATTCTAAGTTATTGAACGACCTAGTATTCACTGGTGTTATTTAATATCTTTAGGCTTAGGTTCTTATTCAATGTCTTAATATCATATACAAACTTGTTGTCGGGTGTAATCAAATGTAATGTGCTGTTCAATAATGTTGAACTACGATAATATTACAAGATGATAAAACAGTGCCTATTCAATGATAATTTTGATGAAAAAAACAAGTTACATACCAGGTTTCAAAGGCTTTTAAAGGAAGGTGGGTACAATTATAACCGCGTCATCTAAAGTAGGGAAAGTCATAAAAACATGTAATACCTAAATGCAATTGATACCGCTGTTCTTTTTTTAGATAAGCAGTTAGGAATAATGGTAGAAACTCTTGACACTCATTCATGTATTTTTACGTAACACAGCAAGATATATTTTTTGTCTAGACACTCGTTAGGCGATAAACATGGCAATAAAAAGGTAATAAGTTGCAGAAATTGACGGAATCACGTGAAAGCGTGATTTAGCAAGATTATTATAACGAGATTTTTCGAGAACTTATGCTATTATGTTGCAATAAACAGTACTCAGAAAAAAAATGAATAGAACTTTGTAAGAAATCTAAATGTCTAACTAGCTTCATACTGACAGCAGCTTTCACAGTTGTGAAACGTTTGTGTCTATTTATTTCTATATCTGCTTTGAAGAATTTCAAGATTAATATTGAATAGATTTTTTTTCTTGAATGCTCGCAAAACATATCCACAACCGTGCTCGTTAAGCAGTTTTGTTTGTGTATGACATACACAAACAAAACTCAAAATATGAAATAAATATGCAAATTTTAAATGAAGAAGATTGCTTAACTATGGATTATTGACCATTCCACGGGCAGCTTGTTATTTTTCGAAATATACCTTACCCTTGAATTTCAATTTTTATTTCTATTCGTGTAGCTTCAGCGTGACATAATAACAAAAGTACTCACCTACAAACTATTTTCTTTCTCCACCATCTAAGCGGCCAGTCCTAAACAGTAGGTACTGGTGATAACTCAATGTAGATGTAACGTTTAAAAGTCATAGTTGGCCTTCTTACTAACTCTCTAAATGCAGGCAATGTAACCACAAAGGCTTAGGCAACCCATAGACATGTGTTACCCAGATGTTTACTCGTTAGAAAACGATTGTCTACCACAATATCTTAGGCATGGTTAACATTTTGCGGTAAGACAGTTTCTCCTTTCGTTTATCAAATTATTTATTAATATCAAGTAATATTGGTTCATCGCATTTTTGTCTTAATAAGCGCCAAACAACAAAACAAACCTGACACTTAGAAATTTTAAAAACTCTTAATCCAAGCGAATTGAATCAAGTTGTCGTTAGATTTTTTATTCCACGGAAATATATTCATAAGACGATTTCTGCCAACTTTTAACAATATAAAAGGAAACACCAATAAACAAGACAATCCGACAAGAAACTGTATAATTTGTTTTATAATCAAAACAAAGCTAGATAACAAGTTTAACGACGATCAATGGCAGATAGATAGAAATAAAGAAGAAAGAAAAAACATTTATGCGTGATAAAGAGACAAACAAAACTCAACAAAATACTGACACCTAGACAAAATACCTGTTGTCACGAAATGGTTCCAACTCAGCGTTATGCTGCCGTTAAAACCAGCGCTGGTCTTCCGTTCGAACTATAGATAGCAGTTGGTATCATTTATTTATGTGTGTTTGATATGGGACCAAGAACCTAAACTTTAAATTGAAGTCACTCACACTGATATGTTTTAGGCGATATAATAATTGTTATTTCAAGATAGCTTGTTGTTTATTGTCTGGTGAAGATTTGGGCCGAGGTCAATCTTCAGTCTCGAACGAACTATCACCATGGTTTGGTACGGTCGACATAGCAAACAGTAACGGTGATGCAATTATTTTTGTACATCTCAAAACTGTCAGCCAAACAGACAAAATAAAGAGAAGGGAATAAGCAGACATAGATGCAAATAAACCCCCTCTAAAGACCGTCATTTTAAATTCATTCATGCTCATGTTAAAGCAAATAGTCAAAATAATACTGAACATAGAAAAATTGCAGTAAAATTCACCCTTTCTTAACGTCTTCCTTATAATAATTATCTCAACATAATCTACACAAAATATTATAAGGCCTACGTCTTCACAATCATCATCTTTATCTCAGCCCACGGCATAGGCCACAACCTTGTTCTCCACTTTTTGCACTTACCGCCAGATACTTAAGGGCCTTACAAAAAATATCGTGAAAGAACCCTTTACGCTGTATCAGTCACATTTGTACAAAAGACAGCGAAAATATTTTTTTATATAATCCAAGGCATCGTATTTTCATTACGTTACAGTAAAAAGCCTTTGCCTGATACAGTTAAATGTCAACATTCATACTTAAGCGCACCTCGTTAACATTCAAAAGCGTTATTTCTGATGTTATTGACATCCACGTCACGTATTAATTTGCATGCTGACTGTCCCGCGCCTGGAGCGAGTAGTCCATAATACGCTTTCACTCCTTTTGTTCGCTCAAAGTCTTTAATGTCACTTTTTTGCTGAAGTACAGTCAAACCGGGTGAATACTAAGCCTCTTTAATACACTTAGCTATCTATTTAGGTTTTAGAGTCTTGCAGTCTCTTGGTTATGGTAACACAGCCGATTTAAGATTACAAGCTAGTGGCTCGACAATAATTTGGTCTGACTGTACCCTGTCGGACATCGGAGCTATCCGTTTAGATAGTACGACTTTCTTATCTTCGTCGATCGGGTTTTGAACTGTTTATCGGTCAACTTACGATTATCGATTGCTTGGGTGTGGAATATTCGAGGAATCGATACTGGTCACTCGAAGACAAATATTTACTCAAGGAAAATAGTATCGGGTTAATATTAAGAATAAAGGATAACTGTTGAAATTAAGAGAATAAGATGTTTTCTACATAGGTAATAGTGATCATAACCTTGATAATGTATTTTCACTTTTTTATTATTCTGCCAATAAAAGACAGACACTAAAATCGATTATATAAATCTGACATACTAATCCTCTTACAATATGTCGCTGCATTTCCTGTCGATACTCGATATTACTCGATACCGGCTCTCGATAAAAAGAGACTCGTTCTCGAAATCGCCAATTGTATGATTCAACGCGATCCCGTACCATGATTAAGTAAAATAAAAGCTACGAATTGTGATAGCAAACAGAAAGAGATGGGTACGGGCGAAATGAATATTGATAGAAAAGATGATCCAGTTCGTGATGACGATAATGAAAAAGAACTAAGTGTGTATTGGAATTTAGTTGCTGTCGATACTTATGGTGCAGTAAATAAAGCTCAGGCTAGTACTTAATTTAAAGCAAGCACAATAATAATTACTTGAACCTTCCATGTAAGTACCTACTAATGAAGTAGTATTGATTGATGGACACAGTCCAATCAAAGCAGAACTAAGTACGTAAAAACTTGATTTAACTAAAACTCGGCAAGAAATCACTTGTCTTTCCATTCGTGACCCGATGGTACTATAAGCTCTTAATTAATTGATTAATTCATTGACAGTGCACGCCCCTTTCCGGCTATTAGTTTGCCCATTAATTTACATTCCAGTTTGGAGAAACATCTATTTTATTCGATGCTTTATCTCAGCTTCCAACTGGATTGCTTATATAAAATATGTCCTTTCTCTCATTAGCGATGTTGTCAAATAGATTCTATAGATACATCCAAAAATAGACAAGTTAATAACTTCAGCTATGTTTTTTGTAAGCATGGCTATGTTGAAATTGAATTATATCAATTACCAAAATTTGTCTGTTAAAGGACCAAGGCAAATTTTCGACGGAAGGATTTCTTACTAACGGCACTTAAGATGTTAAAAACGTGGTGACCAAGTATTTAAGACACTTGAATTGAATCTACTCGTACATATTTCAGTAAGATAATGTGACAGTTGCAAATATGATCAGTTCATTCTACATTATTTTGGTTGTCACCGCTTAGCATTTGATGCAAGGTTCCTACTTACTAAAGTGACAGTATCGTCGATATACAATAATACCAACTTGAAGACAAAGGAACCTGCGAGGACGGTGGAACGTTTCGCGCCAGGAACACACGTTTGTCATACTAGGAAACACGCATGGCCGATAAGAGCTTATTTATCGGCACTTCATTTCTTCCTTATTTATTGGCCGCCCACGCCCACTCGTAAGTCGCGGCGCAAGATTTTTACCTCTCTTGTTGTCTTTTGCTTACTAGCTTTAAAATAAAAAGTATTAAATAAAATAAATGTTTAAAAAAACAAAAAACCGCCTTCAAAAATGCAAAAAATAACTTCTTATAAAATGATAGGTACCTATAGGTAGGTCAGTCCAACTGAAGTCGGCGTCCCACAATATTTTAATGATAGGTACAAACAACCACACACTTAACTGCCCATTAAAGACCGAAGTTAGAAAATGTAGACGCCGACTTCAGTTGGACTGACCTACCTATAGGTACCTATCATTTTATAAGAAGTTATTTTTTGCATTTTTGAAGGCGGTTTTTTGTTTTTTTAAACATTTATTTTATTTAATACTTTTTAGTGATCCTATTTATGCTGTTATGTAGTTCCACTTTTCAATAAATGAGAAACTATAGAAAATTTCGAGCTCGCCGCAAGCAACGCCACTGGAAAGTTACAGTCATATTTCAACAAGTAAATATTCTTCGTTGTAGTCGCTCAACTATCTTAATCGACATATCTTATCGTTATCGCCACCCTTGAAATAGGTACCGTTGAGGAGTTCCGGTGGCCATCTGTGGTCTTCATCATCAGGTCCACTTCACCAAATGATACTTTCTGAATGCAAATGCTAGACTTGTTACTAAAAATACTAAAATTGCTTTATGTTTGCCTACAATATTTGAGGAGTTCTCTCAATTCCTCACTGATCCCCTCATCAGATTCCGATTTGGTGGCAATGGGACCACCTCGGAAGTATACCCTATCAAATCAAAAAAGAATTTTCAAAATCGGACCACAATTGACGGAGTAATCGGTGAACATACTCAAAAAAAAAAAAAAAATACATACAGTGGAACGTATAACCTCCTTTTTTTGAAGTCGGTTAATGAGATAATATGGAAAAAGAGCCGGGGCTTTTTATTCACTTTTTGCATTTGAGATGAGGTTTGGGTTTGATATTCAGATTTTAGTAATTTTATGCATTTTTGAACTCATGATTCACGTGTTACTACACACACATTTTTATAAATCACCTTCCCGATGGAAAACGTTCCGTATCCGTTGTGAAATTTAAACTACAAAGCAAAGAGTAACAGTCCCTTCAGTACAAATCAGTCATCTAAGACAATTAGAAAACTGCTCGGCACCGTAACATCTAGATAAATAGATAGTTCTGCTCTTTGGCCAGTGAAATGGCGGTATTTACGTGCAACACGAACAATAATCTACCGAGTGTCCACGCTACGCCCTGCCGAGAACCGAGACAATCGGCTCGATCGCCGAGATATCCCGAGATACCCCGAGATACAGCGATACGAGCGAACAGGTGCTCGCCATTGTTCGGTGCCAATTTAAATGTTAGCCATTTAGTTGTGTAAAGGACGCGGTTATGGCTCGGGATTGTGAATTGTGGTCGTAACTACTGTTGAGACAAGTGAGAGTTTAGACCCTCCCGCACCAACAATTGCATAACAGTTGTTAAAATGGTGTGGAGATAAATACTAACTTAACCTTTACATCAACAGAAAGCATGTCTTTTGAATTTAACTAAAAGAGCTATTCTATGTAGCCCTTTTGTTTTTACGCAAAGTTGAGAAACTATTGTTTATTATATTGCATATACAAGCATATCTCCTATTCCTATAAACATTTTGAATTTGTTAACCCTATTTTAAGTTAGGTATTCGATTCTTATGTCAGGCTACTTATGTATCTGATACTGGTTCTTATTTTCTTCGTGACATTTTTAGCGATCGCTATCATTTTTTGCATGACGTCATACTGCCCCACTTCAGCTGACCTGGACTACTTTAGGAACATACGCCAAGACACGGCTAAATCAACCCTTATTAACAAAAATCGACCAACGGTATATTACACTTAACACAGTCAGTTTTCTTACACAACCTAATTTGACTTCAGTTGCGTTCTAACGTCAGGTATCCATTATAAACATTACCTATAATCTATAATTGAATAATGCTACTAGAAGAAAACTTTAATAGTCCCATGGCTTTAGAGATATGATTATTTTTAATGATCGCCTTATTAACATAGCTCACCTGTGACATTTTGCTAGCCTCAATAAATAAATATCAATACATTTTTTAAACAGAAACTTTAAAGAGGCCATGTTTGTCACGTTACGTCGTATGGCTGTCGTTAATTAAATATAGCGATGCTATCGCCATATTGTTTTGGTGTACTTTCGAATTTCGTTCAGCCTCGATGCGAGGTCTTGAGCCCGGTATCGGATGCTGAGCCATCTGATAGCCAAGAGCATGGTATTGCACAGGGCTTCATTCTGGGTCTCTATTTATTCCTGCCGTATATTTTCTTACGTCTTGGACTTATTTGATCGTACACAATAGTGTTTGCAATCAAACATGAATACAATAGTTAAGTTTCCCTTTTCTTTTCCAGATTATAGGAGCTAAACATATTAACTTAAAACTCTCGATTTATAAATTGAATCCTCGATTCTTCTCGGCGTAAACGCGCGTAAAAACATTTCGTAAGACGCCAGAGTTTTTGTACTCAAGTAATTTATTACGTGATTCTATTTTCTAACAGATTGTTGTCTAAGCTTATTAAATTTCGTTTTTTGTGCAATTACTCGCTTCGGCTTGGTCGCGTGAGGATAAGTATTGGACGTGCGTGCTTGACCCTAGAAAACGGGTCGCGACTGCTTTATAAATATTTGGAAAATAATCTGATTACGGAAAACGTATTTGAAATCATTTCCCTTTAAACTGTTTAAAGTAGAAACTTAAGAGCCCTCGTTTATCAATTATCATGGTAGTTTCTCAAAGTATTATCCAAATAGTAGGAGGAATATGACCAAGAGGAATCTACCGCTCTCGTATGGACGTAACCTGCATGCATATTTAAAACTGCATGAGAAGTGAGTTTTTTTTTTTATAATAAATAAATTACCTACTTTTCTATGTTACTCGTAGGTTAAGAGAATCTTAGGGATCCTGAAAACCCAACCCAAGAAATTCAAAACTGAAACTGCAAGTAACTTTGTAAAAGCAAACAAACAACGCTTAAGAAGATTATAATCGTCTTAATTTTTGTATCTAGATTGAATATACCAATGCTTGGACTGTTCTCCATAAATGTCTCATGAGTAATGTAGACATACATACCACTGCAAATAACTAACCACCAGAACATGAAACGTTTAGTACTGCAGACAGTAAAATTTGTGCCAGTGGACGAGGAAGCCAGCTGGGGGCGGCGTATTAATATCTGTCGCATTAGGCGCACGCGCCAGTCGCACGGAGGCGCAAAACAATAAGCGCATTGTCCTCGATGCAAACTTGTGAAGCTTAGGATATGGCATTCTTTACTGTAGGTAAGCGAGCAGACAAATGACAATCGCAACTGACATTTGGTCTTCTACAAGCGCTGTTTTTTGTTTTTCCTTAATATTAGCTATAGATTGTACACGGTATCAAAACGTTGACCATGCGACAGCAAGTCAAAGTCAAAGTACTGCACCTCTATCCTACTGGGTAAAAAAATATATGATTTTTACCCAGTAGGATAGAGGTGCAGTACACACAAATACTGCGTCCATCTTGAAATCCTACTATTTAATATTATAAATGCGAAAGTTAGTTATAGTTATAGTTATAGTTAGTTATAGTGTGTGTGTATGTTACTTCTTCACGATGCAACGGCTGGACGGATTTGGATGAATTTTGGAACTGAGATAGCTTATAACATGGATTAACACATATGCTACTTTTGAAGCCGGAAAATTTAAAAGTTCCCGAGGGAATAACTATAATCAAAATCTTAGCGGACGAAGACGCGTTCAGAAGCTATTATCCACTAATCATACAATAATATTATAAATGCGAAAATTTGTGTGTGTGTGTGTGTGTGTGTGTGTGTGTTTGTTACTTCTTCACGCTGCAACGGCTGGACGGATTTGGATGAATTGGAATGGAGATTATGGGACTACCCCTAAGAGATAAAAGGGGGTGGGGGAGTATAGAAATTAATATGAGAGTTTCTTCATTTTTCTAGCTAGAAACGTTAAAATTTGTATTACTACACATAAATAAAAAAAAAACATTTGGAGATTTAAATTTAAAAAAATCTAAGAGGTGGAAATGGCAGGTAGAAGTTTGTATCGAAGGTTAATAAACTAATAACTATGAGCTATGATAAGATAATGCTGTAATGTACTGGGAGTGAGTACAGTTGGTTAGGTTGTTTTTTGATCGCTTGGTATGACCCGGGGTGCTCCAATTGCAGTTGGTTAGGGTAAAGTACTTTATTTTGACCATCCATAATCCGAATAGGCTTGGTTAAGTTCAGTTATTTTCGACCACCTAATACCGAAAATTAAACATGTAATAAATTAAATACACTAAAGTATTCCTTATATCCCGCTCGCGCTCATTGATTGAGAAGAACTTCGTCCTTCGTGCTTTGTCAGTTAAGATAAAAAACTGCATCCATTTTTCTTTTTGTTGTATCGAAAAACGGTAATATAATTATATGCGCATAGTACAGACCCTAAAAAACTACAAATACTGAAAACCGGTCATGTGTGAGACGGACTCGCGCATCGAGGGTATTTGCATCGCCTGCGATTTCGGCCAGAGCGTTATGCGTGCGTGAGTTTGTTACATCTTTGGTAAAAAGGAAGGCCGAATTTTGCTACATAAAATTTGGAATAGAGTTTGTTTATGCACTGGATTAACTGGATTAATCAGTCTTCCCGTGGGATGGCATAATTACTAATTCTATGCGGACGAAGTCGCGTGCAGAAGCTAGTTTATTATAATTTGGTTTCACTTTTGTCTTCTACTAAACATAGTAGATTCGACTATAGTAATTTATTTATTTGTAGAAATATTTATGTTCAAACATGGTTCGATTACTCTCTATTTCAAAATTAATACCTTTGAATATTCATAAATATCACCATCACCAATTAAGCTAGTCAATTAACAATGCAAAACAAAATTATCTTGCATAACTCACTTAATCGCTTATTGTTCGTTTAAATTTCCCATTTTTTTAGTTTTTATCATAAGTTTGTTCATCTTGTTCGATTTCATAAGTCAGTTTCAAAAGACCATCAGCACTTCATCGGCTCAGCCGTTTGTGCCGTTTGTCACGACCGGCGATATCTCGTGATTTATCCTCGGTCGCGGATCGCTCGAGTATTTGTCGAGTGGCGAGATGAATAGCCCCCTAGAACCAATGTAGGGGTGACTGCTCGTGAATGTTACTTTTTATAAATACCTTTTCCTGGCTTTTACTCGTATAATAAGGTTAGTTTTATACGCTACGCTATCGTGGGATGGCGAATAACTAAGTCGTGGACCAAGTCGCGGGCACAGGGTATTTTTCGAGATCGAAGGTACCTTAATCCACGGTATAAGCTATCTCCATTACAAATCTCAGCCAAATGTACGTAGCCATTTTAGCGTGAAGGAGTAACGACCATAGTTCCAAACATATAAACTTTCGCATTAGTAATATTAGTGTGATTATTGCTATATTTAATTTAAATGGGAAATAAAAGGATCTAAGTTAAATATGAAACGTTTTTGAAATACAATTTTGCCTAAGTTTTATTTTGTCGAAGAAGTTGGTCGTTAAGAAAATGTTTTGATAGATATACCGTCGTACTCAGAGACATTAAAGAGACAATTAACAATCGTTCCTTTTTCAAACTTGCATATATGGCCAAAAAAATAAGCCAAATCTGTTTTAAATGGTGTTAAATGTTTGTTTTCGGTGTACTTACGTACTTTATTCAATATGTGAAAATAAACTGTTTAAAATGTATATAAATTTCCATTTCGATAGATTCAACCACATATTTTATAACGTAACACATTTTAAAGATACAACCAGTGATTTATAACGCATGTACTGTACATAAATAAACTACTCTCCTTCCATGCAGTCCCTACACAGTTTATCATAGTCCTATCTTCGCAACAAGGATTCTTCGAAATCACCTTTCCTTTAAATAAAGCTTGTATCTAAGATGCGGAGCAAAACGACAATTGAAATAGTTCCAACGAAAGTGCACCAAGAATTTAAATGCGAACTGGTTCTAGGCAAAAATAAAGACTAGCTGGAAACTTTTACTGTGATCTTGGCTTTTTTTTAACAAGGCCTTGCTCAGCGGAGTTGCCTTTGATAGTTATTAATACTTAGTAAAATAGTGATGGGAAAAATGGATAAAAACCTTTTTTGGAAATAAAATACACTTGTTTTATACAAAAAGAATCTTATTGTATAGCACCTATCGCATAGTGACAAGGGCCGAGAGGTTATGAAGTTTAAAACCGTGTAAACGTTATTAGTTGCGTTAATTTATAAAAATATAAAGTATGGTGCAATTATTCTTTCTGCGTTCAATGTATTTTTAACTTTTATTAAGTCAAACGTTAAATTGACGCCCAGAGAAAGCCTAGTAAGTACTTTTTAAATGGCAAATTTTAACAATATCCAGCTATGTTACATGACGAGAGTAGTAAATAAGTAGAGCGTTTCGAATGTTATTGAAATGATATGATACAAAAAAGGGAACCAATTTACATAACAAAACGTAAGTTTTTTCTTGCATTGACTTTTTCAATGAGGGAATTGCCCAATACAACTTTTACTTGCAATGAATTATTAGATCGAGCACATTCATGTTTTTCTCTTTTTATATCACAATAAAAACAAAGTACGCGCGGCGGAATCAATGTATTTAAAGGGCAGTATCGTTATAAAACAGCGCTTACAACGCGTTGTACGCTTTATGTGCATTTACTATGCCCATTGTTGTATGCGTAATGAGAAAAAAAAGGTTTTCGTTGTTCGCCGTACATACGGTTGGACAATGACCATAAACAAAAGCATGCTGGAATTTCGATTCGCTCCAATTTCGAATATCGAACAACCGGTTTTAATGTGCGCGCCATTTTTTATCTGTGCTAGACGAGACGTTACACTGGAAGGCTGCAGTGGCCGACTGTAAATATTTTAATTTAGAACAGGTCCGGTTGGGTTTTTCGTGAAGATTTCGATTTGATAGTCAAAATCATCTCGGCAACATATTTAATTTCGGGTAGGTACGTACATACTCCAATTTCATAGTTTATCCTGTGGTATAAACAATAAATTCTAAAGCATAGGTTGAACTAAGGTACCTACTAGTACTTAGGTTAATTGTAAGGTCATACACATGAAAGTTAATCTTTACTAAGTATTTCATTCGTAATAATTGTAACACGTGTCACATCAAATCAATCTAAGAAGCGCCGTTCTAATACCTTTAAAATTGCAGGAAATATTTAAGGACAAGTCAATCAAACCCGGGATTAAAAGTTTAATGAACTGTAATTAAATTGCATGCGCAGTCAAAACGTCTATCAAATTAATTACGATATCTTTAGCATCTAAAGCACTTTATTGGACTTCCGTGTAGCAGTCAATACCTAAGCATTCAATACGTGTTTAATAAATCGTGCATATCATTTTGATACAAAAAACGCGCAATAGGTTCTGTAGGTACTTTATTACATCTCTTGACATATCCATGACACCGAACTTAATCGTGCCGGGTTTATTTTAATTTTTTTTAGACTACTTGATCGCGAATTTATCTGCAAGTTAATAGCTTTTATCTACGTTTATTTGTACGTGGAGTCGAATATCGAGAAAGACCCAACATACCGAGGAGAATGCGCTTGGGTTCGTGAAGAGTTTACATGGAAAGAGATGCACGGACCCTACTATTAGGGTTTAAATTTTTCGATCAAATGTTAATCATTACGATTAGTGCCCGATCGAAATATGTTTTTTTGCCGAAACCGAAACCAAAACTTAAGGTTCGATTTTGGTTCTAGTTTCGGCCGATACCGAAACTTTTAAAGATGTGTTAAAATCGATGAATATTATGAATAAAAATATCAGTAGACCGTTATTTCTAAACATATTAACAATAAACTAGTTATAGGTCCAGTAGGTGGTATATAATGAAACAAGATCACTTATAGAATTGATAAACGATGTTTTCAGAGTTTTAATTTTAACAAATAACGATCAGCCCGACTCGTCAAATACTACCTACTCATATATTTTGATCATAAATCGTCGTCCTTCTTTTATTTATTTGCCACATAACATAAAGAAATAAAATAAAGTAAGTAAGTTACGGCGGCGCGACCGAACCGTTCGGCACTTTTTGATCGAAACCGAACCTTCGGCCGAAACTTGATTTTATGAAGAAACCTGCCGAAACCGAAATTCGGTCGGACACTAATTATAGTAGACATGGCTTAACGGTTAGTACCTAATCCTCATAAGGTCATATGAGTTATTTAAGTAGTATATTATAGGCTATTACACAGTTAGGATTGCCTTGAGTTGATTAAGGCTATATATAATTATATTCTATGTCCATGTAGTTAAAATTGCCTCTAGGGGGCCTATACACGATGCATAATGCTAACGTTAAGCCCGATTTACATTCGTCAAGAACAGTGGACAGTACAGTAGTGTAAAACGATTGGCCAGTAGCGAGTCAAGTTGGCTTGCCAGTGGATCCAAATAGAATCGCTTTCTATTTCTTCATCTCAATGGTCTTGTCACTGGACTTGGCGCTGTCCTTGGCCAATGTAAATCAGGCCTTAGCGATGTTCGAAAACTGACGAAATGTACGTAATTGAAATTTAAGCGGCCGACGCGATAGAACTTCAGTCAGTCAATTCTATACATTTTAATAATTTTATAAAAATAACGAACATACGAATTTGCGAGTTCGCACCCATTTATCATTTTCTTTCACTGACGAGACAACGTTGCGGTATAAGAGACACCTTACTGAAGTTCATTCCAAAATATACAAGATTCGATGTCCTGCAGTGACGTCTTTCTGACGGTAATACTTAATCCATTTGGCCACGACAATGTTGTGGCCCATTCGGGCAACGTGCAGGTTTCAGCAAAGGTGCACCGGAAACTAACAGTCCGATGGCCAATATTGCCGTGAGCTCACCGCATTAGGACACGTTCGGTTTCTCTTAAGGTTCCATATACTTTCACACATTTGACAGTGTCAGTCAACCTGACAGTCTTAGAATTGCAGGTAAACTATTACTTAGCGGGAGCCTTAAGCCATCCAAATACAATTTCGAGATGAACTTCTCCACCTGTACCGATGACCTTTAAAAATAAGATTGCGAAGTGTAAATCCGACCTGCCATTGTTGCGCAGACGCAGTGTCTATTACATTGTTCTCCGCAGGAGCCCGATCGACTTTTTGCATACCATTTGAGCCGAACAACTTTTTGTGCCCATAACCTATTGGCGCCGGCGCTTATAAGGATCGTATTAAAATTGCAATAGATTCTTAGTCAACTTAAGTGTAAGAAAACCGGCCAAGTGCGAGTAGGACTCGCACACAAACGCACACAAAGTGTGGTACCATTCTTGTGGGCCCTTCCTTTTTATTTTGAAAATGTCATGCGTCTGAAAGGTACAGCAATGGTTAAGGTCGAGCAAAACACGCCGACGAAAACACGTTTCTTGTATGGGGGCCCCCTTCATTTCTCACTCAGTACATTTTTTATTACTTTTGTAAATTTCAGGTATCTAGCTATTACTGTTTATGAAATACAGCAAGAAAGACAGACAGACAGACAGACGGACAGACAGACAGACAGACAGACAGACAGACAGACAGACAGACAGACAGACTCTTAAGTACGGAGTACGGAACCCTAAAAATGAAATGTCGGCGAATGAATAAAGGAGACTGCTATGCGGGATGGACTAGTTAAAAATAACGCTATATTGAGCTTCGATCAAAATTAAATGAACAATTATACTAGTAACACGTTGTTTAAGTAACAACGAATTTAGGAGTACTAAGTTAGGTTAAGTACCTTACTGGTTGGTTGATTGGTCTATTCTCCCTGCAACCTGTCACTAATACGCTGGTAAATATCTTAGCCTGATTGTGTAAAATGTGGTTACAGAATTATCAACAACTTTTTAGAGTTGTTGGTAATTCTGTAGCTCTGCCTACCATTCTGGGAATGAAGGCGTGAGTTTATGTGTATGTATGTAGTAGTACTCTAACCAAAGATAATATTTAAAATGCCAATGCAATGCTTGTCACTTACGGCTGCACTCAGTCAGTTAATGATAATAACAATTAAGGGGTACCTTAGTGACAATTTTTCATACCCAAGTTTGAAAAAGGAATCAGTTAAATGACTCTTAATGAGTACGGCGGCTAGTCAGCCTTTATAGTTGATAAACTGGTATTACTTACTGAGCAACAACCTAAACAAGGACTTGTGGTTCTGGCCACCCACGTGGTTAATTTTCTCCCATCTGTAAGCAAAAAGAAGCCCTTAATAATCTTATAATTGCAAGAAAATCTACTTGATTCTATAATTCAAGGAGAAGTATTTATTATCCACTAGTCAAAAGCTAAGGCTTTTGGGACGAGGTTTTACCATTAGAGAGATAAAATTATGCGTCAACATTTCGTTTTCGTAACACGAAATCTAACTTCTCTTTGGGCAACGAGGAAAAGAGGCCTAAGCCCTTATTGAATTCACAATAAGGTCACAAAACAAAGCATTGATTAGAATCTTTCCACCGTGAGAAATGGTATATCTAAGGTGAGGTTGGCAGAGCAAATCGTCAGCCCTAATGGAGCCAGTGACATCATGTCCGCGCCTCATAAGGGCAGTGAAAGCGAGCGCAATCAAACTTTATGATGAATTCAATGCAAACGCCATGTAAAAGCCTGCATTACAGTAATACCGCGTTAAATTTAACGGCCACGGGGAAAGTGACCTAATAAGTACTAACACTATGGCTTCTAATAACAACACTTTTCTTTATAGAGGGAAATTCTTGGTTTGTTTAGAAACTGGTAAATTAAAAGATACTTTTATGAGCAAAATTACAAAATACTCTAACTTCGCTTCTGATGTGCCGGTAGGTAAAAAGCTTTGGAATGGACAAAATTTTCAAAAACGTGTCTTTATTCGCTAAATATTACGTAACAGAATTATTTATATGTTTATAAAATAACAGTTTTATATAGGTTATATAAATGACTTATTAAAGTCATGCCAACTGGGTTTCCATCTGCGCTTCAACCAAAAAGGGTCCGCCACGATGCGAGACCTCCGTAAGGGCAGCGAAAGTCGCTCTCACGCACTTCGCTAATTCAACTCCGAGATCCTTTTGCTGATTGCAATAAGTTAAGGAACCTACAACTTTTTAACACTTCTGCATTTACAGATGTTTTATATTTTTTCTTAGAAAAAATGTACAAACGTCCAATAAAACTGTTAAGAATACCTAGAAGCGTGTAATTGATATTGTTTAGTATTTATTTTAAAGATTACTGTAAAAGCAATAAAGTCATGACATAAGACATTTTGATTGGCTTACTAAAACACTTTAAAAACACCAACATGTTTTTGTGATGAACAATCGAAACAGCATTTTGCCAAATAAGCACTAATGTAATCAAATATGAATGTAATGAAAATATGAAGGAATCCACTGATTAATCTAAAAATAAAAAAACAACTCTATGATTGTAACATTGCAAGTAAACGCTTACACGGCTATTTGGTTAAACACGAACATTCTTGCAGAACAAACCACCTAAGCCAATTTAAGTTAAGACTACTTGAGACTATGAATAATAAGGTATTTACGTGAGGGTTTATGGAAGCTTATTCTCGCTATAATGGTTGACCAAATGTTCATATGTTAACTAGATATTTGACTGTTCAACAATATTTATTAACAGTGAGTGAAGTCATAAAAGCGCGCCTAATCGCCTACTCGAGTACCCGACGGGTAAAGCGGGTAAGTTGAATGCACGCTCTTAAATGTTCTTTTTACGGTGTCCCCTTGTTTTACAGACAGAAAAATTACAGAATTTTGTTTCACAGAAAATGTTTCATATACTATTTGGTCCTTGTATTTTTGCTTCGAATATTATTATTTTTTAAACAATTTACTTGAAAGAAACATATTCCACAGAAAATCAATTCAATGAATTTTATAATTTTATTTTTTCATTACAAAAACTTATCAAACAAAATATTTGTTTTTTAGCGAATATTGTTTGGTCAGTGTATTTATGAGTGAGCGAGAGAGCGAAGCGAGCGACCAAGACCTCTCTGGGCAGAACCGACTTGAATAGGTTAGGTTAGAAGGCTATGGCGGGAGCGAAGCGAAGCAAGCTCCCGCCATAGTCTTCGAGGTTATTTTTTTATATTTTAAATAAATAATATTAGAACAAAGAATATTTAATTTGCTATTCTATGATATGAAAAAAGAAACATTGATTTTTATTGGAAATAAAAAACGATGATTTAAATGTCTTCAAAGTAATTATTCTACATATTGATTATTCTATGAAATGATAATACGAGAAAAAATTTATATGAAATGAAATTCTAAACAAATTCAGTCTGTAAAATAACGTACAACCTCTTTTTACGCTTTGACGGCGCAATTTTAGCTCGCTGGTTAATACTTGGTGCGTCGTGCTCAAGAGTGAGTAGTTAAGGAGAAGAACCTGTAAGTCGTCGGTGTTCTATAACAAACTAATGTTAAGGTATTCATAGGTCCACTGATCTTGAAAACTCGCACTCCGTTACAAAAGTTTGATGATATGTGAGTATGTGACTCGTGCCCATTGGCGGCTCCTGGCTGGTAACAATAGTGACTTTTTGCAGCGATGCAAGCGCGCGTTTTAAGAACGCGAGTCGCGATTAATAAGCGTTTATAATCGATTCAACCACGCGATTGTATACATGTGAAGTGGCGCATTTAGAATCTTTTGCTCGGCGGCTGTATCGCATTTGCATCGATACGTATCGCTTTTGCATCACGTTTGGAATTAGGCGTTGCGCGGCCTAACACCGAAGACGCATTGCAAAAACTCACCATGGGTATCCTCTATTAACATTCGGGACCTCATTAAGTACACAGAACGTCCACCGTTTCGGCTTTTGGCTTTCATGAAACAACGGCCGCTTTGTGAGCGACAGTTAAATCGAGACTTGCCTAATATGAATGTAATGTAGTCTTGCCTGTGGCCTCCAGCCGACCACCCAGCCGAAATTGAGTGCGCATAATATTACCATCAGTTAAAACACACGCTCGAAGATGAAATAAGATGACGTTTAAAGTGATTTTATTATTTATGTACTTATGTCCGATTTCCGCGTGAGTCGATGTTCGGTTCCTCGTGTATTGGATTTATTGGTGTATTGTGGATAGGGTCTGGTAGATACATCAGGATTTGTCCTGACATGGAAAGATTTGAAGCCTCTGGTAGGAGTAGACTTTGCATGATCACTTATTAATTAATTCTATTAAGGAGTATATTTGGTTACTGTAACGAGTAATGTTGAAATCAATTGGCAAATGTCATCTTTAATCTATAAAAATAGTAGGAAATGGCGTACGCTATTTTAATATAGTCGTTCTACTTATCATATGGGTTGTTATTGATGTAAAGAGTTGTATATAATCTTTATAGGAGTATACGTTTTATTAATTTTACCAGTATTATTTAAGTCTGCATTTTTAATAAAACGACGGCGTGTGATATTACCTACTTTTAGTCAAATTTAAATAATGATAATTTTATTATCCACCGTAGATCTAATGTAATGTAATGTACTCTGTTTTGTCTTTCACAACCTCTAAACTTAGAGTACACAAACACACTAAATTACTAAAAGCCTTCCACTTTTACATCTCTTACATTACGGATCCCTGACAATGATAAATAGTAAGTATACGCAATGCTCTTAAAAAAGCACTGAGTCGGACAGACGGCGGTTTTGACAATATATTTATAGCAAGCCATAACTAACCCATGCTTTAGTTAATATCCTATTACAAAATGCCGTTTACGACACGTTTAAGTGTCTATTTCAACTATTGTGGGCTACCATATTGCGCAAGAGCAGGGTAAGGTATGATTACAATATACGGAGAGCGTGTTTGTTGGAGGCTGATTATCTTCTTACACTCCGTAAATGTTGTTTTAGGGCTTCGTACAAATTGCAGGCAATTTGCAGGTAAATCGGCTAAAGTAGAAAATTGTTCGTCGTACATGTAGAGAACTTTATATGACTTATTTACGTGGTCATTTTCTTTTTGACGTAAATTTTTAGTATTAGTGACGCACATGTTTTTAAAATTAGAAGAAAAAGATTTAAGTTTTCATTTCCATACTTTAACATTGTAAATCCGAAAAAGAATGCAGAACATGATCCTTCTTTCAGAGCCGATGAATGTCTCTTAAACTTGAACCAACCCGATTAAACAAACTTTTTTTTAAAAATGTTTCTAAAACGGTCTACGGCACAAGTTAAAATTATTACACCCCTGTTTTTTTGTCGGGGATGTTAGTTAAAATAAAGCTTATCAATTTAACAACAAAACTTTGTCAAACGTTGCATATCCGCACCTGTATTCATCGATAAAACTACATGTTGTGAATTATTCATCAGAATCGATGTTCACGGGAAGAACCAGTCAACCTCATACTATTATGAAGGAATAAATAACCATTAAATTCCAAAGACGAAATACAAAAGCTTGTTTTTCCTGAAATTCCTCCTACACTACATAAATAAATAAATACGTCGTTCTAAAAAAACTGTAGGTAATTCTAATAGTAAACAGCGCGTTCATAGAATCGGCCCACATCTGTATTGTTCCGTTCGAAGAATCGTTGGAATCAAACGGCGAGATACAACAATATCATTCTTGAGTGCTTTTTGTTGATGATAAATGAAAATAATGTGAAGTACGTCTTAATCTTTGAACCTTTGTATGTATGTAAACTTGGTATTGCACAAAAACACAAATATTACAAAATCAATATCTCATGGTTAAATGGATAGCTCTATAAGAGAACCCCTTGAAACCATGTAGAAACAGAGCACATTAAGCACAAGATCTAAACAAGTGACTTCATTACTTCGAAAAAAAATCTTGTCTCACTTGACTAATGTCCTAAAAAGGACGGTGGGCCTTACGTGGCTGCTAACCTACCTAATTGGCAACAAGAAAATTTTGAAAACAGATTTTGATAAAAATGATTCTTAAAGAGGTCTGTCTTCAAAACATACTAACTTTTTTCCATTGTATATCAGCAATCGATTTAAGGCAAGTTCGAAATTTAAAACTCAAACTTTTTTTAAACACCGTTTTAATGATATTAACCGTAAACAAACCGTTCTATCGGCAAAGGTCTATTATTAGACATTAAGCAATAAGGAGCGACCTCAGATTCCTCGAGAAAGCGAGAGTGGAAGGAATCCCAAGAACTTACATCCTTTTTGGTGCCTTTGTCACGGCACCGTTCGGTTTGATCCGCTTGCGACTAACATTAAATTAAAAATTCAGAATTCTCTGCGGTTATTCGTTTTATGTTTGTGACCATAAATGCACAAAAATGATTACTTTAAAAGATATTTTTTTGGCTTGGTTGATCAACAATTTGAAAATTATATTTATGATTAGTACATAACGAAATATCATCTCGACATTCCATGTAAGTAGGTACTTTTTTTCTGTGAATGCTAACCCTATTACTCATATCATAAATGTACAATGGTTAAAATATGCTTTGTTCTTATTTATCATTGTGACATTTGCATCTGACAGAAAGTGACAAAGCATACCTACTTTAGGCTAAACTACTTTGCAAAAACTTTTGTTTAAATTACTTAGCACGGTTTTTTTCGAACTTAAAAAATATTCATGTCTGTAAAATCAATGTCCTAATTTTATTATTTTTGTCATTTTAATCAATAAATCAGTTCAAAATTAGTCATAACAGAACCAACCCCAAGACTTCCTCGACTCAGCTCCATCAATAAACAAATCATTTATCGTTTGTTACATTTCATATCTGTGATAACTGATATATATTGGAGGTGCACGAGGCACAAACCAGTGGCTACCGAACGGGCACAAACAACTATCGCTTTCCTCATCGTCATGACATATGACCGGCCGTTTGTCAGCGAATCAGTGATTAATTTGAAATTGATAACGATAATAAGCTAAACGTTTCTTAAAGGAGCATTATAAGTTATAACTCGTTTTGGACACAATTTGTTTAAACTTTACTTCAACCCGCGGCTTGCGGTCTCCTACAGTTTTTTTCATTAGTTTACTTGGCTATAGAACCTTGCGCAAGGACCGTCCGAATCACTACCACAGGTTAAATAACAGTAACTACCTAATATACTACCATCATCTTATTCCTTAAACAACCCTCATCCAGCAGTTTTCGCGTTGCTGAGTTCCAGGGTGAGGATAAGACAACCGGTGAAATTACTATCAAAGAGACATACCATCTTAGTTCTTAGGGTTAGCTATATGGGTGTGAGATCCCACTGATCAGGCTTGTGTCCTTTTCTTCATCTCCTTTCCATAAAAAAACATACATCACCGGCCTTTGTTAGTCCAGCGCTGGACATCGGCCTCTCTCAATGAACGTCAGTTTGCTCTATTCAAAGACATGAATTTTGCTAGCTATGAAGTTATGAGGAACGAAAAATTATCCTATGTCCTTTAACAAAGTCTAATCTTCCTCCGTGCCAAATCGATTTGTATGACGTACGGTAGATGTGGAAATAAATATAACCCAAATGTTATAAAACTTCTGAAGAGAAATCCCATTCAACAATCAAAGATTTCATTTGAAAAGCGAAGCGTAGGTTGAAGTTTTTAAACATTAATTAATTACATTACGTAAACTACGTAGTCTCGTTGCAGCAGTATTTTTATACGGAAATCAATTTTATTTCTCAATTTTTTTAAAGTAAATAATAAATGTTTTTAATGTAGGTTGTATAAGCAGCTTTTAACGGTTACTAAAGAGTTCGGGGTCTGAATTTAAATTACGTAAACCCACCATTTTGTACAGATGCAATCTTATCAGTGCGATTGGTTATTTCTTTATGTTTGATTTTATTAACCCTTTCAGTAACCTGAACTTAAAACTGGGTCCATTTGCTATGAAGATCTGGAAACCTGGCCCTGAACCTCTTAAACGCGTATCATGAGATCCTTTTTGGCGTTGGAAGCGTATTTGGGCATGATTCGGCGACTGCGAAGGGAATTTATGTTCTGTTTATTTAAATGACTCAGTTTACAATTTTGCATACAATCTCGGGGAAAGCTGACCATTACTTTAATCACCGTTTACGTGCGTGCAGCCGATATCTCAATCCTGGCCGAGTTGTATATTGATTTCCTTGACGTTGGTCTATGAACTTGTTGTATTATTTGCGCTTGTAAAACCGTTATACAGGCAAGTGGTACAGTAGAGATTACTAAGTATTGCGTTGCTACTGCTAAGGAAGTCATTGCTCATTGCCTTACTATATTTACAACTTTGAAAGGTTGTATACTATTTGAAGTTGCTAATATTAGTTTATCTATGCTCTGTAAGCATGTAATCGATGATGTTGACCACCCTGTTATGCGTTGGTTTGTACAGCATCACAAACAAACGTATAATGTAACAATATATTAGACGATACGTTATATTATACGAGTAGCAAGTAACTGATAAAAACAAAAGTAACTTTCAAGTAAATTTGTCTGCTGTCAGATTTCAACATATTAGGTGGTTTATGAACCAATTCAATCACCTTTATATTTTTTAGCAAGACATGTGAATACTTAATAACTTAAGCTTTAACAATTACCCTTTAAATCTCCGGATTTACTACAAATCTCAGCAGCTCGAACAACAGTAAACAACTCGCATTGAATCGGTAAATGTCATCGCCGTATTGTGTTTTGAGTACTGAGTACGAGAAAATTGTGTTTTATTAATTTATTGATGTAATCGTGTTGCCAAAGCTACATTATTCTTCAATATTTTTTTTGGCTGTGACGCCGTCCATTATCACAATAAGTGTATTATTTTGACTAAACACAAGAATGATGGAAGAAATATTCAAAAATAGTCTTTAAGACTTTAGTGGTGGACCTTTAACCTGCTGCCAAACAGGGGGGTGTGATTCTCTTAAAAACGGCGGTCGGTCGGACGAACGAGTGAATGTCGCAGCGGTGAGTTTAATTATCGACATCGACATTTAATCTTATCGACAGAAGCCAAATTGAAAATACACGCGCTAAAATGTGTTTTGTTCGCTCTGACGGGACTACTTTATCTCTGCTGCTACACGTAAAGTTCGGACCGCGGGAAACGCCACGTGCCGTTCCATCTTCGTTCCGAACCGTTCATTTTTTACTAATTTACTATTACAGTTGCATTTACACTTACGGTTCGGAATGAAGATTGGAACGGCGCGTGGTGTTTCCCGCGCCGCGGTCCGGACTTTACGTGTGCAGGTCGCTGCACTCGTTCGTTCGACCGACCGCCGTTTTTGAGAGAATCACACCCTAGCAGTGTTCGGATGGTTCGCATCGTTGCGTTCCGGTGCGAGGGTAAGACCACCGGTGAAATTACTAGCATAGAAGCACTCCATTTTAGTTCTCAGGGTTGGCAACGGATTTGCAGTCTTAAGATTGCCATCGTAAGATTGCAATGCAAATGTCTTTAGGCTTGTCCGCCAACTCTACCCCATTTAAAAAAAACGTGAAATATTAAAGATTTCGATAAAACCTGAGCTTACGTAAAACCATTGACGAAGTATAAAACCTAAACGCCAAACAAACGATAAAGACAAAAATGCGATTAACATCTCAACAAAAAGTTATCTATTCAAAATCTCAAAAAAGAACATCAATAAGCCTATTCCAGTAAATGAATTTCAAATGACCCTATCATTCAAAAATTATGGTGTAGGTAGTCTCAATCAAGTCATATATTATCATCCATGTAGACAAAGCGCCTGCCCCACTCCAAAACCAAGTAAGTCTCAAAACTCACATCCTGACAGGACGTCCTAATAATTATATGGATTTAAGTTATTAAAGTAGCTACTGAAGCAATTAAGGTAGATGTGAATCGACTTTTAAAACTACTAGGCATTAGGAAAAACCACGCCGAGTGAGCGGATGAGGCAGCGCGTTGATTTCCTGTCGCCGGCGTGTGTTGCACTACTGTTATCTCATGTGATACAGATTACATATTATGAGTAGGTATAGGTATAGACGTGTTTCATTAATTGACCTTTTGGAATTAGGAGATATAATATGTTATAAATTGGAAAGTTTATTTAGATGGTTACAATCATGACCTTGCTTGCCTTAATAAAGACATTGTGTACCTACTCCTACTTTAGTTTTAAAATGGTGTGATTCCCGATAGAATATGGCTAAATAAGAATACGCGGGTTGATTTGCGGATCAAAGCTGAGCGATAAGAAATAAGAGGAACAAAATATGACCTTATTTATGCCGCCGACTTCACTTTTACATTTTCTGATATAAAAAGTAGCCCATGTGTTAATTCAGGGTATAATTTAAATGTCTCCATTTTCAAATTCCAAATCAGTCCAACTGCCGTTGCAGCAAAGAAGTTTCAAACAAACACAAAATTTCGCACATTTAATATTAGTAAAATGAATAAAATAATACATGTATTGTGTGGTAGACATTGCATACATGCCCTTTTTAAGAATAGTGCCGACCCCTTCCTAGCTACGGTCGATGTTACACCAGTAACATTCAAAATAAATTTCAAAATTTTCCAATTCAGAATTTGAGTCAGTGACATTTGTAAAAAAAAAACTAACACGCAACATAGAAATTGATATCAATTTAGCTTTTCTAACTACCGTTTACGGTATCTTACTTAATAGTTACCCTGATATGGCTACCATAATGTAAACAAGCTAATTTGTAATGTATTTCTGCAAATTGCATTCAGTTTCAACGAGGCACGCCTCTTTATGAAAGTGGTTAAACTGGAGTGCCCCAGTATTGTCCAGTGTTGCATTTATTTATATAAAGGACTATCCCTTTCCGCATTATACTTGGACAATACCGTGAAACTATGTCTGGTGCAACGCCAACATTCAAAACCAAAAGAGATCGTCATAAGAAATCGGGCCCTTGGTCTTTCGCTCATTTAGACACATTTTTTTTTTTTATGGCATAGAGAAGGCAACCGAGCACACAGGCCACCTGATGGTAAGGGGAAACTGTGACCCATAGACATTAGCATAAGACTGCAAATGCGTTTCCAACCCTGAGGACTAAGATGGAATGCCTCTATGCTAGTCATTACACCGGCTGTTTTATCCCCAAACCGGAACACAACAATGCGAACACTGCGGTTTGGCGGTAGGTTAATGGATAAGATGGTAGTAGCGATCCGGACGGACCCAAAACGCCACATTTTCCTGTATACTGTTTAACTTTTGTAATAAGCCTCGCGAATTGGGTACCTATTATTTCATCTGAACACCTATCAACGAACATATCATTACGCAGAATTTGAATTTCGTCGAAAGGCATTTCTCGCCGCATTTTTTTTTGTAGTCTCGATTCTAACTTAACGTAACCTACGTAAGTATGATGTTTAAGATATCCTGAAAACATCATGTTTCATAGAAAATAGCGTTCGATAAAATGATGGGAACGCGAATTTCGTAAGTAAATCATCTTCTAGAAACCCTGTTCCAGTTAGACGACTTCCGGCAGAATTAAATCTTAAATGTACGACTAAAGTGCTAATGTAAGTGTGAAGTGTACTAAAAGAGTACCCGCACTTGCGCAACTTCCTTTAAAACATGGATGTCTCATTCAAACAGCATTAATAATGATATAATACGATTAAGTTACCTAAGATCCTTTAGCGATGCATGCGGAATACTGGTCACATAAATATGGCTTAGCTAAAAGATTCCGACTCAGGCGCATGCGTTCGAAGTTTGATTTACAACCGCCCATTGGCCGACGCGATTAGGGGCTACTTAAACTAGGAAGTGGGGATTTCTGTGTGATTTATTTTTCTTGGGCAATGCTTTATAGTTAAAGTAGTCGCAGTATTTTGAAATAGTAAAGCTTTGAGTGCAGTAGTTAACATTTTTTAAATTATCTTTACATAGTATCAAACAAAATCTTTCAAACTATGCAACGTATTTTGATGCGGATTTCATTAATACAGTGATTAAAGAGGATGATTATAAATAATAAATTCTAAATTATGTATGGGTGTTACAGAAAACCCACATAAACCAAAGCGAAGCGAGGGCGGGTTGCTAGTAAGCGTTATGTTTAAATCATTTCAGGCTTTCCTTAATACTGATGTATAAATCTTCATCGTCTCGTTTTTACATGCAAACCTCTCAAATTCCCTTTTCCTTTTATCTGCCCTCTGCTAAATCCTTCGCAAACAAACCGAGGTTGTCCCGCCAAGGACTCCCTTTGAACATAAAGGAACGATGCACGATATGTTTCATTTCACCGAACTGAAGAATGTATCCAGAAAATTTGTAACGTATGTGAGACTTAAAATGGCACTATATTTTAAGTACAGCTGTAGAAACAACCGTTTTCAAAATTTTAAATTCTGCGTGGCGGATATGTAAAAATAATGTTTACATGGTAAAAATTAAATTTCTTTTGTCTCTGCTTGGCCATAGACAAGGATGATGCGAGAACGTTATCTTTATAAAAAATGTATACAATTGACATAAGCCGGGCGGTCGCATCGAGCGCTCACGCGCTCATGTCGATTCCATAAATATTGTAGTTTTCGAAAATCGTTTATCTGACTCTGAAGTTAAACTAATAGATATGTTGTTTCAAATTCAGCGGCCATTACTGTAAAGTAAATAAGAGCTATGAAAACGTTGACAATACGATAACAAGTCAAAAGCTGTTTGTCGTATAATATAGTCCTTGAACAACCTTAACCCATATTTCAGTCATGAAATTAAATTGAGCTATTGTTATAATTTTATTAATGAAGAGTTAAAAATAAAGTTGAAACTAAATTCTGTGTTTAGTAGGAAATTTGACTAGACAACGTAATGTGCAAGCATTAATATCTAGACGTCGGCGAAAGGTTACGGTTCGGCGGCGCCTGCGCCGGTCCCACTATAAATAACTTACGTTTCCGGGTTACACCGCACTCTAAAGACCTGTAAACGATGTTTACAGTTTTTGTTGCGCAACGCCAGCTTATTCGTGGTGTTAAGCTTATTAGTAACTTATCGAGAAAGCTAAAGTTTTACCACGGAATTGAAGTAAAAAGCCATAATACTAATTTCACAAGTGGTGTAAGTGATACACAAGGATATGAAACTGCCTTTATCGCGTTTTAAAAAAAAAGTACCTAAGTGACTTTAGTAGGATTTGGAAGGAAAATAATAACAGTGTATCTGTTCGTACTAGAAAAATAATATTATAACTGTTTTAATATTAAAACTAACTATCTTGTAGGTGTGTAAACATACACATTGTGATATAAAATGCCAACAATGTATTAAGTTATATAAAGAGCAACGTTCAACGAAATTATTCCGCTTAATATATTTATTTCCGAGTAACAATATTATTTATGAAATTTTAAATCAAAGTAAATCGCAACTCGTGACTTTCTCATCGACATTAGGGGCTACGGAATAAACCCGCGTTCACTGTTTATGAAGCAATCATTTTGTTAATATTGTGAAGTGCGAGAAAGGTGCGAATATAACTTACATATGTGACTAAATTAGAAATCACGCATTAATGCGGCTTTATTTATGAGTTTATGTGTTAATTGAGACCACACTACGATAGGTTTATAAATGGTTTTAGGACATAAATATGTTTTACGGTCAATTGACGTGATTCACTGTCGCTTTTGAATAGACTTTTACAGTACGAACATGCGTTATTAAGAGACGAATTATGTCTATGTTGTCTTTGGCTCGTATTATGGTCATCTTTATCGCAGTAGATATAAAGAATCTGTCACTCTCGTACTTACGTACTGGTCAGACAGTGACAGATATCTTATCCACATTAATCCATATCGGTAAGCACCATCATAATAAGCCCGTTTGTGTGTATGTTGTCCATTCGTCAAAGCCCATTTTCCGAAGCGAATAGACAAAAAAAGTACGTTTGATTTTATTAATTAATCTTCTTTTTCTTCTGTTCCAGGTAAAGAACTGCCAAATTGACTACAAAACGTAAGCAGATGCGCTGAAATTTTGAAGAACCCGTTTGAAAACACTTTATTTGTGCTATGAATATAATTATCATGTTGTTATTAATTATTTTAAAATACATCTCATCAAACAGGATTTTATTCAGGTTATATTTGTTTCTTATGTCTCATCTAAAACTAACGGACTCAGTGACAGACTTCCTATGAAGATTGATTTTGCTTTCAACAGTTAGGCCACCAGTATTTCTCACGACTATTATAGCATCGGCCAATAAACCATAAATATTAGTATTAAGGTTGACAGCTGATAATTAATAAACAGGTTTCGGTGTCCAAATTAGATAATGCTCTGAGTTACAGTTACGAAATCTAGATTGGTTCGGTCTTATAATGCAAACCTCTTCTATATCCTTGTAAGGCCCACCATACAACGAAATGAATCAATGGAATATGAATCTATTGTGAATGAAATAAATTCGATTTTCTAATTTGATCATTAGTTATAGAAACAAAAGAAAATCCACCTTACTTTCTTTGCACTATACCTTTATTTGAATGGCCGGACGAAGGCCTTTTAAAAGAACTTTGGGCCTTAGGAGGATAAAGGTGTTCTAAATGACACCTATGTGGTCAATGTAGAATACTAAAGTCGGGTTTAATAGAATTGATAAAGATGTACACAAATCAGTACTCTTTGACACATATCTTCAATCCAGCGTGTTACGTCATTCATTATATAGTTATACCTCACGCGATCTCCAAAAGTACGTGATAATGGTTAAAGGTAAAAAGGTCAGTTTTGTTTGTTTACATCTTTTGTCATTTCTATTGCCCCAACTTTAGATGATGCTATTAAAGAGATTGACACATTTCTACAATGACTTAACTTTTAGACTCGTTCGTCAAAGTAGTGTGTAGCTTACAGAGTAGGCCTGAAACTTCTGGACTTATATTTAGCGTTTACTGTTGCTATTCGCAAATTATTTTGGTCCAGTTGGTGATGGAACCGACTCCACAAATGTTCCTCGGTATTTTTTCCGTGAAGGCACTCTTTATAGGTAGTCTTAGTCAGACTTTATTTCCTCACGACCTTACAGACAATGGTAGTGGTTACTAGTAATGTTTAAAACAAATCAATCAATTTATTTATTTGTAAAACATAGGTACTAATAATGGTGTAAACGTAATAGTTGGTAAGTATCTCTAAGTTTGGCCATTAGCACGCATGATGCATTACTTGAAATTTTTGTACATTTTCTGTATTACTTACAATACGGAATAAAACGCACTAAATATCTGTTAAAAAATCTAATGTCAGGTTTTGTTGTACCGGTAACTTATTATTATTATTGATTTTTAGTGCCGTTTTTAATGGCCTGAAGTTAAATTTATATTGCTGACGAATACCTTTAAAAGCAGAGAAATATAGCAATTATGTTCTACTTTGTGTATACATTTATGATTTGAGCATTACCACTGCATTCATAGCGCTGCCCACCGCCGTTTAGTCGGCGTATCGTTAAACTTAAGATTTCTCTCACATGTACCTGCAGCCGCTGCATTAATTCAATACAGGATTGGATTTCTAAATGATGCACAAAACTCATTTGCGGAATGACAAGAGAAATTGCCGCCGCCATTTTACTTTGCTTTCACAGTCTGCGCAGTGACATTTAGGTTTGAATCTAGATGGGCCCAGATAATCGCGTTTAGCCATCAGTGCGGTACTGGACTGGCTTTTATCTGTTTATTTACTGTTCAGCTGTTCTTTGACATGTTGAGTGCCGCGGACTCTGTTTTGAGTTCATTCTTGGTGGGAATCGGGGAGTCTGGTTCTGATTACGGTTATGACGCAGGTCGTAACTAGAATAAGTGCTTAGTAAATGACAAGTTTAGTGTCCAACGCGTTTTTAGAGACGAATGATCCCATAAGCCAACTGGTAGTAAGTGTTTTCTGGGATACACGGACAAGACTATATATAATAATTTACAGTAGTTAATAAAATAATTGCCAAAGTAATTCTGTCTGTTGGTTTGTTACACTTTCTGAGTTAAACCGCTGCATCATAATAAATTAAATTTGTTATGGAGATCTCACACGAATTGACATAGGTATTCCGCATAGTCCCAAACTAAGATACATATTTATAGAGAAACATGGAAATCATCCAAGACTTGGGAACAAATACTCACTCATCACACAAATATATCTATAACAAGAACTGAACCCGGGACCGCTTATTTCGTAGGCAGGGTCACTACCATCTGGGCTCAACGGGTAGACAATATATTCATGGTTATCGTGATAATAGTGATGATGATGGATGGGTGCCAACCGCTTTGCACACACGTTTAAGGTTTTCAATATATTCATGGTGTTCGTGATAGTAGTGATGATGATGGATGGGTGCCAACCGCTTTGCACAGACGTTTAAGGTTTCCGTGTCATATACTCGTATTTCTCAAAGCTCACACACACATACACAAACGCAAAGGCAAACCGATTTTACAAGCGCCGTACCGTTTTAGCAACTATGTTATCTAAGTGCTAAGTGCTTTGACACTTAACGTTTAATAGTGTTGTTATCATTTGCATATCGAAAGTATTGGTACACTACACATAATGTAATCTGCGCCGGAGTTGTTTATAAACACGCGTTACGTCACTCGCGTCACACGTACGCCCACTGCTGTTATTCTCTTGGTGTGAGTAGCAATGGTGAGTCCGCTCGACCATCGACTAGCGTCGCAGAGTTGGATAAAGGATTCTCATTAACAAGTCACTTTATCCCGTAGATAGAGTACTACTTAGGTAGGGCACGAAAAAATAATACAATGAGTAAAAGAGAAGCATCTATACGGAAAGACGTAAGAATAATGGAGAGGGCATGTTTACTTCCCATCTCACTCCGCGTAAACCTTTTTTTTAAGGCCGATTGTATGTGTCAAACAATTGAGTGAATGTTGCTTTTAACTATTTTATTGTGTTGTTTGTGTTTTCGTAGGCTTCGTAGACATCTGTGATCTGAATTGTTGTGTTTTAGGCGCCAAAAGTCACAGTGCTTTAAAATATGAAAAATCCTTTAACCGGTAATAATATACCATGATAAACCGCCTTAATACGCTAGGCAACTAAAGACAGAAGCTTTGTCTGCTAAATGTGATTTATAATTTGGTCGGGTTGTCTGTATTGCTATCTCAAAGGGTAGCGCGAACGTCATTATTTTTCCAGTTAATGCATTGACAACGAATTGAAAAGCTTAAGGCCATAACACTCCAAGATGCACTACGCTAACCAGCGTTTCTATTCGTTGCGTTTTGAACCAATCGCGTCACAGGTAGATCACGTGACTTTTCGTATCACGTCATCTACCAGTGACGCTATTGGTTTAAAACGAAACAAATAGAAACGCTAGTTAGCGTAGTGCATCTCTGGCAGGGCCCTCAGGTACCTGCGAGATCATAGCCCTTAAAAGGGTCAAGTTTAGTCGGTTCGATGGAACGAACTCATATTTAGTTGAAGCGTAAAGGAATAACACCACAGATCGTCAGAGCTGCGTCCACGCACGCTTTGATGTCCCCCGATTTACGATACGACCGCCGTTTCACGTATTACGCACTTCACGCTTCCTTATTTTCAATTCTAATTTTAGTAATTTGCCCCTCAAATTGAGCTGTAAATTTGTTAGTAGGAAACTATATTTTTCTTTCAGTAATGGATTGGGTTCTTTCATGTATAGGCTGGGCGGACATTTGTGAAATTAGCTCACGATTAGTTGTCAACAAAGTTTATTGTTTAATAACATAAATTCTTGTTGAGAGGCGAAATTGACATTTCTAAACGTATTTTTTTAGGCTTATGGCTAGCTTGATGGTCTTCGGATTATGAGATATTATAAAAAAGATGTGCAAGATTTGAGCATGGATATGGGCCTAATCATGCAATTACATGTATTCCCAAAACAAATGATTTAAAAATGTCCTGGGGTTGAGAGAAAGGGACAGAGCTGTTGCAGTTAAATAGCTCTATCCCTTCCTCTCAATCCAACCCCTCTGATTGGGCATAAATTGCAAACGCCAGCCTAAAACTGCAATCGGATAAACGAACTAAACACTGGTTTTAAATGAAGTCACAGTCCTGTGAAGCTAAAAATAAACAAAGGATATTCCAACGGTGAAAGCTGAGACTTTTAATGTGGTTACTTTAAACGATACCATAAAAGTGAACAGCCCTTGCGTCGTTTTAAAATCTTAATCGCTGGAGTGCCTCAACTATACTGCTTTTTTGGGTTCCTTGCTCATAAGGTTGCAACAGGACCCTATTACTAAGCCTCTGCTATCTGTCAGCGGGCTGTATCTCATGAACTGTAAAATAAATAATAGTACAATTGAAATTTTCACAGACTTATATTAATATAGCCGCTATACCAACAAAAAATAAAACGTCCAATTCAATTTAGAAATAAAATGGCTTTCCATACAAGAAACGTATTTTTGTCGACGTTTTTGGGTCGACCTTTAAAATCGCTGTAACTCTTGAACCGTAATAGGTAGGCAATTTTTTTTAATATTGAGAAATGCCGCTATTGCTATAACTATTGCCGCTATAAGAACAAATAACAAAACGAAAATGAAATGAAATCTTAAGGCGGCCCTATATACAAATTCCACGGAACCATTCGTGTGCTGGTCCGTCTCGTACTTATCCAGTTGTTTATTATTGTATTCAATAAGCTCGTTTATTTTTGTAAACATTAATAAGTTTTGGGTAACTGTTACGGTAACTGTAACGCATACCGCATCAATTTTACGATAAAGGAGATCATACTAACCTGCAGTTCGCTTTTGAGGTTAAAGTAACAATATTTGTGTACATAAAGTCCGTCTCAATTGAAATTGATAAAGATGTAAACAAAATCAGTCGAATCAATTTACCATTACTTACACGATGATTTAAACGATAGATCATTACTTTCATATTCAGTTTAAGAAATAACTATTCATTTAATGTTATTTCAAATATAAACACGCTTGATGAATATTTGAGGTTATGTGTCAAACAGTACTAAAATGTAAAAAAAAAAAAAACAATTGACGAAGACTATAATAGTCTGTAGACTATTTATATTTTAAGCGTCGGTATTATGTTAATACTACTAATGTTTAAATAAGTATTTAGTTGATGGTAACGTTATACTCGCGGAGGATTCATCAAATACTTCTTAGGAAAATTGGATCGGTAAATAGGTCATCATTTTACATTTTGTCTGCCGCATTAGACTATGTTATTTTTATTAATCGGAAGCCTTGCCGTTAAATTAGCTGTTTTTATTTTTCCCAAATTCATATTTGTAACTAACGAGTTTATTTTTAATTAAAAAATTACTTCGCAGTTCATCTTATAACACACACAAACAACCCTACCAACGTTCCGTTTCACTCGAGCATTGCACACGACTGCTTTAAGTACACATTGCAATATTAATAAATTAAACAGATTACCTGTATATTAGAACAACCTTAATGGATAGTAGAAAGTACTTAGCGATCACGATAGCGATATTCATCGTGGGGCAGATCGACACGTGTGTCCATTGATTACAGCTTTCGAGGCAAAAGTGCAAGTGCTGCGGGAAACGTGGGAATCCACATTACGTAGAAAGGAACGTTATTGATGGCTCTTTGAGTTAAGGGCCTATTACACTGTGGGTCATCATTAACGATCAAAACCGATCAATAGGTTAGAGTAACCAAAGATGGGCTATGATGCAGTGGTCCTTTATAAACTTGTGGAGTAATTTGGTCCAATAAGATGTTACTCTTCTTTTTGTGTAATTGGGATTGTTCATATTTTTAGAATTACACTAATTCGAAAACCATTTCGAGGAATAGGGTATTAAAGCCGTTCTGCATTATTAAGTTTTAGAAATATTTATTTTGGATATTTCGACATAAGTATATTTAACCTCTGTTTGACTTTCGTTTTCGACTTGAAGCCCTCGTAGGTGTTTCTTACGGGTTAGGCGAAAACCGCTTGAAATTGTATGTTCTATTACAATCACTTTTTATGTTTAGATATCATTTAATTGTTGTAATTTATTACAAAATGTCATCCACAATTTTAAATAATCATGTCGTCTATAAATATCAGCTAAATAAATAAAGATATTATAACAAAACTATTGGGTCAAATACAAAATTAATGAAAATGGTCTCTTAAAATTACCTATTCTATCTAATTAGAATGCAAAAACCGTGAGTTATTTTTGTTGTTCTATCCCAATTATGTTAATGGTTTATGAACATCGCGTTGGTTTTCGACAACAATTTTAACATAATTTATTATTAACAGTAAACGTTTTATTTCCATTTTTATTTCGACGAGGAAAGATATCATTCGCGTTAAGTATATGGGGCACCTGGATTTAATTCAAGTCGATAAATCAGTCGTCCGCTTTGCATACAATATGTAATTATGAATTCGAGCTCGAATATCGAGCCATGGCCACTCTAGTCGGCTGCGGTTTCAGGATGATTTCCACCCGGATATGAGCATGCGCATGTTTTTTATAAGAATTCTGTAGTACATAAGGTAAGGGGAAAATAGGTGGTTATTGAACCTGTGAACTTCATCCTCGACTACTCATCCGGTAAGATAGAGCTCAGTAGCTAAAAACAGATCTTAGCGTCTTGACGGCATGTCATATCATATATGAGCTGCCCAATATTGTCAAACAAGTACAGAAAAAAATCAGATATGTAATAGGTATGATGATAATGAAAGAAAATGTACGGCCTGAAGGGCTTGAGTGCGCGTTGATCACTACTGTAGCTACTACTGTAGTGACCCTGATTGGTATGGAGCGTGAACTATAAATAAATAGAAGATAACTAGAAATATTTAAGGTAATTTTAATTAGAGTGAAATAGCGAAAGTACCAGTTAGCGTTGGGGCCGTGTAACCTGATATTTTCGTAAATTTTCGTGTCGGTAGCCTATACAATGCAATGCAGCAATTCCTAAAAGCTATTTCGATTTGATACGAAAAGAAATAAAAACAACGAAAAGAATAATTTATTGCTGTTGATGCCCCAAATAAATAAATAAAGAGATATCAGCCCTGAAAACACCCTCCCACACCCTCCGAAGAATAGAGGACAACGCCGCCAGGGTCGCGTTCACGTGGAGGCCGCGCGGGAGCAGGCGACGAGGCCGGCCAGCGCACACGTGGCAGCGCACCATCGACGCCGAGCTGCGGGCAGCCGGGCTGAGTTGGAGAGACGCGGAGCGAGAGGCTCAGGACAGGAGCGGATGGAGACGTCTCACGAAGGCCCTCTGTACCACTGGGGTACCATAGGACGACAACAACAACAGCCCTGAAAAAGCTGGTCGCCGTTATATGTCGCAGGGCTCTGACAAGATGCATAACGCTAACTAGCGGTTCTATTCGTTTCGTTTTCAAACCAATAATCGCGTCACTGGTAGTGACGTGATACCAAAAGTCACGTGACCTCTGGAGGTATCTAATATTTGTTAATACTTCATAAATATCCTGCGTATAAGTACCTACTTCTGTTTAAAAGCTAATATGCGCTTCGAAGTTAGGTCTCGTTAGACTACGTTATAATAAACTGGTATTCATTTCGATAAACTTAAAACCCTGGTTAATCATTCTCAATTTGTTAAACTGATTTTATGTGGCTCTCACGTAAGTAATTTTATATTTATGTTGTAATAACGTTAGAAAACATTTGCAATGAAAATTTTACAGCCGATTAGAGTCCATTACGCTCTTTTGAAATATAGGTAAGTTACTGAACAGCGTTTTCCCTATCTTTACTACGCATGCGGTAGTTCCTTATCGCATAATAACTTTCGCACTTACTTTCTATTGCAGTCGTAAATACTTTATTGTGGGCTGTGTGAGTACTTGATCAAAGTGACAATAAGTTACAGCGAATATTATTATGTATAAATTACAAGTAATTGGCGGCAGTTTGCATAATACTATCGTCTCTCTGCCAAGACTATTAACATTACCAAGTCATTTTATAACTTAATATCCTGCCCAAAACTATATAAGTCGGTCGCTCACGTAAACCCAATAATCAGTCAGTACCAAACGGACGAACCACTCAGCACATGATATCCTAACAACTTCAAAATTAAGGACCAGACACAGCTCGCGGTTAATTTTAACTTTGACGACACAATCGGATCTCAGCTGAGTCAGAGCCACGGCGACGGATCGGCGATACCTGTGGGCGAGCACGGTTCAATTAAAACCGCCGCCCACCTGTGGGCTTACCGACAAACATTTCAGATATAAAGTTGACAAGACCAGGCGGGAGCAAACCGACGAGAAATCGTCCTGATCTATTGTAAACAAAGGCACAATGCCAGGCTGAATCACGCCAATTGTTGGTATTATTTTCATGATAATGGTTGTTGTTGAGGACATTTAGGTCAGATTTAGTTTGTTTTTCCTATATATTATTTGTAGACAGCCGAAAGTGCAGCTAAGGTTAGACTCTGATAGAGTTAAAAGTACAGCGTTAGATATATTACCCTGTTTGCCTTTACCTATGCGCTTATACTCGTACGTCTGCCTAGTATGGTAATTTTTTTTTTAGGAAATTGAATAAAAATTTGATAGCAAATATTCAACTCTATCAATGAAATCAAAAGGTCTATTTTTTTTTTAAAGGCAGCTGTGAGGTCTAGCTCTACTTTTTTTTAATAACTAGTTTAACTTTTACAAAAAGAATCCTTGGCTACTGTGGAAAACTAATTCTGCACTTACGAGTACAGTGTCACGAGTTACCCTATTGTGATTTATTTATAATTGCACCTTTCAGACGCCCTAGACATAATGCATTCGGTTATGGATATCGTTATCGAATATGCATATGATGGACGTGTGCTGCCGGACGGTCCCGTCGTGCACTTATATTAATTCCACACATGTTGACAGTTTAAGTTATGCTTCTTTTCTAGGGCCCCGGTCGATAGTAAATAATAAATAGACTCATAGTGATATGAAAACTATATTAACAATGCCTGACCGCTGACCGTAATAAGTCCGATGACGATTCAAAAGAAAAGTGAAATCATCCTCGATACATCTTGTTGAGGAACAATGGACGCGGCCAGTAGGCAGCTAGCAATTTTTCTGTCAGCGCCGGCCGTCCACCGCCGTATAAGGAGTTTGACGCACGTCATTTTTTTCAGCCTGAATATAGATATATCCGAATGACGGATCGAGCTAAAGGCCAGCTCGATTATTTTAATCGAGATATTTATCTCGATCTTTATTGTTTTCGAGTTCCGCGACACAAAGACGTCTTAATCGGGCAGCCATTTTGGAAGCGCAATAATTTATCGGTGATCTACGATTGGGTGCAAGTGAAGGAAACAATGATTTTGTATGTAGATGTCGGACCAAAATTATACGCTTTGGGTGGCATTACTGCTTCAGTGAAAAGAAATATGGGATTATCCCAGTTTCTTTTATTTATTTATGCTCAACAAGGTTCAATTGTTGTTGGTTGTTAATTTTTATCTTATTTATCCTTTATTATTGTAAGGTGTGTACAGTTTTGAAGTATGAGTAGAAAGTAAAGAAATGTTTCACAAAGACAAAATTTACAAACTTGATGGTTAAAACTAAAACAATCCTAAGAAAGTCGTTGAGATTGTCGTTTCAAGCAATAACATTCCAAAATACCTTTTTTTTAACTGATCGAGTTTGGGAGAAATCGTCGTTTTAAGTTGATTAACCTGATTTGTGTTGTTGTGATACGAGAATAATATCAAAACGCTCATGCGGCGTTAAATATGAGATGATAGCGTTCACACTTTCGCGGTGAAATCACCCGCTTGCATTAATTTCGCGCCGAAGCGGCTTTATGTAGATTTTCCGAGCTAATTTGATTTGGCACGTGGCTTTCACTCTCGAACTGCGACCGGTCCGAACTGTGCATGCGAAGGATGAACTACGCACACACTATGTCCTGCGCGACCAATGATTAACCGTCGTCCGGTATTTGGAACGGAACCAATTTCGGCAGTATGACTAGCCAGTGCTGTTATGTAACTAAAACCGACCGGTATGTTGACAAGGTTCACCAATGTTTCACCATAATTATAATGTGGGAAACTGTTTTATTGCAAAAAATATATCTCACAAAAGGTTCTTCTCGCCTCTATTTTTTTTTTTCGCTTGCTTTACTACTTTTGGTAAAATAAACAGACCCCATTGATATATATTACAATTTTGAAGAACTTTTTATATCGTATATAGGTTTTAGAAATTACAACATAATCAAAACAAAGGCTCGTTCAAAAATACGCTTCTTACCAAACATAACCTAACCGCGTCGCACACAGATATGACTCGATAATGTTTTATCTTACGATTCTTATGTAAATATATGTATACACATGTAAATATTTATACATGTTATACACAGAAAAGATACGTTAACGAGTAGGTATATGAAACCCTTTCACTGTTTTGAAAGACTTTAAGTATCTAGCTATGATTGTATTTTGTACCTTAAAATGAAATGTCCATAAAACCTATATTGCTAGGTGTCTTGATAAACTGTAAGAAGAAAACATACATTACATTATGTGTGATAACTTGTATGTAAACAATTTATTGTACAAACAAAAGAAATAACATTATCATCGCCGTATATGAATGGTTCATTGATTTATATGGCGAGGGATATTATTGAAATAAAATCGTATCGTATCTTCGCCGTGTGTACCTCGCTTTAATGTTATCGTTCCGCAAAAAAATAATATGATAGAGCGCCATTTTTAAATTACCCACGATAATACAATAAAAAAGTTGCATCTCAGTTTAATCATGCAGCTAACGTTAGATCTATCCCAATTACCATCTATAATAATCATGTTGCCCATTTTGCTAGTTACATAAGCGCGTGCGCCGTCGGCTTGGCATGCTTTACCGAACCTCGGATATTGTATGACAGATTGTGTGGGTGATCTTTAATCGATACCGTGTAATCGCATTAACTTGCGCGTGCGCATCGGGTTCAATTTGAACCTTGTAGCCTTTAAATAAGGTTGGGCTTTCTATGACGCGGTCGAATTGAAAAAAACCGCGGTACAGTACATTAGTCTTGTTGAGTCATATTTTGATAGCTGTGAAGTAAACTGAGCTAATCGAATAACGTTTATAATGCGCATCGGCGCCGGCGCACGGAGAGAAATGTCTTTCGTTATATATACCAAGCAATCATATCGATTTTTGATGAGCAAGATGACTACTGCCTTTACAACAAGACCGTTCGCGTTTATAAACGAACAACCAATGCTTATGATTTGCGTGACGTGACTCGTAAAAGAGATTAAGAGATATGTATTTTTAAAGTTTCCTTTTCAAATAAAATTTTTGTGACGAGATTTGCTGCCGACTGTACTTTTTATTTTTGCAAAGTCATCATCTACTTATCAAGTCAAAGTAACGAGTCCCAACTCGGTGGCTCCTGTTGCCAATTTTCGACTCCATCATCAGATCAGTTGCTAGATGCGATAATATTGCATTCTCATGGGGTTTATGTATTCCAAAATCGCATTTTTTCAATGGGAACTTGTTAAAAACTTGTTTTGTTTAACACGTTAAATTCAATAGCATAACCTAACCTAAACCCTAAACTGCCCTACTGATGGGCGAAGGCCTTCTTCTCGTCCTTCCACTCATTCCTTGTGCAGCCTTCTGGTAGTCCCTCCTGAAAGCGTCAAGCTGATCTCGCAGATGGCGAGGTCTATGTCTGCCGCGACGCCGCATTCTGTAGTGTGGGATCCAGTTTGTGGTTGTTTCATATAAAAGCTTGTACAATTTTACTCGACTCGACGAATATCTTTTAATACACTCGAAGTCTCTCGGTGACGATCCCCATCCATCACAAAAGCAATCTATACCTTTAATTTCAATTCGCTTAAAGCGTCATTTGTTCTTTACGCAATAATTACAATGTGAACTGTGTGTCATGAAATGTTAATTTTGTGGGAGGGTACTTGTTATTTATTACCTCATTTATTAGAAGCTTCTACAGAACTCTATAGTTCTAGAGAGTTATTTGTAATCTAGAAACAAGCTAATAATCCTAGCAATAATTATGCAATGATTATGATATCGTAGAAGCATACTATAAGGACCTATAGCATTAACTTGGGAATGCAAAACAAAGCGCAGACGTATTGTCTCCACTGGGTATCGAACCCGGTAGGCACGAAACGTGTCGCAAGAGCCGTGTGGGCCGGTCGGCGTGCCGTGTTTAATTTTGGTATAACCCCAAACCCGACCTTAGTGCTGAAATTGGATCACAGTTATTGCACGGTGTGTCTTAACTGGTATTTTGAACTATTTCAATCAATAGGAACTTTCGATTCGTAAATATCAAACAATGAGCAAAGTTTTAAAACCTGGTGGCCTAATATGTCTGAGTTTATTGCGTGGCAAAGTGTGGATAAAACATCCGTCGGTTTCTGACACGTGTGTACGAGAGCGACGGTTGCTGTATCCACATTTTGTCACGCGACAACAAACCATACGAGGCAGGGGCTTTATTCTACTCGGGCTACACCTAATTACTTTGGATATGTTGCTGTAGTGTCATCTTTACGATAGCACTTATTTACTTAAATGTAATGGCGGCCGAGTTTTTTTTTAATGTGAAAAAGGATGCAGACGAGCAAGCGAGTCACCGGATGGTAAGCAAGCGACCCATAAACAAAACACCCGCAACACCAGAGGAATAGCAGTGCCCTGCCGGCTTTTAAGAAAAGAGTAGGCTCATTTTTTGAAGGCCCCCCAAGTCGTATTGATTCGGAAATACAGACGCCGAGAGCTGATTCCACATAGATTGCGTGGCAAGAAAGCCCTCGAAAAACGCAAGGTAGTGCATTTCCAACCATCCAACCATCTTTATAAAAAGATGGCGTTGATGAAATGATAGTTTGGTACGAGGTAATACTACGCTAACATGTTAAAAGCAAAATCGTTTTAGCGATTAGAATAGAGCTCTAGGTCATGTCAACCCTCATTTTCGGGTCGGGTAAATATCATCTTGAATTTACCACATAACAATAAATTTTGCGCAAACGACTTTGCATTTACAGTTACGCGACCAGTGTATACAAATCTAACAAGAATAGTACATTGTTGTAGAGGTTAGAAAGTAAGCAATAGATGGACGAGTTAGTTCGAGGGCCGACGCCTAGCGGAGGCCCTCGAAAGTACGAGTACATCTATTGCACTTTCGGCCGAGGCTTAACACAGTGCTTTTCACGACTACTGCGAGGAAATAAAAAAAAATCTTATAAGGCGTTTTTTAAACTGACGACTCTCACCGTGACAAAAAAAAAAATTCAGATAATTAAAAGCAGACATATATGGCTGTATGGAATCTGATTCCTTTGCCTATCCGTGAAGGGATGAATATTATTAAAAAAATAAAACGACTTCTCATTGGCCAATTTAATTTCATATGCAAAGTGTGTTCTGATTGGTCGAATTAGTGATCAGTGGACCGATGTTATTGGTCAATGGAACAGACCAATATGTTAACATAGTTGGTCTGTTTAAATTCATAGTAGGCCTGCTCATTCAATGTACAACTATCGATTGTTTTGGGGACCAAGAACAGACCATCTTTCGCCACATTTCCGAGCAGTGGCGTGAAAACATACTTTTAAAACCCCATTGAAGGTGTTGCGTTATTTACTTAATTAATGTTGTCAAGAACTCTTTATATATTCATTTATTTACATTATTTAACGACGAATGATGAGCAACGAGTGCTATATCCATTTGTCCCTGAGTCTTTGATAGTTTATGTAAAAATAAGTAACTATAATTATATTTATCGAGTGCCATTGTACATTACAAGCCAATACCTTTGTTTGAGACTAGATCGAGTTGTGTTAGATTGGCCCTTGACATTTATCGAAATAACAAATCCGTAACGAGTTGATCCAACAGCCAACTAAAGTCATCGAATTAGCCAGCTGAAGTGGAAATGGGCCGGCCTTATCAGCAGAACTGATTGTGACCGTTGGAGTTATTGGACGCTCTAAAACTAGGTGACGCAAGTTGGCTTTCAAGAGCTGGATGAGAATGGCGGCGGATCGTGCTTTATAGCGTACATTAGGACTACTAGCCTATGTCTAGCAGTGGACTAGTACAATACAAATACTTACTCTTTAGTAAACATCTTAGCCTGTTGGTGCAAAATTTGGCTAAATACTGACGACGCGCTGGTCTAGTTGGTAGTAACCCTGCCTACGAAGCTGGCGGTCCTGGGTTCGAATCCCGGTAAGGTCAGATATTTGTGTGATGAGCATGAATATTTGTTCCTGAGTCATGGATGTTTTCTATGTATTTAAGTATATATTTCTGTATAAAAGTATTTATATCGTTGTCTAGTACCCACAGTACAAGCCTAGAGCTTAGTTTGGGACTTGGTCATTTGGTGTGACATTGTCCCCTGATATTTATTTTTTTATTTTTTAAATAATTGACCACAAGTTTTTAGAATTGTTAATTCTGTAGCTCTGCGTACCCCACTCTGGGAATAAAGGCGTGAGTAAGTATGTTTTTTTTTCATATTTGTGTAACGAGACGAAATTATATCTTTGTAAACAACGTGATTTTCAGTTCCCTAATCCAATAAGTCCCTCTGCAGTCTAGACCAAACTTTGACCGCTGGTGTAAGAAAAGGTTCTGGCTTGTGGTCTAGACACAAACAACTTAGTAAATTTAACTTTATTTGTGCTATGTTACGTCTGAACTGTTTTCTGTTGATGCGACGTCATAATTCGTTATCGGCAATACTGTGATGATATTTTCGTTATCGGCAATACTGTGATGTTAGTTTTTTGGTTTATATTTATAATCAAGTTAATTCAATGTTTTTGAATTCGAGTACTACATATATTAGTCTGCAAATTCTATAGGAGAACACTGATGTAGCTTTTAGTATGTTTAAATCCATACTTTTTAGGGTTCTGCACCAAAATGGTAAAAAGGAACCCTTATGGTGAGATTTCGTTGTCTGTCTATCTGTTTGTATGTCACAGCAGTTTTTCTCAGCAACTATAAATGCTATCAACTTGTAATCTTTAGTTGTACAACATCATTGGCCACATCTTATTGTAGGAAAATAATATGAAATTAATTTAAAATTTTGGCTAGTCAAAATGGATCTTATTGTATTACATAGAAAATAAAGTTCATAACAAAATCAATATTTTCTACCAAGCATATTATCTTAAATCTGGAACCCTCAGTGCGTGAGTCCGACTCGCACTTGAACGGTCTTTTAATAGACGGAACTAGAGGGAAGCCCGCGACTCTCACTACGTATTCCCGTCAGGGGAAGATTTAAAAAAAAAGCTCAGTGCGCCCCTAGGGTACCTAACGAAATTCTCTGCAAATATCAAGTCTCTATTACCAGCGGTTTAGGCTACGCGATGTCTGTCAGTCAGTCCCACGGAATAGGTATATTTATAAAGAAGATGTGAGATGTATCTGTAAATAAAATAACCAAAAAGGCTCTGCTTTGCTTATGTAATAAAGATAATATTGACTCGTATTCAAGATATATTCAATTTCAATTCTTACCTTACTCAGAAGTGCAGTCTTAAATCAGCCCCGATTGCACGGAATCAATAGCGCATTTATACCTTTAATGGATTATTCAATTAAGCTCGGAGAGCAATTTGCGGCGCACACGTCGCGGCAAGAGGAAAAAATAAATTAAGCTCTTCCTTAACTTTTATTGCTTAAATATTCTTTGGTATTTTTACTATTCGGTGCTTTATGCCTTCTTTGTTGCCTGGCTCTCTTAACCTTGAGCTTAAAATTTAAATTCGAAAATAATAATAAACTAGGTACAATTCGGGGCATTTAGTTAAGATTAAAAAGAAAAATATGATTCTTAACAAATCATGGAGTTTTATAAACTCATCTTTGATTGTACAATTATAAATTGTCAATAAAGTTTTTAAAATTGCCTGCGCGCACTGGCAGCTTTCCCATTCCTTTTTCTTAGATGCTCAAGGAAGAGATCTTGTTTAAACGAATAATTTGGCTTTGTAGATACTTTTTTTTTAAAGGTCTTGTGTTTTTGGTTTCCTTTTGTTAACTAAAATTTTTTTTTTTAATATTCACACTTCTAACAAAAGACAACACAACCAACTCAACAAAAGAGACACAATACATGTGGGTTCATGCCGCCAGATGATGTGAAATGGTCCCAGGTCAGCATGCTGCTGGTGGTAAAACTAGCGCTGGTCTTCCGCAGAGACCATACCTATAACAGACCTACTTAATTTACCCCGTTTTAAATAACCATAGGCCTGTGAACACCATAATTTCGGTACCAATCAGTGTAGAAGTATAATAACCTCTAGACGAGACGCAAATTCATTAAATATTAGGGTCAGACATGCAGTGAAGATCGCTGCACGCAGCAAGCAATCAAGATGGCCTGATACCGAGACTCTTGTGATAATCTTGGTTGTAATTCTCTTAAATAACCCACTTTTCAATGCGGTGACGAAATATTAGGCGGCAAATTAAAGTGGCCCCGCGCTCAGACTGAAGAAGTTTTTCATACACGAGTTTATTATCTCTAAAATGTCCCTCTCTTTCACGTTCCAGCTTGCATAATCAAGTGCAGCGGGCACGCCAGAGTTTTGGCTAATTACTTTGAGTTTTCACGCTTTAAACAACGCCGTTGCGGTTTTGCGGTCTTGGGGTGCTTTTCCACAGACGAGGCGGGGCGAAACGAGGCGAGAATTATGCGCGAGGAAAGAATTGAATTTTTTCAATACAAACTTCAATTCTCCTCTCGCCGTGTCTCGCGTCGCCTCCCCGGTGGAAAAGCGCCTTTAAGGTCGAATCGAGGACTTCGGCCGGGCTCGCCAAGATTTACGAAACCCTGTAACAAATAAAAACTACATGCTTAAAAATGTGAATCTTTCGGCACAACTTAGGCGCGCTGGTTATTTACGTCCGTCGACGAATTGAATAGATTTGTAGAGAATAAGCTAACTTGTCTAATCGTATTAACGTCGCCCCAGGCACGCCGGACTCTTTTCTAGGTCAATTCTAATTTCTTTATTACTATAAATCTCTACCGAATTCCTATCCATAGACAAGTTAATATTTTCGCAAAGCAATAACCGTGGCAGAAACTTTTAGCACGCAATCGCCTTTCAAATCTTATGATTTACTGCGAAAAATACGGGCGAGCGGGGTCGTTTTCCAGCTTTAATCTGTGTTTTAGTGCACTAGGAGTTCTAGTACGGTATGTGGCGGTATTTTAGTCGTTTTAACGCTGTCCTACCGACACGGTGTGTTGTGTTGCGCCCTCCCGCGTCGCTTGTAGTGCCTCGAAAGTCGAACATTAATTTTGTTTACGCCGCCGTGATTTTAATTGCTACTCAATTGATAACATTAATACGAATCCAGTTGTGTAACACGATTTATGGTTATTGGTCCACACCGTGCAAATCGTAAGCGATTTTTTGAATAAAAAACATAACTGTGTTTGTCTATGGCTTGTGAAACCCATAGCAACAAGCGGAATATACATATAACTACAGATTTTGTACAAAAGCTAGCTTTGGTCTTGTCCAGTACTTACAGTACAACCCTAGAGCTTATTTTGGGACCTCAATTTGTGTGAGAGTGTCCTCTGATATTAAATTATTTATCAAGACTCAATTCGGAATCCAAAACTAGAATCAAATAATCAAAGGATTGGAAATATCGCAACATGCTTGCTAGCGGTTCCACTAACATAAACGATTTATTAAAGAATCAGGCCAAATGTAACACGAACCTTCAACCGTTAATTATCTATTGTAGGTACTATAAAGGTAGGTGCAGCTTTATATAAATAAAATGATTGATCTCCGATGGTAGAGCTTATTTATTCAACTTTAAATAAAAACTATACTGGTCTAGCAGTGACGAGATAAACAGTCTAAGGACACGTGTGTCTTGTATCACGTTCAGGTAGCGAGTCTCCAGAAAACAAACGAGATAAACAATCGCTGTTCAATCGAATTACTAAAATCGAATTCAAAATATTAAAACCAACAGCGACGTTTATACAAAAAGTACAGTGCAATAAGGTTACAAAAACCTTCTTGCACTACATCCCTCGTCCCTCTGGGAACTAGGTTGGAACCTACCAGTCCCTATTGCCCTACCTAAGCGAGGCCCTAGCATCCGTTCTGTTGTACAGAATAGCTAACTGTGCGAACAAAACATGTCGGTGAAAAGTTTAGTTAATAAAAAGCAAACCGACGTATAATAGTACACAGTTAATAAAAAACAAACCGACATATAATAGAACACAGTGAACTTTCACCCGCACAAACCCCGCAAAACATCGGGTGGCGGATGCAAGACAAAATAACTACCTGCCTAACCTTAACAAACAAACTTGATAGCTCAGCATAGAAGATGCAGACCTATCAAGAACCTATCATTCCAGCATTGAAGATGCAGGAATACAAAACTCTGACAGTTCAGCATGGAAGATGCTGAATTGTCTTACAAAGATTTCCTACCTATCCCTACAAATAACCTTATTAGATCAACATGGAGGATGCTGACCTTGCAACAACTCTGACAGTCTAGCATGGAAGATGCTAGCTTGTCTCACAAAGAAGGTAAGATGGACCTATGTCCACTTTCATCCGTCAGTGACATGACCTTCGCCCTGTCACTTCTGGACCAAGTTATCCTACCTGTAGGAGTAATATTCATGATATCGCTCCCCAAATAAATAGTCAAAATTATTATATTTTTATTCAAGTAAAAATAGAGCCGCGCCTGTATCACACATCTCGGCCTGAGATATGGATACAGCGTCTTCGCAGCATGATGATGCACGACGCAGACAGCCATGGCACCAGGGCGTCTTGTGGTCATCTTTTTCACAGTCAGCTTTCCGCCTTATGTGATGCAGACAGCCATGGCACCAAGGCGTCTTGTGATCATCTTTTTCAACTTGTTTTGCGATGTATTTCCACATGAAAAAGAAACTTTATTAAGACACCTGGTAAACACAAGTTAAAAAGTTAAAGCTGATGCATCATCATCATCATCAAACTGCATGGCACCAACTCATAATGCGCAGCATGTGGCAGTTCAGCAGCTAAGTCATGCAACCAACTATATTTTAATTAAAAACAAGATAATCACAAATAGAGAGAGTGAGAGCAATGCTAACTCTCAGACGGGAACTTCTTAAAGGGACTAAGAATTACTAAAAATCAAAAATCAGTTCCAGTCGCTAGGTTTTGCGCCTATCCTTTGCTCCACTGAAAATTAATTCATTAATAAAACATTAAGAAATACCGTACAGTAATCACTGAATCGATTTGTCATGCCTTCACTGCTGCACGACCGGAGCGCCTGCCTACTTCTTAACCGCTACTATAAGACACCGGTCATCAGTCATCTGACAGCCATCATCTGACATCAGGCTTCTCAGCCCAGCATCATTGAACATGAAATAAACAACACACATAACAACACAAAATACAATTAATCAGTAACACCTGTGAATAAATAACAAATAAACAATAAGCAATAAACAATAAACAATTAAGCAATAAGCATGTATAAACCCAATCATCTCCCCCCTTAACATAGCATGCACAACCCATCTTCCATGAAGAACCCAAGTGCCATGCGATGTGTGAGATGAAACCAAACAGGTTTCTTCCAACCCTATGGGCATAAAGGAATTCTCACAACCGTAGGCAGCGTGAGTAGTATGTATTCGCCGGTACTGGCCCCACCGCCGCTCCCCCCGAAAAAAGGTGCTCTGACGGCCGAGGGGCGGGCCTTCGCGGCAAAAAAAAAAAAAAAAAAATTTACACTTTTTTTCGGTGTTTTGGGGGCCATTTAGAGCGTTTGGGGAGGGTCCCGAGGCTCTCAGACCGCTCCTTTCCATACTTAGCAATAGCACCTGTATTAAATAGAAAAAGGTTATCAACTACCTGACCCTTTTTCTATTACCGGGCAAGCTCTCTATTGTGTGTGCGCGGGCGTTCTCGGGGCTTTTGTCTTGCACCCATCGACGCGTTTCCACCTTTTTTATTGTCTGATTATGCACTATTAACTGCTGTTATGTGATTTTTAATTTACCTATGTGTTTTTCATATCATTTAATTAAGTAGCAATAGTTACTTTCTTAACATATTGTTCATAGGGTCATAGTTCTAACCTAACCTAACCTACGTTGTTGAAGTAAAAATAACATCGTGAAACCTATCCTAACTTAACATAATTATCTAATGTTTTTAAGGATCATACTTCTAACCTAACCTAACCTAACCTAACCTAACCTAACCTAACCTAACCTAACCTAACCTAACCTAACCTAACCTAACCTAACTTGTTGAAGTACCTAAACCTAACATCGTGAAACCTATCCTAACTTAACATAATTATCTAAAGTTTTTAAGGATCATACTTCTAACCTAACCTAACCTAACTTGTTGAAGTACCTAAACCTAACATCGTGAAACCTATCCTAACTTAACGACGCGCTGGCCTAGTTGGTAGTGACCCTGCCTACGAAGCTAGCGGTCCTGGGTTCAAATCCCGGTAAGGGCAGATGTTTGTGTGATGAGCGCAAATATTTGTTCCTGAGTCATGGATGTTTTCTATGTATTTAAGTATATATTTCTCTATATAAGTATTTATATCGTTGTCTAGTACCCATAGTACAAGCCTAGAGCTTAGTTTGGGACTAGGTCAATTGGTGTGACATTGTCCCCTGATATTTATTTATTTTATTTATTTATTTAACATAATTATCTAATGTTTTTAAGGATCATACTTCTAACCTAACCTAACCTAACTTGTTGAAGTAAACCTAACATCGTGAAACCTAATATAACTTAAAATACCTACCGTTTTTAATACTTTCGGAAAATAAAGATGATTCAATCAAAGAAGTAGCTACACTTGGTTTTATATTTGAACAATCATACTCAACTGTTATTAAGCATCGCCTAACTTAACCTAAGCTAAGACCTAATTTAATCATAGCTTAAGTCCTAAGCAAAACTTAATTCAATTTACCCATGATAATCTTAGCAAACCAAGCTAAAATTAACATTTATTATCTTATGCTGTTGTTACTTAGAGCCTATTCTAAACAACTATAAAAACCATACATTGCATATATTTCTAAATAAATTACCTACACTTAGGCTGATAAAAATATGGTGATTAAATGTAATTTAATCTGCGTACGGGTGTGTATCTATGAGTATGTATCTACTTCTAACATTAACTAACATTATCTATTCGTAGTAGATATATTATATGGGGTTCAGCTTCACATACCTACATGTTTAATTTTACTGTTACACAGTAGTATGTAAAACTAAACCGAAGCATGTAAACTGGTTCCGACTTGCTGGATTCAAAATACCTACTATGGAGTATATCAATCAAAAAAGCCTGTACCGACAAGTTTTGTGTGCCCTAGTGAATGGTTTTAACGGCTTACTTGTTTTATTGGTAGCAGCCTATTAAGTTTTATGGTCACAAAGGATTCGTTTTATTATTTTGGGTTTTGATGAATAATACGGCGTCTGTTTTACCTACGAGTTCAAACTTGTTTCTAGAAGGTTTCTTAACTTACGAATGGTATAAAAGCGGTGCGCTATTGTATATCGGCAAGTATTGGCTACTCAACTGTGCTCGTTACCGGATCTCCCTGTACATATAGCAGTATATAGACTTAACAGTGTTGTTTCGTGCAGTGAAGTGTTTATACAAAGGGCTAATAATGGATGTGAGTATGTACAAGTATTATAACTTAACTGTGTGTCTTTTAGCATTTGTTCACCGTGTTTTTATTAAGAGTAGGTATTGTAAACAGTTGTTTAATTTATTGTTTGATATTGTTGCAGTTCTCTGAAAATACTTTCAAAAACTATTACTACCCGGAAAATAAAGATGAATCAACCGACGAAGAAGGCACGCCTGGTTTTAAAGTTAAGCAAGCCATGGCAAAAAAGCGTTCAGCAAATAACATCGACAGCTTCTTTGAACTTCCCAAGAAGAAAACTAAAGCGTTGAAACGATCTTCGAATGTCAGTCAAAGTTCTCCTGACGGAGTGGGTTATATATCAACCGGACAAGATGACGGAGCATACGCTTCTCACTTGATTAAAATCGAGATATATGATATGCAAAAAGTTAAAAACATTCCACCCACTGAGCACTGGAAACACGCTGATGTGAGATTGAAATTCTACGCGTCTTCTGAAGATGAAAGTCAACTGCAATCGACACGTGATGTAATATATAACATAACAAAGCAAGTAGCTTCTAAAGACAGTTGTGTGAAATATTTTATTGACAATAAGAAACATTGATAAAAAGTGTTTGTGTAAGTTAAACAAAAGCTTGTTATTGTATTATATGTAAAAACCTTAGCTTTTAAGAATTCAAGATCCAGTCTAAACAATTATCTTTTTTTGTAAAATTAAATTGTGTGAAATACTTAATTGACTATAAGATGCAGTGATAAAAAGTGTTTGTGTAAATTAAACAAAAGGTTAATATTGTATTACATGTAAAAATAAAAATCATATTTCGTTCACATATTCTTTTATTTCACAAAAAATGTCTTAAACATATTTCTTAATATAAGATCATTACATAAGGAATTTTCAGAAAACAAACTTAGCAAATCTTTCATAGTTTTTCCATGAAATTTAAAATACAAATATACTAAACAATATTCACCACAAACTGAGGTAAAATGGTTTTGAAGTGGTTTATAGTTATAAAACCAACGCTTTGTATTCCTTTTTAAAAATAACTTATGATAACCTGAAGGTTTCCGGGCAAAGGAGTCAAAGTATTCCCCTATACCATTAATGTCAATATGTATAGCAACCCAGTGGGAGCCTGGTTTCGAGTCTGGGTCCAAATTACTTACAATAAAGACAGGAAGATTAACCCAAATAGGAATTTTGTTAGCAGCAAAAACGTTGAATTCAAACGAAGGGTTGATTTTTTTCATACAAAATTGAATTTCATTGGTATCCATATTTAATAAAATAAAATAAATGAATAAGTTGTTGATGCTGTCAACAATGGTTACAATGAAATAAAGTAAATTGGTAAAAACATTGTATTTATGTATTTACTAACTGTTGTAATCTACAGTTACATCACGATTTTTGTTTATTTCAATAATGTTATCAAATTCTGCATACACAATACAATTAATGGTGGAGGGTAGAGCAACATCAAAGCGAATTTCTAAGCGAACACTACCATGTCTCACAAGATTCCAGTGTGAAGTTGAACTAGCAGATAAATCGGGAGTTAAATCAAAACATAACAAACAATAACCTGCTCCATATTCAGTTCTGCTTATAGCATTACCTTCATTGTGAAAATGTATACCAGTTCCAGAAAATAAAGTGTGATATGATGATGCTATTAACCCAGAACCAGAACTAAATGATGGTTGTAATGTTTTAGAAGGAATTTCATGACCATCAACATATAAACTAAATGAATTCATATTATAGTGTTGAAAATTAAATGGATTCATAGCTAAATTGCCATTAAACCCCGAATTTGATACAAAACCAATAATACATCTTTTAGGAATTTGCCCGAGAAATATATTATCCAATGTTTTACCCTGTATCCCCGACGGTAATGTAAGCACCTTAACTTCTGCTCTTGTGATAGGATATTTTGCAGTCGTTGTTGCCAATACTTTTTGGTGTGCTAACAAAACGCTAGGATTAATTCGTGTCCTTCTTATAATGAGACTAGCATCCATTATTTGTACCTTGAATTTTTTATCTTGATGACAAATGAGATTAAATGATTCCTTGGAACGTACTAACTTAATACGTATTTCGACACCATTTATTAAGAATTTCTCTTGGTTAAATATGTCAGCGTGTAAATGACCAATCATTTCCACTTCCTTACTCTCTTTGACAAATTCTAGTCTTTTGTGAAACCCTTTGTTATTTGCATCAACGGTATCCATATGAGTTGCAGTATCCTCATACCACAATCCACAAGTAAGATGAGTTTCTTTGGCTGCCGGACCATAGTTTAGAAGATTTTCCATATAAGCACGGTAAGCATATGTATTGTTTGGGGGTGATATTAGTTTTTGATTTAAATATACATCTAGTTGACTGAAAAGGGAATGTAACCAGTTATTGACGGGTGCAACCACGGTATCTGGTTTTAATTTTGTACCATCCTGATTCAATATTTTAGCATTAATATGTAACATTGTGTGTGATAGATCAACATAGTCATCTCCTGATCCAGGAACTTGAAATTCGATGGGAGCATCATCACTTAAAGATGAAATTGGTTTGTAATGAACCCACTGTCCACTTTCAATACTTGTTTGAGTCGATGGAAGAGCAAATATATCTAATTCAGATTTTGCACATTCACAGGAATGACTATGTAGGAATGACATTATTTAGCTTGTAAATATATCCTCAATATTTTTGTTTTTATTTTTTTTACTTCCTCTTCGTCTCGATGCTTTCAATGTAATGAGCGGTTCCCTTCTTTTAGATGACATTTTATACCCAGATCCCGACATGAGGGAATCAATTTTTTCATCGGCTTTTCTTTTTAAATTAGCACTTGCCTCCTTGAATCGTGATCTAATCGAACTATCCATAGGGCGTGAATTTACCATATCTGATAACAAACCAGCGCCCGCACCTAAGGTTTCTTTTCCAATGGTTTTCAAACCACTAGATAATAAAGGGAGCACTGATCTAAATAGCCCTCCCAAAAAACTCCCTATACCATGCCCTTGTTGAAATGGTACTCCTTTATAGACAATTCCTACACCAGAGCCGGCCTGATGCGAATAATAATGCTGGTAAGGACAAGAGACTGAAGATCTGTTATAATTCATTTTACTCGTTGAAAGTGTAGTTTCACGCAGGAGCTACCAAATTGGAATGGTACATTAACACCGGTAGTTGTTCTTATATCTATTTCAATAGTATCGAACTCCCTACGTAAAACCGGTACATAGTGAGCGGGTGAGAAAATGTGAGTTTTATATGCACCATAAATGAACTTAGTTGGATCTAGTGGTATTATTCTAAGCAATGCTGTTATAACATCCCCAACTACTTGCGGATGAATTATATCGGTGTAAACAAATATTTGTGGTGGTAATCCTAAATATAAATTGGCAGGGTTTTTTCCATATGTAATTTGTTTCAAATTTGATCTCGGTTTGAAACCCAGCTGGAGACTTAGTATCGGGGTTGTTATGATAGAGGTTATTTCATTATTTGTTGTTGTTACTCCAACCATTTTTGTCAATGTATCATATCTAAATTTGACATTATTTTTTAGTTGTGGGTTCTCATTAAATGCTTGAAGGAAATGATCAATATTATCATATGTAGTGGCTGGTATATGGGTTTTTATATCAACAATTTTCGTTGATTTGTTGTTGGGTGATACCACTTTTTTCTTTATGTAAATTATATTTTCATGATCTTGAACATTATACATGGAACACGGGTATTGAAATTCCACTAATCCAACTACCCACTCCCCTTCTAATTTTATGTTCTTAGGTAATTTAGTCAGAAAATGTGCAGTTGTGTTGTCAGTATAGTAATCCGTTGAACTGTTGCTCAACAAAGTTAAATAAAAACTGTTTTCATTCATATTTTTTTCAAGCTTGATGCAAGTATCCAAGAGTTAAATTTATTTGGATAACCTTGCCACTTCACTAGTATTTCCTTTATGCCTCTAATATGACGCGAACGTATTATTTTATCAATTTTATACTCGGTGGAGGGGAGGTAAGTCACCTTTTGTAACTCTTTAGAATAAAATGTACCAATGATGGGTTCACCTTGCAAATCCTTTAACATATAAACAACTCGTGGTGATCTGTAAATAACTGAATTAATTATAAATATTTCATCACTCCAATTACTTTCATAACCCTTTTGAAATACATGTTTATATTTAGTTATTCTAACATGATCGCCTACATTCAATTTTGAGGTTTCCAATGAAATTTGCCTATCTTTTTTTCGATAATATAAATTATTCCAAACGGTCATAATATTATTAGAGTTAACATCAATTGGCCGCATTTTAATGCTAGTATGATAGGTATGATTGTAAGAATGAAGAAGGTCTTGTAAAATATCGGTGTAATTATAAGTATTATTATGAGTGAAGTAACGCCACATTTTCATTTTAAGAGTTCTTTGGAACCTTTCTACTATACTTGCTTTAATGTCGGGATTATTAGTAGTATAATAATTAATGTTTTTGCTTTTAAAGTAATCTCTTACCACCTTTGAAACAAATTCTGTACCTTTATCAGATTGTATATGACGAGGAACAAAGTTGGCTTCAGTAAATATGCTTTCAAAACATTCTTTAACTGTTGATGAATCTTTCTTTTTCATAGCCCTCGCAAAAGCATATTTACTGAACACATCAATAACACAAAGAATATATTTGTATCCATTGTTATATTCAGTATATGTACTCATGTCACTTAGATCAGCTTGCCAGAGTTCATTAAAGTTAGATAGGATATATCTATTTCTGGTGAATCGCTTATGAATAGGTTTATGTAGCGTATACGTATCTTGAGATTGTAGCCATTTTTTTACTTCCTCTTTGTTCATTTGTTCTTTCATCTCCTTCGCTATATTATTTAAACTACTGTAACCAGCTGGATTGGAGACATCATAGTAGATTCTATTAATATCTAATAAGGGGTCCATTTTTCCCAATCTATTTTCTTATGTTGACGCTTAAGTACTCCTGTGGTAAGTGGTGTAGCTCTAAGTTTTTCTTTATCTGTTGATGATCTCGTACTTGTAGATGCAGATAATTGTTCAAACGATTGAGCTGTTTTAATGAATTCCAAGTTTGCGGGATTACCTATGCAGCTTAAAGGAACTCTTATATCTCTTAACAGTAACGCAAACTCTTCCCATCCTGTTGGTTTAGGTCGTTTAAGAGATCTAATCGTGTCGCTTACCAGATCAGTAATATTACTATTTGAAATAGTGCGGTTGTTTATTACAACTTCACCAGTTGGCTTCCACCAAATTTTTGGTCTACTCAAAACAATGTAATCCAACAAAATTCGAGTTTTTTTCTCATATGATTTGGGTAATATATCTATAATTTTAGATGGACTAATTGGCATCGGTTCTGGATTTGTTTTATCAATCGGTGTAACTGGTGTAGTAACATCTCCTTCTCGCAAAGGTGGAGTTGCAACTGAGTCATTATATTCATTAAGCTCCTTTTTGTTTACTTCTGACTTTAGATCATTACTTTCGTTGTTGACTTGAAGCTCCCCCTCCGTTATGATAGGTATTTTAAACGGTTTTCGATCTATTTCAATAAAATGTAAAAATCGTTGCAATGCTTGAGAATATAATGTCCACTTTTCACGATCATTCATTTTACTTTTAAGGATTTTTTGCATCTCAGCATCTAGGCGGGATGATGAATTTTCAGGTAGACTCTCATTGCGTTTCAGTCTTTCAATAAAATCTGATTCAACTAATAGCATTTTTTTTGTATTTTCCATTATGATTATGATAATGAGTTTACTAAGGCACTTAAAACTGCTCCTAATATAATAGGTAGAAATGCACCTCCCTTTTGAATTATAACGGTTTTTCTTATTTTATGTTTCCCTTTTGAAATTAATTTTCGCAAGATATCTTTATGTTTTTTTAATTTAGATTTTTCTTTTTTTTCTAATGGAATTTTTCCATTTAGAACGTTATAAATGCACTCGCAAATAATGTTGATCTCATCGTCATCACAAGATTTAAGTAACGCCGTGCGATATTTTGGTTTTAGCAATTGCAATGCTTCAAGTAAATGTTTATATGTGTTTACTCTCGCATGCATCATGTAGAACTGACTAAAATTTGCTGATTTTTATCGTATTTAAACCCCTTTTTAGGGACATACACAGTGCAATGCCCATCAAACGGAAATATTTTTGTTTTAAAACGACATATGTCATTTGTATTTTGTTTCAGATCAATCATGAGGTAACCATGTGGTTCTTGAGTAGCATCTTTGTAGGCTTCATCTACAAATTTTGGGTTTTCTGGGTAAACTTGTCGTGACAAGTAGCGTATTTGTGTTTTGTCCCTGGGATTCTTAAAATATACAATGTAGCTTGTATTCAGTGAAATATCACGTTGGCCTTTCCCCTGATGAAATATGTTTTGTGTAATATAAAAAACACTTAAATTTCTATGATGACTACCTTTTGTAAAAATGTCTACGATTCGTCCATCCGATTCTCTCATCAGATCATCTATTATAAGAAGCTTAGGTTTCTTCCCATCAAACATTGAAAAATCTGGTATTCCTTGACTATAATTTACATTTTCCAGATTGTAAAGAGGCTGCATTTCATCATAACACCAAATAATTTCATCAAATACAACATTACATACTTCTTTGGAATTATTTAAAAAGTTTGTTACAAATTGAGTTTTACCACACCCACTCGGACCAGCTACAATGGTTGTGAAAGGATGATAAAAATGTATCATAATTAAAACTAGTAATACGTGTTGATATGAAAACAGATAAAAGTGAAATGATGTAATATTATGAACTCAATTACTTTTTAAATAAATCAACTAAAACAACGGTAAACACCTTAAAAAAAAAAAAAACAAAGATATCATTGTAAAATATGTTTTATTTCGAAATTGTGTGTTCTTTTTTAATCTACCAGCGCTCCGGAAATGAACATCATTGTTGAGAAGGAACGCCACAAAAAACTCAACAAAGTTTTTTTTTTTGTTATACCAACAATAAAAAAAAAAAATAGTTGAACTAAAAACTAATTTACATTATCTACAATTAGTACCCCCACCACTTGCTTTTTTGATTCAGCTTCACCAACCTATATTTACAAAAACTAAAATTAATTTACATTTCTACAATATAAGTACTTAATCTTAATTTACATTTCTACAATTAGGTATACAAAAAATAATGATGACATTTTTGAATGTTCTGTGATTATAAATTACATGACAAATTAATTTTGTGATGATTGGTGTGGTATTTTATAATGTCCCCACGCAAGAGTGTCCGAAGAGTTTTCTAACAAGTATCGTTTTGTATCATTATGAGATAATGATACTTTATTTATGTTTTGGGTAAATATTACATGTTTTATTGATTTAAATCTTAGCATTTGGGCATGTTGTACATTTTTTTCAAATAAACACTTTTTATAATCGTTGAGAGTCAGTTTTTTAGTAACACATTTATTTACTCCTTTGGCTTTTGATATAAGGCTATGATTTTCAACGTCTAAAGCATACATTTTAGATCGTAGACCAACAAACTCTTTAAAAATTTTACCATTGTTTTCATCTTTGAAAAACCCTAACCGCTTTTTATTTAATAATGGTAAACCATATTCATTGTTCGGTGGGTAATCTGATGTATCAAAATATAAATGAAGGTCTGATTTTATGTCCTCATAATAGTTTTCCGTGAATATTTGATATACTAAACTATCTGTATCTGTATAAAGAAGCCTTAGATTTTCTTGATATTTTGTTTTCATGTAGTCATAATGAAATTTGTACATGAAAGTTTTCGATATATCCAAAATGCAAAATCCTAAGTAAATTGGTTTATTATAAAATATTTTAGTTTTATTCAATTGGACAGCAGCTAAGTTCTCCGAAAATATTGATAAACTGTGGAACTCAGGTTTGGCTATCATAGTTTCAACTCCCAGTGATTTCCCCCGATTTTCCCAATGATTTAGCAATTTTACGTTCACATATTTCAAAACGTTTTCCATGGTCTTACCAAACATTGAATTATTCATACTTTTATAGTGGTCTTTATCAGAATCACAAGTTGCTTGCGATCGCATGTGAGTGTTTAAATCTATGTAACTTTTTAACCACTTTGATTGTTCAAATCTCAAAATGCGATGGATTTTAGTTAATTTCAAACCATTCTTCAAACATTGTTTTAGATTTCTATAATGTAGAACATAATTCGTTTTCCCATTTAAATTAGGAATTAATTTTTTTTCTTTGGAATTCCCTAAACAAACATTTTCTGGACAGAATGGCAAATCCGAATGAGAGTCATGCAATTCGTTGAGGTATTCTAGATCGACTTCTAAAATGAAACCATGTTCGGCATCATCAGAAACATTGAAATCAGCATCTACATTCACCCATTCAAATTTACCAGTAGGGAGACATTGAGACATAGCCCACCCATAAAGATTATTTGCATCCAAGTACATAAGATATGAAGAAGGTATATTTTGATCATAATCTGCCATAAATTTATTATTAGCTTTTGCGTGCCTTTTACTACATTGCGAGATGCCACCGCGAATATTTTTGGTTATGAAAGCTATTTTATCAATGTCGGTTAAGAGCTCTAGAGTTATTTTTGTGGTTTTTAACATCGCGTCCCAACTTAATCCCGGAGCAGTATAGTAATGGGCTGGATCTAACCCATATGTCCTAAGACATACATTTCTAAAATTTTCAAATACGTCGGTTAGTAACAAAACATCTGTTTTTAAATATAAATCAGAATAATCCCCCATATTTTTACAATTAAAATGAGTCCAAACATCTCTCGCATGTTCATAATCCTCATCCGAAATGTTGCAATCAGCCAGGGAACTGTAGAATTTATCTTGAGAGGGGAGAGAAGTTAACTTTAACGTGTCATAAGATGTCATGTATTCATAGGGATAGATACCCTTTCGTATTAATCGTTTAAAATCCTCTTCACATGGAAAACTTAATTTTAATTCACAAAATTGTTCGGGTGTCAAGGTTTTGGCTAATTTTTCAAGACTACAACTCAAAAATTTAAGCGAATCAACAAATCTCAATTTTATTGTGCGATTATTCACTTTTAAAGATTTAGAGAAGGAAATGTATTTCTCTTTGTTCTCTGGTATTAACTCAATGTCTCCTTCCTCAAATCCAAACCCATGTACTATAAAATGACTGTCATAGTTGCTCAAATTATGGAAAAATACAGGTACAAAATTAGGTGCCCTGTATTTTTCGGAACAAAGTTGATGTGCTACTCCTTCATAAAAACCTGTATGATGATTATAACAAATAGTGGAATCACCGTTTAAGTCTTTATCACAAATGTAACATGTGCTGCTCTGTGCAATATCTAAATTATTTGAATCAGATAAAGGCAAAGGGGTTTTAATAAAAGTATTACTCCTACAAATGTTCACTAAATCTTTTTTAATGTAATTCATAAATGTTTGGGCACAATCTTTACCTTTATATGTTCTATATATTGACAGCTTATCATCATAAGAACACTTTATGTAGTATCCAAAACTATATACCTCATGTTTTTGTACATTTGTTGTAGAGGATGTACTAGGATTATTGAAACATGAAGGAATTGGATTTAAAAAAGCCTCAAAATCTGCATAAACAACAAAAGGTACCTTTAATTTACGATCGTAATTATTAAAGGTGAGTAGGTTTGATGGAACATTTTCATTGAACCAGTTTTTCTTTTTATCTTGTTCTGAAGGTAACTTTGTACAAACATGGAAGCAGTCGTTTCTTTGATGATTGATTAAATTTATATTTGATGTAAAACTTGTTAGACAGCCATCACAAATATGTACAGCATGTTGCTTTTTGGATAGTTGTTTAGATACTAATCTAGATAAATTTTTGATAAAGCAATAATGTGCGTCGCTACCTTTGGTTATATATAATAAGTTTAAGTGGGTAGCTTTTTTACATTTAGTTAAGTGTAGTGGTCCTATCACATCATGTTTTTTACTTTGTGTATTGTACTCGAGCCCAAAAACATTTATGCTTATATTGTTAATTTTTTCAAATTTATGAATATCAGTTAATTTAAATGGGAAAGTCAAATTTTCAAAGTTTAATTTATGTTTATGCGCTATATATGAATTCAATTCATTTGTATGATTGTTTGTGCATGGATATAAGCCTGACAATACAGCCCATCTAAAACATTCATGATCATTGTTTTTTACATTAATAACTGCCTTTTTATTCATTATATCACGCGGCAATTCTATATAGGAAGAACCACGTAATGGGTTAAATTTATTTACATTCACATCTAGATAGTTGAATTTTACTAAACTCCAACCACTGTCTTTCCTTTCAAAGTTAGATAATCTTGCTAAAATTTCGTTAACTGTACTTGTAAAAATATCATTTTTGTCACAGCTTTGATTCACTATATTGTTACTAAATTGAAAATCAAACGTATTATTCAGCTGTTTGGTATCTTGAGTAAAATCAGCATTGAGAATAAAATTTACTTTTAAGGCGCGATGATCAGTCAGTGAGCGATCCAATAAGGTGAAGATTTTTTCTTTATTTTTTTGTAAAATTGTTTCGGGGGTTAATAGATTGCAAACATTTTCATCAAGCAATATTCTATAGGTAGCCACCCTATTCCTAAATGCGTTTTCAATCAACTGCACGTTAACCCACTGAGTGTCAGATCTTAAAACATTATTTTTGTGTATATTGCTATTTAAATGATTGGAGAAATATCTTTTGGACACAAACTTACTACACACAGAACATTCAATATTATCACTATTTTTTGTACTTACATTTTCATCTAATATCGATACTGCATCACGACTAGTTGAGGCACGAGCTTTCTTTGTAGGCACTTCTTCTGCTTCCGATACTGTAGCTGTCCTTTTTACTCCACGCCCGACTTGAGAAGATCTACAAAAAATAAAAAAAATGAAATTAAACACACCGTATGTATTAATAGCAAATACAGACTTGGCGTATAATTGGTTGCGATATTATACTAACTTAAATCTTGACTACATTGTTGGCAGTATGCTTGCATTGTTAAAACTCCATCAATCACATCCGACGACGAATTGTTCTGTTTGTCTTTAATGTGTCCATCACATGGTGTAAAATAAGGTCTTATATCAGCATCTTCTAAAAGTGTGGTTGGTAATTGATTTGATATAAACCACAGCCGTATGCTTCTATGGAAATTAGCTATAATAAACTGTTTGCTTAAACATTCAATTTGATCACGAGCTAAATTAATAATGATGAACACCATGATGGAATAAACTAGCACTTAGTAACTCAAACACTGTAACCCAAACAATGAATTATTTTGCAACGGACACCCCATTTATAAAGGGATACCCCTCCTAACTATTTCAATAACAATAAGATCAAGTCACAACGAGTCAGAAACTCATCCTTTGATAAGTATTGCTCAAGCACTTTTAAACAGGTTAGAACAGGAATATTTAAATAGAAAAATATAACTTACGCCTCACGATGAAGTTGACTTATAAGTTCCCCGATGGCGTGTAATTCTTGATCTTCTTCAAGCTCCTCACAGAGCCTGATGAGTTCGGGATCATAGATATCGCAGTTCAAACTATCCATTTTGTTTAATTTACACAAACACTTTTTATCACTGCATCTTATAGTCAATTAAGTATTTCACACAATTTAATTTTACAAAAAAAGATAATTGTTTAGACTGGATCTTGAATTCTTAAAAGCTAAGGTTTTTACATATAATACAATAACAAGCTTTTGTTTAACTTACACAAACACTTTTTATCAATGTTTCTTATTGTCAATAAAATATTTCACACAACTGTCTTTAGAAGCTACTTGCTTTGTTATGTTATATATTACATCACGTGTCGATTGCAGTTGACTTTCATCTTCAGAAGACGCGTAGAATTTCAATCTCACATCAGCGTGTTTCCAGTGCTCAGTGGGTGGAATGTTTTTAACTTTTTGCATATCATATATCTCGATTTTAATCAAGTGAGAAGCGTATGCTCCGTCATCTTGTCCGGTTGATATATAACCCACTCCGTCAGGAGAACTTTGACTGACATTCGAAGATCGTTTCAACGCTTTAGTTTTCTTCTTGGGAAGTTCAAAGAAGCTGTCGATGTTATTTGCTGAACGCTTTTTTGCCATGGCTTGCTTAACTTTAAAACCAGGCGTGCCTTCTTCGTCGGTTGATTCATCTTTATTTTCCGGGTAGTAATAGTTTTTGAAAGTATTTTCAGAGAACTGCAACAATATCAAACAATAAATTAAACAACTGTTTACAATACCTACTCTTAATAAAAACACGGTGAACAAATGCTAAAAGACACACAGTTAAGTTATAATACTTGTACATACTCACATCCATTATTAGCCCTTTGTATAAACACTTCACTGCACGAAACAACACTGTTAAGTCTATATACTGCTATATGTACAGGGAGATCCGGTAACGAGCACAGTTGAGTAGCCAATACTTGCCGATATACAATAGCGCACCGCTTTTATACCATTCGTAAGTTAAGAAACCTTCTAGAAACAAGTTTGAACTCGTAGGTAAAACAGACGCCGTATTATTCATCAAAACCCAAAATAATAAAACGAATCCTTTGTGACCATAAAACTTAATAGGCTGCTACCAATAAAACAAGTAAGCCGTTAAAACCATTCACTAGGGCACACAAAACTTGTCGGTACAGGCTTTTTTGATTGATATACTCCATAGTAGGTATTTTGAATCCAGCAAGTCGGAACCAGTTTACATGCTTCGGTTTAGTTTTACATACTACTGTGTAACAGTAAAATTAAACATGTAGGTATGTGAAGCTGAACCCCATATAATATATCTACTACGAATAGATAATGTTAGTTAATGTTAGAAGTAGATACATACTCATAGATACACACCCGTACGCAGATTAAATTACATTTAATCACCATATTTTTATCAGCCTAAGTGTAGGTAATTTATTTAGAAATATATGCAATGTATGGTTTTTATAGTTGTTTAGAATAGGCTCTAAGTAACAACAGCATAAGATAATAAATGTTAATTTTAGCTTGGTTTGCTAAGATTATCATGGGTAAATTGAATTAAGTTTTGCTTAGGACTTAAGCTATGATTAAATTAGGTCTTAGCTTAGGTTAAGTTAGGCGATGCTTAATAACAGTTGAGTATGATTGTTCAAATATAAAACCAAGTGTAGCTACTTCTTTGATTGAATCATCTTTATTTTCCGAAAGTATTAAAAACGGTAGGTATTTTAAGTTATATTAGGTTTCACGATGTTAGGTTTACTTCAACAAGTTAGGTTAGGTTAGGTTAGAAGTATGATCCTTAAAAACATTAGATAATTATGTTAAATAAATAAATAAAATAAATAAATATCAGGGGACAATGTCACACCAATTGACCTAGTCCCAAACTAAGCTCTAGGCTTGTACTATGGGTACTAGACAACGATATAAATACTTATATAGAGAAATATATACTTAAATACATAGAAAACATCCATGACTCAGGAACAAATATTTGCGCTCATCACACAAACATCTGCCCTTACCGGGATTTGAACCCAGGACCGCTAGCTTCGTAGGCAGGGTCACTACCAACTAGGCCAGCGCGTCGTTAAGTTAGGATAGGTTTCACGATGTTAGGTTTAGGTACTTCAACAAGTTAGGTTAGGTTAGGTTAGAAGTATGATCCTTAAAAACTTTAGATAATTATGTTAAGTTAGGATAGGTTTCACGATGTTAGGTTTAGGTACTTCAACAAGTTAGGTTAGGTTAGGTTAGGTTAGGTTAGGTTAGGTTAGGTTAGGTTAGGTTAGGTTAGGTTAGGTTAGGTTAGGTTAGAAGTATGATCCTTAAAAACATTAGATAATTATGTTAAGTTAGGATAGGTTTCACGATGTTATTTTTACTTCAACAACGTAGGTTAGGTTAGGTTAGAACTATGACCCTATGAACAATATGTTAAGAAAGTAACTATTGCTACTTAATTAAATGATATGAAAAACACATAGGTAAATTAAAAATCACATAACAGCAGTTAATAGTGCATAATCAGACAATAAAAAAGGTGGAAACGCGTCGATGGGTGCAAGACAAAAGCCCCGAGAACGCCCGCGCACACACAATAGAGAGCTTGCCCGGTAATAGAAAAAGGGTCAGGTAGTTGATAACCTTTTTCTATTTAATACAGGTGCTATTGCTAAGTATGGAAAGGAGCGGTCTGAGAGCCTCGGGACCCTCCCCAAACGCTCTAAATGGCCCCCAAAACACCGAAAAAAAGTGTAAATTTTTTTTTTTTTTTTTTTGCCGCGAAGGCCCGCCCCTCGGCCGTCAGAGCACCTTTTTTCGGGGGGAGCGGCGGTGGGGCCAGTACCGGCGAATACATACTACTAGCGTGGATACATGGAAACACCAACATCAAATTCATTTCCCCTGGTTTATTCATGCTTATTCACAATTCACCACACTGTAAAAAAAAAAACAAACATTAACACACCTTAAACCTAACAAACCTAACCTAGCCTATAAACTATAAAACCTTAAACCCTAGCATAAAACTTTTTCAAACGATTCCTATGTACAATCAGCACTTTTGCTGGCATACCGACCTTTTTTTATTTTATAATTCTCGTTACCAAGTCTGGCAACTACTATGTAAGGTCCCTTGTACCTTCGACTGAGCTTGAAGCTGCGACCTGATTCTCTCTTTGGGCAATATAACATCACCAGATCTCCAGCCACATAAACAATATCCTTGGACTTTCTGTCATAATAAGCCTTCTGCTTACTTTGTGCCATTCGGATATTTTCCGCCACCTTATTTACTAATAAGGACATCTGTGTCATCCTGTCTGCCAAATTTTCTGAAACATTAACTTTATTAATTCTTAATTCTACATCAGACCTATATAGTGGTTCCCTTCCATACACTATCATATGCGGCGATACTCCCGTACTAGCTTGCTTGGCACTATTATAAGCATAACACAAGAAAGGTACATATGTGCACCAATCATGCTGTCCCGGTGTTATATATTTTGATAGCATGCCGAGTAGTGTTCTATTGAAACGTTCCACTAAACCCACAGTTTGTGGATGGAAAGTCGTCGCATGCGATAATGTCACATTAAAGTATCGGGCAGTTTCCTTCACCATATTTGATGTGAATACCGATCCTCTATCAGTGATGATTTGCCGTACACCTCCAAACCGGCATAGCAGTTCTATAAGGAACGCATTTATTTCACTTGCCGTACCTTTTGGGACCGCTTTACATATGGCATACTTCGATAAATATTCCACTGCCACGATTATATATTTATTCCTTCTATTGGAAATTCGCATGGGACCCAGAATGTCTATTGCGAATTTTTCAAATATGTCTGAAACAGAAATTGGTATTAATGGGGCCACTATTTTGTTTATATTTCTCTCCTGACATTTTTGACAGGACTTGACGTAATCACTTATTTTCTTCTCTGCCTTATCTATATAATATCTGTCATTGAACTTTGCATACGTCTTAAAGAGTCCGAAATGTCCTCCCGTCACTGGATCATCATGGAGCTCATTCATGCATTCTGCAAAGCATCTTCTTGGCAATACTAATACCTCCTTTATTTCTTGCGCAACGTTTCTTCTTTTATATAATAATTCCCCCTGCAAGAAATAACTTTGGAAAATTCGAGTATTATTTTGCTGCATTCGGTTTAAAATTTCACTGCAAAATGCATCCGATTGCTGCGCCGCTTTCACATCAACACTATTTAGTGCATACAGGACAAATCCATCTTCCTGTTCGGGAATTTTTTCTATATTCTCTGCATTTTGATCTTCTATCAACGGGTTTCTGCTCAGAAAATCCGCTACGACATTGTCTCTGCCATGACAATATACGATATCAAAATCCCACGACTGCACCGATAAGGCCCATCTTGCCAGTCTACCGTTCATGTCTCGCTTACTCTTCAACCACACCAATGCTCTGTGGTCTGTGACAACCTGAAATTTAAGCCCCCACAAATAATGTTTAAAATATTGTAACGCCCATATCAAACCAAGACATTCTTTTTCTGTCACCGAATATCTTTGTTCGGCAGCACTTAATTTTCTTGATGCATACGCAATAGGTTTCATTTCATTTTCACCCTGAAATATACAAGACCCCAACGCCTTGTCGGAACTATCAATAAACAACCTTGTTGTTACTTCTTGACCATTTGAGAAATAAGTCAAAACTGGAGCTTCACAAATTCTATTTCTCAATTCTTCAAATGCTTTCTGTTCCACATCCGTCCAAACAAACTTTTTATTTTTCTTTGTTAAGCTCGTTAGCGGTAACGCAATTTCCGCAAAATTATCGATAAATTTTCTATAATAGGAGTAAAGTCCCAACACAGATCGGACTTCCTTCACATTTTTCGGGGACTGAATTTTCTTCATGGCTTCCACCTTCTTGGTATCCGTTCCAATCCCTTCTGCGGATACTTCATGTCCCAAAACTGTCACTTTCTGATACCCGAATTTACACTTAGACGGTTTCAGGGTTAAATTGGCAGATTTTAGTCGTAATAAAACGTTTTCCAAAGCCGCTAAAAAATCGTCAAATGTTTCACCAAATACCAATATGTTATCAACATAAACTATTGCATTCTTGTATTTTATTCCGGCGAGCACCTTATCCATAACTCGTTGAAACATAGCTTGGCTCGTCTTCAGGCCAAACGGTAATACATTGAACTCAAACAGTCCAGTATGCGTCACAAAGGCAGTCTTCTCTTTGCCTTCTCCTAATGCCAATTGCCAATATCCAGAATTCATATCTAAATCGGCAAAATATTTTGCTCCCTGCAAACATCCCAATAGATCTTCCACTCTCGGAATCGGATATGAATCCATCTTTATTTTTTTATTCAGCGCCCTGAAATCAATACAAAATCTGGGCGGCCCTTCTGGCTTATCCACCAACACAACTGGAGAAGCATACGGACTTCGTGATTCTTGAATGATGCCATTTTCCAGCATTTCTCGCACCTGTTCATCAATAATTCTCCTTTGCTTTTCCGAGACTCGATAGGGTGCTTTATGGACTGGTTCATCATCCGAAGTTTTTACCGTAATTAGGGAATCTCTATAGCATCCCAACTCGTGCGTTGCAAACGAAAATGTCTCCCGGAACCTGGTTACTAATTCCGTAAGTTCTGTCTTCTGTTTGTCCGGCAAATTTTCATTTATGTCATAGACAACGGGTTTCTTCTCCGAGAGATTGCATAAAAAATTTTCATTTTTTTTCACGAAATCTGTAAAATAAACATAATCAGTTTTTTTCATAATAACATCATGTACAAACTCTTTGGTTTGAATCGAGAAGTTCATATTTTGCTTTTTATTTGACTTAAATGCCACTTTGATGTCATTTCTAAGGCAAATTTCCCCTTTTGCGAAATCCATGACGACGCAATTTTCTCTTAGGAAATCCTGACCTAGGATTAAAAGTTCTAGGGGATCTTCTATAAGTACAAAATTGTGGCGAAAATATACGTGACCTATGACGAGGCCTACGTCGGCTTTGCCTATCACTTTAACCGAATGTCCACCTACGGCTCGCAGTGGTATAAGAGGAGAATCAGTATAGTCTGCCAGCTTCAAACTCGTCCAAAGTGCTCGCGACACACAAGAGACTGATGCCCCTGTGTCAACTAGCGCCTCACAATTAACTTGATTTATCTGCAAAGGAATAATGGGTACAAAAACATTCTTAACCCTATCCGCGTTGGATTGTTGTTCCTGAATAACCGGATTTAAAGACCTACACCTCGCCGTGTCCCGGTTTATTGACGACGGGTGCTGTAGTTTGGGGGTTGCCTTGATGAAGACGGTGTATCTTGCTGCCTCCTGGGTCCCTGTTGCTGCTGACTCCACGGACGCGGGCGTAAATTATGCGACGGCGGTGTACCCGGTTCGAACTGTACCCGGCGCGGTGTCGCTACTGCCGCCGGTGCTTTATACGGCGTCACATACTGCGACTGTGGCGTGTGCATCCCCAGATCTCCACGACCACGGACGTCTTCAAAACTGACTTCTGGATTGAAGACTGGCAATTCCACCCGTTGTGTATAAGTGTGTTCGAAGTTATAAACATCTTCCACCTGTATTATTGTTTTTCTTAATTCATCTTTGGAACTGAACAATTTTGAGGCAAACAACCATTGATAACGTTCGCCAACGGATGTAATGTAGTGCTTGATAAACTTCGTATCCTCTTTAATTTCTGCCTTCGCGGCTAAACCTTCCAAGGCGTAGAAGTACTCAATAAGCGATTCATAATTTTGCTGTTTTCTATAATAGAATTTTTGAGCAAAATCAATTTGTGACGCGAATTGGTCTTTTAAACCTTTGACGAGTAGCTCGTACGTAGTAAACGCAGCATAATTTGTTTTATACCACATCAATGCTGGTCCGTCCAAATAAGCTGCTATCGCATACTTCTTCTGATCATTCGTCCATGATTTTATAATGCCGATGGCTTCAAATTGTATTATAAAATCCTCAACATCCGATAATCCGTTGAATTTTTTCGCCGGCATATTTTCTGCGCTAAACATGGTTTCTGTGGGCAGAGAAAAAGTACACAAGTAAACGACACAGAATACTCCCTGTTTTATACTCTTCTTTGACTTCCTTCCTTCCTTCCTTTGTTATTGCAATCACATCTGTGTCGGGGATCGTACGTTTATTCCTCCAACAACGCACCGCACGAAAACGGGAAACGCACCTCCACCATATAAAGGTAGGTGCAGCTTTATATAAATAAAATGATTGATCTCCGATGGTAGAGCTTATTTATTCAACTTTAAATAAAAACTATACTGGTCTAGCAGTGACGAGATAAACAGTCTAAGGACACGTGTGTCTTGTATCACGTTCAGGTAGCGAGTCTCCAGAAAACAAACGAGATAAACAATCGCTGTTCAATCGAATTACTAAAATCGAATTCAAAATATTAAAACCAACAGCGACGTTTATACAAAAAGTACAGTGCAATAAGGTTACAAAAACCTTCTTGCACTACAGTACCTAATCTAGGAAATGAGGCATGTAATTTTTAAATTGTTATAATGATACCTGCTTTATATCATGTTTGACACGGACTTTTTCTTTCTCGAGTACATAAAAAACCAATTTATAGAGACCCTTCAGTTAGATCAGCGGTCTTACAGTATAAGGTCAATATAAACTAGCCCTTGTGACTACGAATCGCCCTTTAAACACGCAACGTTCAAACAATGCTTATTATTTTGCAATTGATTCACCAGCCAGTTTCAAAACAAAACAATTATATATAAAAAAAATTAAGGTCTCCGTTCCCTTTACCGCGTCCTCGTATCTTAATTGTGGCGTCACGTCATTATTTTATTTAGTTCATGAGTCAGCGTCTATTTCACACATAACGTCATATCGAACAATGCGGGATTCCCACGCAAGCGCACTAGATGATCTTGAAACAAGTGCAATGACTTCATACTTACCTAGATCTGGATATATATTCTATACTCGTATATTCTCCACGTGAAATTTCCAAACAATTATTAACAATGTGTATTTGCAAAATTATTAACAAAATGTATTTTTTTTTAATTCATTACTAGAGGGGCTCTGACAGAGCTATTATGACTGCTATAACTCTGTCATTTTAACTCTTTGGAACAGTTACATGGATTTGACACGTAATACCCGGCATCAACACGTTTGTCAATCTGAAAAACCAATAGAGCAAAATATCCAAAATTCAAAACTATGCATTATGAAGAGCGTTTTCGTGAATGCCTCTGAAATCAACTAATGAAAATGCTGGTCAAATTAAAGAGCATCCGAACGTCTTATTATCCGGATCCGAGGCAAATGGCACGAGTCCTGATGCGTATAATAAATATTATTTGTGGTTTCGCGTTTGTGTGCTTCCTAGAACTTAATAGCAACTTGTAATGTAACCGTTGCGAGACTGCATATTTTTAGTAAGTAATGAAAACAAAACATTTTGATGTACAAATTAATCGGTAACATTGTTGATACGATCTAATTGCAGTAACTTACGCGACACGCAATCAATTCCAACATTAAGCACGTACCTACCAACATGACAACTTTCAAAGCCAACGGACAAACATTACATTTACATTTCGCTCACAACAATCCCTCCTCAATCTAGAAAATAACCGTTCTATAAATTTGCATTATTAACGGAGGGAAAACCACATGGAACTAATAAACAACTCAGCGATTAATCACTGACAAGGATTCATTATTAGAAATTAACGAAAGCATCTCGATGTCTCGCGGAAATTACTCACGCTTTAATCAATCATAAAACAATTATGAACCTTATGAGTATTCGATTGGGCTTAATTTGTCGTTAGAATAGCCCCGACACGGCTAAGAAAGCTCGTAATTAACTGTCCGCGATGCGGCCCTCATTGTAAATCACTCAATACACCAACAATGGTTTCGGCTTCATAAATAATAAATTATTTAAGCGGGCTTTCTACAGCGCAGGAGCCTTCGACTACCATTAGCCCGGTATTACACATTCGTCGTGCGACGATTCCTCACTTTCTCCGATAATTTGAGCCAATTATGCAATTTATTCTAATCCGACGCATTGTTGCGTCAGCGCGCGTCTTCTCGTGATTAATGGCCGGACGATAGCGCCCGCGAAACCTCTCGCGGTCGGTGGCGCTCGCCTTGTACGTAACGGAATAAAATTCCTTAACAGCACTGTTCCTGTCATGTTATCGTCTTAGTTACACCCGGCCGCTGCTTTATATCGTTGTCAACGTGTTAGGCTACATTTGCATCGGTCGTGATTCACTCGGCCCAGAGGGCCACGCAGCGGGAAGAAAGTAAAGTACCGCGCTCGTGCCTCGTGCGGCGACGGAGCTGTGTGGTCCGCGGTGCTAATTACCGCTCGTGTCCGGTCAGTGTCGCCGAGATCACCCCGCTGATTTGGGCAAAGGGCGGCCGCGGCCACACACGCCATCGCCAGATAAAACTGCTACGCGATTGGGCAACGAGACCAATTAAGGGAAATTGACGAAAACCTGTGTGATTTATCGAACGAGATGATAGCTCATTGGGGCAATTTGTAAAGAGCTACTTAAGGCTGATCGATGCCGAGTCGAATTACGCTTATCTCGAGGTAATGTGACGCGAGGTGTTTACGAATCACGGCTGCAGGTGGTTCACGAGTTACGTGCGAGTGGGCGAGTCGTTTATCGTAATCAATTAAAAACAACAAGAGTTGTGCGATGGCGGCGCGATGCGGCGCTGGCATATCACGCGACCCCTGGCCGTGCGCTCTATCTGTACTCGGATATCGCAACTCCCATTTCACGAAAGCCAATTGTCGCTACTCGCCAATTAAAATGCATTTTGTTCCCTATAAACATATTTTACTGGCGGCCGCCATTAATGTGAACTCTCACATAGGATTTTAATCGTCATAAAACGATTTTATTGACCAGCCGGCTGGACTTGTCTTAAACAAAGCTTCGATATGGGTAAAGTATCCAATAAAAAAGCCCATTGGTGTATTCTGATATTCTGATTAATTAACTGAGGCAGTTTTCGACGAACTTCCAAATAATTGAGAATGAATTCCTTGCCCATTAAAGTACGCGAAACGAGTTGCGTAGTTAAGTTATTATATTGTTATTGTAAAAGATCTGTGCACATACAAAGGAGTTGAATTTATTGGAAATGAGAACGTATTACCATTTAATAGCAGTGAGGAATCTTAGTTTGCGAATTTGTTGCAAGGGAATGCACGTTGCGAAATGTAGGCCCGTTGCTATTCCAGGCATGTGCATATGTTATTGTTTGTGAAAAAAGATGAGGACCGTATTCTAAATATACCTTGCTGTCCTATTATGATCTTTATCCCTACAAGTTAAAGTATCTTAGTTGCTCGCTATATTTTTTTCTCTTAATCTGCCACCACAAAAGGTCTAGCCGGGTGAATATTTGGGCGTTTCAACCGCCGTCATTGTTGTCATCAATATATTGACGAAAACAATGATAATTACCAGCAACTTTTGATGTCAAAGTCAACGGACCCGGGGGTAGTATTAATTCCATTTAAAATCATAAGACAATTAAAAAGTTTATCTTGAATAATATGCGAAGACAATAATGACGGCGGTTAAAACGCCGAATATTCACCCGGCCACTTTAGTTTGCTTTTCGGCCTGCGACCATTGCACCTTCCTTGAAACGAAGAATTCGTAAAGCTGACTTGACATCGTTTCGACAGGCCTGATTTAAATAAACCCAGACTGAGGACACATCGATCGACGTAAATCAAAACAGGAAAACACGAGTGGTTTTAAATCATTTATTCATGAACAGCAAAGTAGTGCGTGTCTGGGTCGGTTCACGCCCATTTACATCTGTTTCAGCCCTGCTGCAGTCGAACAATGGTTCCTGGAAGGCATGGTCACTGTCTATTTACCATACCTATATTCCAAAGAGTTCTTGAGTCCGTGTACGCGTCAAACATCCAACAGGGATTCCGACTGTGCATACTTCATGTTCAATAAAGAAATAAAATAAGCCTGTTCTTGTAATGCGTTGGGTGCGTTTCCACTCGCGGAAAGGACCGGAGACTAATCAGATTGTAGAGTCCTCAGTATAGTCGTGTGCATTATTTTCACTTCACTCCGCTTGAGTACTAAAAACGCAACTATATTTAGTGCTATTTGGTTAACTGTTTAACTAATAATTATTTTGGTACGTCCCGTAGATTCGTGTGAATCGGTCTTGATAATGTAATATATCTTCCTCCTTCATCCTCACACTGAAACTCCAAGTTCAGCCTCTAAAATGATAAATAATATACAATAAAACAATCATTACGACTCCATTAACGAGGGAGTTCGTTAATTTCCTGCGACTGCTGAAATTACGGATATTTATGGCTACTTAACTGTAAGTATGGGTTACCGCTGCTGCAGACGTTGATCAATTCGGGCGGTGGGTTCCGTATTCCGTCAATGACACAATGACTCGTCCATCAAAGTCATCTCATCGTGATATTTAAATGTGCTTATGACTTTTGAATGCGAAAATACTTTAATTGTCTGTAAGTTTCATTAAGAACTGTTGCTTTTTACGGTGTAATAGTGGTATAAGAAGTGCAAAATAATAGTACATTGTGCATCAAGGGTAGTATGAAGGGAATTACTAACGAGAGTGTTAGAAGCCCGACGCCGAAGGCGGAGGGCTTTTAATGACTCGAGTTAGTAATCCCCTTACTGCCTGTGATACACACAATGGTTTTCATCACATTTGCAAGGAAAAAAAACAAAGAGAAAACACTTTAACTCTGCAAAATATAAAGAAATAACTTTTGACGAACGGGAACGTAAATGGAAACGATTTTTTTTTGTGACCTCTACCAAAGATAATAACTGCGTTTAGTTTCGACCTGGATTCGAGCCAGATTTAGCCAATTTGATAAAAATGTATAATTACTAAAATTAATAATAAATGTTGATATAAACTTGAAATAGGTATAAAAATAATGAAGTTTAATGAAGCGTATAGGTTTTGTGTAATGTTAGTTAGTCTATAGCTAATTTTTAAAGATGAAATTAGAAACCGATTTAATTTTTGTCTGAAAATTAAACCTCCTTAGTCAGAAATGATGTACGAAAGAGTTGCAAATTTTAAAAAGAAAGTGTTTACTCCCTAGGGATGACAAACTCGCCATAATTCCCGCGGGAACAATTTAGGCCATTGTCCTTCTGTATACAGGCATGGAATAACACCATTTACGAGCAAGTGTGATGAAAAATTATTTTCTTAAATAATTGATTTTTTGTTCACCTTTAAATTAAACTTACATAATTCTACGTTTTTGGTCTTAAATACCTAGATAACAATTGCAATACTAATAACGTACGTTTATTGCTTTTGTAAATCGGGTTGTCTTCTAAATCCTTTTGATTTCGCACTGGTATTTTCCCTGTGAATAATCTTGTGTCACTAGAGTATTTAGTGATTCTAGAATTCGTTATGAGCCATCCACACTATTTAATCATATGTTCTAAGTTGGTTTGTTCCATAATCTGTGTTTATCCTGTCACTATAGTCAATTTGAAACTAAATTAAATGTATCAATACCAGAAAATTAGGGCATTTATTAAACCGTTTTTTGATATTGTAATAACATTTGTCAACCTTACTAAAGTTTAATATCAAGCAAATAAGAGTTGTAATAACTTCAACAATAAGACTACGATATCTACGATATAATACGACATGAAATAGGGGCCCTAGTACTTTAAAATAAATACAATTAAACAAATTCATGCGACTTTTCATGTCCCCCAATGCCAATGCATACGATTGGTAGCTCTGCGATCCAATTCGCCATTCATATTATTTACATTACAACATGGACGCGTCTCAGACGTGTCCTTCCCACGTCCAACACATATATTAACGTGTACATGTTGTCGTTTATAAGTCGGGCGGATTGTTCAGTGAGTGGAGATGATATTATCGCTTGTGGAGCATCGCTGTTGCTCCCCATCTCCTTGCCCTTATTCCCATTGGCTTTAAGGAAACACATTCATTTTATTTGAAAGAATACCTAGTCAGTTTTAATGTGCCATTTTTGTTATTTTTTTCAATACTATTTAATCGAGCCGTCCATAATTTAAAAATAAACGTGTTCTGTGGATGACCGGCGACCTCATTATAAATAAATTTTAATTTGCTTATCCATACTAACACTATAAACGTGAAAGTATCTCTGTCTGTCAGTTCATCTGTTACTCATTCACGGCTAAACCGCTGAAACGATTTCGATGAAATTTTGTATGGGCCTCGCTTAAATCCCTTTTTACCGCTGAGAGAGAGCAACAGCTGCTTCATAATAAAATCTGCTTGTCTGTCAGTAGCAGTGAACTATCTTGAATAATGTAATAGATCAACAATGATATTAACGCCTTATGAAATCATCATCATCATCATCATCATCATTCTCCTGCCCTTATCGCAACTTTGTTTGGGGTCGGCGCAACATGTATTTTTCTTCCATACATCTCTTCTCTAGTCGTCATCTCGGTAGTCACTCTCTTTCTAGCCATAATTTTAACGGGATTTATCTTTCACGCTGTCGCATCCATCGTTTCTTTGGTCTTCCCCTGGTCGTTTATCCATCCACATTCATACTCAAAATATTACCAAACTTTACTAGTTGTATGGAACCTTTTATCAAGTTGGTTCAAAGTTACCCAAGATGTGACATAACGGAATAAATTGCTCATCAGCGTAATCAACGGTAATAGTCGACCCAGCGGCCACGCGTTTAATTACAAATAAATTATCATCAGATTATCTGTATAAATCATTTTTTGAATTGATTAGAAACTTTGTATCGCTCCATTTTGTTAATAATTAAGTTGTTATGCAACAACAATGTCGATTTAATGGAATATTTTGGCGGCTTGTAAACAAAGTAAAATATTGCCTACTTTCTTGGTTACCTAATGTTTATTTTGAGACCTTTGAAGTATGCTTTGCTTGCTAGCAGTCGCCGCAGGGCTACTAGTAATTAATTCATAAGCTAAATATCTTCGATTGGTGATCTAATATTCATGTTTTTGTTTACAGGTATGCAAATGGACACGCCTCTTGACAATTTGTAAGTGATTACCAGTTTGGTTCCGCATATTAAGAGGAAATGCTGTCTCGGAGATAGGTATTTTAATAAACTATCGCTGTCGCTATACGAGCGTTTAGCCGCCAAATGGAACATGAAAGGGACAACAGCAGCACACATACGTCGTTCGGCGTTCAGTACCGCGAATGTCAAATTGTAAATCAATATAACATTCGCGGTAATGAACGCCAAATAGAGATATGTAAAATTGACAAAATCAGGCTCGCGTATTCCGCCACTTCCAAATCTAGACCGTTAATCTCAACTTTTATTTCTCACAGTTGTTTGCTAGTTTGTTGTTTGAAGGCTTCCAGTTCTAATAATAACACAAAGAGTAAAAAAAAGAAAACATCGGCACATGGCAGTGGCAGATATTGGTTGTTATTACAACCAATATCTGCCACTATATCTGGATATTTCCAGAGAAACAAGGGAAGACGTCTGTACCTATTGACTAAACGTAGCCCTTACATCCTCTTAGTAATGTACACTGTATTCATAGTGCTGGTTGATTAAGTTGAAGAAATTATGCATTCAAGAAAGTCACTTGCGTCCATAAAATGAATTTTAATCATGCATAGGACACAATACCTAGTTACGAAATATGCTGCGTAAAATCATTCGCCATGACTATCAAGGCCAAACCACTTAAAAAAAATGCTATCAGACAAGTTCCCAAGAAGGAAAAAAACACATGATCACAAAACACTTTTGTGTATTATTATTTTTAAATTCGATAACACGACGCTGAAAGTATTAACGCATTCAACGCCTATGCTCACACGGGACATAATAAAGTCATACAAAGGCGATCTTGGGCACAGAACAAAGTATACTTGTGCGAACTCGAGTATGTTATAAATGTTATGATTCCCACTTATCGGCTGTTCACGCGTTCGCCAAACACTCTTGCGCACGTCCGCGGGCGTCAAAGCGATTTCTATCAAATATAATTTACAAGCTGATGGATGTAAACAAATGAACGACTTATTTGTAACCTCATTGTTTTCTTTGAAGTTGTAGGCTATGGTACCTTCGTTTTGATAAATCCAATAACTTTATATTGAAAAGCAAAAACGGCGATTTTTAATATTTATTGGTCATGAATGTTTCATGGCCTTATTTTTGGTTTTGTACTGGATTCTTAATAAACGATAAGTCGTATGTAGATTAAACTGCTTTATTTAAAATACTGCCAGTCACACAGCAGGCACTGCTTAGATTTTAGTTTTTGTACCTACATTTAGCGACTAGAGTCTGGCCATCGAAACGTGATACTGAAAATGACCGCGAAATTTAAAAATGTAGCTATAGTATGTCTGAATGAGCTACAATTAAACAATGTTGATGCTTTTGTCATTAAGTATTAAGTTATAAGTTAATGACAAAAGCATTACAATTGTTTAATTGTAGCTCATTCAGACATAGGTACTATAGCTACATTTTTAAATTTCGCGGTCATTTTCAGTATCACGTTTCGGTGGCCAGACTCTAATGAAACGTTTTTCAGATGTATGTACCGTTTTTCTTTCTTCTTTTACCTGATATTTTGTAAATTTGCCTATCCTCTTGCATTATCCTGGCTTATTCTACTCCAAGGTTAACTGGAAGAGATATGGGATAAGTTCGCCTATGTAAATTATCTATAGTGATGCAAAATGTTTTGTAATTGTTTATGTGCAATAAAGAGTTTACATACATACATACATAGGTTTTTCTCAGTTACTTAGAATCTTATAATGATAAATCCCACCTATACCTACTGTATAAATGCGAAACATGTTTATTGGTTTATCTCTTTCACGAAGCAATGACGCAATGGAACGACACGGACTTATTTATAAGAAATACTTGAAAAGCGGAGAGTAACAGGGAACTTACTACCCCAAAAAAATACACATTACCAATTACCAAAAATAGTAACAGTTAATTAACCGACTTCATACAAACTACAATTAACGCGAACCCAATTTTGATCCAAAATTGAAAGAAACCTGATCCAATGACCCAGGATAAATACCCAGGTAAACATTATTTTTAGCCAATTTCTCTGGCGAATAAACCCGTATGTGATTTTATTTCGGTTCACAATTTATATCGTCCTTACAGTGATTCAGGCTGACGGGTTCAGAATTAATAGCCGTGGACGTGGTGGGGGACAAGAGAGGCGGGTGCAGCGGCAGCTAGCTTCGGCTTAAGATTGTCATATTTAAACTATCTGATAAAGATGAAGATGAATATGAAGGTGATTATTCTATGAATAGGTAGCTCGAGCACTTTTACACAGTAAAATCTACCACCGCTTACATGAGGAGACCATAGTTGAGAAAGAGCGCCATAAGTAACTCAATGGTGGACAATTCTCGCTTTAATAGATGTCTCATTTTAATGGCAATATAAAAACAACAGACTTGTTTCGTGTATTATTTCCGTGGCTGACGTCCGTGAACACGTTGACATCTTGACTTGCACATATTGCCCCAAGCGCTTCGTTATTTTTTAACATATATTTGTAATTTAGAAGACAGTAAGTGTAAGACAGCGCTTATACTCCAATTAAAACGATTTGTGAAGTTATCTAAATTGATGCAAAATGTTTTGTAATTGTTTATGTGCAATAAAGAGTCCTATCTTGATTATACAATACTCTAATGAAAATCAACACGAAAACCTTTTTAGGATTCCGATGTCAAACAAGGAACCCTTATAGTTTCGCCATGTCCGTCTGTCCATCTGTCCGTCTGTAATACAAAGCTCAGAGACTCTGGGTACTACAAAGCTGTCATTTGGCATAGTTGTACATAAATTACGCCGACAAAGTAAAAAAAAATCCTGATAAATGTAAGTGTTAAGCACCATAAGTTTTCATGAAATAATTAGCCCACATATGGCCACGTTGCGACACAGGTCGTGAGGCACGTTAGGGCGCGTGTCGGTGGATAGGAGCTAATTGGAAAACATACACGCTTCTTCTTTCTACACGCTAAACGTTTCAAAATACAGCCCGACGAAGACTGAGGGAGTCCTAGAAGTGGTTTGGCCTTGATGATCGTAGCGATTAGCGAACGATTTTATATGGCATATCTCGTAACTATATGTGTCCTGTCCTTTCAGTAACAGGACAATAGTTACGATATATGCTGTGTAAAATCAGTCACTATGATCATCGTCTTTCTACACGTTAAACGTTCTAAGAAAGGTACATTAGTATCGTATGACTTGATCATGATTTATTGTTTTGGAATAGATTTATTGTAGAAAAAAAAAGGGATTAAGGATAAATAAATAATGCAATTCAATCATGCATAATTATATTATTCCGGTACACACTTAAGTCGATTCAACTTTAATAATATTTAAATATTAGGTTTCGATTTCGATCAGATTACAAGGTAACGAAACATTAATAATTATTTAGATGAAAATGTATAGCTTACAGTAAGTATACAACATAAATAAAATAAATCAATAAATCGATGCAAATTGAATAATCGATCGAAATGTTGATCTCCAATCTCCTTCACTCCACACAAAGGACCAGACACAATAAATATCAACACCAAAGGTGTCCGCACCCACACTGACTGCAATAAAAAAACCAGTAAATAAACGGCCAACAATCGTGCAGGTTCACCGAACTGTCGATTATGCCTTTATTTACAAGTCGCAAAGGTCGCGGATGTAACCTAATCCTCAGTTCCGCGTAAACCCGGGGCGTTCGTTAGTATGCAGAATCAATTAGCAGAGAAATGCTACCGCTGGCTGCTCCAGCGCAGATATGCTCTTGCGCACCGGTATTAATTGGCGACATTATCACTGCTCTACGTGATATGCTACTTCAGTTTCCTTTCCTAACTTGTTTGAATAGGAAATAGATTTAGAATGAAATTAGTATAAATAAGGTTATTAGTAAAGTGTAAGGTTTCAGACGAGACCATAACAACATAAGTATATAAGCTATATAGGCACAGTGCAGGTACACTACACGTTTAAGCTCCTCATGGTGACCCCGAACGAAAAGAGCACCATAGATAATAGTAGATAAAAATACTATCTATTGAAGGAATTAAAAACGAAAGACACTATATAGGAAGCAAATGACTTTATAAATTGATTGATACGCTGTCCAGGAAACAAACTATTCATATTATTACCTAGATTCATGAACATCAATGCTGGTGCATACAGACGGTAGTCATCTCCATGAATGAATATCAACATCATTGCACGTATTCAAATTATTTTTCAACAAGGTGATGTAGGATATTACGCTATCTTCAATGTAGCAAGCAACTATCATTGGAAACTTATTATATTTTCTCAAAGATTTTGAACATTCTGAAAAAAGATACACCAAAAACTTATTAAGGTCTCTGCCCACTACACCGTATCATACCATGACCGTAATAGGAACGTGTCAGGCACGGAATACAACCCGATACGGACTACTATGCCCATTATACCGTGTCAACGGCGTTCCACGCACGTACATAACGGGTCTGACAACGTCGCGTGCCGGGCAAGGAGCGCGTCCGGACCGGCAAAATATTCCCTCCGACAATTCACGACGCTCCGTGCATGGCACGCTACGGTGATGGTCGGTGACGGAACGGTCTAGTGGGCATGGTCTCATACTTTTCCATACAAAGAATATTTTTTTGTCTGATACGTTCCTATTACGGTCATGGTATGATACGGTGTAGTGGGCAGAGACCTTTAAACGTACGGATTCTATGCCCACTGACAAATACGCAAGATAAAGGTTAGTATTTGCGTAAGAATAGGACATGCCTCGGACAGGCCTCGTTGCGTTTCAGAGGTTAATGTTTTTTTTTTCAATGCTTCTTTTCTTTAACAATAAACTCATGTCCCTCCGGTCTATTTATACGCTTAATGTTACCGCTTGAATACAAATCGCGTCGCTCGAACTCGCGCGGGCGCAGGTCTTCTTATTCGCAAGTTTATTCTTTCCTATTCAAAGGATTCATTAATCCGGTAGGGTCGGGTGAAACTTGTTTATGCCTTTGTTAGCGGGGTTCGACTCCCGCGTCGTGTCTCCGTTGTCAAACGATGCGTGCCCGATAAATCGCCGGTCGACACCCTCGATAAAACAATGGGAGAAAGTCGCCTCGAACGATCGAAAACGGCAAAAATCATGAGGTTTTTAAAGGGTTTTTGCAAGTACCGTTTACCTTACACGACGCCGTCGCATGTTAAAGTAACTTTATGGTAAATGACGGCAATATACAAGCGGACTTCGCCTCAATCATTTAAGAAAATACGCTTTAAAAATATTTTATAATTCACTAAAGCAAAGCCTAAGCTATAAAATTTACGATCAATTATTTTCAAAACGTGACCCTTTGACATTTGAATAAAGCAAGCGTCATAAACATTTTTATTCTTATGAAAATAAAACAATCTTATCTAATCGCGCGGCGTCGCGCGATGTTCCGTCATACGGCTAATAAAGTAATAAAATTTTAAACGGCTATCCGTCGAAAGTCGAAGCCAGCACGCACCTTCTAGCTCTGCGTAATAAAGAAATAATTGGTCCGCGCGGAACGTCGGAAACTGTAACGAGGCGGAATACTCTGAATGCTCTCAGACGCTCATCAAACGACCTCACCGCGAACAACCGAACAAATACAAACACCACTCCACTACTCACAAGACTCCGCAAAACTACATATCTTCCATTTATCCGTGTAACCATTGATTAATAAGCGCGCCGATGTGACCGGGTCCTCTGGATTCCTATTTAATTGTATCAGCTTTCATGCATCTCTCGTCTATGGAAGACATTATCTTTTCAATCGCCTTTGCAGTCAGACGATGCATTCGCGCTTGGATTCTTCACCAACAGTATAATTAAGATTTCCTTTGGCGTACCTACCTGATGATCGAAGAATCGCCGAGATAAGGAAATTGCTTACATATAAAATAGAAAGACGACCAGCGCCTAGCTTAAAACGTAAGGCGTCTTTATGAATAGAGACGTAGCCTGATTTGTTTAGAAACCTTATACTTACTTATCAACCTCCTTCGGTTGTTCTGGAAACCTCGTCCACGTACTGCGATTATTCAAATAACTCGACGGGGCATGCATATCGCCGCAGACGCGATACCGTTACTCCGACGTGATCCTAGCACCTAGCGGCTCCGTCATCAACCGACCATTAGCTGTTTCAGGATGTGACACACTTTTACACTTGGACAAACCAGCTATCACACCATTATGACTTACAAATGTGCAATGATCAGTGCTCTGATCACTCGTTACAGGCCCCGTATCAAAATTAACGTTATTAAGGCCGTTGACCGACAGAGTTGGGTTGGCTAATGCGCTTTTACTTTCATGCTACTGGGTGACATCTAAATCAATAAGTAAGCCGCGCTTAAACTTGTTTTCATTTATCGGCTTAGACTAAAAACTTACAAGCTCGAATCTTCTCATGAGAACAATTACAATATACCTACGCATCGTAAAAGGCGTGAATATAATTACTCGGAGGATGGAAAAAGCGGTCGAATTCCACGGCTCAAACGCGGAGTTGTCCTTACGAGTTACAACAACAGACACTACAGTAGTTGAGTTTTTGTTGTGGTTAAAAAAATGTCTTTGGAAGGAAATAGCGGGGTTGGGTTGGGAGTTGGGGTTGCGAAGATGCGGCGCTCGGTGCGGGTCGGCCGTCAGTCTCGCCGAGCCGAGTGCGTGCAGCGGTCGTGAGTTGGCCGCGAAGCGCGTTGCCGCGTTCTGTACTCCGCGGCTTGCCGTCGACAACGCACGTGTTGCCGCGACGAATGCTCCGATTCCACCGCGTACACCTGTGACTGCGCAAATATTTGACGTGATGTGAAAGACCATTGTTGGATCTGTATTTGTGTATATTCAAGCGTGGCCTGATCTTTGCGCGTTTGAAATTGTGATTGTAACGTGCTTAGTTTTTGTGTGCTGTTCTGTTAATCCGTGGACTCTCGTGGTTTGAAGTCCTCGTAGGTGCACGCATTTCGGCGACAGCCAAGGCGTCCGAATCCACAGTTGGATGAACGCCAACATCCCCGCTGCTAAGGTGAGCGAAATTCAGACATTCGCCAGAGCAAATGTGAATTTGCAGGAAACAGCTATAAAACTGTAATGTGTTCAGGCTTATCTCCACTTATGCCGCTTATCGGAGCCGTTCCGCCAGTCGTATTTTGATATTTTATAATACATCCAATTCCTGTTTACGATTGCGGTTTCACTGCTTTATCAGTGTTTGTGAGGAAAATTCTAGTCATTTTTTTTAGAACACAGAAAGCTATCGTTTCTCTATCCAATCTGAATCCATAATATTTGCTTGCATGCCAGCGTTAAATGATCGTCATTGAATTGTCAGTAACATCGATAGTGTTTTATTCGGCTCGAAGGACCATTCACTTGAGCACCTAATTGCGTCAAGTTCTTAGCCTAGTTCCAAATGGATGGATGTGCGATAATTATTCGCAGCCCAGATAGATCGTGGAACGGTTAACTGTTTTGTTACCCAGACAATAACTACGCTGTTCATTTAGACGCGTCTATTGTCTCAACGATTGTATAATTGTTCGACACTCAATGTTACTTTATCATTCATAACAGTTAAATCTCTTTATTGTACATTACTCACACAATGATCATTGAAATGGCTGTCGTTATAAAACACGCAGCAAGAACGAATTCATTACCGAACTAGAAACGTTATCGCTGCACTGCGTCTGCTTCTACACGCTATTTGACCATTCCTTTTTTTACGTGTTTCTTGTTATGCAGACCTACTTATTTCTTATTTTCGTTTTAACACCATATAAATCATGCTTATACATATTTTCATATTACAATTATATCATATTATTAACCTGTTAATCTTTAAAAATATAAAAAAATAATATTCAATGATATTTTATATTTAGATACGTTATGCTCTTACTAATATAATTAAATAATTACAAAACTAATATTACATTTTTAAATCTTATTCTATTTTAAAATTAAAAAGCTACATCTAAAAAGGGCCCTGCGGCATTGTCCCGAAGATGCTGGCAGCATTTTCTCTCTGGATAGTAAAGCGTATGCGTTGAGTGAGGAAACTGCCCGCTCTTCGGTCTCCCGTGACGTCAATGAGCCTCTTCGAAATTTCTTAGAAGAGGCTTTGAGCGCGAGGACCCCACGGACCAAGGGTCTCTACGCCGAATGGAATAAACATATATTCTGGGCCGAGACCACTATATTTGCCTACCTTTATGCTTTCGGCTGCTTCATCTGCCGCACCAGCCCTATTAGAGGTCCGGTGGAAATGTGATGGGGCTAGCGTGTCTATATTTACAACAATGAGAATATAATATTTAAAATGAATTCAAGTATCAAAAATTAAGATCATTCGCCGGCTGATAGCTCCGTCGTAATTACCACATTGTGCAACATACGCGCTGTAGATTTTTTCCAGTGTTTAGTATATAAATCATTTTTGTTCTGACTGACACAAGGTCAATATAAACGGAGTCTGTTATTATCTGTGAGCTCGTTATCTCGTACTTTTCAAGGGCACAATTACAAACTACACGCTTATCTTTGCTCGCTGTTGTTTAGTTCTGTTAACGCTTGTATCAGCTAGTTAATCCGTTAATAAGACTTTTATTGTTCCGTCAGTATCGTATGATGTTTTATATCATCATTCAATATGGTTAGACAAGGTTTATTTCTGTATTGACTTGTAAAAAACATTTGTACTTACATCATTAAAATAAATAGTAGCAGCTCTGAAAAATTCTTCCTAATCTCTTATAGCAATTACTCACTCGGGAATCTCCTCGCGAATGAAGAGATAACTGTCTCTCTGATGAGAGCCGATAACTCCTGACTCCTGCCGATTAATTCTTATCGGCGTCTCCGTCAGACTGCGCGCCGCGTACGTGACTCCCACAAGGGGCCTTTACTCCCCGGTCACGTTTGACACACTCTCGAACAGGAGCTCCTCAGTCCAAAACAAACGTTCCTATTACCGCCCATTTACTTACAAGCCCAATACTGAAATGCTCCGAGTGCCATCCTTATCTAGCAGACGCGTGCGCATTTCCTCTAGCCCAGCGATAGTCAAGTGCCACGAGGCGCCGCTGACTCAGGGATCGCTTCACATAATTCGACCTCCCCGAAATAGATCGAACGTGACTGTCTACCCCTGTTTTTTTTCGTCTTTGCGAATCGTCACTCATTCAATCGGAGGCGGTTGGCCTTCTGCCAGGACATGGATGCCAAGGTTTGATCCACTTTTACCTACAATTGAGCGCGAGACAGACGTGTGGAGTATTTACAGAAGTAAAGTCGTTTGCCGCAGCAACGGATCGATGTGACTGTGGGACGCTCGTGAACTAGATTTATCACGCCTCACGCAGTGCCAGTGTTGAGAACCAATATTTTCCCAATTTTACGATCCTTCATCTCACCGCTGTTGCATTGGCTCGGGTTTAGTGTGACTCGTTCGATTCTGTTCAGCGCTGTGTAGTGATTGTATTCCCCGATTCGCGCTGCAGTTGGCCGGCTCTCTTAATACTGGAAACTGAAATTAGTTTTACGAGTGACGGCCACTGCTATGACGCGGGTCCGCCCGCTGCTCGCATCAAACGCTCGGCAACTCATTGTTACGTTTATTATTAGTTCCTACGGTCCGTTTACGTTACACTAGTGCGTTATATCGGCCCTCGTTCAGTTTTCGTAACCTCAGCTCGTATTTTGAAAGCGGTTAATTACTCGCAGCGACTAAACAAAAGTAATCTCCGACGGGTTCTGATGGGTCGAATCTTTTGTTTGTTCCCGGCGTAGACTGTGTAATTCTATTCGGTCGTCGTCTTGCTAAATCAATATCGACACAATAGAAGAGGCTTTAGGAATACGAAGTGCACATTGTGGACAAGGATATTTATTGGTGTCATGAGGCCACCAGCTGTCGAACAATGCTCGCTCCTCCGAAATGCTGCCTACCAGCTTAATTATTCATGTCATGCCGCCAAAAAAGTGAAGCGAGAAATCCATGGCAACGAGCACGCCGCCCGACGGATCGCTGACTAATCGCACTAATTAGATACTGATTTGTTTTCGCTTTCTGATCCTACATCGGGGCGCAATTTAGCTTAATCCGTGAACAGCCTTGGTTCAGTTTTAGTTTCGGCAAATCAATCTCCTAGCTTTACCTCATTTGGTCTGCGTTGAATAATTATTGGCAATTAATTCATTTGTGACAGCACAAAAACTATTGGGGGCTCATTTGTTTTGGCTAAAGATTTAATGACTGTAAATATTGGTTAAGAGGTCGGTTATCGGTAAAAGTGACGGAGCCAACGACAACTCGCAAAAGTTAAACAGACAGTCTGTTGCTCTTCTGAATAAAATGCACTTAACATTTTAGTGTTGCATTGACACCGATATGTCACGCAGGCGGGTGTAGGGCCGACGAAAAAGTGGATAAGTGCGATGGTGCTAGAAAATCGGAACAAGGCAGTTCTTATATGGAAGGAACTGGTTCTTAACGATTGTCGAAGTCGCATAACGGTCTGGATGGTATGAAAAAACGTCGCAGTATTTCCATTCAGCGTAATTGGCAGGTTTCATTCGGAATGACGAACAAATGTCCTAAAAGGATCGATTGCCGTAAAAGGTGCAGCACACGAGTTTACTTTAAAATCGATTTTTATTTATCATCCTGGTCGGGGTAGAAACATGCAAATTACACGTTTATACCTTGTCTACGTTTTATTGCTGTGACGTCTTAAATTTATAGCGGTATTTTAATGGAGTGGATTTATTACTATAAATAAATTGATTTGTCGTATGATTTATGAGCGCTGCGTCGTTGCGCAATCAGGTTTGCAGTGTTCCTAATGATAGATCAAATTATAATGGACTTTTGAAAAGCTTGAAAATATATGTATACCTATCTGTGTCGCTAATGACTTTGTCTCGCGGTCTAAATATTTAAATGTCGTGACATTTATGCCCCAGTCACTTAGCGCGGCGTGTTTTAACGGTAAAGTTAATCATAATCCAGGTTCTCGGTAATAACAAGCCATAGCGGCCCCTTAAACCGGGAATGTGTGTTAAACGCTTCTAAACCGCTTCTGAGAAACTCTATCCTGGTTTCAAGATTACGTACAAGGAGAAAAAATGTGAAGGGCTTCTAGGGTACCCTTACACGAGGCACTTAACTTCCGAAAACAGATACAGAAACGAGTAACCTACAAATAAGCAACGGTGATTTGAGTAAATCAATAAGGTGCTATGTCAGAGATCATCAGCCGTGCGCGAGAATGCATTAGAGCGGCCGATTAGCAGCTTGTCGCGAACACACAAAATGTTTGCGCAACTTATTGTCTCTCGCTATCGTTCTCACCATTCCTGAGGCTCGTAGCTCACACGCCGCAACACTGTAAACAAGACCCATCAGCCTTTTGAGCAACTTTACAAATACTTGACTTTCTTTTGCTTCAGCCACTCAACGTCGCGAAGCTTGTCAATGTTCTTAGTAACTAGAAAGTGCAAGTTGAAGTTTACATTCGCCATTACCTTCTAATGCTACTTTCGTTTTTTGCCATCGTTTTTGATACGACAGCGAGATCTTATATCGTGAAGTAGCGATCTTACAATGCTACACAAAAACCTGGCCGATCCAGCGGGCCGCACGAGCTCTTTTATGGCGTCGTTGAAAAAACGACAGCTGGCCCTCCCCATATTAGTGCACGCACGGCGAAAGGTGTCGCAACCTGCACCGCCTTACTAGACTATGAATAACCCTAATAAAGTACGGCGGACAGTAGCTCCTAAGGTAGCAAATTAATCTACCTGACACTCCAACTCGGCCGATTAAACTTCTCGAATGACCTGTATTCGTTCCTGGATAGAGCACGTTTTCGTGCACTTCTGCAATGTTGTTCGTACTAAGCAATTAATTAAAAACACATAAAGATTTTTCCGCGAACAGATTAGTAGCGAGAAAAGAGAGAAAATACCTTTTTACGGGGCCGGCTGAACTTCGAGACCGCATTAGTGGCATTCTCAATGCTCTTGCGTAGTAAGAGCTGGTGTTTAGTTGCGAAGTCGCTTTGGCGGGAGTTATTGGACGGGACGTTTATTATCGTCGTCCCTTTCTGCTGACATGTTTATGGCTCGTAAGCCACATACATCTAAATCACAAATCATCGCTTCCTCGATTGCTCATCGCACACCCACAGCCAGGACGGCAGCGTCTGGAGAAACTCGTGAAATATTGCGGTGCATCCATTATTCATTAATTAACCCACTAGCGCTAGCACCATATCTGGGTATCCTCGGGTGCAGCATCATGCTCATCAGTTAGAACCTACGCGCCTTAGCAGAGAACATTTTCCACCGTATTTTCTTTCAGGTCATGTGTGGACCATTTAACACTGAGCTAGTTAGTATGAACGATAAATCTTCTTAATAACCAATGTGCAGACATGTTTATTCCGCCTTCCGCATTCTGTTACAAAAAGGTAAGCTGTTTTTTGACCTGAGACAGCCAAATTATCATATTTAAAAGCAAGCAATATTTTGAATTCTTTTATAAACTCATGACATGACATTTATTCATAATTTTCCTCGTCGAACTGTTCTATTGAAAACCATTCATGATTCAATAATTCTTGCGAAAAGAGAGGTTGCTAAAGTTTCAAGAAAAGTTATTTTTCTCACGGTTGTACAATAGATATTGTGGATTGTGGAACAAAACCGTGTTCACTGTAAAGTCAATGTCAACAAGAAATTTGCGGCAAATGAACAAGTAACACGTGTAAGCAATCATTGTATATTTTTTGAAGGAGACAATTATAGTTATGCGCATATGGAACCCGAAATCTAAATCCAAGTCTATATTTACTTTGTGAACTCTTTGCTGTGTAAATACATCAGAACTAGTGTCGAGGAGGATAAATCAACACGTTTCCTTAGTTAACTTCTGACTTTTGAACTCGAATACCACGAATCTGCGCGTCGGCCGTGTTCGGCTGTTCGAATAGCTGGGGCCGTGTAATGATCGCATAAACCGCCGACCCATTTATATCGTGTCGGCGAGCCGTCGTGCCGTCACGACGACGACACGACACTGTCGCGGCAATTAGCACCGGCTCGGCGGGGGGTGGGCCGTTATCGACTACAATGTTTACTCCGACACGGTCGTATTAGTATACAATGTAAACTCCACGATCACGGGCTATTTCGGAACCCTGTCCTTGGCTTCGGTAACCACAGCGACGGATCACATGTCTTGACACGTATCACTTTTTACGTTCGAAATTTTATTAGCTCATTACCAGTTTCGTTAGAATGCTAATGAGTTCACAGTGAAATTAATTTATGATAGTGTGATTTTCATCATCATTAAATTTAAGAGCCAGGCTCTTGTCGGAAAAATTTCTTGTTGACATTGACTTTACAGTGAACACGGTTTTGTTCCACAATCCACAATATCTATTGTACAACCGTGAGAAAAATAACTTTTCTTGAAACTTTAGCAACCTCTCTTTTCGCAAGAATTATTGAATCATGAATGGTTTTCAATAGAACAGTTCGATTTTATTGATCGTAAAATAATTTCGCGCCGATATTATATAATATGTTATGATTTAGAAATTAACCTTATACGTAGATTTCTCTTCTTTTCCTATTTTTCTTTAATATGCCTCTTCTTACATATCTGGTTTAACACCTGTTTCACAATCAACCAGTTAAGCATATTTGACAGATAAATTTAGCCCTTTCTCTTTCCTACACTTGAAAATGGACAAGGCGAGAGCCAACTTTAAATAATCAATCAATCACATAAATTTACTTGTCGATTGTGAAACAGGCCCTTTAGCCTCGTAATTTTACAAACACTGTATTTACTTTTACTATTCTAATGTTTTTAACGTGAGGTCAAACGTTAGCCTGCGGCACCTCCAAACCGCGATTTTTGACCCGACTTGTGTCTGGCTGTCAAACCAACTCCAAAGTATTATCAATCAATCAGTTGTTTGGCATGAGTTGACATGTTGGCCGTGGTCAAACTGTTGTATGTTGACGAGGGGTTCTTTGTTTTCCATTGATTTGAACACGAATATCGGCTACGTTAATGATTATTTGATTCAATACGAAGTTGGTAGCAATTATCTTATATATTTTTAACCAAAGTGAAGTTAAATCATAAAAACTACAAATTTAAACTATTATGGAACAATGAAAGAAGAGAAAGATGCTTAAGGTCTTCAGTTAGCAAGATCTGATAAACTACCCAAAAAAGAGCGAAATGGAATCCTCTCTTAGGGTCTCCCCAGACCATCAACGCGGAATCGGCTTGAGCCGGTAAGACAAAGTTTTATATCCGTGCAGTAAGAGTGAAAAAGGCGTCGCTCAGCTCGGCTCGGCTCGATTCGGCGTTGCGAACGGAACGACATCATTTTCGCCCTTATTCTCTTGGCTCAAGTCGATTCCACGTCGGTAGGTCTGGGAAGACCCTTAGCCCTAAGGCGATAGAACACGGATAAAGACAACATTTGATAGATGTACTCGCGGAGAGCTAGTAAACTCAAGCCTAGTCGAACAGACGCACTTGTCGAACTATAGCGTCCGTGCCCTTCATTGTAAGCCCATCAACCACGAGTTTCATCAGACCCAAATTATCCAATTCGCGCTGAATGTCGACCGATGACATGCGGGCTCCAATGATACGGGAGCATTTGAATAAACAAATTACTTGCCCACTTCGTACTGATGTTGATTTATTGAGCTAGCGACCGCCCGCGGCCTTGCCTTCATTCATGTACAATATTACTAAGAATTCTTGAGGCTGGATCACTTCAAATACGACTTCCCTTCAAACTTGTTCAAGAATAACGTGTATTATTCCTTTGAGATTACGGCTTCATTTAGCAGGCAAGATGTTTCTATAAGTCCACCTGCTAATGTTATTTCTATTGCGTCAATGTAACTAAATGTAGCCTCTATATCCTTGACAGTTCATTCCTTTATATTTATTCAAGACGCAGTACATTCACTAACATTATCCTTTATATGCTCAATGAAACTTAACCCCAACTTCTTATCTATCTGTAAACAAAGCTTTTAAACTTGATACTGTCTGGCACTATCTCGTTTGAAATTAACATCTGTTGCATGAGCATTCTGAGACAAGGCAAAGTCAGTCACATTGCTAAAGTTTTGCTTAATTAAACTTGTTTTATTAAAGTGCCAACTTCCAACTTAACAGCGCAATGTAGACTAAGTTTCTTGTTAATAAGCCTTATATAAACAGTCTCGGGCATGTAAAGTTTGTGGAGACTGGCGGCCTACTTCGCACATGTGAATATCAAAGTTCTTCAAAGTGATGAATGGGATGAATACAGAGTACATGTCTGAATGGCCGCTTAGTTCATCAAGTCTTTTGATACTAACTCACACGACTGTGCTATTTCAGCACCTTTTGCATTTTTAACTCGCATGGATATTTGCAATGAGGTTTTTGGTTACAACTAGCTGCTTGAAATTATAATCCTTGGGAACAGTGAAACAAAATTGTCATGCTGTTGTTGGATAATATGCCATTACCAGGTATTGAAACCACGCTAGGCTAGGTTTCATAGGATCACTATCAACGTTTTTAAACGTAAGTGAAAATGCTTTTCCAAGACCATCTGGGTCCGAGGGGCTTATGGTGGTTATGTAGGCTAGGACTCACCAACCGAGATCGGAAGGAATAGCCACTAAAACCCAGCGATTCGCCCTCCATGCCCTTGTTGGCGAGCGCCGCAGGCTCTGCATGTGCATTTGACTACCAACTGGCTGGGTTACTACCAACTAGCCTAACCACATCTATTTTATTTATTATTCGATTGCTTATTATTAATCAATCAAAAGCCTCCCGTGTAGTCCCTCTTTCGCTTTTTTTCTGCTGTGCTTCAATCCTTTAAGTTTTCAAATCATAATTTACTGCAAATTGTCGTCCGGAAAGTCCGCCTTGCTGTCTACGGCTACTGCCTCGAAGCATTACAAAGAATATCGTAATTATTGATCAACGGATCTCTGCCGGTTACCCGTCCGTTCCGAGAAACGGTCGACAACCTTTCATAGCGCAAAAAACGTTCCGTTTTAACCACATTGTAATTATTTAAGCCTAGAGACATTAGGCTAAATTACAGGGATTACGCTGAACCACCAAGTTTAATTTTAGAAATATTGCAATTGTTTCAGCAGTAAAAAAGGAATATTTGGCGCAGGGTGAGCATTGAAAGTGGTTTTTGAAAAGCAAAATATTTCATTCCTCATTTTTATTTACTACGACGGGTACCGGCTAAAGTCCATTTTTATCAACCCATCTACACCGTATTCTTATACTTGACCTCATGTCACCTGACCTGTCAAGTGAATAAGAGGTATATGATAACGATAATATGAATATTAAAGCAAAACAGATACAAACTGAAATATAGGCCCTGCGGTATTGACAAGTTACAAAAATATGTTTAGATAAACTACAGGTTTGTTTCACAAAACCTCTCAATCATTATTATCTTTGCGTGCCGCGTGTTTTACTCCGCTTTATGTACCTATGTTTGACGCACATTACAGGTATATACACTTAACACTTTAAGTGCCAAATGATTGAGATTGTTTTGAATTTACGACGCACCTTGTGCGTCATGAGCGGTGGAAATATAAAACAGCAAAAAAAATTTTTTTTGTATGCTGGACCTAGCATAAAATCTAGGCACAATTCCAAATGATAATGATATAGCTGGACGCAACCCTTCCATCTTTTAATATATTTAGATACTATGAGTACTATATAAGTAGATATAACATTATTAATAAACCCTTAACGATCAGAACGACAATCTAGCCGCCAACGCTCAACTTTACGCCGTTCTAAATATGAAACAATTGAAGCAACGAGTGGATAATGCACTATTATCTCATCACCATGTAGGTGAGTAGCTTCATATTGAACCCGATTGCACTGGCCCTGAAAGCAGTTCTGAAGCACTAAACACTCGATTGTTATTCTTGTCTCTTTCACGGGTAAAGTATTTTCTAGAGGGCGACAGAGAGCACTAATGTTTTCAAAGTACACCTCGACAAAGGACGCACACCGCACACTCGCAGAAAGTGTCTCAGTAGCTCAATACGAGTTGGCACTTGCCTCAGTGAGTCATTGTCTGTTTATGAGACTGTGTTTGATAACTTTCTATAGTACCTCGTTGATCTAACCTCGAGACAACTGGAGCGTAAACTGACCTGACCAAATTGATATGTCACTTTGTTCTAATCTGTAAATCTGTGCATTTAAACATGATTTTATCTTATCGTGATAAGAACCAGTTGTTATCTATTCTTCAATTGTTGAGATAGTAGAAAATAGTGGCTCTAGTGCAATAAGTTTTAAAAGTGTTTCAGGTTCGAGTTAAGTCGGTTAGGTTAGTGTAATAGCATATTAGAGCGAGTAAGAGAGAAGTACAAACCCAAAGGTATGGTAGCTTATGACAATGTCATAATCTCTTGTTTCATAAATTTGTTGCGTTAAATACGAGTATTCTGCAACCTTTGACGTCAAGTGGGATAGACCAATAAAAATAACTCACGGTTTTTACATTCTAATTCGAAGGAATAGGTCATTTTAAGGGACCAATTTCATTAATTTTGTATTTGACCCAATAGTTTTGTTTTAATATCTTTTTTTATTTAACAGACATTTTATGGACGACATGATTGTTTTAAATTTGGGTTGGCATTTTCTAATAAATTACAGCAATTAAATGAAATCTAACGATAAAAAGTGATTGTAATAGTATATTAAAACATACTATTTCAAGCAGTTTTCGCCTAACCCGTAAGATACGAGAACTTCAAGCCGAAAACGTACGTCAAACAAAGGTTAGATATAGTTTTGTCGAAATATCCGAAATAAATAATTATTTTGAAAACTTAATAATGCAGAACGGCTTTAAAACCCTATCCCTCGAAATGGTTTTCGAATTAGAGTAAAAATATGAACAATCCCAATTGCACATCGTCATCAAAATAAGGGTGTTTTAATAACTGTGACTAAACATACTATATACTAATTAATCCAGACTTAACGTTACGCGATATTGAAAATCTATAATTCTATAAAGCTTCACAAATCCGTTTACACTTAAATCACGCGTCGGGCTCTTGTTCCAATATCGTTACAACAGGGTGATGTTTTTTGGCGATAGCATCGCGCGACACTGCTCTAGTACCTTAGTTACAGTTAGCGCAGGATGCGGTTTAATTGCATGCGGATCACGCTTCCGCTGCGCTCGCGCACAATGTGGACCGATTATCGTATCGAGGCTGCCACAATGTGCTCAGCGGGGAATCGACCCGGAACACGTAGCTGGAAACCTCGTGGTATCGTTACCATCTAACATTTACGGGAGCGTTCAAGCGATTTCATATTTTTTTTTAAATGGGCTTGAATGTGCTGCTAGTTTCATATATACACACACACATGTATGTCACATGGAAAATATCCCAAACTTTCGTTGACTCAACATTTAGTAAACGTAAGTAATCGATCATTTTAAAAACCCTCGCTTTAACGTAAGATTTGAACTGCCACACACATTTGTAAGACAAGATACGAAAGTGTTCTATTGCATAGACAAGATACGTTTTAGCAATCGTCATTATTTAAAAAAAAAAAATATTGTACGATGCCAACGTAAGATGGCGTCATTTTGTATCTTTATCTGTGTATGTCTTTTTACATTAAATATCATTACGATCCTTGAAATAATAAATGCTTACTAAAAACAACTAGTCACCTACAGAGTAGTCTATTAAATCAAGCGACAATTCGACCAAATTCGAACGGGATGCGGATGCATTGACTCTAGTGGGGTTTTATTGGTCTCACATATCACACAATAAAATCTCACAGACATATGTAAATCCTTTTACGTGCTATTAAATCATAATTAGAACCATTCTTGTTTTTAATTCTATAGCCCTTGCATGGTTTTTCGTTCGAAAAATCGGATTAAAAGTACGTGTTTTGCCTTTTATTTTCTGGTAAAGTAGAATTAAAACAAAAGGCTATAAGGCTATAGAACCAAATGGTTATAACAACAATGGTCAAGACCGTCGACAACGAGCCCAATAGATGGGACGTGGGAAATCGATAAAGTTTAAAAGTAAGGTGTAGTTCCCCTTTATGTCACAGTTTGGTTTCGATTATTATGCTAATTTAAAATCAAATATTTCACTCCCCTGCTTGCAAAATATCACCCTATGTCCATACCAATATCGGAACAGCACTGTAGCGTCTCTTTTTTACGCAGTGAAAATAGAAGGGAGAGTAACATAGAGCTATTAAAGTGAGAAATTTGATTTTAAATAAAGGGTTGCCTAGCCTAGCTATACAGGGTGTCAATTTATTGCCTATAATTATACAATGACACAGAAAATTTATAACGTGGTAACGTCCGTTTGGTCCCCTTTATGGGCTAGTAATATGATTTTATAAATCCGGCCTTTTGGGCCTGCCAGTGTAGGATAAACATAAATCAATGGATATACGTAAAACATTCGAGCTACGTTTACTTGAAATTGTACCTGCTATTTTTTAATTGATTTTTTTATTATAGCTGCGCTGCGGCCTTATCTGCGGGATTTGACGGATATTCAGGTTAAAGTATTTTTCATTATGTCAAAGTACGAGATGTCAACACGAATCTTCGCCAAACCACAGCGCCTGCCGCAGCGTGACGAGTCTAAAAACATTCATATAAAACAGTCTTGAACATTTTATTCTACCTTCAAATCAGTTGTACATAAACAATTGTACCAAACATCCGTTTTGTTTGAATCCCTGACAGATCGCGTCGTGGCTCCGTGTTGCGCCAGCTTTAATCTCCCTCGAAGAGCACACATCGTGCATTTTGTAATACCTCTTTTACATCTCGTACACTATGTGCGTACATAGGGCTCTGAGCCGCAGGAGAGTACACATGAGGGTCCCCTGTAAATGAGGGCCGGGAGGGCCGAGGACGCGTGCCGGCCACGCGCGAGTCTGCGTTCATGCACAATCCGCAGACTGATGTGTTTATTACGGCCCACGGAAAATGTGATTTTCCAGATCTACTTATTGTTAAATCGCCTGTGATGTCGTTGCGTGAGAAAAATAGTTTGATTAAAGTTAATCCGTACATTAGAAACTGGTAAAAACAGAATTGTTTTAACTATGTATTTTAAACGCTGCTTCTTGTGATTTGTGTACTGTTTACTACACACGCTATGACCGACGACGAGTATATAAAAAAGCGTAAAATAAAATCAGCCTATTTTTGCAACTGAGAATGTAAAGTACAGTTTTTATTTATTTAACTAGTTCGAGAGATAAAAGTATTGCCAGATGTATAAGAAATATAGTAGCGATGAGAAAATGCTAATATTTCAGTAGGTAAGTATCGACTCGATAATAAGACTTCTTTCAATCATACTGTTCAATACTAAATTCGCCTATTACCCAGGGAAAAGTATACAAAGTTAGGATACCCTTAAGTATAAATTACAGTAACCGACAGAGCCTCTAGTGTATTTACTTAGACAAAAACGTGTCAATCGCGTTTGCGTTTCTCGTATGAATAAAATGGTCACTCTCGCGTTCGAGACGGCTTGCCGCGTAAACAGCAACTTACACTCGAGGCACAGGTTGATATTAAATATAATTTAATATCCCCCCCTACCAGTAAACTTTTTTAATAATTGACACACAGAACTAGCCATATTGTGGCAACATTCGTGCAAAATTATTTTAAACAAACTAATAACGAACTCGTGTACAGCCGCTAGTAGCGACGTTATTATTAGGCTATTACCAGAGCCAAAAATAAACGCGAAATCCATAAATGAAGCACTTCGCCCGTTGTTGATTAATTTCGTCACCTCTTTTGTTGTCGACCATAGAGCGCAGCCCTCATTCAATCGTTGTACAACAGACAATTATTCTATCTCTATCACACACGGTGCAAGGAAAAAGGACGTAAAACCGTAGGGGCGATTCGTAGGTCAATTGTTTTGTGCAACGCTTTTGTTGAAAATAAGAAGTGGAATATAATATTTGTCAGCGCTTTTTCTAAAGGGTTTATAAGGTAGTGTGTTATTGTGACTTACGTCATTTTGATGGCGATGTATTGTGCGCTGGAGTCGCGCTGCGCATGCGTATTGTGCATTGTTCCCGAGGGCGGAGATCAAAAATTCCCCCCTGAAGAACGCCCTGTCTCTAGAAGATTTTTATTTGAATTCTCACGGGTATACTCAATGTTTTGGTACAAATACGGTACAGACAGTTTAATAAATATTGGCTGACGCTTCTCCCGATAGATATCTACGGGCTCAACGACTGACACGATTGTAAGTTTCAAAAATAATGCTTCGTAAAGAAAGTTCCAAAAAAATCATGGAAGCGAATGCCATGAGGTTTTTTTTTTGCGTTTCACTGATTAAGTGGTTGTTCACTCCCTGGGGATAGTTTTATAAAGCAACAATATAATGCGAACTTGTTTTTTTTAATTCTACTGACACGGTCTCACCTATCGCAAGCATGTCAACACACATACGCACCTAGAAGTATGAATGACTCCAAGACAGAACCAAATGTTTAACAGGACCTCACGTAAGTCGCCTTAGACAAGATGCATTCGGTGAAATATATTTTTATCGATAATTTATATTACCTATGGGGTTGACGGCCGACGATCGTGTCAAGGGCTTATATTATATCAATTCATTACATTTTGTGCAGGTACTGACGCAAAATGAAATTTATGGCTTATTTTGCTAAAATTGATTTCTCGTAATTATAAAGAGGCAGCTCTTTCAATGCATCCAATTAACTATTATTACATTCGACTGCTTCCCCTAATCGATTGAAATGCAAGTGCATTGTATAATGTACCGTTGGGCTGGTCGAGGCCAAGCCGAATATAGCACTAAGGAGTTTGTATTGAATTGTTAATCCTACCTTCTATTTGTTTATGTTCGCGTCAAAAAATGCTTTTATATTTGATAAATTACGTATTTTCGGCTTGTGAAATAGGTAAACAAAGCAAAGAGCTACCAATTTTGCTAAATAGATTTCTTTTTTCGCAATCAAGTACTTCAATTAACTGTTTTTGATTTGGATAGGACGTCTTTCGGTTGATATAATGATTATGAAATAATTAATATTGTTTTTGATTGATGTTGCGAGCTATTTCACGTGTCGAATGCTTTTAATAGAAGTCCCGATAAAAAAAACAGGTAATAAAGTCTACTAATAATGTGATACATGCTTGTTCAGTTACATGACAAATAGGTTTTGGTTTTTTTTTCGATTATTATATTCGTCTTCAATATTCTCATTCGCCACAGCTAGCGACTGTCATCCCTAATCGGTTGATCGCGACACATGCGATGACGTGGGGTAACTTTTTAGGGGCAACTCTCTGGGGTTGCTTCCGTTCACTTCTGCTGCTTTAAAAAGTAAGTAAAGATTTCTTTGGAAATCAAGTTGTAAAAAGTGCGTGAGACTATTTTATAAAAAGGCTAAGGGAAGCTTTCTGCTCTGTGATACTGTACTAAATTATTGTGTTTCATGACATTGATACTATTGGAAGTACCCAAGCAAATACTTTTGCATGTATTTTAAACTTGAGCTTTCAGACACGGAAACACTTGAGAGAAAAGGACAGAGCTGTAAAACTGCTATAGCTCGGTCCCTTTCTCTCAACTTTAACGGAACTACTTTAGTATGTCATGGTAACTTCCCAGCCCTAAGAAAACACCTTTAGTTATATTTCTTGCAATGGTATATTCTATTAGGAGTTTTTTTTTGTAACTTGAACCCGAAGTTATTCGCACCGAAAATTTCAAAAACCCTTTTTTGTAATCCGAACATCAAAGTGAAAATTCCATCTCGCATACCTAACCAGACGCCATTCCATTTAGCATACCTTGGCATGCCGTCCCTCCGACACAGCTCGCCGCCCACCCCTCGCCACCGCCACATTGCTCCACAGCCCTCGTGCCGGTGCGCAGCCTCCGTGACGGCACATGCTTCACCTGTTGGCGTCTTCCCATGCCTTTAAAATTAACTGGGATTATAAGGGTAAATCTACTTAAAAGCGTTACATATTATTGTTTTCCGAACGGTAGCCAGTATATATTTTTTTGTTATTGGCATGGCTCTTCATAACGTCCACCATCTCGAGCCAAGCCGGATGATGCTCTCGGCTCATTTATTTTCAAAGATGAAGAAGACTATGATCAGCATGATGTTATGGCAACACTTTATTTGGAACTATTTGCTAAATAAATACCGATCTAACTGACGTAAAAGCAGACATGTGACTTGTTACAAAAGAAACGCAACTGTCGGTGCCACCATTACAACCATTAATACGGATCCTAATATTGCATGCATACGAGTACATAGATGGTTTTGACTAGCAAAACTATCAACACGTTAGGAACAAAACAACGTCTGAGTAACAGTCATTATAAACGTATGTATGTAATTAGTCGTATGTGTTTTGGATTCAATGTGACATAGTCGAGTCAATTTGATAATTAACAGGTTATTATCAAATTTAGTCCGTTGATATTACACATTTTGCAACCACAGGCTGGTTGTACCTTATAGTTGAGGAATGAAACTGAACACTGTTTGCAAACATCCTCAAATGCCGCTGCGTAAATATTTGGACTGCAACCGCTAGCATTGAATCGAATCCAAAAGCCCCGACAGTAAACAGCTAATTTTAATTAATGGCGTTTACCTACGAATTATTTCTGGTAAACGTATCATTTTCCACGTTCGTCACTACCAGGTATTAATAGTTAGTACGCAATATAATATTAATTTTGATTGACTACGGACACCAAAATGGAGGTCAGAAAACCAAGCACTTAATTAAATAAGCTATGTGAATTTTGTTTATTAATGTCATTGTTGAAACAAGGACAGATAGATTATATGGCAGCTACGTTACGACGCCGACTCCCAGTGAACAATGATTGTCCAGTAATATGATAATCATAAGGTACTTTAGAGACGTCTAGGCACATATTCAGTTTCAAGTATTGATGCGTAGTGACTTATGTGATGTCTTAAATTTGGAGTGAATTGAACCTTTAATAAAGTGCGGTATCGTATAAAAGGTCAATAAGCCATACTGCTTGATGTCTTAAGACGACACTGACCACCGCTGCTAAATTTGTTAAACATCTCGTCGTAATCAATTGATGTTTACAAAGCTTTTTCCCTTCGCTCAATCAATATTAACATCTATAATAAAGGATCAATGTTTTTGCATTCATCTCGGCTCGGTCACCACGGCCACGACTGGCCATTCCCCGTCGTTTTTCAATTATTTTTCCCACGACTTAGCCGCCATTATCCAGCAATCTCTGCGACTGATTGCTCCGCAACTGCATTACGGTTTCGTAGGCTGTTGCAAAACGAGCAATTTACCCAAATTTAGCATTAAAATGCGCGAACGCCGGCGGCGCAGTAATTTTAGGGCTTTGATGCAGATTTGAGAAACTATGTTGTGCAGTTTATGATCTGAATTGTCTTGAGACCTTTGTAAAGGCTGCTGTTAAAACGTTAATCGTGCAATGGCCTAGAAAATATTTAGACGTGAGCGGAATACCACATACTCTTGCTTGACCATGTTTTAATCGGTACACTCGGAATAGACGCATGGTCGCCAAGCCGTGTGATATGATAAACCCTGTCCAGACTTACTTGTCTTATATGGTAAACAACTTTGTAATTTAAAAATGAAACTTTTTTGGCTAAAACAGCTCTTTTATCGTTAATAAAGTAAACTGAGAAAACATTTTGGACATCACTTGGCCAATGTATTGTCCGTGATTGCTTTATTTCATTTAAAATAGCTGTTTCATACAAAAAAGTTGAATTTTGAGGTTAGAAAGTTGTTTACTACTTTAAAGATAAAGATAGATAAAGAGACATTTATTCGCAACAAAACAAAACCACATTACATAGATACAAAAATATCAAGACACAGAAAAATTGTTGCGAAACGGTCCCAACTCAGCATTCTCTAGCCGTAAAGCCAGCACTGGTCTTCCGTTGGAACCGCTTGGTGAAAAGACGGAAAGTAAGTCTGAATAGGGTTTACAGTTAACAGTTAAAATAAAAAAGGACTAAGGACCGTACCAGTTCCGAGTAAAAAATATTCTACAACTTGAATGTACTAACAACTTCAATGCACGTTAATACAAAACACAATAAATTGGTAAATCATGAACTTGCCCCCTGAGTATTTGTTGCAACACGCCATAGCATTAGGTTAACCTTTGTCTGATCGGGGACGCGCAGAGCGCTGCAATTTGTAATGATCTAAGCGATCCTGGGCTGCCTTGACCCAAAAACGTGCGCAGACGCTGCCTGAGCGCGCTGCAGCGCGGTTTAGGCTGGTACACACGTGATGCACAAATCCAAACTAAAACTATCCTATTTTAAGCACATATATAGCTAGGTTAGAAACAATAGAATCCTACTTACGGTGTATGGTCTTTTTATGGCACCAGTTCAAATTCAATATCACCCTACACCTTATCGACCTCAATCTTCATGTTGGTACTTATTTGCAACATTGTGTGCTCAAACGGCTTTGTTACATATATTGGACGTTACAGTGGATTTCAAAGAGTTCGTCATTTAATGGTGATTATTACATTCAGTAGTTGTGTAAAAATTCCGTAGTCCATACTTAGTTTTTTTTGTCTAGATGTTCATGACTTTGGATCACCTATTTAATTTTAAGCCACTTTAAAACCTTGACCGGCAAGATTAGCTAAAATGTAATGCAAAATTAGACAAATCTAGGTCACTTTTAAGTTTCACTTGTTGGCGAATTTAAATGTAGACTGTCCATAAAAAGGTAACTGCATGTATGTATATATATTTATAATCCTTTTGACTGCGCCCGTGAACCGTTGCTTACGTATTCAGTCGGATTAATTTACCTGATCTGATCAATTAATAAGTTGATTACTAATAATTCAGTAATTTTGGATGGCAGTCGTTCATTTAAGTGTAAAAATGGCAGAACGCAACATATCGAAAATATGTATGTATTTTTGCACTTGACTGTACTGCTAACTGAACATTCCATCATAGATTTTTTCTTACACGTAATCTATTCATCCGAATATTTGATTAACAATGATAACGATCAATGTGTACGTCAACACATCCACATGTTACATTGAAAAGCAATGAAGTAACATAATAATCTGTATAAATCAAACCAGCAACTCCGAACCATTACGTCTCCTACACCCGGTCAAATATATTAATATTACGTTCATGCCAACATTAACGTAACTCTTGTTATCAAAATAACCTTTGGCTCCACCACGTGGTTTATCACAGCACATTAATAAACAGACGGAGCACATTACTCCGGCTGCTGAGGTAGATAATATTGTGCACAGCGTCATTCATAAATTATGTTACGTCAGCGCCTTACGGTCATTGGTGTAATGTCAACAGTGTGTTTAAGAAGTTCTTGCATAACTTTTAGCAGATTCATTTATCAGTTTTACCATATAGTATAAAAATATACAGCTGACTAAGTTGATTATTCACGTACCTAAACAAGGTACAGTAAACAAGGTCTAAAATATCACAATGGCTTCATATTTGTGTCTCCACATCGAAGTACCGAAGCGGCGTGCTTTCGAGCGATCACCCCACACCGCATGCGAATGTAATAATTAACGTGTTCGTCCACCGCGGCGTGACTCACGACCAGCTACTGCGCGTACGCTGCCATAGCTCACAACATGGCATGTATGTGTTATTTTTAACGGTCGGTTTTTAAGTCAATATGCTCCTTTCATCCAGCGAAAGGAAGGCAAAACAATGCGTTATAAAACCAACTCCGTAAATTTAATTTGTCGCTGTTTTTATCTGAATCGTCTGACTTGCAAAAGTTTCATAGCTGACATATGTTTACCTTAATGTTCTGTACTAAACGTTACGTGATAAAATCCCGGTCCTAAACCTATAACAGTACCACGAAGCGCATTATCTGATTTAAGCTGTGCAGCGATATCGTAATGTATAGTAACGCTAAAGGTTAATTTGTATCCTGAACCTTTTATCGACCGTGTAAAATGTATAATTTAATTAATCGAATATTATTATCGATACGATTTTCAATGAAGGTGAAGGATTGAGTAAATCAATCCGTAAAACATTGAACATGACAGATACTAGTGTTCTAGTTTCGTATTACATAATGAACTGAGACGTATCAATCATTTGATTGTGGACTACCAAGTGAGTCTGAGTGGACACGGACAATCTCAAATAAATTGTTTGTATGGAATTTGTACAGCATTGTTTGTAAAACTGGTCCGAAGAAAGTTGTTTAGGCGAAGTTTGCGTAACCGCAGTTTTATGAAACGAAGAGTCATCGGAACTTGATCATTTCGTAATGTGCGGTATCGAATTAGAGGGAAATAAAGAGATGGAACAAATTATATAGGACTGTGGGCAATCGAAAACATGGAACCACCAAAACCTTTCAATTTGCAATCCATGGTGGGTGACGGATAGACTGTTTTTGTTATGGCTTCTGTCCGTCACCTACCATACGGAATAAAATATCAAGAACACGGTTTTACCCCCTAGCCCCTCTTGGACTGACGCACGGTATAAATGGGATTAGTTGCTAATAAGATTACCTGTAATAAATTCTTATTGTACACATTACATTGCCATTCTTAATATTTTATTAATCATCAAAATTAAACCAAAATCAGCCAAATAAAATGAGAAGTCTTCATTGTAATGATTCACCCGAAATCCGAATGCAGATACAGATACAGAATTAACACAACATTATCACATTCATAATTGTTAATAATCATAAATATAAAATTATCATTTACCTGATTTTAAAAATTATTAACAGCAGGACGGACACAGTACGGCTTGCACAACTTATATTTTCTCGTTTGTCTGTGCGTGTTTTTGGTCGCAGACTAGGTAGGACTTGGTTGGATTACCCGACGATAAAGAAGTCGCAGGCAATTTAATTGTGTTACACGCCCAGATATATGCAGTTCCAATCGAGTTAATTAAATAAATTCTTTTGCGTACAGGCAGTGACTTGCAGTTTGCATACGCTCTCCTTCTACGGCTACCCGCGCTCTTTATTTGTTTAGTCAACAAATCATCATAATTACTTAAGTGATACGGTAATGGTGGGAACAATGCCTTAATTTAACGACAGTATTTTCTGGAATTTCAATCGTGTCTTCATTTATTGGGAAAAAAACAAGCCGGTTTCTCTGCTTCCACTGTGCTTTTATGTCTATTTATTATTATCATCACAATGAAATTTGAAGACCAGCTATCGTCTTTATCATATTGATAAACACAATCTTGTCAATACTTCAGACAAGTGGAAAATTCAAAGTGTATTTACTTAACCTCTAATAAAACCCGTCGGAACTGTCGGAGGTTCGAGTTTGTTGTGTTGTTTTGAAGATGTTACGAGTTTAACACTGATTTAACACCTACACTTGAGTATTGTAATCGAAGATCACAAAACGTCACAGTACCTTCTAGTGCCCTCGATTCAATGTAATGGTAGCATGATTGATGCAGACTTTATCTCTAAATAAACAGCTATTTCAAATCCTCCGTTACGCCAGCGATAGGCATTGTTATCCTTCGAGATGTCTCGGTATTCGGTCTATTTATAGCGGTTGCGTCACACAAGGAAATTCTGGTCACGTGTGAACCCTTGCGCGAAAATAGTTCTCTCTGTTGGCCATAAATTGTTAATGGTTATGCATTAGGATTGTGTGGTTTCAGAGGATTGGGTTACTTAATGTTGCCAGTTGCCTATTTTGAATTACAAATGAAGCTAAATCGAAGTTCCTCAAGTATTTTTTTAATATTTGAGGCTTTTGAATATCGAATTATTTATTGGATCACTGAATAAAAGATAAAAGAAATTTATTCAGTAAGTAGGCCGCACGGGCACTTTTACACGTCAAGAATCTACCAGCGGTTCCCAAGAGGAGACCACTGCTGAGAAGAAATGCCGCAAGAAACTCAGCAGTCAGTCATTTTTTAAACATATTTCATATTTCATATTACAATGGTACTACTTAGTCTAGCATTATATAAAGCTACAAATATTAAATTAAATATAATATCAAATAGCATGCGTATTTGAGCAGGAAAACATGCCAAAAATCTTACGGGAGAGGTAGAGAGATAAAAAGAAAAAAGGAAAAATAGAATCAACTACTTATGTGTATATAAGATGGTGCAAGATGACCACATAAAAGTTTCGATATGTTTTCCTACATCAACGGTGTCCCCTAGACAAGATAAAGCAGGATAAAGCATTTGAACAAATTATTATTGAATTAAAAATTCGTTAATGTATACATTATTAGTATTTGGTTTTAAATCCGTACCTTTTTCTGTGCAAAGATTTAATCTAAAAAACTGCTTATCTGTTGTTATTTCCTACTGTTTTTCAGAATCCTTTTTTACCATTCTAACGACGTCTAACAAATAATCTGCTATTTTTCACACCTCAACTGGTTTCATTCACAGACTTTAGGGTTGCCTCGTTGCAACTGAGCAAACAGAATTTAACTCTTAACCTCGCATTTGTGAATTTACACAGAGCACGCCTCACTGCCTAGGAAGTCTCCAAGAGTTTACGCATTGCAAATTGACTCTAATCGTCTTAAGTGCGCGCTTAAACAACGAGTATCGTTATAAACATTACCTCATGACTCTACGGACAGAATACCATTGAGTGTAATAATGAATACTATTGTACCTTTGTTTTCTTAAACTTAGCTTAGAGTTTTTTTACTGTAATCTTCTTTTCGAACTGCTCCATTCTTAAAATTATTTGATTCGTGCATATCACAACCTATGAGATTGGTTCCTGTATTTAGCAGTAGGAAGAATTTGTAGTAAAAACAGACACACAGATTTACATTTGGAAATATATAAATCTCCTATTTCAGACGCAGACAATATTCATACACTGATGTCCATTCATTCAAAAGCGATGAATCAATATTAGACTTGCCTAGATTTGAATCATGCCTAAGTTTAGATTCGCATTTCCTTGCAGACATTTTGATCTTCCTATTGCATTCCAATCTGGTAGCTGTTTTCCAATGTGTAAAATACAGTTCATATCATAAAACGACATAGTAACAGTTTTCAGACCATTAAAACTCGTTTACTTATTTTCTCGTTTTTTGTTACAGGTACGTTGCAAAAACTAGTTCACAGCACAGAAGTTTTCAACAATGCAGGTTTGTGATTCAATAATTTGCACAATACGATTTCGCGTAACGGGGTCGTCGAACTTTTAACATCGCTGTTGCAAAAGGATTACGGAATTTTAAAAGGCTGGATGCAGAGGCAGAGGTTATCGGGGTACAAAAATCAGTGGTACACTATCAGTATCCTTATAGTAGTTGCAATAGTTTAACTGCAGTGAATTGCATTACATCATGCTAAGTTGTGGACATTTTAGGTAGAAACTTCCTGAATTTCTTCCATTATCATGTAAATTGGTTACGAAATATATTACATTTGTATTTAGCTTCTTACAGTACACAATAATTACTACTGTAAGCACTACAAGAATAGACTAGTAAATTATTAATTTGCACAGATTAAACCGCCTTATATTAAAAGTGGGAAACTCGATTATTTAGTTTTTCTAAATTATTTGTATAATCTTTCGTTGCCTTTAATTCTAAGCCCAGTACAACAAAAAGTAAAGGATTAAAACCTTCAATATTTATAATGTCACGCTAAGTCGCTTTTATGACTCACGTAAGGTCTCGCCTGTTTTATTTTCGGCCATTCGTATTCACCACGAAAACTATCAGTCCGTGAGTCAGGATAATGGCATTCTTGTTTTACACACTTAGCAAGACGAAATAAAATAATGTATTGGTTCTCTTTGGTATTCTTATAGTATAGTAGGTAGGTATACGTGCTCGTAACTCGGTAAAATATATGTAAGGACAATTTGTCTTAATTTATTAAGTAGTTTTAAAACTTAATGAGTTACTTAAGTAACATACCAACATACGTGATTATCTTTGAAGTTCTGTGAGTCATTATTCGCAATGTACAAAACACAAAATTCTAATACAATATTAACAAAATAGGTATGTATAAAGCCGATTTTTATTTCCTCTATAGATTATTAAAACTATCAATTAGTTATTGGGTCTTACTTGTTATTTCATACCGTCACGATGACTAGAATAATGATGAAGCATTTTGATTTTTTTAACACTTTTTGTGGAATCAAGTAGGCTTTACAAATGTTTTTCAAAACTTTGTAAACACAGCTCATGATTTACGATGACAGCGACTATCTACAGCAAAACTGTTTGATGCAATTCTGAATAGGCGTTGTGAATGAGTTTCTTATGATTAATGGGGCTATTCGGCTGGCTTTTCTGTACTTTTTTACCATTTCCCTAAAGGTCGTCGATCTGTGATCCTATTGAATAGGCCTGCGGTTGAATTGGATAGCGTTTATGCGATTATGATGAATGGCTTCGAGTCGTTGAACCTTGCGACATTTTCATTTCTATAGTTCTTTATTCCCATTATGCCTTAACACTATTGCGTTTGCTTCATCGTTCTTATGATATGAAAGAAAGTAATTCATAACAAACTTTGCCACATGTTTTAAGTTCATTTCCTTCCGCGCGCCCTTAAATAGCAAGAAGAACAAAAATTTCCCAACTGTTCGACGAGATAATTGTCCGCATTAACAATAGTGTCCGACCGAAATTTCGGTTTCGGTTTCGGTTTCGGCCAGTTTCGGCCAAAAAATCAAGTTTCGGCCCGAGTTTCGGTTTCGGCCAAAAATGGCCGAACCCTTCGGCCGCGCCGAAACTACAACATCGTACCTTCGGGTCGCGCTCGGCTAACGTAACGGGCGCGCTCGGCACGGCTGGCAATATGGCGTCGCTCGCCTGACTCCGCCGGCAACTACCTAAATCAGTGCGCTTTGCTCGTGTAGACGTGTCAATACGTGTTGTGATTGTTCCGCGAATAATGGTAAGTAGTTTGATCAAGTATTTTAGTTTGTTTTTTTTGTGAATTCGTCATGTCATAGTTAATATTTAACGCTTTATTTTAATAGTTTGCTAACCTATTGACGAATATATTTAATTTTAAAGGTGTAAGTGCCAAGGTTAAGTACCTGCTTCATTAAAGTTTAAATTGCATCTTAGTTGCGTGTACTATTAATGTAATAACGATTGTAGGTACCTGCCTATGCAATAAAATGAAAGGTGAATAGTTATTAATTTAAATTTAATATAGACGTGTAATGTTAATGTAATGTTGCGAGTAATGTAATGGTGTGAGTAGGTATTTTGACGATTTACGAGTAACGTACGCTTAGGGTTAGTGTTGGGCTTCTGGGTTTGGTTGTACACATAATTAAACGCGATTAATGCGGTAAAATAAATTGTTTTAATTAACGAATAATTTTATTGTTTTAGGTAAAAAATGTCACAAAAGGAAAGTCATCCGATTTGGCAATATTTTGAGAAATCTACAGCTGACGTTTCGAAAGCTGCCTGTAAACTGTGTAACAGGTCGTTTTCACTCGGTAGCCATGAGCCTAAAAAACAAACCTTGCATGGTCTAAAACAACTTTTATCAAAACAGCACAAAGCCGAGCATAGGCAGGTTTTAAAACGACAGTCAGAAATTGAACGAAGTAAAAAACTTAATTAACTTTAATTTTAGAAAAAAATGGGCTTTCTAACATTTTTTCGACTTTTTAAGGACTTTTTTTTTTATAAAAGGTTCGGTTTCGGTTTCGGTTTCGGCCGAAACTACAATGAAACCGAACCTTCGGTTTCGGTTTCGGTTTCGGCAAAATAACATGTTTCGGTCGGTCACTAATTAACAATAAGCAATCGTGAACCCAGCATCCAATCTCATTATCGATGCCAGTTAGAGTCCGACTGACACTGACAGCGTCAAAATAATTAAGTTTCAATGCAACGAAGAGTTCCTATCGGCAAGTCAGCGGCCAATTAAAGTTCCAGACGCTTCGCATTGTGCAACCAGTGTTACGAGGAGTCGTTGGACCGGGAGTACCCTGCGAGCGTGACGGGGCGCTTCTAACCCTAACGAGATGGAAACGATAATGCATTTAAGTAAAACACACAAAGGTACCATTTAAACGGGCTATTATACCATCACTAAAATACTTTAAGTATCTTCAATAGCAATTTATACAATAGTGAATATTTAACTCTTTCTAACGTTATGTAACGACTAAATAAGGGGGCTTCCTACTTTCGTATTACGTATTTAAATTACGGAATAATTTTGGTTATGATAATATTTACTTGTCGGATGCCTCTGCCTTCTACATTCCTCAGTTATACAATACCGGGCCAATATCGTTGCCTTGTGAGACACCGTGGTATAAAGCGTATACTTTTAATGATTTGGCTTGTTTATATTTTTATTTTAAAAGCACCTTTCGACCTCGATTTCCCACATTTTATGCTGAATAGTAATTTATAAAAACAATTACGTATACTATTAAAGAAAGCGTATTTTCATAGCATTTACATTTCGGTTTCGAATGAGAGAACACAGTTACAGTTAAAACGTTTAACTCTGCCGTTCAATGTTGAACATAAACAAAGTGCGACTACGCCTTCCGTTCATTGCTCTTCTATGTACTGTTTGTATTACCGCCAACTCAAACTATGCCACTGAACTGAAAACGCAAGTAAATTTGTGTTAAAGCAGTTGAAGTCTACTTTGAAGGAGCAAGTGTCAAACTATACTGACATAACCGTAAATCCTGTCACGTCGGAGAAAGTTGCATTATGTGCGTACTCGTATTTGTACAACTTAAAGACGTTTAGTAAATAGTTTAAGCATATAAAATTGTATAAATCTTTTAACGTTTCCTCTCCTCATTTTTAACTGATTATGAACTAGCGTTTACTACACGATAATGTTTTACCTAACAAAATTACCATCGGAACGGCCGGTCAATTTCCAACATCCGCATATGTTTGGTTCAGCTCTGTTTGACAAGTAGCTAATTACTACGCAAATACGTACTTATATTGTTCTCTTTCTGACTAATTTGGTGATATATATCGGGGTCAACCAACGTAGCGTGCGTCAGTTGTAACAATACCTAATTTAATAACTTTATGTTCCTTAACAGTTTTAGGTTTTATTTTACTTCCACGAATTCAAAGCCCTCAACTTTATTATATTAAATAATATTTTATTGCTATCATCGTATTTGAAGAAGCATTTTACATATAAATATCGTATTTTATTGAACATTTATTTAGTTTATTATAAATGTATACTTGTACATCTTAAATTTTATTTATATCTGTTATTATTTTATTTTGTTGACGATCTTAATGCAAGTTCGTATACGTTGACATGCAATGCAATATTATACTGTAACATTACTATGATTAATAAGTAAGCTAAACTTTTTTCAACCTGTTAACACCACATTTGTCATACTATGATACCTACTGCATCGAAACCGAACGCGAAGCACGTTAGCATATTGTTTGGTTCTCGTCTGACCACGTGCCTCGTGACGCAACCGGTGAATCATTGGACACAAACCATATCGTGACGAAAGATCCAATCGGATGTAAAAGAAATTTCATCATTGCCTAAATAAAGAAATCACCTTGAAAAGATGACGTTGTTCAAGTAGTGACGATTAGAAATGTGAGTAACGGTTTAGTTGCAACATTTAAAAAGGAAATAATGAAACTTTTGTTTTTTGATCCTGCTGCGCTATTGCTCATCGGTTGCATCACCTTTAATTAAAACAAATACAAATTGCATACTTGTTTCTCTTTCTAGGAACACAAAAACATACGACTGTTGAAACAAGTAATACCAGGAGGATTATGCAGTATTAGTCTTTCCAAATCGAAATGTTGAATGTAACCTGTCGTAAATAATCATCGACGCTTGTAATTTATGAAATAATCAACCGGCAATAGCTGTGATTGATCAATCAGGTAATAAATTGACAACGCTGATACATACATGTATGAACTTTCATCAAATCAGCCAATTGTTTTGTAATTGTAATTTGCTACACTTTTTGCGTTTAACTTTTTTGTGGTTCTGGAAAATTCTGTTTGTAAACCACTTCCAGGTTGGAAATAATTTTATAGTTTTTACTGAACAAGTAGTAAGTTAACTTCATGTCATAATTTTCAGATTGTTATCTACTTGCTGGTGTTTTATTCATGTAAACCGTTTTGCTCTAGTTAGCATAGCATTTCTATTACTTTGTTAATCCACTGTTTGTGTATTATCATTTAAATGTTAGATCGTATCAACTATAGGCGTCATCGTACGTCAAGTAATTTTGATATCACCGTAAGAACCAGTACCAGTACCCTTACCATGAGTTACAATTACCGTACTTGCTAGCGAATCGAATACTCTGTCCCTCGCACTCTATAAAAATACTATGAGGGACAGAGCATATGACTCGCTAGCCATTACGGTAATGGAAACTCATGGTAAGGGTATTGCAGGAAATTTCTTGAATAACACCCACATCCTCTTTACGAACAAAGTCGTGGCTTTAGCAAAAGTCAACAGCTCACTCAGTTTATTTATACTCTTCGACTTTACAGTTACAAGCTGCCGCCAAGTTACAGTTTGCAGTTTTTGCTTTTTGTCACCGTCATCCATGTCTAACACCTTCTCGTAAATAGTTTATCTACTTATACCGGTCTCGTCCTCGTCGCGTGCATAATTATCAAGACGACACCAAGCGCAGCTGATGCGGCCGACTGATCATATTGCACGTTGAATTCCATTACATACTTGTCTGCATCACTAAAAGTCTTACCCTGAAGAGTTAAAGTTCAAATTCATTATTTAGAACTTCGTCTTATTTTCGTTTTGTTATTCCAGTTTCGCTTACAACTGCACATTAATTTTCATTACGCCTCCGCTGATCTATTTTAAGTCATATTAATAACTTGATAGAGTCTTATTTATGTCGGTTTAGAAATAGCTCGCTTAAATGGAATCTTTGTTACGATGTTAAGCGAGTGTTACGGCTAAATAAAAGCATTGTTTCTTGCTAGACAACTGGGGCATCTGAATAAGTTTTTATTGAAACGGGCGCACCATTTTAGTCCAGCATTAAAGTGGTCCCACCTTGATAGCCATATTGTGGCTCGCTGAACCGAGTTCTGACTCGTTTCCTTTTTACGATGTGAAAATTATTATTACTGTTTTATCTTTAAAGGGTATCTGTGTTTATGTATTACTAGTAATGATGCTTTCTGTGTTAAGTAAGTATTATAAAACATACATAAGCGCCGGGTGTTAAAACGCACTAAAGCTAAGCTAGTTAGTTAGTTAAAATACTTAAAATCTTCATAAGTTCTGACACTGGTTCACTACGTTAGTTATCCTTTGCAAAACATCACCAGTCTGTTAACGTAGTTAAATTATTTTCTTTAAAAGTACGAGTATGTTTAATAATATCACTATCGAACCCCCACTCAAACTCCTCTTTTTCTCTTTCCCATTTCTGTCCTATTCTTCATGCTTACCGAAATAATCTTGGAAACCCATTGTCGTCCTAGTCTTTACATAGTTTAAAATAAAGTCACTTCCCACCGTCAGATCTTTCAAATTGCGCAAATGATCTTAAGGCGGTTTTCGTCAATAGATAAGAGTTATTCAAGGGGAAGGATTATGTATGACTTGTACGAACGAAGCGAGGGCGGGTTGCTAGTAATCGATAAACAATAGATTACTCGTAATCTATTTAATTAAGACAGTTTGAATGCACTTCGCACAGCGCTGAACTCGCTTTCACTGCGATTTGGATATTAAACATTCAGGAGCGGTCTACTGTGAAATTGCGCTGTTATGAAACTTCCTATTGAGATGGATTATTAATCCACTTTTGTATCGTAAATAACCCATTCATGATATCTGGTCTAACCGTTACAGCACGGAAAAGCAAAATAGGAATAATCCTGTTCGGAAATGACATTATTTTCAGGGTAGTTTGTGTAGTTGTGCAGTTTTAACTAAACATCGAATGGAAGTTTAAGTTCCAAATAATGTTATAAACCTTGAATGAGCTAAGGAAAAAGTCCTTCCTAATACACTCTCTGTACCGATATGTACAGAATTGGATACAACAGTGACAGTCAGAAGCTTAACTACAGTGCAACGTTTCTAAATTTTCCCTAGTCTTGCTTTTTTCTAGTGTTGTGTTGCGGTGTGTATTTGTCATTTTTTTATTGACTTTGAGTTTGTTATCTTAATTCCTAAATGGATGAAGACCAGATTAAATTGATTAACGCTGTTACAATAAGTAATTACAGTGGTTAAAGTCGATGAAGCCATTTAACTTGTAATTATTTGTGGCGCCTGCAAATTACGCGCTTCCGACAGTTACGACACGGGCACCTGCGTGCGCGCACCTTTCGTCAATAAGAAATGGAACAAAGAAAGTTCAGGTATGTTTAAGTGCAACTCCCAAAAAAAACTTTTCAAGCATATTTAGATAGTCGATACTTACGGTTTTATATTTTTAATCACAAATATGTTTGGGATGATTATTTTATTGTGGGCTATAAAGTTTGTTCGAAATAGGTCTCAGACAATGAAGACCAATGTCGCGGCAATTAAAGAGACGAGCAAGATTAATTTGAAGCCTCCGATTGAGCCAGACTGCTAGATAAATAATAAATAAAATAAATAAATATCAGGGGTCAATGTCACACCAATTGACCTAGTCCCAAACTAAGCTCTAGGCTTGTACTATGGTTACTAGACAACGATATAAGTACTTATATAGAGAAATATATACTTAAATACATAGAAAACATCCATGACTCAGGAACAAATATTCGCGCTCATCACACAAACATCTGCACTTACCGGGATTTGAACCCAGGACCGCTAGCTTCGTAGGCAGGGTCACTACCAACTAGGCCAGCGTGTCGTCCGATAGCCCACGATAGGGTAAGGTTCGTAGAGGAATACGCTAATAGATTTAATTATTTAAAGGAATACAATTAAGAGTATATCGCACCTTCAGAACAATAGTGACCTAATATATGTGGACAAGATGATTATTGACGTCAAGACGATAATGGTTTGGTTTATATCCTCGTCAATTCGGCAGTACTTCTCCAGAAAACCGACTTCTGCAAAGATAAGTGGAGCCCTATACAGTATACATATATAAACGTGAACATAATTATTCCGTTTGCCAATGCAAGTGCCGTGACATGCAGTGACATCTATATTCCATTCCATCTGCATATTTGTGCGCACGTAAGTATGTACTAAGTTTGTGTTCTTAATTAGTCTGATTGTGTCAGCTTTGTGTCCATTAACGATTCCATTCTACAGTGGTCTAAATAATGGAGAATATTGTCGAGAGACCACGCGTATTTAACATTTTTTTTTTGTTTTTTTTATATTTTATATGGTTTCAGATGTATATATATATTTTTTTCTTTTTTCTTTGTTTGTGTTAAGATAAGTTAACGTAAAAGGCGCCTTGGTTTTTACTGTAAGCCTGTTACTGTCACTGTAAATAAATAAATAAATAAATAAATAAATTCATGCGTATTTATTTGCCTTAGTATTTCAATAACACTAATAGAATTGTCTAATAAATATACCCTGCAATGAAGTTCTTCGAACGATGGCAATGAACCCGGCTTTTGCTTTTGCTCTCAAATACAATTAACTAATATACATTAACTGCCAGGCTCTCTGATGTCCATACAGATTGGACTCGATATCGCATAGTTGGCACTCAACGCGTTCACCGCCCGTAACAAAAACGTGAAACACGACGCGTCAAAAATCCATACGAAACCCGGTCACCGGCACCGAAATGCGAAAACAACTTGTCGTCCGATGATTTTCGACGAATCGAATCAACAAAAAAAAGGTTAATCACTTTGTCAATACGTACAATGAGTTGCGTCAATAACGGTTGGTCGAGAAATTAATAAATCGAAGGTAACGCCGTACAAGTCGCAGGCGGACGGGAAAAAATCGGTCACGTTGCTTGCGTATGCGCCGAACGTCCACGGCGCGAGTACAGGATGTTTTTTTAATAATGCGTTATTTATGTTTTGCTACGAATATGAAGATATAGATTGATTTTAATATCGAATACGGTAGGGCTAAAAGGATGTTCCTATGAATAGGTACCTGTATATTTTAAGTTAATCCTTTTTTTTAGCAATAAAGAAACTTTATTTGCTATGCATATGACATTATGTTTTTAAGCCGCGTCGTTAAAATCAGGCGAAGCTTTGCGTTATTGCGCCAGCATTCTTGTTGACATCATTTGTCCTATGCCTTGTGCATTACACAAAGAAGCACAAACAAATAAAATGCATCAAAGTAACGCACTGGTGCCCACCTCCTTGTTGCTTACTTTTAGGTTTTAGTCCAATCGCGTGTTGATTTTGTTACGTAGACTACGTTACTAGTGTAGAAAAAATATCTGGGAGTAAAAAGTAATGCTCCTAGTTTTTAAACATCCTGTTTGTCTTGTTGCTTATGATAGAAAGTTTTAACAACTCAATTGTTGTATAAAGTAAACTAATGCCCCTGTTTAACTTGTAAAAACGTTTAAAACAAGCGAGAAATATCTGAATTTCTTCATAGTTTACCTATGCGCTATATAAATAAACTAGCTTCTGACTGCGACTTCGGCGGCGTAGATTTGTAAACCGTTATTCCGCCGGGAAATTTTAAATTTTCCGAGATGAAAAGAAGCCTATGTGTTAATCCAGGGTATAAACTATCTTCATTCCAAAATTTATTGAAATCCGTCCAGCCGTAGCAGCGTGAAGGAGTAATAAACTAACACACACAAACTACCACCACCGTACAGTCCATGTCCATACCAATTTTACCGTTCCCTACATCTCACACATAAATAACGTTTTTATCGCTCGCCTTCATATTTTCAAGAATTCCAGTACCATAAATTATAATTGTTTTTTGTCACTGCTACCAATTTTATTAGCAAATTGCCGTACATTGCAATGTAGAGATGTGTCCGGCGCGGCATTAATTCACAATAATATACGGTCACCAGACGCTGACTAACTCCGCCAAGGCCGAAGACGATCCATTATTATTTATTGCCTTATAAAATAATTCTCTTGGGACGTACAACTGTTAAACTTTATCTCAAGAACTTAAGGTCTCTTTTGGTAGTCAACGAAATCTCATTAGGTCGCTTGCAAGCAATGAGTCACAGTGAGTGTGAACTATGCCTCTATAAATACATATTAACAATTAACTTCTTCACTTGCTTTGGTTTAGTTGGTAAGTAAGGGTATTGAGGACCAAATTCGGCCTGGGACACCATAATCAGAGGCAGGTTCTTGAATGTCTAGGGTTGCCTTGGGGCAAAATAAATAAAAACGAATTTCAATCGATAAAATCTACGCATACCTGCCTGCTCATACGTACAAGATGTACAATCTTGCAGTACAATTTTTAAATTCAAGACGCGGTAAAAGCAAAACATCATAAAACATTCCGCCTGAGCTCGGCTAATCAACGAGGCGTGACATTAAGGTGAAAAGACATTTCCTGCACTTGAACATTTTTCATGTAGGAGTTTTAGGCAAATGCATCTCTTAAGTTGTATTAACTAAAGTAAATATATGTATTCCTTTAATTGGATACGTGGACAAAAAATTGACCTGTAGGAAACTAAGTTATTAAACTACCGGTACCTATCCCAGCTATATAAGGGCATTTGTTTATATCCGTTTGGATACCGCAATTAAATGTAAAAAAACCAGCTAGGTCTGGTGTTCTTTTAAAACCGTTTCTGTTCCCGGTAAATGTCCATTGGCGGCCATTTTGTTTGTTATGGGCGCGTTGATTGGTGCTCTATGTGTAACGGAAAACAGATACGCACAAGAACTTAAAGTTTACCAAGCGTATTTTTTCTAAAAATAAATTCATATTTCGAACATCGGCTAGCTTCTATCACACCTTTTAAGTACCAACATAATAAAGAAAACGTACTAGACACAACAAAGGCGATGTTGCATCGCACAGTAGGTGCACTCGAGTGAATGGGCTTCAAGTACCGTCATATTTAAGATCGCTGTTACTAGGGCGCCTCCTGTGATGTCAAAGGGCCCTAAGCTTTTATATAAAATAGCACTTGTAAAATACTGTTCGCAGACTCTTGCCATTTGAACTAGAGGGAAAAGTACAATTATTTTAAAGAATCAAAAGACCCTGTGTGCTGGCAATTGTTTAAAGTACATACCAAAACCAGATCAATTTTTAGGTACATATTTGATTATAATGTTGAAACATAAGTACAAATTTCAATGAGAATGTCGTCATGCATAATACCTATGTTCATGCACACGAATCTATTTTTGGAATGGCACGGTCTCGTTCATTTACTATTGAAGTTTCAGAACTGTAAAATTACTAAATTGTAAATTGTTTTGTTTTTATTGGTAGTCTAATTATGGCCATCTTCACGGTCTGAGCTCCATGGTTTTGCGGCAGCTAGTTATGAAAGCCAAGTGTGACGACAACAAAGTGTTTTACCTCGTCAAAGGGAAAACTCTGTTCACGTTTAACTACTAGTACATTTTAATTAAAGTTGCCTTTAGTCATTAAATCTAGTCACCGGATATATTTCTGTAAGTTTCCAGGGCAACAATAAATTCACCAGCTAACTGGCTCCCAACAGCGACGCCCTTTGCTATTATTCCTTCTTTCTTTGTAAGTACCTCACCTGCTGTGCTACTGACGTGAGAAACGACCTTTATTTAGCCCGTGCTATTACTTGAATTTATTATTAGGACGTAACTCAAAACGATCCGGTTTAGAACAAGAATTGTACGCGCATTGTACATGGTTTCATTATTCATTTCGTATGATAGGCATCTTGAAGAAACTGTTGGAATTGTAGGAATATTTTTACTGAATGATGGAACAATGTTAACGCATACACTGCGCGTAATACACGTGTTACTTTGATTTCCATTTATAACAGTACGTAAGTCCAATAAAGACTAAAGCCAAGTTAGTTTCATCAGTGAATTTAAAGAGAAAAATAGGTATTGAGGTAAATGAGTTGACCACAACTTGATGGATTAATGTATGTTACTGCATTTAGGTAAGTTCTACTTTCCTAATGTAGATTAAAGTTTAAAAAGTTACTACACAAATAAACCTAATCCAACCAAACACAGAATTAACTCAAACGTTCCAAAACTAATTATCACTCTCGTCGTTTTAACATAGCAGGGTGTTAGATGACCTTTTCCACTTCTCCCGTGACGCAAACGGTCTAATCTCATGCCGAGGGTTAACGACTACACATTTATAGTTATTTTGTTTACTAAACTTATTGTGGAACCGTTTTCTCCTTTATCTAGAATTGTTATACTTATGGTTTCAAATGAGACGTTTTAAAAGCATTATGTGAAAGACCTCTTAACTTACTGTTCACGCTGACACTTCAGTCAGGGGCGACATAAGGTAAACTCGTGCTATTCCGTAGAGAAGTTACATGGAGTAAACAATTCCTAAGCATAAAGCCTTACTGCATCATCAAATGTCACACTCGTAGTTTACCTACGATGACCCAGGTCGTTCACCCCAAGCTCACTATCCAACACCCTAAAGGCTGAATGCCCAAGAGTTCTCCAGCGAAGATAAACCGCTCACAAAGGCGTCGAGGGCCCTCGCGGCGGCTGGCGTACGCGATTCTATTTTTAAAAATGCTGGTGCATTTTTTCGCAGTTGCATTTTTAATGAGAAGGGAGCAGACCGAGAGCGACAGACGTCGATCTAGTCGTTTTGCCGTCAGCTTTGAGGATCAAATGCGACGCGCCAAAACAGTTTTGAAATGTACAAAAGGTCTCCAGCGAAGTTTTTGCACAGATGTTACGTTATGTCCTTGATATGCATCAGTTAGTACGTTCTTGCAGATTATTCAACATTTCTGGTATTCGTGATTAAGTAAATATCTACCTATTGTTATTCGTAACGTGCATTATGTTGCATTCATTTCCATTGCGTCAGTGTTTATTTACATTAATCAAATTGATTCAACTAGAACTTCCATTCGCAATTGTGTACATGCAAAACATCAATATCCTTTAATTAGCTCAAGAGGAAATCAATCCTATAACAGCTGTAAACAATAAGCATTTCCATCCAGCACAATTAACCTAAACAATTTAACCAAAGCACCTTACTCTAATACTAAATCGTGGAATTTCAAACTAAGGCCAATCTCGAGCAACGGTAAAGAAAACAAATCGCCTTACTATTATTAACATCGCAGGCTATCACACCGACTTAAGTATAGAGCTTCCGTTCTATTTACACACATTCAATGTACCAGCTACTAATGAATTCACTTCGTATACTGCACTTGGAGATCAAAAGATATGCACGTCCATGCCTAAAGCCACAAACTGCACTACAGCTAAGCAACGCTAAACCAACTCTTAATAATACGGATATAAAGACTAAAAAAGTAACTATGGATGTAAAATCTATCGGTATGTAAATAAAAGAGCTTATGATAGGGGAAAATATAACTTACGCAAATACACAGAAGACTTATGAAGATTGCAAATCTTTAATAGAGTGTATGTAAATCAGCGGTGTTGGTAGTTGATACTTTATCGCCGTGCAACTGATTGAAAATAAGCTCTTCCATACTGTTGTAAATCTTTAGCTGGACAGTATAATGCTACAGATAAAGCGACACTGTGCGATAGAAAAACTTAATAGCGGTGGACATAAATCAAAAGTTTCCATTGAAGTAGGAGAAGCTAAATCAAAAGCGAAATTGAAATTCAAACACAATTTCTTTAGAATACAAAGTTATAGGCACAGATAAAGCAGTTATTTTTAAAATTAGAATAAACGATTGGAAGAGTTTAATTAGCAATAACACTCAAATAAATTAACGCAAACCCCAGGAACGTAATCGGGAATAGACTGAGGATATGGACCATAAAGCAGTAATGCGTGGCACGTCCCGCGCTTCCGCTGCGCCGGCGCCGGCCCTCCGGCGCTCTGACACTGACCCTTTCCCACGACGACTTCAGGAAGTCCTATCCTACCTGTCTCTGGTTTGCTGCAAACTTGCAAATATGCAAATCTGAAGCTGTGTAGCTAATTATGTGGGACAATTTTATGCAAAGTAATTTAGAAGCTAGGGTTGTTTATAAATGGTAGGCTAGTTAGTGGTTATTGAATCATTGGCAGTAATACGAGTTGTGCTGCACTGGCTAATAGTTGAAAGCCAGTTACACTTGGGTGGAAGATAAATCAGAAGAATTGATAAAATTTGCTTAAATCATTTGGACCTTGAGTTTTAAACAGAAACTTGGACTTTGGAATTCTGGAATCCTGTATGAAATTTTGTATTTCTTTTAAAAACCTAAACGTGCGTTAGTAACTCTGCTTTATGTAAACTGATTAATCTTATTACAATATTCCTGTTATTCTTCTGGTCGCCAGCCCTCCTGTTTATAAAAGTCATTCGGTCCATTCTGTTATTAATCGTATTAATTAGATTTGTTATCGATTACATGTGAAGTAATGTTTGACTTTTGTTCGCAGGTAAATGTTAATTGGACACCGAGATTTGGTGAGCGAATGGAGATCATTTTGGAGAAAGTCAAAATATACTGAATAAGAACTAGGAAAAGACAAATAGCTTTACATTATTAATAAAAAAACAGTGAATTTAAGACACAAGTGGATTATTTATAATACACAAAAATGAAGCCGCAGAGAGATTCGGTTACATACTTAGGAGATAATTATCATCATGTAGTGACATCTTCGAAGGAAGTTGAAATCTCAGCTGGTGATTTTTTTTACAGAATATCAACTATTACCAAACAAATTTATTTAAAATGTCCAAGAGTTCATTGAAATACATTTGCGTATGCGCCTCTGCTCGGCGGTCGCGCCGCGGCGTCTGCGCAAAGCCCTATATTTAACATCTCAAGGGTTTCCTGCTCGAAATGTTATTAATTTATACCATGTAAACCGTTTGTTTACGCGCCCGCCACGTGGCGGGGCAACGAACTCTTTTCAGATATTTTTAAAATTATTTCGCTTCTATCAAGTTCGAGAAATGCTTTTTGTATATCTCTGAATCGTAAACCCGATCCAATATAAGATATCTATTTCTAGAGAATATTCTGAGCAGGAAACGTCAATGAAGAGAGTTGACAATGATAACATTGCAAACCGTATAGAAAACCTGCTTGTTTGTCACCCACTTATTGACACAAAACTAGTAGAAGCACCATTAATGGTGTAATTTAGTGCTTATAATCCCTATCGGGGATACGTTTCTTCGTGCCACTTTCCTTTTTATAGTTCCCGAGTCGTCAAACCCGCTGTAACGTCGGATACTTATTATACCCGTAGTTATTCATTCTACGAATCCAATCAAATGAGAATTGTTCTCACTCAGGATATGGTAAGCACTCGCTATCTGTTTAATGATAGAATATTGGCAGGCGTAGTAAGATTTAAATTGATTTCGCTACATCACATGAAAGGTTATCACCGGTGCAGTCGATTAGTCTCAAACGAGATATAAACTCTTGAATGAGTTCCTTTATTAGCAACATTTCATGACTCATGTATGAACACTGAACAACATGTTCTTTCCGTGATTTTTGTCCCTATTCTGTTAACATCTCGTCGATAACCTTGGTCCCTTCATTCATCACCGCCACAGAGGCGTGAAATAAAAGAAAGTGATTCATTGCAACACCCCTGCCGCCACAAAATGATTCGACCGCGGGCATTACCACATACTCTCCATTGTCGTCGGCCCTAACACAATACACGAAATTGCTCCATAATTACCTCTCGCCAGTACAATTGTGTTATCTGATGCAATAACAACAAGGGCTAGTTTGCAATGAGTGTTATAAAAGTAATTATCTGTGGAAATTCGGTATAGTTCATGGAATTTGGAATGTAATTGCGGTTTTGGGATTTAACAAAATATGTATTGCTCGCTAGTAATTCGCACCGTACGAGTAGGTACATTGTTTTTTGTCGCAGAGCTTGTAGCATTTATTGATAGCACTAGTAAGATTGATAGGTGTGAAATAACCGATCGTTTTTTGGTCGTGTGGTTCTCTGTATCAAAATGGCGGGCATTTGAAAGCTCATTCGATCAATCTGCGCATTGTTCGAATCAGACAATTTGACGTGTGATGTCACGGTGTTTAATGATAGTATCCGCTTGTCGTGTTAGCTGGCTATAATTAATTGTAAATTCAAAGACATTGTTTCTTTTTAACTATGTATATACTCGTCTATTAATGCTTTGTCATTAGTATTTCAATAGTCATCGATAAGTTAGTAATCGAGTGTCAAGACTCCTAACCGAAAAAACAGAAAACAACTAAACGGAAGAATTTTCAAGATATTTATACTTTATTGGAGGAACCCTACATATCTCTTAATTATTCTAAAACAAATCGTGATTAAAGTCTCAAAACAAACGTGACCATGTGTCCGAAGTCACGGAACCAACCTTGAATGCTTGCAATAAAAAACACCTCGCAAAAACATAAGGGCATATACCGAATACATCATTAAAATTGATTAGATTTTTTATGGTGTTTCTATGTGGCTATTCTGCTCACCAAATGGAGATAAATGAAGATTGTAAGCCGGCTATGAATCATGGTAGTAAGAGAAGTCAGTGAACCTAGAGTACAATGGTTTTTACGATAGGTACCCGAAGCCTCATTGAGTTTTCTATCAATCTATTTGGGAGTACTTCGAGGCAACAAAAAGTTGTTTGTAAGTTTGGCTACGAGGATTTTTTGGGAGGAGTGACACAACACTTTTTTTGTTGCAGTAAGATTCTGCTAACTTATAGCGATTGCGTAATGGTTTAAGAACTCATACCCCATCATTTATATTGGAATAATATTACTTGTACTTACTGATAAAGATGTTGATTGTGATTGGGATCCCTACACCATTTGTGTAATGTCATATAATAATATCATCTAGGTATAAAATACGTGAAATAAACTGTTTTAAAGAAGTATTTGGATTTAACGCAAAATTAATTCAATTGATAACTTAGAATACACTTTTTTTTAAATCATAATGTAATATAATGTAACTCAATGATTGTAGACGAAGACTATAAACACCAATTTAAATAAGTAGAAACAGTTGTTAACATTGTTATTGTAGAATGTTCTGTTATTTCGTGGGCTACTGCTCCCGCGCAGGTATTGACGTAATGGAAACATGCGCGATTCTACATCGCGTGAATATAGCAATACACAATGTTACAAAATGTAACACCTTACTAATGTCATACGTACTCGTTACATTTACTGTAATAAAAAGTACATTAGGGAGTCGAGAACTATGACCAGATGCCAAGCAAAAAGTGACATAACTCTATAGTTCGATTTCTTTATAAGTGATACATTGTCGCATGATGACTTAGCCAGAAGCCCATCTTTTGAGAATTTCTTGATAAAGTTATAATCGGAACGGAAGTGAAGGCATGACGGCTGCGATAGCAAGGAATCAATTTCCGAGCACGAGTTTTAGTATGAATTGTTTTGCTTTGAAACGTGATTTTATAAGCGAAGACCGAATTTGAATGATAATTTTATTTTTTTCGCTAGGATGTTGATGATAGTATTTTTTTTATTATTGTTCAAGTCTGTTGCCTACATCTGTCGCAATTATAAATATTTTCAGGGAATATATATGACTAATACTTCTAATCAATATCTAAAGCCTATAGCAAAATTGTAGTATAAACGTAAGGGCAAAATATTCCGTACATTGTGATGTAGACAATTGTAATTTTGCCAAGATCACTGTTGCTGTCACCCCCTGTTCACAGTTTATCGATAACGCCCGCACTAATCGATACCTTGTTAATTCTGTCTAGACACAATTTACGCGTGAGCGCATGTAATTGCGTTGATGAAGTTATTTTTTCCCGCGCAATTTGTGCGTCGCTATTTGCACCGCTGGGCTCCCTCAATAACCGACTAATTGCCACAACTGCTATCTTTGATCTCCCGCTAGGTTATTTCGAAATGTATATGTTAACATTCGAGCTCCTACCTGTATACAAATCTATTGAAAGCTACTAGTTATAGAGGTTTTACCTCACCGCCAATTAGTGTTTACTAAATAAGCAAAACGAGTAACAGCAAAGTAGCTTGAATTTATAGTTTTATTGAATTTATTACCGGTAGTCAATTTCCTCTAAACGGTTACGTTTGCGTAACAACGACACACGCCGAGATTTGCGAATCTTGTGAAATTATTGTTAATAGAATTAGAATACGTAAAACTCGAGTCTATGCGTCTAACGTTTATGGCAAATTCACTGCAGTAAAACTGTTTAGTACTCCATAAAGCATTTAATGAATAACGTGTAAACAAAGTTGAATAAGTGATTTACGGTCGATTATGTTTACGATCGGTATCTGCGTCGGAGCTGCCACGGCACGACACGCCGTATTACGAGATGGCACGATGTTTATCGATACCGGTCCACGCTCATCGCCATAACTAAGTACATCACTAAAATTATTTTACTGCTTTTAAGTAAGTAAACCGTTAAATGGCATTAAATTTATAACTTGTAAATTATCGTGAACAATTTTCCTGGTTAGATAGCTTTCTGCTAACGCTTTTGGAGACTTTCTAGTTCGTAATAACTGCATCAGACCTCGTCATGTGAAACTAAGTATTATTTTACTGGTTGTATATCACATAAAAACACCAGGCGAGCGCCGCCGAGGATCGGAAACTGTGGCCATGTAGGGCTGAAGGCACGACATCTGACGCTCTTATCCGACCTACTTTCCAACCACTTTTACAAGTAATAAGAGAAAAGCGATTCAGCCACAGATTAATTTGACGTGTCAGAGTCATTCATGAGGAAGAGCAACAAGTATTTTCTGTTTTCTTAAAATCGATGCGAAATTAAGTGGGTTTATTGTGCGTTACCGAGAAGCGTACGATATGATATTTTTTATCCCTGGACATTTTTGATGGGTCAGTCACAATCGCAGGCAACACCTCTCACACTCTCTCTCTCTCACTCTCAATGTTCAAAGCATCATTACTTGTCCATTATTTTCCTTAAGAACTAAGTTCTGATCACTAGAATTATTTGCCTCTGTTCTCCTCAAACGACACAGCATTAGTATTCTGTTTATTATATTTGGCCTAAGCAACTATGCCGAGGTCTCTTTAACGTTAACTAATTATAAAAAGAAAATTAAAAAAAATACATAAATATTTTTAACCTTGAAAAAATAACATTGTAATCAGCGTAATAATATTGAACCAATCATAAGCTTCATACTTTAAGCACTGTAATCCGATGCGCCCGCTGAAGCACGTCACATTTAATCAAAAACATGACATTTGTTGCCACCGTTTGACAACATAGATTAGCTTTCTTTCAATCCGCTCGCTTCACTGAAGTTTGAAATACGATACGTTTAATTTCCCTTATGACTTAGTCCATACATTGAATCAGTCTCATTTATAAATGACGTCAGTTTAATGCACACTTGGCTAGACTTTCAGTAGACTTAGACTGATTGTTTGTCATTTTATATTCAGAGACGCTTAACATCTCCCTTGAAACGTTCCATTTCTGTCCCTTTTGTGAAAACTTATGAAAGTCTTCGTTTTTTGTTATTTTTGTAAGGCTTTGTCTGGGGAACATTTTCTATTGTAGAAACCAAGGATTGTGCAATCTGGTTTTTATTACCTGACTGCAACAGTGAGTTCTGTCTACGCTCGCGCTTTTGTGATATTCTTTATTACCATGCGGCTGGATGGATTTCATATATTTTAGTTTGTTATTAAGAGCCTCCGTTGTGGTTAAATGATAAATGACCGTTTTGGTTAATATTATCTTTCAGTAATATGTGACACACATACAGACAAAATATTTTTTTTGGCAGTTTGAACTTATAGTAAAAGAAAGTAGTACTAGTTACGTGTCTCTAATTGTTTCCATCAATCATTAGTATCATTACCCACGATGGTCTTACTCGAACGACCAACAAAATTAGTGCTCTCTACTGGCCAGATGAGTAGACTCCAATTATTTTACTAATTTCAATAGAACCCTCAATATACCGTATAAGAACCTCATTGCCTCACATGTCGTGAAAAGTTAAACAGTTTCTTTAGAAATCTGCTCCACGCGCGCACCTGGTCTCGCCTCGTCCATCCATCAATCAGCGAAGTAAGTTGCCTATTGCCGGCCACCGTTGGCTGTAATAGGCAACCAAGTGCACTTTACTAACACCTCTATTCGCCCTGTCATTTACAGAAAACTCAGCTATATTTGCTCAGTTTAAAGGCGAAAATGGACTGTTGGATTGACAGTCAGTAATATAATTCCTGTTGGTGATAACACAAATCATGACTTACACGTGACAATTCTTGAAGTGTTTACCTTACTCGTAGAGTCGTTTTTTACGCTGCGGAACATTTATAGTTGTAATGAAGTTTTAAATGGGATAATAATTGTATTACGGCTCCTAGTTGTCATGTTATTTTCTTGCTGTAATTATATTGACAACATTATGAGCATTCTGTTACTGATTTATGTTATTTATATTTATTTTCTCAGTCGACGCGTCCCGTCTTGCAGCGCTTTCTTAACTGATTCAAATGTTAACAAGAGAAAACTCATTACACGAATATCCATAAAATACTTGTATTTTATGTAACACTCCTCCGGACATCAATGTGTGATAAACCGACCAAGATTGATCGTCGTATATGGTTGGGTTAATTGACGTTATCAGGGGCCATCTCGAACCATTCGTCTTATGTCTCCGTTAAGAGCGCTTATGTAATTGGCTGTAAATGTGTCCAGTTAACAGACTGGGTCTAATTTATACGAATGTAAATAAGTCCCTAATGCGATGCAGTTGATTTGATATCATTGGAACTTAATAAATCTAAATACAGTAATGCCGACTAAAATGATCTTAAAAATTAGTGACATTATTTATTTAAACAGGTTTGTACTATGGGTACTGGATAAAGATAAACTTACATAGAGAAATACATATTTAAATACAGAGAAAACATTCTTAGACTCGGGAACAAATTCTCGACCCCGGGACCGCTAGCTTTAATAAAGGTAGGGTCATTACAAACTGAAAATGAATGTGAAATGGTACAAACTAGAAAAATGCGGTTATTATTTTCTGCGATAAATATACTATCGATGTCAAACATCAATGGAGCGTGGACAACTGTATCGAACACACGGACGAATTTTGACTCTATTTAAATCAAACAATTATTTTGAATGTCGATTCTCTTTGATTTTAACTAGTATGGTTAATAGCCCTTAACCATAGATTCTTCCTCAGTAACACAGCAGTTCTTTTTATAAATGCTTATGACACGACTTCTATAGAAACTTCTCACTAAAAAGATTATTGAAATCTATAGCTTCTGCCCGCATCTATCGTCGTTCCCTCGGGAACTTTGTGTTAATCCAGGGTATAAGCAATCTCCATATATGAAATTTGAAATAAAGATAGCTTACACCCTGGAATAACACATAAGCTACATTTCATCCTGGAAAATTTATAAGTTCCCGAGGGAATAACGATATACGAAATCTACGCAGACGAAGCTAGTATTCTATAAAAGTGATTCTGTATATTTCTCTGAGCAAATAACTCGTAAGATCAATGAAATCATGTTACGAGCACATAATATGCCCGTATGAATAGATGAGGTCATCAAAACATCTTGAGCGTGGTATCATTACTGAAGTATACCGACAAAAAACAGCGAACATTTTTTTTATCGCATTAGCAATCCATCATTTTCTATAACATATTATTAAAATCGGGGCGAAATTAAGCTTTAACAAATTGCCAAGTGCGAGAGAGACGACCAAGATAGAAGACCTGATATATATGTGATTTTTTTAAATCTTTATTAGGCTCTTTAATAAAAACGAAAGCATCGCATTTCAAAACAAAAATTTCGAAATTAGCTTTTGCCTGCTACTCTGTACGGTTGCGGAACTTGCGGACTGTTTAATTTTACGGGACAAATAAACAAATTATTATTATACAAAATTTCTCAACCACGGTTGAGGCGAACAATGAAGAAAAAAGACATACACAGTTTCGCATTCACAATATTAGATGGTACAAAAGCATTTTCTGCTTGCGTTTTCTACCATGCTTACCTAATTCAATACAATATAATAAAACAAAGTCCCTCGCCGCGTCTGTCTATATGTTCGCGATAATCTCAAAAAACACTAAATCGATTTTTATGCGGTTTTCATCAACAGGAAGGTTTTTGTGTATAATAAATTCTGGTTTATGTACGGGTGTTACAATAGACGCTAGTAATAAATAACTAATTCTAATAAATAAATATCTGGGGACAATGTCACACCAATTGAAATAGTCGCAAACTAAGCTCTAGGCTTGTACTGTACATATAGATTAATATATACTTAAATACATAGAAAACATCAATGACTCAAGGACAAATATTCGCGCACATCACACAAAGACTTGAACCCAGGACCGCTAACTTCGTAGGCAGGGTCACTACCAACCAAGCCAGCGCGTCGACTGGTAATAAATACATATCACGGGACAATCACTCACGAATTGACCTAGACCCGAATGCATGCGTTAACCTCCCACGCCATGCGTCAACTCGTAGTAAAAATACCACAAACACTTCTAGCACACTACGCAAACATCCTTTAATTTATCAATCAATTAAGGAACCCTAAAAATCTGCCAGTTCAAGTTCGGAGTTCAGTGCCCCCTTGCGTAAGAGTACCGTAGTGTTTGCTAATTCAATCAGACTCATGCGCCCACGCAGCCGTATTAGCATAATAGGCAGCCAATATTATTGTTAAGATATCAATGAATGGCTGTTAGTCATACGAATGTTTGACACTAGTTGTACTCTTCTAAATCTAGTAATAGTATCACGTTTAACATTAATAAACTACATATTTACAAATTAATTAGATTGATAACTTATTAAGATATTATAACAGAAACTTAAACTAAAAATTAATAATAAACACAATCATATTTTGCGGGTGGTAGGACCTTGTGCAGGGTCCGTCCGGATTGCGACCACCATCTTATCCATTAACCTACCGCCAAACAGCAGTGTTCGCATTGTTGTGTTCCGGTTTGGGGATAAGACACCCGGTGTAATGACCTGCATACAAGCATTCCATCTTAGTCCCCAGGGTTGGCTACGCTATTGCAGTCTTAGGCTTGCAGTCTCGTGAATGCGAATGTCTGTGGGTCACAGTTTCCACTTACCATCAGGTGGCCTGTGTGCTCGTTTGCCTTCTCTATGCCATAAAAAAAAACTGGGATAAAAAAAAGACTGTGAATAGACAGTAGGTATTTCTTGAAAACATACAATAAAAAATATTTCTTACCAACGAAAAGAGATAAGATAGAGCTACATTTAATTATTTTTTTGAGTTTCTTTATTACTAACCTATCAACTTTGTGCATGTGGTGTATTTTAATATGTGTAATGCGGTATTTGATCGGGGTTCTTATCGAATAATTTGAAACTGACATATTTTTACCATCTTTTGTACATATACAATCACAAGTCACAACATACAAAGATATTGCTGTACACACATTTAAATACATTGCACAACTATACTAATGTTAAAACGAGGAAGATTTGTGTCTGTTTGTTTGTATGTTTGTGGTTACATAACTAATATACCTATGTATATTATGTATATTTTAGTTAAATCAAAGCAAAGCGAGGGCAAGTCTTTAGTAGTTAGAGAACTATAACTACATTTTTTATGTTTTTTATTTTAACTATCAATAACAAAAAAACAAAAGAAAAGTTGTCACTTAGCTTTTGTAAAAGGCCTTGTCATCAATTTAAATATGACGTTACTAGTCTTTACTCTTCTAACACACAAATGACATCTTGAAAAACTTGAACATAAACCCACTACACACATGAAGCATGTGCATACAAACGCATCAAGTACTGTTCTGTGTCAAGTTCACTTATAACGAGCATTCCGTATTGGCGCGTAATTTACCGCCGCGTGAATACCGGCCCTTATACGCTGGTTAGAGATGTGACTGTTTCCATCCACAATAGATCGATATCCTAGATTTTGTATTGTGGTACATCGTGAATGAAGACGTATTATAGCAAAATAGAAGTGTAAAATATCATTTAACAACTATATTTGACTGACAAACCTACCTAGTACCTATGTTACGTCAACTCGTTCAGAAGCGCTATAATGAGTGACTAAATTGAATTTCCAAAGTAGATAAGGGATACTATAACATAAAACGAACTTAATTAAAACTTAAAATTCGAATCTCAACATTTGAGGCATAACCCCTTTTAATATTAGAAATGCAGAAGCGTAGATTTGTTGATTAGTTAGAAAATCACACAGTTCCCTAGATAAACGACAATATACATGAAAGGAGTCGCGGACAAAGCTTGTATCACTACTTAACTGCCGTCTGTCTGTCGGCACGTTTGCGATGATCTTAAAACAACAGAGCGGATTTTCATGCAGCTTTCGTCATCAGTTAGACAACTGAAGCAAAGCGAGGGCGGGTCGCTAGTCACAAATAAATATAGAAGTATATTGGATGTCTAACGACCCTAACAATCACATCCCTACACTTGACCTGCTCAAGACGACCAACGTAATGTAGACATTAAAATGCTTCTCCTTTTTAGTCTATCTCCAACGGTTGTGTTGGATCAGCATACATATTCAACAACCCACTACACTAAAGAGAAAGGGCGTAAGTATCTACTAAGTTCTTTGGTTTATACTCGTTTTAAATTAACAAAGTGGTGGGCTTTCGCGCCGCCAGATGGTCTCGGGGTTAGTTAACCTCCGATACGTGCATTACCTGTATTGTTGGATGCCGTAATTCAGTGCTATCTTGATAATTTTCATACCAAATAAGCCGGGTATTATTACGTTTATCCCAGAAAAAGTATTTGACTAACTAACTTCAGTATTGTTGTGCAACACGTAATGTTTGTAAAGGGAACACCTTAAAATTCCGAATTACGTTGTTCCTAATATTCATTTGTCCAAATATTCATTTTTTAGAAATCTGTGACGCTGGAGCTGTGTTAGATTAAATTTATAATTGAATTGCCATACGTAGGTTAGGTTAGGTTTGATTTATAAGCGATAGCAAAAGTGGTCTTCTATCGAAAAATTTCGTACGAAATTATAAAAAATCGAAATTATGTACTTGTATTGTACCCGTTTGTAAAGGCTGTATTAACAAACTGTCGTTGAGTGAAATCCCCGTCTCAAGAAGAGTCAGCATTGACAGTTTTCTACGACTCGACGTTTACTGTGATATCTTGGGACGGGTCTCTCACTTGAGATCAATCAGAGTCTAAAACATTCCGCTGCTCAGAAATAATATAAACGTCGTAAACAAACAACCTTTTTTAAACCCTTTCATTAATAAGCTCAAAAACACTTAACTTATAGTTTGGCAGAGAAAAGGTGAACGTATTGACAGTTAACCACAATGTAATGGTGGCACTTCACTTGAGTGTTATTTGTCAAATGACGCCATTGCCTTTCTTTCATGAGGTACTTCAAATGTAAAAGATGTAAGATCAATATTTGGGAAACGTGGCCATGAAGTTCTACGTACTACTTATAAGAAGTAGCAACCACCCACTTAGCAGCAGTTTTTGGGTAATTGGATCATGTTGCCAATTTAATTTCGAAGAGTGCCCTCATTTATACCAAGCTCTATCTCTTTCTCCACAGTTAGCTCTATTTGTCTTCTTAATATTTTTATCGTACTATTTATTAAATATCTATAAGTAAATTACGCATTATTTGCCCTCAGTATTAAGTACAACTGCTACATTTCCAGGCCTTACTGTGAATCAGCGTCCAGTAGACATTTGCCTTGGACTAAAGCCAAAAAGAAAAACATCCGAATGACCTTGAACAACAAACAGCTGATTGACGGCTCTCCCACACTTGAACAAACTCTAGGTGATTTAAAAACGTAAATAAGTTTAAATGGGTGCAAATCACTAGTTGACGATGGACGTTGTTCTTACTAAGAGTAAGAATAACGTTATTTGTGTATTGAAATAAAATGTCTCTTAATTTTTAAACAATCTAAAAATTTTATCAGGTTAAAATTATGAATATCATGTACTTACAATAGGCTAGTGTCCAAAAATCAAATTAGTCCGTCAATTACATGAAAAAAATAATTGAACACGTATCTTTTGTCAATTAAACAAAAAATGACGAAGATAAAGTGCGTTGAAGTTTCGCGTGACGTCACGCCGTGGCACACTTTATACCAGGTTGTGACGTCACGAGCTCTCACTCCCGAACTTTGTTGCGCGTTATATGTATTTGCCAATTGCGATTGATTTGATAAAGCAAACAAAAATTCAATTCAATTTTTTTTGATAATCTTACTGGCGGACTAATTACTTAGAATTATTATTATTTTACCCAGGACACACCTATTGCTTTTATTTCTCAGTTTATGTAATATAATTAGAAACTGAGGGATAGTATTGTAGATTAAAACGCTGATTTAAAGTCTGTAACAAGTACTATGAACAATTAATTTTAAAACATAAACACTTCGCTTTAAGAGTTACGATCCCAAACCCGATCAACAAATGACAACCAACAGACAAATAGCGGGTAGTAAAGGGATTTGATGTTTTTCAACAGTTGCGACCGACCCTTTATACAGCGCTATAGGCTAACCAGCCAGCGCTGTAACAGCATTCACAACAGCAAGCACAGTGCGCTTATATCGACGGAACAAATAATTGTAATGTCGCTTCACAAAAACAGTGACGAATCGAGCTGTCGCAGGCAATTGTTTCAGCATGAGCACCGAGGACGTTGAACTCACGCAATGTTCTGTTAGTCAGGTGGATTATGCCATTGAAGATTAACTGGCTTTTGGTAGTTTATTGCTCTCCTTTAGGTTAACTCGGTATTAAAATAAAGAAGAAGTCCTATTGTATTACTAACCTTGACAGTTGCTAGTTCCATTTATTTGGCGGAAATAAAGGACATAATTACAACTTAAAATATGATTGCAGTACAGTAACTACTATTTGACTTGACCTCCTTTTTAAATACAAGCAAAACGCGGTGAATTGGAGTAGCTCACGGTTAGGTAAGAATAGGAACTAGTGCAACATCTAGCAAATATTATTTTAATTAATCGCCTGCCGTAGACATAGGTCAGTAATCAAAATATAATAATATCAATTATAATATTCACGAACATCTCTTGATCTTACAAATGTGTACATATTGTATAAGAAAATTTACGAAACCTCAGAGCCCGAGGGACGGGTCCCATTCAATGTGACTCTTGCTTCATGAACGATAGCTTTTCTTATCTTGACTTCGACTCTCTGATATAATCACAAAATACCCAATATACCTTAGCACTGAAGGTTCGGTGCCAGCGACACTCCGAGAGCATACAAAATACATACAATTCCTTTGTGGTGGCAGCGAATATGTTAACGCATGTCGTCGCCCGCAGTCGTTACGGTTTCGACGACATTGACCATCTCCAAAAGTTCAAGTTACTTGCGCAAGAGTGTTTACGGCCGGGCCGTATTTTATTACGCGTCGTTACGCCGATCCCGAGGAATCTGTGCGCATGCGTAATGCGACACTTCCAGATTACTCTCACGCCTCCACTGGACGATATACGTTAGATGAATAAGTTATTCTTGGTCTGTGTGGGCTCCTAAACGAAGGTCTAATGTGCCGAAGTAGACAAGCGGGACTAGAGAAGGTGCTGAACGCTAACGTAAACGATTTCGAATCGAAAACAACAAGATATATGGAATCTACGTAGGCGCTGGACTCGACAGTCTGACAGCCAAGTCCATCCTATTCATTTTGATAACGATAACGAACGCCGAATGCAGCTTGTCTATGGCCTAAGGTCTGTTAAGTGCGACTAGTTGTTAAGGCAATTCAGTTATCTTACCGGTTAATAATTGGTTTCTTGCTTTTATTTAATGTTTTTATTAATATTTGTGCATATTTAAGAATTCGTATTTAAAGAACGCCCAAATTTAACGTAGGTATTCACTGGTGGCAACGCCTATAAGCGTTTTACTGCCTTTTACCCAGTGAACGCGTTGATGGCACCTGGGAATAAAATTGGGCAACGGGACCCCAACGAAATATTATGAAAAATCAATAGAGATGGTTTTAAACTGTTTCATTGCAATCAATAGTCCCCGAATACCTTATTGGGCTGGTTGGGGCAAGTCGTAGTTCTAAGTTACCTCCAACTCCTTCTTTCCGGGCATGAATTTTATTTTATTTTATGTATCGTAGTTGTAGTAAGCTTCCCGCAATCTGGGAGAGTTCATCAACGTATTAATTGGTTTCGGCAAGTATCAATTTGGCTGGTGTACGAAGCAATGAAGTCACCGAAATTCAGAAACGGTTTCCTAGAGAATTACTAATCTACTTAGGTAACTAACTATATATATAGTTTGTGGTCATCCAATTATAACGAACCCACAAAATATGTGTAAAACACCTCTAATGAAAACAGAGAGCAAAACATGTTTTTTCTTGTGTAAATGCTGTCTTAATCATGTCTTTCATTGAGCAAATCCTTCTGATTACCGACTTCAAACGGGTTCAAGTGTTTTATTTGTCGGTCAATATTACTCACCGTTACTATTAGGCTTCTGAAATACACACAGACGACCTGTGAACAGACGATCTGACGTCAGATGATTGGATTCTAAATCTCGATTATTGTCTCAGCTTTGTACTAAGGTCAGATTCAAACCTGAGATAAAAATATCTGTCAGTTAAAGTTATCACTCTTTTTTTTCTCTGTCTTATGAAAGCAAAGGGATAGAGCCAAAATGTATCTGGCAGAAACTGTTACCTATGTATAGATGGATAAATCAGCCCTAAGACAGATAGGCTTCACGAAAGCTGGTCTCCGATAACCGTTTCCCAAAGTTACAAACCTTATTGCCAAAGCCTTCTACATAAATCACTTCTTTCAGCAATATTTCACTCTGAACAACAATGCGAATTAGTGTCCCGTCACAATCTGGACTAAAGACGGATAATGGCTAGACGCCGATATTTACGATCGAACGAAGGGTAGGAGTTTTGCTTTCTAAGCTTTAAATTACGAGCTACCATCGCCCGCGCATCGCACGTTAAACGGAACGCTGTTCGTAAGTCGATAGGTTCTATTTTCAAAAGTTAATTTCGAAATAGGAACACAGGTGTCGCTCTCTGTCCACGGGATAATGCCCGCGCGTCACTTTCTCCCGATTGGTTTACGCAACTCGTCGATTTCAGGCGATCAACACTTTCAATGTTGTCCCTATTTGGAGTCCATTTAGTGTGTAAATCAGCGGACTTGGCGCTGAACGTGATAATTCGCCATAGATAATGCTTATATTACCGCTGTATTACATTGTACAATAACTGATTGCAGTGTCCTTTAAAGCTATTTTTATCTATGGCGCTGATTTTATTAACAAATCAAAATTTCAGTATAAAATACATTCGTTTGTTAGCATGCGTTCGTCTTATCAGGCCCTTTATCGTTTATTTATAAATCTTATATTGTGACCATTATCTGTGTAGAAATGAATCGATAAACATCCTCGATACGCTCTCTCACGCCTGTAGAATCGTTACTGTGCTATTAAGCTGTAAGATGGCGCTGTATTGGGTTGCGACATACTGCGCTGCGCAGACGCAGTGCTGCAATAGGGCCCAAGTCAAAGAATATAGCGATATACGCTAAGCTAAAGAATAAAGCGATACCAATATATAAACTAATTTTATTTTTACTTTATATTTCAACCAATAAATCCACAGCACAAACTACAATGAATTCAGACATTACTTGCAAATGATTAAGGATGGTCAGTCTTTAAACAAAAACTTTAATCACCATACTTAACGGCAATATTTGGTCATATAGAAAAAAACATATATAAAATATAAATAATCTTTTTACTTTTAGAAAATATAATACTTCTCGCTCAAACTAATCTCTAGCAAAGTGGTTAGCTACAACTTGCACCACAGCCCGAGCACATCAACAGAAGCTCCAGTGCTAAGTGGATAATATCAATTGCCGGGAGTCATTCCGCATTCCACCCGCGAATGGGCTATTTGACATTAATGTACATTAGTTCATTAAGCAGTGGTGTGGATGCGGCGGCTGAGCCGTATGAATGAGCGTGGGTGTGTGAATGTGTAATAACATCTAGACTTGTTTTGGAGGTTACGTCAGTTCTGCGGCTCTATTCTGACTCGTCCAACCATATTGAAGACACGTTATCAAATTGTCTTTAACTTAGCCGCCATTACTGTGGTTTTACCTCGGTTAAACCCTTTCGACATTTTATCAGTATTGTGAGCGTTACTTTATAGCAATGGCGACCGAACTCAACAACAATACTATGATATGTCAAAATTAATTTGGTTTTATCGCGTAGAGCGAATAGGAGATATCGTAATGTTGAGTAAAATAGAGCCCCTGGACTGAATAAATCGAACTATTGATAAGTATTGTTATCTACGGAATGACCTCATAACCTTACCACCACCACCATTGATAAATTTATGACTATGAGTAAAAAACAAATAGGCCTTCCTTATAGGCTGACTGTTGTTTGAAAGCCTTTGTCCAGAAATAGTAACAAATATTCGAATTATCCTAATTATGTTCAAAATAAAGCAACGAGCCGCAGTGATAATATTTTATACATAGCAAGATGATATAGTCAGAGAGAGAGAGACATAAGTAACCGCGAAATAATTGTATGCGGACGGAGTCACTGGTTTAACTAGTATGTTCAGGAATTAATCTTAATCAAGCAATCTAAAAATTACTTATTAAAAAAACTGTCACGACGCGACATTTAAATTAATTATACCCGTCAAATTTTACCAAAAGTTCAAGTACTTTGGAGTCAAAAACTGAATGAATCACTTTGAAATAGTTCAGGACGGTTTTGAGTGACGCGAACCTGACATCCACGCCGAAATAATTCTACTGACCCAAATACTTCGACGTAATTAAGAGAAATCTAAAAATATGCCCAGTTCTCGTGCAAGCACGTATGACGACTGGGCTTAATTTTTTGCTATGGAGTTTTCTTACTCTGAGTGTAAAAGTCAGTTTACACTAAACGACTAAGTGAGTTTTCGTGTAATGCGGCTAAGTGTGTATGTATGTATGCAATTTGGTTTAATGGGAGTTTTTAATGACTGTCTGAGGTTATTTTGGTACGAGTTTGCATAATGTTTATAACTGCAAAAATAAAAAAAAACCGATTGTCTTGAAGATCCTTGGGGAAGAATGTCCAGCAATGGACGTCGATGAGCTGAAAATTAACATTTAACCAATATTTCCAAAATTTAGTACATAAACATAACAATGATATAATATTTTGTCGTATAAGTTCGTAGTAAAGTTTCTTCAAAAAATAAATCTGAACGCCTATTTTATTAGCCTTTAGTGACCTTAAACACTAAACGCTCTGCGGTCTGGCCCAGCATCTTACGTACATCTCTATCATAATTTTGTAAACTGACTGAAACCTAAGATGCTTAAACGGACCGCAGAACGCAGAATACTTTCAGTGTGTAGGGTCACACCAAATGTAATGAAGGAGATAAGTACACAGTTATTTGAGCGAGTAATGTGTAGCAAGTAGACATGAAATGTATTACTATTTCTAAATTCATTCATTCGCTCAATCAGTTCCAAACACAATCACTACTAATCAGCGTGCCCACTTAACACACAATTTGCCGTCGAGGCCAATCATCATAATTACCATTATCCGCTATTTTTCGTAACATAGTAAAAGGGTTTGAGATTGGCCGTAATATGGCGCAAGCAATTAGCCATTAGAGAGGGCAACGAGCTTGCCCTTTGGAGCAGTTACGCCCTTCTACACTTCGTCCAATTAGCATTTACTTACGGTGTTCTTGTTTTGGTTTCAGGTAACTTGAGTTGCGGGTCGAGAAATGTAACGTATAGCGTGGAGTTTTGGGAGTGGATGAGGTGAAGTGAAAGTATACTTTGACTTTCCTTTGATGTCTTAAAGCATTTAGGAAAACATGCAAAACACAGGCCTCGGATGGTACATGTCCATCGGCATCGGCGTCTTTCTATGGAACACAACAGTGCGAAGCCGTTCCTTGGCGGCAATTTTATTTTTGTGTGTAAGATCTTGCAGGTAGCGATCTGCACAAATTCTTTATAAAACCGAACCTTTTATTATTAAAGCTTGAATGCATTTTACTGTAATATACCATTATAATCCACATTTTATGTTGTCAGGTTTCACTTGCGCTAGCCCATCAAGTTATCTGTAACAAAACTAGTTATCTCACTGTAACTGAATGTACTTAAAATTAGGTAACACGTCTGGTCTAGACTATAGGGCGGCATAGTTTCGTCACTGTCAATCACAGTGATTTACGATCATTGCCGACACTTTCTACTGCCCGAAGTCTGACGGAGTTAGCCGAAGGACGAGGCGACCTATTTGCTGCTGTCAGTGTTGGGACAGTTCTTTCAGACAAGAAATATGAAGCGAGTGACAGGCCTGAGATGAGTGGAATTCGGACGTTGAAATAAATAATATTTAATTATACGGTCAAACTTCTAACAACTAAATTTAAGAAGTAGTAAAACTAGGCTAATCCGAAATTCCGGTGTCTTAATTACGTGTTTTAATTGGTACACTCAAACGTAAAAATATATTTCGCATTGGGTTGTAAAAATATTGTCATAATCATCATTCAGCTAACAGACGTCCACTGCTGGCCGTAATTCTCACCCAAAATTTGGCATAAGGACTTAACCTACTGTCTTCAAGAAAGTCTTGAATATAAGCAGAACTTTAGTATCTTATTACGCTTTCTTCCTGGTCCGCAATTAGCGCAGACAATAAAATATGCGCAAGCGTCCTTGCGCATAACATAAATTAGTAGCTAGTCGGGTGTATAAATTACTACCATCATTTAAGTAGTAACGGCAGTTCACAGATATGATGAATTCGCAGATAGTGTCCCGCCGTGACAAACGGCCGGCGATGTTTCAACTTCTCGCTTCATTAAGATTTAGAAATGCACCCATTTCCCGGCTATGAATCATGCGCAGGCCGCAGGACAGAAATCCGCAGTAACGTAGGACTTGATTGAGTTGCGCTCTGTTCGGTTTTCATCAATAAGTATGGTTTGGTTACTGCTCTTTTATTTATTGTGGTGATTTTTTTGAAAAGTAGGTGCTTCAATTTGGTATACTTGGTTACTTGGTACTGTGGTGCATTGTATTTTGTTTTGGTCTCGACTGCTAATTCTAAGTAAAAATGTGTTTTCTCGCTGAAAATAAGACAGCACAGTGCTATAACAATGGTATTATGAAATTACTCTAAAGCATTACATAAAACCGCCTCGGCCTACTCTGTAGAAATTTAACGTGTACTTCTCTATACTGAAATTGGTTAGTATACTTCTGTGAACATTACTTTTAAAAATAGTCACCACAACTATCTGCATCTCTGTACAATGACGTTGAAACCTTGTCGAATCTCGGACGTAAACTTCAAAGACACCTTTACTGCCCGTTGCTTGACTGTGTGCGCTCGCCCATACAGCGTGCCGATTTCATAAATAGAACAAGTTGACACACATAAATAATATTAGCGTGATGGTAAATAGCCGAGGGTTTCGGTTTACGTCTAAATCGGCTGACGAGTGACGCGTTTACGATTCGAAGTGCTGTTGTAACACTTGTAACACGGCCAGGTTTCAAAATACATCTCAAATACAGCTGTCTCAGTCACTCTTGAGACGATACTAGATCGATAGATAGAGATAACAGTATTGTTATTATGACTTTTGGTTTTAGAACGGTTCGGTTGTGTAACGTGTGTATTGAAATCCATTTTCGAATGTATTCCAATGTCAATGTTAAAAATGTATTTAGGTACCGAGACTATCGGCCACATGTCAACACTAATGTCGAATGATGAGGCGAAATGCTTTTCTGTGTCTCATTAGGAGATAACAACGCGCTATCGACAGATATCGCATTATCGCAGATCGATTTGGTACATTTTGGTTCAAATTTACCAGTTACAAAAGGTTCTTGAAATTGGGATAAGATTAAATAAAATCAATCTGTAAAACCGGTTGAATGTTAATGGCGCATCACTAGCCTCGCCGAGACGAAAGTGAGTTCGTGCGTAACAGCACTCGGAATCAATATCCAACGATCGTAAACTTCCGAAATACCCCGGGTTCGAGTCCGGGCTGCGTAACGCATTTGCCTTGGGAGCTTGTCTGGAGAAGTGCGTTGTTTTTAGGGCTCATATTTCGATACGATCACTATATTTATAAAATTCCCCTAAGAACACAAAAATATTAAGCCTGTCCCTTTTAGAAAAATGGAGCGCTTGAAAGTAGAACGTTAATCAATATATTGTGAAAGACCATCAGAAGCACAACCAAAAATAAATTTCGATTGTATCAAAAAGGTCGCCCCATGGATTTATATTTGTAGTATTTAAGATTTATCTTGTAACATTAAATCATCACGAGTAGTGAGGTCCTGTATTTCACTTGCCTCTTTGTTCTGGTCCTGTATTTCAAGTCCATTTTGCCTCTTTGTTGACGTTATCCTTTTTACCTGAAAGTTCGAAGTTTCTGTAACGCCAACATTACACTTAAGATATGAACGCAAGATGGCTGGCTTACATAAAGTTAAATAGAGGCCCAAATATGTCATTAAAATTTGCATACAACCTATCTATTTGACACTACCTAAAAAGTAGCGGTTTTGACCTGTCAGTCAACATTCCTATTGTCTCGTGTCATACGTATGCCTCATTATGTAACACATTCATTAGTTCTGAGGAGCTCCACAGTTTATTCACCCGTAAAAAATGGAAACGCATACCATTTTTTCCCATTTTCTCGTACGTTGACGTAGCGGATAAACTTTCGTTTTCGCTCCAAGGCCGGTAATGACAGTTTTGTGTGACTGCGCCTCATTACTGGCCGGGCGACATGGGCTGATTATCTCTTAATGAGATTAGGCTGAACATACACTGGGTAAGAAGGCATTATGTATTAAAATATGTCTTGGAAAGAAAGAAAACAAAACGAAAACGTAAAACGTACAAACATGTTCAAGAATCGTGTAGGTTAACTAGGGGCAGGTTAAATTTATCTGTGATACACTGGTGAACTAAAGTAATAATCCATTTTTGGGTAATTATTTGGGCGTTTGTTCCGAATTACTTTCGTGGTCACATTTTTGTAGAAGTGACTGCAGATCTCGATTTCAATTCTAGTTAGGTACTTAAGTTTACCGGACATCTAACAAATATCCAAAAATGCCGTCAAAATATACACTCAATTCTTCAAAAATATGACCACAAAAGTAAGGCGGCTGAAACGCTCGAATAATGACCCTTTTAAAGAGTTTCAGTACAATGTAGCCAGCAGCTGTATTTTGGCTCATAGGTAATTATACATATGTATGTATTGTTGGTAGTAGGTATAACACTAATCACATAAAATATAGGTCCCTCTCAGCCCTCTCCTAATTACTCTATGAGTATATTATACGATAGTTTTCTAACACTTATTTGGCCTACAGAAGTTTGCGACTGATAAAGTTATGTCGAGATCTTGTACTTGTGGTAATTGACATTATCAGATACCGTTGGTTAATAAAGTGACCGCTGTCCCACTAATAACTAACTTAATCTGCGTCACAGACCGATATCTACATTGATTTGCTACCTGATAAATCTTGTCAGCTGTGTTGGACCTTACAGGCCTTAGCGCATTAAATATTACCTACGTTCTCTTTAAAACAAGACTTGAGGAAATCAAAAGTTAGAAATACTAGGTACAGTTGTCGTGGACACGACTGTATTGTATTTGTTTTGAAATTATCTAACATAACAACTAACGACCTGTTTACTCGAAACTGGATCATAAATATGCTAACGTAATATAATTGAACAAGATATCTCAAAATATTTAATGATAAGTTGGGGATCGAACCCTCTATCCGGCGATGTTAACAAACTGTGTCACCATTAGCCTTGCCGATATGCGTGTGAGTTCAGCGGAGTGCTCTGCATAGAATCACACCATTCAGGTAATAGGTAATATTTGCATCCAATGTTAAGTAATTTTCCTAATATCCATGCATTTATTTTCATCTCTAGAAATTCTCTCGCATGGTCATTATCCTCACGCCATATGAATTAGGGCAAGTCAGTAGTGTTTAGCGCACGCCGGCGGCGAGCGTCACATACGATCAGTTTCTATAATCAAAATAATGACAGACCGGCAAATCACAGCTAATCGCTGCGGAGAGAGCATGCCGATGTCGACACGGGATTGGTGGAAATCGAAAGTTCCCCGTTGATTATTGGTTTTTACACAAACGTTGCGCGGTTTTCATTTACGACCGGTAATGAGATGTTGCAAGATTCACGGCCTTGCAACCGCATGTAATAGGAACGGTTGATTGATGTCGAAGGGGTAATGACGCGATGACTGACTAAAAGGTCTTATGTTACACGAAAGTTAACTCATTCAATACTACGTACTCCTTTAAGGGTCTTTTACATAAGGGAACCAATGAACCCGGCCCTTTGTCCAGTGTTAACGATTTTGAATTTTAACATTCAACCGCCACAGTTCGCACATCACAATGTAACTTTATACAGAGAGCCGCAACTTCAGGGCAATGTCCCGCAAACCACATGGGATCTAATCCATTATAGGTTGTAGCGAACTCGAGTCATTAGTGGATTGATTTAACACCAGGAAACGTCTGCGTCTCGCTAATGCCCGCGGCACATTCACTTACTTAATTGGACAACCGGTGATAGGCCCAGAGGAATGCTATCAACCAATCTAGCTGGATTCCTTATTATTGAAAGTATAGTAGCTGTCACAAAAATATGCAGTTAACTTGCAAGCTTCCTGGGTACCGAACAGTAGCTACAGTTGCTTGTAAGCTACAAGATATTTCCCGTCCCTTAAATATTATTTCAAGTATAAATATATTGAACAAAAACTTAATGATAACACATCAAAAATAAATTAGAACTTTTAATATACATACAGGTGTGAAGTACATTGAATAGAATGACATAACTGGCTATTATAATGCTATTAAAAACAAATTACGTTTCGTATCAACAGAAATATAAACATACAAATCTCAATACTTTTAGAACGTGACTCATTTTGTCTCCGACGCTAGACCGTAGAAACCTTGAAGTTAGTGCACTGTTGCACCTGACGTCATTGTATAGGAAACGCTTCAACGTTGCGGTTTTTACGTGTAGTGGTAAACCCAACAACAATGATTCGGTACGAAATTCACGCACACTACGTCACGGTGTTTGAATCAGATGTAAATGTGTTGCAACTGTCATCTATCTTTTTTTTTGGCATAAAGGAGGTGAACGTGCCACCCAATAGTTAGTAGAATCAGAGATCCATAGACACTTGCAATCACAAGACCGCAATCTTTAGACGGCAAATGCGTTGCCAAATCTGGGGACTCAGATGGAACACCATATGCTAGTCATTTTACCCGTTGTCTTCTCCCCACACTGGAATACAACGATGTGACCACCGCTTGGCGGCAGATTGCAGGTATGGTAGCGATTAAAGGAATCTTGCAAAAGACCCTACCAGACATTACAGACACACACACTCACCTAGGCCAAAGCGATATAGTATTTTTTTTTCTTTGCCCCGCGGCGGCTTGAACAGCTACTACCGCGGGAATATGGCGTTTCCACTATGAAGTGATTTCGCCAGTGTCAAGTATATATAAGTATAAATCAATATAGTAATAAAATACAATCCAATCTTCTCTAGGAAGATTGGTGGCAACGTTGTACGGTGATATGTAGGACAGAGGCCAAGATAGTTTTAACCTCTGTACCACTGCGAGTCCACTTGAAACGAGAAGTAAGATGCCAGGATACACGAAATAAGTCCAAGTCTTCTATCACTGTGCAACACAAAGGCATTAAAAGTACAAATCACTAACAAAAAGGAACTTTGAACACCTAAATACACAAAAATAAAAACTAAAACAAATTACACATCCGCCATCTTTTGACGTTGCAAATGGCCTCCCAAGCGATTTAGTTGTAAGTTAGTACTTTTAAAATATCACGTTTCCTGATACGCTGAAAGCAAAGCATGACATTTGAGGTGTCATTTCACGGTGGACGTATTAAATATTATGAGGCATAAACCTGGCTGGTAAGATTGTTTCCCGCCGCGCACGTGTCTCGCTGTGGCCGTTACGCCGCGGAGTACTTTGTGCAATCTATTGTTCTTATTTTGATTTGTGCAATATACGTACATTTTGACTTAGTTGATGATTAAGATTGTGTCAATGTCTTTGTTCTTTCTTAATTTTAATAATATGTTTTGTAGAAGATAATGATATGTCTGACTGACTTATACGGGTATAAAGAGATACATAGATTTGCAATACGAATTCAAGAGTTGAAACTTCTATTCCATTTTTTATATTTTATTACTGATGATGGAAAGTGCATCGTGCAGTCGTCTTATTTAGTAAACTTTCTGTTTCAAAAGGTAGCTTTTAAGCCAAATTCATTATTTTTTTACTATAAAAGACTAAAAGTTAGTGTGTGTTGACGACGTTTTATGATCTGTCAAAAACAAAACATAAACTTACTTTCTATTAATCTCTCATGAAAAAACAGTTTTAGGCGTTCGACACTCAAAATTAATTCTCAGGTACCAAGTCACTTTAACATTAATTATTGAGCCATTAGAAAACCCTTTTTTATTGTCGTCGTCAGTATTGGTTTTCTGCGACCTTCATAATCTATTATGATCTACTTATGGTTTCTATTAAGGTCGTCTTTATCGAGATGCATAAACGCAGATAAAAAAGCTGTCCCTTTCTCCACCGCGGCGGGTGCTTTATCCACCGCGACCTGGCGACCATAATATGATACGGGACCTGGTAGGTACTCCTGGTTGTAAAGTGGCTCAACATTTTAAAGTTGACCGTACAATGCCGTATTCAGATTGTTTCGAAAATGTGACTAGCCAGTCCTAATCCAATATGCGTCTATGTCGCAACAGCCAGCGTGTCGCCGCCGCCCACCGTCTGTCGCAGCGCCTTATACGGCCCGGCTTAGCGCGGCCTCCGCTCTGTCTCGCTCCGACCTTCGGCTAATTAACAATACTCTCCAACAAAAAGCCGCGGAAGCGCTCAAGCCAATAAATTCTGAGATGACTGAGGTTACAATTACTCAGCAATACCTTTCAAAATCAATATAACTGTTTATCCTTTATTAAGTGGCAAACAAATACAGTTTTAATGAGCCGTGTCGTACCTTTAATTAAGTTATCAGTGTAAGGAAATGAGACGTGAAAAGTGGACACTTAGGTCACTTGCGCAAGCGATATTCGGTTGACGTGTTAGTGAGGCTTCCGGCTTTTCGCTGTCGTAAAACTCGTAAGCGCCGTAATTTGTCTCTGGCTTTAATTTTTTCATCTTATTTTATGGCTGCTTGTTTATTCCTGTCTGGTGATAAAATATTGACTACTTTATTGAGATTAGCGGACTACCTAGTTTCTTATGCTAATTCACGAGAGATACTCTTAAGGATGACTTTGTTGTTTAAACCTAGATGAGAAAGTTAAAATGTTTATAAATTGGAATAAGTAAAATAAAATAAAATGCTACTTCTACACATGCGGGACTATATGTACCTAGACGAATATACTATTACACAGGTAACGTTTTCCTCTACGTTTACATGTTTTGAAATGGCCGAGTAAATAGAGATTGATGGAAGTTGTTCTAAATTAAGCTTTTACTTTACTTCCATCGGCCATTTTCCAGTTCTCGTCAATCACCGATCCCGCTCGGTAACTGTTTTCTACCAGAGATTGTTAATAACTGTGGGACCGATCTTATCACTAAATTGATCTAGTTCGAAATCGCCTTCGCAAGCCGACGGATAACCGAGGAAAAATTGCACAAGCAGTCATTTGTTTCATTACAAGTAAAACCATAAAACAAAACACAGTTTTAGATAGGCATTTCATTCATGATTTTAGGCAGCTACACACTCATTCAAGTTAATTGGATTGAATAAACATTTTCAACTGCCTAATCGTGGAATTGTATCAAAAGAAAATTGTTCGTTGGCATTCTCTTTGAAGCCAGTAATTTTCGGTACGAATTCACAAAGAGCCTTTGGTAAATATTTAGATTATTTCCGAAAAGTTTTTTAACAGCTATGGGGCTGGTGTGTCAGTGTTTTTTTTAATTTGAATAAGAAAAGTAAACTTTTTTGGGGTTACCTTTGTTTCGGCGAAATATGTTATCGTTTCCCAACCGGTTCATTTGCCAACCCGCTTTGTTTTCTGTAACCGTAAATATTTCAGTATGTTATAAAAACTAACCTAACCTAACCTGTAGTGTAGGGTTCTACACGATGGTACTAAAATAAATCCTGAAAAAAAAATATAACATTGAGTTGGCAAATGAAAAAGTTGGGAAACGATACATTTGGGAAACATATTTTTGCCAAACGGCAGGCTCCCACTTTTTTGCCCTCGTCCGCTCCTTCCATGGCCTATGTGTGTATTCGTATATCCTCTAATCGATGTCCTGGACGATATTTATGCCTACGTTTTGTTTCTTTTTCTCTTCCTAATATTTCTTGGTAACAATTCAACCAACGATTTGTGAAGGGATGCAGGAATCAGCTGGAGACAAGTGTGAACCGATGATGGTGAAAATACCTGAGGATGACCTATATCCAGCAGTCAAGTGAATATGTTCTGGCCGACATTACATTACGTAATGGCTAAATAAGAGCTGGAATGTCTTTTCTCTACAATATTCTTCTATAATTTTATTAAATAGCCCTTTATTCCAAACTTGAAATATCACTGTACCTAAACAAGTTTATTTTAAGTAAGTGTTTTACAAAATGTCTCTCAACTCTGTGTGCATTGTTGCCTGTCTTGGACAACTCGTCTCCAGTTAGTTGCCGCTGTAGTCTTTATTTCTTCTTTCCACCTGTGTTTAGTACCCCAAGTTCTTGTGCCATTCCTCGGGTGCCGTTCTGTAGTTGCTCTGCTCCATTTATCATTATTGTCACACGGATGTAATAATAATAATAATAAATTATTTATTCACAAGAACATGGGTACATTACATGATGGTACAGGATGGTAAGGAGTTCCAACATATTCTGCCATAAGACGGCGTGTAAATATCTAGTAATTAAAATAATAATGTGGCTTAATTAAATGTCAAAGAATAATGTCAATTTTCATTTTTCAATTAAATAAGATTGTATAGCTATAGCAGAATCACAGAAAATATATATGTTACACTTAAGGATACAAGGCGCTACGTGTAGTTATAATAGATCCTTATCACTGAGGTAATCATTCACCGAATAGTAACATTTCTTAAGAAGTAAATGAAATAGCCTACTTTTGAAAGAATTTAAAATCATATCTTTAAATGAATCTGGTAAATGGTTGAAAATCCGAATAGCCATACAGTAAGAGTTCCTTCTGCATACTTTTAGCTTTTGGTAGGGCACATATAGCTTATTGCTGTACCTTCCTGCTCTAGAAAACACATCACAATTTTTTTTAAACAGGTAGGAATGCTTCATTACAAATACACATATCTCAAATATGTAAAGGCTTGAAAGCGATAAAATTTTACAATCTTTAAAGAGTGGTTTGCAGCTATCTAGATATTTAGCTCCACAAACAGCCCGAATGCACTTTTTTTGAACTCTAAACACCATTCCAGCATCCACCGAGTTGCCCCATAGTATGATGCCATATCTTAGCACTGACGACACATAACCATTATAAGCTAACAGTGCAGTTTGTTTATTTACGACATTTTTCAACCGACTTATGGCGAAAGAAAATCTGTCTAGTTACAAACATATTTTTTCTACATGAGATTTCCAATTGCAATATTTGTCCATTGAAATACCCAGGAATACAGAGTATTTTTACAGATGTGTAATGATATACGTATTTTTGATATACTTTCACTAGATATAACAACTTTTGATATATTTTCATGGAATATAACCACTCAAGGGATATAATAAACTTTTGATATAACAACAAAAGAGATATTTTCATGGTGTATAATGTTCAATTATAATAGATCTTTAATATATTAGACATGTTATTATTCTCAAGGTCCCAATTTTGTCTTTATACTGCTTGTCATATCAATTCATTTGAATTATGCATTTCAGATTATACCACTACTACATTAACCCACTGAACGTTATATCGAACACAGTTATATCACATGTACGTTATACTATAGGTATATGACTGTTCGATAAATAGTTGTTATATTATAAGTTCATTATACCTGATAATAGTTAGATACATACATACATACATACATACATATCTTCACGCCTGTCTCCCAATAGGGTAGGCAGAGATTATGGAACGCCAGGTGCAAATAGTTAGATCATATCAGAATATGCCAAATATTGTTATACCAAAAGTGCATTATATCCCTTAATCGTTATATCTAGTGAAAATATATCAAAAATACGTATACCGACCGTTACGCACCCTTGTCACACATCATAAGGCCTGTCCATTTTAGTTGGTCTATCCATCTTCTAAACCGCTTGGTATCTAAATAAAAAGACAGTAATTGATTTCAATTCCATATTACCTTTTTTCTTTTCATAGCAAATAGTTTAACAATCAACTGTAATGTACTAATGACCGGCACGATCGATTATAGATCGCACGTGATGAATGTGCGATGTTTTTAATCGATGCTTGATTTATAGACCTTGTTATCGATGATCGAAATGTCAGTGCCGGCCGTGCCGGGGCGTGATCCTTGCGGCTATCCTTTGTTTTTCGATGAGCTTTAGATGTGGGATACAATCCATCATCATCATGATAGCCGAAAGATATCGATTGCTACTAGACATAGGGCTAAGGGTTGCCAAAATGAGTGAAAACGAAACAAAAGCATTGTTATTTTTCCACAATATGGCTTTTATAAAAGACAGCACATAAGTAATGTCCTTGGTGTTGCTGATGTCCATAAGCAGCGGTAACCATTTTCTATAAGGTAGTCCGACTGTTTGCTGACTTTTGACAATATAAAAGCTATATAGATAATTAAGTTTCAGATAAATATTGGTCGTATATGCCATTGTCCTATAATTACAAAATTCAAAATTTTCTGGCTCTTTTACACGTCGGTAAAATGTATTGAATCTACTAGCGCTTCGAACCAAACCATCATAGCAAAGAAGAAGCACCGCAAGAAACACCAGCAGAAGGTAATTTTTTCAATCATAAAACAAGGTATTGCTTTGTGTTGCGGAGATCTAATATTTAATGATCAACGATCGATACTTCTTCTTCTAAAGTACATACATCTGATAAACATGAGCTTTATCGTGATTTAGCTTGCTCTTAAATTTTTAGTACGTAATAAATATTAAAAATGTTAGTTTGTTGCAGTTATTTCAAGGGGCGTTTCCCAGACGTTAGAAATAATTGGTTTTCAAGTAAATAACGCTCTCGTTCACAGAGACGGGAGTTTTTTTTATCTAACCCGAGATTACTTCCACCGGACCTTTAGAGGGTGATAAATTTTTATGAGTTGTTTTTAAGGGTTGCAACAAAGTAACTGTAATATTTTGTTTGTTTTAATCATAATTTATTTACATAAAATTGTTATCTGTTAGTTTGGTCCTATGGAAAAACACTACTAAAAAAACGACTGAACTCACTAATACCATTAGAAAAATACAAACTCAAACTCAACTCAGAGAATTGAGTAAAAAACAAGATTTAAAAAAAAACACACTTCGAGAATTAAAGACATGTCGGGCACTGCTCGGTCAACTGGGGGGTTATAAATAAATAAAATAAATTTATTCGTAAATAATAATTGTAAATCGTATGTTCATTATAAATTTCCTTAATTCAATCTACACTTATCTGAGCTATTCGTTATTTAATTTGGAATGCAGGTAGCCCTGTTCTGACTTAAATTGATCAATTAATATCTATAAATATTGATTACTTACAGTAAGTAACAGCCCTAGATATGATTATCCCATCGCAAATTTATTGCAAAAAATTAGTAGGTCGGTCGTGCAAAAATGCATGCAATTTGTAGAGCGTGTAATTATTTCGGTCGCAACTAGCCGCAGTTCTTTAAAACACAGTGCTTAGCGGCCATTTAACATTTTTAAGTACCCGTATATCGCGCCCCGCGGTCTTCTCTGGTCGTAACCGTAGACTTTTACATAATGATTACCTGAAGGAAAGTTTCGTCGGACGGTCGCTTAAGTGTCCTAAAGGTAAACTGTTTAAACATTATGACTTTGTAGGTGGTACTTTGGTTGGCCAGTTCTAAATTAAAACATAAATAAATTTGTTATCAGCCGTCATGTGAACTTTCAGGATATATTCTGGGCATAAATCTTAGAAAACTTATTTTTCTTCGCAAATGTGTATCTAATACTTACGCGTTTTTATAAATATTTGTTATTGAACTTTTCTTTTAAAGTAATGTGCTGTGCAATTAACTTCATAAGAAAGTATTTTTGAACCATGTCGTTGTAGTGTCAGATTTGAACTGTCAAACGGAAATATTGAACAAAAATAAACCGAGTGAAAGCCACAAGGTACCCACGTGATCATGATCATCTACCAATGACATTAAATACTCTTAATACCTCCACTACAAGTCAACATATCATTCTGGCAATGATTTAAAATATGGCAATAGTTAAACCAAGCTTCTTAACCGTTAATTTACTCTCAATATAAACACACCATGATCATAAAGTCCGATCTACACTCACCGGCAAAATACTGGCCCACCCGTCTTTTGTTGATACAATTGTCAACAAGTATAACTTCTTAAATCAGAGAGTAACTTCTCAAATACTGAACGAATTTCAATGTAGCTTGTATTATTTTGTAGCTAATTATATTTTTTTAAATCGTACAATACATAACAATTTACTATTCCTTTGGAAAGAACCACGGCCTTTTGCAAAATATGTTTGTTGGCCATTTTTGACGTTAAAATTTGGCTAAGTATTTTTTTGAAGTTACTCTCGACGTTAAAGACGTTACAGTTTGTAAACAGTTGTATGAACAAAAGACGGTTGGTCGAGTATTTATGCCGGTGAGCGTAGTTGGGAGTTTATAATAAGTACAGGGTGAGTTTATTATAAGAGTAAACCTTTATTATAAGAATAAACCTAATCAACGATAAATAATCAAAGTCCGTAAAGGATGTTAACCGATCAAGCAGTAAAGCTATAACTGGAACGCGTTGACGCTCGCGCTGTAAATCTAAACGGTGCCTATTAGTAGTCAAAGACTGGGCCGCGATTTGTTGTCAGCTGCATGATTTATGCATTTTGGAATGAGGAAATGCCATTTAATGTTGCCATCGTTATGTTTGTCAAGAGAGTAATATTAAATGCCACACGTTCTAGTTTTCCAAAGGAAATGGAGTTCGATTTCGAGCTATTAAGGTTCATGTGTATATTTTTTCAAGAAATGGTTTAGTTTTTTTAGTAGGTAACAAAGAGGCTTCTCATTTAAGTATGGGAAAGCAGTTTTAACTCGAGTTAAGGTTATTAAATTAACTTAATCGACATCAATAAGCTTATCTTTGGGCTGATTTTTTAACCGGCTCCAAATCAAGAAAATCTGACAAGTTTCTCAATTCTGTTATATATTTTTAAATTGTTGGTTACATCGTAACTCTGATATTCATAAAATGATTAGATTTTTTTTTTAATAACTTTCAAATCGGTAAGCTTCCAGAATAAGTCAATTTGTTAGCAATACCCGGTTCTTATACCTAGTGGAATCTATGAAGAACTAAGGGAACTCCACAAATATTAATAAGCATACACATAGCAATCTTGGTATTTTCAGCAAGTCAAGCATTTTGTATTCAGAAAGGACCATTTGGCGAAGTGGAACTGATGAAGAGGAACACAGATTGCAATGGAACTTCCTCAATGATACCTATTTCAAGGCTGCGGCGATAAGATATCACGATTAAGATAGTTAACCGCAATTAAATACGAAGCTAGCTATCCTGAGTTAGATTTCGGGTATGGGGAAATATTTGTATGTGAGAGATTAAGCCATAATAATTTATTTATTTAGATGATCACTAAGGAAGGAATATGATACAGGATTGGTGTCTAATATGTAAATGCTAGTAATCTAGTCGCGAGCAGCTGTGGCAGCCCCGCAAGGCCGGAAGGAAGTAAATCTGATCGCTCGTAATCTCTGTAACCGAACACAGCTCCTGCACGGCTTCAGTGTACCAACTTATTTCAGTTCTGTAGTGGATAATAGTGCGTGATTTGTTGGAAACTAGAGTAAACACTACCCATAAGACCCAATAAAGTTCTTAGTTCGTATTCAAAACATATTCGTCTTTCGCATACTGATCCTTCTAGAGCTTTTTAAGCTGTAGGAACACAACTGTCACTGTAAAAGGCGCTGCGAACTTTTTCCCTCCATTCTAGGCGACAATCCGCTTCATTAGCGCGATTAGCGACTGATCCGCGATTTATCCCGGCTGTCATACAGAGTGGCGACTGCGCGTGGGCAGGCAGAGCGACGCCGCGTCGCTAGGGATGTGGCCGTGCGAGCGGATGACCTACGATTGTAATTCTGATTGAACTGATAGTCAAGCATGAATTATAGGAATAAACAGACGCCCTAGACGAGATGCACGTAACGGTTTTCGAAAACTGTCAAATGTATGAAGTCAACATATGACAGCTTACGTCAAACCTATACATTTTCGATAACGATAACGATTACGCAATGCATCTTGTCTAGGACCACAGGGGCTCTATTATACTCCGTAAAACCGCATTGCTTTTGGCATGTTATCTTATTTTCAACGTTATGATAGCTCTTATTTACTTGACAGTAATGTAGGCCGAGCTAAGAACGATACGATAACATGTCAAAAGAAATATAGTTTTACCGCGGAGATTAGAGCTCCGGACCCGAGACCCTAGCCAAGATTCATTACGCTAACTAGCATTTCTATTCGTTTCGTTTTTAAACCAATCGAGTCACTGGTAGATCACGTGACTCTTCGTATCACATCATCTACCAGTGACGCGATTCGTTTAATAACAAAACGAATAGAAATGCTAGTTAGCGTATTACATCTTGGCTAGGGCCTCTGTCGTGGGTACAGCGGCTAACCTCATCATATTAGGATGATAAGAATAGGAACAGTTTTCTTGCTCTCTTTTCATTACTACCAGTCCACTGGTTGGGAGGGTTTGGCCCAAATTTTTCAATTATTTGTTTATTGAAACGTTAAAAGTTTACCTTACAAAAACCACTATCAAGATTTCATCTCAAGAAAAGTAAAAATCTGGTTAAATTTATAAATCCACATGCTTTTCTACATCAAAGCAGCACTAGCATCATACGAGTTGTGAGGAGTTGTGACACCTCGTTCAGTAAATGAGTTCCGCTGCCGTACACACCGCAGATAAGCTGGCTCCCGACAGCAGCGAAAATAACACGGATTATGTACTTGAGCGCAACAGGTTCTGCGCAGGTTTGCCTTACATAAGTATAGTTTATTTGATGAGCCACAGAGATATTTATAAAACCCTGTCGGGATGTCCCCTAAAAGAAAGAAATAACATTTTCATCACACTTGCTCGTAAATGGTGTTATTCCATGCCTGTATACAGAAGGACAATGGCCTAAATTGTTCCCGCGGGAATTATGGCGAGTTTGTCATCCCTAGGGAGTAATGACTTTCTTTTTAAAATTTGCAACTCTTTCGTACATCATTTCTGACTAAGGAGGTTTAATTTTCAGCCAAAAATTTAATCGGTTTCTAATTTCATCTTTAAAAATTAGCTATAGACTAACTTACATTACACAAAACCTATACGCTTCATTAAACTTCATTATTTTTATACCTATTTCAAGTTTATATCAACATTTATCATTAATTTTAGTAATTATACATTTTTATCAAATTGGCTAAATCTGGCTCGAATCCAGGTCGAAACTAAACGCAGTTATTATCTGTCACAAAAAAAATATCGTTTCTATTTACGTTCCCGTTGGTCAAAAGTTATTTCTTTATATTTTGCAGAGTTAAGTGTTTTCTCTTTGTTTTTTTTCCTCGCAAATATGATGAAAACCATTGTGTGTATCACAGGCAGTAAGGGGATTACTAACTCGAGTCATTAAAAGCCCTCCGCCTTCGGCGTCGGGCTTCTAACACTCTCGTTAGTAATTCCCTTCATACGACCCTTGATGCACAATGTACTATTATTTTTGACAAGCAAACAAATAAAACCCAACAAAATATTGATATAAACAAAATACCTGTTGAAACGAAATGGTTCCAACTCAGCGTTATGCTGGCGTTTATACCAGCGCCGGTCTTCCGTTGGAACCATACCAGTGAAACCACGGAAGATAACACATACACACTTAACTAACATAAACACAGAACATATCATTTTACCAAATTTCAGTTATAAAAAGATTTTATTTTTTTGAAGCCCTGTTGTTGTCAGATTATCTTAAATATTAATTACATAGGTTAGGTTAGGTTGGGTTAGACGTGTGTCTGTCACAAAATCTTAACTCCTGCGCATAGAAAGTCTAGAAACGCCTGTCGATACACATTCTATGAAATGAGTGTCGACCAAACAAGAGTAAACCCCCGGTCGCAGAAAGCCAATGATTTATTTCGGCTGCTAACATACTAACTAATATTAACAGTTAATTGTCATTAAATTATAAGAAAATAATAGCACAGCTGAACACGACTTCCTTGTTTTAATGATGGTTATATTAATTAGTATTTAATCAGTGCTAATCCAGGAAAACCTCAACAATAACAAAATAATTGCATTCCACTGGTTTTTATCAGTGGCAACGTCGCATTAAATTACTAGAACACTAGTACTATTTACTGTATTTTACAAGTAGTACTAGATGCGAAAAGCACAAGACCGGTCTGAGTGAAAAGCCTTGGGGGAGGCCTATGTCCAGCAGTGGACGTCTTTCGGCTGACATGATGATGACTAGATAAAGATAAAGAGACACCAATACAAAACCACATTACATAGATACAAAAAGATCAAGACGCAGAGAAATTGTTGCGAAACGGTCCCAACTCAGCTCGCTAGCACTGGTCTTCCGTTGGAACAGCTTGTTGAAGAGACGGAAAGTGACACACTTAACACAAAACAACGTTAAAAGAAAAACATCAAGGATCAAATACAATCATTTATTTTGTTGTATGTGCCTCGATCGACCATAAAATTTACAGCCTGGTAACACCAAGGAAACAGAAACGTATACTACGTATTTAGTATTTATTTACACTATAATGATGCTTTTCTTGTAAATAAACACGACTCCAGACTGAATTATGTACTCGTCTTGTCAAGGCAATAACATTTATTTCGATAGTTGGTTTTACGTGCCCTATTATAGCAATAATAAAAAAACAACAATGCCATAGCAGCGTTTGGTCCAATTGGAAAAAAAATAATATGCTAAAGGCACTTTTTCCATTGATACGATTAAAAGTCTTAGACACCTTTGTCAAAGTAAATATTTAAAATATCACAGGGAATCTCACCCAAATCGGGCTAGTCCCAAGCTAAACTCTAGGTTTGTACGATGGATAATTCGGCAACGATTAAAATATCTACAATATACTCTAGGGATCTAATTTAATTTAACTGTCTAACTTCATCAGATTCCCTCCTTTATACGTATTTTCACAAAGATGGTCATCAACTGATAAGTGGTCAGTTATTAAAGCCTACCTCATTCAAACTCAACCACAGACTATATACAACTCAAACTAATTCAGTTTATTACATAATCGATTGATACATTTTGACGAATCGAATATACACTGAAACACAACAGCAAAATAGCTTTATTCGATTGCAAGTAGTTTATAATGTACATGTGTTGTCCCCAGCCCCCCCTCGCCCTCGCGCCGCCGCTGGCCCTGCCCGCGCCGACGAGCGCGCCCGCGCCGCCCGCCGCGCTCGCTGCCGCGCCGCGCACCATCGTCATACAGCGCCCCGACGCGCGCCACGGCTTCGGATTCACCTTGAGGCACCTTGTTGTTTACCCACCGGATTCACTGCAGGTAACTACACGTACTCCTATATAGTGGATTAAGGGTGAGTATCCACCAGAGCTGTTCGAGATAGCAGAGCGGTGCGCAAGGAAAAAATCCACCAACAGAACAGCTCCGTTGAGCGAGGCTGGAGATATTAAGTAATCAATATTGGTGCATTTTTCATCGCTCTTTTACCTCGATGACGCGCTGGTCTAGTTGGTAGTCACCCTGCCTTCGAAGCTAGCAGTCCTGGGTTCAGATCCCGGTAAGGGCAGATATTTGTGTTTGTGTATAAGTATGTATTTCTCTATATAAGTATGTATATCGTTGTCTAGTATCCACAGTACAAGCCTAGAGCTTAGTTTGGGACTAGGTCAATTGGTGTGACATTGTCCCCTGATATTTTATAGCTCTGGTGGATTCTCTTCCTAAGGTACGAGTAGCTTAGAACTCCTAAGGCATAGAGCGTGACAGATCAATCACTCGATCAATCGAGTTTTATATCGATTTCGATCCCTAGCTGCGTTGAGTTTTGGCCAATTATATTTTCTGTGGAGATCGATGCAGATGCTCTTATGATGTAGTTTATAAAGAAGTCGGGAGGAAACATTCTGCAAACTAGATAAAATAAGATAAGCCTAAGATCGGTTTTTTTTCTGTGGGAATAAAAATCCGATCTTAAGGGATGAAATTGACCCTCGGGCCATTTTTGGTGAGCCCTAATGTAGTAGTAAGGATGGTCTTGTCCGAAGCGCTGGTAGATTCACTATATTAACGACGTGTAAAAGAGCCCTCATGTGGCCTATTTAATAAATAAATATTTTGAATTTTGTACAATGACTCTTTCCTCGGTACCTCTTAATCGGTAACAAAAATATACTTTACCGATCTGCGTTCCAAAAGAAAAAGACACTGAGAATTAGAGATCGTTGCTTAGGTCAGCAGCCCTGTCATCAATGTAGAACGTCTATGTATTTACACGGTGAATTGTATAATTCCAGGAGCTATACGAGGATGCGCGCCACCTGGCGGTGGGCGCGGTCGGCGCTCCGATGGACACGATCTTCGTAAGGTCGGTGCGGCCGGGCGGGCCGGCGGCGGCGGCGGGGCTGCGCGCGGGCGACCGCGTGCTGGCCGTCAACGGGGAGCCCGTGGCCTGCGGCCGCAGCCGCGCGCCCTACGCCAGAGTCGTGCAGCTGGCGCAGCGGGAGCCACGGACCTTGAGGCTCACGGTTGTGCCGAGGGATCACGATCTGCTGCAGAGGGTAAGCTTTTACTTATTAACCTGGGACTTAAACAGGGGGCAAAGCTTAATGTGTGTGTAATAAATCTCTATGCATGTGTGTGTTTGTGTCATAGAGCTCCCAAATTAATTTCGACGCAGTTCTTAGCTAGTTTTCATGGAAATCGGTTTTGGGTCGTTTATGAGTTAATAATGGGGTCGTTTTACTTCGGAGTTTGATCTGTTTATTGGTTGTTAAATAACTGACCAGCGATAGGTTGGTTTTATCCTTGTTTTATCTCATGATACTTAAGTGACAATGAAGTCGAGAAGAAGTTTGGTAGGGATATAAATAACGTGACTTTCATATAGTAGGTACTTGTAATGCGTCAGTTACAATTCCCGCTTTACTGGTGTTACTGTTAATTATATAGTATATTTAACAGTAACTTAAGTAAAGCGGGAATTGTAGGTAATATCGCATTCGGTAAGATGAGAAATACCACCTCAATCTGTGTTTCAGCTTTACTCATGGAATGTGGTAATTTCATTCAAAAAAGACATTATCTACGATATAAAATCAATAGTCTTATTTGTTAATGTCATAGATAAATTATAAATAAATACATAGCATTTGTATAATTTCTGGTGACATTGTTGTATCTCATCAACAAATTTTTAAATCCATTTGTTGTTTAGTATTTCAGTGAAGCCGCCTACAACCCTGAGTCGAACCAGCGACACATTGAGATGCCGGCGCCGATCACAGAACATGAGTCGCGGCTGTTCGACGCGTACCGGAGGCCTCGGGCTGCGCTGTCGGCCCCACAGGCACCCAGGCGCGAGGACCCGGAGTATGCAAGCGTAGCGTCGCTCACACCTTCGAGATACGACGTACCACGGCTCCAAAACACACCCCACCATTTATTGCATGATAGGTAAACTCGTATAAATGTTTTTTTCTAAAATTAATTTAATGGTTCTTATTGTATTGTTCTAATTATTATTGTTATTACAGTAGAAGAGAATCTGACACATCGCTACCATCATCGGCCACAGAAAGCAAAGACAGCCTTGGCTCCTTCGACTCGAACTCGACCCTCACCGGCAGAGAAATTGACGACTCGATTATCTTATCCCGAATACGAAAGAGTCTCGAACAGAAAGAGGCCTTCCTCCGACGCCCGAGCCAACCCACCGGATGGGTCACCCCCGACGTCCCACCTCCTATAAAACAGAAAGAGTTCTACGCCAGGCCGCAAAAGCTACAGAAACCTGCGTGGCCACCCCCCGCCTCACCTCCTCTCGCAGCATCCCCACCTCCGTTAATACAACCTCAAATTCAAGAACACAAAAGAGATGACTGTTCTGCTAGTGTAGACAGCGGAACGTACAGCGGATACGGAGAAGTGAATGGGACTCACAATGACAAACAGAGGCTAAAACCGGACAAGAGTCAATTTGTGGCGACGCTCTCGAAAATACAAGAGACGGCGTCTAATAATAATGGGTCTATGAATAATGGATCTTCTCCTGAACATCAGGAAGGTGCTTCTACGAGTAATCAGGACAGCAGGTAAGGTTCACTCAAAAATACACTACCTCTTGTGTATAATAGCGCTTTTATGCTCATGGTTTCGGGTACTTAATATTCGGCCAATTTCCAATATTTCTCTGATTTGATTCGAAAAAAAACGCCAATGGTGGCCCCTACTGACCCTTTCACTCACTTTTGCTCTGTATAGGTATCTCTTTTGTCAATCTTCTTCTTTTTTCTACTTGTTGGTAGGTAATTATTTTGCAGTAACGCTTTCAAACCATAAAAAGAAACGTACCAGCTTGTGCACCTAAACCAATGGTTTTTGGTTACAGGTACCCAGTCCCCGAGCTCCAGCTGGTAACGGCGCGGACGAGGCAGCTGGAGGAGGCGCGGGGCGGCGGCGAGCGGCGCACGGAGGTGGCGCGCAGCGAGCTGGCGCGGCTCTCCACCACGCGCCTGGAGCCCAGCGTCGCGCTGCGCCGCAAGGAGTTCGAGACGCGCACCGCCAGGAGAGAGGCCAGGTCGCTCGACGTGCAACCTCAACATGGTAAGGATCAAGATCAATGGTCAACCCACCATGACGATAGGATTTTTACCTTCGTTAAAGACCTCCCTAAATAGAGTAAGATGCAATGGTGTTTTCTTTGATATTTTATATTCGTTCTAGTTATTCAGAGATTTAGTTTATACTCCACGCTCTTAACTTCAAATGGGTACGTTTTTGCTTGCAGATTTAGAGCATGAAATTCCACTCGGAGGCAGCTTATCAGGAAACCAGTTGATGATCACCGGCAGTAAATACCTCCATTGTCCGCCCCCCGATAAATATGTTCCCGGTTAGTATATTTATTCTATCAAAAGCATTGATGCCAATTTCGGTTTGGAAAGATATAGATTTTTTTTTTTTTTCAGAAACAGAAAAGGTTCAAATGCGAACAAGGTCTAACAGTACAGGCAGTGAAGGCTTACCTATTAGAAGACATCATGCCACAGGTAAGAATCGAAATTAATAATCATATTTCCAATTTTAAAGCCACTATTATATTATTAAGCGTATAGCGAATATTTTCACGCTTCACACTACACTTTAATGCGTAACTTTATTTAACTTGATTAAGTATGATAATCGTAGGTAGTTATTTACTGGTAAGTAGATGCTGTATCACACGATTATCTAACTTCTCATCAACTTGTGCTGCGTTTTCCACCTTTTGAATTGAAACTGCCAATTAACGATGATTTATAAAGGTTAAAAGAGGTTATAAATCCCCTAGAATGGACAGCCTTTGGAAAAAACTATGATTCTGTAATAAAAACGCAGCACAAATAGTCACGCGGAGCTTGAAGCACCTCTAATAGCACTGTTACCGCTCCAAGATGGCAGTCACGCGAAGCGACGTATGGGGCTGAACAGGGAGCAAATGGAGGCGATGAATCGGGTATCGCTGCCAGGCGCGGCGAACGGGCCCGAGGCGCCGCAGAGGCCGACACAGCTGAGCTTGGCGCCGCCCTCGGCCAACAGCTCGGCCTCGGCCTCGGCCGCCACCTCGCCGGCCTCGCCCTCGCCGACGCCGAGCACACCCGCCGACTCAGGTCCCGCCTGCGACACGCCTCATCTTCTTCTTGGAATGCTCTCGCTCCCCTTGTACTAATATGGTCAGAGAGCTCTGATCTGATCGCAAGTTTCACACAATACCTTAAATGCAACGGGATAAGTGAAGATCCCTTGAATTCAATAGACATGGGTGTCGCAAAACCAGTCGTTGTGACTTGATGATGTTCAAACTTGCTGTCAAATTTGCATGCTCCTGTAATCTGAGTGAAATTCTAAATGGTTTCAAAGCGACGTCTACCCCATCCACATCCAGACGTGGCTTCGAAGCATCACAGGGGAGCGACCGGTCTAACCTTCTCTGATCACTAACTAACGGAATGCGTTGAGTGTGCTTCTAGGTGTGCTACTAATGGCGACTAATCGTTCGTGAACATCGGTGTTTAATATACTAATATTAATTGTGAGCTGATGTGCGATTTGTTCGTAACTTTCATTTTTTTTTGACAGGTTTTGCTGACGACCTGGTGACAAGAAGACAAAAGAAAGATGCTCAACTTGGTGGTCAGTATTATAAAATCTACCTAATCTCTATAAACTTTGGCTCGATAGATTCGATTACTTCAGGTCAAAGAGATTTAATGTTATAGGTATATTACTAAATATATATTAACCCCCTTACTAATGAACGTTGAGTAACGGTGGTGTTGCTAAACCATGATTTGTCCTTATCTGTCAAATTCAAATGTAACAATGAAAGATAAGGACAAACAACGGTTTAACTACACCACGGTTACTCAACGTTTATTAGTAAGGGGGTTAATGTCTTTGCTTCAGGTTAATATTTGACACGTTTTGTATATGACAAATTATTACAGAGTTTTGAATATTGGGAGCTAAGGCTACTAAAGAAGAGAACGATGTGTTGTGATTAGAGTGAAACAGAGAAATCTTAGTCATCGCTACATCCCTGTCGTTGCCCCGCGCTACCCAGACTATAGTAGCGCCAAAATACAAGCCAAGTTAATCTTGTACTATAAATAATCTGAGGGTAGATAAGATAATTCTAAACCGATTAAGATAAACTTTTCTTCCTATTGTTTATTATTTGGTTAGTTCTGCCCGAGATATCTTAAAACTGCGTTGTTTGCTTATATTTTGCATGTGTTTTTATTTTTTATAAATCGTATTCATTTATAATATTTGTAAGAGAAAACAGTCATTCTAACAGTTTCGGGTATTTAAATAATTATCTGAAGTATTCCGAAGTGATGTGTTTTGTTTCGGCTGTCACGTGGTAATTATAAATACGTCTAACAGATGGCGCTACTGATTATCAGGTGTTGTCTTTATATTAACTCTTATTTACGAGTAAATAAGAGCTACCATAACGGCCACAATACGATTACGATATAAAAGCAAGGTGGGCTAATTAAGAATGGAATAGAGCCCTGGAAGTTCTTTGAGCAATAGTTTGACGGCTGTTTAAATACAATTGGAATTATTGTGTGTATCTGTTTGTCAGCAGAGGAGGAGCGCGCCATGCGCCGCGTGTCCTACCTCAAGGCTACGTGGGGAGACAGGTTACACCTGGACAGCGATGTGGAACCGGATGCTGACCATCATGCTCTGAGGAGGTATGTTGCTCTATGGTTGGACATTCTTAGTCTATGGTTTTTGCCTCCAGTTTAGATATTTTTAGAATTTTTGAGTTTGAGTCGGGAGATGAATATTATATTATATTTCGTTGTAATAGATAACGATAACGAATAGCTTCAGATTTTTCTTTTTGTAAATTTAAGCACAATTTCCACTAAACGGCCCGCAACGGATCGGAACGGAAAGAATTTTATGGTCTTGAAACGATATTAAATCATGGTCAGAGTGTTTAAAGTCTATATTACCAAGCCGCGCACAGCAACTTGACCGCGGGCGTCTTCCGCGACACGCGATCGTAGCCGAAAGTATGCTGCGCCGCGCGATCGGCTCCGTCATAAATACACAGTAATAATTTTAATAGACGCGGCCAGCTGTCGCTGGATCCGTCCGTATCCTTTCAGAGGCGATGCGATGTGAGCCGTTAGGTGGAAATCATCCTTTAGCATAGCGAGGCAAAAACCATTAATCATTTGATTTTTTCGTGTCACACTAGAAAACTTAGAACTTCATAAATTGATAAAATTTACTAATGTTTCTGATTTTAAAGTAAGATAGTTAAACTTAAATGTATTGTTGTATACGTAGTCCCAAATGTTTTTAACATTTGCTGTTAGTGCAACATCACGTAGAACAAATAACTTTCATTGTCTTGTTAACATGAAGGAGTATTTATATTTGTAGTATATGTATGTATGTTAAATTGTTAGTAGTATATGTAATTACCCCTGTTTTTTACCGTAGCTAAAGACTAGTCATGTCATGTCCTTGTACTGTAGATAATATGTAACCAGTGTTTAATAGAATTACATTCATAGTACATAACAGTCTATCACTTTACATACAATACAACACAGTACTTATATGCTGTAAGTAAAAGCTTCCAGTAGGCAACTAAGCTACATAAATATTACGTTTGGTTATACCTACTGGCAGCTTGAACTTCAAAAGTAGTCAACATTATACATATGAAATTTCATACGTTCATGGGTCATAGCAAAACATTAAAATTGGGTTGAAATAAAAACAGTGTGTACCGCAAGTGGCGCCCTCCTCGGTTCACCGAAGACATTACGCCGTTGCTACGCATATTCGACCCCCACGCCATGGTCCCAGTGCGGTACGTCGCATGACGTCGCAGTTGTGGCAGCCGACGCTAGATGGCGCTTATCGCAATGTGTGCAAATTGTGCAATACTTCATAATTAAAGCTACAGATGGCGCTACTAGAAGCCACGTTTGATGAGTGGAGATGTTACCCCATGGATGCTGGGAGCATTTTGCTATATTTGATCAGTCAAGCCTTGCTCTGCAATTCATTATTTAAAATTAATTATAGACTACATTCAAAATTAAAATGGCAATGCACCTTATAGATCAGCCCGTTACATTCAAATACTGATAACTGCTGCAGGTGTGTTTCCATTTTTTTTGCAAAAGGAGTCAACACTGACATAAACATTCATGGCATTTCGGCTCTAACTTCATAGCAAAAAAAGCAAAAAATAAATATCAAAAACAATTGTTAGCATGAGCTACCTAACATGTGCATGTATTCATTATTTTTGCTATAGGTACGGTCAGGAACAAACGATTATCTTAACTAAAATGAGAATGAGAGTGCTATCTTTTCTGTTTCTGGCTGTATCTTGAACCATAGAATTAATTGTGGTCCAGTATCGTACTTTCGCATGATTGTTGTGTTTTATACTTTGTTTAAATGTTTGATCTTCGTTTATGTTATGTCACGTAGTTTAACTTGACGTAGATAAGGGCAGCTTTAGAATATTATATTCATTTTACGTGTTGTAGTATATTTTGTATTAACTGTCTGTATTAACTCCCCTCCATACCGCAAAAATGTCCTAGATGTTGTCAATGGAATTAACACCAATTCCTAAAACGACAAAGTTGTACTTACCGCGGTCAATGAAAATTACAAAGGTGTAAATCAAAGTAAACGAGACGAGATAGAATGTAAACAAGCTTGAAAGCTATGTTTTGAACTTCTTCAGGAGTTCGTGAAATGAAATCGTGTCACTTCGAACGCAATCCAAACAGAAGTGAACTTAATAAAATGGCGGCCCTTATGTTGACAACTTCTATTCTGACAGCCAGCTTTCCTGTACCAGCGACTAACTGAAGATATTATGGCGTACAAGAAATAAGGACGGATATAATAATTTATCGCTATCGCAATATAACTCAGTAACGGGCATTTTGTTTACATTCTTTATCTCGTCTCATTGGCCGTACTTTACTTCGCTACCGACTTTCATAAATTTCAAACTTTTTAAATTAAACGTCTTTTTCGACAGAAGAAGTAAGCATACCTTTTTAACACTGTTCCAGTCAACTGGCAGGTGGTATGTGAAAAATATATGGGTTTATGTCATATTTGATACACGCGTGGGACAGGGAAAGTGTTATATAAAAATTGCTGCGTGAAAACCCGCTTTAATAAGTCTTGTTTTTAACAGCCCTGAGAAAAAGGGCGAGGAGGGAGCGTCGGAAGGCGCTTCAGAGGCGGCAGAGGGAGACGTGCAGGGCAACGTGCAGATCAAGATGGTGGTCAGCAATGGCAAGGTACGTTTATGGGGATGACAGTTCGCTCAGGTCATAAACTTAGGTTGTCTAACCAGGTTCCAATTTAAACCTAAAAAAAAAGCTGATTTTGTTATAAAATTAATTCATGTTGCCAAATTCTCTAAAGATGAAGAAAAAGAAAAAGATATAAATGTTATATATGTTTCATCACATCTGATGATTAAAATTATGAAAGGAATTTTATTCATTCAGCATAAAAATATTTTTAACTTTTACGTTCCCAGTAAATATTTCACCAAACTCAGGTACTCAGATGTTTTTTTCTACTCGTTTAGAAAAATCGAAATAAATAATTAAATTACCTTTGCACTGCTTTCGTCTGCCTATTGACGGCCCAACTAATCGCGCCGTCTCCCCATTGACGGCCCTACTAAATAATCGCGCTTGTTTGCAGCGCGCGAGCGACCGCTCCTGGAAGCAGGTGTGGGCTGTGCTGCACGGGACCAAGCTGCATCTGTACCGCCACCACCCCAGCCAGGTCAGTCGTACTTATTATTATTAAGAGATTCGAAAAAATCATTTTTGATGAAAGAAATGCATTCATTGCCATAAAAATACAACTAAATGATAGTAAGACGTGAAGGATACAAAAATGCACCACCGCTTCAAAACGCCAGTGAATTGAGGCAAATATCTAACATACATGATAATATTAAACTTACAATGGGTATTTTTTAGAACTATCCTTTTAGGAGACAAAAAAGCGACTATGTAAGTAAAAAAAATCTCTTTCCGTCACCACAAGCCGACAACACATGGTTGGTTCTATTTGATTTGATTTGGTTGATTTTTCTGGACCCTATTTAGATTTTGGGTTATAACAATAACCCACGTGATATATTTCGGATTTTCCTCTTTACCTGCAAATTATACATTTCTGCTAAAACATTTTAATATTTATGATTTTTAAAACCCGTATATCACTACAAAACACACATTTATGTCATAGTATCTCCCACCTTCCCACTAAAAATATATAAAACTCAAGTTCTCGTTAATATTTCGTTTAAATCGTAAATATTGCGGTATTTCTCGGGTTATAAATTTCGGAGTGATACAAGTTTTCTCTGAATCGAGAGAGTATATGCATTGTGGTCGGGAAACACGTCAAGTGCGTAAGCGGAGGTCGTAACATCTATTTCCATTTTAATTTCTAGTGAAACTTTATCAAACGTCACGTAGGCCAAGCCATTCCGAAAATACTTCATTCAGCAAACAAAGGAAATCGAAACAAAGTCAAACTATTATTTTAAGGTCCCGTTCGCAACATGTCCTTTCGCATAATGACGTCACTTTTGCGTAAAATCCCTTTCGTAAAACGTTCATATTATCCGCACCTCGGAGACTGATTTATTGGGGCTTGGGGCCCTAGCTAAGATGCAGACGCTAGTAACGTTTTTCTTTTCTATCGCTGAAAATGTATGGGATGACTGACAGGTTGACCACGTGGATTATGGTAACGCACGACAATGTCAACCCATACATTTGGAGCGATAGCTATAGAAAAGAAAAACGTTATTATCGTTTGCATCCTCAACCATAGAACAACTTGTGCTCGACCGCACCCATTGAATTACAAAATCAAACCATATCTAACCTTCCTAGTGTCTCCAATTTAATTATATGCCGCCCACCGACCTTGGCGCAGCCCTAAACTAACCAAAGAGTTTTCAATTCACGAAGGCGCGACCCGTCACTGAAATTGTTCGGTGGTAACACAGGGCCTCTATTCTGGGTAATAAAAACCATATTGTCTTTGACCTGTTATTGTAGTTTTTAACCCGGCCGCCATTGTCAAGTAAATGAGAGATATCAAAACTTTGACTAAACGATAACAGGTAAAAGACGATAATTATGGTTTTTACCGCCTAGAATCTCGGCTAAGGTTGTGCATCATGGTATCGAATTGCACTTCATGGATTGTATCGTTTTATCATATTTCGTTTTATTGAACGCTGTTTTCTGCCGAAAACATGATGTTTTCAGGATATCTCAAACATTAATTCGATAAAATGATGGGTTACCATTTTCCATATAACCTATCCCCATTTTATCGTAAGAAATTTACCCTCTCGAACCCTAATAACATGCGTTAGCATTAAATATGGTATTGTTGAAAATGAGGTATTTTTTCAAGTTTTTCAAGTTAGTAGGACCTTGTGCAGGGTCCGTCCGGATCGCTACCACCATCTTATCCATTAACCTACCGCCAAACAGCAGTGTTCGCATTGTTATGTTCCGGTTTCGGGATAAGACAGCCGGTGTAATGACTAGCATAGAGGCATTCCATCTTAGTCCTCAGGGTTGGCAACGCATTTGCAGTCTTAGGCTTGCAGTCTTGTGAATGCGAATGTCTATGGGTCACAGTTTCCACTTACCATCAGGTGGCCTGTGTGCTCGCTTGCCTTCTCTATGCAATAAAAAAAAAAGAAAAAAATCTAGTATAACGGTGTTCTTTGGTAACACTGCTTGGAAAGCGTTACCCATTCGTTAAGGAAGGCTTAATTACATTGATATTAAAGCGATGATACGTTCCACGTTATTATTAATTTGTATTATTTCTTGCACCCCCTACCCTGGCAAGTTTGGCACACAGTTAATGACCGTGGCGACTTAATTAATAATTTAAAAGTCATCGCCAGCGACGTGACTGGCCTAAGATTCTCGTTGAAATAATCTAAGATAAGGACACCGCGCCATATGCGTATACGCACCTGGGCCGGGCCCGTATCGCGCCAACCAACTGTAACACCAACGGACATCCTTCACGTGATGATACAACGATATCGCAAGTAGGAGTATTTAAGTCTTTGCTAAAGAATTCTTACGCTGGTACAGTCTTGTTTTATTTTGGTTAATAAACAATCAGTACATGAAATATAACATTACTGTCTGAGCATGACGTATTTATACATATGTACCTAACACCGATAATCACGAATTGCATGTTTTAATTGAGTAAACGGAAAGCGTAATTAATAAGTTGATATACAATAAGGTACTTGTACTCATTTTGAAGTATACAATAAATATGTACTTATATTAAATTCAAAATATAACTTTCGACCATAACCTAAGAGTGCACTGATATAGTTGCGATCCCTTTTTGAGAGTCAGTCAGCTACGATGCCGCCAACAAACACACAGATACACATACCCACAGATACACACGCTAGGCTTAAAACATTCTCTTTGCGACGATCGTTAAAAATTGCTTGAGCTATTGAAATAAACCTGTAGGTACGACTAAAATCGCGGGCATCACCTGTGTCGCTGTAAATATTCATCATTCATAAAGGTACCAGTTTAAAAATAGCACTCGTGATGAATGAATGCCGAGTTGCAATTCACTCCGCCCACTCGTACCACTCACGTGCGTCGCATGTACGCCACGAACATTAAAAAAAAACCCTTTTACGAGCTAATTGTTACTGGAATTTACACAGGTATGCCCAAATTGCGAACCAATTTGACAAAAGATCCAAAATGGATGCTTTAAATTTGCACTCGTCTTGGACTAAGAGAAGATAAACAAGCTATAAGTCCTAGCAAAATCCGGATGATCTATTCCTAAAATCCATTTCCAAGATACAGGGTGTTAAAAAATAATAAATGGCTAAAAGTGAAAACGCGCCGCTGCTGACTTCATTTCAAACACAATAGCACACGGAAGGCTGCTACTGACGTCACTCATCCGTTTTCTGGCAGCCCATAAATCCTAAAGTGATATATTTTCGGTACCGCGACCTTTCGCAAAAAGCGCCAGACGTAAATGTCACTTCGATCTGACGATTAAACATACGTTCGTAAGTAGATCGTTAATTTTGCACTTTATACGAACTCATGCGGTTAACGACACCGAGTGATAGGTGTTGCCATCTAAATTGTACATAAACACGATCGCTTCGACAATAGAATACTTCCTACCCAAAAGCTATAAATGTGTCTTGCGGTAACATTGTTTACAGTCTTTTGTTTGTTCTCTCTCTTTAGTCAATTGATACAAGACATCTTCCGTGTCTTGCAAATGATGAACTTATCAATTACGATTGAGAAAAGTTATGAATTTTGAATTCAGAAGTACTTCGTCAATTTTCAGGAAGCTTATAAGCTCATAGCTTAACTGGTACATATTGGTAGAGAATGACTTACGATACGACATTAAGTTCTCCTTTTAGACACTACTAGCGCCCTACCCCTGCTTCGCGTCGGTTAGTGTGAGTTGTCTGTAACACCAGTACAAAATCCAATTTATTATACGTAAAATGTATAATCTTAATGTATTACGCATAAAATCTCTATTGCTGAAAACTGCATTAAAATCCGTTGAGTACCTAGTTTAAAATATCAAAGCGAACCAACAGCAGAAGCGACTTCATATTATACTAAGGATATAGTATATGTAAAGAAGTGTACTATTATGTGCAATTAAAATTAAATTCGTCAATTCCTAAAAAGCGATGCACCCGTAACAACATATTTCCTGTGCAGTATATTTTGAACGTCTAATATCAAAGGACACAGAGCTTCTAGGAAACATATCCTACATCTTTATTAACTTCATTCGTTTCTCCGTACCATAAACGTTCTAATATACCCCGATATCCTTTCTAGGTCCTAGTCGCTGTAGTCTTAAAGCTTGGGCAATAAAAGTGAAAATAGTTTAACGTTTGGTTATAACGCTTTCACGGAGCTTGTGGATAGATTGGGGTCTTCTTAGAACTGAGGACGTTAGTTCTGGATGGTTATTAATAAAGACAGTACTGAAGTCTTAATCCTCAGCAATAGGAATGGAATCTACATACCATTCTTCGAGTGTGTTTCTAGACAGTTACAAGGTAACTATTATTTGTTATTACTTCTTGTCGACATTTCATAAAGTGAGTAGTAACTCTCTTCTACTTCTGAAAAGTTTTGCCTATTTCACCAGAATTCTGCCCATTGCAATCTAATTATCACAGACAAAGCAAAGCAATTTTTGTATGAAAGTTGAGATTAAAATCGACTATGGTATATGTGTGCAGAACCACAGAACTTACCACAGTACGGTGTAAATCAAATCGTTCGGTGCCTGCAAATCATATGGGGTGTTCGAGTTACATACACTTTTTCATTGGTGGCAGCGAATGCGGTTAGGCATGGTCGCTATACAGCGTGTCCAGCGTTTACGAGCGATGTCTGTTTCACCTCTTAATGTTGACATTTTTTATTGTTGTCTACTAAAACATACATTTCAAAGGCGACATGTGTTTTTCCTTAGTTAACCAATTTTATTGTGCCACGTTGTGCTAGTTTTGAGAATGAACAAAATAGTTTATAGTTTTTTTTGGGAATTTGTAACAACGTGCAACATAAATTATTTTTACCACATCCTGTTTAAAAAGTGTAAGCAGAAATGATTTTTTTCATAATATTGCATTTTCAACAAGACAAGACTTAAAAATGACCTCCTATATTGAATTAAAATCCAGTACTGGCTATGCCTATTGATTTCAAAGGTCGTAAAGACTTATTTAATATTCAAACTTGCATGTTGGCTACCACCTCTTACAAGAAATATACTAAGCTCTACATAAACTTGAGTTCCTTATCTTTTCCTAACATGCATTGGAATATTATACTACCCATCGAATTTATTACAGAGTGCAAACGCGCTTTACTTCGTTACATATAATGAATAGTTTTACTGTTAATATATACAGGTGGTTGCAAAATAATGTTGTAATGCCTTGAACTGGCATATTATTTGGATTCACGCGATGCGCTCTAGCTCCGTTTCTTCGCCTCTTTTGCAATTAACGATTTAAATAAATGCGTGTATCATTTTATTTGCATGCATTTGTGTAGCCGACAAATCATGCGTATGAATTAAGAACCACTTTTTGCTTCAGAAATATACGTAATTTACATGCGCTGTTGAAATGTTAACTTGATTGATGAGTTCATATCCAGAATTGTATAGTACTAGCTCCTGCACGTAACTTTATATGCGTTGAGTTTGTTTATCGATAATCTGTTAGAGAATATTTAGTTTTAAGTACCAGGTACTAACGCAGTGGCACTTATGTTACTCTTGTACCTGTCAACCGTCTCGATCCACGCTGAAATACATGCGTTGAAACAAGTAGACGTCTATTACAAATTTACAACTTACAATGATCAGTAAATGGTGTTTTAAATTATTTTATTTAACCTATATTCCTTCTCCATAACTAGTTCTATGAACTTATGTCGTAAAAACGATATAACCATAAACCAACAATTCAAAAGTAAACATAATCGGCATGTTTCACAAGAAACAGTAATATGAAGTTAAATAACGAGCTGCATTAACAAGGTATCAATTAACTAAGTTACAAATACATATTTATTGAGTTGGCACTTAACTAAATCCTAAGTATCAATAAACATTTATTGCATTCCGATTGGGAGTCAATAAACCTTTGAATAGTGACGTCACGGCGGATTATTCTGATATTCGTTTAGAACTCTACGTCGATTGTGACTTAATTCATTTTATACAGGGGGCTTAAGAACTTATTTCTGATTACAATCTCGGTTAATAATATACAAAAATAATGCTGAATCTCTATATGTTTATAATCGAACTTAACTTTAAGTTTTTACATCATGAATATAATGACTTTTTAAGTTCGTGAACACATACTTAATATGATTTAGAGTAACTCAACTACTAACCATGAATATTTGGTGGTGAATAAAAAACAAAACCCCCACCTGGCACTTCTTGTTTTACATAACAGAAAATAAAAGTTTAAAAATTTCTCTCAATTATGTTAAACTCAATTATAAAGTAAATTGAATTGAATTGAATCTGTATTAATCAAGTACTTGACAGATATAACATTTGGACAAACTTATTTATTTCAAATTGGCTTTGAAATTTCGATATTGTATTTTTTTAATACCCACGCGTTCAGAATATCTCTTTTCTCGATTCGTTTCTATAAGCTAATAAATCGCTCGGAGGCGAGTCGTTATCTCGCGACACCCACACCGCGTCGTGCCTGTACTACCGTAGCCCGAGCAGTCGCTGGGATATATCCTACGTGACCTGATGACGACAAATACATGGAAAAAAAAAACACAACTGAAACTCAAAGTGGCCTTTTATGTAACGTGTATACAGTGTGTAAATGGTATACGGGCGTTTATTAAAACTGGACATAGATTAAGACTCTACTAATCATTAACAGAAAGAATTATTTTGATTACGCTAACGTATACACCGTTATTAATTTTTAAACATACTATCGACCCGCAATGTACATCGAAGTCCATTTGTCAGGTAAGTACGTAATGTTTACTTGTGAAAATGTTAATTGCATTTTTCGTTAAATACATTACGTGTTAAATTATTTTGTATGGTTATTTTTTTTAAATTTAATTTTAACAAAAGCAGCCTAAATGTGCTCAGTAGGGGTTATACTAACCACAGTTAAAAGGAACGCCCGTATACCATTTACACACTGTATAATAGTGCAACTTTGTCAGCAGTTCTGATTCGATAATCAATTGATAAATATCAGGGGACTATCTCACGTGAATGGAAGTAGTCCCAAACTAAGCTATACTATGGGTACTAGACTATGATAGACATAATCATACAGAGCAATACGTACTTAACAAACAAATACTCACGCTCATCACATAAATAATCATAAGAATTTAAGTTCTTTTAAATTTTCAATTTTAGTTATTATTTTAGTTTCTAAAATGTATTTATGCTAATCATGGGAGAGCGGGGCCTCCTGACAGGTAGTCTTACTTAAAGGGAGACCTCAACCTTGTCTGTAGCTATGTAAGAAAGAAAAATAATCAACATATAAATAGTTGGCCTTACCGGGGGCCCGACCTCGAACCTGGGACAGCTAGTTTTGTAGGTTGGGTCACTACGGACTAGACTAAACGTTTTGTTTTAACTTACGGTTAAAGTATAGAGCCTTTAGGAATGAGTTATAATATGTCACGGCAGAAGGCGACGTAGGAATTCTGGCCACCGCAACTCTTACTACAAAACAAAGATTGGAAAAGAACATCTCTAAATTGTTTTAAAGACTCACAAACATCAGAGAATCCAATAAAGTTGAAATCTTGTAATATCATATAAAATGTATGTAGTAATACCACAGAGTTACTTAATCGTTAAACTGCTTAATCGAACTACGGCTGATTTAAATTTAAACATCTTTTAACCTCTTCATATTCAAAATAACCTTATCAATCACATATAAATAGACTAATACTGGCCTCGCGCATTTCCCTGACATGTTTATAAATGGACTAAATTGAAATGTCAGTAAAAGAACAAACATGAGTTCATTTAACGTTTTCGATTTCAGTTTATGAAAAGTATCCATTTGGTCTGTATACCTCAAAGGTATAAGGTACTATATTATTTTACTGGCGGTCGATATACCAGCCAGCGTGTATGTCGCCATATTTACCAGCAGTAAATTGGGAAAATACACACCAACCAATTCTGAAATCAAATACAATTTCAGAGGCGATTAGAAGCGCTTTACTATAATTATTTATTTAAGCTGCAAACGCACGCGGAACGAAGGCGGCGCGGTGCGTCGCGTCGCGTTCCTATACTAAAAGCGTTTCCAAAAACGTGGTGGAAGTTTTTTGTTTTATAGGATCGCACCTCACGGCGCCGCCTCCTCTCTCAGTGCGTTTGCGGCTAAAAACAACGTAATCGTTATTAAATACCCGTACGTTTTTTTTTATAAATCAATCTTTTCGTCTTGTATTATATTCTTACCCATCAATGTTTAAAGAGACCTAATTTCCAAAATTCCTAAACTTTATGACGCAAGTAATCAATCGTCCCATTTTTTCCGAGCCCGAAATCATACATAGGTACCTTAAGGACCTTACCTTTGTGTGGTCATCGGCACTCGAACCCACACCAACAGGTCTTCAAGGTCAGCGGAGTGAACTAGCCGCGGGCAACGACTAATATATGAAAATTGCACACTCGTATATTTCAACAAGCAACTTTCGGAACCTCCTGTATCTCTACTGCATTAACTTCATTTTAAACTTTACGAACTTTGAATAAAGCTCTGTCTTATAGATGTAGATTCGACCAATATACGCTTTTCTGAAGGTTACCTATAGATTTACTGCTACGGTTTGGCTGTCGGTCAAGTATTTTTCATTATCTTAATGCGAATAATCTTGAGAGCTGTTGTGATCAGTTAGTGAAATATTGACGCGCTATGGTTATGGAACAAATGCGAGCGGTTAAATTAGTTGCTTTCAGTATTTTTCCAGGTGAGAAATAAATCCTTATTGTTATGAACGATCATACTTACAATCTGCCTTCGCCTGCCTGTCTTCGAAATAACAACTACTTTTAAAAACATAGAAGTATTGTAGGTATTCAATGTTCGTGATGAAAAGAGACATGGTAGTAGACCCGGGTTTGGTTTAAAAGAGAGTTTATCATATATTTTTCAATCCAAATCCTCTTATAATAGTATAAATGTTTAAAAAACTAGAACATCTGTTTGTTAATCAATTAGATTGTTAAACTATTACGAAACCCAGGAAAATTGCATGTTACGGACAAAAAACTGAACATCATTTGCATACAAATGCGCATGCGGCTGCAGACCACTATAAGCAATTTAATGGAGCATCAATTCGCGCCAATGCGCCGTGTAATATCTCTAACCCGCCATCTATGATCCAGAGCCTGATTCTGATCTTAAAACTAAATAATTAAGAGTCACAGTTAATGTTGTCAGGCTCCCACTTACAAGCATCCCTCATACTTGTACGTGAAACGGCGCAATATCTAGTTTTCATGTGAATAAGGACGCAGCTCCGGCGCATCACAGCAGGCCTATCAAGAATGACACAAGTATAAATTATCCCTCAGCGCGTTTCTTTCTAACTAGCGTTATAGAAAGAGAGGCACTGAGAGATAAGATAGATATAACTTATCTTTGTCGCTCTCGCGAGGCTCGCTGATTCCCTTTTTGCACGCAACGCTGCTCCCGCGCATAGGATCGCGATAAACAATCGCCGCTTGTGAATTACAATCGAGTTTGTAATTGAAAACCTAGGATGATCGATGGTTCCGCTTTATACGACCGCAAAAAGTGGAATTATATGAAGGTAGTCTGCATTAATGATAATTCAGGGTTGCTACATATGTTATGATTTTAAGGTGCGCGACTTTTTGTTGCAGTAATTTTCAAATTTCTGTTCTAAAATGTTGAGTATAAAAATGTCAGCAAAAAAAATAGTGTTGGATGGGATCACGCGAGGTAAGTAGTAGTTTTTGTACGCTATTGCCTGTGACAAGTATCCATCATAGGGCTTGTTATAGTACTTATTTTGTAAGTATTGGCAACCCTACCAAATCGAAGACAGGAGTGGTAAAATCGAGTTAAGATCACTACGTAGATACTTAATGAAGCTATGCAATAAAAAAAGACGGATTGTCTTTATTCGGGAAAGTCCTAAAAAGGCCAGTGAGCGCAGGCGTCGCGTCAATCAATCGGTGAATGACGATACGTCGCCGATAGCCGCGCGCGCAGGCATTGTTCCCGCGTCATCGCCAATGCCAGGTGTGAGGAATTTCGGCGTAGGTACACGACCTCATCACAAATAATCGATTTCTGATGGTGGATCTATTGTTTAGAATTTAAAAAATATATATATTCATACTTGGGACGCGAGCGATTTCAGAGCTGATAACTCTTGTTTGTTTCATGTCTCAACTATTTTCATTGTTTATACTAAAAATAATAAAATCATATGTTTTCGTGATCGAAGTTATACATTTACTATAGGCGTACTTTCACGAAATTGAGTCCCGGTTGCTTAAATTCCTCTTGTGCTTCGAGCATCCTAGTGCTTCGAACCTATGATTCCCTGGTATTACTATTGATGATGAGCACCAGTGACCTCTTGATATCATGTGAACCGCTAGCCACGAATTTGTGCGACGGTGGCCACCACCAGCGGCGACGTTCGCCGAACGGCAGTGCGTAAAGAAATATATACACTGTACCTATACGAATCATAGTGTCGGAAATGCGATGCAGTGATTTCTCCGTATTTGTTTTCATCGCAGTCGCCAACGCGCAAAGCCTTGCCCTTTTGCCGGCTTCATAAAAATAACTTTTCTAATAATACTGTTTTTACACACTTATTTAACGACCAATTGAAAATAGCGACAAGAAACAAGATTAAAAGTGTAAATGATATCTTTCCGTAACATTTTATGATCTTAAGTTTCCACTTCTATTTTTAACCTCGCTTTTGCCGTAGGGGATGTATATTTAAAAATGTAGCTAAGCTCTCGCTCGCTGCTTGAGCCGAGTTCGAGCAAAATGGCGAAACTACCTCACGTTGAAACTATAACTGAGCTTGTAAATTTAATAGTAAATAGATATCGAGAGTAAGTACTTTTAAATGGTAGTTTAATTTTACGTCTGTCAATAGTTACCTGTGACAATAACTAGTAAAACCAAGAAATGTGAACTTGGTTGCCAAGCAACTTAAATCATGATATTTGTAACGGTGGATTGTTGCACCCACTTATATCTGTTTATTTCTATGCCTGTAATAATAGAGAAAGATAATTTATTACGAACCGCAGACAATACCAGTTGTGTTTTTCATGCTCTGAGAAAATTTCACACCATTGTCTACATTTCAGTCTTTAGTTAACGGTGTCTCCTTGCGAATAAATATATACTGACCATAAGTGTACATTAAATTTAATAGGTAGCTAGTTAAATCAAAACCATAATAAGTCAAAGTAAAGTATGTTAATGGCTTTGTTACGGTTTTGACAATAGGCAAAGGTACAATGACATTGTGTTTTCCTATAAAATTAACTAAAGAATACAAAACGTTAGCTTTAATCTCGAGTTGTCTGGTTGGGAAACTGTCTTTAACGCGTTCCATGCCAATGATTCTCAATTATATGGGTTCGTAACTCCTTGCGTGCCTGGGCGAGGCTATTAATACCCGGCCTTGGAGACACCACCAGCGCCGGACACCTCATCCGCTCCACAAACCAAACAACCGCAAATAAATCCCCGGATACTAAATAATAGTATTTTTTTCAGAAGTCTCGAGACAAATTCGCTTCCTGTGATAAAAACTAATCATAAAAATATAAGGAGGTGCGAACAACGAAATGTGGCAGGACTGACACGTCGCGAAATATGATTTAAGCACCTCGGGGTGAAAAACCGTTCAGCCGACAGTTCCTTACGACGTTCAATCTATTTCGTTTTTCAATCATCTGCGGTTGACAACGGGAGGGCTTTCACCTCCGCCGGTGTCGGGGTGAACGCGCCCGCGACAACCATCAATGACTGTCACATCATAATTCCACAAAATATAAACGTCATTGTAACGAACACGCGATCCGATTTCGGAGATGTGTCAATTAGGTCCCGTGCGTCGATTATCGACGATCTCGGCTCACCGTAAACCTTGCGAGGTACGGTTCAGATTTGCGCAGTGACGCGACGTCCATCAGTGATCTCACCGATCACCTGTCGCCGCCGAATTGCTTTATTTTCGCGAACGTGTGAGGCGCGCCCTCTTATTAAAAGCGCCGCCTTCTGGGGCTGGCGGCCGATTCCGACTTCCTGTCACACCAATTATTAAAATAAACAAGAATCACTTCCTACGGCGTTGAGGCAGGTCGTTAAGGCACCGACGGCTTGCTTAATTTGAGGGCGGTGTTTCACGATTTTGCGTAATCGGGCGACGTGTGTGGCGGCGGGAACCATGTAGGGCGCGAGCCCAAAAATATGTCAGCTGTGGCATTCAAGTAATCGCCACTATCTATCGAAAACAACACGTTTAGCTTTAAATTAACGTGGCTAAAGATTAAATTGATGTCGTTAAAGCTTTATTGTGTCGTTTGCGGTTATCAATATCGCGATGAGTTTATCGAAGCGGGTTAACGGCGGGGCTGGGACAATAGACGGCGCGGGCGCGACCGCACACTTATTAAATTCTTTTGAAAATAATCTGTAATGCCATGCTTGCTGGCGCGATAGCTAATATAAAACAAAATATAACAGAGGCTTTCCATCTTAGTCCTCAGGGTTGAAACCACATTTGCAAATGCCTACCAAACATTTACTAATGTATCCCTTTGTGCATGGTAGCCTTCATCGTTACATGAAAAAACCCATTCCGATTCCAAAAAGATATAAACAAGTAGGTCATGGATCAAAACTCTCTCAACGGAGACGTATATCCTTGCCGATTATGTATGTAGTTATAACTCTACTGATTAGTGGTCAGGACCGGCGCACATAACCCCGTAGTGACCCATGAGTAATGCCGTCCTACATTTTTGCACTCGCGCGAATTGCAGCGATTTGTTATGGCGCGCGCGCCGCTAAATCACACCGCAACCGGCCAGGAAGTCGGCGAGATCTTACACACGATAAAAATTATCCGCTTTTCAATATTAATTGGACTTTAATAAGCTAGGGCGCGAGGTTCTGACCCAGTTCTGAACATAAAGCTTTAACTAAACACAGATTAAGCGTAGTGTAGATTCATGGCCGCAGAACTTGACTTGACGAGCTGCTGGTCGCGTAATGCTTCAAGTTAGTCGTGCTAAATCCAAGATTATAGTTTAAATAGTTTGTTTCAGGATGCTGCTCTACTTGCCATATTTGTTTTGTAATCAGCTCTTGTATTAAAGCAGCATTGGGGCTCTATATTTTGTAAATAGGTATTGTTTTTGACATGTTATCGAATTTATTTATTTTCATGAATGGCTTTCAATTCTTGTTTTAACAACATTTATTTCGCCGATATCGAGTTTTAGACAATCACCATGAACTTATTAGAGAAATAAGTCCATGGATATCGCACGCGAGGACAATTGTTCGGTTAAAGAGTATTTTACTCGTGGACTGAACAGAAGCACCTGGGGCTAGCTCCAAGCGCTTCTGTCAAGTCATGTTACCGTATTGTCAACGACACCATTATGATAGCTCTTATTTAATAATAATAAGCCTTTATTTCCATGACTTTTACAAATAAAATGAACATGCAGTTAAATTTAAGTGGTGTGAACTTTTAAGACATGGCCCCACTTTGGGTATAGGCCTCCTCCAACTGTCTCCATTTTTTTCCTGTCTTCCGCCGTTTTTATCCAGTCTCGTCCGGCTATTCGTTGGATCTCGTCGTTCCAACGATCATTGGGTCTTCCTTTGGATCTCTTTCCACTTGGACCTTCCCATTCCGTAATACGTTTTGTCCATCGTCCATCTGTAATTCGGGCTATGTGCCCTGCCCATTTCCATTTAAGGCGTTGTGCATGTTGGCCTGCGTCTATTAATTTGGTTTTATTTCTGATAGTTTTGCTATTTTGTTTATCTATAAGTTTAATGCCTAGGATACTTCGTTCCATAGCACGTTGGCATGAACGTATTTTATTTTTGGTTTTCTTGCTGAAAATCCAGGTTTGTGAACCGTATGACAGGCAAGGCAGCAAGCAAGAATCTATGATCTTTGTCTTCAGTTTTAGTGGAAGTTTCGCTTTTAAAATTTCTTTGAAACTCCAATATTTTTTCCAGGTTATGTTGACTCGGCGCTCTATTTCATCTTCATGTCTTGATTTCTTGAATGAGATTTGCTTTCCGAGGTAAATATAGCTGTTTACATATTCAATATGTTCTTTGTTTACCGTTATAGGGTTTTGGGCACTATTTGTAGCAACTTTTGTTTTTGCGGTGTTTAATTGCAATCCAATATTTCTGCTAACCTTGTTTAGTTCTTCCATCATTGTTTGCAACTGGTTTGATGTATTTGCAAAGAGGACGATGTCGTCTGCAAATCGGAGGTTGCTCAGAAACTCGGTATCTATTTTTATACCTTTTTTGCTCCATTCTAGTTCTTTCATTATGTTTTGTAGCACAGCTATGAATATTTTTGGGGACAGCGGATCCCCTTGTTTCACTCCTCTTCGAATGTATATTTTGGGTCCGATTCTATCCAGTTTGACTCTGCTTGTACTTTTTTCATATATGTCCTTGATTATGTTTATATATATATTTGAAACTCCTTGATACTCTAACGCTTGCCATATGCTATCGTGGGAAATTGAATCGAATGCTTTCGCGTAGTCGATGAAAGCGAGGTAGAGAGGTTGGTTAAATTCCTGATATTTTTCCACTATTTGGTCTAATGTGTGAATATGGTCGATGGTAGAATACCTCTGACGGAAGCCGGCTTGTTCCACTGGTTGGCTCTTCTCTATACTTAGCGCTATTCGTTTTTCTAGGCACATTGCAAATAGTTTATAGAGCGTTGGCAGCAGACTGATAGGTCGATAGTTATTTATATCTAAAGAGTCTCCTTTTTTATATAGGAGAACAATGCGAGATTCTGCCCAGTTTGAGGGAATTTCTTGTAATTCTAGGATTTTGTTAAACAGAGTCGTGATGGGGCTGCTTAGTATTTTTTTCCCAATTTTTAGGGCTTCGTTTGGTATGTTGTCAGGCCCTGGGCTCTTTTCCTTTTTCAAATTTTCTATGTGTTTCAGTATTTCTTTGGTATCAAAGGGCGTAGTAGATGTATATAGATGTGTGTCGTGTTTTATATACATATTTTCTTTGTTGTACTTATCTTGGTAGAGGTTCTGGTAAAAATTCGAGGCTATGTTTATTAGGTCTTTTCGCGTTTGTAGTTTGCTTATTGTTTTGTGTGTTCTTAATGACGGTATCCATTTTTTTTCGGTACTCAGTTGTTTGTGAGTTCTCTTCAGGCTTCCGGTAGTAGTCAGGTTCTTTTCAATAATTGCCATCCTGTGTTGTTCGTAATCTTTTCTTAACATTTTGTTTGTAGTTTTATAGAGAGCTGAAAGTTCCTTTTTTTCTTCTTTATTTTTAGATGATTTCAATTGCAACATAGTACGTCTCTTAATTTGTTCTTTAGTTTCTTCGGAGATGATATCTTTTTTCACTTTCTCTGCGGTAACAGTATTTAGGCTTTGTTTTATTGCTGTCTCTATCTTGGAGTAGTAGGACTCTATATCGTCATTGTCTGCCCACCGGATATGTTCTATTTTTACTTCTAGGGCTGCAAGGAATGTTTGTTGATTTTTGTTACAGAATAGGTCAACTGGAGTTGTACTGAAAGCCGCTCTGCATTTCTGTGGCATTTTTAATTGGATAGTTCCTCTCAATAGCCTGTGGTCGCTTGGAAATGCAATATTGTTTAATATTTCCATGTTTGAGAAGAGTCTTGGGTAGTTACTCAAAATATAGTCAATTTGATTTCTATGGTGTTTATCTGGAGTGACCCAGGTCCATAGGTTTTTAATTTTCTTTTTAAATATTGTGTTGATTATTGTAAATTTGTTTGTTGAAGCATATTGAAGTAATCTTTCTCCTCTTTGGTTCCTTATTCCATAGCAGTATGGTCCCATAATTGTGTTTTCTTTTGCTTTCCTTTGTCCAATTTTTGCGTTTAAGTCTCCCATCAGAATTATTTTTCCCTTTGCTAGTTTTTGAGCGTATTCAATTTGGTCGTAGAAAATATTGATCTCGTTTTCCTTTGCTTCGGAGGTTGGGGCATAAACCTGTATAATTGATATTGTGGCTTCTTCAAATTTCATAATTAAGAGACAAACTCTATCAGATATTCCAAGGTAGTTTTCTATATTGCTTTTGTATTTCTTTTTGATTAAAAAAAAAAAAAAAAAAAAAAAAAAAAAAAAAAAAAAAAAAAAAAAAAAGCTCTTATTTACTTGACGGTAATGGCGGACAAAAAAACTATACAATAACATGTCGAAAGCATTATGGTCTTACCGAGTAATGTGTTTTACGAACAATAATTATTAGTCCATACATACATACCAAGACAAACTTATTCCGTGATGGTAACTTGTTCATCATCTGATGCCTGTATTTTTTCTGTAGCTACTTACACAAGGGATCTCCTATTCCTTTATTGTCTTTTCAAAAGCGAGCCCTCATACTCATACATACTCTCATTATTTTCGCTCGATCAATAACACACTTAAGCAATCATATTTTCATTTCACACATTGCACCTCAGCGTTTTCTTTCACGTCCGCAAGAAAGCTATCGTTTTACCTGTTTACCAGAGCGCGAACCGGGTTCGAATTCGCGACCTCGCGTCCCAATTCCACCGAGTGACTCCGACCACTCCGACCCAATTCTCGCAGTAATTTTAACGTAACAATTAATTTATTCTGAGTCTTTATGTATTGTTTGAAGAAACATTAATGCCCTAACACGTTCTTTTGTTTTAATTGGATCGCTCTCGCGGAGACGCGTTTCAGTTTATTGTCGAAAAAGCAACGCAACTTTCGTCAAGTTTTAGGGAGCTTAATGAATGAATAATTCTGTCCTACTTTATTATTTATAGAGTTGCCTAATTGTATTAAATAAATGTGACACTGCTAAGTATGGAAGCGGTGAAGCGGGGCTATGTTCCATTAACAGACTTATACATTTAACAAATAAATTTTCATGAAGCTGAGCTAAAAACCACCGCTAGAAAACTTGCTTTCAAACCAAAAAAAACTGCATCTTAATCTGTTCACCACAGACAGACAGACAGACCGACTCACAGATAGACACACCCATAGGTACACACACATAGCGGTCAAACTTATAACACCCCTATTTTTGCGTCAGGGGGCAACTAAGAATCAATTATAGCTTTTCCTTTGCCTAAAAAAAACCTAAAATTTATCAATAACACATACATCGTTTTGTAAGACACGTTACTCGTATTTTAAGCGATTATTCAGAAAACGTAGCGAATACGTAACATCGAATAACGCCATTATTGCCATGACGGGACTCGAGCGGAATTACAATGTCGTCGACGGAAATAGCCGACGAATGTGCTCGGGATCACTCATCGAAAAATGCCACTCAATTTAGGAATCGATTTTAGTCTTCAAATTGACAATACCAAAAAAAATGTTTGTATAAATTTTTGGATAACCGAGGATTTGCATAAAGGATGACAATAGATCATTAGATAATTCGTTACTGATCCTACATAATTGTACATAAGACAAAAGTTTCATCACTGGCGTAAAATATTTCATTTTTCGCATCTAGGCATTCTAGGCAGATCCAAATTATGGGTAGGAAAAAATAATAACGGGTATGGGTTCCGGTGTGGGGATCAGACAACGAGTGAAACAAGGCTAGCATCCATCGGAGTCCTCATTTTAAGTTATATTACACACATGCCAATTATAGAGAATTCATATATTATTATAATCGTCAAAGAAGTTAAACAAAAAAGAAAATGGCAACGTATTTAAAGTCTCAGGGTTGCAGAGGATTGAGGTTGTGTGGGTCTCAGATCCCCGTTACTATCGGCCTGAGTGCTCGTGTGTTCTCTCCTTGCCATATATATTTTCCTGGAGCATGGCGTGCACGTATCCTTAAATACCGTAGAACAAATACCGTACATATCAGGTTGATTTAGAATGAAAACAACATTCTATTTATATCAAATGTATTTTCGCTACGAACATTTGAGCACATCAAGATTACTAAGCTTACGCGTTTTCGGGGAACTCCATCCCGATTCCCGAATAATGTTAATGTCACTTTCCCACTCGCGTCTTTTTTGTCACTTATGTCGTAATGCGGGGCAAATATTTAGGTTACTGATATGCCTGTCACTTGCAAACTAAATTTGAAATTACATCCATTCTGTCCCCCTTACTCTTGGGTAGTATTAGAACTATGGAGGAGACAGTATCACCGATGTTGTGAGGTTCTTGTATCGCTCGGGGTTGCCCTAGAAACACCCTAGTCCGATCTTTGATCATCGCTTGTCTGGCTTTACGGATTACATAGCTCTGCACACATATACGAGGACGTTTTCAATATAATTGCTAATTTTACTCTAGATGCGATGTCCAATTTGTGTAAAAGAATATATCGGGGACAAATCCCTCTTTCATCATACTGGATTGTTGTGGCTTAAGCGTCAAGTATGTTTTGTAGGTACATCAATATATGTATCTTGATTCCGGTTTACGAAAGGAACTTGTATTATTTGATGTTATTAGCATTCTACGAGTATATATAGATGTTTAGGTCGTTGGAAGCCTGTCAACATCGCCCTAGATCGGGTGCGCAGAAACATTTCCACTTTGCTTTCAATACCTGATGCTATCTACTACATTCGTTTTTTTCTTTCCATTCATTTGTGCATTTTTCCTTGGTAAAGCAAAGTTCGAATTTCCATCTTAGGTACGTGTTATATTGTTGTGTGGTTGTGTGTGGTGACTACTAATAATAAAGAGTACTCAGTTGAAAATTGGAAATAGCATAACGATGAGGAGAAAGAGCAATTGGGGAAGGAGCAGTTAAGTTGAACACCCACCGAAATAAACACCAACACTGCTAGTAAACTAATAGAAAATCCAAATAATCAAAGATGTTTGGTAAGCTGAACGTGACGTAAAACGTCTACAGCAACTGCAAATTTCCAATAGTCCAAGAATTCCCTTCAATTAAACAGGAAAATACCGTTTGACTAATACATCCATTTCAAAGATCCAGAAATAGTAACGTTTAGGGTATGTTTTGCAGGATCCGATTGTGATACCAGAATTGTATTAACGATAAACGTATGTGTTTATAAATAGCGTTAAAACTCGTACCTATCCTACAGGAAAACTCCGTTAATAGGGCAATTTCCGTGATCAATACTGACATCTTAGTAAAAAGATAAACGACAAAAAACATTGGTACAGTATCATGCGTCAATATTAACTCCAATTTATAAACAACCGCCATTCCTTCATCAGATTACAAATGTGTCGCATTAACTCATTAAACAAAGAGCTTTTTATATTGAGCAAAACACGAACAGGCCGAGGCTTCATAAAATTATCACTTAATAAAAACATTTTGATCTGGGTTGTCATAAGTGCGTGTTATGGACGCCCGCGGCTCGAGCGACCACAACGGGGTCGCATTCCTCGATTCCCTCGTCCACTTCCTTTTTACTCTTACCAGGACGCATATTTGCGTCAACGTCCCATTTATCTCAACCTATTACTGAAGATTTTGTAACGGATTATTCAATTTCGCGAGAGATTAACGTATCATTTGTTACCTAATTCTAGCGTGTCGGCGTGACAGATTCGGGTGCTTCCCTTGACTTATTTCGCTAAAACAAATGACTACATCGCAAAATACTTCTATTTTGTTTTTATCTGGAAAATGGTTTAAAAGTAGAAGCGAAAGTTTATTATTGCGCAAAATTCTGCAAACACGTTACAGATACATGAGTTTTCTATAACTCAGACAACAAGCAACCGCTTTTCAATGCTTACTAATAGTAGAAAGTAACGACTAACCATAAGATTACCCAATTTCAATCACTCTTTGTCGGCCTTGTATCGAATCAAGTAACGGAAAGCCTGTCAAAACAAACACTTAACTTACTTCGAGAGTGGGTCGAATGTTATGGACTTTTCCGCAGCCTACATCGCCGAATCAATCTCCAAAGGCCCACTTGTAACCCTCATCGTGACGGTTTCGTGTCACCTCATAAATTCACCAATACAAGCGATGGCTACGAGGGTAGATTCGCACACAAAAAACGCTTCACAACTTATTCTTACACTATCACGTTTAGTCAAACAATGTCTAGAATAGGCCAATGCTCGTGCGTTGACGTAACTTCTTTGTTCGTTTTAACTCAACTATACAAGTTCTGTTGCATTTTCGTCACTGAATTGGATCGCCACCCGCTGCGCAAGACAAATTTTCCTCTAGCCCCGAAACCTGGACACGCCTGACCTACAATTCGGATTGTTTACACAGAAAAGGTCATCCATAAAGGGTGACAGCCCGAACACAATTGATTTTGGGTCATTGCGTAATTACTCCGAGACCATTAATCAAACCCAGGCCGGCCCTCGCCGACGTAACCGTGACGTAAAATCTCGATGAAAGAATAATCTGCAATATCCATCATTCCGCAACTCAATAACAGTAATAAACAATCCAATGAAAGTCATAGTACAGTATCGCAATAGCAATACAATGAGATGAACATCTCAACTACTGTTGCAGCGGTGTGGTCAATCTTAACTGGACTTTTTCGTCAATAAATAATTTCACGCGAGATGCCGCGCTGAATCCCCAGACGTGTTTATCTATCACCATATTGGATCAGCAAAATAAGTTTTATAAAAACGACCGCACTTTTGCGAAACGTAAACGAACTCGACGTGTTTAAAATTCACTTCCTCATGGAGTGTTTTCCGGGGTGGATCGTATTTGCAATTCGTGTCTGCAAAGTTATTGACTTCATCTGTGGAATCATAATTTCATCATGATGCGTAAGGATTAAGAGTGTAAATCGTGTGGATGACTTTTTGTGATGTTTGCGGAGGCGGCGGTCGATGTAGATGGATCGCCTAGCCGACCCAGTGAGACGGTGACCGTTTTCTTTATAGGCCCTATGTAAATATTATGCTCACAACCGTGCTTCGGTTACACGGTCTATGAAGACAATGCGGCATGTTTACTTCCCCGAAGCGTGAGCAGACTAATTAATGTAAGATCGGTAATCTGCGCGTTATAAAATAATATTATTACGTGAGATTTTCATCGGAAAAGTTACGTCGCACAAGCGGAAGAAAATCTAAATTCATTGCACTTGTCGCGATTTCCTAATAGTTAAAATGACTGTGGATTTGAGGATTAGTTTATTTTATTGCGTTTCAGATTGGTTCTGTTATTTATACTTGTCCTCTTAAGTTTGATTACGCATTAAGATTCGTATCACGCGTGTTTGCGTCTGTTCGCTAGCGAGTCTACCAGCGGGTGTCCGATGGTTGTCCGTCAGAGCCACAGATAGGAAGCTCCTTAATAGGCCGTAATGAAAATAAGTAGATACCTACTTTTATATCTTAGAGGAAACAATTATTCTAACGCTGTTCTGGATAGACAAACGCAATCAGCGTAAAAGGAATTGAAATGGACGGTGAATGAGAAGAGTAAATGTGCTTTTAATTTCAAGTTGAATTTGGCACGAATCAACAATGGTGCCGGAAAAAATGCTGGCGTACTTGCATTACCGTAAATTTATTGACTTGTTCTAGTAATAAAGAAAGCAATTCAGAATAGGTTTAATTTATTTATTTCCTCGGTTTTAACTAATTGGTCGTTTTTGCTTCCGTAAAGTGATGACATGTTAGAAACCTATTGCAACTGCAGTTTCAATGGCAACTATGTATAGCTTCGTTCAAGGCGAAAGTTGCAATATTCGTTATTAATACGTAAACAAAGCTGTCGGGGATCTTCCTTCGTAAACAGTGCGGTTTGTTGTTGTTCGCTCGTCATAAAGTAAATTAATATATAATGCCCCGCTGCGTGCGAAGGCCGTCTTGGGTTACAAAAAAACATCCATTTCTTAGACGCGTGGACAGTATACTTTCTACTGTAAACATTTCAGGGAAGGAAGTTTTTCGGGGAAAAATATGCGTATTGCAAACTAACAGGGGCCTTAAAATCAAGATCAAGATAATGAACTCCTCACTAAGGTATAATTATGATTACTCGCCAAAAAACGTCTATACAGGTCTGAGTAAAGTCGAATGGCTGATTAATGACTGCATCACATAAAAGGGAAGTAGGTAATAACGTGCATGCCTGACCACTCAGCTTCGCACGGTATGTTCTGCGCTGGAATGACGTGAAAACAACAACAGAGAACAATGTTCCAGCCTCCTACGCGGGCGCCATAGGGAATGCAATTAACCGATTAAATGTAGTATCGGTTAATTTACCGGTTAAGACGAAATTTATCGATTAACCGATTAATAACCGGTTATTAACCGATTGATTTTTTTGCTTAAAAATAATGGTTTCCTTTAGGTTATTTAACATGAAAACTTGTGAACAAAGACGTGTAAATAAAACAGACGTATTTATTATGTGAAGACGTTTTAATTAGTGCTATAATTATTTCTTAAATGTTAGATTAGAAATCAGTATTTAGACCACCAGTATACTAGTTTCATTTCTACACATTTAGGACATTCAGTATCTTAAAAAAACAACAACTGTATAATAGAATGTTACTTATGGAGTTGTATAATATGAAAAATAGTTTTCCTCGTAACATCTAAATAAAATTATCTTTAATATAATATATATGGTCCCAGAGCTCAGATGATAACGTCCGAGGCATAGTGTCAAAATTATAACGGTGTTTTAGAAAGAGACCATTAATCGGTTAGCCTTGTTTTTTGTAGCGCGTAGAGCATTCTCTCTTTCACTCATAAACGTGTAACCGGCCGTTGCAGTGCAGTGCAACATATCTTCTTTTGTTAGAAACAAAATAATAAAAGCGACACCAACGTTATTTGTTTCATTTGTAAAATCTTATTAATTTTGCAGCTCACTAAGAGTTTTTTAATCGATATTATGCATGATTGCGTATATTGCGATATTTGTGTAATTTTAATATATGTATATTTAGTTTAATTTGTGTCGTCTTTCTAATAAAAACTTAACAAATGAAGCTTTTTGCAGATCACTTCTATTAACCGGTTAATCGGTTAATTTCATATTTTAACCGGTTAAGTTTCTTGGCATAAATTTTCGATTAAAATCGGTTAATCGGTTAACCGATTAACCGGTTTGCATTCCCTAGCGCCAGCGCGTGCAAAAATAGCTATTTTTATTTTTATCACTTACCCATTGAAATACTCGCATTAACAGATAAAAATAGGCAAATTAATTAAGGAGAATCACTTCAATCTTGCATAACGTATTATGGTCATTCTACTTTTTGTAACCTACTAAAACGCCCCTTAACGTGAACGTATATTTAGAGTCACAATTTTCAACGAATCTGGATAATCTTAAAAGATAAAAATAAAAGATAAAATAAATTTATTCAATAAGTAGGCCGCTCGGGCACTTTTACACGTCAAGAATCTACCAGCGCTTCCCAAGAGGAGACCACTGCTGAGAAGAAACGCCACAAGAAACTCAGCAGTCAGTCATTTTTTAAACATATTTCATATTAAAATGGTACTACTTAGTCTAGCATTATATAAAGCTACAAGTATTAAATTAAATATAATATCAAATAACAGTAGTTCCGCAGGAAAACATGCCAAAAATCTTACGGGAGAGAAATATAGAAAAGAAAAAATAAAATAAAATAGAATCAAATACTTATGTGTATATGAGATGGTGCAAGATGACCACATAAAAGTTACGATATGTTTTCCTGCATCAACGGTGTCCCCCAGACAAGAAAAAGCAAGCTTTTACATTTGAACAAATTATTATTGACTAAGTTTCGGGTGTAGGCCATGCATTTTTGTCTGTTAGATAGTCTTGACTCTATAATATGCTTTAGACATTAACGACCTTTTCAAGTATTTTTAAGTGCTGGAAAGGGTAACTTAAACTAGGTACTTTAGGTACTTAATTTATTATAGAAATGAATGCATTGACCAACAAATGATTTATATACTTTACGGACACGGAATTTTCGAATAGCGATTTTATATTTATTTCTAGTATTTAAATTATGTATATCAGAGTTTTTGGTGAAAGAATCTAAATTCTTAATAACATAAATAATAACATAGACTTAGAAATGCACACAATTGTCAGATTCTGGTCGACATACCTGTACTTTATATCGTTTACTTATACCAAATTGTGTGGGACTCTGGAAAAAACCCTATGATAGTAACGCAGTGGTCTTTATATACTTCCTAATTTGAGCAACAAAGTTGTGTTTTATACACAAAAACAGTAGGTAGTAAAAGTTGAGATCTGGTAAAGGATTAAAGCGGATTAAACATATAACAGCGAAATTTAAAAAAGACTTTAATTCCTATTTCTATTTTACGCATCGAACAGTAAAATGCCCAAATAACTTGCGTGTTACATGTTACAATACAGTAATGTAGAAACGGATGACAATCGCGACTGACATTAAATCCCTCGAAAGCCCCGTGACGTCAGTTTTGATCCGCCATTCTTGTATTCGCTTTACCTCTACAACCAAGGACCGCTTCCATCAAGAGATTAACCTATATTGATATTACAGCAACACGAAGTCAGCTGGGAACTGACGTCACGAGCATAAATGACGCGCGAGCTTTTTTATTTACCTGTAGGTAGTCTGTTATGAGTTTTGTTTACCCAGTTTTGGGCATAATATTGCGTAACCCGAATTCTGCCAAATTTAGCACTTTCAGCCTGTCAATCAGATTACGATATATCTAAAAATAGGTATAAACGGTTTGTCCATAATCAGATAAACTATATTTAGGTTGTGAACTACCTACATATTAAATTCAGTGTTTGTTTTGATATTTTCGCTCTGCTTACTGCTATGGTACTTACCTATACAAGCTACCAAGCAAAACATGCTTAGAAGTAATTTATTACTATCAATTTGAATTCCATTTGAAAGTGAATAAAGAGCACTCGAGAATTCTTTCCAAGGTCGATTTAAAGTCTTCCGACAATACTGCGATGATCGACGAGTAGGAAAATATACTTCGACCTACCGCAGCGATAGTTCAAAATATTTCAATAACTTCTATTTGTTTTTCGGTATTCTTACAACGTCGTCACACAATTGCAAGAGATTTGATAAATATCTGTTTACCCTCTTATCATAAGTGCACAATAGCTAAAATGTGCTTAAAATATGCTCTTTCCTAATCTGTCATCATGACAGATTTATGAATAATACGGTTAAATTTGTAATTTAGCTACGTCACAAATTGAACCCGTTAATTTTACTTACCGACTGACAATATTCAATCACGCAAACTTACCAGCTATACCTAATTATTTCATTTGATTCGAAATTAATCCAAGATATGCATTATTTTAGACCCATCCTTAAACTTATAAAATATTCTTCTAACTCCTGTCCTAACGTCCTATAAATACCCAGTTGTGATTAAGAGATGTAATAAATATTTATAAAGCAAGCACATAAATTATATTCATAAGGCGAATATAAGCTTATTATGGCAACTGACGAGAGTATGTTATGTTTGTTTTGATATTGCTGCTTTTATAATTAAAACAATAAGTTGATGTTATTGAATAGAAAACTTTTAAGCCCAAGTTAGGTGAGTTGCGTCCGGCAAAAGCATACAGAAATGACGCTCCGCAAAGCGAGGCTTCGCCTATTAGATCACGGTGATATAGGTTCAGGAACATTAAAAGACAAAAGAAGACTTTAGACCAAACAACAAAGCAAACTGTTTATTATGGAGGGTCAAAGTCAAACAAACCTAGCAATTTAGGTACGCATGTTTTCTTTAGGGGTAGTATGAGGGGTGGGGGGGAGGGGGCTACTGACAGCTAAAGTAAAGTGTGAAACGGGCAGGTTAAGTTACGAAAGAAGACAGAGTGTCGGAAAAAATATAATGGGGTGGTTAGGAGAAGCTCAGACGGGCGAATGGTAATATTGATAATGTGGGTGATAAGGAAAAATATTGCTATTTGGGCTACGGCAAGAGCTACCTGAGACCTGACAAACGTGACTTTTGTCATTTAGTAGTTATGTGTTTATAATTTAACTAAAGTAACATTTCTAGTGACTGAGAAGAAAACTCTACGTGCTTGACTTATCTTCAAGAGTACGCGTTCTCAGGACTCCAATACTAAGGGCCAATAAACTCATCTTGACTGTGAGGCCCGTCACAAGATACGTCAAAGTAAAGGCCAAACCATAGAACACTGTCATTTTTGACGTATCTCGAGACGAGCATTAGAGTTCAGATCAGTTTATTAATACGCGCCTAAGACCGCACATTTTAGTTTTCTATTCTTTTCTATTCCATCTTAAATAATAAAGGAATATTCCTTACATTTCGTGGTAGACCGGTATTATTTCCGTTTTCCGTCTCTTTGGCACGTGTAAGGTGGCCGCTACACAATATTCGTGTTACGACAAACTACATAGTTACAAACTAAAATAGTTCACAACCAAAATACTGAATTGCAACTTGCCAGATGTAGACTGTTATGAAACTTAGTAACGCTGTCCTGAGTTATTTTCGTAACTGAGTTAAATTATTATTATTAACCAAATATTGATAAAAAATCGTATTTTACATATGCCATCATTGATCTTAGTGCGAGGTTTAAATATCTTATGTGCCCAATGTTTTTCTTTTGTTTCTGAGAAAAAGCGAGTGTGTGACAGACGAACATAGCAAAACTATAACGAGCCCTAAAAATGATAATTTGCTTATTAACTAACTATGGTTGTAAATTTATTTACTACTATAGAGTAAAACTTTACCTTCAGAATTGCGATTTGTAAACCCCCAAATAGAAAAGGGTGATATTACACATACGATAGCGTTAACGGTGTGTCAGTCTGTGGCATCGTAGCTCTAAAACGGATGAACCGATTATGACGCGTTTTTTTTAAAGAAAGCTAATTAAAATAATAAAACTGTACGAACATTTCCCTACAGTTATAAGTTACGCTCGACCTTGACATTCCCCCTACTATTTAGCTTATTGTCCTTCGTGTCCATAACTTTCCGCCGCCGCAATACGCCGCGTCCACGCTGACCTTTAGTAAATCAATCGGCTGAAGAACACCAAGGCTAGCTCCTATAAAACGTCGGTAACTCGATTATCGCCCGGCACGAAGCTTTCAGGGGCAGCTATTCTCAAAGTGTACCCTGCGGTCCCCTTACAGGCTACATCGAAAAATAAATGAGTGTTAGGAGCATTTTTTTTATTTTGTCAAACTTAGTAGAAAAGTCAGGGTTTGGTTATTATGGTCCTCTGTTAAATATTTGATGAAAGGTTTCCGTCGCTGTAAAAGTTTGAGCACCGCTGTTTTAGAGCTTCCCCGGCTTCGGACCTTCGGGTAAGGATGTCAATTCTTTATTGGTGTCGTAATGTGATAAGGATCAGGGTATTCAATTTTCAACCGGTGTATGACGTCATACCCGTTTCCGGTCTATTTTTGGATTTGGGTAACAAGGGTCCTGTCGAAAGGAAAGGTTTCGTGTCGGAATTATTTAATTACTTGATTTATTTTCCAATCCCTTTTCTTACACATACAGGGGATATTCTACTCACTTCCACTCGGTAAAATTACATTGCTTTTGACACGTTATCGTATTGTCAACGTTACGATGCCTCTGATTTATCTACTTGACTGTAATGCCGACCGAGTTATATACAATAACTAAACTTTATAGATTGCATTTAAAATTTGCATGCGAGTGTTAAATAAGCATGTGATTCTTTATATTTTATATTAAATTCGCCATTTAAAACTTGTTCATTTTAAGTAACCAACTAAAATCAAGAACGACATTACAACAGTACGTAAACAATACAACAGCAGCTTATCTAGTTAAACAGAACGAGTTCCCAGTTGTGGGGTGCCGGACCTGACAAAATATCTGGCTAGCTAGGCTGTTCTGGTGGCAATACATTTTATATGAGGCTGTTCACACCTATCCTACACCAATTGATGTGAACAGTATCATTGTTTGCATTACCATTAGAACTCCCGATATTTTGTAGGATCCGACACCCGACAAGTGGGAATCCGCTCTAAGTTACCAATATCTGCCTGAACGACTGCGTAGTCAAGTTTTAACGAGCTGAAGTCGCCCACGCGGCTCATTTCCTGCGTGTCACAAGCCAGTCCCTTTGTTAAGCTTAACATACATTATTCTTAATTGTTCCTTTTCAGCCAATACAGTTCACGAGAAACATCGAGGCAAAAACTGTGAACTTTGTTAGTCCTTATTTACACACGGTTACTTATTTATTACAGGTTCAATACCACGCTTATCTTATCTTGGACTTGCTCTTCGACCGCGTAGGATCCTTTGACTAATTATCCCTCTTTCACACTCAGCTGTTCGAATGTGTAGGGCTGTAACCGATGACCTAATAGGTACAGGTCAACCACCTTTGTTCGACCTCTGTGTCTTACTATAAGTCGACACGCTAAACTACTAAAGCCACCGATGCTCTAATCTCAAACTTATATATATATACATATAACATGAAGATGTACACACACAATCACCAATAAACTTGTCTTCTTTATTATATGCAAAATTAAATATTAATTTTATTATTCAAGCCTAGTCTAGTTCATACGTATCTACTTAGTTGATTAGCTGGTAAAAAATTAAACCTAAAATTTCTTTCACAATTGACGTTAAGCTGGCTTCAAATCGAAAATAAAACGTATTTTGAACAACGTTAACATTAACTCCTTTACTAAGTACTCAAGTAAATTGACTTAGTCTAACTTTAAGTTGGCGAAAGCCTGTCAATCCAACACAACTCAACGAGTAACTCCTAACAACAACTATTGTCTTAACTAACAGATTCCGTTCGTTAACCTTCTACCTTCTACGAACGTCTGGGAACGGGAATGTGTTGGTTCCGTCCAAGAGGTAACTTATTCGACTGGATCTTTCTCGAACACTAACAATCGCGGGAGCAATAGGAAAATTCACGGAATTCAAACCACAAATCCAGTTACGATGTTTCTCATTCATATTCTTATTATTAATCTTGATGAGGATATTAAAACAGATACAGCAGTCGCAAGACATTAGAAGGTTCATTCGGCACAATAATTATACTAGTGTTATCGGTGAAAAATATTGTGGTGCAACAATCTTAGAGTTAAGTTAAGACCCGTCGTAAATACATGGATGCATTTTTGTTAATTTGAGCCTTTTTATGCTTTTGAAATTATCAGAAACGCCAACATCAAAAAAAAACACCCAATTCTTTTAAGCTCAAAATGAGACCGTCGGTCATAACTTAAATATATATTTTGTAGAAACAATTTTACAGGTATTTAATTCTAATCACCATCAGATTCCCTGTAACAGTTCAACGTCCTGGTGAATGATTGTTCCCATACTGTCGCAGTTTGGTTTGATCGAGGGAGATTTGTAAGGGACTCCGAGCATCGACCTTACTGTATTCAATAACTTTCGCTAATTGGGAATTACGTACTTGTTCTTTTGTTTACAAAATGTTGGTGAGAAACAAACTCATTTGATGTTCTGTTGTTGTTCCGTTCATCGACTTCGGTTAACAGGAGATTGTTCGGGAAAACAAGAAAGATTTCGATATTACATTGAGGTATGTTGTTGCGGCATTGGAATTTTTTCGATGTTTCTTGACCTTGCTTATTATAGTGTTTCTTCACGATAAACCTTTGTCTTACCTAAAAGATGCGCCAAATGAAAAAAACCTTAACAACACTATTTAAATGAACCCCATAATATAATTACCCCAAAAATCATCACTGTAACTGTGTTTAACTTTAAACCGGTCAAATGTGTGACAGAGAGGCGTGATAAATCCAATTAGTGTCCCGACCCAGCCCCGAACCCAATAAATACTGAACTGAACTTGACAGTCTCCCCCCCTCCACCCCGTCGTTTCGACAGAGCATTCCGATTTAACATTTTTCCTGAAAATGTTTTTTCGAACAATATTTTCACTCCCGAAACGCATTCTTGCCGGCTAATGCAGTAATGTGAGAGGTATGCGCTTTAGAGTGCAGTTATTTTTTGCTTCACACACATGACAGAAATTTAAAAACATTTTGGATTTTCTTAAATGTCTTAAAGGTCCGTACATTTACTCGTATTTGAATATAATAATGATGTACCTACCAAAAAGTTTGAGCAAAAGAGAATATTTAAAAAAAAGTTGTATGGATTGCGCTGCGAACGTTTTGCAGAGAAGAGCTTAACAAAGTACTAACTTTGTTCTCTTTCAGCTATAGGTTAGTGATAATATAGCTTGAAATACTCGTTATGTTGCATGCATTTGTAATATAATTAATGAATCGAATTTAAATATGCAAAGCGCATTCTGATCTTTATCTGCTTCTGAGTTAACAACAAAGAACAATTAATGATTAATGTAAATAATATTATACACAGTCGGAACCTCTTTATTGTAATATTTGGGAAGCGCCATTCACCGCCATCCTTGAAGAAACTATTGTTAGCTCATTACCATATCGCCTACTGAATAATTTGATGGACTTTGTTGATATGCGCATTTTTATTCGAAATTCCTTTAGATTATACAAGAAGTTTAGGAACTTTAAGCAATCACTGATGATAAAGTCAAGACGTTTGCTGATTAATGCCATAACATGTTTTTTTGCAATTCACTTTACATGTAGATCGCGCACGTTATATTATAAAACGAAGAAGAAAAATTGTGTAATACTGCTGAAAATACGGTCAATATATTGTGAGCGATATACGGGCTCTCGACAGAGGACCTAAATCCTACAATATTATCGTAACCCAGTTTAAATGCAGCATCAATTGCGATGAATCTGTAATGAAGTTCGGTACGCAGACTTCGTAAATTTGAGAACTGTTCACAGTGGAGCCAGAGAATGAATGGCGGGGCTATACCTATATTACATGTCTTACAAATAACAAATAATAAGACGTTGAGTAAATAACAAGAGACAGCATGTATAGTAAAGTTACTAATCGCAGCAGGCAGAGCACAGGTGTTCTTTATCAATGAACGTGGCTAACCCACAGGGTGTTCGTTCACACATCAATGAACTGAGTAAATGAACACTGTATAACCCAACTGAAGATTAGTCAAATTGGTTATCACGCAACACAACTCCTGGAGCGTAATCCGGTGCTCAATCAAATCCATCACAACACTTGTCACAAGCAGCGCCCGAATTAAAACTTCGGGAAGGAGCAACTAACTTGGTGACAGTGACGGATCAGACATAAGTTCTGGGGCATAGAGCCATTTTCTTATATGTGTATGTGGACTATTGATAACGTCACTTTCTAAACACGCTGTTCTTTTTGCGAGTTAAAGATATTATTTTTTGTAATAAATAAAGAAACACCAGGGAACAATCACACACAAATTGACCTAGTCATAACCTAGCCCAGGCCTTTTAGTACTACGGGTACTAGACGAAAATAAACACCAATCCCAAATTTGCGTTAAAAAACGGTATTTCAACATGTCTCGTACTGTAACGATTTTTCATAACGCTAACTGTAGTTAAGACTTACTGTTGTCTTGTAGCGCTTCTTTAGAAGTGGTTTCCTCTCGGAAAGCACTGGTAGACTCAGACACTTGAAAGTGATACTGTTCAGATTCTCATGTTCGAAGCCTAGGTATTAGACTTTTCCGTTTCGAGGCCACCAAGCTGTCACCCAGATTGAGTCCTCCAGAGTCCTAATTGGCTCACGTAACCAGCGTCGTAAACCTCTCGCAACCGGCGAGTGAAACAAAAATAACAGAACCGTTAAAAAGCTCGTTAAAGCCGATCCATCGCCCCGTTTTCCTTGTTCTGTTTACGTTTGCCGTTTATGTACTAATTTTGAGTAAATTAAACGGGATTTAGTGACGTTTATTAAGTGGAATTTAGATTGGCATGGTGGAAAACTGGGTTTTTGAATTTGACAATATTACCACTTATTTACTCCTTTGAATCACTTGAATATTTTTTCTTGGCTTGATCTTAATATCACTCAGTTTTTCAGAAAGTTTTATCTCTAGATGTTTATGGGTGAAAATCAAAAAGTTGTGCCCAATTAGCAGATAGTTAAGCGTAGTTAACCACACAAACAACGATGTGCGTTAAAAAGTTTTCCTCTCAATTGTATGGCAAATTTTTGTCGCACAGCGGAAAGTTTCATAGGAAATTTTAATCGAGTTAACATGCCCAACTTTTTATTCCTCACCTTTATTCTATTATCTTATTTCTTTCAGCGCCGTTAAGTTGTATATAGGTCATTACGAGTAATGTTTATATAATCCAATGCAGCATTTACGTCAATCCCGAATGTTTAGGCTGCTGCGATGTTACTGCGATTCGGACTGCGCGCGCTAGCCGCATTTATCAATTGTATATTCGTTTTGTAACATTTGTAACACAGTCGGTCCAAACCGTACTCCCATTCTGATGCAACGCAATTTTCAACGATGCGTGTTTGTGTCGAAACACTGAGTGCTTCATATACCACTAAACCCTGTAATTTCCCGCTAAACGTTCACTAATTCGCACTTGATGTTTCAAATCGTTTGCTATGTAACCATGACCCAACCTAATATTAACTTTGCAAGAAACAATTATTAAACTAAGTGCATCGTCTAGTTTTAGTATTCTCATGAGATACATAATCTGATGTTTACTAGCAATTGAGGCTAGTTTAGTGCTAGGTCGACTAGAATAGCAAACTCGAGGGATTTATGTACCTATTCTAAATTCCCGACGCTTTGTTCTATTTATAACAGTAAAATTAGCATTTATTATTTAATAACGTGAATGAGAGAGACCCTGCTGAGATTAAATTAAGCGTGACGCGCGGAGGCGTGTTTGCGTCGCATTAGAGAAGCGAGACTTCGAGCCCAAATTTTCTATGTACACACCGAATTTGAAAAGCCACGTGTCGCGCCCGAAATAGAATAGTTTACCTGGAGATATTTACTGAATAGCTCTGCTTTACGGGGAAGCGCGTTGAATAAGGGTTAAGGACTCCTTTCGTTGACGAACCCGGCGACTACGTCATTGAAGCTGCGCTAGCGCAGAACCGTGTGTCACCGAGATGACAGCCCGCGGGCGTTAACATCGCGCGCCGACACCTCCTGACATAACTCGGCCAGGCATTTTGCAACACGATATCTATTTATAATCCTCGCTATTTGCTCATCCCAAACATTTGTTTTACGTCCCCCACGTAATTATAGATCGGAGTCTTTAACCGCTAATTAGGCCTAGAGAATCAACAGAATTTACTCTGGGTATGAATCACGATTACCCAATAAGTACTACGTATTCGTTACAAAGCCCTCTGATTTTTAAAGGGACGATAAATTGAGGGCGCCTCGACGACTCTTAGTGAGAAATCAACGCAGTTTTCAGAACGTTACGGAATAAGAAGAAAAGGTGGGGAACGAGTGACCCAGTGACATTAATTTGGGAGCGCACAAAACAAAGAGAATAATTAGAATTTAGAACGGGGTGGGGAATGCTATCTTTGTCTCAGACAATGCAGAAACGACAGCTCTTAAATACCAGTCTTCCTGGTCGCCTATCTCGCTCCATATTCCTCTTACGACACTGTTTACAACTACTAGATTTTCTCGGAATGCGTACTAATTTCCTAAAAAAATAATGGGATCGAAATATTTCATTGCTGAGCTTAATTCACTCTTAAAATTTGTGCTGTTTTTAAAATGTGTAATGTATCCCTATCACTAATCCAAATGAGCTTATAATATTCCCGCAATACCCAAGTAGAACGGCAATATAAACACTAATTAATAGCAGATCAAGACGGATAGACACGCCAGGCATATTAAATGCATAATTTGGTTCGGATATTTGGTAATTTACGATTTCAGCGAACGGTCGCCGGTTCTTACAAACTATAAACCTACATTCTGAATCTGATACCCTTTACGCGCGAGTTCAAAGCTGAAATCTAGTAATGTGTATAATGTTCAATTACACGCTTGTAACTCGGTCATCTCATCTCTTAGCAAACATTATAATTTAGGAGTTTTTCCCTGACCATGAAACTTAAACACGGCGGAAAAGTGTATGAAAACACTCGATGTAATCCACAAATGTAGATTTTTATATAAACATTCAAAGTTCAGTTTAATGTTTTGTATTATGTTTTAGTTTTCAATTATTTTTAAGACATAGGTAAGTAGTAGTGATTGACGGCCGATATATACTTAGTGTTGTTGTGTTGTCGTCCTTTTAAAAATACATATATATAAAAAAAGTAATTTATCTTATCATCGACAAAATCTATCCCGAAATTCACTTAGTTTTACAGTACTTGAGATTAAACCCACCCGCCTGAACACATTAAAAACTACTTCCAGAGTTGAAAATAATTCAAGCGCCGAAATAGATAGGTCTTCATCGCTTTTCAGTTCGTAAATCGCTATACATGGGGCATTTACAAATGTTTAAGAAATAAAGGGTTTAATGGAGCTTATATAGCAGTCGAAAGAGGAGTTCAAAGGGCGTTCAACCCGATCTATTCTGAGAGAGCAATAACTTGGTTTTCTTAATAAATTGTGCTCATTGCCTTTGAACCCACTCGAACATAGACATCTATACAGTTATTTTTAATATTCTAACTATCCAAGGCTTTTTTGTAAAATGTTTTCTTTATAACTTTTTATGAACAAAAAACATACATTCCACTGGTGAAATAACTTGAAAAAACATGATATAAAATAGTTCGAGACATCTCCATCACCAGAGTTTCAACTCCGCAGAAGCTGCGTAAATTAAAAAGATCTTAAAAGTAGTTTCATGGCGTCTTATGCACTTAATCACAGCGGTAAGTGTAAAAGACACTGACCGCCAAACGGTCAAATATTAATGCATTTAATGTAAAATCCTTGAAAAGTAATCCTTATACTTCGAGATGATAGAGATCAGAGGGTATTTTCAATAAGGCTGCATTTCCACCGGAACTCTGCGAGACAGATACAAACAAAATGTCTGCGTGAGACTTGTTTGTTGCTTAGAGAGTGTTTTATTCTCTTCAAAACGGCTCTCTGTCGAACAGCAGATCGGGTGACCTCGGCAGATAAAGCGGGTAAACTGAGAATGCACCCTTAAATGGGGTTTTAACGGAACAACTTCAACAGGCCGGTTATTTAGGAGTTGTTTAGGAGAATCACCTACCTGATAGCGACGCACTGAGTGGTAGTGATGTGCCGTGGGCATATTCCTGGGAATGGGAAATTTCCTATGGGGAATATTCCCGGCAATATATATGTTTTTTACCATAGTCTTTTTTTAACGGTGCAGTACGAATGCATAAAAAAAATCCAGATTCGTCCTAGTATTTATATCATAATAAGTACTGCAAAAACCAAAGTACATGATTTACTGTGATTTGTAATGAAACTGTGATGATTTGTATAGATATTGCTAACAAAAAAAAATACTTTTCAAAAATTTTTTGATTCAACTTTCCTAGCAATTATGGGAATATTCCTAGGAACATTGGGAATATACCCCGGGAATATTGGGAATGTTCCCGGGAACATTGGGAATTTACTTTCGCAAGTGAGTTACACTATTTAACGACTCGGTAAATATTTCAATGAATAACATTTTGATATAATCCTCAATCACACAATACGTGAACCTATACACTTTGAAAATTCCCCAATGTTCCCTTTGTGTGGGAATATTCTCAGGAATATTCCCGGGAACGGCACATCGCTAACTGAGTGACAAGCCACAATGTACAAGATGTCCTAGTCTAACGCGTGTGTCGTTTTACGTTAGCCCTGCTCTTTATTACGTTTCATCGAGACTTGCCCAAAAATAGCGAATTTCAGTGACAATTAATCAGAGTGACATCGCAAGGGTCAGGCATGACGGTTTCAAACTGGGGCTATTTTCGGACATAATAGCCTGAAGACCCCTAATTGGTTGACTGGCAGTGACGTCACAATGTCCACTGGTTTTTATTTATATATTCTAAATAGTTTGTAGTTTACGCCTACGTCGTTCGTTATACTCGGGAGTCCTGGGCGTTAGTTACTTGTTTTATTTTGCTGTGTTGACGTCATCAATCCATGTAGATTCCAGAGAATGACGTCGCACTATCATTATTGTTTATTGCGATTATCGTAGATAACCTTTAGGATTTGAAAGCCCGAAATAGAGCCGTCGCCGGAGTAATTATTCACGCTCTATTTTAATTGAAAGTCGAACTGACATTGATTAGGACGGCGACTCTTTGATTTACCATTAATGGAGGCTTGCGATGCTTGTAGTGTAGTGTAAGTGGAATAAATCTGCGCATCTTATTGTGAATATACAGGGTGTATTTGGAAGTGTGGATCAAACGAAGCAGGTCGATAGTTGACGTCTACACCTATCCAATTCACCCACATCCATGTTCAGCGATATTTACTAATTTCGGAGATATTGATCATTTTAATCTTAATATTTGTAATTTTCCCTTATGTCCATGTCACGAAACATATATTAATTTCATGTTTTATTTCATAAGTTTTCCAGTGGTATCTTACATAATTAGAGTCATTACGAACCAGCGAAGTTTTTAAACCTGTTGGTCCGTGTTTTTAAAGTAATCTCATAAAGTTTGTTTCTCTATACTTTGCGGTCCCAGTGTTTGCTTTTCACTTTGTATGGAAGAAACTGAAAAAAAACGGGCAAATAGGTTTCAAAACTTCGCTGATTCGTAATGACTCTAATTATGTAAGATACCACTGAAAAACTTGTGAAATAAAACATGAAATTAATATTTTTTCGTGACATGGACATAATGGAAAATTACAAATATTAAGATTAAAATGATCAATATCTCCGAAATTAGTAAATATCGCTGAACATACATGGGGGTGAGTTGGATAGGTCTAGACGTCTTCTATCGACCTGCTTCGTTTGATCCACACTTCCAAATACACACTGTATGTATTTAAAGAGTTTATTGTACAAAACAAAAACACAACAAAACTTTATTGCGAGAAATAATTCCGTGCAAAATAGCTATAGGCAAGATTTTTCACATTTTTGGTTTAAAAGTTTGGGCTTTAAGTGTTTATAAGGTAATCTTTGTTGCCGAAACAACTGCGTATGAAGTATGCAGTTAAGCTTTTTCTTGAACCAAACAATGTACAGCGATGGACGCATTTATCTTTAAATAGATACTATAGAAGATCACGCATTATTTTTTCAAAATATTTGTAGCCTAAAGCTGTATGCTAAAAATGATAACGCTTGTTTGTCTGAAATCGATTTGGAACGAAGAGTTTACTTTAATAAGAAACCAAAGAAAAGGACATGACACATAGCTTAAAAAGTAGAGCAGCTTCTCGAGAAGCCAAAATAAATTGTTCCGTGAAGGAGCAAAGAGAAGAGGATTCGGTGAACACTGTTCCAAAAACCTTTCGTTGAATTAATTGCCATTTACATTAATGCAATGTAACATCAAAAAAGCAGACGATTAAATTAGTCTTACACTTATTACTGTACATGTTTCCGTTAAAATTGTAATAACTGATTAAAAGACCCGGAAGGGTGTTACTCTTTCATTGAGCTTAGACAAAGAATTTTAACACGAATTAGTCTTTATGAGCGGACTGAAAATAATTAGCGACTTTCAAAGACCATAAACTTGAGATACTGTTTATGATCCGCTTGAGACTTGCCATTCGGATTTAATGTTCGGGATTCAGTCTGAAAATGCCTTAGTTCTTTTTTATGGTTCGAAAAAAGGAACCCTTACAGAACCACTACTTCGACGTCTGTCTGTGAGATTGTTAGACCCTTATTATTATGTCCGTGGAGAGTTAGCAAGTATGTAAGTTTAAATCATTTAATCGGCGAAAAAAACATAAGAAAATGAATTTCTAAAGAACACGTATTTAGTTAACATGGAAGATGTTGTTTCCTCGTCACACAACGTAATTGCACTCACGTTGTCTCGCTTTTAAGGCGAGTCCGAGACACGTGTACGGAATCATTTACCCAGCACTTCGCTCGAGTTCACGTATATTTGTAGACAAGGTTCACTCGTGTATAGCAGGATCACTTGAGCCTCGCACGTGCATTCGTGTATGTAAACTTGGGCAAATTATTGAAAATCGTAACCAACTTTTACTCTCACTTAAGCACCGGGACGTTGTTTAAGTTTTATATTGAATCTTTAATGTATTTGTGTAATTACCCAACCAAAGACAGTACCTCTCAAGTAATTAAACTACGAACAAAATACTGTTGTAGATAAAGACTAAAACACTTTTACAATAAGCCATATTATCTTATAAATACTCGAACATTTTATTGGCAGCCAGTAATTTTTCGGCCAGTATGTCGCGTGCTTGAACTTGAATTTTCGTATTCCTTCGCGACTCCGCGATAATCGCTTAATCGTAATCGTAACGATTATATCACTCGTCATGTGGGTCATAGAACTGTCAGCGAGACTATTCACGCTTTTACGATCCGCAGATTTTTACGCAACTCATACGTTCCGTAGTCTTAGTAGATGTTTTATGAAGCAACACTCGCCATCAATCAACCAACGAATCGTTGAACAGAATCGCCGAATATAAAGCTCTTTGAACTCACCGACTATTGTTTATCGATTAACGTACACAAACTCGAAAAGGATTACGCGCACAAAAGACGTTACGATTATAAACTCACGACTTGAAATACTAAATTTATTTACTACGTGTTTAAGTATTCGTAAATTTCTAGCAATTTGTTTACTTTGGTGTTTTTAGAAACTTAAGCTGTCTATGACGTTCTTAAGTATCTCCAGAAATATCTTATTTGAACGTTGTATTTATGAATGGTAATGAAAATACGGTAGCCGCGCAGGAAAAATAATTGTGGCATTTAGTTTGAAATATTCCGTGATGAATGAAGGATCTTCTATGCTGAAGGCTGGAGGTTTACCGACCATGTGTAAGTCGGAAAATGCTAATAACGGAAAAGAATTGCGTTATAGAACTTAGCACTGGCAATAAGAAACGCCATTGCAAATAGAATATTGGATTTTTGAATTTTGAATTTTTAAATAATCGTTTGTCGATTATCGCGTCTAGCGTTTATAGACTTTCAATCATTTTTGAAAAGCGAAACCAGGTGTAGGTATATTCCGTGTACGGACCGTTAATCCTTACATAACATTGTCTATCCACCGATCGCACTTCCTGATCCGATCGCCCACGCGTTGCATAACGCATTAGCATACAAGCGCACTCGATATTTGGAAGCTTGTGAAACATTAACTTGACCTGTTTTCTATTATTAATGTCGTTAAGTCTATTTTGGTTATGTTATTTAATCATCGAGTTTAATCGCACGATGTGATTGTCTCGATGAAGTGGGACTAATTGATTACCGAAAACAATAGTTATAGGTGATTAAGTCATCGCTTTCGTGAGTATATAAATAAAAATAGATAAACAAAGCACTTAAGCGGTTCCCATTCATTTAACGTCAGTCTCGCTCGACTGCGAAATTTTCATTCTGCCACAAAAACTCTTAGCAAACGTCTAGTTTATTTATTTAACGAACCGTCAACTAAACCAAGGTACGAGTAAAAATATCAGACGTCTATTTTGGCTCTTTATTGTTTACGCGTAACCTACATTCGCAAAGTAAAAATAATTGCGAGCATTTGCGCGCTCCAGCGGGCTTGTGTTACATGTGTTACGAGTTGTTAGATCAGATCAGAGCCTTGGTACCGAGAAGTGTGCTGGCCGTGAAGTCGGCCGCGGTCCCGGAGAGGACGCGACTTGACATTTCTCGAACGGCGAGTTTGGAATGAGATCGAGAATATCGAGATGCGACGGTTACGCGCTAGTTTATTTTATGCAAATTATATTTTGATAGATCTTCTCACTAAAATCATGTAACCAGTCTGAGGACACTGTCAAGTGAACGAAAACAAAATTACGAAATAGTTTAATTCAATATATTCGATACGAATAGCAATGCCATGAAATAATTTGATTAGCTTAACTCTTTGACTTTAAGTCATTAAAGTAATCAAAACCTTTAATAGTAATGTTACAAGTTACAGCCGATGATACGGGGGTCCGTTCATTTGACCAAAAGTACGTTTGACAAACGTATAATTTTACAAAATTTCATTTTGCAAAAACGTGTTTGTGCTTACACCATTACATATTGCATAGGTTAAATGAGCTTATTAAATAAGTTAGGTTAGGTTACAATATCGACCACAAAAAACTAAAAAATAATACGGCGGGAAGTATCTCTTTGTGAAATGAAAGTTTGCAAAATGATACGTTTGTCAAATGATGATTTGGTCAAACATTAGTGAACCGATGATACGTTATTTGTTTATTATTTGATTTGCCCCTCAGCGGCAGGTGGGTCAAGCGCATAACGCATAATTGAGTAAAAAGTGCGTGGGTACATACTTAACTATCTATTCTTAAACGTCTGCGTACCGTAGATAAATGCTAACCTATCGCAAGAAGTTTTGTGTCCCAACTGTTTCATTTGTCCGAACATTCATAAGTTGGAAATGCATTGTTTACTAAATCAATTAACTTTTCAAAAAGTTAAAACAGACCCATATGTAGAACTTTGTAGGTCCGGTTAGTTTTGTTTTATAATGCATTCGTCACTCTCGCACATACATTGTAGTCAGAAAGTGACAGATATTTTATCCACGCTTATTCACATCGATAAACAGGACCATAATAGGCTCGCAGAAAGAAAAAAATTGTGAAAATTAACCGTAAATAACCGAATTTATCCGCGGTTTTAATTGGGGACGTCGCCAAGCCTGGATAAGCGGGTATAGCTCGGCGGTCACGTGGTTGATTTCTTTCCCTTAGTCTCAAGTCTCAACCGATCACGTGAGCATCTCGTTTGTAAAAACGTGCCCCATTATTAGGAGGGTTTCGGCCGAGTGGGGTTTCACCGTGTCGCGCGAGTCGTGTGACGTCTGCACTTGGTTTATTTAGGATTCATTAACCGACGAAAACAAAAATTCTTTGTGAACGTTTATATTTTTGTGTGACCTTTCTATTTCAGATTTCTGAAACGCGTCACGAAACATTAATTCAATAAGCGTCTCCATTTTGAGCCCTTCCAAATTTCAATTAACCTTTGCTGGAAGCTGCGTCACTGGTGCGCGAGTATATCGCACTCATCTCGTGTAATAATAGTTAGTAGCTATAAATAGTTGCTATTTATAAGTTATTAAGTTAGGAAACTATGTCATAATAATAGTTGATCAAAAGGTTGAGTAACACCCAATTGATAACCGGAACTTTTTAAAAGATGTTTTGAAGTAAATTATGTGAACTGACAAAGAAATAAATAAATGAAACGGCAGGGTAGCGGTATATTACCTACATCAACAACTCATCGCGATTGCCTTCGTTTTTATTCTTCGTCACAATCTGTCAAAAGCCGGGAGATACTGCAATGCATATGAATTCAATTTCCTTTTTAAGCTTGCTCGATAGCTCTTGGTACACTAAAGAAATCCAGCCTCCATCACCATGTGTAGTATTTGTGAATTAAACCCTCAAAAAAAATACATCTGATGTACAGTAAATACTTATTTAAAGTGTATATACACTTCAAATATAAATATATGCACTGCGCAATCTGAGCATAACAAATGGTTTTAGATGCTAAAAGATTCAACCTTAAATTCGTTAATTTGAACGTTGTATTTCATAAAATAAATATAATCCTAGGTACCTACTATTATTTGAAATATTCGTGTAAAATATAAGTTTTAAAAGTAAAATAGGTCACCCAATAATTGAATTGAACGTTAAAATCTATTATTTAACGAGAAATGCACTTCCACCTTATCCTCTTCACTTATTTATAGTAACGTGTTTATGTTGCTTGTAATTTACAATTTGTTAACGATTTGTTTTTATTTTTTACAGGTAATGCATCTTTTCAAACTAAAGGTAACATTTACACAGACACGGAATTATACAACGTCAGCTGTTTTCATACTAGCCCATTCATGCATTTGGTAAGTATCCCAGAGTAATAGAATTGTTTAGAGTCGGAAACAGAGGGCCCTGCCAAGATGCACTACGCTAAACAGCGTTTCTATTCGATTCGTTTGACGAATAGAAACGCTAGTTAGCGATACTAAAATTCACGTCATCTACCAATGACGCGATTGGTTTTAAACGAAACGAAAAGAAACGCTAGTTTGGCATCTTGGCAAGGCCCTCAGGTGTAAGTCGCAAGAACCTAACCGCTATTCAGAGACAATTTCGTTCCTTTTTCAAACTAGTGTATGAAAAATAGTCATTAAGGAACGACAAAAGCGTCATTAACTGACTCTTAGTGCGGCCGTATAGGTCTGGGGAACATGATGGCCAGGTCAAGAATCACAAAGTAGCTTTTTTTGGTTTTTCAGCTAAAGAAAACTAAATTACACGATAAATAAACATTGAGTTTTGGTTCCATTTTACTACGACGTGGTAAGTTAAGCAGTCTCATTCTTGTTCGGAATCGTTCCGTATTGTGCCGAAATCGGGGATCTTGGCACAGATACTGTTCCGCTAAACTGGACTAACACAGTGGTTCCGTTACACCCGGTCACGCGTACCTGCATGCCGAGGGCACCTTGTCACTTATAAATCTCCACGTCTATTTATAGCGCGTCAGTCGGAAGCTTTAAAATTACATTGTTATTCTGGGATGCGCCGTTTGGGACTGATAACAAGGTTTGCAGCGAAGGTCGGGAAGGGTTTGGTTACATTCAAGACCTGCTAGGTGTTTTTGGATTCACGATAAAGGTGGACGATTTAGGGATATCATAGACTGGATATAGAATAAACAAAAATTTACCTTCAGACTTCTCGCTCTCTATTTTATTGGTAAGGTTTATCGAGTGCGCAAAAAAAATGGTCCTGGGAAATTCACAGAAAAATTAATACTATAGTCGCATTGTGAATTGTGATCTGGCACAAATGTTCTACAATGTATAAAATTATCTGTAATTGTAAGGCAGCGGTATATATTTCTCGCCCTTGCGATTGCTGTTGTGAAGACGTTGCAATTGAACCACATAGTTGTTAGGCTTGCAAAAGCGCTAAGGTATAATTTATCGTACATCGTAATTACTCGGTAAAAACTAGGGTAACGATTGCTATTAACACATATCCATAGCCGGGCTTTCTCTGCCAGTAGACCGCATATCGATATAGATACTGTGGTTAATGCGGAATGCAGCTGAATTCTGTGACCTTAGTGGAAACGGACACAAGTCGATTTTTTTAATTTAAATACCGATAAAATAGATAAAATACCCCGATATAATGGCGACCCCTTCAGTGCTGATAAACTAAACAGGCTAACGGATTTTCATGAAATCTGGCTAAGAATCTTCCCGATAAATCATTACCCTTCCTTTGTTTCGCCGTAGTCGGGTAAAAAAGGTTTCTTTTAAAATATCCCCATATAGGACCACCCGTTTGGGTGCTACGAACGTTGAACTTATAATTATAATACCTACCTACTCCTCTTTTATTTCCATATATCTACATCATATAAAAAGTACCTATTCTAGACTTTTTGACGTTCACTTATTTTCCTAATTTTTTGATATTTTTATTTTATCGCAGTGTTTTTACTGTCGTGAATAATAAACTTAAAACAATAATATTATTCTATATTTCTTTTCTGCCGTGGATTTTACCAATGTTACCATCCTTTTAGCTAAATCGAGCTTGAATTAGATAAACGACTTGTTTATTTCCAAATGCAAAATAAAGAGAAATACTTTCTGCATCTGGTCACATTTTTTAGTCAGCATGGGAAATACTTAATAGGCCCATCGTGTCCGCTTTTAGCCCATTGGGCTGAGAAATATCTTGTTTTATAATTAATCAGCGTTAAAATGAGACAAAGCACAGTTATAGGCGCGTTAGTGGTATTTATCGTACGTTTATACCGCGGTGGTATTTATATCCGACGCGGACGGTTTGTCGCGAGGTGATATATTGTCTTTGGGATAGGCACTCGTGCGGCCACGAACTAGCATTTTAATTTATGGTTTAGTAAGTTGTCTCCATCAAATACTGTTAGATACAAACAAATAATTAAAATTTATTCATGGATGTGACGGTGGCTTTTGGCGATTTGTCGAGGTTTTACTTTGCACACAAAGGTCGATGACCTTCGATACTTGTTCAAGATTTTTGAGTTCAATGGAATGATCTTGCCTACTGAAATTAATTAATTAATTTAAAACGTTCTTCATTTCCGCAAATTTAGGAATGAATTTAACTTTGAAATCTCTCAACCGCGTGCAATCAGCTACTTCTTGGAAGCCGGAGGAATTATTTTAGATTGAAAGCTTAGGAAGATTTATACAAAAAATCCGTCAGGATCAAAATCATTTTAAATTAACAACCACATATTTTTTTAATCTGGTTTTTTTGTATAGTCGTTTCTGTGTTATACACATCGATCTGCAGTTAAATATTATGACGTAAAAACTGGCTTACCAAACACACTATTGCGATAAATACCATGTATTAGAATACTCGTAGATAAGATGTGGATAAAGTTCCATCCGTTAATCTCGCACTCACAGGCTGGTCAGAATGTGACAGATTTTTACTTTTTTTTTTTTAGACGTGCCATATCAACTGCACGTAACACGACCATAATAAGCCCTCATAGTTAAGTATTTTGTCTTAAGTCTCCCTATTATTAACCACATATTTTAAGCTGTCCCGTCAGAATGTATAAAACACATTTTAGAGCGTGCATTATTGATTGGGTAAGTAGCTTAAAACTCGCTCGTATGATTTAGCTTTTCTCATACAGAACAAATCTTCTATGTATTGTGCGCTGGCAACGCCCCTGGCGTATTCAAATCGCGTACAATCTCTTGTTGTTGGTATTGAACATATACCTAATAGATACAAATAACTTATTGAATTGTTGCAAAGTTTAAAACATTGAGTTCCGTCGAGCAGGTGCGGCGTGGGCTCGCGGCCTAGGTCCCTCGCCTACGCTCGGTATTCGGGCTAGCCTGCTCAAGCACTTAAATGAGCTTACAACTTTAAAGCTTCAACCGTAACACCTTCAAAACAAGCCCCTTAAGTTTTCATTCACAAATATTTATTTCTGTCGTTATATAGGGTCCACGACTTAAAGTGTTGTCAGCATTGGACGTCAAACTTAAGCAATGGCTTTCTGCGACAGAGTTCTACAATGGCTCAACAGTTCAAGTTGTTGGCTGAACAATAATAAAATAATAAATCTAATAACTAATTGACTTTTTAACGTTTTGGTAACCTTCGAATCTGAAACACAGCCTTAGCCTTAGAGCTCTACCAACATCCTTCATTATTAATTTATCAGAAAAAAGCTAAGGTCCATGGAACTTTTATTAATTAGTCCACAAATAAAATCTAATCTTGTTATCTAGATACAATTACACTAATAAACAAAAGGCACAATAATTAACGTTCCTGCCGCTTGGAGATTGCGAAATGGCGCGAGGCCGCCATTAATTTGGATTTGCCTTGTGATTGTTTTGGTTGCTAATAACGTTTCGCTTCCTCTAATAACGCGATAGTTTGGAGGGCTCCGAACATCAACATAGTTTACAAAAATAAAATAACTACATATAAATTCAGTATAGGTACCAGAATTCACACTTTGCATTGTTGTGTTCCGCTGTAGGGATAAGGGAACCGGTGAAATCAAAAGCATAGAGGCATTCCAACTTAGTCCTAAGGGTTGGCAACGCATTTGCAGTCTTAGGATTACAGTCTTTTGATTGTCTCTTGAACATGCACGTGTATATGAGCCACAGACGCCGGTTACCATCAGATGCCCTATGTGCTTGTTTGCCTCAATAAAAACTGTCTCATCTACACTAATATTATAAAGATAATAATAGATTTAAATTTTATTAGTAATACATCTAAATATATAAAAGGAGAAACTGATGACTGATTGACTGACTGACATATCAACGCACAGCCGAAACTACTGTACCTAGAAACTTGAAATTTGGTACAAGTGTTCCTTTTATGATGTAAGTGAGCACTAAGAAAGGATTTTCCGAAAATCGACCCCCAACGGGAAAAAAGGGGGAGTACTGGGAAAATAATTCTACGCGTACGAAGTCGCGGGCGTCCGCTAGTAAATACTAAAACTACTGGACCAATTTTGTTTTTTTTTTCAGCAGTAATATGCTATTATTATCAATCACTTATCACTGACTATCAAGCTACGTTTATATGTTATTTTTGTGCGCGGGCGGACCCGCGGGTAACCTAGTTTATAATAAATAAGGATAAAGGTACTGCAATTTCATTATTAACTGGAAGTATTTGGACTCTTAACATTTTTTACTCAAACTTAATTAAATAGGTTAATTAAGGATTTCTTAGCAAAAAATATTATTAAAAATTTGTAAGAAATTCTTTTGAAAAATTAGGAAACGAAATTATCGACTAAGAGCAAAATAATTATGCGTGGGTGGTTAATTAAGAAAATATTTTTAATTTTAGCCTTTCTTTGCAATTATGAATTATCCAGAGCCATCAGAGGGTTCTTTTGTGTCAATTAGCTAGGAAGTACACAATTTATAAGTTTGGAATAGGTAAAATTTAATTGTTATTTTTAGCAGAAGACTTTCGCTGTAATACAAGTATAAATTCGATGATTCACATACAGTTCTTATGCATAATAGACACAAACACACACATACACATTCTTCTTAAGTAGTCTCACTACTCGTCCTTTATATTTTAGTGTAAACACATAATACGACAATATTCTGCAGTGCGCCAGCTGGTAGAGAACGCTATTGTATTAATATTACGTTATATTGAAATTCTAACAGAGATAAAACAAACAAATAATTAAAAATTAACTTTACTCACATTGGTCTCAGTGCGATATACAACACGTATAAACTACTACATACCTACATACATTCACAAATGCCACCTCAAAGTGATTTAAGTAAAGACTTACATACAAGTATATCATAAACTCGTAGATACCTGTAGATAAAGCATAAACCTGTACAAGGTTAAGACTCGAGGGCAAGGTGGTAAAGCAAGACACAAATCTTACATCATACCAGAGCTCTATAAAACTGCCCTTTATAAAAAAAGTTTATTTGGTACCTACTATCTACAACAAATTACCTGACAATATAAAAAATGCCGACATTGTTAGTTTTAAGGTAAATCTATCGAAATTTTTGATTGAAAAATGTTATTATTGTGTAACTGAATTTTTAATAGATAAATTGTAATATATTATTTAATAACAATCAGATTTTAACTTTAACATTTTATGCTTTGTTCCTGTGATATTATTGACATTTATTATTGCATTAGTTGTATTTCTTTATAAATTTGTACGCCTACCGGCAATTTACAGTGATACCATACATATTTTACCGTCTTTTGTACCTATAAAAACAAATAAATGATGATTGATTGATTGATTGATTGATAATGTATTGGATGATTTAGTATGTATGTAGAGCAGCCAGAAAAGGGGAGTAGGGTCACTCTCGGATCTTGCTAACTTGTTCCGCCTTTTCAATCAGCCTTCGACGGGCATTGGTAAAAGCTTATACATTCAAACGAATTAAAACATATAAATTAATGCCTATGAGTCTCAAAGGTCAATGACAAGTGACATTTTAACATGGTAACTATAAATACATGTGAGTATCGATCGTGGTAAAGTATGCTAAATATTACAAGAGATTGGCAGGAGACTGCCAGAAGCGGGACGAAAAGTAGAGCGGAAACTTTTTACAGCGGTGGTACAAATCAGTTTTTTTTTTTTACCTCATACACATATACATACATTGCTTAATAAATAGATATACCATAAAAAACACAACAAATCTCTACAATAATAAACAGTGTTATGGCAAATGGCTCAGAACTCAGCATAATTTATTGTGAGACTGGGATCTACACAGCGTTATTTTTGAGCCTGTACGAGTACCTCCCTCTCAATGTGTTAATAAGCCATAAGGGCACTTAACACATAAACAATAGGAGACCCTGAACTATGCCCAGAAAATCCAGAGTTCCAGACGACTTAAAAAGATGCAAAAGTTTGTGAGTGTGTGAATTATGTTGATACTATTTTGCCCACGACTCGGCGAAGGCGTTTATCGCAATAAAAAAAAAAAAGATAAAAGATGTTTATTCAGTAATTAGGCCGCACGGGCACTTTTACACGTCAAAATCTACCAGCGCTTCGCAAGAGACCACTGCTGAGAAGAAACGCCGCAAGAAACTCAACAGTCAGTCGTTTTTTAAAATAGGTACTACTTATGATATTATACAATTATATAGCTTAACCTAGCATGATATAAAACAATGAATTTAACATAAAATAAAAATAAAAATAAAAAACATTCAAGCGTAGCTTGTGCAAGAAAATGTGTCAAAACTAAGAATTTTCATAGGGAGTAATAAGTAGTAGTAATAAAAAAAAATATTTATATAAAATATTTATATATATTAAAAAAAATATATATATACTTTCCTATGACAGTGCAAGACAACCACCACAGTTTCGATACATTCTCCTACAGAAACCGTGTCCCCTAGACAATATACAATATTTACATATTTTTATGCCTATTTTATTAGTCAGTTATTTAGATGTTTAGTTAAGTTTAGGCCAAGCATTTTTATCTGTTAGATAGTCCTCGACCCTATAGTAAGCCTTAGACATCAACGACTTTTTCAAGTAACTTTTAAGTACTGGAAATGGTAACTTTAAAACTGAGTCAGGTAATTTATTATAGAAAATAATGCATTGACCTACAAATGATTTATAAACCTTACGAACACGAAATTTTTTAATAGCAATTTTATTTTTATTTCTTGTATTCAAATTATGTATATCACAATTCTTAACAAAAGAGTCTCAATCCAGAATCTCAGTCAATTTCCTTGAGAACTGGCCGCTTTTCCGCGATGATACGTACCTTATGCTGGTCTTCGGGTTGTAAACTATCTCTGTATCAAATTTCACGTCGACCAATCGAGTGGTTTGTTACTTCTTCCCGCTGAAACGGCTAGACGGAGTTAACGGAGGTAACGGAGATAACTTTAAGCCTAAATTAACGTATATTTAGGCTACCTTTTATCCTGAAAAACAAATTCTGCCTGAAAGGAATCGCAGACACAACCTAGTACGAAAAAAAACATATTGAACATTTAACCGTGAATGTCCATATCCAGATCATTTCACCGAGTCTTATAAGCAACGAAAACATTTGACAAAATAACAGTGTTATAAAGTTCTGCCATTACATTTATGGCATAGCTGTCATCTTTACACTTGGCAAGTCTATTGCGCACGCGTATTTCGTAGCTTCCGCTTAATCTGATCGAATTAATAAGCGCGAACGCTTCGATGCCCGCCATAATTAGTATAAGCGCTATTTTATTTCGTAAACATACGTAACAGCCGCAATGGGTCGCAAATATATTAATTTGGAGCGATATTGACCATTTGTGTCGACTTGATTGATTTGGTGTTAATTAAAGACTTGAGAAATTGAACCTTAATAGCCTAAGTAGTACCATATAATATTCAATCGAAAGTATTTTCTCAATCTTTTTTCAAAAGCATTAATTACTCTTACATTATAAGGAAGTTATATTAATCGTGTTCATTTCATATAAGTTAGACTAATAAGACCAAAATTCAACACGAAATAATTAGTATTTGAGTCTGCGTAACTCTGTAGAGTCCAGGTTGTCGATGACCTTAAAGCCACTTCATCTCAAAATTTAACTAGTTTCTCTGACCTTTAACCCTGTCTCTCGCAAAGTTCTGCCGAACTTGTGCGACCGGCAATATTGGCAATATCGGCAATATCGGCAATTAGGTGCACGTGACACCCTGCCTGCCGGACGAGGCGGCGGAAATATGCCGGCTAATTCCGGGGGTGCCCGGGCAAATCATTTCCTTACCGAAATACGTGTAAATGTCAATGTAAGGTTGAGGGGTGGCTTTTTAGGACAATAGAAATTGTATTAATGAAGAAATTTGAACGTATTACCAATAAAATTGCGTTCATTTGAGTGTGGACTTCTTTTTAAAAGATTTGTTACAAAAAACATGATAAAAGTAATGCTAAGAATACAAAAGATTGGTCAAAAAAGGTTGTATTGGTTTGGTTTGCGATTATCATGAGAATGAAAAGATTGGAACAGATTGGACCTTTTTAGTTTGAAATAGGCAAAATAATACGATCTATGTCAACGTCACATCATGTACTTACAGACAAGAATGTCTAGCTTTTAAGAAAACTTAAAACAAGCCATTCTACGTCAATGCGACACCTATACATTAATACGATTCCAGTAAAGAGAGAAAATAAGGCGTCCCATTTGGACGGTTGGGCGGGCGGCTTTCCCGCCGCGGGAAATGCTCACTCGCCGCGGACCCGCCGTCGCGCACGCACGTGGGCTACGCTCGCGAACACTGTAGCGATCTATAGCGCCTCCAAAACAAAACACTACCGAACATTTTTGAATTTAAAAACGGAAGGCGATTTATTTCGTGCCAGTACACCGATGACTTGAGTGAAGTGTTGTGAGTGTTTTTACAATGACATTGGACGGAGACTTCGGCAAAATTCAGCCGGCGGCGTCTGTGTCTTGCTTGTCGCAGTGTCAAACCATTTTCGGGAAGAGGCTTAAGCGCTGGGGCTCCACTGGCTCGTGGGTAAGCCACTAGAATTTTAACACTTCTATATTAAGTAAGGTACTCATAAAGGACCTCTACGCGTTATTCGCGAGACAGCCGTTTCGGATCTTGCTTGTTTTTGACATTTGCAACAATTTCACATTTTAATACCTTATATAAAACTTAATGCCAAGGTTAATAAACCTTTAAAAGTATGATAATTTTAATTGACATTTACCTTACATCCGATTTTAAATGTTGTTTAAATCGACGGTGACAGTTAAACGTTTTTGCCGACAATTTAATGAATAAACATAGCTTTTAATTATCAATTAACCTACATCTATCACAAGTCATCGAAGGTCTACAGAATATTTAAGTTCCATTAAGGGGTACTTCAAACTAACTATTCCCCAGTTGCTGGTAACTTTGGGAACTATCATTAACTGGGCTAGGATTAAGTTTACGTTTATGATACATTATTAATATACGTAATAGTTTAAGCCGAGGACGAAATGTAGGTACTGTAGTCCGTAACGTTACTAGGTTAACGGCTGTACTTCCTACTAAAGTATTGTGTTAATATCGCTTTTATTACGCCAGCTGGGCCAAAAACATTATTATACGCCGTAAATTTTAATAATTAATGCTCCTTGTTAAGATAAAAGTGAGGTTATTTATTGTTAGTTCATGTATTTATAGTTTTAGTTGATATACGTAAGTGTATGTATGCATCTTCGTAGTAAATAAACGAAAATAAACAACCTTCAAATAATATGTGTAATGTTGCCGTACGGATTATTTGGATATTCATACTAAACCTGAAACATCTTTATGCACTTAAATCGTAATAATTATCGACACATTACAAGGCTTATGGTACTATAATGGTTGGCTGATTGAATCCAATGTGTCAAGAATAGAATTACATATTTAATACACACTTAAAGCTTTACTCATACATTTTTATCTTAATATTATCGACTATTAATCATGTGTTTATAAAATCCTAGTTACGGCTCTATGACTTAATTAATGTCCTTTTACTCTCTAATACCTTGACAAATGACAAACCTACACTACAAGCAAATACACTTTCGCATTTAAAACCAGAAGACGCCCGGGATTTTGTACGGCTAGAAATCCTTTCTTACTTAGAGCATCCGTAACACCTAAAGAATATTCCCTCCAAATGTTTTATCCCTATTTCTAGCATTTTGGGCTGTGCTGTGTCTGTCAGTCAGGCAGTCATCATGGAAGAGTTAGAATTAGTAAGAATAGCCCTACTTCTACACAACAGTCAATTTCAAATTACTATTAAAAATATACTAAAAAACAAATCGCTACGCACCGTAACGCAATGGACATATTCAGTACCGACTTCCATGATTTCCAAATAACATGGCTCTGCATCGAGCCCCTGGCACCCAATTAGCCCTCCACCCCGTACGTCATCAGTGAATCCGTATTCACGTGCAGGCCACGCGCCGGGCACTACCCAAATCGATCTCCAGGGCATCCATTACTTTGCACCCGCCCATTTCGTGATAAGTCACTCTGACTTCGTGTGCAACACTGTTTGCGTTGTTGGTGTTTGTATCATGAGAGTTAAGTGAAATCCTTGGTTGGCAACAGAATGGTTATCATTAGAAAAGGATAAATAACTTCTGCTCGCGACTTCGTTCGCGTAGATTTCGATTATCTTTATTCCCTAGGGAAAATTTTAATTTTCTGGGATGAAAACTACCTTATTATTTATTATAATACACTAGCAGCTCTCTATAAAGTTTTTAAAAACTTATTAAGTCTATTTTAAAGGAGTTCACTGAGGGTGCACTAGTAACAGTTTCTGGTAAAGTGTTCCACGTCTCACCACGCGATTTGACAAAAAGTGTCTCCTAGGGTGATGTGTTAATCCAGGTTATAAAGCTATCGCAATTGCAAATTTCATCCAAATCCGTCCGCCGCAAGCGTGAAGGAGAAACAAAAAAAAAAACATTTTCCTATAATATTAATACGAACTCAACAAGAGAACATAAACATAATTATTTAAAGTTAATTGGGAATAATTAGACGTCTCCTTCTTACCGCAGTTTGTAGATTAAAAATTACACACGTTGAAAGCGCTGCCAAAAAAAGTTATTCATCTATGGGTACGTAGATTATAAACCACTACTATTGCAAAACAAAGGAGACGCTGTCCTACAATGTATTACATCAAGAAACGGTTCAGTGCAATCTTTTGTTCATCAATCATTCCGATTAGCGAAATTGATTACATAACGAGAGCATCGCAGTCAGCAGGCTAATAAGATTCACGTACCATTCATACCTAATCTTCTTAGTACTCTTAAATTAAACTTAAATAAAAAGCTTGTTTCCAAAACTAGATAAGTTTTACATCTTATTGATTTTGGCTTGGTCACTGGCTCGGTTCGCAAATGTACATGAGACGTTGACCTTTGTTTGATTACCTTCTTGTTAGGGTAATAGTTTTATTAACGTACACAAGATAGCTGCTTAGTCGTCGATTCGAGGGAACTAGTCCGTCTCTAGTTATTTAAGTAAAATTTATCGAAGAAGTATTCAAAAATTATACTCATTTACGAACGTACTTGCGAAAATATCGCCCTATGCTTTCGTTGTTGGGTAATAAAAGCCTATAACGCAAAACAACGTATAACAATCTAATTAAGCTTTATGAGGCTCTTAAAACATCTGTTTGTAGGCATTATAAAACAGCTGGGCCGCAATTATCAGTAAAACCCCCTCAAAGTTCAACCTTACAAGTAACGCTTCGCATATGCGCAAGTACAGTTACTGGGCTATTATATTACCTTCTTATAAGAAGATATGAATAATGCAGCGATGAACGATTTATTCCGACGGACAAAAACGCGAATCTTTATTATGTCCGAATTCGTAAGTACGCATTATTAAATCCAGGAAACTTCCGAGACGCATTGAAATCTTATTTTCATCGCGCTATTAATTCTTGCGGCGCGAATGATCGCAGTTTTGTTGCAGCCATTTTGTTTAATGCGTTTAAAAAATAAAAATGTTGAACGAGTCCGAGGCGACGCTGAGCCCTGTTCCATGTAAGTTGCTCGCGAACGGTTGACAAGTTGCACATTGGCAGACAACAAATAAAAATGAGACATGAACGTAGGTACCTAATTGGTATCTCGAATACGTATAAATTTGTAAGACGCGTCTATGAGAGAAAAAGAAGAAGTAGGTACACTTTTTGTCATCATTTTCTGAGCATATTAATAGGTAAGCACTTATAACTTAAAAAGATAAACAATCATTTACTTCGATTTTTAAAAGCTTAATTATTACCAAACGTTTTGTGACTAAAGCGTCACAATGACACGTCACAAATCTTTTTATATGCTTTACGACATTCTAAAAAGCCAAAACATACTTTTTTTATCGTCTGCCAGTAAATTGATATAAAACAGGCCCCTGGAGAGCGGCGCCGCGAAGTCAGCGGGTCTATGTCGGGACCTTGCTCGCGGCGGAACTGGTCCGGGAACTGGTTCTAACATCTTGGGCGTCAAGTGCCTTTACGTCATCCGCGAAATTATTCGCGCTAATATACCTGCTGAACTGCTTATTGTTATTCGAAATAAACGCTTATGGCTTTATACGTTGGCGATATTAGTTGAATTTGGAGATATCATTAGACAACGTCTAGTAGCTCTGTAGCCTTAGGGAGCTCTTTAAAACAATGGCATAAATGTTTTTGTTACATTTCACTGCTACGGACTAACAAGTATTTTCACTTTTACCAGAAATGTACAATACACCAGATATTCCTAAACTCAATTCATTATGATGTTGGCAGTTTGTTATTTACTGTAGAAACACTTGCCGCGACTTAATTAAACATTTACAAATACAGAAATTATTAACTTAATTGCAAATTAACATGGAGGTAATGGAACGCGACTACACTTTTAAATTGCAGCGCGCTCGTTATATGGAGGAAATCGGTGCATTTTTTGCACCTGAAAATGTAGGGGCGTTTTTATTCAATATTGTAGATACGAATGGCGGACTTAATAACTCAACTACGAACAGAAATAATTCGAGGTTGTCGTTGATATAATAAAGTTAACCGTAAACCTATGGTTACTCTTCCATCCTTATTTATAATTAACGATATGTTAATTTTGGACCGAGAGCATATAAATATAGCCGTGTCCCACGCGCCAGTAAAACTAATATGTCAAGGTTCGTTTAGAAGATGTTTATGTTTTCTTACGCCGTGTAATTAACGGAATCCGGCGGTGTAAACTGACGTAAGGTTCTTTTACGTCTCTATACCGATTAAAGATTTTATAAACATTTTTTTACAAACATTTCCGGCCCGCGTCCTGGACGTTGTGGTTTTCCTGATTTTTTCAATAATTACATATAATATCTACGGTATAAAATTATTTTGGACCACGCAAATGCTTTCTATATAATATAATCAATCTGACCTTTAAGCTCCAACGGTAGACAAACCCGCAAACCCTATGAGTTAGAAGCCGAACAGTGCAAAGTGCAACTACTAGTCCAACCGGTTTGGGATATAAATGTTATAATAGCATAAACCGAAACCGTGTTTGTATTTGTATTATGAAACGATTTATAAGAAAATAGTGAACGCATATACATACATGCATTTAAATGTAAGTAGGTAGGTATACGAGTACATAACTCGCTTACTAATTCTCTACCCGAGGGGTTAAAAAGACAATGCATTAGATATCTGAGCTATTAGCTAGTATATATATGACTTCCCTCTTTAACATTCTAGCAAGATAATTACTGATACCAAAATGTAAAAAGTAAAACTATTATAATCATCATCATCATGTCAGCCGAAAGACGTCCACTGCTGGACATAGGCCTCCCCCAAGGCTTTCCACTCAGACCGGTCTTGTGCTTTTCGCTTCCACCGCAATCATCAATATACTTACTCGTAATTTCAAAATATAATTGGAAACGAACCCTTTGCATAGACTCAAAAGTTTTTTACAGCTCGCCATTTTCGCAGGCTTTATTAACAGCATCTGCTAAGAACGTTTGTTTCCAACACAAATTCTTAATCTGTCACTATTGCTATCTTTCACCATCATTCATATTTTTCATCTCACTCTCAATTACAAGTGAAAGTGGGAGCATGTCAGCTGCCGTTCAGCGTCAAAACAATGGCCGCCATTACGGTGCGTTACGATTTCCCTCGTTGATCTAACAATGCTTGAACAGTGTCATGCGATACCTCGACACATAAAGCCTACGAATATTCGATAAACGCCTACGAGGGACAAGTTACAAAAACATAAAAACACGATCTGATAAACTTGTTTTCCATCTAACATCGAGATGAGCATTGTCTCGTTCTCGTGTCATCTTACTACATTATGTAGTACATATGCGCCTATTGTTTTCGAATCTTTAGCAAATTTCGAATAGTTCGTACGCGAAAGTCGCTAGCTAATAGCTGTAATTAGCAAATGTATAGGCACGCTTATGCAACGTGCATTTTGGAATATTGACGGAGTAAATTCCTGGATATCGTTAAGCAAATGTTCCGTGTTTGGTCGGCAAAGATCGATATCTTTGTAGTTTGGTTCTGGTCAATATTTTTAATATGTGCACGTGCGTTTGTTTAAACTTTACAACCTTATATATTATTCTTAAATACCATTTTTAAATCGTTTAATACAACAAAAAACTACGAAATAACTTGCCAAGGTAGTAAAAGAAACTTTATATCAGTGAAGCTATGAGTATTGTTGTCATATCGATAAAGCCGTTGGTGCCGGTCTCTTGTTGGTGTTTGCATATTAAAGAGGTTCCAGGTGTGCCCCGACGATCTTATCTCCTCTTTTGGCCCCAAAAACTCAGCGATTGGAACTGTTCCCTATCTCTGAATAGCAATTTTGTAAAATGTCGTTGACTGCGCTGGTATTCTCGGTATATTTTAACATCTGTGTTATCCGCGTGTTTCGAAGGATAATTCGTATAAAAAATCCAGTAAATGAAATCTTCTCTGCTTTCAAAACGAGAATTAAGTTTGTTGCAATTTATTTTTACGCATTTCTCTGGGTAAATACTTTTTCCGACTGTACAGTCTGATTGGAATTCCATAACCGTTATTTCCGCATTTTAATGTTAGCGGGTTGTATGTAAAGACCACTTTAGTGATACCACAAGGGTAGAAGTAGGAGAATTTCACATGGTAAAAAACCCTCGGATGATCTTGTTCCACTAGTTCAATAAAACATGATCCTGCGCAGACCACTTTTTTACCTTTTTTCTTGCCACTCAAAGCGCCAATTAGCCTTAATACTATGTAATTAATGCGTTGAGCGCCAGACTCTTTGATTTTTATACTAAACGGACCTGCCTGGTGGGCAACTGGCAATGAATGTATTCAGTTCGTTCACACATTCCTTTGGATATGCACAATCGACCGCAGACCAGAATTCACCGTCCACTTAATACTTGGAGTCCAAGTTGTGGTTTCAGCTTAGATGTATATCTGCGTTACACAACGTAGCGACCCATTATTACGGCCCAGTTCCGATGGCGCAACAATCACATGTGTAACCCTAATGCTGGCTAAATAAATGATGCGAAAATTTTATTGAATGGAGTATGATATGGTAATTACAATTAAGTGGAATCTGCTCTGTTCCGCGGTCGTCAGCAACCTCCGCCATGAATACGGTAGTTAAAAATTACAAGTTTGAAAGAAAATTCACACAATAATAAATTAATTTTACTGTGAGAAACTTTTCTACTTTTTTTGTTGTGAGACAGGTGTTTAAAAACGAATTGTATCGATCGATAAAATTACTAATAAAAAGTTAAGTAAGTTATTACCATGAAATCGTAATGTAGTAGGAAATAGGTATCTGTAATAAGGTTGAATTTTTAAAGTAAATATCTACCTAAATTCTCGTACATAGTAAACACGAAACGAATATGCTCTCCTTGCTTAACAAGGGGATCATACGGTTCGTAAGCCTTGACAATTTCAGTTTCACAGTCACGTCCGGACGCTGATAGTGCACAAAGGGGGCTCTCAGACAGCCCTCCAGCGTCCCCCCCACATGTCCTCACGGCTACAGGGTGCACTTGAGGCCTGCAGAGGCTCGTGCGTTGCAACACGTCTTAGTCACTTCAAAAATGCGCTCGGTTATCAAGGCGCGACACAGAATATATCAACTTAACACTTGAGTGGTGGTAGGACTTTGAGCAGGGTGCGTGTGGAACGCTTCCACTACTAACATTTGGTCCTCTGTTAACTTAACTGACCGATAAGCGTGTTGTTGTCAAATGACTATGATAGAAGCAATCCATCTTAATTCCTAAATGGTCCTTAGGGTTGACAACGTATTTATAATAATGAGATTTCATATTTCCATAGACCTCAGGGCCTAACTACCAACAGGCTCTCTATACTACTCTGTAAAACTATATTGCTGTTGACATGATAATGTATTGCAAATATTATGTTTATTCTTGTTAAATACTTGAGGACGCCCGCGATTTCGTACGCGTAGAATTATTCTTCCGCTACTCCCCCTATTTAAACCCTTTAGGGGGTGAATTTCTAAAAATCCTTTCTTAGTGCTTACTTACATCATGAAAGGAACCCCTGTACGAAATTTCAAGTTTCTAGGTACAGTAGTATCGGCTGTGCGTTGATATCTAAGTCAGTGAGTCAGGTTTGCCTTCTATCAATATAGATTTTATAGTAATTGTGGCCGTATTGAAAACAATACGATAACATGCTAAAATCAGTCTAGTTTTACCTCGTTGAATAGACTCCCAGGAATAATATACTGTTAAGTTTTATTTCTCTAAAAAAAAACATGTATTTTTAATATTCTACATCGAAGAATTTCAGGAAATTACGCCTCACGAACGAGAGTGAAAAGCTTTCAAGTTGAATAGACACTCTGACTCGTACATAAAAAGCTCGTAATTCAAAATTAATTTACTTCGTGTTTACCTTATTCTTACCACACGCCCCAAGCAACTTCAAGTAAAGAAATGTAAAAGGGCAACGCCCGAAGCTTTTCATTGAGCTTTTAGGATCTCCGAAACTTAATTTCCTTGAACCGCGCACGATCACCCATTGTTTGGTTTTCATTAAGCCCGTAAAGATTCTTAAGCGTTAGCCATTCTGAAGGTTCAGCTCCTGAAGACAGGCTCTCAGAGGTCGACGACTCCGCTTATTAAATATTGAAAGCAGAATAATTATTTAAAGTGAAAGTAACTGACGACGGTGTTCCTTGCATCTTAATGATTTCGCTCGGGGATACTGCTATTCACGTCTGTCTGGCACGACCACAATAGCCGGTTAATCAGAGGCCGTAATTTGTTTAAACATCATATATCCGTCATTGTCGCAAAACAAAGCGAATAAATCTTTGGTAAAACACGACGCTTCTACGCTACGGCTGTGTGAATTTTACGTTCAATATAAAGATGAACGTCTTATCTCTGCCAAAGTGACCTCTTTACGATAGTCAAGCTTTTCCAACAAAAAAACCATCGACGTTCGGAAGAATCGACACAAAGCTTTTGGTTATCAATAGTCAATAATTATTGATCGTTTAAAAGGAAAGGTCCTCTCGGGCTCGCGGCCTTGCGGCTGCCTGCGGAGGTCGCGCGTCTATGCCGGCACATAATGGGCATGAGATGACAGCTGGGATAAGCTTGTCAGCGCTCGGTGAGACGGTGACGTCACGCAGCCTCCGAACTACGCACTTGACTCCTTATAAGGCTCATTTGTGCCCCATTGTGCTGAGCCTCCTATTGATGCTGAAGGATGGACGACGAATTTCAATCAAAGTGAACCTTTAACCTTTCTACACCGTGTTTTTTTTGATTTACGATAACTTCTGCATATTACTAAGTATATCTATAGAAACTAATTGGTAGATTAGATTTTTAAATATTGCAAAAAAAAATTTTTTTTCTGTTTAGAACAAAATAATGAAATCTTTTATCTTTGGTCATTCTAAAAGGGCCTTTAGAGTTACCTAGCTAATAATCAGTGTCAAATACGTCTATTTTGGCGTGACATACACACACAAGTAAAGATAACACTTGACAGGTACAAGTCACTTTAGATTGACGCGTATACAAACCTAACAATTGGAAACTCTTTACTCATACGTATTAAAAGAAAATTGTTGTTATCAATTAAGAACCTTTAACACTAGTTTAACGTGATTAACTGATTAAATTTAAAAATTAAATATCTTTAAAACCGTTAGACTTATCATTTGTCTGTCTTCGGGAAATTAACTTTGTTTGACCTAAAGAACGTTCCCTTAAAGTTATCGTAAATAAAAAAAAACACGGTGTATATTTAGAATGGTAACAGAATTGCGAGCTGACAGGAATTTCGGTGGAATCGACCCGAGTCGACCCTACTAGTGTAATGGAAGAATCATGGATAATAACGGGATGCCAAACTTTTGAAAAGGAAATGTCATTCAACACACTATCAAACGTAATTTTAATTGTCGTTATTTGACTTTGATTTAAGCCTAATGAGTTCGGTAATGACTGGGTGTATTCATACCAGTCTTCGATTCGATTCCTGTCAAAATGCCGATCAGTTTTAAAGCGTTCCAAGCACGTGGCAGCATCGGCTTCACTGGACGGCAAGGCAACATTTTTATAAACAATTGCTCTTCGCAATTCCAGCGCGTCAAAAACTGCCGTGCATTACCGAACATAGCGTTGCCTTCGCGCATAATTCTTTTATTAATTATCGTGGCCAATTCAGTGGAGGATATGACGCCATGCCGACGGCGCACGCGCGTGATCCTCCTGCAAATGTCCCGCGCAACGCGCAATCGGTATTCATCCTTGAATAGTTTGAGGTAGAAATTGTATTGTTATTTTATTATGCCGCGGACCTGTTATTACTCCCTATCATCGGCGTGATTCACTGCCGAATCACCCGTCTTGCTGCCGTCTGTTATGAGTTGATTTTTCAAAACACAATGTTAACATATCGTAAGTGCGATGCAAATGCATGTACTGTTCCGATTGCGCCATTGCAGCGTGTTTCGGTGTTTTCCCACCGATTCCTCTCCTAATGGGCGCACTTATCACTAGCAATCCATTAGTGTTGTCGCTGAGAAATGAAGATCGAATAGGTAAATCTTACCGGACTACTTGTCATCACCACCGCTACTCGATAGCTAGAATTGATGCCGTAACTCATTCTCTATCTCGATAGCTTTAGACTTTACGAGCCGATTATCGAGCCGATCGGTTCCGACGGTGCACGAAAACTCATTTCGGACGATATTGTTCCGATGCGTTTATGTAATCAATCGAAAGGTTTTGAAATATTATTTTTGATTATAGGTATCGAAAGCTGCAAGCTGCCATGACAGTGTTTAAATTGCTCTCGTTCGACATACCATGGATTTAGATTATCTGATCAAGAATGCTCCAAATGTTTAGTTACTTGCGTCAGTACTTATTTAATTGCGAAACAAGTATTTTATAAGCAGCTATAAGTATTCGTTTTGTAAAATGTCGCCTACGCACGTTTTCTTTCTTTTGCGTTATGTCACGACACATGACACTTGGCAGTCGCGATTGATTTCATAATGCTTAACTACAGTTTATATTCTAACAGCCGGCGCAGGCGCAGCCTTCCGAGTATCGAATCGCAAATCAATTAGTGTCCGTCGGCCGCGCTCATCGTTCGCTGTTTATGGACGGGGTCCTAATATGCCAACTCACATAATTCTCGATCAAGCATTACTTGATTGGTCTGTTTATTGACAAAAAAAAACTTTATTCATTTACGTTATTTTGTGCAAGTTATTTGTGTTACTAGGACTTTACAAGAGAATTAGGAGAATCCTTACAAATAATATTAAAAGCGAAAAGCTCTACGTTAGTTTGTCCTCCTTTCACACAGTATCATCTCGTACATTTAGATCCCCGTAAAACTATCAATTACAACGTAACATACATGCCTGTTAGTACAAACTCAAAGTGAGTACAAAGTCAGGTATCAGTCGAGTTCCAATCGTCATCCGGTAATCTCCACATGGTGGCATCTCAAGTGATATAAGGGGAAACTAATGGGTTTTTTGCGCTACGAATGATCAGATTTCCTAAAAGGACTGCTTGATTACACAGATCGGAAAGATTCAGTCGGTACAAGAGTACTTTAACAAGGATTTATTCATCGGCACTCGTTACCAATTCATTGCACTATCGAAATTTACGTGACCAAGCGTTGGTTTTTTTTACAATCGGTATGGGGCAGCGTCAATATTTTATGTTTCTGGGTTTGGCTTTATTTCTTGAAATTAGTATAAATATACGTCCTTGAATGTTCGTAAAGCGAGGTACCTACAGCACATCTGTCTTAATCTCAATTACAAGTGATTAAAAATCTGAAGTGCAAAACGTAGAACCATAAAACAGAACAATTTTGGAGAAGCTTGGAGGAGGATAATACCCGAATGGGTATTAAATTTAAAAATACTTTATAACGAAATAGGCCCCTAGGTGCCCTCAATAATTTTGCCCATTTTTCTCGTCATGTACGTAGTTTGTTTGCTCACTTGACCGAAACCAATCCGATTGACAATCGGCCTCCTATTACGATATTTGCGTTCCGTTGCAACATCCAATAGCTTTCCTCGGCGGGTGGCGCTACATGCGTTCGCCATGGCTTGTCGATTTTCTATTTCGCAACGCGCCGGCCGTTGTAAACAAACGTCAGTCACGTTACTACATTTTATTAGTGATTTCTTTGGCATCGTCTTTAAGTGTTTCTCTACTCAGATCCAGCTATTTCGAAAACACCCGGCCAGAATTATGTATCTGTCATTGACCCAATACTGGTTTTGATAACTTGCATTAGAAATTAGATTCCACCACAAATCTTGTGCCTGTAATGGACGAGGTGACGTAAGTGGCTTTGGCGATTGCACTGAACAAAATTAAAATTAAAACTTGACATCGGGCATGTATCTACCTACCAATGCCAGCCGGATCTTTTGAAGTTCGTCTCTGGACTTCGATTACAACACAAAGTTTACCATAAACGTATATTTATTTCAAAATTCATACGATGCGTTGCACTTTCGAAATCCGGCAACACTGAAAAAACACGGTTAAACTCACCTTAAATTGGTTATTTTAACACAAACGACATTTAGCTATTTTTTTACAGTATTATTATTTTGTTTTTATTTTAGGTGTGTTTCATAATCATTCATACACAACATTTGTATGCCTTCTCTTTACGTGACAAACTTACCTTACTTAACCATAACATGTATATGTAACGCAAATACAAACTCGAAGCCTTCGACCATCATGCCCATCACGGCCGTTGTCACAACTTCCGACACATCTGTCCATCACAGAACATAGTGCGTCGGTCGGTCTGTCAGTCGTGGCCGCGGCTGCGCACTGCGTTCCTAGAACGGATGCCTGCGCGGGCGATGAAAATGCAGCACGCCATCAAAGGCTATTAGACCATGTTTGTATCATAGCTCTGTGAAATTTCCGCTACTTTTTCTTTAATTGCAATGTTAACACAGCGGGTTGGAATAACAAAGAATGTTTACAAAGTAACGTTACGACTTAATTCAATAGGAAGTAGGAAAATTGTAATACATACCTACTTTGTAAATCCTATAATCAACGTTGTCAATACGATATTGTATGTACGTTTGATTTATTCTTGAACCTATCTCATTTCTTCGCAAGGCAACGTTATGACGAAATATCGATGAGGAATTTGATCCTTTGGAATACTGTTTAGTAAATGTTGTTCAAAGGCTCTGTACTGATAATTCTAAGCCAGGAAACTACACTACTTCAAACCGTCTGCTTTTACTAAAACTACACTGACATATAAACTGATTCAGCGCGTCCACTTAAAAGTACTACATTTAACCAGACATTCGAGAAACACTCGAGCATTGCAAGAGGCAAATATGGCTTGGCCATAAAATAATCAGCAGCCATATGGCCACGATCTGCCAGACCGAGTGTCGGCGTCTGCAATGCAGTATTCTCCTACTCGGTTGACTAGTTCATTCGAACCGAGTTATCTTGAACTCGGCTCAAGGTATAAACCTGCGTCGACTCGTGTCTGCTACGCTGGTTCGCTACAGTTGGTGGAGAATACCCGCGCGGACGCATGCAAGTATGTACACTATTTGTTTCAAATTAACGGACAAGTGTAGTAATTACCAGATTTGCCGTTTTTTTTAATGAATAAGATTGAATCGAGCGTAGTCTTTTATGTATGAAATGTACTACTTTATTTGAGGCCTACACGCTACGACGACGGATTGAAGAGATTTTTTTAGCGAATTTTTTTTAATAGAGTTCATACTCGACAATTTTAAGACGCTCTTTCACTATCTTATAGACTCTGAGCATCTTTCATTATTTTACATTATCTGTGCATAAGAATATCGTCAAATGGCTCATTTTCAAAAAAAGAACAACATTCAAATACTTATATTAGCCAATCAGCAATGATGAGTTTGATTCCGCTTAACGGGGCTTCCTTCACAACCAGCATTTATCACGCATCGTCATAGAAAAACTTCGTTTTATTAGTTTTAATAAATAGTAATTTGAAAATACTGCGAGTAACAGGACGTATACAGTTAGCGAGCCCGGGAAGCGGCAGCTCTGCGAAGGAAAAAACAGAATTTCTTCAACTTGTCTGGCTAGATGCCTTGAGCGAAAGAAACATCTCTACTTCCTGAACTTACTGAGCAAAACACGCTTTTAAAACGTTATTTTCTGACGTAAATAGGTAAATACATTATTTATGAGTGAATTTTGCAAAACAATTCGATATTCCAAAGATCGATACGATCTAGACGTCCGTGCCTGCCATCTAGGCCGCTCAGATATTCGCCATACTCAGTATTCACGACGTTAGTGTATCCAGGCTTTATCGCTTATCCCACAATCACTTGTCTATGCGCATACGCACGATGCACCGCGTCCGCACTGCCGGGGTTAACGACCTCCGTACACCTAAGAAATAAACTCACTGGAAACGAACAGGAAAATTTACTCGAGTTTCTAAAAAATAATGTTTCAAAGGTCAAACAGGGCGTGAACTCTTAAAGTACTTATGTTAGAAGCCTAAAATAAACTTTGTTTTTTTTAAAGATCGATAAAATCGTATTTGTTTATAATCACTTCATACTTCTTTGATCCCTTTTTAAATAGATCTTGATGAATCCAGCTTCAAACTTCATTTCTGGGTATGACCGTAAACGCTTGTTTTCAGAAGTTCGGGTTACGGATAAATTTCAGTAATTAAAAATTTAGGATGTTTACACGTGTTTTGAATAACACGGTTATTTTTCTTGAGTAACTGAGTAAGTGCGATTTCAAACTCGTCTATAATCCTATTGAGCGTCAATATACCTGTTTAAAATAGGCAGTACTTTTCTTCTACAGTGAAAAACGGCTACCTGACGATAGTAAATCTGCTAGACCTTTTTGCTCAGCTCTCTCCGGCGGCGGCTGTTACCTTTGCCCATATTGTTCACGAACTATTGACAAGTTATGCACAGGCATTACTCCACACTGCATAATGAATCAAGACAATCCCGCCCACGGCCGCTTCCAGTCGTTTCCGCATGAGGACCCTCAATGCCCGAGTGGGCTGACGGATGCATTGCCAATTATTGTTTACTTTCTACTAATTGTGTATTTATTTCGGCCGGTCATGATTCATGCAAGGTGTTGGATTACAATAGAGAGAACATGTGTGACGGTAAACGCTGGATATGCATGAGGTTCGTAATGAATGGAACTAGTAAATGCGGATTCTTATCGCTTCGTAGATTGGATGCTAGTTTCCGTAGCGCTCGTGGATGTTCTAATTAGCTCTTAAAATAAATCCTTACTATACACCTAAAGTCAATCCTGACATGATACAATACTGAATATTAACAAAATGATAATGTAATAAAAGCATTGTTTTACTGCTGTCAACATTATAAATTTTCAGAAACTTCTTGATTGTGTAATTAATAAGGATTCACTTCTAATCTGGCTAGAACTGTAGTATCATTAACGCAATTATGTTATTTTGCCGATTAGCCATTTAACATACTTTTCAACATACTTTGATTAGCATTGTTTGATATTTAGGAACTGCTCTCTAACTTGGAAAATTTTGCTTTTATAGTAAATAATAAATGCCCTTAACACTCTTGAAATTGTAGGAACAAAATTACATATCATGAGCGTGTAACAAAATACGCATGACGATTAAGATTATGTGCCTAAGCACAGCTCATTAATACGTACAAGCTCAACAGCGTTTAATATAAATCACCACGTTACTGGTGCCTATGTACGGACAAACTCATTAACAATAGCATTAAAGGTACAGTTAAGTGTGCACGCCGCACATTTCCGAGAGATCGGCTTCCGATGCGCAAGCGATTCGGGGTCGCGGGCGCACGCCTCGGTGCCCGTCCGCATGCAATGCTAATGGCTAAAACAAACATGGCTGATTCGAAATTACAATCGTAAGATGCATTGTAATGTAGATAATAATTAATATTAGTAAGTTAACTTAAGTTTTAACTTTTTTATTCTTCATTCTCAAGACTACAATCCAAAGACTATAAATTCGTTGCCAACCCTGAGGACTTAGATGTAATACCGCAGAACTAGTCATTTCACCGGTTGTCTCATTCCCACACCGGAGCATAACAATGCGAAAAGTGCTGCTCTGGTGGTAGGTCAAAGGATAAGATGGTGGTAACGATCTGAGGGTATAGGGTTGCAAACGCCTGTTGGATAGTAATGCGCAATGTGCCTGCAATATTGCAATAGTCCGTTTGCTTTTAAATTTTTCCGTCGGAAAGTAAAAAATGACCATATTTAATTAGCCATAAGAAAATGACATTCTATTTCTAGGGAAGAAAGTATTTTTTCAAAAACGCACACAATTTTGACTTGACGCTGAATAGACCGTGGAAGAATCTTAGACCAAAATAATTATCATGATACGAGTACAAGTACACTCATATTTTATGACTAAAAATTTAAAGGGTCGATGACCGATTCTTTTACACTTACTTAAAATGGGTAGTGGGTCGGCAAAACCATGTTTACTTTAATATTACAAGACGTAATTGATTACTGTATCTCTTGATTCACAATCTTACTAATATTAATTATTATATTTGTTTATTCTAAAATATGCCATAACATAAACGTCAAACATTGGTAAATATCACTTTAATGTTTATAATTTAATAAATTAATTTTCGGCATTTCAGGCCACAAAGTGGGCCACCGCAATTAACATACATGTTACACAACACTATCTCCTTACTTAAATACTCGTACCTATTCTTATTGAGGGTATCATAAACGCCTCAATGCATATCGCAGAAAAAATGTGACAATCGATTAAGTCGTCTTTTGTTTATACCTACTTACTTCTTTGAGAACTTATCGCGAAGTAAGGCCCGTTACAGACGGACTGCATTAGAACTGCGATTCAACTGATATTACTGCAACAGGACTACCATTACAACCGTGCAGCTAACTTGCGGTCGGTGTGCGGTCGACAGGACTGCACGCCAACTGCAAGCAAAGTGCACGGTTGTAATGCAGTTTTGATGCAGTTACGTCAACCGCATCAGAACTGCCCTTGAACTGCCATTTTGCAGCTGGATTTCAGTTCAAATGCTGCCCGTTTGAACTGGCCCTTAAACTGCCGCAATCAGAGACATTTTAGAGACAATTAACTCATTCCTTATTTAAACTTGTGTAAGAAGAGCGTACATGAAAAAATCCCCGACCAATTGAAAACCTCTTTTTTTTTAAGTAGTTAAAAATCGTCACTAATGAACGACTTGGGTTGCATTCGAGCAATCGGGAATTTATAAGGTCTTATACCTAGAATAAACGCCGAATTTTTATAGACTAATTTCAGAGTAAGTGTTATTCTAAGTTTGGTGAAATGCGGCCTAAATCGTCATTAACTGAGTTTGAGTGCGGTCGAAAGACATAACTGAACAATAAAAAAGAAGTTTGTTCTTTGGCATGAACTCCTTGTAGAAATTTAGTTTAGTTTAGGCGATAACCGTTTGGAAGAATAGGCTCTAAAGGCGCTTTCTTATGAAGAAAGAGAAATACTTATACATAATTATGTTGTTAAATTATTGGACACAAGTACAATCTTAAAAACAAAACGAATAAAAAAATTACATTCTCTTCTTATCATTAGATTTCATTATATTGCTTCAATTTATAATTTATCAATATACTAGTACATATCTGAATTAAAAAGGTCATGAATTAAATCCAAGCTTAAGAATCAGACATTGTTACAAAACTACATACTTTCCTAAATAAGAGACAAATAGCATAATTTATTTGAATTGGTATGTGAAAATTGCCTGTTTTTTCCCAATTCTCCGATCTAGTGAGGAACCACCATTAGAAATGGTCACTTAGGGTACAGAACACCTATAGGGTAGGGTATAGGTACCTATTTTGGATTGGGATTGGACGCCCTTATATGCACGCAGAGTATTGGAGGCTGAGGCGAATCGAAGACCTGTTTATTTACAGAGCATTAAGTCGAAGTTTATTGCCAATTGGCAAACATATTTAAGATTTGTGAGTGAGTAACGCCATCAAACGGGAGTCGGCAAAAGCGAGGATTGGTTCCACGTGTGACTAAGCGCGTTCTGTGGCGGTTCCACAATATACAACATCGTCAGCCCACATAAGTCCACTGCCGGAGAGAGCCTCTTCCATAATTGCACCTCACTCTGCTCTTGTTACATTTGGTAGGGATATGAACATGGCCTGTCTGTAGTGTTGATTTCAGGGTAACAGTAGACATTTCAGGTGATGGCCTTAAAAATAACCTCAACGTTCAATGACTCGTTTGATGACTTATTGATCAACTGATACAAAAGCACATAAAACAATAAATTATTTTAAAAATATACTTGTTTACTTGATAAAACTTTATATTCCGTACCCTGTCGATTCTATTCAGCAACTGATGTATGTCATGTTATCTCGTAATATTTTTATGAATATTCAAAAATAGGTTAAATATAAACCGCGATTGTATTAACAATCTGACCCAAATGTGATCGTGACGCGCGCACCTGACGCAACCCGCCGTTATCGCCCCGTCTGGCTTCTGTTCTGTAATACTCGCCGCTCCTGCAGACCAGCCTTACAACGAGCCACAAAGGCCGCACAAGCATTAAAGACCGTCAATATTATGCGCAATGCATCATCTGACTTTGGGAAAATTTTCTTTTCTAACGGTAGTCTTACTTCTAAGTATTGGGCGCAACTGTTTTCTCAACAGTTAGTGTGCCAGGGCCTTTAATTACCCGGCTACTTGCTCTTACGACAGCGAAGCTCTATGAATCAGCAACGCTGTGCCTGTCTGCAGGACGTTGCTCCACCTTAACTCGCCATTTAAAAAAAACACAAATATTAACATTGCGAAACGCAGTCTAGTTCAGCAGGCAGTTCTAGGTTAGGCTTTATGTAATACAAAATCGATTACCGATGGTATCTATGACGATCTTTCGTACAAAATAGCACTCTTAAACGAGCTGCCTAGTGCCTACAGGCTTTCTAGTAGATTACGCAATGCCGTGACTCATATTTACCAAAATTATTACACGGAGGCCTTCCAGCCGCTGCAGTAAAACACCGTTGAGTCATCCGGTCGTAGCAAACTTTTATTGTTCATTCGGCACTAAGCGCTCTCAATTAGATAAAATGTCAGCCCAAAGTGCAGAGCAGAGTGCCGCAATACTTACGTAAAATAGAAATGCTAATATTGCGGAAACGAGTTAACTTATTTGTAAGAAAGCGCCGTCGAGAATGTCCAAGTAATGGCAACCTAATGGGCTATTCACCGCGCCGTCAACCATCCTCGGCTCACTCGACAATTCGAAATATATTAGGAAGTCACTCGTTAATTTCTAAAAGTTCAGGGGTCATACATGTTAATAATTTATGCGTGTTTATCATGTCATTCCGAATTGGTAAATAATAGTTACCGTTGCAGTTTCTTGATGAGCCCTATGCAAATTAAATGATGTTTTTTGGACACTAAAGAATAAATTAATACTTAAGTAGATATAACGCGAACGCGGCAACGTTTACATCGATTGCATTGTTACTTCCTTAAACTTTCGTCAAACTCCGTCTACCATTTAGACGTTTTAGACGCGTTAATGCGTATGCACATCATTTAGTACACTATTGGCTACGCTATTATGTAACAATGCTTACGATTCTTATGAACCATGATTCGGCTCGTGTGAACTTAATCGACTCTTTACTAAGAACACCGTGAAACCATTTCTGAAGACATAAGGAAAAGTTTTCACATTCCTGAAACACTGTCGACCTGTTGGGAGACCCCGAGACACTATTTTAATTGATTCCTAGAACCGCTGGCAGGAGGTTCCGTGACGTCACACGGAATCCAAAGAGATTTATATCTGTCACGCGTGACTTGACTACTATTTGCTTTATCGAGCAACGCTTTTGGACATTAGTCAAAATTCCACGACAAGTTTTCGAAGAAATACTGCAATTTGTTGCATGTCATTGACACTGTGTTTTAAAACTTCTGAAGAAATAATTCTACTTGAAATAAAATTCCCATGAATTATTGAGAGCGGTTTTACCCAGTTGACTATGGCTTACGCCCTTACTTATAAACGTGGGTTATACCTCTAGCATAGCATAGTTCAGCTTACCCCACGGTTATTCCACGTTTATAAGGGCGTTAAAGTTTGTCAATCTACTTATACCTTACCTTACTAACTATGACAACTACAAATCAATCCCGTTATTTCATCTCAAGAGTGACGAGAAACTTCTGCCCGTGGTCATATCAATTATTCATGTAGTTAAAAAGTTGAACACTGCCAATGTCAGTTGCAGAGGAAAGTATGACAAATCGCAACCGCCACGCGCCTTACCAATTTACCGACCTGACTAACTGACCGTAAATTAAAAAGCACAAAACCGAGTAAAAGAAAACCGAACCGAATGTTGTTTTGATTCCTAACGGTATTATAAATAACGTCTCTTTATTCCGTTAACAACTTACAAGTCATGGTTTGAGTCAAATATTAGGTTTGTTTTGTTAGTACTTAGCTACCGGTACTTAGGTAGCTAACTGGTTGACTCGAAACCTAAGTAGTTGACTGACTGTACCTACTCAAGAAAATACTTTTGAATGATACCAGTTATTAATAAATTTGCCATGAAATATAAATCAAATACCTTCCGCGAAAATGCAACACTAGGTACTATGTTACAGTTTTCCTACGACTAGTAATAAATCTTATAATAAATGTATTCGTATGAAATATTGAAACACGCTTAAAAACATGCAAAGTGGTGAAAATGCGTTCATTGTGGCGAGCGAACCATCCGGAAAAAGCATCAATTTCCGAACCATGAAAACGGCGATTTGGCAGACGGCGCGGAGTCTGCGCGATCACTTTCTCTGCGCTGCGCCCGCGCCACAGTCCTTCAGACGCGCGTCGGCGCCGCCCGCCCGCACGCCACCGCGCTCGATACACCGGAAATTCAATTTCATTACCATCGATATTTTACTCGTGATGATAACTCCCGTCGATCGATTTACAGCGAGACTTATAACACTTTCGAATCGATCCGTGTCAATCATCGGCGATATTTCGGAGGAGCTTTTGGGTCGATGCCCGCGTTTATCGGCGGTGCAGTGCGAACTCCCCTGGATGTGCAGTGCAGAGGTTGAGGCTGTGAGTGCGTTGTGCAGGACGAGGAATAAAGATCGAGACGTATGGTGATCGGTGCCTCTGACGCTTGTGGCCTGCAGCCAAGTCATGACGCTCTGGTACACCGATTTACTGGTGAGCTTATCTCGTTCGGTTACATTCAGAATTTCAGTCTGTATTCAGATTAAATTTAAACCCTAATGCTATATACTACGAATATAACAAGTATCTGCAAAATCTTTTTATTATGTTATATCTCCTATACAAATAATATTATAAAGAGGTAAATTTTTTGACGTTGTAGGGGTAATCTCTGGATCTATTGAACCTATTTTGAAAATTCTTTTGGCTATATTCAATTTCTTGGCTATATTATTCTTACTTTTGGCTATATTAACCCCAAAAAAATGTTTAGTGCCCAACAAGTGGGAACGGGAACAGCTACTATGCTTTTAAAAGAATTTGCGATACGACTCGATACCAATATTTTTGTTTTTATTGTTTCCAACGAGTTAAGTAATTATTGTTTAAGATCATTGTATTGTGTGCGTCATGACATCCATTTTGATAATGTCTAAGTTCAATATGATTGACTTAGGTCAGTGGTTTCCAATCTCCGAAGCAGAGATAATTAAACGCTCAAACGTTTAATTGCCAAGAAAGTTATTAAATTTCGATTAAAGCGTGTTTTTGACACAGACCCCAATCCTACGTTCAATCAACCCACTAAATCAATCGAAAAACCAACGTAAAGACATCGTTAAGCTATTAAAGAGTCGTGCAATTCTCATATGTAGGTAATACGGGGGCGTTATAGCACATCTCACAATTACTATCATTGGAAGGTGTAGGCAATTGACCTAGAAGCAGCATGTTATTACATATCGGCGCTGCAGGCGCCGTTCCTGACTAGATATCTATCAGATCAGGTCAATTACTTCGGTTAGTTTCGAATTTCTTTCGTTTACTTTCTACATAATGGCCGGTGTCGGAGAGCGCCTTGCATCAGGTCTAATTCGGGCTGGCGACTCGTTAGGGTCCGTGCTAATTGCCGGCCAGTTAGTGCGTTTCCTGCGGAGGTGCGCGCGCGCGTGCGTTACGTCACCGGCACACTTCCACGCCCGCTGACCCGCTAATTACACGCATGTGAATAGGTTACGATCGTGTAATGTTGTCACCCAAAACAAACATGTTTTCTTGTTTATATTTGTATGTCTCGCGGTAAAAGTGTGTCAAGTGACGCTGATATTAAATTGCAACTCTCTTTGGTAAAGTTTGGCTGGGACTGGTGCGAGATTGGCAACTTTCTAGCAAAATTCACAAAATAGAAACCGCATTGTCAGTTTTATTGCCGAATTGTACCTTTGTCTTTTGACTATATAGACAATGTCAACCGAGCTAATGGATCTGTTGAATGACGCCGACTTTTTCTCACGTTTACAATGAGATCGACATGCCCGATGATTATATCGAATCACGAAAGGTTAATAGCCATCACGGAGCATATCATTTAGCTTAGACGACTGTAAGTAGGAGCTTTCACTGGTAAAAAAAGCGTGGTGATCGTTTTTTGTTGCGAGTGAACTCTTAACACCAAATAAATAAATTTACAGCTGGCAAGTTTTGTTCCCATTGTTATTGAGTTGAGGCCGTCTAAAAACGAAAGGGTCATTTGTTTCCGTCACTTGAAATATAGTTATAATTACGGAGATCGGTATCGGCGAGGGCCGCGCGTGCGCCGCGGAAGACGCGACCGCATTCGGCCGTTTGCACTTTCGATTTCCTGACCAGCCGACCGTGGCCTCGGCAAATAGACAAATAAGCTACTTATCTAGTTCAAAATACTCATTCATAATGCAGCGTAGGCTCGACTACTTATCGTGGTATATTATTGAAATTTCTCATTCTCTCTTTCTCAAGTGTATGTGAACTGCAGTCAGCTGTAGAATAATGTAGGTATAAATAAAGTCATAAATAATTTTGAGCTGTTTGACTGTCCCACCCACCTACTTCTACTGCTGACTTTATGTAAATACATACTATGTATTACATACAATATTTCTACCAATATTATTTCGTTGATGCCTCGAATCATCACACGTAAATAAATAATTATAAAAAAACCCAAACGAAAACTTACAAAATTTCTATTAAATTACACTTAAGTGTCTAACACACATTAAAGACTACCAATATCTCTAAATACTTTTTAGAACCCGCCGGGTCGGCCGGATCACAAACGGCGTTCACTTTCATCTTCGATAAGGGTAATTATTCAAATCGATTTATCTCCGGATCCGCTGACGCGAGCGCAGCGCACTTGACCGCTTTTATTTTGTTCGAGTAGTCGATCGCACACAGGGTACTAATAAAAGTAAAAAAACTTGCTCGCGCGTCTCGCGACTTTACTGTCGTGCATAGGGCATCCTCCCAGGAAATCCCGGTTCTATAATTCCCAAGAAATCCCGGGAATTTCATAGCACCTAACGACCCGGTACTGAAGTTTACCTCCCGGTTCTCCCGGTACTTTCCATGAGTAGGTACGAAATAAATATCGTGGCGCGTTTCACATATATCGCAGTTCACAGCTGAGCGACGACGCCGGCACTAGTGGCAACATCGTATCAACATCCATCACTATTTTGTGGCATATTTGCAATAATTGATCTCTACATTTGTAAAAAATACCAAAGGAAGGACAAATAACTTTCTAGTAAGTATTTTACTCAATTAAGATACGATTTTTTTTCAAGAAAACATGCATGATTTTATTGCATATTAATAAAAATTTAAGTTTCATAATGTTTATTAAATCGTTTTATTTCTCAAATGTCCATAGGTAGCGGTGATTTTGAGGTTAAAAAAAAAGAACCAGGAGAATCGGGAATCCCAGTACGAACCCTGCCTAGAACAATTCTAGGAACCGGGCCCGGTACTAGCGTTCACTAATTCACAACGAAAGAGACTAACTGAGCAACAAACCGGAAAAATCAAATTGCGGTAGCTAGGTAGTTGGTAGGCTTGTAACCGGGTCTTTGGCTTGATGAATGCCACCTTCAAGATAATAGAGCCACACGAACCACGCTCGTCTGATTCACGTCTGCTCGACCCACAATACCTATAATTAGGGGAGAAAGCGCTTTATTTCAGGTCCGTGAATGCGACATGTTGTTTTTAGTTCGTAATTTCTAAATATTCGTCTGTCGTAAACTAATGGCTCTAATGACGCGGGTGATTTAGCTATTTTTTTTAACACAATGAAGACAAAGCAGATGATAATTGTTCGGCTTGAATTAGATTAATAAAATGGTTTGAAGAACCGCAATATATCTCGGACCTTTTTTTCATTCGCTAGTTGATGGAGAGTATGCTTTTATCTCAAAACTCGACTGAGTGTTTGTGTTTCAATTGTTTTTAAATATTACTATTGCATAGCTTGTAAAAAAACAGGTTGTCTTAATAAAAGTAGCAACTTTAAGCAGCGGTGTTTAGGAAAATAAATAGGTCATGTTGGCAACTTCAAACCAAACGGTGCCCTCATTTTTCTGCACTCGTTAGCCTAGCTTTACTAACTACACAGTCCCAATATTTGAAACAGTAATTAACGTTTGTTTTTCCTTGTTGCAGAGCCCTGGTGCGGTGAGCACCTCTTCTCCTGGCGTGGAAAGCTCCCGCGATACCCTAGACATGAGGTATTCACTGGCGGCCCTGGCGGACGACTACACCAAGAGGAAGCACGTCGTGAGGGTCACCACGGCCGCTGGCGCTGAGCTGCTGTTGCAGGTACCTTTCACTCTCACTCACCAGGCCACCTTACCACTCAGGGTAGCTAGCACTGTTTGCCCTTGAGTTTAACGTCGCTCGATCATACATTTAATCTATCTGTAACGAAAGACACTCACTGAGGAACAAGAAAGAAAACGCTAGCCATCCAGATGCAAACTACGCACTTTAAAAAACAGGGTTGGAAACAGATTTGAAATCTTGAAATTTCAACTTAATTTCAATTTAATGTACAATACGCAAAACGAGATAGTTCAAAATTCAAAGATTTGCGAGTCCTCGAAATATTCAATACTTATCCTAGATTAAGTATGATACCTAGTACGAAATTGTCAACTACAAAAGGTTAAAGGTCCCCTCATAATTAAAGCACGACGATGGCTTTAAATTTTAAATTGATTAAATGGCCTCAAATTCAGAGATGCATCATAATGACAGTACCAGAATGTAAACGAACAAGTAAAGATTTAAATGAGTCTTTGTTCATTCATTCATTGTCAGACTTCTTGGATTACTTTTTATAAAGTTATATTAACATTGAAACCAGGGTATTGTCAGTGTGTCTTATTGTAATCAGAACCCATCTCCGATTTCCCGAGACAATCAGGCATTTTCAAATTAAACTGCGTCATCTTACCACATTAATGTACTTGTACTTTTCCGAGATAGTCCATATTTAATTACGAATGAATTACAATCACTGCATTGTTTTGTTATTGTAGAGGTGTACTAGGGACAATCTTCAAACATCACAAACATTTTTTCGTTAATATTTATTTATCTTGCTTTCTTAGTACATGTGGTGAATACTGAGGCTGACTGAGGGAAATCGAGATTCAAACATATCTATAACACGTATATTCATAATATATAACACGTACCTACTGCTTATAATGGTTTTATATCACCTTCTAATACTGGACACAACAAATAAGATACTTAACTAACTAAATATTTCATCATAAAAATACAGCTTAAAAACTTACTGTTTACGGCGCAACAGTAAGATTCCTTATTCTAACAATTAGCAACACCAACAGCCACACTGAATGACGATGATGATGATTAAGTCGGTCCTGAGTGACGATTTTATTAACGATTTTTTTTTAAGTTACAAAATTAATTTCAAGCTGTGTTTGAGTACGGGCGGTAAAAGTTCACAATTAACACGATTGTTATCATTCACCAGGCGGAAGGCACGACCGACGCTCAGCGTTGGCTGGCGGCGCTCCGGAGGCACTCCGCGGAGCCCCCGCCCGCCGAGCCGGCGCCGGCGCCTGACTGCCCCTCGCCGCTGCCCCCGCAACGCAGCAAGAAGATCGGCCGGAACAGGTCGCCCACTGGTAAGCACAAATGTTATAAAACGGACGCATCAGCTATACAGAATTCCTGTAAATGCAGTTACACAAAGCACTAACTACTGTACATTTGTAACTACTGTTGTGAAAGGGTTACATGAAAAAATGACAACTCAGAAAGTTAGTCTCTGAGTTGAAATAAATTGATTAAAAATAGCTATAATGCCAGACTTCAACAAAGGCCGAGTTAATACAAGTTTACTTGTGATTCAACCTACTTAGTCAATTTATCTAACGTATCGTTCTTGTAAGAAATAACGTTTGTTATTGCTAATATTTAATTACCATTTTTATCTGTAACAGGTCCGCCGACGCCAACGCTGCCTTCTTCCCCGAAGAACAAGACGTGGAAGGGTCGCATGGCGAAGCAACTCCGGCGCATGCACGGCGGCGGCGCGCCCGCGCCCGCGCCCGCCTCGGGCTGGCTCGGGGCTCCACTCGAGCGCTGCCCCGCCGACCCGGAGCACCCCGGGGTGCCCCGCGCCGTCACCCTACCCGCGCACGCTGTTGAGGTATTATACATTTTAACCTGTTTTTGTTGTTATTGCTGACGTTACATTAACTCATATAATATGAGTATGTACCTATATGAGTTAATGTAACATCAACCATAAAAACTATATATGATGATTATAGAAAAATAATTGCCAGAACAAAGTATTATAGAGGCGCTGAATCGTAATAACCATATAATTACGTGTCCGTTCCTTGGATATAATTTTCTAATTCCTTCGCGTAACTCATAAACGTGGTAACATTGTTTGTAGTTATCTAATGATTTTTAGTTTATTAATTGATAACAACCAGTTCGTAAATTGTGATAAAGCATGCATGCAGCAGCCTAGTTCATAGTGACCCTGCCTATAGAACTAACGGGCATAGTTCGATTCCCAGTATAACCAAAACTACGAAATCACAGATGTCCTCAACGAGAATTATATTTTTTTTCAATTTCCCAGGCATATGGTCTCCGCACAGTGGGCGTGTACCGCGTCCCGGGCAATGCGGCCGGCGTCGCAGCCCTAGCGGCGGCTCTGGACCGCGGGGAGCCGCCGCCGGAGGGTGACGCGCGCTGGGCCGACGTGCACGTCGCCTCCAGCCTGCTGAAGGCCTACCTGCGCCGCCTGCCCGACCCGCTGCTCACCGCCGAGATGTACCCAGCCTTCATCGGTAACTACTTCTATACTGCCCAAAAACAGTTCCTTTTTTGTACCTACTTGAATGATAAATACGCTGAGCTTCTACGTGAGGCACCTCAAATATCATTTTTCATTAGAATCTCACGACACTTCACTTTATAGTTTAGTTTAGTTATTTATTCAACAATGTAATGTTACAATATTAATTGCATTGCATGTCAAAAAATATGAAATTACATTGGTATCGTCAACATTAATACAAAAATAATAAAATGGTAATAAAATAAAAATAACACACAAATAATCAAAAACAACATTAATAAGTACATAATCAACTAATAAATAAATGGTCAGTTTCCGAAGTCAATATGCAAGAAGTAAAGGTCATAATTTTACAATATAAGTGTCATAAATTCATCGACGGAGTATAATGGATGATCCAATAAAAGGTTTCTGAGCTGATGTTTAAATGCTTCGTCGGATGTTACATTTTTAAGTTTTTAACCGACTTCAAAAAAAGGAGGAGGTTATAATAATTTATAATAATGTCCCTTGTTAATACCTAGTGAACCAAAGGAAAACAAGCCAAATAGATTGTGTAAGTAACTAAATAGCGTTACCTCGTCCCATTTGAGGTAGTACATTGTATCAGCTCATAAAATGAGCTGAGGTACTCCTTCAAACTCATTTATAGTTTATTTATGGCCTCCCTAACACTACTGGGCAAATCCTGTCCACTTTCTCTATCAGTCTTAGTCATTTTAAATCGTCAAGTGTCTAGGTTTAGGGAATAAAAATATAACCATCAATAATTCAGTGGTTGGTCACGCCGCCATGTCCTTCGTATGAGATGTTACGTGTGCAAAAATTTCTTGTGACACACGTGTTCATGTGGCGGTTGACCGCTTGAAAGACTTAGAAAATGATTTGATTAGAATCTTACAGTGACGACTCATGATTGCAAAACCTAGTTAGAATAAGAGCATTAAATATGTACCTATTTAACTACGTATCCGATTTTCTTGCGGTTGTCAACCAGAACCAGACGTCACATCAGATATTTTCAATCGACTTCTCTCTTATGTTGTCTTGCGGAATACAATTTATTAGTTAAGACGAAAAGCTTTCCTACGACGGAACACTATAATTAAACCAAATGATTTTGTGGAAATTCGCAGTGTTACATCGTAACAGACTTTAATGCTTGCGTGGCAACAAATTACTCACTACAAGTTTCACAAGCGATCCTCGTTGAAAGTCTCATCAACTCAATCAACTGCTCAAATTCAAACGCTCATTAATTTTAGTAAATTGTTGGCAATGAGCCTCGGTTTTTTATCGTACTTTTAGCGAGTTATTGTTAGTTTTACCGCACCCAGTGATGAGTGTTGTGTCTCACACCGAGACATCACTCGGCAATCGTTTTACTCTTAACCTAATCTGTAGAGGTATATTTCGCCGCCAATATTGAGTTTTTCTCTTTTTCCAGCGGCCGATCGTTCGCCAGAGAGAGCGCGCGAGCTCCGTCGTCTGGTGCTCTCGTTACCCGACCACCACTATGAAACACTCAAGTACCTGATCCAACATTTGCGCAGAGTTGTAGAGCACTCGCCCTACAACAAGATGGAGGCGAGAAACTTGGCCATCGTGTTCGGGCCGACGCTGGTGCGCGCGGCCAGCGACGACATGCTCGCCATGGTCAACGACATGTCTAGTCAGTGCCGCATCATCGAGTCATTCCTTACTCACGTGAGTTCCTTTATTTTTACGTTTAAATATTTAGACTAGTTATTATCCCTAGACGCGATAGATTAGACCGTGTAATTTTTCCACTCATAAGTACTTTATCTACTGCAGTACGATTGGTATTTCGAGGAGGATGAAGGTGATCCTCCCGTGGAGCCGCCGCCGACGGCCGAAGAGCACGCGCCCGCGCCCTCGCGGGACCTCCTCATTCACAACGTTAAAAAAATAGAAGGTAGGTTCCTCGTGGCTCTCGGCCAACGTAAATACAATAGTAGTTACTTTGGCAAGGAACCGCGTCCGCAAATCATTCAATGGAGCCTCATTAGCGCCATATGTCTAAGTTTAAATAACTTTTCCAGGGAAAGACGTGTCAACGCGCGACATCGTGTCATCGATTATTTCGGCAGCGAACCGCAAGATCCAGCGTAAGCCGCGGTCGAAGCCGGACAAGAAGTGGGTGGAGCCGGACCGGAGCCGGACGGAGTCGTCGCCCGGCGCGTCGCCGCCGCGCTCGCCACTCGCCTCGCCGCCCGCGCACCTCACCACCTCGCTCGCCGACTACGACGGGCTGCCGCGCGCGCTGCACCCCAACCACCTACAACCCGACAAGTCAGTACCCTCAACTTGTCTAGATACAATACCCGAGTAGCTCAACCAGTTTTTTTTTTTTTTAATCCGGAAAATTATAATGCGAAAAATATTCATTTTTCACATGAACACAGGGCAAGGACCGTACCTGAAATCATCGAAATAGTTAGACATTAAACAGACTTGCATCGGTATTCGCTAATATTTATCATTGTTTGCAGAGTGGAGATGGAGTCTATATCAGTGTTGGGCCGCGGGCGCCAGGAGCTCTCGCGGCACACAACACACACGCTACAGAGCTTCTCCATTGATGGTGAGTTAACACTCGATTAGTTTAATTATGTTTAACATTTGTTAAAAATAATTCCTAAATATGAGAAAAATCGATTTTTGACTCGACTTCTTTTGAAATTGATAGTGCCCAATGGATAACGTACTATCAGAATATTATGTTATCGCTGCATTATTTATGTCGGTCAATAAAAGCTATCTACTATTTGCCCCACTAGGTGTGCAGTACTGACGTCAGAAAATAGACACAGCAATCCCTTTCTTTTGTCCACACACAAAGGTATAGGAATGTGAGCGTGCGTTTTGCAAGTGTGTGCGTGCTGCGTGTACGCGAGCGGTCTCGCTCCTGACCGATTCGTTCGCATCTCCGCTTTTTACCTTGTGGAAAAAACATTTCAATGTATAACGCTACTAACAACATCGCCGAAATCATTAAAATATCTCATCGCCTTTATTGATGTTGTCATAGGATTTAGTTTGTTGAACATTTGCGTTTAACAAGTTAATCAGTGGTACATGCGAATGAACAGCGGCTCCAATCATAACTAACGCTTCGACTAGGCTGCCGTCCGCACGGCTTCATACCAGCTCACATCGGCCGTCCAACAAATTGAATATACCATGCCACGATCATCTCACCATCACCGTCACGCTCTTAACGCCGCAACCTTAACACGCTTCAGTATTCGTGTTCGAAGGTACCTCTGGACGAATTCGTTTAAGGTACCTTCTTTATACTAAAATCCTCTGAGAGAATCGAGCTAAGATTAATGTTTATTCGTGCTTGTCGTAGGAACAGGAGATTTGGTGTCATCCCTGACGAGCACGTTCGACCAGAAGCTGCGGACGCTGAACAACTCGTCGCCGCTGGACGACGGCAGCATCCCGTACGCCGACGAGCCGGACGAGACCGACGACGCCGGGCGGGACGCGGGCGAGCACAAGGGCGAGTCCAGCTCGCCGTGCTCGGGCAGCTCGGGCGGCACCAGCGAGCGCGACGAGCGCGTGTCCCCCGCGGCGCGCGCGCAGGAGCTCAAGGCCGCCTGGCTCGCGCGCGACACGCGGCACAGCAGCTCCAGCAGCGCCGACGAGCCGCCCGCCTGGCCGCGTCGCGCGCCCGGCGAGCCCGCCTGGCGCGCGCCGCTCGACGACGACGACTCGGAGAAGGAGAACAAGCGCGACGAGGCGCGCAGCACCGAGGACGAGAAGGACGTCGACACGCGCTCGCAGCTGTCCGGCTCGCTGCCGGACAACGACAAGCCGCTGTACCCCGCGTACCCGCTGCGCGAGAACCCCGAGTGCGGCAAGCGGCACAGCGCGGCGCTCGACGATGACAACGACGAGTGCTCGAAGCTGAAGCGTTCCGAGTCGCTGACGCGGGAGCGCGCGCGCGGCCCGCGCGTGCTGCGCTCCGAGAGCCTCAACTGCCGCGCCGAGCGCCTGCAGCGCTCCGACTCGCTCGGCAAGGGCGAGCGGCTCAGCAAGCTGGAGAAGGGCGAGTGGAACGTGGTGCGGCGCCGCGAGGGCGCTTGGCGCTCGACCAAGCTGAAGCGCAAGAACGGCATGCCCGAGCGCGGCATTAAGCGCCGCCACACCGTGGGCGGGACCAAGGACTTCGACAAGGACGGCTGGAGCGCGCGGCACACGCGCACGTCCTCGCCGGACCTCACCGCGCCCGCGCCGCGCCCGCCGCTCGAGTCGCACGTCTGACACGGGCCGCGCTCGCTGTAGGCCGCGCGACCCGCGCCCGCACCGAGACCGGACCGTACCAATAAACCCGGTCCAAATCTAACTCGACAAGCGAGACGCGTGTGAGACTGTTCGATAATGTTATACGCGACAGCCCCGGACCGGCTGCGAGTGCATTCCGTACGTCTTTGACGCGGACCGATGTTGAATAAGTAATTAAATATGGACCCAATAAAAATACTTATGTCTATCGTGTGTAGACCGACTCGAGTCACTAAATATAAAAATATAACAAGAAGTACACGAAACCTTTCTTCGTCGACTTGACTCTACTGTGGGTGCCTATTCGTTTGGGTGGTGCTGTTTTTTTTTATATACCTAAGTAGTTTATTTTTCCAATTATGAGGATGGATTTGAAAGTTGGGTACCGAAAAATCAAGAAAATATATGTTTAAAGTCTGATTGCATGCAGTACCTATACCATATTTATATCTTCTACTAACAGGAAACTTTCGCATTGAGAGAGGCTATTATTTTGATTCGACTCAATTGACTGAATAGATTAGGTCACAAAATATCTAAATATAAAGTTAAAGTAAATAGTATGAAAAAATTAATACTCAAAAGTCATTTACGTCATAGTATATCGAGATCTTAAAAAAATTCATACACACTTAATTATTAAAAATATTTGAAGCTTATATCAGAGTATACAAAGACATAGGTTAAAATTATATATATACGAAGAATAGGACAATGAAAAAAATGTGAATAGCGCAGTGCAATACAATTAAGGTACTTGACAAGTAAACGGTACAAGAAAAGACAAATTGTAAAGAAATGCGTGCCGCGTGTCTGACGCCGCCGCTCCCGCCGGGCTTGAAGGCGCTCTCGCGAGCGCGGCGTCGGGCGCGCGGTGGGCAGCGCCGCGCCAGCTCGGGTGACGCCAGGCAAATAAAGGAATAAACAAGGCGTCTAGCTAACTCAATATAAAATGGTGCAATCGACCGAGTCTAGGCGTTGCGCTGTTCCAATCGAGAAATTAAGCTCACTAAATAATGCCAAAGAATGCTAAGAAAATCGTCAATTTATGAGAATGCGAGGAGCATACTAGATTGAAGGCGCGACTCTGGAAGGAATGGAAGGATTATGTATCAACGAACTACTGAGTTACTCACCATATCGAGGCAATGAAACGCACTATAAATGTACCTTGTGGTGTCTTACGCGCCACGCCCTTGCATGCGACTCCCCTAGTAGGTAGGTTATGAACTACTCTCGCCGGAGTTGTAGTGGCCGTACTCTACTGACTACTGATGCTTGAGGAGTGCAAAAAGCATAATACAATTAATATTAGTGCTAGTAGTAGATAGTACATACATACAATGAATGTTAATTAGATTAGATTTAAGAGTAATGTGCGCCCGTAAGGGCAACAAGTGACCAGACTACTGTAACACCACGTAACTTAGGATTATTATGTAAGGACTTAGGTATTAGGTCGTCGACTTATGATAGCGGTTATGAAATGGAATTATACAAATAAATGAATGCATACATCACCTACTTGCCTTTGCAATAGTTTTAGCTGATTCGACTTGTATGCACAATTCTCAATGATATAATAAATATTTTAAGGAGAAAAGTTACCTTGTAGACTTCTCCTTTGTAAATGATATGGAACACTTCAAACACTAGGTATGGAAAGTTAAAAATTATGTAGTGATTGTAAAAGCTTTGTCTTACTTTTAATTTTAAATATAATGAACTCTGATTGTAAATAGTGGATGCATTACATACTTACCTTCCTTATTCGAGATAGACGGGCCGCTGCGCACACGCCGCGTCCGCGATGGACTAACCGACGTAACACTCCTACAGTGATAATAATAAAGTGATTCTCTAGCTTTGTAAAAATTGTACATTTCTTTTTATGATTAATTTATATTAAATTTGTTATCGTAGCTTTGTTGAATGCAATTATTTTTTATTGTTTTGTTTATCAAAGAGAAGTATTTTTAGGCTAAATTCAATTGTTATTTATTTGCGAAAGCTGTAAAACGTGATTTGGCACAATTTCTTTTTTAAATTGTAACTAATTTGTAAATAATTCGTCGGCAAAATGATGTTTTAGACTTTCGTTCATTGACTATTTTGAAAATTTTATACCATCTTTACGTTAAGGCGATCTCAAGTTTGTTGAATGTTTGCAAAGCGTTCCTTTTAAAGTTTTATTTGTAAATATATCTTTTAATGTAGGAACAGTGAATTTACTAATTGTAACTGCATCATATTGTAAGTACACGGCAGATGGCGGCAGCCAGCCGGCCGAGCCATGGCCGAGCCGAGGCCGGGCCACGGCCGAGCCGAGCGCCATGCCCGGGCGGCGGGGCGGCCCGCCGGCGCCGGCTCCCTAGGGACATACATATAAAAGACATGTCTCGCTAACTGGAGCAGACAATGGCCTGCTTGCAAGAGAATTGTATTCAAGTTAACTAATTCATTTCCTTCGTGTAATCAGCTATGAAATTCAAGTAAACACCGTAAGACATTTGCAAATGTGGATCAATCTATATTACAATGTTCATTGTCATTGTGTATATTTTGAAGCAATGGAAATAAAATACTGATTCAATTTATTACTTTGTTTTCGTATGTTCCCTCAATGTCCTGTCCATACCTTGAGCACAAACTTTCTTCTTCTATTGAGGTAATGTTTACGTATCATCATCATCACCGTCGTCGAAAAAAATGTATGGCAATTGGAACAGCTCCCAGATATTATAGCACTTGAATGTCCTACCGCGAACTTTGAAGTTGACATTTGACATTGTCATCGAATAGTAAAGGTGAAATAACGTAGGTATTTAATTAATAATGCATGTACAGTCGACTACTTTTGACCCTTATTACAATGCAATAAGTTCCTTGTAGTCGACGTTACAGTGATTCTGTTTTAGGTGTTGTTGCTATGGATAGATTAGATTCGATTAAGATTTTTTAGTGGGGTTGGTAAGATTTAAACGTTCGTGCTCGAGGTACATGCTTTAATAAACGTTACAATACCAACACCTTTGTCAAATTGTATAGTAAGTAGGTATAGTTTATTCTATATAAATGCTATAATAAAAAAAAGTTTAAACAGCTTACCACTGCTAAAAAATAATTATCAAATTTTAATCAGATCGTAGATTGCAACTTTTATTATATAATATGGCCCGAGACTCTCCTTTGGAAGAAAAATAATAGAGCTAAAATGTATCAGTCTGTTCGAACATGGTCTACAGGTCTCTCCTCCAATAAATACTCGAGGACAATTTCACACAAATTGACCTTGTCCCAAACTAAGCTCTAGGCTTGTACTGTGGGTACTAGACGACGATAAACATATGTATAGTCTTTATTATTTCTAGCGAGCCGATCTTCTACACAAAGGCCATTGTTTGTGTACAATACTATTATCTTTCTTTGAGTCCGTAACCGCAAGCCGATTACATACAAAAAAGTTAGAACTACATTGAATGTCCATGGAATTATCAACCCTATCCTCTTAGTCAGTAGGTTTAAAATGTAAAGTGTCAGGATGCAGATATGTCTTTATTATTTGAACCAGTCTTATTCCCTACACAATATTACCATCTTCTAATAAAGACATATCTGTATCCTGACACTTTACATTTTAAACCTACTGACTAAGAGGATAGGGTTGATAATTCTATGGACATTCAATGTAGTTCTAACTTTTTTGTATGTAATCGGCTTGCGGTTACGGACGCAAAGAAAGATAATAGTATTGTACACAAACAATGGCCTTTGTGTAGAAGATCGGCTCGCTAGAAATAATAAAGACTATACTTATATAGAGAAGTACATACTTAAATACATAGAAAACATCCAAGACTCTGAACAAACACTGGTCCTCTTCACAAAAATATTTGGTATACCTACTACCGGGTTCCGAGGCCGTTACCACAAACAAATTAGAGCTCGCGATGCCTCGCGACAAACTTAACTATGCCGTTGGAAAACTGTTATCCCCATACATGGACATAGCTCGCAGTCAGTTTACCAACACCGCAAATAACTCTTACGGTAGGTATAAGAGCGAGTACACATTAGGCGTTTTGAAGCGCGCGCTTTGGTAACGCGCGTTTTGAGAACCAGTAGTTTTTATCTAGGTGTACACACGCAAGCGCGCGTTTCTGATCAAGCGCTTTGAGATTTTCGTTCAAACGCGCGTTGGGAGGGCGTCAGCCGCGCGCTTCGAGATATATCAGCCGCCATTTTGTTGTACATTTGAACGCGCGCTTTCGTGTAGAGTGGACGCAATTCACCAAAATGGAGACCGAGCACTTCGACTTATTTATTGACGAAATCCAAAAGCGTCCAGCTATATGGGACATGGAAAGTCCTGATTATAAAATCAAAATATTAAAAAAAAGGAATTGGGAGGAGATTGTTGAAATTTTCAGTGATTGTGAAGACAATTTAGAAAAGAAAAAAACTCTTGGATGAGTATAATTATTTATTGATATTTCCTATAATTATGTCATATTTGGTAAGTAAGTACCTAAATCATATTGTCTTGCCAATGTAATTTTCCCTCGTTTACAAAATAATTGGCGAATTTCTCTCTTGTAGTTCTAGCACACAAGCTGCCTCGTGGTACATTTTCTAAATCAACAGATTGTAACGGTGAAAGATAAAAAGTGTGTCTTCAAATCTATAACCATCACGTATTGTGTAGTAGGTACTGTGCAAGCTTTGATGATATTCTCCGCGAAATTAATGTTTACGTCTATCGGTCTATGAAACATTCGCCATTTATTGCTCATTATTCCGAACGTGCATTCGATATAGCGCCTTGCTCTTGATAATCTGTAATTGAAAGCTTTTTTTGTGTGTGTGAGTTGTGTTCCTCCATACGGGCGCATCACATTCGACATAATTCCAAATGCTTCATCGCCGACGAAAACGTGAGGCAGTGGTGTTCTGTCGACATTTGATATGGGCTTCGGGTTAGGAATATTTAACTTATTATCCATCATCCGTTTAAAAAAAACAGAATGTTGAAAAATAGCAGAATCACTGGTTTTGCCGTAGGATCCGACATTAACGTATAGGTACAAAACAATAATTTGCATCTCAAACTGCTAGTAAGACTGATGAGAAGTAGGTTTTATAATTGAAAAATAGCGACCCTGTATGTTCTGGCTGTATTAGCTCAATATGTTTCCCGTCAATTGCACCAATACAATTTGGAAAGTTAGCGTATTTCCTAAAACCTTCTTCTACTTCTTTCCACTTTTCTGTTGTCATTTCAGGCATGAATGTACATTTCAATTTGTCCATAGTACTTTACAAACTTGTTCCACTATCTTTATAATTGTTGATTTTCCAAGACGGTATCCATAATGCAAATCAGCGAAGGAGCAGCTTGTGGCCAAGTATCGGTCAAAATAAAAATGATTAGGTATTGTTTATTTGTAGTGTAGGTTCAACACTTATGAAAAAATGGAAAATCATTCGGGACAATTATATGAGGGAATCTAAGAGGCCAAAAAAGGTTCCATCTGGATCTGGATCTTCCAAACATACGCCACATGTGTATTACAGAAAACTACAATTTCTTGCGAATTCTACAGCCAATAACGACACAGAGAGCAATTACCAATCTTTTGATACAACCGGTTCAGGTGTAGATAATACAGGTAATGCAGACTTGATGCCACCTCCTAAAGATCATATTTAAAGCACAAGGAAAAAACAAAAAATGAATGCTGTAGATAAACAAATAGTTGATATTTTACAGAAAAGTTTAAACGCAAAGGAACAAAATGAAACGGGGCGACTAACTAAAGAAGACGATGATAAATTATTCTGTTTATCATTATACAGTGAATTGAAAAAAGTACCCGAGAATCAACGCCTAACAACAAAGATTGAATTGCTCAATGTCATTAAAGCGCAGAATTATCATCAATCATTACCACTACAAACTAATCAACACCAACACATGTACCTATTCTACACCGACATATTCTGGATATACCACTGCTAGACCCCCAACACAGCAGTGGTCTACGACGCCACCACCGCCGCCGTCATCCTGGTCGCCTTCACCTACAGGCTCCAGCCAAGATTCAGACAACTTAAATTTATTTGAATAAATAAGCTTACCTTAACGTTATCACGAGTTTTTCTTCTGGGGAAGTCGATTCTCTTAAAATTGTTGATTCACCAGTAATATCCGCTTTTATAACATGGAGTAAGTCATCAAAGGATTTTATGGACATTATAAAATAATTAAAAAACTTAGGTTCATACTGTCTTAATTTGGGATACAATGTTATAAACATTCCATGCGTCAGTCTATCTCGTAGTATTAGGTGCACCCAAAATTCTCTTTGTCTCTGCGGTCGTCTTCTGTAGCGACGGTATAGAAGCCACACACAAGCGAACTGAAGTAGGTATGGACGCCCTACTAACGCTCGTAAAACGCCGTGCTAAGCGCGCTGTATGTACGCTACCAACGCGCGCCTAACGCAACGCCGATCGCCTAATGTGTACTCGCCCTAAACATTAAAAACGTTTGTAACTCAAGAACCAATGTAGTCTACTTAGCCGTGATAGTTTAACCTATAAAATTAATTATATGTGCTTTCATTTAAGATATTTTTCAGATATTTTGTATTTGTAGTTTTGACTGTAGGGGCAATTTGACCAAATTAGCGCTTTAAAGCTTAATATTTCGTAAACGGATCCTTAATTGAGAGACCTATCCAACGACACCCCACACGTATGGAGTAGACGAGAAAAAACAATGCATCCCCACGTTACGTATAGGGGAGGTACAGTCAGCGTCATATAGTTTGTAGCATCCAAAGTAGCCAAATAGTTCGTTACACGCCCTTGTTACTACGGTAATAGTGACGTGTAACGTACTATTTGGCTACTTTGGATGCTACCAACTATATAACGTTGACTGTACACCAAAAAAACAACATTTTATTTTACCACTTGTTTGATATTCATGCCAAACTACAGCTTTCTAGTACTAAGGGTCTCTAAGCTAGGCTTGGGACGGACGGACGGACGGACATTGCGAAACTATAAGAGTTCCTATTTTGACTACGGAACCCTAAGAAGAAAAAAAACGAGGAAATGGTTTATAAATTGTTTTATTAAGCAATCCACTGCACACTCCTGAGTAATGACCGCATTACACTGCGCTGGTAACATACCATCACAAATATATTATTCCAGCGAATCAATGAAATTGTACAATTGAAACAACATTATCGAATCATACGAGCTCAGTTATTCCTCAGTTAATACTAGAATAGTAAATAAAATAGTATTTTACCAATTTACGCCCGAACTAAATCCTCAGAAGTAAAATTATTAAATATCTATTAGACTTCTATTCATACTGACGTGATTAATTTGACCTACTTACATACTAAAGGATATATAAATTAATTTAAAATATAACTATCGAGAAGCGCAAAAATACAATATTTTCGAACATCATTTAGATCTATATAGATGTGCAGAATAACTGAGCTTATACATAAATAAATAACAAGGTTATTAATTTGAAATTTTATTTCAAAACTAAATCAATAAGGTTCAGATTACATCGTTACATTGCACAGACGTGAACTAGGTCCTAGTGAAAAAGGATACAAGTCGAGTTATCTTGTATTAAAAAAGGGTATAACATGAAACATGAACAGAGTAAACTGGACTTAAATCAATTTTCACTTGATCTTCAGAAGGCTTCAGAAGGCCCTTTGCCACTAGGACCCTATAAGCACAATCATGCACAATGGAACTATTCAAAGTATCAAAACAAAATAATAATAACCATTGCCAAGGAAAAACAAAAGTGTAAGAAAGTCTAACCCCCATGAACAGACTTCACACGCTTTAGAGGCTTAGTCCTCAGCCAACCTTTACGATCACACGCGTTTGAACTTTTCAGTCGAATCAATTATCTAGATTAAAATTATACTATGTATCTATTGAACATTAAGTTTCGCCGCTTATACTTAATTAATAAAGTAACCGGAAATGTATGTTTTAGCGCATCATCATCAGCATCAGTCAAGAAAAAATATACTCAAATATTAAATTGAGACTCAAAGCAATTTTATATAAATTTTCACAAATATTTTAATGTTGAATGTATTGAATTCCACACCGACGCCTCTGTCACATCGTTTGAGCTTTCCACGCGGGTTTGAGACACAACTCTTTTTACTAAAACTTTAAACTTTTACTTATATAATGAAGCGTTACTAAATCGGGCCTTTAGCTTTGTTTTATAATAAGAAAAGAGATTAAAGCAGTACAGTAGGCTTAAGCAAATAACATTAACGCATGAAGCTAATTGTCCAGTAAAATTAACTAAATAATATTCACTATCAAGAAACCAGTCATCATTACCATCATATAATATTGTTTTTTAGAGATCGTTTATAATTTTGAGTCTTCGACAAATGCCCACAAAAATAGTTATTTATATATACATCGCACAATCTTACGTTCAACGAATAAAATTATTAAAAAATACACTTTAATACCGTTAATCACGTGTCAAGCAATGCCTTCGAATATGAGTCAACATACCTCCTAATACCTATTGAGTATGCCAATACCGAATGTCTAATGAAAAACATGTCAAAAATGCCTTTTGGAAATGCCTGTGGACTTGCTATTCCGACCAAATTGAGCTTTATAGGTTATCTAGTAAGTCTTAAAGTCTTGTGTTTATGCATTTTAGTAGTACAAACAGCAACAAATAATTACACACACTAACATGTCTCTCCAACGTAATGTTTAAACTGCCACACATTATTTAGGACGTCGAGGCGAGAAGTGTATATTTATTTATGATGCAGACCGTACTAAACGCTTCAGATAAACCCAGGCATGTTGATCTAAAACATGTGAACACTTATGTCAAGAATAATAGCGTGTGCAGATTTTTTTTAACCAATCTTACTTCAAAACCATTCCATATTGAACTAGGATAATGCCATTGTAAAGAGAGCATTTTCTATGCAACATCACTGAAAGACAAAGATGAACCCTGTAGAATATATTACATAGATTTATGCACACATAGACGCAATCTGCGTAAATACACTTACCTATATTACTTAAAAGTCTTAAAACCAACGGTACCCCAACCACTAAACAATCTACTTTCACCAATGAAGTGCCATATAGGATATGGCATCCTTCCCACTGCCAAGGAGTGTAATGCCTTCCCTGCGTCTGTTTTCGGAATCGTATCCTTGGTGAGTTCGATCTCAGTTGTAACGTTTTGAACGCTACAGTAGCCAATAAACGAGTTTTTTTAAGCTCCATACATTTAGTGGTACGATATACCGACGTGTTATGCCGTCATATTATGACGTCGTGGCGTATTGTGCACGCAAAGTTCCTGTCGACCTTGACGTTCGAAATATTCTAAATTGAACTCGTTTGCCGTCCCGTGGTACGGCACGCGATACTTTTCATTAACTTTATTTCTATGTCACCAGATATGAGATTAGATTTGATATCTCGCATGAGGACTGCCGAAGATATCGATATAATACTTGGGAACTGTAAACGTGATAAGTGTTTCGCACCCAGACATCAGCAATTTCGCGTTTCGTAACTTTTTTTTTTGACTAGTGGATGATTGTTTGTTTATAATACAACCAGTATCTGAGTTGACTTCAAAATACGAGTTTGCGCGTCATGGTTATATTAAACCTGTTATGTTAAACCGAATGGCTTAATAGTTTATAAAATCTTAAATTTGAGAGAGACAATGCCCTGTGTAAATTATAGTTAGCAGTATAATATACCAACACTACCAGTCATTTATAGGACATAGTCTCCGACAAATAACTTCTGGGATTTTAAATGGAGTGACGTTAACAATTTCAACGCCAAGAATTGGACATCAGTTCCGAACTGTGCAGTTACCAGCAAAATCTGAGAAAACATTGTGTTTAAAAATATGTAGGGTTAGCCAACGCTAACGAATGTAGAAATATGACAAATAGAATGAATTGACATTGGTGACCGTTGCGACTGCTGCCATACTACTTTGTTTAGGCAGTGGTTAATGTACACAGAATGCAACTTGTCTATACTGCATTTGTTTAGATACTAAACTACCCTACTTTTTCTTTCTGTCAAACAAACCAAATAAAGTTCTCAAATAACCCAATCAAAATATTTTCTGCTTCTATTAGCTGGAGAACAATATCAAGTGTTATTTTTTATTTATTTAGCTAAACAACTAAACAAATGAATGAGTGGTTTAATTACACGCTCTTATTTGCTGACTACATAAATAAATAAAATTTCACTTGCCTTCAAATCGAAGCGCATATGCAAGTCGAGCATCCATTTTCGCTACGACCCCATCGCACACATAAACATCTCTTGTGCCAGTCTCAAGTCACTCTGTCGTCTTATCTACTAAAATTAGCGAGCATCTCAACGTTGCTTAGCGTCCTATCGGTCCTATAGCTCGGCCGCTATAAGTCGGACACTTGCACGGAATTGCGTTCGACCAATCAGCGTACTTTTTTCACTACGAGGAAAATGTTGGATTGGAGTCCACGCAGTATTGGGTTTTTAGTTGTGTATTTATGATTGTATAGTTGTCGTCCCCAGTTCAGTCGGTGTCGGCGTCCTTGTGCGGCGGCGGGCACCAGGGCTGCACGGGCGGCGTGGCCGGCCGCGGCTCCGCGCGCTCCGCCGCGCCCGGCTCCAGGGACAGGCTGTTGAGGAGGATGTCGAAGATTGTGTCCTGGGGGGAAAAGTTTACGTTCATCACGGACTGTGACAAATTTTCGTTCAATTATTTTTCATAAGTATATTTATTTATATAGTAGGTTAATTGTCAATTGCAGTCAATTATGAATTTGTACATAGGAGAACTTTATAGACAAACATACATAACAATATAAACCTTAAAACTAATGTCCCACATGAGAAAATTGCGTAGTTTTTGTCTTGCCAAAGTTTGCATATGGTAATGACAGTCTGATGTGGTTTCCTCTATACGTCGTCGGTTTATTTAATAAAAAAATATTAAATAAACCGATGATGTTTCGGGTTAAGAATAGTCGTTGGTACTACTATACAATTGGTTAACTTAACAGTTATTTTTTGACTAAGACATGGAATTTTGAATTTAATCAAGAAATTGTTTTATAAATTAATATTGCATTCATAAAAATGTTTAAACGTATATTATAACATTTAAATTATGTGCTGACCTGAAAAAGTAATGTTTTTTTGTAAAAATGTGTCCACCTATACCTAATAGGGGTGTATATGTAAGTTATCTTTAATTTGTACTCTTATTGGTGTCTTGTAATAAATAAAATAAATAAATATTAGTCCGGTCAATCTAGGCATTAGAAGGTACATAAATTTACAACAAGCTGCAAATGCGTGTAATTGTTCAAAACATAATTAAAAATAACATTTTAAAATTCCGAATCATTGCGATGCCTGGAAAAAAAATTATTCGAGGTCAAAGGTCAAAAATCTCGAAAAAAATTGGTTTTTCGTGATTTTCAGCAAAACGGTAAGGTTTATCATAAAATTACCTCAGATAAAAATTGTAGATCATAAAATTCTCTACAAAAAATGTATCAATACTTTTTGTCTCGAGAGCCACCGTTTTTGAGATAGAACGAGTTAAAAAGATGTAATCGTCATTATATGCACACGTTGGTTGGAAATGATAAAAGCGATTGAAACTAAAAAAAATTAGAAACTTATTCATCTGATTCATAATCTTCAAGTACTTCTTCTAGTTGTTCTTCTTCTTGATCTTCTTCTTCTTCTTCTTGATCTTCGTCTTGTTCGTTTTCTTCATCCTGGGTGTAAGTAAATACCATCAATAGCGATGTATCGCATGTTTCCTCGTCGGTATCAAACGAATCCTCCACTATTGGTGATTCAGCATTAGAACATGACTGGCCTTGACAATGTGTACATGCCAGAGAACACAACAGTCCAACTTTTTTACAACCACATTTAGCGCTGCATCCCTTTTTACAGTTGCAAAAAATAGTGTTCAGCAGTTTTTCCGGCGCAGGTGGGAGTAAAGTCTGAATAGGTTCTAATGTATTGTCGACCAACTTCCAACCCCAGTCTTTTGGGTCTAGCTGATAACCAAGCCACACTTGAACTTGGTAATATACCCGGAAAAGATGTTGATGTGCAGCAACTGAGGTTGGAGGAAGACAAGATAATTGCACCTGTTTCTTATTTTTAGTGTTTTTAACGAAACATGCATATCGATACTTATCTAAGCAGGTGGTTTTTTTCGGAGCTCTGTACATAGAAAGGAGAAACCGAATCCCGTTCGTGATAATTTCTTGTTGAGTTGAATTACTTTTTTTGAAGACTTCAGCACATTGAACTAAATCTTAATTAATCTAAATTCTGTCATTTTTATTATAAAACTCAAAACAGCACGAAATAGGTTAGATTAAACACGTGTTTTCACTACGGCGTGGCGCTCAAGACTAACGGTATTTTATTTATTGGGCATACTAACACAAAGCAGGTATATAGCATATTTTGACGATTACAACTTTTACAACTCTTTGACTCGTTCTATCTCAAAAACGGTGGCTCTCAGAAAAAAAAGTATTGATACATTTTTTGTAGAGAATTTTATGATCTACAATTTTTATCTGAGGTGATTTTATGATAAACCTTACCGTTTTGCTGAAAATCGCGAAAAACCAATTTTTTTCAAGATTTTTGACCTTTGACATCGAATAAATTTTTTTCCAGGCATCGCAATGATTCGGAATTCTAAAATGTTCTTTTTAATTATGTTTTAAACAATTACACGCATTTGCAGCTTGTTGTAAATTTATGTACCTTTACTATTATTTTTTAGTCTAATTTGACCGGACTATATCACGATTTACGCAGTTACCAACTGAGAATGGGTTACTACCCATCCACTGTGCGGATATTTATTTTTCACGCCACTGCTCGGAAATATGGCCAAAGAAGGATCGAAATCAGAATAGAAAGTTGCTCTTAGTAGTACAACACAAAAACAGTCCAACAATGTTGAGTTGCAAAGTAAAATGGAGTGTTTTTAGACCAGTTTACTTTCTACTCTGCTATTGGTCGGTTATTTATGACATTAGTAACTCGTTCGGAAATAAATAAAAAAATGTTTGACAAATATGACATTAGAACGTTTAATTAAAAAATTAAAACGTCAAATCCGCTCAGTGAAAGTGTATTTTTGCGATTGTAAACGTGTTTTTATGTAAGTTTTTAAGGCGTACGTGAAAAACGCCTTTGCATCTTTAAATAAGGTAAAAATTAAAAAAGTTAAAAAGGCGGGAATGAAAATTACTTCTGTTCTTTTAATTGGAAACAAACGCTAAACTTTTGAACTTTTGATTGGAAATTTGTACGATATTCAACAAAAATGAGTGATACAAGTACAGATATGGATCTTACACCGCCTGAAATTCAGGATACGGCAAAGTCGGTAAATCGGAATTTACTGCCAATAAAATCCCGTCGCAAATATCAGAAAGTGTATGAAAATTTCAAAGCATGGCAAATAAATAAAAAAACGAACTCTTGACACAAAATACTAATATAAATGTTCCGGGAAAAAACATTTCCTTGTCATTCAGCAACTGTCCTAATGCTAATATCAATATTACTTTTAATTAAACTGTGTATTATGTCCTAACCTGTTTTATTTCCTTACATTAGGCGTGAAAAGCACATAGTATTGCCTCGGTAGAAAGTGCAATAGATGGACTCGTACTTTCGAGGGCCTCGAACTAACTCGTCCATCTATTGCTTACTTTCTGTACCTGGGCTACAATGTACTATTTACCTTTGACTGTACTACCGATTAAAAAGCAAAGTGAATAAAAATGATCACATTGTAGTCGAGCATGGAGTCGACGTTGGCGACGAGGTCGGCGGGCGCGGCGCAGCCCCAGTAGTCGCTGGCCGGCGACGGCGCCGCGCGCTCCGGCGTGCCCGGCGGGCTCAGGAAGCAGCCCGCCGCGCCTGCAACAAGACCAGACCCACTTAACGCCGGGGGAGTTCACGAACCCTCTCTAATCCTGACTTTAAACATTAATGACAGAGGCCTGTAAACATCAAAAGTATAATGACTCCTGAAATAACCATCTGGCCGGGCGAGGGCGGCGTGCGCGGCAGGCGGCGCGCGCGCGGCGATGAAGTATAGTACTGACCGCAAGGCGGCCGGGCGTCGGCGCCGTACTGGCCGCCCTTGTGGCCGGCGCCGGGCGGCGGGCGCGCGCGGCGCAGCTGGCCGGGCGAGGGCGGCGTGCGCGGCAGGCGGCGCGCGCGCGGCGATGAAGTATAGTACTGACCGCAAGGCGGCCGGGCGTCGGCGCCGTACTGGCCGCCCTTGTGGCCGGCGCCGGGCGGCGGGCGCGCGCGGCGCAGCTGGCCGGGCGAGGGCGGCGTGCGCGGGAGGCGGCGCGCGCGCGGCGATGAAGTATAGTACTGACCGCAAGGCGGCCGGGCGTCGGCGCCGTACTGGCCGCCCTTGTGGCCGGCGCCGGGCGGCGGGCGCGCGCGGCGCAGCTGGCCGGGCGAGGGCGGCGTGCGCGGGAGGCGGCGCGCGCGCGGCGATGAAGTATAGTACTGACCGCAAGGCGGCCGGGCGTCGGCGCCGTACTGGCCGCCCTTGTGGCCGGCGCCGGGCGGCGGGCGCGCGCGGCGCAGCTGGCCGGGCGAGGGCGGCGTGCGCGGCAGGCGGCGCGCGCGCGGCGATGAAGTATAGTACTGACCGCAAGGCGGCCGGGCGTCGGCGCCGTACTGGCCGCCCTTGTGGCCGGCGCCGGGCGGCGGGCGCGCGCGGCGCAGCTGGCCGGGCGAGGGCGGCGTGCGCGGGAGGCGGCGCGCGCGCGGCGATGAAGTATAGTACTGACCGCAAGGCGGCCGGGCGTCGGCGCCGTACTGGCCGCCCTTGTGGCCGGCGCCGGGCGGCGGGCGCGCGCGGCGCAGCTGGCCGGGCGAGGGCGGCGTGCGCGGCAGGCGGCGCGCGCGCGGCGATGAAGTATAGTACTGACCGCAAGGCGGCCGGGCGTCGGCGCCGTACTGGCCGCCCTTGTGGCCGGCGCCGGGCGGCGGGCGCGCGCGGCGCAGCTGGCCGGGCGAGGGCGGCGTGCGCGGGAGGCGGCGCGCGCGCGGCGATGAAGTATAGTACTGACCGCAAGGCGGCCGGGCGTCGGCGCCGTACTGGCCGCCCTTGTGGCCGGCGCCGGGCGGCGGGCGCGCGCGGCGCAGCTGGCCGGGCGAGGGCGGCGTGCGCGGGAGGCGGCGCGCGCGCGGCGATGAAGTATAGTACTGACCGCAAGGCGGCCGGGCGTCGGCGCCGTACTGGCCGCCCTTGTGGCCGGCGCCGGGCGGCGGGCGCGCGCGGCGCAGCTGGCCGGGCGAGGGCGGCGTGCGCGGCAGGCGGCGCGCGCGCGGCGATGAAGTATAGTACTGACCGCAAGGCGGCCGGGCGTCGGCGCCGTACTGGCCGCCCTTGTGGCCGGCGCCGGGCGGCGGGCGCGCGCGGCGCAGCTGGCCGGGCGAGGGCGGCGTGCGCGGCAGGCGGCGCGCGCGCGGCGATGAAGTATAGTACTGACCGCAAGGCGGCCGGGCGTCGGCGCCGTACTGGCCGCCCTTGTGGCCGGCGCCGGGCGGCGGGCGCGCGCGGCGCAGCTGGCCGGGCGAGGGCGGCGTGCGCGGGAGGCGGCGCGCGCGCGGCGATGAAGTATAGTACTGACCGCAAGGCGGCCGGGCGTCGGCGCCGTACTGGCCGCCCTTGTGGCCGGCGCCGGGCGGCGGGCGCGCGCGGCGCAGCTGGCCGGGCGAGGGCGGCGTGCGCGGCAGGCGGCGCGCGCGCGGCGATGAAGTATAGTACTGACCGCAAGGCGGCCGGGCGTCGGCGCCGTACTGGCCGCCCTTGTGGCCGGCGCCGGGCGGCGGGCGCGCGCGGCGCAGCTGGCCGGGCGAGGGCGGCGTGCGCGGCAGGCGGCGCGCGCGCGGCGATGAAGTATAGTACTGACCGCAAGGCGGCCGGGCGTCGGCGCCGTACTGGCCGCCCTTGTGGCCGGCGCCGGGCGGCGGGCGCGCGCGGCGCAGCTGGCCGGGCGAGGGCGGCGTGCGCGGGAGGCGGCGCGCGCGCGGGGCCGCCGGCCGCCGCCGCAGCGGGCTCTCCGCGCCCGCCGACATCGCCCAGTTGCGCTTGGGGCCGACGGGACCCACTGGAATCAAATAACAGGACCTAAACCAAAAAAGCTTTCATTCCTGTTACCTGTGCTGCCTATTATTTAGACCGCTCATGACCAGAACTTGATAAATGTACACCACTTATACTCCGTTTGATTAGGTACTTAAATAAATGTAAACGATCCAAACCACTTGGCTTTGTTAAACAGCCGATCAAAACTGTTTTATTGAACTTTGACGTATCAATGTTCTGCTTCTATTGGCTGACGAACTATATCCCATTGAAATTTGTGGAAGAAACTCGGTGATGGCGGAATGACTTCCTTTCCGTGTCTTTTATATATTTCTTAGTTGGTACAAGACAGACAGACACAGACAGAGTATTCGTCACTAATCATTCTCATTTTGAGGAGTAACCAATCTCTTTTCGGACTATTGCCTCGCTAGTCCTCATATAATGCACGAAACTATTTATACAATGTGCTCTTTCTCAAACACAAGATGCTAAGAAAAATTCAAACAGAATGATAAGTTAACCAACCAAAGTCACCCGGCTTGTTCGGCTTGGGCGTGAGTCCGTTCATCCTCATCAGGTTGAGCAGCAGCATGTCGGTATGCGCCGCGGGGGTCAGGTCGAGCTCGGCCCGCGCCAAGTCGGGCCCCACGGGCCGCCCGTGCACCGCGCACAGCAGCCGGCTCAGGATGTCAGAGCTGTCATCGTTGGACACCGCGCAGGCGCCTTCGATGTCGTTCTCACCTGTTCACCATAGCATATTTATTAATTATTAAAATTAGCGCCTTGAGTGAGAAACTGTTTCAAAGCACGTCGAAGTAAGTGTCAAAACATACAAAACTCATCTTTGACGCATTTGAGACTTTCATCCCACTCAAGAACTCGAGATCAGTTGCGGTTACGGCCCTATCTCAATGACATTCGGACAATCCAGCTGACATCATTTTTACGCTACGTTAAGTTCCAACTCAAAATGCATAAAGAACACGAAAAATCATCCACTGTAAAAATATAAAAAATATTTATTCAGTTAGTAGGCCTAGTAATTTTATACTGAGCGTAGTTCAATTTTGAAAATGAAAATTAGTATTCAGCAAATGGCTGCACAGACCCTCATGTCAGTCTATCATTTCGGAAAGAAAGTATACCGAACTTTAACCCTTAACTAGGCTGATAGATCACGTCACATTAGAGTTTCAACCTTAGATAAACATACAAGTGGGTCCTATTGAGTAAATTTTATGTGGGAAACATGAATCCTTTGGTCTGGTTAAGGGTTACCTGTTATACAACTTTATGACCACCGCGGACTACAAAAAGTGTTAGCCGATTGTGTGAAGTCTCCACAAATTTTGTAAACAAGGAAATGATACAATCGTCTGACAATTAAGTCTTTACCCGCGGGAACGCTCAGAGCTTGTTTTTAAACCTCGCAAAGATTTCAAGGATCAGGATTCAGGACAAAGATCAGGAACAGAGCGTTAAGGTTAGCTGCAGTTAAATTGTTCAGGCAATTAATTTTATAAACAAACCATCTTATGCCACGCACTAAAACATCCAAAAGTAAATAAATATCAGCAATAATGTCTAAACCAAATTTAAGCAAAAAAATATCTGAGATTTTTTCAAAAATGTCATAGTGTCGAGAATGCTTGTTGCTATCCCAGTGAGATATTCAAGAAGAAGTTTGGTCATTTTCTTGTCAGGTCTCATTGAAGAGCGTATCGGATATGTTTGAGTCCATAGTTGGGTAAGGTACTCGTATTACTCCAGGTCACTGTACGACCAGTTGCGCTAGATCCATTGGCTAGAAAAGTAATCCCTAACGACTGGTTTGATTATATCTTAATTACCTTAACAAAGTCAAGGAGTAAAATTTTGGTTACTTACTTATGTCGTCTGTAGTATGTGTAGTGTTTGCTATGAGACTACATTTTATTGTTCAAATTAAACAGATACCCAACTTAGTTAACAATTTTAATAGCAACAAGAATCAACAGTGCCTATTTTAGAATGAGATCCTTACAAAACGAATGTAGTTAGAAATAGAAAGAATTAATAGTACATTGTGCATCAAGGGTAGTATGAAGGGAATTACTAACGAGAGTGTTAGAAGCCCGACGCCGAAGGCGGAGGGCTTTTAATGACTCGAGTTAGTAATCCCCTTACTGCCTGTGATACACACAATGGTTTTCATCACATTTGCGAGGAAAAAAAACAAAGAGAAAACACTTTAACTCTGCAAAATATAAAGAAATAACTTTAGACGAACGGGAACGTAAATAGAAACGATTTTTTTTTGTGACCTCTACCACAGATAATAACTGCGTTTAGTTTCGACCTGGATTCGAGCCAGATTTAGCCAATTTGATAAAAATGTATAATTACTAAAATTAATGATAAATGTTGATATAAACTTGAAATAGGTATAAAAATAATGAAGTTTAATGAAGCGTATAGGTTTTGTGTAATGTAAGTTAGTCTATAGCTAATTTTTAAAGATGAAATTAGAAACCGATTTAATTTTTGGCTGAAAATTAAACCTCCTTAGTCAGAAATGATGTACGAAAGAGTTGCAAATTTTAAAAAGAAAGTCATTACTCCCTAGGGATGACAAACTCGCCATAATTCCCGCGGGAACAATTTAGGCCATTGTCCTTCTGTATACAGGCATGGAATAACACCATTTACGAGCAAGTGTGATGAAAAATAATAGAAAATAATACCGCAGAAATTATCGTACTATATGGAAACAAAATAAAAATTTATATAAACTGCATTACAGTATTTTTATTTTGCCTCCGTAGAATTATATGAATATACAAAATATTATCGCATCATATATATATGAAGAATTGCAATATCTATAAGTCATGAGATAGTAAGTATATGATTTTGTTTATGAATAGAATTTGTAGACAACGATAACGCTTATTATTTGATATCTTTTAATGCGTAGGGGAAGACCCCATTGGCTTATTTTATGATATTAGATATGGTTCCTATGTGTTTAAGAGTGTTTCCACATTGGGCGACGAAGCCACATCATCTACAAATTCTATTATAGATGTTATCAGAGTATATGATTGAAACAGTGTTCAACAATTCGTTCCTATTCTGGTTTTAAATTAAAAGGGAGACTTGTATTCTTCTATCTACGATAATACATTTTGGTTTTAACTTTTCTTCATCAGTGTTTGATGTCATGGCTCATGTGTTGATAAAGTTGATAATATGTGTCATGTCTTAATTCAGTTTGAAACGAAGAATAAAGCATTTCACAATATATTTCAAATAAATTACCCAAAAATGATACTTTCTCAGCGTACATCGCGATTATCAGTTGGTACCGATATTTGCGAGACCAGTGCTAATAATTTTAGAAAAATATTATTTTATTGTTTTATCTAGACTTTTAAATACTTCATATTATAAATCAGAACAAATGCACTAGTAATTTTTGCACGAAAAGTCATCCTATATGGATCATTAATAAGTGAATAAATGTAATATTGTCTATTGGTCCCAAATCTTCCAGAAAGTAATTCATAACAACTATCCACACTCAGTTCTTTATGATACCCACTATAAATCTGTCTTTGGGCATTTATAACCTTTTAGCATACTAGCAAAATAAAACATATATTAATTCAAATTTAAGAATTAGGATAATATAGGTAGCACGGGTAACACACGTCGATATGTTTACCGCTCAGAGATTTGTTTAAAAAAAGAACTACAAGTTATATTTGTACAAATCAGAAGCGACATCACTTTTGTGTGATATTATTGAAGCGCTTCTGGTAATTTGCGTTTGTAGAATTGTAACTTGTAGAAGACGGACGGAATGTCTTTCTCTAATCTATCTAGAAGTTTAGGGACGTCGAAAGTGGCATAAGATTTGTACTATTCGTATCTTGCATTAGAGTAAAGATTCCAATCACGCGGGGATCATCAGAGAGAAGCAAAAAACGACTAATCAAATCATAATACTCAAAAAAACTACCCTCGTTTTTTCTGCTTAAGTGGAGACGTACTCTATATATAATGTCCAAACTTGGTGACGTACCGCTTATCGTTTATCGCTAACTCAATGGATGCTGCGAGTAATGTTGATGTTGTTACCTGTAAGTTGTAATTGGATAGGGGAGGGTCAGAAGTAAGGTAAAGGTGTGGAGTGTGTGTCATATGATATGAGAATGTGATGCAGTAGTTATATTTGTTCTATGTGTAATTAGCGATCTGTATTTAAAAGCGGAAAGCAGTCTGCGGGAAACGCGGGAAACGTATTAGCTACGACAGGTGAAACGACAGGGGGTGGTGATGCGTTCCGGTGTGCCGCGGCTGTAAGGTGCATTCGCAGGAACGGAGCTTATGGGGACGAACAGGAAACGACAGATCAGATCGTTGAGAGATGTAATCAGAGGGCAGGCTCTCGTGCATTTAAACAATCTAATTAGTAATTTCCTGTCAACTTCGCTCGGGCGAAAACGTCGAGTGAGTCGTCGCGGGCGCGGGAGGGGGCAAATGATCGATCAACAGCTAGAGGAAATATGGGTGTGTGATATAATAAGATGTCGGGGTGATGGTCGGTTGCGCGTTTTGATTCCTCGGGCTGGTAGTGGCTGGGCCGGGGTGGACTACTCGGGCGGGGCGTCCTGGCGCGCGCGGCGCGAGTTGACGGCGGCGTAGGGCGCGTGGCGGCGCGGGCGCGAGTGGCGGTACGAGCAGAACACGCGCCGCGGCCGCTCCTCCGCCGCGCACCAGCTGCAGCCGCCCGCCGACGACGCGTCTGGGGAGGGGCACCTACTACATGCTGGCCGGGCGGCCGGAGCGGCGCGCGCGAGCGGCCGCCGCGAGGACCTCGTGCCGTTCGCTCCCGCGAGGACACAGACGTTTGCGATCACGGGACGACTGTGCGTCTGTGTCTGACAATTTACTCCCAAAATATTCCACCAGTACGATTACTTAATTTTCTTTATATTCACCCAGAGCAGCTCCCCGATTGGTAATTTCTTCTTTACCAGACACTGAGCCGCCTCGCTCGAATGACATTTCTAATTATTGTTTCTCCGCAAATAACAGCAGGACGGCACGAGCTCGTACGACGCGAGAATATATAAAGCCCGAAACTAAAGTCCAGTAACAATCACCGACAAGTTTAGCTAAGATAATTCGTCCACCGCCACCTGCTCTCCGCCGCCCCCCTCGGCTCGGAGTCGTCACTCCGAGCCGAGCGCTAATTTGCCTCGTCTCTTTCCTTTTTTCTTCTGTACTTATAGCTCGATCGCCATAAGGCGGCCTTACACATGTTCGAGACGTGATAGGGGAACGCGGTCCACCTATCAATTGTTATTTATTGAATATGCTGTCGCTTGCCGACAGAGACAGACATACACAGACAAAATCCGCATGGTTCCAGCCGATTTTTATTTTACGTATAAGAAATTCCCTAAATTTCGTAAGATAATTCGATTTTATTTAAGATTAATATTCATCTTACACAAAAAAAGCCTTATGCAGTGTATAAATCAATTATTATTCAGATACTAGGAGCATGATCTGAATTTATATTCATAATATCTCCGCGGTAATACCGGATGCATCTACCTGCCCACCTTCTCGTACTCCATGAGATGGCCGGCATTATGGCGGTCAAGCCGTAAGTTAAGAAAAAGAGGAACGAAAACGGAACTATTTATCTCGACTTTGTGACCTAATGGGTCTTTCCGGCCACTGTTTCCGCGTTTAACATGTGCGATAAAGTGCATAGGACGTCATATACTGTCGTGTTATTTTACCAAACTCTTCCGAGGGGCGTTCAATAAATTCTCGGTATTGGTATCTTGCAAACCTTTTTAGTAAACTTCTTAATACTGGCCGCTAAGAGTTTTGTTTTGTTTTGTTTTTATGGCATAGAGAAGGCACACGAGCACACATGCCGCCTGATGGTAAGTGGAAACTGTGACCCATAGACATTCGCATTCACAAGACTGCAAGCCTAAGACTGCAAATGCGTTGCCAACCCTGAGAACCAAGATGGAATGCCTCTATGCTAGTCATTACACCGGCTGTCTTATCCCTAAACCGGAACACAACAATGCGAATGCTGCTTGGCGGTAGGTTAATGGATAAGATGGTGGTAGCGATCCGGACGGACCCTGCACAAGGTCCTACCACCCGCAAAAGAGTAATTCATTGACAGTAAAAAAAGTAAATTTAAAGCCCACACGTTTTTCTGCTACTGCTGAATAAACGTGATCACGATGAGCGATTTTACAATGTTAATTAAATTGGAATATCGAGCAGTGATAAAATTCTTGACTAAACAGGAAAAAAATCAATAGTCTATTAAAGAAGAAATGGATTTAGTTTCCCGTGAGTCGGCTCCTTCATTATCTACTGTCCAAAAGTGGTCAAATGAATTTAAGCGTGGGAGGGAGAGTATAGATGACCCTAGACCTGGTCAGTTTGTTGAAGCTACTTCTCCAGAAAACATTCAAAAAGTGGGGAAAATTTTATGGAAGATGGTCGAGTGAAGGTTAGGTTAGGTTATGTTAGGAAGGTTATTGGTACAATACATATTATCCACGATCATCTTAACATCTCCAAACTTAGTGCGAGATGGGTACCACGAATGTTTCAGAAGCATACGCGCGGTGCGTTGCTTGTTGTTCCGACTTCATTGAGCTGTGTGGTGAAAACCCTAATGGTTTGCTCCAAAAAATTGTTACCGGAGATGAAACTTGGATTCATCCTTATGACCCTGAGAGAAAACAAGAGTCGATGCAGTGGCACGTTAAAGGAACACCTCATCCCAAGAAATTCAAAGTTGTCCCTTCAGCTGGCAAGATCATGGCGTCAATATTCTGGGATTGTGAAGGGATATTATTAATAGATTATAAAGAAAAGGGTTTAAAGATTACAGGAGAGAGAGTACTACGCTAACATTTTACGCCAATTACGGGAAGCAATCAAAGAGAAGAGGAGGGGAAAATTGACCAGAGGAGTGCTGCTTCTTCATGACAACGCCCCTGGGCATACGAGGGGCATACCGAAATGATCGGGAATAAAAAAAACTACAAGTACGTTATACCTAAATTATATTTCATTGTTTTTAAAAGTATTTTACCTTGCAATCAATGCACTTTTGCATTATTTCGAACCAGTTATTAAAACAGTAATTCCACTCTGAAGTGGACGATTCCAAAATGGCCGATTTATACGCTTCTACTGCCGCTCAGCGATTCCAAGAGCCAGAGTCTTGGAGTCGCTGACCACGTAACAAATCCTTAATTTTTGGGAATGTAATAAAATCGTTATGGCTCAAGTCGGGACTATACCGAGGATGAGACATTAACTTTACATTCTCTTGGTTCAAAAACTCTTTTGTTTTGCGAGCGGCATGGGAGCTCGCATTATCGTGGTTTAAGCCGATTCGGTGTGTAGCATTACCTCTACGGAGTTCAGCCATCATTTCTGGCAAACAAACCGAGGTGTACCAATGGGCGGTAACCGTCCTGTGATCCTGTAACGGAATTGTGGCCACATGAGCTTTTTTGGAAACAAACGAAGCGACCATTTTCTACGATAAACTACGGGAACGCCCCACTTTCGTTGTTTTCATCTCACCTTCGAAGACCCGAACTGCCAACTGATGTTTTCTTTCAGGTTCATAAGAATAAATCCATGATTCGCTTTTGACTCTAAAACGCTTCAATGGGGGGACATTGAAGCGTTTTAGAGTAGACTGACACCACTCAACACGAGCCGCCTTCTGATCTTTAGAAAATTTTTAGGGTACCCAGCGGAAAATTAACTTTCTGACGCCCTACTCATTATGCATAGTATTTTGAATTACAGTCATTCCAATCCCTATGAAAGCCCGAATCTGCTCGTATGTCACATGTCGATCATCTTGAAGAATTCATCATGAATCAGTCAGGCGTTACTGCTGTTTTTGGTCGACCACTAGACGGTACGGTACTGAAAGAGGCACGTCCTCGTCGAAAGTCCGAATACCAGCGATAAATAGTCGTTTGGCTTGGCGCTTCCACATTATATATGGAAAAAAGTCCACCGAAAGTTGTGATAAATTATGGCACGGAAATTTTCACGCGTGAGATCCATTTTGTCTATCGATTTGTCACATTTAAACTGGCACGACGAACAAAACCGAGCTTTTTTTTAAATTGTGTTAACGTCATTATGATTGCAAGTGGCCATTACTCACATAACAAAAACGGTGGTATGCTGACTCAATCCCAAGTACTCAGTTCCCGATCATTTCGGTGTGGCCCTCGTACTGCTCATGTTGCCAAGGCTGCTGTACTTCAATCTGGGATCGAAACGATTACTGACCCGCCGTACAGCCCAGACTTGGCCCCCAGCGACTACTTTTTGTTTCCCAACCTTAAAAAGGATCTTCGTGGACATCGATTTTCTAATGATGAAGCGTTGAAGGCAGCGGTGGTGGAGCATTTTGAGGGGTTAAAAAAACGAATTGACAGATCTTATAACTGTATAGACATAGCGGTGGAATATATATAAAAATAAAAATAAAACACTAATCGTATGCTTTTGTTTTGCTTCTCATACCGAGAATTTATTAAACGCCCCTCGTATTTGTTTTTTTGCGGTCGGAAACCTCTTGCTTTCGAAATTATAATGAATGAATTGAAATTACCAACTGAAATTTCAGATACGAGTTTGAGCAAATACCAAAACGATGTGGCAAGAAACTAGGACAGGAAAGGAGGAAACCTCATAAGGATCATGAACGTTCGGGATCACCAGGAGAATGTTAATAAATTCTGGATGCCACATTACTGTACTCTTACCTGACATGGTTTCTTCGTCGACGTCGTTTTCCTCGTTGGAATTCTCGTCAGCGTGGCAGGGATTCGTCTCGTCGGCAAACACGTCTAGTTCGCTGAACATCAGGTCCTGGGGAAAAGGCACGGTTCACTCACAAAAGGGATGATGACCGCAGTAAAAACAAATTACCTCACATAAAGCACTAAATAAAGTTCTCGTAAATATACTCAAAACCTAAGACTTGGCGAACATTGTAGCAATCGTTAATATTTTTAAATTAACAAAAACTACGAAGGTAAAATATTTCTAAGATTAGAGATTTCAGATTACCGTACTAGCTATATAATTCTTTGACATTTCGTAAAAAGCAAATGATTTGACCGTACAGCCAGCAAGCTTAGTATGAAGCAGGAACCCCATGCTATAGAAGTCCGCAATCAGCGGAGTGAAATCGTGGGCACGAACCCCGGTGTTTTCTATAATATTGCCCAATATAAATCACGTTTAAATCAGCCACTAATTTGTTATTTATGGATTAAAATTGATATTGTTTTTATAAATGTAATTATTAGTAAACTCTGATTTCGTCCGTAAAGAAACATATTTAGGCTTCGACTGTTGGATCCATACAGTAGGCAACCCTTTGAGAACAAACAAATTTCAGCACTGCGATAGGATTAGAAGAAGGCCAACAAATAACTGTTCATGCTAATATTCAGTGTCACACAGAACAAAATCCAGAAGCGGTTAAGAAATAAAAAATAGAGAGCAATAAGGAAATTACAAAAGAAAATATATTATAAGTTTCTAGAGTACTTTTAATCCTGACTTTGACTCACCATCAAAGTTTTCACGTCAACCGGCTAACAAATTTTGGCGTGAAAAGGACAAACATTTAAATTTATACCCAAATATCAATATTCACAGTTATCATTATAAGTTACAGTACATTGTTCCAATAATGTTTTACAAAAGTGTTAAATAGAAGTTGCTTGCAGAATAAGTGCTGAAGAGGAATTGGTTCGGACTTGTCCGCCTGAAAAGGTGGCAGGCCATAGATGGATGTAGACTTCCAAAGATGGTGCCCCCTTGGGTAGACCGATGACCGTAGCGGCAGCGTTTTAGCTGATTGATTAAAACGCGTAAAAACGTCGAAATATGTACAAGGCCACACCAAAGGTGGATGACAGCATTCAACAGAAGTAAATTTCGCTATCGTGTATCGCGAAGCAAGAAGAAAATCTTGCAACTAAGGTGTTCTGCTAGTGAAATTAAATGAAATTAAAATATTTATTTGCCAGAATACTAATGAATAATGCACAGGTGTTATGTTAGTTTAGTGTCAAGCATACGACCCAAAACAATCGACATGCAAATGTTAGATGAGAGCAAACGCTTATTATCGTTACGAAACAATAATTATAAAGTTATGGATTGCGCAAATTTTCCTAATGTTTAAACTTTTTCAAAACAATGTTCAAACAACAATTTATCAAGTTTATCTTTACCTAGGACAATTTGATTTCGTCTGAAAGATATGCCCATATTATATGCTGGTAGGTACCAGTGTAAAAGTTAGATTTGGGAAGCCAGAAGCTCGGCAGCTGGCTTGGGACTCACCCCGGCGCCGCTGTTGTACTCGGAAGCACTGGGGCTTCGTGTCTACCTTCTCGGCACTTACCCCGGCATCGCTGCTGGAGTCTGAAGCGCGCGTCGCTTGCGCCGCGTCAGGGTTGTCCCGCAGGCCCTCGCTGGGAGGGTCGGCGCAGCCCTCGGGCTTCGCGTTGAGCTCCGGGGACGACATGGAGGAGCACAGAGCCACGTTGTCCACCGTCGTTGCATCAGTTACCGGCACGCTTGCTACAGCTGCCAAAACAAACAAGGGTAATTAAAAAAGTAACAGAATAGTTTCTTGGTACACTAGCGCCCTGTTGGGTACACTAAAGCCATGATGGGTACAATAGCGTCATGTTAGCTACACTAGTGTCATGTCGGGTACACTAGCTAGCGCCATATTCGTTATAGAGCGCCATGTTGGAGAGACTGAACACACGAGATAGTTACCGGTGAGCGTGGACTCCTTGGCAGGTATGTGGTGCTTGTCGGGCCGCGCCAGCTTGCTGGGCGCGCTGGCGGCGCTGAGCAGCGTGTGCAGGCTCACCAGCGCCATGCTGTCGGTATAGAGCGCCATGTTGGAGAGACTGAACACACGAGATAGTTACCGGTGAGCGTGGACTCCTTGGCAGGTATGTGGTGCTTGTCGGGCCGCGCCAGCTTGCTGGGCGCGCTGGCGGCGCTGAGCAGCGTGTGCAGGCTCACCAGCGCCATGCTGTCGGTATAGAGCGCCATGTTGGAGAGACTGAACACACGAGATAGTTACCGGTGAGCGTGGACTCCTTGGCAGGTATGTGGTGCTTGTCGGGCCGCGCCAGCTTGCTGGGCGCGCTGGCGGCGCTGAGCAGCGTGTGCAGGCTCACCAGCGCCATGCTGTCGGTATAGAGCGCCATGTTGGAGAGACTGAACACACGAGATAGTTACCGGTGAGCGTGGACTCCTTGGCAGGTATGTGGTGCTTGTCGGGCCGCGCCAGCTTGCTGGGCGCGCTGGCGGCGCTGAGCAGCGTGTGCAGGCTCACCAGCGCCATGCTGTCGGTATAGAGCGCCATGTTGGAGAGACTGAACACACGAGATAGTTACCGGTGAGCGTGGACTCCTTGGCAGGTATGTGGTGCTTGTCGGGCCGCGCCAGCTTGCTGGGCGCGCTGGCGGCGCTGAGCAGCGTGTGCAGGCTCACCAGCGCCATGCTGTCGGTATAGAGCGCCATGTTGGAGAGACTGAACACACGAGATAGTTACCGGTGAGCGTGGACTCCTTGGCAGGTATGTGGTGCTTGTCGGGCCGCGCCAGCTTGCTGGGCGCGCTGGCGGCGCTGAGCAGCGTGTGCAGGCTCACCAGCGCCATGCTGTCGGTATAGAGCGCCATGTTGGAGAGACTGAACACACGAGATAGTTACCGGTGAGCGTGGACTCCTTGGCAGGTATGTGGTGCTTGTCGGGCCGCGCCAGCTTGCTGGGCGCGCTGGCGGCGCTGAGCAGCGTGTGCAGGCTCACCAGCGCCATGCTGTCTGCGCCACCCATGTGGAGAGAGTTCGCTGATCTGAGGGACAACGGATCTGTTATAAACCTCACTAAACAAGACGCGGGAATCCTATTGTTTGCAGAACGCATAAAGGTAACGCGCACAGACAACTAAACAGCTGTCAACACTGCTGTTGCCGGGCTGTACACACGGGCGAGGTACCTGGAGGTAGAGGGCAGTGTGACAGGCGCGAGGCGGCGCTCGAGCGCGTAGTCGCCGTAGCCGCTGGTGGGCTGCGACGACACGTCGTTGTTGCGAGACTCCTCGAACAGCGCCGGCGGCAGGCCTGACGACAATAGGAATGGCATAACAACTCATTACAAAATCATGAACTTTAACTTTGACACGTTGCATTTTGACAGTGAGTTGCAATTTCTGCAGAGTGCAAGTACGGTATTTTTTTTTTGGGATAGTATTTGAGCATTAAACATGCTTATTTCTTGAAGACGTCTCGAATGTTATATGATCTGTGCTTCCCATACAAAAAAAAACGATTGAGAACCTTTAAAAAAATATGTTGGACTTCTAAAGGTATAAAGATTTGTAGAAGGAAACACAGACAATTGCTTTCGCGCTACAGACTTTCTCCGAACCCTAAAAATAAAACACTTCTACCAAAATATTCCCAAGTATACAAAAAAATCGTTGTAGTCGAAATCGTCAAGATCTAGGTCAAATATAAATATTTGGTCTACCCAATTGCCATTTTCGGCCTGTTTGTGGTACATTGATTTTTGTACTCTTTTTGTAATATTTTACTTAGTAATTGCACTGGCCTCCGAAACTCGTTTTCGGACTTTACAGAAGTAACCAGCATTGTTGCTCTATTTAAATTTATCATTTTCACATAAGAAATATAAATAAATGTTGAAAATAATCTCACAGGCTTGTCGATCTAAAAGTTTCCCAGGTCTTAATGCTTTCGGTATGACTATTAAAAATAACTGAAAACAAACTTAAATATTGACATTAAAACACTGGTATTAACCACTCTATATGTATAGATTATTGATCTCGCGATGCGACTTTCCCCTACGGTATCTTGATGGGTACTGAGTCTGACTGAAGTAACATAACAATTCCGAGAAAATACGATGGGAATGGATTATTCACTACATCAGTAATAAAATTTGTACCTAACTCTATAGCTAGGCATGTAAAAGTTACATAATTAACCTGTCATTTAGTGCAGGCATCCTCCCTGATGGTTTGAAGACGGTAATTGTCAAGCCCCTCTTCAAAAAAGATGACAGAGAAAATCCTAAGAACTACAGACCAGCCCTGATCCCAGTTTTCTCAAAAGTGTTTGAAAGTACAATATACAATAGAATTTACAACTACCTAAATAAATACAATATCCTCTGTGACGAGCAAAAATAAAACTATAAACATGGCTCTTTTCGATCTCATTAGTGCAGCGGTTCTACATGTGGACAAACGAATACCTATATGCGCAATTCACAGGTTTTTTACAGCACAATTTAGTTGATCATGCAATACTTTTAAGCACGTTGAATACATATGGAATTAGAGGCAATGTTTTGAATTAAATGTACACCTGCCCTTGCGCGAAAGACATAGCGAACGCAAGCTGTAAAATAAATCACCGGCACTGTACCTATGTTTAACAAATAAAGATTCTGATTCTGATTCTGATTCTGATTCTGATTCTGATTCTGATTCTGATTCTGACCGCGACTATTTTCTACGTAACTGTATCAAACTACGTAAATAGCTAAGGGGTCGCGTTCCAGCTTGTCCAATATTGAGTTGCTTCGATCCAGACGACACTTTAAACCACGCCTCGCACTGGATACCAGGTGCCATGCCGTGCATTTAGCGCCACGGGCTATTATCAGATATTCGAAACCAAAATGAAGCTATGTTTTGGACGTTGGCGACGACGTCGGAATTTAAAGCACATCGCTGTTATAGAACATTGTGTATTAAGGGTGGTAAGTAAGGAATTACGACCGAGGCTCTAGTAGAAGTTCGAAGTCGAAGACTGAGGGCTTTCTGAGTCGAGGTTCGTAATTCCCGTACCGCCCGTGAAACATACAATGGTTTTCATCACATTTGCGAGTAAATAAATGAAATTATAGGGCAGAAAAAACTTATTTATTAAAATTTATAACATGTAGCGAGATTGCAATGAAATTACTGTTTAGATAACATTTTAAAACAATTTTTCAATTTCGTGTAAACTCCTTGCTTGAACTTGCATGAACGGTGTGCTGCGCTATAAATTAAAAAAAAAAAACTTACCGACCTAGGTTTTCATGAAAAAAAAAAGGTCGAGGGTTTTATATGGGGCTTACGGCCCAGTTAACCTGTATGTTTAGATACTGTTTACGTGAAAGTGTGATGAAAAAATAGTATCGTAGGTCGGGGGTGAGATCTCGACCGCTTATTCGAGTAATATATCAGTGGCCCATGACCCACCTGTGAGTATCCGCTGCGAGTTGAGCGCGTGCGGGTACTTCCACTGCTGGAAGACGAGCGTGTCGCTGACGCCGGCGCTGTCCACCGGGTTGTTCTGCGCGGGGTTGTCCTCGGCGGCCACGGGCGTGGCGCTCGTCGCGCGCGTCGCAGCGATCGAGTTGCGCGACATTTCAAGCGATAGACGCTGGGTAACGAGAAACAAAGTCAGCCGTGCGACAATTTTTGAACATCCTATAACATGATTCCCAGAATACTTACATTTATTTCAGGACTAACTCCTGGCCGCGACTTCGTTCGCGTAGATTTCGATTATCGTTATTCCATCGGGAACTTTTAAATTTTCCGGAATTAAAGTAGCCTGTGTATCTAGGGTAGAAAAGCTCTTTTTTTTTTTTTTTAATTGCATTGTTGTGCATTGTTGTGTTTAAGTGATTGTAGGAGCGGTTACCTCTTTGAGATCGTTGATTTGCAGCACGTGCTGGTTGCGCATGCTGATGAGCTGGTGGATGTACCACTGCTGGTCGCGGCAGCGCTGGTAGAACGTTGGCGGCCGGACCTGGAACCTGGAGGGAGGAAATTGGGGTTTTTCTTAATGGATAAAGACATCAACAAAAAGTCAAAATGTCTGTTCATTTGTTGGTTAGCTCCGCAAATGGGGCCGTATTGATAAAGACGTCGAAATAAACGTGAAGCTTAGCATATTGTCATTTCTGCTGCGTCTTGAGGCTGGCATTTCCCTTATCTCACGTGTAATAACACGGCCCTAAGGCTATTGAAGATAATAAACGAAATTACCTAAGTATGAGTGTGTCGGTGTCCGGATTCAAGTAGCCTTCGCTAGCGAGCAGGTCCAGTCGGAAGAAGCGGTTGTATCCCCAGCACTCGCCGACCTCGAAATCCGACGCGAACTCCCGGACTATGTTCTTTGAGGGATCCCGCGATACTTGGTGCAGCATTTCAACTCGATACTCGTATCTATATCATTAATTAGATCATTAGTAATGATAGCATAAAACATGATACACGAATGTCCCTATTATACCATGCTAATCTAAATAAAACACTACAATGAATACTTCAGATACCTTCGCACCTTCATTCGTAATATTAAAGTAGAAAAAAACGCAGTTCGATTTTATGTGTAGGATAAACAGCCAATTTAACACCAGGACCCGTATTACGGTCTCCTTTGTCGCGGTGGATAAAGCATCCGTCACTATGGCCGTACATATTGGTCAGGAAGTGAGAGATGCTATATCCTCGATGATCCACATCGATAAGCACGACCGTAACAGGCCTGCAGCTGAAACTATCTGTGGGTTTTGGTATCTTCAATTATACAAAAATAATGCCATTCTACTCTAAACTGAAACCAAAAAGTACCAGGCGCTCATGACTCACTTGGGGGTCTCGGGCAGCCCGACGCTCAGTTCCAGGAACACAGAGGTAGATCCCGCGTACGACGCCGTTCCCGTCGGGGTACATCTTGAGCCGCCAGCGCAGCCCGTTGACGTCTCGCCGCCGCGTGCTGTAGCTGCGTGAAGTACCAGGCGCTCATGACTCACTTGGAGGTCTCGGGCATCCCGGCGCTCAACTCCAGGAACACGGAGAGGTAGTTCCCGCGCACGACGCCGTTCCCGTCGGGGTACATCTTGAGCCACCAGCACAGCCCGTTGACGTCTCGCCGCCGCATGCTGTAGCTGCGTGAAGTACCAGGCGCTCATGACTCACTTGGAGGTCTCGGGCAGCCCGGCGCTCAACTCCAGGAACACGGAGAGGTAGTTCCCGCGCACGACGCCGTTCCCGTCGGGGTACATCTTGAGCCACCAGCACAGCCCGTTGACGTCTCGCCGCCGCATGCTGTAGCTGCGTGAAGTACCAGGCGCTCATGACTCACTTGGAGGTCTCGGGCAGCCCGGCGCTCAACTCCAGGAACACGGAGAGGTAGTTAGCGCGCACGACGCCGTTCCCGTCGGGGTACATCTTGAGCCACCAGCACAGCCCGTTGACGTCTCGCCGCCGCATGCTGTAGCTGCGTGAAGTACCAGGCGCTCATGACTCACTTGGAGGTCTCGGACAGCCCAGCGCTCAACTCCAGGAACACGGAGAGGTAGTTCCCGCGCACGACGCCGTTCCCGTCGGGGTACATCTTGAGCCACCACCAGCACAGCCCGTTGACGTCTCGCTGTCGCATGCTGTAGCTGCGTGAAGTACCAGGCGCTCATGACTCACTTGGAGGTCTCGGGCAGCCCGGCGCTCAACTCCAGGAACACGGAGAGGTAGTTCCCGCGCACGACGCCGTTCCCGTCGGGGTACACCTTGAGCCGCCAGCACAGCCCGTTGACGTGCAGCGGTGCGGAGTACACGGGCGCCGCCGCGTGCTGGAGCTGCGTGAAGTTGGTCAGCGGGAACGTGCTGCTGTCGTAGCTCGGGACGATCTCGCTGTTAAGGACAAACAAACTGTACCTCTACTTATATTGCGCTATTGAACAAGGGAATCAATTCATGCACACTAAAAGATGATACAACAGGTTTAACAAAAATCAAACTTTAAAAACCCAACTGCTGCTAATCAAATAGACTTTAAAATAAAAAATATGAAAGAAACAAAGATGATTTTTAAATACCTATTCATTGATACACACAGACACAGTTCGTCGAGTTTTTTTTTACCGTCATATCCTTAGTGGACACTCACAATATTAAGACAAATCGTTTGACATAATCATTAAAATCGGCCCACGCGTTTAATTTCTAGAACGCCACAAAGGAACAAGCACCCTTACATACAAATATAGGCTGATAAACACATAACCCTCCTTCATCGGCAGTCGGGAATTAAAATAAAATGTTCTTATAGGTTCCAGATGGCATACAAGATTATAGAAAAAAAAAATTGGCAACATGATCCAATTCTTAGCCAAGTTATCCTTAATGTGATCAATGAGAATATTGTAATTACACCGGTCACTGGTTTTTGCCAAGAATTAAGCATTGAAACTAGTTCCTAAAGGTGTGTTCGTCCAACGATGGAAAAAAAACGAAACAGGAAATGTAAAGAATTTATTCCTACTAGATTTTACCCGCGACTTCATTCGAATATTAGAAAAGTAGTAATAGTAAAAAAATAGTTATTAGTTGATTTATGAGTAATAAACCCAAACGCACCAGGGCCGGAGCGCTAGTTACGTATACGTTTACGTACGTATTACGTACATAGTGGATATTTATTTATTTATTTATTGGAAAACAAACAGATTAAATATTACAAAACGAAATATAGAATAATATGGTTAATACAAGAGCCAAAACAGTTTTCACTACTAGTTAGCACAATTATATGCTCAGAGGATACAAATACGTGATAAGCAGAACAATAACATTACAACATTAATAATAACATTTATGAACGGACGGAGTTAGACAGCAAATTTGGAATTATTTTTTTTACAAAATAGACAAAAGCAATAAATATTAATATAGATAAAACCTATGGTACTCACCTATGGAAATCAGCTGGAACTGGAGCGGTAACAAAACTGGCCATTGGCTTCTTTCGGACTTGGTGAATCATCTTCGACAAGTCGCTGCTCTTGGCAATTAGTTCAGATCTAGAACAAAGAAACAACTTGGTTATTAATGTGTGAGTACCAGTCGACAATGTCTCATCGGGAAAGAATGTTAATTAATGTATGATTTCATCTAATAAATAAATAAGTGTTAATGCCCATATTTGAGTCTACTGAGTCATGAACACTAGGCAAGCTAACAATAACTACAATAAGTCACTTTGAACTAGACTGGCATAAAGGCATTTCATCTTGGTTCAGAGGGTTGGCGATTCATTTATAATTATTGTTCTGGGCCACATCTTTATTAAGTCATATCATTGTATTTTTTACAGAAAGGCCCTTTCAGATACAGCTCTACCGGCGACGATATTACACTTTTTCTGTAAATATTTATTGGTTTATGGCAGCTGCTGTGGTCTGTTAAATTATTGATAACTAAAAATTTGCTGAAAAATCTATCCAAATAATATATTTTGTGAAAAATTGTACTGTTTACTTATAACCGTTCAAAAGATGGACGGACAGACAGCGTCGGCTTTACTAAGCCTTTATTAATCCTGTTGAACCTTTTAAGAAACACTACAAAGCAGCAGTCACCTAGTACTAGCATGCAGCTGGTGCTCAATCTCCTGCAACAGGTGTTCCAACTGCTCCGTCTCCTGCGTGAGGCTGTTCTTCTGGCCCATCAGCGTGAGTAGCTTGGCCTTGAGCGCCGAGTCCAGCCGGGAGATCATCAGCTCCACGGCGTTGCGGATCTCGCGGACACGCTCGTCTTTGGCAGCTCTTACCGATTCTACGTTGCGTTCCTGTAATTGAATTTAACCATTAGAGGTGTAAAGTAGAATAGATGAAGTAAATGGTTTACAGGTGACGTAGCAGTTAGAGTCAGGTGGAGGGGGTGGGAGAGTAGTGAACTTTAAACACCACACCCAAATGCATCATGTCACACAAGGTTTAAAACTTTATTAATTTGTTCGTCAAAACACATAGAATTACTGAACTAATGCCCGGTTCCCGAATCGTTTTCCTAATGCCTTGTTAAATTTTGACACATTTTGTATGTAGCAAAAGTCAACGGAAAGGTAAACGGAAAGGAAAGTAAAACGTTTTGTTTCTTGAATATAGAAACCCGGCATAAATATGGTTTTTACCACCAAGAAATAAAGGCTCAGAACAACAGAGAACAGCACAAATCACCATTAAGCTGGCATGCGAAATATATTCTATTTTTATGTAATAGTAGGTATGTATTATCTTCATTATACACAAATACATCAGTATTAATTTTACTATTCACAATCACACAATAAATTTAAAGCAATTAAATTTTTTTTCCTAGGCAGTTTTTGGGACCCAATGCTGGGCAAAGGCCTCCCTTCTTTTTCGGCACTCATAATTCATTCATTATTAAAATTATTTTGAAATAATATTAGTCAATATCATTCAATAATTTTGTAACAACATTACCTACAATTATTGTGAAGTCATAAATCATTAATATTGTAAAAACATTTTTCTTTGAGCTGTGTTTGCAATATTATTAAAAATAGTTTACAAGGCAAGACCCTCAATTCCAAAGGATTAATATTATGATAATTATAAATATTATCACAATGGCACAGAAATCTTAGAAATCTAGTTAGGTGAACTCATTGCCAAATATTGTATCGTTTTAGTATGCACAACACATTGCATTCTGCAATCACCACTCCTAAGGAGGTTAAGAGGTCAGTGAGAGCAGCTGATTCAACAGTTTTTATTTAACAAAGGATTTGTATAAAAATATCTAGGACATATTGAGACTTTTGCAAATTTGGTGCCTATTAAGATAAAACTACTTTCAAGAAATTATAAATAGCTACAGAATGCATTCAACTATAGCAATTCATGCAGTTAATCAGCTAACTTATATGTATAGTTAAATTAAACAGATATTTAAAACTTGTATTCACTTTAAATTTTATTATACATTACCTATCTAACTTGGAAGCATGTTTAGCCTGTAGTTTAGTTGATACCTACAAAGCTAGGCAAACATTTGTGTGATGTGTATTTGATCCTGAGTCTTGGATGTTTTCTATGTATATATGTATTTATGCAAAAACAATATTCCTAAGGCTAGGGGTAAATTTATCTACCATTTAAAGTTGGCTCTCTCCTTGTCTATTTTCAAGTGTCAGAAAGAGAAAGGGCTAAATTTATCCATCAAATATGTTTACTTGTTGATTGTGAAGCGGTTAGTGATATAATTTACTAATAAAATAAAAATGCATGAAATCCACCCACTCAAAAGCAGCAATCTATTGAACTTAAATGAACAATACATAACTTGAAATACACATGCATATATATAAAACACATACACCTAATGTCAAACTCAGTTGTATTTAAATAAGAATCAAAATAAAGAGACAATAGGTCTAGATGGCTGGTGGTTCTGAATAACTATATGGTTGGATTAATGAACCACCCTTGAGAATAAGCGCCCCAAGAAACTTAACAGTTAGAAATTCCACTTATAAATTACTTACCACATCCTGTACCAGACTAATCAGCTCCATCAGCCTTCTCCGTAGCTGGGACACTTCATCACGTATCTGAGTGACATGTTGTTCATAAACCTCTTCTAGCGGCTTGAATGTGTGTCCGGAGTGGGTGCCTCCCCAGAGCGCACACTGGTGGCAGATGCAGCGCCGGCATGTCCAGCAGTAAACAGTTAGTTTCTCTTGGTGAGTAGGACATCTGTTACACAAATATAAAAAGTGTTGTATCAAAGAGGAATGCAGGAATTCTGAGTGTGTGTAGGTTTTACTATCAACTGCATATTGCTTAGACACCTACAAAACAAGTAGGTTGTTATTGACATAAAATCTAGTCTTGGCATTAACTAAATCTGATTACTTAGCCTATAATAGGCTAAGACACTATGAAAAACCTGAGCTACAGTTAACCCTTCATATGCTAGACAAAAAAAAGACAGGTTAGACCAACAAAGAAAAGGCCATAAAACATAATAAGCCCTTAGCAACCAACATCATTGACAGTACCTGTCTCTAAAGCTTTCCCGCTGACTGGCCGAGTTGGTCTGCTGCATGGTCTCGATCTGCTGCGTGACCTCCTCGACCCAACGGCAGTTGACCAACTCGTGCAGATGCAGCGAGGCTCGGCAGTGCGGGCACTGCGAGCGCTGCTCCGTCAACCAGCGCCGCACGCATGCGTAGCAACACAGCTTCGAGCAGTGGGGGCAAAGATGAGCGTCCACGAGCTTCTCCATACAGATGAAGCATCGGAAGACTTCCGCCAACGTCTAAAAACATCCTCAAATTACAAAACAGACCTTCTAACTGTACACTTCAACCGAATCTAGGCCAACGTTTACCTCCACGATCTGCTCCTCGCCATTTCCATTCCCTTTGTCTCCTCTCGAGGCCATATTTAGGGAGTCCCTTGCCTTATTCCGGATCCAAACTGCTTTTCACCATAATTTAGACATTTTTATACTCTTGATTGGAAAAAACAATTAGACATTTCGCAATTTGATCGTCAACGAGTTCATACGATACGATACGAAACGAAACGAACCGAGAGGAACAAACCAACCACTTCCGTGTTCGAATCCCAATCGAATCAAAATAAAAACAAAAAGGTAATGTTGCTAGCTCAGAACTTTCCATCCCATTTTTTCTTTTCTGTGTACAGGGATAAATCTCATGACAGACTACATTGAAATTTTTTTGAAAATCGACGAAAACGCATATCGATGGATTATAAAACCTAAGCAAACCGAGGGTGGGTTGCTTACTCATTACCAAAATTAAAGGCGAAAAGAGAATATTGAGTATTGAGTGGCATAATCATTTAGTTGATATATTGCCCATTTCTTCTAGTTTTCATACTGCTTTTTTGATCGTGCATAATAGCAAATGTGAATGTGGACCCTTAGCCCCCACAAGCTTTATTAAGCAGCTCCAAGTAGACTAATGAAGCTGTTTAGCCTTTTCCTACAGCTACGGACGGGCTCTTCTTAGGTTAGGTACCGACACTTAAAAAAAGAGTGAAAGAAAAACAAGAAATGCAGGTAATGTCACCGTCAATAGAACTTGTGAACGATGTAAACCAATTAGTAGGTACTGTTTGACACAAAAACTCAAATATTCACCAAGCGTGTTTTTATTAAAAAATAACGTATATTGAAGAGTTATTTCATCTTAAACTTAATATGAAAATGATGATCTAGTGTATAAATCATTACACCACTTGATCTTTAATAGCACGTGATTATCGTGTAATTATGTTTCAACATAATTACAATTCAAGAATTGGTTTGTTTTGTTTTGTTTACATCTATTGCAAGTTCTATTGACGGCGACTTTACATTCACATTATATTATTCAAACGAAATTGACGTTATATGCATTTTTAACATAATACTCCATTTTAAGTTAAAAACAACAATAATTAAATAACTTCAATAGTTTATCGTTTTTAATAGTATTATGTTTTAAACAAATTACAACAAATTAAGGGTATTGTACATGGTATTACTGTTGTTGGTTATAAGTGTTGCCATTTGTTTCAATCTGTCAGGTAAATAATTGATTATGATTTACACAAATAAAGTATATCCCATTTTTACCCTAAAAAATCCTTTATTCATTTCAAAATACACATGCTTTAAATTTATACCACTTTATGATGTTGGCCATGCCGTTTTTACTTTATTTTGTACAAGTCCAGTCTGACCAACCAATTCCAACCCTGTAAACCCTATCATGTCATTTACATTTGACGTTCACCTTATCGTGTAGCCCTCGTCCTTCATGATTACCTAAATAACCTCAATGTTTTTAATTCTAATTTATTCTGCAACTTTTATAAAAAGTGATTATAAATATAATTTTGTATAACATTTTGTTTTGGACTTGACTTCTAGAAAGTAAGTACGATTTTTACATTGTAAAGCATACACTATTTATCTTTCTTTCATGTATACTTATTCTGTTTATTGATTTGATTGGATTTCTTCAACATTGCACTGTTTTTAATATAGTAAATTTTCCGATATGGACTGTCGATTATTGATGTTTAGTTTCCTTATCCTTTTTACTTCGTAAGGATTACAGATCTTACTTTAAACTGCGTATTTGTTGCCGAACATCATTATCAATGTTTATTATCTTTCAGGATGTTCAGGTGAAGCGACGTTAGTAAGGCAATATGTCATATATAAAGGTGTTTCATTGCACCTTCTGCCTCAAACATGGCACCGCAGGCATTTCTAATAAATCTGTGCTACTGAAAATAGGCGTAAGTTGAGTGAATTTCCTTATACCATATTTTACATTACATCCTTGCGTAAATCGTCTAATTAGCAACTATTTAATCACTATCTAAACAAGGAAAACTACAGTTTAATTGATTAAAATACAGCAACATTTATGACCTACCATAATTATTGAGTGATGTTTCTTATTGCTAATTCTGTTAATGCCAGACATACATACCAGAAATATGTAATTTGAGCCCTTGTTTATTGTTTATTGCTCATTGTCATGTCATGGCTTTTTAGTGAAACAGGCAACCAAAGTTCCAATATCTGCAATATAACTCCAATGAGGGCAAATTGTAGATTGTGTTTCTTGAACACATTAGTTTCTTCATATATTTAAATTTAAACACTTTCACATCATAATTGTTTATAGAATGGCACGATATATCAGCAACTGGTTCGAATATCTACATCGAACAGCTGGCAGAGTAAGCTGCCGCTCACGACACAGTCCCAGACAGCAGCCCCCACCAAGTCCAAGAATGTACCTCAGGACACCAGGGTATGGAAGGAAACACCATCCTTGGACAGAAAGAACAATGTGGGACAATATTGTATGATGCTATCCAAGTTTAGATTGACTTGTAAGTATTTTTTTCAAGTCAGTTTTTTATGTTAGTTAGAATAGGAAATTTAAATATTGACAAGTCAAATATTACATTCATGTTTAAAGTTTAGTGTTAGCCTCAGGATCATTTCATTGCTGAAGTTCATGTTATTGAAACTTTCACCTTCATTGAAATCCTTCTTTGTTTATTGAAATAACCCAAAGGTTTACAATGACAGTGAACATTTAATAGACTAAACATTAATTATTATAAGTAATATTGCAGTTTACTGTTTTATTTTATATTCATTGTCATTAAAATAATGTCTGACTGTTGAATTTCTTGGGACATTTCTTCTCAGCAGTCGTCTCCTCTTTGAAAGCACTGGTAGATCTTTGATGTGCACAAGTGCCCATTCAAAATAATCATCTTTTATCTTTTTTTTTATATCTTGCTTGCAAATAATAGCAGTTTAAAATTACGAAATACAGCTCATACAGGGATCATCCTACATTTACAGAACTGTAGCAATATGGAGCTGAATTAGAAAGTGGAAACATATTGCCAATGGAGTGATGCAGTTTTAAGGTTTTTGTAATGCTGTGCACAAACTGACAAAGTTGAAATTAGCGATGCATCCGATACCGATACCGATACCGATATATCGGCGATACTTCGGGTTAGCCGATATATCGGTATCGACGATATTTTTATGACCGATTCAATGATACTTTTTAATTTAAAAATGTAGTGTCAACAAGCGATTACTTTGTTTTTTAAACAAAAATCTTATCAATGTTAATTTTAATTACTAAAATTTTTAATTATCTAATATTAACCTATGTATCTACTTCTTATATTAATAAAAAGAAGTCTGTCTTGTGATTTATTTATTATACCTTCATTTTTGAATTCACAAAAAGTATATCGGTATCGGTATTGGTATCGCCGATATTTTTATAAGAGTATCGGTATCGGTATCGTATCGGCGAAAAGGCGTATCGATGCATCCCTAGTTGAAATACATCACAAATAACAAGAGTGATTTAAGAAACAAAACATCATTTGTTTCCAGCACTAGTTGTAATGACATCAATGGCGGGCTACGCGCTGGCACCGGCTCCTTTTGACCTCACAACATTCGCGTTGTGCGCTGCGGGCACCGGCCTCGTGTCTTCGGCTGCCAACTCCATAAACCAGTTCCACGAGGTGCCTTTCGATGCGCAAATGTCCAGGACTAAAAATAGAGTGCTTGTTAAGGGGTTGTTACAGTAAGTATTTCTTTTGAAGTGCATGCCTGATGCATAGCGACTTAAATCTGGAGTAGTTTCTTTACTAAGTAATAAGAAGTATGCTTGTTACCTTAGTTTGTTAAGATCACTTAAAACATTCACCACAAAGTACCAGCTTATCGGGTATTCTATGATGTTGTTCCAACGCCGCACTATGCCAGTACTAAAGTACTAATTGATACTATGCTGACTGGGGATTTGTTGCGTGTGCTGGCTGTTAAAAGTCTGCATGGTAAACGTAGTGCATCCAATGAATCTGCAGAATTCGAATGGCGGACTTGTTGGCTATTTAAATTATAAATGAAAACAAATCTGTATTTAGTCGGCAATATTTGCTGACATAAGTGTTGCTCATGAAATCCTTTTAAGACTTGACACATTTAGCTCAATTCAAACCTCTATTACATGCTTAACCTAACCTACCATGATGATGATGATGATGACACCGAACCTACTATATTATTCTCCAGGCCCATCCACGCCGCGGGATTCGCAGCTGCCACGAGCGTGACGGGGCTGAGCCTGCTCTACTTCGGCGTCAACCCGCTGACGGCAGCGCTAGGGGCCGGAAACCTCATGCTGTATACCTCCGTCTACACACCCATGAAGAGGATGTCCATACTTAATACTTGGTTGGGTTCTGTAGGTTGGTACCATTGGCTTATTTTATTCCGGCAAATGTGAGGACTAAATTTAGGAGCGATACCTAAAAATATGGGGATGTCAAGCTGACAAGTATGCAGCAACCGCAAATCTTAATCTGTAGATGCATCTTGCATATTGTTACGTTGGATTGATTTTGACTGTTCCTAATGATGAAGGAGTATAGTACTGTACAGCGTTTAACTAGTTCCACTTTAAACCATCGCGTGCCTTTCATTCGCTCGATTACTATGCTCTGATTACTATTCGATATTACAGCCCCGTAGAGGTATGTGAAACCCGCGGCAAGATCATGGATTTTTCTTAAACTTTCATGATATCTTTTAACATTTTGAACAACTGAAAGCCGTGCCACTGACGCCACCGACAGCCACAACTGTCACAAGTTGTAGACTAAAACAAAGATTTAATGTGAGGAGTTCAAAAGGTTGGATTGTTGGCGATAAAGTCATAGAATTTCGGCTTTAAACCCACGGACTTGAACTATTCATCTTGTTAGTCTGTGTGGTGAGTAGTTAAAATATAGGTCATCTCATCATTCAACACTAACTTCATTAACAATATATCGTTCGTGTATATTAGTGGGCGCGATCCCCCCCCTGATGGGCTGGGCGGGCTGCACGGGGTCGCTGGACGCGGGCGCGCTGGTGCTGGGCGTGGTGCTGTACTCGTGGCAGTTCCCGCACTTCAACGCGCTCTCATGGAACCTGCGGCCCGACTACTCGCGCGCCGGCTACCGGATGATGGCGGTCACTGACCCCGGTCAGTGTCTATAACGTTCTTTATCAACAGGGCAACTGCAAAAATTTCCACTATTATAGGTAAATACTTAAGTAAAGCTCCTCTTGCATGTAGTTGTAACACATCTGTAGACCGTTCGACATGCTATATTTGAAATTTGACGTAAATCCCATATTGGTTTTATACACAACTACATGCAAGAGGAGCTTTACTTAAGTTTTTTACGTGTACCTTAAAGAGCCCAGGATGACAATTATCGGGTCGTTCGACTAAATGAATCTCTGTCGCGAATCTGCATGACAGTCATTTTTATGGAATTGAATTCATCTCAATTGTGACCGAGAATCGACTCACCGGGCCTATTCCATATCCATATTCATAAGAAAATAAATCGCTAGGCTAAGGGCTAACTTCCATTGATGTGCATTATGGGTTGTGAAGTATAGTTTGTCGTGCAGCGTTGTGCAGGCGCGTGGCGCTGCGGCACACGGGCTACATCGCGGCGACGTGCGCGGCGGCGCCGCTGCTGGGCGTCACCAGCACCTGGTTCGCCGTGCAGTCGCTGCCTCTCAACATCTACTTTATGTACCTAGGTACGTCGGGCGAGCATTACCGCACTGTACTAAAACGTCACCTTGTACCGTATTGTTGGCGATAACAACCAATTTTTTACCCATCTTCTTATCGATCGGCATCTTGCCAATTTTAGCGTAGTCAATCAAAACGAGATACCTGGGATATGCCTGCGTTTATCGCGTGACAAACTGGATAAAGCATCCGTCACCTTCTGACGCGTAAATAAGTGCGAGAGTGACGGATTCTATATCCACATTTGGCACGCGATATAGACCCCGCCATACTAGGTCCACTGACGCCGTTTAAGCGGATATGGGTTTAGCCAGAATGTTTTCATTAAAAACGTTAACTTCGGGTATGTCCACTGGAAAGACGCTAACCAAATCTGTGATGACTAGATGCCTACACACAATTGCAGTCTCGGAATTGATGAAATATCTCTCTATGCGAGTTTTTTCACCGGTTTTTTTGACGTATTTTTTTTCGATTGCAGCGTGGCAATTTTACAAAAAATCAGACAGCGGGAGCTCGCGAAAACTGTTCAGGTTTTCCCTGATACACTTGCCAGCGTTAATGTTGCTAATGCTGGTAAACAAGAAGTATCTGGGCTCGAGCGAGGGTCAGGAGCAGGCAGAGTCTGCCAAGAGCGTGGAAGTGAGCAAGTTGCCAGAGGCTAAGAGAATCACCGTCCTCCCGCGCGGGCCCGTCGTGGCGGCCCAGGAAACGGACGCACTAGACAAGTAATCTACAAACCTGTAGAAAGTATTTTTGTTGTAAATAATGTACAATTAATTATGTGAATTTAGATCGCTTGTGATAAGTTAATAAATCAATTAACGAGATTTGTTAGACTAATCGTTATTTATTTACGATCGTTGGATCAATGTGACAGAAAATAAAATGTTCCAATAATAAAATCTTACATTTATTTCTAACGTTGCTTTATAAATTAACGTAAATGGAATCGGATTGATCTACAAACATACAAACAGGCATCCTGATTTTGAACATACAGACGGACATGGTAAATTAACATTAATATTACAATTAAGCATAACGCGAGCCGTGTGCGCCGATTGAGACCCGTTTACTCCGCTGAGAGAATGTTTCCTGCACGCTTCATTTCCTGAAACGAAACAAAATTATTATAATATCAAGGGATAGGAGTGTTAAGAGTTCATAGCATAGCTTATTTCATTGGAGCACCCGGCACCCGATCAACACCGTCTCGCGGTTCTCTGCCTTTTGGCCGAAATACGTTTGGTCGAATGTATCTTTTCCCGACCGTTTCATTTGCCAAACCACTTTTAATTCTGTAACTGTAAATATTTCAGGATTTTTATAAAAACCAACCTAACCTAACCTATAGGGTCAACACCAAGGTACAGAAATAAATCCTTAAATATTTACAGTTACAGAAATAAAAATGGGTTGCCAAATGAAAAAGTTGGAAAACGATACATTCGACCAAACGTATTTCGGCCAAAAGGCAGTACACCCCGTCTCGCTTTGCGCGGTTAGGTTATACGAACTTCTACTCGTATAGATTAACGCTCACCACGCCCGCTACTCCCGCAAGGCAAGGCGGCGCTCTAAGGTTGCTGTTTATCTTTGAACGATCTATCATGACAAGAGCTTCGGGAATATGCATGGATTTTTTAAATCGCATTTCTCAACAAAACATGAAAATACCGTAAAAGAGACCACCGAGTGAAATTAAAATTATAAAATCGACCGAGAAAAAATGCTACTAAGACAGCGATTAGACAGAGAGATCCGATTTGCACTGTGACGTCATGCAATACGCCGGCCATATAAACTTCATAAATTCAGTTATACTTGAAAGAGATAGGTACAAATCTTTGTTGGCTTATATTTTAAAATTAGTTAAGTGTCAGGACCACAGAACGAGTTAGAAGCAATACCTAATTCGTCGAAAGTAAAATTAGATGATTTTAATTATCAAAATGTCATATAAACACGCCATTTTAAGATCCAAACGTTTTTCTAACGGGCTATTAGGCTTTCCTGTCTATTTAGTAATTAAGACATTCTAAGATAAAGACGTTTCGCTGCTGTAGTATTTTAAATTGTAACATTCTAAGATCCAGACGTTTTGCTAAAGATACATTTAGGTTTCATTTAGGTTGGCAACAAAGCCAACCCAGACGTTTGAACTATATTGCCATTTGGCGAAAAGGCAATTTTGAGAGTAACCCAAAAAATGTAGTGTACGTGACGGTTGCGTGACGACAGGCATTACAACTAGAGTGTTGTAATGCCAATTACGCAGAGTCGCGTACAATGCTTTATCTACACACACAATTGTACAAATATTATAAGTTTTCTAAGACGAGTTCAGAAACCGAAAGGCAAATGACCAGCATTACCTGTGGTAGTAGGTAACAGCGATGACCGCGGAAACGTAATTAAATTACGTTATCGAATATTGTAAAGTAATGAGATACAAATTTGAAGCATCTTCCAAAATGAACAGCTGTCATCGCTGTCACCTACCACCACAGATAATACTGGTCATTGCCTACGGGTTTTGAACGCATAATGGAGGATTTATGAAATGTGTATATGCTAGTGTATATGAATATGCTTTTATTGATGCTGTAAAAAAAGTGATGAATATTCCGTATTGCCCCGCACGGCTGGTAGAAGCATGGGTACTCACTTGGACTTCTTGGAGCTCCGCTCGTGGTCGCGGCTGTCGTCGCGGGAGCGCTTGTGCCGGTCGCCGGAGGAGCGCTTGTGGTCGCCGTTGGACTTGCTCGACTTGTCGTGGTGCGACGACTTGTGGTGCTTGTCGCGGTTCTTCGACGGGCTGGGAACGATGAAGATAATACATGACACACAGATGTTACATTTATTTCCTTGGATTTAGTCACAATCAAATAGTAGAGGAGAGTTAATAAATCCCCGCTTCGTCTATTGTACGTTTTGCTTTCACGTTTACATTAATTTAGTAGGAAAAAGGATGATGAAAGAGATACCTCGACCTCGGCTTGGCTGTGACGGAACCAATCTGATCGTGCGAATGGTCAAACGTATTCAGAGAGGCGGCGAAGCATCGTACAATAGTACATTGTTGCCTAGGCGCGGAAAGTAAGGGTTTTCCTGACGAGGTGGTTAGCAGCCGAGCAACAGCGAGGCCTGCTAAAATACGAGTCAGGAAATCCTCGTTTCCGCCGAGGCATACATAATACTTTTCTCAAACATGTGAGGAAATAATACAAATACATTTTTAAAAAGCAAGTAATTTAATTATGCAGAATGAACGAATGTTACAGACTGTCAATTGTTTTTAAATACTAACCATAGAAATTGGAATGCAAATTCAAAAAGAAACACACGCACTGTGGGCTGTTTGGAATTTTTGTCTTGGCCCTTTTAATTTTGTATGCAAATTGACAGCATTTTTAAGAAAAATATAGACTTGGACGGAAAGTGTTTTCATATGGTTTTTTTACTCCTAGGAGTAAAATGAGGCTCTTTCCGTCCTTGTCTTTCAATCGGAAAACCGTTTTTTCCGAGCATGTTTGAGAAAATACAGTTATTATAGTTTATGTCACTAGTAAAGTAAATTGAAATCCATATTATTATTATAAATGCGAAAGTAACTTCATTTGTTTACGCTGTGACAGCTAAACCGATGACCCGATTTTGATGAGATTTGGTGGACTAGAACCCCCAGAGTATATAAATGTAATACTTATTATACTAGCAAAAACAAAACTATCTGAGAGAATAGCTATAAACGAGTTCTACGCAGACGACATCGCGGGCAAAATAGTTATTAAAACGGTCCGATTATTTGACTACAAATATGTTTGGCAAACGTATAATTTTACAAACTTTCATTTCGCAATAATGTGTTTGTGCTTAAAAGCATTACATATTACAAAGGTTACATGGGCTGAATAAGTTAGCTTAGGTTAGACTTATAACTACATAAAATTGTGAAATAATGCGGCGGGAAGTAACTGTTTGCGATGTGAAAGTTTGTAAAACATTATCATTTTCGCGTTTGCCAAATGATTTGGTAAAACATTTGTAAACCGTTATTAACACAATTAAAATAAAACAATTAATACAAATATACCTGCTGCTACTGTGTTTACTAGGGCTTTTATGGTTGGAGCTCTTGTGCCCCGAACTGGAGCTCTTATGGTTAGAGCTGGAGCTCTTGTGGTGGGAGCTGGAACTCTTGTGTTTGTCGTGCTTAGACTTCTTGTCGTCGTAGCGCGGCATGTCGCGGCCCTTGCGCTTGCGGTCGAAGTCGTCGCCGCGCTCGTAGTTGCGCTCTTTCTTGTCCTCCTCAGCTGCCTCTCGCTCTAAATCTGACCAGTCCTTGCCGGACTCTTCTGCTTCTTCTGTAATAAGGGAAACATATTGTATTAAATAACTGCTACTCTATGAGAATTTTCACCCATTCAAACTTCGCACACGTTTATATTTATGCAACTATTCTAATTTTTGTTATTAATTAATTATAGAAGAGAGAATTGTTTATATCTAATTTTGAATTCTGACTTTAACCCTCCCTCCGCATACGAGGTTAAAAATATATACGTACGATTTATACGGGCCTGGGGTCTGTAATACCCCACATCATATGCGGAAGGTTAATAAACGAATAATCTTCTACTAAAATTCGTGACAATTGGATCAACAATACCGAAGTTATCGTCGTACAAACATACGAATGCCATCTCAGTTTCAAGGTCCTTATTCCACCATGTTGGAAGCCCACCTTACTTCTACATAATAATAACATTAATAACATTATTAACATCATGTTAGTTCTTATTCACCTACATACCTGCTCCTACAACGTCAATATAAGAAATATTGGTATAACTAAAACGTCAGCTCACCCTCGCCCTCGCTGGAGCCGTCGGAGACGTCGGAGGCCTCGGAGTCGTACTCGGAGTCGTCGTCGGACTCCTCCTCTGACTCCACGTCGGTCGGCTCGTACGCGTCGTCCTCCTCCTCCGAATCCTCATCCGCTTTCTAAAACACAAAAACAATGTTAACGGTTTAGTCACTTTTGAATGTAGCCTTTTTTATGGACTTCTCCAAGCAACCAATATAAACCTCAGCAATCACTAGAAAGAAAATCATCATCGACATTTTCAATGTTATAGCATATTATGACGACTTTGCCTTAAGCGCAAAAAAATATGGGAAATCGATATAGACGTTTATAAATCGTATAGCGTCATTAATGTTAACAGATTGACAAAACAACAGCATACACCTTTTCAAAGAACATGATTTGTGTGGACTTACTGCAGCAGCATTTTCCTCATCAGACTCTGGGTCGAGGAAGGTCCAGCCTCCATTGTCAAAGAAGCCTTCGATGTCGTCCGTGATCGTCTTCATGACCTTAGTCCAATTCAAGGACTGGATGCCCTCTGAGTACCTTATGTCGCATGAACTGTAAAAAACAACTTATTAAAATCCTATATATTGAAGTTGGGAGGGTGTAAAATGGGCAAAAAAGCGGTTGGTCACCCTAAGTGTTAACTTAATTGGCATGAAATAGTAGATTGATAACCAAGGGTTGAAAGTGACCCATTTCACCCGAGATATTTCTGGCGCTCGAACGAAGTGAGAGCGCCAATAGTTCGAGGGGAAATGGGTAATTTCACCCGAGTTAGACACTCTACTTTTCATTTCGACTGTGAGGAAAAAAGACACGGTATACCTAAATATATTTAATCTCGTTTCCCGCTTTATCTATTGAAAACTTTTTTTTTCTAGATTCATAATAAAGTTAAAATACACATGCTGCTAACATTAGAAAAGTTAAATCGAGTTGGTCACGGCCAAGGAGCATGACTTCCATCTCATTCTTACCATAACTAAAGAAAGAGATGGAATATATTCGTGACGTAATAAAGGTCAAATTTCTTGTTTCGAACGGATGTTCGGTGTTCAACCTCCTTGTTGTATAATAAGCTCCTTGGTCATGACCAACTCGATTAAACTTTTCTAATGTTGGCAGTAGTGTATTTTCTAGATGGCCATGCCGAAACGTGAAAGAAAAAGTGTCATGCTATGCTATCACGGCATTATGGCGGGCAGCAGAATAGAGGAATAATTTTAAATGTTGATTTTCTGTAATTGTGAAAAAAATAGACCAGTCTTAAAATGATTTTCATATGAACCTATAGGCCGTAATAAATACATCATTTAACGTATAGCCGAGTTTAGATATATGAAAATCTTTTATTTTAATAATATGACGTAGCTCAATTATCTTAGACTCCGTGGCCAATCGTAACAATTAAAAAAATAAATACTTTCCACCCTAGAGATGAAAACGCAATTTTCCACCCGGCTATCCACCCATTCAAATTAAACTTTCCGAATAGGAGAGATGAAAATAAAATATAATAACTGTAGGGGCGTGCCATCGTGAATAAAACACAAATCTCAAGTGTCAATTTAAGGCGTTGACGTTAACAATACATTCATTTGAAAGAAAGTTGTAGTATCTAAAATGAAAGGTCACTTCGTTGGTCCGGGAATTTAATATTTAACACTCCTGGGGCCTCGCATACTATTAAAGTACAAGCCCATACTTCTAGTAAAAATCCATACAAAACCAATAATACTATTAGCTTGTACTTTATTATGCAGTCAGCCCCAGAAGACTTCTAAACTCCATCATAAATTACAAGGGTAGTTTAGTTCTGAAAATTACGAGTCTCAACTTACTTGAGCCACTCCTTAACATGATCCAGCATGTTCATTGGCACAGCATTCACCATGGCCACCTTCTTAGAGTAATCCTTAAACACGAACACCATATCGAAGTTCTTAAGATGGAATTGGACTCTCTCAAAATGCACCAGTTCTGTGTCTTCTAGGGCGATGACGAACGGCGGCCACTCGGTGAGGTTTACTAGGGCGCCTGAGGTGGGTTGGAGTAGCACTGTGCTTCTGAATGGGGCACCAGGGAAACCCAGTTCTCTGTAGAAGGAATGCGATTTTATATTAATCTTGCTTTTCCATAACATTTACAATATGTATAAAACATAATTTATTGTGATTTTTATTGTATAATAATATTTCAGTATTAAATGATATGACGAGTTCATTTAAGTTAATATATTGTTATTTTTTTTATATCAAATTAGTATGCAAATATTAGCATACACATTGTTCAAGTATCAAATTGTGTCCGTCATCCTAAGCATCGATGCGTACTTCACTGTTCTTTTCAATAAAAAGTGACCAATATCTGTATGTCTTTGTTTAACAGTAAACCTTATTGCCTTTGACTTAAATAATACTTCAGTGTAAAAATTGTTTGCACTCACGATGCCTTTCATTTCGAAATGGCAGTTTTAGCCATACTAAACAATGCAGATAATGGGTATTGTTTGTCAGGTACAAAGCTAGGTGGACTCGCTCTCCAAAAAGAATTATAACTATACATTGAGTCATCCTTCGCATGTTGCATACGGTGACCGCAACAGTGTAAAGAACATGGAAAATGGCCGCATTCGGCGAGCGACAGCTGCAACCGCCTAATTACGAGACCTAATTAGGCGGACAGACTAATGTGAAGACCACGTTCGTTGGCCGAGGTAGTTTCAAATAAATTCGGCGACCGCATTAGGTGAACGAGCTAGTGTAATTCCCGCTTTAAGCTTCAACTTGTGTCGGCTGTGTAGCGGACGGTGGCGTCACTGGCAGGACACAGCGGTGTTCAAACCTTTAATAACTAATTACCAACCTGAACGGCGTGTCGAACTCGATTTCCTGCTTGGTCATGTTCTCGACGCGCTCGCAGAAGCTCTTGAAGGCCACCTTGAGCTTGTGCCGCAACTCTCGCTCGCTTTGCTCGGCCGCAAGGTCATCCCTGTCATGCATGTGCTGGTGCTTGCCCAGGTCCGTCGTGATCTCGCCCACCTCTGTGTAGAACTGTACGTCCACGTGTTTCTTCTTGCCTGGAATACGTAGCGTACACTTGACACGAGAGGCAAGATAGATAGAATAATTGAAAGAGACGAAGGGTAAGCACGGTATGCAAGCTCTATTCTATAGGAACTACCGCCGTACTCGACATTTTAGGGACAAAATATCTCAAGCCTTTGTCAAACATGAGTATGGAAAATCATCATTAACTGAGTGCGGCCGTTGGACTATCAATTTGTCTGGCAACTAAATACGGATGTAGTATTCAAACAATGAAAAAAACAAATTGTATTCTGTCGGGGTATGTCCATATTAATTCCCTCTTGAGCCTCATGAAGGCCATGTGACCATTGGGATGGTAGCGTTGACCACCATTCTGCACAGCCCAAGCACAACTACTTTCCATGTTCAATGTAAAACATGTACATCCGCGAAAACCTAGCCAATGTGAAGAGATAAAATAAAAAAAAAATGCTTTTAATATTTAGGTTTACATCAGAACGGATTCCTGGCTAAGTACAATAAAGATCAAACATAAGTCATAACTCACCAAACATAATAGCATGTTTTAAATGGAAGTGCAGCAATATAATCATCTCCCCATCACACGGTTGGAAGAATGCATTCTTTATATTGTTGTACAGGATATCAACTTTGTCTCCTCTCACTGAGGTAAATCGGAATCCATTTGTATGTGCCTCTAGGGAGCCACTCATTCTCTTTGTAACTATATTCGGCCTGATGTACAGATCTTTTAACTTCGGGTTTCCTTTGCTTTGGGACATAACAAGAGTGTCTTGCTTAACTAGATCTTCCTTTTCACGTTCCTCAGCTTCTCTAGTCTTGAATTTCTTTTGTACTTCTTTGATGAGTCGGAAACCAGTGTTGAGATTTGCTGAAGGGGGTGATATTTCACCAGGTTCTTTTGTGTTTGTGCTGCGGTATGTGCTGGAATGTACAACATATCATAGGGTTAAATCACTGTTAGAGGTTGACTTTTAAAACCCAAATAGGAGACATAAACTTCTGCCGATAGTGTATAGCATTATAAAGGAGAGGACAAGAAAATCGTTTATTTTGTGCAAAAAAACCAGTTGTATTTAAATTTTCTTGATATAATGAAAGAAATTATCTTAGAACATACAAACTCAACTTTCGTTCATGAAGATTACCGTATAATGGTATAGTAAACTAAATATTCAGAACCAAATTGTGCTCGTAAAAAGGCGTTATAAACGGCATAATATATAAATAGCATTGTACATCCAATCTATTTCTTTTAATTATTTACTGAGAAAATAAATAGACAAATTTCTGCTAATGCCTAAAGAACTTCAACGCCACATGGTCTTTTCTACATCATAGCTAGTGATAGACTTAAAAAACAAAACGCCGTTACAAACAAAATTACGTCATCTGGTCTACTAGTCCAAAGCAGGTGCGGCAAACACAGATAATATTTTAAAAAAACTTAGTAAATAGTAATATGCTTTTGAAACAAACCTCTTTGCATAATTTTTATCAGGAACATTTTCAAAAAAATCCTGTTTAAATTTTCATCTATTTACTAGTTACACACACATTTGCTGGGAGTGTAATAATTAGTTATACTTACACTTCTTTAACAAATGTGGCGTCAGGTTGAGCGTAGTGCCCACCCTCATTCCTCCCCATAGTAGCTCCAGGGTGGAAGAAATTTATTCTGAGGTATGTATAGTCGCCCTCCACACTCTGAGAGATGTTCTTTATAGTTGATATGTGGAAGGGCACAGGGATACCGAATACTGGTAGGATAACCGTTTCGTATTTACGATCTGGAAAACGAAAAATAACTGGTATACATCACATAATCAAGAATAATTTCACATGTTTATGTACCAATGACAGCCTCCCAACGCCAAATATACAACGTATTTGTCAATGGAATTGCAACTATTACGGGAGCAATACAGTCAATGTTCTCATTCAACTGTCGGTCTTAATACAAGGAAAGTTCCACTTAATCTCGTTTCGTTATTTCAATGACCACATAATGTAAAAAGAAATGTAAGCGGGGCTTTACGAGGACAGTGCACCGGGTTAAGATAGCCCAAAAACAGATTAATAAATAAATAAATAATTAACACCACCCTTAACATATTTCAATTTTTGCTTTTGATTGACTGGTAGATATTGCCTATAGTAGTCCACAGTGTTGGGCACTCAAGAATAAAATCATTATTTGAATGAAGATTCGTAAGAATAAAATCATTTCGATTTTATTCCTGTCAAAATTATTCAAATAATTTCGCCGGGAATAATTTGTACGTGGGAAAATTTAATAAAAATAACTTATTCTTAGTCAATTACATTTATTCATGATTTTTTATTTTGAATAAAAGTATCTGAATAAGAATACAGTAGGTAAATGTAACTTATTACGTAATATTTAAATACTTACAGTACAGGTAGAAACTCTAGTACTCTGGTCTAATTTATACCCACTATGCTATCTTAATTAAATCTTGTAAATCGAACGTTATATGCTTTGGTCCTCGTATTATTTTTACATTGAGAATCAGTGTAACCATGCTGTAGCCATAAAGTATGTATCAGTGTGGAGGGTTCATTTAGCCATGAAAGAATTCCGGGATTCACTTCATCACCATCGTATTAAAGGTACCAAAAAAAACGTCATAAAACTTACTTACACGTAAGTACATTGAAAAAATGTGCCAAAACCAATATTTATTGTACTACAAAATTATTTCTATTCCAAATAACATGTTAGTTGAATAAAACGTTAGTTAGAATAATCCCATTTCCAAAATAGTTATTTCAAATTTTATTCTTCATTTAAAATAAAGGTACTGTTATGTATGTTACAAATATGTAGGTAGATTTATATGAATGTACCCACGCTTCTTACCAATAAATCTACAGCCAGTCCAACTCGGTGTTTCATTACGTTTAGACATAACATTGGCTACGGGTTTGGGATTTTCGCTAAATAACTAAGTTTGATTTAGTTTGTGACGATGCCACTCGGAAGTGTAGAAAGTTTTCGCGTCGGGTCTGACTGGGACGCGTATGTGCGCCGCGTAAAACAGTTTATCGCGCTTAATACTATCGAGGCCTCATTACACGTGGCTTCACTAGTGACCTTAGTAGGCGCGGAGTGCTACGAATTAATGTGCGACTTATGCGCACCCGATAAGCCCGAGGACAAAACATTCGCTGTTTTAGTTAAATTAGTGAAAGATCATTTGGAACCCGAGAGATCGGAAATTGCGGAGCGACACATCTATCGCCAGAGAAAGCAACAACAGGGAGAAAGCATACGTGAATATCTACAGAGTTTGAAGCATTTGGCGAAAACCTGTAATTTTGGCACGAATCTGGAAGTCAACCTGCGTGACCAATTCGTGTCGGGACTGTTTAGCGAAGAGATGAGGTCGCGACTTTTTGCCGAAAGGAACATAAATTATCAGCGCGCCGTGGAGTTGGCGTTGGCGCTGGAGGCGGCGGAGCGGCACGCGGCGACGGCGAGCGCTCCCGCGGGCCCGGCGGCCGGCGCGGCGCCCGGCGACGGCCTGCACCGCGTGGGCGCGGCGCGACGCCGCGGCTCGGGCCCGACGGGGCCGGCGCCGGCGCCGAGCGGGCCGGCCGGTGCGGCGCGCCCGCCCTGCGCGCGCTGTGGCAAGTTCGGACATGCAGAGGGCAGGTGCCGATACAAATATTTTTCGTGTGACGCGTGTGGTGAAAAAGGGCATTTAAAAGTGGTATGTAGAAAAGATAACAGTGCCTATAAGAAATCAACGAAAGGTCAGTACTTTTTAGATGACTCTGATTCTAATGATAGTGATTGTCATTTTTATAAAATTGTTAGTAGTGAGGGGGACGGCCCCTTTTATGTAAAACTTACTGTAAATAATGTATTATGTAAATTCGAAGTGGATACCGGTAGTAAGATATCCGCCGTATCTAAATCTTTCTATGAAAAACATTTCGATTTCTTGCCTATACAAAATAAAACGTTAAGTTTAAAGTCATACACTGGTGATCTTATTGAAACATTAGGTTATATAGAGGTGCAGGTTGTATACGGCGCAAATTCAGCCAAACTTAAATTATATGTAATCGAAAACGGCGGCCCACCTTTGATGGGTCGGACGTGGATAAAACAATTAAGGTTGGCCGTGGTTGACTGTTTCAATCTAGACGACGGAAACGCGACGGCTGCATCTCTTAGGCAGGAATTTCCTGAAGTATTTGCTGAAGGCCTAGGCACGTTCAAGTCGCGGTTGCAGCTCCGGCTCAAGGACGACACCCCCGTGTTCGTGAAGGCGCGCGTGCTGCCGTTGGCACTGCGCGGGCGCGTGGAGCAGGAGCTCGAGCGGCTGCAGCGGGAAGGGGTCATTTATAAAGTAGAACGGTCGGACTACGGTACACCCATCGTACCTGTTATAAAAGCCAACGGGGCCATACGTATCTGTGGCGATTACAAAATAACGATTAACCCGCGTCTCAAGGACTTTCACTACCCGCTGCCCCGCATAGAGGACCTGTTCGCGTCGCTGGGCGGGGGCGAGCAGTACACCAAACTGGACTTGTCTAACGCCTTCCAGCAGTGCGTCCTCGAGGACGAGTCGCGGCCGATGACGGCAATAACCACTCATATCGGAACTTTTGTTTATAAGCGCGTACCCTTTGGCATTAAATGTATTCCTGAAAATTTTCAGAAGATTATGGAGGAGACTTTGAGTGGTTTGCCATCTACGGCCGTGTTCGCCGACGATATCTGTGTAACGGGGAAAGATAAAACTACGCACATGGCTAATTTACGGGCAGTTTTGAAAAGATTACAAGACAATGGTTTGCGTATTAATTTTTCCAAATGTAAATTTTTCAAAGACTGCGTAAATTATCTTGGGTATAAAATTGATAAACAGGGATTACATACCGATGACAATAAAATAGCGGCGATAGTCAATGCCCCGGCACCCACAAATGTAACACAGCTTAAGAGCTTTATGGGCTTTATGGGCTTTATTCCTATAACAGCGGCCAGTCGCCTGCAGCGTTACGCTATTAAATTGGCAGCGTACGATTTTGACATAGAATATATACGGTCAGAGCACAATTGTCATGCGGATGCTCTCTCTCGTCTTCCACTAGCCACGCTCAAAGGTAAGCAGAGGAGCGAAGACGAGGAGTGTAGTTATTTACATTTTGTTGAGGAGACCTTTCCACTTAGTTGTAGAGAGGTAAAAACGGAGGTAGCAAAGGACCCTTTGTTAAACAAAATATACGGTTATGTAATGTTTGGTTGGCCGCCGAAGGTTAATGATGATTCTGAAAAACCCTACGCGAGTCGAAAAGACTGTATTTTTGTTGACCAAGGATGCCTAATTTGGGGGTATAGGATAATAATTCCAAAATCGTTACGCGAAACAATTTTAAGGGAAATACACTCCGGCCACCCGGGTATAGTAAAAATGAAACAAATAGCTCGGAACTACGTGTGGTGGGAAACGCTGGACGCGGACATAGAACGGTTGGTGGATCAGTGCGCCGCGTGCCGCGCGCAGCGCCCCGCGCCCGCGCCCGCGCCGCTGCACTCTTGGCCTTGGCCCGCGGAGCCGTGGGCGAGACTAAATATGGATTTCCTGGGACCCTTTAATAATAATTATTATCTCATTATTATAGACGCTCATTCCAAATGGATTGAGGTCGAAAAAGTGAGAAACACATCCGCTTCCGTCGTTATAAGTAAACTCCGAAATATATTTGCGCGATTCGGCCTACCAAAGCAGATAGTTAGCGATAACGGGCCACCATTTTCTTCTGCTGAATACGGTTCATACTTAAAACGAAACGGAATCAAACAAACGTTGGTGGCACCGTATCACCCTTCCAGTAATGGTGCTGCTGAAAATGCAGTTCGGACGGTAAAGAGAGTATTAAAAAAGGCAGCGCTTGAAAAAGAAGACGACAGTGCAGCCCTTAGCCGGTTTCTTTTTACGTATCGGAACAGTGAGCACAGCACGACCGGGCGCGAGCCGGCGGTGGCGCTGCTGGGGCGGCGGCTGCGCGGGCGCCTGGACCTGCTGCGGCCCGACGCGGCGGCCGTGGTGCGCGGCGCGCAGGACGCCAGCGAGCGCGCGCGCGGCGCGGCGCCCACGCTGCGGGAGGCGGCGCGCGGCGACGCGGTGCTCGTGCGCGACTACGCCCGCGGCGCGCCCAAGTGGTCCGAGGGCGTGGTACTCGAGCGCGAGGGCCCGGTGTCGTATGCGGTTAGAACGAGTGACGGACGAGTTCACAAAAGACACGTCGATCAGTTACATATTCGGAAAACTAGGTTTTCGTTAAGTGACATAAATAATACGCCATATCAAAAATCTGCACCAGAGAGCAACATCACCAATCGGGTTTCAGGTACGAACGTAGATACAAAGGAAGGGTGCTCCCCTGACGTAGAAGTTGAACAAAAACGCGAGGAAGACGAGGCCGAGGATGAGTATGGCACGCCGCCGGGATCGCCGGCTAAGCTCGAGATTCGCTCGCGTCGGAGAGCTGCCATACGTTGTCTAGAAAGGTTAAAAAATTAGTAAAATGAGCTATATATATAAGTTGGTCCCATTGCCATTAGTTTACTTAAATAATCTAGTGCTTAATGTTGAAGTAAACTTGGTACCTAACTATACTTAACTATACCTAATGTGGTACCTAATAATATGCTACGATAAATGCACCAACATAATAATAATGTATCTATTATGCGTTTTGTTGTAATTTTATAACTGTCATAAAATGTGTGCTGATTTGGTACCTACATTGTTATTCTTAGTATCACTAGAGGACAGTGTTATGTATGTTACAAATATGTAGGTAGATTTATATGAATGTACCCACGCTTCTTACCAATAAATCTACAGCCAGTCCAACTCGGTGTTTCATTACGTTTAGACATAACAGGTACCATGATTTATTCTCTAGTATTCCATTTCAACTAACGAGGTACAAGAATTATTCTTATTCAAATCGATTTGAATGAGAATAACTTTTCTGTTTTATTCTTATTCTTATTCAAGTTAATTTTTGCCCAACACTGGTAGTCCATTTGTAGTTTTATCTATAAAACAGAGATGCCTAAAACTTCTAAACATTTGTAGAATGTAAATAAATATAAATAAATAGTGGTGGTAGGACTTCATGCAGCGTCCGTCCGGATCTCTACCACCATCGTATGCTAACGCCATAGCAAGCAGCAGTGTTCGCATTGTTGTGTTGAGTTGACAACATTAGCTCTGAAGGTTATAGTATTGAGAATGCAAATATGTATGGGTCACATATCCCACTTTCCATCAGGTGGCCCGTGTGCATGTTTGCCTTCTCAGAGATAAACAAATGCAGATAGCAGTTAAATCCTTACCAACATATAGCTTCAGCTCCTTCACTTCATTCTCCCTCGGCATCTGACTGACGCTCTTATACGACACGGTGCTCTTCCTGATCTTCTCGCCTTCCTTCCCTCCGGACTGCTTGGACAGCCGCTCCTTAGCCTTCTCGTTGAGCGCTATCGCCAGTTCCCTCTGATGCTCCTTCCGTTTCTCCTCTGAGGAGTGTTCCGTGCGCAGTTTGGATTCTATTACCGCTGTTCTTTTTCCTCTTCCTGTAATTTACAAGGGTTTAGTTTTTTGAAGAGTTGTAAAGTAGCGATAGGCTGTCATATCATTTACCCAATACTTGACGCAGGACTTATTCAGTGTTTTAATTGCATAAATATATATAATGCATTTCTTTTGCAAACACTATACAAAATGAGTCTGGTAACAATTTACAAGCCATGAATATAAATTTAACGAGTGCTACGCAGCAGGAGATTCTGCATAACAGTCATATTTTCAAGTAATTTATATTCAATAAACATAAAAATAATCATAATAATTACAATTGTAGCATGATAACCAATGAGCGAATAAATTTTAATATACCACAATATTGGGTTTTTTCTTTTTCGTCATGCATTCCAAGTACACTGGCCGAAACCAGGGATAAGGACTCAATTAATAAAAATTGACAGGTTACGCCACTTACCGCTTACGGCTTTGTGACCACTTAATATAATTGACGTCAACTATTAGGAAAAGACAAGATGCACCTTATTTAATGATGTTCTGGCGTGAGTGCGACATGGTGTAATGATTGGACACATGAAAAGAACACAACCACATGCCCAATTCGAATTCTATACAATTTAACTTTAAAGATTACTCACAATATATGATAATTTGGGCTTGTAGTTGAGTTTATTCTCCAAGCAAGAAGAATTTCGTGTTTTTATACCATGAAGCAACAAACACATGCAAACCGTGGGTAATCAATAGTACAAGATACTCACCTCCATTTTCTATCCATCCATGATTGCATGTAAGTAAATAAAACAAAATGAATCATACAGCTTTTTACATAGTTATAGCAAAAAAATGGCATAGGTTTCCTTAAAAACAGCAGAACTCCGATCAGAATATCAAATGTTAACATAATTTAGCACAATCAAATGTATAGAGAAAATTTTGTCTCTGCATAAATAACAAGAGAACATTAAAAATAACAAACATGCAAAGTACATTTAAAATTTCACTCATCGTTTCCTTATTATTATGCTGCCAGTTAAAAGTAACACTTACAAAATCCAAGACTTTCTTACCAAGTATTTCAGTCTTGTTTTCCTTTTCCTCCTCTTCATCTTCATCATCATCTTTGAGGAAGATTCCAATATTCTTGATCTTCTTTTTAGACTGTGTTAGCAATGAAGCTGGATGTTCCTCATTCACTAAAACTGTGTCTCCGATGAACAATGCGTATGTCTGCAAGACAAAAACCGACAAACATAGAAATAACCTCAACAGTCCTGCTCTCTAGATATTATTACACCGTTCTGAATTAGTCACTAACAAGAAGTATGCAGCAAAATGTTGGAATGAGATGGGGATATCTCCATAAGTATCAACATATTGCAGCATCTTTCTCGTCAGTGACTAATTCAGGAAGGTTACTGTCACAAAGCACTGTTGTTACTTTACCAACCTTACTGCGTCCCTGGAGGCAGCCAAGGACAAAAAGAAATAGTAATTAAGATGTCAAAAATAAGCCATGCTATGTTTTTGACTGTCATTTCCGAAATACCAAAACTTTAAAACCTCAGAATTTCAGTACACTGGAATCCCAAAGCTTAACATCTAAATGATTACCTTTAGCTAATATTTCGAAACTGATGTTTAGTAATTAGTTAGCTGGTATTTTGGGAATGAACTTGACTGTATAATTAAGTCTGCCAAGTAGAAACCATGGTGCGACCCTTACCTTCCCCTCTTTGTCAGTAGCAGCAGAATTTGTCAGATTAGCCAAGCCAATATTGATATTGAATACCATGCCTTTTTTCGCTATTACATTTGTCTTGGGTCCAATCACAATGGAACTTTCTCGAAACTCTATACCCATTGCAAACCTATAAAAAAAATATGGGTAAGTGGTTACTAAAACAATTACTATACATAAAAAAGTTTAAATAAACACTGGACATTATGACTTACCCAAAGGACTTGGTGAGATTATCAACAAGCTTCGGCTTTTCTTTCTTAGCCAGCTCGAGACCAGCTTCGTATACCGCTGACAACTTGGCTCCTGACACCAATTTCTTCATTACCTCCTCTTCTAAGTTAAGTAAAAAATTATAATTGCTTTGGATTTCGTCCGTTGGGTTGACCAGCAATGTACGGACAATGTTAGCACAGTACGATTTATATCGAGCCCCTAGAGAGCACACTATTGCACCGAAGTGCAAGTGATTTTTATCTGAGACTGCACTGAATTTGAGGCTGTAGTGGCCGCCGGATTGGATAATGGCAGGGTAGCACATGTCCACTTGACTTGTGTCAACACCTGTGACATATTTTTTATCTGAAATAGCAGCTTCCACTCCTTCAGCTAGTTTTGAATGTTTTACTTTCTGTAATAACAAAACATAACATTGCATTAGTTAATTTGGTACAGTATTATGTAATGACATAAGTGTAATCCAAGTTATAATAAAGCTTACCTTATCTGAATCAATAATTTCCATAATTTGATCTTTTAAATACTTTGTAAACACATCTACTGTCACAAGACATGCTTTCTTTACTGTGATAATCTCAGAATCCTCTTTGGTTGCCATTATATTAGCAAATGAGGAGCTGATATCAACATTCTCGAATTTCTCAGCTTTAAGGGCTGCTTTCCAACTTTCACAGAATTCACCGGGGTAATTATCCTTGTTGAAAAGACCTACTGACTTTCCATTTTTAGATTTCTTGATCTCAATTATGAGTTTATTGAAGTTTTCTTTGTCTTTGTCGGTCTGAAAGGTCGGTGAAAAATTAAGTAAAACATTTTTAAAACAGCAGCCAAATGAGTCTGAAAAAGAACATTTGAATTATAGAATAAGACTGGACTTACTCTGTCTCTCACGAGTAGCTTTGCTGGAGGTAGATCAGAATCTTCTTTCCCACTCTCTATAGGTTTAAGAAAGTCTATTTTCTTCTTGCTCGCTAGAAAACACATAGTGTCTTCTGTGAGAACTGTGATTGTGTCCGGGAGCTCATAGCCAAACAGCCAAGTCTGTAAAAGTCATAACATAAATATTGAAACAAACAATGGTATTTTACTTAAATTGGTGTGTTATCGTATTGTCAACATTACAATAGCTTGTATTTACTTAAGTTGCAAAATATACCTTACTGTATTACTAGCTAAGGTGTATTTTGCGCCTCACTTAATTTGTTAGTTATGAGGAATTGAAGTATCACTGACAATTTGGATTTGTCTAATCTCTTTTTCCACTCTAATGAAATAAAAAGGTGGGAAGAAAAATTTGGCTAAGTATTTAGTTCATTTAACACACACAATCAAATTTGGCGTAATATCTTGCCAGCTGATACAATTGACCAGTTGTAGAAAATATATAACAATTTAAACATATTATTTTCAATAGGACGACAACATTTTCAATAAAAAAAAATTGTAGGTTATGGCTTCATCGAGGCTGTGGATGATTCAGCCAAAGTCAATGTTAAGAAAGCGCATGATTCACAAGAATTATCTTGACAATCAATTACAATAATAAAGGAAGAAATTTTCATTTGCAAGAGATTGCCCAAATAACTAGTACAAGCTGAGTGCAAGATTTAAGTACATTTATTAGAATAACTAATACATCATCATTGTAATGTTTTGTAATAAGTGATTTATTTGGAAAAAACGGCTTACAGTTGAGTTTCTTGCAGCGCTTCTTCTCAACAGTGGTCTCTTTGGAAGCGCTGGTAGACTCAGACTTGTAAAAGTGCCTACAGGGCCTACTTACAGAATAAATGATTTGAAATTTGAAATTTGACATTTTCATTCATCATTCATTCAATTTCATTTCACTTCAGTGCTAAACTCCCTAATTTCTATATAAAACTGACCTAATATACAGCTCTTGGGCACTAAATGTTTAAAAACCTTGATTTCATAATATTTTACAAACCGGGTATAAGATTAAACATGCTCCGTCTTTCTCACACATTACACGATGGCTGTTGATAAACAGAGAAGGCACGTGCGCGGTAGGCTTTCGCGCACAAGCGTTCTAATAGCACAATAAAACACATATAGAGGAAAATAAGGACAAAAGATATTCACACCACGGAGCCGGTCGCTGCGTCGCAGAGTTCTAGCTATGAATTTTATGTCTTATAGCCAAAATAAAACGGCAAGACAAAGAAAATGCTAAAGTATAAAAACAAACCTGTAATGCCGTGGACTTGCTGTAAAGAGTCTCGTCGTCCACACCCACGCATGACATGATACAGTCGACTTTAGCCAATGCATCTTCACTCTTGGGATCTGCAGCAGCAGTCTGCAAACCATGATATATTAGGAAACGTGTTGGAAACGCAATATTCTGTATCGGACGAATGTAACCCACCTTCCACGCAGAATACAGCTTTTTCATGCGCCGGAAAAAGGCGTCTTTATCAAGTGTTAAAGACATGATGATATAAACTAAACTATAAACTTAACTAATACGAAAATCTTAAGAAACTGCGCTTCGATCTTACAAAAAATATTCACGACATCCGTCCGTATTTTTGACAGCAAACACAAATGGCGGGCGTCGGCGGGGTTAGTAATAGTGCGGGGACATATTAACAGAGCGCCACTTAGTACCGGTAGCTAATCGATATTTCCCACCGTGATTGCGACGCACGGCGTGGAGCAAACGACAAAAACTCGTATTTAAGAATAGACCATGCCAATCAAAAAATCTCTCATATGGCAGCCACTCTCGTGCTATCTCGCTCACACCTAACTCGGAAAAAACGGGCTACGTTGTCATTAACAATACAAGCCGCCATTTTTTTGTTTTTTGGTGCAGCTTATAATTTTGCATTCAGCGTCAATAACCCGCTAGACAAGCCCGTACATACAAGGCATTTTTTATGGTATAGCTAAGGCAACCGAACACTCAAGCTAACTGGTAGTAAGTGGGATCTAAACCCCTGGACATTGGCATTCACAAGACTACAATCTAAAGACTACAAATGAACTGCCGTCCATTGGTGGTAGAGTGATCTGTGGCCTGTTTCACGAAGCTACAAGTTACAAATTACAAGCGGAAGTCTCTTTCTAGCAAAAGGAGTTAGAAGGAGACTTCCGCTTGTGCAATTTGTAACTGGTAGGTTCATGAAACGGGCCTCTGGGCGGGCCCTGGCACAAGGTGGTCACAAACTCGGAGTTTATGTATTGGACGATGTGTAATACCAGCAATACGCTTCTGTCAAATACAGGGTATTACAAAAATCCCTAAAATGCTGTCCATACCCTAAAAAACTGTAAATCTGTCTATGGTTCACGGTGCCAAACGAAACGTCAAATATATGTTTGGTTGGTTTGATTTGAAATTTGGATATCCAAATCAATCCAAATTATCATTATTACTGCGAGAGAGATTATTGATATTATACTCAAACACTACAAATAACAGAAATGCAAAAGTTAAAACTAGAAGAGCACGAACATCTAACACGAAGCGTGTTGAAAAATTTAGCCCATAATCGTATTACCACAATATTAGAATTTCTACAGGAAGACGCAGGAAAGTTATCAACTCTTACTAAATTAAGTCTTACACAAGTTTTGGCTGTAAGAAATTACATTTTGAATAAATATGCGGCTCCTTTAATAAAAGTTGGCTCTTTAAAAATAGATACTTTGGAAAGGAAAAAATGCTTGAATACAGGTATTTTGAGGTAAACAAACTTTGTTGATGATTTATTATTAGCCTAGTGTCCAGGAATTGTATATTACGGGTATTTTTTTCAATTTACAGTTTAGATACAGCTATGGATGGTGGGCTTCCCATTGGCTATATTACTGAAATATGTGGGCTTGCTGATTCTGGCAAAACACAATTATGCCTCCAACTTTCCATTAACTGTGTTGTAAATACAGAAAACAGTGTGCTTTACATAGATACAAAAGGTGACTTCTCTGCTGTAAGGCTACAGAAAATATTAGATGCATGTGGATATTCCCACAAGGTATGGAACCCCTATAAATAAAAATAGACATCATTTTATTACAATTTTACTGTAAACATACACGGTGTAACACGAGAAAACCGAATAATTTTAACAGTGTGTTCCTAAGGCCGTAAGAAACAAAAAAGATTATATGAACCCAGGTCGAAATATGATTTTAATTTTTGTTATGTTTTCATACATAATAAATTAATTATTTTTCCTACACCAGTAAATCAACACCTTAGGATAAGCTGGCAACGTTTCTTATTGTTATCTCTTTTCATTAGAAGAGGCAGACATACTCATAGAGCAATTTCCTTGTCAAACAAATCGTTTCAAAGCAGGATTTACGTACAAATGCAAACGAAACTTCTTACTACGTTTGCAATTGTTATCTCTTTTCATTAGAAGAGGCAGACATACTGTTAGAGCAATTTCCTTGTCAAATAAATCGTTTCAAAGCATGATTTACGTACAAATGCAAACGAAACTTCTTACTACGTTTGCAATTGTTATCTCTTTCCATTAGAAGAGTTAAGTAACACTTGGAGTCAGGCATTATTGTTTTAAAGCAGGATTTACGTAAAAGTGCAATCGGAACTATTTACTAATAATTTACCTATTTAGACATGCTTCAGACTATCGCAGAGAGATTTACACTTTCGCAAAGTTAAAAATATTGTAACTGCCTCATTCGATTAAATTGGTGGTTATTTTTGCCCCAAACACTACGAGGACCAGGCAATTCTAGCTGTTTATTTAATCAAATAGTTCTAGGGCCTTATGAATAGGCCATCATCATCATGGTTCATTTACCTACTATTCGCTCTTGGATTCTCCAATGGTTGCGACAAGGCGTTGGGTACAAAATTAATTATGAAATGAACAAGTGGCCATGGCCTACCAGCAGTAAGCCAGTAAAAGTAAGCAAAATATTACTGAGACTAAATAAATTAAATGGATTTTTTTAAAGCAAAGGCTACAAAAAGTAGCCCAGAAACAGTTATTTTGAACTGTCATGGGTACTCCTTACATCAAACTGAAAACTACTGGCCACTTCATTCCGCAATCATAATGACATTAATGACTTACATTGCGTCATTGACATTGTTGTTATTGATATAAGATTTGTATACATTTTGATTTTCACAACGTAACTTTTATTATCTTGTACTGGTATTTATTATCTTGTCAGCCTTATCTAGTTGTTAAACTAGGCATGAAACGTTACAAAGTGTCTTCAGAAATAATGAATGTTAAATTGAAGGATTGACTTATGGAACGGAGACGTGGTCCCTCACAGTGAGCCTTTTAAATAAGCTCAGAGTTACTCAGCGTGCTATGGAGAGAGCTGCTCGGAGTTTCTCTACGGGATAGAATCAGAAATGAAGAAATCCGTAGAAGAACCAAAGTCACCGACATAGTTCTCAGAGTCTGCAAGCTGAAGTGGCAATGGGCTGGACACATTGCTCGTAGAACTGATGGCCGGTGGGGTGTTAAGGTTCTCGAGTGCAGACCACGGACCGGCAGACGCGGTGTCGGTCGGCCCCCTACTAGATGGACCGACGACCTGGTGAAAGTCGCCGGACACCGGTAGATGCAGAAGGCGTGTGACCGTTCAGGTGGAAGTCTTTGGGGGAGACCTACGTCCAGCAGAGGACGTCCCCGGGTTGTAATGATGCAAATAAAAGTATCTATGATATGCTTTTACTTAATAAATAAAATAAAAGATTTTTGTGTATTATTTCGTATAATTTGTGAATAACATGAAATGCATAAGTAAGATTAATTAGTAATTACAATAATAAAACGAAATGTTTACAAAATTAACTCGCAACAAGACTAGTACTACTCCTATCGACAGTATTCATTCATAAACAAATAAAAATAAACTGCATATCATAAAAATATTACATCCATTAAGATTCCGTTAAGTACTTACCATCTGAGGCCCGTGGCAAATTCATTGGATGGGGCCCTCTCAGTAAAATCAAAAATCAAATCAAATCAAATCAAATCAAATTTATTCACCGAATCGTCATGTTACTCCTGAGCTTGCAGCCTCTCGGGCCGGAAGGCTGTCTCGGGCCGAGGGGTCTCTCGGGCTGGGGGCCCGTGGCATTTTGCCGACTTGCCACCCTGTAGTTACGCCACTGGTATGTACCCAGTGCGTTGCTGTAGGTGTCTTTCTTACACTTTGCTACTTGATACTCCAACGAACTGGTAATAGCACGAATACTTTTAATCCGTCGGCTTTATCATTATCACCATTTCTTCAGCCTGTTACCGCCACTGGTGAGCACTCGAGTACGCCATTCATCCCGAATCCCGATCATATGCTGTTCTAATCTAATCCAAAATTGATCCGGCTTGCCTTCAGTAATTACAATGTTCCAAGATTTGTGAAAGTTTCTTCATATTTGTTTTTTTTTGTCATAACATTCAATTGAATATTGGATTATTTTTATTAATTTATCGATATTTTTACGTTTATGGAGAAAAAATATTAAGCTGACGTTGACATGTAAACATACTAATGACGGTTCTGAATGAAAGTCAATTTACAGTCAACTTAGACGTGGCGGGCTCGCAACGTCGCAATTGTAAGGGTGTTTTGTACTGGAGATTTCATTACGACTTTTTTAAACATAAACGCAAATATCTCAAAAACCAAGCTGAATCTAGCAAACATTATACGACAATTTTAACTCCAAATAATGTCTGGAATACGCTGTTAAAATTATTCGGTTTCCTCGTGTAACACCGTGTATATCAAATGTAGAACACTTACTTACATTGAATATATTAATACCTGCCTTAAATTTCTATACAATATACCACAAATTATGCTTTAGGGAATTGAAATTTGATATTGTCAACTAATGGTACTTCTAATGCCTGTCAATATCCCATTCACCAAGTCTAATTTTAGGTATTATCATGACTGAATGGATGTACCATATTATTGTAACTTGGTGAAATAAATGAAATGAATTTTATGCAGAATCATTAAATCTTTTTTTTTGCAGGAAATGGCACTGATAATGTTTAAAATAAAAATCATCCATGTGTGGACTATGGAAGAACTTGTAGAATTATTTAAGACTATTAAAAATGGCACAACATCTGTTGAAAATATGGCTTTAATTATAATAGATTCATTGCCTTGTCTAATGTTTCAATTTCTGGGTGATGACAGTAAAATAGGTTAGATTTTGTTTTTATTCTTTGAATTGGATGTTATTTCATTATTGCATACTTGATTGAATTCTTATCAACATTTTTTTTTAGGATTATCATTTCTTAATACGTTTGTAAATGATGCAAGATTTATATGTAAAAAACGGAATAGCAGTTTAGTCTGTGTTAACATACAAACCCGCTGGATAGAACAAGAAAATGCAGAAGTTGAAGGTCTGCTTTAAACATAAAAATGTAGTTAAAAAAATAACATCATAATTTCTCTACATCATGCTCCCTTTGCTAACTTTTGAATTGCATGTTTTAGATGAGGGGGGCTCTACGTCTTATGATAGAGAACCAGTTCAGACTGAGAGAAGAAATCGGTGTCTTGGTAAATATTGGCAACATATACCAATGATGTTATTGATTATGGAAAAAGAACAAGATAGGCCGTCTAGTGGAGACTGTTTTAACACCTATATCAACATTACCGTGATAGATAGTCTAACATTAAATAAAAATGTTTGTAGTGTTACTTTAAATAATTTAGGTGTCACTTAACTTAGACTAGTATTGTTCTTGTTTTAGAATTAAATTAGCTTTATGATCATTCAAACGTTTCTTTAACAATAGTCAATAGAATCTCACAAAGGTGAATTCTTAATAAATACCCAGAGGTTGATATGTTTTTGTTCACTATTTTACTGAGAAAATAAATAAATAAATTTCCGGTTAAGGCTAAAAAGCTTAAACGCCACATGAACTTTTTTACATCACAGCACAGCTAGTGCTGGACTTAAAAATACAAAACTCTGTTACAAACAAAATGACGTCATTAGGACCACTAGTCCAAAGCAGGCGCAAAGCAAACACTGATTAAATTTTAAAACAATTTTAAATAATTGGGTTGGTTTGAAGACAGACCTCTTTAAAGGCTCATTAGATCCAGCCGGCACCCGACCCGCACCGCCTCGCCTCGTTTCTTTATAATTTCTTTCTAATATGGATTTGTATGGGCATGTTTATAATACTAACCGCGAGGCGAGGCGCTGGGGGTCGGGTGCCGGGTGGGTCTAATGCGCTGTGACCTAAGTCTATAAGCATGTTGTTAATTCATGTTTGTTATAAACAGGAGCATTAAAACCTATGTGATTGCGTGAGCATAATAGTCATGTGATTATGGAATTGTGAAGCTCATTATTTATGTAGTGTTGACACAATTCAGTCAGTGGGATAGAGCAACCATATTAATATAAATACAAAAAAGTCGGTGACATTAGTTTGAAATTGCGTATCGTCAAACAGATGGACTAGTGTTAACACGAGCCGAGGCTTTTAAATTAGGGAGTCTATTATTAATTTCATCCGGTGACTACGGCTTTCCAACATGGTTTAGTTTCACCGATATCTACAAGTTAGTATTTTTAATCTTACCGGTAAATAAAAAAAAACACGCCTATGATATGAAATACGAGTGCCCGCACCACACTTAAACAAAATCATCGTGAAAATTAAATTTAAAATGACCCATTAATTATCAGTAGAGATTTAAAAAAAGACCCACAGGGACGTGCCGTGCTTAATAGCAGATTGTTTAATAAGGGACTAAATAAAGCCATAATGACACGAGATGTTTAGCCACGAGAGCGAGGGAACGAGCGAGAATATCATTATGGGTGTTTAGTTTCGCGTTAAACACTACTTTTCACTTTGAATGCGAGGAAAAAAAACTTGTCACTATGGTTTGTTTTAGTCCCTTGTTCAATAATCTACTATAAACATCCGTAATTCCACCACTGGGGGAGAAATCCGAGAATATCACCCGCAATAAAAGAAAAACTGGGATAAAGCAAAGCAAAGCATGGTCCGATCCAAGCTCATTAATTAATTAATTCATTTCCTTCCAAAGCCGTAACAACAAAAAAAAATTGAAAACACGTATGTTCTAATTTTCTTAGATTGTATGGTGCAGTCTTAGATGATTTACCCCGCATTTTTTTATAGAAAAAGAAGCTAGTTATTACTTACATCACATAAAAAACAAACGCGTTACAATATTATTTACGTCTAGAGCGATATTTTTGGGCCCGACCAAATGTTAGATAGATAATAATATTATTATGACGGGTGACTACAAATAAAATAACAACGAAAATACCGTCCCAGTCCTTTATTATTACACTTCGTTTTTCTCACATAAGAATAACTGGCACTTATTAGAAATTGGGAACAGGAGGTGGCTCGATGATTCGAAAATATAAATTTAATACAATATTAAGCGTTTCATAAGTAATTATTAATAACAAGAATAAGAACATTTAACCCTTTCAGACCGAACTTATCATCAAGTCAAGAATTATATTGAATCTTATTGAATATTTCTAATTAACAGATATAAGTACCTAGGACTCGTATTGTTTTGTTTTTATGGTTTAAATTCATTTGTTTTTTTCCACATTTTTGAGTCGCAAAAAGGTTCATTTTAAAAGACATTTAACCAGATAAAATTGACGACGCCGTTGGTATTTTAGAGTATTTATCCTCATTATTAAAGGAAACGTGTTCTAAGGTATTTACATATTTTACATTACAATAAGAACTGAATATTATTGTTATCGAGTAATGCCAAGAATACGACATATATGTGTTGTAATTAAACAAAAACACGCGAGACATAGGTTTCTAAACTAGTTTTAAACAAGATAGGTATAGTTGTCATATATTACAAATTATTATTTAACTTGCATTGTATGTATGAACGAGTCAAAACCTGCGAGTAAAATTTGACCCATTCCCCCAGTTTCCCGGTGACGCTGGAAATTTTCATGCAGTTTTAGTTCTGATGACAATAAAATAATATAGGTACCATCGAGCTGGTCGGATGATGGAGACTCAGGGTGGCCATAGGAACTCCTAAATTACACATGATAAAGCCGTCGTGTTAGGGTATGTTAGAGTCATATTGACGAGTAGATGACGACTGTGCGAAAAAAAGCACAGTCGGCAACAAAAGCTTGTCTCAAAAATGCATTTTTGGACAAACTTATTTAAATTATGAAAACTCGTAAAATACAATCTGCATAACAAAGTGGAATAGAGGCGCTAGTTATTGAAATGCGATAACCTTATCGATATCCACTAATGTAAATGCAGTCGGTTTATAAATTAAGAATTAATTTTTACTGGTGTAATCTACAGTCCAAGTTTAATTCGCAAGTTGCAACATGAACCAATATGGCAGTTACCGCGCAGGTAACAATGCGTTCGCTAACGACCGCGCCAATTGCCGCTAACCTGTCGAGTTTCGCGCAGGTTCATGTTACGTGGTGCGCATTAGAAAGGCTTTCTTGCATGTAGTGGTATTGTCACATCTGGGTCTCTATTCCCGACGATAAAAAACATCGTCTTTGACCTGTTATGGTATTGTTATGACGTCATCCGCCATTACTGTCAAGTAAATAAGAGATATCAAAACGCTGACAATACGATTCTATATTCGTTTTTCACAACTACAGCCTCCTACGTTTTTATTTATTTTTTCCTATAGATAACAACTACAGCCTCCTATTGTAATGTCCAGGGCTCGGACAAGTCATCGCAGAAACTGATATGGACATGGGACTAGACTATTATAGAGTCGCGACTTAAGATTATTATTTATTATTATCTAAAGCTGATATATTATTATCGTAATTTATAATTTAACCTTTTTAGTCGCATATCTGTCATCGGTTTGTTCCAGACAATGCAGAAGTTAATGGTTGCGTATGTGCAATGCAACCATCAGCATTAAAAAAATGTTAATGGAAATACCTTCACACATGTATGGTGAATTTTGAGTTGCAGTAATAAATGTCATTGAAAAATATAATTAAATAATATTGTACATAATGCGATTCTATTCTTGTTCTACTGCCGTCTTGCGATTGTTTTGCGATGACTTGTCCGAGCCTTGGTAATGTCGACGTCAAAGATATGTTTACAATTCTGGACCTTATTACAATGGAATAAGGTGAAAAAGTGTAACATATCTTTGACGTCAACTGTACCTCTATTCCTTAACCACAAAATCCCAATTTCAAAATGAAAGCAAGTATAAAAAATAACTCTGTGTTGATTTTAAAGAGGCTTGTAAAGCCATGCGAATTATCGAATTTAGTGCTTCGTAAGTAACCACCAAGTAATTAGCTAAGCGCTATCGATAATATGGACCTTATGACTTTGTAATAAGGTCGGTTTAACGTAATTATATTGAATACTAAGATAAGATAATGAAACCAGCAACTACCATTAAACAGATGGGGTCAACGACCGGCTTGGACACAATAATGAATATTATTATTTACTCAGAGCCAGTAAGTTTAAAAATATCAGTCGCGCTCTATGGCTGTAGAAACAGAAATTACGCATGCTACATCGTAGATAGTATGATAATAAGGAGCAAAATGCACCTTACTGATTATTAGTATTAGTGCATTTTTCCACTGATTGACTTTGTTAATTACGCGGTTTTAAACTATCATCGACGATGTTTTTAAAGTGTTAAACCTAATGTTAGATAATATATCACATAAAATACTCGCCTACCCATTTCTGTTAGTATAATTGTTTACAAATAACTTCTTAAACCAGAGGTAAAATACTTAACCAATTTTAATGTAGATTGTATAGTTTTAATGCAAAGATTTACGACATTTAAAAGTAATATTTGGTGGCCAACCAAATATTACTTTTAAAGGTCGTAAATCTTTTGGGTTCCTTAAGAGAGCCACGTTTAGAAGAAATTGTTAGCCATTTTGGAGGGTGCGCCAAAGTTGAACTAAATTTTTAATGTCGATTATCGGAAATCCGAAAATGTTGTTCCTAATAATTTACATCCTAATAATCACTACTCATAACTACTTTGTTCCTAACGCTCTGAATTCCTAATCATTCAACTTCATAATGTCCGTTGCAATAAACATCGATCATACTACTATTTGTTTTCCTATATTTTCTCAACATAACCATCTTTTACACTATGAATAGTGACTGAGATCCTAAGGGTCCGTCATTACGTAGGCAGTAGGGAATAGGGACTTAGTGGCAAAACCGACTCGGATCGCGGATAGGTTAGAAGACGAAAGCGGGAGCTTTGCTCCCGCTTTCGTCTTCGAGGTTATTTTTTTTTATAAAAGAGCAGATCATCTTTAACTTTAAAATAATCCTGCGTAAAATTAAGAATGTTATTTAAAAAAAAAATAGGAGTTTACAAAAAGTTACATCAGTGACATTAGCACTTAAAATTTTAAGAGATATGAGTTTTATGAGCTACGTTAATAGTAAAATAAATTGTAGGAACGAAATTTTTAGGAAAACATTTTTTAGGAGCAGTGATCATTAGGAGTACAAATCGTTAGGAAAATCAATTTCGGGTGATAAACTTTAGCGAAGCCAATATGGACCCCATTTTGGAACTAGGTTAATTAGCAACAAAACACTACAAGCTACGTCAAAATTCGTTAAGTAATTAAGTATCATTAAGTTATTCTCTGATTTATGATGTTTTTTTTTTTTATTTGTATGAACAAAAGACGGGTAGGCGAGTATTTTCTGCCTGCCATGCTATATGAATGCTGGTGACAAGGTATCTAACGACCATATAATGACTTTTGATTGAAGTTTGGTAGGTACTAGGTACTGAAAGATTTAACTTCCATTCTCGATTCAAACTGCACGTGCTTAAATATAATATGCAAGATAAAAAAACATATATTTTATGTCTATGATATTATTGTAAAGTAAACTTCAGCGTCCAAGCGTTGGTAGAGGTGACTGCTGCTTTGTCCGGCAGAGTGATGTCAGCCTTTCCGTCCGTTATCTTCCACTAAGAAGAAAGAAATAATGTAATTAAAAAAACTGGTCAAGTGCGAGTCGGACTTGCACACCGAGGGTTCCGTATTTAAGATAATATGCTTCTTAAAAGCAAAAGTAAATACTCATTTTGTTATGAGCTTTATTTTCTATGCAATAAGGTCAATTTTGACTAGCCTAAATTTCAATACAAATTTTTAAAGTATTTTTATTTCTCAAAAACTGTAAATAATAAGTAATTATCTATACGTCAGGATTTTTTTCGATTTTTTGATTTATAAACTTCGGAGAAAAAGGGGGGGCGGTATTTTTTTGTACATTTCTGACTAAATCAAAAAGTACTTCACATAAAATATAAAAAATATATTTTTGAAATGTGAAAATTAAGGCCTTTCATATGACACCCCATTTGCTATAATCAAACCACTTTCATTTTTCAACCCCCATTCCAGAGCCCTTTTCAATTATTTATAAAATTAATTTCACATTTTTTTTACTAAAAACAGACAGCAAGTTGTATAACTAAGCCAAATGTCAAGTTGATAGCATTTGTAGTTGCTGAGAAAACCTGCTGTGACATACAGACAGACGGACAACGAAGTCTCACCATAAGGGTTCCTTTTTCACCATTTTGGTACGGAACCCTAAAATTACTTAAACTTAGTTTAGTAGATAGGCCTGAAACACGTCAGTAACTTTCATCTTCTTTCTTCTCTTACCTCTAAAACTTTATCATGGCCCAACATCTCTATCTGATAATTTCCGCTATGCAGTAGAGACATGACATTCGCTATTATCAAATGACCATCCTTCGGCCATTTTAGCATGGTCGCATAGATTGCTGTCACCGTATCAGAACTTGAAGGTCTCTCTGTAACCCGAAGACCATTGTACTTCGTTTTTCTACAAGTGTACCAAACCTCGCCGTTAGCAGAGTCGTTTTGGTGCTGCCACGGCGAGGACTTGTATATAGCCTCTCCGTTGATGGTCAGCCATTTGCCCAAAGACAAGAGCCGTTCTTGAAAGATCGGCGCAATGGTGCCTTCTTTTGTTGGTCCTATATTGATTAGGGCGTTGCCTGCAATTAATTTAAAAGATTATCTTAAATGTCACCATAGTATCCTTATTGTACTAATATAAATGCGAAAGGAATTTTGTATGTCTGTTCATTACATTTTAAGAATTCTTCACGCCTTAACCGCTGTAATGATAATTTGTGCAGATTGAAACAGTTTTGAGCCTAGGAAAAGGAGTTACGTAAATATTTTTATGCGGTAAAATTCGATCGTTACATAGGTTTCATATGTTACGGATGAAAAAAGTTTATTCTTTGCCTGATTATTTATCTTAGAGTTAAAATCTGCACCTAAAATTTGTATTTAATGCTTTGGCGGATAGATCCTATTGACCTTAAATTTATTACGATTGATGGGGTAAAAAAATACTTAATTAAGAAGATCGATCGATGTTAAGCGATTCGAATGACGAGGCTGGCTCGACCGCTGGGATAACCGATGACGACTCTCGATCTCGATCAAATTGGTCGAACGCGTTACCCTCTCGCACCCTCCATCAAGTCCCAGATAGACGGGCGAGTAAGTAGATACGCGTACTTAAAGCTCGACGACCTTTTTCGTCCGTGTTTACCTTTAGAAGTTCGCGTACTTAGGGTGACACACGGGCGAGTAAGGTCGCCGGTCGTCGTATTTACTCACATGTCTATCTGGGACTTGATGCAGGATGCGAGAGGGTAACGCGTTCGGCCTATTTGATCAATTGAATAGGAATTGAAGGCATGGTGGTTTCAAGTGGAGGAAAGTGTATTAGGATTCGTTCACAGGGCAATTCAATGGATCCAAGAGGACAGAGAAATCTCGTCACCCTATACTGACTTGGCCGGTATATTTTGCCTATAGGGCTCCTTACCTCCGCAGCTAACAGTAGACACCACCTGGAACAGCAAGTCGTCGAAGCTCAGGATCTCGTTCAGCGCCACATGCCGCCTGTAACCCCAGGACTTGGAGTCCAGGGTAAACGCGTTCTCCCATTTATGAGACAACAGTTTTCCTAGATAATAGATATTGGACTTATTGTTTTGGTCATCATTATTATTAATTAATTATGTCAGTAGAATAGAAGCACGTGCACATGGACATTATGACTAGGTATTGTGAGGAAGCGTATGGCCGGTAATAGATGAGCAACTACACTAGACAGGTACCTAATGAAAATAGTTACAAAACTTGGTGAGTAAATACCTACGACAGTCGTACTACTAGGTACTTAACAGTGAGTCACTGTTAAGTAGTAGAGCCGCATATACATCGCATATACCCATTTGTACCCTACCCTTTTGGTGTAATTAGTGAGACAAGTAGATGACTTTCAACTAACATTGTAGAACAAGAGATATCTGGTCACTAAATGGTACTTAATCAGCTTTTAGTCCAGAATAAACTTCTCAAAAATCACTGATGCCAATGCCTGATGCAAAAACTCGCGTTTTATACCTTTGGTATAACTCGCTTCGCCCTTTCTGATAGCGACGGCGGATATCCGATATCCTTTGCATAAATAATCGAGATAATAACAAAAAAACAACAGAATATAATATTATGTAGAACCTACAAGGAAAACTAAAGCCAATTATTACAGGGTTTCTCATTGAGATAAAATGCTGGATATTTAAAGAAGCATATTATAGCATATATTTTTGTAAGCTATATCTTTTAGATTACAATATTTAGTAGTTAATAACTTTGTTTATTTATAGTAGGACATGAGTCATGACAAATATAATTACCTGGATTAAATCTATCTTCATAGTTAAAAAAATCTCCATGTTTCCCATAGCAACCAATGCCCCATCTATCATTAGTAACAATCTCATCTTTTACAGGACTATCATTGTATAGCCAAGCGAGCAACCCTGTTGAGTTCCAATAGGTATCATAGGCTTCCCAGTCTCCATCTGCCCACAGAACTGAGGGCTTGTAGTCATTTACTAATTGTTTTATATCTGGCCACAACTTGGTATCAGGGAATAATCTGGTTTGAAATTGTTCTGCCTTATCCTCAGCATAGATGGGGTTAAACCATTCATAGAGGGAATGGTAGACACCAAACTTAAGTCCTACATTGCGGACACTCTCTGATAGTTCTCCAACCAAGTCGCGATGAGGCCCAGTGTCCACAGAGTTCCAACTAAACGACCGCTTTGACGGAAACAAGGTAAAGCCTTCATGGTGCTTGCTTGTCAAAACAATGTACCTGTTAAAGTTTTTTAATAATACAATATCATTTTTACAACTATGCCTTTGTTTATTTCACTAATCAATTACATTATAATCACTTTGTCTTTTAAGGCTTGCCATAATCTTTTCTTATTAGGAGTGAATAATAGAGACACCATCTTTAGAGCTTATGTATATGTTTAAAAGTAAGATGATACCTATTCCTATAACATAATAGAACAGTCTTACTTGGCTCCGGCTTGCTCAAATAAGGAAGCCCATTCATCAGGGTTAAAGAATTCTGCGGTCAACATTGGTGCAAATTCTTGATAAGTAAAGCCCAATGGATAATTTGCGGCCATGAATTCCGTATAGTTGGTTTTTTTGTCTGCCAAAAGATCAAAATGATTTAATTTTTGGTTTGGCAGTCTAAGAAAATAATTGATTCTCATAACACTTATATTCGTATTAATGTTTTGTTCTAGATCAACGTAATTTAACTTCTATAGTCTAGAAAGTAGCCAAAGTTTCTTACCATGCAAGTTGTTCCAAAACCATTCTGAGCCAAAACTGGGCACCGAAAATACACCCCAATGCAAGAAAATACCTACTTTAGCCTCGTCATACCACTGGGGCAGCGGACGGGTGTCCAGGTCGTCCCATGTCGGTGCGTATTGCTTATTAAAAATAGATCTCTCCACAATTACACCATTAAAATGTCTACTTTTACGAATTGCGGCCATAGTAAATGGAAGGAAAAAAAACAGAATCCAAAATTTCATTGTAGCTAAAAAAGATAAAAAAAGTTAAAAAGAAATTAAATAATTGTATCTCTATAACGATTCAAAACACTTCGTAACAACCGCCTCCTCTATACGTCAAGTCAGTCTCAAGCACGTCTCAAGTCAACTACTTAGTACTTGCCTACTCAACCAGTGTTGCCAGAGAATACAAAAAGTGGGAGCTGCGCTTTCAAAACGCATTTTAAAAATAAAGGAAAATGCGGATTTGAGGAATACATTCCTGTTTATGCTACAAATGAAATACATTGAACAAAATATAACAAGGGATGTACGCTGAGTAGTAGTGAGTTATTGCCCGACCTTTGTTATATTATCGCAATATCCCGTTAATAGTACAACTAGTGCTTCCGATGAGCAGGGACCAGAAAACCCCATTGTCTTTTTCATTAAGTCTATCAATCGGGTACTACATCATAATTATGCTCCTTCTATCGATAGGCTTACCCTAATGATATGGAAACTGATTCGAACTAGTTAACTACAACCATTGAGGTTAACAGTTTCGTAAGGGTTTCGGATTTAAGCACTTACATTACGTTAGTGTTACCCTATCCATTCTCCCTCTCCGTTGACTGTTTCGCAGATTCGTGTGATTGGTTGGTAAAAGCCTATGTAAAAATATTTTGAATGGACTGCGCGTAGAGATTAAAATAGCTTGATGCCGTTCAATAAGTACTTCATGGAAAAGCCTAAGATATGCTGTTCGCATCGTTAGGGTTTGTAAAAACCAGTCAATTTTATATTTAAGTATACCCTAATGAAAACCCTTTAAAGGGTAAGCGGTTCCGGTCCCTGCCGATGCGTCGTATGCATTCAGATGTTCCGTTCGTTCGATGTTTTGAATTTACTACCTTTTTCCACGAGCAAGTGGTAACATTTAAAAATATTTCGTTAAAGGGTATCTGCGTTAAGCTAACGCGGATAGCGGGGACACTTGCGAAAACGGGTAAAAAGCGGTGTGTCTGGCAACACTGTACTCAACTCAACCTCAACCACAGATTATAAGGTACCTATGTGACATCAACTTCTCAGTGACAAACTTGGCATAATGGTTATTAATCTGTGATTTATTTATTTATTTATTGATCCGCGACTCTCATATAGAAAATGTCCTGACACTATCGGAATTCACAGAAATAAACCTAAACGTTCTCTTTTACTCAGATGCATTATAATTTAGTCTCGAGCACAGGTCCCAAGTGTTCCTTGTTTTTCACAAGGGTTTAATTTTGCTAAGCTGTCTACGGATCGCACAACAATTAATAAATTTATTAATTTATTAATTTATTTTAAATATCAAAATAATGTCACGAAATGCTATCCTAAAAAAACTATTCACATTTGCTTTCATTATTGTGAAAAATGTTGTGAATGATTCTTGGCGTTTAAACATTAAATCACAGATCACCGGAACACAAACAAAACACGCATATAAAAACGGTTTGGGTTGTGAAAGACTAGATTTTATAAAAATCGATTCCGGTCGCTGGTATTACTGTACGCAATATCAATCCATAGACAAGTAGCATTCGTTCGCTTGAACTCTGCTCCATCTCATCTATCTCTCTCATTTTATTTTCGCACGCCTGACAGGCGATGCGTGTCGTACTGTGATGGCTTTTAATACTTTTGTAAATTCAATATTTTTATGATATTTATGTGTTTAGTTACAATAGTTCTGTAATTTAAATTAAATTTGCATTAATGTGCTTACATAAAATGGCGAATCAGTCGCAGAAAGTCGTCTATAAGCTGGTTCTTACTGGTGGTAAGTGTCGTGTTTTATTTTTATTTTTAATTAATTTATTTAATTACTGTGTTCTGTAAGTTACAGTACAATTGGTTCGGTATTAATTGATTTTTATAAGGGAATCAGGCCAAGGGTGGGATTCCTGGGTAAAGTAAATGGTCTTCTAAAAGCAACACGTGGGTTTTTCTATATTTTGAATTGAATCATTTTCATGAAATATTTTAGGACCTTGCGGCGGCAAAACCACCGGTCAGTCTCGACTATGTACGTTCTTCGAGAATCTAGGATGGAAGGTGAGCATTTTTTTTAGTTTAATTCAATAAATCAAATCTGATGCTTGATAGGTATCTTAATTTATCTTTCGTTTGATACAAAGACCTAGATTTCGTTTGATTAAGAACCTGCTTGTAAAATCATTGGAATCTTCTGTAGGGTTTTTGATAATCTATATCATAGAAAAGTTAGAAATAGATTTCATTATGATCCCCTTAGCTGAATTGTTAGTCAGAGATGTGTCAAATATGTATGGAATACAAAATAAATAAAGTATAATGGAATAATATTTTATTTTTATATAAAAACGACCAACTGCGTTAAGTTATAAACTTTTTAACATTGATTAACAACTCTCTGATATTTTTACAGGCTTATGATACATTAATGTTTTTCTAGAAGTAGTTTTAAGGTCAGTGGGTAAATGACAAACTAAGGCTCCCTACTTAAAGTTCAGAAGGGTAATACAACCATTTTTTTTATAAATGCAAAGCTATGTAATGGGAATTAATTTTATATTTATAAGTGACTTACACAACCACAACTTACAAGATAAGGCCACTCTATTTTAAGTTATTTAGTACTGCTCTACTTAGTGTTGTGTTTCAAGTTGAGCATGCTGCAATGTCTTTGTAGCATAGAGATAAAATTTAAAAAATGTTTCCTAGAATATTCATAATATTTATTTTGATTGATTCTATAACCCCTACTCTGATGTATGGGAGTGAATGTTGGGTGTGGCAGGACGAGCATGAAAGTCATATAAATGCAGATGAAATGCGCTCTTTGCATAGTATGTGTGGTGTAAAACTGATTGATAGATGAGAGTAAGGAATGAAAAAGTCAGAGATAAATGTGGACTAAAAATGTGACTAGATTGAAAAGAGCATGCTTCAATGGTTGGGTCATATGGTAAGAATGGATGAAAGAAGATTGACAAAAGAGATATACAGAGCTAAAGTGAGTGGAAGGGTTGGAAGTGACGGCCCTAGGCATACTTTTTCGAATAAAATCGGAGAATTACTGGAAAAGGGATGAATCTTAAGTACCCAAAATCAACATGTGTAACTCAATGTACGATTGTGGAAGAAGCAAAAGAGATTTGTCAGGATCATAGCAGGTGGAAAGAAGTGGTCTCTGCCTAACCCTTTATATATATTTCCTTTTGATGTTCAACAAGCTGTACTTCATTTATATCCTTAAAACCATATAACTTCGTCTAGATGTCATTGGAAAGCTTTACCAAAATTAATACTTTGTAACAATGACTTGATTTTCTTAATTCAGTAGAATGACAATCGTTTTCAACATTATGCCTTTGTAATATGCAAGTGATTGCCTATCAATAAAAGCAGATAGTGTGAATTGGCCATATTACCCCTCTGCTCCTTAATAGTAACTTACAAAATCCAGATTATTTGGCATGTCTCGTATTTTATCTCAGATTTAAATTTTATTATTGTGATAATTCCTGTGTTTAATAGAGGTTCTAGGCTGTTAGTGTATTGTTACTGTTATGAAAAGGTTGTCTGGTTTTGGCTTCTCCGTTTGGGGATCCGATAAGATCGTCGTTCCACATTGTGTTTATTTCCAGGTGTTCCGGGTGCCGGAAACGGCTACCGTCCTCCTCAGGTACGAAGTGTAACCTTCACAAATTGAAACAGCGCATGTTGTATGCTTTGGGTTTCAAAATTGGAAATATCGCTAGAAATCGGATAATTTGAACTTAAATTCAAATGGAGAATTATAGTCCTGGTAAACCTAGTCAAATTATCAATTTTATTGTTTGTGAGCTAGCATTTCAGTGTTTAAAACTATTGTATTCTAATTAAATAAAATTATAAATAAAGCTAGGTCCACTGTTGTTACCTACTAAAAGTATATCTGAGTCAGCCATTGAAATATCTATAATCATATTTATTTATTTATATAATGTTAATTCTAATCAAATTTATTATTGTAATTCAAGTTTGAAACCCAAAGACAAATTAGCATGCATTTAAATGCATATTTGGACTGCTACAGAAATGGTTCACTTTACTGTATTTTGAGTTTTATAACAAGGCATATGTTATTAGCATAGGTGCTGATAGTAGGATTGCCACCTGTTCTAATAATGTGTACCTGTTGAAATGAATTGGGATTCTTAACATTAAAATTATTCAAATTTAAATACAGTTTAGATTGTTTATAAATGCACTGTCATTTTACATGTTTCTTTTATTTGCAGTGGAGGAGTAAAGTTTGCAGATCTCAGCCCGGATGAGGGTGAGTTAGATTCATATTAAATAAATTGACCCCTTTCTAAATTTTATCAACCATATTGTTGAGGTTAACACACATCAAAAATGTTTAAGGATCAAATCAATCCCTACATTATTTTGATGTTAACTATTGGCAAATAAAGCACTTGCCTAATTGTTTGCCAAAAGGTCAAATATGATGTTTTGACCATATTTCATTTTTATTTATTTTAGTATAGTATAGACTGTTTTAACTGTCATTTCGTATTAAAACAATTTTTTCAGAGCAATCCCCTAATATTTAAAGTTTTTAGACTTATCTAGATAATACAATGAAGCTAGGCTATAAGTTTCCAGGTTGATATGGAGATTTCCTTTCCAAGAAGTTGTAACAACTATACGTTTTCAAGTAATCACTGAACAGCTTGTCTTCTTTGTGCACCCATTGTCACTCGGTAATGTTGGTATTACTGGGAATATTGAACAATTGATATTGATTGAGATTTGTCGGATCGGAAGCTTAAAGCCGTGTTTTGTTTTGACCCATCTCAAAATAACAAAATGTCCCGCGATTATCTAGAGTAACGGTGGCTCGGTTAGGTTGTTTTTTCATGCCCAATTTGTAAGGGCGATTGTTATAGTAGAGGGTTTTTTTTTTACTTAAATCCAACCTCATAATCCCTAGCTAGTATTGTCTTTGACGATCTAGATTATTATGCTAGGTGTTGAGCAGACAATGTATAAGTCCGTATTTTTTTGAGACTGCAAAATATGAGACCAGCCCTTGTAGACAAGTGCGGAAAAGTACGACGGCAAAATGCATTAGTTTATTATACGATACAACCACTCGTAAACAATAGATAACCGATTGATTTCATCGTACTATTTAGACGTTTTTATTCGTTATGAAACTCAACTGCGCGAATAAATATCTATAGTCTTTTATGTAAAGCCGGCCGGAAACAACGGTTTACTGTTTACTATTGCGCCGTGCCAAGATAAATCACAAGATCTTTCGCATAATGTTCTCCCGAAAATAGTTTAGCAAAAAGCGAGAATAATGGCCCTCGGGAGACTAGTACAGATATCATATTAATTACTCTTTAAATCCTAACTGATGCAAAAGAGATTCATCCTTTAGACTTTTACTTTAGCGAGTGAAAAAATATATCTATACGACGTAAGACAACACTATTTTCCTTTCTATTTAAGAGTTTTAACTTAATTCTTCTTTATTAAAACCCTTTTTCTTTGTTCCGTTGCTGTAAATCTACATTACATTCAAAACGTTACCCTTTGAAATTCAAATTGATGCTGACGACCTCGTCGCTACCCTTGCAGATCGCAATAAAACAATCCTAAGGTTTCTCCAAGTTAAGTATACAATCGTAGGGTTGTTCACTCCAGTTATATCCATGACAATATTGCTGATGCGATTCTTGAACCTTTCTCGGGTCGTTCGCTCAAAGATTCGTTTAAAAACATTTGAAATTTCGAAAAAGAATGTCGCGAGGATTACGGCCGCTGTACACATTGGGCCATTGCGTTAAGCCATGGGATTGGCCCAAAATATCGAATCGCGTTTACGCATTGGCGTATTGATCATTCTGCATTGGCGTTTAAAATATCGTCTCATTCATAAATATCGCGTCAATACTTAACACGGCACGAGAAAAACTGTGTTAAGTACTTTGTTTGTTCTTATGACGTTTTGACACGTGAGGTAGGTCGACGACGGCCGCTCCGTGCCAACTCGGTAATTGCGTTTATATTGCGAAATACTAACCTGTTTATTCTACGTAATATTATTTTAGGATGAATGATAAAACAGTCTACAGTTCAATAATTCACGTTGATTTATAATCATCGATTCTATAACAATCTGGATAACATAGGATGTAACAAAAACCCATCAGTTCTTGCGTGGCAATAATATGCGTCTAATCGCGACTTACGAAAATATTTATTTCAAAGTAAAAAAAATAGTTTTTTAGGGTTCAGTACCGGCACTGTGTCGGTATTGTTACTAAAGCCCGTATTAATAAACTGATCTCAACTCAAATGGACTTCTCGAGATGCGTCAAAAATGACAGTGTTCTATGGTTCGGCGTTTACTTTGACAGTATCTTGTGACGAGCCTCACAGTCAAGATGAGTTTATTAATACGGCCCTAAAGCGGGTGATCCAAAGGTCTACACCGCCAATGGAGCGCCTGAAGACCGCGGACTTTTAGACCTTTGGCTCGCTGCTGGCTCGTGCGGTTTTGCTCGCTCCTTCCGTCCGTCTGTCTGTCTGTCCTTACTTTAAAGAGCTGTATCTTTTGAATCGTGAGAGATAGCGTTGTTATTACGGCAGATACCTTAACAAAAGAAGAATGAGATTTAAAAAAACTATACTGTACGGCGGTACCGAAACCTCGGTGCGCGAGTCCGATTCGCACATGACCGGTTTTTTTTAGGGTTCCGTACCTAAATGGTAAATAGTACATTTTAGTAAATGTCATATTAAAAAGCTCAAAACTATTTTTTATTTTATTATTTCCTGACGTATAGCTAATTATTTCAATAATATGAAAAATTAAATGAAGTGTTAATTATTTACAGTTTAATGGAAGGTCCATTGCATAGAAAATAAAGTTCATAACAAAGTGAGTGTTCTCTTTTGCTAGCTTAGCCTTCCAAGCATATAATCTTAAATACGGATGCGCGAGTCAGACTCACTTGACTGGTTTTTTTCATTATCGTTTTGCCCGTGTCGTCAAAAGGGAAAAAAACCGTACCGTGTGATATGATAACCGTACCTTTCCTTGTTTTATAAACGCTGCGGCCAAGATAATATTTTGACGTGAAGATAACCCCGCGCCACGAGTCTAAACAGTCCAAATGTCTCAGTATCATAGTAATAAACGAGCTTTACTTTATTATTAAAGCGAAGTATAAACGAGAGATAACAATTATTATGAACGATCATACTTATTAACGATCGTAAACTCACAGTTCCGATTTCATATATGAAATCATTGCCAACGTTTACGCCCAAGATGGCTACATGACATCATTTATATCTCCTACTCACAAAACAGTGTTTTCATGAAGCACTTTTCTAATTGAAAAAAAAAACCTATAAACAAATAAGTGGACTGTTTTTGTTGTAGCTAATGCCTACACCACACCCCTTTTTCTGTTATGAAGGTGTGGCCGCTATAGACTCGACAGATTTCTTGCGAGACGGGATTGTTTTTCCGTTTTATTTTCGTTCCTGGCTTCAGTCACGTGCTGTCTATTTATTCCCGAGCTAGCTTTACTGAAAGGCGTCTGCCATTGTAATGAAAATTAGTTGCCTCCAAGATTATAGGATCTGGAGACTCATTGAGGTTCCAGATTCTTTATTAACTCCGTAAGAATCCACCGCTGTTTTTTGACGGAATAAAGAAAACAAGTTTGTGGACAGATGCTCATACTGTGTTAATGTAAAAATAACATTGAATGGATTTTTGTTGGTTATTTGGCTTATTCAAATGTAAATGTAACTTTCGTGCCAACGGACGAGATCGTCTAGATCGAACGGTTTTTGTAAAATATTTTGGTAATTCCTTTCATCGTTGAACCAACTTAGTCTTAGCAAACTGCTACTAATTCAGCAGTTTCAATTTTTAATGAATATTCTTATCTGTCTAACTCAGAAAGAGGTTATTGTTTAGTAAACACATTATACCTATCATCTATCCACGCTCAACTTGTTTGTTTATGTTATACTTACCAGTTTAATTTACTTAGGAAGGCTGTATTGACGCGTTGACATTAATATGGCTTAAAAGGAGCCTGTCACTTAATATTAATAAATACAGCGGCGCACTTAAGCAGGGTTTGTCCAATCGTGGAAATCTCTCCAATCCCCCTCAAGGACGATAGCTCTTTGAATACATTTTCCATCGGTAATCTCCTTATAAAAATAGAATTAGCCCGTGCGATGAGCAGGGGTGGCCGAGGGGCTTCGCGGCGGCCACGTGAGTTACAAGACCGTGTGATCGTGAGACGTGACGCATGACCACGTTCAAGGTCACGTTCATGGTGTCTTGAAATAAAGCGTTGCGAGCGTTCTATTTTTCATGCTGGAGAACAGTTGTGTTAGGTGCGGAGCATGCGATCACCTGATTACTAGATTTGTAACACGGAAGTTTTTTTTTGTAATTATAGGTATATGAGTTTTTCGCTAAATATCAGAACGCAACTAACTGATTTGCGTCTATCGATGTCATAACCTTTCAAAACCTATTATTCGTTTCAATGCACGAAATCCAACGCAGAATAACTTGAACCAATTATCAAATCACTAAATTGTACTGCAGAGATAGCTACGAAGCAGGTCATGTATATAAATACGTTTTAGTGTACCAGTTCTTATCTGAAATGTCAGTGATAGTATTGGGGCTCAATCAACTGGCATTACGTTATAAAAATATTATCAAAGAGGATGTCAAATCATTTGATGCGGGTATATCGTATATCTCAGTATGCAATCTGTGATGCAATAGCCGCAGTCACGTAAGTCAATATTTCCATAAATACTTAAACATTGATGGTAGTCGTTGCGTTCTTGTTATTGTCAGGAAATAATGTAAAACATGGATTTTCTTAGGCCAATTATGCTGTAGGTATGTTATGTTATGAATGAAATTATGTTGCCAAAACATTTTTCAATTTCACACAACTTAGAAGTTTACTTCGTGTTTCAGACGTAAACACGTCAGGAGTGATTAATAATTGCAAACTTCCTCCCGTTAGCGGTGTTGTTTCACATTCCCAGTTTTACACTCGGTGAGTACACGGGGTTTATGAATAGGTGTAGTTTACAGACAGGCATGTTTTACATCACATTTACTTTGGAACAACCTTAGTAATCTCAGTAGCGTGTTTGGGTACGCTTCTTTTTATTGGATTTTAATAACTCTTGCCTGCTACTCCGTCGGCGTACATCTTTATCTATTGCTATTCTCTCGGTAACTATTAGATTAGGTACTATTCTTCTCCGGTTGTATAAAAACATTTATAAATGACTTTACTTTCGTTCTATTATTTATTTACACGTGAAACTTTAGTTCGATTTCATTTTTAACTGTGGTAATGGTTATTAAATGGACTGGTATGGACACATAAAATTGCTCTAACCTTGCGGTTATCACTGATATCGGTTACGTAAAGTGTCACGGTCAAGATTGATTGGTGCGGAACGCTAGCCAAATCCATCCGTTCCGAACGTAACGTATTTTATTTATTTATTTTAAATAGATCTCATCATTCTGGTGTTATGACAGGTAGTCTTAAACCTGACTGACATCGTTTGTCTTGGTTGATTGATCTCTGAAAGATTGTCTCGCTTTAATAATTATGAACGGTCTGCTTCTTTATCTTATCAATTATCATTATTTCCATCAGTCAATACTTGCGCTAGTGTTATATCTTTGCTGTGCTTTGTGTAAAGATCAGACATGACGTACGTGCGAGCGATTCTTTACCACAACAATATTATCTTTTAGCTACATTTTCTTCGTTTATCTTTCGTATTACGTTGATAGATTTGAAAGTAAAAATGGGCATGCATATACTTAAGAAAGCTATTCCTTATGCATACGGTATTGATAAAGTAATGTCTGTCTGTTATAAAAAGGCATTTGTTGCATAGGTTGTTTACACGAAACTCGAAGATAACGACCAATGACTAAACTAGTACTGAAATCTACTTTAAAAAGGTAACGCGATTTCTTGAGACTATTGAGAAATGCCATTACACAGGTCCAGTGACAAAAATACGTGAAGTAACAAAGGTCGTAAAGTCTGCATAGACCCATTAGAGTAAAACGTGATCAATCAATATAACAAAAGACTCAATTTGTATTGTTATCCAACAAAACATTACATTTTGCCTCATAATATTGTGCAATCGATTTTGACAGGTTACAGTAAAGACCTTGCACTCGATTCATTTTACATAGCTAGGTCCAATTTCTTAGTGAAATCTAAGTCATGGCGTATCAAGCGAAGCTACGATTTGAGGTTTTTAAAAATGTTGTAGAATCTAAGTGTTTCAGGCGAGATATGCCTAACGGATTGCATACGTTGCACCGCGGCGGCTGTCGCCCAGGCCACCCAGGGTAGCAATGGTGAGTGCCGACCCGTGCCGAGGTAAACAATGGCCTGTTCGCGCTATAACATCGTAATGAAGCCCCGGCTATCAGACCTCGTCTTCGCATTCGGCTACTGGCATCCATGTCCAATCGCTCATTACCTTAGTCATCATCATTAGCTCTGGCTTTTGTTCATAGCGGGCACGTGTGTTATTAGTAAGCCAACAGCTACGTCATCGTAGATCATTAGAGGAATCTTTTCTTTCTGGTTATACAGCGTTTTTATAGCCTCGTTATGGGCACTTTATGAGTAACGTTTGTAATAAATGTAAAAAATGGTTCAGGACCCGTTTTATGGTCGCCTTCGCAAGCATCCGTCACTTTCGCATTTACACAGGTCAGAAAGTGACAGATGCTTTATCCACATCGATAAACACGACCATAATAGGCCTGCTCACTCAGTCTCTCCTTATTGGTTATTACTATAGTTCACTAAAGCTCGCTCAAGATTTACGTCATAAGAAGGCGTGTAAGCACAGGGCAATGTCCACGGAAAGGTTGCCAAATGTTTTATTCATATTTTACTGGCGTTTGCCGGGCCTCAACAAGAATCAGTTCATTGAATATCTCTGCGACGTAATTGGGAAATGCTTGACGTCATCTCCCACTTTCATTCTTGTAATACTAAGAATAACACAGAACCATGCTACGTTAATAAAGTAGCTTTATAAATCAATTATAAAATCACAATATAGTTAATGATGATGAATTATAATAAACCTTTGATTCACATTACCCCAATGTTTATGTTTGCACAAGGCAAACGAGCTTGGTCATTACAATTTACCTCCGGCAGTGGATAAATTGATCGATGCACGGCAGTTGATAATAATTGGACCACAACCGAATCATAACACGCGATGTCTGTATAAATTACCTTAACTTCCATTATATCTGCTGCTGAATACAGTGAATACTTTACATTTTATTGCAGCTATCCTTTCCGTGTCCTGATTTATGATTTGGCCGTGTTCGTGCTCGTTTTATGCCTTTTCGGTCTTTGTAATGTCATCGATACATAAGTAATAGGCAGTTGATACACGCTTACGTATAAGATTATTCAAACTGGAGATAACGAATGACCCCTCTGATTGGACGATCCGGTTTGAACCGGTCACGAAATAGATAAAATACAAGTTATTACCCACGAGTGTTGGACCCGTCATAATATGTTAGGATTATTGTTTTGATGGCGCGACATTTGGCTCTGCTTTATGGCTTTTATTTGAGTACAATACGACACCTAGCCGTAAAGCTTTATATAGCCTCGACCTTGCAGAGAAAGTAACGTGTTCGACCTTTAAGAGTGTGCCATCAATAACTTAGTCATCAGCTTTGTCCTCAAAAACAACCTTGTTTTCGTAGCGCAGGTATGACCTTGTCTAGGTTCCGATCCTAACACATATTCGATCTACAAACAAAACAGAAAACATGATGAATGGCGTTCATTCAAAGTTCATAAATAAACCGTGTCGAAACTGTTAAAAACACAATTTGCATTGCCCTTTGGTTTAAAAATTGGCATCGCTTCAGTTCCTTTGCCTGATTGTATTCGTTAAAACGTTTTCTTTAGCAGGAAATCTTTTTTACGGGACACAGGAAATCGTATTTTTCTTCAGAAGTTGCTGGTGGTTGCCAATCCTTTGAAATGTCAAGTGAAGTGATTACACTACATCTTCCGCTATTTGCAATTTGCAGTTTTCATTAGATACAGAAACGGGATTGTTTACTAAATGACGCATCGTCTTTACTGTAATATACGGTATATGCCCGACCAATGTTGAAAAAAAACACAGTATTGCATTTGCTTAGTTTTTGCTTTTAAACGCCTGATGAGATTTTGATCATTTAATCATCACAATAATATTATAGTATAGACAATTTATAAGTTTAGAAACGCATAAAAGCATTAGGTATTTAACAACAAATAAACAAAACAATTATTGCATTGTCATTTAGGTCTGAGCTACGTTTGAAGTTTTACGTCTCTAGGTCATACGAAGGTTAGTTTAAATCAATTACAAAACGGTCGAGAAAGTGACCTAAAAAAACTTGGAACAAATGAAGTTTTTGCCAGTACCAAGGTGCAGTGCTCAACTAATGTAGAATGTAGTATCGTAAATACATTATTTAAAAAAGGTTCGGTTCTTCCTTTCTTTAGGAATGAGGTTTGCACACACTACCGGTGTTTCCTAGAAGATATCGCTATTTTCCCACATCTATTAATCGCCTTAAGGAGTAATTTAATAAGTGACTCTTAAATCCTCCGCCCATAAATTAAAACAAGTAAACTTGGCTTTGGGATCCCATAAATCGTTTAAAGCCCCTTCATATAGTTAGTTTCAACATGAGATAACCTTTGAATTATGATGGTGCAAACTTTGCAAAGAGAGAATTACAAAGATTCCATTCGATTAACAGTCGTGGTATGTAAATAAAACGTTGCGATTACATTTTCAATGCCTCGTAAATTTCTCCTTGAATCTGCGCAGCTGACGCCTGTCGTCATGCCTCGCCTCTCTTATTTCTTTTTTTGTTGTTTAGCTCTAGTATTATTAAAGTTTTTGCTCATCCGCCTTAAAAAATCGTCGATTTTCGTCCGACAGCATAGCAATGTTTTCTCGACCGGACTGTGAGATTAATTCAGTCTTTGTTTTGTTTGTTAATTTATCCTGTTCTATAGAAATGCTAGTGGATTGACTATTACGTTCCATTCGCAGTTGGAATGAACACCCGAAACTGACTTTACTTTAAGAGACCAAATGCCTTAGGACTACTTTACCACCTCTCCTCCGAACGAAAGGGAAGCCTATTTGTTTATTTTAACCTCGTGTGGTGTCGAGTGATGTTAATTCGGAAGAGTTATAATTGGTTATGTAACCCGATCGTAATTGTTAGATCACTATAGGATTGTACGCGAGTTCATTGGCAAGGTGGCTGAAAATAAAACTCGACGAGACATCACGGCCGCCGCGTGTCCCAGGCTCGGGCCCATTTGAAAATATATCGAATAATGTCGAAAATAATTCGTTAGCCTTCAGAAGAGTCATGTGACAATCATTATATTTCGACACTTGTCTAGTTTTTTTTTAGGATAAATAATAATAGTAATGAAAATAACAAAGCGAGGACAGTTCCTATCTTCAAAAATAATATTGCGCCGTGTTGTAGATACAATGTAAATTTTCAGTTATTCATTGAGAGGATTTGCGCAATCCACCAGTTTATTCTGTGTCTAATAAATATCTAAAACGAGAACTTGGGTTTGTATTTCAAGCCATTTAGGATTTTTCGACAAGCGCTTGTGCAGATTCAATATTTTTTATTTCGCCTATGACGTGATTGTTGCGTGCCCCTCTCATTAAGACACATTAAAATCTACTTCTGCCATGTCCGAACCGGTAATTCTGTCAGAGGAACAATTACGCGTGTTTATAATTGAGTGCACAGGACCGTTGGCGTGGTGACAAACCGGCGCGGTGCACAATCGGTGCCGGCGGCCGTTTGAGGATGAAATCGGAATCGTCTTACAGTAACAAGATCGTTCGGGATCTTCAATTAGTCGACACGTAACCAGTACGCACAAGTAACCATTACACGGTACAACTAGAAACTTTGATATGGAAATTAGAGTCATTAGTAGGCGTTACCCTGTAATGAAAATGGACACTGGTTTGCGTTAGGTCCAGTAAATTAACTTATCTACATGAATAATTACTAAGTTGGCCGGGAAACCTGGATCCCAAAGCCAGCTCATTGGAATGACTAAGTACATGGATAATGTATTTTTGACATCAATTAGTATCACACCGTTTAAGGAAATGTTTCAATTGCCAAATTATGATATGGTCCTCTTTTGGTTACAAGACTGTCATTTTAACTTAGCTGAACTAATATTGTACATGTATTTCTGACATCAAACAGTATCTTTAGAAGCATCACTCATCACAATCACACCCTTTAAGGAAACGTGTCAATTGCCAAATCATGATAGTTCTTTTAGACACGATGCTTATATGTTACTAGAAAAATATTGAAACCGGTTGAATATTGAACCTTGTGAAAAACCCAGATTATACTTAGTTGTGCGCGCTTTAGATGTAATGTTACTAAGAATTAATAGTTTCTAAATGGCGGATCTCGTTATATGAACAAAGTTGGACATGTCGACCATGTCGTGTCTATTGGTGTTAATTTTGGCATTAGCTACAATGCTAAGCATGGTGCGACGGTCGTTAACAGTGATTTGTAGGTGATAATGTGTTCTGCGGCGCGCGTGCGCCGATGCTGACGTCACGAGCATAATATTACGCACGTGGTTTTGTATAAATTATTATCTCTTATGAATTGCTCTGCTCTGAATGACACAATATGCTTTCAATTTATGAGTGTATGTTATGAATGTACTTTAGGCGATTATGGTTTTTAGAAGCGCAACTTTGCGTAAAGGCAAAGATCACTTAGGATTTCTTTAACATTATCTTTTAAGAATTGTACCAATGAAATCATGTATCGGGTAATAATTACTAAATCAATCGCTGAACTTCACATATAAGTGGATGGAAATATAATAATAAGTAAACACCAGCGGCTTTTTAAATAGTATCTTATAAAATTGTCTATGTGGGTCGGTAGGTAGTATATTTACTGATAATTCCGCAAATAATGGTCTCACGCTTTTTTAAACGTGACTTATTCCGCCATTTACTACTAAGTGGATAATATGTTTCAGACTTTACTGTTTTCAATTAAAATTGCAACTTAATCATCTAATTGAGCAAATGGAGCGATCCTGTTATTATGTCTATTGTATTATGTAGAATAAGCAATAAAAGTAGGCCTCCAGTTTATTATCATATAACATATAACATTTATCACGTTTTGCTCTTCTAAATCAGATCTATTACTATCATAAAGTTGATACTAGGTTGCTAAAACGCAATGGAAACCAGCTATGTGTGTGTGTATGGGAGTAACTTGGCAAGGATATCCCGTCTTATTTCCATTGTAATTACCACATTAGGAACACATGGTGTTTTGGCTGTAATTCAAACGCTATTAGCGAATTTTAAATTATTCTAGACTGTAAAACATAGCTTACGTGTCATCGTGTCCTCAAAGATTTCAAATTGTTTTGATTGAAAGATTTGAGCCAAAAGTAAATGAAGGAAATTGTTACAGCCACGAAATTCCAAGAAAACCTGTTGAAGACCATGATTCAAATTGAGAACACGTTCTTCGAGCTCGGCAGGACGTGCCAGCGGAACTGCCTCATCATCTGCGACCGAGGAGCCATGGATGCAAGCGCATGTGAGTGACATCTTTCTCATGATAAATAGTTCATTCTACAACCTTAACGTAGAGAAGTGTAAGATATATTGTTATTCATGTAAACATTGTAAACGCGTATTTTAATGTGGGCAACTGAGATAACAAAACCACAAATGTTTCAGCTGTTTCAAATCTAAGTTTATAGCTCTCGGAATCTACGTCATTACAATGTCATGAGCGGCTCACGTGAACTCGAATCATGACTGTGTTGTCATTATTTGTTTGATGATAGATAACTAAGCACAGTGGGTGGAAATCGAAGTGGTTAATAAAATATGAATTCGTAAACCATAGATTATCCTTCATGTAACATAGATAGGTATGTATGATTCAGATACGGCTAACACATGTATTTTCTCGCTTGCGAATCAATGATTCTTCATTTTACACTACGAGTAGGTAAAGGGGGATTACCTAGCAACGTATTTGCACAGTGACGAGCAAGTTGTGCTACTAATGTGCTAATCTTGAGCGAAAGTTCGATGGAAGGAAATCATTAAAAAAAAGCCCTAAATCTCAAACTAAGCTCTAGGCGATGATGTACATACTAAGCTCAGATTCACACAGCATTGTACTGCACTTTTATTTTATTTTTTTATATTATCGAATAGCTACCGAATACATCAAGATTAGTAAGATGTATAATTCATAATCAAAATATTCGTGCTCTTTATACACCAAATATTTCCCCTTTTACGCAACCGTTCCTTTTGTATGCGGGGTCACCACCAACTCTGCTAACTGCTAAAATCTAAGCTCAATATTAAATTATTTAATTTCAGTTATATCAAAGGAGAAGTGGGAGGCGATGTTAACTGCTAATAGCTGGAATAGCGTAGAGCTACGCGACAACCGGTACAACCACATCGTCCACATGGTCTCCGCGGCGAATGGGGCTGAAGACTTCTACTCCACTGAGGTGAGCCACTGGAAATGAGCACTACACTACACGTGCCGCGTGCGAATGAATACAATTTATACGATAGTAAGAGAGGCATAGTTTAGCACGTTCCCCATGCCTAATCAGCATTTTTGCAAGGAAGACCAACTTCTGTATTTGTACTATTACTAATTCTGTGGCAGTGTCCAGTCGTGAAGTCAAGGGGCGCCGGCTTTGCTTAACTACGACAAGTTACATGAAATCATTGCGTATATTTTAAGATTGAAATTGTATTTAATACTAAAACCGGCCAAGTGCTAGTCGGACTCGCGCACGAGGTACACGAGGTACCATTATCTATAAAAAAACACGTTTGTTGTATGGGAGCCCCCTAAAATGTTTATTAAATTTTAATTTAATTATTTATTTTTAAAGTGAATATGTAACTTAATTTTCTGTGAATATTTCAAGCGTCTACCTGTTATTAATATGGCAAGGACTTGTGCAGGTCAAAAATAAAATCATACTAAACATCGATCAAATCGATTCAGGCTCGCCATAAGTACATTACGGACTACCTAAGCAATACGAACTAGTGAGTATTGTTGATAAATCTGTGATTTTTAAGCTACGATAGGCCATTCTGGTTAGATATTAGAATTATCTCACGTATGTAGTATCGTATGATTCAAGCCGTCACTATTTGCTCGCGAAAAATGCAATGAATTTTTCCACTCGATATATCATGGCATTGACGTATTGTTTGTTGGCTTAGGGCCATTTCTGTGCGATAGATAAAATTGTCTTATCGACAGAGACTCGAGGATCACGAGTCTGATAAAAGCCTATTATAATCATATCTCAATTCAAGGTCATCAATTGTGAAAATAAGCTATCTGCAGTATTTAATCATTTTATCAATGTTTTGTTTACAATTATAAATATTGTTTGTCAACAGGACCACGCATGCCGCTCCGAAGGCGTTGAGCTGGCACGGGAATTGGACTACAATGCTGCCGCCGCGTGGATAGGCCACCCGTACTTCGACGTCATCGACAACTCCACAGACTTCGATAAAAAGATGAACCGCCTCATTGCCTGCGTCTGCCAAAAGATCGGAATAGAGACCGGGGACCGTCTCAACGTCAACTCGAAGAAGCGGAAGTTCCTCGTCAAAAGTCCCCTGCCTCCGGATTCCGAGTTCCCCCCCTTCCAAGACTTCGATGTCGTTCATAATTACTTGCAGAGCGATGTCCGCAAGGCACAAGTGCGGCTCCGTAAGCGAGGGCAGAAAGGTCACTGGTCATACATCCACACGCTTAGGAAGTTCCATCCCAGTAATATGCAGTCGGTAGAGGTTCGCACGCAGCTCTCGCACAGAGATTACTTGAACATGCTGCCGCAGCGCGACGACGCGCACTTCACCATCTTCAAGAAACGCCGTTGCTTCATCTTCAACAACCAGTACTACCAACTGGACATCTACAGGCAGCCCACTCATCCCAGGTGATTTCATCTTCTCTCCTTCGTCTTTTACACTTATGTACTTACTATGTTAGATAGGTTATCTATTTTTATAATAAACTTAATGTTATTTAGAGCCTTGTTATTTACCTCTTCGAACAAATTCTACCGGGTCAGCTTTTTCAGGTAATTTTTGGCATGGGCTTGACTTGTAGAAGTAGCGTTAGTCTATAGGACATAGTGTATTTTTTTTCGTTGTTGTTGATAAATCAATATTTATATTAAATATTTACGTAATTATAAATTTACAGGTGCCGAGGCTTAGTCCTTCTAGAAACTTATAGCGCCACCTACGACCAAGATTCACTGCTAGCTACACTGCCAAAGTTCCTGACTATAGAGAGAGAGGTCACCGGAGAACCGTCCTTCTCCATGTATAATCTCTCGCTAAAGGAAGACTGGAAGACATCAAAAAGGTACTATGCGGGCCAAAAAGATGCAGGCACTGAGTGCCATGGTAAGTTGTCAATGTGCTTGAATATTACCCAAACGCTAATTTAGTGTGTGAATTTGTGCATAATTATCATCCAGTATTACCTATAACATGATTGACATTCTAACCTATCCTAAATTAAAATTTAACTCGTTGTTTTATTTAAACTACTAACATTTAAGCGGTCTTGCAGCTAATGAAACATAATATAATTCTTTAGAATGTGTTAAATTTCAAATTTGTGTTTTCTATTTAACATTTAATGTCTTTTGTGCATGTTCTTATTTTATAGAATGTGAACACTGGCGTAATTGTGGTTGTAGCTTAGTCACATTTGTAGACGTAGATCATAGACAGGTCCTCAACTCCTCACCATCCCTTATTTGTTATTTTGTCTTTTAGTGGCACTATTTCGTTGTCTAGCACCGTAGCAGTACCTGTCATATTAGTGACTGTTGTACCAAGTTGGCCAGAAATTGGCACCCCTTTAAATATTAAAGAGGCGTAATTTTACAGATTCGTATCCTGTCATTCTGGGACATAATCAATGTGATATGATGAATTCGACCGATTCCACTAATACGGCCAGTTCCACTTCCTAACTAACAAGTCAAGATTTAACTTAGGAACTGTAATTTTCGATGATATGTGACTAACACGATTCCGCCAGTGTCTAATCTAGACGATGCGAGGAAATAGTGCGAGGGGTTAAACGTAGTTTTCTTTTGGTTTATCAGGGCAGGCTAAATGGTCGTTGAACGGTCACGGCGGTGACAAACTCAATGGTCACGCGTGTAAAATCAATGGGCACGGTGGTGGAAAGTTAAATGGACACGGTGGTGCGAAAGTCAACGGGTACGGCGACAAAGTGAACGGTCGGCCCGAGGCCGACGGCCACGACGCGGCGCTCGCCCCGCTCGCCCCGCTCAACGGCCACGCGATGGATCTCCCCTCACCAAAGATTCCTAAGAAGGTCGCTCTTAAGATTTAAATCAACTTCTCCTGTCAACTTCTAGATAATATTTAACTATGTTTGAATATCACTTTACTTCTCATCACTAAATTGTAAACCCTTTACAGACAATGTACTTAGGAATCGTATAACGCTAAGTATTATATAGACCGATGAATTGCCGTAAAAGTTGTACTTATTCGTTTATGAATTTATTGTATAAATTGCCAAATGAAACTATTTTTTATAGGACATATGTATCGAATGAAATGCCCGATGCACTTAAAGTGAGAAATCAGAATAATTGAGACATAGTTTAACTGTTTCATATTGTTTGTGCCTTTACACAAAGTTGTATATTTGGATGTGTTTCGTATTAACACCGTCTGTAACAATAAAATGAGTACTTAAGGTGTTTTGGTCTCCATATGATCATAGCAATAATGGTGATAAAATTAGGTTCACATATTTATTCGAATCAACGATACATTATTTACGTTTCACCGTAGTAAGTGATGTTGGCCGTAAAGATTTTTAATTTTAAAGTAACGACTTTCGATAATATGGAGGTCAACCCACCACTTTAAACATGCAGTAATATTTATGGTCTTTTTATTATTGCAATATGTATAGATAATCGTTAAGTATTCTAGGTTTTACCTAGGCCTATTGTAAAATGGTATGAAAACACCACATTGACTATTTTTTATTTATAGAATGTAGTAAAATTTATGAGTCTTGATGTTGTGTCGTGACAGTAGATTGTTTACTTAAAAGTCGATTTAGGGGTCCAAGGTAAAAGAACTACTTACATATGAATTGAGACAGATATTAATGTACAAAACAATCCTCCCCTAATAATTATAGTGGCCTTTTAGCAAAGAAATTCATGTGCTAGATTATTTATTTTTGTGACAGACAAGAGTTACTATTGTGTGGCATAGTAAATAGTTGATGTTGTCTAAATGTCGGATATTTTTGTGTTGTCGAATAACAACTGAAGATTGTTTAATTTTTATAGTAACTTAAAAGTATTTAAGCCCTCAGTAGTGTTATTGAATACTTTTATTAAGATGTTAGAATGGATTCTGCTCAGCCCCGATGCTGCCAGTGTTGGCCGTAGTCCAGGGTAAGCATCGTTTATGGCTGTGCTATGTACTTTTATGATTGATATATATATCGGAACAATGTTGGCTGCAAATTGAAATGCCAAGCAATTGGACCTTTCAAGCTTTTCGGAAGCAAAATCTCTAAATTGCATGTCTATCTGCATTTTATTGTCTTGATTAAAGATAAATGCAATTGTGAACTTTCTTTTATTGTAAACCAATCATTAACAGTGATTCCACAGCGTCGGACGCTACTCACGCATATATTACGACGGCTCTTAGGTACTTCGGATTTGTACTTGTCTCTCACTTGCTCTCATACGCTTTTATTAAGAGCGAGAGAGAGAGAGAGAAGTACAAAACCAAACCAGAAGCGCCTAAGTGCTCACAGACTAGTACGTGGAAATTAAATTCGGCGAACAGTATACGTCGATGATAATATGAATGTTTTGTGATTACGATTAAAAAATCTAATCGACATTGTTTTATTGCTATTTAGGGTTTCGTACCTAAATTGGTACGTAAAGGGTACGCCGCGGATACTTATGCAGTAATTAAAGCAATTAACACAAGACTTGCACAGGATTGTCAAGTGATCTTAGTGGATATATCCAATCAGTTGTGGAAGGTAGAACCTTTTCCAGGGTCACTAGCATGGAATTTAACTGTCCCGCTGTCCGATTTTGCAAAGAAATTAGTGCTTATGGAACTAACTGCTAACCTAACCCTAATCCCTTTTGTCCGCGGTCCTACTGCGTTGTACTACAGACTAATTATTTCTATTTGAATACCAAATTACCAGGGTCGACGGAGCTCCGCTAGCGCGTCTTAACTAACGTGTCCTAAGCCTACCTCATATTTATCATACTAATTTTGGTCAGTAGTACAACGCAGTAGGACCACGGGCAATACACCTACATTAGTCCTCAGGACTGGTAACGCATTTAAAAACGACAAAAATATTTACATCACTGTTACACGACTACGTACAAAGTTGAGGTCTCCTCCGTAAGTGTAACAATAGTGTTAGGAGACATTGCAGCCTTGTGATTATAGTCCTGAGAATGCAAATGTAATATCTCAGATCCCACTTACTATCAATACCATTATTGTGGCTTGTGTTGTGCGCAAGTTCGCCTTCTTTGCCATGAAAGAAATTCGGAAGAGGGAGGGTTCTAGGGGGTTGCAACAAATGCTTAGGTTTCATCCGACCAAACTGGAATAAGGTCTTTTTCCAAGTTTGGTTAAATGTAGCCTTAGGGCCGGCGCTGACTGCCGGCATGGCACGGCGTGTCATGGCAAAGGATTTCGGTACTGATATAACCATTTTTAATCTTATTACCATGAGTATAGAATTCATGTTACTTTATTTTGACACAACGATGCCGAGGGAGGCCGCGGTAGGACAGAACGTGCCTAAGCATTCCACGGGATGCCGCGGAAGGCCGTAGCGGCCTTCGGGATGCCACAGCATAATTTGCCGTGTCATGCCAGCAGGATGCCACGGCATGCCGCGGAAGGCGTAAGGGCCGGCGCTGACTGCCGGCATGGCACGGCGTGTCATGGCAAAGGATTTCGGTACTGATATAACCATTTTTAATCTTATTACCATGAGTATAGAATTCATGTTACTTTATTTTGACACAACGATGCCGAGGGAGGCCGCGGTAGGACAGAACGTGCCTAAGCATTCCACGGGATGCCACGGCATGCCGCGGAAGGCCGTAGCGGCCTTCGGGATGCCACAGCATAATTTGCCGTGTCATGCCAGCAGGATGCCACGGCATGCCGCGGAAGGCCGTGTCATCCTTCGGAATGCTGCAGCACAACTTACCGTGCCATCCTGTGCCGTGCCGGCAGTCAGCGCCGGCCCTTAGTGAAATAATAAAATAAAAACAGAACAAAATATTTAAGTTCTTTTATTTCCCTCTCTTAATTTTTGTTCCTTGTAAATTTTAATGACCTTTTTCCCTGGTATAATGCTTTGACTGAGCCCTGGTCTCTTCAGTTTTTTCCGATCTGTTCCACTTTCCCAAGGGTCTTCAGCAGAATCTAGCACGACTTGAGGAGGTGGAGCTGAAGTCATTGTGCCGGATCCTTCACAAACAACTGTATTAAGTTTCTGTAAAAACAAAAAGATACATTAGGTCTATTATTCTATCTTTGCATGCCCATAGTTATCAGCAACATGGTAGAATTATGCAAAGATGGGCCAGGACACTTAAGGTGCATGGAAATTGAGAGTTTGGAAGGTCAAGGCCTTATGTCTGTTCCACTATAGGGCATTTCTTTAAAAGTTTGTACCTAGTTAAGGACTAAAATTAAGAAACATATTTTCCACTAAGTTACAAAAATTAGTCTTTCATTTATATACTACCTCTCAAAGCCAATAAGCAGTATCTCATTCAATAAATTAAGTAGATTCAACCCTCACCTGTTACTAATATGCTTGCATTTGGTTCAGGAGTTTTGTCTTAGATACCACCATTTGTCTTTATAAAACTAATTTTCGTAACTCAGAGGAAAAGTTAATGTTACTTAATTTTTCTCCTTAACTAGGTACAAACTTAGAAACGCCCATTAACGGATTCGAAATATTTATTCAGTAAAGTAAAGTAATTCAAAGTAGTATTCATTATCTTACACTCGGTTTATAATTTAATTCTATCAATGTTGAACTATGTTGACATGGTCCCAAATTTAGACAACAGTGTCAACTGAAACGGTTGTGTTATACAAGTATTGAAATCCATGTATTTTTTATTCATCAAAAACTTAGCATGGTCAAAAAATAGACTGAATAGCTGGCATCATGCTCGCCGCACCATTTGGGAGCCATGTGTGACTGATCAAATAGGCAAGAAGAGTTTCCTAGTCTCATGCCTATTTTCTAAAAATCCTAGTGTGAGGCTCAGTCTAATTTGTACACAACTATAGATTGTTTTACCCATCATGATGAAATGATTATAATATATGTATATCTCTGTAAAGTTATTTAAAGATGACCATCGTGGACTTAATAGAGAAATAAGTTTATGTATATCGCACACAAAGATAATTGTCAATTGTTTGGTTTAAAAATATTATCTCATTTCTTAAACAGAAACACATGGGGTTAGCTTTATGTGCTTCTGTCAAGTCAATGTATGCATCATACCTGTTTCTCAGCTTTCAACTCCTCAGCAGACTTCTGGATGTCGGAATCGTGTGCATATTTGCAGTTGTGTCCGAACCGACACCTCCCTTTGCGGTAGTTCCAGCATATTTTCTTGCCATTAATCATCTGTGTGTTGTCTTTACCTGGAACCTTAGCAGTCATGGCCTATGTACTTGACGATTGTATGCACAATCTGATACAATGCTTTCCTACATAAGATCCCTGATATCATATCATAACCTCTTGTACAAAGAATGGTACATAATATTGTGGTCATTGGAATAAAGATCCATTGCAAACCAAACAAAGTGGAATTTCTCGTTTTATTTTTGTCTCGTTTTGTGTACTGTCAAATTAGGAAATTAACTTTAATTCATTCAGTATAGGTTTATATTGCCTTGACAATTTTGATGTGCGATGCCTTAGATTCTAAGGCTTAGGAGGATAGCATAATAGCCAAAAGAAAGATGTCTTTTAGAGCATTATGTATCAGTTACAAAAAGTCAAATGAAATAGGTTCTAGACTAGGATTAGTTATCAATAAAAGGAGCAGACTTTTAAATGGTGGAGACATGATATTGCTATACAAATTGGATACAAGTAATAGAAAGTCAACATATACCATTTTGACATGTTTCTCTAATATTGCAGCTTTGGCTAACTCTGCTGCAGCAAATGGGTTGGAAAACACAGATGTTTGCAGAGAATTCTCCCCAAGTGTTGGCTTTGGCAATTTTGGTTTAGAAGCATCCTCGCCAGGTCTGAAACAGGCAGAAAAACCATTTACAATTAACAAAAAGAAACTTTGTGCATATAGGAATGTCAGTCTTAGTTCAGAAGAGAGCATTAACTAATATCACGGATACTCATTTTTAGAAGCCAAACTTTCAATTAAACTTGAATTATTTGTTCACTTTCATACAGACACACACACACAAAGTTGGTATTCTGTTGAGTATCCGAATGTTGTATAGACATCTTTACGATTGTTGTACGCTTAGAAAATCGTAAACATTGACGCGATGCATAGCCTCTCCTAACCTGTCCAAGTCGCATCGACCTGACCCATCATAAGTATAAGTTTCGTGTTTTTTGAAATGGCTGCATTGTTTTTATAACAATCAACAGTAATATATATGTAAATTACGAAAGCATGGCGATCTATAGCGGAAGCTTCGCATATCAAAACGCAGGATGCTTACCTTTCGTCTGAAGACTCTTCATTGTTCTCCTCAGAATCGCTTGATGAAGAAGTACCATAATTTAACAACGCGTTCATTTCTTACGCGAACGTCTTTTAAGTAATTAGAAGGAAGAAAAGTAAAACAATTTCAATTTTAAAAAATATTTGTTTATACTACCCACTACTCAAACACGCGTCGTGACACAGATTATGTTACGCTTCGTTGCCTTCGTTGGTTGCGTTATGGTATGGTTGCCATTGCATCATCGATGTCATTGAGCAGACGAGACAGTGCTGCAGTTTTTTTTTAACAACTTCCCCTTCAGATGTATTTTATAAAAAACCCTAATTTCTCGAGCACGATTGATAAAAAAAAACACGATAAAATTAGAGTTATCGCATACAATCGACATCATATTGATAGTTGCTGAAATACTAGATTGATATAAAGTTTTTATTGGGTTTAACGGTAATTTTGGTACATTGAATCTAAATACATTTCGTAAGAGTTTCCTTGAAATTAGACGGTGTTATTGTCTGATTTCAAAAATAATCGTTAGTGTGAATTGTTTCACTGAAGTCACTAAATCTAACTCTGTCTAGGGGATTTTCTGAACCTCGAAAAATCGTCTGCGACCTGAAATATCCCTTACTTTTAAGGAAAACCTTTGAATTTGGCAACACTGAGACGAGAGCCGAAGAAGGTATAAACACAACAACCTGAGTAAATGCGATGCGCCAACATACAAAGCAAAAAATATATAAATTATTTTAGAAACATACTACAGTAAGTTACATTTAACGCGCATGATTGTTAAGAAAGAGTTTTGATGTACATGTAAAGCTGAAAAATACATAACATTTTTTTTACTAAAGTCTATCTTTGTTTAATATTAGTATGTTGGTTACCAATCTTTTCACCAGTTTGTGGACTCGTATTTTGATGTGATGTGAATGTGATGTTTGAAAGTAAAGTTACCACCATAGACAAAGCAAAAATAAAACCTACGAAAAACCTACCGTAAGGAAAAAATATTTATATTTAGTAGTTTTATAATATTTTATTGAAGCAATAATAATACCGTACAGTCAACAGCATAATTATTTAAATTGTATACAGCTATTACGTCAAATATAAGTGAACATTGATCTTATTTCCCGTTATATAGAGGCGTGTAGATATTTTTGACATCTTGGGAACGTATCTTACGTATCTTTACTTAAACTGGAAACTACTGCCATAGAAAAGTATGTCCAACAGAGAAGTAAGATTAAGCGTAAGTGTTGTATCTCTTTTTTAATCAAGAATTACATCCGAAGGCATACAAAAATGTATTTTTTTATTTTGAATTGTATATTTGTAAAACAAACTAATATGTCCATCTCACGTTCTTTGTGCGGAAGCACAAAAAGCCATCTCTTTTAATTCTTGTGTGGGGATGGCTTCATATGTGGCCTCCTAAACCTTCTCTTAATTAATTAGTAAACACCCAGAAATGGTATCTAATGGTTTCTAAAAAAACCTGCCGGGATTTTATGGCTGGCTAGTATAGCCTCGTCCCGCCCAATGTACAGCACATTGTACAAAGTGACACTAAGCATAACCGCCCAGACTTAAGCCAAAATCCTGATAGACTATTTCATTTAAAAATAAAAGGTTAATAGGTACCTACTCATGGGCAGTTTGGACACAATTAAATGTTTTGGCTTATACATTGCACACATAAAAATGTTTTAGCGTATACATTGGACGTTTGGTTGATATAGCGTTTTTTTTCTTGGGTGGCACGAGGATAGTGCTCTGGGAAAATGTTTAATTAAATTATTTGATGATCTTAGAGCGATGAAGTAGCCGGGTTTGTTAGTCTCGCTTGAACTACTTTCTTTTGTTACCTTCCGTAAAAGAATTTGTAACCGTCTTAGCGCCGATTTTTTCTGAGGCCCTATTTTGATAATTGAAATTTGAAGTCACGTTACCTCGATCGACGATTGATTGATTGATTGTTATTTGTGGTAGCCTTTTTCAATTAATGCTAGGTTTGACTTAGTACTTGTCACTAATACTTGTCACATGTATGTAAACATAGCGTATAAGTGCATCTGCAAGATAGCCGAAGAAGCCGACTATTAACTAAGCGACAAATATCGACCCCCAGCTAAAAATCTACTAATACCTGTCATTTTTCGAGTGGTGTTGACATTCATGTCAAATGAAGTTTTCAAGTGATCTTGTAACTACTCATACCATTATCTGACACGCTGCAGATAGGTTTTTTTTATTGCATGGAGAAGGCAGACGAGCACACAGGCCACCTGATGGTAAGTGGAAACTGTGACCCATAGACATTCGCATTCACAAAACTGCAAGCCTAAGATTGCAAATGCGTTGCCAACCCTGAGGACTAAGATGGAATGCATCTATGCTAGTCATTACATCGGCTGTCTTATCCCCACAACAATGCGAACACTGCTGTTTGGCGGTAGGTTAATGGATAAGATGGTGGTAGCTATCCGGACGGACCCTGCACAATGTCCTACCACCCTCAAAAACGCTAATCACTTACACTAATGACAAATACTAAACTCGTGTTAACCTAGTATAATGGTTAAAATTTGAAAATGAAATGTGACACATATTTAAAATTGGTTAAGTTTTAACGTCGGCCCTTAGCCTCTTATTGGCTTATATGATATAATTGTGAGAAGCAATTAAGACATAACTGATCCCGCTTGAATATAAGATCCTTTGTCATGAGTTTTGTATTAAAACTAAAACAAACCATAAAATTAGAGGCAACGTTATTCCTATTCTCTCGATCATGAAGGCGATGCCAGTTTTTGCTGTCACTCGGGACAGCTAGGATGTAGAAATTCGAAGCTTCGGATACTTTATCTCTTTGACTAGTTATTCAAGACTAGATCCGGAGATGCAGTTTAACTTCGAACTTCGATTTTCAAAGTTGGATCCAGAAACCAGAATGTTATACGTCATTGTTTATGGTGGTAGATTTTCTTACTTACTACGTGGCAACCCCAAAATTTCTTCTTTTTCTTGTGTGAGCGAGAAAGCAAATCGTGCCAGTTCTTCTCGTAGTGAAGGCGGCATCAATTTCTGAATTAATTACCATTTGTCGCGAAACTGCGCGTCCTCTATCTTTTCTAGACCAAAATCTTTAATCTTATCGCGAGTTGTGTTAAATAGTGTTCTAAATGGCTTCAGATGATGAAGTAGACGGTTCATTTGCAGGTAAACGTCCAATATCTATTAGCATGTCATAGGTAAGCCGCGAATAGCGGTATCATGTGTTTACTTGCGGTATAAGCAATTAAAAATTAGAAGAAACTTAGGTTTTGAATGGAAGTGGTATCAACAAACAAGCATCAAACGACATATTGGTTGTTTTTCTACTCGAATTGAGCTGTTAAGTGGTATAATTGTCATCGGTAGGTTGTAAATATTTTGTGAGTGGCAGTTCGTGACAGAAAAGAACATGCAATTCTGCTCATTACTACTTAACAAAATGGACGCCGCCAAACAAAGGGATTAGTGACCTTAACCGCTAGGAGCGCGCGTGTTTCGGGATTTACTGGGTTCTCATCGGTTTGCCGGTCGGGACAGGTGTGAAGCATGGCTGCCAGTGGTTTGACCAGTTTATTTTATTTTTTTAGGCGACGAGGACGTGGAAGAAGGTGAAGGTCAGAATGAAAATTCTGGAGAAAGTGATGAAGCTCCTCCAAAGGTAAGAGGTTAATTTTAATTGTTTCAGTTGCTGTTCATGTTTAATAATCATCTCAAGTTTATTTGTAAACAAGTGCTTGATAACACTGTTCACACCTATGGGTGTTTTAATTACCCTCTGATGCTGGTAAACAATAGCAATGACATAATGATGTGTTTAAATTTTCGAACAGCTCATTTCCTGTACTGTTTCGAATTTCAAATCAAAGTAGATTGAATAAATGTTAAATCAATTGTGCCTATTTTATTTTGCTAGGAGGATGATGACTATTCCCCAGAAGATGGTAGAAAGAAGAAGAAGGGAAAGAAAAGAAAGGCCCGTGGAGAAGACAAGAAGGGTAGAAAGAAAAAGAAGAAGAGAAAGAATGAGAGTGAAGATGTAAGTATAAATTTGAATGAGTATCTTACCTTTCAAAAATGGATTGTTCCCATTTGTTACCACCTGCACACTTTTGCTGGTTTATTGCACATTAATAAAGTCCTAAGTGGCAACAAAATATGCTCAGTGGCAACCCTAAAAAATGGACATAACACAAAAATTCTAAATAAAAAATAGGAAACCTTGGGTATCCATACATTAAATTGGTGTAGGTTCATTATCAAGAAATTATGTGAATAAGGATGGCATTCTGATACCATTCCTGGCATAATGCAATCAAACAAGACACAAAAATAATAAGATAATTCTAGCTGCAAATATGCTTTTAATTGCCTATATCTATGATTCTGCCAGTTGAAATGACAAGTTATTTGGGGCAAAGTGTGTGTGTGTGTTTACGTAGTCTCCTGGCTCTTTCTGGGGTCAGCACAGCACAGCAATTTTATTAACAAAGGATTGCCCATAAGTTCGGTCTCCTCTATAAATGTAAGCATACAATTTTAAATTGCAATTTTTTACATAATAGGCAGCATTATATTCAGTGTACATAGATACTCTCCAACCTTATCTGCTCAGATCAAAATCATCATTAAATTATGAATGGTATGGATTTATGGATCAATAAAATCAATAACTTTGAAATTACTATTATACTTGTGCTTTACCTTGGAATGTGCCCATACTGTGTCAAAAGATAATGATATAAGAAAATATATTAGTTACATAAATATAATTTCAGTAAATAATAATGTCTCCTTCATAAATCAAACAAATTCAATTCAAAAGTTATTTTGCATTGAAAATCAGATTTCATTCATTTCTGTTATGTTAATTTGAAAAAAAAGGGTAGTATTCCCTGCAGGTAGTCAGGAACCCTTTTTGTCAAGCCATGCCTGTATTGTATACTTATTTTACTACTTTTATATCACTTTTCCTGTTATTCACAAGTCAAATCATGCAATTGAATTATGTTTCCTGTTATCAAAATGGACTGTAATGTAATTCACATGTGGAAACCTAAGAAAAAAGCATTATCTGGATCTTTAAAGCTGATTTGATGATGCACCTGGAAGATTGTCATAGATAGGATCTCCTCTGTAGTAAATCTATATTACATATTTATATTGTAGATCTGTATTGCAGAGTCCTTACTTATTATATTTGTCTCAATGAGCAGTTGATGACTGTGATAAAATAACCAAGTATGGTGTGCGACAAAAGATTGTCTTAATTATTTTTTTTGTCTAAATTTATTATATTGATTTTTAATTAAAGAGGGTAGATGGACAGAAACTACCTAAGGCATTATTATAATGAAATTTATTAAAAAAAAGTATTCTATTCTAGAGATTTGCTGGTTTATCTTAATGGTTCAAAACCATGTGATGAATTGGTTTTAGGTAAATTGACAACATTTCATTTTTGTGACACCTGCAAATCATTACAGGAATTTAAAGGATTTTGCCTCTTGAACACGGAAAAATATGTATTTAAGTTTATTTATGTTCATTATAAAAAAAACAAGAAAGTGAAAAAAAATCATGGCCGAATGATATATTTAATCTTCGTCAAAATATATTTTTTTGCCAAAATTGTTGTAGGTTTCGAATATTTTAGATTTTAGAGCAAGAAAGAGAACCACAGCGCATAAGCAAACCAAACGCACATGACGCATAACGAAATTTTGACACATCCTTTTAACTCAACTTTACTTTTTTAAATAGAAACAAGACTAACATTGTATCAATTGTGTCGTAGAATTTAAGTTACGGGTCCGCCTAAAGTAAAGGGGGCGCATTAAAAGGACTTAGTTTTTTTTTGACCAAAAATGAAAATTTTATAGCAATCATGAAACACTTAAAAAAAATTCATTCTAGACGCTAAAGTAAGCATGTTTTGTAGAAAAACTTTTTCTCTAAAATCAAAAATGGCCGAGATAATTGACTTCGAAATTGGCAAATTTCTAAGCACTTGTATATAAAAAAGCATTGTCGAGCGTGCCGAAGCGATCGCCGACTGAAGTGGTACATGGGAGAGTACATGTACCGCAGAAATGTACTCCGCCCACTGCCTACGGAAGCTGCCAGGTTTCGTCGCCTAATCCGGGATATACACAGAGTATATCCTGGATTAGGTATAAAATCTATTAAACTAATTGATTGCCGTTGTCGCAAATGCCAACAATAAAATAATAATCGTTTTTAATGTCAATAGTGACTTTCTGTATCTCCGGCGCTGCGGGAACAGCAGCCCTTTCGCCCTTGCATGACGGCGCACGGTCACTTCGCTCGGCTCCGCAGCTTCGGCTTGTTGGTCGCCTACGGCGACCAGCCTCAGCCGGTCGCCTCACTCGTTCCCGCGCTTCGTCATGGCGGGCGAGGACTGCTCTCCCTCCGCGCCTCCAGCTCTATAAAAACACTCTTAGGGCGCGCTGTGTCGGCACGCGTCCTAACCAGCGAGAGCCCTAGATTCGGACTTTCGCAGGCTAATATCGTATACATAAGATTCCATCATTTATCTCGGTAATTATCAAGTTTAGGGAAAAGTTTTTCAAGTAAAACATGCTTATTTTAGCGTCCTTTATAAGATAAAATCATTTCCCTGACGCCTTGAAATTAACCAACATTTGAACCCCTATAACTCAACCATTTTTGAATTTAGAGAAAAGTTTTTCAAGTAAAACATGCTTATTTTAGCGTCTTTTATAAGATAAAATCATTTAAATTAGGTGTCATAATGACATCAATCTTCCGAAAAAAAAAGTTGTCCCTGACGCCTTGAAATTAACCAACATTTGAACCCCTATAACTCAACCATTTTTGAATTTAGAGAAAAGTTTTTCAAGTAAAACATGCTTATTTTAGCGTCCTTTATAAGATAAAATCATTTAAATTAGGTGTCATAATTATACCATTTTGCCGAAAAAATTTCAAGTCCGCAAAAAGCCGTTCGTACGCGTCTTCCCCCATTTCTTCCCGTTTGGGGTCTATTCTTAGTGCATCCCTATTGTACCCAAGAAATATTTCCTCCAAATTTCAAGTCCCTGGATTCAGGAGGAGTTTTATACTTGTAGCATACTTGGTGGTTAGCTAATTCTGATGCTGTTTCCTTGTGCAGGATGACGAATTAGGGCTAGAGATGGCCGAGGCGGAGGGAGACAGCGACTACGCGCTCAGCGCGATGACTTCCAGCAAGAAGTCGCGCAAGGGTCGCGGCAGCAAGCACAGCACGACGCCCTCCACGCCCGTCGCCTATGACTCGGGAGTTGGTGGTAAGTTAAGTTTTACAACAACTGTCATGTGCCCTCCAAATTTAACCCCAATGATCAGGCACGATAAGGAGCTTGACGAAGGCCGTGTGCGAGGGTTTGATTGCATATGATATCGCTTGGTTTTACTTCTTACTACAGGGGTGAAGGTAGATTTAAGTGATGTGTCACTTGTGCGGTAGTGGCACAGGAGTAGATAAACGGAACAGAGAAAAAGCTTCTCAAGAACGTGTAAAATTCTTACCTATTTTGGTAGGATTATCACAAGAGGTTAAGAAAAATTGAACAAAATATTCGTAAAATAGTTTGATTATTCAGTATGATAGAATACTTTACATATTTCTTAAGTAGTCTAATAATTTACTTTTTATAATTTTAGATTTTTAATAATTTATTGTTTCTTTAGTTTTTTAAAGTACCTCATCTAACGGCAACTATCAAAATTAAACTAACATACGTAACTCATGATGCCCCATTCTTAAAGAATGTTTTTTTATAGAAAACATCAGACTAAATAATTTATGTTAGTCTGATAACACTTTTTTTGATACCTGACTCAAAAAGTTGAAGCTTTATCTGTAAGTCCCCACTGAGCGGCCAATTGCGACTCTAGTTAATGTGTTTTTTGCGAAACTTCTTTGGTCTATTTTCGACAAGAGCTCCGTTTCAAAATAATACGACAAAACCAATTAAAATGTTCGCGCCTGTGTCTAGACCGAGTACCGTGGCCAAATGGAAAAAAGGAATCTTAGAGCGTCTAATACAGCCATTTCACGCTAAATTATTTGTAATTTGACAGGTTTGGCAGGTGTATTTTATAATATATTTTTTATAATGGTTCCTCTGCATCAATAGATTTAAGATAGATAAAAAGAAAGTAACTGAATCCTGAATACCCAAACTCTTATATATAACATCGAGGTGTTCTTTCGAGTTTATAAAGCGATCTGGAGAAAGGTATATCACCTTTCACACGGGTTGTGCTTCAATCAGTCTGAAAAACATCTTGCATACTTTCAGTTAACTACCTACGAAAAGCATAAAGAATGTTAAGCATAAAAATAAATTGTGTAATTTTATCAGGCATACAATCAAATAACAACTTACATAACACTCATTTGTCATAGTTTAATTAATAGATTTCTGAACACTAATAGATAGTAACCAAAAACGTCAGAAATGTCTTCTATGAATATATTATGATTTAAGAAATGATGCATTTCGTTGTTATGCGTAATAATTATTATATCATTGGTTTATTATACAGATTAAAAGTATGCAATTTGTGTTATGTAAAATTAAAATGAGTATATTGTATAGGGAGTCCCCTTTCCCCTCACTTTCCTATCTTTGGTCGAGAACCAACTTCGTTAAGATCGATGGCTTTTAAACAATGGCTTTTCATATTATGGAAGCTTGCTAGCTTACTCAGTTGTTTTTAGAAAAGTTAGAAAGTGATTTTTTTATAAAAAACCCATGGATGCTGAATTGGAGGTGTACGCACATTTTTTATGCTATTGAAATGAAATGTGAACTAAAATATTCGAATCAATATTTAATAGAAATAACTGATGCAAGGATCTACAATTTTCCAAATCTATTTCACCCATCACATTGCAATTACGTTCTATCTCATGGCTATCCTATTGTGATAGCGTAACCAAATGGAAATGGCGTGGCGTGAAGGTCACGGGTGCGTTGACCTACGGTAACGTGACTAGTGTAACAATTATAGCGTAGCGCAGAAGGTAGCGTTTTGCTGTCTCAGCTTTTTATTTAATGGCGTTTGGGATACAACTAAGAGACTAATTCAGCGACTATTGTAGAACTTGAATCTTAATCTTTTATTTCATGCCGAATACGACGTTTTACATCATAATAATCATCTTCAACGTCATCAGATTCGTCAAATGCTCTTAGCACTACCATATAAAAATTCGACTCATGGACTTCTAAATCCTAATTTACCGCAACCCTGCATTGTGCCTGGTTGTTCTCATTACACAGGCTGCATTGTCCCGTGAATGGAAAATGCAAACTTCTCGAACCAGCCACAACCCAAAACGAAGAACACCCCCGCAATCGGTGACAGCCCAACTCACCAATAAGCCCCCCACTGAAGAACTTGTGTGAGCTATTTGGACAAATTACTGCCTCTATTCTACGACGACGAACAAAATTGCTTTTCAGCTGTTTTCGTATTTTGAACGTTTTGATAGCTCTTATTTACTTGACAGTAATGGCAGCTGTATTAAAAACAATACCATAACAAGTCAAAAGCAATATTGTTTAACGTCGTAGCATAGATGCCCTGGATACTCCCACTGTTAGCTCGTATTAACACGTATTACACCTTGGTTTCTTTGACTTTTCATAAATACTATATTTATACAAGCCCATTTTTAAATACCCTACCAAAATACAGTTACACCATCCTAGATTGACCAATCTATAGAAATTATTATAGTCCAAGATCCCCAACGCCGCCAGACATCATTTATTTACTGATAAAGAAAATGTGCAACGTGTTCGCATGGATAATGCGGATAACGCCCTCTCACTCGCCAATACTCACAGCACCATTAGAGTTGGATCTGTCTTGTCTGGTTGTAATACTTTAAAATATTTATCTGGCTAACATATTATAATAATGGAGCTTTAGACTGTAAGTGAGACTAAGTAGTTAAATCTTTTGAGAGTATTAAAGCGTGTGAAAGGTAATACTGTCGACGGGAAGTTTCTGGGAGTATTAATAACTCATTTTTAACTCATACGCAAAAATCAGCTGGGAATATTTATGGCTGATCTCAACTTTAATGCTCGTCTCGAAATGCGTCAAAAATGACAGTGTTCTATGGTTTGGCGTTTACTTTGTCGTATCTTGTGACAGGCCTCACAGTCAAGATGAGTTTATTAATACGGCCCTAAGAATGTTAAGAAGAAGTAATACCTGGAAAATGGCCGACTGGCCAAGCTAGCTATACGATCATAGTACATACTAACAGTACTCAATCTTACACATATTGTTCAGTGACGTCTGGCGGCCCCTGGATTCGTGCTCTATCAGTAAATTTCTCACTTATCAAGGGAGTAGCGATCGCATCACTGTAAAAAAAAACCGCTGTCTTAACCCCTTATAATTATTATGACCCCAACGCCGAGACTATACTATGGAAGCTAGACATGTACCATCAAGGAATTTGAATACGTTTGACATAATACGTAAATTAGCTGTGGTATACCCGACGTGACACGACTAATGACACGTGGAGAATGTATAACCGGGCGAATTAAACGAATTGTATCAACCGTCGTCATTCGAGTCCGACTTTATAATACTTCTGTCAAAGTTTAAAAGTATACAAATGGGCAGTTATGTTAGGGGTCGCATTAATAGTTCAATGAGATGCCAGTCTTGTTTAGACTGTCTATGATATACCTTAGGGTCGATTAATAAACTGATCTGAACTGAGCCAGTGTCAAGACGCGTCAGAAGTACCGTTTTCTTCGATTTTTCACTAAGTTGGACATATCTACAGACGATATAGTCTATACGGTTCTAAGAAATAACCAGGCAGACAATTGTCTGCTGATTAGAAGAACAATGTCCACTAAAAGTGTTCATTTGCTTAAAAAATGAACATTGTCAGCAATGTAGTCTTATTTTAACCCCCTAATAAAAAGGGGTTGTTATTAGTTTAATACATATGTGTATCTGTGTATGTGTGTGTCTTTCAGTGGCATCGTAGCTTGTGATGGGGATGGTTACTAGCAGGGATTCATCAAAATCGGTTGGGATGTTTACCACAACCGCTTTTAAAAAAGGTTTTATATATTTAATTTATATCGTACACATTTGTTAGTTCCCCAATGTTTCCCCTCTTCCAGGAATGCCGACAGTCGAGGAAGTTTGCGCCTCGTTTAGACTCGCAGATGTGGACATCGAGTACACGGATGCGGACTTAGAGAATTTGACATCGTACAAGCTTTTCCAGCAGCATGTGCGGCCATTGCTTGTTAAAGAAAACCCGAAGGTAAACACACATTGGTCATCATTTAAGCATATTACAACGACCCGGCGCCAGATCAGCATTGGCTCAGTTCAAAATGTCACATTCAATAGCGAGCTTTCATTTGTGTTAGTGTGATACATTTTTCTATGGACGGCGCGAGGCCCGCGCCCCGGCTATTGTTAACTTTCATTTAAAAAATATATCGTAGAGACACAAATCTACGCTTACTTTTCAATGTTTTATTTTGAGCTGAGGCGATGTTGACTGGAGCCGGAGCTTTGTAGTGTGCCTTAAGGCCTTTGTTGGTCTTTTTTCTACTATATATAGTTTTCTGTTTTTCGTACGCAATACGAATAGGAATCACAAGTATTGTTTGCACACCAGTACTAGTTAACAACTTATCAACTTATTTAGTCTTGTTCTTGTAAAGCTTTGAACATTGCTTGCACGTCGTTGCGTTTAGTGCACTTAAAGTTGCAGTTGCCGTAGCGAGTAAACCTGTTTTAATTGTTCAGGTGCCGGTGTCGAAGCTGATGATGCTGGTGGCGGCGAAGTGGCGACTGTTCAGCGACACCAACCCGCACTACGCCGCCAGCGCGCTCGGCTCCGAGGACAACACCAACACCTCCACCAACTCCGACCTGGGGCCCAAGCCGCGCCCCGGCCGCCCGCCCAAGGACAGCAAACTACCCGTACGACCAACATACACACACATACGCTATCGGAATGTGCAGCGCTTAACGTCTATTCTAAAACTTTTGAGCGCCGCTTTCAAACTAGATACGCCACAAGACTAAATATTTCTTCTTTCCAGAATGAAGAGCTACTAGACGAGCCGGAGGAGGAGGAGGAAGAGGAAGTAAGCGACGAGGGCACGCCGGCTCCCCGCAAGCGCGGGCGCAAGGCCAAGCACGCCGCCGGCGCGCGCGGCAAGCCCGGCCGCAAGCCCAAGGTGCCCACGCTCAAGATCAAGTTCAGCAAGCGCAAGCGCACCAGTAGCGTGAGTTACCCCTTTCTACTGTACAGTTCGTTCGTTCAAATAGATTGCATGCTTTGATGTGTCGCTGCTACAACTGCTACAAAGAAGCCGCCGTGCGCGCACAAAGCGGTGTCGGCGACTTCTAAGGATTGTAATGCACACTATTTCGAACGAACGAACTGTACACATTCGAGCCTTTATGCATTTCAAATCTTAGGCATTTGTCCCTCTGTCGGCGAGGAAGCGATTAGCTATCGACTATTTTCTCTCTCATGAAACTAACAAAAGATATAGATCCGTGTCAATAAAAGAGACATGTATATGAATATTTGATCACTGGCTGTTCACATTGCCGACGAGAACTCTTCCTCCAACAAAAGATATAGATCCCGTGTAAAGAAAAGAGACGCATATATTAATAGTTGAGGCTCTACTCGCTTCTCACTCATCATCGGAGTGAGACAAGTGCTTCAACCTCTCGTTATCTGATATAATTTTAGTAACTGTCAATTTAATGCTTTTAACCAAATTTTGTATTGTCTAGTTGGAAAGAAGATATTGGCTAACGTTTTTTTTTGTTGTTGGTTGTGGTTTGTTGGTGGTTTGGCCGCCTTTGAAGTTAGCATAATCCATAGTTGCTTTTATATACAATGGATACTTGCTAGTCCAGTCAAAAGCATGCAATGCTAGAAGTTCATTTGAATATTTTAAAACGACAGTGTTTTTTCAAACAGACTATATCATTTTGTAGTTTTGAGATTTTGTAATGTTCTAAGATTCTGTTGATCTTGCGGCCGCAATCAATAATGGCAGGACCATATTCAAACCGCGGACAGGCTTACTTTGGGTTAAAACTTGACATTTGCTGTAAGTTGTTCCGTAGTGACGATCTTCGAATAAGGCAGTTCGACATTCATCATTAATCCTCCATTAAATAAAAAAATATACCAGTTTACAAACATCATTTACTTACTATGCTGAATTACTTATATTTATATATTTACATGCATGTGTAATGGCTTTATTTTAACAGGACTTCATCCAGACGTGTGTTCAATCGCTTAATAAACGGCTATATGGTGATGGCATGGTCCGTTTATACGCAATACTGATAATGTACTTCCCAAACGTCATTTAGATCCATTCGTCACAGGAGGAGGACCAGGAGGGCAGCGCGGGCGCCAATTCGGACTCTGACGCGGAGTTCGAGCAGATGCTGGCCGAGGCCGAGGAGCCCAAGCCGCCGGCCGCGCCCGCGCAGGCCGTAGAGGTTGCACCCGCTAAGGAAGAAGATGGGGCCACTCCGGTTAGTTCAATTTCATCCATATGGGTCAATCAACTTAATGTTGTTGTTATTCTGTCTTGCAAGCCAGGAGACAACCTATAAAATAATGGGTTTGCCAATAAAACGGATTTTTAGTTCCCTCTGAAATCAGAGTTTTACAGAGTGATCCAAGAGATGTCACCATGGCAATGCGGTACAACAAAAAGTTGGTTGACCCATATATTAAACCACTGCAATCTACAGATCTCTCGCCACGCTGTACGGTTCTGTGTTATTCATCCGGGCTTTTACCTTACCCTTAATGCAGGGCTATTACAACATGAGATTTGGCAAGCTTGTAATAATTTGTATCAAAATCAAATTGTATTTTCAGGCTCCCAAAAAGAAAGCGAAGACCAAGATCGGAAACAAGAGTAGGAAGAAGAAGAAACTCAAAACCACAAACAAGTTCCCCGATGGCACCGAGGGTGAGCATGAGCACCAGGACTACTGCGAGGTAAGAACAAACATACAGTTATACAATCAACTGTAGGAATATGACAGCGGCACTTTTACTTACAGAATTAGTATATTTGTTTGACTTAAGTTAGGGGCCTTCAGCTCATTCCCCAAGTGTATAATAAGATGTCGTAATTAATATACAAAATTATATCCAAAATATTATAATAAATCTTTTTACGCAAGGAATACAACAAGAGTAAAGTACTGTAAGCTGGTGATGTCATAAATGTGCTAGTGCAACTGATCATTACTCAATTTTTGCAGTGCTCATATCATGTAATTCAGTAAAATCCCTTCGTATAGCTCGACCACCATACTGCGGGAGGCGGGAGAAGATTGTGCCCGACCAATCAGCAAGTATCATGGAGGCATTCCGTCTTAGTCCTCAGAGTTGGCAGCGCATTTGCAGTCTTAGGATTGCAGTCTTTATGATTGTAGTCTTGTTAATGCAAATATATAAGGATCTCGGATCCCACTTACCATCAGGTTGCCTTTGTGCTTGTTAGCCTTCTCTATAACATAACTAAAATCGCGCCTAATTGTTGTATTGTCCACTTGTCCAGGTGTGCCAACAAGGCGGCGAGATCATCCTGTGCGACACATGCCCGCGCGCTTACCATCTGGTGTGCCTGGAGCCCGAGCTGGAAGAGACGCCTGAGGGCCGCTGGTCCTGCCCCCACTGCGAGGCCGAGGGCAACCAGGACCAGGATGATGATGACGAGCACCAGGAGTTCTGCAGGTATGTGCCGCTACCATATGAGTGTTCACGGTGAAACGGGCAGCTTAAGGTCTCTAGATCTTATACTAGCTTGTACGCGCTTAGCTGTTAGAATGTGTACGTACTATCGAACCAACGGAACCCTGACCCACCATAGAACCTTGTCACAGTGATTGACGTTAGGACTGTCATACGAAGCTATACGACAATCGTACGTCAATCATTGTGACAAGGTTCCATGGTGGGTCAGGGTTCCGTTGGTTCGATAGTACCTACGTTAGAAAAATCCAGAGGTACCGCTGGGGTCCGAACTCTACGTTACATTTACGAGTCGACTGAGACTCTAAACCGACGCGACGCGCTCACGTCTCAGAGGGCCCTGCCAAGATGCACTACGCTAACTAGTGTTTGTATTCGTTTCGTTTTTAAACCAATCGCGTCACTGGTAGATGACGTGATACGAAAAGTCACGTGATCTACCAGTGACGTGATTGGTTCAAAACGAAACGAATAGAAACGCTAGTTAGCGTAGTGCATCTTATTGTGCTCAGGATACATTATTATTATTATTTATTTATTGTTTATTTATTAACCAAAAATTACATATTGTACTTAAACAAATAGTCTGCAAAACTGTCAAACAGTTTGACTGCAGCTGAGTCCTTTTAAACTTGATAGTAACAATTGGTTCCTTAATACTAACTTTATTTATATTTATTTTATAATTTATTTTATAATAAATGAAGTAGATGTTTTTTAAGCAGCCTTTTAAATTTGTGTAAATTAGGTTCTGATCGGATGTCTTCAGGTAGACTATTTAAAGTGTAAGGTATTCGTTTTTTAAGTGTTCTGTCTCCGTAATAATTGTTGATCCTTGGTACCTTAAATTTACCCTCCGACACCGATCTTGTGCCATAGTTATGACTACATGTTGCGCTCTCACTTAACGATTCAGAAATCCGATGCCAAAGTAACCATTCAAGTAAACCTTCGCCGACAACGCACTCAGACTCACTTAAGGCCGTATTGATAAACTCATCTTGACTGTGAGGCCCGTCAGAAGATACCTACTTCAAAGTAAACGCCAAACCATAGAACACTGTCTATTTTATCACATCTCGAGACGAGCATTACAGTTGAGATCAGTTTATTAATTCGGGCCTTAATGACGATCAAGTCGTTCCTTAGTGACAAACCTAAACCTGTTAGAAAAAGGACCGAGTCTCTAGAATGTATGTCGGTTTAAGATCCAACAGAATCTACGTGTATAATCAAGAAGACATGGTTAGGTTAGGAACGAAGACGCATCTGACCGTTTGCTGCTTATTGCAGGATCTGTAAAGACGGCGGCGAGCTGCTGTGCTGCGACTCGTGCCCGTCGGCCTACCACCGCTTCTGCCTCAACCCGCCGCTCGAGGAGGTGCCCGACGGCGACTGGAAGTGTCCGCGGTGCAGTGTGCGTACACCATATACACATATTAACATATAATAAAACAGGGTCGCTTCCGCCGTCGTCTCTCCCTCTGTATACGGTTAGATATTCCAACCTACGCACGGGTTTTTATATATAATAAGTTCTGGAGTGGCCCGGCGGGTGTTAGAGAAAACTCATATAAACCGGAGCAAACAGATTTAAAGTCTATTCCTTTTCAGACTGCCAGTGACAATAACAAGTATACCTGCATGTAATTGTCTTTAGATAGAGGATGTAATAGTAATGAGAATATAATGTTACCTCTAATTAGTTTAAAAAGGTTGATTATATCTTCATCATCATCATATTATTATGCAGGGTGCGATAAAGACGAAAACTTCTCTTATAAATCAGATCTATCAAAACAATGTTTTTGACAAGAGTCTGTCAGTCTAATGGTATTTTCACCATAAATGCTTTTCATCAAAAATACTATGTTAAATAGCGATTACGACCTTAAAATGGACATGAAGAAAATGATTAATATTACGGAATTATACTTTACTTGGTTATCTATAGATGGTTAAAAATGAAATGATCTGTTTTGTTTACAGTGCCCGGGGCTAGACGGCAAGGTGCACAAGATCCTGACGTGGCGTTGGAAGGACCACGCGACCAAGTCCAAGGCGCCGCGCTCCAGGGAGTTCTTCGTCAAATGGCACGAGCGCTCCTACTGGCATTGTAGCTGGATTTCTGAATTGCAGGTCAGTATACCATCACCTTTTTATTGATGGATAGACAACGCACAGTTTAACACAAGAATAGATTGTCATGCAGAAAAAAGCGACAGCATGCAACTAATTCGTTAGAGACATCTGGACATATATTATGATGCACTGACGGGTCAAGTAATTTCGTATTATTTTCTGTGTAAGCAACTGGTGGTGGATATGTTGAAAATTTAATGAATGGGATCTAAAATAGAAAAGTGTGGAAGTTTTTATCTCTTCAAGAATATCTGAGAATGTAGGTCTAGTATCTTAGTTCCGGCGTTTTAAGAATAAATAGCTGAGAAATGTTTAGAAATGTTAAACACATTTATTTACCTATTCTGAAAAACGGAATATCAAGTCAATGCACTTAATGCTTTTTCGTTTTTGATTGCCAAATTGTAGCTTACTTAATGCGGTGCCTTGGACCATTTTACTGTTTGATTTGATAATCAGAAAACTTACTGTCAATTAGTGACTACGCACGTAAATCCAACGAACAAACGTAACTAATAATCGTCATAATATTCAACAGCTGGACGTATTCCATCCGCTAATGTACCGGTACTACATGCGCAAGTACGATACTGAGGAACCGCCCAAGCTCGAGGAGCCGCTCGACGAGCGGGACGGACGATACAAGCGGCTCAAGACCAAGCAGGAACAAGACGCCGACGAGAAAGCACTCGAGGAACAATACTACAGGTACAGCTCCGAAAATGCAAACAATGCCCCAAACTATTTAGTTACAATATATTTGCCGGCCTGTTTGCTGAGTGGTCGATGATAGTTCTTAATACAGAGCAGAGATCGAGTTTCACGATCTGATCTTAAAAAGGTTGATGAAGTCTGAATAATGATGAATAGTTTTTATTTTCGATTCGTTGTAACTCCGTTTTGGTGTGGAGGGCTACATTACTTTTTCATCTATTGCCTGTTTCTTAGCCTCTGCACTAATGTCACGTCAAGTTCAGACGTCTTTCACACGCAAAGCACGTTTCAAAAGCTATGTAAAATTCAACCTTATCGAAACAGAACGTCTATTTTAAACTACCTCTGACAACTATAAGCGTCAGTGGTATTATAGGCATTCAAAAGGTTAAATCCTGAGGGGACCTTCCCTCCTTTGTAGGCAAGCGTCTAGATAACTCTGTTATTATATTTCAGATATGGTGTAAAACCGGAATGGTTGATTGTTCACCGCGTGATAAACCACCGAACGTCCCGCGATGGTACCACGTACTTCTTGGTGAAGTGGCGGGACCTCTCGTACGACCAGGCCACCTGGGAATCAGAGCACGCCGATATCGCTGGCCTCAAAGTGGCTGTTGATTATTATCAGGCGAGTTATGATCACATTTAAAAATCTTAAATGTGTTCGACATTGGGGAAAAAAACCAGAAAGGCAACGGTGACCGCACGCACAATCGCACACTAATAACTATTGGGTAGCCCATGCGCTCCTTTGTGGTTTATGGTTTTCAGCTAAAAAAATATACATAAGCATTCATTTCATTTTCATTTAATTTTTTTCAGGATATGCGCAGCTATATCACTTCGGAAGGCAAATCTAAGGGTAGCAAAGGCAAGAAGGCCGGACGTAAGAGCAAGAACCGCGACATCGTGGACGAAGACGACAACAGCGGTCAATTAAAAATATCAGGCCGCAAGTACTGCCCGCCCCCCGACAAACCTACATCTAATCTCAACAAAAAGTATGAAGATCAACCTCCATTCGTTTACGAAACCGGCATGCAACTTCACCCTTATCAACTGGAAGGTCTCAACTGGTTGCGGTACTCCTGGGGACAGGGCATCGACACCATTCTCGCCGACGAGATGGGTCTCGGCAAGACCATCCAGACTGTCACATTCCTCTACTCACTATTTAAGGAAGGACATTGCAAAGGACCCTTTTTGGTCTCCGTACCGCTCTCAACTATCATCAATTGGGAGAGAGAGTTCGAACTGTGGGCACCGGATCTCTACTGTATCACTTACGTCGGCGACAAAGACTCCAGGGCGGTCATAAGAGAGAATGAATTGACTTTCGACGATAACTCGAATAGAGGCGGGCGTCCGTCTAAAATAAAGTCGCAGGTCAAGTTTAACGTTCTGCTCACTTCGTACGAGTTGGTGTCTATCGACGCCACGTGCCTCGGCTCCATCGACTGGGCTGTGCTCGTCGTGGACGAGGCGCACAGGCTCAAGAGCAACCAGTCCAAGTTCTTCAGGTTGCTCGCCGGATATCATATCAACTACAAGCTGCTACTCACCGGAACCCCTCTGCAGAACAACCTCGAGGAGTTGTTCCATCTTCTCAACTTCTTGAACAAAGAGAAGTTTAACGAACTGGCCGCTTTCCAAAACGAGTTTGCAGACGTCTCCAAAGAAGAGCAAGTTAAGAGGCTTCACGAGATGCTGGGTCCGCACATGCTGCGGCGCCTCAAGGCCGACGTGCTCAAGAACATGCCGACCAAGTCGGAGTTTATTGTACGTGTCGAGCTATCGCCCATGCAGAAGAAATACTACAAGTACATCTTGACGAGGAATTACGAGGCGCTCAACCCAAAGAGCGGCGGCCAGACCGTGTCGCTTCTTAACGTTATGATGGACCTGAAGAAGTGCTGCAACCACCCCTACCTGTTCCCCGTGGCGGCCGAGGAAGCGCCACTGGGCACGCACGGGAACTATGATACGCAAGCGCTTATCAAAGCTTCAGGAAAACTCGTTCTTTTAGCTAAAATGTTACATAAACTCAAGGAACAAGGACACAGAGTTCTGATTTTCTCGCAGATGACAAAAATGTTAGATATCCTCGAAGACTTCCTGGAAGGTACCGGTTATAAGTATGAGAGAATTGACGGCGGTATCACTGGTACATTACGTCAAGAGGCTATCGACAGGTTTAACGCTCCGGGCGCCCAACAGTTTGTATTCCTGTTGTCGACGCGCGCCGGCGGGCTCGGTATTAACTTGGCCACCGCTGACACCGTTATTATTTACGATTCCGACTGGAATCCCCACAATGACATTCAAGCTTTCTCTCGCGCCCATCGTATTGGACAGGCCAACAAGGTGATGATCTATCGTTTCGTCACGCGAAACAGCGTCGAAGAAAGAGTCACGCAGGTCGCTAAAAGAAAGATGATGTTGACTCATTTGGTTGTGAGGCCCGGTATGGGCGGGAAAGGTGCTAACTTTACTAAACAAGAATTAGATGATATTCTCAGGTTCGGTACAGAGGAATTATTCAAAGAGGATGACGGTAAAGAGGAGGCCATCCATTACGACGACAGGGCCGTATCGGAGCTGCTCGATCGTTCGAAAGAGGGTATCGAATCAAAGGAATCGTGGGCCAACGAGTACCTCAGCTCGTTCAAGGTGGCTAGTTACTCGACGAAAGAAGGCGATAACGAGGAAGAGGTGGACACGGAGATTATCAAACAGGAAGCAGAGAATACCGATCCCGCGTACTGGATAAAGCTGCTGCGGCATCACTACGAGCAGCACCAAGAGGACCAGGCCCGCACGCTCGGGAAAGGAAAGCGCGTGCGCAAACAGGTCAACTATAACGACGGCAGCGTCGCGCAGACCGAGAACCGAGAGGACTCCACTTGGCAAGAGAACGGCTCAGACTACAACTCTGATTTCTCGCAGGGCAGCGAGGATGACAAGGAAGATGACGATTTTGACGAGAAGAACGACAACGGCGATCTGCTCAGTCGCCGCAGTAAGCGTCGTCTGGAGCGCCGCGAGGAGCGCGACCGGCCGCTGCCGCCGTTGCTCGCGCGGGTCGGCGGAAACATGGAAGTACTCGGCTTCAACGCGCGCCAACGCAAATCCTTCCTCAATGCTATCATGCGCTACGGCATGCCGCCGCAGGACGCCTTCAACTCGCAGTGGCTAGTGCGCGACCTCCGCGGCAAGTCCGAACGCAATTTCAAAGCTTACGTCTCGCTGTTCATGCGGCATCTGTGCGAGCCCGGCGCCGACAACGCCGATACGTTCGCCGACGGCGTCCCGCGGGAGGGGCTCTCGCGGCAGCACGTGCTGACGCGCATCGGCGTCATGAGTCTCATCCGCAAGAAGGTGCAGGAGTTCGAACACATCAACGGCTACTACAGCATGCCGGAGCTGGTCCGCAAGCCCGTGGAGCCGGTGAAGATCGCGGGCGCGGGCTCGAGCGCGGCGCCCAGCCCCGCGCCCTCCGGCGCCACGCCCGTCACGTCCGCCGCCGCCTCGCCCGCGCCCGCCGCGCCCGCCGCGCCCGACGCGCGCGACGACGAGCCGCAGCCCGAGCGCCCCGACCCGCCCGACCGCCCCGACCGGCCCGACGCGCAGCCCGACGACGAACCGATGGACACCAGTGACAAAGAAGACTCCAAGAGCGACATCGTAGAGAAAGAGACCCCTAAAGAGGAAACGGCGGACGCTAAAGAACCCGAGCGCCGCATGTCGGTCGACGAGGAGCCGCCTAAAGAAGACGAGAAACCGGAAGTCAAGTCGGAGGACAAGGAGCCCGAGAAAGAGAAACCCAAAGACGAAATCAAGGATGAGGATAAGAAGGAAGACGTGAAGAGCGAGAAGGCCGATTCAGAAGCGTCGGAGAAGCCCGCTAATTCCGATAAGAAAGATTCTGACGACGATGATGTGGTGCTCGTCAAAGATTCCGACGATCTGAAAGTGGAACGGCGTAAATTCATGTTCAATATTGCCGATGGAGGTTTCACGGAGCTGCACACGCTGTGGTTGAACGAGGAGCGCGCGGCCGCGCCCGGCCGCGAGTACGAGATCTGGCACCGACGCCACGACTACTGGCTGCTGGCCGGGATCGTGACGCACGGCTACGGCCGCTGGCAGGATATCCAGAACGACCTGCGGTTCGCCATTATTAATGAACCTTTCAAAATGGATGTTGGCAAGGGCAACTTCCTCGAGATCAAGAACAAGTTTCTGGCTAGGCGATTCAAGGTAAATATAGTTTTTTTTTAATCTAGGCTATAATTTGGGGGCTTACTTTGTGCGAGTACATAATGCAATTCAGCGGCTTCCATTACATTCAACACCAATTACGTTGTTAAACGCTGCATATGATAAAGTCAGCCGGCAGACAGTATCGCATTATTTTACCCTTATATCACAGCTGCATCGAAACTAATACTTATCGTGTTTATTTTTCAGCTGCTGGAACAGGCGCTAGTAATAGAGGAGCAACTGCGACGCGCGGCGTACCTGAACCTGACGCAGGATCCCAACCACCCCGCTATGTCGCTCAACGCGCGCTTCGCCGAGGTCGAGTGCCTCGCCGAGTCTCACCAGCACCTCAGCAAGGAGTCGCTCGCCGGGAACAAGCCCGCCAACGCCGTGCTGCACAAGGTAACCTCGTTAACGCTGTCCTTTCCGAATTGAAATTTCCATGGGCTATATTTAATAAACTGATCTTGGTTAAAACCCCGTCTCAATACACTTCAAAGTCAAGTCATAGAGATTGGTCATTCTGCTGGAGGTGGGCAACTGGCATTTAGCCTGAGGTGAGGTAGTTTTACGGCCCTATGGAATATAGGACCGTATTAATGTCTTGATATCCTCATCTCCTAGCTATGAATATCTATGGTGCAAGTGTCAAAAATATTACTTTGATTTCTGATATTAGTCGTCAAAAATAGATTTTGAGATTTATTATCAGATTATTTTAGTTACACGTAAAAAGAAAGTCTGAAGGAGAAATTTTTATCCCGTTTTTAGGGTTTCATAGCCAAACTAGGAACCCTTCTAGTTTCGCCATGTCCGTCCGTTCGCAGCCTAGCTCAGGGATTCTTAGTACTAGAATGTAATTTGGCATGAATATGCATATTAGTCACACCAACAAAGAGGAAAAATAAAATGTTGAAAAAAAAATATTTTCATGGTGCCTCCTACATGTAACGTCGGGATGTATTTTTTTTCTCGTCTACCCCATAGTGTGGTGTGTCTTTGGATAGGTCTTTCAAAAATATTGCGGGTTAGTGCAAACAATTTTTCGATTTTTATGAAATATTAAGCTTTAAAGCATTATTTTTTGTTGGAGTCAAGTGTAATAGGAAAATTATCACGAGTAAGTAGACTGCATTGGTTTTGAGTTACAAACGGTTTAAATCTTTCGAACTACCCAAAACTTATTTGCGGTGTTCGTAAACTGACTGTGACCTATGTCGATGTATTGGGGTGGGAGAACAGTTTTCCAACGGCAAAATTAAGTTTGTCGCGAGGTTTAATTTGATTATAGTAACGGCTTCGGAACCCTATACTGAGAATGGTCCGATATGCTCTTTGTATTTATTTATTTATTAAGGATTCCCGACAGATAACACTACAAATTCTTAATTCTATATTATATACATCCCAGGTTGATGCATATCTACTTATAGGTAACCACAACTTACACATGTGGCTAGGAACCTACGAAAACGAATACAAACATAACATAAAAACATAAAACGTAGAATGTTTAGAATGGTGAGGACCTGAGATAGTACAGTCACGAGATTAAATTTGGGACCCACCTTAGGTCCAAAGTCAATCTGACATTCTACAGCAATAAGGTCGAGCTTCCTAGAAGTTACAAATGTCTTGACATCTCTAATGACATTGACGACTTCATGCATATTTTTCTTAAAATGGGTCCCAAATTAACGCTCGTGACCGTACGATACTTTCCTTTTGAAATTATTAAGATTACCGTGAAATATATCAGCTTCCACTGAGCCTGGTAGGTGGTTATACAACTTCATCATTCTTGATAGTGGTGAATTACGGCTTAAATTAGTTTTATTAAGTTTATCTCTAAATTATTCATAAGTACCAGGAAGAGGCAATCTTGCTGGCACTGCTGTTTTGACCTTACTCAAAAGCTCTGGGCAGTAATCCCTTGGAGTAGACTAGCTTGTAAATAAATGTTAGATCCAGAGATTTTCGTCTGCTGCTGAGAGAAGCAAATCGGAGGAACTTAAGTCTCGCCTCATATGAATGAAGTTTATTAGCATTGTGTGAAGCAAATCCCAAGTATATTAGAAAGCGTTTTCGGAATCTTTCAATGCGGCTTTTGTGAACATCATAGTAAGGTGACCGAACTTGAGAGCAATATTCGAGATTGCTTCTCACTAATTCACGTACTTACACGCTTAAATTGTTTACTATTTCTAATTAAAAATCCCATCATTCGATATGCCTTATTGACAATACTCCTATAATGAGCTTTGAAGTCAATTTGAGCATCCAATATTACTCCCAAATCCGTAATTGTATCTACCTGCTATATTAATTGCTCTTGCCCCGCTTTTGCTCTTTCCGTTTTCCTATTTTCTAGCAGCTTTTGGTACGCTTACCCCGTTCAATAAAAAATAAAGGTATTGTTTTTGCAGGTGTTGAACCAGCTGGAGGAGCTGCTGTCGGACATGAAGTCGGACGTGTCGCGGCTGCCGGCCACGCTGGCGCGCATCCCGCCCGTGGCGCAGCGGCTGCAGATGTCGGAGCGGTCCATCCTCAGCCGCCTCGCCGCCACCGCCGGGAACCCCGTGCCCGCCGGTACGCCCGCCCGACCGGCGCCGAACTCACTGTGTATCGCGCACGACAAACGAACTCTCTCCGACCACTCGCTTCTCGCTCACTTCGGCGGTGGGACGAGTGCCTTAATTACGCCCTTGTGGCGCTTCGTCCCTCCGATTGGGCCTGCGCCTCCTTAATGTAGTATTACAGATCGCTTCTATAAAGTTGATTTATCCATACAAAGTGAAAAGCAAAAACTGGGACTGGGAGACCTAGTATGGAGAAACAGACGGGCAATTAAGTTTAAAAACTTCGCTGATCCGTAATGATTCTAATTATGTAAGATAACACTGAAACAAAATATGAAATCAATGACTTTTCGTAACATGCACATAAATTACAAAAATTCAGATGAAAATGATAAATATCTCGAAAACTACTAAAAATCGCTGAACATACATAGGGGTTAAATCGATAACTTTGTAGCTACTCTATCAGCCCTATACCAGAAAGGTTTAGGTACTTAACTAAATGTAAACAAAATAAACACGTTATTTAGTTCGTCAGCCAATAGCAGCAGAGCACTGTCACGTCGAAGCTCGACAAAATAGTTGTGATTGGCTGTTTAACAGAGTTACGTGGATTAGTTTGTTTACATTTAGTCAAGTCCTTTCTGGTATAGGCGGGTTGACGTCGGTTTCTGGGACACCCTGTATAACATAATATGTTGTTGCAGCTCAAATGGCGCAGTTCCCGGGCGGGTTCGGCGCGGGCGGCGCGCTGCCCGGGTTCGCGCCGGCCGCCGCGGCCGCCGCCAACTTCTCCAACTTCCGCCCGCAGTACTCCGTGCCCGGGCAGCCCGCTTCCACCGGCTCCAATGTAACTATCATATAAGTTTTTTCATATAATCGCTGACCATATACGTACTAATTTAAATCTTATTCCTGGATTAAAAACAGTTAATTTCCTCGAATGTATGTTTTTACCATAAAACCGTCTTATTACTGCCTTTTGTGGCCCAGAAAGTCAGGCGGATTTGATAGCGGGAAGCTAATGGATGACAAGGCACCCGATTTACAGATAAAGAAAATAGACGCGCTTACTAACGAAGTGTAAAATAAAATATTTCAAAATGTATGCATCTGAAACTTATTTTAAAATAACGACACGTTAACCTAGTTGGCAATGAAGTTGGTAGTCCGGGGTTCAAATCCCAGTTGTGTGATGAATGCGAATGTTTGTTTCTGAGTCTTGCATGTTTTCTATGTATTTATTTATATAAGTAAGTTTATCGTGCTCTAACATAGTATCGACAAGTCGTAGTGTAAAAATTCACTACGACTGGGTATACCCAGATGCATTCTCCTGATATTTACATTTATTTATATAAATTAACAATAATTAATGAATTAGTAATTTTTCGTTGTTATGTGTGATTGCAAGTTATTTATTGTACCTATTTGAGCCCAAAATAATCGATTTTTCTCTACTTATTTCTATTGACACTACATTGAGACACATTCAAACTATATATTCGCGGAGACACTGACATACCTTTTTTTGTTGCAGAAGTCATAAGCCAGCGTTATTTTACACCTTGGATTGGAAATGGTCACCAACAGGTAAATAAAAGTAAACTAATAAAAACTATTCATACATAACCTTACCATAACTAATGAAATATAATCGAAACCGCTAATAGTGATTATTTGTTTCAGTGAGCAGATTGGTCGCATAGATAAATATCCTAGATGTAAGCTTTCCAAGATTCCTGTTCCGCGTTGGGTTGAAGTGATAACTATAGTGATTAGTGCAGTTATGTTAGGTAACATATGGCATTTGACAGACTCTCACAATACTATTTATTTCATCCTGATCTGTATGATGTCGATAATATTTTATTATTTAAGTGATTGTGGAATTTTGTTTTATGAATTCATTATTTTTGATTTACCAAAAATGAAAAATGAATAAATCATATTATTAAGTCAAACTGTTTTATTGATTACTTTAACCACGTGATTTGTTCACATCTATATGGGTTTCTAGTCTATTCGGTCAAACTATATTGCCTTCGACATGTTATCATATTGTTTTAACTCGCCCGCCATAAAGTTATACGATATAACACGATAACATGTCAAAGGTGAGGTTTTACCCAATAGAGTAAAGGCCCTGCCCCCTAAGCAGGCGGTGTTTCAATCTCTTATCAATCTCCTGCTTCCTGTCAGCAAATGAGGTTGCATTACAGTATTTTTAGGACATTATACTGCTAGCCGGATTCGACCAAACTGGAGTAAGTTTTTACTCGAGAGTAAACCATTGTTTAATCTGGAGTAAGTTGATTTTGCATTTTACCAAATCACAATCTCAGAATAAGGTACTACACGCAAGTAAATATTTACACGGCCGATTTTGGTGGAGTAAAGGAACAAACTGAGAGTAAGCTATTGTTGTCAAAGTCACTTGTCAAATGATAAACAAATTGTCAATATGATATGACATTTCTCCAACTGTATTTACCTACAAAATTAAATGGTTACTTCGTTTAAAGTAAGGCCAGAAGAAACAATATGACACTATTCCTTGTCGGTTTATACATTCGTTCATCATTCACTCTTACTCCACAAATCAATAATACCGAGTTTAGCTTACTCCTCGAGTTCGTTGGAAAAACATAATCCTAGTTAATCAAGAGTAAAATTATTCCCGTAATAGTTAGACTAGTGTAATTACGTGTTTGGTCGAATCCAGCCTGAATGGCTTAGCAGGGTATACCAACGTTTTCATGAGATTGATGTCTGTACTACGCGACCAACTCATATAGTTGCCAGAGGAACAGTCTGCAAAACAAGTGGTCTGCCACTGTATCGCGCATCAGAAAAAACCTGATTAAAATGCGTCGTTCAAAATATTTTTTTAGGTACAGTCGATGTCGTAGATATGTTGACACTTTTTCACCTTTTTCCATTTGACGTTATATATATAGCAATGGTCTGTCTGTGAGACAGAACCAAGCCTAGTACAAATTATTGGAGGTGAGGCTTTGAAAAGGAAGAAGGCAAGAAGTAAAAACTGTTAATATAAAAATAATTATATTAAATTAATAAATCATTTCAAATTTTCAATACAATCACACATAAATCAGTCATTATCATAAAGTAAAACATTCGAGTGGTATCACCAAGTATACGTGCCGTCTTCGTCGTTGTATTTGACGCTGTCCAGGGGCGTGACGACGGTGGGGTCGGCGGAGCAGAAGTGCTGCAACATCGTCTCGCTGATGCCGCAGTCGGAGAGGTTCTCTTTGTTGAAAGCCTTTGTGAAGTGGTTTGGTTCGTTCTCCTTTGAGGATTCATCTGAAATCGATTATAAAATATTATAATATAATGTACAGTTCATAAATAGACAGTAGTACTAGGCCTCTTTTCTAGGCGGTAAAAACCCATATTATCCTCGCCATTGTAACAAATTAAACAAAAAAAAAACGTGAATTTTTACTTCTTTTGTTCGACCTACTTGAACCGTAGGCACATGTCATTTTTAACCCTTCGTATGTGTTTGTTTTGGATCCTGACTGACCCGTTGTATGTGTATGTATGGTAAGGATCCGTGCAAAAGGGATTATTCGTGTTAATTTAAATTTGAATTTACCTGCCTAAAGATAAGGTTCTAATTTGCAAAAGGCTCTAAAAAATCTTCCATAGAAAACATCCAGTTATTCGAAACCAAGAGACTTGGAGCTCTATGGAGCGTTTAAAGTGGGTCACGTGAGACCGATGACGTCATAGCTACACATACGAAGGGTTAAAAATTGTACATGTGGGTATACCATTTCCGCCATAACAAACAATATAAATAAAATATTGAAGACAATACAAGAATAATGGTGCGAAATCCTTCGTGTGCGACTCGCACTTGGCCGATTTTTATATACGTCTTGTCACTATTTTCGTCTCTTGTTCTTGGGCCATTGAGAGTTGAATGAGACACCCATCCAATGCTCTACAGTCTAAACGGCTAGCACATCGACATAACCGTGTCATCGTGTGATTAGTTTGAAAGGAATATCCGATTTAAACTTAACGCGGAAAACTTGTGCTAGCCTTCCCAGTTCTAGCTAACCAAATTCTATAAAAATTAGTCCTAAGTGGAGACTAGGCGTATTAACAAAGTTTAAACGTTCCCATACCTTCAGCAATATTAGCAGCTGCCCAAGAGAACGCGACCGTCGGCTGGTGATGCGCAAAGGTGGCGCTGAACTGAGCTCCGGAGTCCTTCAGAACGTCGAAAAGCGAGTGGACGGTGGTCGGCAGGATCGGCCCGCGGAGCTCGATCGAGAAGTACTTCCTGTTGTCTGAGTGGAGGATGTTCTCTCGGACCTGGGTTTCACAATCCAGGACAAATTTTGTAGGGTTAAACGTCCAAGGTGCAATAAAATTACCAAATAAGATCAGCTTTTTTGATCGAACATTTGGTCCTTCGACCCGGATATGAATATCCGGGATTATCCCGGATATATTATCGAAGGTCTAAAAATAAGGGTAAAAACATTGCTGACTGCGTTGAGATATACCTGTGGCCTTCTACACTTAGCAAATAGTTCTTAAAAACTCATAAAAACCGTGCTGTGACTGACGCTTTTTTAGTTTTTCTTGATTATTGAAGTAAAATTCACAAATATACCTTTATATAGTGTATTAAGCATGTTGATCTGGTATGAAAATGCGTATAATGCAACATTTTAAGCCTCCGATTAATACGGGGTTTGGTATGGTACAGTCGCCATCAGATATATGGTAGCGGTCAAGGTACTCAAATATTTCGGAGCAGCATTAAATTTCAATATTTTAATTACGCTGGATAAGGTCTATAATATCGGCCCATATAATTCGTCATAAATTTAGGAGCAGCGACATTTCAATAAATTCGTAACATACAATTAGGTAAAGATATCGGAACGGACAGAAGTCAAAAATATCGAAGCAGCCAGGATGATCATAAAGATCGGAACATTTATGGTAAATATACCTTAAGTCTCTGTCACATAGTTCATATTTGAATTCGTTACACTCATGGACCAAATTAGCGGAACATGCAAAAATATAAAAATAGGCTGAGTTTGCAGCTTACTGAATAAGCTACAAATTGAGCTTATTTTTATTTTTTCGTCGTTCTGCTAATTTTGCCCATGAGTAGGTAGGTATATATTGACTTAAGTTGTCAATTTCAAAGATAATTTTGACCACTATTGTGGGTGAGTGAGTATTTTAGATACATGAGAAGTTTTCAAGTACCATTGCGATATATTGCTGTTATAAAAACATCGATTTTAAAGACATTCCCCCTTACTAATAAACGTTGAATAACAGTGGAATAATTAAACACTGTTTTTTCCTTATCTGTCGAATTCAAATTTCACCATGACAGATAAGGACAGAACAGTGTTCCACTGTTATTCAACGTTTATTAGTAAGGGGGGTTTAGTTAAAATATCCTTTCAATTCGCGATAGAGACATAAATATATTTGTCACGATGACAAGTCCACACTCTTTTCGGAGCATGTCACAATAATCCACTCTGTTCTTAATTCAAATTGTTGACAACATATTAATCATGCGTGTCTGAAACCTTATTTTAATGGGTCCACCGTAAAGTATTTTGAACTATGTGACACAGATTTAAGGTATATTTTGCATAAATGTTCCGATCTTTATGATCATCCTGGCTGCTTCGATATTTTTGACTTCTATCCGTTCCGATATCTTTACCTAATTGTATGTTACGAATTTATTGAAAAGTCGCTGCTCCTAAATTTATGACGAATTATATGGGCCGATATTATAGACCTTATCTAGCGTAATTAATATATTGAAATTTAATTCTGCTCCGAAATATTTGAGTAGCTTGACCGCTACCATATATCTGATGGCGACTGTACCACTTGGGTGTTGAACATGATCTTTTCCTTAAACGACAAACAACTCGTTCGAAGGCTCTACTGAGGTTGTCGAGCATTACGCTCAGGTCTTCCATGGTCAGCGCCATGGCTACAAACGGAAGGTAGACCAATGACGTGGCGAAGGACCAGTACTAGTATAACGATGGCATACCTTCAAAGACTGCAAAGTTCCACCGTGGAAGGCAGTAGGCGAGAGCAGCGTGGGTGGTACCCCGGCCAGCGGGCCCGTGGGGCCCACGATGGACTTGCAGTTGAGCAGGAAGTTGAACAGCGCCTGCGCGTCCGCGCCGCGCACGAACACCAGCGACTCGGCCGCGCTGTCCACGCTGCTCTCGGCACTGTGCACTATGCGCGCCTGGGGATAACGACGATAGTTGGATGGAACATGTAAACCATTTCGTTTTATTAGCCACGTAACGTCGTGTCACACGCATATTATACAATTGTTTTAAAATAAACATGCGTATAGGCTCCAGTGGCCACCGCGTACCGGAAAGCGGCACTACAAGTTTGGCTGTGGGAAAGATGGTGAAGATCTTTGAGGAAGGCCTATGTCCAGCAGTGGATGTTTAGCTGATATGATGATGATGATGATGCCTTATCAACGTATAGAGCATTTTTAGCTGCATTCACCAATAAAGTTTTCCGCAACCTCAAATATTAAGCTGAAGAAAATGGAAAAATGGAAATTATATACCGGACCACTACAATTGCCAACGATTCATAAAATGTAATTTTTTACCGAATTTTATTTAATTCAAATTCAAATTCAAATTCAAATAATTTATTTCAGAAACATGTCCATATTTGTTAGTTACATAGTTGGCTTAAGTCTAGTGTTAGTACAGAAAATAATAAATAATAATAAAAACACATGTCAATTTTAATACAAGCAGTGCACATTATTCCAGTGCTCCTGATATCGACCCTGGAATTGGTCGGCAATGGTGCAGAGTATGCTGTTCGGGCTGCCCCGAATCCTCCGCACGAGGGATGCAACCCTTTTGCGCATAATAGCCGCAAAGCCATCAGTGTGTGCCTCTGCGAACATCCCTGATGCGCTGCAGAATCGTGGCAGCCCCAACAGCATCCTAAAACCATTATTGTATCAACAGCTAAGTTCTGCTGAAGTTTTACTTTTTTTTAAACCTGAAGATATTGAAGTACAAAAGCAAACCCCACTACGACGATACCCAGCTATCGCTGGTTTTGTGCACTTTATTTGTGACGACCACAAAATCTTACCTCTCGCAGTGGAAGATGGGTCAAAAATTATAGAAAATATGTTTGTGTACACAGTAAACTTGCTATCTTACTTGCGTGTTATTGATCTTCTTGAGCACAGCGGTCTCAAGCCCCAGTTGCGAGAGGAACTCGTCAGGGTCCTCCTCGTCCCCCGACCCTTCCTTCTCCTCCTGCCCCTTGGTCTCATCCATAGTGTCGTAGCAGCTGTCGAATGAAGAGTTCTTTGGTTTGTCCTCGTTTGAGGTGTTCAGGCGCTTTCGGTCGGGCCGCAACGGCATTGTGAAATCTACATCTGTAATGAAAACAATAAGGACCAACCTCAATTAAACCTTTCTTTCTTTTTTAATATTTTGGAACATGAAAGAAATATAAAAGGGTGTCCCATCTTAAAACATGCAGTGCGTGTTTTTAGCGTTCTAACTAAACTTGTTACGTCATTATGTCAGTTAAAACACTTTTAATATTGGACATACATATCTCCCCCGAGGACCGGTTTTTTTATTTGGTCTATCCGGCCCCCATTTAGATTCCCAATCCTTAACATATCGTGATTGTCTTGACCTCATCGCCGAGTGAGAAGTCTGCGGCCTTAAGTCAAAGACCTTCATGCTTGGGTACAGTTGGATGTATACGTGGAAGTAGGCGTCGTGAGGACACGTGGCTACATAATTCCGAAGAGTGAGTTCCGAATTGATCAAAATTCAGAAGTTTCATAACTCCAAATTGATCCATAATTGATCGCGCTTATAAATTAAAACGAACCTAACGTACTGTTACGAAAATGGGGGTAAGTAACTGATAGAAATGCACGAATACACCGATAATCAAAAGTAGACTTTAATAACGCACTCACTCAAACCGTTACAAAACAATTTGCATAATAGCACAAAAACTTCTAATACTTAGATGATCGCTCGGGTCGCTATTGTTCGCAGTGTTCGCTTTCCAAATAAAGACTGACTGTGCCCATTTTTTTTTTTTTTTTTTAATGGACCTACGTAGTTAGCCTCTGATGGCTTTGACTACTTCACCGGAGAGAAGGCGAGCTCCTGAGGGGAGCTCAGCGCAAGACTGTGCCCACAACCCCGGTCCGCCTTTTATAGTTCCCATGATATTCCAGAACGCCTTCCATCCACTGGATCTTGCGGAACGATCGATGTAGTTTGCTCCGCCGAGGACGACCGGGACCTTTCGATTCTGCAATGTTCTACGCCTTGCTACCTGCTCGCTCCGTTCACAATGGCAACGTCCTTGGCACACGGGTCTGGAATGTCCTGCGCATCGCTGTCTCATTCCCAATCGTGTTATCTCTTTCGCTCTTAGTTGAAAATGAAACGCCTTACTCCATCGGCGTATCAGTACGTATAGCAATTAAATTATGCATAAATTTGGTACAAAACAGCATTCGGAAAATGAAAATTCAGACAGATGAACCTTCGCATAAAAATATTCGGATTTTTAAAGTTTTCCCAGGCTCCGTAACGTCTCACGCGCAACTAGTGGTAGTATCAGGTTATAGTTACAGTGTCCCGGTCCTTACCTTCCTGCCTCAAGGTCTGCCGGAACCCGCGGGTAGTGGGCGTGATGAGCGCGCACGGCTCGGATACGCCGCCCACGCCGGCCGCGCGGAACAGACACGTGAACGTGTTCGCGCACACGTAGAAGTACGGGCAGTGGAGCGCGCGCAGCAACTGCGGTTACGGTAACGTTACAGCGATACTACAGGAGCGTTGCGTCGCCGCAACGCTGTGATTAACATACAGCGACGCGTTACGGTAACGTTACAGCGATACTACGGGAGCGTTGCGTCGCCGCAACGCTGTGATTAACATACAGCGACGCACGTATTTTAACGCATCGTGTGGCATGTCGTTCTAATTTAGGTATATTTAGAACGCACCGGCAAAGCCCGTGTGGCACCTCTCTTAGGGTGTGTTTATTATGATCATTGGGGGGGTTGAGATGGGCCTTTTGTGCATTCCCGACCATTGAAGATCCATTGTGGCCAGGGCCGTCTTAAACTACGCTGGGGCCTCTTTTGGAAATAGGTAAAAAAAGCGAATCAATACGAACATTTTCCTACTATGATCTTCTATTTATTATGGGTAATAAATTATAGGACCTTCCGGGCCCCCTGAGGATGGGGGCCCTGGGCAAGGGCCCCGTGTGCCCTTATGGTAAAGTCGGCATTGGTTGTGGCAGGCCTTTGTTTAAAGCTCACTAGGGTGGTTTGGTAGTTAAGACCGGGTTGGGGTGGCAGGAAAAAAAACAATTACAGAACGAAACCGAAAAAATTATTCGATAAACCATATGTATATCATCTACATACCTGCCCTTCTATTCTTATAGAGCCAATTCTTAAACAAAGCGCACTCTAGCTACAGTTGGAATAAAATAAAACTACTTATTGGATTTTATCACGAACAATCTTGAAATTCTTGTTGTATTAGTAGCTTTTATATAAGTACAGAAATTAAAATAATAAATTAAAAAGTATATCAGAAATTTAGACTGAAATTAGACTTAATAAATACAGATAAAAATGAAACTTAACTAAGTGCATGAAGAGGTTTACGAATGTAGAGGAAGCGAAAGTTGTATGTTTATACCGGAGCATCTGGCGTTCCATAGTCAATGCCTACCCCATTGACAGGCGTGAAGGTATGTATATAAAAAGGAAACTCACTTGAAACAGCGACCTAAAGCTCTCCGTCCACTCTGTATGCAGCGCCTGCTTGACCTCTTCATTGGTAGCCATGAAGCTGGTGGCAGCCACGCGCCCCGAGGACCGCGGGAATAGCTCCAGCCAGGGCAGGTGCGGGTGCTGCCAGTACAGGCACGTCTGGTGAAACCGTGCGCGGGGGGAGGTGTCTAGGGTGGAGGACGCGGTATCCAGGCAGCGGACAAAGCTTTAAAAAAAAATAGACATCACTTGACCTAGTCGCTAAGTAAACTGAGCTTTATAGTTTTAGACAACAACACTTATTATGTATACTTATTCCACACAATATTTGCCCTCACCGTGTGGCTAATCCTGGGAGATTAATGAGCAGAGGCACAACCAACTAGGCTAACTGCCTAGGTCAAGGTGGCGTGCAGGTCAATTTGAGGTTTGTTAGCTGGGTTAATTTTTGGTGTTCCTTGTTCGTTGGTCATCCACAAATACGCTTTTATAAAGCAATACAACAAGTTGATATGCGTGTTAATGAATAAAGCTATAAGAGCAAGACCATTCACTACTACCATTATTAAGTATAGTCTTGAGTATCGAGCAACGCGCATTAACGCAACCCTAGGGTCCGAGCGGCAATAGATGACGGAAACTCCTGAAGGGCCGGAGACAAACTACTTTTCTATTTATACCTTGGGCAGCAAATTATTACTGGTGTATTGTTTACTGATCCCTAGAATTTTTAGTTTTGTTTGTAGTTCTCATTCATAGTAAAAAACCAAGGTTGTGCTTACCCTGTGATGCCAGAAGCTTCTTCGCTAGCTTTTAATTTTGCAGTCCATGCAAATGGCTTTGGCGACATTAATCTAAGCTTCGATTTGAGTGCCCAGTCTATTGGCAGGTAGTTGTACTTTTTCTCTGCTACTTTCTAAAAGAAAACATTAAAACTGGGATTCTCTTCAATTCACATCCTTCCTTAAAAATCTCTAACCTTAATCTGCATGTCCTTTATAAAAAACAAAGATTAAAGTTATTTAACACTTTCATTCCCAAGGCCTCTGACTTTCATACATAATAGCCTTTATGATAATTTTACATGGTGATATGCATATAATTACCACAATATTGGGCGTCAGTCCTCAGGACTAAATTAACAGATTAGAACTTACCGGTTCTACTGAATGCTCGGCGGTAAACTTCTGCAGTAGGTTTGAGAAGGTAGCAAGTTTGTCTGTGGCTACTTTCTGAGGCGGCTTCGCAACCACCTTGGCAGGCAGGTTCAACAAGGCAAAGAGTGTTTTATCACTTGATTTGTCTAGTTCTGAACATTCTATCTTTTGTTTTTTAGTTTGCTGGGGATTTGATCTGTAAAAAAATATATTGGTTTGAATTGATAAACTCCTCCTTTTTGAAAACATTTATGTTAACATGTAAAGGACCTGTTATTTTCTCAGAGTCCTCACATATGGGGGCTGTAAAAGCACCAGGTAAGCTCCTGTTTTTTTAAAATACTTTACTACAAAAAAACAGCGGAAGCTACAACAATAAGTTGACGTAATGCTACAAGCATCCAGTGGCGTGCACTCCATAAAGACAGAAAGACACTGTCTACCCTACTATAAATACAGAAGTTTATCTATTATCAATCAATATAATCAATATTTTTAAATCTTAGATTAGCGTCATCTGTCCGCTCATCAGTGTATCAATTTAACAAATTAGTTTTGATTGCTCCGCGATGAGTCGCGCTGCACCGGCGCTCCTACCTTGCGGCGAAGACACAAACAAATAATGTCTCAAAATATCCACGAATTGCCTCGTAGCGACGCGGATGAAGTAGTGTGCGCTCCTATAAACGCGCGGCACACAATAACCCAACTCTCGCACACAAACGCAGCGGATTGGCCCACGAAGGCTCACGATTAAATCCGAACTGTTTACTTAGCAATTATAAAGAGTTGCCTTGCTTGAAATAATTCATTCTAAATATGTTAAATACTCAGAGGGCTATGGAGAGGGCTATGCTCGGGGTTTCTCTGCGTGATAGAAACAGAAATGATGATATCTGCAGTAGAACTAAGGTTACCGACATAGCCCGAAGAATAGCTAAACTAAAGTGGCAGTGGGCGGGGCACATTGCTCGCCGATGATTACGACGATTACTGATGGCCGATGGTGTCAGAAGGTTCTGGAGTGGCATCCGCGGACCGGAAGACGAGCTGTAGGTGGGCCTCCAATAAGATGGAGTGACAACCTCATCAGGATTGCAGGACCGCGGTGGATGCGAAATGCACAGGACCGGACTGAGTGGAAAACCTTGGGGGAGGCCTATGTCCAGCAGTGGACGTCTTTCAGCTGACATGATGACGTTAAATACGGTGTCATTTTTGCCGATGAGTTTGAATGATAATGTTTATTTATTTTTGTATTTTAGTCACCATTGTTTGTTGTTAGTGTTTTAGATAAGATAAGATAAAGAGACATTTTTTCACAACAAAACAAAATCAAATTACATAGATACAAACAGATCAAGACACAGAAATTGTTGCGAAACGGTCTCAATTCAGCATTCGCTAGTCGTAAAGCCAGCACTGGTCTTCCATTGGAACTGCTTGGTGAAGAGACAGAAAGTGACACACTTAACCCAAAACAACATCAAATACATTCATTCCTTTGAGATTATCTCGAATGTCTTGAACAACCATAAAATTTATAGATAGCCTAGTAAAGTTGGCAACAACAAGGAAACAGAAACAGAGTGTTTCATGGTGAAAGTGGTAAATAAGAATTGAACGAATGTAGATGAAAAGTTTTACTTTAGTTGAAAAAATGGATATATTCCATTGTGAAAGTTGTCATGGTGGTGTGTGTGTGCTAAATATTAAAGATAATGCAAAGAAACTTTCTTTAGCTGAAAAATGCAATTAATCAAGAAAGGTTAGTGTACACCGTACACATTTCGTCTACCCTGCCTACAATCTCTGTATATGCTGCTGCATTCTATACCAGTCAACCATTAGGGGATAAAGAAATCAAAAAGTGTACAAAAAGAATGTATTTTTTTTCATAAATATGTATCATATCATAATATATAATATATTTATATTGATTATATGAAAGAGAACCTTAAACCTGTTATATTTAGATATGTCTACTTTTTCTCTTGAACAGATTATACCTTTCCAGCACATTAGTAGGGATGCAGACCCCATATCTGGTTTTTGGCTACCAAGACACAAGCCTGGCGTAGTGTGGGGTCAAAGGTAATATTGATTTATGCATTGTTGTTTTTGACTTTACTTTACTTTAAACCACGAAAAATGCCAGTTCAATTGTTAACAACAGTAACTATATGACTACAATTCACTTACTTAGAAAAAGGATTTTTCCTCTTATCTCCATCCAGCAGTCTTGAAAAATCTAAGGTACTGGTATCTTGATTGCTTGGTTCCTCGTTGCTTGAAACTGATGGTTGTTTCATGCGATTCTGAGTTAAACATCAAGAATTACATGATATGTTTAGTGACATAAAAAGCCAAAGGAAACCAACATGTATTCCGTTTTCTTTCTAACTTACTATAAATATGACTTAGGTACGAGTAATCTTTTATATATATTCAAAATAATAACGTATCCTCCAACCTGTAACGCTAATTTTCGCTTTTTAAGCCGGTGCAGCTGCATAACTTCGTTTGGCCTTTTCCATGGCGATGGAGGCGGCTCCATCTTCTATAACTTAGCAAGACTACTTTTAGTATAATATAACTGGCAGTTAAATACACGATTTTCACCGACTGGATAATTATGCTGATTTAAAAAGAATCAGGTGATAACGAAAACAATAGAAGTACGCATCTTGCTGGCTTTGCTTGAGTTGACTGTCAAACTCAAAATTAGGGTTACCAGACTTGCCAGACAAAATAGCATTTTTTTACCGTTGACATTTATTTTATGTAGAAAAGGAAGAAGCGGCACAAAAAATCATCTTTGTACAAAACGACTTTTTTTGGAAATTATTTTATTTCATGCGTGGGTGAGTCGGGACGTTCTACGCAAGATATTTTTTAACCGACTTTAATAAAACGAAGAGGTTCTCAATTCATCGCGATTTTTTTTATTTTTATGTGTGTTACCCGAAGACCACTGATCCGATTTGAATTTTTTTCGTTGTATACTTCGTGGGTATACTTTCTAGGTGGTCCCATTGTCAACATGTCAGGATCTGATGACGGGATCTTGGAGAAATCAAGGGAACTCCTCAAATATTATAGGCACAGCGATTTCGGTATTTTTCACTGTTACTCGTGCATTTGCTTTTGAAAACGAAGTCCATTTAGTCAATATGGTGAAGTGGAACTGATGATGAAGACCACAGATCTGCCGTGTCTGGCCGAACTCACGTATCTTTGAAAGAGCTGTTTTGAGATAAACGGGTTTGAAAGTTTTTAAAAGAAACGTTTCATATCTCGCAAAATTATTGAAGGAATTTTTTTATTTTATTTTTCATTTGCAGTAAATATAATCCCACACGAGAAGAGATAAAAAGAAATACAACTTTGCAATCGATAATTTTATTATAGCTATTTTTAATTATGGGAGTTGTAAAATTTCATACATTGTTGGTAACGCGACCTGCTGTATCTATAAATACACGAGAATGGCGGGTACACGCGCTACCCAAGTGATTGCGCTTAGGAGATACCGATCTAATGTATGTGGATTTTAATGTATGGGTTCTCTGTCAGTATTTCTGTATATTTCAGTATATTTCTTTATTATACTTAATTATTTATCAGGCTTACTTGATATGCGTTCGGGGATAAAGTTATAAAGGGTTTTAGTCAAGTATGATACTTCAAACGTCACTATAAATAGTATAAATACCCTTTAAACTCCATCCGCGAAGATAATATTTAAACACGGCATAACCATAACCATAAGTATAGTTACAATTACAATTTTTATCATTCTATCCATCCATACTAATCCATACTAATGTTATAAATGTAAATGTATGTATCTGTTTGTTTGGTATAAATAATAAAAAATAAATAATACTGTTATGTCTGGTACCAATTCTCTATCGGTAGGTATTTAGTTGCCTCACGGAACCCTAAAATTGATAGGTAATTAAAGTTTTAAACTTACCGTGTTTGTTTGCAGTCTAATAAACTCCTCTTCGTTATTTTGATGAGTTTCTTGGTTATTCTGTACTGTTTCCCGATAACAACTTGCACCTATTTCACGATAGCAACTTGCGGCATCACGAATCCTTAATTTGCTGTTAGATATCTAGCACTGTATTTTGCTTCGAAAGCTCTAAAATAGCGTGTCTCCTTAAATCACTCATTTTTTATAATTTGTCATTAACATAAGGTTAATTTCAACTATTTTTATGAATATAAGTACGGGAGCACGTAATTAAGCGTGCCCGAGAAAGCGATTGAATGATCCCGACAGGTTCATACTAGATTGGTAACGCCAAAGTCAGGTACCTATGAAGAGATACGGTATACACGCGTTACTCGGCCGGTTCACTCTTGTTGCGCTGTTCTCAGGTAACTTAAGATACAGTACGGACCTGTGACCAACTATGTGAAAATACATAGTTACAGTAGTTTTCATGGTGTATTATCTTGGAAAATAATAAGCAAATTGTAAAAACAATTATTATAGTATATAGATGGCAGTATTTAGAACCGAATCAGCCTGGTTACGCGTAACTGCTGTAACTCAAGATACGTGAGATCGGCCAGACACGGCAGAGATGACCACCGGAATTGGTTCCGTTAAGGATAACGGTATCTATTTGAAGGGTGGCGATAAGATAACTAGCTACTATCACGAAACATATTTAATTGTAATATAATATCCCGACGAATTGAGAACGTCCTCCTTTTTGAAGTCGGTTAATCTATTATGCATTTTTGGGGAACACAACGCTTGCGCGACCTAAGTGACGCCTAGCGCCATCTATTAAACGCTTTGAGAAACAGCAGTATATCGTAAGTGAAACATTAATAGTTAATTATATAACTGTAGCATAATTAGGCATTATGCTACAGTCATATAATAATGCATAATGCCTAATTATGCGAACAGTCCCATACAAAACTTTATCTACATGCATATCATAAATTTTCTGAAATCTTATGAAATATAGTAAAGTTATACCACTTTTTAAATCGGGCGAGATGAGTGATTTAACGAATTTCCGTCCCATTTCTATTCTACCTGTTTTAAGTAAAGTTTTTGAAAAGTTAATGTTAAAAGATATGTTAGGTCACTTCAATAGAAATAAACTGCTTAACAGTAATCAGTTCGGCTTCACCAGAGGACGATCCACAACTGACGCAGCATCTGTACTCATTAAATATATATATAATATTTGGGAGAAATCTTGTGATGCAATAGGAATTTTTTGTGACCTTTCCAAAGCTTTCGATTGCGTAGATCATGAGACTCTTATATTAAAATTAGAACATTATGGTCTGTCAATTAATTCTCTAAATCTTATGTCTTCATATCTTAATGATAGAACACAACATTAATGACTTACCACGCACGGTAGATAACCTTTGTGATATTGTGCTATTTGCTGATGATACATCATTAATTTTCAAGGTAGAACGAAAATCCGTCGATTACAGTAGGATAAATGCCACGCTAGGTAAAGTACTTAATTGGTTTACTAGTAACAATTTGCTACTCAATGCTAAAAAAACTAAATGTGTTAGGTTCGCTTTGCCTAATGTTAGACCAGTAAAATCCAGTTTATTTCTAAATGATGAGTGTTTGGAAATGGTAGATAAGGCGCTTTTCTTAGGGATAACTATAGATAAAAACTTACAATGGAGTCCCCATATAGCAGTACTAGCAGGCAAATTAAGTTCGGCAGCTTATGCTGTTAGAAAAATCAGGCAACTTACCAATGTTGAGACAGCTCGCTTAGTTTATTATAGTTATTTTCATAGTGTTATGTCGTACGGTATTCTGGTTTGGGGAAAAGCTGCTGACATACAGACTATATTCGTATTACAAAAAAGAGCCATTCGTTCTATATATAACCTTAACTCCCGTGATTCCTTAAGATTAGTATTTAAAGAAATTAGTATCTTAACAGTAGCGTCACAATTTATTTATGAGAATATAATTTATGTCATTAAAAATCAAGACTCTTTTGTTAAGAATTGTGATATACATAATTTGAATACAAGAAATAAAAATAAAATTGCTATTAAAAAATTTCGTGTTCGTAAGGTTTATAAATCATTTGTAGGTCAATGCATTATTTTCTATAATAAATTACCTGACTCAGTTTTAAAGTTACCATTTCCAGTACTTAAAAGTTACTTGAAAAAGTCGTTGATGTCTAAGGCTTACTATAGGGTCGAGGACTATCTAACAGATAAAAATGCTTGGCCTAAACTTAACTAAACACCTAAATAACTGACTAATAAAATAGGCATAAAAATATGTAAATATTCTATATTGTCTAGGGGACACGGTTTCTGTAGGAGAATGTATCGAAACTGTGGTGGTTGTCTTGCACTGTCATAGGAAAGTATATATATATATATATATTTTAATATATATACATATTTTATATAAATATTTTTTTTATTACTACTACTTATTACTCCCTATGAAAATTCTTAGTTTTGACACATTTTCTTGCACAAGCTACGCTTGAATGTTTTTTATTTTTATTTTTATTTTATGTTAAATTCATTGTTTTATATCATGCTAGGTTAAGCTATATAATTGTATAATATCATAAGTAGTACCTATTTTAAAAAACGACTGACTGTTGAGTTTCTTGCGGCGTTTCTTCTCAGCAGTGGTCTCTTGCGAAGCGCTGGTAGATTTTGACGTGTAAAAGTGCCCGTGCGGCCTAATTACTGAATAAACATCTTTTATCTTTTATCTTTTATCTACAGCAACATGTACATTATGGCCTACATTTTCATACCTTTTTGTTCTGTTCTTCGGAACTATTCGAATGTTCGAAACAAATTAAACATTTAATTTAGGCATAATGCACCCATAAATGTCAATAAGCATTACCTACCAGCATTATTCGAAAACCACAACCAAATATGATTTCTTATTTTTAAAAAGATGTTCGATAAGATGTTCGATGTGATTAAAGTTCTGGCTACCTGTACTTTGAAAATAGATGCAATCACAGATACAGGTTTACTAATTTAGGCCATTTCTTATCGTTTCTGAACATATTATAGGGAAGTTATGCCATGGATCTAGATAAATTATAATTTGGCTGCGGATTCCATCCGGAAACAGCAATAATAAGGGTTGTTCTTTGATATAGAATGCTTATTTGTTATTAGTGCCTTCATGTTCCGTCGTTGTGTGCAAATTCGACTGTGTGTGATGCACAAACCATCAAATCAATCATAGGCACGTGGTGTTAAAAAATCAAAATGTAGTCTTCCATCACTTGAAGATCAAAACACAAGCCCAGCCAATAAATTTTAATATAGGTATAAAATCAAGTCAGTTCAATAATAGTACATTATGATACAAGTGTGCTAAGTTGACCATTCTATACAAGGCGCTATTGTGTGCGCACGAGCGAAAGCGAGTGCGCCACAAGAAAGCCGCGTATATTATGGTCACAGGCACACGTGTTACATACGACGTTTTTCAACACACTTGCGAAAAAAAAACAAGACTCTTCATTTAGTCAAATTTTAATTAATTATTAAAATAGTTGGTAAAATGATTTTAATGAAATTGAGTTATTTTTTAGTAATAAAGCTGATTTCACCAATTTATTGAAATAAATATGTAGATAATGTTATTTGCCGCATAAAAACTGTCTGTTGCTAAGAAAAAAAAAGGTATAACCCGACTAAATTATATCGCTTCTTCTTCGTACTTACAACTTGGTACTAGGCTACAAATGTAAATTGTTTGGGTTAATAAACTAAAGGCACTTGTGCGTAATATACTGAAAAAGCACGCGTGTTTAATATCTAGGTTTATGAGCCAAAAAACGGTGGAATAAAAAGGTCGTTTTGAGCAAGTGTGTTGAAATAGTACATTATGATACAAGTGTGCTCATGGTAAGGGTATGCGCATCAGTATCAAGATCAAGCCCACGAAATCTTCATGTTTTAGCGAAAGATAGCAAACCAAAAATATTGTATACTAAAATGTATTAACCTAAATGACGGTATCCAATTCAACTTCTTTTTAAGTTTCGAGCTAAATATTAAACGTGTTTAAAAGATCATTCTGGCCAGGGAGGGAGGACGTCGAACTATAAAATTACTGAAAACGATTAATTTACTTAACTGCGATAAACAAGTTCTACGCGGACAAACTCGCGGGCAAAAGCAAGTAATTAATAACACTTATACAGCGTCCCTCCTAAATAACTGTCTACTTAGGAGTTATCTCGGAGAATTTCTAGCCGTGTAATTTCTCCCACGTCTTGTGAATCAACATTCATACTCACCCTACGGAGCATCAGCATTTAACTATAGCATGTTTATGAATAATGACGCGAGATGACATGACCTACCGAATCTCAGCGTTTCAGTTCGCGAGAATCGCCGCCGACGCCACCCGCGCTTGACGTATGGCAGTCTCATGCTGGCCGCACACACGACAGTTCCAAATTCGAATTCAAATAATGGCTTATAGATATACGGCTGTTTAAATTTATAAAAACAAATGCGCGGGAAAAGTTAAAATCAATATCGATTGTAATATAAAAATGTGAAGTGTTTGTTTTAGTAAGGTTGCGATTATACTAAATTATTTAATCGTTGCAATATGGCAATGATAATTCGTGATTGTTACGAATTTATAAAAAGGCGTTTTTTTTTGGTGAGTTTTGTATATTTTTGAATAAGATGCTAAATTGCCCACAAATTAAAATGTGCCTATATTTAATTAGTTAGTAGCAGTGATACCTCAATGGTTAGTGGTAAATTAGATAGACGCTTTTAAATTTGTTAAAGTTTAACTTTAGACTTGTGAACTGCTCATTATTCTAAGAACTCGTGGTGACATGACGTCACCGCCATTACGTTAAAGTCTGTTCGAGTCGCATACATTACCTCATCAGTAGACATTACATTTCACCGTTCTTATAAAAACAGCCATGTATCACCAAATAACTAAACTCTCGGAACTGCATAAGGACAAAACGTGAATGTTCATTCATAGTTTTATTGCATTCGAAAAAGACGGCATTTCAGGAATGTCCAGTTTTGGGTCAATGTACTTTGACTGTCTACTGAAAATGAAAACTTATAGCTGTGCCTGAAAGGTCGAATTCTATTGCGAGGTAGGCTGCATAAAATAAAGGTTACATTGTATTTTAATCAAGCCATCCATTACTTTAAAAAATATTGAGATTAATGTTCGCTAGTTTGACCCGCTTTGTGGTGTTTGTTATCGATATTTCATGGAAACTGTGTTTATTAATGCTATAAAAATAACAGCATAATAAGTTTTTGTTCGGTCCGAAATGATTAAAAGGCAATTTCTTTGTCGATCGAATCATGACTAGGATAACGGTGCTGATCGTTGAGTCAAGACGTGTCAAACCGATATTGCTATTTTGTTTTAATACCTTGTCAACTGATAACTTGAAAAATAAATACCTACTTTTAGGTTAAGGAGATAGTTTTCCGGGATTGTATTGTAGTAACGGAGATGGAACCCTAATTATACAGAGTAGGTGTGGTCCGAGAAAGCTCTGCTTGCCCAGTTTTTAAACACTAAGGACTTCACAGGTCAATGATTTTGCTTTGCAGATGTGTGCAGGTTTTATATACATTATTCGTAACCACCTAAAAAATAAAAAATCAATTTCAACAGTAAAAGTAGGTCCCAAAATTATGAGCTTCCAATTGAACAGCGACAGGTCTGCGATGGCCAATAGTTTCATAAAGCACTTGGCCTCTATTCAAAAAGTGTTAATTTAATTATATGGATGATGTTTTGTACATTTTTTTTTAAACAAAATTCTGTGGACGGCGTAGGTGCGACCTTTTTTTAGAACGATCTTAGGTAGGTACCTATCAATCGTATTCCTGAGTAAATACCTACGATAGATAGGGTACCTACCTTTTAGTGGTCAAATTTGTGTTAGTTCTGAACCCTGTGTGGGCGAGTCCGAATCGCACTTTACCGATTTTTAGGGCTCCGAACAAAAAATGAAAAATAAAAACGGATTCCTGATAGGATCACTCGGGCGTCTGTCCGTCTGTCCGTCCGTTTGTCACTGCCATTTTGCTCCGAATCTACTGGGCCAAATCAGGTGAAATTTGGTAGGATGGTGTAATTCTATGACCCAAACACAAAACACAAGATAGACACGAGATGTACGAAGTATTTTTTTTTAAAGAAGCGTCATTTTCCTTGGACAAAAAAGAAAATTAAAAAAAAAAGGTTTGCATACCTTACTGTGTCATATACCTATCAAATGAAAAGGTTGGTTATGAGGATCTCAAATATATGTTTGTTATTATTGTAAAACAAATAGTTTTGATTTTATTCATAAAAGAAAACGAACATTGACCATTCCCCCCTGATATCCGTAACTACTTAGCATAACATTTTTTTTTTACAAAATATAGTTAAATGCATTACAGGAACACCTATAAGAATGGTATAAAAAAAAGCCTATGTACGGAAGATCAAGTCGCACTTGGTCGGTTTTTATTTCAAAGTAGGAACTGGAGAAAGTTCCAATAGATTTGTATATCTACCTACTGTTATCTCAATCATGTCAGCTAGTAATCCAATCAAGAAGCGATGTCGGCGAGCCAAGATGAGTTGTTTGCTGATCATTATGTTGCGGGGAAACACCACATGTCATGTCGTATATCACACCAAGATCACCGCCTATTAATCAATTACCTTAACTGGCAGTTGGCCCTAGGCACTTGGTCAATGTTTGTATTAGCACTGTGGTGAAATAGCGTTTAACTCCTCCGGTGGCGTTATTCTTATCTACTTATATACTTAGAATAAGTTTCCGGCAACAAACATTAATAAGACAAGCTCATTTCCCAACTGTAGTATGTTTGCCAGGACCTTAACAGAACCAAATGTACTATATTGTCAGTCTGCGTTACGTGGTAAGTTATCATTTGGCCGCTTATGTTATTCTTCTTTCGACTCCATTATCAGATCAGCTCTTAGGGCCGTATTTATAAACTGATTTTCATTGAGATCTCAAGATACCATTTCCTTGTAGGTTATCCTGTATTTAAAGATTGAAATTTGACCTGGATATTTTTGCCCTATCCAAACTGGAGCTTTCAAAAAGTCTTATGGCTTTCGAGATAATCCTCTAAATTATGAAAAATGGCATAAAAACCAAACGTGAATAGTTAAAATTTCATTAAGTTAAGATTGTCTCATAACCTTACTTCCTTCCTAGATAGACCTAATGTTAGGTTGTTAGGCTACTGTATAAATATAATAAAGGTTGATTGTGGACCTCCAAACACGGGACACCCTGTATTAATTTTAAATTTCAGCCCAATAAATAAATAACAGCAATTGTTTAAAAATTGGTTTTGGCATATGAAAGCATATACATAAGAATAATTTATCTTTATCTCCTACTAAAAATAATAAACATAAACATTTAAAATGCTACGTGAACGTATACCTGTTTCTATTTTTAATCCGAGGATATCGTATGGTAGTTAGGTCACGACGAAATCCGTTAAATATTCTTTACAAACTGGGCCACTAGGGATTAAAGTTTTGGTGGCGTAACCAAGTTTTGGATATCTGTACTAGATTATGCAATGTTGTAGAGAGCGTTTCTAGTATGTGTGTACAGACTAATATCGTTTACCTATAAGTATATTTTAAAACGTAACTACATCATATAGTTACGAATAGACGATAGGAAATCTAGTTTAGTTTAGTTCCAGGCTAGGCGTTGCCATGAAACGCGTCATAACAGGTGAATATACGCGCAAATAACTTTTCATTTGCTGGAGCAGGGTGAAAAAGGGAAATGAATTCATTTAGCTACATGAATGGGTGCAACTGAAGCTGCAAAATGAGCCTGTCAAAAATGCAATCACGGTTCGTTCACACGCGTCACAGTAGCCGGCGGAAGCTGGTCCCCGTATGTAAATGATATCCCGTCCCATCCAGTAATTAATGCGGGAACACTCCAGATCCGCGCTGTCATCGACTGCCATCGGCTCTATTTAGTTGTTCAATGGAGGCAGCCTGTCAAAGGCGCTGCATATAGAATGTCGTAACTACGCACCCGCTGAATAGCGTCTGAAGTGGCTAGCTATTATACTTGTAGCTTAGCTACGCCTATTCCGAAGCGCGACGCCGCCGTAGAATTTATGCCTCAATATTTCTACTGGTCATCTCGCCTTTTCGATATGTAAAGGATTTGCCGCTCCGCTTAGTACACCTATATGTAGTACGTCTAACTTAGATTGACATGCATAGTTAATGGAAAGAAAACAGTCATTACCGGTTGTATTGTTGTACGCTATTATTTCAGTATTGCTACGCGACACGTAAGCTTCAGGCTTCCGTTAATAGCAGGGTGACACGACTGACATGGACCTTTTGTTTGTTTCAGATATCATGGATCTCACTAGTCGTTTATTTGTTTTATACCACCTTTATTTTTTACAAAACTAGTCTTCAGTTCTACTACTTAAGAGGAATGTTAGGGGTAAGTTATAATTGTAAACATGCTGTATAACGTTACAAAAGAGATGCTTTACAGTTACTCAGCGAAGTTCTTTTGTTTTAGATCGGGCTATGCGTTTCCCGGGGGACTGCTACAGTTCTAAATATATGTTGTGCACTAGTATTACTTCCCCTGTGCAAGAAACTCAACCAACTTCTTTATCGAATTCTGTCAAGACTTTGGCCCAAACTTTTCTTTTTCTGGCTGGAAAAAGCGAAGAGCTTTCACATGACTGTAGCGATAACGCTTGTTTTGTTTGCTGGTGGGTACTCACGTTACTGTGTTGTTTTGTTTGTTTGTGCACTGGATGTTATTGGATGTGCGGGACATTCAATGCCATAAATACCGGCGCGCAGCGAGTCCGCATCAAAGCCGATATTTGGTTCCACATTGGAAATCCGTGCATATGCATAATTAACGTTGTTAAGGAAGGTATGCATGCAATGCCCTTTGATCAAATATATGGATGTACATAAAATTCCTGTAGTACTGAAGCTGCGTATCAATAGCACCTATATAAATTCATAGCAGGCGTGTACTTTACAGGCTGCCTAGAGACGTGGCTTGCTTTCACAAAGCGATACAGCCCTAAATCACTTTAGAGCTAAAAGGCCCCGGTCCCGGAGCACCATTAAGTTCTTGAGACGGGGCTAATGGCGGCTACCTAGCTGCTTAGAATTTCGAGCTAGTTTTGAATTTGGTTTTCGTTATAAAACCTAGATTCAGTGTAAATAATAAAATTACATGCATATGCTGCTTTTATGATAATCTTATAAATACGTAAAATAGTGCGTTTGTTTGTTTGTATATTGGTGGTATAATCTCTGAAACTACTGACCTGATTTTTTAAAAATATTTCACTAATAGCAAGGCAAGCCACAAATCAGCTTACGACTAATTATCTTATTCCGTTAAACGCGGGGCGCTCAGCAACTTTACAGGTGTAGTGCATAATTGTTTTCCTTCGTATTTTCACGGAAACGTACGAACGAGTCTTGCTATTTCAGTCGGTCACAGTACAAAAAGTACTGAGGTTGACTGAAGTAGCATGACACGTTCGTACGTTTCCGTGAAAATACGAAGGAAAGCAATTATGCACTACACCTGTACACCTATTGCTATCGAATTGTCAACGTTATCACAGCTATTATTACTTTCTTGACAGTAAAAGCGGCCGAGTTAAAAAAAAATACGTGTAGAGACTATGAGTAGAAATAGGGCCCCAGAGTCGCTATAATGTATTACATTTTATGTTAGGTAAGTAGATATAGTTCTTCATTTTGCTGATGTAATTTCCGCGATGGAGGAATGTTATTACCCCGCAGAAAAGTTCATCCCTTATGAAATGAAGTTTTCTAGTTTCTTACCTGTTGTTCTGTTATCCGGACGTTTTTCTTACAGTGATACATTCCATGTCCCACTTCGTGAACTTGTGGAATTTCTCGAGGAACTACGACGAGGCTAGAAGGGATATTAACTTTGCCAACTACAAGAATGAGGTTAGTACAAGAATTAGCCGGTAAAATTGAGTTTTTAGTGAGATACCCACACCTGACGGGTTACACAGTTGTCGAAACTGAAAGTAGAGTATTCAAAGGTATTTTGTATTTTTTCAAAAGGACTTAGAAATTGGAATTAATTAAACCGCATATTTAGATAATTTCGCATATTATAGTCAGTCCGTCCGTAGAGTAAACGTTTCTGGCTATTTAAAATAACCTGCTTTAAAAACACATATGAGCCGAAAACTTTAACCAATCATGCTCAAAAAACCTTATCTCACAGAAATAAAAATACTATTGTTTACGAAATTGGTTAAACTTTACAGTATTGATGTACCAAATAGCAGCCAATGTTATTTTACATCTTCCCTGCTGGTTTTATTGGATCGTTAATGTATCGCTTAGCTGATTTGCTTAATCCGGAAATTAATTGTGTCAGTTGGTGATATACCTAACTCAGCATAAATAGACATTATTAGGTGCCTACGTAATCGCATCCGAAGTGAATAGGCAAAGGACGCTCCCCTTATACAGCTATTGTAAAGCTCCCGTCACGTCACGCGTCTCATAACAATTATGTCCAGGTGGATGGATCGGAAGATCTTTTGAGGGTTTGTCCAGATCAATAAGTAAACCATATCATGAAATTTGTAATAAGGAATTCGGAGTTGTAAATTTACTCGATACGTTGTCGGTAGACGACATATCATATGAGCATGTACAAAAAGAACAATATGTTTATAAAATACTTAAGTAGTTGATTGAATTAAACGGTTACAAATGAGAACTGTATAATAATGCAACAACCAACAAAAATAAGATCAATATGTATACAGTGTGTAAATGGTATAAGGGCTTTACTTTTAACTGTGGTTAGTATAACCCCTACTAAGCACATTTAGGCAGCTTCTGTTAAAATTAAATTAAAAAAAAATAACCAGACAAAATAATTTAACACGTAATGTATAACGAAAAATGAAATTAATTAAACATTTACCTGACAGATGGACTTCGATGTACATTGCGGGTCGATAGTATGTTCAAAAATTAATAACGTTGTATACGTTAGCGTAATCAAAATAATTATTTCTGTTAATGATTAGTAGAGTCTTAATCTATGTCCAGTTTTAATAGACGCCCGTATACCATTTACACACTGTATAGCTTTATACGGTGAAGGGATTTTATTACACAACGGCTAGTTACTACAAGTCGAATCAGCACACAATTGAACGTTTGGTGATGTTCTACCTAGGCATGCTATATCTTTGCATATTACAAAGTCAAATTCGCTATCATTACTTTCTCGCGATTCTTAAAACAATTTCCCAGAATGAAAGGTGGTTTGCCAGATTTTAAAATGAAAGTAGAACCTATAAATTAGCTTCACATTTTACATTTATCACTTGTTTAAGTTTTTAGAATCGTACATACATACTATAGTCGTCTAAGCCTAAACAATTTCGTCTTTTGATCTTTCTTAACTTTTTCAACCTAGGGATGCGAAGAAGACAGAAAAAATACAACACAGTATTGTTAAGGCAATGTCGAATTATTCTAACTATCACAAAAACATAATGACGTAATGTTAATCAATTTCCAGAACCCTTTACTCTTGCTAATGAGTCCCGCAGGCCTAACGGGCCTATCGATGTTGGCCATAACTCTGAGCATGGGCCTGACTTCCATGAGGATAGTGCGGCGGAAGGTCTACAACGCCTTCTGGTACACCCATCAGCTATACATGCCGTTTATGGCTCTGCTGATTGTACACCCTTTGAGGTAATACGATTTATTTACTTAGTGCCTAACAGGTTGAGTTCAACTTATTTCCAGCAAAACGCAGTCGTTACTGCTCTTGATTTACCTGTTAAATTGTTGAAAAATAACAAAATAAAAAGCTAGCTTTAAAAACCAGACTGTATTTTTTAAAGTGTCGTCGATTTATTTTAATAATTGACATTTTACCATTCTTGCTATGAAAATTTTAACAGTTTAGGTATCTTATGTCACCCGGGATGTCGAAAGGATTCTAATGATACCACACAGATCTAAATCAGCTCAGGCGTTTAGAAGTAATGGTGGAATAAAGAATCGTACATGCCTACAAAAGTAAATGAACCTTACATACATTAGGTACAGTCCTTATTTTAGCACTCGTGTAATGATGATTTACCGCATGGTTTTCTAAATAGAGGAGAGTATAGTCGGGAAAAACCTGTACTGCCGTAATCTTAAAGAAGGTGCATATATGGCTACCTGCAATATAAACTCAACGCCGTATATAGATTCCAAAAAAGTTACCAAAGATGGCCGAACGTCACTGTCACAAGTGTCATTGTCATTGTGACGTTCCAGATGTAACCAACTCATGCACATTTATAAAAATAGGTAGTCAAATAATATTTTGTTGTTATTTAAGTGTCAAGATTATCCTAGGTTTTTGATGTTTTCTATATACCTATATACAAAACACTACCCCCAAATAACTTAATTACGTACCCAAATACTAACTTTTGCTAGCGATTTCGTTTGCGTTAATTAGGTTACACACAATATGTCGAGAAATACCAGACATGTAAATCCTTTGGGAATGACTTTAGGGATAAAAGTATTGTATACGTATATTTATGAATAGTATAAACGCAAATTATAAGATGTATCCAAATGTTGTTAAACCCTGAAGTGTTACCACTGTAATATGAGCTTTTCTTCTACAAAACAGTTTCAACTAAATATCTGTTGGTGAAATTAATATTTACATTAAATTATTTATTTATGGGGTTGCATTTAATTTTAACTTTACAATTATATATAAATAAATTACATATGTACATTATTTAGAAAAGTTAAAACTTTATCGATGGAAGACTTTTTCATTTTATTGGCAACACATGAGTAGTTATTTTGGAATCTAAATACGGCGTTGAGTTTAGTAGTCGAAGCATTCTTTACTCTACTAGAGGACGCCCGCAACTTCGTACCCGTAGAATCAGTTTCCCCCTACTCCTCCTACTTCTTCCCATTGGGGTCGATTTTCAGAAAATACTTTCTTACTGCACCCCTAGACTTCATAAAGAACCTATATACCTAAGCTTTAGCTTTAGCTTTTATGTGAGTTCAAACTTTTTTGAATAATATCCGATTGAGTTTGTAAACATGTGTCAGTATAAAATGTAATGTAAATCACGAGCACTAAGGAGTACTGATATCAACTTCGAAGCAAATCACCCCCAAAATAACTTTCTACCCCTTTTTCACCGACTTAGCGGAGGAATTTCAATAAAATACGAAACACGTCTGCCATAAATTCTGTTAAAGAATGTTAATGCAAAATTTGAAGTAGATTGGACCAACGAATCACGTTATCCCATACCAATTTTGCCCCCCCTTTTCACTCCCTTAGGGGTATAATTTCGGAAAATCCTTTCTTAGCCACGTCATACAAAGAACATACCCTCCAAGTGACAGGTCTCTACGATCAGCGGTTTAGGCTGTGCGTTGATCCGTCAGTCAGTCAGTCAATCATTCAGGACAAAGCATTTTATATGTATATGTATATATAGATTACTTACTACATTAAATTTTAAAATGCATTTTCTTTTGCTATTCAGTGAGCCGCCTTCTTTAGTATTACCAATTTGAAAAAGTCCCCAATCCGATATAGAGCCCAGGAGCCAAGGACGATGGTCCACACCCTATGGATACTTTCGCTGTAGTGTATCGTATACAAGCTGTTGCTAGTTTAAAGCCGAGTACTCACTGGCGAGCTGTAACTGTAACCGTAGCAGTGTCATTAACGAGCTCCGCTGGAGAACGTAAGTACCATTACCACGAATCATAATTACCATGCTCGATAGCGAGTCGAACGCTCTGTCCCTCGCACCCTATATCAATACTGCGAGGTTGCGAGATGCAGAGCTTTCGACTCGCTGTACGTTAATTGTAACTCATCGTAAGGGTACAGGCTCGCGAGCCGCCGAGCCGCGTAAACATCGCGATTTTACTTGCAACAGTTACGAGTACAGCTCGCTAGTGAGTACCCGGTTTTACTGTTTGTTCATTATCTATTATTATTTGCGCAACTCACTCCAGTATTATATATCATATATTTAAAATGAATGCTCATTAAAGTTCCACAGTGACTTCTCCATTCAAATAGAGTACATAAATGGTTTGAGGTAATGACAAAAGCTCATTCCCATTCATGTGTGAGTCATGTCATATTATATTATGAAGTTGCTGTGATTCGATCAAGGCCTTAAATTAAATTGATGTCAGGGTTATCAGCATTCGTTGGTCAAGCTGAAGCTATTTCTTAAATAAACGTTGAGTAACTGCTAAAACAATGGCATTAACATTTTGAGGAAGAGTAACTGTAAAAAACTCTCCATATTTAATGAATTACTTAGATACGGGCAATTGAAATTGCCCCACCCGGCTTTTGCGGGTGGTAGGACTCTGTGCAGAGTCCGTCCGGATCGCTACCACCGTCTTATCCATTAACCTACCGCCAAACACACTCGCACTGTTGTGTACCGGTTTGGGGATAAGACAGCCGGTGTAATGACTAGCATAGAGGCATTCCATCTTAGTCCTCAGGGTTGGCAACGCATTTGCAGTCTTAGTCTTGTAGTCTTGTGAATGCGAATGTCTATGGGTCACAGTTTCCGCTTACTATCAGGTGGCCTGTGTGCTAGTTTGCCTTCTCTATGTCATAAAAAAAAAAACCCAAGCCTACGCATAGGGATTTGTAAAACGCAAGAACTACTTATACAGATCTATTATTATTTTTATAAATAAAAATGCTGGATGAGATATAACGATACTTCCCGAATTATTATACGATAATTTATAGCTCCTAAGGCAAAGTAAACTTTTCAGCGGCGTCTTGAAGCAGCAATTACTAGCTGAAAATAGTTTCAGTTACGTTGACGTGGGAAGTGAACTGAATAATTCTACAAAAAATGCTCCTGTATTTGTTCCTATCAAGTCAAAGGTTAGTGAATTACGTAAGTACTTATACATATTTTAACTGAGGACTGCCCTTCGTCGAGGGGGGGTTAGGGGTGGATTTAGGATAGAGCAGGCTAGTTTTTTGCAACTCTGCGACTTAATGTATGCAGCTATTTTTTATTATTTTTTATCTTGTCCTACCAGAATGTCTCAGACCCTTGACGGCTTCTGGTAGCAACCTTGGTATCCTAGAACTTACTCGTTCTACTCTTGAAAGCGTATAATTACACGCCTTCGGTTTGGTGACAATGATCAACGAGCTCGATAGTGATTTTTTTAAGAGAAGCACTCAGCCATTTTCCACGAATTAGTCCTCATTTGGACGGAGTCTTCTCGATTGATATTTATGATCATAACCGTCTATTATCACGGCTGTTCTTGTAAAAACTTGATTAAATGTATTTATATATACCGTGATGGATGGATGAAAAAAATATACACGGCAACGTCGGTAGCGGATTTAACTTCCTCTGATCGCTTCGTTTGATCTACCCCCAAATTTACACCCTTTATAAGAAACTTTAGGTAAAAACGTGTCTTACTATGTGCTATGATAACTATGAATTAGCTATACTTAATACCCATACCATATTATATGTAGGTATAACCAGTATACTATACCTACATATAATGCGAGTGCGCCATTAACACAGTACCAAACCAACAGATTTGAGGTTGGTAATGTACGAGCTCTGCCGGCAATTTCCACTGCAATTACACCCAGGCGTAATGTCAGAGTTAAATTTACTATAAAGGGATTGGGAGTTTTGATCACATAAGTGAGCCATTCTCAAATTTTGGTGAACATTGTTATTTGAAGTAGGTACCTATTTGCAGGGTACACTACATAATTCCGAAGATTAATAATTCTGAATTGAACAATATTTTGCGTTTTCATAATTCCGATGGTAATGTTTAGATAGAAGACTTTATTTTTTGATATCGCTTATAATATAAATCAAACATCGCCTAATCTACGTAAAGAAATTAACTTGTTCAGTTCATTTAATATAAAATTGTTCCAACATAGCCCTCGGAAAAATTTAAATTTGGATAAATAAATATTCGGAATTTAAAGGTGTTCGTTTTTTTTAGAATGATTTTATAATTTAAAAACAACTGAGAGTTTCAGAAGTAAAGTGTCACGCAAAAAGTTTGAAGCTGTATGACTAGTACAAGTTGTATTTTCTCACCTTGTCCCACAGTGCGTCTCTATCGTTACAGGACGAAGTAAGTAAGTAGGTAAAAGAGAGATCCGAGCGACAAACCAGTCGCGGGCAAGATGTGCTAGCCGCCCTGGGGGCCCTACACAGATAAGATGGCTTAACGTTAACGTACCTAAACAAACTTCGAAAACTGACAAAATGTATCCATGGGATTGACATACGCGATCAACGCGACCGTCCGACAGCTTACTCTACATTTCCGATTACGATATCGTTGGCCAAATGCATCTTGTCCAGAGTTTAGGGCCACTGATATAAGTAAATGAGTGGGTTAAGGAATACTTAGTGTTTTTTTTTAAATGAAATAAGAGTCCAAACGGGGAAGTGGATGACTGAACTGAACACCCATGGGCTTCCAACACTAATGGAACCGCGCGCAGGTGTCAGTCCGTCTTTGATTGATGAGTAAGGAAAATAAGGAGGGCGGGAGGAAAGGAGGAATTTGAGCCTCCGACACTCTCAGTGATGGAACGAAATGCAATAGGATAAGTAAAAGGCTTTTTTGAGTTGATCCGATCTGCTTAACAGCCCGACTTTTGAACGAAGATTACCGTGAAAACATGTCTTAAATAAATGTAATAGGTCATTGGAGTAACGACTTTATTGTCTAGTTAAGACTGTTCGTTATCATTAAACGCTCGGGCAGAAAAAATCTGGAATTAAATTCTGATATTTTGAAGCCGCGTCGCAAGTACGACGTCTAAAAGGCACTGATCCCAGCGCGAGCGAGTAAGCGATGAATCGCTCCCGTATAAATGAAAGAGAGAGATATACATTTATAGTTCATCGCTAGTTTATAGCTAAGCGATGTAAATAAATAAATGATATCTCTCTCTTTTATTTACACGGGAGCGATTATCTTTTTTCGTTTCTTGGGCGAGAAAATAGCCGATGGTTCATCGCTTACTCGCTCGCGGTGAGACCAGTGCCTTAAGCGGCGGCGGTTGTTTATTGTACTTCTGTCAGTTGTTGAAATAATTGAGTGGTAAAATGACTGAATTAGGCAGTTGTGCTCGGGCAGTTAACAAATCGGAATTGGTCAGTAAGAAAAACACATCACACACATAAGCAGTTCTAAAATGAATCCATTGTATGATTCGGTAGGTAATGTAAAAATGGAAAATAATATGACACATGGCTCCTAACTTTGTAATTTCCATTGTACCTTTCACGAGCCTGGTACTAATTATGTCACCTGCCGAAATGGCTCATAAACTACTTCGGTTATGTTTATAACCGTTTTCAATAAGTCTGTCCCATACACAGAAATACCAGACTTTACGACTCTTCCTGGTGTGCCTTTAAACCATTCTTCGTTGACGTTCGATGGCCTCGTTTCGAATTAAACGGAGATTCATCCAATAAGGCCAATAATACTTAAATCGGCCGTTAATGTATTTAAGGCCAATTTATATTAATAGAACAAAGCATTTTAGTTAGTTTATGTCTACTAGACTTATGCTTATAATATGGTTATACTTATACCTACTTTATTTTTCACGTTATAAACAGTTTTCCTGAACGTGAAGACTTTTAACGTTATTAACTGGGTTTTAGTCATGGGAATGAGGAAACCGCAGAACCATTCGTTATGGGCTAAGGCAGAGGCTGTCCTTATGTCTTAACTGTCCTGACAATAAAACTAACAATCTATCATTGACATAAATAAAATGCAGCTGCTTTCGATAGCGAACAGTAATGGCGGCGGCAGAGTTAAAATCAATATGGATTTACCGAGTAGAATAGATAGAGCCCCGTTTACCTAACGATGTGGACAGACGCAGAGTTAAAAAAAAGTTTATTCTCTTTATGTACCTAGATACATTGAGCCCTAATATATTTTTCAGATTTTTTTATTACACTTTGCCTGATTAGCGTGCCTACCTATTAATTTGTATTTTTGTCATTTCAGACTTGGATCTGGATGGCGGTGCCACTCACTTGTTACTTCATTGATCTCCTGTGGCGAATTTGCTCGAGGAATCGTGCGAGAGTTGATATTTTACAGGTAAATCAACATTTATATACCTAAGCAATCATTTTCGGAAATTCAACTAAAAACAGGTTAGGTACAAAATTACACTTTCACATCGTAATGGTAGAAAAAGGAAGAATAAATTATGATGAACCAACCTACTTACATTCTTGGACAAAATAACTTTAGGTATGAAGAAGAAGTACGTACATACATACAAATGACACGCCTGATTCCCAGAGGGGTAGGGAAATACCAAGATCCTGACAAATCTCTTTGAGAACATGTTGGTTTGTAATGTTCATGTACCTACTTATTGTAATACGTGACAGTAAACGCAATCAATAATCGTACGTATGGAATACATTCTAAATTCTAAATCATCGTTTACAACCCGACCGACCCATAGGGGCTCCCCAGGCACTTCAATTAAATTAATGAAAAATATGTAGAGTCGCCACTTTGATAGAGCAAATTATTTTGCAATGGTACAGCTGGCATTGCACAAACGATCCTGCCATTTGGTCCAGTAACCGATTAAACTTTGCATAATCCCCTACATATAGATTCAGATTCACTACACATATATGGCTTCCAGGGGAGCCGGGCTTGTCATATTGATTTAGTTTAATACGGGATTATAGCGCGTGAAAATGCGGTATAAAGGTGCCTAGATACGTACATTTAATAAATACGGTTTCAGAAAGAGTTATTTCTACTAACGGGCGAATTATTATGGGATTAAATTGATAAAAGCAGTGGTGTAATTTATAACTAAACATTGGAATTCTACATTATACGTTACGCTTGGATAACATTTGCTCGTCAAATCAATACGTGCATAATATAAAATACTTACTACAGATGTAGGTACTGCATAATTGTTTTCGATCGTCATCATCATCATCATCAGCCCGGGGGCGTCCACTGCTGGACAAAGGCCTCCCCCAAAGAGCGCCACAAGTCACGGTCTTGAGCCGCTTGCATCCAGCGGCTCCCCGCGATCCTAACCAGGTCGTCAGACCACCGGGTGGGAGGCCGTCCAACACTCCGTCCACCGGTGCGGGGCCGCCACTCGAGAACTTTTCTTCCCCAACGGTTATCAGTTCTCCGAGCTATGTGGCCTGCCCATTGCCACTTCAGCATGCTAACTCTCTGAGCTATGTCGGTTACCTTGGTTCTCTGGCGTATTACCGTATTACGGATCATATCGCGCAAAGAAACTCCGAGCATAGCTCTTTCCATTGCATGCTGAGTGACCCTGAGCTTATTTATGAGGCCCACATTCAGCGGCCAAGTCTCTGATCCATAAGTCATCACTGGCAACACACACTGGTCGAAGCTTTCGACTTAAGGCTCTGCGGTATTTTGGACGAGAAGATCCGCTTTAACTTTCTGAACGCTGCCCATCCGAGTTGGATTCGGCGATCGACCTCTTTCTTGAAGTTGGATTTACCTAGTTGGACAGTTTGTCCCAGGTATACGTACTGATCAACAACTTCAAGTTGAGAATTCCCCACGTGAACCGGTATTGGCAAAACGCGAACATTGGACATGACTTTCGTCTTGTCCAAGTTCATTTTCAGGCCCACCCGTTGGGAAACTCTATCGAGGTCTCCGAGCATCTTACTCAAGTCTTCTAGCGATTCTGCCATGACTACGATGTCGTCCGCGAATCGAAGGTGATTGATGTACTCGCCGTTGATGTTGATGCCAAGTCCTTCCCAGTCCAGAAGCTTGAAGACATCTTCCAGTGCAGCGGTGAACAGTTTCGGAGATATGACATCTCCCTGTCTCACACCTTTCTGCAACTGAATCGGTTTCGAGCTCTGGTTCTGGAGCCGGACTGACATAGTGGCATTTTTGTACAAACACTTCAGCACTTCGATATATCGATAGTCGATGTGGCACCGCTGTAGTGACTCGAGCACCGCCCATGTCTCGACCGAATCGAAGGCCTTCTCATAGTCCACGAACGCTAGACATAAGGGCCGATTATACTCTTCAGTCTTCTGTATAATCTGGCGCAGCGTGTGAATGTGGTCTATGGTACTAAAGCCTTTCCGGAAACCGGCTTGTTCAGGAGGCTGGAAGTCGTCGAACCTGCGTGAGAGTCGATTTGTAATGACCCTTGAAAACAACTTATAAGCGTGGCTCAGAAGTGAGATGGGTCTGTAGTTCTTCAATAAGGTTTTATCGCCTTTCTTAAAGAACAAGACCACCACACTTCTGGTCCACGCCTCTGGAACACCGCCTTCGAGAATAACAAGAGTTAAAGAGCTTCTGGAGGACTTTAAGTATCGGCATTCCACCCGCTCTCAGAAGCTCAGCCGTAACTCCGTCGTCCCCTGGCGCCTTATTGTTCTTCAGTTGCTTCAGGGCCATTCTGATCTCGTACAGGCTGACGTCCGGGATGTCTTCGGTGTAATGTCGGGTGAGTTTGGCTCTGGGATCTGTAGCCAAACTTTCAACGGGTCGAGTTGATTTGTACAGCTGTCCGTAGAACTTCTCAACCTCACTCAAAATCTCGGCCTTGGACGAAATTACGGTGCCATTTTCGGTCTTCAGTTTCATCAACTGGGTCTGCCCAACAGACAAATCCCTAGCGAACACCTTAGAGCCCTTGTTTCGCTCGATAGCATCTTTAATACGCGAAGTATTAAAGGTGCGCAGGTCTGTCCGTAATGACTTAGAGACTTGTCTGTTAAGCCCCCTGTACTTCTGCATGTCCACTGAAGACTGCAGCCGCATTTCATTCCGTTCGTCCATGATCTTAAGAGTGTGGTCTGAGAGTTTTTGGGTTCTTTTCTGGCTGCGGGTCTGAAATAGCAAGAAACGTTCAAAATAAAATACAATACATATAAAATACTACATACCTACACGTCTGGTTATTATCATGAGGATTTGTTGCCCATAAATAAACTGTGGGGCTAGACAAGTTCCCATCGAATACAAACGCTAGCGTTTGGCGATCATCACGGTCGCTTTGCGTTCTCATAGAAAAATGTATCGAATTGACGTAAGTCACGTATGCGACATGCGTTGTCAAAAATGAAAAATGACAGCTGTAAGTTGTAACGAGTGATATATCATATTTTATTGCTATATTGATCAATGCTTATATATACTTGACTTACGTCAATTCCATACATTTTTGTATGACAACGCAAAGCGAGAGTGATCACCAAACGCTATCTTTTGTATTCGATGGCAACTTGTCTAGCCCCGCTGAGTACATACTAGCCTTTCAACAGCGGTAATAAAACGTAAGGTCGCTTATATTGTTAATACAAAGTCCTGTTGTAGTGCTGTAGGCATCCAGTTATATCTGTATGCCAGACAACTCCGTCATTGTTTGCTTTAGAGGACCGATCCCGTCATTTAGTGAGAAACATTGTGATTTGTAATTTGTAGTCAAATGCGTGGTATATGTAATATAGATCCACAAATATTGGATTAGTACTTCGACGGTTATTTACACAGTAGGTACAACTTATTAACTAATATAAAAAGGTCAATAACGTTTTCGAAAATATCAATCACTATTTTCAAAAAAAGTCATTTGTAGGTAAGGTACCAATAATATTAGTTGCCTGTGTGCTTTTAAGACTGTGTGTTGGGTAGGCTGGGTAAAGTAGTATTTTTAATAATTTTCATGTGATGCCGTTTGTTATCCCAGGCAACCCACATGGCGGGGCGTACTATCAGCATGACCCTGAGTTGCCACGAGCAGTTCCACTGCCGCGCGGGGCAGTACGTCCTGCTGCAGTGTGTCGACGTGTCGCGTCTGCAGTGGCACCCCTTCACTGTCGTCAGAGTGAGTACAGTTACTGATACCATATTCAGCATTTTGCACAAGTAGACGCAAATGCTACAAAATGTATGGGATGACAGTTGACCACGTGGTTTATCGTGGAATTTTACGTTACGTTAGTAGCGTTTACATCTTGGCTAGGGCCCGTATATCTGTGTTCTCCAGAATTCGAGAGTAAATAAGAGAGAGAGTATCACTTTGTCATTTGGATCTTCCGAGTTTTCCCAGTCTAGTGCGCTTTTGTAATTATCTTTTTCATTACAGGTTCCTACATCTAGTCAAAGAAATTTTGTTGTTTGGATTAGAGTAAAGGGTGATTGGACTCAGGAATTAGAGAGTTTGCTTTTGCAACAAGGACCTGGCAATTTAAAGTATGTTGTATTATTTGTTGTAAAATTGTATTTGTATTGCAGATTGCGAGTTTTATGTAGACAATGACCTATTTTTAATTAATGTTTCCAGTATTTTAGTAGACGGCCCGTTTTCGAGTCCCATGGAAGAACTGCGGCGCAGTCAGGTAGCGGTGTGCGTGGCGGCTGGGGTGGGGATCACTCCGTTTGTGGCTACTCTGTACAACTTGCTGCTGTAAGTTGAATAATACTACGTGAAAAACTACAATTACATACCGCTAAAGGTGCCCCCCAAGGCATGGTCTGCGTATTAGCGCAGGACGTGGAAGTCGTGGAACTATAAAGTTCTGCAACGAAAATAGGATTTGACTCGGTACTATGAATGACTATTTACATGTAAGGAGACAACTAAAAAAGTGTTTATTTTTCAGAAACCCTAGAAGTCGCTTACCAGGACGTATACACCTGATATGGATATTGCGACACGAGAGAGAACTGACTTGGCTCGCAGAGCTGGCAACCAAAACACTGGCAGAACTGAGAAACGCCAACAGACCAGACAGACTGCATCTGGAACTCTATGTAACCAACACATCCGTAAACGAACCAAAATTCCAGAAAAATATAGAAGCTAATGCAATGAAACACGTTGTAGTGATCAATGAAAATGGCTCTCTTACTCATGTAGTAACGAACGATCTCAATGATGAGAAACTGACTCTACTTACGCCAAATAGAAAGAGACGAGATTATTTAAATCATAGCAGAAGTGAAAATGTTCATGAAGATTACGATATAGCTAAGCAATTTCCTCATTTGGCGTGTAGGGTGAGAAGAGGAAGACCTCATTGGGATCGATTATTTGGATACTGGGTGCATCTTTACCCTGAGTAAGTATCTATAAATGCAGAAATGAGCTTCAATATTATACGTTGGTAAAAAATCCTAGGTACCAGACGTGTGTGTACTGTATATTCCGATAATCGTTTTTTTTTTACCACTTGGTTTATTTTTTAATTGGGTTCTTCCCCACTGCTCAACTATCATAAATATGAGGTAGGTTTAGATTATGTCAGTTTTGCAGCAGGCTCGGAGGGCCAAAACAACCCAGAAATAGGAGCTCCGGTCATGCTGAGCTCCGTCGACTCCGTTAAGTTTAATTTTCATATAAAAAACATTGGTCAGTTGATTTGTTTGAGCAGTGGGGAAGAAGGGGAAAATAAATATAGTGGGTAAATATGCGAATGGTTAGAAAGCCCTTCCGGAAAAGTAGCAATTGAGAAAAAATAAATAGGTACAATATGCGAATTTCGGAATATACAGTCCACTCTCCCACAGACTGCTACAGACTCTTTCATATTTATTTTAATGCTTGGTATTATTTATATTTCAGAGATCACCTGAACTTATTCTGCTGTGGACCAAAGAAATTAGTGAAATTGTTGAGAAGTAAATGTAAATATATTTCAAGAGGCAAAACCAAATTTACATTTGTACACGAAGGCTTCTCTTGATTTATTGTGCGCTTACATTTGTATTTTACTCCTATTAAATTTGTTTAAATAATGCTGACTCATTTAATTTGTAATGAAGATGATGCTAACTTATCAAAACAATGTTAAGTAGGTATATTGATAAAGATAAGAGGCTAAAGATAAAGGCTTACGGCCATCCCCTATGATCTGTCTCTTGTTTTGTCCTACTCCCGATAGAAAGTGCTATCTGTTGAAGGGCACGTAAGACAAACTCCAGGGCAAGATGCAGACTGGTTTATTCAAGTAATATTATTGCTAGTCATTACACCGGCTGTCTTATCCCCAAACCGGAACACAACAATGCGAACACTGCTATTTGGCGGTAGGTTAATGGATAAGATGGTGGTAGCGATCCGGACGGACCCTGCACAAGGTCCTACCACACGCAAAAAATGAAAAAATGTAATAATGTAATATAGTAGTAGGTACCTAAGTAGTACCTAATAGTAGGTGCCTAAGCGGGATCTAGGGCCCATGGAAATTTAAATTCTTAGAACTACAAACTTTAAGAGTGTAATCCTAAGTATGCAAATATGCACATGAATAACGCGTCACAAAATAAAGGATTTGTGAACACTAATTAATTTCTCACAAAATAAGGGATCTGCGAAATTTAATAAAATAATGATTAAAGTAGAAGAAGGCGAAATCGGAACGAACTCACAGTACCGCTACTCTCAGGACTCACTGCGACCTGTTTCCCGTAGGCGCGGCTCCTCCCGTTAACGCTTGTTCTTGCTAGGTATCTTCTTGATTTTATTGTGTTATTGAAACACTCTCATAGCTTCGGACACCGTTGATGCATCCAGCTATTTACTCACAGAACCGCGCAGCCAGCGGCCAGCGGCCAGCGGTTGGGAGGCAGCCGGTCATCTTTGACCAGCACCATCTCTCCGAGTTGAAGTTGCCCTCTGTGAGACTTCCATTTATTGCGTTTTTGAAGCTCTGAAATATATTCTTTATAATATCTTGCCCAAAAGTGGGCCTTTAATTGTTGAGCTCTCATATAACGTGAGAGAGTAGGTATCGACGCAGGGTCTGCGTCCTGAGGAGATGGCAGTACTGTTAGCGTTCGTCCGATAAGAAAGTGAGACGGGGTAAGTGCTGACAAATCCGAGGGGTTTGATGACAAGGGAGTGAGAGGCCTAGAGTTTAGGATCGCCTCAATCTGTGTGAGAACTGTTGTCATCTCTTCGTATGTTAAGTTGGTTAAAGAAAGAACTCTTTTTAGATGATGTTTCACAGACTTTACGCAAGCTTCAGCTAGCCCATTAAAGTGGGGGCTATATGAATAGAATAGAATAGAATAGAACAGTTTATTCGTCAATTCTTGGATAAATACATTTAAGATTAACATAAACATAACATATGCTGGTGAAAATTTAAAGTTGATCGAGAGATTTGACGCTTCAGAGCTCAAGTAGTCGGAGTTAGATTTAAGAAACCTTGACAACTCATTACACGCACCGACAAAACAAGTACCGTTATCTGAATATATATTGATAGGTTTTCCTCTGCGAGCAATAAACCTGTTTAGTGCTGCTAGGAAGGTTGTACCACTTAAGTCGGTGACAAGTTCTATATGTACTGCCCGGGTAGCCAAACAAACAAATATACATAAGTAAGATTTTATTAATGTGCCACCACGGCCTTTTCGATTCAGTATCATGACCGGTCCCGCATAGTCGACGGCAGTGTTATGCTCATGCTATAACAATATGATCTACCCACAATTCCCCTTTTTTATGTTTTACAATAAATAAATTTAAAAATATATTTTTTCTATTTTAATTCTTCATCAAGGCAGCATGCATTTTTTAATCTCATTTTTATATTTGAAATTTTTGTATCATAATTCAAGTAATACTTAATTATTTACATTTGTAATAATTGTTATAACAATACTTTATTACTTAAAGCAAGAGTTGAATTTTATTTTATTGAATGTAATAAATTAACTTCACCTGTAAGTATAGTAATTGTTAACAAACATAATCATATTCATATTAAGTTATAATTAATTAATTATTATTATTAAATTAAGTATAATAGAATTGAATAAAATTTTACTAATGTCATGCAATGCATAGTTACTTTTACACTAGGCATATTAACTTTTTTTTTTTTTTTTAATATGTAGTGTTCAATTGAAAGTAAACAAGTAATGACTTATTTAGTAACTTAGGTGGTAAATACAAAAGTGTTTGACACATACTTCATGATGATTCGAAGCCCCACCGATCAGGTCTAATCACCACCCTGCCGGAAGAAGTAACATAAGGGTCAGGTCTCACTTGCGGCCGACGAACACAGCGGTTTTGAATGTTTTGCTCAAATGCTGAGGGATTCTGGATAGTGATATCATCGTAAGAAAAATTACACCTTACATTGTCACATGGGTTTTCTGTATTATCTATAATTAAGTGTCGGCGATTACGTATTAATGAACCCCCTCCATTTAATCGCACAGAATAAGACCGAACACCTACTATAGCTTGGACGACTGCACTGACCCAGTTTTTGTTTACACGTACCTTTACTCGCTGACCAACTGATAATGTGGCCATGTCCTTAGCTCCCTTGTCATAGAATTTCTTTTGATTTTGTTGCCGTTTGTTGATTTCTCTCCTAACATTTGTTGGAATTTTAGGTTTAAGTAGGCGTGGATCACAAGGTACAATGCTCCTTAACTTCCGGTTATTCAATAACTCGGACGGAGATGCCAAGGAATCACTTAGCGGCGTGTTTAAGTATTCCAGCAATGCAAGTCTAAAATCAGTCCTACCCGAATGAGTTTTCTTTAACATATTTTTTACAGTCTGAACTGCCCTTTCAGCCTGGCCGTTGGACTGTGGATACCGGGGAGATGACGTTACGTGATTAAAACACCACTCGCGAGCGAATACACGAAATATTTCCGAACTGTACTCGGGTCCATTGTCTGACATCACTATGTCAGGAATCCCATGTCTCGAAAATATTATTTTTAGGTTATTTATAACTTCATCCGACGTTAAACTACTTAACTTACAGACTTCAATAAATTTGCTATAATAATCTATAACTAGTAAATACTTATTTCCATTGAAATGAAATGAATCTGTTCCAATTTTAGACCATGCCCTATTAGGTATGTCATGAGATAACATTGTCTCTTTTCTATTTTCGTTTTTATGGGTTAAACAAACTGAACATTTGGTAATAAAATCCTCTAATTGACTGTTCACGTTTGGCCAAAACATGGTTTCTCGGACTCGTAATTTACATTTGTCCAATCCTAAGTGACCTATATGCACTCTTTGAAGCATTTCACTTCGCATTATCTTAGGTACTACAACTCGGTTGCCTTTCCACAATATACCGTAGGCCTCTGATAACTCGTCCTTGTAACACCAATATGGCTTGACAAAATCATCACATTGTTGTCTGTGGTCGGGCCAGCCATTCCTGACATATTCTACAACTAACTGTAATTCATTATCATTTTGGGTGTGTTTTTGTAACTGTATGAAATGCGTATCGGTAAGCGGGTTGCACGCCACGACCGCGCACACCTGCGCGCGCGCCGCGAGCTGCGCGCCCGACCCGGCTTCCGCGTCCGCGCAGACAGTTGGATCTACAGCGCGAGACAACGTATCAGCCACATACAAATACTTTCCTGGTTTGTACACTAATCGGAACGTGTAAAGTTGCAAACGCAACAGCATTCTTTGTAGCCTAGCCGGCGCGTCGGCAATAGGCTTACTAATTATGTTGACCAGGGGTTTATGGTCTGTTTCGATAGTGATGTCGCTTTTACCATAAATATAGGAATAGAATTTCTCACAAGCGTAAACACATGCCAACAATTCCTTCTCTATTTGAGCATAATTTTGCTCCGCTTTCGTTAATGACCTAGATGCATAGCTCACGGGGTGGTCATCTTGAAGTAAACAAACCCCAAGTCCATTTTTACTCGAGTCTACCGAAATAACTACAGGTTTGCTTACATTATAATACTGTAATACCGGTACCTCAGAAAGGCATTTCTTTAAACTATCAAATGCCTGCTGGTGAGTACTTTCCCAATGCCACTCAATGTCTTTTTTAAGTAGTTGCCTGAGATGATGAGTCTTATCGGATATATTTTTGACAAACTTGCCCACATAATTGACTAATCCTAAAAATCGTTCTAGGTCCTTAACGTTCTCTGGTCTAGGCATGTTTTTTATTGCGGATGTATGCGATTCATCTGGAAAAATTCCTTGTTGTGTTATTTTATGTCCCAGATATTTAATTTCCGTTAAACCGAATTTGCATTTATTCTTGTTTAATTTCAAATTAATTTGTCGACACCGTTCTAGTACTTTCTTAAGTCGAAAGTCATGTTCCTGACGATTACGCCCGTATATTAATAAATCATCGACGAATAAACTTATGCCGTCCCCTAGGTCATCAAAACACTCGAATAACTTTTTATGAAATACCTCTGACGCTGACGTAATGCCGTAGGGTAGTCTAAGAAACTTATACCTACCGAAAGCCGTGTTGAATGTACACAAATTTGTACTACCTGGACTTAATCGTAATTGCCAAAACCCATTTTTTGCGTCCAATGTACTAAAATACTTGGCTCCTGATAAGTTAGCCGTTATCTCATCAATGGTTGGCAACCGATAATGTTCGCGCTTAATCGCTTTGTTTAGGTCTTTCGGATCCAAACAAATGCGCAAGTCCCCGTTAGGTTTTCTCACAACCGTCATGCTGTTAACCCAATCCGTGGGTCCCTCTACTCTAGCAATAATTTTTTGTTTTTCCATCTCATCTAATTTAATTTTTATACTCTCTTTTAGTGCTACAGGTAATTTCCTAGGAGCATGTACTACAGGCCGCACACTTTCATCCAAACATATCCTGTATTCACCGGGCATGCAACCAATCCCCTCAAACACATCGGCATATTCGTTTAAAATTGATGTTTTTATGTCACTCTGGCACTCTTGTACTACTGCACACACTAAACTGACTACATTTAACTCCTGACTCGACTGACGACCCAATATCGGGGGCGAGTCAACATCCGCTATCAAAAATTCTAATATGTAATCCACATTTTTGTGCTTAATTTTCAAGTTGCATTTTCCTAGTACTACGATATCACTTCCAGAATATCCTCGCAATTTAATTGACGTACAAACTAAATCCTGTTCAGTAATACCGATCTCATGCAAATATCGACGAGGCAAAACATTTGCATCCGCGCCCGTATCGATTTTGAAAGATATTTCAACACAATTAATCTTAAGCGTTATTGACCAATCGCTACTATTTTGATTAAAAAAGTATATTACCTGATCGGGGTTCTCCTCTGCGTACATTTCATATATACGACAGACTCGTGAAAAATGATTTAAATTATTACATCTCAAACATCTTTTTCCATACGCGGGACATCTTTGATTGGCATGGTTCATGCCACACATTTCACAGTGATTATTTGCATTCGCGTAACTTCGCTGATCATAATATGGCTGACGAACAGCTGATCCGGGGAACGGAGCCGGCGGCTGCGGGCGCGCGGGAAGAGGCGCACGAGGGGCGCGCGCGCCGCGCCAGCCGCCGCGGCCGCGACCTCGGCTCACAGCTGACCCGCCGCGTCGATTTAAAAAATATGCGTTGCTTACTTCTCCAGTACCAATCTCACTATTATTGCTATCGACACTGTAAATATGCTGCTCTCCGGATTCCTTCTTTATTGTCCCAGCTTGCACTTTCGACATCTGCGCAATATTACATATATCAATGGATTTCTGCAGGGTCAAATTCGGTTCCCGTAAAAGTCGTTCTCTCATGGCACTGTCTATTATACCACATATTAGCCTATCCCGCACCAAGTCATCACACAAATCTTTAAATTCGCACTTAACCGCTAACTTCTTTAATTCAAAAGAGTATTGTTCTATTGATTCTCCCTCCTTTTGCTCACGGGTAAAGAAACTATGTCGCTGCACCGTTATATTTTTCTTCAGTAGAAAATAAGAATCAAACTTGCTTAGCGCACTCTTTAAATCGGTAGGTTTGCTGTCGAACTGATCATATACCTCACGCCCTTGCTCGCCGATAACGTGTAAAAGTATACTTATTTGCACTTTTGCGTCCTTCTTTGTTAGTTCACACGCGTCAAAATAGATTTCCAACGAGCTTCTCCATTTTTCCCAGTCCTTAGATACATTTCCTAATGTAAAATTTTCTACATTGCTTAAAAATATAAACGGTGGCGGCGGTGGTAAAACGGACTCCATTGTGATAGAAACACTCGCGCGTTAAATCGACACACTAACGATTTCACTACAAGAGTTCACTTGTATTGTCTACTCAAAAGTATACAAATTATAATGTACGATTTATAATTACTCTGGCTTAATATCCTACCGGCTGCGCCATGTTGAAGGGCACGTAAGACAAACTCCAGGGCAAGATGCAGACTGGTTTATTCAAGTAATATTATTGCTACCCTCATGCTATAACAATATGATCTACCCACATCTGTATTTTGTCTTCTAGGTACGCTATCCTATCTTTGGTGCTGATATCTATCGGTAGGAGGACCGATAGCCTACTCAGATAATCTGCTTGTATGAAAATGAGAGTTTATGCGTCCGAATAACAACAGATAGAGTCAGGCCATCGAAACGTGATACTGAAAATAACCGCGAAATTTAAAAATGTAGCTATAGTATGCTTGCATGAGCTACAATCTACTTATAACTTAATGACAAAAGCATCAACATTGTTTAACTCTAACCCATACGTGCCTATACCCTTAATAATCTGTGCTATACCTTATTATGCCCATACATGCATACCGGCATAGGTAACCATAGAGCTACAATTTTTTTGCGGTAATTGTACACATTGCTTACTTCAAGTAGGTAATAATTGTCACGATCATAGAATAAGAACTAGGATTGCGTCTATATCGCCTGTTAAATGTGGATACAGCATCCGTCACTGTCTTATTTATTTACGTGTCAAAAGGTGTCGGATGGATGCTTATCCAAACTCTGTCACGCGATAAACGTAGCGTAGCCATGTTAGGGCCGTTGGACGCATCTTGGACAACCTTAGTTTTGAGATATCTTTTTTTAAGTTAAATAAGAGTAATGTTCAGTGATGCATCATTATATTCCTTCATGTTAGTGTTAATCGTAAGCAAGATACTTTTTTTCCCGTGAATTAGAATCTACATATCCCTTTACCGCATATATGGGGTCAAATTTGGAACACGATGGTTTCCCGCCCAGTGTAATAGGTGGCCCTTAAATCATCAAAATATTTTTGTTTGTTAGATAATGAGGAAAAAAGGGCGTGGAACGTGGTTAATTAATTACGATTACTTGAACGCGGTTCTTGTATCTATTTTTCAAAACGTTCCAAATTATTAAGTCGTAGAAACTATCGATACGTCTCGGCTTTGCACAGAACAGATGCAATTTCCAAAAATGATATCCTCGTTTCGGTTATCATTCTAACCAATAAGCAAAGACCTTGTTAAAATCAGTTGCGTAGTTTTGAAGAAGTAAGCGGAGAAATACTTGGAACGTTTTTATGAATTACATCTAAACGGACACATTTCACGAAAACGTATCAGTGGCCCGTTTCATGAAGCTACAAGTTATAAGCGGAACTCTCTTTCTAGCAAAAGGAGTTAGAGAGAGACTTCCGCATATTAACAAGCATAAACAAAAAAAAAAAAAACAAAAATGTTTCAGACAGGTTAAGACAACCCTTGTCTGCTTTATTGGGAGGGACGTATTTAATTAATGAAACAATATCTTATTAGGTTGCTCCATGGTAGTCCACAACATGGACTTGGACATCGAATCCGTAGCAGTGTCAAATATAGAAAAAAACATCTGTAACGTTTGAGTGATAAATGTGACAATTAGGAGGCTGTATGAATCAATGTCCTTTGCCTTTCCCTCTGAGATAAAACTCATGAAAAAAAATGTGGTGACATTGACATTGACAGTTGTAGAGATTAACGTAACGTGTGAATTTTGTGTTATAAATTTGAAAATTACACAAATATATATAATTTATTAATGATACGTCCATAATGAATATCAAGAACGATATAAAGAGTAGTGAATCTTACCAGAAAATATTTTCTAAGCTGGAGAGTTCTGATGTAATTTACCAGAATTATGTTAAAAAGATTGCCCTGTATCATTTTCAGGTCAAAGCTATAATTCAGGTAATTTTTTGCGATTTCACCGGTTTTACGAATTTCATTGTATACACCTGACCTGACCTTAGCTGGGACACATCGTTTTTTGAACGCTTGAGCGCCAAAATACTTAACTTTCGTCTTGAAATTTCATGTCAATAAAATAGAAGTTTTCGTCATGTTTCAACCTTTGGGTATTACTTTCAGGACATCTTAGAATGTAGAGATTCCATGGAAACACTGGCTATGCTCAATGAGAAGGGTAGGTCTAAAATAACGCAGCTGAGAGAAGAACTAGAAAATTTGGAGGTACATGTAAAAGAAACTTGTGATCGAAAATATGCTATAGAGTCGGAGACACAGAAGCATCAGCTGGCTGTGTGAGTGACATTATTTTGAGAATTTATTAATTTTACAGATTCACTTATCTTGTTATTGTATGGTATACTGCTACTTTAAAACAGGGATCAATACCGGTATTAAATAAAATAGAAATATCATCCTTACTTTGCAACATTTCCTTAATATTTTCGATTGGAATTTAGGTAATAACTGCTATTGCTATGCTATTATATAAATTCACTGAAGTTCAAAAATGTTCAATAATAAGCACGATACAAGACTTGAATACTGGTATTGTTGTATGAAAATAAAACCGGTATACAATCCCTGCTTTAAAATAGTTGTCTTTTGTTATTACTCTCACTGTTATTGTGCTTTATTATTGGCCATTCATACATGCTTTTTAGAAACTTAGTTTAGCTTCTGATTGTCGAAGGTTAGACAAGCTTTAATCCATTCTATGTCAATACTGATATTCGTAAAGAACAGTCAAACTCAAAAGCAGCTATACATTTTAGTACCCTGTAACAGTAACATAATAAAGTAAGAGGTCTTAGTTCAATTGTACTGTACAGTCACCGGCCATAATAATATCTTATTCATACATGCACTCGAAAATATCTGATAGTATAAACATTTAAACCGTTTGTATCTCAAGAAACAATGAGGTCTACTTAGTTGTGATAGTTTTCGTATAAAATTCATTGTATGTGCTATCATTTATGATATCTTTCAGATTTTTAGTATTTGTAGTTTTGGCTTTAGGGGCGGGAAGGGAAACACGGACGACACTTCACTGTAACAAAAATTAGCGTTTTAAAGCTTAATATTTCATAAACGCATCTTTTAATCGAAAAATGGTTTTCCACAAACCTGCAATATTTTTGAAAGACCTATCCAACGACACACCACAACAAGGGGTAGACAAAAAAAAAATAACATCACCACATTACGTGTAGGGGAGGAACAGAACACTAACAAAAAATTGTTTTCACAATTTTATTTTACCACTTTGTTGGCATTACTTATATGTATATTTAGGGGCGGGAGGGGAAACACGGACGACACTTCACTGTAACAAAAATTAGCGTTTTAAAGCTTAATATTTCATAAACGCATCTCTTAATCGAAAAATTGTTTTCCACAAACCTGCAATATTTTTGAAAGACCTATCCAACGAGACACCACACCATGGGGTATAGAAAAAAAAAAAAATAACATCACCACATTACGTGTAGGGGAGGAACACTAACAAAAAATTGTTTTCACAATTTTATTTTACCACTTTGTTGGCGTTACTTATATGTATATTGATGCCAAATTACAGCTTTGTAGTACTAAGGACCTCTGGTTTAGGCGGCGGATAGACAGAAGGATGGACGGATGCATGGACGGATGGCCGGACGGATGGACTGACGGACGGATGGACAGACGGACATGGCGAAACTATAAGGGTTCCTAGTTGACTACGGAACCCTAAATAGAGACTTCCACTTATGTTACAAGTTACAAGCTTTTATGAAACAGGCGCCAGGACTGGTGAAATTACTAAATTACTGCCCTGTGCCACAAAATTTATATCACCATTAGTTCACATTCCCGCAGTTAAATGGAATTGCAAGGATCCATGTTCTGGCATACAAAAAGTTGGTATAAAATTACAGAATGTTTCTGTACATTTAATTTAACATGGGTACACTATATACCAGGGAACTGCTGGTCAGGTCATTTTAGTTCTCGAGTGTATAATAGCATAATATTATGCCGGTCGTTATAATCTAATAAATCTGAGGTAATTCTAGTGTTTCAACCTTGTACTTTATATCTTATAGACTTCTGCAAGAGTTCAAAGAAGCCAACATCAGCAGTATGTTTGCTGTGGAGAGAGCCCAGCGGGAAGAGTTGCTCAAGCCCCCAGAAGCAGATGATTCTGGTGTTAGGAACAGGAAGAAGAATGTTGACCGTGATGCATTACTGGAAAAATCATCAGGTATTTAATAAAATTTCACCATCATCTTCAAATAGTGTATATAGAACTGTCCGTCTGTGTGGTTAATAATTTTAAATCTTGCAATATTTTTTAAAGCTGTTTTGCTTCTCATTTATTGTAACTTGTTCTTGCTTGTTAAATGGAAAATAGTTTTCCCACGCCCCATGTATGTATGTATGTGTGTTTGACCTTCCATTTCATATTTAATTTCACTAAAAGGTGTTTTTGATATCCTCATCAATGATAATTACATCCTACTCCCAATTACCCAAAGAACCACCAAATATTGACTGGTAGAGAAAGCCTTAAAGCATTAAGCTGCCATATTCATTTAATTCTACAATAAAGTCTGACAACGCATGTGCCTAGTTGGTAGTGACCCTGCCTACGAAGCTAGCAATCCTGGGTTGAAATCCCAGTAAGGGCAGATATTTGTGTGACGAGCAAGAATATTTGTTCCTGAGTCGTGTGATGTTTTCTATGTATTTAAGTATATATTTCTCTATAGAAGCATTTATATCATTGTCTAGTACCCATAGTACAAGCCTAGAGCTTAGTTTGGGACTAGGTCAATTGTTGTGACATTGTCCCCAGGGACCTATTGCATAATCAAGTGCAAGCCCATACTGTTAGTAAACATCCGTAAAAAACCACTAATACTATTTACCTTGTAATTTATTATGCAATCGGCCCCTGGTATTTATTTTATTTATAGTGTACTATAAATAAATAATATATCTTGTATCGAGGCCAGGAAATCGGCAAAGACAGTGTGGGTGTGAAGAGAGATAATCTCTGCAGAGTAGCTTGCAGTAGCTGGATGAGGGGAGCCAAGAATCATGCTTCATAGGATGCACGTAATTTTAGAGCTCGTGGACTGCTATAGCCCGCAGTGGGCTGCTATAGGTTGATGTTGATAACGATGTGTTGTCTTCAGGTGTTACTGAGCAGTTGCTGTCTATCAGTCGCCAGCTAGCTGACACCACACAAAGAAGTCAAAATACCCTGGACAGCTTAGTATCGTCCAGCACAGCAGTACATGTAAGTGAATTATAAAATTATACATGAATAAGTTCAATCAGATTAATATCTAAATGTTCAATTTATAATGATCTATAAACAAACAAGTTGCTGAATCAAGTTCACTGCCTTTTCGCATGTGTAATGTTTGCAGTTGCATATTTTGACTATTTCTATATTAGACAGTGATGCATCGAAAATATTTTGTCTAGCCTACTTGGCCAATATGTTTATTTGGATTGATTGCTACTTAGACACAATGTTGTGATTTCTACGCGGACGAATCAGAAGGCGTAGCTATTGTGTTGTAATTTTTTTTTTTTTTATATTTAATTCTTAATTTTTATTTGACATTTGGAGACTGTTTACGTCTCCGAAATTGTATTATTTATTTTAATCCGACATTTTGATATATTTAATTATTAATACTACTGGGACCTGTACATCCCTGTGACATTTAAATTGTGTAGCTTAAGTTTAGTATTGTACTGTTACAGTGGTCTCTTTGGAAGCGCTGGTAGACTCAGACTTGTAAAAGTGCCTACAGGGCCTACTTACAAAACTTTTTAAAATAAAATAAAAATGATATATAGGTATTTTGAAGTATTTTCATATGTTGTAATCTGGGGTAAGCTATCAATAACTTTGACTATATGAGTTGTGACCTCTGGGTGTTACGACCTTGTAATATGAATATACGATGGCACATTGGCCTAGTTGGTAGTGACCCTGCCTACGAAGCTAGCGGTCCAGGATTCACGTGCCAGTAAAGGCAGATATTTGTCTAATGAGCGTGACAGATGTATGTATTTCTAGTACCCATAGTACAAGCCTAGAGCTTAGTTTGCGAGTTTTAGGGCTAGTTAAATTTGTTCGAGCTTGTCCCCCGATATTTATTTTATCATTTATTATATTGTTGGTTTACAGGGAACACAATCTGAGCTGCAAAACACAGCAGGAACCATATCGCAATCTAGCAAATTATTGAAGAAATATGGGCGCAGGGAATTTACTGACAAACTTATTATGTTTTTTGCATTCCTTTTCTTCTTGGCTGTTTGTTTGTATATAGTTCAAAGGAGACTGTTTTAATTCCTCGACATGAACTCGCGCAAATTAATATTATTAGCGTTTAATATCTCATATAGCTTGTATGATGGACTGCTATTTTTATTTTATATTAATGTGAAAACAATTATTATTATTATTATTATGTGTAAGCCTTGCAATTTACGTTTTGTATATATTTTGTAAATAAAGGTTATTGAGAAATACTTTTTTATTTTTTTTATTATAGCTTGGCAAAATACCTCTTTCGACGACTTCGATACCTCCGCTTGTGTCTATGGCCTATAGACGGACTGATGGGGCGTGGTTACACAAATCTTGAACACCTCGATGTACACCCTCCACTTCAGTCTTCTCGTGATCACAGCTGTTGTAACACAGTCTGGACGTCGAGGTAATAGTATATTACTGCAGAGGCCGGGAAACTGGCTATTCCGGGACGAGTATGAGTTATATACTAGTCCAGCAACCGCCCTTCCCGGCTGACGCTTGGATAGTGCTTTTCTCCAACAATGCGAGAAAATATAACACAATTATTTTTTTAATCCCGATTTATTGTTTTTGTACCTCGATGTACAGTCGCCAGCTCGCCAGCAATAATTTATGACACATTGGCCTGAGAAATGTCTAACACGGGTCCATATTGTCTCTCATTTTTTTTTTATGAAAACAAAATGATTATGAACAGAAATGTTATGAAAAAAAATCGCTCCCGCCTGACACGTCTCTAGTAATTGAGTCTTTACCGAGATGTTGGACAATGCGTGACTACCGCCTCTACTGATAGTAATTGTACATCGTAGCACCACTATTGCAGAGACCGCGAAAAAGAAGGTTATAATAGCCAATGGTGCGCAAGCATTTTATGGGTGGTCTTTAGATGTGGATTATGGTCCTCAAGCCTTTCGGAAACCGACTGGCGCGATAGGCTGCAAGTCGTTTAACTTACTTGAATCATAAGCATTAAAAAACAGTTGGTGTTAGCTCAAATGTGCGATGGGTCTAGTTAGTAGATAGTTCCAGGTTTTATTATTTACCCTTTTTGACGGAAAGAACCACCATATTTTTGTCGTGTCATGGCATGTGATGTTCAAGTTTTTTTTAAATAAAACCAAAACCAGTTTATTTATGCAATATTTATTAAGTAACGATGTAAAAAATGTATGTCTCTATCAGCATAGTAAAATTGTATACTTAACAAACAATAACACAGATGGGGAGCCTGCCGTTTGGCAAAAATATGTTTGCCAAATGTATCATTTCCCAACTTTCTTATTTGCCAACCCAATGTTATATATGTTTTTCAGAATTTATTTCAGTACCATCGTGTAGAACCCTATAGGTTAGGTTAGTTTAGTATTTATAAAAAACTGAAATATTTACGGTTACAGAAAAGATTGGCAAATGAACAGTTGGGAAACGATACATTTGGCAAACATATTTCGCCGAAACAAAGGGGACCCTCTTAGATAATATATATATATACCTATGATAATAGTTAGGTAACAATTTTTACACTTCGATTCTCATAAGTCACCACCACATTTCCCAAACCTTGTTACGCGACACCCTAATAAAAAAACATTACGTATATAAAACAGTGACTCATACTCAATACGATTGTTACATCAATATAAAGTTTTTTTAAGACCTCACTGGAGTTCGTTTTAAAGCTGACTGCCCTGGATTGACCCAACCGATTCACATGAAATTAAGCTATAAACCACCGCTGGAAACAATAATTAAATGAAAAGAAAAACGGTACAGAAATTAGTGTGTCCATGACAGAAACACCGACACACAGGCGCACACAGGCAATGGCTTCAAACATTTAACAATCTCTTTTAGTTCAGCGGTTATCAAAAGAGAAACCTAGCAAAATATTTTGCCACTTCCATGAGTATATCCATACGATTAAGAGAAAATGCAGACGAGATACTCTTTGCCAAAAAAAAATCAATGCCATTAGGACAATTTCAGCTCTGATTAAATATGCTGAGTAGGTATAGTTCCGGAAATAATAATTGTCCGTCTGTAATCTTCACTAAGATCTTTTTGTTAATATTAAACAAAAGGAAATCATTAAACTGCCTTCGTTCTTCAAACAGCACAGTGGGTTGAAAGGTTAAAGTTAAGGTTAAGGTTAAGGTTGGATCCGGTAAGTCTTAACGCAGAAAAAAATATCGCAAAATAGATAAGATAACAGACGGCCAAATATTTCCTGACCTATGCCTAATCATGAAACAGGTATATATTTTTTCATATCACCTACTCAGAAAGGGGACTTTTCTTCCCTGCTAGGAGGGATCAAAGTGGCACTTTTCTGTTCAAGGACATTTTGTTGCCGAATTTGATAATTGTCGTTAAGTGCGATAATTTCCTGTTGTTAAATTTGATAATTTCAGCATTTCTAGAATGTGTGAATAATTAAATTTGTTTCATCACTAAGATCTTTTATTTTCCTCATAGGTGATGTGAAAAGCAGTATGTGTCACACGGTAGCAAAATTATTTCCACCTTGGGCGTTAACACTTGAATCCCTCACTACGCTCAGGATTCTATCTTAGAATCCTTCGCTTCGTTCAGGATTCAATGTACGCCCTCGCCTTAAATATGTCATTTTGCTCCCTTGTGACACAATCTACTATTCTGGCTCCAGTCATTTCCTCCTCCGACACTGAACCATAGTAACTGAATAAAAAAAACGTATGTTTTTCCTTTTAAAATAAAAAGCGAAATAGGAAGCGATAACACACAAGTGGTTGTTCTTTTTTTATCCTAAAAACTCTCTACAAGACAAAGAGTTTATGTACGGAGATTATGGTTAAAATCCCCACATTTTCTCTTAAAAACGCTGTTTATCAGGGAATAAAGTCCTGCTGTTGCCCAAACAATAGCAATGCCTATTTATAACGACAGGCGTAAGGCTCGTGGTTGAACCACTCAGTTGTGTTCGCCGAGGATTTTGTAGGCCTGGTCCACGTTGTCCGTAATGTCTACGGCAGGTAGATCCCGACTGGCGACCCAGGTGCTTCCACTCTTGCCTTTCTTATAGGCGTCGATCACTCCTTGGGCTGCTGACTCCATCCTGTAACACGTACAAACTTCATTGATTGTCATTCAAATAATATTTATATCACTTTGAAGGCGCCCTTGTAAGCAACCATAAATTAAATGTAGGTACAATAAGGAGGTTGTTAATTGGCTTCAGTACCCATCAATAAGCCTACTGAGAAAGCAAGATAAATATGAACTTATCCGACAAAAAGCGAGGGAAAGGATTATTAACTCCATCATTCGCGGTGTCACGGTAGAACCTTGTCGTTATCTCGACGTAACTGGCTAGTTAGACTGCTATGCGGTTTTTCGAAAAACGGTAAAATGTTGTATAATGTAAGGGTCGTCGTAGCCTAGCTGTGGACTATATTTATCTTTTGTAAAGAAATCGGTTAGCTGCCTAAACCGTAAATTACAGTTATTTAATTAGTGATATCGACAATACATAATATTTACTTTAGTGATATAAATGTAACGAATGTTTACTTGATAATACTTATTGGTTTAAACATAGCTTTAGTACCGGAGGCTTAAGTTGTTTACTTAGTACAGTGATTGCCTAGAAGATAAGATTGCATGAAACACCTCAACAGTAAACAAGTGTAACGAAAAGCAACCTTTAGCTAACCCAACCGCTGTTTGTATAATCTCGTCAAAGTAATGTTATGTATTTATTTTTTATTTAGTAAATTTCACATTTAAATAATTTTAATATGGCCATGACGCTCTAGTGGCTAATACGAATCAAACCACGTATATATTTAAATCGGTTCAGCCGTTTAGTAGTTACGAGCGGAAATTGAGTCGGACATATATACAAGTCAAACACGTAACCCTCCTTTTGGGCTTTGCCGCAGTCGGGCAATAAATAACAAAAGAGATGATACAGGGTGGAAAAAATATGGGCCGTATATTCAAAGATTTTCTAAATATGGCTTGTCTCACCTGGAAATCGAAGAAGATAAAAATAAATTAAAATTTTATTTCACTTGAATTCAATAGAATTTTAGGATTTACCCATATAAACAAAATTACATAAAAACCTTACCGTTGGGTATAACACTGCTTCAAAAAATTTGCTAAGTTCTCTCCATTAACGTGTATGTCGTGAGACCCCAGCTTCTGCGAGGTTAGTAACGCAGTGTCGGTGGCCCCGAAGCAGACCGCTAGCACGCGGACTCCGGTCTTTTCATAGTAGTCTTCTTTCTGAAAACAAATGTAATGTAAGGTTTTATTTTATCACTTTGTTGGTGTGACAAATGTATATTCATGCCAAATTACAGCTTTCTAGTACTAAGAGTCTCCTTTATTTATGGAGTCCCTGAGCTATGCTGCGGACAGACGGACGGACGGACATGGCGAAACTATAAGGGTTCCTAGTTTGATTACGGAACCCTAAAAATGTATCGTACAAACACAAGTCAAAGCTTACTTTTCCACGTTTCACGTTGAGCTGCGGCGGTGATGAGCCGGTGCCGGGGCATTGTAATGTGCGATGACCATTAAGCGCTTTGCAGTTAAGCGTTTAGTAGCTGCCCGCGACTTGTTTGTCGCTCGGGTCTCCCTTTCTATCTAGTCAGTTACGATAGAGACGCACTGAGCCACTAGCGAGAAAATACAACTTATGCTACCCGTGATGGACTGAATGTGGTTTGGTTGGTAGACCCTGGTAGCTAACAAATGTATTTCTTTCATTCTTTCTTTCTTCTAACAGGAGAAGCAAGCAGTGGACGAATGCAAACTACTCAAGACTAGGATAGTTAGAGGTCATATGGAAAGGAGCAATGGACATATCAAGCAGTGGACAGCAATTAGCTGATTAACTGATTGAATATGTTCTCTTGCATATGGATGCTGAATATTCTGATTCCAACAGCTAATGATGATGATATACAAATAAAATAACGAGATAACCTAAAGAATCCCTTGGAGGAATGTCGTTCTTTGAATACTTACACCGATGCAGTTGCTGAACTGGATGACAGCCGACTTGGTGGCGAAGTAGATAGGCATGAAAGACATCTGGCACAGGCCGACGATGGAGGCGACGTTGATGACGGTGCCCCCGCGCCCGCCTTCGTCCGTGCGCATCAGCTCGAGCGCCTTTAGGGTGCTGGTGATGAGAGCCGTCTGGAAAATAGAGTTTGAACTAAAAATATTCATGTGATGAATGATGAATGTACAGAATAGCTAGCTAATGTGAAGCCGCTAGATCATATTCTGGAATTAGTCGTGTTACAATGTATGCGAAATCAATTTTAAGTCTTCCTGTTTCAGTGGGTCACTTGCTCTGGAGTGTTCCACAAAGGTGGAAATGTAGAAATTAAGTTAAAATTTAAAATACATAGGTACAAGTGTTGTACCAAACATATTTTGACTTCTTATCCCATCGCTCCGTCGTGCTGTAAAATTGAGCGGGATGCCGGATGTGACGAAACAGTAGCAATAGTAGCAGTAGTATGTTTAAAAGACACCGTCAGTGAGAGATGGCGTTGGAACAGAATCCCTCTTATGCAAAAGTAGGTTGAAAGTTCATACTAAGTTTAGGAAACGTTACGTTACACTAGGTAATGCATTTATGCCACACATAATTGTACTAAAGGCAAGAAGGCTCACGCCAAAGTATCGCCTCCAGCCTTGGTCTCCCCTTTTCACAGTTAGCCGTCTTTAACGTCAAGCCGTACGCCCCGTACGCCCCATACGCCGCTTTAGGAAAGGGGGATGCTTGTGCTTACCTACTATAGAAATGTTCTATGGTGTTCTCCTTCACACGCTACCGAAACCGACTGGAAACTTTAGGTTTAAGCTGGCGTTAAACGTCGCGTACGTAAAACGTTTTACGGGGGACCAAATCGTGTGTGTCTATACGTACCACATTGACAGCAATTTCCTTTTTGTACACTTTGGGGTCATCGTTCATGATGCCCGCGTTGTTGATGACGACGTCGAGCGTCCCCTGCGTGCGCACGACGGAGTCGAACGCCGCGAACAGCTGCTCGTCGCTCGTGACGTCACACTGGTAGTACTTGGCTGCGCCGGCGCGATACTGCGCATTCAGCTCGTTTTGGAACGTAACTCCTGTGGCTTCGTCTATGTCTAGAATGGCGACGTGCTGTAAATAAATTTATTTTTAACTCTGCACCTCAAATAGGCAGGTTTTGCTACAGTGAATAAAATTCGTTTTTGCAGCGAGCGTGAGGCAAAGTAACTTTTAAATTTTATTAGATAGATAAAAAGCCCCGGTGATCCCTTCTTTCAGAACTGATATCTCTTAAACGGCACAACAGATTTTCATGAAATCTATTTAAAAACCATCGCTAGAAAACCTGCAATCACATAAAAAACCTCAACCAAATCGGTTCACCCGTTTATGAGCTACGGTGCCACAGACAGACACACACACACACATAGCGGTCAAACTTATAACACCTCTCTTTTTACGTCGAGAATTAAAAAGTGCCAAGAACATTGTTATGCAAATAATGGATGCCCGTCGACTGACCTAAAATTTTTTTCGTCGAAAATGTTTCCTATAATATTGAATGGCATACTTATTTTTTAGCATAAAGATTTGTTTGCATACATATTTTTTGTTCTGAACCACTTATGCTCTAAAATTGTTTTGTCTAAAATTTTAATTACTAAAAGGCTATATTCATAATATTGTATAAATTACCTAGGTCTCAAGTAATCTATAGTTTAGGTTGGGTTAGAACTGTGTCACACAACTACGCGGAATTTTTGGACCTAACAATATTATGACGAAACGTTGGTATGCAAAAAATATGTGGCGAAACAAAAATAGGCGAAGCAATTTTAGACCAACCGACATACACCCGCAAAGAATATAAATGGCTTGGTGGGTTCACCTGCAGCGAGAACATAATACCTAAAGGTAAAAAAACATGTATGTATATATAAGAAGATTTTAGGTAAAATGATTTTTTTTTTCCGTCTTGTCATTTTTTGAAGCCAGTGTTTAAAAAAGCATAATAATTAATGACATCCTAGTATTGAGCTAGCAAACTTTTGTGAATGAAAAACACATAAAAGTTGACAACTATTAAAATAGATAGATTGGCAGGGGCCAATCTATCCATTTCTCTGTTACAATAATCCATGTTATTCCGGTTCCCTGACATGACAGCTTAACAATATTTGACAATATTTTGGGGTTTGATAACTTATTATATTTTTACGGGGTATTTTGTAACACGTTGTAAACTTGTTATTTATTTACCTTTAAAGAAAGAAAATATACAGTAGGTAAATTATATATTTTTTCCATGGTTAGTTTATTCCTTTTCACGGCTTCAAGGTGAAAAGCGGATGTTTTTTTTGGTAATCGCCTGAAGGGCCAAAAACAAAAGTACTTGCTTTTGTCTGCTTTTTATTTGAAAAGGGGCAGAGGTGAAAATTCCTTCCGGAGACCTGGGAATGGAGGGCTCAGGTGCTGCCGGGCTTGCACCGGCTAAAACACCAATGCCCTATTGCCAACTAGAATTTAGACTCCCGCGGATAGCCCCTAGCCAGTGCTGAAAGGCCGGAGGAGAAAGTCCTTTCTCCGTTTACCTATCCGCGGTGTTTTCCAAATAGGGGGAATGGGAGTGGGGGTTGGGATGGGGGGAGATTTATACCTCGGTGAGCCGCGGAGTGGGAATCCTGACGCATGCATGCTTACAGACGGATTAGGCTTATCCACGGATGGTAATGGACAAAACTTAATAGATTAAATAGGTAATATTAATAGCCACTCCTCAGGTCTTTGTATTATTTATTTATTACTGTCTTGCAAAGGATCAAAAATATGTTTGGGTGAGTAATCAATTAATTTAATTCAATTTGTATTATAAAAATCTTTGGAGTCATGTCCACATTATAGCAATGACGCCCATTTGTCCCATCTCTTCTTGTTGCACAAATAACTATTGTAGTTTCTTGTCTAAAGTCGCCGTCGATAGAACTTGTGAACGATGTAGGTAGTACTGTTTGACACATAACCTCAAATATTCACCAAGCGTGTTTTTATTAAAAATAACGTATAAATAATAGTTATTTCACCGTAAACTTAATATGAAAATAATGATCTAGTGTATAAATCGTTGCAAAGACCTCACTTGATCATTGAAAGTATGTGATTATGGAGTAATCATGGTGAATTGGTTCGTTTGGTTTTGTTTACATCTTTTGCAAGTTCTATTGACGGCGACCTTAAGGGCACGTTGGGGCATGCACCGTTGCAGTGTTTTCCGAATAATTGTAGCCATATCTCGGGAGCCGCAATGATGGCAATTTTTTTTCAATTGGAGGCATTGATAATGTGACGTTCAGCAATGCGCGAGGGCAGCATTGGTCAACTTTATGTGGTCTCAAAGGTGTCTGAGAGCTTAGAGATATACTAGAGATATAATAGACCGAGGAGTGGGTAATCTATCAAAAGTGGCTGATCCCACATAACTCGGCTCCTGTCCTAATATTTTCCCGCCGAAAAAAAAACTTATGCAGTAGGTTAATTATAGGCATTATTCGATGAAACAATAATGTAAATATGTACCCTCTTTGCCGAGTTTTTAGGTTAACTATACGGTTAGGTTAGGTTTGCCCGTTTTCTTTGCAAGGAGCTTTATAATTTGATACCTAACTACTAAACATATTAGGTTACCCATGGGGGTGAGGCACATTTATCTTGTTCCAAACGAAGCTCTAGGCTTGTACTACATGGTTAGTAGTACTACACACGATAAACATAATTTTATGTAGAGAAATGTTATGTTGTCATACCTACATAAAATTGACATAGTGTAGGAGGTGGTGTAGGAGGGATATGCGTGTGCAGTACAAAGACGCGTGGCGCGCCTTTAGCGACTTGGGCGACCCGTGACGCCGCATATTATAGTGGTGGTTTATTTTCTTTAGTTTAGTTTATAAGTTAAATTTAAATCGTGCCATTATTATATTATTATTTTTTGTACATTCAATGGAACCTGTTTTCCGGAATAAAACTATTTCAATTCATTTTCATTTAAATTTCTACTGCGAGTAATTTTGTCTTTTTTCCTTTTAAGTATTGTTTTCAAGTTCAATTTAAGTTAAGTTACCTTGAGATTGCATCGGTAATATCGGTATGCACCAGTGTAGGTACCTATTTGTATTTATCCGACAATATAGCGACTGCCAAGAAGGGGGTGGGCCAAGAAGGGGGGTGGCTCATATGAGTATGCGTTGAATACATTATTTCTAATATATTCTATTCTTCTTTTTTACCGACAATAGCCTGTCTCATCTTGTTAAACGTCTCATTAGAATAGGTATCGGTAATTGTGATTTTCGTGTTTAATATTATCTGCAAGACAGGAAGCATTAGTTAATTTCAATAAAAAATAAATGCAACTTTTTTGAAATAGAACACTGAAACCATAATTATTGATAGGTAATAAAAAATGAAATAAAAATATCATCGGTTTATTGTCGGTAATAAAGAACAACCCGGGTGATGTTTTTGACCTGTATGTGTATGTAGGTATGTATGTAATTATATAGGTATGTATGTTTGTATGTATGGTTCTTTTGTTTGTTCACTTCTGCTGAACGGATGGCTCGATTTCGATGGAACGAATTTATCACACGGGCTACACAGTACTTTTAAACAACCTTGTTTTTATTTTTTTCCTTCATTTTTACAAATGACAGGCGTGCATTTAGTATTGACTATGATTTATTTAAGACTTGCATAAATGTAAAAGAATTCTTTTTAGGGTTCACTACCCAAAATGTCAAAAACGGAACAAAAAAGGAACCCTGATACTTTCGTCAAGTCCGTATGTCACAGGCATTATTCGAACGGCACTCCATACATTTAACAAAAGTAAAAAAACAATTCAACCTATATCATCGTGTGGTACATATTTAGACAGTTCTTTTAAAAACATGTGAAGGTTCTACGGCAGTTTTTTTGATTAGGTGAATATTTTCGGAAATAATCACTATTTATATATGAAAAAAATCACAAATCCTGTAGTTAAAAAAGGTCACCCAGATTAAAACTTTGTAACGCTGCAAACGACAGCTAAAACCTTATACTTAAACTTTTTTTTGTTTGTATCATTGCGTAAATATTTAAGAGGGTAGATCGGAAACGTTCCTCAGGAACAATAACTCCGTACGAACTCCATCGAAATTTTAAGCAGCCCGGTCGCACTTCATAATCCGAATAATAAAATCTAGGTACAGAACCTTGACTCCTTCGTTGAGCAACAACCGCACGACTCCCGCGCCGACCCCGTTGGCCGCGCCGGTCACGAGCACCACGGTTCCTTTCAGATCGAACATGCTACTGCGCCGGCGGCCGATTTCGAACTAACTGCCGAGATCACAATAATATGTATAGTGTACTGTACACTGCTAGTGACGGAGTTACGTAGGCTTTGTACAGTCGTCGCCTAATCTCGTATTCACCAAATCGTGATATTCCTAGGTGTACTCGGCCAAAAATGTGGTCTACCACCCTACGGTTGAAGTTACAAGACCTAATTAAACTCCCATTTCATGCTCGAGACAACTTCTCAGTAACTTTAAAGATTAGGGATGTCTTGCACAAATGTCACATGGGAAAAATTGAAGTAGTACTGGCTTGGATTCCGGGTCACAGTGGTATAAATGGTAACGAGACTGCAGACCTCTGTGCAAAAGAGGCAATTACGCTTGGTAGCCCCGTGTATGACCGATGCTTTCCTCGCGACGTTAAAGCTCTAGCTCTCCCAGAAATGCGAAACACTTGGACCGCTCGTTGGCAATCGTCCCGCTTAGCTGTTGGCAAATATTATGGCAAACTGCAACCGGAATTACCCACTAGGCCGTGGTTCTCCACCAAGAAATCGATCCCAAAGGATATTACGTCTACGATTATCCGTTTACGCCTCGGTCATATATGTACACCGGTCTTCTTGGCTAAAATACGTGTTCGAGACCATTCTTTGTGCGAGTGTGGTTTGGCAGAAGGAACCCTTGAACACGTATTTTTCTACTGCAACCTTATTGTCACCCCGCTTTACGATATCCTCCCCTCCAATATCCCCCGTCCTGTTAACATCCAGTACCTTCTTACATTAGTCTTCTCCCCTTTTGTATTTGTCCTCAGTAAATTTATTAAAATTAACAATCTGTTATTGTAGTAGTTAGTCTAACAATAAATGTCTGTTTTGTATTTTGTCGTAGATTCTCTTCTGAGTGAACCAGCCATCGGAAGATACCGGCCAAAATTTCAATAAACACGTGCGTTCCTTAACATTGACGTTGGCGGAATCATCGATAGCCTCGATGGAGCCATAACCTACAAAAATTGAATTGAATTGTCAAAACTGGTAGACCACTTTCTTGGCCGACCTTACCTGTCATGAAATAATCTAACCTAACCTAACCTTATGCGTAGGAGTTTTTACAACAACAATACAAATAACCGTTCAAGTTTCACACGTCTTATGTATTTCACTTATAAGTACAGTCACGAGATAAAATTTGGTGCCCACAATTTAGATCCAAAGTCAATGTGACATTCTACAACAATAAGGTTGAGTTTCCTTAAAGTTACAAATGACTTGACATCTCTAATGATTAAGCATATTTTTCTAGAAATGGGTCCCAAATAAAGGCTCGTGACCGCACCTACTATACCGGTACAACGGGGCTATTTGGGAATCGAGAGGCGGTTTAGAACTGTAAAACTTGTTTTCTGAACATGTTTTCGTTTCTACCATTGCCATAAGAAAAAAAAACAACTAAAAGCTTATGATTACTTAGTACCAAATAGCCTCGTGATTCCCAAATAGCCCCAATATGAACAGGTTTTAGCCAAAAATATGAAGAGGTAAAATGGTGTGTTTTGTTTGTACGTTTGCATGTTGAGGGCATTCTCTGGAGCAACTAAACCGATTTACAATGAAGTTGTTTAAAAATAACAAGAATACAAGTTTCTAAAATAAAGGGGAGCCAGAGCGCGTTCTCATTTGCGTTTCGCGTTAATTAGCAAAATATCTAAAGAGTCGTATTCAAAAAAGACAATTATATATTAATTTTTCATAAGAGAGCTTCAAAATATACTTACATACATAATAAGAATAATAAAAAAGTAACTACTTACAGCATGTTTTTTTTTCGATTTCACATTTTTCTCCCTTTTAGGTGGTGCAAACTTCTCGCGTTCAAAAACATAAACCATTTTTAATAATAGACGTGAATACTATAACAAGTAGGTACATAAGTTCCCGAGGGAATAACGATAATCGAAATCTACGAAGTCACGGGCAGGAGCTAATAAATACATAAAATCCCCCAATATAATGACGAGTATGGCGACCCCTTCCTGCAGTCCAATCTCTCAAACGCTAAACGGCGCAACCAAATTTCATAAAAGTTAAGAAACAAGCTAGCTTTCTTCTAAAATAACCGCGTTCAAATCAGTACATCCTGATTTTAGGAGCTATGATGCCACAAACAGACACACAGGCACACACATACAAACATACATAGACAGATAACCGCACTAATGGTGAAAACCGCATCAAATCCGTTGCGTGGTTTGGGAGCAGTTAGTGGATATACAGACAGACGGAAAGACAGACAAACGCGAATAGCGACTTTATTGTATAACGTGTAATGATTAAGATAATAAAGATAAAGAAGAAGACGAAGATAAATAATTTAAGCAGTAATAGTTAAATTTCCTTTGCGTTCAGGTGTATAAATTCTAAATTTCGTAATTTAGGTGTAAGAATTCTGGTAACAGAAACAGGATCAAAATCACATTTGCAAGATGGTCCTCCACATGCTAACAATTATATACCGGGTGTCAACCCGCCTGGGGCTGATAGAGCATCTAAAAAGCTACCGATTTAACTCCATAAAATAAGCACATAAAGTTGGTTTTAGCATAGGTGCAAAGTGGAAAGCAAACACTGGGACACCAAGTACTTACGGAGAAACAAACTTTAGTGATTACTTAAAAAAGAAACTGGCAAATAGGTTTAATAACTTCACTGATTCGTATGATTCTAATGTCAGACACCACTGAAAAACTTATGAAATAAAACATGAAATTATTGATTTTTGGTCGCATGGGCATAAGAGAAAATTACAAAATTCAGATTAAAATGATCAATATCTCCGAAACTAGTAAAAATCGCTGAACATACATAGGGGTAAATCGATCGTTTTTTAGCTGCTGCTGCCCTAAGCGAACTGACGTCGGTTTCTTGGACACCGTGAATATGCTAGCATTTCGTTAGCTAACGAAATAGTCGCGAGACATCAAGTTGTGGAAACCAGCCGTTCACCGTGCAGACACATACATACATTGGATTTCACACTTTGAGGTTAATCGGAACTAAAGGAAATAGTTTTTCATCGACGATGACGCAAACTTAACATTGATAGCACGTCAATCCGCCGCCGCCGAGGCTTTTCCGAATCGCTGATATTTCCGCTCGAGCGGGCGGACGTTGCGTTAAGACGAATTGCACGTAACGCTACAACGCATGCGAACTACGGTTCCGTGACGATTCTATACGACGCGATAGCGTTTCGACATGCTGCCCTTCATTATCGAATACTTCGATGTTTACAGTAATGTTATAACGGTGAAATTCGCACACGTTTTTTAAGATTTTACTCAAGTTGAAAATACTGATAAATATTTGACTAAAGATCTATCTCATTTCAAATTTTAACTTCATTTATGGCGGAAACGTTGGTAAAATAACGATGAATTATTAGAAGAAAAGAAAGATCGTTTCTATACCTACTTCTTTATCTTTATCTTTGCAAGTATTACAAAGTTTCTCTGACCGCCTGTGTATCCGCTATCTGCTCCCAAATCGCGCAACGTATTTTAATGTAGTTTTCACCTTCAGTTGGATAATTTTTCACGGTTTTTTTTTATATATAACAAATCTAATTTATTTAGTTATTATTTAATTAACCTATAATTAATTGCATTCTCTACCAGTCAATAAAATAATCATACAGAAACTAGCAACGGGTGTTACAGAAAACTCACAAAGCGAAGCGAAGCGAGTGACTCGACGAGGTCCTCGGTTGACTTCTTATTGGTACAACACATACGAGTAGTATCAGAGATTTAAAAATACTAATTCCGTTAATATTGTCTACGCTCTAATAATTTAACTTAAAAATAAGCTATTTGTCATGTAGTAGCTGAACACTTTAGTTTAGTACCTTCTATATACTAATTACAAACGACTCTCAGTTTAATACGTTATTGCGATAAGGTACTAAAATGTACAGCTACATGAGTTCGACTGTACACGCATCAAAAAGGTCTAACGATGAAAAATATCCACGTATGCCTTAGAAATGTGTACTGTACTTTTTTATGGCATAGATAAGGCAAACGAGCGCACAGGGCACCCAACGGTAGGTGGAAACCCATGTACCATGGTATGGAGTACCCGCCGAGTTGAGGCTCGTTAGTTTCATATTGATAAGCAGATGGTTTCTGAGCGGATAAAAGTATAGTCGGCAACAAAAGCTTGTCCCAAAAATGAAATTTTGATAGAAACTTTTAGTATGGAAACTCGCCGCACCGGCCCGTTCCCGGCTTTCTGTGCGTCTGCGGCTTAACAGCCATTATCATATCACTGAGTCTCATTATTAGAGTTCATTATGATGTTTTTTATTAATTAGTTGGTTTAAATCTTAGGTAATGCGTTCGTCTAGGTATATAATACAAACATACTTAAAAATGTCTAAGGATCAAAAAAATCCCTTCATCATTTTGATAACTTGCAAAGTAGGTGCTAGGACCTTGTGCAGGGTCCGTCCGCATCGCTACCACCACCTTATCCATTAACCTACCGCCAAACAGCAGTGTTCGCGTTGTTGTGTTCCGGTTTGGGGATAAGACAGCAGCCGGTGTAATGACTAGCATAGAGGCATTTCATCTTACAAACCCTCAGGGTTGGTAACGCATTTGCTGCGTAAGGATTGCAGTATTGTGAATGCGAATATGTCTATAGGTCACAGTTTCCACCTACCGTTGGGTGCCCTGTGCGCTCGTTTGCCTTATCTATGCCATAAAAAAAGTACAGTACACATTTCTAAGGCATACGTGGATATTTTTCATCGTTAGACCTTTTTGATGCGTGTACAGTCGAACTCATGTAGCTGTACATTTTAGTACCTTATCGCAATAACGTATTAAACTGAGAGTCGTTTGTAATTAGTATATAGAAGGTACTAAACTAAAGTGTTCAGCTACTACATGACAAATAGCTTATTTTTAAGTTAAATTATTGGAGCGTAGACAATATTTATTAGTATTTTTAAATCTCTGATACTACTCGTATGTGTTGTACCAATAAGAAGTCAACCGAGGACCTCGTCGAGTCACTCGCTTCGCTTCGCTTTGCGAGTTTTCTGTAACACCCGTTGCTAGTTTCTGTATGATTATTTTATTGACTGGTAGAGAATGCAATTAATTATAGGTTAATTAAATAATAACTAAATAAATTAGTTTTGTTATATATAAAAAAAAATCCGTGAAAAATTATCCAACTGAAGGTGAAAACTACATTAAAATACGTTGCGCGATTTGGGAGCAGTTAGCACATACACACGCGGTCAGAGAAACTTTGTAATACTTGCAAAGATAAAGAAGTAGGTTTATAAACGATCTTTCTTTTCTTCTAATAATTCATCGTCATTTTACCAACGTTCCCGCCATAAATGAAGTTAAAATTTGAAATGGGATAGATCTTTAGGCAAATATTTATCAACAATTACAATTATTTTGCGTGTAATATAATAGAATCAGAAATTGGTCAGATTTTGGGACAGAACTCTAGATTAGAATTTTGTTACACAATAAGTAGATAACAATAAAAGTTTTCGCCGCTCGTAGACTTTTGTTTGTGACACAGAATATAATGATTGCTCTTAATATTTTAGTAGGCACTATAAATACCATTTCAAATACGGTTATAGGGACTTACCTACTTCCAACTTCGTGCCCTAAATACTTTGAAAAAGCGAAAGGGTTAGGCTACAGGTTAGAACTTCGAAAAATATCACTAAGTATTGTAAAATCAGAAAATAATAAGATGCTCAAAATAGTTAAACTCGGCTTTACCGTGTTAGAGCATTCGGACATTTATTTGATGGCGAATGTAAGTAGGTACCTTCGTAATGAAAAGATAATAAAAATGTTTTTTTTTGTTAATATAAACACAAATAAAATAATAGTGACGCTAAATGAATGTGCAATAAGTTTAAAGTTGCCTATCTAACACCCTATGCTCATACCAATGTAATTTGTGCCAATGAAACTGTTTAGTATATGATGGTTACTACCCTTTAACTCGAGAAAAACGAGATCCGTAGATATAGCTACTACGAAGTAGTAGATACGATTAGCATTTACTGACTTTGTATGTTTTTCAAAGTACCTAAATAACCCCAGAAAAAAAACTAGTTAGGTGTAACAATGGGTGGTATCTACGAAGAAAATAATGTTAAGTTATTAACCTGATGCATTTTTGTAACTGAAAATAAAAAAAAATGGTATTTGAAATGTTAAATCTACCTACGACCTAAAAAAAATATTTCTTCAATTTATAACAATTAAATTTTAGACTAGGTATCTTAGCGAACGAAACGTCAAGAAACGTCATTTGGCCACATTTGGCCGAATCGAATCGAATGGGATTGAATGACATTGACAACACGCAGTGCTGCCAGACTTACATAAACTCATTTTCTTAAATTCTGCGAATTACCCATTTCTTTTCATAATTTCACTGCGTAATTAATTTGGAACCACAACAAAAAAGTGGTTAACATTTCAACGTGCCCAGGTAACATTAAAATATTTTTGGACACAGCGAAAATACAGCCTAGATTTTTAATTTAGGTAGGGTCCCACATGCACGTACGCTTTTGTTATGGTACGGAGAAGGCAAACCAGTGGTTTACCATTGAATTGCCGACAGACTTTTAATCGAATATTATTTCAAAGACAACGTTTCAAGTATTTTCATTTCATCGACAAGTCATTGCGTCGTAGACTTGATACTAGGTAATTTGAACCGAGGTCTTTTAATTAGTAGGTGACATATTTCAACAAAAATCATGTCATGACTAATCATTTCGGGTCGTTTTAATTTGTTTTTTTTTACTTGTAATAGTATTTATTCCGCATAAAATTATTTGAATTGGTAATATTTTGCTATCAAAACTAAACGCAATCACTCTGCGCGATTATAGCTGTGTTCCTAATTTATTAAAATATTATGATAATAATAATAAAAGTTATTGTAATAATAGTAATGTGTCATGTTTTTGTGTTCTTGGGGGTCGCAGTTCTAACCTAACCTAACCCACTTCTGTCAACAGTTCGTTTTCTTGGGGGTCGCAGTTCTAACCTAACCTAACCCACTTCTGTCAACAGTTCGTTTTCTTGGGGGTCGCAGTCCTAACTTAACCTAACCTACTTTGATACACCAATAAATCTTAGTTTTATTATACATATTTGTATGTCACACTACATAATTTGCAAAATGTATAAATGTGCAATTGGACATATAAAATTGTATTAAAGTAATACGTCGAAGAAATCAATTGCAATGTTTTGTAGTTGTACCAATTAAGATAATTTGAAACAAATCTGCGATTAAGTAGTATTCGTTGATTAGTATTTCCACGTAGTAAGATAAATTTAAATAAATAGTAGTTAAATTAAGGTAACGCCAAACAATATTACTAGTACTAAAGTTTCGATGAATCGTTGTCGATGAAATAATATTCGATGAAAAGGTTGTCGACAAAACAAGGGTACACCCAAACCAGTACCTACAGCAGCTAGTTAAAGTATTGGGCGGAGGTAACGATCGATCTGGACGGCCCCTACAAATGATGCATCACTTGATATTTACTTTACGATATACTTTTTCATGATATTTCTGGGCTTTTTCTGGCAACACTAGCAATACGTCATATGAATGAAAATAAGTTACTGAGCGAGCGCCGGGACAGGCAAGTCTTGTGAAATTCTGAGTGAATCATTCAAACATTCAGTGTACACGTCACAAAAACCCACGGCTAGCCGGAAAACGGACTAGGTACTTGGAGAGTAATTGTGTTGAAGCTACATTAGTCACCGATATTAGTGCGGTGCCTTGTGCCTTGTGATCGGCGTGTGTTAAGATCGGGAACGGAACGTGCCACTAGTGTATCCAACATGAATCCCTACCAACAAGTGAGTACCCTCTAACTTTCGCTTGGCCTTAGATAAATGGAAACGAATCTTGTTTTGTTTATCACAATAAAAGCATCGCGTGTAAACAACTGGACGACAATTTAATTTCATTTTCGTTTCATTTCAAGGGCCAATCGGGATATCCTCAACAGCAATACCTACAAAATATTGGATTTTCCAACTCCGCTCCACAGTCTTTCGGCAATCCTATGCCCATGCCTGGTATGCCCACAATGGGGTACCCTGCTCCACCATCAGGGTACCCTCAATCCAACCCTGGTTATCCCCAGTCCAACACTGGGTACCCACAAGCTAACCAAGGATATTCTCAGTCTAATGCTCAAGGCTACCCTGCTCAATACCAAAATTCTGCTCAAACGGGGTACCCACCCAGTGCCAATCAAGGGTATCCAAGTGCCAACCAGGGTTATCCTAGTGCTACCCAAGGGTACCCAAGTGCCAACCAGGGCTACCCTGGTGCTACCCAAGGGTATCCCAGTAGTAATCAAGGCTACCCTGGTGCTAACCAAGGGTATCAGGGTTACCCACCTGCACAGCAGGCACCACAGGCACAGCGAGGGTACGCACAAAATCACTCCCAGCCGCACACTCAGCAAGCTTACAGTGTCTCATCAAGTGATGTGCCCACTGTCAAGGTACGTGTCCGTCTCATGTGAGTCATCTTTTATCATCACTTATTTTTGTCACTGTTGTACCCTAAACGGCTTTTCCATTTGTGATAAGCAATACAAGCTTTTATTTATACTTGTTTTAAGTCTTGATATTTATGTATTTATTTATTAATTATCAAATGGTTTAGCTGTATGTTTATATATAACTGGGCTTGGATAACAGATTTTTGAATACTTTAGAAACTAAATTGTGCACAATTATTATTTCTCTTCTACTTCAAGCCTGGTAGTAAAATAAGACATACACAGACTCTGATAATGATATATAAATATATATTCTGATGCCATCTGGTTTTAGTTAAGCTTTGTGTAATAATTTGGTAAACTAATCAGACACAATCGCAGTATTGAAATCAGTAGATATTTTTCATTTTTTTTCAAGTTTCTTTAAATTACTTTATTACCTTACTCTTTTAAGTTAATGATTAACAATCAAACACCAACCTCATATTAACTTTATTGGCATTAGCCTGTGGCACTATATGACCGTAGAGATCAGACTAACTTGCCTCATGCTATACCTACCAGCACAGCTCTATTCAAGACGTAGTTTGTTCCAATTACATTGTTATGCTCACTTCATGTCCACTGTACATTTATCACGGAGCCAATGATTCAGTCTTGCTGTTGGCTCCCGTGACAATGGATGTAGAAATCCTTAACCACGCAACTTTCTCCTTTGAACCGTAAAAACACAAGTTTCCTACGCAAAGTGATGTAAAGTATTAACCGTTTGGGTGAAGGAAATTATTAACTGTGACGGTTACTTTGGTATTATTGATATGTCCTCTGTAACGTCTAATACAAGTATGCGTAGTGCCTATAGAGCGACAATTGGCGTACGGCGTGGGTTCAAATCATTTCGTTATAAGGTATTTATGTGTTCACTTATATTTAGTTCCTTAGTGCTTATGGTTCATTGTTTTTTGTTGTTGGGATGGATTTGATAGTACATACTTTGGTTCAGGGAAAAGATTAACCCATTTGAACCTCAACACAGAATGTACAGTCAGCTAGAATATGGCAAACTGGCTATATCTTGCATTAAACATACACATACTTTAGCTAGGGAAAAATAACAAAAAAACACAAAATAATTGACGCAAAAGTTTTTTCAACAGTAATTTCTAATGTGCAGTAGTAAAAAACAAAAATTTCGGCCCCTGACTTATTTTCCTATAATTGGTTTATCGTTATTACTGATCACTTTTGTGAAAGTGTTTGCAGTCTTATGGGCGCCTCAGACTAACAGTTCGCCGGCCGATTTTGATCTGTCATGATACAACACTGAGCTTCACCACTGAGTTGCAACACTGAGCTCCAACACTGAGACTCATTGTAAGTATTGTAACAGATAGCTCCGTCCCTCGCGGCCTGTCAGCGACTGTTAGTCTGGGGCGCCCGTTAGGATTGCGATAATTTCTTGACATTGCAAGGTGCCTATTCCATGTCATAAAAAAACTTCATTGAAATATCTATAAATAGTAAATTATTGTTTTTCTAAGGTTATCATCCAATAATGTACTATCACATAGTAATCTCAAGTACTTGTAAGCACTAAACAGTTTATCATGATAACATTATAAAACTGTTTACCTCGAGGTGTAGTTACATGAAGTAATCAGTTGTATCTTATCGTTTTAACGTTTGGTTTGGAGTGCTATACATAATTGTCGATCGAGTCAAAGCGACAGGGTACTGTAGCAAACATCTCATGACGGTGACTATACAAGCAATGTAATCGTTCATCCACTTATCATTATCAGTTTAAAGTGACGTTACTATACAAACACGCTACCTGCGGTCGGCACTAAATAAAGCCTTCTATTTCGATCTAACAATCCTGCACTGCTATGTGAGGGAGAGAGAAAGAGGAGTGATAAGTAGATAGGTAGCACGATTTGACGATAATGAGATTCAGCAATTGGTAATAGGCAGAGCCCGGATTTTTCATGGCAAAACAAAACACTATCATAATCTGGCTAGTGATAGAAACATCATTTTATCGATATCGATAATTGGGTAAGTAAAGTTTTTGGAAGAGATGTAAATTATATTTTTTTTCGATAGTCGTCATCCTGAAGATCATGGAACTGCGGCTCTTTTATTTTTATTTCCTCTAATATTTTAGAAATCTTTTTTTTAGTTATGAAGTTGACATTTGTAAACTTTAATGACCGACAAACTTGTTGCCTTCGTACTTAATGAAAAAGAAAAAAAAAAGGTCACTTCTTTATCTGTCCTCTCATTGTCAGTTTCGATGAAACCATAACCTATAAAAATTGAATTGAATTGAACTTGAAATCAAAGTATGTTGCGTTTTGGGCAATTCATGCCCAAAGCATGGCACCAAGTCGCTTGCAAAGACGGTGGTATGCTCAAGTACGCCGAGTTCGGAAAATCTCGTCTGTATTTTTTACAAGAAGGTATGAAGCATCTGAGTAAATCTTTGTAAGTAATACTCCATTTCCAAAGTGGGATTGCCGGAATTCATCGCGTGGATTGTACGATTCAAACGTGCTCTCGTGGCTAATTATTTCTAAAACACTGATCACAACGAACGCAAGCAAATAGAAAAGAGCCGTTGAATTCAATCGTTTGTTTACTTTGATTTGACCACAGATTATAGGATAGATTTGACTTGACAATGACAGAATTATAGAAGTGACAGTTTGTTTTTCTTTTTCATTAAGTACGAAGGCCACAAGTTTGTCGGTCATTAAAGTTTACAAATGTCAACTTCATAACTAAAAAAAAGATTTCTAAAATATTAGAGGAAATAAAAATAAAAGAGCTGCAGTTCCATGATCTTCAGGATGACTACTATCGAAAAAAATAATAATTTACATCTCTTCCAAAAACTTTACTTACCCAATTGTGTTATAGAATAAAAAACGTGACCAAATAAAATAACATACCTATACAATATAAAAAAACATACATAGTTTGTTCATAGTTCGTCGTAATCCACGTTAGTACACACAGCAGCACATGGCGTTTTATTCGTGTAATGGTGATAGGAGTAGATAATCATTAGTTTTTCAACATTCTCTGGGAGCAAACAAATTCGTTTATCACTATAACGCTATTTATATATACTAAATGTACGTTCAACCAGACTGTTCACTTGACGTCAAGGGAGCAAATTTATAAAATTCATTGTAAGTGGTATAATTTTCAGTTTGCGTACAATTTTCAGATATATCTCGTAAACTTTCATATTCAGGATTTCGTTCGAGCACAGCTTTTATAAATAATACTCGATATCGATAAAATGATGTTTCTATCACTAGCCAGATTACGATAGTGTTTTGTTTTACCATGAAAAATCCGGGCTCTGGTAATAGGTTATTGTTAGACGCTCTTGAAGAAAAGTATCTATATGTGAAATTACTCCTCATTGCGCTGGATAAAGATTGAAATTGGAATGGACTAGCGGCCATGTTAATAAACGTATATTGGCTGAGATGCCCGTAAGACATATTAGATATGTCATTTTTTTTATGATCTGACGTTTAGTTTGAGTTGACGTGTCTTGACTTGAGTCGTGCATCTTAGTCAAGACACTCTACCATTTTTGTCCACACGGGACAATCTGAAACAAATTGTCCTAGTATCAAACTAACCTCTAGGCTTGTACTTTGGGTAATAGTTAACGATATACTTTAGATGTTTAGGCCCCAAATGCGATATCACATCGTACGGCATTGTTTATACCTGACAGCGACGGTTTGCGGCATCGGAAAAGTGTTATTGAATGCTTTTCTTATCGCAGTAAGATACTTGTATTGTACCATTTCTGAATCTGCATAACATGCTCAATTTTTAAACATCATTTGCTCGTTTCGTTTCTAGTAAAATTTTTTCACGGCAGGTGTCAAAAGTTGAAATTAATGATTTACTGATAATTTAAATCGAGACTAATCCAATATTTTTCATAAATTTACATAAGTTATTGACAAAATAACACTTTTGATATCTTAATAAACTATCCCTGGCGCACTACATGTAAAAAAAAATAAGTTCGAGAGCTTTCCGACTGAATCCTGGCACAAACAGTGTTAAAAAAGGTGAAAATTTATAAAAACCTTTAATTTGGCAATAACTCGAAAACCGTGCACATTTTACTGAGGTCATGTTAGGCTAGTTCGGCACCTCTTAAGCTGACCTACCTCCGGTGTCAATGTGGTTTACCGATTTTGGGACACCCTGTATAGAGAAATACATACCGTAATATGAAGAAAACATTCAGGACTCGGGAACAAATATTCGCGCTCATCCCACAAATATCTGCCCTTCCGGGATTTGAACCGGGGACCGCTAAGATCGGGTTTTTATTTTTGTGTACAAAGGTGTTCCTGTAAACGAAAAACATTTGCAACATTCAAAATATTTATACTTTCCACATTTATAAGAAATCGACCTTCATTAAAAAAAAACATATAATCAAGATGAAAGAATTTAATTTGTTGATAGCAAACTTTATTTTTATATGTATACCTAAACTCTTTGTTGTATTAATTTAAAACGACAATGCTGTTTTTGTACCCATAATTTATGTATTGCACTGGTATCGTTGACTCGATACACCCGTGTCAACAAGTTGAGGGCCGCTTGTTTTATGTGAGACGTCATCCACGAAGAGAGTGCTTCGCTTTACAATTCGTGCTCCAGCCGTAATCGCTTTCCAGTGACTCGTTTGTGCGACTTTAATATCATTTATTTCTCAAATTTATGTTTAAAATTACGGTTCGAGCGTAATGATAACTTAATATTATATTTCTTTGCTGGCCCAAGTGGCCCAACCTTTGAGATCCTTTGTTTCCTTTATTTACAATTTTTCTGTGGGAATAAAAATCCGATCTTAGCTTCGAAGGCCAACTAGGTTGACGTGTCGTCAAAATTGACGTTTCTGAAGTGAACCTTGTATCCATGACGACAAGGTATGATTAACTTGTAACTACTTACTTAGGGCCGTATGAATAAACTCATCTTGACCGTGAGGCCCGTCACAAGATACGTCAAAGTAAACGCCAAACCATAGAACACTGTCATTTTTGACGCATCTCGAGACGAGCATTAGAGTTGAGATCAGTTTATTAATACGGGCCTTAGTGATATTATACATATACAAAGCTAGCGGTCTCTGGCACAATATGTCTCTGATATGGATATTTGATTCTCAGCACTAGTTGTACGATTATACATGCTGTGCTATTCTGTATATTGTTTTCTGAGTATCCATAGTAAAACCTAGATCCTAGGGCCTGTTTCCGCTGGGGAAATTCTTTTACGATTCCACTTGGGCCTTGGGCCAAGGTTGTGGGACTCACCGACCGAGAGCGGCCGAAAAACCTACTAAAACTCAACGAATCTCCACCTCAAATAAATAGAAAGTTAATAAAGTGTCTACTTAATTAATACTTCGAAAGCCTTTGGGTTCGACTTTATTCTTCGTTGTGCGTGCTAATCATTACTGACTACTGCAGGCCGATCGACTAAAGTGCTAACAATCTTCAACGACCTCGGAGGGGAAGTTTAATACATCTCTTTAGTACAGGTGTAGTGAATAAACATATACGACATTAGTTTTGCTCGGAAAAGTTAGTTTTATATTGCTTGCTTATAGTCAGCTTTAGTTCTGTATAGTAAGTTTATTCAGAAAGCAAGACAAGTTTTCTAAAACGAACTTTTCTTTAGGGAATATGTACTTACATTCAAGTGAATATCATGGAAGTAAATTCGTTATGAGTTCTGAACTTATGATCACTATTTAAAGACCTAATGTAAAAGGGAACTTACACAGATTTATCTAGACCTAAAATAAAGTGACTAGCTTTAGCTACCTGCTAAAGGGTATACATATGTATAGCTATCTAATTATGATACATACCGTACTGGTCTTACGTACTTATAGAGATAAATAAATACCTACTTAAATACATAAAAAAACGTCCATGATTAAGGAACAAAATATTCGTGTTCTCTGGGATTCGAACCCTAGCTTCGTAAATAAGGACCTACCAACATAGTCACAACAGTTTTAAATTTTGCAGTTTCAACACTTTCAAGCCCCGTACAAGTAGGGTACATTACCCTAAAAGTTATTTTGCATAGTATACCATACATTTCTTAAGGTGCACTTTTTGTATTTTTTATTTTAATAAAATTGTGTAAATAGGTGAAATCCAATGGGGCTAGATTTCAGTTTCTTTTTTAATTTTGCGACTTTAAGGGTTAAGAAGCAGAGGAGGGTTGTTAGCGCTAATTGAATAATCTTTATTGGAAATTGGAAATAATATTATAAAAGAGGTAAAGTTTCTGACGTTGTAAGGGGATCTAATGAACCGATTTCGAAAATTCTTTTACCAATAGAGAACCACGTTATTTGTGAGTGTCATAGGCTTTATATTACAAGAAATTATATTGCCCAACGAAGTGGGCACGGGAACAGCTAGTTGGAAATAAAGAATCTGGTTTGAATTCCCTTCTCTAACCTCTTCTAGGTATATCAAAGGCGTAGAAGGGTTGGGCAGCGCAAATGCAATGATGTTCAATAAAACCTCGTGTTAGTTCCCCTCGTAAACGTCTGCAGCCTGCGACTTGCGAGTTTGCATGAACGCCGACCCTCACCTTGCCACTCAGAATTGACAACAAAGCCCTCCTGAACAAAGCCCTTGAAATGATTATGTTAGCAATGATAACCTTATATCCTTGTGGTAAGGATGAAAACTGCTTGCTCAGGGCTTGTTTCGACAATCATTCATCTAAATCACGGTCACGCTGGGGTTCTAGTCTGTGTATGTATGGCTAACCCGGCGTTAATGACATCGTAATGTAGGATACCTACCAACTGGATGTGGCAGGTACAGTCGCTATCAAATATAGTAGAGTATACAAAGAGATGTATCCACTTATGGACCTTATTACACAATGCAATATCTAAGGTGAAAAAGTGTATACGTATACATCTCTTTATAGTCGACAGCTCAAAATTAAGTCGCGCTAACCCCTTTCTCTCTTCTCAGTAGAGTTGAGTTCAGGAGCTCCTGCCAAGATTCTCTACGCTAACTAGCGTCTCTATTAATTTCGTTGTTAAACCAATCGCGTCACGTGACTCTTTGTATCTCGTCATCTACTAGTGACGCGATTGGTTTAAAAACGAAACGAATAGAAACTCAAGTTAGCGTAGTGCATCAGTCTTTGGGGCCGTGGACAAGACTCATAATGCTACACAGTAAAGGATTATCGAAAACTGTCAAAATTTATGAAATAGACAAGTGTTGCCGACACAACAGTCGGCTGCTTACGTCAATCCTACACATTTTCGATAACGATGACGTCGAATGTATCTCGTCTAGGGCCACTGATATACAGCACCGTATTTGTTCCGTCATATTCGGTGACTACCTACTTACTTGGCGCTATGACACAACAGTAGGTGAAATTCTGCGCAAATTTAAAACTAATACGAACTACGTATGCTGTGTAGCTCTAAATTCTAAAAACTAAATAGATTCTCAAGTCAACACAAACATATTATGGGCTCCATGGCCAAGCTCTTATATTAAGCAAGAAACAGTAACGGTCAACATGTATATTTTTATGTTACACACGTACCAAGAAGGTGCATTTCTTATTACCACACGCAACCCCGCCGTTACTGCACTGCGACATTACGTATGTACATATTTACCTCGTTTTCTTTACATTAGAATAATAAATAACGGTCAAATTTGCACACGTGTTCCTTAATAAAGTTGACAGTACCATATTTTTTGTACAAATATCATAATTCTTGGTTTTTAAGGTTTTAGAATCTAGGTCTAACTCACCCACGGTTTCCCACGTCATCCAAAATTGTACTATTTTACAACCGGAATTTTGGTCATCAGGAATGAGTGTAAGCACGTTGAGCGCGGGATAGGAAAAGCACTGTACGTATACGGCTAATGTCTTTATTAACATAATATCATAGTTAGGTTCCATAAATCACGCAATTGTAGATTGTTAAGCAAGGGATGAAAGGAACCTATTTCACACGAAATTTTTTTGGCGCTCAAGCATAACGAGAGCGCCAATATTCCGAGTGTGAAATGAATGGGGACTTTCACCCGACAAACACTAAACGCTCTACTTTACATGACGACTATGAGTAAACTTGATAATAATAGTTATAAAGTTAAAATTCAGTATTGACAGAAGTTTCCGTATGCTAAAAAATGGTCCACTCACACGCATTTAATTGAGTCAAAGTGGTCCATACATAATAGTTGAATTGAAAGAAGTTAGTTAGGTTTCACAGGACAGGTCCATATAGATATACTTCTTTTTTCTAATTACTTTTCTTCCCTAGGGTTGTGATACATCACTTTCATCCCGCTTCTAAGATAAACAATGAAAAAAAGTTACGTCGAAAACTAACAAAATGTTAGGATATTTCTTTGAAAGTAATCATCTTTTCCAGTCAAAACCCACGGTGGTGCCGGTGAACCCGTTCGACCCCCGCGAGGATGCGGCCGTGCTGCGCAAGGCCATGAAAGGGTTCGGCACGGACGAGAAGTCCATCATCCAGGTGCTCACGCGCCGCAGCAACGAGCAGCGCCTGCGCATCGCGTTCGAGTTCAAGACGCTCTACGGGAAGGTGAGTTTAAGTTTAAGTGTGCAATGTGTTTGGTATTTTAAATGCTGCTTTTTCATTGGTAGTTGTTGACTTCTTTTCCCTGGATAAATGATAATACTTATACTCATTTGTTAAGTTACGGTTATTGTTCCGAATCTAGCTGGCGTAGCGTTCTGTGAGTTCTGTGACGCGAGTCTCGGTCGCCATCGCCGTCTCTAACTATCTAGGCGCGATACGGTTTAGTTGAAATGCCATGCTTATATAAATAGGTAATAGAAAACTCGTCGCGCTTGCTTCTCGACTAGGCGAGAATACAGTGACGTTAACATTTGGAATATGTTAATGTTCACCCGCCAGAGTGGCATTTGTTCGGCATGAGTCGGTCAATAACAAAATCCGGAATAATTACATATCTCTCTATTTTTTACGAGTAATTCTGTAATAGGTTAAAATTGAGTGCCAAATCTCTGGAATTGGAGACCAATATTGAAAATCAATTCGAATGTTTGCATGACCTGCTAATAACTTTGTTATCGGGGGGGCCCTTTGCGGGACGCCCTACCCTGATACTCACTCTGAGTGCTCCGAACGCAGTAAATACTAGCTATTTATTTACGATAGGCTTTTTCCAGGCGAGAGACATTGTTTTAAATGACTAATACATAATAATTGTGATTAATATTAATATTAATCACTTCTACCAAGAAACAACGTCTCTGTATCCAATATTCGACGTTTATGAGTTTATGAAAGTATCAGTCGTGACTTGTCAACATTGTCGCCGGCAAGTGACCCCAAGGAAATACAATTAAGTAATACAAGAGACGCCAATTAACCTGCTTTCGGACCAATTTGCATCGGAAAATAATTACCTACTCGATATTACTTACATAAACATGCCATATTTTTATGTAGGTAATTTAGGTAATTAATATGGTTATTAGCATGGTCCAATGTGTATACGAGGACATGACTGATAAGTAATTGACCATTATTTTACTATATAAATCACCTTGATGAATGGGTTTTTTCAACCACCGTCCGTTTTTACTAGGCACTTTTTGCGAACTGCCTTCGGCGATATTTCCCTTCAAGAAAAGACAGCACTTCTTGAGGTGCTGGTGTTTATGGGCGGTGGTGATTATTTCCCATTATGACCCGCATGCTCGTTTGCCTCCCTTATAAAAAAACAAAATGGTTGTTCCGCAGCTTGGTCCGCGTTTACTTATTCTTTATCATTTTCCCCTCGGGAAGTGAAAATTCTTTAGGGATACAGTACTTCTATCCTAATCTGTTGGCCCATTGGTTGGTAGAGAATGCCTTAAGGAATCAAGTGCGCCATTTATACCCACTTTGTGTATTGCGCAATAAAGTTTAAATTAATAAATAATAAAATAACCCAGGCTATGGACTACGTGTGCCGAATGTCGTCGATATTCGATCAGTCTTTTATTAATCATTGAAGAACAAATATCCATAAAGCCTCACTTATGGAATAATAATGAATAGTTCCTGATTCGCCGGATTCCTGATTCGCCGGATTCTTGATTCGCCGGATTCTTGATTTGTCGGATTCTTGTTTTGTCGGATTCTTGATTCGCCACTTTTTTTTGATTAAGAACTACTATAGAAATATCGCGGCTTTACCTATCTATTAAATAAATGGCAGACACTTCGTTACATTAATTAAAATATTTATTTGTTATTCATTTATTTAAATACCTAATGAGGTAACATTTAATTAAGATAATTGGCATAACCTGCTCAAACATTCTACGACTGTTATTCTTCCTTCGACGTAGTCATTGACTATGTTCCTTTCTTGTCGATATCTTGATATATTAATTCGACGCACCCGTGTTACATCGGGGCAATGTAGCTGCATTTTTCTTATAACAACATCTTGCAGCTGTGCTTCGGCTCTGAGTAATTTTATAAATTGAAAGACGGACGGTTTTTTAGGGATTCTATGGTTTATCCTGTTATTCCATCCCTCGACGGCGTTATTGGTTCGGAATTCTTCCTCACTAACGCAAAACAATGAGCTCGTAATTTTACGCATCCAGAAGTCCATGAAGTAATTATGGAATTGGACTATTGGATTCCAGTTTGATAACGATTCCGCAATCTCCATATAAGCTCCTGGAATAGCTTCCTTGGGCAATAATGCCAGGCGTGTGCATAATTTAGTATACACTCTTCCTTCTTCAGTCTCTACCAGACCTAATTGCTTCGCCCTTCTCCACAGAGCTTTCTTGAAGTGAAAATAACATCCACTCACCATAACACCTGGATGTTCTGCTTGCAAACCATTTATTGTGGCGATTTCAAAATCGCATTTATATTTTTTTACATCGAGGGCAAATCTGTGCTTTAATATGGAAAATAATCTCTTATATTTTCTTTCTTCTTTATTGGGAAGGAGTGCATATATTATTGGCACAAAACACGTTTTTTCCGGTGACTTGTTTAAGTTTGCTAGCAAAATATGTAACTGCAAAAACGGCGGTGGTGCGACTTTAAAAGTGCCATCTCCAAAATACTCCGTTTCTTTAGACATAACATCTAAAGCAGCTGACGAAGCAAATATCAATATTTTGTCACTGCTACCGTCGTTGCAAATTAAAAAGTTCTCAGATAGCACATCCGGAACGACCACTTCCTCTAAAGTTTTAAATGTACATTTTCCGACTCCAAGCGACTTATTGCGTGCATTATATAAGCATGTTTTATGTTTTTTCCAGCTAGGTATAAAGGAAAAATCGAACTCAGCATCACACTCTTCCACCAAATCTTGAAGAGTATTTTCATATATTGGCTTTACTGGACCCAAATTCTCGCATACCTTCCGTTTCAACACGTTTATGTGAACATCGACCTCTCTTCTCATGAATTCTGGCTGACAACTATGGTTGGATTCTCTAATTACTTTGTCGTTTTTATCTAACGTAATTGAAGTTGAGCACAAAAGCCTGTTCGAACACCTAAAATTTCTTGAACCACTTTTATTCTCTTTTTCGAAATTGTATTTAAATCCTCCCCTTAGTAAGATACTCTTTGGACGCCTTTCACTGTCGATAAAGACTATCTTGTTAGTTTCGTCAATTTCCATTTTCAATCAAAACTTGTATTAAATTTATGAAACGTATTTTACTTCACCAAGACTTTGAAAAGAAATGACATGAAAACAAATGAATATGAATCTTAGACAGCGAGTTAAGTATTTAAATAGTGTCCAAGTGGCCAGTAGGTACATCAGATTGTTCGTACAATGATAAGAACCTCTTTAGAATATTTTGATCGTAGGTGCCGACTGTCGGTAGTAGGCACTTATCTACATACACACATACTTAATCATGAGTACGTGCATATTAAAAAGAAATCAATAGCAATTCATACGATAAGAAAATATCACCATACGTTTCCTTTACAATGGTGATTTTTTTGTATATTAATATTTCCGACGAATCAAGAATCCGACTAAACAAGAATCCGACAAAACAAGAATCCGACAAATCAAGAATCCGGCGAATCAAGAATCCGGCGAATCAGGAATCCGGCGAATCAGGAACTATTCGGAATTGGTAGCTATTTTCGAAAAAGCCATGGTGATTATTTTATTGTGTTTAGGGTGGATCTATATTGTCTGCCATCATTATTTTTAGTCAGAATGTATTTTAGGCCATAATTATCGCATGTCGTAAGTCATTTTCTTAAGAAACTTAGTTTTCCGGATTTTTATAAATCAAACCTATACCTAGGCTTATCTACACTTTATATATTTTAGCAATTATGAACAGTTACAGAAAAATATGAATCAACAATTTTGTACATTATGAGCGAATAAAAAGTTCTTATGGGAAAAAACGGGCTCCCATTTAAGGTGCCAACAGGCAAATAAAGGAGACCTGATAGTTGCTTACGAATTTTGACGATATTTCCACAGACATAATTGGAGTATTAAATAGATTGAAAAACATTTCAAGCTACAAACTATAATGGACATGCACTTAGAACTAATTGGACGGTTTTTAATTAATTAAAAAGGTCATCAACGCAATGGGACGTTGAAAACATAATAGTTTGTTGCTCCCGGGAGCTTTCTGACTTTTTCTTCGAAAGTCATTCTATAGGTAATGAAAGTGTTCGCTAAAAACATTCAGCAGTTTGGCTCTCGTCCAAATAGTTTGAGATGACTCGGGTTCCTCGGCTCATTGATTACCAAAAAAATATATTCACTGCGACAACAATGTAAGCTACGACACGATTGAATGGTTTTAGGACCTTGTACAGGGTTGGATCGGATTACAAACACCATTTTATCCCTTTACCTGCCTTAAAGCGGCAGTGTTCGTGCTGTTGTGGTTCGGTGTGGGGATAAGACAACTGGTGGTTTGACTATTATGAGTCATTCCACTCAGTCCTCAGGGTTGGCGATGTTTTTGCAGTCTTAGGGTTAGTGTTTCAATTCTACTCGTGAAATTGCAAATATCCAAGGGTCTCAGATCCCACTAAATAAGGTTGCTGTGTGTATTAATTATGATTAAGTAGACATTCATGTAAATACCAAGGAAGACATAAAATAATATCTGCTGTGCTGCTTACCAGACTTCGCGACGCCAAAGGAAGGGTCAAGTTCAACAATTTATGTAGGTAGGTGCTTCGGGTTTGTACTTTTCTCTCACTCACAATCATACGCTCTTAAGAACCAGTTTGAGAGAAAAATGCGAAGCACCTTCTAAGTGCTCACAAACTGTATACGTATTTATTTATTTAATCTATAATTGGATATTCCTCGCTAAATCCTAAACTGTTAGAATCATAAGAACGTGTAAATGTCAGCGGCTCTATAAAAAACAAGAGTGTGCGTCGTACAAGTTGCCTGTCGGGGCTTTAGTTTGTAACTTTTCACATTCATATTTGTAAAATGTATTGTTATAACTAATTAATACAGGATGTAGACTAAATACAGTTTATCGCGGTTAAAGCGGCGAGCAAATGCGGTCGGGACTGCCTTGATATCTGAATTATTATTATTGTTATCTCAAATGTTACTGCATTGGCGATGTATGATGGATGGAGTCTGACCTTCCAAATATTTATAAAGGCATTTAAATATATGATGGAGTATCTGTTTGTCCTTCGGAGTAAAATTACAAGTAATGAAGGACGTAGGTTTCTACCGAGGATTGGAGTCGGGCCAAATTCTGTATCGGCAACTTTTACAACGATTCTAATGTCCTATTTTTTTTTACTACTAAGATACTATATCATGTTGTTTAGTATGATCTGGCCGCCAATGCTGTAGATTAGTATTGTGTTTATATGTTATAACAATGCCGCACATTTGTGAGGTCTAGTCGTCGGCAATTAAAAACATTGTAACATATTCTTAAATTGCACATAAGCGAAACTGATATGGCAGTTAGGACTAGGAGAACTGAAACTTTGGGAACTCAGCAGAAGACAACTGTTACACTATCGGCGTGTTTACTGGGCACTTTGGTGTTAAACATCTCCTAGCAAAGATGGGCCTTTATGACAACACTGATTGTAGAATGTGCGGCGAAGAGGTAACAATGAAATACTTATTGTGTGAATGTGATGCCCTCGCTGGAGTAACAATGAAAAACAATTTCAAGGCACTGCCATTGCACTCCCGTACCCGCTTTCTGGAAAGGGGGAGGCTGCACTGTATTAAGCGCTAAATGAGGGGTAATTACACAAAAGGTCCCATAGGGTCGTACTGTATCCGTAAGGACCCCACCAATAAGATAAGATAACCTTGAAATGTCAGTGATTATACTCTTCCAATGATGCGGATCGTGCGGCAATATCTCCATTGCCACCGACATCCGAGGGGTTAATTACGGTAACTTTGCATAGATCGCATTTGTTAGCCTATCACCGTACTCGTATTTACTACCAATGCATCAACAATCGTTGAAGGTGAACAGTATACTTTACTATTAATTATAATGTATTTACACGACACAATGCATATTATACAGGGTGTCCCAGGACTTGACGTAATTATTACGGCATAGGAAAGCGCTTCATTAAAACCTTAATAACCCTTAAACTAATTAACATATAGGAAAGGCAAAACTATATTCTAGACCAGTATTGAAGGGGCTTTCTTATTCCTTGATATTTACGTCGCTGGGACACTGTATAATACAGTGACTGAAAAAATTATAAATAAAGCGAAAATGAACAGTAAAACTAAGCTGAAACTAAAACACTATAATCTAAAAATGCTCCCTGTGCTATTTGTCCCGAAGAGTGCGATTCCTCGCTCAATCCTCAAGTCGTACTAATGCTATCTCAGTTCTCAAGTTACTAAGAGGAAAACCAGCAATTTATCCTGTAGCGATATTATCAAGAAATCGTTTTGACATTGAATATCGCACAGTATATTACCCATAGCACAAGCCTAGAGCTTAGTTTGGGACTAGGTCAATTGGTGTGACATTGTCCCCTGATATTTATTATTATTATTTTTTAACCAATCACGGGACTATGGGAGTCCCGGACCTTTGGAAGGCGTACATGGAGCCGAAGCCAACACGCAGAGGCCCTTTAGACAAGTTTAATTTAGTAAAGTTATGGGACACCAACCGGCGATTGTCCCTGAGTTCAAACTAAAGAAGTATGCTCCCACGGACAACCATCGGTCAGTGTAAAGACTATTTAAGAAGGATGGGAATACTAATAATAGGTTCTATGAATGAACTGATATGGATTGGTGAACTAGGCTATTGATGAAACTACGGCGCCTGCCTGGCCAATGCTAATTACTTTGGTTTGAATGGCAGGCGGTGACTCGCCAACTCAATGGAATGGACCTCCCGAAATAGGCACATATATATATATAGCAGCAGGGAGGCAACAGTTCCAGAGGGGCTAAGGGTGGAGAGGTGCTTCTTGACTTTAAACGACCATAAGGTGCCCACTCGCCACTTATGCAACACATCCACCCTTCGAGCATATAGCTCTTGCGACTCCACTCTGACCGGCCAATAAAGGCAAGCCAGAGGTGAGGGTCTGTTCCTCGTCATTGCACACCGCAGCCGGCCGGTGAAGGCAAGCGTGAGGTGAGGAACAGGACCTACCCTCGGGAGCACTCAGGTCCGTGGTGTCGCCACTCACCACAGCTCGCCACTAGCTGCCCTGCGATGTTATTATTATTATTATTAAAAGTATTGCACGCTTTGTTTGTAATTTTCTATTAAGTTGAAATGATGATGAGCGCATGCAAAAATAAAAGTAAAAATACGCTAAAGGGTAGGTTAATCCTTCAAATTCAATATGTTAAGTAGATTGTTAGGATCAGGGCTCATTTACATGTCCGCGTAGGTAAGGTATATAAATTGAATATACTAGTTTATTTCTATTTGATAATTTGACATGCTGTGCAATTATGCTGTAACATTATATTGTGCAATAAATAGTCGAATTTAATGTAATTTATCATCTAAACTGCCTTGAAAAATTATTGACGGCCGTTTTACGCTGCTTTGGAGACAATATAAGTGAAAATTAGGTATAATAATATGATGATGACCAGTCAACTCGTGACGCGAAACCAAGCATGCTCATAATATCGTTTTCATCATCACATCCCTCAATATTCATACCGTGAAAAAGTCAGCTTTCCAAAAGCCTCAAATTCCGTTACAGGATCTAATCTCAGACCTGAAGAGCGAGACGAGTGGCAAATTCGAAGACCTCATAGTAGCACTGATGACGCCGCTGCCCCAGTTCTACGCCAAGGAGCTGCATGATGCCGTGGCTGGCATCGGCACGGACGAGGACGTGCTAATCGAGGTCATGTGCACCATGTCCAACCATGAGATCCAGGTCATCAAGCAAGCCTACAATGCCAGTAAGTTTTTTTTATGTTTGATAAACTGAGCAACTGTTTTATTACTACGAACATCTACAATACCAGAGTTACCGGAGGCGTGTTTCAGGAGAAGGAAGAAATTGGGACTCTGTACTTTTGTATTTATATGTATCTCTTTGACTTCATACTTCAACTTTATGCTATTTTGTTGCTTATAACTACGGTCTATTTGGTTTTCCGATTTATTTGGGCGTAATTTTCGATGCTTTATCCGGGTTTTTGCTTAAGGAAAAGAAACCTCAGTAAAAATATGCAGAGAAACATAATTTAAAATCTTGATATAGATACAGTCTCAGGGGTCCTTATTATAAGAACTTAAGCATAGGAAAGGACACAGCTAAGGCTAGGTATGAGGAACATTACAAAACTTGTGTGAAACTGTAAATTCGCGGAATGAGTGTCCTCGGCGAACTGTTGCTGTTGGTTAATGAATTACTTCCGACCGCGGACTTGCGGCTAAAATAAGACGAATGATACCTTGCTTGTGAACACACTGCAAGAGCCTGATACGATTGGTAATGTTTGATCAGCGCATGGAACTAATCTATAGGTACCATTCATTACAGACTGTATGAAAGACTATAGCGCCTCTATTCTAGTCAGTAAAAACAACATTGAATTTGACCTTTTACGGAATCGTTTTTCACTCGGCCGCCATTACTGTCAAGGAAATGGAGCTATCAAAACCTTAACAATGCGATAACAGATCAAACACGATATGGTTTTTACCTTGTTGGACGTATAAACTTTAAATTTTAATTATTTGAATATTCTAATAAAATTTGTGATATGCTAAACTTGTTATTGCATAATATTTGAATATCCTTGTCTGTGCCAGATAGTATCTGGTTTAAAAAATGACCTTTGTGTTTTTGCAGTGTATGGAACGCTTCTCGAGGACGATCTCCGCGGCGACACATCAGGCAACTTCAAGAGGCTCATGACTTCTCTGAGTATGGTAAATATTCATAATATTTTTATAATGTATACTGGAACTATGTCAGTGTGGCATTTTTATTCAATTCTTAAGAACCCTCTTACGATTTGACATAGTTCCAAACTAGCCTATGAATCAAATTGGTTGACTGTACATTTATCATCATGAATCTTCGTCATCATCATAATTATCTTTATCATCATCACCATTATTATTTTCTTTGCCTTTTCGATTAGCACGTAAAGGTGATGTTATGTCAAATTGATTATAGTAGCAGATTTTTGAAACAGGCCGCTGCTGAATTTTCTACTAATTTGTACAGTAGCATCAAAAGTAGTCACACACTGTTGTCGTTTTACAGCCAAGTGAGTAATGACAAACAAGATTGTCAAATATATAAATCTACTTTTGACGCTAACTATACAATACGTACTGCAGTACTGAGTTTAATTTGACATTTGGTTGGCAGGGCAACAGATCCGAGGAGTTCCACGTTGACCAAGAAAGAGCGCGGGAGGACGCTAGGAGCTTGCTTCAAGCCGGTAAGTTGTTTATCGTATTAATAAAATCATGGGGCTTAATCTGTGGGGCTAGACTGAGGATACATCTTAATCCTGCAAACGTTAATGACTGCCAACATAAAATAAAATATGATAGGCTGCCATATGGTTGCGTTATCCGCTTATGAATGTTCTATATATTTTGACAGATTTTACATTCGTTAGCGTTCGCAGAAAGCGATTTGTCAAGGCCATCTACAAAATATTACAGCGATACATAAGAGATACCGATTCGTTTTTTATTGAGGTAATCTTTAAAAAATAAACGTCTTTAAAAATTTACTACAATTTTCTTGAGTTAACAGAATATGTGCGATGTTCAGTTATTAACAGCACTAAAATTTAAATATGAATGGGTTGTGACAGCGTCTGGTTGTAATATTGTGTGCAAACATTCGTCAAGGTATAGAGTAATCAAGTAGTTGGAATTCAGACCTTATTATCAAGAAATTGTGTATTAATTTACATAATCCAAGGATAATAATAAGCCTGCGTAATGACATATTACTAAAAGTCGAGTGAAATGGGGTTTCTCCGCATCTATCGACGCGTAATCGAAATATGCGAAACGTCGTTCGACCGGGCTAGCCGCTTTTTCGCTCCTATTGGATGGACATAATACTTTTTCTACCGTGCTGCAGACCGTGGGCGCCCTTCCACGGGCGCACTACGGTGTCGACGGAAAAGTCACTGTCGACCAATCTACTAATTCATAAATGACAAATAGGCAGTAAATTAATGAATCTCGAACGAACACTTGAACACAATGAACACGGCGACCCGGCTAGTCGCTTTTTCGCTCTTATTATATGAACTGGACAAATAGTTTTTTTGACCGGCTTCGCTGATTCCGTGCGTGCCTCAGACTGTGGGAGGACCCACGCTACGGCAGTCGAGTTGTATATGTTAGCTATAATCTAAAAGCTGTATCTAACTTCACTTAAAAAATAACGATTCGTTCTCCTATAGAAACTGTGTCCCCTAGACAAGATACAATGTTTAAAAGTAAGTTATTTTTATGTTATTTAGGTTAAGGGCAAGTATTTTTACCCTGACCCTATAGTAAGCTTTAGACATCAACGACTCGGCCCATCAACCAATCAGTCATGCGAAGAAGTTTATTTAATCTTTTACTAAGGGTCCATGCTATGATCTCATGAGCTCATAACTAAACATAGCCTTAGATGCCATGCAGTATTCGCACCTCCCCCTCCTCATTCCAGGCGAGCTGCGCCTGGGCACAGACGAGTCGATCTTCAACGCGGTCCTGTGCTCGCGCTCGTTCACGCAGCTGGCGGCCATCTTCCAGGAGTACCAGTTCCTCACGGGCCACGACATCGACGACGCCATCAAGGCGGAGTTCTCCGGGGACCTTGAGAAGGCGCTGAGGGCTATTGGTGAGTAATATTCATGATTTATTTCAGCTTTAATAAAAGCTGATTCATGTAAGAAACAGTTGTGAAAAATCATTTTTTGAATAGCTATAAAAATAACCGAGATATTAGCCGCCAAAGATGTGTACCTATCTCTTTTTAGCAAAACCGAATGGTGTTTATACGGCCGACCTTTGACATGACGACATAGTGCATATCGGATCTCTCTGTCTAATCGCCGTCTAATTGGCAGTTTAAAATGCTTGTATCATCCGTATTTCTTGGCCGATTTTAATTTTAATTCCACTTTTGGTGATCTTATTTACGGTATTTTCATATTTAGTTAAGCAATTCGATTTAAAAAGTCCATATATATTCCATCCCTATTGGAGTTTTTTCTTCTGAAAAGTTACATGAATGTCTTGATGACGCGTTAAGTCAAGTTGCTTAAGTGCCTACGAAGCTTGCGGTCCCGGGTTCGATTCCCAGTGGTCTAAATTTGTGTGATGAGCGCGAGTATTTGTTGGTATGGATGTCCATGACTCTGGAACTCATGACTATGTTTATCAGTTGTCTAGGACCCATAGGACAAGCCTAGACGTAGTTTGGGACTAGGTCAATTTGTGTAACATTTATTTTATTATTACTTATGTCTTACGGCAATGCTCTTGATATATCTTGAACGCTTGCTGGTACTTTCTGGCAACTTGAGATATTTACCTTTATTTGACCTGCTTACTCGTTGGCCTCCATTTTGCTTTAAAAATAAATCAGCCTGTACTACATAATATATTTTGAATCTCGTATCAACTATATTGCTCTGTTTTACTAACTCTACATTTGCCTGATTCCAGTGAAAGTGGTCCGCAACAAGCCGCTGTTCTTCGCTGAGCGGCTGCACAAGTCGATGAAGGGCATGGGCACCAACGACCGGCAGCTCATCCGCGTGATGGTGACGCGCTGCGAGCTGGACCTGGGTGACATCGCCGACATGTTCCAGGCCAAGTTCGGCGAGAGCCTGCAGAGCTGGATCGAGGTCAGTACCTCCAAGCGTTTAATGTATCACTTATACTACGCGATAGTTGGTAGTGAACGTGCCTACGAAGCTAGAGGCCGGCAAATACTTGTGTGATGAGCACGAGTATTTGTTTCTGATTCTTGGACGTTTTCTATGTATTTAAGTTTTTATTTCTCTATACACCGTGTTTTTTTTTGATTTACGATAACTTTAACGTTCTTTAGGTCAAACAATAGTAGATTGTACAACAAGTGCATAAAACGAGCCATTTTACCCAAGATGTGCATATAGCCACACGAGCCGGAACGGCGAGTGTGGATAGTCACGTCGAGGGTAAAATGGGTTTTATGCTCGAATTTTACACTCTGCTTTTCACTTCGATTGCAAGGAAATAAAACAAGAAGCACATATACGAGGGGCGGCTGAAAAGTTCTAAGCCTAAGGTAGAAAAAAAATGTTCAGATTTTTTTTACTATTTTTATTTTTCAATATAATCTCCCTCTAATTCAATGCATTTATTACATTTTTTAAATAATGCTTTTAGACCGTTAAAAAAATAAGTTTTATTTTGGCTGTCGAAATGTTCCTGTACAGCCGCCTTCATCTCTTCATCACTGCCAAATCGCTTTCCCCTTAAATCTTTCTTCAAATTGCTGAATAGAAAATAATCACTAGGGGCCAGATCTGGACTGTAAGGTGGATGATCAATTTCCTCGAAGCCAGTTTCCTTCAGAGCAAGCTTGGCAACACGAGCGGTGTGAACGGGGGCGTTGTCTTGCAAAAACAAAATGCCTTTGCTCAGTTTGCCCCTTCGTTTCTCGACTGTGGCTTGTCGCACTTTTCTTAATAGCTCAGCATAATAAACTGCATTTATTGTAGAGCCTTTCGCCAAATAGTCTATTAAAAGAATGCCATCGCAATCCCAGAACACGGTGGCCATTAGCTTAGACGCCGATCTTTGAACCTTGAATTTCTTTGGCGGCCTTTCACCCTTTTCGATCCACTGCATAGATTCAGACTTCGACTCTGGATCATACTGTCTGATCCATGTTTCATCAACAGTTACTATGCGGGAACAAACTTCATCTAAACCTTCTTCACATAATTCCAAAAATGCCTGAGAAGTTTGAACACGACGTTCTCTATCGAAAGCTGTGAGCATTTTCGGCACCCAACGAGCACTTACTTTTGTCATATGCAAATGTTGATGCAAAATCTCTCCAACTCTTTCCTTACTAATACCTAAGGCTTCAGCTATTTGCCAAACCTTAATTCTCCGATCCTCCAATACTAACTTTTTGACTTTTTCAGTATTTTCTTCAGTCACAACCGATATTGGCCTTCCTGAGCGAGGATCGTCTTCGATCGACTCCCGTCCAAGTTTAAAAAGTCGACTCCATTTTTTAACAGTGGCATGAGAAGGGCCAGATTCACCGTAAATACTAGACATTTCTTCAAAAATTATTTTCGGTGATTTGTCACTTTTCGTGAGGAACTTAATGACTGCACGGTGCTCAATTTTCGTGATATGCGTTGATAATTCACACATGATGACCTTTAGCGTCGGATATCTCGAGATGTAATAAACAAAAGACGACATTTTTTTCTTTTATTTATTAACTTTTTAAATGGTCTTTTTAGTGGCCAGTATCGCTAACGCATATGCAACCTCAAAATACCTTAGGCTTAGAACTTTTCAGCCGCCCCTCGTACTGAGATAGATTTTCTTCGATTTAGGCGGCAATATCTTCTCAATTACATCTTTCGCACTTCTTTCCATTCGAGTCTCAGGCGAAATCATTATTTGATCGTCACTATCACTACTCGAGGACATTGTTTAACTACTTATTGAATTTTCAAACGCGACACAACAAAATTTTCTAGTTTCTAGTTTTGTTTAACGAAAAATTTGCTTCGCGCCTCACAATTTTTCTTAAACTTTATTTTTATTTTTGACTATGTGACTCTGTGCCTTAATGCCAAGTTATTATAAATATTTGCGTATTATATTTTTTACTTAAATGCACGCCCGTATTATTCGTAAATTTGTATTTAGATAGTTATATATATATCTTAATTAAATTAAGAAATAACCTAAATCTCATAAAAACAAATGAATTAAAATATGGTGTATTGTGTATGTGGCTGTAAGGCCTGATTACCTTCTTAACTTTTTTTTTTAATTTTTGACTATGTGACGTTTGTAAGGTTTGACTATGGTCTGATGCTTAATGCCAAGTTATTATAAATATTTGCGTTGTATTTTTTTACCGTAAATGCACGCCGTAGGTATTATTCGTAAATTTGTATTTAGATAGTTATACAAATGTAGTAATTAAATTGAGATGTAACCAAAATCTCATAAAAATATATCAATTAAATGAAGGTGTATTGTGTGAAGGCTTTAAGGCCTGATTGCCTTAGTCTTAAAAGAAGAAATCACTTTATGCACTAGTGCATAAAATGCGATTTTATGCAGCCTATACCCAGCATAAAGAAGGACTTTACGAGCATGAGAAGTGAAAAGTTAATTTCCCGAAGACAGACAAATGATAAGTCTAACGGTTTTAAAGATATTTAATTTTTAAATTTAATCAGTTAATCACGTTAAACTAGTGTAAAAGGTTCTTAATTGATAACAGCAATTTTCTTTTAATACTTATGTGTAAAGAGTTTCCAATTGTTAGGTTTGTATACGCGTCAATCTAAAGTGACAATCTTGTACCTGTCAAGTGTTATCCTTACTTGTGTGTGTATGTCACGCCAACATAGACGTATTTGACACTGATTATTAGTTAACTCTAAAGGCCCTTTTAGAATGGCCAAAGATAAAAGATTTTTTTTTTTTTTCTAAACTGAAAAAAAATTTTTTTTTGCAATATTTAAAAATCTATTCTACCAATTAGTTTCTATGGATATACCTAGTAATATGCCGAAGTTATCGTAAATCAAAAAAAACACGGTGTATAAGTATTTATATCGTTGTCTAGTACCTAACCATAGTAGCCTGGAGCTTAGTTTGCGGCTAGGTTAATTTTTGTGAGAGGGTGAATATTTGGGCGTTTCAACCGCCGTCATTGTTGTCTTCAATATATTGACGAAAACAATGATAATTACCAGCAACTTTTGATGTCAAAGTCAACGGACCCGGGGGTAGTATTAATTCCATTTAAAATCATAAGACAATTAAAAAGTTTATCTTGAATTATATGCGAAGACAATAATGACGGCGGTTAAAACGCCGAATAATCACCCGAGATCGTCACCTGATATTTATTTGTTTATACTCTGATCATTCTAAGATGATGCCTCTATAATGCTCATAACAGTTATTTCGCTTATTTTTTTACTTTTCATAAATACTACATCGGTGCAAACCTAGCGACACCGTTCAAGAAACCGAATAATGAATCTCCTATTAAATAGTCTTCGAATAGCCTGAGTATACCCTAATTATGAGAAGTGATTGTTTATGTTTATTAAGTGTGCCTGATGTACAGTAAGAAAAACTGAAAGACGTGCCGTTTTATTTCTTATTCATATTAGACAAGAGCGAAAAAAGTACGTCTTTCGATTGCCTTGACTGTAATTTATTTTTAGTCCCCCCCAAAAACGGGGTGCTATCAGTTTCGATCGTAAGAGTTCCAACCCCCGCGGGCACAATGTACTAAAGAGTTTTTCTAACATAAGTACATTACCCGATGCTCTTACGGTCGTGAGGAATTCTGCACATTCGAACAGCTGATTGTTTAAGAGGGTGACTGCACGAGAGATCATAAAGGGGTGGAATTGGAACCGAACGGGCCCATCTGTGAGATAAGATAACATAGTCAATATGAAGCAAACTAATTTTGTAGTGTGTCTATGTTTTAATAAATAAATCGTGTTTATTGCAGGGCGACTGCTCCGGACACTACAAGAAGTGCCTGCTGGGACTCCTGGGGCTGTACTAACGGGTTTAATCTCTTTCTGAATGTGTCAGCCGCGATTAATAATTTGCAGTGTTAAATAATGACAACAACTTTGTAGTTCAGCTATATCACATGTCGGCTCTACTCAAGCTTAGTTGCGATATCTCAGACAAAACTTCTACCTATTTACAAACAAAACAGAGTTGAATCTAAGGGTGTAAATAGAATACGAGCAAACATTTTAATGATGCATCCTAATCAACATAAAAACATGTGTATCGTTAACATAAGTCATATTTCTTTTTTTCATACAAATTAATTCGGCGATGGGCTTGCAACCTGTCACTAATATACACAGGTAAACATCTTGGCCTGTTTGTGCAAAATGTGGTTATAGAATTAACAACAAGTTGTTAGAGTTGTTGGTAATTCTGTAGCTCTGCCTACCCCTCTGGGATGAAGGCGTGACGGTATGTATGTATGTATGTATTAATTCGCAATGCGATGTATCAGACATAGCCCAATTAACCTGAAATTAACTGAGACTTAAATCTTCGGTTACATTATACATTGCTACTCTATGCGACATTTAAAAAATAATTGCCTTCTATTAGAGTTATTAATGAAATTCCACATTTACATGACTTGTAGAGCCATAACCTACATTTAGTTTTAATGTTTGCTCGTATTCCATTTACAGACTGTATATCGCATTTTAAGGTTAGGAGGGCAGAAGTAGGAGTTATAGATTCTTCCTTTGCCGCCTTTGCTGTATCGTTGGTGATTCTGAACCCCGTGAGACCCTGTGTTCCATAAGAGGTACATAATCAAGGCAGTTTAGTTTTAACTTTATTGTAACGAGTATAAAGTTTATTTTAATTTGTTTCAATATTGAAAATTGATTTTTAGGAGCAAAGGTAATCGAACTTTATTTCCTTGTCGGTAGATTCAAATTCACATTCACAAAAATCTCCCTGTATGGTGGGCTTTAGGTCTCAATTAATAATGTTAAAAGTCTGATAATGCCTTAAAATTACATTTGATCTTTGTTTTCCTATGAATGTTTGTTAAATTCTATTTACCAGTCGTTTTCTTCGTATGAATATAACTATTTAAATCGAATCATCGTTTGTGAATCTCAAAGAGACGACACTATATAAAGTTCTTGAAACAAGCCGTCCGCACTTTATGGTTTTTTTAGTATTCGAAAAATATTTTACAATAAAACTCAAATATTTTTTTTCGAATATTTTTATCGTAATATATTATTGTAGGTGGCTGGCTGTTAAAAGAAACGTTGCCTCAAATGTTATGTGCCTTGGCAATTTTCAGACTTATGAGTTCTGAAAAGCGCTCACAAAAGCACTTTATAAAGCTCTATTTATAAGTATATATAGCATTTACAATTTCCAATTTCATATTTAATAATTACGAGAAGCATATAATGTAATGTATGTGACAGAAATGATCTAAATAAATAGAACATTGCTTAGCTTTTTATTTTGTTAATGTTAACTGTATAAGAAGCCATGTCCGTTCGACAACGGCCGTGGCGACTTGTCTCAAATCATCACAATTTTTCAGATTAAATAAACGTATCTTTTCTATACCAATAACTTGTGTAATTTTCATTTTTATTATTTTAGAAAATAACGAGAAACTGGTTACATAATACTTGTAAGATTAAATAGGTTTTTTGTATTTCTAATAACTATCATTTTAATAATTTTGAGTTCTTAGTAAAGTATGATAAGTTTCAAGGTACATTTTGTAGCAGTTCAATAGGAATATTGTCATTTAACGATACATAAATGTCTGCCAAATATATTGATCATCGATAATTTAAGATTTATGACCGTATTAAAACTGCTTTTTGACTGAGAAGCAGGTCTCAAACATCATCAATGCAAGCGACGTCATAAAAAACTAATTTCTTAAGTATTTTGAGACATAACTGATACGACTCTTATTTACCCGTCATATTGCTAAAGATATTGTGTTGTTTTAACTCGGCCGCCATTATAGGAGCTATCGAAACGTTGACAACACGATATAAGGTGAAACACGATATGGTTTTTACCGACTAGAATCTCGGTCATGATTAGTCATGAATCACTAAACAGAAGCATTTGCATGTGTGTTATCATGTACACGAATATACAATTATTGCTACTGTCATTCATCTTATTCCAGTATAGAAACGTTGGCGTGTTTGAATATTTGTTTTTTTGTTGGTAACACCTCTGCAACCAAATATATGAAAGCATTAGTGAATACTAAGTGATTCAGTTACAATATTTTATTGTTGCGTTGTACATCTTATACGTTTTAAATAATATAATTGAGCATTTATACATGTTTCTACCCACCTTTATCCTAAGGACAACGTCACGACCTACCTTACCTTAGGTACAATGTTTAAAGGGATTCACAGACTAACATATTATCCGCAGTCTCTTTCTATGGCTTATCGTAACGCACTAGAATGTCACCCCAGTTTGTGTGATAGAAAAGAAAACGTTAAGTGTTTTCATCTTCGTTACGCCCTCAGGTCGCCTGATAGTCTAACATCGATGGAGCGCACACATTCAACGATTAATGTTTGCTTTTTCAACGCCATTGACGGATATACCCGCACCTGGTTAACGCCGACGACGGATATATCCGCAAATGGTTCAACGCCAACGACGGATATATACGCACCCAGTTCAAAGCCGACGGCGGATATATCCGCAAATGGTTCAACACCAACGATGGATATATCCGCACGTGGTTAAACGCCAACGACGAATATTTCCATCATGGTTGACAGCGCAAAGTAGACCTGAGAGGCAAGGTTGACATTAATTCTGATTCTAAGCTGTCATTGGCTTGTGAGTATTTGTACCTATTTGACATCGCTTTCAACAGGCCAATATTGCCCGGCGGACTGTCAGTCTGTGTTCCCCTAAAACATGGAGTTGAATATTTTACCTGAAATATCTGTCCTAAAATTCTATATTGAGATGTAAAATACTATGGGTAACAAGTGTGCCTATTTTAATTAAGATGATATTGATAAAACCATAATTATTAGCCTAAAGTACGAACTCTATTGACGGAATATAATTTTAATTTTATCTTTTTGATAAGTCTTCGCTTTTCATTGTTCTATGCTTTAAAGTGATGTGGCTTAAAGATATTAAAATTTGTGGCCAATCTATGTACAATTGTTTGTTTTAGAGATACTTATTTCTTATATTTGTAAAAGTTATACAGTACATGTAATAAAATTACCATTGATTTGGTCATGTTTCTATGTAATAAATGGTCTAATCGAGAATATTATTATTAGTTTCATTGTATTTTCGATCCTGGTAGTCACTTTGTTGATTAAATTTGACATTTCCTTGTAACAAAATATCATACATAATATAGCAACGACATTTATTCGCGTTCAAAACGTACTTAAAATTTAAAAAAAAAACGCAAATATGTTTAAAAACTTCGCTGATTCGTAATGATCCGTATTATAAACCTGTGACAGTTTAATATGCTTCTATGAATTAATTGCACTTGTGCCTTTCCTCCGTAGAAGGGCAGTATAGCGGTCTAATATGTAATGGTGTAATAAGTCTAATATGCTTTGAGAAATGGGCTCAGGATACTCGCTCGTCCCCGACAAAAAACCTTGACAAAAGAGATGTGTATCTGTGCATTTATCTGTGGCATCGTAGCTTGGGAGCGAATGGATAGACCGATTTGAACGTTGTTTTTTTTAAATCTACCTTAACTGGGGTGGTTCTTAGGTAGGTCTCATAGAAATTTCATGAATTAGGCCGTAAAAGATATCAGCTCTGAAAAAAAAACCATATTCATTCCAATTCTCCCTACAATAAAAGCGCACTTTTTTCAAAATTGTATCTACGAGGAAAATGTACATAGGAGGATTAATTTATATTTTTAAACTACTTCAACAAAGGAGGTTCTCAATTAGTCGGGAGGTTTTTTTCATGTATGTTCCCTGCTGATTACGCGAAGACCACTGGACCGATTTGAACATTTTTTGTTTGAATGGGTATACTTTCTAGTTGGTCCCATCCCATTGTCAACACGTCAGGATCGGATGATTGAATCTTGGAGATATTATTATAGGCACAACTATAGCGATTACGGTTTCTTCTCTTTTACTCGTGCATTTGCTTTTGAAAAGTGCTATATGGTGAAGTGGATGAAGACCACAGATGGCCACCGGAACTCCTTAACGGTACCTATTTGAAGGGTGGCGATAAGATATCTCGATTAAGGTAGTTGAGCGACTAAGAGGAAGCACAGTTAATTGTTTAAATATGACTATGACTCTCCCGCGGCGTTGCTTGCGGCGAGCTTGAAATGTTCTAATTTTCTCATTAATTGAGAAGTGGGACTACATAACAGCATAAATAGGATCACTAAAAAGTATAAAATAAAATAAAAGTTTAAGAAATCAAAAATGCAAGAAATAACTTGTTATAAAATGGTAGGTAGGTCCAACTGAAGTCGGTGTCCTAGAATATTTTTAACCAAAAGCCCAATACAGTTGGACTGACCTACCTACCATTTTATAAGAATATATTTTTTGCATTTATGTTGGCGGGTTTTTTTTAAATCTTTTTATGTATTCTAGTTTAATGTGCAATGTTACTGAAGACGACATTTCGGAGGTCGTAATGTAGGTACCATATTAATTGACTGCGACTTTGTCCTACTTTTATTTCCTAATTTTACGCTGTAAGATGGGTTTTGGGTTATAACTTTAGTTTTTAATTTATCACTTTAGCTGAACGCCGGCGGCTTGCGGTTTTTTTTAATTGTCATACTAACCTTGTCGTGGCAAAAACGAACACCACCAAAAATAATTAGGTATCCAATTAGGTGCAGTCGTTCGGAAGTTATGCGCGTACATACATTTGGACGAGTCATTTCTATTTATATAGACGACTAGCGACCGGCCCTCGCTTCGCTTCGGTTTATGTTAATTTTCTATAACACCCTTACATAAAACAGAATTTATTATTCATAAAAACCTTCCGTGAATAACTAGGTATGAATAACAAATTAAAACCATTTTTCAAGAGAACATACAGCTTTGTTTACTAATGGTATTTTTATTCTAGGACGATAATGGCCGCTCCCCTGGTCAGTTAAATGTCGATATCATTCCTTAGCGATATATTTCTTACATCATTTTGGAAAAAGCTTTGAAATGAGTCTGAGTACGGCGGCGCGTTTAAAATATATTTATTTAAAAAATAAGGTCTTGATGAAATATCTGGTATTTTACAGGATAAACGGCTTGCGGAAACTGACTGATTAGGTACAAAAAAGTGTGATAGCTATACTTTGTGCTTAAATATGAGTGCGAAGGTATAAGTAGCTGTACGTTTTGGTACCTTGTTGTTTTAACGCCTTTGACAGATTAGTGCAGCAGTTCAAACGTAACGTTAAAGTGACAAGGCACCAAAATGTACAAATTATAAGGTCGACCCTAATCTCGTTTGGGATTTGCGTAGATTTAGTCATAACCGTGGTTGAAATAAGCAGGTTCGTTGTGGTTTGCGTTATTAGCGATCAGGACCTGAACGAGACATCTTGTGCAGCCATCATGAGCTCCAGCCAGCCGGTGAGTAGCTTATAGCATAGAGGAAATATAAAGCTTATAATCATGTTTTTTTTTCTATCGTCGCATTATCCTTATCTACTGTACGTGTACTTTCCTTTTGTAATGTCTGATGTGATGCTGCGTCTATTGACAAGCTTCTTAAGATAAAATTCTACTAAACATGTATTTATAGACAAATATTAGAGTCAAATCTTAGGTCTTACAATATTAAGCCATTTCTATCTTCTCTTAATTGGGATACAACTAATAAATATCGCAGCTTTAATTAAAAAATAAATAAACAAGATTACATTAATATCTATCTATATGTAGCTAGTTATATCTTTATCTATAATTTCTATATTTTTATATCTATGCCTATCTATATTAATTTCTATATATACTTATGTCTAGTTGAGGAACTTGAAGTCAAAGTCAAAAAAGGCAACTAATATAATGAGATAGCTTAAGAATAAAAAATCTCGGTACCTATTCGCGAAATTCCACTAGCACTCTTAAAATTATGCGCGGATTATTAGGGAATATTCATGACATTTGCACAGCTGCAATAAAAGCTGATTTATGGAACAAACAGCCGAGAAAAAACTATTTTTTAATAGTTATAAAAATAACCATGATAAGCCAGCAAAGATTTGTTCCTATCTTCTTCTAGCATAACATAATTTAACATGCAGTTTATATGGCCGACCTGTTACATATGACGTCACAGTCCATATTGGATCTCTCTGACTAATCGATATCTAATTAGCAGTTTAAAATGCTTGTATTATCCGTATTTCTTTGCCGATTTTAATTTTCGTTTCATTTGTGTGATCTCTTCAACGATATTTTCATATTTTGTTGAGAAATGCGTAGTTCAACGGAGGTCCGAGGGTTGGCTGAAAAGATCTACCTAACCTACAAAATTTGCTAGAATAATACTGGCCAGAGTGGCCAGTGTGAACTGAACGTATTCATCAGTTATTCTTTTTAGGGTTTCGTAGCTATACTAGGAACCCTTATAGTATCGCCGTGTCCGTCCGTCCGTAGCTCAGCACTCTTAGTTCAAGAAAGCTATTATTTGGCATGAATATACATATTATTAATGATAACAAAGTGGTTAACGAAAATCAAGAAAAAAAAGGTACCTCCCCTACGTTATAGTAAACTAGGAAGGAAACGAAGTACCAAATACGATAACGACGGCTGTTTGTTGCTTGGCCTTCGGTTAAAAATATTGTGAATCGCCGAATTAAGTGGGACCGACGATGATAAAAGAAGGATTTTTTTGCATAATTGGAGGTCTTTTGTTTTTTAACTTATATATTTAAATAGCATTGATTTGTTGCAACTCGTTTGTTTCGGGGCCTTAGATGTTTCCAACGTGTCGAAAGAAAAACACTACATGATAGAAATAGCGTCGAGATTTTTTTTTTTTTTCAACATGTATTTTACAGCTTTACAGTTAAAACAAAGACGCTGTACAATTCATAAAAATACACTAAAACTAGCTTATAGAAAATAAAATACAAAAAATAAACAGACTTATGATCGAAACACGTTCTCGCAGATCAAACAGCCACCGTTATCGTGTTTGGTATTTTGTTTCCTGCAAATTCAAATTCAGTTTTCCTTTATTTCGTGAATAGGTAACTGGTAGGTGGCAAAGGTTTATATGTTGTACAACCATGCTGAGCCGTTTAGGCGTACGAAATATTGTTGAAGGCAAGCATTTTCCATCCAACCAAGGTATATAACCACACTAGCTTTTGCCCGCGACTTCGTCCGCGTGGCGTGTTATAACAGAGAGATCTTGGTGTGTGTGGGAGAAAGGTTAAAAAATGCTTAATTTTATTATTTTTAAATGAGGTTATTTTATAAGGAGCCTCTAACTCGCAGGGGAATTTTTAACTTTGCATTCACTAAAGTATATGCATGTCAAATTTCAAGCATCTAACTTATGCAGTTTAGATTTTTTCATACAATTTTTTTTTTCCGCTAACTTATTTTTTCAAAATACAGCCATAACTAAACTTTATATTTACTAAGGTATGCATGCATGCTAGATTGAAAACATCTATCTTACGTGATTTAGATTTTTACATACAAAAGTTTTTTCCAATAACTCCCGTTCCCGTGGGAATTTTGCAATATAGCGTTGCAAATAAGCTTAACGTTCATTAGGGTACCTGCATGCCAAATTTCAATCATCTATCTTACGCGGTTTAGATTTTTCATACAAAGGGATTTTCCCGCTAATTCCCGTTCCCGTGGGAATTTCAGGAATTCCTTTCTTCGTGCACCTGTAAGGTACCTAAGCTACGTCCCTTCCAAATTTCAAGTGCCTACGTTTAGCCGTTTAGGCTGTGCGTTGATATGTCAGTCAGTCAGTCAGTCAGTTTCTCCTTTTATATATATTTAAAAAAAAAGATAATAGACGATATAAAAGAGAGATCTTTGTGTGTGGGAGAAAGGTTAATTTTTTTTTTTTATTATTATTTTAAAATGAGGTTATGGTATAATGAGCCTCTAACTCGCTTCCCGTTCCCAGGGGAATTTTTAACTTTGCATTCACTAAGGTATATTGCATGTCAAATTTCAAGCATCTAACTTATGCAGTTTAGATTTTTACATTACAGCCATAACTAAACTTTATATTTACTAAGGTATGCATGCATGCTAGATTGAAAACATCTATCTTACGTGAGTTATTTCTTGCAATATCACGTTGCAAGTAAGCTTTACGTTCATTAGGGTACCTGCATGCCAAATTTCAATCATCTATCTTACAGATGTAGTGCATAATTGTTTTCCTTCGTATTTTCACGGAAACGTACGAACGTGTCTTGCTACTTCAGTCATCCTCAGTACCTTTTGTATTGTGACCGACTGAAATAGCAAGACACGTTCGTACATTTCCGTGAAAATACGAAGGAAAACAATTATGCACTACATCTGTACGCGGCTTAGATTTTTACATACAAAAGTTTTTTCCCAATAACTCCCGTTCCCGTGGGAATTTTGCAATATCGCGTTGCAAGTAAGCTTTACGTTTATTAGGGTACCTGCATGCCAAATTTTAATCATCTATCTTACGCGGTTTAGATTTTTACATACAAAAGTTTTTTCCCAATAACTCCCGTTCCCGTGGGAATATTTCAATATCGCGTTGCAAGTAAGCTTTACGTTCATTAGGGTACCTGCATGCCAAATTTCAATCATCTATCTTACGCGGTTTAGATTTTTACATACAAAAGTTTTTTCCCTATAACTCCCGTTCCCGTGGGAATTTTGTAATATCGCGTTGCAAATAAGCTTAACGTTCGTTAGGGTACCTGCATGCCATATTTCAATCATCTATCTTACGCGGTTTAGATTTTTACATACAAAAGTTTTTTCCCAATAACTCCCGTTTCCGTGGAAATTTTGCAATATCGCGTTGCAAGTAAGCTTTACGTTCATTAGGATACCTGCATGCCAAATTTCAATTATCTATCTTACGCGGTTTAGATGTTTATATACAAAAGTTTTTTCCCAATAACTCCCGTTCCCGTGGGAATTTTGCAATATCGCGTTGCAGGTAAGCTTTAAGTTCATTAGGGTACCTGCATGCTAAATTTCAATCATCTATCTTACGTGGTTTAGATTTTTACATACAAAAGTTTTTTCCCAATAACTCCCGTTTCCGTGGGAATTTTGCAATATTGCGTTGCAAGTAAGCTTTACGTTTATTAGGGTACCTGCATGCCAAATTTCAATCATCTATCTTACGCGGTTTAGATTTTTACATACAAAAGTTTTTTCCCAATAACTCCAGTTCCCGTAAGAATTTTGCAATATCGCGTTGCAAGTAAGCTTTACGTTCATTAGGGTACTTGCATGCCAAATTTCAATCATCTATCTTACGCGGTTTAGATTTTTCATACAAAAGGATTTTCCCGCTAATTCCCGTTCCCGTAGGAATTTCGGGAATTCCTTTCTTAGTGCACCTCTACGGTACCTAAGCTACGTTCCTTTCAAATTTCAAGTGCCTACGTTTAGCCGTTTAGGCTGTGCGTTGATATGTCAGTCAGTCAGTCAGTCAGTTTCTCCTTTTATATATTTAGATAAGTGCAATGTTACAAAAACTGTACATTCTTTAAACAAACAATTACAAACTTATATCTATAATAGAGTTAAATTACGAAATAGTAGTCCAAAACGTATGTGTAAACAAATAAATATTAAATACCATTAAGCATGTCAGTAGTTTATAGTTAGAGTTAAAATAATTAAATATGAATGTACTAATAGGTATTTAAATTCGAAGTACCATCTCAGTCATTTGTATTTTTAATTTATTAAGATAGGTATAATAACATGCACAATTATTGATTATTATTTACGAGGGTAGGCTATCGTCATTTAGAAATTCCATAACATGATAGTAACATTTCTTGGACAGAAATCTATATGCATGCGTTTAAATCTAGTTAGAGTAGACTTTTGCCATGATTCAGGTAGTTTATTACACATTTGGTGGTCTTGCTACCTACTCTCACTTCTGGTTTCCTATGTCGAAAGTTTAATCTTTGGTGGCTTTTTCATTTGAAATAAATTAGGATTCCCTTTTCACAAATAAGTACACAACATTCAAATATATACAAGGAAGGGAAAGTCAGTAGGTTTAGCGATTTAAAAAAAAGGTCCCCCTGCTTCTATAGTACCATTGATTTGTACCATCAATGGTACAAGTGATACTACTATGTGTCCTTAGTACCATCAATGGTACTACCGATACTAGCACGTGTCGCTAGTACCATTGCATCGAAAACATACAAAAAAAATATACATATAACTGGGGTTTAATAGGGGTGCAGACTCGTCGTCACACCAGGTTGTCACACCAGTGCCTTTCGACGGAGCCCTGCCTATGGCAGGGCTCCTATTTCTGAGCGATTTGCCCTTCGGGCATCTTAAGGTACCTAACGAACCTAACCTACCTACTTTTGCGGAATAAAAATGATTTCTGACGAATAACCGACTAAAGTTTGTTTTTTTTTTCACAAGTAAATACACGGTATAAACTAGTGTCTTTTTCAATGGTACTAAGGACACATAGTAGTATCACTTGTACCATTGATGGTATAAATCAATGGTACTATAGAAACAGGGGGAAAAAGGTTGACAGCTCTGTCTTCATAGTTTATAATGTTGTGGTCGAAGCTGTTTTAATTAATATAATATTATTGCAGTCTTGATATTGCGAATATAATAAGGTCGTCAGTAACAATAAAAAACATGATCTTTGACCTTGACATGAAAAAAATGTACCATTTCTATCTGTATCATTTCAGAACGAATCACAAACTGCTAAGAAGCCAGAGGAGAAAAGCGACGGTCTTAAAAATAATGTAAGAGAAAAATAAAAATAGTTAGAGATCTTCATAAAAGGAATTTGTTTATTTGAAAGATCTATTGTTTTGGAACCTTTAAAGCAGGTAGGTAAAAAAATACGATTAACGCACCCGGCCTTACCTGTTAAACGTATTTTTTCCCTTAAATAAAAAAAAGACATAGTAAGTAAAGTAAGGAAATTTTCCAAAGGGCTTGCCTCTGGAATAACCATATTCTAAAGAGACACGAAAATGTGAGTTATTATAAATATGACAATAATAAAAAATCAATATGGAGGTAACAAAACACCATATTGTAAAAAACAAAAAAACAAAAAGTCGTCGACAAGTGGAATATTATTGACTCGATATTAAAAATCATTTATAGGTTTCTTTCATATTTTTTATTTTGAATGTTAATTTAAAGTTAATTAGCAACAGTTGGGTTTTTTAAAACTTGGTTTTTGTAGGACTTTTTTAGTTTCGGCATTACATAACCTGTTTTCAGCCAAAGCCTACAGTGAAGCCAACGAGCCAGTTGTACGCTCGGGAGGATGCGGCGGCGCTGCGTAAGGCCATGAAAGGTTTCGGCACGGACGAGAAGGCCATCATCCAGGTGCTGACGCGCCGCAGTAACGAGCAGCGCTTGCGCATCGCTTTAGAGTTCAGGACGGCCTTCGGGAGGGTAAATAATAGTTCATTTAATTTTGGCCACCTTAAGAGGATTGTGAAGCAACGCTTAAATTGCGTAGGTGTAAAAAATAATAATTAAAATCTAGGTAGGATAACGTTTCTTACCCCTTAAACTTAATCCGATTTTTTCGATGTTGTAGTTGTTATGAAAACGTTGTTGAAGTTGTTGGTTGGAACGTTTCCGTTTTCTTTTAATTTGTTTTCTTCCAGGATATATTTTGTCTTGGAAAAGAAAACGTACAGACCTAGTTTTTCATAATATTTAAATCATAATCAAAAATCGTAACAATAGTAGGTTAGGTTAGGTTCAAGGAAAGAGAAAATTTATAGAAAATTTATTTGTATGGATATTTGGAGCTTTACAATCCTCTAATTACTTTTGTTATTTGTGTTTTAATAATCACGGGACAGTGTCCTGGCCTGGACCATTGAAGTTTGGCCACTCAACAAAAACAAAATATTGTTTGAATAAAGATATAGTGTCACAACAAACGACACATTACTAGCGTAGGTAGTTTGTAAAAAAGAAGTACCTACAGAAGGCATAGGCCAACATGCTCCTGAACGATTTTTTATAGTGTAATAAGTCACCATTTTATTAATAATTATTACATTTTCCGGAAACGAGTTCGAAATTAAATTAAAAAATACTCATAACATTTTAAACGTTTGTGTAAAGTTACACCGGAAAACTAATTTGTATCTTTGTTTCCCCTTCGAAAATCGAAACTGTGATGGAGTTAATCAAATAACCCGGTACCTACCGACAAGGAAAATAAATGCGGTATAATTACCTAAATTGGAATTATTATTTTTTGGGTTTCCTACACCACTTTTGCGAAATTATCTCTTGTTTTCGATATAATTGCTTTTAAAGTAGGCATTTTTGGTTAGACTTTTGTTTTGAGTTGCGTAGGTTGACAGGTTTAAAATTGTTTTCGGGATCATACAATCATACCTTCTGGGCCTGCACGATTTTAAACAATATTGTTTTTCACGCGTTATGGTATTTAAGTCGTCCGCCATTATTGTCAAGTGAATAAGAGCTATCAAAACGATAACAGGTCAAAAGACACACATAACCACTACCCCCCATTTGTATTCACTATGCACTTGTCCCACAGCCGACGATGAGTGAGAAGGTATTAGAGCTAGCGGTCAACTATTAATATATTGGTGTCGTTTATTGAGACGGGATCTAAATATCTTTTGTTCGTTTCTGTATCGTAAAAATAGTCGATAGCAAATTCCTTCCTCGCCGGCAGTGGGACGAGTGCCTATAGGATTTGTCTTGGTAAAAAAGTTTTGAGTCTGTTGCTCGAAAAGAAAACCCACCCAGAATTAGAAGCACTGGCTTCATCGAATTGGTAATTGCATACATTTGAACAATGGGAAAAGAGAGTAGATATAGGTTTCCTAATTCCAATTTTATTCCAGGATCTAATCGAGGACCTAAAAAACGAGACAAGCGGGAGGTTTAGAGACCTCCTTGTGGCTCTGATGACACCGCTGCCGGAATTTTATGCGAAGGAGCTTCACGACGCCATGGAAGGGCTCGGCACGGACGAGGACGTGCTCATCGAGGTCCTGTGTTCCGTGTCCAACAGCAAGATCAAGGCAATCAAGGAAGCTTACAAATCCAGTAAGTTTTTATTGGACTGAGAAGGCAAACGCCACCTATTGGTACGTCGACTGACTGGTAACAATTTCGGTGTAATGTCTTTAACGCTACATTACACTGAAATTGTTACGAAATTGTTTAGTCAGTTGCCACCTTTAACACTCCAAGGGATTCGCCGAAAAACCGACAGCCGAGTGGAGCACGCGTGTCAGTTCGCTGTACTGACTGCTGTAATGCTCGGGTTGTATCGTTTTACATTACGCCGAAAAGTTGCTAGTCAGTCGCCACCTTGGCCTATGGACATTTATAATGTCAAGCAGTGTTTGCCTTGTTTTGGCGTGGGGATAAGATAACCGGTTAAATTGCTAGCATAGAGGCATTATATGTTCATCTTAGTCCCTAGAATTTGCAACGCATTTTCTGCCTTAGGATTGCAGTTTTTAAATAGTGGTCTATGGGTCACAGATTACCACTTACGATCGGGTGGATTAGGTCCGCCTTCCCCATCCAAAACATGAAATACCTCAATGCTTGTCATTTCACCCCGGTTGTCTGTCCAAAAAACATACTCATAACAACAATGTGACCACAGCTGCTTGCGGGCAGGTTAACAGGTCAGGCGGTTCTCAAATTTAAACCCTATTTTCACTACCATTTACTTCAGTAGCGCTAAAATAAAAAACCTGATTTTTTACATTTCCTAACTCTTCATTAGCCCCAATTTTAGCATCCCGAATTAACGTTACGCCTATTTCTTTTCTTTCTTCTTAATAGCTCTTTTTGGACTTATCCGATTCTTCTGGACACCGAATATGTTTAAAACCTAAAGTTTGTTTTAACTAATTAAATATTATGTTTCTAATGCCCATTAAAACCAACAATACCCCATTCAAATAAAATAAAAAAATTGGTTTCAAAAAATCTTAAACCTTACGAGTAAACCTTAGTTCTACTGCGGATACCATAATTTCTGATTCTATCACGCAGAGAAACCCCGAGCATAGCCCTCTCCATAGCCCTCTGAGTTACTTTGAGCTTCCTTATGAGGCCCATTGTTAGCGCCCACGTCTCAGATCCGTAAGTCATCACAGTCATAGTTGAACATAGTTAAAGTAAATTTTAATAAGTTTTATTTATATACATAGATAAACTCACGCCTTCATTCCCAGAGCTACAGAATTACCAACGACAGTAAGAAATAATGGTTTTTTTTTATTATTAACTAACGGGGCTTTACCGTAATATGGTACTTATATCAAATGATCATTATTATTTTTGGATTGGATATTACATGTAGGTAAGTAAGCATGACGCATGTTGGTTTTTTGCTACTTTCCTTGTTTTGACCACGATCGATAATAGTGAGGAAACAAAGATGTTTTCGTAGTTAGTTAATTAAAATTATCATGTTAAATTATACTTCTTATTTTAGCAATTAACGAATCGAAAGTCGTTAAGTTACACATACTCGTAACATACGATGATAGTTAAACCACAGTTGAAATGGCTTAGGGAAAAGCTGACGAATTTGTGGCGTGTAAGTGATTATTATTATTTTGCTTTACTTACGACCTTTTGTTTGACATTCTTTTACTTTCAAGGGTTAGCTGGATCAAATCTTCTAGTGAGATATGTTCGCCATTGTACTATACTAGTTTCGTTTTATTTCCCATTTGTTTTTTTGTTTTTATAATAACGAGAACCTATCATCATCATTATCAGCCGCAAGACGTCCACTGCTGGACAAAGGCCTTCCCCAAGGTTTTCCACAACGATCGGTCCTCTGCTGCTGTCATCCAGCGGTTTCCCGCGACGTTTATCAGATCGTCAGTCCACCTTGTGGAAGATCTGCCAACACTTCGTCTCCCGGTTCGCGGTCGCCACTCTAGAACCTTTCCGCTCCAATGGCCATCAGTTCTACGAGTAATGTGCCCCGCCCACAACCTATACACATAGGTATATAGGTACTTTAGCTATATAGGTAGCTATCATATTCAAATATGTCTAAGCCAAAGCAGGCTTTAAAAACCGGCCGAGTGCAAGTCGGACTCGGATAAAAACGTATCATGTATGGGTTTTTTTTATTCGTTAATAAATCGCATATTCTGAAAAAAAAAACCCACTATCTAACAGCTCATTAAAGAGAAAGATCTTTAAAATTAGGGTGGATGGACGGACGGACAGGGAAGGCATATTAATAAGGTATGGCTTAATATTTACGCCAAGTTCTGGGACACCCTGTATGGACCTGAGGATGGATTCGATTTTGGAAACCATAAAGGTTTACTGTTATTGGGCAAATACAGTCCTTCCCTCCTCTGTGTGTAAGCTAATACACTTAGATATTTGTAACTGCGCCACGGATTTTAATGCAATTTTCGCCATCAGTTAGATAATTTTTCAAAGAAGGTTTTTATGCACATAATTATCAACTTCTAGTTTATGTACGGGTGTTGAAGGAAACTGAAATAAACCAGAGCGAATCGAGGGCGCGTTGCTAGTTTATATAATAGATACACTAACTTCTTACTAAGGAATGACCGAAATATAGTATTTATGCATACTACACAAATTTTATTATATGGTTGTTCAACAGTATATAGTATGCGGAGCCAAAATATAGTACAATAGTATATATTATAGTACGGTTAGCAAAATTAAGATCATCCTTGACTCCCAATGTCTTTTTTTTGCAGAATATGGAAGGCCTTTGGAAGATGACATCAAAGGCGACACATCCGGGAACTTTAAGAAGGTCATGCTTTCTCTCTGTGTGGTAAATATTCATTTCAATCATACCTATGGTTGAGAAATTTCTTTCTCCTCCTAAAATGCGAACAATATTCCGAAAATGATGGTCGTCTGAAATAGGAGTTAATTTCTTTGGTATAACTAAAATAGTAATAACAAATTCAAATGCTAAAAAAAGACACGGTTTATGTTTTATTGATACATTATAAATTCCTCTTGATTTGCTTGCCGCACCAAAAGGCAAAATTTAAATGGCTAGCCATTATTAAAAAGATCTAAAAATATAAAATAAATATGACACATTGTAGTTATGCAGGAAAACGCGTCACAATTTTTACAAGAGTAGTTAAATGACATAATATATAATATATCTATAAAATTACGACGCCAGAAGACAACCACATAATAGTTATTTATGTAACTGGTACATAATGAAGCCTTTGAAAGTTCGAGTGATCAGATTAGAGCTCGAGCTTTTTTTAGGGTTACTTAAATGCAACTGCTGCAACGTTTACGTTAAGCCAAGCAATTTGTAACGAATATATTTTCCCGAGTTTTGGTTTTCTTTTTTTGTATTTTAAATTATTTAATTTACAAATAATAAAAATATAATTTAGAAATGAAGAATAGAAGAATAGTATAGAAACAATAGAAAATATCTATTTAAATGCACGTACACAGAAGAACAATGAAAAAAATATAAGCTAAAAAAAAAGAAGTCTACGTTGTACACGATCCCTCTCAGCATTAGGCCGTAGTGGAACCGCGGCCTTAAACATTTTTTTACTTCAATTTAACAATAAACAGGTAATAACATTATATCGTTGTCTAGTACCCATGGTACCCAAGTCTAGAGGTTCGTTTGATAAATTTGTGTGAGATTGTCCCCTGAAATGTGATTGAAGATTTTGCTTATCAGGGGGATAGATCCGAGGAACTCCAAGCAAACCTAGACAAAGCTCGTGAGGATGCCAAAAGTTTACACCTAGCTGGTTAGTACGAGTGCTTAATACACTTAGTTTTAATTTTAATGTTATATCATCCCTACAATCTTTCCTCTCCTGGCGATTTGTAAATGAAAACCACTTAAAATAAGTTTTATACTTTTGCAGATTTCCGGATAGGTACTGTTTAATAGAGTTTTCTTCTAATTAATCGGAAATTATTATTATTATAAATACCTACAACATGTAAAATGAGTATGGTGTAACCGAGAAGAATAGAGTCCCTGGTAGGGTACCTATAGCTAATATTCACTTGTTACAATCTTATAACAACCAAGAAAATAATTTTCAATGTTTACCATTTGAATCGTATACAAGTTTTTCGCTATATAAGTGCACCCATAGTACAAGATTAGTTTAGAAATACGGTTATTTGTATGAGATTGCCCCATTGATGTTTGTTTACATTGTATTTCCATGATTCAGGGAAGCTCCGCTGGGGCACTGACGAGTCTACGTTCAACGCGATCCTGTGCTCTCGCTCTTTCTCGCAGTTGGCGGCGACGTTTCGGGAATACCAGCTGGTCGCAGGCCACGACATCGACCAAGCCATCAAGTCTGAGTTTTCGGGAGATATTTCGAAGGCTCTCAGAACTATAGGTGAGTTCTCCATTTTAAAGGACTGTCAATAAGTGACCCCACACTCGTTTTTTTTAAGAAGGCAGTTTTACCTGATGAGATGTAATCACCACCGCCAATTAACACCAGCAGCACTAGAGGCGGATTAGTCACATTTCACTACAGTGTGAATAATTGCTATCCGAATGATCCGTATGGTGTTCGGTTTTAGCTGGAAATGTCCAACTTTTTACTGTGGCAGCCGGCCGAATATATACAAGCCCGGCTTCTCCAGCTTTTGTTAACCTGTTGGTTAACCTTGCCCTGACAAAAGATGCTCAAAGAAAGCGCGCGATAGACCTACTCAGACACCGTAGTTTCTGCTTGTGTTAGCAAATAAGTTGTAAGTAGGTAGGTATAGGTAAAAAAAACTAAAGTAAATAACTTCTTGCATGTAGTTGTGGCACATCTGTACAGACCGTTCGACTTCTATATTTGAAAATTGACGTAAATTCCATCTCGGTTTTGTATACAACTACATGCAAGAGTTCATTTACTTGAGTTTTTTTATCTATGGTATGGTATACCTATGATCAAAAGTGTACTTAGAGTGCTTTAACATTCCGCGGTTTAATCGTGCGGCTAAGCCGCACGTTAGTCGCGCGACTAGAGACCGTCGCGCGGTCGCCGGTCACCACTCGGTTGTCGCGTTTCATTCTAAGTACCAAGCAGCGCTCCTGCCGGGAGACTAAACCGCCTACTGTGAGAGCGCTCTTATAATTTCCTTTTCAATTTCCAGTGAAGGTGGTCCGCGATCAGAATGCGTACTTTGCGGAACAGCTGGTCGCGTCAATGAAGGGATTGGGCACCAACGACCGGAAGCTGATCCGAGTCATGGTCACGAGGTGCGAGGTTGACCTGGGAGACATCGCTGATGTGTTCCTGGTCAAGTACGGCAAGAGTCTGGAGAGCTGGATCGTGGTAAGATGGTCGTCAAGTGGGTTGAGATAGTTACAGTCAGCGCATAACTGAGTAGGTTCCTGCGGTAGTGGATCGGTGCGGGAGGGATTACATTGAATTGGTATAATTGCGTATGACAATATAAGCTGACAAGTTGAGTTGTTGAGTCTCTTATGAGGTCTATAGTGAGAAAATGTCCATATTTTATTAGTGACTGTTATAAATACGCGGGAAAAACTCATATAGAGTTTGCAATGGACTATTAGGCTTATTGCACAGTTACAGATAAAAATATTAAATAAAATTCATAACGTGAACACATGAAAATTACGTGATTCCTAACTTTCAAATCACGATATCTCAAAAGTTACTAAGGTTGCAATTGCAAGTTAGCGATAATTTATATTTTTAAAAGAGATATATTTTAGCCCGTGCCGTAGGTATATGACGGAAAGCTATATAATACAAACATACTTTATTTTAACTATAGTTATTAAAACTTCAGACAAATGAGAAAAATAATACACACGCATACAAATATAAATGTACAACCCATTACAGTAGTTTAAATTGTGTTGTTGTGTTGCAGGGCGACACCTCGGGGCACTACAAGAAGTGCCTACTGGGTCTTCTCGGGATTTCGTAAACATTTTGTACTAAGTCCTAACGCACAGAGAGTGAAGGTGATGAATGATACTACAGCGCGTTTCCATACTAAACCCGCTTCCACCACGCGTTGCTTGAATCGCAGACACACTGAGGGCGCAGCGCGTTGCGAACCGATCCCATATTAAAAACGGCTCCACCATGATTTGGAAACGCATTTTACTTAGTACCTGTGGGAAAGTGAAGGTTCCGCCGTGTGACGCCTTTTAAAATTCAATTTATACGAATTCACGCGCCGCGCCGCTACCGCTTCTGTGCGCTTACTGCTTTCGTGTTCAGTTGAAGAACGGAGTATACCTAAGGAATAGCTTATTTCGATAGTTTGTAATGAAACCATTATAATACGGGGTGACTGCGGGGTCAATACCCAAATTTGATTACAACTTAATTTTCAAAACTATTGTGGTTTTAGTAAAAAATAAAGTTGAGCTTTGTATTAAAATAGTATTTTCTCAATTAATACTAAAATTATGGTCACCTAACATTTCCATGTATAAACCTTTGAAAATCTACCGATGAGACGAGTACGGAATTGAGTATGTAGGGTGGCCATGATCCTGAATAAAAAGATTTTGTTTATTGTAAATAAAAGACAAAGTAATTTTTGCCTTAACGCTCTGTAATCTATGTTATGTTCCTAAAGGTGTAGTGAGTTTGGTTTACTTTGTTGCTACACGACCCGCTGTCGCCCAGTATAAGTATACATTATGTTAACCGTAGTATAAAAACTTCTAGTGTTGTAATGTACTATCAGCAACACAGTTAACTGATCATTTACGAATCTCGTCACCTTACAATAAGACTCACTAGTGGTCACTTAACAGTGACGTTGTTAGGTTATTTTAATTTAGGTTAGGTTAGTTACATACATTTTGTAAAAGGAAACAGTTCTTAATAAAGACGCGGTTATTTTATTTTATTTCTTATTAATAAACTAGTTTTATAATAGATTAGGTCACAAGCGCTCAGGTTAAGGGTGGTCAGTGAAAATGATCGCCAAACTTTGTTAAGAGAGTACCAAAGCAGGTTTTATTCAAAGCCCGACCCAAACGTCGCTGAAAATAAGTAGTCAAACGCATATACACCGTGGGCCCGAATAACCCGACCAATTTTAACAATCGATACTAGAGCCTATTTGTAGAATATAATGGGTATAATATGTAGTCCAATAACGCATAATTTCCGAGATTTTCATTATTTAAAAAACAATTCCATAGTTAATTTAATTTGAACTCTGTCACCTTAACCTAAAGCATTATTTAATAAGAAATTGATTAATTAATTTATGTTGTATGTGGATGATATTGCTACTTACAACATGAATCTTTCTTAGTAAATAATGCTTTAGGTTAAGGTGACAGAGTTCAAATTTAATTAACTATGGAATTGATTTTTAAATAATAAAAATCTCGGAAATTATGCGTTATTGGACTACATATTATACCCATTATATTCTACAAATAGGCTCAAGTATCGATTGTTAAAATTGGTCGGGTTATTCGGGCCCACGGTGTATATCCGTACAGCTATCGCGTCAAAATATATGTCATCATGAACTTTAAATATTGATCTACCATATAACCTTGTCATTATGACAGCGCCAAGTGACGAAATAGAAATTACATAGGAATTAATTGTTGATTTTATGCGACAAGGTTCTATAGTGGTCCATCAATTAAAGTCCATGATCGTACCTTATCTTCAATGATGTAAAACCCAGGAGTATGGCAACTTCTACAACGTTACGCTATTATTTCTATTTATTCTGTGGTTGAACTAATAAATCAATGGACACGAACCATCAGGTCCACACCTCGCGTCTCCAAAACATCCAACTTTCACCAAGTTACGTGTTAACAAATCAACGGTTATTTACGCGGCGCCATCGTAATTGGTTTACAAGTTAATTTGCCTCCCTAGTGCGTAATGTTGTAACTTTCCGCCCGTCCGTTACTTTGTGAGCGCCATCAATCCACGAGGAGCCGCCACGGAATCCCAAGGTTAGTCCTAAATGTTGGCAGTTTTAGGATTGCAGTCTTAAGATTGTAATATTAAACCTATTTTACCATCCTGAGAGTAACAGGTGACATTTGTATGTACATGGCGCAGCTTATATGAAAGCAATTGACTTATCAGCGTGTAATTTAAGCGATGTATACCGAATTGTCACCTGTCACGTGTCATTGTCAAGATGGTGAAAGGCTGCAGGTGGTCTGCGTATTCTAGGTGGTAAAATCCAAATCGTATTTGACCTGTTATGGTATTGTTATTAACTAGGCCGCCATTACTGTTAAGCAAATAAGAGCTATCAAAACGTTGACAAAACTATAATAGATCAAAGATCAAAATGATTTGGTATTTACCGTGTTGAAAAGAAGCCCTGTGTATTTGTTTGCCTTCCATATGACAAAAAAGTTGGTAAAATTTCGTGCTCTGGGTACCGAAGGCTTTTATACGAGACACGGCATCGAGCCAGATTTCGTATCGATTCGTATTAGCCTTACCAAACTACTTGATCCAGGAAAAAATAATAGATTGTTACTCAAAAAATGCGTCTTTTTTTAACTGCTCTCCTAATATGTATGTACACTGCAACGTGCGCGCCCGCCTTTACCCCGTGAGACGTATGTAATTACGAATGGCAATAAAATTTCAGCAGCATGGAATACCCTCGCCCTCGTAAACGACGCAATATGCACTTGGACTTTACTGTTTAAATTTCGGCTAGAAGATTTTAGTTACATACCGAAATACGCGAAATACGCTTCTGAATTTCAAAACACGTCTTTAAAACTAACAGGATTGAAGCTGGTGTTTATAAGCTTTCATTTCTGGTGTGGGTACAGCCAGAATTGTAATTAGCTACACCTTTAGGTACCTTCTCGCTTTAACACTGTTGATTATAATGCAGCGTTTCAAACATGATGTTATAACGACAAAGAACTAAAGTGTGCAGGTACTTATAGGGTCAACCGTACTACGAAGTACGTCATGAGAAATTTTGGATATCCTATCCCCTTCACAAAACAGTTATTTAACAATTAAGAGAGAGACAAGGGTGAAGTGACCACGAACTTTAATTTTTGGAAGCGGTCCTGATTCATTTGTTTTGCGTGACATACAGGACACGACTGCGGTGACTGTTTCTCCGGAATACATAGGCACTTACATTAATTTAAACCTGAATAAAAACTCAAACTCAATCTCATAACGTACAAATATGTGTACACTTTAGTACCTTGTCAATTGAGTCGCTGTAACAACTCATATATGGTAGTATGAACATGACATTAAATAGACAAGGTACTAACGTGTACACCCTTGACTGTACGATAAAGTAAGATTAGAGAAAATTTAGGAACGTTACGCTATAGTGTAAAGTCAAATACGACTCGAGCTCAGCATGTGCTGCTGCCGGAGTCACGGCATTGGTATTCAACTGAGCCCCAGTGTTTACCTATTTCGAAGCTAAACGCAAACGAGTGACGACAGAAAATATACTATACAATATATCGTATATTTTTTTAAAGCTTTCTCGAGCAGCGACCGAGTGTACCTAAATATTAAAGTTTATTTACATATTTACAATTTTAAATTTATGTACACTCGGTCGAAAATGTGGTCTACCACCCTTGTTGGTTGAAGTTCATTTGCACGTTATGATACAGCAAGTTCGATTTTTCTTTGCAATAATATTATGACAGATCTCATAGAAACTTATGTCAAAACTGCTAGACCACTTTTTTGACCTACCGTACCTTATAATTCAAGAAAATAAATAATATTCGGGGGAAATAATTCGTGTAGTTTTGTAAATTGGTAATTGGTTTTGCGGTATCCAGATGAACATACTAAAAGTCCTCAGGTAACTTTTTTCAGAGTTTTGCTCATATCTCGAATATCTGTAGGTAGGTTTTTACATACAATTTTCTACAAAAATTGTTATATTCCTTTTTACTCTAAGATCAATACTTAAGGAGCTGCAGGGTGTTTAAGTCAACAAGGAGATAAAATATAGGCGCGTAGTCAGGAGTTAGAGGATCAGTGGTAAATGGTTCGAGGGTTCCAGCAGCTCCTCACTTACAACCTCACATTTCAGGAGGCATTTTGTTACCCAGCCACTCTTGTACTCGTAATGTGTGATATCTTGGTGACCCTTTTGTAGCGGGTCCGTCCTGTTGAGTATGCTTGTGGTGGCGCGCGGCGCGTACGGTCGAGGCACGCAAGCTGGGCAATATACCTTTGATTAAAGATGAACTACTGTTTATACTGCGTCATTATTTTGTCTTTACGAATCGAACCTGGGCCGCCGGCTTCCGTAAAAGGTTAACCGTGTCCTATACGCATTTTGTGCGTAATTGGGTTCACGTAGTCGAGTAATATATATTCATAAAGAATCCTGGTATGACTGATTGGTGCACTCGTTTGCATATCAGATGCTCGTTCATCACGTCGGCGTGTTTCTTTGATGAAACTGTTATCAGGCGCGATCCATCATTGACGAGCGATTTTGGGCGAACAATTGGTTTCCTTATCAATTGACGCCGTTTGAGGTTTTATTAAAATGAGGTGAGTAATTTTCAAGGTTTAAGTAGATAATTCAAGGTTATAGGTAAAAACTTTATATAGTGAATGATCTATCTGATATTTTTTTTATATGGCGTAGAGAAGGCAAACGAGCACACAGGCCAGCTGATGGTAAGTGGAAACTGTGACCCATAGACATTCGCATTGACTAGACTGCAAGCCTAAGACTGCAAATGCGCTGCCGACCCTGAGGATTATACCGACTGTCTTATCCCCAAACCGGAACAAAACAATGCGAGCACTGCTGTTTGGCGGTGGGTGGATAATGGATAAGATGGTGGTAGCGATCCGGACAGACCCTGCACAAGGTCCTACCACCCACGAAACTTTACTTTATTCTGCTATACGTTCCTACGTAATACCAGAATGCAGACCAATAAATACTGATACAATAAGATGTAGTAAAACCAGTAATGGACAAGGGCCAATGATGGCCACTTGATTCTTATTTTATAGAAGATAAGGGTTATTCATTTGTTTTGCAACAATCAATTTATGAACTACTAAGATGACTTTATGAACTAAGAGTTAGGTGTCCAACGCTGATGCCATTACTCTAATAATTGATTATAACATTTATAACCTCTTTGATGTTTTTCAATGTGTACCTATTTTGGAACATGAAATACCGCCCACTGATGGACGGCTTATTAATTTTAGGCGTTCTGATACGTTCCCACAGTGGATGCTTAGATATAGGGTCCCGTCGGTACCCTTTGGGTACGAAACGCTGAAAACTAGATTTAGGCTCTATCCTACTCGACAAAACCGTATTGCTTTTGACATGTTATTGTAAAGTTTTTGACTTGGCTGCCGTTACTGTAAAGTAAATAAGAGCTATCGTAACATTGACAGTACCACAGCATGTGAGACATAATATAGTTTTACAGAGTAGACTGAAGCCCCAGTAATGTCAGCCGATTCAGAAACAAAAATCCCCTTAATTTCAATTAAAATCCACGCATTTGACGTTTTCGTCAGATTAGGGAAAACATTTGCAAATCGGTTGGGACCATCATTCTGAACAAAAAAAATAGTACTCCCGATATGTCCCCAAAAATATAAAATTGTTCCGTTTTGTTATCGAAATCCAATACGTTTATTGGTAACAAAACGGACAATTCCATACATATTTTTGGCAATATATCGAGAGAACTATTTTCTTTTGTTCAGAATGACGATATCAACCAACGTGATTTTTATTCTCTGATCTGAAGAAAAAGTCAAAGATGTGCTATTCTTTTGAAACTCCCCAAAATGTAATCATCAAGGTTTTACCTAGTGGAATAGAGATTTACAATGAAACATAGTTTTAAAACTAAAACAAGATTTCTGTTTTGTGTAAGTATAAATAAATAACCTAATTTAAATAAACAAAAAAAATGGAAACGCTTCCGTATTATTGATAAAGATGTTTGGTTAGGGGTGCGTCTACAATGCTCGTTAAGTTGATTCATGTCACCACTAATGAGTCTACGGAGGCGGTACCTATACAGCGTGTTTCGGTTTTCATTCAACTGAAACGGTTAGAATAATCTGTTCATCATTAGGGGAAAAAAATGCGTCATAATTAATGCTTTTCTTTCTTTCTTTTCCTTATTAGTAAGAAGCAAATACATTTGTGATCTTGACTCTTAAGGTGCTTGTCCGCCGGAGAGGCGAGACGAGGCAATCGCGATTTCCTAGGTCATATTCTAGATTAATAACAAATGAAATGACTAGGTAACTCGCGTGGTACTTGGCGACCCATTGGGAAATTGTACTTTTGATGCAGAGTTGAAATAGTCCATGTACCAGTAATAAGGTTCGATACCACATAATAACATTTTTCAATTCTTGTTTCTCACATCCTTGCCTATCCAGACCACTTCCACAGTAGAAGTGCTAGATTTTTTTATCTCATCAATATAATTCTCTTCTTGCCTCACCGGTTGAAAAGCACCTTTATGCCGTTAATTACCTAGGTTTCCCATCTCTGATATTGTGTACCCTTCTAAAGCAATTTAGTGGAAGTTATTTTAAACCGTATAAAGTAAAAGAAATAATAGTATAAAAATTAAGAAGTCTAGTAAAAATTTAATTTTAGAGCAAAGGTAATTGAGTTTTATTCCATTGCTGGTAGATTCGAATTCCCACGCACAAAAATCTCCCTGAATGTAGTAAATGGTAGGCCTCACGAGGTTATAATCGTAGCACCGTAGCGCCGTAGCTCCGACGCGTAGGCGCGAACGTAGCATGTTGATATACCGTTTCGAGAACGTTTACAACGCAATTTATAGCTAACATACGAGACAACTCGGAGAATCGCATTAATTAAAACTGATATACATACTTTGTACATAGTAAACCTTTGAAACACAGTACAAACAATAAACGATTAATCTTTACATAGTATAAAACAAGGTCGCCTCCCACCGTCGGTCCCTCTGTATGGATCAAACTACGCAACGGATTTTAATTCAGCTGTCATCAATATATAGTGAATCAAGAGGAAGGTTTTTATGTATGATAAATTCTGGATTATGTACATGTGTTACAGAAAACTCAAATAAACCAAAGCGAAGCGAGGCTGGTCGCTAGTTTTATATAAAACGTTACATACAAGTGGCATTGGACCAATTTCCCAATTGAAACTTTCTTATAAGCAGGTACTTGAAAACGTGAGAAAAGTAAAGGCAATTTAAGGCACTTTCTTCGTTCAAGTTAATGCATGTTGTTTTGACACTGTTCATAGACGTATCAAATACTTCTTATTTATTTCGATGAGTGCAATTTTTTCAAAATAAACGTTACATTACTCTCTAGATTTGACACAGAGCAATGGGGTAGAATATTGAGTGTCCAGTCCCACTTTGGTCCACTATAGTCCAGTGACTTCACTAGGGATGTCTGCCGCATGCACAAAAATATGTGCCAAAAATACTTACTCAAAGTCACCCACGCGATGCCAAACAAAGATGGTGGCCTAGGATGATGGCCTAGACACGTTTGCGAGGGATTAGAAGGACTGAGCAGGGGAAGCCTTTGCCCGGCTGTGAATCACAAAAGTAAGCTAAAAATACACAGATAATAACATAATAACTGTACCTTAAATACAGATAAAGAATCTTCAAAGCTGTTGTACTGTGAGTAACATTGTTACTATGGCAAACAAAACCGGGTAAATTGCCGACGAAATGAATTACAGCTTAATACACCACTAAAGAAACACTCGACGAAATGACGACGAGCGTTGCGAGCTCGAATCATTACTGCTGTAAAATTGAGATGGGACTTTAGCGTTTAATTTGCCAATCCTTATTTGGTTTTACAAACTTTAATCTAACATTATGATCCCATAATATACCTGAAAGATTCCCGCTGCTTGATATATATTTTTATAGTTCAGTCGATGATGGTAAGTGCTATCTGAGACCCATAGACATTTGGATTCTTAAGACTAGTCTCAAGATTGCAATCCTAAGCCCTCAAATGCGTTGCCAACCGTGAGGCCTACCTCTATGCTAATAATTTCACCGTTTGTCGTAGGTTAGGTTCGCCACAGTACACTCGAATCTAGATATAACATAGCTACATGATAACCCCCATTTTCAACCCCAGTAAAGTTATTTTAGTCAAAGATTTTTTTTTTGTCAAATTCATGTTTAAGTACACTTTAACTATTGCGCGTTTATGATAAAGCCATAAGCTTATTATGTTATTAGGTATCTTGGCGGATGCTTTGCCAATATCCGGCATCAAGCCGGATAGTAATAAGTATGGCTGGATAAACTGAATAAAAAGTAGAAGATTAGTTATCTATAAACTCTGATTGTATTAGAATATAAACAAAGGTTGGCTAGTACAAAATACCACCAGGTAAAACCCATCATGAATCCTACAGAGAATTGAATCGACTATAAAACTAGTTCAATAACAACCACTAAACAAACACTCGCGGCAAAGCCCAGGCCAACTGCACTCCATTTGTATTTAAAAAAGGTCCGCAGTTGCGGAGTTTTGAGGAAACAAACACACGCCATTCAGAGTTAAACAAAGCGCGGTCACTTCTCACTCAGACGTAGGTACGGGAGTGGACTGGGTCCGGATCCGGATGACAATGGCCGGGGTACTAGGCATTCACGAAAGCAAAAATATACTCGCGGAATTATTATTTACCTTTCACCGATTTAACGTTGCGTGATTACGTTGATGTTTGTAAAATAAGGTTCTGATAAAAAAACATTTTTGGGACAAGCTTTTGTTGCTGACTGTTTTTTTTTTGTAAATTCATTATCTGCTTATCAAGACTAATCTAATGAGTCCCAAATCGACGGGTCTACGTTAAGTAGGTATAGCGTATACCGGAGATCATGTATGTCGCCCCCTTCCAACTCTATCATCAGAGCAGCTCTATGGTACCATATCATTGTATTGTAAAAATTGTTATATTTATGTGTACGTTTTTTGATATTGTGTTAATGTACTCGTAACGAGAGGTACAGGGCAGGACAGGACATACTTCGTTATTAATCCGACATTTGGGTGATTTCCACCAGCTGTGGTCAGGGAAGGACACCACCCTCTTCATTTTTGTAAGTTGTTTATACGCAAGTCATTATACGATAAAAATAAACACTGCTACGGGTCACGTCCTAATCATGTTCCTAACGAGTGAAACATGTCGGACCATTTCCTGACATTATGATGCAAGCCGGAGCAGAAATATTTTGGTCACTAACTTCTTTAACTTCTTGTTTTTGATGGTCCCCTAGCACAAGCTCAGTCACATTTAAAGTGTTTCCTTTCCACAAAGATAATAATATATTCACGTCTTCGCTCTAATTTTTATTTTTATTAACTTACAATGTTCAGTCACGAGATGAATTCTGGTACCTCAATCTGACATTCTACAACAATTAGGTAAAGTTACAAACGAATGAAATAAAATTAAATAAGTGTATGTATCATGTAGAAAAAAACATACAAATTTTAAGAATAACACTAACAATTTGCTAAAAAAGGTCGCGACTCAGGTTAGTGCCACGAAATATGCCAATGTATATTCCGTGATACTGATTTTCAGAGACGCCTGGCTTGACTTGACATCTCTAATGATATTGACCACATCAAGCATATTTTGCTTGAAATTGGTCCCAAATTAACGCTCGTGACCGTATGTGTATTCGGGTAAATCTTGCAAGGAAGATTAGGTCAACTTCCCGGGGACCAATTGATTTAATTTGGTATAGGGACCTTCGTAACGGCGATAACAATTTATTTATTCATTTATTACACAATAAATCCACGGCAAAAATTACAGTGTAGTATGACAAGTTTTAGGCTTTAACAGAATATTGGCCAATTAAAGATTTTCATTTTGCTAGTAGAGCTTTTACAAATCTCCAACGCATTACGAGTACCTATTCCCAAATCTGAAAAGATGGCTTGGAGGGCAAACATTTTTGACAAATGAGGACGGCATCGCAGGTGTAAACGCGTATTTTGAAGGCCTTGTCAAAACGTATTTTTTGGAGGGGATAAAAAAATTGGAAACTCGCTGGAACAAGTGTTTGGCCCTACAGGAGACTATGTCGAGAAATAAAAGTAAATTGTTTAAAAAAAAAACATTTTTACTTTTTAAAACGACTTATCGAACAGCCCTCGTCGTTGGCTCCTTCTTTTATAGACAAACATTTCATAGACACTATTACTTTTCATAGGAAACTATTCTCGGCTGAATCTGTGTTGATTTCAGGGTATCTTAAATATGATTCACGTAGGTTAGGTTAGGTTAGGTTAGGTTAAACTTGTAACCATCACAAGATAAACTAAAATCAACACAGGTTCAGCCCGAAAATAGTTTTCTATGAGATGGAAATTCTGTGAAATGATAGTGTCTAGGAAATGAGTGTGTATAAAACAAGGGTAAACTTAGTTTCTATTGCATTAAGACCAGAGGCTGTTTTCATTTTGAAAGTCGAAGGCTTGTCTGCATACAAAATGAAAACAATTGTTCCGCTTTGAAGCCAATTGCGATTGCGATTGCGTTAGACAAAAGCGACGCTGGTTTTAACTATAATGAAAGTGAAGATAAGTGTTAAATGACAATACTTTCGTCACGATCTGGTATATTAGAAATGTTATAATTAAACCCTTGCACTGCTTCAAAGAATTTTGAAGATTTTTTCCCCCCAATGGATTTACAAAAACAGCCCAGACCCCTAGCCCCGGCGGCCCCGCTATTCCTGGCTCCGGTCAGGATCGCGGGACCGCGGTGGATGCGAAAAGCACAAGACCGGTCTGAGTGGAAAGCCTTGGGGGAGGCCTATGTCCAGCAGTGGACGTCTTTCGGCTGACATGATGATGATGATGATGAGTGCTTCAAAGTAATAGTAAGGGTGCCACCGCGGTCTCATGGCTTGAGTTAAAGAGTTACAATTTTAGAAGACCTTTTATTGTTTAAATATATTTACCAAACTGCGCGAACATAAAATAAATTAGTTTAGCACTCTAGTTTCTAGACCGAAGAACGAGTCTTGCCTATAGCCTATCTTTTTCAAGGGAACGTGATATAAGATATTAGATATAACATATTTGTATAAGTGTCAGGTTTTTAACTTTTGAACTCACAACTATAATATTATTCCTACATAATAGCAATGCTGGAATGAACGGAAACTTCCTAGATTGCATGAATATCAGGCAGGACCGTGGTAGGAGTCCCGCAAGTATTTGCATTTTGGACAAACCTCTTACGGCGGCCGAGCCGAGATCCGAGTGCCTGTTAGGTATTTAGAATATAATAAGATCACGGAGGCTTCTACGTTTCAATATGCATGATGTTGGTTTCAATATGCAATGTCGGGGAAATTATAATGTCGTCTATAGAAGACAATGGCTGAACGACCTCGCAAAATATTTTCAACAAGATGGTCGTTATTATTAGGTACTTGACGCTAAAGGCGACTATTTCATAAGAAAGGAATGTGATACAAAGCGGAAAGGTGCTCTTTATCAATAAACACGAAAGCAAAATCGCTCATGTTAAACGTTTACATTTTATAGTTCATAGTTAGCTTTAGGGGGCATTTTTTATCAAATCTTTGACCAAATTTATATCTCAAAAACAAACATAAAATTGCATTACAAAAAACTTAATATGTACTGAGAAAAGTAACGGAGGTTTTTGTAAATTTTACTCTAAAAGATCATGGAGATAGACGAATGGAAAGCGTTTCGAAACGTAAGTCTAACCTTCCTACACCTATCTTTTTCGCTGGAATGGTTAAAACAACGCATGTTATTTGTTTTATAACTGCAAACCGCCAGCGGGAGTCGTTAATTGCATTGAATTTACATTATTGCCCGCAATCCATCCCAAAATATTTGCTTTTGCATTCACTGTATGCATAATTCATTTATTTTCGGGTATTCCGATCGCTGCTGTGACGTATGCTGACACTTACGAGTATACTGTTTTATAATGCGTGCAGTCCAAAATCGTTTAAAATGTACATTTTGTCTGTTTGTTACAACTTGAATAAACAAATGGCCAAATTGATTTCGATGGATTGGTATGGACATTATTGGAATCCGAAAGTAACTATATATGTATATGAATTTATGTTTTCTGCAACTAATAATGTTACAAATTAAAGCGCGCCGATCCAATGCTAATATAATATATAATTAAATTGGCTTTATTGTGCTCTAACACGAGCTTGAGACAAAGAAATTGCACGGACGCGGTGGCGGTGTCTGCTCAATGCCGTCAACGCGCGCGGGTTACTTCTGACGGGTGAATTGAGTGACGTTTGTCAAGCAAATACCAGTAGGTATATAAATATAAAATTATTGGTAAGCATTGGCTAATAAGCATATTACGATTCGGAAAGGAAAATAATTTTAAAGAGCCAGCTTTAGAAGGTTCATAACACGTTCCATGATTGGAATAACTTGTTGTAACGAACATTTAATATGTTAAGTTGAATCTAAATGTTTTGCGGGGATTACTGAGGATTACTCGTTTAAATTGGTTCAAAGTTACCGCTTCCTGGCTTAAAAGTTAAAGTTAAAAGTTCCGTTTACAATTTGTATGTGCTAAAGTTATTAACTTTAATAGCAGGTATTTTTCCAAGTATTTACTTACTCGTTTGAAGTATAATTTTGAAGAGTTTCTTGACGAAATTTAATTTCATGGATTTGCTTTTGGAAACTACGTAAGTTAATTTAAGCGCTCGTTGGATTTGTCTTGATAATTATGCAAAAGAGTTTGTAGGCAAAAAATCTCAATAACTTATTTTATTTTGTAACCTAAACCTGGAAACGCAAAAATAAACAATTAAATAGGCACACTTGAGATGGTTGGGTATGTAGATGTTACGTTACTGTAACAGAATAACATGTACGTTTCCTGATAGCCTTAGGGGCTTGAAGAAATCTCGTGAGGGCAACGAGCGTGTGATTGTTCCCGTATGAATTTACTAGTATTTTACACCTTTACATTTACGGAAAAATATTGTTTTCCAATTTAATGGGGGTTGTTTACTAGTTGTAAACCCGTCACTGGTTTGTGGCGTGGGCTGAATCAAGTTGGGTTGAACAAAACGTTATACCTACATATTGCCAGAACCACCCTTCGAGTCGAAGCTAATAATCGTTTTACTGCTTCCGGGTATAATTGATAATTCGCCATTGATATTTTCGTAAAAAAAAGGTAACCTAAATTTAATGTAATTCCGTCGAGTCTTTTCAGTGAGAAGGAGTAACAAATATAACTCACTATAGTATAGTATAGTATTCATAATATTACTGTGATTACTCAATCCTAAAAAAAAACACTTGTATATGTAGGAGACTGTGCATGCCACTTGCAAAGCTGCTCAATGTATCAATAAGATAACTTATATTTTCAAGAGTTAAAAACTAGCACACTGGATTATAGTCTCGTACGTGTTATTTTCGTTATTAAATTTCGACACCTTACCGCAGACTCAATATTTCTCGAATTCCGTTCTAATTACAGACGGCGTGGAAAGCACAATAAAATGTCCAGGGGGATGTTTGCCCGGTATTGTGGCAAGTGTTTGACGAGCTCTCGGCGGGACTCCCAGAAATAACGACCTCGCAAACACCGAAAACTTCCAATTTCGAACACGCCATCGGACCCTGAAACAGCTCTTGAGACAGTATCTTAAGACTTAGAGTTGATTGGGCCGTCAGAATGAGTGACGGTTTTCCTTAAAAATACATTTTATTTGGTGATTAATTCACTGTTTGAGGATTTAATTATACTTAGCTAGTGTTGTTGTCGGAAATAAGGAGCCAATTCTGCGTAAGTGGTATAGTGTTTACAATATTCGAAAACGCTCCCTCACTTCATTTCATGTTGCATGATTAGATAAGTCTACAACACGTTAGCTTGGCCACCCTGCCTACGACGCTAGATGTCCCGGGTTGAAATCCCGGTCAGGGCAGACATTTGTGTGCTGAGCTCAAGTCTGTATTCCTGTGTCTTGGGTGTTTTCTGCGTATTTAAGTATGTATTTCTCTGTATAAGTAAATTCGTTGGGAGTAGGTCAATTGGTGTGACATTGTCCGCTGATATTCATTTATTGATTTGTTCAAATCAGTGCGCATACGCATGTCGCATTCTAATGATTGTTTCTACAGAAAATAGCGTTCGATGAAACTAAATTCGATGAAATGATACATCCTATGAAGTGAAATTCGATAAAAATGATCGGTTATAATTAACAACGTTGTACCTACATGCATTTTTTATTTACAAAATTGGTTTCTTTAAAATTTTGGTGGTAAGGCGACCGTTCAGCCTCTACGAGATAAACATACGTACATATATTATATAGAGGTCATTTGCCCTCTTTCTTCGGCATTCTGCTAAAACATAATTTACACCAAGGGCACGTTTTATAAAGCTACAAGTAACAATTTTACAGCTCTAAACTGGCAACACTGCTCAAATGGCTGGTCGTCATTGGTCGAGGTTGTGTCAGATGGAACCTTGTAACCTGTAAATTGTAATTTATAGCTTTATAAAACAGGCCACAGATGACATATACACATTACATTGATGAACAAATAAACTAAACATATTATCAACAACGGAGGGGTCAAGGCTCGCAAGTGAGTTCACTCTCAGCATGTAGAGAACTACCGAAGCCATCATTAATTGGCGCCCACCGCAAACCGATTCCGCTCGGGCAAGGGATACAAGGACAGATGTATCCTATTTATAGCCTTCTCTGTTTTTTGATAATAAATTATATGTGGCTACTGTAATTTGCGGACAAATTTGCTTTTTACTCTCTTTAAATGTTAACGAATTTGGTTTTAAACACTGAAGATAAAAAGGAGGGGTGATAGTTGTGTGTGTCAAAGGTTTGTCTCTCTGGGTGTCAATCTGTTTGTTTATTCGTCTGGCTGCTATCGCCTTTGTATGTATGTAAACTCTTTATTGAAAAATAAACCAATTACGAATAAGTACGTAGTTAAACTTGTGAACACTGGCGAAGCTTTCCCTTTAAGGGATCTCTTCCAATTAAGCTGACCAAGACTGAGGAAACTGTACGAATATAGCGTGTCTTTGCATTCCAAGGGAGATGTAGTTTAAAACTGAAATTAATCCTAATTAACTTGGGACAATCAAGAGTTATTAACTAGGGATTTTTAAATTTAAAAATTGGTTCCGTTTAGTTTTTTTTAAGTAACTATAATATTATGTTTTTACAGAATTCAACAATAATATAATTAAAAAGTAAACGTATTTAGAACTAAGCTACTCAAATATTAGAGATATAAATAATAATCACCACTATAAAAAGAACACCCCCTCTAGCAGTTCCGCTCGCGGCATGGTCCCTATGACACTGGCTGCCTTCTATTTGATTGTGGAGGCACCCGGGAATAAAATTAGCGGTCAAGCCTTTAACTAGTAAATTATACCGGTTATTGTACCGGTTGATATTTAAACTACCAGTTTTTTTAAAAAATGATCGGCATTTGTGTCGATTTATTTCGTAATACTGCTATATCACGAAAAATAAAGAACGTTCACTTTTTAAATGTTTTTTTTTGAGAAATGGCGCTGCTGCCAGTATCAGACTGAAATTATCAGCAATAACTTTACCTTGACGACTTGATTTCAAAGCTACTTATGATTTATTATGAAATATAATTATAAAAGGGAAAAAGCAGCAAGAATCTCATGAATAAATAGAATAATACTTTTCCTTCGTGTTATCGAGCAACAGTTTTTAATTGGCTTGTAAAATACAAAAGAGGGTGAGAGACTTTTAAATGAGAAGTGGGGCCGGGTTGACCGTGAACGGCTGTGACTTAAGAATCAACTTACAAAAGCTGTGCTGGCAATGTCGCATTTTAACGTTTATTTTGATTATTGCCGTGAATTTGAGTGTAATTCAGTATAAAAGTAACATATTTAAATGTGTGTAATGCCATACTTTGCAGTACTTTTTCTGTTTAATTATTAAAAACACTATTTCGCTTTTATAATTAAGACAAACAACGTTACTTTGTCAAAATCACATTTTAACAAAAAAATAATTGCAATTAGGTTGTCCGCTTGAAGGTCTCTAGTCTGTGTTTATAGACCGCTTTAAAACCGCTTAGAAAGGCCCATATCAATTGTTACTAATTATCAAATTTAAATGTGATGTTTTTATCTAAAATGTCACTATTTTAGACATCCATAAAAAACTGAAAAATAAATTGATAAATCAAGCACTTTTTTTTTATGGTATAGACTAGGCAAACGAGCACTATGCCACCTGATGATAAGTGGAAACTGTGACCCATGGACATTCGCATTCACAAGACTGCAAATGCGTTGCCAACCATGAGGACTAAGATGGAATGCCTATATGCTAGTCATTACACCGGCTGTCTTATCCCCAAACCGGAACACAATAATTCGAACACTGCTGTTTGGCGGTACGTTAATGGATAAGATGGTGGTAGCGATCCGAACGGACCCTGCACAAGGTACACCCGCTAAAGGCAATACCCGCAATAAACATACAAACCGAAAATTACTTAATTAGTATTTTCAAATTTTACTACCTCTTAGTTGAATATATAGAATTATTGCGTTCGTTGTCTTTCGACCCCTCAAAATGAAACATATTTTTGTGACCAAATGTAAACACGTTTTGTATAATTCGCACGAAGTTTATGATGTCTTCTTAAAAACGCTTAACGCCATGTATGAACGACTCCCGATTACCATAACTGACTTATCACAGATTATAAACACATTCGTGGTCAATTGTCAACATAATACTCGACTTCCTACCCTTAGACGAGACCTTTTACGTGAGCCCATTCAGAATCATACCGTGTTGGGAAGGGTCAGAGTTGGAACTCGTGCAGGTTTAATTCTTGGGTTCCCTCACATCACGTAGTTGCTGGTTAAACAATACGTGTTTTGGGATAACTCCGGGCGGGATAAGCTCTTCTTTCCATTATTTATTTGTGAAAACAGCCCGCAATGGAGAAGGTGCCGCGACCAGGAGGTATGTTTTTCAGAGAGGTCTGATTTATTTTTTACTCTGTATTCAGAGGTTCAGACGCAAATTATTATAATACAATTAATTAACGTGTGGGTAAAAGTAACAAGAATGTAACACTTATTTTTGCAACAATCACAATGGCAAACCACCGAGAGAACCGCAGACGCACTTCCCGCCTTCATTAATTAATTAATTGGGTTATTATTAACGTCGTGTATACCTTTAATTGACGTCCGTATCAGATTGTATTACCTACTGTTGTGAAAAGGAAAACAAAACTTACTATCAGCAAACATCGCTGATTCAACTCCGAAATGTACGGCCTATCCGCGCAATAATGTAACCAGCTTCCGAAAACGTAATAGGAATGATATTTCTGCACAAACTGGGAGCCTCGGTGATTCACGGTATCCTAATTACTGGTTACCTGCCAAATGGACTCGCAAATTATTAGCTGTCCTCTTTGCATCCAATCCGAACGTTCCGTGGTTGAAATTTGCTCGATCGTTTCCGGATGAGCGAGCTCATCAGTAGGTAGGTGGGTACAGTCGACAAATTCTATCGAAATGAGGTGAGGTATTAATGAACAAAACCAAACAAGTTTCATTGACGTGGTCTGTCATTTTACGGCACGCGATATATTTTGTTCACCGTATATCACCGTATGTCACTAAGCGTGCTATGACAAATCGATTAGAAATAGTCGAGTTATATAATTTGGAGATCTCTGGGGAAAGTCTAGGTTCAGTAGTAGCCATGTTTTAGCTGACCGATGAGTTAATTTTCCGTAAGACAAGATACGCGACGTCTAACGTCTGCTTACTGCTGCCGTCAGAGTATCGATCGGTTCCAATATCGTGTGAAAGTAACTACTACAGTACATTTTACAGACACCCTGACTCGGTGTACAGTCTAACTCATAAGTAACTGTACATTTTAGTACTGTCTTGCAATAACGTATTAAACTGAGAGTGGTTTGAACTTAATACATCAATTGCTGTGACAAGGTACTTAAGTGTTCAGCTACTTATGAGTTCATCCGTCACGTACCTGTAGGTATACAGCGTGACGCTGTAGGTGGCCGACAGCGAAATAGGGATCTATATCTTATTGTTAAAATATAGTAAAATATTGAAAACCCACTAGTTACAAGCAAATAAATCATGTCTTTCTAGCTCCAGGGCGACGACCGTGTTATTTTTGTAAAAGCGAAAGCTTTTCACACGCTCTAATTTATGGACACCCTCGAAGGGGTTGCGGGAACGACGCCGGTAATAATGAAAACTTTATTTTATTACTGAATATATAAACGGGACTAAATCGACTTCAATACGGTCGCATTTGCATTTTGTCATTTATATCACTAACGTGGCGGGTGTTTTCTCGTGGACCCCTTTTTATACGAAAAGCGACATACATAAATGTTCCATCGTAGCGACCCAGCTACAGGACCGAATAATTATAAATTAAGGAGTCTATAAAAGTAAAGGATAACGTCACAATATCATCCTCTTTAAAAATGGACAATTGGACAATCATTGTCAATTATGGACTCTAACAAAAATCAGCGCTTTAAAGCTTAATATTTCATAAACGGATCCCTTAATCGAATAATTGTTGTAACAAAACCGCAATATATTTGAAAGGCCTATCCAACGACATCCCACACTATGGGGTAGACGAGAAAAAATCATCCCCACGATACGTGTAGGGGCGGTATGTATTAAAAATAATTTTTTTTCAAGATTTTATTTTATTTTACCGCTTTGTTGGCAAGGCTGATATGTATATTCATAACAAGTTATAGCTATCTAGTACTAAGAATCTCTGAGCTAGGCTGCGGACGGACGGACTGACGGAGATGGCGTAACTATAAGGGTTCCTAGTTTGACTACGGAACCCAAATTACTCAAAAAACATAAATTTTAAACAGTATTAAGTCCAGTGTTTAAAATAAATATTCGGAGTTTAATTTTGTTGTTATTGCACTTAATGTCAACATACCTACCTAATAACAAAGTATTTTTACTACTACCGTTTTGTTTTAAGCAGAATAATAGCAAAAAATAGTCAGAACTGAATGAGCACCGGCCGGTTATTGAAAATGGCACGAACACTACGAGTTAATTAACGCGCAAACACGCAGTGATTGGTGTGATTTATTCGAGGGCGAATTAAACTGCCTGACAAATGTGCCGTTCGCTTTCACAACAAATATTAATTGTATCTTTAATAAATGTCTTAATTAATTCTGGCCATTGTTTCCACCGTTGTCTTTTGGAAACTTGCATTAATTCGGATGCCCAGCACATCAGCAACATGAATTATCCACTTTTTATTTATTTATTTAAGCTTTATTGCACTAAAATCAGTACGAATGGCGGACCTAATCGCATTCTCCATCGGTCGACCAAATAACCAAACAAAAAAAAAACTTATAAACTTATGACATACTCGTAATTATCCTATTAACTGCTAATACTTACTACAATAATTATAAATTATACATTAAAACCGTGTTTCACAATAGACAAGTAAATTTATCTGCCATTTAAAGTTGGCTCTCTCGTAGTCTATTTTCAAGTGCACGAAAGAGGGCTGTATTTATTCCTAAATATGTTTTACTAGTCGATTGTGAAACAGGCGGTAATATTTGTACAAACAAGAGTTATAGAATATAATGCATAACGATCTATAGATAAATATAAAGATTGAATATACGTATAGAAACAAAATCAGACCCTGAAATCGGATACGCATTTGTGTATTCTAGTCTACTGTTAACAGTAAGTCGTCAAGTCATCATCATCGTAGCCTACTGCACTGCAGTCCACTGCTGGACAAGGACCTGCCAAGGCGCCATAAACCTTGATCTCAGCTTCACGCATCCAGCCGCTTCCTGTATTCCTGTATAGGTCGTCTTGCTATCTGGCCGGTGGGCGACCCACACTATGTATATATTTAGAGAATTGTGAAGCTAAAAATCTTCATCAAAATGCGAAAACATTTCTCTCCTCGTAAACCTCGTCCGATTTTTGTGATGATTGAATATGCTGTAGATATCATGAAAAACTATGTCTGTACGGTTTCCTTCCAAGAAAATATTTCTTAGCACGAAAATAAATTAACAAACAAAGACAGAAACGTACAGACAGACCTAGGTCTTTATAATAACTACAACATATTCAAAAATCGTGAAATAAATTTGTATGGTTTTTTTTGACAGCTACGCGATTTTAGCGTCGCTTCAGAATCCTCTTAAGACTGAAAACTTCCATACAAAATGCGGTAACGTTTCTCTTCCCTTAAACTTAGTCCGATATGTTATAGATATTATAAATTAAAAACTAGGTCTGAACGTTTAAGCAAAATATTTCAGTTTTTTTATAATGATTACATTAAAAAATCTTGGAAATCGGACATATTATGAATGGGAAAAAATTAAAGCTACACGATCGCCTCAGAATCCTCTTCAGACTCGGTTACCACTCCAGAATTTAATTGTACCAGTGGTTGTCATTTCTGCGTCAGATCTGGCGAGCCCCATATTTATAACCGCTCAAAATTGATTATATTGTAAGAAATTTTGTAGTATTTTACGCTTGTTGGTGGATAAGGTGTTTGTAAGAATAATGTTTTTTTTCATAATCATAAAGCATTTATTTTGGAACTTAGTGTAGTTAGTATTTACACTTATAGCGAAATGGTCATGAATTCCAACACAGTAAAAAACCGACAGAAGGCATTCGGTATTCGCCAAGATATCTCTCAGAACGGTTGGCTTGGGTTTACTACTCAAGTGCGATAAGATAAGTTCAGTTCTAAGAATACCTTAAAGCGGGACAGGAGATTTGCAGTCAAGGTCTCTAACACTGATGTGAAACTCTAAATTTACCTTAAAAAATTCTCATCATCCCTTTTGATAATGATTAAGTTAATATGCCTGAAGAAGTAACAAATTAAAAAACAAAATAAATACATTAAATTTATAAATTTCGGGGTGTCACACAAATTGTCCTTGTCGCAAAGTATGCTCTAGGCTTGTACTATGGGTACTAGAGAACGATAAACATACTTATATACTGAAATACATACTTAAATACATCAAAAACATCCAAGGTTAAGGAATACTCGCGCACATCACTTTTATTTATGGGATGAAACAGGCGAAAGACTACACTGGCCACTTGATAGTAAGTGAGATGCGTGACCCATAGACATATACTTATATATTACCCAGACCGGGAACAAAACCCGGGACCGCTACCTTCGTAGGCAGGGTCACTAAAAACTAGGCTTAACAAGTCGCCAAATCGTATAATTCTAACGAAACGTCGTATCTCTGTCGAGATAGACGTCTACAATACCCGTAATAAAAGGCATTCAACACGTAGCCGAGAATCCTGACGCGTCGCATAGCCTATGGCCTGTCCCACTGCCGGCGAGGAAGCGGATAGTTATCGACAATTTTCTCGCTCAAGAAACGAACGAAAACGTAGATTCCGTGGCAATAAAAGAGTCGTACGCATATATTAATTGTAGATCGCTGGCTGCTCACACTGCCAGCGAGAACTTTCTACTAGTTTGTCGAAACCAATAATAATAGATCCCGTGTCAAAAGAGACACATATACTGATCGCTGGCTCGACTCGCTGCCCGCTCACCGTCGACAGTTGGACAAGGTTGGATGAACGCGCGTTTTTCTCGAAATTCGCGGAATCAGAAAGGGTGTAGAATGTCTTGTAATCAGAGGTCAAAGGCGCCGAATGTCGACCCGCAATAAAACTGAAGGTCCAAATCTCGGTTAGGTATGTGAGGAACTCTTTTGATAGATAACTAAGCTTTATACGGACGTAAAATTACGAATAAACGGAATTTAAATGTGATGTTTAGCACGAATTCTAGTGCGTAACATCGCATCACGGTTTTATTGGCGTTTTATAGCGGTCGATATAAAACAGGGGTCATGAAAGGTCCATTATCTTATAGTTTTCTTGATCGGAGTCCGCAGGAGACAGCTTTAAAATAGTATTCCTATGTAATTCCTTAAGTATAAGAAAATGGGTTGGTAAATAATTATTTTTGTAGGCAAATTTTACAGTATTTTTTCAGATTCTATCAACAAAGTGTCATAATTTGACTATGTATTATTATTACCTACCAACAGGGAGTCGTTGAGAGATCCAAAATTAACCTGCATGCGTCTTAACAGCGTGACATGAGTCCAGTAAAAGTCTTACAGTTTTCTATATAATCGCTACTTACCATTGACTTAAATCAAGTTATGGAAACTTCATGAAAATTCTAAAACATATGCAAAGTATTGAAATATCACAACTTCCGTTCCATAGTTGTACGGGCTTTTCCCCTAAATGAACCCGTGCAAGCTGTCAGCAGTAATAAAAGCAGAAGAAATGTTAGTTACGAAATTACATTATCTACATCTACAAAATCGAAAGCTTGCCAATTAAACGAAGTTCTCACTGACGAGAGAATTGTCAGCGACAGGAGCCACTGGCAACTTGAACGGGTGACAGGTAACGCGAATACTACCGAAAGGACATTAGTAATTTACCTACCAATGCAATATGGACCCTCTCACGTTAGCAGTGAGGTTATCTATATTATTAGAAAAAGTCGTCATATGCGCCATTTTGCTTGAATACGGTAAAATAGGATTCACTAGTTTAGAGTAATCGAGTTTCGGGCTCTGGAGCTGAGAAGCCTAAATGTTCTTTTCAGTCTATTCGCTATCTGATATTGGCCTAATTGATAAGTCTTTCAATGTTAGTAAAAACACTCAGATTCTGAAACTAAAAGTTCTACGGGCTATAGTTTCCCTTCTTCGTTTTGTATCCATTAGATCATGTTTTAGTTAACATAATATTTAAACTTTATTTCAGAATACACAAATTAAGTAAAAATGGCGGACTTTTTTCCTTGAGGCATTCTCTACAACAGTCAACCGTTGGGCCAAACAGAGACAAGTAAAGGTTGCTGCTTTGATGAAACGTTAAATTAAGAAATTATCTACATATTCGCACTGCTAGATCAAAACAGTAGTAACTCAAAATACAACTGTATTTTAAAATCAACTTTAATGAATTTCAAATAAAACTAACAAGGACTTTGAGTTGATACTGCTTTGATATAACAGTGCGAATTATGACATATACACAAGTAAAAAACATATTTATATAAAAACATAATAGTGAATGGTGATTGAAAATTTTCATTGAGTGTGTCTAAATTATCCTAACTTTTTTTAGCTCGTGTTAGTGTCCCACTGTAGGGTAGGGCCTCCCCACTTTTTCGGTATTGTTACTGATTGCATGTTCCCTCTAATCGCTTTGGAACACGTTCAACTCTTCCTGCTAACTTGTGGTCTGCGTCTGCTCCGGTAGCCATCCTGTTCCGGATGCATGACAAGCATGTCCAGGCCAGTCCCTCTTCAGCTGAGAGATCTTGACACCCACCGGTCTTGGAGCGCAAATGAATGTTTCAGATTCTATAAGTTATGCTAATACCTAGTATGCTGCGGTGTATCGACACTGGTAAATCTTGAATCGGGACTTCGGGACTTCCGTGTGACTAAGCCTGAGCACTGGGTTAGAATGGGAAGCTAACCAATAATAATGCCAAGCAATACTTTAATGTTAAGATTAAAATTCATTTGTTACTGATCATACTGTAGGGAATTTGTGGTTTTGGATAGATATGAATAGATAAAAATTAAAACGGAACTGGTTGCCAATAGAGATTGTAATATTCCATTCCTGTCTCCTTTAAACTCACAAGCCATACTGGCAACTCTTTAATGAGTGCTGCTAGCCTTAAAAGTAGTGTGTGTCTGCAAACGGTCCAATGTTATATCTAATAAAAATATTTTTAACCAATTTATCTTTTACCCAATTTCCGCACCCTTTGCAATTAATTTCCTCTGAATTCGGCAAAGATCTTTAATTTCGCGTTTAGAACGTCGAATGTTTTTAATTAGTCAGCATTTTTCCGCGTTCCAATTATAAACGGCGGCGGAAACAATAGACGCTCGACGTAGGGCATTACAGTCTGTGAGCACTTAGAATGTACAGTCGAGTTCATAAATATGTAAACACTTTAGTATCTTCTTTATTTAATGATGTCATGTTAAGTAACAATTTCACCAAACCACGTTAACAGACGATTAGAGCGTTAAATTTAAGATCGTTGGTGAAATTGGTACTTAAACTGCCATATATGAATTGTCAGAACGATTAAAGATGAAATTGACAATGTACTAAAGTGTATAACATATTTATGAGCTCGACTATACTTTGGGTATGTACTTCTCTCTTACTCAGTCTTAATGTATGAGAGTGAGGAAGAGACCATTACAAACCCGAAGCACCTTCTAAGAGCTATCGCATTGTATATGGGCTTCGGAAATATATCTAAAACACGGGGCTCTATTCTACTCGGTAAAACTAATTGCTTTTGACATGTTATCGTATTGTCAACGTAATGGTAGCTCTTATTAACTTTACGGTAATGGCGGCCGATGTGGTGCATACTCATAACACATTGTATTTTGTCGAACAAGTTTGTCTTGATCTTGCGTTCTCTATTAGCGTATTGGAGAGACTGAAAAAGGAATATTAAACGAACTTTTCCAACCACAACCGATGTACCAAATCGTTATTGGTTCATTGTTTATTCACTAGTGACATCCTGTGAGCGATTACGTATAACTTTATCAAAACACCTGCTAACAAACGTAGCATTGCGCAAAAGCATTTCTTGCCGCGAGTTTGTTTTTTTGGTACTTAGTCATAAGTCATAAGTATGAGAATTTTAATCACCGGTATGTGATTGAAAAAATATGGACTCTGGTCTTCTGGCTGAGATGCTCGTATCAGAAACTTTCATTACAGTTTTTCTACTTGAAGACACTGCCCAAGGAGGTGTATTTTCCGGTGTAATTCATAACGTGAAGTGTTAGTGCCGTGACGTCACTACAACGAACATAAAGCCTTCGGTGGCCATCTGTCTCGGTAATCCCGAGTGCCTGTTCGCCTAAACCGTCCTGTCCACAGTGGTGTTGGTATTTAACGAAGGGGTTATTCTTTTGATGAATACATCGACGGTAAAATCTAAGAAACGCTGCAAGAAACTCAGCAGTCAGTCATTTATTAAACATATTTCATATTTCATATTACAATGGTACTACTTAGTCTAGCATTATATAAAGCTACAAATATTAAATATATATAATATCAAATAACATGTGTAGAATTTTAATCACAGGCGAGATAAAAAAAATCAAAGTAAAAACCATCCTCTTTAGTGGTGACCCGGTGAGGTGAGAATCAAAAATCTACCCCATACGCGTCTCGATCTTGGTGCATTCGACTCGCTTCGACTGTGCGTGGGTATTAGATGCGTACCGGTGCATAATGCAAACAGGCGCGCGGGTCTAGTTATCATGGCCCACTAGTATTTCAAATACACTAGCATTTTTTGCGGGTGGTAGGACCTTGTGCGGGGTCCGTCCGGATCGCTACCACCATCTTATCCATTAACCTGCCGCCAAACAGCAGTGTTCGCATTGTTGTGTTCCGGTTTGGGGATAAGACAGCCGGTGTAATGACTAGCATAGAGGCATTCCAACTTAGTCCTCAGGGTTGGCAGCGCATTTGCAGTCTTAGGCTTGCAGTCTTGTGAATGCGAATGTCTATGGGTCACAGTTTCCACTTACCATCAGGTGGCCTGTGTGCTCGTCAGCCTTCCCTATGCCATAAAAAAAAAAAAAATTTGATCCGCGAAGTTACCGTTTAACTCTTGGTGATCATCATCATCATCATCATCATGAGTCCACTACTGGATATAGGCCTCTTCCATAGCACGCCACTGAGCTCGGTCTTCAGCTCTTCTTCTCCAGTTACCACCAGCTAGCTTGCAAATATCATCGCTCCACCTAGTCTCAGGACGCCCTACTCCACATTTGCCAATTCGTGGTCTCCATTCTAGAACTCGTCTTCCCCAACGGCCATCAGTTCTACGGCAAATGTGACCAGCCCATTGCCATTTCAGCTTGCTAATTCTCATGAGAATGTCGGTAACTTTGGTTCTCTGCCGAATTACTTCGTTCCGGATTCTATCCTGTAGATATACACCAAGGATAGCTCTTTCCATAGCCCGCTGAGCGACGTTAAGCTGGGGAGGTAGTTGTGTCGTGAGTGGCCAAGCCTCGCGTTTCCGTATGACCTCACAGGTAGGACGCACTGATCGAAGACTTTTGTCTTAAGAATTTTTGGTATAGGCGAAGAAAAGACCCGACGGAGTTCGTTATCTTGGTGATAATCATAAAAACCCGTCTTGATTCCGGTATTAAAACAAATATTTATTTTTCCTTTATTGAGTTAAGGAATCTTCTGAATATTTGTAAAACTGGCCAAGACATCAACACGAAAGAAACATGAAACAAGATGACGTAACTCTCTTAATTTATTATTGTTTGTAATGGCTTTCGGATTCGGAAGCAGTCGAGACATTGTGTTTTTTGAATATTGTTTCAAGTTTAGGGCGTCCGAGCACTTTCGGCCTCGGCCGAGATTCTAGGCGGTAAAACCCATGTCGTCTTTGACCTGTTATCACTCGTATTTTCAACGTTTTGATAGCTCTTATTTACTTGATAGTAATGGCGGCCAAATTAAAAACAATACCATAATAGCTGGTTTACATTGGTCTAGCATAACATGCCTAAATACATAAAAAAATAATTTTATTTATTAAATTGACTGTTACTAAAATAGTACAAACTTTACATTTAAAAGTTAAAGTTAAAACTAAACTTATTTAAAATAAAATAAAATAAAACTAAGCTACTCAAATATTAAAAATTAAACATAAACACCACTATAAAAAGAACACCCCCTCTAGCAGGTCCGCTCGCGGCATGGTCCCTAAGACACTGGCTGCATTACCTCTCTGGATGGCTAGCCCAATCCTTTGGGAAAGGTAAACGCCAGCTCTAGGGTCTCCGGAGGTGTCGATAAGCCGGGATGACAGGGCCTTAATAAAACTTTTCATGTCAGCTGACCAAGGTCCCATTGTTTCCACCGCAAGCGCCACAAATTCGTAATTATTTAATAATGATGAATATTTGCTGTTGTAACGACGCAATGTACTTCTACTGACATGCTTTCGCTCGATCAATGTAAATCAGCCATAACAGATCAAAGACGATCTGGTTTTTAGCATCTAGAATAAAGGCCCTGGCTTGGTGCGTCGGCCGAAGCGGCAGCGACGAGTTGTAAGCGGCCACGTGGCGGCCACCAACAAAATTAAATGCAAAGAGTCTATGAAGATAGAGGACGCCCTTGACTTCGTAAACGCGGAACAGCACAACTCCAAACACCAGCACAATAACTATTAAAACATCGGATAAAAATTACGAGAAAATCATTCTGAGGTACTAAGTTCGATGGGTCGGCTAGTTCTAATAAATGATTTCTACGCAGGGACGATGCAAACGTTTCAGCTGCCCTCTGCTCATCACTCTTACAGTTTGGTTGTTCAAAGAAGGGCGATTTTTTTTTGTTTTCATACCGCGATAACTTTGTGCGGACGCCTACGAAACTAATTCAAAATTTGTATTACTTACAATGTTATACATTACAAATACTGAATATTATTTTCAAGGGACAACTGTAACATTATGTTGTTAAAATACACTCAGAAACATGTATTTACCATAGATTCGTAATTTCGCAGGACGCCATTTCAAAGTTATGTACTGCGTCAAATACCGTAGTAATGTGACCGTTTCGGAGCCAAAAATTATCCGATTACTGTTACGTGGTATTAAATTGTTACTTAATTGTCTTTTTTTATAAAACAGATATATTATGAGTTTTAAATTTTAAAATAAACAATTAATCATTCATTTCATTGTACAAAATAGTCCGGACGATTTAGATCGCGCCCGTCTCCTCGCTGTCTCAGCAGGCGAATCAGGCCACTGGCTCCACGCTCTTCCTTCCCGTAATATAGGCACAGTCTTGGACCCAAGCTGCTTGCGAATTGCAATAAGCTTACGGCTTGGAGCCAGAATCTGTGAACCTCATACTTGTACGTGCGGGAAGGAAGTGAGTGAGCTGGGACGACATGGCCTTTCATGTTTTAGAAGTGCTGGCCGTTTGTACCGCCACGGCACAATTAATGATCTGATCCGTCGTTCGCTTGCCACTGTCTCTGTGCCTGCTGTCCTGGAACCAGCAGGTTTGCATAGAGACGATGGCAAGCGACCAGACGGAGCTACGTTGGTGCCGTGGAAACTAGGTAGGGCACTGGTGTGGGACGCGACGTGTGTTGATACATTCGCCCTTTCTCACGTCCAGACAACCCGTAATCGGGCCGGTGCAGCAGCTGAACAGGCCCAAACCAACAAGCGCCGCAAATATTCATCATTATTAAATAATTACGAATTTGTGGCGCTTGCGGTGGAAACAATGGGACCTTGGTCAGCTGACATGAAAAGTTTTATTAAGGCCCTGTCATCCCGGCTCATCGACACCTCCGGAGACCCTAGAGCTGGCGCTTACCTTTCCCAAAGGATTGGGCTAGCCATCCAGAGAGGTAATGCAGCCAGTGTCTTAGGGACCATGCCGCGAGCGGACCTGCTAGAGGGGGTGTTCTTTTTATAGTGGTGTTTATGTTTAATTTTTAATATTTGAGTAGCTTAGTTTTATTTTATTTTATTTTAAATAAGTTTAGTTTTAACTTTAACTTTTAAATTTTAATGTAAAGTCCGTATTGATAGAATGTTACAAAACAAGATGTAAATTAAGTCTTTGTGTACTAGCTCGTTATACATTAATCATTTGAATTTCAATCAGCCTAAAACTCAATCTAATAGTTTAAAAGATTTTCGAAATAATATGAACGTACAATAGGCAACTTTATAATAAATCGATTTCATAACCCGAGTGATAAAAATCGATACGTTTTCAAAATCGGTATTTTTTGTAACCGATTTTTTTTTCTCATTCCTGCACGCAGGTTCCTAGGTTCCTAGGTTTTGGCAGCTGTCAAATCGGCTTTCTTAGAACGACCAAACTGTACCTGACGATATTTTTGCATCGCTGCGCCTCGTTCGCAACTTGATTGATACCGAGCAACCAAGGACACCTCAAGACCCCAACTAAACCGGCTCGATCTGCCCCGTTGATATTGCCCGAACTACCTTTGTTTGAAGACGAACTACTGTTAAATTGTGGCTAAGCCAATATATCTTCTATTTACTGGGTCGCTTGCTAGCACAATGCGTTTTAAATCTGGAATAATTATAGGTGACACTTAAGTAAGTTTATATAATGTCTTGAGATAATTGTCCAATAAAAAATGGTTTCAATAACTACCAAAATAAGAAATGTGTTAGTTATTTATTTATTATTTGGGAATTGTTCAAAAACATATTAAGTAGAGTTTTAGCAATGCACACGAAACGAACAGAAATTGAAAAACAAAATCCGTCTTACTAAATACGAGTAAAGAAAAGTCCTTGTTGTCAACGATTCTTGTGCAAGCACCCTTACACTAAGTGGAGGCGAGCGGAGTGAATTCGTTATTTCCCACAACTTCGGTTTTAATCAACACAAACAATCGGTCTACTGCAAGAAACCCCAGTCTCAAATTATTTCTCCCCGCCTCTGTCTCTTCAATGAATTATGAAGAAAGTGTGACAAGGACAGTGTCATGAAGTTTCGATTTGGACGGTTTAGAGTAAGGTGGTTAGAGCTCAGCCTTCGAGTGTAACAGCATCATGAGAATCTCTTAATCCTGCTGCTGTATATTTACAAACGGAAGCGTTAAGTCTGAGAAGCATGATAAACAAGCTTTGGTTTGTGAGATGGAAAGGTAATAAGTTCAGCGGGCCTCATATGGCTGCGTTTGTCGCGTGACAAAATGTCGACGAAACACCCGTCTCTTTTTGACGTATGTAAGTACGAGAGGGACGGATGCTTTATCCACATTTTGTCACGCGATAAACGCAAACAACTACAACAACTAGGCCCGCTGATGGACACAATTAATGTATTGAAGATTGTTGATATTGAAAAACCGTTAGAGTTTTGAAATTTTGGTACACGTTATCTGAGCGCTATTGGCCAAATAGGAATTTAATTCCTATACCACTTTGGACTTGACGTGTAAAAGTGCCCGTGCGGCCTACTTACTGAATAAATGACTTTCATTTTTTTTAAATCTTTTATGTCAAAGCCACACTGTAAATAAAATCATAAGAAGTCTCTTACGTTTTGATTGATTACGTCACTTTGACTTAGTCCAAAGTGGTATAGGAATTAAATTCCTTAACTGTAGGTAAATATGTATTTGTACACAGTTGTATGAGCAAAAGGCGGATGGGCGGGTATTTTTGCCGGTGAGTACTTTATAAACGTAAATTATTATGTAAAGTAATATAATTTATGTTAAAAATGAAACAGCTACCTCTATATATAGGCTCTATTCTATTTGGACTAAGCCTAATGGTTTTTGACACTTTATCGTATTGTACTCGGCGGCCATTAATATCAAGTAAACAAAAGCTATCATTTTCGAAATATAATTGACCGTATTCAAGCTTATAGTCAAACTCAAACAACACCTGCTAAAATAACTTTATGCTAATATTTGGTAATTATATGTAACATAAATTATGCATGACGAACGGAGACTGAATAAGGTAATATTTATCAACATATTATACATATGTACGTGTTATATATCAAATCAGAGTTGTCTATAACTCACTTTTAAAAAGTTCACTAATTGTGTGTGCAATAAAACTGTTAACGTATATTAACATTAACAATGCGCGACCATAAGCAGTTTAAAATAGTACATTGTTGCCTAGGCGCGGAAAGTAAGGGTTTTCCTGACGAGGTGGTTAGCAGGCCGAGCAATAGCGAGGCCTGCTAAAATACGAGTCAGGAAATCCTCGTTTCCGCCGAGGCATACATAATGCTTTTCTCAACTATGTGAGGAAATAATACAAATACATTTTTAAAAAGCAAGTAATTTAATTATGCAGAATGAACGAATGTTACCGACTGTCAATTGTTTTTAAATGCTAACCATAGAAATTGGAATGCAAATTCAAAAAGAAACACGCACTGTGCTAAAAAAGCGAGCAGTTACCTTGGCTGTTTGGAATTTTTGTCTTGGTCCTTTTGATTTTGTATGCAAATTGACAGCATTTTCAAGAAAAATATAGACATGGACGGAAAGTGTTTTTATATGGTTTTTTTACTCCTAGGAGTAAAATGAGGCTCTTTCTGTCCTTGTCTTTCAATCGGAAAACCGTTTTTTCCGAGCATGTTTGAGAAAAGTATATTTAATTGCCAAATATTATCGTGGCTGCTGCATTACATCGAACGACATTCCGATTAAACTATTATGTACGTACAAAACAATTACTTACAAGCAGGAAATAGCAGTTTGCTTACCACAACGTCTAAACAGTCGACAGCACTCGTTTCCCTAACTGGCCGTTTGTGATTAATACTGTAATGCTAACAGTAGAATTGTAGATTGTGAATGCTCAGATTAAATGTCTTATGTAAATGTAGCAAAAAATCGATGCCTTCCAAACTTATGATATTAGTAATACTCTTAAAAACGGCTCTCTGTTTAACGGTTCATCGAGTGAGCGAAGTCATACGCGCTACTCGACGGGTAAATCGGATAAGCTGTGAATGCACGCCCTCAAATGCTGTTTTTACGCTCTAATGGGACATCTTTAACTAACCAGTTAATAATGATTGGTCCGCCGAGTTATTTAAGATCACCTACCAGGTCTTACGTTGTTGTCTTCCTTCTGCCAACAGTATAGGTACTACAGCACAATGGAACCCTGACCCATCATAGAACTGTGTCACAGTGATGTAATGGTTCAAGCCGTAAGAGGTGTCAAACGAATTGTTTGTGATGTCACTGTGACACCGTTCAGGGTAGGTCAGGGTTCCATTGTGCTGATAGTAGATTGGCCATGAGGACAGAGACGCAAGTCTGGAAAGATTCTCTTGTTGCACACTGAAGGCAAGTAAGTACATGTCCAAATACCAAAAATAATAGATTGAATAATAAGACGCATTTCTTAAAAAATATACATCGTGAACACTGAAAAGGAGCGCAACGGGCCGCAATCGATGGCGAACTGAGATCCACTCGCAGACGATTACCAGCCAAGATAATTTCATGAACTCGGTAGGTCAGCAGGCCTACCAAGTTGCGTACTAAGATTCGAGTAGCCATCGACTATAGAGATCTGTCATATTTTTTATGGAATTGACATAAGCGCTCGATGCGACGTCCGTGTGGCAATTAGCATTAATACTATACGTTTTTGAATTCGCAGAACGCATCTTGTCTAGTCAGAGCAGTCTACGTCGAGGCACTTGAGATTTACAACCGCCTTTCAAAGTTCCTGACTCTATACGAGGTGTATTGTAGGTGCGTTTCGACTGGCTCCTAAATCTGAACTACCATTTTAGTGGTATTTAACTTTCCTATAACAACGAATTGCTTGAATTTTCTATTAATTAACTTTGTAACTATTTTTCAATGTACTCGTAACCATTTGAGTTATGCAGTGTATAGTATTTAAATGGTTTTTTTTTTGTTTAAGTCACCATTTTCTTTTATCACAATTATCACAGTTATGGTGGATTAAATTCTCTCTCTTCTGAGGATGCAGGCTGTGTTTTTGACCTATACAAACACAGAATGTAAAACTTGTTATATAAGTTTCTTAAAATGGTCTTAAATATTTTGGTACCTACCTAACCTATCAACAATAACTGGGGCATATACTTTTTCGTCTATACAAACTATTATTCAAAGTTGTAAACCTAGTTCTAACACTAAACAATCACTAGCTAGTGTAACCCACTAAATTGTCCGCTCGTGCATTTCGCTGCACGTACCGAGTGCATTAGGCAAACATCGCCTTGACAACATCCAGCTACTTAATACACGCTGCACGTACTATGTTCGAAAATATGCAGTTATAAATAAGATTTTTGAAATCACTCTTGATATTGCTGATAATATACTTAAAGAGGCTTGAAGCATTGACGAGATCCTATGGCCACCTTCCGTCTCCATCATCATACCAGCTCGATGGTACATGCAGACACGGACTTTAATTATGCCACTATGGAACCCTGTCGTAATGACAGCGTCAAGTGGCGAGACAGAAAATACATGGAAATTCATGATGTTTTATACGACAACGTACCATATTATTCTATTTGTACCATATCAGAATTGCATAACCATAACATAACATAACCACTTTCTGGACACAATTCCAGATGCTAATGTATTTGTTTGTCTACTAGGACGATTCAGTTCAAAATCATTTACTTTTTAAGTTCTTATTTGTTGTATAGTTTTGGCCGTTTTGTCTGCATATGTATATCGCGTGTCTTAAGCTTTGGTATAATAAAATGTTTGTCAGAGATGTTCTTTGAATAATGAATAAACTAATAAATATGTTTAATTTCAATAAAATCCAACAGTTAGAAGTAGGTTAAAATTGATAAAAAATAATAGGAGACAATAACTCACACAAAATGAGCTAGCTAGTCCCAAACTAAGCTCTAGGCTTGTTTAAGTATAATAGACAACTAATAAAATGTACTACACACGCGGACTAATAAAAGGGGTCAGAGTGCGTTTTTCATACTAAAGAGGCTATTTCGAAGCCTTGGTTCCTCGCCAGGGAATGCTTTTAGTGAAATGTGATGATGAATACCTCGAGCATCGATACAGGACTTCCAGAGTGCCTAGGATACCCAACTGAATGAATCTGCGGTTAACGCCGGAATAGTGCATGTTCAGAAAAACATCTAAAATGACAATAAAATGTAAGGAAATCCAAGTGCTGACCCAAACTCTCCCGCTGTGATGTTAACTGATTGTGCGATCAGTTAGGTATCTTAAGAACTTTTGACCTCCTCTATTGAACCTCGCAGTATCCACCATTAAAACTCACTCAAAACAACCCCTGGCGATTAACCAAGGCTTCGAAATAGCCTCGTTTGTATGAAACACGCACTCTGACCCGTATATTTGTCCGCGAGTGTAGGTACTCATGTAGAAAAATACATAGGTACCTAAATGCATAGAAAACATCTAAGACTGGTCAATAATTGTGCTCATCACACAAATATTTGCCCATATCAGGAGTCGAATCCGTAACCGCAAACTTCGTAGGCAGGGTCACTAGGTCACTAGCAACTAGGCTAAACACGTAGTCGGAACAGTGTCTATTCTATTCCAGGTTATAATGTGTCAGAGCAGTTGAAACCAAGGGTATATAAATATTTTCGCGTTAGTAGTTAGTCGTTCCTTGCCTAGTGACAATTTTTCATACAAAAGTTTGAAAAAGGAACGAGTTAAATCTTTCTAAAATATCTCTCAGTACGGCAGTTGGAGCTCCATATTATCTGCGATCTCCCGAATCTATAAATTGGGAATCACATAGGTAATGGTCTTCAAGAGCTTTCCACAAGTACCTTGTTGCTTATGAATAAATAGCTTGTTGTAGGATAAAAATAATAATTTCACTCATGCTTTAAATGTGAGAGTAACATATTTTTTTGTATTGGCACAGCTCCGCTCGTCTCCGCCTCAGTGGAGCCGCACCCGAGAAAAAGTGACTGTGTCATACTCGTACCTAAAGGAAGACCGATATGGCGAAACTATGATTGTAGTTTGACTACGGTACCCCTAAAAACGGTTAACATATCCTAACTTTGCTTTGCGGGTGGTAGGACCTTGTGCAGGGTCCGTCCGGAGCGCTACCACCATCTTATTACTTATTTTTGATGTTTTTTTTTTTATTAATCTTGTCCATTAACCTACCGCCAAACAGCAGTGTTCGCATAATTCTGTTCCGGTGTAATGACTAGGATAGAGGCATTCCATCTTAGTCCCCAGGGTTGGCAACGCATTTGCAGTCTTAGGCTTGCAGTCTTGTGAATGCGAATGTCTATGGGTCACAGTTTCCACTTACCATCAGGTGGTCTGTGTGCTCGTTTGCCTTCTCTATGCCATAAAAAAATATGTTTCGTGATACTTTATATAAAATGCATTATATCGTTTACTTTGTTTACTTATCTAAAACCTTTTTTCAACCCACGTGTCTCAAGAATGAAATGAGTATCAGAACTAAACCGTACCGTACCGTAACCGTAGCGTGATCTGAGCTGACGGGCCGAGTCCGCGACAGTTTGGACAGGCGGATGACAACTAAATGCGGACAGATAAACGTCCAATTATCCGGTGTCCGTGTGTCCGGGTGTCCTGTGTTGGACGACCGAGCAGCAGTTATGTTAAAGTTTACACGTGTTACTAAAATGTTGCTTATACAAACAAGCTGAACAGGAAAATATTTTAGAGAAAAGTTCGTTTTTGGAAGCACCTTCTTTTTATAACCGTACAGTTTTTTTTGTGTTCTTTGATTCTTATACAGTCCAGGTGTTTTCTAATAGTTTTCAAACTCATTTTTCACCCGTTGACGTAACATTAACATTACTATGTAACGAGTTTAATGTTATTGACCTTACATTTATAATGATATTATTTGTGTTAGATTTAATAATGATTACCCTATTATCTTGTAATGTATAAAAATATAACCTGCTGGAGTGTTCTTGCGGCGCTTCTTCTTCTCCGCAATGAAGGTCTTGATGCTGGATAAATAATTTAAATTTTAAATTTTAAATTTTCATTGGCGCCATAACACGGGGCCAGCAATTGCGAATTTGACGGTAGCACAGACGCCTGTCAAATCCTTAATTCACCAAATGCTTATCATGTCAAAAGCTTATTTCGTTAAACTCTAGTATTGTCCAATCCTTGGTACGTCTTATCCTAGTGTTGTCAAGTCCCTGTTTCGTAAAATACTTGTTCTATCAGATGGTTATTTCATCTAATTCAAGTTACGTCTAAACCTAGCCTCGTCAGACCCTTGTTTCGTCAAATGCTTAGTGAGTCAAAAAAATATTTCGTCAATTGATTATTTTGTCATTAACGTGTTTAAGTCAAGCATTAATACAATCTAACACAAAAATAATGCAATTTAAAATAATGAATAACCAGGGACCGGAAAACCCGTTCCTTTGCTTAAGCCGTTCGAACGGCTTACCCGTTCATACGGTAAGCCAATCGTTTCGGTAACCTCTTCACCGGCTTATTCAACGATTAGATAGCCCTAATAGCCGGACCCTAACCGTAACCCTTTTGCAACCGCTTACCGAATGTCGTTGGGTTTGATATTTATTTGAATAAGCGCTTACCGTTCGGGTTAGGGTAACCCTTTCGCTCCCTTCCCGCGCGCCGCGCGCGCCGCTATTTTTACGTGTATTGGTATTGGCACTATTGGCTACAGATGAACAGTAAAACTGGCAAAGGATACCAGACAAATGCCAGCATCGTGCCACGTGCCACTATAGGTACTCACCTTTGAAGCGCGCGCGCCGCCCGAGTTTAGGTTTCTTTAAACGGTCCAATAATATGTCGTACGTAGTTTGTCAAAGAACTAAATTTGCTTGAAGGTATTTTAAGCGGTAACACATTCGGAGGTTTTGATTAAGCGGTAAGCCAAATTAACTCGATCGAATGGATTATCCGTTTAATGTGTGAACCGATTAAGCGCTTACCGAAATGTTCGGGTTTATAAAAATCAGCGCTATAAAAACCCTTTAAAAACCCCGGGTTAGAGTAAGCGGGTCCGGTCCCTGAACAACACCGATTTACATGAAGTAAACAGGACACGATTTTTCCTTTTAGCCTGTCCAGAAAGATAAAAAAAACCTTGCCATATTACAAAAAATATATGAACTTTTTTATTGCAATTCACGAAATACAGTTAAAAGTATTAATGGAGCCCCCATTGAAGGTTTTTTTATTTTTCTGGTCAGGCTATAATATACACCGTGGGCCCGAATAACCCGACCAATTTTAACAATCGATACTTGAGCCTATTTGTAGAATATAATGGGTATAATATGTAGTCCAATAACGCATAATTTCCGAGATTTTTATTATTTAAAAATCAATTCCATAGTTAATTAAATTTGAACTCTGTCACCTTAACCTAAAGCATTATTTACTAAGAAAGATTCATGTTGTAAGTAGCAATATCATCCACATACAACATAAATTAATTAATCAATTTCTTAGTAAATAATGCTTTAGGTTAAGGTGACAGAGTTCAAATTTAATTAACTATGGAATTGTTTTTTAAATAATGAAAATCTCGGAAATTATGCGTTATTGGACTACATATTATACCCATTATATTCTACAAATAGGCTCTAGTATCGATTGTTAAAATTGGTCGGGTTATTCGGGCCCACGGTGTATATTATCCTCTGCCCTATGCCTATTAATAACGTTATTATCTGCTAGGTATATCCTAACCTCTATGTTCTATACCGTACTATATTAGAAAAAGCTGTATACAAGTGAGCCGCAAGCCGAGGCGAGCGAAACGAGGAAAAATAAACAAAAGGAATAAATAAACACCAAATGACTAACAAAAAGTATTTAGTATTCTAACAGAAAAAAATGAGCTGATTTTTTTTAATGTGTCTATGATGTCGCGGTAGTTTATGCATTAAAAAAAAGTATTTGAGGACGTCTAACTAAAAGGTTATTTTTTTTCATTTTAAACGGCCAAAGAAATATGTAGGAATACTCAAACCAACAATTGATGAGAACCAAAAAAGAAATCTTTAATGAAAATGGTGCATAATTATGACATCCAACCTCGCACTGTTGCCCCAATGTTACATACTGTAGGCGTGGATAACCATAGTCCAAAAAGCACCGGAATGCGAGGAAAGTCAAAAAATTATAAACTACTTCACCGACCAGAGGATCAAAATATTTATTCCGATATGTGGTGATATGCTCAACAAGCGTTGGAACTAAAAGTGAAGAAAAAGGTTATTTATTTTACTTTGTTACATTAAAAAGTAAAGTCATATATTATAATAAGAAGTACAAAAAAGAAGAACACGGTTTCGTAACAGTTGAAAGGAGAAGGGCGGGAGATATATTGAAGGACAAATTTGCAACCAATTTTTTTTTATTCAGAAACATGTTTCATGCAACTATCGTGGGTTAAATAAACGTGCTTGCTTAGTTTGTAAAAATATTGTTTTATTTATAAAATGTATTTTAGTTCTTACCTGTATAATGCAGAATTAACAAAACACGAAACTATTGACTCACTAAGCTTTTGACGAAACAATGATCCGACGAACTTAGGTTTAGACGTAAGTAGAATTAGACGAACTAAGCATCTGAAAGAACAAGTATTTTACGAAACAGGGACTTGACATAGGAATAGACGCACCAAGGATTTGACAAAGCTAGAGTTTGACGAAATAAGCTTTTGGCATGATACGCATTTGGTGAAATAAGGATTTGACAGGCGTCTGTGGTACCAATTTAACACTAAAAATCTTTGTTTGGCAGTTATTCATACTCGTAAATAAAATCAATACGATCTTCGAGCTTTCCGGATTTAATTAATCGTCCTCGCAATTAAATCGTCTGTAACGCTGCAATAACTTGTATTTCGCAACAAAAAGCGCTTGAAGTGCAAATAAAATTTAACTGCTTATAAAACCAGATTATATTAAACCTTCGGGCTTGAATTGCGAGCAAAACAGGCTTAATACCTACGCAAGAGTGCGCTGCAAACTTTAGACATTCCGCTTTTATTCTATTTACTTTTTATTGTTTGTATAATCTTTCTTGGCAACTATGCGGCGACCGGCAGAGTCCGCTTCGGAGCGGATTCTCTGTACTTTTATTGTATTTTTATTAATACGCAGGTTTAATTTGTTTGAAAAAAGTCGAGAATTGTTAGGGAGTTTTGTCGTTGGATGAATAGATGGCTGACGGCTTATTGTGCCATAGACTACATTTGTTGTTTGTGGATGTTAAATTGGTTCTGTACAACTGGAGCTGGTTCTATATGCTCGATCGTATATTTGCAGGAGATAAAAAAATGAGGCCCGCTGGAGTAAGTGATTGGTTCTTAAAGAAAACTATGTTGGTTTATACATGCCATTTGTTATGAAAACTTGAATGTTGTCTCTGAAATCAAGATCAAGAAAATACTACAGAAAAGAAAATCCATAATACGTAATAAATTATTTAAAACGGTCAGCTATTTTTATTCCAATGCCACCTGTACCTAACCTAATTATCCCCAATTAAACGTTGCGCAAAAAAGGTGGTTATACTAACAATTTATAAACTGTGCTATGATGACAGATGTCTTATAAAATACTAATAACGGCGTTAGAAATATTTAAAAAAACCAAATAAGCTTATAAAAAAATATCAGTTCGTAAATGATTACCAATTAATTGTTTATTTTGCAAGTTATTTCTTATCTTACAGATGGGCCCTTTCGGATACACTTCGACCCTTTAGGATTTTTTGTGCGACTACCCTTTTACACACTCAGCTGTTCGAATGTGCAGGTTTCCTCACGATGTTTTTCCTTCACCGTGAGAGGATCGGGTAATGCACTTAAGTTAGAAAAACTCATTGGTTCATGTTGACCGCGGGGGTTCGAACTCAGTACCTGTCGACCCCATAAGCCACTGGGTAACCGACGCTCTTAGTAAGTTATATAGGATTTTACCTTATGGCAAACCAATTATAAATAAATATTATTATGTCAAAATACTAGCTAAAATGCAGATAATTCTACCTGACTGAGGGGCTATTACGGCGTTTATCGCGTGACAAGGTGTGGATAAGGCATCCGCCACCTTCTGACACGGAAGTAAGTACGAGAGTGACGGTGACTTTATCCACATTTACACGCGATATAAACGCAGCCATACTAGGCCCGCAGAAAGCGTTAACATAGAGGATATATCTAGTGTAAGAAAAATATTTGCTTATTCGCAAAGAACGCGCGAAAGCAAACGAAACAACGTGCGTCCTAACGAAGCGAACTATGCGTTATATAGAAGTTCAATCAGCGAAGACAAACTGAATTGAGTTGATCGATATAAAAGTATCCATACAGCTGGTGTTAAGCTATTCGTGTTTTCTCAAGAAAGAAAAAGACAAAAAAGAAGAATTTACAACGGTCGGAAACGTAATTGAATCGCATAGGAAATGATTTAGCTCATACTTGTTGCTCGGTGTGTCGCTGCCATTATAAACGAAAGGGAAATCCAAGCGACAAACAAATCGCACATTAATCAATAATCGCAGAAAAAGCGTCGCAAGAAAAAACGTGCAGAAAGTCATTAAGATGATTATAAAATGTGAAAACGTTAAACGTCGTCCCATTTATTAACATAAGTGATTTAAGGTAGGTATAGTAAATAATCTAACGACATCGACATCGTAGTTCGAATTTATGTTGCTTTTTAATTAGCTTACCTTAGCTTATGGGTCGAGGAAGTACGATAAATATGAACTTACCTTAGACAATACGTTGTTTGATCATTTATCAGCATTTTTTTTTAAAGTTCGGAAACCCCCGAACAAAACGCATATTTATTCTAGACCTACTGGGCTAAGTTAGGCCGTATTAATAAACTCATCTTGACTGTGAGGCCCGTCACAAGATACGTCAAAGTAAACGCCAAACCACAGAACACTGTCATTTTTGACATATCTCGAGACGAGCGTTAGAGTTGAGATCAGTTTATTAATATATGCCTAAGACAGCCAAAATTAATTTACCTATTTTTGAAGTGATCAATTTTGTTAAAATTCAGGATTATGATGCAAAAACGGTCGTCTATGTACTCATAGCACATTGTGCCCACGATAGGCCTTATCGTGGCCTCGATTTTAAATAGGGAAAATAAATCAAGCCTTACTTGATTACTTGAAGAAAGATATGTCAAATCATTTTTGAAACCTCTTAAAAATATTAAAAAATGTCTTTGGTCTGCGAACAACAAGTTATAATATAAGCTTAAGCGAGAACTATTTCTTAGAACTATTGAAAAATAATAAACTCCGACCTTTCCCTAACTCTCGCTTGCAAGCCAAGACGCCGGGATTTTCTAAACACTGCGTCCTCTCAGATATTGGCTGTGAAATATCCGAAAGATGGCCACTCGGTCGGTATTCATACCAACATAGCGAGCGTACAATTTTCATTCCGTCACGCTGTCGGCTAGCGGAGCCATATTTTGAATTTTATTCCATTTACATGGTAAAGCTGGCTGGAAAATGTTACAGACAACGTGTGATAGAGTCTGTTTGGACACTGGCTGTTGAGAGAGAAACTGTGTGTCGAAATATAATAAGCGGATATACATAATAAAAGGACATGGCAATTGGACGAGATACTGGGAAAAACGAAAAAATGTTATGATGTTTATGTAAAGCATTAATGATGAATATTTTTTAAACTATACAGAATGATGAATTTGATCAATCTACTTGGGTCATTATGGGTAATTTAGAAACTACTTACGTGTAGGATGCGTGAATGTGATAGGTTCCGGGTCAGTAAAATTATGGAGTGGATGCACAAGTCTTTAAATATTATATTTTTAGGACCCATTACCAACTTCCGACTTCATTTGATCAGCTCATCATAATTTGCGGGTACCCAATTTCAGTCATTTTCTTTCACCCACACATATTTTCAGGTTCGGTGCCAAATAAGTAAATAAATTGGAAATCGCCAGCCAGGGCCGTTAACTTCATAAGCCCGTAAGCTTGCTTTGCGTCGTGTAATATCAAATTCTAGGCATTGAATTTGTAAACCACTAGACTGTTCCTTTGTATCTTAACAAAGGCATCTGTTACATGTTACCTCGTAGCATCGTACAGAAAGACTGGTTTATCTCAGATTTCTGCTCCAATACTTACAACGCCGTCGTGTTCCAATACTTTCAATGATTAAAAGTGTCAGAACTTGCCGACACTTTCAAAATATGCCTACCTCCATCACTCTAACTAGTGTAAAATGAAAGAGACGAACTGAGAGACATAGGAGATATAACTTTGTTTACGTTGGTATTCGATTCACGAACTTTTCAATCTAACGTCGCGTTTTCAAACGCCTTTAAAATTGGAGAACGTGCATACATAAGTACACGTTGTATTCGTATATCTACGAACAAAAAACCTTTATTTCTGAACACGAGGCCTACATTTACAAATACCTTAACCCTTCAGAGCGCTGGCGCAAGTTGTCCGCGATATATTTGTCGCTCGGAACTCCCATTCTATCTAGTGTGTAACGATAGAGACGCACAGAGCGACCAGCGAGAAAAAACAACTTGTTGCAACGGCGGCGTCTAAAATCCCCGCCGTGGCTCTAGGGATTTAAATTCTATCATCCCATTAATATTATACATACGAAAGTTTGCGTGTGTGTGGGTCAGATTGTTGCTCCTTTACGCTACTGGACGTCAGTCAAAAACGCCTAATTTTTTCAACTAGCAAATCTTTTGTAGAAGTTTTTCATCGTTAAGGTATCCCTGAAAGGGAGATATTCATTAAATCCCGCAGCTTGTAATTGGGGCAAGCGGGAAGAAAGGATAGTCGTTCGTAACGAGTAAGGGTCGAGATTTTCAAGGCCTTTCAGTTTATTTATTTTCTGTTTAAAATTATAATTGTTTGTTTCTAATCTAAATACACGTATAGTTAAAACTATAGTCATTAATAAATTTTCATCAAATCCGTTTTTTACTGAAATTATAATAGGTATAGATAGAGGTTTGAAAAAAAAGGAAAAAATAACAAAAAAAAGATCTCTCCGGCGGGGAATCGAACCCCGGTCTCCCGCGTGACAGGCGGGGATACTTACCACTATACTACCGAAGACTTGTTCGAATTGACGAAATTTATCTACATATACCGTATTCTAAATTTGTAATAGATTTCGTGTGACGTTTCTCATTGTGGTTTCGTAGAGGACGTTGACCGATCCTTGAATATTTCTACCATGATACTTCTACTTGGTAAATAATGATCTTGAATCAATTACATTGTTAATTTAAAAAAACGTTGTTATCTTATCGTGCCGTATCTATTCAATGCCAGTAACTAAATATCGTGTCGATTTTGTATGCGAATTTAAGAACCCTGGCACTTAATTTACTATTTGATCATTAAGTCTACAAATTGATTAACTGCGCAAGGGTTACGGCTGTTGGTTCTGCTAAATATTTGATTACGTCATCTCGGGTCGCGTCCAGTATACATAGAACCCAGGTGGTATAGGCGTAACATAGTCATAAGGGTCTTCATATTTTGGTCGGTAAATGGCAAGGCTAGTTTGAGAGGAAGCGGACTTGCGAGCAAGCCGTTTAATGTTAATGTTATGTAGATTAATTCTCAACTAATAAACGCAGCTTTGATGAGTAGTTCTGTGACACAAATAACTCGAATATCTATCTATACGTACACAATGTATGTAGTTGCATCGTAGCTGCACACTTTAGTGCTTTGTCACTTTAACATTATGTTTGAACTGCTCCTAGTATTCTGTCCATAGCGTTAAAGCGACCAGGTACAAAAGTGTGTAGATACTTACAAGGCCGACTGTATAACCTAAATTTGTCAAAAAATAAACTATTTTCCAACAATACTAGTAGATTCTTGACGTGTAAAAGTGCCCGTGTGGCCTACTTACTGAATAAATTTCTTTTATCTCTATCTTTTCATACAAATGAGGTTGATTCAAATTTTACTTTTTACCTATACGATTTGTTTGAAATTCATTAACAACACTAAAGAATAAACGGATAATGATTCAGTGCGAAAAAATAGAGACCACTTCCATGGGCTAAGTATATACAGTATCTTGGTAGAATATTGAAATAATTAAAAAAACAGATCCGTAAAGCGGCGACTAAACTTGAACTTATTAATGACTTAATTAGCGACTACTGTTCGTAGCGCCAAGTTAAAAAAAAGAGCAGAGCAGGTGCCGTCGTTTACTTAAATTAAAAGTTTGGGCACGTGACGTCACGCCGAAGAATCTTTATGATCTATTTTTAACATGGCCAAGTATAATTTGTTTGAAAGTAATAATCTAGGGTTGTCTGGAACTTATTTATAGGCGTAATTAGAAACAACCGGTGAGATGACTGACTAGCATTCCATCTGATACAAAATTCAAAATACAAAATATTTATTCAGTAAATTGGCCACCTCTTTTACACCTCGGGAATATGGAGTGAATGACATCACCATCATTGCGGAGAAGCAGCGCCGCCAGAAACTCTAGAAGCTTATGAATTGGTAACTGTGGTGTGGATAGGCAACGCATTTGCAGTCTCATGATTGCAGTCTTAAGATTGCAAATGCCCATAGACATTTGCAATCTTAAATCCCACTCAGGTACAGTCTACCACAAAGCGTAAATAAGAGCGATAATACAGTTCACAATACGATAATATGCCAAAAGGACGGTCCTAACTAGACTGAATTGTTGCAGACTTTACTTTTATTTAACTTCATAATCATGTTTGTATGTCTTGTCCATGTCTTGTTCCTGTGAAGCAAAGTAACTTATTATCCGAGTCTGATCTGACTTGAAATAGATGAACCATCGAAACGACTATCTTACAACGTTTTCTCGATCCGCTTGTTTTCCAAAGTTAATTATTATTTTCTTTCCTCAATTTTAAAAAACTGCCTTAAATATTTCTAAAGAATTCCAATTAATACTTTTAACAAACTTCATTAGACAACCGGAACCCGCTTCTGTATAGTATTATTGAAGGTCCATAAAGTTTAATTTAAAAATGTTTAAACGCTGCTCTCAATTCTCTCCTATAACGTAAAATTAAATTCTGTTCTTGAAAAGATCATATCAAAAAGTTATACTTTTGTACCTTGTCGCTTTCACGTTAGATTTAACTTGCCATATGTATTTGTTCGACAAGTGAATGTGAAAACGTACAAAATTGATTAACTTAACTTAAGTATCTGATTTACTAAACTAATTACGACTCTGGTCTTCTTATCGTTATCTTCTAATGTTTATATTTTATATCGTTATCTTACAACGTTTTGGGAGCTGTTATTCAATTGAAAATAAGAGCTACTTTACGATATAGAAGCAAACCGATAGGAGCCCTAAGTGCAATGCTCGATGACCGCAGCAGAGCCTCTGAACAAGTTGGTCTAAAAATTTACATGGAAAATATAAACCTCTTCAATTACGGGACCACTTTAAAATTCCGTTTTTTATCCGAATAATCATTTTTCCGAAAGGTATGTTAAATGCATAATTTCATTGCTATACGTAGGTTAGTTAAAAATCTACTATCAAACACATTGCATTTGGAATTTTGAAAGTTTGGGATTTCGATCAATTTTGAATTATTAATTAGCGTACCGGTCATGTACCCATTAGTATCAACTCCAGAAATAATCGGAAACGCAGCGGTTCAAATTATGACGATTTTGTTTACCTGAGACATACGGTCCAGTTAGGTAGGTCGAACTTTAGGAAAGAGGTCAATCGTCGATGGGGAGGCATATGTCCAGCAGTGGACGGCTCTCGGCTGAAATGATGATGATGATAGAGCAAGATGGGCATAAAGTAGGAATAGACGGAGAAGATACTATTTACTAGATATTATTTACCGCTGCGTGGTGTACGAAGTAGAAAGAAACATGTAGGAGTGATGTTCATCAGGAGTAAAGTTTGTGTTAGATGTGTGAGTGTGTTTTTTTTCATTTTCTTTTTAACACAAAGCAAACCTTAAAAACTCACGCAGTCGGGTTTCCAAATATAGTCGTCTATATATGTTAAATACACATCTTTAATATTTCTTTACTCTTTATTTATTTATGTATAAACCGAAGCGGAGGAAGTAAACGGGCCGGCCGCTAGTCAAGTTTTACTGTTTTAAATCCGACATTGTTTTTAAAATACAAGTGAGTTTATGATTATATAACTATAAATTATACGTAACTATTTTGAAATAAAAACATGCTTGATGAAAATTTGAGGTTATGTGTCAAACAGTACTAATTTGTTTATGAGAGCAGTATCTGTTGCTGTTTAATCTTTGGTTTGGTTCGGGGTCAAGTAGGGGCAGGGGTAAAGGTATATTTTTTCAGATCGAACGAAGTCAGCACCCGCTGCTACGGATATTAGACGAACCTTGAAATTTATGAGCTTATTGTACGTGGTTATTGAATAGAAAGGTTATCGGAGTAGTGACTCGTCGTCCGGGTTTTTGAACACATGTTTTGTTCTTTTTTTTTAAATTGATTTTAAGGCAAACGAGCACACAAGCCACCTGATGATAAGTGGGATCTGAAACACATAGACAAGACAATCTTAAGACTGCAATCTTTTGACTGTAAATGCGTTGCCAACCCTGAGGACCAAGATGGAATGCCGCTATACTAGTAATTTTACCGGTTGTCTTATCCATACCGGAACACAGCAATGTGAACAGATGCTTAGCGCTGAGGTATTTTTTTTAGTATTGATTCTTTTTCTTATCATCATACCAAATTTGACGCTTGTATGTGTACCGTTTTTACGATAAGTACACAAAAGAAAATATGTTGTTAAAAATCCGTTTATGTATGGGAATCCCAGGCGGTGGATGCGAAAAGCACAAGACCGGTCTGAGTGGAAAGCCTTGGGGGAGGCCTATGTCCAGCAGTGGACGTCTTTCGGCTGACATGATGATGATGATGATGGGAAACGCTCTTGTTTTTTTTACTTTCTTTATTATTTTGATATTTGTTACTAAATCAGATGTGATACATGACTATGCTCTAAAAAAAAACTAGCCTTCTATAATGGTTTAAAAGATACAGCTGTTTTAAAGTTAGGACGCACCGATGGACAGCGAAGGCATATTAATAGGGGTTTTCTTCGGGCACAGAATCCTAAAAATTTAATAAATTTTCGATGTGATAGAACCCTTCATGTGTATAAGTCTGATTCGCACTTTACCGATTTTACGAACAACTTTAAAAAGTCACCATAGAGTCACTTCTGAGGGTGATATATAAATATAGATAAAAGTCGAGTAGTGAGATAGAAATCGTACCTTGCAAATGGTAGATATCGCATATGATAAGGTAAAAGTAACACTTGTATTTATAGGAATTGTTGTAGGATGGTAGAGTCAGTAAGAGTTAGGATGGCGTACCAGTGGCAGGGTAAAGTGGTGCTGGTGACTGGGGCTGCCAATGGGATTGGGGCGGGTCTGGTGCGCCTGGCGCTGCAGGAACAAGCCAAGGTAATTATTTAACATTGATAGGCGATACTATAGGTTATTTACATAAGATTTAATTTGTATCCTATTTTTTATTATTCTAATAAGGTGTAGAATAAATAATTAGGGCAACAGTGATTATCGGGATAAACATAACCTATGCATTAATTCTGGGTCGTACTTTATCTCACACAAACGAATACAAATACGATGTGAATAATAATAAGATTAATTCCAGGTTGTTGCATTTTCGTGCTAGGGAGTATCTACTGCGCACTCGACATGTGTTTCACTGTATACTAATACAGTGAATAAGCTCTTTTTTTTTTAATTATCAATAAAAATTGAATGAGTAAATATAAACAGTTCCTATTTGAGCATAAAAGTGGGTTTGGTTAGGTACTACATAAGTGTAAGTTAAAAAAAAAAGTGAACCGCTGTTCCCACAACGAATAAAGTATTCTTATACAAGTAGGTACACATTGAATTAGTTCCCTTTGTTTTGAATAATCAATAACAATTAAATGGTTCATTATAACATTTCCCATTTTCAGAAGATATGAAGATACCTAGACTCAATATCTACCTTTTTAATATGAAAATGGTAACTAATAGAATGACCGAATAGTGATCCACTGTTCTCACAATGACCCTATAGACGGACGGACAGCAGAGCTTCAGCAATAGTATTGGGCATGGAACGCTAAAAAGCAAGGTTCAACAGTACTGGTACAATAGTAAGCCAAAAGATGGTATAGTGTCCATAAAGGAGCGCCCACTTAATTTGACGTTACACGCTTTATCGTCATCATGTCAGCCGAAAGACGTCCACTGCTGGACATAGGCCTCCCCCAAGGCTTTCCACTCAGACCGGTCTTGTGCTTTTCGCATCCACCGCGGTCCCGCGATCCTGACGAGGTCGTCACTCCATCTTGTTGGAGGCCTACCTACAGCTCGTCTTCCGGTCCGCGGACGCCACTCCAGAACCTTACACGCTTGAACAAATCAAATAAATAGCTTATCTCGATTACGTTACTACGTGACCTTGTTTTGCACGAAAATCTACCATTGAATCTCGAAGCATGATAACCTGACTCTTTATATAGATAATAAGTACGCGTGCATCCATTTTTAGGGTTCCGTAACCAAGCGGCAAAAATGGAACCTTTTAATTGTATTATGTCACAGACTTATCAATGTGGTTGAGACAGGGTATTTGTTTTAGTAAGATAATCAAAAAAATGTGTTAGGTAACACTGGTAACCGAGAGAAGAACTGTTGAAGAAGTCCGATTCTAAAAAAAAAAGATAAATTGCTCTTAGGTGGTCGATTTCAGAGTTAAGAAATAATATTCCTTAAACATCAAACTTGACATGAGTAGGACAAAGTACAAATATGGTTTAGGAAAAAAAAAACAAACACTCGTTATTATATCATGATGCAAATATGGTGAAATTTTACTTTCATTTAATTTCAGCACATTGCCATAATTGACGTGAACAAGACGAGTGGCGATGCATTAGAAAAGGAGCTGAACGCGCAGCACGGCGCCGGCGCAGCCAAGTTCTACCAGTGTGACGTCACGAGCGACGAGCAGCTGTTCGCGGTGTTCGACTCCGTCGTGCGCGCGCAGGGGACGCTCGACGTCGTCGTCAACAATGCGGCCATCATGAACGATAGCCCCAACGCGTACAAAAAAGAAATTGCTATCAATGTGGTAAATACACCCTTCAACTAGTCTTGAAGTGTTACGCAGTAGTGTAGAAGTACAGGTTTGGGCCATCTTAAAAGCGATTTGGCCACTCTACATACATACATATAGGTACATACCTTCACGCGTGTAATCCCAGAGTGGGGTAGGCAGAGCTACAGAATTACCTACTACTTTAAAAACTTGTTGATAATTCTGTAACCGCATTTTGCTCAAATAGGCTATGATATTTTACCAGCGTATTATTGACAGGTTGCAAGCTTATCGCCTAATAGTACTACAACTTAGTCGCCTCCTACGACATCCACGAGAAGATATGGAGTGGCACGAAGTGGCGTGGTGGTGGTGGTGGTCTATCCTAACCCGGCAACCACACGGGACAACCAAAATATTTTTAAATGTTAACTTAATAATAATCTTCAGTCTTAACTACTTATGAATATTGCCTTTAGTTTTACTGTATTTTTGATACTCATTTCAACTTTAAGTTGCCAAAAAGGGAACAGTGGCCACAAACGGTACTTTTACCCTAGGCCGCGTTATGATGCTGATACATTTGAGCACATTGGCTAGAAATATTCAAGTCTGTCAGAAACTTGAGGATGAATATCTGTCATAGAACTGCATTTTTTGTGGTGGTAGGATCTCGTTCAGGCTCCGTCCAGGTCACTACCACCGTTTTATTTTACCTACCGCCAACTCTGCTCTTCGCATAATATGTAGTTCTCATTCCCTACGGATAAGACAATTTACTAGCATGGAGGCATTCAATCTTAGTCGTCAGGGTCGGCAACGCATTTGCAGTCGTAATATATAGTCGTGAGTGTTAAAATGTCTATGGTCTGAGATTCATTTACCGTCAGGGTTGCTTATATGTCGTGTCCTTTTTCTATGCCATTCAAAAAATCAATAGTAGTCTTGAACACGTTACCGAAAGTAAACGCTGACGTTGGGTTGGTTATTATTAGAAGGTAGGTAGCTCAAAATAACACTCCGGAATGTGAAAATCAGTTCTGATCTATATTTGGGCAGCATAACAGTTAGTTGTGTTGTCTCCAACCAAAATCAGTCCTCAATAAGGCAGGGACGGGCTTGTATAGGCTCGTCATCGTTCCCCTGGATTGCGGCCGTTGCGCGGTGGAAGCGGGCTGGCGGGGATGATGACGTGGCAGGGCGGGCTGTGGCAGGGCTGGCTGTACAATGTTGCCACTTCAATTGGTGGCAAATGAGGAACATTATCCTTTTTGATTCGCAGACAGCCCTAGTCACCAGTACCTTGAAAGCCTTGGAGCTGATGCGAGTGGACGAGGGCGGCAAGGGAGGCACTGTCATCAACATCTCCTCCATAGCGGGTCTCATGCAGGGTAACGAAATGCCGATTTATTTCGCTACTAAAAGCGCTGTAATACAATTCAGCAACTGCATTGGCGTAAGTATACTATGTATATTTTTATAATACCTATGTTTTTTTACTGCTGATGGAACACGAGGTCTTGGAAAAGGCCCATGCCGACCTGTAGTGGTCTTTTCGCCAAATGCTCGTAAAATACAACTCGTAAATTTAAACATGAACGATTTATTGGTGTTTACCTCCCTTAACTGCAGGTAATCTTAAAAGTGCTGCAATCAATGTTATCTGGCTGGAAAAGAACAGATAGCGCTATAATGTTATACTCACACGGCTAGGCGGTACGAATTGGTTGTTATGTAAGTTTACCACAGATAACGTTTACAATCAAGATTTTGTGATAAACGAAAAAACAGGTCATGTCCTGTGATTAAACGGGTTTTGTCTATTGATTTTAGTTGTTGAGCAAATAACACAACTTGTTTTAACTTTTTTATTCACTTTATGGAATGACCGGTGTATATTATTAAATATCATTTATTTTAATTTTATGGCAGTATTGATAGATATTTTAACTTCATGAAAGAAAGAGTATTTACATATGTTTCTTGTCGTTCCTGTTTTTTATACGAACCCTACATTTTTTTCAGCACGAAGAATACTTCGAAAAAACTGGTGTTCGTGTACTGACGGTGTGTTTCGGAGCTACCAACACGGGTCTGGTTCTTCCTGAAAACTTGGGCTCCTTGGACAAAAACGTTTCCGGGGACACTCTTGCCGAAGGTTTGCTGGGTTGTCGACCCGTTCAAAAGTAAGTCTTGAGTCTCGAAAAAAGCACTTTACTTTAACAGGCCACCTATGGTGCCAAGCCCCCATAAGAATGAAAAGGGATGGCTTTATGTGCTTCCGAGAGAAGAATGTGAGATGGAGATAGTTTGCGCGCGACTTGATGGCAGTGTCAAATTCAATTAATTGCTGTTTACTTTAAAACTACAACATTTATTGAAAAATGGTTTAGCAGGATTAAGCAGTACATATACTCAACGATTGAATCGAAAATCATCGTTAAAGATTATAGGGTTTTCGAAGATTCAACCAAAAACATGCAAAAAAGATATCATGTTTGAAAAATAAAACTAACGAGAATTTAATTTCTAATCGTGTTTTCACGTTTGCCAGTCTCAAGAAAATATGATCAAGTTTAATTTATCCAGAGAACAGATACAATCGCATTATGGTTATTAAGATCCAGATTACGGAACACTACAGACTTTAGCATAGGTGACTTCTTAACTCCTCTAATTTAAAGGGCTTAATCCGATATAAACGTGAAATAGTAAACCACTGTGTTCCTTAACGTATGAACAACAAATGAAGGGACTACCTTACATATATATTCACTACAGTGTGTGTGTGCTTGTGCGTGTGCTAGTGCGTGTGCGTGTGTGTGCGTGTGTGCGTGTGCGTGTGCGTATGCGTGTGTGTGCGTGTGTGTGTGTGTGTCATAAAATTATACTTCATATCTCAAAATTATATGCCTATTCTCCGAGTAGTTTATATTAAAGGAAAGCTTTATGAAGTCTATCAATCACTTGTATTTAGAAACGGTATCATAAACCCTTTAAGAAATTTACTTAACTAACAATAAGACGTTATTTTATTCAATCCAAAAACTACATGTAAATATTCATTTTGAAATAATTAAAAAATACAATTTAAAGGGCGCCTACCCTGGTTCCCCTCCATCTTGTAGCAAACGTGGTTGCTTCCTGGCTTCAACTATCTGTTTTTTTTTATTCCATGTGTCCTAATTATTCGTTTGCAGGTTGGAGTCAGCAGCCCAAGGCGTGATCGATGCGTTTAAAACTGGAAAAAGTGGCAGCACATGGATCGCGACACGAGACTTACCCGTCCGGGAAATAACGGACAATATAACTAAGGGATACCAAGTCATGGGAGAACATAACTAACCTACGATATAAAACATTATAATTAATTTATCAACAGGATGATCAAATTTAGTATCACTTTTATAATATAATAAAGCTGTAATTTAATTTTTTAAATTACTTTTTTAATGTAACCACGGGTCAGCTTGACCTCGTGAGACACAGTGTGCAATATTTTCAATGCAATAATAAACTGAATTGTAACGAGGATAACGCAAATTTTTCTTTGTTTTAAAATTGAAAATGCCATTTTAGAGCAAAGGTAATTGAACTTTATTTCTTCACCAGTATGTTCAAATTCCCACGCCCTTTTTATTATAAGTAATGTACGTACTTTTTGTTATGTAAGTACTATGGTGGTCATTACATGAATTTAATAATTAAATAAAAAGTTGGTTGCCGCTTTTATTCAAAATACTTTTCTTAATTAATTATTCGTTTTTACAAGCTTTTATTTATCGTTTTACTTTTACAAATTTAGTAATAACATATACATACTCCTATAAGTAACATTTGGCCAATTACAATTAATTTGTCAATTGACTTATGCAAAGCTGGGACGGGTAGTGTATTTATAGGGCTATGTTTATTTTTAACCTAATTCAAAAAAAGGACCAGGTTCTCAATTCGTCGGCATATTATTTATTAAAATAAATGGTTTGTATTTACTAACCTGAATTTCTACAAAGACGAAAAACTGCCGCACATTTCCACGAAAATACAGCTCGGGAACGTTATTTTTTACACGAGGTTTACTGCTACTACTATTACCTTTTACCTTATTAATGATCCTAATAACGCAAAATTTACTCACGCACAGCAACCTCATTCTCCCTTTGGCCTTGGCACAAGGAGCTATACTTATTATAGATAACAGGCAAACACACAAACGGACCAAAAGCGAGGTATTAGAAACTTGAGAAATATGTATTAAGATGTCTAGCTATACTTTATACAGGGTGGACCTGGAAGTCCGGATAATATAAAATAGGGACGTGGATAAGACCAAGGCCTCTCAATTTCACCTCCATGCAGATACGAGTATGTTCTGTGGTTTTTCATTGTTCGATTACTGTCAAAAAATGAGAGCTATCGTAACGAGCGAGCTAGCACAAGACCGATCTGAGTGGAGAGCCTTGGGGGAGGCCTATGTCCAGCAGTGGACGTCTTTTGGCTGACATGATGATGATGATGATGATGTATCGTAACGATTACAAGTTAAAAATAATAAGGATATACTGAGTTGAATAAAGCCCCTGTACGCTTACCATGAGTAACAATTAACGTCCTCGCTACCGAGTCGAAGCTCTGTCCCACGCAGACATCGCAGTATTCTTATAGAGTGCGAGGGACAGAGCATTCGACTCGCCAGCGTATATGGTAATTGTAAGTCATGGTAAGCGTACGGGGGCTACATCTAAGTATACATCTAGTAAACGGGCTTGTTTTAGGCTTGAGCTGAATTTTTACTTATTTACACAATATTCTTTTATTCGGACTTATTATTAAAAAGTCCAAAAAAATAACAAGCAATACTTTTTATCATAGTTAACTCTGTTTATGACGCGTTCATGAGATAGTATCATAGTATCTTATCTCTCGTTGTTGTATATTATAAAAATACAAGAACATCCTTATCTCCAGCGCTGTCTCGTCTACAAAGCGGATACAAATTGTCATTGTACGGTTCCCAAAAAAAAAGTTTTCTAAACTGAAAAATGACTGAAAATATAGAAATACTTTTGGCGCTAAATCGAAGATGAACGAAGAGTCGCTTACGAATATCGTCATTTCTTTAAAATGTGTCAGGATTGGTAACAACATTTAAGGCTTGGTCAAACACACGGCGCGACGCAGCGCCGCGGCCGCGCCGCGCGACCGCGGCGGCTTTAAATACATGCTAACAGGTTAGCGACGTCAAACATGGGCGCGATGCCGGCGGGACGCAGTCTGTTTGACGTCGCTAACCTGTTAGCATGTATCTAAAGCCGCCGCGGTCGCGCGGCGCGGCCGCGGCGCTGCGTCGCGCCGTGTGTTTGACCAAGCCTTTAATCCAATTTCACTTTATCGAACCTTATTTTCTACAATTTTTCCATAATATCTTAAACAAATTACGTAAATAGGTTAAATTAGATAAGACTTAGTAACCACCAAAAAAAAACTCACGCGGCGAGTAATACCCTCCGATGAGATAAAAATGCTGCGTAATGATACGCTCGTCAAAAGGTGTGCCGATAATATAATAGGTACCGAATGTAAGCGAATGATAAAAATGCACCCACATCGAAAAATCGTTGGAGGGGCGTTCAGTTAAAGATAAATGCCCTTACTTATAAACGTGGAATAACCTTGGCTTAGCTAAACCATGCTTTGTCCTTATCTGTCAAATTCAAATGTCACAAAAGCACAAAGCATAGTTTAGCTACCCCACGGTTATTCCACGTTTATAAAAAAGGGCAAAAATGTATATGTTGAATTATGCTGACAGGGTCCTATGTTAAAAGAACATAAAATGTTCGCGGTTGATATTGAAACCTACCATTACCGCGTTTTTAAACGTGTCGGAACAACAATTTTATTCCGGGCCTATAAAAAACTACGAATATGTAAATGAGTCTCTTACAATTTGCTTCAATGCGTCACTTAGTTTTTATGGCTAGGAGCACACGAGCACAAAGGCATTTGAATTCTCAAGACTACAATTTCAAGATTGCAATCCGAAGACTCCAAATGCGTGTCCAACCCTGAGGACTGAGATGGAATTCTCTATGGTACTTATTTCCAGGCCGAGCATTCAAAATTGGTTGACAGTACGTCTACTATTGTTGAAGATGATCATGAGGAGTACAAAAAAGGAATTTACATGTTATCTATACTTTGTATAGACAAATATTCATAAAGATAAAAATCGCGTTTTATTTTACAACTGATATTGTATGGGAAAATTTACATATTTATATTCATGAGGTTTGTTTGTGGTATGAGAAGGTTTGTCGTCAGTAAGAGTTGAGATGTCTCACGAGTGGCGTGGCAAAGTGGGGCTGGTGACCGGAGCCGCCAATGGTATCGGGGCCGGCGTGGTGAGCTTGGCACTCAAGGAGGGAGCCAAGGTAAAGTTAAAATGTACCCAAGTTCCAGTTCAAAGCGAATTGTTTAGATTCCTTTTTAAGTGTTACGGTACTGCCAAATAAATAACGTAAGTCTAACTTAACAAACAGCTTGGTCTATTAAGAGTATGTTTTGCAGAGATATTTTTTAGATTTGTAAATTTTGTAATGTCTAAGATACATTTATTTAAGGTAATATAATATTATTTAAAGATATTATTTAGATCGGCGTTTTTTACTCTTAGCTCAACAGTAAAAATTTTAATTATTAAAATAGTTTTAGTAATAACGGCTTTTATAAATAGTTTGTTTGCGAAATTGTGCGCTTCTATCTAAAACCCGATCAAGTGCGAGTCGGACTCGCTCACTGAGGGTTCCGTACTGCTGCACAGTAGGTATTATTACGAGTATATTCCCATTTGAATTCGACTTCGAATCGAATCTGTGCGAGCGCAACTTTTTTTTTACTATTTTTTTTTAGTATTTGTTGTTTATTTTCAGGGTTTGTACTAAAATTATGGCAAATTTTACGCTTGTATGTTTTACCGTTTTTAATGGAATCGAATCACAATAAAAATAAAAACACGTTGAAAACTTTCCATGTATTATTTCCCTTTCTTATTTTTTTTATTTCTTGACGGACGGACGGACAGCGTATCATATTAATAGGGTCCAGTTGGGATAACTTTTTGGTACGGAACTCTAAAAACTATGATTAATACTAATAAATCTAATAATCTTGTCCCTAATTAAGTCTATTTTTTTAAAATATTCACAATGTTTAGTAAAATAAAATTAAAATAAACATCATAAGTACCTATTATGACATATACCTAATTATATGCAGGGGGTACCAGGAGGTCACTACCGACCGTTTATTGAAACTTTTCACCTGATTGGTCGATTAACTCAGTCAGAACTGTCTAATTCAAACTTCGAGCATTTTGGGATGAATATTTAATGTAACCGAAATTAGGTCGCCTGATAGAAAAGCAACTCAAGTTTTTTTCCAAATTCAGTTCTTGTTACGCAATTTCGAAATCTTGTTTAACTGCGCCATCTTTCGAGGTAATCATCAACCTTATGTTCCTCTTAACTATGTTTGACTGGTAATAACTAAATACCTTTGGGTATTATGTCCACAATTTGTTTCCGAAGTGTTATTTTGGCATTATGGTGTAATTCAGCACATTTATATGTCTCTATGTAAATCACAATACTTGGGTCCCAGTGAAAAATGGTACTTACAAGTCTTCTGAAGATCAAGTGAAAAATAGTTTAAGTGTAGTATACTCCGTTCATGTATATATATATATATATATATATATATATACAGGGTGTACAATCCAAATGGGTCAGTATGGAGAAGTCGGAAACTATGAGAGATAGCGAGATCTGTTGTTAGGAACCATGACGTCGATTTTAGATTTAATAATAATTACATTCGAACTTTTTTATTAACTCTCATACATAACCGGGAATCGAACCTGGTCAAAATCAATGTGTATAAATTCTGCAAGTCGCAAGAAGCACAACACTAATGGAATAATAATAATAATAATCTTATGTATGAGAGTTAATAAAAAAGTTTGAATGTAATTATTATTAAATCAAAAATCGACGTCATGGTACCTAAGAACAGATCTCGCTATCTCTCATAGTTTCCGACTTCACCATACTGACCCATTTGGATTGTACACCCGGTATACAGATGTAGTGCATAATTGCTTTCCTTCGTATTTTCACGGAAACGTACGAACGTGTCTTGCTATTTCAGTCGGTCACAGTACAAAAAGTACTGAGGTTGACTGAAGAAGCATGACACTTTCGTACGTTTCCGTGAAAATACGAAGGAAAACAATTATGCACTACACCTATACCCTTTTGAATTACGAGTTAAGTCAACTTGTCCCCTTTTTCACAAAGACCCAAGCAGAGCAAGGTAGCGTTCTTAACTAGTATAATTAAAACCTAAACTACTTAAGTAATAAATTGGAAAGAAAAAAACTATATTGCTTTTATCATGTTATCGTACTGACAACATTATGATACATAGCTCATAAGAGCGAATGGGTTTATGTAATTTACGAGTGAGTAAACAAAACCACGAATATCTTCAAGGCAACGCAACTTGACCTTGTTTGCAAAAACATCTAACATTGAGGTTCAACACGTGATAACATTTAATAACAGTCTATAAATAAATATTTTGTTCGTTTCTATTAAGTTTATTTAATGTATTTCTGTATGTAAACTCTGTATTGCACATAAACAATTAAGAGTACAAGATATGATGCATCAATATAGATAATGCACATAGGCGAACTAATCCCATATGGGATCTCTTCCAGTTAACCTTGGAGTAGAATAAGCTAGAACAATGTAGAAGAATAGACAAATTTACAAAACAGCAAATAACAAATAGCGCAAACTCGGCTAATAATGCAAGCCAAGTAATTAGCCAAACGGAGAAAAGGAAATGCTTTAATAAAATACAGCCATACATAAATGAATATACTTGAACTGGTGGTGGAACGTGGTTGCCGGGTTAGAACAATAATGGCACTCCATCTCTTCCCGTGCATGTCGTGAGGCGACTAAGGGAATGTAGTTAGGCTTGTAGAACTGATAACCGTTGGGGAAGAAAAGTTCTCGAGTGGCGGCCCCGCACCGGTGGACGGAGTGTTGGACGGCCTCCCACCCGGTGGTCTGACGACCTGGTCAGGATCGCGGGGAGCCGCTGGATGCAAGCGGCTCAAGACCGTGACTTGTGGCGCTCTTTGGGGGAGGCCTTTGTCCAGCAGTGGACGCCCCCGGGCTGATGATGATGATGATGTAGTACTATTGGCCGATAGGCTTGCAACCTGTCACTAATACGCCAGTAAACATCTTAGCCAATTTGTGCAAAATGTGGTTACTGAATTATCAACAAGTTTTTAAAGTTGTAGGTAATTCTGTAGCTCTGCCTACCACACTGTGGGATTACACGCGTGAAGGTATGTATGTGTAGACAACAATGCGAACATTCTGTCGGGTGGCAGGCTAAATGTTAAGATGGTGTAGCGATCAGGACGGACCCTGCACAAGAACCTTCCACCACTAACGGCAAAAGGAATGTCAGATTTATGTCCAAAGTAAAGGTAGAATTTAGCGTACATTTCCACTCAAGTGATGCTGAACGGAAAATGACCATTCATTAATGTATCTCTTTGTCGACTTCACTCTCCTTAGTGGAAACTCACCTTAACATTACAATTTTTCAGCATATCGCCATCCTCGACGTAGACGAGGCGAGTGGCGATGCGTTTGAAAACGAGCTGAACGCACAGCACGGCGCCGGCGCAGCCAAGTTTTACCAGTGTGACGTCACGAGCGACGAGCAGCTGTTTGCGGCGTTCGACTCCGTCGTGCGCGCGCACGGGACGCTCGACGTCGTCGTCAACAACGCGGCTATCATGAACGACGACCCCAAAGTGTACAAAAAGGAAATTGCAATCAATGTGGTAAATACATACAACCTTTTATTAGGTCTTGGCCGTTTGTGCAGTCAGCTGCCGACCGCTGCGCCGTACACCGCGCTAGAATGCAAACCTGTAATGATATAATATGTTCAGAAACGATAAGCAATGTCTTATATTAAGTGACCTGTATTTGTGGTTGAACTTTAATGTTAACATTAAAGTATTACATGTCATTAAAGTATCGGTTATCGCAGTGGTTGCATCCTAATGTTCACATTGGTGACCGATACTTGAATGTGAACATTAAGATTCAGGTACAATTATAAGATATAAGAAACTTATAAAGTTATGTATGCGACTGTATGCATAATTAGGCATTAACACGCTGGTGTGATTTTATTTATAAAATGTATAAAACCACAGTGGTGTGTCAATGCCTCTCATTATATGCACCAGTCACATAAATAACTATAAAAGGTGAAGACAGACAGAGGAAGGCTTTAAATGGTAATCAGTATTTTATCGAATTTCATTTCATTTTCTACTGAAACTACAGGGTTTGGTGTTAGACATGTGACTACCAAAAAAACTCATGCGGCAAGAAATGCCTTTCGATGAAATGAAAATTCTGCGTACCTACCTATATTATGAAAATAATAGGTAGCCCTTGAAACATTAGCCAATTCCTTTTTTTGTGTCGGTGTGAATTAATATAGTTTAATTAAATTTTAGGAAGTTCTTAAAATAATAATTCAACAGGCGCGGTAAATTACAACACTTCAATGAAGATTATTTATTATACAGAGTGTTACAATTTATAACGTCATTTTAATTCGCAGACTGCCCTGGTCACCAGTACATTGAAAGCCTTGGAGCTGATGCGAGTGGACGAGGGCGGCAAGGGAGGCACTGTCATCAACATCTCTTCTATAGCTGGCCTAGCGCAGTCTGTCGTTTTGCCGATTTACTTCGCTACTAAAAGCGCTGTTATACAATTCAGCAACTGCATCGGCGTAAGTGTTTGGGTATTTTTTTTATTTTGATTGAAAATTGTGTAAATAAGTATATTAGTATAAGGACTTTATTTCATTCCAGTTCAATTAAGTTTTCACTTAATTTTGCTTATACAATTATATTGCTTATATTGCTTATTTTGCAGATGTCGCAGAATTTGTAGTAAATATTACAGCATAAGAAAACCGCTTTTAACGCACGGAAAACTGCGTGCGAATTTCTAAATATTACGTTTATTATTTCATTTTATTATTTACGTTTTGTGTTCAAATAATTATGTGCATGTAACCTTCCATGGTTTGACCTGGTCAGTCGACGGGAAGACCAGCGCTGATAATACCTATCAAGCAATTTGAATTGGGACCATTTAGTTTCTACTTTCTTTGTTATGTATGTCACGAATAAATGATTTTCTTTCCGTCTTTATTGATCGGGGATGATTTATCAAAGCAGCATTGACGTTTTTTAGCAAGAAGAATACTTCAAGAGAACGGGTGTCCGAGTGTTGACGGTGTGCTTCGGAGCGACCGGCACGGCTCTTATTCTGCCCGAAAAACTGGGCTCCCTCGACAAACACGTCTCTGCCGAATCGCTCGCCGACACTTTACAAACTGTTCTATACATTCAAAAGTAAGTCTTATGTCTTAGTAATCACAGTCGTCCATGATCAGGACCTATACAGAGGATTAAAAAAATAGTTTTTTAATAGAGAGTTCAATGTTGAGCTATACAAGTTCGCTTGGCTGTTCAAATAACGCACATTAACGTTTTGACATTACTAGAATCACAATCTGACCGCAGTCCTTAAGGATGTTAGCAGCCTGCACATGTAAAGTTCGGACCGCGGGAAACTCCACGCGCCGTTCCAATCTTGTTAGTGTAAAGTGTTGTAGTAAAATAGTAAAAAATCTACGGTTCGGAACGAAGATTGGAACGGCGCGTGGCGTTTACCGGGGTCCGAACTTTACATGTAAAGGCCGCTATCCATTCATTTATCAAGCTTCCGCCCCGGTGGTGGCTTGGAATATATATTTTTAGGGTTCCGTACTCAAAGGTAAAGGACCCTATTACTAAGACTTCGCTGTCCGTCTCTCTGTCCGTCTGTCCGTCTGTCTGTCACCAGGCTATATATCATGAACGGTGATAGCTAGACAGTTGAAATTTTGACAGAAGATGTATTTCTGTTGCAGATATACACATACTAAAAACAGAATAAATTAAATATTTAAGGGGGGCATACAACAAGTGTGTTATTTTTTGCCGTTTTTTGCTCCATATTAATAACGGCAACAGACACTTGAAATAATCATAGAAAAACAAAAGTGTATATTCCGTTTAAAAATAAATAATAAAATTAATATAAAATACATTTTACAGGGAAGCTCCCATACAACAATCGTGATTTTATGGCGTTTTTTTGCTAATGTTGTATAGCTAGGTACCGTGCCCTGCGTGCGCGAGTTCGACTAGCACTCGGCTGGTTTTTTTTCTTGTTACCACCATACCATACCACTATTAATACATTAAAAAGGAATTACGTGTGTGTAGGTTGGAGTCAGCAGCTCGCGGCGTAATCGACGCGTACAAAAAAGGGGCAAGCGGCAGCACATGGATCGCGACACGAGATTTACCCGTTCGGGAAATAACGGACAACATAACCAAAGGATATGAAATCATGGGAGAACATAATTAAAATGATATTACTTAAACAGATTTTGATCTTTCCTTCTTTATGACTCCTCATTTCAAACGCACTGCCCTAGCCCTAGAACATAGGCCACCTGGTGCTAAATGGTCTCTGAAGCCATCTCTATTTCATCATCGGAATCCTGGGCAGTGGGCGTTGACATATCAGGTCAAGTTCAGTTTCTTACAATATTTTTCGTATCTTACTGTGCCTGTCACCTGACAGACGATTTTAAGTGCTACTAAAGATTTTTTCTCTTATGACGTCAAAGAACTTAAATAATAGGTGATTATGCAAAATACTAGGTTTGACGAGATTTCCGATGTTTTGGGTTTTTGTTCAGTTTTGGACGTATGTTTTCTACTAGATTTAATACTTAGTTTTATACACATTGACAATGAAAAGACATTGAGAGTTTTTGGAGTGGTGTTAATGGGCAATGGTGATATGATATCCAATCTATGTTGGAAGAAATTTATTTTATTAAAACGCCGCGTGGATATAGAAATCGTTTTTTCTGTAAGTTAAATTACAAAACAATAAAGGAAAATCAAAATGATACATTTCAAAAGAATAATAGTAATTTACAGAATATCGACTAATATGTATAGCTCTAAAAAGGTATAAGTTCTTAACCACTAAAGCGAGTCACGAACTGGAGCTAGGATCCAATTAAAAACACTTCATTTCCTAGAGTAAGGGAACAAAGGCTAAGTTTTTCTTTGTAAAGGTATCTAATGAAGTAACTGGGTGAAGTTCATCGACAAGTCGGTTCCGCAGGTATTTGCACTCGCTCGTTTGAGGTGGCACTTACGGCGCGTTCAGGTCAGCGACAGAATGCTTCAGCTGTATTCGGTTTAAAAGGATTCGTAATTTACAATGAAAAATCTGTGTTTACTAGTCAGTAAACGAAAACGTGCTGAAATCGTTCACTGGCTGCAGTCGAACACTGCCAAAAAATGAATTTTACATTGCTATGTAAGGGTGCATTGATTGCTTTGTTTATGTAGTTGCGTGAAATGAAAATAAGTAAGCTTTAGTCTTTAGCTCGCGGCGTGAACCAAAGCAAAAAGACAAAAGTCTTCAGTAATCTTCTTCTTCTTCTTCTCGTGTCGATGGTTACTATTAATAAGCATCAGTGATTTAACTCGTATACAATTTAAAAAGTGAGGATCTTTTAAGAGACGATCATACTCTTTTCTCAAACATGCTCGGAAAAAACGGTTTTCCGATTGAAAGACAAGGACGGAAAGAGCCTCATTTTACTCCTAGGAGTAAAAAAACCATATGAAAACACTTTCCGTCCATGTCTATATTTTTCTTAAAAATGCTGTCAATTTGCATACAAAATCAAAAGGACCAAGACAAAAATTCCAAACAGCCAAGGTAACTGCTCGCTTTTTTAGCACAGTGCGTGTGTTTCTTTTTGAATTTGCATTCCAATTTCTATGGTTAGTATTTAAAAACAATTGACAGTCGGTAACATTCGTTCATTCTGTATAATAAAACTTGCTTTTTAAAAATGTATTTGTATTATTTCCTCACATGTTTGAGAAAAGCATTATGTATGCCTCGGCGGAAACGAGGATTTCCTGACTCGTATTTTAGCAGGCCTCGCTATTGCTCGGCCTGCTACCCACCTCTTCAGGAAAACCCTTACTTTCCGCGCCTAGGCAACAATGTACTATTTCTCAAAGGCCGGCAACGCCGCTGCAATAGCTCTCCTGGTGTTGCATGTGTCCGTGGGTAGCGGTAACTTCACAGCTAACCTGATAGCACATTTTTCCCGTCTAGCACACAAAAACTGTGATTGCGATCCTTGCTTAAAGATCTGAGGCCTGTTTCAGGAAGCTACAAGTTACAAGCGGATGTCTTTTCTAACTCATTTTGATGCAAAGAGAATTCCACTTGTAATTTGTAACTTGGTAGCTTCATGAAACGGGCCACTGACCACATTTAAACGGAAAAACCGTGTTTCATAAAACCTGGCTACGGACCATTGCACGTCGAATAACCTACAAAATTGAACAGCACGTTATGTATAATTTCCACCTACGCCACCTCGTGTCGCTGCGCCTTTGCAATGTGCTGATGGTAATTGAACCGTCTGTAAAGTAATTAATGTTCATATTTGCATGGAACTTACACAGCTTGCAGGCCGCTGCTGCCTGCTGCCGTGTAAGGCGCTGCGGCGCTATACTGTCGGTGGAAATCGTACATTTCCATTCCTTAAAAGCGTTTCAAAGGAATAGGCTGACAGATAGTCAGACAGAAGAAGAGGTTAAAGTTATAACTTACAACACCCTGTATAATGATTTACAGATTTATTTAAATAAATAATAACAATATCAGGGGACTATGTCACACCAATTGACCTAGTCCCAAACTAAGCTCTAGGCTTGTATTATGCGTACTAGACAACGATATAAATACTTTATACATATAGAGAAATAAATACATAGAAACATCCATTACTCAGGAACAAATATTCATGCTCATCATACAAATATCTGCCCTTACGGGGATTTAAACCAACGACCGCTAGCTTCGCAGGCGGTGTACTACCACTAGGCCAGCGCGTGGTCACTAAAAAATGTCAATGTTTTTTCTAATTCTTCTTAACTAAAGCAATAAAATAGTGTTACGTCGTGTCGATTGAATTGAACTCATTTACATGAAACAGCAGATATAAAACTCATTTACATGAAAATTAATATTTACTTAGCGACACGACCTCGGTGTATACTGTGAAAAATACACAGTTCGTTTTCATCTGTTCAGGCTTTCCTATTTAATTAAATGTATTTCAAACTTAAGACTATTACAAATGTATTTTTTAAAAATATAATTTAGGTCTGAGAATACGTATAATGTCGTACGAGTTGCAAGGTAAAGTGGTGCTTGTGACTGGAGCTGCCAACGGGATCGGCGCCGGAGTCACGCGGCTGGCACTCCAGGAAGGAGCTAAGGTACCTAACCTATATAATATTATAGTATACAATTTTCAATTGCTTATCTTTGGTCTTATCTGTAAATAAAAAAATACAATTGACAATATCCAGTAGACCCCAAACTAGGCTAAGATCTGATCTTGGGACCCAATGAGATGGTCTACTAGTTATTTATGTGACTGGTGCATAATGAGAGGCATTAATACACGAGTGTGGTTTTATGAAACGAGCCGATAGGTGAGTTTCATAATAAGATCACACGAGTGTTTTAATGCCTAATTATGCGTACAGTCGCATACATAACTTTATCTACATGCATATCATAAGTTTTCTATAATATGTGAGAAAATTGTACCATGTTGCCTTGTATCTTAAAGAACCTGCATCTTAATGTTCACTTTAAAGTTTCGGTCACCGAAACTTTAAAGTGAACATTAAGATGCAACTACATCAATAACCGACACTTTAATCACATGTAATACTTTAATGTTAACATTAAAGTGCAACCACAGATACAGGTTTCTTAATATAGGCTGTTTGCTTATCGTTTCTAAACATATAATAGGGAAGTTATGATATGGATGTAGATAAAACATTTTATGTTACTTACTATGTACCTATTGGTTATTTTTACGATGTACAGGTAGTGAATGTGTTAACGCGGTAAAAAGTGTCAAAATATTTTTAATGTTCCGTACCCAAAGGGTGACAGGATCTTATTACTAAGCTTCTGCTGTCCGTCCGTCAGTCTTTTTCTTAACGGGCTACTGCCGTTATTAAAATAACAATAAAAACCGGGCAAGAGCATATCTTACCATGCTCAGTGTCAGGTTCCCAGCTCGCTGGGAAAATTCATGACGCATGTGATCAATTGCAGAAGTGTTTTTCGTCTCTTGAATATAACTAAATCAAACGTCATGATTTTCTCGGGGCGTAGTGTTCTTGTTCCTCCGTGCGTTGCAAACAGCCTGTATGCGATCAGTGTAGGGTTCTCGGCTTCAACCTTGACTCGAATCTTAATTGGAAGTGCCATGTTGACCTGTCGTGTGGTAGATTGAGTAGTGCAATCTTTGCGTTGCGTAAGCTGAAATTGGTTATATCTGACGACGCTCTAAGACAGGTCTATTATGCACATTTTCACTTACTGATGTCATACGGCAAACTCTTATGAGGAAACTCTACTGATGCCAACAGGGTAATGCTGATGCAGAAACGTGCCGTACGACGTTGGATGGGGCGAAGCCAAGACATACTTGTCGTGGCATTCAAAACCGTTATATTTTTTAAAGACCTATCCAACGACACCCCACACAATGAGGTAGAGGAAAAAAAATACATCCCCAAGTTACGTGTATGGGAGCCACGGGAGGTACCATATTCCTAGATTGACTACAGAACCATAAAAATTAAAAGTGAAATTATTAAAAATAGGGGCACTTGCACTTTGCCGATTTTTTTAAACGCTATTATATATTGTTTAAGTTCAACTAAGGTACAATAAAATTGATTATTTGTTTCAGCACGTTGTAATCCTTGATGTGGACCGGACTGGTTTTGATTTTGAGAACACCCTGAACACTGAATTCGGGCCTGGCCGGGCTCAGTTCTACCTGTGTGATGTCACGAACGACGAACAACTGTTTGCTGCTTTTGGCTCAGTCGTGAAGAGCCAAGGCGGCATTGACTTAGTCATCAACAATGCTGGAATTATGAACGACTCCATGAAAATGTACAAAAAGGAGATTGCCATTAATTTAGTAAGCTACATATGATTTTAACAGTTATTTTTCGATCCCATGTGATCCGCGAAAAGGCATTGATAGCTATAGCACAACCGAAGAATTAACAGAATATTATATCCACATAACCTACTGGTAATGGAAACGGGTCAGTATGAGCAATTCCGACGAGGTAGGAACTATCTCCTTAGTAACCACGTCGTCGATTCCAGAATCAGATTATTACAAACTTTCTCTCGTAAATGACTTTTTTCTAGAGGATGTAAATTAGTGTGTGTTTATTTTGAGAAATAATCAAACATTACAATGCAGTTTTTCTTCACTCTTAAAGCTGCTAGACATGATACACCCTACAACAAATGTTCCTTAGTAGTTTAATACGGTACAGTAGGGGAACCTATTGCGGGTATTGCCTTTTGCGGGTGGTAGTACCTTGTGCAGGGTCCATCCGGATCGCTACCACCATCTTATCCATTAACCTACCGCCAAATAGCAGTGTTCGCATTGTTGTGCTCCGGTTTGGGGATAAGACCGCCGGTGTAGTGACCAGCATAGAGGCATTCCATCTTAGTCCTCAGGGTTGGCAACGCATTTACAGTCTTGTGAATGCGAATGTCTTGGGGACACAGTTTCCTCTTACCATCAGGTGGCCTGTGTGTTCGTTTGCCTTCAGAATGCCATAAAAAATAAAATAAAATAAAATATACGGGACACATTTGGATTATTTATTCATTCTGTATCAAGCGTTATATCGCAAAGACTACTCGGCAGTTCTACATCATGATCATTTGAAAGGCTTTTCCTGAAAGCGGATTTTAACAATGTCATGTTTTGTCTCTATTTTATTTTTCAATTAAGAATGTTTTTTTTACCGTGGTTAGGTTTGTGGGCTAATCACATCACTTATTGCTTTTAGACTGCAGTCGTGACGAGCACATTGAAAGCCATGGAATTAATGCGTAAAGACCGAGGCGGCGCCGGAGGCACCGTGATCAACATTTCGTCCACAGCTGGCCTCAGTCAGTCATTCTTTGTCCCTATTTACCGAGCTACTAAAACTGCAGTTTTGCAATTCAGCAACTGTATTGGTAATGTACGTAAAGCTACAGTCATACCAAAGAAAGCGGCTGATTAATGGTGATAGTATAAGCATTTTAAATTTAATGTGGTTACTTGTAGAGTAAGAAGTTGGTAGAAATACAATTTTTTCAAGGCAAACGAAGGATGGTTCGTTAGGTCGTTCTTCTATTGCTCGAAAGAGGCACAGCGCGCATAGCTCAGCTTTATTACATTGTTATTCTGGTGCGCTAGACAAGATGGATGTGCTAACGTAAACAACTATCGAAAACTGTCAAAATGTATGTTGTAGATAAACGCACTCGAAGTGAATCATTTTCAATAACGATAACCTTCACTGATTGCATTCTGTTTAGCGCCACTGCGACACATTTTTACCATAAGTTTTAAAACTAATTCTCCCTTGTATATTGTATTCTGTCTCAGTGCATTCTATGTTTTAGAAAGAAACCTTTTTGGAAACCGGTGTTCGAATAATCACGGTCTGTCTTGGAGGTACAGTTACGTCTCTTAGCGCACCGAATAAAATAGAGTCCCACGATGGGATCTCTGGGACTGAAAAATACAATGAGGTGGTGAAGAACTCATATTTGCAAAAGTAAGTTAATATTGACAAATAATATATTTTTATTTGCCTTCAGAAGCGCTTTAGTAAAAATAATCATACATATACTGGTTAGTTAATTTGAAATTAATCATGAAAATATGTATGTGATGAATGCATGTAATTGGCAGGGTAGATTCGGCAGCGCGAGGCGTGATCGAGGCATACAAGCAGGGCCAGAGCGGTAGCACCTGGGTCGCAGCCCGAGACCTGCCCGCCCGGGACGTCACCGATAACGTGGCCAGGGCCTTCGAAGTCATGGGCGAACACAATTGACACTCCTTTTTTTGACTAAATAATCAGATGTATTGTTAATAAAGAAGATATTGTTACAAAAGTTACAAGTAAAGGAAGGTTCCGTTGGGAGACTTAGGTCATTTTCTTTTTAAGACATTTTTTGAGTAGGTCATGTTCTAGGTAAATCATTTTCTGAGTAATATAGATAGATAGAGTTACCTAGAACATGACCTATTCAGAAAAAGACTTACCTAGTACATAGCCTACTCAGAAAACGACTTAAGTACTTAGAACATGACTTACTCATAAAAAAACTAGCCTAGAATATGACCTACTCAGAAAATGATTTAGCTGGAACATGACCTATTCAGAGAATGACTAACCTAGTACATAACCTACTCAGAAAATGACTTACGTACTTAGAACATGACATACTCAGAAAATAACTAGCCCAGAACATAACCTACTCAGAAAATGACTTAAGTACCTAGAACATGACCTACTCAGAAAATGACTTATTTACGTACAACATGAGGAAAGTGACTTAGCTAGAATAACCTATTCAGGAAATGTCTTAAAAAGAAAATGACCTAAGTCAGCCAAAGGTTTCATTAAATGATTTATTTACCCTAAAATCACCGGCACTAATTACAAAGAATGTTTTACTTCGACGAATTTTCATTTCATTGACGAAGTCATAATTTTACTCGTATGGCTGTAAAACAAGGGGATACCTTATTAAACTTAAATTTTGAAGCTATCTTTCTTAAACCTGGTGCTCGTATTATGTTGGTATTGTCGTGGTGAATAAAGCCGTCACTCTCGCATTATGCACTGGTCAGAGTGACTGATGTTTTATCCATGTTTATCCACATCGCTAAACATGACCATAATAGGCCCGCAGTTTTAAGAGTCTCTCGCCCTAAAAGGTTCGTACGTTTATAAAAAACGACGTCATGCAGTTGAAACTTTATCAAGACTAACAAATTAAAACATTGAAATTGTATAAATTCATAGAGTTTATCTTTTATGACCGTTACTAATATTTAAACTGCGGACAGATTATATCACTTCACTGGAAGTTAAATTTGAAAGTCATGCACAAAATGTGACAATTTTAGTTTCTACTCACGGTTCTAATATTGGGCACAAAAAACCGCAGACACTGCATGAATCGTGTGCAACTGAGACCAAGGTCGAGACACGTCCGAACAAGTAACGTTAACACGCTGACGGGGGCTTCTCGGGTTGAACGAGCAATCCACCATTTGAATTTCTCACATAATGACTAAGAATTTCTTCTATATGAACAATTAATTATCATAACTTAAATTTTTGAAAGCATTGTGCCAGCTGAATACACATTAACTTAACAAGACAACCGAATTTCGTGAACATAATGATAATTAAGAGTGTCGGCCTTGAAAACAGACGTAGCTTATTAATTATTCTCATTGTACGTAGCTATTATCATATATCATATAGCAAGAAATAGGTGGACAGTTAAATAGCTCAAAAATATTATTTTAGCACTTTTTAGATTATGGCTTTTACATACATTATATTCTAAAGTCAGGGTCATTCTTATGGAAAACAGATGTAAACAAATCAGTACTGTTTGAACCATAAATTCAATATTTCTGCAGACGATTTTTTAAATCTATAGTTAATGGTTATTTCATTTTAAACAATATTTGTGTTAAGGCAATCTTAACGCCCTCTATCGAGCCAGCAACAGCGAGAAACCGCGACAGTGCTGCCCCCTTACGTTAGTTCTAAGTTTTATTCATAAAATTGTATTGAGTCATGCCTCCTTCACTTCGAATACCTGCTCTGTAACGGACACATAAAAGTGTAGAAAATATATTTGTTAAAATCAAGAAGAAGAAGTCAATCATTTTTCCTGAATTTCACAGACCTTACTATAGGCAGGAAAAAAGGAATAGCTAAGCAAAATATCGACAGGAGCGACCTACGGACAACAACAAACCATAGCTCCACCAATGTAAAGGTAACGATCAAGCGTGTAAATAATAAAATATATATCACTCGATCTCCAAAAGTATGTGATTACTGATTATTGAGTAATTCGAGATTTAATTAATTTCAAGACCGTGACTTGTGGCGCTCTTTGGGGGAGGCCTTTGTCCAGCAGTGGACGCCCCCGGGCTGATGATGATGATGAGTAATTCGACGAGTAAATGTAAAAAAATAACCTTTTGAATCAGACCTCTTAAAAAGTTCTTGGCTCAATTTTGACCTCTCCGACTATCCCTACTTCTGCTACAGACTGAACTAAACATTTTTATTTGTCAAGAGATCTTGTTTTTTAATAATATGGCATTTCAAAAGAAATGTGGTGTTAACGAGTAGAATAGATGTTAATGTTAGAACGGCCCCTAATTGGTACCCTAGTGAAAAAGTAGACTTAACTCGTCCCAAAAAAGGGTATAATGTAAGGGTATAAACAGGATTGTCTAGACTTAATCCCTTTTTATCATCATAAGAGTTACAAGTATTTGTTTTCATTAGGACCCCCGAATGTATAATGTAGTAACTTAGGTGTTTGATTATTTTTGCTGCGATAACTTGACTGATGTATTCCGAGTTCTAAGCTAAGTGACTTATTAATAACTTAGGTGAATCCAAGACGGATTCATACCAAACTTTGGTAGTCTGTTGGACTACTTTCTCATGTAAATCCTCTAAACTTGTATAATTGGTTGTCTAAACGCGAGTGAAAATGGGACTGCTTAATAATTGATTGTGACTAAATTTATAAGCAACATCATAATATCAGACAGTAACATTTCACTCCAGGCAGTGGTGGTGAGACCTTGTCCAATACGTCCGGATCGCTACCGTCAAGCGATAGTGTTCGCATTGTTCTGTTCCGGTGTGGGGATAAGACAAACGGGAAAATTACTAGCATAGGTATTCCATCTTGATCTTCATGGTACGGAACCCTCGGTGGACGAGTCCGGCTCGCGCTTGACCGGTTTTTTCAAGTGCCTATAATCTAAAATGCACCAAACTCAGTTGTTGAGGTGAGATAAACTATGTTGCCTAAAATATACTGATTACAAGCAACTAATTAGCTTTCATAACTGGGCCCCTAAATAGCTTTTACACACCCAAACATACAGATACACAGACACGCAAATATACATACACAAGAACAGATATTCACTAAAATTATAGACAAGTATAACGCAAAGCAAGCTATAAAAAAATCCCAACTGCTGTTTGGATAATGTCGTCAAAGTAATGTTACTTATCATGTATATATTTTTTATTTCACCAATTTCACATTTAAATATTTTGAATATAGCCTATGACACTCTAGTAGTTAGGACGAATCTAATCACGTATAATTTATTAAAATCGGTGTAGTTTAGTAGTTACGCGCGGACATTGAGTCGGACATACACTCAGGAGCAAAAAAAACGGGTCAGAGTGCGTTTTTAATACTAAAGAGGCTATTTCGAAGCCTTGGTTCCTCGCCAGGGAATGCTTTTAGTAAATTCTGATGATGAATACCGCGAGCATCGATACAGGACTTCCAGAGTGCCTAGGATGCCCAACTGAATGAACCTGCGGTTAACGCCGGAATTGTGCATGTTCAGAAGAACATTTAAAATGGCAATAAAATCTAAGGAAATCCAAATGCTGACCCAAACTGTCCGGCTGTGGTGTTAACTGATTGTGCGATGAGTTAGGTATCTTAAGAACTTTTGATCTCCTCTATTGAACCTCGGAGTATCCACCATTAAACCTCACTCGAAACAACCGCTGGCGAGGAACCAAGGCTTCGAAATAGTCTCGTTTGTATGAAAAACGCACTCTGACCCGGTATTTTTGCTCCTGAGTGTATATACTACCCAAACACATAACCCTCCTTTTGGGAGTTGAAATTGAGTCGAATTGAAGTTTGAGTATTATTAGATTCCGCTAACCGTTAAATTCGGTCGGGGCCACGACAAAAGCGTGTTAACTTTACCTCAAATATGAAATTTAGTTCGATGAAACTGTTAGATTATTGACCAAATTCAAGTCGCCTCAAACTATTTCCAATATACGAGAGTCTCAGTTAGTTTGTGACTGAAGTATGTCCTCTGTTTAATGCTACTTAGAGCGAGCAGACCTCTGATCCTCTTACCAGAGACGGTATGTACCTAGAGTATAAGTAAGCGCCAAGCTTGCAATTGTGCAAACAGCTGCAAAAGTACATGTCCACTTTGTTACCCTGCCGCTTCAAGGTACGGTTTTCGGGCGATTTCCAAAAAACTGTACCTGTAACTGTTACTGTAACTGTTAAAGACTAAAAGTAACAAACGGCAACTTTTCAATAACTATACTATTTATTTAATAAAAGATAAATGGTGGTATCTCAGGCAATACAACTTTAGCAAGTGCAACGATATAGTTAACGGGTAAGGATTGAATCGGCTTCGGTCTAATTTTCGTAACAAAATGGAAAATCTAGCGTAAATTTTCGGCCTTAACTACTTACCATCCGCAGTGAACTGTGAATCTTGTTACCATACAATAAGACTCACTAGTTGTCAGTAAATAGTGATGCTGTTTGTGTATATACTGTAACATTGTCATGTATTACTAATATAGTTAATAAATCAATAGAATCTGGGGTTTTTCCTGAACATTGGAAAACTGCTGTAGTAAAACCGATACCGAAAATAGGAAATCCTAATAATTTTAAAGACCTTCGGCCTATTAGTATTTTGCCCTTTATGTCAAAGATATTGGAAAGAGTGGTTAGCATGCAGGTTACTGAATATCTCGAGGCGAATAACATCCTGCCCGAGAAGCAATCTGGTTTCAGAAAGTTTCGTAGCACTGCAACTGCTCTCATGGATGTGGTGGACAATATTCTGGCTGCACAGGATGTTGGAGAAGGAACATTGCTGGTGCTGCTTGATTTTTCCCGCGCTTTTGACACCATCAATACTTCTCTTCTCCTATCTAAGCTTTCGTATTATGGGTTTGATAGCTTAACTGTAAGGTGGTTTGCCAGTTACCTGTCAGGGCGCTCGCAATATGTTAAAGTTTGTAGCGACAATGGAACTGACTCTGTTTCGTCTACGCTAGCAGTCACTAGGGGCGTGCCTCAAGGGTCGATTTTGGGACCGATTCTTTTTATCCTATATAGTTCTGATATAATCAAAAACATTAAGCACTGTAATTACCATATGTATGCAGATGACATCCAGCTCTATACAACTTTTAAACCTAATGAATGTAATTCAGCTACCCATGCACTCAACGCGGATTTGGACCGTATAGCCGATTGGTGTCAACAAAATAATTTGGCACTTAATCCTAAAAAATCTAAGTTTATGTTGTTGGGATCTTTAAAACTAATTAGTGATATTACAGCCCTAAACCCAAAAATCGCAATAAAAGGTGACGAATTAGAACGTGTCTCAGAAGCGCGAAACTTAGGCTTAGTATTTGACGGAAGGCTGCAGTTCGAAAGCCATGTTCTGGAAACGATGCGAAGCTGTTTTTACAGGTTAAAGGTTTTGTACCGTATCCGCGAGTACCTAGCCGTCGAAATGCGTATCAGACTTTGCGATTCGCTGATTCTCTCGAAGTTGAGTTACGCAGATACAGTGATTGGTGGCTGTTTGTTAGTGAGGACAAAAAAAGTAATACAGCGTATCCAAAATGCCTGTGCGCGCTTTTGCTTTCCCATCCCTCGTCGATCGCATGTCAGTCCATTTTTAAATATAAATAAACTAATGAATATGGCTTCTAGATATAAATTACACCTAGCTTCACTACTTTTTGGTATAATGAAAAGCAAAGAACCTGGTTACTTGTATACCAAGCTTAAAATCTCACAGCGCGAGATCCGTCATGCCACACGCTTATTATACACACAACACCGTACGACTGCTTTTCGTGGCAGCTTTCGCTTTGCTGCCACAAAATGTTGGAATAATATACCACCGCCTATTCGAAATTTAAAATCAGTAGCTACCTTTAAAAATCATTTCAAGAATTATTTATTAGCTTCTCAAATATCTGGATCATAAGCAGTTGTACACATACGCACATGAACACGCAGGCACACTCAAACGCACACACACACACATACACAAGCACACACACTCAAACTTACACACATACACGCAGATATACAAGATGTATTAAATTTTTTGTTATTGTATGCTTAATTTGATCTCTCTAAAATGATCTCAAAATAGTAGCGATATTATTTTAGGTATTTGATATTATTATTATTTTAAAATTTTAACGCCTTCGATTGCCATATATCTACTCTCCCTGGTCTCACTGAAAACCAGCGCCTGTGTATGTTTTACCAACATTCAGAGGCATAAAGCTGAGCGGAGACCATTTTGGCCATAATAAAAAATAAAATAAAAATAGGTTAAGACATTTTCCTTGTAAACTGTTTTTTATTTATGTGCCGAATAAATTATTTTTCATTTTTTCATTTCATATATATTTTTAAGCCATTTCTTCACCATTTAAGGTATTTTTGCTCCTGAGTTTGGGTAGTATAAATTGGATATTTCCCACTTATGGAGACTTTGGAGACTTTTTATGAATTATGATTATATTTAGGACCCCCTTTGAATGTAATATATTGACACAACCACGCAACGTAAAATTGAGTGGAAGGGCGCGCCTTCGTGAGTTAAAAACACTAAAACAGAAATTTTAAATGAACATGAAACGTGCGTTTGGATGTTAATTATTTTTTTTCTCTTAATCCATAGGTACATATACTCACGAGTTTATTCTCAGAGTGGGGTTGGCATAGCTACAGAATTACCAATACCTCTAAAACCTTCTTTTAATATTTTTAACAAAAATAATGACACAATTGTATGGTAAATTATTTACTTACCAAATGGGGTGGCTAAACTAATCACCCAAGTGCTTCAGAGGGAATTAAAGAGAACTTCGAAAACCACCCAAATTTGATCGTAAATCGACCCTCCACATTCGTAATGGTTCAGAGGTAATTTTTTCGATTGCCATTGAAGAGGCTTTCGACGGAGGGCGGTGAGTATTCAAAATAAATCCAACGTATTGCCGCAAACGTTCTACTCGCAGTGTACTGCGTAATTCGTTTCGTTACGAAAGCATTTGAGAGACACATTTTTACTGAAGAGACGGCGACTTTAATTTAATTTCGACCGTTATCTTTTAACATGTATGTGGGTATACATTGTCAAGATGGCGAGATTACAATCTTTTTTATAAAGCCAATACATTTTATTTCGATAAAATCGAACTTTAATCGATTTTGTGAATCCAGATTGAACTGTGTTCGCGACTTTGTTCGCCACTAGTACGTAATAATAACCGCTGTCAGATATGTCAGTCGCACCAAGCTATTTGTACGAACTAGTAAGCATTATCAGAGGTTTCCCTAGGTCATTTGCAACGTTAAAAGATGGCGGATGTGTAATTTGTTTTAGTTTTGTATTTATGTTTATTTAGGTGTTCAAAGTTCTTTTCTGGTAGGGATTTGTGCTTTTTATGCCTTTGTGTTGCACAGTAATAGAAGACTTGGACTTATTTCGTGTATCAGGCATCTTCCTTCTCGTTTCAAGTGGACTCGCAGTGGTGTAGAAGTTAAAACTATCTTGGCCTCTGTCCTACATATCACCGTACAACGTTGCCCCCAATCTTCCTAGAGAATATTGGATTGTGTTTTATTGCTATATTGATTTATAATTATATTGTTTAATTGACACTGGCGAAATCACTTCAATGCGGAAACTATCCCAGTATACAATAGTAGTCTTTGGTGGAAACGCCATATCCCCGCGGTAGTAGCTGTTGAAGTCGCCGCGGGAAAAAGAAGAAGAAGAGGTTTCCCTCTGTGATAAAACACAAGAAAAAAAAAGCATTATCAGAGGACCTATTTTAAAAATCGAATTTCGAACTTACATTAGGTCCATCCCTTTCTCTCGATTTATTCTTGAATGACAAGTGACAGAGTTGGAGGTAACGTAACTTCGACCTTCAATTTTCAAAGTACCCTACTTTGAAAATTGAAGGTCGAAGTTACGTTACCTCCAACTCTGTCACGACCTCAGACTCCGCTATTGAGGTACGAACTAGTCCCTCAACTCAAATTGACGTACCACGGTTTGTAAGATAAGGCATCCGTCACCTTCTGAGACGTAAATCACGAGAGGGATGGATGCTTTTTTCCACATTTGACACGATATAGATGTAGCCCCACTTAGCCCGCAGTGGGGCGCGCCTTCGTCGATTAGCCAAGTCAAAGTCAAAGTCAATAAATTTTCAAAAATCTCTTCTACATCACCTCTTTTTATTCAAGGAATATTTCCTCCAATGTCCCTAGGTCCAGTCCAGCGGTAGTCCAGCGGTTTCGGCTGTGCGTTGATCGATCAGACAGTCACTTATTTCTTCTTTTAAACCGACTTCAAAAAGGCGGAGTAGTATTTTTTTAAATCCTACTAATATTATAAATGCGGAAGTTTGTGTTTCTTAGTTTTTATTCCTTCACACTGCAACGGCTGGGCATATTTGGATTATAGCATTTATAGCTTGTACCTTGGATTAACACACAGGCAAATTTACATCCCGGAAAACTTTAAATTTCCCAAAAAAATAACAATAATCAAAATCTATGCGGGCGACGTCGCCGGCAGAAGTTGGTATAACAGATTTATATTATTACATACATACATACATAAAATCATGCCTGTTTCCCAGAGGGGTAGGCAGAGACGACTTCTTTCCACCTGCTACGATCCTGACAAATGTCTTTCGCTTCTTCCACATTCATACATCGAGTCATGCACGCACGTCGGTTTCGGGTACTTAAGATTCGGCCCTTTTCCAGTATTTCTCCGATTTGATTCGAAAAAGTACGCCTAGGGCGGCCTCTTCCGCCCCTTCCACTCACTTTCGCTCTGTATATCTCTTTCGTCAATCTTCTTTCATCCATCCTTTCCAAATGACCGAACCATCGAAGCATGCCCTTTTCAATCTTAGTCACTACATCTTCTTTTAGTCCACATTTCTCTCTGACCTTTAACCTTTATATTATTAAAAAAAATGTATTGTAGTATTTTCAATCCCTAATGGCAGAATACTATACACGTACCGTTACGCGTTTGCGCCTCTTCAATCCCACTTCGTATAGTTACTAGTTGGTATATTACCGACGCCCTACTTTGAAAATCGAAGCCCGAAGTTACGTTAGCTTCATCTCTTTTTAGTCTCTAATGACTACTGACAGGGATAGAGCTAATGAAACTTCTAACATCGATTTTCAAAGTAGGGGCCCCGTATTAACTTTTAGTCTAACTGACATCCATCTGACATCCCCATTTGACTTAAATGCCAATCATCAATCAGTCATGTGCACATTGAAATAATTTAATAACTTTTTGTTTTTTATACATTATTATTACAAATATATAAGCAATCATGGCGATGGCTGAGAAGAAAAACGAATATCCCGCCTCCGTGGAAGCGGACCGGCGGCTTCTGCAGTTTGAGGCCTGGGACGACTACCTGGACTCATTGATAGAGATCGCGGACCTGAGGAACCTCAGGAGTATAACTTCGGCTCGGACGATTGCGGCATTTGGTTATAGGTACGTCAGTTCTTAGTTATAAGAACGTCGAATATCCTACTACTCAGAAATAATAATAGAGGTTACATCCATAGTCCACGCACTAATGTGATGCAACTCAAACCAGACAAAATTTGGTCTACATACTCACCACGGCATCGAAATTATTTGTCTTGTTTTCAATTAATTTTTCACATGCCTGACTGGGCTGAATATTATCTTGGAAAGCTGGTAAAATTTGTATTATTTACCATAATATTCTTGTAAATAAACGATTAAGGTGGACCGACGATCTGATAAAGGTCACGGGAAACCGCTGGATGACAGCAGCAGAGGACCGACCGTTGTGGAAAACCTTAGGGAAGGCCTTTGTCCAGCAGTAGACGTCTTGCGGCTGATGATGATGATGAATAAACGATTCATTCATTCATTGTTTGCGTATCGTACGAGAAGATTTCGCTTGCATGCTTCCATCAGTGGCTTCTGACACTTCTGGTGAATGAAATTACCTTTCTGTGTTCTTATTTAAGTCCTAATATTTAATATCTTGTGTATAAAACTATGTGAAGGTGCTATTATCTTTGGGCAAGGCAGCAGTACTTAAAATTACCAATTACTATCGTGACCCTTAGCCATGAGGCGAAAAGAGAGAAGAAGATACATGTTCAGCAGGAGAACTATTTACCAACTAAAATAATTATGATTTTTCAGGAAGAATGTTAGGAAATTTGGTTGTTTTAGTGGTTGGTTAAGTTTTTTTTTCATTACGCATAAATGAAAATCGGAATGGGTATTTTTCTATTAGATAAATTTTAGTTCCTTGAGAAAAATAAGATGAAGGTAGTTCAACGCTCCTCTGTCCGAAAAGGTGAAGGAAGAACATACAATAAAAATACACTCAGGAGCAAAAATACCGGGTCAGAGTGCGTTTTTCATACAAACGAGACTATTTCGAAGCCTTGGTTCCTGGCTAGGAAATGCTTTTAGTGAAATCTGACGATGAATACCCCGATTATCAATACAGGACTTCCAGAGCGCCTAGGATACCCAACTGAATGAATCTGCGGTTAACGCCGGAATTGTGCATGTTCAGAAAAACATCTAAAATGGCAACAAAATGTAAGGAAATCCAAATGCTGACCCAAACTCTCCCGCTGTGGTGTTAACTGATCGTGCGATCAGTTAGGTATCATAAGAACTTTTGACCTCCTCTATTAAACCTCGCAGTATCCACCATTAAACCTCACTCAAAACAACCCCTGGCGAGGAACCAACCCTTCGGAATAGTCTCGTTTGTATGAAAAACGCATTCTGACCCGGTATTTTTGCTCCTGAGTGTAGTAAGAGCCCGTCTTTGCCGTTTTTATTTAGTACCAAAATCGAGGAAAAGAACCCATTTGGTAAAACTTCGGTATCTGTCTTTATGTATGTATGTCACAGAGAAATGTTGGCATTGTTGTTTAACTTGCTTGCCCGCACCTATTTTACATAATCAATACTTTTTTTATCGAAATTGCACTATGAGTGGTTCAAATGTGGCCGGTAATTCAGCCCTACTGGCACTTGACTGGTTTTATTATAATTATAGAATCTCTTACATAATAAATTCACTGCGTCTCAACCTAGTAATCGATTACGTGTCTTCCTACTCAAAAGACAGTGCACAAACTCACGCGCAACTCGATAAATAAATTGAATTTAGCTATGTTTCGGGATAATGTGAGTTTTTATAACTGCAACTCCTCTCCTGTAGGGCTAGTATGGCTGCATCTATATCGCGTGTCAAATTTGGATAAATCATCCGTCACTGTCGTACTTATTTACGTGTGAAAAGGTGACGGATGCCTCATTTAAACTTTGTCACGCGATAAACGCAGCCATGTTAGGGCCCCTAGTGTTGCACGAGTCCATGGGCGGCAGTGAGCAGATCACTTAACATAAGGTGATCCACTAGCTCGGTTATCTCCTCTAGCATAAACAAAACCGGTCAAGTGCGAGTCGGACTACATACAATCACACTAACTATATCACCTTTGTTGTATGGAAGCCCCACATGAATATTTATTTTATTCCGTTTTTAGTATTTGTTGTTATAGCGCCAACAGAAATACATCATCTATGAAAATTTCAACTGTCTAGCTATCACGGTTCATGATATACAGCCTGGTGATAGACAGACAGTAAAGTCTAGGGTCCCGTTTTTACCCTTTGGGTACCGAACGGAACCCTAAAAAAGACAGAAAAGTCTGATTTTTTTTATGCTAAAGGAGACTATGACGATTCGGTGATGGAGCGGGGTAGGAAAACGCGCGCAATTTCACCGCATAGGTAAACTGCATGAGGTTTTAAAAAGACTTTCGGTTCGGGTAAAATCCTAAGACTAGCTAGATTAAGACCATATGGAAGCGATTGAGAGACACTAGAAACCCGAAAGTTTGTTGTATTGAATATAGCAGTCGCTTTGTCTTTCCTAACGTTTTCACTCAGCGAGTCTATACATGCCTAGTTTGGGACTACATATGTCAATTTGTATGAGATAACCGACTGATATTGCCTTTCAGAGCAAATGGCGACACATTGTCGGAAAAGGAGTTTATCAAGCGGCGCTCTGTGATCAGCGAGATTGTGTTCCCTTCAGTGAAGCCTTACGTGCTGGTCAGTGAGGGGGTCGAAATCGAGGATCCTTTCAATCGGGAGCTGGCAATCCGGGAGAGGGCCAACCGGGTCGGCATACTGCAGGTAAACGGTGTAGAAGCTTTAGTCCACATCTCGTCAGGACTAAGTAGCACGTACTGTCAGCCCAATGGAACTCTGACCCATCATCGGTTTTAGTTAATGGAACCCCATACTATGTTTATTTTTACATACATACATACCGTCACGCCTTCATTCCAGAGTGGGATAGGCAGAGCTACGGAATTACCCATACAACTTGTTGTTTATTCTATAACCACATTTTGCACAAACAGGGTAAGATGTTTACCAGTGTATATTAGTGACAGGTTGCAAGCCCATCGCCTAACAATACTACAAGCCTTTAATCCTTTAGTCGCCTCTTACGACTTCCATAGAAAGGCATGGAGTGGCACTATTCCAAGTCGGCAACCACACGGCACTATTAAGATGATTGATTGACATGATTATTTTTCATTCTTAATTTAAGCTTAAGATGTATAGAATGATATGTCATCTACATGTTAGTTTTTATCTTAGCCACTCTTAGCCGTAGTTTTTGTGGTAGACGTCTCGGAACCCAGGTGACTTTTACACTTTTCTACGGTACCCTTAGGTTCCACGGAACCCACTTTCGGAATCGCTGCCCTAGGCCGGCTGCCACTGGACCACCGACGGTCTTAAGCCGATTTACGTTAGCTAAATCTTTATTTTTTACAAAATAAATCATCAAACACTAGTGTATTCTTAGTTGCTGGTTTATTCAACCCAGCAACATCTTTATACTAGCGGCAGCGTCCAACGTCGTCGAGCTGTAAGTGCTATGTTGTATCGTGCGGTCGGCTCACCGCACTTCGCATTTCCCTCGGAGCGTTGGTATTTCAACTATTAGGACCTTCCCAAATGAAATTATTGGCGAGAGGCTTATTGGCTTACCATCACACTCGGCTTAGGGTAAACATAAGTCGGATTGTATCTTACAAAGAGTGCTTTTACTGGAATTTTACGTATAAAGGTATCTAAAATACATTTATATTTACGAGGAGGCTAAAAAAGATTGTACATCAAGTTTGACGTGCGTAATTCGTTACTTAGTTTTCCAATTACGTTACCGATTGTTTTGCTTTACTTTCTTAATAATCAAAAACAAAAAACATTTTAATCAAAATTACAAAAAAAATGGTTTATTGATGTACAACCGTTCTTAGAAATGCTCATGTATTCATGAATGAATTCGTTATTGGCTTTTATCTAATAAATTAAGATACCAAACATACTTTAAACTTTATTAAAATTAAAATTGCGTGTTTACTACTTACGGGTAGCGGCAGATCTCAAAGTGGTAAATTTTGACTAAATTGTGTTGATTAACCGACAGATTACTAGACTTACTACTACTTACTTTGAGTTGAAGTATGACTGTATTGGTACTTATACTATTTAATTACTATTACTATGCAGTTGGCAAATGCGTTGGCAACCCGAAGGACTAAGAAGAAATGCCTCTATGCCAGTTAATTCAGCATTTCTTCTTTATATAAAATATTTTGCAGATTCACTTGAACGATATTCTTAATTGAATGCATTTCCCGCAGTCAATAATATTCATCCGGCATTTCACGAGAGGCGGCTTCGAGATTTCTGGCTACATTGACTATGCACACCGGCTCATATCGGAGAACTGGGGGCCCTTCTTCAAAGCCAACAAGATGCTGTGGCCCCGAGACAGTGACCTGGGGTACTACCACTGGCGACATGGGACCGTCAGGAGTAACATGAGCAGGAATTATAAGGTATATAGCTTCTGCCAGTGACTTCGTCTGCGTAGAATTCGTAATTTTGACATCTCACGGGAACCGTACATTTTTCCGAGATAAAAAGTAGCCTATGACATGCTGTTCCAGACTCTGTTGAACACCAAAAAAAACGGAACAGTAGGTATATTTAAATTATAGGTAAAGTCTGTTCCTATTCAGTCTGCCAGTGACAATAACAAGTATAGCTGACTGTCATTGTCTTTAGATAGAGGATGAAATAGTAATGAGAATATAATGTTACCTCTAATTAGTTTGAAAAGGTTGATTATATGTTCATCATCATCATCGTATTATTATACTGGGTGCGATAGAGACGAAAACCTCTCTTATCAATCAACTTATAATTTTCAATGTCAAAAATAGTTTTAAAAAAAAATCTTACTGACAAGAGTCTGTCAGTCTAATGGTAGTTTTACCGTAAGTATACACCGTGTTTTTTTTGATTTACGATAACTTCGGCATATTACTATGTATATCTATAGAAACTAATTGGTAGATTAGATTTTTAAATATTGCAAAATAATTTTTTTTTCAGTTTAGAACAAAATAATGAAATCTTTTATCTTTGGTCATTCTAAAAGGGCCTTTAGAGTTACCTAGCTAATAATCAGTGTCAAATACGTCTATGTTGGCGTGACATACACACACAAGTAAAGATAACACTTGACAGGTACAAGTCACTTTAGATTGACGCGTATATAAACCTAACAATTGGAAACTCTTTACTCATACGTATTAAAAGAAAATTGTTGTTATCAATTTCAAAAGCCTTTTACACTAGTTTAACGTGATTAACTGATTAAATTTAAAAATTAAATATCTTTAAAACCGTTAGACTTATCATTTGTCTGTCTTCGGAAAATTAACTTTGTTTGACCTAAAGAACGTTCCCTTAAAGTTATCGGAAATCAAAAAAAACACGGTGTATTTCAACAATAATAATAAATAATATGACTATGCTGAACCTTCCAAAGTACGCGAATATGAAGTTATAATGGTAAATTGATTTGTTTTTAAGAGTGATGAAATGAATGGGAACATACTTTACATAACATGCGGTCTTTTTTTTAATTTGGCAATGAGAAGCCACGCTAACACTCACGCCAACTGATGGTAAGTGGGATCTGGGACCACGACACATAGAATCTCAAATCTTACCGCTAAAACCCTTCCAGACAACCATTGATAAAGAAAAAGCTAAGGACATAGATACATGGCAGGCGGTGTAAATTGCACACATACATAGATGTCAGCCGAAAGACGTCCACTGCTGGACATAGGCCTCCCCCAAGGCTCTCCACTCAGACCGGTCTTGTGCTTTTCGCATCCACCGCGCTCCCGCGATCCTTACGAGGTTGTCACAAACAAAACTGGTCACTGGTCGTGTAAATTAATTGGTCTCAATTTCACCCGAATCCGTTCAGCTGTTCTGGCGTGACTGAGTAACAAATATCCAAACTTTCGCATTTATCATCATGTCAGCCGAAAGACGTCCACTGCTGGACATAGGCCTCCCTCAAGGCTTTCCACTCACACCGGTCTTGTGCTTTTCGCATCCACCGCGGTCCCGCGACCCTTACGAGGTCGTCACTCCATCTTGTTGGAGGCCTACGTAGCTCGTCTTCCGGTCCGCGGACGCCACTCCAGGACCTTCTGACCCCATCGGCGATCAGTCCTGCGAGCAATGTTTCAAGTGTGTTTCGCATTTATAATATTATAATATTAGCCTATAAATGGTGTATTTATTTGTCTAACAAAAAACACTTCGATTTCAATACAAAATATAGTTCATTAGAAAACAATAAGTAATAGAATAGTAATGAGGGCGCCACTGGGCGACGTCGGTGTTCTTTTGATAAATTGCTTCTTGCGTTTTCAGATTTTTTGATTTAAAGCATGTATTTTTTTAGCCAATAATGGACCCCGACAAAGGGCTGCTGTTCCAGAACCGACATGACCACAAGATCATCTGCCCGGATCCGTCCCAGGAGCCTGGCCAGAACACTCTGAAGCAGAGAGTCTTCTCGCCAAGATACACGCAAATTGAAATATACGACCACGTTGTCAGACGGAAAAGCTAAATAAAACGCCAAAAGTTTCGATTCAATCATTTTAATTCATATGTAAATTCCAAAAAAACACTTAAACTAAAAAGTTCTATCAAAAATACTCTAAATGTAAAATAAATAGAGTAAAACTTAAGTTTGCATCATCAATAGTTTGAAAATAAAACTATAGTCACCTGCATGTCTTCTATTTACCCAACTTGGAAATTATCAAAAGTTCATTTTTCAAATACCAGGTTACATTATTGAATGTAAACTCATACTGTAATCATTATTTTCTCAAAAAAATACAAAAATTAAATGTTACTAAAATAATCTTCTATAATAATTATGACAACATAAAAATCAGGCCTAAATAAAGAAAAGTTTAGTAAAGATTTTATTAGTTAGGTTAAATAAATATGTGCAAGTGAAAGATGTCTTTTATATCTAAAGACGTAATAGTAATAGGAAGTAACAAAAAAACCCTATCTGAATTCTGGCATGTTTACAACTGGGCTGAGTAGAACTGGTTTCTTTAAAAGAAAGGGCGCAACTGTTATGAAACTTATTCAGCATCTCGAACCCTATCTATAGCCGCGGAGGATTGAATATGCCATTCATTCTTAATTTGTACTTGCACATTTTTAGTTAATGAGGGAGGACTTGTAGTTCTGTCACGTAGGCAGTGTTTCGTGTACATTATCACGCACACACGTATATGTATTGTTATTATTCTATACATAATGAAAGCCCTGTGTGTACGGACGACACGCGCGTAAGGCCCTGAATTGTTAAACTTTTGGGTTTCACACGAATTAGTCTTAAAAGTTCTTGGCTTTAATTACGTTTTTTAGTACCTTTTTAAATACAAAGGTACAACTATAGAGAAATGGCAATAAGATATGATAAGATGGTTAAGGGAGTGCATAAAGACATTTATTTTTGGCACATTGTAAGCTCATATTTAATACAAACTATTAAGATTTACTATGCCATTAGGATTTCTATGCAATATTTCAATATAAATTTTAAGATAATGTCTTATTTATACAGGAAGTTAAAATACTGGTTTAAATCGCGGTAAGATGACATTCAATTCAAATTAAAATCTGAATGTTGGCATATTTTTCTAGAATAGTCTCCTAGAGAAAAGCGTTAAACAAACTGAAAAAGGTGCGTATAAAAAATAAAACTAGAAGAAATTGAAACTAAAAATACGCAATAAAATAATTAAATGCACCTTAATAATTAGCATTTCCAGTAGATCAATCTACGAAAGATTTTCGACCCACCACGTAAGTTTTTGTCTTAACTTTAGATTATTATAATTTAATCTAGTATTGGTACCAAGAACGTTCGTCCTTTAGAGTATGTGAATGACTAAAGACGTAAAGATGGCTGCTCGTTTGCGAGCCAAGGATACATTTATGAACCAATGCGTGCGTATTGCCAATAGTAAAATGACGGCCGGCACTGATGAAGTCGAAACCGTATTTCCGGGTCCACGTCCTCTCCCCTCGAAGACACGTATCCTTACGTGGAAATGCTTCTTAAAATAAATTTGAAACATTTTTTATTTTTTGGTTTTATCACATCCACAAGTGCATTCACATTCTGACTGCGTAGATTCCAGTCGAGATCTGCGTGCAGATGCTCTGGATGCGCTTTGCACTTCTGCAGTTCTAAGTGTGATGCCGTATATGTCTTCGTGATAGCGATTGTCGTCCTGAAAAATTAAATTAGGTTGTAGATTACTAGGTATAAAATATAAACCATTTTATAATATTTTCGTTTTATGACGTTAAGTAACGGTATGTACCATGCCCGTGTTAATCCGTTTTTTTTGTGATGCATAAAGGGACAATATTGCAATATTTTGTTGATAAAAATATTACAGTCACTTGATACTTAAAAAATATAAATATAAAAATACGAGTATCGATTCCGATCTTTTTCTGTTAACTTGTTTTTGCCATACTTCTTCTTTATCAAAAAAGGAAAAAAAAAAGAGTAGGTATTTGCCTTGGCAATGACTTTCCTTTTGTCTGTGCTCTCGAGTGTTGGTTCAATACTTTAATAATAGTAATTTAATCACTTTGAAACAAATATTCTTTACCATTAAAGTCATGATGAAGCTCTCCGCCCCCTGTTCAGTCATGCCGGAGTGTTTTTGTACAATCTTCTTCAATGTTTGCTGCACTTCTTCCGCCATCTTGCAGTCACCGCACACATAGAAGTGTCCTCCTTCTTTCACAAGCATCCGAGCTACATTGGCTCCTTCTTCTTCTAAATGGTCTTGAACATATTTCTATAAAAACAATGGTTCTTCATTAAATATTTGTTAATAGAAAAGCGATACAACGAAAATATTTAAGTTATATTTTTAACTTTAAGTTTTATATACTTGGTTTTAATTTATGTCGCATTTGTATAAGCAGCGAAATATATCAGCGTCAAGGGTTTTTCGATGTTTGTGAATACTATTTAGGGGCGGTTGGAAGTTACCGAAGGCGATTAACTGAGGTGCATTGCCACAGGAAAAAATATATTCCTTTACACTACAATTTACTTGTTTTGACTCTTGTTATTGTACGTTTTTCTGATTTTATACCTCGGGAAAAAAGTTTTAGTGTGTTTACCTGCTCATGATCCTTTTCTCTTGAAAGCGCTAAAAATACACGACTAATTACTCCTTCCCTGGCAGCTTGCTCTTTCTCCACCTTGTATATATCCATGCCATGGGTCCTGCAGCCGAAAAATAGCCAAATTGGTCCAGCCTTTTGTGACGATTTCAACGCTTTCATTTGGTGTTTCCTGTGATGCCAGAATCCACGAAGAGGTGCAATGCCAGAGCCAGGTCCAACCAAAATGAGCGGTTTTGTCAAATCCGTTGGCAGATGGAAACTGGGGGCACTGAAATCGTTTAAAGAATATAAATTACACTGAATGCAAAACTTTTTTTGGACGGACAAAATAAACAAGATACATGCATAGTTGTAAAACAAAACAAAAAAAAAATTCATCTTACCGTCGTAAAAATACAAATAATTCTTCGTTTTCATTTAGGTTCTTCAAATAGTTCGAACATACTCCGTAATGGGTTGGCCCAATTCCACCTTAAGAAAAGTTAAACGTTAGTTATTTGACTAAAACATTTATCAATAATAATAATCACATATACAAAAACTTACCCTGTGTTTTGAAAAATACAACAGCAACCGTCAGGTGTATACTTTTTGGGTGTGCCAGAGGGGATGAAGATATGGAGTAGAATCTTGGCTGCAATGGGAGCAGTAGAGCAGCAAGTACCGAAGCGCGAGGCTTGCACGAAGGAAACTGCTGCAACACCTCTGCTAAATGCGGGAAAAACGAATGTTTCCATTCATCGTACTTATCCGAATCCTAAAAACACGAGAATTTAATTTTTATTTCGAAAAGGAAATTTGAATAATGACGCAGAAAGCAAGTCTTACCGATAATAACTCATTGATTTTTCCCGCTTGGTCTAGGTCACTACACGCACCGGCTAAATATTTCAAAATTTTCGTCGATGGCGGAGTAGTAATGTCCAGGTACCGAGTAAACAAATCTCGAATAGATACCGGTGGTAAGCGTTCTTGTTTTTCCCAAGTCTTTGAAGAACCTTAAAAGAATAAACCAGGTAATTAGCCCCAGAACAAACACGCGTGGGTAATTTATCTGCAACTTCGATATCTTACCGAGGGGCGAAAGGGTTTCCTTCATAGATTGTAGTTGTAGAGGAGTATCTACATCTTTTTCAACCAGTCTTTCTAACACAGCATCGACTATTTCTTTTCGGTTACACGCCATTACTCCAAGATGGTCTCCGGGATCATATTTCATATATTCCTGGTAAAAAGATGCATATAAGTATAATTAGTGTATTTCTACTACAACCATTTTCTACCTAGTTATATTCAGTTAAATAAATAACTTACATTTGGTTGAATATCTATGAAGATGGTTTCTCGGTCTTCAGTAACATCGCCAAGGCGTTTAACTTTCTTAACCGTACTGGCGACCAACTGTTTCTTGTATGTAACTTCAAGAGCCTTTTTGGGAGTCATCTCTTGCGACGGTTTATAGAATCTGAGAGTTTCTTCTGATAGAGGTAATTTGGAAATTGAATTTTTCCCACTAGTTACCATATTTTCTTCTAAACAGAAAGTATCACCAGCCCCCTATAAGGCAAACAATATTATATTACTGTTGACTGCTGACAACAAAGTTTAATATCATTGGTCTACTTTAAATATTGAGCCCCACCCAGCAGCACTTTGTTCGATATTAACAAAAAAATCTACTGAAGATTACAGACGGCCAATTGTTGTTGTGAGTAACGCAAGGAAACCTGCACTTTCGAACAATCAAGAATGCCTAACCATGTCTACATGATAAGGTAAGGTAAGACTCGTAAAAAAAGGACATTTTATAAACTGTATCTGTCAAAATAATAGTACGTTAGGCTAGTGGCTAAATTAAAAAAAAAGTTATAAAAAAAAATGAAAATTGCATTTCGGTGAAATAAAAATAGTGCAAACATGGTTTAACGTATAGTATTTTTTTACCTGGAATATCTTAGTGGACCAAGTACGAAATTCTTGTTCCTGGCCCAACATCTCATCACCACATGCCATATCCATGATTCTTTCACCGCCTAGTTCTCCCAGCACACGATCGACAGTTTTGGCAAAATTACAGAATTTTGGATAGGCGCTAGATCCCAAACCAAATACTGCAAAGCGGAGATTGCTCAAGGTACCTAAGTTCTCGATGGATGATGCCCCAGTACCTGATGAAAAATTGATCAAATATATTAGAAAATTTTAGTCTGGATCGTAAGAGATTCATAAAGCAAATATATTTATTTATTTAGAAACAAGCAGTCGTACATAAACATGAGCAGATACAATTAACAGAAAATAGACCTATAGTTTCATAAAGGTACAGTTAATACATGGCTAATACATTACACAGATCTGACCAGCATTGCAAACAACGACGATTTTATACCATGGCAAAAAACGCAAACAGTTACAAGCAATAGAGGAGAGATATTACTTGAAGAGAACAGATAAATATATAAATAAAATACTTATGATGTTATGCATAAGGCATGGTACGCACAAAGGTATCAAGCAAAGTAACTAATTAACTTAACATAGGTACCTATTTATACAAATAAGATAAAATAAAGAGCACTCACTCTTGTTGGATTCCAATCGGGAAAGATGCTTTTTGCAGATCGGCACAGGTGGCGTTATCATGCTGTTTGTTCTCATCAAAGACTTTGGAGTAGGGGTCCTTAAACTACAATAGAAACCAAAATTTAATATTAAATATTTCTAGATGTCATGCAGATTTTCAAAGCAAAAAAAAATGTCATGTACCCGGGGCTTGCTTCACTTGAATTTCCATCTGGGTCCTTCTCAGCATTCAGCATCTTGAAAAGATGCTCGCCAAATGCCTGTAGACATTGAAAACAAATGAATTAAAAAATATATATAGGAAGAAAAAAGTTAAAAAAAGTTATTGTAGGTACATCGTTGTGACAACGCTGACTACTAACCACACCGTTTGAAGGAGCCTCTCCATTGCCGAATGTCGATGTTACGATTAGCAATAACGTCTCGTGCTCAATTGAAAACATATCGTATTCATCCATGGGCAAAACCTATGACAAAATAAGATAAGTACATAGTCTAAAAATATCTTGTTAATATAAATGTACTACAGGCGGTTCATTACATTTACAACAACATTTGTAATATGCACCAATTCTCACCTGCGCATTGAAAGCATGACTGAAAATCGAGCCTAATTCGTTGGCGTACGATTCAGATTTTCCGGTTTCGGTGGCATAGAGTATAGTGGCCTTGATACGTCGTGAAAGCGCACGACTGAATAGTTGGGAAGTAAACTTGACGGCCCGAGCGATTTGCCTGAAGTGGAACTTTCTGGTCACCGGCTTGTCGTCGGACGTTGGCCATTTGTAGGTCTTCCAGGCATCAGCCTGCACAATAAATTGAATGGGTATAACTATTAAAACATCTTAGAATTTTAAATTTAAATTTACAGCTTGACTGATATAAAAAAAAACTCAGTAGGTACATCGCTTAGCCCAGTAACTCAGCTGTCTGAATATGTTTATTTCTGTGGATTGATAACTTACCTGATAGTCATATGATGGCCTCATATAGTATAGAGCCATTTCTTGGTGAAACACGCCTGTCATGGAAGATGACATTGGAGGCACCACCCAAACCCAATCACTCGGACAACCTCCCCTGAAATAAGAATCATTTTAAAAATCAAAACCAGTAGTAATGATAGTAAATGTCGTAAAACAGCCATATCTACCAAACACAAATATAAAAAGGAAAAAGTGTTGTAGAAATGGAACCGGATCTTTCCCCCACCCTCGGGATGTCATATCGCCAACTAGACTATTGGGTAACCTAGCCTCAGGTTTTTACTTGATTGATTAAAATACTCGTGTATCAATAACGCCCACTTTTTATTGTACACATACCTGCTTTTCATTTCGTTCCCCAAATGTTTCATGAACTGCTCAGAAGCAGTGTGGTGGTCTACTATTGACACGACGTCTCTATGAAAGCTGTGCAGCACGGCAATGTGAATTTCTACCAGAGCCTGGTCTTTCCACAGGTTTATGACGGAGTTAGTGTCGAGTCCCATTTTCAGAGCAACTGTCTGGAAATAGATTAGAAAAAATATATGGGTTAAGGACATTTGAGTTCTTCTACACACTCCGTACAACTAAACGGTACCATATTTTTTACAGAATGGAAATCATAACATACATAAATATCTATGAGGTAGGTTTAGGACACGTTTGTTTTTAAACTGGCCCGAAGGGCTAAATCACTCTGAAATAGGAGCTCAGGGAGAGTGGAGCTCCGTCGACTGATCGACTCGGTTAGCTAAAGTTGAGCCATTGTGAAAAAAAATGTTGACCTGTTTCAGTTGGTCAGTTTAGTTCAAAGCGGAAAAACAAAAAAACTTCTTAGACCGCGATTATTATATCAAACAATCGTCCATCTTCGATTTCAAGAAACTACTTATATTCGTCTGTACCTTGGAAATATTGCGACGGTTGATATCGCAGAAGTTACGACAGGCGATCTCAGTGCTCATGTACCAGCCGTTGAAGGCTGTGGCAGTGAATTCTATTCCGCCGCAGTCAAACCTCATGTTGGCAACGGCAGGCACGCAGTACCAGCGAAGGTTCAGGTCCTTGAACCATTTGAATCTATATAAAACAATTGGATGGGTTAGCACACGAGTGATTTAAATTTTTATTAAACACTAACAAGTTTCCCTCGAAATCTTAATTTTTTCGATATAAATATAAAAAATAGGTGAAACCGATGCTCCGTTTTGAGGTAAAAAAAAACGCACAATCAAACATCATTTTACATTTTTAATACTAGTACGGGAAGGACGTTATTTCCGACACGACCGATGTTATCGACGATTTTTCATAAACGAACGTACTAAGTTATTATAATATTATGGTTCCAACGGAAGATCAGCGCTGGTTTTAACGCCAGCATAACGCTGTGTATATAGCGTATCTTGTCTATCTCAGTATTTTGTTGGGTTTAGATTGTCTGTTTGTCACGAATAAATGTATTTTCTTTCTTTTCTTCTTTATAACTTATAAAGAAGAAAAGAAAGAAAATACATTTATTTATTATAAATTATAAGTAAGTACTGTGAGGCTTGTAGTACAGTTAGGCTAGTAGTAGGTACCTACTGTTAGGCGACGGGCTTGCAAACTGTCCCTTCGAGTAATACACACAATTGGGCAAAATGTGGTTACAATTATCAACAAGATTTTAGAGTTGTTGGTATTTTTTTAGCTCTGCCACAGAATAAGTACCTAGTAGTACAAGGCGCTGCCTACCCCACTCTGGGAATAAAGCCGTGAGTTTATGTATGTATGTAAGTTTAAAAATGGATCACGTTAATTGACTTAAATGTTTCTGGCGGTGAGATCTTAAACTAACGTTTTAATCTGGAATACCTTTCGTGTCACAATACTTGGAATGTAACTTAGAAATGACGCAGAGCACTATTTCGGAAGCATACGAGTATGTCTCACGTAAGATACCTTACATTTTATACGATCGTAAACCCGACTACACATTCTTACTCTGTCCAGACGTGTGGATTAAAATTTGGATGAGAGCGGTGGGGAACATTTTAGAATTTTACTTAAAAGTAATTGCTCAGTTTTTTCCCGCGACTCCATTCTGGTAGAAATGTTTAGCGTTATTTTTTCGTTATTTTTTTAATGCAGGTTAGTTTAGAACTTGTCTGTCTATCTTTTTTTTATTTATACTATTTATTAATTAGAAAATATTAACGAGTATAATTGTAAACCAACGTCCCGCAAAACTGTTTTCACTGAAATTGGAGGGAAAGGTGATCTGGTCATAAATCTCATCAACTTTTTTAAGAGGTATTATATCCGTAACTTTTGTTATTAAGTTTTTTTATGACTGCCAGGCTAAGCTGAGGCTAAGACCCTCTCGCATGGCATTTTACTATTTAAACTGTCGCTAAGCAGCAGTATTCGTATTATTGTGGTTCCCATTTCCCGGTGAAATGACAACATATAATTCAATACAATAGATATTATAGGCCTTATTGAACACCACATAAAAAAAACTACATTCTTATACGGTAGCATACCGGAGTCAACAGGCATATTATCGCTATACCATTAGTGGCATCCTCTGTGGTTTAGCTTTGGCTCGGCAACACATTAACAGTTTTGATATTGCGAATTCTTAACTAATTTCTTGTTTTAGTAGACTTGGCTCCGACTAAGGCCCATGCATGTCTGAGACAGATATGTGTGCTCGTTTTCCTTTTAACTTTTCTACGCCAGTAAAAATGGAATTCCAACGGTCCGTTTTAGTCTGACACGAAATGTATCTTTCTCTGTCGGTCGATAGGGAATTTAAATGGAGACATCTTGTCACCTCCACACCCTCGTTGATAGTATAATTTTACTAATATTTACATACGCATTTCCCGTGTGTCATTCAAGACGTCATTTCCGCCTACGTAGAGACTCAACGGAATAAAACGATGTAACGACACCATGAAGACAATGACGTATTTTTTATTATCATTGACGCGTAAAGATAATTCGGTATTATTAGTATTATTACTCACGGGCGGATAATGTCAGTTCTATTAATATTATTTTATAGCTACTTAACCCTATATTTATTTCAATTGAACTTAATGAAAATGCTAGAGCGAATACGCAAAGCAAAAATGTAAGAAGAGCTTCAGACTTGTAAAGATTGTTTGAAATTGGAGGTAAAGGTATGATGGGGATAAATCTCATCAACCTCACCATTTTGTACTGGGAATAAAGCTCATGTCTCTTTGTTTAAATTTTAATATTGGCATTATGGAACAAAAGTAATTGCACTTTATGTCCGTCCTGGAAGACGCAAATTTCTACTGTAAAAAAATATCTTTGTAGTAGGTGGGGCCTTACGAGAGCAAAAATAAGATAAACTTACTTGGGATGTTCCATATGTGTTTCCATCACGATGTCACGTGGTATTTCGAAGAGTTCGGGCTCTTTCCCGTCAGCTGAGAGCACCAACGGCAGAATGTCCCACGCAGTACGAGCTGGTTTCCAACCGAGCTTGATGCAAACCTAAACAGACGAGGAAATATTAAGGTTAACGATAGATCTTTCATATAAAAGTTGTCTTGTTTACGCTAATAAAATACACTGTACTCCACTTCCCTGCATTTTCGAACATAATTATAAGAACCAAAGATAATCTGTATATCTTATCTTAGCCTGTATGTCAGAAGCAGCGGGCCTAAAATAGTCGTTGTTTATCGGTGTAGATAAACGTAGATAAAACATAAATTTGTCACTTTTTAACCAACATGTAGCACTATAGGTGCGAGAGAGACGGATGCTTTATCCGCATCCTGCGACCTTAATACGGGGGCAGCTCGGCAGGGAAAAAATAGTTGATCAAATCGTGTTTTAACATTTATAATTAGTAAAATGCTCGTTTTGTTAGTAGGAATTCATGCTCCTTGTTGGCGCCTAGGTCTGCTGATTCCCAAAATACCAGAATGTACAGTCGAGTTCATATACATGTATATACTTTAGTAGGTACCTTGTAACTTTAATTGCTATATATGGCAGTTTAAACATGACATTAATGCCCGGTTCCTATATTCAAGAAACGAATCGTTTTCCTTACGGTCCGTAGCGTTATGACATTTGCCACGTACAAAATGTGTCATATTTTAACGAGGCGTAAGGATAACGATTCGTTTTTTGAATATTGGAACCGGGCATAAATGGACAAGGTACCAAGAAGTAAACACATAATTTTATGAACTCGACTGTAAATATTGGAAACAGACAATAAACAATACCGTATATTGAACGAGTTATGTTTAGTATGGTTGACATAATGTGGATAAATCACCCGTCATTCTCGTGCATATAGTGTCAGAAAGTGACGGATGTTTTATCGACATTTCTCGCGATATACGTAGACATGTTACAGGTGTACAGATGTAGTGCATAATTGTTTTCCTTCGTATTTTCACGGAAACGTACGAACGCGTCTTGCTATTTCAGTCGGTCACAGTACAAAAAGTACTGAGGTTGAGCTTGAGGTTTGTACTGTGACCGACTGAAATAGAAAGACACGTTCGTACGTTTCCGTGAAAATACGAAGGAAAACAATTATGCACTACATCTGTAGGCCCCCTTGCATGTTAAAATTCTGGTACTTTGGTAATAAAATGGAAGTGCGCAATACACCCCGCATCGCAGTCGCCCTGCTTTTTGTAAGGCCTAACCCCTAAACCTTAGGACTTACATCTGTAAATTCAGTGCGCAAAGGGTCACCCAAAAACGTCCCGTCGGGCTCCTTGTATCCCGCATAGCTCAAAAGCTGCGAGTTCCATATCCTGTAATCGCGCTTGCCGTCTGTGCGTTGAGGGAACACGGTGATTGCTGATCTGTGGAAGACAGGAGAGTTGTCAAAGGAATTAACCCCCTCGATTAATTTGTGTGTCTGCGTGAGTTTAGTCAAGTAAGATAACGTCTGTGACAACCCGCCGTTTAAAATGGATCTGACACTGGTTGTTTTCTGCTTATAATTATTGAAGAAAAGCTGAGACTTAAATATTGTTTATAATAAAAATATTACCCGAGGGCTTATTGTCTAACGCACTCGCAATCACAATCGTTTTCATTTTGACAGTCCGAAGGCAAAATGAATACAGTTATTCCACTTTGAAGCCGATTGCGATTGCGAGTGCGTTAGGCAATAGTGACGCAGGTTTAATTCATGGCTGTGTTATTATAAACGTTTTTGAAAACTTTCGAATGCAGTGTTTTTTCTAATTCTAAAATCGCCGTAGTGATTTTTAAGAAAGAATAACGACACGTATTCGATATTATTTCTTTTTCTTATCAGCCATTAATCAGCGTACATTTGTGTGATTTAAAAATCAAGGGCTTTATTGTACTCGTTAAAACAATATAGCTTTGGGCATACTACTGTATTGTTTTTAACTCGGTCGTCATTTGTCAAGTAAATAAGAGCTATCATAACGCTAACAATACGATACAAAGTCAAAAGGGATATAATGATGATGATGCTAGCAATAGAATGATGTTGCAGGTCCAATCAGGCGCTGAGGTTTACGGAGTAGAATGGGGCCCCTCAAAACATATTGATCGTTGTAAGTACAAGGGTCTCGGCGCAGAATATAACTTTGTTCCTTTTGGCGTCGAGACCCTTGGTCCGTGGGGACCCGGTGCCATTAGCCTTTTTAAAGACATGACAAAAAGGCTAATTGAAACAACCGGTGACCACAGAGCTGGCAGGTTCCTCGGACAGCGTATTAGCATTGCTATACAACGAGGAAATACTGCCAGCATCTGTGGTACTTTGCCACGGGGGCCCTCACTTTTCTAGTTTTTATTTAGGTTTAATTGATTTGTATTTAGTTTAGTTATAATCTGTTTAGTTTTAGTTTTTAATTGTATTATTGTTGTATTCGTTGAATATATTAGGTGCAATTATATTTATGATATGTAAAATTGGAGTTGAATATCCACAACCACCCAGCACGAAATATTGTATAAGAATCAGATTTTTATCGCAATACATTTTGTCATGATCTTAAGATGTTTCCAGTGATTTGTGGGATCTGGCATTGGTTTCAGTGAATAGACATCTTACCGAATATTTCCTTTATTCGACGCGTATTTGATGTGAGTACAAAGAGCCTCGAACATTCCTTTGGCTGTTGTCACTTCTCGGCAGTCGAAAACCTGTAAAATATAAGTCGCTTAAAATACGGATCTTGCGTTCTATAAAAACCGGCCAAATGCGAGTCGGACACGCGCACAAAGGGTTACGTACCGTAAAATTGAAAAAAAAACACGTTGGTTGTATGGGAGCCCCCCTTAAATATTTAATTAATTCGGTTTTTAGTACCTGACCTGATTAGAGGCCGGGTTACGTATGTTTGTATGTCTATTTCGGTGGCGCGCTCTGTAACCTAAACGGCTAAATGGATTTTAACATGTGTCAGATTTGTCCTGGTTTTGGGAGTGTGGGAGGTGGGTGTTTTAAAAAAAAAGGTTAATAACAGTTATTATTTTGTTCAGTTCAAAATAGGTACCCCTTTTTCTTGTTTTACCTCTAAATCATTTTTTTTTGAGATTTGAATATATTTTAATTATGCTTTGGTTTTCCAATGACATAGGTCCATAGATGTCAAGCAAAATATCATCCTGGCACTGCCAAAATCAGCATTGTATTCCTTTGTCACAATGACCCCTTAATACTCAGTCGTGTAGCTAAAAGCCAATGATAATCATGCTTACAACTCCTATTAAACATTTTCATAACTCCTCAAGCAAGCCACAATATGAAATGTCTAATTTTAAATTTGACGCAACACGGCACGAGCGTCTCGTCTCAGTCTCGTTATAACTTGTCCGCTCTTTAACTTTATAATCCTAATTAAAAGTTTACATGTGCTCTTTGTGGCGGGGCTAAGGAAATAAGTCATAACTCATGAGTCATAAGTAATTTATTAGTAAAGACAATATACAAGGCAAGAGTTAGGCTTGTAATACTGTCATGCCCGGTTCCTATATTCAAGAAACGGATCGTTTTCCTTACGCCTCGTTAAAGTTTGACACATTTTGTACGCAGCAAATGTCATAAAGCTACGGCCCGTAAGGAAAACGATTCGTTTCTTGAATATGGGAACCGGGCCTAAGTCGATGGGCTTGCAACCTGTCAGTTCACTAATACGCTGGTAAACATTTTAGCCTATTGGTGCAAAATGTGGTTATAATGAATTATGTATCATCAAGTTTTAAAGTTGTAGGTAACTCTGTAGCTCTGGGTTACCCCACTCTGGGATTACAGGCTTGAAGGTATGTAGGGAAGTATGAATGTATGTAGTAAAGACAATTTACACGGTACGGTAAACTGGGGGTACTTTGATTTACGGGGTAACATTGCTCGACCTTAAAACGATAACTGTTTTAGTTGTTATCTTCTTAAATTGTTGAAGTAATTATAACTGTATGAGTAGCTTAGTCCTGATGAAACATTTAATAGAATAATTAAATATTAAAGATATTTTTTGGGGTGGGCAATGTTACCCCGTAAATCAAAGTACCCCCAGTTTACGGTAACAAGATATAGGTACCTACATGGATAATTCCAACATGTTATCAATTATCATAAAAAAGTTGCACAAATCTAAAACAATATAATTACAAAAGCCATTCTGTATAATTTTAGGCCCGTAGATGAATAACATTTAGCTTTCTTTTTACTTCAAATTTCAAAATACTTAACCAGAAGAACCAATTATGTGTTATAAACGGGAGCACATTAAGGTTTTTTCTCCAATATTAAAACATAATAATTTAATATCAAGGAACGATCTCACACGAATTTACCTAGTCCCAAACTTAGCTCTAGGTTCGTACTGTAGGTACTAGACAACGATATGTATACTTATATAGATAAATAAATACTTAATACGTAGAAAACATCTTCAGGTTAAATATTGTAAATGCCAAAGTTTATGTGTTGTTTGTTTCTTACACCTTCACGCTGCCATTTTTCAAATCGAGATGACTTATACCTTGGATTAACACATACGAGTATACAAATTATTATCCCGGATATTTTAAAAGTTGACGGGGGAATAAGTAACGTTAATCGAGATCTACGCAGTCGAAGGTCCGGGCAGAAGCTAGTACAAATTAAAATACTCTTGCGCCACCTCGTCACGCCTCGCCACGGCAAGGGTGCGCGTCACTAGTCGCCAGTCGGGTTTTACCATTAATATTGTACAGTTTTAGTATAAGTTCATATGTTAACACTATTTCGGTCATTATAAGACGGAGTCGTATATCAGCCCGGCGCACGATTTGCGGTGGGAGCCGCGGTTCTCGGGTTTCCCGCGGGAACCCTTCGGTACCGTATGTTAAGATCATGCAGGAATGACAAGATAACATAATTCACCTGGTTTTGTTATCATTATTGCGCTGTTACCAACGATTTTGCTAATTGTTTATTCATTATAACAGATAGGTTTATTGAAGTACTTATTTTTTTTCATCCATGGTCTATTAAGACGCATAAAGTTATGAGTAGATTTTTTTTTATTATTATTCCTATAACACTCATTTCATGTGAACAGTGGTTATGGCAATTGAAAAATATTTCTCTACTACATACATGTTAAAGAAATGCTAGTAGCTACGTATAACTAAAGCTTTGGAGCAGATAATTCAACAATCACTAGGTGCCGTAACTGGTATTTTAGAGGCCAATAACTAGCTGATTTACCCTACGCAAAAGGGTCGGATTATTTGGCGAAAGCATACCTTTATAGCATCGAATGGAATTACATTTTTGAAGAACCATAATGTTGTTATTTACAAATTGATTACAAATAAAGGTCAGTGATGTATTGTTATACCTGTAACTTCTTCCACTGTATTCTTCCGATGCACCGCGTCGCGTTGCGCCACCCTAACTTCGTCCCGAACACCAGCTCGGTGTAAGTCAGGTCGTAAGTTTTCCTCTTTTCCAACGTGCTCTTCACTTCCCTCAACCGGGCCATATGTGCTTCGGAATTCTCTCTGTGAAAACATTACCTTGTTAACACGAACAATTCTAGCCTTATCGTAACACAGTAAGGTTCAAAAATAAACGGGAAACAGGTACTGTTTTATAAGTTTTTTCAGCGCCATTTGCATTCCGGCTTTTCCACTCCGTTTCACGCGTATGATTCATTTTTAGTTTTTGCTAAGCTTTATCTTTAATGCCGTTTGGAAGTATTCTATGGATGAAAATGACTCGAGTATTTTGAAATGAAAATGTAAGCATGCATAGTTAGATCGATTCGTAGGAATGAGTGAGTAGGTAATTTGTAGTATGTTTTGTTTTGTCATAATGGAAGTCAGTGGCAGCTTTTTTAAATCAATGCGTGTTAAATGGCGTTAGCTGTACCCATAAATCCTCATGCGTGCCTAAATAAACTACAACCTTAACATTCAAATCCAATAAGCGGAATATCATTGACCTTTTCCTGTTGTATTCAAGAGGAAAACCGCAATAGAACGAATTAAATAAGATAAACCTAATCCTACACTTCCTTCTTTATAATAATGAGCAAATTATGACAGCAAAATGGTTTCCAGCTGGGAAGTACCTTTTAATTACAGAAGTCAAAATATGTTACCAGTAAGGTTCCCAAGATATCATCATTACAAACATGTTAAATAAACATTTGACTAACCAAATTTCTAAAAATAAACGTGCGTCATGAAATATAAATCCAAGTCAAATAAAAATGGTCTTGTTCCCTTAGCACAAGCCTAGAGCTTTATAGTTTGGGATTAGTTTAATTTGTGTGAAATTAACCTGTGACTTCGTATTCGACGATTACGTTTCAAAAATTTTAGTTAAGGCCTATTCTCCTAATCCCTAGATAAAATTGTCGGATAGTTAAAGTTATCATAGAAAAGTCAGAGCTAAAAATGTATCTCAAAAATGAATCGGTCCTTATTTTAACTGTATGTGTCCCAGAAACTAACCCTCTTATTGATAAAGGCACAATTGAAGTGTGCTTGCAATTTGCTCTGTCCTTATCTGTTATTATGAAATTTGTCTTTGACAGAACGGGGCAAAGATTATTGTAATAAAAATAGTAAGTTTAAGAATAAAGGCCTAAAGGGTTTTGTATCACTGTAGGCAACACCGTCAAGGGTCTCCCCAGACCCACCGAACGCGTTATCGGCTTGAGACGGTAAGAAAAAGTTTTATGTCTATGCAATAAGAGTGAAAACAACGTCGTTCCGTTCGCAACGCCAAATCTTTTCACTCTTACTGCACGGACATAAAACTTTTTCTTACCGGCTCAAACCAATTCCGCGTCGATAGGTCTGGGGAGACCCTAAGTGAATTTATGTTGTATATGTACTACACGATGGTACAAATAGTGAAGATGGTGTAGATTACTATGACGGCAGCCCTGCAGAGCCTGATTTTGTGTCATACTTTTTGGTCATATAACTCAGTATTGCCTCAAGGCCACAATTGCGTATTACAAAATATTTATTTCATTTTTATTAACTCAAATCTAAAACTTAAAGAAAAAGTGACTTCATGAGTGACAGCGAGTTAAATTTAAAAATATTACCTGTGTATGGACACGTAGTATTCCCTGAGGAACTTCTCAGCTTCTTCGTACACCTCATCTGACGTGCGCGGGACATCACCGCGGTTGGGGATGTCGATCACGCTGCCTGAGCATATCTTGTCCGTGCATCTTCCTTCCTGGAAAAAAAAAGGGTTGATATTTAATCACCAATGCTTTGGAAAAATATAAAGGCTCAGTGATACATTGCTTCTCTGCAATAGCTCCCGGCTCAATAATGTCATAACAACTCGTCAATGGATTGCTACAAGCATGCGGTCTATTGACTAATGAAACCGAACCTTAAAAAACTTGACAAGAGATTTGATTAGTATAAATAACAATTTATTAGTAGTGGTTTGCAGGCAACAACGAAATTTCATGGCAGCTTCTCGACTCTATGTGTATGGCGTTAAGGTCAAAAAGTGGTAAAGGACTTTCTTATTCGACTGTACAAGCCCTTTCCTTACAAAACGTTATTAAATATATGGTTTAGATTATTATTTTGTTAGTTATATGTTTTGTTATTGTATGTGGTCATAATAAAAAACCAAGTTTTTGACCTTGTGGCATGGCAGGCTTAAGCCGCTATGCTATCTTGTTTTTTTTAAATACGTTTTGTACTATTGGATAGCAAGGAGGAGTTTATTGATCTTAAACAACCCGGTCAAGAGCGAGGCGGACTCGGAAACGATAGGGGCCATACAATAATTCAATTAATTTAATTTAATTCAATTTTTATTAACTCTTGTTCGTTAAAGCGGATAGAACATACACACTATGTGAAACTTTTAACCGTCTATCTAATTATGGTTCATGAGATACAACCTGCTGACATAGTAATAGTAAGGTAAATTGGTACAATGTAAGCATTATACATCAGGCGCGTTTTATGTCCTAAGATTACAACATAATATTTATGGTTAGAATATGTACCTGTTTGAAACAAATATAATCATACCACTTATCGATGATCACAGATCACTTAGCTTTAACTATTCATTCCACGCTTCACTTACCTTAATGTTTTGAAAGGAAAACCATTGTATCGACGTAATCGGAACGTTATTTTATGGAAGGAGCATAAAATAACGTTCCGATTACGTCGATACATAATTACAAGTAACGCTATTATTATTTTTATTATTTACATGCCACTATACATGCCAGCGATACCAACTGCTTCAGACTATCGTTATGGGCAAGGTTGAGGGGAAGAGAAGCGTTGGCAGACCCAAGATGTCATGGCTCGGGAACATAAAGACCTGGACAGGCGTCACCACGGTTGAACAGCTGTTCCGTTTGGCGAGAGATAGGAAGTTGTATGCAGAGCTGACTGCCAACCTCCAGTAGTGGAGAGGAATTTGAAGAAGAAGAATACATAACTTTTATTACCTACTTATTTCTATTTTACTTCATCTTTGTTTTAACCCATTGTATAACAATACTTATGCATGAAAACAAATCGAATCAAATTAATAAATTTCATTACAATTAGACATTATCCATATGTAGAAAGCTTGCATATCATCATTTTTATAAATACAATTGGGATTGTTCATATTTTTAGAATTGCTGTAATTCGAAAACCATTTCGAGATATAGGGTTAAAGCCGTTCTGCATTATTAAGTTTTTGAAATATTTATCTATTTCGAATATTTCGACAAATAGTACATTTAACCTTTGTTTGACTTTCGTTTTCGGCTTGAAGTCCTCCTAGGTGTATCTTGCGGTTCAGGCGAAAACCGCTTGAAATAGTATGTTTTAATACGCTATTACAATTATTTTTATAATTAGATATAATTTATTAGAAAATGCCTACCCAAATTTAAAATAATAATGTCGTCCATAAAATGTCTGCAAAATAAATAATTTATGAAATATGCAAAATTAATTAAATTCTCTTAAAATTACCTATTCTCTCGATTCAGAATGTAAAAACCAATTAATATATTGAAAGAATTCAAAAATCTCACGAATTTGATCTGACCAATAAAGTTCATACTAAAATAAGCGACGCATTTAATTCTAGATCCAGTTTCCTCCTGCAATTTGCTTCACCTGTAATCACTCATCGATAGCGGGAGGGTCCGGAGTGCCGTCATTGTGTATTCTCGGACTACCAATGCGAGTAATCAGGCGTCTTGGTCGCCTCAATAGGCCGTTACATGTATCTTGTTAATGTGTGTATCACGTTTCTAGCTTTCCAACACAAAACAGCTCATCACCTTCAAAACTTCTACTGTAAGTGCAACTGTATTCATATTGTCACAGGGACAAGTTTGTTTAAGACAGAATTGCTGATGTGTCGTTTTATGTTGGGTCTGTGGTATTGTTCATTTGCGTTAAGGTGAATGATGGATTTGCGTGTTGGGTTGCCATATGTATAAACGAAAAGTCCTGAAAGACCTTACGTTGCTTGAAACAATAGAGATTATTATTCTCAATTTGTGCAGTTAATTAATTTTATTTTTGTAACAATCTTTGTATTTGTTTTATGTGCATTTTGTTTATTAGTGTTTACGTTTACATTTGTTTTAGATAAATAAATTATACATGTAATTTTGATTTTTATAGACTAATGGTTTGAAAAATGACTTTTGCCGAGTCCGAGTCGCAATCCCGACAAAAGTCCTAAAATTCTGATATGTCGGGACAGATCCTGATGTATGGCAACCCTGTATACGTGTATATAGTTAGATTTAATTGGGTTCTGACTGTGGTTTTAATCGTAATTTGTGTAATAGCTCTATGACATTCGCTTTGAATTAACCAATGTGTTGTGGTTCTGATTGATAACCCTTGATTGTTATTAGTGGTGTAATGCGTTTGATCAGGGGTGTTATTCTCTTTAAAAAAACGGCGTTCAGTCGGTCGAAAGAGTGAACGAGTGAAGTAATCTCGTCAGAGCGTACAAAACATATTTTGTATTTTATTCTCAATCAGGGCTTCTGTCGAATGCACGCGCTAAAATGTTCAAATTATTTTTAATAAACAATAAATAATTAAATAAAAACATTATGGTTTCAAAAGAAAATAGCGGGCGATAAAAATAAAATTCGATAAAGATACAATCGATGAAGTGACACTAAAAATAATCGGTTACAGAAAATAATAACGTTAATCATTATAAAATAAATGCAATCGTTAAAACTAATAAACTTTAAAAATAATATGTGAAAATTAAATAATTTTACGTCGATGTCATCAAAGTACTCTTTGCGGGAACAGTAAACCTTCCGTTATGATATATCTAGGTACCGTAAATTCCGCTCATAAAGCAATATTTTATCTCGATCGGTTGTAAAATAATCTTTTCACAGTAAAAGCGTTTGCTGGTTCACCGGTGCGCAAACAAACCTCGTTGTTGGCCTGATAACAGCTGATTACATCGTTAGATACTAATTATGCCTGTAAAATATTACCATGCCCATATTAGGCATGGGCAATATTCAGAATATCCAATAATAATAATTATTTGTATGTCTTTACCAATCACGGGACTATGGGAGTCAAGTTTAATTTAGTAAACTGATGGGACACCAGCCGGCGATTGTCCCTGAGTTCAAACTATAGAAGTATGCTCCCACGGACAACCATCGGTTAGTGTAAGACTATTTAAGAAGGATGGGAACATTAATAATAGGTTCTATGATTGAACTGATATGGATTGGCGAACTAGGCTATTGATGAACCACGGCGCCTGCCTGGCTAATGCTAATTACTTTGGTTGAAATGGCAGGCGGTGACTCGCCAACTCAATGGAATGGGCCTCCCGAAATAGCCGCATAATTATATTATTATTATTCTAAATATTTATTTTATTTTCTGTACATTAAATTGTTTATAGAAAATATTCAAATATAAAAGTAAAATAACCATACTAATACATAAAACAAAAAGTAAATGATAATGAAGCTTACGTACGTAGGTACATATTTACTAATGTGATATTTTAATAATTTGCGATGTTCTGCGTTGCGTATAGTTATTATATCATCAAAACAATAAATTTTAAAGAAATTTAAAGAAAGAAATACTTAAAAAAATATTTATGTCAAAACTGTGGTAAATAAAAAATCATTATATTTTATTAAAAGTATTCATTACAATGACACTACTTACTTATTCAACTGTCATTCATTCATTATGTCATACATTACTCGGCGTTCTTGAAACTTAAAACAGGGCATGTTCTAACTTTCAGGAACAACTAACTTGTCAGGTAAGTTGTTCAAGGATAGTACTTCATCTTTCATCACAACTAACATGCAGGCTCATTTCCTAATTATCAATACCACATTGTCTTTGTGTCATTATACAGCAAGGTCAGCGACTGGTTTTAATCGATCTGATTTTAAATTAAATCCGGGTGAGGAAATTTCACAGTGTTTTTTATCTTGATCTCATTACAGAGGCATTGTCTGTGGCACTTAGGTGCGCGGGCGCAGGTATTTCCCGCATCCGTCTACGAGCCGCGCTGTGATTGGGCGAACGCGTCTTGAGACGCGGCACGGCTCCGTTACTTTTAAGGGGTTATTCCCATCTATTACCGGGTGGTAACAGAGACACTTTTTCTGGCTTATTAGTTATTACAGTTGAATAAAATTTAAACTGGGAACAGAAAAACAGGTTCAAAACTGTGAAATATATGTAATTATCTTTAAGGAATTTTCCATAAACTTCGCAGATAAGTGGAGGGGTCGGTCATTTTTTGTACATTGTTGGCTAAAAATCATTCGAAATCATCTTAAAAGTTGTTTTGAAATGTACACATTGAGCCCCATTAGAGACCTCTTTTAAAGTATATATATTATTTTTTTTATCTAATCACAGGTAGCAAGCTGGTTTTAGAGCTTTGACAAATTACAAGCTTCTATAGTTTCAGAGAAAAATTGCTGTGACACACGGACAGACAGATACCGAAGTCTCACAGGGTTCCTTTTTTTCCAATTTTTTTACGGAACCCTAACAACGCTGGGTGGTAACATGTGGGAATAACCCCTCTTATGTCCCAGCATGCTACGAACCTGTTACTCGGAATTTGATTGAACAAGTTATCCTTGTATTGTGTCAGTAGCTATTTTGAATATGATTTGTACCGTTTCAAAGAATAGCTTAGAAGACAACAAGCAGGATATGTTTGTAATACCTACCACAGAATAAGTAAAAGTACCTACTAGTAGTAATAGTAATACTAAGTAATTGCCTTCAAGTTATACACTCACAAGAGTATTTAAGTATTTTGTTGATTTTGTCCAATAAGAGATTATTGTAATATTTAAAATTAAACGATGACATTATGTAAGATTTTTTTAGTAATTAGATTTTGATGAAATTGTTTGCATATTTAAATAGATCCATTAGTATAGTTTTGGAACCAGCAGGCTTGCATAGTGACGATGGCAAGCGACCAGACGGAGCTACGTTGGTGCCGTGGAAACTAGGTAGGGCACTGGTGTGGGACGCGACGTGTGTTGATACATTCGCCCTTTCTCACGTCCAGACAACCCGTAATCGGGCCGGTGCAGCAGCTGAACAGGCCCAAACCAACAAGCGCCGCAAATATTCATCATTATTAAATAATTACGAATTTGTGGCGCTTGCGGTGGAAACAATGGGACCTTGGTCAGCTGACATGAAAAGTTTTATTAAGGCCCTGTCATCCCGGCTCATCGACACCTCCGGAGACCCTAGAGCTGGCGCTTACCTTTCCCAAAGGATTGGGCTAGCCATCCAGAGAGGTAATGCAGCCAGTGTCTTAGGGACCATGCCGCGAGCGGACCTGCTAGAGGGGGTGTTCTTTTTATAGTGGTGTTTATGTTTAATTTTTAATATTTGAGTAGCTTAGTTTTAATTGATTTTATTTTAAATAAGTTTAGTTTTAACTTTAACTTTTAAATTTTAATGTAAAGTCCGTAAATATTAAATTTAGAATTCCATTAGTATATATGATGATAAGGATGATGTTATGTTTCTAAATGCCATAATCTTCATTATATCTCAACGTTTATTTACTTTTTTAACCTTTTAAAAATAATCAAAGTCGATAAAAATGGAATAATAACAAGTTCTCACAATAATTTAGTCAGACATTTTGTATAACTTCATTAAAAATCCAGTTTAACGATGGCATAAGTTTAATAGATGTTTTTAATAGTGGCGTCGACATTATAATAAATTAGTGTGTTCCATTAAAAGGCGATCACCGGAAGCGAGCTGGTCGTTCATCTCGCTAGAGTTTAGTCTTGAGGCTGAAGCGTTGTGTCGCATTGAACTGACGTCACGATAATCATATCAGGGCCTCTATTATACTTGATAAAACCATCATGTTATCGTATTCTCAACGGTACGTTACGCTGAGTTAACTATACGATAAAATGCCAAATTTTGGGTGTCCTTTCATTTGGTACAAATACGTTTCCCAAACTAATAATAATACATTTTAGAAATAAATTTACAACTACTTCTAAATATACATATAAAATGATTGACTGACGGATCAACTCACAGCCTAAACTGCTGATCGTAGAGACCTGAAACATGGAGGGTGTGTTCTTTGTATGACGTAGACATTCGAATTGTATCCCTAAGGGGTGAAAAAGGGGGCAAAGTTTGTATGGGACAGCGTGATTCTTTGGTCCAATCTACTTTTAATTTTGCATAAACATTCTTTAACAGAATCGATGGAAGACGTGTTTCGTATTTTATTGAAATTTGCTCCGAAGTTGACAGTTGAGTTGATTGAAGTGGGTTGATTGAGTTGGTAGAGTTTGGTGCTTTTGAAATGACATTTTATTTTGACATATGTTTAAAAACTCAATCCGATTTTATTTGAAAAAGGTTGAACTCACATAAAAGCTTGGTGCAATGCAAATACCCAAACCGCTGAGTCTAAAGATTCCAAATTTGGTACATAGGTTCCTTATGAGGTCACGGGGTGCAGTAAGAAAGGATTTCTCGAAAATCGACCCCCAGTGGGAAGAAGTAGGAGGAGGAGCGAGATAATAATTCTACGCGTACGAAGTTACGGACGTCCTCTAGTGTAATAATATAAAAATAATGTTTTAGGGGTAGTGGCCCAACTGCTTTGTCCAAGTGACCAATAATTTCCAATTTGAATATCAAATGAAGAGCAGTTGGACCACTGCCTCGAACCTGTCATCTCAATAGTGAAGATGAGACCATACCCAATCCGCGGTTTCTAAGGAAGTTTCGGAACTAATTAGTCATGCATTCATGGTAATCATGGTGCAGGTCAAGGGTGCATACGGTACGACGGAGATTCATTTCCCAAATAATATGTATCATGTGGACAAACGCTTTTTTGCCGAAACCGTAAATATTTCAGTATTTATTTCAGGACCATCGTGTAGAACCCCATAGGTTAGGTTAGGTTAGTTTTATAAAAATCCTGAAATATTTACAGTTTCGGACAAAAATCGTTTGTTCATTTTCTGTTTTTGGGAAACTAATCAATTCGGGAAACGTTTTTGTGCCAAACAAGGGTAATTCCAAATCTTGACATGGCAAGCAATATGGGTTTGCCGAGTGGGATAGAGCCCCAGAGTAGGTACAACTATTTGGTAAATTTACAAGTAATGCTTTCTTGTTAAAGTGGCCGGAAAGTATCCTTGCAGCTGTGTATGTGCTTTTAAATCAAGGACTATCATTGGTCTAATCAATCTTACATGAAACCGTCTGATCGTAATGATTAGGAGTTCACAATAAAGAGAACTTATCTTTCGTTTCAATAAATGACATAATATAAAAGAAATATCTTGTCCGTGGACAGTGGTCACGAACAGGCACAGTGCCTATTGAAGTTTTGAACTAATTCACATTCAACAAAAAATCTATTGTAAAATCCATTTTGAGGTCAAGGTGAAGAAAAAATCACAATACAACATTACGACACACATTAATAGCAGCTCGTGTGCAAATTCTACGTAGCAATAAATTAATAATAACTCACTAACAAGGTGTGCGGGAAACTCGCTTGTTACGTATTTAATTCGAGCGTTTGCTCGACAGGCGGGCTTTGTTATTGAATTAACACGTGAACTTCGCGGCCGTCAAACGTAAAAGTACTTTATCATCGTTCAGCGCTAATGAAGGGCAACAAATTGGCTGTTGCGGAGAGATGAATGATCGTGCTGAGGGAGAACTGTCCAAATAGGCCAGTTTGCCATTCTCGATGGCAATGCGTTACATGCATAGCATTTTCAATTGATGCCTGGGCGGGCCCACATGGTCGGCCTTTTAAGTAGCTGCACAATTTAGTGCTTTGTCACTTTAACGTCGTGTTTCAACTACTCTACTAATCTGCCTAAGGCGTTAACGCGACAAGGTTTTAAAGTGTGCTACTACATTAAAAACTAAACTAAAGCCGACTGTTCTTAGTTTTCATTCATTCATTAACGGAGCCGTCAATTTGATAGGTAGGGCGCCGGATAATGGTGAATGAAAAAACCGGATAAGCATTCATAGGGTTGGTGTTTACTGATTTTCAACGGAATGAAAATAATTACTACGAGAAGAGTACCTATTAACTTTGATCAGTAGAGAATTCTTGAAATGAGAGGTCAATACGGACTGGTTCTGTAAAGTATCTTATTAATTTTGTTTACAGTTTATAAATTAAATTAAAAATCGGGGTTGGTGTGATACATAATAACTGCACAGATAAACTATTTGACATAAAATACAGTTGTATATGACATACATACATACATAAAATAATAGAAATTCCACATTCCTTAGGAACTAGTTGCACGAGTATCATTGAGCTTTACAACTGACAATATTAATTTACTTCATAAGCCCCAATGTCCTCTGTAGAGGTCAAGTTTTTAACAAACTCGTGAAGTTATTTAAAAACTTTCAATGAAGACAACAACTTAAAGTAACCTATTGATGTAATTTAAGCCCATCAACTTACTTTTATTACTTTTTTTTTTTTTTTTTTTATGGCATAGGGAAGGCTGACGAGCACACAGGCCACCTGATGGTAAGTGGAAACTGTGACCCATAGACATTCGCATTCACAAGACTGCAAGCCTAAGACTGCAAATGCGCTGCCAACCCTGAGGACTAAGATGGAATGCCTCTATGCTAGTCATTACACCGGCTGTCTTATCCCCAAACCGGAACACAACAATGCGAACACTGCTGTTTGGCGGTAGGTTAATGGATAAGATGGTGGTAGCGATCCGGACGGAACCCGCACAAGGTCCTACCACCCGCGAAACGCACCCGCGATTTCGTTTTAAACGCAGGATTTGGCTTACTGGGAAATCGTTAATCTGTTTTGGTGTACATTGTTATCAATTTACACCAATTCCACAAATACTAAAACTATAAATCGGGACTTAAACAATAAATATTTACCTCGACGATTCGACGGTGTTACAACAGTCGTGGTCACGAGAACTTATGTTTGAGTAATAAATTATTGCATGATACTGCAAGCTGCAATGAAATTCATGCAGAAACCGTGTCACTAATAAAAGCAGTTTCTGGATTAATTGAAGGAAAAACATAAGTGAACTCTAGTAGTTTATTGGCTTAGAAAGTTGTAGTTTTGGATCTACGAAGATATCTTTTTGACCGTAACGTAAATTGGATACTTTGTCCATCTACAGTACCTACTGCCCAGATTAATAAATAGTAAGTAACCAAGGGTGTTAGATTGTGCGAAAAGTTAACCAAATTTTTATCAGTACCCTTATCATTAGTAACAATTACTCGCTAGCGAGTCGAATGTTCTGTCCCTCGCACTCTATAAGAATACTGCTATGTCTGCGGGGCACAAAGCTTCGCTTCGCTAGCGAGTAGGTACGTTAATTGTAAATTGTAACTTATTGTAAGCGTACTGTAGACAATCGATAGGGGTCGAATCCCTATTGACCTGTTTCGTTTGATCTACCCCTAAGTTACATCATGTTAGGTTGACAAAGGTATAAAAAAAATATCCTTTATATATTAATCGTATTCGTGAAACATTCAATTAACAAACATTTGAAAGCATAGACCTGTTGAAGTCAGGAATAAAATAAGAGTTGTGAGAAATGATTTATATGGACAAACTGAAATTGGCAATTCGTCGACGGATATTACCCACATACGCAAGTTGTGCCGTCAGACCATAACATTTTAATTTAGTCACAGTTTTCGTCGACACCTCCCTAATTTTGCTCTCCGTGTGTAAAAGGACGTGAAACCACTATTACGGCAATAACCCTGACATGATGTTGAGCTAAATTGGTTCTATTACACAACCTGGGTATCAGATGGGCACGGTAAACAGTCGGTCACAATACAATTTTGGTCACATTTTGTAATCGCTGTTTGCGTAGTTATTATTTCCGCCCAACAGACAAATGTTTGATTGTTGAGATAGCATCGCGGGTGGACACGAGTAGAATACAAATAAGAATAGTTCATGTATTTCGTTCACGTACAAAATATTTTTCGCGTGTTAGCCTTTTGACATGGTTTAAAGGAAGACATTTGTGTGATGAGCAAGTATTTGTTTTATATGTACTTATATGTATTTATTTTTCTATATTTTTATTTTTACAGTTGTCTAGTACCCATAGTACGAGTACAAGCCTGGAGCTTAGATTGGTACTGCGACAATTTGTGTGAGATTGTCCAGTCAGCGTGGTATAGTTTGTAGCATCCAAAGTAGCCAAATAGTTCGTTACACGCCCTTGTTACTACAGTAATAATGACGTGTAACGTACTATTTGGCTACTTTGGATGCTACCAACTATATGACGTTGACTGTCCCATGATATTTATTAAAAAAATATTTATATTATCCGCAGTTTAGTCAAAGAAAGACACATCATATTAAAATCTCTTAAGGCTTGTTGATGTAATTAACCTAAATTTGTATTGATTTATTACTTTTACTTTTAACACTCACTTGTTTAAATTGACAAAACCAGTTGTGTGTTTGTTGTGGTTCTTTAGATTCTATTTTTGTGATCAAATATTTATACTTTGACCAAAAAATTATTTTTTGAGTTACTGTTAATAATTTTTACTTATAAGAAGGCTATATATAAACGTTTCTTGATAACCTAATAAGCTGCATCTTCTAAGTGCACAACAAGTGAGCTAATAATACAACAGCAAAACCGTGCAGATCGACTGCAGATTACTTTAATGAAGTCATGAATTGCTAAACCAACCTATTAACTAGAGACACCTATAAACCACTGCAGTTGCACTCTATGACTGCACTTTACGTAGATAGTTACGAGATGTTACAAGCACAATGAAGATATGGTATAGTCGTTATAAATAAACACAATGATTTAATTTATATTAAGTTTAGTACCCTAATTCATTCAGGAATTTTCCAATATGTATAAAACTTTTGATCGATTTTTGCATATGAATTGTTGTTTTATTGTACCAGTTTTTTAAGGAAGGAAAATGAAGCAAGAGACAAAACCGAAAACTATGAATGACTATGGTTTAAGAATAATTAAATTTATCTTATTGTATCTTATCCTAAAAATGCATCTTTAGGTTTCTTTCATCATTTTTCATTTTTAATGATCATTTAGACTTTAGAATAATAATTTAATGTTGGTTAGCAGCAGTCGGATTTTTTAAAGCTGCTGTTTGTAGACTATTTTTAAATATCACAAGCAATCAATACATTACCTATTATTGCACAGTTAGTCCCCAGGTCGATGACTTGTCAAATTTGATTTCATCCCATAAATCCAGAAATTATTATCATTGACAGGATGAATAATTGCCTTTATACACTAATAAAGTTTATTATGCATAATAATTTTACAGCTGAAGCTATCCAGAGGATAATGCGAGAGTAATTTTTCCGTCAGTTTTTTTGTAAATATGTGTAGAATTCGTTTCTAACTTGTTTTTGTTTGTAATTATAATCACCTATTGATCTCTTCGAATTGTCATTTTTTTAAATATATTTCGATAAGGCATTATCAAATGCGCAACATGCGCTACTTATTGTTAGATTATTATCCCACTTCTGAGTCCATCGATTTTATTTATTTGGTAACTATTCTCTATTCGTATTTCAAGGTTATTATAATCGTGACTATTTTGGTCTTGACCGTCGCTACTTATGCGAGTATACAGTACATACAATGGAACCAAAAAAGGTATATTTTAGTGGTTTTTCCAATCACTCTTATAATTACATTTGCACTCCTTAACTACTTAGCATGAGCATGTCAACCACACGAGTCCAATATTCAAATCTCTCTCGCTCGTCCTCTCGTATTCTCTTTGGAATGAAATCGTGAGTTCTGAATGAAATGCCTGTTGCATATTTATGTAGGTCTTTGTTCAGTGAACATTGTGGAAGTCACCCATTTATCTGAGTGATTGTAACCTAATTACAGTTTTAATATTAATGATGGGTTTATGTGTGAATTGAGTGCGGGGTTGGAATATGACTGAAACTTATTTGCCTATTTTTTATATATTTTTTAAAGTCATTCATAATTTTTTTTCCTACTAGGTGTCCCAGTGTCTGTTTTTCACTTTGTATGGAAAAAACCTCTTTACGTGATTACTTTGTGATATTCTAAACATGAATCAACAGTATTAATTCAATTTTAAATTGACACCGAATTGTAAACCAGTACAGTTTTTCCTCATTTCAAGTTATGCAATATGAATAATTAATAAAGTGCTAAATAACAATACAATAGGTTATTATTTATCAATTGGTTTCTACAGTTTAATTTACGTGTAATACATAAGGTGACCTCACCTTACACTGAATATCAATAACAAATCAATCAATTCAGAACTGTCGTAAGCAATAAATTTTACCATGAAATAGTTAAAAAAACCTGACCCCTGACCTAACCTTGACGGCCTGGTTAGGATCGCGGGGAGCCGCTGGATGCAAGCGGCTCAAGACCGTGACTTGTGGCGCTCTTTGGGGGAGCCCTTTGTCCAGCAGTGGACGCCCCCGGGCTGATGATGATGATGATGAGTTAAAAAAAAACAGTTGCAAACCAGATTAAAATCTGTTAATTGACGATTCTATTTTACTAGGTGACAATAAGATATTTTCGAGCCAATAAATCCCTGGTAAATAAATAAATGAAGTACCTAATTGTCAAAACGCAAATCGAAATTCACGCAATTCTAAAATTAACTGTGACGAAGACGTAAATCATACTTCCTACAGACTGCATTCATTAGGAAAAACCGTGTACATTGCCAAAAATTAGAATTCTTTGGAAATCAGAAAACGAATAAACAAAGATCCAGACATTTGTTTACCTGCCAATGTTGTTCTCACACATTACAACACGTTGCGTCCGCGATGGTCTTGACAAATGAGGTCAATTGGTATCCCGTTTTACGCAAAGATCATAGCAATTTTCTCCCACGCTAATAGCATAATAGATTTTTACGCCTTGTACGCATAGTATTGTTTGTAAAATAGATTCTGTTCCGTTTTGGATCGTATTACAATAAATTATTTCTGGTATTGGATGGTTTTTAATTAATATAATGTTCAACGTTAAATGTCAAAGATGCTCACATGTAGGGAACATTGTGTAGCAAGTGGAAGTTTAAACGTAAACAATGAAAATTCACTTTGTGTTAAATCAAATTTGGAAAACAATGAATCCATTTGTTATGTCCTTAATTGAACGTATTCATTAATAACACGTTCCTCTTTGGCTAAATATTCTCTATTGAAACACAAACATCAACGAAATTTTAATTAAAATTGTTTAACACTGCTATAACCACAATTGGCCCGTATATGAATATTAGCCAAATATTGCAAAACAAAAGCTATCGTGATTCGATCAAAGTCATCGATATGATTGAGCGTTGTTCTAATTGTGTTTTTGAATGACGAGTTCTGTGGGTATGAACAGTCAGGATAAAGCCCGCGTGGCCGCGTTGACTTTACATACTTCACATACGGATGTTTGATCTGGTTATGCTACATCATGTAACATATTTGATCTAAGATTTGCGTAACAGGTTTTAATTTTAATAATTTATCTGATGACGCGTTTAGCCCTGTTATTCCCAGTATGGACAAGCATTTAAGGAGAAGAAGAAGAAGAAGAAATACAATTTATTCAAAGAGAACGCAAATGCGCGAGAGTGAAAGTAACAATGATGTACAGCACAAGTATATAAATAACATTTTTGTAAAATAAAAAATATAAGTTCCTGAATCTTGGATATTTTCTATAAAACTATGTTTATCGTTGTCTAGTATAATAGTACTTTTTTTTATACACACAGTACAAGCATAGAGCTTAGTTGTATTAATATAATAAGCAAGTCAATTTAGAAAAAAGTACTATTAATAGTAGTAAAAATTGTTCTTCATTCCCCTTCTCGATTAATGTATCTTGGAAATTATAGGACTGTAGTAGATTCTATTTTATATAAGTTAGAGGGTTTAGTCACTTTTCAGTACTTTGGAGCTCAATTTCTCCCAACAGGTTGAGTTTGGGCCGCTAAAAAAAATACGTGTCTGTTATTTTATACTACTCTCTAACATATATCAAAATCAACAAAATCGGAGCCGGACAGTTGGGTACCTTTCCTTGTGAGCTTAACTAACATTACATTTGTTTCTCCACGTCGAAGGTTATTTATACAATATCAGCTTAGTCATTAAAATGCAGTATCAATATTATCTAAAGCTGTAATGTGTATGCTTAGTTAATAAACATTGGACACGGGGTCATTGTTTACTTACTTGTGTTCTTAATGTTATTGTCTTGTTACTTATTCTGATACTACGTTCTTTGCGAAGGTCAACATTAGTGTAATATATTCAAAATATTCTGCTACACATTTAGGGCATCAAAATACCATGAATATGATTTCAAAATTACTAATAAATTCACGATTACTTTATGCTCTCGTGGCCTCTTCATTAAATTATTGTCAATGGGTTATTCCCTAGTCACGTTAAAGACGAGTTTTATTCGTCTATAGCCTGCATGTTTGTAGCAATCCATTGACGGGTTGTTTTAACATTTTTGAGCCGACAGCCATAGCAGCGACGCAATGTGTCACGAAAAGCAAGCGGGTGTGTCTTTATAATAAGCAACACGGTGAGTTGGGTTGAAATCATAATGGCAGCATATTATTATTACCTTTTATGTATGCCGATTCTTCGCTTTAAGAATTTTCATTATTTTTACGCACATAATAGGAACTAGGAATCTCCTTTTTGCACACCTTTGTGACCAGTTAACAAAACTAAAAAACATGCATCAAATAGCTAAATTATTATCATTACATTTATTTTGTTTTAATAATACAGGCATCATCGATTGCCTTCCTTATTTATCGTCAAAAAGTTGTTTTAAAACTTTAGTTTGAATACTTTTAATAACTTATTCGTGGTAATCGCATAAGATTTGATCAAGCTTTTAGCGTGTTATTTTCCTAGAATGTAACTTGTAAAAGGTTAAAACAATTAAGTATATTTAAAGGGATTAAAGTAAAAGCTTTTTTGTTGTTTCACTCACCGGTATAACACAACTTGGTATTAAAAAGGGAAGCCAACATTCTCCAATTATCTGTTTATGGTTGGATGATTTTCATTCAAACCGCCCGTTTCAATGTTGTTTTTGCTTCGTTATTTCTTGATCCATGAATTTACGCAGTCTTTTTATCAACAGAAAAGCATTTTTTGCATTTAGATAAAGGTTAATAATTAACGTGGAAATGAAATGTTATTTTTATTTTTATTAATAATGAAGCGACTTCCGTTAGGTATTTAAAGTTAATTAGTTGCGGTATGTCAAAATTATTGTTATTGTAATAAATTTATCCTTAGTTTAATTAGTATGAACGGAGTATTTAATTGACGTAGGTATTTATTGACTAATATTTTAGTACTTGAATTGCTATAATTATAATTTATAATGGAAGCGGTGCGGTATTTGGAGTAATTTGCGGGTAATTACGATGAATCGAATAAATCCTTTTATGTTTTTTATTCACTCAGGTCGAATGAACGAATGCGGTATGAAGGAGAACTATTTCAAACATGGTAATAATTGTTTTTGGAAAAAAACATTTCGTTTTAATTTCAACAATGTTAGAAATTTAATAGATTGAAAAAAAGCTTATTTTAAGGAACGATACACATTTAGTAACTGCATTTGTTTGATTTAACTTCCTATTGATTAATTTAAACAACTGCTTTATCTAAATAAATAATATCCTTACCAATTAGGCAGCTAGTTATACTATAGTATACAATATTTATTTTTAGTATTTTTTTAACTCTCCTCTGTGTAATTATTTTTTTGAGTTATTCAGGTAATTTACTTGCACGGAGTTTATGGGTTTATTGTATACTAAATTACTTAATTTATTTTTATTTATCAAAATAAGTAGTGTGTATAAGTCTGAAACCATTTTTTGATGAAACTCATATTTTCTTAGGTTTTTTTATAAAACAAGTCTACTTTTATAAGCCTTATGGACATTAGATGTTTAAAGTAAATCAAGGAATTGTCATTTAATGGATTTCTTATAAACAGTTGCTCAATAACACAATTGTAATAACTGTTTAGGTTTAGGTTTTTGAATCGTAAGCTTTATGTAATATCAATCAATATATCGATTCCATCGATTTATGGAATCGACGAGCACCGGCTCTAAGAGGCAGTTAGCGTGTTTAGTTCTTGTTATGTACGCAAAGATGCGCCGGCGCATTTATATACTCACGCAACCTGTTTCTCCACTTGCTAAAAAGCTACCTTAATTGGCTTCTTTACCTTTTTAGTTTTAATATACACTCCGGAGCAATGAATATTGGTCACTTGCTATGGTAATTCAATACAAAGTGAGCCGTTTTCATCTCTTGACTATAGATAAGTATACAACTTTACTAGAGACGTATTTTAAATAAATTAATGTCGAGGACGAGCGTGTACAAATATTTTTGATGCTAATCTACGAGTATGACTGTTTTGTAAATTTGCCATCTCATCTCATCATTTGCAAGTTATCGCATTATTCTAAACTCGGCTGCCATTACTGTCAATCACAAGAACAATAAGTAAATAAATAAGAGTCATCATTACGTTGACAATACGACACATGTCAAAAGCAATAGAGTTTTACAGAATAAAACATAAGCCCTAAATACACTAGTTACTCAAAAAATCTAAACTAACCAACGCAAGGCCAACTCGTCTTTAAAGGTGTTTATTTTGCTTCTAAGAGTACGTTATTTGTTAGACACCTTAAAACGTAACTATGATTTGACAAGGCGATAATCACATTGTGATTTGTACAACAATTTGCATTACATCATCATTTAATGTACCGTAACAGTGACCGTTTTTTATAGATTTTCGGTACAGTTTCGTCATATCTAAAAATATTTTATGATCTTGTCATTAACCGAATCATCAGCTTATAGGTGATTTCAACAAAAAAGATTTACGTTGTTTTTGTGATCGATCTACTTAGATGGCAAAGAAGCGGAGTTATGTAATTACTAATAATATGTATGATTAGATATAGATTATTGAGTATTCGTTCAGAAAGGCTGCGAGACATTCAGTAAAAAAAATTGAATTGTCTTTTTTTTAAGTTCTTAAACTACACAAGTGAGACCCATAGTTTATTTTATGAACCTTATGAATAATGATCACAAATTGAATTTACATTTAAAATAAACACAATAAATAACTACTTACGACAACAGAAAACTGCTGGTCCTTGTTGTGCAGATTGTCGTACGTCTGGGACCTATCCAGATAATTAAACAACTTAAACGGCTGCTTCATATTCACTCGCAACTTCTTCACTAATTTGTCTTGCTCATTATTCATCGAATTCGTTTCTGATGATCCCGTCGAATGCGTATCGTCATTTTTCATCACATTTACTTGATGACCCTTCGACTGTAACTGGTTATTTTCTGCACAATTATTCGATGTCACTGAACTACTAAGACCACTAATAGGGCAAGTCGGTGGGATCCGACTCAATGCCTCATTTTTCTTTAAACGCTCTAGTTCCTCGCAAGGGTTGTACGAGGGGTCCCTCTGGGTATCCCCTAAAGGGTGTTTTTCCATTTTTTCTGGATCTTTTTTACAGCAGGTGAACAAGTTTGACATTTAATCTCGCTGAGGCTCGGTTCGCGCGTGGTTGTAGGTCAAACTGAAGGATGTTTGGCCGGAGCATAGTATATATGCTCGCCGGAGTAGCTCCAGAGCTGGACTGAGTGGTCGTTGTCTCGGTAACCGCGGCGTTCTAAACACCGCAAAAAATATCAACAAGGCACGCGTCACGCGCTACGTAACCGGCTGGTAGAACTGCACTGGAACTTTATAAGCCCTAATGGTTCTTGCTTGGTTTTTATATTGAAGTTTATTTTTAAAATATTTAATATTAACTGTTTTATACATTGGCGGTACTGGAACCTTTTCTAAGTTTTCTTCTTTATTGTCGTAAAAGTATTAAGGAATTAGTCGTGTCGTGTGACAAGCATAGTCATTAAATAACTTTATTGTAAAATTTATTAAGCATTTTGTAGTTACACTCGAGACACAATACGGATTATTTTTGTAGGGAGAAAAGTTAAAAGTAACATTATAAAAGTTTTAATACCCTACATGATTCAGAATACGGACATAATCTTGTTTATGGCCAGATAATCTTATCTCCAAAGATAAAGGAGAGAGGAAGATACGGATTGATAATGATATATTTTGGAACTTTCAAGCACCTATCAAATTTAGCCAAGTTGCGTAACAAAACCGTTTCGAATGCGGGTGATATCGTTTTGAATAGAAACTCCACCCGCAGATATGTTCAAAAGAATTTCGGTTACGTACATAGAGCATCCATATTACCAATTTCGAATAATGTATCGTGGTTTTATCGGCTGCCGCAAAAATGATTTTGTATTTATAATAGTTACTTAACGCTAATTATAACGAATGCTAATTTACTAACTCTTTCTTTTTCCGACGCCGAGAATAAATAAAAATAGTATATTTATGGTATGTCTGTAAACAGTTTAAAACAAAAGAGATACAAACTGTAAATGAGATAAAAATATAGCAGGGATGTAGGCAAACTTATCCCGATAAGGGATCTCTTTCAGTTATTACATTATGATTGCTGTAGTTAAGTAGGTTTGTTGCCTAAATACTTATTTCAATGTATACCTACCTCATTTGTTTAGGTACTTCAATAAATATAGTCAAACCAACTTACGTGGTTCAGAACGTCGAGCTGTGACGACGATCACGGACTTTAATTGATATTCCACTATAGAGCCTTGTCGTATAAAACCTACGATTGATTCCCATGTAATTACTATCTCGTCACTAGACGCTGTCATTATGACAGGGTTCCGTTGTTTTATCTCTCGAAAGCGGTTTTGCTACACTTGTGTGTGTAGATGTACGTTTACGTGGTTTTTTAGTGCGTTACTGTCACCTGTGTTTGTCTGATGGCAGATGGGATCAGAACGAGCTGAAGGTAGGCCTCCAACAAGATGGAGTGATGACCTTGTAAAGATCGCGGGACCGCGGTGGATGCGAAAAGCACAAGACCGGTCTGAGTGGAGAGCCTTGGGGGAGGCCTATATCCAGCAGTGGACGTCTTTCAGCTGACATGATGATGATGAACTGTCATCGCTAAACGTCGCCGTAGTACATGTCATTACGCATTAAAACTAAACAACAACATTTTTAGAAGGCACTAACAAAAAAAAAATTTGCTACACATACGTGTAACAAGCAGTAACAAAGCTATGTTTCTACGTAAGCAAATATATTTTTCTGTGTTTGTAGTCTCTAAAAAATGTAGTGGGTAATCACTGATCACGGGCATTAACAGTATTGTACTGGCACATGATGTCGTTTGTTTATTAATGAAGTTTAGTTACGGAGTTTTGCTGCTACGAGTAAATGATCTTTTTGATTAGTGTTGCCAACGACTTAAAGTAATTGTATTAATTAGAGTGTGAATGAATAAATAGGTAGCTTTCTTACATTATTTGATTTATGTAAAGTATCATTTTGTTTTGGAAATTGTCAAGCTGGAGTTTTTCTTGCATTGCGGTAACGCCTCTCTCTCCTTAAACCTAGTTAGTTTATTACGACTTTAGAATATGTTGTACGTTCAAGAAAACATTATTAAAAAAAAAAAACTGGTGTACCCAACCTAGTTTTTCATAATAACTATAACATATTCGAAAATCGTGGAAATGCGACTCGATTTGTGGGATGAGAAACGATATCGCCCGAAGATAAATATGTATAGTTTTTTTCATCACACTTTCACGTAAACAGTATCTAAACATACAGGTTAACTGGGCCGTAAGCCCCATATAAAACCCTCAACCTTTTTTTTTTCATGAAAACCTAGGTCGGTAAGTAATTTTTTTTTTAATTTATAGCGCAGCACACCGGTCATGCAAGTTCAAGCAAGGAGTTTACACGAAATTGAAAAATTGTTTTAAAATGTTATCGAAACAGTAATTTCATTGCAATCTCGCTACATGTTATAAATTTTAATAAATAAGTTTTTTCTGCCCTATAATTTCATTTATTTACTCGCAAATGTGATGAAAAACATTGTATGTTTCACGGGCGGTACGGGAATTACGAACCTCGACTCAGAAAGCCTTCAGTCTTCGACTTCGGGCTTCTACTAGAGCCTCGGTCGTAATTCCTTACTTACCGCCCTTAATACACAATGTAATATTTTTTGATTGAAGCATCTGTTTACGTTCCTCTTAACTTTGTAACTCGAACAGTAAATTTACTCGTAATTCTAGTATTACCTCAGAATTACGTTGTATTAGTTAATTACGGGTATTTTACAACAGGTGAGAAATAATTTATGTTTTTAACCGTGCGTTGATCATGCATGATACATGCTTGCAGTCACATAGACACTGGACTGGCGGCGTAATGACTAACTGTTCGTTTCTGATATCCTAACCGCGGTTAGATTTGTTTACTGTAGGACCTGATTTCTATCAGCGGCTCATTTAGGTCACCACTTTCTAACCTAATGTACAAAAACTGAAAATCCTACTCAACTTACCAGGAAACATAAACAATACCTATTTTCTGAAAGTTGAATTAAGATTACGGATAATTTACCTCAAACTGTCAAAACCTCACCTCAAATTCCTTATCTCTATTGTTTAATTTGGTTTTCTGTGTTGCCACTCTTTGTTTGATATTTAATTTACCCTGTGTTTTTTTCTAGTGATGGTCGAATAACTTTCTATTTCTATTTCTAAACTGAAATTCTGGAAGTCAAAGTTTTTAATACAATACCATTTTTACACCCCCTGGTCATGTTAAATCTGGTCATCTGTATTAAATTTATAAATTATTACTCCGAAAACCCTATCTACCCGCGCTGTGAATATTGGGAGCGGATATAAGCCAATCATGGATATATTAAGTTATAGACACCTACAGCTTATTAGGTTAGGCAGATTTCATAATTAAAATGTCCTTTTTTATCAGACATCTCTATGTATTTCAGAATATAAACCAATTTTAGTTGGACTCGATCCAATTAAAATTAATAATAAAACTATCGTACAAGAATTAATACGATGTATACATACTTAATAATATAGCAAAGCCCTCACCGGAACAAAACAATGCGAACATTGCTGCTTGGATACCTCCAAGCAAAGCATTGTCTTCGGACTTTCCGAATCGGGTATTTAAATTTCACTCAATTCCAACGGTGTGATCTAGAACACTGAGATGCAAACAATCAAGTGAATTCAAAGTGAATTTCTTTACACTTATTACACAAAAACTGCCCTAAATAACTAAATGAAAATATAAAGATGATTTACTGTGTTGTTAAATAAACTTGTACCGCATACTTACCAGTGTTAAAAAAGTCATACAGATTATTATTGTTTGAACGTTTCGTACAAAGTAAGTAGACATCTCCATTTTACATGCCTTAAAGATAGGGCATTCATTAAGTGTTCTGCGAGCTTTTTTGCCTTTTCCTGGCCATAAATAATGTTAAACGATACATTATTACAAACAGAGTTATTATTGTTTTATTTGTAACATGTGCCTAGCTCAAGTAAAACCGGAAAATCTTAAGTTCCTTATTATTTTCCTTAAAAACTGATTAATTATGCGTCAAGCTTAACTTAATAATAACGTATTCCTACTAATAATTTTAGGCTTACAGAATAGTACAGAATAGTAAAATTTAGGCCAAAGTTTAAATTATATTCCTCGATTTTCTATCATGACATTTACTACTTCCTGACTTGATAACTTCCTTTAAAATTTATTTCAAACAATTAATATTTATTAATGTACGCGTATTTGCTTATTTCATTAATACCGTTTAATTTTCCGCCATTATATTAGAGTGGTGTTTTTTTAAATATCAAACCCACGCAATAAAAAAAAATCCACAAAAGTTTAAATCTTCTCAACTGGGATCAAAAGCAAACCCTTTTAATAAAATAAAAAACTAAAACTTTTGCAATTCCTTTCCACCAATACTCACGACGCATTACGATTGGTATCACTCCAATCATACTCAAGTAATGCTATGTTGAATCTTCTAATGTAACTGCCGAGGGTCAGTAGACGGCAATCAAGTGCACAGCAATCAAGTGCCAATACTTGATTGCCGTCTATTCAAGGACTATTCAAGTTGATTTCGACTCATTGTCACGGTGGCGCTTGGCTGGTATTTGTCAAGTATTTCAGTTGCAGCTCGTTCATGTTTGTATGTCAAATGTGAGAGATTTAAGACAAGTATTTGGCAAAAACTGCCGAGTAAAGTTGACAAAAACTGCCAAGTAAATAATAAACTCGACAATACTTTGAAGCAGTAAGCAGATAGTAACACACTGTTTTGTTTAGGTAGACCTAAATACATAGGTCAATAGAATTAATAAAGCATGGAGAAATATGTATTTACGTCTTTAGTTTAGGCTAATCTAAAAAAAAAATGCTCTTCTCGTACCTATGTAATTTTGTTTGTGGAAAATGTAACTTGTTTACTTAGTTATACGGAGGCCGTTTAAGGAGCTATTAAAACCTGCCAAGTAACAGTCAGCGAAAATATTAGAGCTAAAGGACGAATACGAGTCTAACTGACCCTTTTATACCCTGGAAGTTGTTAGGATTCAGGAGCTTATATTATGCTTTCAGGTTACTGATTAGGGTGAGGAACTGGCCGCATAGTTAGCTTTTTAGATGCGGACGGACTCAAACATTTATTTAGACATTTGTTCTTCGAGCTGTACTGGGGAGTTATTATGAGATAGCTATGCAGTTTATTTTACGGTGAGCGTAAAGGACAGAGCTATAGCAGTCATATAGTTCTGTCCTTTTCTCTCAGCGTAAATTGAACTATATAGCTACCTTACCTATCTCATAATAACCCCCTGAACGAAACTTAGGCGAAATAAAGGTTTCTGCCCACTACATCGTATCATACTATGACCGTAATAGGAACGTGTCAGACAAAAAGGTATTATTTGTATTGAAAACTATGAGACTATGCCCACTAGACCGTTCCGTCACCGACCAACATTTCAATACTAATTACCATCCGGGCCTGATACGTTCATAGCACGGTCATGGTGTGGTAAGGTGTAGTGGGTAGAGACCTTAAATGTTTTATATTCTATTCTTCTCTATTGTACGGATTGGTTATGGTGGTGGTTAGACATTGTGCAGTGTACGTCCGGACCGCTACAACCATCTTATCCTGTAACCTACCGCCAAGCAGCAGCATTCGTATAGTTGTGTTCCGGTGTGGCGATAGCACAACCGCTGAAATTACTAGCATAGCGGCATTCCATCTTAGTCCTCAGGGTTAGCAACGCATTTGCAGTATTAACATTGCAGTCTTTACATTGTAGTCTTAAGAATGCAATTGTCTTCAAGTCGCAGATCACGATTACCATCAGGTAGCGTGTGTGCTCGTTTGACCCTCCACATCATAAAAAAAATAATCTTCGATCACGATTCTTTGAGTATGCACTCGAGTAGATGCTCAAGTTTATCAGCATCTTTAGTTAATACCAGCCTGGTTCAATTAGCATTAATACTGGCCAGAGATAACTGCGATGCGATAAACGGCCCCATTACCCTAATGTGATCTCTTGTCCCCACCATCATGATATCAGTACTCATAAATCGATTTATTTTCAGCTTCAATGAATATAGTTTAACAATATGCCATTGTGATCTGAATGATGTTACTGAGTCATGATATAAATACTACGCTGGTTAATGAGATGAAAACCCGTGTGGATGATGTCACTTTCTTCATTGAAATAGAAATACTGCATCGATTCATGCGATAAAAATACATTTTCGAGAAAAGTTTCTCCAGCCGTGTTTTTTTCGCACAAAATTAAACTCCAAAATCAAAGGTGACCGTTTCTGTTGATTCCAAACAATGGAGAGGTAAAACGAAAGACCTTCTGAAGGTTTGTATTTAGAATAACAGAGATATGGAAGACAGCTAAAATTAAATGAGGTACAAAATAAAAACAATTTATCAAAGTTTGCAGCAATAATGACATACTTGTACATACTAGTACGTGTCAGTGGTTCTTCCTTGGGTTCACGAGTAGAAAATCTGAGGTCATGCGTTGGGAATCACCGATTGACCGCAACATTAAAACACGTAATCTTCATGGTTGTTGCGGGCAAACCATTGATATAATGTTCGATAATAACTGAGCTTGAGATCTAACACGTTCTTATTTACATTTTCGAGACCTCGGTGTCATCTCCATTATGTTATATTTATTGTCATTTAACTTTTCCGGTTTCTAGAGCCCCCGTGCCTCATCTAAAGCCACCACTGCTAGAGCTCAACATCAGAAATCAAAAGTGGAAGTTAAAATAGCCCTCCATGTTTCTTTCAATTCTAAACAATTGAATAGTAAAATGAAAAACCTTCTGAAGGTTTGTATTCAGAGTCACAGAGTTTTATATTGAAGACATTAAAAATTAAATGAGTTATGGAGCAGCGAAAATAAAACATACTCAATAATTTTCCGAATATGAAGGAACTTTATTTGACCAATAGACAAATGCATTAAATTCAAGTCTCATACCCGACGTCGCGTAATCAGTTGTCTTTATTAGTTCAAAATTTCGAAATAGTGCATAATATATTTAACATTTTGCGTGATATGATTTAGACAATATCTTTAATATTTTAACCGTGCACCTTATCATATTATTAAGATATGACCTTAGTTATTTGTAAATATTCCGTTATGACAGTAATAAGATATAGTTAGGATTCATATTATAAATAGAAATATTAGGTATCAGAAAAGATTTGTATATTAAATTCTTGTAACATGAATAATAGAAAATATGAATACATTTCTTAGGACTAGTAGCTTACAAGATCACAAATTCAACACTCACACCTAGCGTAAAAGGACAGAACATTTTTTTTGGATTACCACAGAATGGAGACAAATATACTTGCAAATATTAGATTTGATTACTACCTTAATACGCATTGCAGCAACAATACAAGTTATTTTCTTATAATGTAATGTTATTATATGCGTTTAGTGAAATAATCCAATAAATTTGATTATTTTTATAAATGTTATAATGATTTTAATTTACGAAGACTCGCACCTCTGTTTGTTACAACGTAGGTACCTACCTACATTGACGATATCATGCAAAGAAAAATAAAGTGGTGGAGCGGGTCTTTCTGGATTAAATATATCATAGTAACTTATGCCATAAAGATAGAATAATACTTTTACAAATACGACTAAGCTCTAAAAGCTGATATAGTTATACACAAATTAAAATTAATAAACTTAATGTTAATTTATATGTACAAAGTATTCGATGAATTAAAAATATATGTACAAAATTTAGAAACTAATAAGACATTATTCATTATAAATATTTGCATCGTTGTTTAAACCTATCTAATAAGAAATAACCAAAAATATAGGTAAATATAATAAATCTAGCCCTTTTCGTTTTATTATTCTAATTCAATAGTAAGCATTGGACAATTTTTAATTTTTTTAATTTATAGTAAGTAATTTTACATAGCAGATACCTTTTTTTCCGAACATTATACTCGTAGTTGTGATGTTATTTTAAAATATTCAGATAATAATTATACAAAATAATGCATTGTGCGTTATTTGTTTGAGACACCCTGCTTTATTATACATTTTCGAAACAAAAATATAAATTCAATAGTATTTGATAATGGATAAATAATGATCGCCAAGGAGCATTTATAATTTATGCAATATATTATTAATCACAATGGTAAAGTATATTAACTTTGCAGAAGCTGTATAAATACATCATTTATACAGTAAAATTTGGCAAAAGTTTTTTATTTTCATTTTTGCAGTCAAATTGACTGATTGATTACGCTCAACCGAAAAAAAATCGTTAATAGAAAAAGACATGCTGCTGCAGTCAGTACCTACTCTATTTCACCATCATATTTTGTTTAAAAACCGATGATTAAAATAAGACTGTATTGGTTTGCAATCAATCATTCATTTGTTCTCAACCGATACAGCCAGGGAAAGTTTATTTTAAAATAATTTCAATACGTAAAGCAACATTTTTAGCTACAGGCAACTCCACATAAAGCTAAAATATATCACAATATAAATTTGTTTTTTCGAATTTTCAACATCCCTCAAGTCTCATATCTAATTGTTTAAAGAATTTAGGGACGAAATACAATAAATCCTACGCACAGAAGGAAAACACCGTCCAAAGTTCTTCAAAAATTGCTGGAAAATCACGCACAGCACAAGCATACATGACACGCATCGGTGCATGCAGCATTTTGCGCTTGAAGTACGAACTACGCATACTCGTATCTTGTATGGTTTCTCCTAGGACAACGATATCAAAATTGCATAGATCAATAATATAAAGATTTACATTAATTAGTCCAATTATGAACTTCGATAGTGTACTAGTTAGACAAGTGGGTTGGCGTGGAAGCGAGACGACCGGCGTCAGGGCTGCGCGGCCACACGGTTGCGGCGGGCAGACTCCCGCGACGCGCTGTGGACCTCGGCCGTGCGGAGCGTGATGCCGAAAATATCTTCGTGGTAGCGGTTCTCTTCCTGTGAGGGTAGATAATTAAGTGAATATAGGTATTACATTGCAACTTAATTTTTAGGATTTCTACTAATGGCTAAGAACAAATTGTGTGGTCACCAAATCGTCTAGGATTAACTATAGGAAGTTTAATGTTTCTTTAAGAGCTAAAGTTTATTTATTTCTTGGTAAATGGCACCTATCGCCTTCTTCTATCCATTAAATATGGAAATTTATCTGTCTTACGAAGTTAATTAAAGTTGTAAAGACAGTTCTTGCAAAAAAAGAACTAAAGATCCTCAATAGAATGATGATAGGATAGAACCAACCTTTAATTTAAACATGTAGCTCTGCACTTGATCTTTAGTCATATTACTATACTTCATGATAATGCCCCTTAACTTCTGGTTCACATCTTCTGCCATTTTGCAGTCACCGCACACGTAGAAATGTGCTCCTCGGTTTATTAACAAATCGTGAATTTCTGATCCCTCTTTCTCAGCTAACTCTTGCACATACATCTAAAACACAATATTTTTTTAACGATGATGCATGCATTATTTATAACAACTTATCTTTTAAATAGATATATCTATAAAATACAATGGTTTATCATCATACCTTCGGAATTTTTGTTTCCCTTGACAAGGCCAAGAAAACTTTGGATAATACTTTATCTTTCAAGGCTTGTTCTTTTTCTTCTCGATACAAGTCCATGGTCCTTGTTCGGCAACCAAAGAAGAGCCAGACAGGACCTGCATTTTGACGAGTTCGAGAGTTCAGCAGAGCTCTACGGTGGTGCCAGAAACCACGGAAAGGCGCAATGCCAGTACCAGGTCCGATCAGTATTAGAGGAACTGAGAGATCTTCGGGAAGGTGGAAGTTAGGAGCGCTGTAAACCAAACCATTTTTTAAATATTTGTCTTTATCTGAACACGAACCAAGAAAGTATTGACAGTATTTCGACAGTACCTTCTAATGAATAAGTCAACTTCATCGCCAGGCTTGCGATCCATAAGATAGTTTGAGCAAACACCGTAGTGAACTGGACCCTCTCCCTCTAAAATTAAAGAAGGTAATTCAACATAATCCAGTAAAAAATAAAGATAACTTAACAATTGAAAATGTTTAAAAGATAATTCTTACCTTGAGTTCTATAAGTAACGACGGCCACTGTAAGGTGTAATTTTTTGGGATGCGCGAGAGGCGATGATGAGATTGAATAGAATCTCGGTTGCAATGGGGACGAAAATGCTGCCAAAAGCGAAGCGCTAGGTCGAGCAGACGGAAATTGTTCAAGGACTTCGGGCAACGTTGGAAAATTGAAATGACGCCAATCTTCGTATGCTCCTGGATCCTGTCATATAAATTAAATATAAAAACCATGTAATCCTTTCAATAATTTAGAAATTCTGAATTGTTAAATTAAATACCGTGGAAAGTAAATTCAGCTGTGTTCTCTCTTCTTCGTTTTCACAAGTTGTTGCTAAGTACTGCAGGAGTATTGTTGTTGGTGGAGTGGTAATATCCAGGAAACGTGTGAATAACTCGCGTACACTAACTATGGGAAGTTTTTCATGGGGCTCCCAAGACTTTACCGGGCCTGAAAAAACAACATGCATTCAACATCCTATCCAAATCCCTTTCTCAATTTCTTCGTTATAAACGTTGTTTATTTTTTACCACTGGATGTATGTGTTTCCTTCATCAGCTGCAACTGCAACGCTTCATCGAAATCGTTAACATCTTTCAAACGTCCCAACAAACTGTCTACGAGTTCTTTACGATTGCAAGCAATGATTCCAACATGGTCTCCAGGATCGTACTTGATTTCCTCCTAAAATCACAAAATTATTAAAAAATCCGATTTGAAAATTATTTCTAAAACATTCATTATCCAGTTTTAGGATTACCTTTGGCTCCATTTCAATAAATATTGTAGATCTTTCAGCTGATTCATCACCTAAGTCCTTGTTGGCTGTAACTACGCAGGTCACTAATTGCCTGTTCAGTGTTGACTGTAATGCAACGGTTAAGGAGGGACCCTTTGTTTCAGGTTGAGTGAATCGTACAGTTTCCTCACTTAGAGCAACTGTTCCAAGAGCTCTTTTAGCTTCTTGAAGCGTTTCATCATCATCCAAGCAGAAAGTTTCACAGGCCACCTATTAAACAACCACATTTTTAAATATACCTCTGTCTATGTAAAAATATTAATAAAATTTACGGAAACAAAATTGTAAATAAATATTTACATTAAAGACACTTGAAGCCCATTTCCTGAAAGCCTGGTCTTGTCCACACATCTCATCTCCAGTGGCTACGTCGTGAATTCTTTCACCACCTAGGTCACCTAACAGTTTGTCCACATACTTTCCGAAGTTACAGAAGTTAGGGTACGCGCTCGAGCCGAGAGAAAATACAGCGAAACGGACGTTGCTTAGAGGACCAAAACTGTCTATGGAAATCGTGTCAGCTGCGCTTCCTAAAACAATAATTATGTGTTAGAAAAGAGCCTTGTAAAAACTATCATTCAAAATTATTGTACAGCTTTAAAGTTACGTAAATCTAATTTTTGTACCTTTGAGAGATTCCAGTCTGTTCAATTGTTTTGGATTCCCAACATTAAATTTGTGCAATTCCATTTGGCTATTAGCTTTAATAAATGACTTAGGTGTTGGCATATTCTGGGCACTGAAATTTTGAACAACATTTAGTTTGTCTTATTTTACGTCAGTTATTTGTTTTTTAAGTGTTATAAATTAATAGATGAGAAATTTAAAATACATTACTTACCTAGCCTCTTCAACTTGATCTGCGTATAAAATTTCACAAAGGTGTTCTTCAAAAGCCTTAAATAATGAAAAAAATGGTTTAATGTTTCACAAAGCAAATTTTACAATACCATACAGTTAAAAGAAAAATACTCACAACGCCATTTTCTGGTGGGTCACCGTTTCCAAAGGTAGACGTCACAACCAACAAAAGTGCTTCGTGTTCTATCGATGTAATATCATAGTCCGCCATACAATGTACCTTTAACGAAAACAAGATACTTAATAAGTGTTTACGTAAGTTCCATCAGTAGTTCAACAAGTTTGCAAGCTAATCAGGTACCTGAGCGTTAAAAGCGTGTCCGAATATGACTCCTAACTCCTTGGCGTATTGCTCAGATTTGCCGGTCTCGGTCGCGTACAAAACCGTCGCTTTAATCCTCTTCGAAAGCGCCCGTCCGAACAGTTTCGATGTAAATTTGACAGCTCGAGCTATCTGCTTGAAGTGGAACTTTCTGTTTATCGGCCTTTTGCCGGTGATTGGCTTCGACTTCTGCCATTGATGGGTCTTCCAGGCTGGTTCCTAATTTACGTAGATGGGGGTTAATAGTGAATCGTTAGCAGGCTTTTGTTTCTTAATTAATCAAACAAGAGTGTTGTTTTTGTGTGTGATAAGATGATGTATCTAGAGTTGAGTTATAGGTAATTGTTATTCAAAGGGATTTCTATCGCTTTTGTCAATCAACGTTTCCGTTAAATCAAGTGGTTTCCGTTCAGGTAATTTTATATTAAGATACGGTTCAGTGAAAGGAGTAACGAACCTGATATTCATATGATGGCCTTAGATAGTATAACGCCATCTCTTGATGGAATACAGGTGTAATGGATGATGACATTGGTGGAACAATCCATATCCAATCCGCAGGGCAGCCCGAGCTGTAAAATATAACAAACATATTGCGATGTTTTTGTTACGCTTACAAATTTTATAGTCACAATACCCGTAGGCATATATGAAGTAATATATTATTATGATAAAACGACATGAATGCCATTCTTTATAATTCACATAATGTGCGAGTATTTGTTCCTGAGGAGTTTTTATGTATTTGATTATGATGATGATGGGTGTTGATTATGGTTGCCTAGTACACATAGTACAAGCCTTGAGCTTAGTTTGTGACTAGGTCGATCTGTGTGAGACACTGGCCCTTGATATTTATTTATGCACTGGTAAACATCTTGGCATGTATGTGCAAAATGTGGTTATAGAATTAACAACAAGTTGATAGAGTTGTTGGTAATTCTGTAGCTCTGCCTACCCCACTCTGGGATGAAGGCGTGACGCTATGTATGTATGTATGTATGTATGTATTAATTTATTTACATTACTTTTATCTTCTCGCGTCTTTGTGTTTTGTTATTAATGACGCTTTTTTCTAGAAGTGGACAAAAATAACTTATAAGGTAAAGGGTCTAGCCGATCTACCATGTAAATTTGCCCCTGGCTCAAAATGTAGGTTTCTTACGTGTGTTTATTAACCTTATTACAAGATATAATTTTACGAAGTTTTAACCCTAAAATGCTCTTGGTTTTGAAGAAAAAGAAGAAAGAAAAAAATATGTTTTTATTTTTTTGTAGCCAAACTAATGATTCGATTTCTTTGTAATTTGGATATATTATGTATCTAATAATAAACTACTGTCAAAAAAAAACAACGTTCAAACTCATTTATGAAGTGTTTAAAATTGACTTAATTTTTTTCAAGATTATTTTTTTAATACTTACGAGATAGGGACAACCTCTAATTTTACTTATTTTATGCGGAATCTAATATTGCGTAACATATATTTTTTACAAAAAAATCCATTTGGGGCAACAGGGTAAAAATATCTCACTAATGAATATACGTAAAAAAAAATCCTTCATGATTAATTCAGAATGTGGTAAAAGCAGTCAGTATAAAACTTTTTTCTCTTTACTATTTAAATATCTACATCACTACGAAAATACAATATTTCTAATAATTTGTTTCTAAATACAAAACGGTTTAAAAACGACTTCAATAAAACATCGACAATTTCAATTTTAATATGAGCTAATTCATTCGAATACGAATTGAATTTGAATTTGGAATGTATACGCGTTCGAACATCACCGTGCCTTTTTTTAATTTATCTAACGCGATGGTTGTATTGTACATTTGTCGCATTTACCGCTTACAAATTAAAAGTAAAAAATGGCGGGAAACCATAATCGTTTTTCACCTATCTTATGCGTTATGGATAAACGTAATGCGATACGCAAGGTGTTTAGGAAACGTGTCCGAACTTTGTATTTAAAAGCATATAATGCAATAGAAGTTTATTTATATATAATGAAGTTAATTGTGATCTAATATTTATGTACCTTTTTTTATTTATAAACATTTAATCGTTTAATATAACTTTAAGGGCAGTTAATGTTTCCTGAGCATTCAAAGTTACCAGGATCGACTGACGTAGTTAAGTGATATAGGTACTAATTACCTACTTCAAATATGATTGTTAATATAAAATAATTTGCCAGCACAATACATGCAGTATAAAGAACTTAACATAACTGTATCACTTCCGTCATAGTCTGAGTATCTTCCACACTGCGAGCATCTCTCCAGCATTAAAATTCCTTCATCCAGTAGACACACGTACTCGTATAAAGAGGGTAGTGCGTCGCGGTACAGTGGAACTAGAATTCTGGTTGGCAGGTTAATTTGTTCAAAGATTTCAAACTTGATCGTTGCCATCTATAAAATAAAATTAAAGTAACTAAACTTCCTGCATCTTTACTAGTACTAACTGAAAGGGTATAAAGCATGACTAAATATACTTACGTTTTCCGTTAGGGACAGCAGATGCTCATTTTCGATATAGTTTTGTATGCATTGTTCTAGTCGGGCTTCTATTGCATTATATGCTTTTAAATACAAAGTTCGGACACGTTTCCTAAACACCTTGCGTATCGCATTACGTTTATCCATAACGCATAAGATAGGTGAAAAATGATTATGGTTTCCCGCCATTTTTTACTTTTAATTTGTAAGCGGTAAATGCGACAAATGTACAATACAACCATCGCGTTAGGTAAATTAAAAAAGGCACGGTGATGTTCGAACGCGTATGTACACTCCAAATTCAAATTCAAATTCAATTTGAATTCGAATGAATTAGCTCATATTAAAATTGAAATTAAAATTGTCGATGTTTTATTGAAGTCGTTTTTAAACCGTTTTGTATTTAGAAACAAATTATTAGAAATATTGTATTTGCGTAGTGAAGTTGATATTTAAATAGTAAAGAGAAAAAAGTTTTATACTGACTGCTTTTACCACATTCTGAATTAATCATGAAGGATTTTTTTTTACGTATATTCATTAGTGAGATATTTTTACCCTGTTGCCCCAAATGGATTTTTTTGCAAAAAATATATGTTACGCAATATTAGATTCCGCATAAAATAAGTAAAATTAGAGGTTGTCCCTATCTCGTAAGGATTAAAAAAATAATCTTGAAAAAAATAAAGTCAATTTTAAACACTTCATAAATGAGTTTGAACGTTGTTTTTTTTTTTGACAGTAGTTTATTATTAGATACATAATATATCCAAATTACAAAGAAATCGAATCATTAGTTTGGCTACAAAAAAATAAAAACATATTTTTTTCTTTCTTCTTTTTCTTCAAAACCAAGAGCATTTTAGGGTTAAAACTTCGTAAAATTATATCTTGTAATAAGGTTATAAACACACGTAAGAAACCTACATTTTGAGCCGGGGGCAAATTTACATGGTAGATCGGCTAGACCCTTTGTAACTACCGGAAAAGTAAGATCTGTCATAGCCGCTAATAATATTTTATCATGGTACATTGTGAGTTCGGAAGACATTTTAATTAGTATTAAAAATAGTTACGTTGCAAGAAAACAACATTTACCGGTAACATGCTAATAGGTCTTGCCACAAATTCTGAACGAGTTGCTTCTTATAAGACAAACTGTTTATTTTGTTTCGTGGGAGCCGGATTTTAAATAGTTCCTTATGAAGACTTTTAGTACTAAGCGAGATCACACGATATAAATTCATTATGTTTATGTGCCCTTCTTAACATGTGCATAATATTATTGTGTTTGTTATGTTTAGTCTTAGTTCTCAAGCCCGCAAGGCCATAGATATGATAGATTTATGGGTTATAAGTGAGTAAGACGATTGCAATCAAGTTAAACTATGCCCGAATATTCCGTTTGTTGTGGATTTGTCTGCAAGGCTATCTTGAGGCCTACATAATAGACGGATATACGGAATTAAGATTCAGGAAACCGTTTAGAATTAAGAGCTACTGTTGTAGACAATGTTTTTGTTTAATTTGCGTCGCGTCATGTTTATAATTGCTTAGCGTAGTCAAGATAACCAAGTCTTAAATAAATTTCTTGTAATTTAACAAAATAAGAAACGAGTTAGGATTATATGGATAGACACTGTTGGATAATATTCTTACCGCAGCCGGTTCTCGTTGTCAAGGTGCTTGATGAAGCTCTCGGAAGCAGTGTGGTGGTCGACTATGGTAGCGTTGTGCTGTTGGAAGCTGTGCAGCACAGCCACGTTCACTTCCACCAGAGCCTTGTCCTTCCAGAGGGTCACTGGTGTTCTCGTGTCACAGCCCATTTTTTGGGCTACTTTCTAATAGAAGACATTAGAACTTTAATGGTAAGTTTTTGCCTATTACCAAAAATCTTACTAATAACTCAATAATTTATAGCGATCTACGAGTAGATAAGCCTTCTTGATAGCAGGTGGGATCACTGCCACCGAGATTAAGCGCACCGTCTGTAGTTTAGGAAAAAACACACAAGATTCTCCCAAAATAATAGTTAGATATAACAACTAAGAATTTACTTACTTCGAGAACGTTAAGCCGGTTGGTGTCGCAGAAGTTTCTGCAACCGATTTCTGTGCTCATGTACCAGCCATTGAAGGCGTTTGCTGTGAACTCGATGCCGCCACAGTCGAAACGCATGCTCGATACTGCGGGTAAGGCGTACCAACGGAGGCTCATCTCTTCGAACCATTCGTACCTGTTCAAAAGCAAACGAATTCATAGATGACGTTATAAATTTATTAATAGCGGAAAAGGATGACATGTTCAAGCAAACTGGATCAGTGGACCTAGACTTCAAAATAACGACTATAGAAACCACCGACGAGTGTCGTGTATTCGTTTTTTGCAAGAAATTATTGGACGAAAACAAGTGTAAAAAGATTGGCAAGTGTGAGAAGAAAATAAAGTATACGATAAGGTATAATTAAAAATATCATTAAATCAAAATTAAATTGACGTTACTAACACATTAATGAATTGCCACAAAGAGGGTGTGATTAAGAGAGTGCATGGAGTCATTAAGTTATTTAAAAGTAATAGAAAACCCATTATAGCAACCTTAACAAAACGTTTAACAGAGGAAATTCAAAAGGTCCACGCTAAACCATTAATCAAAGATAACCCTGTTAATCCCCTGAAAAAATATTAACAACGACCTTCAGGCCGGGCGAGCACTCAATTACACGATATCACAGCCTTAATAACTGCATTAACGCCTGATAACATTATCAATAGCAATAGATTATTGAATGGGCTGAGATTTATGGGCCATAAACGCAGATTGGAGATCACTGGACCACGGTTTTACGATAAGCAATCTGCTCTGTATGGGCGGGCTCTTTTCGCCTATTTGCAGGCCTTTACTCCGCGAGGCACAATATGCATTCCCCGACTTTTTATGTTGGCATAAATCTGTGATGGAAAGCGATAGGGCGACGTGTTGCTCGTAAGTAGCCGTGTAATACATAGTTTGCTGTCGTAAATCCTACATCTTGTATGTAAATCCGGTATTTTATTTCTACCGGGCCATCTATACAGGACTTATTGCGATTTAGAAGAGAAATAGGTTTCAATTCCGCTATAACGTACTTCGTAGGCAAGTTTTTTGCGAGAGGAGACTTGTACTTGGAGCAATAAATCTTTTTTATAAGTCTCACCTATCTCTCGGAAGTTTAGTATCTTAATAACAGTATTTTTTTATCATATACTTAGTGAAAGGCAAAAATAAACTTACATTACTCGATTCTTTCTTAAAAGACCATAAAACCCTCTATAAAACTAACAAGCAATTATGATTCTCATATTATATTCATGTATTCACAGTATTATGCCGCTCGCTCATTCGCTGTAAGAGAACAATTTACTTACGTGGGATGGGTCATGTGAATCTCCATTATGAGTTCCCGGGGGATCTCAAAATAGTCAGGGTCCTTTCCATTAGCCGAGAGCACAAGAGGCAGGATGTCCCAGGAGGTTCTAGGTGGTTTCCATCCTAGTTTTAGGCAGAGCTGGAACAATTGTTTAAGTATATTTTAAACATCTATTAACGCAAGGGATAAGCCTGGTTTGAAGTGATGTTAATGAAATCCTTGGGGTTTAATTAGGGGCTTGTAAATGAGCTGTCTGTCATGGTCAGACAGAAATTTATGCTATTTTACATGTTGTTTAAACTGTTTAAAGTGTTACAGTCGGAATAACAGAAGTTGTAGTGTACCCGATGGTACACGTCATAACAAACCAAATACACACATGTACCTATAGTTATCAGAGATAATAAGGCAGCAAAATTAAAATGGGTTGGTAATAAATAACAAATATTAAATGACTAGCGTGGCGGCACAAGTGTTGGACACTTTAACTCTTAATTCAATCATCCTAATTTTAATTTTTGCTAAACAAATGAATGGACCCTTATCTTTAAAATAAGAATCAAATGTCCATTATCCTGTCCTTTGACCATTACTGGTTCCATTACCCTATTTTACCTATATAAATGTAATCCTACTATTTAAAGAGGACCTTTTTAACGCTTAACATTTTCCAGCCACTTATTGGAAAACTATAGCACTAATTTATTCTGTCAGGGAATTTGATTCAATGCATATCCACAAATCTTTTAGCAGCAACAGTATAGCCGGTGGATGAATAAAATGCCGGTAAATTGGAAAACGTCAAACTAGTGATTTATTTCGGACAACAAACAACGGGCGGGGAGATAGTGCGGTCTCGATGGAACACATCATGTTTCCAGAAGCATATCGAAGTAACCATTGTTTGAAGTATACTGGAGGCATATTTCATCTGTTGTACTGAATTGATAAACCCTGAACAGATAGTTTTTTTGTTTATATTTAAGGAGTAATATCAAACCCGTTCATTATATCTTAATTAAACTTTAAACCATTAAGATGGATACACACTTAAAACATGTACCTATTAAGTTTTTCCTTCTTAATAATGCGTAAACAAGGTAAATAATAGAACAAACATCTAATTTCTTGCTATTATTTCCAGTTAATAATTAAATAACGCATTGTAATGAAAACAATAATATCCAATCGTTATTACACACTTTTATTTACCTTATTTGTCTATTAATTTACCGTAGGGGGTTTCTGAGCGTAAGCATTATGTTAATTGGACGGTTTGTTATTTCCTTCATTGTATAGCAAGAAACCTTTCAGGGTTTTGTAATCTTAGTGCTTCAAAACTACCAATAGCTGGTTATGTAAAAAGATAATTGCCCCTTTTATAAGGATTAAGTATCCCTTTCAAAGAAATATTACCTTGTCTATGCAGTAAACATCTTACAGGTACATCAAGTTAATCACATAAAAATCACCCAAAGCTTAATGGCATATTAATATTTTCCCTAAATCTTGGACGAGCATATTTGTTTTTTATTTGCCGTAAATAATGTTGACATGAAATAATATGTTTGATTTCTTCGGAGGTATTAGTCTTCATCATATTTTTCTTTCAATAAGCGTGGATGTGTGTAACATATCACTGGAATATATTTACGAGCCTGTTGCGCTCTGTTTGATAAAAAGCGATACCGTATTAAGATTGATATTGTAGGAACATGATTGGGAGGCAATTATATACCTAACACTCGAACGGCTCTTCGCATAATTAGGACAAGAAAAAGCCAAAAGCAGATAGAAATAACTTAGACAGTTTTCGTTTCACTTTTGTCGTTTAAGTGTCGACTTGAGATTTTATTAAATTTATAGCCAAAAGAATAAACAGGATAAAGAAAAGAACGTATTCAATAACTTGAATATAAATTATAATAGACGACGCGTTGGCCTAGTTGGTTACCCTTCCAACGAAACTAGCGGTTCCCGGTATAGGCAAATATTTGTGAATGAGGGCGAGTATTTGTTTCCGTTTCTTATATGTTTCTTTCTATTTAGGTATTTATTTCTCGATATATACATATATTTACATCGGTACAAGCATAGAGCTTAGTTTGGGACTAGGTCAATTGGTGTAATATTGTTTCATGATATTTATTTATTTAATATGTCTCTAATAATCTAATGAAATCTGAAAATATATTCTGAGATTCTAAAAAATAAAACTAATAAGTACTTACATTATAACTTTTTTGCATTTTTATTTTATTTTTTTGAGGCCCTTATGAATAAGTAGACACTTAAGAGAATTACCTAATTTGTTAATAACCTATAAATTAAAACATTTTAAGCAACTCTGATGATAATTATAGTATAAATTTAATATTTAGGTATATTTCCCTGTTTTTTTTTTTATATTACTGATTCCCAGTTCTAGGTATCACTGAATCAAAATTGAAATCTAAGCACCTAGTCACGTCCCTGTTTAAGATGCCAATTAATAAAATAAACAAGTTATATATCTATACATATAAAATGTTTTGTCCTGAATTACTGACAGACTGACTCAACGCACAGCCTAAACCGCTGATCGTAGAGACCTGAAATTAGGAGGGTGTGATCTTTGTATGACGTAGAGATCCGTTCAGAAAGGATTTTCCAATATTCTACCCCTAAGGGGGTGAAAAAGGGGGTGAAAAGGGGGCAAAGTTTGTATGGGACAACGTGATTCCTTGGTCCATTCTACTTCAAATTTCGCATAAACATTCTTTAACAGAATTGATGTAAGACGTGTTTCGTATTTTATTGAAATTCATCCCATAAGGGCGTAAAAAAGGGGTAGAAAATTATTTGGGGGGTGATTTGCTTCGAAGTTGATATCAATACTCCTTAGTGCCTTTGATTTAAAGACATTTTGACACATGTTTAAAAACTCAATCCGATTTTATTCAAAAAAGGTTTAACTGACATAAAAGCTTGGCAATACAAATAGGTACCCAAAACCGCTGAGTCTAAAGATTCAATTTTTGGTACACAGTTTTCTTATGAAGTCTAGGGGTCCAGTAAGAAAACATTTACTGAAAATCAACCCCCAACGGGAAGAAGTAGCGGGAGTAGCGGGAAACTAATTCTACGCGTACGAAACCGCGGGCGTATCTACTATAAATATAAAATGTAATACATACCCTAACCACATAGGAAAAAGGCTTTGTAAATAATTATTCAGAATAAAATAAACAGGTGAACAATAATGTCGTTATAAAATAAAGTAAATTCCCTAACCATACCGGGGAAAAGCTTTGTAACTAGTTATTCATTTTATTCATATTTTGTACGAGTATCCCTATTATGAACTTAATTGGTTCTGAGTATCCTCATCCTTATAATTGTTTATTACAGATTTGAGTCCACTAATTGCATTATTATAAAGGTTATAGACAACAGTGTTTACATACCATTCAGGACAACTCGTTATATAATATATAATAAGTATTTTTTGTAAGTACCTACGCATAATTGTTTTGTATGTAGTCTAGTAAATATAGTTAGAAGGAACAGCTTGCGTTTAGGTGGATAAAACAATTATATAACTAGGTAGATAAGAAGTCAAGCCTTACGCACTGCACAAACATGAAATTTATGAATAAACTTATTGGTTGCGTGTAAACGAATAGTAATAACAAAGTTGTTTTACTGCTGTCGACATAATCAATATTCAAAAACTTCATGGTTGTGCACAATGTCAGGATTAACTTCTTGTCTGCCTAGTATTGTAGCATTTAGAGATTCGTGTTTGAATTTTGTTCTAGGTAATTTTGTACCATGTACCAATGTTGTTCAAAGAATAAAATAAACAAAATTAAAAATTCGAGTGGGCCCCGAACAAGACACGTGATTATATGCTCATCCTTATCAATTGCTGTATCTCTTGAACTGTATTAGGTAGACACATGCAATTTCCTAAAAGTAAGTAAATGCTACTTCCACAATAAGAACTAATAATAGTATGAAACCCTTCGTGTGTTCCAACACGCAGTAGTCCGATGTTTACGTACCTACACCAAAGTTATATTTTAGATAGTGATCAATCATTAGTGTCCAATTAACCAAATGTTACATGCCAATGATAGCTCTACGGGTATAAAAACCGAACCTTCATCGGCTATTCGGGTATCCAAATAGTTCGTGGAAGCGCTTCAATCACACTTTTTAAATTTGTTGATAAATAAATACATTCCCATTTCAATTGTGGCCATAAAAAGTTTCCAGCCCGAAATAAATTGAGTTTTTTTTTTAAATCAATTACGTGGCGTGTTCGATTGATTGCTATTGGGTGTTAACGGTTGAGGGTTACAGCGTAAATTAAATGTTTAATTAAATCAAACAAAGTACAATCTTTTAAAAAAAGATTGTAGTCAAAATTAATAGTTTTTAACTGGCCTGTAACATAAAGAATAAAACTCATTTTCTCATAAATGTCCGGAAAAGTGGCCATTACTATCTACATATTGAGACTCGAAGTACGTAGTTTACTAACAATTCTAAAATTAAAAAAAAAACACATACTAATTTCATTACTGTCTAGTTGTGAGGGCACAAGTCTTATACATCCATATTTTATACGGAACATAACTTTTTTGTATATGTCTGGAATAGCTTGTTTTTTTTTAACAAAGCTTGTGTTTCTCCTTGTCTTAAACAAAAAGGCGGTAAAGAGTGATGGTTTTTTCACGTGAAGTTTCTGTCGTATGCGATTCAAAAAATGAGTTCAAGCGATAAAGATTTTACTCCAACACATTTTTTTTCTTGCCATTTTTGAGAAAAGCACTCTATTTGCCTTGGCTGGAACGGCAATTCCGGGCTTCGTATTTTTAAACGGACTCGCAAGCTCGTCCCGCAATTGCCTACTTCTATGCCTAGGCAATATTGTACTATTCATTCATGTACAGCCAAAAGTTACTAGAAGAAAACGCAAAAGTCGATCCAACTAGGTCTTCTGGTTAAGATTTAAAAACTTTGCACCGTAAAGCCGTTACAATGTTGAGTAACTTTTTTTATACTGACGGAAAAGTACTCTATCTCTTGTACAGCATGTTATTTTTTATTGGAACTTTGATTATTGTAGTAGTGGGTATTAACAGTTACTATCAGCAAATACTCCTTTCATCAATACCATCGTTATGGTCATAAGTAAACTTTTGTTTTATCCATGGGTAGGTATTCCATTTATTCCCCAAATGTATAAATGCTGTAACCGTGCATTGTATTGCATTGCAAACGTACACGTATACATAATTATAAGCAAGCTGACTGTACAGTCAGAGCGCCAAAAGATTCCCACTCGATTTGGGCTCAGCGTGTTGTTATTTTTCAACTCGAAAGGTTCAAGTTGTGTTGATGCTGACCCAAATAGGTTAAGGCCCGTATTAATAAACTGATCTCAACTCAAATGCTCGTCTCAGGATGCGTCTAAAATGAGAGTGTTCTATGGTTTGGAGTTTACTTTGACGTATCTTGTGACGGGCCTCACGGTCAGGATGAGTTTATTCATACGGATGTAAGTTTGACGCTGACTACCCAAATAGTACGTCCATTCTGGTCTCTACCAGCGGCCCGCCGTACTGACCTTTTCCTGGCAATAACGAATACAACAAAAAAAGAATCATCCAATTTGGTGCAGTCGATCGGCAGTCATGCACGTACACATTTCGACGATTCATTAGATGTTAATTTAATTGGTTTGACTACAACATCCGAAGATCTTATCCTTCTAGTGATGTACTTGTAGTATTATTTGAAGCTTACCTCAGTGAATTCGCAGTGCATCGGGTCGCCGAGCACGGTACCATCAGGCTGCTTGTACCCTGCGTAACTGATCAGCTGACTGTTCCATATTCTGTAGTCGTGCTTGCCGTCCGTACGTTGCGGGAACAGTGTTATGGCGGACCTGGGAATCGCTACGAGCTTAGAATACCTCCCCGAAAATCGCTCTAGTACCAAAAGAGCTGCTTGTGTTAGAGCTTAGAGAGAGTTAGGTCGTTTTAGTGCTGGTGGAGTTATGCCTGTCGTGAGACGGGTTGGAAATAGGGATTGTAAAGTAAAGCGCACGGCGTTAATATTTAATAGAGCTGTCAGATTAACGGTTTTTCATCGGGACTCGTGAAAGCGAAACAAATTAGCAATTTTTTTTGACAATACCATGACTACTTAATGGCTTTTTTTTATGAAGGCACGCGCGTATGAAATGTAATTTTGATTTTGATTTAAATCAAGGATAGAGATAAGTATAATATAATCCCTATTTAACAAGAACGTCATTTGTTTCGCCTGTCCCCTGTGGACAGCTAGGTAATCACTAGCACCCACAGTCATGGACTATAATTGCAAAAAATCAGCATAGTAGAATCACGAATTAATAGTTGAGCCAAAATATAATCCTGTCAAATCGACCGAAGGTCACGAGAAAAAGATTGCAGTGCGATAGGTCTTAAAAAGGCTTTTAGGTTCTGGTATAAGAGCGAGTAAGAGACAAATCTAAGTACAAACCCAAAACTCGTTCTAAGAGCTATTGCACGTGGGTCTATATCGAAAATATTTATTGGCTTCCTACTTGTAAAAAAAATGTTTTAAAAAGCCAACCCGCTCGTTAATGAACACGTAATTCTTAAATAATGCAATACAACATTTAACATAACAATAGGATAATGTAGTGGCACATTTAATGGCTTAAAAAAGCTTGTCTATCACTGCTCTGCGGTAGCCTCACAGAATAACGGTTCAAATGAATCATTTTAAAGTATAAGATGACGTGTTGGGATTCCCAAACGGTGAGTGGCTTTGGAAAAAAAAAGTACCTGATATTGCCTTTGTTTGTGCTGTATTTAATGTGGTTGCAGAGCGCCTCGAACATCCCACTCGTGGTGGTGACTTGTCGGCAGTCGAACACCTGTGAGACAACGGGGATTCTTATAAAAAAATGTAAATGTAATAACATAGCTTGGCTTACGCGTAAATTCTAACCCATACCTAACTTTAAACACGAATAATAGGGAATATTAATGACTATTCACAGCTCAATAAACGCTGACCTAAACAGTTCATAAAAATCATTTTTAAATTGCCATAACAATAATGAAGATATTAGTCAACACATATTATATTTGTTCGTATCTCTTTCGAGCAAAACAGAATTTAAAATGGAGTTTATATGGCCGGCGTATCGGATCTCTTTGTCTAATCGCTGTCTAATTAGCAGATTAAAATGCTCGTGAATGGATGGATGAAAGAAGATTGACGAATGAAATATACAGAGCGAAAGTGAGTGGAAGGGTCGGAAGAGGCCGCCCTAGGCGTACTTTTTCGAATCAAATCGGAGAAATACTGGAAAAGGGCCGAATCTTAACTACCCGAAACCGACGTGCGTGCATGACTCGATGTATGAATGTGGAAGAAGCGAAAGAAATTGTCAGGATCGTAGCAGGTGGAAAGAAGTCGTCTCTGCCTACCCCTCTGGGAAACAGGCGTGATTTTATGTATATGTATGTAAAATGCTCGTATCGTCCGTATTTCTTGGCCAATTTTAATTTCACCGTTGGTGATCTCTTTTACGGTGTTTTCATGTGTTGTTAGGATGTGCGATTTAAAAAATCCATGCATATTCCCTATTGGTTAGTTGGTTACAAATTTTTGAGACAGCCTTTGCTAGCTTATTGGGGTTTGAGTCTCGACAGAATTACATTAGTGTGGAAAGAGATTCCTATTAAGAATAAGTTTGCTTTTGTACATCGTTGCTTGAATTAGACTTCTGTATATTCCTATTTTATGACCAGGAGAAGGCAAACGAGCACCACTTCATGTAAAAGTTGGATGTGAGACCTATAGACATTTGTTTTCTCATGACTGATTTGTGGAATCTGAATCCGAAGATTAAAGACAGCAAATGAGTTGCCAACCCTGAGGACTAAGATAGAATGCCTCTATGCTAGTCGTTTTTCCGGCTGCTGTACACATAAGGACCATAATAATGCGAACAGCTGCTTGGCGGTGACGGTGTTTCGGACGGATCTTGCACAAGGTCCAATCACGACTAATTTATTTGTTTGGTTGTTTGTATCTGTCTCTTTGTCTGTTTACATTAAAATACCATTGAAATGTGTGTGCATGCTATTACAGTTTACTCAACTGTATGCATTTTTTTCGAACACTTTGATGGTAAGTCAACTTAGCCCAGCGGAAACGCAAAGAAATCGGCAAAGGGTAATTTTGTGTGCGCTTCTTTGACGGTCCCGGCTCTGGACAAACAAATACCTACACGTGCTCAAATGAACTGTACTGTACGTCAATATTTTATTTGGGCACGGAATTGCTTTCACTCTGCACTCTTGAAAATTTAACCTGCAAACTTAAGTATTTACAGCTAGAGCACTTTAGTAAATAAGTATCCTTACAGATTTTTGTATTAGCTAGAGAATAAATAAATGAATGCTGAACGATCAACTTTATTACGTCGGGATTATCAGGAGACAACATCACACGAATAAACTAAAACTAAGTTAGGCTTCTAATTACTATGGGTATTATCGGCATACTGTTAACAAACCACTAGTGAGCCTTATTTTAAGGTTATAATAACAACTGGTCAATTTGGTTTTACTGATAGTACCTATTAAACAACGATGTTAATACGTACGTATATAGTTACGAGTATATATAATCGACTGTTGATTATCTAAGTGTTTTTAGAAAGCTTTTACCTAAGCTAGTGGGTATGATTTTTCCGTTTGAAATCAATTAATTTAAGTAGTTAAAAATAAATAAATACGAACATGGTTAAACTACAAGGGCTTGACTACGTGGGCAAACCTGATAAGGATAGTGTTTGTTGTTGGAAGTGAGACAGAAGAACAATCAGTCCGTAATTTCCACACTCAGTAATTTTGCAATTCATTGGTTAGGCTGATATAATCTGTACAGTTTTAAAGTAGTTTCAGTTAGAGCAGTACAAGTTGGCTCTGCGGCTTGTTAATAGAATATGTCTGAACTGAAAATAGGAAGTTCTAACGTATTCCTCAGTAACTAAACTCTGAAATAAGTGTTTGTTATTGAGCGATTGCTAATCTATAGGTAATTGTTAAGTTAGATTTAACACGAATCGGTGTATTTATAGAACACAAGCTTAATTGCTAATCCAGCATTATAACCTTTTTACAATTAGAAATTTTATTATTTTGTCGTAAGAAATGGTTCTAAGATAAAGTCAATGATGGCACTTGTCAACTGCAACTTGTGCAATAATGACCTCTAATTACCAACACTCGAGTGAAGTGCTAAATATCATGGATAAATATCAGACGAGGTGACGAGCTTGCCGAGCCAATCGCGGGGTGAATTAACGAGGCTTTTACGGTGCACAAGGGTATATTCTGACTATTCGAGATATATCCAATTTCGATTTAAACATTATTCGATTCGGGCACTAGCCGATATCTTGTAACTGTAAGTTATACCTCTCACCATTTGTAATATGGTCGGTGAAACTCTATGTTGGGTACTTGGGTAAGTACGCTTACGACGACCAATTTTGTTTCTTAAATACGAAAATTTACTTAAAGCTTTTGTGCTTTATGCACATTATTTACCTTAAAATTGGTAGATATTATAACAACATGAAAAAAAAAGAATGAGTTAGAGACTTATTGTTACATTTAAGAAAACCAAGCAGCCACTTTTGAAGTCTCAATGGATGAAAATGTGAACCAGTATGTATTTAAGATAAATAAAAATGCCAATCAGAATAAAAACAATTCACAACTGTACAGTCAAGGGCATAACATAACACCTTTATGTCACTGGCAATAAGGTCCGTGTTTACATATATTTGACGCGATGTCTGTATAGATATTAATGCCGTTGACTGTATATAGTCAAGAATAATAGATACCATGAATTTTAGAAAGGTTAACTTTTTTGGATAGTTATTGGATATGAAACACTTAGAAATATTTTCTGCAAAAGAGTACATTTCACAAATCCGACTCAAACGTAAAGCTCCTAACTAAAAACCTGGTTCTCACTCAATCACTTTAAATCGCTACCCGAAATAGTCCCCCTCGTACGAATCCATCAAATCGTTCCGATTAACTCGCGCAATCGTGGACGCTAATTACAAAACGCTCGCTATCATGTCGACGACTCAACACTAAGCTCCGTAACGCCTGTCTAAGCTCCCAACCACGACATTGAATGAATAGAACTGAATGAATAAATTAAGTCTCAAGCCAATCGGGGGCGGCAATTAGAAAAATATTGAGGGTTAATCGTTTTAACGAAGATTCAGGCGGAATTTTCTCTGTATATTTACATGATAATTTTTCGGAATTTGGTACGCGCGAAACAGTTGGTTGCAGAATTATAACAACATATAACTTTTTAGAAATGACAAGTGATTTAATATCGCTGCCTATGAAGCTAAGCTGGTTCGATTCTCGATATTATTATATTGGTGTGATATGCGCGAATATTTTGTTCCTGAGTCTTGGGTGTTTTTATAATGTATTTAGGTATTTATTTATCAATATAAGTAAGTTTATCGTTGCATACACACACTGGATCTAGATCCACTATTTCCTTTTAACTGCCCTAACCTTCTCCGATTAAGAAACTACGAGAACGCTGCACAAATAAATATTTACTAAGCAATTAAACTTTGTAAAGTCCCTAACCCTTTCTAATCTCCTACAAGGATTGTCCCACAGACATGCTAATTATGCTACAACATTATTTCATTCCAAGACCATAAAGCCGTGTTCGAATTTTTCCTTGCCGTCCACACCGCCACAAACAAAACGTAAAAAACTTTTGTTAAGGTCTCGGGCAAAATTGCGGTGTAGCATCATCGTTTATATTGTCATGACATAATATTGTTACACGCGAGCAAACATATTAATTACTCCTGTTGGCCGGGTTCCCTTAAAAACACAAAAAGGAAGGTTTAATTACCCATAGTGGTTTCAGCACTGAAGGTTTCGCGTTAAATTGCGCAGTAAATTGATTTGTTAGACATATAATGTTTTTCTCCCACATGCTCGGAAATGTTAACATTACTGTTGTAAAATCAGCCCGCGAAGTTCCGAGTTCCAGGCCCAGGCAAAATTAAAAAAAAAATAGTACATTGTGCATCAAGGGTAGTATGAAGGGAATTACTAACGAGAGTGTTAGAAGCCCGACGCCGAAGGCGGAGGGCTTTTAAATGACTCGAGTTAGTAATTCCCTTACTGCCTGTGATACACACAATGGTTTTTCATCACATTTGCGAGGAAAAAACGTTTATAAAACACTTTAACTCTGCAAAATATAAAGAAATAACTTTTGACGAAGCGGGAACGTAAATGGAAACGATTTTTTTTTTGTGACCTCTACCACAGATAATAACTGCGTTTAGTTTCGACCTGGATTCGAGCCAGATTTAGCCAATTTGATAAAAATGTATGATTACTAAAATTAATGATAAATATTGATATAAACTTGAAATAGGTATAAAAATAATGAAGTTTAATGAAGCGTATAGGTTTTGTGTAATGTAAGTTAGTCTATGGCTAATTTTTAAAGATGAAATTAGAAACCGATTTAATTTTTGGCTGAAAATTAAACCTCCTCAGTCAGAAATGAAGTACGAAAGAGTTGCAAATTTTAAAAAGAAAGTCATTACTCCCTAGGGATGACAAACTCGCCATAATTCCCGCGGGAACAATTTAGGCCATTGTCCTTCTGTATACAGGCATGGAATAACACCATTTACGAGCAAGTGTGATGAAAAAGTTATTATTTACCAGCGGCAGCGGCCGCGAAAATGTATACAAATTTCATAACGTACCCAGTTTTTTACTTTTTAAAACCATATTTTGGACTATGATAATTAACTCCAAACAGCCAAACACTCGTACAATTCAAAATTCTTCCATGTTTATTTACTTTTTAAATGTCATAGAGTAAAAAGGTAAACGCCGTTTATCGCGTTTACAGCGTATTTACCAAAGTGTCAAATAGTTTTACTTTTTTTAAAACATTCTGCGTTTAGAATTAAAATATTAAGGCGGGAATCGGGAATACTTTTTCTTAGGGAAGTTTAAGTACAGTACGTATTATTTTTGTTTCGCGAAAATACAAAAGTAAAATGAGTTCCAGTGATGAAGATGTGTTTATCGGCACACCACCAGAGTGTAAAGAAGAAGCAAACTCGGTTAAGACCAAATTACTACCACCGAAGTCCGCAGAATAGTACATTACATTACATTTACAATCAAACAAATTAAAAAAATACAGTTTCTAAGGATGAGATAACCAAGAAAATGCATGATTACTACAAAGGAATAAAGAGTAGTTTATGTTTTGCACAAAAATCTGAAACATGGATAACTTTGCCCACTATTTTTAATTGTACCGGGCCTCTATTCTAGTCGGTAAATTTTGTTTTGTTTGTTTTGACGTCAGCCGCCATTACTGTCCAGTAAATATGAGCTATCGAAACGGTGACAGTACGATGACAGCTCGAACACGATATGGTTTTTACCGTGTTGAATAGGGGCGCTGTGTCTCTGTAATGTTTTGGTTTGGTGTTCAATAAAGTGTTTTGTATTGAATTGTATTGTAACTTCTTAAGTAAAATTAATTTAAAAGTGTTGTACTATTGTAGTAAGATTTAACATAAATCACGATTTTTTCACCAGTAACTAAAAAGAGAAGGACTAATACGTTTGGTTAAAATAGCACTCCCATTACGCTTTATTTTTGTAAACGTAATACATACATACATTAAAATAACGCCTGTTTCCCAGAGGGGTAATCAGAGACCACTTCGTTAAATGTAATAACAGCTGAAAATATGCCTACTGGACATTGGCCTTCCTTGAAACGATTGTGTAGCTACAAATGTTCATACAAAATGAATTAACGCTTTTTTGCGATTTACGATTTTTGAATATGTTGTAGATATTACGAGAAACTCTGTACATTTTTCTTTCCATGAAAATATTTATATCCAAAAATCCTGGTAATCGGTATTGTTTAGAGGGTGAGAAACGTTATCGCTTTGAGTTAAATTTATTTGGATTTTATTGACAGCTACGCGATATAAGCGTCATCTCACAATCTTCTTAAGGCTCTACAAAATGTCAACTCCACAGGTTTCGACAGATCCATTTTACAAAAAAAAACCATACCTAAATCTAACCTAAAGCGTCGAAGTCTTGAAATTGATTCACCTACTTACAAAGTTTTCGCTATGCGGCGACGGTACGATATTACAACTAATAATTTACCCACGACCCACTTACGCTGGAAGCGTTGGTAGCGGAATATTCGCCCACTCAAAACTATTTTCTTCCCACGGCACCCAAATACAAACTACAAGTTAATTGCCCATGCTTTTTTCCCGCTGCAGTGCGAAATAGGAGTTTTCTCATTACAGTCGGCAAATTCGTTTAGTTCCTTTGCTCTGGCCACTTGGCGCCACTAGCCGAGAACAAGGTAAATTGATTTGAGTGGTCTGCTAAGCGTGGCTGCTTTGCTTTTAAAATGGAATAAATTTACATCGTTTCTTATTGACTGTATTTGACCAAGTGTTAATATTATATGGAATTTTGTGTGTGTGCGTGAGTAAGTTGGCTTGACACGATAAATGCTTTTTATCCCGATAAATTTACAAGTTCCGGAGGGAAAAAGCGATAAGCTACTTCTATACGGATGGAGTCGCGGGCAAAATCTAGTAGTACATGAAATGGTGTGTATGAACAATTGCTAGGTAATAAAATCATGTGTTTGTAATGTCGAGCTACCTTACGATAGGTACGACTCGGCATTGAGCCAAAGTAATTTATTATTATTAATTACCTGTAATTTGGACCACTGTATCCTGCCTATGCACCGGCTGGCGTTCCTCCAAGCCAGCTTGGCTCCGAAGACTAGCTCCGTGGTGGTCAGCTGATATGTCCCGGTCTTCGCCACTTCTTCCTGCACCACGTTCCAGCGCGCTTCGTGGGCTGGAGTGTTGGCCCTGGACAACCCAAAATTTAAATTAAAACGCGTTATTGAACAATACAAGTAAGTATTCAAAGTCAAAGTCAAAGTTCTTTATTCTTCAATTTAGGCATAATATAATGCACCCATGAATGTCAAAAAGCATTACCACCGGTTCGAAAAATAAAACCTTTGCCCCGAGAAGAACCGGCGTAAGAAACTCGGCAAGGTATATTTTTTTCAAGAAAAAGGTTTACATCATTACATTATAATTATAAATAGTTTACAATATCACAGTATTTTTGCACACCTTTTTTAAGCGTAGGTAAATTTATGCGTAGATTACTCATGCAGGACGGATCCATGATATAATCGTTTACTTTATAATATGCTCGGGAAATTAGTTTTTGTTTTACGACAGATTTTTTAGAGTCAGTAAGTTCAGTAATACTTTTTGGAATTTTATTGTAGAATTTTACACAATTTCCTAAGAATGATTTTGAAGTTTTGGCCAGTCTATAAAATGTGGTTTTGAGCTTTCCTGTGCTCCTGGTTGCTTTTGGCTTATCAATGTTCGTTGGGAAAATATGTAGATTCTTCCTAACAAAGATGATTATTTCAAATACTTACAGACACAAGTAAGAAATACAAATTGAAAATTTGATTGGTACTGATTTGAGACTCGGCCTTTAGTTATAACCTCGTGACAACCCATGTATTTTACAAAGAAGATAAAAATCAATCAATATGTTGCTTATATAACTAAACTTCTTTGACCTTTGGTTGTCATGATGTTCGGTGATCTAAGGGTTATTACTAAAATAAATTATAGACATGGTTTAATAATATCCATTTCCCAATTTCAAAAAACGGCGTAAATATAGCTTTGTAGACATTACACACACGTCAATTATAAATAATTGACAATAATAAACTTTTATCAAATTGTTTGTCGACACAAAACATTGGTAGGAGGTTATTTACACACACAACAAAGGCGCGAATTAAATTCAGTGGTATAGGAAAGCCTATTTACTTTTGTTTAAAAGCTATCCAACTTTACTTTTCTTTAAAAGATTCCCAATACACACCTCTCCTCTACACCTCTTATAAGAATACAATTGAAAGAAACGGATCCCACTCCTTAGCAAATACATTACCTCCTTATAGATGCGAAGTATTGGCCAAGGAAGTCCTTGGCATCGTTCAGAACTTCCTCGGGATCCCGGGGTACGTCTCCGCGACCCGGGATGGCCATCACGCTCCCCAGACATGACTTCTCGTTGCATAGAGTCGGCTGGAACAAAACATAATAATTATTTAACTAGTAAAAAACTAGGCTTTAAATCCTGCAGCACCAGGACTATGGAGGTTCTAATAAACCCTAAACACCTTAGTCGAATGCTAATCCAAATATATTATGTATACATATACAGAAACATTACATTTGGGAAGAGTAATCTGTCCAAACTGTCATTACTCATTAGTCATCGACGAGTAAACGATAAAATAATTAATGAATGCATGTTTGTAAAAAAAAAAAACTATTAATAGAACTTATATTTAATAATACAAAAATGTTTTGAAAGATCGTATAGTAGAAACTTAAACATAAGGTAATTTCAGTGAAAGGTAAGTTACGTAACGAAAGTCAGAAAACATGAAAGCATTAGCTGCGAGCTTTTATTGATTTTAAAAATCTTCAACATAGTCGAATCTATGAAATACACAAATTAAAATTGAAATATTAAGTACATCAATTAACTACAACTCTATCAGCCAAATTTCAACGTCAATAATAGTAAAAATGTTTTCAAAGTTCTTGTTGAATACTTACCTTCCTCAATTATAATTATTTTAATATTCGTGTGTAACAAAATAACACGCGCCGCTATTGTTTCAAATACAGATAACAATGTTATTAAATGATTAGAGCTAAGTAAATCATTACTGTTTAAATATACATACCTTGAATCAATTTAAACATACAGTATTGAGTTCAGTAAAACATTATAAACATTTGAACGTCTTGTCCTAAGTTTTTTCAACTGGAGCGATGAATGCTGGCCACTCACAGAATGTATTGTAAAAAGGTTTTAATAGTTTTTATTTCCAGCCAATAGTAAGAAAACAGATTCAAAATTAAAAGTACTTACTTGCCACATTTTTAATTTATTAAAATGATATTAACGTAATTCATCAGAGTATGCATGAAATAAGAAAGTCTATCAATTTTAGTATTTACATGTAAGATGTAAACTTATAGATTCATGGCTTCAGTAAAATGGAAATGGACTTCAAATAACTAAATTGACTATGCAACGCGTCTTTAGAAATTGAATTGTACACATGAATTATTTTGAATAATAATTCTCTTTTTTAGAGCTCCTTATTGTTATGATTTTCCCGTAGAATACTGAGGCGTGGAATACAGTAAGAACAAATATTGTTTTGCGAGTTATATAAGTAGATATCTGATCTGAGACATTAAATCTCCGAATATAGATTATGGTGAGATTGAGATAACGTTTCATTATAAGTAATGGCCCCAAAAAAGACCAACCGATCCGTAGTCACACCAATTGGCCACACTGGTGTGACTATGGTTCATTTTATTTATCCGTAGTCACACGAACACATAAATAGGAGGAAGGTTTAGGTTAGGTTGCTTTTTTATATCAGGCCCGGAGGGCCAGAACAACCCAGAAATAGGAGCTCCGCGACAGCGGAGCTCCGTTGACTCTGTTGAGTTTGATTTTGAAAGAGAAACAGACGCAAATTCGGTCTTGGTGTGACTACGGGTAAATAAAATGAACCATAGTCACACCAATGTGGCAAATTGGTGTGACTACGGATCGGTTGTGCAATAATTTAACTGTAGGCTCTAACCATCGTAAATTATTAAGAAGATACCACGAACAGCAAAAATATCCTCACATTAAATCATCCAACGACACTCGATTTCCTATACCGCGTTATCGCCTCTTTACCCGACAAAGTTGCTCAACTCGGGGCGCTCGAACATAAGTTTATGAAACTGCCTACGGCCCCTACAGCAGCATATTTTTAAGAATGCAATAGAAACAAGTTCAGCTACGGTTTTTATGAACTAGCGTTGAAATTGAGTTGTTTGTGTATTTGTAATATTACTGTTACAGAATAAGATGATTTAAACTTTAATTCTATGAAAATGTATGACACCGTCAACCTTATATCATGTTTTGTTGGTAATGCACACGAGCACACTGGCCAGATTTCTACAGACTCCAAATACGTTTCCGGCCTTGAGGGCTAAGATAGAATGCCTCTGCTGGTAGGTAGTTTCACCGGTTGTTTTATCCCTACACTGGAACATAATAATGAGAACACTGCTGATTAGTGGTAGGTTAAAACATAAGATGGTGGTACCGATTCCGTCGGACCTTACACACGGTCCTACCACCACTGAAGTTCATTCAGATTCCGATTCAGATATTTATTGATAAAAAATAGTATTTGACATGTCACTTAAATTTGTTATTTAAAAGAGGCACAGCCTTTAAATAGGCACATCAGTTAAACAAAAATACCCTTTATGCGGTATCAATAATATTAAGCATATTAAACTTATTACTAATCTTGGATTAATGTCCATTTAAATGAGCAGAGCCGAGAGCGTACGTTAAAAATACATAAACAGCGACAGCATTACATACAAAATAATATTTTAACATCCGTGACGCCGTGCCTGTTGATAATGTATTGTTTGTTTTTCTCTAGTAATTATTTTAAATAATAAGTATCAATGACCAATTTATTTGTAACCCTTTGGTGTTAATGGAGCTGAAGATAAGAGGTTCTACATAACTTGGTCACGCCGGTAAATATTGACGTCCCGAACACACGAATCGGTGGGGTAATAAAATCAGAAACAGAGTCATGCTTGTTGAATGACATCGGTGTAAAAAACGTAAACATAGAGATACTGGAAAGACGAAGCCGTAACTCATAACATAATGTAGAACGTAATTATGGAACAACATTGTTTCAAGAAATCGGGCATTGGTACAGGTCTGTGTTTGGCTATATCTAGATTACGAGTACACTATCTCAAATTTTAGGACTGTCCTTTTTTGCATACAAATAAAAGGAAATTGAGAACTTAAGACTGTCAGATAATTGTAAAGAAAATGGCCTTAAGTCTGATCATGAAATCACTAATATGGATGACGATGTAGATATTTAAAAATATACAGTGGTCCTAGGCAAGATACATTGCGAGGACGTCATCGATATCGACAAAGTAAAGGGTGGACGTATTCTACCGGATGGGGGTTGCGTCAAGCACATTATGACAATTCCATACATTGTGACAGTTTTCAAAACTGGTTTTCGTTAGCGTTATGTTGCTTCAGAATATTTGTTTGCTTGTGTATGATTAGCAAATTGTCAAGAAAATATCAGCTGAATTTAATCTATACATATAAAATGCTTTGTCCTGAATTACTGGCTGACTGGCTGACTCACTGACTGACGGATCAACGCACATCCTAAACCGCTGATAGTAGAGAGCTGAAGTACGACTAGGTATCCGATAAGAAAGGATTTTCCGAAATTCTACCCCTAAGGGGGTGAAAAAGGGGGGCAAAGTTTGTATGGGACAACGTGATTCTTTAGTCCAATCTACTTCAAATTTTGCATAAACATTCTTTAACAGAATTGATGGAAGACTTGTTTTGTGTTTTATTGAAAGTCATCCCCTAAGGGGGTGGTAAAGGGGTAGCAAGTTATTTTGAGGGTCATTTGCTTTGAAGTTGATATCACACACATTTTATTTTGACACACTTGTTTAAAAACTCAATCTGATCTTATTCAAAAAAGGCTGAACTGACATAAAAGCTTAGTGCTAAGTCTAAAGATTCCATTTTTGGTACATAGGTTCCTTATGAGGTCTAGGGGTGCAGTAAGAAAGGAAGTAAGAAAGAAGTAGAATGCAACTAATTCTACGCGTATGAAGTCGTGTATAATGTATAATACAAAATTTGAATAATAATGTTGAAATCTTTGAAATTAATTGAACATATAATAGAATCGTATTACAGCATTAAACTTTATTATTTAAAGCTAGCAAGCGTTAAGATAGCATTTTAACGTTGTCTGGCTTAGGTCCAATGGGCTCCACGAATGTCTGCGGTGCAAGTCTTGTAATGTTATTTAGATTAAGTTCGTCGACAAGTGCTCCGCTAGGCTTATCCAGTACGATTACTACCTATGTTAGCGATTGTTGAAACAATTCATTTGCTTAGTTGTGCGTGATTGTTTTTGTAGACTTAAGTTAATAAAGGTAACTTTTAGTACCTATGTATAGCTACGTCCTAATTTGTTGTTCTTGGTGAAATTATTTGTTGTATTCATTTTAAATTATGTTTTCTAGTTTCAACATGTATTGCAATCTTATAATGCCTTTTTTTTTTCGAAATAAATAAACTAAACTAAACAATTCTTAACTAGGAGATGAAAGCAGTAAGCTTTTTGTTTGCTTATGCCAAAGCTGCGTAGAGGGATAAGGCAAAGTAGCATAATAATAGCATACCTATTTCGTTAAACAATTGAAATGTTAACTGGTATTTGTGGTGTGGTGGTATTTGGCATGCTCATGGCCCATTCTCAATTTAAATGAGATGTTAATTTTGGATTATGTTTATTTCAACCTAAATTACTTTTTAGTAGACTTATTTGCTAGGAGGACGGAGTAAGCAAAGATTTATCAGGGCACAATTGCCTCTTTAGGTAGGAATTGGAAGTTTAACCACTAAGCTGAGGAAATTAAAGAGATTTAAAGATGCCGTTAGATTGAATCTATTTGCGAAAACGATCGCAAATTTAATTATTAGTAGACTTTAATTTTTATAGCTTACAAAATAGTTTTTGGACACATTAAGTTTATGATGGAGAAGGAGGAAGATTCCAGAAATATTACGACTCAAAATTTGAATTTCGGTTTAATACTAAGTTTGAAATAGATGGTGTATGGTTTTCAAGTGATATGGTCAAAAGATCAAACCCACTTACCGCCATAGGGCAACCGCTGTCATAAAGGCGATCGTATAGATAATCATGCGTTTCCATATGCTTCAGCACCTTAGGTTTCACAACTTTGCGGATCGGTTTTTTGGAAGGTGGCTTTTCAACCACATCCACCACGTCGAAAACTTCTTCCTTAACACCATTCTGTCTTTTGACAGGATCGCCGTTAGCGGGAAATGCAAAATCAATGGGACATTTTTCAAAGGTTAAATCAATCGGTTTCACATTCACTTCATATCCGTTCACGCTTTCTTTATTCACGCCGTTTCGAGTTTTATCAACTTCATCATCATTGGTCATAATAAGTTTAGTATGGTCAATGGGACATGTTGCCTGAAATGATGGCTGCTTTTCAGCTATGAAGCCATTAATCAGAGCCTCATTGTGGGCGGAAGAAATTTGGTCCAAAGAGTTATTAATAATTGCTTCAGTATTAGAAATGACACCAGGCGCCATCCTTAATTTTTAGTCTAGTGAAATGTAGAGTAATGTTAAGATTAAAAATTGTAAAGGATTGAACAGAAAGGCACAAGTTTGTGCGCGGGCTCACTGTGCACGAATAGTTGACTTCGCAGTATTTATAAGAGTTTTATCTTGCAGAGTTCCAGGTCTGTTTGTTCAACATAGTAATGACAAAGTTGTTATGAATTCAGAAAACGGGTACGCTTAGTACATATTGCAGGATGATTCATTGGACTTTTGGCGAATTCTGTGTAGCGGCCATAAAATCGCAAATAACATTTCACTATAGAATAACATAACAGTACCTACAAATGGGTTTCCATTGGATTGGACAACGGAATTAATGTTTTTTTAGTGGAAATAGATAAATTTTACTAATCTTTTCTATCCTATTGCAAAACTTTGAATATAGACCGAGTTATAAGTTCAGTTATTTTCTCGAAATAATGATCCAGAGTAAGTACCTAAAAATACTAGGAAAAGTAAAACTATCAGTTTTAGTTGAAAGTGTTTCATACAATTAACTAAATAAGCGCAAGTAAAATAGCTCGTTTAGACAGTACAAATTGACAATTTAAATAAATTATTCAATAAAACCTGCAATTTAGGTTTACGGTAGAACCGAACAACCAACATTGTGTCGTTTCGCCTTTCAACATTAAAATTCATTAAATTCAATTGACACCAGTAACTAATTTCTGGGAATAGCCAATTTTTTTTTTATCAATCTCACGAGTTCAGTAACGGTAACTTGTTCAAAAGCAATGTGCTTTATTTGACCTACTGACACCAACTAACCAACCTGTAAGTTAATAAAAGCTTCTAAAAGCTTGCTTTAAATTCTGAATGACGAAGAAGTTTTTGCTAAGTTTAATAGCTATGAAGTTATAAGCTTTAAAAAACCACAAGGGCAAACAAATGCCGAATGAAAATACTTTTAAAATCAATTATTAACAATTGTGTGATTGTGAGCCTAGTGCTCAAAATGTTTCTTGATTGTCATAAAAGATTATGATGTATCCTAGTGCATTATTGCAAGGTTCAACGCACTGCAATTCAGTTATCAACACAGTCAAACATAGGTTTATTCACTACGTTCAAACAAACCCCGCGTGGTGTCTTATCACGTGCCATATTGCTAACAATATTTGTACTAAGTCATGCATTTCTAGTTCGCTCATTATGTTGACTAGTGTTCTGGTCATATGATTTTCTTGAATAAATATTAATTTTACTTCGGTAAAACTGTGTAGGATTTTAGTAGCAGTACGTCCGTAACCTAGTTTGGGGTTGTGATAGTCTTTTATAGTTATTCTTGGATAATGTAGCAGTAGGTGTAAAATATGAGTTAGATAAAATACGGAGCAAATAGGTCGGGAATAGAATGTTTTAAAGCTTTTTGGTAAAACGAAGGATTAAGTAATCATTAATTAATTAATTCATAAATAATGTCTGAAATTTCAATGAATGTCAGTTTTATTACTCGGCCTTTATCAGATTCTCAAAAATTATAATTGAATCACCTAAAAGCACTAAATATGTAACTCTTTTAGGGTTTGGGTATCGGCATAAATAATCTCCAGATTTCAAAGATTTACAGTGGTTAAAGAGAGCAAACCTTGACATTAATTCCGTTTTCCTGGACGATCATACATAAATACAAATAGTAATTAGTATCTATAACAATAACTTCGAAAAAAAAAGGTCCCTAATATTTCATACTAGCTTCTGCCCGCGACTTCTTCCACGTAGGTCCCTCGAGAACTTTAAAATTTTCCTGGATGAATTGTTACCTATGTGTTAATCCAGGAAAGAAGCTATCTCCATTTCACCCAAATCCGTACTCCCGTTGCAGCGTGAAGAGGTAACAAACACACACAAACTTCCGCATTTATAATATTATTATTAGTAGGATAATATTTCATATAACTGGTTAAGTTGGAAACGTGTTTTCTTGCTTTGTTACAATCTACTTTATTCACACCGAGCGTAATTTCGGTTCCTTTTTGCATTTGTTCTAGTATTCCTTTGTGCGATTAATCTAAAAATAATTTACAATTAGCTTTCCCATTTTCAGCCAAAAAGTTGGCATCCTTTGGTTTGCTTTGTAGCAGGCTTGTTCCAACTGGTCCCTGTGAGGGGGTGCTACGTAAAAAACGGACTGAGACAAACAATGAACTCATTTGCCACCCGCCGCTCTAGAAATAGGGTCAGTAGAAAAGTCGGTATTAAAATCTTTTAAACAACTAGTGTAGCTAATAACTGGTGTCTAGTGTCAGTTGAATCGTTAAATTTTCATCATTCAGGTAAATATTGAAACGCTTATGCTAAAATTTGTGGAAATGAAAAGTTTTTTTGAAAATGTAGTGCTCCTGATACTTTGTCTTTTATTGTCCATAGTTGAACATTTAGAACGTGAGAAAAAAACATATTTTAAAATCTTTGCTGTGCTTTAGTGTTTTCGAATTTATAATTTCCTCTCTTTTCCTACAGATACTGAATCCAAGACCCAAAATCACTTTTCTTTGTCAACATAAAATTAAAATGTTACAGTTATTGGAAAAATATATTTAATTTTAATGCTGTCTTTCCTAACCGTAGCTGCGAAGTCCCTAACTTAAGTAAGTGGTCATAAATTTTATCAATGCTATGAACAAGAAATGAAAGTATTTTCGTAAACGATAATTTGTCATAAAACCCTATTTGGGCTTTATTCATTGTGTACCAAAGTTGTAATCAGATGAGGGTCCATCTCCCGTTTTTGCAATTACAAGTGTAACGACTAAGTAAATTGTTTTTGTTTGCGATGTTCAGTAAATTTATTTAGGCCTCGTGCGTCTGAGACAGTGCGCAGATGTGCTTATTGAGAATGTGGGAGAGAGTTTAGGTAGACATGGTTATCGATTTCAAACTTGACAATATCTATTTATATCGCAAATAAAATCGTAGCTCTGAGATTTGCTTACGACCTGTTATTATTGTAAATAAATAACACAATGTTCCTATCCGTTAGTACAAGCAAATCCGTACGGCAAATGCTTGCAACTTTCTTAGAGGGTGTTGGTGTTTAACATGGTTTCGCGTCAAAACTCACTATTATTAAGAACCTAACATAATGCATTTTAATCTATAATAAATTATATTATTACTGAAAATTTCTATATCCAATAAAATACTAATATTTTAAAGGGGCCAGTTCAAAACGTGCTACTTACATTTGTACAGTAATATCAAGGTTTTAATTTGTTAATTGTAAACATCTTACTCTAAATTGACGACTCTAAACTTATATAAGAATAAACACTTTTTATGCACATAATAGTATAACTTTTGATAGCTTTTATTTACTTAACAGTAGAGGCGGCCAAGTTAAAAAACCATACGATAACATGTCAAAAGCAATACCGTCTTAAAGAGTAGAAATGTATGTACAAATATTTAGTTGAATTCACTTAGAAAATGCTATATTTTTCAGATTAAGGAACTTGTCTGTGTAACTATCACCAAATTACCAACAGGCAAACCCGTGAAAAACCTTTGTTGGATGCTCCGTTAAACATCCACAATGCTTCATAGAAAGTAGACCAATCCATAACGGATAATCCGCTGCTGAAACTTTTTCTATAACCACTAAAAATACCCCTTGATGGATTTACTTCGACCAACCGCCGAGTGGTAGCCAAAGGTAGTTTAACTTTGGTATTAATAAAAAAGTTAATCGGTGGGTAATCTGATGGAAGCTTTGAGTGAGGCGAATTGAAAACTATTAAAGAGTTTTATAAATAATAACATTATTAAAAAAAAAGATACATGTGAGAGCACTTATCAAATATATTACACGGATAAACCCTTAGTAGGTACCTATATCCTTTACACATAACCAAGGCAGTATTAGAGACATTATTATACTTTTTACTAATTTAGCTGCGTTTAACATCCAATTGAATTACGTGCGGTTAAATTTATCATGTCATGACTAACTTATTTTTCAAATTAACTGTATTCTTAAGTTGATATTGAGATTTTAATTTGGCAGCAAAAAAAACTTTTATTGGATCCATGAGAGTACTAATAATTACTTGTAAAAAACAACATTTCAATAGACGAATCGAAGTTGGATTCTGTCAAAGCTGAAATGGTATTTATAAGTGCCACTTTACGAAAAAGATATAGTTTTAGTCTTCATACTGGATTTAAGACTCCAGTTCCATAACAAAATCACAAATCTAAAAATGTAAATTATTTATTTGCTGAAGCACGGTTACAGAGATCTTAAACCTAGCACAGTTCATGCGTATTCAACCTGCGTGCAGGTGTGAAATTTTTTCCAGATTAGTCTAATAATGTAGTAGATTTATATCATTTAGTTGGATCAAAGTCAAGTGTACTTATCTACAGTGTCAAATGTTCAATTTATTATACAATTAGGGCGTCAAATATTCATTTAAATATTAGTTTTTATAACACGTTAGTTATAAAAACTGATTTTGTACCGTAAAATGCTGCAACTTTGCACGGATTTTGACATTTTTTCCTTATATCTGTGAAACTATTTGTCTTATGTGGTTTAATGAGTATTAGTCGGAAAACAGACCCTATGCCTCGCCAAATTAGACTCAAATATCAGTAGGTAATCATACAATATTTCCTAGTTATAAGCATTTAAAGTGGCAGGCAAAGTTTTAGGCCTAAGACGTAACTTTGCCTAGACGGTTATCTCGATAAATAACGTTTTGCTATTTGTAATAATATTTAATTGTAAGCTAGAAGCACGAACCATAAAATCAAAATCGAAAATATAGAAATAAACATAAAATCAAACTTATAAATTAGATAACCCAGCTAGTGACAGCCCTAGACCCAGGCAAAATTGTGTCACTCAAGTTTCCAGAACACTGCCCAATATTGCCTACTACGTTATTATAATGAAATCGTGTCCTATTCTTGAAAATATTAAACTTACGGAAAATAGACAATATTTACTTACCCTGGGACGCACCTACTTCTCGAAAATCACGTTCCTTGTACTTGAAATTTTAAAAGTTGCGAGACACTGAAAAAATGCAGCCACTCCCTCCAACTTATGATGCACAACTGGCGTCGCAACAATGGAGTTACCAAAGTAAAATAATTAAAAATGGGTTGCCAGAATAATGAAAATTACTACCAAATGGTAAAAAACAAGAAAAAACTGAGCAAATGCGAGATATCGTAATTTAAACGAAATAGGCAAAATTGAGCTTAAACGGCAAAATTGCAGCATTTTACGGTACTAAAACTGAAACTTTTAATAACCCTCTTAGATAAACAACACGCTTCGCTATTTTGTGCCACTAGTATACTTTAACAAGGCGACTAAAATGTCAAAACCATTTGCAGTACATAATGTCGATAAACATCACGTGACGTGTTCATATCTTACACGATTTTTCGTATCTCAAGTGACAATAAACTCCGCCTACATTTATTATACCTACTCAGTCATTTTATTGAAGGCGTTTTAGACTGAGTACTTGGTAAATTATTAAGTACATACTATGTCCCGTGGGGCGGTCGGTTCTTGGTATAACTTTGTTTGAACATATATATCGTGTTCTAAAATGAAGCGTTTAAAGTTAACGGCTAAATTAAGAAAGGGTGGTTAAGCACTTAACTTTTTCCTTTGTTTAACAAAGATTAGTCATAGAATCATATTTTTATTTAATTTATTTTTAATAGACGACTCGCTGGCCTAGTTGGTAGTGACCCTGCCTCCGAAGCTAGCAGTCCTAGGTTCAAATCCCGGTAAAGTCAGATATTTGTGTGATAAGCGCGAATATTTGTTCCTGAGTCATGGATGTTTTCTATGTATATATATAAGTATTTATTACGTTGTCTAGTACCCATAGTACAAGCCTAGAGCTTAGTTTGGGACTAGGTCAATTGGAGTGGCATCGCCTCTAAAAAAAAAAGATATATTTTTCTTACACAAAGGAAAAAACCAAATAAAAACTATCCTATCCTATCCTAAACTATGTACAGTATTTTTGCAATTCACCCATCTATTTTACAGAATTTGTTGCACGACATTAATTTAACATGTTTTTTAGAAAAATACATTTTAACACTGAATGCGAGTTTATTACCTACTTTTAGCTACACCACACTCCCTTTGACTTTCTAGATCTTAATTAAAACCAGATTGCTTCCTCCACCGCTGATTAGTTGAAAGAAAGTCTAGGTCTTTGCGATGAACACGCTGTAATTAATATCTCTCGATCTCGACAGAGACTCGATAGGTTACTTACATAAATATTAATCAACTGGGATCTCACCGATCTCAGCAAGTATCTTGATTAATGATGGGAATAATCATTGTCATGATCATGATCGTTCAGGCGGAAGATATGAAAAAGATCTATACTCGAAAATCTAACTAAAGACCAAAACCCTAACCTCAATGGGCGCACATTTGCTGTGACTACTTACTGTATTTTAGTAGAGGTATTTTTATCAATGAAACTTGTTCATTCATTTTTTTATGAAATGATGTTACAATAACGAAATAATCAAGATGAAAGCGTGGTTAATCCTTTCTTAGTTATTATTATTTTTTGACGACACTAGCGAAGCTAGCGGTGCCGGTTTTCGAATCCCGGTAAGTTTTGGATGTATTTTTTGTATTTTAGAATGTTTTTCTCTATATAAGTAAGTTTATTGTTTTCTATTACCCATAGTACAAACTTATGTGAAGTACATTTATGTGAGATTGTACCCTGATATTTATTGCTTAATATTAAAGGTATGTATGTTTGTGGCGTCTTTACTGTTCAATACTTCAACCAACGTAAAAGGTTCAGATATAGTTTACATAAAGTAAACTTATAAACGGGCATAACGTTTTAAATCCCGAAAAAAAAGGGCAAACGAATAAACGAACTCTACACGACCGGAGTCGCGGGTATAATCTAGTTCAGATGAGATATATCAGCACAATATTATGGGAACGTATTTTTTATTCGAAAATCCAGTGTAAAGTAGATAATATGCCTCACTAATGGGGGTTTGAGTTAAATTCATTGACTGTAAACATCGTATTATAGTGAAAAATACAAATAATTATGAATGTTTAGTAAATTGGTGAATTTATTTGATCTCATTGGTTTCGAACGGCATAGAGCGGTTTCCCACTGGTCGGGTTTCAGATCCGACAACATATCGGGTGTTCTGGTGACAATACATTTTATGTGAGACTGTTCACGTCTATCCAACACAGATAAAATCAAACAAGGTCGAGCAACTAGTTCTTAGTCCCGGCGCGTTAAGATCACGCCATGTTCCATGTTTCTGACTCTAGTAAGCATAAGCTGAACTGTGCTAAGCTCGTATCAAACTAATAAATTATATAGCTTAAGTAAGCTTATATGACCAATTAAAAATACAGGTTTTTGTAAATGCCCTACCGTTCATACCCTGTGGGTCTAGACAAGTTGCCATCGAATACAAGCACTAGCGTTGTCAAAAATGTAAAAGCTAGCCAAGTTGCATTTAGATACCAATGTTTATATCGTGATAGTGCTCTTGTTGAAGTCAAAATAGTACCGCGTAACGAGGGACAAAACGCCAAAACGAACACTATTCGATTAGCGCGAGTGATAGTGATCATCACATTACAGCGTGTCAGTTGTAACAACGTCGATTCCATATATTTTTGTAAGAGACAGGTGATCACCAAACGCTAGCGTTCGTATTCGATGGCAACTTGTCTAGCCCCGCAGAGATCCATAGAATGAGGTCGGAAACTCTTTAAAAGGCAGCTAACTCATGTGTCCCTTCCGCTCCGCGCCAGTCCCGCTTTAAGTGTGAAATAGAAAATGTTTGCGATTCCTTTTATAAGGTATCTATGAGTATCTTTGTAACGAACCGCAGAAACGTAGTTGAGTAACGTACCCAATTTGTAAAGTTACCCGAATCGTGTTACGCAAAATAAGAAGCAAAAACACTGCCGCGTACTTTTTGATTAAAAACAGCGCATGTGTAGGTAAGAGTTCATTTACGCTGAAAAAAGGGTTAAACCGGTGTTAATTGCCTACGAGCCGGTTCTCGTGACAAACGTCGAGGGAAGTCTATATCTATAGGTACAGCAGTTTAAGTAATTTATCTAAAATTGTGATGATGGAGATCGATGATGATAAAGATAAAGATAAAGAGACATTTATTCGCAACGATATAAAACCACATTACATAGATACAAAAAGAACAAGACACAGAGAAACAGTTGCGAAACGGTCCCAACTCAGCATTCGCTAGCCGTAAAGCCAGCACTGGCAATGATAAAAATGAGCGAAATAATATGTAATAAGCGAAACAAAAGTTTTTATGATAAAATAAAACAATCAAATTCATAAAGATTTATTATTTTATCTTTCGAAACACATTTCTGGAAATACCACAGTAAACTCTGTTTTCAATTTGGCTACAGAGGCAAGGTGAAGTCACTCATCAGTATTTTCATCTCTCGTTTTACCATCCGACTATTAAGTAGGTAGTACTAAAATAAAATAAAAAACACTAAATAAAATACATTTGATTAGAAAGTTTAGAACTGTAATATGTCAAAAACTCTACCAGGAGTTTCTAAGAGGAGACCACTGCTGAGAAGAAGTCAACATCCAGCCATTCTTTAACATTGTACACCTAACATCACATATGATATTACCTTAATCTAGCTTTATCTATTAATAAAAAATAAATTATCATTCATAGTTTATTAGAAAAACGTGTTAGAACTCAGAATTTTTACAAAACCAAATGTTAATTAATTGTAATGAATAGACGTGTAAAAAAACCGGGAAATTTGGTTTATTGCTTGGATGTCACACAAAATATCTGCGCGGCAGGCCATTGGACATCATTGTCCGTAAAATCATCGTGTTCCGCTTGCCGTCACAATTATTGTGCCGGATTTAACCGTACACATTTTAATTTATGAAAATCTGCACATTCATCATACAAGCAATTTTCTGCTCTGTGTGCTATTGTTAGATCTTTTATATCCCAGGTAAGGGTTGTAAGAAATCTCTGATGCTTTTGAATACGTGTCCAAGCTGACGAATGGTAATAGATATGTTAAGCAACAGGAGGAATAAGAATAATAGGATGGAAAATAGAAGGGAAATTCTAGGAGTGGCCAAGGAATAAGGGACTCCTCCATACCGGTGTCCAAACTATACAGGGTATGCATATAGAGGTCTCAAACCTCCCTGTAATGACCTGTATATAGACATGGGTCTAGTGACATTTTACAGTTTTCGATATAATCGCAATGAACTGAAATGTCTGTATTGCGCATCATGCTTCCGTAACTTAAGGATTGTAGCTCATTTAGCATCAGATGCATATCACAATTCTAGCAAAAAATAGTAGCTTTCTAATAAATCATTGAAAAAAACTGGACCCATATTAAGTTGTTTAGATAGAGCAAATGCTCGTCAATATACGGTTTGTTTTGGAGCTCTCAATACAGGACACCTTGTGTATTAAGAATTACAACAAGCTTTTGTTTCATAATGTACATTATGTACAGCTTATGGAGACCTAGCTAACTACGAGTAAAAACTCAGTGGTCTACGTTAACTAGATAACTTAATAGTGCGTTGGCATCAGGTTAACATTTTTCATCGTCTACACTTCTACCAGATTACCATAATGTTTAATTTTCTGCATTCAATAATCGATTAACTTTGCAAACAATTTGCTGCAATTTATTTTCTAGTACCACACCTATAAAACATTCCAATCTCCCTATTATCCTTATACTGGTATCTCCTGGTATTAATAAGCAATTTGGGGTAGCAAGAGGTAAGATGTTAGATAAAGCACGTATCGCCTTTTAAGAGCTCGTACGATGAAAAAATCGGCCACATTACTTTGTCCGAGAGAGATAGCATCTACGATGAAACCTTTTGTGAACTGCTGTTGTTCAACTTTGGACGAAACTATGTGGAGACGAAAGTTTACTCAGTTTTTATATGTTGGTAGTGTGATTAAATTACTTTATCGGGACATAACCAATTTATAAATGAGCAAACAAGACAACAAAGCTTTCTACGAAATTGGAAATTGTTGTCATTTTCACGTTCAGAAAAGGAGATAAGTAGCTATTATAAAGATTTCCTTTTAGGCATTGAAAAAAGTTTGTAATTTTTTTTTCTTTCAATGTTTATTTGTTTGTATAATTTAGAGAGAAACTTGCAAGGCAATTTGGAATATGTTATTTTTATTAAAATAGTCTTTAATTTGATATGTACATTACGTAAACCATATCCCATATCATGTAACATGGTATCAACGTTAGGGTTGGTCTGATGATGGACATATCGACGTGGCAACAGAATCCCCGCTGTACTGCAACGTAAACCCACCGCTTTTGGTCTTATAGCAATTTAATAATTTGTAAAAATATACAGACAGAAAATTAAACTCCGACTAATAAAAAAATCATCATCATTTTGCCCTTAATCCAATCATTTGGGGTCGGCGCAGCACTTCTATTTCTACCGAATATCTCTCATCAGCCGTCATCTATATTAACAATTTATTTTCCTAGTATTTAGGTAGCCTTAAATCACTGTCCTAAGAATCGAAATATGCTGCATATAGCAATTATGAAAGGTTTCGTTCACCCCGACTCCAACTGTCGACAAAACGGTCCCAATTTACATTGGCGTTATTTAATACCAACAAGAAGATTACTCGTCGACAAACAACGCAGTGTTTTATCTCCGTGTCTAAATGAAGTCTTATTCAAATGTTTAAGTAGCCTAATAAGGCTCGTGATGGTATACAATGAACTTTGTTTGATCTGTCAATATCTTTCTTATCTCTCTTATTTAAAGTTAGTATAAATTGAATAGGTGCATATGACGAGCTTAGTTATAACTTTTACGTTAATCCAATTCGTTTGTATAAACATCCTTCTTGATAAAGTGTACCCCTTACTGTGTAATGATAATACCTACTTTCGATTTATAATTTCTGTGCCAAAGTTGTAATTCAGTACCTACTTATAAATTACTTAGTCTTCGCACAAACTCCGAATTATTATAATAACGCCTTTAATATTACAACAACTTTAGTATTAACCGTTAACATAATTTTGAATTAAAGTGACTTTGACTTATAAGTCAAATTTTGTAGTAAGTATTGCAGTAACTACAGGATCTTAAAATTTAGGTTTTTTTAACCCCCGACGCAAAGAGAAGGTTGTTATTAGTTTGACGTGTGTAGCTATGTTTTTTGTATCTGTTTATGGCATCGTAGCTCCTAAATGGATAAACCGATTTGGGTGCCATTTTCTTTATTTGAGAGCAAATTTTCTAGCGCTGATTCTAATAAGTTAGGTTTCATGAAACTCGATTCAGCCGTTCAAGATATATTAGCTCTGATAGAAGGGCATTATATCGAGGTTGTTATATATCTAATTTTAGAATGTTTTATTACCATTTCAGTTAAAATAAACGTGATTATCATACAGATGGCGTCATAGCAAAGAGCATTAAACTCAACTGTGGTTAGATAATAGATATATACTGATTGGTTGGATGGATGATCACCATTTATAATCATCATTATCAGCCGCAAGATGTCCACTGCTGGACAAAGTCATTCCCCAAGGTTATCCACAACGATCGTTCCTCTACTGCTGTCATCCAGCGGTTTCCCGCGACCTCTACCAGATCGTCGGTCCACGTAGAAGGCATTTAAGTATATAATACCATTACTGAAACAGATTGACTCAAAATGGCCCTCGAACTCCCCGACGACCGCAGCAGCCGGCCGGCTCCGCAGCGAATGCACAATTGCACAGTAATTCGGATAACCGGGGTCGCAGCTGCGCCGCAAGCGATACCGCTATGCGGTTGCAATGACCTTATGGTACATGGCAAGCCATAAACCGGCGAATGGAGTGGCCCCTTACAAAAACTGTACGGGGTTGTATTCTACTCGTAGTAGAGGATCAGAGGACTACCTTCACCGGGCTGTTTATTCGATAAAAGTATTTTATATCAAATTTAATATGTTAAGTAATATAATAAATGGCGAATGGTAGGCTGACAAATTTCAGTCCAGTTTACACATACTTAATAAATAATTTAAAAAATAACTTTAAACAAACATTGCTTTTTTAATAGATAATTACATACCAATCTAAAGTATGAAGCCTATAGAATATGCAAACGTTAGGTTGACTATTTTTTTCCCATTATAACTATTTGGACCACCTACCCCACCAGCCTGCCTCTGCCTGCCTTCATGGCGAATTTGAATTATAGGTAGTGCCACGAGAGTTGAGGTCACGCACACAACAACACTGTCATTTAAAGACAGCAGGATTTTTGAAAATACTGTTCTTATATTGTACCGATAGCAAGTTCAACAGTGAACTGCAAGAAAGACCATAAAAGTTTCTTTAAACTATTTTGTTAAGTATTATGTAGAACAAATCACTAAAATGTTTTGTCCTATTTAATTATAAATGAGTTATATGAATAAATAAAGGTCTGATATGCGTAGGTATATAAATATAATATTAATCGTAGAAACCAAAGAGAATAAGTCATAAATTGCCTTGTTTTTAAGCTATTTAAATAATTGTCTTTACCCATATTTTCAGTACTTCGTTATTTCGTTATCAAACCTCTTCAAAGATGACTAAAGTAACTGGCACTCGTTACCTCGTTGTCATCAGGCATAGGAATCCTTAATCGATAAACTTAATTATCAATATACTCACAATTCAAGCAAATAAAAAAACTGGTTATTATCATAGCTCTATGAACTTTGCTTATTATAGAAAATGGGTCTTTAAGAAGCTGTTGCCAAATCTAGAACTAAATTTGCAGACACAATATGTATTGTTGTTTTATTATGGAATCACTTTATCGTAAATCTTACGATATCACTTTACGTATATCTGCAACCCTCTCCATGTCCACTGCCCGAAAAAAATAATTATTTGCCTAATTTGTAAAAAAAACGATTGTGACATTTAAATACACAGATCAAAAGTTACCAGCGATAAAAAATATCCTAACATGATTTTGATATTTAATAATTGTATCGGAACACCTGATATTGTAAAAAATGTAAGGATATTCTGTGTATACATGTTATTAAATAAACAAAAGCCGTGTAACTGACTGATGTTTTTGTTCCAGCAGCAAAGATTCAAATATTTCCAAGACTATAATTTAAATTATTGGTCTAGTATTTTAATAAATAGGAGAACAGGAGATGTACAGTCAGGGGCATTCCCGGTCTTCCACTCCTAGGGTGATATTCGTTTGCGCGTTCGACGCGTAACGACCTAAACGCTGTAGGACTAGCTGCAACGAACAACCGCGTTCGACCGCGAATTTACTGTAGGTACTTGCAGCACCTTAGAAAATATTAACGTTTCTATTAAAATGTTATAATCTAACATCAACCAACTGTTACACAACTCTTTGTCAAATAATTTTATGGGATGTATTTGCGAGATTTTCGCTAGCAATCTCTGTTAGTAGAAAGATTAACTCTATTGTGTGCGTTTGTAAACAAATCTTATAAATTTAGTACCTATTTACCTATCAGAAAACTGGAAGAAATCATTTCGTGTGCTTTATGACTTGCCTGTTGCGGAAGGTTTAAAAAATATCAAGAGATTGAACGATGAACGAGATTGATTTCAAGAAGAAGCAGGAGTATTTCGTTATTTTAACGAAAATAGATGAAACAGGATTTAGAAAAGGCAACGGGTAAGTTTATTTTGAGGTAGAAACCTGATTGTTTAAGATTTAAACACTCGAATCTTGTTTAGGTACTAAGAGTACACGTAAGGTCTAACCAATCTATAAATCTTATTCGACTGTGTTGAATGAAGTGGGTAACGAACTAGGTAATACTGTAGATAATGATCCATTCTCAAGTATGTAAATGTAGGAAAATTGTAAATTGTCTTGTGAAAATAAGTATTAGTAGTATTTGACTTGTAATGTAAACTAGACTAAATACTCTTTTTCACTTCAGGTCTTCAGAACGTTTCACTAACGCCCCAGTATTTTCTCCCACTTACTAGATTATTTCGAATACCTATGTAAAAACATTCGAAGTTTTAAAACGAGAAATCAAATTTTAGGATAAATTTTAAAAGTATTATCAAGAGCAATGAAAACGGGTCAATTTGTATTGAATTACCATAGAAAGCGACCCTCCTAAGTGTAAAGCGCGGTCAATAAGTCAAAGCTCTCTTTGACTCTAGCTAGAACGGCTGCAGCGCGATTACTAATGCATTTCAAGTACACAGACGGCTCGGAGCACGGTCCAACACTGCCACAGTATCAAGATTTATAAATGTCTGCCATTGTAAGGCCTTTTAAACTCTGACATTAAGAAAGTATCAAAAAGCAAGCATTACAAACCAACTGCATGTATGTATGTATGTATGTATGTATGTATGTATGTAAACTCTTTATTGCACATAAACAATTACAAAACATTTTGCATTACTATAGATAATGTACCAAGGCGAACTTATCCCATATGGGATCTCTTCCAGTTAACCTTGGAGCAGAATAAGCCAGGATAATGCAAAAGGATAGGCAAATTTACAAAATATCAGATAAAAGAAAAAAGAAAAACGGTACATACATCTGAAAAACAGACATTAAAAAGTAATAATATCTGCTTTAATAAAATAAATAGATAGGTAATACACTAAATATGGTAAATATACTAATATATACTACCACATATGTAAACAGCAATTAAAACCTACAACAGGGCAAAGGAACAACACTCACGAGTCACGACTCATCCTGTACATTTAACCACAACTTCTTTAACTTTTCCTTAAATGAACCGACAGATCCAGATTGCCTCAAGCACTGTGGAAGCCCATTCCATAACTGGACAGAGTGTACCGTGAAAGATTTAGCATAGGTACGAGTCTTGTTGGATGGAACGGTAAGGGAAAGGTTAGCACTAGACCGAAGGCGGTGTCCACTACCATCGGCCAAAAAACGAAACCTTTCGGAGCATGCATTTAAATTTACGTCCATATTTTATATATAACTTTTCGAACGGAATAACATGCCTATATTGCCCGTCCGATAAGAAGTTAATCCGGACACCTATCAGTATACGAGTAGTTCACATTATAACCTCCCAAGAATTAGAAATTGTGCTGCGATAAAAGGATGTTTTTACATTTTATTTTATTATAAAAATGTAGTTTGCTATAAACTATTACTTACCACCTAGTAACAAATATGACTCTTAATATAACTTAATTTTTTTCACTTAAAAAAAACAGCTTCTACTCGTAGACTAGATGCAAAACGCTAACGCAACTACTTTTCATGCCGATGACGTGAAAATGACGAAATTACATTACATTACTATAACCGGCCAAGTGCGAGTCGGACTCGCGCACGTAGGGTTCCGTACCACTATACATCTAAATAAATGTTTTTCTTTATTCTTTATTATATTGGAGTTGATTGAATGAAAGGTAAAATGCGGTTTACGATTTATAACGTATTAAAAAAAAACTAATTATTAGATCTCGTTCAAACCAATTTTCGGTGGAAGTTTGCATGGTAATGTACATCATATATTATTTTTACATTTATCATTCCCAAATTTTAGAAGTTACGGGGGGGGGGACACTCATTTTTCCACTTTGGAAGCGTCTCTCGCGCAAACTATTCAGTTTAGAAAAAATATATATTAAAAACCTCAATATCATTTTTGAAGACCTATCCATAGATATCCCACACGTATGGGTTTGATGAAAATAATAATTGAGTTTCAGTTCTAAGTATTTAACCCCAAAAATTTATTGTTTTTTTTTCTATTTTTGTATGAAAATCTTAATGCGGTTCACCGAATAGGTACATCTACTTACAAAGTTTCCATAGTATAGCTCTTATAGTTACGGAATAAAGTGGCTGTGACATACGGACGGACAGACATGACGAATCTATAAAGGTTCCGTTTTTTGCCATTTGGCTACGGAACCCTAATAAAAATTGTAAATTGAGACAATTTTCTTTTATAAATGTCAATGCCATAATGGTATTGATGACTATTTCATTATATTAATATTGATTACAATATAAAAACATTTTTTTTTTAATGATAATGTTACGCGATGATTTTTGCCACTGTGCTTCTCAATCAAATAGTTTCATTTAGGTGTATATTTCAATATTGGCACGCTTTGAACGGTGATGCATTTTAACATACGAGTATGTGGTGTCGCTAGATTCGTGTTGATTATGGGAGTGACATATTTTGTTCAAAGAAATGAGATAAAGTTGTTAAATGTTTTTTAAAGCACAATATCACATCGACGACAATATTCTAAAATACAGACGGGTTATTAATGCTTGTTTTTTATAATTTTATGAAAAAACTCAGCGTGAATCAACGACGCTTAGACGAATTAATTTAATGATGCCTCGTTTGTCCAAATCGGGCCATCTATTTAGCCTTTACCGGGGAACAAATGGCCATACCTTCCTTCTCCGGCAACATTACCCACATTTTTGACACCCAGGTAAAAAATACTTTCCTTCCACTTATTCAAAGCATTTTTTACCGGTCTGTAATCGGTAAAGCCGGTTCATCAAAGCTATTCCTTAGCTATCATAAATAAAAGATTAAAATCCTCAGTTCGAAAATACATTTTTAAACAGCCTGGGCCTCGATTCTTCTTGTTTTTATCACTGTCTATATACTGTCAAGCCATACGGCCATTTTTACTGTCAAGTTAATATTAGCTATAATAACGATAACAATACTTTCACAATAGGGGTAAAGAAAAGACAGTGTAGAATAGAAGCCATGTTTCTTAAAGCAGGTACCTAATTAAGGTGAAGCAAGCACGAAAACGAGTCATTTTCTATGGTTATTCAATACAAAGTGACCCGTTTTCATTGCTCTTAACTATATTATGAATGCTGAAGTCGGAGTGTGTAAGTAGTTTGTTTGTTCATCCTTAAACATCACGATTAAACGGCAGAACGGATTTAACTGAAAATTAAGAATAAAGATAGACGAAGATATACCCTAGAGTAACATATTTTTATACCAGAAAAAATGTATTGTCGTGAGATGGCAAATACTAAGCGTATTACTTCCACGCGGAAGAAGGTAATGTAAAACGGAAGGGAAGGTAAACGCTTTTTGACATATACTCGTAACTAATGATTTAATATATCACGTGTGATAGTTTCCATTCTAATATAATATAAAACAAAAACAATTTAATGAGGATTGAATTTATAAGTTGCTAAAAGGTCCATAATAATCTCATAACTTTCAAGTTAATTTAAGTACCACCTATGTATACTTTATGGAATGCAATAAATAATTGAGTATTGAGTATCAATAATTTATTCACATAACTTTTCGAAACCTTTTTCAGCTTTCATGGTCACAGTATTTCGGAATCAAAATATTCTTACTTTTTACTAATATAATATTGGTTTCGCATTATTATTATGACACTATTAAAAACTGCGTAAAAGCTTAATAAATTAACCATCTATGACAATCTGCAGCGGAAGTCAATACACCAAACGATATAAATTTAATGAATGTAGTCATAATATTTAATCAAACAAAGCAACTAGCACATCTCCAAAGGCAAATAACCTGTGACATATTTATCAGAGTTCCCGTAGTGACGATAGTTTGATAGCGATAGTTCCAGCTGATGTATAAAAATTTTACGTCATACGTACCTTATCGTAAGTCATAACCAGACACGTGTGACGCCGCGCCATATTTAGAATATTTTGTTAGTGAATCATCATTTTTAAGTTCCAATCAAAAACTATACTAGGACTGTCGCGTTTTTTTTAGGAACTTTCAAATGTTTTTTTGTTGGTTATATGTCGAATCTCTTCAAATCCCGGTATTTTTGTAAAGAGTGCGAGAATTTGTTCCTGTCTTAGATTTTTAAGTATTTTTCACTTACCAAGTATGTTTATTGTTGCCTAGTACCCATAGTACGAGCCTAGTTCGGGACTAGATAGGTCAACTTGTGCTATTATTCCCCGATGTTTATTTATTTACTTTTGTAAGGTTACGCGTGCTATTTAGTCGGCTCAATATTATCATGTTAATGCAATATTTTGTTACCTAACAGTTTATTTTTATGATGTTAGAGGTGAAAAGAGTAACAGAGTCACCGCTGTATTCGTTAGATTGGTGCATGGTGATGAGCAGTTGATAATTATTAAAAAAAAAACAAGAGTTTAAAGCATTTTTTATCCCATGACTTATTTTTGGTCGCTGTCTTGATAAGTAGTTTAATATTCTAACTTCTAATGACACGGCCTTTCTCGTTGTTCTGAATACCTCCTGTTCCCAATTTCAGCTCGAAAGGTGTAAACAATTCTGAGAAAAAGGATCTGAAACTCTGAATAGACAGACACGGAGATCCGCACAACAAAGTTAAGAAAATAATAAATTTATGACAAATAGACATACAAAAAGGAACTAAATATTGCCATAACTCTGTTGTCACGAGATGGTCCCAACTCAGCAGTTTAGCATTTGGTAAGAATTTCGCAATATTACTTAGGTTATGTCAAATACAGCCCTACCTTAGATATAAATCTAACTGACACGAGACTACGACGAAGCGAGACTTATGTTTAATATCAGAGGACGCCATTTGCCAAAAAAGTGTGACACAAATGAGGCTAAATAATTTATCCAAAGTAACGCAACCTGACGACCTATCGTGTCGGCTACTTATGTAAACTCCACATGGTCAGCGTTGACTTTCTGGCGTTCGAAATTCAAACGTTCTAAAATTCTTTCCAACACCCCTATTCTCTAATCATGCTGGCTGACTCACTCATAGCGTCAGCAGTAGCCGTTAATGAGCGAGAAATAATTACGACACACGCGGCCCATTACTCAGCGTTACGCGCGATACGCCTCCGAATGTGCCAGAATTCTACCGTCTAATGTATTTCATCAGTGCAATGAGAAGGGTCCGATTATGTGTCGCTTGGGTTGTTGGCATTGGGATTTATATGGGTACTATTTTTTGTCCGCGACACCGCCCGCGGGAACTATGTATTTCCTTGGGGTAAAATGTAGTCTATGTCCATTTCTGAACTTCCAACACAACCTAAGAATCTAACGAACCATTAAACACACTTAAACATGTAACTACAATGTTGGAAAGATTTTTAAACATGACAGCAGGGTCTCTATTCTACACAGTAAAAACAAATAATAAATAAGAACTAACGTATCGTCAACGTTACGATGGGTCTATATCGTCTCCCATAATGTTGCAAGGTAGGCTTAGGTCATAATTATTGCAAGTGAAAACGTATTTTTTTTAAGATACTGTTAATTTTTCAGGATTTTAAAATTTAAACCTAACCTAACCTGGCATTGTCTACACATTAGACATTAAAGATTTTCTGAAAAGTTTACATCTCCAGCGGTATAAAAATTGTGACTATCTAGCTATCTATCTAATACCTTTCAACGAGCAATTCTTGTATCGGTGATCAGGTACCAATTTTTCGAATTCAGTAATGAACTAACGTCGTTTTACCAAAAAAAAACAACCAAAGCTTGGTCATCCAGGTACTAAATAATGATATCAACAGCGACACGGGCTCTCCATCACGATAGTTGTTATTTCTTCGACAGTAATGGCTTAAACAATACCATAAAACTTCAAAAGTAATATTGTTTTACCCAATAGAATAGAGGAGCTAGTTTATGAACGTTAATCTTACTTCCAGAATTATTCCAAAAAATAGCAACAATTTAAACAGGTGATTAAATGTATCGACATATTATAGCAACTCCACACGAGCATTGCCGGTGCGTTGCGTTGAGGCAACGGTTTGATTTTAACACAAAGCGACGCAAGCGTTACAACGCATCGTGTTACATGTCGTTCTAATTTATATGTAGTTGTAAAACAACGCAGCGGCGACGACGCAACGCACAGGCAACACTTGTGTGGCTTCCTTCTAACAGTAGATTAAAATTGAACCACTTGTTAGTCGTTGGATATCATAGTAATAATGCAGTTGCAATCACAACAGTATTTAAAATTATAAAATTTCTATTACACTCCTATAGGTAATCCCTTACGAGCTGAACTCTCAAGTGGTAAGACATTGTAAACTTGCATGGTGATATCCGACATCAAAGTCAAAATATTCGGATGAATAGCGTTAGCCGATACGTAATAGGGCAGGTGCTCGTTGCGAATACGTTTGAAGTGATAATGTACGGCTCTTCGTACGGCAAGTGCCGTTTAAACTGAGTCCGTTTTGTAATTAAGTTAGTGCCTGACTGGTAAACTGATTTGACATGCTAAAAGCAAAACATTTTTTTGGAAATTGGTGTTAAAACAAGATCTATAAATTATACATTTCAACGTGCAGTTTTTGCCCTGGTATATAAAAACTTACACCTTGCTTGACAATTGCTTGGGTTGCCAATTAAAAAATCTGTCTTAAATTCTATGGAAGACCTTGAATATAATAATACTATTGATCCAAAACTTCAATATACGCCTGCAACATAAATGGCGGCAACATTTTAAACAAATGACTGTGCCTGAAGTTTGAACTGAACCCAACATCGTCTCAAATCTGGAACACTTTTTACCCGCTCTCAACACAGTTTTCGGTTCTCAATTTGTACCAAATTACTGTTCCATTTGTGTACCATTAGCGTAAGTTTGCAGACCACAATCCAATGTACCAGGTATTTTAATGAGAAATGGACTGTTGCGAAACTACTAAGGGTTGCAGTTGCTTCGAATATAGTTTGTAATACTCTGGTGTTACTACAAATGACTCGGCGTTTGTCTCTGAATCTAATAATCGGGTAATTTAGTTTACTAGATAGAAGTACTGTGTAGATGAAAATGGAACACTAGTTACTTACCGTCAACACTTCAACTGTTTTTACGTTCTTTATTCGACACGTATTTAACACTACACTGGTTGCTCATAGGTTGCTCAAGCACCTTCAGGTACCCCTTTTTACATCGCTCTCATACGGTCTTATAAGCTAGTAAAACTGACTTTTCCCGAACCCTAAGGACTTTTAAAAAGTTATCAAACTATAGTTAGAGAGTCGGAGCCGGATAGGAAGTTATTCAAAAAAAGAACTTCATTTCCAGGGGTGTGCAACCAGAATAAGTTTTACACGAACAAAGCCACGAACGAAAGCGAGTTATATCTAAATTTCAGCTGCTGATAGAGCAAAGAGAAAGCAAACACTGCAACGTTTGCCTACCGCCGGTGCAGCTTTGTAGACGTAAACCAACCTGTTACTATACGCTGACTATTCAGTTTAGGATTTTTATTTCGAATTTCGTGAACATGATGAAATACTGGCCGAAAAAGCTGAATCAGATGAAAAATTTAATAAACTTCTAAATCGTTCTAAATATAAACATTTGCATTATATATTGTCTCGTCTTTTTAACAAAGGAATGCTTGTGTCACTCGTCATACGCTTAAATAAATTTACACTTAAAAGCACTTTTGTGTTACTCGAGTAAGTATTCTTTGTTTTATCCTATAAAATTAGATTAACATTAACTGAACCAGATTACGACTAAAGCTAAACAAAATGGAGCTAAATTTCTTTATTATTAAAAACGGAAGGGTGAGTTAAATGGATTGACATCTGTTTCGGGAAATCCTCAAACGACTGTTTACTTTTCGTTAGCGGCATTTACAAGTCGCGGGTCAGTCTCAGCTCAATATAATTAAATAAAAATCAACTGCCTACCATTTTCCATAAAAAGACAGGAAATCAAATCCAACATTGAATCATTGAAAATCAAGAGAGAACTAGACAAGTATTTTTTTGGAATAAAACTTTAAAATTAACACCAATGCGTCAGAGCCAGAAAAAGTCTCCTGTTAATATATTCAGAAAAAAGACTACCTATTTGTGTCGCTAATTGTATGTAAATTCGTTAACCTTTTTAGACTTGATTAAAACATACATATTTAGCATAAGACTAAGTAGAAAAAACCTTTTTGGAGCCGAAAATGATGCGTAATATTGAAGTAAGCTACAAATTAGCTCTTTGGAGCATACTGCTTCAGTGCCAATAATAATTGCGTCTCTAAAGGGGACATTATCTTGCAGAGTACGGGAGCACGTTAACACAATTATAAATGGTCTACATTTTCGTCGCCTCTATATATCCTCAGCATCACCTTTGCTCTGCGAGCGGAAAGCTCCGAATCGCACCAACGTTGAGTTGCTGAGTCGGCAGAGTGTAAAAGAGTAATGCTAACGCAATTACGTCACCCGACTCGCAGAATTGACGTCTCGTCCCATAATACAGCGAATTTCTTTGATCCCGTCACATGCGTCTGACCATTTTCTCAGACCCTCCAAAAGAGCCGTATTCTCTACACAATAAGAACACAGTCTACAAGATCACAACCCTAAAGCTCCGGGCAAATTGGTCGTTTAACAAGTCGGAACAAATTAATGAGAATTTCGCCGGCAACATGTGCCGAATATATTTTAGGTTTGGTAATCGGTTACAAAAAGTGTTTTTACGGTAAGTAATTCACTTCAGCGGTTATTAATTGTTCTGCTTTAACGTGAAATGAAGGAATTGAGGTTGCTTGTTTTTTATCACGTGAATAAAACAAAAACGGAAAGGTTAATTAATAGTAAACAACGAAAAATGCCACGGCTTTTGTATGTTGGAGAGAAATTATAAAAGGTGCCTAATTTATAATTTGTAATTAAAATACAGCTTTATTGAGTTTCCCGAGGTTTTACAAAACAATATTTAATAACCATTCAACACGTTTTTAATTGAAATTTCTCTTTGTACAGGTGTCTCAATTATTGTTGTGGTGAGCGGAGTAATTCCAGCGGCACAAAATTGCGGGTAGGATCGACGTTTGATGGCCGCCCCGTTTATAATTACGGGTAATCTCACGATTAGTCCGATTGCGAGGGCCCATTGTTTCAAAGGGAAATTCGTGTTTGAGGGATCATAAATAACAAGTTGTTTTTGTTTTCAATCAAGGCGGACTGATGGAATTGTAATGATTGTTATGTTCTGTGCCCGTATGATTTTATTGTGTTTGTGCCACGGTCGAGAATGTGTTATATGATGATAACTAGCCTCTGCCCGCGAGTTTATCCTTTTTCATCACACTTGCTCGTAAATGGTGTTATTCCATGTCTGTATACAGAAGGACAATGGCCTAAATTGTTCCCGCGGGAATTATGGCGAGTTTGTCATCCCTAGGGAGTAATAACTTTCTTTTTAAAATTTGCAACTCTTTCGTACATAATTTCTGACTAAGGAGGTTTAATTTTCAGCCAAAAATTAAATCGGTTTCTAATTTCATCTTTAAAAATTAGCTATAGACTAACTTACATTACACAAAACCTATATGCTTCATTAAACTTCATTATTTTTATACCTATTTCAAGTTTATATCAACATTTATCATTAATTTTAGTAATTATACATTTTTATCAAATTGGCTAAATCTGGCTCGAATCCAGGTCGAAACTAAACGCAGTGTCTGTGGTCACAAAAAAAAATCGTTTCCATTGACGTTCCCGTCCGTCAAAAGTTATTTCTTTATATTTTGCAGAGTTAAAGTGTTTTCTCTTTGTTTTTTTCCTCGCAAATGTGATGAAAACCATTGTGTGTATCACAGGCAGTAAGGGGATTACTAACTCGAGTCATTAAAAGCCCTCCGCCTTCGGCGTCGGGCTTCTAACACTCTCGTTAGTAATTCCCTTCATACTACCCTTGATGCACAATGTACTATTAAATTTTCCGGAATGAAATGTAGCCTATGTGTTAATCCTGGGTATAAGCTATATTTGTTTAGAATTTCATCCCAATCCGCCCAGCCGTTGCAGCATGAAAGAGTAACAAACATCCATACATACTTACAAACTTTCACGTTTATAGTATCAGTAAGGACTATCGTTAATTTACCAGAGGCTCATATGTAAATAAGAGTTATGATAACGTCGGCTGTATGATAGCATGCCAAAAGCTCATTATGATTGTTATGTTAATATAGTTATTGTAATAGTCTTTTTTTTGTTATATACATTTTAACATGTTTAAGTAAAAGTATCTAAATGAGTGCTAAATTGTATATAATTACACTCGTAAGTTTATATTACTACACCCTAGTAGGGTCCATGTTATGAACTGGTTATTTAAGAACTAACATCTTGTAAATATCATCATCATCATCATCATTATTTCAGCCATAGGTCGTCCACTGCTGAACATAGGCCTCTCCCAAAGATTTCCAGTCTAGGGCATGCAATATCGGACGGTTTCCAATTCCGGAACTGATTTTCGAGATTAGCCTTCAATTCCGGAATTCCGGAACTAGTTCCGGAATTGATGATTTTGTTACTTTTTTTGCGGTTTATTCAATGTAGGTAAAAGTAAAACTAAAAATTGTAATCAACATTTATTAACTAATAATTAACATAAGTACGTAATTAATAAATCAGTCGTTTTTTTCCTTAAACAAAATTAAGAATCACCGTAAACATTATTTCACTCAGTCAAAACATATACTTATTATAATAATTTACAAAAGTGTTAATAGTAGGCAATAGTAACTAAAATAATTACGATTACCTACATAAATAATTTAAACACCAAACATTATTAAAAGCACAACACTTGTTAAAAATTGCAAAAAAATTAAATTAATAAACTCGTAAAGATAGAGACTGTCTTGTTTAAAAAAGTTAATAATCTTATATTAGCTAAAATTTGTTTTGTCTCTATCTGTCATAGTGACATTATGTGCATTTGACAGAACGGGTCAAAGCATATTTTAGGTAATAAACGTTTAGTTATTATGAATAAGGCAACGATATTCTAAGTTAACATCATATAAACACTTAAAAAAATTCAGGCAAAATATCATATGCTTTTAAAAATCAACATTGTATAAAGAAAAGGATAAATAAGTATCTTTCAATAATCCTCAAGACTAATCATGACGTGTTTTATAACAAAGGAACACTAAGAATATTTGTTTTCTCTTACACCTGTGGGTATTGTGGGTAATCATTGTCAACAGAGATAAAATAAAAATATTTGAAACATTTTACTTAAGAAATCTACCTAAAGATACGTTCATTGTGATATAATTTCTAATCATATTATGATTGAGTAAGCATCAGCATTCAACATCACCTTGAAAATCAACAAAATTTTAAAGAATCAGCTGCTCGCTGCTATGAAATACAGATGTAGTGCATAATTGTTTTCCTTCGTATTTTCACGGAAACGTACGAACGTGTCATGCTACTTCAGTCACCCTCAGTACTTTTTGTACTGTGACCGACTGAAATAGCTAGACACGTTCGTACGTTTCCGTGAAAATACGAAGGAAAACAATTATGCACTACATCTGTACCTTAATTTAACAAAACAAATAATAAATAATAGAAAGTGATCCAAAATTAGTAGCATTGGGCTAGCAGAACAAGAAATGGATCTTAATTATTAAGTGAACGTTTCTCCTGGAAAAAAGTTCTCAAAAAAGATAATGAATCTAACATCCTGTCAGACAGTGAACTTCGAATTTTATTACAAAAATAGCCCGCCGAGGAAAAAATTCTCTCATTTTCGACACTGGTTGGCAAAATAGACAAAAGGTAATTATAAGCCTCTGTCAAATACACATACATTGCTTTTTCTGCTAAAACAAAACCTCTTAAGTCAAACTCACGAGCTACTAGATTTCTATTTGCGCATTTTTCTAGTTCTTTTTCAAGTTCTTCTTGATAAGTCAGCGGGGTTTCACGAGTTGTCGTAACAAGGCTGCTTGCAGGAAACTCATTCTCGACAGAAGAGTTTGTCAGAGTCAGAGCTCTGTACTTCAGTTGTTGTAACAAATTTACGATTATATCGCAAATTTCATCGCTAATGGGCTTCTGAAACGTTTCGTCATCTGGTGATGCATAGAAACTTTCTGCATCATGGAGATAATGCAGCACACCCGCTACCAAAAGTCGTCTTTCTTTTATTCGTGTTCGCAAGTTCGCTGCAAGCCTCAAGCTTAATGAACAATTGTGCTCATCTAGTTTATTGAGCATAAGTCTCAAAGCTGTGTCTGCGGCATATAGTGTTGTTTCGCGACGGCAGAGAGAGTGACAAGACAGTCAGTTTTACAATCTCAAGGCTTTGATGTACATCTATCAAACACTGGATTTCTTCTTCTGTGAATCACTCTTGTGATTTGAAATCGATCAGGACTTTCATAACACAGGTTTTGATTTTTAGGAACGATCCAAGCATTTCCGTCATACTTGACCATCTTGTTTGACAATCCAACTGGAGCTGGAAATTTTGGTTATACTCTTGCGTGACGTAAACCTGTAAGGCATCTGATTTAAGAGGTGACTTCCTTATCATTTTCACTACTCGTCGCACCTTGGAAATGATTTCTTTGTATACGTGTGGGTTGGTTCGAACACGTGGTATTTCTACTTCGAATCTTCCGTCTTCAATGTTTTCATCGTCTTCATCACTGCCTGTGTCCGAAGTATCAGATAGGCAATTATCATTAATGCCTGGTTCTAAAATCGTTGTTGAGTTCTTATAAACAGTATCAATGACTGCTAGTTGAAGACCGTGGGCCAGGCACAACTGATGATGTCCGTGAAAATAATATCCCATTTTTTTCATCACACTGGCACCATCGGTCGTTATACTTATAACATCTTTGTCAATAGAAACGTGGAATTTTAATAAGTGGTTCCCTAGTGTTTCTAGTGCGACGTGAGCTGGCATAGAACCAGTGATTCTCACCAGACCGAGGTTTTTGAAATTAAAGCCACCGAACTCTCTGGAATGTATATTTATATTCATGTATCTTCTGTTTCGTTGGGATGTCCATTCATCTAGCGACACTGTAAATCTGATTCCGTCCTTTTTCATATTGATGATGTTTTTTTTAACTCCTCTTTAGCACTTTCTGCTTGGTTGAACACTATTTTAGCAATCGTGCTGCCCGACTTAGGTAGATCGTGTCCACTCTTCTTAAATAATTTTCGAAGGTCTTGACTTTCACAAAAAAGTCTAAAAGTAACACCATCTAACGCCGCCATTCTGGACACGATAGTTTCTAAGGATTCATTCACATCAGACTTGTAAAAATCTGTGACAAGTTTTCGTTTTATGCCTCGTTTTGTCGGCTGGTCATCTGTTGATCTAGATGTCGAAGCAGAAATAGCTGCAGATGTTCCAGGCGTTTCACTATTGACTTCGACACTTGTAGGGAAGGCGATGTCTGGATGTTTAGATCGTAGGTGTGTGTGTAAGCCAGTTGTGGCCCCGCCTGCAGTTTTAAGGATTTTGTGACATATCTTGCACTTAGCAGACTGTCCGTCACTAGCACGCAGATACTGTTTCCATATTTTTAACGTGCTTTTTGAAAATTCCACGTACATCACCGTTTTATCTGTAGAAGACCTGAAATATAATAGACATTTAATTTGATTTGAGCCATCGATGGAAATACCCAGACAGGACTTGACTCAGCATTTAATTATTTAATTATTCATAGTTTTATTTAGTTAGATACAGAGTCTACAAAACGTCATCATCAATCAATTAAATAAAACTTGATTTGTAATCTTTTTTAGTAAAGGTACACTAATATGTATTTTGTAAATACTGTTTTAGTTACTGTTTTTTAAATATGCAAGGAAAAAATCTTAAAATTTCGACTTTATTTAAAGTTTTTTGTACTCAATAACAAACACACTACACAATAAATGTAGGACGTGTGTGTATCATGTTAATGGTTTGTTCTTTTTATGTAACACATTCAATTCAATTTAATATTGACCACAAAAATCGTCAGTTAAGAAGTCTTTTAAATGCAATATAAAGAGTTTAAAACATAATCATGCCTCAATATTCTCAATAATATAAGTAGTTAGTACAAAAAAAAAACGGTTTTGAAAATAATCAAGGTAAATAATACTTACATTGTTCTTTGATGCCGCACGCATGTCACACACACTTAAAATAAGGAATACTCGCAACGATCACAAGTCACAACACAACTTTCTTCAACAGGGTTGCACTAGGAACTGATTGTATTTATTATTGTTTAGGTGAAAGAACAATGTGAGATAGAGATAGGATTTTAACGAGTTCTAATTATTTTGTCTCGCTCTGACGCTCGGTCGCAAACCCTTAGGGCCATAAAACATTACCTGAACACTAAGCGGAGCCGAGGATAACAATATTTGCAATTTAACTACTTTTTGTCGTGGTTATTTCGTAAAATAAATATTTAATACAATTAAAACTGTATTTGTTCAATTCCGGAATTTCGATATTGAGTGTGCCTCAATTCCGGAATTGTAATATCGGAAAAAAGCACCGAAATTCCGGAATTTCGAAATTCCGGAATTCCGGAATTCAAGCCCTAATTTCCACCTCACCCGGTTGGAAGCGGCCTGCACCCAGCGGGTCCCCGCGGACTTGACCAAATCGTCCATCCATCTCGATAAATAAATAAATACCATATGGTTGCAAAGAATAAATGAATATGAATATGAATATGAATATATTGTTTTAGTAGATTAAAGCCCCGAGTTTTTTAACAATTTTATATGGTAGCTTATGACTGCTTGTTGAAGCATAATATTTATATTTAGGTGACGAAAATCATCGGTCTGACGTTAATTTTTGGTAAGTTTTTTGCTTCAATACTTACATAATTTACCATTAAATGGTCAACTAGAAACAGCTAAATCACCTCTTGAACTTTGATTTTTAATCGAGTAAATTAAACTTCACCTTAACTTCACTCAAAACCTTGTTGAAATGTTACTTATGAGTTATGACTAAAAGTTATTCGAGTAACTACTCCAATATAAATACATGAAGTGTTATAAATTCCAAAATTGTAGTCAGACAAGGCTCCGATAGGGTTTAACTACCACCAAATTAAGCTTCATCGGTATTAAAATTAATACCCAAGTTTCATCGTTCTAATTTTCATAACTTTAAGAATTTACGTGAAGTCAGTAAAAAGACCCGTTCAAGAAAATCTTTGCGAGTACCCATGAATAATGAAGAGGGTTTAAAAATCTCCAAGACGTCTGCTTTTTACGTGATGCTAAATATTATTTCTCTATCTTTGGGGTTCTATATGTATGTATATCGGGCTTTATTTTATTAAATTAACAACATACCGCGTAACAATAATGAAATAACATAACTTTTTAAATAAATTGAAAAAAAAAACATACAAAGTAGAAAAAAGGCAGGCAGTGAAAATCTTTTATTGCGGGTCTTTTTTTAACTCTCGACCCAAACTTAGTATAAGTTGAAGGATGCGCCAATTTTGGTTAAGTTTTTTTAAGAGGATTGAGAAGCTAAAATTTAATGTCCATACCAAAAAGTCACGTTTCTCTCCCTAAACCTAACCTAAAACAAGTCCGATTTTTATAAAGTTTGAATATGATTTAGATGTTATAAAAAACGATGTCTGTACATTTCCTTTCCAAGAAAAGGTACTTTGGAAAAAAAAAAACGAAAACCTACAAACCTAAATTTCATAACATCAACAAAAAAAATTGACAACTACGCGATTTAAAAAAGGAAAAAGTTGGTTCAACTAGGATGCTTCTTTGTCAGGCATGGTGAAAATCAGTTCGTTCTGAACGTAGGGTCGCATTACTTCGGGGAATTTCATTAATTGAATAGTTCTTAAACACTGTATGACAACTAACTTGTATAATTATTGGTTTTTAATCGATAAAATCTCAGTGGCAGCGCGTTAATGCATGTTGATGTGCACGTTAATTGCCCCCACGAGGGTAAACGGATTGACCGAGGAACCCAGTGGGCCGAGAAAACTGCCGGCGGCCTCCTAAACTAGCTCAGTGTCACATGTCGATATCTGGTTCATTTTGTGTGGAATTTAGCAAACATGGCATCGCATGTGTTAATTATGACGGGGTTTAGGGTATTTTATTTATCAGGTAGCATTCGATTTTCAAAATTAGTTGGATCAAAAGCCGCGTTAATTATTTAGCGCACATTACATTATTGTTTTTAAGCATTATTTTTTTGTTTTAAATTAGTTATTAGTTCATTATTTATTATCCGTAATGTTAATTTAAAGTCTGTGGAGAAGGGGACGATGTTCGTACGACATCCGAGTAAGTAGGTACATTTAAAGATTTTTAAACCTTATTATTTGGCATGAGGAAAGGTACAAGTAGTTTTTATTTAGGTTGAATGTGGAGGAAACGAAAGATGTATGTTTAGACCGGTGCACCTGGCGTTCCATAGCCTCTGCCAAACCCATTGGGAGACAGGTGTGAATGTATGTATGTAGAAGTTAATCTTTATATTTTAAAAGATTTGGTTTTCTACGCGCGCTTCATTCATTCGTACCCGTGTCAAAAGGGGTTCTTGGATACAAAAGTCCGATGGAGTACAGTCAAGTTCATAAATATGTACATACTTTATTACCTTGTCGCTTTAATCGTTGTGACAATTCATACATTTATGGCAGTTTAAACATGACATAAAATAGAAAAGGTACTAAAGTGTATACATATTTATGAACTCGACTGTACCTACGTTTACGATTGATTACTGGACCCGGAATGTTAAGTACCTATGGGGAACCGTTGGCGTACTTACTAATAAATGTTAATCTTCGAAGCACTGTTCATGCTTTACAAAACTAATAGCAGTATATAGAGAAACTAATTTATCTCTCTAAAATTATCTCAAAATAATAGCGATATTATTTAAGGTATTTGATTTTGTTTTTCATTTTTTATTTTAACGCCTTCGATTGCCATATTTAATCTCCCTGGTCTCACCGAAAACCAGCGCCTCTGAATGTGTTAACAACATTCAGAGGCATAAAGCTGAGCGGAGACCATTTTGGCCGTAATAAAAAATAAATGTATTTAGATTAAGACATTTTGCTTGTTGGCGCTGAAAAAAAACAGTTTTTTTTTCAGCGCCAAATAAATTATTTTTCATTTCATTTTCATTTCAAAATGAATAGAGAGCAAAGTTTACCTATTTATTACAAGAGAGAAGGCTAAATATAACGGTTTCCAGAATTATAAATATGGAACTTTTTCGCTTTCCAAAATAACATCTATGCAGGTAGTCAATATGTCGTAATAAAAACCCAAGTCGAGACAAACGTCATAACTCAAAGTTTCAGAATTCTAGAACTGCGCTTTTCTCAGTAATCCCTAGGGAGAAAAAGATAAGTAGCTATTTTAGCAGGTGACGTTTAAATTTATTCATTATACTTTCTTACCCGAGGATTACCTTCACGGTAAGTTCGGGTTTCTCATAAAAATTCAGTCGCGAGAATAATAAAAATTAGTCTGGAAGAGAATATGCATTTTGAGGACGCTTAGGGATCTCCCTAATCTTGAGGAGAAATTAAGATTCATAAGGTTTCAAAGTGGTTATTGGATGCGTCACAGCTGTGTTGTGGAAGGTCTGGGCCATAATTTCATTTCAGCAGGGTATTTCAGGTAAGTTTAATTTCTTACGCCTGAATGACATAATGACTCAGTTTTAGAGCAACAGCTCTTTATTAAAAACAGTCTCATTTTCTTTATGCTGTGTGTGCCAATAAATCGTTATCTGATTCTGATTATTAAGAAATGTAGCTAGATTACGTACTTTCTTTAATTTCTCGTTTTAGTTAGGTCAGGTGGTTGCTCAAATCATACTCGGAACATAAGTAGAGAGTAATGTTTTTTTTATTAAGTAAACAGTTGTTCGATGCGCGCAAATTTTCAATTCATAAGGTTACCTGTTTAATACTGTTAGTATTAAAAATATCATGAATCTTAATGTAAAAAAATATCACACCTTGAATAGATAAAAGCTTCTTCAATTTCGATTCCTCGAAACAATTTAAATTTCCAATTAATTAATACAAGTGAAGCTGTTTGTACACGAACCAATTCGTTCATTGTCATTAGATGTTCGCTCCGCATCTGTGCTCACATCTGAGCATATCTTGTCAAGACGAAGACGAAACAGGCCTATACAATGAAGTGATAGATGACGTAAGATCTAAATCGCTGTACGGTAAACACAGCATTATTGCCTCCTTTATAGTACAGTAATACTGTCGCCGCTTGAAAATGGTGATTATATTTGCGCAGCCCACGTTGACGAGTACATTGTATGCCATGTAATGAAAGCTTTAGTATACATAAATCGTGTGATGTGGTTCTGAGTAGTTTTGTTTGTCAGGCACGAAAGAATATTTCGATTTCAGAGTAGATTTTATATGTTCAGTAATGCGTTAGGAATAGATTAAAATTCCAAAAAAAAACACAATTTCAAATGTTTTTATTTTGATGGATATTTTTTTAAAGTATTGTTTGAAGTTCTTTCTTAAAACCCACCCACATATTTCATGCAATTAAACTATTTATTCAGAAAAAAATGCTGTTGTAGGTATACAATTTCTGACAATAAACAAATTTGATAAAATTAATCATCATCATCATCATCATCATGTCAGCCGAAAGACGTCCACTGCTGGACATAGGCCTCCCCCAAGGCTTTCCACTCAGACCGGTCTTGTGCTTTTGATAAAATTAATATTTCGAATAAATATACTGCATATTTAATCACCTAACGTTAATGTTTTCCCATATTTTTCTAACGAGTACAAGCAGACAACATTTCAGATACAGCAAGTACTTTAATGCATGTTAACTAAATTTAAAAGAAGACGGAAGATTACTTCGCAAACTATTAATTTTTAAATCCTGTGAGATAGGTTTCTTTTAAAGCAATGGTATCAGAAAAAAATAGTTAATTAATGAACAAACAACGTAAATACAGTAAAGCCTTAGCAGATCCCTATAAAAATTATTTTAACAAACAACCAAAACAGTCATATTTTTTTTTAGCGGTCAGTATTAACCTAATAAATAATTAACCACTATCTTAGCAAAATAGCTTAATTAATAAAATAAAGACCAGTATATTTCACGTCACTTCTATAACGCTTAGATTTTCATATTATTACGATCCAAAATTAATATGAAGTTTCATTAAATCAGATACGGCCCCAATGACCGCTGTAATACCTCTTAAGTTTCACAAGTTAGCGTAATTGGCCTTCATTTGCCTGAATTATATCTAAATTATGCGAATTGTTAAAGTTGGGGTGTTTTAATATATCTGGGAACAATAAAATAGTGGCCGTGAGTCGATATTAGCCGGGTCTCCGAGACGCCTTGGGGGTTATTCTGTACCTTGAGCAGAAACTTTTCCTTTCTATCGATAAGTTAACGTATTGTCATCGGAAAAAAAACCGTATTTAGCGCTAAAATTTACTAGCACGAACTTAAAGTTAATTTTGGTATGGACATCAAGACACAAAGGAGTAAAGGACACGTAAGTTTACGTATAATAATGATGTTATCCGTTAAAGTAACTATTATTATACGTTATCGAATAGTTCACGAATCATAGATATGGTATTGTAACGCGTTTAACGAACTTCTTTTCCTCATTTAGACGGGAAGAATACGGAAAAATAAGAAATGATTGTCTTCACACGAGCAAACTTGTAATGCGTTTAATTTTTTTAGCTTTAATTTTATTGGCATTGAAAACACTGGACGCACGGAGATTTTTTTTAATATAATTTTGTTTCAGATCGCTTGCCAACAATTTGAAGTAACCATTAATTCAGTAATATACCTTTTTTTATTCAATAAAGGATTTTTGTTTTACCTCAGTCTGACTTGTGTAATAATTGTTAAACTAACTTTATATTTTTATTTATTTATTGATAATTGGATTGCTCTTGACTTACTGCTCTTGGAAGGCGAAGAAAAAAAAAACGAGATGAAATGACACGACAATTGTACAACTAACGATGCGATTTATCACGCCTGACACCAGCAAGGTGTTATATTATAAGTTTAAAGAGTGTATCTGGGTACCTTTCCGGGACAGACCGATCCGGACGGGTTTTTTATAGATCATCATCATCATCATTTCAGCCATAGGTCGTCCACTGCTGAACATAGGCCTCTCCCAAAGATTTCCACCTCACCCGGTTGGAAGCGGCCTGCATCCAGCGGGTCCCCGCGGACTTGACCAAATCGTCCGTCCATCTCGCGGGGGGTCGCCCTACGCTGCGCTTGCCATTACGTGGTCTCCACTCGAGAACTCAACTGCCCCAGCGGCCATCAGTACTTCGAGCAATGTGGCCTGCCCATTGCCACTTCAGCCTGCTAACCCGATTGGCTATGTCGGTTACTTTAGTTCGTCTACGTATCTCCTCGTTCCTGATTCGATCTCGTAGCGTTAAAATTTCCTAGCATGAACTTAAAGGTAATTTTGGCATGGTTATCAAGTAAGATAGGACACGTATATGCTTTAAGAGGTGATTTTTATAGATAGCTACTAATAACTGGGTAGTTCTTGGCTAGGTTCGAAAATTGGTTAATGGTTAGGTTGTTTGATAGTTATCCTCTATTCTTTCAGGGAATTTTATCTATTCATAGTTTTCAAACAAAGTTAAAGAAATATTGGCAAAAAACATTCATCTAGGCTCGATGAGAAAGTCGACATAAAAATGAACCCTAGCACGTGACGCTAGCGAATAACAAAGTAGTTAAGTAAAGTAAAGGATCACGAAAGTAGTAAATCCAACGCGTGTTATATTAGAAGTGTGTGACAAGATTATGTGCTCGCACTGTGCGACGCGGGGCTAATAACGCTGGGATATCACTTACACTTTCATCCTTATTCCCTTCCTTGCTGATGCAGGAGTGTTTGTGTGATATTATTATGTAGGTACGTACTCACGGTTCCGACGCGAAATTTGGTACGGAGAATGTATATAGCCCGGTGACGGGTATAGTAGGCCGGGAACGGACTGATTTTTAACCCACCAACGCACTGAGATGGGAGGCGGCGCAGTGCGGCTCGTTTCGATACTAAAAAGTGGTGGCGGAGGCGTGTTTAGTATGCAAACTTGCCGCACCGCTCCACCTGAGCTTTCAGTGCGTTTGCTGCTTTACTCTGGTAAAAGCTAATCTGTGAGTTATAAAGTATGTAGAGCTTGTTACCTAAAGCACTGGCATGTAACACAAAGAACTTCTATATTGACTCACCATAACTTAAAAATATCTCTGTCACTTACGCACAACACTCGCGCACAATGATTTTGCCATCGCACTCGCACAGCGCGACACAGACCGGTATCAAGGATTGTAAACCTTTTCCCTATATTAATACGGTGCCCTAAAAAGGTCAATATACGAAATTCTTCGTCGCTGGCGTCCGCACGTACGAACTTTAGAGTTTTGCACAGCGTGATGTTATCAAATTTTAAGTCCTTGCGGAAGGCTTTAACATTTATGATGATTTTTAAGCTATTAGTCTATTTTTTTGGGTTAAAAGCATGCAGAAGGCGAACGAGCAGACAGGCCACACGGGTACCTACTTCTTTTTAGGGTTCCGCGATATGTGTAAATTATTGGGGCATATTACCGCCTGACTATAGGGTGTCGGAACCAGTAATGGACAAGGACCAATGATGGAAACATGATTCTTATTTTACAGAAGATAGGAGTTATTCATTTGTCTTGCAACAATCAATGTACGACCGTATGAAATTTTAATTTAGATTTAAGTGTTATAACTGGTGCATGTCAGCTAAAATTGTCCAACACTGGTGCCATCCCACTACCACCCTAATGCTACTTATTGACTGAAAGAACTTAAAGTTGGGATATATTGAAATATTAAAAAAAAACTTTATAAGCTAAGTAGCGATGAAATTATATTGTTCCTACCATTTCTAATTCAATGTGTTAACATTTATTTTTTGTTACAATTAAGTTGCAATCTTGCGGCGTCTTTTACATTCGTAAAGCGTGCATTTTAATAAAGTGTATTTTACCTTTTTTGGGGGGTCTTTACATGTTACAAGTAGGGCCGAAAAGCGGTAAAAGATATCAAATATAGTAGCTAAAACTGTAGAAATAGGTTGCAGGGAATCAAAACGGCCACAGAGGACAGGTGGCTCCAAATATCTCGGCTGGAATGTTCTTATAAATCGCGCAGAGCTTCGCATTGCGACGGAGTTTCGGAGGGCATAAAACACTATTTTATATGCATGCGTTCAGGACACACTTCTTTTGTTTTTGCTGAGCTCAGTGAAAACGGCGGGAAGAAAGCAGATGCAAATAAAGTACAAGGCGAGGCAAGGGTTAATTGGATGTCGCAGGACAGAAACTAAATGAGTGTCTTACTAGTGAAGAGTGTTAAGTTGGAACTGAAGAATAGAGGATATTTTGATTGGTTTTCTCTCATGTAACGTTTTTAATGGTTTGACATTAAAGTGTGATTTCTTGCTTTGATGGTATTTGTGAGTTCCACAAACGTTATTGAAATACAGCGAAATATTATGGTATCGTACTTGGCATTAACCACGAAAAACCAGGCCTATCTATCTACACGGGCTCTATTTATTTTTTTCTTTAATTATAACGTCATCGTATTGTTAACTTTATTGTAGGTATTAAAAAACAATGTAGGTTTATAAATAGATTCATTGGTATCCAAAAACAACGCAATATATAAAGTTTTTTTAGTATTTTATATTAATAACCAATCCGGATTTATTTTGTGAGGTTAATTTTTTAAACTGCGAATGATTTTAAGAAAACGGTTTTTGTCAGACTGCCAGATAGTAAGTAATTTAAAGGGGTAAAATAGAGAAGAAATTTAATATTGGAACCCAAAACAAGTGTAGAATTACCACAAATATTTGTTTTGTTCAAACAAAATACATTTAGTCCAGGTTAAGTGGCAATGTTGTCCTAGCAGTGTACCGTTTTGTTTCTAGCGGAGAGCCCGGTGTTGTTGCAACTTAAATAGACCAAAACTGCAGCAAACATTTAATATTAACAAACGGTAAGACTGGTGAACTGTTTAGGTTACCCGTTAGCTTATGTTTTTATTTAAAAATATTTATTAAAACTGTACTTATAACAAAAATAACGCTTCTTATTATAATTGGAACAGCTGTAAGGCGTCTTTTTTAAGATTCTTGGAAATCAGCTGATGTGCTCAATTTAAATTTTTAGGTAAGTACCTTTCGTCATTATAATCACAATTTTCTTGGCAGCAGACGAATTTCATCAGAAAATTTACCGTCACCTAAAACTTTTACCAGAATTGCAACATTGAAACATGAACAAAACTTAACGTAATATATTTATAACCTAGTTATAACATTCAATATTAACAAACGGAAAGACTGGTTAACTGTTTAGGTTAACTTTTGGCTTAGGCTATATTGTTTGTATATTTATTTAGTTATTGTTCATTCTGTCAGCAAAACCAACCTTGGTTTTTAAAATTGGAACAGCGTATGGGCGTTATTTTCTTAAAGATTATTTCAGTTAAGCTGCCGCCATGCGAAATCTAAAGTTTTAAGACCTTTCATTTTTATAATTACAGTTTTCTTGGAAGCAAAAGAACTTTCAACATTGAAACACGGAGAAAATTCAACGTAATCACTATACAAAAACCGCTGGGCAAATATGCTCCAGTGCAAATTTGCACTAGGAACATTAACATAATTCAAGCTGAAACACAATGTCTCAAAATATTATAGCCCAGTTAAATATGGTCACCCGGTGGATTTGTGTATTTTATGTCGGGGCAAACTTCGTAACCCAAGAACAAAGTCGATTTCCGTAAGCTTGCATTCCATTTTACGTGCTTTTATTAACTTCAGAGGAAAAAAGAAGGCTCTTATAAGTTTGGCGTTGTCAGTGTGAGTGTCTGTGTTTACTCTAGTGTCAATGTGAAAAAGCTAACATGTGTTTTTTAATTAAAACAGTGTTTGCAGGATGGTAACACGTTTTATTATTACCACTTATCTCTTGGCATCAATTAATTAGCTTATTTATTTTAATTATCTTAGTGCCGTAAGTATATTTTTTTAATCAAGATATCTGCTAAATTAAACGTATATGATGTCATATCATGGCATGTGGGTACCTAATTAAAATTTAAATAAGGTTACAACTTTTGACTCTTTTATCAGAAGGCACCAATAATGGACACTAAACTGTTAATATTTATTGTTGCAAAACAAATAAATAACCCTTATCTTCTGTTAAATAAGAATTAAGAGTCCATCATTGGTCTTTGTCCATTACTGGTTCCATCAACTACTGTTTTATTTTTTTGTCACGTGAGTTGCCCAACATTTCTCGTTATTAGTAGATTACAAATAATCCTTGTAGAAACACTATAAATAGAGAAATAACTAGCGTAAATGCACCAGTTTTCGACACTTTAAGCTGACATGCACCAATGATCGACACTTGACTCTTAATTCGAAGATCATACGGTCATAAATTGAGTGTCACAAAACCAATGAATAACCCTTATCTTCTGTGAAGTAAAAATCAAGTGTCGACCATTGGTCCTTGTCGATTACTGGTTCCATTATGAAGATTATTTCAAAAACGATGTCTCATTTTTGTATAAACGAAATAAGACTTTATTAAACGTAAGTTACTTTAAGCCCGAATCTCAACAAATAACCAAGACGTCATTCTACTCACTACAAGATAAAATCGGTGTTAACAAAGAAGCATTCTTCTCAGAAGCGCACTTTACTTAAATTATGCAAACAAAATGTGTTCAGACAGAATGATTTGTCTCTTGTTTTAAACTTAATCTCATTTCATTATTTTGACACAAAAGAACGTACCGCAATTCATAAATTTGTATTAAATAAATGGACTCGTACAATTATCTCTGTTAAAAAATCTTTAGAAAACATAATGATGACAGATAACCTATATTGAAATTGGAACTTCTAATTTTGACACCTCGCGTATTTATCCATAGAATTGATTTAATAGGGTCCTTAATGCCAAAAACACGTAAAACAAATCCTTTGTGCCGGTTTTTAAAGACGTGAATTGATATGATGGTTGATGTCAACCTTGTTACTATATTCGAAAGATCAGAGGTAGAGCTGTTTCTAAATTCACCTCCGGAACATTTTCCCAATGCATATTTAAGCATTCACCATTGTACTTTCTTTTGAACACATTTCCTATTTAAATTTTGTACTGGTCGAATTTAAATGAATAAATCTCAACTTTTTGCTTCCCGTTACATTAAAGCTGTATGATTCTTTTGTATTCGCAACTTTTTGTGAATTATTTTCCGAGCTTCTAATAAAAGCAGTCTGTTCTGAGATTAAACTGTTTGTACTTTTTATGTTGTGTACACTTTCTAGACTTCGTTGTTTCATTTTAATGGATTATCTAAAGCACATTAGCTTAATATTACTGCATTATTTTATTACAATTCCATTATCTCCGCAGCGAAAGAGTCTTTTGACGGGTTAGTTACTTGGCATGTGCGATCTTTGATATCAAACAGCTTTGATACAATGTAATTACAACTTTGAGGAGCTCCACTACATTATCCCGTCACGAAATATGATTAAAATGGTAAACCAACTTGATAGTTACCGCCCAGAATTTCATTATCTTAGATTATGTACACATGTGTAATCAAATACTCTATTGCCGATACAGATGGGATGTTCGCACGTTTGCTCGTGGTTTAATGTTATTATCCACAAAGCTTGATAAGCCAATTCTCGACTTAATCATAATTCGACTCACGTACTTGTAGTCTTATTACAAAAGTAAATTAACTATAGACTACCTAAGATTTCCCAATATCCTTAGCGGTAAATACTCGAACTTTTTCACATTGCTAGCGTTCTCATAGCTTGTGGTATCTGTGAACAATTAAAACAAACTTTTTTTTTAAAATTTAATGTAAAGTAGGGCTGGTAATTGAGTAACTATAAAATAGAAAAATAAATCGACCCCGTGGCCATTTTTACCTCTTTAATAGTATATTATATATATTTGCTTTAATGTAAAAGTTCACAGATTTAAAAAGAAAAAACTTTGTGAAGCTGTAGAGCGTTGTAAAAGAAATGACATCGTTTAAGTGGTATGGTATCACGCTCTACCAGTTTTCTTTAGAATGTGGTGTCATGGTATTTCGAACCTTATATGTGTTATATGTTAAGTCACTTGTGGCAAGAGCCTAATCAGTCACCCAGACATTCTTAAGAAACATGACGTGAAAACATTGGACAGTTTTCTTATCATGCCACTGACGAAAAGAAACACAAGTGAACTCGTTGATTTTCATCCAGGTGGCCTAGATAAAATGTTAAATTCATCGTTTTTCGAAAAATTATAGAATATGCATAATTCTAAATTCAGCGTTTTTTGAAAACTTATTGAATGTATAGGATTGACGTGAGCTGACTTACGTAAGCAAGCCAGTCATATTTATATTGTGAGTGTTCAAAAATTGCTAACGTTGGCGTTGCGCATTGTGTCTAACCCTGATTCTATGATGGTGGGCTCTGAGGACGAAATAAATTTGCTATCTCGAGTCTTCAATATAGACCTCAACCCAAAAACGGAATGCTTCTATGCTAGGTTTGTACAATGAGGGCTCTGCTTTAAGGCTACAGTACTTGGCAGATACGAAGTCATTTCTGACACATTGACACCTGACAAGTTTTTGACTGATATTGCTGACAGCAGTAAAAAAATGTTCAACTTATTTTTTTCGTGTGAAGGAAAAGTAGTTACGGTATTGTTTGACTGCTGTCAACATTATTCACATTTAGATGTTGACACATTGGTGTCAGAATTGTGTGCTTAATGGCCGGACACTATAGTTATAAAAAAAAGTGGTAGCAGGGATTGCTACCACTATTAGAGCGTTGGAGGAATATCCACCAGATCTATGCGAGGTGGCGGTGCGGTGTGTAACGAAAAAAAACCACCAATAAGAATACTCCATTCTCCTAGCCTCGCTTGGCGCAGCTCTCCTATTGGTGGGTTTTTCCTCGCACAGCGCTTCGCTACCTCGCACGGCTCTGGTGGATACTCAGCCTTAATATTCACTAAATTTACATTTGAGCGAAACATTTCCCATTAATATTGTAGTCTTCTGTCTTACGGTATTCAAAATATTTCGCAAGACCGGACACCGACCTAAACTTGTTAGGGACATTATTCCTCGGCTTTCCGGCGAGACGGCAGCAACGTCCCCGTTTCCTCTAAAATGCATTATGGGTTTTTGCATCCACGATGCAAGACGGCTATTGTGGATGCTTTATAACTCTAACTATTTACCAAGTTTGAGAGTGAACGCTTTGAGGAATTGTAACGATAGTAATGAGTTCAGTCCTTGTCGATAACTTTACTATGGAATATCCATGTAAATTATATAAAGGCTCACTGTCTTTTTTTGGAAAAATTGTGACTGTTGGGCATAGGCGTCTTGATTCCATACGAACCTAACAAGACGTTAGACGCATCAACTAAGGTGTTAGTTGAATCGCTAAATTTGCTGTTTTTACTATCAGTTTTGTTTGGTATAACTAATATCATAAATATTGAATGAATTTCATGTCAACTAAGAGAAAACCTCTCCAGGTTGGCTTACATTTTTTTGAGTGTACATTCCATGTTACGAAACATTGGTTAGGATTCGTCCGAAATTTTAGGTCTTTTATAAAAAATCTGATTAAGAGAGAATAATAAATCTGAATTAAAAATCACGCATTTTAAACTTATTTAACTATTTACCTACATACATATATAAAATCACGCCTGTTTCCCAGAGGGGTAGGCAGAGACGACTTCTTTCCACCTGCTACGATCCTGAAAAATGTATTTCGCTTCTTCCACATTCATACATCGAGTCATGCACGCACGTCGGTTTCGGGTATTTACTTTAGATTAGATTTTTTAAGGAGTGTTGGACGGCCTCCCACCCGGTGGTCTGACGACCTGGTTAGGATCGCGGGGAGCCGCTGGATGCAAGCGGCTCAAGACCGTGACTTGTGGCGCTCTTTGGGGGAGGCCTTTGTCCAGCAGTGGACGCCCCCGGGCTGATGATGATGACTTAAGATTCGGCCCTTTTCCAGTATTTCTCCGATTTGATTCGAAAAAGTACGGCTAGGGCGGCCTCTTCCGACCCTTCCACTCACTTTCGCTCTGTATATCTCTTTCGTCAATCTTCTTTCATCCATCCTTTCCAAATGACCGAACCATCAAAGCATGCCCTTTTCAATCTTAGTCACTACATCTTCTTCTAGTCCACATTACTATTATTAAACTATTACTACTATTACTATTATTATTTAACTATTTTTAAGATATAATCTAGGCCATTACTAATTTGCATTAAGCAAACATTTTCTTGTTGCACAATATGTTTAGTTAACTAAATCTAAGCGTTTAGCTTCTACTAGAGCGCTTGATACGGCACGCTCACTGAAGACTTAATTATGGAAGCAACGTAAACATACCTACATTAACCTGAACACGAAACTCAACCAGCTAAATATATACAGTTTATTTAGAAAACACAGTCATGGTTGAATGTTTATGGACATCTTGTTGTTGATATGATGCTGAATATGATATAGTTTTCACGTTTGAATTTCATTTCGTTGAACGCTACTTTCTAGGATCGCTTAAACATTAATTACGTAGGTTCGGATAAGTTAGACTTAAGTTAGACTTGTGACTATCAATGTTACGATATGTTGTTGAAAGGTGTTTCGATATAATAATAGGTAATGTTTAAATTCCAAAAAATAATGAGTTTCACGATCATTAACTCCAGAAACAAATCTCAGTCGGGAAATAGAGAAAGATAAACTCGGCTAAATACCCCCCACCGGCCTTAAGCAGGCCTCTTTATCTCTATACATAATTAATCCGGCTTACCTTTTCCTCGCTTTTTAAGAGCATGCAAATTAAGCGATTTTCTTCGAAGCATCCGGAGTAACAGATGACGACTCTCCCAGGATGTGACGAAGGGACGAGGAAATTTGAAAAAATATCAGTGGGTCAGAATCCAAATGTAAAATACATATTAGTTCGTTTACAAAAAGTTTTTCTTTATATTATGTACAATACAGTTTTGTTAGCCTATAAATTGCATTACTTAACAAGAGCCAGAGTTGAAGAAATTTACTCGTTATAGACGTGGTAAATTTTTTTGTTTGTGTACAATTCCAATGCATCCATCCATCTGTCTTTTAGCGAGCTGTATGTTATGAAACGTTATAGAAATACGGATGATACAAACATTTTAAACTGATCATTACACAGCGGTTATACAGAGAGATCCGATGTGCATTGTGACGTCACGTCGGTAGTTTCGAGAAGACAAAGGAACAAATGTTTGTTACCTTGGTTATATTTACAGCATTTTTTTTTTACTTGAATTAGCTTTTACTGAAGCTGTGAACAACAGTCAAAAATATCCCTATTCGCCAAGGAAAGATAAAAAGCTAACCTATTGTCACATCTTTCTCCACATCACCTGACTTGTCTGCTCTTCTGATTAAATTTATCGAAACTCGGGTCATTATTTCTCATGAATATAAATTGGACTAAATTGGCATTAGGCTAACCTAAATCTCAGCCGAACTACAATAAGGGTTTGTAAAGGAGAACGGACGCGATAAAAATGCCAATATTAAACCTTTGCGACTTGCTAGATTAGGGTGTAAGTCTTTTTGTTTATGGCAATGAGAAGGCACGCGTGTGTGGGTGAGCACTCAGGCCACCTGATGGTAAGTGGGATCTGAGACCCGTAGATATTTGAAATCTCAAGACTACAATCTCAAAACTGCAATCCTAAGACTTCAAAAGCGTTGCCAATCCTGAGGACTAAGATGGAATGCATCTATGCTAGCAATTTCACCGGTTGCGTTATCCTCACACCGGAACACAGCAATGCGAACACAGCTGCTTGGCGGTAGGTTATTGGATAAGATGGTGGTAGCGATCTGGACGGACCCTGCACAAGGTCTTACCACCATTAAACTACCACTACCTAGTAGCTTTTTGTACTAGACTTGGGCCTCTATTCTCCTGGGTAAAACCATATTGCCTTTGACATGTTAATGTATCGTCCACGTTATGATAGCTTTAATTACTGGACATTAATGGTGGCCAAGTTTAAAACTATACGATGACATTTTGAACTCAATGATCGATCGGTTTTGCACAGATGGGTTTTATTTTTGTAAGATTGTATGTTTTCATATTTTAGCCAATAATTAAACGAAAATGTGAAAGGCAATTATGGTTAAAAACTCAGTACAAAACAGGCCCAGGGCCTTATTAAACAGGGCACTCTTTGGAGGACTGCAAAGTCCAGTAAGTGACCCGTCCTGGGCAAGTTTGAGGTAAAATTAAGCCCAAGCCGCCAGGCGAAGGCTTTTATACATACGAGTTCAGGATCGTTCAGCTCTTTATGGTCGAAGCACGTATAGTGATTTTCTCAACAATAAAATAAGTAGAACGTATTTAAAAAGTTAAATAAATTAATGTACTTTTTGTAAATCCTACAATTGTACAAAAAACAGTAAACGATAAATAGATTTTTCTCTTGTGAACTTGTTCCAGGTAGGGAGAAAAACATAATTATAGCAGCTATACACCTAGTCTGATCTTTTTCGCAGCTTTGAACTTGGCAGAATTTTACAGTTCATATAACGAGAAATAAATAATACACAAATTGGCAATGAGGTGGGTCCCTCAGTGGAGACGGTGGGTCAACTTGGATGTTTTTCTCAAAGATTGGCCGGAGGTTGCAATGGGCATGGTGCTGTGGAAGTTCAGCGGGGTGGGTTTTCGTAGATTGATGTACTTCACGTTCCTATATCAATCTCACAGTAGCGGCCATCTCCTCATTTGCTTTACTTGTTTTCCCAAAGTTAATTAGATTTCAATGTTTGCAACAGTCAAACTTCGCGATTCTGCCTTCGGGCCACTTCTGTCTTTGGCGTTCCAACCGATTGGGGTCCCTTTTGTATCACGAAATCATCATTTGACAAACTGTATCGATTAAAAACAATATTTTGTCACGAGCATTTTAGTATCTGCTTTGATTAATTAGACGCACGACGCAGCTTTTTTGGTTGTGGTCACATTTAAGTAATTTCTTGAGGTCTTATAAAAGCCTTGATTACCTCCCGGTCTAAGAAAGGCTAAGCTATTCTAATCCTTATCCCTAACCTAGGTATGTGATGAGCAATGTAACCTATGAATAAATACACGAATCACACTCTTCGAAAAGCTCTTAGGTTCAAAAATCCTTTTAAAATAAAGAATACCCAGAACTATTTTGCTATTTGCATACTTACAATATATGTATTTTTATTTTAACGATAGTTGAGTTTATCGATAGAGGCGATCCCTAGCTGTCTTTTAATTTCGCCCCGTATATTCTGACATCTGGTTATCACTCAACATTTTTACAAAACTATAGGTTGTTTATGGCACGGATGGACCATTGGCAAGGAAGAAGCAAACGAGCTCTCACGCCTCCTAAACACATGAGTGACAGTGACAGCATAAAGTTACAAGACTGAGATCTGAAAACTAATAATTTAATGCGTTACCAACTTGGGACCCCGGCCGATTAGCGACTGTCATTTCGGCCTCAAATCCTCTTCCCCTGTTTCTGACCCAAACAACCTCTGAGGGGTTAAATGTGACTCGTCAAGCGGTTACTTAACCCTTTACGTTAAAATAGTAAGGGTTGGTTAACAACCGGATCCGATGGTCTCATCATTAATGTTTGAAACTGAGATGGGTTTTGAGACGCTAGTTCAGTCCATAAAATTAGGAGCGGTTAATTGACGAGGACCAAGTGTTTCCGATGGACGGGGTTTATTTGATTGCATTTCCTTTACGTTCATGTACAGTCACGAGATTTAATTTGGTGCCAATCTTAGGTCCAAAGTCAATTTGAAATTCTACCACAATAAGCTGAGTTTTTTTTTTTTTTCTTTGCCCCGCGGCGTCTTGAACTGCTACTACCGCGGGAATATGGCGTTTCCACAATGAAGTGATTTCGCCAGTGTCAAGTATATATAAGTATAAATCAATATAGCAATAAAACACAATCCAATCTTCTCTAGGAAAATTGGTGGCAACGTTGTACGGTGATATGTAGGACAGAGGGCAAGATAGTTTTAACCTCTGTACCACTGCGATTCCAACTGAAACGAGAAGTAAGATGCCAGGATGCACGAAATAAGTCCAAGTCTTCTATCACTGTGCAACACAAAGGCATTAAAAGTACAAATCTCTAACAAAAATGAACTTTGAACACCTCATCATCATCATCATGTCAGCCGAAAGACGTCCACTGCTGGACATAGGCCTCCCCCAAGGCTTTCCACTCAGACCGGTCTTGTGCTTTTCGCATCCATCGCGGTCCCGCGATCCTGACGAGGTCGTCACTCCATCTTGTTGGAGGCCTACCTACAGCTCGTCTTCCGGTCCGCGGACGCCACTCCAGAACCTTCTGACCCCATCGGCCATCAGTCCTTTGAACACCTAAATACACAAAAATAAAAGCCAAAACAAATTACACATCCGCCGTCTTTTGACGTTGCAAATGCCCCCCTTAGCTTGAGTTTCCTAAAAGTTGCAAATGACTTGACATCTCTAATGACATTGACGACTTCAAGCATATTTTTCTTGAAATGGATCACAAATTAACGCTCGTGACCGTACGAGTACATGAAATAACAAGATGTTAAGTTAAGAATTGTTGGTGGACCTAACTCGTAATAAAAAAGAGTATATACATAAACGGAGTATACTATACTTATACCCTTTTTCACTTGGTTTTGAAAATACATACCCCTTTTTCACTAGGACCCCAGATATTAAGGCCTAAAATACAGATGAATACAGAATTATCCACTCTCTTTTAGGGTTCAGTTCAACGGAACCCTATTAATATTGCTCCGCTGTCTGTCCGTCCGTTCTAACCTTAAAGAGCTGTATCTGTTGAAGCGTAATAGACTTTAGCTATTTTTAGCTAAAGTACCCACTTTGTCACTTTCTGTCAAATTCAAATGTCACATTAAAAGAAAAGGCTACAGAATTCTTCAAGCATACTTAAGCTATTGCACGTTTATGAATAACAGGGTTAGTATATTAATTAAATCATGAAGCTAAGAACTTATTTCACGCTTAAATAACATTTGTTTTATATCTGCAAACGTTTGAAAGTAATTTCGTATATGAAGGCGTCACACTAGAATAAATTATTTGAACACGCAGATTGACTAGATTAAAAAGTACGTACCTATACATATACACCGTGTTTTTTTTGATTTACGATAACTTTGGCATATTACTAGGTATATCCATAGAAACTAATTGGTAGATTAGATTTATAAATATTGCAAAAAAAAAAAACCGTTTAGAACAAAATAATAAAATCTTTTATCTTTGGTCATTCTAAAAGGGCCTTTAGAGTTAACTAATAATCAGTGTCAAATACGTCTATGTTGGCGTGACATACACACACAAGTAAAGATAACACTTGACAGGTACAAGATTGTCACTTTAGATTGACGCGTATACAAACCTAACAATTGGAAACTCTTTACTCATAAGTATTAAAAGAAAATTGTTGTTAACAATTAAGAGCCTTTTACACTAGTTTAACGTGATTAACTGATTAAATTTAAAAATTAAATATCTTTAAAACCGTTAGACTTATTATTTGTCTGTCTTCGGGAAATTAATTTTGTTTGACCTAAAGAACGTTCCCTTAAAGTTATCGTAAATCAAAAAAACACGGTGTAGAATGAATCTATTATCTTTAATTTAAAGTTTAATTTACTAGGTCACGATACGAAAGTATTTATTAGAGGCTTGTTTTAGCAGCGTTGTTTTTTTTGAGGCCAATTGTTTCGAGTACATTTCGATTGGTTTTTTTGTGACAAACTTGATGCCTCAAATAATTAAAACTTATTAGCAGCCAACAAACAAGCTGCATTTTGGTTCACAGAGCAAACAACCTCGCCATAAATGAAACGAACTTTTAAAATGAAAACAGGAAAGTTAAAATGTTTAAACATGAATATAGAGGCAGTAAAAAATTAAACAAAATGGATGAGGATCAAAGTCGCCTTTTGAGTGAAACCATAATAACGAAAATATATCGTAGTTTATGCTAGCATAGCTTGAGAAATATACTTCTGCCTTAATTAAGGTGGGTAGCTAACTTTGATAAAATTGTGTTTTACCTAAACAAGCATTACTTCAAAATTGTAGTTTGCTCGGTCGGCGGTCTTTGCAAAGAATATTTAGCCAATTTACACATTCTTACGGTCGACTACAAATTTATGTATCCACTTTACACCTTATTGAATTCTAATAAGCTCTAGTGGATAAATCTATTTGTAGTCGACGGTTATGTAGGTACATGTCCAATATTGTCGTTCCAACCACTAAGACAGACCGAAATCGGCCTGTGCCTCGTATGGCAGTTTCATTACAATTGTTTGCTTGTGACAGTCAAATTACTGAGTCTCAAACCTCTGATAGTTCGAATTGGCTTTATGCTCTCAATTCGTTGTACAAACTCAGCACAGGGTATTGACGGGTTGATTTTCGAATACAGATTTCTGGAAGTAAGTTAATGTTTTTCTTGTTATATTGAAATCAGGTGTTTGCAGTAGTACAGTCAAGGAATTAAATTTGTCACCCACCTTAGTTTCAAAAGTCAATCTGACTTTGGACAGCAATATGGTTTAGTTTCCTATCAATTACAAATGACTTGGCATCTTTAATGACAATGACATCTTCAAGCAGATTTTCTTTGAAATGGGTAGTAAATTAACTCATGTGACCGTACTTAGTACTTAAGATACTGTTTCTATGGTTTAAAATGACTCCGTGCTTTCCGCGCTTACTAAATGCAACTTAATAAAGATGTTTAAATGTTATTTCTAGTTTTTTTCAAGTTATCTCGCTGGACACTTTGTCCGACGTTTTGGATGGATTTCACCTGCATTTTTTTCACATATAAGTATTGAGTTTAGTTTCATGGCATAAGAGGCGACGTAGTATAAATAAGTTGATTTCGTAGTCGGTTTTTAGTTTTAACTTCAACGTTGTAATAAAAAATACTTAATAAAAACCCTTAAGTTTTAAAAGAATGGCCGACACTCGTCTTTTTCCTCAATTTCGAGGTTTTTTCCTGGCCAGTGTTTTGTTATGAATCCTAGTGATATATGAGCGAGACGTGCAGGCACTACTGTCTCTTCTTTATTGCCTCATGCTGCATACACGAGACTTCGCTGTAACGACATCCTTAATGGGAACCTTTTTGTTTTATTGGACTTTCGGTTTTAGGCAAGTAATATTTTTGATAACATGCAATTTAACTTTTTAGATATCAAACAGGGAATTTTAGTAATAAATTGCAGTGGCACAGATAATGTTGTGTTTAGTTAACATTTATAAAATATGGACGTGTACAAAAGTTTACCGCAGTTAATATTGAAGGCATTACATAAGTAGGAAAATTTAAAACATTGGTAAATCTTCAATTTGTTAATAATATTGAAAGGAAGGCGATAGCGTTTTTCTTCTACTTACTTACATTTGAAGTTTTCTTTCGAGCTTAGTAATCATTTGGTGTTTTTTAATGTACAAATAAATAAATAAAGAAACCGTTTTTACTTTTCAATTGTCTTTAAAATTGATACGATACGAATAGGGAATATAAAGTGAAGCGAGGGATATCAACTATCAAAACGGCAGTAGCTCTCATGAACAGAAAAACCTAAAAGTAAAAAAATAGTTTGTTTTACTAACTAGTAGTTAATCTCCTCATTACTAATGAAGTTATCATGTTATGGAAGAACGGGGTCGCCTGTCACAGATATTCTTTAATTTACTAAGAGATCCCAACGTTTGTAAAATTGTATATATAGTCAAAGAAACTGATTGTTTACCGACTTAATACGCGAACTAGCCGTGTTAAACATTTCCTGACGTGACATGACTAGTGAAATTTCTCGACTGTACCTTAATGAGTTTGATCAAAATAATAATTTTCAATATTTTCATATTTGTATTTCAGTATACAATCTTACTCAAGACACACACAATGAAAATGAAAGTTTCTTTAAAAGCTTTACCACATTCTGAGGCTCGTCGCAAGTTTAAGAACTTCCGCGTACTGAAGTTTATATATTCACATGCAACCTTGCTTATCCATTCAAGCGAGTTTTATGGCAAACTCATTAGTGCTTCATAAACACTGAAAACTCTGCAAGAGACAAGAGCGTACCTAAATTTCAAAGTAAACTTAATTTGGGAACATTTATGATATAAAATACATTAAGTAACGCCAGGGGACGATTGATAATAAATTGACGTAACTAAGCTAAATGCGTCGTCATAAATACCTTGGCATGGTGATCATTTGAATAAATGACCTTCTGCTGGAGTTTCTTGCGGCGCTTCTCCTCCGCAATTATGGTCTTGTCCGAAGCGCTGCGCTGGTAAATTCACTGGTAAAAGAGCCCCCATGTGGCCTATTTACTGAATAAATAATTTGAATTTCGAATTTGAATTTTGTGGTAGCATCTTGAGAAGGAGCCTCCTGATCGCCGGTCTTAAGATTGTAGTTTTACATACATACTTTAAAATGGCGCCTATTTCCCAGAGGGGTAGGCAGAGATCATTTCTGCTACGATCCTGACAAATCTCCTTCACTTCTTCCACATTCATACATTGAGCCCTGCATGCACATCGGTTTCGGGTACTTAAGGTTCGGTTCTTTTCTAGTACTTCTCCGATTTGCTTCGAAAAAGTACGCCTCATTCACTATCGTGGTTTTGAAATTGCAAATGTCTAAGGGTTTTAGGGTCAATTCATACCGAGACCGCGAGAGTGGTCGTAGGGGGCGGCACTTGTGCAGGGTCCATCCGGATTGCTACCACCATCTTATCCATTAACTCACGGTGGTTCTGGTGTGGGGATAAGACAGCCGGTGAAATTACTAGCATAGAGGCATTCCATCTCAGTCCTCAGGGTTGGCAACGCATTTAAAGTCTTAGGATTGCAGTTTCTAGGTTGTAGTCTTGAGATTTCAATTTTTTATGGGTCTCAGATCCCACTTACCATCAGATGGACTGAGCGCTCGTGTGCCTTCTAACTGCCATAAAAAAATACGCGACGCTGCGACCACATGCGACTCAATATATACTTTATGTACGTCACTACGTTGTGAGTTGACCCTTACTCCACAACATAATAAAGGCCTTTTTAGAGTACGCCGGGCACACTCTGCACTTTAGGACGAAGCTACGAATTCCTCGGCTTGCATCAACGGTGATGATTTTTGGATGGACTAGGTGGCGTGCGAATAATTTAGAATTAGTCTAGTACAAAATAACCCCGCTTACGCTGATATGTGGCCAGTCAGCCAATGAGATGGGCCGACGATCTGGTCGAAATAGCCGGTAGTATCTAACTGAATAAGGAAGACCCAAGATCAGACGGAATGGAGTGCAATGGAGAGACTTTCAGCATTGAGTGGCAACAGGCTGAAGAAGAGAGTAAAAAAAAAAGCACAGAGGCACTTTTGACGAACCTAAACGCCGTTTTGATAGGAACAGCGCGTTCTGGAATGTGCACTAAATTATCATAGTTATATTGTATGCATTTAGTAGTATTCTACGTTAGGACTTATCTAGTCGTAGCGATGGTAGAACGTAATGCGATTCTTAATAGAATTTATTTGAATAATTTTATACTGAAAGAGTTTGGCTAACCCACAGGCCTAACCTAAAATAAATGGTTGATGTTATTTTACGCGATTTTAACAGTAATTTGTCTTCAATTTAGGTTGTTTACCCAAGTCATCAATTTAATTAAATTTGTTCATCTTAACCATTTTACATGAAACCGTATTATTTCGTAGGTACCTAAGTAAATATTTTACAAAGCTTTCTTGTCTTGTCCTAAAATAACCAAGATCTGTAACTTATATATACAAAACTAGCTATGGTCCGCAACACCGCGGTCGGTGGTCCGCGGACCGGTTCCGCGGTTTAGCTGTGCAAGCGTAACAAACAGACCAAGATACTTTCAAATTTACAATATTAGTATGGATTTACCTGGTATAACCCTAAACTACTCCAAACTTCTAATGGTGTAGCAATATTCGGGCCTGAGATTAATATGATGCGCTAACTCCTTACCTTCCCGTGCAAACTCAGGGGAACTAGTTAGGTAAAACGTTGAAAGCTTTATTTCAAACTTTTGTGTTGTGCTAATATCAAAACATTTAGCTTTGTAAAATTATCAAACGCCTTTGTTAAAAAACTAGACGTGACAAGTTTTTCTACATTCACGAATCAAGACAAGACCTCATTTCTCAGCCATGCATAACGTTCGTTCAATTCCACTAGATTGAAATTGACTGAACATTGTCTCAAATGAAAAATGAAAATTTTACACTCCACTATCGCCCTGACTACAATTTCTCTTGAATATAACCTTTCTCTCTATAACCTACTAAAACGTGGGTATTTGAAACTCCGCATCTAAAAGGAAAAATGAATGTCATTCAGCTATTCAGTCGATGAAAAAGTCTACAGTCTCTGTTATCTTCATTGTTTGCATATCTAAAATCGGCGTGCTCTCCTGGATAATAGAATGCGGTATTTGTGCTTAAATATTTACTTGTCTCTTAAGTTGCGTTTTCCTTTAAATAACAGTAGGTTTGTTGAGGAAAATTAAAGTATATACAAGTTGATTACTCTCAAAATTGCAATACATTTATTTGAACCCATCTTGTGTTTTTGTATGGCTGTTGTGTCGTTTTTAAACTCTGTCGTTTTTTTTTTTTATTTAGGAATGGTGGTCTAATACGATTTATCTTGTTTGCAAATTGCTGGAAACTTTTAGTCTCCACGATAAACATTTAAAAAAAAAATATATATGTCATATTTATGGTAGGTGGTCGAGGGCGGTTACAGAGTGGTGACTGATATTAGGTCATAGATCGGTGGGCAGACCATAAGCTCGTTGGTCTGATGACATTTGGGAGACAGTTGAGAAAAGATGGATGGCATTAGCACGAGACCGGCTAAAGTGGCGTGAAAATAAAGAGGCCTTTATCCCGCAGTGGGTAGATGTGGGCTGAAATGAGGATTGCCGATGTAAGGTTTGTAAAATAATACTGCAGTTAAACAAAAACAAATAGATTAAACTATCGTTGCTTACATTAAAATATCCTGTCAGCGCACTCGCAACTCTTAAAGCAAACTGGACTCAGCGTTGACAAATAGTCCACGATTCCGGGAGAGGTCAAATAAAATGCATTAGGCTCTTCTTCGCGGAACAAAGTAGGTAATCAAATACTCGGGTCTTCGGAGTACTAGTGCACTTACTGCGTTTTACTTGGTTGTTGCTTTTTTATTAGTAACAAGCTTGCGAAGAAAATAATAAATGGTGTTTGTGAGTTTTGAAGAAGAGTACATTTTTCTACGGAGATTTATATTATGATGAAGGTAAGGGGTATGAGTGACATTGGTACTTATTATTACATAAATCCTAAGGTAAGAGGAACATTATGATTAATTTCGTACAAAATGATTGTGATCCTTCATTCACCGTTCTTAGTCTACCTGATCTTAAGTTAAAAATATATATTGTATTACCTAACTATCTGAGTAGACTGTTATTATCCTGTCCAAATATTGTGCTCAGTTCGAAATAAATAAGGTTGTTTTGTTTTGAGACAGTAAAAATAACTTCATAGTTAAGAACGCGAAACACGCGTTGCTCTTAAATAGAGCCAGCCAGGTTTCCAGCTGATTCGGTTTGCGGTTTCATTTTACCTGAGAAGAATTAGTTAGCAGTTCTGCACTGAAAGTTCACTCGTAAGTTTTGCCAGGGCAGTAGCCCGAGTAGTATAATAAAAAAAAAATGCATTCATATTGAAAAACATTGATGCATTTGCATCTTATAATAAAATAAACAATTACGTTTCAAAAAAATCGAAATGATTACAGCCATTAAGAGAACGTGATATTGCTCGTTTATTAATATAGGAGGTATCAAATACCAAATTTTTATTTGAGTATTGTTTGCCGGCTTCTACCAAGTCCTGTAGGGTAAACGGCTTGATGGATTTTAAAGTACGGGTTATCGTTGGACTGGTCTCAGGAGTGTCGAATCTTATTTAATGCTAAAACTCAATAGGAAAGAGTAATTGTTTGTTTTCCGTCTTGACGTTTCAGTGCACTGATGTAAAATTCAGTAAAGAAAGTTAAAAGTCTGGAAACGGACTTAGAATAGATTTTCTACCGAAAATAATGTACTGCGTGTATAGAGTCGTCAGCAAAAATTAGAAGCCTATTATTTTACAAATGTAGCTAGACAAAGATAATAACATAGTTTTATTACAAGAATGGCTACACAAAAATAGTACAATGTTTTGGCTACTTAAAGCTTTATAAACTGTCATCGCTTCATAAAGTTCTCTGATTCAGTGCGCGAATGCCCTAATATATGTTGGCTACATGTCAACAAACTACTCGTACTTAACTCTAAAGGACTATCCACAAAAGTGGAAAACCGATGTGCTTTTAATCTATGTTATCTGAAATACACAGCAAAGTTCTAAATCCCGTAAGCCTGTAGAACATCAGCAAGTTTGTTGGGAACTCAGTCGTGCACTGCAGCTAAACAGCTCCCCAACGGGTTTGAAGAGCTCAAAATGCCTTAAAACTCTGAACCGTGGTGCTTATTTTTATTTTTGATGTATTACAGGGCTTAACTTATACATTATTTTGATAAATGAAATCAAAAATCTAATATTGCTATGCATATTTTTAGAACTTTAGAATAGTGAAAAAGTACGTAAGTTTTTAGGAAAGGCTCCAAACACAAAACTTAAACATTTTTATTAATCGTGTGGCCTTGCTAAATTGTAATAAACAAAAAACAACCTTAGGACGAGTTATCAATAAATATTTATCACTGATAATGAAAATTTATTCTTAAAAATATTGTTAAATTTAACTAATTCCTTATGATTCTAACACTAATAACGTTTCTCTACTAAATAAAACATATCGTTTCGATATTTTCTTTATGAAAAAATTGCTTTTCTAAATAGAGTAGAAGGCATTTCTAAAATGTACTTCTAGCCACTACAACCGGTCAAGTTTCGGGCAGAGTAACGAAAAAGTAAATTGAGACTCTTAACAACGTAGACGACATTATAACATGGTCTCTATTCAATGGTTCTACAACCAATTTGCCTTTGACCTGTTATTATATTTTTTAAATTGGCCGCTATGCCATTACTTTCAAGTAAATAGGAGCTATCGTACCGTTAACGTTGACAGTAAGGTCAAAAACAATAATGTGTTACCGTGTAGAAACTCGACCATGTACAGGTGTAGTGCATAATTGCTTTCCTTCGTATTTTCACGGAAACATACGAACGTGTCATGCTACTTCAGTCAACCTCAGTACTTTTTGTACTGTGACCGACTGAAATAGCAAGACACGTTCGTACGTTTCCGTGAAAATACGAAGGAAAACAATTATGCACTACATCTGTACGGTAACTACATGGTAAGTTATTTTTCTCGTTGAAACATTTGTTACAGTTCGTTCTCATGGTATAACTTAGACCTGAAGAAATTTTAACTACATTTTTGGAGAAAATCCCTGAGAGGAAGAGATAAATCAATCTGCACCTAGACGTTAAGTAAAACGAAAACTGACTGAATTGAGTGTATTGTACACATAAATCGTATATATACACACAGCAAATGATAATTCATTTTATATTGAAACTTCACACGATGCAATAGAAGATCTGTATGATTCCAACATGTTTCACTGACGACAATTTTAACAGGTATTTTATGAAACGTTACTAATTTTAACTTTTTAGTTTTCCACTTACTAAGATTTATTGGTTTTTAACTTAATACGAGTACATGCAAAAAATAATCAAACAGACCTATCGACCACCACGCATTTGGTCGATAGACAAATTCGACAAGTCGATACGGTTACCCATTTAAAATGTAGCCTTTTTAACACAAAACAAAACATAATATGCAAAAAAAGCGATACCATATTTGACATAATAACGGCTTTTTTTTATTTGACTGTAAGTACTGTCATAAGGTCAAAAGTACGATATCTTAGTAAGATGGGTGAAACCAAAATAGAACAAAAATCCTGTATTTTCCTTCTGTCAATATCATTTCTACTTATTACGTTACACTCAATGATATAACGAGCCATGTATAATGTTGGTTGTTGACAGAAATACGTGGAACAAATCCCACGTGCTTCTGTCAAGTCCACTAGATAAAATCTTTAACCGAACAATTGTTCTCGCATGTGATATCCCTGGAGTTATTTCGTTAATAATTGATAAATCTTAACATTGGCGAAATATAGGTACACTAAAGCAGAAAGGAGTGAGAGCCAATAATGGACACAAATAAACCTACAAATGTCTAAAGATGACACTGCAAAGTGAAGTCGCAGTTGGATTCATCTTGAAACGACGACAATGGCTGTTTCAGCTCATTGTGTTAACTGCAGAGGCTTTATTATCGCCGCAAACAACTAATCCGGTTCGAAGACAAAGACAATCGAATGAGAGAAACGTCAGCCCCGAATGCAATCGCCGATCTGAGGTCTAGAGAGAATTAGAAGGATTAATTATCTTGGTAAATAAAAAGAGACAAATATAAGTATCATATAAGTATGTATATAGCATGATTAGTAGCTGGGTCTTTAACTTTTGTTTTTATAAATGATAGTTTTAACTCTATAGTGATATTGATAAAGTAACTTGACCGCAGTAACTTGAAATGGAATTGCAGGAGGCCTTTACTCGTAGAGAGGTTCTCAATAAATTTAAATAAATAATTATATGTTTGTATACTTATGAATAATGTTAAAATAATGCGAAATAATAATGCACACATAATGAAATTTAACCCATTAAAAAAATTAAATGATTAAATATGTAATATAATCACGTATGAAAATGAAATGTATTTTTTTATTGACGAATAAAGAGGCTATGTTATTATTATTAAAGTAACTTGACCGCATTAATTACTTTACTCGTATTGACAACGATTGTATCTATACTCTAATATTACCACTGATTGCAGATGCAGATGCAGTAAGCTACAGTTAAAAAGATTTGGGAGAGCCAATGCAAATATCTGATTAATACATAAAATAAAATCAATATGTTAAACTTTATTGGTATGGAAGTTATTTAGGACAAATGGGCGTCTAGACACATAATTAAATTTACAAAGTTAAATTAGTTTGATTCGTTGAGGGGTATTTCACAGTCACCAGTCATTTTACACATTCATATAACGATGAAAACTGACTATTTAGACCAGTCAATTTACACACTGAAGCCTCTGAACGCGGTCTCGGCTCTGAAAATCCACAAACAGTAATAAACCGACGGCCTCGCAAATGACGCTATTTTGTGCGCCGTCACGTGACTCGCGCTACGTGCGAAAGGATGACGGTATAGTCGGTATATACTAGATACTTTACCTGCCGCTCGGGGACGTGAAACGTCTTCTTTAGACGATTTACTCACTAGCTTGTCAACATTTTCGAAGGCATTGCCTTAGAATGCGAAGTTAAACGGGCCATGAAATGGTTTTTGGAGTAGGAAAATAAATATAGAAAGCAGACGTGATGATTGCTGTTTTTGATATAATGATAAGAGGTACAAATAAGTTACTTTTTCTTTGGTTACAGCAAAATGAAGAAGCGAATCCAGCGTGGTTGTAACGAAGTCTTACAAAAACGTGATGGTTCGTTAGCTCATTTATTCACTTTGTACAAAATCCGAAACTCATTCTCCAAATTCCGAGCTCCTTATCAAATTGATAAAGACAAACAAAATAATGTTACGTCGATACAAACCACGACCCCTTTTTATTCATTATTGTGCAGAAGCTATAAATAAAACACACAACAAAGGGGAATCAATATCACGGTATCTTGAGCGTAGTGAGAATTATTATGAAGAAAGGCGTTCTCGAATGCGTTCACCGCACGTACATAAATGTAAATTAGCTTCTAGTGGAGGAAATATATTTCTCAAAGGCCTATTATAGAGTTGACTAGTTTTGCAATTTTCTCTATAATTGAAATGTATATTTAGTGATCGTTTAAATTACAGAGTTTCACCATTTTCACTTTGAAACCATTGCGTCATGATAGTTTTAGTCACCATCGCTTGTTTACAACAGATGATGCCATCGGTTTTCAGAAATGATAAGGAACGCTTCGGCAAAACGTCAGAAGTGGGCTAAATCACAATCGTTGTTACGTTATCGAAGTGATAACCAATACAAACGAGTTAAGGTGATCAGAACCTTATCGTTTTTTGTGTAAACGTGTGGGGAAATACGTCGCTGATTCAAACGTAGATGACTAAGTCAATGAGTATTTTTTTGTTGACTTCACTTGTATCTGTTATTATTATCTCATAATTGGGCTTCAGTTTTTCTTGACTATACGGAATAATAATGTGTTTTACTTTGCGATGTGAAGATAAAATGGTATACAAAAAAACTTTTGCTACTCGTTAAAGCACGGTTAGTTAGTTAACGTTTGCTAGGCGAAATCAAAGAGCGATAGTATGTAATTTGAAATTAGACCACGGCTAATTTTTTTTTTTTTTAAATAATAGCAAATGTTTGAAAATTAAATACCTACAATTTATTAACAAATAACTACATTCATTATCAAAATGACTTACCATAACGTTGTTAGAATAGAGAGTATCGTAGGACTCGGCTTTAGAGCACACATTTCTTAGCTTGTAAGGTTTTTTCAGCGGTGGAGGAGGCTGCGCGTGCCCAGGTTTGTGCGAGGGAGACGCCTGTTGTTTTTCAACTCCCACATGATTTGAGGTCGACTTGTTGTCCTTCTCCTTCACATGTTTGCTGTTGTGGGTCAGGTTGTTCTTCGTAAAGTTGCCAATTTGCTCGAACATACTTGTTAAGTGTTGAGACATCATCTTGATTTGCTCTTACTGTTTCATCTACGTTTAACCAAACTCGAATATTCGCATGTTCTTTTCACACTGTTCAATAGTCAATTATAATCTTTATTTTTTCCATTCTATAAAAATATAATGAGTAAACGTCCGTATGAAAAATAACTTTGTCAATTTCAACAAGAACGCGGCATTTTAATATTGCTAAAAGATTATTTTGATTATCTTAATTATACTTCGATTTAAATATATCTGGGTAGCTTCTAAACGATTACACCGGAATAAATAAAACTTTATTTACAAACAGAATACAATAACAGCTATTTATCCGTTAAGTTGAGAGTTTACCTATTATGAATATTCAAGACTGTTTGAGTTTGTCGCTTTTACGCTTAGGAAGTTTCCTAAATAATGCCTTGTATGACATGTTCAGAAGACTTCACGTGTAACACAATGTCTTGATGACTATTTAAGATGCTGTACATCTTAATAGTCATTAAATTATAATTGGAACTACGTTTGTTATTAATAATTCTCGAGAGCGTTCCGCAAGGTAACATCCTTGGTAACATCTTCTTCGTTAAGCCTATAAAATCGAAACTATGTGTCTCTTTGGCGACATTGTTACAGGTAATGCCTCTAACATAAATTTCCAGCTACAAGTTCCCTAAATACCGAGGCTCAAACATGTTATAACAGGCCGACGTGCGAAACAATGTCTAGCATCGATACCGTCACTTGTATCCGCCGGGAGTTCGCCCGCGGGGACTCACAGTCTGTTTACACGATGCTTGCGATTTAGTGTTATGATTTCAGTGGGACTGGGAATTTCAATGTCAATGATGTATTTGAGTTAACATGCTTACACTTTGTAGGATAGACCTGTTTTTGGGTATCCGAAGTCGCCTCGAGTATATAGGTTATTATTGAAAGTTAATGAATATGTGAGGAATATAATATTATTTTTAAAATGATACTGTTTTGGGCAAGAGGTGATGAACTAAACATTATTTTAAGCACTAGACAAGAAAACTATTCTTTTCATAGCTAATACGTACGTATATGGGGATATGGAACGTAATTCACGCAAAGTTTACTTCTAGCGGGAATTGAAAGTCTAAAGTTCTAAATCTACTTCTAAGCCTAGTTCCTCCTTTACCTAGGACTCATTGCTTGTTTTTAAATACAAACACAATTTCTTTGAACATTTTAGCGATGTGTCACGAAATTGACAAAAAGGTTTGTTTCCTAAACTTCAATGTTTCCCTTTGTTTTGCTTCAATATTAATCAGCCATCAAAGTACGTGTCGATCAATCACAACTCCAAATGTTTCACTCCAGTACAATATTGTCTCGAGGAAAGTTTCAAAAATAATGAGGCAATATTTTTGGGCGTATATTTTTTAAACAAAAGCGTGGCAATAATGGGCTATCAAAAGTTCCACAATAAGAACAGATCGCGGTATCTTATCGTGGACAAGTTTTTGAATTACTTTCATCGACTTTAGGTCTTTAAATTAATTGAAATCTTAACAATTGTATTATGCTAATGTAACTGAAGTTTCCTTGGAGATGGTATTTTAATGTTGAACGATATTATTCTGGTCAGGAATGAAAATTAGCTTTGTTGCGCGTGACGTCCTTATTAATTAGGTATAAACAAGTGGCGGTCAGAATTAAGAATTAGCAATTTTCATTTGTATAATTTACGCTTGTGCAAATCTTAAACGGTAAAAACATTTCTTTGTTTCAGAGGTTTTTTATAACTTTTAATTATTAATTTATCCACAATAATATACCCCTTTTATAAGTAGATCGCTTCTATTCATGCTTAATTTCAATTCAATTCAATTATTTATTGTTTTTTCATAACGATACAGCTTATTCTAATAAATAAGTAATAACAAAATTAACCCTGGAGGCTTCAGCAATACTGCGAGAGATGAGGCATAAAAATAATTAGTACACTCGTAGACAAATAATACGGGTCACAGTGCGTTTTTCATACATACGAATTCAGAAAAACATCTAAAATGGTAATAAATGTAAGGAAATCCAAATCGTGACCCAAACTCTCTCGCTGTGGTGTTACCTGATTGTGCGCTTGGTTAGGTATCTTAAGAATCCCGTTAGTTACTGAACCTCGGAGTATCCACCATTAAATCTCACTCAAAACCCCTGGCAACGAAGTAGCCTTGTTTGTATGGAAAAACGTACTCTGACTCGCATTATTTGTCCACGAGTGTATATTATAACTATTATTAATTATTGTAATGTGTCTTCTGTAGTTGTGTTGTATAATAGGCATTGTTTACTAGCACTGGTTTCAGTTTATTAATAAATATATTTTCCTTTTTTTCTTCTTTTAGATTTTCAAGTTATTTAATATGACTAAAGATGAAATATACAAAACAAATACTGTCTAATAAATCTCTTGTGCTAAATCAGTTCTCTTGTGTTAAAAAGGCAAAAGCGTTATAAGTATTTAAAATGTAAAGTTTAGCACCTTCTTTGCAAAAACCCTCAACAAACATGCAAAGACAAATACTTTTCAAGAGCAGGGTCAGATATTATTTCTCATACAATATGTATGAAAGCTATGAATTTTTCTTGTTCTTCAAAAACACCCAGACATGATTTACGCAAAGAAATACAAAATACCCTCATGAATATATTGTTCCTGTGTAACAAAGACAGCATATATTTATGCTAAGGGAATTTTAAGCATAGCTTTTAGGGCTCGTGTTGGACTTAAAATATGACAGCATCCTTGTTTTAAAGCTGATAAAAGCCTGAAGCATTACAAGAGAACTTGGTAATTTTCTATGGTGAAAACGCAGGCGGAAAAAGGGTCAGGTTGGAAAATAAATTTGAAAAATAAAACCTGATTAAACCTGATCGCAGTGAGTAAATAATTAAGTAATATATGACTCTGCTACTATTTTCTAACGCATATTTAATGCCAATTTTTAATTAACTGTATAATAAAACTCACTTTTGAAATACAAAAGCGCAACCTACTCAAACTATTATGCACATATTTAACAGAAAACGAATTCTGACCTAATTGCACGTTCGCGTTTCATATTTTGCAAATATTTTACTATGCAGATTAAGCCGTTTGTTCCAGTTTTGGCCTTAACTTGCGTTTTCGTGGTATCGAATTGCGAAAAGAATTGTTATTTTTTTTTCTACTGGCTTAGATTATTTTTAACACTGAATATTAATTACTTACGTATATTTCTCCACTTATTTTAGCTATCTTTCCAAATGTTAGCACTTCCGATCGTTTGTACTAATTCACACGTATCTATGCATTTTATTTGTTGGCTATTAATTATCGCTCGAAACAAAAACAATTCTAAAACTATTTATTGGTAAGACGTAGGTACTATACCTGTGCATTTTTTTTTGTTTCAAATAAAACATAAAATATTATACCGTAAGTCATGCGAAGCGAAGATTATGCTCAGTTTAAAATAAAAGGGTAGGTCACGTGGGTGGATAAAGCTCATCGTCACGTGAAAATGTCGAACGAGCGAGCCACGTTGTTAGCAATAACAGGGGAATTCACCTAGTAGCTTATATATACCTATATATGCCTAGGCGTTTATAACGGGTCAGATTTCAACACTTAATAGAGAGAACAGGTAGGTACACGATAATTCATTTCACTTACGGATGGAAACAACGAACACCACATGGACGTTTTATTTTTGAGGGATGTTTTATTTTTGAATACAATAAAACAAAGTAATTAGGTTTTTTCAAGTTTAACACATGATAAAACAGTAAAATCATGTGTGTTTTTACGGTTTGTATTATGTTTTAAAGCGTTTTTACGGTCTTTATTTACATAAACGAATCATCACTATGAAATAAATAAAGAAATAAAAACATTTATTCGTGACAAACATAACGAAGAACAGATAAAAACTTAGGTATAAGAAGAAAGTAGCCGCGAAATGGACCCAACTCAGCGTAATACTGGCATTATAGTCAGCACTGGTCATCCGTTGGAACCATAAATGACCCTTTCGATCTGTACACACGACGTTAATGTTTTTCGATTAATTCGATTCCCAAGGCAGATGAAATTTCAAAAATTCAAAACTGCCAAAATCACTATTTAAAAAAAGAACTAAATTTCCTGGGCGTAGAATTTGGTATTTCCATTATGTAAGGTAGTTGCCATCCATGCGACGTTCGTTTTTCCAGCCTGTACCTAAAACATAAACTGGCTGACACTGGCTGATCGATCACCGCACAGCCGAAGGCGCTGGACCAACGGACTTAAAATTTGGAGCGAATATTCCTTGGATATCTTAGGTATGCAAAAAGAAAAGATTTTGGAAATTCATCCCCTCACGAGTTTAAATCGGGGGCGTCCTCTAGTTCAAGATGATAGTTTTTCATGATCAAATGTTGTGCGTAACCGTGTATTAGCATAGATACCTACATTTTAGTTTTATGTTGAGACGTAACATTTGTCAACCCCCTAATTTAAGATCATTGAATTCAGTTATCACTTAAAATGATTAACATAAGTTGTAAAAACGGACATTTGCTCTTTAAACGGAGTAAAAGAGTTGAAAAATATAAGTAAGCAAATGAAAAAAGGTGATAACCGTTTAAACCAAAACTGAATAGGTACTCATAACTTTTCCCTCGGCTGGAATACCTTTCGGAAACCCAAGTCGTCATTACGGTCATTACGTGACGTCATTACGGTACCGAAGACGTCATCAAAATAATTTGGGTATTTTTGCATTGGACGCCATAATAAAGGCAACCATTTAAAAAAAAGTTTTTACATCGATTAATACGTGCGTTACTTATTTTTCCTATTACGTTACGATTTGTTCAGTAATTTTTCATCAAAGGTTTTTAGTTTTTTGGCAAAAGTAACGACAGATTGTCAAACTTTTTTAGAAATGTTCATCCACCGATGAACCATTCATTCTGTACACTGTTTAAACAGCTGAATAGCCTTTTTGTGAATACCAACAACCATTCCAAAAATACAAACATATCGTTGAAAATAAAACCTGAATCCTAATACAATAGTCGCATCTTTTCTTCCTTGGCTGAAATCGCTTACCCTTTGCAAACCCAAGCTGTCATTATGGTCATAACGGTTCCGTTGACGTCATCAAAATAATTTAGGTAATTTTCGCTTCGTACGCGATGGAAAATTAATTCAATAGTTTGTAAAGGTGCCTTACGGGGCTGTTTTTACGCTGTAATGGGTTCAAATCACTGCTGCAACGCTTTTGTGCGGTTGATGAGTTTTGGAAGTCCAATTTATTTGGTCGGTTACTCTATTGTATGTATTTTCTTTACCTAATGAGGTTTTATATAGGTTTTTTATTGAAGATTTGGTTACTTTAGTACATTTTTATGACTGCGTGCTATTATAACTTGTAAATTTTTATTGATGGACTAAGTAAATGGTTATTAGGGTCTTCTGTATCAAATATATTTCTTTTAAAAAAAATTACAGAATTCGAGGGGTTATACGTTAGAAAGAATTTATTTTTATTTTTTGTAGTGAAAAATATTGCTGTAGTGCAGCTTATTAGTTTATAACTAAAAATGTAATTAATACCTATTGTAAAAACTAAAAAATGATCGATAACTAAATTTTGTCTTTTGTTGTTTATCCGTGTTGCGTTTTCATGTTTTCCCACAAAAAAATTTTTCATTCAGTGTATTAATAAACTGTAATTCTTTAACTTATATTCAATTACGTAAAAAAATTATTTGTTTTGTTTAAAAAAGTGACAAAGTTACGTAACATACTAGACAACTCTTTTCCAAAACTTACTATAACTTAGATCAACTTCGAAAATGTTAAGTGCCAAGTTCACTAGCGTAAGTGGCACTTACATCAGTCCGAGTGCCACGGTGGCGTCGCGTGTACTGCTGGTACCACCGACCATCCGCAGTCAACGACGGCCGACCACTCTTCAGGGGATCTATGGCGCACGCGCTAAGATGCTCCGCCCACCAAAACTTGTGAAAGTGAACGATGAAAGTTTCTGCCGATGGTTTCTGAAAGTTTACCGCTTGTAGTATGATGGAAAAGTATTTAACCGTTGTAGAATAAATAAATGATTGGTATTAAGTTTTTCTGGAGTGTTTCTTGGCCTCCCAGGCTTCAAGCTCTGACACATATTAATTTGCGAGATATTGTTTGACTGGTATTCACCCAAGGGGTGTTACAGGCTAAAATATAACCTACTCGGTCCTGCATGATGCTGCAGATGTAGTGGGATTTTTAAAGCTTGCTTTCCTTATATTTGAAAAGTTATGATAATGGGTGTAATTCGATATAGTGCGATCCAGAAATATCAGACGCGTATTAGACAAGAATCTAATTTATTTTAATCATATTTATTGACAAGTACCTATACATTTAATGATTCTTTATTTCCTCGTAGTATTGAAAGATGGCTCTGTGCTGTAAGGGATAAAAAAAAACGATGAATAATATTGGAAGCAAGATATTAAAGATTAAACTTTTATCAAAATAAGCAGAATCGTATACACACACGCGCAGGACATATTTATAATGTCTCGGCTACTGTGCACTTAAGAGTATTACATCGTTCGAGAGGTTATGTTTTTTTTAATAGATCTATCATAATACTTCTGTAAAATTACAGTAATGGCAACATTTTTGACCTTAGATAACTGATATTTAGATTTTTATTCCATAAATGTTCTTCCCGTCCTCACGTACAGAATAAAAGATAGATGCTCACAAAGGCAACTATGCATCAATTTAAAGCTGCACAAAGAACTATGGAGCTATCCATGTTCGTTATTTCACTTTGCGATCACGTGCCGAATAAAGAGATAAGGCGCAGTAGGTATTGAAGTTCCGGATGTCGGCAAGGGGATAACGCAACTGAAGGTACTGGCCGAAGGTACGAGTACAATGTGCAAAATGTAAAATATTTGTTATCGCCACAATTGTGGCTAAGATTAGGTCATAGAGCAGTGGGCTCGTTGGTCGGAATATAATTGGCAGGCAGTTGGAGAACGAAAGATGACCTTAGCACAAGACCCTGCTGTAGGTGGATGGGGGTAGAAATGATGAATGATTAAATTATAATAGTTTGGGGGAGCTGCGAAAATAAGCTAGAAAGAAACCAATAATTGTAATTACTTTAGTAATGCCTAAGTAAGAAAATCACAAAAAAAAAAAAACTGTTTTAAAACTAAAATAAATATTGAATTTTTTATCATTGTGTTTGTAATTTTGCGTCTTATTTTTTAGGGTTCCGGATCCAAAAGGGTGCCACCATATGGGTGCGTACCCTATTACCAATTGTAAGTCTGTCTGTCTATTACAGGGCTGTTTCTTTTAAATCATAATGCTAGACACTTGACTTTTTTGACTATGGCCGCGTACAAATACATACATAAACTCACGCCCTCATTCCCAGAGTGGGGTAGGTAGAGCTGCAGAATTACCAACAACTCAAAAAAAAAAAAACATAATTCTATAACCACATTTTGCACAATAAGGTAAGATGTTTACTAGTGTATCAGTGTTAGGTTGCAAGCCAATCGCCTAACAGTACTACACGGCTTTATGCCCTTAGTCACCTCTAACACTGCCGTCGCTATATGTATTTGAAATAATCATCTTTGTTAGGAAGAATCTACATAATTTCCCAACGAACATTGATAAGCCAAAAGCAACCAGGAGCACAGGAAAGCTCAAAACCACTTTTTATAGACTGGCCAAAACTTCAAAATCATTCTTGGGAAATTGTGTAAAATTCTACAATAAAATTCCAAAAAGTATTACTGAACTTACTGACTCTAAATTTAAATCTGTCGTAAAACAAAAACTAATTTCCCGAGCATATTATAAAGTAAACGATTATATCATGGATAGGGATGTTTGGCAGTGAGTCGTCCGTCCTGCATGAGTAATCTACGCTAAAAAAAGGTGCACCTACTGTACAAAAATACCGTGATATTGTAAACTATTTATAATTATAATGTAATGATGTAAACCTTTTTCTTGAAAAAAATATACCTTGCCGAGTTTCTTACGCCGGTTCTTCTCGGGGCAAAGGTTTTATTTTTCGAACCGGTGGTAATGCTTTTTGACATTCATAGGTGCATTATATTATGCCTAAATTGAAGAATAAAGAACTTTGACTTTGACTTTGACTTTACGAAATCCACGGGAAGACATGGAGTGGCACTTTTCTAATCCGGCAACCACACGGTACAAGTACAAATAATAAAAACTAAATAAAGATAAGAACTGTGTAGGGATAAACTGCGCAAAAATGCTTGGATATGTTTTCGTTGGTAGGTAATAAATGCCCTAAGTAATAAATAAAAAAATCCAACCTACCAATGAGTATGATATATCCAAGCATTTTGGCGAAGTATGTAGGTACATCCTAATCGAATTAGAGGGGTGCTTATGCAAGAATCGTAATAGAAACCCTTTCTGCGTGAACCCGACTTGTTCTTCGACCAAATTTTGAAAGTACAATTATATATAAACATATTTAAAAAAATATACTTCCGGATCAAAAGGTAACATTAAGTTAACGGCTATTACGCCGTCACGGCTTTTAGTCGTCGGCAATAACGACCTTATTGCTATAAGGGATGATAGATAAAAATAGTCGTAACACCAGCTGTAAACAGTTTACAGTTAAACGTAAAGCACTCGGAGTATAGCTGTGAAATGAAAATGTTCATGATCTTATCTTTAACCGTAAACGTATAAGTAATGAGGGGAAAGCGGATTTTTTATTGCAAAGAGAACGTTTACAAGCACGTGCCACCAGCCACCGGTGTAGGTATTCATTATTATGTATATACTCGTACGTTCCCATATTCAAAGCGGGGCCCTACACAAAATGCATTGCGAAAATTGTATAGTCATCAAAATTTATATTTAAATTATTTATATTTATACAGTTCATCGCAAATCGTTATCGTTAGCGTTATGTACTTGTCTAGGGCCTCTGGACATAATTTTGATTTTTTACGTACAAATATAACCCATTTCATGTGATAAACCTTCTATATCCGCCAAGCAGCAGTATTCGCATCGTTGTGTTCCGGTGTGAAAATATGAGAACCGGTGAAATTACTAGCATAGATGTAATCCACCTTGGTCTTCATGGTTGGCAATGCATTTGCGGTCTTAGGATTGTAGTCTTAAGAGTGCAAATGTCTACGGGTCACAGATCCCACTTACCATCAGGTGGCTTGTGTGCTCGTTTGCTTTCTCCAGTTCCATATATAGGTAATACTAGGGGACGCCCGCGACTTCATACGCGTAGAATAAGTTTCCTGCGACTGCCTCTAACCCTTTAGGGGGTGTGTTTTGAAAAATTCAGTACTTGAGGTACAGCAGTTTCGGCTGTGAGTATATGATATCTAAGTCAGTTAGTCAGGTTTCCCTTTTATATAAGGCCCGTACCGAAAAGTTTTTTTACAGAGTATATTTATGATATCAATTAAACTACAATGAACAGCAAGAATGTTTTGTTTTAGTTATATGATGTGTAATGTCTATTTACAATGAATGTATACATTTTATGGTTTTGCGGCTGAACAAGCGATTTTTTTTCTTCGAGCTTGGCATTAAGTTTTGCACAGTAGTTTCGGTGCCTTTGTCGGCGTGTTTTTTCCACTTCTTTTTAAAATCTGTCTCTGATGTTGCTGAAGCACAGTTTTTATGCAACTCAGCTTTAAATAATGCCCATCACCCCTTCATGAGTCGTAACTGGGGCCAGTTTGAGGGGTTCATATCTTTGGGCACACATAGCACGTTGTTTGAAGCCAGTCACTCTTGTCTGGCTCGGGCATAATTTGCAGTAGCCAGATCGGACCAAAACAACACTTTCCCTTCATGCTACCTTATACATTGTAAAAACAAACCGTATATACATTTTTGGACATAAGTATCTGCATTTATGGTACTTTTAGTGATAAATGACCCAGTGCGTTTTCCACAGGAACATATTGCTTCGTAGATTAAATATTTTTCCCCAAACTTTCTGTAAAAATATATTTATTTTGATAGCTGATATTCGCCTTATTTTCGGTTGTGTAGAATTGGTCACCGGGCGAAGACCTAAATTGTTTTTTCACTATGTCTCATCATCTATGAGAACGCATGTTAATATTTCGTACCGTTGCATGACTTATATTCACCATCTTTCCAACCGCTGCAAACGTTGAATTAGGATTTTCAATGTACGTTCGCAAAACGGTTTCTCTACGAATTATTTTATCGTCCTGCATTTTAAATAAAAACAATACCTGTCCTGAATTAATTATTCCAATCGATACATTAAGATGACCCAAATTAAAGCTTATAATCAGAAAAAAAAAATGTTTCCCATTTCGTATTTTACTAGTATGCAGACTCTGTAAAAAAACTTTTCGGTACGGGCCTTATATAGAAAATCATATTCAATTCGTGGTTTGAATAGGTATTAGAAACCGAGAGAAAGTAACTTTAACGCATAGTTACCTCGTCTCTTATTTCGGTAGCGAGTTTGACTTGACTCCCCAGTTACGTATTAACTCCGGAATTAGGCGTCAAGTCGCCGTCAATAGAACTGAACGATGTAAACAAATTAGTACTGTTTGACACATAACCTCAAATATTCAGAAAGCGTCTTTTTACTAAAATTAACGTATTTTGAATAGTTACTCAATCTTAAACTTAATATGAAAATAATGGTCTAGTGGTAATCATTGCAAAGACTCACTTGATCTTTAAAAGGACGTGATTATCGAGTAATCATGGTGAATTGGTTGGGTTGGTTTTATTCACATCTTTTGCAAGTTCTATTGACGGCGACTGTACGTATAGCTTGGTCGTATTTTTGCATGACGGTTTCGTATGTATCTGCAAAGATGAAAAAAACGTAAGCGACATAACACATACATAGCGAAAGGACATTTATCATACTAAACAATTTTTTTTATCTTGTTTGCTATTTTTAAACACCCTTAATTAAATGGCGCCTATCGGCTAGCTTCTTTTGACTGGGTTGTTTTAAATCTGGATCGTAAATCATAATCATTACTTTTTATGTAATTCAGGTGGGTTACTTTGAAACTTGGTAATGAAGCTTGCTAAGTTTAAACCCCCTCATTCTTCTCTCTTAATACAATCGAGAGAACTTTGAGACTTTCGGAGTAGAGCTGTAGTAACATTGTTTATTACGTCTTTCATAACCAAACCTGTTCTTTTGTAGGCATGAAAAATAAATATTTGTGTTAATATTCGGATACATCTCGTATTGTTCTTGTTTTTATTACAAGCCCCATTTAACACTATATAATCGATTATTATTAATGAACCATTCTTCTACGATGCCCTTTATTTTGGAAAAAATATAGTGTTTTCAATCACACAATACGCTCCGCCAATCAAGTAGACGTTGCACGGTTGGGTCAATGAAAGAACAATCGGTTAAGTGCAAGTCGGACTCGCACACGAAGGGTTCCGTACTACGGTAAAAATCTAAAAAAAAAATTATATAAGTTTTTCTTGAAGTTATAATCTATGCCCGCCGAAACCCACAAATCCGCTATTCACTCTTGGTTTGTATTTTCAGTTAAGTAGTAGAGTAGGATGGCCATTATTTGTGACATACTAAATACTAAGAAATAATGTTTTTTTATAAACACACTAATAATAATATTTCAAAAATGTATTGGTATATCAATCAGACTTAAAAAGTTAATCCTATACTTGGTTTATATTTAAATAAATCTGGTCTATGATTTAAGTGTAAAGCGGGGTCACTTTAAATTTTAAAGCGGTTGTAAGCGCGATGTTTTTGTTGAAGTAGCAATTTCATGAAAACATAATTACTCGTTTAGATTGTGCTTCGTTGTTAGGATAAACATTGTTGCTGTTGTTAAATTATATTTTGTTATTGATGGTAACTTCTGGAATTTAATGACCCATATTATTAAACAACTGGTATAACATAAAACATAAGCACTAATAATATCCATTCATCAGGTAGGCACTTAATAAATCCCCTTGCGATATAAAAAGCCATTATCAATGTAACGATTCCAATCTATTTGTCACGTGTAGAAAGCATATTGGTTGTGGATCTGATAAAGTTTGATTGAAAATGCATATAATAAATTGGGTCGGTAAAAATTATAAACTACCCAGTACAAAAAGTTGCCTAAAAAACACACACACACACACACTAACTCGCACACATGCTCAACTCATACCTCAAATATTTTAGTAATTTAGAATAATTATTGTTGTGCCATACTCGGCCTTAAAATTAAAATTATTTGATTAGTTTATGTAGCCTTTAAGTTTCCTTTTTCAGTATGTAGACAGTAAACTGTACTCTCTTTTAAAATTTTAATCCGAATCCGGTTACCACGTGACAGGCATAGCCTAGTGTGGGACCAACGGATAATCTGTTCCATTTGTTACTCTTAACTTTTAATAAATGAATTTTTATTTATTTTTATTTATTTTAAATAATTCAAATTTTTTTTTTATATTACAAGCGTTTTAGCAAATTAAAGTGTTAACATACGCACATAATATGTTGATGTTGCTAAAATTGTTTTCAAATCCTGGTCACGGCACCGAATTTTAAGAAACCCTCTGTGCACAACCCTTTATTTTAAATTAACAGCAAAATAATTCGTACAACCTGTTAATTCAAATCTTATTGTTGCACACAATGAACAAGCTTCAAACCCGCAAACACCCCCCACGCTGGTATTACTCCCGGTTATAGCCCAACTCTCATAGGTATAATGTTTTTTTATGCTCCAGCAAATAGCGCCATAACGTTGTGTCCAGACCTTTGCGGCCATCATATAAATGTAAGCCGCATTTAGAAGGGGTTTCACATTTTTAGCGACAAAACGAGCCTTTACAATGTTTGAATGAGTAACAAACGAGCTATATAAGGGACAATGTTGCTAAAACAGCCATTGTTAAGGTTTTCAACCGCGATTTTGAGGTATTTTAACCGTAATGGCAAAAACGGATACAACCGGTACGTGTACGTGATTGTTTGTATTATCATTGATAAAATACTTGAAGACCCGCTAGACAATGCGGCTATTAAGAAAAAAAAAAGGTCATGTATGATCATGCCCAGAAACGTGTTCAATGGCGGTCAAAAAATCCAGGCTGTCAAAAAAGTCTACCTATACATAAAACGGAAGTTTTTTTTTCTTCCTAATCATCATGAAGGGTGGTAAATATTAACAGGTGGCAAATACTCTAAAATCCAAAAGCTTCTTGATCTCTCCTTTCATGCAAATACTTAACATTTAAAATAAGCTTGACCACTTCGTTAGACACAACTGCAACGAAAACTGTGCTAAATCACCTCTTAATATTATGATTTAATAAAAGTAATAAGTTTTATTTAACTTGACAAATAGGTAATTTAGGTGAAACAACATATAAAAAAAACGTATAAGTAAAAATGTAGTGTAGTGAAACTTAGCTGAAAATAAAAATAAAACTAGAAAAGCCTTCTGCAGCATTGTCCCGAAGAGAAGAAGCTCTTAGGTGAAAAGTTAACTAACTAATTTTACATTACCATATAATCCGAGCCTTATTGTAATTTTAGTCGTATTTCTAAGGACATGTTTTGTCAACGAGGTTCTTATTGTTTTTGTTTCTCAAGTAGGATTTCCGACTCAGATACGTGTCGAGTTACAAAATCCCTCAAACGTCTCTTATGTCTTTTAGGATTGACGCTGGTGTCAAATAAAGCGATGGATTTTCAGAAAGAATCTCAGCGCTTTTAACCGTAAACTTGGAAACAGTAGGGATGAACAACAATTATGTATTAAGACGATTCATTTTCAAAAACAAATTACGTTGACGTTTGCGTCGTGGATGTAATGAGAGATGATTATAAGAGTAAATAATAAAAGTAACTCATGTCATCATTACTACATACCTACCTAGAGCTTCGTGTGGGACTAGGTCAATTTGTGAGTTTGTCGCCTGAAATTTATTTATTTTATGAAGAAAAGTGTAGTTTTTTGCAGACGCCAGTTTTAACAGCATTGGGATTAGTTGTGTCTGCGACTTTCCTCATCGCCTCGCCCTTAGGTCTCGTGTTTGGTGCAGAAGAGGACTACAGCCAGAAAACTCTAATAACTTAAGGGTAAATGCCACAACAAACAGTTGCCTCACTTAATGTTACGTACATTAACGCAGCCGTTCAAAGTCAGTTTAAATACACTCAGGAGCAAAAATACCGGGTCAGAGTGCATTTCGAAGCCTTGGTTCCTCGGCAGGGGTTGTTTTGAGTGAGGTTTAATGGTGGATACTGCGAGGTTCAATAGAGGAGGTTAAAAGTTCTCAAGATACCTAACTGATCGCACAATCAGTTAACACCACGGAGGGAGAATTTGGGTCAGCATTTGGATTTTCTTACATTTTATTGCCATTCTAGATGTTTTTCTGAAACTGCTCAATTCCGGCGTTAACCGCAGATTTATTAAGTTGGGTATCCTAGGCACCCTGGAAGTCCTGTATCGATGCTCGAGGTATTCATCATCAGATTTCACTAAAAGCATTCCCTGGCGAGGAACCAAGGCTTCGAAATAGTCTCTTTAGTATGAAAAACGCACTCTGACCCGTTATTTTTGCTCCTGAGTGTATAATGGTGGTGTTTCCGTGGATTTAAAACACTATAACAATAGTTATATTTTAATACAAAGTTTGTGCTTCGCGCATGAACTGTGTACATTTCTGATTGATTGTTTCTATATTTGACTAGTAGAGAATGCCATTTAGTATTAAGTCCGCTATTTGTATTTTTTATGGTGCCATAAAAAATCAATAAATTCATAATATAAGTCCTAATTTAGTTTAAGTCATTTATAAATATATAATATGAATTAAATGCAGTGCCGTAGGGTTTATGTTGGACATGAAATATTTTCAAGACCGTTTGTAAAAACATACTTAAGTACATAATGAGTAAGACTATAATGCCGTTATGACTAATGATAACTTTTAAAGATCTTTACCGATAGCATTGGTGTTACTGTTCCTTTCTACAATATTCCGCGTTGAGAACAAAATCCGCAATCGTGTTAACACAATATTGGCTGGGTGCGATCACAAAGTGCCACAACATCGAGTGTGTCGCTTTTACGGCATTAAAGTCATGTGTCAACTTGCTCAGTTCCACCGCATCCTAGCTGTCAAATAAAATAACTTTCCATTCAACTTATGTGAAACACTAATGATATCGACCATCATCACCATTATTACATGTTGCGCCTTCGGAGAATTGTAAAATCGTGAAAATTTACTGAAAAAGTGGTCAAAGTGTGCAACCCCTAAATACCAATTAATTTTATTATAATTTTGATTACAGGTCTTTTGGGTAGCAAAAATTCGAGCGATTCATTAAAAATTGCAATGTGTGGAAAATTAAACATCCTAGTATCTGTGTGTGTGTGTGTCTGTCTGAGGCATCGTAGCTCCCAATTGGAAGGACCTATTTGGACTGGTCACGTGATATTATGCTGAAACTTAATAACATTATAGTTTCAATATGAAACGACTCAAGCTAAAATCCTAATTTTAACTTTGCTACCTCATTCTAATTTAAATTAAACTCTTATTCTATGGAACTTGCTAACTATGTAAAAAGGACTTAACTTTGTTTTGTCACTGTTTCTCCTTCAATTTTCACTCCACCTCATCAAACATCATTGAAACCATACACTATTGAAACGGTTGTTACTCTAAAATACAAAATCACCAAATACATAACTGTATCTTGGATATTTCATTAAAAGTTTAAATGGTTTCATAAGTTAGGGTATTAGGACCTGATGGAATGACGTTTTTGTTTCTTTTAAATTCTATAATTGTCTTTGATGGGTAGTTGGGTAGCTAAAATTGGCGTTATATTAAGGCCCCTACACACTACCCAACTCACGCTCTGTAGCCAATAAACGATGATATAACGGCACCTTTTATAATAAATACTGGTGATACATCATATTCAAGTACCGATTTTTCTTCTGATCGTGATTAAACAAATGAGAAATAAGTAACTACTTGTTTTTTACTTTAGGTATTTTATTATTCGATATGGTTTGACATAAGTAAAGGAGTATTGCCCATCACTAGTAAATTCATCATTCAGAGACAATTTCAATATGGCGGTTTGTTTACATTGTTAGGAAGTTCCATAGAATTAGACTTTAGTACGGCTTCAACTCATTATCAAAAACGTGATAATACAATTTAACGGCTTGTTTATTTTAAGGCTTTGAAATAAAGCAATTTTTTTGGGAAGCGAAGATTCACAATCAAAATACCAATCTTAGGTATGTATGAATATGAACAGTTACTAGATTGAATTCGGTTTGTGTGACCTTAGGTCTAAAAGTCACTCTGACATTCCAAAACAATAAGGTTGAGTTTCCTAAAAGTTACAAATGACTTGACATCTCTAATGACATTGACGACTTCAAGCATATTTTTCCTGAAATGGGTCACAGACGAACGCTCGTGCCAGTCAAACAGACGCTGCTGCATGGTAAGATTGCTTCATAAATGAAAAATAAAGAAGTGTCCTCACTTCTTTATTGCGGGGAGTACAAAACAAACACAAATCATAAAAAGAATCTAAATATACTAATGCAAAGTAATTAACGTAACGTAGTTTTATTAACGAGTAGGTATATCGTCCAAGTATAAATGCAAAAAATAACACAGGTGACTAAAACTACCTCAAAAGGTGATCTGTCCCACTGTCAGCCAGTAGATAAAAATAATAATTTCAAAGATTTACCTACCACAGACTTTGGAGGGATAAAGGACGCTTTAATATTGGCCACTTGACCTTTATTCCGTTTTAATCGGGTCTTTATAGGCTGTTGAAATCTTATTAATAATCCCTGATGTTAGATTTCCATCGTTTCCGCAATGTCATTGACCTATTTCATTATGAATATTAAAATCACCGAAGGTATTCTAATCTAAAGGACCACGGTTACTGTAATCGATGTTGCTGATGAGTCTTGATTTTTTTAAATAATTTGTGTTTTGTTTTAGTTACAATTATTAATACCTACTGGCAGTTGGAAGTGGTTCTTCATATCATACGATAGGTAGGTACTCAAAGAAATATTAAGAGCACTGTAGTACCTTTGATTTTCTTTAAACGAAACACGCAATGACAAGAATTGAAGGTGTTTCTGGTCAGTAGTTAACTAAACCACACATTCGATTCAACCACATAGTTGTTTATTTTTTATTTTTTATTTATAAAGTTTTGTAAGTAGGCCCTGTAGGCACTTTTACAAGTCTGAGTCTACCAGCGCTTCCAAAGAGACCACTGTTGAGAAGAAGCGCCGCAAGAAACTCAACAGTAAGCCTTTTTTTTAAATAAATCTCTTATTACAATACTAAACTTAAGCTACACAATTTAAATGTCACAGGGATGTACAGGTCCCAGTAGTAATAATAATGAAATATATCCAAATGTCGGATTAAATTAAATAATACAATTTCGGAGATGTAAACAGTCTCCAAATGTCAAATTTAAATTAAGAATTAAATATAATTTAAAAAAAAAACACAAAACAAGGGAGATGTAGAAAGTCGTTTACGATTTTTAACCATTAGTTCAGTTTACCTACTGATCAAAAAATCGGCAAGTCAATGATATATCATGTTCAAATATTCTCGTACGTAGGTACATATAGGAAAGGACTTAGTTTTTTAAAGTCGATAATAGTGTTGAACATTAAATTAAGAGCTTGCATTCAACAAAGTGCGAGTTTTAATCAACCTGACACAGATGAAGTTCGGTATGAGAATGGCAATCTTAATGCTTCTAGTGGTTTTGTGTGCAAAACAGTAACATTTAACCTCATTGAATGTTTCAATTAAATGTAATAATCTTTCTAATCGCCCGCTTTCCTCTTCTATTGTTTTAAAGTTAGATCTAGCGCGCACTAACTGTGACTACGGCGAGAATTTTTATTTGCCGAATAAAGCCAAGAAATTAAGATCTCCCTAACTCAGTCAAAATGGCGTCGGATTTTAGTTTAAACTATTGAATGCACGCTGACTTCGGTTTCCTTTACCGAAGTGCGATGATGATAAAATATTGTTTTTTTTTGTGTTGGTTTATTGTTTTATTTCGTCAAATAGGTGGACTTTTAAGTGGCTAAATTTGTCTAGTTATAATAAGTAACACTTTTTATAATAATTGGCAATTATAAATAATACACGACTGAGTGTCAAATCCCAGTTCGGACGGCATTTTATGCTAAAATCATCTCAAAAGTGTGAAGATGAAAATGAGTTGCTGTGATAATTAAATGAATAGCAAAGAAATGCAAATACTATAGACTTAAATCGAAACTCAAATTTATTTCTTACACAACAAACGACTTTTAAAAACATCTCGTGCGTCAAAGGATTTATTTATTAACTTGAGTAATTCTTTATCGGTCACGCTAGCCGCCATTTTTAATTATGTACAACCTTGCTTTATAAGTATTGCCCCGGCAAACAATACTGTCAGTTTTTATCTATTTTCTGCAAGTAAACGTCTGAACTATGTCATTGCAAGTAAGTTTTATCCAGTTATTTCAAAACCCAGAGTCGAAAAATGTTTAATGCAAAAAATCGATCAGCATTACAAAATGTATTGAATTTTGTGAACTTGTAAGGTTTTGTGGTATAATGACCTATATCGGCGTGGGAAACCCACCGTTAGACAAGAAGAGCCTTTTTTCTACCTTGTCTTTATACCTGATTGCTATCGTATTGTTAACATTATAACACAGCTCATCGACTTGTACAGCAAAGGCGGTCGAGTCATACAGAAAACGTAAAAAACCCGGCGAAGTCCTAGTCAAACTCGCGCACGAAATATTAATTTTATTGTAATTTAATTATTAATTTTAAAAGTGAATATGTTACTAAATATTTTGTGAATATTGCAAGTATCTACCTATTGCCGTTATTAATATTGAGCAAAAAACGGCAAAAACATCACGTTTGTTGTATGGAAGCCGCTGCTGTAGTTGTACTGTCAAGTATATGATACTGAGCATAACGTAACGTTTACAATACGGTAACCTGTCAAAGGCAATACGGTTTTACGCAGTACACTGAAAAAAGATTGTCGCTTCTAACAAAGATTGTGATTGTTGTGCATAAGCGTCTTGATTCCATACGAGCCTAAGGCGAATGCTACACGCCAATAATGATTGTAATAATTATCATGATATTTACTTATGTACGTTGGGCCGGATTACAGCACACCCTACACCATCAATATTGCGGCCATCGGCCAGCGGCGGATCGCGTCGGTACTGAAGCGTTCTTTGCACGAGGCAGACGTACCCTAGACGGAGAAAAATTAGATCGCGTAAATATTGACGTGCGATACTACACTCAAGACAAATAATTATGACGATCCAGGATCTGGGATCAGATCACAAGGATTTCCTGAAATTCAGCGAAATATTGTTCTCCGTCAATATCTATCGTACTACCTTACACGTCAATAATTACCGTAACCCGACAGTTTATATTGACGAATCACAATATGGACCTTGCGTGTAGCATTCGCCAACTCAAAGTCAACTAAGATTTTAGTTGAATCACTAAAGAACTTGCTGTTGCTTTGGTTGATATAACTAATGTTATAATAATTATTGTATCAATGGTTGCCTCACAGTTTTTTAAGTGTAGAATAAAGGCCCAGACTGACTAATAAGTCCCCAGTTTTTCTAATTCCAAACTTTGTTTTCAGACTCCTAAAATCGTAGTTCTGGTTTTCTGCCTTTTAATCATGGTCCAAGCTTCGATAGTACATAACCCCGCGACCCAAGCAACGACCCTGGCAACACTAAGCGAGGATCAACTGACTATGCTCAAGCTGATGAACACTTTAAACGGCAACTCAGGATCTGACGCTGCTATTCTTCGAGCTGCGAACGATTTTGGACGAAAGTAATTGTATTTTTTAGTGTTAAATTAAACATATCTGTGTATTCAACTGTTTTTCTAATAGACACTGTTCCAACAAAAGCTACTCACCGTGAAAGCAAAACAAGTGAAATAAGTGACAAATTTTAAACTCATTGCACTGTAAGTACTGTTATTTTTCTTAAACTTAGAAGAAAAACAAAATAATAAATATAAACATCTGAGTTTGCGTTTCCCTCACACGATAAAGGTAATTTGAAAGAAGAGCTGTCTATCGTGGCAATTGTTTTTTTATTCAATCATGTTGGTTTGTCACAATCTTAGTAGATTGATACACACTAGTGTGTTTATAAGTTACAAACTTGTACCGCAGAGGTCGCTCTAAAAAACTGGTAAAAGTACCTTTGTGAGTTAGTTGGTAGTCTTCAATGTCATTTCAAAGACATTTATTTTTTTATTTTAGGTCTAATTCAATTTATTTGGATTTTATGAAAACTAAAAAACTGTGTTATTATTTCGCATTAATCTAAATTAGTATTCTAGCGAGATTTGTTGGATTACTTTCACAAACGCATTTTTTCTTTGAAGGTAATTTTCTTTTCGTAAAATTACCAGTTGTCTTTTTCCCGGCAGTTTATTTTCACATTCGTGTTTTTCCCCTTGCGAGTATTATCCAGTCGCTTCTTTTCCTAGCATCATATTTTCACTGTTGTGTTTTCCCATTCCATGAATCAAAGTTGACAGAGTCGTCGGAGCTCCGATTTCTGGATTATTTGGCCGTCCGGGCCTGCTACAAAACTAACATAACCTAAACCTACCTACATAACGATGTAATTACTTTTGAGAAAAAGTGAAAAATGAGGCTCGAAAAAAAGTCGCACGAGAACAAAAGCGACGGTAATAAAATCGACCGGGAAAAATGAAACTGGGTAAAATTAAGAATGGGAGAAAATGCGAAAAGAAATGTCACTTCACAGAAATAATAATTTCGTGTAAATTATCTAAGAAGTCCATGTCCATGTCAAATGTCCATGTCGTACCCACTCCTGTCAAAGTTGGTGACTCTACTCTCGAAGTTGTTGACGACTATGTATACCTAGGACAAAAAATCCAGTTAGGTAAGTCCAACTTCGAAAAAGAGGTCAATCGTCGAATCCAACTCGGATGGGCAGCGTTCGGTAAGCTACGCACTATCTTCTCATCCCAAATACCACAGTGCCTCAAGACAAAAGTCTTTCATCAGTGTGTGTTGCCAGTGATGTCGTATGGATCCGAGACATGGTCGCTTACAATGGGCCTCATAAGAAGGCTCAAGGTCACTCAAAGGGCGATGGAAAGAGCTATGCTGGGTGTCTCTTTGCGAGATCGAATCAGGAATGAGGAGATTCGCAGGAGAACTAAAGTAACCGATATAGCTCACCGGATTGCAAACCTTAAGTGGCAGTGGGCGGGGCACATTGCTCGTAGAACTGATGGCCGTTGGAGCGGAAAGGTTCTAGAGTGGCGACCGCGAACCGGGAGACGAAGTGTTGGCAGACCTTCCACAAGGTGGACTGACGATCTGATAAAGGTCGCGGGAAACCGCTGGATGACAGCAGCAGAGGACCGATCGTTGTGGAAAACCTTGGGGAAGGCCTTTGTCCAGCAGTGGACGTCTTGCGGCTGATAATGATGATGATCTAAGAAGTCACCGAAACCACTACACCTATTTGGGAAATTCTTTTACCATTTGAAAGGTACATCGCTTAAGATTGACATCGGTAAATAAAAAAAAACCGGTAACACAATTTCAACATAACGATATAACTAAGTTTACTCAGTACCTATTTACTATTATCTCACATTCATGAGCAAGTTTTCTTTATCATCAATCAATTTATCGTACTGACAAACTTTTGATATGTTCTTGATCTAATAAAATTAGTATTTATTTACCTCGCAAATAAAACTTGTGTTTTCCTTAATAACCTTCTTAATAAGAAAAAAAGTGATGAATGTCTGCTACTCACAACTTTTGTACAGGCTCAAACTTTCGGAATTCTTGCGGTACAACGGTCTCAACCCTCTCATTTGTGCCACAATATGTCAATAACAAATTGTTAAGTATTGCGACAATTATCACAAAGCGAATATGGTGACCAACCGAATGTACATACAGTAAGCTAGCAGGCTTTTAGTCTCGTGACTACCTAATTCTACTAATCTATATAAAAGGCAAACCTGACTGACTTAGATATCAACGCACAGCCGAAACTACTGTACTTGGAAACTTGAAATTTCTTCCTTTCATAATGTTAGTGAGCACTAAGATGAAGGATTTTTGGAAATTCAACCCCAAAGTGGTAAAAATAGGGGGAGTAGCGGGAAACTAATTCTACGCGTACGAAGTCGCGGGCGTCGTCTAGTAATATTATAAATTCCAAAGTTCGTGTGTTTTATTGTTACTCATTCACGCTGCAACAGCTCGACGGATGTGGATGAATTTTAAAATGGTATAGACCCTGGATTAACATATAGGCTAAATTTCCATCCCGTTTATAACCTAACCTAACCTTATTCTCATCTAACTTAAGAATTTTAAGATTTTACTCAACAAATAACGATTGTATGTCTAATAAATCAAGTATGTAATACGTCACGCACTTGACTGTTGCGGTGCAAATTGTCTCTCCCAAGCCGCCTGAAACAAAGCAATGAGCTGTCATGATAACGAACAGCTTAAGGACCCCACTCAGAATGAAAAGTAAACTCCACAAGACATTTTGAGTGAAGGGGGTGGGAAAGGAAACGTAGATTATGGATAGTTTTTTTAGGTTATTTTATGACTGTTCAAGTGTGGTTGCTAGCTTGTTAGTCCTGTAAGGCTATGACAAGGATAAAATAATCAACTAATTGTGTATTAAGTTGATTTTATTTATACTTGAAAAGTATGCGGAAATATTACCGTATGTGTGTCTTATGGCTAGTGAATAAATGTCTGTCTTTTACTTTTTCGTCTTGTTCAAGGAATAGCAATATTTAAATGCTGTGTTGTGACATAAAGCAGGTTTATTGTAATATTTTTTTTATACAAGCAACTTATTTCCTTCTTCCCATAACCTGAAATGCGTCTGTAAATCCTGAGGCAGTTTTTGACATGAGCCGTCAATACCTAACTAGTTCTAGACAGACAATGATAAAGATAGAAATATATCTCCTACAGCTTCATGCTCGTTACTGACTGATTTTAGCTAGTATAAACGTTTAAAAAACCAAAAACCCGCCTTCAAAAATGCAAAAAATAACTTTTGGTTTTTGGTTTTTTAAACGTTATTTTATTTTATACTTTTTAGTGATCCTATTTATGCAGTTAGTAGTTATGTAGTCCCACATCTCAATGAATGAGAAACTTTAGAACATTTCAAGCTCGCCGCAAGCATTACCGCAGGAAACTCATAGTCATATAGTGTAATTAAATGTGCTTCGTTATAGTCGCTCAAGTACCTTAATCGAGATATCTTATCGCCACCCTTCAAATTGGTACCGTTAAGGAGTTCCGGTGTCCATCTTTGGCCTTCATCGTCAGTTCCACTTCACCATATAGTACTTTTCAAAAGCAAATGCAAGAGTTACAGTGATAAATACCGAAATCGCTACGGTTATGCCTATAATATTTGAGGAGTTCCCTTGATTTCTCCAAGATCCGATCATCAGATCCTGACCTACTAGAAAATACACCCAAACAAACAACGAAAAAAAAAACAAATCAGTCCAGTGGTCTATGAGTAATCGGAGAACATACATAAAAAAAAAGATCCCGACGAATTGAGAACCTTCTTCTATTTTAGAAGTCGGTTAAAAATTTATAACAGTCACTTTTACGGCTTATGACATGCATACTACACGGTACATAGTTCCAGTGAACCCAATGCATAGATAGCTTAACTCTAAAACCCTGATTACATCGATTTCAATCTAGATTAATTTTAGAAACTCTCTATCATAATAAAGCTATCATAACGCTGAAGTAATAACTTCAACACGCCAACCAACCGACGTCTGGACCACGAGAATGATTTATCCGTCGAATTCCGCCGATCATCCCGATCGATGCTCGCTTACAGCAAAACAAGCAAAATCGGCGCAACATGTTGCTCTGGTGAACCGCTAAGAATAAGACTACCTGGAAATGACATTTAATGCAAAAATAATGTCTGTGTGTGTGTGTGTGTGTGTGTGAGTTAGTTTGTTACTCTGTCGTCTGATTGATCGATGCGGTTTTATGGTCGCTTGTCTCAATTTTAGCTCACAATTAGACATGTTATTGCTGGTAACTATATTCAGTACTATAATTTTACTTCTTAGCCAATCATAATTTAGATATTGCGTCCTCTATGCATCTATGACCGAAGGTATTTTTTACACAAAAAAATAAACAATTTAGGTGCCACTGCCACATCTAGTAAAAAGCTGAAACTGACAACCATTTCGACTTCACCAAAAACATCGTAAATTGAATGAATACCTTTCTCCGTAGCATTGTCGTGAGTTCTCAGGATGACTTTCATTTGCCGATAGTACTGTGACAGACTCAAAGGTGCTCGCACAATGCTTTGTAAAACTTTTAGAAAGTTTAGTACAAATGGCTGTTTTCAGCGAGGAGCTTTCAGACTGTTTACCTATTTGACACAACTTCGAATGTTTATTGTTGAAACGACGTTGACATATTAATATGAAAATTTTGTTAAAAAATTCATAACTTTAATCTACACGTAAAAGAACAGAGGCCCTGGAGATCTACTTTCTCTCTCTCTCGAATGACAAGTGGCAGGGGTAGAGCTATTGTAACTTCGAACTTCGATTTTAAATAGTAGGGAGTCTGATCTAACGGGTTCAATTCTACTTGGTAAAACCGTATTATTATCGTATTGATTGAAACGCAGCATGACTGTTGAGTTAATAAAGGTTATGGGTTATTCCCACCTGTTACCACCAATTTGTTACCACTGGTAACAGCTTGGATTTTTTTTCCCACCTGTTACCACTGGTTATACTGGGAATAAAAATTCCCAGCTGTTACCACTAATTACTGGTTTTTTTTTAGTACTTATCACCAAATATTTTAGTGTACTTACGTATGTTTAGCGTTGTCTAGAACCAGCCAAGCCTAGGTCAATTTGTGTGACTGTCCCATGATATATATTTATTATATTTAATTTATTAATGTTTTACGTGTGATTAAATACTGAAAAATACGATCCGTTTTCGTATGGCGATGAGAGTCAAAATATTAGGATTAATATCTCATTTAAATGTGTGGTCATCTCATTTAAAAAGCCTACTTTGAAAAAAGTCCGAAACTTTTCTGTCATAAATGGCATGCTATTTTCAAGATTACATTATTTTTACTTGGTCGCCATTACTGTCAAGTAAATAAGACCTATATTAACGCTGACAATACGAAACAAATCAAAAGCAATTAGGTTTTACAAAATACAATAGTTCCAATTGACGTTTAATAAATGCTTATAAATATATTCGTAAGACCCCGCGGATAAGTAAACGGAGGAACGACTTTCTCCTCCGGCCTTTCAGCACTGGCTGGGGTAGTATCCGCGGGAGTCTAAATTCTAGTTGGTAATAGGGGCATTGGTGTTTTTAGCCGGTGCGAGCCCGGCAGTACCTGGGCCCTCCATTCCCAGGTCTCCGGAAGGGATTTTCACCTCTGCCCCTTTTTCTTAAAAAGCAAACAAAAGCAAGGACTTTTGTCTTTGGCCCCTCAGGCGATTACCAAAAAAAAAAAAAATATATATATATTCGTAAGAACACCATTCTACAGTTCAGTTAATATGAGGATCAGCTCCATTAAATTTCATCGAATCAGAGGACTTTCATTTATAACGTTGTGATAATATACCGACATTACTATCATATCTCGCACCAGCTGCATTGCACACATATTCCTTGATTTACGAAGTGCAAGGAGCCGCTGGGTGCATCAGGATGCACAGCAGTTCCAACGGCCCACTGCATGCGACCATTTTCCGCCACATGCGTCACTTAGCGCTCCGTTGGACGAGTTAACGTTGCACGGTGCATTCGGTCGGAGATCGTGGCAGAAGTTTAAAAGGGAAAATATTGGCTTTCCTATCTTTAGTACGATTCGTTTTCTTTCTGTTTTATTTTGTCAGTTTTTCGTAGGAGTAGAAATGTTTTTTTTCTGGGATCATATTTCCGACCAGTAATAAATTCTTTTAAACTTACATAAATAGTTTAACAGCTTAAACATTGAACATTTTGTAAATGTAATTATGGACTTGCGATATGTATAATAAATGTACTTACAAGTCAAGTGGCACTAAACGTGTCTGAAATCAAATCGTGTCGTGTTCAAAGTTGCTTAAGTTTGTATTGCTTGTGCCATTTTGTATAATAATATCCATTAATTAAACCAGTGCCTGAGGGTCGCTTGGACTTTTTCGTCGTTAATAAATACCGATCAATTTATATTAATTGGTGACAATTTCCGGACGGACACTTTTAACCCATCAATCAAAGTATGTATATTTTCTTTTCTCAAGCCAAGAAAAAAAAATTAGGTAATAGGAGAATTCTTTAAATAATAATGTTCTTTCAATCATACGGAGAAATTGCCATAGGAAGCTCCACCACATAATCCGCTGATGAGCGAAGGCAATCGTAATATAAATAAATATACATACATACATAGACATAATAGTATATACAAGGTGGCAAACTTGAATATTGGAAATAGAAAATTCCACGCAAAGGACTTACTTAGGTACTTTAATCTTTTAATTCATTCAATACTGCTTTTATGGATTTTAGAAAATTCGTCTTCCGCAAACTGGAATCGAACTAGTCGAATAAGACCAAATAATGAAGTAGGGTTTTTAACGGTCTTTATTTAATTAAGAGGTTAATTAAGTTTATTGTTTTGCCATATTCGACCAGTTCGATACCCGATTAAGGAAGAGGATTTCTTCAAAAATACAATAATGCCGTATTTATTGTTTTTAAAAATGAAAGTTACTCTCTTGTGTAGAATTTGCTATTTCATAGGTATATTTACGGTAGTTGCCGTCCATGTGGCATGTTTGAATGGTGACATTATTGCGGTTAAGAAGAATTAACCTTTGTATGAATTCCTTTTTTGCATAGTGTCACTGTTGCATTTAATGTGCGGACGATGTGACTCCAACGGTAAATATTTGAACTGCGGATCAGCGAATAACAGGGTCGGAGAACATTCCACAGTTCACATTTAAACGCTATCCGTTAAGTAAAACGTTCGGTAGCCAGACAAGGCATGCATGCAAAGCCGTTTTCAATTTGCACGCGCATGAACGTTGGTTGCAATTGGCGTATAGCAAGCCTCCGTATCAGCGATCCTGGTAACGCAGCGGAAAATTGAACTCAATGTCTTTGTGTTTCAGGGATAGGTCGGCAATATAAAGCTGGGCATTCACGGACGCGCCGTATGGCTCAGTGATAGATGGAGACTATATAACTGGATGGGCGTAATATTTTGACCCATCAGGGCGCGCCACGCTATTTAGAAAATGGCAGCCAGAGAACGCATTCACGGCGACGCCTTTTGGCTTGGCATGGTGGCTTGGCGTGTTTCAATGTTGAATTTCGACATTCATGATAGTTCCATTAAGATTGCGCGTTAAGGCGTCGCGCCGGCTTTCAATCCATTTGGAAATCCATGATTTTGACATTCACGGATCGATTTTGGCGCGGCGCTGTTCTATTTGGCTTGTTTTAGCGGTCGTGAATAGGCTTAAGTTTATTTTTATTTTTAAATGAGACTACGGGTGATTACCGTTTAAACAAAATAAAATAAGCCTATACATTATGTATTAGTTAGGGATAATGTAGATTCAAATTAGTGTCTTTTTTTTAAATCGGTTCTGTAGTTCTAGAGATTACCTTCGACATACGAGTATAAACAAGTCAAATTTTACCACTTCCTCTTTATGTTATTCTTTTCTTACAGAGTATAAAATAAAGTACTTATCTTTCCGTGTGTGGCTGTCTGTATAATACGCGCGCAATGAATTTTGATACGGTTTTCACCATCTACATAATTTTTCACGGAAGGTTGTTACGTATAATATATTCTGGTATATGTACAGACGGCCAAAAATGTGGTCTGCCACCCTACGGTTGAAGTTCATTTGTACGTCATGACACAACAAGGTCGATTTTCCCTTGCAATAATATTGTGACAGTGACAACTGTCAACCTTAGCGATAATTAGATCTTACAGAATTTTTTGTCAAAACTGATAGACTATTTTCTTGGCCGACCGTTGGTGTAGTTTAATACCATACATACATACATTAAATCACGCTTGTTTCCCAGAGGGCTAGGCAGATGCCACTTTTTTACACCTGCTGCGATCCTGACAAATCTCTTTCGCTTCTTCACGCACGTCGACGCCCTTTTCCAGTATTTCTCCGACTTTAATATCCATGGCAGATAATTGCAGAAGTTAAAACATGACGTCAAAGTGACAAAGCACTCGATTGTGCAACTACGTATAACGCCGAACTCTTAAAAGTTCTGGGTTTGGTTTCGTAGTCCATTTTTTTTTTAAATTGAAACATTTTTATAATAAATACATTACGTGCCGAACCCATTGTCCATCGCATCGGTCACTTTAAGAACCTTGAATGCCACCGATGGAAATAGCTAGGATATTAAAATTTACAAATAGGTACTCATTATTGACTTCGAATTGAAATTCCACCTTACAAAGATTTTCCATTGATTTTGCGGTCGCAAATAAATGTTACTTACTGTTCTCAGGCACTTTTGATAATTTTAAGTTAATGTTATATGGTGTTTGTTTTTTTTTAACCCTCGCGAAATAGAAGAATATTAAGTTTTAAGATTAGTTACTAAGCTTAAAGTATGTAGTATCTGATATCGTAGCTAGCTTTTTAAAAATAAAGCAAAATAATTCGACAAGGTTTCATGAAAATCGGTTGAGCTGTTTAATTTATATCAGCTCTGAAAGAAGACGTATCCATTATATGCCGATTTTAATATATTATAATAGTTATTATGTTTTCCGATTTATCAACAAAATAGACAAACAGAGACTGGTCACGATATAACTAGCCCAATATCCATAATCCATTGTGCGAGAAACTTCAAAACGAAAACCATTATTTACCTACTTATAAGCTCAGCAACGACGGACATAAAAGGGGGGGGGGGGGGGGGGGGGCAAATATTACAATTTTTCTCTCGAACCACATCATTTATTTGATTATACCATTATTTTCTTCCAATATAAACTTCCACGATAAAACTCAAGTCTTCAACTTTAGTAAAACCAAATAACATTTGTAAATTTAACCTACAACAACACTTTCCGGGGTTTCATATAGAAAGAACATAATTAAGTATCTATTTGAATAAAAACAAGTCTGGTTTTCGTAAAGACGATGGAAAAAGGTAACTGATACTATTCACTGAGTTTGCGGGCTCCACAACAAACCATAAAAGCTTTCGCAAATCTAATCGTCCCTATTACGGGTCCCCATAGCTATTCTATCAGTACCCGTACCGTGAGTTACAAATACCGTATTCGCTAGCGCTAGCGTCGAATGCTGCGTCTTTCGCACTCTATAACAATACTGAGGGCCCTGCACTACGCTAACTAGCGTTTCTATTCGTTTCGTCTTTAAACCAATCACGTCACTGGTACATGACGAGATACGAAAAGTCACGTGATCTACCAGTGACGCGATTGGTTTAAGACTACGCCGAGCGTCCAGTGGCGCCCTCATCACCATTATTGTACTAGCGTTTCTATTCGTTTCGTCTTTAAACCAATCACGTCACTGGTACATGACGAGATACGAAAAGTCACGTGATCTACCAGTGACGCGATTGGTTTAAGACTACGCCGAGCGTCTAGTGGCGCCCTCATCACCATTATTGTGTTTTCTAATAAACTAAAGTATTGTCTTGAAATCGATGGATGTGTTTTTGTTGTATAAATTAATACACAATTGATAGGGTATATGACTCAACTTAATAACCATTGGACTATGAGTGAGTAACTTAACGGAAAAAAGTGGCCACCTTTTCCCGTTAAGTTGACGACGCGAAGGTTAAAGGTTATTAAACTTTGTCTTATATGCTATACATTGTGTTTTCATTTGTACAACTTAAATACATCCTTCAATTTCAAGACATTAGTTTAGTTTATTAGAAAACAAAATAATCGTCATGAGGGCGCCACTGGACGCTCGGCGTAGTCTTAAAACGAAACGAATAGAAACGCTAGTTAGCGTAATGCAAGATGCATTACGCTGGCAGGGCAGGGCCCTGTGAGGGACAGAGCATTCAACTCGCTACCGAGTACGGTAATTGTAACTCATGGTAAGGGTACAGGATTATAGACGAATCGTTCAAAGGTTGCGGTTTTTGGTAGTAGTTGCAAGCCTACATATCAACTATTCAAACCAAAATGACCTGTGTGACTTTGTCAGTTCCATTTGTCGTCTATTTGGACATTTATACGCACACATGACAAATAAATCTCAGAACCATGTCATATTATAGTCATCCATTGACATAAAAAAGAATCGGTACATACGATTATACATCTGGTACATTCCGGTACTTTAAATAAATAAATAAATATCATGGGACAGTGTCACACCAATTGACCTAGTCCCAAACTAAGCTCTAGGGTTGTACTATGGGTACTAGACAACGATATAAATACTGATATCTATAAATACATAGAAAATATTATGACTCAGGAACAAATATTCGTGCTCATTACACAAATATCTGCCCTAAACGAGATTTGAACCCAGGACTGCCAGCTTCGTAGGCAGGGTCACTATCAACTAGGCCGTCAATATAATTGCTATAGATTAACATCAATCTAAGGGTTTTAAACGGCCGTGCTGAAAATGATGTCTTAATTTTTTTAATTATTAAAATTTTTCTTTCTTCAATTTTTAAATTAAAATCATTATCAAAGGAGGATATGCAGTTGTCCCCAGTTGTGTATAAACCCCACCCTAGAAACCAATAGCAGTAGGCAGTATCTTATCTTGACCGTCCTCCTTTATACGTATGTTTACACTATTAGGTTTAGATTTTAGGTTAATTTTATTGGTGACCGGACCAGCTCCTGATAGTTTAAACATACCTTGATTTAAACCACATTGTTGGAGGCCATTTGCAACGTCAAAAGATGGCGGATGTGTAATTTGTTTTATTTTTTATTTTTGTGTGTTTAGGTGTTCAAAGTTCTTTTTTGTTAGTGATTTGTACTTTTAATGCCTTTGTGTTGCACAATGATAGAAGACTTGGACTTATTTCGTGTATCTGGCATCTTACTTCTCGTTTCAAGTGGACTCGCAGTGGTACAGAGGTTAAAACTATCTTGGCCTCTGTCCTACATATCACCGTACAACGTTGCCACCAATCTTCCCAGAGAAGATTGGACTGTGTTTTATTGATATATTGATTTATACTTATATATACTGGACACTGGCGAAATCACTTCATTGTGGAAACGCCATATTCCAGCGGTAGTAGCTGTTCAAGTCGCCGCGGGGCAAAGAAAAAAAAACACATTGTTATTTGACGATCCTTTATTGTCTTGTGAATAAAAGCTAATGACCAAAACCTTAATATTATTCAATAACGATATTGCAACGTGGCCCCAATCAAGAACTTTACGTAAGTAAGACGACCTCATTTGCATGCACGTATACTAGTTTTGCATGTAGAAAACAACAAACTGTTGCATGGCGAAGAGTTGATTGCTTTTTCAGCCATCGCGGAAACAAGCAATTTGTTCTCTATTTACGCACAGACTAAGTTGCTGACTCATTTCAACCGTGATAGAATTTTATCGATTCACATGCGTTTGTTAGGTGTCTTATTGGATCTAGTTGATTTTTGGATGGTGAAATACTTTGTGCTATTTTACATTATAAAAATCCTTTAATAGTAAGTAATGTTTAAAAAGTTAGTTTTGGTAGCCACAGGACTGTCCAAGAATGCTATAAGAACACATGCAGTGCAGTTGATACAATGACATAGAAATATTTGCACTCCTTTGAGATTGGACTGTCAAGTTGAGAATTATAGTCGCGCCATTCCAAAAGGCCCGATTTGACATCTGTCAAATGAGTACAAAATATGTTTGAGGCATGTTTGAGGCATGTTTGAGGTTGTATTTTGTACATAACTACTGCGTTGACAGAACAGCTCGACTTTAAACGAAACAACATTTTAAAGGATACGTAGATATCTGAGTATGAAGCTACGTCGTCTTCATGTGTTTTTGTTACTTAAAAGTATCAACATGTTAAATGGGCGATAAATGCCATTATGACGTTAACTTAAAAACGATACGTTTATTTCTCCAACTTTTTCTTTATATTATTATTTATATTTTTGTTCTGTAGTTATCGTGCGATTATGAATAACAGGGGTAAGCTTTTAAGCATCAAAAAAGTAACGTTAACCCAACCTTCAGCCCCAAAACGTCAACACGGCGCTCACCCAATCCTTCACGCTTCTCTCTAATCCACACCTGCCTGAGCTTCCGATTTATTACCTATTCAAGTTTATGAGCCAAGCGAACACGTCGCACCGACGCTCCTGGGACTACCACTTTATTGTTTTATGTCACGGAACAGTCCAATTTGTCTTTTCACTTTCTGTCACCCTTTTCATCCGGATTGAGGATGATATATGAAGTGTCCGCGATTTTACGGCAGACTGCTTGATTTGCGACTTTTAAGGTGTTTTACCAATCTGATAACCAAGGTTTGTATTTAACATATTTTTTTAATGCACTACGCGTCTGAATTATTGTTTGTCCGGTTTCCAGCTAAGTCACACACATTTTTAAGTTTTTCAAGGGTACCACGGCAAGTTTAGGTTAGGTTAGGATGATGATAACAACACTAAAGAAACAAGATAATTCGGACTTACAGTATATTACGACAAATTCCAATTAAGTTTTCCAATATAGACCGTTTATCTATTTATATCCTACGAAAAAAGTCGTATCCCAAAACAATTATTTCGTCAAAATATTTACGGTCACAAAATTTAATTACTTCTTATGTCAATACTTATATTTTCCTGTAGGTGTTACTTTTTTGGAATTATGACAAAGAAGACGAACAGTAACTGAATATAATTTAATCGAGAAACAACTGAATATAAGCTTAAATTAACACTTAATCATGATACGTGCAAGGCAGATAAATAACTTTACAGCGGTTATCTAATTGCTTTGCAAATCGACTAGAAGTAATTTAATTAGATTGATTTACATTACGCACTGGCCGCAATCAAATTACTGTTAAATTGCTTAAAACCGCAAATAGTAGGTATACTGAGCACACAATAACTTTGCTCAACCTAACCTAACTAATTTGGGGTTTGTACTTCATTTTATGTAGGGTTGACGTATCGATTACGGCCATCTTTACAACGTTTTAGGCCACTCTAAATTTTAACTAATATGTGAAGAATTATGAAATTACCTACACAAATATTTTATCTTTATATTAATCTTCAGTCTTTATGAATATTATTTTTAACTTTACAGTATTTTGTAAAGTGGGGTAAAGGATGCTTCTACCCTAGGTAACAACTCCTCTCTCTTTTCGGCTACTAAATTGAGGGCTATCAAAACGCAAACATTTTTATCCGTTAATTTGAAAATCACTAGTTAGGTGTAAAGCATAAAAACACAGAAACTTTTATAAGTCAAGTAAGAAGAATAAAAAGGTTTACGCTGTAATTGCATTCTATGGTTATAGACTGTAACAAGTATAATTGTTGTGTAGTTGTCGACTTTCTGATAAAGTCATCTAATTATTCGAAGCGAAATGTCGAAGCTCTAGGCGCGCCTTCGTGAATTGAAATAAAACCGGTCAAGTGCAAGTCGGACTCCCGCACCGAGGGTTTCGTACCACGCACAGTATGTAATATAATATTCCGATTTGAATTCGATGCCGAATCTAATCACCGCGGGCGCAACTGACGCTTGACCAATTTTTAGTATTTGTTGCTTTTTGTAGGATTTGTACTGTAATCATTCCAAAACTTGTATTTTTTCGTTCCAGACATATAAATAAAAATACGTTCAAAACGTTTCATGTAGGTACCTAGGGGGACCCTTTGATTACTTCACTTATTTTTTATTTGTTAGTTAATCCGCCGTTATAACACATATTCTGAAAAAAAACCTCTATCTATCACAGCTCTTTTAAATTAGGATGGAAGGACGGACGGATGGACGGCATATTAATAGGGTACCCTACCTAGCCCTCAGGTACGGAACCCTCAAATCTATGGAACGGTCGACACCTCAATTAAACGTAGAAACTCCTACAAATTTAATAAATAACTCAAATTTGTTTACACAAATATCTAAAGTCGTGTTTGTTTTAATATCTGTGAACCTAATTATAAACGTCAATCTTTATTCTTTTAGCACTAGATTGAGTTTTATGTACAGTCAAGGAATTGAATCCCTATAATACTTTGGACTATCTTCAATTGACGTAATCAATCAAAACGTAAGAGACTTCTTATGACTTTTGACATAGTCTAAAGTGGTAAAGGAATTAAGTTCCTTTACTGTACTTACAAAAAAATAAGTTTACAGATATTTACAATTAGGGAACGGTAATCCGAATTGGGTCCAATATCTATAAATGCAAAAGTGAAGTCGCGGTTAGCATTAGTTGGTATATACGAAGAGAAAAAATAATTAGGTCAAAATACGCAAAATAATCATGACATTCCTTGGTTTATCGAAATACTTGTAAATAGTTCAATCCTTTATACTTAAAGTGATTCGCACAAAGAATCCAACAAACCTTTTTTATTCGCAAGAGAATTCTTTCTCTCGCTAAGACGCATCCGAGGGCCGACAGACGATTCTTAACACAATGTCCTTTTAAAAGATATTTTCCGTGAAAACTCAACCGAAAACATTTTCTTTACCAAACGTCATGCTTTACAAGGGTAAAGAATTTAAAAGGGCCTTTACATTTCTTAGTCACTGCCGTGATAAAAAACGATCCCTCGCTGTTATAAATGCAAAGTATTATGTTCCTGTTTTTCTGAGGATTCAACCAAATGGTATTTTCCCTTGAAATTATTTAGATTCCGTTTAGCAAATAACTTGTGCATTGCTCTTTAAATTAAAATACACATTGGCATTTCCTCTTACTATTTTTATATCTTCTTTTTCAAATAACTTTCCAATAAAGAAGGTTGGTTTCTTTTATGACATAGTGTCTAGTAAAGTTAATTTCACACGTGACAGATTTGATATTATTTTGCGATTCCTGTGGTTGATCTTGATAGAATAGTGTTCTTCATATTCTTGCTGCTATACTTATTGCAGTTCAAAAGACTTGAAACAACTTTTTTTTAACAAAAAAATCTTGTTAAGTTTATTACTACTTACCTACTTCATATTGTATATTTACTAAAGTATATTTTGGCTTCCAAGACTAAATCACGCCATGTATCACGGTCTTTTGTCCGCTCTCGGCAACCCTCAATACCACGGCTCCGTAGATCTTTCTGGACCTGATCTCTCAAGCGGTACCCATGGCACCCAATCGGTCTATACTATCCATCTGGTCGTTCCAAGCAAGCTCTGTGTACAGCACAATCCTCAACCGTCTTCCTACATGTCTGTGCCCGCAGGTTGTACGTTATTTTACAGACTGAATTTGTTTAGAATTTCATTTCATATAAATTTTTTCTCGTATTATCATTTCATAGAATAATCAATATGTAGAATAATTACTTTGAAGACATTTAAATCATCGTTTTTTATTTCAAATAAAAATCAATGTTTCTTTTTTCATATCATAGAATAGCAAATTAAATATTCTTTGTTCTAATATTATTTATTTAAAATATAAAAAAAATAACCTCGAAGACTAAGGCGGGAGCTTGTTTCGCTTCGCTCCCGCCATAGCCTTCTAACCTAACCTATTCAAGTCGGTTCTGCCCAGAGAGGTCTTGGTCGCTATTCGCTAAAAAACAAATATTTTGTTTGATAAGTTTGTGTAGTGAAAAAATAAAATTATAAAATTCATTGAATTGATTTTCTGTGGAATGTGTTTCTTTCAAGTAAATAGTTTAAAAAAAAATAATATTCGAAGCAAAAATACAAGGACCAAATAGTATATGAAACATTTTCTGTGAAACAAAATTCTGTAATTTTTCTGTCTGTAAAACAAGGGGACACCGTGCCAGCAGTCTCAATGCTTTGGTTGCCCAACTATATTGGATTCGGATATCAGGTCAAAGGCCTTTACCACGACGTATTACGCCAGCTAGCTTTTCTAGGAACAGAAACGCTAGTTCGCGCAATCTTGGCTTGGGGCTCAGGTCAAACTTCCAAGTTCTTTCCTAAAATCTCCACCTGTTATCTTCTCTTTGGGTAGGTCTCAAAAATTTCAATAGGAACTTTCTTTGCCACTAGTAACATAAACTTGTAGCTTCTACTTAGTTCTCCTATTGTACAATAATCGATTGGTTTAATAGGCAACTGTTTTGCAGACTGATCTTTGTTCTTCTGCGTATGAGCTTGAACACCTGGAACAGCTGGATTTGGATATTGTAAAGAGCAGCTGGATTTGGATCTCCTCAACAAAATCGTTTGTTGCAACCTAGTGAAATCTAGCGGCAACGTGTAATAAACAACTCGACAGCGCCACCAGCGTTAGACAGCGCAATTAATTCTATCAACACGCTACATCGCGCTAAAGAATTGTCTCCAGTCGGTTGACTTATATACCACTTCCAACTTCATCCCAATTCACTCTGATTCCCAGGAGTAACACCCACCCGGAGAGAGATCTCGCTATTATCCTCTCTTCCTACACTTTTAAATAATGAGTAGAGAAAGGAGAGAGACAAAAAAATATTAGTGAGAACCTACATTATTTGTAAGTGTAGATCAATTTCCACCAGACGCAACAAATATTACGATATGACGAGCGTGTAAATTAGTGAGCCTGTTATAAGATCATTTTAGACTCTGTGTTGAAAATAAGATATTCGATAAATTTTCTCTCCTTATATAAAAAAACATATTTTTTACAAACCTGCCTGAATATAACCATAATAAAAGAATTGCTCAAGCGCGGCGAGCAGGCGTCATTGTAGGAATATCTCTCGCATCGCAAATTACTTACTTGTACTTATTTGTTGGTATTTTTATTGTGTTGCTCAGTTATTCTTTTATACAACTCACTGACGAGTTCATCGACGAATACATACTGGTTGAGTCATCAGCGCGTAGTAACACCTGTTCGGACGTGTCTCGACTTTGGTCAAACTTCAATGCAGCATCAGATAATTATTAAAGAGATGTTCCTGAACTAGCTCTTTATCTAGCAATTAAAAGATTAAAACGAGCAGTAGTAGAACATTTCAACGTTAATAAAGGTAACAGGTAGACCTATAAACCAAGCTAAAGAAAAATGTGACGCAAAAAACATGACGATATTTGTAAATATTTGATGCTGCAAAGACTTTCTATCATCATTTATTTCCTTTAGATAATACAGGAATTAAGGTTTCTTTTTCTTTATTTTAAATAAATCATAATTAGCTAAATTAAATAATTAATGTTGATTAACTAATCGGCTGAAATTACCAGTGTTGCTGCAAATAGCGAAAACATTAATAAAATAATCACGAGCAATACTCTCACCACACTGAATACGGCGCAAATGGCGCGATGAAACTATGAATAAACTATGACGTGACGTGACGTGACATGACGAGTGACAGTGTAGTCTAGATGTAATTCGCGCACTCGCGGCACAAAGGTGCCTAAGCCTTGATCACCACAGTTTTGCTATTCGTAGGCTTAAATAATTTTAAATTATAACATACAACCTAAATTGAGTTAAATTTTGTAACCTTTCATTTTAATAAATAGATGCAGGCAAGCAGGCTATGCCAATATTCAAGTTCATGGCTTAAGTAGTTGCAGCTACGACATACAGATATCCAAATAATCGAATAAACAGACACAGATACCTAAGAATTATATTATTACTATTTCACGACGCGTTGTCTCTGCCTAAGAAGCTAGCGTTCCTGGGTTAAAATCCCGGTAAGGTTAGATATTTGTGTGATGAGCGCGAACATTTGTTCCTGAGTCATGGATGTTTTCTATGTATTTAAGTATATATTTCTCCATACAAGTATATACAGGGTGTGGCCTGTAACAGGAGCAAAAAATTAAAACGTAGATTCTACTCCTCAAACTAGACAACTTTTGTTTAGCAACTTTTTAAAATCATAAAGTTTTTAGATTGTTCATTTTTCAAACAAAGTAAGTAGTATTTTCAATGTACTTAAAACTCCGTCTAATTGACATCGCCTGTCAGTCTAGTCACTCTACAGACATAACCAATTTCATAGTACATTGCGTGTTCGAATTAACTTTATAATGAAATAAAATTCAAACCGCAAGTTTTTTTTCAAAGTCGTCAAACAAACGTTGCGTAGTTTGAGGAGTAGAATCTACGTTTTAATTTTTTGCTCCTGTTACAGGCCACACCGTGTATATTGTTGTTTAGTATCCATAGAACCAGCCTAGAGCTCAGTTTAGGTAAATTGGTGTGGCATTGTCCCCTGATATTTATTTAATACTAAAAATACAGCACGAAACTCCCAACTTATAATTTTAGGGTAATGCAAAGGCAAATAACAGCTAGTTAACTAACAAGGAAGCCAAGCTCAAATTGCAGTAACTTTACTGAGTGTAAAACTCAACACTACCCACACGGTATCCGTAACGACCCCTATTCAGCCGCAACTGGTAGCCGCGTCGACTTTTAACAATAAGAAGTCCTAACTATGCATAACTAGTGGCAACTGCACCGGCGTTTGTGGTGTTTCGTTCTTGAAACTTGTCGGTTGTCGCTTTGGTATTATAGTTGGTTAATGAAATAAGATAAATGTTTACCTTGTATTATAATTGACGGGTTTCCATTTAATTACACATGCAACTTTAGCCAAAATGTGAATTTTACAGTTCAATATTTCGTATATTCGTTTTCAATGTTGAAAGCTGGAAACAAATATGGAAAAAAGCAACCCTCCTTCTTCGGCAGTCCGGTAATAAACCATTTTAATCCAGTATGATAAGTCGATACCTAACATGTCAAAGGCGATATGAATTTACCGAGTAATATAAAGCCTACCTCGCGTTCGGTTCTCACTAAGGAAGTAAAGTCGTCGAGTGAGATGCCACATGGTACAGATAATGCTAATATCCGTCTTGATTGATGAAGCTTGCCTTTGCTCGCCGTTTATTCGACTTTGGTAGTCCTATCGTCGGAGCTATTACAACTATAAAGGTATCAACAAATAAACAATAGGAACGTATTTTAAAGGTGTTCTTAAAAAAATATGTTCAAAGATTTTTGTCTCCAAAAGCATACAAATTTTTTTTACAAGCTTTTTTTAACATTTGTAAGTCCTGGAAATTTGCAAGTCGATTTTGAACCAGTTTCCGTTAATGGAATGAGTTTAAATTTGGAATACATGTGTAAACCCGATGACAATGCAATATTATGGTACCATCAAGCTGATCTGATGATGGAGGCGGATGGTGGCGACCGAGGACGCCGAGTTGGGGCTCGTTAGTTTCATCTTGATAAGCAGATTTTATTTGAGCGGCTATTCTTTTTCTGTTCATTATTCGCTGTATTTGTTTTTTTTTTCAGGTAAACCTCTATAAGCATGTTTTATTAGAACACCTTTGATAACAAGTTCCTTATGTCAATTCATTATGAGTATTCGTTGTAAATTAAATATTAACAAATTCATGGTATTTTTTTACTGCTTTGTATAATACATATTTTATAAACAGACAAAAAGGTATTTTTCGCGTATCAACAAAGAGCTTATTTATGACTTACTTTGGGTAAAGTAAAGGACATCATCGGGGCTTCATACATTTTTCACAACAGAAATAATGCTATATTGTGTTAGAACTGGTTTATCTGCGCATTTATTGTTATGGCGCTAAAGTTGTAGGACCAATGACCTTGGTTTTATTTTAGTTCTAAAATTCTTTGTTTCAGTGAATTAAACTAACAAAAACATTTGAACTTATTTTGGATACAGTGGTTCCAAACCTATGTTGAATATGAATTGTGTCTTGCATGTATTTGGAGTTTCAATAAATATACTATAAAAAAATCATCTACATAATCATGTGCATTGTATGGTAGCCATGCGATACATTTTCCTGGAATAATACCCTCAGCTTATGGATTGGGAATATTATTGTTGTTCCTGATGAAGGTGATTCTCTACCATTGAATTAAAAAAGATACGCCTGCACATATATTTTTTATTTAACTATATATACAAATCCCTAAATAAACTCAACACAAGGTCCACATAAACCATGGATCTGGTACTGCAGCTTTGGTGTCATAATAATAAAAAAGATGAGGTCCTTTGTGTTAGACGATTCACAGAATTGCAAATATTTAATTTACCTCAAAAACCTTGTACTTAAATTATAAATTCAAGTTGCAATATCTAGCAGAAGCAGTCGATACTAGACCATCGATCGATATTACTTGTGGACGTAAACGTTTGCTGTTGTTTATTTTTGTTTATCTAGTTGTTAGAATTAAATTGAGGTCATAACAATGTTATCTCCGGGAAGTTGTAGCAAGAAGCAGAATTACTTGGAATTTAATTAATGTTGCAATTAAAGTGAACTGTCCTTGAGGCCTTGGCCCAGCATAAGCACGATGATTTTCAATTAAATAATTATTGTTTTTCTATGCTTTTAACTTTTTTTATTACTTGCCTTTTTTCTGGTAATAAAGACTGAAGTGGTAAGTTTATAAGTACATACATATTTGCATACTTTGTTTTAATGTAACAAATGGGCTAAAGTAGGGAATTACTTATTATCAACTAATGTAAAATTGCTTTTTGTTATTACTTACGTCTTAAATATCTACGCTTTACACGCATTACAAGACCTTAGTTTCTTATTTTAGTAGCAGTAGTTTATAAAAAAAAAATCAGTCTTAAATACCTAATGAATACCAATTAACATGCAATCAGCGTTCCTTTGATCAATTGACAAATTCCTATATCACTAGTTACCATTTAAATTTAAATTGACTTCATTTCTGAAACTAGTCTCGTCTCATACCAGATTGAAGTCCTTAAAATGTGAGCCACGTAACTGCCATAATATTATGTGACATCCTTTACCAACTTCTTATAGAACTCGTCTACTCTTGATTAATGCTATACCGGGTGTACAATCCAAATGGGTCAGTATGGAGGAGTCGGAAACTATGAGAGGTAGCGAGATCTGTTCTTAGGAACCATGACGTCGATTTTAGATTTAATAATAATTACATTCAAACTTTTTTATTAACTCTCATACATAACCGGGAATCGAACCTGGTCAAAATCAATGTGCATAAATTCTGCAACTCGCAAGAAGCACAACACTAATGGAATCTTGTTTAAAGTATGAGAGTTAATAAAAAAGTTTGAATGTAATTATTATTAAATCTAAAATCGACGTCATGGTTCCTAAGAACAGATCTCGCTATCTCTCATAGTTTCCGACTTCACCATACTGACCCATTTGGATTGTACACCCGGTATATATCCTAACTTGTGGATTATCAACGTTTTCCAAATGGAATTGCTGATATGTTTGTGATAACTTTGTACCGTGTTTACCGTTTTTTTGCCGGGATGAAATAGTGCCACTTCATGTCTTCATGTCTCATGGCGATGGGCTTGCAACCTGTCACTAATACGCTGGGTAATATAGCTTTATTGTGCAAAGTGTGGTTTATGAATTTATCAACAAGTTTTTAGATTTATAGGTAATTATGTAGCTCTGCCTACCCCATTCTGAAAGAGAAAAAAGGTAGGCAGGGCTACAGAATTACCTATAGTAATTCTGTAGCCCTGCCTACCCCACTCTGCTCTGGGATTGCGGGCGTGATTATATGTATTTATTATGTCTTTTGTAAGTATTTGCTCTTTATAACGCTTAATTCTTACCAGGTAATGTTTGTTTATTATGTCTAGTTCAAATCCTAAGCGTCAATTTTGAACTAGTTTCTGTTATTGGAAAAATCTGCAATGGCTGCCCTAGACAAGATGCTTAACATACTTAAGTTAACAATTTGCGAAAACGGACAAAATCTTTATTATACCTAGTTCGGCTTTTGAACAAGTTATCAGCTTCATTATTTAATTTATTATTACTATCAACGTCATAAAATTTTATAAAAGTTGTATTTATTATTGATTTATTTAGAATGTGAATAACTCGGTGACTCAGTTCATACGCACAATTTGAACTCATCAGGGACAATACAAATTCTATTCTCGCTTCTCAGAACAGAGAATTAATATTTATAAGTAACAAGTAATGTACAAATACATATACATTTCAGCTCTTTGTATACAAAAGTAAATGACCTTCTGACTAATTTCATATTCCTGGACTGCTTTAAATTCTGAGCGCGTTATAGTTGCAGTAAATTGATAAATAAACTAAACTACTTATTGTTCTTGTTACTGTTTATTATACTAACATATCCCTAACTGTAATGTACTAATGAAGATAACAAATGTTACGAAGGCATTTGGTTTATTATTTGAGCAACCTTATTTGCAGGGATTGCTATATTTTTAAAGCATACGCACTTATTTATAATTATCATTCACGACGTGTAAGCGTGGGTACAATCTTGCCTAAAACCCCATACTTAATTACACTCTTTATTCATATTTTTCTAGGTTTTTTTTTAATAACTTACTTTACATTAGCAAGATTACAAAGTCGCTTCTTTGTGCGAGTGCTAGTATTAAATCCAGATTTATCAAATTATTTTAAAATTGAAATACTATTAAAATCATGATCTTGATAATAAGCATAGCACAAGACCGGGGCTTTATGTCATGCGAAACACACAACTTCTGAACTTATTTCACCTCGTTAAGTGAAATACTATATTATAAATATAAAGTAAATCCTGAAGAATAAACACATGAGAAAAACTACTATTATTAAAATACCATCTGTGATTTGAAAACAAAAACTTAAATAAATATATAAGAAAAAAAAAATACAAAGAGAAACTCTTTCATGCTTCTTCTTTGATGTTCTGAAAATAAGTTTAATTTTTATTTTTATACGCTAGCAGAAAAAGTGGACTTTGAACAGAGATTTTGAGCGACTACGAAAGAAGGCCTTTGCGATCTAGCGAGGTGAAAAATGACATGTTACAAACGAAGATAGTTTAATTACAAGGTTAAAAAACCTCCAAATTACCGCATCTAATTTATGTACACCCTATATAACATCGCATAGACAATGTTATAAGCAGCTGGCCCTTCTCTTTCAATAGAAGCTTAGGCTTTAACCCGGTTAGCCTTTCACCTTAACCACGTTGGACAGATAGGGGCTCATTTAACACTGTTCTAGGACTTCTAGGTTCTATAATAGGCGACTGAACATTATCACGGCAAAAAATGGGTATTGACAGAATTTTGCTTTGTTTTGGATAAGAGCAAGATCTGTGAATTGACCAAGTTTTTACTTTGTGTCTTATTTACGAATTCAAATTCAAATTCAAATGGTTAATTGAATGTCACATTACAAGTATTCAAAGATGGAATTACAAAAAGGTATTCATGTGACGCCCTGCAAGGAAATAGCAACATGAGGCAGTAGGGCTTATTGTTAACAGGATAAATTATAATTATACTTAACTTAAATATTGCACGGAGTATTAACTATTACAGGAGTTTGAATTAAAATAATAGTAATAAATACAAAAAAAATGCCAATTGCGAATAGAAGATGACAAATAAATTGTATACAGGCGGATAGCAAAAATCACATCTCAATTGAGTTTTCAGTAAAAATGTTGAGAATTTATTGAATTTGGCATCCCTAACTTTATCTTCAGGGGAAAGGTTATCGGTATTCATGGTAATTCTACTTGTAACTTATTGTGTTAAAGATCAATATCGCAAAACAAAGTTATGTGAGTAAATGAGTGGCCCACTTACCGATCAGGAAGCTTACCTCCTCGGGCTCTGTGCTATGTCGGCCATAAGTATTAGGGTTAATATCGACATCGACTCCTATACAAATTTAATTACATTTTAGTAGAGGTATACTATATTTGTCAAAAATATTTTTCTTGTAAATCAGGTAAGTGAAAGTCAGTCCGCACTTTTCTTATTTACGTATTCTTTTTTATAACAATCTTAACGGAATTGGCACTTAAGAAACTGACACAGCGAGGTAATTGACTTATTTATATATAAATTAAAAAAAAAATTGAGACATTTGAGGTTAAATTTTAATTAAAATGAAGCTCCTATAAAAGGAAACAAACATAATATATGAAACAATGATGGTCTTTATCTTTGCAAAACGATATTTAATCGCGTAAAATTATTATTATTAATTATTACCTACCTCGATTTTTGACAACGCCGAATGCTTTCTAGTATTATTTTACAACCCTGATTATTATTCTTACTTGTCAAAATTATGTGTATGTGGGTAAGAACTCGAATAATAAATTCAGTCTATCTCCAGATTATGCGCTTATTACACCTTCCTAAATTAGTCACTAACTAGAGGGACGCAGCAATACGTTGGAACGAGATGGAGATATCTCCATACGCATCCTTATGCGGCGATTCTATATTAGGAAAACAATATAACCGTAGTAAACCACGCAACTCCTAAGTTTCTTGACTTCAATATGTTAATTATGACTGAACCTAATATTTATTTATTTATTCTTAGCTGCCAGTTATTTGAGCGTATTTGATGTTTTTGTTATATTTAAACTATGTAGAATCATTACCTATTATTTATTTTTGTTCTGAGGAAGCGATTTTTGCTGGGCAATTATCCTCGTGCAAAGTAGTAAATCAATATGACGCCTTAATTAGATTAGAATAGCGTTGCAATTAATACTGTGCAATCTAGAAAATCTAGCTACATAAACACTCAGTTCTGTGCATTTTCTATCTATTTTCGAATATACCATTATAATTTCTACAGCAGTAGTCACATTAAACGTAATGTTGGTAAACATTCATAACGGCCGCAATACGGAAGGTGCGTTTGTGCCTAATTGAAATATGGCCGCAAAACGTAACCTATTTATGGGGCTATCGCGGCATGTGAGCCACAGTTCCTCTTGGCTACTAGAAATTAATAAATAGTTTTAGATCTGAATTAAATCTCCTACCTGTATAGTACTTTTTGAGTTGTTATGGGATTACATACATTTAAATAAAATCTCAATTGGGTGTTGATAAAACGCGTTTACATTAAAAATTATCCATGGCATTCTAAGTCTTTAAAGTTTCACACGGTAAGTAAATAAAAAAAAAGTTTTAAAAAACGGCTGCTTCCTCAAGCAATAATAAATTCTGCCTGATTCCAAGCGTTCCAAATCGATCGTACCAATGCATTGGTACGATCGATTTGGAACGCTTGGAATCAGGAACGATTGGTACGATTGCTTGAGGAAGCATCGCAATGTGATAAAAAATGTGATAAAAAAAAGCATTGCAATGTGATAAAAAATACTAGGTATTAGGCCTAGTACTAAGTACTAGGCCGTGTGGTTTATAATATTTTTAGTTTGATGATTCTAAGAGGAACGTAATCGGACCAAGTCTTCCGCAGATGGTAACCATCTTCTAATGGCGTCATAAATATATAAAACACCCTATATATATTTTCGTCACGGAATTTCAATTAAAATATTCTAGCCAATACACAATCATCATAATGTATTACCCTGTGTCCATGACTTTATCCATGTAGCATGTTAGTCACACGGTATTCTATGAGAACTATCAAACTTTCCAGAAAATAAGTATAATTTGATTTAACGTTATTTAAAACATAGCATTTATCATGATTGCTTGTTCTGACATTACTAACATTTAATAAAAATATTAGAGGAAAATCTTACACAAATTAAACTAGTCCAAACTAAGCTCTGGTTTGCAGGTAGGTATAGAAAACGATACACATACATAGAGCAATACGTACTCAAATAAGCACAAGCATACGTGCATGCAGTACGTACATAAGGTCAAGTTGGGTAAGTGAAACTTACTTTATTTGTTTCTAAAGAAACTCAACTGGATTTACTAAAATGTTAGGTCTATCACAGTAGCAATATATGTAAGGTGTATCATTGAAAATTTAAGAAGATTTATAAATTTAGCAAATTAAACAGGCATATAAATAAAAGAGACTACGCACACAAAAAACTGTTTCACTTGCCTCGCGATCGGGGCAAGTGAAACAGTCCTGTTTGTCATTCAGTACTTGCACTAAAAGTTATTTTAGATGCAAAAGACGTTTGTACAAAAGTAATTAAGCTAATTTGATTTTTGCAACATTTATAAAGTTAGTTTTTGCATAAAAAACATAAATACGTTATTTTGGGGCAAGTGGAACACATATCCGTTTCTTTACTTTACCCGCAAACTGCAGCGATATCTCTTTTTTTAATCCAGGACTATTATGACAATAACTGCTTTACCGACACGTCTGTGCTTTATTAAAGCTATTATTTTAAGAGGTATTTGAAAGTGTTCCACTTGCCCCGGTGTTTCACTTCCCTTGACCTTAGATCCTAGATTTAGAAACAAATATTTCGCTCGTCACAAAAACCTTTGCCCATTCAAGGATTCAACTCGGGGTCGCTTGCTTGGTAAGCAGGATCGCAATTAACTAGGCTGATTTTTATGTATGCTAAATTTTACCTTAATCGGTTTAGTTGTTACTGCATGATTGAAAGACAAACATCTAATCATTAATACAAACTTTTACGCTTGTAATATGAGTAAGGAAATATGGGGGCAACAGAACATCTTACATTCAAATTTAAATAATTATTGAGTCATCTAAAAAAAATGTTAGTTTTGAAACAGCCTTGGTTTTAGGTTTCTGCCCAAAAACCTTTAACATTGAATTTAATGTTTATTTTTGCGGAATTTTCATGTTCTATTTTTGTTTCCTGAACAAAGTTATCCTGTGGCTTTTATGGAACCATAATAAAGGAGAAATAAATAAATGTTCCGCAAACGATTATCGCTAGACCTAGGAATGAATACGATCTCCATTTTAGAATAGACAGGACAAGGTTTATCTATTGATAGTTTTCTCATTAATGTCATGTCGTGTCATAATCTCGGCGTCTTGTCCGAAAACACGTGAGATATGACCGGCGTTGAGCAACCGGTGCAACACATCGTTAAATTGCACCTATCGTGAATCAACTTCGAAAAGCCATTCCTTTATAATTATAGCTTAGCGTTTAGATCAAAACTTGAGGCAGGAATTCTAAAATTGGAACCAAATTGCGAAATAGTAGCTGTTACGTTGCTATTGGACAATAATTACCGGTTTAAGAATGTATTGGTGAATAAATAAAACTTAAGGTTAATACTAAACATTTTATTTACAGACTTAACAATAATAATGGCACTGCGGATTTTAGCGTATAAATAACTAAACAGACATTATCGTATTAGGTATAGTACACAGACTGAAAGTTACACGCTCAATTCACAGTATTAACCAAATTAAATAAACATGAATAAATCAAAAACAATATTTGGTCTATTTAGGGAAAATACGAGACAAGAATAAGTGAAGGAGAGAACAGTTATTTAACAAGATTCCAATACAATTTTCTAAGTACAAAGAGGCCAATAAGATCAATTTAGTTTTATAGATTTACATCGCGTGTTCTAGGTACTGCTCATCCTGTAATCAATTCACTTAAGAAACTATACTTAACGTAACATCGATCGAAACTATTAATAGGTGAACTCGTTATCACAAGGTTATCACATCCAATGACACACGGATCGAAGTCATTGAGAGCAAGCAACATCGTTTTCACTTTCAGGATAGGCCCAAAATATGTGTCAACAATAGTTTTCAAAATCACTAGAATTTAACAGTAGCATGGGTCGAGTCTCAAATCAAATCATCCGCGAGTATTTCCGAGGATTTTTTTTTGGTGGTACGTCAAGGTGATTCAGAATTGAGGTCAGCCCATCCTCATGATGTTGCGGCGCCGGAGCAGCCGCTCCATGGCGTAGAACACGCGATCCGACCCTCAGAAGGGGCACACCACCCCAGACCTGCCCGGCAAACCAGTTATGGAATCAGGAAAGTGAACTTTGCAGATCTCCTTCCAGGATTTATCTGCTTGCTTCCTCGGATGTCTTTCTTGATTTCCGTACCCGTTATATCCGTAAGCTGGGTACGCATTTTGGTAACCATAGCCAGGGTTTCCATAGCCACTGTATCCGTAGGATCTTCTTTCGTTGCCGCTGATGACATCGTAGAGAGCATCGAAGAACGGAGCACTATCGGTGGAGGCGATTGTCAATATCAGAACGGCGGCGAGGAGCAGGAGCCGTGTGGAAGACATCACGGAAGGATTACAAGTGGCAATTGTGTCAATTCAGTTCGCGGTCAGCCTGACCTCGTTTCGCGGAAGCTTGCGGCGGGGCGGTTCAATCGCGAATGGTGTCGGGTGCTCTCGCCGCCTACTTTTATACCGGCCTCGGTTTCATCCGACGGCAAACAAACAGCGTCGCATGCGCCGGGTTCACGGTCTCCACCCTGGAACCGCATTGAAGTGTTGACACATTACTGATTGCGGAGGTTAGGTGACCACTACTATTGCTGCTCTAATCTTACGTCATGGCTTTAACATGTTTCTATTACGAATTACAGATACTCGGAAATGTACGCATTAGTAACGATTACTGCATAAACTAAGGTTAACAATACAAAAATAAATGATGACCTCTATGAGTGTTGTTCTTATTTCTAAATTCAATTAACCATAATCAAAATTTGAAACTGTTATCTGATATTTAATCAACTAAGTTTAATAACGTAACCAACAAATTTTCCTGCTGTCATTATATAACAGTTAGGCGATCTAAGAAGCAATGTTAAGGTAAAACAAAGTCAAGTTCAGCGAGTATGCTGTGCGTTCACCTCCGACCGTGAGGTGCATTTCTTGTCCACGTTGATGTCGGACGTTATTTATTTAATAACACTTGATTGTATGAAGATGATATGTTCGAGAAGTTTTGTGCATGTTTTTGTAAGCAAATAGGGAGTTTGACGATGGTAAAAGTATTAAAGGTTGAATATACTCGTATTATTTACATTCGTAATTCTGTAGGCGCAATTTATGGTTTGTGTATTTTTAAAGAAAAAGCAATAGAGGTTCAGTTTCGCTTACCTATTTATTCATCAATCTAATGTAGCAATATATATTGTATTGAATGACCAACTATTATGTAGATAAAATCCCCCGATATAATACCCTACCCCTACCCTACCCTACCCTACTTTCAGAGCTGATATCTCAAAAACGTCTAAACTGATTTACTGGTTTAAGATTTACAATGCCACAGACAGACACACACACACACACACACACATTCACACAAACGCATAGCGGTCAAACTTATAACACCCCTCTTTTTAAGTCGGGGGTTAAAAATACAATGAGATCGTCCACATAAGTATAAATATTAACAGAATACGAAAAACTCTAATAATTGAAGCAACATTATTATATACTCGTAAAGAACTAATGATAGTAACTAATCCGATATCAAATTACAAAAAATATATAAGTAATTTTCTACATATTCATAATTATGACAATTAAGGTTCATATATTTATTTACGGAGAAGGTAATAACAAAGCCAACGTTACTTGTCACTGGTGATGCATTTTAATAAGCTAATCAAGTTACTCGTACATCGAAACCGCTTATTAATTCCAGTAAAGTTTTGTAATTAAGTATTAAATGAATATAAACGTTCGCACCATCAGGATGAAGTGTGATTCACTTCAGGAAGTTAAAAGTGGTGACAAAGTTATCCATAAGTTAATAAACTTCTTTGTAAGTAATACTGGTTTGTCTTCGTCGCTGTCAACAATCCAAATAAATTAAACAGGTACGTTATGTACGTATAAGTACAATAGTTCCATACGTGAGTCAACTTCAAAGCAGATGATCACGAGGTGGTGAAAAAATCCCCTCGAACTAAAAAACGTATTATATATTCAGAAAAGGTGAGAAGAACATGATATAGACTAAGAAAAACCATTTTAAAGCAAAAGTTAGACATCTTATTACAGGTTTAATGTAAATTTATAGAAACATCAACTAAATTTGTCTTAGGTTTTTGGAAATTTTACCGTGCGACTGCTAAGATATGCCATGCCTATTTTTTATCGTTAATTAATAGTTTTGGTATCATGGAAAAAGTTACAAATAGTACAAATATCTTTGAAAAATTATACATTAGACCAAAAATACGGATTTTAGGGGCTTTGCTTACTATAGATTCGTGTTTTAATTTAGTATCAGATATTGACTGCGCATGACTGCATCAGATCATGTCCTTTGTCCCCGTTGCACTGCATCCCTCTAGCATGCTAACATGCTTCAGTAAACAGGCTACCTAATAACGTGCTCTAATTAGACCGCAGCTGCACATCGTCTTAATGAACAGGGTCTTTTACAACTGAAGTGATTCTAATTAATACCGTTAATGCAAGTGTTTCATCCTTTACGTGAAAATTGTGACGTTTCGATAGTTTTGACGGCTGACTAAGGGTATTTTTTTCTTAAAGTGGTAGATGATTAATTTACGTTACGTGATGGACTGATTCTCTTTTATTTATTAATAAGTAATGTTAGTCTTACATGCATTTGTTTTTTTAATTTTTTTATTGTATATGCGCACTTCAAACTCGGACCGTTTCCATCATCAAATTAACAAATAAATTCTCGCTAACGTAAGCTTCGTCAGTTATTTCCAATCAAAATACTCACAATATCTACCTCTAGAATACCGTGAACTGGCAATAACCTGTGATAGCACATATACTGGAATTTAATAGGCGTAGCTGTTTGTATTTCGCACGTGCAGTATACTATACGATGGATACACATGTTACGTGCACACATCACCTTGTTTCGACAATGTTTGTCCCGTCTTGATGTCAGCCAAAGACGTTCACAGGTGCACATATACGCCAAGTATCGCTACATGAATTACTGATTGTTTAAGACAATTGTGAAGTGATGGTTAAATCGCGTAGCTGTCAAATATTTTCAATACTAGTCTTGCTCCGGATGATAACGTTTCTCACACTCAAAATCAGGTCCAGTTTTCACGATTTTTTAATATGTTGTAGTGATTATGAAAATCTAGTTCTGTACACTGTATGTGTCGGTTTATTGTTTTTTGAATTTGTTTCGTACTAAGGAATATATTCTTGGAAAGGAAAACGCATATACATCGTTTTTCATAATATCTACATATTAAAAAATCGAAAAAATCGGACTAAGTTTAAGAAGTTAAGAAATTTTCAGCCTCGCGATTCTCCGGTTTTAGACCGGTGCGCCTATTGCGTAGCGCGCTCGCAATTGCAATCGACTACAAAGTGGAAATATTGTTTTCATTTTGTATGCAGACAAGCCTTCGATTTTCAAAATGAAGACGAATACGATGGCGAGTGCGTTAGGCTCCTCTGGGGCTTTATTCAACTTGGTAAAGCAAGTTTTCGAAAATCGTTAACGTTAGCGTTAAGCATCTTATCTGTACTCTTACCATGAGTTACAATTAACGTACTGGCTAGCGAGTGGAATCTCTATCCCTCGCAACCTCGCAAGTATTCTTAAAGAGTGCGAGGGACAGAGCATTCGACTCGCTAGCGAGTACGGTAATTGTAACTCATCAGAGCCACTATTCTACTGGATAAAACCATTATTACCTTTGACGTGTTATGGTATTGTTTTACTTCGGCCGCCATTACTGTCAAGTAAATTAGAGTTATCGTAACGTTGATAATAATGATAAAATGTCAAACGAAATATGTTTCATCACACTTTCACGTAAACAGTATCTAAACATACAGGTTAACTGGGCCGTAAGCCCCATATAAAACCCTCAACCTTTTTTTTTTCATGAAAACCTAGGTCGGTAAGTATTTTTTTTTTTAATTTATAGCGCAGAACACCGTTCATGCAAGTTCAAGCAAGGAGTTAGACGAAATTGAAAAATTGTTTTAAAATGTTATCTAAACAGTAATTTCATTGCAATCTCGCTACATGTTATAAATTTTAATAAATAAGTTTTTTCTGCCCTATAATTTCATTTATTTACTCGCAAATGTGATGAAAAACATTGTATGTTTCACGGGCGGTACGGGAATTAAGAACCTCGACTCAGAAAGCCCTCAGTCTTCGACTTCGGGCTTCTACTAGAGCCTCGGTCGTAATTCCTTACTTACCGCCCTTAATACACAATGTACTATTTATACTGTAGAATAGGGGCTCTTCCCGATATCTCTTCCAGACAACCTTTGATTACAATTGTACCTAAAGAAGATAGGCTTCTTAAATTGTGAAAGGTCCTTTTGATAAATTCCCGGTAACTCTTCACACTATAAAGTATCTAAATTTTGTAAGGAAAGTAATTTATGCTATCTATACATATATATATAAAAGGCAAACCTGACTCACTGACTTATATGTAGGTATATAAACACACAGCCGAAATTACTGTACCTAGAAACTTTCATGATGAAAGTGAGCACTAATAAAGGATTTTTGGAAATTCACCCCCCAAGGGGTTAAAATATTATTGGCAGACCCAGAATGTCATGGCCTGGGAACATAAAGACCTGGACAGGCGTCGCCACTGTTGACGAGCTGTTCCGTTTGGCGAGAGATAGGAAGTTGTATTGTATGCAGACTGCCAACCTCCAGTAGTGGAGAGCCATTTGAAGATAATAAGGGATAAAATAGGGGGAGTAGCGGGAACGTAATTCAACGTGTACGAAGTCGCGGGCGTCCTAGAATATTCTGGAACTTGCCTATTGCTACGTAGGATGCAAACATAACATCTATGTAATCGAGACAACCGACAAAGGTAACAAAGTCATTTCAGATGTAACATTGTAAGTTAGAATTGTAAAGATGCCTAGACAAATCGCAGTGTAAGAGTTTACGCGTGGCAAATGACATAATGTATGGGATACAAGCTACGTGCGACCACAAATTGAACCCAACATTTTATTGCTAAACCACTGGTTGTTAAATACATTTGGTATCCGACAAAAAGTGGTTTTACTCTTAATGTCTGTTTACTCTATTCTAAATAGTTTACGAACCGCCTTCGATTCAATTTCAAATAAAATGGATTCGAGTTTTTGTATGATTACCAATAGAATGATATAATACGAGTGTTTAGGTCCTCATAGTATTTCTACTACTATAGTTGAGGTAGTGAAATGTTGACTTATATCGTGTGTTTAGTACCAATTTCACCAAACGATTTTAATAACTTAACAGACGATTAGAGTGTTAGCACTGTCAAAAAGCCGATTAAAATTAATTAATATGTATCACAAGTAGATTAACATCGGGGTCTTATTATAACAGCAGTAATTTCTTCCTATATATAATATATATTATATAGTCTATGAAACTAAATAATATTTTAATTTTATTCCATACTTAATCATTTTAAAATTGTTAAAAATTAAATTCTTAAAACATTAATATGATAAATTTTAGAACCCAATAAATGAAATTGTATTTTTAGATACTACATAAATTAAAACATGCTTAAAGATTTTTTTTATTATTGTAACCACAAACAATTATATATATTATTATGATAATATTTATTAAAAGCAAAACAGGGCACAATATGAAAAGAGGTCTGCGTCGCCAATAGTCAAATATACCAGCCAAGTCACTGCCATTTACACTCTTTTAAACTAGGACTAAAATGAGTAGTAGATTGTCTATAGAGACCATTTAAAGCATTAATACAAACAGCGAAGGACAGAAATAGCGCTTTTGTAAGAGATCCCGGCGCGGCACAGAAACGTAATATCAATCAGTAACCCAGTTAAAAGCATAGATTTATACTAAAACAGCGAAGAATAAAGAAGGTTTTTTGATAAATAAAGTAAGTTGTTGACTTGCGGACGAACCCTATATTCAAATCGCGGACAGATAAGGCTTACTTCGGATTAAAATTTGACATTTGCACATACAAAATGTTTCAGTTTCTACGTAACTGTCAAAACGCGGTAATTGCATAAGACTAGCTGAAACATCATCTTTCAACGCGTTTTTATCGAAACTAGGGTGTTTGACTTGCAGCGTGTTGCCGTTGGACGGCAGTGAAATGATGATGAGAATGATATTTTAATCAGACGTTACCCATCACATATTACATAGGCAAACGTTGCTCTTCGACTAACGTAACACCATATCACTACTGTTTAGTTTTTAGCTCTACCTTGCGCGTGAGTATGTTATTAGTATTCTGTGTGCAGTGCTGTTGTAGAGATATTCCGAGATCAAGCGAAATGAGACTTTACGACAAAAGCGGCCAGACGACGACGCGATAATATACTTATTGCGAAATGATACGACAAAGCAAGCCGTACTCGAGTAAATGCAGATAGTACTGTTATTTTCTTATAACATAGTTTAAATTTAAATAAAATGCTGTTACCAGATAGGAGTGTACACTTTCTGATATTTTGTGAAGCTTACGCTGTATTAATACATTGAGTTACAGCATAGGTATCGTTTTTTTTACTTTATACATTTTTTCTAGAAAAAATTGGATAGAGTAATAATGACGAACTTTTATCCGAAAATGTAGGCAAGATGTAAAGTTGCGTGTTTCAGTAATATTTTATATTTCGTAATGTAAGTAACGTTATGTTTTCGGATTACCTGAAAAGCTTTTTACTGCCGGTGAGCATTTTAATATTGTATGAAATACAGATAAAAACCCATTAGAGCTTGGTAGAACGAGTAAGGTGGCTTTAAGTGCATGTTAAGATAAGGTAGTCTGGGTGATTTAGTCTTAAATATACCAATACAGTTTGCTATTTTAATAAACGAAGACGTGTAAATGTGTCCACATCTATTGTATTTATTTACTCAATTATAATTGATATTTACAAAATAAAGAAAAGAAGACTTAACGCCCGATGGTTTTCTTTACCCAATCATCAAGTGGCCAAAGAAAAAATGGGTCTCCGCATTATTTACAGAAATTTCTTTTTCCAAAAAGCTTTTCGTTGTAATTGTTTTAAAACAAAAATAAAATACGAATAGCTTTTTGGGAAATCATACATTTGGTCATACTGAGTTCAGTGTAATTAAAGAAATTTAAGTTTTTAACCAAAGATAAGAAAATAGGTAGACAGTCCGCCAGATGGCAAGTGGTTAGGTATCACCACTATGTACATTAGCAACATCTAGAGCACTATTTGTAGCCGTTCAAACTAAAATAAAATGAAGCTCTGAGATTTGCGAATTTCCTCGTTTCCTGTTAAAACATTATCACGTAAGGACTCTTTATGTCTCTTGTTTTCAAAACAGCTCCCCAGTCGGTCGTGGCGTCGTAATATTTACTTAGGACCAGCTTACGTGGTCCGTTATTGATTTAAATGCTTACCCGCGGTCTGAATGCCTCCTAATCACTATCGATAGGTACGCAACCGTGACTATTTTTAGGCAGTTTGTTCAGGTGTTTGTAAAGGGTCTTATTTTGTTCTTAAATTAGTGAATTTCAGAGGTTATTAACCCCAGAAAAACAAAGTAGTTTGCTAGTCTCTTTCTGTGGTTTCATAGCTCACAAAGAGAAAAATCAGAGGCCTATTTTTTAAATCATGGATACCTATTAAATAAATAAAAACCTACGATATAGTGGCGACCCCTAGCGGAGCTGGATATCTCTTAAACAGTCCGACAACAGAGATACGAGTAGGTACACATACGTTAAATTTGGAACTTGTATCACAGCTCCAACTTCATACATATATATTGTTGATATTATTAATCTTTCTGTCTAGTAAACCAAACCTGTCAAAAATGTGATTACAATGTAAAAGCAAAATGGGCTTCTATAAATTGGAATAACGTTCTACTGCCTGCTGTGTGACATTCTATATTAGAGCGTTAAGTAAGTTGGTACACATAGGAATAAATATTGATGTGTTTTTGGTTGTACGATCATATCATTAGACATGATTTATTTTAATGGTTTTTTATGAAGATAGCTTTCTTATTATTATTTTTAAATTAACGTTGCTTACCAACATCTTTTTTAAATGTTTCTAATTCTAAAGCTCGCCAGAACCTAATAAGTTTATTCAACTTTTTAGTATATTACATACTTTTAACACAGCTGAAACAACTGAGATAAAGTCGAGACAAAACTTAACGCGACACGAACTGTATTTTATAGTCTGTCATTGAATTAATTCTATTAGAGATCAACGTACTTCAAAATGTGCAGTTTTCTGATGTTCGTAAAATTTTTCACTTAAAAATGTTATTTAAATATTTATGTTCAGAAGCAAACACCGTAAACTGAAATTGCGTCAAACGAAGACAATCTGAAAACCAAAAGCGGATTTTCGTCGCTTGTATTTCGAACACCTATCAAGACTACTTAGTCGTGTTTGTTTTCCTTTTCAATTCGTTATTAGAATACACAATACAATATTAAAAAAAAATTACAACAACAACAATACACGCAACTTTGCAAAAATGACACTTTTCGAGTTCAATATATCCTAAACTTTCCCCAAAATACACAATCATACCAATATTGTCGGTTCCACAGTACTGTGTTGTTCTACTCTTTTTTAACTCGGCAGCCATTCGTTTCAAGTAAATATTAGCTATAATAACGTTGAAAATACGATCACATGTCAGAAGTAATTAGGTTTGGCACGAGAAGAATTATTGAGCCCCTGCATAGACGTGTGAAAGTGATTAAATGTTCATTTATTTTCTCTTGATGTGAGATTAAAGACGCATTTATTGTTTATATTAAAACGCATTGCACGCAATTCAACTGCATAATAAAATCATCTGCGTCCGTAATCATTACGCACTTGCTATTCAAAAGATATAATCTAACGTAATAAAAGTAGAACATTTTATTACTATCATTAAATAATGATTGAAGTGCAATACCGCATTACTATATCATTGTTATTTTCCAGTGCAGTTATTATGTAAAGTTCGAGTTACTGTAACGTTCTGCAAAAGAATAAATATTTGTATATTAAGAAATCTTATGGGTAAAAAATTTCTCAATTTAACCGATAATCTGTTTAAAAACTGGTTTGCTTATTTGTTAAATAACATTATTTCAATTTGTATATCATCATCTAGATATCTTTTGTTTTACGGGCCAGTTGTAATGCATAAGAATAATGTCTGATTTTCCTCTTACGCGGTTTGAGTTAAGTTAAAAAAGACAAGTTTTGCATACTAAACCTTAAATAATCTTATTAACATAAAGGTTAAAAACCGTCTTAAAGTAGCAAATAAAACGTAATAATAATTTTGTTGTGTGTCGTTTTTATCCAAATCTCTTTGATTAATTTTTCTTAATTATGTAAGCGACAACGAAAATTTATTAGTTTTATAACTTAAAAATTACCTTGTTGAGTTTACACATCGTCGAACTTTGGTTATGACTTTACTGAATCTGGCAAGAGTATTTTTTATAAATAATTATCACAACGAAGAAGTTAAAAAGCTCCTCTAAGAAGCTGTCACAAACCTTTTTTCATGCCACCGCAAGTAACGTTTTGGGACTTTCAAGAACCATTAAATGTCTACGTAAACATTGTTTAGAAACCTTTCAATAGTAATGTAAGCTTGTACTCGTATAGCTTCGAAAATTCGACTCGCGAGGCCGATGGTAATAGAACACAGACCAAATAGCCTCTTAGAGGCAAGTGGCGGCCTGTGCATTATGAGAGTATAAAACGGTAATGCGCGCTTACCTGCTGCGGGTCGATAAAGTTTCTTTCTGCTTTTATCTTCATGGCTACGGTGTTATTCTTTTGGTGAACACATCGTCAACGTATGCATCAACAAACCTTAAGATTATGTCACCATACACTGACCCTATCATTCATTTAAACGCATAATAAACCTGTTTTAGTTAAATTCTTTGCAAGATATCGACAAAGCATCTTTAAGCACACATATGCTATTTTTCGTTTATAAATGAGAAGGTAAGTGCCTACACCGAATGTCTTTAGTAAGGCATCCGTGTTCATATGCAGAAACTCGGTGTTAACATAGATTATTCGCTTGTTCTCGTTTACAATTTGAGTCCGAAGTTTACGCGTCACCGTGTACGTGTTAACGGCAATAATCGACACATCTCTTCAAAAGAAGACGATACCTCCTGCGTCAGCTTTGAGCACACAGCTCATGGTAAGGTAGTCGGTCGATCTAATAATTACAACAGAGATGAAAAGAATATTCTTAACATCCCCGTAATAGGTGAAGCTGTTTATCAGCTGAGTGAACCTCGTATCAAACCATTAGTGGGGAAGTAAAGCGTAAACCAGTGAGGTCAGCGTTCTTTCATAGCTACGAGTAGGTAGAATATCTTTGATTAATTGAAATTGGTAAGCATGGCATAGTTTCCACTATCCAATTTAGCTTACTAAATTTGTTTTTTTTTGTGGAATAGAGAGAGCGAACTAGCACACATTACACGAGATGGTAAGTAAGCTCTGAGACTTATTTGATTTAATTACAATTTCAAGATTGCATATAAATAAATAAATAAATAAATATCAGGGGACAATGTCACACCAATTGACCTAGTCCCAAACTAAGCTCTAGGCTTGTACTATGGTTACTAGACAACGATATAAATACTTATATAGAGAAATATATACTTAAATACATAGACAACATCCATGACTCGGGAACAAATATCCGCGCTCATCACACAAATATCTGCCCTTACCGGGATTTGAACCCAGGACCGCTAGCTTCGTAGGCAGGGTCACTACCAACTAGGCCAGCGCGTCGTCAAATATAATATGTGTTACGACATAACATCTTGCAGTCTTTTTTTGTCCCCTTATATTTATTTCAGTGGCCGTAACGTTTTACTTCCACATCGGAACGTAACAATGAAAGCTGTTGCTAGGCGGAACTTTTGATTTGGTTCCGTATCAGAACGCCTAATTTAATAAGCCTAATGTATCATATTATCCCTAAAAGTTCATAATACCTAATGGGTTTTTTTTAACTGAAACCGTAAATGTTTCAGGATTTTTTAAATTGCCCTTGTATGGAACTCTTTAGGTTACAGTGCGACAGAAAAGATTAGAAATTAAATAATATGGAACTACTATAAATCCATACTAAATTGTTGCCATGTTTAATTATTTTACGTCAAAAATGTGACAGTTACGGAGAAAGTGGCAACCTCATTTAATTTCTACTCTTATTTGTCGCATTCCTTTGTTTTGTAATAATCCTGAAACTTTACGGTATTAGAAAAAGAACCATTAGGTATATGAACATTTTAGGCTTAGGATACATTAGGGTTATTAATTTTAGGCGTTCTTATACGCAACTGTTTGATAGCGTTAGCGATATAGAAGGATCCTGCACAAGATGGCTCGTGTGTCTATTTCAGCGACGTCGAAGACTATTTTCCTCAAGTTTTTTTGTCAATAGGACAAATTAAAAAGTAAAGATACCCAAATTATTAGTTAATAATCAGGGCAACTAATGTTAATGTAACAGGAAATACAACCACGACTCACTAAGGCTTTTTTAACGTGGAAATGATCATTACCCACCAAGATGTATGCTGTTATCATCTCAAATTGCACGTTATTATTTCGTCATTTATCTTTTATATTACCTACTTATTCTTATCCTTAAGCCATTTAAGTGTATCATTTATCCACCAATTTGTAGTACAAATAATAGACATTAATTCAGAGTCTATAATATTACCTTAATGTTTGAAGACGGATGGAGATATTAAATTTTGCTAATTATAATTAAAACATGGCTGTCGCCGGCGGGGTTGTGTAAACGAAACCAAACTGACTGTGACAAATTGCAAGAAGGGTGATACAGGGAAATTCATGGAATCGACAATATTTTTTCTTTTGTCCGTTTTTTTCATATACAAGAAATTATGGTCAAAAATAGTTGGAGTCAATTGGATAGGTAATCTACTTTTTAAACGACTTTAAAAAAAACCCAAGACGGAGGGGTTTTCAATTCGTCGCGTTTGTATATTTGTCAATCCAATTAAATTATGTACATAGTATACAATTTTACGCATTTATGCCTTTTCAACACTTTTATGTTATTCTTACAACGTAATTACAAGTAACTGTATTGAAACTTTGAAATACTTAGGACACTGCTGCATATTACGTCATGCAAAAGCTAATCAAATAGTCAAATGATTAAACCAAGTTTTTAAGAAGGGGATAATGTCCAAAGACCAATGTCAATTAGCCTTAAGGCCATAAGAAACAACAAACGACTTATTTTATTCCCTTTTACCTATCTTGGACGAACATTTCGCCTTAAACGCCTAACGATCACTGTTATTTACGACAACCTTTAACCTAGAATGAAACGATATCTAACACGCAAAAGACGGACTACCCTCTTTTGCGTCTTAGATATCGTTTCGTTTGTTTTGCATTTCTTCTTCCCATTACTTTTTCCTCAAATATTTTACCAGTTATTATATTATATATACTTCAAAGTTTATTTATTTTTTATTTATTTAGTACATAATCAATTCACGCCTCCGGTCATGACTATTTTTAACATAATGTGATTAATTTGTATACAAGAATTAGTTTATAAAAATATATACCATGAGTAGTCTATCATTCTTAAAATCGGTTAGGTATACCAATTTAGCCTTTTGAACTGGGACAAGTGATTCTAGCGTAATGAAGCTATTATGATGTCGCCTTTCACGTGCTTCCAGGTTGATTCCAGGTCTTACAACAATTAAAAACGCTAAATGTTCTAATGAAATTAATACAACAGCACGACTCCATACATTCCCAGTGATACTTACCTACATTTTAGAGGGAATATTTTACAGTTAATGCTGGTGTCAGTTCCCGATCTGACGTACCTACTTGTTAACGGGATTAGCGTTTCCTTCAAGCTACTTGCGAAGTAGATGAAGTGTTTCAAATTTTTTATTTTGATTTCTTATAGCTTTGGATTAAGCGTTTTACTTGGGTTTTTTAAACTCGAGTAAGTATACGAATATTCATTGATGGTTTGGTGAAACGATTACGCGTGTTTCAGCTCGCATTTTTAAGCATTGTTATTTAAATTTGGATTACGATTATATGCTATGAGATATGATACCTATTATAAATAAGGTGCCTAACAATATTTTACCTCGACTGTATTGTTGACACCGTTGATGTAGGAAAACATATCGAAATGTTTATTTGGTCGTCTTGCACCTTCTTATATACACAAGTAGGTGTTTCTTTTCTTTCCTTTTGTCCATCTATCTCTCTCCCTAGATTGTTGGCAGGTTTTCCTGCTGAACAAAAAAATGACTGAATGCTGAGTTTCTTGCGGCGCTTCTTCTCAGCAGGGATCTCCTCTTGGGGAGCGCTGGTAAAATCTTGACGTGTAAAAGTGCCCGTGCGGCCTACTTACTGAACAAATGACTTTTATCTTTATCTTATTTTTTTTTTTATACACCCCCTAAAACTTACCGCAGCGTGCGTTTATCAGTCTCTTGGCTCTTCCACGCTGAAAATAAAAAATCGGTGGTTTCACACAAGTTTTTCATCGTTGCGAATAAGCGTCTTGATTCCTTTAAAGCCTAACAGTATGTAAGACACATTAACTAAGATCTTAATAATCACAAAAGCTCTAGCTTTTGTTTCTATTAGCTTTGGTGATGTTAAAGATATTACAGCTATTATATTATACCCAAATTATGACAACTAAGAGAAAACCTCTATTCGTTGGTTTGTTTTTGACTGCAGCATTATCATCTTTCATGTAGTGTTTCATTTATAAATAGTATTTTCGATTGATAGCGAGATATCAATAATATTCTCGACGAGACATTTTGCTGTAATTTGTTCTTCTGACCACCGGGAGCAATGTTTGACACAGGCCTTGGATACATTTTTACGGTCCAATGTGTCACTTCAATCGTTTTTTAACAGCCCAAAGCGTTTATTTGTGTTATTATCCGGACGCGTTGATGACACTGACCTCGCGCAAGTTCACTGTCAGTGCGCAACGCGTATAAGCACCGCGCTCGCGCATCGAGACTAAATTGAGATAAGTTCCTGTCTCATCTCTTTTTTTACACAATTGACAATCGGAACTTTTATAAAAGGTGTTCTAAAATAAAAGTGCTTATAGGGGATTGTCGGAACGGTTTTATTTTTTTGTTTACTTACTAAGAAACGTTAAACAAATTTTTCTATGTCACCGCTAGTGCTAGATTTAAGATCAAAATGCGGTTACCAACAAACTGACGTCATTCCGACCACTAGTCCCAATCGGGCGTTGGATGACACTGATAATATTCAATTATTTTTCTCTCCGTTAATAATATTAAAAAAAATGAAGAAAAATTGTATGCTTTTAAGACCAACCTCTATAAGCATGATTTGTATCAGAACATCTATTCAAAAAATCCTGTTGCAATTCTGCCCTCATTACAAAAAAGGGGGTATGTTTCATAGATTCGCGAATTATCAGTGGTCTTATTTCGTAACACAGGGAGTTCATTTTGGTTTGACTATCTTTTTCGCCGTCAAGTCAAGATTAGAGCCAGACCGAGTAAAAATGTATTTTTTATATTTTTTCCGTCACTGCACTTTGCGAAGACTTATTTTATGGCTCCGTACCAATAACTTAAAAAACAAATCACAATCGCGCGACTCTTTGGTCCGTTTGTACGGCGCAACAGCATCTGCTATACAATCATGTGTAAAAAAGTTATTTAACTTTTATTAATCAAATTGTGCTTACGTCTCCTACGCACAAATTCAGAGCAAATAAGGTCCGCTCCAGATTCCACATACATAAGGTCTATCTTCTTGCCATTGACCCTAATAAATGGAAACGCTATTACGTTCTCACAGTACACTAAGTATACCTATGCAATATGTAAGTAAGATGAAGGAAAAATGACTTTCCATGATGTGTGGACTCTTGTTTTGTTTTCTACATTTTTTCATATACAATGAGTCCTTCAATATTTTTAATACGATGATCTCCATGGGGCCCATATTGAGATACCGAAAAAAATGTAGTCCGAACGGATTTTCATTCACAATCAATGCAATTCCAAAAGTAAATTTCACTCAAACCATTTTCGTTCCTGATTTTTTTTCAAAGGTAACTACTAACCTAACCTAAATTAATTTTATTTACCAGATACATATTTGAAAAATTAGAAACACACGGATAATTATCCGATATTCTGGCTAGATTTTTTCTTCTGTAAACTTTGTCGCACCAATCTACACGCGATAACAGACATGGCCATTACAGGCAGTTTTATTTTTATTGTGGTCACTTTCATTTTCTAGATTTTTATCGAATGTCTAGTGTCCATTTTTAGACTTGTAGTTGAAAAATATCGTGACCTATATTTAATAGAATGATGGTTTGACCTACATCGACTAACTACTGCGACCCTCCCCGAAATAAATCTTAATAATGTGTCAACACTGTCATCGTTTCCCTTCTTCAAGCGTTTATCTAATTTTGGTCTACCATTACTAATGTGGTTCAGTTCTAGCATGACTGTGTTACTAAAGTCACCATCCTTCCGTTTTCCGTCACCGTTGGAATTATGTGTAGTATTTCTTGTTTCCAGTAAGTGAATTCTCGCTAGCATAACTTGTAATCTCGATTAAGTCGTTTTTAGTAATAAGTTAGTTGGCAATACTCTCAGATTAAAATTGAAGTTAAAAATACATGTCACTTTAAAATTAGGATACAATTAAGTGGCTAAATCTCTTGATTATAGCACAAGTCCTCATCCTGAGCTAGTGAGAGTATTGATAGTTCGCCAAAATAAACGAAATACCGTATCGCAATATATGAAAAGAAAACTTACGTTGCTTCGTCAATCGAAACTTTATAGAGATGCGTTTACCAAGAAGTAATAAGATAAGCAGGATCAAGGAGTGTCACCCGAGCATCATGCAAATAATATGTCGGCAATACAAATAAAAAGTGACCTTATTAAAGCTTGCGGGTACCGCGTTCTTATCATCACTATTATACAATTAACATGGCAACAATAATCAGTTCAACCAAAATGCGCTTTGCTGTAAGGTCTATTTTAATTCAGACGGTTGCATGTGGCAAAATATCTTTCGGCCTCCATCCACCGACATTGAATTACAATTATGTTATTCGTCCTGGAAAGGCCAGAAAGATTACAGGCGAATTCGGGATGTAATAGGATAAGGTCGTTCCGGGTTTTGATTGGCGGAATATTTGCAAGACCTCAGGGTCTTTAGAACGATTGCCTGGAGACATTGAAGCAGGTCAACTTAGAAGAGTAGTTACTTCGCTATGGTAGCGACATTGAAAGAGTTTAGGATAGTTTAGATAGTTTAGTTCATCATCAAGTGGATAATGTTTTGACCGGATACCGGCAGAGCGGTTCGATTGATGTTCTGATTGACTTGATTTTTATTTGTCCTACTTTGCGTTATTGGAGCAACACGGGTTTGAATTGAGCTACATAATCGTTTTTTTTTCCTCCTGTAATATAATACAAGGTTAAGGCTTAGACTACCTTTGCCAGATTTTATTCCAATCTACTCAGCCGATCATGCGTGAATTAAACAGTGTAATGTTTTGCGTCGCGCCAAATACAACAAATGGTGTTTTTTCCAAATTTTAAACTTTGTCTTGTACGTTTTTTTAAAAACAAAAAGGCTACGCAGTGGTTGGTTTGTTGTATCCCGGTTTGAATAATGTAAAATGTTTTCCCTGCCTTAAGAAGTTTTTTAAAAATTAAGTTATATTTGAGTTATTCAACATACAGTATAAACTAGACGGTCTACTTAATTATTACGTTCGTGCCTTCAAAATGGACGCCCATAGTTGTAAGTCAATGGTTTATTCAATAATCAATTTACTTTCATCTAAGTTTTTTTTATGGCTATGAGAAGGCACGTGAGCACTCAGGCCACCTGATGGTAAGTGGGATCTGAGACCCATAGACATTTGAAATCTCAAGACTACAATCTCAAAACTGCAATCCTAAGACTTCAAATGGGTTGCTAACCCTGAGGATTGAGATGGAATGCCTCTATGCTAGTAATTTCACCGGTTGTCTTATCCCCACACCGGAACAAAGCAATGCGAACACTGCTACTTGGCGGTGGTTTAATGGATAAGATGGTGGTAGTGATCCGGACGGACTTTGCACCAGGTCCTACCACCACTAACCAAGTGTAAAAAAGAAAGAGGGTGTTTTGGATTATATGTTCAAACAATTTACTATGCAGTCCTTGTACGTGTGATTCCCCTTTAGCGTGGTCGCATTATAAATAACAATATTTATTCACAAAGGCCTTGAGGCGCGGCCAATTGTTTTATTGAATAAATACGCTCCTTGAATAATTGTTTAAAGTTTAACATAAAATATTTAGTCCCGATAGCGCGTGTTTTGTACTGACGTATTTCCGTATTATTTGTAATTAAGTAGTTTATTACCGGTCTATTAGACGCAGTGTTTTTTTGATTTATTTTTAATCAGAAAACATTTATCATAATCGAGTTTCAGATTTATTAAATAAAAATACGTTTTTTAGCTTCAAGAAATGATTCACGAATAATCATTTGACAGACAATCGTTTTGCTAAATTTCCGGCCGGAAGTTTAATTGATAATTACTTCTTTGTTACAATAGTTAAGTTTACCCACATTCATTCAATATTATTTTTGGAATGAATAAAGGTATTTTATGTAAAATGCTATAAGTACTTAAGATGCTCATCAGAAAATTAACGTCCTTATGTATATTCTCATTGAGTGAAATTTATATTTCATGTAAGAAAATAAAAAAATATTTAACAAATAATTTTATGTAGCATAAAGTTACTTCCCGTCGCAGTTTTTTTTTGTAGTTACAAGTTTAAACTTGTTAGTTTAGGAGGCTAGGTAAGGTTAGGTTAGGCTATATCAAACCTACTTTGAATAAATTATTTAACAATTTAAAGACCTTTACCCGCATATTAGCGATATTAAAGTTTGTAAAATGATACGCTTACTAACCGTAATTTTGGTGAATAACAGTTTTTTTTAAATTACAATCATACAAACGCTTCAGAGAGTATGCCCATACATTAATTGCGCACTTTGTTATTCTGTAACTGCGCATCTACTCATGCTCATACGCACATACATACCGGTAGTGATTCCTCGTTCTCACACCAATATTGTCTGAGAGAACTGTAAACGATGCACGCGGTAGTGCACTCGATCCAATGCCACTGGTTGCGACATTCAATTTGCTCTATTAAATATTACCGTTGATTTTTTATTGCAGTCGACGATACAGTGTCAGTTAACGGATTATTCAGATATGTAAATGCAAATACTAAGAGTTACATTATTAAATAGGAACGGGGTCTATTTGTGTACAGGATTTTGGAGCTCGGCATTCACGACCGCTCCAACAAGCCAAATAGAGCAGCGCCGCACCAAAATCGATCCGTAAATGTCAAAACTGTAGCGTTTCAAAGTACTTGGCGCGGTGTGTTCGATTTCCAAGTGGACGGAAAGCCGGCTTGACGCGCCAACGCGTAATCCGAATGGAACTATCGTGAATGTCGAAATTCAACGTTGGAATACGCCACGCCACCGCGCCAAGACAAATGGCGTCGTCGTGAATGCGTTCTCTGGCTGCGATTTTCTAATCAGTCTGCTAAGTGATGTCGCACCGTTGAGGCTTGGCATGGCGCGCTCGTGAAAACAATACCATAACGGTCAAAGACGATATGTTTTTTACCGTCGGGAATAGAGGCCCTGCTTAAATCTGGCGCTCGTGACGTGACGTGACAGCAAACTAGCGTTGAAAATTAATTATTACTTGTTAGTAATAATGTAGTCTTTATTGAGAATAGGTAAATGAAGACGGACTAGGTGTCCGTGAAATAAATAATTTAGAATAACCGATAAATCGGAATTCTACGTTAATCTCACCTCTTAAGTACAATAAAGAAAAAAAAGTAAATTTTTCGAATGCATAAACAATCTATACCTACGTTTGGCTTCATGCAATGCTCTAACGATGTTGATCGTACGTTTGTACGTAAAGGGCTCCATACACGGACGATTTGTCTGTACGATCCGTCGCTTCAGACCGAACGAAACGACGAATCGATAGTGTATGTCAAGATCGTTAACGATTTACTTCATAGGAGACAATGTCGGAAATCGCTATAAAAACCCATGCAATCATAAGTATCGTAACGATGAATCGACAGTGTAAGGTTCTTTACGATCAACGATTCGATTTTGTCTCACTCTGACACGAACATTTGAACACGTCTTTATCCTTCGTTTCAAAATAGTAAATGATCGATCGTTACGTCCAATCGTTTCGTGTATGGGTGTCATTTTCGATGCGATCAATCGTCACGATTTTCATTAGTACGATCGTACAGACGAATCGTACCGTTTATAGGGCCCTTAAGAAACAATCGAGATATCTTTTTCAAACCACGTCTGTTTCAAAACTAGATCGTATTCAAGTCGCGGACCGTGAAGGGATAAACAAATTTACCTTTTTGTCGTGCCCGTGATAAACAAAATGGGAATCGGGATCGCCCTTACTCAATAAATGGGTTACGTTTACGCTACTGGGGGCGTTGTTTACATTTGTACATAAAAAGAATACTACCATGACTAAGAACAGTGGCTTATTTGTTCTGTATTGTTGTTGCTATTGTTATTATTGTTATCAGCACTTCTTATTTTTCATTTTATTAATTGTATATTGTTGACGATTTTATTTTCGTTTCTTGTACTTTGACACAACATGCAATGTACCCGTACATTGTTACTTACTTCATTAAAAAAAATTTTTTTTTACTTCTACTTATTAGTCCCTATGAAAATTCTGAGTTTTGACACATTTTCCTGCTCAAGCTACGCTTGAATATATATATATATATATATATACAGGGTGTCTTGAAACTCTTGTGAGAAATTTGGCGGGGTAATAGTTCGCACGATTCTGATCACGGGGGTATGGTTCATTTTTGTTTCTGTTAGTAAAAAAAAAAAAAAAAATTCATTATGTTCGTTTTGTTTCTTGATGTGTCGCAGCCGATATCTTGACCTTGACATTTTGACGTTGATACTATACTACTCCAAACGTTCGTAGTAACTAACGTCAAAATTCCAAGTTCGAGGTCAATGACCTGAGACCATTCGTTGTTTACATGGTATGTAAACAGTTCGGTCCATGTAAATTAAAATTAAGTTAACATTAAAAAAAGATTCATTTAAATGCAACTTACCAACTGTATTTTCGTTTTTGCAACTGAACATTTTAGGGGGTTATAAAATGATCACTAGATCTCTTGGAATATGCACTGCCGAGACCTGATTGTATCATTCGTTTCATAGGGATGTTGAGATCTGAACATTTACCATTTCTTTCTACTCTAAAATATACCACATAATTGTTTTTAAGCAAAAATAATTCAGACTTAAAAATCTGAAATTTAGTTTAACATGACATCTGATGAAATGACAACCATAAATTCATAGACTTCATGGTCAAGTTCAAGTTCAACTCTTTGATAAATAGCAGCTACTGTCATATACTTCAAAAAGTTCGGATGGACATGAAATAAACGATCCGTTTATTGCCGTCCGCCGTCCGTGTTGATCTCTATGGTCATTTATGGCGGTACATAGGTAACAGTCGGGATATAAAGGCCGTCGCATATTTGATTATAATTTGTATGTGATCCCAGGCCATGGAACCGATATGCGTAAGTAGTACATATTCAATCTATCCATGTTCCAGGCTTAGAGCAATAAATAACAGTTACCAGCCGCCTAGTCGCTTGTTAGTCGCCTTAGGCTTCTTACAGACGAGCGGCATGTTGCCAACGGCAGAGGCTACTGCAGCCGTCACCACCTGTCAGCCTAAATGCCGCTTGTCTGTAAGAAGCCTTATATAAACTTTCCCCTGTGCCGAAGTATACGATCAAAACTAAATTATCTTACACATTTACAAATAAAATCCTCATAAATCAATAAATAAACTGACAAGAAGAAAAAAATGTCTTGCTATAGCCATAGCCAGCCGTGTGTGTTCAAAAATCCAACTTTTTTTTTGCGAACTTGATGTGCTTATGTCATTAAAGACTCCCATTGTAAACCCTGCTTTTCTGATAGACTTAAATCAACGTGGTAGGTACATACCCCATAGAATTAGTACCTACTAACATAGAACCTGGACTATAAGAACCGGTACAGATGGACAGCATTGAACTGCAACCTAGCTGCAAAATGGCAGTTCAAGTGCAGTTGACGTACGTACGTTTTGATGCAGTTACGTCATCTGCATCAGAACTGCCCTCGAACTGACAGTTTGCAGTCCGTCTGTACCGGCCCTTAGTTAAAATTATCTTTCTCTGCGTTTTAGATTACGGATTCTGAAGAGGAAATGAAACAGAAACTACGCTGTTTTTTCTCCTTCAAATGTCACGGTCACAACGTCAAATTGAAGGTCTAGAATGGACCTGTTGTGTCTTTACAGACACAGACCAAAGACAATCTATCCAAACCTTATGACGTCCTACGTATGGCGTAAGAATGAAAGAATACCATAGATGCCCTTATTGTATTCTTTCATTCTTACGCCATATATCTCTATTATGAATTTCATAAATAAAAAGGCCAAACATAAGTCTTTTTTAATAGTTTAATAGCACTTATTCTGTGGCACCTTGTGTTCTAATCTGTGGACTGATCATCACAAATAAATGCCTTAAGAACATCTTAAGCACAATATCTTGAACTCATTAGTACGGCCAGGAAACTAAAAAGGGTCAGATTATTCGCGGTAGTTCCTTTGAATGTTTCTTCGAAGGAACTATAGATATGTCATGCTTCTTGGACACCCTACCGTCTGTTATAAATTATTTTAAAGCATAACGCTAATGTACACAATATGTAATGAAACTTGTACCTATTAAAAAGAAATGTACCTCAATAGATCCTTGTCTGATCCGTAGTCCCACCAATTTACCACACCGGTGTGACTATGGTTCATTTTATTCACCCGTATTCACACCACGACTCATTTTGCGTATAATTCTCTTTCAAAATCAAACTCACGGGAACAGAGCCCGAGCCCGAGCGTCGACGGAGCTCCTGTTTTTGAGTGTTTTTAGACCTTCGGGCCTGATATAAAAACGGGTCTAATTGCAGTAGTCCGGTTGTTAGTCCGGTTGACCAAACTAGTGCTACTTTTCATTAGCAGAAGTTTGATCAAGTAGATCATGCGAGAGTACACATTTTTTGAGTTTGGGATTGCTGTGGAGCATGTCCCCAGCAGCTACAAATATTAATTTAAAAATTTGTTATTTATTAATACGTCACGCTGTTGTACCCAATATTTACTGAATTAATACGCACTATATTTAAATGTACCTCCATAGATCGAGAGTACAAATGATCTGAATTTGGGGTTCCCGTGGACAATCTCCCCAGCAACCTTGAATTTAAGAAATTATGATTAATTAAAATATTACGTTGTTGTATCCAACATGTACTGAATTAGTACACACTTCGTTTTAAATGTACCTCCGTAGCTCGAGAGCACAAATGAACTAAAACACTTGTGCATTTTATTGTTTTGCGAGCGTATGCTGTACTTTATCAAGAGAATAAAGCTTTTGCTCAACATGTCGACAGAATAAATTCGACTTTTTCCATGTTGGTTATAGTACCTAACCTAAATTCGGTGTGCAGGGTTTTTATGTTTTAACAAATAACAAATTCTTAAATTAATCTTTGGGGTTGCTAGAGAGAGTCAACAGCAACCCCAAACTGGTACATTTCTTTGTAAGTATGTAGAAAATGGATACGTATTGTGTATGTTATTACTAAGCATCCTATACTTTATTTTATCTAAAGGAGCGACTTTGAGTGGTGTGTAATATAACAAATAATAGATGATAAGTATTTTTTTTTTATTTACTTATTAATATTATTTAATATTAACATAACCTAATAATGACCTAATCGAGAAGATTCACCATATGTCCCGCTGCTTGGGGCGGTGTCGACGGGGCTCCGCGAAGCGGAGACCCTATTCCGCGTAGTTTGGCGCTTCGCGTCTGAAGACAACTCTAACCTATTTTCTTTTCAAATTGACCTAACCTACACCTACTTAACGTACACGTAACAACGCAAAATTCAGTTATTTTACTTTAACAATAATCAAGAAATAGTGTTGTTTCGGACATAAATTCGGACAAGATTTCGGGCTATCAAAGTTTCGCTAAATTACAGATATGCTAAACAACATTATGCATAATGAAATTCTTGCGTACCAATATTATGCGAACATATCATCCGCGTAAACAATCATTCGAATAATATAGATTTATGCCAAATAAAATTTCAGCAAATTTGAGATTCGGCGTAAATAAATTATGCAAAACTGGTTATTTCTAATACGTTTCGGACATTAAAAATTATGCCAAATAGATGGCATCCTACGATAACACGTGTAAAGAAATGTTGTTATACAGTGTTGTATGCAGCCCCAGTAAAAAAATATAAGAATAAGAACATTTATAAAGGAGCATCCCCATTGAGAGCATTCGCGTGAATATTCGAGTGGTATGGACGTTGAGCCGACCGTTAAAAAGCTTACACACCACTCAAAGTTCGCGCCGAATGCTCATTGCATGCGAATGCTCTCAGTGGGGATGGGGACGCTCGTTTAGATAAAATAAAGAATAGTATGCTTAGTAATACACAGTACACTTATAGATAACAGAGGTTGTAGAAAGTCATAAACATATTGCCAACCAAACCAAATCAGACTCGTATCACAGGGCGTGACGCTGAATGGAATAGTTTGTCTACGTTGATAGAAACTTATGAACAACTAGCTTTTCGACTCCGTCCGCATTCAAGTCGTGTATCGCTATTCCCTCGGGAACTATCCATCTACGGATACCGAAGAATCTCACGTAGCGTTATCATCAGCCGAAGTCTGGCCACTTTACGTTCCCTGCGTGTTCAGACGACCACTTGGTACGACGTAGTAACTATTATTGAATCTGTGGTACGACGTAAAACCTAACCTAACCTAACTTTTGTGCGTTAAACGGGCTTTACATCATGCTATCTACAGTATGTCTAAATATCTCTGTCAGTTCAGCATTGTGGAAGTAAAATATGTATACATTTCCAATGGTAGAGTTCGTTTGTTACATACACCGAAGTAGCTGCCTGGAACAGAAACATAATATAAATAAGGACCAAACTAGAAAGCGAGTTTGCAAACATCTCTGCTTGCTTGTTGAAATTATGGTGGATTAAAGAAACTAACGAACATATTAAAAGAAGTTCACGCTACTTCAAACTCAGTGAGCTACCTACCATAAAGAACCATGTATATTCTGCACCCACCTTCTGACTCCATCATCAGTCATCAGATTAGCCTCAATAATTATTATTAGGTAATTGTTACATTGTCAACTGGTTAACATGTAATAAATAAACACGGGAGCGGTTAAGTGATTTAAATCTGATATTTTCCGCCCCCTCCGCCTTCTCCGGCCGGGCGTCTCGTTCCTACCCATCATCATCATCATCATCATCATCATCATCATCATCATCATCATCATCATCATCGTCATCATCATCATCATCATCATATTATACTAAAAGTCCCAACACGGTGGATCTACGTTAAATATAGCGGAAATCCTTTCGCCAATTTCCGACTCCATCATCAGATCAGCTCTTAGATACCATAATATTGCATTGTCATCGGGTTTACATATGAGGTCCAAGTTTCAGCCCATTCCATTAACGGGAACTGGCTCAAAATTGACTTGCAAATTTTAACGGACAACTTACATACATACCAACAATGCAAGTTAAAATAAAGGCTGAAAAAAAGCAAACTTTCGGATTCTGAGCTACGTATTTATAATGTTAGTATGAAATAAGAACTTAATGTTACTATTCTCTTCTCTTGAATTTTGAGATTTAGCTTCCGTTTCCTTCAATAATTGTTTTCGTTCTTCTGTTTCCTTTTTAAAATATAAAAGTCGTGTTGCACGCCTTAATTTACCTAAAAAAAGAAAATATTACTATTATCTGCATCTGTATAATAAAATGCCACAACGTACGTAATATTGGCCACCATTCAACTTCATCATCAGACCAGCTGTTAAACGTTGCATGTTATCGGCTACACATTATGTTTTCTTACAGATACAGAGTAAAAACATTTTATATTTTACCACTTATTAGCGCTTTTTTTAATAACCGTAACTGGTTTAAAATTGGCATGCTAGATGCGACCCAATCATACATATGAACAAACAAAAAAAGTAAAATAGAGCTTATAAAATAGGTTGTGGCGGGCTCTTTTCCGCAAATTGACGACTTAGGTATGCGCCTATTTTGCGTGCAGCTTATAAAATACTATAACGACTGTAGCTACACATATTAACGTAAAGCCCAGCATAAAATTCATCATGCTACCGTTTTGTTTTCTCTTGCCTTTGCGCTTTTGTAAACAAAATTTTCTTCCGACGCTAGTATCTGAATATAAAAAAACATATATTCACCAGAAACCAGAAACCAGAAACATTATTCTTCTCATATACTTACACATTTTTTTCGTAGGAGCAACTGTTGAGGAATTATTAGAAAACGAACTAATTTAGGCCCATCAACTCAAGATGACGGCTCGCGCTTCAACAGTCGAAAGTTTGGATTTATTAGGACCCCATAGCTTATGAACATGGATCAAAATTAGCTACCTATGCTCCACATTTTGTAAAGGAAAGGCTTTGGCATGCAGACTGTTCTGAATTAGCTTCTGCACGCAAGTCCGAACGCGTAGAATTAATTATCGCAATTACCTAGGTATTAAAAACCGCCTACAAAAGACAAAAAATTACGTCTTTTAAAATGGTATGTATGTATAGGTCAGTCCAGCTGAAGTCGACTCACAATATTAACCAAAAGCCGACTTCAGTTGGACTTACCTATACATACAATTTTTTAATTTATTTTTTGTGGTTGAAGGCAGTTTTTTTTTAAACACTTATTATACTTTTTAGTGATCATAATAAGATATTATGTACTCCTACTTCTTAGTTAATATGAAACTGTAAGACATTCAAGCTCCACGCAAGCAACGCCGCGGGAACATAGTCATATTAAACGTTCTTCGCTATAGTCGCTCAACTATCTTAATAGAGATATCTTATCGCCAGCCATAAAATAGGTACCGTTGAGGAATCTGTGGTCTTCATCATCAGTTCCACTTCACTAAATGACACTTTTTGAATGCAAATAATGCTGCATTAGTAACTAAAAATACTAAAATCGCCATATGTAAGCCTATAATATTTGACCATTTCCCTCAATTCTTGTGGGATCCCCTCATTAGATTCAGATTTCGTGACAATGGGACCACCTCGTAAGTATACCTACTGCATCAATTTTTTATTTTATTTTTATCGGTCCATAATTGATGGCGAAACCGGTGAACATACAATGGAACCTCCACCTTTATTGAAGTATAATTTGTGTGCCCAGTTTCTCCCCGATCAGTTCAGTGGTTGAAACCTGATTGAGTAACATACATACACCCAAACATGCAAACATACCAACTTTATAATTTACTAGCTTCTGCCCGCGACTTCGTCTGCGTCAAATTCGGTTATCAAAATTCCCACGGGAATGTTTAACTTATCCAAGGTATAACTTATGTGCATCCTGATTTTCATCCAAATCTGTCGAGCCGATGTAGTGTCAAGGAGTAACAAACTAACACACGCACACACAATATTATAGTAGGATAATATTATTAAGTAAGATACCTCGGGTACTGCTGTAAATTATATTCCTCAACCTCTCATTCACCTTCCTTCGTCAACGGCATGCATGCCGCCTTTATGCTAAAACAATAACGGCAATACTTATTTAAATAATTGTTAAGTACTTAGAATACATTTTTGGCAGTTCAAAAAGTGCAACATACTTACTGCATTTATTATTTCAATACTTCATAGAATTTTATTTAACGAACCACGATTTTATGACATTTATTTTTCACCATAGAGCAACTATTTTTATGTCTGTCACTAAAAATTGTAGGGCAGTCAATGTGGATCGAAAAAGGTTAATAAGAAAAATACTCACACCTTGACTAAAAAGTCATACCTTTTAACCCGGTTTTATTTATTATATTCGGTTTAAAAAACGTTACCGTTAACGTTAAACGTTAGGACTTGGCCCAACGTTATGCAGTTATAAGCAAGGTAGAGGAAGCCATCAATATGCTTAAATGTTTACACAAAGGGACAAAACCCAGCAGCATAATAGCTGCGCTAATCAGGCACGGGCTGAACTTGATGCCAGACATGCCAGTTGAGTAGAGGGGCCTTGCATGTCAGCAATAGCATCAGACAATGTAGATCATCAAGCACTGGTGGCAAAGGTATAGCAAGTCGGTAACTTAGGTTTGTAAAAAATGAGGGTGTCTATTACTCCCAACTAAATGACCACCATTAAATGATGATTGCTTCTTAAGAATACTGTAGTGTCACCACGTCGACCTCTTCTTACGAAGCAATTTTATGTTTTCTCTGTCTTCTGGGATCCGAATATCTTTCAACAACGTATATGACACCAGCTTTAAATGTAATTCTGATAAAACGTTACGTGTAGGGACAATTTTATTTTAATAAAAGAAACCTAAACCTCTTTTCATAAAGAGTTTTAATGGTACAAGATTTAAAAAAATACTATGTCAAATTGTCAAACCACAGTCTCAACGTAGTGATTCGTTTTAATTGTTCTGTTTTTTATTCGTAATTATCCCTGATAGTGGTACAAATGCATAAAATAAATCCATGATTCGTGATCTCGTAAAAGAAGTTTAAAGTTGAAGTGCTATTTTAGCTGTGTGAGTGTGATTAAAAATCGCAATCGTAAGTTTCATATTTAAATTATTTACATATTAGGCCCTTATCCTTAATAGAGACCCTCTTTTCGTTCATACTACAGAATAAAGTCTTAGTTTTATGAACCCCATGGAAGCTTTGACCATGATCACAATCATTTTTCAGAGGGAACAGTTTGTTTATTTACAATACGTTGTGACACATAATTATGAATGAATTAGTTAAGATGGGGCACACTGAGAGCATCGTCAGGAAAGGCGATGATAAATCAGTCTGTAACTCGGTCAAATATTAACTTAAAAAAAAATTACCAATGTAGGGATGATCCAAATAATCCACCCTATCTACTGTTAAAATTAATCACAAGAGTTTCAAGACACCCTGTATATATATATATTAATTTTATTTGTTGTTAGATTCATTGTTTTATATAATGCTAGGTTAAGCTTTATAAGTGTATAATATCATAAGTAGTATTGATGATGATGTGATGATGATGATGATGATGAAAAAAACGACTGACTGAGTTTCTTCTCAGCAGTGGTCTCCTGCGAAGCGCTGGTAGATTTTTGACGTGTAAAAGTGCCCGTGAACTTATTTATTGACCACGTTACTTTGCTTGATTATTTTGTCTAAAACAACGTTGATAACGTTATAAAGCTAATTTTATTCGTTGCTTCATACCTGGTCCAACCGCAAAAAGCGGCTATTTTCTCGTAGTTCGAAAGTAAAGTAGGACAGAATACCGAGCATGATAGTAATCAATGAGTGTCTCAATGCTCTATTATTGTGACCAGGAACTGGTTTAGCAATCGAAAGGCTTATACAGAACCAGGACTATAAAAGCATTCATATAATTATACTTTTTATGTCCTTTTGTGACCTGGAATTTGTAATAAGTATAACCTATTTGGTAAAAAAAATGGTAGTTGCTGTGTAAAGTTTTCGAACTACAACATTCCGTCCCACTACTTAATAATTCACACATTACGTAACGTCAATATTACTATCGTGATTTGAAAATACTTTATTTGCGTATATACTTTTATGTAAGTAGGTAACTATCTAAAACTTTTTGTAAGTACAAACACGAAAACAACGTACAAAAAAGAGATTAATCCTTAAATTTAAAATATAATTTAATTACTTAAATAAAATAATACTTTATAGGTTAGTTATAAATAAGGGTTATAATCTTTAACTATCTGGTACACAATTCAATTATTCTAGTTATGGCTCTTGACGTAGAGACCTCGTCGTGCTGTTCTCCTAGTCGTATTTTTTAATTAATGTTCTTGACCTTACATTTGTAATGATTATTTTAAAAAAACCCTACCCTTGCAATATGACTAAATTTTAAGTATTTTTTCAAGATAGTAAAAACAACCTTCTGTTCGTGTTTTTTGCGGCGTTTCTTCTCCGCAATGATTGTTTTGTCCAAAGCGCTATTCACTTCATATTACCGACCTGTTCATTATTTTGAATTTTGAATTTTGAATTTCTCATTTTTCAAAGGTTTAAAAAATATATCCAAAGCAACCCATTTTAATTATTCTTTAAGAATCCGTTATATCAAATATCAGATAAGTGATATAACTTGACTAACGAGTATTTATTTCATTATTTTTTAACAATGCTTAATATCGCCATCGAAACAGTTTATGCATGGTTTCTGAGCATACTCTTTTAAATAAAATAAAACATTACTTAACTGCACATCACTTTTATTTTTAAAAGAAACTGTACGTTACACTATTAAAATTAGACTTCAACGTTAACCTACCAATGGCGACATCTAGTGGTGAATGTTGAAATCATTTCACACGTTGTCCTGGTTTGCGTTTCTTTTCCAAGAGGCGAAATAATGTCTTCAGTTTAACACAGATGGCAGGTTTATTAAAAAAAGTAATCAAATACTCCGGTTATACGCTTCCCAAAGAAAAATAAATAAATAAATGTATCTCTTAACTTTCATCTGTTGGACAAACTTTTTTGCACACTATAAATTTACTTTGAGCAAACTTCAACGAGTTATTTTTTCCACCTTTTGGAGGCTGCTTAATGTTTTATAAAACATGTAATTTTTATTTATAGCTCCATATTTCCACGCCCGAAATATCATTGCGCGAAATTCAGTCACCAATCACTTGTATTAAAACTACATTGAGCCGCCGGTCCAGTGGCGCCCCCATTGCTAATAAGCTTGCCTTTGTACTCACCGCCGTGCTCGACGCTATTTTATAAAGAGACGGTGAACTCGTTCGATTTTTAAACTTTAGCATAAAAAATCGTCGCTAAGGTGTAAATCCGACTGTAAAACTTTTTTTCTCAAAAATGACAGGAAAAGTTGACATTACTATCTATATATTGGGATGCGAAGTACATAGTTTACTGACAGATCTCAAATTAAAAAAAAAAAACATTGCGTGCTCGCTACACAAGCACGCAATGTTGCATACAAATTTCATTACCATCTAGTATCTAACTTTTTAAAAAGTGAAAACGGCCTTAATAAAATGAGGGCACAAGTCTTATTACATCCAAATTTTGTTCGGAATATAACTTTTTTATCTGTATCTTGAATAGCTTGAGTAGTTTTAAAAAAAAAGCTTGCGTTTCTCCTTGTCATAAACAAAAGACGGTAAAGAGTAGGTAATAATATTGTCTGTATAGATTGTGTGGTATTTCTTTCCTTAATAAAGTACTTTACTCCAACATAATTTTATTCTTGCGATTTTTGAGAAAAGCACTATATATGCCTCGGCAGGAACGGCAATTGCGGGCCTCGTATTTTTAAACGGACTCGCAAGCTCGTCCGTTTAAACCAATCCTCGCCCCGCAATTGCCTACTTCCGTGCCTAGGCAATAATGTACTATTGTAATCATTCACCAGAATTATTTTTCTTACATAGGTATATACACCGTGGGCCCGAATAACCCGACCAATTTTAACAATCGATACTTGAGCCTATTTGTAGAATATAATGGGTATAATATGTAGTCCAATAACGCATAATTTCCGAGATTTTTATTATTTAAAAATCAATTCCATAGTTAATTAAATTTGAACTCTGTCACCTTAACCTAAAGCATTATTTACTAAGAAAGATTCATGTTGTAAGTAGCAATATCATCCACATACAACATAAATTAATTAATCAATTTCTTATTAAATAATGCTTTAGGTTAAGGTGACAGAGTTCAAATTAAATTAACTATGGAATTGTTTTTTAAATAATGAAAATCTCGGAAATTATGCGTTATTGGACTACATATTATACCCATTATATTCTACAAATAGGCTCTAGTATCGATTGTTAAAATTGGTCGGGTTATTCGGGCCCACGGTGTATTACTGGTTTTAAGTAATCTTAATAGTTTTTAAATCAATATTTTTTTTTTGTTGTACAGTCTAATAATATAACATTTTCTGCAATAACGTGGTAGGCGTCGGGGGGGGCTTTAAAAAGACAACGCAAAGTTCATGCAATAAATAATTTATTTTAAAAACTCCTTATTTATGATCAACACTCTTCGTAATCAGTTTTGAACGTAAACTTAGGTTTCTCTGCTTAGCTATTATTCCTCATTATTGTCCTCCAGGATGTACCTGATTAGGTTAATTATTCTCCATAATATTTTCCATTTTATTTCGACGTGTAACAACTCAGATGGAGGAAATAAAACAAATTTCTCATACATTATGGAAGACGATACAAACATTCTTAATCCAGTGTCACTATAATGCCTTAATTAATAAATTCACTAGCTTACACCTAGGGTCTTAACTCAAATAACAATAAAAACTAGTTTAACAAAGCAGTTTGTTTCATTAAAAGTAACTTTAAACTATATAGAAATTGTTTATTCATAGTTGTCATATTTTTTAATGATTCTCTATCTAAAATTTTCAAAACTTTATTCAGATGTCTAATCAATTTTACCCAAATGATCATCGATTTCTGTTTGAACATCTTTGGCAAATATCAAATTATCATTCAGATAAAATTGTTGCTAAATATTTTTATCCTTTCTCTAGTAGTTAACGCGATATCGTAAAATTTAATAATTTCCCTGGGAAACAAACATTATCACTTTAATACGATTCTAAGATATGAATAGTTTTATTTATATGTACACCATTTCCATTAGAATGGGATATTCCGCGATTACAAATGTAGATCACCTACAATAATGAACTTCCTGGAGATGATTTTAATTAAATTATTGTTAGTTTTCGATATTTATACAATGCAACAAATATTAACATAAACGAGCATATCAATTTTTTTTACTTCACTATAACGATATTATAAGAACGTTTTTATAGAAAAAATGGCAGTTTTATATCACGTATACGAATACCAAGTAATATTTTCGAACACAGGGAATGGTTTCATTGCTTTAATCAAATACTTTTAATAAAATTATTGCCGTAACGATATCCTTAATAAATGCTACTTCACAATAACGAATAAGAATATCATAGTCTACAAATGTATGTACATACTCTTGCAAAAATCACAATAACTTGTAACTCAAACTGTGCCAGAGTCGATCGGTTATTCATTCTTTACAAATTCAGTTAAGTATATTGTGCGTTAATACATTCGTTTGGCCTTGTTAGGTACCTACTCCCGCGCATTTTTTTCATCAATCATTCAACGTAAGATAATAATAGGAAGGAACTTTAATTAAAATAAGATAGATAAGAAATACTTCTCAACGGGCGAAAGTTATTAAAAAACTAGCACGAATAAAGATTTTCAAGTGCATTGAGATATCCTTTTATTCATAAATTCACCAAAAGGTATTAAAATTTGGTATGGCCATGTTGTTTAATTAGTAATTCGGCAAACCTCCCATTTCGTCAAATAGTAGCTTTTTTCTGGTAAATGTAAAATTATCTTTATTCATGGTATAATCCGTCGAGTCGTTTCAGCGTGAAGAACAAACATGCTAACTAACACACAAACTTTCGTATTTGTAGCATTAATGTGATCAATTGTGATTGTGGTATTTGAATTGAAGAGAGTGATGAACAATTATTGAACTAAATTAGCTTTATTATTTATGAAAACATTATAAAATTATAAGTTCTATGTTTATAAATGAGGGAGTACAATTTTATGTACTTACTTTTTACTTTTTATCTTCCTTTTCTCGATTGGGGTCGTCCATTTGTAGGTAGGTATTATTATATTCGTTGACCATAATGTAGACATTTGCTTTCAATTAATTCACATACATTATTCAAATATATCCGATCGACTGCACTTGGTCCAAAATGTAGTAACATTCTCGCCGTCAAACATATCGCTCCTATGTACAATACTTAAGACCAAAAATCAACTACGAACCAGCTGTGAGGATTCCAATTCCAACGTTCCAATTTTTAAAAACTTTACCGCCCTTTCCATCAACCTTAAAAATCACTTTAGATATTCCTATTGTATTTAATATTTTATTAAAAACTGGCTGCTTATCAAAAGTGCCTAAAACCTGAACACTGTTTGACACAACCATTACGCTACCAACAAGTCAAACGGACTTCGATAATACCTCAATCTTTTCTACGAACATCCAACGTTATTGCATGAGCATTGGTTACATTACCCTTAACAACAATTTTCCATCCTCAAAGCTGGTAGTTTTGGGAATTTCAGGAAATTTAACATTTGTCCAAAGGGACTCCATGCGGGAAACGAGTCAGACAGTGGTGACTCGATCGATTTCCACGTAACGCACGGAGTCCTCGCTTGGTCAGCAAATTACTTCTTTTTCATCAAAGATGGCGGTGTCTGAGGAAAGGCTTTTCAGACGCTGTTGGAGCGCGGAGCGGCGCCGGCGGCAGTTGCGCACTGAATAGGTCTGTAATCAAAAAAATGAAGATTAATATATCTTCTACACTTACAAGGCTCATCTTGAGCCACTGTTATGTGTAAGACTTTAGTTTTACACAATTGTGTATCATCATCATCATCATGTCAGCCGAAAGACGTCCACTGCTGGACATAGGCCTCCCCCAAGGCTTTCCACTCAGACCGGTCTTGTGCTTTTCGCATCCACCGCGGTATGTTAGTCTGTAAGGTATTAGTTAATAATGGGCGTCTTTGCCTGAAATAAATATAATATAATAAGGTAGGTACATGATGACTGTTGGTACCCATATGTTTACCGACAGCCGTCGATTGGTGACAGAAAAACTAGGGTAGGGCTTGTATGGCTCATCAAGAAAGTATTTGAACCGAAAAAATCTTTAAATTAATATTCGTCCGTTAAAATCTTTATCTGGTCTCTCCCTTATCTAATCCTAAGTACTATGGGAAAATATAAGATAGTAAACATGTTCGCTCTCATACTATCTATAAGTAAATAGAACAACTTAAGACATTTGATGGCCATCACAAAATATTTGTTCGGTTAAGATAAGTAACGATGTATCTTAAAAGTACGTGATCTATGAAATTTTACACGTCCGAGACTGTAACTCTCTATTAAGAAACAACTTTAACATTAGGTTCAGGCTATTGGTGGCAACAGATGTCTGAGCAACCCGACATTTTCTTTAAAGCAGTCACAACTGAAACCCCAAAACTCTAACCTAACCTAAACTCATCCTTAACTTATTCTTAGTTTCGGTACCTATACGTATGTTTCATAGCTCATATCATGTTATAATAGTAAGTTAAAACAACCAGTTCACACTAACCAGAGAAATAGCAAACACCATTGACAACCCAAGCAAGGCAACGAACAAGTGCGCTGGCAACCGCAATAACGCTGAGCATTGCGCCAGCCTCTCGTCTTCCCCGTGAGGACATTGGGCTATGCCATCGCACCACAGCGCTGGCTCTATGCAGGCGTCGAGCGAAGGACAGCGGTACTCGCAGTCACCAGAAAGAGCGAACACTCCACCGCGGTCGCTGGCATGTCTGGAAAGACCATTAAAACGAATAAATGCAATTATGTTCGAGAGATGTAATGTGTAATTCTATTAGTGAAAATATTAGGTAGATGGAGAAATGCTTAGCGCACATTATTCAAGAAATAAACAAAGTTTGGACTATAATAATCAATATTATTGTAAGAAAAGGTCAATTACAATTACCTTCTAGAAAGTTCTAACCAGGATATATAATAAGTTCCACTCTCCACTGCAATAAGCTCAACAGAGAGTGACCTGGGCCAGTCAAGATCGAACCGGTCTGGTGATGGCGGGGGGCCCAGGACATGCCGTGCTAAACCATCCACCTCCTTTGACCATCCTTCTGAGAATATCTCCACCACCTCTTCATACTGAAAAATGTGAAAATAGCAGCAACCGACGGCGGAAACCGCTGGCGGCTATTAAAATATCTAACTACTTTGAAGAATTGTGATTTGAAGTTGGTAACAGATCATTTGACAAGAATGACACTTTTCGATTCAGAAAAATGTATTTGTTCTTGAAATACAACAAAAGTGAGGTTGCATTGGGTTAAACTTGTGACCATTTTGTGGTCAGTGAAAAGATAATGTAGTAGTGAAAGGGATTCGCTGTGCCCAAGGGTGAATCATCATCATCATCAGCCCGGGGGCGTCCACTGCTGAATAAGGGTGAATGTAGCAGGAATATAGTAATAATTGCTTACATACTCGTACATACATTCACGCCTGTAATCCCAGAATGGGCCATAGGCAGAGCTACAGAATTGCTTAACGAGATATATTCAAATAACTCCAGCAAAGTGGCCAAATACGGAATGCCACAAACATGAATGCTTTCTACATTTGACATTGTTTAACCAACTGCCAAAAAAGCAGTTGATGTTTCCTATACGCATGACCTCTTTGTTTTCTCGAATAAGGTAAATGACCCTGATTCAGACAAAGACGGTCTCGTTTTATCCCTTATTTTTCTTCACGAAGAATAAGACATAAATTTGACATATAGAAATTGAACGAGTAGCATCTAAACAATGTCCAAAAATACTAACTTGTTCCTCAGGTGGTTGAGGACAGACGAAAATAGGCGACAGCCCACCGGCGTACACAGCAATCCTGTTCTGCGTTCTGCATAGATGCCTCAAGTCTGGGGCTACGGTGATGTTATTTAGCAGAGTAAAATTATCCAGTTGCGGCTCTTTAATGATGCTGCCTTGTACTTGAAGGTACAGGTAACGGCCCGGTGATGGATCAATCAGCCATGGACGGTGTTCACAATGCTCCTGTAATTTAAATTGTAAAGACTAATTTAGATAAAAATATTATTTGTATGTATAGGTACTGCAAAGAGTGAGTTTATAGGCAACCTAAGCATTCACTTGTAATGCATGTTTACTCGACTTGAACTTTTGGTAGATCACAGGCATGCCATAGTCGTTTTCCGAGCCAAATCTAATCTAGACACGTGGTGGAAGCTGTCATTTTCGACGAGCTTTTACTTGATTTTGCTAACACGCTTGACAACAAAGTTCGTATGTTAATTGAAATTAATTTGTTTATTTACAATTTAGTGTTATTGTTTATTTACTTACTGATACTTTATGATTGGAATATTAAAACAGCGCTTAAGCAAATGAAAGACATGCGGAGGTTGAATGTGGAACTAGATACTTAATTTCCTAAACAACTTTGACATCTCTATATTGATGATGGCGTTGCTGTCATGTCGCTTGTGTTCTTTATGTAAATGGCATTATTTGTTAATTTGATCATAATAATAAACAATAATGTTTGCTTCTATATTATTCTCAAATAATGTTAATTTTACTTTCTAAAATCGTTTTGAAAAAAGTACGCTTACGGAATCAGATATAGGATGTAACGCTGATAGTCTCAGCTCTCCACTGGCTCCATGCACCTTGTGAGAGCTCTCGCATACAGTGTCCAGCCTCACGAACTCTACCGAGGCTTCGAATCCGAACGACCTGAAGTCGTCGATGGCTGACATGTTCACCACGTCAAATTTCAGCTCAGCAATTGTAGAGGTGGATGTGAATTCGTAGTCACTGACGTCACTGAAAAATAATTAGTTGTTTCACAATTATTTTATTCAAGAAATAACATTCTATTTAAACGAATGAAATGACGATATTTATAGTAAATAAAAGTAAAGATTTCGCAAGACATATATACTTGATATAAATAAATAAATAAATATCAGGGGGAGAATGTCACGCCAATTGACCTAGTCCCAAACTAAGCTCTAGGCTTGTACTTTAGGGATTAGAGATTTGTATTGGCCACATTCAGTTACTTAATGACAATTATGTCGTTCCTTTGTGAAGTTTGAAAAAGGAACGAGTTAGTTGACTGTAATATGACAACCATTACACTGACAGAGAAAGTGTGACAGCGATAGACAGCTGAGTACTTTTCCAAACTGTATCGTGGATATTACCTGCATAAGCAATCCCTGGGCACTCCAGGGCCGTTGTCCCGCCACAGCCTATCGAAGACCCTGACGGCAGCTGTAGGGTCTCCAGCGCAGCGATACCATGGAGAGTGCGCAGAGTGCACAGAACGGCACAGCCGGCCTCCACTGCGCACGCCCCAGACGCGAAGGCGGATCACTTCACCCGGATTGGCTTCAAAGCGGTAGGTGCAGCTGAAAATCAAATGTAAAGCCTGGTTGAGAATTGGGGAAAAAGTTAGTTGTTTCATTTTTTGGGACTAATGGCGTGAAGTCATATTGGACGAGTCAGACGCTGCCTTAGAGCGGTTCTTTGCTGTAGGTACATTGGGCTGTTGTTTTAGAGAGCTTATGACACACCCGATTTTTATTCCACTGCGCCCATGAAGGTAATTAATTGTGGTTATGTTAAGTAGTGTATTTAGCTGAATGGATGACCCAATTTTGACAAACAAGGTATCTTTAGAATAGTCTAAATGTCCACAGGAGTGGGAGTGTCAATCAATAGGTACCTTTTTTATATAAAAAGTACTATATGGTGAATCTCCCTCTTAAATAATTAGCATTACAAAAAGTTTAGTAAACATTTCTTCACTTTCTCAAGTTTTTTATAATTATTGTGTAACATAGACTTATTTATACTTATTTTTACTTATTTATATTGAAAAAATTACACGTACCTTATATTTCTTGAACCACCTCGGCCGTATAAAAAGACATCCCTAGGAGAAGAAAACGTGACAGGAGGATCAGGAGGTGCTTCGGGAAAGGACCGGGAGGAGAATCTTCTAGAACACGGACCGCGACCCCAGGGCTCGCCGTCTTGGTGGAGGTCGACGAACTCGTACAGGGCTTTGAAGAATATTGGTCTGAAATAAGGAAAAGATAAACACGCCTATTTTAACTGTAGATGAGCCGAACAATTTCTTACGGAAAAACATCGACTAGGCTAAAATTACTAACTCGTTCAACTTTATTTATATGAAAGCATGCGTGTATTTATGTGGATTGAAACAAGTTTACAAGTTTAAAATGATAATTGGATGAGGATTAAGGACTTTTTTGTACATGAAATCGCACAGGTCTTATGTTATATCATATAAAATAACATGAAGTAGCTATTAGTGAATTCTATGCAAACACACTCACTCACGTAATGTGCACCGTGTACTTGAAATAATTATTTTACCAGTTATTTTGGTGAGTAAGTCAAAGGTCTGTAAAAGTCGTATGAAAACTTTTAAATACAATTTTTAGGTATTTTAATGCTTCATTTTGATATAATTGAACATTTTCTCCATGAATAAAAACTGCTTTGCAAGATGACATTGCACTCACTTGAGCGCAGTTCCTTGCGTCAACTTCAGCTCGAGCGTCAGCGAGTCGCCCTTAGACAAGAAGCTCTCAGTGCGAGCACAGGTCCTGGTTTTCCTCAGAATGGCATGTTCGCAGGTCCTCGGCGCCCTCTCCCGGCAGAAACGAGCAATAAGCGTGGCATTCGTGGGCGGTCGGCCGACTATCACTGACTGGGCTGACGTGGCGCGCGACATTTGGACAGAGCGCTCTTTGTCACTGAAAAATAAAGAACATCCATGATATTAGCCGTGGGTTTAGGTAAAGGTTTTGGTTCTCTATAAAAGGCTATACGTGACGATCAATGTCAGTGTGTTTCAACTGGTTTTGGCGAGTAAAGGGCATTATTAGAGTTTGGGTAGTAAAGAGTTTATTTAGGTAGCTACCTAAAGTGCGCTGGCGGGTGTAATATAGCACTGATTCAGCCAGGTAAAACATGGTTTTATTTTGATTGAATACCGGATTTCGGGTATTGGTTGAAATGCAGGTGAATATAATATACTGAATATACTCACTCAGATATTTTAGGTTAGACTGTGGCAACAGTGGCCAGATACTTTATTTCTGTCATATTTGTTATTTTGACACCTTTTAACCTAAAATATGGAGGCTATTTGCAACGTCAAAAGATGGCGGATGTGTAATTTGTTTTAGTTTTTATTTTTGTGTATTTAGGTGTTCAAAGTTATTTTATGTTAGTTATTTGTACTTTGAATGCCTTTGTGTTGCACAATGATAGCAGACTTGGACTTATTTCGTGTGTCCTGGCATCTTACTTCTCGTTTCAAGTGGACTCGCAGTGGTACAGAGGTTAAAACTATCTTGGCCTCTGTCCTACATATCACCGTACAACGTTGCCACCAATCTTCCTAGAGAAGATTGGATTGTGTTTTATTGCTATATTGATTTATACTTATATATACTTGACACTGGCGAAATCACTTCATTGTGGAAACGCCATATTCCCGCGGTAGTAGCTGTTCAAGATGCCGCGGGGCAAAGAAAAAAAATATCAATTCACTTGTATTTAATACTAATATCAAAAAGTCGTGTTTTAATAATAAATCAATCAATATTTTACCCGGTTTCAACCGTCTTGTATATATACGTCCTTTCGCGAACTTCAGGTAAATTAGCTCCCGCATATCCGATCTCAAAACATCACCGTAGTGCATTTTAATTAGCTTAAGCAGTTGTAGCAAATGAAATACAGCGTTTCGTGAACCTAAGATTTCCTTCGGCGGGATTGGTCCTTAGGACCCAAGTATGGATTTTAGAAATTTTAGAAGTGGAGCCACCAAGATTTTTTGATTCAACTTTATCTTTATATCTACATCGGTTAAGCTACTTGGCCAAGTTTGGTATCGCTTTCGTATAAATCGGGGATGCCGAATTTGTTTATGGTATCATAGTCACACCGTTCTCATGTAAAAATATATAAAATTAAATAAAACTAGTTTTTGTAAAGTCGTATTCAACAAGGTGAAATTCAATAACTTATGAACAATTTTGAATATTGAAAGCAAAAGAGATGCTTTAGAGAGCCCTATTATACGGTCACTTAAAAATATATTAAATGTCAAATTAAAAAACGAATGACGGTGCTCAAAATAGAAATGAAAAAATCTTTAAAATGTTGTTTTGCGATCCTAGAATGGGATGGGTTCGCAAACATGATAAATATGTAATAAAATATAAGTAATCGTTATGCATTTCGTTTCAGACCACTTCGTGCCATAATATCAAACAAAATTTAACTTAATAATATGAAATGAATTAACTACGCCATAAGTTCATAACTTGTTCACAAAGGTATTTATTACATAAAAAAGTTGAATGTGGTCCAGGTATCCATTTACTTCGCCGAATGCCTCTGGATCCAATTCAGCCTCATCTTGTGGGTCTCGGGGTCAATTACACGGCAATAACGCATTTTAACTCTTTTTGAAATTTCTTGGGATTTTACTATAGATTGATGTTGTGTTAGTACCGAAACTTAAACAGTTATTAACCTCAGACATTGCTGGGGCGGAAAACCGTCCCCCCACCTGTAAGAAAAATCTGCGTGGCTCCACTTCTTAAAAACATCTTAGGAACTCAAAGATTTATCCTGCAAAAGGAAATCTTTGGTTCAGAAAAAGCCGTATTTGCCCTTTTTATGTCGTGTAGAAACGCAACTAATTATATTGCAGTGTGCGGGCACGGCATACCAATACCATCTTACCAATATCACCTAAGCTAGATACATATTTTTTGTATTCATCTTATTGACAATTTAGTTCATTATTACAAACATGCAAATAGAAACTCTATAATGAATATTGTTTCCGATGATACGTTCTGTGTAACTATTTACATAATATCAGAAACGGTTGGTGTTCTTCGCAATCCTTATTTTACCTAAAGCATTAGGCGTTCTGATTTCATTACACTAATTAATATTCGTTAAAATTAAAGCCGCGAGCCTCAAAACCCCTGGGAATAATCAGCAATGCCGCAGAATAAAGTAGGACAAGGGTGAACTTACCAAAAGATATCGCTACACCCGGGAGATATTCTCATAGGTCCATCCCATATGTTTAAATGACTTCCGCAGTACTCGTCCTCCGGTAGATTAGGATTAAGGGCGTTGATTACGTAGAATTTTAATACCGAGAACCACACCCTGAATCTGGGTGCTGAGAATGACGGTCTTCTGTACATAATATTTCTTCCCGAGGGACCAGATGTGTCGATCCCTTGCATGTGGTACAAACATGTCGTATTCGGTGGCAACGAATGCTGCGGGTGTTCTAATATGCCTCTGCCCGTGCCTCGGATCCAAAATTCACATGCCCTTTTGTTTTTGGCGTACGTCGGTGACTGCTGATCGACGAATCTGACCTGAAATTGATTAATTATGATAGCAGAAACAGATTCCAATCGTTAATTACCTATACACAATGGATTGGAAGGATATTGTAAGCGATCAATTGTTTTCTGGATGTTTGGTTTGATTACGCATTCTGCTGTAGGACAACGCTTGGTATTTGCTTTAAGTCTGTGTGTAAAAAGGGGTCGCGTCCTAATTTCGTAGTTTAAACAATGTGCGGATACAGTCTGGTTGGGGGCCATTATGCGACCGGCCCGCCGGGGCCTTCGGTACTAATTACACTTTGGCAGGAGCCCAAGCGAGGCCTCTAGGGCACTTCTTGATTTATTACCGTTCAACCGAAACGAAACACTTCAAATGACACTGCGTGATGTACCCAGCAACATTTCCAAGCAACAGCATTTTTTATTGATTAAAATGGTTTATTCAATAATAAAATCTATTATTTTACGAGTATTACTCTTAATTTAATACAGACTGATAAAATGAATCATTTATGCGAGTGCAGAAATACCTTTCTACAAAAAAAACTTACTACATAAATACCCCTTTGAATTTTCGTCACCAAAATCATACCATTGTGAAATTTGTATTAATTGTTTATCCGATAATAGTACCTATTTTAATTGGTCGAACATCAAACGCAAACGTTTATGCTACGCATTATTAAAAGCTGCACTAATGCCGCAAGCGATATCATTCCTGATCGCTTATCGCGGCTAATGATCATTAATAATGTACACTAATCGTGCCGAAACACCAACTTCTGCCTTAATTGCAATTTGGCTTACATCCAAGCCAGTTAGAGATTCTCGCTCAAGGTAGTTTCAAAGCAATTCAGCGTTTAAGTCGTATTCAATAGTCGATGGAATTTTTCAAAGCATTAAATATTATCGAATACAGATAAGTATGGTAAAATATTTATTTAAATTGCCCTCTTAAGGCAATTAGGAACTATAGCAACGAGAAGGCAAAACAGTAAATGAAGCCACCGCGATGCCGTTGGCGCATCATTTGCATTCATTATACGGCGTAGTGCAAACGCTGACACTCGGATAACTTTTTCAGTCATTTTACAAATTAGGTTCGAGGTTCGCATAATTTTACCATTATATCTCAGCTCTCTAGAAAATTCATGATAATCCAAATTTACATACCTCAACTTCTAACTGAAATCCATGCAGCGATTGCAATGTGGCCGGTTGCAAGAATGTACCAAACGGCGATGTCGTGAACTCCACCAATAACTCAGGTCCGCTCGATATCGCTTCGGGGATGGCGACGCCTCCGCCACAAAACTTCAGAATAACAGGATCTCGAGTCGTATACCCGTCGTATACCGTAACATAGTCCTGCACTTCGTCGCATTGTTGCCAGACTTTCAGCTCTCGCCCATTGTTCCCGCGCTCTTGTTGAGACGCCGCGTACAATGCCTTCTGACTCCTAATTGAGACGAGCTGACCGTTCGGCTGTTTCACCACAATTAAAGCGTGTTTTCCTTGAGGCACTTCGTGTTGTCGCACGGCGTAGTAACACGTCAAATTTCTCGGGTAAACGCCAGGGAAATTTGGCGACTGTAGCCTACAGTTTTTACGATCGCAGTCGCTGAAGATCCGCGAACAATAAGTCCCGGAGATCAAATCCCCGAGGTAATACTCGGTTTTCGCCGTCCTCGCGACGTTCGCATCTTCACCCCGTGATATGTTTACGGGATAAGGCATCGGCCTTAGCTTGAAAAAAGGGCGTTCTGTAACAAGAAATTGTTATGAGATTTGTGAGCGTTTTTTGTTGCCTATTTATTTTCTTTTTGCCGGAAATATCTTTGTAAGATGTTCGTTTTTATTATCCGATTCTATTTGGTAGGTACTTAACTTGGAAATGATAGACAAGTACAAATAAAATAGACAAATAAACCAATAATTAAGAATTAGTTTTGTACCTGATGGAGGTGCTCCTCCAAAGCGCACCGTGGCATACTCTCTTCTTAAAACCTTATACGCCATTTTAAAATCAAAATTGTAGTTATTCTGTTCTTTAGATAAGTGAAGTAGGCGTATAATGAGTGTGATGGATTTAGTTTCGCTGTAGTATATCGACGGGCCCCACGAGGTACCGCACCAGGACCCCCCCACTTGTGGCCGGCTTGCTTCTTGAATCTGCATGTAGCCGTCAGGACAGCCATCTTCGGTGAAAGACGTGAAGCGACCAAGGGTGAAACTGTCGAATAAAACCTGAAACCAAAAATTAAGTTTTTTTAGTTTGCTTTAACATAATACTTAAATTATCGAGCAACGACAGAAAATAATAGATTAAAATGAAACAAAAACTGAAAATTAAAACCAATATTAAATAAAACTAAATCTAAGACTAAACATAGATTTGAAAAATAGACTAAATTATGAAATCTGAGAATGCGGCATTGTACCAAAGATGCTGGCAGCATTTCCCCGTTGAATGGCTAAACTTATTCGTTGAGCAAGGAAACTGCCAGCTCTTCGGTCTCCTGTGACGTCTATGAATCTCATGGACAATTTCTTAAAGAGGCTTAAAGCGCTAGGACTCCACGGACCAAGGGTCTCGACATCGACTGGAATAAAACCATATTCTGGGCCGAGCACACTATATTTGTCAATCTTAATGTTTTCAGCCGCTTCGGCCGCTGCACCAGCCCTATTGGAGGTTCGTGGAAGATGTGACGGGGCTAGAGTATCTACACAGGTTGCATCCCGCACTAGCACCCGCCCCATATTCCACGGGACCAAAGACATTCCGTCAGGTCTGTTGCCATCATTTCTCCGTCCGTTTTACTTTTAATAACATGTATAGGTGTGACTAGTATAATAATAATAGCGCAAACATCGGAACTGTATTACATTTTACTCCTCTGAGTAAAAACGCTGCGTGTTATATTTAAAAGATTTTTGCGAAACTAACAATGTGTCAACTACACGCTTTTGTTTTTGTTCAGTTATCACAAAATGTAAAATAAATCTGGAAACAAGTTGGCAAAGCGCAGGCATTTAAAATCCTCAAAATAATGTAGTCCGTTTTAGCAAAAGCAAATGCTGGAAAATTTTATAACTGAGAATGCTTGGAGTATTTTTGTTACAACCCATGTATGTGGTTGGCGGGCACTGTGGGGTTGAGGAATTTACCTTAACGTCGTTTTATATGACACTGCACGTGGGATAAAGTACCCTTTTTATAAGGACGTCCCTAAAACAAAGTATTTAATATCGCAAGGCACGCCCGGCTTAGGTAATAATAAAATATGGCTAACCATAAATGTCTCCATTTTCTGGATCATGTTTTCATGGTATATTTCGTAAGAGCGAATGTATCAGATACATTTTCTAACCCAGTGATTGGAAAAAGTATTCATACAAAGATGCCAACATAAATATGGAATAATGGAAACACATTGTCACACGGATATGTTGATAAATGTAGTAAGTTAAACTATCGTGGTACAAACAAAACGTAAAAATGGTAATAAAACCATGAGTGTTTATATTTAATAGATCACAGCAATAGTGGCAGAAAATATACGGCACTTTAAACTTCAATTTATTGACGAAGTTGCTCTACTACTAACAAAGACGTTGAGAGCATTGAAAAGAAAAAAAACCCTGTGAATGAAAACGAACAAAGGTTGATAAAACTGAATACTTATGTCAGGTAGTTTGTACTTTTTAATATTCGAATAACGGCGCTTTAATATCTGCAGGCTGCTTTTAAAACCAACACAATCCGTGTAGAAAATAAACCTCCACTGAGTCCACAAATTACTGAATTTGTTTTGCATTAAAGTTAGCTCCAGTTGATGTAAAGCCAGAGGCAGTTGACCAAAATGCGACTAGGCAACGCGGAAAACGCAATTTGAGGGTGCAAATTGCATCCGCCGCTGTATCTACTGGATAAAGTGTCGATAAGGATTTTACCCTGTGGAAGATTTATGCTTCGCTGCAACAAAGAGACTTCCAATTTTATTAGCGCGCCGAGCCCCTGCGGATTCCGGTCTGTGCCGATTGAATATGTTTCAGACGACTTCAAGCGTAGAGGGAATTGCTGGGGCGATAATTTTGAACGTAAATGTCGCCTCAGAGGTACTATTTTTGTTTCTAATTTAACATCCACTATTGATGATGTATTGGGTCCATTTAAAATGTTAGTCAAATGTCCTTTAGATTATTTCTGTGTCCATTGTGAAATACACGTATAGAAAGCCAATAAGAAAGAAAAGATAAGCGCTTTATAACCATAGGAAGTGAAGACGCAAGAATGGCCCGACACCTTCCGACGTACGCTCTATCCACGTAGAAAATACAATTTTTCATCACACTTGCTCGTAAATGGTGTTATTCCATGCCTGTATACAGAAGGACAATGGCCTAAATTGTTCCCGCGGGAATTATGGCCAGTTTGTCATCCCTAGGGAGTAATGACTTTCTTTTTAAAATTTGCAACTCTTTCGTACATCATTTCTGACTGAGGAGGTTTAATTTTCAGCCAAAAATTAAATCAGTTTCTAATTTCATCTTTAAAAATTAGCTATAGACTAACTTACATTACACAAAACCTATACGCTTCATTAAACTTCATTATTTTTATACCTATTTCAAGTTACATCAACATTTATCATTAATTTTAGTAAATATACATTTTTATCAAATTGGCTAAATCTGGCTCGAATCCAGGTCGAACCTAAACGCAGTTATTATCTGTGGTAGAGGTCACAAAAAAAATATCGTTTCCATTTACGTTCCCGTTCGTCAAAAGTTATTTCTTTATATTTTGCAGAGTTAAAGTGTTTTTCCTCGCAAATGTGATGAAAACCATTGTGTGTATCACAGGCAGTAAGGGGATTACTAACTCGAGTCATTAAAAGCCCTCCGCCTTCGGCGTCGGGCTTCTAACACTCTCGTTAGTAATTCCCTTCATACTACCCTTGATGCACAATGTACTATTATGACGCAAGGGATGTTTCCCGCTAGTCTTTGATGAAATTTAAATGCGCCGCCACCAACGAAAACACGCCGTGGCATTTCAATTTCCGCGCAGAGTACATACACACGTGGAATAAACAGGTTACAATCTAAGGTAGATTGCAGTCTAGACTTCAATTTGCTGTATTTGCCAAATAAAATATTTTATGACATTGCTGGAGTACATTTTTGGTTCGGGGCATTACGATTCCAAATTATAATCGAATACAAATTCAATATCAATTCCAGTCTCAATCTCTGTTTTATACATAAACGTTGACAATAATATGCCGAATAATTGTCATGTCTGTCACGTTTGTGAAATTTGGGGCTGATATTTAAAGTAAGTACTAAACAAACTGAAGAGCCTAGTTTGGGACTGGATTTGCGTGACATTGTACCCTGATATTATTTAAACCTCTTTCTTCTATAGTACTTTCTATCTTTGTAGCAGATCGTCTCATATCAGATATTATTAACATTTTTGACGCGTAACAATGCGCGACCCATTTTATTATCACTTATATTGCCATGGTTCAATACGATCCAGATAGTGGGTAATAATCGTAACATGGTTGAGAGCTTTGAATTGATATCGAAAGTAGAGATAGCTTAGGGCAATCAAATGTTGCATTTTGTTTTAACGACCTACTTTTAGTAAAAAGGCTGTAAAACTCTAAAACGAATTAGCTAGTCATATTTCGTAGTTATTAATAGTGGTTACTATCCGTTACGGCGTAACGAAATGGAAATTTTCTTGAAAATTATGAGCGCAATTTATTGAAACAAATTCTTTATTGTCATTTCTTAGTGTATTATTATGTTAATAATGTTACTGCTAGCCACATACTTAATATTTAGTATTTGCCTTACATTTTATACCAACTTTATACCTATACCTTAGATTCGTAGTTGAAGATAAAAATTTAACTGTAAATTCTCTAGTCCGTAACTGTTACTTTGCGATAAGTTACTTGCAAAAGGCAACTATTAGCAAGTTTTCTGAAAGCTTACAACTTGAACATATGAAGTTCACGTAACTTCACCTGCGTTTTCAATAAAGCACACGAAGAAATTCGACCCATTTGCAGTAGAAAACACTTTCTGGTAAACATGTTTATGAAGCTTCACCCTTCGTCATTTTATATTTTTAATTTATTTTCTTTCCATGTTAAACCCACAACTTTTGAATGTGAGCATAAGTGAAATTGACAAATAACCATTACCCATTACAGGCGGAGATGCATCTCTAAATAACATTACATTCCAAAATTCAATCTCTATAAAACAGACACATTAAAATTAGTAAAATTTTAGACAGCACTGTTGCCTTCGAACTGTGCTACGGTATATAGAGGAATCTCTCGCGTAACCATGTGTTCAGAATTAAATTACAAACCTTCTCCGAGGTTTAAGCACATTGGACATGTTGAAGCCTGCCTCCAAAGCGCTACAATAACTAAGAAACGTGCAGCTGTAGAAATTTCTTGAGCATTTTTGACAGCAGCACTTGTCTAGTTGCAAGATTCCCTAGGACACAGCTACAACATGCGTTCATGGCAACTATTCCTTGCCATAAAAAAAAATCGTTTTTGTTTGAAAACAAGCTCACATTGGGCTCTAAAATAATCATTTCAAATTGAAACCAGTCTTGATTATCCTTTATTATAAAGCGAGTTTATATTTCTCTTATCATAAAATAATCAAAAAGAAACTCTGTCCGCACTTTTGAAAATCCAAAATGGTGACTGACTTTTCTAAAAACCTGAAACCCATAAGAATTTGTGCCAGGGATACAATAATTAAACATCTCATTTATTTTGCTGTGAAACGCTACGTAAAAGGGTTCTTCTGTTAAAAATACTAGGCGTGATTCCGAAAAGTTAACTGTTTGTTCATTTTCCGAAGACAAAGGTTTTGGTCGACGCGTCCACCCTGACCGAGGAGATTTGTTTGCACGAGCGACCGAAAACAGTTCTATCTTTGTTCTCACTGGAAGAGAGCAAATGAAAGTGTAACAGTTATTAGGAAAAGAGAGAAAATATTATGGTGTTTTTAGAGTAGTGTTTAATGTATACGTTGTGAGTAAATATCAAGTAAAATCAATGGGTGATGGGCAATTTTGTATGGACCCCGTCCCCAAGAGTAACGGGATGCATGTCTATAATTATGTTAATTAGGACCCAAAAAAGACAAAATACCTACCAATTCTAGTAAATTTTAAAAATCGATGGGATTTTTGAACGAAAAAAAAACCAAGCATAGCCCAAATCTATATATTATGTGTTCATTTTCAAACATTCCATACATACGATACGATTATTATTTTCCAAGAAAACCCCATACATCACCATAGATCGTCACCATAGTAAAAATATATTATGTTGCCAAGATCTATAAACTGGCGCATGTTTCATATTTGTGAACAAACAGCAGTGTGGTTATGGGTGGGGACATTCTTGCTCATCGTCCTTTAACACAGTTTGTTCCAATTATAATTCTTTTGATATTAAATATGATGACAATAAAATGGTTATTTCGCGAGACGGTAAGTTTTCAGACTTTCAAAAGAAAAACTTAACTTCAAGCTCTTGCCGAAGCTTTGAAACTTAAGCTCGACACGAGCTCAAGTTTATAAACTACATAACACCTTTTCATAAGCAAGCAAGTAACATTTTACTCATTAGCCTCACGAATGCGAATCCCCTGCGTCGGTCGCATTCCACCTGAAGTGCTTGCCTTTGTCTACATTGTGGAATTATTCTACTTATTCCTCGCGTTTCTCGTTTATAATAAAACAATAAGAGCTCTGAAATGAGCAGATGGTTGTATTTTTAGCATAGTGGTTATAGTCTGGATTAAATAGGTGAATTTATTATTGGAATTGTTTTATACTATCAAATTGCGACTCACTACACTTTACACAAAATAGTAAAACGACTAACTGACAAGAGCCCAGTTATGTAGGTACTAAACGTATTTTCATCTCTAAGTCACAATTAAATTTTGGCTTAAATATAAAAATGTAACGTATACCTACCAAAAATAATTGTCAACTTATGAAAAGCATTGTATTCGCGAATGGCTCTATCAAAACGGCTCCCAATACTCGTATTATCTCAAAAAAATGTCCTCGGGTATTTTTATCTGCGCCAATCCATTGTGCTATTCAGGCTTTTCAAAAATCACTTCACGCCCTACGGCCACCCTTCACCGCACTTACACCCCCTGGACGTAATTTTCCATCGCTATAATAAAAACTGAGAGGAAAGTTGAGTTGTGTTGAAAGATCACGTATTTCGAGACGAGACACGTATGAAGCGCGACGTATCAAAATGACTTAGTGTTCTATTTTATGTTGCCATCATAAAATAAACTAGCTATATTTTATGATCTCCTGACAGCTTTATAGGACAAATTAAGTTTTTTTTTATGGCTTAGAGTAGGCAAACGAGCACATAGGCCACCTGATGCTAAGTGGAAACTGTGATCCATAGACATTCGCATTCAGAAGACTGCAAGCCTAAGACTGCAATGCATTACCAACCCTGAAGACTAAGATGGAGTATGGAGTGCTACTATGCTAGTCATTACACCGGCTGTCTTATCTCCAAACCAGAACACAACAATGCGAACACTGTTGTTTGGCGGTAGGTTAATGTATAAGATGGTGGTAGCGATCCGGACGGACTCTGCACGAGGTCCTACCACCCGCACTAACTACTAGAAGTTTAGCTTCTTCATTCAATCGGTGTTGGTTAGTTATATTTATTTATAAATCAAAACTGTCAACAATAACCATAGCAAGATCTTAGTTCTCACAAAATTTAAAAGTTCCACGAAACATTAATTACTGAACTCAGAGACATTTTAGAGACTACTAACTTGTTCCTTTTTACCCGATTGCCGACGAGTAGGGTTATGTGTTTATATATGTTTTTATGGATCAATTTTGATGATTCTTATGTGTATCATTTTGTCGTAATCTTTTGAGTGTCACTAAAGAAATGACAGTAATAGAAATTCAATGTCGGCAACCAGATGCCATATTGTAAAAAACAAAAAAACAACGAACTATGACAAATGGGGTATCATTGAATAATTATTTAAAATTCATGTTTCTTCCATCATTTTCCATTTTGAATGATTATTAAGGATTTATAATGATTTAAGGTTAGTTAGCAAAAGTTTGTTATTCAAAGTAGTGTATGAAAAATCTTCACTAAAGAAAGACTTAATTATCACTAACTGACTGAGTGTGGCGATTTGAAATCTCCCGATTATCTCGTCCGCCTCTGATGTCACAGCATCGTTAGCTGCTCTATTAGACGTCATTGTTGCGTGTTGAATGGCGCTCTCAACGCGACCGCTTCCCCTTCTGGAGTCAGAATGAGCTACCACGGGCGTGTCCCCTGAAGCACCTTCGTCAGATTGAGATGGATCCTTTCCTTTTTTAAGAGGATATTCTACAAAGACGAGACGTTTGACTTAAGCGTAAGCAATGCGATTTTCTCGATAACGTCGGAAAATCCGGCTGTCCTGACTTTTTCGAAATAAGAATTGCAAAGGATTAAATATTAAGAGGAAATATTAAAATGATAATGAAAACTAAAATGACGATCATTTATTCCATAGTTCAATGTTATTAAGTACAATGGGTTCTGATGTTTATGCTTTTTAAGTATAAAGATACTTGTGTTATGAAATCTCTCTTCATGAAACGAAGAAGGATTATCCATTGTGATAAAATGTAACAATGGAAGAAATGCTTTTCATTATATATTTTTAATTTATTTATCATTGAACACACAAGATTAAACTTAATATTTATTAAGTTTATTTCCTACTTAACTATCATTTGCAGTTTACACGTCAAAAATATGTAATATACAGTCGGATATACAGACGCAACAAATAAAAATATAAAACAGGAAGTAACTAAACAATTACACTTCGTTCTTTTTTTTACTTGATTGTAAAAAGCTTAAATGTAGAGGGCGTATGTAATAATAACGAAAGTATATAATAATCATCAATATGTATCTTGCTTCTACAATGAATGTACGTGTATCATTCACTATAGAATCAGCACGTGTACTCATAATTAACGTGTAGGTAGGTATTTAATGTATATTCCATTTCCAAATAACGTAGGAGTTCTCATTACATCGCTCGCAAAACAAACAGGCGTAAGCTGAATTCCACGTGTATGCCTTTGAAATACCGCATAACTTGAATCTGAGAAGGTGCCCTACCCCAGATCTGAGATATGCTTTAACACAACTTTAGTGCTGTTGATTTAAGTTGGTCCTAGTTGCTGAAAGATGCACAAAAGAAATCCGATAGACTTGAATTTATATTATATGTGATATATATAGAAATAGGCTATACTCGTATGTAGATAGTAGAAAAACCTGAGTACGTATACATTTACCTAAATAGTGCATGAACATGATGATGATGATTTATATCATCATCATCATCATCATCATCATCATCATCATCATCATCATCATCATCATCTTCTTCTTCTTCTTCTCCTCCTTCTTCTTCTTCTTCTTCTTCTTCATCATCATGAACATATTCTACATAAGTTTTAAAGGCATATGAAGAATAGGTAGGTACTAGATATTACTTAAAACATTGTAGATACAGTCACTGTATATTGAGCAAAGATGGCGCAATAATATCATTTTGTGAGTTTTGGGATGCGCGTATGTCAATCGTTGAGTTATTGAACACTCATCATTCCATTTATAAAATAATATTATCAGTCTTAAAGTCTCGCGTACTTCCATTGAATAAATAAAGGTTAACTGACTGATAACAAGTGTCAATGCTAAAAGAAAATTATACTCGTTATTGTTTATGAGCAGATTGTGTCTGCTCACGAGCGTAAAAGACGTTTTAACGAGGGTCCTTATCGTCTGATATTTCTATATCAACGATGGTATTTTTATACGAAACCGCTGTGATAAAGAAATATAATCATTTGGCAGTTTTATAGTTATCTGTGAAACAATAGATTACCGCGATATTCGTCTAGTTAGTGATTTGTCGTGAAAGAAAAGAGATATAATGGCTGGGATTTGTTTGAAAGTGTCTGAAAATATAGAAGAGAAAGTGTTTGTGGTGACTGGAGGGGCTGCGGGCGTGGGCGCAGGTGTCGTCAGGGCTTTGTTGGCAGAAAATGCGCGGGTAAAAGAATATTTGTATGCTGTAGGAGTATCGATAAAGTTGCACAATGTTAGGTTTTTTTTTTGTTTTATGTCAATGTCAATAAATAAATAAAAATTACATGCAATGACATTATAATGACTCACAACTTCCACTTACATCGTTAGTTTCCACAGTTTAAAAAAAAACATTTTTACCTCAGCACCTCAAACAAATAGGTTTGGCTGTTTAAAGGCAGTGAGTAAAATTTGATTTTGATGCGAGCGTGAGACCAAGTATCTGTTTAATTTAAAAAATACCTAATGTTTTGGTACATTTGCAAAACGTTGTACGTGTCACACTGTTTTTGAATCCCTAATCAAACCTAACCTTACAAAACCTAACCTAGAATGAATTATAGAATCATTCGCATACTCCGAATTCAAAATCAACTCTCGCAGCTAAAACCAACTTTCCTTTTTGTTTACGCAAATAACTATTTAAAATGAGTAATCTGAGAATGAGTAACACACACAAACTCCAAAAAAAATAACCCTCTGTCACCACAGTTAATAAAACAAGTAATTTTACTAATATTGCAGCACGTCGCTTTTCTCGACATTGCAGAGAGGGAGGGCGCGGCGCTCGAGCTCGAACTCTTGAACAAGTTCGGCGCCCTAAGAGCGAAGTTCATAAAATGCGATATTGCCGATGATTCCCAACTCAACACCGCGCTCATGCAAGTTGTAGACAAATATCGTAGACTTGACGGAGTTATTAATAATGCGGGGGTTTTGAATACCGACGAGTCACGGTACTTTAAGAAGATTATTGATGTTAATCTGGTAAGTTATAAGAATAAGATCCTCGTTGGTTTCAAATTTTTATTTTAATCTATTAACGCAATTTAACGTCTGAGAAAATGGAGAAGTGAACCGGCTAAACAAAATAGAACAAAATAGATTATATTTATGTATAATATACACATATAACCCTTCAATATTTTCAAAAAACCATTACCAGCACTAGGTGCAAACTTTACGATCATTGGCTAACAACAACGACCCTAGTAATCCATTTTCCAACAAAACTACATGCTTACCTACCTGTGGAATTTTAGACAGCTACAATCCAAAGTTCGTTGGTGGCCTTAAATTTTATGCGGGCTGACAAAGGTGGCACGGGCGGAACTATACTGAATATATCCTCCCTGTGGGCCCTGAGAGGTGACAGTCAGCTACCTGTGTACACGGCCACAAAGACCGCAGTGCTCCAATTCAGTAACTCTCTCGGGGTAAGTTGTTCCACAACTGCATTATCGAAGTTTCTTCACATCCATCGGATCTGACCTCAATACAAACTTTGCTCTTCGCTAAATAACATTTCTTGGAGTTTAATATGCATTTTGGCTTCGAGAACTTAAAAATCTTTTGTTAACACTTTTTCGATGTTTCGAAGACTGTACTTACGGAACATTCGCTGATTAATTGAATTAATTTAACGATTGTTTTTTGTCTGCAGGGAAACCATTACAATCCAAAAACAAATGTGCGTGTTATGACCGTATGCCTCGGTCCCACTGATACGGCAATTATACATAGACGCAACTCAAATTCCAATGAAGATTGTCCTCATGATATAATATCACACTCTGACGAACGACAAAGGTAAAGTGATCTATTTTATAAAGGAAGAAGCTGACTAGCTGATCGATCAACGCTCAGCCAAAACCGCTTAACATAGGGACTTAATTTGGAGAGAATATTCCTTAGATATCCTTAGGGTGGACTAAGAAGGGATTTTTCGAAATTCAACCCTTAAGGGGTTAAAATAGGGGGCGTAGAGGGAAACTAATTCTACGCATATAAAGTTACGTGCATCCTCTGGTATATATAAACGAGTATATAAACTCGTATATGTTACATGTCAGAGACTTTCTTTAAGAAAACAATATTGCTATTGACGAGTAGTGATTTCCGTATTTGCTTTTATAAAACCCTCAATCCTGACATATTATGCAACATACCGACGGCTTTCTCGCGATTAGACAGCTGTTATTTCATTTTCCCCGAGAGAAAAGCGAAATCCTCCCCAAGGAGGGGATTTTGCTTTAACGTCTCTGCCAACGTAAGTGGTGTTCATAAACATTTTCTTATGAGTTTTTCTTTTTAGGGTTGAGTCGGCTGTTTCGGGCATAATAGAGGTGATTCGTAAAGGCCACAGCGGTACTACGTGGATGGTTGCGAGTGACAACCCTGCAGTGGATATCACAAAAAACATCACTGAAAGCTTTGAAGTTCTTTCCAGGGGTGTAAATGAATTATTAATAGGACCCTAATTAAGATAATTTATTCAATGTTCCGCTTTTTGTTACTTCAGTGGCAATTAAAGACTTTTTCTTCAGACGATACTCTAGACATGTAAAGTATGTTCACTTAAAAAGTAGGAATAAGTAATGCTAAAATTGAAAAGCATTTCTAAAGAAAATGTATCAATGAATTTGAAAAGGTTATTTAAACGTTTCCTGAACATGAATATTAGTCCTACTCTCTGAATGAGCAATCGACGTCATCAATAAGACGCTCAAATTCTTTTTCCTTTTCACCATCTTGGGGTTTATTTATTTCATATTCGGAAAGATGGCTGATTGTTAAAATGTTGAGGTTTTATTACGGCTGTCAAATTGATGTTCACGATGTTTTAATCAAAATTTATGGGTGCAATTTTCTGAGAGAATGAGTGAAACGGATAACGGCTTGGAATACCAAACTCAAACACGCATAGCAATGAGGCATATCGCAATCGTCAGGGCAATTAAACGACGGTGCTCCAACGAGGAACGTGGAGTTGGCAGCAAAATTCAGTTGTCTGCGACGTCTCTCCAGGATCCGGCTAATTTATGATCAGGAATTAGCCTTAATCTAGCTGCTGCGCTTGCATATAGTACTTCGCAAAAAGAGGAAACTCTTAACTAAAAGGGAAGGGCATGCATTTTTGTGGAAAGCCGTGTTTGAAGTCTTGTGTAAACAGATTTCCCTGTTGGTGATTCTAAAGTCAATAAATCTGTGCTTGTTAGAATATTTTTATTAAATTCTTGTAAAAGTTGAATTTGTTAATACCATTAATGCAATGCAATGTGATTTTATAAACATGTCTTACGTACAAATAATCATGTTTTAGAAAGAATGCGTTTAAATTGCAGAAATAAAAAAGAGTACGTTTTATTGGTACAAATAAAAAGGCAATAAAAAGAATAAAAATAGGGATGAAATCATTTCATAAATTACGTAATGTGAGTTAGGCTGAGTAAGTTCTGTATCTATTACTAAAAGTAGATTGTCTTAAACTGGCTGAGCTCAAACAAAATGCAAAATACTTACTTCAGCAGTGGCGGAACGTATGTTTAAAAAGGAAGTTACAAGTTGTGCATTTAAAATAACTTCGGGAAGAATCTGAGTTAACTTATGTTGATGATACTTGGAGTGAGTGGTCGCTTCAAAAGTTCAAGTGAGTATTTTGGCAGTGTTGGTTGGCTCAAGTTTACATTAAGCAAAAGGACATTAATGTTTTAAATAAAAAGGACGTCAAGGTTATTTATCTTGATATTATGAATAAAGGAATTAGATACAATGGAGGCTGTTTACCCATTAAACCTAGATACAATGTGCATGGAAATTGAAGGACACTTTATAAGTATGAGGTAGGGTAAAGTCACCAGTGATCAGCCAGAGACCAGAAGTCGACCTTATATGAGTGCGAAAAGTCGGAAATATATATTTTGTACTCTTCCCACTCATACAATACCTATAGGCAGAGGCTGACTACAGGTCTCTGGCTGACTACTGGTGACTTTACCTTAGCTCATACGTAAAAGTAACTAGTGTAAATTATAGGTAAATTATATTATATATTATTATTATAGGTATTTTATTTCTAATCCTTAACTCCAATCGTTCCCATCGGTCCCTACCCTCGAAAACAATCAATTCATTCAAAGCAGTACGAGCAATTGCTGCTTAGTCACCATTTTCGACATCATGGTAGTTTATGCATTTTGGTATATTTCCTGATATCGGAAGATTTTCCAAAAAGTATAAAATTTTGTAAGTAGATATTTGAAATCGTTTTGGAATCTACCCAATTTTTGCTCAATATTCAGCGTGCATTCGTTACTCAACATTAAAAATACTGTATGCCTGCCTCTATCAATGTATTTGGAATTTATTAACATGACCATTATCTGTACATAGAGCCGAATATTTACCTTAGTTTATGGCCATCGTTATTTATAAATTAAAGCATTATTGCATACCAATATAAAAAGTAAATTCGCTACAGATTTTGCAAAGAAGAAAATTTACATTGGCAACATTGCTATTACTACAGCAATATTTTAAATAAAGTTTGCACTTTAAACGCATTTACTATCAATCGTCTCGGGCGCCAAAACGATACGAGATCGAGGCGCAATCCAGTATCGTTCCACTTTGTTCACTTAAATTCATTGTCCCTGGAATCGCGAGTATTTTTCCAACTACATTGTAAAGGAACGGAAGCAATTCTAGATAAAAGATGTCGATAACTTATTAATGTTTTTAAAGGAATGCTTAGCTATAAATTATGTTTTAACTTTTTTAATAGCAGTTATGTTTTAAATCCCCGGATTTACTTTGGAAATGTAATTGTAACGTCACTGGGGGTGCAGCACTAGGAAAACAACTTAATATCGGATCATTAATTCTAACATGTCATAACATTATTTGACCCGAAAGTCCAAATTTTAAGAATAAAATTTAAAACTGCTACGACTAACTTTTGTCTGGATTTGCTTGATTTAAAATAAAATTAGCTATGTTGAGAATGGTTCGCAGCTGTTTGAATGTGCAGTATTCCTCACGATGCTTTTCCTTAACCGTTGCAGCATAGGTATTTAAGTTAGAAAAACCCACTTGTACATGGTGACCGCCACTTGTTTTTTACGACCCCTTATTTTACCTATCAATCGCATAACATCCACAAACTTCCATCACTACTAATGTGTAATGTACTTATAACACATTAGTACTGATGGTACTTTCTGTCACTCTCTAATACGCAAAGCTAGAAAGAAACGTTTGTGCAACTGAGCTAGACTAGTAAGTATAGAAACTAGAAATTCACGAACATCCACTGAGTGAGTATGTTTGTATATGAAGTGATCTGATTCACGATGATCTGTATAAGGCTCAAATAAAAAGCACCCGAAACCGACGAACGTCCAATGACGTGCATGAAGAAGTTTAAGAACATGATGAATGTTGAGGAAGCGAAAGTTGTGTGCTTAGACCGGTGCATAATCCCTCATAGTCTCTGACTATCCCATTGGGAAGACAGACATTTACTTGCATTTACTTCTATGTATGTATGTATGTATGTGTAAAAGTTCATGATTGAAAGTAAAATCAATAGAAAAACAAAAATCAACTTATAAAAGTGATTGCATTAATTTATATTTAATCACTGGGTATTATCACTGTAATCATCAAAAGCAAACAAGCCGAATGGCTGAACGTTTGCCAATAATGGCGTCAGCGCTGAATTTGTGCTCCCCAAACTAATTTTGATCATTTATACAAGCTTCTTCCCACATTTAAATTAATATAAAATACCGGACAAGAGCATATCAGGCAATAGTAATTTGGTGATCATTTGGTTTCCCAAATCTTAAAATTTATAATGATATGGGTAAACATACAATACAATACTACTTGATCTTTACAATTTATACTTGAATTAACACCACACACATCAAGTAACGGATATACAAGAAAATAAATAAAGATTAATAGCGATGTCTTTTTTTTTCTATCATTAGTACGTCGTATTAATAATTTGATAGTTTCTAAAAAAAAGTGTCTGAAATACAGATAGACAGACATAGTAAAACTATAAGGGTTCCTAGATTGACTTCCGAATCCTAATAAGAGATTTATTAAGTAACTTTGATGCTTTAATTATCAAAACCAAATCAATTTTTTTCAAAGTTCTTATTAACCCTTTACAAAACATTTTCACCAAGCCGTCGAAATACTTTATTGAAGTAAAATTGTTAATGCAGACTTTGAACCACTCACTTTATATATCATAAAGTAAGGCATTTATGGGTTAAAAACAGGTCCATAAAATTTGGAGGGAGCTTTCGTAAATATTCGATCCGGGCGTAACACGGTCCATTGACGGAAGCGACGATCCCGAAAATTATATCAAATTACTTCATGGGACCGATCCTCGGGAGATTCCTTAGCAAGTTCTTGCTTGTACGGCCTATGAAAATAGCTAAGGGCAGGAAATCCTGGAAGCAATCAAATGGTTTGTTGTTTTGGGCACTGGGATATTGTGATCTGCTGAAACTAATTACTAACATTATTCTGCTATTGCTACCTCCAGTTGTTTATCTACACACATATCATAAATCCTCTATTATGCGTTCTAAACCCGTAGGCAATGACCAGCATTACCTGTGGTGGTAGATGACAGCGATGACAGCTGTTGATTTTGGAAGATGTTCCAAATTCGGATCTCATTTGAACGGCTGACTGTTGAGTTTCTTACGGCGCATTTTTAATCTTTTTTAATACTTTACAATATTTAATAACGTAATTTCATTACGTTACAGCTGTCATCGCTGTCGTCGACTACCACAGATAATGCTGGTCATTTTCCTTTCGGCTTCTGAACCCATCTTAGAGTACTTATAATATGTTTGTACATAAAGTAATTTACGTGACTCTGCGTAATTGGCATTACGATACAGTCACGTAAACTACTAGCTATAATACAGTATATGACTTCTGTAATTAGCTACATTAATAACTGGCGTATCAAGTGACACAAGAAAGGCAATTAAGTGAACTTGTCGCAATGTCTTAAGCGACGAGTAGTGTTCAATACAACGAATTTATATAGTGAGTGACGAACGTATTAAACATTTAAACCGGTGCCACTTGCCAGTGTTTTTTTTTTATGGGATGGAGAAGGCAAACGAGGGCACAGGCCACCTGATAGTAAGTGGAAACTGTGACCCATAGACATTCACATTCACAAGACTGCTAGCCTAAGACTGCAAATGCGTTGCCAACCCTGAGGACTAGCGGTAGGTTAATGGATAAGATGGTGGTAGCGATCCGGACGGACACTGCACAAGGTCCTACCACCCGCAAATTTTTTGAAATATTTTAAAAACGTTAAATACAATTATGCAAAGTGCAAATGAACGAATTATTTTACTTTCGATGCCTAGTAGGTACGCTTCGAATACGGTTTACGCATTCATCATCAAAACTAGATTAACTTCCTTCCCCTTCAACATAAAACATTACTTAATCGAGTTTTGATGCTATTACTACTATTGTTTAAGGATGTTGGAGGTAATGTTGTGAATACTGCATTAATGAATGCAGTCATGACATTTATACTAATGAGACCGTCCTGAATCGCATATCAATGGATGACGTAGACGTCGTCTGACCTAGTTTCAAGTCAGAGTACAGTAACAGTAACACAGCTAACTGACCATTTATGAATCTTGACACTTTACAAGCAGACGTAGGGCAGGTAGGGGATCATTGGGCAGTCGGGAAGTTCGGGCACTACCATATTATAACTTGTAAGGTAGTGCCCGATCGGTTAAACGATACTGTTATTAGGTACTAATCGAACTTCATCACAACTTCCAATATGTGAGCTAAACCTTTTCCGGAAAATTGTTCAAGTAAAATGAGTGAATTTTAGAACACAAACTCTTCATCGTGTAATCTGAATATATAAACGCAGAAACTGACTCAGTGACTGACCGATTAAGGCAGCTCGGAACTTGACATTTGGAGGGAATATTCCTTGGATATCGTGAGGGAGACGTACAGTAAAGAGGGATTTTTGGAAATTCATTCCCCAAGGGATTAAAATAGGGGAGTAACCAAAATAGTTATACGCGTGCAAAGTTCAATTTAAATATAAAAGTTATATTCATGATTTGAGAGTGATAGAAGAATAGGTAGGTATGAGAAGTAATTTCATACATTTCCACTTCGCCAGCGCAAAATAAATAGATATCAATAAACCAGGTACAGTTAAAAGACCAAATATAAATTAAGAATTCATATTTGTAATAAAGGATCATTGTTTAATGAAGCGCTGCTGCTTGTTGAAGCCAACCTACTGATGAGAAGAAACAAACACAATTTCCGGTCACTGCGTGGTCTTCATGGCTGACCTGTTTCCTTGGGAGCCGTAGGTTTATGTCACACGCAACAATGACGACCGGGAGAAGTAAACATCCCGTTATGCAAGAAAGTTTGGTTGAATATGCTAAGAGTCCAAAAATATTCATGAAAATATCTTTAAACAAACCTAAAGTAGAGATTTCGAGAACAAAAAGAACAAACCGTATTAAAACTTCTCAAGTTTCTCAACTCAACAGCATGAAAGGAAATGGACAAAGAGCGAAAAACCGAGCCAGACAAAGTACACAAAAAGTCTTCCCCGGTAATCTTTAAATCGCTACATCCATTCTAATGTATATGAAATGAAAGTAACGGGACAAAGACATAAAAGTAAAGTTTGCCGGGCTACGGAAAAGTCTCTGTAATTACATGCAAATTAAAGGATACGGTTCTAACAAACGACAGAGGAAATTAAACAGAGAAGTGGGTAATGAACGAGAAACGAACTCGAAAACAAAACGTTATTTGAACATGAATTGACAAATAGGTTACCTTTTAAAGCTTTTTTCTTCTAAAATATCAATGGAATTACAATTAGGTCCTAGAGCAACGGATTCGAGTTACTTACAAATATGGTAATTCTTAAGGAATAACCATTTCCTTAAGAATTACCATGTTTGTAATTTGGAAAAGTGAGTAGCTCGAGTTTGTTATTGCTGTATAAATCAAAACTTTAACCTTCTTTTTGGATAGTTGTGTAAAAATAAGAATATATACATTGATGTTGATGATTGTGTAAATGAAACAGAACCATCACGCAAGTTAACCTACGGGCAACAAATAAATTACGTCTGCTGTAATGATCCAACCCTTTGATAGGACACTAAAGAAAATTGGTAAAATGATTAGTTTCCCTTGTCGAAAAAACAAGATCGAAATCTATCACGCTCGAAAAGAAAAGGGCAAGGTGTGAGACTGGAAGCATATAACGAAAGCCTTTTTTGGGTTGAATAATTTTATAAAGGAACCGGGGCTGGTGGCCCATGTTATGGGTAGCAGCACCCTAGGGAATCGCACCAATTTTATCAAATGGTTTTTTACAATGTAAACATATCATACCTAGTATAATGTATAGTAAACTTCGTTTATAAGACAAAGTTAAGTTCATTCTGTTATCTTTTCTATAGTAGAGATATTTCCCAACTGTATAGAATATTCTTACCAGTCTTATTAACTCACTAAACTTCTTTACGCCCTTCAATGAACAAACAAGTATTAATTTTAATTATAATAATTTGTTGAACTTTCAAAAGGTCTTAACTTTTTTACAACTTCTAAAAGTAGACGTGAAACAAAGATTCTCAAACGGACGAAACTTCCAAAATGTTAAAGCTTGGATGCTGCCTACTATATTCGAACTGAGCGCAAACGATATCGGTTTTGTGATGCCGTGTCTTTTCACGTGGAAAGCACAGAGCCAATCGACCTGAAATTTTGCATGTCGACCGTGTAAAGGCGGAACGATTGTTCTGGCATTTTTGTAAAATTTACAAAGAGAATGTGGGCCAGGTTTGTTTGATCGAATAACAGTACTCGTGATACCTCGAGTGTTGTCATTGCATGCCAAGATCCCATGCGAATATTAAAATGAAATTGGTAGGCACTTCACAAACATGCAAATGTTCTTCTTAAGTTCAAATCTTTTAATCAAAAGTATTTTCCGTGAACTAAAAACTGTGCAATCTGAGTTTTTAATTTGAAGATGCGTATTGGGTTATGGGAGTTACTGCTAAAACCAAAACTATGGAAATGTGTTTAAAGAAGCGCGAAGTTTTGGGTTTTGCAAATATTGGGGTTCTTGTCATTGTAATGATAAAGACGCACTGCGTGACAAACGAGAAAATAAGACTTGTGCTATCCGTGCAAAGCTTTATAAAGTTTATCGCTCTAATGCGCCAAGCACTTTATAATCAAGCAACCATAAAATTTTGATAAAAACTGGTGTAGTATAAAGTTTTTTATAATTTATTTTATCTAATATTTGGAAAAATAACCATCAGAACTTTATAGTCGTTTCCTAATATGACGTTTTTATTACCATTACAAAACTTTCTGATGTAGTTATCACAATTAGCACAATTCAAAATATAATAAAACAACTCTAGCAAATTGTATTTTCTTAAGTTTTTGGCAACAATACAAATAGAATTTGCTGCGCATAAATTGGAGAAACTTTTTATGCAATTTGTAGGTTGAATGTTTTTCAAGTTTACTTTAATTTTTCTATGTTTCTACATTTAAACACTATTTTATTTAAGACTGAACAAGTCTCATGCAAGCATTATAGTTGGAATATCGTGACGCACGCTACCTTAGCATGAGGGTAGTTAAATATTACGTTGTCAATACATTGTGCTTATAACCTAGACGGTTGGTATGGCTTGTTTCTACATTTCCATGCAAGTATTAAAAAAACGATATATTTTTTAATTTGCCCTGAAATGTTAACATGAATCTGCTTTGACACGGAGTCTTTTCGTATCGAAACTTAACTCAAAAGTACCTATTTTATTACCCGACTATGGAGAAGCAAAGGAAGGCGTCGTTCCTAATTAACCGATTTTGACAAATGAGATCTATCGGTTCGTCTTTATTGTGCAAGAGTTACATACAACTTTGTTTATCTATAAATTAAACATGGGGGATGGAAATTAAAAAAAACAATTTTTGTTCAGCGCCTAAAAAACCCTCTGAGCAATGAGCAAAACTTCAACCTCTGCTCCGAGCATTTTCACTGGACTGGACAGACTTCGTCACGTCACTGATTACAATTACCTATTTTACAAAACATTTGCCAAAATCGGGATCAGAGTTTATAACTTTTAAACGGCTTAACGTATTTTCATTTAACAAGATTTACAGTAGGACCACTCCTAGTCCTCGTATGATGACTTACAAGCTTAAGAAAATCCGAAACATTGACAGTAGGCATCCTGCCTGCTAGAAAGGTGTTCAAATATAGTTCGTAGTCAAACGCCAGGATTATTATAGCAACGTGCTTCGCATATTTTGAACAGCTTGCTAGCAAGTAGGATGGTTCTACTGTAAAATCAGATAGCGAATACCACATGGTGGTCAATAATGGTGGTTAATAATTGTACATTACAGAGGTCCAAACTGCTTTCGTTTTTAAAGGTAAAAATTTCCAGTAGTATTTGATCATAATACAATAAATCATTTGGCAGGCATTTTCAACATGCTCTTATGAGAAAAATCTTTTTCAATATCCATTGTTTACCAAGAGACTGTCCAAAGCTCCAAGATATTCAAGTTACTTAGAAACTCATAGCTTTTTACCAATAGTTGCTGCTAAATCTCACTTACCCGGATATAACAGTGCCTCCAGTGAATAACGGAATGAAACGAGTTATGCCCTTTTGTTTTTATTGTACCATTGGATTCAGCTCGTCAAACTACACAACATATCAAAAGGACATATCTCTAGCTGCCTTCTAACCTGGTTTTTTCAATGACCCAAAGGGTATAAGTTCGGTGTTCTTAAAGTTATAAGTTATTTTATCCATCATTTTAGATGCTTACAAAGGCATTAGTTATCTCGAATCAAAATTACTTACGAACCCGAAGACATATGTATAGTTATATTTTCGAGTAAAGACATAATTCATTTTGTGCCAATAATCCTTAACACCACTATTGACATAAACAGAGTTATGTCATTATTCTAATATGAGCATAAAGAAATAACTCGTTTAGTGTCGTTGCTCTCAGTAACGCCATTGGATATTTTCGCATCCATGCCGTGTTGCTATTGGTCAATGGGTGTGCTGCACGGAAACAACTCATATTATATCCTTTTACTTTTTATTTAATACTCTTTTTCTTTTGATTTTTTGTGCGATATTGTATAACAACAAATATTTTTTTATTTTTTTAAAAGCTGTTTTGGATATAATTGTTAAATTTACGACCATTATGAATAAATAATTATTAAACTGACTTGTCGTTCGAACTCACTGTAGTGTCTGTCGTCGTAAGGTGTAAAGAAGGTGATAGGTAGGTACTTTAGTTGTGTTTTTAAACAAATATAAACATGAATCGCGGAAGGAAAATTGCGAACTTAGTGATAAATCCACCCAAAAAAGTAAGTACCTATTGCATTTCATGTTATTTATCTTTTGTCTGTTTGGCCTTCAATTGGCGACGACCGCAATGAATTGTTTTACTAACTACCTACCTACTCAAAAGTTTGTTAGATTGATTGTTATTATATCTGCAAAGTATTTTCTGAAGAGGATAGGTTAAAACCTCAGTTAAGTAAACAGATCTTGATACCTAACCCTTACCATTTGGGTAAGATAAAATTAGGTATTAACACGTTTTTGCCTACTTTTTCTCGTTTTCTGTTGGGTATGCTCATTGTGTGCAATTGAGAGTCAATAGATTGAGATAGATTGAGATAGATTAGAGAATTACCTGGGTAGATAATAACTATAGGTATTGGTGATTTTACTTGTGTCATGACTAAAGTGAATTGTTTTTTTTATTAGATTCCGCCCGATGATCAGATACGTAAAAAAGCTTGTAAAAAAAGTTCTCAAAGTGAAAATGAAGAGGTAAAAACTGAGGGTAAAAACGATGGAGACGCATATATTTTTTTAAAAATAATGTCCCAAAAATTAAAATTTCTTACTTTGTCTTTGAAGAAGATCCCGATTTTAATACATTAATCAATAATTTTGATGAAGACCGCGAGGATGATGATAATACTATTTGATTTATATACCTACTGCAAAAAAGTGAGGCTGAGGGTTACGGTTATTCTGAGGGTCGATTGATTGTAATTAATATTACACTAGTATACAACACTGTCATTAACATTACAGTTTTTCAAGTTATATGCATGGTTGTTTTATTATACGGCCTCAATTAAATCCTTGTAACAAATGTCATGCCTTATAAGTCGTCTTATTTCTATTAGACTAAAATTTAAGCATAGTTTAAGTCGTGTTCTGCCTTTACGAACATCGTGCGTAAGGGTATTAGTCGTTTTATCGCTAACAGGTCAATAAAGGTTAAGTGAATAAGTTGAGTTATTACAATAAAGTACACGTGAGTAAGGGCATAACTGCAAAAAAACAGAAAAAAAAATATTTATAGGGTCGGTTCATTAGACATGTATATATAAAACTAAAGCTAAACACCATATCTAACATAATCAAACATAAAAAGTTCAAATTCCAAACATCTTGTACAAAAATATAGTTTTTTTGCTCTCCTGAAAAGTGCCGTTTTTGAGTTATTCCCTTATTCACTGGAGGCACTGATAATGTCAAAGGGGTGGATTGAAACAAACCCAACGCCCCCGGTGACGGCAAATTCCTTTGAACTCCCCGCAGCGAAGGATTAAGTTATAGTAAAGTAAACCCCGTTACACATAAGTTACACTATATTAAATATATCCAATGGTAAACCCCCCGATTCCCATGCAAAATGAAGCCAGTATTGAGTGTTTGGCACTGGACTCAAACTTCTTGAAAACCTATTTGGAATAAGTGGGACCAAATAATTACTGGGTACGATAACATTCAAATAATAGTCGGTTACGTCACTGAAAACGTAGATTTGGCGATTGGGTTAGGTCGTGATTGTTAGGAGACTTGCTAAATAATATTTGACTGCGCCGTGCCGTGTCGGGTTTTAAAATGTATCACATCTTTAGTACTACAAAAATTACTAACAGCATCTCAGCATCTCAATCATCACCATCATCATCTCTTTACACGTCCGTTCCCGTACTTTTTGTACATTAGGTGTATTTTTTATTATTTTATATTAAATTATTAATTATTCTACGTATTTATTTACAAATTCGTATTTCATATCGGTATAATATTGGTACTTACACCTTCAAAACTGTTTACCAATGGGTATCGTCAAATGTTATTTTATGCTAAGTCAAAGTAAGACTCAAAAACCAATGTGTATACATATTTCATTATCCCAGCACATGGAACTACTACTTGATAAGAAATAAAAATTCAATCCCAACGAAAACAGGTCTACACAGTATGTTTTCAAGTAACTTATGAGCCGAAAGAACCTTTCAAAACAAGTATTCAAAATGGAATTCCGTCATGAGCGCCTGCCTAAGTGAGGTAAGGAACGACTTTTCTGACAGCACATTTTTCATATCCCACCATTCGGTGCCTGAGAGCGTTCCACTATATTTCCTCTCATATTCCGGATCTTGCGGAAGATTTACCCTCTGGCGATTTCATGCTTTCCGATAGTTCTATCCATTCTCAGTGCATATAAAATCCGTGAAAGGATATTTTAAGAACTACTGTGTATTTTACGGAATTTTACCAGGAGTTTTCTTTGTTGTTGAGTTTCGTAGGATACTCTGTTATCCATTTTGTTATTGTTGAGCTTTAAAGTTATTATTAAGTTTTATCTTCGTTCATCGGAGCACAACGCATTTTCTAGAGAAACAGTTTATTCTCGAATCATTTCCCATACAGCAACGTAAGGCCTGACGCTACAAATAGGCGGTCGGTTGACAAATGACATCTACCCACGTTTATTCATTAGTGTCACCTAAGGTCGGCTACTGATGGCGATCGATAGCTACTGAGTGAGGTGCGTTAGACATTCGTGACTTATTTTCTACGAACGACTCGGCAATTTTAGTTCAATTTCATTGTTAGTGACATATGCGACATGATGTTATCGACATAAATCAATTCTGAAAGTCAGCCAATAAAATTATAAGTGCAAATATAAAGTGGCGGGTACAACTAACGGAGATGAACTGATTGTGTTTCCTCCGATCGTCATCTGTGTTATTATTAGTTTTAAAAGTTTACCTATTAAACTTGAAAATAGAGATGGATGAATTCAGAATCCAAACATGCATTGCAGAGACCATATTTCTTTGTTTAAAACATCATGGTCAATCTGTCAACCAAAAATTTATGGTGAATCTCTACACCAGGTCAAGTTGCACTCTATCAATAAGGTAGGTAAATATCATAAAGTTGCGTCAATTATTTAGGTGATATCAATTCTAATTCACAATGTTTGAATTTGTTTCACTGATTTAAAATTTAGAACAGATGAGATTTTCCAAAATCAAAGTTTTAAGTTACGATATTTCTGTTCATTTCTCAGAATTTAGTTTCGAACAACGGGTGGAACGGGGCACCTAAAGTTTCGAATATAGTGCTTTGGAGTAATCTTGGCACACAGTTCGCAGATACTTGCGGGATTGCGAGAACCGTCTACACATTACGTGAATGCGTTAGTAATCCGACCATTCCAGGCCATAATACTAGAGACGGGTAAGTACTAAGAAGTACTAGAATATAATCAGCTTAAGATTGATCCGAGCGTATTTTGTTTTATCTAATAAACTAAAATATTGTGGCGACTAAAGTGTACACTTTAGCCTAGTTGGTAGTAGTGAACCTGCCTACGAAGCTAGCGGTCCCGGGTTCAAATTCCGGGTAAGGGCAGATATTTGTGTGATGAGCACAAGTATTTGTTTATGTATTCAAATATATATTTCTGTATATAAGTAGGTAAGATTATTGTTGTCGAGTACCCATAGTAAAAGCCTATAGAAGTATAGAGCTTAGTTCTGACTAGGTTAATTCGGGTAATACTTGCCTCATGTTCGATTTCAAGAGAATAAATAATGTCTTGAAATCGAAGGATGATTTTTATTATACAAATTAATACATGTTAATGTAAAGCTTATATGACAAAGTTTAATAACCTTTAACCGTCGTAAAGTCAACTTGGTAAGTCAATTCTGATCGCGAGCTCTAGTGCTAAAATCTAGTAAATGCGTTTGTATCATCAGACTGCTAGCGAGGTTCTCAATTATGAGCAATAAAAAAAATTATACTGGAAAATGTTAGCATATACGCATTTGTCTATTAACTACACAAATTATAGTTAATAGTTGTTTTTACCCTTGACGCGAAAAAATACTTGTAACGCTTGTATCTGTGTAATTGACTGTATGTATATCTTATTTTATGAAAATCATTGGACTGTTTAATATCAGCTTTGACATTATTAAGCTGCGCGTCCACACGGCTCGGGATCGGAGCGTACGGAGCGGACGGATTTGTTGCTTTGAATTGATTTCTATGTATACAGTTATGCCGATCCAGTGCACGCTGTAATCAAATTTCATTTATTTTGTGAAACACAGGTTATTATAGGTGTTATGAATTCAATAAGAATGGACCTCTGTGATCTGCCTTACGGCGTACAAATCAACCATAGAAATCCGATTCAAACCCAGCACGCGCAGCTTGTCATTATTATATCTGTGGTTATCTATTTAATAGATGTTTCGAGGTTTACTTTCAGCTGTACCAACATTGTTTTTTTGAACTGGTGGTAATGCCTATGCATACCAGCCCCAACGGGGCCACAGGACGGGTTATATGCGTCTTGCTCGGAATTAAAACCCCCGGGGCGTTGCGCCAATCTTTTTAAGAGGGGTCTACGGGACCCCTATAGTGCCAAAACGTTGCCCCCCAAAACCCAGCTGTACCAACCTGAACCAAGTCCCCGTGCATTCCTCCTGGCGCTGTGATGGTGAGGAGGCAGACATACGGCACCAAGTCTTCTCGGGGTCGGTGGAGTTCCAGCTCGTAAGTGCGTCCAATATCACCGTAGTAGGTCTTGTTGCAGCCTGGCGACAAAAAACACGATCTTTGGTAACAGTCTTATCCACTTGATAGGTTGTTGGTAAAACACAGGTTTTATTGGCAGTAACTTTAAAGTTTAAAGTTGAACTATTTCTTATAACACTCCTGTGACGTAAAGCGGTGTTGTCTAGGGCGACAACACCCCTTTGCGAGCTACATTGTCAAGTACAATAACACTGATTAACTATTTCCCTTTTAATTCCATTAATTCATGTGGACCAAGATTGCAAATATCAATGAATTTCTACAAACGTAAGCTGTCGCGCGCTTGCGTTCGCCTGTCGTTCCATACATTTTGACAGATTTCGAAAGTCGCTAACTTTGATCAAATGCGATTTACTTAGGCCCCCTTGATGTGGTTTAGAGGATCATACTAGTCATAATTCATAGTCTTATGCATATTTACGTGACTGCTGTATAACGACTCGCTTTGCGGCTCGTTTCATACACTAGTGTAACAATGCAAATTACGCACAGTCGCATACAATACTTTAACTACAATCGTATCGTAAATTCTCCTAAAATCTCTAACAAATCACTTTCCTGCAAACTGGCAGTTAGCACGTTCGTTGGCGATTCGAATATATTCTAAATTTAAAAGTTGTTTTAGGATCTGTGATAAATTTGTAACGGCTTTTCACTGTTGTGGATGAAGCGATTGTTGGAGTTGACGTTATGTTGAATAATACCTAAGGGTTTTTGAGCACGTTATAAATAATTAAGATTTAAACAATGCGGGCGACGTGGTTGTACCTATATATTAAAACTTTTGTAATGCACGGTTTGAGTAATCTTGTAAATTGTAGTTTTGCCTGTTTGTAAAAGAAAGATAGAGTGAAATAAAAGAAGTTGAAAAATAAATTAGATAGATAGTCACAGTAACTCTTAAACAACATGTAGGTTTAAAACAGTCATTCAAGTTGTATAAGTAAGGAGTTTAATGAAAATTAATGAAGTTCCAACCCTGCTAGATTAATAATAATGGAAGCGTAGTAATGTGAGTTAGATTACGCTTCAATCAAAGTGGAATTAATTGTATGTAAGGGTGTTGATTAATATTTAGCATACAGTAAAATAGCTTGTAAAGTCACAGATAGATCTGGGAATTCAGTTGAAATATGTATTTTCCAGCAAATATTACATCCAAGTATACAACATTGTTATATGTATACGGTAGCGTCAATTAATCACTCGATCCGTGGCGCCGCCTTTATCTTACTCCGAACCGTTTGGGATAAATTACATCATTTTGTCGTTTAGACAGAGGATGAAATATAAATGCTCGAATGAATACGAAAATGTAGACGTTTTTGTTCAACTATGATGATATTTAATAGTTATTTGGTAAGGGTTATATTTTTATTCTAGAATAAAGCTAACATAAACATCGCTCAAAATAGTTATGTGATACCTAATGACAATATAATATTTTTGTAATCATGTTGTATTTAATTGACCCGTAGAATCATTTTATTTAGATTCTATAAAAACTGCATCTGGAATTTAAACCTGGGACATTAGTGTTCCATTGTGTCACATACCTAATACATGTCTAATTAATATTTATAAATATCCGAAAAAACTCTTTGGTTATAAATTCATTTAGGTTTACTCTTGACACTCATTTCATTTCATCGACAGGCATTTATAATTTTTTGATGGTCCAATGGGTTTACCAAGCCTACGTAACCCATGCTAAGGATAACCTTAAAATAATATAAGGTTTCAGAAAAAAAAACTTTAATTAAATGAAATTCGATGTAATTTCCGCGATCTCCACCAAATCCTCGGTCCACCTTGGAGGAGGCTTACTTTGAGGAGGATCTTTTAACAGGTTTGTGAACTTAAAAATGTCCATACAAATTTCGATAAACCTTGTTCGATTTTTATGATTTTTCAATATTTTGCAGATTTTATAAAAAACCGGGCCTGTATAGATAGATATATTAAAAAATATGTCTTGAAAAGATAAAACCAAAATGGAACAACAAATTCGGAAATCGTGGAAATCTGACGTGAATTAGAAGGCAAAAAACATTATCGCCCGCAGCTAAAATTTTGTAGATATTTTGACAGCAAATCCTTCCTAAACTTTTCCGCCTCTGCGACCGTGAGCTTGCCACCAATGTAGTTGTTTACCACATCGAAGAATGTAGATACCTATGTGGACACCTTTGTATATGTACAAACAAAGAATGCAGAGGATGTGCCAAGGAGTTGTCATTCCCTGCACGAACGCCATCCAATAAAAATATATGCGACGTTTTCCAAAAACAAACGACGACAACGCTAGACAAAGCAAACTTATGAAGCTTTACTGCAACTTGCACAGTAGACTAACTTGAAGTAGATTTACTTTTTAAAATTAAACAGTTTTTAACGATGTACAGTTACATTTGAATAAAGAATGAAGGGTCAAATTGCTTACTCAGTATACATTTTCGTATCAGAATTTGACTGTAGTTAAATAAATAAATATCAAATAAACATGCAAAATGCAAATGGGCTACAGAATTATCAACAAATTAGAGTTGTTGGTAAGTCTGTAGCTCTGCCTACCCCACTCTGGAAATGAAGGCGTGAAGGTATGTTAATAAATATCAGGTGACAGTCATACAAATTGGCCTAGTCCCAAACTTAGCTCTTGGCATGAAATAGGTACTATTTAGACAACGATAACTTACTTACACATATATAAATACATATTTATGTACATAGAAAACATTCAAGACTGAAGAACAAAATACTCGCGTTCATCATTCGTAAATATCTGCGCTTGCCGAGATTCAACCCAGGACAACAAGCTTCCTAGGCAAAGTTACTACCTAGTTGGCTAACGTGACGTCGAGTTATGCTATTATTACTGAAATAAATTCATTGGATATAGAGAAAGAGGAAATAAGTAATTAATGTGTATGAGTGTGTTTCTTCAATATTAAGAAAATCAGCGTCAATGTCAACTTGAACTAGAGACCCTTATAGTTTCGCCCATGTCCGTCCGTCCGTCCGTCCGCAGCCTAGCTCAGATAATTTTACTACAAGAAAGCTGTAATTTGGCATGAATATACATATTAGTCACGTCAACCAAGTGGTAAAATAAAATCCTGTTTTTTTTAAGTGTTCCTCCTCGTCTACCCCATAGTGTGGGTATCGTTGGATAGGTCTTTCAATTATCAAATTATTGCGGGTTAGTGAGAACAATATTTCGATTAAGGGATCCGTTTATGAAATATTAAGCTTTAAGGAGCTAATTTGAGTCAAGTATCCCCCCCCCCCCCCCACTACAGCATAGACGACATATACCAAAAATCTAAAAAATATCTTAAATGAAAGCACATATAATGAATTTTATAGGAAAACTATCACAACTAAGTAGACTTGATTGGTTCTTGAGTTACAACCTTCGACCTATGTCGGTGTATGGGGATAACAGTTTTCCAACGGCAAAGTTAAAATTGTCGTGAGGTTTAATTTGATCGTAGTAACGGTTTGGAACCCTACACCGAGCACGGTCCACTTGATCTTGCCCGGTTTTCATACTAATTTTCTCAGTGACCTGTTAACTTTTCTTCCCCCATAGAGGGGATTTCTTACTTAGTATATAAATTACTTGTTACAGAAGATTGCACTATTAATAAAAGAATGAGAAATAGGTAAAGCGTGAGTGTTTCTGCATTACAAAGAAAATCAAAAGCATCAATGTCAACTTGCTATCAAGTTTTCGAGCTGTTACAAAGACATGGGGCGCTGATACCGTTTCTCATACTCATCTTCTCAGTGATGTTAACTTTTCTTGCTCGATAAAGAGTCAAACTTTAATTAATAACCAAGTTATACAATATAATGCGCAAACTTATCACTTATCACAAATTAAACAATGTTATATAATTATGCTACTGTTTTTAATTAGCTTCTTACAAACAGAGCTTAACAAGTCTCAGCTCAAAGGAACTTTTAAATTTACTCAATGATAATACTCATTCCACTGCGCTTGAGCAACTTACATGTACATCAAAGTATACAAGCCGAAAGTTTTACCGCCTCTTCGCACCGAGAGCTTTCAACTTGATTGGCCAAACAATAAATAAGTGTCTGTTGTCTGCGCTTGCCCCGTTGTTCTCAACATATTTTCGTAATACACGTGTGGGTTAATATTTAAGAAGCTGCTATCAACAGTAGGGTTTTGGCCAAATATTATACCGTTTTTGGCGAAAGTTACGCAAATGTTTTATTTTATCTTTATACTCTTATTAAATTTGAGTCTTAACTATTTATGAATATAATTTTTTATTTACAAAATTGTTTATTCTCGTTTAGACCTAAAGTGGCCAAAAAGGGTACAGTGGTCACAAATGGCACTCCTACCCTATTTTGCGATATACCTTTCGTTCTTAAGATTTTTCGAGCATTTGATATATGGACTTCGGGTAAATACGGTAAGACAAGCATAAAAGCATATCAAAGCGAGGGAGAGAGAAGTACGAACCGATCACTCTTTTATGAGCTATCGCACGATACCGCTACAAAGAAAAAGACGCGTTGCCGACCCTAATGTAAATAGATTACAGTTACGCCTAAAAGTACTCATTTTAAAGAACATTATAACCTGCTCATCAAAGTGAAAGCGCAATCTACTACACTAACGAATAATACTGACCCCAAGTTAAGAAGAAACTCAAGCTTTACAATACCATAGTCGTTCGAGTTAGACGAGATAAAAACATACTGCTGTACTGACGCATACTCCTATATTAGCATATAACAATGAAACTGTCATTGAAAAATACAACGCTTTGTCACCAGTTTTATGTAACACCAAGCCGGTTTCAAATGCCGTATCAATTCAATATTGTATAATTTGCTGTGTCAAATATTTCATCGCGTTTGAGTGTGGAGTGTAGAATGTTTTTTTGTTATGGGCTGTAACAAGCTATTGCGAATAAATCGCAGTTATTTTTAGCAGAATACCGCGTTAGATACCCACACAAACAAGCAAGCTTTAAAAAAATCCAACTGATGTTTGGAAAATGTCGTCAAGGTAACGTTAGTTCTGTATATATGTTTTATTCAGCCAATATAATTTATTTAAAAAGAAAAACAAGTGACATTCGCGACGTTCTAAGACGAATAGCCATTAAGCCTTTACAAGGGTACAAAGAACCATACATAAATCATACAGATCAAAAACATTACCCTCTACCTTCGGCAGTTAGGTAAAAATAGATTCAAGTTAAAATAACCAGTAAAAAGAGATCATTAGAATACGTCCACTTTCAAATTTTCTCCCAAGTATGTCGCAATTTCCACAGACTTCCCTTCCTTTTATCGGTATAAAAACAACTTGCAACAGTCCCATTATTTCGATTTCACGGTCCGATTCCAACTCCTTGGAACAAAGCGGTGGCACACATAAGTTTCGGATGCCCCACTGAAAGCTCTCTCTTTTATTGCTGTGATGCCAGTAGTATGCAACTGCAGTCGGAGGGAGCTGACCGAAACGCCGCCGTTAATGTCTAAGATAATTCAAGAACCTCAAAGAACTACATGAAATAATATGTATTACAAATTTCACAATATGGTTTAACTACTAATATTTTCTAAAAATTGATGGTAATTAAAATGTACTCTAATATTTCTGTAAATCTTTCAAATAGTTTAAATGGCTCTAAAAATTACATGCACATTATGAGTTGGTAAGGTATCGTGATCAGTAGGTAAATTAAAAACACTAGGCTAGAGCATGTCCGACCATGCTCAGTGTAGAGTTCCGAGGCCGTTACTACAAACAAATTAGACCTGGCAACAAAGTTAGCTATGCCGTTGGAAAACTGTTATCCCCATATATCGACATAGGTCGCCGTCAGTTTACCACACACCGCAAATAAGTTTTCGGTAGGTTTAAAAATTTAAACCGTTCGTAACTCAAGAACCAATGATGTCTACTTAGTCGAGATAGTTTTCCTATAAAATTCATTATATGTGCTATCATTTAAGATATTTTTCAGATTTTTAGGATTTTTAGTTTTGGCTATAGAGTTTTCAGATTTTAATATTGGCGAGTATGAAAAAATACATCCCCAGGTTACGTGTAGGGGAGGTACACTAAAAAATATATTTTGTTCAAGTTTTTATTTTACCACTTTGTTACCGTGACTAATATGTATATTCGTGCTAAATTACAGCTTTATAGTACTAAGGGTCTCTGAGCTGCGGACGGACGGACGGAGATGGCGAAACTATTAGGGTTCCTAGTTTACGGAACCTTAAAAAGTACGCGACAACGCAATCGCATATTTCTCAACAAAGAGGTCCCATTAAAGAAGAGTAAGTGACCGTCACGGAACTGAAAATATATTCTGAACATTTTAACTGTCTTAATGAAATGTGAGGTGTTAGGAAGGTGGTAAGTATTCATTAAATTCTACCTCAGTGGTTTGTGATTTTTAATAATTGTATATAAAAGTAAATAGTTTCTGTAAGAGCTATTTATACAGGCACGTAAGTACGTCAAAATGGACAAATTAGATCAGAAACATGCCTCAACATCATGATACTAGATTTCAGAGCACATGAGTATATGGGACGCGGTGCGACGCAGCCACTTGGCGGCTGAGGGCTCTCCAGTTGATGCATTTTGGAGCTCGGAAAAGCAACGTCATACTTCCTGATATGGAGGCTTCCTTTGAGTCACCATCTACGCGATCTAAATAGGATTTTGAAATGAAATAGCGCTGAGTTGACTCAGTTAGCAAACGTACGAACAATTTCCTAGCATTTGTTGAACGCAAAAGACTTGCTGAAGTTGGATTTGAAGCGAGTAAACGATGACAAATTATGCTACACAACTTCTACTGAGTGCATTGCCTGTACTTCTTGGGAAACTTAACGTTAACGAGTGAAGTTCACACTCTACTCTTTTTTTGAAGCATGTTTCTTACCTTTTGATGAAATTAGTGTCAAATAAAGAAACAATGTCAAGTTAATGCTGCTCTATGTTCTAGTTAGCATGATATTTTCCACAATTATTTTGCTGGATATTAAAATTAATGTTCCTCCTTCATTAACTAAATCCACATCAATGGCGTATTTAGACTATTAGCATTAGGTAAAAAACCAAAACAAACAATACACCTTTTTTTCTCGCTTAGTAATTGTACTAATAAAACCTACGTTTATTCATAAAATTCCCGTGTAAAATCAATCTGGTTTATCTGGTTACCAAAGCTAGTGCTCGAATACGGTTAAAAGAGCAATGTGTATAAAGCCCACGGTTTGCCTCTCAGCCGTAGATCATTCAGCAATCGAACGAATGCATTAGAAGTGTTTGTGCACAACCCCGACACGACTGCCCAAAGCAAACGAGGATGAGGACGAGGGAACGAGGAACACCCGTTTTATTTGCTTTTAGACTGCGCTTCACTGTTCCATAGACTACTTTGGAGCATATTATTATTATCATTTATTTATTTATTTAATAAGTACAATTATAAAAACTAATAATTAAACATTGCCCCACAAAACTGGAGAAACAGTTTGACCGTGGGAACGGCAGTCTAAGGTAACACAATATAATATTATATTATTATGTAGGTTAACATAAAAAGAGATTAAAACAAAACAGTTTTATGCTGAACATAAAGATCAAATAAATCAAACATAACTTTTAAATATTATATAAGATCTAGGTAATACTTTTTTAATAGACTTGAATTTATTCTTGTTTTTTTCACGTCTAATGGCTTCAGGCAAACTATTGAGTAGGTATGGGATACGCTTTTTGAGTGTTCTGTCTCCAAAGTAATTATTAATCCTAGGAACGAATAGTTTACCTGTCGCCATAGCTTATAGTTTGGTTTGTTGACCTGAGTGGCTATTGCCTAACGCATTCGCAATCAATTCATTTTGAAAATCAAAGGCTTGTCTGCATACAAAATGAAAACAATTGTTCCGCTTTGAAGCCAATTATAATTCCGAGTGCGTTCGGTTAGATTAGGTTAGGTTAGCCCCTCTGGTTATTTGACTGCAGGGCTAAAAAAATACAGTGCGAAAATTGCGTTGGCGTTGAGTTTAATGATACCTAGGGGCTTAAGTATTAATCAAAGTTGACCATGACATGAAGATCAACGTCCTAAAATATGCCTTATGGATAATTATATTTCTTATTTAAAGCTACGTCTAAACAAAAGTACCAAATTCGCCAAAGTGCTGCAAAGAGTCTGCGGGCATAGCTTTTAAAATGTGTTTAACATTAAAACGTGCATATAAAGGCTTCTTTTATGTAGCTTAATATTATGTGCATTATATAATACATACTTTAAAACCGGATACACTACATAATTCCAAAGAGTCAAGAGATAATTCCGAATTGAACAGAATCTCGGGAATTTTCAATAATTGCGAATGAAATGTTTTAAACATTTTCTTTTTATGATAAAATACTATGAGCATGATTATATAAATGGTTAAAATACCAGGGTAAACGTTTTATAGCACGTTTGATTGTTTATTTTCGAAAGAAAAAACTGGGACTTTTCTTGCTACAGTTTGGTTACTCAGTAATGGTTATATTCTCTCAATTTACAAAAAATTAGGTGGTATCGCTTAAAACAATAGCAATTCTTAAAGTAACAATGTTGTAGCACTACAAAAAAATGAAAACTACCAACGTAACGTGCATGACAAAACTCGTTTGCGTGACTTGAAACCTGATATCATATCTAGAAGCAACAACGGTGTTATTCTTTACAACGTTAAGCTTACAATTTCCAAAGGAATATTTTGCGTCAATCCCTTTTTTTTATGGCATAAAGAAGGCAAACAAGGACGCAGGCCACCTGATGGTAAGTGGACACTGTGCCCCATAGACATTCGCATTCACAAGACTGCAAGCCTAAGACTGCAAATGCGCTGCCAAACCTGAGGACTAAGATGGAATGCCTCTATGATAGTCATTAAACCGGCTGTCTTATCCCCAAACCGGAAAACAACAATGCGAACACTGCTGTTTGGCGGTAGGTTAATGGATAAGATAGTGGTAGCGATCCGGGCGGACCCTGCACAAGGTCCTACCACCCGCACTATTTACTACGTAGCATATATTACCATATATTAGCATATATTACCTAGGACAGTCCGGAACATCTTAAATATAAGTCAGCATTTATTGCAACTTTCGGACTTCAAAAAGCAGGTTCTGTGTTTAACCTGTATGTATATATTTATGAGTGAATAACTTCGCGATTGTTAAAAAACTACTGCGCCAATTTATAACTGTTTTTGGGATTCTTCTACCTACATAGTTTATCATAATCTTTTGTTGGTTTAAATGTCCCAGGGCTTTCCTGATTCTGCTTTCACTCTTAATTTTACTGTTCTTACTAAAAGGCAATTCGTTTTGCTTTCATAGCGGTTAAGAAGACAAACAGCTAAAAGATAACCAATAATAAATACGACAATTTGCCACATTATGTGTCTTATCTTAAAAGTTATAATACCAACTGTTACTAGCATTAATTTTTGACGACTAACAAGTTTAAAAGCAACTTACGAAGAATATGAGGTTACTAGCTCGCGACTTCGTCCACGTATAAATCGATACCGCTACTTGGGAAAAAGTACCCTATGTTACCAAATTTTGTCGAAATCGGTTTAGCTTAGTAACTTTTACATTTATAATGTTAAAATAAAAATAAGGAACGTATATTTATTAATACAAGTTGTTATATAATAGTGCTTTAACATCCTGGAGGTTTTACATGAATTAAATAACACGATAAAAAGAACATTCAGTTCAGGAAGCCACCATTTTATGCATGAAACGAGGACAGTATAGTGAAGCAAAGGCTTTATGAATGCAGAGGAGCTACAAATCATTGGACCCAGGACGTGGCTCGTGGCACTTCCTTGCCCCTCGGGGCAGTAAATCATGGAACATCCTTACTGGGATAACCGGGAATTCTATAAGTTGGAAGGTAGGCCGGTAGTCTATTTGACTACGTTGGCGTATTAGTGTTTATGAATGTTGCAGTTGCCTGCGGAGCAGTCCGCGTAGAAAAATGAAATATAGCATATCGTAGTCAGTAAGCAATGTGATAATAAGTATTTAGCATTCTACTGTAGGAAGAATTTTCATAATCGATCCAGTATTTTTGGAGTTTATTCATTACCAGACTTCGGACTCTTGTTAGTAAAGTTGAATGACAGGTAGGGAGACCCTAAGTCACTTATAGGTTGTCCCCTATACTAGCGGTGGCTCCCAGCTTACAACAAAGCTTAGAGCTTAGTTTGGGAACCAAGTCCCATTTGCATTTGCATAAAATTTTCCTCTTACGTTTCTTTAATTTTATTTTATTGATTAATGATTTAGAGTGTGTTAAAAATATATTTAGGATGTATCAAGTTCTTAGCCAGATTATTTTTATCTTTTCAAGGGATTCAATTGTTACTGTTAAAAATAAAAATATAATAAAGCTGCTGCAGTAGAGTCTCCTTAAAGTTAACCGTGTTTGATCAAAACCCAAAGATACCCTCCTACTAACAAATAGTTACCCAGCGACTCAGTCTTGCCTTTTAAATAACTTCACGTCTCCGTTTTTAAGCATCTCATGTCAATCACCAGCACTTAGGATCATACGACCGTACTCAGATAAATGTTGGAGGCAAAAAGTTTTTTCAAACTGGTGTAAAAAACTCGTCAATGAATGGCCACTACAGAACCCCACAGTAAAGTAAAGTAAAAAAGTAAATTATACACGATTAGACTATTATAGTGATTCAAGAATCAAAATCTGTGTTTGTGCAACTGAAATCCCAATTTATGAGGGTGGTCGCTATCGTCAATGGGTCGTTACGATCTTTTATTTATAGTGAACTAGCCACAGCCGTGATATTGTAAACTATTTATAATTATAATGTAATGATGTAAACCTTTTTCTTGAAAAAAATATACCTTGCCGAGTTTCTTACGCCGGTTCTTCTCGGGGCAAAGGTTTTATTTTTCGAACCGGTGGTAATGCTTTTTGACATTCATAGGTGCATTATATTATGCCTAAATTGAAGAATAAAGAACTTTGACTTTGACTTTATTACCCGCAACTCCACCCGCATAGACGTCATTTGGTCGATATTCCCAGTGTTCAAAATTTCCGAAATAAAAGTATCCTATGTCCTTCCCCGTATTTCAAGCTGGTTTGCAAGCATTTTTAATCGGTATATCGGTTTTGATATAATAGGGTTACAAACGAACAACTAGAGTGCTTTCGCATTTATAATCTATTAATATATATCACATTTGTAATTGCAGAACCACGAATGACATCAGAATAAACAAGTAAGTTTCATAAGACCACAATCAGTGCCACAATTCAGTTTTTCTAAACAAACGTGACCCGAAATTGAATTCTCGGTACGGAATGTGTTAAAAATTCGCTTACATAATACGAGTTTACGCGACCACGTAAAGTGAAACACTCGATACCCGTTTTATGGCCGTGCCCGCTATTCATCTTATCTTGGGTGGTTTACGGCCGAACCTCCGTAATGGTGTTTGCAGAAACGAAGAACGCTGTTATCCACCGGTTCGGCCTTTTTTTATTTATTTTTACAAAGTATTCATCATTCGTCCCTCTGTTTATTTCCGTGAAAACCTTGGGCTTTAATTACGTTATCGTATTTTCGTTACCCTTTTCAGTTAGTAAATATTTTCCCAGGAAAAACTTGACTATTACTGTTGCTTTATCTCTTTCATAAATCTTCTAACATTTTTTTTTACATTCTCGGTCTCGTAAATTTTTACATTCGGAGTCTCTATTGTACACGCTAGAACCATGTTGTTTTTGACATGTTATCGTTTTTATTTTAAACTCAGCCGCCATTACTGCCAAGTAGATAAGAGCTATTAAGCGTTGACAATACGATAACATGTCCAAGCAATGTAGTTTTACCAATTATAATAGAGCCCCAGTATAGCAAAAGTTAAGTGACATACAATACTGACCCATAGCAAAATGTCAATGTTTAGTGCCCACACGTTTCTGAGGTGACATTAACGCTAATGGGCAGAATTCTATAACACCTACGCTATCGAGTTAAGTCTCAAGGCTTTGTTGCCTTTTGATGCTATTTTTGGACCATTGTCACTTTAACTTAATAAGAGTAACGGTCGTACTCAGACTCTGTTAAGTTGACGGGTAGTTTTATCATTTTTGAGCCAATAGTAAAAGTATACATAACAAATTCAATTAATCGCAAACTGTATTTAATGACTCACTTACTAAGGTATAAATTTCACCTTATTTACTGTGTTCGTTACGCCGTATTGCAAAATTACCAATTAATTAAGGTCGGTTTATATCTACAGATATTGAGCGTGTCAGACACGTGCCGTGGCAGACAACTAATATTCTTCTACATGGCCCGTGTGTGTAAGAGTCTGCGCGTCCATGTAACGATAGATCTAATAGAAGAATATTATTTGGTCTGCCACGGCACGTGTCTGGCACGCTCAATGTCTGTAGATATAAATCGATCTTTATTAAGGTACAAAATCTATTTATAACGTTGACTAAACATGTCTTTTATAAGTAATTAGGTTTCTAACCTTTAAATACGGGGCCATTTTGCACATGTGTATGCGTTACCCTAGTTGGTCCGGTAAACCTATTTAGTTCAAATGCACATTCTTGTTGCTACAATACCAATCAATAAACGGCAGTCCGTGACCTGGATTTGCTGCCAAGTTAATCTAACTGTCAAAGAATAAAAGAAAAAAATATCATGGGGCCTAATATGGCTGTGTATATCGCGTAGTATGGATAAGGCATTCGTCATCTTCTGACACGTATATAAGTACGAGAGTGACGGAGGCTTTATCCGCATTTGACACGCGATACAGACGCAGCCATACTAGGCCCGCGGGGCAGAGGAATAGGGATTGTATTAGCGGTAAAAGCCATATTGTCTTTGACCTTTTGTCGTATTGTGACGTTTTGATAGCTCTTATTAACTTCACAATAAGGCACTGGTCCCACCAGGGACGAGGAAGCGATTAGCTGTCGGTGATATTCTCGCCCAAGAAACGAACAAAAGATAAAGATCCCCTGTCAGTGAAAGAGACACGTATGCGTACATACTTGGTTGATCGCTAGCTGTTCACACTGCCGGCGAGACCTCTTTCTACTAATTTGTTCAAACAAAAAATATAGATCCCGTGTTAAGAAAAGAGACACAAATATTAATAGTTGATCACTGGTTGTACACTTGCTTCCCGCTCATTGTCGGCCATTACACGTCAAAAGCAATATTGTTTGACGTCGTAGAATAAAGGCCCAGGAGACAATCTCACACACGATTCTGACATTTCTGACATATCGATTCTTTAAAAAAAAGCGCATGTTCCGTTTTGCTGCTTACAAATTTCAGATCAGATCAGATTGTTAGGGTCAAGAAAAAACGGTCAGTGATACGGCAATACAATGTAACTAACAAATTAAGTTGCAAAATATACCTTACTTGTTTACTTCCTGAGTGTATTTTGCATCTCATTTATTTATTTTATTTATATTTGGACAAAATGCCAAAATAATCACGGTCACTTTTTCAACCGAATTCAAAAGGTTCTCAATTTGTCGGGATTTTTTTAAATTTTATTTTAATGGGGGGTACTTTCTTCTCTGGGAGAAATCAAGGGAACTCCTCAAATATTATAGGCTCACCTCTAGCGATTATATATATATATATATATATATATATATATATATATATATATATATATATATATATATATATATATATATATATATATATATATATAAACGAAGCTAGCGGTCCTGGGTTCAAATCCCAGTAAGGGCAGATATTTGTGTGATGAGCAAGAATTTTTGTTTCTGAGTCATGGATGTTTTCTATGTATTTAAGTATATATTTCTCTATATAAGTATTTATATCGTTGTCTAGTACCCATAGCACAAGCCTAGAGCTTAGTTTGGGACTAGGTCAATTGGTGTGACATTGTCCCCTGATATTTATTTATATATTTATTTATTATATATATACAAATATATGTACAAGAATTATTGCTCGTTTATAGGTTTTAGATAGATAGATAGATAAATATTTATTATTCGTTGAGGAAAAGACGTGCCGAGACCCCAATATTAAGGATACAATACCATCACAAGAGTCCTTTAATGTATGTCAACCCTTCTTTCGCCCGCGGGTATATACGGCAGAAAAACGTTTAAATCTGCCCTATGTCGGAAATAATTCAGCATAAATATTGTTATTTCCTTTTGTGTGTGTTCTTAAAATTGCAATCTTGTTTTGTTTCTTTTTATAAGCCGTTTCTTTTTTGTTTGAAATAATATTGCGTTGCTGAATGTTACTTAACAGTCAAGAGTGGTTTAAAAAACCGGTCAAGTGCGAGTCGGACTCGCGCACGAAGGGTTCCCTACCATTATCTATGCAACATTAGCAAAAAAACTGAAAAACATCACGTTTCTTGTATCCCATACAACATTCAAATATTTACTTTATTTTAATTTAATTATTTATTTTTAAAATGAATATGTATAAATATTCTGCGAATTCACAGCTACAATACATTGGCCAAGTGATGTCCAAAATGTTAACTCAGTATACTTTTTGTACGATAAAAGAGCTGTTTTAGCCAAAAAACTTTTATTTTGAGGTTAGGAAGTTGTTTACTATATTAGACAAGTAAAAATCAACACGGTATAGAGTCCAAGCATTCAAATGAAATTTTACTATTGTTGCCGTTAAAAGTGATTCAATTAATCTCTATTTTTAAATTAAACAGTGTCATTTTCAAGTTCAGGATGCAAAATAACTCAAATAAAATAAATAAAAGAGTAAGTAATTAGAAATAAAACATAAGGGATATTTATCTAGTAATCTTAGCCTATATTTGTGCAAGATTACAGAATTATAAACAAGTTTTCAGAGTTGAAGGTAGTTCTGTAGCTCTACCTACCCCCTACCTACCTACCCTAAAAGCATGTATGTATGTGTACATAAAATTCATTCAAAAATGTTTTCATAAGCAGTTTGAAGCTCAAAACAAGCACGTTAATTCTTTGATACCAGCAAATTAATACACCACAGATAACCAAAACAAAAACGCTGACCACAGACTGGCGTAATATGCAAATGAGTGTTGCCAGGTGTTAAGTCTGCCCTGTAAATACAGTAACGCTGACTCTGCTAGCTAGATTGTTTGCAATCTATGGACGGTTTATAAGTTTGCTTTGCTTTATTGATGAGCTCGGGAAACTGCCTTAAATGGAGGAATATTAATGATTGTTTAAGTTACTGAGGCGTTGTGAAACTAAGCGTGATTTATCATTTTAATTAATATTACCATCTAATTTAACCATTAAACTATAGTAAATTCTTTCCAAAAACAAATATTCTCAATCGGGTACGTATTCATAGGTTACGTAAGCTTTTTTATTACATAATTATGTCAAGTTAGACCTTGGCCTTGCGACCAAAAAAATGCAATGAAAAGTTTTTTTTTTAATGGTACAATATCATACTTTGCCAATTTTTTACATGTAAACTATTGAGATCATTTAATTCATGTATGAAAACAAGAGAATCGGGTAGATTTCTGAGTATGTGAAGGATTAAATTGTTTGAACAAGCATTCTTGTTTAAATTATTTTTTTAATTTTCAACTGCATATTTTAATACGAGTATAACGATTACGAGTGCGGTTTAAGGACACATTTCCATTTCAAGTATTTTTCCAAGCCGCTTTAACGATAGCTTCGAGAACAATAAAACAAAGAGCCAACTTCGAATAACAAAACCTCGTTACAGCCCGTAACAACTCAACGAATTTCCACCCAGCACCTACGTAAAGCTCAAAAAGTTCAGTAAAAAACGTTTCCCTTTCATCTCTAAACAAATACAATTCGCTAAACACTGCTCACAAAATGTGAGTCGAAAGTTGAACTTGACTTCCCCGGTTTTTCCTGTTAACTACCATCCGAATACGGCACCTATTGGCGCAGGTCTTTCAGAATTTCAATTTAACTTATAATAAGTTTGGCAACTTGTCGAAATTAGAGCGAGGCCGAACTTTATAAGTTGTCCGGAGTGTGGGATTCGGATATTGGACAGACTACAAACCGGATTTTTTCACTTAAAGGCATTCAAGTTTTTGATCGTATTTTGAACTGTTAATCCCTGCCAAGTTTCAGACGGTTAAAGAGATATGGCATTATGAGTAATGTATAGGGTTAACTGCCGTATTCTTGGTCAATGGTCATCTACCGATTATTGGCTTCATTAACTTTATACAAGGTAATACGAGCAGAGACGATAATTCAATGGTAGTTTAGATACCAGTAATTGGGTGTTTGTCAGGTTTTGACAGTTCGTAGTACGGCTCCATTAATTTTAACCTACAAATAGTTTTGACATTAATGTCTCTGTGAAATACAAATTCATAATTTTCATTACTATAAATGCACACACATTTTCGTGTTTATAATATTATTGAGATACCCTTATTTACTATTGTTTTTTATATTGATCTCGCATATTGGTCATATGTAGACATCATTAATCTTCAAGTGACAGAGCGACTACATGACAAAATTTATCAAGAGTATTTTGTTTTCAGTTCCCAACTTCACAGTTTATAAAAGTGGTTTTATTAACTAGTTCTACTTGAGTAATATTTTAAATTCCACACATCGCATGCTTTTCCCCAAAATTACTTTGCAATGGCTGAATGAAACCAAGTTCTTCGCAATGGTTGTCCGTTTACGAAACAAAATGGGGCAGCTGCTCACACGATCCATTGTTTTTAGCCGCTCCATTTGGAATGTTCTATTTAAATCTCCATTTCCACGCCTTTTAGTGTAGATATGTAAACGTATACGTAACGGTTTCACACCCTTTACGTGACTGTATAATGTTTGGGTTTTCGGGGTTCCGTACTGTAGACACCGAAACGGAACCTTTATTGTCCAACACTATCCGACTGACAGAGGCCTTTTGAGATAACATTTTGAGTGGCATTAATGTTGTCGTCATGCGTTTTGCTATAATGTTAAAAGAAAAATGGCTAACGTATTATTCATGATGAAAATAATGCACAGAAAATGGGTATACTGCATAATTCCGAATGGATCAAAATCCAGAATTTTCATAATTCCGAATGTCATTTTTGATAGAGGACTTTATTTTTGGGATCTTTTATAAATCAAACCTAACCTAACTAATATAGCTCCAGCTTAACATAGCTTTCGGAAAAACGAAAATTCGGACAAATGAATATTCGGAAAAATGTAATTCGGAATTTTGAGGTATTTTAGAGGCTATTTTATGAAACGTTGCGAATCTTGCGCATTCAAGAAGGAATTAAATGCGTATAATGATAATTAAACAAAAGCTGCCAGTTTTATAAACTAGCAGCGCACCATGATGTGACCCATCCCGTGCGTATGATGTACACTGTCCACATTTAGCGTATCAAAGTCCTGTAGTTTTTCCACCGATGAAGCCCTAGTGTAAAAGAACACACTAGTGCCAGAACCATCCAAACTAGTCAAATCTGAGAAATCAGTGTATTGCTTCGGGCCTTCAGTATACATCCATTTACCTGACGCGGTCAGGAAGCACCTTCCACTGCCACATTTAAAACTAAACAGAAAAAGTGGCTTTTGGAAAACCTATACTTATGACGTATTTCTTAGTGTTCCGCTAACGCTATAAAATGTAAAACATATTATATTATTAGTATTATGAATTGCAGGACAAATTATTTTTCTCTGACATGTGACCTCTACAATTGTATATGTTATATTATCACTTTGCTGGCATTCAATGCATTAGGCAACTCGCAATAGTTTGTAATATTCCCTGTGACTGTTCAAGTAATGTCTAATTCTGAACTAAGCAACATACACGTATAAATAGAAACTTGTAAGCAGGGATCTATTTCATTAGTGAACTTCCAGTTTCGGAACTGTTTCGAGACATTAGAGAGAGTGCCGAACTTCCGATGTGATTGCCTGAAGTTAACAGAAATGTGACGTGAATTATTTTTATTGTTATATTTTGCTTGCTTCACAGAACTAACGTACTTATTTGTTTGTAATAGTATTAAGAGTTTTTCACTTTCTTTTATCCATATTTGCTTCATCGTTATCATATTTTATATTGGTAACATAATAATATGCTAATAAATAAATATAAAGAGACAATCTCAAACGAATTGACCTAGTCTCAATCTTGTTCTAAATACTAAATATAATAATATATATTCAACGTTTAATAATAGTACAATTCAATTATTTAAAGTGTTTTTTGCATTACCAACGAATTACGGTGAAGTGTCTGGTTAGTCTGTAAGAAAATTGTTTTGTTGGCAAAATAAGTCAATGTGAGCGCGATTATTTCTCATTTTTAAAGTAGTAAGTAACCATAATCAAGAAGCATATAACTTACGCAAAGTTTGATAGCACAAAAAAAATAGAGAATCTTACACACATTAGACCTCGTCCGAAACCAAGCTCTCGGCTTGTAATATTATACGCAACGACAAAATATACAACCCCAAATGTAAAAAACACCAAGTATTTAACATCGTTTTGTGCTGTCAGGCCCTAGTATTTTTCTTCGCTTCTTCTTCTTCTTCTTAGCCGTTCTCTACCATATTGGTGTAGGCCTCCTTCAGATTGCGCCATCTAAGTCTGTTTTGCGCCACTTCCATCCAGTTCGTCCCTGCAGTTTTCTTGACGTCGTCTTTCCATCGCATCTGTGGTCTTCCTCTAGGCCTCTTTTCTCCCCAGGGCCTCCATTCTAAGACCGCTTTGCCCCACGAGCTATGTGTCCCGCCCACTGCCACTTCAGAGTTGCTATTCGTTGAACGGCGTCAGTGACCTTACTTTGTTCTCTGAGCCATTTTTGGAATATTGTTGGAGTTGGAGTATTTTTCTATTGAGGCGTTAATAGTATTTTCATGTAATTATAAACAGAAGAATATCTAAAACCGAGTCAACCTCAGGACCCCGGTCTTTTTGAAAACGCCTTTGTCTTTGAAGGAAAACGTTTAAGTAAATCCATTATTTCAGATCAATCGCATCGTTCATATTGTAACCGTTAAACTCCATGTTATCGTATTCCCTTGAAGCTTTTGAAACTTTGATAAAAGAACGTCTTTGTTGAGATCTCATTTCCGGCGTTCATTGTTTCACTGAGGCGGAACAATACGAAATCGGGACTTCAAAATGACTAGCTATTTTGAATTGTATTCACAAATACATGTCGTTGAAATGTACTTTCACAGTGTGATTTCTATCGTTAGTATTTTTTTTAATTGTGCTTAAGGTAAATAGTATTTAAACAATATGTACGAACCAATTTTTTTTACCTTCTTTTTCTTACAAAATGGCACTTTTGGATACACTTCGATCCCTTTAGGATCTTGTGTGCAATAACCCTCTTATACACTCAGCTGGTCGATTGTGCAGGTTTCCTCGCGATGTTTTTTCTTCAACGTGTAGCATCGGGTTCGAACTCGGTACCTGACGATCACGAGTCGACCCCCTAAGCCACTAGGTTATCGACGCTAACAAAAAATAATGACTATTTATGTTTGATGACATTTTATTCTTGTTTGTCTCTCATTTTAGTTTAATTCAATAGACTAATTTATTTAAGACTTTTGAAAATTATATTGTTATTCATTGATTTATAAAATAATGTAAACTAATGTAATCTAGATGTACTTTACCACATTATAACCTCACGATTATTGGTTTTATACGCTCTAACGCTACGTACGTTCAATACGAAAAATATTAATTACTTGGGTAAGGAAAGTAAGGTTTCCTAAGGATTAAATTTTATTGACCAAGAGGGTTTAAGGTTTCATTAGAAACCAAACATAACTTATTACATTTCATTAAGCCCAATAATGTCGAGTTAAACAATAACTGTAAGTACATACAATATATCTAGTTTGACTTGATTATAATTATCTTGAATATTTGCTGATTTCTACTGTCACATATAAGTTAATTACAAAATATACAGGCTGTTACCAAAAAGCAGTCACTGACTATGGTTTTCTTGAAATTGGTTTTACTACCATCCTGTATACAGTTCGTTACCGTAGTTACAGGCTATCTTCGCTCTTCAAATCGAATGATCAACATGCTGTTAAATTATAAAAGGGAGTATAATAGGGAAAGATAGCTCGGTCATTTCATTTTGTTACGTAAATCAGTATTATATCATCCAATATAATCAGGCAACAGGTAAAAATACTTCCTACAAAAACAATTACTGTGCCATATTTTCTGGGCACGAATTTCAAGGGAACGAAAATAATTCCCTTATTCACAAACGCACAATAGCTAATTCTCTACATCATAATAAGTATACTCTAATGATGAGTGAAAGGTCCATTAGAACTGAAAAGCCATCAAGCGACAAACAAGAACGTATAGACCGTCAGCTGCGTTCACTTTAATTTTCTTTTACTGTTGCAAAATGGGATTTTATGTGCGCAAACATGCCGGCGAAATGCTGTTAAACTCTAGATATTTTATTTTCTTCTGCAGTTTATTAGTGGAGTTTGCAGCCCGATCGTTGTTTAATTGTTGAATTATTAATATCTGAGCATTGCGAGAGTTGTGCTGCGAGCTGCAAGCTTGCGAAGGAGAATCTTATAATCTACTTCCTGCACCGTTCGATGTGCAGCGTATCAATTGTTTTCACATGAGAGAATCGGTTTACTTTAATTTTTTTGTTTTTTTCCGCACGTGATGGTAAGAGGACTTAGTTATAGAGATTTACAACCTCAAGATTACAATCTCTAGACTGGAATTACCTTACCCTCGCACCGGAACATATCAGTGCAACTATTTGAAGGCAGGTAAAAGGGTACTATGGTATGTATATATGTATGTATATAATATGTATGTATGTTATTTATTATATTTTAATACTAAACACGAGCAATATAACAAAACAAAAACAAGTACAAAAGCAAACTTATCCCTATGGTGGTTGCGATACGAACAGACCGTGTACAGGATGTACACAATTACATTTATCCGTCCTTTTTTTACCTGGTCGACTAAGGTATTTTTTAAACTTTATTGGTGTAATATTCTGTAATACTTCGATTTTGTTGTATCTCGTTTATTTTTTAACCCGACTTATGGATGTGAATATCAAGGGTGGCGTGGTACATCAAGACAATTCAAATTTGAATAATCAATTATTTCGATTTATCGGGTTTGACCACGCAACCCTCGATATAGGCAATATAGGAGTCAAGATGTACCGTCATGTGACACATACACACCAATAGGCAGTTTACAGCGTAGATTATGGTTCAAAATTAAGTTACGTAACAAATGGGCGGCCGACGCTCGTTAGGCCGCTTGACTACGAATTGTCCGGGTAATATTGTGACGTAAATTAGAGAGCACACACTCCGTCACTTCACTTACCGGTATGTCGCTTTGATACACAAATTTGAATTTATTGATGCTAGTTGCCTTTAGACATCTATGTAAATACAGGACACCCTGTATAATCTAAGAATGATGACAGAGAATAAAAATGACAATAATGAATTAAAAAGGCACGAATGACATGACTCACAAAATACAATAATAATGACATAGAAACAAATCATCGGTCCACTTCGAACTCGGCACGATGCTAAAGCATGCTATGGCCGTTCTGTTTTTAGTAAAACTTAAATTAATTATAAAATTTATAATTAGTAGGCTTTTATATTATTTCAAAACATTTATTGTATTTTAATCATCACCGCAGATCCGCTTACGAATACATTGGGGTATTATCGGGAAATATATTATCTCTTTCATTAGCAGAAACTCCATATAAGGTCCATTTTATATTAAAATAGTTAAACTTCAGTCAGGTTTTCAATTTAAAATGATTTTATTTTCATTGTTATACGATTTTAAGTGCAGCATTATTTTTATAAGTAAGTATAATATACATATATATATATACAAAGTACAAAGCTTTAAGAAATAAATATTTAAATCTACCTTTTCAGGCATGTAAGAAACCTTACCATCAACGCAATAATCAGACAATTTTTTTGAGACTAACTTTGGGTAGTACTTATGAAAAATCTTTACTAAGGAATGACTTAATCATCAATTAATTCCTTATCAATTGACTGAGCCAAACCAACTCAGAGTAAGTATGGCCGTAAGTCTATTTATAACTTGAAAACAGTTTTTTTTCTGATTATAAAAGTATGTTTTACACATTCGTCGCCAGCTACTGCTACGAGTGCTACGCTGTAGCCCGTAGCGGCATTTTTTTTCAGCTATGTACAGTGTACCCGACTATCAGGTCAATAGGGTTGGCGGTCGTGTTCAATAAGGTATTTAGTCATTGTACACAAATTCAGATCTTTTATTGAGTAAGTAAACTTGTTGAATAGGATACAACTGAATTAAATAAATATAGCATTGTTGGTAACAATACGATGTAAATTTACCGCATAGGTAAATTGCAACCAAATTTAGCTGTATTATGCTATTCTGATTACACAATACAGCTAGTTTGAGTAGAAAGCTAATCACGGTGAAAATTTAATTCTTGTAAGGAATTAATTATTAATTTGATATATATTTATTTATATGTATATTCTGAATATCCATTTTAATATGCAAACTTAATGAATTAGTTTGTGAAAAAGAATTTAAAAAAACAATAACAATCGCACAAGATTAAATGCATAACGCTTAAATTAGCAAATATAGAAAACTGACAAAATTTTGAAATTGACATTAGCAGCGAAAGTGACAGATCGTTAGTTTGGTCGGCTTTCGAAAATAGATAGCGTTAACGTTAGCGTTATGCCTGCAACTTCGTCCGTGTAGGTATAGATTATCGTTTCTCTCTCGGAACTTGTTAGTAGCCTATGTTTTAATCTAGAGTATAATCTAGTAAAGTAAAATTCATCAAAATCCGTCCAACCATTACAGGCGTGAAAGAGTATGGAACAAATATACAATCTTTCGAATTTATAATATTAGTAGGAATGGCATTATGCTTGATGTTTAAACTCCAGAACCCTTTCACATAATATATTATGTCCTAGTTGTATCTAATTTCAAAAAACTTACATGTTCAAAATAAAAGTAACGTATACCAAAATAAATTGATAATCCACACACATCCCCAATGTATACCCCGGCTCACATAACAAGCTCTCTCCGTAAAATTCCAACAAGAAATCCTAACCCGACCTCAATTTCCATATGTGTTATCCTCGCAAAAACATCAGTAAGCAACCATCCAGGTCACAGGTTCAAATCCGCGAGAGTAATTGGATTGGCTGGAGCGTCGAAAGGAACACGAACACTTTGTTGCTCGGTCGGTCGCGTGTCCTGAACTAATTGCATTATGATGAGCAGATGACCTAATGAGCTAGCGGACGGTGGGGTTACTCCTCGTTACGCTAGCTCGCTTGATGAAACTGGTTTTGCTTGGCCTCTTGGAGGTTCCTTTTTCCAGAATGAACCTCGCTTTAACAATGTCTCTATCTTGAAGTATTCTAATTTCGAATAATTATAGTGTTTCAGTCCAACAGTATTGTGTAAGTAGAGTAAATCAATAAACAGAATCAAATCAATCAGAATATCTGACTGAAAGTAGTGAAAACTTTTTGCTAAGACAGCGCGTTGATCCATATTTTTAACAATGGTTAGAAAATGCACTTTTACTCTACTCTATATTAAGTCTACTATGATTACCTACCTGAGTTATTTGGTAAATCTTGTTATATTTTCCACAGCCCGATGTCAACGATATGTGTATGTAGGTATGTGTCTTTGTGTTGTGGCAACAATATGAGCCTGACGCAAATGATTCATGTACGCCGTCACAGGCCTCATTTCTCGTGCCACACAATCTATAGTTTCATGCAACATATGTCCAATAAAAACACACTTGTTTATCTTTGAGCAAACCAGGGCAGAGACCCAACTTACAAAACGATAACGATAACATGCACAAGGCAATATGGTTTAACCCAGTAGAATAGAGACCCTACTGTAGTTAAAAATAATACGATACCATGTCAAAGGCAGTTATAATTTTATTCAGTCAAAATTTATTCTTGTAAGACTGAATACCTCTATTAGAAACATTGTAATTGCAAATTTTTGTATTACATCCTCAAGGGCGAACCTGGGGATTCAGGATATAGTATTGACCCAAGCTGCCTGACGGTCAAGACGAGTTCTTATGTCAATTTTATACAGTTTAACAGCTTTACAAAATAGTTTACGCTAGAGTTATGCATCCCTTCTCAGCGCTGGCGGCCCTGTCAAGATGAACTACGCTACCTAGCGTTTCTATTCGTTCCGTTTCTAAACCAATCGCGTCACTGGTAGATGACGTCACGTGATCTAACAGTGACGCGATTAGTTTAAAAACGGAACGAATGGAAGCGCTAGTAAGCGTAATGCATCTTGGCAAGGCCTTTGTTGATAGAAATCGCCGTGCGATTCTAACGCGTACACGAGTCAAGTTAGGTTAGTTCAACCGAGTGAACTTACCTTTGTAATAGAGAATACCACCGTGCTAAAGGCGCGGTCAGCAATAAACGATCGAGCGATCGGACGTGTTTAAATGGCCGTAATGACTGTTGTTCCTGGTTTGCGTGCATGGTTTCCAATTTGCCCAGTCGGTGTATAAAATTAAGCCTGAATGCTGTGGAAAATAGACGCATAAATGGTTAATTTATAGCGCCTAATGCTAGTGGGGAGTGTAATTACAACATGTTTATCATCGTATGATCAGTTTAAACTTTGTACTAAGCACATTGGATATTATCACTGACTAAACGAAACGCGATAAATATCTATTCAATTTCATCTATATTCTTTGAAAACGCGGAATTTTACTACCCTGACTGGTATTACTACTTATTTTATTTTACTACTGGCCAGAGTGAGATTTTACTATTATAGTTAAGTATAACGTTTAACTCCCGACGGAAAGATAGTAGATAGTGTTATTTTTAAAGACAGGTTTGATATAACAGATATCGGTTCTAAAATTAGGAGTCACGATTATTATGTTTACTTACTGTTTTTATCTATACTCAGGAGTCAAAAACGGTCACTTTCAAAGGTAATTCAATACAAAGTGACCCGTATTCATTGCTCTTGACTTGAATTGCTATTTCAAATACGAATAGTTAAATTCAGTGAAGCGTGTTAGGGAAATACTTAAAACTATCTAAAAAAGACTAAAAAAAAAGATAAGTCATTTATTCAGTAAGTAGGCCGCTCGGGCACTTCTCATCTATCAGCGCTTCCCAAGAGGAAAAAACCCCTGCTGAGAAGAAACGCCGCAAGAAACTCAGCAGTCAGTCATTTTTTAAACATATTTCATTTGACAATGGTACTACTTAGTCTAAGCGTTATATAAAGCTATAAATATTAAATTCAATATAATATCAAATAGCAGGCGTAGCTCAGCAGGAAAACATGCCAAAAATCTAGGGAGAGAGATAGATGGAGAAAAGGAAAGAAAAGAAACACCTACTTGTGTATATAAGACGGTGCAAGACGACCAAATAAAAGTAAGATATATTTTCCGACATCAACGGTGTCCCCAAGACAAGATAAAGTATTTTTTCATTTGAATAAATTATTTTCGACTAAGTTCCGGGTTTTTTTTTTATGGCATAGGGGAGGCTGACGGGCACACAGGCCACCTGATGGTAAGTGGAAACTGTGACCCATAGACATTCGCATTCACAAGACTGCAAGCCTAAGACTGCAAATGCGCTGCCAACCCTGAGGACTAAGATGGAATGCCTCTATGCTAGTCATTACACCGGCTGTCTTATCCCCAAACCGGAACACAACAATGCCAACACTGCTGTTTGGCGGTAGGTTAATGGATAAGATGGTGGTAGCAATCCGGACGGACCCCGCACAAGGTCCTACCACCCGCAACCGCACCCGGGATTAGGCCAACGGTGTGTAAATTCGCTTGTAGTTATACGTAGTCCATATGGGCCTTAGCAGTTCAGAAATTCAGCCAACAGTCAAAACTTACACCGACCTAAAAATCGTTAAACTTTTTATTTTTCTTTTGTTGAAAGCCGATATCAAAACTTCGTCTGTTACGACCTCGTCGACCGGATCAAATCCTTCCCTTCCCAATAAAGCTTCAATATCACACATTACACATCTCACAGCTGTATTACCCTATAACTAAAACTAATGGAGCCTAAGAGCCACCTATTAAGAATATATAAATAGCCTAAAAGCAATCCAACGGGTTTATAGTCAGGTTTAATGGACGTTTACGGCGAATGCTCTGGTATAGAGGCCTTGGTTTTTAATGTTACTTACAGGAATATGCTCTTTCATGAAATACTTATAGTACTTATTCCTCTTTGTTTAAGTAATATTCTCTGTAATCCTTGTTTTTTTTTGCAAATGGAAATGAATAAGGCTATAAAAATACAAATTGACCCAAGTCCCAAACTAAACTCTAGACTTGTTCAATGTGTGCTAGATAACGAGAAACATACTTATTTAAAGAAATTAATACTTATTCATATATAAACTTTGCAATGTAGGTATTTAAAAAGTACAATTCAACAGAAACATTATTTGATATTGTTGTACCCTTGCAGGGTGTTACATGGATACCAGTGTATGTATAATGTTCCACCTTAATTAGCCTGTAAATGTGATATGCAATAAACATTTTGAATTTGAATTTATTTCTTGAACGAAACAGACAAAATACCGCATGATAAGATAATATATATAAAGAAATATTAAATTAACACAATAACAAAGAAGATACAAAAAGAAGTATAAAAATAAAGTAAATTTTATGTTTATTTTTTTGATTCTGGGATGTTAAAACAATCTTAGTTCTTTTGAAAAATAGTCTATCATTTCTTACAGATGTTTGTAAATAAGAAAGACAGGTAAGATAAGGCTACATAGTATTTAGTCAGCAAAAGAATGTTGGCGTTACATAAATCAGCTTTATCTCGTGTTTACACGTGAAAACACGGGTGTAAGCCGGGATCTGTAGCTGATACCATGGGATGAGTGTGCTCCTTCTGTGACCAGGTAATTTGACACTTTTTTTTTTTTTCTTATATTTCCAGAGTTATTTTTAAGTGTCAAAGTGTACCATATGTATTTAATATGCTGATTAATTTGTTTTTATAGCAAGAAACGATGTGTGAGTGTTTCAAATGTGGATAAAGCATCCATCACTCTCGTACTTATTTACGTGTCAGAAGGTGACGGATGCCTTATCCAAACTTTGTCACGCGATAACCTCAGCCATGTTAGGGCCCCATATATGGATACGGATTGTTATCCTCGCAATCACACAGTTGACTTTATTATATTTTTTACTTTCTATGAATAAAAGTTGTCAAAGCATTGACAATATGGAAACAATGATTATTAGGTATATCAAAGCAAGATAGACTAATACCTACAATGTAGAATAGAGGCTGGAAGTAATATCAACATGATGTTTGCAACCTTAACCTTGCAAATGAATTACCATGATGGGGAACTATGATAAAAACTTCAAGAATTAGAATAAAAGTAAGTATTTTAATGACGTTTCGGTTTTGTCATTCTACATTTCAAAAAATACCTTTGGTCTTGTTTTCTTAAACATTTATGAGATTAAATTTACACTTTTATGTACAGTCAAATAATTCAATTTGTCACCCACCTTAGTTCCAAAGTCAATCTGCCATTCTACAGCCTTAAGGTTGAGTTTCCTATCAATTATTTACGTCTATTTTTGCCCTGAATAACAATTTAAAAATTGTCAAACTTAATAAAAGACAGTTAATTGAACCTAAAACCCAAGTAACTCTCACAGACTGTTCTTACCACTCCATGAATGTAGTCATATAGCATTTTAATGTCGGTAGTATGTTACCGGCGCAGTAAAGAAGAGGACTATAAAGTGGTGGTTTTATCGGCAGGCTTCCCGGCTTCCGACCGAACCCTGGATAAGGTTGTTGCTGATAATATACCTCGTTATACTTATACTGTACGACATATGTTGCACGGAGGCTAATGAGGTTTGAGGTGCACGTTAACGTTGGGTTAGAGCTTAATTGAGTCAAGTTTGAAAATTATACAGCTAAATAAAATGGTTCTTGGTTTGAACGTCGACGACGTTATTCAGATTCAGATTCAGATTTTATTACTCAATATAACACAGTATAAATTATATTACATGTCAAATTATATGCAGTTACATTGAGATCGTCAGAAATAGAATTAAATTATAATAGTAAAAATAGTAAAAGTCAACACAAAAACAAAGTACATTACAAAATTGAATAAAATAGAATAAAATAAAATAAAATGATAATAATTAAAAGTCAAACTAATTTACAAGTCAAGTTCCATATACTCATTTACCGAATATAATGGGTTATCCAACAAAATATTTTTAAGCCGGCGCCTAAACATTTCGTCAGATGGTTCGCGTTTAAGTTCGGCGGGTAGACGCTCGTAGTAGGTGGGACCGATGACGCGCGGGTTCTTACCTGCAAGTGCCATGCGACGAGGAACAGTTCTCAAACGCCCTGTGTGGCGGAGTTATAACGACGAGTTTAGCCTAGTTGGTTACCCTGTATCTAAAGCTGGCGCTCCCGGGTTCGATTCTCATTATAGGCTATTATGTGGCAGCGTGTGTACCTATTTGTTCCTGAGTCTTGGATGTTTTCTGTATTTAGGGGCTTTTGGGGAATAATCTTTTAAGCGGATAGTAAAGTTCAGTTTGTTTGTATGTATTAATACATAAAAGTCACGTTTGCTGCGTTTTTAAGATTTTAGCCATCTTTGTGATAAGGTTAACAAGATAATTACATATTTTTCACTTCTCATGCTCGTAAAGTCCTTCTTTATGCTGGGTATAGGCTGCATAAAATCGCATTTTATGCCCTAGTGCATAAAGTAATTTCTTCTTTTAAGACTAAGGCAATCAGGCCTTACAGCCTTCACACAATACACCTTCATTTAATTGATATATTTTTATGAGATTTTGGTTACATCTTAATTTAATTACGACATTTGTATATGTTCGGGTTGGGTTTACGGTGAATGTTAAAACAAGAGAGGAATTTAATTGTTGTTTATTGATTTAAAACTTCTAATGTTATAAGAGTCAAAGTAGACACTATGTTAGTTAAAAATGTTCAAAAAGGGTTAAAATGTTATAAATGTTATGATCGAATGCACCCGGTCGCGGCGGTTCCGAAATATGCACTAACTCATAATTACTCTATATCGGCGCTCGATGCGCCGCTAATAGAATGCTGACTACGACTTTACTTCAATTACACGTGTAAGGTGTTTTGCACCGAACATCTTGCCGGGGGCAAACGATGAGATGAGATGAAGATATCTACTTTAAAAATGTAACAAGATGATTAAACAACGTTTTCATACAACTTAGTATTATAAATTATTCTAGACATTAATCAAACGATATTTTTCTAAAAATTGGGGAACTTCCCTTATTCTGTGAAATACACGCACTCGGATCGTTTTCAAAACACTCCCGCACTTTTACCCGCACACTAGCACTACACTCGTCACCGGCGTCGCCGTCGTCTTCGCCGGAGCAGGCGGCGTGGGGCCTGCGCGCGCGTGGGGCGGGCGGCGCGGGCGGAGGGCCCGCCTCACGGCGAGGCTGCGATCCGCCTGTCGTCCCTGGACCGGCAGCGTCGTCTCCTCTATTCTCTGGTGTTGTTGGCCCTGTCTTAGGTCTCCAATTACACCGTGTCCTTCGATATAGGTATATTATTAATACGACTATGCACACGCCCCACAGACTATATATGGCTGTGTAGTGATGCACATCGTGTATTGAGTAGTCGTGAATGAGGGGCTCTTCTTCCTTCATAGACTTTATTTTTTCCCCTAGTCTTGTTATTTCTTTTGCTTCGCGTTCGCGTTGTACGTTGCTTCCGAAGCTTGGAAATGTTATGTTTATGATGTGGTTTAAGGGGTCAATCTTAGGGGTTTGTACATCGAAGGATAAATTTATTTTACTCTGCATGTTTTTGTGAGTGTATATAGTGAAGTTATCGGTTTTAACTACACAGTTTTCTTCAAGATTAATTATGTTGGTTTCAGTTAATGTTTTTGCTGTAACTTGATCTTTGCATAATGTTCTAAATTGGCACTCCTTACAACAGAAATATAAATACTGGTTTGTTGTTGCCAAGTTGATCCACGTGTTTTGACATGCGGCTTTGTTTGTTTTACATTGAGAGTCATGATTTTCATCTCTGAGACATAGGTCCTTGTCGTTATGCATTTTATAAACTGGTGTCTTCAAGTAACACATATAAGTAAACGTGTCTCGTACTATGCAGTGTTCTAAATGTTTTTCTGGTATGGGTAAATATGCGTCTTTTTGCAGGTTTATTGCTACGTGTGTTTCTATAGGGACAATCGACATCATGTTTCCTTCAGAAGGATACGGTATGGGAATAATGTTGTAGAGGTCATAATTATCCCGGCTTATAAGGGGGATACGGATCTCTAATATCAGGTATTTATCAGTAATTCGTGCTTTAATTTTCAACAAATGGTAAATGTTTTGTAACCCACTTTGTACGTTCTCAATAGGAAGGGTCACGTCTGCTACTAAATGTCCAGAAATAATGTTAAGTTCGTGTTGAAGTTGTTCGGGATCGATGATGTGTAGATTTATCTTTCCATTGTAGATGTTTGTAATCGTTTCTATTAAGGTATCTTGAATCGCCCTTAAATGATTAAGCAAGTTGTTAGCGGCCATGGCTACCACTGTAAATTGAGCTGTACTTTCTGCGTTAGATAGTTCCTTTTGTATAATACTTACACCTTTTTCCAAACTTTGCAAATGTTCAGTTATTATGTTATGTTGTTTTTGGAATGTTTCTTCTGTTCGCTTTAACATGTTGTATTCTGCTTCGACAATTGATGTTTGGTTTTTCCACAATGCTCCTAAATGTTTCTCGTTTTCTCGGATGAGAGTAATATCCTTTTGATACTGTTCGGCGAATTTATCATCTAATACTCCGAACAGGGCGTTCGCTAGATATCCGACACCGTTTACTAAGCCGCGCCGCACGCGCGCGCGCGTCTCTTGTTTCAGTTGATTACTCAATAATATTTTATTATAATGTTGTAGTTCGGCGTAACTGTAGTGAAGCTGGAGTAGGATAACGTCACAATGCGTCAGAGTTACTACCTGTTTGCAAATGTTCTCGAGCTGGTTGTTATATTTTTCGTATGCGGCTGTGCCTTCCCAAAATGGTTTCATATCGTAGAATGCAATAAGCTTCCATTCGTCTCTTATCAGTTTCATGTTTCCCACCTTGTCGAAGTACAAGCCCTGCCTATTATTAATAGGGGTGACCATTGCGCAATATCCCGTTGTGATTAACGAAAACAAATAAATAAACATCATGAAAACTGTGGTTAAGCATCCTCTTTTTGTTTTATTTTTGTTTTTGTTTATTTTAAGTTTATTTTTGTCTTCCTTCTTTGATTCTTGATTTTGTTCTTCTTTTTCTAAAGGTAATACTGATAGTTTAATTACTGGTCTCTTAATTAATCCATTTTTAGTTTTAAGCGTTACGACTCTAACATAGCCGTCTTGGCCCGGATGTACGTCGATAACTCGACCCAGTGCCCATTTTCCCGCAGGCAGGTTATCCTCGTGTATGACTACTACGTCTCCTTGTTTAATGTTCTGTTGTGGGACTTTCCATTTTTGTCTTGCTGTTAACTGGCTCAGATATTCGACTTTCCATCTTTTCCAAATATCTCCCAATATCTTTTGTGTTAACTGCCACCTTGTTCTTGCATCTTCTTCTGTTTCTATTACTGTGCCTCCCGCTCTTCCTGTTAGAAAATGTGCTGGTGTGAGAACATCTAAATTCTCGATGTTGTCTGTTAGTGGGCAAAGCGGACGTGAGTTAAGGCAAGCCTCTAGTTGCGCTAAGATAGTCGAATACTCTTCATAGGTCAACTTTTGTTCTCCTACTACTCGCTTAAGGTGGTGTTTTAGACTTCTTACAGCTCTCTCCCATAGGCCTCCTGCACTCGGCCACGACGGTGCATTAAAATGCCATTCAATTTTCATTTCCGTGACTTCTGTTAGAAAACTATCACTAAAAACGTGAAGTAGTTGTTCCCACTGTTCTTGCAGTATTCTGTTGGCTCCAACGAAATTCGTCCCGTTGTCGCTGTAAATGTATCGTGGTGTTCCTTTTCTGGCGGCCATTCTTCTCAGGGCAGCAAGGAACGCGGAGCTTGTTAGTTCTGTTACTAGTTCCAGATGTACGGCTTTAGTGACCATACAAACGAAGATAGCTATGTATCCTTTCATTACCTTACTTCCGCGTCCTTTGTTGACCTTGATATCGACAAAACCAGTATAGTCTACTCCTGAATGATAAAAAGGGCTAGCTTCATTGACTCTGGCTGCCGGTAGGTCTCCCATCACTTGTTCTTGTTTCGTTCCGTCCAGTTTTTTACACGTCACGCATTTTCGTATCTGCTTTTTTACTCTGTTATTTCCGCCCGCAACCCAAAATTCTTCTCTTATTTTGTTTGCGGTATGTCGGGCGCCGCTATGAAACGTTTGCAAGTGAGCTTGTTCGATGAGTAGTGTTGCTAACCGCGAGTCCTTTGGTATGATTTTTGGGTGTTTCATGTTGTATGGTATGTGTGCTTCTCTTAAACGGCCTCCTACTCGTAATATGTTGTTTTCGTCAATAAATGGGTTTAAAGCTAATAGTTTGCTTTTTGATTCGACTCGGCCATGTTTACGCAAGTACTCTATGTCAGCAGTGAACTCATTATTTTGCACGTGTTTTATTATTGTCAATTTAGCCTTTTGCAACTCTTGTAATGTGAGTATCTTCGGTAGTTTGCCTCTTGTTCGTGTCAATGCCCGCAGAAGCCATGCGATTCCTCGTATTACTTGCGTAATTGAGCTATGTTTTTCTAATAATTGATCAATAATGTTATGGTCTGTTTCGTGATTTTGAACAGCGTTCGTGGTATAGGATCTCTTCTCTTCTTCTGTTGTCTCATATGTTAGTTTGGTTTTGTTTTCTACTTCTATGTTTAATGTTGATAACCATGATGGTCCTGTCCACCATAAGGGATGTTCTTTCAGCTGTGATGCTGTGAGACCTCTACTCGCCGCGTCTGCTGGGTTTTCTGATGTTTTGACGTATTGCCACTGTTCTGCAGGCATGACTGCTTGTATTTGTTCCACGCGGTTTGCGACAAATGGTCTCCAACGGCCGGGTTGACCTTGCAACCATCCGAGAACTATTTTCGAGTCGGTCCAGCCAAAGGTCAATGTTTCATACTGTGTTAAAGAATGTTTAATCTTTTTCATTAGTTTTGCCAGCAAATGGGCTCCGCTAATTTCGAGTCTCGGGATTGATATTTTATTCTTGTGAGGTACAAGTTTAGTCTTGGCCGCGACAAGTACGACTTTTGTTTTGGTTTTTATTCGTGCGTAAACCACACATGCGTACGAATCAAGAGAAGCGTCACAGAATCCGTGTAACTCAATGACGTCATTCTTATTGCTTAATATCCACCTCGGTATTATGCACTCTTTAATCTGGTCTATTTCCGCTTGTACCTTGGACCATTCGTTATAAATGTTATTTGAAACTTGCTCATCCCATTTAGTGTTTTCTTTCCATACTTTCTGGAATAGTATTTTAAGTTTTGTAGTTAATGGGGCAAGCCAGCCTAATGGGTCAAAAAGTTTGGAGATTTCCGAAAGCAGAAGTCTCTTTGTTGGTCGTGATGACTGTTTGTTCGCCGTATGTTTAAAGGTAAATGTATCATTCTTTGAGTTCCAGCATAAACCAAGTGTTTTTGAAATGTTTTCTGTTTTAAAATTAAATATCATATTTTCATTATCCTGGTTAGTGTTTATGTTTTCTAGAATTTCTTCGTTATTGGAAGACCATTTTCGCAAATTAAATCCTCCAGATGTTAATAGTTTATTTAGGTCTGCGATCAATTGTTTACCTTGTTCTATTGAGTGCGCACCGTGTACTAAGTCATCCATGTAAAAGGACTCCTCGAGCACCTTGGATGCTTCAGGGAAATGTTCACGTTCGTCGGCGGCCAGCTTTTTCAGGGTCATCATGGCCAGAAATGGAGCTGCTTTAGTCCCATATGTAACTGTTGAGAGTTGAAATGTTTGAAGAGGCTGATCTGAGTTCTCTCTCCAAATAATTTTTTGCAGTGGCTGATCGACTTCGTTCACATAAATTTGCCTATACATCTTCTCGATGTCAGCGGTGAAAGCAAATTCATATTGGCGCCATTTTAGTAATAATGTTTGTAAGTCTTGTTGTAGGTTAGGCCCTGTGTACATTAAATCATTCAGAGAGTATCCTGAAGATGTTTTAGCAGATGCGTTGAATACTACCCTATATTTTGTTGTTGTTGACTCTACGCGTTCGACTCCATGGTGTGGTAAATAACACTCGGGGCTCAAATTGCTTCTCGTCGGCTTCATATGTTTAAGGTCGCTGTACTCTTGCATGAACATTTTATAGGCTTGTGCCAGATTTGTTTGTTTCTCAAGTTTTCTCTCCATGTTTCTGAATTGAGCTATGGCTTTGTTCTTGGATTCTCCGAGATTTTCTTCGAATTTTGGTTTCATGGGAAGTCGTACCGCGTATCTTCCGTTAGTCATTCTAACTGTGTTGTCTTGGTAATGTTTGATGCTTTCCATATCTTCCTGAGATAATTCTCCCTCCTCTGTAATGTCTTCTATCTCCCAAAATTGTTGGATTTCCTCTAGGTTGTTAATGACTACGTTGCAATGGTATGTCTGTGCGTTTCCGCATAACAACCATCCAAGATGTGTTTGTTGAGCCATAGGTTGATACTTATCTTCTCCTTTAATCATACCGCTTAGTAAAATGTTAGTGTAAATGTCTGCTCCTAGTAGTAGATCTATAGGGCGGCTTACATAGAACTCGGGGTCGGCTAAGGTTATGTTTTGAATTACTGGCCAAGACGGGTTAGCGAATGTTTTGTTAGGTAAATTTTTTATAAGATTATTCATGATAATAACCTCAGAGTTAAAAGTAAAATCATTGTACATTGACGTACAGGTTATGTTAAGTTTTCCTTTACAGCTGTTCTCCCTCTGCCCTACTCCATAAATGACACCTTTACAGCTTTCTCTCTTTAATTTAAGTGTTTGGGCGGCTTTCTCCGTTATAAGCGAAATCTGAGAGCCCTGGTCAATTAGTGCTCTTAAAACATGGTCGGTACCGTCAGCTGCTTTGACTTTTAATAGGGCTGTTGCCAATAGAATCTCCGAGTAGTTCTCTAAGGCAACTTGCGAAATGTGCGTCGCGTGTTCATTTGATCTCTTCGATGTTGCAATTGTTGATGGAGCAGAGGCCGAGGCTTGTGCATTTGTTTTAACACATGCCTCATGTAGCAGCGTGTTGTGTGGTCCTGCACATTTGTGGCATGTTTTTGTTGAGTTGCAGGAATGTCCGTGATGACTGAATAAACAATTAACACATAGTGCAAGTTTGTTAACCGCATTATATCGTTTTTCAACGGGCATTTGCAAAAATTGACGACAATTATAAATTCCATGTTGGTTCTTGCATAGCGGACATGTGAAACCAGACACGTGTAAGGCTTTCGCAATCATTGTGTTTCTTTGATATTTGTTGGCCCCATTATTGTTTTGATAATTAATGTTCGAATATGTATGGTTGTTATTTGGTTGAAATGTTTTTCGTATGTTGGATGTTGATGATTGCTGAGAGTAAGTTTTAGTTGTGGCCGGTTCTTGTCTGTGACGAGATGATTCGAGACTTGTGAACTTTCCTTCTATGAACTCCAGAAATTCCTGTAATATAGGTAAATCTCGGGGGTTTTTGCGTGACTCTATATAGTCCATGTTTGTTTCTGAGTCTAGTTTTTGAGACAAAATATGTACTAGTATCGGGTCCCAAGTACTTATATCAACTCCTAGATTTTTTATGGCATGTAGGCATTCGGTAGTGGTGTCATGCATTTTTTTCATCTGCATCAAAGATTTTTGTTGCATGGTAGGTAATGCAAATAATATGTTTACGTGGGAAGTGAAAATCAACTTTTTGTTATTATATCGATTGTTTAAGATCTCCCAACAAACGATGTAGTTATCCGAACTTATCGGTAAATGTTGTATGAGTCTTTCGGCTTCTCCTTTCACCTTTGATTTCAAAAATTGCATTTTCTGGGCGTTTGAAAGTGTGTTGTTATTATGAATTGCTTCTCCAAACAAGTCTTTAAAGCAAACCCAGCTGTTATAATTTCCATGGAAAGTAGGAATATCTAAAGTAGGAGTGGCTTTCTCCCTGTGTACGACTGACCAAATCTTTTTGTTGATGGCTTTTTTCATACTGTTAAATGTTTTTTCGTGATTGTTGAATGTTTTTTCATATGAAGACTCTAAGTCTACAGCTTCACTCTCTATTTCCCAATGCAGGGAATCTATTACCGTCCACCGTGACTGTAATGTTTTAAGAGCGTCCTCTAATTCCCATTTCTCCGTCAAGGTTTCTATCTCCAACGTATTGACCGTCCTTACAAAAGCCTTAATATTAGCAAATTGTTTCCGCAACATTTCATCATACTTGCTAGTTGTTCCCCTTTCTTCTCTCCTGTTTTGAATGTCCTCAGTTACTGCTTGTTTAGTGTTTCCACTCGATGTTTGTTCGTCGTCATCACTCGTTAAAACTTCCGTGGCAGACTTTGGGAAAGGAGCTGCCTCATGTTTAGTCGACATCTTCTCTGCAGTTAGTATTTGATAACCTTCATTTAGTGCCGTGTTCAAGAGTAAATATGTTTCTTTTGTTTTCTCATACGTACCTTCGGTAAAGTATGCATGCGATTGACTTTCCCTTCTACAAATTTGGTTATGATTGTATTGAAATTCTCCCCATAAACCAGTTAGCTTCTCCGATCGTGTTACAAAGTATTCAGCTTTGCTCTTCCTATCCGCGCTGTCTTTCCTAAAGTTAGCAAGAAGCGACTTGATGTTGTTCTGAATCTCCTCTTGACGTTCTACTGTTGCCATTTTCAATGTTGTGTTAGTAAAATAGGAATGGTCTTACTTGTATGTTCTGCTACTGTTGTCACTACTGAAACTTCCCAATGTTGATGTTGGTTCCTCTCTAGTGGTCACGGCAATCCACACCCTTAAAATGTTCACCAGTTCAAGCACCTCACTTGTCAACGATACAATCTTTGACGCGCAAGATCCTTTGTTCGTTCGAAGGACCAATGTTCGGGTTGGGTTTACGGTGAATGTTAAAACAAGAGAGGAATTTAATTGTTGTTTATTGATTTAAAACTTCTAATGTTATAAGAGTCAAAGTAGACACTATGTTAGTTAAAAATGTTCAAAAAGGGTTAAAATGTTATAAATGTTATGATCGAATGCACCCGGTCGCGGCGGTTCCGAAATATGCACTAACTCATAATTACTCTATATCGGCGCTCGATGCGCCGCTAATAGAATGCTGACTACGACTTTACTTCAATTACACGTGTAAGGTGTTTTGCACCGAACAGTATAACTATCTAAATTTGCGAATAATACCTACGGCGTGCATTTACGGTAAAAAAATACAACGCAAATATTTATAATAACTTGGCATTAAGCATCAGACCATAGTCAAACCTGTCAAACGTCACATAGTCGTAAATTAAAAAAAAAAGTTAAGAAGGTAATCAGGCCTTACAGCCATGCGCAAACATAACATTTTAATTACTTGTTTACATTAAATATAAAAAAATAATTATTTCCTTGCATCGAAGTGAAAAGCAAAGTGTAAAATTCGAGCATAAAACCCATTTTACCCTCGACGTGACTATCCACACTCGCCGTTCCGGCTCGTGTGGCTATATGCACATCTTGGGTAAAATGGTTCGTTTTATGCACTTGTTGTACAATCTACTATTATTGTGTTACGTAAGTAAAATACAATCCTGTTGTGGAAAGATAATGATGAATAATTTATTTTTCGTGATTTGACGATGTCATTAAGTTAGGGTTATATTTATACTCAGCAATAAAAGTGTTAGGTATATTTGTTTTTATAAAGACTTAAAAAAACACAACGTCAGCTGCAAAAAAGTTTGTTGATCTCAAAAACATCTGTCGCATTTTCGCAATGGGGTAGTTGACGTCATAATTCTGGATCACAGTGCCGTAGAATAATAACTTCCAATCGTAAAATTTTGAAAGCCCTGCCATGAACGTATAATAAAATGTTAAATTTCCAGCCAAATATACTGTCTTTAACTGTTGGGTTTGTAAAAATACAGTCGGCAGCATTATAGCATCATGAGTAAAACCACACAAATATAAGTAAGCTAGATAAAAAAAGAGCGGCTAGAGTGATGTCGGAAATTATTGGCATAGCACCAAAATAAATTAGACAATCTAACACCAATTGACCTAGCCCCAAAATTAGCTCTTGGCTTATACTATGGGTACTTATACTCGTAGAGAACGATATAAATACCTAAATAGAGAAAATCTACTACACTCGCGGACTAATAATACGGGTCAGAGTGCGTTTTTCATACAAACGAGGCTATTTCGAAGCCTTGGTTAATCGCCAGGGGTTGTTTTGAGTGAGTTTTAATGGTGGATACTGCGAGGTTCAATAGAGGAGGTCAAAAGTTCTTAAGATACCTAACTGATCGCACAACCAGCTAACACCACAGCGGGAGAGTTTGGGTCAGCACTTGGATTTCCTTACATTTTATTGCCATTTTAGATGTTTTTTCTGAACATGCACTATTCCGGCGTTAGCCGCAGATTCATTCAGTTGGGTATCCTAGGCACTCTGGAAGTCCTGTATCGATGCTCGAGGTACTCATCATCACATTTCACTAAAAGCATTCCCTGGCGAGGACCAAGGCTTCGAAATAACCTCTTTAGTATGAAAAACACACTCTGACCCGTTTTATTAGTCCACGAGTGTATATACTATTCATAGAAAACATCCACGACTCAGTGACAATTACTCGCGCTCTACATGCAAATATTTGCCCATACCAGGAATCGAACCCGGGACCGCTAGCTTCGTAGACACGGTATCTACCAACTAGGCCAACGCGTCGTCATAATTAAGTGTAATATCTTCTGAGAAATAAAAAACACGCTGTCTAAAATAAAAAGCATTATAAGAATACGAAATCCTAATACTCGCATACCATACTTTGATACTCGGACCTTAAGATACCGTGCAATACTTAATTTAAAAATACTAGTATTAATACTTGTACAAAACGTAGAAGCTCAAATGCTCTTGTATCTTTTTATCCATGTTATAAATACGCTTAGCTACTTTTGCTGCTAACTGTACGACGCAAGAGGGTCGATCGTAAAGATTTCGTCAGAGGTCAGACATGAACATGAATAGTGAGTTCAAAATGTATCTTTACTATACTAGGTAACTAGAGAAGCTATTTAGTGGTCCAGTTACTAGCTACTAAACAGGCTATGGGCGTATTTTCACAATAGATAGGCTAGTATGCAAGTAACTTGCAAGTTTTTTTTTTTTTTTTTTTTTTTTTATTAAATGAAATATCTTAACAAATATTCCATTGGAATACAATCTAGTCTTATGACTAATAAGTATTTTAAATCTGACCTAAACTTCTAATACAGACTAAGCTAAGAATGTGTCCATTAACACTTATCCTATTGTCTCTGTTAAGGGGAAGACACTTTGTTAATGTGTTCTTTGTGTGTAGTACTTACTGCACTAATTACACTATCACTACACTAAACTAACTCGAAAGGCTTTGTCCTTTTCAGTCTTCGCTGTATATCCGTGTTGTCGAGGAGCTGGATGGCCTCGACATTCACATGGTGATGAAGCCTGCGTTCATGGGCTTCGGCGTATCTTTTGATAATATTACTAACATATTCCACTTCAAGGTCCCGGTGGAGGTTGTCATTTCTTATGTACCAGGGTGCGTTTACAATACCTCTAAGTACTTTATTCTGAAAGCGTTGTATCATTTGCATGTTGCTCTGTTTGGTACAGCCCCACAGCTGGATACCGTAAGTCCATATCGGCATTAGGACTTGTTTGTACAGTAGTATTTTGTTGTGTACTGACAACTCTGAGTGCCTCCCAAGCAGCCAGTACATCTTCCTGTAGCGGAGTTCTAGCTCGTCGCGTTTCTTTTTGACGTGAGCTCTCCAGCGAAGTTTGGTGTCAAGTGTCATGCCCAGATATTTGGCTGTATTTTCGTACGGTATTGCTTTGTTATTTATAAATACCGGGTGATATGAGGTTTTCTTGTTAGTAAAATCTATATGAGTTGACTTCGACTCATTGAGTTTTATTCGCCATTTCTTTGTCCAATCATAGACAACGTTAATAGCAATTTGTACATTTTCCAATGCTTCTTCGTGGGTGATCCCTACAGCCATGATAGCCGTGTCATCTGCAAAAGTTGCAATGGTGTTGTTTTCTAACACTGGAATATCACATGTGTATAACAGGTACAGGACCGGACCTAATACACTTCCTTGCGGTACTCCAGCTTTTATTTGCTTAATTTCTGAGTATGAGTCATCTTGTCTGATTCGAAACATTCTGTCTGATAGATAAGATTTTAAGATATCCGTGAACTGTTTTGGAAGCATTTTCTTCAGCTTGTATATCAGGCCGTCATGCCATACTTTGTCGAATGCTTGTGCTACATCAAGGAAGACCGTGGAGCAAACTTTTTTCTCTTCTAAAGTTTTTTCAATAATGTTGGTTATTCTGTGAACCTGGTCTATAGTAGAGTGCTTTTCTCTAAAGCCAAACTGGTAGTCAGGGATTAACATTTTGTCTTCTAAAATAGGTTTTATTCTTTTTATGAAGAGTTTTTCAAATAACTTAGATATAATTGGTAACAGGGATATTGGTCTGTATGATGTTACCTCATGTGCTGGCTTTCCTGGTTTGGGAATCATAATGACTTCGGCGAATTTCCACAAGCCGGGTACATGTTTTAGTCTAAATGTAGCGTTGATAAGTGTGGTGAGTTTCACTATTGCTTTACGGGGCAGGTTACGTAGGACTTCCCCAGTGATGAGATCATAACCCGGAGATTTCTTTTGTCTTAGGCGATTAATTTCAGTACAGACTTCTTTTGGTGTAACCAATTTTATTTGAAGTTCATTTTGTAATATCTCTTCATTTAGGTTAATTTCAAACGTGTTGTCCTCGTGCGGTTGAAATATTTGTTCAAGATGTTGTGCAAATCTCGCAGCTTTCTGAGCGCTACTGACAGCCCAAGTACCGTTTTCTAGTTTAAAAGTTTAAACTTGCAAGTAAAAAATAAACAAATTAAACTATAACTAGGTAAACACAAGACCAAACATTATTTTTTTGTCTTATCTCATATTATTAACAAATTATTGCAAGTGGAAAGCAGTACTGGTGTCTGCTTACCCCTCTAGGAAAATAAAACCGGCCAAGAGCATGTCGGACCATGCTCGGTGTAGGGTTCCGAAGCCGTTACTACAAACAAATTAGACCTCGCGACAAACTTAACGTTGCCGTTGGAAGACTGTTATCCCGATACATCGACGTAGGTCGCGGTCAGTTTACCAACACCGCAAATTAGTTTTCGGTAGGTATAAACATTTGAACCGTTTGTAACTAAAGAACCAATGAAGTCTACTTAATCGTAATAATTTTCCTATGAAATTCAATATATATGTGCTTTCATATAAGATATTTTTTAGATTTTTAGTATTCGTAGTTTTGTCTGTAGGGGGTAGGGGGGTAGGGGGTAGGGGGGGTACGCTTGACTGTGACAAAAATTAGCGCTTTTAAGCTTAATATTTCCTAAACGATCAATTAATCGAAAAATTGTTGTTCTAATCCGCAATCTTATTGAAAGACCTATCCAACGACACCCCACACTATGAGGTAGACAAGAAAAGAAAATACATCCCCAAATTAGGTGTAGGCAAAGTACAAAAAAAATACAAGATTTTGTTTTACCACTTTGTTGGCGTGACTAATATGCATATTTATGCCAAATTACAGCTTTCTAGTACTAGGAGTCTCTGAGCTAGGCTGCGGACGGACATGGCGAAACTATAGGGGTTCCTAGTTTGACTACGGAACCCTAAAAATGAAATTGTTTATTGCATAAATAAAACTTTACAAGAAGTACAAGCAATGAAATGGGTCATGTGCTAGGGATCCCTCTGTTACCAGATCCGATCCTTTATCAAGAACAGTTTTATTTTGTACAGGGTTATTCAGGGTTAATAGTTCCATGAACTAATCAAACTTTATAATAATCTGATTTTTACATTATGATCTTCTCGTATTTTTTTGCAAATCAAACTTCTGCTTTAATATGAACTTACATATTATTTTCAAACTACAAACTGCAGAATTCTATCAACTGCCCAAACCATCGCACTGTAAATTGGCGCAGTTCTTTAACACCGATTTATGAATGAAGTTGATGAAAATCTGAAGAATAAAGGCTCCAGGGTGCTGGCAGGGAGCCAGCTAGGCCGATTATATGCACTGACTTGTACTCATAGTAACGATTTTAATTTCGGATATGAGCTACGGAGTAAAAACTATTAAGTGTGATTAAAATTTCCCCATTTGCCAATATGCTTGTACTGTTTTATAGGAATAACCGAAGCCTAAATTCTCTCTCCCCCTTCTCCCCCGTTTCACAATTCCTCCCAATTATTTCCTACTCATATAAGCTAAAAAACGGTTTTTCGAGGTCTGGTGAACATTTGGCAGAGTAAAAAAATAACTTGAAATAAAGGCACTGAGCGATAATGAGAAATCATCATTGATAGAGTAGTTGACCGACAGTTTGTCGTAGATCCTGTAAATAAAATGCAAACATTTACTCATTTCTATTTTCACGAATCGGGTCAAGCATTTTCAGTATAAACACGCTATAAACTGTCTCATCCTCATCCTCAAGTTTCCTTATAACATTCGTGTACAAACAAAAGAATTTGCATTGTTAGATAAATACCGCTTTAAACTTCGTTTATTGTTGATTAGATTTCAAACTACGCCAAGCACAATGGAGAAGTTCCCATGTTCAATTTCCTTAGGTGTCGGCAGGTATGAATACAAAACTTGTTACTAAACAACTTCAGGTATCGCCTGCTTCGAAGATATCGTATTAATAGCAACTTTACAACTGTTGTATGTTTAAACGTTGTTTAATTTTGGAATAGGACAACTTAAATATATTTTTGAACTGATTAGCTACATTTTAATGACAAGAGTAGGTACTAAATATAGTTGATATTAGAAGCTGGTAGGCAAAAGTCACATCTCATCAGCAGTCAAAGATTAAGCCCATTTCAAAAAAGGAATTCATAACGACATAAAATTAAGAACCGACTATTAAATAAAACGCATTTATAATTATAATGTACAGTTGTAACATGTAAATTTTGTGGAGTTTTTACATTGTAAATCATTGTTAACTCGACTGGATGGTTTACTGATAGGGTCTGACAGTGTATGCAAATGAATTCAAGCCCCAGCATCCGATGTTCCACTTAGGAAATCGAGTAGAATTGAAACTTTAATAAGATGCTTACAATGCCTAAAATGCACGTAAATTATTTAATAGTTGTGGTAGCAAAGTGATTTGTAACTTAATATGGAACAAATTCAAACATGCTAATGGAAAACTTGTCCAAACAACAATGAAATTTTAACAAGTTTTATTACTCTTAGCGAGATTCTCAATGTATATCTCGGACGTTATCATCTGAGCTCTGGAGCCATAAACTAACTAGTGAACAAACAAAGACGTCGCTGCAAAGTGCGATCGAGAGATGAACTAACCTCCCAAGACCAAGCGAGATGTGCGAAAAAGGGTTTTATGACCAAAGAGTTCAGATGATAATTTCCGAGGTATACATATAACTAGTATAACTAGAATTGGTCCTGTGTTACTTGAATCCAATGGTTCTCACGTATCTTATTAGATCGTCGGTTCATCTTGTGTATCGCTTTAAAAAAAAATGCCTTCCGGTATTCCACACTATCCAATGATAACACACACATGCACAAATACGCCAAGAGGATTTATATTTCTTTGTTATCTAATAATGCATTTTATTTCGTAGCTACTAGCGTAAGTCAAATCAGGTACTCACGATGTTATCATGTTACATCTGTACCCTTACCATGAGTTACAAATACCGTACTCGATAGCGAGTCGAATGCTCTGTCCTTCACAGACCTCGCAGTATTCTTGTAGAGTAGGAGGGAAGGGGCAGTCGACTCGCTAGCGAGTACGGTAACTGTAGCTCATGGTATGGGTACAGAAAGAGCTGAGTCTCCTGACCTGACACATGCAATGTGTTGCTTCTTAGTTAACTCTATCACCTATTGTATTGCTACCTACTATAATGTATTTAATTAAATGAATTATTTTGAATTTGTATAACATTTAGGTTTAACTTTATTCGTTTGCCTACAATATCACAATTTCTTTTGACAACTGAACAATGGAGATAACTAGAACCTAGATTTGATACAAAGCTTGATTTAATTTTCTCTGCAACAATTGCGAACAACACTGAAGCGTATTTGCAAGTTGAGTTTTAGTTACGGGAACACGATCGCTGATACAAGCCCCGCACGTGTTTAAATTTGCAATCACGTCTTCGTCTAATGAAGAAAGGTTTCTGTAAGCTAAGATGGCTTCCTCGACCGAGTCTAATGTCGAGTTCTATCGGACAAGTTAATTGGTCGAGAGTTTGGTGTTGGAAAGGTTGGAATTATAGTCTTAAAATAAGACTTTCGTCTTTGGACGGCTGTGATGGGTGAAAATGGCGTTCATTAGGATTCGTATTATCACAGTAACATGGGAAAGTGTATGTGTTAATGTTTGTTGTTTCTTTACTCTAAAACCGGTGGACGGATGAAGATACCCTTAAATACATATTAAAGACTATTTTTTGTCTAAAGAGTTACGTTTTAAAAAGGTTAGAATAACCACAAATTGAATTATACAGTTTCAATGCCAAGGCCAATATATGTATTTTTGAATGTGAACAGATTATTAAAATAACAATTTTCAGGGATTACAAAGCTTTGAACAGAGATTTCTTTTTTCTGATGTACTTCAGTGAAAGTTTAACTATTAAGCGATCGCGGATATTTATTTCGAATTGATTTCACGCTGTTCACAAATTATAGTAGTTAATAATTTGACCAATTCAACATCTTGTTCAGTCAACAGCATACATAAGTGATCATTTATGTACCTTGTCACTTTTACGTCGTGTTTGAAATGTCACACAAAATTGGGGAACGATTGAAAGTGACAAGGTACAGGGTGGCCAAATAACAGGTATACACTTTAGTTTTGTAATTTTATTCTATGAAATATAAAAAATATTAACTATTCGTTGTTAAGTATAGTATTTAGAGCCGGCAGTTAAACATGGAAAATAATGTCAGACAAATGTCCACCTTTAGCAGCATGGCAGATGTGAACCCTTTTCATTGCGTTTTTCATCACATTTTCACACATTTCCTGCGTTATCTCAGTGACTGTGTCTCGAATATTTTGTTTTAATTGCTGAAGGTTCATTGGCCTGTTAGCATAGACACGTCCCTTTAGATAGCCCCACAGAAAAAAGTCAGGAGCTGTTAAATCAGGCGATCTTGGGGGCCAATCAATGTCACCGTTTCTCGAAATTAATCGACCGGGAAAACCTTCTTTTTAATGTTTCTATTGTGGCTCGTGCCGTGTGACACGTGGCCCCGTCTTGTTGAAACCACATGTTTCCCAAGCCCAATTGACTCACTTGATTCGAGAAAAAATGGATTATCATCTCACGGTACCGATCTCAATTCACTGTAACAGCATCACCCATAGCATCTTCAAAGAAATAAGGCCCAACTGCCCCTCCTGACCAAATTCCACACCAAACTGTTACTCGACGAGGATGCAGAGGTCGTTCGTGGATCAAAGAAGGTTGTTCTTCTCCCCAATAGCGAGAATTTTGTTTATTAACAAATCCGCTGAGGTCGAAATGAGCTTCGTCAGTCATAATTATTTTTTTATGAAAATCTGGGTCTCTTTCCAGCTTGGTTAGCATAACACTACAGTAATCACGACGGCGTTCATGGTCTCGAGGCTGAAGTTCTTGAGTTATCTGTACCTTATACGGAAACAAACCAAGGTCTTTCTTCAAAATTGTCTGTAGAGAAGTCCTCTTAAGTCCGAGTTGTTGAGAACGTCGCCTGGTAGACAATGTGGGTTCTTCGGCTACACTTTGACGAACAATTTGGATATTCTGCTCAGTACGAGCCCTTCTGACACGATGAGGAACTGCTTTATCTGTTACGATGCCATACTGCTCAAATTTATTCACTAAACGAGCTATTGTTAGCCGCAAAGGTAAGTGATTTCTACCAAAAATTGGCCGCAATTTTCTTAGAGTTTCCGCAATACATGATTGGGTTGAGTAAAACGTTTTAATAATTAAAACACGTTGTTCCGTCGTAAAACGATCCATAACAAATTTGCCGTATCTACACAAAGTAATTTTCATGCAACAACTGTCATATTTACCGCCAAAACAAAATGGCGGCAAAAAAAAGTTGTATACCTCCAAGTTGGCCACCCTGTACATAAATGATCACTTATATGCTGTTGACTGTACCTATGAATTGTTTTCTCTTTGAAATTCAAGTATATTCACTGACACATTAATTAATTGATTTAATATTCAATTTTAGTGAATGCTATTTTGTACAAACCTCTTTCTAAAAGGGGACGGGAATAAACTTCTTAATAACTCAATTCCTAGTAACATTTACCTTTGCAATATAAATAATAATTAAAAAAATCTCTTTTCCTTAAGCGTCAAGAGTGGAACGTGTAACAGTAGTCGTAGATTGAATGTTCTAAAATAGGTGTACCAATAAATTTATTTAAAGCTCATAAGTTGTAAATGTAATTTGATACTATATCATGAAACTAAGCAGCTTAAATGTGTACCTACTTATAACCGCTAAGTTAAATTGACAGCAGTAATTAACTTTCAGGCTAAGCCTTATTTTAGTATCGTTAAAATAAGTAGGTAATGAAATTTACTATTATAGCAAGCATGTAGGTATGTATCGGATGGACCGGAGCCACAACTGTTCCGCAAAAAGCAAGGATAAATATTCCAATTTGATGGCCAACCTTCGGTACCTAATTAGAGAGCTACCAGAAGAAGAAGAAGCAACCAGAATGGGTCTTAAAAATAACATTAAACGGTAGCTAGGTACATACATGTAGAATCTATTCACAGAAGACAAGCGCCACTTTAATGCCAGCATTAGCAGTTGGGACCATTTCGTGGATACATTTTTATGTCCGTAAATGTTTTTTCTTCTTTCTTGTGTCTGTCTATATTGACATTTTTATCTTTATCTTTACCTATTAAAAGTTTATTCTAACGCACGCAGCTCTACAAAACACCATGCGTGTTGAGTTGAATCAGATTGTATTGTTTTCTATGAACAGAATCACGTATTAATTATGAACATCAGGTGTGGACACGTTGCCTCGCGTCGCGTTTCAGTAGTGTGCTGTGTGTGTGTGCCTAACTACCTTCGTACGTTAGGTATTTCATAACTTTGGTTAAAAACGAACGTTTAAAATGAACATACGATCACTTTTCACAAATTAAAAAGGTTCATTATGTTTCTAGACCAATTTAAATCAAAATATTACTCTAAAGTTGCACAAATGCAAAATTCTGCGTAACTTGCACAGTAACGGTGAACTGGTGCATTGTAAACAAGTTCCGAACTGTACGGTGCACGTGGAGTTTTAAATTAAGTAACTATGTGCTACTACAACTAGAGCGCAGGGAGTATTTAGTGTATTAATTTAATATATTACTGTAAAGCCAAGGCTATATGCTACGTCTTGTCTGTGCTCATACCATTATTTACGTATTAACCAGTTCGCGCGATTGAACGCGCATGAGGACGGCAGTAGCTCAAACAAGCTCAAAAGCGCGAATTGTGCCTTGTGAAATCATTCTCCAGCCCAAGATCGTGCCCTTAATTTAAACAGTTTTAATTAAGTACCTAATGGACAATAATATACACTCAATATTCCTAATGATAACATTTTGAGCGATTGCAGATGAGACCATTGGGTACTTTAAAGTCGCACAAAGGTTTCTACGTAACTTGTACCGTAACAGGGTGAATTGGTGCATTGTAAACAAGTTACGAACTCTCCTGTGCACGTGGAGTTCTAAATTAACTCCCAGTCCCTGCAACTACACAGCAGGGAGTATTTAGTATGGTTTAACTATATTACTGTAAAGTCACGGTTACATACGTCTGGCTTATACCAGTACAAACCAGTTTGCGCGGTTGAATCTCGAACAAGCTCACAACTCTCACAAGAGCGACTTGCGCTTCTTGTGCAATTGTTGACTAGCCTGGTCTACACTGTTCTTGGTTTGCAGTTTTTATTGAACGTAAAGCCCCAATTTACATTGTTCAAGGACAGTGGACAGTACAGTAGTATAAATCCATCGGACAGTAGCGAGTCAAGTAGCCTTGCGAGTCGATCATAATAGAATCGCTTTATATTTTTTCACTTTACTGTCCTTGGCACTGTACTTTCTACTGACCTTGACCAATGTAAATCGGACTTAAAGGCACTCAACATTTGAACACCCTACCAAATGAGGTTCGCACAGATTGAAAAGCCCGCCTTGATTAGTACCGTGTGGTCACTGTTCCGTATTCCATTGTTCCGTTTTGACTTCGTCATTTATCTACGCAGGCAAAATGTAGCATGTAGCCGGGGCTTAAGGAAAAAGGTACTTACGTTGGGTTGGCGATGAAATTTGCTCGCTCAAGTGACTTGCAACTTGCAACGGTTGCTAGAAATGGATTTATTTGTTAGCTAACCTTTAGCCTGCGCTGATGATCATAGAAGTAATTAGTTGTTAAGTATGTACATCATATTCTTACGTCGACATTTTAAGGTGTTTTAGCACACTAACTTCAAGAAGGTCATTTACACGTTTTTGTGCCTATTCAAGTTTTTAACGCAAAATGTATTTATCGGGTTCAAATCAGGGCAAGGTATCAAAAATGTTATAGTTCGTACGGATATTTGAATTTGTTTTTTTATCACGCAAACACGGCTACACAAATTTGACCCACAGATACTCCTGTGAAGGTTGAAGACCCCATGTTGGCTCAATGGCCTTAAATTTATAATAGAAATATATCCTGAAACTAAGATATAGGGTCTCCCCAGGCCTATCGACGCGGAATCAGCTTGAGCCGGTAAGAAAAAGTTTTATGGCCATTTAATAAGAGCGAAAACGACGTCGTTCCATTCGCAACGCCGAATTGAGCCGAGCCGTGCCCAGCGACGTCGATTTAGCCACGTTTTAGCTCTTATTGCATGGATTTTTTTTTTCTTACCAGCTCATAATTCCGCGTCGATATGTCTGGAGAGACCCACAGCTGTCATGGATAGAACTAGAGGGAACCTCATAGGATTTTGAAACGAAACCTGTAAGGTTTTGAATAAGCAACCACAATTATATTCTTATAAAATGTAGTAACATAATTTTACAATTTATTTCGGTAACTCCCCAACACTCCAACAGTTCTTATGCTATCTTATCCTATTTTAGGGGAACGAAGTCGCGAGTAAACCTGGCTTCATAATTTTCCGAGGGTTTTAAAAAATGCCTAAAGGACTGAATACTATACATACTTATTACTAAATATCATGTTTTTATTATTATACCTAGTTAGTATTACAAAAATACACATTGAGATGTTTTTAATTACCCATTCAACAATACCCTACATGTCATAATGCGTCGACTTTATTTTTTTCTTTTTAATAATTATGCTGCCTCGCTGCCGCCATATTGAATGATTACTAAAAAAATTATTTATATACAGCCATTGCAATACAGTTCAAATACACATTTAATTAAAACATGTACACTCTGAACTACTTGCAGCTATCAAACTGAAGCAATACTAATAACAATGCTAATAAACGTGCAATTTCAAACAGTTCAAACTTTGACTCCGGGATTCGCAGCGCGTTCCAAAAGCATTGCTCAAATAGCGCGATTGAAAACCCATAACTGTCAATTACACGGAAAATTGGAATGGTTCCACGGCAGACGTTAAAATTGAATGTCAACCTTTTAAATGATTCTCTTAAACAACTCATATTACAATTCGTGTACGATATATAAAACGGCAAATGTAAGAGGCCACATATGCTAAATAAAGTCAATATAAAACAGAAACGTAGTATCGTAAAGGTGAAAAACATAAGTAAATTATCTCTTACATTGTAGTTGTACACATCTACGGCGCTAGACAAGTTGCCATTGAATACGAACGCTAGCGTTTGGTGATCACCTGTCACTTACAAAAATGTATGGGATTGACGTAAGTCACGTGATATATCACTCGTTACAGCTGACACGCTGAAGTGTGATCATTATCACTCGCGCTAATCGAATAGTGATAGTTTTGACGTTTCCTCCGTCGTTACGGTACTATTTTGACAGGTTGAATTCAACACGAGCACTATCACGATATAAACGTTTGTATCTAAGGGAAACTTGGCTTGATTTTACATTTTTGACAACGTGAAGCGATAGGTAATCACCAATTGCTAGTGTTTGTATTCGATGGCAACTTGTCTAGCCCCAATGTATAGACCGTTAAATTTTAATATTCTCTATTTGAATTTTGACGTAAATTCAATAATAATTAGTTTTTTACACAACTACATACATGCATGCAAGAAGTCATTTACTTAAGTTTTTCACCGATACGCTTATATGCTATCTTAACTCGGCCCTTCGTATCTCAATACCCATAGCCGTTTCGTGTCTCTTCCTTAATGAACTCTATCATATTTCCTTGAGAGTGGAAAACGTGATTTTATTTTTAATGCTAAACCGCGATAACTTTTATTTACTTTATCAACTTTTATTTTTCAAATAAAACACTGTTTTGAACAGCTTACCTAGAGACAGATTTATTTTATTCAGATTTATTGCTCAACCTTTTATTGCATCCTACCTTCATTCGTTTCAATTTTATTCATGTTTAATTTCAGTCGCCTGAAGATCTTCCCGTCAGCCAGATTGCGATTGTGGTTATATATCTTATCCCGAGTGACACAGGAGCCGTTATCCTTTGTTTATCGCCCCGAGGGCTGGCATTGTGGCGCGCGTCATTAAAACTTAATAATGGTGGATTGAATCCACTGTAGGCTGCGTTTTACCCCCCCACCATGTGTTTATTGTGGAAATAAGGAAAACCCTGGTTTGATTGCTGTGGGCCGAGAGTTTTGGACGTGACAGGTCGCACTTCTAAGTAATTGCATTGCCATTGTTAACGAATTGAAAAGAATAGTAACATCTAACCTGGGCACCAACTTACGGGTGACCGGATGGGATTCATTGGTTTACTCAACGTTGTAATAAGTCGTATTAACTTTATAATAAAAGCAATCATATTCGAAATAAATAGGTGAGCTAAAGTTTTACTATAACATTGTTTAGAAAACGGTTTCATTATACAATGCTGTTTATTTTTTATATCGCATACAGAGTGTTGCACGCCGTAGCAAATTAGTTATTATTGTGATCTGAATTAAACCTAACCTTACTTGTGTAATAAGCGTTAGTTACCTATTTTATATGAGCACAAAACCTTTTTTGGAGAATTATTATGTGTTAAGTATACGTTTGCCAAACGCTTTCAGGGTTAAATAAAAAAGTTAAACAGTTTTAGAGAAGTATTTGACATCAAATAAGCGACAATGCAAATTATTGCTACAGTTTTCATTAAGGTGGCTTCCAAACGTTGGCGTTTGTCATTTTTCAATGGTCATATTTTTTCATTACACTTGGGTAAACTAAATCTAGGTACCTTTTACATTAAACAGTCTCATTCAAACGATGGTCTTACACAATCATTCTCATTTAAATACCTGTGCACTAGATGCATGGATTTAACTGTGTTTGCGAATTAAACTTAATTTTGTTGTTTGTTGTTATTTTAAACAAAATTCTCATACTTTACCAATTTGTAAGTATTCAACGATACCCTTCAATTATTACATTAAATATTGCTCACTAACGTTAAAACAAAGACTTAAACGCCATTTACGCTGACCTTCAGAATGTGAGCTTATCTGAAGATACGAGGTACGTTACATAACCTAAACTGGCTTGTAATCCAATTTAAAGTTCTATCTTTTCGTAAATTAGTGAGGCAGAGGCAGGAGAATAAGCGAACCACGTGATCTTATTAGCCACCTCTGCAGCCATTAGCTTCCCGGCTCAGGCGCCATTGTACTTTGCCAGTACAAATTTAATAACGGCAACCTCAATAGCACTATATTGCTAAGGAAATACGAATTAAATTCTAAAGTTCCCGGGTGTTATAATTTTGGATTAAATTGGTCGTAAAATATGTTAACGTTTTAATTTAGAACTTGTGGTTGCGGTTGGTAGTGAGCTTGGGGTTTCTTGTTTATTAACAAAGAGGGCGGTGGTTTTTCATGATAAGATACCTTTCTGCCAAAATAAAATTACTTATCTTTTTAATAGTGATTAATTTTCTTCGTATAAACTGTTGCTTTTATCTTCCTGAACGAAAATGTTTTTGTTTAAGCTAGATTTATTTTCCATCATCAATCTTTGTTTAATACTTATTCAAAGATTTAATAAATTACCCGTTGATCGTGTTTATCTTGCGTAATACAAAAATACACGAATTCTATTGTAGTGTGAGTTGCACTCACACCTGCTTATCTCTCTCGGTATGTTATATATAAGGAGTGCACTCTGTAATCCTAGGCATTAATAAACGCATCTATCTTCGAGTACAGTCGTCTCCTTTAACGCGCCACATTACACTATAGTTACAGTATATCGTATCGTACACAGAAGAAAACGACGAAATTTAAACACTCTTTAAACCCATTTAAGTTGACAATTAAAAATTAAACTAAAAACTTGAAAGATAGACAGCAAAATGGTTATAAATATGGAAGAGCTCGGAAACTTTCTTCATAAACACGTACACCGGCTAAGTTGGAATTAGTTCCTAGGTACACTATTGACAGAATCTGGGTCAACATAACAACTTCGCGCTATAAAAACTTTTAATAACGCGCCAGTTAAAACTGTTGAAGTCGTAATCTTCAATCAAGGACGTTACCTTCTTATTAATAAACTAGCCTTTGCCAGCGACTTTATTTGCGTACGTCGCTTATCGGTTTCTTAGTGATTAACTGTCACCGTTGCATAGCTCACATGAAAAATCACTATATAAAATAATCCAATCATGCATTTTTCTAAAGGTGGTATTTTTGTGAAAATAGGATTAACCTACACAGCAAAACGGATTGCGTAATTTATCAAAAAATATTTTCGAAAAATGTTAAAACTTGTTGACTTGTTAAAAATCCCACAATCTATACCTAGTACCTATTTGTAAGATAAAATCTTTATTCCTTAGCTGTAAGTGTAAATGTAAGCTTATTAACTGACATACAGTGACACTAATAATTATAACTGCAATTTCCTGTACCTACCTCTGTACAGAAATATAATCAAAAATTAATAAGAAATAATAGGTACCTAATACCTAATAATAGGCAGCCAGTGTCATAGGGACCATGGCGCGAGCTGATCTGCTAGTGGGGGGGGGGTATTCTTTGTATAGTGGTGATTATTATTTATATCCTTAATATTTAAGTAGCGTAGTTTAATTTTAATTTAAATAGGTTTAGTTATTATTTTAAATTGTGTTATTGTTAAATTCTGTATATAAATACTAAAGTTATTTAAACCAATTTTAATATCAAAACTTTCATTTATTGCCTGTCTCATTTGATGACCGGCGCTTACCTCAAACATTCTGATCTAAACGCCAATATACACCAAACATTGAAATGTAAACCAAGCGGTCTATTAAACTCATATCTACGTTATGCCATCAAGCTTCTCAGCAATAAAAGGAAATCCGAAGCTAAGGTTGGAAAAGACGAACGCGTAAGATAAATTGCATTTTTCATCCCTAGCATTTCGCACCTGTGCTCCAATGGACGGAATTGGAAGGCTAAGAAAATATCACGCAAATAAAACGGGCTTGGAATGGTCTGGAATTTTGGAAAAGTTTTGCTCATTTTATTTAATATAATTTTACTTTCACTTGATTTCCCAATGGGCTGAACGTAGCAGTTAGTACATATACAACGAATTATTAGTCTTTGTTTTTTTCAAGTGTTAATGTAATTGTATTTTCACAGTATTGTTATAATTGGAACCCATATTTATCCAGCTCATCTTCATCAGTCTCATTTCAGTTACACGTACGTTGCTTCATATAATTTAAAAGCTCATTTAATTAGCACTGAATGCCAAATTGTACCCTGTTATACCACAATTTATTTACTTTTACACCAAAAAGCCGTGGTCAAACTCGCAAGAAAAATCGTAACTAAAATCAAATGATAAGAGTAATCTGGTGAAAATGTCATACGTCATATTGTTATATGAAAGAGTTCTAAAACATAATTATTAACGGAATCCCGACATATAATTGCGGAACTGAAATCTCTTAAAAGCCCCATACAATTTTTCTATAAAATCTGGCTAAAAACCACCTTAGATAAACTAGTTTCATATTCAAAAATAAAGTGCAAATCGATTTATCCGTTTTAGAGCTACAATGGCAAAGTCAGATATACAAATACACGCGTTAAACTTTGTCTGTGATGGATACTGCAATTCCGCGTAACTAACAAAATAAATAAGGTGCAAAATACACACGAGTTATACAATAAGATATATTTTTCAAATTAATGTCTTTGTTACTTACGCGGCATTGCAGTACCGACGTTATAACACATTACTACAAAAATAAAGAAGAATAAAAAAAATGTGTCAGCCTTCCAAAAACAATAATTAATACTTTTTGACTATGCCGCATGCTTTTTAATATTTGAAGTGCCTTTTATTATATTTATTTTTTCAACTTAATTGGTTGGTTTTCTATTTAACTGAGCACTTCAGAATCTATATTTAGTGATCAAAATAAATGTAAAGAGCACTTAGATGCTTTTTACCAATTAATCCAATCCATTGTCTGAAAGACAGCGTCTATGACGGAGTGGAACGATCAGGGAATAAATCCACTTTTCGAGATGGAGCCTGAATCGAATTGGGACGAGCTCTGTCGTGTCCCCGCATTGTCTAACTCGATTATTTTATTCTTCTCCGTCGTATCATAGCTATATATCACAAGAAATTGCATGCTGGTTGATGAAAATACAAGGTAGGGTTGATCAATTTTGTATACCACGTATTATGTTTGTGTGTGAGATATTTTATTCAGTAGGTATACAACTTACTCGTATGGTGGAATGGAATTCATACACGAAACACATTCTTTATGGAATATACGACAGTCTTCTAAAATCGTTAACGTTGTACAGTCGAGAACTTGGGGCCACCTAAGGTCCAAAGTCAATCTGAAATTCTACAACAATGAGGTTTCTAAAAGTTACAAATAACTTGACATATTTAATAACATTGATGACTTGACGACTTCAAGCATATTTTTCTTGAAATGGGTCACAAATAAACGTTCATGATAGATACATATCGTTTCGTCTCTCTGAAATTTAACCAAAACTAGGTTGCGACGATTACTTGATGCAACAAACAGGTCTTTCTTCCTTGTCTTGTTCTTTTGAGTACCTAGTGAGGTGGGACATCTCGAATTTAAAACTCAATTGGCCACAGGGTTACATATCTTCCACTGCATACGTTGACGACATCGTCGCAGATTAAAACACCAACTTATATTGTCGATGACGTTATGAAATCCTTACGATTCAATTAACTAAGCGATAAATTGCAGTTTCTGAAGTCATAAGATTAAAATTAAAATTATTTTTTGCCGAACGGCAGAAAAACTCGGATCCAACGTGGCACGCAAGGCCATTACTAAATTAATGGTTTTATCATTTTCACCAGGGAAATGTTAGGGAATTTCCAGAAAGCAAGTTGCATTTAATTTACTTGGATCTTTCACAGAATCATATGTGACTTTAATACCACGGAGACAGGATTGAAAAGTTACTCGTAGACGTAATTTATCCGATGCATCCCGTTAGGAATGAATTAATTTGTTGATGTAAAAAAATCTTACAGGATTGATTAATTTTACCTTGTATTTTCATCAAGGAGTAGGTATAGGTAGTTAGAGTTGGTATAGTTACTTAAAAAAACGGATAGAAATGGCATTTATAAATCTAAAAGTATACCTACATTAAGGCATTTGCACTGGAGTTCCTCCGTGAAAATAATAGAAACGAAAAAAACTCAACGTTAATAGCTTTTTCTATAACAAACTAAACAATCCAAATACGGATATAGACAATCCACTAAATTCACCTCATTTTTCTACCTCTCGTCTTAAAGACAGTTAAGTTTCCGGAATAAAACATGAGATGTTCAGACGCCACGTAGAGGGCACGGGACGTCGGAAAAACTAGAATGAACCAAACATCTACTTGAACCTTGGAATATGAAACGGTTACGTAAGGTTGTATTTAGAACCCGTGTTAAATTATTATTTTAGGCTTCAATTGGTACGTACACAGAGATAAGATAACGATATAAAGGCCATACCTACTGACTTGTAATATTTACTTAGTAGGTAACAATAACACGGTCTTTATACAGCTGAGAAACCTTTTACTGGATAATCCATTATACTCTGTCGACGAATATATGCAACTTAAATTGTAAAATTATTATTGATATTTGACCTTTATTAGTTTTGTGTATTGACATCGGAAACTGACCATTTATTACTTGTTTATCATTGTTGTTTTTTGATTATTTGAGTGTTATTATATTATTGTATTATTTTAATATTATTTTATCATTTTTTATTAATGTTTTGTTGACGATATCAATGTGATTTCGTATTTTTGACATGCAATGCAATCTATATTGTAACATTACATTGATAAATAAATAAACTAAACTAAACTAAACTAAACTATAACCTCAAAATGCAGTCAGTGCATGCCGTTTTCTGGTGAATAAAGCAACTTTTTCTACATCATAGATGGTTTTTTATGATTTTAGGTGAAAGTGGAGCATTTTGAAGCTATAAAACCGTACTAAATAAAACAAGTCAGATGGCACGGAGTATAGACCAAATCACCATGTCGCCTTTAGCATACAAAGCTTCCGTCGTTGAGAGCCTACCTAATTAAGGCGGTTTATCATGAGATATTATTACCGCTGACAGGTTATGTTTTCATCTTTTCCAACACTGTGGCTTCCAGCCTAAAATATATCAATTCAGATCACAGATGACTATGAAACCTTTGGTCTTCCAGTAATACAATATTCCATTATCCATACATATATTATATAATAAAAATGAATCGCTAAATGTGTTGCTAAGCGAAAAACTCGAGAACGGCTGAACCGATTTGGCTGATTTCTTTTTTGTTGTATTTGTTATTGTCAGGACAAGGTTGTATGAAAGAAAAAAAACCCACCGGGAATGTCGGAAATTTGCAGCGGGCCGAAGTCGCTGGCTGGCCGCTAGTTTCTTATAAATATATAAATAAACACATTATCTACCTATATAAATTACATTTTCTGTTAGTGTAAGTTTTTATTTTGTAAACAATATTATTCCACGCTTAATTAAAATTGTATCCTGACTACATTTTTAGAGTGCTAGGCTAGATTTTTTGATATTAGGTAAGCCGAGGTCTACCCAAAACCGAAAAACATGCGAAGTGGTCAAAGAGACAAAAAAGCTTGGGGACCTCTTGTATAAATGCTTCTCTTTTACTCGTTGTTTTATTATTTAGTCTCCCGTCTAGGTAATATTCTGTCTACAATTTGGGACTTCCCACGTGTGTACTACGAGTAGGGGAAGGAGTACTTAAGTAGTGTTTGTAAGATATTTTTTACCCCCGAATTATATAAAGGTATATGTATCTTTGTATCTGTGTGTGTGTTTAACTGTGTGGCTATACATATATCTGTGTATCTCTGTGTCAGTCTATTGCATAGTAGCTTCCAAACCAATGGATTATGACGCGTGTTTTTTTTTAAATGAAAGCTTTTCGAAATATTAGCTCTGAAAGGGGGTGGTGTTTTTATTCGGGAGTGTTTATTACGAGTAATGACGTTTACTTCAAAGTTTTTTTGTAGTTGGTACTACTTGAAAAACTTTGTCACGTCTTTCCCATTCCTTTTTCCAAGAGTCAACCAAATTATTCATTCTTACATCGTAATGCGAACTCGGAGCATGCTAAATCACTGCGCAGTAACACTTAGCCGTAACCCCCCAGCTTCCTCATTTGGAGCATCTGTCGCTGGCGTTCAAAGATCTACGAGCACAAGAGGCGTTTTTAGGAATGAATAGCCGGAATTGCTTTAGGTATTTCGTGTGCTTTTCAATAAAGAGGGAGTAAAGATGGCCATTACTCTCGTCCGAATGGGTCGAGGCCGGGTCGATCAGGTATACGGGCAAAGATTAGATGGTGATGCGTCAGGTAATATGTTTACCTGAGAAATCGGTAATATTGTAGTAAAGGAAATTGGGTTTACGGTTTGGAGCGGCTTCAGGCTGGATAAAGGGTTATAGTAATAAATTATGTAATTGGTTATGAATTGTTAAATAATCTCAACTGTATCGTTCATACCAGGGCTGGACACTAAGCGAGTACGCACCAATCATAGACGCTCAACTGCTCAAACTGAATCTTTATAGCTATTTATAACTTGGGGTCGCGTGTGTCATTGAGGGAATTCTTCAAGGAAATAGATATTCTAACACTGCCGTCGCTATATGTATTCGAAATAATCATCTTTGTTAGGAAGAATCTACATAATTTCCCAACGAACATTGATAAGCCAAAAGCAACCAGGAGCACAGGAAAGCTCAAAACCACTTTTTATAGACTGGCCAAAACTTCAAAATCATTCTTGGGAAATTGTGTAAAATTCTACAATAAAATTCCAAAAAGTATTACTGAACTTACTGACTCTAAATTTAAATCTGTCGTAAAACAAAAACTAATTTCCCGAGCATATTATAAAGTAAACGATTATATCATGGATAGGGATGTTTGGCAGTGAGTCGTCCGTCCTGCATGAGTAATCTACGCATAAATTTACCTACGCTTAAAAAAGGTGCACCTACTGTACAAAAATACCGTGATATTGTAAACTATTTATAATTATAATGTAATGTAATGATGTAAACCTTTTTCTTGAAAAAAATATACCTTGCCGAGTTTCTTACGCCGGTTCTTCTCGGGGCAAAGGTTTTATTTTTCGAACCGGTGGTAATGCTTTTTGACATTCATAGGTGCATTATATTATGCCTAAATTGAAGAATAAAGAACTTTGACTTTGACTTTGACTTTGACTGTTTATTAAAAAATCATGACTGATATAAATTAAATTTACTGACAACACCAAAATTTCATCAGTAAAACCGTGGGTATTTAACTGTAATACTTTCCGAAGGACCCAGCATCAAAGTGGGAGTGAAAATAAATTTCTATTATGCTTGTCACGAGGGACCAAAGTTGACGGGGAGCGGCGGTCGACAACACTCCTACGGGATAATTTACCCTTAATGGTTGCGTGGGCAGAATCAAGATTAAATTTTATTAAAATTACTTGTGCAGCGTACTTAATACATTCATTATTGACCGGTCATTTGGCCACGCCGGGCTCGGAGCGGTGCCAATTCAGGCGATCCTCGTATCGACCCACCTGTCTGCCGACCTACTTAATCCGATTATTTTCCTCATTCTGGTTACATCCGCGGGCTGTAAGCGTTCGCTTTGCATTGTTAGTAAACCTGGATTTGAATAAAGATTATGATGTACATTGTGAATGGATTGTATACGTAAGCCAAAGTAGACATTTCATAGCAGCCTTAGGTAAGTATTACTTGTTTTATCTCTTTTAAAGTATGCCAGTTTTAGCCCTACACGTTACAATAGCTACTTTTCGCTTATAATACTCGATAAGCCCTTTTGGATAGCCCCATAGGACAAGGTCGTGATGTAATATATCTCTCTTATACAGTTTACATACACCTAGTACGTCTTATATTACATTAAGACATCAGTTTGATTATTTTCAAATGAATAATTATTCCTTTGCAAAAACAATTCAAAATTCTTAGCATAATAAGGCATTTAAAGTAATGATAGCAACACGAATGAATATTCAAATTAACGCCAATTTTTTTTACAGTGTTGCATTTCCCAAACTTGGCATTCATTTATTTCCGTTAGAGAAAACTTAACCTAGTTCTGTCATAACGAATCTAGTTGTAACGGAAGTTTAAAAATTACGAGTGTTCAAAGTTAATGGAATACAAATACTAAGTAATTATGATGTGTCAAATAAAATGTTCTCATTCATTAGGTACCTTATCCAAAGAAATAAAAACAAGTATGGTTGTTTACCGACCAGAGTTCAGACGTGACATTTGATTAATGAAAGTCAAAATCTAGGTTCTGATGAAAAGGTCCTTATACAATCGATGAACTAGAGAAAGAGCACTGAAAACGGGTCACTTTCTATGGAAATTCTATACAAAGTGATTGCGCTTGACTATGTAGATATAAAATCCAAGAAAATTAGTCGTTAATAATCGCCCTTTAGTAATTGTGTGGAAGCTTTAAAAAAAAACAATTCAATTTTTCTCTACAATATTAAATACTTACGTGTGCAGTGCCTGGGCTCATCTGACGAATCCCCACAATCATTGCTACCATCGCAAAACCGGTTTATCGGTATACACTTCTTGTTAGTACACTGGTACTCCGAAATTCGACATCTTGTATCATTTCCATGTAACACCGGTAAGCTCTCTGGTTCGGGGACGATAACAAAGGAATCCCTCTGGAAGCCAATAGCGCCTTTCGGAGTGTCGGTCACGATATCGCAGTCGGTCAGCTTGATTGTGATGATGAAAATGATTTTAACAGCGATGTGGTATTCTGTAACAACGGGAAAATATTGAATTATTATCGAGCAGAACGTTTTAGAAAAGTTGTTTTATAAACGCAAGGCAGGGTGAGTCTTAGTAATCAGTGCCAGACCCCTTGATTTGCAATGTTGAAACGATAACGGCACCAGCGCGGCAAACAAAAGAGAATATTATGTACTTGTATGAAGTGTGCCACGTAAGTCGCCGCGGCAGCAGCGATGAGGCGATTTCTATGCATTTGATTTCACCGCCCGCCTAACGCCACCGCACAAAAGCCATAAACGTTCAAAGTTTTCATGCTTAAAGAACACTTTTGAATGGGCCGTAGAAGCAACACGCCGCCTCCGGCAAGCGGGGCGATTTTAGAGCATCAAGGGCTCGAAAATTTTAAAAATCGCATTCGAACTTCGAAAATTACGTTAAGTACACCATTTACGTTCATTCTCGATTGTTCGATTTTCAAAATTGACACGCTGGTAAGACGCCATACTTTCCATAATACTCGCCCCAAGTGACGTCACTTGGCTGTCAGAGCCCACTCGCGTCCGCACTGCTGCCTATTCCTGTAGACATTGTGCTTATAAGGTTCATTTTATAACATCGAGTGTTATTTTAGGTCCAGGGGATAATGGGTGAATACTAGTAAATATTCGAGTAGAAGCGACCCTTTAACAAGGGTACGGTCTTAGTAAAATAAACTTCAGAGCGTAGAGCGGTGTAACTACTTATAGTTATGTGGTTAAAGAACGTCGTATTTATAACAGTAAATAAAAGTAGCTAATAAAACCGTATAGGTATTTAATATAATTTATATTCTGTGAATGAAACATGGTAAGTTCTAATTCTATAAATTTAATCATACAAAAGACGGAACGGTGCTATAGTTTTCTTTTTGCATGTATATTAATGAAGAGCTATGGAGCGGTCTATGTTGGTAACTTCGTTTCTGGATCACGTACCGAATGTTGAGATTAGGCGCAGGACTAAAGGTGCGGATATCGGCAAAATGATAACGCAACTGAAGTGGATATGGGCGCGACACTTGGCTAGGCGAAACGATGGTAGGTGGTCGAGGGCGGTAACAGAGTGGTGACCGAGATTAGGTCATAGATCGGGGGGAAGACCATCAGCCTGTTGGTCTGATGATATTTGGCAGACAGTTAGCACGAGACCGGGCTAAGTGATGTGAAAATCAAGAGGCCTTTACCCCGCAGTGGTTAGATGTACGCTGAAATAATAATGATGTACTATAATTATCCTTTATTGTGTTTACAGAATTCAACAATTGTACAATTTAAAATTAAAACTTAATGTATTTAAGTAAAATAAAACTAAGCTTCTCGAATTTTACAGATAATATAAATAATAATCACCACTGTAAAAAGAACACCCCTCTAGCAGGTCCGCTCACGGCATGGTGCCTATGACACTGGCTGCCTAATCCTGCCAATCCTTTGGCAGTGGTAAGCACCAGCTCTAGGATCTCCGGCGAAATCTTTGACCCGGGATGACAGAGCTTTATTAAAGGTTAATATAGATATTTTATATGTGATGTACTTTGTTTATTGGCAATTATAATAATAACACAGATGATTTTTAATGTAATAGATAAAAAAATACACTATATACACCGTACAGTAATATGATGTACTTATATTGCAACTAAATGTAAGATTTACTAACAATATTCAAATAATTTTATTCAATAACTTAAAACTAACTATATAACAAGCCGATGCCTCTTTTTAAGTATTCTTGATAACTGTGTTAAGACTGTTAAGAGACATCGCTCTTCCGTAAAAGTATTATGGTACAATATGTGGTAAAAGTAAAAGAAACAAAATCAAAGCAGTACTTAAGTTACAAATGAGCAATAACAATTAAGAAATGCATGTTTGTATTATGCCTAATAAGAATAAGTAGGTATCATTTTAATAAAACATTGTGTATTATTGTTTTTTTAATAATTTATTAAAATATTCATTTAACATGTTAAGCGGAAGCGTGTTTGTTTGTAAGTTCCATCTTAACGGCGTAACTTCCAATAGTTACGAGAATGTTTTATAACGTAGGTCATATTTAATTATGCTGCAAGGTAATAAAAGGGTAACTGATGCTGAACCACTTTTGTTCCAAAGTTAACTTCCTAGGAAAAAGTTAGTTTTCGATGCCAGTGTGGATGGAGTTATCATCAATGTTCCTGTTATTTTATCAAAATACCTTTTCCACGAACGTATAAATGTTTAAAAACTTCTGAAATAAAATATGGTTTCAGCAGAAAAAGCGTTGTAATGAAATTCGGTGAAGTGAAACCATCAATAAAGTGAAACTCGATAATGATGGGCGTAGTCTTTCATCATTGTTCACTCGGGAACTGTGCAACGATAAACTGCCACGGGGTAAAAGGTACCTTTGGTCCGCCTCGATCGTTTAAGGCGTTAAAACAAGAAAGCAGAATACCAAACCACCTAACAGTTTCACATTTATAATATCAGCAGCTCAGTAAGAAAAAAACCGCTGATAAGGGCACAGTTCTACTGGTTACCGGAAAGTGTAAAAATAAACAGGTAAAGAAAGTAGCTATCTAACCCCAGTGCCCGTTGATTAGAAACATAAGCAAACAGTAGTTCTCCGTTGTTTGTCTTTAATTCTGCCGGGTTATTTGTTTAACAACCCCACAATTTTATTGGATTTTCTCTTTGAACAGGCTTTTTACACGTTTATGTTTAATTTGATATGTACACTTGATGTTTATTTAATTTAAAATGATGCTTTAATTTTTTATTATACCGTATTTTTTTTAAATAAGTAAGGATCTTCATGACGACGGTCTTAAGTTATTTTGGCTAAAAGATGATATTTGTATATAAAAATATACAGGTTTCTGTAGTCAACAAGAAACCCTTACAGTTTCACTATGCCCATCTGTCTGTCCTTCCGTCCATTCGCGTACTCTGGGATTATTGGTATTGGTCACGGACTTTAATTGATATTCCACTATAGAACCTTGTCGTATAAACCTACGATTAATTTCGTTGTAATTTGTATTCCGTCACTTGACGCTGTCATTATGACAGGTTTCCATAGTGGCATTACAATTAAAGTCCAAGAATGTACTACAAAGCTGTAATTTGGTAAGGTTATACATAATAATCACGCCAAACAAGTTGTTAAATAAAATATTGAAATTGGTTCTTTTACGGGTTTCCATAAAAGGTTATTTTTTACTTGTCTATTTCATTTGTAAATAGGTATTAAAGTGACGATGATGCAGTTATTGAAAATTGCACTGATACACAAGTTGCTATGCAATCAATAAAAGTTAAAAAGGTTTTCTGTTAGTGTTAAATCCGTTTTACTTGCATAAGAGTAGATGCAAGGGAATGAAAGTAAAAACCCAATCCCTTTTAGGATCTCTTAGACCGAACACCCTAACATTAATTAACAGCGGATAGGAAAACGTCACCAGTAGTCAGCCAGAGACCTGTAAACGGCCTCTACGTACACTTTGTATGAGTGGGAAAAGTACAAAAGATATATTTCCCACTCTTCACACTCATATAAGGTCGACTACTGGTCTCTGGCTGACCACTGGTGACTTTACCCTATACCAATCAATTACAAGTGTTGCTTTCTGGCAAGCGGTTAGGAAGGTCCAGGTTACAACCAAGTTTGAAGCCGCAATAACAGTAATTTCCTAAAGCACGTTATTATCCCCGCGGGCTTTTGGCGAATTAGTCGCGGCCCCACCTGCCATCTGTTTGAATTTGAACTAGCTCATCAATATGGATTCATCGATCTTGTGATGCCAATGTGATACGTGGTATAGCCTTGAAGAAATAGATGGATTTAACCCGTCCTACTAAGTTAAAGGTAAGATAAGTATATAACTTTCATGACTGGTTGTTTGCTCAGTCCGGAAAAAATATATTTTTTCAAATAGATATTTAATAAAATTTTGCTGTCAGGGCGATAATTGGTACAATAATCGTTGGAAATTGCCTTTGAGGTTCTAAATATTAAAGGTTACAATGACGTTTATTATATTTACGCGGTTCTTACATACTTAATTATCTTCTTTGCTACTTCATATTATATTGAGAGGTGTCTTTTGCAATCTATATCATGCTATGAGAACGAAGACACTATTTAATTAAATTAAATTTAAAGATAAAAATAACTCGGCAGAAACAATAACCCTGGGTCAACTGAAATGCTTGTATTTAGATATATGCCCAAACATCTTAACTCCTTTATAGACGCTGACATTGACCCCTTAATATTTAAAAAAAGCATTTCCAAGTTATCATCATCTGAAAACGCTGAATATGAAATAATTTTCAATAACCAAGGGAATCCCGCTCGTCTCGCGATAACTAGCGAACTTTTAGTCGTCCACTCGGTGTGAATGGAAATATTTGAGAGGCCGCCATCAATCTTCCCGCGCTGCTGCGATGACACCCTTTCATACTTTCCTTCTTTGTATTGGAGGCATTAATAGGCTGGCTAATAATAAATCTTTTAGGGCTCTTCTGGCCTAGTGAGACCTGTCAGACATCTGTCCAATCAAGGAGCGGTGAATATTTTGCGGATCGTTTTTGTGAGATATAAGACGTTAAAAAACTGTTTATACTTGCTGTTGAACTTCTACAGCAAGTACCTACTTGCCTATAAACAGTTTTTTTATCTATTTCACAATATTTTAAACGTACAAAATACTTTTATCATGTATGTAATTATGTGCGTAGTATTTTTTTTCGTTAAGAGGAAATAACGCGTCTTATTCTTGCATTTAACCATTTATGAAACATAAATGCGTTTAAATTACATTTTGATCTATGCAATAATAGTAGTAAGCGGGCAAGCAACATAAGCTTCTAAATCATCAAGATATTCATCAACAGAAGAGCAATTACAATTATCTAATAAAATCTCAAGTCCATCACTTTTAAGTGTTCTCAGAACTTTTGTCAGCAAATTGTCTCAGAGTAGCAAGAAATTTTCATTGTTTATTACGCAGCGGTTGGAAGTTTGGTTAACTTGGTCTGAAGCAGTACAATATTCCGCAACGCGTATGGTTTCAGCAATTTATTGTGTCTCCGCAAAGATGTGTCGTAAAACTTGTAAACAAGATTGTAGAATTTTGACGTTGTGACGTTTAGCTGTTTTTAATGTGTGTCGCGGCCTTGATATATGGTAGATTCGAGTTAAAGCCAGCAGAAACATGAATATGTAAACTTATAAGATATAGCAAAATCTTGAGTGAGAGTTCAAAGAGTAGACTTAAATAATTGGGTATGTGCTCTGGGCCTCTATTCGACACGGTAAAACCCATACCGTTTTTGAGCTGCTATCGTATTGTCAAGATTTGGAAAGCTCTTATTTCCAAGTAAATAAGATGATAATAACAGGGCAAAGACGATATGTTTTTTACCGTCGGGAAAAGAGGCACTGGTATTTCCTAAAACGTTTTCTCTTTATAGAATTTCGTATTTTTTTATTATAATCTTCAAAACTAGGCAAATTTATATAAAAAGCTGTTGCCCGCTGCTCCGTCCGCGTACAAGTCATTAAAGTCCTTTTTCGGGGTTAAAGCTATGTCCATACCAAATTCCATCAAAATCGGTTCATGAATTTATAATAATCGTATAAGTATGGATAAACGGTTAAGACTGTTTGAAAAATAAATAATTTCAAATTAATGCCTATTGTCTGTATTCATAACCGCGAAAGTTGAGAAAAATTATAAAACTAGAAGATGTTTATTTCGTAAGTAGGCCGGACGGGCACTTGTCACGTCAAAAAACTACCAGCGCTTCAAAAGAAGAGATCACTGCTATGAAAAAACGCCGCAATAAACACAACAGTTTTTTTTTAAATATGATTGATGATGTTGATGATGATTATACTTAACCTAGCATTCATATAAAATGAATATAATAATAAATATATAATGCGTAGTTGATCAGGGAAAACATTAAACCTCTTCAATAGTGAAAAGTCACAGTAAAGAATAGTTAAAAGACTTCAACGCTAAGCCAATCACCTGCGGCTATACAAATAAGTGAGTTGAATGCTTACAAGTCCGCAGTACTTACCAATCTTCATCTCACTGTAATAAGATTGGCTATGATAACACGAGGTGCCGTAGCTGAAGCCAACCGGGAGAAATATTGATGATTTGCAAACACCATGTCCCTTATTTTTGTAAACGCATAAAACCTATATTTGGGTATATATTTGCTTAGTCATTTTTGAAAAATTAAAAAAAATCAAAGAAATGGTCAAGCATACTTCAAGCATACTTTAGCTGGTGTTCACAAGAGGGAATATACATAGGAGGTTTTGATCTCTTGTACCAAATGTTGACTTTTATCTTCTGTCAACATTAACCTTTACCTTTTTGGACACATTTTATGTGAACCATGAAAGCATCCATTAAGTTTAATTCTGTTGTTCTAATTGTTGTCTGTATGTTTTTATTTGTCTCCATTTTTTTGTATGTAGCTACATGTGCTAAATAAATGTATCTTAATGTTAATCTTTTTATCATTATCTTTATTAATACTTTAAATAATATATTTAACTATGTTTGCGACGACATTGCCAGAGACGTATTTTTGAAGAAATTTCATTAGCGAATATAAAAAAACTTAAGTAACTAACAGTATACGTTTTATTTTCGTTCAAAAAAATGAACGCATGATTATAAAAGCATGATACAATCCGTTTGCTGAATGGGATAGCAAAGAAAGGACCCCAAACTGACATTTGCTTTCAACTATTATGGTACCAGCGATCGGTCTGACGTATCACCCCAAACGATCGCCTCACAAAGATCCATAAATAGACGTGTCACTCTAGAACCACGATATACACGTTATCTTCCTCTAGAGCTTCCTATTCATAAACGTGCAATAGCTAAGGTATCGTTAAATATGCTTTAAAAGAAAAATAGAAGAAAGAATTACATTTTTTTGCCACCGAAAATAGCAATGAAACAAACGAAAATAAAAACTAAAAGTAAATGATAAGTAAATTATAACACGTAACTGAACATTATGATTGTGGCAACAGGGCTTTGACATTGTGACATTTGAATTTGACAAAAAAATACAGATAATATTTTAGTTAACATAGTAAAGTATAATATAAATTAAATACTGTGTGGAAACGTATGTTTCAGGCGTCATATTCGGTACACGTACACGCATTTGAAGGCCATTCAAAAACGTGACGTATGATTGAAATGTACTCGTACTAGAGGTACTGTCCACAGGTCCCTTTGTGAAAGAGCACTGACCCGAGCTGCAATGCGGGGCACTCACTACGGAAGCATAGCGAGATTATTCTGGTTTGCAACTAGTTGAAATTCGTTTGTCTTTGCAGGCAATATCCCGATGCAACGTACAATGATGCATTGTTTGTTACAAATGCTTTGAGGTAACGAACCATTAACAAATTAGCACCTGTCTAGTCATCATTGGTATGTGCTTCAGTTAGAGAAAATATTGTTGGAAGACCAAGATATTGGTTTTTGAAAGAAATACTGATGCCTATGTTGAAATAATAGTGCATGCAAATCATCTTAATTATTATGAAAGTTCACTATAGCAGCAAAATTAGATACCATCTTGTTTTTTCTAGTGCAAGGAGAAGGCATTTGAGTACACAGGCCACCTGATGGAACGTGAAATTTAAAACCCATCAGCATTTAAATTCTTAGGACTATAATGACTCCAAATACGTTTCCAGTCAGGAGGACTACGATGGAATTATCCCCACACCGGGCCACAACTATGCGAAAACTGCTGCTTGGCAGCAGTTCAAGGATAAGATAGTGGTAGCGAGGACGCTGCATAAGATTTTATTACTAAAAGTCTCAGCTATGTAAATGCCTAGTATTTTTTTCCTCTTTTATACTTGGTCTATAACACACGACAGAATACAATAGTTTTGGAACCATTGTGCTTTAACCTAGTAAAGCCTCTGTTTAATTAAATTAGTTTGGATTCTAAATCTTGTGTCAGTCAACCAAAGTAAAATTACTTTGTCCTATCGTGCATTGCAGCCCAGGAGGTTAAGTGGCGGGTGATATTTCCAAAAGTCCAAGTGTAAAAATCAATTGCCGCTCGTTTCTCTAGCAAATAACCGAGAATGGCGGCAGGAATAAATAAAAAAATGTTTTCGTAATGGTCAGGACAAGGTTTGTTTGAAAAAGAAACACCCGGTCGACGCCAGGCATGTCCAGATAGTTCGGTAAAAAAAAAAGTGAGAGTTGAACTCGCGTGGAGAGGGTTCCGTACATTTATGACACAGTAAAAATACCACATTTAAAATCCTCACAGTAAGTCGCGATTTCTTTACTGCTAGCGCTATCTAGTGGTGTTTTAGTGATATTTTCCGTAAGTGAACGTTTTATATTGACTTTAGCACTTTATTTTCAATGGATATAATTTAAAAAAAAAAAGATAAAAGATGTTTATTCAGTAGGTAAGTAGGCCGCACGGGCACTTTTACACGTCAAAATCTACCAGCGCTTCGCAAGAGACCACTGCTGAGAAGAAACGCCGCAAGAAACTCAACAGTCAGTCGTTTTTTAAAATAGGTACTACTTATGATATTATACAATTATAAAGCTTAACCTAGCATGATATAAAACAATGAATTTAACATAAAATAAAAAATAAAAATAAAAAACATTCAAGCGTAGCTTGTGCAAGAAAATGTGTCAAAACTAAGAATTTTCATAGGGAGTAATAAGTAGTAGTACTTAATAAAAAAATATTTATATAAAATATGTATATATATTTAAAAAAAATATATACTTTCCTATGACAGTGCAAGACAACCACCACATACAAAGTTTCGATACATTCTCCTACAGAAACCGTGTCCCCTAGACAATATACAATATTTACATATTTTTTATGCCTATTTTATTAGTCAGTTATTTAGGTGTTTAGGTTTAGGCCAAGCATTTTTATCTGTTAGATAGTCCTCGACCCTATAGTAAGCCAGTTAGACATCAACGACTTTTTCAAGTAACTTTTAAGTACTGGAAATGGTAACTTTAAACTGAGTCAGGTAATTTAATATAGAAAAGAATGCATTGACCTACAAATGATTTAAAAACCTTACGGACACGAAATTTTTTAATAGCAATTTTATTTTTATTTCTTGTATTCAAATTATGTATATCACAATTCTTAACAAAAAAGTCTTGATTTTTAATGACATAAATTATATTCTCATAAATAAATGGTGACGCTACTGTTAAGATACTAATTTCTTTAAATACTAATCTTAAGGAATCACGGGAGTTAAGGTTATATATAGAACGAATGGCTCTTATTTGTAACACGAATATTAGTCTGTATGTCAGCAGCTTTTCCCCAAACCAGAAATTCTTATAGGTTTTCCTATAATCTACAAGCAATGAACTATATTCTGGTTTTTTTTTCATAACTTTAGGCTCAGTAGTTTCGAAGATCAGGGTGGTAAATTTTCATCTTCTTTCATGAATAAAATCAAAACTTTTTATTTTACCATAATAAAAAATATTTATTTGAGATCCTCATAACGAGGAGCCCTTTCATTTGCAAAACTTTCTTTTTAATTACGTTGTTTGTCCCCCGAACACGCAGCTTATTTAAAAAAAAAATTACTTTGCACGTCTGTGTTTTGGTCATCAATTAACATATTTGTCAAGTACCAAATTTCAACTCCATCGATCCAGTAATTTCGGAGCAAATTGGCTGTAACAGACGGACAGACAGACAAACGAACGAGTGATCCTATAAGGGTTCCGTTTTTTCATTTTATGTACGGAACCCTAAAAAATGTACAAGTTTTTTGCACAAAGCATAGTTTTACTCACGACCGCCAATAAGCGAGAGGAACTGTTGAAAATTAAATAATCCGAATAAAGTTTAAAATCCAATCACGAGCATACGAAAATAAAAATATGATTCCTCGTGTTACCCGACAACCCGCATCCATGGGAATGTAGCTTACGTAAATAAAATGTAAAGGGCAAATTGTAAAGTGTAAAGTGGCATAACGAGTGGAATTTAACACGTAGGCTCGTATTAACGGCATTTAAGCAAATTGGATGCTACGCCAGGCCAGATGGAAATTATACGAACCGACACACGAGGAAATGAATAGGGGGTTTGGTATCACTATTTCATTGGTTCTATTACTCAATGTCAAGTAATTAAGAGCTATAATAACGTTGACAATAAGATAACATGTCAAAAATAATGTGGTTTTACAGAGTACAATAGAGCTACTGGTGTTTTTTAAAGAACTGTTAATGAAATAGTTATAGTACAATTAACCCCCCCCCCCCCCCTTTTGCATAAAATGTCCTTCTCAAACACTAGGCGGTAGGTTTTTGGTAGGTATAGTTACGGTATGAAAAGGTTCGTCACTTTGAATCTTAATGGCATTCAAATATTGTTACTTTCTGATATCTCGGTATGGATTATTTTACATGAACTTGTCGCCTAAGTAAAAACCGCTTCTAAAACCAACTCCTTGTAGAAATAGACGAGATTGTCTTCTTCACAAAATTGATTGACATATTTTTTACTTTCCTCCACATTTTCAATTTATGAGCAAAATTGCCAGTTTCTTGAAGTATGAGATTGAATAATCAAACGTTTCAAAGAAATATCAAAGGTATACAATTCAAGTACCATTCTGGTTCGAGTGGTATCAGATATTGTACTTGAGAAGTCAAAAGCGTATAATGAAGCAGTCATTAAATCTAACATGTTATTGCAAACAAACATGAAAATGATTTCAGGTAAAGTCGCAACATCTTTATTTTTATCATTGCTTATTACCTTTCATGAAACATTAGTTTACGCAAGGGTACCTTAGCGTAACTTCTTTATCCAAGGTAAAATAAACCTTATTAGCCACGGTTATATTTAAGTTTTGTCAAGAATAAAAACTCAGGAGTACTTTAAGTACCGCGGAGATGATCGACATTCTGATTCCATCATAATACCAACTTTTAGACGCGATAATATTTTACTATGGTTGGATTACGTATATATTTTGGATAGTTCAAATTAGCTCATACCAAAAGCAGAGAAGTAGTGAGTTACAAGATTTGAACGTAACATAGTGACAAATAAAAAATTAACAAGTATCGTATTCAATAGAAGTTAAACTGAAAAATAAACTCTATGATCATTCACTACTTTGCACCATACTTTTATGAGTATAACAATCGAGATGGTAATTGTTACTGGTCCCAAAAATAGATAAAGCTTTCGGCTAAATTTGACTGCCTTGACAGTTAATTATTATTATTATTATAAATTGTAATTATTATCAATGAATTAAATGGTAATTTTCAATCAGTAAACGTAAATGTTTTGTGTTTTACTGTTATTCAAGCACTTGATGATAATTTTCGTGATCCTCCTCTTGTTAGACGAAAAATATTTTTTAATATTTAACAATGTCAGAATTAGTAATCGACGTGTTCATTGGGTCTATCCCCTTAACATTATTTGCGATGTATGCGCATATTATTCATAGAAAAAAAAAACATTTGTTGCAACACGTAAACTCTCAGAAGATGATAATAAATTGATTCTTTTCTGTGGCAGTGGCAGCATTTATATAATTATTAATTGTTTCACATTATTTACCTGTCCAGTAAAAATAACACGATATTTCTGCCCAAGTTATGCGTTACGTCTTTCCTTAAATATTAACTTACTGTATTGATCGTATAGACAAGGGAACGCATCAGCCAATTTTACGAATTCAATCACTTTTTCAGTCATATCAAAAAGTATAGAAATTATTTACTTGTTACGAGTACATTAATTAGAAAAAAAAGTTTTATACGCTTGCGCTAGTTTCGATTACCCCAAACAGTTCAATTCCAATCTATCTTCAGTTGATAAAATCTACGAGACCTAACTTATACGAGACAAGATTGAAGTTCCTTATTGGAAACTTGTCGGCAAGGCGTGACGGGGTCGGAAATGTCATCTGTGCTGACAGCTGCCGCCGTTCGGACCAGAACACGTTTCAGCGTCATATTCGTAGGAAGAATGCGCAAGCATGAGCGCTTTTGAGGATGTTTCATGCAATGATACTTTGGCGTGTTAAGGGTGAATTTTTAGAGACGTTTTTTAGCTGTCCCAAGGCTTTAAAATAAAAACTAGTGAACAAACTAGGATAAATATATTTTTAATACATTAAACAGGATAAAATACGACGAGGCATAATATTATAAACACTCTTGTTTTAAACAATAGCTGAAAAAAAATAACGAAATTTCAGATTACTAGGAGCAGCAAGTCTGTGAGGCTTGTCCCACTCGCGATTTCCTCCACTTAAATTATTATAACTTTACTTCAAGTCAACTTATCGATAAGTTATATACATTATTAGAAAGAAGAATAAACAACGCATTTAAATAAATATTACTCATTGCTAATATTTCTTTATTTAAAATTATTTAGACCATTTGGTCTTTGTCCCACGATTAGCAACAAATTCGTAACGTTCAAACACCTGCTGTTACCTGATTGGTCGACTAACCTACCGCTATCTTTGCAATCCTATTGAGTCGACCATTAGTTGTGCTTCGGCCATTGTGTGGAGCGGATACGCTGTTGCCAAGCATTCCGACTCGGTTGAGGTAAGTCCTTCACACGATCTATTTGGTTCTCTTAAACGTCATTTCCGTGGATTATTGTATAAGGATGTACAATGTTTTATTTCAGTTCATATTTTTATATTTAATAGGAAACGTTGTTATCATTTATGAGAATTTGGCGTATATTTCTTGCTTTATTTGTTTAGTAGTTATTTTGAAAATACTTAGTTGTCGTCATCTCGGTGGCACTATTTCGGTGGCATTTTCATCCACCGAAATGACGAATTTGGCACCGAAATGACGATTGACGTTATAATATGTACAAAATGCACTTAAATGCATTATTACCACTGTTAAAATTATTATCACTGTAAATAGTGATATGTTAGTGTCACCATGATATCCAAAACACGTCTAATGGGCTTAGCCCTGTTTCAGAAATCATTACGATTGCTCCTGTGCTAGCACCAAACTATCCCTTCTATAAAAAATGAAAGTTTATTGCTTTTGGTTCGTCTGTCTGTCTGCCTTAATAACTGTTTAATACTTATCATAATGTAAAATCAAAAAATATACGATTACAGAATTCATAACATTAAATATGTAAAACTTTAATTTGGGCTGAAATGGGGTAGATTTATTATTCAACAATTCATTATATTTTTTAAGGTAAAACAAGAAAAATGGCTAAGACAAAGAAAGACAGAAAGGAGCAGTTGGAAAAAAAGAAAATTGATGAGAGAATTAGAAAAGCTAAAATAAAAAATAATTCCGAAAAGTATGAACAATATTTAAAAAAAGACAGAGAAAGATACTAATATACTTAATTTTGTTTTTTTGGTTATAGTTAATTAAGAGATCAGAGGTTGTTTTTTGATTAAAATCTTTTATTACAATTCGTTGTTTTATTGGTTAAATATTGGTTAAATGAATACAACAAGCATTATAATAATTATTTTGATATAAAATGCTGACTGTCGAGTTTCTTACGAATTAACTTTTTCAGAAATGCTCAGTTAACTTATTAATGTACTCAATAGGCCTTCTTACATAATATATTCGCGATTATACTTATAAATCAGGTTGTAATATATAATTTCACATTGATTTTCTAAGCAGCCGTCATTTCGGTGCCACTGCCATCATTTCGGTGGAGATTTTTTTTTTTAAATTTAATTTCTACTAAATTACTGACCTGAAATGGGTGCCTCATGTATATTTATCATTCTTAATTGAATCTTTAACCTATAAAATTATAATTATCATCAAAAACTTAAAAAAAAAAATTGCCACCGAAATGACGAAAAACGATGGCTTCAAAAATCCACCCTTAAATAATGTTCGTTACTTTGTTAAGGTTAATCAGCCGTTGGGACGTTTCATTAGGATTCACGCGTTTGGTCTAATTGCATCAAATAGCGTCCATTAACATCGATCAGAAATGTTTTATTCAAACTTTGAGAATGTCGGGACGACTAGGAAACTTAAATGGAACTGTTGATTATATTTAAAACGAAAAGAGTCTCAAAAATAACGTCGACGTCAACGTAACGTCAACGACAAAATTGTGTGTCGATTAGAATCAACACCCCTGGTCCGTAGAGGTCCTAAAGTTTTCTAGCACGTCGATATTGACATTGTATCATTTTCGAGTACTAAAGGTGAAGTCCATAAATTGTACGTCGAATAATGTATGAAAACATGAGTTTGTTTTAAGGGCTTGACAGAAGAGCGTTTAGCGTCACGCTCTTCTGTCAAGCCCTTAAAACAGACTCATCGACCTCATTAGTCATATGCCTCTGTTTAGTCCACTAGAGAAAATACTCTTTTACCAAATAATTACCGCCGCGTGTGATATCCATGGACTTATTTGTCTAATAAATCCAAGGGAGTGTCTATAAATATCAACCTTGGTGAAATATACCTTAACAGGATTGAATTTTAGGGGTTTGTGTTATTGATGGATTCTATAAAAGTATCTTTTACGATTTCGAATATTTGAAAAACTTTAAGTATGATTGAAATGTTTGTGCTAGAGCCAGAAGAAAACAAAAGATATATAACGACTGGTTTACAATTATTAAATTAATTTAAGAACGCTTTGAAACATTTCAATAAAACAAACAAGCCGGCAACCGGTTTAATAAGAACAATAGACACAGTATTAAAGTCTGGCTTTTCATTTCAGATGGATTGTGAAGATAAGAAACAATGGATTCCACTTCAGACCTGCCCTGTGGCCGCGATAAACCTGTTAATTTAAATACAGCTTTGCCCGGCACAGACTCAGCTCTAAAAGGAGTAAAATAATGTTTGGTCTACTTTTCAAATCAATGTTATTATATTGTTTTATACAACTCTTACTTGTTTTTCTAACGTGTTGTATTCTTATTACACCTGGGTTGAGGACTCCTTATTCAGATGTTCTTTTTCTTAAAATAAGGCGCTAAAGTGTACACATACTCGTATCTTAAAAGTCGACTGGGGCCCTAACATGGCTGCGTTTATCGCGTGATAAAGTTTGGATATAGCATCCGTCACCTTTTGACACGTAAATAAGTTCGACAGTGACGGATGCTTTATCCACAATTGACACGCCATATAGGCGCAACCATTCTAGGCCCACTGTTAGGGTTAAATATTTGTCTTGGAATGTTTTTACGTGGACTAGGTATTTATTTGGGTTCACTAATGTTTGACCAAAAAAATATTGACAAATGATCATTTGAGAAACAACGTTTCACCAAATAATCATTTGGCAAACGTGACATTTGACAAAAGTATCATTTTGCAAAAACTCAATTAGCAAATGATCAAATAGCAAACACTACACTTGGTAAATGTGTTAAATAATAAAATGTCAATTAACAGTTTTCCATTTCACCAAATATTATTTCCTGTAGTTTACCTATTTCTGGGCAGAAAAAAATAACCTCGAAGGCCAAGGCGGGAGCAAAGCTCCCGCCTTGGCCTTCTAACCTAACCTATCCGAGTCAGTTCTGCCCGGATTCGTCTTGCTCGTTGCATTTAAAATTTTGTCTGATAACTCCGTTGCTAAATGTTCATTTTGTCAAATAATTACTTATAAAATGTAAATTTAACTGTTGATCATTTGAATAAGTGAGCCATTTTTAAAATGACAACTAGTAAAATGATCAATTGGCGAAACATTTTTTTGCAAAACGTTGTTTGTCAAGTGTAATTTTGCCAAATGACTTTTGGTCAAACGGCAGGACACCATTTATTTGGGATCAATCTTACAAGTACATCTTGTTGGAGGCCTACCTACAGCTTGTCTTCCGGTCCGCGGACGCCACTCCAGAACCTTCTGACCCCATCGGCCGTCAGTCCTGCGAGCAATGTGCCCCGCCCACTGCCACTTCAGTTTAGCTATTCTTCGGGCTATGTCGGTAACCTTAGTTCTACTGCGGATATCATCATTTCAACAAGATGGAGTGACGACCTCGTCAGGATCGCGGGACCGCGGTGGATGCGAAAAGCACAAGACCGGTCTGAGTGGAAAGCCTTGGGGGAGGCCTATGTCCAGCAGTGGATGTCTTTCGGCTGACATGATTACAAGTACAAAATCAGTGAATCGGTGTTATATACGTCCAACATGTTTTTTTTGCTTTACTAATTATTTCGTTGCGAGTTTGGCTAGATAACCAAACCTAGCTGGTGTAATGACTAGCATAGAGGCATTCCATCTTAGTCCTCAGGGTTGGCAACGCATTTGCAGTTTCCATTTACCATCAGGTGGCCTGTGTGCTCCTTTGCCTTCATTATGCCAAGAAAAAAACTTTTCTTATTTCCTTAATAATAAGTATTTATGCTTCGGCGTCCCAGAAGATAATGGCATCTATACCTATTAAAAGTTTTAGCGAAGCTAGACACGAGCCCTTATTTCCCATTTGTTTTTTATTCCTTTAGTATAATTATTTATAATCAGAATTTTATATCGCTGGAATTGTAAACTTTTCAGCATACTTAATATATGTATAGCTTCTGGATTTCAGGAATAAAACCATACGATCGTTCACTGACTTTATTTTAAGTATTTCTGGGTTTTAAAGCAATAATTGTAATTTTAACAATATCAAAGAACACGTCCTATCACTCTCGTAGTCGTCATCTATCTCTCTCACTCTCACCCATCGTTCTCATTATTTCTAATACGTTCATTCAATCATCTCTATCATCGGTCATTCGTCTAATTCACTCACTCTTTGTATATAACGTGTGTGTAAATATATTTAACGTGTAATTACATAAATGTTACTTTATTTTGAAAAATTGTAAACAAAATAACAGTGTCATAAAAATACGTTATAATTATGACTTAAAACTCATAATTGACAAAAATAATAATTGCAGACAATATATACCCGTTCTAAACCCTTTTATGTTATTACAAGATTAATAGTAAATTTTACACAAGTTATTTTTAATTCTTTGTTCAATTTAGTTCCAGTAATGTTCCATTGACGCAAGCTGCATAGCGATGCCCACTTCCCATGAGCTGGAATGTGTACAGTTGGCTGTTGCATTAACAGGCCAAGGATGCAACGAATAACTGCACGGAGGCACCATTTGACATGCATGCAGAGCAATATTTGAAAGAACAAAAAATCTTTTTCTTTAACCTAAAACTTGTAGCGTATAAAAATAAAAATAAAAGTATAAGACAAAATAAGCTTAATTTAAACAATAATTACATGTCATCAAAGCAGAAAAGTTTAAGTTAAGATTAAGTTAGGTTATTACTTATTACTCTTATTATGACCAACATATTTAATAATAAACGGGTTCTTACCGCCGCTTGTTTTTTTTTGGTTTCTGATATTCAGAGATGTTGCAATATTATCACGGAATAACTGAAGTCTGTTATTACGGTCATGAATAGTAACCACGATAGTTTAAAAAAGACTAGATAACTGTTAACCCCCTTATCCAAAAACCTATAATAGTTAGTGTATTCTTCGTGACTTTCTGTTAAATTCAATGTCACATTGAAAAATAAGGAGTAAGCATACCTACTTTAAGCGCACTCCAGTTAGCTATGTTATTATTATATTTCTGTATCTATTTATATAGATATTGGTATGTATTTGTATTTTATAGATAGGTTTTATGGATTAGTTTATTTAAAAAAAAAACCTAAATATAGTTGTATAGTTGTTGTAGGGGATAAGTCCGCAGTGTACAATTTTTTTTAAAAAAAATCATTGAATTGTTTTTGTTTTTTCTTCTTTACTTTAAGCTGTATGGCGTGAATCCTGGATATCCACTGTTGTATCCTACTCTCTTCGTGTAAGGAATAGTGGGGTACCATAAGCTAGAGATGAGGCGGGAATAGGCCCTCGTTTCGTATGTAGTAAGGGTACTAGGAGGTGAGTTGTGCAACCCCGGGGTGGCGGGTGCTCTGGCGCTGAACGTGCCTGACCGGTTCGTGTGGCGCCGCCGCCGGCCGCCGCTGCTGGCCGAGCCCGCAGCTCGCATGAAGCTGCTGAAGGACGCAGCGCTACCGCGGGCTATTCGAACAATTAATAAAGTAGACATATTTGCATGCTCCCTGAACGATTTCGCAAAGGTTCAATAACTGTATAATTATTGTATATATGTTTGAACATACTGTTAATTCTTATTGCTCACTTGTCTATCGCATTAGGTAACAGCCTGTAATGATAGGATAGGATATTTTATTTAATAACTAAATAAATATTTAAAAATTATAAATAAACTTCATTCATATTTATACATAATCTGTAATACCTAAGTATTATTTTTCTGTTTCTATCCAATTCAAATATCATTATGACAGAAAACGACAGAGCATATTTCGACCACACTTTAGCTATAGCGCGTTTTTGAATATTAGGGTTATTCTTTACAAAACCTGGTTTTCAGTGACCCTAAAGTTCATAGTTGGCCTTGAATAGCTCTAACCGTTACTTTGCTTTCTTTTAATTCTGAACATTTGGTTTTGTCACGAGTACAAACTCACACAAAACTAGCATTGGATACCCCCCCCCTCCCCCCTTCTTTTAAGTATCTCTTAAACGGCCAAACCCTTTTTTCATGAAACATGCTAAGTACCTACCACCGCTAGGAAATCTACTTTAAAATGAAAAAAAAAGCATCCAAATTGGTTCACCCGTTTAAAAGCTACGGTGCCTCTGACAGACACACACGTAGCGGTAGAAAAAAAAAAGATAAAAGATGTTTATTCAGTAATTAGGCCGCACGGGCACTTTTACACGTCAAAATCTACCAGCGCTTCGCAAGAGACCACTGCTGAGAAGAAACGCCGCAAGAAACTCAACAGTCAGTCGTTTTTTTAAAATAGGTACTACTTATGATATTATACAATTATAAAGCTTAACCTAGCGTGATATAAAACAATGAATTTAACATAAAATAAAAAATAAAAATAAAAAACATTCAAGCGTAGCTTGTGGAAGAAAATGTGTCAAAACTTAGAACACCTTGTTTACGTCGGGGATAAACAAAAGTAAACAAAACCCAGCGAAAAAAATACCGTTTAATCTAAATAAAAATGCCACCGTATATAAAACCACACATAATGCTCCCCGGTATTAAACCACGCCAAGTATGCGGCTCAAGCAGCATGAAATTTGAATAACGCGCGAGGGCTCGGCAAATATTACTTCCGAAATAAAATTCCATGAGACATTTAGGGCAGTTAAATGTAAACAAATGGATTCCAATGGAGTTACTCGTTTCTTTTTTTATCAGTTTGTAGTCAAGGTCTTTGATAACCGGTCTAAGTTGACCTGCACGCGCTAGAAACGCGTTAGGTTGCGTATCCACCAGAGCTATACGAGGTAGCCGAGTGGTGCACGAAGAAAAAAATACCAATGGGAGAGCTGCGCTAAGCGAGGCTAGGAAAATTAAGTAGCCCAGGGTGGATACTCATACTTATATTCATTCATTAATATTATTATAAAAACTACATGTCAAAAAGGAATAAAAACAATTCAATAAAAGTGTATAAAAGAAAATATTTGGTCATTTATTTAAGGAGTAAGTTACATTATAGGTTGGCTTATTATTTGCGTACAGAAATAAAAAAAATAAAAAATTGCCATTACCTTAATTCATTTTGGAATGTTACATTTGATGCTTAATCTTTTAGGTGCGAAGGTAGTCTATTATACAGCGTGTGTATTCCATACGATCCTAAATTTTTACATACGATAGATTTAAGCAGTATTAAGAGGTACAGTAATAAATTTTAACAAATACTTTCAAAAGTTAAGCGTAATGATTTTTTTTAAGTTTTCCCGGCCAGCAATGTAATGCAAATGTTGAGTTGACAATTCTGAACGGCGGTTTAATTTTTTTATGGGGAGCCGGGAAAAATGAAGTCTACTCTCAGCCGAGATCGTCTGTCAAGGAACTCCGAAGTAACATAGCCGAAGTATTCCAGAAGCTTCAGCAGGAGACCGACTTTGAAAGCATGCGTCAGTCGTTTATACGCCGATGCAACACGTGCATCCAAATGCAAGGACGAATCGTCGAAAACAGATATCTTAGGCGAGTTAACCGTCGTGATTAATGTAAATATTTTTAATTTTATTACACTTTTATTAAAGTGCTTAATGTATACGACTTGGTTATTTGAATACATTGCGTGCCTAATTAATTTGTATGACAAAAAATAATGTTTTCTTTTGGTAACTCAATGTACCAATTTACGTTAATTAGGGTCTTATCTAACTGCCCTTAAAATATAGGATCGTATGGTACGCTGTAGGTATACCTCCGGTCCCAAAATATGCAAGGTTTTGAAAGACTTGGTTAGTCTGGAGCTTGCCTTAAGTAGTAGATTAGTAGATCGCAGTCGCGTGCGGGTCAGTTAGTTTCCTCTTAGGACAATTATCGAAGTTGTACCTCACGAATCTAGCCACATCATACACGTACTGATAGGATAGTGTTAAAATGTTCTGAGTCTTAAAGAGTGCCTGAGCAGTTCCAGCCTTAGTCGTGTCATCACATGTTAATTATTAAATAGAAACTTCCTTTCTTGAAACTACAATCTGAAGACTGCAATCCTAAGGTTGCCGATTCTGAGGACCAATGAAATGCCTCTGTGTTAGTAACTATCGGTTTTATCCCCACACCGAATCACAATAATGCGAACACGCTACCTATTATTAACCCTATGCTGTCCGTCTGTCCGTCCATCTGTCTGCCCTAATATTAAAGAGCCGAGTCTTTTGAAAAGTAAACGATAGTGGTTTTTTTTTAATAATATTGTGTTAGTTACTTGATTTCGTAACAAATAAAATGAAATAAATAAAGTAAGGAGTCCCCACACAAATAACGATTCATTTATCGTAAGTACCTACATTCAATTTTGTTGAATCGTAAACACGGTAGAAACAAGCGTCAAAAAGTGGGATCCCATACAACAAACGATTTTAGTGCCGTTTTTTGCTCTGGATTAAAAGTAAATAGTTAAATTAAAATAAAATAAATATTATCCCATACAACAAACGTGATTTCTTAACAGAATATTACGAAGCCTTACGTGCGCGAGTCCGACTCGCACTTGGCCGGTTTTTTACTTTTACACTAGGTCGCCAGAATTAATATGGCGCGCGTCAAAGCTCTTATGCCGTTGATCAAGAGTCTATTATTGATTAATCCGCGCACGATATTAAAAGTCTCTTGCTATAACTATTATTTAATCTGTGACGCAGCAGAATCATTGAATGCTACGTAGACGATCATTTTGATTTACAAAATAATATATGCTTCTGTTATATTCGTAAGCTAAAAAGCGCGTGTGTTTTTTAAACATCCATAAAGCCTTTTTCTTCTGTGTAGCAACGTTTCGTATTTCTCTCTTTCTTAAACAAATTCGCTTGAAATATTTTCTGTTATGTTCATTATACATACCAAAGCTATGCTATGTGGTATTTCCAAATGCGTTTTGTATTTAATAGCAAATCGTGCTAAATTCTAGTTGAGCTCAAACGTAATCCGATAGGATTATCATTCACGCGTTGATAATCCAAGTGGTATCGATTAATACCGAATAATTGTGTCCAATATAGCTATTTTCAACACACTTGCTCAAAACGACCTTTTTATTCCACCGATTTTTGGCTCATAAACCTAGATATTAAACACGCGTGCTTTTTCAGTATATTACGCACAAGTGCCTTTAGTTTATTAACCCAAACAATTTACATTTGTAGCCTAGTACAGTCGCCATCAGATATATGGTAGCGGTCAAGCTACTCAAATATTTCGGAGCAGCATTAAATTTCAATATATTAATTACGCTAGATGAGGTCTATAATATCGGCCCATATAATTCGTCCTAAATTTAGGAGCAGCGACTTTTCAATAAATTCGTAACATACAATTAGGTAAAGATATCGGAACGGATAGAAGTCAAAAGTATCGAAGAAGCCAGGATGATCATAAAGATCGGAACATTTATGCAAAATATACCTTAAGTCTGTGTCACATAGTTCAAAATACTTTACGGTGGACCCATTAAAATAAGGTTTCAGACACGCATGATTAATATGTTGTCAACAATTTGAATTAAGAATAGAGTGGATTATTGAGACATGCTCCGAAAAGAGTGAGGACTTGTCATCGTGACAAATATATTTGTCTCTATCGCGAATTGAAAGGATATTTTAACTAACCCCCCCTTACTAATAAACGTTGAATAACAGTGGAACACTGTTCTGTCCTTATCTGTCATGGTGAAATTTGAATTCGACAGATAAGGACAAAACAGTGTTTAATTATTCCACTGTTATTCAACGTTTATTAGTAAGGGGTAATGTCTTTAAAATCGATGTTTTTATAACAGCAATATATCGCAATGATACTTGAAAACTTCTCATGTACCTAAAATACTCACTCACCCACAATAGTGGTCAAAATTATCTTTGACATTGACAACTTAAGTCAATATATACCTACCTACTCATGGACAAAATTAGCAGAACGACGAAAAAATAAAAATAAGCCCAATTTGTAGCTTATTCAGTAAGCTGCAAACTCAGCCTATTTTTATATTTTTGCATGTTCCGCTAATTTGGTCCATGAGTGTAGTAAAGAATTCAAATATGAACTATGTGACAGAGACTTAAGGTATATTTACCATAAATGTTCCGATCTTTATGATCATCCTTTCTGCTTCGATATTTTTGACTTCTGTCCGTTCCGATATCTTTACCTCATTGTATGTTACGAATTTATTGAAATGTCACTGCTCCTAAATTTATGACGAATTATATGGGCCGATATTATAGACCTTATCCAGCGTAATTAATATATTGAAATTTAATGCTGCTCCGTAATATTTGAGTACCTTGACCGCTACCATATATCTGATGGCGACTGTACCAAGATGTAAGTACGAAGAAGAAGCGATATAATTTAGTCGGGTTATACCTTTTTTTTTCTTAGCAACAAACAGTTTTTATGCGGCAAATAACATTATCTACATATTTATTTCAATAAATTGGTGAAATCAGCTTTATTACTAAAAAATAACTCAATTTCATTAAAATCATTTAAATTTTTCTGTAATTTGTATTTTAAACATGAATTATTACATTTTAAATTTGGCTGTTGGCCGATCTCGTTCGCGCCTTAGCCTTGCGTGCGCATCGGTATCGCGGCAAGAAAAAAAACAACCCGCCAGCCGCCATTTTTCGTAAATAATTGACGGCTGTGACGAAGATAGTTTGGATTAATTATTGTGAAGTTTAATATTAACGAAAATGTCTTCTTTAAGTAAAGAAAATGAAGTCTTGTTTTTTTTTCGCAAGTGTGTTGAAAAACGTCGTATGTAACACGTGTGCCTGTGACCATAATATACGCGGCTTTCTTGTGGCGCACTCGCTTCCGCTCGTGCGCACACAATAGCGCCTTGTATACAATGGTCAACTTAGCACACTTGTATCATAATGTACTATTAACTAACTAGTTCAATAGCATAGTAAAACTTTACTATAAATCGAAGTTACTACAACGTGCCGTGATGACATTTCAAATAAAAAAAAGTGCGGGTAGGTCGAAAAACTTGCACGACAAGCAAACGAACACCCTCCAATAAATAAATAAATAATACTCTTCTGTTTAGGTACTAGGATGACAGCGATATAAAGTGTAGGGGAAGATGGGGTGGCCTCGTACACTTTTTACTTTAAGAATTGTAAAAAAAAAACTAACTGCTATTTCAAAATGAGATGAATGCTACTTTATCATCCACTTATTTGGCTATAATAATTGTATATTTCAGTTTGGATACAAAGCAACTGTGCCAAGATATAATAGTTTTCCCAAAAAATGAGAATTGTACGAATGCACCCCATACGTGGGGTGGCTTCGTACACTATTAGTTTTTCCCAGGATTTATTAGATTTTCAGCTATTTCACCTGTTTCAGTCACCTTTTAGGCATATCTTACTGATCTGGTTTTGTGATTATAATTATTCTTGATATACATTTTTTTAACTTTCATGGGGTGCATTCGTACAGTATATAATTACATACATTTTGACTGTACGAAGGTACCCCAACCAAAACGAACCGAAAAAAATAAAAAATAAAAAATAACTGTTAAAGTAATCCCAAAACTATGGTTTACATATTAATCTCAAGCATCTAATTACAAACTATATATATATATATATATAAAAAATCTAATACGAGTAAAACTTATTAGAGACAGACTCATTCAAAGGAGAACCAAAAATTACTTTCGGGTCGCGAAAACACATATTAATTATTTCTGGCGAAAGCTGCTGCCGCACTGCCATCGCTTTTTGAGGGTAGCCTACGCATATGAGCGGCAGTCACGCATACAAATATGAACGCTTCAGCATGTTGCATAGTCAAGATATGACCACTGTACGAATGCTCCCTTTGTACGAAGCCACCCCATCTTCCCCTAACATCTTTACTTTACGTAACCTTATTTGGTCTATCATTGCGACAAAGGTTCTACGGTGGTACACGAATCCATTTTGAATAACTGTACATACAGCCACTATTAGGTATACTTTAGCTTAGATTATATTGGTTGATATTGGCACAGCTCCGCTCGTCTCCGCCTCAGTCGCAGAGCCGCACTCCAACATGCAGTCTAATCCAGTAAGGCGCCTGATGGGCTTAATTTACGACACACCCTTTGCTTCCTTCCCGAACTGAAGGTCTTAATAGTAATAATCACCAAGCACCCTTGAGGGTTCTAGGGTTTTTGAGCCATCGAGGTCGAAATCTAGTCTGTATTAAATAAAATACTGACACATATTTAATATGTTAATGCCTCAACAAATTCTTTTATTTTTGGTTTTATTATATTTACGCGCGTATAATTATTATTTATTACTCAATTTACCTGGTAATGTAATAATGTTACTTACTTTTAAGTATAACTGTATTTTATTGTTAAAAATAAAACCATTTGAATTTCTTGTGGCGCTTTTTCTATGCAATGTTGGACTTGTCCGAAGCGATAACAAATACCTATAACCAATGTGAAAAAAGAGCCATGTGAAGAAAGAGTGATGCGGACAATTTACCGAATAAGTTAGTTAAATTAAATCAGATAATGATTATAAAAATAATTAATATTATCAACTCAGTATTACCACTTGCGCGCCGGAAGCAACCACGTCCCCAATGTTCACGCCTGTCATTATTATGAATATAGCCCCATCCGAAATTGGTCAATTTAACTGTTTAACACTGGCTAGGCGGATGCCTAGTAGTAAACAGGAAAGGCGCAGTCAACGAAATAACGAGAACAACTTTTAACTGCAGCTAATGATATCATGCCCGAAGACATTTTCCACACAAGACTTCTTTTGTTTTTATCCGAAGATAGGCACATTGATACAAGGAGCATCAGTACTCTTACCATGAGCTACAATTACCGTACTCGATAGCGAGTCGAATGCTCTGTCCCTCGCACTCTATAAGAATACCTCGAGGTCTGAGAGGGACAGATCACTCGAGTCGCTAGCGAGTACGGTAATTGTACCTCATGGTAGGGGTACTGGTGGAAAGCTTATTGTCGGTGAAACTGCAAAACCACGTAAGAAACCATTTCAGAAATGACCAAATGTAACTTTTATTAATTTTGTAAGCCACACCATTGTAGTAGCACCATTTATTGTCATAATAATGGTTTTCTTTTTCATTCTGTGTAGAAGGCTAATCTTTTTTTTTTTCATGCTTTGAAGAAGAAAAACGAAGCACATAGGCCACCTTATGGGTGTACTCTGAAGTAAGTACATTGACATTTTCAAAGTCAAGATTGCAATCTTACGATGACATTCGATGATGATGTTATGAAACTTTTTAACTGTAAAATAAACTTACGACAGTTTATTAATGATACAAATATTTATATCTATTTAAAGTACCTATGCATTTCTCTATATAAGTAACATCTATCGTTTTTAGTACCCATAGTCCAATCCTAGAGTTTAGTTTGGGACTAGGACAACTAGTGCGTGATAGTCCCTTGATAATATTATTTATTTGTAGCTTTGTGGTCATTATAAAAAAAGCGATTGAAACTTAGAACTCCACAGATTATGAAAATAATAATGTTGACAAAGTGAGTTCTAAACTAAAAACAGATTCATAAACTGTCTGCTTGAAACATGCTTTGTCCTTATCTGTCATTATGATTGGAAGGAACGGGACAGTCAATATTTTGACTGAAATAGTTTTACTGTGTGCTTATGAAGAACTAACAACTTTCTTTAAAAAAAAATAAGACGTACGTAGTCCCCAAACAATTAAGTAGCGTCAAATCTACAAGGGTAGGTAGATACTTATGTAGCCTTTAAAAGTATCGGCTTAAAGGATTTATCAAATAAAGAATTCCAATTTATTTCCCCTCTCGATTTTCAACGATGTTTTAAGTTACTGTAAGCCTTCTGAATCCGAGATCGGGGTATCTGGTGTTTGGAAATTAGGTCAGGCTGTAAGTCAAGAATAAGCTAGTGCCAGTCGACAGATTTGCGAAGATACCCCGTAGTCTGGTTAATTGAAATGGTCTTAACTTCGACTGGATGCATTTCATTTGATTAATCCAGATCCAAGAACTAGCAGAGGGCTTATTGCCTAATGCACTCGCAATCGCAATCCTTTTCATATTGACAATCCGAAGGCGAGTCTACTTTCAAAATGAAAACAATTGTTCCACTTTGAAGTCGATTTCTATTGCGAGTGCGTAAGGTACTAGGCTAATAGATTGCAAAGTTGAAATACACCGTGTTTTTTTTGATTTACGATAACTTTAAGGGAACGTTCTTTAGGTCAAACAAAGTTAATTTCCCGAAGACAGACAAATGATAAGTCTAACGGTTTTAAAGATATTTAATTTTTAAATTTAATCAGTTAATCACGTTAAACTAGTGTAAAAGGCTCTCTTAATTGATAACAACAATTTTCTTTTAATACTTTATATGACTCTTATGAGTAAAGAGTTTCCAATTGTTAGGTTTGTATACGCGTCAATACAAAGTGACAATCTTGTACCTGTCAAGGGTTATCTTTACTTGTGTGTGTATGTCACGCCAACATAGACGTATTTGACACTGATTATTAGTTAACTCTAAAGGCCCTTTTAGAATGACCAAAGATAAAAGATTTCATTATTTTGTACTAAACCGAAAAAAGTTTTTTTTTTCGCAGTATTTAAAAATCTAATGTACCAATTAGTTTCTATGGATATACCTAGTAATATGCCGAAGTTATCGTAAATCAAAAAAAACACGGTGTATAACCTATTAAATCTCGTGAACTTCAATGATGATTTTATTGTTGAAAAATACATTTTAAAAAATTCCTCAAAAATAGAATACAACGGTCCAATATTATTGAAGCAAAACCATTTTTAAGTAAGGCTACAGATTAGTTCAATGTTTCAGCACTCAACAATCTGAACTGCCTCGAGCTAAACATCCTATTCTGTAACGGTCCAAATTAATTCGATCCGTTATCAACAACTCTGCAACCTTCACCGGGGTAACAGGCTGTTGTCAAGAATGCCAAACATTTTCTGCATCGCAATCTTGGCCGCTTTATTTAGATTAGCGTAGCGCGTCTGCCATCTTTGTATTCATGACGTCACAACTCGAAGGGTTCTAAACTCGGCATCACGTATAATTTCACAATGAGTTTCTGCGTAATCATCCTCTCTGCTTTTGTGGAGTCTTTTTGAGGTGAACTTTCGCTTATACAGTCCCGTATGTATAATGAACGAGATTACACAGGGTGTTATAAGTTCGGTTGGATGTTACTTGTTTATGATATGCTGTAATGAGTTCCTTTGTTATTCTTGCTCTGTGTATTTGAGAAGCAAGTGAAGCAAACTCCAATTGTATAATCAAGAAGTTATTTTGATATTAAGCCAGTTTCATAAAATATGTTATTGCTTTAGACGAATAAAATAATAATTTTCAACCGTGTTAATAAAATAAAAGATAGGAAATAACAAATAAAGTGGACAATAGCATGTTAACATAATTATTCCCGAAAGTGGTGGAAATTAAAACAAGAACATACTTCATTGCTCAGCGCAGCGATGCGGCACTCCACCAGCGTGTTTTCCCGGGCAGACACCGCGTAATGTATCGTATAAAATGCTGATGTAATGTTGACCGACCTGGGCGATGCGTACACGGTGTATTCAGCTGGAAAGCGCGTCGAGTACCGCAGGGAAATGTAAGGCTCGCCCCATTAATATCAGTCGCTTTTGGATTACGTTCGTGTTTTTAGAGAGAATTTCTTTCTGTGTCACATTCTGCGTTAGGGTTACGGTAATCCGCTGATTAAATTTCAAGGAACGTTCGAAATCTTGTTTGACAGGCGTAGCGTGGGTCGTTTGTGCAATTTAGGACTTCGATTTAGTAATTTCGGTAATGACATGTCGGAGCCGGGTGCTGCTGAATGCTTAGTCGGGTGGTTTTTACTTCAATTGCTTCATGTTTTACGATTCTGTTCTACTCGTTTCCGTATAATGGGATAAACCTACGTTAAGCAGTAGTTAGACTAAAATAGGCTCCTTAAATTTTAAATTTCATGCAGTAGGTAGGCCTGAGCCCGGCATGAAACAGCACTCAATATTGCCATAACCAAACTACCGATACGAGTAATTAAAATTGTCAATAACTTTGGAGATAGCTACAAAAAACTTAGTAAAGACGAGATTACTATAAGTCATCCGGTGTCAATAAACGGTTAACATTAGAAAAAATAGTTTGATGAGAAAACTTTCGACGTGGAAGTACAATAATGAACTGGCAACCAACAAGCAGTGGTTTTTAAATAAATAAAAACATAGATTTGCCAATGGCATGGCACCACGAACCGCGTCTTCAATTTATCCAAACTCTTTGTTGATACACTATAAATCTACCATTTCACTCAAGGCACCGAATTGGATGTATCCTTGGATTGCTGACAGTTTTGGGCGACGGTGACCGCTTACCTTCAGCTAGCCCTCATTTACCTTTTTTGGCTAAAAAAACAAGATCAATGCGTTGAAAAGAGCACATATCATTACATTTTTCCAACATCCTCTCTAAAAATCCACCTCGGGGTGAGCAAATATTGGCTTTGTGGCCTGATGCTTAATCAGACGTTCGTAACCAAACACGGGGAGACAATGTCGAGTATATTGCTGGTATAAAATGGTGTAATCCATCAAACTGGATCTTTTGATATTGGAACCGTGTAACAGAAGTGCCTCATCTTGTATTCATGATAACAATAATGGATTATACACTTGCAGAACGTTTGAGGGTTAAAAAGTAGCTGAAACAGAACATGAGCATTCAAGTCGCACCTGCTTTTATATAAGTACGAATATTGCCTTCTGCAGCATCAGAACTGGAGGATTTGGAACTTAATATGCTCACTGATATTATCATCCAATTAAAATTCACAAACCAGACTGGGACTAACCCGCGGTTCTGTAAGCAGTTCCTCTACAGCATCACAATTTGGGTATCAAATATGAAACATATTGCTGCAATGATTCTTTGCATTTTAAAATCGATCAAGCCATTACTCAACTGGACAAGGCAGTTAGGAAAAAAACATTCAAGTAAAGATTAAATTCTGTTACAAGACGTTCAATATCTACCATTCAAAACCTACTTCTATGTGTTTTGTGCTAAAAAGGATGGCAGCGTTGTATCTAGTCACTTTAGCCTTGCATTTGCATTCGTTTCAAAACTTTTAATCTTACAAATGCACTTAGTCTTGTAGTGATGGCTTTATAACTTCATTCAAATACCTTATCCCCTACCATTTACTAATAAAAAGGGGTTAACTTAAACAATACCCTTTAACAAACTATCTATTTTTCTAAACGTTTACGCAAGCCAGATTTATAAATTTAAAATGTTAAACGAAAATCCTCCCGAGAACGAAAGCTTACGAGAGCTTCAACAAATATTAATCCATATTACGTTCCAGACACATTGTTTCGTCTGAGGCACCTGACACTAAGTACGTTTCAGCTCTTGTTTAGTCCTTGAAGAGTATTTTTCGCGCCATTTCTCACGCACTTTTTTTTACAATTTAGCAGAATTTACTGTTATTAAAACCTTGACTGGCCAGCGTAAATTTAATCATCTAAAAATTCGCAAAACAAAACAAATTCCTTTATCGCATTTTTAATAATCCCTATATTAAACCTCCGAATATTTTGGGAAACAATTCATTGCGGTCCGATTCACAAAGCCTACGCGGGTTGACGTCATCAACAACAGACGCGTGCGGCAAAATTTATCTTTTATTTCGTAAAAGTGACGAGTTTATTTTTGTATCCGATATTGAAGCTACCGTTGCCATAGGGCATTTTCTTTTGTTTTGTCTGATAACTTAATTAACTTTCATGGCTGAATATTTAACATGAATATGTAAGTTTTTGCGAAAGAAATAGATATAACGAGCTGTAAAAAATTGCGGGGTTAGATTTGCTTTTTCTTGTGCTGGATTAACCTGACTTGATCTTACTTCGCGCAGTCCCTGAGAAACTTATAATTTTACGCAACTTCGTACAAAAACAAGAGTAACATTTATATATTAGACAGAAAATAATGTCTTGTCAGGTACTCTCCGACACGGTAGGATTTTTTAAGTAATAAGCTTAATTATTATTGTTAATGACAAGTGTTCGAGACTGCAAGAGTGCAAAGTATTTAGTGTCTATGATTTATTCAACAATTTCAGCTTTTAAAGCTTTTACGTTTGAACTTTCTAAGCGCGGCAGCAGCGTTGCAAGCCTTGAATCCAAAGTAGTTATTAATTACTACTACTGAATGAACTCTTGGGTCAATGGGTCATCTTGAATCCAAAATCTTTACCTATTAATTACTACTGAACTCTAAAAATTAAATGACTGAGAATAACGTAATTTTTGTGCCAATTACACAGGGCAGTAAATAAAAACGTAACCCAGTGGATTGTTTACGTTTTTATGTGCCTATAAAAGCGTCAACCGTTGTTATTGCATTTTAAGCCCTTGAAATATGTTATGTAAATAGGTCGGCGTTTAATTCCGCGCCCTGAACCTTGTCGCCATTGTGTTTTGCAATAATAACTGTTTAGATGTATTCCTCTTTTAAAATTGAAAGGGCTTTCATTTAAATGTTTTTAATGTTGTAAACTATAGTATGTATCTTTAATCACTCTTGTTGAAGTTTTAATAACTTTCAGCTTTTATTGTTGGTCTGAAAGACTGGTTGAAGATGATTGTCGTAATTACTGATTAATCAAACCATTACCATTACTAATATTTCCACTTTTATTGCTGTCTCTTTTGCTTGGAAACTTAGCCTAATAAAAACATAATCAAGTTGTGCTAAATAGTCCATTTTATTTTCCCTATATCAAGAAATACTTAATATTCGTAGAGCACAAAACATTTTTAACAATCATTGACAAAATTTAGTAAGCGCAGACAAAACAATTCTTACTTATTGGCATTTTATCAGTTCGGGGGTCCCAGCTCGGCAGCGACCGATACAATTATCATAATCCCTGCCGCCATGGAATTGGGCCGGTAATCTCGAAACTTTGTCGCGAGGACCTGACCCGAAGTCCATTTCGGCTTTTATAGAAATTTATTGATAAGATGAAACCTTATCCATATTTACGAGAAGAGCTACCATTTTAGGTTTTTCGATTACGTCCTTTCTTAACTGAACTACTTAGATATTTTCAAAAGTTTTGATTGAATTTAGGACTGGCATGAAGTTAAGATGGACTCGTACTCGTGGGGCAATAAATGGTCACACCTCTCCACTTACACACCTTAGGTGTTACAAACAGCCCCTTGTGCAGAGCATGCATGACAACGGAGAAGAATTGGTGCTTCCGTCGTCATAAAATGTCATGACGTGGCAAGCAACCGAACACAACACCTCCGACGGAAGGTTAATTCTTCATCAGAATTCTCAGTGGAACTGGGTTGGCAAGAGTAGTTAGGTCACTTCAACAGAAATAAACTGCTTAACAGAAATCAGTACGGCTTCACCAGAGGACGATCCACAACTGACACAGCATCTGTACTCATTAAATTATATATACAATGTTTGGGAGAAATCTTGTGATGCAATAGGATTTTTTGTGACCTTTCTAAAGCTTTCGATTGCGTATATCATGCGACTCTTATACTAAAATTAGAACATTATGGTCTGCCAAATAATTCTCTAAATCTTATGTCTTCATATCTTAGTGATAGAACATAAACGATTGTGGTAAACAAAACACAGTCCATGGGAGCAGCTATTAAACTAGGTGTGCCTCAGGGCTCTATATTAGGTCCTTTCTTATTTTTGGTTAATATTCATGAATTCGCATGGTAGATAATCTTTGTGATATTGTGCTATTTGCTGATGATACATCATTAATTTTCAAGGTAGACCAAAAATCGGTCGATTACAGTAGGATAAATGCCACGGTAAAGTACTTAATTGGTTTACTAGTAACAATTTGCTACTCAATGCTTAAAAAAACAAATATGTTAGGTTCGCTTTGCCTAATGTTAGACCAGTAGAATCTAGTATATTTCTGAATGATGAGTGTTTGGTAATGGTAGATAAGGCGCTTTTCTTAGGGATAACCATAGATAAAAACTTGCAATGGAGTCCCCATATAGCAGTACTAGCAGGTAAATTAAGTTCGGCAGCTTATGCTGTTAGGAAAATCAGGCAGCTTACCATGATGCGACACCTCGCTTAGTTCATTATAGTTATTTTCATAGTGTTATGTCGTACGGTATTCTGGTTTGGGGAAAAGCTGCTGACATACAGACTATATTCGTGTCACGAAAAAGAGCCATTCGTTCTATATATAACCTCAACTCCCGTGATTCCTACAGATTACTATTTAAAGAAATTAGTATCTTGACAGTAGCATCACAATTTATTTATGAGAATATTATTTATGTCATTAAAAATCAAGACACTTTTGTTAAGAATTGTTATACATAATTTGAATACGGGAAATAAAATAAAATTGCTATTAAAAAAAGAACTTGTCCGTAAGGTTTATAAATCATTTGTAAGTCAATGCATTCATTTATATAATAAACTAACGCAGTTTTAAAGTTACCATTTTTAGTACTTAAAACTTACTTGAAAAAGTCGTTGATGTCTAAAGCTTAATAACTATAAGGTCGAGGACTATCTAACAGATAAAAATGGTTCACTAATATTTGACCAAATAATCATTTGACAAACGTATCATTTTACAAACTTTCATTTCACAAAGATATACTTGCCGCCGTATTATTTTTAAGTTTTTTGTGGTCGATATTGTAACCTAACCTAACTTATTTAATAAGCTCATTTAACCTATGCAATATGTAATGGTTTAAGCACAAACGCACTTTGCGAAATTAAATTTTGTAAAATGGTACGTTTGTCAAACGTACTTTTGGTGAAATTAACGGACCCCGATAAAAATGCTTGGCCTAAACTAAGCTAAACACCTAAATAACTTAATAATATTCATAAAAAAAATATATAAATATTGTATTATGTCTAGGGGACACGGTTTCTGAAGGAGAATGTATCGAAACTTTTTATATGGTGGTTTTACACAATCATAGGTAAGTATAGTTTTTTTTTAATGCTATGAAAATTCTGAGTTTTGACACATTTTCCTGCTCAAGCTATATTTTTTATTTTTTATTTTATGCAAGAATTTATTTTTATTTTTATTTTTTGTTAGATTCATTGTTTTATATTATGCAAGGTTAAGCTTTATTTTGTTATTATCATAAGTAGTATTAAAAAGAAAAGACTGACTGTTGAGTTTCTTGCGGCGTTTCTTCTCAGCAGTGGTCTCTTGCGAAGCGCTGATACTTACTAAATAAATAACTTTTATCTTTTATCTTTTTTATCTTTTAGTGGTACCAACACTACCAACTCCCTACGCAAAATAGGCGCATACTTAAGTCGTCGAATGGCGTAAAAGAGCCCGCCACAACGAGTAACGTATTAGACAGACATTTCCATACGTTTTGACACAACTAAAGCGAACTTAAGCCTAAATGTAGATTTATATTAAATATTGCTGCAAAAATACCTTATATGTTATGTTTTACGTGGCTCTCCACTAAGAATAATATCTTAAGAAATATTACTTAAATCACTGCACGAAGTCAAGAAGACGTTGTAAATAAAAAACAATTAAAACAAAGTTGAATACCTCTGCTAGTTCTTTACAGCTTATTGGTTCGAGATAATCGAAAACAAATTATGAAAGAAACATTTACAAAAGTCTTTTCAGTTAACAAAAGCCAATGTAACGAACTGTAAGATGAAACAGTATTTATTTTGTAATACCTACAATATATATTAAAGGTGCAATGCGGCTCTTTTTATTTTAAAATAAGTAAACAAAAAGTATATTTGATATAATACAATCAATTAAAGATGACGGCAATTTAAGAAGAAACTGTTCTTATAAACGGTATTTTCTCCCGGTTCGTAATTTTTGAAAAATATCAAATAAGTAATGTACATTTAGCTATCTGTCGCAAATAATAATTCTGGGGTTCTAGTGAAGAAGGGTGCAAATCTTTATATCCTTCTTCACCTAATTACTTTTGACTTATCTATCAGTATAAGTATCTGACAGTAATGGCAGCCGAGCTAAAACAATACCGTAAAATGGGGTGAATAGAGATTCGTGGGATGAATAGAAATACAATCTAAAATAAGGATAATATAATAACTTGTTACTAAAAGAACAGTTATTACACTGACAAGTCTTTTGGAAAGTTACGTTAAAATCTCAGTCTATCGATTAGTAGCATAATAATGCTTTATTTTAAGCTGTATTTCTATTCACCCCGCGAATCTCTATTCACCCCATTTTACGGTATTATTTTTAGCTCGGTTGCCATTACTGTCAGATACTTATACTGATGGTCAAAAGTAATTAGCTTTTACTAAGTAGAGTAGAATGGACTGGTATAGTATTTCAAATCTTATGATACTACTTTTAAGAATGATATTATCTGCATGATCATATTATGTTCGATCCATTCGATACCTACTCCTACGAAAATAAAATACGAATATTATATGAAAATTTCAGACCAAGGTTCAAAATGACTTTCAAATTACTTTACTAATGCTACCTAATGACATTTAACCCTAAAATGCGTAGCATAATGAACCTCGTTGCGTGTACTCAGATATACACGGTGTTACACGAGGAAACCGAATAATTTTAACAGCGTATTCCCGACATTATTTGGAGTTAAAATTGTCGTATAATGTTTGCTAGATTCAGCTTGGTTTTTGAGATATTTGCGTTTATGTTTAAAAAAGTCGTAATGAAATCTCCAGTACAAAACACCCTTACAATTGCGACGTTGCGAGCCCGCCACGTCTAAGTTGACTGTAAATTGACTTTCATTCAGTACCGTCATTAGTATGTTTACATGTCAACGTCAGCTTAATATTTTTTCTCCAAAAACCATCCAAAAACGTAAAAATATCGATAAATTAATATTAATAATCCAATATTCAATTGAATGCTATGACAAAAAAAAACAAATATGAAGAAACTTTCACAAATCTTGGAACATTGTAATTACTGAAGGCAAGCCGGATCAATTTTGGATTAGATTAGAACAGCATATGATCGGGATTCGGGATGAATGGCGTACTCGAGTGCTCACCAGTGGCGGTAACAGGCTGAAGAAATGGTGATAATGATGAAGCCGACGGATTAAAAGTATTCGTGCTATTACCAGTTCGTTGGAGTATCAAGTAGCAAAGTGTAAGAAAGACACCGACAGCAACGCACTGGGTACATACCAGTGGCGTAACTACAGGGTGGCAAGTCGGCAAAATGCCACAGGCCCCCAGCCCGAGAGGCCCCTCGGCCCGAGACAGCCTTCCGGCCCGAGAGGCTGCGAGCTAGCTCAGGAGTAACATGACGATTTTACTGAGAGGGCCCCATCCAATGAATTTGCCACGGGCCTCAGATGGTAAGTACTTAACGGAATCTTAATGGATGTAATATTTTTATAATATGCAGTTTATTTTTATTTGTTTATGAATGAATACTGTCGACAGGAGTAGTACTAGTCTTGTTGCGAGTTAATTTTGTAAACATTTCGTTTTATTATTGTAATTACTAATTAATCTTACTTATGCAATTCATGTTATCCACAAATTATACGAAATAATACACAAAATTCTTTTATTTTATTTATTAAGTAAAAGCATACCATAGATACTTTTATTTGCATCATTTCAACCCGGGGACGTCCTCTGCTGGACGTAGGTCTCCCCCAAAGACTTCCACCACGAATGGTCACACGCCTTCTGCATCTACCGGTGTCCGGCGACTTTCACCAGGTCGTCGGTCCATCTAGTAGGGGGCCGACCGACACCGCGTCTCCCGGTCCGTGGTCTGCACTCGAGAACCTTAACACCCCACCGGCCATCAGTTCTACGAGCAATGTGTCCAGCCCATTGCCACTTCAGCTTGCAGACTCTGAGAACTATGTCGGTGACTATGTTGGTTCTTCTACGGATTTCTTCAATTCTGATTCTATCCCGTAGAGAAACTCCGAGCAGCTCTCTCCATAGCACGCTGAGTAACTCTGAGCTTATTTAAAAGGCTCACTGTGAGGGACCACGTCTCCGTTCCATAAGTCAATCCTTCAATTTAACATTCATTATTTCTGAAGACACTTTGTAACGTCTTATGCCTAGTTTAACAACTAGATAAGGCTGACAAGATAATAAATACCAGTACAAGATAATAAAAGTTACGTTGTGAAAATCAAAATGTACGTCGTACAAATCTTATATCAATAACAACAATGTCAATGACGCAATGTAAGTCATTAATGTCATTATGATTGCGGAATGAAGTGGCCAGTAGTTTTCAGTTTGATGTATGGAGTACCCATGACAGTTCAAAATAAACTGTTTCTGGGCTACTTTTTGTAGACTTTGCTTTAAAAAAATCCATTTAATTTATTTAGTCTCAGTAATATTTTGCTTACTTTTACTGGCTTACTGCTGGTAGGCCATGGCCACTTGTTCATTTCATAATTTTTTAAACAATAATGCCTGACTCCAGGTGTTACTTAACTCTTCTAATGGAAAGAGATAACAATTGCAAACGTAGTAAGAAGTTTCGTTTGCATTTGTACGTAAATCCTGCTTTGAAACGATTTGTTTGACAAGGAAATTGCTCTATGAGTATGTCTGCCTCTTCTAATGAAAAGAGATAACAATTGCAAACGTAGTAAGAAGTTTCGTTTGCATTTGTACGTAAATCCTGCTTTGAAACGAGTTGTTTGACAAGGAAATTGCTCTATGAGTATGTCTGCCTCTTCTAATGAAAAGAGATAACAATTGCAAACGTAGTAAGAAGTTTCGTTTGCATTTGTACGTAAATCCTGCTTTGAAACGATTTGTTTGACAAGGAAATTGCTCTATGAGTATGTCTGCCTCTTCTAATGAAAAGAGATAACAATAAGAAACGTTGCCAGCTTATCCTAAGGTGAGATTTACTGGTGTAGGAAAAATAATTAATTTATTATGTATGAAAACATAACAAAAATTAAAATCATATTTCGACCTGGGTTCATATAATCTTTTTTGTTTCTTACGGCCTTAGGAACACACTGTTAAAATTATTCGGTTTTCTCGTGTTACACCGTGTATAATTCAGTTTCAGTGGGTTGTCATAACTCACGTCGTTCAGTGACGTTTACGGAGAATAACGTCTGAACACATTGGGGGCCGGTGACGCGTTTTCACTGTTTGAATTACATACAGTTGCTTGTTGTAGGCACTGAATCTAAAAACCGAAGTCATTACACTCAAGAGACGACAGAACCCAATTATTACCCACTATTTAATAAGGTAAATAATGCTTTTAGATCGAATGTTAACTACCGACACGTAGTGTGAGAAGGCACTATCTTGATCTTAAATAATTATAATGTACTATCGAAGAATTTGAATGTTAATCGGGTTAATACCATACTTAAGTTTGCCAGGTTGTACAGACATTTTTGTCGTGTCACGACGGGAAATTATAACACGGCTAATTTTACGCGTACCTAATGTCTGAGTACTAAACATTCATTCTTATTTCTTGAAAATAAATTAAGTTTGCACTGTTAGCTTGTCCCTCCCTTAAAAACTCTCTTCAATATTCAAGTTACATAAGTACATCGCTTTTTCAATTTTCGATATTCGGTTTTCAATTGATATTGTTATAGCAGTCAGGTTCTTTTTTTTAATAATTGATTACTATTGTTGAATTAAAACCGGTCATAAAATATCACGCCATTAAATTAGGAACTATTATTATTGTGTGGCTAGGACCTATAATATATACATATATTAACCCGTTACGAACTAGGGAATATTCTGTTAAAATCTTTCAGATACGTCCTGGGCATGGTGTATCGAAATGTGACATGACGTAGTCGATTTGCTAAAGCGATGCTATCAAGTCGGCCAGAAAGGTGCGGAAGTTAAGGTCGAACTTACGTTTACGTTTTCTACAAACGTTTGTCGCTGGTTTTAGCGTACCTATCTACAACAATTATGTTCAATTATTTATTTATTTAGTTGAACATGCAGCAACAGAATGACAGGGTCAATTTCTAGTAGTAGACTAGTCAAAAAACTAGTCGACTGCAGTGGAATTCCACCCTAAACCAAAAACGTTAACGCCCCATAAATTGTTCAAGTATTTAACTTTACTTCTCAAACCTCAAAGGTTACCCAAAGGTAGTCAGACAGGTTCATAGCCCGGGATAAACCAGGTTTGTGACCTTTACAATTAAACCCAAAGGGCGCGCAGCACAAACGACCTTGCCACTGGCCTCTATTACACGAACCTGACAGGTTCGATGACAATAGTGAAGATTCGGTGTTTGACGCTCTCATCCAACAAACGCGATTTATTTGCCGTTTTTTGCTCGATGTTCATAACGGCAACAGGTAGACACTTGAAAAAGTCACATAATATTTATTTACATTAATTTAAGGCTCCAATCCAAAAAATAAAATTTAATGGTGTCTGTTTGCTAATGTTGTATAGATAATGGTACGGAACAGAACCCTTCGTGCGCCAGTCCGACTCGCACTTGGACTGTTTTTTTTTTAATACCACAGAGGAAGCATATGAGCTTACAAGCCTCCTGCCTTCAAAAATATGTGAAGTCCTTTGTCCAGCAGTGGACGTCTTGTGGATGATGATGCTGACAGGTAAAAAATCAGTATACTTACATTGCGCACTGAATAGCTTAAATAGACCCCGGGAATTCATGGACTTTGCAATGTATACCGAATTTTGTGATGTAATGAATACCTGTCAGTTGTCAGCTGTCACTATCAGCCTCGTGAAATAGGGTTGATATTAAGTTTGCTCTAAGGCCCATATCTTATCTTATTATATTTACTTTTGGGTTTCGTTTAAGAAGATGCACTTCGAGCCTAGACCATTTGCATTCTGCAAAAGTTTATAGCTGCAGATCTGCTAAATAAAAGGTACCAACGTATAAGATTGTCGTGTTTTCCATACGAACATATGTATATTTTAAGGGCTGAAAGTATAAGCCCTAATTAATTTTGCTAAAAAACTTTTGAACACGGACACGACGACTGCTCGGCATGATTTGGTAAGCATGAAAATTAAAATGACCCTTGAGTCTACTTCTCAGAAGTGTAAAACAAAACTTTGCATTACATTGCTGCTCGAGAAAACTTTAAAATTAGTTACGCTATATTATTAAAGGTACTTAAGTAATTGTTATATTTTTATTATAAAATCGTTAAAACTACTTGAAACAGACACACTGAATTGAATTGTTATTGTTTGGAGAATTCAACTTAGCTCCCCATTAACGTAACTAGCTACACGATACAGTTCTCTTTAACTACTGCAGCTACTTACAAAGTATGATTATTTCTGTGGTTACTATTTTGTATTCATAAAATACTTGATAATTAATATACAAATATAAAAAATACTCACCTTTTGAAATTTTCATTTTGGCAGCGCCGGCTCTGCACTCTTCTTCGATTAGGTCACAAGAGTGTCATTTTACCAAATAATCTACATTCATTCTAAACTCACTAGTTTAAAGCTATATCCCTACGAAAACCTACGTCACTCATATCTGTTAACTCGGGTTAATTTAGTACAGTTTACTTACACTTCTCTAATTTAAATATGAACTGTGTTAATTAGTGGGCTCTCGGCCTTTTGCGGTAAATGTCGGGCTTGAGGGTGCAACTGAAAACAAGCCAACTTTGCCGAGTGGCTAGCGCGGGAAAACGTGTCAAGGTTGCACTCGCACTCGGCCGGGACCGCGGCAACACTGCAACCCTGTCACACACACACCTACTACTAAGCTAAATGCATTCCAAACTATTCCAACTCCTCTTGAACACCCAAACTTAACCTACGCACAGCACACGCCAAACGTTAACTTAGTCGCGAACGCATCGGATCGGGCGACGGGCGCAATAGTTCACGTCGTTCCATTTTCGAACTATGACATTTTCAAAATTAGTGCCATTCCGTGCAACTTGCAACGACGCGCAACCGCCCGGTCTCGGCTGCCAGTAAAACGAAACTGCCGTCAGAGGCCGCTGCCCGCGAAATTGGCGCAATTTCGGCGCATGCGCCCCGCACTTGCGAACCGGCGGGAGCCGAGCTGCTAAGATGGGGTTGCCACACGTCCTCTTTTTCCCGGACAGCGTTAAGTTCACGAACACCCAGGTCTTCTATGCCCAGTTGTAAAAGCCGTCTTGCTTCGATATTGTACAGTCGTTCATGGATATGTACCTATACACTAAATTGTACCTTGTCACATTAATAGTTGTGACAATTCATATATGGCAGCTTAAACATGATATTAAATAGACAAGGTACTTAAGTGTATACTATTTATGAACTCGACATTATAGACTATATGACTCTTCGTAAGCAGTGGGATTACGAACTTAAAGTAGAAGATGATCTAACTAAACCCAAGGACAATTTTAAAGGTCATGGATTTCTTGAATTTGTAATGGATAAATTTCTGTTCTTTCTAATCTCGTTCAGCGATCGAGTATAAAAGAGTCCTAACTTTTTTATGACTTATTTGAATCATCAATTTACATCCTGATGTAAAAAAACACGACATATTTCAAATGGTTTTTTTTATACACAACTATGTTAATAAAAGGTGCAGTTCTAAAGAAAGTTAAACGTTCTATATTTATTATACCGGAAAAGTTCTCGTTTTCTCAAATTTATCATGGTAACCCTCAGCGTCCCTGACTTGATAGGAAACCGAGAAACGTGACGTCAAACAGTCGTTCATAAATAAATGTAGGTTAATCGGACCAAAACAATCCGTAAACTTTACTACGGGACATAAAATAGAATTTACCTTAAGGTGACAAGATAAGTGACTTAGAAGCTGAGATAGAACATGCAAGAAGTTAGAGCTGCTTTTTGTGATAATTCGTGTAATATTATTCCATTACTTTTTATAAATAAAATTACACTACAGTATCATTTGGAATAACTTATTTTTGCAAATAAGCATAAACTAACTATGCAATAGTTTACATTATAAAACTCAATTTAACCCCTTATAGGTAAGTAATTTTTTTACTTTTGTAAAACAGACATAGTGAAGTAGTACCTATAATAGACTACTTCCGAAACATTTCCGAAACATTTCCGCATCAACTTCTAACAGCCAACAGGAAAGTTCCATTCCCTACTCCCAAGGAGTCCCAAGGTAAGTTATTGCGATTTTCCTCCCACCCATATCTTTATCCTGGCCTCGACATTATTTTAGGAAAGAAAAAATAAATGCCTTATCCTGATCCCCTCTTTGTTGTGAATATTTAGACGCCCTGGCCCAAGCTGTGCAATTTGCGGCAACTTTTTTAAGACGCTGCTAATGCCTAGGTCCTTCAAAATTAATCTTGCATTGTTATACGGGAGTTTCGGTTTCTTAACGACAATTATGTTTACGGTGTCCGCTCTTTTGGCCGAACTTTTTTTGTCCGAATTTCACTTGCCAACCAACTATTCGTCGGTAATTCACTCTGACAACTAACTATTGGAAAAAAATTGTACGACGTTTCATTTGGTCGAATTTTAAAGTCGATTATTATAATGACTTAAAACTTTTTGGATATCTATTATTTGCCAAATCTTTTACTTGGCCAAAAAACTATTAAACGAATAATATTTCGTCAGTGCAACAGTTCCCTTCCAGCCTTTTCTCTGAATATAATTTCACCGAACTGATTCATTTCCCAAACATCTCTTATAGAACCCTATAGGTCAGGTTTAGTTAGGTTCGTTTTGTAAAACCCTGAAATATTTACAGTTCGGGGAAAAAAAGCGGTACGCCAAATGGTATTACCGGGTCCAGTTAGGTGTGACGACGAGCGATCGTGTTAGGTTAATAGTCACCAAACAGCGCACGCAGCCCAGCGAGCGAAGCAAGCGTGCCGCGGCAGCGTCCGGCCAGTGCGAGAATTGACTTTTTTAATATTTGTAAAAGACATTCCAAAAAATAAAAAATAAAACTATTTTAAAAATAAAAAACACTTGTGCATGATTTGTCCGAAGTCAAAATAGCATCCTTGTAAACCTCTCTAAAAATAGTACGAAAAGTACGAAATGTATATTACTCTAAGTATTATTCTACTACTCGAAAGGTGGAATATTAAAACGTGGCTTTATAAATAAACACCAAAAATGCAGTTGCTAACCGTGATGTTGCGAAATAAAACGAAGTATGTGTCTTTAGGCGAAATGAAATTCTGCAAATAATTGGTTGCCAAGTCATAAACGGCAATCTAATTTTCTGCTATAAATAAGAGAAGTGTTTATAGATTTTATAGAAAACACGGAATGGAAAATGTCATAGAACAAATAGAAGAAAAAAAAACAAGTTGTGAGTCGCGTAATTTCTGCTACATTCGGTTTCTTACAGAACCCCTGTTTGGTTCACACGGTGACGCAAAATGAGTTGGACTTTTGCATGAAGCAGAAATTATGCGACTCACAACTGAAAAATTATGCTCGGTTGGCTCCACCCTAAGTTTGTTTTCTGCCCTTTACGAGTTTCTGTTTCCTATTGCCGCTCGAGTGCTCGATACTTAATACGCACGCAGTCGAACCCGGCGACAGTGCGGCTGACCACACCGGCTTGGTGCGCCCTGTTGAGTTTGCTTGTGGTGGCGCGCGGCGCGAACGGTCGGGGCACGCATACATGCAAGCCGAGCGATATACCTTTGCTTGAAGAGGAACAACTGTTTACACTGTGAAAATGTCATAAGTAAAGAAGATTGACATTTGTTTTGTTCCATTGCTTCTAGTCACCAATCAAGTTTAACACGACCATTTTGTGAAGGAGGAGGCGGGACGATTTGGACGTGTTTCAAAACAGCTGAGGGGAGTTTTTCTTTTTTCAAACGAGCACACAGGCCACCTGATGGTAAGTGGAAACTGTGACCCATAGACATTCGCATTCACAAGACTGCAAGCCTAAGCTGCAAATGCGTTGCGAAGCCTGAGGACTAAGATGGAATAGCTCAATGCTAGTCATTACACCGGCTGTCTAATCCCCAAACCGGAACACAACAATGCGAACACTGCTGTTTGGCGGTAGGTTAATGGATAATATGGTGGTAGCGATCCGGACGGCCCCAGCACAAGGTCCTACCACCCGAGAGTATGCTATTTTATGACGCGCTGGCCTAGTTGGTAGTAACCCTGCCTACGAAGCTAGCAGTCTTGGGCTTAAAACCCGGTAAGGCAGATATTTGTATGATGAGCGCGAATATTAGTTCGTGAGTCACGGATGTTTTCTATATAAGTATATATTTCTCTATATAAGTATTTATATTTTTGTCTAGTTCCCATAATACAAGCCTAGAGTGTAGTTTAGGACTAGGTCAAATGTCTTGACATTTCCATAGAAAAAAAGTAGTGAAGAACGGCGGTAAAGAGGCTAGGCTTTTTCCCTTCAGTGGGTCACTACACTACCACAGGCTAAAATAACAATTTTGATCTCAGATTTTATATGTTTAGGGTTCTACGTTTGAAAATCATAAATAAATGCATATAACATACTTGATTTTTTCTGTTTGACGACGGTAGTAACACTGCCTAGGAAGCTAGCGGTTACGGGTGCGGTCCAGTCGGTCCGCAGAATGATTTTTGGTTCCTGAGTGTTGGATATTTTCTATTCTGGTGAAACAATCATAAAGCTAAGTTTTGAATTGCGTTTATTTTTGTGAGATTATTCCTGGATATTTATCTATTTTACTAACTTTCCTAAAATGAAACTCGCCTAGTAAGTTAGACTTTACTATTTGGATACAAAGATAAGTTTTTATTTTTTGGAATGTTTGTGAGTCTGCCTGTGTACAGTTGGACTTTTTAATTGTGTTCATTGCCTTACCTAGTCAATCAATTTACCTTTTGGGTTACTGCACCATTTCAGTCATTCTTCGTTCATATCATTCATATTTGGTATCATTATTTTACGGTTTGATAACAGTGGTGGCCATTTCACTGAACACAATTATAAGTCAGACCTTAGTTAATGTTTAATTCATTACCTGACCTTGCTTCAAGTGGCCATTTTATTGCAAACAACCCCTAACACCTTATGTGCAACGTAATAAAACTCAACTTTACATTATGCTCTTTAATAAATGTTATAATAAGTACATTCCACGTGCAAAAATATTGCTAGCTTAAAAATTAAATTTGTTTATTAATCACATTCCATTTTCAAATATTCATTTCATTCATCAAGTGACTGTAATTTTTCAAGCTTGTATTAAATATAAATTTATCATAAGGTTAACTCATTTTTTATATAAATAGAATCTCAAAAAAATACAACCCGAATCGTGTTAATACAGTCAAGGAAAAAAATATGACAGCGAGGGTTTTTACCAATACCCTTAAGTCAATTCAACGTACTCGTGGCGAGGGCTTCTATTTCACATTGCTCTAACCCATGTTGGTTCTTTTTCGTTATCATATTCCTGATATTACGGTAGCATTTATTTACTTGACTGTAAGAGTTACTGTAACGTCGAGAATGTGAACACGATATTGTTGACGGTGTGGTAATTCTGATTCACTTGACAATAAACCACTAAGACATCAACGATATGATAACAATGCAAAAGAAATATGGGCTAAAACGAATTGTAAGGCCCGTTTCTCACCGGGACATCATGGTGGCGCAACCAGTCGCCGCCACCAACAAAATGTATGACAACATGCGCACTCAAACGGACACCGGTGACATATTATCCTCCATAGGGCTGTATTCATTCTGTTGGTGGCAGTGACTGGTGAGAAGCGGGTCTTGTAGGGTTTCTATTCCACTTCAACTCGACTGCTCCACCACCGGTTCAAGCTTAGATCAACCCTATCTACCCATTTTCAATCACTCTAATATCTAAAGTTGTAATTAGATTAATAATAAATAAATCTGGAACATTTTCTTTGAAAAACTTCATGACCTACTAGGAGAATCCTGGTGCTCCTTAGCCTATAGATCTATCTTACTTAGTAGATTATATTGTCAAGTGTATAACATTCACCTTGTTACTGCCGTACCTACCTAATACTTAAGAAGGCGGTGAGCTGCATTGTAATAGTATAAGCATTTTAAATTTAATGTGATTGCCAATAAAGTAAAGAATGCTTTGACTACTACATTGCAGTTAGACCTTTTTTGGTATTATGACTGATTAGAGATATGGAGCGCAGAGAACAATACTGTTAGGATATCATTAAGACCTTTGTCCATTGTCAAATTTTCAACCTTGTTTGTACAAAGCTATAATGAAATTATATAACGACGTAAAACGGTTCCGTAGCCACGCCGCAGTTGTTGTTTCGCATCGAGATGTGCATGTACCCACCGATGCCCCAAGTCGGACCCCAGGAGCTCTTGATGATCCAGAACTCCTCACCATCCTTCTCCCCGTAGCCAACTAGCAGCGCCGAATGAACCAAGTTTGACCTAGAACTATTAAAAAGAAACCTTAAAGATGTGTCTTGCTTATTATGATCTTTGTACACTCTCACACTTACACTCATTTACATGAGTTTAAATTGTTTTTTATTGGATATTAAGTTCTTGAATCCAGTTCCAGTATATTGGGAGAATAATTTCACAGGACATTTGAATATCAGGACGGTCTATTCACAGGAGTTTAGGTTAAAGTCACATTGTTATAGTCACAAGTCTAGTCCAACATAGGTACCTACCCTACGCAAGTCATATTTGAAATAATCTGGAAACAACAGTGCTTCAGCAGAAAATAACTTTCAATTAAGTGAAATTCGGCGAAAAAATGGATGATATAAATAATATAATACCCATAAAGTGTGTTTTTAGATTTTTGTTATTTTCATTCGTCCTGAGGCATATCCCAATAAAAAGCTCGTTTCAAAGCTTTTACTGAAGCAACTGGATTTAATGAAACTTATCATGGACCACCTTCGAAATATAACTTTTAAACCGATGATAAATCGATTACCGGAACAACAGACGGACACTTCATTGAGAAAGGCATAATTCTAAGAATGATTTTGCTTTGGGAATTGACAATATAAAATAAGTGTATATTATAATGGCAATTCCCGAAGCAATGCGCAAAATAAAGCGTTACATAGTAAGTTTTTTAAATATTTACCATTGCGGGTCGTAGAAGATTCCTTGATCATACGAACTAAAAGCTTTAGATACGAGAACAGTCACCGCCACAGGACCGTGATTGACCAGAGCAATCTATATAAAAAAACAGTTTGATGTAAATTTTATATACACTCAGGAGCAATGAAAACGGGTCACTTTCTATGGTATTACGATACAAAGTGACCCGCTGTCATTGCTCTTGATTAGTTTATAAAGTGTATCATAATCGCATCTATAGTTCAGCGTATCCGGGAAGCCACAACGACACTACAGATGATGGTGGGCGCACTCTGCCGTCTGCAGGCCTATTGTGATCGTGTTTATTGATGTGGATAAAATTTTGATAACACATCTGTCACTTTTTGACCAGTATGTAGGTGCGAGAGTGACGTGTGCTTTATTCATCGCTAATTTAAGTTAAAGGTACCCATAATGCGGGCTCTGTCTGTCCTCCTATGGAGAAAAGGCACATGTGGAATTAGTTCAACTCATATTAAACTCTCAACGGTAATTAGGTTATAATAAGGTTGGATGTGCCATACAATTCATATAGTAGATGTGCCTTTTCTCCATAGTAGGTCAGGCCTAGCCAATCTTGCATCAGCAAATGCTGCTAATATTTCTGTTTTCTATAGAATCGAAATGTACAGAGGGCCCTGCCAAGATGCTCTACTCCAAATAGCGTTTATATTTGCTTCGTATTTAAACCAACCGCGTCACATAAAAGCACTGTTTGACATTTTAGTTGCTTAGTTAACGGTTGTGTTATGCGAGCGTGAATCATCCATCACTTCCTATCTAATATAGGGTAAAGCAGTCTTTGATTGGCACCCATAAAACTAGACAAAAGCGCCTATTTTTTCATATTTCATATAATACCTGGAACGCATTTTCTTATTTTTTTAAATCTTTAAAACTACTTTTTGTCGAACGGTCGATTGAGTCAGAGGTGTCGTACGTGCTCGTTGAGTCGACGGGTAAAGCGGGTAAGCTGAAAATGCACGCCATGTGCTTTTTATACACTCAGATGGGACAACTTCAATTCGCCAGTTATGCTCCGGGGCTCCGGCACACCTAACGCGTATCTTAAGCGTTGCGGGGGTTAAGCGACGCGGCACCCGGCACACCGCAGGCGGGCAGAGCTTCAACGCGTGCCCGCGTTGCTTACACCTCTCGGCTGCGTACGGTGTGACGGCACGGTGTGCGTACGGTGTGGGGCGGCGGCAGCTGGTGTCAAGATGTGCAACGCCACGCACTCCGATGAAAAAAAAACTAATATTTGGTGCGTCAAATTCAGTTCATCTACATACCTTTAGTGCATCGATGCTTAATGGAGTGACTTTAGTGAACCCTCGAATTGTATATGTTTTCGTCATATTTTCCATGAGGCAATATCCGTCCTGCGAAAAATTCGTTACTCGTTATTTTATATTCAATAAATATTTTTATGAATTACCAGTTCTTGAATTTCACATCAAGCTTATTTTGTCGTGCTCATCGCAATCGACAAAAATACTATTATTGATTAAAATAGCGATAACAATCGACCTATAATACCTCATTAGCATATGTTCCGTAGTCGAATTCGGAGGGTAGACCATGCTCCATTATCCATTTGAAACTGTCCTCGTTACTCCCTCCATCGCAGCCTTTATTACCGTATCTGGAAAATAAAACTAACTAAGCAAACTATAGTTCCATAGTCAAACTAGGAACCCTTGTAGTTTCGCCACGTCCGTACGTCCGTCCGTACGCAACCTAGCTCAGAGACTCTTAGTACTAGAAAGCTGCAATTTGGCATGAATATACATATTAGTCACGCCAACAAAGTGGTAAAATTCATCTTGAATATTATTTTTGAACCTCCCCTACACGAAACTTGGGGACGTATCTCTTTTCTCTCGTCTACCCAAACAATAAAAATAAATCGACGGTGAAGTACCAAGAACTCCTAACTAACATTTTGACGAATTTGAGATTTTTATGTGGTTACGCTCGAAATTTAATTTGGCATCTTTACTGAAGAGACTGGTTTAATACTCTTTTTATTTAGCCGCGTAATAATAAATGACAATACCAACTAAGTCACGGTACCTTATTTTTGCTGGCATTAACTTAAAAAATCAAATAGAAATAGGCTAATATTTACAAAAACGAATTTTTTTGCTGACATTATCTCCTATGTACACTAGCATCGTCATTTAAACGTCCGTTCACCGTTGCTGCACGCAGGCCTAGCTAGCAAGACAGGGGCCGCCGGCGCCGGCGTCAGTCGCTCCTGGTCCGAGTCTAAATGAAAGTGAGATGCATATACGGTACTATGCATGTTAGAAAGAGAAAATTGCAGCGCTCGCGAAGTTGGAAGGGAGAAGTACAATTTTATTCCAGTATTTTCCGACAATTTGAAGTTGTTGCAACGAGTTAATAATTCAAGTGCCTACTTTATAATATTTTGAATGTAAAATAATGGTGATTATTGTGATAAGAGATTAAATTGGTATTTCAAGCAGTTGAACGTAAGGTAAAATATTATTATGTATAAAACTTTCATTAGGACACATTTTGCACTTAGAGGCAAATAAGACAAGCATTTGGTGACAATTTGCAGATGAGAAAATGTGGCTATTTTTTTTATGAATAGACATTACTAAATCGTTTGTTCTATCTTTTTCTCTGGGGTGGTGTGAAAGTGGTAAAATTTAGATGTGTGTTTTGTGTTATTTTTCATAAAATATGATATTATAACCTATTAAAATTTAATAGGTCGTAATCTCGTCTTTAATAATAGATTCATCCCGATAGTCCAATATTTTTCATGTTTCAATATGAGATTTTGGTGTTTTCATAAGCCTCCTAACTTACTACCAATACCTCCTAACTTACCTATCTCTGCCTATAACATCCATGTAAGGATGGCAATACCTCCTATCTACTTTTATCTCGTAAACTAAGCAAGATAACAGAAAACCTATAGTGGCAGTCTATTTCGAAGGCATATAAAATACATATAGTATAATCAAAGTTTATATATATTCATATATAAAAATATAAAACGTTTTTTTCATCTCCTGTAAAATTAGGTTTTCGTAGTTAGGAGTTCTTGGTACTTCACCGTCGAAATGTCGTTTTTTTCCTCCCTGCAGCCAAAATTACAAATACTTTTTTTTTAAATATCTTGAATGGAAGCGCATATAACGAATTTTAAAGAATAAACTATCGCGACTAAGTAGTCGGCATTGGTTTTTGAGATACAGGCGATTAACGTGTTAATACCTAAACCTTGATTTTTAATTCAGTAGAATTCTAACTGCTGTCACATTCTGACTTTTTAGGATTTTCAATATTTATTAACATGATTTAAGTACATGAAATACATAACATGGATTTATAACAAAGAAAAATAAGGTTTAAAAAGTCCAAAGATTTGTAATAACAATGATCAGAATCATCAATCAATTAATCAAGACCAAGAAACGTCAGAATTCTATGGAATATAAAATCAAGGTTTACTAAAGTACTACTACTACGGCACCAAATGACTTTAAATAGAAAATTACTTATTACTTGTTGTTTTTATGTTTGTTAGTGGTTTCGGAACCCTACCTGAGCATGGTCCGACATGCTCTTGCCCGGTTTTTTATTAAACTGTATGTTTTTAATCACAGGAATATTCTTTCATTATAGTTTTGTACCCGTCTTATTACAACTCTATTCCTGGCTTTGAGCTTTCGTCTCGATTTACCATTAGATATTTAGTTTCTTTGTGGCATGGAACAGAACTCTGAGGCCCATAAACATTTGCAACTACAAGATTGCAACTGACTCTGAAAACTTAAATAGATGATGCCACTATACTTTAGTCATTGAACCAGACTACAACAATGCAAATACTGCGGTTTGATAGCAGGTCAAAGGGTAAGAGGACGGAAGTGATCCAGACATACAGTATGATTTTTTTAAATTGGCTCCATTTTCTAAGCGGTTTTTGAAGCAGATCACTTCCGCCATATTACCCTTTGACCGGCTGACCTTGACCTTGACCTTGTCCTGCACAAGATCTTTCTATCACTAATAAATAAGCTAAGTATATGTAAACTAAACTATTACTAATAAGAAATAAAATTATATTTTACCCCCAAGAACAATCCACAAGAGCCTGATTTGCAAGCTTAAACGATTTTGCACCGTTGCTTCGAGCCAGAGCTCCCTCCACAGTGGCAGTAGTTACAAAGGAGTAGCTAGCTTCACAGTCTTCTTGATCCAAAACTGGTCCCACCAATCCTTCAAGCCTCGCATCGTATTTCGATGGCAGAGTTTCAGCAAGCTGTTTGAGTTTCTGCTGAGTGTACGGGAAAGGGACGTTTCCAGCTGTCCTAGAGCTTGCCCTTTGAAGTATTTTGTGCTTCTTCATTTCCGCTTCAGTTCTATCAGACATTTTGTTGAGAGCAAGTTTATAGCCAACATTTTGACGGTTTCTTTCCTCAATCATCCTGGAAAGAATTTTAGACAAAATATGTAGTGCAAATAAATTTGTTACTCAACTATTATAGTTTAGTTCTGCGTTTATTAACGTTACCTACCTCCAAGTTTCGTGGAAGATACTCCTTCTCATTTTATGCTCTTCATCGTCAGCATATTTCTTATTGAATTGCTTCTTGTATCTAGATAAAATATTTAATGGGATTAACAACAATGACATTGTAAGTTTTGTTTGTTTTATAAAACTACGGTTAATTATAAGATCCACTCAAAATCTGACATAAAAATAATACGGACCTATTTCAATTATATAGTATTCCCATTGTGCCCAGGAGTTTACTAATAAACAGCATGGATTTTTATAGTCTAGGTCCACCAGCTCAAATTTGGTCGCCTTTGTCGAGACGCTAACATTTAGATACAAGCTAATATTTAGCTAGTACAAGTGATTACTGATATAAGTAAATTGTTGGAATCTGGAGTTGGTGGGTCTTTATTGTCCTGGTTCACGTCTTATCTAACTAACCGCAAACTTTATGTATCAGTAAATAGGGAGCAATATAGGCACTTTTTGCCGCAGCTGGAGTTCCAGAAGGATCATATTTGGGGCCATTGCTGTTCTTAGTTTTTATTCCTCTATTCAGATGATCTGTTATAAAGTTATAAGACCTATTAAAAATGATATTGATCGCCTTCTACTACAAAATGACATAGATAGGCTTAGCGGTTAAAAAAGTGTCAGCGTATTTTGGCTCCCTGGATTTTGCGAGGTAGATAGATTCTAAAACCTTTTAAAACCTTATAAATGTACCGCACTGTTCTTTATCCACTTTATTCTTAACTTGATTACTTATAACAGTGTATGTGTGTGTGGTTATGTTAATAGTTAGTACTATTTCAAACTAAAAAAAAAAGTTTAATTTGTGAGCAAGTATTTAATGCATGCCGTAGTTCGTATATTTACTGGTATACTTGTATATTTACTACTGGCATAAGACGTGGTTTCCTATAACTGTGTAAGCATCGATTTAGATGTTAAAATAGATATAAGGTAAGTCGGATGTAGTATAAAATAAGATATAGCTAGATTAAACAATGCTTACGCAGTAAAAACATGATTTAAGTGATCTTCGTCTTCAGGGTTTAGGGTAGCGACACCATTAGTAGCTAATTTAATATCATTTTCTTCTTCGTTTTCTTCAGGAATGCACTCTTCTGGAGCTTCAACAGAAAACAATTCAATGAGTTCAAACCTAACCTTACCAAAACTTTTCTATAATATATTTTTAACCCCTGATGCAAAAGGAGGGATGGTTTATGTTTATCATTGTGTATCTGTATTTCTGTGTGTCTGTGTGTCTGTATATGGCATCGTAGCATCAAAACGGATTGACCAATTCCAATTCGGTTTGTTTGCGGTTAGCTTTTAGCTGATGAGATATGAGCTCTGAAAGTACGGGCGCTATTCTGCCTTCCTAAGCTAATAAGCAGTAAGTATCTGAAATTCAATTACCAAAGCAAATTTCATTTAATATTGTTAAAAAAAATTGATATCGATTACGAGAGTTTTATCTGAGATACTGCTTATTAGCTTATCTAGGAGGGCAGTATTATATCGGAGTTTTACCTACTTGTTAGTAGTGTTTTGAGTACTTACGCTGTTTAATTACTGTATGATCTTGATGTATGGAAAACAATTACAAATACATTCTGAAAATTCCCCACAGCCAACACTAATCAGCTGTTTATCTTTTTTTTTAAATCGTTAGTTGGTAGTAGGAATATGATCAAGTTAACGTAATATTATTGTGTTTAATTTAACTTAACATCCGCTTTCACACTTACGATGAAAATCACTAATATCGACTTCATGTTCGAAGTTGTAGAAGTCCCAAATTTGGTGTTCCGATATATATCCATGCCAAGTGTTATATAGCTGTTTTTCGTATCTAAAATTAACCAACAGACAGTAAGATCACATAATATATGTGGCAAATTAGATATAGATACAATTAACCAACAGACAGTAAGATCACATAATATATGTGGCAAATTAGGTAGAGATACAATTAACCAACAGACAGTAAGATCACATAATATATGTGGCAAATTAGGTAGAGATACAATTAACCAACAGACAGTAAGATCACATAATATATGTGGCAAATTAGGTAGAGATACAATTAACCAACAGACCGTAAGATCACATAATATATGTGGCAAATTAGGTAGAGATACAATTAACCAACAGACAGTAAGATCACATAATATGTGGCAAATTAGGTATAGATACAATTAACCAACAGACAGTAAGATCACATAATATATGTGGCAAATTAGGTATAGATACAATTAACCAACAGACAGTAAGATCACATAATATATGTGGCAAATTAGGTATAGATACAATTAACCAACAGACAGTAAGATTACATAATATATGTGGCAAATTAGGTATAGATACAATTAACCAACAGACAGTAAGATCACATAATATAAGTGGCAAATTAGGTATAGATACAATTAACCAACAGACAGTAAGATCACATAATATATGTGGCAAATTAGGCATAGATACAATTAACCAACAGACAGTAAGATCACATAATATATGTGGCAAATTAGGTATACCTATAGATAAATTAATTATTTATTACAAAAAGTTAACTGGAAGAGATCCCTTAAAGGGATAAATTCGCCTTTGTACAGCCCTGTTATATTTTTGTCCATTTTATAATTGTGATCTCTTTTGGTTGTACAATAACGTGTTTTCATACATACATACATGAATAACAGCTTGGAACGGCTTATGCTACCTTCTTTAGTTTGTTTGAGACAATCTTGACATTTGACGTCAATAATGACAGCAGGATTGACTAGCAATAATTTTGGTCCAAAGCCAAAAGAAATCATTCCGTAAAATAGATACGGAATATGTATAGGAAGGTATGTACAAAAAGATACATTACTTTCTGTTGAGTTTTCTCATAATCTATCTTTAATCTAAAAATCAATTGCCGTGCGTGAGTCTCGCAAAAACTCGAGAATGGCGCGACCGGCTTGTTATTTTTGTATTTGTAAATGCTAGAACAAGGTTTTTACAGTTACGAGAACAGTACTTTTTTCGCAATGTATTTATCTGCTCATCAAGACAAAACGAATGAGTCCCACATGATGGGTCTGCTTTAAGTATAGCGGATATCCTGTCGCTACCTTTTCAAATCCATCATCAAATCGGCTCTTAGATACCATAATATTACATTGTCATTGAGTTTACACATGTGGTACAAAATTCAGGCCATTCCATTAACGAGAACTGATTGAGAACTGAATTGAATATACAAACATTACTAGTCAAGAGGGTTGTGAAGCGACGCTAAAATAGCGTACCTAGCTGTCAAATAAATCCATACAAATTTAGCTCTGGGCGAAAACGTCTCTCACCCCCTAAATCTAGTCCGATTTTCACGTTTTTTGAATATATTGTGGTTATTATAAAAACCTAGGTCTGCGCGTTTCTGCTCTTTGGTTTTTAAATTTGTTTTGTTTAAAAAAATATTTTCTAGGAAAGGAAAACGTACAGACGTAGTTCTCGGACGGACAAGAATCGGACGAGGTTTGAGGGAAGAGAAACGTTTTTGCATTTTGTAAAAAACGTTGTAAAAACCAACACGAACAAGAATGTTTCATGAAAGCTTGTGCTTGTGTTACAAGTAGAAGTCTCTTTTAATTATTATTTTTATGGCATAGTGAAGGCTAACGAGCACACAGGCCACCTGGTGGTAAGTGGAAACTGTGACCCATAGTCATTCGCATTCACAAGACTGCAATCCTAAGACTGCAAATGCGCTGCCAACCCTGAGGACTAAGATGGAATGCCTCTATGCTAGTCATTACACCGGCTGTCTTACCCCAAATGTTGTAAACACTTTCAACCCAAGTCACAACACAATTAAGCGGTCGCGTTACGAGCCCCAGCTAGTTAGTACGTAATGAAAATATGTGGTATACCTGACAGGAACCCAGGCGTCGGTCCCAGTGCTGTTATCGCAGTAAGCCCACAATGTCTCTTTAAACTTTTTGATGAAGTCTTCTTCCTCATACGTAAACTTAACACAGTCTTCACCTTTTATATTATCTTCACCTAGAAAGAAAATTCAAACCTGTACGTATTTAAATACCTAGTTGGTTAGCGACTCGTTTTTGTTTAACGGTTAACTGTACACCTCTTTACCCAAACATACACGCCCCGAGTGATTTTCTTAGGGACACTTGCACCAAAAAAACACTAGGTTAAGACCAGGGGTCGTACGTTTCATGGCGATGACATCAAATGATATCAAATGACGAAATTTTACAAACAGGATGCTCTACTTTCATTTGGCAGGTGTTTAGGATGTATTAACTGAGACAGAAAATTATGTGAGATAAGAAGCGGTAAAAGTTATTATATGTATTATTGTATGTTCTGTATTATTGTATCTAGTTAAATACAGTTTAATCGCAATCAATAGGTATACGAATCACGACAGCATCATATTATTACTAAAAATGGCAAATTGAGACAATTTTCTTAAAATGTATGTGAAAGCCATAATTGTATTTATGACTATTTAATTTTATATTTTTTTATTAAATCATACAAATAGTTTTTTTTTATTGATAATGTTACTCGATGATTATGTACGTTTTAGGTATGAAGTAGGTATTTATTTTTCTATGCGTAATAGATTACTTAAATCATTTGTACATGATTAAATGATTGACGACTAATGGTTTATAATTACAATAAAACCATTTGGAATTATACTCTATGTAGCGTGACGTCATTTTGCGTCCACGGCATGAAAAATACGGGCCCTGGTTATTGTTGGTACATACGCCCTAACCAAATGCGTTCCGCTAACTAGCGTTTCTATTCGTTTCGTTTTTAGCCCTTAAAAGGTCAAATTTAAATCCTGGTACTAAAAATTACCACTTACAACAGATATTTTTTCTATTTTTTATTGAAATTGTGCAAATAGGAGCAACCTAATGAGGTAAAAATTCGTTCTAATTTTTGTTTTTCCCTATAACGGGTAAAACCAATCGCGTCACTGGTAGATCACGTGACTCTTTGTATCACGTCATCTACCAGTGACGCGATTGGTTTAAAAACGGAACGAATAGATACGCTAGTCAGCGTAATGCCCCTTGGCAAGGGCCCCGTAGTTTTTACCTGCTTCCTCTAAGCCCTCCAAGTCAGGAAGGATATCTAACGGCTTTACTTTTGAGCCCGTTTTTCCCGTTGTCTTATAGCAAACCATTTCATTCGATTCTTCTTCTGTTGTTTCGGGATGGGTCTGTGAAGGTAATCTCACTTTACAATAACACTAATACAGTATTAAGTTTAATTCTATGGTTTGAAATAGATATTTATGTATGTAGGGGAGATGTGTACAAAATGATCCCCTTAGGTAAAATGATTCCCCATCATATCCGAGTTACTGTTAGCGATATCTATCCAAATACTCATTAACCGTATTCCCCGCGACCCAGCCAGTTGTAACTCCAAGTGTCATGAAGCTGGAAGCACTGAGCGTGGATTTATTTAAAAAAAATGGAAAAGTAAATGTCTAATCTATGGTACGCCTATATTTAAAGTTTATTTACTTTCTGCATGTTGAGTTTAATTAAAATTTGATTTTATTGGCGGATTACATTGACGTTCACCTATAATTAAGCGATGTTATATTACCACACGTTGAACATGAAACTCATATTTTGATCGATGCCTTGAAATTTAATGTTTGAGGTAACATGATCCCTTTTCGTGTGTATAAAATGATCCCTGGGATCAAATTACCCCATTAGGAAATATCTATTGGTCACAAGTCCCACTTACCATCAGGTGGTAGGTGTGCTCGTTTGCCTTGTCAATGACATAAAACCAATATTTTGAATATTTGCAGATCATGCCGCGAGTTAAAAATCGATAAATCACTTTAAAACGTTTTTTACAACTATTATAAGTTTAATTGTGTTAATCATGTATTATTTAATTTTAATAAATATCTCTGGTCGCTCACGACTTGAAATTTTATGTGAGACATAAACGCTTACATATTTTCGTAGTCTTAAGCAATCATATGATTAAAGTAAACGCCGATTTTAAAAAATGTTTTTTTTATTAATGTTAAATATCACATTATCCAGGGGATCATTTTATACATGCATGTGTTTAAAATGATCCCTTAGTAAGCTTTTAGAAAACATGACGTAATTAATAAAATACTTACAAATCATAAAAAATAAGTATGCTATTTCCTAGATGTATAAATTCACTATCCTTAACAATTAAAATCTTGTGATTATATCTTAAACTCTGACCACAATGATGATTTTCCCTTAGGGGGATCATTATGTACACATCTCCCCTATGTATACTTTTTATTGAATAAATAAATATTTTATGGCATGGGAAAGGCCACACAGGCTGTTCGATAGTAAGTAGACTCAAGCCCATACACATTTGCAATCACATGATTGAAGTCTAACGGTGACAATCTTGCATTCTCTCGTGGTTTAATATCAAAATCCTTTGCTTGCTCTGGGGGGTTACCATGGCATAACTAAAGCAGTTCAGTTTAGGTTGAGAGAAAGGGACAGAGCTATGTAACTGCTATAGCTCTGTCCCTTTCTTGTGATGTCATGGCAACACTGAATTCAATACCAGTATTTGCGCCAAATAACTTTTTTTTAGCATCCATGACTAAAAACAACTCTAATGTATTATGTGTAATTACCTCGTATAGTTCTCCATATGGATAATCCTCATCAAGTATGGTGATTTTTTTAACCGCACCATCGTTGGAATCCAATCGAGAGTAGATGTCGCCCGAATCGCTAAGATGCCTGTGTGTTAAATTAAATTAAAAAAAACGGTTTAGTACGAGTCAGAGTCGCGCATCAAGGGTTCCAAAACGCCACACAGTAGGTATTATATTCCAATTGGAATTTGCTTTCATCGAATCGGCGCAAGCCGAATACACTTTTTTTTTAAAAGTATTTATTGTTTCTCTTCAGGGTTTGTTCTATAGCCATACCAAATTTGACGCTTGTATATTAAACTATATTAACCAAACAATAAAATTAAAATTACGTTGATTTCTTTTTCTCGTACCCACTTTTTTAAAAGTATAGTTTGAAAAAAAATAACTCGCTATCTATTACGGTTCAAAAGATACAGATCTATAAAGTCAGGATAGACGGACGGACGGACAGTCGAGGCATATTGATCTGAGATCTGAGATCCAAAGACATTTGAAATCTCAAAACTGTAATTCTAAGACTCCATGAGTTGCCAACCCTGAGGAGTAAGTACAAAGTAAATACAATAAGGCGATATGTTTTTAACGAGTGGAATAGAGACCCAGTTTAGCTTTCGCACGTTAACTTATCAACTCCTCTAAGCAAACAAGCGTGCGCCAATCGAGATAGCAATCGAGATTTAAAAGCAAAACTATTGCACTATTGCATAGACAAATAACATACTTACAAATCGAAAGTATAAAGCCTATAGAATATGCAAATGTTAGGTTTGGTGCAAATTATTAGTACCTACCGACTTACCTGTTACCTGCCTACCCAATAGTTACGTAGGTATGATGAGAAAAAATAGTTTTCATCGCACACTTGCTCGTAAATGGTGTTATTCCATGCCTGTATACAGAAGGACAATGGCCTAAATTGTTCCCGCGGGAATTATGGCGAGTTTGTCATCCCTAGGGAGTAATGACTTTCTTTTTAAAATTTGCAACTCTTTCGTACATCATTTCTGACTAAGGAGGTTTAATTTTCAGCCAAAAATTAAATCGGTTTCTAATTTCATCTTTAAAAATTAGCTATAGACTAACTTACATTACACCTATATGCTTCATTAGACTTCATTATTTTTATACCTATTTCAAGTTTATATCAACATTTATCATTAATTTTAGTAATTATACATTTTTATCAAATTGGCTAAATCTGGCTCGAATCCAGGTCGAAACTAAACGCAGTTATTATCTGTGGTAGAGGTCACAAAAAAAATATCGTTTCCATTTACGTTCCCGTTCGTCAAAAGTTATTTCTTTATATTTTGCAGAGTTAAAGTGTTTTCTCTTTGTTTTTTTTCCTCGCAAATGTGATGAAAACCATTGTGTGTATCACAGGCAGTAAGGAGATTACTAACTCGAGTCATTAAAAGCCCTCCGCCTTCGGCGTCGGGCTTCTAACACTCTCGTTAGTAATTCCCTTCATACTACCCTTGATGCACAATGTACTATTCTATTTGTATATCATCATCTAGATATCTTTTGTTTTACGGGCCAGTTGTAATGCATAAGAATAATGTCTGATTTTCCTTTTACGCGGTTTGAGTTAAGTTAAAAAAGACAAGTTTTGCATACTAAACCTTAAATAATCTTATTAACATAAAGGTTAAAAACCGTCTTAAAGTAGCAAATAAAACGTAATAATAATTTTGTTGTGTGTCGTTTTTCTAAAAACACTTCACACTTCTAACACTCTCGTTAGTAATTCCCTTCATACTACCCTTGATGCACAATGTACCATAACCTAACCTAATTGGTGTGTAATTTGTCTATTAAACAAGCAATGGCAAATAAAAAAATAAAAAAATATATCCTGGACTGAACATTTTCAGCCTACGTATTCGCCATATACGACGACAAATGTAACGTATTTAATTTGATACGAAATACTTTTTATCGATTAAAGACCCCGCTGAAGGTCGTTTTCTATTCGGATCTTAGACCTTAGACTAAAAGTTCAGTCCAGGACATATATATATTTTTTTAATTTCCATTGCATGTTTAATATACAAATTACATACCAATTAGGTTAGGTTAACTATTTTTTTCTGACCATTACCTATTTAAATTTGATATAAATTACCTTTTAATCGATTAAAAGGCAAGGTAAAAGTTATCTCTTATTCGGATCCCCTATCAAAGCGAGTGATGAAAATACAAACTCGAACATATATTATATAAAGGGTATAGCCGGGTAAGCATGGCGAAACTGCCCTTAGCGAAAAAAATAATTTCCTTTTACGGGGTTATTAACCTTTACATATGTAGTGCTTTCACCAAAATTTAAGCCTCAAATCCTTCAGGTTTAAAAAAAAACCGCATATAAAGAAATATTTTTTTTATATTATTTTAGCCAAAGTACTAATCCGATTTATTTGTAATTTGGATATGTTGTATATACAATTAAGGTCGCTTTCTAAAAAAAAATGAATGAATAATCTCTTGAAAAAAACAAAAAAAAAACGAATTAATAATTTTCAAAAAAATAAAAAAAATACTTGCGAGATTGCGACAATTTCCAAATTTACATATTTTATGTAGAATTTAATAATGTTTAACATATAATTTTTTTAATAACTAAAATCGGGATTAACAGTGTGAAAAACTTGAATTTGTAACATCCCATACATTCTTTTCAAACAAAATAACTTCTACGTATTACACTATGAAGTTATATTTCCAACGCATTTTGAATTTGGAACGCGACTTATTTTACTGACAAGGAAAGGTACCCAACTGTCCGGCTCCGATTTTGTTGATTTTGATATAATATGTTAGAGAGTAGTTTAAAATAACAGACACGTATTTTTTTTTAGCGGCCCAAACTCAACCTGTATGGAGAAATTGACCTCCAAAGTACTGAAAAGTGACTAAACCCTCTAACTTATATAGAGATATTTTAAAAAAAATGCAATTTTCATAGCGGTTTGATTATAAATGTTTAAGAAGATGAAAAAATAATGAGCACGCGTTTTGTTATATCGGCTAAAACTCTTATTAAAAAAAAATATCTCTTCAAAGATCATTGAAGATACACTTCCTGTGGTATTTTTTTATAATATTAGTTTTAGCAGATATAACAAAACACGTGCTCATATTTTTTTCATCTTCTTAAACATTTATAATCAAACCGCTATGAAAATTGCATTTTTTACTGTAGGCACATTTATAGCGCCGAAAAATCTTACCAATATTTAAAATATTCCACCAAACCGGAAGACAGATGCATCTTTTTGACTTCGATGGTGAATATATCCGGCCATATTAAAGCAGGCTCTGCTTCACCCTCGTTCTTCAAATTTACTAAAAAGAGTAACAGAACCGTATAATTAATAGTCAGACCTGCCGAATTCCAGGCAGACTAATACATAATTTTATCGAATGTCATTTCATCGATTGTATTATTTCAACGCTATTTTGAGCTGTAGGTAACCATGATGTTTTCAGAATATCTTAAACATTGATTACGTAGGTTAGGTTAGGTTAGACTAGTGATTACTAAAAAAAAACTCATGTAGCAAGAAAAACTTTTTTTCATGGCAAAGATAGGCAAACGAGCACACAGGCCACCTTATAGTAAGTGGAAACTGTGACCCAAAGACATTCGCATTCACAAGACTGCAAGCCTAAGACTGCAAATGCGTTGCCAACCCTGAGGACTAGGATGGAATGCCTCTATGCTAGTCATTGCACCGGCTGTCTTATCCTCAAACCGGAACACAACAATGCGAACACTGGTGTTTGGCCCTGCACAAGGTCCTACCACCCACACCTTCCGATGAAAATGAAAATTCTGGGTAATGCTACGTTCGTTGAATACGTTGTCATGGATGTAATAAAAATAATTATTATAATAATAAAATAATAAAAATTGTAATAAATAGTTAAATTAGCCCGGTAACCGGGCTTTATATACAGGATGGAAAATAGTGGATAAAAAAATGACAGAAAATAATTATAGTAACGGGAAAAACCCATAAAAACAATATTATTCCATATTATCAGAGAGTAGATTGCCTGACTTTTAAACGTTTACAAAACGAAATATTTTTACAAAAACGGCCAGTTTTATATTATCTATCATATTTATAAATGTACTTAAAAAAGAAGAGTGCATTGCTTACCATACTTGCTAGAGACTGTGTACAGAGCACAAAACAAGAACAGCAATTTCGAAATCATTTTCGAACGTCGAATGCAACAAAATACAAAAACAAGGAGTATTTATAACAACCGATAATACATCTACCAATTCATTAGTTTACTTTGATAAGGTATTAAACTGCAATGATTGTATAAACAGTGAACACACTGATTTACAGTTATTAATTAAATTTATAAGTCCGGTATTATTCAAAAACTTACAGGCTTAAAATTACCATACAAAATGCGGTTACGTTTCTCTCCCATTAAACCTAGTATTTTTTTTACTCTTTTTGAATATGTCGTAGATATTATGAAAAAGTAGCTCAGGTAGAAAATCCTTACCAAGAAACAAATGAAAAAAAACCCAATGAAAACATACTGAAACATGTTCAGAATTCGGGAAAATAGGACGTGAACCGCCCGAAGCTAGATCTGTATGAAAAAAATTGTGCTGTTTTTTTATTTAAACCTGTAGATATAACAATAAGGTTTTGAAACCATGACAGGATAAAACCCTTTTAAATATTTAGTCGTGTTCAATTTAATTACATTGTTAGGTTATCTGAAACGTTTTCGTATGCTGTTTATAACAAAACATGGTAAGATCATTCACAGTAGGTATTCACAGTATGTCGTCTTCAAACAAAGGTATATTGTTTGACTTCAATGTGTGCGTGCTTCGACCATACACGCCGCGAGCCACCACAAGCAAACTCAACAGGAAGCGCTAAGCCGGTTTAATTTTAAATTTGCCGGGATGAAAAGTTACCTATGTGTAATCCACGTTATGGGCAAGCTCCATTTCAAATTTCTTCCAAATCAGCCTAGTCTATACCCTGTCTATTTAACAGAGTTAACAAAGCGTTGTCTCTGTTGCACTTTTGTATGAAAATGAAAGGGACAAGAAACTGCCAGTGGGCGTCAACAAACGCACGTCAATGGCGGGCTCGGCTTACATGCCGCCTGTTGTTAAAATATTCGTAATATTTCTCGTTATTTTTGTTTGTAGTTAGAGGCACCTCAAATAATTAACTTACTGATAACATCACATTGTCATGTCATGTTAATTCATCTATAGGTAAATCCTAATTATGTAATTTAAAGTAGTAGATAATAATATTTAAATATGTGCCCTGCAGTGCCGAGTAAACAAGCCGAGTCACAGGTTTAATAGGAAACAGTCCAAAAAACAAGCCGAGTCACAGGTTAAACGGGAAACAGTCCAATAAACGAGCCAGGTAAAAATTTGTAACCAAAGATAAGCACTTGAAAGCGTCCGCACCGTACGAGCGACAGATGTTGACTAAACTTTGACAGGCATGTAAACCTACCTTGTGCCTGTGCATCGTCCTTATCGCTGACCAATCACGTGCATTCTCTGTTATCTAGTATTAACTCTGTTAAATAGACAAGGTATAGTCACACAAACTTTCGCATTTAAAACATTAGTAGGATAACTACTATAATAAAAAAACAATAAGTAAACATAATATACATAATATATCTTAGAAAAAAGCATGTGAGATTCAGACAGACAGACGGACACCGGAGTTTTTACATAACTAAATGGCCAATATTTGATATCTAAACAATTAATTAAGCTTATCAACAGAACTGTTGATAAATTAAACGCTGTTTTTTAATTAACTTTATGAAACTCTAAAATAATTAATGGGTACTCGTAGTATGACAAATTATTTAACATAAGTACATGCTAATTTAGTTTGTACCTAATACATAAACCCTAACAGGTCTGAGTGAACAAAGAAGACCGATATTGTAAGTTTGACCCGGTTGTCTTTGTCTTTTTGATTATAATAAATAAATAAATATCGGGACACAATTGCACACGTATTGACCTGTTTTTTGTTATTAGGGTTCCGTACCCATTACTGAGAACCGAACCCTTATTGTTCGTATGTCTATTATCTCCCCACCCTGGCTGAAGCTATCGAGCTGAAATTTGTTGTATGCAAGTGGTCCACACAATTCCCTATAATTAGAATTTTGCTTTTTTTAAATAATATTTACAGTTTTTTTTAATTAATGAGTATTAAGCATATTATTTGGATAATTAGCGTCAAACGAAAAGAAAATTACACTGACCTTTAGTGAAGAAAGTATAAAAAATAAATTCTCAAAAGAACACATAAGGACAGTAAGTAGCACTACTCAGTTAAAAAAAAAACGTTCATATATATAAGACGTAAAGTCTGTTCCTATTCAGTAATTGTAATTGTCTTTAGATAGAGGATGAAATAGTAATGAGAATATAATGTTACCTCTAATAAGTTTATTAAAAAGGTGGAATATACATTCATCATCATCGTATTATTATACTGGGTGCGATAGAGACGAAAACCTCTACATTTTCAATGTCAAAAATAGTTCGAAAAAATATATACTTTCGACAAGGGTCTGTCAGTCTAATGGTATTTTCACCGAAACTGCTTTTCATCAAAATATACAATGTTAAATAGAGATTACTATCTTAAAATGGACATGAAGACAATGATTAAATGTATAAATAAATAATATGACTATGTTCAACCTTCAAAAGTGCGCGAATATGGAGTTGTAATGGTAAATTAATTTGTTTATAAGAGTGACGAAATGAATAGAAACAGACTTTAGATAAGGTCGCGGACTTTAATTTGCTTTTTTTTTTGTTTTTTTATGGCATAGAGAAGGCAACCGAGCACACAGGCCACCTGATGGTAAGTGGAAACTGTGACCCATAGACATTAGCATAAGACTGCAAATGCGTTGCCAACCCTGAGGACTAAGATGGAATGCCTCTATGCTAGTCATTACACCGGCTGTCTTATCCCCAAACCGGAACACAACAATGCGAACACTGCTGTTTGGCGGTAGGTTAATGGATAAGATGGTGGTAGCGATCCGGACGGACCCTGCACAGGGTCCTACCACCCGCTTCCCATTTCAAAGAAAATCTGCTTGAAGATATCATTGTCATAAGAGATGCTAAGTCATTTGTAATTTCTAGGAAACTCAACCTTATTGCTGTAGAATGTCAGATAGACTTAGGAAGGTGAATGACAATGACAACTACCTAATTGTTCGAGACAATACAGCTAAAGCTAATACTAAGAACAAAGTTTTCTGTGTTAGCTCTTTCAAAGTTGTTTACCGAGATTTTGCTGAAATAGCCGGAAAAACAATCAAATATAGGACGCTTTGCCGTTTTCGCATCGTTTCAGGGTTCAGATAAACACCCGCATAAAATACGCCTGACAAAAACAGGATCCTTCAGGGATTTCTGATTTCAGCAGGATTTAACCCAACTGCCAAAGAAAGAAGGTATTGTTTTTGACCTGCATTATATATAATATGCTGCAGCGCGTCGGGAATGTTCCCCGCCATCATGCGCAAGCGTTGCGTAGCGTTACAGGCCCGGCTCCGAGGCGGCAGCTATAGTGTTCTGAGATTACGGCGGTGGTCACAAATACATATCGTGTCCCGCCAGTGACCAGAGTTTGATTTAATAAAAAAAAAAAACTAACTAACAGAATAGGCACGTTACTAACAATATGGATGTGTATATCTGAAATAAATGTTTTCTTTTTTTTTATACAGTGTGTTATGTCATCGGTGTCGGAGATTTTAGGGACTAACTCTGAGGTTCATACTCATCAACTTTTATTATGGGACCAACATCCAAATTGCGAAAAAAAAAACACCTGTTCCATACATTTCGGCTGTTTAGATCTCAAAGTTTGTTTGGAAAAGCTGTTTTTTTTTCGCAATTTTGGATGTTGGTCCCATAATAAAAGTTGATGAGTATGAACCTCAGAGTTAGTCCCTAAAATCTCCGACACCGATGACATAATTCTCTGTATATTGCTATACAGCGTTAACTAGGACAGTATGGGGAATTCCGAAAGCATATGAGATTCCTACAGAGAAACTGTCGTAGGAGACATTAGGCTTTTTATTTTGTTGTGAATTTGTTTTGGCATGTTAAACTTTTTGGTCAAGTGTGAGTTGTTCGTAAAATTTAATAAAAGGTCACACAGGGAAAGCCGCTTTGTTATTCTAAGTAATAAAGAAGAAAAACAGTTGGCACGCGCGCCCGAAGGCATGCAGGTAAGGCAACGTGAGTTACCGCTTTAGCCAAGCCACTTCGTCGATGAAATCTGCGACCAAATTAAAAATACACCCAATAAATGTTAAAAACTCCCTGATCCGTTTAACAATTAGTCTATTTAAAACCGACTCGTTTAAGAATATCAAATTGGTACTCAATCAAAACGGTGGCGGTACATTCTGAAAATTAAAGGTTTAGTTAGTCGTCTTCATCGGTGCTCAAAGTACGCTGACACACCGTAAACGCAGTAACGTGACTTATGCGTCACGTTTTTAACTCATACCGTCCACACCGATGCTCAAAATACGCTAACGCACCGTAAACGCAGTAACGTTACTTTACTTGGAGTGGATGGTATGCGTTAATAACAACTTTGCTTACCAATACTTAAATCGTTTTAAATCCTAAATGATCATTCAAAATGAAAATTGATGGAAGAAACCTAAACATTCAATGTTACCCGACTTGTCATAGTTCGTCGTTGCCGCCATATTTAATTTTCATTACTGTTTTTAGTCACACTCACAAGATTAACACCAATCGATTGACATAAGAATCATCAAAATCGGTCTACACGTTTAGTTTTTAAAGCGCCACAAAGGACCAAGCATACATAAACACATTACCCTCCTCCTTCGGCTTCGTTTACGGTGCGTCAGCGTCTTTCGAGCACCGGTGTGCTCGAACCTTTATATTCCCACAGCGATCCCTCAGCCTATAAATAAGAGATAAGCTGACACTTCTAAACCGGTTTCGGAATCTATAATTACATTTTATTGCCCTTAAGTAAAATCAATGAGTTCTGAACTGCCATGTAATTCTGTAAAGGAACTCAACGGACGAATTATATTAACCGGCGAATTTAAGTTGACCCGTCGGAGCGTACAGACAACATTTTGATGCCACGCCCTCACAGGGATCAAAATCGATGGCTTTCTGTGCTCCTGCAGAACGTGAAATGGAGATAGTTTGCGCGCGACTGGATTACAGAGTCAAATTCAAATATATTTTTTACTCTAAAACTACAACATTTATTATTAAATTGGTTTACTAGGATTAAGAAGTTATAAATAAGTAATCAACTATTGAATCATAAATCATCGTTAAAGATCGTACGGTTTCGAAGGTGCAACTAAAAAAATTAAACTATGAGAGATTTTCTTTTTAATCGTGTTTTTAAGTATAACAGTTTCAAGGAAATATAATTATCTGCTTTAATTATATCCAAATAACAGATACATAGTCATTCTGGTTATTGTGATCCAGATCGCAAAAGACAAACGAATTTATCATAACATAATACTCGTACTGTCACAAACGTTAAACTGTGACCCATTTCAAGAAAAATATGCTTGAAGCCGTCGATGTCATTAGAGATGTCAAATCATTTGTAACTTTTAGAAAACTCAACCTTATTGTTGTAGAATGCAGATTGACTTTGGACCTAACGTGGGACCACAATTTAAGTTCTCGACTGCACATATCGTCATTATTTTGAAAAAACCTCGTATCTAATATTTCATGACGTACGAATTTAAACTTAAACGTGAATAGAATCAGGTTCAAATTCATACACCTCGAAATATCAGATACGAGTTTCTTCTACCGGCTTTTGTGTCCGGAGGATCCCATGATATTTATTATTTTTAATTATTCTCTATCGCAATTTCAATTGTAACGTAATTAATAGCCACTAAACTATCTGATTATGTGATTGATCTGAAATGGGTGTCCGTTCCTATGTCCCGTTGTAAGTAATCGTTATTAGATTCGTCTTGATGGCGCGAGTGTCATGGGTACAGTTTTAAGAATTTTATGTACATAAAACACTTAAAATCTAATCTATTTTTTTTTTATCGGAATACATTATATCGACGACAGTACCTAACTATCAAAAAATACAGTTGGGATTTTAAAGCTTGCTTTTTTATTTATTTATTTGCAGTTTTCTGTCTCTCTCTAACATCTTTCATCTTTGACATCACGTGAAACTTTTACAAAACTAGTAACGTACAGAAGCTGCAAACTTTTTCCAATGCGGTTCGATGCTGATAGATGTGACACCACCCTTAGTGCAGCAATTCAAACATGACGTTAAAGTGACAAAGCACTAACGTTTTCAGCCACATAAAGCCTATCGTACCTGCTTTTACATTATATTTAACCACAAGAGAAACTAATATTCCAATTTAATATAATTAATATCATAGAAAATGATACAGCCAATACCAATACCAATACCAATGATATAGCTCTGCTATATTACTTTGCTAAGAAAAAAGTAGTAGGCGTTTTACTTTAGCTGTCCTTTTGTTAACTGCATACTGCTGGGAGCCTTCTTTTATTTAACGAGACATTCACTGTTCATGCTCTTAAAGTTTCTGTATTATTTAGGCGTAATCGGAATTAATGACTTTTCATTCCTCAATACCTACATAAAAGGATTTACTTACAAGTTTTAAAACAGTTGCGGCGTCCTAAAATTACTTTAGGTAGGTAATTTAAAATGCAATAATGTATTTTTGTATCCTACTTCCTTTTGGTACCACAAGAGTTTCAAAAAAATAGCACCCGATTTAGATTTAGTATCTCCAGATTTTGCAAAAACACGTTTGTCGAGGCTGTGGTCGAGGTCATCATTCTGAACGAGAAAAAACAGTAGATTTTGATATGGCCCCAAACATTTCTTCCTTGTTTTCAGTTTGGGTATTAAATTCTAACACATTTATTGGTGATAAAACTAATAATTACATACCTACATATATACCTATTTGGGGACAGATCATGTATTCTATTTTTCTTATTCAGAACGATGGTTTGTAGTGGTTTTTTATTGAATTCTGGAGAAAAAAAGGGTGCTTTTTTTTGAGGGCCATTCTACTTTTCGATGCCTAAAATGGAAATGAAAATTTAAGATCTATTTAAAAAATTCGGAGATATCTTGAGATTATTTTACAGGAGCCCCACGTTAAGTCTTAAGTAGGGGACTGTTTTATAAAGATACAAATTACAATTTACAAGTTTCCATTTGACACAACCTCGACCAATGACGACCTGCCGTTTGAGCAGTGTGTTGCCAGTTGATACCTGTAAAATTGTTACTTGTAGCTTTATAAAACGTGCCCCAGGTCTCATTGTTTACAGTAAATTTACCAGTTTTTTTTTCTTTTTCTATATAAAAGAATTTGCTGCTCAGATTACCACTGCGTTATCAGTCTCCACGTCACCTTGCAAATAACGACCATTGCGTTACTATTATTAGCCTTTTTTTACCCAGCCCCACACAATTTGATATAATACATTATTCAGGTACGTAGATCAGAATCTGAAAAATGTGTGCATTCCTAATGTCATCTAATTATGTTGAAAAATATTACTTTAAACAAACGATCACGGGAAGGGAAGTTTTCTTAGGCATCACAAGGAAGAATTCACCTTGAAACTTTCCTTTGAATTAATTGAACTAAGAATAGGTAGTTCAATTAGTTCAAAGTATATATAAATATACCTACGAGTATGTACCTAAACCATATCAGCACAAGCATACCTACTTATCTTATATGATAGACCATGCATAACCTTAAACCAGCAAGCATATTGAATTGTAAGAAGCGACAAAAATCTTAACGAGTATTACAACTAATTACAGGCAAAATACAAACGCGATAAATACTAGAACCTTCTCCTTTGTTTTAAGTTAAAAATAACCATTAATCTTCATTAAGACGTCGTTTTTTTATAGGCGTTTTTAAAGAATAGCGTGTCTATTGGGAACGCCCACCGGAATCCTTCGTACTAGCATCAACTCCTTTATTTCCAAGGTCATGTCGGCAGACAAAACCAATGGGAAATGAGGAAGCTTACTGCCGTACGTATTTAATATATATAATATAAATGCGAAAGTTTGTGTGTGTGTTTGTTACTCCTTCACGCTGCAACGGCTGGATGGATCTCGATGGAATTTGGAATGATAATACCTTATACCCTGGACTAACACATAGGATACTTTTCACCCCGGCAAATTTTAAAGATCCCGAGGGAATAGCGATAATCGAGTTCGACTTAAAAGCTAGTTTAAGATACAATTAAATTGATAATATTGTTTTTAGGTAAAATTTCCCCAGAAATTAGAGGAATAACTTTTATCCTTGTGTTAGTTAAAATTAGCATTGTATCAAAGATTAATATTTCACTAACATACAATGCCATCCCTCAGACTCATAAGTCTCATAACTTCACTAACCGAATTTACTGATACTCTTAAATCGCTCAAGTAAAGTATGCATTTGTAAATAAAGATAAAATTCAGAGGATACAATTCTTATGCGATATTTTATTAAATGTTTTAAGTAAGACGAGTCGAAACAAAATAATTGCAAGTGATAAGTATGTGGTTTAACAATGTTTATTTAATTTATAAAAAGCATTGTGGCACCCGGCCTGCCTGAAAGCGTTGTGGAAATATGTATGTTTTACTTCTGTGCGATACTAACAATATTTTATGGTAGCTATTTCTCAGGCTCCTATTCTCTCCCCCTGTTCCCTTGAAACTAAGACACGATGCCTTCTTAGCTAGGTTTCATGAAAAATGGTTGAGCCGTTTAATAGATATCAGCTCTCAAAGAAGATATCTTTCAAATAGTTATTGTTTTAAAATAAGCATTTGTCATTACGTCCTGTCTCGTCGTATAACTTACTAAGAAAAACGTAGTTTTGTATTTTGATTTGAGCTCATTTAATTTACATAACAAATTACAAAACATGATTCTTTAATAGCTCTTAAAAAATAATAGATTTTAATTGCATGTAGCTCTAATAAACCGATATAAAATAGCCGACAAGAACAGAGATCCCACTGAGAACACGTCTAATTGATTTACGTTAGGAAACTTCTCTGTGGGCAGTCTACCTTTAACGTCAGTTCCTAGTGCAGCAGCCATTAATATTTCGGCTACGGCCATTTGTTTAACTGTCTACAACGCACAGTGCGATATTGTTTGTGATATTTTATAGGCCGTAAACGGTTTACCGAATACGACAAAACAACATTAGATTCAAAATTATTGTTAAAATCTTGCTCAGTGAGGTTGGAGCATACAATCTTTTATGGCATTTTAAGTGGTAGCTCGTTGTTTTCTGTTTCGTTTTGGTTTTAATTAAACAACCTTTTCTGATTAGGTACATACAATCATGTACATAATTATCGAAATTCATTATTTTCATATCGCTGAAATCGTAAAGTTTTAATTATTTCTTAATTAAGTAGGTATCTAATGTGTAGATGTAAGGTTTATATTATACCAAACCTCAAAATACCAAACAAACCTAATGTGTTGCAATATTTATGTCTTCAACACAAAAATATATATATTATAGCATTTATGGCAGACAATTTGGTCAAAAGTAAGTAGTTTAAAATGTATAAAAACATAATTTGATCCCTATTCCCTATTCCCCCCTAAAACCCCTACCTTCCCCTACCTTTGTTCCCTATTTCTTACATTGTGATGACTACCTAATCATATTATCGCAGTATCACGAGTACTATGTAACTAACGAGTAAAATGTGAAAGACATTCCCAAAAAATCCATAAACTTCACCCCAAAACAGATTTTGCTGAGACCTTGATTGGATTACCAAATTAGCTGATCAAGGGTAGCCCTAAGTCGGGCCAACGACACCGCCAATCGGTGCCAACCCTAATCATGAGCCGGCTAAAAACTACGCTAAATTGACTTAGTTTAGTTGTTATTTAAGTGATTTATATTGTTTAGACTCTAGCCCCCTTACTAATAAACGTTGAGTAACGGTGGTATAGCTATACAATGTTTTGTCCTTATCTGTCAAATTCAAATGTCACAATGACAGATAAGGACAAAACATTGTATAGCTATACCACCGTTACTCAACGTTTATTAGTAAGGGGGTAAGACTCTAAGACTCTTTAAACTTTAGAGCCTCAGAGTGGCACTAATTAGAAGTATAATTAAATCACGTTTTTTTAACACTGCTGTTTTTATAGTTCTTGGTATGAACGACGCCTATAATGGTCAAAAATCCGAGTAGTCCTGGCAATTATATAAAAACTTTGAAAACGATGCGTCATAGGAATTTTTGTTATATAGCATTCTTATAGCTGATAAAATTCTCTACAACTCTGATTCTATACATTTTTTACCTATCTCCAATCGTTGTCCAGATATGAGCTCCAAAAAACGGTCGATTTCAAATTGTATTTTTGCCCTCACCTTTTTTGTGTTACATTTTTCTCTATACATGAATCCTGAAAACTTTACACTCCTTTTTTTGGCCAATCTTGGAAAAAATGTATCGTACTAACAAAAATCAAAGCTCACTTTTCAATGTCACACCTTCAGGCGACCTGGTGCCGAGCGGTTATCTCTTCGCCAACCTAAAGGCGGGCATTACTTACGTCGGCATTTCACTGTTGGAACGGGCCCCTTACGGACTTAGTTTAGCTTACATCGGTGACTTTCCAGTGTTTCCACTAAGAGTAAATCTCTTGCAGTCACCGTTGTAATCCAAAAGGAGTTCGTGTGGGATCCGCTATGTCAGTGGATTGCCCTGCTTTAGGTGTTGCGTTATTTTCCAACTTTTCGCCTTCCAGTCCCAATCTAACATCAAATTACCAAATTTCAATTAAAAACCAAGATAACTGTCATCCGTAATCACTTAAGATTATCAATAACAAAGTTAAATAGCCGAATAGATAATATCCGCTCTTAAGAGTTTTTGATAAAGGTCATTAATCCATCACTGGATTGAAACGTTACGTGATAAAGGGGTTGGTGGGTTAATCAACTATCCCTGTTACTCTTCATTTGTGACAGACTCAAGAGAAAGAGACAATGCTGATGTAACTTTGAATAACGATTTGGCGAGTAGAGCATCGCGGAAAGTTATCCGAAATTAGGGACGTTAATCCGCTTACCTCTAATATATGGAATAATTTTTGAATGTGTTCATTTTATTTTAATGAGTTACAATGTTGAGCTGTGTATGGAATTTTCCAGACAGTTTTATTTTTAAATGGATTTGGTCGGTGTTTACAGCTTAAGATAATGACCCGTTTCAAAAGCCGCATCGGGACGAATTTAAAAATAAAAAAAAACTTGGGTATATTAATCTAAATTTCAATTCGTTCCTTTTTAATCTCTACGTCACTGACAAAACAAGCTTGTATCGAAATAAACGTATTAAGAACACTCAATTTAATCCCAATGATAGCCCGTCACTGCGTACGTCGACTTATGTCGAATAAATACATTATACTCTTACTTGAAACACAATAAACCTGACACGTTCATTCCAATGTCAACTGTATTCTCATTCGAATTAGAGCGAGTAAAGTTTTTGCTCTTTATACTAAGCCGTTGATACTTCGACGGGTTCAGTTTCTGAATTTAAATTCCTTTTGATTTATTGGCATCAATGTAGTACCTTACAATGTAACTGATCGGAGAACCAGAGGCAAAAATTGGACCGATTACTTGAGCGTCGTCGTCATGTAGCTTCTTTAATTGTTGAAACTGTTTTTAACACAACTTTGTAACTAGATGTCGCTACTGACCTGTTTTCAAGTAAAATACTATAAGCTCCGAAGGAGATTATTTTGTAGATGTAACTAGAAATGTGATCGATTAAGCTACTTTCTACAAATATATCCCTAATAGCATAGAATAATACGATTGTGTAGGTAAATATTAGGGGTTTAAATGGGAACCCCAATACTCTTTGGAACGAATGTATCATTATTTCTGAAATTGATATTTTTAGGCTAATCTTATGCATAGATTACATAGGTTAGGTTATGTTCTGTTCATGATCTATGACACTGGGGGTGTACATTTGAGTGTCGCCTATCTTTCGCCTCTCTTTTGTGGACATATCTTTGACAATTCTGTCGTATATTTTGAAGCCGTTTTTGGATATTTGTTAGATGTCCGGTAAACTTAGATACCTAACCAGAAACGAAATCGGAATCTGCATCCACTTCTACAAAAATGTGACCTCGAAAGTGATTCAAAACACACGCCCAAATAATGACCCAAATAGTATGAAATCCTATAGATGAAATGAAAATTTGGCGAAGTAAATCATTCTATGAAATGACTGTCGGTCAGTTTGCCATTGAAAAAGAACCTTTTTTCTCGTACCTAACTAAAAATTAACAAAAGTAAATTAATTTTCACCTTGAAAACAAAACAATACGTGTTCATTATCTGTTTATTAGGGAGATTCAATATCATTGATTTGATCCTAAGTTCGGTCTGAAAGGGATAATACACCTACTTTGTAGGAAATATGATAATCTTAGATCATGCCACTTAGTTACAGACGCCTACGACAGACAATTTAAATAGGTATCAAATGGCATGCGAACGATTTCGCAAGGCTATTAATGGCCAAGATACCTAACATAGATTCTGCAAACGTTTAAACGACAGCGGGCCTATTATGATGGTGTTTATCGATGTAGATAAACGTGAATAAAACATCTGTCACTTTCTGACCAGTATGTAAGTGCGAGAGAGACGGATGCTTTATCCATCGCTATAAAAGCGAGCGTAATACTGGCCCTGGAATCTATCCTATGTATTTTCATGAAACCCGACCAAGCTCAGAAGTATCCTGATAAAAGTAGCTTTCTTTTTAAAAACATTACGTCCAAATCAGTTCATCCGTTTGAGAGCTAAGGTGCCACAGACATACATATAGATTAACAGATACACAGTTAAACTTATTATAAACCCTTTTTTGTCATGGTTAGTAAAATACCTACGACGATTCCATACATTGTTAAATATGTTTACAGTCTTATCCTTATATTCATAAACGTACAATTACTATAGTGCACTTAAAATATGCTCTGTCCTTATTATTCATGGTGACATTTGCATCTGACAGAAAGTGACTAAGCAATCTTAAAATAGGTTTATTAATAAGTTGATTAAGCTGTTGTAGAACGTAAAAGAACCCTCTTATTCATAAAGGCATTATAACTACACAATGCTTAAAACATGGTTTGTCCTTGTACTCATTGTGACATTTGTATTTTACAGAAAGTCATAAACAGTAACAAAAATAGGTTTAGTGTAGGTACGTTAAGAATTTAACACTATTTAGTTATTATCACATTTACAACCCAATCGTGGCCTACTAAATAGTTACAGCATTCGAATGAAACTAAGTTTACCACGGTCAATACTCCCGTATCCTAAAAGCCGAAAATGCAAAAAACTTGTCTTAAACCTCATTTCCATCTACAGTACCCTACAGAAGGTATCAATGCTTGTATGAAATGAATTTAAATTGGATAATGGCGGAGAGCCGGTCGCGGCCGGACGTCACCAATCTGTTCACTTACGCTGTGAAAATGTAATGAATATAAGTTTATTGAATAAACTGATAAATTTCGCTTCTCTCGTGTTACGATATGTAAGCTTTGGTACAAAATAAGGTTTTGGTATTTGAGTAATCATATCATCAACAAACTTTGCTTTTAACAATCTTCTTTTAAAGTGAAAACTCGTGAGAGAGAAAAACTAACCGTATATTATACAAGATTCGAGGGAGAGAGTAGGTATTATTATATACTAATTTTAATTCGAATTCCAATTGGAATAATGATACCTGGGTAAGGCTGCCAAAATTGTTACTTTTTGTCCGAACCAAATTTTCCAGGTTGATTTCAACTAAACTATAAGCATTACAGCCCTTGTAGTTATTTGATTCTATAAAGCAACTATTGAGCTTGTTTGCCCATAACACAAACGGAATAAAAGTGTTTTGTTTCTTTAAAATTTATGTAATTATGTTCACAAAACCCCCCTAATTTTGGTCAAAATTGCCGTGTCCTTTTTTTTTAACGCTACTTAAAAACTATGTAACTTTTAATTTTTTAAACATATACAAAAAAACATTAATACGTTTGAAAGACCAGATTATTACCCTCTGTTTGAAGTAATTACGGTGTTTAAATACTGTTAATTGAGTATTTTATTGATCTTTAGATTAGTTGATAGAAATTTCACTTTTGTGTAACTATTTTTTGTGTTACAAGTAATTTCCCCTAAACATTAATAAAAAAGTAAGGGAAAAACGTGTTTTGATACAGCAACACCGTAAGGTGTCAACGCAATAAATAAATAAAAACTGACATTTGTAGTTTGTCTGTGAGTAACGTTGAAAGTGAGCGGGCCGTTTTCGTCATAAATTATCAAAAACTTGTGTTACGTGATTTCTCAAGTAAGTAATCGTTTTTAAAGTTCACTCCACTATAATTGTGTGTGTTGAAAGAGTAAAGTGTAATGTGAATTTGCGTCTAGTTTAGCTGATTTTCCGTTTTATAACCTAAAACTTTTGTAAAAACGTGGTTTTGTGTTACATATTTTGTGCTTTTGTGTCACTTTTGTGTTATCCATAACACAAATTTTGTGTTTCGTCACACAAAATAATTGTAAAGGTTCATGCAGATTGGGAATATTACCTATGATATGTTTTTTTTTATATTACGGTGAAATTTATTGAAATTTTGAACTGAATGGTAAATGGTACATTATGTACAACCTTATAGCAATATACGGCCGCATTCGACCAAACCGAAATAAGGTCTTATGCCCGGTTCCAATATTCAAGAAAAGAATCGTTTTCCTTACGTCTCGTTAAAATTTGACATTTGCTACGTACAAAATGTGTCAAATTTTAACGAGACGTAAGGAAAACCATTCGTTTCTTAAATATTGGAACCGGGCATTTATACAGTTGTTTTATTTTTTATTTACCTGATCTTAAATCTTGTGTCAAATGATGAGTTAGTATTTTTTTTTTTTTTCTTACCCACTTTTTAACCCTAATATGAAACGAGCTTTATAAAAAAAAGCGTTACTTTTGTGTTACATTTGCGTTACGGTGACACAAAAGTTTTTGTGTTACTTCTGTGTTATAAATGGCAATTTTGGCGGCCTTACCCACCTACTGTGCGGTGGTACGGAACCCTCAGTGTGCTAGTCAGACTCCCTTTGGTTTTTTTTACGTCGGAGGGATGGCGTGTCGCTGGTCATAAATTAACTGAATGCAACATATAAACCTACTAAAATTTTCAATGCAGTCAATAAACCACAGGCCAATTACTGCCAACGCCAGGAATATTATAATATGCATTATTCGGATTATTCCCCACATATTTTGCAGTAATTAATGTTGAGCAAATGTGCAAGTAGTTACTGGGCACAACACGAGAATGACGTGTTCAGTATGTAAAGTCAAATAAATGCAGTTTGTTGCAAATGAACTGTTCTTTGTTAACGAAATGATGTTTTTTCATTATTGGATGTAAGTAAGTACACTCTTGAACAAACTTTTTTGTAACTATGTCACCGGTGTCGTTTATTTACATTGTAGTAAATTCGGCTTCTAGTTTTCTCGTGACTTCAGAGATAATATTTTTTTGAAAACTGCGAGTATTGAGCACAATGGACCGTAGATTTTTTATTTAGCAGTTTGACATCTCAAAATGCACAAATATTTTCAGAGCATGAGCAGTGTTGTCCGTATTGATATTAAACAGGATTCTGTCAAAAAAATCATATTTCATGCAATCACATTATCTGCTTATCAAGATCAAACTATGAGTCCCAACACGTTGGTCTAAGTTTAGTATAGCAGAGATTCGGTCGCCACCTTCTGACTCCATCATCAGATCACCTATTAGATACCGAAATGGGTCAAATTTCAGACCTTCCCTTTAAAGGGAACTGGTTCAAAATTTTAAACGGACAACATACGAACAGAGTCTCTATTCAACTCTGTAAAACCTTTTTAAACTAGGCCACCATTACTGTCAAATAAATAAGAGCTATCAAAACGTTGACAATATCCTTATATTACCGTGTAGAATCTCAGCCCCTTTCATAAATAAAAGCTTTTAAAAAACTCATTAGTTTAATGTTATTTGAACCTTAGAAATGTTTGATGTTTGTAAATAATTACCAACTCAAAAACACGTTAAGACATTACAGAGCATCTATGTCTAGTCAATACTGAGGCCCTACTTTGAAAATCGAAGTTCGAAGTTACGTTAGCTCCATCCCTGTCACTCGTCATTCGAGATTAACTGACTTCGAACTTCGATTTTCAAAGTAGGGCCTTAGAAACATGGACATACTCTAGTACTATTAGGGGGCTTCTAAACGAGCAACATTTTCATGGCAATGTGTGGCCGGCAACTATACGCATCTTGCTCTAACATACGAAGTAAGAGTAAGATAGCACTAGTTGCCGGCCACAAATTGCAGCAAAACATGGCCCGTTTAGAAGCCCCTTTAAACTAACATATATGGCAACATTTTTTCTGTCGAACCTTAATATATAGTTTCTACTTTAGAGGACCACACAAAAAATTACAAAACTTGTTTTCGTGTCGAACGAGTGAGTGAAGACACTTAGGGTAAGCTGAGAATGCAAACCCTTTTAATGTGGTTTTCACGCTCTGGTGGGACAATTTCAACTCCCTGATTATTTAGTGCGTTGAGTTCAAAAACTATCACCTACTCGTAACAATCATGACTCGAGTACTTCATATTAAAAAAAGAATTGCTAGTATTGTGGTTTCGGATAAGTAACGCATGGTCGGGCTTTGGTTTGCACCACTGGATTTTATAATATTAAAGTTTTGACAGACGCCATATTTGTTTGTACAGAGCAGTTAATGGAACCGTACAGCCGTAATTGGTATTTGATTGATGAAAACCGTGAATGTTTTGTTTATTTTTATGAGAGGAACCGAGGCTTTGTTTTATTAAAATATGAATATTGGTGACAAATTAATTTGGTTTGCTGTGATAAAAATTCAATACGAATTTCACATAAATCTCAATTCGAAGTATCAAAATAAATAGAAGGTGTATAATTTGGAGGATTATGACATGTTATCGTATTTTCTACGTAATTATAGTAATGCTAATGGTGGCCTAGTCAAAAACAATACCATAACACGCCAAAAGCAATCGGGATAGACCAAAAAAAAAGAACTCACTGGTTGTACATTTTCATTAAATTTTGTATTGAATAGTTATGTTTTAATATCTTTAATTATTTATCACATATCTTGTGGATTACATGATTATTTTAAATTTGGGTTAGCATTTTCTAATAAAGTACAACAGTAAAATGGGTTCACTAATTTGGTTGTTTGGTCAAAAATCGTTTCCCAATGTATCACTTACCAAACATTTTTTCCCAAATTATCATTTGGCAAAAAATCACAAGTCAAAACAACGTATGGCAAATTATCTGTTGGCAATTTTTTTTGTGGCAAATTATTGTTAACTATCTATTAGGTCTTGTTTTATTTTACCCAATTTTATTGAGGTCAAATGTTTCGTTTTCCATAACATACTTTTCCCAAAATATGGTATGGTATAATAATTTACCCTATCAGTTTCAAGCGAGTCTAACCTACTCCCGGTACTTTTCTCGTAGCTGTTCGTTTTGGTGGGGGGTCACAATTCTAACCTAACCTACTATTCTAGTAGCAGTTCGTTTCTGTGAGGGTCACTAGAATGAAGAATTTATATATTTATACCAAATTACAACTCAATAGGTCCAGTAGCTTCGGAGCAAATTGGTTGTGACAGATAGACAGACAGATAGACGCTCGAGTAATCATATAAGGGTACCGTTATTTATTTTTTTGTACATAACCCTAAAAACTGAAAGAACATAACTGTAAATAACAGGTACCCAATTTAGAGACGTTGCGTTGCAGTCTGAGTTCAAAAAGGATTCAGCTCAGAATGTGCTGGGCCGAAGCCACGGCGCTGGTTGACAGCTGAACCGAGAGACCCTAGACAGAATGCACACACTACTACCGGTTTTTTCTTTTCTATCTCTCCACTAAACTAAAATGTATGGAATGACGTTGACCACGTGGTTTATCGCAACTTTCGAGAATGTCATCCATACTTTGAGTGATAAAAAAAACCGGCCAAGTGCGAGTCGGACTCGCGCACGTAGGGTTCCGAACCACTATACATCTAAATAAATGTTTTTCTTTATTCTTTATTATATTGGAGTTGATTGAATGAAAGGTAAAATGCTGTTTAGGATTTAAACGTATTAAAAAAAAACTAATTATTAGATCTCGTTCAAACTAATTTTCGGTGGAAGTTTGCATGGTAATGTACATCATATATTATTTTTACATTTATCATTCCCTTATTTTAGAAGTTACGGGGGGGGACACACATTTTTCCACTTTGGAAGCGTCTCTCGCGCAAACTATTCAGTTTAGAAAAAACTAATATTAGAAACCTCAATATCATTTTTGAAGACCTATCCATAGATACACCACACGTATGGGTTTGATGAAAAAAATAATTGAGTTTCAGTTCTATGTATGGGGAACCCCAAAAAATTATTGTTTTTTTTCTATTTTTGTATGAAAATCTTAATGCGGTTCACCGAATACATCTACTTACAAAGTTTCCATAGTATAGCTCTTATAGTTACGGAATAAAGTGGCTGTGACATACGGACGGACAGACGGACGGACAGACATGACGAATCTATAAGGGTTCCGTTTTTTGCCATTTGGCTACGGAACCCTAAAAAGGAAAACGTTAGGAGCGTTTGCATCTTGGCTAGAACCTCTGGTGTTTACCTACTTCGCAGCTGAACGCGAGCGAGATAGGAAAAATGTATAAATAAAGATAGCGTGTGAAATGTAAACGGTGTAGTCAAAAAAAAAGTTGAACGATCCTATTAGACGTTGCAAACCGTTGAGATTTATAAACTTCATATTGTCTACTGCCTGTAGTGTCCTAGCAACCGAAGCAACGTTTACGCTCAAATTCATTAGTCGATAGCAATCGATTGACGAGTTGTTTTAGCATAATTGAACCGGGAGCTATTGCAACGATGCAATGTATCACGAAAAGCATGCGGGCTTTCGACCAATGCAACTGTGCCTTAAAGCTGTACAGAATATATTATCGGTTACATAAGTATGCATATGAGTATTTCCTTAATTCTCGTTCTCCTAGACTGATTTTGGACAAAATATAAATATTTATGTAATGTATAAATAAATAATAATAAAAATAAATATCAGGGGACAATGTCACACCAATTGACTTAGTCCCAAACTAAGCTCTAGGCTTGTACTATGGGTACTAGACAAGGATAAACTTATTATAATATGAATATATGATAAATATCTGCCCTTACCGGGACTTGAACCCGAGACCGCAAGCTTCGTCAACCAACTAGACTAACGCGTCGTCGCGTAATAATATTAATATTTTAATTTAATATAAGAACAGGTTATCTCCTTAGCGTTTACCCACGGCGGGCAACACTTTTTGCGTTATCTACATAGGTACTATCTTCCGTGATAAAAGTCTAACCTTACTTTCTTTATTTTTATCCCAAACCTATCGACATAAACTCCACATCCCTAAATCCATCGCTATTAATTCATTCTAATTTCGCTGTATATGATTTACTAAATCCTATTAGGGCATTTATCATTCCCGTTCCCACGGCGTTGGCGTGTGCGTTCCTCATTACCGGGCTTAGTCCCGCAATTAGTGATGGGATACGGTTTTGCTTTCTCGATAATGCTGCGATTACATCCCGTTATTACGTTTGTTGCTGATGCTTAGCTTTGTACGGCACTGTTTACCCGAGACTTTTTTTAACACAATCAGAGAAGTTTAGCATTTTTACCTGTAGAACTTACTTGGTACCTTTAACTAGACGTGTATCTATAAGCAAGGTGAGTTAATTAATTGATTTAATATAGCATCAATAAACATGATTGATTCAAAAGTATTTGCAAAGTGTTTGTGAATAGCAATAGTAAAAATAAACCTCAACGAAAATTAATGTGGAGCGGTCTTCAGTTATTCATATTCTAAAGTAAAATGGCTAACCTGCCGTAGCAAAAATAGCAAATATTTCGAAATTTGACGCTTTAGGTACAAAAAGATACTAACAGTTTTTATGTAATTAGTAGATAACCTATGTATGAGTAAGTACCTTTACGGGTGCTCTTACGTAACCCGAAATCATCAGTTGAATTGTCATATAAATTAATGTTACGCTTTTTTTTACTAAATAAACTCAAGCAGAAGCATAAAATAAAATGATCTCTGTAACATTTTTGGGTAAAAGCGTCTCCGTTCCAATTTTAAAATGTAATGAGAACAATCAAATACCTACCTACAAAAGCATTCCAATTTAGTTTCGATCGATATGCTAAGATTTAATTAGCAACACCGGCACCGCGAGGAACTTTCTCGGCACAATAGATATTAATACCAGCCTCTGATAAAGCGAGACAATTGAAAATTAGCTGCGAGAATCAATATTCTTGTTCTTTCTCTCGGGACTTAAGATAACTTTCAAATCAAAAATGCTTGTAATCTCGGTTGGTAGGCAATTTTATCTCTTATTAGCTCATTTGGGTGGACTTTAACGCAACAATGACTGGCTCTTAATTTCATTACCACCCACCGGCCGCCCTAAGGGGATCGCAGTGGTGGGCAGTCGCTGCCGGCCGGGACTAACAATATTGTATTGTCCACGAATAGAAACAAATTAATGCAATGATGAAGTGAAACGTGTCCGTGAATATGATCAGTTTGTGTCATGAACTTAAATTGGGCCGAATTTGCCGGCCTTGGTGATAATGGGCCATGTAACCGCAATTTTATGGATGATATCATTCTGTTTTACACTGAATAGGTAGTTATCGATATAAACTACGTGATCGGGAAACAGTCGTTTCATTAACTCAAAGCCGTTTCGACTTTAATTATGCAATTCATGTCACATAGATAATCTTTAAGTTTTATTTTATTGAAACGATATGCACGATGTGGCTGGCCGGTTGTTTATAACGTCAATGCAACGTTATGAGCAAGGTTCAAAAGTTCTCGATGCTGTAGGCGTCAATTACTCCAGCCATTGACACGGGAGTAGCTGCCGGCGGTGCAGGCGCGACCGGCGCACGCGCAGGTAGTCCCGGCGCCGAGCAGCACGGCGCCATCCGACCTCCTGCTCGCACCACGTGGTGGGGCGACCGCGCCGTGGAGGCGCGGGCGTGTTTGGAGCCCTGTGCTACATTTTTATTAGTTTGTATCCGATCTTGGTTGAGCAGCCTCGCGCCTCTTTCCGCTCTGCGTGTTTATCAATAATATTTCGATAAATAAAGTTCAACAGATGAGTGACAGCGTAGTGAAGGCTTCGGTAGCTCATGCGCGCTCTCGCGCCAGCCGGGTCTGGCATGGCGGGCCGAAAAATCATTAAAGCGGCAGCTGTTCTGATCGGTGTCGGTTACTTCAGCCTCCTGGTGTACCAGGGAGGGGTAGCCCTCAACTTCCAGGAACCCAGAGTACAAGTGTCAGATCTGGTGACGGAACCAGTGACTAAAGCTAGTATCAATGAAAGTGAAACGAAAAACATAACATTGGATGATTTGTTTATTAGTGTTAAAACAACTCAACATTATCAGTATTCGAGACTGCCTATTATTTTGAAAACATGGTTTCAATTGGCAAAAAAACAGGTAAGATGAGCTTACACTTTCTCAATACTCTTAAAATTTTGTTACACGCCTATATTTATTTTACCATTACTCTGGGTCTGGGTTCAGTTGTTACTTCTAAGTTTCCATAAAATAAATCTGTCATTGTAAAGCCAAAGTCTGAACACGTTTACGACGAGATTATTCAAATAAGATAAGACAGATACCTTGTTAGTGGTCAACAATATTTATTTTTACAAGAGCTATCTTACGCCAGCATCTTAATGACATCGTCACACACAATGTTGCAGTAAAAGAACTTGCTTATTTAACTGGAAATCATTGGCAAGTCACGGAAATGTGTGTGTACAATGCTTTTGCAGTCTTAGAATTGTAGTCTATGAGTATCAGATTCCACTTACCATCAGATTTGCGTATTCTCTCGATTGCCTCCTCATTAGGTACCCTAAAATACATATTTGTGAATAAACACTGAATACAGTGCCAGCGGTTAAAGTTACAATGATTAGTTTTCAAACCCAAGAACTAGATTATCATTAAACTTTATGAGTAGGTACGTTCACTTTAAAACCAGTAATAGAGAACCGAAAGGCGATAAAAGACAACCCGCAGAGTTAACTTTCAATACCAGGGTGATAAATGCATCAGTACGATAGCAGCAGGAAGTATCTGGCTCAGGTCAATATTGCCATTAGCTTCGGAATGGCTTATAAAACAACGACTTAATTTTCTCCATACTGTATACAATGAATCTCAAACAAGCTGAAAAGTATCAGTGCCTCTAATAAACTCGTTTGAAGCGCCATTTGAATTTCCAGCACATTATTATTCCGCGGGCATACGGGACAGGACCAACGCAACATTATTATGCAGAAAAAAAATGGTGATTCCATTTATCACTCGGCGGAGTAGGTATCACATGTGATTTGGAATGTTTTTCGAATAGAATAAAAATCTTAGCACGTTCAATGGAGAATAAGCGCTAAATCGTGAACAGTTTAAAGAGAACGTTCCAGATTCAGTCGTGCGCTCGTTCAGCTTGCATTTCCTGTACGGAACGCGCATAATCGACCGTTAATCCGGCTCGAAGGACCAACATAAATATATTGTGAGCGGACCCTGCGCTTGCGCCGCGCGTGGCACGAAGGCGCGCGCCGGCCACGTGACCCGATTGTGATGTTGCACTAGCCCTTTTGTATCGAAAGCTCGTCGATCGGATTTCGAATCGTGCTCCTATTTAGAGACTGTTATACATTTTGTTATGTAGTTAACTGTACTGTAGCTGTTTGTTGAGTTGCTCCCAATCAAGTTTGTATTGTCATCAATTGCAGCTTCCGAGTATACTTAGCTTGTTATTACTAATATCATCTCACTAACGATAGTTTACATGTTAGATTTTGTTGAATTAGTGATCGTCTAAAACGTGTGAGCGAATCAAATTAGAAAGGGTTCAACATCATATTAAACGATTTTCAACCGTCTAATAGTTATTATTTTTACCTATTTTAAAATATACGTAATTGAGAGATAAAGTTCGATTATAATAATTTAGCCAAAATGACTTTTAGAGAAACTCAATACGACTAGTTGTTTGTCAACTTATCTCATGCTATAATCAGTTTATTTTCCTAGCCAAGCGGACATATACACATACTATTAGACGTTTCAACATCGAAACTATGAATCTTAATAAGCCCCAAAATGAATCTCAACCCGAATCTCACCAAAACGGTTGCAAAGGTTTTACTCTCTTGAAAATTATCTCTCTGTCATAACTAAAGTCATACAAGTGGGCTCCCTCGATTGGTATATATCATTGAGAATGCACGCCCTAAAATGTATATCATGTGTGACGACCTTTCCATTGAGAGCTGTTTTTTAAATAACACCACCTCAGATTCTGTGTCAGTAAACAAACAACCAGCGTGTTGACGGACGTCGAAACGGCTATCACGTTTCTTTGGTTAGCTTATCTGCGTTATTTTGAAATTATGGCACGCACCTCAGCCAAGTTCTCCGAACTGTGCCCTTACCATGAGTTCGAATTACCGTATTCGCTAACGAGTCGAATGCTCTGTCCCTTGTACTCCTATAATAATATTGTGAGGGACATAGCATTCGACTCGCTAGCGAGTACGGTAATTGTGAATCATGGTAAGAGTCAGATCCTTATCTGCGGTTAGGTCACCGTCTTGTGGTAAATTTAGTTTACAGGGCCTTAATGATACCGTTCCCTTACTTTGCTAATTATGAACTACTAGCTGTTTCCAGCATAGCCTTTGTTCATCAGGAATAATGTAGGATACTAATGGTGAAAGATATTTTCAAATCGCGCTAGTAGTTTCGGAGCCTATTCAATTCAAACAAACAAACAAAAAAACAAATCTTTTTTCTTAATAATATTAGTGTACATTGAGTACTTTATAGCAGTGGAGTTGCAAATGGTTGAATATTTACCATAGATAAAGCAACAATCATTTATATTTGCATAAACTCAAATTGTCACAGATTAAGTAATATTAGTTAATTTTTAGATGATACGAATGATATGCAATTTTTGTACTAGTTCAGAAATCGCGCAGGCCTTTGAGGTTCAAGTATGATATTTTTGATATTTACACACAGACAATTTTCTGCGTCACAAAGACTAACGGCACTGAGCCTAATGAGACGGGGAAATATTATCTTTTAAAAGTTCCTTCGTTAACAGTTAATTATCCGTCAAAGCAAATGAAACCGGCACTTTTAAAGTCATTACCAACGCTTTGTTTCCCGTTTGGAAAAGAAAAACTTTAATACGAAACGTTGCCTTTTTGGGCCGTGTTATCTTACCACCTTGTGTAAACATGATGTTGCAAGCCAGGGTGTGTCTGACGTTATTTGCGGACAGCCAAGATCTTGTGTACCTGGAAGTGATAACCGACATTTCTGTTTAACAATATCAGTTCAAACCCTGTGAATTGGTATCAGGCTAGAAGATTGGGATTTTAGGTGCATCTTAAAGATGTTATATCCTGATCATTGATGATTAACGACACTGTTGTTTGAAAATGTTTGAAAGTGTGCGTGAATAGATCGTTAGAATAACTTAAAGCACATTCAACTTAACATTTTCAACAATATAAACGAATTTCATAAAAATGAGCACATGTTTCATTCTTATCATTGTCATGATAAATCACATATTTTAAAGCCCAAACTTATTCACATCTGCGAAACTGGAATGTAATTCTTTAAATAAATTCTAATCCAGTTCTGTTATGGATTTCATCTGTATTTTATGTGTTGTATTATTATACAGTGTTAAGTTATTTACACTATTTTAATATAAAATCTTAATTAACTAAAAAAACTAAACGAAATATGTTTGTTTTACCGGCGGTTAAATAATTATTCTCTTGATTGAACCCTAGAAATAGTGCTATTGTTTTATATAGCAGAAAAAAATAAAAATAAAATTGGTGGTATTTAATTTTGCCGCACTTCAACGAGACAAATGATAATAGACAAAATCTTTATAGAACATCACAAAATAGAGCATGGTTAAATTTATTTTCGAATCCTCATCATGGGTCTACGAAAATGTATCAAAATTAAATGATTACAGAGATGATAAGACATTAGATATCTTTAAATGATAGATGAAGACTGATGATTATATATAAACTTTTGCATCACGATATGATATGACATTTTGAATATCTTCATAATCAAACACCTTAAATCATAAGTTTGAACGGTACGCAGGAACTGACTGTTACTGTTGTTTTTTACGAGTTTTACGTAAAACTTTAAAGTTGTTTATTACTTTTGACTTATATTTTCATGGATCAAAGGAAGCCTATACTGCGCTCCATGTTCCATTATCTTTGCAAACTGCCTTTTTGCAAACATTTTGGTTAGCATCAAGATAGTTAGAAATTCGTTTCAGTTCATTACTGTTACTTTTCTACCTTATATTCCACAATAAATCGTCACAGAACATTTAGTGTTGTTAATTCCTCGTACCTATTTACTGTAGTGTTCTGTTCTGTCAGCAGGCAACAAGATTGTGACTGTTCCGCCCCAAATGCTAATGCGGCGTTATTGCTTAGCTTAGAACTATGTCACTCGATAAATCTCAAACCCCAGTTATGAAATGTCTCATTGGAATTTAAATAGTTGTGGGTATTCTAAGGTGTGACTGCAGCTAGGCTTATTGGCCGTTCAAATTCAGTTGTGCGTTTTAGCTCCATCGATTTATGATCGAAATATGGTGATTGTTCGTTCGGACACGTTCGTTATAATATGGGGACAAATATTGTAGTGTTTGTTGAAAACCTTTCATAAATAGTTGTTTGCATAATTAATGTTGATCACGATAAAATTAGGCAAGATACATCAGGCGTGCAAATTTATTTAAAAAAAAAAACGACTCGTCAATGAGCTTGAAAAATATTATTGTTACCTTTTTTAATAACATCATTATTAAAATTAATTTAGAAGTTGACTACGACTTTGTATGCGTAGATTTCGTTTTTTGTTTTGTCTATTATATTATTCATAATATAACAGATTGTTCTTTTAGTGCATCATAACTACCCCACAGTACTTATACTCCTAATCCTAATTTCAAGTTATGCATGTTGAGGTTTAGGCTATGCAAAACTATTGTTAACCAGTCGTAGGTAACAAAGCAGCTATAAAAGTATAGAAGACGCTGGTTTGTCCCCGTAGAACTCGTTTGCAGGGACCGGAACCGCTTACCCTTTAAAGGGTTTTCGTTAGGGTACCCCAATGAAAAGCTATCCCATACGATACAATTAATTCGACTAAGCGCTTACCAATTCCTTAAAACCCTCTTTGGGCTTACCCTATAGCTTCAAGGTATTTGAATCTCTACGCGCAGTCCATACAAAATATTTTTGCATAGGCTTGAAACCAATCAATCACACGAATCTGCGAAACAGAGTCAACGGAGAGAGAGAATGGATAGGGTAACACTAACTTAATGTAAGTGCTTAAATCCGAAACCCTTACGAAACTGGTAACCTCAATGGTTGTAGTTAGCTAGTTCGAAGCAGTTTCCATATCATTAGGGATAGCCTATCGATAGGGTAAACCTATTATATATTTTTCGATGGCCAATATGTATTTAGAGTTACTTTTGTATTTATTGTATTAGTATTAATATGCATTAGACAACACGTCGTTTAATGCATTATGAACACTTCGGACACGTTAGCAAAAAGCTTAGCTCACGCCGAATACTTATCTCGGCTATTCATAAGTTATGCCCCATTGTTCATACAAGCTTTGGACATGTCATTTGTCTATAGCGAACTTTGTTTTTTACCCCACCACCCACATCAGTCACGAATGATGTAAGAACTACTCTCGCCTCTCATACAAAATTGTGTATGTAGTTATTATTATATAGTTTTTGTAGTTGTAGTTTGGGCTATTAAGAAAGGGGGAGACTTAAGAAGAGATGGATGGAATGTGTGCAGATTGATATGAAAAACAAGAGAGTAAATATCGAGATGACAGCTGTTAGGGATGTTTGGAAAACAAAACCACGAATGTTTGGGATAAGGGCAAGATGATAATGATGGTGACGATGATAATGATGATGGTGATGATGATGAGTTTTTGTAGGTCTATTGCACATCTTATCCTTTAACCTACCGCCTAGCAGCTGTTCGCATAGTTGTGTTCTGGTGTGGGATAAGACAGCCGTTGAAATAACTAGCATAGAGGCATTCCATTTCTCTTCAGGGTTGGCAAAGCGCTCTTCGGATTGCAGTTTTAAGATTGTTATCTTAAGAATACAAATGTCTATGCGCCCTATCTTTCAATGATCGCAATAGTTTATTTGAATCAAATCTTGTTACAAGCTTTTATTAACCTTGCTTTGTTTGTATGTCCGTCATTTCAGTTTCAATCTCGACAGTTGATTTAAAATCGCTATATTTTATTGCGAAATACGAACGTAAATGTCGGAAATACGAAGGAAAAAAAAGCGGTGGAGTCGGAAGGTAGCAACAGGATCTCCGCTGTACTTAACGTTGACCCGCTGAACTGGGATTCGTTAGTTAATTATTACGCTATTGATTGCAAAGAGACCATTAGCACGTTATTATATTATTTTAATTTAATTTAGTGTCCAATACTGACACTAAATTACGTAAAAATCTATTTGAATAGTGATATTATTGCTGTTAAAAGGAATTCAATTTTGTATGTATTCTATTTTAACATAGAACCTATCAATCACTGTTGGATTATTTTTCTCATAAATTAAGTTTTTGACAGATTTTTACCGTTATTATTCAAACATTTGTTCATTTTTGTTGCAGATATGGTTCTTCACAGACATAGACAACCCGCTACATCAAAATCAAACGAGTAAGTTTCTAGCTATATTTAGTCTGAAACCGTAAAATCAAACACGCTTCCATTCCGGAAAAACAAACAGTTCTATTGAAATTTTTGTTCGTATTCTTACCGTTCTCGAAATTCCAACTAAAGACCAAAATCTGACAGTTCCTATCTTGTATATTTCGTTATTTTAACATTTTTTCATAAAAACTTGAGTGAGAACTCGTGTAATTAGTAATATTACGATAATTTATTGATGAAAATACCTACACTTTAACCAAAACGCAGTAATCACAGCGAATGTGCGCCCGTTGAGGTTAGGACCTTGGTTTTTAATTAGATTTTCGAGTATAGAGTTCATTATTGCTTTTTTATCCAATACTTGTACTTCTATTCTATTCTATTCTGGTAGTTTTGAAGCTTTACGCTTACACTTAAGCTAATATGGTTAAAATAATCTATATTATTCTTGATATAATTTACTACGTTCTGTCGGCGACTTAGACCGTGTAGGTTTTGATTATTATTAATTATCATAAGTGTGCACATTTCCGTTTTATATTTATTATTTGTTTCTTTCCACGAAAAAATATCCTTGAGAGTAAATCATGTACCAAAGTTTTCATAATATCTTCCACATATTCAAAGAATCGTAAATTTCAGACTAGATTTAAGGTGAGAGAAACGTTATCACATTTTGTACTGAAGTTTTCAACTTTACAATCCTCTTCATACTATCTTAGGTAAGTATTAACACTGTTGTTTTGTTGACAGATGGTCACATGGTCAACACCAAATGTACAGCAAATCACGCGAGGCACAGTCTTTGCTGCAAAATGTCAGTTGAATACGATTACTTCTTAGAAACCGACAAAAAGTAAGTTTTTCAAATAAATATACTACCTAACATGATATATCTTTAGACGCGATATGCCTGATATTTCACAGCGTACTAACCACAGCCGAATTACTGCTACATTACCTAGATGGTGCTAGGGTCGAGTTTGATTGCGCTAACATTTTTTTCACTCAGGAATCGCAGCCTCATTGGCCTAATTAGTAGCAGCAGTTTTGTATAATGTCGCTTTAACGCCTTTGATAGATATGTGCGCCAGTTAATACGTAACGTTAAAGTGACAAAGCACTGAAGTGTACAGATAGTTACAAGGTTGACCCAAACCTTAAAACAAAACCTTAAAAGTGTGCAAAATTATAGCTTCGTACCGAATTTATAGCAAAGCTGTAGGTACATGATTTTTTGAACTAAGTAGATCAAATAACTAATTCCAAGACACACACTTCGTAACCTTTTTGAGCAAATAAAATATAGTTCCTACAACATTGACAATAGTTAGTAAGAATAGGTGTGTGGTAAAATAATAATAATTCTAGTTCATCCGTCAGTAAGATTATTTATCAAAAAATATTGAATACGTATTTTTTTCTTTATATATTCAACGCACTTTATCTTCGTCATTTTTTGTTTAATTAAAAAAGAAGAAAAAAAAATATGTTAAATATTTTTAGATAATGTTAATGACGTATTTTTAGATGATGTAATTACATGTTTTTAGGACACTAGCCTATTAATGGTATCGCCCTGCATATGGTTCGAGTAACATCAACATTTTCTAAGGTTTTGACTCAAGTCCAAAAATTTACTACATGAAGATGAATCTCTTTACCAACTCGGTCTTGAAATCGACCGACGAATTATTAAGCGTGCATTCTAATTAGGTAGCTGAAACTCGCTCGGTTAGCGATTATTCACTCGATCGATTCGACAAAAAGTTTTTATGAGAATAACACCTCAGGGCACAGGCACTCCAAACTTTGGGACTAACTGTCCTGTGCCCGCATCAACATGACATGGTTCCCGCGATCTTTGCTAGATCGTTCGCATTAAAAACAAACAATAAGCTGTACCATATTTATGTCTTACGGCTGTTTTCTCTTTTTGTGATGTCTTCCCACAGCTCCTAACGCTACATCTGACGCGTCTGTAAAGGAAACGGATGACGCCATGAGTGATGACTTGATGAGACTATACATTGATATGCGTATCACATCCATTCTATTCTCTAGAGCAATTATAATGCAATCAAAGCAAATTCTCACATTCAGACACTATCTGTATAATTATACCAAACCCCTACAATTAGATTTACAAGCTTATAAATAAACAGTTGCGTGATCCGTCAATCTGGATCATGAGGAAATTAGAGACTTTAAAAGGCGGGTTAGTTGTGGGATTAATATGAATAAAGCACACATGTAATTATATCACTAGTTTGAAATCTTAAATCGTAGTGTTAAACTTGCAAGAGATTATCATTATGTAACCCAAATCAGAAAACATTTTCGATGAAAGATTGCTGGTCATGAACGGTGTCTAAATAATTACTTGAAATAGTTCAAAATTTGAACGCGAACGTAAACCGAAACCCGGTTATGCAGCAAATTACAGGCTTTGCTGATCTCATTCATCATAAATTGAATTTTATATACCTGCTTATAGATACCTTTTTCAATCAATTTCGAAATCTTCTCTCATTATCTCGAAATGCTCTAACGGGTTCACAAGTGTATTGAATTTCGAAGCGGTCCCATCAATAGCTCAACTAAGCACACATTTGGTGATCGCTTTTGTTTTTATTAAAAACAAGATGCTCTTAACTTCTGTTTTTTGAAGTTTGATCGTCAATATTGGATTTCCGCATTGTTTGAGAAGTCTAATGATCATAATAATGTACCTACTGAGTCCCACGTCGTATGCATGCACACGAACGCTGTATCAAGTATTCGGAGGTTATGGCGGATAATGTTTCTCTTGGGTAGATAGATTAAGGATTTGAGTGAGAACTTGAATATAAATTACTTTAGGACCAACACACCTTTGGCTAGATAAGAATTAACATAAATGGTACGATACGATAGCTCATCAATTTATTCTTTGGTTGAAACAATCCTTTACATTGAAGAAAACGAGTTGATTTTTCGTCCATCGCGTACGCGTTGGATCAATAGTGTAATAGTGAGACACACTGTACTCGTATAGCATGCCTTTCACATTAGAATTACTCTACACAATAATGCTTATATGACAATAACAATAGCTAATTGCTTGTTGTTAAATAAACTCTATATATCTACAACATATTTCTGCCGTAATACTAAAGAAAGCGGCATATTATTTAAGTTTTTTAAATTTATTGTTGTTCTAATATGTACACTCAGAAGCAAAAATACCGGGTCAGAGTGCGTTTTTCATACAAACGAGACTATTTCGAAGCCTTGGTTCCTCGTCAGGGGTAGTTTTGAGTGAGGTTTAATGGTGGGTACTCCGAGGTTCAATAGAGGAGGTCAAAAGTTCTTAAGATACCTAACTGATCGTACAATCAGTTTACACCACAGCGAGAGAGTTTGGGTCAACATTTGGATTTTCTTACATTTTAATGCCATTTTAGATGTTTTACTGAACAGGCACTATTCCGGCGTTAGCCGCAGATTCATTCAGCTGGGTACCCCTAGGCACTCTGGAAGTCCTATATCGATGCTCGGGGTATTCATCATCAGATTTCACTAAAAGCATCCCCTGGCGAGAAACCAAGGCTTCGAAATAGCCTCTTTAGTATGAAAAACGCATTCTGACCCGGTATTTTTGCTCCTGAGTGTAGTACAGAATGCTTTGACTGCTGCATTGCAGTAAGCTGCATTCTTTGATATTACGGCAGATTTATCTGTAGCACTTACCTCCTTGAGTAAACAATTGTCGTTCAAACCAAAAAAACACACGTTTTTCAATTCTGTTAACGACTTTATAAAGAAGTCCACATCAAAACCAGCACTCTTTAATAGATGTCAAGTCATTCCATCCCCGAGATTTGTTTAGGGACCACCGTTCACGAACCCTCAAGCTTTTTGCCCAGGCATAGGCTCAAAGGCTTTTAATCTGCGGTTTCATCTCGAACCTCGGTGTTCAAACACACAACAAACGTTAATGGTTTTTGAAGAGCAAGTCTAATATTATTTTGGGCCCACAATAATTTTCACGCGTTTACACAGAACTCGGATGGGTGTTTTTGTTGGGCATCTTTGTTTTCCCACCAAACTCGTGTTTTAGTTAGCTCAATGATATGGTAAATATTAAATTGAGGCTTGAATTAGAAATGCAGAAGCGTTTTAGGGACCTATCTACCGGTACATTATGGTTGAAAATGCTTTTATTGACGACATGCTGAAAGCAAACAAGAACTCAAGGAGCAATGTTTTTAACTTTTATTTAGCGTTTAAATGTATCGTGAGATTCGGCACGTCTTTTGAGGGTTCCGTACCCAAAGGGTAAAAACGGGACCCTATTGCTAAGACTCCACTCTCCGTCTGTCTGTCTGTCTATATCTCGTGCTATATCTCATGAACCGCGATACCTAGACAGTTGAAATCTTCACAGATGATGTATTTCTGTTGCCGCTATGACAACAAATACTAAAAAACGAAATAAAATAAATATTTTAGTGGGGCTCCCATATAACAAACGTGATACTTTTGCCGTTCTATGGTCGATATTAATAATTAATGACGGAAACAGGTAAACGCTTGAAATTTTCATGGAATATTTAGTTATATATACACTTTAAAAATAAATAATTAAATCAAAATAAAATGAATATTCAAGGGGGGCTCCAATGCAACAAACGTGATTTTTTTCATTTTATCGTACAGTACCCTTCGTGCGAGAGTCTGACTCTCACTTGGCCGGTTTTTTATGTTTGGAAGAAAAAGATTATTATTCTCGACCCTAACCGATTAGGATAACGGCTAAGAAATTATGATCGTGTGATGGAACAGAACCATTGGTGCGAGAGTTTAAATCACACTTGACTTGACTTCAGTAGCGTTGTTTAGTGATAAAATACTTGCACAGTTATAATGTCAGCCTACAACCCTTCAATATGTAAAGCATTATGTCATTAGCCCTAAATAATCGAAAACAGAGTGCAAAGCCCCTTTGTGGACCCATAATAGCGATTTATAAATTTCCGAAATCCTTTGGCGTTTGAACCTATTGAGGGCTACGGTAAGATTTAAGGACGGTCTCTAGTTGGTACATAACGATCTCTTTATCGCGCCCAGGTGGCCGACTGGTGTAATAGGATTATGGCCCCTTTAGCGAAGATAGTGTGAAGCTAGATGCACCATTTATTTTTCTAAATGACTCACTATAAAATTTAAATTTGAATAATTATTTTATAAGTAGGCAGGCTTTCTAGTTAGACACCTGAATTACCTGACTTAACCGCGATTTCCATAATTTTGTTGTTCCGCATTAGTGAATACTATTCTTCTCCCTCACACAAATTGCGCACTAAGCTTGTAAGTACTACGGATAATGACACTAATGACAAAGATAAATATACTCTTATCTAGAGAACTACATAGAAAACGCCAGACCACAGATTACATACTAGTTACTTCGGTCAATCATTTAGACGATGTGCTTATTACACAAATAATTTTCTATAGCTGGGCTAACAGCGTCAATAGTTATCGTGGGTTTTCCTTTATTTTCCTTCAAAATAATCTCGACTATTTTCATATCCGTGTGATTTAGTTCCGTGTCCCAACACTTGAAGCGAACTCGGCCGGCCCGCCCGGCGTGGCGGCCAGGATCCGCTGTCCAACACTAATCTCCAGGCATTTATGGCCTGCCGGCTTTAACTGCTGTTTAACTTCTATTCCGCCAACTTGCTTGACTAGAGAATAGTGACTACTTTAGAAGCATTGGTTCAATTCGCGAATGTGTTAAAAGTTTAACGTAAATTTGATGCCGTGCTTCGGGATTTAAAAAAAACATGCAACATTAAGAAATTGTGAAGGAATTTCGATTATTTCTTGTATACATTTAAAAAAAAACATTGCACATATAACTTAATCTGTTAACTCCACTGTTTTAAAAAGTTGAAAGCAATCAATAGACATCTGACACTTTGGCCTTTGGTCATGCTTATTTCTGTAGTCACCAGCAGTATATAGGCAAAATTGGTTTCAAACATATCTAGTCATAATTAGATATATTCTAGCCCTTATATCATCATCGAGAGGCAAAAGAACATGTTAAATATTTTTAAGAGTAATCAATCATACAATTCACACATAATATTGCTCGTGAGTATTGCAATTAAGTGTTGAAATTCCAAATTTGAAGCAACTTGGATTTTTTTTGGAAAGATTTCTATTAATTTTTACTCAAAGCAACCACGGATCATTCCGCGGAAGTTCATTAAGGCGTTTATTTATTTTTTAATCAAAACACTTGATTGACAAATGTTGCAAAATAAAGCGGTCTTATACGCACGTAAGCCAATTAACTGGTCCGACGCAGAATTAACCATCTTTAATAATCTGTCTCGGCACCAAACAGCTGTCCCGAGTCCTGAGACTTGATCGGTTTAATTTCGCAAACGTTAACTCGATATGCAGAAACCTGATAGCGATTATAAAGTTGGTCCGAAAGCCATTTGTCGTACGCCTTGCAATCTTGTGGTCTCGCTTGGTCGCAGTACACAGATAGCAACAGGAATACATGTCATAATGTATCTCAACTGTATAGGTACATAATATTTATGAACTCTTCTGTACTACAAAGCTGTAATTTGGCAAAGACATTACGCAAACTTTTACATTACGCAGACAAAATTGTAAAATGAAATTTTGAAAAAAAAAAAAACATTTCGGTACCTCCCATAGTTCCATACCTAAAAGTAAACAAAGAATTTTTTTTTTACATTATAACATCGAATCAGGGATCATATTTTTACCGTTTAAAAAATATTTAACTCGAAATGTTATATTTTTGCTAGAGTTCTAAAATCTTAAAAATAGACTTGAAATAGGCTTGATTTGTTCCTGAGATACGCAACTCAAGTGTTTACGAGTATATCTATTATCTAGGTACTAGAAATCATCTAAAACAGCACCAAATAATTGAAAATACAAAATTAGTGCATGCTTATTGTCTTTGAGATGGTTTTTTGTGTTGTGGCTTTCGAACCCTACGCAGAGAATAGTCCGACATGCCCAATATTAACGCAATCGTTGATATAGGTAAGTTAAGATCATAACATTACGTACCTACAATAGGTAAGTATTTAAAGGTATAAAATGAATGTCGCATAACTACAGTACTGTTCCGACCATACACTGCGGCAGCAGCGTCTGCGCAGCTCCTGTTATTTGCGCCGGCCGTAATGCTACTAAATTATACCACTCTAATTACATACGCGGGACGCAATTTTATTTTACAGATCCCTTAGACTTTATATCGTAATCACACTTTAGTCCTTCCATTTTTTTTAATGTCCTTGATACTTATAAAGCTTGACGTAATTTGCAGTTAGTCCCGTATACTGTTAAAATTACTTGAAGTAATTATTACTGGTATCGAGTGTTCGAACATGGGCGTGAAATCTGGTTGGCATGCGGTTTATTTCGGCCAGTTATTTTTTTCGAATTTATTAAAAAGAAGTTTTTTATCCAGTTCTTTTTTTTTTATGTACGAGCATGCCAAAGTCTTGTTTGTTAGGGCCTCCATAGACGGACTGCTAAAAGCAGTCAGAGGGCCCTGCCAAGATTCATTACGCTCACTAGCGTTTCCATTCGTTTCGGTTTTAAACCAATGACGTCACTGTTTGATGACATGATACGAAAAGTCACGTGATCTACCAGTGACGCGATTGGTTTAAACACAAAACGAATAGAAAAGCTAGTTAGCCAGCCCCGTGTTCGCTATGATAGGATCTGCAGTTTTAATGCTTTAGGTTCGTATTGAAACAGCAGATTGTCCAATAGCGGCCTCAGGGCTGTCGGTCCTAACTGCTTCAAGCAGTCCGTCTATGGAGGCCCTTACTCAATTTTGCTGTTTGATGTTTGTTATGACAAGGTACTTAAGAGCTCAATATTTTTATTGGAGTGTACATAATTTAAAATATCGAATATTTACCCTACTACCATCATTGGCTCAGAAGTTAAACCACATTTTAGTGATTATGAAAACAAAAGTACCAAATTTAGGTACCTACTGTCAGATGCGAGCGAGGGCAAGTTATAGTCGACTATAAAGTGATGTGCACTCTTGGATTTTATTATAATGCAATTAAGTAAAAAAGTGGATACATCCATACATACTTTGCTGTCGACACTAGCGTTATTCAACCGATGCGATGATGGCGTGTAATAAAATGGTAGATAGAACATTCTGTTGTACATCTATGTGGAAGTATTTATTTGGTCAATTTACCAGTGCCTATACAACCGCATCCAAATTGATACTGGCTATTTACCTATTTATTTTTGTTTTAGATGGTTCTGTCACTTCGACGACGATAACTACGTGAACGTGCCTCGATTAGTGGCAGTGCTGCAAAGGTTCAATCCTAAAGAAGATTGGTACCTCGGTCGCACTTCAGTGTATGAACCTGTGAAGTTTTTCAAAAAGAGTGCAAGTCTGGTAAATATTCATCAAATTTATTTGATATAAAAATGTTTTAATTTCACAAAATGGTACCAAAACCAATAAGCAAAATTTTAAAAGTACCTACACTTGAATTATGTTTTACTAGGATATTATTACATCCTAGGTCTGCTTGTTTCCAAGGAAGTTAGTTCCATTATCAGTCAGGGCTAAAAACGGGACTTAGATTTTCAAATCGAGATAGTTCAGCAAACCGCCTTATTATGCCGTTTTTGGTCTTCTCGGGTGCTGATAATCAAGCGTGATTCAGGACATGTCCATAGACCCCGGAACATCGTGACGTTCTGGACAAATCGGGACGTCTGGCAACATTAGTCAGGGGCCATCTCCAACAGTTCTACAGAAAATCAACCATTAATTTATTAAATTCCATTTTCAAATCTTCACTTTTCAGCGTGATATTATTGTTACAGGTCAAGTATTCCTTCTGGTTTGGCACCGGCGGCGCAGGAGTCTGCATCAGCCGAAGTTTGGCTTTTAAAATGTTACCTATAGCGAGGTAAGTTGTTGAATAATTGAATGCTTCACATTTTCCGTAATGAGATGTCCGTTTTGTGAACAAAACATTTTGCACATCACTCCCCGCATTGTGCGAACACAATAACATGAGGCCTATTTGGTAACTGCTCAATTTAGAAGCAGGTAGGCATCCGTGTTATGCATTTTTTTTGTATTAAAGCACTTTAAAAAGTACTCTATTGTCAGATAGTGAATTAACTTGTCAAGCATTCGTGAAAGTTACGAGTAGCACCTATATTTGTCACACTAACTTTCAATAGAATTATTCATGGGTTTTAACGAATAAATATGTAGTACAATTGACCAGCTTTGACCGCTACAATGCCTGGTTTTTTAGGATATATCAAGTAAATAAAACTATTAATATGAATTATGCAAGTTTCTTCCTACCGTAGGTACTAAGGCTGACAGTTTGCAGTTAAAGTTATTATTCGCTTTAAAGTATGATTCAAGTCGGATTATTCCCCACGACTCGTACATTGTAAGAACGCCATGTTTTAAGTCAACTTATGTCAAGGCTGTTCATATCTGGTCATGCGTGCCATTCCAATAATAATCATAATTTCCTAATGCCATGTAAAGCTTACCTCGCAATTCCAGATATTCCATGTTTGCAATATGTTTGCTTAAACCTGGTCTAATAAATCTCAAACTCCGAAGTGACTTTAGACTTTGGATTTAAAAAGTTTTTTTTTCCAGTGGTGGAAGATTCATGAGTGTTTGCGAAAAAGTCCGGTTTCCTGATGACGTGTCTTTGGGATTTTTAATTGGTAAGTTTTCGTCGAATAAGACAGCAAAAATTATTTTCAACACACTTGCTCAAAACTACCTTTTTATTCCACCGATTTTTGGCTCATAAACCTAGATATTAAACACGCGTGCTTTTTCAGTATATTACGCACAAGTGCCTTTAGTTTATTAACCCAAACAATTTACATTTGTAGCCTAGTACCAAGTTGTAAGTACGAAGAAGAAGCGATATAATTTAGTCGGGTTATACCTTTTTTTTTCTTAGCAACAAACAGTTTTTATGCGGCAAATAACATTATCTACATATTTATTTCAATAAATTGGTGAAATCAGCTTTATTACTAAAAAATAACTCAATTTCATTAAAATAATTTAAATTTTTCTGTAATTTGTATTTTAAACATGAATTATTACATTTTAAATTTGGCTGTTGGCCGATCTCGTTCGCGCCTTAGCCTTGCGCGCGCATCGGTATCGCGGCAAGAAAAAAAAACAACGCGCCAGCCGCCATTTTTCGTAAATAATTGACGGCTGTGACGAAGATAGTTTGGATTAATTATTGTGAAGTTTAATATTAACGAAAATGTCTTCTTTAAGTAAAGAAAATGAAGAAATTGTAATTTTACCAACTGTTTTAATAATTAATTAAAATTTGACTAAATGAAGAGTCTTGTTTTTTTTTCGCAAGTGTGTTGAAAAACGTCGTATGTAACACGTGTGCCTGTGACCATAATATACGCGGCTTTCTTGTGGCGCACTCGCTTCCGCTCGTGCGCACACAATAGCGCCTTGTATACAATGGTCAACTTAGCACACTTGTATCATAATGTACTATTACAGTTACACAAATCGAATTTCGATTTAGATGCAATTCAGTACCGCGATAGAGTCTCAAACAGCTAATTCGTACCTATCTATGCGGAAGATCAGTAATACGTATAAGTCATAAGCATAACTAACTTGTGAAGAAAATAATTTATATTTAATTTATTTTACATCATAGCTACAAAGTAGCCTAAAAGATATCCCTAAAAATTCTAATAATAATATAAAGAGATAACCTAAAAAAATCCTGTTTAGAAAACATAATGCACAAAAACCTGACGGTGATGCCTGAGTTCCACTCCCACCTGGAACAGATGAAGCTCCTGGACACCGACACCTTCAAGGACCAGGTGTCGTTCAGTTACTCCAAGAGCGAGCCCGAGTGGAACGTGGTCAACGTACCTGGGTTCGACAAGCGGTATGATCCCACTAGGTAAGCATCTATATAACACTGCAGTAGCCGTTTCAGAATGATACGTATTATGTAACGGATGCCATTACTACTTTGCCAAGTTTTACTAGTCCTGTTCTACTTGTCTTTTAATTCGTGGTATTTAGTTATTAATCTTAGTATTTTACTACTTCTAGTTATTATTATTATTATTAATTATAAACGTTAAGGCAAAAACCTAAAGTTGCCCGATTGTTATGTTCTCTTGTTTGTAATTCTTTGGTAAAAAAAACCGGCCAAGGGTGACTTGAACTCGCGCAGACAGGGTACCGAACATACGTATTTTTTATTTGTTAGAATTATTAGCAAGTTGGCTGTGATCCTATAAGGGTTTTTATTTTTTATTTTTAGTACGGTACCCTAAAAATGATGTCATTCTGTGTGTGAGGATTATTAAATGTACCTTAATAAACATTAACATCATTAAGCCGCACACGCACTAAGAACGGATGTGGCGCGGCGCGGCGCGTTTCGATACTAAAACCTCCTTCGTCACGCTTTGGAAACGCATTTTAGTATGGGACAGCGCCGCCCCGCACCGCTTTCGCTACATTGAGAGCGGCGTAATCATAAACAACGGCAGTAATAAGCTGACACAAATTAAAAACACATTGCTATACATTGCAAGATTGCTTTTACCGCCCGCATTGCGACAAGTCAACCTTGGTTTGTTTATATGTTATTATAGCTACTTAGCTCAAATGAGTTCACCCTGAGCATGATCGGCTACATTTTTAAATATTTATCTCCTTTCTTTGAAAGCAAGAAAAGCAGAGTTATCTAAATAAATAAATGTCAGAACACAAAATCACACAAATTGACCTAGTCCCAAATTAAACTCTAGGCTTGTGCTATGGGTACTACGCAACGATGAACATACTTGTATAGAGAAATAAACTAAACAAGGCTAACGTGTCGTCACCGCTTGATACCAAATCATTGCTTACACGAAAAATCAAGGCACCTAGAATCACTTATTAAGCCTCACATGTTTTCTCAACAAAGACGGACCCCCAAGTGTTAGCCACTAACTTCTCCGAGAAAATTGTATACCTGCCTCTGACACGAGATAAAGGCGAATTACGACTTGCCTCTATTGTTCCAGGTTCCTGTCGTTACATTGTTTTCTTTTCCCGCACTTCAAGTTCTGCCCGAGATAGCCAGCAAGACACCTGAAATACGTTTGCTGCCGACAACGGCCTATTGTATGAAATTATGACTCGTCAAACGTGTCACCGGATAGATCTCCTTAAAATATCGACAAACGTTTCATCGAATGTGTCAGTTTACCGAATTTCTCCTCCTGCACGTGGAAATGCCTGTCGATGAAATGACAATTCGGCAAAGTGAAATGTTCTATGAAGTGAGTTTCGATATTTCAAGGGTAAAACCATCACCGGCGTATAAAACTGGATAGCGTATAAATGTGACGGAAAAATTGTGATTATTTTGATAGAGCTTTATACAGTTGTGCTTGTAAATCAAGATAAATATGATTGTAGTTTACTGTCCTACAAGGTTATTGAATAATTATGAAATGTTTATGTTTTGTGTAAAGCAGTGGTTGCCTGTTCGAGCGCAGTCTTGGACAAAACACTTAAAACCAAGAAATGAAATATATACACTAGTCTATGACAGAACAAAGTGTGTAAGTTTTATTTCTGGTACTTAAGTTTTTTTTGGGATTTTTTGTTCTCATAAATTTGAATAACATAATATATATTGTTTAAAATTTGACTGCTTCTATGTAATTATTATTACGTTAATAACTTACGCTTACAGACTCGTTAATTATATTGTGACGTTCTGATAAGATCCATGTTGATACCATTTGCAGTGGACTGTTCTCTTTTAACAATAAGTGTTTCTGACACCCGCATGTTATACTTATTTAAACATAATGATTGTAATTTGTTTGCAATAGATTTAAATTGCATAACATTATTTTTGCACAAGTTTTATTTTGATAAACATATATTTCCCAGAGAATGTCTTTAGCATAATAATTAATAAAATTAATCGTAACTTATATGTTATTTCTCTTTAGGTTGTGAAATAGAAAACAGCTTAATATTATTGCTAAGCACAGAGCAGATATGAAGAACGTAAATTATTTTTAACGAAATGTTGTATCTAAAAATATATTATTACTGACATAAATTTTATGATAAGTCTAATTAAGTGATGTATAACTTTTGTCTTTAAGAAAAGTCTGTGATATTAGTATGTTAATAAAAAGTAGACGCAAATTGTGCTATTGAAAATGTTATTTAAAAATATCTCCAAGTCAATATTATAATATGTTTGTAAAATAATTATTTGTTTATAAAATAAACAATTACAAAACAAAATGCTTTCTGTTTATTTCCTGAGAACCCATACTTTACAGAATTGCTAGCCAGAATGCAAAACGTCCCTTTACTTTCTCAACCTCTTATCTGATCGAATATCTAGAGAGAGAAAATACTCATATTCCAAGGTTTATAAAGACTACTTTCCTATCAAAATATTCGATATCTGGAGTTTGAAAAAAGTAAAGGGAAGAAAGTTGCCAATGTTCTGTTTTCTGTAAACTCGAAACGTATGGAGTTGACATAACTGCCGTGCTAAGCCAAATAGCAACAACCTTATCACTAATAGGAGAGGATTGAATTTATTTTGGCATTTGTACCTGAGATAGGGTAGAAGTACCGTTTTTGGCCACTCTATATTTTAACTAATATCTAAAGCATTATGAAATATCAAACTATGTTTATACTTTATCTTTATATAATACCTACAGTCTTATGGATATTATTTTTAATTTTACGGTGTCTTTGAGGCTCATTTCAACCTCAAATGGCCAAAAAGGGTACAATGGCCACAAACGGTACTTCTACCATACTGCATATTCGATGCTACAATACCCCCAGTTTTGATTAACTAATTCAATAGGTAATTATGCTTATTTCAAGACTCAGGGCTTATTGTAAAAATATTAAGTCATTTTGCAATGAGTAGAAAAAATTATATAAGTTCCTTCAAACTTAAAAATACAATACTGACGTCATCACCTAATTGTGCAAGAATAAGCAAGGTAAACTGGAGCCAATTAAGGGAAGGTAAGTATTACTTCTTTTTCTTATGGTGCCTCTTCATTTCCTGAAGGTTAGCAGTCAGTCAGTCAGGTTAGTATTTAAATAAAAATATTAATTCATCTACTTGTTTTAAGCAATTTTAAAATAACTAAAATGTTACAGAAATTAAATAAGGCATTCTAATCTAATTATAATATTAATTAATGGCTTACACTCCTTTTAAGGTGTATTTCGTGAATGTCGAGTTTCTTGTAGACACTCCCATCAAAAAGTCCATGAACAATTCGCTGCTTAAATACAAAAGCGCCACAAATCAAAAACAAATATAGTTTGATTTAAAACTGAAAGTATATAGCATTCCGATTTCAAATGCAACACAGACACATTTTGTTTTGCGTCGCTTTTGTATTTAAGCAACGAATTGTTCGGTAGAAGTGTATTTTCTCTCATGGACTCAACAGAAGCACATAGCTCCACGCACTTTTGGTCAAATCCCAAAAAAAATACATTTATTTTCTACAATAAAAAGAGTATATACATGAACGGAGTAAACATGACTTAAACCCTTTTTCACTTGATATTCAAGAGACTTACACCCTTTTTCACTAGGACCCCAGAAATTTAAACTTTATCTCGACAATAGAACTGTCTCTCGACGTACAATGTCTGTTATTCCAAATGTTTCCTTTACAAGACGAATTATTCTTGCAAATACATTCGTTCCCATGTGTCTAAAAAAACGTATTTACCAACAAGATGTCAAACAAACTCGCTGCCATCGACCTAAACTTGTATTATCTTCATGGTCAAATAATCCAGGCATGATAAGAGTTCCAGTTCTCACAGTACCGAAATCCCATCCACGCGTTCACAGCCAATGACATTAACAATAAGCTATAAATTCATACAACCGACGATTCCGGGCATTGAATACAACCGACGAGTCCATAAGCGGCTTCATTTTTAAACGAAGAAATTCGTTAAATGTTAATAACGTTTATTTTAAGAAGTTATAGCATTTTTATGGTCGTTTATTTAATCTTGGCGGTTTACCGAGACATATGCGAAGCTGTATAGGAGGCGTATAGGTGTCGTATAAAAGTCGTAAAGGTGTGTTGGTAAGTGTGGGCGACAATAATCCGTCTGTCCTCGCCCACCATGTATGGCCAGCTGAAACGGAATTTTGTAACGCGCGCCCGGTCATATTTGGTCCTTTAGTTGTTTGCAATAATGTGCAATATATCAATAATTTGCAACAATCTGTTAGTATTTTTTCCTAACGTATAATTTCAAATTATAACATTTTTCACCAAAAACAAATGGACGACAATTGTTTATTTTCCTAATCTACCTGGTAAAACTTTGTCTCTATAACAAAATCAAACAAACAAGCAAGGTTGGCCTAATTTTTCGTCCAAATTCCCCGGGTATATGTTCTTAAGTTAGAAAAACTCATCACTACGTTGAGGTGGTGACTGCTAGGGCTCGAAGTCGGTACTTTGCGATCACGAGCCAAAACCATAAGACACTAAACCACCGGCTCCTAATTACCTCATTAACAAATTGTACTCATCAATTGCAATGTTATATACATCTTTAAACTTCATCTCGAACTAATTGAAACTCAAATCGGCAACCTTTTTCTAGTCCAATGTCATCTATAAATTAAATCCCCTAAAGACAGGCCTATCCCTAGTTAGATGGTGTGAAAGACGCCTGAATGGAACATTAAGCATGAAGAGACGTCTGTTAACACCTTTAACAGAATAAGTATTTATTGGGCACGATGTAGGAGCCGTATTCGGATGAATGTATTCGAATTCAAATAGGTTATAGGTCTTGAAAGGATCTAAACAGGGCGAGAAAAGGCAACTATTGATTCAAGATCTGGGGCAATGCAAATACTGTATGCAAATTGAATAGCCAGTATAGCCACAGAACTGGCTCAGAATTCTGTGTTCTTGTAACTGTCATTTTCTTGACTTGTGTGTAATTTATTCGCTATTGTGCTCATACTCGAGGCGAGCCAGGAATACGGTTGTGGTGCGATTTCACTAAACTAGAATGCATAATTTGACGGCCCTGTTTGACAACTTAAAATGTTGCTTCAATATGTTATTTTTTTAATAATAATAAAAACGTTGATTTCACCTCAAAAAGGATATTAAAGGAATAACTTACATTATCCTAAAAACTTGAATAAACCTTTGTGAGGGACTGGAGTCTCAACTAGAAGTGATCCTGTAATAGGTACAGATCTCCAGGCCCCCACCCCGGAAACAAGTGGAGTTAATAGCTAGTGTAAGGTTTAATAAAAGAATATAAAATACAAAAGGAACATAAAGAAATTAATCAATTAGGTAATTGTATTGATGTTTAAAAAGGTTTGCGGCTTGAGTTACCAAATTTAACACTAATTATAATTGTATGTGCTTCTCTAATTTCACTCAGAAACGACAGGCATAGCTACAGCAAGTCGATATTAGAATGTCGACACTTTCTCATTAGGTACATTACTAATGTCGTACATATTTGGCAATACTTTCCGACAAATTATGTAGTCTTGTGTTTTCCATTAGCGAAGAAGCGCTCTCTAGATAAGCCAATCGTACTGTAAAATTGTGTGGTATAGCGAGATAAAAGACACAATTTGGTACAAACTTTTAAAATTAAACGCTAATTAAGATTTAAGAAACATTGGCCGATATTAACTAACGTTTTTGGTCAGTACACGAAAGTCAATGAATCTTCAATTTCATGTTAAACAGTAGATGGTATAGTTTGCAAAATAGGGTTATTGCAGTGTTCTCAAGCGCTCGTAGTTTAAGCGGTCACTTGAAGGAAGCGCTGAGCAGTAATAATCGGTTTATGCTTGCAGGCGTTCGAACACAATCGACTGGACTAGATCGGAGAGACCGTAGAGCTAGGTATTAATGAACTACAGAGAGAATATTCTAACAAAAGTAGGTATATTTATCTCGCTTATTTATATACGAACTTTACTGGCGTTGCTTTGTTTCTATAAACTTTGTTTTTGAACTTAATTACGTCTTCTCGTTGCCACATTTTTTCTTATTTGCCTCAATCACCCAAAGGTTAGCTGGAAGAGATCTCTTAAAGGGATAAGTTCATCTTTGTACAATCACCCAATTAACTTGTTGAGCATACTTAGAACCTTGTCTTTGTTAATGTCATTGTCATTGTCATGTCATTTGATGTTCTGTTTGAAGTTTACTATGACAACGCACTATGAAGTGCTTAACAATGTCGTGGCGGTACTGATCATGCAAATATTGCATTGGGATTTTGTGGTTTATACTGTTAAGTGTTTACAATACATACATAATAACATAAAAATAAAATGTCCCATCCTCGTCGCCACTGAGGTGTATTAAAGCAAACAACAGTTACGTATGACAGTCCGTTTAATACTGGATGAATAGGCGCCCACTACAACGAGCGCACGCACACATGTATCTACATACGCACCAGGAAGCTGTAAGTAGTCAAAATTTTAGTGAACATCTCCATCTTAAAAAATAAAGAACAGGAAATAAACCACACATTTATCTTAAATGTGCTAAATATTTAAATATTAATAGTAGGCAGAAGATAATAAAGGTTAAATTTTCTGAAAGCACGCCCAATTGGAGGTTATCTCAAATTAAAATACTCGTTTGACTCCTCCTGCTATTTAAAACGTCCGTTGGCGACATGTTAGTGGCCAGTATCAAATCGCTAATTCTACTGAGCCCGTATCATAATAGATACACGCTAAAGGTGTCTCATTGGAATGTTTATTCAGCTTTTATAGTGTGATAAAAGACTGTTGACTCAATCGTTTAAACGGTTATGAGGAATCAAATTTCGAATTCAACGGTCAATAAAATCGTGAAGTTTTCATGTCTATAGTTTCCAGCCAGTTGCAGCAGTATCGAATGACTTTAGAAAATAAATTCTCAGGTTAAAAGGGGTTAATCGTACGCCAAGTACTTGAAGAAACAGGATAGCGTTTTACTCTGACAACTGTCCTGTTACATGTGGAACCGGATCAAAGTTATTGCACAGCCTAGCTGACAGGCTATAGTCGCGTTCGATCCAACTGCATGCCTCGGGGAATAGGTAACGTGGAACATGTTTTGTAGACTCTTTGTGGTTTTACTGAGCCGATTGGTTGGTATGAACGCGGCTAAGGTTGGGGTGGTCTGCTATTAATCACGTCTTTAGTAAGTTATAAGTTACATTCCTCGATTTCTAGCTCGTGTATTTGTATCGACAAATGCTGTATATCCCTACGCAAGGCACTTTCGCTATTCGTTGAAGCTGGAAAAGGCAACACTACATTTTTGTATGCACCTCTTGCTAAGTTGGTCTAGTCAATCGGGTGCATTTTTTTTAAAGTTAGGAGTTGACACAATAATCTATTCCATTGGTTCTTTGATTCCGCCGTTTGTATTACTTGTAAATAATGTTAACATAATTTTGAAAATAATTATGTAAAATTGTATTTTGCATTTTTCTAAGGGCAACCACACAAAAATGCCACACAAGCGTATTTTCGGTCGCATAATTTCTGCTGCATCCGGATTCATACAAAAGTTACGTTTGGCTAACACGGCGAAGAAAGATCAGCAGGATTTTCGTACGCAGCAGAAATACGCAGCACACAACTCACAATATTACGCTCGTGTGGCTTTACCCTAAGTCTGAATAGTCATTGAAGGAGAAACAAGAAGTATAATGTCAAATACCTGAATATTTCACGGTTACTTTAAGTGTGATGTTTCTAACTCAATATTTTTTGTAATATTTTCAAAATAGCTTAAGTCACCCCGACCATAATCAAGAAATAGAAGCTCAGTTTGTGTACACATTGACTCGAAACCAATACCTATACCGAGAGCGGATGCATCGGTGAACATGTCGTTTTTACAGACATACCTACTAATTATACTGACTTACAAATCATCAGAATAAGATTAATCACAAACGCTAACAGCATTTCTTGCCTCAGATATCTATTTAACGGCTCTAAAGCGACTTATTAGCCGAATTACCTTTAAACGAATTTCCTTGGGCTCTGAATGATTAATTAAAGTGATTGTTATGGACATTCGCGCCGCGGCGGTGGGTAAGGCTCCGGAAGCACCTGGCACTTTGAAACTTTTTCAAATCGATTATTACTGCAGAGTCACTTCGTGTAATTGGATTCCGGCCAAATTTGTTCTGGCGACAGACCCTGGTGCAACGAAGAATCTCCGATTAGACCCATTATACAGATGATTGTTATGATCAACCCTTTTTTTACCGATAATAGGTACTGTTTTTAAATCAAGCTTAGCAATAAGTGGTGGTTTAGTGGTAGTAGGACCTTGTGCAAGGTCCGTCGGTTCACTAATGTTTTACCTAAAATTGCTTCACAAATTCTCAATACTCGATATATTTATTGCATTCCACATTTTACAGATGAATGTTCATTTTACACCCAACGTTTCATATACTATGATTTTACAAATGTATCAGACGCGTTCGCATTGTTGTGTTTCAGGGTGGCGAGAAGACAACTGGTGAAATTACCAGAACAGAGGCATTCCATCTTAGTCCTCAGGGTTGGCTACACATTAGCAGTCTCAGGACAGCAATTTAAGATTGTAATCTTGTGAATGCAAATGTGTATGGGTCTCAGATCCCACTCACCATCAAGTACTTAACTGGCGTCTCTATGCCGTAAAAAAACCATTTGCGTTATAATATTTTTTTTTACTTCGGATTACAGATTGCTCTTCAGTTTAGATAGCGACGAGATGGACATCCTAGCGCTTGCCCTGTCTAGGTATGTTATTTATTATCGTTTCAGACAAACTTTGTATAACTTTTAATTAATTTACCCCTTCATTTCTTAATTCATAAACGCAGAATAAATCTAATTTTTTTTTCACTTTCTTTTTAAATTCACATGTTACAATGAAAGACAAAAGGCATACTTTAAGCTTTTTACACTTTACTTATTGTGCGTTTAGGAATAAGGGTTAGACTAAACAGATTTAAATCAGATATTTATTTATTTATTTAAACTTTTTTGCACAACACAAATTAATGTAAAAAGTAAGAATGGCGTACTTAATGCCTAAATGCATTCTCTACCAGATACTGATACTTTAACGGGTAACATAGTTACGGAAGACTTTGTATTTTGTAACTGTAAAACTTCAGAAGTTTGGTTCCAATGTCGAGCACTTTTCATATTGAGACGTTACTTACGCATCCTACCCAGGCACTTTCCAAAATATCTCAATCTTCAGATATTACTAGTAACGCTCTAAAACACTTGCCACAGACATTAAATAAACTGACGTCATCATTCCAATTGCCTCAATACGTTAAAACACATACATTACCCAAAGCGCTATCTCTTAAAAAGTTTTCTATGTACCCAACCGTAAACGTATCGATTAATAGAACTGGTCCAAGAATTAATGAGCAAGAATAAACATAATTAAGCTTTCAAAGATCCGATAGATCTTTTAGTCATTAGTTTACGAATCACATTCAATTAACGTTTTCGTATAGTCATTTGTTTCGCGCCTATGTCTTACTTTTACCAAGATTAAGTAAGTTTAATTTAATTAATTAATTTACTTTCTCTATTCCTGACTAACAAATTTTACTTCGAGTACGTTTGAAATGGAACTCGTGAGTCGAAAACATTCTGTGATTTCTTTTCTTTTCTTTTTTTCTCTATAATGATGATTGGGTCTCAGTAAACAAAGTACATTGGACATGGTAAATGCTTGATATTTTACGAATAAAAATATGGTAGGTACGGTCACGGAAGTTAATTTGCTTCCCATTTCAAAGAAAATCTGCTTGAAGTTGTAATTGTCATTAGAGATGCCAAGTCATTTGTAATTAATAGGAAACTCAACCTTATTGCTGTAGAATGTCAATTGAGTATGGATCTAAGGTGGGTGATAAATTTAATGCCTTTACTGTACGTGTTTTAAAATATGTCCTCGTTTATCAGATTTGAAAAATACATAACACATACGTTTATTGTATAAGTCTAATTCACGAGAGTAGGTAAATTTACGGGAATCCTTATTTCTCTCTCGACGATGAATTCCTTACCTAATTTTATTGTTATATCAAATATCTTATTACTTTTAGTAGTCTGTACGTTTAAATCAGCCAATAATACCATTTCAGCAACCAAACAGGGTTCCCCGCAGTGGTTAAATCACTAAGTTCTTGAAGACCTAAATCCACGAGAATGACCTCAGTCTAAATAACCCATCGGAAGATTCCTGCACTTGATTTTACCAAACATAACATTGTAAATTTCTTTACCACTTTATAAAATACGTAACTAGGTACAACGTGATCATTTATGATGATTTGGCAGCCTTAATTTCTCAAATAAATTGTTTTATGATCTATCTAGTAAAATACATTGTAATGTTATTGCTACGGGTATAAAACAAAGTAATGCCAAAGGAAGCCATAAATATCTTTCAAGTCAGTAATAATTTGTTCAAATGCAAAACTTTATTTTGTCTAGGGGGGTTTGTGTACCGTTGACCTAGGAAAACATCGAAACTTTTATGTAGTCGTGTTTTTTTTTCCTTTTCTCCCTCTATCTCTCTCCCCAGATTTTGGGCACGTTTTCCTGCTGAACTACGCATGTTATTTGATATTATATTTAATTTAATATTTATAGCTTTATATAATGCTTAGATTAAATAGTACCATTGCAATATGTTTAAAAAATGACTGACTGCTGAGTTTCTTGCGGCGTTTCTTCTCAGTAGTGGTCTCCTCTTGGGAAACGCTGGTAAATTCTTGACATGTAAAAGTTCCCGATCGGCCTACTTACTGAATAAATCACTTTTTTTGTTTTTTTTCACGTTGATTTTGATAAGAAATAATTGGTACACAATCAGAAATTAAAAATAACTTTATGATGAGTTCTACTAATATTACAAATGTGAAAGTATGTATGTGTGTTAACTAGTTGGTTACTCCTTCACGCTGCAACGACTGGACAGATTTTTGTACTACTTACTTTTCACCCCGGAAAAATTATAAGTTCCCGAGGGAAAAACGATAATCGAAATCTACGCGGACGAAGTCGGAGGCAGGAGCGAGTGAAGCATAAGTTAAACAAGTTGGAGTTGTTTGTAAGCGATTAATGAAGACCAACGACCTTACAACCCACACTGATATGACGTCGTCTTACCTTTCTGTCCGTTTAAGCAGCCCCACCATCACATGCATGATTGTTTTTGTCTTGATTTTCCCCCAAATAGCTACACCACCATCATCACCATTTGGGCAATTTTGTAAAATAATATACTATCATTATTTATTACACTTCAAGAATAGCCTAACCTAGTATAACCTTTGTGTGGTTTTTTATATAAATTTAGCTACCGGTGATAACGTTTCTCTCCGACAAAATTAAATCCACGATTTTTCAATATGTTGTAAATATAATATGAAAAACTAGGTTTGTACATTTCCGTCCTTTATTTTCAAGAACTATATTCTTGGAAAGGAAAACACATAATCTTCAGAATCCTCTTAAATCGTCATGTAAACCCTAGTTTTTACCCACAAGCAAAATATTTTATCCCGGCTTTTGAATAAACTAAACTGGGTAATAAACTAAAACCCCTAGAACTCCAGCCACCGTCTCTACGGAATCTTTATCTAGCATTAAAGTCTTAATTAAATCATATTAAATGGAGTTAAAGTACTTAAAGACTTCAGCGGGATATAATTTTTAATGAGCCTCGTGTTGATAGTTCAAGGTTTTATTGGATAAAGTTCTTAATGCGTCTCTATATTCAAGCTTTCTTGACATTTTTACGTTCATTTCAGTTAGTACTATGTTTATTTATTTATTTAAACTTTATAAGGCTCTGGTCCCACTGGCGAGGATGAGCGAGAAGCGAGTAGGTAGAGTTTGCGATCAACGATTAATATTTGTGTCTCTTTTATTGGCACGGGATTTGTACGCGATCAACTATTAATATATGTGTCTCTTTTATTGACATGGGATCTACTATATTTTGTTCGTATCTTGAGCGAGAAAATTGTCGATAGCTAATCGCTTTCCCACTGACGGTGCGACAAATGCCTTAGACCTAAACAAAATTAATTCCGCAAAAGTTATCGGAAAAGTATAGCACTAACGTAAGCTGCTGGATTTCCGGACGATCGCGTCGAGTGCATATGCCAATCCATACCATTTTGTCAGTTTAAGAAAATCGCTAGCTCGGTATGCATAATGTTTAAGACCCCGACTTCCTTAACAATAATTCTTTTTTAATAATAAAATGTTTGTCGAGACAAATTAAATGTTTCCATTTAATGTATACATCGCTGCTTAGATACAAAAGCGCCACATATCAAAAACTAATTTAGTTTGATTTAAAACTTAAAGTAAATAGCATTCCGATTTTAAATGTAACACAAACACATTTTGTCGGTACACACCGTAATGTTAAAGGCTCACAAATATCAAAATAAGGAAGTGATATTTTTAATCCTTAGACATTTTTAATAACTTTTTTTTAATGTCCTATACACCGTTTACATACATACCTACATTTTGATGTGTGTAATTGACATTTCAAGTACAACATGTTGAACGCCCCAAGAACATTAATACCACTTGGCTTCAACAAAGACGAATGGAGACGTCTTTACGGCCACAGACACAACAGACAGCTTTATAATTAACCTTAAAGTAAAAACGCTTTGGCTTAAGACCGGTTATGTCAATTAAACCACCCGAGGCTGTTGTGACATATCATAAATGCGTACAAAGTGATTAATAAAAGGGAACCAGTTGTAATTGGTGGTTGGTGCGAGCGTGAAAATTACGAATATAATGAAGCATGTCTTGAATGACAGTAAAAAACTAACCAGCAGTTTTATTAATCATGTTTTTACATGCCAATGTCCATGTCCATGTACCTATGTAAATACGTTACAATACAAATAAAGACATTTGAATTCCGAGTGCATGAAACCTGAACTTATTTAAAGCTAGGGTGAAAAGGCATCTTCTGGGTGAGCTCTCTCCATCGTTGATAAAATCTTCGTCCTCCAAGTGATATTGAGCAAACAAGAGCCAACCCATAATGAATAAAATAAAATAAAAAAATACAATATTTACAAATCGACCGTCGATTCGAGTAACATCGTAACTAAAAAACAGAGGTTTTCAGGAGAGCAAAAAAACGTATTTTGTACTTTCAACCACCCATATTTTGTTTATTAGTTTACGCTTCCATACAGTGTTATATATCATATTTCTCAGAATATGCTGTTCTTTAAAACTGTATTTTTATTTTTTTTCTATATACTTTATTTTAAATTTTAGATAGAGTTACGACCACGTAATTTACGTTATCGTTTATCGAGTATTATTGTATGTTATAATACAATTTTACAACGCTGACTTTTGCCATTCTTGGTTTGTTCAATATCATCGTATCTAAGGAAACGATATTAATCACAACAGATTTGCGAAAAATAGACAGAATTTTATGACTTAAAATATAGTAACTCGAGTTAGGAAATATAAAACATATAAATATATAATTATTTATATTATATTTTAAGTAGATAATAAGCTGTTATCATAATTGTTCACTTAAAAAAATATTATAATGGATATTGAAGGAGAAACAATTAAGACACGATTAATTTTTATTCAAAAAAAGAAATTAAAAAACAATAATAATTTAATACCATAATTTGGTAAATTTTGGTAGGTATGTAATTAGTCAATCATTACGGTACTCCATAAAAGTTAAGTAAGTACTTAAATATTTTAGAACTAACCAAGTTTCCTACTAACAAACTTTCCTGCTAAGTACAAAGAAATGAACATTCGTCTTATTTAACTTAAACAAAGTTATTTAGCGAAAAATTAATAACAAAACAAAAAATATTTATTTGGATAAATATTTAGATTATCAAATAATTAAATTAGGTACGTCCAATGGCTAGAAAGTGTGGAGTACCCATGCGTTTTTATGTAAAAATCAAACAAAGCTTTGATTTTTTTTTGAACTATCCAAGTTCCCTACAAAATAACAAGAAATAAAATAAACATTCGTCTTATTTGACCAAAGTTATTTAGCAATAAATTAATAACAAAACAACAATATATTTTTGGCAATGATAAAGTAATAGGTTATCAAATTATTAAATTATGTACAGCCATGGCCAGAAGTGTTGAGCACCCATGCGTTTTTATTAAATAAAGCTTTACATTTTTTATTTATTACTAAATTATAATTATTATACTATTAAATTATTTTAACATGACTAACACCTTATTATATTTTGTCTTAGTTACAAGGGAAAAAGTGGCCTGCTCAATAATTTTGGCCAAGGCAGTAGCGTATAAGACCACGACCTACTAGTAACTCTTAAGCTTCATCATCATCATCATGTTGTGTTTCGTTAGAATGAGGCAAGTTTTTGTAAAAATCTCTGTACTGTTCAGGTATCGCTCCAGTAACACAGAGAGAGTTTAAATCTTTATATTTTGCTTCAGATATAGGTATTGGTCTAGTATATGCTTGAGCAAAACGAATTTCATCCCATGTGGTAGTATGAGATGTCGTGGGTGTGGAATGGTCTTGATCTAAGTCCAGCCTTCTTCGTGTTGTACGGGGTTTCACTGGTGGTCGGTAAATCAGATTTACTCTTTGATTAAATTCAGAGTAATAGTCATACTCAAATTCTATAACATAGGGGTCATTTTTTGTAATTTTGAGTTGCATTATTTTGGACCATTTTACTTTTTTGTTGTAATCATCGCAAGCTTTAAGCCCTAAGTTCGGAAAACGGTTGATTTGGCTTTTATAATCCAGTATTTGTTTTTGCTGCATTTCTATCACCTTATAGGGCTTTCCAGTCACTTTTGCGCCTTCTATCAGTGTAACCCATTGAGCAGGCACATAAATAGTTTTGTTTTTTTTGCGACGCTCTATTAAGGCGTGCATTGAGTCACCCTCTGATTGTGAGTGACCCACCTCAAAAAAACGATGAGTAATGCTAATGCCAAACTTTGAACAAGCATAAGAGTAAAGAGCAAAGATAACTCTATTTCTGTTCTGGCCACCACAGCAATCAGAATAAAATATAAACTCTTTGGCGCCTTGAGCTACTTCTGTCTCGATGAATATAATTAATGCACTGCCTATTTCATTCGGACCTTTTTTACCGATTGTCTCATCCCACAGATAGCAGTGCCCCTCAGATTTCCCCAGAACAAATATTGTGAAATTGTACACTGCAAATTTACGCTTATAATAGAAGAGCGAAACTTCCGATTGAGGAGTGGCAAGGACTTTTTGCATGTCATAACACGCCACTATTAACTCTTTGCTAGAATTCGACCGTACTTTATCCATATCCTTAAATACTCTTGCACTGTAAGTATTTGCCAGATGAAATGCAATGATCAGTCGCTTCGCTTCTTTTTCTTCTGCTGAGCCGTGGTTTTTAATTTGCTATAAGAGGCATTGGTCTTTTTTTGGTTGAAAAAATCCGATGTTGAATTCAGTGTTAAAGATTTTTCTATACTGATCAATAGTAACTACAGGTTGATCAGGCGCTGGCTCTTGCATCCATTCCACATACAACACATAAAGTTTGGATAGACTCAATCCCTCTTCCATAAAAAGTCTTGAAGTTGTTTTCCGAACGTAGTGGCTTTCTTTTACTGGGATGGATTTTATATGCTGTCTAACCAATTCTTTTCTTTCCTCCGGTATCTTGTTAGGCCTGACATTATGTTTACCTCGTAAATCTGGAAACCCATTGAAATTTTCGTCTTGCTTTTTTTTAAACAGTGTGCTTATCCAAATTTCAGAAATATCAAATGTATTTAAAAATGTCTTTTTGTAGACCTGTATTTCAGATAACTCATTTTTCGTATTGTCAGATCGAATTGTCGTACTTTTCAAAAAATACTGGTAAGTACACTGCCGCCTCGAGGTTCCCTCTTTTTTTTTTATTTCAATCTTTTTGTCCACTTTTTTAATATATTTTGACAAGTAAAACATTTGTCGTTCATGATCTCCTAATTTCCAGAAATCATTGAATAAAGACTGTCTCGTTTCTTCTGAAATCAATGATTGACACTTGCGATAGCATTTTTCTCCACAACCAGGCTTCATTGATCTATTTTTTACTTTTTTTCCCGAGTAGTTAACATATTCTTGGCCAGTATTTCTCATCCTTTTTATTATGTTGTTCTTCCATAGACTGTCATCTCTTATTCTTTTTCTTCCAGGATTGGTTTTTAGTGGGTACGAGCGTTTACTTGAACTTGGTGAAGACTGCGGAGATTCTGTATGAGATGTATCACTAGATTCATGCGAGGAGGATGGAATTTCATTTTCTGAACTACTTGCAAAGTTAAAATTATTTTCAATATTTACCTCCTGTAAAATTCCAAGTTCAGACGGTGTTATAAGATCAGTTTCTAACTCAATACTATCACATTCTTTTTGAGCTTCCCTCAAATCAGACGAATGAAATGTTTCCGTTGAACTTTTTTCATGCTGCGGCACGTAATCTGTAGTCTTGTGGCTATTATTGTGGTCACTATACATTTCATAATTAATGTCAGTATTTCTCAATTTTTTTTTAAACGACAGTAGTTCTGCTCCATCTTGAATAAAACCGTCTCCGTCCATTATTGGTGTGAAAGTAGGATTTTCAACATCCTCCGAAGTTACATTCTCGTTATTCGAAACATCAGCTGAAAAGATTATAAATACTTATAATAAACACTTAAGCACCTTCTGTACCTACATATACTTATACCTATACTCTTAACTATAGTTAAAAAGCATAACTAATGGCCAAATCTCAAGCAAATGTGTCAAATTTTCGATTCTTTTTTCAAATTTAACAAATAGTTAGACATATAACTACGGATCAAAAAACAGTCACACAAACTGATGTCAGTTAAAAGTTAAAATATTGTAGGTCCCCCATTCCAGTTTATCTGACATTAATTAAATATAAACGAACACCTATTTTTTTATAATAATAGGTACCTACATAAAAATATATTTACCTACCTAGTACGTACATTAATGATTAAGGTACCTAAGTATATTTATTTCATACGTAACGAGGTAATATTTGTCAAAATAACCGAGAGTAAAACTATCATACAAGTAGAAGAATCAGAAAGAAAGTTATGAACTTATTACTGCTAAACGAGAATTATTTAATTGAAATCGATGACGTAGGTATCATTGAGACTATCGGTAAGTAGGTCAGTCGGACTCCAGAGTACCTATTTTTATATTACCACAAGCAACGCCACGTGAAATCAATAATGTATAATTACCTAATAAGAAACCATCACAGAAAGAATTTTGCTAATCAGTGCCATATACACTTTTGTGCCTTATGCCATCGAATTAAGGTGTAAAAGTGAATAACCTACGTATTTTTGCCCTATACTATACCTACATACAAAAGTTCTACATTACACACACACACACACAAAGTACCTAATAATAACGATAAATATCAAAACTAAGTTTCTAATTTATTTTTAGGAATAGGTTAATTATTAAATATGTATTTAGGTACTTACGGGCACTGATTTCATCACTCTGGTTTAATACCAGATGCACTAACGCTTTTCCACGTTTCATGACTATTAAAATTTATTCACTCACTCGTACAATCAAAAATTTACAATTTACGATAATAATAACAAAACAAAACACTCAGCTCAGTGCTCCCACTTCGACGTCACAGGTGCAAGTAAAAACCTGTCCTAAACTATTTTTTCAAGGCAAAAATAGCAAATGAAATGAACGGACCAATAAAATCATAGCAAATCAATTTACGCGCGAAATCAGAAGTCCAATAGCGCGAGCCCTCAATGCGGAGTAATATTCTAACCACACTTACGTGCTCGGTACTTGCTTATACATTGACACAGTAAAATCGTAAATGCTTATACGATGTTACTGGCAGGCGTCGGCGAGAATTATAAGCGATTTTGGCTAATAATTTTATTCTTGAGTCTAGTTACAATCATTCTCCTGTAATGTAATTGTGCAATACCATTGAAAACACTCCATATACGATGTTATGAAATTGTGTATTTTTTTTATTTCTCATTATATAAAAAAAGTAAAAATACAGTTTTGTAGATCTTTATTCACATATCTCACCATTCAAAAATCTCATAAACACTTAAATTTAGTTACGATGTTACTCGAATCGACGGTCGAAATGAGGAATGTACAAAAGCGGATTTATCACCTTGAGGGATCTCTTCCATATAAATATGTGAAATTAAAGTTACTCATAGCATTATATTATGCGAAACAAGGGTTATACAAACCGATAGGGATCCGTGCGACGGCCTGGCGTACACCAGAAGGGGCAAAGCTTTCTCTGCTACACTTAGCAATATGGCTGTAGATAGAGCGTTTATAGATATGTATTTTGTACTATTCAGAACGCATTCCGTTACATATGTACGGGTTGTTACACAGTTTGTGAGGCAGTACAAATGTACATTACGAATATCAAAATAACCTTAAGCGGTAAAGTGACCTTAAAATATATCATTGTTCACCGCTCTCCTCTGCAGATATTTGTCTAAGTAATTAATTGAAAGGATATAATTACCAATTATCTTTACATTTATAATAGCGTCTTGACCTCACATTTCTTTACCATCTCTAAGATTGTAGACAAAAAGGTTATTTTCTGAAAATCAAAGAGTCGGTTTATTCATAATTAGCGAGTATATCTGACTTGTGTATAACTATTTGGGCAGTATTTTATTCTACTTAAGTATATACTCCTACTATACTATACAAATACCGTAATTGATGTTATATAAAAACGTCAAAGATATCTATCGAATATTTATCTTCGGTTACAGTGATTGAAGATGGACACGTAATTAACACAAACTTTGACTTTTTACCCATTAATAAACTTAATCTTTGGGAATATTCAAATCCATGGCTCTGGTCCACATGCCGTGATCCCAGTTCAAACATCCGCTAGCACTGCCATGTTTTACTTTTATCTTAATGACTGATAGTGAAACCATCGACACGGGGAGACGAAGAATTACATTCGCAATTTTCTTAGAAAGTGTACTTACGACTTCGTTTGCTGATCTTTCGGCAGTAGTAATATTTTAAAATGGTGTACTACCCACTAATAACTAATATGAGAACCTTCTAATTTACTTTAATCGGTTTACATTAGAGATGGAAGTACAACATTGTATAATAACTGTGTGACCTAAATGTCAAATGTAATAGAAAATAGAAAACGATTAAATATAAAGTTAAGAGATAATACCGCTTAACAACCAGGCTTATTTAACTTAAATCTCCTGTTACGAATTGGATTGACATCGATAAATCAAAATGATTTAATATATCGCTTCACCAATTCAACAACAAAGACTAGCGTCGATCTGTCAGTCTGAATATAACGTTCAATTTTCAAACGCGGAACGTCAAATCAAAACAAAATGGCCGACTGAGATTGGCAATCTAAGCCGGTAGTGGCAGGCGTGGCGGGTCACGACGCTGCACCCTTGCACGCGTATTGTCCGGTGCCGAGTGAAAGGAACAAATACTTCAATTAGATAACCTGTTAGCTGTAGATTTATTGCGGTGTGGCTTTATAAATCTTGTCCTAATAAGAAACTAATCGGAACGATTAGGATCTCATAATGGCCCTAGTTATAGTACCTTTATAACGCACGTTGATGATGACGATAACTAAACTTAGCAATAATCTATTGCATTTTTTTTAGATTTGACCTTAGAATATTCAATGGTATCCTGGCAAGCACGAAGTTTTATATCCCAACTGTTTCATTTGTCCGAAAATTCATATTTTATTGTAAATGATTTCAGAAAAAATGATTCCTACTTCAACACTACAAATTGGGCTCTGTGGGTATTTATTGTCAACAAATTGTGTATTTATCTAATTATTACTTGAAGGATAACCAAAAGCTAACACAATTACAATAGAAACTTGCATAAATTCAGAAAGCCTATTAGGTATAAGTTTCACCAACAGTATTTGCCTAAGACAAATCACGTTAAGAAGCGACCATACAGAAACGGAGAAACGTGCCTTTCAATATCGCTTAGATAATAAGCGCGATACATAAATTTCCTACTCTTGACATTTTTCTATGTAACCTTAATTAAAACATGAAAAAAAGGTTTGTTTAAAACAACAGTGATCTTATTACACCAACGCCATCTTATATTGTCGCCATTAGACTTCCCAAAGCAGCGTCAAGTCGATTTGTATCCATTGAAGACTGTCCTTCGACCTCCTTGGCCCGGGACCGCGGAGGCAACCACGTTTCGCTCATTTTTCAACCGATATCCCAGCTGAAGTTACAATTGGCCGCCAGTATCTGCAGTACAATGCTCGCTAGCAATAACGTGGTTGTTTTAAAATTAAGTATTTACGAGATGCTGTGTAGCTAAGTTTTTTAGAAATTAAATTTGCCCGCTTTGGTTCATCTGAAACATTGATATTTATCTCAAAGGTATCAGTGTATTCTGTGACTGACTGACAAACAATGCAATGTTTAAATCATTGGATTTAGTTCAAAATATTGGATGGGGAATATCCATGGGTTATGGTTATGGTTATGGTGATGGACTCCTTTTTCCGCACTTAGCCCGTGTATGTCGGGCCATTGTGCGTGGTACCGGCTAGTGATCTAGCCAGCCTAACTCCGACCAGAAGCGCAGGATCCTCCTGGTATCTCCACAGGCTTCTCGGAGTGACCTCGGTGACTTGAGGATTTCAGTCCGTTGAGCGGCTACACCTACGCATTCCAGGATTACGTGGGGGGCTGTTTCGTCGGCCGATAGGCATCCCCTGCATAGGGGGCTGTCGGTCATACCTAGAACATACAAATGTTTGTTAAGCGAGCAATGTCCAGTAATGTTTCCTAATATCCATGGGTATAACTGCACTTAGCAACTTTCCGAACTAACGTTTGAAATCCTCAACGGGAATTGAAAATAATGGAAAGTTAATTCAACTCGCAGTCTATACTTACCTAGTACATCTTAAACACAACGGGTTAGTTATTGTTTGTTTTTTTTAATAAAGTAAATAGGTAAATAAATTGAAACCATGTAACAAATCTATATACTAGCGCATTGCACACAGTGAGTTGCATTTCCCATTTAACTTTAAAACCCAAGCGTCGGTGACAAATACGATGAATCAGGAACTCGCTGGCAGACGAGCGCCATTTACAAATGCAGATTCAATAAAAGATCGACAGGGACAGTTTAGTTACACAAAGTACTACCGCACTATATGCATGTAACGTGTTGCCATGCCTTTAGTACCTTGCCGCTTTGTTGTCTGGACTGGACGGGAGCAATGTATGGTGCTCTGACGCAGCCGTGAATACTAATGAAGTACGAGTATGATATGTATGGCATTCCTTTTCAAGTAGTTACCTACAATTACATACAAGTGCAATATTAACAGCTGAAATATTTTAGGATGACTTTAGACACGTGCTGTGATTGGGACGACCAATATCAATTGGGCTAGCCCAAAACAAAACTCACGGTTTTTACATTCCTATTCGAAAAAAACATGTACTTTTAAGAGACCAATTTAATTATTTTTTTATTTGACCCAATCGTTTTGTTTATTATTTAATAGACATTTTATGGATGACATGATTGGAACAGTTGTTTTAAATTTAGGTTGGCATTGTTTCATTAATTACAATTAAATGACATCTAATGATAAAACATTATCGTAATAGTGTATTAAAACATACCATTTCAAGCGCTTTTCGCCTAACCCATAAAATACACCTAGGAGAACTTCAAGCCGAAAACGAAAGTCAAACACTTTAGTCGAAATATCCGAAATAGATTAATATTTCAATAACTTAATAATGCAAAACGGCTTTAAAACCCTATTATTCCTCGAAATGGTTTTCGAATTTGACAAATTCTAAAAATTTATATAATCCCAACAACTTTAATGGCGAATAGGTATATGGTAACCATCAAAAGTATAATTTGGCAAACTTTTAATTCGCGAAAGCTATATTTGTGCCCATATCTCTTTGTTAGGTAAGACCGATAAACATTCATACTCGTATCAATGTAACAAAGGAATCATTAAGGTTTTATTACAACTGGCCAGAAATAACTTTACCAGTACCCAATTCAAAAATAAATCTGTATTACTTTAAATACTCAACAACATCTCTTGTTGTGATCCCAACCGCTAACAATAACAGTAGAACACTGACTGAAATGTTTTCTAAGAATATTTTGAACAGAAACCAAGTAAATTTCAGTTAACTTTCGGTCCGTTGCTGAATTTTACAACATAATTTTGATTTATTGCCCTAAAAGTTATTCAGTTCCTTTTTAAATACTTTATTTTCGACATTATCTTAAGTAACCACAGAGTTCTATTAAAGAACTTCCAACAACGAATAGGAGCAGAATTATAGCTATACCAGTTAAGTTAAGGGATATAGCTAGCTATGCCCCTTAACTTAACTGGAACTTGTGCACGGTTAAGCAGGTCATACTGCGGCCAGTACGTTTTCTAACGTAACAAAGTTGTACATTTGACCTCTAGAGCTAGTAGCGAGAATATATGTATACCTTCGTACCTTATACGCCTGTCAGTCGATGTTGTGTAGGTAATAATAGAATATAAGCTACCGAGAGAAAATGTGGCCTCGGTGGAACGAACTATAATAATGTAGCAGAAATATATAACATTATTAAGCTATTTAGAGCCCCAGTTTCTTAATAACTACCTAGATCACAATTTACAACATCCACTAAGAAATACGAAGACTATTAAATTTTAATTGTGAAAGGCGTAATAGGATTGCATAGATTGGTAACACGCGTAACTAAACTGCCTAGACATTTTATAACTTTACTAGGTATGGAAATAAATTGCGCAATTTCCTGGCAGACTTTCATTAATAATATCTATCGGCTACCGTTAGTTTGCCAGTCCAGGGAGCTATTATGGAACCTAAATCAAAAGGCTGTGGTTGGACCTAGGGCTAGATTGTGAGTAGTCAGTGTCCGTATTGAGGGCAGACGTAAAGTAAATGGTGTGCTGTAAATTATCTAACTCAGTGTTTATTTAATAGGGGAACTAGTAGTGGAAATATTGCACGTATATAAATTATTTATGGTTTAGGTTATAGGTTTAGGTAGTGTATCATAAAATCGCTTGTAAAATGGGATTGGTAAACTAAATCATAATGGCTTTAATAGCGAACAAAGAGTTGAGAAATGGCCGACTAACTATTGTGCCAAAATTAATTAAATAAATTCAGATGTTTTTTTTTGACATAAATGTTCTTGTAATGGAGTGTGAAGATTTTTGTAAATAAAATGTTACAATTATTAGCTTAGCTACTAAATTGTTATGCAAAGTTAGCTTAGGTGTGCCCTAACAACCTTGGCGTGACTGTCATTTGGCGCACCTTCCCGGTACAATAACACGCACGATTTACTATACAATCTACGTTGAAATACAGTTAGCTGTCGCCCGGCCTCTGATCCAAATTAGCGTACATCAGGAGTCGGTCGTCAGTATTCACAGATAGGTATTTAAATGGTGGATTAATGTGGTGGAACCTCAGGTTAACGGGTGTGGTAGTAATAACGAGTCGGGACTTGTTCCATTAAATAAGTCGTTCAATTTGCAGATCCAATTTATTTTGCCGATTATAATCACGGTGAATAACGTTCGAACCAATTTGCAACAAAAATAACATCAGTATTGGCATAGTTAGTGTGCCTAAGGTCTTTGGCTTTTGGTACTGGAGCTACAAGAGCTGCTAAATGTATAATAATTATAGCCTTTCAAGTATATACGATGGACTACAATTATACAACATATTGTACGTGCAAAAAACGTTCTTATAAAAAGAACTCGGTAACTTCCACGGACATTGTTTATTTAAGTAACGGAAAGATAACATTATTATAGCTCTCAAATGTTTTCCAAGAAGATTTGGAAATTTTGGACTTACTTCGCAATTTCAAAGTAATATGGTAGGTATGTGGTAAATCTCTTCGAAAAGCTTTCCTATTGATAACAGTGTCACACATTGATTTCTCTATATGCGATATTTTCAGCTGTAAGTCCTTATTGCCTCGCTCCTACGCATACCGTGTCAGAAAAGGCTCATTCAAAACTAGGCATTCGGAAAAGAATTTGTATCGAATCCGTATGGAGCATAAGTCGCGTACATATCCACTTGACTAACTGCACTGTCAAGTCAGAAAGCATTCTTGGAGCGTAACACAACGTAATATCGTTGATACTTCATGTATCTATACGGAAAATGTTATTTTTCGTAATACAAATAGAGAAGAAGATAGGGGTAGTATTACAAGTGGACATTAGGATATTTTAGCCCATTTCGCAGTTATTGTTTTAAATTAAATAAACGCTATGAACACACAGGTAGCTCACGACTCTCATTGCATTTTTGCTCTGCACTTGGCATTCTCGGCAGTTCGTAATTACACGCGCTGAGGTTGTGCAGTTTTAAGTTCATAATCATTTTGAAAATTAAATTTAAATTAGTTACATTCTGTTCTTACATTTAGCAACATGCATGCATTTACGACAATTTGAGAAATTGGGCTGTATTTCTTTTATGTAGACTTTTTTTTTTATAAGTTCTTAAGCTGTCAAGTCAATAAGAGCTACCATAACTGCATAAATAAATAAAATATTTCCTAGACAATATTGCAACGGAAAAGCCAAAAACATTGTCCCATTCTGCTCAGAATTACACCTGATGGGTCAACTAGCATTACAAGTTGAGATCTCAGATTACGTAAGCCAATCTGTCAATCTCAGTAAATCTGTTTTGATCCTTTACAACCCCAACACTAATATTTCCTAAACACCTGTTCGTTTAATTACCTGTACAATTTGAAAGCCGTGCAATCAAAATTAATATTCCATGACCAATCTGATGGATGTGGATCTGCAATCTGCATATATCTGACAGGCAATGATTCGTTTATGACGCGATGATTCGAGGCGAGAATTGATTTATTTCTAATAGATTTAGGAAGCAGGTAACACGTGTGTGGTATCGTTAGATGGCTATAAAAGCAAAATTCAATAATGTAGCCATAAATTCATTATTGGACGCAATAATATCTCTATATTTTAAATTAAATATATTATTGCTGGTTAAAGTACAAGATTAACAGGCAATAATTTTTGGGTATGTCACTGTTTTGATTTTTAATGACAAACTCTAAGGCTAGTCTACCTATCCCTGGAATCCAAAGCAACTTACAGCTAAGAAGACATGAGTTAATTAAAACGTATAAATGTTTCATTTTTTCAAATTAGGAGACGAGTGAATATGCTCACAATTAAATGGGGAGGAATGATACGAGATATTTCCAAATTGTCTCTTTCACTACTTATAGTATTAATTTTTTTTTATGGCATAGTAAGGCAATCGAGCACACAGGCCACCTGATGGTAAGTGGAAACTGTGACCCATAAACATTCGCATTCACAAGACTGCAAGCCTAAGACTGCAAATGCGTTGCCAACCCTGAGCTGGAATGCCTCTATGCTAGTCATTACACCGGCTTTCTTATCCCCAAACCGGAACACAACAATGCGAACACTGCTGTTTGGCCAACTGTTGTGAGTGACCATTTACTATTTGCATGCTTCCTTATTTTACATAAAAAGATCCAAGCGTTAAACTTTTAATTTATCTTCCATGCTCCCTCACCGTCAAGCATTCATACGTCACCCAGCAAGACTGTCTTCGCTCATACAAACGACGACGTGTTATTAATCTTGATCAACCAGAAATACAGCTTCTAACTAACTCCGTTAAAAGACAGTGTTTCTGCTGACCACAGACGGTATTTTATTCCTAGGTAATGCTAGACGGACCGGTCTAGATTATCCAGTACCTACCAAGCTTGAATATATTAAGTGCAGCTGCCGCAAATTAAAATAAGTAGGGACTAGCCTCGGTAAGTGTATCGTCATGTTATTGCAAAATGCTTTTAATTTTTTATTGAAGCTCGTATGTTGATGCAATGATAATACATTTGGAGCACATTTGGAAAAAGGAATACAAGTACGCATTAACGCAAAGGGTGAAAGGTAGTAATAAAAAATTACAGGCTTGTTTTATTAATTATTTATTAACAATGTTTCATTTATTACACATTGAAACAACCATAAAAAAAAACGTTATTTTCTATCCAGCCGTCCTTAAATGATGCGCTTACTAGCGACGACTTTTTTATTGAAATAATAATAGTTTAATACAAAAATCATTACATCAAGTTAGATAAATTGTGTTCTTAAACCAAATAAGAGTTTGGGAGGAGCCAGAGTTGGCTGTCTCAGCTAATTGTATTTGTTCTGTAGCGTGCAGCCACTTCAACATTATGTAGTCGGTTAACTTAGTTATACTACCTACTTACTTGTGACATGAAGTGGCGAAATTACCAAACGAACATAATTTTAAACTTAAGATTATATGTAAAGTTAGTTTGGTGATGTCCTCTCGTAAGTTTGAAACGAATACCCCAATAAAACGAGGAATTAAATATGGACTACTGGTTCATTGATACATCAGAACTTCAGGTAGTCAACTTATTAACTGTAACTTGACGAGTAAATACACGGCCTGAACATTATTTTCGGTAACTGTCGAAAAATCGTTTTTCAAACATGTGGTATTTTATTTTATAATAAGTAGTTGTTATGAAAAACTAGTTTTGTACGTTTTCGATTATGTTTTTTATTTGTTTATTAGAAATATTGTGTTGGAAAAGAAAACGTCTAACGTACATTTTCATAATACCTACATCACCTTGAAAAAAACCTCTTAAAGTTCGATGACAAAAACAGTACACTGGTTTTAAAACATCGATGCCCACATTAACCGCCGGCAGAAATTATTAGACGCCCAGCCTATCTGTAAACCTACCATAGATATGGTAATGACCCAAGAACAACGCCGGCCAAGGAAACTATTAACCGTATTAGTTTAATGTGCCACGACTCGTTTCTAAGACAAAACGACCATTTAGCGGCTATTAACATAAACTTGTATTCTAATGTAAGAGTTCGATTGTAATTTGAATACGGCAACTGTGGAAATTCGATACAGAATGTGGACAGTGTCCATTCAGGGTGATACGGTGGTACTTGGTAAGGCGAGGAGGCGGGTGATTAATGTGGTCACAGGGTATCAACGTAAGTTTGTAGGCCGCTGGGCAGATCGCAAGTTTCCATTTATCAGTTAGAGAAGTCATGTTTTAGATAACAGTAGAGCTAAACAAATAGAGGTATTTTTGGTCCGCTATGAACGAAAGAACTTTTAGGAGACCAGCACTGCACAGGCTACCATAAGCCTGTGATCGCGGGATCGCCTACAGTGGCTAATATTTTTTTGTTTACATTAGATTGTGCCATTATTGTATTTGAAATAATGGGCATTGTTGGTCAATATACATTTTTTTTTCTTATTATGAAAATCTAATTGCTTTTGACATATTATCGCAATGTTTTTAACGCGCCGCCATTATTGTCAAATAAATAAAAGCTAACATAACGTTAACATTATGATAGCATGTCGAGTAAAATAGAGCCTGTTCATGTAGTTAGTTTAAAAGATGAAACAAATAAAAACATTTTTGTATTTGTAATATGTGTGAGCGTATTGTAGTCTCTATTTTCTTGTTTAAAACATATTGTTCACGCTTGCATTAGCAAGCTAGCAGCAAGATTGAGTTATCCTTCGGCGTTGGAAATAGTTTTTTGATTTCCCTGTGGAGTTCTTGCCGAGGTCAAGTTGTCGGAGTTACAAATACCCTTCGAATTGGTTTTTACAAGCTTTAATTTAACTTCAAAAGTTCGTTTCTTTAGCAGTGTGGACATTGACTTTATTTCTACTACATCTGTAGCGTAATTACGATGCGATAATTATATTATCCAAACTGTAATTGCTTTTAGACCTTATTGTTTTGTTTTTTAAATCGGCTTCCATTACCTTGTAAATAAGAGCTATCATAATGTTGACACTACGATATTATATCAAAAGCAATATGGTTTTACCGCGTAGAATAGAGCCATTGATCTGATGAGATGATAGAGTCGTAAAATGGAAACATTGCTAAGAATTTGATTTTAAATTCTTTTTTATGAAATGGTCTGTTTTTGGCATGGAGTGTGTTAACAATAGCCCGAATTTTTTAAAGCCATGGCTTCCGAAATACTATAAAAACCTTTTTCTTTCACGCCACTCGATCAATTTGACCGCGCTATCAATACTCCCTCGTAAAAGCCATTATAGAAAACCACACCTCACAATAAAGTCATTGACCCTTACTTTGATTCCATTATTAAACTGAATTTCACCTTTTATCAATGCTCACTGGACAAAAAGCAAATCTTTGAAGCTTGAAATTGCCGTGGCCCGTTGGAAAACCACAGCTCTTGTACCGTGCTCGAGTCTCTTTCATTTACCATCTTTTATCTTTACCACATCTTCGGAAGTTCTATAAAAGCCACTAATAGGCTGCGGTTTTTAAAGGTTCCTACTACGAGTTGGAATACTTTCCATAAAGCGATCGAACGGAACGCTCGGGAATTTTGCGGTTTGCTTATAAATGGGATGAAATTATGTACAACCCAAAATAAACTTAATCGACATAGGATAAGATGTTCCTCTTTACTTTTTACTTGACTGGGTGAAGCCAATAGAAGGATAGTTAGTTTAATACGTGGGTGATTAAAAATCTTGCACCTGAAGCATTGGACAGATTTTAATATATGGGATCTCATAATTCTGGGGTCCCAGTGAAAAGGGGTACAAGTCGAGAAGTCGACTTAACTCGTAATAAAAAAGGGTATATACATGAACGGAGTCTAGGCACAAGACTTAAACTCTTCTTCACTTGATCTTTAGAACCCCTTTTTCACCAGGACCGGGGCCAGAATTATGTTTCTTGTTTTAGTTTAGAACTGTTTAAGCAGAGTAGTTTTGGTGAACTTGTTTTATTTCCCCTCCAGGACGATGATGATCGCTGTTAGGTTGATACTTTCACACACATAATTCATTTTTGAAATTAAATACCATGGTCGTTTTTTTATGGTAGACCAGACGCAATTATTCTTCCAAAATTTTGTAATCAATCCCGCAAGTCCAAATTTTCTAGTGTTTTTACCAAATACTTGATGATTTTACTTAGCAAATTAGCAATTGACATAAACCTATGAAACAAACAAACCTTCCCTCGACTATTTACATTGACAACGGCAAGTCGTGTGCGGTCTCTGAGCTTTCTATTGATAAATCGTCTATTTGCTCGAAAGCGCTGCACATTTCATTTGCATAAAAATGATAACAACTCAATGGCTCCGTAACATAAAGCTTCGATTCTCGATTAAGCGTCTGAACGTTTATTTATTATATTAGTGAACTTTCTTAGTGATGGCAGACAAGCTTGATTGCCTCTATTTGGACCGTAATAAGAAGTATGATTCACCTGAACCAACATATAATTTTAAGTATTATTTAATTTTAATCCTAAATTAATGCAATGAAATCCTATTTTTTTTTAAACCCGCCGCAATAACAAAGTCTCTCCTTTTAAAGAAGAACATTGAGCGCTTGATCTTATCTACTATAGAAATAATAAACATGAAATCAATTTCACCTTAGACCAAAACTAAACAGTTATCTCAAAACAGTATTATTGTTCTCCAACTGGACCCGCTAATCCATAAATACAGCATCACGCTGCGCCGACAAAATAATGAACGATGAAAGGAATAAGTACAACCGATCATTAAGATCATTATGTTCATCAAAGTTAAACGTTAACAATGAATGATGGTGATCTGGAGTTGGACAATAATTAGTGGTTAGTGTCCAAAATGCCGACGTCAATGTACCCTGTCATCAGACACCCGTCGCTCGTCGAATCTCTTTCAAAATTTACGACGAAGATACGTTAGTTGACTAAAATAGATACAAGGATAGGAATACTCTTTTTAGCTTAGTTGTGTAACATATTTGACGACGCGTTATCCTAGTTGGTAGCTTGGTAGTGATCGCGGGTTCGATTCCCGGTATGGGTAAATATTTGTCTGATGAGCGTGAGTATTTGTTCCTGAGTCTGGGATGTTTTCTATGTATATACGTATTTATTTCTATATACTGGGTGGTAACACGAACGCCACATGGGCGGCAACTTCCTTACATATTGGAAATAGCAAATTCTACGGAAAGGAGACATACTTTTACTTATAAAAACATTTATGTCGTTCGTGGCATTTTCAGTCAATTTGTGTGAGATAGTTCCCTGATATTGATTTATGACGTATTTATATATATAATATAACTATTATAATGTTATAGCATTACCATAATGACTTCGATATGAGGCAATATGGTTGTGCCCAGTAAAATAGAAGCCTTAAGGTTCTATTCTACATTTTTTAAATTATATGAATTCAATAAAGAATCTAAATACATAAGACAAAAAAAACACTCTATTAAACTCTAGCTGTTCCCATGCCCACTTCGTTGGGCTATATATATTTTTTTGTTAACATTATAGACGTGGCTTTCTATTGCTAAAAGAATTTTCGGAATCGGTTCAGTGGGTCCAGTGATTCCCCTTACAACATCACAAACTTTACCTCTTAATAATATTACTTAGTATTGAAGTATATATTGGGTACCGGCATATCGAAGTCACTAAATAAGCTATTCCAAGGAGAATAATTATCTCACGCTTTTTGAGGTGAGACAGATCGATTTCTCGACCCGAAAAGCCCGTATTCCAAATTTCATAAAATCGTTAGAGCAAATACTAATACTATAAATGCGAAATCAACTTTTTCTGTTTGTTCCTCTTTTATACCTAAACAACTGAACCAATTTGGTATAGTTTGAACCCCGACGAAGGACATAGGATACTTATTACCAGTGAGCAGCGATAAACGACTTCTACACGGACGGAGTCACGGGCAAAATCTAGTATATAAACATTAGTCATTATAGTATTGGAAAAAATCAATAAATATTAGACAATCAAGATGAACAATGTCTAATGACAAGGGTTTCGGGTGATTTGACTACGAGGAAATCAAACACGATTGTTTGAAGTATCAATATTATACAGACGGATGCACAAACAATGACATGTCCTCTCATTGACGGAACCTACAAATGCAGGATCAAGTTAAGAATGAAAGGTTTAGTGGAACAAGGTGCGATCTTTAAAGTTTACACTACGCCTGGAGCTCTGTTCTAATCCGTAAAACTTAATTTTGTCATGCCGCCATTACTGTCATGTAAATAAGATCTATCACGTTGACAATACAATTAAACGTCAAAAGCAATCACTGATCAGATTACCTAGAGCTTCTTCTTCTCTTCTTTGCCCCGCGGCGACTTCAACAGCTACTACCGCGGGGATATGGCGTTTCCACAATGAAGTGATTTCGCCAGTGTCAAGTATATATAAGTATAAATCAATATAGCAAAATTCAATCCAATCTTCTCTAGGAAGAATGTGGGCAACGTTGAACGGTGATATGTAGGACAGAGGTCAAGATAGTTTTAACCTCTGTACTACTGCGAGTCCACTTGAAACGAGAAGTAAGATGCCAGATAGACGAAATAAGTCCAAGTCTTCTATTACTGTGCAACGGAAAGGCATAAAAAGCACCAATCACTATCAGAAAAGAGCTTTGAACACCTAAATACACAAAATTACAAAACTAAAACAAATTACAAATCCGCCATCTTTTAACGTTGCAAATGGCCTCCCTAGAGCTCCTAAAGCCTCTAAATTTTCTAATCGACACTGTCAACTGTTTTTTTTGTAGTATTTTTCATACAAACTGCGAGTATGATCAATTAATCAATGACAGAGAAAGCAATATTGGTATAGCAGTGCAACATATTCAGTTTGTCAGATAGATAACGCTATTTAGAGATGAGACTATATGTATTTTTCTCTCATGTAGTGTTCATTATAATGTACCTATATACATCCTACATACCACATGCATATTAATGTGTGCCCCGTGTGTAAGAGAGCCTGTTTCAGACAGACGGACACAACTCAAATGGACCATAGCACTGTAGGCTTAGGAATACGGTTGTATTATGTGTATTATGTGTTACTATAAGTACTTGTAATTGTTTTTTCGTGCAATAAAGTTTTTACATACATACATAAATCCATATATTGTGCCAGTTGAGTACGGAACCCTAGGTATCCGGAAACTATGTGCTCACTTCCGGAACTCGCGGTTGTGCTGCGTAGTTTGAAGGGTAACTGCAAATTCTGGAAGGTTTTTATGTACAGAAAACTCTTATAAACAGAAGTGAAGCGAGGGCGGGTCGCTAGTTATATAAATATAAATGGTTTGCACAAAAGCATTCTAAACGGTGTTTTAAAATGTAAGCGTTTGCGGACTTATTTTGTAAACTAATTAACACCGTAACTGTTAATATTTCAGGGTTTCTCTCAGTACCATCGTATAGAACCCTAAAGGTTAGGTAAGGTTAAAGTTATAAAAAATATGAAATACCTATATAAATTCACAGAAATAAAAGCGGGTTGGCAAATGAAACGGTTGGGAAACGAGACATTCCGCCAAACATATTTCTGCCAAAAGGCAGAGAACCGTCTAGACCAAATAGCGGCATCTCCTACAAAACATCAGTAATGTAGACATCGTCTGAGTGGCACGGAACCTTAGACTAAAGCGAGCTCGACACGCACATGACCGGTTTTTTATTCATTCCGCACGGAAAAAGTATTTTGTCCCGCGAAACTGCTAACTGCCATATGGAGGCAAGGGTGGACCCTCATTTAAATTTCAAATTTTCAAATCACGTCGGCCATTTTCATGTTGGAATATAAATTACTTTCTCACGTTATGTTAATAAATAGGTTTTTAAGCGGAGATTATTAGTAAGAATAACATATTTACAGGGTGTATCTTATTTCGGAGTAATAAAACTGTGGCCGCTATTAAACAATTAACATGTCCATAAATATACGTTTTTGTTATGTTCGAGTGGGCGACTGACGTGAGGACACCAGTCTTCGGTTTCTTGGGCCGTATTACTAATTTATAATACACCCAATTAGTTGTTTGTGTAAAAGAATAAATCACGACTGGAGAGGCTAATAAAGATTGGCCATAATGCTCTGTCTTAGCTTTTCTAGCTAAATTGTTTTGATTTTTTGTTTGCAATAATGGATAAAAGGGATATGCATAAATTTTTCAATCCGCATATTTATCAACAAAATCTAAAATACTGTAAAAGAGATGGCCAAAAGTGAAATTATAATTAAAATCAGCTAAGAAATACGGACAATACAAGCATTTTAAACTGCAAATTAGACAGCGCTAAGACAGACATCGGATACGTCTTGTAACACGCCATATAAACTCCATGTTAAATTCTGTTTTACTAGAAAGAACTAGGAATAAAATTTTGTTGGCTTATATCTCAGTAATTTTTATAGCTATTCAAAAAAATATGTTTCTTAACTGTTTGCTACAATGTCGGCTTTTATTTAAGCTGTGATGAAAAGTAATGAATATTTCCTATTTTAAGTCATAGCTGACGTGTGTATGTTAATATTGTTCTGATTGGTTTTTACTAAGCTAAAGCTAAAGGTGATATTCTAAAGCCACCCGTGACTGCATTGAATTAAGGGATTAAAATATATATTATGTTTGAACCTGGATAGTAACAATTTAAAACAGTTCGCAATTTTCTCATAATAACATAGCAGCCACCGTAGCTCATGATCTAGCTAATATTAAGTTTATTAAAACAACTATGAGTTAATATTAAACTCGTTTGTAAAGAAAGAAGTTATACCGGGAGCTCGGAGCAGGTGGGGACCCAACAAGTTAGTGCGCGATGAGTTTGAATAACAAAACTACAGGGAGATTCATATTTATCCAGAGTGTGTTTGTTTTATTAGCCTCGTCGTATAACTGTACGTCTCATATTTATCACAATTAAGAAACATCCTGTATGTGATATGTGATCGTATCACATGGACCTAAGCACAAACATTTTTGTCGAAGCGTAAGATGGTTTTATCTTAAGTGTTTTTATGTGTTTTAAAGAAAAATGTTATGATTTTGATTTAAATTATTAAACTACAAAAAAAAAACATGGTTTGTTTATTTTGGGATTCTGTCAAATATCTATTCAGTGTTTAAAAGAAGTTCCTACGTTGAAAAATAGTAACCGACATCGGGCAGCTATTGCGAAAAAATACACTAGTATTTTTTAGTTTCATCAGTTTTTATCAAGTCAGGCACAATTTAGATTATTTAAATGACGGTGTTTAATCTGTGCATGCAATATGTATGCCAGCACCAACCAAATATTTGCATGTCTTAATGAGACAAAGCGTTTGTGCTTAAGTTCTGCACCATGTAACCGTACCATATTTCTAGTACTTAAATAAATATCAAATTCTGCTTCTAAATCTGGCTTAAACAGTATTTTCTTTATGTTTTGACGTTCAGCCCTACTTATACTACGAATACTCGATCTGCTGTCCCTTTGATTCCAGACCTTTTTTTATGAGCAAAAACACACTCAACAGACAATTTAGTTTGCAGTCTGCTAAGACACTTAGGGTGAACAAACGCAAGAGCATCTTTATATTCTACGGGCTTGGTCGATTAATTACACCATACAAGATTCCTAGCTCTAGCCTGTAAATACAGGGGGAATTGAAAAACAATTTAGAGTTTAATGAAAGCGTGCCACAGATCGCCGACGCGAGACCGCTACCAAGTAGCAATTACATGCGCATAAATTGAGGGTGAATGTCGGGCGTACGTGTAAACTGGCATGCTAAGTTTGAAAGGAAAATACTAGGAGAAATACTTGTTAGTACTTTGAAATCAGTATTACTTAGTATTTTGCATTACTGGTTCTTACAAAATACTTCTAAGACAGGTTTTAAATAAAATATGGCGAATTAGGCAATTTTCTAACAGATCGAACTTTGCAAAACGAACTAATATTTATGATATAATAAAACGTTATCTATTCAAAGCGAATTTACGTACTTAATAGGCACAATTTGTCTTGAGATGGAGACCCGCGGTTCTAATTTCTAATCGCATATACAATCAACCTGTACTTTAACCAATCTATACATGGAGATCAACGGGAGAGGCCTTTGCCCAGCAATGGGACACTCATATAGGCTAAAAAAAAGGTGAAAGTCTTTTATTTTTTTACATTGCGCAACGTGTTTTTTAAAGGGCCAAATATCTGAAATATCCTAAGTAATAAGAACTGCGTATAAATACTCATGACCCCCAGGCGCCTACAGGGTGATGCAACACGGACACTACTCGAACTCCACAATCGCTCTAATTGGACTCCTCGTACATTCATGTTTATTTATTTTGGCCGTCGAGACAAAACGTGCCCCTTGATAAACTGGCGTCTGTTTCAAAACGGATTGCGCTTTCCTAACATTATACTTGGCTAATGGGGTGAGGTTCTGGTTAATTAAGGGTTGATAAAATGAATATTTACTTTCCTATATTAGGGGGTATGTTCGCTTAAAATTAGCGGGAACTGATTTTATTCGGATAAAAAGTTTACGTCACTTTGCTGCCTTCTGACACCTCTGCAAAAAATCACGTTACTTAATACATTACTCCGTTACTGCATGAAAGAAGGACAAACCAACAACTTGCACATTTTTGCATTTATAATATTATGAAAGGGTGCAAAACAAAGTGCGTTCACAACATTGAACATCCGGAATATTTCTTTGAATAGAATTTATCTACCAGGACAATTTTGCAATCATATCTGATACAGGATCAAATGTTGTATCTTTAATTCATACAATCTATCTACTATCTATTCAAAGCAAGTTTACCTACTTAATAGGTCCAATTTGTCCTGAGAAGGAGACCCTCGGTCCTAATTTCTAATCGCATCTAGAATCAACCTGTACCTTTACATCTATCCTAATCCAAACTTGACTTACTTTTACGTGATTCGAATAAAACGTTCCTTTCTTTATACAGGGTTGTCTAAAAAATAAACGTTTATTTAACCGCATTGACTGATTTCTAAAGTAATAAATACTCATTTTTGACATGCATAATAAAGTCATTATAACAGTTGCCAGGCAATTATAAAACTAGCAACGTTCCAATATTAAATGCCAGAGGCATTATCATAGATCATTGATAACGTCTTACATCTCGCTAACTGATAACACGCCTGATATCTTGATGAACCCTTGACATTGCGTCAAAGATAGCAATCATAACCTAATCCGGACTAGATGCCGTGAAAAAACAAGTTAATAAATTACTAGTTATCATATATATCTCAAGTTTAACATAAAAGCGTGATTTGATGACATTATATATGGTTTCGTCCGCGGTGACATATTATTATGGACATAACAGAACTGTTCAAGATATTTAGATCTGAAAACAGATTTTATTGAAACTGATACTTTTGTTCTTTTTTTTTAAAGCATATCGCTACTCTGTAAAGATTTTTAGGTCTTATACTTTGAAGTGACTAATTCATTTGAAGTGAGACACATTAAAAGTTTCAGCATGCGGTTTTAACTGCATTATTATTTATTATTGTTAGGTTATTTGTTTCCATTTCAATGATAAATTTTTGACGTAACGTAAACCAGAATTACATAAACGCACATTATTCTAACTCAGTCACTCAATTTGGTATAAAACACGGAATTTTAAGAATCTGATATTTTAAATTTCTGGTATTTTGGAAATAAATCAATTAATTTTACAAACCTTAAAATAGCCACATGATTACGATTCTGTCACTCTAAAAAATGCAAATAACATTTTGTTGGCGCTCTCCTTACTACTGCATATTCAAAAAGTAAATTTCCCAAGGGGAACATTGTAACGGAGCATGTAAACGTGTCAAATTCAAATAAAATGGTGTCACGTAGTGTGATGCTAATTTGATATTTAATAACAATAATAAACTTAGACAATGCGGCCATTTCACCATAATTATTAAACGTCACACTCCATTTTAATAACATGAATAGAGTTCGAAGTTTAACTGCTTTCAAGTTTATATATTTTCAGAAGATGCAGCGTGGGCAGGCCTCCAAGAAGGTGGATCGACGACACGGCTATGGTTGCGGCAACCCGTTGGATTCAAGCGGCGCAAGACCGGGCAAACCTTAGGTGAGGCCAATAGCGGCCAGCACACGTAAAGTTCTGAACCGTACGTGTAAATGCAACTGTAATAGTAAAAAAGTAAAAAAAAATACGATTCGGAAAGAAGATTGAAACGGCGCGTAGCGTTTCCCGCGGTCCGAACTTTACATGTAAAGGCCGCTTATGTCCAGCAGTAGACGTCTTCCGGCTGAGCTTATGATGATGATGATACTTTCGGACAATTAGAGAACACTGATCTGAATTGGCCACAGTGACCTGATAACTGTGTATTTAAGTTAAGAGCATTGAGTGTAACAGGTTTTTGTCGGCCACCAGTTCGGTCAACTTACTAAATGAAGCACAAAAATAATGTTGTTGTCATCTCTTTTAGCTATTTGAGCCCACGCAGGCGTACTTAAAACCAATTATGACGACGAATTAAGACTAATGAATACATTTTTGTTGTAACATTACAACAATAAAGCTGTTTTTGTTTCAAGAATTAAGTTTTCATGACATTACGTATCGCCGTTGCATCAGTATCAGTATGACTAGCACGTAGGAATTGCGAAATGGGTCCGAGAGAGTCTTATTTTTGCAAGATTTACTAGTATTTCATAGCGCATCTCTAGATCGTAAATGTTACAACTGCGGCAAACCAAGAAGAATTTATTTCATCAGTAAAGTGATCGCTTGACTTTGGAAAACCAAAAGATTTAAATTTAATTCATCCTGTATTCAAGAAAATAAAGTTTAAGATAAGATCTCGTCGGTTTAAGAACCAAACTGAGTGCCTAAAATGCCTCATATAAAAAGTACAAGGCGAGTACTACTACTAATCTCTTATACTTTTCCGAATCCACACTGGGCACTTCTCACCGTATCGTAATTCTTCGCTTTATTTAGTAGCTCTGACTATAGTTTTGGTCTAGCACTGTGCTTCCCGTTCTATCATAATTCGTACTAAATCTACAATACGCCTAAATTTTCCGAATTTGCCTTACAATAAGGGCCCGGCCGCACCGAATGCGTGCCCGTAGACGTGACGTGCAAGTTCGCTTTCCACTGCGTTGTATAGTGAAATGTCGTATGAGAATTCATACTATACGACGCAGTGGAAAGCGAACTTGCACGTCACGTCTACGGGCACGCATTCGGTGCGGCCGGGCCTTAAGTGATCTGCCAGTCAGACTCTTAAGCTTAAGTCGCAAATAGATGGCTAATGGACACAGAAAAATAGTCAATAACTATGCAAATCAAAATTGATTAGTATAGTATATCAAGTAAAGAATATGTACGTACTTAATCGGTACAAAGCGCAAGTCGCGCACCAACTTCGCACCGACTAGTCAGGGATCGGCCTTAGTAAGGACAGCAGAGTCATGGCCCCGTGATAAATTAATCTTTTCCGATTCACCGCATCGGGTCGTTTAGAGCCATTAACCTCATTAAGGGATTCTTTTCTTAACAATTCCTTGTACTATCTTTACACGGTCAGCAATTTCCGAACGGATGACAAACAGTTTCGTTAAGTAAGCTTGTAATCAGAAATAATTTAGAATGGAATAGAAGAGAATAGTTTATTCGCCAATTCTAGAATAATTACGTTTAAAATTAACATAAACATAAAATACACGAGAAGACATGTCAACTTACAGATAATATTTATTTAACATTTTATTATTATTTATTATTTAATAATGCTACTGATAAATTCATTTACACTTTATGTCGGTTTATGTGCTCAAAAGTACAAAATTTCTAAGATACTAAAGTAATACAAGAAACTGTATGCTGATAAAGGGTTTAAATCTAAACTAGGACACCCTTTAGTCTTAGATCACCATTAATGTCATATCTGGCTCTATTCTAGTCCATAAATAAGTCTACAAAAAAGCGTTAAATTGCGAATTGCAAAAAAATAATACTCAGTCCTCGTGGGATTTTTCATACTTAAAACTTGTCAAACGACAATGTCCACCAACACCAAACAATTTTCAATAAAATCCATACTTCATGCCCTAACCTTACAAACATTATAAGTCTTATCGGTAAATCATAAGTGCTCTGTCAAACAGACTGACATTGTAAACATATAAATAACCTGTGAAACAGTGTGACAGTGTTTACAAATAACGACCGAGGCATTGTTTTGTGTAGAATCAAAGCACATAAAATGAAACTTCAGTGTTTGTTGAATGGGTAATTATACCAACCATATTTTTGAGCGGCGGACGTGATAATTGGGGTGTAAAGTATATACCTACAATGAAAATCTATTTATCGTATAAATAATCTTACTCAAAGTACCATATTGAGCCAAAGTTAAAATTATTATTAACTTACCATATTTATCGTAAAAAATATATTTCAAATCCAAAATCAATTTTGGTGGTGTGTCGTGTACTTGTCGCATACACTGATATACCGTGGTAGACATTTATTAAGCCATAACATGACATTTCTCATCATTATGTGGGAGCAGTGTAAATGAAACTGTCCTAGCGAAATAGTCAATTTTGGTGGTGAATATTGAAATTGGTTTTATGATCGAACGAAACGTGATCAAACAAACAAATATGCCGTCAGTTGTTCGTTCAGTTCCACTACAGCAATAGACGGTGAAAGATTTGTACCTGTTGCTGCGTCTTCCCGCTGAGTACAAAAGTATCTTATTTTGGTGGTATAAAATACATTTTTAATAAGTTATTATTTCGCACAAAGATTTATTGTGTAATAGTTAAAATAGAATAAAATTAAATAGAAAAGTGAAATTTCTAATTTTGGTGGCTTTTCCGAAGGCACCAAAATTGTTAAAATTGCTGGACTCCACCAAAACTGGTTTAAAAGCAAATTGTAATTATTTATTCATTAACAAATGTACGTTTGTAATTCTTTTAAATAACAAGGAAGATTCCCTAGCGATTATATTTTAATAAGCCCGATACGTTATTATTGATCATGAGGTTTTCATAGAAAAGTATTTTTGATAGATAATAGCAATTTTGGTGGAACATAATAAATAAAATCGTTATATCTTGAAACCACTTGGTATAATAATGACCCATTTTAACTCTGTTTTTATTATGACTAATAACATCCTTTAAATGTATAATTGTGAATCCTACTAACAAAATAAGAAATACCACCAAAATTAGGATAAATTGACGCTTGTTGAAATTCACCCACATACATAAATTTATCGTTGTGAATGAAGAAAAGACTTAAAAAATAAAAATAAACTTTCTTTTTTTTAAGTATTCTTCACAGCCTTACCGTTTTCCGCGTCTCCTTCCGCGCAGAAAAATAAAACAGCGTATATTGGGCGTGGGGGATAATGTGGCACTCTAATAGTGAAATAATTTTTGAAATCGTTCTGTTAGTTTTGAGTTTATTCGTAACAAACATACAGAAATACAAATCTTTCCTCCTTATATTGTTATATTTATGTTATAAACCTCCAGCTCGCAAGTACATATATAAAAGAAATGTTTTTAATATGTGCATTGTTATATATAACAAACTACCCATTAACCTTAAAACATTAGAAGGTAACGATTTTAAGCGCTCGCTCACAAAATGGCTTCTGGACAATTGTTTTTATAGTGTTAAGATGTACCTCGAGCATGATAGGAATTAAGTTGACATTTTATTTTAATTTTTCAATTACATTTTTATAAGTATAATTTTTGACATTATAAATTCATGTTATTATTAATATTTTGCACGCCTGCATGCAGGCTGGATACACTGTACCCTTCTAAACATAACACCTTTGTAACTGTACTCCAGCAAATAAACGCATTTTGATTTTGATTTTTGATTTTATTTCGGAGCCTATTCAATGCAAACAAACAATCAAATCGTTCCTCTTTATTACATAACTGCAGCTATACATTGCAGTAGACATTTTTTTTATAAATTCTGTGTAGTGTTTGATGTGTGATCTGTACCTTCTCCGCACCACGAAATATTAATTAAAAATAATACAAAGGGATAACATATTTTGCAAGTAATATATCTCGTGTAGTTCATTAATCAACTTATTATAATAATGATTATACGACCACTCATTGTTCTCTTTCGAAACACCAATTATATCTTGATGTTATCGCCTGCGTTCTCGTTTGTACAATTGAATTTTAATCAATGGCGTGATTCGCCAATAATGTGACCACCGTCTTATGTACACTTGGGAGCAATAAACATTGGCACGTTACGTGCAATTTTATTTATATTAATTGTCCCGTTTTCTTGCTTTTGAGTTTATTTAAACATACGTTAAAGACGATATTCTAACTCCAATATATATTTTTAAAATAACATTATTACCTATATTTTATGGACGTCTCTTATATTTTTAAGATTATCTGGAAGAGAACGCTATGTAGCAATAAGATCCCCCTGTTATAAAACTGTTCCCATTTGTCTTAAATTGTAATAATAAAGTAAGCTTCTGCCAGCGGCTTTGTCCGCGTAGATTCTGATTTTCGTTATTCCCTCGGCAACTTTTAAATTCTCCGAAATAAAGTAGCCCTTGTGTTATTCCAGGGTATAAGCTATCTTCATTTCATCTGAATCCGTGCAGTCGTTGCAGCGTGAAGGAGTAACAAACAAAAAAAAAAACATTCGCATTTATAATATTAGTTGGGAAAATAAAAACAGAAATATTTTAATAGCGTACAAATCAGTGTTAAATTGATAGTTTATACCTATCGTCGTAGATACTGTGTATTGCAGTAAGTAACAAATTCAATAAGTTGAAAAAGGTTCCTTATATCCTTACAAGATAAGGTGTACTTTTCACCTTATTAAATTGTTCGTTGTATTGCAGTTTCACCGACGCGACGTTATTTCTAAAATAGCATCCTTTTTTCTGCCCGTGACTTCAACTTTTTAATTCCAGAATGAAAAGTAGCGTGAAAGAGTAGCAAACTAACACACACACGTACACACAAACATTGGTATTTATAATGCGATTTGACTTTTTGCCGGTCATTCCAATCCCATCGAAGTGAACTCAACAAATAATATTTATTTTACACCCAAGAACTAAAAACAAGGAAGCCATAAACGTGTAGCTATAGAGAAATGTAGATTTACCTCACAAAGGAACAAAGCTTCCCACGTTACGCAAGCGTGACTATCCATAACATCGCAACACATTATTGTTTTTGTTTGAGTGGAAAAATGAAAAACCTCTTATTTACGGCCCGCTCCACAAAGTTCCAGCTAACACTTGCAATTCTAATTTTAATGCTTTTTGTCAAGATAAAAAAACTGGTGAACAGCGAACCGGGCCAGCGCACGGTGGTTCCGTAGGTGTTTATTCACAAGCTCGTTAAACTTTATGGATTCATTAATTTCAACATAAATTAAGTACCTTCATTAATTGCACTTGGATACTGCGGGTGGTAGGACCTTGAGCAGGGTCCGTCCGGATCGCTACCACCATCTTATCCATCAACCTACCGCCAAACAGCAGTGTTCGCAATGTTGTGTTCCGGTTTGGAGATAACACAGCCGGTGTAATGACTAGCATTGAGGCATTCCATCTTAGTCCTCAAGGTTGGCAACGCATTTGCAGTCTTAGGCTTGCAGTCTTGTGAATGCGAATGTCTATGGGTCACAGTTTCCACTTACCATAAAGTGGCCAGTGTGCTAGTTTGCCTTCGCTATGAAAAAAAAAATGAAAAAAAAGGGTTATTTTCGATAATGTATCGTTCCAGCCAAAACTACAAGTAATAAAAATCAGAAAAATATCTTAAATAATAGCACATTAACTATAACGAATTTAAAAGGAAAACTATCACGGCTGGGTAGACTCGATTGGTTTCTGAGACAAGCGAATAAAGTATTTATATTATAGCGAGAAAACTAGCTTATGCTTGTTGTTATTTGAGATTTTTTTGTGTTTGTTTGTAGTAGCGGGTTTAGAGCCCTACTTTGAGCATGGTCCAACATACTCTTACCCGATTTTTTTTATTTTAAAAGTAAGTTACATCACATGATAATAAAGTAATCTTATCTTCTCTTACTAATATTAAAAATGATAAACAGCGGACAATGTCACACCAATTGACCTAGTCCCAAACTAAGCTCTAGGCTTGTACTATGGTTACTAGACAACGATATAAATACTTATATAGAGAAATATATACTTAAATACATAGAAGACATCCATGACTCAGGAACAAATATTCGCGCTCATCACACAAACATCTGCATTTACTGGGATTTGAACCCAGGACCGCTAGCTTCGTAGGCAGGGTCACTACCAACTAGGCCAGCGTGTCGTCAAAATAAGATAAGTTTTGATATTTGAATGTTTGTTACTCAATCACGCTGTAACTGCTGAACGGATCGGGATGAAACTTGGCACACATATAGGTTAGATCCTGGAATAGGACATAGGATAGTTTTTATCCCGGGAAATTTAAAAGCTCCCGTGGGAATATACTATAAATTAACATAATGATTTTATCCAGTGATTCCTGAATTGATGTTACAATGTATAAAAATATATCTAATATATAGTCTTTGCTTTACATGTATGGAAGGTAATTTGAATGTATAACTATGCAAAGTACACCTTTGTAGAATCAAGAGACTTTGAGTACCTATAACCGCGGACAGACGGACATACGGAGAGACAGACATGGCAAAACTATAAGGGTTCCGTGTTGACTAAGGAATCCTAAAAAATTACTTAAGTGGGATAAGAATTAGTTTCGCGCGGCGCTTCTTCTCTGCAATGATGATCTTGTCCAAAGCGATAGTTGATTCACCTCATACACTCAGGAGCAAAAATACCGGGTCAGAGTGCGTTTTTCATACTAAAGAGGCTATTTCGAAGCCTTGGTTCCTCGCCAGGGAATGCTTTTAGTGAAATCTGATGATGAATACCTCGAGCATCGATACAAGACCTCCAGAGTGCCTAGGGTACCCAACTGAATGAATCTGCGGCTAACGCCGGAATAGTGCCTGTTCAGAAAAACATCTGAAATGGCATTCAAATGTAAGGAAATCCAAATGTTGACCCAAACTCTCTCGCTGTGTTGTAAACTGATTGTACGATCAGTTAGGTATCTTTAAAACTTTTGACCTCCTCTATTGAACCTCGGAGTATCCACCATTAAACCTCACTCAAAACAACCCCTGGCGAGGAACCAAGGCTTCGAAATAGTCTCGTTTGTATGAAAAATGCACTCTGACCCGGTATTTTTGCTTCTGAGTGTATTAGGTAGTTACATTTACATATAATAGAACCCTAATTAGACCATTATGAAATGAATATTTTTTAATTTTAAATTGTACCTTTCGTCATGACACTGTTCTGTTATAAGCACTAGGCAGATAAGTAAATCCTGACATATTGCACAACCACGAAGTCTCTGAATATTGATACTGTTGACCGCTGTAAAACAATGCTAAAGTTACTAGTTGCGTGTAAAAAAATACTGAAAAGTGTTTTGTTACTACAGTTAACCCTTTCCAGCACTTAAAAAATATTTGAAAAGGTCGTTAATGTCTAAAGCGTATTATAGGGTCGAGGACTATCTAACAGACAAAAATGCATGGCCTACACCCGAAACTTAGTCAATAGTAATTTGTTCAAATGCAAAGGCTTTATCCTGCTTTTTCTTGTCTGGGGGACACCGTTGATGCAGGAAAACATATCGAAACTTTTATGTGGTCATCTTGCACCATCTCATATACACATATATAAGTAGGTAGTTGTAATTATTTTATTTTATTCTTTTCTATCTTTCTCTCCCGTAAGATTTTTGGCATGTTTTCCTGCTGAACTACTGTTATTTGATATTATATTTAATTTAATACTTGTAGCTTTATATAATGCTAGATTAAGTTGTACATACCATTGTAATATGAAATATGAAATAAGTTTAAAAAATGACTGACTGCTGAGTTTCTTGCGGCGTTTCTTCTCAGCAGTGGTCTCCTCTTGGGAAGCGCTGGTAGTATCTTGACGTGTAAAAGTGCCCGTGCGGCCTACTTACTGAATAAATTTCTTTTATCTTTTTTATCTTTTTTACATTATCAATATTCAGAAACTTTATGGTTGTGCAATGTAAGGTTTATTGTTATCTGCCTAATACGAACTGTAGTTAGAAAATGTATCGTAAACAATATTCAAAATATGAACGTTTACGCGTAAATGTTTGTCAATGAGGTATGGTAAAAGAAAGCTCTAAGTATGTAAACGTTGATTTTCCATAAAAAATCCCATGATCATTTCCAAATAAGAAGCATTTAAAAAAAAAAAAATTAGTCAGAAATGTTTACATCAACACGGGAAGCAACCAAGTAGAGAGATAATAATATTAGCTGAGCTCTCCAAAAACCATTACCGATCCGTTCAACTATTTGCTTATTCACGTGCCATTAGTATGCGGGAAAACATTCTACTTGAAGAAAGGATTTCGGGTACTAAAAATAAGTTACTTGTTTAAAAGCACACTTCAAACTCAACTGCTTCATGGGAATATATACTTTATTATTTAAGTATAAGTTATGTCTTTGAGTTGATACCCATAGACCTCCTACGCGTGGAGACGTCTTCCTAATCCTAAGCCCGCCCCCGCGTTGTCTACGCCTTTAATTATAAGTTTACTAGCTTCGGCCCGCGGCTTCGACCGCGTGGAAGTAATTTATCGCTTTTCCCTTAAGAACTGTCCAATTTTAAGAGATAAAAAGTAGCTTATGTGCTATTAAAAACTGTAATCTATCTCCATTCCAAATTTCATCTAAATCCGTCCAGCCGTTGCAGCGTGAAGGAGTAAAAACATACATCCAAACTAATGCATTTACAATATAAGACAGAAAGATTTAAATTATAAGGCTCCCACAGACTGACAGTTTACTTGCAAAATATAAAGCCGCCTGCTAATCTAAAATCTATGAAGTTTGTGAAACATTCAAAATACGATCATCAAAATATTTACTCAGCAAAATTGGCCGTATGAAGGCTAGTGCGTCGGTAACATGGAGTGAATCTACTAGCGGTTCCGACAAGACGTTCATTATGGAGAAGAAGCGCCACAAGAAGAATCTTTAGGGTGAAGCCAAACGAGCGAAATTGTTTGAGTTGTGAGTCGCGGTAATTTCTGCTGCATACAAAAGTCCTGCTGATTTTGCGTCGCCGTGTTAACCACACGAAAGTGACACACTTAACATAAAACAACGCTAAAAGAAAAACATCAAGGATCAAATACAATCATTTCAAGTATCAGTTGAGTTCATAAATATGTATTCACTTTAGTACCTTGTTACTTTATTCGCTGCGACAACTCATATATGGCAGTTTAAACATGACCATAAATAGACAAGGTACTAAACTCACATATTTATGAATTCGACTGTTTGAAACCGAATGTAGCAGAAATTACGGATCGAAATTACGCAACTCACAACTCAAAGAAACTACGCTCGTCTGGCTTCACGCTAAATTATGAGCAACTAACGCTTGAGACGTGGACACTGCGTCTCGGCAAACGTCGTGTAGGATGCCCTGCAAGATGCGCAGATGGACCAGCCGGTAGGTTGGATGACAGAAGCTGAAGATCAGGAGTAGTGGGTGCATTGGGACAGGCCTCTGTCCAGCAGTGGACTGATACGGGATGATGATGATGATCATTTAATATGATGATAATGTGTTAAATACGATGAACTAGCAAGCGAATGTTGGCCCACGGACTTTAAGTATTTGGTGCTCTTTAGAAACCATTATATAAATAACAACGTTAGCGTCGTTACAAGAAATCGTTTTGTAGAAAGCAAAAGCAAGTACCAAAGGGAACTTATTCCTTTAAAGTCCGATTTACATTGGTCATAGACAGTGGCAAGTACAGTGTCAAGAATAGTGTAGTGGAAAGATAGAAAGCGATTCTATTTGGATCCACTGGCAAGGCAACTAGACTCGCCACTGTCCGATCGGTTAACACTACTGTACTGTCCATGTCCTTGACGAATGTCAATCGGGCATAAGAGATCTCTTTTAGTTGACATTCATAATCATAATAACTAAATAAGCATGTTTAGTAGTGTCTAATTTCCATAGTACACAGTGATAGATAGATAGATAGATTCATTTATTCGGCTATTAAATAAGACTGTAGAGTTTACTTCGGGACTTGGTGTGAGATTGTCCGTTAAATATATCTTAATTTTTAAACATCTATCAGCATACAATAGTGGGCGCGTTCCATTATTACAAAGACTTTTTTCGCTTAAGTAATTAAGGCATTTAACACTCACGTCACGTATCATGAGAACAATGAAGAAAGAGCTCTTACACACGCTTTCTTTTGCATAAACAGAAAAGGTTTTGCATTATGAACACTGCAACTGGTTGTGATTTCATTTCTCTCCTTTCGAATTGGAAACAATAGGCAGTCAACTGTCTTCTATGTAACCTAAGTTGTTAACAATTCAAAACAGCATAATAATAAATAAATAAAACATACAATCCAAAATCCAAATCCTACTCTAAATCCTTCTCGGTACATTCTGTTCGTTTATGGAATAGCCTACCAACTGATATCAGGCAATCACAATCTGTTGCTTCACTTAGATCTAGGCTGAAGAGGTACTGGCTTGACTCTTGTTCCTGATCTAAGACTGTATGTCCTTTTTTCCTTTCATACTTATATATATTATTTATATATGTATATATATACATACAATGTATATATTTATTTATTTATCCTATTTAATATATATATTTATTATACCTACTTATTTATTTGCTATTATTATTTTAATCTTCTGTATCTTTAATACGTTGTACGTTTAGCCATCCGTTGTTTTTATTCTTCTCTCAATCGCTCAAAGGTTAACTGGAAGAGATCCCTTATAGGGATAAGTTCGCCTTTGTACATACCTTTTTTGTTTCTGTTTATTTTTTGATTTGTTATTTTCTGTTTGTACAATAAAGAGTTTACATACATACATACATACATACATACATCATCAATACTGTTGCCAATCGCTTCCTATACACACTATGAGTGATTGCCCCTTCCTTTACCATTGGGCAACGCAAGAATAAGACAAAACATAGTGATTACGAATCTATGAACCCGCGTGTCATCGGTCCCATGTTCTACAATATGAGCGTCTTTCCTCCAAACTTAAAAATGTACAAACGCACGAAGTCAAAACATCAGCCTAGAAACCTTTTATTGGAAAACTTATTAGAACTGTAATTGTGAAATTATTATTGTATTAACATTTATTAATCCTTGTGTTGTCATCGTACAAGCGGCCATTAATTAGATGTTCTTTGATTAATGGTATATACTATTTATGTTGACGATCTTAGTGTATTTTTTTTCCATATCCACAAGCAAAACGTACTTTTACAATCAAATAAAAAAATGTGAAAAAAAGAGTGAATGTAACTTACCGCTAATAAGAATGTGTAAAAAAAAAATGCTGCGCCAATCATAAATAACTGGGCAACATGAAGTGTTACCTATTTTCATGCTTTCCTGACGTCCAATGTTACCAACTTGACCGTGAAATTTCCCAACACTGACCACATTAGTCAAATTACTAGGATTAAAGCAGTCAATTACTATTCATGAGCATTTTTTTGCGGTATAAAATTGACGGGGCACTATTCAAAATCTGAGGCCGCTTCCATTGAAAATATCTGAATAGATAACGACGTAAAAAACTGATAATTTAAATTCGTTGCACACGCTTTTGTGCTTGTCGCTTGAGGATATGTGGAGCTATTAAATTATAAGGCATACTACCAAACCACATAATAAATCTGTCCGAAAGTCATCCACGCCGGACTAAATTGCTTCAATTATTTCAATAGACTATTTCAACGGTCAATTCTTTGGAGGCGCTTGTAACTTCCTGTTAGTAATTAATGACTCATGATTACACATGCGAGAAGAAATTGAATGACAGAGTGAGGTCATGCACAATAAGTACTAACTTTATGTTATGTACAACTGCCCAAGAAGGAATGAAATGTTTTTGGGCGTATGTTTATAGACTAATCTATCTAACGAAAATATAATCAGGCTGCTAAAAGATGCTTTAACGCTAACGTAAACGATTGTCAAATACTGTCAAATTGTATGGAATTTACCTTAGCGCTCGACGCGACCGTCCGTTAGCGCTACCTTGTCAAGGGCCACTGCACGAATTTTACGAATCGCTTTTAAGACGAACCGTTGCATATTATAGTTCGTCAACTATATCATCGAATTTTACATAGCAACTTATTATCCAGGTGTCTTAAGCTGTATTTTAACCTTTGATTAAATTCTGATGCTGTAGGTCACGGTGATGGTGTAGGTGATGGTGTACTGCCTGTCTGAATCACGGAGTTTAAGCGTTCGTTAATTCTTGTTTCGTGTAGAAGATATTATACACATTACATTACTTAAATCCCACCATTTTCCCGGAAGGGCAGGCAGAGACCACTACTTTCCACCTGCTACTACTAGAACTAGCAAAATTTCACGTTCTCTATACGACAACATGTCGATAACAATGGTTTTATCCAGTAGAATAGAGACTCTGTCACCGAAGTTTCTTTCCTTCTCACACTTATTCGAAATAAAATTATGTGGTAAGAGAGTTCGTTAGAGGGTCAAAACTGCTTTCGACACGTGGGCAGTAAAGTAACGTGTTCATCAACTTGTGCCCAAATTACTACGTTCCAAGTCGGTGGTTATTAATGGTCGAGAATTCGAAATAATTGTTAGGCGTCATTTGGTATTCAGCGGGATGTAATTTGGTTATTGGTTTTTTATTTAATTATCGATATGTTTACTAAGATTAATCAATTATCGAGACACGTTTAATGATTACAGATCGTCTCTATTAGACTGAGAATGTAGATCATCCGGGCCAATTCAAGTAGGCACCTATATAATTAAATATAGAAACTTATCAAATGAGAAACAAGGTGAGGTGGGGTAAGGGGAACTACTGGGAAAAGGAAACAGTTTGTAAATCAAAAACTTTAGACGCAGGCCCACATAGATATTATCTCTCTATAGATCTATGTAAATTTAAACTTTACAATGCACTCTGTAGTTTTTGATTTACTGTGTCTGTTCGCCTGATAGGTCCCATATATCACCTTACTTAAGTGTGTGAAGTGATATGATTAAAAGAGTTGTTTGAATTCAGTCGCCCTAAGTAGGTACTTAAGTTATTAAAATTGTTTTTATTCGATATTCTGTAAAACTGAGTTATTCGTTGGTTTTTATTTAAAGACACAGTAACATATTTGGGTTTAAATCTTTTTAGTTTCACTATGAAACTCACGATCGTATTTTTTTCTTTAAGTAGTAATGTATTTTTATTTTATTTGAATCAGTAAAGTATTGTCAAACATCGTCAAACAAAATAAAATATTACTTCCTGCAAAAACAACCACTCTCTCACATTTTCCGGGGCTAAATTTCAATGCAAGGAATAGTACATTGTTGCCTAGGCGCGGAAAGTAAGGGTTTTCCTGACGAGGTGGTTAGCAGGCCGAGCAATAGCGAGGCCTGCTAAAATACGAGTCAGGAAATCCTCGTTTCCGCCGAGGCATACATAATGCTTTTCTCAAACATGTGAGGAAATAATACAAATACATTTTTAAAAAGCAAGTAATTTAATTATGCAGAATAAACGAATGTTACCGACTGTCAATTGTTTTTAAATACTAACCATAGAAATTGGAATGCAAATTCAAAAAGAAACACACGCACTGTGCTAAAAAAGCGAGCAGTTATCTTGGCTGTTTGGAATTTTTGTCTTGGTTCATTTGATTTTGTATGCAAATTGACAGCATTTTTAAGAAAAATATAGACATGGACGGAAAGTGTTTTCATATGGTTTTTTTACTCCTAGGAGTAAAATGAGGCTCTTTCCGTCCTTGTCTTTCAATCGGAAAACCGTTTTTTCCGAGCATGTTTGAGAAAAAAGATTTTACCTCTTAAATTATTTACTAACTTCTGTCAAGTACTGTAAGAGTTTTTTAATAATAAAAACGTTCATAGGAGATTATTTTGGGTTTATAGGTGCAGTTGAGATAAAGTTTGTGATTCGAACTTACTGACTTATTCTCGTACCTACAAGTAAACCGAATTTTATGCTGAGGCAGACCTTCTTATTCGATTTACACAATTAATCACTATAACTATTTGCACGGTAATTAAATGAACAAAAATATAACGAAAAACTCTCACACAAGTTGACGGAGTTCCAAACTAAGGTCTTGTTTCCTACTATGGGGTTTAGACCACAATAAACATACATAAGTACAGAAATAGAACTAAGGTTATCGACATAGCCCGCAAAATTGCTAAACTGAAGTGGCAGTGAGCGGGGCACATTGTTCGCAGGACTGATGGCCGATGGGGTCAGAAGGTTCTGGAGTGGCGTCCGCGGACCGGAAGCCGAGCTGTAGGTAGGCCTCCAAGAAGATGGAGTGACGGCCTCGGTGGATGCGAAAAGCACAAGACCGGTCTGTGTGGAAAGCCTTGGGGGAGGCCTATGTCCAGCAGTGGACGTCTTTCGGCTGACATGATGATGAAGTATAGAAATACATACTTAAGTACATATATATAAATAAAGACTCGGGAAAAAAATGCCCACTCATCACACAAATAGGTACCACTTGGCACTCACCGGGAATCACTACTCACTCACTTACTCACTAACCAACTGGACTAACCCCGTTTCCAGACTCGATCTATATTTAGGGTTTTATTCCCAAAGGGCCCAACGTAACGGCTAAATTAGTTTTAGTTTATTACAATAAACCTAACCTAAGAGCATTTTAATACCTTTTACACAGAAACTTTTATATAAAACATGATACATTGCAATAAATTGTTTCTCTTTGAAGCCGTCACGGGTGACATCAAAAGGATGCAAACCCAGCCATGACAAAGGGACTCGTCTTTTAGCCGACGTACGCAAAGAGGCAAGCAAACACTTGAATTAATCTGAAGCTTTTATATTAAAAACCATGTAATATTCCTAAGTTAACACTGATTTAATTAGTAAGCGTTTGACTCTCAAGTTACTCTATTGATGTTACAGGCACCGATGTGGTAAAAGATTAAGCAAGAAAACACTTCATCATCATCATCATGGCAGCCGAAAGACGTCCACTGCTGGACATAGGCCTCCCCCAAGGCTCTCCACTCAGACCCGTTTTGTGCTTTTCGCATCCACCGCGCTCCCGCGATCCTTACGAGGTCGTCAGTCCATCTTGTTGGAGCCCTACCCACAGCTCGCCTTCCGGTCTGCGGACGCCACTCCAGAATCTTCTGACCCCATCGGCCATCAGTCCTGCGAGCAATATGCCCCACCCTCTGCCACTTCAGTTTAGCTATTCATCGGGCTATGTCGGTTACCTTAGTTCTACTGCGGATATCATCATTTCTGATTCTATCACGCAGAGAAACCCCGAGCAAAGCCCTCACACACAACACACAAACACACAAGCACTTGAAATAAAATATTTCTATTGATATCATAGATAGTCACTTGTTTTTTATCTTTATAAATGAGTTGCTTTGTCAAGAGAGAAGTGTAGTAAGAAGGTTTGATTACTTACCTACTTATGCATATTATTTATTTATTTATTTAATTATTTATTTATTTATTGAGGATTTCCAACGGATAATACATCAGACTTATGTTAATACCTATTTTAACATCTAAATCGATGCTTACCCAATTGTAGGAAACCACATCTTACGCCAGTAAAATATACAAAATGAACTACTTACTGCATGCATTAAATACTTGCTCACAAATTAAACATTAAATTTTAAGAAATATTGAAATACATCAAAACATAATATAATGTGATATTATAATGTGATCGTGTGATTCAGTCATTCAAGGATCACAACATTTAAAATTTCGACATTTAATATTGGTTTCAGTCATTGTCGTGCCGATATCAGGCATTTTGAGATTAAGGCGTAATGGGCCCGAGAGAGCAAGTCCCTTCGCAAACTTGTAGAACTTGTTTCAATCAAAGCACTATTTCCAGTAGAACAGTGTACTATTGTACCTTTTTTTCTGTTTTAGGCGGCGAGAAAGGCTCTTTGATTCATTTATATTACTCTCCTGGTGATTGGTTGGACACAATTTAAAAAGTGTCCAATTTGAATCTTTTGGCGAACGTTTCGCTTGCAATTGGGATCTTTTTGGAGAATACGTTAATTTAAAAAATACATTTACTACAAAGGGAAACGATTGAAGCGTATGAAAACAAAGGCTGTGTTGCTGACTGTCCTTATTTTTTAAGTAAATCATAAACAACTTTCTGCCTATCGAGACCAATTTAACGAGTGCGAACTGATTAGGTCTACATTGAAAGTATAACAGAAATACTGTTGCCACCATATAACTCCACTACTAAATCAGGTCACGAGGAAATGCTGCCGGAGTGCCAGCAATATTGTATTACTTAACTACGCCACGCTTTTGTAAATATTCGTTTTACTTAGTTGTATAGTTAATGTTTAACTCCTCGTACGCCGGGAGCAACAGCGTCGACGTCGCATGCTCAATAATAAATGTATAAAAGTCTAAAATAGACGCTTCAGGGTTCAATCAATTTTAATTAGAGGTATCCTCATCTCTTATAACAACAATTTTTAATGAAGACAATATTACGTTATTTTACTAATTTTTACATATTATTATTTCTTAAATAAGTTTTTGTCAACATTTCCATCTTTTGGACACGTTTTTGTTGTCGTCATTATCTGCTTATAAAAACTAAACTAATAATTCCCAAAATCGGTAGATCTCTGCAATAGCGAAGATCTTGTCGCCACCTTCCAAATCCATCATCAGATCAGCTCTTAGATTGCATAATATGGCATTGTCATTGGGTTTCAAAACTGTCTTGCAAGATTTGACCTAAACTAACTTACCGACATGCATACATACAAAAATTGCAAGTAAAAAAAAAACTTGTAATATTTGTAGTTTTCATACATATACCTGAGAATAAAACATGGCAATATTGCAGTATAATTTTTTTAAACTGGGCTGGGCTCAATCTGGCTCCCTCTGGCTATCTCGTGTCCATCTCGTATGACCACTATCCACGCAGCTGCGCAGGCGACGGTCGGGGGTTATTCCGCTAAACACTTGCAGCAAAGCCCGATTTACATTTTTCAAGGACAGTGGACAGTACAGTAGTGTAAACCGATTGAACAGTAGCAAGTCAAGTTGCCTTGCCATTGGATCCAAATAGAATCGCTTTCTAATTCTTTCATTTCACTATACTTGCTACTGTCCTTGATCAATGCAAATCGGGTTTCACTTCAGTGAATTTGCAAATTTCTTTGGTTTAGTAGTACCTACAGTAGAATTATACCTATTTTACTACCTAGAACCACAGATTTCAGGTTTAGAGTACCTAAAATAGGTTCTTACTTAATTAATCGCAAAATATCATTTTTGAATCTCGGGTTGCATATTTGGGGTGTACCTCGGAATTCCTAATAACGTTTGACCTAACGCTCCGTTTGTCCGAAATAGTCCGAGTTATTAACTATCCCAAACTGGTTTTCAGCTGAGTCAGACAACTTTTTAAGCTTTCCAAAAATACTGGCAATTAGGTTAGGTTACGTTGGTTTTAAAATTTCAATCTGGCGGAAATGGCTTGAGGATGTACGAAAATTCGGACTACGATACATTAGGACCAATGATGTTTAATGTTTAATGTTTATTTGGGCACAAACGGTACAAGTAAAGAAAAAATATTACAGAATACTTACATAATACATAGACCAGTGAACTTGCCACAATTACCTAATGCAGTAACACGTCAAAAATGTGTGTTTACATAGTATTCAATTCTAGTACAAGTATTAAGTTCAAGTACGACAACACTTAACGTTTAAACAATCCATTTTAAATCCACAAAGGGGAAGACTAAATATATAAGTGAGAAAATGAGCTATGATGCTATTATAGTTTGTAAAAGTTCTGCAAAACAAATTGTTAATCAAATTGTTATTACTTCGAGCATTAATACGAGGAGTCCTAAGGTCAATTTTGCCTCTAATTTAATTATTATTATTTTATTATTTGCATGATTAGGGATTCCAATATAGACCCATGTTTATGATGTAAAGTAAAACTGTAGTAATAACAGTACATAGCAAATATACTGCCAGATGCCAGACAGAGTTTCTCAGCGATAGACAATCAAATCTTCCTAATTACCTATATGTATAAAAGAAGATACTGACCGACTGACTGACATAACAACGCACAGCCCAAACCACTGGGTCTTAAGATTCCAAAGGCACGTAGGTTAACTATGAAAAGATTTTTGGGAATTCATCAATTAAAAAATGGGGTCCGTTCATTTGAAAGTACCTTCGTTTGACAAACGTATCATTTTACAAACTTTCATTTCGCAAAAACGTGCTTGTGCTTAAATTATTACATATTGCATAGGTTAAATGAGCTTATTAAATAAGTTAGGTTAGGTTACAATATCGACCACAAACAACTTAAAAATAATACGGCGGGAAGTATCTCTTTGTGAAATGAAAGTTTGTAAAATGATACATTAGTGAGTTAAATGTATTTTAGTAATAAAGTCACGGGTGTCCTCTAATACATTAATATTCTGGTTTAACCGTGCATGGTTCCAAAATGAATACAAACAAAAATAAGTAAATAAAGCTTCGTCTTTATTAATCCGTCAGCCACTAGAGGTCTTAGCTCGGAAGAAACCGCGGTACTAGCCCTCAGCGCCGCACGCGCAACTAAGCCGCAATTTACACGGCTATTTATTTATGCGCCGGAGTCCCGGGCGGGGCCGCGCACGGCGCCCTCTGGCGGAAGCGCGTCTAGCTGCTGTTTATGTGTGTATACACACAGCTACAGTCCAGTAATATGCGATCTACAATTATTATATACTCGTATTTAACAGAACTATATGGTGACAGTGATAAGAGTCTTAGGGTGTCAGAACCAGTAATGGACAAGGTCCAATGATGGACACTTGATTCTTATTTTACAGAAAATAAGGGTAATTCAGTTGTTTTGCAGCAATCAATTTAGGACTGTGTAAAATTTGAATGAAGTGTCCATTACTGGTGCCTGTCAGCTAATAGTGTCCATCATTGGTGCCGATATTTTCCAAGTTTCAGAAACGCAATTATTGATTGAGAAGTATTTGTCTTCATTAATCTTTGAAAGCCTGAGTCTATATATAATTTCATTTGCCATAATTGTATCACTTGCCATAAAGTATTAATTTGTCATAAAGACATTTTTTCTGAGACCGTAAACCTTTCAGGTAATTTCTACATGCCATCGTATAGAGCCCAAGAGATTAGGTTAGGTTAAACAGCTTGTTTTTTTTGATAGTGGGAAGGCAAGCGAGCCGAGAGCGAGCACTCAGGCCACCTGATGGTAAGTCGGATCTGAGGCCCATAGACATTTGAAATCTCAAAACTACAATCTCAAAACTGCAAGCCTAAGAGTTCAAATGCGTTGTAACCCTGATGACTGAGATGGAATGCCTCTATGCTAGTAATTTCACCGGGTGTCTTATCCCCACACCGGAACACAGCAATGCGAACACTGCTGCTTGGTGGTGGGTTAATGGATATGATGGTGATAGCATACCGGACGGACCCTGCACAAAGGCCTCCCACCACTAAACTTGTTTTATAACAATTCTGACTAGCTCACGGTTTCAGAAAAAATGCCTTTATGGCAAATAAATACTATGGCAACTGATACAATTATGCCAATTAAAACTCGGGTAAACAATAGAGAAGCGAAATAGAGATCCTGTAGAATAGTGATTCGATTTTGTTTTAATTAATTGAAGAAGTCATTTAAACTGAGTGAATTATCTCCCGCCACTTATTCTTTTACATACTTCACGCTTTTGTTTTTAAACTATTTATCACATTTTTCATTGTCAAAATAACAGTCAAGAAACACTTGACTGTGGCAATACTGACCGTTTTTCTAATACTTTTAGGCCTTTTATAGCATCATTTATTACCTCATATATTAAAGATATAAAAACACAAGACTTTCATATTCATCACTGTCACAGTAACTCGGGGGATGGAAATATTATTGTTATTAAAGCTCAGAATAGCGGTACTCTAAGTAAGCACCTTACTTAATCTTGTAGGAATGGTCGCAACTGCTCGTTTTACTTGTAAAAGAGGAATCTCTAAGCGAAACAAATTACATGCAGTCTAAATACCTTTTGTGTCGCCTGTGCTACCAAGCGACCGCGCCAATTAAATTGTTAATTTGTTCTGTAAAAAGAAATGGAACCTAAGAGTGAGGGCGTTTCGCTTAGATAAAAAACCGGTCAAGGGCAAGTCGGACTCGCGCACCGATGGTTCCGTATTTAAGATAACATGCTTGGTAACCACGTCTGAAGTTTATTTCATATGCAATAAGGCCCATTTTGACTAGACTATTTTTTTTACAGTTTTTCAATGTTTTTTTTATTTTTTCGCAAAAATTGTACATAATGATTTTATTATAATTTTATTTTTCCCATAAATATATAAGTATTTATAAAATTAATTTCATATTTATTTTACTATAAACAGATGCGGGCAAGCAATTTGTATAACTATGCCGAATTATAAGTTGATAGCATTTGTAGTTGCTGAGATAACCGACATGCAGGCTGACAGACAAATAAGTCTCACCATTTGGTTCTTTTTTTACCATTTTGGTACGGAACCCTAAAAATCAGGTAAGCGAACATCTTACTAATGCCTGATAAACTACTGCATGAATATCTACTGTATATACGCTTTTTGTACAACTTCAATAAAGATACTTACTTATTACATACTTATACTTAGTACTTACATTCGTCGGAGTCGGGTAGAAAGGTAACCCTCATATTCATACTTCATACCCCCGAAATAGCAAAAATATGCTTAAAATATGCTTTATCCTTATCTGTCATTGTGACGTTTGAACTTGTTAGAAAGGGACAAAACTTACTTTAATAAATTGGTATATTGTACTTGTATGATTAAGGTCTTAAAAATCACCTTCGAGAAAGTTTCAAGTAGGTACTTTTCTTTTTTATTCTTAGCTCAAAATCTTCAGCTGCACACAGATACCAAATCAAACTATTACTATAATTAATTCATCATTTTTTTGTGCGTGGCAGCTATCACTTAAAATCATATGGTTTAATTAATATCAAATCTCGACTCCAAAGGGGACGGGGCACGTCCGTATGATAGATGGGGAAAGGCTTAATCTCATTAACCAAAATGAAGGCTGATCAATTTATCGAATCCAGAAAGGTCACTCCCAACGTTTCCACTCGAAACTTCGTATTGCTATCCTCTTTACTCTTAATTGGTGACCCAATCACAGGAAAGAGGCAGAGGAAACATAACTTTAATTTTCGACTTTGAGAATTCCGGTTCCAGATTTCGATTCTATCTATTGACGCGTGGGTGGCAAGTTATCGGCTTATTTAATAAGAGAATTTCATCTAATCGTTAATGGTCTAAGATTGATGACTACACGACACAATACGAGCAACGTTTGTCTTATCCTCCTTAGAATGATTTTAGGGAAATGGATCGTGAATGTTCCGTGTAATCTATTAGCCGCTATCGATGGAATCCTTTCTAATATTATTATTCTTAAAGTGAGTTTGATTATTTTATATACACGTAGTTCTGATACGATTTAGACGCCAATGTGAAATGTGATGTGTGTTGTGTGATGTGTAATGTGTGTGTGAATGTATGTGTGTGTGTGTGTGTGTGTAGGTTATTATTTTTTATTTTTTATGGAAATTACAGCGTATGTGAGTATGACATTTTACTTTGTATAAAAGCAACTTATTCACTCTTGCGTGAAATCAACTAAAATTAAAATCTGAATATATAATTTACACGAATTCGTTTCTACATTAATGCATTAATTATTGGGATGAAACTCATGAAATCAACCAGCGTGAAGAGCATTTATGAAACACGTAGGTAGTTTCAAATTAATAATATTATCATTAATATTTCGCCATGCGTTACTGCGAAATGAAAATTTGTAAAACATTACACTGAAAATTATAATTTCCTTGTTAATTAGAGTAACTGATTATTTAAATGCATCATCAACTGCTTTAAAAACAGTAGTTAAAAGATAAAACATTCACATTTACTGATTGAACATTACTATTTAATTAATTTATAATATTTACAATACCACACTCATTTTAATCTACTGCCGAAACCGTATTTTGCGCACGCTTTAACAGTATTTGGGGGGGGGGGGGGGCATTTGCAACGTTAAAGGAGGATGTGTAATTTGTTTTAGTTTTGTATTTTTGTGTATTTAGGTGTTCAAAGTTCTTTTGTGTTCGTGATTTGTCCTTTTTATGCCTTATGCACAGTGACCTGGACTTATTTTGTGTATCTGGCATCTTACTTCTCGTTTCAAGTGGACTCGCAGTGGTACAGAGGTGAAAACTATCTTGACCTCTGTCCTGCTTGTCACCGTAAAACGTTGCCCCCAATCTTCGTAGAGACGATTGGATTGTATTTTATTGCTATATTGATTTATACTAATATATACCTGACACTAGCGAAATCACTTCATTGTGGACACGCCATATCCCCGCGGTAGTAGCTGTTGAAGTCGCCGCAGGTCAAAGAAGAACAGTTTTTGGACCACTAACAGTTACCGCTTCGAACGGAAGGCTCCCAAAGTGCTTATAGTGCAAAGCATGTTCAAATTTCTTCGGTTTTGCATACTGTTTATTTTTTTCATTGTAGTAAATAAAACTAATTTTCTGGTTCCAAAATGCAATAGATAACCCATACCCCATGTGGCGATAGAGGGATGACCCCGAATACTGGGACAGTAAATGGCACAATAGCCAGGAAAAAAAGAAGAAACAAAGGCAACGCACGAGTAGCGCCCTTGGCGTTGCTATATAAAGTCCATAGGCGGCTGTAACCATGTTCCATCTGGTGGACTGGCGGTCGGGTTACCTGCATTTGTTAATAAAATAACTGCCATTTACGAGTGGGACTCATACACGAAGGGTTCCGTAACATTAATATATTTAAGCTCGCTCTAATTTTTAATTAATATAAATTTTTGTTAGTTGTTATGTAGCGGCGATAGAAATACACACTCAGTGAAAGTATTAACTGTGTCCAATTATGGTTTATGGGAAATAGCCCGCTGAAGAACGGACGGACACCGGAAGCTTAGTGATAAGGCCCGTACCGAAAAGTTTTTTTACAGAGTATATTTATGATATCAATTAAACTACAATGAACAGCAAGGATGTTTTGTTTTAGTTATATGATGTATAATGTCTATTTACAATTAATGTATACATTTTATGGTTTGAGGGTTTTGCGGGTGAACAAGCGATTTTTTTTCTTCGAGCTTGGCATTAAGTTTTGCACAGTAGTTTCGGTGCCTTTGTCGGCGTGTTTTTTCCACTTCTTTTTAAAATCTGTCTCTGATGTTGCTGAAGCACAGTTTTTATGCAACTCAGCTTTAACTAATGCCATCACCCCTCCATGAGTCCTAACTGGGGCCAGTTTGAGGGGTTCATATCTTTGGGCACACATAGCACGCTGTTTGAAGCCAGTCACTCTTGTCTCGCTCGGGCATAATTTGCAGTAGCCAGATCGGACCAAAACAACACTTTCCCTTCATGCTACCTTATACATTGTAAAAACAAACCGTATATACATTTTTGGACTTAAGTATCTGCATTTATGGTACTTTTAGTGATAAATGACCCAGTGCGTTTTCCACAGGAACATATTGCTTGGTAGATTTAATATTTTTTCCCAAACTTTCTATAAAAATATATTTATTTTGATAGCTGATATTCGCCTTATTTTCGGTTGTGTAGAATTGGTCACCGGGCGAAGACCTAAATTGTTTTTTCACTATGTCTCATCATCTATGAGAACGCATGTTCTGTTCGAATCGCTGAGAAGCTTGTACAATGTTTGTGACCTTATAACAGAACTATTGTATTGCTTTACCGACTTATTTGGGGCTTTTTCTTTTTTGTGGGTCTTTAAATTTTGACTCATTTTCGCTCTCTGGACCATACATGTACTAGTTTTAAATTTTTTGCCCCATCCCGCACCGATAAACTACAATTATTCTCGTAAGTAGACACTATTTTCAATTCTATTTTTTTATTTGAAGGACCCGTTGGGCGTCTACTTCGAGCTTTGTTTTGAATTCTATGTTCTTTTAAGTACCGATTAACAATATTTCGTACCGTTGCATGACTTATATTCACCATCTTTCCAACCGCTGCAAACGTTGAATTAGGATTTTCAATGTACGTTTGCAAAACAGTTTCTCTACGAATTATTTTATCGTCCTGCATTTTAAATAAAAACAATACCTATCCTGAATTAATTATTCCAATCGATACATTAAGATGACCCAAATTAAAGGTTATAATCAGAAAAAAAAAATGTTTCCCATTTCGTATTTTACAGACGTAAACGTACATACAACATTACGTATTTTTTTGTTTTTTTTTCGTATTTTTCGTTTTTTATGCAGACTCTGTAAAAAAACTTTTCGGTACGGGCCTTAGGTAGGGCGATCGTTCCCAAATTGACAACAGGAAATATTTTAAAAGGTGTTGTTAAAAAACATACTTATAGAGGTTTGTCTCAAAAGCCAACATTTCATCTTCTTTTCTTCGAATGTCTAAAAGCTTAAACGCCACATGATCTTGTCTACGTCACAGTTAGCGCCAGACTTAAAAAAAGTGCGGTTAAAAACAAAATGACTTCATTCCTACCACTAGTCAATTGTTGTTTACCATAACCAAATACCCTCAAATAATTTAATCATACTATTTATATAAATATATAAGTTTTTGGCATGTATTGTTTCAGAAACTATTCAAAACATTACTCAGACATTCATCTCAGTTACATTCAAAGATGCCTCGGTCACAGTATAAATCAAGCAGTTCTTACAGTTCTTACATCGTCAAGCAAGCAAATTATGACGCAAGACCTGGGACTGGACAGAGGTTTCCTATCTGACACGCCTAAAATTAATAAGCCTAACGTATCATAATACATAATTATTATTTTATCAAAAAACCGTAAGTTTTCAGGATTTTTAAAAGGCCGTTGTATAGAACTCGTAGGTTAGGTCAGACTGGTTTTATAACAATCCTGCGATGATTACGGTTTAAGACAAAAGAAACCATTATGTATTTTGAACTTAAGGGATTATGATACATTAGGCTAATTAATTTTAGGGGTTCTGATATGAAACCTTTATGCTTGTGTTGGTTAGAAGGTTAATTGGTTTTAATTATAGACCAACTAGAAGTATTCGCCACCCCTTTGGTACCCAAGTGTGCGTTGGTAACAATGACTCATCAAGGGCCGGAGATGAACTACTGTTCTGTATTTACTGTGCCTCAGTGCAGTAAACACGTACAAAGGTCGACAACAATTTTCGCATACTGAACATTGTTGGAAATTGAAAGGCTCACCGCGTCATGAGAATAATCGCGGTTCGCCAGTGAATATTGAACCTTGTTTAAGTCCATCAAGGGTGGAAGTTGGGTGACATCCTTTTTATTTGGATCGAGGAACAGCCACGCTCAAAGAATCCTAATAATGTATATCACGGTATGTCAAATACGTATGATACACTTCAGACGGCATGACTTAGTCCTACGTATATGTATATTTTTGTAACGAGATCATATTTTCGTATTTAAATTGATTTCTATCAAAATTGACTCCCCATATCTTGTCAGTAATTAAGATTTAGAGCACCTCGCATCAATACACAACAAATTAATAATATTCTTCATGATTCTTTCACTCAGACTAAATACGCTAGCAACTCTTTCATCAACAGAGCCTGTATACTATATAACGATCGATTTTATGTTGCTGATACATTTGGGTTATTCCCACCTGTTTGTTACCACCAATTTGTTACCACTGGGAAATTGTATGCCCAGTGGTTACCAGTGGTAACCGGTGGGAAAAAAAATCCCAGTTGTTACCAGTGGTAACGAATTGGTTCATCGATCCTCAAATTTAAAACCACCATCAGCTGTTTTAGCACATAGTTTGTTTCTCTATTTGTCTTTTGTTTTCTTTCGTAATTTCTGTTTTTAACGCCGATTGTATGAAAGATTACTGTTATTAGTCTTAATGAGAATTTAAACTTTGTACCCGCGTGTTATTTGTACTTTTAAGGTGTTTTTTTTAATCTTTATTTAAGGAGCTTGATCACTATAGTGACCATGCCGTTCTTTTTTATTTTTTATTTTTAACAGAACTTATTTTATACATTTGTTTGGCGACATCAGACAATGGATGAGACATACAATAATTACAGCCCCCTAATAATAAAAATGTCTCATCCATCATCTGCCTTCTCACGTGCTCGTTCCGGAAATAATAATAATTGGGTTGTTTCCCTAATAAACGCGTCTTTTAATTCTTAGCTTCTAAGTCTATAATAATTAAGAACCATGATGAAACTTCAATCTTAACGTTTTGTGACAAAGTAACAATTCTTTGGAATAGACCCAATGCAATCACACTTACGCTTAGAACGCTCGTGTTTTCAAACCCGTCACCTCGGTGGATTTGAAATTAGCATTTTATAGTCGCATTACACTGGAATTGGTTGGGGTTGCAACCCTCTCTTTCTACAATCACATCTCTCTAAGCCTAGTGTTTTCTCATTTCCCCATTGTACCAGCGACAGAATAAGGTAAGTACCTATATCAGAGCCTCTACTATTATTCTAGGCGATAAAACCATATCGTCTCTAGCCTGTTATGGTATTGGTTTTCGGCCACCGTTACCGCCAAGTAAATAAAAGCTATTAAAATGCTGACAATACGGTAACATGTCAAAGACGATATGACTTTTACCGCCTACAATCTCGACCAAGGGCCTTTTATGGTCGATATTACCGTTGTGGCTAAACTTGGATGAAACATTTGTCACTTTCTAACCAGTTTGCAAGTGTGTGAGAGACGGATGCTTTATCCACCGTGATAAATTTCGACCATAGTACAGGCCTAGGTGAAGGAGGAGGATAGAGTAGTGTATATACAACTGCTACTGCTGACTTTATTTGTGGAATGAATGAAAGTCGTAATTTCAGTTTCGTCAGTACAGTTTTTTGTGGCTTTCAAGAAAACTTACACTTTCTATAGCTTTTAGCTAGAACACAAAAAAAAAACCTGAATTGACTAGTGATTTAAATATATTATTTCGTCTATTGTTTCCGGATCAATAACCATGGTATGATAATTTTGACCGCCCTTTGTATTTCGTATTGACCAAACAATGGATCGGGTGGTTGATATGATCCATCGGAAGCTTTCTAAAATAGATTATTGCTCGATCTAGCGCGATTCTTTCGGCGAGCTATGATCGATGGTTCAATGCCTTATCTTGCTTAGACAAATAGCAGGTATTATAAATGGTGTTTCAATAATACAATGACAGTTGTTTATTCTACTCACTAAAACTATATTGGTTTTGACACGTACTTAATCGTATTGTTTTTAACTCAGCTAACATTACTGACAAGTAAATAAGAGCTATCTTAACGGTGGCGATACCATAACGTCATAAGCAACATGATTGTAATGAGTGCAATAGAGTAACAGCACTAAGGTGTAGTAATAGTCATACATTGTCGAAAACAATAGAGTAATTTGTTGAAAAGCTTAGAATTTCCAAGGGCTTACATTTGTTGGAACTATAAACAAACTTCTGTCTTAGGATTCCGTAGCCGAAGAGTCCAAACTGGACCCCATTGCTGTTACTTTGGTGTCCGTTTGTCCAATCGTCATCTGTCAAACAGGTTTAACAGCCAAGAGGTTAAAGGTAGTCTTCAAATTTGTACAGTACCTATAAACACATTTTTGACGCAAAGCCAAACAAAATGTAAAAAAAATGTTTTTAGAACTCCCTCCCATACAGCTAAAGGGGGGCGCGATTTTTTTTTTTACCTTTCTCATCGAGTGGGGTATTGTCGTAGCTCATTAGCTCATTACATAGACAAATACCGTATTTTTTATTGAAAAATAGCTAGTTTTTTACAAACTTGAAAGATGCAATAATGCTAAATATTAAGTACATTTTACTTAAAAATACCCAATGTATTGATAAGTCCGGCTTTTTCAGAAGCAATAGGAGGGCTGCGGGCCATTTGGTACGGAACCCTAAATATGCGAAGTCCGACAGCACTTGGCCGGTTTTTTACACTCTTTTGACTGATTCGCGAAAAAATGTTTTTAGATGAAACAATGAAGATTTTCCAGTAATCACACTCCGTATAACAACGACATAGACCCGTAACATATCTAATATCAGAATTAACAAGACCACACGAGCCGATCGAGCCAGGGAACCTAATACATTGCGGGCACGCATCGGCAATTTTACGAGTATGCCGTTCCGTCTCGCTTCTCACTAACTACTTGTAATGTCCAGGATAGGGACAGGCAATAAGGCTGTCCAGGAATATTATTATGTAACTGCAACTGGATAGGGCCAATAATTTATCTCACGCTTTTGGGTAAATCATTCGGTGCGGTCTTTGGACAATATAGACGTACGTCAGTACAACACGTCACGAATTCACGTTGCTTTTAGAACGTGGTCCAATATTAAATTGTTCTCTTGTTTTGGGTGAGGTAGCGGACCGGTGTGCGAGGAAAAAATCCTCCAATTGGAGAGCTGCGTTTAGCGAGGCTAGGAGAATTAAGTAATCGTATTGGTGGATTTTTTTCTCGCGCACCTCTCCGCTACTTCGCACAGCTCTAGTGGATACTCACCCTTACACCAACTAAAGCTTTAATGTGGAAAGAAAAGATCTCATATGTCATCGTTCAATATAATCAACCTATATGTATAATGTTATAGATGCGAAAGTTCTTTAAGTTTTATTTGTTTCTTCTTATCGCTGAATGCACTGGACGGTATTGTATAGCTGGCTTATACCCTAAATTAAAAGATATGTTAAGTACCTTTAATCCCGAATAAAAACAATTTTCCCATGGAACTCTTGGCCAACGCGGTCGAAATTGCGGATTAAAGCTAGTCTCACAATATAAATTACACAGTGTGTCAAATTACGAGTAACATTGAGATCGTCATAAATAGAAATTAAATACATCTACTCCGCATTATAATTATTATAGAACTTGGCAACGCTCATTAAAGAATGGTTTTCACGCTTCGGTTACGCTATAAGTGGTATTATTAATACTGTTTACTATATCAACATTAGTGTTGTATAACTACCTGCGTAGAAAAAAAGCATTATTAACATACCTTGTGGTTCAATGAGGCAATGCTGCCGGCCTCCTGAGCACATTAAGTAGCGACAGCAATCTAGCCAATACTTTGTACTTATGGTTATAAGTAAGTATACGAGGAAATTAAAAAACCTCTCTATACCAGTGCCGTGTGGTGGCCGGCTTAGAATTCTGTGGAAGTCGTAAGAGGCGGCTAAGGGATTAAAGGCTTGTAGTATTGTTAGGCGATGGGCTTGCAACCTGTCACTAATATGCACTGGTTAACATCTTGGCCTGTAGTTGTTAGAGTTTTTGGTAATTCTGTAGCTCTGCCTACTCCACTCTGGGATGAAGGCGTGACGGTATGTATATATGTACGTAATTTTCTATGGAATCTCACGAAAAGGGCGCCACAGCCACAGACAAGTTTAACTGCAGTCGCAACTCTGTCAGGTCGTGACATTCCAAAACCTGTAAAAAAATGTAAGAAGCCTTAAAAATGTTAGTCTGTGTTGGTTTTTATTTGATCGTTTTTTAATTATTCTGTGCCAGACTATAGGTACTTCGGTAAAGGTAAAAATCTTATCTACGTTAAACCCATCTCGCATGTTCTCGTAGTTGTTTACAAAACTAACGTGGAATGTTCGGCATATTTCAAATATAGAATGTCGAACGATCTATACAGAGGTTCTAGCAAGATGCATGCAGCGTTCGTTATGTTCGTTAATTATTATACAAAATAGTATTAACGTAAGCTGTCAGACGGTCGCGTCGAGCGCCTACGTCAATTCCATACAATTTGTCAGTTTTCGATAAGCATTTACGTTAGCGTTAAACAACTTGGCCAGCTACACATATGTTCTACTACTTCATGGGAGGGAGCTTTACTTAAACGTGTTTAACCTGTAAATCCGTTACTCGAATCTATCCTTTTTTTAAAGTAGATAAAAACCTACCCCCAAACAGCACTGTTCGCAGTGTTGTGTTCCGGTGTAATGACTAGCATAGAGGCATTCCATCTTGGTCCTCAGGGTTGGCAACGCATTTGCAATCTTGTGAATGCGAATGTCTATGGGTCACAGTTTCCACTTACCATTAGGTGGCCTGTGTGCTCGTTTGCCTTATCTATGCCATAAAAAAAGTAACCAATAATTTCCACGTCGAAGTACAGGCCCGTATCCTTGGTACAGTTTCGCCATGCACGTTCTCTAACGACAGCCTTGCCCCAGTCGTAACACACCCGGTCGATTGTCTCGCGCATTAATATAATAGAACCTTAGATTGTTAGGCGTTAGCATAGATTATGGTGATAACGGTAAATACATTAAATCCAAAAATAAATAACTTCAAGTGGGTTTGAAAATTGGAGGCGTTGGCTTTACCTAAGAAAACGTATTCAGTGTCTCCATGTCAAATTCTTTTTTGTCAAAATATACCTTCTGTAAGCCTAGATACGTAATAATATCAGTTATAATTCTAACAGTTCATTTGTAGGAAGAAAATAAAAGAGACGTCGTATGTTTGTAGAATTAAGAACGTGTATTCAATTATATTTCAACCTTTAAAAAGAGGAGGATCCTTTGTGGAAGATGATTGAACAAAATATTAAATAAAAAAATAAGCTCATATCTTTAATCTTCCAAATTTTAGATCCCGTGTCCTTGTGCATTTGAAAATCCCTAATATTGATTAAAAATTTACGCCATATACTGTAATAATTTTTCGTTTTGTATTTTTATTTTAAACAAAGCTCAATTTAACTGTGGAAAAAATCTATAATGTCGCATATCTACACCATAAAACGACACATGCTTATCATTTACCCCACAATTTTACCCCTCAGTCATCACTGCATTGTTGATATGCTGCCCGTAAACATTTTACGGTCTATGTATCACCTCTGCGCTTCAATTTACTCTCCAAACTTGGCAACGTATAAATAAAAATACGGCAAAGTCATCCTGCACGTAAATACACTTTTATACTCACATAACAGAGTTCATGATCCTGTATTTTAACAGTAATATGATTCTGGAAGGTTTGTGGAAGCCTCTGCTACAGCTGACGGCGGTCGGTCGCCTGGGGACTGCAGAATTCCTGAATTTATATCTATTAAGTGATTGATAGAGGCTTTTCGATACATTTTGCTAGATTAAGAAGTACGAGTATAATTATAGAGAAGAATCAACTCGAACACAACGATTTTCAGTAAAAAATCGGCCAAGTGCAATTCGTTTACGCGCTCGATTTAAATTGACTGTATGAAACGTTTTCATTTCCTTCGTTATCAGTTAGGTTAATTTTGTCATTCATCATTTAAAAATATTAAGTATATTTTATATTTCCGTAAAACATAGTCACTTACGAGAAAAGAGGACAGATGAATTGATTAGTTGGTATACATTGATTGAAATCACTATAGTTACTGCAATAGGCCGTCATGACCGACGGCCAGACGAACAGATATAACCAGGATTACGGAACCTAGTTTAGTGACCAATCAATCAAAATACGCCCACGCACCCTTTCCCCAACTAAAAGGTGACTGTAAAATGGAGTAAAGTCAAAATTGCCAATTTACCCCGCATCCGACCGGCCGAGGTTGATGTTATGTGCCCGGCGAAAATAACTCCAATAAATTGAGTTTAGTAACTATCACAGTCGCCTGCGCCAGCCCTACAAAAAGAAATAACTTCGCCGTTGGTAGTTTCGGCTCGCGTATGTGCTTTATTGAGTGATACTCGTTAAACCGATACTGAATTGGCTTTTGCTTTTGTCAACTGAAGTCCCTATTTTTTTTAATAGTTGAATACGTTTCATCATCATAATCAAAATAACTCAAAACAACTTGTATCAAAGTAACTTGTGACATTTTTGCCTCAAGACTACAATCTCAAAACTACAATCCTAGCACTTCAAATGCGTTGCCAACCCTGAGGACTGAGATGGAATGCCTCTATGCTAGCAATTTCACCGGTTGTCTTATCCCCACACCGGAACACAGCAATGCGTACACTGCTGCTTGGCGGTGGGTTAATGGATAGGGGTGGTAGCGATCCGGACGGACCCTAAAAAGCTAAGTATGCAAAATTGCATGTCAATTTGACAATAAGAAGTAACAAGGTTTTAAAGTCCACTTCGAACATATTAAGATTTTAGGACAGAAAGTTTGTTAATCTCAGAATCATAATAACAAAATCAATAATACCTGTCTATCAATTTATCTCGTATCGAAATTTATCGCCAACCTGAACTTAACGAGCTGCTTTTGAGTGGATTACTTACATCTGATTTGGATTTATTGCTGTCAATATCTCGAGCTAGGGATAACAAGTCCCTTTCAAGTAACAAGGTACACCAGGCAACCAAAGAAGCTCAAAACCAACCCTAAAAAGAACCCTCTGTCTGATAACCTACGGTCTACGATGGGGGTTGTGTTGCACCCCGTACAAAACTATCGAGTGACACGGGCATTTTTATCACATTGACACTTCGACGTGTTTTATTGTACCTTTTGTAAGATTAGGGGTCGAGTTTGCACGAGAGCTCCAGGTGTCAGAAATATTAGATTACGTTGACGTTATTAAAACCTTATTCTTGCTCTCACTTTATAAATACTAAAGTGTGTGAGTTCGTTTGAACGCCTCTAACGATTAGATAGATAGATAGATAGATAGATAAACATCTTTATTTTTCACAAAACATGCACATGGCTGATAAAGCCAAATCAAAATTACAAAAAATGCAATGACGTGAAATTAAATGGATATAGTTTATAGTTATAGCAGACGGACATGGATATTTATTACTTACAAATGCTGGTATAAACTAGCGAACCGCCCTTGCTTCGCTTTGGTTAAGAGTTTACTATGACGCCCATAAATAAACCAAAATTTATTGTAAGTACATAAAACCTCCCTCGTGAATCACTGTTAATTTTATTATTGAAAACCGCATTGAAATCCGTTGTGTACTTTGAGTGATCTTAGCGTAAATGCAGAAGGTATCTTTTTATCTACCTCGATTTAGTATGTCATTTAAAACTCTAAAATATTGAACTATGGTGCATGAGATGACGAGATTACGCTGTTACTTTTGAGTTTGAAGTAAAAAAATAGTACGATGAAATCTTTTTAAAATCCAGATTGAACAATGTTCGTCACTAATACGTAAGAATAACCGCTGTCAGAGATTGCATCAGCCACACCAAGCTATATTGCAAGAGCTTTAGTTCATATCTCGTTCACGGTCATGGCTACTTTTTATTATATGACAACTCCAAAGGGTACAGCGATAAACGTCTTCTAAAAAGTAATAAAAAATATGTTAATATTTAACATAAAAAACGCGAGTCTTTACAAAACATGCAAATAACCAATAATACGCCGTCAAACACCGTTTAAAACAGCTTAAAAGGCTGTAAGGTAACATAATCTATGCGGCAATATCCAATCAGGTGTCCGCACGGATAATGTGCCCGCATATCGACTCCGGCGCTGGGAACGGGACACGTGTTCTCAAACGTTCTCAGGGAACGCAAGGGGTATTGTTTAGACGTGGACATATTTCGTTAACACGACTTCAAAGGGGCATATAGGTTGGATCAATGGCACTATTTATGATTGGAAATGTGATGTTTCTATCAGCCCAATGGAATCTTGACCTACCATAAAAGTGACATTATAAAACGATTTGTTTGACGCTTTTTATGACTTGAATCGTAACGTCACTGTGACACAGTTCTATGGTAATTCTACTGTGTACAACCATATGAAGGGTCCACGGAAAGAACATGTCTAGTCACATTAGTAACTTTTTGAGATATCGCGATTTGAAAGTTGGGAACCGTGTCATTTTGCACGTAATTTTCGTGTAGAGGTGTTTTTAAGAGTGAAAAAATACAAGTTATATGAAGATTTATATCTGAAACTGAGTGGTAGGTAATAGTTCATTTCGTCCTCTACATTTTGGGATTAAAAACTAATTTTCAAAAAAAAGTGACTAGACATGTTCTTTCCGTGGACCCTTCATATAGCCTTTAACATGTTATCCTGTTTTTAACTCGGCCGACATTACTATAAAGTAAATAACAGCTATCAATTACGGTGTTGCGAAATATATCACCTTCCAGTCTATACTGTATTAATATTATTTTTAGTGTTAATAAATCACTTGAACTGAACATACTTGTTGTTTTAGTATAGAGTCTTACGAACATTACATGTATACATTTATCTTATGGCACTTCATTGACAATACGACAACATCTCATAGGCATTATGGTTTATCTACTAGAATAGAGAACATGCACTAATCAATCAAAGGCATTAAAGCGACAAGATTATGAATAGTTTATCCAATTAAGCTCATGATTGTGACTGTTTCTGAATCAACCGAAGGATCAAGAAAGTAAAAATAATCATTCAAGTTATTTCGTGATTAATTGACATTGATATCAATTTTCAATGTTTTTTACTTTAGTTCTCCACAGTACAAAATAACCCTGTAAAGTCGACTACAAAAAGATGTATCCACTTTTGGACCCAATTACAATGCAATAAGGCTAATAAGTAGATACACGTTGTAGACAACTGTCGTCTGTAGTCGACTCTATTTCTTATCGATCGGTTGAGGTATTGAACCGTAACAAAAGAACAAACAAACACACTTTTACATATCCACCCTTACATATAGAAGAAAAACGCAATAAGTAATATAACTTACGAAAAACTTAGCGTTTTTTTCCTCTATACAGACGATATGCCCTTGCCAAAGTGTACCAAACAGACGTATTACTATGGATTTAAAAGAGAAAGAGTTTACATACACATTTTAATTTTGCAGAATAAGGTTTCTCACACAGTGAAATTACATACGCTCTCAGTTCCCACATACTTAACTACCTTACCATTTTACGCTATAAAATATGAATTAATTTCGTCATGCACCGAGACGTAATTTCATTAGTCGTCATAATGTAGTTTTGTATTGAAATCGTGACCGACAATAATGACCGTGACCAATTTTGGGTGATGATGTCCCATGACCACAGTCTGGTATATCCTTGAGCTTCGGGTATGTAAAAACTTACTAGTTTTCTACTTGACTACAGTCAACATTTTTTAATGCTTAATCCACCTTAGAACCAATCATAAGAATTATTATAAAAATAATAATTAGTTTTCTGTGACAGCGTTTTATAATGTCTCACCACGTAGAGAATTGTGTTGTGACGCTGAAAATTTTCATATAAAATGAGGTACCTACCGTTTTTCTTCCGTTAAAATGATTCCGACAACTATGTAGACAACTAGGTCATATTCTCCATTCCAAGAAAAAAAAAGGTTGTATTCGTAAATGTCGGGACAAGGTTTATATACAAAAACCATCCAAGCAACGTCATGCACGAAAAGCTAGTTCAAAATCAAACTTCTAAAAGTAAAAATAACCAGCCTATTTGCTTAAACAGCATGAACAGGAAAACATACTTGGAAATGTTTTAAGAAACTTTCTTGGCGCATGTAAGCTCAGCTGAAAAACGTTTTCTTTTCCCCTAACTGCTCTTAGCTTTTGCCCCTTCTTTAGAAAAGAAAGACGTTTGCGAACAATACGACGCGAAATGGCTTGTGTTGACATGGTGTTGCCTTTTGCCCTTATCCAACTACTCCATTGTCCGGCGCAAGATGGGGGGGTATTATTCTCTTGAGGAACACTCGTTAAAGAATTGACCGACGCGCCAGCAACTTTCAGAAGTTTCAGGAGCTCTATCCTACACGGTAGCAATGTTGCCTTTCATATGATATCATGATGACAGTAACAACGGCCAAATTAAAAACAATAAGATATCATTACATAAGCAATATTGTACTCGTATAGAGCTCCAGGCGTCGATCGTTCTTCTAACTACCATCCGTTTTATGATTAATTTATAGACATAATATTTTAATACATAAAACAGATGTATATTACCTAGATGCTGACCACATCTAAGACTACTTTGAGAGGTCAAAATTTCAGGGAAGGGAGTTACTGCCATCATCATCATTGTCATCAACATTACATCATCATCACATTCATTTTGTCGGGCGCCAGAAGTTCGAGAGGTAGGGCTTTTAGTTTAAAACGTCACTCTCCTCACATTGACCATACGATGCTTACTTAAACACAGCTCTGCCAAGTGTTGTTCTTACCGCCGCATAATGCCTATGAGCGCAAGGGTCAAATTAAGATTGCCAGTCGAGTTGAGCTTTAAACGTGGTATTAGGAAAATAATGATTCTGTCCCTAAAAAGTATTTTAAGCCCATACAAGACAAGCTAAAATTATTCAGTAGAATTTACGCTAAAATTATCTCCGTATTTAGGGGTAACCTGAAATGAAGGTCGCTTGCTTACCCGAATTTGACCTTTACCTCTTTTTAAATTAGGCAGGTATTTAATTTTTCAAAGGTTATACGGCACAAAGTGATTTTAAATTTTGGGCCGAATTAATTTAAATTCTGGACAGTGAAAATGCAAAATTTGTCGGTGTTCTCTGGCGCTTGTCTTTTTGTAGATAAAAGACCTTGGGATCTATTTTAGTCTTTAAAACCATATTACTTTCGACATATTATCGTATAGCCAACGTTATGATAGCTCTTATTTACTTGACAGTAATGACGGCCAAGTCAAACACCGTTCGATAACATATCAAATGTGGTTTACAGAGTAGAATTAAGCCCATGACATGCCTGACAGGAGACATGGCTAAAATCGGCCGAACAAGTTCAATAAAGTCACACCCACACAAATGATTGACGTTTGGGAGGAATAATACATCAATAATACGCCCCTGTATTGTGTTGGAGGAACCCGTACAAAGTTACTGCACACTTAAAGATTACGCGACTCTTAGAAACATTATAAGTTGATAAATTTATGGTTTCCAGCTAGTATGTAGTTGCAAATATTACAATCGGAACTTTATTATGCATATCTTTGCAAAGAAAACTGGCACTAAGAGATTTTTTTCAAATAATTTAATTTCAAAATGACACAAAATTGCAATTAATACTGTCTGCATTTTGTACCATAAAATCTTTATCCCTAACTGCTATAATTTAAACTTCTTGAATAGATATTTTATTTGCAAGGGGATGTAGAAACCCACGGCCACAGGCTTCTATTCCATAGGGTATAACCATATTGCCTTTAGAATGTTACAGTATTTTCAACGTAACGGAAGCTCTTATTTGCTCCTCTCGTACAAGGACATCTGCTTTAAGTTACGGTACTAACTCTAAAGTCATGAGAGCGTACCGACGGATGCGCCCGCATGCGCCCGCGTTATATCAGTTATGCCACATTCGCATTGCTCGGTTTCCCACAATGCAACCAGCCGTCCGTTTGACCTCTAGCAACAAAACGTGTGTGTGTGTGTATATTATGAAACCGCGATTAGTTTGGGAATGGAATAGCTGTCAATTTATATGAACTTTGCCGTAAGTAAATGGTAAAATTGTCACCTCTAATCCCTTTCTAATCGCGGCTAAATAATAACCATTGTGTTTGTTCACACTTGGAGCCGCGCCGCAGTGTGGACAGAAACCACGGATACCGCACAGTTCGAAGTTCAGCAGTCGGGCAGTCCGGCTGCCGGCGTGTAACTGCGCATCCGCAACGATGCGCTACACTGCACCGCGCTCCGGCGTGGCCTGGTCCGTGAAAATCGTACTTAAAGCAAATTCCAATTCCATTTACAAAATTCTCAACTTACGACTTTCTATTTACACGTAACAACGTCTGTCCCCTACCTTGCAATTTGCAGACATATTCAGCACTCAGTAGTTTAGTACTGATGTTAAGCGTGGGAACCCATTCCGCGTTATTGAGGCAAAAGACTGATTCACGGTAGTGGAGTACACAATGACAGGAACCGCCTCGTTCGTTCCGACGATTTGTTACGGAGCGTTCGCGTATGCCGACTATCCACAAATGTTCATTGTTTCACACAAACGGTAAATGACCGACCCGTGAAGACGAATTATGAACGCTGTAGCAAATGCTGCGGCGAAAGTGTTAAATGTGATTGAACTGAGGTCAAAAATACCGAATAATTTTGTGGTGTTGAGAATTATTGATTTTGTGAATTCAGTGCCTATTGAAGAATAATACAAAAATGGACTTACTAGTAGTGTCACTCGTGCACATGATTAGGCTGTTTGTGTTGTGTGTTCCAGTTCAACAGTGTGTGTAAAAAACGAACTCTTTTTATTTAAGACGCTGGAACTGTTTTTACATGGATCGAAATGATCATAAGTCCGTTATTATCCAATTTATGTAAAATAGTGAACCGTGTCTCCATTTGCATGTTCGCGTGGGCGTACTTTAATTAATACAAGCATTTGACTTCACACGTTTTAAAAACTTATTTTAAATGTTGTTATCGGAATTTGTTCGTCATAAAATAATCATATAACACAGCCGGAACTTAAGACATAAAGATGAAACACTTCAAAAACTTCCATTGAGTTAATCGCTTCGCACAAATCAGAATAGGTATGTACGTTGATGATCTGAACTGACCGAAAATCTATTTACCCCACTACCGAAGGAGGAGGGTAATTTTTTAACCTATATGTACGGTCCTCTGTTCCTTTATAAAGGCATAACGGATGTTTCGATTTCGACTAGCAAGGTAAAGGAGAAATGAAAAAAAATAAGTAACATTATATTATTGACGACATAATCCGAACAGCAGGTGTGTTTTTAAAGCATGCTTTTTTTATCTAATGGAGATTCAATCTTTGATGAAAGGCAATGGTTTTGCAGTGGATTGTTAATTGTCCAACAAATAACTGTCACAACGACCCACCAAGATCATCAAATCACCCGGAATAAATAATGTAAAAAATAATCATTGAATTTTGAAAACAAGGTTGCAAAGTAGCTCGGCAATTAAAATCCCTGATTACACGAAAGGCTTTTATGTACAGTCACGGTGTACAAAGGATCGTCATTCCTTAAGTTTAATACCGCGATACTAGCATCCTTTTTTTTTTTTTATGACATAGGGAAGGCTGACGAGCACACAGGCCACCTGATGGTAAGTGGAAACTGTGACCCATAGACATTCGCATTCACAAGACTGCAAGCCTAAGACTGCAAATGCGCTGCCAACCCTGAGGACTAAGATGGAATGCCTCTATGCTAGTCATTACACCGGCTGTCTTATCCCCAAACCGGAACACAACAATGCGAACACTGCTGTTTTGCGGTAGGTTAATGGATAAGATGGTGGTAGTGATCCGGACGGACCCCGCACAAGGTCCTACCACCCGCAAAAAAAAGGTTTAAGGTTAAAATTAGAACTTACTTAAGTGAAGTGAATCACAATCAACCATAATAAATATGCGACATGCAAGGCGCGGTCGGTCAACATAATTTTCATCTGTTCAGTCCATAGTCGTCCACTGCTAAACATAAGACTCTCTCTTTGATTTCCAACGAGAATAATCCAATGCATCCTGTATCCATCGACTTCCTATCACTTTTATTAAGTCATTAGGCTGTGCTTGAAGTCCAAAATTCCCCAATTTGAAGTAAAAAATTCCCCAATCGCTCAAAACAAAAGTGTTTAACCGAGACATGGACACTGACTACTGGGATGATCGACAAGTTCAAGGTCACGGCGTATATGGAGCGCGCTGTGCTCGGCATAATAATCTGCGACCGACTCCGGAACGAGCTCATCAGACAACGCACGCAAGTGGTCGACGTGGGCCACCGAGTCGCCAAGTTAAAGTGGGTTGGGGTCGGGCATGTGTGCTGACGACACGACGAGCGATGGAGCAAGCGCGTTCTGGAGTGGAGACCCCGGCTAGGCAGGAGAGGTGTGGGCAGACCACCTGCCCGTTGGTCCGATGACATCAAGGAGACAGCAGGCCAAGTCTGGACAAGGGAAACGGATAACCGTTCTAGATGGAGGAAAATGGGAGAGGCGTATGGGCGAATACACGCTGATGAAGAAGAAGAGGTTGTGCTGGTTGCTAGTTAACAATGTTATAGTTTCACATACTCTACTCTAACAATCTTTTACCAAGTTATACACGTCGTCTCGCATGTACACCCTATACAAATCTGGATTGTAAAGGAGTACATAATGAGATGAATAAGGGAGTCGTATTATAAACCTAGTGATTCATCTGAGAGGTAGCAATTATGCGGGAGAGTCTGATCCGTGCTTGCCAATGCAATGGTGGGCTTAGCAACAACCAAACGCGCATGTGTGTAATTACGTATGTAGGTGTACACAAAGTAGGGCTGCCATTGTGGTAACTTGTTGAAAAATAATATGAAGGGGGAACCGAGAGAGCGGATATGTGACAAGTGCTCGTGGGCAAGGGTGATGGCTACCATAATCATTTCATTCAAAACACATGTAAAAAAAGATTGATTTGACAGTTTTTAAACAAGGGAAAAATATTAGGATTCTTAACCTTTCATTGACCGTATATCGTATCATGCCGACGTTTTGTGAAAGGGTAGGTATTCTTAATTGCCAAAAAACCATACTCTTATACTGCCTTTTTGTTTTGGTCGCTTTTTGTTATCTAGTCAACATATCACTGTAAATGCTTGCATCACAAGGCGGTAGAATATTAAGTAAAGATGAAAAGATTTAACATTTGGGTTGAAACCAGCAATACATGTTCTAAACGCGTTTACATTCCGTTCTATTAGTTTGCCTTTTATATTTTGTGTACAAAACTGTTACTGATGCTTGTAATAACTGAGTCATATGAAAAAAATGGAAGGCTGATTCTGATAAAGTTGGTTGTACTGGCATAAGAGCACATATATGAGAGTTAGTGCGAACCATACACTGTACTAATATTTTCACTGTCATATTTGAAACAAATATCATAATACAAACGATAAAAAGGGCCGTACGAGCCAGAACGTCATATATATTACAATTTACTGTAAAGAGGCAACCCTAACCAGCGACCCGCGTCTATCGCGCGACCGCAATGAACTATGACGGAACAAACAAAAGCTTTTAGTTACAGAAGAACGCTCGGAGGATTAAGAACGCTCAAAACTGACAATCCTCATTGAAAATTGATCCTGGCTGATGGATCTAATTTGAAGTCTATTTAAGGATAAATATAATAGGATAATGGAGTCAGTGTACTACGGAGGTTGATAAACCTTTACGTAATCTTTTTGGTTTGTTAATTGAATAAGGAACTCTAATGTTTTGTAAGCCGTAACATGGCTAACAAAGGCAAAACAAGTAGAAAAACTTACATTGTACCTTAAGCTTTACTAGAAACGCTGCATACATTTTCCTAATTCCTTGAATTACTAAAATGTTTTATAACGGACTTGGTTTTCTCAGTATTTATGTTTACTTTAGTTTTCATAACAGATACATATCGTGAAAAATGAGTGTGCTTTTAACATCTAACGTTATATCTCCTTGGTACCATATTTTCAAAGAATACTGACTCAATATTGTGATATACGTATTTCATCTGATGCATAGTCGTAACGTTTGCGTAACCTGCACTTTTCAAATCCCAGAGGAAGATAACTTAAGAACTTAACTTAAGATAACTTATGACTTCAGATATAATACAAAGTTTGATCACTTCTTAGAAATCCCAATACAAAACAAAACACCAAGACCACACAAACTTTTTAACAAAAAATTCAACAAATTTTGCGACACAATTTCCTAATAATGATGGCGATGATACTTGACATAATAAATCGCAACATACAATAATGGTATTCTCCTTGGAAAACCGGCATCGGCTATAACAGTTAAACAACTAATTAAGCCGGCCATATCTCTCTAAACGGGCATCTGCAGAAAAAGATATGTTCGATGGCCGTGGGAAGTGGGAGCCAGCGGGCCGGTACCGAGCGAAGCCAGATGTGGACGCGTTATTATAAGAACTGTACGCCTTTTTATCCTTATAATCGGCCACTGTTTGTTTAAGCTGTGTGTTGAAGTGTTGGTATGATTCAATGTGATGTTCAACAGGATACTTAGGATAGATAGTTAAAGTCGTAGTGGGAATCGATTTTTGAATCCCATTCGCTGAGAAAAACGGCCGATTATTACTGAATTCTACAAGTAAGGGTATTGTAAATAAACATTAAATGGATTTTTTACGCCTATGAAATAAAATACCTGAGTCAGAGTCGTAAACGGGATACCGTGTGACTTATTTTTATTCTTACTCACTATTACATGAATGAGATTCAAAAATCAACTCCCTTAGTGTGTAATTTTGTATGATGTCCACACATAACACTGAGAACACGGCTCCTGTAACATGTTGCTACAGATTTGAATGAACTCTACGCAAGGGTCAACCACGCGCAATTTATAGAAGTCGCTATGAAATTAAATATTTGTATAATATCTGATATTAGCAAAGTTGGAACCACGTGTTTAAATTTTAAGAGTTGATCTGTTCCAACACTGATTGGTTTTAATAATACTCATATGGAGCTGAGTAAGAGACGAAGGTTTTTTGGCATTCTGAAAGAATAGCGATGTCGGAACACAATCAAAACCGTGGGCCAAATATACGCATGTTGATAGTATACTGTCTAAAAATAAGTTATCTTAAGCCATAATTTTAATTAAAATTCCATCGACAAGCCGAAGGGCCGAAAAAGAAAAAGTTTTCGGAAGGCTGAATGTCTGAGAGTTTGAATCCGCAAGACGCGTGGAGAGGAATTCCCTAATGAGATTAATTGGCTGCTGGTTCTGTTCTAGTAATAAATCTAGCACAAAATATTTGACATCAAACGTATTAAATGAAGAAAAATAGCCCAATTCTCAAATTGGGATTTTCGTGGAGCCGACACCAGAATCTTTTTTAACAATATAATAATAATACCTCGGGATGAAATGTAATTATGATTTTTATTTTTTTAAAGTGAGTGCTTCTGATGTGTATTTGTAATTTTAGTTGCAGATCCCGAATATTCTCTTGATACTTAATCTTCTGGATTGATTGTACCACCAAACCCAAATTCACGACGCAAAAGTCGCTAAAATCCAATATTTCCTTATTAAAAAAAGTGAAACCTCGTGGCCAATTTACTAATTATTATAGAGGTATAATAGATGAGCGAAAGCACGTAGTTTATTATAGAGTTATAATAGCTGTTAATACAAACTACCGAGTTGGCCCTCATTAAAAAAAGGATTGCTACAAACTTCTATTACTTACAACCGTATCCACAGCCACAAAGAGTTACATCTGCTATAGCTTTCAAATGGAACATGCGGCTTTTTGAATCCACAAAGGCAGTAGTGATCTCAATTCTAGTTTATCTGCTACAAACATCGGCGAACGATTAAAGAAACCCGCACCACCGGTTGGGCGAGAAACACGTCCAAGAAATCGCATGAAACAAAAAATATGTGTCCTTGCTAGCACAGAAATAACACGCATTGAGTAACTTACACTACGAGATACACAGGACCTACATACCACAACATCTAAGCAAGTTTAGGAAGAGAATCTTCTTTACATACTTAGTATAAAATGGTCGCTACCCGGCGTCTGTCACTGTGTGTACGCTTACCTACATCTCTTAAACTACGCTACGGGTTTTAGTGCAGTTTTCATCAATATAATGATTCAAGAATCCAGTCTGACATGAGTCTCTAACCTTACTTCTGTCGCAATGAATCAAGGAATAAATTGATCGATGGCAATCAATGTCTTAGTTATAGTTGCTTAAGTTGGACAAGATACGTTAAATTCAGGAGTTATCTTTGTAAAACTTAACAGACTCCGAAATGCATGCAAATAATAAACTCCAAAATAGTACGTAGTTTCTGTAATAACATCAACTTGAATTTAATTTAATTTAATTTTAAATCCCAGTAGAGTTAAAACAGCAAAGTTACAAAAATGAAATCAAAACTCGCAACCGTCATACTTATAAATTAAACTCGTCACTTAGTTGGACGTTGTTGAATTTGTGCAGCTGCTAAAAACTTGCAGGACAAGGGAAGAAAAATAACAACTCTGGCGACTTATTTTGGACTTAAAAACGGCTTATTCTGGTCATTTTGTTAACTACACCGATTGATGTCTACGGCGTTCTCGTTTAAGATAATGATGAGATAATTGGTTTCTTCAAGGTGGTCGGTTTGTTCTTAACATATAACTGCAATAATTTCGACAAGACGGTTAAGTACAAATAGATTCGCTCACTAAAGGTTCCGGTCTCCGGTCTACATGGAAGCAGGTATTCACATTTCTGTTGACTGGGTGACTGTTTTAAACGTTTAACGGTTTATTATAATTGTCTCCGTATCCCGTGAGTATTGGATTAAAAAAGAAATACATGAATACTCCTATAAATTGAAATGTCAATCAATTTATATGAGTTTTGTTTTACAATTACGTTGGTAGGGTGGGAATAAAGATTTAACTAAGATACTCGTATTTTCTACTAGTAAACACTCAACTCCACCTTACTAAATCCATACTCAAATTCAAAATTCCAGATTATTTGTTTCAGGTTTCGAATAGTTAGCAGAGTTAAGTTACGTTATTAGAATGTTACTTATCAATTTTGACGAACATATTTTCAATTATAATGCCATCATAAGCATGAAAAATAATCATAAAAACATACTTATTCATGTCTAAAATTATTTTTTCAATTCCATTTTCAAAATTTGCAAAATTGATTTGCAGGAGTTCTACAACTGTTTTTAGTAGTATATTTGGCTTTACGTATTTAATTCGATGTCTTCAGCAAGAAAAGACAGACAGCATGGTACTACTACCTACACTGTCCTTCTTTCCTTGCGCAAGGCATCGAATAAGTATTCTGTCTCACAAATGTTATATCTTTCAGTGTTTCTCGTGATTGGCACCGAACCCTAAAAATCGCGGTTCCAATTAATTACGTTCAACGCCCTCTATACTCGATGGAAGCAATTAAAATTCTCGCTCCGTATTTCGGCATGAGCAATCCTGTATTAGGAGTAATTGAGCTGATGGGCAGAATTGGATACGCTTGATTAGTTAAGTCGGCCTAAATAGGAGTGTCGTAAGATCGCGTCCAATGTTCGTCATACACTGGTACCGTGGGAGCTTTGGTATTCCTAGGATCTGAACCTGCCAAGTTATACTTATAAAACATGCCTTTAAAACGGAGATGTAGCTTGTATGCTAAATACTGGCATATGCAAGTAACTGGCACACTGTGGTTAGGAAGTTTGCAAGCCTTCCATCCAATTACATCAAGGCAGGCATACCTGTAGTTTTCGCGTTTATTAACGTGTCATAAGCATACGATTTGCAGCTCCCCGCGGTCCCTCCCTCATATTGCAGGCCGTTAAATCAAATTGCCTGCGATCTACTTGCTAGCCAGATACAGGCATGCCAGTCAGTGTATACATATGAAAGTAGATGGCACGTGCAAGGAGCTGATAAATAAGAATGCATGCGACAGACATGTGTATTCCCAGCTTCAGGACGCACTTTATTAATCGGCGTATTTAAGCGTATAAACAACATTTCAGAGCGTACATTCTCAACTAGGTAGCCTAAGTCAATCTCATTTGATTAAAATAATATCAAAATAAGCATATGTCCCTCCTACAACCAAGAAGAATCTTACGGTAAAATCCATCAAGCCGTATAGGCTGCAGTGCGTATATAGGTACACTCGAATAACACACCCCTCCTCCCGAGCTGACGCAGTCGGGTAACGGGTTAAAAGAAGAATGTTTTACCCCTAATACTTTTCTATAACCTGCAGACGTCTCACCTCTTACGAAAACGGATAAAATCACGTTAAAATAAAAACAACTGTAGTGTCCCAGCGTTTTAATATTCATGTCTATATTCGATTCGGTAAAGGTTTTAAATTTCACAATTTCTTAAATGGGCCACATATTAGTTGGTTCTCAATCTTATTAGTTCAATTTGGATGTTAATTCCGTCGTATGAAACCTCATCGACGCATATTCTAGGAGTTTAATACCAATTTACGATCGATAAAGAACACGATATGACTGTTAGCGACAGGGATTTATAAATATGACGTTCTTTTTCGAATGAATAGGATTTTGAGGCACTCCTTTATTTCTATAAAACCGTATTTTACAAGGTTTTTTAGGAAGTTTAAACGGATGGAGTGGAGTGTTTACTAGTAGAAAGCTTCTTACTTTTAATCTTTTAACACCTACTTACGTAAAAAGGTAGCAAAGCTGTTATATGTAACTAAATTGTATGACATTTTATTTAATACTATCTTCTATCAGCGACTGTAGCAGCGACCGCGTAGAATTCGTAATTTAGCCCTAAGTAGCCTAGGTATGTACTCCTGACTATAATCTATCTCTGTGCCAAATGTCATCGGAATCCGTTCAGCGGTTCTACCCTGATTGAGTAACAAACATCCAATTTCACATTTATAATATTTAACAAAACATTAACACAGCTATTCCAGTCCAAAACTCGCGAGACACGGAGACAATTAATAAACCGTTTTAAATATTCTTAGTATTAATATCTCGTCTAAAAAAAACTTTAATTATCTTCCTACGTCTACCATATAGGTCACTATGACCTATAAGTGACCTAGATCCACATCTGCAACCTATCTAAAAATAAATTAGATATTTAAAGCAACATAAATAAATCCAAGTGTCAAATTTTAATTTGCGGTCACATGTGTTTTGATATTTACTTATAAGGACATACAGGCTGTTCATATTTTTAAATTTAATGGACCGTGCATTTGTACTTTTATTTTGATTTAGCAATGAAACTTGCAATAAAATAAGAGTGTAGAGAAAATAGGGAATCGGGGTGTAATTCGATAACTTTTTATTAACGACAGGTACAAAATGGGTATTTTTTATTTTGTCGAAATACCTTTCAGCGAACGTAATCGTTACGCAGAATTTTCATTCAATCAAAATGCATTACTCGCCGCATGAGTTTTCTTTTTTCATAGTCAACATATTCTGAAAACATCATGGTTTCAGCAGAAAATTGTGTTCGATTAAATGAAACAATCGATTTCGAGAAAATAACGGTTACCGTAATAAAATATAACTTATACAAAGAACCGTTTTATTAGCTATAAACATTTTTACCATAATAATCTAACATAACACATCAAATTCGTGGTAAATAAAATTCCAAATCAGCTCATAATAAGTTCTGCCAAAACACATCTGTCTCCAGTTTCTTTATGTCTGGCAACCCACAATAAATAAGACCTAATTAAGAAACGGTGCTCTAGCTGGGATCTAATCTCATACTTAACAAACATTTATGCAAACGAAGAGATCAAAGTGTATCAGAAGTAAGGTTACCAGATTTAGAAATAAAAGATCGTAATGTCAAAATTTTGCAAAAACACTCACCTATTTTATATCTTTAAGGTATATTGAGCTTAGTAAGAATAGTCCATATAAACATGGATAAATATATTAAATACTAGTTTTTGCGCGTGACTCCATCCTAGTTAAAAAAATGACAAATAAATGATGAATGATGATAAATGATATGTTTAAAAAATGTGTGTTGCCTGTGTGGTTGCCGGGTTAGAATAGTGCCACTCCGTGTCTTCCCGCGGATGTCGTAAGAGACGACTAAGGGATTAAAGGCTTGTAGTACTGTTAGGCGATGGGCTTGCAACCTGTCACTAATACACTGGTAAACATCTTAGCCTTATTGTGCAAAATGTGGTTACAGAATTATCAACAAGTTTTTGGGGTTGTTGGAAATTCTGTAGCTCTGCCAACCCCACTCTGGGAAAGAAGGCGTGAGTTTATGTATGTATGTATGTATGTGTTAAAAAATGTCTGACTGCTGAGTTTCTTGCGGCGTTTCTTCTCAGCAGTGGTCTCCTCTTGGGAAGCGGTGGTAGATTCTTGACGTGTAAAAGTGCCCGAGCGGCCTACTTACTAAATCAATATCTTTTATCTTTATCTTTAGTAGAATTCGTTTACATATTAGGAACTTTCGCATTTACAATATTAGTAGGTAATAACACAAAATATTAACTATAATTTCATAAAAAAACATAATGTTATCGTGTATTTTGCCCCGCAATTTAGACAAGGAAACAATATCCCGGACATCTAAATAGACATCAGGCCCTCATCTAAATTCCTATTTGATATTGCTCGAGTTTCCGCGTTCCATCGATCCGCTGGGTGATAAGGTTGCAGCCTGCGCAGCTGTTATCGGTCATCGACCCTCATTCCTTGCATGCGATTGAAAGGAGAGCCGTTACACAAGGAGTGGCTATTGCAATAATAAAATGAATAGCAGTATGTTACGAGATAACTTTTGTTAATGTCTCTGTAGAAGTTTTTATTATCTAATTGGTAAGTATAAAAAGGGTTTTATGTTTTTTAGTTTATGGGATATTTCTTTGCAAAGTAACATCCGAATCTACGCAGACGTTTATATGTCATTTAAATACATTCAAACGGTGAAAAATCTTTGAAAGTAAACGTGGATAAATTAATATAAAAACCATGAATTCAAGTAAAAACTGATCGTGGATAATTTGGATATTTAATCAAGTATGCTGGTAATGTTGGTGGTCTTTTGTTTTGTAATGAAGCTTTTACATACATACACACAAACTAATAGAAGCAAAGTCAATGAAAGCTACATAACAGTTTTTTTTTTACACTAAATATTAACCACTGCCGAATTCAAAGAAAACTATGGTTTGGTCAAATCAGTAGCTAATAGGAATTCCATACATTTTTCCACTTTTCTATTATTAACTTTCAACAGATTGGTATCTGGCTTGCAGTAGTTGCAGTACTGCCGATAAACTACTATGGATGTCAGTGCCGCACAAATAAGTAGCTCTCGTTATTCCACTTCGAGTATATCTGTACGACTTTAGATACGGTCAATAATGCAGTTGTTCTAATTCTATTTCCCTAACATTACGGTTTAAAACAAGATACCTATATAAACGTACATGACACCAGTCTAAAAAACAGTAACGTTAAAAAGCCGGCTGCATGTGTTTAAATTATTTCCTTGTAAACTATTCATGTAAATACTAATGCTGTATTTATAATATATTATGTTACGTTTATTATATAATTTTGATTTCTGACTCTGAGGGATCTGACGGATAATTTTAGCTTACGTAGCTCCTGTGAAAAAGGGAATAGCGGCCTGCACACGTAAAGTTCGGGCCGCGGGAAACGCCACGCGCCGTTCCAATCTTACGTGTTCCGAACCGTACGTGTAAATGCAGCAAAGCAGCTGTAATAGTAAAATAGTAAAAAATGTACGGTTCGGAACGAAGATTGGAACGGCGCGTGGTGTTTTTCGCAGTCCGAACTTTACGTATAAAGGCCACTTATAGGGCCGGTTTCAGGTCTAGTATACTCCGTTCATGTATATACGTGGGTGACACTGAGAGTTTTTAGAATCTCAAAAATTAAACATGAATTAAAGATGTAAACTATTTTATTGTTTTTCAAAGTATTCTCCACAACAATCGATACACTTATTCATTCGATAAAACCATTGAGTAAAGAATTCAGCCCATCCTCCTTTAGGCACCTCTTCTACCGCCGTTTGGAATGCCGCTACAGCCTCTTCAGCATTCATAAAAGATATTCCTCTGAGCTTATCCTTGATTTTTGCGAATAAATAGAAATCGCAAGGTGCAAGGTCAGGGCTGTAAGGCGGATGACCCATCAATTCAATATTTTCAGAACTCAAAAATTGATTTGTTTGTCTGGCGGCGTGGGCTGGAGCGTTATCGTGATGGAGGATTACTCTGCTGCGAGGGCGTCGTTCTTTAATTTTTTGTAAGACGATAGGTAAACATTTATTCACGTACCAGTCAGCAGTAACAGTTGTTTTATTTTCTAGTAGTACTGTAGCATAATGACCCGATTTACCAAAAAAACAGGCAACCATCTTTTTTTCAGCACTGCGTTCTCGTTTCACTTTTGTTGGTAATTCCTCGAAAGGGAAGACCCATTGAGCTGATTGTCGTTTAGTCTCGGGCTCATAGCAATAAATCCAACTTTCATCGCCTGTGACGATGTCAAAAACTGAATTTGATAGACCGCTGTTAAATTTTTCTATCATTTGGCGACACCAATTCACACGGCAGAGTTTTTGTTCTTCGCTCAAATTGTGCGTTATCCACCTAGCACAAAGCTTCCTCACTTGCAGGTGATCATGTAATTTTTTTTGAACTTGACTCATGCCAATCCCTAATGATGTCCGTATTTGCTGGTATGTCGTTCGTTTCTCCTCTTCCATCATGAGCCGCACAGCGTCAATGTTTTCCTCGGTCACCGCCGTAGGCTGGGTACGGTTTCTTTTAAATTCATTGAACCAGTTATAAATAGTGGCAATAGATGGGGCTTCATTATTAAATGCTAACATAAGTCTTTCATAACTTTGTATTTGATTTAGTCCGCAACGAAAGTCGTAAAAAATCATGGCACGAAAATGCTCGCGTGTTAAATTCATTTTTAAGCAAACACTCTATTTTCGAATTGCCGTCAAAATTACAAAACAAATGACAGATTAAAAAAGTTGACGGCATTAGACTTTCAAAGAGTTCCATTTTTAAAATTCAATTATTATTTTTTCTAAAGGAATTATAAGTGGTCTATTCTAAAAACTTTCAGTGTCGCCTATGTACTCTTTTTTATTACGAGTTAAGTCGACTTGTACAGTCAGCTGCAGAGAAAACTAACCCCCCCTGCATACAAGTTGCCTTGCAAAGGGGGTTACATTTCTCTGCAGCTGACCGTACCCTTTTTCACTAGGAGCCCTTTGACATCGGGCCTCGGCCATCATTAGGTGTCTTATCCGTTCAACTATTACGGGGGCCGAACAAATATTATACATGCAGGGGGGTTATCATGACATACTAAAGCAATTCAGTTTAGGTTGTGAGAAAGGGACAGAACTTTAGCAGTTATACATATAGGTCTGTCCCTTTCTCTCAACCTCAATTAATCTGCCTTAGTACCTATGTCATGATAACCACCCAGGAGGCATAATACGACTGCGTTTAGTGCGGGACATAAGTAATGTGTATACAACAGCCGTCACTTTCTGACACTTATATAAGCACGCTTATATAAGTGACGGATGCTTTATCCACATTTAGTCACGCGACAAATGCAACCGTACTAGGCCCGTTGGTCAAGAGTACGCATTGGGCCTGTATGGATCATGAACAGCCGTTGCGTATACAGACTGTTCCTGTTATGTTGTGTATAGACAGTCGTATTATAAAAACCCAGTTTTAAGCTTGACCGTTTTCTCACTATGGCACAGTAAGATCCGTAGATAGTAGTAATAACGATAAAAAAATCGATTTAAATGTAATTGAGATCGTCAAATTAAAGTAAAACTTTATGACTTTAAACTGGTTTTATTTTTCTTAAATTGCGTTCCAAAATTCAATAGGCCTAGAACATAAAAAGTTTTATACCACGTTTTAATTCAACGCGTAATAAACTACATTAGGTGTAAACATATAAGTCAACACCTGCTTGGCTAATAAAAAAGTAGTCCTGGCAGTGTTTTTTGACTTCAGTAAAGCTTTTGACACCTTGGACACCAGCACGCTATTAATGGCCATGAGTGAGTGCGGGGTGAGGGAGCCGCTGAACCACTGGTTCCGCGACTACCTCTCTGGGCGCTCCTACCGTGTGCGGGTGGGCTCGGCGCTTAGTGACGAGCGACAGGTGTCGTGTGGCGTGCCGCAGGGCTCTTGTACTGGACCCGTGAGTTATCTGATGCACGTGAACAGCCTGTGTGGCGTGCTGCGGCACTGCTCAGCGTACATGTTCGCCGACGACTTGTGCAATTTGGGCGCCGGCAGTGCGAGCGAGCTACCCGACATCTGCCGCTTAGTACAGCTCGATGTAGATGCTGTTACCCGATGGTCACACGATAATGGTATCGTGCTTAATGTTGATAAAACCAATCTGTTATTAATCCGTTCACCCTACTTAAAAGTTTCTAACCTGTCAACCCCCATTATAACCCATGATTTTTCTTGTATGCATAACCATATGTTAGACTGCTGCTGCAACCCCATCTCACGCGTCAAATGTGTGACGTATTTAGGCGTCAAGGTAGATGAACACTTTTCTTGGACGCATCATGTAGATTTTATTTATAGTAAACTTAAAGTTCTTTTGGGAAGATTTTATTACTTAAAATTTAAAGTGCCTTTGCATATACTAAAGTATTTATATGTATCCCTAGTGGAATCAATAATTGGTTATGCTCTTGATTGCTATGGATTAACGACTAAAACTAATTTAAACAAACTAGAATGTATGCAAGTAAGATTCCTAAAACTGTTAGTTACTAATAAAATTAAAGATAAGAATAAAAAGGATTATAGAAATTTGTTCAAAATTTGTAATATTTTACCGGTGAGCCTTAAGCATAAATATTTATTAGTATTAAATAATCACGGCTGTCGAGAGCATACCCAATTACAATTACACCGTAATGATGCTTGTGATACCAGGTCGATGTCAGCTGGCAAGTTTGTTGTGCCGAGGGTCTTTAATTACTACGGCGATAGGTGTCTCCAGAAACGCCTACCCTACATACTCAACAGCCTGCCCTCTGACATCAGGCAGGAAGCCATCAAAGCAAAGTTTGGTAGAAAGCTGTATAGTTACCTTATTAAAAACATATAGTAATTTAAGATACTTTATTGTGCTTAAGTATGTAGATTCATTATAGATTTATATTCTTAATAATAAGAGAGTAGAGACTGCTCGATCCCACAGTCAAACTGTGCAAACGGTTTTGTGGGACATATGTTCCTATTTATGATGTTATTTCATATTTTTAATAAATAAAATAAAAAAAAAAAAAAAAAAAATATGCGGCTTTGTGTTTTTTTAATCGTAGCTGTGTCGCGAATGCCGGCACAACTGCCAAATCATTGCGTTGAGCAAAACCTTTTTAGGTTTTGGAAGTCCTTAATGGTTTTATAATCGAGAGAAGATTGTTGCGTCGTGATATCCAGATGTGACCGATGATTTCGGCAGCTTTGTAAATAAAATGGTAATATAAAACATGGTAAAAGTTGAAACCGAACCATGTTCGAAACGAATATTGTCAATTTTCACCGTCGTTATAGAAAATAGAATTATAGAAAGGACGTAAGCTGCCGGTTTATTTCTAGCCCGTTCATTTTGACAGCTGTCGAAAATCGTTTACGTTATTGTTAAGTATCTTGTTTATGGCCTTAGTACTTGCAAGCTACGTATAAAAATAAGTGATTGTTCATTTAAATTACAGAATGTTACCGCAAGCTATGAATTGATGTGGAATTTGTAGAATTTCAGAAAAACAATTGTTAGATTTGTTTATATGATCTGTCACAGGGTTCCTCCTAAATCGACCTAGATACTATGCGACAGCTTTCTTAGGTGTTTCGGGTTTGTACTTATTTCTCACTCGCTCTCATTAAGAGCGAGTGAGAGAGAAATACAAACTCGAAGCACTTTATAAGTGGCCACAGACTTATATAGCTATAATATGACCCTTAACAATTGATTCCGCTATTTTGTTTCATCGTCAAATTATTTAAATATGGCTTTCATGTGTGACAAGAGCGGAAATGCGACGACACGTAATAAAACGAGAAAAGAAATGAGATTTTCATTTATTTGCCATACGTGCCTGAAGCGGAACGAATTATAATTCCGTCAAGGCCCGCCGTTGGCGTCATCTGTGAATACTAGCTACTTTTTGTTTGTGCATCCATCCTTTGGGCAGAGAATAAGTATAAAGTCGAGACAGAGTAGTAATGCGCTTGTAACTGCTACTTCTGCTGCTTGACAAATCCAATACTTTTCAAATATTTATAATATTTGCTAAGAAATGCTCTTAGTGATAAAAATTGTGATTAATAGTATCCTGTGTCCATCTTCATGTAACAGATTACTTAGGTAAGTGTTTACGTTCGTATTCATAATAATTATGAAGGTTATACTCAGTCTTAGGATTACAATCTTAAGAATGCAAATGCTTCGCTTACCATCTCTCAACGCCACAAAAAAACCTATTATCTGGGACGTAGGTACTTCAAGCTAGAGAGAAAAACCCTTTATAGGAAAATCCGCTCCACGTGTACTATACATGCATGGCTATGTCGCCCATTCCCATTATTTCAACGCGTCGCTTCTGAGTGATAAATATACTGTGCGCACTAATGTTTTTATCTCGACAACGCATTAGAGAAGCACAAACGAGCAACGATACAGGAATACGGTTGTTCTGCCTGTCTGTGTTGCGGTATTTGAATCCCGTGAGACTAACGCGGTTTGTATAAAGCATGTGAACGATATACCGACCAATTGAGTGATTTGTTAATAAAAGTATCATACTGTAACACTATCTACTTACTACACTCAGGAGCAAAAATAACGGGTCAGAGTGCGTTTTTCATACTAAACGGGCTATTTCGAAGCCTTGGTTCACTCGCCAGGGAATGCTTTTAGTGAAATCTGATGATGAATACCGACTATCGATACAGGACTTCCAGAGTACCTAGGATACCCAACTGAATTTATTTATTATTATTAATTATTTATTTATTAAACCAACAACAAAACTTAAAAATAAATCAAAAGCCCTGCGAAACTGTTTTAGGGCAGTTTGACTGCAGGAAGACTTGAAAAGAACAAGAACAGTACTATAATCTTAATGTTATACAATGTTTAGTTCGACATACCAAATATATAATTCTAAGGCAGTGTATCTAATAGATGTTTCTTTAGCTTTCTCTTAAATATAGTTTTATTTTGCTCAAGACGGATGTCCCCAGGTAAACTGTTGAGAATATATGGCAGAAATAAATCTGCGGTTAACGCCGAAATTGTGCATATTCAGAAAAACATCTAAAATGGCAATCAAATTTACGGAAATCCTAGTGCTGACCCAAACTCTCCCGCTGTGGTGTTAACTGATTGTGCGATCAGTTAGGTATCTTAAGAACTTTTAACCTCTATTGAACCTCGCAGTATCCACCAATAAAACTCAAAACCACCCCTGGCGAGGAACCAGGCTTCGAAATAGTCTCGTTTGTATGAAAAACGCACTCTAACCCGGTATTTTTGCTCCTGAGTGTATTTTAGCTTTATAAACGATGGACATTCGTTATAGAACCTGCGGATCGATTTTTGAAAATCGAAACTCGAAAATTTCAAACGCTAAAATCGTTTTTTCTGTCGTATTATTGTTAAAAATAATTAATCAGAATAAAACACAACTATGAAAACATAACTAATATCCAAAACTTGTTTTATTTCCGCAATTATATAAGTAAGAGTCGTTTTACGGCTCGGGGAAAGTTGTTTCGTTTACCAAATCTCTTTAATTGTTACATTGACAGCAATTTCGATTTCGTGACTGGTGTGTTGACACGCCGTAATTACAGGTTTGGCGACTTAACACTTGGGATCATGGTTACATAAGAACGAGTCGACGAGTTAGCGTACCACTGGTCATTTTCCCTGCTCGTAAATTTCACTAATTCACAAGTTTACTCATAAGACAGTTTCGGTAGGTAGACAATTTAACTAGTTAGTCATTTTCCTGATTCGTCAGTTTCCTCGTTCGCTAGTTTTGCTAGCATGTCAGTTTCGTGAATTTGCCATTTTTCCTATCCGCTAGTTTTGTTATTTGTCAGCTTCACTAATCGAACAGTTTACCTATTCGTCAGTTACACTAGGTTGACAATTTAGCTAGTTAAGCATTTTCCTGATTGTTCAGTTTCCTCGTTCACTAGTTTTGCGAGGTTGTTAGTTCCGTTAATTGGCTAGTTTCCTTGTGTACTAGTTTAGTTTTTCGTTGGTAGATAGGTAGGTGGGTCAGGTTGTCATCTGCACTAGTTATTCATGTTCGCTTTATGATTGTCGCTCGCTCGTGACATATTATTTGTCTCTCCTGTCACCCTGGTCAGAGTTAATCGTGTCGTGAACGGGGTGCGGTGTGGGTAGTGATATGGTTCGGGATGGACCCCGTCTCGGAGTGAACCAAGTTGTAGGTCTTCTACAACACGCGGTAGGTGTCTTGCAACAACCAAACCACTTCATCATATATATTACAAACACTGCGTAGTGTCTACAATTTAAATGAATTTTATTCTTTGCAAAACTTGTGATGTTACGGAATTTATTGAAGAGCAAATAATGAATGCTCACACCTAACACACTAAATAGAAAAAATGCACAGGAACTTCTTGAACAGACTTTGCCGCCTAAATCCAAGAAAATGTAGGTATTTGAAATTTGAGAAAATTATATAAATATGAAAAAGGGAACAAGTCTGTACACTCTCATTCATGTAAGATTTTTTACATTATCAGTGTTGATTTCCTTCGTTGCAATCGAAGTAAAAAGCACAGTGTAAAATTCGAGCATAAAACCCATTTTACCCTCGACGTGACTATCCACACTCGCCGTTCCGGCTCGTGTGGCTATATGCACATCTTGGGTAAAATGGCTCGTTTTATGCGCTTGTTGTACAATCTACTATTAAACTGACTCGACAAATAATAATTTCAAATGTTAAATTCGACAATGTGAACCTAACATGAATATATGACAGACACGACGAAGTAGCAACACTGACAATCTAAACTAACTGACGAATAGGGAAAAGTAACGGGTTAAGAACATGGCGAAATAACAATATTGACAATCTAAACTAGCTGACGAACAAGGAAACAGACAAAGAAAGAAAGTTACGGGTTAAGAATATGACGAAATAGTAAAACTGACAATCTAAACTAACTGAAGAACAAGGAAACTTGCGAACCAGGAAACCAACTTAATAGGGAAATTGACAACTTAGTGAAACTAGCAAATAAGGAAATTGACGAATTCAGAAACTGTCAAATAATTCAACTTGTGAATTATTGAAATTTACGAGCAAGGAAAATGACCAGTGGTACGCTAACTCGAGTCGACTATCGTCAAAAAAAACCGTTCAAGTCCGAGTCGGACTCACGCACCGAGGCTTCCGTATTTAAGGTAATATGGTTATGCTTTTAATGTGACATACAGACAGAAAGACCCCAAAGTCTTATCATAAGAGTTCCTTTTTACCATTTTGGTCCTTACCAAAAACCTAAAAGATAGGAAGTCAGGAAGTCTTTATAACAGTGTAGCAAAGCACCCATCATAACGGACCATTATAATAACGGACATTATGGTGTCTATTTGAAACTTGAAAGTAAATGAAACAATATAACTAATTTGAACTGTTTTAGAGACAAAAAAGTATCAAGAACTCGCGTAACAGACTTGATAGTTTTGACTTAAAAACACTTGCATTTCGCTCCCTAAGGAAGGTTATATCATTAACTAAACTACGGAAGTCCAAACTGGCAATTCAGCCCAATGGACCCGGCCGGTCAAGCCCGGTCGGTCAAAATAACTCTTGTAAATTGAGTTTAGTAACTACCACGGCTGTTTACTCCATCCCTAAAAAAAAGTCTACTTAACTCCGTAAAACTTGAACTTATTTATATCTAACAGTACATACTTATATTTAGAAAACATTTGCTAATATACGAGTAAATAAATAGAAAACATATTAAGGACTTCGTAGCAGCATATGCAGCACCACAACGGCAACCCATAATTTCATAGAATTTTGCTTCTACTTTCTGATAAAACCATGATTTTTTCAGCAGATCTTAAACATTAATTACGTAAGTTAGGTTAGGTTAGCCTTGTGATTACTAAAACAATCAACTCATGCGGCGAGATATGCCTTTCGATAAAATGAAAATAGGATACGATAATAGCTACCCCAGCAGAAACACCGGCAAGACTTCGATCGGCAGCGCGAATTTTTTTACGATGTATTGAACGTTCCTAATTTATCGACAACCTCTATAAAGGCTGTACAGCTTGCGTTTATTGAATCTAGCAGCTAAAAGCAAATGCCGCAGCTATCGAGAGCACCAGCTCCTTGTAACCATTAGTGTTACCTTTGTACGTGTCGATAAGGCGACACCGCGGCACGTGTTACATCGCTTCCTGCTCCGATATTCCCTAATGTAACAGCTTCGAAGTCTTTGCCATACCATTTTATCTTGACCTCTGGGTTTGTAATAGATGGTTATCATTGTGGCGCAATTTTAGGCAGTTTGCTAGGCCAGGTTTATGATTTTACTGCACAATTTTGGAAACTGGCGTTTCCGAAAGCCATCCAAATGTTTAAATTTGTAGAGGTACCGAAGAATGTAGGTTTAAATGTTTATAGAGTTATCAACCATTCCAGTAAATATAGTAATAGGTAAAGCGAAGCTATTTTGCTGCTTCGAGAGTGAGGTAGAGGATATCTTAATACAGTAAAATAAAAAAAATCCGAAACTTATAGCGATTTGAGATACAAAGAGCCGTAAAAGTTAGTGCCCAGTAATATTATGAAATGTTCGTATCACGAATGATTGGCTCTTGTAGTCATTTGCAATACTGTGTTAGCTACACGTACGCGTTGTTTAAATTGCGTATGACAAAGTACGAGTACAAAGTTTGTTAAACAAACTGAGATTACACTCAGCTTGAAAAGTAATAGTAAACCACTGCAAAAACTCTGGTCAAACCATCTGCAAGATGAATGAGAATACTTAAGTGGCGGTTTAACAACCGTTAATCAACTATCATTGAAAGATGTTATTTTCCAGAGCGACATCCTTTCACATTCCTTTGTCCTAATTAAAAATTACGACCGTCAACTATAAAGGGCTTGCGATCGGGAACGGGTTCTAACGCAAAAACTATTATCGGCAATAATTGCTTTTAATTACAGTGTAAAAGCTTAGCGATCAAGGAAAAACAAGATAAACTGAACCTTAATACATGAGAGAAAGAAGAAATAGCGTTTAAGAAAAAGCCATAAAACAAAGCGGGAAATTTTACTCCGATCTTATAATTGAAATTTCTGGAAAGTACAATGAACTACTGAGTGTGCATTTAATCACACCTTACTCGAGCAACATAAGTTCTTGGTGCGAAAACATTGGTACGGTTGACTACGAAGATATAACCACTTTGAATTTTACCCCAAGAATAATTTTATGGCAAAAGATGTAATCCATCTTAGGACCGTACTATAATAAAGTAGTTTTGACGCAGATCCCAGTCTCAACAATACCCAAGATGCGTCAAAAATGACAGTTTACGTGTACCTTGACTAGTCTTAAGCCGAGCGTCACACACAGCCAATAAATACAAGTTTATTATATATGCAAAGCCCCTTAGTCCGTACGCCTCAGGTTTTCAATCATGAGGTTACAATTGTGTGCATGTACGTAAACTCTTCATTGCACATAAAACCAATTACAAGTTAGAACGTACACAAACTTAAGATAAACGTCTACAATGGCGAACGTATCCTTTCAAGAGATGTCTATGGGCTTTAACTCCCTTATCATATGAGTGTACTCGTTCGCTTTCCATCCAGAAAAATACTTAAACATTAAAAACAAAACCGTGTAAAGATATCTTGTCCGAACAAGTTTATTACGCAGTTATCCTGAACCGGCGACCTCTACAAGGCTTTGTTTATTTTTGCCGCTGCACCACAAACCGAATCCTCTTCAAAGGGTAACATGCTTCGTTGACGCTATTTATAAATACATCGCTTAAGTTGTTTTAGGGTTCCGTATTGCAATGTTTAAGTTAATTATTAATTATTAATTGTACACCAGAGGGGCTATTGCCTTACGCACTGGCAATCGGAATCGGCTTCAGCAGAACATTTTTTTTCATTTTGTATGCAGACAAGCCTTCGATATTGAAAACCAAAACGATTGCGATTGCAATTGCGTTAGGCAGTAGCCTCTCTGGTCCTTTATTATACATTGTATAAGCCCGTCTTTTGCTGTGATATCTTAATTGTATTGATGATGTTATGTTATGACTTCTGACAGCTATCATTAATTTAACAGTAACTTTTATATCGCCAACATTTGATTTGTGATATCGAAGCAAGGTGGATTAAATCAAAGTAGAATAAAAGTCAAGATGTAATTAAGTTTGATGTAGAGATATATACCCATAATGTGAGTTGTTTGATATCTGGATCTGTTTGTAAATAGCTTAGGCTTGGCTCAGGCACCTATCTAAATTTAATTTACTTTTATTACTAACAACTCCGTATTAACTCCGCACTACAAATATATCGTCTTTTTGTCGTCCTCGTTTTGTGAGCGAATTGTGTAGTGACGTAAAAGTTACTGTTTCATTAAACGAATTCTAGTTTACTTACACTATCTAAACTGTTGTGAGGTTTTGTGCAATGATATGCAGAAAAATATAAAAGTCTTCCAATAATTCAAGAAAAAAAAACTTTACCTCGTATCTCATAAATCCTAAGACACACGAGTCCTTAAAACGGAAACCAGGTTCGTACTTAGCTGTTTTTGTTTTTTCATCAACTCCCGCGCACCGGCGCGCGCACCTGCCGTCTCTCTCGCCGCTGATTGGCCGCGAGTCACGAGTCAATAACCAAGCCACTCATTCAGCCCACCCTGTCTCCTCACCCTTATCTTGTCTGTGATCACTTGAGTTTATGCTCTGTGGTCGTTGTTGTTCAAGGTCACTTAGAAATCAGTTTCACTTTTACAATCATTATAGTTGGGTCGATTTGGACGATCACGGTGACAGCTCATTTTAACACATAATTATACATACACAAAAGTCTCCAAGGATCAAAATTATCACTACAATATTTTGATTATTGAACTTAATTCTTTGACTTTATTAAAATTCCGGCCATTTGCGAATCGGACACCAACAATTCCTTTCTTGTATTGAGGCCTCCTTTATCTTATTATTTGTTTTATTGTCGTTTTAGCGGCAGTAAAACTAAACACTTTGAGGAACTATAAACTGTACATCTATTACAGTTCATGAGATAGAGCCTGCTGATAGACAGACGGAAGGCAACGGAGGCTTAGTAATAGGGTCCCACCGGCGCCCTACTGGTACAGAACCCTAAAATACGAATTTAAAAACAACTCGTTTTTTTCCCATTTTTATATGCTTTGCTTGGAGCGTATGGTAAGTGCTTTACGAAATACGCGTGTCACCGGTATCATGAAACATAAACAGTATTACAGTAATCCTTTTTGGTAAATAATTTACAATAAGTAGTAGTTCAATGCTTTTGATAGCTTTAGATCGAGTCAGTTAATCTGGCATTTAATAGAATTTAACCGGGCGCGGCCGTAACAGATAAAACACCATTTATAAACGACAAAGTTCCGACACAACAAATATGCGTATCACTCGATCTCCTGGTAGAAATTCCGTACGTACAAATAGAATATTATTTAAAAAACTATGCTAACGGTCGCTGGACGGCTACTCTTGAGGCGCGCGCGCCGATTGACAACCGGTGATAACATTTAGCTGCTACCTCGTCTATAGCAGGCCATTAAACAAATAGACAGCTTACGAAGGCAAATTGATTGTTGTGATAAGTCACTTTGACTACAGCAACACAGGAAAGAAACCTGATTAAACTCGTTTGGAGAACACCGATATTATATTTGGCCGTGATAAGATATTTCTGGCCTCGCCGTTATTACAACGAGAACCAATTTCGCAGCATCCGGCGTATGTTAAGTGATTGGAGATCTAATCTGAACTATTTGGACAATGCAACTGGAGATATCATAGCCATAATGTTGATTAAAAATGCTAAGTCATAACCCTTTACATTTTTCCAATTGGCAGTATTGGCACATTCGAACACCCCAATTTACATCGATTCATACTAATATTATAAATGTAAAAGTAGGTATGTCTGAATGTTACGAAATTGGAAATTTGGTATGGAGATAGCGTATCACGACTTCTACGTGGACGAAGTCGCGGGAAACAGCTAGTCCTTAATATAAATGGGAAAGTGTTGGTTTGTTCCGTTTTCTCGGTTTAACGTGTCAACGCACGGAAGTAAAAATTCATAAACCGATAGATTTTTGCCCGTTGGCGGAACATTTTTATACCAAAAAAATATCAGTTTTAAAGGCGCAGAAAAAAGCAAGTATCAAGCAGTAGCTAATTTGAAAGTTAGTGTGAAAAAGGGAACTTTCAAGAACTTCTGAAATTTATCTTCCGACCACTTTGAGTCACAACAGGGTCATAATAACCTCGTAACACGAAGCCTTTATTGTATACATGCCCTTGCCAATAAAATGTAAATTCGTTTTTTTTCAAGTACAAGTTTAAATATACTCTTTCTTATAGATTTAATGCTACAAAATTTAGAAAGTATTAGTTACGAAGGAAAATAATAATAATTTATACATTATTATTTTTCAGGCTATTTGTGCTTTCTGTGACACCTGTAGATAACACCAGACTGAATATTTCGTAAAAAAAAAACTGGTGGTGAAACCCGCATCAAAATCCCTTGCGTGGTATGAATTAATGAGACGGCTATGGTACAGCATTACAAACAGACAGCGTAAAGCGACTTTGTTTTATACTAATGTAATGAATGATGATGTTGATGATGATGATGATGATCATGATGATGATGATGATGATGATGAATACTCGAAATTATCGCACAAAAATCGTATAAAGCGCACGTTTTCATTGCAAGGGGTTAAGTTATCTAACTATAAAGCTTCTCAGTTCATGTCCTCCTTTTATTTACCATTTGTAATTCCATGTTCCCTCAGTTATTCCAGCGGCATCAGCACAAAGTATCGAGGCGGCGGCATAAAAACTAGTAACACGGATCTACGGGAAAGCATTCCTTGGGCTCGGCTGTCGCCTGTCACTACCTCGATAGCATCAGCTGAAAACGCTGGCCTCAAATTGACCGGCAAATCGGCTTTTGTGACAAAACGGAGAAATACGGCACTCATTTTTCCTATTCGTGTTTCAAGAGATTTAAGCGCAGGAGGGGTTGATTAACAGACTGAGAAAATTAAGTTGCATTTGAAAATTATGTGTTTTACAATGCGACGCGACTACGTTTGAGTTCTAATATTGCTCATTATGTGATCCATTGCTCATTTGTGTTGTGTGTAAATATTAGCTCAAAAATTCCTTATAAACAATTGAGATTTTACATGCAAGTGATAAATTTTTGTCTTTGTATAAAATGATTACAATCACGAAGTCGCACCCCGACGCCTACAAAATATACTCGTAGATAATATTGACGTAGTGCAACTGCAAATTAAAGAGTATGGCGTCGTTCCAAATCATCGCTAAGCCAAAAAACACAAGATACGTACAAATTCTTCGTTCTCTTGTTAAAACTTGAAAATGTATTTGAGAGAGTTCTAAAGCATATCTTAATACCAAAAACAGCTGTAAAAATGACCCTTGAAAAATATTCAAAATTTGTAAAATCTTACCAGCAGGTAACAAACAAAATTATCTCTTAGCAGTCAATAGCCATGGCAATCAAGAGCACACGCGTCTAGTCACTCATTGTCATAATACGAGAGCATACATCTGCTGATAAGTTTGCAGTTCCCAGAGTGTCCAATTCTTACGGAGACAGAACACGTAAAAAACGTCTACCTTATCTGATGAAACAGATTACCAGCCGATATTGTTCTGGAAACCAACAAACGTAGATTTGAAGCTAGGTTAGGTTAGGTTAGGTATCTCCTGGATTCATTGTGAATGCGATGCTCACCTATAATTAGATAGTCATGGGTGAGCATGAGTGAAGTCATATCACTAATACATACTAATATATTATATCTAATTAAGTTCCGCTTTTATGTTATGTGTAGTGATCGACGAGCTGGACCGAAGATTCCACAGTCAAACTGTGTAAAGAGTTTTGTGGAGCAATGCATAATCTAGAAACTTTGTGTTTGTTATAATTAATAAATAATAATAATAATAACCACAAGCCAAAGCATGATCTTGAAAAACAAAGTAAACAACAAACAAAGCATTTGGATGTGTTTTAACGACACAAATGTTGCTAGTTCTTTAAGAAAAATAGCCCGTAGTTACGGAAAAAGTACAATGCGAACCTGCTATAGATGAAAAAAAATCGCTGTATAGACCGTTCGACATTCTATTTTTGAATTTTAACGTAACGTCCATATTAGGTCTGTAGTTTGAAGTTGTGTTGAATTCTACATCTGTGGATTACTATGCGTAACTGTGTCGTCTATTACAAAGTTTAGTTTTCATGAGAAAGGCTTCTTTATCAAGATAGAGTATAATTCATAGCGCATTCAGCGTAAATAAAGCGTTCACATAAATACAGGTTTATTGTTTCAAGTGCAACAATAAATCATTCGTTATTGTTCGCTGCGATCTCGCTGCGCCCGCGCCTGTAATTTCGTATTGTTTTCTAATCGCTAACGGAGTATGGGTAATAATTGTTTTCCAATTAAAATAAATGTGTTTACAAATTTAAATTTATAGTTATGTTATCATTATTAGAATCTTCTTATTGACTGCGGAATTAGATAATAGGTACGTAGGGAGCACGTTGCTTCCCATTTTAAGCCATAATGTCGTTGTTGACATAATTATTGATAGTCATAATTTTTAAATTGCTTGAACCGTATCTTTTCCGAATTTCTAAAATATCTAACGTGTAGACAAGGCTAGGTGACAATCTTTAAAAATTAAAAAAGTTATGACTCGCGATAATTATGACCTTTATTTTATGGCATAGAGAAGGCAAACGAGCACACAGGCCGTCTGATGGTAAGTGGAAATTGTGACCCATAGACATTCGCATTCACAAGACTGCAAGCCTAATGCCTCTATGCCAGTCATTACACCGGCTGTCTTATCCTCAAACCGGAACACAACAATGCGAACACTGCTGTTTGGCGGTAGGTTAATGGATAAGATGGTGGTAGCGATCCGGACGGACCCTACGGAAGGTCCTAACACCCGCAAACCTAAAGCAGATTATGACATAAAATAATAATGGCAGACGATACAGACCCAGGTACTTACAACAAATAAATAATTCAAATTGAACAAAGCCTTCAAAATGTACTTTGCGTCTTCGATTGATTTTGATTGATAAATCCTTTTTTTGTTTTTATTTTTATTCGTAGTCAATAGAACGCACGGTAAGATTTTTTTCATTTACATTGCAAAGACTACATTTATAATTCCAGAAGGCAAGGTCGTGGATTATGTCGACCCAAAACAAAACAAAACTTGGATTCTTTCATATGAATATTTAAAAAGAGATTCAAAATAATTTAAAAATGCAATCCGGGATTTAAAACCACGGCAAAAAAACTTCAAAGCAAATCCTTATTATGATTGTAAAAGTGTAAAAGACACTTTATTCCGCTCTCTCGGGCTCCTATCGCTTCCAGATCTTATCATTTTACACGAACATTTACTCGGAATGAAATTTGCATTTTAAAAACGAGTGGCATTGTGAATGTACAGATTGTAATGGCTCCCACATAAACTGAAATATTTTAATGCTGCATTCGACCAATTTCCTTAAAATTGGTGAACAGCGAGGTTGGTCCGCTTAGCACCGCGGATTTGTACAAGGTTAGCGGCTGGTTTTGGCGATAAATTTTGAAGTTGAAACAGGAGTTCAAAAACTCACTACGGAGTTCATCGATAAAAATACACTATGCACCTATAGATGTCATGGTCATTGTCTTATGTGTCTTCCAGCTTCTTAATATAGGGTGAAATTTTAGTCGTGAATCGTTATCATGTTTTCCGGTAGTGCTGCTGATGACTAACACGAGGCACTAGTAGGTATCACAATTAACGAGCTCCATAATTAATTTTCTTTAAAAAGAGCAAGTTGATACCCAGTTATCATCACCTGTGGTCACCCTACTCAACCACCACCACTCTACCAGTCTGGGCGAACAAAGACACCCTTTGTCTGCTGGTACATATAAGGATAAGGAGCAGGCATTTTTCGCTTATTTATTCAAATAAATCACTTTAATTTTCTTTTGAGAAATGTTTACAATGTTGACGTTATTGACGATTAATACCAAAACACTATCCAGCCAGTAAATTGCAAAGAGTTTGAATATGTTCTCTTCGAACTTTGTGACAACTATCTGTCACAATGTAGGGTGTCCAAGAATTTTAAATAAATTAGGATAAAAATAAACTTTGAGCAAAAAAAAAGAATGATTTATTTGAGTTACCAAATGGTGTAAGTGATTATTAGTCGAGTAAGGATTTAGGAAAAAATGTCACGATTCACGACTTAGATTTCACCCTGTATAGCGCTCGTGTCATCGTGTGGCTGTCGCTGTCACACCTCCACCATTGGCAGAATAGGTGTTTATTACTCATGTTTTAAAGAATAATGAAAAGCTTGTAATTAGCAGGATCACTAATCGCAATTAAAAAAGTGATAGTACTGTACTTATTAATACCAAATTATTTCCAGTCCGCACTCGCAGCGTATTACGCGTATGCCTATTCTATAATGTCTTACGGCCTTGCTTTATGGGGACACTGCAAATAGATAGAATTTTCATTTTGCCAAAGAAGTGTATCCGAATATTAGCAAATATAAACCAGCTTGAATCATGCCGACCACATTTTATCAAACATCACTACTTACTCTCACTTCTATGTACATCTTGCAATCGTGCAAGTTTGTTAGGAACCATGGAGATCTGTTTACACAAATAATTAACATCAAAAGGAACAATCGAACCTAGTCCTCACCACGTGATGATTAAGATATATAATATATAACCATGTACCCAAACCTATAAACAACTTAGTTAAACTAACGCTATTTAACAAAGACCTAAAAAAAACTTAATAAACAGATGTTTCTATAATCTTAGCGAATTCTTCAATGAGATCTAATATCTACAAATACTTATGTAACAATCTCAATTAATAATGTTAATTTACATATTTAAAAAAAACTCCAATTATCAATTTTATTTTAATTGTTTAATTTCTACGAGCAATAAATGGAATTTAATTGTATTTATTAAATTAGCCAATAAGCAATATCATATGTGCAGTGTCCTCTCGCTTTTTTGCTGTGCCTGTATTTGTTCCATGTGTTGTTTTGTGAAATGTGACATGCAATAAATATTTTGATTTTGATTTTGATTTAGAAATTACTTACTAGTACCATAGATTGGAACTGATTAGTCCCATGTTAGTGCAGAAAATTATACGCTTAGCAAATAACTCCACGGAAAAACATTTCCTCCCCGCGCTAGATTTACTTATACTCCTCATAGTTCTAGTTTAAGCTGCGGCGCTCGTAAACCTAATATCCAATTATATTTCAGTTTAAAACTGCTAAGTTAAGTAGAAACTCAGTTTGTGTAAACGATCCCAACTACAAATACAGTAACTAGTGTAAAGTAAGTTGGTTTATTAAAGTGATTTAGCGAGCAATGTAGACAGTCATCTGTAAACAAACTAAAGTTAGATAGATAAAATTTATAATACTCATTCCTGTAGCAATGTAGAAAACGGATGGGTTTAACGAGAACTAAGGAAATGTGACCACCAACCCCTAATGAGAAGAATGGCATTTTCCCCGCGACTTCATCCGCGTCGAAGTCGTACCATCCAATATTTGAACAGTAATTTATTTCTGAATTGTGCAGCATATGTGCTATTCTAATCAAGCCATCCAATCAATGTAAAAAATACGAAATGATTGATAATCATGTTCTCGCCGTCGATGTAATAATCACAAATCAACTTGATTCATATCGGCATTTTTAGAAGTGAAACAGAAAAGCTTTAAAAATAAACAACTTGAACATTTCAAAACAAGTGCTAAGGGGACCCTACCTTCCGCGGTGCCTGTGTATATCTTTATAGTCCATAAATAAATTGCAAATTGCCTTCTTAATTAGGTTCAACAAACCAGTTTCGGACCCATTTCAATTTAGGTCTCTCAAAATTTTAAAAGGCATTTAGTGCGCCTGTCGAGAACACTGTAACATAAGCGATTCCTTTAATATGCTATTAATTTCGGTTATTTAATTAATTTTAATCCCCCGCGGATACATTTGAATATAAACAGTCGTATTTTTAATTGGCTTTTATGTTAATTTTATTCTTATTTCTTCTTAAGATTGACTTGAATAATGGGTTTACAGAAATCCAGTCATATTAACGACCCAGAAACTAACAAAGTTGCTCTGTCAATATATCGCTATATAGATAGTTGGAGTTAAAAAAACGTGTAGGAAGAAGCCGAATGTCGACCCTCAGGGGATAAAATGTCAATACCTAGTAGATACAGGCATTTGTCTAATACGTTTATTTTTCTTAGAGTAATGTCTCGCCTTAAGTAATATTATTATTAGCCCGGATGTTCCTTTTACTGGGCTCATATCTCCTTCCCATCTTTCCACGTATCTCAGTAATCAAACATTAATTTATATACCTACGTTATGAATACAAGCACTTCTATGACCATAGTTAGCATTCTAGTTGCATTTCAAAAACGTTATTGTTATAGAAAATGTATTTATAGCTTTGACTTAAGCTGCTGGACGCCTATGTCAATTCCATTCATTGTGACAGTTTTTGAAAATCTTTTCGCTGTCCGTATGTTTGTCTCAAATCTTGCAACTCAATTTTGAACCACTTTCGGTTATTAGAACGGGCCGAAATTCACTTCTGTTATGGTTCAGGTAGGTATTCCGCCAATAGCTATTTATAGACACCTCCATGTACTTATTAGGGAAATAGGTCCATGGATATCACTCGCGAGGATATTGGTTCAGTAAAAGAGTATTGTCTCTTGTGTACTACACAGAAGAACATGGGGTTGGCTCCACCCCCTTAAACTTTCAGAGCTGCAAAGGATTTTCAAAAATCGACCGCCAACGGGAAGTAATAGGGGAAGTAGTGGAAAACTAATTCTACTCGTATGAAGTCACGGGTGACTTCTTGTGGTACCTAAGAGCTGATCCGATAGTGGAGTCACATGTTGGCAATACTGGCATCAGGAACTCCGTTATACTTAACTTAACTTAGACCTAGTGAGTTTAGATTTTTTAGTTTAGTTTCAATAAGCAACATTATGACTTTGCAAAAAAACTACACCTACAAGCCGCAGCAAATGTATCTGAATCTATCTGGCTGTATCTGATTTGCAGACTTACGGCCGCAGTCAGAGCAATCAATGACGATTAAGTCGTTCCTTTGTGACCAATGTTCAGACACAAGTTTGAAAAAGGAACAAATTGACTATCCCTTAAATATCTCTGAGTACGAGGGTTATTTTTCAAAAGAATTCCGTAACAAGATGTGTTGTGATCGTAACCCGGCTTTGACAACGTGTCCTATATTCAAAATACATATCACATTTTAAATGTCAGCCTAAATTTATGAAATTATCTCACCCCATGCTCAAGAATTTCCATTTCTCGTGAATAAAATCTCAACTATTTGGAACTCGCGTGAACGCTCGTAAATATCGAGAAACTTTAAGCGGTGGGTGTTAATTAAATTAATCTATGGATCCAAGATGGCAGCCATAAAAATGCCATGTTTGTTTATTACCATCTGATAGTTCACAGTAGCTATGTATTCTGCCTTATTCAATTATATGACGCATATAGAACTTTAAGGTCCTACAAAATTCAACCATATCTTGATCAGAATAAGGTCGCATAATCCACTGATGTTTGTGATATATGTGCCTTTTTTCGTAACGGCATCAGTATTGCTATATCGAAAGATAATAATCACTTGATGAATATGGGCGTAAGTGCTTTCGCCTAATAACTTCGGATAACTTAATTTTAGTCTTTGCTGATGGTTCGAACTTTACGAAGTTTTATAAACTTTTAATGTATTGTCAAGGAACTTAAAAGAAGATTGTTGAAGCTTGCCTCATGCTACTTTAATCTGTTACAGACTATAAGTTTACAAAACGAGGGAGCTTTTCGGAATTAATTTAGCAACATATTTCAATTTATAGCTACGTCTGATACTTTACGTGGTGGTTGCCTCTCAAAAAAATTGAAATTAAAATTTTAAAAAAGTTTTTGCTCAACATTTTACGCGCGTCATACCTATACCCCTCCATTTTAGATATTACATAACGTTACATAACTGTGCCTTTGTGCTGTGTACACAAAGGGTCCTACTTTCTAATTTTACCTTTTTATTTATAGAACAATTGGTTCAAGACCATTTATCCACAATGCACATTTGTCAAAATGTCATGGGTCGCATAAAAACTACCTACTACCCGGAAACATATGACCATACTGACAAATAAACAAACATCTATAGATTTATAAAATCATCCTTCTTTTTTTTCGACATAGTATTAAAATCTGTACAAAATGTCGTGACGCGCTGGCCTAATTCGTTGTGACCCTGCTAAGAATATTTTGTTTTGAGTCATGGATGTTTTCTATGTATTTAAGTATATATTTCTTTATATAATATATATTTATATCGTTGTGTAGTACACATAGTTCAAGCCTAGAGCTTAGTTTGGGACTAGGTCAATTGGTGTGACATTGTCCTCTGATATGTATGTATTAAAATAAAATCTTTGCAAATAGCAATGACATTCTTTTCTGCGAACGTGACGCTTTCGGAATAACTGTAAATAGCACGATACGAAATTACTGCATAATAAATATACACATATCTTTATCACTTATATGACACGGCGTAACGTTGTCCACGAGTTCAATGAACAACGACATACTTTCTATATCGACGTCGACATTCTGTCTCCCCTTTTTACCAGTCAGTTTTTGTCGACAGCCGACAATGCGGCGCGTGACAGCACGGGTGCCCTGCGCCTATCTATAAAACACCTACCTTTAAAAAAACTCCACATACCAACAAAACACTACTTTAGTCCACTCCCCTAAGACTGAAGTTCGAACGCAGCATTCAAATGAATCATGAATGATAAGCAAGACCATACATTTTGTGGACGAAACCAGTTTTAACTCTGCTGTTGAAATATAGGTCTCAGTTTTGACTGCAGGTTGTGGTTGAGGATTTGTTTCGTAACGAAATGATCGGGCGCCTCGCTCCCGTAATAAAAAGACACAATGGAACGGTCAATGTGTCTCGTGCCACAATTTTTGTTGCCCGGTTTTTACTGCGTACTTACAATGTCAAAGCATTTTTTGAGGCCGTCGAAATCACGAAATATAATTACGAGTGATCGTAATCAACGCGCACTTTTCGTAACAAAGGGTAAAGGTAGCCAGAAAAAACAAATATACATGAATATTCACTTTTGTTCTTAATTATAAAATACATTCAACATTCTCGCCAAGTCAATTCAATTGGAGGATCTAAAACTAGAACTTGGGAGTTCATAAATTATTGTCTTTGGCTTGATAAAAAATTAAGTAAAGTTGAAATTACATCCCACGGGCAAAGAAGTTTATTTTAAACTAAAAAATGTCCTGAAGAAAAACCTCAGTTAGAGTAGGTACTTTAACAGTCGTGCAGCAGCCGATAGGCAAAGAGGTGAAAATGCCGGAGGGCGTCAATAAAATTGCGTGCACTATTTTAAAGACTTAATTTAACTTCCTGTGACGCCTGTTAATCTAATCAACGTGAACGACTGACAGCCAAATATGTTGAACAAATTTTAGTGGTTTATTCAGTATAATTAGGATAAGTGATGATAAATAATATGTCAATAAATCTCATAATTACACATACATAAAGTCGCGCCTTCATTCCCAGAGTGGGGTAGGCAGAGCTACAGAATTGCCAACAAGTAAAAATTTGATGATAATTCTGTAACCACATTTTGCACAATCAGGCTTAGATTTGTATCAGTGACAGATTGCAAGCCCATCGCCTAACAGTACTACAAGCCTTTATTCCCTTAGTCGCCTGACGCCTCTCACGACATCCACGGGAAGTCATGGAGTGGCACTATTCTAACCCGGCAACCACACGAGACATAAAAAATAAAATGAATGAATGATGAATGATGATGATAAATAAGTGGAATAAATATGTTTCAATTTCTTGTGTATTTGTTTTATTGTCAACCATACTTTGCTACCAATACAGCACGTTAATAACGATCACTAGTACTTACGCTGACGCAAAGGGCTTCGAAAGTTTTTCTTTTTGTTTTAAAATGTGGTTTAAAACATACTGGGCCTATAATCTCAGCCCTCATTGTTTTAAACTAACACAATTTTCCCACATACTAGAACTATAAATCGTCCGTGAAATACATTTAGGCTAGCCATAACGCAAACACCTGATTTAGAATATCGACGACTTAAATGCGTAAAAATATAGGCCGCTCAACCTTTCAATTCAGGCATTCATCAAAGAACGGTAATCTTATTTTTTTATAAACAAAGTCGCTGGCAACGCCTAGTAACTTGTAAATATTTATCCGATGAATTTTCCTTTCGTTTTGCTTCCCTTTCTCTTAATATAATCGTCAGTGATACAATCCAACGACCTTCTTTCTTACACATGAAGAGTGGATATTATTATTTTTCATGTGTTTCTTTCCAGTTTAGTGTAATTTCGCATTTTTATGTGAATAACGGCAAACTCACCAATAAGGAACGCCAGGACATGTTCTAGACTCATAAGGAAAGAGGCTGGTATTATTTCGTTAGGCTATGTTTTTGAAGCAAGGAATCTAGTATATATTTATGGCTTTTTGACGTTACATCTCCTTTGAGTGTAGTCTTTTACATCATCTACACCAAATCCCAAATCCAAATCCCTAAAATGATTAAAACCACTAACAAAGTTTGAACGTTTCGTCGGAACAGCTTAAAAACAACGTAGTGACAGTTTTAGAAATTTGCATTTTCGCTTCACAGTCTGCTGGTGCCCTAGGTTCTCTGAATATAATTCGAATTAAACTTGAATTATAAAATGCACCTGGTTTGCAAGGAAATGCGCTTGCAGTTATTTAGCACTTACGAAGAAATGTATAAAATGTGGATTAATCGAAGTAATTTTGTTAACACTAAGTGCTGACTTAACGGGCTTTATTATAATTGTTTTTATTGTTTCTTTTACGCTTCAAATCAATAATATTTAAAATTAAGCCAAAGTAAATGCTTTACAATGTATCAGATTCCAATAGAAACCGCAGTGAATGCAATAAAAGCTTGCTAAAGATGGGCATTCACGGACGCGCTGTTTGTCACGGCGACAGATCGAATGCATACAACTGATTGGGCGTAATATTTTGACCACATTTACCGACGATGCCATTTAGCTTGGCGCGGTTGCGTGGCCCGTAACGTTGAATTTCGACATTCACGATAGTTCCATTCGGAAGGCGCGTTGGCGCGTCTTGCTGGCTTTCCGTCCATTTCTTACTATTAAACGGTACAGTTTTGACATTCACGGAACGATTTCGGCGCGGCGCTGCTCTATTCGGCTTGTTGGAGCGGTCGTGAATGCCCAGCTTAAGGCAGGATCGTTACAGCAGCACAAGCAATAAGCGCATTCTTTTAAATAGTCTTTTTGTGAGTCCTTCTTTGCATACGCCGTCAATTGAGTTCTTTCGTCGTTTGCTTGCTTTTAAATTAGTTTGGATTTTACTTAAAACCACTGATTTCGATGTACAAATCCCAATCTTACACATAACCAAGACAAGTGCAATTACCAGTAATTTGTGTCAGAGAACTGTGGATCGCTAGTCAGTTAACAACTAAGCGCCTAGTTCTCGCAAGTAAAAAGATCTAATCGTTCATTTAAAAGCATCGTGGGAACTGCCACCGGTAGCGAACGATTGACATATTTTTTCTTCAATAGCTAATTGACGTTTTCAACGTGAGTTGCAGTAGTGGAACAAAAAGTAAGTAGGCAATTTCAATAGTAGTTGTACATAAGTAGTTTACTTTGCAATTATTGACGTAGTGATTCCCATTAAAAACCAAATTCAAAAAGGAATTAATCAAAACAAGTTTACTGTGCTTCTAACTGGCGTACTCAGGTATTTTTAAAGACTATTAATTCGTTCCTTTTTCAAACTTGTATATGAAAATCGTCACTAAGGAATGACTTTGTCGTCATAAATTGACTTTTAGGCCCTCCACACACGGCGTCGTATCGTAAGCGTACTGTAACGCGCATAGTACGAGAGCTTGCTTTTTACGCCAGTACGCTATGACTACCGTAGAGTTAAAGATGTACGTGGACGTATCGCTCTAGTACTAAGCGCGTTACGATACGCTTATGATACGACACCGATACGATATGTAAGTATTTATTTTTACTAAATTTCCACTTGTGTATTTTTGATCTCCAAAAATAAATAAATATCTGGAAAAATAGGCAGTTTCTATAGTGCTCTTAGTTTGTAATATAGGTACGAGATACAAGAAGCATACTTAAATGTACAGAGAAACACATAGCAAATCGCATCGGACAAATATCTGCCTATACCGAAAATCGAACCAGAGAACAATTAGCTTCGTAGGCATCGTCGTCGAAGACATCAATACAATTGTTTTAATTTGAAGTAAATGTCGTTGAAAAATTATGATTCCCCATTTCTAAATACACTTCTTTACTATCTGCATGTATATGACGATACATCTATATTTTCATACATTAGATATGAAACGCAGCAATTGAATTAACTTACGAGTGCAATACATTCCCAACTATATCCATTCCCATAGCTCATTGTGTTTTACGGTACAAATAGTAGCGTAAATCAGGAGCTCGGTGCACTGCAAGTAAGCACGAGCACTGGAGGAAGTTTTCTTCGTTATATCCAATAATACAGTGTTATAAAAAAGTCAATGAAAGTAAACCGGATGAAAGTTATCGTATCGTTAGGTTTTGGGACCAAAAATACATAATTAAAACATTAAAGCACTGTTGATTAAAGCACCAATAAATTAAAAAAAGTACAGTGCTTCGTGAATACCAGTCACCTGTAGTACGAACGTGACGAAATAGGGGTATTTCACCGACTTGACAAAGACGGGTGACAATTCAGCTTACATCGCAAAGTTAACACGCTGATCATCACTGCTATTCATATAAGCTGTGCCATGTATACTGAAATGTCACTTGTCATCATGGTGAACTTGAAGGCTAGTTTTCGCTTTATAACAATTTATTCATTCAGGTGTATCAAAATTAGCTGATGAAGGATCGTCCTTGCTATATGGCAACAGGGCATCATCAACATCATCACAAGTTTTTGAAAGTGAAGCATTGTTATTGCTGAAAACGACAAAATGGCATCATCATCACCAATGATAATATCCATTCCAGACAAAGCACTCCCCGAACCCATAAAACATAATAAATCATAGGTTTTTTTTATGGAACAGAGAAGGCAAATGAGCACACAGGCCACCTGATGGTAAGTGAAAACAGTGACCCATAGACATACGCATTCACAAGACTGCAAGCCTAAGACTGCAAATGCGTTGCCAACCCTGAGTACTAAGATGGAAGGCCTCTATGCTAGTCATTACACCGGCTGTCTTATCCCCAAACCGGAAAAAAACAAGTAGGTTAATGGGTAAGATGGTGGTAGCGATCCGGACAGACCCTGCACAAGGTCCTACCACCCGCAAAAGGATTCCTTAAGAATCTTAAAAAACGAGAAGAACAATACTAAATCATATTTATTTATTTCCAGTTCAACAATAACAACTCCCCTCACAATCAACCTTTTAAATGCTTTCGACAAAAGCGATAACTCTCTAAGTAAGTAATGTTACAATTTTGTTACAAAATAACAGCAGCGAAGTTCATAAATCCTTAACCACGTGGGTGTTTTTACTATTCCTTGATTAACTTCCCCGAAGGAATAGTCTGTATTATAAAACGAAGTTATAACTGTAATTTAGTTGAGAAACCAGATTTAACCCTCTTAGATGATAATAAGGTCGAATACGCAATAAAAGATCTATGGTGGATGTGCCTTTTTTTCTAAAGAGGGCGGTACATGTTTAATGCCAAGTACTTAATAAGGAGTCGATGTTGTATAGATGTTACAGTTGTTGGCCTCCAATGTGTTAATGATGGCGCCTGATTTATATCTCGATTACCCTCGCTGCATTAGTATTGCTTGCGGCTACAAACCGTCTCGGTAGCGAACAAGAGCTTCAATATATCGATACGATTTAAATCGATTTGATCTCTAGATCAAAGTATACTGTTGGTTCTAAAATGAGACACTTTTGTGAAATTCGTTCGTTCATTCGTTCTGTAATAAACCTATAGAGTGTTTCTGGCGTAGGTAGATCTTCGTCATTGCCGAAATAACATAAGAGTGTCTGCAACTGACATAAATCTTGCGAAGAGCCGTTCAAGAGCTTAACAATTGCCTACTAATTTTATTATGTTTTCTATTTTCGACAATTCCAATTCAAGTAGCCTTACTATACAAACGCCTGAATTAATGGAATGTTCTCCAAGTGTAACGACAATACACAACATTCCGCACAAAAATAGTTTATACATACTGCCTTTGTTACCACAATCCTTATTCGAAAGTGTTTATTTCTTTAATATTTAGGCTTCAAGGCCTCAACACCTCATTGGTATAGACAGTTTATAGCCCAAGGTCGGAAATGGAATACTTTATATCAGGGCAGTTACCGAGTATAAAACGTTAAACTTCTTCGCTTCTGGGAAAAGCTAGTTTCATCATAATTGTGTTCATTCTTTTATTTATATATTTATTAACTTAATCAAAAATAACATTTATCCCTTTCCTTTATCAATGTTCCGTCAAAACAAATCGCTGCGTAAAATTGATGATGGAGAAACACAGTTTATCCCGAACGGGTATTCGTAAGCTCTTCTAGTCGTAGTAATAAACTGCTCTGGTTTTATAATACACTTTCTATCGAAGTTTAATTAGTTGGCTTGTGTAATAAATAACTCGGTAATCGAACTTGCTAACCGCTGGCTATCTGCCCCAACTAGCACGGCATAGACAAAGAGGACACAAAGTATTTTACTAGTATTTTATTGTAGGTTATACGTAGTATCATAACACGATAATATAAAAAATAGCTTGTCAAAAATGAAGGCGTTGTTTGGGGAGGAATTATTCAAAGTGGAAGTTGCCAATAAAAATATATAAAAGCAATTTTTTGGCAGGCTTAATTATTCTCTTGTAGGTTAGTTAGCTGTCACAGTTGAGTTTTTGATGCCAAGTTCATCTAATTATATCATATTTTGGCCCTTATTATCACAGGAATACTGCTAGATACGGGTAACAGGGTTGAAATTCCACAAGGTAAAACCTTATTGTTTTAGACGTGTTTCCGTATCAACAACGTTTTGATAGCTTTTATTTACTTGACAGTAATGGCGCCCGGCGGGCATTTTAACCCAAGCTTCTTTTAGCGTTAAAAAAAAATTACTAATACATTATTGTTGTAAATAACGGTTATTTATGTACCCTCTACGTAAACAATCATAAAAGTCTTCGAAAATTAATCTGTTTAGCGGTGAGACGCATAAGATACCTAATTAAATGACACAGAAGAACATAGGTATATCTTACTCATGCAAATATAATAATAATAATAATAATAATAATTGTTTATTTCAGACAAGGTCCATACAAATTTGTTAGTAATCCGTATAATTAAATGTTAGTAAATATATTAAAATTAAATTAAAATTAATGAAACTAAACAACTAAGTACATAAAATAATTAAAAAATTATGTAAGGGGATGTGCGTGCATACGCTCCCATCGAGCCCACATAGGGCTATCCCAGCGGTCTGACAACGCGGCCAGGATGCGGCTGGGGCTGGCGCGGAGGCGGGCCTGCAGCGAGGCGCAGCGCTTTCTCATGACGGCTGCGAACCCGTCCGTGCGCGCCTCGCAGAACATGCCGGACGCGCTGCACCACCGCTCCAGCCCCAGCAGCACCCGGAACGCGTTGTTGTACTGAACACGCAACTCGTTGTACGCCTTCTGCGTAAAACTTACCCACAGGCTGCAGGTGTAAAATGTTTGACAGTAAGCTTTGAAAAGCGTCACTTTGACCTCTTTGGTACACCTAACGAACCTGCGGGCCAGCATATTGCATCGGACGGCCAACGATCTTCGCTCTCGCTCAATATCGGCGTTGTCACTTAAGTTATCGGTGACCCAGTGGCCCAAATATTTAAACTGTGATACTCTATTCAGAGGAGTACCAACGAGAGTGACAGGCGGCACATTCAATGGCGATTTGGTGCCCGCTTTAAACACCATAAGCTCACTCTTACTGACATTATATTTGAGCCCATGAGCCACCGCATAACCTTCGCAAATCCGCACCAGCCTTCTTAATGCTCCTATTGAGGGGCTCAGCAGCACCATGTCATCAGCGTAGCTAATATTGTTCATACAAACGCCACCAACATGGCATCCGACGTTGGTGCTGCTAAGCTCCTCAATGAGTCTATTTATGTATAGATTGAAAAGGCGAGGCGAGGTGAGTCCCCCCTGCCTTACCCCGCATTCCAATCTATACTCTTCCGAGAGCGACCCTGCCCATCTGACACTGTTCTTTTGGTGATTATACCAATATTTTAATAAAGAAGTGATTTCAGTGGGCACTGTCGTCTCTGTATGCATCTTACCCCACAGCACGTCATACGATACAAGGTCAAATGCCTTTGATAGATCCAGATAACAAGCATAAACTGGCGTCCTTCTAGCTGTATAATACTGGACAGTCTGCTTGAGGCATAGGATAGCACTCTCGGTTGGGACCCCCGACCTGAACCCAAACTGTGCATCATTAAGAGCGATATGCTTAGCCAAATACTTGTCAATCAGACCATCCAGTACCTTAGCTATAATAGTTGCTAAAGATATAGGCCTATAGTTATATTTATCTGAGGAATCGCCAGTCTTATTTTTAACAATAGGTACAACTATAGTGCGCATTAGGTCTGCGGGTAGATATGAATGCCTAAGACATAGGCTAAAAAACATAGCGAGTACCCTCGGCAGATGGTCGCCGGCGTGCTGTAGGTGTTCAATGCTAAGGCAGTCAAAACCGGGGGACTTGCCTCTAACCATGTTTCTGATTACTGATGCCACTTCCTTGCAAGAAAAATGAAGATTTGGTTCCGATAGCACGACCTCAGCATTGAACTCCCTCGAGCATGATCCTAAAGGCGACGCCACTTTAAAGTACTTCTGAAATACGTTTGCAATATCATAAGGGTCGTTAACACCCGCAACACTAACGGGGAGGCTCGGCTTATGGTTTTGTTTATGTACTGTTTTCCAGAAACTGCCAAATTTTTTGTTAGAATGATGTCTAGCAATTATGTCACTTCTTATTTGCTGTTCATTGTTCTGACACCATTTTAACTTTGACTTGAATATTTTTCTGGATTCAGTCATATTTGTAAAAATATAACCGGAAGATGGTTTTCCATATTCTACCCAACTTTGAAACCAAAACCTGGCCCTCCCATGAGCATCACGGACGTATTTATTCCAACCTATCACATGTTTTTTCTTACTACGCTTTTTAAAAACAAAACTTTTTCTTGCCGAATCTGTCAAAATATCTACAATATCGCCGTACATTTTCGTAAGAAGCTTTTGATGGCCTTTGTCACTACATAATTTGTCGCAACGATCGTTGCAGCAGTCTACAAACTCTTTAGGAAAGTCAATTGTTGCTAAGCGTAAATTACACATTTTTTGGTAATTTAACTTTTGGTCAACATCACGATCCCCCCAAACAACTGCATTGTTAGAGGAAATACACTTAACAATTTTCGGTTTAATAATATCCATATTGCAGTGTATTAAAAGAGGATAGTGATCAGACCAATATGTATCGAGCAATACTGACGTACTCACAACACTTTGCCGCGCAGCACTGGTCACTAAACAGTGGTCAAGCCAACGGCGGGATCCGTGCGCGTCGCTCACAAAAGTATATGTGTCCGCTGGCAACAGATCCAAGTCTACGCACGACCACACTTGCTCCGCACAGATCCGCGCTAGTTCTACGGCAAATGGCTGGCCGGGGTGCGCATTAAAGTCGCCTAACACAAACACTGTCTCGATGTCCTGACTTTCAATAATAGCACTAACTTCCGCAAGGCAGTCTGTGAATTCAATTAAGTTATCACTGCAGTCCGTTGGCATATACACAGAGAACACTAGAAATGAACGATCATGCAGTTGAACCTTGATCGCAGCGAGCCGGACGGACGTACACATAACAACGGACACAGAGGTAAAAACTTCTTTCCTCCATAGAAGAGCGACGCCACCGTATGGTCGACCTCGAACGACACCCGCCGACGTGTCCACCGCCGAGGTTCCCGTAAATCCGAACTTGTCGTCGATACTTCCCAAATATGCCAGGTCGTGCGGCAATAACCAGGTCTCCTGCAGTGCAATCACATCAGCTGTTCGACATAAATCCCTCACACACTCACAAGACCTCATAACATTCTTACAGTTGAATGAAATAAACTTCGTAGTCGTAGTATTCATAAAGATGTTAGGTACGATTCACGTTGGGTTTTTCCACTGTATCTATTCCATTTGTGTCCCTTTTTCTAAACTCGAAGAAACGCCTATAAGCTATTCCCTCGGGCCAGAAGTCATCAGTCATAAACGTATGGAGTTTAGTTCTCGGTACAATATACAAATATCTATTTTCTTGCTCGAATATTGCAACAAGATTAAAACTACATTGCTATTTTCAAATAAACAACATTCTCATTTTGAAAATTGCTGCATTTTAACTTCTGCATGTGCAAAGAATTCAAACGGATAGCAGTAAAAGAATTTAATAAGCCTCGCTGGGGTTGGGAGGCAGAATACACTATATTAATCAAAAGTTTGCAAATAACTGACGGTTTAAATATGAGATTGTGTTATGCAAAGGACGCATAAGGACGAATATGTAAACAGTGACAGAAATTGATGAAGCATGAGAGATTTTTGAGGTTTCGTGCTAAAACAGTTAAAACAAAGACAGACACCGGAACCTCATCGCAATAATTTCTTTTTTTACAATTAATACGGTCCTGTACCCAAAGGGTGCCAACGGGATCCTAATACTAAGGCTCCGCGGTCCGTCCGTCCATAACAGGGCTGTATTTTTTGAACTGGAATATCTTGACACTTGCCTTCACAGTATGGATTACCTACTATGACTGCCATAACAACAAATCATAAAAAGTGTCTTCATACAAGAAACATGTTATATTCGGTTTTTTTTTTGCTTGATACGGAACCCGACTTGTTTTTTTCATAGAACACTAAACAAAAAAAGCCGGCAAGAGCATGTCGAACCATGCTCAGTGTAGGGTTCTGAAGCCGCTAAGTACATACATAAAAAATATACTAGACTAACAAAAATATGAGCTTTAAAGATTGATAAGTATTTCATAAACGGATCCCTTAATCGAAAAAATGATTTCAACCCGCAATATTTTTGAAAGACCAACAAAACTTCACAAAAAAAACAAGATTTAATTTTACCACTTTCTAGTACCAAGAGTCTGAGCTAGGCTGTCGACGGACGGACAGACGGACATGGCGAAACTATAAGGGTTCCTAGTTTGACTACGGAACCTTAAAAATGACCTACTTTATACATTGAAAACGCTGCATCGTGAGCATACAATATTTTAACGATATAAAGATGGCATAGTACCTATCCTTGTTCCACCACGCTTTAATTAAAATGGCCATCAATTACGAGATCGGGTTAATTAACCCCTATATTGGCGTTGGCGCTCGACTTGCAAAGGAGGAAATAAATTATACATGCATGAGACAAGAAAAGTTAACGTCACAACTGAATTTATACTGTACTTGCACAGTCGTTAAGACCGTTAATCTAAACAAATATAATTATTATTATTCATAGGGTATTTGCAACGTATTAAATTGTTTGTCCTAATTTATTTTTTGGTTCAACGTTTCGCTTAACGTCCGGCTGAAACAAAAGAATTTAATAAGCATCTATCGTGTAGAAGTGCCGTTAAGTTAGGTTAGATTTTTTATATTTTATTTATAACAATTATTTTACCATTCAATATAGACCCAATTCATACATATCATCTTTTTATCATACATCAAGTCGGCCAAAACGGTAGGGATTAGGGACCACCTCAATGTCTAGGAACTTAAAATTGAGTTGTTTAAAATTTGTAACAACTCAAAACATGCATTTTCAACCAAAACCAGCTCGTAACACATAAACTAAGCCCGCTTGATTAATTGGCAAACAGATCACGGAATGTCTCGGCTTTTCTCTGTATAATCAGTGCATTTGCTTGAGTGCTCGTTGCGAACGTGCCTGCTTTATCCCACCTGTGTCTACTCGTCTGTAGTTTGGAGTAGATCGGTTAATCAGAAGTTCCGTAGTTAGCGAGTTATTACCAATATCACGTCCGGGGCGGTATTCCAGGCGGTAAAAACTATATCTTCTTTGACTTGTTATCGTATTGTCAACTTTTTGATAGCTCTTATTTACTTGACAGTAAAGGCGGCCGAATTCAAAACAATCCCATAACAGGTAAGTAAGTATCACACAAACTTCCTCTTCAATAATATTAATAGGGTTTTCGCAAAAATAAAAGGCTTCACAATGTGTACCATCAAGTTTCTATTCCAATGAAATCGACACTCAAGGATTCCTTGCTCAAGGAAATGGTGTAACAAAGCCAAATAGCTAAGTGCTACAGCTTCCTTATGCCTAAAAATCCACCGCCTAGAAGGCTGAAACGCAAAAACCTAGCTGACCTAACAATTAAGACTTTAAAAAAGCGAGATGTGGCAATGGGCGCATACTCCACAAGACTCGCGCAATGAGGGAGTAGCGAGGCGTAGTACGTATTACATACGTACAAAATTGGAGACTTGTATGTTTTACCGTTTTTACGATACAACAAAAATAAGAATACGTTGGAAAAAAAACGTTTCTTGTATTTGGACTCCCCATATTTCACATCCGCTTTAATAACATATTCTGAAAAAAAAAACCCGTTATCTGTTACTGTTCAAAATATACCAAAAGGCTCTTTAAAGTTAGGACGGACAGACGCACATCGTAACTAGGCATAATAATTATATTAATGGGGTCCTTTTAGGCTACCTACAAAAAAAACCCAATGCTTGCTTATATAAAACTAGACTACACAATAAATAAAACCCCGTGCAACTAAACGTAATGAAATTTCAACAATATATCATCCGACTGCATTGCGTCAAATGGGACAAATACACAAACGTATCGTTTTAAACTTTAGCATTTTCAACTCTTACATGATGATTTAAAGGCTTGTTTTTCGTAAATTTTCAACCTCATGTTTGTTGCCACGTAGACAGCAGGGGAATACAAAATTTGTTGTTGGCACCAAACTGAAAGCAAGTAAGATCAACATTTTACTACCGACACACGGACATCCGCAGAGGTTTTGCTGGTATTTTAGTAACGAAGTTTATTTTACACTCAACATTAACTAGGTAATCGATATCGCAAAACATTTTGCGACTGCATTAACTCTTATTAACGCAAAGGCGGCGGCTATATTGTGTTACAGACAATGGTAAGACAATGTAAAAGGCCCACATCATCTCGTTAACTAATTCCCAGCCTACAAAGCACTGATAGGTAACCCGACAAGAACAAGAAATTTAATTATCTATTTATAACTCAAACACAATTTCTGTTCCATTTACAACTTCAATCTGGCGGTTATAAATCAGACACGTCACTCTTTGAATTCGAACGTTTCAAAACAAAAGAAGACTTGCGAACGGTGAAAAACGACGTATTGGTAATAAAGGCCACCTGCCGGGCGATTGCGGCGTTAAATTATATTACCGAGAGCTCCGCAGGAGCCTGTCTCATCGGCTTAACGTGAGGCCGCTTATAACGTATCTTTTATTGCCATCTCGTTTTGAAAAATGAACTCTGGTGCAATTGTTTTTTAACCGCTGACAAAAAAAAAGGGGTGTAATAGTTTTAACGTGTGTGTGTATTTGTGTGTCTATCTGCGGCATCGTACCTCTTAAACGGGTGGACCGCTTTAGGAGGTTTCTTAGCTAGGTTTCACGAAAATCATTAGGTCCGTTTAGGAAATATCATCTCTGAAAGTAGGGTTCGTTATTTTTTCAGACGTATTCATCTATTTATTAAGTAATATATACATATATTACTAGCTTTTGCCCGCAACTCCGAGTACATTTAGATTATCGCTATACCCTCGGGAACTTTTAAATTTTCCGCAATGAAAGTAGCCTATGTTTTAATCCAGGGCATAAGCTATTTCCATTTGAAATTGTATCGAAATCTTTCCAACCGTTGCAGCGTGAAGAAAAATATAAACTTTTGCATTCATAAGGATACAGACTCAACGTCGTATAGTTCGTTGTATGCGATTTACCCGTTTTAAAAGTAAAATGTGCGCGATTACACTGGCAGTCATAAATGTCGCCGAGCCGATGCGTTCGGCGGGCACGCCGCACGTAGGACATAACCCATGTTTTACGTGCGCATACGCACCAATGAGCTGGTAACCAGATGAGATCATTTTACAATTATTTTATGAAATACTTTCGCATAAAAAAGGCGTGTGTTCCAGTGGTTTGGACACTTTGGACAAGTTATTCCAAAGGTGACTGTTGTGGGTTCGATCAAATTTGACACCTACTAGTATTTTAGAACTACATTACCTACGTGTAGGAAAAATATTCAAAGCAAACCCTTGTGCATCTGTAAATAGGTTCATTCCTGGGTGTCAACTGTGAAGTCCCCAACCTGCAATGAACTCGTGTTAGAAGTTGAGGACTATGGCAAACACTCTCATCACGAGAGAGAAAAACAATATTTAAGAAAGAAGACATAACATATTTTATTTTGATTCATGCAACATAAACTTCAGCCAACAAGCGCTTCTAAGTTAACTAATTGCATTAAAAACTTTCCAACTACAAGGGTATCTCAGCAGGATAAATTGCGAGCAATTTTTCCTGGATAGTATAATGCCACTTAATATGCTTCCGGGTTTCTTGAACGGAGAGGAGGGAGAATAGTCAGAGAGCTAGCAGACCGATTACGCAGGTCATCAGAATGAACCTTATTGCAACTACCTAATTAAATAAACAGGGAACAATGCGAGGGCAATATTGAAAGAACAGTAAAATCGGGAAATATGATCAATTGGGCGTTACACTCAATCTTGGCAAACAAGATCATATCCAACAAAGCTTGCCTTGCCGTTGTTCAGGGTGTATTGACACCAACATTGATGTATGGTAGTGGATCTTGGGAAGGCAGAAGAAGGAAAGCAGGATTAATGCTGTTGAAATGGCCTGTGAGAAGTATGTGTGGAGATAGGAGAATGGATTAAAACAAGATGTAGTGACAAATAATGAAAAGGCGTTGCCAAGATGGTTTGGTCATATGAAAGGAGAGTTGCGAGAGTGAGTGGAGATGTCATCGGTAGGGGACACCCTAGACGCACATACAGTGATCAGATTCGCGATTTACTGAACAAGGGCCAAATTAAAAGCACCCGAAACCGACTTACATGCATGAAGAGGTTGATGAATTAAGAAGCGAAGTTAAATGTTTAGACTAGAGCATCTTCATTTCATAGACTCTGCCTTCTATTGGGATAGGAGATAGGCGTGAAGGTATGTATTTACAGGGAAAAATCTCACATAAAGTGGCCCCAATCTAAGCTCCAATTTAGATAAAATAGGTACTTGTTAAAATAAATACATAGAGAATATTCAAATGTCAGGAACAAATACTCGCACTACTGCTAGCAAATACTGCTAGCTTCGTAAGCAGGCTTCATAACTTCAAATTCTTATTTATAAATTGCGAAGGAAGGCGCGTTTTTTTAACTAAGAGAAGCCCTAGCGAGCGACGAATCTGCATTGAAAACCAACGTCATTAACAAAAATCGCTTATTGATACGTATTTCTAGTAAGTAACAAGAACTGTCAAAAGTTTAACAAGTTTACAAGTCGACTAAATGCCGACTTCACTTATTACCGTAAAGAGCAAATATTTGTAATCGTGACACAAATAGTTATTTCAGTTTGGATGGTTACTTTGCATTTAATCAAGTATTTCACAGAACTCAAACTAAGAGATTACCTAGTTTGAAACTTGGTAAATGTGTGAAAGTTTAATGCTCGTTTTTTTTTACAGTTTTCTAGAATATCGACGATGTGATAGCAGTTGGTAGCAGATAAAATAAAATGATTTTTTCACGTATAACGCATGTTTTCGCGTAAAATCGTTTGGCCAAAAACGGTTTTTACAATAGAAATGGTTTTATTTTAATTATTATAAAAACTAACCTAATCTACATAATAGATGTTTATTAAATTCTGCAATTTCAGCCGTAAAGGATGTTATGCGAAAAATGTATGCGTTTCAAAGGGATAGGCTAGTCGGCGTCTCTCGGTTCACATACACCGCTCTGACATCGCGTGACCACAATGCAGTTCCCAGTGGATTCACTAATGACATCCACAACTCTCGCAGATCTAGTTGCCTGATCTCGATAGCGCTCCCAACTAGCGGTCTACGCATCGGTTGCCAACACGGTATAAAGTTACTCTACGACAGCGTTTCCCAACCAGTTGGGCGCGCCTCCCTCAGGGAGCGTAGAAAGATGACTAGCGGGCGCGGAATGCTTAAAATTATGGAAAAAAAAGTGTAAATATACGACAAATAATAGAATAACACGTTGATTGTGATTGTGATGTTGCGGTCTCTTTTTAGAGACGCGTCAATCGATGTTAGTAAATTAATGTACGTTGGCTTTTGTGTTAGTGATTTGTTCTTTATGCCTTTGTGTTGCACAGTGATAGAAGACTTGAACTTAAATATTTCGTGTATTTGGCACCTTACTTCTCGTTTCAAGTGGACTCGCAGTGGTGCGTTAAGACTCAATCTTGGCAAACAAGATCATATCCAACAAAGCTCGCCTTGCCATTGTTCAGGGTGTATTGACACCAACATTGATGTATGGTAGTGAATCTTGGGAAGGCAGAAGAAGGAAAGCAGGATTAATGCTGTTGAAATGACCAGTGAGAAGTATGTGTGGAGATAGGAGAATGGATTAAAACAAGATGTAGTGACAAGTATTGAATATTATTTACTATCCAACGCAAAAAAGGTTGGGAAACCCTGCTCTACAATATTGAACGTTCTCTAAGGACATTGGCAGCGTTCAAAGTACTTTGTTTAACTATTAGCTAAAGCGCTCTTAAGAATCAATTAGTGTCACGTGTCGGCATTGAAAAGTAAATAGGTTTTTTAGCTGTGGAAATGTTAGTCATTATACATGTGCAAGGTCTCGGTTGGATAAATACGATATAAAAACTGAATAGCAACATGTTACCAGGTAACCCTGTCGATACGTTGATTGATAAGTGGTCAGGCTGTCAAGTACAACAGGGTATAAATTACTAGACATATCAGATGGAGTCGCAATGTTGCAAACGCTTGCGGTGAAAGTACGATAGATAACAGTTGAAATGTTGTTGCTTCCACTTTCTAAATGCAGGTACCCAACGCATCAAATCAGATAAGGGAGCAATTAGATCCATTAGCAGTACTTTACGATTTGCCATCTACACGTTCCAATGAGAGTTTTCTTCTCCCACCGTCTCTAGTTTTCATGGGAAAACAAAACACTGTTACAGTTACCGACGCGCGCCGCGGGGAATAATCCATTGGACTTCTTTTTTTTATTTGACCATGGTGAGCTTTTTGGCTTTTAATTGCTGCCTAAGGCGGGGCTTAATAACTTTTAAAACGGTTATGACACTTGGTATGTAGCGTGATGAATTAAACGACCATTAATTTCGGTTGTGGACCACTCAATCATTTTTATAGGTGTTGCGTAACGACTGTTAATCGCACCACATACGTTGTTAGTTGTTGACTTACTTTCTTTTGTTATTTCCTTATTGACATGAATGTGTAGGTAGGAGTTGTATGTGATTAAGATATACTAGGAGCGGGGCTGGGAGCGTAAAATACCGGGGCAGGCGTACTAAGACCAGGGCATCAGGTTCTTGCAGCATTCACTTGTGGCAGTTGTTAGTCATTATTCCCTCTATGAAAGTCGATCGTTTGATAAGATAATATAGCGTGAGATATTAATATGATTATTAGAATAGCGCGTAAAATTTATGAGCTATAATATGACTATATTAATATTAAACTTACAGCTCCGAGGTAAAAAATAATAAAACGGTGATATAAAAACATACAGACAATTTAAAAGCGTTATTTTAATAAAATCAGCACAGTTTAATCCTATTTTATGGTATGGTTGTTGACGCAGAAATCGCTTTTAGATAACTGACTAGGTAAACTAAATGTAGGTATGTATTAGCTATTCTTTCATTTTTTGTGTTAATCTATTACTTCACTTCTTTTAACGATTGAACAGTAACTTTTTATAATTATATATCCATGTACAAAGCAAGAGTTTGGGTTGTCAATGTTAATGGATAAATATATATCGTTGCGTTGTAATGGTCACAATTTTTGCAAAACATTATTTAAAAGACTCTCAGTCTTCTCAAAATCACTATACGTTGTATGTAGGTATTCTCACAGCCGTATCATAGCAAGCACTCAAAATCAAATAAAGAACGTGAGTTACGGCAGTAATGCTACCCACGCGGCAGTAAAATATCCACTAACAAACAATGCATATTAACTGTAAAGCTAAACTGCCTCGCCATTGGACTAACCGCTGTCGCGTCCGTTCTGCTGCGCGGGATCGGCGAGTTTCAGATTTAGGGGATTATCCTGGTATTATAAATGTGGAAGTTTTACTATTCCGGTACACAGGAACGAGGTTTAATAAATTCGGGGCCAATAAATCGAAATTGGGTCAGTTTTTGCAGGAAATTTGGGAGATAGGTACTGAATGTGTTGACGAAAGAGTATGCACTCGATGTATTGTGCTTGAGTTCTCCTTGTTTCATTGTGTTACCAAGAGGTGAGTAAGACAAGTAACACAGTGTGGCGAGCATCTATGGACGTCTTGTTCTAATATACAAAGTATGTGTAAGACAGCATTCGTTTCTGGCCACACGCTGCCGTTAATAGTTTATAGTTTACCAGACCTTTAAGCCATAAATGGAACTAATGATAACGTACCATACGTTAGGGCCGTGTCAATCAGCTGATTTTGAGTGGGATGTCGGTTTCAACTGTTTTAAGACGCATCAGAATGACAAATATACTGTCCCTCACAATATACGTAGAAGATATATGTAAATGTTAAAATACATACAACTTTGTACTGAAATGATGTCAGTTAAAATGGGCAAAGATGTAAAAAAATATGTACTTTTTGACACATAATCTCAAATTAAAGTCGAGCAATTTTTTAAACTTAAAAACTATAGTTATTTAATCTTATACTTATTGTTTCATTGTGAAAGTAATGAGCAAGTGTTAAATTGTTTCGTTTAATTGGTTTATATGTTTCCTATTTCAACTGACACCGAATTTACACATTGACGAATTACTCTTTTAAGATTTCACCAACCTCAAACTTAATTATTAAATAGTTAAGACTATACAGATACAGACTCATAATAATTATCATTTGCAGAGAATGGTCTGTATAAAGCGCTATTTCACATAAAGACCTCGAACATTCGACCGGTCATAAGCTTAATGCAGGTATAGTAAAACGAGACTGCGGTTGTTGCATATTGCGGTTAGTAGCGACCGCAAAACAGTCACTGTGGCTAGGGTGTACTTTACTCAACTGGCATAGACATTTATTTATAAATAACTTGTGATCCGCCCTCGCTTCTGTTCGGTTTAGGTCAGTTTTCTGTAACACACGTACATAAACCAGATTTACCTATTATTCATAACAACCTTCCAAGAAAAACATCTAATTAACGGTGAAAACCGCATCAAAATCCGTTGCGTTGTTTAGAATTAGTTAGTGGATAAACATACATGCAGATAGACAGACTAACGCGCAAAGCGACTTTACTTTATACTATGTAAAGAACATGAAGGCTGCAGAAGAGTAGAGTCAGTTAATGAGTCAGAAAGTAACGATTTAACATACACAAGTTTGAAAAAGGGACGAGCTAATTATCTCTAAGGCGTGAAACACACAGAAGCGGCGCAGCGTATGTAAGGCGCAGATAAGGCGCAGGCGAGGCGTAGACGCGGCGCAGGCGAGGCGAAGACGCGGCGCAGGCAAGGCACGTTAAGACGTGGAAAACTCGCAGGCGCGAAGCTAAATTATACAGAAGAGGCGAGCGACCAAGACGGAGCGCGAGGACACGGCGAAGGCAAGGCGAGGTGAGGGCGCGGCAACGCAAGGCGAAGGCGTACCTTTTCCGGCGCCTACAGGAGGCGCGAAAAAAGCATGCCTTCTCCGCGTCCTCGCGCGCTTTCTCGCTCGCACGCCTCTTCTGTACTATTTAGCTTCGCGCCTGCGAGTTTTCCACGCCTTAACGCGTCCTTACCTGCGCCGCACCTACGCCTTACCTGCGCCGCGCGGCTTCTGTGTATTTCAAGCCTAAAAGGTCTCTGAGTACGTCGGTATGTATGTACGTACAACTAAGTTAATACAATAATCAATCCCGCCGATTATCAGCAGTGTTCGTATTGCTTTGCTCTGGTCCGGTAAGACCACCTGAGAAATGGCTAGCATAGAAGCATTCCATCTTGGTCCTCGGTTTTCAAACACATAAGTACTATACGTTTGGATCTATGCTAGTCATTTCACCGGTTGTATTTTCTCCACACTGCAATGAACACAGCTGTTTGGCAGCTAGGTTAATGGGGATGCATAGTGGTAGTAATTTGGATGAACCCTACCCAAAAGTCGTACCGCGTCTAAACTTAGTACCTACTTATTCTTTCGTTTATCTAACTATAGAAACATAATTATTAATGTAAATTTAATGAAATAAATATCAGGGGACAATATCACACCAATTGACCTAGTACCACACTAAGCTCTAGGCTTGTACTATGGGTACTAGACAAAGATATAATACTTATATAGAGAAAAATATAGGTACTTAAATACATAACAACTTAAACACATATATTCGCGCTCATCATACAAATACCTGCCCTTAATGGGATTTGGACCAAGGACGAACTAGGCCAACGCGTCGTCAATGTACCCGTAGTTATAAACTCCAGTAAAATTCGTGAAACGAAAGTTATAAGAAAAATTAAAGAACCAAATTGTTAATTTAGGCAAATTTTCATTCACGCAATTACAGCCGTCAATTTATCTAATACAGCGAGTCCCCTAACAAATTGCACTCATCTTTCACCGACGTCGTTAGTTTCACAAACCATTATAATGTAAGCCGCCTCATTGCTTGCTTCAAATATGCGTTCTGGAATGCTAAGAGGTCGGGCGACGCTGGTTAGTCTGACGACAGGGTAAAAATACAAAATGTCCTGACTGACGTACTGGAGCTTCGGATTACTCTGTAATGATGTGAAGTGCGTACCTCGGTTAGGACCTTTATCATTTGTCACCCTGTCCACTTCCAGTAACTGTAGGATATCAACATGCAAGGGTCATAAAAACTAAGCAGCCAGTGATGATTTTGATTTAATCAGCTGTATTGAATTAAGATTGCGTAGCTAAAATATATGATAGATATAATATGTTGTAGATATTATAAAAAAATGGTCTGTGCGTTTTTCTTATGAAGAAATAATTCCTGGAAAGGAAGAATTAATTAGAAAAAAAACCTTAAACATACAAACCTACAACAGACTGCACCATGAGATAAAAGAACTACCACTGGCCAGGTTTAAGCGTGAACTCAGAAAATGGCTTGTTCAAGAGTGCTTTTATTCTGGCAATGAATATTTTGACTATTATAAATAATGTACTTTTTTTTGCATGCCAGCTGCTGGTGAAATGTGTGAGACTAATAATTTTAAGCCACCTTATGTACCCACCCCACTTTAAGCAAAAGAGGTTATTATTATTCCTTTGTTCTTCTAGTTTTTCAAAACAACTACCACATATTCAAAAGTTGTGGAAATTGGACTTGATTTAGGGGCTGAGAAACGTTATCGCCCGGAGCTAAATTTATATGGTAAGTTTTTGAAAGCTACAAGATTTAAGTATAATCAAACTACTCACTCACTCACTCATGTCAACCGAAAGACGTCCACTGCTGGACCTAGGCCTCCCCCAAGGCTTTCCACTCAGACCGGTCTTGTGCTTTTCGCATCCACCGCGGTCCCGCGATCCTGACGAGGTCGTCACTCCATCTTGTTGGAGGCCTACCTACAGCTCGTGTTCCGATCCGCGGACGAAATTCCAGAACCTTCTGACCCCATCGGCCGTCAGTCCTGCGAGCAATGTGCCCCGCCCACTGCCACTTCAGTTTAGCTATTCTTAGGGCTATGTCGGTAACCTTAGTTCTAAGTAATAACGTGTATTAGTGTAGTAATAATTATGTATTAGTGTAGTAATCAAACTACACTAATACATAATTATAAATACGAAGGTTTGTATACGTGTGAAATAGTACATTTTAATTAATGGTTTTGACACTTCTTCACGCTGGAAGATTATACCTTAAAGTAATACACTACATTTTATCCCAAAAAAACACGGTTCTCCTGGGATGGCCAACGTAGCCAGAGTCACGAGAAAAAGCTAGTATGCCATAAAGTCATAAACATAACCTAAATGTGTGTTACTTTTATCTTGCCGCCATGAAAATTCTGTGGTCATAGTTACACAAAAATAAGGGCCATACCAACTATAGTTATTGCACAAAATAATATTTACAGAACCAAATATTTGTGTAAAAGTCAACGTGATACTACGTCTGGTGGCGAACGAGTACTAACGTTAACAAAATATTACGAAATATCAAAAAATCTTGAGCACATATTCACTACCATTGCACATAACATCTCCACATTCTTCTCTATTACTGAGAGATGGCAGAAATTAAAAGTGGTTTTCATTTATTACCTACACGTTGCTATTGAGCTAGGAGCAGTCTTTATTTGCACTTTGTAAAAAAGAAATGATTTTAAAAACAAACTCTTAAATTTTATCTTTCGTTTATTAATGCTTAGAACTGTCTAGACTCAGTATGTTGGAATTAAATTACGAGTTAAGAAAATATGTATTTTGACAGATAGAGATACCTATAAATAATTATAAATAGAAAAATATTTTGTCGCCCACCTCACTGGAGTTTCTGTTACCTATTGCCGCTCGGGCGCCTGGATTGCATCGATGCCCATCGCTCGTTACTTAATACGTAACGCAACCAAGCGCGGCGAAAGCACGACCACGACCGTACCGGCTTGGTGCATCCTATTGAGCATGCATGTGGTGGCTCGCGGCGCAGACGATCGAGGTACGCACACATGCAAACCGTGCCATATACTTTTGTTTAAAGACGAACTACTCTTCATACTAAACCTACACTAGTAGTTGTAGTGTAAACGGGAAACTGTGTATGTAAATCTATTCGTGGAATAATCCGTTCCGAACAAAATGATAGTGAAGAAAATGCGCAAGCTATCACATTCCTTTTAGTAGACAATGAGCGCTTCTGAATAGGATCCTTTTAACTCGGCGCAGCTGCAAAGAAAATAACTGAAATTAGAATTTCAGTAGACGTTGTCGCTACTGACAGGAATCCTGTAATTCCCTGAACAAGCTACCTTAGTCCGGGGGTACTTGAAAGAAGAAAATCGAAACCACTCTTTTCACATTTATCACATTGAAATTTTGCAATATATGAACTATAGTCAAGAGCACTGAAAACGGTTCACTTTGTATTGAATTACCATAGAAAGTGACCAATTTTCAATGCTACTAAGTGTACGTTGCGAGACATTGCAAAATATAAAAACAGTGAATCTACCTAGGGACACTGGTGAAAATCTTAGCCTAATTGTGCAAAATGTGGTTACAGAATTATCAACATTTTTTTAGAGTTTTTGGTAATTCTGTAACTCTGCCTACTGCATTCTGAGAATGGAAGCGTGATTTTATGTATGTGTATGTATGTAACTAGGGATATTTTTGATCTCAGACATTTTTGTTGTGTGTTTCTTTTTCTATTTATCCTTATTTAAAAAAGTCATGTATTTATTAAGGTAGGCTTTATATATATTTAGAAAACAACCAATTCTAGGAATATATTTCCGTTAGCGGATTTAATCCTCTTTCCAGATGTGAAAGCAAATGACCACAGGCCGCCTGATGATAAGTGGGATCTAACGTGCACAGACATATGGATTCTCAAGACTACAATCTCAAGACTGCAATTCTAAGGCCCGTATTAATAAACTGATCTCAAAGCCCGTCTCGAGATGCGTCAAAAATGACAGTGTTCTATGGTTTGCCGTTTACTTTGACGTATATTGTGACGGGTCTCACAGTCAAGATGAGTTTATTAATACGGCCCTAAGACTGGAAATGCGTTGCCAACCCTGAGCACTAACGTTTTATTAAAATATAAAAGTAACATTTAAAAATCTCCCGTAGCACACAACGTTGCAGAATTACTGCACTAAACGTTCAATTTCGCTTTGCTTCAGAAGTAATGCAGTATAGAGCCAACAGAAACAACTTAATCTCATTGCTAAGACGTGCCTGGCCTAGGCTGGCTCCGTTTTGCAGAGCGCCATCATTCTCCGCAAATCCCGCTATCGCTTATTCGGAGACACTGGTAGCTTATTCAGAACTACGGATGATTAAAATTCTACACATCCTATCTTCATGTTCCTCCGTTGTAATGGAAAGGAGGGGAGAAGACAAAATTACTATAGAATTTATGGTTTGGCGTTTCGTAATAACCCCCGAACGGGTCTGCGAGTGCCACTCATGTCAATTTGAAAATGTTATTTGAATACTGCGAACTTTGAACATTTAGGTGATGGCTGTTGAATATTTGAATAGGAAAAGGTTTATGAGGAACAAGAGTGTTCAGGTATTTCTATTGGGTAACTTGGAAATTGTGATTGTGATTTTTTTTCAAATTACATGTAGGAGTTGAAGGATTTATAAATCATATACAGTGTGTAAATGGTATACGGGCGTTTATTAAAACTGGACATAGATTAAGACTCTACTAATCATTAACAGTAAGAATTATTTTGATTACGCTAACGTATAAGTACACCGTTATTAATTTTCGAACATACTATCGACCCGCAATGTACATCGAAGTCCATCTGTCAGGTAAGTACGTAATGTTTACTTGTGAAAATGTTAATTGCATATTTCGTTATACATTACGTGTTAAATTATTTTGTATGGTTATTTTTTTTAAATTTAATTTTAACAAAAGCTGCCTAAATGTGCTCAGTAGAGGTTATTCTAACCACAGTTAAAAGGAACGCCCGTATACCATTTACACACTGTATATTCTTTTTAAATGGTGACAGAGGAAAAGAAAAAGGGGTAAAGAGCCTAATTAAGAAAAAAACGGTTCCTGTGTTTTAAATTGAACTAAAATTAAGAGAGAATAATTAAAAGCTGAAAATGAAAATACAACACTATGTATTATATACTTTATTGATCACGAAACGATACACAACAGTCGATCTTATCGCTATAAACGATCTCTTCCATACAACCCTAGGTAGAAGAGTCGTAGCAACGTAAAAAATAAAACAAAATAGGCGGCGCAAACGATTTTTTTTTTAACAACTTTGTAAACCATAAACATTACAAAAACACTTCAAAATTTACTAATATTATTTATGAATAGTTTAAAAGTAAAACCGCTACTAAAAAAACTTTATTTTATTCAACATTACTTTCCTCTTTCATCGGGCCGTAACTATGGTCAAACACAAATTAGATACAAATAGCCGGTAAGGCAGACTTGGAAAAAAGATAAAAGAACAAGAGAAAATCGCGTAGAACATCCACGCAAGCATTAGTATAATTTGCTAGAGCCAGCTGGGCAGCTGGTCTAGCTCGCATGAGTGAAGCGCGGGCAGTGACTGAGCCGCGCAGATAATACGTTTGTGCCTGTCTTCATATCGCGAGATTGCAGGCTGCGGACGCAGCGCGAGCCCTGGGCACCGGGACAGACTTTACACCTAGACTGGACATTTGTATCATACATATCATAGCTTATAAAGTCATTCGGGTTCGGGCAAGAGTCGGTTAGACTACCATAAAAACGTATTAGATCGAGTGGAGAGGGGAAAATATCGATGTTTCGAAAAACTTTTGTCCACTGTTTCATTGGTCCGAAAATCTTTTTTTGTACTCGTCGATTAAAATCTGTGTATTAAGATTTCATAGAGAATACTGCAACGTCACTCTTTTCATCGTTGACACTTCCGAAACAACCGAAATAACCATTTCGATACGCTCAAGACAACTGAAAAAAATTTGAAAATAGAACTTCGTATTTCAATAATATGTGTCCTTGTTTAAGGAGACTCGATCCGATACAAAATTGCCAATCTATGGCGTTTCGGAACGTAGCAGCGTCGCGTCATCTGTCAAAAATCTATTTAAAGCTGCTTCTGTATCCAGGGCATAAAAAAAATAAAAAAACTACGGTTTGTGATTGGCTAGTTTTTAGCCAACAGAACAGCACAGTACTGCAACAATTACGGACGCCGTGGTTTGATACAAATGTCGATGTGTCGGTGGTGGTGATTGTATTAATGACTTAAATTATTAATTTTAATGAACTCGTACAGAAAGTATTGTTCACAATAGTGTCATAATCAAGCTTTTTAATCTCGTACCTTACTTAGGCCACTCAGCAAGCTTCGTGGCCTAAACACGGTACTCGACTAAAAAGCTCTCTATTATAACTTATAACACGATTATGAAAATAACTATTTCCTTCTACCTACAGAACCAGGTTAGGTATACTTTTATAACAATACAAGAAAGCTAAAGGATATCAGAGAAAAATGATTTTTGAAATTGATTGAAAAGATAGATAGGTAGATAGGCAACCAGTAGATTGAAATATAGTTATACATATTACACATAATATATCTCTACGCAAGCGTTCGTTTTGACTTCTGGGAGGGCAGATATTGCCTGCCCTCCCAGAACTAATTATACGCCCTACCCTTTTTTTTGTTTTATTTTACAACTTCGTTGACGTAATATAATGTATAGGTAGGTAGCTATGCAAACTACATCTTTGTAGTACCAAGAGTCTCACAGGCGGAGATGACGAAACTGTAAACTATAAGGGTCCTCGGTGACTACGAACAATATTATAAACAAAATCACGCGTCCTCTTCGTTTCAATCCAATTAGATAAAGAGATGTTATTCCGTTTAAAAATGACGTATTGTCCGACAGCGCAGTAAATTACCTAACAGTAAACATCTATCTCTGTGAATCAACCGTTTGATTGCCGCCGCTGTGTGTGCATTTATAAAGCTTGACACTTTAATGTCCTCTATGCTGAAAGTGCTCTCAGTTACTCGAACAGCTACTCTCATAGAGAATGATTTACAAAACCATTTTGTACATGATTTACAGCTGCATTTTTAAACATTCATTTAGCATATTTGTTTGTTTAGGACTATGTTTAGTTTAATTCCTGGAAGCCAATTTTAATCCAGTCCCGTAATTGGAATGCGCAATAATTTGCAATTAATAATGTTAACTGAATAACACTGTAATGTTAATTCTAAAAGCTAATCTGATGTTGGATTCCGATGATTGTATCGGGAACTTCGCTGTGCTTCTAGCGTGAATCCACCCAATTTATTTGCCCCCAATAAGTAGATTAAGTACGACTGTGACAAAAAAAACTAAAGTCAGCAAAAAAAGCGTGTTTTTCAAGAAAGTTAATCAAAAACTTTTTTCAGATATTTTTTTCTGGAATTTTAGTTAGCTGAAGTCATTGTCCTGTCTGTCCCGAGCGGTACTACTTACTCTTATAACGCAGATGCTCTAATTCCACCCCGTCATTCACTCAAACCGTAATAATGGCCGCCTTTGGGAGTCTAGTGTTGTGTTGTTAAATGCAGAATTAAATTAGTTTAATCCAAGTTGTTCCACTATAGCACGCTGGTGTGGAATACTGTGGAATTACATATGTTCGGGATAAACTTTAACTTTGGGATAGTTATACATTGGGTAATATATATGGTTACTACCATAGGTACTATTCTCCATAATTACTCGCTGGTTAATCATAAATGCATGTTCTTACATGTCTTGGTCGTACTTTGATTTACCTGAGTCAAGTTTGAAGGTCTCGATGCACACGAGATATGATTATGAAATCCGGGATGCGTGAACAACGATGTTTCCTAAAATAATATCTACACTGAAAGAGGCGGCGCATACATTATCGAGAATCGAGAGGAAAAAAAACAATATTTTTGTTTAAAACGTAACAGTATTTAATGCTGTGATATATGAACTCATTCGAATCGTACCTGAGAGCACTCGGCTGATGAAATTTAATGTCCGCTCCGACGAGACTCGAGAAATAATTTACTTGATAAAATGTTTCATTTTGCATGAGTGTGGATTTCAACTTTAACAATTTAATATTAATATGTATGATCTGACCGTGGTGATCACTCACGGACACTGAAGTCCTTGTGAGAAAGGGTTCATATCGACTTAACTGCATTAAAACCGATGTGATAATCAACCAGTGTTCACATTCAACGTCAACCACCCCTTGGAGCCTGTAAAAGCGATTTCGAACCCGCGCCGCACGTCTCTTGGGACAGGTCTTCATCATCAGCATCACACAGCGAACTCGTCATCAGTATTACCACCGGCCAGGGTCAGGGCGTTGAGTTTTACGATAATTTTTTGGTGAACGGAGTATACCTACTACACTTAAACGCTTGTTCACTCGATGTTCAGAAGACTTATACCGTTGATCACTAGGACCCCAGATTATAACACGACCACAATAATTAAGGGTGGGAGAAGAAAGAGCATTCATATGCGGAGTCCATCTGGATTTCACTGTTGTGTACCGGTAGGGAATAAGACCAATGTTGAAATTTCTAGCTTTGCTATAGGGTGGGCGACGCAATCTAATGACTATCCATGGGCCTCTGTGATCATGCCATCAGATGACCTGTATGCGCTTTTACCTGTCCCATACTACATTTTAAACAGCCCCACTAATGCATTATACATTCTGTAAAAAGGGTGTTGAGAATATTGTCTATTATTAACTCGTTCTAACATAGTGAAAGTTGTACTTTCTCCTAAACATCATACTCTAAACCCCTGTGCGAGTATATATCTGAGCGTTAAAAAAACAAGCAAATAAAAAGCCATCCCATTCACAAACAAAATATCAAAACATCACAAAGCCCACTACAATTGATATAAATGGTCGTGAGAATTGCACCCTTGACTTCACAAGTCCCCATAGAAAGCCCAATGGGGGGCGGCGGGCAAACAAAACGCACCATTGTGACGTCACAATGAGTCGCGTGCCGATTGTACCGAGCAGGGGATCTTTCCCACAGGAAACTCCCTCGGGGCCGAATGGATACTGTTATTTGGTTAAGTGTAACAATATACTGAAATGATTCTTGATAATCTGTTTAGATTCGGGGTAAAACTGCTTTTGGAAAAACATCGTTAAGGAAAATTGCTATGGTTTTGGTAATCATGATAGCAAGGAAAGGAAAATAGGTTCACATACATATTGTTTACTATATCTAAAATATCATAAGTAGTGCCGTTAATGATAGCCACAATGAGAAGGAAACTAGTAATGACCGCAGATTTTAACCAACCGAAAAAGATTCAACATCATGTTCAAAAGCTGCCGCATTCCGTCATCGCCTTCAATAACGCATTTATAGCTAAGAAGACCAAAAAATATCTTTGATTTTTACAACATTCTTTACTCAGCTTACATCATTATGTATGTTCTCATTAGAACTCTCATAAGTGTCCTGCATTTACTGTTGTTTTTTTTTAATATTCACTTGTTTTACTTTTACATGCGTGATTAGACGAAATCACTTTGTAACCGCCACAAATAAAAAGAAGAAAAAGACTACTCTCATGTATCTAAAAATCTTATTACAGATTTCCAGATGCATATCAAAAAACACTGAAACATTTTTAATACACTCTAGATACCACCGTTCTCTGATTAATATTGCATCTGCATTTCAATCATGCTCGTATTCTGTCACAAATATCATCCAATTGGATTCCTGTCCGTTTAATTAAATTTGGAATAACGGCCGGTGAATTGTTCGAAACTCAACGGATATTACTGGCATTACTGCACACCATCGGGTAACAATTCGAATTTTAAAAGGTGTGAAAATTTTAGAGGTCACGTGGATGAAAATCACGACTTTTGATAGGTTGGCAAATGGAGTAAGATGACGATAATTACTGGTGGAACTACAAATACACTGACATTTATACTTTGTTGGCTAAACAAAGACGCTAAGGATAGAGAAGAAAAGCAGTTAAAAGGCAAAATGGCGGAGGAAGAAGATTGTGAAGCGACCCTAGAATCGCGTACCTGTCAAAAAAAATCCATACAAATTTGGCTCCGGGCGATTATGTTTCTCACCCACTAAATCAAGTCCGATTTCCACGATTTTTAAATATGTTGTAGTTATTGTCAAAAACCAGGTCCGTACGTTTATGTATTTTTTTTTTAAAGGAAAACGTACAATCATAGATTTTCATAATGTCTTCAACGTATTCAAAAATCGTAAAAATCAGACTAGTTTTATGAGGAGAAAAACGCTGTCGCATTTTGTATGGAAATTTTCAGCTTCACAATCCTCTTAAGTTTCTGTCAAGAATTCCATTTGTGAGACAAAAGCTTTTGTTGCCGACTGTACTTGTTTTGTACGGTCATCATGGTTAGATGCTCTGCGTTAAGTTCAGCGGAGGTCTTATTGCCACCTTTCGGCTCTCTGATCAGATTAGGTCCTAGATACCACAATTTAGCTTTAGTTTTAAAAAAAAACGACTGACTGTTGAGTTTCTTGCGGCGTTTCTTCTCAGCAGTGGTCTCTTGAGAAGCCCTGGTAGATTTTTGACGTGTAAAAGTACCTACTTACTGAAAAAACATCTTTTATCTTTATCTTTTTTTTATCTTTTAGCGATTGCCTTATTTATTCCAATTTTCAGCCCATTACAATAACGGGAAGCGGTTCAAAATTAACTTATAAGATTTGAACCAGAATGACAAGCATATCAATATCGAATGACTATTAACGCCCATGAACAAAAGCTTATTAACCAAAATACCATGAAATCTGTCAGCTAGAACAATCCGTTAACGAGGTAGGTACTTATCGAGATACATGAATCAGTCGAATCAAGCGGTGCATCGCTGATTACAGCACGTTTCATATCCGATGCATAATGAATATCAAGTATTCCAACCGGGACCGGGATATTGGGACTCACTTTGAGCTAGATAGGTCAAAGGTACTGAATTGCGTATATTCGACCCACATTCTAATGCATGATTTGATATGCATTTTACATCAAATTCAAGCTTTTTTGTACCAAAATGAAGTTCTCTAGAAGATGTTTTCGTTTGTAAAATTAACTTTATTTGGGTTAAAAACCTTTTGATACAATCGTCCAGCTAATTCAAGTCTATAGGTAAATACCGGAATAATCAAGTTTATAAAAAACGAAAGTATAATTTCCTCTTGCTTTTGATATTTATACTTAATTTCTAATGTTCAACTACAGTACCAGGGCACCATAGAAGACAAAGTGTCGTATTTGCATATTTTATACAAATGTCCGAGCGCTAGTGCACCGGCGCCCAAGATTGGCATCGAATATCCAGTTAATATTACAGGAGCACGAACTGCGACTTATCGACCAACCGCCCACAGAATATGGAGCCCTGGTATTGTATTTAGTTAATCGCAGTCCATTTTCATAGCCAATATTGAACATTCTGGAGCAAAGAATAATTGGGAAAGAAGGGACACTAGTCTTACCCAACTGACTAAAATAACTATACAGCTGTTTTATCTTACTTGTAATTAGACGTGTATAGACACTCATACTACGGCGAAGCTTAGCGTGACAGCTACGCACTTAGACCCATAAGTAATAAGCATGCCCCATCAGCTTTTGTGATATATAATTATTGATTTCCGTGCTGGAGCATAAATCAACAAGACAGCCTAAAAAGCACTAAAATGGTCTAACCAATCCGATAAATGCCAGATTTTCCCCTTCCCGAATAACAAACTTTACTTAAAAACCAAAATACTTTCCTTATTCGAAACGAACGTAACTGAAATAAGAATATATTTTTTCCTATAGAAAACACATTTTGTGTCCCGTTTCCTATTCTGCCGCACTATTAAATTCCTATTCACATTACGTGCCCCCCAGTTATAACCTAGCAGAACCTTGAGGAATATTATCCAATATTTCTCAAGGATACTCAAGTAGGTTAAGGTTAAACTTTATTTATAAAAGGTTACTTTCAGACGACGGGGTCAAAGAAAAATACAAGAACGTGAACCAAATTAATGTTTGGGAGACAAGCGCAGTTTTTGTTGCCGCTGGCGAGCTGTGCTCCATTCCCTGGTGCAATTTATCATGTAGCAGCCACTATCCTACTTTTTCAATGCAGATTGTTAACTATATTTTAGTCTGAACAAAATGTTTAATACTCTTGGGCAGACGGGTAAAAAAACTTTGCTTAATGCATATCGTAGGTATAACTGGCGGAAAAAATGTTTAAAACATTCACCAATATTTAAGGTTGACTTCCTAGCTCCTAAACGGCTGGACACTAGTTAAGTTATTAATTGGAATAGTTCTTAGCCTTGAATTTTTAGTTATACTTAGGTAAATCCTTTGCAAGGAAACTGGGCAATGACGCAAACCTAACCTAACTTAACTAATGGGTTCTACACCGTGTTTTTTTTTGATTTACGATAACTTTAAGGGAACGTTCTTTAGGTCAAACAAAGTTAATTTCCCGAAGACAGACAAATGATAAGTCTAACGGTTTTAAAGATATTAAATTTTAAATTTAATCAGTTAATCACGTTAAACTAGTGTTAAAGGCTCTTAATTGATAACAACAATTTTCTTTTAATACGTATGAGTAAAGAGTTTCCAATTGTTAGGTTTGTATACGCGTCAATCTAAAGTGACTTGTACCTGTCAAGTGTTATCTTTACTTGTGTGTGTATGTCACGCCAACATACACGTATTTGACACTGATTATTAGCTAGGTAACTCTAAAGGCCCTTTTAGAATGACCAAAGATAAAAGATTTCATTATTTTGTTCTAAACAGAAAAAAAATTTTTTTTTTGCAATATTTAAAAATCTAATCTACCAATTAGTTTCTATATATATACCTAGTAATATGCCGAAGTTATCGTAAATCAAAAAAAACACGGTGTATACAATGGTTTTTTCAAATACCCTTAAAAAGTTTGCGGTTTTAGAAATATAACCACTTTAAAATATGACTATTATGTATTTTGAACTTTATAATTATATTATAATACGATCCCAAATAATGGTGTATTATATGATGCCAAGTTAATTTGAAGATTTATTTTGGATTTATGTTTGCAGTCGTTATGATATTGTCTTCTAGAGCTGATTCAACAGAATAAAAGGTTCCCCGGTCGCCAGCAAGATAAATTATACCACTGCGAGTTAAGCTCACCCGTTTAATTCAATGGAGTATTATAAATGGAATTATTCCGATGTCGAGATATTTGCGCTTTACTCCCTTGTAACATTCGAATAATGTATTGGCAATGGTAATATTACGGTACAAAGGAGAAAACATGGTAGATAAGGCGGTTTTCTTAGGCATAACAATAGATAAAATTTTGCAATAGAGTCCCCACATAGCTGTACTGGCAGGTAAACTAAGTAATTCGACGACTAACTAATGTTGAGACAGAGTCTTACGGTATTCTGGTTTGGGGTAAGGCAGCTGACATACAAACTATATTTGTGTTACAAAAAAGGGCCATTCGTTCTACTTTAAATTTAAATTCCCGTGACTCCTTAAGAGAACTTTTTAAAGAAATTAATATCTTAACTGTAGCGTCTCAACTTACGATAATATTATTTATGTTATTAAGAATTTAGATTCTTTCACTAAAAACTCAGATATACATGATTTAAATACTAGAGTAAAAATAAAATCGCTATACGAAAATTCCGTGTCCGTAAAGTATATAAATCATTTGTTGGTCATAGTCATAGTCATAGTCATAGTATTTTTTATTATTTGGACAATGCATTCATTTCGATAATAAATTACCTGACGTACCTAGTTTAAAGTTACCCTTTCCAGAACTTCAAAAATATTTGAAAAGGTCGTTAATGTCTAAAGCGTATTATAGGGTCGAGGATTATCTAACAGACAAAAATGCATGGCCTAAACCCGAAATTTGGTCAATAATAATTTGTTCAAATGCAAAAGCTTTATCCTGCTTTTTCTTGACACCGTTGATGCAGGAAAACATATCGAAACTTTTATGTGGTCATCTTGCACCATCTCATATACACATAAGTAGTTCATTCTATTTTTTCTTTTTTCTTTTCTCTCTCTATCTCTCTCGTAAGATTTTTGGCATGTTTTCCTGCTGAACTACACGTGTTATTTGATATTATATTTAATTTAATATTCGTAGTTTTATATAATATGATATATGTTTAAAAAATGACTGACTGCTGAGTTTCTTGCGGCGTTTCTTCTCAGCGGTGGTCTCCTCTTGGGAAGCGCTGGTAGATTATTGACGTGTATTTCTTTTATCTTATCTTTTACCAGTATAAGGGCAACTCAGGTAACTATGTTCTTATTAAGGACATTGTGGACCAGCCCTTAAAAATGGCGTAGCTGTCAAAAAATCTAATACTTATTATCTCTTTAGTTGGCTCTTGGACAAGACGCTGAAATTAATGACGAGAGCCCAGAAAAAAGTATTAAAAATATCATTCAAATCAAAAGTGCAAGAAGTTTGCAACTCAGTTTCAATTTCGAAAAGGAACGAAGAATGCGTTAATTACGTATCTGTCATTTCAGGAAGCAAATAACTAAATGAAAAGCAAGTAAAACCCGACTGCATTTTTTGATATTGTTATGAAACCCTTTATTTATGTTACTAGATTTGTATATATTTGAGATGGTCACATTAAGACCTTTCAAATGATACCCATATTGTAATAATTAGAAGTTTTTTTTTGTGGTGATTAATAATTGACATTTTACCACTGTTGTTATTTCAATTTTAACAGTTAAGGTATCATAATTATGTCACCCGGGATGGTGAAAGGATTCTAATGATACCACACACATTTAAATCGGCTCAGCCGTTGAGAAGGTATATGGTGGAATAAAGAATACATTACACTCCTTTTTGTGGGCAGTCGTGTAATAAGCAATTAATGACCATATTAACAAACGCGGAGTAGTTAAGCCATGCTATATGCTTACCTGTATTTGTGAGATTTGATTCGACAGATAAGGACAAAGCGTGATTAGCTACTCCACGTTTATCAATAAGGGTATAAGTCACTAAGGAAAGACGTTCAAGAAGATACTTGGCAGCAGCTTGTCTTGCGAGTACGTTTTACCTGGTGGAGAAACCAGAAACGTGTTAAGGTTATACCTAGTTATGTTTATTTGCGTTAAGATATTTCTTTGAACTCCGCATCCAATTTTCTACCATTGTCTGGCGTTCTGAACAATGCGAATTCCACGAAACGAAAGATACCTCGACACACCTATATTTATAACTTTTCGTGAATGAAAGAATGCATCTATTGACTCATGACTACACAAATCATTAAAATTTGAGCAGCATCGAATGAATTTACATATAAATGTATTTCTAAAGTTGCATCGAGACAAAGAACTGGTATAATGGGTTCATTGGGACACTAAATTTATTTTTATTGCATTGAACTGCGGTGACTCGCTTTCATTAGTGTTAGTATTACAAAATGGAATAACTATCTTTAATAACTAAGCGTATGAGGAGATATAGAGATGTGTTAACTATGTACTCTGTTGAATTGTGACCTTTACTTACGTCATAAAATACCAAAATAGGCACAAAACCTTCGTCCATTCATATTTGAGTAGAGGTAGGACCGTGTGCAAGGTACACTAGCTTATCCTTTATCCTTCTGCCAAGCAGCAGTGTTCGTATTGTTGTGTGGGGATAAGACAACCGGTGAAATTACTAGCATAGACGCATTATATCTGAGTCCTTTGGGTTAGCAACGCAATTGCTGTCTTAGGATTGCAATCTTTAGATTGTTAGGAGCTTTTGCGAATGCAAATGTCTATAGGTCACAGAGTATAAAAACAAATGGTCTAATTTTCATTTTACATAACATGATTTACATAATTTCGATCTCTATAATAAACCAACGATATGAAATTATACAATTGGTTTTTATGCCAAGCGTTCATTATGCTTTAATTGGCATCCCTTCATCTGGCATAACTTTTTTTGGCACAATTCATCATTTCGCACAATCGTCATTTGGCATAAAGTCTTTTTTTCTGAAACCGTGTACTTTTCAGGATTATTTAAAATACCATTGCATAGAACCCAATAGGTAATAATAAAGGTTTGGTTTATTTTATGTCATTCCTGAAAAGTACACGGTTTCAGAAAAAAAGACTTTATGCCAAATGATGATTGTCCGAAATGATGAATTATGCCAAAAAAAATTGTGCAAGACATTAGTAACCCGCTTTAATTAACTACAATTATACAAAATGTTTTAGACTGATTGAAGCGCACCCTTAAATAAGCCGTAGACGGACGGACGAATAGACGGACACGGCGAAAGGTTACGGGTTACTACGAAACCCTTATACTTTCGCCTACAAGCAAGCAAGGGGGACTACGGAACCCTAAATAACAAGCTAGGTACGGTGCGATAGCTCTGAATGTCGCCATCGGGTTTTTTCTTCCCACTCGCTCTTAAACGCTTTTATGGTAATCTAACCGACGGAAAATCTTTTACAGAAATACCTCTTGCACTGAAGTTACAAGTATTGTTAGAATGGTTACAAATTTCTAAGTGGGAATCCCTCCTTACATTACTTACATGTTTAGTCATCGTTTATACGGAGAAATAAATCCGAGAAAGATACCGGCAAAAACCAGTTTTTACCGATTAAGAAAGAATGAGGAAACATTACATAGGAAGAAACTTTTTGTTCATGTTTTGTATAATGTAATGTTCGAATTACTAAACTGATTTAATACACGTTACTGTTTTGTTGTTTAGGGTTTATGCTACTGATCTGTAACAGTATAATTATGTAGTACTTACTAATAAATAATTATTACAATCAGATCTATTTAGCAATCGTAGAAATACGTATAAGATATGACTATTTGGTTTTATTGTAGTCATAAAAATATTGTGTTTATAGTGTATATTTTTAATGACTAGATAGTTTTTTAAATAATTCTTTAGTCATTAACTATCTGTCTATCTCACTAATACAGTGAAGAAGAGGAAGGAGAAAATGGTTATTATTTGGTGCAAACCATAAAAGCGTTATACGTGTAGGTACTTAAGCGATGTAGGAGAATTACATAAACGATACCTCTATTTTAATTATCATCATTTAATCTTATTGAAGTAGTTTTATTGCTCGCAGGACTGATAGCCGATGGGATCAGAAGGTTCTGGAGTGGCGTCCCCGGACCGGGAGACGGGCTGTAGGTAAGCCTCCAACATAATGGAGTGACGACCTCGTAAGGATCGCGGGAGCGCGGTGGATGCGAAAAGCACAAGACCGGTCTGAGTGGAGAGCCTTCGGGGAGGCCTATGTCCAGCAGTGGACGTCTTCCGGCTGACATGATGATGATGAAGTAGTTTTAACCATTTTTGTACCTAAATAAATGTTTATCCTATTATATTTTATTACAATCCCCCTGAGTATAATGTGTTTACCACCAAAGTTTTTTATTTCTGCGTATCAAAACAATCATGTTTGCAATTTTTAACGAGTGGCAATTTTTTTAGTGAAACTATTGTAAACTCGTTAATGAGCTCGTGTTTGCTCCAGCACAAGCATGCTCCAAATAGCACTCGACTAACGATTTTCACGAGTTTTTACCACTGCTCTAATTAATTCCGTTAAAAGGCTACCGTTGCGTGGGAGTGGGAAAACTTGACTTGATGAAATCACATCATGTTCACTCATTTGCTTGGTTTTAAATGAAGCTGTGATTTTGAGTGTGTATGGAATCCCCATGTAGAAATAAGATTAGTTCTTGACGCTCTTCTCAGTTTTGATTTTTAAGTAAAGCGCTAGTTTGAGGCTGTACTTTTTTTACTTTTCTAATTCATTGTGTACGGTGTCATTGGATACCTTTGTCAAAAATAGTTAGGGTATTTGAAAAAAAAATCGATTAAGGGATTCGTTCAAGTGTCTTTCCGCAACCGTGCAGCGTCCATTTGAGTGTCTGGGTGCGCCGTCAATCAATATACCTACATAGATACACACAAGCCAATACAAACTTTACCGTCCTTCGGAAACCGGATTAAAAACATGACCCTCCTCCTCGAGCTCGAGTACAGTCGGCCTTATAAGAGGTACAGGGAACCCAGACCTTTTTTGTGTCTTTCCTCCACCAAAAATAAATAATATTTTCATGATTTTTTAGTGACACCAAATAAACGCACATTCATTTAACAAGATTGATCGACGACGTCACGTTGTGAAACAGAGACGAAATGTATCACAAAGTGTTATTATTACATTATTTGTGTTTGTTTGTAATTACGCGTAAAGTGGTTTTTAATCAAAAATATGAAGCTTTAAAATCACTCTACGCCTCCAGTAGGACGCGTCACTGGTTAGGATAATCCTGTTTTAGGACCTGGCCGCTTTAACGCCTTCCACAGATTATTGCAGCAATTCGAACGCGATGTTAAAGTGACAAAGTACTAAAGTATGCTACTTACAACGCCGATTGTACAAATATACACACTCCCACGTCAGAATTATTAAACGTTCCAAGCTGAAACGCAATTAAGCAATGCTTGGAGTATTCGGCTATCTCAATGGGAATGTATCGGTCGATGCGGGACACGGAATCAGGGCTATGCTCATCTAAGCTACAGTTACAGCATTCAAGACTATATGCCGAATAATGATTGAAGACCTGACTCTAACTAACTGACTATATAGTTACTTATTTGTAACAAATGTAACCAAACGGGTTCTTACCGCATTTAGGGCCGTATTAATAAACTCATCCTGACCGTGAGGCCTGTCACAAGATACGACAAAGTAAACGCCAAACCATAGAACACTGTCATATTTGACGCATCTCGAGACGAGCACTTGAGTTGAGATCAGTTTATTAACACGGGTCTTAGAATTATTTGCGTCGGTGCCGATATTAGGACGATATTGATATAATATAAAGAGAATAATAAATCTAAGTGTATGACGTATTTGTGTTGTGTATTGTAAAATAATTATATTATGGAGGATTGAATGACACGCACGTAAGTTGGAGACTGACTGTATTCTTCGAGTTCTTACTCACACACACACAATGAATCCTATATGACATATTTCGTGTCAGCAGCCGATAAACAAAATAAACCAGAGGCAAACACTGTAGAATTTCAAAATTCCATTAAAAAACTAGTGCAAAAAGCTTTTGAAAAACAAAATCATCTCGTAACCGGTATTTTATGCATTCATTCGGTATGCGAATTATGTTTAAAATGACAGTGAACAAATAAATAACGTTTAATAGAGTAGAAAAAAAACCAAAGTTCCGCAACAAAAATATAAGTTTGAGTAGGTAATCCATAAATAACCCGTTCAGTTTTAATAGATACTAAAGATATCTTAGGGTACCTATTATTTTATCAAAAAGCCATTCAACGAACATTATCATTACGCAGAATTCTTATTTCATAGAAAGGTATTTCTCACCGCATAAGTTTTTTTTTTGGTAGTCACCAGTCTGTCCTATAGAAAATAGCGTTCGATAACATGCTACAATCGATGAAGAGAAATTCGATAGAATTATGGGCCGCCGATGTCTGAAGATTACATTGTATAATGAAACCGAAAATCGAGTCAAATATATCTCTATTGTTTTACATGTGCAAGTTTGTGTAAGATCAGAATTAATTTCTGAATACCACTGAATGCAATTTAGAGGTTCCGTTTCCCGATTCATTAATCTGCACTGCATTTTGTATTTTAAAACACGATAACTTAATTTCGCTCGCTCGTAATCTATATTGGAATCTACGTGTGCATCAATCCGGAATGTACACTACATTTTCTCTATTGGGAGCGCGTTTTCATTTGGTTCCATATTGAACCGCAAAATACTGCGGACTAAGTTTAAAAGGGTATAAGTCCACTTAACTCGGAATAAGAAAGGGTATATATACACTCAGGAGAAAAAATAACGGGTCAGAGTGCGTTTTTCATACTAAAGAGGCTATTTCGAAGCCTTGGTTCCTCGCCAAGGAATGCTTTTAGTGAAATCTGATGATGAACACCGCGAGCATCGATACAGGACTTCTATAGTGGCTAGGATACCCAACTGAATGAATCTGCGGTTAACGCCGGAATTGAGCATGTTAGAAAAACATCTAAAATGGCATTAAAATGTAAGGAAATCCAAGTGCTGACCCAAACTTTCCCGCTGTGGTATTAACTGGTTGTGCGATCAGTTAGGTATCTTAAGAACTTTTGACCTCCTCTATTGAACCTCGCAGTATCCACCATTAAAACTCACTCAAAACAACCCCTGGCGAGGAACCAAGGCTTCGAAATAGTCTCGTTTGTATGAAAAACGCACTCTGACCCGGTGTTTTTGCTCCTGAGTGTACGTACATATGGAGTATACTAGACTTATTCCCTTTTTCACTGGGATGTCAGAATTATACCCGGAAATCCGCAGCGACACGCGCATCCCAATAATACAAATTACATTATTCTGCCACAAACTGAAAATGTGCTTGAAAATCATGAATATGTAGCCAGCTATTTGTTGAGCCAATTTGGCTCTAAAGCACAAGGAAACTAGTCTAATAAGAGTTCTTTATAGGAAAAAGTTCTGCCGTAAGAAAGAAGAGGACTTAATAGAGCACTGAGTTGAAGAACTTTAACAATTTAATAAAGTGAAGCAAACAATTAGTTTAGTTGCAAACGTTTTACCTACTTTTTTGATTACTAGGTTTCTATTATATCCTAGTGATCGTAAAGCTAACCTATCTTCTCTACATCTCTACGTAGTATAGAACAAAGTCGCTTCTCGCCGTTTGTCCCTCTGTATGTCCGCTTATAGATACAGTTTTGATTATAGATTCAGTGATATAAGAGAAAGTTTTTATGTATAATAAATTCAGGTAATTGTAGGGGTTGATACAGAAAACTCATACAAACTAAAGCGAACTACACAAAAGTTACCATGAGTGAGCAATTATGGGACTCATTACGTAGGTATATATATTAAGACGACATTGGACATGTCGGCATTGTTGTTGGCATGATTGAATCTTCAAATTTTTTTAGTAGGTCATCTGTTATTCATCTTAACTTAATTTTCTTTGATTTGTACAGTCCTTAAAATCGTTTTTCGAAATCCGACATAACCCCTTTCTTAATTCCTTGCCCGTAGAGATAAAACTCCAGTGGTCTATTTATAGCCTTCATCTTCTCCCCAAGCAATGTCAAGGAGTGTGTTATCACCACATGTGACGTGCCTCGCTCCGCCGCAGCAAGATGGCCAAACAGTCCCAACACATGGCTTTGTTTGATAATGACTAGCTTGGGAACGGATTTTGTTTAAGAAGTATGAAAATGAGATTTTTGCTTAAAGGGTAAGGTTAGGTTAGGTTAGGTTAGGATTTTATTCATTTAGGAAGAAAAAAGAAAGAAAGAATAGTTAATATAAAAATACACTTTTACTTGTACTTGTTTAAAACGTGATGCACTTGATTGGTAATATATTTTTGGATTATTCTGGCAATCCCCTCTGGATCGTAAATAGTGTCGTAGCTCGTGAATCTTACTTGTTGGAAGAACATCAAAAAGTTGTTTTGTCGCGTTATCTCAATACTGTATGATATAGAGAAATATGGGTGTGTAATGATCGGTATAAAAATAATTCATATAATTTCATTTGATATAATAACATTTGATATAATTTTAAAGGATATAATCACTCATTTTATATAATAAACGATTGGTATATTATCAAAATGCATAATTTCAAATACTATAATACTCATAAATTCAAAAAAATAATATTTCTAACGGCTTTCATTACTAATAATATGGTCACAGATCTAACCTAACCTAACCTAGTTAGAAGAAATTGACTAAAACTTCATTATAACAAGGAAATGATAGTTATACTAAATGAGTGTTATGTTATTCGATTGTATGCCAGATGAAATTATACAATATGTTGTTATATGATTTAATTATTATATCAAATGAGCGTTATATCGACTGATATTATAGAAAATATTTTTATATCGATCGTTACGCACCCGAGAAATATATACAAACAGTACAAAGAAAATGTCCAAGAGTCAGGAAAAAATACTCGTGCCCATCACACAAATTGCTCTTACCTTGAATTGACCAACTAGTGTAGGTCTAGGCTAGGAGATGATGTTTCTACCCGTTTACCTAGGCTGATCCGAAGCTTACTGGCCGGTCAACACATCCAGCATTACACCTATATTCTCTTTAGGAAAACTTCATACCGGCCCCGTTTTCTACATTTCCAGGGCTTTAAATCATATTGTCTTTGAAGTGTTATGGTAATGTTTTTAACTCTGCCGCCATTACTGTCTAGTAAATAAGAGTTATCAAAACGTTAACGTATAATATCCCGAACAGTTGCTCGTTCGGTCAACCGGAATATGTAATTAACCGGACTACTGCTACTACAGGCCTATATTCTTGTACCTACGGCATAGGTACAAGAATAAGGCATAGCTCCTTCGTCACAGTGCATGCACCGAAATCATCTTGACCACAGAGCTGCGATGTAGTTACTGTATTCTATTTTTACTGTTGTTATTAATTTTATAATCTTACTAATTTAGATTATGTTAAGGTCCTTGTCATGTAAGAAGTAAGTACGACGTTTTCCCTTGTTCTTTGATTTTTCCTTCTTTAATTATTTCTTCCATTCATTTCTGACTGGTTTCCCTACGTATCTGCATCCAGTGATGGGCTATGTGTTCATGAACTTTACCACCACATTTTCCTGTTTTTCATGTTTTTTGCTGCGAGGCCAACGTAACTTTCTTGCATAAGTATAACAACTTCTTTAATAAATGTAGGCTTGCACATTTTTTACCCTTTTTGGTCCCGCCACCTACTTAATACATCGATGAGCCTACGCTTCACTACAGCGTTAATTAAAAACTTAACCTTGGACAAGCCACTACCTGCCTTTTAACCACACCTGCTTAAAAACACGTTTATCGCTCTGTGGCATCTATTGCACGGTCACTCCACTTAATTGGTTCCTACAGTTAAGGCAAAGGGCATCCTTATTTAAGGGGTTTCGTAATTACGTGGTTAATAAGCTTCGATATAACTTAAAGTGCGCCGTTAGCCAAGGAATGCTATTCAATCAACTTCAAGTTATCTTTAAATGAATCAATTGTTCGGAGTATTCGCTTTGTCGCTTGATTGAATGTTCCGCATCGTTCAAGTTTCGAACGGTGCCGATAATACTGGCAGTTTATAAAAATATAGTTTCATCATAGACTATTTTTTATCATTCTGTTTTTTTCTTTAGGTTTGGCTGTTAGGCCGTCAGCCTAATCATTCTGATGGAGTCAAGGAATTTTTTAATGAATTTTAACGTCAGACTTTCCCAAAACTAAAATACCATGCAGAATTTCGAGTCCAATGTCAAACATTTTTGTTAAACTCTACTATGTAACTAGGTACATTAAACTGCTGGTGGATTTCAAAATTAGCATTTTAATTGTAGGTTAGGTGTTCATTCCGAAAATAAATTCGTTAAAATACTTTCCGTTTCCAGAAGCCATGTTTTGGGTGAAGCTTCTATAAAATGCGATAATAAAGATACAGAATTCAAGTTCCTGGGATACCCAACGACAACCGAATTGCTTTGATCAGACCGCCAATTAAAATACCAATCCACAAACCCTCTGACGAATCCCGTAACAAAATAAAAGACACCATTAGTACTCATTAGCAGACGAAAAAGCCTGGGAAGCAGCTGGTTGAATATGACTTTGGAGTACATAGTGGTTCATAAAGAAAAATATATAGTATTAAAAAAAAGTGAAGAAGAACCCGCCACCTTTTAGAAAAGTGCTATGACATCTAAAGTTTCCTTAATAGAAACTTTATATAGTTAGTTGAGTAGAATTTAAGATTTATTTTCAATCACAACCTATTTCCATCTAACATGTTCGATTCTATGTGAATAAAAAAAAGATTTTAAATCGATGCATCATCATAAGTTTAAGGCTACGAGCAGATAAGCACGATACAAACATAGATAAGCGTCAAACTTATAGAACTTCTATATTTTACGGGTCAAAAAACGTGATAGAAAATGACTTTATTGCAGTCATAATTAATATGTCCCTTCTTAATTCAGAATCAGCGGCTAGTGGCTAATTGGCTAATGAATCGCAAATGAAATCAATTCCTTCTAAAAAAAATATGGCCGGTAAGTACGGTGCATGTAATAATTATACCATTTCCCTGTGTACCAATTTTTGTTCCGTACCAATAATAATAATAGTGGGCAAACACCGCATCTTGTGTGTTTAGTTTACCTTAAGTAGACTTTTACTACAGGATTTTCACATAGAAAGTGGCACACCTATAATTTTCCTTTCTGGAACCACTGTACTGTAGTGTACGTAGGTATTACTTTATAGAGCAAAAAGACAATTCAATGAAACCCGTTCAGTACCGGTTCCGATTAAGCTATATAAATTACTACATCTCTGTTTGGTCTTATTGCATTGGCTAGTACTTACTACTTTTTGCAAAATTGAAGTGCTAAATTAAACCAAGTGACGTTGGAATACCTGATAGTATAATTGTTACTCTGTCTGTGGTATTAAACACGAATCTAAACTCTGTCCTTTTTACTCTACAGTTATCACTCGTGCAGTCAAGAGTCAGGGCTAACGTTCTAAGTTCGAAATTTGTAGTAGCGCCAGTGTTGCCAACGATAAATCCTCATTAACGTCACAATAGTCTGTTTTCTTTTCCCTTTGTCAAATCCTGGGCCAATTAATTTGGCGGGAGCATTCGATTCGTCGGTGGATGGAATGCGTCGAGGGAACGCCTTTGCTGTTTGATTTTTTGGAATATTTGGCTTAGTTCCTGGGAAGGTTTCATTGGTTCCTTTGACATAGAGGAAGATAACTAAATAAATATAGGTAGGTTTTACAAAATACATTTGTTTCTACTGCGAACTGCACTGCGTAATAAATGAGCATACTAATCTCTACTAATATTATGATTGCAAATGTGCGTTTGTTGGATTCTTTGTACGGTCGGCCTTATAAGAAGCTGCACACTTTAGTACTCTGTCACTTTAACGTCATGTTTGAAATGATGGACTAATCTGTCAAAGGCGTTTCAGCGACAAGGTACAAAAGTGTGCACCTACTTATAAGGTTGACTGTACTTCAGAAACGAAGAAACGGATCGAAAGCTTTATGCTGAAAAAAACTTTAGCGCATCCAAGCTATGCTAATTTACATAGGTACTTACTAGAAAAAAATCAAGCCTGTGAAATGATAAAACTTTAACAAGCGCGGTGCCGTAAGATGCGACATAGCGTCAGGAGTTAAAATGTCACTGGGTTTAAAAAGAAGCCAATATTGCGGATTAAAAAACGTAATTACTGATCATCGATATTAACATAATATAAAACATGCAGTTGGGTTTTCAAAGTTTGCTTGTGTTTACAATGAAAATCATCATCTATTCTACATGCGGATGGCTGACGGGTAATATCTAGTACCAGAAAGCGAGAGATTCTTGTCTTATTTCTGAAAAGAGAGTCCTCGCTTCACCCCTAAATAATACTCCTATTTTTATTAAACAGTAGGGAATAAGCAGTGTAGGTACGAGTATATGTAGGTACATAATGATTATGCATCACATAATTCATGCATAGATAACATAAAACTTAAAACACTATTATTTAAAAGGTGTAGTAAAAAGGATTTATGTGAACTGTTGAGCAAACGGCTGTTAAATATTCCCGTTTCAAGCCTAATTAAACACGACACGTGTGGAAATTTCTGTTGCCATTTTAAACCTTTAAACACCGCCACTTTATTCGCTAAATGTACTCCATAAAAGTATGTGGTTAGGTTCACGAATTTAAATGAAGTTTTTAGACTGTTTCGTATTCTGTAATAGTTAGTAATAGTTATTTTGTAGTATCTATCTTTTTCGACATTGTATTGTCCGAATCGGGGCTGGCGTGATCAAGATTGATCAAAGCCCCTAACCTTAAAGATTGTAAAAAAAAATAAAGTATTGTCCGAATAGTGGCCTTTATTAAATTGTATTTATATGCTTTTTTTGGCAAGGAGAAGACACACGAGAACTCAGGCCACCTGATGGTAAGTGAGATCTGAGACACAGACATTTGAATTCGCATGACAACAATCTCAAGACTGCAATTCAAGAGTTCAAATGCGTTGCCAACCCTGAGGACTAACAGTACAGTAACGACACACACGGACACTCTATCATCGTCAAAGATTTCAGGCAAATTTTGTATCAAAAGCAGCTTTAATGAATTATTAATTTTAAATTTTACGCTAAAAAAGTTCCTGCTTGATAAAAATAGCAACGTTCGTTCTATGAAAACGGAATGAATGTTTAACAGAGATTACAGACCCTTTTATCCCTGATAAACTTTATTGCACACCGACAACACTTTGCTTTTATAAATTAACAGGCGCTGCTCGAAAAAAATGTACTTCGGGCAAACTTTGCAGATTTTCGCAAAAATATTACTGAAAAATTAATTTTGAGCGTCTGTCTTTCTTTGTACATAATTACTTTCCTTAAATCTATGCCCTGCCCTAAATTAACTGCGATAAGGTCCTAAAGTGGTTCAGCAATTATTACAACCAACTTACACTAAGTGCCTTGCTACTAGGTAGTTTCATGTTTAGAACTTTTAACTATGGAAATGAATACAGGTTCTGCTAAAGTTTTCAGAATTGTATTAAGCGATTACTTTTGTATTTCATTTGCACAAAAAAACCAGCAAGGTTACCATTTATTTTCACGGTGCAAATTGAAGCTGTTGCATTTGGATTTAAACTGCTACTGTATTTGTTATTCTTGTTGTTCCACAGCAATGTTTCGGTGAAGCACGCTGAGTAAATTTTAACCGCGTTCGTTCCTGTTTTAATGGCTTAGATGGGACCACTAAGTGCATAGTTACTTTTATAAAGCTTCAAACTTAACTAACAAATAAGTAGTTAAATTATAAAGGCTACGCAACAGCATTAATGTTTTTCATTCATTTATGTCTAGGGGAATCCAATTTATTTTGTTATATTGCTCTGTTTACCTCTTGCCAGATTGTATCAATGTTTATGATCAAACTTCGTCCATAGAATTATTTTTGTTAACCATGTACCCAACTTAATTTATAAATTGCACTCCCAGATATCCAGTATACAGGTCCAGCATGGTATAAGAGTCTGACACATTTATAAAATGTTACATGGGGGGTTATTATAACGTAACTATGGAGTCCATTTTACGGCGAGCTATATCAGATATATAGCTCCGGGGGGTTATTATGATATATGTATGCAGTTCAGTTTACGCTGGGAGAAAGTGACATACCTATGTAACAGCTATAGCTCTGTCCTTTACACTCGCCGTAAAATGAACTGCATATCTATATCATAATAACCGCCCTGTCCTTTTCTATCAACGTATACTGAACTGCATAGCTAGGTCATAATAACCCCGCTGTTGTAATTAATAAACGATTTGACTTGATTTGAATCACTTATATTGAAATAGGAACAATATAAAATGTCATCAAAAAATCTCTAACGAATAAAAATATGCCGTAACTAAGAAAACTCGTTCCTGAGCACCTTGTCTACCTAACCAGTTTTCCGCCGAGGTCGATTTCTGCATTCCCTAAGACGTTCTTGAAGACATCTGAGAAATGGACACCACGAGCCATTTCTCATGTCACTTTGCAAAAGTGACAACATTCGCTGGGGGAAAGTTGCAACCGTTGCTCTAAATCAATCAGTGCAACTTGCAGTTTAAGATGCATGTCATTAGACAAGACAAGTGGCATTGATTTATGGTACCAATGTAAGGTCCGGTTCAGACAGCGGCCTAGGATGGACGATTTTACACGCTTTTATCTAACAAGTTTTTTTTTCTAGCTTGCACATGGCCTCTATTCTATTCGGTAGAATCATATTGCCTATGACGTTATTAAATTTTCTGTGAGATCTAATTATCGCTAAGGTTTACACATTGTCACTGTCATAATATTAATGCAAGGGAAAATCGAACTTGTTGTACCATGACGTGCAAATGGACTTCTACCGTAGGGTGGTAGACCACATTTTTGGCCGAATCAGGTGAAATGTGTGCTCAAAAAAATATTAACTAGTTTAACAATCTACTATTTCACTTCACATGCTCGTAAAGTCCTTCTTTATGCTGGGTATAGGCTGCATAAAATCGCATTTTATGCACTAGTGCATAAAGTAATTTCTTCTTTTAAGACTAAGGCAATCAGGCCTTACAGCCTTCACACAATACACCTTCATTTAATTGATATATTTTTATGAGATTTTGGTTACATCTTAATTTAATTACGACATTTGTATAACTATCTAAATACAAATTTACGAATAATACCTACGGCGTGCATTTACGGTAAAAAAATACAACGCAAATATTTATAATAACTTGGCATTAAGCATCAGACCATAGTCAAACCTGTCAAACGTCACATAGTCGAAAATTAAAAAAAAAAGTTAAGAAGGTAATCAGGCCTCATACACAATACACCATATTTAATTTAATAAATTATCCTGTAAGTATGTGCTTCTTGTTTTATTTCCTTGCAATCGAAGTGAAAAGCAGAGTGTGAAATTCGAGCATAAAACCCATTTTACCCTCGACGTGACTATCCACACTCGCCGTTCCGGCTCGTGTGGCTATATGCACATCTTGGGTAAAATGGCTCGTTTTATGCACTTGTTGTACAATCTACTATTAATCGTTTAATCAATACCAATGGTATATACACTTCCGAATCCTCGATTTGGGCATTTTGATATGTATTTACAATGGTTTATTGGGAGTGTAATGTTTATACATTTACATTTATTATTCTTAGTCCAAAAAAACTTAAAAACCAACTTAATAATACACTTCTAAAATACTTCATAGCAAAGTTCGTTTCGTTTTGCGCAGCAGAAACAACTCGCTTACAAACAAAAGAATACGTTTAACAGTTGCAGATATGTACTCTTGGAGCTTGTTACAATAAGATGACTGTACAGTAAGACAACAAATATAAGTTACGCCGGCAATCTTCGTCCACGCAGAAAGATGCTCACTAATGCCGAAGATAAACGAACGTAAAAATCAATTCAATACAAACCTTGTCGTGTTACGCGTAAGGTAGAATGTGAGTCATGGCGTCATGACATTGCGTGGTAATAAAAAAGATGCACCTATTTTTTATATTCCCAATTAATTTTGGTAATATAATATAAACAAACAAGTATAAAAAGAACTGTTTTTTTACATAACACGAATTGCATAATTTCGATCTCTATAATAAACCAACGATATATGTAGTGATGCGTAATTTCAAAAAATATAAAGTTCATAAATAAAAAATAAATATTTCTAACGGCTTTCGTAACTATTAATATGGTCACAGTTCTAACCTACCCTAACCTAGTTAGAAGAAATTCGCTAAAAATGCATAATAACAAGAAAATGATAGTTATTACTAAATGAGTGTTATGTTATTAGATCGTATGCCAGACTATATTATACAATTGGTTTTTCGTGCTAAACGTTCATTATGCTTTTCGTGGTTAGTTAAATGATATTGTACAATTTATTGTTTCCGTTGAGCGGATGGCCTGATTTCAACAAACGAGGTGTTGTTAGATTAGTCTTAACTCGTAACAGCAGCCACTTGGTACTTTAATTATTAAAAATACGACGTTGGCGGATTAAATACGTAACATGGGTTAACAAACATACATAGACGACAATATCAAAAGAAACACTCGGGTACTATTTTTTTTAGGTATCAATAGGTATGCTACATTGTTAAGAAAAGCGTTATCAGTATAATTAAAATAAAAAAAATAAAGCAAAACCTCTGTGACATATATTGAGACATAAACGCTAACAATACTGACCGAAAATAAAATAAAATATTCATTGTGACAAGTAAAAGTATCCGAAGAAAATTGAAGACGCCACAAACACCAAGAAATACACGAGCATCTGAAAGAAAAACTTTAGTTACTTATTTGACCCTTAATTTGACAGTGTTCATCACAGTGAACATAATATATTTCGTGTCTTTTTTCTAAATTCATCATAAAATCCAAATTTGATGACTTTCTCATTTTGTCTCACAATTTCTCATTATTGTTATCTTTAATATTTTAAGAAAAACATTGATAACTGCGAGCAAGGCTTGATGTAAATACAAACAGTACTGGGGGTAGTTTACATTAAATTCAGAAGAATAGAAGGGAATCGCCCTGGTGCCTGTGACTATACCGGCTGCCTCAGCCATGCATTTATCTTTCAAACATACATTTTTGGCACTAACTCATTATTTGCAGCTATTGACGAAGCTTATACTTTACCCTGTCCTGCCACTTGCGATTCTTGACGCACTGGCTGTAGGGCATGGTGGTGAAGGTCACAGAGTTGTAGAGCGGCACCCAGACGGTAGGCATCAGCCAGAACAGGAAATCGTCCACGGCTTTACGCAGGCGGTACGAGGGCCGAGTCACTAGGTCACGCATCTGAAAGTAAAATGGTAATGAGAAAAACTTGCAGTTTGATAATTGGATATATAGACCACTTTTCTACGCAGAAAGTTGGTTAATTGTAGAAGGACCAGATGAAGAGTAGAATGGATCGAGCGATGCGAGGCGAATGCGACTAAGCCTGCATTTTGTTTGATATAAACACACAACGATGTTTTGACGAAGTTAAGTTTAAGTTAAGTGGTAGCTTTATTAGTAAATCTGGAAAGGGCTCGAAAAATCTATATTACTTGAGATTATACGACCGAATAAAAGAGTTTGATTTTTACATTACAAAACTGTCTCAATATGCCATACTTGTATGTATGTAAACATTTTAATTTACCAAACACAGAAATTCAAATGCAATGGGTATACAGAAACTTGTCGCTGTCATCCTAAAATTGAACTCAATGACTTGAAGATTTGTACAGTCGCCTATTTTAACTAATTGCATTGTAGTAAGGTCCAATAAAATGGTTTGTCTTTCTAAAGTCTACAAAATCATGAATTTTACTACACAACAACAGCAGCCACCTCAATTAAATAATAAGTGCCTGTGGTTACATTGTCTGTACCCCTATCCTATTTTTATGGCTAAGATTGCTTTTATTAACTTGACTGTAAAAGTGATGGAGTACACGATACGATTGCAATATGGCCTTCGATAAGAAAAACGTTCGTGGATTATTAACTATCAAATTTTTTATATCAAAGAATTGCTACATAAATGCCACGTAATTAAAAGATTCTAAGATAAAACCGCGGTTTCCTTATCCAGATTCAACTTTGAATAACCGTTTTATTTGTAATCTAAACCCTCAGATTACCCCAGTGTTTCCGATTGGCTATGAACAATACAGATACAAAGGCTCCATTGAAACTGTTGTTACTGAGAACAGGGTAGAATTAATGTTTCCCTCCATTGATTCACAAATACGTTCGAATGAGCTTTAATAGGTTTCATCTGTCTATTTATAAAGTTAATTAAATATAATATACTAACTTAATTTAGTCAATTCGGTACAAATAGACATTGTATGTTTGCCTTTATACATTGAAACAGAGCAATTGATTAAATTATTTTTCACATGTTCTATTCGGAAAGGGGACTTTTCTTCCCTGCTAGGAGGGATCAAAGTGGCACTTTTCTGTTCAAGGCCATTTTGTTGCCAGTATAAAATATAACTCAATGAAATATGCAAATAGTATGCACATAATCAACTACAATTCATTTTTTGTCGTTTATACTATCTGCACATCATTTGTTTCATCACTAAGATCTTTTATTATCCTTATAGGTGATGTGAAAAACAGGATGTGGCACACGGTAGCAAAATTATTTCCACCTTGGACGTTAACACTCGAATCCCTCACTACGCTCAGAATTCAATGTTCGCCCTCGCCGTAAATATGTAATTTTGCTCCCTTCTGCCACAATGTACTATTAGAGGCAAACCCAGTTGGGGTATAGTGTGATAGTTGGCTCTTAGAACGGGCTCCGGGTTAGTACTTGTCTCTCACTCGCTCTCATACGTTCTTATTGAGATTGAGCGAAAGAGAAGCACAAACCCAAAGCACCTTCTAAGTGCTCACCGACAGTATGACTGTTCTTTTATACGGGATAATTGGCCCACAGCGACAAAGGTGAATATTGTCGTCAAACAGGTATTTTTAGGGCATAAGAAGGTAAAAACCCTTTTGAAGGTAAGTCCTGAGTCAAGTCAATATACATTTGCGATCTTAAGACTGCATCGCAAGTTAAAGGGTAAGGTGGTAGTAGTGATTTGGACGGGACCTACAAACTGAAGCTCATTGTCAGTTATTTTTGAGACAGAACACACGGGCCACTGATGGTAATTTAGCTCTGAGGGTCATATACAATATTAATATTGCATATCAATTCAGCTTCTTTTTTCGTGCAAATCTTCTCGTTCCCTATTTCTTGAAAACGAAATTATTGGCGTCTTTTCGTTCAAATAACTGCGCGACTGATCATGGTGAAGATCTTTCGGGTAGGTATATGTCCAGCAGACGACGTGTTATGCCTGTCATAATAATGATGATGATCTGCTAAACTTTCAAATACTTACTTCAATATAATTATACATCGCCAAGTCGCAGACCGCGTGTGCGTCCTCCCATCTCGTCTCAGAAAACTCCTGCAGTACTTCAGCTAAGCCGTCATCATACTTCTGGAACAATCTGTCGAGCAGAGTGCAGTCTTCGAACCCTGCGTTCATACCCTGCCCGTAGAACGGCACCACGGCGTGAGCAGCATCACCTATTATTAAGGCTCTGTCTTCCACGTGGTAAGGACGACACTGAAAGTTTAATCAATCTTGGTAAAATAATAATTGTAATTTGAAATGACCTTAATTATTCGAAGTAAAACCATATTATTTAAATAGAGTTTTACAGAGTTGTTCTGTCTACCTGCGCTTTAAAAAACTGTGAAAGAAATGTTTATCCAGCTACTCTTAACAATGAACAACAGGGATTTATACAAAAATGGAGGCGAAAAAGGTGACATGCCACCACTACACGACAAGTCACGAATAGCCTCGTGACGTTGATATTATGCCAGGACGTAATTAATGAGCTTAAAATTAATTATACAAGGTTATTTAGAACCGGATAAATGAAACACATTCAAGAGTTGTATGGATCGAATCATAATATCAAATACATGCATTTTAAAAAATATGTTTTACTACGGCAATATTTTTGTACTGCATGAGAACTTTATTATAAAACCACATTTCGGCTCAACACCACGGCTAACAGGTAGAGACAGATAATTTCAACATTTACTGCCTGATAACAAAACTAGCACGGAACGACAGAGTTAAAAAGATACATCTGCGGACATGACACTTCTTATAACTAACTGTCCAAGCAGCAGGCTATATAGGTAACTACTTTATCCCTAAGACTCCTTCGGCTCTATCTAATAAGTGTTATAAGAAAGGAATGCAGACAGTAAAATAATCTTATATCAGATATATAAGGGCCACTGCAGACAGTTCATAACCATCATAATAGCATTCTTCTTGGTATCCCAAGGTGGGCAGCAATCTTGATATGGCAAATGTCTATAGGGAATAGTTAACCTATTCGTTTACCATCACGTTTTAAAGACATCTCCATGCTTGAAAATGTGTGCATACTTCAACATTTAATTTAATTTGTAGGAAGGTACCTACATACCTTTACAGCAAGTAAAGTAGAAGGTGATCCACCAAAGAAGTCGTCAATCAACTTCTGCTTCCCGATCAACGGAATGGAATCAGGAAAGTACTTCTCGTAAAATTCCAGCAGCTTCTCCTCATTGCCTATGTTCTTGAAGTTGGTGAACGGCATGAATAGAGTCACGGTCCAGGAACAGTCCTGATTGGGCAGCGCAATCATCATGAAGTTTCCTCTCGGCCAGATGTGGAGGTAGTTTGGTGGCATCTGAAACTGTTTTAGAAATTGTCGTTGAGTAAAGTCACTTTAGGGATGCTAACGTAATAATGATTATTCTTTTCTATCATCTTCAAATGTACGAAATCACAAATTGATAGTGGCTTTTATAAACGGATAGCTAAATGATATTCAAGGTCCTTATTTTCGATCGCTTTAAGACCTTAAATCAAAACGAGGTATGTCTAAAGATGTAGGTATGTATTGTAACTTTATTGATAAAATAAAAAGAATTATGTTAGTTAGTGAGGATTCAAGGGACAGCTGCTCTTATGAAACAAATTTTGGAAATTAATCTACGAAACAACAAAGACCTGAAATATTTTATGTTATGGTACGGTATATTACATAAATGTTCCAAATCACTCAACAATCTAAGCCGGATAGAGGCTCTTTTGATAAGATGACAAGACACCTTCAACATTGTACAATCATGTAATCTGAATCGAAATGTATTGTTAGTCTGTCAAATGATTTCACCTAAGAAAGTAGATTATGCATCAACGTGATCGCTCTTTTACCATTGGCTTAAATTGTTGAGCCTAAACCGTGATAGAAAGCACCCTGTTACAAATAATGACTAGCATAGCATAGGAACATTATATCCATGCCCTGAGGGGAATAAAAAAAATAAAAAAAATGGCCATTGTGCTTGTCTGCCTTCACCATACCATAAAAAGAAAGATTGATACTGACGTTCTGCAACAGCAATTAAAGTACGTGGCGGTACAAAACAAAACATAATTTACGGTATAATTTAGGTACCTACACGAGTTTTATAGGGAAACGGCTTAATCCGTTCAGTTGACAAGGGACTCAGCCAGACTTGAGATTTATTACCCACATTAACGTTTAACGAACTTCACATACTTGTAATTTAAAAGGAGGAATGTTGCTTAAAGTTAATGATCAACGTGTGTGATTTTAAAAGAGTTATTTGGATTATTTATTCACGTATTATTTTAAATACGATATTATTTTGTAAGAATATTATTTTCGGGTCTCTGTTTATTTGTAATTCGGCTATAACGTCGACAAATGTTATGCAAAATGATGCAAGAAAACTCCACTGGGAGGAGAGGTAGTCCTGACAAAGGTAAATAATTTACCTAATAGCAGAACCCAACCTTGGGTCTGAGGACCTGATAGATTTTGCCTACGATAACAGTTCAAAAACTGCACGACGATTTTTAAATATAATCGCTCTAGGAATGGCGTGGCTGAAGCAGGTTTACACCGCGCCATAGAATATTTAAATAGAAAAAAAGTCGTTTCCAGCCCTTTAGAAGTTTAGACTTCAGATTGGCGCTGTCTCCGCTCTTTTAGTCCTCATGATGCAATAACCAGTGGGTCTCAGAACCCACTTACTACCAGATGGCCTGTGTTCCTCAAGAACTTACCCCGCCACTCTCCCCCGCCGGTATGCACAGCTCGAGGTACCCGTGCTCAATGTACTGCTGGCTGTAGTCGAAGAGCGGCTCCTTCATCATGGACTTGCGCACGCTGGAGAAAGCCCCGTCGGCGCCTACCACCAGGTCAGCTGTCACCTCCACGGTTTCGTTGGTAAATCTGAAAAAGCTGGCTGTATCACTAGGGGTAATTTAGAATAATAACGCATAGTCCTGTATATCATAGTATGTAGGAGTTAGTTCTTTACAAAAAGTGGAGCACAGATTTTTTAGGTCTATATTTTTTAGCTTTCAGCTTTTCTTTGTAAAAATATATTCTTCCGCCGCTCGTAACTTTATACCGGTAAGAAATAAAATAGACATACACAAACAAATACAAATATACACAAACTGTGCGCAATTTTGTCTTGTTTGTACTAAATCGATCTTCCATAGAAAATTAAAAAACTTTTTGTTACGGGGATGCTTCTACAGTATTGATAAGATATTTCGAGATACACAAAATACTACTTAATTTGTTATTTAATGAGAGAGCACTATAAATTTATGTCCGTGCTTCTTCTCTCCCTTCTACTATTTCCTATGACATGTGTGACAAGAGTTAGTTTTAAGGGAAAAAAAACTGCACCTACTTACATATTTCAAACACAATAATTGCATTGTTTATGAATAAATGCCATGAACTATGAACTATGAACTTCTTATAGATACTTTTATCGTGAAGTTTGGTACCGTCAGTTAATGGTACACGGGCGCAGCAGAAAATATCTTTCTATTAAAAGAAAATTCTGCGAAGACATACGTTCTATGAAATGAGTGTCGGTGAAACAAGATTAAGTTTCGAGTATACAGTAGGTACTGGTCAGCCATCGTCGGCTGTCTATCGCTATCACACCCGGTTACCTTAAGTTAGACTTTTGACCACAAATAAAATACTAGGAAGTAACGACTGTTTGCGAAACGATATACTTTGCCAAATGATGATTTGGTAAAACATTAGTGAACCCCTTCCACCACTAAAAAGGTATAAAAAAAATGAAAATAAGGATATTAGTAAAGATGCCTTGCAAAAGAGCTTTACGTTGCTTATTTATTTTCTATCTTGTCTTACAAAATCCTAGCTACGCCCTCACGTACTCCAATTGTTTTTGAACTCACAAATAAGGTACATCCTCAAAAATTAGACACAAATAAATAATTACGTATCAATACAAAGTAACTTACTTGTCAAATGTTAATGACCCTTTTCGTAGATTGGCTGCCACTAATTTGTGATTGAAATGCCTTTCAATATTCTCATACTTCTCCGATTCTGAAAATTATGACACAAAATTAATAATCTCGAGAATATTTCTCTGTAACACGATCAGCCAATTAAATTCGTTAATTTGGTGATAGTACTGATAGTCATTTATTTACCTTGCAAAAGCAATCCGTTCAGGTAGTTACGGCCAACTGAGTAAATACACTGTGAACAGGAAAAACGGAATTTAATATCCTGATCCAGGATTCTGAATAAAACCTAACCTTATAGTATAACTTTTTGTTTTAACGAAGTGAAAGCATGTAACAAGAAAAATATGAAAAACTTCGTTCCGTTTTTTTGAGGATTGTAACCGTACAAATGGAGCTTGAGGACAATATGACAGACGAAATTATACTTAGCTTCTAATAGGATAACGTTTAATGAAACAGTGCAACATCTTTTCCTAAAATATTATACGACATAGCATTTAATTTGCAAATTAAGATAATGTTAAATAAGTCCTTTTTAATTTAATTACCGTGCATGCGTGACCTTCTGTAATTAATAGGGTGCTTAGCTTGTAAGTGTGCATGTACATTATTCATGAAACAGTGTACTTATTGTTGGAGGTCCTAATAAAGGAATAAATAAAATATAGGGCAATTTTTCCTATTTTTTCCAAGGTATACTCCCAAGGGCGTAGCGAGGTAAGGTAAGATGCAGGTAGCCTATCATTAAAAAAAATCTCTTGGTTTGTCTGCCTGCCCCCCCTTAACAAAATCCTAGCTACGCCCTTGTGTACTCCAATTGATTTTGAACTCACAAATAAGTTACATTCTCAAAACTTAGACAAATAATAATTATAATAAAATTGTCACATACCTATTGAGTTATTTACGACACATCAGCCCAGTTGGTAGTGACCCTGCCTACGAAGCTAGCGGTCCCGGGTTCAAATCCCGATAAGGGCAGATATTTGTGTGATGAGCGCAAGTATTTATGAGTCTTGGTCTATCTGTGTGCGGGTATTTATTTCTGAGTCTTGTACGTTTTCTATGTATTTAAGTATTTTTTTCTCTATATAAGTAAGTTTATCGTAAAATGGGTACAAGCTTAGTTTGGGACTAGGTCAATTTGTGTGACACGGTCCTCTGATTTATTTATTTGAAAACTTGCCTGATTGGTCCTCGCGTCATACGGGATGGCGTACGTAGACCCGTCCGGCCGGTGGATCATGCGCGCCCGCATGGGGATGCCATGGTCCTGGATCATCTGGTCTTCCAGCCCCACGTCCTTGAGCGCAGTGCGCCCGCGCAGGGACAGCGCGAGGTTGATCGAGCGACCCCGAGCCAGCGGAGTCTTACGTATGTCTGAGGGTTATTTTGTAAGTAAGTAAATTCGGGGGACAACAGCCCCCACTCCACATAATGGGTCAACGTAGGGATGAAGTAATTCGTAACAGTGAGATATAAGAATATGTTGCTCGCTCTAAGATGTAAATGCGTCTCATATACTGATAAGCCATCGTGTAGAGCGGCCATTACACGACATGACCCTACACAATACACACACGATACTACCATCCATGAGAAGAAGGTGGTATAGAAGTATGTGGTTTGCACTTATTGTCTTTTTGCCTTGGCCGTGCTCGGCTTATCAGTATTAGAATATTTAGACAAATATTTATATTCCCCAATGCTCATGCAAAGTGGTGACTTCCCTCCAAGAAGGCCGTAAGGCTCGTTTGCCTCCGTCTCATATAAAAATAAGTAACTGTCCAAATTTTCTTTTATGAGCTGAGCTCGGAATAGGTAGTGCCTATTTACCTAAACCTAGCGGGAGGCTGTTATTTCAAGATAAATAAATAAATAATATGCAATATAACAAGATTTATAAGTAAAGTCTCCAGCCTTTAGCGTAATATACTAAATCCCGGGAAATCCCGCATTCAATAAGAATAAATAATTGTTTTTGGTGGTTGTAACCACTCTTAGTAACGTCCTCCCGCGAAGTTTGGGTAAATAGGCACTACCTATTCCGAGCTCCGTTTATGAGTTAAGCTTTCATTGCAGACTGCACTTTTTTTGAACAGTTCACATCAGCTTCACTAAAGCCCAAACTCGGTTGGTTCGGCGGGATTCCGTGCCATTGATTACTCCATCCTTCCTATCACCAGATCAGCTCTATACCATAATGAACATATTATTATTATTGTATGCTTTCCGTTAGCTTAGTTAGTAGTGACCCTTCTACGAAGCTAGCGGTCCCGGCTTCGATACCTGGTATGAGTAAATATTTGTGTGCGGGTATTTATTTCTGAGTCTTGGACGTTTTCTATGTATTTAAGTATTTATTTCTCTTTTGAAGTACTTATATCGTTGTCGGTCGGTCACAGTACAAAAAGTACTGAGTTTGACTGAAGTAGCATGACACGTTCGTACGTTTCCGTGAAAATACGAAGGAAAACAATTATGCACTACACCCTGTACCCATAGTACAAGCCTAGAGGTTAGTTAGACACTAGTATAGGTGAATTTGTTTGAGATTGTACCCTGATATTTATTATTTATTAATATTAATTGACCTTCGGGTTTACTTTTGTGTTCCTCAACCGATTACAAAACAGTAAGTTGTTAAAACTGGCCTTGCCAGATTTGAACAGGAATGACAGACATACGAACAAATAAAGTTAAATAAAGGCTCGTAAAACGCAAACCTGGGACCCACTTGCCCCCGCCAATAAGCGATACTCCAAATTTAATAAAGATAAAGATAAAAAAGATAAAAGAAATTTATTCAGTAAGTAGGCCGCTCGGGCACTTTTACACGTCAAGATACTACCAGCGCTTCCCAAGAGGAGACCACTGCTGAGAAGAAACGCCGCAAGAAACTCAGCAGTCAGTCATTTTTTAAACTTATTACTTAATAGCCAAATGAATCTTCTCTTACTAGTAATAAGATTGCGATTGCTATAGGAGTTTTATGTGAGATGCTGCCATTTGGATTAGCAGATCGTCTATGACCTCAGTGTTTAGTTTTTAAGCTTAATACATCGCTTTTTACCTAAGTGATCACGTCAACAATATAAGCGAGTAAAAGCAGAGTGATCTCGCCCCGATATCGCTAAGTTTGTGAATTATATAATAATAATAATATACAATAAATATCAGGGGACAATGCCACAACTGACCTCGTCCCAAACTAAGCTCTAGGCTTGTGCTATGAAAACATCCATGACACAGAAACAAATATTCGTGCTCATCACACAAATATCTGCCCTTACCGGGATTTGGACCTAGGACCGCTATAATTATATATATATTATTCTTAGATATTTATTTAATTTTCTGTAAATTAGGTTTTTTATAATAAACATTCAAATATAAAAGTAAAATAATAATACTAATACAAACCTAACCTAACCTACGGGTGCCGCCGGCAGCGGGGCAGGGCTCAAGCTACCGGTGGTTAGGGCTGCACAGAGAGGAACCTCCTCACAATGCGTGCCGTGTCGAGGAGTACACAGGAGGAAACAACTATCGGGACAATGATCGTCGAGTCAACATCCCACATGGCGGTCACCTCGTGAGCCAAGTCAAGGTACTTGCTGAGCTTGTCCTTCTCGGCCTTCACGAGGTTCTCGTCATGCGGGATGGTGACGTCGACGAGCACTGCCCGGCGTTGAGATCGATCTGCCAACACGAGGCTTATTAGCGACAATAGTCCTGTCCGTGACGACAGATCGATCCCAATAGAGCGTAGCACGACCATTTTCGAGAACTGGCGCCAGTGCGTACTTATAGTACGGCACTTCAGAATCAACAAGATCATATTGAAGGGCAAGTTGTTGATGGATGATCCTGGCCACGAGGTTATGTCTGTGCAAGTACTCACCTATGATGTGACCTAATTGTACACAGTTTCTGACAATAAATGAATCTTATCTTATCTTATCTTATCTTATCTTATCTTATCACCATTGGCCAAATGCGAACTACCGGAAATTATATGTCTGAGGGACTCGCCTGGGCAACGGCACGCTCGACAAATGTCAACCGTGCCATCCCTCAGAATATATCTCCGGTAATTGTTCGTCATTATGACCTCGTCAGCAATTGCACAGACAAAACCTTCGGTTTCCCCAAAAAGGTCACCAAAACGTAGCCAGTTCACGGACACTAAAAAGTCTACATCGGGCCTGGTTAGGGCCCGGTAGAAGCGTCCGTGTAACTCCTTGCTCTTCCATAATATGTTCTTGCGGTCCTCAGTGTTCAACACCGTTGGTCTGCGCCAGTTCCCGTTTGCCAAGGAGAGAGGCGTGAGGTTCCTGTCTACTGCAACCACATCACGATGCATCCTACACTCATTGTTAAGGAAATAATCCCTGAGATTGCACACCTAGCGGTTGTGGAGATTCTATATATAGATATATTATTATTATTATTATTATTTATAGCTAAGTAGGCAGGGTCACTACCAACTAACTAGGCCAGCGCGTCTACGTTGGCCTAGTTGGTAGTTGTTAACTTTATTGAAAAGGATTTTTAAATAGGAAGTTCTGAAGCTAAACAAAAATCTTCCCTTAAGGGGATTGTGAAGCGATTCCCAATCACGTAGCCATAATAAAAACTCCACACAAATTTAGCTCCGGGCGGCTTCTCACCTCATATATCAAGTCAGATTTCCACGATTTTTAATAACTAGGTTTATATATTCCCTTTTTTAAGAAATTTTATCTTGTAATGGAAAACGTTGTTTATCATAATATCTAGAACATATCCAAGCATCGTAAAAATCGGACTAGGTTTAATTAAAGGGAAAGATACGTTACGGCATTTCGTTTGAACATGTTCAACCTCTCAGTCTTCTTAATCAATACCTAATCTGGCCATAAGTTCTGTTACTAAGGTTGAGTCAAATAAAACTAACTATTTAATGTTTATTTTTTAATTTCAATACGTATAAAAATTAAAAACTCAATTAATGTACCGTTTTAAGAACAAATAATCATTCTATATATTCGCCGCAATTTCTTATACGATCTTTTAGCATTCACAAAAGCATTCACAGCCGGGATCGATAAAATTACGCATGACTTTTCTGTAAATTTCACTTTTTAAAAACGCTTAAAAGTTGGTTTTTGTTAACCACGGAACTTTTTTTATTTAATTATTATAAAACTTCCTTTCTCTGTGTATGTTTAGAAACCAACATTATATTTCTCAACAAGACTCAATTCCAGCTTATGGAGCAAGAGATTTGGTGTGTTTTTCGTATTACTGCAAAATGTAGTGAAATCGTAAAGTCAATTTAATGAGACATCAAGATTGACAACAGAACTTATGGCCCGACTAGATACAACAATCATCTGGAGTGTACACGTGTTTCCGCCATTAAAACGGTATAAACCCAAGGCTTTTGGACTGGTTATTTCATTAAAATATACTAAACATGAGACCAGATAACTAGGGACGATTCGAGACTGTTTTAAATAGACATTCTAAATATAGTGTTTGATTTACGTAATTTTATTTTTTTCTTAAATATATTAACATCAATTTGCATGCTTAGAGATCAGCTATAGGTAACTCAACAATAATGTCAGTAGTATAGGAGGACTATCTAACAGATAAAAATGCTTGGCCTAATCTAAACTAAACACCTAAATAACTTGATAATAAATTAGTTTCCAAAAATTTATGTAAATATGGTATTTTATCTAGTGGACACGGTTGCTGTAGGAGAATGTATCGAAACTTTGTATGTGGTTGTCTTTCACTATCATAGGTAAAAGGATAATTTATATATATATTTACTACTACTATTTATTAGTCCCTATAAACATTCTGAGTTTTGACACATTGTCCAGTTCAAGCTACGCTAGAATATATTTATTTACTTTATTTTATGTTAGATTCATTGTTTTATATAATGCTAGGTTAAGCTTTATAATTGTATAATATCATAAGTAGTATTTAAAAAAAATACTGTCTATTGAGTTTCTTGCGGTGTTTCTTCTCAGCAGTGGTCTCTTTCGCAGCGCTGGTAGATTTTTGACGTATAAAAGTGCCCTGCTTGCTGAATAAACATCTTTTATCTTATCTTTTTATAATAACGATATACATATATGTATACGAAAGAAATAAGAACTTAAACAATTGAAATGACATATAGACCCTGTGGGGCTAGATAAGTTGCATAAGTTACGTAAGACAAGACGTATTCGGAGTTCGATATCCGTATCCAAAATTTATAGGATCGACGTAAGCTGTCAGACGGTCACGTCGAGCGCCTACGTCAATTCCATACAATTGACAAATTTCGATAATCGTTTACGTTAGCGTTAAGCAAGTTGTCTAGCCATAGGTCAGTTTCGTCCTGCCATTTCGATACATGCCAAGACAAGCCGAATTCTTTATTTCCAGTTATAATTAGAGTTAGGACTTTTGGTGGCCAATCGTGGTTCCAGAATCCATGGAGTCGCTATTTCCTAATTATTATAATACATAACACTTTGATTTTGACCTTCAGTATTTTAATATTTCAAAATTCATTTATTCGTTATTCGGCCGCACCATTTAAATTAATTTTGGTATTGAGGATATCTCTGATGTGAAAGCGTTACAAACAAGCAAATATTAATAGCTATGAAATAACCGAACTAAATATGTATTTAGTTCATTTTTGAATATGATAATACCGAAGGTCAAAATCAATGTGTTATGTATTATAATAATTAGGAAATATCGACTCCATGGATTCTATAGAACCACGAAATGCCACCAAAATCCTAACCCTAGTTATAATACTTAAGAGGATTATGAAGCGCCGCTAAAATCGCGTAGCTGTCAAAAAAAATCTTACTTTAGCTCCGGGCGACGTTTCTCACCAAGTAAATCAAATAAAATGTCCACTATTTTTTAATATTTAGTAGTTATTATGCAAAACTAGGCCTGCACGTTTCTGTTTTTGATTTTTTAAATTTGTTTCATTCTAAGAAATATTTTCTTGAAAAGTAAAACGAGAGACATAGTTTTTCGTGATATCACAACACAACACATTAAAACGGTTGAAATACTCACAGCAGTGTATGTGATGACTAATGACCACTCTTACGACAAAACATTTAAATGTGTAGTGACACCAAAAATTAAAGGTGCCCCATACAATAATGGTACAGAACCCTTCAAGTGCAAGTGCAAGTCGACCTCGCACTTGGCTGAATTAATCTTTTTAATATTTAATAAAAGCTATAAATGGTGGTTTAATGCCGCAGACCTTCAATAAAGACTGCCACAAAACTATAAAATATAAATGCGAGCTATCTGTGACACAGAAATATACAGTACTAACAGCCGTCATCATTATCTTAAATAGGTATTCATAGTCATTTGACTTGTCAATAACTTAGCGCTCATTTAAAAGATATTGAATAATAGCTTCTGCCCGCGACCTCGTCCACGTTGGTTACGATTATCGTTAGTCGAAACTTTAAATTTTTCTGGGATGAAAAGTACCCTATGTGTTAATCTGGGGTACCTATAGCTATCTCCATTTCAAATTTCATCTAAATCGGTCCAGCCGTTGCAAGGCGTTTTCCAAAAAAAAGTGCACGTAGTTTAGGACTAAAATTAACAACAGTAATTTTTCCATTACGTCACGATAATTAGTCATACATTTATATACTACCCTCATACGCCAGAAGGCGGTATCTCACATTAAATAACCGAAGCAGTTTCAATCCTCACTCGTTACTAAAATGGTTGAATTTGCTATAGGAGTTTGGTCTGAGATTTTTAACCGTCGTGCATATGACGTCAGTTTGCAAACAGGTGTTTAAAAGACCAGTATTTAAAGGTTGAAATAGTTCTGCATAAATCCTTAATAAACTTTCTGAGTTCTTCCATACTGGTATTGAGATGGACAGTAGCGAAAAAAATCGAGTAAAAAATTATTTTGACTGCGAACAAACTGTACTTACTTATTTTATTTCACTCTAAAAATGGTCATTCTGAGATAATCGGCATCAAAAGTTCGATCACTGAGCCTCTATTCTACGTTAAGAGAATTGTGACTCTAAAAATTTCCATACAATATGCAATAATGTTTCTCCCCCATAAAACCTAGTCCGCTTTTTACGATTTCTGAATATCTTGTTGATATTATGAAAAATTACGTCTGTACGTATTCCTTTAAAATAATGTTTTTTTTTTAGAAAAAAAACATTGGAATCGTACAGACCTTATTTTTTATAATAACTACAACTTTAAAAAAAATGTGGAAAGGGGGTCAAAAACGTTATGGCCCAGAGCTAAATTAGTAGGTATGGATTTTTTTTAACAGCTACGCGAATTAAGCGTCGGTTCACTATATTATTAACAGTATCGTTTATTAACTCAGCCGCCATTATTGACACGTAAATAAGAGCTATCAAAACATTGACAATACGATAACGGGTCAATAGCGATATTGTTAACGTCGTAGAATAGAAACCCTAGTAATAGTATATATTTTTCTTCCTCTATTATTTTGTGTACGAAGGGTTTACATTTACAAAAATAAGAAATTTTAATAGTAAAGTTTACCCGCTTATAAATTATTAATTTCAATTCTTACCTTCGCGATATTCATAAAGATGAACCCGATGTCCTCGTTTCGCTAAATACAGTGCTTCCAACGAACCAACCTACAAAAGCCGCATTAAATTTATTTCATTAATTATATTCAATACCACAAACTATTATTTTTGAAGGTATATCAAACATAAAAAAAAACATTTAAAAGAACCCTACATTGCGATATTTTACGATAAGTCGCAATGCAGTGCATTCGAAAACGAAAATCGTACTCAGTGTAAACAAATGAGAAGATGATTTATTTATTACGTTCAGTGGAAAGTTACAACAAAAATCTTCACAATAACGTTTTTACGTAAACTGTTGGTAAGTTAAAACAAGTGGAGCTTTAGTTTTATCGAAATATTCTCACTGTGTCATTTTATTTTAAAAAACTTACTAGTCCACCGCCAACAATAGCAATATTCAACTGTTTTTTATGTCCATTTTGAAGCTGCGCCATCACTACGAAGTATCTTATCTATCAAACAAAATTCCAAACTATATTTAAAAAACTTCGATAATTGCAGTCGATTGAATCAATCTATCAATTGCCCCTTCGTCATGCAAGTTTGAAGGCACGACTTCGACTAACAAAGTAAATGAAACCAAATACATCTAGAACCAAAATTGGTACCAAGAAAACTATCCAGCGATACCCACACTATGAACACTGACCATTGACCCTTATACATTGAAGTGTTTGTTTCGTTATCACTACAAGGGAGCAATGTACTTGTTGGTAATTACTATGTTTCATTTTGTAAGTGAGATATCTACAATAGTTTCTAGGCTAGTGCTTTATTAGTATTGACCTAAAGACTTGTTGATTTGGTTTTATCTTCGCTGATATTAACACAATTGCATAATGAATTTGTCTAAAGTAAATTATACCGACTTCGTTTTCTTCCACATTAATAAAGATTTTTTAATTGATAAGTCATAAGCGTCTATTTTGCACACGAGTCTTTGGGTAAATTAGATATTTGTGAAACATAATATTCAAATTCTAATTCCGACTTATAAGGCTAAAATATAGGTATGCGAAAAAATACCGGTCAACTAAGATTGACTGGCCAACACCACCGCCATACCATACCACCACCACCACCGTCTTCATTAGATACCATTTTAAATGGAAATATTTTTTGCGTTCTGAAGGCGGTTTTTTTGTTTTTAAAACGTCTATTTTTCAGTAATGAGTTATTCGTGTAATTAAGTATCACTATAAAGACTGGTTGAGCCTTTGACAGAGTGTGGCACAGGCTTACCGTCTAAACTATCTACCTACCATCAGTACCATCCATATATATATTTATTATACCTACATATTTATTTGCTATTATTATTTTAATCTTCTGTATCTTTAATACGTTGTACGTTTAGCCATCCGTTGTTTTTATTCTTCTCTCAATCGCTCAAAGGTTAACTGGAAGAGATCCCTTATAGGGATAAGTTCGCCTTTGTACATACCTTTTTTTGTTTCTGTTTATTTTTTGATTTGTTATTTTCTGTTTGTACAATAAAGAGTTTACATACATACATACATACATACCATCATACGGGCTTCTTGAGAAATTATGCGCGTAGATTGCCAGCTTTCTTTCTTGTTGTAACCTTTAAGTTCAATGAAGAATCTTACTCCGATCTAAGCCCGGTTACGCCGTTGTTCCGCAGGGATGTGTGTTATCTCCCTCTCTGTTTCTCCTAAATAACAATGACAAAGTAAGAAGCAGCAACATTAAATACCATGCAAATAATGTTTATGACAGTCATGGTCATACATAGTCGTGCCATTATCTCTTAGGAAAATGTCACTAAGAATCGCAACAAACTTGTGTCAGACATTGAAACATACTCTTTTTCTTAAGCGTCCGCAACACATCTGCGATTCCTCTTCTGGCATTTCAGGTGTCGATTTACGGCGGTAATTCTCTAGCTAGCTTGCTTCCACAATACTTCGTTTGTTTAGTTACGTACTTAAAAAATTGGTAACAATCTAAACCACGTGGCATAGTTAAAAAGTGATTTTATCGAATTTTGACGTACCTTCAGTTTTTACCTTCAGTTAAATTGTGACCTTAAAATATTCCGTTACAAGTTCCTACTATTCTAATTACATCCACTTAACTACTGGACGGTTCGTCCAATCGAAGTCAATCGATGTGCCACCCAATATGCGGCATTTAGGTGACAATAGTAATTTGAACCGAGCCATTCGATACAAAGCCGCTGTCTTATATTACCGAGGGGATATAACGATATGATTTTAGCCTTTATCCTTACTAGCATTAGGTATAAACTTAATCTGCTAGTTATTTTTCCTTTCTCTTGACCAAAGGCATCTGAAAATCGAAACGCACGTACGAAGCCCAATGTTTTATGAATAACTAGACCGAGAAATAGTAAAAGAAATGATTATTCAAAACTAACGCAGGCATCATTAATTTGACTGTTATTGTTGTAATCCTTCAATTCCGAATTAAATAGATTGTTGCTAGAAAGTGAGTAGACAAAGTTTTAAATAAAATGTAACTGGAAACCATTGTGATTTTTTTTACCCGAAGCCGAATGAGAGCAATGCTTTTGTTGGTTCTTTGTTCCCTTATAACGGCTGAACGGATGGCGATTTCGACAAGAGAGTAGTCGACATGATCCACATAGCAGTTTGGTTTTAAAGCTTGCTTTTTGCTACATTTGATACCACTATGCGAGCATCGTATAGCTAGTACATACAAATGCGGTTCCTAGAGAAAAACAGGGTAAAATCAGATAAAACTGACAAGTCCCAGGATAGTAAAAGGGACAGGACGAATATGACTCCTACAACTCAATCTCTTTCACTGACTCGAACTTGAAAGGATTTCATAAAGCCTCCGAAGTGCAAGAACCGAAGCGATCGCAGTTGAACACAGTCATACTTTACAACATTGTTCGGCGTAGAGGAGTGATGCAGTCAGAACACTGCTCTACGCAGACAACGATATACCATATTTTGAATCCAATTTCAATGAAGTTGCTCGGTCTCATAAAGTCAACATTTTGGATAGGTAGTCATAAACATGTACAAGTTCACACAGGAAAAAATATCAGGGTCGAGATTCTAGGCGGTTAAAACCAAATCGACTTTCACCTGTTATCGTATGGTCAACGTGTTGATAACTATTATTTACTTGACAGTAATGGCGGCAGAGTAAAAAGAATACCTAGTATAGAAGCCCTGGACGCCTGTCACTGACAATAAGGTCCATGCACACGTATATTTGACACGGTAACTGTATAGATATCAGTCGCGAGGCGTTCGTACAAGCCGATTATTTACGGCTTTACCAAAAATTCCTATGCATAGAGTAGGTATACAAACAAAACGTAAAACCGCCACACGCCATACACCTTTTTTTGCTCCGGCTTGTCTATTTATTTACGTGACGCTTCGCCACTGATAGATATAATACATGCCGTTGACTGTACATACATTATTTTGTTCTTGACTGTACTTATATTATTGCGGTCTTAGGATTGCAGTCTTAAGTTTGTAGTCTTGAGAATGCAAATGTATCTGGGTCACTACACTATCAGATGGCGTGACAAGAAAAAAAATCATACTGCGAACCCTCGTAATTCGGAACACAAGCGATTTGCATGGCCACAACATGCCGTTTCATATTATCTACTGTCGCGACGTTAATAGAAATTATGTTCTGTATGGTCAACGCGTATTGTAACTTGTGGCGACACAAATGTTCCCAGAACTCTAGTATTAAGATAGACAAGAAGTGAACCCTGACAAGATCCTGAAACAGCACAATCATGAAATTTCTCAATATTAATAATGATGACCGCAGTAAAACATTGCTCGACTTACTTGTTGCATGTGAAGAAATTTTAATAACAGCATTGTTTTACTGCAGTTAACATTATGAACATTCAGAAAGTTCATGGTTGTGCAATACCAGTGCCAGGATTGACTTCTTATCTGCCGAGTACTGTAGATTTTTAGAGACGATCATAACACGTAAAGAAAAAAAAGTCAATTCTATAAAAAAATATTATATTAATTACTCTTATTTATTTATTACCGCTTACAATTACTTAAATTTACTTAAAAGCTCATATTGCTCGGCATAGTGGATATATCTTCGGACGGACTTTGGCTCGAGCTGAAAGAACTGAGCGTTTCCCTCGTCTCATCCTTTATCCTTAAATGGTCAGTGGTGGAAGGGGGCCGGGGCGGGAAGGGCCTGTCTCTATGGTCTTTGTCCTTTCCGGATTTCTCCTTGCTACTGTGCTTGTGCTTATGCTTGTGTTTGTGTTTTTTCTTGTCTTTCTTCTTCTTCTTGGGCTGCAACAAATATACATTGTTATCAAAATGTTGATAATAATATAAACTTCTAAATTGATAGACTGCATCAAACGTCCCTCCTTTCTAGTTTGGGCGTTTTCCAAAAAAGGTGCTCAAAGTTAAGGACTTTATTAACATCGGTAACTTTTCCATTACGTCACGATAATTAGTCATACATTTACTCAGGAGCAAAAATACCGGGTCAGAGTGCGTTTATCATACAAACGAGACTATTTCGAAGCCATCGTTCCTCGCTTGGGGTTGTTTTGAGTGAGGTTTAATGGTGGGTACAGCGAGGTTCAATAGAGGGTCAAAAGTTCTTAAGATACCTAACTGATAGCACCATCAGTTAACACCACAGCGGGAGAGTTTGGGTCAGCACTTGAATTTCCTTACATTTTATTGCCATTTTAGATGTTTTTCTGAACATGCTCAATTCCGGCGTTAACCGCAGATTTATTCAGTTGGGTATCCTAGGCACTCTGGAAGTCCTGTATCGATGCTCGAGGTATTCATCATCAGATTTCACTAAAAGCATTCCCTGGCGAGGAACCAAGGCTTCGAAATAGCCTCTTTAGTATGAAAAACGCACTTTGACCCGTTATTTTTGCTCCTGAGTGTATATACTGCCCTCACATTCTCACATTCAAAAACCGAAGTAGTTTTAAACCTCACTCGTGTGTGGCTATACTGAGTGGCATCTCAGACAAAACTCCTGTAGCAAATGCAACCATTTGACTAACGACTGAAGATTGAAAATGACGTAGTGGAAAAGTTACCGTTGTTAACTTTAGTTAGTCCTTAAACACATGCACTTTTTTTGAAAAACGGCCTATTTTTGTGTTTTCTTATAAACTATCATATCAAGTATCATCTTGAAAACGAGGAGTGGTTTTTTGTTGTTATGACTAAGTTTAATAACCTTCGCTTTGTCAACTTAACAGAAATATTGTTATTAAATTGTCATTTACCCTATAATTTGTTTATTATTTGTACAACAAAAAACCTTTACTTTGTATACTCGTGTGCCTTCTCCTTAACCATTTTTACGGTTCCATACAAAACTGTTAAAAAAGGAACCCTTATGGTGAGACTTCTGTGACTGTCTGTTTGTCACAGTAATCTTTCTCTGAAACTATATAAGCTTTGAACTTGAAACATTTTTAGTAAAAAAATAAGTTTTTTTTAATCTTTGAAAAGGAATCTAGAATGGGCGGTTGAGAAATGAAAGTGATTTGATTATTGGGAACGTGGTGTCATGTAAAATAACTCAATATGCACGTTTCAAAACTATGTATTTTTAATTTAATTTTCCGTGACGTTAAGATTAATTTAATTTCCAGAAAAAAAAACTTAATTATCAGAGCCCCGCAGCACTTTATTGTTTTTTTTAAGTACCTTAGGCGCGCCCATGTCGTCTTTGTCCCGGAACATGCCGGGCTCGAAGCCGACGGGGCCCGAGGTGCCCGGGATGCCCGGCAGCGGCGCCGCGTTGTCCGAGATGAACTCACGCTTTGAATCATCCTGTGGAAAGAAACCAGGTGTTAGCCGGATGGAGAAAACAGAAAGATATCGATGATACGTCAGCACGGCAGACCAGGATCTCTATTCTACTCTGGAAAACCATATTGCCTTTGAATTGTTATCGTATCGTCAACGTTACGACCGCTCTTATTTACTTGACAGTAATGGAGGCAGAGTAATAAGACAATACGAAAGCGTGTCAAAAGCAATATGGCTTTACCCAGTAGAATAGAGGCCCTGCTGGGACATTCCAAAAACAAAAAATATATCGATAAATAACATGTCGACATTATGTTGCTGATAATAAATAAATATAAAATCTCAAGAATAAAGAGGGTACTTATAGGAGAAAAAAGTAAGTAAATTACCTGTTGCATGTAGTTGAAACACATCCGTATAAAACGTTCGAAATTCTATATTTGAAAGACCGTAGCAGGATAAGGGACGGAAAAATGCCATTTCATATTTTGACTTGATTTTGTTCCTACTGTTCCTTACATCTAGAAGTGCAATTGAGCCAAGTTTGGTTGAAAACTACCTACCTACGTCTACCAAGAAGGAAAAAAAATTGACTTATCTGTTTTTTACGGAAGTGTTAAAAACGGGGACTCTTTTCTTTTTAAATGTATTTAATTAAACTTAACAAAATGAAAAAAGTCAGATTTCATGAATTCATGAATTATTTTTTTTGCTGATGAATTTTTCAACGAAACTTGGCACTATTCCACTGCTATAAGGAACAGTGGGAAAAATAACATAAAAGAGCATTTCCCCTTTCCTTATCCTGCTGTAAAATCCATGTTAATTTTGTACAGAACTACATGCAAGGGGTCATTTACTTGAGTTTCTACAATCTACTGAAAACCCTCCATAGGTACCCTCTTTGTTCTTAAGATAATAAAACGTCATGGATGTAATTTCAAACAAAACAAGACAATTATTACTGACAACAACTGAAAAAATATTGATTATTTACTATGAAAATCATTTCAAAATGAAACATTATTGTGTTTATTTTAAAATGTAGAAAGAATTTATTAATGTTGTGTAACATCTTGATCTTGAGTAACGTCGATATAATTTTGTGTTGTAAAAACATTTTCCTACATCACCTCAGTATTCGTGCCCCGAGTTAGCTAGCATACGTCTGTCTGGTGAGAAGTTAAAAATACTTTCATCATTTTTAACCACTACATGACTACACTCTCATCTCAACCCTGTACATTTTTACAGATTTCTAAAGATGTTATTGTATAGTGTAGCTCTTTAAGTAGTCTAAGGTACTTACTCCACTGTACACCCTGATCGGCATATCATGCACCGAGGTGACGTCAATCTTGATGTCTTCTTCCTTAATGCTAGAGACAGGGACAGGTAGATTGTCATGTTTGTTGTCCAGCTCCATTGGGGACGGGAGGTGAATGCCCGACTCGTGGACCAGCGACTCATCAGCCTCGAATTTAATCTGAAAATAATGTGATAATGAACTACTGACATCAGAACAAAAGGAACGTGAAGGAAGAATACTTTTTTTTCAAAATTTAAATTACAGTTCAAAATATTTATCATCGTCTGTCGTGACGATAGGTAGTCGTGCAGATGAAAAACAGCAATTTTTCTATAAGTGCGACCCCTCTAATAGGATCTAAGACCCGCCTTTATACAAAGGTGCACGTGGGCAAAGTAGAGTGACGATTGAAACAAAGTTGATTGGCAGATTACATGGATTTATTCTTAGTGAGGTTCTGAATTAATGACCAAGAGAAAAGTGTGTGAATCTACCCATAATACCTCATTAATTTCCTGTTTTATAACAGGCTTTGACTCCTGCTCCCGATATCTGTCTTTCTCTCTCTCCCTCTCTTTTTCCCTCTCTAGCCGCTCTCGCTCTTTGTGCTGCATCTGTTTCATCATAGCTTGTATTTCCGGTAAAGGTACGCAAATCGGCCTCTTCAAGCCGTACAACGTATAATATAAATCTACTAAGTCGCAGCGAAGGCGTGCATCATTTGACAGGTGGCAGTTTATGTTATTCCAGAGTCTGTAAGAAAAGTTTAATTTAGTGAGCATTCACTTGCAAGTACGTCCATCATGGGCATATACCGTCTATGCGACTCGAAATAGTACCAATATTATCAATGATACTATTATGTTAAAATTAGAGAGTGCTGCACCATCTGACTCTGCAGCATTTAAGAGTTTGTGAAGCGTTGCTGTTACCAAAAACTACATGATGGAATCATCATCATCATCATGTCAATATTATCACATATTTCAAAATATACGGATGCTTCTCCTGATACTGTGATACGCATCAATATTTCCGTGCTACGTATCACGATATGCATGTATCGGGTGATAATATTGATAGTCTTTCGGGCCTCCGATTAATTGCATTGTGTGACATGTTAAAGACACTGTCTGTAGTGACTTCAAATCATTACGAAACAGGCAAGTTGGTCCACATCTTGCTCAATAGTAGTTAATGCAACTGATGCATAATAGGAGGCCTTGAAATACGAGTGTAGTTTCATAATAGGATCACACGAGTTTTTTAAGGTCTTATTATGTATATTACATACACTACTTTATCTACACACATGTCATAAGTACCTAAGATGGGTTCAGAAGCCGACGACTTGACGACAAAAATGGCGGCAATACAAACTTGTGCTGTGTCAGTGTCACCAACATAAAGGTTTATTTTTAAATCATAGACAAACGAATGAAGTCCCTATTCTCATGTCACTCGAGCTCAAATGTCAGGCGGTATATGTAAAAAAAATAGAATGAATTGACGTTTCGTATCGATAACTATTTTAATATCTATGGATACTAGAATAGAGACCCTCTTGAGTTTAACAACTGTTCCAAATTTAAACTCATAACGTTACAAAAATTTATAGTGTAATAACATTACAGTACAAATTTTACCTAATACCACAGACAAGAAAGTTCTCATAATAAAATTGGTTGTAATAATGCTGGTCATTTCCTACGCTTTCTGAACGCATATCAGAAGGCTTATTTCGACAGGTTTCAGGTGGGTTTTGATAGCCGGCTTCGTAAACCGGGCTCCGTCATAGGGCTCCTTACTCACCCTGATGCGGGTTTGCCACTGATTCCTATCCTCTACGAGCCTCTCCTATTTGGATAGGGTGTTTAGGAAGAGACAATAGAGGGATCTCTCCCTAGGCGGGTGTTATGCCTGGGGGCCGAAGTCAATTGGGATGAAGTTGGAATGTAAATTAACCGAATTGGAAAAAAATTGTTGGCGCGATGCAGCGCATCGTCAGATTTAGTAGCGCTTTCTGACTCTGGTAGCGCTGTAATTACAAGTTGTCGCTAGATGTCGCTACACGTCGCCTAGGAGGTCAGGTGCTTATTCAGTACCTGTGCACGACGGCCTCGGTGTCGAGCCGGTGTCGCTGCGCGCGCTCGAAGGGCGGCGCGCGCACGAGGCGGCGCGCCAGCGCGTGCCGCACGTGCGGGTCGGGCTCGCTCTCCACGGCGCTCAGCAGCGAGCTCAGGTCCAGCTTGTTCGGTACCTGTGCACGACGGCCTCGGTGTCGAGCCGGTGTCGCTGCGCGCGCTCGAAGGGCGGCGCGCGCACGAGGCGGCGCGCCAGCGCGTGCCGCACGTGCGGGTCGGGGTCGCTCTCCACGGCGCTCAGCAGCGAGCTCAGGTCCAGCTTGTTCGGTACCTGTGCACGACGGCCTCGGTGTCGAGCCGGTGTCGCTGCGCGCGCTCGAAGGGCGGCGCGCGCACGAGGCGGCGCGCCAGCGCGTGCCGCACGTGCGGGTCGGGGTCGCTCTCCACGGCGCTCAGCAGCGAGCTCAGGTCCAGCTTGTTCGGTACCTGTGCACGACGGCCTCGGTGTCGAGCCGGTGTCGCTGCGCGCGCTCGAAGGGCGGCGCGCGCACGAGGCGGCGCGCCAGCGCGTGCCGCACGTGCGGGTCGGGGTCGCTCTCCACGGCGCTCAGCAGCGAGCTCAGGTCCAGCTTGTTCGGTACCTGTGCACGACGGCCTCGGTGTCGAGCCGGTGTCGCTGCGCGCGCTCGAAGGGCGGCGCGCGCACGAGGCGGCGCGCCAGCGCGTGCCGCACGTGCGGGTCGGGGTCGCTCTCCACGGCGCTCAGCAGCGAGCTCAGGTCCTCGGGCTTGCCGTCCACGCGGACAAAGTCCACGAGGCACTCGAAGGCCGCTCGCCGGACGTCTGCGGGCAGTTATTTGTCCATTAACGTCTATATTAATATCGCAAGTCGAATCGTTTCGGATGAAATCATTCGAGAGAAGTTCGGAATAACTTTGATAAATATGTGAACTCACAACACAAGGTTGACGGACGCTAGTGGCATGGTGCATCAACCGTCGCATAATGAAAACTCTTGATATACGAGGGGCGTTCAATAAAAAGTGAGAATGAGATGCAAACTCTTTCCATATTAGGAAATTAAATACTGTCCGGTAAAGTTAATCTATCTAGCTGATTGCTATGGAAAAAAAAACAGTCTTTTGTTTACAAAAAAATACGGTAATTTCTTTGCAATGCTATTGAGTACGTTAGCGAAAACTGAGCGCCATTTCCAAATACTTGTGTTAGAATTTTTATTCGACGTAACAAGTCAATTTAGATTTGTGGGACACTTTAGGGTGTAATGCTCCTCCGTATTCGACAGTCGCATGTTGGTGCGCCGAATTTAGACGTGGAAGAACATCGACCATGGACGACCCCTGCTCCGGACGCCCTACTACAGCAGTAACTGAAGAAATTGTTAACTGAAGAAATTGTTAAGACGGAAACTTAGTTTTGGCGGATCGCCGTGTCACGGTTCGTTTTATTGCTGAAAATGTAAAGATTTCAACGGGGAGCGTGCATAATATTTTACATGAACGCTTGGGTATGAAAAAGGTATCTGAAAGGTATCTGCGCGTTGGGTACCAAGAATGCTTACTGACACGCAAACACCAACTAGGGTCGAGATTTGTCAAGAAGCTTTGGACCTGATACAGCAAGACCGGGAACTTTTTTTGGCGCGATTTATAACAATGGACGAAACATGGCTCCATCATTATGACCCTGAAACGAAACTGCACTCTATGACATGGAAAAGGCCATCCTCTCCAACTCCGAAGACATTCAAGGTGGGCCCATCAACCGGTAAGGTCATGGGCTCTGTTTTTTGGATGGTAAAGGGGTAGTAATGATTGAGTATCTCGAGCATGGAGCCACTATTACGGGCACTTTATATGCCAAAAAAATTGCAACATTGCGCAATGAGATCCGCGAAAAACGGCGAGGTAAACTATCGAAAGTCGTGCTGTTCCACCAGAACAATGCCCCGGCACACAAGTCCGCCGTTGCAATGGCTGCAATTCGTGATGCTGGGTTCGATATCCTTAAGCATCCTCCGTATTCACCAGATCTCACCCCCAGTGATTTCTACCTATTTCCGAGATAGAAATAATAGGTGAGAGGCCAGAAATTAGTAGTTGCTGCAGTACAAGATTTTTTAAGTATTCAAGATGAGACCTTTTATAAAAATTGAATTTTAAGTTTATAAAAAAGATATTCTAAGTGTATTATGCTAGAAGATGACTATGTCGAAAAATAAAAAAACATTTAATAATAATTGTTTATAACATACTCATTCTCACTTTTTATTGAACGCCCCTCGTATCGAGTGCTCAAGTTAGGACACGAGACAAAATTATTACAGTAGTGAGTTCTGAAAGTGTGCGAAGTTCTGTTAAGGCGACGGAGTGGGCAATTGACCTTGCTCATTCGGCCAGACGAGTCAAGTTTTAATTCGCGCGCCATCTAACTAGTAAGCTCTGCGATCGACCGCATATTGCTATTTGTCAAACAGTCAGGAATGCATTTACCGTTAGATGGCGCTTGAATAGATCGACCAATATTATTTTTCTAAATACTAATTAGCTTTTAAACCAATAAGTAAATGCATAAATAGTTAATTATTTAATATTTGTAAAGATTTTTCATGAATAACTGGCACGAAATAGTAGAAACGCAACTGATTCAATTCAACTTAAATGACAGTCAACCAAACCAACCCAACGGTCTGGCAACGCCGCGGCCGGCCGCCAAACTGAGCACGCAACGTCGCTTTCATCCCTTTGTAGTTTTGAGTACCTACCTAAAACTTTTACGAAATTTTACTGATCCAACGTGAATGCAAGTTCAAATCCATTATCTAACACTAAAATCAACTTTTATTCAAAACAATTTGTTTATCGTTTTTAATAGTTTTGTTTATTTTTTGAGTATTTTAAATTCTTATTTTAGTTTGTATACCTTTTTTTTGGCCGCATTCAACAAAAATCTTCAAAACGCCTGGTCATAGTTTAAGAGCAAACATTTAGTTCAATGTTTCACTAGGAGCACATAGGTTTTGAGTCTATATTCTGTAAATTCTTATTAAAACTAATATATTTAACTTGACGCAACACATTAAATCCGTAAAAGGAAGTCTGGAAAGTTTGGCTGCAAACTAAATCGCCCAGCCGGAATAAAACGAATTTGAACTTTTTAAAAACGGTCCGTTTAAAGTTCTATATATTGCTTACTATCAGTTACATAACTATATTAATGAGTCAGAGCAAAACTTAAGGATATGTGTCTTCAGATTATCATCATTTAAAACTACCACTTCCTATATTTTTCCCAATAAATTTATCCAAAAACACCTCGATTTCGTAATTTTGCCCTACCCTTCGCCTTAAGAACTATGGTTAAAATAACAATGTACTCGTAACTTAGGTACAATTATCTCGTATTAACGATATCCTAAATAACGCTTTTTAATGCTAGAGTACAGAAATAAATAAACTTCATTTTACAATTATAACATTAAATTCCTTGTTTACCTAAAAAATATACTTACCAACATACTGGCCATATTGCGCATAAGCCCGAAAAACGGTGGGTATGCTCGGCAGATGGCCGCACTGCTGCAACCGCCGTATCGCGTGCAAACAGCTGACTGTCACCGTGTTCTTGTAGCACGGCAACACTTTCTCCAGGTTTAACACTCTGGTGATCTCTTCTAAAACTAGCTTTGTGTCGGCTGAGAGAGAATCAGCTGTTATAGGTGCACCCTGTAAAATTATTTATGAATTTCATTGTAGTTTTAATATGACATTAGTAATTTATGTAACTGGTGCATAATGAAGCTTCTAAGGTATGAGTGCCAAGGTTAGAGCGTGAGGTTGCGAGCACTGACCGTAAACATTTTTTTTTTTATTATTTGATATAAACAGTTTAAAAACATTAAAAACAAATGTAACATAAACCATGCAAGGTTTTTCAATAACAATGCGTTATCTTATCTAATTATTATTAAAGAACTGTTATTACTATGGCAACGCTCATTATAGAATTGTTTTCACGCTTCGGTTACGCTATAGGTGGTATTTTGATACCGTTTACGATATCAATACTTACGGTTTATAGCACGGAAGTATAAAAACTTAATAAAATTGCGAATGTGAGGTTGTAATTTATTTTTTATTTCCACACGATCGATGTGAAATTTGGCACATAGAAACACAGGAGAATGATTTCTTGACGGCCTAGTTCTGGGCCTCTATATTCTACTGGATAAAATCACATAGCCTTTGACATGTTATCGTATTGTTTTTAACACCGCCGCCATAACTATCAGGTGAATACAACTATCGTAACGATGCGATAACATGTCAAATGCAATATGGTTTTACCCAGTAGAAAAGAGCGCAGTACGTCTGAGTACTAGGATTCCTCGACCTCCAAGAAGTGTACTTACAGGCTGCAACACCGCAATGACCGGCGTGATGGTCGCCGCTAAAGCATCCACCAACGCCGCCTTATAATAGTTGTCAGAAAAGTGGTTCTTAGAGTTGTCGTTGTATTTGAACAGGTCCAGCAGGAACCTGACCACTTCGGGGGGGCAGATGCCGTGGATGTTCCGAAGACCTGGAGATAGAAGAGTTACGAGGTATTTTACGAGCACTGAGGCCACCTGAGAAGTTTGAAATCTCATGAGTCTAAATACGTTTTTTCTGTGCACCATCATCATTATCATCATATCAGCCGAAAGACGTCCACTGCTGGACATAGGCCTTCCCGAACGCTCTCCACTCAGACCGGTCTTGTGCTTTTCGCATCCACCGTGCTCCGGCGATCCTTACGAGGTCGTCACTCCATCTTGGAGGCCTACCTACAGCTCGTCTCCCGGTCCGCGGATGCCACTCTAGAACCTTCTGACCCCATCGGCCATCAGTCCTGCGAGCAATGTGCCCCGCGCACTGCCACTTAAGTTTAGCTATTCATCGGGCTATGTCGGTAACCTTAGTTCTACTGCGGATATCATCATTTCTGATTGTATCACGCAGAAAAACCCCGAGCATAGGCATCTGTGTACCAAGTATGTAGATTTCTGATTAGTTATTTGGTCGACAAGTAGATGCCATTATATTACAATAGAGATTTAATTAATAAATTACAAACCTTGCGACGCCTTCCAATAATTCAATTAATTAATGAGGTTTAATTAAAAAGGACCGCATTGATGTTATTGATAAAAGGTAACTAACAAAAGTTACGCAGAATACGACCAAAGTCGAAACGCAAACATAACTGACCATCGTGAAATTCGTGAACTATGTTTTTTTGCTTTATTTTTTCCATGGTAACAGATGAAACATATAATATTGTTTAACTTACCCGCCATAGCAACCGGTATAGTTTTCTGCAAGTAATAATGCTGCAAGTTGTCGAAACTGTTCTGTTTGATGATATGCGGCGCTGAGAACGAGCCGAACATCTTGCGGAATATCGTGAGCATAGCCGGAGGACCTGCCCAGGAGCTTATCATAGCATTCGCTACCTAAAATAAATATGATTCAAATGAAGCTATTTCTACCACCTAGAAATAACATTGTGTAAATATATCAATAACCGGCTATAATTTTAAAGGCGTTGAATCATGTTCAGTTATTTCAGAGCACCTCGTCTGCGTGGATATATTTGATGGCGTCTGTACCACAAAAGTGTTGTTTTTAAAAGACATGCTTGTGTAAAGCCTGGTGTGGACTTAACATTACAAGATTTTATATAACTTCACGTTAATTTCACTCTCACTCAGGTTAATTTCTAACCATCATTGATTTAATACCAAGAGCTGATCTGATGATGGAGTCGCCTGGTGGAAACAAGCTGCTTGCGGTACTTAAGTCGACCCAGCAAGTTTGGACGTGTTAGTTGCGTTTCAATAAGCAAGTAATGACTGTGCCAAAAAACTACAGTTGCCAACAAAAGCTCACCTTAAAAATGTTTTTATTTTTGGAAGCTTCAAGAAACCAACCTTAGTCAAACACTGCGCAGCCCTACACCTAATCTTATAAAAAATCTGTTCATTCTCTATGGTATCCGTCAAAGCCTTCCTCGTAGCGGGCTCTGGATAGTTGTGCAGCGCTTCTATAGCCTCGCTTTGAGCTGTGACGTCACGCTCGTGGCGCAACTGGTACTGCCACTGGTAGTCGGGCTGCGATATCACGGTGCTCCGCAAGAGGGACATCTCGGGGTCGAGCCGGATCCACAACACCGGGGAGTCGCTGGGAGGAAGACAATGTGGTTAGTTGTTTGGGGATAACCATAATGATGGTATTTGAATTGAGTAGAGCTTTTTAGTATTCCATGTTTTTTTTACGGGGAATTTTTGCGTTGTATGTCGAGTATTTTCGGAGAGGGCATCCTACGACAACATGGCATTGCTCAGTGCACCAAGTTCAAATTCAAATACATCATATTTATTAAGTAAATTGGCTAACTTGAAAACTTCAGCAGGTCATTTTTTCAATCATAAAATACGACAATACTTAAAAGTAAGCTACTTTACAAGACAATAAAGTAATAAATATTTATTATTAAAACAAACACGACGAGGTCTTTAAGACAGGAACGATAACTAAAATAAAGAACTGGAATACAGGTTAACAGACAGGACCCCATTGACAGCACCCGTTCACGAGTATGACGCGTATCTCAGCCGTCGACTCCCTTAACCATGTGGTTGGGAAAATGGCGACCCGACAAGAGCTGGAACCAGTTGTCAAGTTTGGGAGGACCGGGGCAGCCTGTGAGGTAACGCAAGATCGTTCCAGTTGGAAAGCTGAATAACGAGCTCTGAATTCCAGCGAAGGAGGCCTAGCTGAGGTCCTAATCCAATAGACAAGACAACCACAGGGTTCTCTGCTTACTGTTAACAAAACTACTTACTCCATAGCGGACAGATCCATATCAACCTCTTCCCCAGTACACAGCGGGATCTTCTTCTTCTTGTTCCTTCTGCTCTTGCTGTGGCACGTGATGTCGGCTTTCACGACCGTGTTCTCTATCTGCAGTGTGTGTTTGAACGTGCCGTCCAGCTCTTGAAGCTGCACTAGTAACGGACCCACGTATTTTCGTATGCCGCGTTCGTGCACGCAGTCTTGACGGATTTCTAGTTCTACTGTGTTTCTGAAAGTAGAAATATAGAACAACATTTAATCGCTAGACCACTTTTTAAATGCATTTGCTAGTAACCCTTCGTATTTAGGACGGGGTTGCATACTACCGCCAAATGGTACGTCAAACGTAAAATTTAAATTTAGAACTGTTTTATTCATTTCATTCAGCGAATAATTAATGTCTAGAGTTTATTGGTTCATTGGTATTGGAAAAATATATTTTAGACTCTATAACAGTTGTTTTAAAGTTCAAAATCGAGTAAGATGTTAACCTTCCATTGATCAGTTTTTAAACAGACAATGGGCGGTGGACTGCTTTTTATAAGTCCCAGCATGTACGAAAAAGCTTCCACACTCATATTAAAATAGATAATCCATACTAATCTTATAAATGCGAAAGTAACTCATTCACAAATAAAAGATGAGATTGTGTTGGACATAGGTTGAAACCCAAGAAAAGGACATAATATACTAAAAGTTAGTCCTGCATATTTGCTACATCTCTGTGTCTAACATCAACACTAGAATAGAAAGAATAGAAAGAATATAATAGATATAGATTCATGGACAAAATTTGACACAATGCATATATGCAACACAAAAAGATACCTAAATATACAGTATGGCAAAGTTCCGAGCATCAAATAGTGTCAAATAGGAGACGACCCACGGCGCTGTTTATCTGATCAGGAAGTTTGATGGTTCTTACCTTTTCCTATTAAAAACGGACGTCAACTGGAACTTGGCATGTCCACCGGTCCGTACCCACTGATCCACGAACACCGCCATATCTTTCCCTGTCACCGTGAATATCGCTCTCAGGAATAGGTTGGTCGAGAGCAGCAGGTGGCCCCACATACCGCTGCCTATCTTAGTGTTGGCCGCGTTCGTCGCGAGAGACAGTTGCTTGTTGAATACTTGCAGTAACAACTCTTGGCCGATGCGTTGTTCTAACATTCTGAGTACTAGGTGGGATTTTTTACGCATTACCTGAAAAGATATATAGTCCAGTTTTTAATAAAATAATGTTAAGATTGTATATTGAATCATCATAGGTTTAATTTAAGAATTCGGTAAACTTTACTTAATTTGGAATCAAGCCCTGTTAAATCAAATTGAAAATCACACGTGACCATTTTTTAGTATTTGTTGTTTTTATCAAGGTATTATAATCATACCAAATTTGACCCTTGTAACTTTTACCGTTTTTACGATACAACGAAAATAAATAATAATATACGTTAAAAAAAGTTTGTAAAAACACATATTCTGAAAAAAAACCCGCTGTATATTACGGTTCAAAAGTTCTACCACCACTGAACTACTACTGATGCCACTGGTGACGATTGTCCAGGTGGTACTAAACGTCCATGAGCAGCCAGTGGGCCGTGCGGGTGCGCCGAGCACGAACGGACGGACAGACGGACGGCGTATGCTTAGTAATAGGGTCCTGTTGGATGCCCTCTGGGTACGGAACCCTAGAAAACAGCATGCTGCAAACACGTACCTCGATGTACCTCGGTGACATGGTTTGCACGTTGCGGACCGGGAAATAGAACACGTCCTTAGGGTCGAGGCGGGCGCCGCTCGCTGGCGGTTGCCAGGGATCGAGTACAATGCCTCCATACTGCTCTTCGTATGTTACCACCTAAAAAATGTAAAAGGGATTTGAATATAACCAGGTCATGATTGCTCTATAATCAAAGAGACTGCATTTAAACAATTGGTCTCCCTGCGTGATTCAGAAGAACACAAAGGTAAATAATATTTTGATGTATGTATTTTCAATAATTGCTTGATTTTTATATTTTTACCATGTTTACATACACATATTTTCAAACTCTCCTCAATTACCGAATTTATTATAACTTAAATTCTAAATGTAATTTCTAGGTTACTAACCTCTTGCAACTCCTGATGTGTCCAATACTTATACTCATTGTTGCCAAAGCACTTCTTAGAGTAAAGTCCGCATAGGTAATCCGGTATGCCCTTAGCAAGCCACAAATCCGACCAGTTCTGCATAGTGATAAAACAGCCAAAGAATTGTTCTGCGACTGCCTGAGCCATTGCTTTGCGGCTAATGTAAGTTTGGTCTATAATCGCGATGGAGTGCAACAAATGTGTGCTTAAGATGGACATAGTTGTGTAGGCTGTGGCATCATCTTCAGTCTGTAAAACGATATAAATAAATGCTGTAATTTCGAAATAATATATCTTTGAGCACCCATTCTGTCTTGGTATGCTCTATACTCAACGTGAGGTAGTTTGTCTGCCAATAGAACCAGAACAGATACCTAATATTGTATTGAAACACAGCTATCAATGAACCTATCATTCCCCAGAATTTTCATTCCATAGAAAAGACGTTAACAGCCACATGGTACGGCTACATTTAGTTAAGTATCTCTTGTATAGTATTGTATGGGCTGGTTTCCATAACTCAATATCTCATGCCTATTTTGAGTGTGGGAGTCACAGTCAAAGACCTCTATCTAACATTCTACAATAGAAAGTTTCCTATTGAGTACTATAATAAATTTTGTATTAGTTATAAACGTCTTGGCATCTCTAATGAGTAATGACATTAACGACTTCAAGCATTTTCTTTGATACAGATATCGGGGTCTCATTTTAACATTTGTGACCATACAGATGGATTATTGTGGTAGACTTACCTCATCCACAAATACCTGCTTATAGCAAGGATATGGATACCGAGTGGTCAACGTCTCTTCATAAAACTCAAACGCTTCATGAAGATACCTCACAGTGTTTTTAAGTGTTTGCAGAAGATTTGGCAGGCAGTAGTGCGTCACTTCATTCATGTGTGGGTCGACATATGTCTCGAAGGGCCTGCGCAAGAACCATTTTTTTTTTAAATTAGTCTTATATCTCTTGTAGAAACACACCAAAATGTTAAATTTAAAGAAGCTGTCATGTTAAAATGCCAGATTTTGCAAATACCAGATTCTCAATACACGGGAATCCCAATGGGATCATACGTAGCAAAAAAGATCTTATTCAGATCTGGTACAGTACAAAATCTGGTATATTGGCAATGAGAAAAGTCTGCCTTCAAAGTTGAACCAATTTTAAGAACAACAATTGATGAGACATTGCCAACAAGTACTCAGATAAGATTTGCTTATAGTCCTTGGACTGATCGCAAATGAACCAGGAAAAAAAAAAAAAAAAAAAAATTGATGAGACATAGAAAAGGCTTTTAAAAATATTATCATTGTATTCTCAAACATACAAAATATCCAAAAAATATCCTTACCCAATAGCTAGAGAAATATTCGGCGCACAAGCAGGAGTATTAACCACATAGTGAAATGTTTTCCTCCTGTGGTCAGGGGTATACACTACATCAAGGAGTTCTCCGCAGGATACAGCTGTTAAACTTTCGTCAACAGTAAACTCTAACTTCCATGTGCAAGGTTCCGCGAAGCTGTCTACACATGGAAACCAAAGCCGAGCTGCGTGGCCGTAGGTGAACATGTGGGCTGATTTCTGAAAGCAAAATCTTCCGTTCACATTTTATGATTTTCAATACCTTGGTGCCACTCCGTTCCATACATGTTTATTTAGATTTAATTAATTTAATTTAATATCTTATAGTATTTAATGTCTCTCTCGCCCTTCAATTATTATACATTAAATATCACGGGAAACACTGATAGTATTTAGTACGAATGAGAGTCTTATTACAAAGGAAAGTCGAACTAAGTTTCAAATTAATGAAGTCAATTTGAGGAGGATTTGGTAAAAAAAAAGAACTCCTATATTAAATATTTTAGATTACATATTAATGGTGGCTTTATTTTATTTTATTACCTCAACCAAAGTGCCCTCTCCTTCTGGCACAACAAAATGCATCCCTCCTTGCGGTGACTCCAACGAGAACTCGATGCCAATGCGGAGCCCGCGGCCCTCACCCACCAGATGAGCTGCATCATCAGGAACTTGTATATGAAGTTCTCCAGAGTTGTGATCAGGGTCTATCTTCTGGGCTGCAGCTAGGTGGAATTGAGAGAACACTTCCAGAGATCTCCTGAAAAATATATAATATTTTAGCAACTTTATTGAGTAACTTTTGAATGCATTCCATGATTTAGGTATAAACATATTTTCAGTTAGTAACCAGGCCCTGGAAATCTTTATTTTGTAAGTAGGCCCTACATGAGTCTTTATGTGCCTAAATCTACCAGCACTTCCCAAGACCATTGACAAGAAGCGCTGCAAGAAAAGTAACAGGTGGTGCATTTCACATTTCTTACAAATGACATGAAAGCCTAATTAAGCAGGTTATAATTACTTACGTGTTTGGATCTGCCTGGCAAATATCCAAAAATGGGTCACAATACTGAAAATTGGCTTCATACTGGTCATTGAGGCAGACTCTGTAGATTCGACATTGCTTAGCGTTAAGTCTTATATACCGCAAGTTGTCCTTCAATGGTACTACCGTTAGTTCTACAAAACCCTGTAATCATGATCACAAATTACCCTCTATAATAACCTAGAAATATAAATATTAACTTAACAGGTTTTACTTACAATAATACTTCTTCTTTCAAAGCTTATACCCGTTAAACTAAGAATTTGATGAGCTGTAAAGGACATACAAAAAGATAATTAACATACCTACTTGCTAAAACGGTAAAGTTGTAAAATAAAGTAAAGATACTCATAATTTGAAAGGGCGACAATTGTCGCCTGTGCGCTCCTTCTTCATTATTTACGGTGGTGATTCATACTACACTATTTTATAAATCAAATCGCCTTTCCATTTATAAGCTAAACGCAAAATTGTTTTACTGTAATGATACCAATAAAAACAAATCAATAACATATAAAAGAAGGGATATATGACATGACAGCTACCACTACCACCCACAACACAAAACCAAAACTCAACAAGACTTCACAAAACTCCACAAAGTCCACAGATATTAGAATAATTATCAGTTGTGGGTTGTGGCGTTTAGGTGTTGCATTATAAGGTAGCCAATAAAGAATAATTTATTGTTTAATTATAAGGTAAAGAGTACCAAGAATCACATTAGCTAAATGAGGAAAATAGGCCCTCGGGCATTCTTGACTATTCTTCTTGGGCTATTCTTGATTTAATATACAAACAAAGAAATGTTTTGATGCTCTGTTATCGACCTCACTGCAAGAATATTTTTATTGGTGGCAATATAAACGACGTTCATAAACCGCGTTGAAATCGCTTCAGGTAAGTTTTTTTTTTCTCTTATAATGTTTTCAAGTCAGTATCGGTGATTTAATAATAAAATGTTATTTTTGCCGCATTAAATTGTTCTAAGGCACCATATTTTCTAAAATTATAACTTTGTTTTGAATGTTATCGGTCACTGCGATCACTTTCACTTTCTGTTTCTGAACGATACAAATCGCTATTATTGCTTGTCAAAATAACCAGAGGAAGGAGAGATCTATTTCATTCGTTGTGATAAAATTACTAGCATCCTAATATTGTGACCCCGATATCATTACTTTCGAGCGAAATTCGTGACTGAATCATATGGGAAAACATTTTTCATGTTTTATTCCGGATTGAATGGTCGAAATGGGAGACTTGTCGTACTTGACTTGTTTAGTTCTGTACATATTTTCTTTCCAAATTATTGTTACGAATTCTCGTACGTCCAATATTTGGAAACTTAATGCTGAAGAGGGTACTATAGTTGACGGTAATACGTTGGCGCAGGTTAGTTGTTTCCATTCCTAAGCTACATTTATATAATCAATGTACTACATAGCACCGTTTCCCCACACGTATATCTTGGCAAAACTCGTCGCATACTTTTATTATTTATTCTGTGACCATGACCGAGAGCTCCTTAAATATTAATTTTAAAAGTTTTGCACTTTTTTTATTGCTCTATGTGACTAGAAAATAAATATGAACATCTTAGTAATACAACAAAACCTTAGTTTGTTCTTATGTAGGTACTTAAAATCACAAATATTTTGAATATAACGCATAACTACGGACTATGGTGTATTTCTTATATTTTATTTTAATTTAAATAAGTTTAGTTTTATCTTTTAATTGTAGTACCTATATTATTCTATGTTTAGTAATTTATGAAATAAATTTCATTCATGAAATTTAATATTCAATTATATTACACAGTAAAGCATTGTATTGTTTATTTTATTTTAGGATGACACTGATAAACAAAAAATGACTGAAGAAGATCCTATATTCAACATAATAACATCAACAGTGTACTATGGGAATACTTGGACTAAGCATGGCTTTGACATGTTTTGTACTGACTGCCAAGCTTATGAACAGCAAAGGTATAGTAACTACTATTATATTTAAAACACTAAGTATTTTAAACATGAAAAAACCAGGTCCATCTGGGATCACATCTTCTATCTGTTCACCTAAGCCTAAAAGCCTACCTTCTACCTAGCAGTGCTATAAAGTTTCAGACTAAATATAAGACGGACAAATTTATAGTAAGTCAATGCGTGACACCCAAAACAAGACTGAGGATGTGTTGGAATTGTTTGGGGTGTACTTAAATTAGAAACAAACAACACTACTACTGAGTTTTTATTTTTTAAAGTCATATTTTTCACATGAGTGGATTTTTTTGTACTAGTTCTGGGTTTGGTTTGATTATACGCTGCGGCGCGCGGCGTCTCGTGGGTCGGATTTTATGTGGAACACTTTTAAAGATCTAGATGACGGGAAACGAGGAATGCGTAATTATGCCTTAGACATTTGTGCGACTATTTTATTAAATTATGCAATGCGGGATTACAACAGTCATTACAGGACGCTCCGGCAGAATGGGGGGCCGTTGGCCGCCTTAACTAAATAGCTCTCTCAAATTTACCTAAAGTTAAAATGTTAAGTTCTAACTACCCTTATAATCAAAACTTTTATATTACCAGACAAATTTCATGTGATACTATCTATTTATTTAAACTTTGTTGCACAATACATAAAACAGACTAAATACGTTAAGGCATTCTCTACCAGTCAACCAATGGGCCAAACAAATAATACTAATATAAAGTTGGCCCTTATAGATATAGCAAAAATAAAATTTTAGTCACAGTAAAACTTAAAATAACTATATAAATATACACACAACAGATATAAGTATAATAAAGGTGCATTACTAATATTGAAACAATCAGCACCATGCTAACATCTAATATACCTAAAATTTTTGCAGTATCACTAGTACATATTACCTGCTTCTACCCATTTTCCTTAATAGTGTCAAGGTAAACATCAAAACGGAAAATAATGTTTAACTTTTATAAATATCCTGTTCTCAGATCTGGTGTTGACAATGGGGATGACTCAACACTTGCTGAGGCAAACGGAGATGCAGATGATGAATACTTGGACTGTGGAAAGGCTGTTAACTTTACATACTACGACAACCTTGTGGGAGTGGCTCGGCGCCATCGACATCCTAACGTTCCTGAGCCTCAAGTATGTGATTAATTATTCATATATATATTGATATTAATTTATTGTCTTATAATAATAGACTATAGATTTTCAGTATTTATACAGTTGCTTAAATATCTCAATGTATAAATTAAATGGAAAAGTCTTTAAGATGTATTTTGAAAGTAAGCAAAACTGAACTTAAGTAAATAGAAAGAATAAGTGATCTTAAAGAAATAAATCCCAAAACTTTAATTTTATGTTCCATGACTGCGTCTGGATGTATCTTTGTAGATTGATATCATGGCAATAATGAAGAAATTGAAGAATGTATATACTTAAATAGTTTGGCATTCTTTCCACTACAAAAATGTATGTTTGGTTAGTCCATCCCAGCTCTCATTGACTCAATGTAAACATATGAAATACCTTATAGAAACCGACACTTGTTTAATTACAGGTTGCGCTAATATTTACTAAAAAAAAGTCGTTTAAAAATGGTGTCACAGAACTTGACATAAATGCTTTGGAGAAACGGTTGAAAAAGGCCAAAAGAGAGAAACCAAAATCGGTGCAACTCTACAATCAAATTGGGAACTTTTGGAGGATCAAGGGAGACACAAGACTGAGCATTGAGTGCTTCAGGCGAGCTCTTGCTGTTTCTCCTTATAATGCAGAAGTAAGTAAACATATTGAGACCTACATATCTAAATGAGAATGATAGTGGTATAATGCGCAACGCATAACATGAACCTGCGCGAAAGTCGATTTAGTGGTGTCACAGGTAAGTGGTAAGCGGCCAATTTTAACTTAGTTTATGCAACTTTGTTGCGCTAACCGACGTATTGGTTCATGTTACGTGGTGCGGATAATCCCTGCTGGTCATAGACTATCTGGTTTTTACACAAAAACAATATGTGCCTACAATATGCCACTTTAAAAAGGGTATCATTCAATTTCTTCGAGACCGGCAACGCATTGGTGACGCCTCCGGCCGGCGGTCACCACTTCCCATCAGGTGGGGGTCTGCCGGTTTGTCCGTCGGTGGCAATAAAAAAATACGTCCGCAAATAAAAGCGGAGCGAGGCGTGGCGCCCCGGAGGCAAAGGTCGACTCTCGATCGCGCGGTTGATACGTTATCCCCGCCGTACCATTGAAATTACAACCTTGCTGTCATTACAGTACAATCTATGCACTCGTATCTAAACTGTTTATTGAAAATCTAGAAAATACACATTGTAAATGCGAATGTTTGGATGTTTGTTACTCAATCACGACAGATCGGCTGAACGGATCTGGAAGGAATTATGCACAGATAAAGATCCGAATAGCACATAGGCTTGTACTTTTTATGCCGGAAAATTCGACAGTTCCCGAGTGAATAGCGTTAAACTATTTCTACTCGGATGTAGTCGCGCGCAAACTTTACAATAAAGTCTTAGTACAAGGGCGAGCGTTTTCCTTTAAAGGATCTCTTCTATCCTTTGAGTTAAAGATGGAAGAAGTATCTACAATGTTAAGTGTTTTGTTGATTGTTTCCAGGTACTCCTGAACCTAGCGCGGGTACTGTTCACCCTGCAGTACCTCGACGACGCCATCTACCTGACGCGGCGCTCGCTGGAGGTGCAGCCGCCGGACCGCAGCGCGTGGCAGCAGTACTTCACGCTGGGAGAGATATTCAAGGCTTACGGGCATTATCAGGTCAGTCGAAATCGTAGGCTTCGGAGGGTCCCAGGATTTTTTTGAAGTTTGCATCCCACATTAATTTGGCTGTGACCGCGCTAGTGTATTCCTATCGAAAGTCCGAAGTTTCGTTTCCTTTCCGAATGCTTCTTATGTCCGAAAATACCTATTCAGAAAAGTTAAGTGAGGGGGCTCGTTTCCAATGGAGAGCTTTATAACTAGCCTTACATCCCTGTAGGGGATATTCGGATTTGAAGATGGTATAGCAAAGTACGCCTCCATGAGGTTTTTGGGCTGGTTGTCGCCCGCCTGGCCAGCAAAAACCTTTTCGTAATCATAAGGTTCTGGCGCCAGTGCTGATCGCTTCCAGTAACTCGTGGACGCTATTTACCTAAACCACGCAGCGCCTAGTACCTTACGTTGGGCGAGATCTTCAAGGGTCTGTTTGTTGTAGCTCTAGTCTGTAACATCCCTAGCAAGATTTGTGGTTTGCGTCCCGCAGGCTATTATGTTTTAGTTGTCGGTCTGTAATATAAACGTTATTCCATTCTAAAGTGCACCCCTATCTGTTATATGCGACACTGTCATTACGAATATAACAGTATTAGCAGAATATTGTTAACTACCTTGTACAGCGTGTTGTTTTAAACTGTATTCCCAGTATGGGAATATCTGGATCCTTAGGAGGTATACTTAATTTCAAATACCAAAGCTCGACTAAACAATGAGAGTCACCATGTTTAGCTTTATGTATAGCTGAACTACTTGAGTACTTCAACTTAGCACGTGCTGCTACAAACTGCACTAAATTTAAGTGTGAACAGAACAGTTTAAAATTTAAAATGTTTAATGATTAGTGTAAAAAAAACAGTGAATACAATTACATGTTTTATAATTAAGTTACAATATTAATGACTACTTAATGTGATGATCATTTCATTTTCTATACTCAAAGCCAAGTTTTTTTAAAAGTCTCCAAAGTGTAGTTTCTGAATACTCGAATCCAACTTCACTTGTTAATAAACTTTGATGAATCTTTTTCAACGTCGGAACTTCATTTTTACGATAAAAATCGTCCACAGTTCTCTTCACCAACTCTTCTGTGAAATTATCAATTTTTTTGAACGGAATTTTCACTCTTTTTCGTGGAAGATGGGCCGGTCCTGCTGAAATAATCCTTTGAACAGTTTTTTTAGGCACATTTGTAAGCGTAGATGTTTCTTTGATCACACCTTTTTCGCCTTTGCGTTTCAAAAGATCTTTATAGACACTCAAAACTATATCTTGTGCGTCCTCGCTTAAAAATCTTTTTTTACGCTGCACACTGATTTCGCCACTAGGAGGGTTATCCGTGGATGTTTCCCAAGGACGAAACATGATTTGCTGAAATAAGTTGTTTCCACAAGCGTAGCCACGTAACAACTGACGCTAAAACTCAAGACTAGTTGGTTGTGTATGGCAGAAAAAGGTCTTGGCAGGTATAGTCCATTCCAAATACGAAGGCCCGAGTCACTTGAGACGGTCATTAGGCGTTAACAATAGGATAGTGATAACAAAAGATACCTGGCCGGAGCCTTTTGCGGCGTGGTACCTAATGATCTTGATCGTTTAACCTAGTATTTTTTATTAATGTAAACAATATTTCATGTTAGTTGTCATCTGACTTCATTTGTGAGTACACGTATACAGTAAATAATTATGTTTCTACCTTGGGAAACACCCACAAGTAACCCGTCCAGTGATGATGTTACTCGTAGTTTGCAGCAACGTAAGAAAAGATTTATAAGCAAGGACGCCCAAGATGTGGTGATAAGTGTTTATAACACATTGTTAAACCGAATGGGCAAAAAAAAAACATAAAATAAACGTCTACATTCACCAGTGTTCCGGAAAGGACAGTTGTAAGTATTGTCTCATCACTCTCATCAGGACCAAGATACCTCGCTCGAAAACGAGTAAAGCTTTTTTTTTTTTTGCCGATATATGATTGAAGAGGTCTACTGGAAAGAGTATTGTATATTTGGTCGAGTTTTTAACGTAATTAAATTAAGTTAGTCTTAAGGTACCTGAAAAAAAGTATTAATATGTATGTAAGATAAAAATATAAATAGATGTTTTATGGTCACAATTTTTTGTTTTACGTAATTAAATCAAATTAGTCTTAACTTGAGTTATCTGAAAGTTGATTGTTATTTTTTAATTGACACAATTAAAAAAGAAATAGATATATAAATAAATGTTTCATTGACACATTTTTTGTTTTAACAATTCAATTATTTTAAAGATGCCATACCATTATAATTAAATAATACCGTAAATAACTAATATTTCGTATTTTTATTTTCAAGTACCAAAATGTTTTAGTCACGCTTTAGTTGCATGCAGATTGCACCGACGCGTGCCATTTTGAAGTGCTCCTAATTAGATAACAAAAGGCAAACATTATGAGCCCTATTGTTAAGTTTCAAGTGCATCGGGCCTTCGTATTTGAAATGGACTATACTATAGTTATCATTAATCCTATTGTTATCGACTAATGACCGTCTCTAGTGGGTTCGGGCCTTGGTATTTGAATTAAGTTGGTATACATTGAATCATTCGGTTTCTTTTAAACAATTTTGGCATAGTATTTTTTTTTATCAAGTGTTAGGTGTTCGTAAAAATTCAAAATATTCATGGCATACGGGCTAAAGCCAAATAAAAATGACCTTATTTAATGAATTTAATTCATATCATTTATATGATCGGGTGATTTTATAATCACAATGTAGGCGGATCCCAAACTAGGCTGAAATTAGGTCGAAAAGTTGCATATTTTTGTATTCGGCTGCATATGTCACAAATAATATCTTGATAATTTCAGTAACGGTATTTTAATTGCAGGAAGCTGCGGTGCACCTGAGACATGCCTTGGACTTGAGACCGGACTTCGAGCCGGCCTTAACAGCGTTAAAAGACATTGAAAACATACCAGAGGCGACTGTACATGTGTACACACTTCTTATCATCGTGTGTTTGGTGAGTTAACGGAGTTTTTCTACCCGCGTACAATATTATTGATATCATTAACGGGTCGCTAGTTTGATAAAATTCAGTCTTTGTTGGACAAACTTAATAATAACTTTGCTGTTGTAATCAATAAACTCAATTGTTATATCATTTTAAAATCTCCATTAACCAGGCCAATTTTTAGGGAAAAGTTGAGATATCTCGTTTTTGGTGCGACTTTTACTAAACATGATTTATCATAATTATTTTGGCCAGTCCTGAGCTGAGCTATCCAGCCCTGTAAGGAAGTCCACTATTTACCGGACACCCTGTATATACAAGACTTGCTCATTTAAAGCTATTAGATATAGTGTCCCATGTTTGAGAGAAATTCAATCCACTTTCCAGGTGATGGGCGTGCTTCTAGTCATCCTGTCGTCAGTGGACAGCGGCAACGAGGTGGACGAGCACAAAACCCAGCGGCACTTCAACCGCGCCATGGCCATGCGCTCGCTCCGCGGCGTGACCTTACCCGGCTCGCGGGGGCGGAAGAAAGGCGGCTCCTAAACTGATCTTGTCGTAGCAAGATCCGGTCCAACATCTGTGTTCTGTTGCCAGTAATGATTAAGTGATTCTATTGTTATTTATAGTCCAGCAATGTACTGTTATAAAAGGGGAAATATACGAGCACTTACTTTTTGAACAACGTTTTGGGAACAGGCTGTTTGCAAGATACGTCGGGTAATTACAATTTGTTAAATGAAACGTTTTTTTGCATTGAGCTCAGTTTTATGTAAGTTCAATAGAAAATTTGTCGTTTGTTTTTATTAATTTAGATTCTGATCTTGTAAGTGATACTAGTATCAGGTTCGGTTTATTAACACGGCCCTTAGTTTTGCTCAATGCGCGTGAATATTTAGGCGATTTATGTCAATAAATATTGTATTATTCTAGAAAGCTTACTTAACTAGATAGTAAGCCTTGTGCCTGCAGTACTTGCCTAGTAAGATGGACTTCTTGCCAGGAAAAATCGCTTGTAATCAATCATTGAACATTCCACATAATCTATAATTGAATCAATATGTTGCATAATATAGCAACCCATTTTACATATTTTATGGATTGGCACCCTGATCGAAAAAAAAAGTCAATATACAAATTAATCCGTGTAAAAACGGCAGGTTTTACCTATTCGATTAAGTCACTGTTCTATTAAAAAGGATTGACGGCTACACGTGCAAAATGGGCCCATGAACTGATTAAAATTGATTTGATTTTGCGTTAAATATTTAAATTAGTAAATGTTATTAATTAGTTATATCGTCATCTACTCGAGACACCACGTTTTTTCTTCGCAAACATTATTTACTTATTTACATGAAATCAATAATCTATCTGTAGTGGTCCCCTCTGTCACCGCGCAAAGCACCTGGGGGGCCCAGCTATCTCCAAAATTTGTTTTAAGAAGCTGTTTTTTTTAACTCCTATTTGCTAGTACTTACCAAAAAAACCGATACGTTAAATCTCGACAAAACATATTGGCTGTACAAATAGAGTACAGTGGGAAAAACTAAATTTGTACCCAATGGGAATAGAGGCGGGAAGAGGTGGGAACTATTTTAATGTTATTTTGTAAGCTCATATATAATAATAACTAATTACAAAATCACCTAAATTCCGGTTAAAAATATATATAATTGTCATTATTCGTTTTTATACGTGGTTGTGATTATAATACTTTTCTTTTGGAACGCAGATGTTTGACCGGCCAACTTCGTTATTACATTTTATCGCTTGAACATTTAAATAATAAATTGTCGGCTAAAATGTCCCTACAGTATCGCTATTGATAACTTCTAGTAAGGAACTGATGTGTTGTCGCACTGTTTCGTCAAACTTTGGTACAAGTAGTGAGTATCTTGCATTTAAACCTGTTACGAGTAAAAAAAGAAGTATGTACAATACAGTTAAAAACTACCTATTCAATGTTCTGCAAAAAAATAAAATGTTATCGAAATCTGTTTATGATTTTACGAAACAGTGCAACAAGAAGAGGCTAATGTACAAAAGTGACCCATCCGGTCTTGCCATGTCTAATTTGATCTTTATCACCTATTGATGCTGGTAGCACACTGCTGCTAAACCGTCACGTGGTCGCGAAACGCAACCTACAGAGTTCAAATTCGTATCACAATTTCAGGGCCAGTTTGAGGTGTGCTACCGGCGAGATAGTGATCCGTAATGTAATGTACTAATGTATGTTATTCCTTTTAGAGGTCTCTGACCAATACGAAACGCTTCCAAATTTTTATGAACTCTTCATACAATGACAAACTAACTGTCATTATCGTTTATTTTATTCTAAGTCTATTTCCACAGCTAAAGATTGTAAGAAGCAATAATGGGAACCCCGTAAAATCTCAAATTATTTAATTCTGCATTTCAAAATGCCGAAGCATATATGACCGAATTATCAACATTTTAATCTTTCAATCGTGAAGACCCGTTTTTCCGACGATTAGCAATTATTATTTTTTTATCGTGTCCAAGTTATGACATTATTATAATATTAGTTGATTCGGAAAATAAATAATCGCAATGGACGGTACCTGAATCTGTTGTTTGATTGGGAGCTTTAATAATCGGATTGTTGAAATTTGGAAATTAATATTTTGAGATAATCTAGTGTACCTAACTATTGACTCTATGAAAGACATTGTGTGAATGAGTCGAACTGTTATTGGCGTTATTGCAAAGTAATTTTGTTAATAGTACACATAGGGCCGTAATAAAAGTATCTTGAGTGAAATGGTCGTTTCAACGTAGGTAATACTCACTCAAGATTAGTTTAATATGGCCCGTAGAAAAGCAAGATTCAAGAAGACCTGATCGGTCGGCCGCAGGCCTAGAGAGCGCATCACTTGCAACCTAGTCATTTACTTAGACAAGTGGCCCAAGCGGGCGGTGTGTATTTCGTTAGTAGTGCATGCAAGTAACTTGTTGAGTGTTCGTAGCGTCTAAGGATTTAGAGGGAGGAGCGAGTCTTAAATTCTGAGATTGGTGAGAAATGTACCTGTTTTCAGTGGTTCTTTTGTTAATTTTTGACTATTTATTACTTAATTACATAATTGTCTTAGCATCCAACTTTCGTTTTCTTTTTCTACCTTATATTAACCTTTTCAACGCCAAGAACCAAGTGCCTACCACGCCATCGACCGTTTTAGTGGCTCATAGATACAGTGTAAAATACACCCGAGTATTTGTGACGTAAGGTTAACATTAGCTGTGGTTCTAAGCTGTCATTGGCGTGTAAGTGATGTTTTTTGTATTTGATATGGCGTTGAAAAGGTTAAAGATGAATGCGGAAAATAATGTATGAGAATTAATAATAAAATCGGTCAAGTGAGGTCAGGCTCACCGACGGTTCCGTACCATCACTATGAACGCTAATTAATGCGTAAAAAACGTTAAGAAATTTCCAAGAGCAGACTAAGGGCACATACATTGCTTGGCGATAAATATTGCACATCGACTTTGGGAAAGAGAATCGGCTACCTTCGGCTTCGTAGAGCGTTATCTCTGTCGCACACTACTTTTATAACGTTTGCTAGTCGTGGTTCAGATACGATAGAGTGCGTTCGCGGCCAATCCAAAATATATATATACATATAGCGTTGTTAAAACCCCAAACTTAAAATCACATTACGATGGCATTTATAGGACAAAAAGGGGAACCTTTACCAGGCCAGTAACGCGAAATTATCTACAATGTATATATTTTGTAACCGAAGCCGACATATTAAAAAAAATATAGGATGACAATATAAGTAATGTGTAGATGAATACACTGATAGACTAGTGATAAATACGGCTGAAAGGGAAAAGGAATTGAGTTTCTTACTGATTAAAACATAATATAAACATATTTTTTATTCTTTTCGCACATTTTATTATTCCCAAACCTACAAAACAGAAACAATTTTAATTTGAAATTGTAATTACAATGCTTCTATTTTCTTAATGTCTCCCGGCAAACTTCGTGTTTCGTCAGTCGTCGGATAAATATTGAATTTAGTTGCATACCTAATTGTCAAACATAAGTACCACCTCTTTTTGGAAGTCTGTTTTAGAAGTTTTTTATTTTATTTCATATTTGTATAAACTTCGTTGGTTTTAATATACAATGTCATGTTGAAATTAAAAGGAGTAATTTTTTTTTTAAAGGAAGTACATTTACAGCTATATATTGTTCACGCGGGAATCAAAACAAAACAACAACAAACTTAGTTCTGAATTTAAATTGTGATAAACGATAAATCTAGTTATTGACGGACATGGAAATTTGCATTCGTTTATATTCGGAAATGCGACACAGTACACTGTGTAGTTTCCCGCATTGCAGCCATGTTCACCGCAAGCAGCAAATTGTACGAGTATAAGGCCAGAGTTCATCAACTAATTAAACAGACGCATAAAGCGGAACGGAAATAATTTTATGGTCTTTAAAGGATATTAAATCATGTTCACAGTATTTAAAGTCTATATTACCAAGCCGCGCACAGCAACTTACCGCGGGCGTCTTCCGCGACACGCGATCGTAGCCGAAAGTATGCTGCGACGCGCGATCGGCTCCGTCATAAATAGACCATAATGATTTAGACGCGACCGGCTGTCGCCGCATCCGTCCGTATCCTTTCCGATCCGAAGCAATGCGAGCCGTTTGGTGGAAATCATCCTTAAGTCTTAATCAGCTGTTAGTCAATGCATTTGACAATGCCGTCAAACCGCTAACCATCCGTTTAATTGTTGGTGAACACTGCCCAAAACGTTGTTCTGTTCACATCAACAGCCGCGCCTCAGTGTGAACAGAAACATTTTACAAACACATTGTTGCTTACGTTCTACCGGACGGCTGGGCGCATTATTGGAAACCGCAAGTTAAGCTAGCACGCACTGACTGTCGAAAAACAAAAGTGACAGAAAGATGATGGGCGACTGCTTAAAAGCATCGAGTTGATCCGGTTTCTATTTTCGTAATAAACTGTACGTTTTATTGGCAATTGTAGTTATGTACCTAATTAAACCGTTGTTCCGTATGAATCTTTTAACGTTTCTTATATGGGGCCCTTAATTTAGTCTACACATTTTGTTCATAATTTATTATTTATCAGTATATCCGCCATAATAACACAATAGGGTCCTGTTAGCACCCTTCAGGTACGGAACCGTAAGAACAAAAAAAAAGTAGTACAAAATTATAATGTATTTATTATAAAATGTATACATGTAACTGAAAAATACGCCATTTGAAGTTTATTACATCATAGCTGAGGACATTGCCAACTTCGCAAGAATATTTTGATGAATTTGGAAATTTACAAATGGGCAATTCATTTACTTGCGACTTATACCTAGATAACCAAAACAAGATGCACTTGTAAACAGCGTGATGAATGTTAAAAATGTTGATCGACATTTTAAAATTGCCTCGCGAGTCAAGTAACGTAGAATACATTCGTTTGATTGGACGCTGTTACGGAAAAAGGAACCAACCCACATCGCTGTATTCATCATGGCATGGCAGTTGTCATTTTATTACTAAATCATTGGTTTCTTTATTGCGTAACAGCGTCCAATTGTGTTACTGTGGACGAACTGGTAAATCCGCATAAAAAACAGAACCTAATGGCGCCTTTATATTAATCGGTTTCCTGTATTCAACTGCAGCCCGTTTTAGATCACCGACCAGTGTCGGTTTTTTTTATAGTAAATAACGAATCGGAATATACCGACCTAATGTAAACGCGCCATAAAGTACCTTGATCATTGCTTGTAAATTAGAACCCTTATTTATACACAATTTCACGTGGTCACACACTTGTCGAAAATGTATGTCGACATAGTCATAGCTGCTAGTAGGCAAGGCTCAAATGTCCGTTTATAACTAACCACCAAATGTTACACATTCTTGAATGCAGAAAAGTTGCATTAGCCTCTTATCAAGTACATTCATGTTCAGCAGTTTACTACACGAATATAGTTCGTTGCCCATAACAAAACAGTGAGTTAGTTACCAATGCCACTGCAGAGTAAAGAATTCATAATAATTCTTTATTTAACCGGACACCCACAACTTTGCATGCATGGCTATTTTTCTGGTACTCCTAATACTTCGTCCCGTTGGCGGTAGGTTTTCAAAAAATCCTTTCTACACTAGAAAGAAGAAAAATCCTTTTTAAATTTCAAGTCAACAGGATCAGCAATTTAGGTTGTGCGTTGTGTGTCAGTCAGTCACGGAAGTTTAATGATATAAGATAATAATTATCCTAAAGTATACTTCCAAGATGAACTAAATTACAGAGAAATACAAGAAAGAAGATCTTATACCTTACCAGTTCAAAACAGATCAAACGCACATGGATGGTTTGACCAGTTCCACCGTTTCATTTGAACTACGAAGGACTGCATAAAAGTAAACTAGGCTTCTTCTTTTTATTTGTGGCGTTTCGTATTGATTTCGCTAATGTCAAGGAAGTACGAGTGATTATAATAGTGAATAAATAACGGAAACGTAACTAAAATCCATCCATCCCATCCCAGGCCATCTTACCCCTCATATTATCAATCTAAACTCTGCTTTGTCTGCAACCTCACTGGTAGAGGGGCGTAGCTACGCTAAAGGGTAGATACTCACTATTTTCTTAAGGCTAACGAATTATACGACGAAAGCAGCCTTATAAATAATTTGGCGTAATCCAGTTCACCAGTTCCTAATACGAATGTCTCCTTACGTAATTTGATTCATGACTAGGTAGCAATGGGTCTAGGTATTAAGCGACGTCATGGATGCAGAGACGGAAGATGTCATGCTGGACAAAGAAGGAGTCCCCCAGCGTCTTTAAAACAAATGACTGCATGTAGGAGTGTGGCGGGTCGTCATCACACTGAAACAATTCACAAATACCATTAAATAACAGGGATTCATTTTTATATATAGATTGCTTATAATTATAACAAAAAGAAAGTTAACAAAGATAACAGTAAAGAACCCTGCAATGTTAATAAACTTTTTGTCACACAGTCTTTATCACGTATTATTTTGTCTCTAATTAATGATATCAATTTCAATACTCATTAATTTTCAATCCATGACGATACACCCAGGCTACTCAAATCTATGCTTGACACGCTGCCGTGGACTAAAACACTTTAGTTGGCATCAAAGATACCGCAGTCAATGTCATGCCAAAAAAAAGTAAACATTACGCAATAAAATCATTATCGTGTATTTTCTAAAAACCAGTTGTATCATAGATGATAAGGTATTACAAAATTACAATCAATAACAATTATGATACTATCAGTTCGAAATTTATCGGCTATTCCCAGTTCTCCGCACCTCTTTGGCGGACATTTGCACTGTGGCACTGGGAAATTAGGTGTGGACAACTTTGAATAAAAATTAATTTGAAGGTGGAGACAACTGGGAACAGCCGAAATTTATTATTTAGGTGGAATTAAGGTAGATCCTAGTGAGCATAGGATTAAAGTAAACCAAAAGATGTCTGAACCCCTGACAAATAAATATAGGAATTATAAGTTTCATATTTGTATCAGTGGTTCTGTGTAGGCATGTGTCGGTGTATATGTAGCATGCATCACAGCTCCTAAGGGGATGGACCGATCTGTACACGGTTTTTAATAAATACAGCTATTTTAATTCCGATAGTTCATAGCTGCTTTTCATGATATCGGTTGGGCCGCTTGGGAGATATAAGCTCTGAAAGGAGTTGCCAGTATGTTAGGGGTGTTATACTTATTTAGTGGGTATTCTTGATAATTTCGGTAAAGATAAATAATACAAAAGCATACTTACTTGCAACCTCCCAAGGACATTAATTAGAACTCCTCCATCGAACATAGGTTGTGAATCAATAGATGTGATTGCCCTTTGTATTTTTTGGAAACCCAAGGCCTGTGAAACAAATGCAACAGTCAATTAAACTGGCACTATGAACAGATATAGATAAAATCATAATTCATACAACAGCATTTGAAACCAAGGCAGAAGATTGATAATAAATATTGCAAGAGTTTAATTTTAACTTTGAAAGAAAGGTTTTTTTTTACTCACTTTAGACCTACCTATACTCGAAAACGTAATTAAAGACCCAAAACCTGACAGTTACCATCTTGATTATTACATTATTTTAACACTATTTCATAGAAACATGAATGAGAACTTGTGTAATTAGTAATATTAGGGTATGTTTTATTGATAAAAATACCTACACTTTAACCAAAATGCAGTAATCACAGTGAATGGAATGTGTGCTCCTTGAGGTTAGGATTTTGGACTTTAATTAGATTTATAAGAATAATTTAGAAAAGAACATATATAAAGAATAATCTAAGATGCGGACGCGTCGGCGTCGAGGCGAGGCGAGGCGAGGAGTTTAATGAATTTTCAACCAAAATATACAGAAGCAAAAGACTATTATTATTACTAGTCCTTAGCTTAGCCGACGCGTCCCCATATTACGTCTCTTCTGTCTGACCTGCGCCTAAGAATGACGCAAATGTTTCCTTGTTCACTCATGTAGAAATAAATGCAAATGCACCTGCCTTCCTCTTGTGAAATCTATATATCGACGCTGGAAAGGATAATTGACTAACGTCAATTAGAGAAACTTTTTTATTAGTATTTGTATTGAAATATGTTGTACTAAAAACTTGGTCATAATTTTAATATCAGCTTTTTGGTTTTTATTGTTACACTTGAAAAGTGCATGTTCACAAAATAAATGATGTCTCGTTAGACAATGGCTACTTCTGACCAGCAAGGAAAAACAGTTAACAGCCACCCGTCGAAATATTATTCGTATGACTACAGTTAACAAACCTTCAATCGGTCTTCATGAATCCTATTCAAGGGTATAAAAAGCTCTAACGTGCCTTACAAGGTCTGTTTTCTGGGCCACAGTAAAAACAGCTAACAAACCTTTGAGTTAAGACTACAAACAGGAAAAATACCTAGATGTAAAAAAAAACATTGAAAAATCTGGTCTGTAAGACCTTGCGTTTTACAAAAACCTTCAACTTTATTCTAAACCTGATTCTAACAATATACATACGTTAATATGGCCCTAAATGTCCTGTTACTCAATTTACCTTTCCAATGTCAATATTATATAAAGCAAACCTGACTCACTGACTTGTATATCAACACACAGCCCGTTCCGCTGGACCTAGAAACTTGAAATTTCGAGGTAGTATTCCTTGGATGCCATAGGGGAGCAGTAAGAAAGGATTTTCCGAAAATGAATTCCCAAGGGGGAGGAATAAACGTTAAACTATTCCTACACGTATGAAGTCGCGGATATCCTCTAGTTATAAATTAATTAATATAAAAGATACTCACATTTAGTTTCTCCATAATTTTAACAGCACCCTGTAATTGAACTCCTTCAAAAGTCATAAATGATGTTTCCACCTGAAACAATTCAGTTTACTTCACTACAATTATTTAGCTTTAATTTAAAATTTCATAATATTTGCTCACTTAAAAAATACCAATTAGATAAAGATTTCAATTGGTGTTTTACAAATTGGAGTTTAAGGTATCAATATTAGTTACCAACAAGACACACTCACAACAACTGAGGGGCCTTGACAGGCAATATTTAGATGGCAATGTGTGGCTAGCAACTACAGGCATCTTGGTCCATCATTTGAAGTAAGAGTAGCACAGTAGTAGTTTCCGGCCATACATCTTGATTATTAACCAGTTTATGAGAACAACCACTATAGAGAAAGCAAAGTCCTGATCCCAAGTTATTTAATAAGGATAAAGGATAAGTAAGGAATAAATACATTTTCCTTGAGATCATAATTTAAGGTAGAACAAAATGTCAGTTGGCATGCTTCCAAGCCCAATTATTTTTCTATAGGTTACAACAAAGCTCTAGTGTTCATTGATTTCTGAGCTAGCTGATTCCTAGGCATCATTAACTGAAAAGCAAATTAATCTAATCTAATACAAGTTTGTAATGCGAGTATAGTGCTCAGAATCACGCAATAAACATGAACATCAACAAAGAATACAATGACGACAAATAGTCACATTATAGTGAAGGTAAACCGTTTAGAAACCGCCTGGATTTTTGGTGACGCAGTGAGAGGTCTTTGCAAAAACGAAAGAGATTGCGTGGATGATTCATCTATACTTCTAAAAAGTACCAGTGCAGTAGAACACCTTCAGGACAAATTTATAGCATAAATATATTTAGTAAAGTAATACAATTATTAGAACGAAATCCAATAGCAGCAGCTCACAATAAGAAGAACCACTCACGTTGTACAAATTTGCCAGATTTGGTCGTGATGCCGGGTCGTCGAAAAGCGCATAGTACTGTTGTACAAAACCTTTCCCAATTGCATCGTATTGTGGATTTAGCGCCATTGAGACGAGTTATTGTTCCGAAATTCACTGAAACGTCCACAATTTCGCCTAAAATGTAAATTTCAGGCTTTCGGCATGCCCTTTCCACAGACAGTCAAAAAAATGGCTGGTCAACCGTTTCCAGTGTTGCAAGTGCATAGTTGACTTGCTTGAAAAATATCACAAACGAACGTAGCACACTTTCAATCAGACAATACGGTATGCACTGATAAAGATAAAAGATAAAAAAAGATAAAAGATATTTATTCAGTAAGTAGGCCGATCGGGCACTTTTACACGTCAAGACTCTACCAGCGCTTCCCAAGAAGAGACCGCTGGTGAAAGAAAGAAAGAAAAGAAAGAAAGAAAATATGTTTATGGTGAGAAGAAACGCCGTAAGAAACTCAGCAGTCAGTCATTTTTTAAACATATTTCAATGGTTACTACTTAGTTTAGCATTACCTATATAAAACTAAAAATATTAAATTTAATATAATCAAATAAAATACGTAGTTCAGCAAGAAAGTATGCCAAAAATCTTACGAGAGAGATAGAGGGAGTTTGAGGAAAGGAAAAAAAACACCTACTTATGTGTTTATAAGACGGTGCAAGACGACCACATAAAGTTTCGATATGTTTTCAGACATCAACGTTGTCCCCTAGACAAGATAAAGCTTTTGGTTTTGAATAAAATTAAATGATTATTGACTAAATTTCGGGATTAGGCCATGCATTTTTGTCTGTTAAATAATCCTCGACCCTATAACACGCTTTAGAATTTAACAACTTTTGCAAGTAATTTTAAGTGCTGGAAAGGGTAACAATAAAACTACGTCTGGTTATTATAGATATGAATGCATTGACCAACAAATGATTTATATACCTAGTTTACGGACGCGGAATTTTCGAATAGCGATTTTATTCTTATTTCTAGTATTTAAATTATGTATACTTATCAGATTTTTTGGTGAAAGAATCTAAATTCTTAATAACTTAAATAATATTCTCATAAATAAATTGAGACGCTACAGTTAAGATATAAATTTCTTTTAAAAGTTATCTTAAGGAGTCACGGGTATTTATGTTGTAAATAGAACGAATGGCCCTTTTTGGTAACACAAATATAGTTTGTATGTCAGCTGCTTTATCCCAAACCAGAATACCGTACGATATAACACTATGGAAATAACTATAATAAACTAATCGAGCTGTCTCAACATTCGTTTGTTGTCTAATTTTCCTGACGGCGTAAGCTGCTGAACTTAATTCACCTGCCAGTACAGTACAGTACTGCTTTCCTGCTTTGCTCCATGATAAACTGTGACGTTTGAAGCCCTTGTTTTTAGAGACTGTCTAATGAAAGCTGACCCTAAAAAAGCGGCAAATTCAAAAACCTTCATATGGTATTACCGATCGATGTAGGAATAAAAGATTTTGATAGTTTTCTTATTTTATTTTGGTGGGCACAAAGAGAGAGGAAACGCGTACTTTTTCACAATACTAAGGCCGTATAAATAAATTAAAGGTACGGTATGATTATTTCCACTTTGACACTCTGGGCATCTCTGTTTTAATCGTAAAGGTTCGTGTTTTCACATAGAGTAAGTGCACAAAATCCTAGAATTTACACACATAAAATATTCGAACATATTTAGTATACCTAATCTATATTAACAATTTGATTTGTAAGATTTGTTGCTGCCCCAAATAGCAGAATAACTATTAAAACATCGAAAAAAAAAGAGAAAAACATTCGGAGGCGGTACTAAGTTCACTGGGTCGGCTAGTTAATAATAAAACATCAACCTAATAACCTAAGTATAGAAACTTCATTAATATTCAAATAGACTATTATCAACTTATGTGGGTATGATGGGTTAGCTTTTAAAATCAAAAATTTAAAAACCTTATTTATTTATTTATTTATTTATTTATTTATTTATTTGCTGTAAATGTGGTACATTAAGATGTTGTTTAAATTGTAGTAGATCGCACACTTTGCTGTGTTCAGCATGCAAAAATTGTATTACTTAAAACTATCTTACATTAAGTTTCATATTTTAATTTACAATTAATTACATTTTACATTATACAACATTGGCAAAATCATTAAATTGTATTTATCTCAAAGAAATCCTTAATAGTATAGAGACATGCATCAACCAACCAAATATATAATTTTGATTTGAATTTTTTTACTGGCAATTCCTTGATGGAAATAGGTATATGGTTGAAGACTTTAATGGCCATAGCATGACAATTGTTTTTATACAACGCACTTCTATATTTAGGCATTACCAGTTTTGTCGGATCTCTTGGTCTCAGTTGCGGATTTGCAGTAGATTTTACAAACAGATCGGGATTCATCTTTGCAAATATACCTATCTCTAAAATATACATCCCAGTCAGGGTTAATATTTTCATCTTCTTAAATAGTGGCTTACATGGTTCTACAGGCCCGACGCCACATATCGCTCTGATACATTTTTTTTGACACATAAAAACTCTATTTATGTCAGAGGAATTGCCCCAGACTATTAAGCCGTACCTAAGTATAGATGCCACATAGCCATGATAGGCCGTGACAGCGGTTTTTTCTCCAGCTACACGTTTTAATCTTCTCAATGCATACGTAAATTTTCCTAAGCGAGCACAAATGTTGTCTACGTGAAGTTTCCAATTGCAATGTCTATCTAATGTTAATCCCAAGAATTTAATTTCTTGGGTCTCTTCTAGCGTTTGTTCTTTACATTTAATGTTTAATGTTGGTGTTCCAGTTTTGATGTTACAAAACTGTATATATTTAGTTTTTTGTACATTTACCTTCAAATTGTTTTCTTCCAACCAATTACTTACTAATTCTACAGTGCAATTTATATTACTTATATATGTATCATTGTTTCTAAAGTCATTTGGAATTACGATTGAGATGTCATCGGCAAACAGAACTGTTTTATAACTACACACGTTCGGAAGATCATTAATATATATTATAAACAATAACGGCCCTAGTACACTACCTTGCGGTACACCTGATTTATTTATCTCAAGAGATGATTCGTATTGATTTATCTCAAGTCTGTTATTGATTTTACTTATTTTTACGCATTGACTTCGACCAGAAAGATATTTTTTAAGCCAAGCTGAGGCATTTCCTCTGATTCCATATTTTTCGCATTTGGTTATAAGTAAATCATGATTCACAAAATCGAACGCTTTGCTCATATCAAAGAAAATGCCGGTTAGTGGCATTTTTTTATCATTTTTTTCGGTGATGTCTTTCATTAGTGAGTAGCAGGCCATGGATGTTGATTTACCCTTCAGAAATCCATATTGTTCTTTGGCTAAAATATTGCGTTTGTTTAAAAAATGTATCATCCTACAATGCATAGCCTTTTCATACACTTTCGAGAAGATCGATATAAGGGTTATAGGACGATAGTTTCCTATATCCTGTAAATCGCCTTTTTTAATATTGCGGGAAAATTCCCTTGACTAAACGAGTCGTTTATTAGATGTGACAAAATCGGGGCTATGATATTTGCGCTTAGTTTCAATATGTGAGTTGAGACACCATCAAAACCAACCGCTCGCGTGTTATTCAAAGACTTTATGTGTTTAATTATCTCATCTGGAGTGCAGGGTGTAAGGAAAATACTGGCACTTATAGATTTAACATGTGCAGCATTTGTTTTTTTTTTCATAGTACTGTTTGCTACGTTTATGTAGTATCTGTTAAAAACCTCCGCTATTTGTGTTGGGTCATTTATTAACTTTCCATTTACATTTATGGTTTCAATACCATTAAAACTATTAATGGAGTCTGTTTTAGTTTTGATAATGCTCCAGGTGGTCTTACATTTATTTTTGGAGTTTTGTATGGCTTTATTATGTAATTGCCACTGAGATTTTGTGATACATGATTTAAGAAATTTACTATACATGTTGAAAGTTAATTTGTTTTCTTGAGTTTTGTTTTTGTAATATCGGAACCGAAGTTTTCTCTTTGTGATACATGATTTCTTTAAGTTCTTTGATATCCACTTTGGTCTATTTTTGTTAGCACTTATCTTTATCCTTTGCTCAGGAAAGCAAAGATTATAAAGCAGACAAAACATATCATGAAAAACCTGAAAAGCTAAATCGCAATCAGTTTCCCTGAGAACTTCTGACCATGATAACGAGGATATATGTTTTAAGAATTTATCTATATTTTCTTGGTCATATTTTCTATTCTTAATATACCAAAAATTCAGATGTTTGTCTCTGATATTTTCAGGTATTTTAAATTCTAATGTTTGGCAAGTTTCGTGGTCAGAAAGATACATATTGTGCACATCTCCAACAGCATGTTTAATGTTGCTAGCTATATGGTCAATACATGACAAGCCACGTGTAGGCTCCCTTATATGTAAGTAGAGGTTATAGTTGAGCATCATAAGTTTTAGGTCCCGAGAAGCAGAATCTAACTTGAGTGTATTTATATTGAGATCACCCGTAATGATAATGTCCCATTTATTATTTCTTGTTACTTTATACAATAATGCATCCAACGCCTTAAAAAATAAACTAAGGTGTTTTTTATCAGGGACACGGTAAATACAAAAAATATAACACTTTAGTTCTGGCAGTTCTACTCCACAACATTCAAATATTTTTTCTATAGATAGTTTGCTACACCACGCTATCGGTTTACAATTAAAATCCTTTCTGAGCAAAATGCAAGAGCCTCCTCGTTTCACATTTAACCTTGAAAAACATGATGCTACATTAAAACCTTTGAGTCCAATATTTGTTTCACTCCCTCGTTTTATAAAGGTTTCAGTAAAACAAACGACATCAACGTTTCTGTTATTATTTTTCATTTCATCAAGGCACAATTCAATTTCGTCTAATTTACCTAGCAATCCTTGTATATTCTGATGTAATACTACAACCTTCCCTTTATCATGACTTATTACACTACTTTTGGGCACGAAAAAATGTATTACTTTCCTTAATTGGGGTTGAACTTTGAACATTACATTCATTTGGTTTTTTGACAATAGTGAAGTAATCTAATATAGTTTTTTTTATTTTTATACATGTATTTGTGCCATTTTCATTTACATGGGTCTCTTTATTCGGACTATCTGAAACTTCATTTATATTAATATTCTTACAATGTTGATTTTGTGGATTGAACATTGGTAGGTACCTTTTTTGATAATCTGTTGAGTCGATATGATAATTTATATGCATACAAATGTTTGTCAGATATTGATCATGAGATTCAGCTCTATAGTCATAATTTAAAAATGTACAATGTACTGTGTTATTACTAATGACATTTAACATTCTATTAAGCTTTATTTCATTAAGGTACCTATTTTTATTTACACTTAATATAGTAACATTGGTTTCTTCTAAACGCTTTAAGGCAGCGCCGGCCTCATAGGATAGTGAAGAAGGGTTACTGTCATTTTCGCCAATGCAGAGTATAACATGATCCGCTGCAGTAGCTTTCAATTGATGACAGATTTTTAATATTTCAGTGGAATCAGCGTATGGTTTTGTAATGGCAGACACAGCATAATCTTCATATTTCGTTGAAAGTCTACTCAAGGAAAGTTTCGATGCCAGTCCGACACATTGTTGTCCACCTACAATAACTATACTGCGTTTTTGCAATTTCCTCTGGTCTTGTTCACTTGGGTGTTGATTTGGTTCTTTCTCTTCTTTTTGGAGTTCTATAAAACGTTGAGTTTTAGTTATATTGACAATTTGTGATGCTTTAGGGCAAACTGTTTGATTTTTTGTTGTTACCACCTGGTCATCTCTGTGTTTGGGCGAGCTTATGGACGGTAGCGAAAGGGATTCAGTTTGGTTTGGGATTTTAATAGGCGAGTCAATTGGTGCTGAGTTAGGGCAATGCGATTTGCGGCAGCGTTTTGTTGTTTTTTGAGGCGTTGCAGCTCGAGGCCCATTTCCGGTCATTATTTTTTTAAACATTTCAAGCTTTCTTTGTTGATCTCCTAATGCCTTTTTTAACGACGTAGTTTCGGAGTTAAGCGTCTCGATCTCTGCATGTGCACTGGCTAACTGTGTAGATAGTCTGCTAATTTGATGTTTTAGATCAACCACCAATACATTTTCCGTCATAGATATATTGGGTAAACTGCGATGTGTGTCGTCAGTGTCGCCACCTAGGGTGGTGCTCTGGTAATCAAGGCCAGACTCTGAGGTGCCTGATACTTCTAAAGACGATTGCAACCCTTGTCTAGGTTTCCGTTTTGTCACATAATCGTGTTGCGGCAGTTCATCCTCCAGCACTGTTTTGTCTAGTTCAACTGGCCTAGATAAAGGGCTAGGTAATTTTTTTGAACCAACCTTCTTCAAGTGTGTTACTTGGGATGCTGCATTATGGCATATAGAACATTTCCAGTTGCATTTTGTTTCTTTCGTCATTAATTGAAATCTCTTAGAGCTGACATTGGTCTTCAAAATATCATATGTTTTATGGCAAGATGCACACTTCAAATAATCATGCGATTTTAGTTTGTTTGTTGACATTTTATAACACTTTATTATTTAGCGCAACCAGTAGCGATATCTGACGGCCTACTTAGTTAAATAATAAGTTTTCCAGTATTAGTTAGGCCTTAAGTTAACCGTTAAGTGCACACTATGGTATAATGAATATGCAGCAATGGTTCTCGTGTCATTTTCACTCCCGATCTCTCTCGATGAATGTCGAGAATTGCCGAGTGTCAAAGTTCAATTAATCGTATTGTACTCAAGTCTACTAATACCGCACTTAAGTGTCCGTTTGTCCATATTAAAACCACACACTGTATCATATTTAAGTACAGTTTATTAATACAAGCCCAGGTTTACTAATACGTAAGTGAGGATCACATTTTTTGTTGTTTGTATTCTGTCCCGTAAGCCAGGAGACAACAGTGATAGAGTTTCTTAGAAAAAATCTTATAATCATAATGTATACTTCTAGCACACTCAGTGGACTTATATCCTTTGAAATCGTAGTTCTAATGAGTGACCCAGGAGACGTCACCATGGCAACGAGCAACAAAGAAAAGTTCATTGACCCGTATAGTCAGCATCAATTAGTGACACCCAAAGTCACCAAACGTGTACCGAGCTATTTGACGACTTTGGGTGTCACAAAGTAAGTATTTGATGCCTTTAAACTACCTATGAAAAATAAATGTAGACCACAATAATAATGCTAGCATAAGCATGCTTTCTCATTTGTGAGTTCTGTTAGTAAATATAGTCATGAAGAAAAAAGTTTTTATTTATTATTAGGGTAAAACATTGTTATAATTTCATAATTATTTTCATAATTAACACTTATTTCAGTCAGAGTCAGTATCTCAAGCTTCAAAATTCAAAATATTTATTTAGTAAATTGGCCACAGGAGGGCTCTTTTACACGTTGAAAATATGAAGTGAATCTACTAGCGCTTCGGATATTACCATCATTGCGGAGTAGAAGCGCCGCAAGAAACTCCAGCAATCATAAAATATAATAATACTTAAAAGTAACATTACAAGGTAATAAAGTAATACTTAATTATTTTAAAACTAACATGAATAAAATCATTACAAATGTAAGCTCAATAACATTGAGTAAATTAAAAATAGTGACGGTTTTGAAAATGGATTTGTGCCCAATGCACTGTTGACATTTAGTACTAAATCTACAAAGGCAAATTTATCACCATGACATTAATTCTACAAATTTCAAAAGGTTTTTACGAGTGAAATTAATACAAAATTGATTTTAACCCAGTGTGATTGTATTTGATAATGCAAGTTACCATACGCTTACAAATGAATAAGCCCCCTGACACAAACACTCGCAAAGCTGAAATAGTAGCCAGGCTCCGTGCTAATTCTGTGGATTTTGATGAAAGTTTATACAGAGACTTTTGCTTTTATTGAATCAGGACTGAACCAACCACCAATGCGACCTTCACCCGATCGAGCTCATTTGAAGTACTGTAAAACGAAAAGTGGGTAGCAGAAATATAGGAAAATCGGCGTCGGAATTGGAGAAAATTTATAAAGAATCCTTTGATAGCATAACATCAGCAGAATGGAAGAAAATGACAGACCATGTACTTCATGTTGAAAACCAGTACCTACAACGAAAAGGATGGAATTACTAATCAAATGGAAAGCTTCATAATAAGTGCACGTGATGGCGAACCTTCCAGTAGTTCCAGTTCAGATGATTCCACAGGAGTGATTTCGGGACAGAGTATTTAGAATCTGATTATGATTATGCTGGAATTGCTGGATGGATGTATTTACTTTCAAATTCAAATTAAAAGTCTTTATTGCATATCACATTACAAATATAAGGTGGAAAACAAATTAGGTATCCATTACTACGACTAGGTACTTTATTCATTTGACTCTCCTATGATGTCATTTATAGTCACACCTCTTTATTATAAACATGTTTTTGAGATTGTAACATTTCCTTGAACTCTTACGGGAGCGTTAAAGTAATAGGTATACATTTTCTTATAGCTAAATTCGTGTTTTTATGAAATGCGAGATAGATATTGTACTTTTGTAAATGCGTAAGCGAGTATAATAGCAATAGACAGCAATAGTCTGAAAGGAATAGTTCTCAGTATTAAAATCTCAGAAAGATAAGATATTTTCGCTTACCAGACTTTAGGAACTGTAATCAAAATCAGATTCTAAATACTCTAATTCTAATGATTCATTTGAACTACTGCCGCCAGAGTCACCATTACGGACACTTATAATAAATGATTCTAGATCTTCAGTTATAACATCCCTGGTTTTGTACTGAGCTTCAATATTAAGCACATGATTAGTCATTTTCTTCCAATGCTCTGGTGTAATGCTGTCGAAAGCCTTTTTAATATTTTTTTCAATTTCGGCTGCTGATACGCCAATATTTTTACTTGCGACTTTTCTCTTAACCGATCTCCAGATTAGCTCAATGGGGTTGAGGTCACAATGGTAGGGTGGAAGTCGTAAAACCTCATGACCATGCTCCCTTAGAATTTCATCGGCTTCATAGATTGGGTCTGGTTTGTGTTTTTGTGCCAAGACAAGAAGTTCTGGAACGGTATAATATTCTTCAAAATGAATTTGATTGGAACGAAGCCACTCTTGTATTTCTTCTTTGCGGCTGTTAGTATTTGGTGCCTTATTAATTTGCACCGTGTGGTAGCTGGCATTGTCCATGACAATGACACTTGGTTCAGTCAAGTTAGAAATAAGCTTCTCACGTAACCACTTATTGAAATTGATGGTGTTCACATCATGGTGATAGTCTGCTTTAATTGATTTTGTGCTAAACGTTAATAAAGCATTGGGCACAAAACCATCTTCTGATCCAGCGTGAACAATAATAAATCGTTTTCCAGATGAGATATTGCCAATTGCACCTTGATTGGAAGGCCCCTGACACGACTTTTTTGTATTATACTTCTGGTCAACGTAAGTCTCATCCAGGTATATTATTTTTTTACCTTCAGCACGTTTTGATGCAATAGTCCTTAAGTAACGGTGTCGCCAAGCTGCTATGTCAAAACGCTCTATAAGAACCGAGCGTTCGTTAATATTTTGTTTGAACTCGTATCCATTTGCAGTTAGTATTCGGCGTAAAGTTTCCCGGCATCCGGTAAAATTTATCCTTTCTCTCAACTCTGCTAATAGGTATCTGAGTGTAGGCACTTGCTTCTTTACCATATAAAATTCGTTCACTTTGTTTCGGATGGCGTGGATGTCAAAACTATCTAAATTGGATACTGTGGCCTTGTGAGGTCGCTTTTTTCCTGGAGTACTGAAGAAACCATGGTTTACTTTTCCTTCATTCTTTATTCTCTTCAATGTCGAAAAACTGAGATCTGCAAGAAATAATGAAATAAACAGAACCCCATTTACAAATAACTTGTGAAACGCATTACAGCCCCATAATACAAGATACAGTTCGACAGCTCTAAGAACATTTGGGTTGGTGAAATCGGTGAGGTTCAAATCGCAACGGTTTAACAACAAGCAAGGCAGGTATAACCCCAACATCTTTTACAAGAGCTCATGGAGTGTACGTAGGTACATTAGGTTCACAAACAAGAAAATGCTGTTTACTCTGCAAACAGTAAATACATATTAATAAAAGAAAAAAAAAGATAAAAGATGTTTATTCAGTAAGTAGGCCGCACGGGAACTGTTACACGTCAAAAATCTACCAGCGCTTCGCAAGAGACCACTGCTGAGAAGAAACGCCGCAAGAAACTCAACAGTCAGTCGTTTTTTAGGGTTCCGTAGCCAAATGGCAAAAAAAGGAACCTTTATAGATTCGCCATGTCTGTCCGTCCGTCTGTCCGTCCGTATGTCACAGCCACTTTATTCCGTAACTATAAGAGCTATACTATGGAAACTTTGTAAGTAGATGTATTCGGTGAACCGCATTAAGATTTTCATACAAAAATAGAAAAAACACAATAAATTTTTGGGGTTCCCCATACTTAGAACTGAAACTCAATTATTATTTTTTCATCAAACCCATAGGTGTGGGGTATCTATCGATAGGTCTTCAAAAATGATATTGAGGTTTCTAATATAATTTTTTTCTAAACTGAATAGTTTGCGCGAGAGACGCTTCCAAAGTGGAAAAATGTGTGTCCCCCCCCCCGTAACTTCTAAAATAAGGGAATGATAAATGTAAAAATAATATATGATGTACATTACCATGCAAACTTCCACCGAAAATTGGTTTGAACGAGATCTAAAAATTAGTTTTTTTTTAATACGTTATAAATCGTAAACCGCATTTTACCTTTCATTCAATCAACTCCAATATAATAAAGAATAAAGAAAAACATTTATTTAGATGTATAGTGGTACGGGACCCTACGTGCGCGAGTCCGACTCGCACTTGGCCGGTTTTTTTTTAAATACTACTTATGATATTATACAATTATAAAGCTTAACCTAGCATTATATAAAACAATGATTTTAACATAAAATTAAAAATTTTAAATATTCAAGCGTAGCTTGAGCAGGAAAATGTGTCAAAAGTAAGAATTTTATAGGGAGTAATAAGTAGAAGTAATAATAAAATATATATAAATATATTTAAAAAAATATATACTTTCCTATGACAGTGCAAGACAACCACCACATACAAAGTTTCGATACATTCTCCTACAGAAACCCCTAGTGTCCCCTAGACAATATACAATATTTACATATTTGTTATGCCTATTTTATTATTCAGTTATTTACGTGTTTAGTTAAGTTTAGGGCAAGCATTTTTATCTGTTAGATAGTCCTCGACCCTATAGTAAGCTTTAGACATCAACGACTTTTTCAAGTAATTTTTAAGTACTGGAAATGGTAACTTAAAAACAGAGTCAGATAATTTATTATAGAAAAGAATGCATTGACCTACAAATGATTTATAAACCTTACGGACACGAATTTTTTTAATAGCAATTTTATTTTTATTTCTTGTATTCTAATTATGTATATCACAATTCTTAACAAAAGAGTCTTGATTTTTAATGACATAAATAATATTCTCATAAATAAACTGGGAAGCTACTGTCAAAATGCTAATTTCTTTAAATACTAATCTTAAGGAATCACGGGAGTTAAGGTTATATATAGAACGAATGGCTCTTTTTTGTAACACGAATAAAGTCTGTATGTCAGCAGCTTTTCCCCAAACCAAAATACCGTACGAAATAACACTGTGAAAATAACTATAATAAACTAAGCTAGCTGTCTCAATATTGGTAAGTTGCCTGATTTTTCTAACAGCATAAGCTGCCGAACTTAATTTACCTGCTAGTACTGCTATATGGGGACTCCATTGCAAGTTTTTATCTATAGTTATCCCTAAGAAAAGCGCCTTATCTACCATTTCCAAACACTCATCATTTAGAAATAAACTGGATTCAACTGGTCTAACATTAGGCAAAGCGAACCTAACACATTTAGTTTTTTAGCATTGAGTAGCAAATTGTTACTAGTAAACCAATTAAGTACTTTACCTAGCGTGGCATTTATCCTACTGTAATCGACGGATCTTCGCTCTACCTTGAAAATTAATGATGTATCATCAGCAAATAGCACAATATCACAAAGGTTATCTACCGTGCGTGGTAAGTCATTAATATAAACCAAAAATAGGAAAGGACCTAAAATAGAGCCCTGAGGCACACCTAGTTTAATAGCTGCTCCCATGGACTGTGTTTTGTTTACCACACCCTTTTGTGTTCTGTCACTAAGATATGAATACATAAGATTTAGAGAATTATTTGACAGACCATAATGTTCTAATTTTAATATAAGAGTCGCATGATCTACGCAATCGAAAGCTTTGGAAAGGTCACAAAAAAATCCTATTGTATCACAAGATTTATCCCAAATATTATATATATACCACGTGTCCCAAAACTCAACGATAAGCCGGCACCAGAGGATGGAGCTGCTTATGATTAGTCGAGAAAAAATAAGGAAAAAAATATATCTTTTCCTTATTTTTTCTCGACTACTCATAAGCAGCTCCATCCTCTGGTGCCGGCTTATCGTTGAGTTTTGGGACACGTTGTATATATATATATATATATTTAATGAGTACAGATGCTGCGTCAGTTGTGGACCGTCCTCTGGTGAAGCCGAAGTGATTAGTGTTAAGCAGTTTATTTCTATTGAAGTGACCTAACATATCTTTTAACATTAACTTCTCAAAAACTTTACCTAAAACAGGTAGAATATAAATGGGACGGAAATTCGTTAAATCAATCATCTCGCCCGATTTAAAAAGTGGTATGACTACTATATTTCATAAGATTTGGAAAGACCCCGTCTGAAATGCAATTATTGTAGATTAAAGCTAAGTGAGGTGCAATTATATCTATGATATGATAGATGACTTCTGATATGATGATAACTGACGTTCCCCATAAATCCTCGTTTTTTTTTAAACTGAGTGATTTAAATACCAATATGATTATGATATATTTTAACTAAATATATATAAGCACCCCTTGTGTTGAAACTATGAGTGACAGTTATACTAATCATCTGTCTATTTAATTTAATAAAATTGCAAATGTCAAGGGATTCAACATGATATAGGTACGGAAAATACACTTATATATAGGAAAAGACAATGATTTAATTAATTTTAGTATTTACCGGTCATTGAAGATATTTCTTCTAAATACTTGTTCTGGCTTAGCAAATTGTTTTGCTCCAACTCTTTCAGTTTTCTAAGATTTTCCAAAACTGCTTGTTTTTCTCCAGAGACCTTAAGCTTATCTGAAAGAAATACATTGTTCAATTTCTTAATGGAAAAGAAATACCGATTTTAAGATAGGTTTGACAGAACTTATGATTATAGTCGACTTTTTATGATAGCATCGTGTAGAATAATTAAAGAGAAAGCATCTAATGTCAAATAAACCTTTCTCTAAACTTAAAAATTACCGAGATATGAGGGCTCAAAACTTAGTTAATTACTAAGGCTACGGGACACACCACACCCACAACAGCACGCACGCACGCACGCACGCACGCACGCACGCACGCACGCACGCACGCACGCACGCACGCACGCACGCACGCACGCACGAGCGCACGCAAGCACGCAAGCACGCAGCGCTGCTCGGTGTGGTTGGCAGATTCGGTCCTGTGACTAACTTTTGAACACCTCTATTTCTGTAATTATTGATTTGAGAGAAAAACTTTTAATTACAAAAGAAGCTTAATTAAACATATTCTACAAGATATATTTATAAAATATAGGTGTTATATTGATGTAATTTTCACATTCATCGAAAATTTCCCAAGTCCTAACCCGCCCCCCTTTGCTATACCCTAACCGATTTCGGGGGCAATAAATCGACATGGCTAGGTTTCAATTGTTGAAAACTTGCCAAAAAAAAAACAAGTGAAGCTGGGTCATCCAGGTACTAAGTATCAAAATGAACACGTCGTACTAACCTATGAATTCGGTCACCGCATCTAAACACTCCATTTTCTGCTTGAACAAGGCTTCCCTCTCGTTTTGTTTTTGTTTACATTTGCTTATCATGGTAAAAATTATCTGTCGCACACCACTTTTGATTGTTTTACCCATGTTTAAGCAGTAAATTTCCAAAAAAACTGTTCTATTTGACACTCCGATGTAGACTTAACCACAGATTATAAGGTATGTCTATGTCGTTGTTGCTGAGTGCAACACGATTTTTTTTTTAAATTATGGCTTTTATATCCATAATTTTTATGATGTATTATTTTCAGTCATGTCGGTTCATAATATAAATTTATAATAGTATATTATGCAATTAGTGAATAAAGGACGGATTTAAAGCGAGGGCCATAGATGACTCACGAGCAAGTGAAGAATACTAATGATTGAATCACGAACGTACGGAGTGATTCAAGTTTTAGAATCCTGGGCGACGCGAGTTATTCATGGCTCTCGATATAAATCCGTTTTATTTGTAAGAGTTGCATACTTTACTTTATACCATGAACACGAGAAAAAGAAAGATTTAAGCGAAAATAGACATTTAATGACGTAAAATGGAAGGTAAAATTATTTTCAATACTAAACTCCTTGTCGTTAATGGCCACCAATCAAATCTCGAGGAGTGCTAAGGTTCTAATTGGTTCTTTGCACAGAAGTTTGGATCACGTAATTTTTGCGCAAGGACGTAGTGTAGCATTGAGATGGATGTAGAATATATTGGTGTGAATTCGAACACCATAATAGTGCTTTTTATTCACTGTTTTCAGTGAATAAAATAAGCTTTTTATAGGGGGAATATTGGCCATTTATGATTAACTTTCTTCCCTTCCTGTAACATTCGCTTATTTGTTGTTGTCCTGTTTTGTCTGTTTTGTTTATGTAATTTTATCATTACTTGTTTTAGGTTCCCGTCCGACCCTCCCACAAATCGTCTATGTTATTGAATCCAACTCTCTTGTTAGCGTGCTAACTCACTACGGACGAGAAATCGAGCGCCGTGGACGTACATAATGGCCCCTTCAAAACACCAAAGATTAGGGCTCGCCACAGCTTGGGTAGCGTCGAGCTCTATTTTAAATATTTCTAAAAGGACTATGTTGCTCTCATTGCGGCAATCCTTATTTTTGTAGTACTTATGCTTTTTATGCCACTAAAGGGGCATTTCCTTATATAAATCCATAAGCTTAACCTCTTTTTCTTTAGTTGTCATAGTGCAGGCGATCGCGCTCACTCCACACGGAGGTATATACTCCACCGCGCGTGACGTGCAACTGAGAGCGTCCATTGTCTAAATCGCTTTACACTATGCTAAACTCAGTGCGCTGAGTGAATTAGACTGGCAGTGTTGGGTTTCGCTGTATAATTAGCTTGATTAACATGAACAGCAGGACTCTTAAAAAAACACAAGTGTAAGGCACTTGTCTTTTTTTAGAGTCCTTTTCATTCAGCACACTGAATTTAGCCAAGTCTTAAAAAAATTCAAAAACTTTGACAATAATAACTGATTGTTTGACGAAACCTTAATGTACTGATGATAATAATCACTAAACTTTAATTTTTCGCATACGTCAACGTCAAACTCGTCAATCAACTCAGTCAAAGTCAAAGACAGTCAAAGAACTTGCTCAGTGTCAGCATTATTATTATTTATTATAGAAACCTAAAATTACATGAATTTAAAGTGATTGATTGAACTATATCTCAAACAGAAAGATAGTGGTCACACGTCGCATCTTGTGATTAGTAGTTTATTTTCGTTTAGATTAAGCTGCATACGGAATTATAACCCCTTGCTAGCATGTCCCTGGCTGACGAGTTACTTGCTGATCTTGAAGAAAATGACGATGGAGAACTCGAAGCGATTATTGAAAATAATACTTCAATCGATGTTACCCATGACTTTGCTGTGCCCAAGCCTGTTAATCCTGTCATACCCATGGAAGAAGATATAAAAAGTGTCACTATTAGAGAGCTAGCAAAACTGAGGCATTCTGACAGACTGAAAAGGGTAGGTATAGACAATGCTTTCGTTTGAGTAAAACTAAGGAAAATTTGTGATAAGATACGAAGATCGCATGAGATTAGGGTTGGCTGTGACTTCAGCAAGCGGAAGGGCATGGGAGGGTTGTGGGAAATGGTGCAGGGACAGAAGCGGAGTCCCTGCACCAACTTAAAGAGAGAGTTAAAGATAACAATATGGGGAATTTCCGATTTTCTAAAGCAGTTTTTATTTCGTGGCAGCCCTTGTGAAAAGATCTATACATTAACAATAATTCCTTTAAATATTCCTACTTATTCTGTTTAATGGTTTGCATTTTTATAATTAACAGGTTGTGACAGCAATTGAGCAAAATGTTGGCAATGATCGGAAGAAGATTGAAGTGACTGGACTGATGGAATCTGATCCTGAATACCAACTCATTGTGGAGGCCAACAACATAGCTGTTGAAATTGATGGTGAAATCGGTAGGTTTGCTTGCATAAAACTATTCCGATTCCATGGGTTCATTTATGCAATATAAAATTCAGCAAATCATTCTCTTTTCCTGAATTATGAAAGGCTTAAATTAGTCATAATTGAAAACCATTGCATAAAAGTGCCCTGATTTAATAATTATAGATGAACCATTTCATTTTCCAGCTACTATCCACAGATTTGTTCGAGATAAGTATCAGAAACGATTTCCGGAACTGGAGTCCCTGATTGTGACTCCCCAGGAGTATATAAGGACTGTAAAAGAACTTGGTAATGATCTGGATAAGGCAAAGAACAATGTAACACTGCAGAGCTTTCTGACACAAGCCACTATTATGATTGTGTCAGTGACGGCATCCACAACGCAAGGGTAACTATTCCTGCTTTGCTAATAATGATACATATGCCATTTTGAAAGAAAATGGCAGTACAAGATTATGAAGTCCATAGAACATGGTTCCTTTTTGCTTTGGTCCGCGGTTTGATGTATAATCAAATGTATAAATAGTATACAGGGTTATTGGTAAGTCGACCTATTCCCGTTAGGAGGTGATAGGGGTGACTATTTGCGATAATTTTGATCCCCATATGCATTATGCAAAAGTGAACCATTTTTGAGTTATCGCGTTTATTAGTTTTTTTTAAAATTAGTCGGAAATTCAACTTGAAAAATTTATTACAAAAAAAGTATCAATTTAAATCTTTTTTATTCTTCTGATTTACAAAACCGATTAAACACTGGTTATTTCTCAATATTAAAACAATAATTATCGGTCCAAATTTGAAAAAGCGAGACGGAAAACGAATTTTTTTCAATATTTTTTGCGATCGCTTTCCACTAAAATGCCTTAAAAACAAAAAAAAACGTTATGAAACTTGGCTTGCAGATTATTTTAAAAACTTAACTGTTTTCATAGCTCTCCAAAAACGCATAACACAATATAATCATCACAAAGGAAGCGGGCGGAAACAAAAGTCACAAATGCAACTTCAAAAATTAAAATTAAAAAACATACCAAATTTAAATCATACATTTTTTATTTGGTTTTGCACAAGATGAATTTGTTGTTCCTATGCAAAATTAAAAAAAATATTATCTGTACACGTTTGAGAATGCGAGGCCGAAAACTAAAAAATGCATGTTTTTTTATCAAACTCCAACATAAATTACACGAAAACAGAAAAAATTACCAATACATTTGGCGTGCAGATTACACATAAAACATTGACGTTTTTCCAGCTTTCTAACGAGCTATTAAAACTAAAATGAGTTTTGTTAAAGATTGCCGGAAAAAATTGATCACAAAGGAAGCAACAAGGAAGTCACGTCCGAACAAAACTATCAAAACTAACTATTATACTCGTAAACACTAATAACATACATTAACTTATGTAAAAAGTTACAAAATTTTAAACTAATAAACAATTAAAATTTAAATAATCAGGATTTTTATAGTTCATTTTCAAAATGGCTACCTCCATTTCTTATTCTCACATAAGTAAATGTTGTTATTTGTGTTTACGAGTATAACAGTTAGTAGTTTTCATTGATTTAGTAAGTTAATTTTAAGTTTTGTTCGGACGTGACTTCCTTGTTGCTTCCTTTGTGATCAATTTTTTCCAGCAATCTTTAACAAAACTCATTTTAGTTTTAATAGCTCGTTAGAAAGCTGGAAAAACGTCAATGTTTTATGTGTAATCTGCACGCCAAATGTATTGGTAAATTTTTCTGTTTTCGTGTAATTTATGTTGGAGTTTGATAAAAAAACATGCATTTTTTAGTTTTCGGCCTCGCATGCTCAAACGTGTACAGATAATATTTTTTTTAATTTTGCATAGGAACAACAAATTCATCTTGTACAAAACCAAATAAAAAATGTATGATTTAAATTTGGTATGTTTTTTAATTTTAATTTTTGAAGTTGCATTTGTGACTTTTGTTTCCGCCCGCTTCCTTTGTGATGATTATCTTTTCAGGTTTTTTTAAAATAATTTTGTACTTGTTATGCGTTTTTGGAGAGCTAAGAAAACAGTTAAGTTTTTAAAATAATCTGCAAGCCAAGTTTCATAACGTTTTTTTTTGTTTTTAAGGCATTTTAGTGTAAAGCGATCGCAAAAAATATTGAAAAAAATTCGTTTTCCGTCTTGCTTTTTCAAATTTGGACCGATAATTATTGTTTTAATATTGAGAAATAACCAGTGTTTAATCGGTTTTGTAAATCAGAAGAAAAAAAAAGATTTAAATTGATACTTTTTTTGTAATAATTTTTTCAAGTTGAATGTCCGACTAATTTTAAAAAAAACTAATAAACGCGATAACTCAAAAATGGTTCACTTTTGCATAATGCATATGGGGGTCAAAATTATCGCAAATAGTCACCCCTATCACCTCCTAACGGGAATAGGTCGACTTACCAATAACCCTGTATTAATGAGTATATAAGCTTTATTATTTTCGGCCTGGTAAAGGCATTCTTAATATTTCCTATTTTTTCATTAATCTTGATAACTTAATATGTTTTTATTATGACATCTACCATCTCAGACTCTAGTAATTCCTCGTTAAAACACAATCATAAATAATTAATTATTGTAATCGATTATTTTCCTGTTTTTTTTACACTACACATAATATTTTATGCACTAGTTATATGTTATAAATACGTAAATAATTTAATTTCAAGTTTATGTTTGTCTTGTTTTAAGGCAGACATTTTTTGTGTAAGTAGTTAATTTCCTTTGAAATAAAAATTTCAAATTGTCTTTTACAGAAAAATATTAACAGAGAGTGAATTAGATGAAATTTTTGAAGCTTGTGATATGGCAAGTGATTTGAATAATTTCAAGTCAAGTATTTATGAATATGTGGAGAGTAGAATGACATTTATCGCCCCCAACATCACTGCTATCCTCGGTAAGTAATACTTTTTATTCCAATAAATATGTACCTATCTGAATTATAAGGAAAAAAACACTTTTTGTGACATCATCATCATCACCATAATCATTAGATATGTTATCATCAGATAGGTTTTTAAAAATTACAATGAGGCTTCTTTTCAACCATTTTACTTGATCAAATGTATGTATGAGATCTGAAAGTCTTCAAAATTATGTCCACTACCAATGGTAAAGTTTAATTTTTTAATTTCTTATGAAACTAACTAGATTAATGTCGAATTTCACCAGTCAACAAATGGTAAGAGTGTTAACAGCTGTCAAAATGTATGAATTTACAGTTGTTTAACATTGATTATTATTTAACATTGTTTGGTGAAATTGATTCTAAGTATTATGCTGCTGTAGCTGTTAATTTCAAACAACTGTAATTTCAGTTCCAAACAAGATAGCTCCCTTTTTCTTGTCAAGTTAAGAACACCTTATGTTCATTTAAAAGTTTTTATATGAATTACTTGGATAATAAAATCTAATAAGTTGAGACGATAAACAGAAGTGAACACCAACAAATGATAGTTTCCAAATGGCATGAGCATGAGAACTTAAACCACCGAATGTCCCGCAGTGACGCCTAATCAAGCATTACTGGGCCCAAGTCTAGGGAATCTTAAGAAAGACGGGAAGACTTGCCAGGAACATGAATAACTTCCGTAGGCAGTGGAATGCTGCAGCTAAGAAAGTAATTGAAGCTCCGTAAAATCTGATATGGAGGGGGTCCGGAAGAAGCTGTATATTGAGTACAGAAAGTACAGTAGTTCCAAATAGTTTGAAATTGACACATTTTAATTCTCCTAGTAATTGTTTTCATAGTAGAAAATATGGGTACTAAACCATATTGTACCAATGTTTCTCGGTATATCCTTTATATTAAAGATTGCCTGATGGTTATCTCCTCTTGGGCAGGCGGTGGTAGGTTTTTGACCAGTAATATTTGCTTATGCAGCATTATTAAATAAACATCTTTTCTTTTTTGATGTTAATGTAGTTTTTTACATTTGTTACCAGCCTTAATAAATGTCAGTGACCTATTTTATTTGAAATAAGTGATTACGTTTTTGTTTTTCCCATTTTTTATATTTACCCTTTCCATCACTTGTTTACAGGAGCCTCAACAGCTGCTAAAATTCTTGGTGTCGCCGGCGGTTTATCCAAGCTGTCCAAAATGCCGGCATGTAACGTCCTGCCTCTTGGGCAACAGAGGAAGACCCTCTCAGGATTCTCGCAGGCTGCTGCGCTGCCACACACGGGATTTATATATTTTTCACAAATTGTCCAGGATACTACACCTGTAAGTGTACTTTTTCCAGTTATGTTTTTTTTAACAGTTTACAATATGGTTTTGAGAACAGCAACAGGGTAAGGACCAAAAAGTTGGACCATAGTAGTTAATCATACAAACACAGAACGCGAAAATACTTTCCGTTGTGCAACGACAAGTATCCTTACAATTGAATGGCGAATTTCGGAAATCGGAACAACGGAAAAGTTTCATAAAACAATTAATCGCGTCAGTTAGCCTGCACAACTTTTTGGATCTTACCAACCAAACAAACAACAAACAGCTTTAAATATTAACAAATGCGCAGTTACAGTAAACCACTCTCATCATACGGAGGCCACCTCAGTTTCAAAACAGGGTCTCTAATCCAGTGGGTAAAACAATATTGCTGCTTTTGACATGTTATGGTCTTTTTATTACCTACATTACTGTTATAAAAGCTATCGTAACATTGCCAATACTGTAACACGTCAAAGGCGATATTGTTTTGCCCCGTAAAATATAGGCTCAATACTCTATCCCCCTAATACGTAGCCGTGTGTGTAACGAATCTGGCCAACTTACTAAAACAATACCTGATTTAAAAGGCTCTGTAACTGTATTAATGTGGGTCGCAGAATGTCAAACAGCGTAAAATACATAGAGCAAGCTGTAGCAACAGCTTTACTAGCAGAACTAGCAACAAGAAGGCGTGCTACTACAGTCCCTTTTAAATTTAGTGATGGTTGCTCATACGATTTTCGAAAGATACACATTTTTTGGCGCCACAACTAAAGCGCATTTTACTGGAGTAGTGTCAGCTTCTGGCTGGACGCAGCGTGACAATGCTCAAACTGATTCTTAGTAGTAGTTGTGCTTAAGCATGTTATGCTTAACAAGACTAGAATGATCTGCAAAATTAAATAGGCACTGTAAAAGCACGTCATGCTTCTTGAGAGTATACTTACAACTTAATTCACTTCGGGTGTTTAGTACTCAACACATTTTGTGAAAAAAAAAGATGCTGTTTTTAATTCATGAAAGGTTTACTTAATTTTCGGTGTAATTTCCCCGTACTATGATTGCAAAATGATTGATTTAAGTGGTGGTAATGTTTATGGGAGCCCGTTGTTTCCCCTTTTTATTTTGGTTATATGTAATTATTATGTTGACATAATTATTGGTAGTCCTAATTTTTATAATGCTGAACAGTAAACTTTTTCGAATTTCTTAAATATCATACATGTAGATAAGGCTAAGTTACTTTAGGTTTCATAAAAAAGTAACAGCTTCTTAAAAATGTACGTTTTGACTTGCGATAATTATGACTTAAAACAGATTATGACTAAAAATAGTTATGGCAGACAATATAGACCCAATGTTTATATTATAGTTTTTAGGGTTCCGTACCGAAAGGGCAAAAACGGGACTATTACTGACGCTCCGCTGTCCGTCTCTCGTCTGTATGTCACCAGGCCCCTATTTCACCAAGTTACAATTGTCAATGACATATGTCTGCTGACAAGTGTCGACAAGTGTCTCGGACAATTGTCCAGTAACAGGTGACAAGTAGACAAATCTAATTTTATTTCTATGGACATACATAATTGTCTACAATTACAGTGTGCAACGCGTGACAATTGTCCATAATTTATTTTAAGGACAATTATGTTGAGAAACAGTTGTAAATTTTTCCATATCGACATATTTGCAAATTTGTCGGTAATTATTGACATGAGATAAGAGCTGTGTCAGGCTTGCGTTACAATTGTAGTGTTTTCATTGTTAGTTACAAAATGGCTAAAGGAGTAGTAGTGACAGTGATTTAGATGAGTTCACATATAGGAGAATATAAAGAACGAATAAATTTCTCCTTTGACGTCACTGCCTTTGCGTTCAAGAAAAATAACTGCATTGGATGGCTTCAGGGTCACAATACCTCGTCAGCTATTTCTTTCCATTTCTTGATTTTCATGTCGAATGTTAAATTGTTATATCCATATTGCAATGGTTTTAATCAAGGCACTTTAAAAAATGGTGCACGAAAGGAATTGCAAATTGCAAATGATTTACTTATTTGTGGCTAAAATCGCGGGAAATAGTTTAATAGTTTTAAATAAGTTTCATGCAAAGTGATCAAAGGTATTCGTATTCAGCCAGTGTCAGTTTATATCCACAACTATACATGTATTTAAAATTTAAGCGGTTCTCGAGCGTACGTTAAAAAATAAAAAGCCAATTTATAATAAACCATCGGTGTACTTAATTAAGTATTAAGTTTTGTAATTGGTAATTATATTTAGTCGGACAAACTCGAAAACGCTCGCTTCCAAAACACACGTACTTTGAAATTAAAAAATAAACACTGGCTAGTATCAATAAAAATACATTTACCCAAACATGATCGGAAAACTTACTTTTAAAAAACACGGGTAGTGTCTCATATTCATCCATCAAAATTAAAAAAATAGTAACCTTGTTTCTTGCTACAGTTTTTTTTAAAGTGAGAATAATTGCATATAGTCGACAAGACTGAGGAAACTATCCATACAGCCAAGCTCACCGCTCTCGTTTACTGAAAAAAAGTGTGTATAGTCATGTGTGTGTTTCATTTGTTGAGCGATTGATAAATCAAATAAAAAATAGTTTGTACACTCCAAACTAATATAATAATTATTGTTGTATAATTGTGGACTAAGTACGCGGTAATGGTGGACGCCTTTCAACAATCAACATACGGTTGATTTACACATTTAAAAATATAAAGACTATCGTTTGTCATGACAACGTGACAATTGTATCAGAATTTTGACAACTGCCATTTCACGATATAAAAATGTCATTTTTTTATTATTATTTTCGCACCTGTCAGCGTGGTTTAATAATGTAGAGATTTGTGAAACAACACTTATCGTGACTACTCGACAATTGTCACCTGATTATTACAATTGTTGTTTCATGAAATACAATTGTCACGTAATTTAGACAATTGTCGAACTTGTCAAGCTTGGTGAAATAGGGGCCAGGCTGTATCTCATAAACCGTAGACAGTTGAAATTTTCACAGAAGATGTATTTCTGTTGCCGCTACGAGTATAACAACAAATACTAGAAACAGAATAAATTAAATATTTCCCATACAACAAACGTGTTTTTTTGCTAATCTTGTATAGATAATATGTACGGAATAGGTACGAAACCCTACGTGCGCGAGTCCGACTCGAACTTAGCCGGATTTTTGATAATCTATTTCCATTTTTAGGAATTACGGTACAAAGCAGCCAAACTTGTGTCTACTAAACTGATACTGGCTGCGCGCGTCGACGCTTGCCACGAGAGCACCGACGGACACATCGGCCGGCAGCTTCGGGAGGGGATTGAAAAGAAATTGGACAAGTTACAGGTAACTACAACGTTGGCAAATAAGTTGCCAGAAAAATACATTTATTTAGTGAATTGGCCACAGGAGGGCTCTTATACGCGTCGGTAATACAGCGTACCGTATGCTAACAACAGACCATGAGTGTTCAATCACTATTTTGAGCCCATAATCTAACTAGCCCAATGAAAGTTCAGGATAAGGTTTCCAAACATCAGATTCAAAATAGAAACCTAGTTCTTTGGTTTCTAGGTATTCGCAAGAAACAGTAGAATATATCTTCAAAAGTTTACCCGTGGGTAAAACGGGGTTCTAAGATAGTATGGGAGTTTGAAATACTTTTTTATGGGAGTTTTAGATTTTTTTATTATTATTAAAAGTTGTGTGTAAGTAGGCGCCACGCAGTCCTAATCTAATCAAATCCAAATTGGTGTCCCATTGCTGGGCAAAGGCCTACCCTTATTTCTCCAATCCAATCTTGAATTAGCCGATTCTTGCTCGGTTGGATTGTCCCGCCATATTTATATCTGCTGTTACCTGGACCCAGTAACTTACCGCTATTATTTGGCATGTGTAGCGCCAGTGAAAAGGCTCAAGACAAAAGTGCCTTTACTTATATACGTGGAATAACCGTCGGGTAGCTACACCATGCTTTGTCCTTGTCTGTCAAATTCAAATGTCACAATTGCCGTAAGGGCAAAGATGTCATAAATACTTTGTAAGGCGTAAGTAATAATGTAATACGTATTAATCTTCACATTTTTTCCAGGAACCACCACCAGTTAAATTCGTGAAGCCGCTCCCGAAGCCAATTGAGCAGAGCCGCAAGAAGCGCGGCGGGAAGCGCGTGCGCAAGATGAAGGAGCGCTATGCCATGACCGAGTTCAGGAAGAACGCCAACAGACTGAACTTCGCTGACGTGAGTGTAACGTTTCGTTTACGAATAAACGCTTGTCGCTTTGAACGCTTTGTCCTGAATGACTGACTGACTGACGGATAAACACAGCCTAAACCGCTGATCGTAGAAACCTGAAACTTGGGTATGACGTAGGCATCCGATAAGAAAGGATTTTTCGAAATTTTATCCCAGAGGGTGAAAAAGGGGGGCAAAGTTTGTATGGGACAACGTGATTCCTAGGTCAATCTACTTAAAATTTCGCATAAACATTTTTTAACAGAATTGATGGAAGTCGTGTTTCGTATTTTAGTGACATTTATCCCCTAAGGGGGTGAAAAAGGGGTAGAAATTTATTTGGGGGTGATTACATTTTATTTTGACACATGTTTAAAAACTCAATCCGGGTTTATTAAAAAAAGATTGAACTGACATAAAAGCATGGTGCAACGGAAATACCCAAACCGCTGATTCTAAAGATTCCAGTTTTGGAACATAGGTTCCTTATGAGGTCTAGGGTGCAGTAAGAATGGATTTTCTGCTTTAAATTTGCAGCACCCCGGGTGCTTGTTATGTTTCGTCTCTAAAGCTACAGGCGTACAACTAAATTGAGCCGGGGTAAGCATGAGGTGCGGAGGTGAGATACGAAAAATCTCGTCGACGACGTTAACGACCTAGTATAGACTTAACTCACTCGCACAGAGTACTGTACAATACAAATGCCAAGGACAAAAGATAGAGGCAGGTAGCCAAGTGGGCGGCAACAAACGATAATCTTGGGAGTCGTTCACAATGGTATTTGAAAATAAAGAGTATGGAGACATCGGTCGGTTCCACTACCCAAGTCACAGGTAAACGATAAACAAGAAGACGCAAGAAGCGGAACAAACGCGTCCGCACCGTACAGATGTAAGAACCGACTGATCACCTGCTCCATTGTGAGTGCGGCTTTAGCGGATTCTCATTAGCCAATAACGTGCAAGTGCACTTCTCCAGTAGTCCAGTACTAGGGCGTCAAAGAAATTAGAGTATTGATTACTTTAGTGAGTAAGCATGCACAGAGGGTATCCATTGCAGAGGTTCCCAAGGGTTTTTTAACGCGCTCTCTGCGTTGTAAAATATGTACGCTCCACCGTATTCTAAGTTCATTAGGGTCCCTATTAACATTTACTCAATAATCAGTAATCAGTGGCAACTTTACTAGTTCATGTATTTTTAGATAATATGTATTACCACAGTACATTTCAGCTACGATGAGTTCTGTGACAGGCCATATAAACACGTATTACACTAGTTTCTTTAACTTGACATTTCTGTTCAGGAACTTAAATAATTAATCGCCTATTTTTAAATACCTCGCATGTGAGTATAGTAAGTGATTGAAATTACGAAATACGTCACAGAACTCATCGTAGCTGAAAAACACTGTATAGAACGCCCGTGACTTCGTTCGCGTAGAAATAGTGTCCTGCTATTCCCCCTTTTCCCCTTTTCCCCCTTTCTCTTAGGGGATAAATTTCCAAAAAATCCTTAGTACATCCTAACAGATATTGGCGGCAGGTTAAAGAGTAAAAGATAGTCATACCGGCTTTAAAAAACAAGTTTACATAATTCAGATCTAAAAGTTAGACAAATGGTGGTATCTCAGACAAAACTCCTGAAGCAAGTGCGAGTAGTGTGACCATATTACTAACGGATGAGAATCTTAATCTGCGTCGTTTATTGAATTTGTAATACCGCCTGCTGACGCATGAGGGCAGTATATCTAATTTTCGGGACGCAACTGACTAAATGACTAATTATTTTTATGTATTCCATAATTTGGAATGTTCTGAATTTGATGACTTTTCTTGTTAGCATGTACTTTCTCTATTCATATCTTTTTAATAATTTATCGTGTAAGTGCTTTGGTGTTATTTTATACAGTACACTTACATTGTAATTAAATGAATAAATAAATAAATAAAATTACCATTTTGCGGTCTAAGGATTGCAGTCTTAAGATAGTAGTCTTGAGAATGCATAAGTCTATGGGCCACATATCCCGTTTACCAGGCGGCCTGTGTACCCACCCATTTGGATATTAAAAAACCCCGTGATTCCCCTTACATCAATACATACTCTTATAATTATAATTCGAACACGCAAATTGTGTTAACAGGTCTGTAATGGATTAAAACTGTATCGCACATAATTGCGATTTAAGCCTCGCTGCAATTAAACCAGACCGGGACCTATTCATGAAAATTCTATGATCGTTGGGTGAAAGCTAATTGAAAATTGAATGCAATTACGATGGCGAGAGCTGGCCGCTCGTTATCATATTCTTAGAAATGGGATGCTGGTTGGTTTATAAAGAGTGATTATCGGCTAGTGTATCACTGCAGTAATCTGGTGTTAATTGTAATCTTCGCTCCATAGGTACTGGTAGAATCACGGCTTGTTACTGTGAATGTGCAAATGTGGCTAAAAATGGTTCTTCTTCCATATGCTCGGAAATGTTGACCTTATTTTTGTTGAAACAGGACGCGAAATCCTGAGCTCCACCTAGCCACACAAAACATGTAATATCATTATTCATTACACCACCGCGTTTTTACTTTTTAAAATCATGTTTGGTATAGGATAACTAACTCCAAACAGCCAAACACTCGTACAATCGAGGTTCTTTCATATTTATTTTACTTTTTAAAATGTCATAAACTAAGAAGGTTAACATTTTCAAACATAATTTACTTTAAGAAACAAAGTGTCGTATTAACTTCAACGCGTAATTAATGTTATAATTTAAGCTCCAATTTATTCAAATTAGGTTTGATTGCGTCTTGACCGCGCTAACTTATATTCGTCCCGCAACGGCCTTTTTCCCGGTCTCTGCAGTAATGTACTAAAAATTATTTATCTATATAAACGTTTCGTTGTTCACTGACTGAATGCGGTGATGTTTATTTTGATACGGAACAGCTTTGTTTGTGCGTCAACTTTAAAAAGCTAAAATACCCGTTGAAATGGTTTCGATTCTCTTCTCAATAAAATTTTAATTAGAATGTAAAACAACGATTCACCTCTGAAATAAATTCGTAAATTATAATAAAATTAATAAAGCATCGTCGGTCTTAAGGGCAAAACACACTGAACGCGGGTGCAGGATGGATCGTGTTTCTTGTATGTGTGACCCGCGCACGCCATCTGTATTTAGAGATAGTCTTAAGCATAAATTCCTGTTAGCACTTCATCATCACGGCGCGAGCATACCCCTTGTCGACCAGGAGTGCGGCACCAGGTCGGTGGCTGCGGGGAAGTACGCTGTGCCGAGGGACTCTAACTACTATGGTGACAGATGCCTACAGAAACGTCTACCCTACATACTTAATAGCTTGCCCACAGATATTAGGTTAGAGGCCAATAAGGCAAAGTTTAAAACAAGGCTGTTCAATTATTTAGTTATTATTATTATTAATTAAGAGACTCAATGATCCCGCAGTCAAATTGTGTAAACAGTTTTGTAGGACAATTTTCTATTGTAATATTGTAACCAATTGTTTGTTAATAAATTAATAATAAATAAATAATAAGTGGATGGACACGCCGCCGTAATCCCGACCCAACTCGCGCGCGAGTATTTTTGTGTTTTGCGCTTTGTCTCACTATCGTCAAGGAAGCGGTTAGCTATCGGCTATAGTCATTTAAAAGTTTAGGTATTAAAATAATGAAGAAAATAAAATACCTAAGTGAAGTGCAGTTACGTGATTTAATCACGAAACCATCGGTGTATCGTAGTAATAAAATGTATAATGATAATGAAAGACAAAAAACACATGTTTTTAATACTTTGCAATCAAGAGATAAGCCATAAAACTCAACATCTCATTCGACCGTTGCGTTCTTGGAATCCTTCCTAAATGTGACGTCACGCTCGCCGGTGCGCGGACGCTGAATTTCAAATCGCTCTCAAGCAGGTTGTGTTTTTTCGCGCGAGTCAAATAGACTGGAACGCGACCCGCGCGGACGTCCGTGCCGGCGCCGTTGTGCGCGTACGCTACATATTGTGCTAGAGAATGAGAAACATAGGCGTTGGATCGTTATACCAAAGAAAAATTACGCGATTTTTCTATTAGCTTTTTCTCCTGTCCGATCCCAGTAATTTGTATTTTTTGTATTTAAGTATGTCGAAATGTTGGTTGGTATGTTCGTCGCAACAGGCCTACAGGCTAAAGCACCCAAAATAGGGATTTTTGGGGAAAAACACGAATAAAAAATTCTCCTTCTAAGAAAGAACGACTTTGAGAAATAATACTGAAAAAACTAATCTTATTCAATTTACAAATTCGACTTTAGTATGTTATGATGACCCCCCAGCATGAGATTCTGACTTATATATCTTAAATACGACGGGGTCTCGCTCCCTGCTTCCCAAATTAAGCTCTAGCTATGCTTGTTATTACTTAAACTAGACCAGATTTGCTAATTGGTTTCCTTCGAGGATACTTGTCTCCAAACCATTACAGGACATGTTTGCATCAATTATGAATAGGGAAAAATGCGACCGAGTGAAATCGCGGATGGGGTAAAACGCGAATGGAAAAATTGCTTCCCGAAATGATCGAGATTTGCGAATAGATCTAGCTACTCGAGGAGTAGCAGAGATCAACCCTAACATACAAACGAAAAAACTCAATTTTACCTCTCTATAATATTTATCTAACATGATGTTAGTCGCTTTAACCGATCGTGTGTAGCATACTTCAACTAAGCTCTAATCGAGAAGGCAATAATTGCAAAGAGTTCTTCATCAATTATACCAAACGCGCTAATGACGGCTCATTTCTCATATAAACCGAATGCATTACTGGCGTGTTATGATATGTACAATGCACCATCCGTAAATGCATACCCCCGTGCAATAATTAACTATAAAACCGAAGCATTTCTACCAATCTTATACACGCGAGCACCAGAAACACCGTTTGATAGATTTGTTGGTCCAGTGGCAGTGCATTAAGACTGCTGTGCATACGAAAGTATGTTCTAAGACGAACTTTGTGTAATATGAGCACCATTGAAGGGTCCGTCCGGATCGCTACCACCATCTTTAACCTACCGCCAAGCAGAAGTATTCGCATTGTTTTATTCCTTTGAGGGGATAAGACCGTATTGTCAACGTTACATAGCTCTTAAATATATGACATTAATGGCGGCCGAGGTAAACACAATACGATAACATGTCAAAGACAATATGGTGGTACTAGAATAGAGGATGTTTAAAAAAAAATTGGAAGAGCAATAGGTCTTTCATATTAGTACCCATATACCAATAAGCTAATTGATGTGATTATGCACTACATCTGTATCTGAATCTGAATATTTATTTCTCTTTAGAGGTTTGTCTATTGTTAGACGATGCGTTGGCCTAGTTGGTAGTGACCCTGCCTTCGAAGCTAGCGGGGCCAGGTTCGGTTTTCGGGTTCGGTTTGGTGTTTGTGTGATGAGCACGATTATTTGTTTCTGAGTCTGGGATGTTTTCTATGTATTTAAGTATTTGTTTCTCTATAATAAGTATTTATATCGTTGTCTAGTACCCATAGTACAAGCCTGGAGCTTAATTTGGTTGGGACTAGGCCAATTTCTATGAGTTTTTCCCCCGATATTTATTCATTAATTATTCGTGTGTTTGTCTCACTATCTATCGACAACTCTAATACCAAAACTGTTACCTCACTTCTCCATCACGTTTGCGATTCACGTGCACCCTTTTTGTTTACATCATATTACTTAAGCGAGATTTTAAGCAAGACAATCCGTGATCTCGTTATGAAGAAACACGAAGAGAATACGCATGCCTTTGATTAATGTGATAGCCTTAACTATTCTTATGTAATCGTCCCGTAGTAAAAGTAATTCACTTGAAGGTTGGAGTATTTGAATTTAGTGGTACGTCTTACTTGCAAAGACGTACCACTGCAAACTTTAGTACTTTGTCACATTAACCTCGTGCTTAAACAGCTGTACTAACCTGTCAAAGGCGTTAAAGTGACAAGGTACTACAGAAAATTATAACGTTGACTGCAGGGTGATTCAGAACAAAACACCTGTTTTCATTCCGCATGTTAGGCGCGAAGCTACAAGGACGTCGACTTGCAACTCTGGGGGGGGGGGGGGGGGATTTTTGTATGCGCTAGTTGGCGTGCGAATGAATACAAATTATGCGATAGATAGGGAAGGAGAGAGTAGGCACACTTGACCTGCCTAATAGCTGTTTTGTAAAGAAGAGCGCCTTATGTACTTGTTCTATTATACAGGGTTATTGGTAAGTCGACCTATTCCCGTTAGGAGGTGATAGGGGTGACTATTTGCGATAATTTTGACCCCCATATGCATTATGCAAAAGTGAACCATTTTTGAGTTATCGCGTTTATTAGTTTTTTTTTAAATTAGTCGGAAATTCAACTTGAAAAATTTATTACAAAAAAAGTATCAATTTAAATCTTTTTTTTTCTTCTGATTTACAAAAACGATTAAACACTGGTTATTTCTCAATATTAAAACAATAATTATTGGTCCAAATTTAAAAATGCGAGACGGAAAACGATTTTTTTTCAATATTTTTTGCGATCGCTTTCCACTAAAATGCCTTAATTACAAAAAAAAACGTTATGAAACTTGGCTTGCAGATTATTTTAAAAACTTAAATGTTTTCTTAGCTCTCCAAAAATGCATAACAAGTAGGAAATTATTTGAAAAAAAACTGAAAGAAAGTCATCACAAAGGAAGCGGGCGGAAACTAAAGTCACAAATGCCACTTAAAACTAAAAATTAAAAAACATACCGAATTTAAATCAACTTTTTTATTTGCTTTTGTACAAGGTGAACTTGTTTTTCTTATGCAATATTAAAAAAAAATCTGTACACGTTTGAGAATGCGAGGCCGAAAACTAAAAAATACTTACATGTTTTTTTATCAAACTCCAACATAAATTACACGAAAACAGAAAAATTTACCAATACATTTGGCTGACTGAAATTAGTATGACTAATTTAAAATAAAACTAAAAATCGCTTACTTTTTCCATAAGTTAATGTTGTTATTTGTGTTTACGAGTATAACAGTTAGTTTTAATAGCTCGTTAGAAAGCTGGAAAAACGTCAATGTTTTATGTGTAATCTGCACGCCAAATGTATTGGTAAATTTTTCTGTTTTCGTGTAATTTATGTTGGAGTTTGATAAAAAAACATGTATTTTTTAGTTTTCGGCCTCGCATTCTCAAACGTGTACAGATAATATTTTTTAATATTGCATAAGAAAAACAAGTTCATCTTGTACAAAAGCAAATAAAAAAAGTTGATTTAAATTCGGTATGTTTTTTAATTTTTATTTTTGAAGTGGCATTTGTGACTTTAGTTTCCGCCCGCTTTCTTTGTGATGACTTTTTTTTCACTTTTTTTTCAAATAATTTCCTACTTGTTATGCATTTTTGGAGAGCTAAGAAAACATTTAAGTTTTTAAAATAATCTGCAAGCCAAGTTTCATAACGTTTTTTTTTGTTTTTAAGGCATTTTAGTGGAAAGCGATCGCAAAAAATATTGAAAAAAATTCGTTTTCCGTCTCGCATTTTTAAATTTGGACCAATAATTATTGTTTTAATATTGAGAAATAACCAGTGTTTAATCGTTTTTGTAAATCAGAAGAAAAAAAAAGATTTAAATTGATACTTTTTTTGTAATAATTTTTTCAAGTTGAATTTCCGACTAATTTAAAAAAAAACTAATAAACGCGATAACTCAAAAATGGTTCACTTTTGCATAATGCATATGGGGTCCAAAATTATCGCAAATAGTCACCCCTATCACCTCCTAATGGGAATAGGTCGACTTACCAATAACCCTGTATACTAGCTGTTGCCCGCAACTCCGTTCGCGTAGAAGCCTTTTATTGCTATTTCCTCGCGAACTGTAGAATTATTCGGGATAAAAAGTAGCCTATTTATGATTTCCTGGGGTTCAAACTCAAACTCATAACATTTATATTGACAAAAACACTGACAACAGACATAGTACGTACAAAAAAAGCAAGATTAGAGTAGGTAACTTTAGAAAGGTTGCACTGTAGTGTGAACTCAAACAGGGCAAGGGTTCAAGCTATCTCGATACCAAATTTCACCGAAATCGGTTCAATGCTTTAGCTGTGAACGTGTGGCAAACATACAGAGTTATTTTTTGATACTGTGGCTGTGTGTTGGTTGTGTTTGTCATTTATTTGTAACTACACGATTACATATGCAAATTATAGGTTGAACGAAGTGGCTATATTTCTTTTGTTTATGCGGTAGCGTCCTCTTTTATAACGAGTATGTTCTATGGCGTAACAATTTATTACATATGATGGAAAATAAATAACTTAATCGATGGTAGTTTTATCAATTCGATGCATCAGATTAAGCGTTATGTTGTGACGAGAGGCATTGAGTATGGATAATAGTTGTTATAGGTGTACAACTTAATTGAGAGCCGGGGTATGCAGTATGCATGAGGTGCGGGTGGAGGGCAACGAAGTCTAGTCGGATTTTTTTTTGTCCCTCACCCTCGCACCACAAGGTTACCCCGGTTCTTAATTAAGTTGTATGCGTATAGACAGTTTCAAAAACATTATAATTTCAAAGACAATTTCCAGTAAGTTACCAGCAAGGCCATCCACGGCTTGGTATATCGTAACCTGGTCATTTGAAAACATTAAGCGATATTAATGCAGAATGAATGAATAAATGATGAAATTGCATTGAAAATTTGAAATCACAAGAAGATTGCAAATACTTTTAGGTGTCCCGTGCGTTTATTTGCCCTTTCCGTGCGGATAAAATGCCTCTGTTATCGCCTTAGGCATGTAGTTACGTAATAACTTGGTACCAATTAGGGGTAAATCTTAAATTACTTCATATTCTTACAGACCTAACCCAACCAATTAAATTTAATAATAACCCTAACACCATTGTTTAGATCGAAGACGACGCCTACCAAGAAGATCTCGGCTACACACGTGGCACGATTGGCAAGTCCAGCACCGGCCGCGTCCGTCTCCCGCAAATAGACGAAAAGACCAAAGTGAGGATCAGCAAGACCCTGCAGAAGAATCTTCAGAAGCAGCAGCAATATGGCGGCGCCAGCAGCATTCGGAGACAGGTGTCGGGGACTGCGTCGTCGGTGGCCTTCACCCCGTTACAGGTTAGTACAGTTAAGCTTGTCGAGATATGTGGTAATGTTGGTTCCGTGATAGAATCGGCGGCCCTTAGAAACCAGATAAATTTGGAGTATTCATAATAAAAAAGCAGTTTTTGACGCATAGTACAGTGACAGTAGTTTTATGTTGCATACATTTGGACCCCAAAGATATAGAACTTGTTGCGTCATTTTTTAACCTCTAGGTACACGGTGGCTTGGATAACATTATGTTGATATACTAGGGTATGCGTGTCCAAATAATCTAGATCAGAACGGGTGAGCATGTTGAGGCCTGGTATAGCCGCAACAAGGGTAAGGTGTTTAAATATATATTATCATTCTTTAACACCTTTAACAATAGAGTCGAGTTATGTTGTTATATTCAGATATATTTTATGGTGACTGTGCAAGGCTTCTATTCAACACGGTAAAAATCATATCGTGTTTGATCTGTTATCATGTCAACGTTTTGATAGCTCTTATTTAGTTGACAGTAATGGCGACTGAGTGAAAAATGATTCCGTAACAGGCCAAATACGATATTGTTTTTACTGCCTAGAATTTTTTTCATCGATATAAACTTCCCACCAAGGAAAGGTTAGAGACAAAACAACATTCAGGTATTAAGCGGCTAAAACAATATTACAAATATAAAATATTACATTATATAGTATATCGTGCCTAGCGGTAAAATCTAGAGTAGCTGACGAACAACATATTCGTCTGTTTTACTACGGTACCCTACGAACATATTGTCTATACCTTCTTGATTGACGATGCCATCTATTATGTTTTCATCAATGTGTATTGTAAAGTTTTGTTTAGATATCATCTTAATAATTGCGATCTCATTGAATATAACCAGGTGACTGATTGTTAGTTTTGAATAAGACACAAGACCTCGAAAAATGGAGTAACTTCTAACGACGAGGCGCAAATTATGTAACAAACTAACATATTACACACGAATTACACAGCGAATGCTCCATTTCATACCGAGGCCTTTGTGAAACGTTGTGACAAATAATGAAACTCTATACTCTGTCCACTGTATCGGAGACGGACAATCTAAAGTTTTAACTGGCATGTTTGTAATTACATAAAAGTGGGTTAGGTATCCTCGAGAAAAAGAACCGTGCCGACGAACCGAGCCCGCGATTCACATTGTCGTCGTAATGCCGTAATCGCGCGCATAATCTCACGTATTCACTTATACGACTTTACATAGTCATTTATACAAAACTCCGTGCCATCTTCTCATTATACATAATAATTTGCAATTTTTTGTTTGCCACTTATCTACACGTAATTGTGATCGAACAATAGCCGTTAAGTTGTTTTAAGTGAGATAACAATAGAGCAATTCTATACATAGCTGTTTTAAATTAAGTGGGGCTGATTATCCGGCTCGAAGGACCATTCTATTTTTTTTTTGTAAATGACTACCTGTGTTTTATTTCGGTCTTAAAACAGTTTTAAATACCGAACGCAATTTTAATCTTATCCTACTTTTATATTTTGCTCTTACTAACAATTCTATAAATATTTTTATGTTATGTTTGGATGTTTTGCCTTTCAATCACGATTCAAAGACTAAAAGTATATGGATGAAATTTGGCACACATAAGTAAAAATGGTCTACATTTTTATCCCTTAAAATTGAATACCTACTTCCTGAAGAAAATGCGATAAAAGAGTTCTTCGCGAACGATGTCGCGGGCGGGTCGCTAATGCAATATCATTGTGCAGTAAAACCGAGAATTTGTAAGAGTTCGGTTTTACGTGAGGACATCAAAGTAAGTGTTTTATCACAATCAACAGGGAGGCGGTAGTTATTTCTAACAGAACTTGCCAGGGAAAGATTTGTAAGATAAACGAAAAGTAAAAATGTTACCCCCAGCGAATCCAGCTGTAACAAACCATGCATAGCTAACGTTCCACGTAATTACCTAACGCATCAACTATGCCATCCCATTCTTTGCATTCTCTAAGTGCATAGTTATAGTACTTACTTGCATTATAGCGAAGTTAAGACATTAGCGCTATCTCACGAAGATCGCACCCTTGAGCTAGCCGCCATGATCTATCGGTGCACGGACAATTTAGCACTTAGGCTGAGGCCTTGAATACAGTCCTTCAACTAAGACTTATAGCAAGCGCTGGCTGTGAAAAGTGGACGCCATTTAGGGCGCGCAGGTGAGATACGGTGGTTATTTGTCACTTGGTTGTGAAGTTGCCGCCAAGTGTGGTTCGAATGATTAGACGGTATGGAAATAGAAAAGATTCATACGTCGCTTTTTTCGTTTACTGTTGTCAAACACATTTATCGCCACCATAGCTGTGGTCAAATAAATTTAGTTACCTAAATCTGGTTCGTTTTGATCGCCTGTTTAAGTTCAATAGATGTTTTAAAAACACAAAAGCAACTCCTTCCGCTATTACAATTTGAAATACATAATAATGAGTTTGTTTTAATTAGCTGGTTTACCCTCCTTGGTTCGGTTTAGTTTATCTAATAATGGGTTTCGTGTATTAAAAATACCTGAATTAAGAAGAAAAAGTAACTCTTATTTCCCTTATTAGGGCAACGCTAACGGTACAATTTCAGGTTGCAAGACATTACTACATTGAATCATATAAATCATAAAATAAGAACAGTGCGGCATAACCCATTAATTAATAACTTTTATTTACATTAAAATACCTACACGGTGGTTTGGATTCAAATTCCAATTCAAATTCAAATGTTTTATTGCGTTTTACGTTGTAGGTACATGAGGTCTGAAAGTAATTACTTAAGTCTAGAGTCAACTTAAACCTCGTAGGGGCACAGCAATGGTAGTAGAACATGCGCAATTTTATAATTTAGGTAGGTAGGTTCGTAACTATTCAATATATAAAATTTACTTTGAAATAACGTAATCTATCACATACAACAATATATTTTTATACAGAGAATAAAAAATAAGGAACATACAAGTATCACATTCAGTCATATTTGAGTTTTAGGGAAAATAATAATATTGGCGTAATATTGAAGTATTCCAATAATAAAAATAAAAGAAAAAAGTTTCCTGCGCCATTGTCGATTATCGGATCGCATTCGGTAATCTTCGTATACTTTCGTGCCCTTTTATTTTCCTGAGCCCATACTAAAACCTGTCTACACCCGTGCTTCCCAGGAAGTGGACGGTCTATTTCACAAGTCATCGCCCGTCCTGCGGCCCGACCCTTATCTCAAACAGTTATGATGTGAAGTTTTGCAAACCCACGGCTATAAGACCTAAGGCTATCTTATATTCCGTAAATCTTACGTCCACGTTTAGTTAGATTAGTATTTAGAGAGAAGAAACATATAATTTTGAATTGAAGAATATAAAAAATATCGCATTTGTATACACTAGTATTGTGTCATTATAAACGATAAATTGTATTTACGGTTAATATATTTGGATGCGAAAAGCACAAGACCGGTCTGAGTGGAGAGCCTTGGGGGAGGCTTATGTCCAGCAGTGGACGTTTTTCGGCTGACATGATGATGATGATGATGGTTATATATTTTATTTAATCTGTTATGCAAGCTGTTGTAAAAATTCAAAGAAACAACGTGTATCGTTTTAACCAAACCATATGTGGCAAGCTTTAAAAAAAACGCCAATAAATCTCATTGCCATCGAATAGATTAACCGGATATCTTCCATCATTGTATCGTCTGTCTGTCGCCTTAATTAAACCGGAACATATTTCAGTCGGGCCTCAATTAACGGGATCGCCAACAGTCGTGAATTGAAAGTACTAGGGGAAAGTAGAGACTCTAGAAACCCAGCGTGCCTGTCCTCGGCCCTAGTGCTTATTTATTTTTAGCCGTTGGCATTTATTAGAGGGTAGATCCACATGTAGTGGATAATCATACAACATCGCATTTTGTTGAATAAGTTTGTATGTGTTTTGCGTTTCAGTATTCTGAAAAGCCAAGATATACGAATTTATCCGATATAATGTCATGTCTTATGATGACTACTCTACATCTGTACCTCCATTGGTAAGGCGGCCTAAATCTCTCCATACCAATGCGGTACTTTTATTTCGCGAACCGTAGTATGTTTTTTATAGATTTCCGTTAAAGATGAATTTGAAAGAGTTGTGGATTTAGTCCTTTTTGGAAACAAAGTTAAAAAGTGTTATTTCTCAAAAAGTACTTTGAATTGACGAGCGGGAGTTTCAACAATACATTTAAAATGAAATGCTTTGTATGACCATGCAATAAAAAAGGATGTCACTTTTTTCGGTGCTTATAATTCCGGGCCAAAGCATCTCAGATTATGCTTAGTGTAGGGGGTTCCATAGAAGTTACTTAAACACAAAAGACTATACTTGTTCAAAAACTGCAAGTATTAGCTAGGTTTCTATTTAAAGTGAATTGGTGCTATGTAATAGTGCTAATAGACTTGAGCATTTGCACTAGCTTTCTCTAGAATGATCGACGAAATGTGCGTACCCTTTGGTTGCAGTTTGAAGCCGAATTTCTTTGCCTATTACTCAAGAACTGTAAGTCTACTTGGATTTGAGACGTTTCCTTTTCAATTCGTTATATACGATACGACAGGCACACAGATGGACAGACGGATGGATTGACTACGGAACCCTTAAAAAGGAAAGCCCGGAATTTGTGACACGCAAGACACATCAAACCTATTCCGGGACAATTGTATGTATTTGTTTTTAATGACAATGCAGTAAATCCTTGACAGATCCACAGAACTTAGAACGTTTGGCCGCCTTATCTATTGGCTACTTTTGCATGTGGGCAGACCATAGAAAATTACCCATCGGTATTTCAGGTGGAACTTTCTCCGTTTATATTTACTTGGTATTTATGCCAGCGGCTACACCCCTGTACTAGGCGTGCATAGGTTACGCGAATGCCTTCGGAATTGCTAATGAGGTAGTGTAACATTGATGTTTATAGCGAATAAACTTGCTATAAACGATGCGATGAAAGCTCTTCGTGGATGATGTTATGCAATTTGTAATTGCATCTTGCATCGTGTGTTGAGAACGTTAAATATGGCGACAAATGACCTTTAGTCAATAAATCAGTCACGTGTCCCATGCTCATGTTTTATGTTTGTGCGTAAGTTAATTGCCTTTCTTGTCTTATCATAAAGATTTAATTATTAATTTTACGTTAAATGGTCACTTTATACGTTTAACATATTTAACATTTCTAAAATTCAAACTAATTTAACATCGTGTAAATAAATTTAGCAACCTTAAAGTTTACATTGTAATAAATATGTAATAATACTAATTCTATTTATTTAGGAAAACTAATTTTCTCTCTCTCTCTCTCTCTCTCTGTCTGTCTCTCTTAATTTAAGAGCTTTGCTGTTGTCGGTGGAGAAATTCCAATCTTCTCTCCTCGTAAGTTTTTTAGTTTAATGGTATTGTTGTAATTGTCAGTTTTGCTGCTCATCTACGCATAATGTTTTATTTTATATTCACAGTTTTAAATAATGCTAGGTTAAATATTATCATTGTCATGTCATAACATAACCTATATTAGAAAATGAGTGACTGCGGCGCTTCTTCTCAGCAGTGGTCTCGTCTTTGATAGCGCTGGTAGATATTTAACTTGAAAAGTGCCCGTACTGCCTACTTACTGTATAAACATGTTTTGTTTTAATGGACTACGATTATGGCAAGAATTGTGAAAGAAACAATCAGCCCAATTTTTGTCTACAATTGCCGTATTCCTAAATAAGTTTATGAAACTTGTTTACCCCATAACATAAGTAAGGATAAAGTCTGGTCTGTAAAGTAATCATGCTTTATCCCCTCGTCGCTCGCTCGACGAGTCTTATAGAACCACAGGGCATTATGGTTAACCATAAGTACCATTATGAACACGAAGGTGTACATATGGAAAAAATATCCGGCTTATTTCATCTTATTAGCTTGCAATTTACTAATATATTTATATTAGTAAATTGCGAACGTTTGCGCGTGTAAGTTAGTATGTTTGTTACTGCTTTACGCTAAAATGGCTTACCGGATTTGGATGAAATTTGAAGTGAAAGTAGCTTACCTGCGCTACTTTTTTATCCCGAAAAATAACACGGTTCTCGTGGGATAGTAAACGCGGACGAAGTCGCAGGCTAGCAAAATGGCTGCCATAATTATAAAAGGCAAATGCCAGCTCCTAGATCAGAGCGATGGTTCTTCCAGTCACTTAATGAGCTTAAAATAAAATATCACGAGAAACTTTCACGTATCCATAATTATATCCCGTATCCGCTCACGCAAATTACACCACGTCACAACCTAAAACATAGGATTGCTTCAATCAGTAACCACACCCGGTGTGTTTAGTATAAACGACCTGCTGCGAATGGGGGGCTATTACTGGCCCTCCGCCCAGCGTGCCTGCCACCAGCGGCGACCGTTAACCGATGGTAATCAGCGAGATTATGCTACCGCCGCTGGCGTTTATTGATGTACCAACCCCACGTTACACCTTAATCGCATCTGGCTTGCATCTCCACACGTATGTGTGAGCATATAAAAACAAATGACGATCACAACCGACTCCCAACCACACGCGATTACCGTGATGTGTGTGCGTCAATTTAGTACGGAAAAATAGTTGTGTTGGTAAACCACTACATCCAAAGAGTGCAACCCTAAGTAATTTATCTACACTCTGGTAGCTTACGGTACGGAACTTCAAAATATCTATCCCTTTCTTTCTACTGTTATTACGCGACTGAGAGTAAGGGACGGGGGTAACGTAACTTTCAAGTTCGCTTTTGGTAATACAACCCCTGGACTAATCGTACTCAGAACTAGACTTGCTGTATACTTACTTGCGTCTTAAAAAAAGGTGAGGCCGCTTATATTGCGAGTAAATTCTTATCCTCTGGCGAGAAGCTATCTGCAACTATACAAAATACAGAATATTAATGACTAGAGTACAGATTAAGGACGAAAATATACTTATACTTACTATTATGTACTTTAATAGTTCTCTAGACAAATACTCGTGTGCACATCGTTTTCTAACCCTTAACTGTATTTTTTTTTAATCCATCGTCACTCATGATGTCTTACAATCATAACTTTACCAGCCGGTCATTGAAGAGCTGCGCCCAAAAGTACTAAGATCGAAGTAATGCACGACCACGTAGTTATACTCACTATCGGGTCAAGTTAGGCTCGCCGTCACCGACGGGCTATGTTATTCAAGAATATGCCTAGACGGTACAAGTTCAATCATCATCATATCAGCCAAAGACGTTTACTACTGGAAATAGAACTTCCCTAAAGATCTCCAAACCGGTCGGTTTCATGCTCAATGACTTGTTTTTTTTTATGGCGCTGCACGGAGAAGGCATACGATAACACAGGCCACCTGATAGTAAGTGGGATCTGTGACCCATAGACATGCATTCTCAATACTACAATCCTAAGGCCCGTATTAATAAACTGATCTCAACTCTAATGCTCGTCTCGAGATGCGTCAAAAATGACAGTGTTCTGTGGTTTGGCGTTTACTTTGACGTATCTTGTGACGGGCCTCACAGTCAAGATGAGTTTATTAATACGGCCCTAAGATCCGAAATGCGATGCCAACCCTGAGGTCTAAGATGGACTGTTTCTATGCTAGTAATTTCACCGATTGTTATCCCCACACCGGAACATTAAAATGCTGATACTGAAGCTTGGCGGTAGGTTAAAGGATAAAATAGTGGTGCGATCCGGACCAACCTTCCACAAGATCCTACCACTGGCGTGTTCTACTTTTCCCAAATATAATAGAAACGTTTTCTATTCGTCTAGTTTTTCAGCTCGAATGTTTTACATGGTCCGCTGCTAATGAGAGCAAATCGTCTTAATCATCTCGGCCGCTCATACAGAGGAACATTTTACGTTGATGTCACGCTTTCTTCGTCGATTTCATACTATTCTGCAAATCGACTGATCAAAGATGTGTTAATTATAAACACTTAAGCTAAAAGCACTTATGCTTAAAACACGTAGCCTTATCTTTCATTGTGAAATTTGAATTTTCCAGAATCTCACCTTCTGGAAGCATACTTTTGTTTTTGTCTTTTACAAGCCAATAGGATTTTGGAGGCGCTTGCAATCTCCGTGCACTCGGATGTTGGTTTTTCCCTCTTCATTGTTAGTTAAATGTAGAATTTAATTGCATTGACAACTATGAAAACATGATAAAAACCGGGACATGTTGACACTATCACGCCACAGTTGACAAGTCTTTGCGATTTACACGACGTCATCGCCGTGTAAGCCTAAAAGATAGCGGGAATTGATCCCACTGACCCCATCTGCTTCTATTTAATCCACAAGAGAAAATACTCTTTAACCGAACAAATGTCCTTGCGTGTGATATCCATGGAATTGTATCACGTCCATGGCGATTGTCTATAAATTACCCGAAATTGGCGAAATACACATTATCTGGTGTGTAAGCCATTCATTAAAATTAGAATAATTAAAAGCTTACTTTTAGTACCTTTACATTTACGCGTAGTCTAGGTGTGTATGTGTTATTGTTCTAAAGCGGCTTCAAAAGGTTTGCTCGCAGGGAAACGAAGTCACCCATGTACGCTTAACCGAGTCCCTACGGGGCCAGCTCCACTTGCAGTGGAAACCCTGCTTAAGAGCACGACATACAGAGTGCTCGAAAAACGTAACGCGTGCTTAGCATGTGCCGCACTGGAATTCCGGCTGCGTTTTTCGTACATGAAAAAGGAGAACACAAGAGCACATTTTCAAGGACGCATCGCGTGATAACAAAGTGGTATTAAATTACTTAATACATCATAATGAGTAAAAACCAATCCTGCTAATTGCGAATCACCGATTCGGTTTACTTGTCCACTTGACGTGACGAGCTCGCGCTTGTGGCTTAATCAGGATGAGAAAAACTTTGCTTATGTAGTAGTGTCTTCTATGATCGGCCTAAGTATCTAATTTGTCTTTATTGGGTCCTAATTAAAATATTGCTTAATGTGTCGCGTGACTGTTGGAGTGTGCGGACGGGGTCCATACAAATTCCCATCACCCCTTGTTTACGGTGAAACCGAGTTATTTTTACCCTAAGAAGTAATAAGTTAAGTGCTTTGTCACTTTAACGATTTATAAACCTCCCACTCAAGGAGTTTAAGAAAACGCTGACAAACTGGTTGCTGGAAAAATGTTTTTACTCAGTGAAGGAATACTTAGAGCTAAGAACTTCCTATTCTGCCCATAAGTAAACTAATGTTATTTAAATGAAATGTTAAATATAAGTATTCAAGTTTTGCATGCTGTCACCGATGGCTAAATATGTTGACCTATGTATAATAATTTAAGATCTGTACCAACCATATTTATCGCAAATAAAGAATTTTGATTTGATTTGATTTGAACGTCATGTTTGAACGACTGCACTAATCTGTCAAAGGCGTTAAAACGACAAGGTACAAAAGTGTGCGACTCTACCTACTTACGTGTCATTTACACAGTGCAGCGAGTCTCGTGGAGCCGTACAATAATAGTATATGGTGGTGATAGAACCTTGCGCAGGGTTCTTCCGCATCGCTACCACCATCTTACCTACTAACCTGCCGTCAAACACCAGTGCTCGCATTTTTGTGTTCTGCTTTGAAGGTAAGAGAGCCGGTAAAATTACCAGCATAAAGGCATTCCAAATCAGTGTCCCTGAGTGGAAACGCATTTGCAAAACGCATTTGCAAACTCAAGATTCTCCGTGGTCCTTAGTGCCTACTTACCATCAAGTGGCCTGTGTGCTCGTTTGGCTTCCCTAAGCCGAAGAAATATAATCACGCATTGAAAATAATTTGCCAAGCATTTTTCGTAGAAGGCCTTTGCCTAGGAGGCTTTTGCCAAGCAGTGGGACACATAGTAGAGGATCCGAATAGGAGACGACCTTCATCCGTCCAGGGGCTCGTTCTACTGACATATCGTATCGTCAACGTTATGATAGCTCTCATTTACTTGTCAATAGTGGCAGCTCAGTTAAAAACAATCGAAAACATGTCAAAATCAATTAGGTTTTACCGAGTAGTAATCTCTATTACAGAAGAGTCCACATCGTAATATTACTACAACATAAGCGATTGTTACTCTTATCTGGTCATAACTATAATTAAATATTGACTGGAATAATACCTATCTCTGGTCTGGTCTTAGGAATGGCATGCAAGGAAACTGGCTCAACACGTAGGCGGCCTACTCAGCTTAATAAATAAATTTCCCATTTGCCTCTCGCGTCGTAGGAAGGCTGTTGGTTTCTAATATGACCTGAAAAACCTTAAGCGCTTGACCCTTTGGCCTTGAACATACTTCCCTTAGATATAACCGTTTCGGTTTACAAATGCATTTGCATTTATGTGTAGGGCAATATAAGCTACGTATTTATTATGTAGATGACAATGATGATGCATGTATGTATTTACAACTTTTTTCTATTTCTAGCAAAATGCTTTACGATCCACATTCAATCGCAAGATTTGTTTATATTTTACAAGTTGTCGTTGAACTTGGAATCATAAAGACTTTAACGTTTTTGTTTTTGTCTGTTATTTTTTTCAATAAAGTAGTGTTCAATAAAGCGTATTTGTAATGTAATTATATGAAAATAAAAAAAAGCAACTGATGGTCAATTTCTTGTAACCACTTAACGTATAATTACATCATTATTTGCATGGCCAAATTAATACTTATATGCATATAAAAAATCTAAGACTATAAATAAATAGCGCATATCACACAACTGTTTTCCCATACCAGGAGTCAAACCGAACTTTAACTTCGTAGGCAGGCTCAATAACAACCAGGCTAACCGTGCCGTCTAAATAAATGCAAGGTGTAAAATAAGCATTCTCACATGCGTACAACCATGCATATTCATATTTTTCTTTGTTGCAGGGTTTGGAAATCGTGAATCCACAAGCAGCGGAGACCCGAGTCAACGAAGCCAACGCCAAATACTTCTCAAATACTTCCGGATTCCTATCAGTGGGAAAGACGACCACTTGATCTATGTTAGTTTACTTTATGGACTGTCACACTGTGTAACTTTGAATACTCGAATATCATTAAATTCTCTTTGAATGTTTGGCAAAAGTGTTTAACACTAAAGATTACAAAATCAGTAATGATTCCATCACAAGGCTAGGCCAGTCGCGAAGTCAAAAACTAAAGAAAAAACATGCAGCATTCTGATAATGAAGAACTCTAAAAAACTAAACGTAAAGACTATTGAAGCGTTAAGACTTACTATACTCACGGATGTATAAGCTGCATCAAATTATGAACAGCTTACAAACAAATTACAGAAGAATAATAGAGCAGGATTGTGCGTGCGGTTGCGTGGTTGTGTGAATGTGTAAATGTGTGTTACAATCCGAGTATTCATAGTTACCTGCTTTGAGTGGACCAACTTTGTTTTAACATTAAGAAAATGGATTGTGAACTTTGCTGTAATTTGCTCGTAAATAAACAAATGGTAAGTACGCTCTAGTTTATTTTGAACCATCTGAAAGGTTAAATTTAAAAAGTTCACGATAGTAAACATGTTGTTGCGATCGACAAGGTCAGATATAAAAGATTCGAAGTGCGCTATGCTTTTGATAAATGCAAGCTGTTGATTGATAAAGACCTGCCGTGTTTATTTCTGACGTCGTTTACGAAGTATCACGACCCCATTTTGTTTTGTCTCTATTTATAGTCTGACATCAATTATGCTGGTTCGCTCCACAGACTTTTTACTAGCATAATTCAATCGCAGATTTCAAAATAGAATGGTCAGATATACGCTATGTAACTAAATCGAATCTTTCAATACTACGCATAGTAAACAACCGTGTCTTTGGAATGTCCATGTCTAAAAATACGGGTCGATACCTTGATAGATCCAATTCCATCGATCTATTTAAGGCCTCGCGAAACTGCATTACCGCTTGCGTAATATCAAAACGGCCACTTAAAACATTCAGTGCCAGTGATTGTCATTTGTATGGATTTTTGAAGCACCGTTTGAGCCAAGGGCCGTTAATCCGTGTTGTTTTCGAGACCATTGCCCATTTTAGGAGGTTACAAGTGTGGGAATGTTTGTAGTTGCACGATTGCATTTCGATGTAATGTAGGCTACCTAAAAGCTTATGTCCAATAGTGCTCAGGTAATACTTTGATTGGGCAGTTTAAGTTTATTGGACCGCGGCTACCGACCTATGGTCGTGTTTATCGGTGTAGATAAACTTGGATAAACATCTGTCACTTTCTGACTAGTTTGTAAGTGCGAGAGTGACGGATGCTCAATCCACTGCGATAAAAGGCGACCGTGATACGGGCCCAGGGTTGAGATTCTACCTACATATAACCTCATTGCTTTTGACGTGTTATGGTATTGTTTTTAACTCTGCCGCCATTACTATCAACTAAATAAGAGCCATCGTAACGTTGACAATACGATAACAAGGGCGATTCCGTACAATGAACTATGCAGTCATAATTAAATGATATCAGAGCAGACGAGGTGCTCAAAAATGTCTATTGCTAAAAACGTAAAGCGAGTTCAGATATTTTCACTTTATAACCCTGTCTCAAATTAGCTAGGCTTAATTGAAATATGTTGGAGTACCGTCTCTCTATTTCACCTTATTGCCTTATATTTCTTTGGCACGCTCTGCAGCCTAAACGCATTGATAGATTTTAATATATGAGGTGTCGTTACATTCCTCTTGGTTGTGCCAGTAGTATAGGCTAATTTCATGGTTATCTGTTTATCAAAGTAATGAAAGGGGAGGGGGGCTTAATTTTTTTATCATATAACGGCGGCAATGTCAAAAATGCAGTCATATTTTTGTAGAACTTTTTTTATTACTAAAAAGTCATCAAAAATGACGTGTTTGTATTTACATAAATACTTGTCTACCCACCATTTAGTTACAATCACAAACATTCAATGAAAGGACTGTCCCAGTTACTTTATTGCCTCGTGTTTCATTGTAAATTACGCAAACCGAGATGCACCAGCCGTTACTACATACGTTTGCACACACTATGGTATACGCATTCCGAGCGTTTTTCTATTGGTCACGCGTTGTGACGTTATCAAGGAAGGGCCAGTTGTTTACCGTTTAAGTAATTAATGGCGCTTATGTTAGATAATAGGTACATTTATCTGATCATTACGTTGCCTGACGTGGTGGTGTAAACTGTGACGAGGTTTAAATATGTATAATTATGGACAATGTTGACGAAGAGCGCCATTGTTTATGCCAGAGCATGGATGTTTACATTTTCTCTATGTTCGTTGGTAGTGAAATGGGTGTGAAGGGGTCACGCTTTTGAATTACTTACAACTTTATTTCCTCGTATTAGCATCAGTCAACTGATAAGTGATAAACCCGATAACCCCATGGATTTTACACAGTTATAGGACAAGTAACCCTTAACATTTGGACAGTTTTTATTCCTCGGGCATTAGTGTGGTTCTGATAATTTTTGAACACGATTGATACCTAATATATTTTTTACAGTGTCAGTGCAGTGAACTCACGATATTTAGTGACAACGCAACGTTTAAAAATAATGATAATTTTAATTAAAATGGTTAGTTTTGCAGTTTGAGTTGCGGGGAGTTAAATTGGAAACACCATATCTATTCTGACGTATCACCTATTTTCCATGGTACAGAAAATTCAACTTTAGAGCTGAATCAGTGCGTTGTAGTTTATAATTAAAGTAGTTGTTTTAACAAAGTGTTAGTCTGTTATAGTGGTGTAATATAGAATTAATTACTAGGTCATAGCCTGTCCAGCCAGTTCTCAGCGGCTGAATGTAGCTTATAATTAACTTATTTACACCAAGGCTGCGACAATTGGTAATTTATGATATTCTGCGCATTGTCCCCATTTCCATAGAAAATTATTCGTTATAATGTTTTATGCAATAGAGGTGTTAACTTGGAAACCGAGTGCCGCTCGGGATTACGAGTTAGCCTATAAATTAAATTCTGGAAAGTTCCGAAAAACCCTATTTCTGTAGTTTTAACAAATTTAAAACCCGCCCCCGTCTACGTCCGCGTAGAAATCGTTTATCACTACTCTGAAGTAGTAATAGGACCACAAGGTCTGTCCGGATCGCTACCACTATCGTATCTTTTAAACTAACCCCAAACAGCATTGTTCGCATTGTTGTGTTTGGTTTAGCACTCCATCTTAGTCCTCAGGGTTGGCAACGCATTTGCGGTCTTATGATTGCATTCTAGTCTTGAGAATGTAAATGTCTATGGGTCACAGATCCTACTTACCATCAGGTGGCTTGTATGCCCGTTTGCTTTCCCTGTGTGATTAAAAAACTGTTCAATTCTGCGAAATAAAAATGTGACATCTGTCCGGGTCCGGGGTATCTTTGTTACAAATTTCACATTGATCGGTTGACGCGTTAAACTGTGAAGAAGGAACAAACAAACATATACACATTCGTATTTAAAATTCTAGCTAGGCTAAGGGCTTATTTATATACAAGAATTCCTTGCTAATGTGAATAGGATAGGAACAAGAATTATCGTTAGTCTTTGTCGTTTGAACGAGTCCGGCTAGCTTATTAAATGCGAAGATTGAACCTGAAAGAGGACGTATTATGCGCCGTTTACTCGGTACTTACAATGCGTCACTTCCGTCCTATTTACGTTTCCTCAGTCAAAAATGAGGCTTAGACAGAAACCAACAAATATCTTACTATAACGGGTTCTTTTACCAAATGGAATCCTAGAAAAATTATGTTCATGTTATCGCTACCTACTTGTAAGAAACAACCAATGTTTTTTCGATTTCTGTCTACTAAAATCTTTAATTAACTACAAGTAGAAATTACGAGTATAAACCCTAAATATAGGGATAGTAAACTTCACCCTAGAATTTAAAAACATACTCTTAACTGGTCGAAAGAGTAGGCGTGTATCAGTGAGTTAAAGAGCAGGCTCAGAATAGGAATGAATGGAAATTAACTACTCCACCGCACCGATAGCAAGTGATGACTCACTAATGTCATGCAACAAATAAAGTATTCAAACCTGACTACATATAACTGTGTAGGTATATTATGCATGTAGGCACCTATTATAGTAAAAGGCAGATGAAATATCAATCCAGACACCCCGCCATCGCATTTTATACCATCCTTGGGTTTGAGGTTATAACTGGTGATGGAACTTGTAACGAACAAGGACCAATGATGGACTCTTGTTTCTTTTGTAACAGAGGATAAGGGTTCATTCAATTTTAACTTTTTCTTTTAATTAAGAGTCAAATGTCCATTATTGGTGCCTTCAGCTAAAACTGTCCAATAATGGTGACATCACCAGGCACTGAAATGGTAGGTGTCAGGTATTCAGGATTAACTTCTTATTGGGCTAGTAACTTGGGAAAACAGGTCAATGCACTTGTAATTTACTGCATAACTCAACTCCAATCACCAACAGAGATGGATCTATATGTTTTCGTTATCTATCTCTTTCGCATACATGTATGCTGGTCCGTAAAATGCGCTTGAGTTGTTTCGCCAACGTCAAGTCCGGAGTGGCGCTTGCGTTTCATAATAACGTCCGCGTAACGTCAGTTCAAGGACGTCGACCGTGTTACGGTTTTATACCATTTCTCACGATACGCCGCATGCGTTTTGGCAAAAATAACTATTTAAGTAGAAGGTATTAAACTAAAATTATTTTGATGATGCCTAGATTAGTCTAGTTAGTGATCCTGCGTACGGCGCTTGCGGTCCTGGGTTCAATTCCCTGCAACGGGATATATTTTAGTGATGAGCGCCGACGTATAGTAAAATAGTAACTATTTATCTTTACATTTTCAATGGGTTCGATTCCCGACTAAGGTAAGCTTTAAAAAAACTACGAATGCAGTTATTTATCGATATTAAAACACCTTAACTTTGGGGTTCTTCCCCTTCATGGACTATTGATTATTTTAGGAGATGTATAGGCTGAAACTAAATGTTTCAGGTTTTTTAAAACTAACCTAACCTATAGGGTTCTTCACGATGGTCCTGAAATATTTAAATGAAACAGTTGGGAAATGATCAAATTATTCAGTTTGGGAAACGTTGTTTGGCGAAATGAATGGACACCGCCCCCATAAAGATGGTGTCCACAGCCACACAAGCGGTCCAAAAAAAAACTCCGACCTAACCCTTCCATTGTCGGGCATGAGAAAGCCCTTAGTCTGTAAGCATGCATGCGTCAGGAGTGCCACTCCGCGTTTCACCTAGCTATTAGCCCCAGGTCTCATTCCCTGGTCTTCGTAAGCGATTTTCACCTCTGCCCCTTTTCAAGTAAAAAGTAAACAAAAGCAAGGATTTTTGTCTTTGACCCTTTAGACCATTACCAAAAGTAAAACTACCCTTATAAAAATTTCATGAAAATCGGATCTAAATTACCTCCTCAAGCTGGAGTCGAATGATCATACAAACCAAACATATGATGAATGCCATCTCAGTTTACGTTTAGAACTTTTAGGCCCGTATTAGTAAACTGATCTCAACTCTATCCTCGTCTCGAGATCTTGTGACGGGCCTCACAGTCAAGATAAGTTTTTTATTAATTAATACGGCCCTTAGACTTCGTTTGGTAGAAAACATTTTAAAAACAGCTGCATACACTTCGGCAGTTATTCGTAACTGCAGCGGTACATAATAGTCGTATAAATACTATTAACTGTAAGTAAATAATTAAAAATAAAATAATAACTATTGAACACGAACTCGTTGCTCTAGTCTATATAATAACCATAAACAACAAACTTCGCAATTGTTCCGTTTAACAAGAAACCGTGAAATCGTTTATGTCAGTTAATTATTTCACATAACAAATATAACTTTCTTCGCGAATGATGCGATCACCTCAAAATGGTACAATAGATTGTGTTTATCTCATTAGGTGTATGACCTTTAGGTCGAAAGGAGGTCTTAAGGTCGATAGGTCTTCACCCGAACAAAAAGGAAACCCAACTTTATCTAAACTTCATTAATCAAAATTGCGTGTTGCCTTATTTTATTATACCCCACAATTTCAGAATTACGCTTACCGGATGAAAGTTTCTCTAATAATTAAATTGTGCATTACTTTCGAGTCTAATGACGGATTGCTCTTACCCAAGCCGGAATAATACTATTAAGTGGATTCTGTTTCATCATAACGTAGGATTGTCGTGAAGTTATGACTCGAGAAACTAAAGAGACATTTTTCACATTACGAAGGTAGTCCTGGGAAAGGTGGGCGGAGTAAGTTGTCGCAAGAAACAAGAGACTTTTTACATATATGTTTTAAAAATAATCTACATCTTGTGTTTCAAATTTAAGTACTATCAATATTATAAATTAAAGGTACTTAGACCAAAAAAAAAAAACCGTTATATCAACTAAAAAAGTATTGTGGTCGAAAAGTTAATTCACTCATTGATTGGTAACAAAATAATACATTTTACCTTGGCTTAAGGTCGGGTATCGGCTCTTTTTGGATTGGTACAGTCACCGGCATAAATAAGTGATCATTTATGTACCTTGTCGCATTCTATCGTTTCACAATTTTGTATGACATTTGAAACATGACGTTAAAGTGACAAGGTACATAAATGATCACTTATTTATGCTGTTGACTGTACGTTTTACAAATTGGGGCATTTAATAAAAAAGCAAGTTTTGGACCTTGGGGTGCTGCCGCGAGGTACGCGATGTCCATAAAACAACAAACATTTCGGTTTAAATGGCAACATTTGGGTTTTAGATCAAAGTTTATTTTTTAAATGAATTAACGGGCTTTTCCGCGAGTGTACCTAATACCAATAAGTGCCACTATAGTGAAGTGTTTATTTTATTTAACAGTTAGTCATCGAATATAATATTGTCATTCTAAACACCTTTAATTGGTTATCTTTACAAACTTGAACCAAAGGACGCGCGACGTATGTTTAAACGATACTAACAAAGGTTTGTGTAATATTCTACATGGCAACTTACGTTCGTTTACGAGTGTTATTTGTATGCTTCAAATTTTGTCATAAATAGACAAATATGTGTATTATGTATGAGTTTTAAATATACATATGTATGGCTGTCGCAATAACAACTAATATGCAACTAATACGTGAACCTATAGCAGTAATAGTCCTAAAGTTTGCTCTTGAAACTCATACTTGCATCATCCTCGGGACGGTAACGGCCTTTCTACGTGCTTGGAATTACAAAACGCGTTCAAAATTCCAAATAATAGAATTTCGAACTACTTTAGCTCAGACAATAACGATATTGAAATCAGTATTCAGTTTTTAGGGCGTATTGTAGCCACGGCTTATGTTTATGGAATTCGTTCTACCTACGCGCGACATGCTTTGTCAATGTTACAATTATTTCGTAACTCGACCTTTTGAATCTTTCTTAATCAAGAATATAGGCGATATAGACAAAGGAAACGTTTTGACAATCACCCAAAGGATTTAAACGTTGATTGATGAAGGGTGGCAGATTAAAATGCAGACCTCATCTTTTACGGGCTATGTTTGGAGCCAAGTGTTAAGTCATTGCTACAAATGTCAAATAAACTGTTGCTGTTATCCATAAGACAAAACAGCAGGTACGCTTGGAATGCCCAAACAGTCTCAATTGAAGATCTTATCAAATCATCTCAGTTGCGAATGCGAGGAGGCGCGAATCCGTTCCAATTCTGAATAACAACGGTCGTCCATTGTTACGAATGCAACATTATTACGTGATGTCGTGATAGATAGATAACACGACACACAGAAAAGTTTTAACGGTTCATTGAAATCGAAAGAAGCCGGTGAGTGCGCGGTTACCTTTGGAACAGGTTCCGAGCGACATCCCGAGTCGCCCGCGCAGTGCTCTGCTGGCCGTTTATGAGCGTGCGCGTACATTCGAATATCGAACGCCCACGCGAGTTTGCCGCGGATTCCATTATACTTTTTAAAATTTATTTCTGACCAGTGTTGACAATAACAATTAAGAACTATTACCGAATTTTAGTTGTTTTTTATTGACAGCCAGTGTTTTTCTAATTATTTTCAAATACTTGCTGACCTTAGGACAGGTTGTGGACTGCATTTGGTGTTAGTGTTGGTGCCAGCTGAATATTATGTTACTGAGTGGAGTGGCGGTTTAGAGGCAGCCATGGCCAGTTTTGATGACCTGTCCTTTGACTGGGAGACGCTCTGCCAAGACTGTCCCGAATGCTGGACTCCATCAGGTAAGACTTTAATGCAAAAATATTATCAGTGTATCTACCAATTCGTATTAAGTTGCTTAAAATTAAGTACGTCAAACTTGTAGTGTTTGTGGTCAAGATTAAACATATAAAAGACGTAAAAAAATTGACGTTGCCAAGAATTTGGTAAATTTTAATCCTAAATATCTACCTACCCCACAAGAAATAATTAAGACCGGTAAAACATATATGGAATTGATTGTTTTAGTCAGATTAAAACAAATAACTAGCAATGTTTGGTATTGTTACCGTAATCTTTATGATAACATCGATGTTATCGGTAGTCGGCTTTATGCTATTTTTATCATTAAACTAATTTATTATCGAATTGATATTAAGTGTACCCTCTTGTTACACGAATCTTAAATTCAATAGTTGCTTATTTTTAACTATTGATTTACATATAAATCCCACAGTAAACTTTTCCACAAGATGTAGGGTAGGTATTAGGTACATATTTTCATTTAAGTTAAAGATAACAACATGACGCCTTAAAAGTTGAAGAAAATAATTAAGTTTAAATTACCAATTTTAACTTACAAATCTCAGAACAATGTTTTCTTTATTTAAACAGTGTTTTAGATTTTTGTGTAATGTGCTAGGTATAATGCCGGGAATTGGCTCAAAACCTGGGATTTCGATGCCGGATTATGGACTTACTAGATACTAAAACAATGAAATCCATATAAAATGGATTCTGTCGTTAAAGTTATATATTATAAAGACACCGAACTTTTATTGTTATAATTATAAAAAAAACCGAAATCATCGCCCTAAAATAGGTACCTGTTGTTTTAAAAAAAATGTATTTAAATATTTTACTAAAAAGAAAGTCTCAATAATCCGCGCCCAAAACAGTAATACAGTTAATTAGTATATACATTTTGCTAAAATAATATCTGTAAAAATGAAGCATTAACCGTGAATTTAAGTCCATCGATAAGAGGTGGACAGATAACAGGTTAGGTTAGGTTATCAAACTTTAATTAATGTATTTAATTGTAAGAATTTTCATTTTTGCGTTGCCCAATGGATCATAGAATAACTTTCTTGATTTACATAATGAGTTTATTGAACCTAAAAGTTGCAGTGCAAAGCTTAGTAAATAAGTGTGAAATTATATTTTAGTCAGTAACCTTGTTTTATATCTGTTAGTTTAGTTAGGCGACCAAAGGACACATTTTTAAAAAATAAATCCGATTTTAGTGGTTTTAGATTTTTAGTTTATATTAATACTTACCATGGCCTTTGTGTAACATACCTAAACTAATAGTTGTATGTAAGCTATTTCTACTAGACATGACATCTATTTAGAAGAAATAGTAGACACAATTTATAGATTCAACAGCTAACACCATCGGGACAATACTGGGACAGCCAAGCTTAGCCCGGAAACTGTATAATCATACATCTTAGTAAAATAGTGCCCAGACGAGCCTCTACACATGTACATAATATCGACGGCATGCGTTATTCAATTGTTTACCGAAGTCATTGACGCTGACTGAGTTCCAGACACGCATTCGGACAACGACAAAAAGACAAACTATTAACTAACTGCATATTATTTTAATAGTCATCCGTCATTCTTCTTGAATTAATTATATATTTTACAATTATTAAGTATGGTTAGTTTTTTTTCTATTCAGGAATATATTATGTTATGGCTCTTATGACCGTCTAGTAATAATAAAACTTATAAAATAATGATTTATTACAGCTTTACTCTCGTTATAACTCACTGCACCTGTATCCATAATACTAACTTATTATGATAATACATTAAGTATATAGGAAACAAAGATAAAAACACAGTTGATCAGATATGTACAAATTGAAGGCGACAGTGATAGTTTATAATTTGTGTAAGTTTCTTTTTTCAGGGTTTATACTATAATCATACCAAATTAGATGCTTGTATGTTTTATCGTGTTTACTATGTAACTAAATAAAAATACGTTTCTTGTATAGGAGCTCTTTATTTTTAACCCCCCGTAGTAAAATAAAGCATATTCTGAATAAATAATCAATCCATTATCACTTATTACGGTTCAAAAGATACAGCTCTTTACAGTTAGATCAGACGGATGGATGAACCGCGTAGGCTTAGTCCGTCCGTCTGTCACAGCCAATTTGCTCTGAAACTACCGGACCGATTGAGTTGAAATTTGATAACATGTGTAAATTGATGAATACAAAAAAATTGGTAAATAAATAGATTTGAGTTTATTCATGAAAGAAGACGACAATTCACCATTACCGCCCCATGATGTCCGTAACTAACTACTGAGCCTAATATTTTGAAAATAATACAGAATATAGTTCATTGCTTGTAGATTACAGGAAAACCTATAAGCAAGCATTCTATCAATTGAAAATAAAGTGGTAAAGTTAATATAATACGTTCACTTACGGAAAATAGTTCACTAAAACACCACTAGGTAGCGCTAGTAGCAGTTAACACGTCCTACTGTTACTGAGTTAAAATGTGATATTTTGTACGGTCATGAATGTACGGAACCCTCTCCACACGGGTTTACTCGCACTAGGCCGGTTTTTTATATACTCATGTTACCACTTAAAAGTTATTTTAATATTAGCTTCAAAATACAATACCAGAGCAGGTTTCCCTCGCACTTGTTTAATTTATGAAACGAATTATAATAACGTCTTTTTTATGATGTTAATTAATATCACTTCGTTTTCTGAATTTCTCCGGCCATAAACGCACCATCAACACATCGTTAGACGAGTTACGTTAATTAAAATGTGTATAAGAGGACTTTTACTATAATAACTAGTAAGGTGGATTAAAAACGGCAATTTATAAATGAAAGCTGGAAACTATTCAAACGAATTGCAATTTGTTTTTGCATAAATATTAATTCGATCTACAAATCAAAAGTTTTTAACTTAATTGTTTGAGGTGAACTGCCAGAAGTTATAACATCTTCATGGCTTGAAACTAAGAACGATTATTATCCTGAATTTATATAAATATGACAAATATCTCTCATAATTTATACCATTTAAAACCAGTATTTTAAGATTACAACGATTATTTTTAACAATCTACCCATATGTGAGCCATATTATGTGTGTTTTACGAAGTAACTCTTATTTAATCTGTGGTTTTTATGTCAGTATTGTGACTGACACGAACATGACATGGTTATATGGATATGACTTCATTATGTTATGATACCCGTATGACTTAAATATGATTACATAATCTATAAAATGTGTGTCCAGTCGGTCAAACAGTTCAAATAAAGCAACAAAGTTCACAAATTACATAAGTAACTTGTTTTTTAGATCCCGAGGTTTTTGCAATTGTTAAACTTTACAATAAAACTATTCGCTATTATCTATTACCACAGCTTATAATTTAATTCACGAAAATTCGAAAAGTTACAGAATTCAGAGATCACAGGTAATTGACATCACGAATTGACTAATTAAATTATTTCACACCAAAGTTACGGATTACAATATTTTAATAGAATTACGGGTGTTGATTTAATAATTCGAGTTATTAAATAGTTCCTATTAGTATTGAGTGCCAGTATTCACACGGCACAGTCTCACGAATGCAATTAACCTTTATTACCATTGACTCCATAAGGAGCCGATTTTATATAAAAACAGGGAGCTTGGCATTCGATGTGACAACACATCCACTGCCCGTGACGCTTCTGAGCGTCTTTAATCTATCAAAATGAGGATCTTGAGCCGTGAATACATTTAATTGCATCTGTCATTGACCCCCGTTGGATCGCGATGCAGGTAATTTCGAGGCCCTGATGATTCGTTATTTTTTTAAACTAAAAATCATATTTTGATGGCGACCAAGAACCGGTGGTTAAGGCGCGGCGTGACTCATTTTGTAAATTTACATTTTAACGTTCGAAACGTTAACATTCGTTGGTCTTGGCTTGTTTACATAAATCTTGAAGTTAATAGGCAAAATGGGCGAAATGGTTTATAAGCTTTCCATGTGGGGTTTTAAGTGTACATACCTGTATGGACTTTCAAACGTTATGTTTTGAGTATTTAAAATATCATATTGTTATAGTTAAGTTTGTATTTACTTATTACATACCGACTATTTTTGAAAAATAGATTTTAATATAATTATGTTAATTAAATCTAAACTATAAATTACGTTCGTTTCGCAGTAACAAGAGTACTTCATTAAATAAATACCAAAAATAAACTTGCTTCGTATATAATTAAAACGATTACCTAACATACATAAATTATACTTAGATACTAGTAATTGTATAATTACTATACAATTTATTCCTTACGCACAAAAACACATGAAATAAAACGATTCATTACTCATATGATTGAAATTGCAAACATAAGAACAAAATAACGTTTTTCAACCACGTTCCAGATAGAAAACCTACTTAGCGTCAATCACAAACGCATTACACTAACTATACACCGACGATTGAAAACAAACAACACTGTTGGAGTAAAACTAACGGTGCGTAATGTAATGACAAACATTACAGAATAAAAATCACCAATTTGTCAAATAAAGTGGCGTTTACATCTTTTTTTTAAATCTTATTACGACCGTGGACGCCTTACACGTTCACTTGCATAAACAATTGTATGCAATTTTAACACACTTTGCAGTTGAAGTGTGGCCGGTGTTAAACGTGTTAACGCATTAGGGTGATGCAAAAACTGAGGTTAAACATTGTCCCTTCTGTTCCTGATAGTAAACGTAGTGGGAGTGTCCGATTCATATAACTTTGATACAGGCCCAAACTAATCCTGGCTCACAAGTCAAAATATGCGAATTTACTTTAAACTATAAAATTCTTAGTTTTTCGGAACAGAAGAGACAACTTTTGTTTTTGTGACTGTGTATCCTATATGGGATTTACGGGGGCGAAAAATCGATATCAATTTGTCATCTGCAGGAAAATTTGTTTTCATCCCGAGTGATGCTCGATCTTCAAGATAATGTCGCATGATTGAAATCTTTTTTGACGCACCTCGTGCTTCTTGAGCGAAAATGTCTTAAAACTCGGTCCCAAAACACTGAGTTTTAACACTGTTTCCTTAATTTGTATACAAAATAGATTCCATACTGAGTTCTGGGAGTATGATAACGGCGAATTGAAATAACTGTCCAGTGAATCAAAGTCGGAGAACGTACTACGAGTATCATAGCGTCCCCTGAATTATAATGAGGGCCTGAATGGCGAAAATACAGTTGTATGGTCGTAAACTAGTTTTGTGTGTTTATTTCGTATTTGTATGAGATATTAGTGACATTCCATTTATCCTTTCATTAGATCATTTTGCGCGGGAATTTTACGTTTTCTTTAAGTGGATAATTTTTACCTGTTTTATTTCTAATTGTACAATAAAGTAATTTGTATTGTATTGTAATTTTATTACAATACTCGTCTGTCAAGCTACTTATCGAGACTAATGTATACATATTTAAATTATTTATAGCACGAATCTAGCTACTTCGAATTAGGTGGATATCCTATGACCACAATCCAGCTCCACGTTAGCTCTCAACCTCTTGTCAACGGAGTCATATTATATTTTGGTTAGTGTCTATGGGTATGTTATGGTAATAGCTTATGACTGACACTCCTTGGATATATGATAGACGTTCCAACAATACCTCGCATGCAAAAACTCAGCAGTTTATTCTACAGGATATTACAAAGAAACATACATGGATACATTACTCACTTTCATACTTGTAAAAATATACACCCGAAAATAAATCTTCATCATCTTAAATATTTATTTACAGATAAACAGATGCTAATTATTCACGCATTACAAACATTATTACTCGACATTAACTGTTGGCAGATGTGATGATGATGATCTTAAATATTACTTCCTACTTTGTTGTAAAAGTGTCATTATCAATGAACTTTGACTTTGACACCATTCCGTGCATTAGACATAAACGGGTGCCGAAAATGTATTTAACCTGTCTGTTCTATTCTATGTTTCATGTAAATATAATTATATGTATTATTACTTATGAATTTTTTAAAAAAAACATGATTTGTAATCTGTAAAGCAAAACAGGACGCTACTATACACTGCAAATTTATTAAAATCATGATGCAAGCAACTGATTATTGATTATGATAATCTAAATGTTATTCTGATAATGATAACCGATAATTACCGTGTACTAGTAGATGTACCCGATATTGTCTAAGATAATAACTATCTCACAATGTAGGGAGTTTCTTATGGCTATTTTAAATGTTAATAGGATACAGCAGCGATGTTATAAGTGTTTAACAATTAAAAGGTAGCATTAAAATCTATTTCGTTTTTGTCCATTACCTGCTATACTTTTTAGGGTTTTTTACTAAAAAAAAATTTGAATGAAATTGCTTCGTGTATAAGATAACATTGTAGATATTAAACATTATTTTTATAAATTACAGCTCTAACCCTATATTCTTGTCTTAAAAAATATCATATGTAATCGCATATTAGTTTCTTAATGTTGATATCAGTAGTACTGATAGTATTGGAATAGTTACTCGAATTAATAAGCTTATAAAAAAGTTATACTAATATTTTGACTCGTAGCAGATTATTGATTGATAGGTACCTACTTATATAAAACTGAGGCTTCCATTCTATCAACGTAATGTTTTTATTAGTCCATAATTTCGATTCGCACTTGACAGTTTTTTAATAGACAAGTAAGATTGCGAAATACGCCATTAGAAACTTATAGTAGTTATAGTCATTGTAGCAAAGCTATAAAATGTTATAGAAATTGAAAAGGCAGCTTGCGTTGCATCGAAGTGTAAACTAATTTGAATAAGATTATTCCTGAGCACGCTAGCTGTTGTTCTTGCCTGCATTTATGTTTTCTTAACGACTTTCCATGTGAGGATGTTATTGAATACATCCATACATTTGTTGTGTTGTACTGTTCTATCGCAAAAACAAGCGGTAGGTACGTTTACAGGGATAATTATGATGGATTCTAAGGTAACTTGTAGCGATCTGCACCTAGTTTTTATACTTGACTATATCTAGGTGTATTGATCTGTAACACGCAGCATAATAGATGAAAAAATACTTGATGAAAAGAGTTAAGAAAAAATTAAGTGTTCGGGGAAAAATTGGCAAGTTTTTTCAGTCATTGCAAAATGTCCTGTGTTGTGATGTTTACTTTAGATTTTTCTTTTTTATATTTATACTTTATTTCATAGTTCAAAATAAGTAACTGTAAATGGCAGCCTTAATGCCTTAAGGCTTAATATTGTAGTTTCATCAGACACCACATCAGAAACTTTTACACCGAGCTATTATAAACAAAGAACATATTTTAATAAGCAGCATTTGGTACTTACTTGTACAAAACTTTGTAGAACTCTAAACATCGGGTTATTTCGAACGTAAATCATGCATGATTTATCCTTTAAACGCGTTGAGAGCGGTAGCTGTTTAAATTTACGCTTATAACGTTCGGTAAAAAAACGTAGCCCTTTGCGCAAAATCGCCGCCCCGCACCACCGCGCCGCTAACGTTTCAGAGCGCCTGCAACTTGACTTTTACGACATTTTCTCCGCCTCTGCAGATACATCTTTAAATGTCTTTTTGCATTGTATGTCTAGGGCCTTAGACTGTGTAGTCATGGTTATCCACTGACGCCTTTATCCCGTTAGATTTTCCTGTTTTTTTTGCGTATACCTACCATTTGTAATAAAAAGTTAAAAGAAGAGGGCATTGCGTTAAGAACACTGCAGAGTAATTGGTAAAGTTATTCGTGTAGTAGATAATATTTGTAGCATTGAGATTGAAAAATAGCAAACATTTGAAAATCTTTAGTTGAGGCTACCATGCCCATAACAGACGTTTTTGATGAAATTTAAGTACTTATAACTCAGTCAAAACTGAATTTAAAATAAAAAAATGCATCAATGATTCCGTGGAACAGAATTTCAAAATAACCCATGGTTATTTCTTTATAATTTTTTAAAAACATGACTATAAAAACACAAAACTGGATATAACTTTTTCATCTTGGCGTCAAACTACACCTAAATATTCTTCATTAATATATCTAATAAATCACCGAAGGTTTTTTTCCTTAATTGAAAAATACGGAAATAAAGGTCTTGTAAAAGAAAAATTGAGATGGCAGCTAGTTAAGAACAGCAGTGTAAATGCAAATAGTTTTTAACAACAACTGAAAGTTTAGAGTTTCAGATCGAAGGTCATCTGCCCATGGTACTTAAATAATTTTGCTACTGAAGACTATTCCTTACTTCCTTAATTTTATCGAATTTCAATTCATCGGTAGAATCTTTTTTCTTTCATTTCATTGAACTCTATTTTCTGCTGAAATCATGATGTTTTCATGATATCCTAAACATTAGAGATTCGTGAAGCTGAACGCGAATGCGACGTTTCTCTTCCCATAAACCTAGCCCATTTTTTACGAATTTTGAATATGTTGTAGATTTTTTTAAAACCAGGTTTGTTCCTTATCTTTTCCAAGTAACATTTCTTGGATAGAAACCAGTAAAAATAATTGGAGCCGTACAAACAAAACATATTAAAAAATCGTCGAAAAGGGACTTAATTTAGGAGGAGAGAAACGTGTTTTTTTGGCAGTTACGCTATTTGAGGGTAGTTTTACAATCTTCTTAATTACTTAGGAAAGGTGTGTCTACCAAAAAAAACTCATGCAGCTAGAAATGCCTTCCGATGAAATAAAAATTAAGCGTAATGATATGTTCGTTGAAAGGTGTTTCTATAGAATAATATTCATATTCATGTTCATATTCATATTCATATTCATATTCATTTATTTGCAATACTATTACCCATGCAATAATATTAAGACGTAATAGTTTACGGATGAGCTGAGTAAGTGTCTTGGCGAACAATACATTTGCTTCATTCGTTTTATAAGGGTTTTTATTGACGCCAATCAATAATTCTATAAACTTCATTTTCCTCGTACTTTCACGGATAAATATTGTCAATCGTGATTGTTATTCGCGACTTCGACCACATATTTTATTACAGATGTAGTGTATAATCGTTTTTGTAATGCTACTTCAGTCAACCTCAGTACTTTTTGTACTGTGACCGACTGAAATAGCCAGACGCGTTCGTGTGTTTCCGTGAAAATACGAAGGAAAACAATCATGTACTACACATGTATGTCGTAATAGATATTATACCTACTCTAAAAAAAATTTCGCGCATATGCTATTTATACTCGTATTGTTAAAAGGCATAAAAACTGCCGAAGGAGTTTACAGAAGCAGATAGACGCAGTGGTAAGACATTGCTTAATTATAATGAAGAGATGGTAAATGGTTTCGTGCCAAATACCTACGAAAAACTGGAGCCCTGTACAGATCCAGGGCCAGGCTACATTGTTTTACCATTAACTTGTCAACAAATACTCGCCGACTAAAAGATTATTGCAAAAGGTGTAAAAAAAAAAGTTAAATAAATCCCATGAAAAACAACTCAAATTGATCTAGTCACTAACGCACCTCTATGCTTGTGTGGGTGCGTACTAAATAACTTGTTGAATACATACTTACCTTAACAACCCGTTATTCATAAACGCACAATAAAGCTATTTTAGTTCAAGTTCAAATCTCATATGGACAAAAACCTATTTTAGATAATATATTATTATTTGTATCTTTCTGTCAATTTCAAAAGTCATAATGACAGATAAGGATAAACCATGTTTTAAACACACCTAAATAATAAACACAAGCACGAAAATTAAAACTACTTAAAAGATGCAATCTGCACATTAAAATTCATCGAGTTAACCGATTGCATAACATCATATGGAAAATTTTCATTAAAATATATATAAAAACAATATGCAATATAATTGAAGCTATTCCTGTAGTAGCGGCCGTTGAATGGCCATTGACATCGACTCTCACGCAGCGTCGCTCGAGCACACACCTACTAAATAAAAAAGATACAACTTCAAATATGAGGCTATTCCAATTAAGACCATAACATTTTTCAATAAAGTGGTAAATTCAAAAGAGTTTCAGTGTGACTTGTGGCGTTTGGTATTACTGAGAAAATGGCAGTCACACCGTCTCATGCATGTTCGGTACTCGGGTTACGCAAACTTCATGGGAGATGCTTTGGAGTTTGCCGGTTTGAAACAATAGCTACAATGACAGTTTGTGGTCATCACAGTTCCAGTTCACAGCATTCATACTGTACGATCATTCAAGTAACTTGAGACGAAAGGGTTACGTAGAGGGTGTTAGGTTTTGACATTATGTGGTCATTACCGTTCGCTGGAACAGTACAAACATATTAAAGTAACTTACGTTGACGAGGTTAGGTTTCGTAATTAGGATGGTATTGGATTAAAATTAAAATGATAACATATAGTCTTGCGTGTCAACTTAGTGTTAACGACGATGCACTATTTAGTTTCTTTCTGTCTGTGAAATTATAGAAATAACTCCCTTCAATGGTATCTCCAACCAGTTACTTCATGTGGCGCCTTCAAGAAAAGAGCGTTCATTTCCCTAATTGGCCGGCAACGGCCGACAGTTCTTCTTGAGTGTGTTGCGTTTATGAACGGTGGTGATTACTTCCCATCAGGTAACCCGCACTCACGTCTCCCTCCCTACCTAATTTAAAAAAAAGGCTTCGGAACCCTACTCTGAGCATGGTCCAACATGCTCTTGCCCAGCTTTTTTACATCGTTTTGAATCGTTGCTTTAATTATCCGACTCCTCGTGAAGGAAAGTAAGGTCTGTGTCTTTGTGACTTGTAGAAGAAATGCTTGAAGGGTTTGGAAATACAGGGTGTTATTATCTTAAAAACTTCTTGCCGATCAGTCGATCGAGCGAAGTTTAACCTACCTAATTGAGAATGCATTCCTATCCTCCCGCCCCAAAATGTCGTCTGTAAGTACACTCCGAAGGGGTCATTTTAAATTCGCCGGTTAATAATCCATCCGTCGAGTTGATAGAAAACTTTTAAAATGTCATGCACAATCAAAGTCATGAATATACCTATGCCACTGATAAGGTTTATACGTAACTACATTTGGCGCGAGAGCCCTGTATATATTAGTGCTTTTGACTGTACATCGAAAGCATTAATTTCTTGTACCGATCTGCCATGTCCATATATCTTTTTAATCGTATGGTGACGTGTTTAAAGATAATCTTTCACCATTTCAAGGTACATTTCGTAGAATTCAATGCATTTACGTCTCGTTATCCATAACACCTGTACACATGTACACAAGTGTTGTCTGTACAAATAAGTACAGAGAAGCGAGGTCAAAAAATTTACAGCTAGGCGTTCTGTTTAAATATTGATAAGGTGTTTATGAATAGTTTAATGCACTTGTTTCTTCTTTGACTTTGATGTTGGTAGAACCTTGTAAGAGGTCCGTCCGGATCCATCTTATCCTTTAACCTATAGCCAAGTAGCAGTGTTCGCATTGTTGTTTTCCGATGAAAGGATAAGACAACCAGTGAAATTACTATCACCGGATTACACCTTAGTCCTCAATCATCAACGCATTTGCAGTGTTAGGATTGCGGTCCCGTGACTAGCGAATGAAAATGTCTATGCGTCTTAGAGATCCTGGTTCAAAATCAAAGTTCTTTATTCTTCAATTTAGGCATAATATAATGCGCCTATGAATGGCAACAAGGACTACCACCGGTTCAAAAAATAAAACTATTGCCCCGAGAAGAACCGGCGAAAGAACCTCGGCGTCAGCAAGGCATAAAAAAAAACGTTTACATCATACATTTTACAATATGTTTTTCACAGTACTCGCACCTTTTTTAAGCGTAGGTATATTTAAGCGACCTTGCCGAACATCCTATCACGTGGCCTGTATCTTGTATACCTTCTACATAAAGAAAAATCCTTCCTAATAAAATGTTGCTAAATCGACCTATCAAATTAACTAACGCATTTTATTGACCTTACTTAAGTATGATGTGCCCTCGGGTTTGTACAGCCGACCAAAAAACTCCTTTGCCACTTTTCGTCTCTATTTATCCATTAAGCTCCAAAAGTGGTATAGTTATTTCTTGATCGACTAAAGTTCTCTCTCGCTTGCTCTCATGCGCTCTTATATTCTAAGCTATTTTACTGCAACGTAAGTCATTTTTACTGTATCGCACGAATATGTAGATGATAATTGCACCTGAGATTCAATCTTATCCCCATACTGGAACAAATCAAATTAAAAGACCAAATCGAATTGATTGAATTATATTAGGCCGAATATACGTAAGGGTTAAGCTGTTTAGTTTTACCTAAGTAAAGTGAGCCGTATAGTTATAGCATGGGAGACAGGATGTCAGCGCGACCTGTTAGCTGCGACCGCGCGGCAATCTAACCACATTCCGAGTCTATATCGCCTATTCCAACAGATGTTGCTTCAGATAACTATTTACGAGTTTATTTACTTTGATCGCATGCTGCGAGATTTTGATAAGAGTCAAATCTCGCTAGTTCAAAAAATAATCTTGCGTCTGCACAATAAAGTTAGAAGTCACTTTGTAAGTTGTGCATTACGAGGTCTATGATGCTACAGTACACCAAGATAATCTAGATGTATAAATACATACATACACTAAAGTACGCCTGTTTTCCAGAGGAGGCAGAGATCACTTCTTTCTACCTGCTACGAGTCTGACAAATCTCTTTCGCTTCTTCCACATTAATACATCGAGTTATGTATGCACGTCGGTTTCGCGTACTTAAGATTCGGCCCTTTTCTATTATTTCTCAGATTTGATTCGAAAAAGTACGCCTAATGCGACCCTTTCCGATTTATAAAAGACGAAACTGACTATACACGAAAATCTAATTAAAGACCAAAATCTGACAGTTTTTTTAAACATGAATGAGAACTCGTGTATTTAGTAATATTAGGGTATGTTTTATTGATGAAAATACCTACACTTTAACCAAAATGCAGTAATCACAGCGAATGTGGTTAGGATTTTGGTCTTTAATTCGATTTTCGAGCATAGGTGACTGATTGATTAACTCACAGCCGAAACCGCTGGACACACTAGGGGTGCACAAAGGGGATTTTTGGAAATTCATCCCCTAAGGGGTTAAAATATGGGGAGTAGCGGGGAACTAATTCCACGCATACGAAAAGTCGCCGGCGTCCTCTAGTCTTAAATAATTGAGATACCAATACAGTTAAAATAATCACCTAATTAATTCCTTTCTGCCTAAATTCGAATGAGTTTGTTAAGACTTAAAATTTAATATCCAAATATTTCAAAAATATGGACAGTATATCCCAGTACCCAGAGTCACGCATGGACAAGACAGGAAGCCTCTAAATTAAAAATAGAGGATGCATAGTGGCAAAGGTATGATTAAAAGGTAGTGGACCAAGTTATACTGGATTCGACTTGACTTCCGCTAATCAGCCTTAAACTCGTTTAGAATGAATTCGAAGTAATTTATTTCAGACAACACAATTAGCATAATGAAGTAAAATTAAAAGGCGCTTAAATGTATAGCTATTGCAGTTCGTTGCACCAGATTAGCATTGACCTTTCTAATTTTGTTTCGTTATTCATAAAACAATGGATATCAGGACCATAAGAATTGTGCCCAAAATTGGGAATAACAACTCTTATCATAATTTTCAGCCTCATAAATAACGTTTTTTTTAATCGATTTCGTTCCCTTGTTCTGTACAAGTGAGTGCAAGGTGCAAGATGCAACCACTCATCTCGTCTTATTCAATATAAATGTTACGAAATTTTATGTTACGACTTCCAATTCCTTCCTCGTTCAAAGATCAATGGTTATTGAGTAAAGTGGGTTCTTAGAAGATTCCTCATTAGGTGCTCCTAAGCATGTAATTTTCATTATTTTCAATTTGTAACGCTCCTAACCTGAAACATGTGTTTTCTTCTATAGTTAGAAAGTAAATTAGTTGATCCTACTTAATCTTTATGGTGAATTAGCTTTAACCCGAATTGGTCCCATAGTGCTTGTTTATCGCGAATGCTAAATATCACGTATATTTGTGGCACGGACAATGATTTTTTTTGGCAACCAGAACAACCATTATGCCACCTGATAGGAAGTGGTTCTCTGAGGCTCATGGAGATCAAGCTCAGCATCTTGCCTCTGTTGTAGTAACATGTATTTCGCCACTGACAACTTATTTTAAATTTCTCTTTATCTTTATCTTTATCTTTATCATTAGACACGCTTGGAAAATGTTTGGTGGAGTTTTTACTATCTGTAGAAGAATACGGACTTCAGGAAACCTAAAAAAAACACATGTACCTCTATCCTATGGTCGCGTTGTTCTAAAAGGCCCGATTTGACAGCTGTCGTCTTAGTACCAAATATGTGTTTTAGGTTATGTTTCGTACGGCTCTGACAGTTTTCAAATTAGGCCGAGACAACTAAAAATCAGGCGGCATATGCGGCTCTGGTGCCCGTTTGCCATAAAAAAACTTTCTCCATGCGAGAAAAAAGACACTTGATGGTAAGCAAAATTTCGGTCAAAAAAAAAAACAACAAGAACTTCGAGTGTGTGGACAACTTGGCATAGACACACTTGGCAAATGTCCAGTGTAGATTTTTTTAACTAATGAAAGAATCCCGAGTTTAGGAAACCTAAAACAAATAAAATGTACCTACCTCTATCCTACATTCGAGCCGTTCTTAAAGGCGTGATTCGACAGCTGTTATCTTAGTACAAAATATTTGTTTGAGGTTATATTTTGTACGTCTCTGACCAACAGTAATTTCATCAACTGTCTTCTGTCTTTCGAGCATGAACTAGTATCCCTACTTTTATTCAGATTCGTACAGTTGTTTATGCGCAATTGAGGTCCAAACATCTAACAATCTCTATTATTAAAGTAGAATTGGTGTTAACACCTACTTACTCTTAACTCTATAATTTATCTCGACGGTTAGTTAATTACTCAGACAATAGCTTAACGGAAATCAAGTATTGTTCACTCAAAGTGTACCAGTTATCCACAATCTTTAATTTTTCATTGTCACATAGCTGAGTTACAATCTGTGCTACATTCCGTAAATTTCGGAACATCGTGATATAAAAGTATGCTTGATACAAACATTCCCACATCACACAAAGAATTTAGTTCCATAATCATTTAATTAATTGTCCGCAGTTCACACGATGTAACGCCGATCACGTTACACCATGATTACTGGCTAAATGCTGTAATTTTAGATAAAAGACAATGTTAAGTGAAATATCTGCAGCGGAATTCGCTTGATTGATCCAATTAGTTTCAACTACGAAAACCGTGTGAAAAATCAATGTTCAATGCACAATTAAAGTTCCAATCACATTTTAAGTTGGGTATGAATTGGCTCTTCGCTTGGCTTTTGATGCATTTCTTTCATTGTGGACTTACAAGTCAAATGTAAGAAATGCGTTTGTCAAATAGTGCCAAGCGATGTGCCGTCAGTCAATCAATGTTCAATGCACAATTAAAGTTCCTATCACATTTTAAGTTGGGTATTAATTGGCTCTTCGCTTGGCTTTCGATGCATTTCTTTCATTGAGGACCTACTTACGTCAAATGTAAGAAATGCGTTTGTCAAATACTGCCCAGCGTTGTGCCGTCAGTTCATACGGATGCATTAATTTAACGCACGGATACAGTTGCCTACTGACCGAGAGAAATTTAACTGCAAGTCATCCAACGTAAAACAAAATGAATCCGACGCGTCTTTCTAATCTTATCTTCGTAATATCCACTGTTACAGAGCTCTGACATCGGCCACTCGTTACAGCTAAATCGCTTATTTAATGCTATTGAATATGTGTGAGTAACCGTGTACTAAGAGTTGACAATCGCCACAGAGATTTGATCACACACACACATCGCGTCGTGGGTGTGTCTATTTTGTTCTGAACTACTACACCCGCAACCGCAAACGTCATGTGATTTACCTAAACAGTTTCTACGAGTAGTAGCTTTACGATACAGGATATAAAGTTCATTGTGTGTTTGACTTAGATGCATGGTTCTTTGTATAATGGTTGGTGAAATATTGTCCGTCACTTTAACTTGAACTTGCCTTTTGTGACGGCTCACGACACCTGTCTAGATAATAATAATGGTGCCAGCAAGAGAGCGATGTGTGTCGCTGGGGCCTGGTACGGAAACAAATGAATATTGAATAGTGGTCAACGCCCAAATATGTAACCTTGTGGATAATTAATTAGTTGGTAGACGACAGTTCGTAAACATTCGAAGGAAAATATTGGAGATATTTTTGTTAAAAGAATTTAAGGGCGACTAACACAAAAAAGATGGTACTAGATGCGTGAGGCTAGGCTTAAATCGCGTTGCTGTCAAAAATCTATATAAATTGAGCTCAAGGCGGCGTCAGGCGGTAAAGTTTTCCACCCCCTAAATCAAGTCCGATTTCCATAATTTTTTAATATGTTGTAGATAGTTAGTTAGTGAATATTAAAAACTAGGTTTGTTTGTATGCGTTTTTTAAATTGTTACTTTGGAAGAAATATTTCGTTGGAACGGATAACTTATATAGGTAACTGGTTTTTAAGAAGACTAGGTCAATACATGCCTGAAGCGCCTAGTCCTCAGTCATGTAGCGTACCTACGCATAAAAATAGTCAAGAATGTATTCATAGTTTCGTTTTCCACAAACGCTTTGTTTCGTCAACGTAAACGCACGTGTGAAATTAGGGAACTGTGTCGGAAATTAAGAACGAACGCTGATTGCATGGACCGTTAGCGATCGATAATCCATGATGATGGTGCGCTTTCTTCCCTGTCATTGCCTGCCATTGTTACCAAGCTACAAATGATCAGTAAAATACGAATCATGTTGGTAATGACCGGCAAACCTGTCATCCTACCATGGTCACGACTCACGCCTATGATGCTTCGTACAAGTTGTCTTACTTCAGTTTTGTTTTGTTTTGTGTTAAAAAACTGGGATCGTATCGTATCCTAAACGCGTTTCCATACTAAAAAGCGTTGCAAAGGCGTAGCGGAGACGTTTATAGTATGCGTTTGCGGTTTTATAGATAAGTCGGTTCATTGGCATTCATGTTAATGTACCTAATAACCACAACATATTTACTATTCTTTGCCATGTAAATTCGTCAGCAAAAACACTAAAATCAAAAGATTTTATTATAGAAGTTATTTATTGTTTCATAAATTTAACAAAGCCAATATTTCGCTTAATTTTATTGATCTGTTGATTGGATCAGCTTTAGTTATAGCTATATTGATGTTTAAATATAGGTACTTAAAACCCAGGTTCGTTTCTGTTTGACAAAAATCAAAGACCATTTATATATTTACAATTTATTAAATATGCGCAATAACACTCACACCATTAGAATCATTAGATTTCGCGATATTTCATACAATATTCGATCTTATTCCTCATAGTTCGAATTGTCGGAATTTATTACCCCTAATGACGTTTCTGCCCGATTAAATCGACAGTGGAGCGTCGCAGAAAGCATTAAATAAAAAGGTTAATGCTTGATTGTCTGTATTTATTAAGATTTTTGTTGTAAAAAGAGAAATATCATTATCAATATCAATTTAATTTCAAACAACTTCCGCTAGATGGCGTTGTCAACAACGATTAAACCGCCCTCATTGAGGTTAGAATATCAATTGCCCATCTCGATCGTCTTTTCCATTACTTTTTATCGCACTTTCTACGTACTTGTGGTAATTTACAATGAGCTAACATAAACTTGGTTCCGCGGTTGCCTGCTGGCTGAGGAAAGCCTGTCGTGCATTCTATCTAAATGTTACCTGGCTCATTTCAAACAGTAATCAGAACTCTAGTGTCGTTTGGGGTGAGAACGAGTTACAACGAAGATGAAGCATTCGGAAAATCAATTTTTCACAATTTAGAGTTTTCAATTTGATTTTTTATATCAGTTTTTGAGAGCGCTATAACAAACATTTGATTTATTTATTATATTAATAAATATTAAATTTGTAAGAAAATATACTGTGGGTATTTCTATAGTATCTTTATACTAGGAATTGAACTCAGGATACTAGCTTCATAGACAGGGTCACAGTCAACTAAGTTTATCAGATCAATTGAGGGTGCCTAGGATTCTAACAGTCCAGGGTTTGAACCCCAGAAAAGGCAAATATTTGTGTAATAAGCGCGAGTAGATATTTTTTGTGTCTATCTCTATTTATAGAGCTTAGTTTGGTATAAGGTCAATTTTTGTAAGATAGTTCTCAGATATTTATTATTTTGTTAACATTATCCGGGAAATGTGCACAAGACTTTTAACACGTTGGTGTTTAATACAGGAAATCGTAGCTTAAGGTCAACTATGTCCGCGTGTAGGAGGCTTTAATCCGTTACACTTTACGATGACCTTGTTACCATAGTTACCAGTTATATATGCGGCAAACTGTATTTATATTATACATACCTACTATCTTAAATATTATTATTGGTTGCCCGGTTAAAATAGTGCTACTCCATCTCTTTCTGTGGATCTCGTAAGAGGCGACTAAGGGAATAAGGCTTGTAGTACTGTTAGGCGATGGGCTTGTGCAAGATGCGGTTACAGAATTATCAACAAATTTTAGAGTTATTTTAGGTAATTTTGTTGCTCTACCTACCCCAGAAAAATATTGATTCCTACTATCGTTTTACTTCCTGACTCATAAACGCGCTATAAACCTATTTTAGTTAAAGTATTCTTTGTCCCTTTCTGTCAAACTGCAATGTCATTAATGACGGAAAAAACAAAGCATATTTTAGCTATTGCGCGTTTATGAATAAGAGGTTAATGTTTACATGTTCACAATATCTGTTGATAGACCATTTTCTGTTGCACAGCGTCGTATGGAAAGTGTTACACTTTTGACTAGAGCAATCGACATGGGTACAAGCTAAAGTTACTCCAAATAGCCTGGTACGGAGGGGTCAAATTCCCTGCCTGCGTTTTGGAAAACAACCAGCTGATAGATTTGGCGTGCAGGCTGCACAAGACTGGAATGCCTGCAAGAACGAGAGGGAGGCCTTTGCCCAGCAGTGGAACACTTTAGACACATTTCCTCCTAGACAATTTCAACAATTTTCTGATTTTCCTAAACGTCAACTGGTAGAAAATGCCATGAGGCCTTTCACCTTTTAATCACATTTGTATTTTTGAAACTAAAAATTAAGTATATTATAATACTTGACCTGATAGGTCAAGTTTGGTATAGTTTCAGGTAAATTAAGCATGGTGGATTTAAAGTTAAACTCAAACTCACAATATTTATTTGTCAAAAACACACTACAACACAAGAAACATAAACGGCATTAGGATGCAAAATCTAGGGATTTACCTGAATACGATACAAAACTGGTAGCCCAAATACATTCGCAAAAAAAACTCAATAGAAAACTGAGTAAGACTTCATGCTAATGTAACCTACATACGACATTTCCTAAAAGATAGTGCTTCCGATCGATTTCTACAATGTGTCCCAGAACTTTCCATACTGATCCAGATAATAGTTTTAACTATTCCTCCCCCTCTTATCGTCTACGTTACGATAGATCTTTATTTACCTAAGAGTAACGGAGGTCAAGTTAATATTAATACGGTAACACATTAAAAGCAATATCATTATATATACCGTCTTGACTTGAGGCCCTTATCCATACTGTCGATTTTCTAAAATCGTTAACGCGTTATCTCAACGTAGGGCCCCACAGCAAAAAGCGAACAAAATTCGTTTCAAAACCGAATTCTAGCAACACTGATAAATATTTAGAAGATGTTCAACTGTGCTGAATAATTCGATTCTTATCTATTACTCAACTGTTTCTGTTCTACAAATGTCACCTTTGTACTCTGGGATATTTAGTCACCGATCTCTATCGTTGGTATCATTACATGGAGCAGGTTTATCTCATTGTATTGTATTCAAATTCCAACGGTCTTGAAGTCGAGCTCTCCGGTCGTGTCCTTTGCTTTATGTAAATGTATGTGATTGACTTTAGATGACCTAGATTCGACTTGAAGACATCGTTAGACTATTTTTTATTCCAAATATATTATGTCATTGCCGTAAGTATTCCACGTATTGAAGCCCGTGGAAAAATTATCAGAAAGGATAATGAAAAAAATATTGGAATACATTTTAGGCTCCTTCTGTGCTCACAGCCTCGGAAGAAAATAAGAGTACCTAAAAGAATTACATAACTGGTGGTTTGTAGGCACCGGTTTTTTTTAATGAATGCTTTATTCCCCTAAGTTTTAATTTCTGCATTAATGCAGTACGGCTTGCAAACAACTGTTACGGTAAGAGAGTGTTACTTATATTAATAAAAAATTGCATTGGGTAACTAAGTTTGTATGAACATTACCGTCATATAATTTTGCAGCGGCCTCGGGTGATTATCTTATAATGGTTAAGAGGACCTCTAAATAAACATAAATGTATAAAATATATTATATAGCTGCACATTTAGTGCTTTGTCGATTTAAGTTCATGTTTGAACTGCTGCACTAATTTGTCAAAGGCGTTAATGCGACAAGGTACTTAAATCTGATGCTACTTAATAAGACCGACTGTACTATTATTGTGTTTACATAATTTAATAATTACACAAGTAGCTTAGTCCTTATGTAACATTTAACAAAAGTATTAAATATCAAAGATGGCTTCCGTGGGCCTAATATGGCTGCGTTTATCGCGTGACTTAATGTGGATATAACATCTGTCACTTTCTGACACTTATATAAGTATGGTACGAGTAACCAGACTTGGCCCGCGTAGGGAAGGGTGATGTTAATCTTTCTCCCCACTGTGAACTTCACCCATGTCTACGGGTTTTGGCTTCCTTTTCTTCTTAGGCGTTTTGGTCTCGGGCTTACGTTCATCGTCATCAACAAGTGGCCGCGATTCTAACTCATTATAGAGATCCTTCGGCATAAAATTCTTCCACTTGTAAATCTTCTGCAGATCCCTGTAAAGAATGTCTTCTCTCTCCATGAATTCTTTGCATAAACCGAGGTGTTTTGCTCTCACAGGTATATAGTTCCTTGCTCTGTCTAGTTCGCATATGTTAGCGTAAAGCTGGTCGTCTGTCCCGCAGATTGGGTTCCAATCAAACTTTTCTTTGGGCGAGCATGGGCAAACACCACTCCATTCGACTGTTAGCTCCAGGTCCTTAGCCCTAGCCTCGTAGAATTCACAGAGGTTTAGATACGTGACTGCGTCGGTACCACATAACGGACTGACACCCATCATAGAACAGTCCACAACCGGACGTTTTTGTTGGCTTGCTATTCTTGCTAGGGATACTTGCAATAATAAACCTGGAACAGTGATAACCGATGGGCTAAGTACGCTTGTATTTAAGATAGTTTATTTTATAGGATACGTACATTTTAAATTATAGACATTTGAATTCCCAACACTACAATCTCAAGACTGTAATCCTAAGAAATTGAAATGCGTTGCCAACCCTGACGACTAAAGTGGAATGCGTCTATGCTAGTAATTTATCCAGTTGTCTTATTTCCACTCCAGAACACAACGTGACGGTAGGTTAATGGATAAGATGTTCGTACCCATCCGGACGGGTCCAGCAAGAAAGGATTTCCCGAAAATCAACCCCAACGGGAAGAAGTAGCGGGAGTAGCGGGAAACTAATTCTACGCGTACGAAGTCGAGGGCGTCCTCTAGTACACTCGCGGACTAATAAAACGGGTCAGAGTGCGTTTTTCATACTAAAGAGGTTATTTCGAAGCCTTGGTTCCTCGCCAGGGAATGCTTTTAGTGAAATGTGATGATGAATACCTCGAGCATCGATACAGGACTTCCAGAGTGCCTAGGATACCCAACTGAATGAATCTGCGGTTAACGCCGGAATAGTGCATGTTCAGAAAAACATCTAAAATGACAATAAAATGTAAGGAAATCCAAGTGCTGACCCAAACTCTCCCGCTGTGATGTTAACTGATTGTGCGATCAGTTAGGTATCTTAAGAACTTTTGACCTCCTCTATTGAACCTCGCAGTATCCATCATTAAAAGTCACTCAAACAAAACAACCCCTGGCGATTAAACAAGGCTTCGAAATAGCCTCGTTTGTATGAAAAACGCACTCTGACCCGTATTATTTGTCCGCGAGTGTATTAAATAAAAAAAACTGTATGTGTATTAAAGTGAAAATTTCAAGTGCCTAAATATTACGGTTCATCAGATACAGTACAGCCCGCTGACAAAGAGACTGTCGAACGGTCAGACAGCAGAGGAGCTGACTAGCGACTTTTTTAGGAGAAGCATCTAGTTTACTTACCAGAGTAAATTATACATATCAACACTCTCATAATGAGAACAAGTTCTGCGCTCTGTCAGAGTAAGCCATATATTACGTGTATTCCGCGGATAATTAGAAATTATTAAACATTTAAAATAGGCATTGTAACTAATCGTACATGAATCTAATAATTGTTTCTAGCGGGCTTATTATTGTCGTTATTATGGATGTGAATAAACGTAGATATATAGGTACCTATAACAGTTGTCATTTTCTGAGGGCCTCGATTCTAAGCGGTAAAACAATATGTATTTATTTATGTACTAGCTTCTGTCCGCCACTTCGTCCGCGTAGAATTAGTATTTCTGCCATCCGACGAGAACACTGATTTATTTCGAGATTCAAGGTAGGCTAGATTAACATCCTGTGTAAGCAAAGTCTATTCCAAATTGCATCCAACCGTATTCGTTCATCCGTTTTAGCGAAAAAGTAACATTCGCCAAAAGTAATATTATTTATTTATGAGAGTTATGTAATACCAATTTTAACGTTTCTAACTACAAAAATGACGAAACTCTCATATAAAATTCAACACCTTCCTTTTATCCCTTAGTGGAAGTTTTTCCAAAATCGCTAAGATTGCTAGGAAAGCTATATATTTTATTTGTAAAAAGTAGCTTAAATACAATTTTCACGTCTGTAACTTCTAAAATGACGAAACTCATACAAAATTCAACACCCTCCTTTTACTCATTAGGGTTTACATTACAATTAGTAGGATACTCGTTTAAAAAGGATTAGTCGATAATAGCTTCTTAACGCGTCTCATATAGTTATTCCGTCAGGAACTTTTAACTTTTCCGGGATAAAAATTAGCCTATGCGTTAATCCAGGATATAAGCTATTTCCATTCCAAATTTCATCCAGATCCGCTTAGCCGTTTCAGCGTGAAGAAGTAACAAATATACACACAAACATTCGCATTTATAGTAGGATTTATTAAAGACGTACCCATAGCATTCATGTCAATCATTCACATTATAATATAACCCGACAACATTATTGATTATTATTGAAGCATGTAGCATGTACAGCATTCCTGGTCGCATTCACCATTCTGGATTTTTGCCAGACGCACATTACCCCATTGTAATTAGGTCGAAATAGTTATATAAGTTTTGCAGTAAATAACAGTTTTGTGACTCCTCTGGTGCTGCAGGTGTCTATGGGTGACGGTAATCGCTTTCCATCAGGCGATCCGTCTGCTCGTTTGCCTCCTATACCATAAGGCACAAAGGGCAAAACCACCCAGATTTAGGAGCTCCGCTCCAGCAGAGCTCCGTCAACTCTGTCAATATGATAATTATTACTGCTTAGAAAAAAAATCATCGGCAAAAACAAAACTGAAAAAATAAAGACTGGTAAATTGTGCGAACGGAAAGATTGCTACCAGAAAATAAAGTTTCTGGGAAAAATATGGCCACACTCGCACTTAAACAGTCGTTAAAACAGTCAATTATGAAATCGCCATTTAAATGTTACTTTTCTTAATTAACCATGTTGCCTATTAAAAACTTTATAACCCTTTTTGAAACTATGAGAGCTACATATTGGGCATCTGTTTCTTTTATTCCTTATAGCTCTTTTCTATCAAGGGACTGGAAGGGGGTGGACTTTTGAAGACAGCAGGCGTTTTGAACATGAGGTCGCTATTCTGTGTTATATTAATGGGTGAGAAAAATATCTACGTAATACAAAATTCTTGATCACCGACGACAAGTTAAATTATATACATTATTATTATATAATAAAGTTAATTATGTATTTTAACCGCAATGATGTCACTATTCAAATGGTGTTTTCCGTTTTTTTTTTCTCACTGTTTGATTTAACTTGTGTTATGGTTTCTTTTTAATCATTAACCTATTTTGAAGTTGCCTCTATTATTTTAAGAGCTTAATTTATAATGCCATATTAATGAGCTTATCCATCGGAAAAAAATGATAAAAAACACAAGTATGTATTATCTATTCATTAATTGTTGTCACTCAAGAGGTATTAATTACTTCTGTTTTGGACCGACTAATGTTTTTTTTGTGTAACTTTATACGGGGCTACGTACTAATGGGGAGTTTTTGTTAAAATTAGCAACCATGACATGTGGCGTTGGGTTATATTTCAATCTAAATGAAGCCTTTTTGTCATGTACAGTCAACACCAAAATAATAAAATGTATAGCCCAATAAGTTTTTCGTCTTCACAATTTACTGTTTTTAATTGTACTGTTTATCTGTAATGTTTTTGTTTGGTGTACATACAATAAGGTGTTTTGTATTGTAATGTATCAAATAAAATATCGCTTATTACATTTAAGTATACAAACATCTTATCGACCTTATCGTCACGTGAAATAAATTTTAATTCTTCAGTGGAAGTCGACTTATATGTTTGGCTGGCTAATACCCCAGCAGTACTTAAATTAAACTGTTGATAACGTAATGTGATGATGATGATCCATTGGATGTTTCTCATGCCTCACTCACGCTTACTGCATAATAATTGCAGTGTTAAAAATTGATATAACTATTTTTCTTCCTTTTTTCTCTTTTGGTTCTTCTTCTTTTTCCTTTTTTTTCTAAGGGTTATAGTAACGTCTCCATCGCGGAGTGGTCGTGATGCAAACTCGTCAAAAAGATATCTCGGCATAAACTTCTTCCACTTGATAATCTTCTGCAGGTCCCTATAAAGAATATCGTCGCCCTCCAAGATTTCTTTGCACAAACCAAGATATCGTATGCGCAGGAACCGATCGTACTTCCTCGCCCTGTGGAACTCGCAGTTGTTGGCATAGAGCTCGTCGTTCGACCCGCAGATTGGATCCCACTCGAACTTATCTTCGGGCGGGCATGGGCAGCCACCTTTTTCTTCCATTTTTAATTCCGGGTTTTTCATGTATGCCTGATAGAAATCACAGGAGTTTAGATACGTTACTCCATCGGAACCACATAATAGATTGTCGTCCATTTCAGTACAGTCCACAGGCTCTCTTGTTGATCTCCTGGCGAATCTTCTCGCTAGGGATAGTTCCACCCAGACACCTGGAACAGCAATGACCAACGGACTAAGCAGGCCTGGGCCGAGATTCTAGGCGGTAAAAACCATAGTCTTTACCTATTGTTATGGTATTGTCAAAGTTGTGACAGCTCTTATTTACACATAATACCATAATAGGGTCAAAGACGATAAAATTGTCTATTACGAGAAAAACGTCACATGGTCTACCAGTAAATCACCTTTTTTAATAGATCTTACTATCGTACGGGTACCAATAGAAATATAGATCCCGTAAGTTAACTACAACTGTCAAAAAGTATATGAAACTGGAAATTGCGATAGATCCTCCTCCTCCTATACTCACGGCCTAATTTTGTTGTGACACATGAAGTCATCTGCGTCATCTTGGACCGCAAATTCCTATGGGCCAAGTAAAATAAGCCTGTTGGTCATAATCTCCCTTTTCCAAAAGAACGGGAGAACGAGACTAAATAAAGCCATGTATAATCTGGTCGTTTGCCAACGATATGGCTAAAACAAAGCCGATTTTTTATGATATTTGTTTGCTGTAACTCCCAACTGACATTCAATCTCACCAAGCACAGTGACGTGTGTGGGTCAAGTTTGTTCTGTGACACTGTTGTTACCAAGTTATCAATTCAATGTCGATCGACCGCATCCTTTCTAGTGATTTAGGGATAAGCACGGAATATGTTACTCACCTGTGAATAGTAGACAGAACAACGATTTCATGTTGAGAACAAACCATCTGCTCTCGACGTAGCCATGAGTATTTAATGACTATTTGACCGATAATTATATTAAATTGCCAATTTTGCCTTATTATGTACGTGGTTTTAACATGGTTTAAAGTTTATTATTCTTCAAACTTCTATTTTTGATTTTGAGTTAAAATAACGAAAAGTTTCAAAAAATGAGAATGATGTGGTCAACGAAACGGTGATTTTTCCCATGCCGTACCACGAAATGTTCAAATTGAAAGCAAATTTTATTGTTTGTTTACGATAATCGTTTGATTTTATTAGTACTTACGCTACGTTTGAAAATGCATTTATTTCAAAGGTTAGTTTGCAATAAACTAGGTATACAAATGTGAAAAGGATTGCAAATGCTCTGCGAAAATCTATACTTCTAAATAACTATTACCGACATAGCCCGAAGAATAGCTAAACTGAAGTGGCAGTGGGCGGGGCACATTGCTCGCAGGACTGATGGCCGATGGGGTCAGAAGGTTCTGGAGTGGCGTCCGCGGACCGGAAGACGAGCTGTAGGTAGGCCTCCAACAAGATGGAGTGACGACCTCGTCAGGATCGCGGGACCGCTGTGGATGCGAAAAGAACAAGACCGGTCTGAGTGGAAAGACTTGAGGGAGGCCTGAGTGGAAAGACTTGAGGGATGTCCAGCTGTGGACGTCTTTCGGCTGACATGATGATGATGATGATGATGAAATAACTATCAAACAAACTGTATTATTAAGAAACATTTCTTCTTGTTCATATTCTTCCTTTTCCTTTTTTTTTGAAACCGGTCGTTTAAAAGATTCCTCCTTAAACTAAAGGATATCTTTGCTTTGTCTTTGCTACAGCTCTGCTTAGAACTGGTCGTTCGTTCCTCGGGTGCGCGGGCACTTGGGCAGCCAATTCATTCTGCGGTTTTTACAAAAAACTTGCTGTCCATTAATTGTATATATGCGTTTTTTCTTCACATTTTACTGCGGGAAGCCGAAATCGAATCAGACGGTTTTTGATTAGGAAATCTCTATTATATGTTATAATAATATATGATTAAAAAATAACGAAATTCTAGTGAGTGTAATAATACTCATTCTTAATTACGAGTACTATATCATGATGATATCTAATAGAAACTAGGGTACGGCTAGGAAAGTAATGAGGGGGAAGAGGGAAGGGATCCAGTTTGAGCCTCCAGTGTCGTTCATCCCTGTCTATCGAAGAAAATTCCTCATTTCCTGTTTCAGGTGTATTAACAACGGATCAAACGTATGCAGGCAGAAAAAACTGTGTCATAGATGATTTAGACGAGCCTCGGGTATGTGGGACCAACGGGGTTACGTATGTAAACTACTGCGCTTACGAAGATGCTCAGATCGATGATCGAAACATAAAAATTAAACGGAAAGGCCCTTGCGAATGTTCGAGTGAGGAAAAAGTCAAGTGGGACCCAATCTGCGGGACCGACGCACAGTCTTACGCCAACAACTGCGAGTTCCAAAAGGCTAGGTTAATCAAACACCATTTGAAATTAATGTATTGTGATGTATGTCAAGAGTCTTTGGAAAGAGAAACTATTTCTTTCAGCGAACTTCAGAGGATCACCAAGTGGAAGTCATTTATGCCGGAGATTCTTTTTCGAGAATTAGTAAACCGACCGGTTTACGACGAACCAAAATCTTGGTTTCACTATTTCAAAAATTCTCTCTAGTTGTCGTAGCAGCCCGTCTTCCATTGCATTGTCTTATCAGTGCGGACTTCTTAGCTACGGTCAACTTCATCGAATCGAAAGGAGAATAGATAAAGCGAGTACAAAGTATGTATCACAAAGTGACTACAGCGTACGGTACCCGTTCTACTGTAACACTAAAGGGTGATGGGCAATTTTGTATGGACACCGTCTCCACCCTCCAACAGTAACGGGATGCATGTCTATATATTTATTAGGACTCTCTCTCATTTTAGTAGCAAAATAAATGGGATTTTTTAAATGAAAACAAGAGCCAAGCAAGGCAAATCATCCATATATGTGTTAATTTTCAAACAAATTCCATACGATCATCATCAGCCTGTATCAGTCCACTGCTGGACATAAGCCTCTCCCATGGCACGCCACTGAGCTCGATCCTCAGCTCTCCTCCTCCAATCACTGCCCACTGCCTTACGGATATCGTCGCTCCACCTTGTCACAGGGCGCCCTACTCTACGTTTACCGATTCGCGGTCTCCACTCTAACACGCGTTTTCCCCAGCGGTCATCGGCTCTACGACAAATATGACCAGCCCACTGCCACTTCAGCTTGCTGATTCGTTGAGCTATGTCGGTAACTTTGGTTCTCTGGCGAATTATTTCGTTCCGGATTCGGTCCCTAAGAGACACACCAAGCATAGCTCTTTCCATAGCTCGCTGAGCGACCTTAAATTGGTGAATAAGTCGAACGGTGAGTGGCCACGTTTCGGCTCCGTATGTCATGACAGGTAGGACGCACTGATTAAAAACTTTCGTTTTTAGGCTTTGTGGTATGGGCGACCTGAAGACTCGACGCAATTTTCCGAATGCAGCCCAGCCTAGCTGTATTCGCCTCTTAGCCTCCTTGTCGAAGTTGCCTCTGCCTAGTTGGAGCATTTGCCCTAGGTACACGTATTCGGACACAACTTCGAGGGAGACTCCATTCACGGCGACCGGTCCCGGGTCAACATGTTCATTAAACATGACTTTGGTTTTATCCAAATTCATTCGAAGACCGATACGCTGAGACGAATCAGCCAGGCTGTCCAGCATCTGTTGCAGGTCCAGCAACGTCTCGGCCATGATGACGATGTCGTCAGCGAATCGTAGGTGAGAGATGTGTTCACCATTTATATTGATGCCTCGACCTTTCCAGTCCAGCGTCTTGAACATATCCTCCAATGCGGTCGTGAACAGTTTCGGTGATATAACGTCACCTTGCCGCACTCCTCGACATAGGCGAATATGTTCAGTCTGCTGATTCTGTACTTGCACAGTCATAGTGGCTGCCTCATATAAACATCTCATCACCTCGATGTAATGATGATCTATTAACTGGCACATGTTCATCTCTGTTGGTGGGTGGAGACATTTTTGCCCATCGTCCTTACATATAAGTAAAACTTTCTTCTCAGGGTTGCGTCATGCGTCAAGCGATAGTTTTTTGAAGGGACTTCGCGGCCATCTTTCGACCCTAACTTTGTTTTTAAGTACGTCTTCGATTCTGCGATACGTGCGGGCACTTACGCCTACACATACTTAGTTTTGTGTAGGTAGGTTTGATTGTTGATTGTTAGATTTTGTGGGATTGTTTGGAAGAAAATACAACGTCATGTTGGGTTATAATTTATTCAATTTTAAATTATATGTGATATCCCAGCAAATCTTTATTTAAAAAATCCATCGTTATATTATTAAAAAAAATAGATCTACATACACATTCATTTTATGAACTAAGCTACGAGTATAACTTTTACTATGCAACCTAAAAACTTAAGTATATAATATGTGGCATGACTATCTAACTTAAGTTTGTTAATCGATCGAGAAACATACAGACAACTAGATTTACAGTCTTAAACAAATATGATTCCCCGCGGTGCTTTTTTGTTATGTTTTTGTACTTACTTTTAATACTATTTTTAAAAAAAATATTTAGTAAATTCAAAGAAATCGGAATCGTCTCATTGTGGGACAAACATCCATCTCCGAAACAAATTGGTTTTCGGTTTAGCTTTGTAACTTTAATACCACCTCTCTGCTACAAATCAAATAGCAGGTAAGCCCAACGAGTTTAACAAACCTGTATCAAGCATTTTAGCCTGGTAAAGTTAAGGAAATCAGACCAAATGATTCGTGTAGTTTTGAAAATTGGTAATGTTATTCTTTGAGGTACCTTAACGAGAAAAAAAGGGATTAACATTCTAAAAGTCTGGTCCCTTTTCCAAAGTATATTGTATGAAAAATGGAATGCATAAATTGTCATTACCTGACTCTGAGTGCGGCTGTTAGTGTGATACCAGCTTCCTCTTAGGAGACTAAAGCATGACTTAAGTCACTAGAAGAAACCGGTACGGGAACATCAAGAAAAAGTGTTTCTGAACTTAGAATTATAGGCATTTAGAATTCTGTTAGTTTCAGATCACATGTAACATACATACGTATTAGGGATATAACATTTAGATATATTTTTTTAATATAAATTGATTACCCATTTGATAAAATGCGACTAAAGGTGGATTAAAACAAAATCTTGAGTAAGATGCTCATTTCAAGACGCGACAGAGATAACAGTTTTCTATGACTTGACATTTATCTTATAAAGATGGGCCCTGCGGATACTCTTGGAGTTTTCATTATCTTTTGTGCAAATTAACCTCTTGGCTCTTACACACTGAGCTATTCGAATGTGCAGAGTTCTTGAAGAGGTCTTTCTTTCACTGTAAGAGCTGGCTCTTAGCCACTAAGCCATACTGATTTGACATGTCTTACGATGGGCATCGTAATCGAGATCAGCCTACTAAAGGCCGGTATGGTATGGTGTCCTCCGGGCTAGCAAACCTCTACTTGTATTTCACCTATTATATAGTAAAAATTAAAATATTACGCACACAATTCCAAATTGGTCAATATTCTGAATTTTCATATTTCCGAGTGCAATGTTTGGATAGGCGACTTTATTTAACCTAACCCAAACCTAAGCTACCTATAGCAATTAGATAAATGACGCATTTAATCTAAAATAGCGTTGGAAAATTGAAAATTCGTATTAATCAAAATTCGGAAAAAATAGTTCAGAATTTCAAGGCGTTTCCGATATAACACGACAAATGCCTTTTGGTAGTTTCTAGAAGGTAAACGAGGATAACTGATTGTAAGTGGATATTTGCAATGGTCTCAGAGTCTACTTCAGTCAGGTCAAATTATATGAATGAATAGATAGAGAACTTTTATGCTAGTCTTACCCCTGAAACCGAAATAAGATGGATGATCTTACTCCACTTCGGCACCAGAAAAGAGTGGAAGGGAGATCATAGATATTCACGCTTTTCCAATACTTGTCCACACTACATCGACATCGTCTGTCTTAATAATATCGTCGATCTCTTTATCTTGAGAAAAATCCTTGCGCTTCCCATTGCTTTTGGACGGTATCAACATAGCTTTTATGCCTTTGTTGTGGTTTTTTTGTAGTTGCCTTCCTTTTAGTATATTTTACTTTTTTGTAAATGCGTGGCTTGTCTGCTTCGACTTTTACTGCGACCTCAATACGGTTTGTGGTATGCGTTGGTTGTACACACTTGACATCTGTTTGTCCGTTTTTCATAGCTATACAGTCAGTAACTTGTGTCGATTTATCCTCTCCACTCCAGCATTTTCCTACATGAAGTACTTCCAGTGAGGAATGCTTTCTTGCTTCAATTTCTAACAAGCACAGGCTCGAGTAAGTGACCATGTCGTTACCACAGACGGGATCCCAGATGTCCTTGCAGTATGTGGTGCACTTGCCGAAGTACCCAATGTCCAGCACTGGGTCGAAGATCCTCGCCACCTCCAACTCGCAGAGGGTCGGGTAGGTGACACCGTCTGTACCACACACCGTGCCGACCGACCGAAACATCATCGGGCAATCTGGCAATCCGGTCACAAGCTTACTGAACAACAAAACTAAAACTGTTGTCACCACTGAAAACACAAAATATAGATTAAAGAACCATTTTAAAAGCACTTATTAATGATATCCTGCAAAAAGGCCGTTCAAACAAATTAGCAGCTGTTAATTGAGACCATGTTAACTTGTTATGATACTTACACGATCTCATTTTTTAGTTTCGTTTTGCGATTAAAACCGTATTAGTGACTTATAACTGAACATTTAACATATATAACTATAGAGAGCTTACTGTAACCACCGACATGTCTCAGAGTTCTTCGAGAATAAAATAAATGATCATTCACTCTTTGATTTATAAAGCGTGCCGAGCATTGTCATATGCCTTAGATGAGATAAAATGAACAATCGGGAGGATTTTAAAACAAAAGGTTGTTTTATTCGATTCTTTTTATTTTTAAATGTTTTTTATACGAGGCTGGTTGTGCTATATCTATGCTTAGATATTTCAAAATGCGCGACGGATGTTTTTATGTATGATACATTCTGGATTATGTGCGGGTCTTACAGAAACCTTACATAGAAGCGAAGACGGGTCCCTTGTAATTAATTAATTTTCTTAATTTCCGATAGTTTTTTATGATCGCTAAAATCAGCGTAGATAAATTATTTGAGAAAAGGTATCGACACAAGTATACACATCAACGTATCGCAATGCAGTAGGTACAGTACCCCAACGAAAATGTTAAGCATATAAGTGCGTTGTCATAGTAAACTTTAAACAGAACATCAAATGACACACTTGAGAATGACAATGACATATACAATGACAAGGTTCTAAGTATGCTCAACATTTTTATTGGGTGACTGTACATTAGAAAATATCAAAACGATGTATGTAGAGATATTTTTGATCGTCACCGCCGTACTTAGAGAAAATAAACTCGCTCCCTTTTCAAACTTGTATATAAAAATCGTCGTAAGGAAAGACTAAATCGTCGTTAACTGGCTGACTGTAGTCGTTAGATGTTTTTTAGGGTTCCGTAGTCAATCTAGGAACCCTTATAGTTTCGCCATTCCGTCCGTCCGCAGCCTAGCTCAGAGATTCGTAGAACTAGAAAGCTGTAATTTGGCATAAATATAAATATTACTCACGCTAACAAAATGGTAAAATAAAATGTTGAAGATTTTTTTTTTGGTTTTATTACCTCCCGTACACGTAACGTGGGGATGTATTTTTATTTCTCGTCTACCCCGTAGTGTGGGGTATCGTCGGAGTCTTTCAAAAAAATAGCGGGTTTGTTTGTTTGTTTTTCGTGTAAGGGATCCGTTTATGAAATATTAGGCATTAAAGCGCTAATTTTTGTTAGAGTGAAGTGTCGCCCCCGCCCCCCTACAGCCAAAACTACAACTACTAAAAATCTGAAAAATATCTTCAATAAATGCGCATATAGCGAATTTTATAGGAAAGCTATCACGACTAAGTAGACTTCATTGGTTCTTGAGTTACAAACGGTTTAAATGTTTATACCTACCGAAAACTGCCCGGTTTTTTGAGTATGTTTCCTTACATCTCAATATGAATATAATATAGCATTTCACCATTTTTTTAAATGTTGTTATATCAATAGACGTATAACAAAATATAATTTGTGGTCATCGTTTCGTTCATCATGCCAACTAGTAAGTGTTATACTAAATGAAATTATATTAAGTGGCTATGTATCTTATGAGTATTAGATATTTGGTTGTTATAGGTACGTTCTATTACCTACTTACCCATTTCATTGGACGCCGCTCCAATAAAAGATTGAAAGCGACGGCATAGGTACGAAATTACTTATTTAATCTGCACCAATGAATCAAAATAAACATTCAGAAAAATAATAATACTTTTAATAGTATTCCGATAATCTTAAACCGCAAAACCGGGCAAGAGCATGTCGGACCATGCTCAGTGTAGGGTTCCGAAGCCGTTACTACAAACAAAGACCTCGCGACAAACTTAACGTTGCCGTTGGAAAACTGTTATCCCGTTTGTAACTCAAGAACCAATTAAGTCTACTTAGTCGTGATAGTTTTCCTATAAAATTCATTATATGTGCTTTCATTTAAGATATTTTCAGATTTTTAGTATTTGTACTTTAGAGTGAAGGACACTTGACTCTAACAAAAATCAGCGCTTTAAAGCTTAATATTTCATAAACGGATCCCTAAATCGAAAAATTTGTTTTCACATGACCGCAATTATTTTAAATTCCTATCCAATGACAGCGACACTCCAAACTATGGAGGAAACGAGAAAAAAAATACATCCCCACATTACGAGTAAGGGAGGTAAGCAAAAAATATTTTTTTACAATATTTTATTGTACCACTTTGTTGGCGTGACTTATATGTATAGTATATTATATAGTACTAAGGGTGCCTGAGCTAGGTTGCGGACGGACGGACGGACGGACATGGCGAAACTATAAGGCTTCCTAGTTTGACTAAAACCCTGTTCCGAACACAAACAAACGAACCATAAACACGCACAAAAAACCGTTTTAAACCTAATACTTTAAATGTAAGTAAGCGCTGTATCTATAATAATATCACAATTACAAAAACAATCTAAATTACATTTTTTGCTTCATATCTCGTACGTAGGAGACAATGACGCAAAAAGACCGAGGATATTGTTTCAAAGGCCAATATTCCGAGTATCCGAGTAAGTATCGAGTTCTTTTCCAGCAGCGGTAGGTAAAAGTGGCGCAACATTATGTACTTATTATGGATATTATGATATGAAGATAAAAGTAGTAAGTAACGACACAATTCAAAATCCATGTTTGATTATGGTTTTGTCTCGTATTTAACAAGGAACCCTTTGAGTTTCGCTATGTCCGTCTGTACGCGGTTTGATTTAGAGACTTTTTGTGCTACAAGGGTTTAATTTGGCATAAGTATAAAACGTACGTTAAAATTACGACGACGAAGTCGAATAATAAAATATTTAAAAAAAAATTTTTCGTGTTGTACGTTAATCCACGTAAAGCACAGGTTTTATTACATTATGACATCGCCGTCCAGTTCATAATAACTTTGCATCTTTAGTCAGACCAAGCCGCATTGAAATAAAAAAAAGAATGTCATCACGTGTTGCCTTATCTACAACTATACTCTGTTACTAACGAAATAAACATGACAACGATTACTTTGAATGACATTTAGTTTCTAAGTCCATGGCTATTCAACGCGGTAAAAACCACATCGTGACCTGTTATCGTATTGTCACCGTTTTGACAGCTCTTATTTACTTGTCAATAATTGCGGCCAAGTTAAAAAAAACAGCATAACACGTCGAAAACGATTTGGATTTACCGCCAAGAATAGAGGCCCTGTATTCATAAGGACGACAAAGAATAAAACAGTTAAACCGGGAGGTAGAAAAAATATACGAGTATAATGTATATGGCATAGAGTGGGGAACCGAGCGCACCGGCGCACCAACTTTGAGGACAGAGATGAAATGTCTCTATCCTACTCTAAGCAGTCATATGAGAGTATACTATATATTCCGAAAATCATTCTATATCATTTTATTTTATAGTACACAGGCGATTAATACCATTCGCATATTTTCCCACTATATTTAGTTCCCCTTCTTCCCCACTGCTCAATTGAACTGCTCAACCGTCTCAGCTGACCAATGTTTTTATATCAAAATTAAATTTAACAGAGTGACGGAGCTCCTATTTCTGGGTGGTTTTGGCCCTCCGGGCCTGCTGCAAAACTAACATAACCTAAACCTACCTCATATTTATGATTATTGAGCAGTGGGGAAGAACCCAATCGAAAAATAAATATAGTGGGAAAATATGCGAATGGTTAGAAAGCCCTTCGGGAAAAGTTGCTGTTGAGAAAAAATGAAGTGGTATAATATGCGAATGGTATTAATTGCCACTTGTAAAAAACGATTTTCGGAATATACAGTACACACACAGTCATATAACCCTGGTCGCATTATTCCTACGCCAATGCAAGCAATTTTCTTGCGTTTCCTCAATAACCAGCCATTAAGTACGTACATACATACATACCTCAAATTATGATTCAGAATTCGAATTCATATACTTATCTATTTTATTACATTTTAGTCGTGCTGCTATCTTATTCCCGATTTGACAGCCGTTACCTCAGTACAAAATATGTTTCAGGCATGTTTTTTTTTCTTCCTTCCGTTGACGAAGTACGGCAATCTATGGGATTTGGCAATGTCTAGCATTCGATTCTTGATTAATCTATTGATTATTCGTCTTCAATTTATATTTTAGCTTCTTAAGTAATTTTGAGTGCGTTGAAATGGTTTTCGTATGTCGAGCTTAAATGCATCCATATCGCGAAATAATAATACTTACTTATATAACTTGTACTGCGTTGATAGCTGTCAAATTGGGCTTTTTTTGACGGTGCAACTATAGGTAGGTACATAATTAAATAAAGGTACTTAGTTAAATTGAACGGGTAGCGAAAAGGTGTGACCACAGCTCTGCTATATTTAAGCATAGCTAAGTCAAAGTTTATATTATCTTTTAAAGATAAAGATCAAATAGACCGTGGTAAAGTTTGTTTTACCTCAGATAGTCGGACACCTTTAAATGTCAGATTATTTCGAACAAGTGCAACCAAACAGCGCTTATGAGATACTTGAACGATGTTGCAAAAGAGACTCACGACTCTGTTAGCTTGGACTTTTAAATATTTTCCGTTTAAAGGTGAATGATTATCAAAATAAATGTTACGTTTAAATAGTACACTTTTGTAATTTATTGTTGGTACCTACACTTATGCAATCAAGTATTGTACACCTTGGCATGGTGTAATAATACATTGACAAAATTAAAAAGTAAATATTTCGAAAATGGAACACGCTACGAGTTCATTTGTTATTTTCTTTTATAGTTTTACTCATTTTGGTTACAATTTGGAATAGCTTGTTTACATGGTCAAAACAAATGTTGTCATTCGTAGTCAATATTTAAAGGCTTGTGAGCATATAAGTTATGGCTTCATCTCATAGGACTAAAGTACACCTGACGCCGTTTATGCGGATAAGGGTTCAGCCAGAAAATAAGGCGTTAAAAACGTTAATTTCGGGTATGTCCACAGGAAAGACGCTAACCTATATCTGTGTGATCCTAAAATTATTTCCACGGTTGGTTATATCGTTCAAGTGTGATCGACAAGCAATGCCAAATTATCATCCTTTTTAAGTGATATTACACACTTGGTGAACACAACTCTTGGTGGTCTGCTTGCTGTCAATTTGATGATTTCATCATGACGATGCCAAAACTAAATATATGCGTGTGGCCATTCAAAAACGAGACATTTTGTCTCCAGTTCATAATTAAACAAAACGAAATCTTTGAATGTTAAAAGCCAAGTTCCAAAAATTAAAATTTAAGAATCCTGTGCTTGAATCGTGAAATTATTCTTTTGGTTTCGTAGACCAAGCCTTAATCGTGTTGGTTTACACTAGTTCTAATGATCTAAACAATTTTCTTACCTAAAGTTAAAGTAGATGGGTAGTATTTTCTTAAATCAACAACTTCCAGTCCCTCTATTTCTTCATTTTATATACAATAGCGCAACCATGCAACGTCATCTTCACTGGAGATGACTTGACAGACCTACCAAGGTGGATTGAAAGCACTACATTTAAGACAAGTACTAACAAAACGATATAATTAAGCAATTTGGGACAGCAATTCTCTTGCATTACTTTTATCTGCAAATGCTTTGACGGAAGAAAGAAAATCTATTATGGGTAATTTTTAGGTTAGAATCCTTGCTTGCTTTTGAATAAGTTAAGTAAAGATAATTACGTACACATGTCTAGCTTATAGTTTCCTCTCTACACCGTTCCTCCTAAAAGGGTCAAAAGCGCTAATAAATATCACGGACGTTTCGTAACGCACCCCGTGAACTGGTGATTGGAATCGCTATCCCGATAACGAGGTGTTAACTCGTGACGTTTGAAAGGGAGCCGATCTCGTCCGGTCACGATTCGCGTTCGATTTTCGAAAATGTTAACGATTTGCGTGGGCGCAGAAAGTGAGCGCGAGATTATGAACGACGCCATTGTTCGGGAACAGGTGCCGGCGATTGGGAGTTCCGCTCGTGTTTTCTCACGTTAGTCTTATGTAACGTTTTTTTGGGTCGTGTAGTGGACACGGATTTATTAGTTAACGGTTGGCTTAGTGTTTACAGTGATTGATTAAGAAGCCAGACGGCGTGGGTTCGATTTCGGATGGAAACAGATAATCTTAATGTAATTTTGTACCTGGAAGACTCGTAATATACGTTAGCCCAGTTAGTAGTGAACTTGCCTTCGAAGCTAGCTCTCCCAGGTCCAAACCCCGGTAAGGGCAGATATTTGTGTGATGAGCGCGAATTTGTTTCGGCTTGGATGTTCTCTATGTATTTAAGTAGGTATGTACCAATTTCTCTATATAAGTAAGTTGTCTAGTACCCATAGTATACAAGCCTAGAGCTTATTAATATTATAGTTTGGGACTAGGTCAATTAGTGTAAGATTGTCCATCGATATTCATTTATTCGTATAGGTATAAAAAAAACCTACAAGGTGCTAGGTTTTTTCAAACTTTTACGGGACTTACCTAATCAGGTAAGTCCCGTTTTGCATAAATATTGAGTGAACATCGTAAAAGTTTTACGTAATTTCCAAAAAATAGCAAATCTAATTTTACGTACCTACCTACATAAAAGCACCCGGATAATGTTGTTACCTAACTATACATATAAATAATTAAATTACAAATCACGTTAACCACTTGACCTTACACCGATCAAGTAAGAACATATTTTGAAAAGATTTCATCGCCAATATGACGATACAATTACAACACGAGGCAGATTAAAGATCTCGTGCCAAGGATGTTCGCTATTGCATTTTCCAAGGGTCGTAATAAAGTACAAGAGACATACATCTCCCTCTCTTTCTTGCTCTCTCTCTTGTAAAGGGTCCGTAAAAGTAAAAGTGCGACGTAATTACTGAATATTGAATAAACATATTGTATCGTTATTTTTATGACGGTACAACAATTACCTCCTACTAAGCCTCCGCTGTCCATCCGCCTGTCTATTAGTGGGCTTTATCGCATGAACCGTAATATAGTTTAACACAGAGTGTTTCACGAAAATGAAAGAGCCCCCATACAAGAGTGCGACTCCGGACTTGCACTTGGCCGGTTATTTAACTGCTTTTTCTCTCGCTTTTGAAATTTTATTATATCCAAAGAACATGCAAAATATTTCATAGCTACTGAGATTCTGAGGCCCTAGCCAAGACATACACGCTAACGTAAACGATTTTCGAATTCTATCAAAATATATAGAATAGACATGACGCGTTCGACGCGACCGTCTGGCAGCTTACGTTTTCGATAACGATAACTATCTCGCAATGCATCTTGACTAGGGCTACGATCTAGGAACACTACCGACTTAAGCATTATGCCATTATGTGGCCTGATAATTCTTCAGGGCCGGCAAAGTGCAAACACATCGGTTATTTGAAATGTTTGAAAACGACGCTCGTGAGTTCGCTCATTGCCCATATGTTGTATACCGACCAGGGGGCCGAATATGGCTGCGATAATCGCCTGACAAATTGTGGATATAACATCCATAACTTATTGACTCGTAAATACGAAAGTGACATGATATATCCACATTTAGGCTGCAACCATACTAGGCCCGCGGATTTCCAAAACAGTCCTAAGTAGTCCTAACGCATCGTTTGTCTGAATTATTGTTTGTCATAATCTGGTTTTCAGCTGACTCAGATAACTTTTGAGTTTTCCAGTAATACCCGAGGTTAGGTTAGGTTAGGTTTATATTACAACAACACAAAAAAAAACAGGCGGAAATGGGTTTAGGATAAACGAACATTCGGACCAACGATGCATTTGGACAAGTGACGATTGGACATACGGTATGCCGCATAGAACCTTCCAAAACACCAAATTGGGTTTAAGAAAGGTAAGTACGGCATGTTAGGTTATGGGTTTCTAGTATATTGATGCTACCTTCACAGAATAATCTGGGATCCTAGTGAAAAAAGATGCTATATCGGAAATGAGTACATGAATCATGTCAAAAAATTGAAAAGAAATAACGCACAAATTACTTAAGTAATCTCATTTCAATTTAGTTCATGTTCCTTATGCACCATTTTTGAAATCTTCACTTTGCACACAATACAAGATATACCAGTAAGCTTTACTGTTACAATAGAAACTAGAGTTCCTAATACTTCCTATGTCAAGCAATATGCACCCACCCGAATACAAATCTTCGGATCTGCATAGAAAGTCGACTATATCTAAGGCTAAGCATTCAACGTTAGCACATTCAGCGCCCACCTTTCTAATCTCTTTACAGAATGGGCTCACTTAGGGCAAGGAATGCGTTAACAGCACCAGCATGCAGCTGCTACTCTGTTCCGGGAGGAATGCAGTTCGAGCTTCCGCATTAGGATAAATGGGAAACTATGAAACGAATAAATCAAGATAACTACTTAATAGCCGCTTTATGTAACAATAGCACCCGTGAATAGGCGCAGAAATCTAAATGGGGTACCAGAGAAATTTAGATAGAATTAGATTGTCTGTTACAATATGGGAAATGGGAACTTAATACTATCACTAAATCGCTGTAACCTAACGTTGGCAGAAATGTTTATACACTTGTTAAAATAGTTGACAGTCACCAACTAAAAAACACCGGCCAAGTGCGAGTTGGACTCGCGCACGTAGGGTTCCGTACCACTATACATCTAAATAAATGTTTTTCTTTATTCTTTATTATATTGGAGTTGATTGAATGAAAGGTAAAATGCGGTTTACGATTTATAACGTATTAAAAAAAACTAATTATTAGATCTCGTTCAAACCAATTTTCGGTGGAAGTTTGCATGGTAATGTACATCATATATTATTTTTAAATTTATCATTCCCTTATTTTAGAAGTTACGGGGGGGGGACTCACATTTTTCCACTTTGGAAGCGTCTCTCGCGCAAACTATTCAGTTTAGAATTTTTTTTTATTAGAAACCTCAATATCATTTTTGAAGACCTATCCATAGATACCCCACACGTATGGGTTTGATGAAAAATAATAATTGAGTTTCAGTTCTAAGTATGGGGGACCCCAAAAATTTATTGTATTTTTTCTATTTTTGTATGAAAATCTTAATGTGGTTCACCGAATACATCTACTTACAAAGTTTCCATAGTATAGCTCTTATAGTTATGGAATAAAGGGGCTGTGACGTACGGACGGACAGACGGACGGACAGACATGACGAATCTATAAGGGTTCCGTTTTTTGCCATTTGGCTACGGAACCCTAAAAACCTATTTTCAAACAAAACTCTAGGCTTGTACGTATAGAGAAATACATAGAAAACATCTAAGACTCAAGTCGCGCTCGGCCACTAGTGTTCGCTTAAGAATCGAACCCGGGTCCGCTAGCTTCGTAGGCAGGATCACTACCAACTAGACTAACGCCATTGTCAAGATAATTGATATGAAATTTATCATAAGCGCCATGACGTGTGTGTGTTTCTTTATTTTTATGGCATTGCCACTTGACTCTGACACCTGGACAGTCGAGTGAGTTACACGCACTGCGATTCTTCTGTTAGTTGAGCTCATTTGAGTTACTTTATTCCTTAAAACGACATACTTTTTTATTAAAATTCAAGTCTGGTACGCATCAGGTCCACTTCTATATTTGGCTTTGGTGATTTTGCAATTGTGAACTTTCTGCGATTGTCACATGGGATATAGCCGCTTGATACTACTCTGAGTCATACAGACGAGTTGAAAACGTGACTGAGGGCACAAATGGGTTCAAATTAGCCTAGATCTCGACTTTAAGAAACTTTCCGGTTTACATATTAACAGAAACTTCTCATTGAATCAATAATGGGACAACGACGAGGAGCGAGATCGAAATATTAGCGAGAACTCGAATATATTTGTATCCGAAAGGGCCCATCTGTAGATAAGATAAGATAAGATACTCCTAACAACCAGTTAGTCATTGTTGGTGATAATTTTGCTGTCGTCCTAAGGAAAACAAGGGGATAAGAGATCGAGGTACGCGCATACTGCCTTAAGTTAAAAAAACCGTGTTAATACTTAAAAAGTGGCTGTGACATACGGACGGACAGACGGACGGACAGACATGACGAATCTATAAGGGTTCCGTTTTTTGCCATTTGGCTACGGAACCCTAAAAACGTTTTCGACCAACCTATTTTTGGCCCAGCAACACATTAGGAGAAAAAATGATTATGCCACTCGGTTATAGACCGTAAAAACCACCGAGATGTATGACTTGTATGATGGCGTCAAAAGGAAATGTTTTTTAGCAAAAAACTGTTTTCCATCACGGAATAAACTCCTTCAATCAATCGGCTAATTATGCAGTATTTATTACTTCGCATTGCGGTATCGTTTGGTCAATCACACGCTCCGAGTTATGACGCTCATGACGTAAAGCGACGTATAATTGAAAGTGAAATAAACATTTTACTTAGATACAATTTCACCAATTTAAATTCTTCAAAATTTCACTTTTTGCTTGCACACAATTATTTTGGTAAAAATTAAAATATAAGGTGCGTGAAACGGTTTGGAGCCGTTCAATGGCGGAGTGATTGAGGGCGATGCGTGTGCACATTTCTCGCATGCCATTTGAAATTGTGACGGCGTGCTATTATACTTATTATCCGCCGGCAATGGTGAAGATTTATTTGACCATGCGTTTGATATGACTGGGAAAGCTTGGCGTTGTTAGACCGTAGACTAATATAAACAGTTTCACCAGCTGTCAAAGAAGCCTTTATAAATCAAACCTGCAGCCGCATTAATAGACAACCATAGATGGATCAATCTAGAATGATCCCTTTGAGAGCTCCTATAAATAAACATTTATTACACTCATTCCCGTGACTTTTCATAAACACTTTACATTGATATAAACCTTAAGGCGACGATCGTTATTTATATGATAAATCTATCTTATCTTCTTCTTTCGATGTCTCTCTCTCTGTATGTACGCTTAGTTCTTTAAAACTACGAAACAGATTTTAATGCGGTTTAATCAATAGATATACTAGATATATAGGTTTTTATGTATAATAAATTCTGAATTATGTACGGGTGTTGCAGACAACTCGCATAAAGTGATGCGAAGCGAGGGCGGCTCGCTAGGTATAAATAAAAATGAATCACTGATATGTGTATGCGCATAGATCCCAAAGACTGCACCAAATTGTTTTTTTTTATTGTTGTGTTCTTTATTGTCTGGGCAAGGTTTGTGTGATGGAAAAACAACCACCGGGGAAGATGGACATTTGCAGCGGGGTGAAACCGGGCCGCTATATAATACTTTTTCAACGCCTTGCTTACAAGTATATATTTAATGTCTGTGTCTAATGTTAAGAAATCACAGGCTGTCACAGGGATTATCCTACTTTGTCCTAACTATATTGCATCTATATTAACATATAAAAATAATTCATGGACTTCATGACTATACACATAAAAAAACATACGTTTTGACAGTATTAGAAGTTAATCATCTTGTCTGTCTACGACTCAGTAACGTTGACAGCGGAACGTTTACTGCTCGTACGTTTTACGATACATTGCACTGCAGAATTGTGCAATAAATCAGAATGGTAATTAGATTGTGTTAATTTATAATAGTCATTTTATAGGATTATTTATACCTATAACCTCTTAGTTAATAGGGTATATAGTAAAAACAGAATTAATTAATTAATTAATTAATATACTTACACATTACATTATGAAAAACGAGGTCAGTAAGTATTCGCTTCCAAGAAAATATTTCACGGAACAAAACAATTTTAAAAACGGAACGGAAACCTAGTTTTTCAATAATAACACCACCTTATTCAAAATCGTGGAAATCGGACCCGATTTAGGGGGTGAGAAACGCTATCGACCGAAGCTAAATTTGTAAGTACAGTCAAGGAATTAAATTTGTCACCCACCTTAGTTCCAAAGTCAATCTGGCATTCTACAGCAATAAAGATGAGTTTCCTATCAATTACAAATGACTTGGCATCTCTAATGACAATGACATCTTCAAGCAGATTTTGTTTGAAATGGGTAGCAAATTAACGCCCGTGACCGTAACTAAAAAATTGTTAGTTTCGCGATTTAAGCGTCGGTTCACAATCCTCTTAACGCATCGTCAAAGTAAACTTAACACTATCTAACCCATAATTCCGACGATCGCACCTACCTACATTGCGTGTTGTATCACCTCCCACATAATGGCACATTTTCTCCAGCACACACATCTAACCACACACTCCACTTATTTACATGTCAGCTTATCTGTAACAGTTTTGTAATCATGCCCGAATATTTCAAATCTCGTAACATGATGCCTTTCTTACGCATATGTGTGAGTTTACAAACAAATGACAATCGCAATTAACATCGAAGAGCACGGCAGTGCACAGGCCAAGTTCGAAAAGCAGCGCTGATATTCACGCCGAGCATCATTTACACGATCCATTTCGAGCCACTTTAGGCCACCTTGTAGCTATGTCTCATATGTCCTCATGCTAAATCTTATGTATTAATAGACCTCGGAAAATTGCAAATTTGGCACTGATTAAAAAAAGCCAAGGCGGTTACTAGGCACTTCTAGAAGGCCTATAAGCTTAAAATTTGTCAGAAAAACCACAAAACTGGAAACAGGCAAGCGTGAAATACATGTCAATTTAAAAACAAACTGGACGTATACATCCGCGGTAATATATTTTTCAAGTTCTTCACTTCAACCTATCTACGTTTAGGGACGAAGAAAGAAAAGTGATTCTAATTACACTTGGAACCGATTTTGATTTAAACACATTGCTCATCCAATTCACCGACGTAGAACTTGGCTTGCAGATTATCTTTTTTGTGGGATTCAATTCAATCTAACACCAAACAGCGTGAGTGATTTGATGTCATCATAACTTTATCACGACACTCAAAGACCACACTTAAACGAACTATGTATAAGGTCGTATGTTATTTGTAAATGACAAGACGTAAGTGATGAAATCGCACTACGGTGCTAATACATGGGTTAGGACCAAAACTTTCCTCGATATAAATGACGCTAACTTTCGATATACCTTTCGCTTATTACTAACAGACATGACAATACATAGTTGTGGTATAAACGCAGGTCTTTGACCAGCGCCCAAGATGGTGAAGAAAGTCGAAATGCCGTCCTAGACAACGCCCGACTTAGCAATAACTCAAGCAGATCTGGAATCGACACATCGAATTTACTGCGCACGAGTTCAACGAGCGAACTTTAACTTTTTAAAGGCGTTTTTTTTCGAATGTAGAAAGTGGCCAAAAATACGTAATCCGACGGACTGATTTGGACACTAGACATACTTGTATGTACACTTGTCGGTAGTAGTAAGAAATGTCAGATTATTATTTTCATCAGATTGTTTTCTTGAATTTGAACATGGTGAAAAACCGGCCAAGTGCAAGTCGAACTGGCAAATGATGGGCTGGGTACCATTCTTGTATGGGAGCCTAATTTAGGTAATACACATTAACGGTTCTTGAGATAAAGCCAGCCGGATGGACAAACGGACAGCCTACCAGCCAGCCTGGTCAACCTAGAACTAAATTATATTCGTTTCGTTGTTCAAAGAACGTGTTTTTTTAATGCTGTAAAACGTCAAGATTATGTTTTGTTAATAAAAACGATCAGAGCTTTTTTAATGGCACATATGGAGACAACCATTTCAAAATCAATATGGTAACAAAAATACTAGTACAGGATAAGAATTACCACAGTTGTAAATATTCATTTGTTTTTATTTATTTGCAGGTACGTCTACAATCTCCGCTACAGCTACTGCAACAGGTAACCAGTTGGTTTGCATTAGATCGTCTAGATATACCAACTAATTACGAGTATATCTAGTTTTACGGAAATTTATTCGTTCATGAATTAAACTGATGTTTCCGATCAGTTACGAAATGTCAGATACAAGTAACTGAGATTAGTTACGTGTTTATTAATTTCTGAAATTTGAATAATATTCAAGAGTTAGCATGCTGAAGTGGCAATGGGCAGGCCACATAGCTCGAAGAACTGATAACCGTTGGGGAAGAAAAGTTCTCGAGTGGCGGCCCCGCACCGGTGGACGGAGTGTTGGACGGCCTCCCACCCAGTGGTCTGACGACCTGGTTAGGACCGCGGGGAGCCGCTGGATGCAAGCGGCTCAAGACCGTGACTTGTGGCGCTCTTTGGGGGAGGCCTTTGTCCAGCAGTGGACGCCCCCGGGCTGATGATGAATAATATTCGTGTTATTATAAGAAGCGAAGCGTTGCTTAAATCGAGTAGCTGTCAATTTTTTCCATACAAACTTAGCTCCAGGCGCTAGCGTTTCTCACCCCTTATTTTAGTCTTAGTCTGATTTCCACGATTTTTGAGTATGATGTTGACATTATGATAAACTAGGTTTGTACGTTTCCATTTTTATTTCTTTTCGTTGTTTCTTTCCAGATTGATCTTGATTTAGGGGGTGAAAAACGTTATCGCATTTCGGATGGAAATTTTCAGCTTTTAAATCCTCTTAAGTGTACTTTTTTATAGTCTCATCCATAATGCAATACGCAGTTCCCACTTAACCTCTATATATTATCTTTTTACCCATCTTATTATGTAGTACTGTTATAGTTATCAATTATAGTAAGCAATTTTTCATATTCTTATCAAATCATTAGCCCATCAGAGAACAATCGCACCATCCTGAATGTCCATTGTTCTAAATGAAGTATTATCTCCTCGTAATGTTTCCGACTTGAAATATTATATAATTTTACAGTATTGATATTTCTATTGTTTTAGTACGTTGAGGATGCAATGAGACGTATATCTCAATTTATTTAATAATTACAGAGTATAACTATTCTAATTCATGATGTAGCAATTATTTTGAAATTGTATTAAGCCTTCATAAGGCCCCAGTTATATAGATATGCTACGTAAAATTGAAATTCAGTTTCATGTTTGACACTTCCTAGGGAATCATTTAAAAGCAAGTCATTTTTCGTGCAAACACCACAGAATATGTATCATATTATGTAGTACGTGAGGTTGAAAAACTAAATAAATATATGTGGTGGCTAAATCGCCTCTACTCTATACAGGGTTAAAGAGGATGCTGAACCTGAAAATGTTCATTAAAATACGATAACGTTTCTTGCTCCAAAACATAGTTTGAGATTCACGTTTTTTTTAAATGTTGTAAATGTTAAAACTAGAGTTGTAGGTGGTTTTGAGAAATATTATAGTTACAGTGCGTGTATCGATATTTTATCCGAATCTTCTTGAAGTTTAAATTTTAGAATAAAAGAGAGCAGTACAAATTTTGTTTGGGGTCTATTAATGGACATCACGGTGCTTGAATGAGACCAAAATCGATTCATTTGATTAGGGTTCAGAGGGGTAGAGAAACGTTGTCACCAGAAACGAAAAATTCAAACTTCAAAATGCTGTTAATTTAGTATTACGTTTCTTTTAAATTAACTTTATTTCACCAGTATCATTATAACTCTTTAATCAACAGACTTGTGTCACTATTTTGGAATTGGCCGACCCAATTCCATAAAAAAAATACAAATATCAGAAACAATCCTTACCTTTCAATGGGTTTAATGTCGTTCCACTCGATATATTTATTAGTCTACAACAGTCGTATGTTGTAACTAGCGGCGTAAATAATTGAATCATACATTTCCGATACACATACGGTACCTCGGGCCATTACACCGTAGAATGACCGCTTTCACCACTTCCTGGTCCAATCAGAAAAGTACGTGAGCATTCGAAGGTTTTTAAAGATTTTCCAGCAGTACTCATACAAGAGTTTCCGTTTTTTCTTTTATTGTCTTGAGCCAGTCAAGCGACCCGATTGATTATAATATTTTTAATAACTTAACAGCCTAAGTAACAGTATACCTATAAGTTGCATGGCACAAAGATCATATATAATTTAACACAATACATATATTGTTAGTAAAAAATACAGCCACCATGTTCATTCATTTTGAATTTCAACTATCCTAGGTGAGTCTATCACATGATTTTTAAGAAACTTAAATATTTTGACCGACTTCAAAAAAAGACCTTTACCAATTGCACTGTCAATTGTGGACCCCTCCAACGCATCACTACTGTATATTGTTTGGGAAATATTTGAGTTGTATATGAGTTGTTGTATAACCGTACCCAGTCTACAATATAAATGTTCAATTCATTAGTTTTAAATTATAAATCGAATTTTACCATTTCAAAGCCTGATTATTTTTCCCACACCAAGTTTAGAAACGTTGAAGTGTCGAAGTATTCAGGTTTTGGAGGTGAGTCGGTCGGACAAAAGCCTTCGTCGGAGCGTGGCAGGTTCACATTGACCACTCAATTAACGGCTATTCGATGGCACACTTGAATGCAATTCTTTTGTATTGATTTCTTTGGGGTTCAGTACTCAGAGGGCGCAAATGCAAGCCTATTACCAAACGGACCTACCCAAGAAGCTTACATTCAATGGCAGCTATTACAAGGTCAATTGAAATCGCGGTCCGTGATCGTGTTAGGTTGATCTCGATAATATAGCGTGTTGGATCGACTGATCGCTACATCGGATCACATATTATCTAGATTTTTAGGAATTCTACGCTCTGCGACCTTTATCGGAACGCGTTCCGGATCAGCCGTGGCGTTTCAACCGCCGTCATTGTTCTCTTCAATAATATTGACGAAAATAGTGATAACTAACGGCAACATATTAGCGGATCTGGAGCCTAATAGAAAATACGATGCAAGCGATTGAAGCTCGAAAAAAAATTTTTCCATTTCTTTTCCATTCCATTTTTCCAATCCTAAGGAAAGAGGAATGAAAATACCCAAATTTAATTCTTATTTTTACAAATTAATGATGGCAGTTCGGATCTAACTACTCATTATCGTACAAAGTATTTTTAACTCTAAAGCACTAATTAATAGACTCTAAAGCATTGTTCTTAATATGTACTTAAGAAAACACAGGGCTTACGAGGTCTAAAAAACTATCAAAAAATTAAAAATTCATTAAAAGTAAGGTGTATTTTTATTCCTAATACCGGATGCACGTCAAAACATCGTAACACAGTAGGGCTCGTGTTGCAATATTGATTTCTAATAACCACTTGATTAGATCTCCAGTGGAGTGAAAAGCAGGTGCGCACGCGTCCTGCACACATGTTGTGCAATCTGTCGCCTGCGTCTGCGCAACCTGAGCGATCATGCTGTCAAAGGTTACTTGCACATTAATGCATACAGTGTCTTTACATTTAGTTGCAGTTGTTAATGTGGCGTTAAATGCCGTAGACACTATATCGCGTCCATTTTGTGGAGAAGTTAATTAGCTTGGTAGGTAAATCTGTTAAAAACACTAATATTTTTATATTGTCTACACCTGTCTAATGATTTTTCCACGGAAATAAAACGACGACTTATAAATTCCTGAACGGAACCGGACATGACGGATAAGACGGTTCCCCAGGGAAACTTATGAGTTGCGTAAAAGTTGGTAAAACATAATTCTAGTTTGAAAAGTAATACAAAGTTCAAATATTCCATATAACTTAGCTTTTTCGCCATCCCGCTCAACAATCACACAACATTACCAGTTTTTATTCAACCACTTTCCATTACGTCTAATGTGTCATTAAACCTGTCTATATCAGGCATCTCGTCCTATTTCGTGCGAATGTTTCTGCTAAATGAATTATACATTGCCTTTTTATAGGCTATCATGCTGCTTAGAAAATAATTATCTCTACGACTTGTCTAGTCCATAGCCATATGTTGAGACTGTCGGTAACTCGGTATGACGATCACGTAGCAGGATAAATTGAATCAAAAGACAGACTTCTGAGTTTAAGAGCCATATTCAGCAGTAAAACGTCAATCATAACTTGGTCTGTCTTCTTGTAAACAATACACAGCATTAGGTATCTGCTACGTTCGGTTATGATTGGCGAGCGAATTAGGGTCCGGAATGAGCAAATGTTGAAGATATTTTCTCTCAGCGTACAAACCACAGCTGATGCTAGACAATATAGACCGGCAAGATATGCTGCCCGGCCCAAATGACGGTATCTCAAATACAACCCCAGTAGCAAGTGTAACCTCATTGCTAACGGGAGAGGATTGAATTTGCCTCGGCTACCGCCTATTGACTTCAGGGCAGTATGTAGAGATTTATTAACTTAAACCCACTAAACTTACATCTATTCGTAAACAGGAAACATATCGTATTAAGTGGCTTGTTCTTAGCCCTACTAAACACAGGGAAAGCCTGCTAGTCTAGCATACTTTCTCTATTTTATACCATAAGTAAGAAAGAGATAAATGGCTAGTGCTCTAGCTTTGGGGAAAGTCTATAGCCTGGATGTTTAGGTGATGAACTTTAGCTAAGAGATAAGTTCTCGTGGAACAATGATCTTAGGAATTAATTGTTTGATGGCGATCAGTGCTTTCACGGTAATTGAATTTACGCTTTTATCAAAGACGGATGATGGTATCAGAAGTAGAATAGAATAGAAATAAGTAGTTTAAGTTTGTTTTGCGAATGTGACGCCGCGAGCGTTTGTCTACAAATTAAATAGGGGATAAAAAATATTGTATATCAAATTTAATATGGTAAGTAATATATGGCGAATAGGTAGGCTGAAAATTTTCATTCCAGTATATAATTTGTTTTAAATTAAAAATACCTTATGAAAAAAAATGCAATTGCTTGTTTAATAGACAAATTACATACCACTCGAAAGTATGAAGCCTATAGAATACGCAAACGATAGACCAGGTATAAACAGGTAAGTCGGTACTCATAATTTGCACCAAACCTAACGTTTACATATTATATAGGCTTCATACTTTCGATTAGTATGTTAAATGCCTATTAAACAAGCATTTGCAATTAGGAAAAAACTTCTTCATTATTAAAAAAAAAAATCTCTTCGCCACATATTATTTAGCGTATTACATTTTATATAAAATCTTTTCATCGAATAAAGAGCCCGGTGCAAATCGTTTCCTATCCGGATCTTAGACCATTTAGACATTGTTGCATTAGCAGCCCACGCTATATGTAAAACAAGGTTGTTATTGGCAAGTTGGTATCAGAACATCAAAACACTTTACAGAAGACAGTTCCTTCGCATCGCAATCGCGTCACTTGTGGATTTCTTACTAGTTTTTGGCCCCGAGGAAGTCGTTTATCGTTATTATATAGGAGGAACTATGTAGCTTCTCGGGTTGAAATTTAGTGTTTGGCTACTTTTTGGACCTCCAGCTAACCTCGTCTAAAAATTACTTCAATCGGTTTCTCCGTTGCCACACGAAAGAAGGACATGCCAACAAAACCAACAAAACATACTTTCGCATTTATAACATTAGAAAATGTTTATTACGACCTGGGCTTTTATTCAACACGGTAAAAACAATATCGTGTTTGATCTGTTATCGTATTATCACCGTTTTGATAGCTCTTATTTACTTGACAGTAATGGCGGATGACATCATGACAACACCATAACAGGTTAAAGACAATATGTTTTTCATATCACCTACTCGGAAAGGGGACTTTTCTTCCCTGCTAGGAGGGATCAAAGTGGCACTTTTCTGTTCAAGGACATTTTGTTGCCAACTTGATAATTGTTGTTAAGTGCGATAATTTCCTGTTGTTAAATTTGATAATTTCAGCATTTCTAGAATGTGTGAATAAATAAATTTGTTTCATCACTAAAGTCTTTTATTTTCCTCATAGGTGATGTGAAAAGCAGTATGTGTCACACGGTAGCAACATTATTTCCACCTTGGGCGTTAACACTTGAATCTCTCACTACGCTCAGGATTCTATTTTAGAATCCCTCGCCTCGCTCGGGATTCAATTGTAGAATCCTTCGCTTCGTTCAGGATTCAATGTACGCCCTCGCCTTAAATATGTCATTTTGCTCCCTTGTGACACAATCTACTATTTTACCGTCCGGAATAGAGGCCCAGGATTTTTTTAGTAATCATCCTTTTCTAAGTGATAAAAGGGTGAGAATCATCTCTTAGATATTTACTTATAATATCTTGAAAAATCGCTTAACCGTTTCCCTTCAAAGCTTTAAACAGAAACGTAAATAAATAGAGTACCTATTTTATCAAAATTGGTTTCCGTTTGACCTCAGTCTCACTACTGAAACCAAAGAAAGTTTCCCACGTTAAGAAGACATGATGCAGATCGTTTATCGCATAACATTATCAAACAAAAAGATGTAACTACACTTCCTTTAGAATACTTCTTACATTTATAAACAACGTAACTAGGCGCCTATAGTACGCAAGTGAATGAAAGACGTTGGCGCCACCGTCTTCGCAAAACTGTCACAGATGAATAAGAAATTAATAAGTTCTTAATTAATTCGGTTACATTACGACGACGATGAGATTTGACGACGCGTCGGCCAAGTTAGTTGTGACCAGTGACCCTGTCTAAGAAGCTAGCGGTCCCGGTTCGAATCCTGGTATGGGTGAATATTTGTTCTTTAGTCATGAATATTTTCCATCTATTTAAGTATGTAATTCTATATAAGTAGGTACATATAAATATTTATATCGTTGCGTAGTACAGTCGAGTTTATAAATATGTGTACATACCTTGTCACCTTTATAGCTGTGACAATTCATGTATGGCAGTTTAAACATGACATTAAATAGACAAGGTACTATAGTGTACACATATTTATGAACTGTACCCATAGAACAAGCCTGAAGCTTAGTTTTGGGACTAAGTCAATTGGTGTAACATTGTCCATATAATAAGTACTCTAAAATGGGTTCAGAAGCCGACGACTTACAACAAAAATGGCGGCTAATCAAACATGTGCTGTGTCAGTCTCACGAAAATGAATGTTTTTTTAAAGCATAGACTAACTACTTAAGTCCCTATTCTCATGTCGTTCGAAATCCAATGTCGTACGATATGGTATACTAAAAAATATACAGAGTTGACGCTTCATTGATACTAGAATTGGGCCTATTTAAATTGTGTTAATTTTGTAAGATGTTCCAAATTTGAAACTCATTACTTTACAATATTCGTTTACGTAATTTCAGAATTACGTTACAGCTGTCATCGCTGTCACCTACTACAGGTAATGCTGGTCATTGCCTACGAGTTTTGAACGCATAATAGAGGACTTATGATATGTGTGTAGATAAATAGGTTTTCATCACACTTGCTCGTAAATGGTGTTATTCCATGCCTGTATACAGAAGGACAATGGCCTAAATTGTTCCCGCGGGAATTATGGCGAGTTTGTCATCCCTAGGGAGTAATGACTTTCTTTTTAAAATTTGCAACTCTTTCGTACATCATTTCTGACTAAGGAGGTTTAATTTTCAGCCAAAAATTTAATCGTTTTCTAATTTCATCTTTAAAAATGAGCTATAGACTAACTTACATTACACAAAACCTATACGCTTCATTAAACTTCATTATTTTTATACCTATTTCAACTTTATATCAACATTTATCATTAATTTTAGTAATTATACATTTTTATCAAATTGGCTAAATCTGGCTCGAATCCAGGTCGAAACTAAACGCAGTTATTATCTGTGGTAGAGGTCACAAAAAAAATATCGTTTCTATTTACGTTCCCGTTCGTCAAAAGTTAGGGTAGGGGCACCAAAAGATGAACGACACCCAAAAGCTGAACACTCGATCGAAATAATCACATAACTAAATCGTGACAAATATTACATAGTTCGGAATTTATTTTTCTTAAACAGCAACTCTTTGCTTACACCTCCATTAAATCTTAACATAGTATTATATTCTTTTTGGCCGTGATCGGTCGTCGTTCTGGAGCTTCCCGCCGAAAACGTCGATAGTATGGGAAAATAGATAAGGACAGTGCTCTCCAAATTTAAGCTTTTAATTACGTATAAAATTCAATAATTGTCAGTCTTAGAAGGATTTGCTTGGTATGTATTCTTGATTAATCACTCTTTTATTGGAGTTATACGATATTTCTTTTTTCTTGTTAGTTAACGAGAAATATGCCGTTCAAGTAATGGTTTCAAAAATATATACCTTAGCCAATACTTGAACGGTGTTCAGCTACTAGGCAAGGCGTACTTTTTTTAAAGCTTCTTAATAAATCGTACTGAAATGACAGATGGAAAATTTAGAACTTAAAATGATCGTTAAATGCTCTTGTATCTTTAAACCAAAAGATGAACATAGCTTTTGATGTCTAATCCAATGATTTTGGAGTTTTAAATACTATGAAAACTATCACTGTTCAATAAAAAATGTGTGCCTAATACTTGAACGAATTAAATTTACTAGTTCATGTTTTGGATTCTATTCCAATATGTGAACACCTAATTGATATTGTTTGTTCATTTCATAAATTCTGTGTCCTAAAATTGAACTAAGTAAATTCAGTCGTTCAACTTTTAGGCATAGTTTTATAATATGAACACTAGTAGTAGTATACTGGAAATGTTTACTAATATTATAAATGTTAAAGTAACAGTTTTTGTCGGTTTATCTGTTTAAAAAGATAAGTAACTAAGTAGTTTTGCTAATGATTATTGATAAAAAATACTAATTCGTTGTTTTTATGACACAAATAACATAAAAAATAGGAACCTTATTTATGTACGTAAGTAATATTAAATAAATGTAAACAATTAAAAAATAAAGAATATTTCGTTAACTCGCATTTTATTGCTAAAAGTGAAAAGAATTAAAATGACATAGGTATTTTATTATGTTAGTTCAACTTTTGGGCCCCAACCGTTCAGAATTAGGGCACGCTGTTCATCTTTTGGGCAAATCGGTACATTTTTGGTTTCAATGATTTTTAGAAAAATACGGAGATATAATAACAGGCTTTATAATAGTCATTTTCAATCTAGACCATATACTGTACCATATAAAAAAATTAAATAGGGTGAAATTTGTTACTTTCACTGAATATAAACTGTCTAAAGTTGGTGTAGTCGCTTAATCGTTCATCTTTTGGTGCTCTTACCCTATTTCTTTATATTTTGCAGAGTTAAAGTGTTTTTCCTCGCAAATGTGATGAAAACCTAACACTCTCGTTAGTAATTCCCTTCATACTACCCTTGATGCACAATGTACTATTACAGACTCCAGTGGCGAAGCGTCACGTAAATAAATAGAGAAGCCGGAGCAAAAAAAGGTGTATGGCGTGTGTCGGTTTTACGTTTTGTTTGTATATCTACTCTATGCATAGGAATTTTTGGTAAAGCCGTAAATAATCGGCTTGTACGAACGCCTCGCGACTGACAGACTCGTATTTGGCTGTCATAATTTTCAATTATTATGATCAGGAGAAGTTGTTCATATTTTATTTTCTGAGAGGCCCATCTCAAAACGCGTAATAAATTATTAAATAAGTAAAGATTTTTTTTAAAATAAAGAACTTACTAGCTTATCCTACATTTATGGTGTAAAATAAAAATAACTAAACGTTAAAACTAAACTAAAGCGCCTCTTACTTGTAGTTGTATACAAAACTAATATGGAATTTAAGAGGAATGGAAGAGGGGTTATACATGCGTTTTTTATTTACCTATAGAAAGCTTCATTACTCCAATGATTGCTCTATTATTAGAAATGGTTAAGTAATCGGTTCACCTAAGCGTGTTCTAAACGACGGACTTTTAAGTAACAGTTAGCCTAGTTTATCGTTAACCTTATTAACGCACGCGCGTTCATTATGACAGAAGTTTATTCATGAAATAAATTAAAGCATCCCTAAAAGAATCCCCCAAGATTATATTCAACGCCGATACCGTTGCTCAAATCGCACACAAAGCCATAATTCCCAAAGAAGATTCAAAGCATAAATAAGCGTCATTACTCTCACAACACGTTATAAAACCAAGATTCCTGTCCCGGTTTCCGTCACGGCAAACTTAGGGACAATTTATCCGTCAAGATCAAAGTTACGGACGTCCAGAGTGAGACTAATCGATTACGAATCGATCCCGTCACGACTCAGTCGTGCCGCCATGTTGAAAGCTCTATGGTATACGGGGAAAGCTGTGGGAATCGATACTGTAGAAAGGATAGGACTGATCCTATAGATACCTAATACACTTAGTGCCAGAAGCATGCAGCAACACTAATTGAAAGGTCGGTTCGGTGCGCACGACACTAAAAATGCCCAGCATTAAAAATATTCAGCTACCCGCTAAGCTGCGTTATTCGCTTCGCATTGTAGTGGTAGCATGTCTAGTGGTGTGAGGATAAAACAACATGTGAAATTACTAGCATAGAGGTCTGTCTCAGTCCTTAGGGCTGGGGACATTTGCATTTGCAGTCTTAGCATTGCAGTCTTGAGAGAAATTGTAGTCTTAAGAATGCAAATGTCTATGGGTCCGATGTCCGACTAAATATCAGGTTACCTGAGTGCTCGTTTTCCTTTTCTTTTCCATAAAAAAAGTCATTAAGTTATATACAATTTGGAAAAAAACGTTTTTTTTTTAATAAATCCTGGAGGGATCACAAAGCTCTCTAGGTATTGTTGGCAAAATAAGAAACCGAGAAAGAATAATTGATAAATTGAGTGTTGACTGTAAGGACGCTGTAAAAACAATCATTTTTATTTACTTTATGCATATTCATTACGTTATCGTAATACTCATTAAGAAAGTGTTATTATTGTCAAAGTCCATGGTCACAAACGACTCAGCAAAGTTTAAAAAAGGAATCGAAATAATTATTTTCATTGATATCACTAACGATTTGACATTTACACCAAATGGTACAAATGAATGTCTTATAAACGGTACAACATTTACGCCCGTAATTTAATCCGCATTATTGCGATAGAATCTGTACATAATTTCTACGTCCACCCACAGTTATACAAATAAACGAGCTCGCTTTCATGCCGTAAGACAACTCTACAAATTGCTTACCTTTCAAACGTTAGATTTAAGATTTGTCTTGATTCGTCTCGGAAGACAGATATCTGCGGAACTTGGGCTTTCCTTTAGCAAACCCTTTGTTTTCATTATAAATGGACTTTAATACTGTTTCCTTGTGGTTTCATCATAGATATTTTGTAATAAACCATAGATCTTTATGTCTCTCTGCGGCAAAGCGATCTTTTCCGGCAGCAAATATACGAACCTAATTTAGTTAAAAAGTTTACGCGCTAATACTAGTGAATTACACTTTGAGTTTAATTTTTCCTAACGGTCCCCCTTATTTCCTAATTTAAAAATTGATAATTACAAACTCATGATTTTTTTATGAACTAGCTAATGATACCTCACTCGATGTTATAATGTAAAAAAATACATATTTTACCTTTGGTTAACTTAACATGTTTGGGAGGTAACCGAAAAAAATTGAATCAGGATTTTATTTTACACCTTTTTAGGGTTCCATAGTCAAACTAAAAACCCTTATAGTTTCGCCATGTCCGTTCACAGCCTAGCTCAGAGACCCTTAGTACTAGAAAGCTGTAATTTGGCATGAGTATACATTTACATAAGTCACGCCATCAAATTGGTAAAATAAAATCATCAGGTTGTCCCGTTTAATTTGTTTGTAGAAACGGCTTCGGAACCCTACACTGAGCATGGTCCGACATGCTGTTGCCCAGTTTTTCTATGTATATTTAAGTTAAAAGTTATGTGTATATGAGTTAAATCGCGGATAGACGGACCGACGACGTGGAGACGGACGTGGCGAAATTATGATTATTATTCCTTGTTGACTATGTAACCCTTAAAAGGATTATCAGTTTTTATATGCCCCAAAGCACTTTAGTAAATGTACATTCCCCATATAAAGATAACAGTATATTTTACATATGCACGAATTCAATAATTGCTGCATTTCCTTGCTTTAAAATGTGTCAGCTGTTTCCTTGCTTCTTGGCGACCCTTCCACTTTCCTCGCTCGCTGCGGGTGAACAGGCCGACAGTTTCCGTTCTTAACTGAGATCTAATTAAATATCGACCAGTAAACCGCTATCTGCATGTCCAATCTCATGTTTATGTTTGTAGCATTTATGGGCCTCGTTATTTCATGTTGCTTTATTAAATAAAGCTGCAGAGGGAAAGGTATCTCTGTTTTCCTCTCATCTAAATTTGCGGCCATTTTGGAATCTTCTGAACCATAGGTAACTAGAGGACGCCCGCGACTTTGTACGCGTAGAATTAGTTTCCCGCTTCTCCCCCTATAAGGGGATACATTTCGAATAATCCCTTCTTAGTGCTCACTTACATCATGAAAGGAACCCGTGTACCTGATAAAAGTGCAACATAGAACCCTATAATATTGGGTATTTGCCAATTATAAGTAGGCTGTAAGATAAGAAGTCAATCAAGATTCCTGATACCTGTAATCACACATTACAATTTATAACCTATTCTTGGGTTTCTAATTTTAATTAAGGCTCTAACTCTTGTTAAGGTTTATTTTGTGTCAATTATTGTCGAGTTATTTATGTATAGACACTTCCATGCACTTATTAGAGAAATAAGTCCATGGATATCACACGCGAGCACAAATGTTCGGCAAGGGTTCGTTCACACAGACCGGCTCGGAGAGGAGAGCAGATTTTTATCACGTTGGAGACAGAGTTTTGAGTTTTTGAGTCATTGTGATAAGGTTTATTTTTGCATGTTCAATTCTTCTGTCATTAAGAACATGCAAAAATAAACCTTAATACAATGACCCAAAACCCTGGAAACAGTTCCAACCTGATAAAAAATCTGCTCTTCTCTCCGAGCCGGTCTGAGTGAACGGACCCTAAAAGAGTATGTTCTCTTGGGGACTAAACAGAAGCACATGGGGTTAGCTCCTTGGGCTTCTGTCAAGTCCTATTCTTGCGTTTAAGGATATGGCTATGATTTGAGGTTGATTGACAAGTCTTTTACTGTAATGCGTCGCAACACTTCACGATGTTTTTTTTCTTCCCCATTTTGCCGGATTGTGGCAATCTATGGAATTTGCCAATGTCCAGTATTCGATTCTTGGTTAGTCGATTGATTGTCCATCTTCAATTTTACGATGGTATATTTCACATATTTTCATTGCATCTCTTATATTTTTTATGTCATTTGTGAGGCTAGGGATTCGCAGTTATACTGCCAAATAAACGTCATATTTATATCGTTTATGGCTACAGGGAGACTGACACAGAATCTAGAAAAAGTACGAGACAGAACGCGCAAGTAACTCTTAGCAATTTATTTAATTACGCTGCAGAATGTTTATTCGAAACGAAAGTTATACAAGACTGTTTATGTTGCGTTATAGGTCTTTTGATCTTTTTGTGCAATTATTTTTGCATCAGCAAAGTAATAAACTAACGAATGGTTTAAAGTAATTGGAGGTGGATTATAAAAACGGTAGGCTTTAAAAGAGAACCAGATTAAACCTATCATTTTGAATGATGAAATGGCACGACGACAGCGTTCTACTTCAATTTCAATTAACGTTAAAATAGTGAAACAGCTGACACATTTTAAAATTAGTAATTTACTTATTTAGGTTTCACTTCACTATTTATTTTGTATCAATACGCGGTTGTGTACATAACAAATTAAACATTTACATTATTCCAGTCTTGAACTAGTTTTATAAAATTAAGATTGTAGATTGTTGACGTTTAAGGTCGTTTTATTAATGATCGCATTTCTCTTTACACGGAATAATAACTATCCATATTGATCAATTGTCTCACTCGAATCGTGATAATTGTAAAGCCTACCTAGACCTACTTTATCGTACTAATTTATCATTATCATCGAGCCGATAGAATCGCATTACCTCTGACACTTAGCGTGACTATTATAGTCGCGTTTATCGTTGTGGATAAATGTGGATCAAATATCCGATAAAATATCCGACAAGTATGTAAGTGTAAGAAGCTATATCCATAGCGATAAAGATAACCATAATTGTGAACTTTTCGTCAATTGGAGGCCTAAACAAGATAACGCTAACGTCAACGATTTTCGATAGTTAACAAAATATATCGTGACGACCGCTACATTGTCACAGATTGACAAACAGACAGACGGACAATGGAGTCTTATCAGTAATAGGGTCCTGTTTTTACCCTTTTGGTACGGAACCCTCAAAAGAGCTATCATAATGTTTAAAATACCATAACACATTCAATGTGTTATTTGTATTTTGTAACAAATTTTGTTCAAAGCGATTAGGTTTAATCGAATGTTAAATTTAATCAATGTTAGTTCATACATTTTGACAGCTGTTAACGGTCTAATCATCTTTTAAGTGGTTAACATCGTTTGGTGAAGTTGGTACTTATTTATTCTACTTTACTTAAATCTTAATAAGTTAAATTATATTGTTAACGCTATATGTGTGGTATGAACTTCTAAAACTTGAACTACGAGCATGCATATATTAGTGCTATTGACATTTTCAATTTGGTTCCAAACTTTTCTCGAACCTTCTCTGTCGGCAGCGCACCTGCAACATGGCGACTTGTCATAAGAACTTATTAAGTAACCCTACATAAGAACTCTTTCATATATGGCGAATGGAAGCGGGTTGATCACGTAAACGATTGCGTCCCGGTTGCACGACAGCTTATTCGGGAAATTCAATTCAAAATGCCAAAGATGTAAACAAATTAGTACACATAACCTCAAATATTCATCAAGCCTGTTTTTAATTAAAATAACATACAATTAATAGTTACTTAATGTGAAAGTAAAGATCAAGTGTATAAATCATTGCTAAGACCTCACTTGATCTTTAAAAGCACGGGGAGTAATTATGGTGAATTAGGTCGTTTGGTTGTGTTTACATCTTTGACAATTTCAATTCACACAGACTATACTTAAAGATAAAGATAAAAAAGATAAAAGAAATTTATTCAGTAAGTAGGCCGCTCGGGCACTTTTACACGTCAAGATACTACCAGCGCTTCCCAAGAGGAGACCACTGCTGAGAAGAAACGCCGCAAGAAACTCAGCAGTCAGTCATTTTTTAAACTTATTTCATATTTCATATTACAATGGTATGTACAACTTAATCTAGCATTATATAAAGCTACAAGTATTAAATTAAATATAATATCAAATAACAGTAGTTCAGCAGGAAAACATGCCAAAAATCTTACGGGAGAGAAAGATAGAAAAGAATAAAATAAAATAACTACAACTACCTACTTATATATGTGTATATGAGATGGTGCAAGATGACCACATAAAAGTTTCTATATGTTTTCCTGCATCAACGGTGTCCCCCAGACAAGAAAAAGCAGGATAAAGCCTTTGCATTTGAACAAATTACTATCTAAGTCTCGGGTGTAGGCCATGCATTTTTGTCTGTTAGATAGTCCTCGACCCTATAATACGCTTTAGACATTAACGACCTTTTCAAATATTTTTTAAGTGCTGGAAAGGGTAACTTTAAAACTACTTCAGGTAATTTATTATAGAAATGAATGCATTGACCAACAAATGATTTATATACTTTACGGACACGGAATTTTCGAATAGCTATTTTATTTTTATTTCTAGTATTTAAATTATGTATATCTGAGTTTTTGGTGACAGAATCTAAATTCTTAATAACATAAATAATATTCTCGTAAATAAATTGAGACGCTACAGTTAAGATATTAATTTCTTTAAAAAGTTCTCTTAAGGAGTCACGGGAATTTAAATTATAAATAGAACGAATGGCCCTTTTTTGTAACACAAATATAGTTTGTATGTCAGCTGCCTTACCCCAAACCAGAATACCATAAGACAACACTATGAAAATAACTATAATAAACTAAGCGAGCTGTCTCAACATTAGTTAGTTGTCTAATTTTCCTAACGGCGTAAGCTGCCGAACTTAGTTTACCTGCCAGTGCAGCTATGTGGGGACTCCATTGCAAATTTTTATCTATTGTTATGCCTAGGAAAACCGCCCTATCTACCATTAGCAAACACTCGTTATGTAGAAAAATACTAGAATCTACCGGTTTAACATTAGGCAAAGCGAACCTAACACATTTAGTTTTCTTGGCATTTAGTAGCAAGTTGTTAGTAATAAACCAATTATGTACTTTAACTAGAGTGTCGTCGGTTTTTCTATCTACCTTGAAAATTAGTGAAGTATCATCAGCAAAAAGTACAATATCGCAAAGTTCATCTACTATTGGTGGTAAGTCATTTATGTAGACCAAAAATAAAAAAGGACCTAAAATAGAGGCTTGAGGCACACCTATTTTCACTGTGGCTCCAACAGATTGCGTTTTGTTTACAACAACTGTTTGAGTTCTATCACTTAGATAAGAAGACATAAGGCTTAAAGCTTTATTGGACAATCCATAATGTTCTAATTTTAAAATAAGGGTCATATGTTCCACGCAATCAAAAGCTTTAGAAAGATCACAAAATATTCCTATTGCGTCGCAAGATTTTTCCCAACTGTTATATATATATTTAATGAGTACAGATGCCGCATCAATTGTTGATCGACCTCTTGTAAAGCCAAACTGGTTTATTGCTAAGTAGTTTATTTCTGTTAAAGTGACCTAACATATCCTTCAGCATTAGTTTCTCAAAGACTTTACTTAAAACTGGTAGTATGGAAATGGGACGGAAGTTCGTTATATCACTCATCTCGCCTGATTTAAAAAGAGGTATGACTTTACTATATTTAATGAGATCTGAAAAGATCCCCTCTGATATGCAATTATTGTAAATTAATGCTAGATGGGGTGCAATTACATCTATGATATGAAAGAGCACTTTAACTGATGTGCCCCACAAATCTTCAGTCTTTTTTAAACTAAGCGATTTAAATATCTTTACTATTGAATCTGAATTTACAGGGCTGAATTCAAAGTTTATATTACATTTACTGACATTAGTGCAAAGTAATGATTGAGCTTCAACCGCGGATGATTTAAGACATTTCGTAGTATTACTTACGACGTGATTTTCATGGCGTTTTTAGGGTCCTGTAGTCAATAAGAAACCCTTATAGTTTCACCATGTCCGTCTGTCCGTCTATCCGTGGTTTGACTTAGAGACTCCTATTACTACAAAGCTGTAATATGTTTTTTTTTTCAATTTAGCAATAGTAACAACTAGTAAAAATGCTAATATTTCTGGCCCACACCATACATTGAAATTAGGGTACTTTCGATACAAGTAAAGCTTTGAGCTTAGAATCATTGGATAGCTCTTAAAAACGAGTGTGTACTGTAAATTCCGAAAATCGTTTTTTCCATGTGGCGATTAATACCATTCGCATATTTTACCACTTTATTTTTTCTCATTAGCTACTTTTCCCGAAGGGCTTTCTAACCATTCGCATATTTTCCCACTTTATTTTTTCTCAATAGCTGATTTTCTTGAAGGGTTTTCTAACCATTCGCATAATTTACCACTTTGTATATTTTTCCTGAAGGGATTTTTGAGAGATGCGGATATTCTGTCGCATTTGTTCCTAATCTGCTTACTTTGTCATTGTGAAATATAAATAGAAAAAAGTGTCTCAGTTTAAAGAGCAGAATAATAATCCTTGCATTTAAAGCCCCAATGTCAGAGATAGCCTGTTTATAGATATAGAATACGTACCTCAACGGTACATTACCTTATAGTAAGATTGTGTTATTGTGCTGGAGTCCACAGGCGAGTCCTTATACTCGTACAAAAGCTGTAAGTCCATTTTCAAATGACCTAACAACTTACCTAACATACGGGTACCTATATAGTTAGTCCGTGAGCTCCTAAAAAAACCTTCGGCGTTTAGAAGCATACTTCGGGTATTGACGATGACACGCGATCGTGATATGCCGTTCTGTTCTGTTCTGTTATCAACTTGCAAAACTTTTCGAGGTTACCGTATAAAAATATTAGTAAAGACTAACCATCAGCACAAAGTAAACCTTGCTGTAATAATACATATTACGCTTATTTATCCTTTTCTCTATACTAATCGTTAAAAACCGTAACTAATGGTTAAATCTCAAAATTTCGATTCCTTTTTCGAATTTGAACAATTAAGTTAGTTGACTTAACTACTGATCAAACAACGGGCCCTAAGTCAAAAAGACAATTTTCATTTTCGATAACACGAAGCCTCCCGATTTCCCCCGAAACCCGAAGGTTTTTCTAAGAGCTCAAGGACTGTAAGTATATGCCAAAGTTAAGAGCTGAAAATCATAAGACTGAAGTTGGTTAACCCAGCTACTTACTTAGTTTTATTGACGAACGTCAATAATTTTTAACGGGCAGGTTACGAGGGTTAATAAGTAGGTAACCATTTGATTCAGCGTATCGATTTCTTAATATTGGTCATACTCGGTCTTATAATATTATCTATTCAAATTAATACTAATTATTCAAAACAAAAACTAAAAACGAAATATTCATTTTGTATTTACATAGCTTAAATTAAATAAATTTACCCTTTGTAAGTACATTTATAACTAAATGAATACTTTGTTAAACATAAAAACGATTACTCGTTAGTTAAGCAGATTAGGAACAAATGCGACACAGAATATCCGCTTCTCTCAAAAATCCCTTCAGGAAAAATATACAAAGTGGTAAATTATGCGAATGGTTAGAAAACCCTTCAGGAAAATCAGCTATTGAGAAAAAATAAAGTGGGAAAATATGCGAATGGTTAGAAAGCCCTTCGGGAAAAGTAGCTAATGAGAAAAAATAAAGTGGTAAAATATGCGAATGGTATTAATCGCCACATGGAAAAAACGATTTTCGGAATTTACAGTACACACTCTTAAAAACAATTTGCATAAATCATTATCAGTTGTTCTATTTCAGACATCTTTTAGGTAATATTTAACTCGAAAAGTGCAATTTTCGCTAGAGCCAACAATCATATAATTGTTTACCTACTTATAACTAAACATTAGGAAACAATCCGATACAAAGAGTCCATCTCTATTTCGTGTGAAGAGCCATATGTAAAAACAGGATTGAATCCTAACGCTTGATTTCCTCCTACGCTGACATCGGTCGCTGGCGTCGGTCGAGCGTACGAATATACACCATGTTCTATGGGACACCGCGCAGCGACGCTGACGTCCGCGGCAGAGTTGCCATATATTCGTACGCTCGACCGACGTTAGCGACCGATGTCAGCGTAGGAGGAAATCAAGCCTAAGATGACTTGTGATCTAGGGATCTTTGGAAGCGAACTGGGACTGCTGCGCCGACGCCAAGAAAATGGGGTAATGGCAAGATGATGATGAACTAAGCTCTAGGATTGTATAATGGGTACTAGATAACAATAATCATGCTTATACATATACATTACATATGTATAAATAAATACAAAGAGAACATTCAAGACTCAGAAACCAATAGGTACTTACTTGCGCTTAATACACAAATATTAGTTATTACTGGGGATCGAACCCGCGACCGCTAGCTTTGTAAACACTAGGCTAATCCCGTCGTCAATTAGTATAATTTCAATTCTAACATAATTATAATTGTGTTCGATTATGTAACAAAAAGTTCTCACAATAAAGATCACTACAAATTGACAGGATAAGTACTTATTTCATAATAACTGTCAATAAAACCAGTTGCCTTTCAAGAGCCATTATCATATACTCTTCAGATTACAATGATCAACGGAGATATAGAAATCGATCGTTATCTGTTAATCGATTGGATTACGCGTATGTTATGCGATAATAGTTTCGCGCCCATTTGCACAGTGGGTTAGCTTAGCCACGTCCTGTGCGAATTACTGAGTGATTTGGGCCTCATTTCAATTTGATACAGACAGCCGCAGAATTTTAGCCAGCAAAAAATCAGCTAATCTTGCACCATCGCAATTAATACTACGTGAGAGTGGAGCTCGTTATTGTTGAATAAGTTCAAGTTCAAGTTCAATTCTTTATTCGTGACAAAAAATAACACATACAAAAATAAAAAAAACTAATAAATAAAAAAACACACTTTGTCACGAAACGGACCCTGCTCAGCATGTTGCTAGCTTTACAGCCAGCGCTGGTCTTCCGCAGGACCCATTCGGTGAGAGCACGGTGGGCAACAACAACAGATACACAAATGACAAGGACTAAGAAATAATATAACTAAAATACTAAACTACACACATAATAATCAAAAAAAATAAAATAAAAAAATTAGAAGGAAATAATGAACAAAAATACAAATATCGAAAAGTTGCATCCCGCACTACGTGTGTATGGATGGGCCTTTACGGTAACAGTGAACGCAGCCCACACACAACTGTTAACTACTAGCGCATTAATTCTCGATTATATTTATATTTTTCAATATGGTTCCTGTATTTTGGTTTTTGCGGGTAGAACTACTGGGTAGAATCTGTAGGGCCGCACCTTTTTATTTCTGAACAACCGAACTTCTCAATTCCCTTAGCAAGATTATGAAAGCTCAAAGCTTGAACTTAATTTAAGACCTAAGCGCAGTAAAAAACCTCTGTATAAAAAAAAATTGATCAGATTGACAATCTTATTTTAGAGCTATTCAACTTAAAAAACTCTATCATTCCCTATGATAACAGTACGTTTATATTTTACACGTCTTAAATCTTTTCCACCACATCGTCTCTGCTACTTTCGTGATTGACTGTACGTGCTATTGACACGATGATTGTGCAGTTCACTGTACGCAAAATGAAGTGTGGGCCCCGTATAACGGAAGCGCACTCATCCGCACCAATAACCCAATAACATATTCAATTACTTTGCATGCCTGAGCTTACGACTCTGAATGATATTGTGCACTTTTTGTAGAATCAGAATAGAATAGAAAAACGTTTACTCGACAAACACATAAATGCACCCTTGCGTTGATGTGTTGGTCGAGTCTACAAAGTAGAAAAGATACAATATTAAATAAAAAATAAACAAGCTGGCTATCAGGGGAGCCAGGCGCGTTGCTTGGGAAAACGTATCGTGATTTAAGGAGGAGGCGGTTATTTTTTACGATAGTAAACAAGTAATACCTAGTGCCTATAATAAATACTAACTAAAATTTACCTGGGATTGCATTCTAATAGGTTTATCGCAATTCCTCGAGGAACTGTTCAAGTTTTCGGAATAAAAGTATTCTTTGTCCGTTTTAGATACATGACTATATCTATCTCAAAATTCAAATCGATCGGTTGAGACGTTTAACCGTGAAGACTGAACAAACAAACGAACACTTATTCATCTGAATAATATTAGTAAGGATAACAAAGATTTCTCAATCGCTCAAAGTCAACTGGAAGAGATACGTTAAAGGGATAAGGTCGCCTTTATAAGTACATCCCTGGTATATTTTGTCTAAGAAATTGTTATCTCTTTTGTTTGTACTCGTAAAATATAGTGTTCAACATGCATATAGTAAACATACCAAAGGTTACTAGTGTTATTAACCTTACCACCCCTAGCTTATAAACTAAAACCAACTGGAACGCCTAAAACTAATATGATCAACAGACTAACTAATTCTACTTCTAATTCCAATGTCAGAGAGCAAGATGGATCTAAACTGATCTGCTATTCTAAACCCAAACTCATTAATCAAACTTCATAATGCGTGACGTAATGAAGAAGTAATTATTTAGAGCAAACGCATGCTTAAACATTCTGTGCCAACAGACAGTAATTTCATTAAAAATACACCTCTTTTGGAGTGCTTGGCATGAAGTTAGCTTGAAGACACCGCTTAGGAAATACGGACGGTCAGGAAGATTGATAATTGCAAGGAGAAAGGTGGTTAATGGGTCCGCTTACGTCTACTGAGGAGATTAGGCTATAATAACACGTAACGAGTCTGGCGAATAAAATGGCTTATTATATCGCTTTTCCCTAAACACCCAAGACCTCGAGAGCGGATTTAATAAAACGAAACGAGTCTTAACTTAACAGGATAAGACGTACAATAGTTCATTTGTGCAAAAGAGAGCAAAGTTGGTTTTTGCGAGTGTTGATTTTGAAAGAAGTAAGTGAAGGAGGATTCAAGACTACGAGGAGATACTAATAACTTTAATCTCGTGTTGTTGCTACAGTCAAGGACTTTAATTGTTGAGCCTATGGAACCCTGCCATAATGACAGCGTCATGCCACATGAAATAAAGAACCGTAAACTGGGGGTACTTTGATTTACGGGGTAACATTGCCCACCCCAAAAACTATCTTTAATATTTAATTATTCTATTAAATGTTTCATCAGGACTAAGCTACTCATACAGTTATATAATTACTTCAACAATTTAAGAAGATAACAACTAAAACAGTTATCGTTTTAAGGTCGGCAATTGATTCTTATGTATCAAAAGATAAGGGTTATTGCTTCATTTGAGACAATCAACTTATAATCTTAATAATATTTGATGGTTGGTGTTTGAAGTCGGGGGCAAAAGAAATTTCAAAAGATTTAAAAAAATCAGTACTGTTTGACACATAACCTCAATGTTTCTGCACGGGCTTTGATTTAAAAAAACCGGCCAAGTGCGAGTCGGACTCGCGCACGTAGGGTTCCGTACAACTATACATCTAAATAAATGTTTTTCTTAATTCTTTATTATATTTGAGTTGATTGAATGAAAGGTAAAATGCGGTTTACGATTTATAACGTATTAAAAAAAAACTAATTATTAGATCTCGTTCAAACCAATTTTCGGTGGAAGTTTGCATGGTAATGTACATCATATATTATTTTTACATTTATCATTCCCTTATTTTAGAAGTTACGGGGGGGGGGGACACACATTTTTCCACTTTGGAAGCGTCTCTCGCGCAAACTATTCAGTTTAGAAAAAAATTATAATAGAAACCTCAATATCATTTTTGAATACCTATCCATAGATACCCCACACGTATGAGTTTGATGAAAAAAAAATTTTTGAGTTTCAGTTCTAAGTATGGGGAACCCCAAAAATTTATTGTTTTTTTTCTATTTTTGTATGAAAATCTTAATGCGGTTCACCGAATACATCTACTTACCAAGTTTCCACAGTATAGCTCTTATAGTTACGGAATAAAGTGGCTGTGACATACGGACGGACAGACGGACAGACATGACGAATCTATAAGGGTTCCGTTTTTTGCCATTTGGCTACGGAACCCTAAAAACGTGTAGTTTATATGTATTCAATCTTAAACAGAATGTAAATGACATTAAAGCGTGTACAGAATTAAATATACCTCACGCGATGTCCAAATGTACGTGATTATGGTGTAATAATGGTAAATAGTTTTTTTTTATATCATTTCTTTTGACTTTAGACATACTTACAGTGCTTGTTAATGTCGAGCAAATAATATCTTGAAAATCACGTTTCTAAGAGCCCCCTTTCATTTTTGATTAGTATTTTTTTTTATTACAGCGAGAATAGGTTTGTACACTATGTAAAATTGCAATTATCTGCCTATTACGGTCGATAGTTTACCGGTACGCTAAAATTAATGATTAACGTTATGCGACAGGGTTCCATAGTTGCTCAACAATTAGAGTCCTTGACTGTACATACGACATTTCACCTCAGCAGCGAGAACATATTTTAAAGGTAAAAAAATAGACTATGGTAAAAAATTTACATGTTTATTTATCCCCTATAAGTAATATAATGAGACACCAGATACGGCACGGCAGTTTATTTTTGAACATTTTGGAAAGCTAAGTTGAGGGGAAAAACAGGAAGAGGAAGACCTAGGCTTACTTTTTTCAGCCAAATATGACAAAAGGCCAATGTCGTGTCGTATCAGGCGGTGAAAAAGTTGCCATAGAAAATAGAAAAGTGGCAATTACTCTACCGAAAATCGCCTAGCTCCTTAGTTAAATGACGATAAAAAATAAATAGTAAATTTGCTCACAGTCTTTAAACAGCTAAACCTGCCTGATTGAGGTGCTCCACTGAGGTGAAAAAATGTCTATACTTATCTCTTTTTCTCGACATTATGGCCGAGTAGCGAGTAACTCAAAGTGAACAAGTCTAATTTCTAATTCGCCGATTTCTCATTTAAATAATTTTAACATAGCCTATAACACTGTAGTGGTTAAGACGAATCTAACCACGTATAATTTATTAAAATCGGTTTAGCCGTTTAGCAGTTATGAGCGGACATTGAGGCGGACATATATACAAGTCACACACATAATAGTATATATCTTGTATGAATTTGTATATATTTACCTATCTATTTACAAAAAGTGTCTTGTTATTGCTGCGCCACCTACTGTGTAAAATATTTTTGTCCGACACCATGTCCCTGTTAAGGTTGTCTGGAAGAGATCGCTAACTAGCGATAAGACCGCCTGTTGTTTTTGTTTTAATTTTACTGGATTTCTGTAATGTTTTGCATGGTGTTCAATAAAGTGTTTTTGTATTGTATTGTATAACCCTCCTTTTGGAGTTGCCGTAGTCGGGTAAAAATAAAATACGACTAGAGCATCATTTTGCTTCACGGCAATAAAATTTGTGATCGGCATTACATTTCGTTCTTTAGCAGGTCCATGGAAGTCTAATGACCACCATTAAGTATGTGATTCACACATATTTATAACTAGCTTCTGCCCGCAACTTCGTCCGAGCAGATTTCGATTATCGTTATTCTTTCGGAAACTTTTAAATTTCCCGGAATGAAAAGTAGCCTATGGGTATAACCGGTATTTATTATATTAGTAGGATTTGGACACATTAGAAATACTTTATGTCTTTCTTTCATCTCACTGATCATTGTTGCACTTTTTTCCCCAAATAGATGGGAATTACTTTCAACGTTTGTCAAACATTCTTGATTATTGACAATATTATATTTATATACAAACAATTAACAATAATCTTAGAACTTACATTGACTTTATCATTCGATAGTTTCACAATTTTAGAAGACAAGGGTCACGTCGGTACAATGCTAACCAGCAGTTGTCTAATGTTTCAATAAACAAACAAGATATGGCACCAATACTCCCAGATAATATAAGGAATACGCCCTAAGGCTATTGAGTATCGGTTGTTAAAGAGTTATTTTAAAACAGTTAATAAAAGTCACATATAGAGGCGATTTCTTATAAGAAAAGCGTGGGTACCTCCCAGTAATACAAATGGCGTCTACAGTACTTCCGTAACAAACTACTAACGAGATTATTATAACGACATTAAAGTTAAATAACAAGCAAATTGGAGCCGCGTTTTAAAGTGTTCTTTAATAATAAAGGTGTTATAACGATATTATTAACACTTGTGCCGTCTTTAATGCGCGCGTCGATACCGATTTTGTTAATGTAAATTCTTTTTCAATTACGTATTAGTGGTAGGTACTTCACTTTCGTTTTTAGGGTTCCGTTCCAAATACTGAAACACTGACCCCTTGTGAGATGTCTTCGTATCCGTTCGTCCGTCCAGCTGTCAAGACCCTATTTCTCTAAATCGAAATTATTATATATTCGCAGGCAGGTATACGATCCAAACACCACAACCATTTAGAGAAGTAAGTCTACACTGCAATTTTTACTAGTTTCCTGTTATTAGATTCGATTATAACACTTAATTCGATTAGTTCAAATTACAAGATATTCAAACGCCGTCATCTATAATGTACAAAATGAGCGAACTAAGTTATAAAACCCCACTGAATCAAATTAAAATAATGACTTTTGTTTCAGGTGTATCCCAATTGTTTCCCAACCTTAACTCTTTACTTATTCAACGAACCTTATGAAACATTGTCATTATTTTTTTTCATTGTTCTTCTTCCCGCGGTACCCTGAAAAAAAAGCCCACAAGTTCGCAATAAACGGCACTTACACCAAAGCTCACGACCTCTTACACAACGCCGTTTAAGAACGTAGCTCTGTAATCGCCTCTCGTCTTTCACAAGAGGAAGTCCGCCGTGTGGTGTCCTGGTCTAGCAAAAAACTCTGTGCGACAGGGTTCTAAGTGACACTAGATAGAGGTCACAAATAGTACTTACCAATAAAGCCTGGCGCTTACCAACGGTATTCATTAGATTGCTCAATTCGAGGAGTGGTGAACCTTGCGTGGCATTCTGCGGTATATTTGTGAAGATATCAACGTATGCACCGCCTCTAGTCTAGGCGGTAAAATCCAAATCGTATTTGATCTGCTATCGTATAGTATGGTTTTTAACTAGGCCGCCCTTACTTTCAAGCAAATAAGAGCTATCACAACATTGACAATACGATAACGGGTCACAATCAAAGACGATATATAGTTTTTACCGCGAATAGAAATAGCGGCCCTGCTCTAGTCATTCCTGCTTAGGTTTTACGAATACCAACGCGTCATAGCGAGGCACAACGAAATGTTTGTAACCCTATCATATGACATTAATTCATTAATTGCACTCACTGGGCAGGGAATAGCCTTGGATAAGTAATTTCCATTTTATTCCTTGAAAGATACACAGACTGTTGAATTCTGTGCGACTATCAACACGAGTGAGAGCTTGAGAAGTTATCGAACATACTGATTTCAATTGACTAAAAACTATACCGCTGCGCTAATAACTAACTGAAATCATCCATATCAAAATAATTAACTTAATCTATAGACGCGCGTATAATAAAATTAATAAGCTACTGGTTACGAAGATCTCCGCGTGATTGACGAGCTCTGACGAATCAATCACTTCCTGTCGCGAACTTTCAAACACGAATAAATCATGCATCGATTTTATCTCACGTATCGATTTCTTTGAATTTATTTTTATTGCGTTTGTCAGCTAATTAATTATGTTATTTCGCTTTGGAGAGACTTTCTTTAGATAACGTGATAAATATTTAGAGCTGTTTTTTCGTAGGCGCTTCTAAGAATCTATGAGACAAAGTTGGGATCTGTGTCAGTTTTAGATTGTTTGCTAGTTATACATAAAACATCTAAAGTTAAAACCCCAGTTTTGAATCATCATCATCATCATCATGTCAGCCGAAAGACGTCCACTGCTGGACATAGGCCTCCCCCAAGGCTTTCCACTCAGACCGGTCTCGTGCTTTTTGCATCCGCGGTCCCGCGATCCTGACGAGTTTTGAATAAACTTAATTAATTATTAAATATACTGTCTATGTTCCTCGTCTTCGCTCTCTGTCAGTCTATGGTATTGTATCGTATTCTAATCCATCTTTATAGAGATCATCAGACTAGATATAAAAATCAATTGGCAAGCTGTGTCTAAAATGACATGAGGTCTGGGCATTCTACTGGGTAAAACCATATTGCTCTTGCCTTGTTATGATATTGTTTTTAACTTGGCCGCCATTATTGTGAAGAAAATAAGAGCTATCAAAACGTTGACAATACGGAAACACGTCAATAACAATAAGGATTTACCGTGCAGAATCTAAGCCCTGAGCGGATACATTTGAGTTAATTTACCTACGTCAAAGAGTACCTAGAACGACTTAAAGCCAATACGACCTAAAGATCATTTAAACCCGTGTAACGGGGGCAAAGACAGAACAATTAAGCTTTATTTTGTAACACTAAGACAATCATAATACTTAGTAACTATACCAATCATATTACAATCACAGAGGCATTGAACCAGGAAATTCTCCATCAATCCATAACCCGAGTAATTAATAAAAACTATGTTTGATTCTTAAGATAATTATGTTACATAATCCCTAGTCATTACCGCATTTTGGAGCTCGTACTTACGATGATTAATGAGACCATTGTGTAGTCGACTTGAATCGATTACTTTCATTTAATCGATACCAGTGACTGTGTTTGCTTAAAGTTTTAAAGTACTTTAGTACAAGGACGTAGTTGGCTAACGCGACATCAAACCTGCCGGTGGATTTGTAACTAATATACGAAAGCTTGACAGGTTGCCTGCCACTGTTATGAAAGATTTCATAACGTACGGTGCTCGATTTACAACTTTAGCCTACCACCATGCACCAGTGTTCCCATTGGAGATAAAACAACCGGTGAAATTACTAGCATAGAGGCATTGCATCCTAGTCCTCAAGGTCACAGATGCCACTTACCATCAGGTGGTCTGTTAAACTCAACGGTTGTATAATTAAATAAATACATTTTTGTATATCTATATGTTGTATTTATTTAATGGATATTTAATTTACTTGTATTTTTAAGTTGTTCAATTCTGTTTACACCGCCTGCCTATTTCAGTTATAAAATTTAATCATCTGTTCTTTGTAGGGTTGATTGGAAGAAATTGGTGGCTTTGGGCTGGTTGGGTTGATGGCTATTTAGCATTAAGACCGCCTGTTGACTTACTATGGTACTTTTATACTTATTCCTTGGTGTATGTGGTGTTCAAAAAAGTCTTTTATATTGTTTTGTATTATATATATATTGTAATTAACTGGGGAGTTTAAGTTGCCCCGTCACAGCATACAAACAACATTTTAGGGTGTACATTCTCAATTAGGTTGCTTAAAACTCACACGTATGGTTTCACTCGACCTTTCGAACGTTAGACAAGAAGTTGTTTTTAATTAAGAGTATACAGCTCACTTTAGAAGACATAACTTTTGTACTTTCTTCGCCCAGTTTTCTTCCACTTTCTTTTTACTGTAAGTAGATCTAAATCAAGTTGTGTTAAACTATACATATAGTTTACCATTAGCGTAAGTATTGGACGGCTCGTTAGGACCACACAGACAGACAGTGGGTCCACGTGGGTCGTAGTTTTATTACGTCTAGCTACCCTACGCGATCTTGTGCATAAGAAATACACCATTGTAGTTACACAACTGTCCTCCTACGAAGTCTTATGATCACTCTCACCGGCCCTGGGCCGTAAGATCATAATAAATAATTATCACTATAAGCATTCGACTGTGATATACAGCCTGATATAATGAGGCGATGACATAATTGCGAACTTAAACTAAACGTGTAGCTTAAGGCAAAAACGTAGACATTAGTACGTTGAGAACCGAGAGCTCCAAATCGAGTCCGCTTGGTGTATGAAATTAGGGTACGGGCACTGTTTGTTAGTGAAATGATGATGAAATACGTTTCAGTTTTGTTGAGGAAACTACGTATAGTTTACACGTTTGATTAGCACACCGCAGTCTTATATGGCATGTGGGTTTGAAATAAGTGGATATAGATGGTGATGTGAATTTGATAGCTTTCTTTATAGTTTCCTATTTCTAAATTAGAAATGTTTCACTTGCAGTAGCGGATTCCGGTGCATGCTTATCGTATCGAAACAGCTTTTAACCTGAGTTTGAAAAATCGATCTCGCTTAGACACAGTGACCCTTTGACCGGGTTGTTATTAATTTTCAATCTATACGATACTCGTCTCAATCTACCAGTAAGTCACCGTGATCTCGGCGTTCTTGCGGTTTCGGTAAATTTAGGGTTATGTTAGAAAAGATCTTCGTGCTGTTCGTCCCTGATAGGCTGACGACAATTCTTTGACCTCTGAGCTCGTAAGCTTGTTACCGCGTGTTGGGTTACTTCCGTCCAAACACGCACGAGTTTGCGCTGACCAGATGAACTCACCGATTTTACCTATCATTTACTAAGATGCTTTGAATCTGCGTATTTTTGGTTCGTTTTTCTTCTACTAACATCAAACGTTTTGCGCCACGCTATAGCCATCAGCTTTGACAGGATAAAGACAAGAACAAAACATCACTTCCTACTCATCATCCGTTTCCCGAGTGAAACCAATTTCGATTTCTGCCTCATCTGCCTGTTCTAATTCATCTGCTACTTTGCAGTGGGAATATTCCGTGGTGCTATTATTAAACACAGCAGAACTTTCGACGTCGACTCTAACCATTCTTGATCCCTTAACTCAAAGAAACTGTTCTAAATCGGAGATGAATTTAACTGGTGCGCTTGGTACATCTTAACTGCTAATGAATACACTGGTGGTATCTGGAACAATGGAGTCATTTTCTAGTCCCACAAGTATCACGCAAGGCTTTAAAAAGCATTTAATAAGTGCAATCGAGCTGTATCTTCAATCTGATTGGAATCAATTTTATGGTTGTTATTTTTTTTCATAGAAGAAACCGTATCTGAAGGTGTTATTGTTCACGCTGGTAAATTGGAATACTTTGCTAAAGTGTGTACTTCCTATAGCTGTATAAGAACGTAACGTCTAGTCTAGCACATCTTAATATATTTCCTTGTTTGTCGCCCAGTTCTTCTGTATCGCCACAGATTAGTTAGAAAAGGATACTGATCGACAGTTAACTCGCGGGTAACCTTTCTTCTAATGATGTTAGAAAAACATGATTTATGTCCCTTGAGCCAACAGAAGAAGCAGGCCTCGAAATCGTTTTCGACAGCAATGATTGGTTTCGGACTTTTTGGGTACGGATAATAATCTATCAGATAATTTTAGATATAAATTTGGTAATTTTTCGATCAAAAACATTTTAGAATCATTTTCAAAGTTAAAACTTTTAGGCGAAAGCATAGTAGGTAAATAATTTCATAATAATCAAACTAGGATTCAGATTATTAAGAAAAAACTTGAACGTATCTTTAAGATTACGTCAAACGCCGCAGATATGTTAATATTTCGAGTTCAGTGAGCTTTGAAGAAGGTATTCAGACGGTTGAACATTGAACGGTTGACTTCATCATTATTATTGATGTCATCTGCGTCATTCGAGAAGTTTCAAGTAGCAAGTTAATATTGAAATAGTTATAATATTTACTATATCAAACGATAAAAAAGTTTGATGACCTAGTTCATAATATCTATGTTAGTGTCAGTTAGTTGTTAAATATTATAAATAGAACAAAAAGCATTCACCAAATCCATCCCCATTCTCTTGATTTCAGGGAACCCTTGAGAATCGCTGCGATACACAACGCCACCGGTTCTTGATCATAGGGCATTTTTGAAACTCAAACTTCGAAGTTTCATTTCATTCTCTCAATTTAATCACGAACGAACTTGAAAATGGGGCATTCGCAGTTTCTAATTGAGGATCCATCCAGATAAATTCATAGCACTGTATAGTCATTCCAGCGTAAACTGCCACTTAATACAAGAATTAGAGTGTTGTTCCTGAAGTCACTATAAAATCTTGTTTCTACTACATACCTACTACATTTTTGATTCAGTATTCATTTAAAGAGTTAAAGCTTAACCCTGTTTACGATCTATGATAGGTTCCTAGATGTGCCAGAATTTAATATTTGCACGACCTGTAACCGTAGCCAGTGGCCCTAACCAAGATGAATTATGCTAACTAGCGTTTCTATTCGTTTCGTTTTTAAACCAAACGCGTCACTGGTAGATGACGTGATACGAAGACTCACGTGATCTACCTGTGACGCGATTGGTTTAAAAACGAAACCCCTGGCCCCTGTAACCTGTAAAGATTTACTCTATAAATAAAAATAAGGAATATTTGACTGTCTTTAACGGAATTAATTGAATGCCTTTGTAATATAACGATGACTTAACTGCAACAATAGGTTATCTCAGCTCTCAGCATAGCAAACACTCTGCGTGCTGTTATCCAATCAAATTGTTTTTATTAGCTGATGGGTGATAAGAACAATGTTTCTGTATTTATGGGGCAATTAAAACCGTGCGAAAATATATGTTCATGAAGACATTAAGTCGTTATTGAGAATAGATGGAGCGCCGTAGTATTTAGTTATTAGCACGATCGAGATAGCGTTACGTTACGTGCGTATGGAAATTTCTTTTATGTATTTTAACTTGGTTAATTAAAATTAAATTTAAGTGTTTTATTAGCTTAGTTAAGTTCAATGAAGGTGAGAAGAGTAGGTAGTTTCATTGTATTTTTTATTATTGTAGTTTAGACCAAGGCGCTTTGTTATCACCGGCTTAAACAGCCTATGATGTAAGTCATTAGGTTTGTCCATTAATTTGGTTTTAATAGTCGTTTAGATAGGTACTTACGCAAGCGCGCTGTAAAATAATGTTACTATTGTGTCGGAGAGAACCTTTGTTGCCCGTGGGACGTAACAGATCGCGCCAAACTTTCATGCGATTAATTTGTCGCAGCGATGTTATCGCATCGCACTTGACTGTCTAAAGAGTCTAACCGGTAAAGAAACCGGAGCCTAATTAATTTACAAGCCTCCTTTGTTGCCTTGATTACCATCTTGTTTGAGATAACTGCGGTCATTTTTAAAGTATCAGCCTTATTTGTCGATGATCTCACTTGAATCTTAATGATTAATGTTGTAAACATCCGGATCTTATGAGTTATAGTTTTTAGAGTTCTGTGTTAATTTTAATTTTTCTTTTAAAGCTTCTATGGCTGAACATTTTCTCCACTGCAATCCAATTCGTCTCTTCATTAGACAGTCATTAAGACAGGCAAACATTGTCCAGAGAGTCGAATCCCGAGATGGATAAACTCATAACTGAGTTTGTAAGTAACCTTTAAACGAATGCTACTCGCACTTGTTTAGTTTTTCACTTAGACTGTTTTTTTTTCATGGCCTAGAGAAGGCGAACGAGCGCTCAGGCCACCTGATGGTAAGTGGACACTGTGACCCATAGACATTGATTCACATTCACAAGACTGCCAGCTTAAGACTGCAAATGCGTTGCCAACCCTGAGGACTAAGATGGAATGCCTCTATGCTAGTCATTACACAAGCAGTCTTATCCCCAAACCGGAACACAACAATGCGAACACTGCTGTTTGGCGTTAGATTAATGGATAAGATGGTGGTAGCGATTCGGACGGACCCTGCACAAGGTCCTACCACCCGCATTGTGAAAGGACATAAAATTGTTGACATCAGCGATTTACGGAATAAGTACTGGCTAGAAATAAACTTGACATCACTGAATCACTGAAGTGTAAACTAAAACTTGCATGATGTCATCCGCTATATTTTTGTTTGCTATTGTACTGATTCTTTAAAAATATTATCGCATTATGAATGCCATGACTGATTTCTATCGTGTCAACGTACTAGTCGTTGGTGGTCCACCGCGTAGCACGGAGCTCTTCGGAGTTAAATCTTGACACCAGTAAAGGTGTCATAGACTAACAGTTCACTAGTCTTAAGCCTGTCAGGTCGCCTGACAGTCCTAATTCTGTGAAATGTATAAAACCTGAAGAGGAAAAAATAGTCTATGCTCTAATACGATGAACTGACGGGCCAGTATCGGCCGACAGACTGTTAGTCTATGGTGCCCTTTAGGACTTGAAAATCTGTTATATACCGTAAGTGGGGCGAGTGAGTCGGTGCTTCAGCTCTCAGCATCGGCTGTAGCATGCTTCGTCTCCGAGCTTTCAATTTCCCATCAGGTGAGGTTCTGCTTAAAAATATACTTAACGTGTGACTTCTAGGTTGTGAACCCAAATATTATTCAAAAATGTAATAATTTCAACCGACTCTCATAGTTACCCGACTTACTACGTTTAACTGTCATAGACTCTGAGTACTTTAAGGCAAGGCCAGATACAGAAGGCAGTACTCCTCGACACGGCACGCATTATGAGGACGTTCCTTTGCAAACCTAACCACCGATAGCTTGAGCCCTGCCCGCTGCCGGCGACACTCGTAAGTGTTTTTATAATGTAAATTGTTTGTACTTTTATTGATATTTTACTTTTACATTTGAATATTTATTATAAAAAAACCTAATGTACAGAAAATTCAATAAATATCTAAATAATAACACGTTTATATTAATAAAATATTATCAACTTTAGGAATTCGTAGATAATTTGGTGTAACATATTTAATCCTTAACACTATTATGAATTGACTACATTTTTATAATTTGTTTACGTCTATCTCTAAGAACTAAATTTGTTTCTTATAAAAACCTCACCTCTCCTCGCAAATAATGTCGTTAGTGTTTATATAGAATACCTAGTTATTTTAATTCCCAACGCCACTTATTACCGGTCATCATCATTTCGGCCCACACCCTTCCTCGGCAGGGTGAGGCTTCTTAACTGTTACGCCACCCTGTCCGGTCTTGTGCACAAAGAAAAATGTGTTCGAGTGTATCTCTGTATCCTAAGTACTAAGTCAGGAAATATTTATTAAAATTTTAAATTGTAGTCAATAGGAAGATTAACTTTTCATGGTATATGTAGGTATATGTAACTGCAAAACTTTTAGGTTATTTTAATCACGTGCCAATTACTAAAAATCCTACCAACCAATGATATTTTATATTATATATATATGTAAAATATCATTGCTAGCAACCTTGATAAATAACGTTAAAAAAAACACAGTTGAAATTTGACGCCTGCACAAATAATAATAGCAACAATCAGCTGGTCGCGGAGATCGGTAGGATCGTTGATAGGTGGCAGGCGCTTTCAAACAGCCGCTCGTAACGCAATTTACCAACTTTGTATAAACTTATAAATTAAGTAAACTGTGCTTTACTTCAACACTTTACAGTTGATTTTTAAAGTAATCGCATGTAGGTATAAAAGTTAACCCTGATCCAGTTTCAAAGAAAAAATGCTTGACATCGAACTCGATTGACCGGACTTTCAATCATAATCTAAATAGGGCCTTGACAGCTGATTAATTATGATCTGTGATATTAGCGCGGTCAGTGGCGCTGGCGTCCTGCTGTCGCGTCGCCATCCATAGCGCGTCGATATCGGTACCGAGCCGCACGCATGCGTGGTACATTCCCAAGGATTGACGCATGCCCGCCGCTCCGCACAGACTCGACGCGGATACTTGCGACACCCGACTCCTCTTCGCGCGGCCCTGTCGCATAATGAATTGATTGTACATTCGATACTGACATTGAACGGCAGTGCACGGCGGTCGACCGGGTGATTACGGCCAGTTATTTGCGTTCGGCGCCCGCGATAACGCGCGTCGGCGCGACCCCTCGATCAGCTGGACGCTGACGGACCGGACGCCTCAGTGGGTGCTTGTGTGTGAAAAATGCCATAGTGTCCCTGTGACTCAACCATGGATGTCGCCAAAACCGCTAAGGAGGAGTTCGAAGAAGATGAGAAGACGTCCCGCCGTTGCATGCTCGATGGTAAGAAATTTAAAAAGTTCTGATAATTTGTAATTCGAAGAGCGAAGTACAAAGATCACTGCAACGACCCGACGAAGGCCATCCCATTGTGCCAGCAGCGGGATGATATTGATTTTTCCCAGATGACATTTGACGGTTGTTTACACGCGTAATTAGGTACCTACCTACCTACGAAATTAATGTTAATTCAATCAACCTTATTGTTTTTGCGCTGAACCACATCATACGGTAATCATTCTTTAATTATATTTTTTTTATGATCGAATTGTCATTACTAAGCAAAATAATTTAAAATGATATTATGCACCTTAGCTTTCAAGCAATACAAGCGCGTCACTTTATGTTATAGCTATACCCGCCCGTTTAGAAGGTGCGACGAATCAATCATTGCTAAAAATAAAACGCAATTAGTGTCACAGCTAACCTAGCATCAAATCTTACCTAACAAATTACGTATTACAATCACATCGAAACAAAGATAATTGCAGTTTCGGAAGCAAGTCTTTCCTTAAAGTTATTGGGGGTTACAGGACAGTCGGTATCCTGTTTTGGCAAGTTAAGGTTTTTGTATTGTGTTCAGGTCCCCGCGTGCCGTCGCGAGCATTCACCCCGACTCCCCTAGCTAACTTTTATAGGGTTTTAAAATCGATAAGTCTTTTAGCCAACCGGTTAAAAAGTCTGCTGCCCTTCGCTTTACAAATTAATATGTTAATGTATAATACCGGCTGCTTGGAAAGCAATTGGCGGAAATAAAATCGGTAAACACTGGCCATCTTTAAATCATGGGTCATAAAAACTGGGACCTTTTTAATAGTCTGTAAAGTCCAGGAAAGTACATTACTTAACAGTTTCTTCATAGTTAACATAGGCAATTTTCTTTTTCTATGAAACATGAGTGACAGATATATTGTCAGTCAAGTTCAAGTGTGATAGAGATAGCCATCCGAACGCTATTAAGAAGCTGGTAGTACTGGACACTATTCTGCTTATAGTGCCCGGCCGTTAAGAAGTCACTCCTGACACCTGTCATTTCATTACTAATTATAACCTCAAAACCAATAATAGGTTATAAATTGTACTCCGATGACAGCTGTCAGGATTAACTTCTTAACGGCCGGGCACTATAGTAAGGCACATTGCCTTTGACATGCTATCGTATCGATTTTAACTCCACCGCCATTACTGTCAAAGGAAATACGGTTTTATTTAGGAGAATAAAGGCTCTGATCAAGTATAACTAGTCCATAATCATACAACATCGTATCTTCTCGGAAAAGTAAATGTACCGAGTATTCGTCTGGTTTTATCTATGGTCGGGTACGAGATAGAGTGGGGCCTCTATTCTTAGACATACACCATATCGTCTTTGACCTGTTGTACCTATTGTTTATAACTCGGCCGCCATTATGGGGAAGTAAATAAGAGCTATCAGGACGTTGACAATACGATAATAGGTGAAGACGATATGGTTTTTACCGCCTAGAATCTCGGCCCAGCCTGACAACGCAAGATATACGTAGATATTCTAAACTTTCCGACCATAAACGATGCCATATGTTTATTCACATGTATGCTGCTGTATTGCGTAGTTCTCAACTGTCATAGGTCCGCAGTGCATCAATGCACTCTCAAGGCTAGAAACATAAGTCACGCGTGTTGCAAACACTTTCAACCTAAACTTAAAATTACGTCGAAAACTATAGTACTCCTAATAATTTTAGCAAAATATTATCATCTGATTTGTGTATAAATAAACACTTGCATTTTTTTTTATTTGACCAAGCCTTGTGCTTATTTCGATATTGGTTTAACTTAAGCGAGATGTAACGTCACGTCTAAAAACCTGCCAAGAGCGAGTCGGTCAGCCTTACAATTCTTGTATGGGCCCCCACATATATTTTTTTATACATATTCAGCGGCGATGGTAATAGCTATCACGGTTCATGAGATACAGCCTGGGACAGTAGTCTTAGTAATAAGGTCCCGTTTTACCCTTTGGGTACGTAACCCTATGAAAACGAACATACAACTATCCGGGGTACCTCCAACAACTTTCCGATTATTAAATCTAAAATACCTGACTGCTTTGATACGTCAAAGGCCTTTAATTACGAATAGGATTAGTTACGAGGATAAATTAGTTAGGTATCAATCGAGGATTATATTTGTTTATTACTTAGTAGATAAATCAGTATCTATATTTGCATTATATCCGGGACGTAGTATTAATAAGCACAACTGCTTAAATATCGTACGAACATATTCATATTCGAGTGGCGGCCCCGCACCGGTGGACGGAGTGTTGGACGGCCTCCCACCCGGTGGTCTGACGACCTGGTTAGGATCGCGCGGAGCCGCTGGATGCAAGCGGCTCAAGACCGTGACTTGTGGCGCTCTTTGGGGGAGGCCTTTGTCCAGCAGTGGACGCCCCCGGGCTGATGATGATGATCATGATATTCTAATTGCTGGTGACAGTGCGGTGACCTCTTTATGAAGTGTTTGTTAATAATTTCAACCATACCTACTAGTACTTTTGTTAGTATATTTGTTTTCTTAATGATCATACTTACTAGATAGCAACTTAGAAAATTCAGTGTTTTCTCTCAAGTTCTAAAACCTCTATACTTTGACCCTGACTCATACTTGCGAGGTCCAAACCTCTTTTAAAAGTCTAAGTTTCAATACCTTGGCACAACGGAACTCCAAGAGTCATAAGCAGTTACGAGTATAGGTAGAGTAGAGGTGATTTCGCAAGACCTGTGCATATGTGTGTAAAATAAATAATTACAGGTTTGTGTGTGTGTGTGTGTGTGTGGAACACACGATTCCAGTTGACATAAGTTTCGTTCGTTCCACTTATCACAGTTCTTATAAAACGACTTTCCTGTAGGTGTTATAGGAGTCCTTCACGATTATTCCGTTCAGTTTACACCGTACCTGGAATATAGGTAACGCAACATGACAATGTTGTTGCCGATATTGCAACCACCTTTGAAAACAAACGTTGAAAACAACTACGAGTAGGTTGGCTTGCCAAAGACAATATTTAAGTTGATTACCTAAAGAATGACCATGGCTTAGATAACGACAGCTTGTGAAGATTGTGTAGACATTTGTAGGCAAATGTGTTTTAAGATATTATTGCTAGGTTATTTAATATTTATTTACCTATTTTATTGCACGAATACCTTTTTTTGTACAACAGGCGAAAATTTGCTAAAGACGTTCTCTACCAGTCAACTATCTACGGTGGATTGACGCAATAAAAAGATTTCTTCCGATTATTTGATCCGACCTCGCTGTCCTTTTTTAGGGTTTCAAAGTCAAACTAGGAGTCCTTATAGTCAGTCAGTATGTCTGTCTATATATTGTCACGTTATATCAGAAACTATCAAAGTTACAAAACTGATATATTTTTTGCATACAGATAGTTAATTTTAATTACCTATACTGCGCATTAAGATCAATGAAGAAATAAGGAAACTCCTTTGCCTACATGTAAAACAACAGTAGGTAACTATCTTTTTTCTTACTTTACTATATTACAAATATATGGTTGGATAGCTATTAAAAAACTAATATGTGCACGTCATTATATTTTTTTGAAATTACGAGTAGGATATATTTAACTCTGTAAGAGCCAATTTCGCTAGATTTAAGCGTCCACAGCGAAAACTTAAGTTCACGTTGTTAAGTCAAGTGCACTGTAGGTTTTTTTAACATTGTCTCTTTGACAATTGTTTCCGCTAACAATAAGTAGGTACGCTATCGAGTTTAAAAATATGTTAGCATTGCCAGCAATTCGCAACCCCTAAAACCAAATACTAACTTAACAAAGATGAAAACTTTTATAAACTCATGTAGACAACATTTAAATATAACTAAAAAAAAAAGCTACTAAAACAATACTCCTTACTGCAATGCAAAATTTACGCAAATACAATCAGGAGCAAAAATACCGGGTCAGAGTGCGTTTTTCATACAAACGAGACTATTTAGAAGCCTTCGTTCCTCGCCAGGGGTTGTTTTGAGTGAGGTTTAATAGAGGAGGTCAAGAGTTCTTAAGATACCTAACTGATCGCACAACCAGTTAAAACCACAGCGGGAGAGTTTGGGTGAGCACTTGGATTTGCTTACATTTTATATATTTTATATTTTTAGATGTTTTTCTGAACACGCTCAATTCCGGCGTTAACCGCAGATTCATTCAGTTGGGTATCCTAGGCACTCTGGAAGTCCTGTATCGATGCTCGGGGTATTCATCATCAGATTTCACTAAAAGCATTCCCTGGCGAGGACCTAAGGCTTCGAAATAGCCTCTTTAATATGAAAAACGAACTCTGACCCGTTATTTTTGCTCCTGAGTATATTAAAGCGCCAGGTGTATCGAGTTCTGCGGCTTTGGATCGATACCCGTTTCGTCCGCATTATCAGATGATGCGTAACGATTCGTTATGAAGTGATACGACAGCCGTTACTTCATCTAATCTGTACACAATTGCTGTAGGTAGTATTGTATTGTTCTGGGTGTATGTTTTCGGTTTTGGTAGATGGAGGTTAACAGAACATGCATAACGCTAGCGTTTTTCGAAAACCGACAAATGAATTACCATGCGGCCGACGCGATAGATCGTCGGCCTGCGTCATTTCGTCAGATTTCGAAAATTCTCTAGGCCCTAAAATCTTTGTTTTTTTTAATACATTTTGACAGCTTTCGATAATTGTTTACGTTAGCACAGTTGTTCCAGAATTAAGTAAAATTTCATCTAATTTGACTATGCTATAGGTTGGTTGTTCTTGGCATGAATAATTAATAATAGAAAACATTTTATTCATACACATGTTTTCTTTTTTAAATATATAATTTATACAGTTTTTAAGGGGAGGGATAAAGCAATACGTTGTAAGGTTAGGTACAATGTCTATTTTTCAAAACAATCCCGTCAATTTCAACTCTTTTTATTTGGTAATTTTATTGGTGTTTTGTTATCAATTAACAAGTACTTCCACATTACATTATTAAACACTTACAGCTATCTATACTTACCTATCTATGTGTTACATAAAAAACAAGTTGTTTAAAAACCTGGTTGAAATCATGCAAGTCGAGCTATCCTGTACTTTAGGTTTATTTGATATACAATACAAGCATAAAGTAACAATCATTGCGTTCCATCGATCGAACGATTAATAGAAAACAGAAAAGATGAGATGAGAGATTTTACGCACCATAGCGCATGTGTGTACTAATCCGTATCTTTGTGTTTTCTACAATTGATACAATAGAGAGGGTACTTACAACTTTTCTTAAGTTACTGCAAATTGGAGTATTCGCAGTAGGTATTTCCTTTAGCAGTAGCTTTTAGCATTGCCTGTAGTTTAATCGATGAAAAAATACACAGATAAAAAACTTATTCTTTATTGTTGTCTTTATTGTTGTACTTTAGTGCTTCACTGAGATACTTAACTGATAATAGCTCCCAGCTTGCATTTCGCTCGCATAAACTGGCGTGTTATTGCCCATTCGTGTACTCAAGAGCTAAAAATAAGTACGAGGAGCGTCGATTACAAACATCAATGAATGTGCATGAATACTAACTTAAAGCAGTTGCTATTTTTAGGTAGCGGCGGGATTTTGTGCGTTAGTATTGTTAGTAAGCATAGTAAAGTATTTTTGTTCGTTGTTGCCCGGTGTGTTATAGTTGTCGTGTTCTGAAAGGCCCGATTTGACAGATGTTAACGCAGTACAAAATATAACCTTAAAATGTGTTTGCGGTTCGGGCCTTTAAGAGCGTGAGAACTATAATTTGCTTTAAAAAACACATCAATCTAATTGCAACCGCTTATTCCAGAGCCGATAAAACCTCCTCGTTTAAATCAGATTTCAATTAAAAACTTACAATAAAACCAGTCCATCCGTGTAAGAGCTATGAAACAGTAAGACTGGCATTGGCGTTAAACTTACCATCATACTTTTTGGAGGGTTAAAATATATTCACAAAGCGAATTAGCAAAGCAAGGTCAGTGGGAATTTAAATATTGTCATATTTCTGCAAGTTGGCCATATGGTAAAGAGAAAAATCTTTCAACCAGCCAGCGCTTTGGACAAGAAGCCATTGTTGTAGTTATTATGAAAAACTATGTCAGTACGTTTTTCATTTTTTTTATTTGTTTTTTTTTTCCAAGAAATAAAATATATAATAAACGGCCCAACAGATTTTCATGGAGCATTCCGATTAAACCAGATCTGTCTTTCAACAAATACGCATCTAAAAAGGATCATTCGATAGGATGACGACGCGCTGGCCTAGTTGGTAGTGACCCTGCCTCCGAAGCTAGCAGTCCTGGGTTCAAATCCCGGTAAGGGCAGATATTTGTGTGATGCGCGCGAATATTTGTTCCTGAGTCATGGGTGTTTACTATGTATTTAAGTATATATTTCTTTATATAAGTATTTATATCGTTGTCTAGTACCCATAGTACAAGCCTAGAGCTTAGTTTGGGACTAGGTCAATTGATGTGACACTGTCCCCTGATATTTATTTTATTTATTTATTTATTTATTCGTTTAGAAGCTACGATGCCATAGACAGACACACATTTTTTGTCGGGGGTTAATAATGCCACTACAACAACACATTACATTACATCTGTCACATGTTAGTTTAAATACTTTAAATGTTACTATCACACAATAAATTAAATTAAATGTTTAATTAATAACGTGAATAATAAATTAAAATAACCAGTAAACCGAGCTGCCATGGAAGCAACGAATTAATATTAATGTATAATTTTGTGTTGCATTGAAGTCGGTTCTCATGATCATACCCTTGAACTGACTGGTCCAAGACGACTACCGACCGGTTTGTGCACCTATTTTTCGCATCTTGTTGACGAGCAGTAGGTACTCTTACCATGAGTGACAATTAACGTACTCGCTAGCGAGTCGAATGCTCTATCCTTGGCTACCTCGCAGTATTCTTATAGAGTGTGAGGGACAGAGCATTCGACTCGCTATTGACTACGGTAATTGTAACTCATGGTAGGGGTACAGTTAGTTTTAGCACAGGTTTTAGACGGAAATAAAGTGGTCTCTTTTGCTACTCATAGGTTCGGGTAACGCCGGAAAGACTAGCATAATAATATACGAGGGCGAGGGAGAGAAGAACAGTTATCTGCAGACAAAACGTAACACCCTTACTAAATTAACTTAATTGTACAGGGTGTTACTTTTCTTTACATAGGACTGTACAAAGCCGAAGATCTTTTAAAGAGCTATTGCACTATACTAACGTCTTGCACAGATGTGTAGGTATGTATAGGTACCTACTCAATGAATAGAATGGTTTTAGTCATGTTAAAGTGACGTAGGAATGAACAGAACTTGAAGTTATCCTTACATTATACTGTAATTTTACATCCGACACATTTATAAGTTGACTAATGGGTGGGGATGCCCGGGCGGGGCAGGCGGTCGATCATTACTTCGATTCACCCATGCCAGCATCCCACTTTGCTCTCATCTAGGTCGGGATAACAGAATACGCATCTTTTATAATACGTAATAATAAATCTATACTAATATTACAAAGAGGAAAAAAATGATTTTGTACGAATAAACTCAATGCTACATTATCCCTGAATAGGTTACTTTTTATCGCGGAAAAATGAACGGTTCCCGTGGGTCGGACGAGCTCGCTGGCAGAAGCTAGTTATACGCAATAAAGGTAGTATTATCCGCTATTCCGGTTAAGAAACAACGGTTATCTTGAGTTTATTTTTGAGATTAAATATGTAACTATAGATTTTTAGACTTTAGAACGCTAATTAGTCGTAGTTCCATAAATATGAGTGATATTAAACGATTTGTTTAAGAAATTTAGATAAATACGGTTTATCGTTAGTGGACACCGCGATTTGAACTTTGAATCTTTAATAATATTTGATAATTACCATAATTGAAATTTAACTGTTTAAACAATTTGGATATCAATTTAATCACTGTTTAACGAACTTAGCTGGTTTATTTTAGACTACTAATTTGTGATTGAACAAACTACTTAATCAGAATAACAACCGTCATAATTATTATGACGATATTTTGAGCAACAAACCTCTAGTACGAATGGATACGAATACAGCTAAATACAGGGGGTATTATTTATTTCAATTTGATGAAATCTATCATCAATTTAACAATGCAATAAATATTTAGATTCCAATTTCGCCGTTCATAACAGAAGGTCCCACAGGTGACATACCTTCTTGACCATATCCACTCATGCAGTGACTAACCACACACAACCCAGTTTCTTCCGATAGCGAAGGCGGGTATCTTGGAATAGACTTCACCCTCGAAAAAGAACGTCCTTATTTAGGATGAAACTTTGTTTACAGATATAATAGAACGTAAAGTTTAGCTGCGATAAATATATACACCGCTTTTAAGATAGCTTCATTTGAACAAACTAACAGTGTTGTCAGTGCGATAAACGTTCAGATACTTAATAGGGAACAATGTCTAATAAATAATACTATAACAGCAAGTGTAAGGTCATGACCGACGTCAGTTGCCCTTATCTAACTCTAAATGTTAGATAGTTCAACTGTTAGACTATTATAAGCTAGAGCTCGTGACTTCTCCCAGTCTCGCGTTGTCGAATAAATGTATTAACCGCTCAACTCTCAGTATTGTATTGGAATACATTTAAATAAAGGGTGCCCATTCGTTTATACTCCCCATTTCATGCCTTTACGGCTCTTTAAGGGTTATATATTCCAAATTTATTGTTTTAACATTAAGTCAATTAAATAGTGTGTTATATGTTCAGCCAGCCAGTCAGTAAAGAAACAGGTGTATAATTCAAGATTTTAGTACCTGAGCAGTGAGTAGGTATAATAAACGCATCACTCGTAAATTTCTAGCGTAATATTTTTATAGCTTACTGTCTTCTGCGTTTAGATATAAAACCACTTACAACAACCGCTTACGGCCATAAAATATTACTTATTTAAATGTACCACTTGTAATGGTAGCCATGAGACTTCAACATGGCGTCCCAGTTGGCTGTGAGTCAACACAAACACAGATGTGCCCCAGCACGCGAGGCTGCTCCACTTGTTGTAATCGGGTTCAAAGGGTACCTACCAGAAAATATTTTTGGGCATTTTATAGATTGTGTAAAAGGTTGGTGCGTACCTCAAAGTCGGACATTGATATTTAAAGATAAAGATCCGTTTATTCGCAACAATACAATATTACATCATATTTGATTGTAAGAAATCATATTCATTACACTTTTTATGACAAATCAATGTAAAAGGGGCAGATCAACAATATTTTTAACGTAATGTACATTTGAGTTAATTTAACATAAAGGTAAGTGATAAGGCAAGTGTGAAATTTGATTCATTATGGGTAGATAAACTGTGCTATACTTTTACATATTTACGTGTTGGCTAACTTAACAAATGACAATCTCAACTGACATTTATTTTGAAACCGTGACGTGTGTTCGTCATTCTATTTCTGTAAATATGTTGCTGCCTTAACTCCCAATCCCAGTTGACTATCATGACGTTGACTTCCGCAACACCTGTATGTATGTCCGAAGTTCGACAAGATGTACGAGTATACATACATATATACATGTGTATGAAAACATGTATGAGTAGTTGACAAATGAGGTTGACATTTAACCTTTTAGCCTTAAATATAATTTGCAAGATCATTAAAGCTTTTTTTATAGTTACCTTGACAAAAGGTGTTTACGTGTACCTCAAACCTACTAAATTAATTGATAGCAATTGCATGAATAAGCTATTCAAGTTCTACAGTCGTCAGACAGACATTACTGAGAGTCCTATGTGCCGATAAAGGCTACTAAACACATACTTAAGTACAGGTGTAGTGCATAATTGCTTTCCTTCGTATTTTCACGGAAACGTACGAACGTGTCATGCTACTTCAGTCAACCTCAGTTAATTCTAATCCTAATTCATTGTTCGGATTCATAAAACATACTTATCTGTTACCACAATCCAACAAAAAACATCTAATTCCAAAAATAACTTGTCAAAATCGCAGCAGTAAGTTACAAAGCAATTGTACTAAAACGTGTCAAGCTACTTCAGTCAACCTCAGTACTTTTTGTACTGTGACCGACTGAAATAGCAAGACACGTTCGTACGTTTCCGTGAAAATACGAAGGAAATCAATTTTGCACTACACCTGTATACAATGAGACGATGTGCCAGTTATCGTAGTTGCTAGTGGAAAATATTTCCGTGAAAAAACGAGTACCGTAAACTGGGGCAATGTTACCCCGTAAATCAAAGTACCCCCAGTTTACCGGTATTTAATATTCAGTTTTGAAAGGTCTTCTATGTATTTATTAGTGCTCTGTTCATTGATCGTCGTCTCGTTGGCTTTGGGACTAGTCAATTTGTAGGACACCTATTTCATTTGAAGTGTTATGGTTAACAAAGGCGGCAGTACAAACCGACCCCCCTCCTTTTTTTATGCCGGTGTTATTGTCTCACTGCACTTGGCTTGGCAAAAAATAAATAAATTTTATTTTGCAAACAGCAGACCATAGACTACTTTCTAAAACAAATTGATTCGACTTTCGACAAATTGAGCCCGCGGCTGCGTCCCGCGATAGCCTGACATTTCGTATTCTTAGATACTTCTCCAATCTCGTAATTCTGAAACTCGTAGACTAGGATTCTAGACCTTATGTTAAAGTTACCGATGTTAGTATTTGCAATGTAACGTTTCGGGAGATAAGAGTTTGGAAAAGAAACAGTGAAATTGCGGCTGTGGCTAACTGGCCACGTAGTTACTTCCTAGTTTAGGAAAACACTGTTTTACATGATAGATACTTATTATTTACCGGTGTTCTTGTTAAAATGTTTTCGCAACGCGTCCTATTCGAATCTATTGATGTGTAGTAACTTTTATCTAATCTTTTGATCCAAAGTGGCCGTAAATCCATTTATAATTTACTAATATTTGTATTCTGGGCGGTTGCACACGAGATCGAAGAATACGAGTAGCGTTGTGAATAGTATTACTGACTGATCACGAAATAAAACACCCCTAATACAAGGAAATGTCAAATCTAGACTTTTTCTTCTGGGTTTTATTTAACCACTTTGTTGGCGTGACCATATGTTCATGTAAAATTACAGCTTTCTAGTACTAAGGGTCTCTGAGCTAGTATGCGGACGGACGGACGGACGGACATGGCGAAACTATAAGGGTTCCTAGTTTGACTACGGAACCCTATAAATGAAAGACACGTTAAATCGACATCTATTTATTCCTGTACGTGATGATTAAAGATTATATTTGAAGAGTATCTGCGAAGTTATAACATTATAGCACAAATTTAACATTATAATAGGAATTAGTAGGTAGTTGCGACTTGCGTCCCGCCCTGTGGTCCCGCATCCTCGCTTCGCTGCGTGTTAAACAAAGCCTATGCCTATACTGTGTACCTATTAGGGAAATATTTTTTAAAAGTGTTTTGTACTCCAGAATATACCGTAATAAAAAGCATACAAACATCAAATTTTACCTCTTGACTTACGTTAAAAATACCTTCAGTAATATTGTACGAGAATACCAAACTCGTATATTAAATTGTTTGTGGAATCCAGAATTGAATGAATGGCATTCTTAGTGAATGGCGCGTAAAGTGCTGCGGCTGGCGGGTAATTAATAGGGCGCTATTAAACTAAACGGGCGTGTACTCCGTATCGGTTACTGTAAATTGTATCTTACTTACTAACTATAGAACTCGTTTCAACATGTCTTTTGCCGCCTGAATTAAGTCTAAAAGTGAAGAAGCAAGATCAATGTCACGCTACGTATTTAAAAACTTGAATGAAAAAACGGAATTTTAGAGAACAAGACAATCCGTCTTGTAGGATAGTAAAAAAGTATAGGTACTAACTTGTCAAATTCAAGAACAAATAATCGTATTCAATCCTAATTCATTGTTTGGATTCATACAACAATCTTACCTGTTACCACAATCCAACAAAAAACATCTAATTCCGAAAATAACTTGTCAAAATCGCAACAGTAAGTTACAAAGCAATTGTACTAATTTCACAATGCTTGAGTGATTATACCCCGCAGTAGGCGATACGTGTATTAAGCAAAATACTTATTTTGAAACGGTTATGTAACTGGCCACATTGGTACAGGGGACGGTGATGACTCCCATTAAAAACAAATGCCGACCTAGTCTATGACTAAAAGAAAAGAGTATCATGTCATGACCATAAAGAAAAGGAAACGGTAATGTATGTGGCCAGCGGTAAAGTGCTTTTGAAAATAGATCTATTTTTAAGTGTCTACAAAATAAACAAACGAACATCAATGGAGAGACAATAAAGGAATATTAGAAAAAAGGAATAAGAAAGACTATAATGCCCTTTCATATAAGAATTGTGTCTACTTTCTAGCGGGGAATAAAAAAGAAATAACTTCTGTAGACATGACACGACAGATAAGTGATTAACGCACCGTAGCTTCTTGTTTCTGTTTTAGATTCAAAAATGAATCTGACACGACGCTCTCAGCCGTAATTCTTTGTATAAAGTAAGATATCTTGCTTTTATTTATTTACTTTATGAAATACAGCGTCAAGTATCTTCTGTCGCTGAAAAAAATCGTACATTACCGTTACAGCCAATATCTCAAACAAAGATGACCTTTATCTTTTATCTATAAAGACAGACATGAATAGGTCACTAGACAAATACGGTTATTATGAAACGAGTGTCTGACTCTAGGCTGTAATCAAATGATCTTTGGCTTTATACTATATGTAGTAATAAATAACTACCAGACCAACCGGACGATCTGAAACTTTATCTGTAATACTAGATTATTAACGCCATTGACCTTTAGTATAGACGTTTTGTATTTATTTATAATGAAAAATGAAAAATGGAAAAAAGAAACCCTGTCTTTTTAATTCCACTAGGATTTGGGGTTAATGACGTAGCTCCAGGCATTTGTCTAGCACTTGTGTAATATGCAAAGTCAGTCGCGGTTGTTGCATACATAATACATGTTTACCAACTTTACACACATGCATCAAAGTCATTCGAGGAATTGGAAATTCAGAAGGTACCTATGCGTTTAAACCCTCTTTTCAAGTCAAGTCCGTTAAGGGTTAAAAATCTGTCACTGTCCAGGGAGTGAAAGGAATAGCGCCATGTCAGTTATATTAAGCCGGTTGCACACACATTTTTAAAATTAAGTATTTCAATTTTTTTTAATGTTTTTGAGTTGACTTACTTCCATGGCGGTTGCATGGCCAAGCTCCTTGCCCCTGTACCCACGTACCATTGTTTGGTATAATTGTATCTTTGGGAAAACACCCAGTCACGTCCACTAGCGAGTCGCGACCTGCGTGACTCATGAAGGATTGAGATAGATGCGGTCCGTGTGTCAACGACTAGTGTTGGCACTAACTCCAAACACCTTTCATTTGACGTATCATCAGTATCATTACGCAGAATTTTCATTTGATCGAAAGGCATTTCTCGCCGCATGAGAACATTTTTTTGGTAGTCCAAGTCTAATCTAACCTTTTTTTTGACGGAGAGGAAAAGTCATTACATCGCCCCCCCGCCGGCTAGGGAAGCCAAATGGGGGAGGAGGTATGACGGACTCTCAACCACCTCAGAGAGTTGATGTGGAAGCATACCGTCTAAAACCTGGCTGTTAACGGGGGCACCGTGGGCTGATGACTATGCCAACGCTGGGTGCCCCCCAAGTCTAACCTAACCTATCCTAACCTAACCTAACCTGAGTAATTAATGTTTAAGATGTCCATTAAACACCGTGGTTCCACTAGAAAATAGCTTTGAATGAAATGATACAATCAATGAAATGAAGGTCGATAAAATGATCGCTTACCAATCTGTGGTAGTGATACTGCCTGTTAGCGGGCAAGTATTTCCTTTTGAGTCTCGGATGACATCTAAATAAATTATTAATATTTACAAAGTATAAAACAACGTCGCTTTCTACGGTCCATCTGTATGTATGGTTAGATCTTTCAAACTGCGCAACGGATTTTAATGAGGTCATCATTACATACAATGGTTTAAGAGAAAGGTTTAATAATAATTCAGGATTATGTACGAATGTCACAGAAAACTCACATAACCAAAGCGAAGCGAGTACGGGTCGCTTCTTAATAATATAAGTCTGTGTACCTAACTATATCGTTGTCCAGTACTCAAAGCACACCCCTAGAGCCCTAGAACTCAGATTGGGATTAATTTAATTTGTGTTAAACGGTTCCCTTATTATTATTATTCATTTATTTAATTTTCGTAGCGCGGGTTGGCTGGTCGATTGAAGAATATTCAAGATACTTATGGACACTTTGGTAGAACACTTATATTTCCTAAAAAATAGCATGGTGGCAGAAGGTGAATCAAAAAGTAAGGCGTCAGTCGCCTTAGTGCAAAACAAACTAAAGCAGCTACACTGCACTTAAGCATTGAACCCGGAAGTACCTAATTCTTGGTCATAAACCCTCCTATTGATTTGGTGAACCGAACGGCTAAAGAGCTATTAATACTCTCAATGATACGATCCTGTATCGGACAACAGCAGGACCTAAGATTAGCTATCTACGTTTATTACTCATTTAGCTACCAACTGATAAGTCTTAATAATCACTTTTGGTATGAATAATTAGTTTTTTCTCAACTCATCGTTTTAATCATCTTGGTCGTTTCACGTCCGTTCATTGTGGCCCGTTCCACTTTGTTGCCTCTGGGATTCCGCACGAGGTTGTTCTTTCTAAACTGAAATCAGCTGATCTTTAAAAGTTGGCGAATAATTAAATGTGTAATTAGAGCTTTAAAAATTATAGTGCAATATTGTTGTTCTTGCACAAATATTACTTGAACATTAATATGTACCTATTTCAAAAAAAAGCTGTTGACTTGAGGTGTGTCAGTGTGGTCTTCTCTTGCTTCAATTCCGATTCCATATTGGTTTTGTAAACGGAAGACCGTTGATGACACTGCTAAACCATCCATACATTTTCAGTGTAGGTACTCGTAGGTACTCGTAATAGTCGTAATATAGAATTACCAGGTCACTAAATGATTGCGCAACCTGTCGGTCTATGACATTTGGGGGCCATAGCGGCCATACACGATTGAATAAGGACTGAGTGCATTCAACCGACAGGCTCGATCAACCGCATCGGGTGCACCTGCTGTCGCCAACCGGTAAAAAAAGCTGCAAAATGTGCAACCGCACAGCTGGCTAAAACTGCAGCTCCCTGCAGAGATCTTAAACTGTTAGCAGTCTGATGCTTAGTTATTAAATCTTAATTTAACTTTTAGTTACAACATTTTAAGGTATTTTAAATGCAGTGTGAATTGACCTTCAAACATTGAGAGAACACGTACTGCAAAATAAAGATTAACCGACGTCATTACGTTGCGATAAGTGCACAGTACAAACATAATTTTCGCGAGCACACACTCAAAATCTTGATTGATGCGGCATCTCACCAAATCACTTTCTCCGGTTTTTTGTTATGTTACATTAGAAGATAACGTTCGTTAATTTCTTCTGGTATCGCCGAGTAATCGAAAAGCTTGGGGATTGGTTCGGAGCGCGGCACGCTTGCATCGCACTGCGGGCCTCAGTCAGTTCTGCGCCGCCAGCGAAGGCACGCCATTCCGCCTTCGAGTTAAAAAAAACATGGCTGAAAACGCCGTTTCATAGAAAAGTTTGCTAGTAGTTCTGTACTTATGGAAAATGAGTGAGGAACAGGAGCAGTGTGACTCTCTTAATTCGTGGGAGCTGAACGGACTGAACTCCTTGGACCTATGGGATTACACCGTCGAGCTGGAGTGTCTGCAGGGAACCGAAGGTCAGATTTGCGCAAGGCGAGAGGCGTTCTGACGTTTACTGGAGCGGTTGCGCTCAGATCGCTTTGCATTGCACCATGAAATTGTTTCACTAGGGTATTATAATTCTTTTAACGGTAAAATAGATTAGTCTAAGCCGCGGTTAGCTTCGGTGTTAACGTTTTTGTTTGCGTTTTTAAAGATAGACTGAGTTACAGTTCAAAAGGTTCTTTGTGTTTGTGTAGTCGAGATTTCATTCCATAATTATTGACTTCTGTTTCCTGGGTCATTGAGCTACATGAGCTATAAGCCATGCGACACAATGGCGAGATTTAAGCTATTAGTGAAACTGGGTGTGTTTTATTGGTTTAATCGTGTCATCTTGCTTTAATTGAGCTTCCCGCATTGTCTGTATGAGAGTCATCCTTAATCACGACCGGCATTTCTAACATTCTCAACTTAATATTCATGTTATTTGTGATTCTGGTCCCGTGACGTTTTCTTTATTTTGGCAACTTTCTGCGACAATGATACTAATGTTTTCAGTGTATCATTGGATGTTTTTTAAACCAGTTACACGTACAGTATGCGGACTCTATTTAAAATTTATGTGACTTCTTCCTGTCTTAAATCTACCACTGCGAAATAAAGATTACAAAATCTAGCATGACTGCTAGAGTTACATTATGTAGGTTAAGGTGTTCTAACATTTATTGTCAGTCGTTTATGTTATCTTACAATTAGTGGTGTTGACTTAACCTCATAAAGAACTTAATCAACTAGATACCCACAAGCCTGATAAGTGGTTGCACTGGTTATCATCGGCGCAGACGCATTGTGTAACTCCGTTATCATTAACCTGCCAGGTCATAGTGACGTTGTTGATTGAATTTACATACAATACAGGTATATTGCCGTACTATTTTGTATTTAAATGTACAACATTCCATGGTTTTGATTTGTGGTTGTGACGTAAGAAAATTGACATCATAATTTTTTACCTTTTAAGAACTACTTCTTGATAAAGATATTCCTACTTTGCTCGATTTGATATGAATCGGCACTGTCCGTGTCTCTATCTAGTTCTAGGTATTTATAGTTACTCAGCGTATATTTTCTTATTCGTTATTTTTCCTTCGATTGTACAATTCATAATATGATTAAGAAATGGTCACGTCGAATCACGGAACGCCTAGTAACGTAATACACCAGAATATAACGAATGTAGGTATCAGTTAATAACTAAGCAGTCATTTACCTAAAACCTGCATGAATACAAAATAAAAACGCCATACGATCGCCTCGCGATTACGTGTAATTACCTACATGCTACTCCATTATTTCGGCTTCCGTATTTCAAAACATGTAAACACGTAAAAAACATTGATTACAGATTGAAACTAAATGTTACAGTTTTTTTATTTGATTGTAATGTGCTTTTAGCTTTTAGTGTTATTGACGTCTGGCGCATCTGATAATATATATATATATATTATTAGAAATATGCAACCTTATTTGTAGCCGGGGAAAGTTTAATCTGCCATGACTTTAAAGTTGAAGATACGTCATCTGGGCATGCAATCTTTGGGAGTAGCCATCGCAGCCCCGAACGGTGTACGATACAGGATGTTCACAGTTAAAAGTAATTTGGCCATACTTAAAATAAATGAATGTAAGCCTTTGAACATATTTTTGTTATATTATTGATTAATTAGTAAGGTCGGCCACTTACCCCTAAGGTAGGAAAAAAGGGGTCGAAGTTAAACCAACTATAATTATAATTATTATAAGCATTGACAATGATTCATAATTAAATTGACAAACACGTCCCAGAGTTTGTGTGAGAATCAATGTCACTTGCTAATGTACATGTTTACACACATGTGTGCAACGCAAGGCTAAACAATTTTTTTTAAATACAATATTTTTAGGGGATCTAAGCATAGGCTTCATTAGTTGGGATTTAAGTTGATTCACGATAATTAGGATAAAACAGCAATTTAACGTAGCGTTGAGGTATTCAGCTAATGAGTTTGTTTATTTTACTATTATTATTATATTAGCAGCAATAACTATTTATTGAATAACAAACTACTAACTTATTTATTAGCCTACTTTAGGTAATGAACTTATCCAGACTTAATTTAATTAGGGTAGAGAGTTTTAAGGCAATCTCCGTCATAAGCAAGATTTTTCTTAAACAATGGAATTTAAACCTAAAATTCTGTTGTAAAGAGGGGACAACAGAATTTTAAGTAGGTATTCTTAGGATGATGACAGTTCCGTATAAATTTATTGCAATGGCTCATAGGTCATACGCGTAACATTAGTTTGAGTTGAAAAGGCTTCTCGCTTTGAAATTATATTAGGTTTCTAAAGAATATATGTGAAAAACATATATAAGGTCAAGCAACATTTGCTCACTACATAATTATCGCTGATCTGACGAAGCCGTTGATTAGGAGGTGCCCCGCAATGCGGAGCTTTCATATTTGCTTACCGAGCCTTAAGGAAAAATATGCAACTAGCAAAATAATAGGTTATGATCTGTCCTTTTGTGTTTTTTTAACTTAATTGAATTTGTTCATTCATAAGCCAAATGAAATCTGTGCAAAACAATAGGTTGCAAAACACCAAATGCATTCGCGAAAAAAACACTCACCGAATCGTTACTCGGCGAAACGTCTGCGAACCGATTATCTGCAAATCATCTTTTCCAAACCTCCAATACGTTTATAAGAATGTTTAGGATTTCTATTTATTACTAAAGATTATAAATCCCCTAAGCAAACAAGACCAGCATTTTATCTATATAGGTATATAAAAGGCAAAACTGACTGCATTATATCAACGCACAGCCTGCCGTTTCGTCAAAATATCTTTGGTCAAATGTATCATTTCCCAAATTTTTCATTTGCCAAACCAATGTTAAACAATGTTTTCAGAATTTATTTCAGTACTATCGTGTAGAACCCTATGGGTTAAGTTAGGTTAGTTTTTATAAAATCCTGAAATATTTACGGTTACAGAAAACAAAGCAGTTTGGCAAATGCAAATTTGGGAAATGATACATTTGACCAAAAATATTTTGACGAAACAAAGGTAACCCGATATTGGGAGCCTGCCGTTTCGTCAAAATATCTTTGGTCAAATGTATCATTTCCCAAATTTTTCATTTGCCAAACCAATGTTAAACAATGTTTTCAGAATTTATTTCAGTACTATCGTGTAGAACCCTATGGGTTAAGTTAGGTTAGTTTTTATAAAATCCTGAAATATTTACGGTTACAGAAAACAAAGCAGTTTGGCAAATGCAAATTTGGGAAATGATACATTTGACCAAAAATATTTTGACGAAACAAAGGTAACCCGATATTGGGAGCCTGCCGTTTCGTCAAAATATCTTTGGTCAAATGTATCATTTCCCAAATTTTTCATTTGCCAAACCAATGTTAAACAATGTTTTCAGAATTTATTTCAGTACTATCGTGTAGAACCCTATGGGTTAAGTTAGGTTAGTTTTTATAAAATCCTGAAATATTTACGGTTACAGAAAACAAAGCAGTTTGGCAAATGCAAATTTGGGAAATGATACATTTGACCAAAAATATTTTGACGAAACAAAGGTAACCCGATATTGGGAGCCTGCCGTTTCGTCAAAATATCTTTGGTCAAATGTATCATTTCCCAAATTTTTCATTTGCCAAACCAATGTTAAACAATGTTTTCAGAATTTATTTCAGTACTATCGTGTAGAACCCTATGGGTTAAGTTAGGTTAGTTTTTATAAAATCCTGAAATATTTACGGTTACAGAAAACAAAGCAGTTTGGCAAATGCAAATTTGGGAAATGATACATTTGACCAAAAATATTTTGACGAAACAAAGGTAACCCGATATTGGGAGCCTGCCGTTTCGTCAAAATATCTTTGGTCAAATGTATCATTTCCCAAATTTTTCATTTGCCAAACCAATGTTAAACAATGTTTTCAGAATTTATTTCAGTACTATCGTGTAGAACCCTATGGGTTAAGTTAGGTTAGTTTTTATAAAATCCTGAAATATTTACGGTTACAGAAAACAAAGCAGTTTGGCAAATGCAAATTTGGGAAATGATACATTTGACCAAAAATATTTTGACGAAACAAAGGTAACCCGATATTGGGAGCCTGCCGTTTCGTCAAAATATCTTTGGTCAAATGTATCATTTCCCAAATTTTTCATTTGCCAAACCAATGTTAAACAATGTTTTCAGAATTTATTTCAGTACTATCGTGTAGAACCCTATGGGTTAAGTTAGGTTAGTTTTTATAAAATCCTGAAATATTTACGGTTACAGAAAACAAAGCAGTTTGGCAAATGCAAATTTGGGAAATGATACATTTGACCAAAAATATTTTGACGAAACAAAGGTAACCCGATATTGGGAGCCTGCCGTTTCGTCAAAATATCTTTGGTCAAATGTATCATTTCCCAAATTTTTCATTTGCCAAACCAATGTTAAACAATGTTTTCAGAATTTATTTCAGTACTATCGTGTAGAACCCTATGGGTTAAGTTAGGTTAGTTTTTATAAAATCCTGAAATATTTACGGTTACAGAAAACAAAGCAGTTTGGCAAATGCAAATTTGGGAAATGATACATTTGACCAAAAATATTTTGACGAAACAAAGGTAACCCGATATTGGGAGCCTGCCGTTTCGTCAAAATATCTTTGGTCAAATGTATCATTTCCCAAATTTTTCATTTGCCAAACCAATGTTAAACAATGTTTTCAGAATTTATTTCAGTACTATCGTGTAGAACCCTATGGGTTAAGTTAGGTTAGTTTTTATAAAATCCTGAAATATTTACGGTTACAGAAAACAAAGCAGTTTGGCAAATGCAAATTTGGGAAATGATACATTTGACCAAAAATATTTTGACGAAACAAAGGTAACCCGATATTGGGAGCCTGCCGTTTCGTCAAAATATCTTTGGTCAAATGTATCATTTCCCAAATTTTTCATTTGCCAAACCAATGTTAAACAATGTTTTCAGAATTTATTTCAGTACTATCGTGTAGAACCCTATGGGTTAAGTTAGGTTAGTTTTTATAAAATCCTGAAATATTTACGGTTACAGAAAACAAAGCAGTTTGGCAAATGCAAATTTGGGAAATGATACATTTGACCAAAAATATTTTGACGAAACAAAGGTAACCCGATATTGGGAGCCTGCCGTTTCGTCAAAATATCTTTGGTCAAATGTATCATTTCCCAAATTTTTCATTTGCCAAACCAATGTTAAACAATGTTTTCAGAATTTATTTCAGTACTATCGTGTAGAACCCTATGGGTTAAGTTAGGTTAGTTTTTATAAAATCCTGAAATATTTACGGTTACAGAAAACAAAGCAGTTTGGCAAATGCAAATTTGGGAAATGATACATTTGACCAAAAATATTTTGACGAAACAAAGGTAACCCGATATTGGGAGCCTGCCGTTTCGTCAAAATATCTTTGGTCAAATGTATCATTTCCCAAATTTTTCATTTGCCAAACCAATGTTAAACAATGTTTTCAGAATTTATTTCAGTACTATCGTGTAGAACCCTATGGGTTAAGTTAGGTTAGTTTTTATAAAATCCTGAAATATTTACGGTTACAGAAAACAAAGCAGTTTGGCAAATGCAAATTTGGGAAATGATACATTTGACCAAAAATATTTTGACGAAACAAAGGTAACCCGATATTGGGAGCCTGCCGTTTCGTCAAAATATCTTTGGTCAAATGTATCATTTCCCAAATTTTTCATTTGCCAAACCAATGTTAAACAATGTTTTCAGAATTTATTTCAGTACTATCGTGTAGAACCCTATGGGTTAAGTTAGGTTAGTTTTTATAAAATCCTGAAATATTTACGGTTACAGAAAACAAAGCAGTTTGGCAAATGCAAATTTGGGAAATGATACATTTGACCAAAAATATTTTGACGAAACAAAGGTAACCCGATATTGGGAGCCTGCCGTTTCGTCAAAATATCTTTGGTCAAATGTATCATTTCCCAAATTTTTCATTTGCCAAACCAATGTTAAACAATGTTTTCAGAATTTATTTCAGTACTATCGTGTAGAACCCTATGGGTTAAGTTAGGTTAGTTTTTATAAAATCCTGAAATATTTACGGTTACAGAAAACAAAGCAGTTTGGCAAATGCAAATTTGGGAAATGATACATTTGACCAAAAATATTTTGACGAAACAAAGGTAACCCGATATTGGGAGCCTGCCGTTTCGTCAAAATATCTTTGGTCAAATGTATCATTTCCCAAATTTTTCATTTGCCAAACCAATGTTAAACAATGTTTTCAGAATTTATTTCAGTACTATCGTGTAGAACCCTATGGGTTAAGTTAGGTTAGTTTTTATAAAATCCTGAAATATTTACGGTTACAGAAAACAAAGCAGTTTGGCAAATGCAAATTTGGGAAATGATACATTTGACCAAAAATATTTTGACGAAACAAAGGTAACCCGATATTGGGAGCCTGCCGTTTCGTCAAAATATCTTTGGTCAAATGTATCATTTCCCAAATTTTTCATTTGCCAAACCAATGTTAAACAATGTTTTCAGAATTTATTTCAGTACTATCGTGTAGAACCCTATGGGTTAAGTTAGGTTAGTTTTTATAAAATCCTGAAATATTTACGGTTACAGAAAACAAAGCAGTTTGGCAAATGCAAATTTGGGAAATGATACATTTGACCAAAAATATTTTGACGAAACAAAGGTAACCCGATATTGGGAGCCTGCCGTTTCGTCAAAATATCTTTGGTCAAATGTATCATTTCCCAAATTTTTCATTTGCCAAACCAATGTTAAACAATGTTTTCAGAATTTATTTCAGTACTATCGTGTAGAACCCTATGGGTTAAGTTAGGTTAGTTTTTATAAAATCCTGAAATATTTACGGTTACAGAAAACAAAGCAGTTTGGCAAATGCAAATTTGGGAAATGATACATTTGACCAAAAATATTTTGACGAAACAAAGGTAACCCGCCGATATTACTATACCTATAAACTTGAAATTTGGTACAGGGGTTCCTTTCATGATTTTAGTGAGAACTAAGAAAGGATTTTTGGAAATTGACCCTCTAAGGGGTTCAAATAGTAGCGGGAAACTAATTTTACGCGTACAAAGTCGCGGGCGTCGTCTAGCAGGATATATTTCTTCGTTTTTGTAGAACGTAATGTTTACCTTCAACGGTATACTCGTACTTAACTCAATCGTTATGCGCCTTGCATCACAAATACAACCTCATAAATATCATGCAAATTTAACGGCCCTTGGCCTTCTACCATTGCCAGTGAAAATAATCCAGTAGAACAAATTACAGAGAAAAGGCACCGATTGTGTGCCTGCGCATCCAAACCATTAGATCAGCCTGAGAACGTGCGAGAAAGTTATCATACTAACCTCCATCCGTTATTTCATAGCCGATGGATAGAAATTGAGGCATTGTGATACAACAATTTGTATTTGAAAGTTACGTTCGCAGATTTAAGACGCCGACAATAGCGTAACAATCGAACAATCCCAGACCTGTAATGGTCTATATTATATGATTGGATTATCAAGGAAAAGAGCTGCTTCCTGACTGAATGCATTGATGCATATCTAATACGATTATATTTTATACGGTTGCGTTGAGACGTCATGGTATAACACTTTTAAAACCTGTTTTGCTACAGCAGATGTAGAATTGTAAATTTTATAACAATGTAACCAATTACATCTCTATTTTGATAAACGTGTTCGACTGTTACGCAGTGGGTGGGTATGTGTACTCCGAAGAAAATTAAATTTAATTAGACGTTAAAGTTATAAAGGACTAAAAATAACGAGTCGTTGTATACATGCATATAATACCCGTAAAATTGCAAATTTTTGCTCACACGCTGTCATAAAGTGGAAATAGCTGTTTTTTAGAGCGCAAAATATTTCCTTATACGAACTTACCTAATATCCGTTCATAAAACTGTCTCGCAAAGCCTTGTTGAGTACCGCACATATAGTTTTCGTTCTTGCTAGCTAGGACTATTATATATCCTAAGATGGGAAGCAATTACTCTACTCGTACTACTCTTTTTTTATTAAAAAGTGTTCGAATTTAATTTGGTTTTCCAGAATTTACTGTTACTGAAATCAACCGTGATGTGAAGGTCAGAGTGCGTTTTTCAAACAAACGAGACTAGGTATTTCGAAGCCTTCGTTACGCCTGGGGTTGTTTTGAGTGAGGTTTAATGGTAGATACTGCGAGGTTCAATAGAGGAGGTCACAAGTTCTTAAGATACCTAACTGATCGCACAATCAGTTAACATCACAGCGGGAGAGTTTGGGTCAGCACTTGGATTTCCTTACATTTTATAGCCATTTTAGATGTTTTTCTGTACATGCTCAATTTCGGCGTTAGCCGCAGATTTATTCAGTTGGGTATCCTAGGCACTCTGGAAGTCCTGTATCGATGCTCGAGGTAGTCATCATCAGATTTTACTAAAAGCATTCCCTGGCGAGGAACCAAAGGCTTCGAAATAGCCTCTTTAGTACGAAAAACGCACGCGTTATTTTTGCTCCTGAGTGTAGTTTACAACCACTGAATTTATAATGATTCAAGCAGTCATGTATTTGCTCTGTCAATGAGCTTTTTTTCTGCTACGAAATACATTAACTTTAAGTATTATCTAGAAACACTATACTCCTGGACTTTGACCAGCAGTGTATCTGTAATGTAATTCAACTTACAAGATAATTAAGACACACAATAGAACCATTTTAAATAATAATAATTGTATTAATCAAATCACTCTTGCGGAACATCATTAATCGGTTTGTTGAAAAGAAACTACACCTGATTCTAACCTTAAATTTTTACTTTCGTCGCAAAAACATTTCATTGACCCTAATAAGTCCAGAATATACATTACATAGGCATTTAAATGTTTTGTTCTCCGCCGCCAAGGTTAGGCCAAAGTAAAGAACGCCTTTCACGTGAGTTATTACCGATATGCATGCGGCACTTGCGCGGTCGGTTCCAGTAGTGGTTAAATTGGCGGGCCAGAGGCCGCAATGTGCATCGCTGTTATGAAATGACGTAGCCGTCTAGCACGTGACTCGGTGACTCGGTGAGTCAGCGGAAAAAATCTCGTTGCGACTGCGCCGGACCATTAACCGCTTCATCAACGGCTGTCGTAACCCGCCAGTCTCGAGCTATACCGATACAATAATTACCTGTCTCAAGTCACCACGTCTTTCACTGCTGCGTTAGCGTCGCTCTCTCCTTATTTATGCCATTTACCCACAAAGTCACCTACTTTACAAGAATGTCTCGGTTGTTACAGACCTGCAGCTCGCGGCGGAACTCGGCAAGACCCTACTCGAGAGGAACAAAGAACTTGAAACAGCACTTCGTCAGCACCAGAATGTCATCGAGGACCAGACCCAGGAAATCGAAGTAAGATACACATATGTTAATGTTTTCACGCGATGTAGTAAGAAGTTGCGTAAACCGACTGGCGACTTCTAATTCGAGGTGAACAGCTTGATTACTTTAATTGTACCCTCAACACGCTAGCATTTTGAAACCAACACGTTCCTAATCTTATAATCATGTTTACACGTTGGCTGTAATGCAGAAAGTGCCTACATAGATCTCTTTTTACTTAATTTCAGTACCTAACAAAACAAACCGTCGCGCTACGCGAAGTCAACGACTCAAGATTGAGAATCTACGAGCAACTCGAAGTGAGCATCCAGGACTTGGAGCGCGCCAACCACAGATTAGCCGTCGACCATGCCGGCGACAAGAAACACATTAAGACGTGAGTCGTTTACAAGCCTATACAACAACTACAAACAACTATACACCTTAAACCTATCAGCATAACCACAATATTAAATCAAACTACAGTAGCACGTAGCGTGTTTAACTTTTTCTGTTGAATACGAAATTACACATAAACACATTTCTCATAATTATGTATGAATGCGTCGGAGCATTAATCTCAGACAGCATTAGCGTCAGCTTGGAGATGAAACAAATTACTTACTTAAACTTACTTCCTCTTATTCCAGTTTGTGCTCAAATATCGAAACGCTTGAAGGTAAATGTGAGGAACTACAAAAGACTGTGGACGACCTGAATGCGCAGTTGGAAATCGCGAAGCGGCGCGCAGAGCGGAAACCAGAGAGCACTGAGAAATCCAAAGAGAAGGAATCTAAACCAGCTGAGCCCATCACACCTAACTCGAAAAAGCTTGACGTGAGCAGCACACCATTAAAAACCTTCGCCCCTCTCCCAGAACTTACAAAAGAGGACGAGGATCTGCTCAGGGTAAGCGACGAGTTACGAGAAAGCAAGGTCGCCTTCGCACAGGAACAGAGGAGGGTCACCGAACTTGAAGAACAGTTAGCATCCATGGTCCAAGAGAACAACAGAATACAAGATCAGTTGCGAAATTGGAACCAAAAAGATGATGAGCCTAAATCAATGCACGAGGAATTCGCGATCTTAGAAGAAGTCAGGTACGTAGGGCTAAATATTAATAGGATTGTATTTCTTAAGTAGAACCCTGAAGCCAAGAAATTTTGCTAATCCATTATCTCTTTTCGTTGCAGACAAGGTCAATTATGCATCCGTTGTCTGAGGGGCGTGGAGCGAGGGGATGACATGTCTTCCATGCTCGACGGAGACGACGATGACAGAAGTGCTATCAGCTCTCTTATTCTCAGTCCTTCCATCCAGGGCAGTCCCAGAGACGAAGTCGTCACAACCAAACTCATCAAGTTTGATGTAAGTATCTGTAAAAAGATTTGTTTAAAATTCTATTCTTTCCTTGTCTTTTTCTTACCCTTTCTTGAGCCTGTTCTCATTGTGAATACCTCTTGTCCTATTAACTTTCTGTATAGTCTGTAGAACAATACATTTTAAATAATCGTTTATCTAACTGCACCGTCCTGAAAATATCTGCAAAGTAACTAACAGTACTAACTACCGCTGGACTAATCTAAGTTGGGATCATTCCGACATTATTTATACTTAGGTAGACACGAAGACCAATTGGAGTTCGATTGATAGTCGAGGAGCCAAATGTTTAGAATACAGAACACGGATTACCCCTGGCACTCCCTTAGATCTCGCATGCGAGCCATACATAGTCATGGCATTTCCCTTTGTCTAAATCTCATTTGGATGTTTCACTCGTTTCTAGGCGACAATGCTTTTCCAACTGCCCCTGATGTTGTTGCTCACGCTTTGCATATGCATTATGAAGCGCATTTGCAGTAGTTTTCTTTGGATTTATCGTATGTAGTCGAAGGTACGTCCATTACTGACACGTTACTAGACTAAGCGATCAGCACGCTAACTGAACGGTGAAGGTACTTGTGACGAATATCAGTATTGGGTAAACCGCACGGCAATTGATCTCAGTCACGATGCATGGTCCTTAAATTCGTACTAATAATAATCTTAACAAGTTCTTCCATATGTACATATAGTATTTAAGATTTAATGAATTGTCGCTTATTGTGAATCTAATAGGTATTTGAATGTGGAGTAATGTAATGGGTGTAAATTTGACTAATCATCTTCTAGAATTAAAGTAATACGTTGTGTGTTCATTCATTAAAAATCTACATGTAATGTAATTTAATGTAATGTCAGTATGGACAATGTCAATTAAGTATTTATATCTATCTATATTTTAAACTGGTTGCGTGTTTATTATTTATTTGAAACATCATTTTTTTTTATTACCATCATTTCAGTAACACACATTTTTCAACCAAATCAGATCTCCCATACATTGAGAATGCAATAACACATCATCGATTGTAATTCATTCTTACAAGCACATTTTATTATATCACAGTTTCACAATAACCACTTTTTGTGTTTATGCTGCAGAATGCGAAAGAAAAACTGCTTCAGGGCATTTGGGCTAACAAAGAAGATGGCCACGACAACCCTTACCGAGAGCTCGTTGAGAAGTACGAGGCGCTGCTAGAGGTCCAGCTGTCGCAAGTGAAGAACATCCGCAAGAACAAGCCTAACACGCTGCCGGCGCAGTCCGGGCCCGTCTCCCTGCAGGACGAGCTGCAGACTTCGGGAGACTTTGGTCACTTCAAAGACACCGACGAGGAGAGCGGCCACGGTGAGGAAGCGCAGAAAGAGCCTAAGAAGGTCGAGACGGCATCCCGCAAGAAGTTCATCCAAACGCCCGACTTCTCCGAAGCCGAGACTTCCAGCTCTGGCTTCTCAGACGAAACCAGCAACAAGGCCACGCAGACGGAGCGCGAGAGGCCCGGCTCGTTCCTGTGCACCATCGCCGACGGCGAGGACTACCGCTTCAGCATCTATGACGACGTTAGTCCCATGGACAGCCGGTTCCGCAACCGGCCGGAATACCGCGAACTATTCAAAGAGATATTTACTATCCTCAAAAAAGCAGCCGAAAACAAAGACGAGGGCGAACAACTTCCTCTACTAGACGACGCCGTAGCCGGAAAAGTACCTCCGGTTACCCCCGCCAACGAGGAACCTCCGGGTAACTTCACCGATGACACGCAAAGCGTACTTTCTTCTGCTATGTCTGAACAATCGGTTCCAGTGTCCGATATTACTGCTCCAGAAACTCCCACGCTCAAACCGAAAGAGAGGCTCGCTCCAGAACCGATCAAAAAGAAGGAAATCGAGAACAAAGAAAACAAACCAGTGGAAGGGACTTCCGCCGTGAGGCCTAAGGATAAGAAGGAGTCCGAAAAGGAAAACGCTTCAGAAAAGGAAAAAGAAAAGGAGCGAGTCTTGACTCCGTTGGTTCGTCAGCCTTTGGAGTACATAGCGGCCACTAGAAAGAAGTCTAGGCATCGCAATAGGAAACACAGTCAGGAGCGGCAGGGCGCCGACTCACCGGTGTTCCCGTCGCCTCCGAAGATCGTCTATCAGAAGTCGTCGAGTAAGAAGCGGAGGGACTACAGGCCGATCGAAGTGAGCCCGCTGGTGCGGCCGGCCGACGGCGCGGCAGAGTGGAACGGCTCCACGATGCAGTTCTACAACCGCAGCATCAACTCGCCTACGCCCAGCGCCAGCGGCCGAACCGGGAAAATCTACCAGGGCTGGAACCCCGAGACGGACTCCTGGGACATCAAACAAAGCACTGCCTCCCAGGAGATCCACAAGCTCCGCAAGTTAGAACTCTCCTACGCGGAGGTGCTCCGAAATGCGGATAAAACCAAACCGCGGCGCAAGAAGCACCAGTAATTTATTCGTTTTAAATTTTTATTACATCGACCCCTCTTACTCATCAGTAGGAGCCGAGTGATCCAAACGCCATTTGTCTTTGCCAACTGGACATTTAATTTAGGAATATTTGTTTGTGATCTGCTAGTTTTACTTTATTATTTGTACCTAACTTGTATTCGAAATCTGTAATTGCCATAATTTGAACCGGTATATTGTTTGTATACCTCGATAATCATAATGAGAACAGTCTGTTAATAGCTCTGAAATATATTACCCTCCGAAATCCAGAAAATGCGTTCCTTACACGCGCCTACAACCTTGCATTTATGTAAAACGAAGTTGAACATCGCTTGAATTGAGTACTGCATTTTATTTAAATTCGACATTTTCAAGAGTTTTAAAATTTTACTCTGGTTCTGTTGCTATATTAGTCACTACTATAGTTGTATATTATGTATTCGTTCGATAATTTGTAAATATTATTTTGTTTAAGTTAATTATATTTTTTTAATTGCCATGGATATTGAGAGTACTCGAAGTTTGTATGGAATCGTAAGCTAAAGTATTTAATGAAGACGGAGGTTGAAGGTATAAATAAAAACTTCGCATTAATATAACTTGGCTTTTCCTTTGGTTCTTACCAACGTAGGTACCTACCTACCTAAATATATTGGGGCAAAACCAAACTAAAATGTACATACTTTAGGGACTATAGGACATAATGAAGTATTTCAATGAAACATTATACAACCTAAACCAAAATGTCTGTTTTAGAAAATACTCTTATTTAAAGTATTCTGTATACAGTGCGTGGCCCAAAACCGGGGCGAAAAAAGTAAATGGGGATTCTTTAGAACATTACAATTAACTATCACAAGAATCTAATATTACAAAGTCTATAACTTTGGAGAAAACAGCCTACAAAGTTAAACATCGTAGGTAATGTATTTTCCCGTCGCGATATCATCGCTTGGTCACTTGGTACGCGGTATGTCTGAGTACAGGGTGCCATTGACAACACGCGGTAGTTTTAGCGGTGTTTGCATTACATTGAATTTGCGATTAAGTTTGTTAGAAAAAAACTGAAAGTTAAGTTTTGATTTTAATTAGGTAAGACCATTATAATGTAATTACCGGTGATCTATAGAGCCCCTGTTTTTAATATTATCCCCGGTTTTGGGCCACACACTGTATTATATTCAATTATATAATATTGTTACAAACAATATTGGTATTATAGTGAAATTACCTCAGTAATACTGGTCTCTATTCTAGGCGGGAAAACAGTATCGTCTTTGACCTGTTATTAATACAAGTAAATAAGAGCTGTGAAACCGTACATAGATAACAGGGCTTATTCCCGACGGTAAAAGACACATCGTCTGTCTTTGGCCTGTTATGGTATTGTTTTGACGTCTTCCGCCATTACTGCGATGTAAATAAGAGCTATCCATGAGCTATCAAAACGGTGAATACGATAACAGATCAAACACGATATGGTTTTTACCGCCTAGAAACTTGGCCCTGTAATTTAGTATATTTGAGTAGCAAGTTTGTAGTCAGCCTTTGAAAAAGTGCTCCGAAGTATAGTTCGAAAACGATGACAAAACAATGGTTTATGTAGAAATAGCAGTGTGTACAAAATTTGATCGCTCTGCTACCCTCTAGTCTCCAAACTGCGATTCTAAATCCTAATGTTTTTGTGTTGCCAACCCTGAGGACTGAGATGGAATGCCTCTATGCTAGTAATTTCACCGGTTGTCTTATCCCCGCACCGGAACACAGCAATGCGAACACTACTGCTTGGCGGTGGGTTGATGGATAAGAACTTGAACTTGTTTGGAACTGTCAAAATTGACGGATTTCTACCTTTACTGGGGCCGTGTCACAAACTCTTAAAGCGTCAGTAAAAAAAGAACTGCTTGGAACTTTTGAGGTTTTGACAGTTCATACTACAGCTTCACATCAGATATATCAATGCTTTGAAAATACTGTAATCCGGTCAAGTGCGGTATACTTCGATTTGAATATTACGTCTTAAGCAAATAAAAATAAAGAGACATTTAAGAATATTGATTAGAGCTTAAAATCATTAGCGCTATAGAAAAACAATAGCAACAAGTGGCACAACTTACACTCGTCAAGTTTTTAATATTTGTTGTTTTTACCGGTTTTTGTCAGAAAAACCGCCATATACGCGTATTCTCAAAAAATAAACAATCCGCTATCTCTAACGGACTACGGTTCGAAAGATACAGTTAGGACAGATGGACGGACGGATAGCGTAGGCCTAGTAAGGTTCTATTCGACACCCTTCGGGTTCGGAACCCTAAAAAGACAATAAAAGGCGTTGTATATTACAATAATATAATTTATGCATACTTTATACAGTCACTAGGTAGCAGATTATATTTATGACGTATTGTCTACTTATTCTGCGCCTCGAGCTCCTTCTCCACTATTTTCCGGTACTCGTCGAAGCCGCCCTCGATGCTGGCCACAGAGCCGTTACCGCAGATCCAAAGTTCCTTGCATACCACTCGTATTAACCGCTCGTCGTGGGAAACCAGAATAACACCGCCCTAAAACAATGAAAGAGAAAAAACTTATTTCTTGTGCACCAAATTTTAAGGTGTGATCTACTTTAATTCAGGCCTTCTGTCACACAAATTGTCAGTTTCCGGAGGGGAAGGGGGCGCCACTTACAAAGTAGGTAAACCTAATGTTTTTGTTATGCCATGGATAAGATAAACGGGCACACACCTGCTTTGGTCTGTCAAAGGTGTTAAAGTAACAAGATACAAAGTGTGCAGCATAAGCATAAGACAAACTGTACAATCTCAAAGTTACAATCAGTAAAGTCAGTCAACAGCCATTCAGTCTGCATTTTTTTTATGGCATAGGTAAGGCAAACGAGCACACAGGCCACCTGATGGTAAGTGGTAACTGTGACCCATAGACACTCGCATTCACAAGACTGCAAGCCTAAGACTGCAAACGCCTTGCCAAACCTGAGGACTAAGATGGAATGCCTCTATGCTAGTCATTACACCGGCTGTCTTATCCCCAAACCGGAACACAACAATGCGAACACTGCTGTTTGGCGGTAGGTTAATGGATAAGATGGTGGTAGCGATCCGGACGGACCCTGCACAAGGTCCTACCACCCGCAAATTTAAATTTATAATTACTTCAAAACTTTTGATGCTTGTCCTTCGCTCTTGATAACAGCACGGTAAAAAGGATAATAGATAATAGCAAGGTAGCCGTCAATAGAAGTAAACAAAACCAAACGAACCAATTCACCATTATTACTCGATAATCACGTACTTTTAAAGATCAAGTGAGGTCTTTGCAACGATTTATACACTAGATCAGTATTTTCATATTAAGTTATCTTTAATAAAAACACGCTGAGTGAATGTTTGAGGTTATGTGTCAAACAGTACTAGATTGTTTACATCATTCACAAGTTCTATTGACGGCGACTTTACAATGTTCGATATCCCTATATCTATTTCCCGCCCAAGTATTTATATTTACGCACTCGTTCTGATACCCTGCCATCTACAGAAATCACGGGATTTATAACCTCTTTCTTTGTGACCACTAAGATTTTCGTCTCGTTCGTATTGACGTCATTAAATACGCTAAATTAAGGGGAGGATCCAGGATTTGTTAAGGGGACTTCAAAACTATCCCTAGACACCTACCCCTCGGACGTTATCATCTGAGCTCTGGAGCCATAAACCAATTAGTGAACAAACAAAGAAGTCGCTGCAAAGTGCGAGCGAGAGATATGCTAACCTCCCAAGAGCAAGCGAGATGTGCGAAAGAGGGTTTTATGGCCGCAGAGGTCAGATGATAACGTCCGAGGTATAGCACAGGTAGTTCGCGACTAGTTTGTCGTTCGGATCTCTCTTTTAACTTGTCTGTAACGATAGAGAGGAACTGAGCAACAGCCGTACAGGTCATATCTTTTATCTAGTTTTAAATGCGATTTACCCGCCTTGGGGGACGGGGAGCTATAGCTATAAAAATCTTACTCTAATGGATATATATTTGGGGCTTCTCCCAAAATTACATTACCTATTCGGACTAATTGTCATTAACCTACGATACGTCGAACACCGAACTCACCGTATACTTATTAATCCCTTTGCCCAACGCCTCGATAGTCTCGATGTCCAAGTGATTCGTCGGCTCGTCGAGCACCAGAAAGTTGGGGTTCCCCATGCACATAATGGCGAAGGCAACGCGCGACTTCTGCCCTCCGGAGAGGCTTCCGATGGTTTGCAACGCCAGGTCTCCACTCACTCCAAAACTGCCCAACTGTCGTCGGTATTCTTCTATCGTTTTACCTGAGTATGAAAAATAAAGGTTGAATACGCGGGAAAAGCGTTATGAATCAACTACTAAAAAAAAGTAGGCTAAAGATCACACAGAGCTCTTTAGTTTAACCCCTTGAACGCCTTACGTCAAATACATAATGTGTCACTCACACGGTACCTATCCTGCCTTTTGGCCGAAATATGTTTGGCAAAATTCATCGTTTCACAACCGTTTCATTTGACAACCCATTTTTTCTGTAACTGTCAATATTTCAGCATTTATTAGGTTAGGTTAGTTTGTATACAAATCCTGAAATATTTACGGTTACAGAAAAAAAGCGGGTTGCCAAATAAAACACTTGGGAAACGATACATTTTGCCAAACATATTTCGCCCATACAAAGGTAACCCCACTCAAACGCCAAACATGTCTGATATGCCATGCAAATTACAACTTCATTGATACGAAACGCCTCTTTTAATCGACGACGTTTGACGGCCAGAGCCGTCTGTGGAGTTCAAAAGGTGATAGTCAACATCCCTTACCTGGGTAACTTTTCTGCAGCAGCTCCACGGAGTTGACGTTCATCTCGAGCTGGTCGACGTGGTGCTGGGAGAAGTAGCCGAACTTGAGCCCGCGATGCACGTTGCGGATCCCGCTGCTGGGCGACAGGATGCCCATTATGATCTTTAGTAGCGTCGTCTTACCCGCGCCGTTGTCACCCACCTAGGCCATAAAAAAAGGTTTTTTTAAGCAAATACAGTTACGTATACCGAGTGACTTCAAATAGGTAATACACAATCTCATGCTGCTAATTTAACTAAAGGTTTTTTTTAGTTTTAATTTCACCCAATTTTGCCCAGCCTCTATGTTTAAATAAGAATAATCCAGTGACACGTAAGAAAATTAGTTACTTATTAAATTTAGCGTAAACACATAAATATTAATTTATAAATTCGTCATTTACTCAGCCACAATAAAGTCAGCCACAGTTATGTTAAGTAAAGGGTTTTCAATCCCTGAACTACGCTACTTCTCAATTTAACGTCCATTGATGCCTACGTGTAAAAACAAACTTGAATGGCAGGGCGCGCCCGCGACGTCAATCGTCGCTGGTATTACACATGTAAGTAGTCTTGTAGAATAGCCCTAATCTGGGCGGGACAAGGTCTCATGATGCCAGGGGTAAATAAATACAGTCCAAATCATAGGCAATCCCTAGGGTCTCTTGTATAGTCAACCAATTTGAATCATAGGCCGTGACGTAATGAATAAAATCGTAACAAACTTCAATAATTTTGATTTAACGTCACTTTGACACAGTTCCATAGTGGCCTATGAATCAAATTGGTTGACTGCACCTCAAACGTCAAGTTCGATGTTTGGAATTGCCATACAAATTGTCTAATGAATGGAGGCGACAAGTCATCATTATCATCTACCAATGACATTGACTACACGATAGTTCATCAAGCAATGGATTGGAGAACATCATAGTGGAACATGATGGCAGTAAAAATATAACCGGAACATTTATACAAGTTGATATCTTCGTCATAACTCCAGGCATTAAAAACTAAATGACCAAAGCTATTTTTGACAGCAATAAAACCAACAACTAAAATATTATTAAAGACCTAACCGTAAACTGGATTAATTACATGCGAAGAAAAATAAAACTTGTATGCCAATGCCACGCCTTTGTTTAGTTTATCCCACGGCCCAGAATGACTGATATTAAATAATTGAACTATACATCTGAGTAGCTGCACAATGGATTTTTAAACGTGACACTAACGTTCCCCATGCATTTAGTAAAATAAGAAAAAAGTCACATAGGCATATTTAAGAGTCTAACTTGTGTTTTTAAGTCCCATTCGTGCGGACAAGCACAAGTTTGTACAAGCTTCTAATTAACTTGCATTTTTAGTATGGGCACAGTATAAACAAATCATCTCCAAACAAAGGTATATCAGTGCAGATCTAAGGCAAAGCGTGTCCAGAAGTGTCTTAGCAGACATAATTATGCTAAACATTAAACTGTTTTTTTTTACAAAATACAATTAAATAAAAGAATCATAACATAATACTTACGATACATATTCTAGATTCCAATGTAGCCCCAAGGTTGACCATCGTAAAAATGACCTTATCCTTAGAGTAGTAAAAGCCAACTTCGTTTAGTTGCAGTATAGGCGGGGAGAGAGGTTCAGTTTCTGGAAACCGTAGGAGCACTTCTATCTCTTTTTCAACAGGCCTGAGCTCTGGGCTGGAAAGAGAGTGAAATGGTGAATATTGAGTGATACTTACTTGAAAAGAAAGAAAGAAAGAAAGAAAGAAAGAAAGAAAGAAAGAAAGAAAAAACTTTTATTTGCTTACATTTAACACAAGTACAGAAAAATAAAGGGTGTCATTCCCGATGCATAATATCGTTTGTCCTAATCGTCATGTGTCCTAATTTATCATTTGTCCTAAAGTGGTTTTCAGCTGATTCAGACAACTTTTGAATCTTTCCAAAAATACCTGCGTTTAGTTTAGGTTAGAGTTGTGTTATAATAACACTAAAAAGTTTTAAACATCGGGCGGAAGTGGCTTTTAGGACAAACAATGAATTAGGCCAAATGATGATTAGGACAAAAGATATTTCGGATTCCAACATAGACCCAAAAATAAATTAACAAACAAAACAAAAATACAAAAAACATGTGAACAAGTGCCAGATGGAGCAAAATGGTTCCTGCTCAGCATGTTACTGGTTTTTAGCCTAGAGCTGGTCTTCCGCAGGAACTATTCAGTGACACCACGGCATTAAAATATGAAAGAATTATATGTTTTTCTTTTAGTAGGTAAATATTTATATCCTTATGATGTCTTTTGGTCAAGAAAAACATTTCAATGACCAAAATTAATTGATTCAATATTTAAAAAATCAGACAGATGAATGTAAATAGTAAATAAAAAAATATCAGAGGACAATGTCACTCAAATTGACCTACTCCCAAAATTAGCAAACTAAGGCTTGTACTATGGGTACTAGATCTAGATGTGAGTGAGTAACAACATTTCTGGAATTTGCTTTGAATTTAACTAAGAAAAATAGATTGAAAAAGTAGGTTGTGACAGAGCAAGTTCGTTCTATTGATTCTTTGATATCACTAACGAAAGTTAATTTACTAAACAACTGGTCCTTAAAACTATGCCATGAACCGGCGCGAGCAACGCACAAGACACGCCGACCGCGGTTGCGGGTCGGACGCGGGTTTGGTCATGTATCTTGTATTGTGTAGACTCGCACCCGACCCGCGAACTCCGTTTGTGTGTATTGCACTTAAATTAAGGGGTCGATGAACTGCTGCTGCGCCTCCCACCCGCGCTGCAACACATGGCACGAGAAAGTGTACTCACAGCTTCTCCAGCATCTTGATCTTGCTCTGCACGGAGGAGGCGCGGTTGGCGTTGTACCGGAAGCGGTCGATGAACTCCTGCGTGTGCGCGCGGTGCTGCTGCTGGGCCTCCCACTCGCGCTGCTGGTTCTTGTGCTTTTCCGTCTTTGTTTTGTGGAACTGCTCGTAGTTGCCTCTGGAATAGGAAGCAGCAGACGGTAAAGTAGATTAAGGGTTGATTATAAACTCTCATAATAATAAATATGAGGGAAAAATACCTGGTCCCAAACTAACCTCTAGGCTTGTACTACGGGGACTACACAACCGTAATCGTACTTTAATAAAAAAATAAATACTCATATTATCGGAACAAATATTGCCGTCCATCATTCAAAAAGTGTCGTCTATAAAGATCGTTCCCAATTTTCAAAACGCGAATATATTGGTATATTTGAATTAAAATTAGCCACACATCATACCGTCATGTTAAAATAATGATACTTTATGAAACACATTATTAAATGTAGATTTTACCTGTAAGAGTCTATCCTCTGCGAGTGCAGGTGTAAGATATCTGTCGGCACCGTGTCGAGGAAGTTTCTGTCGTGGGACACTACGAGTAGGGTCGTGGGCCAGTTCTGGAGGTAGTTCTCGAGCCAGATGATCGCCTTTATGTCCAACATGTTAGTCGGCTCGTCGAGTAGCAGTAGGTCAGGTCTGGAAATAAGGACTTCTTGAGGACTACTAAGATTTGTGCATTTTCACAGTTTAGTCAACATCTTGTTTTTTTGTAATCAAAATGTTGATTCTTGCAGCTAAGATAATTTTATAATAGTACATTATGATACAAGTGTGCTAAGTTGACCATTGTATACAAGGCGCTATTGTGTGCGCACGAGCGAAAGCGAGTGCGCCACAAGAAAGCCGCGTATATTATGGTCACAGGCACACGTGTTACATACGACGTTTTTCAACACACTTGCGAAAAAAAAACAAGACTTCATTTAGTCAAATTTTAATTAATTATTAAAACAGTTGGTAAAATTACAATTTCTTCATTTTCTTTACTTAAAGAAGACATTTTCGTTGATATTAAACTTCACAATAATGAATCCAAACTATCTTCGTCACAGCCGTCAATTATTTACGAAAAGTGGCGGCTGGCGCGTTGTTTTTTTTTCTTGCCGCGATACCGATGCGCGCGCAAGGCGCGAACGAGATCGGCCAACAGCCAAATTTAAAATGTAATAATTCATGTTTAACATACAAATTACAGAAAAAATTAAATGATTTTAATGAAATTGAGTTATTTTTTTAGTAATAAAGCTGATTTCACCAATTTATTGAAATAAATATGTAGATAATGTTATTTGCCGCATAAAAACTGTTTGCTGCTAAGAAAAAAAAAGGTATAACCCGACTAAATTATATCGCTTCTTCTTCGTACTTACAACTTGGTACTAGGCTACAAATGTAAATTGTTTGGGTTAATAAACTAAAGGCACTTGTGCGTAATATACTGAAAAAGCACGCGTGTTTAATATCTAGGTTTATGAGCTAAAAATCGGTGGAATAAAAAGGTCGTTTTGAGCAAGTGTGTTGAAAATAAATTAACTGTCCCACTTTACCTATTTGCTCGCTTGTTGCTCAGTGAGTCTCTATCTTTCTAGACTAAAAGAAAGAAGTTACCGAGCGACATAAAAATCACGTGCAAGTTGTGCTATCCAACCTGCTCCTCTAAACGACACTATCAGACGTATTTTGATTCCACTTGAATATTTGTGAACTCCCGACGCATAAAGAGGAATGTAATCAGTTTAACGTCGGTATCTGTGTATCTGTGATTGGTATCGTAGCTTCCGACGGACGAACCGATTTCAAAGCTGGTTTGTTTCAAAGAAAGATAATTTGATTTGGATGGTTATTAGCTTGGCTTATTGAAAACCCATTGGGTCGTAAGAGATATCAGGGGCCGATTGCATAATAAAGTACAAGCTAATAAATAGTATGTGCTTGTACTTTAGTATGCAATAGGCCCCAGCTCTGTAAGTCAGGGTCGCAGGAGAGCGTCGGTGGCCTAGTGGCTTAGGGGTCGATTCGTGATCTTAAGCCACCGAGTTCGTGCCCCCGCGGTCACCATCAACCCATGTTCTGACGGTGAAGGAAAAACATCGCGAGGAAACCTGCACATTCGAACAGCTGTAAGAGGGTAAAATGCACAAAAGATCCTAAAAAGCTAGTTAAGTTTCAAACATAATATTTTATAATATCTTACTTAGAGAACAGGGCTCTGGCTAATGCCAGCCGCATCCGCCAGCCTCCAGAGAAGGTTTTGGTGGCCCGCGCCTGCATGGCGGGCGTGAACCCCAGGCCGCTGAGGATGATAGACGCCCGCGCCGGCGCCTTGTCCGCCTCCATTGCTTCCAGCTGAGCATAGATCTCTGTCAGCTCCTGAGATAATGAGGCATCTGTTGATCTGTAAAATAATTATATTGTTGTATTTGAGTGCCCGAGGAGGTTAATATTTTAGACCTGTATGTATATGGGCATATGTATGGTTGTTTGTTGTGATTTCGAGAAATGAGGGGTCTGTAGATTCGTTTTAGCATCGCGAGACAATGAAAAATTAAATTAAAGGAAAAATGGAGACCACACATCGGCAGACGTGTGGACGGATCGCGCCTTGCATTCGTGCTTAAACCCTTTGATCAGTGCCACAAAATACGACAACAATCAAATCGTTAAATACCTACAACAGACGCGCAAATTACCTCCTCTACACGTCCGCGGATGCGTCGGCAAATAACATCTGCGGACAGATGGCGAACCTGCCGCGCGAGCGCGTGCGCTTGGTAGATACGCGGCTAAAGACACATGTTTAATTTAATTATGAAATATGCTTTAAATTTCATCCAAAAATACATATTTACCCATTGTTTATAGCTGTAGTGATCTCTTTCTCTCTCCTTATTAGTTTCTCCCTGACGATGTCACACTCCAGCACACTCTGCAGCGCTATCGTTTCGTCTCCCACCACCTCCTGCTCCACATGTAGGATGGAGATGTGTGAGGGTATCTTTAACTGCTTAGCTGAGATCATTCTGAGGACCGTAGTCTTGCCGAGCCCGTTGCGACCAACAAGACCGTAACGCCGGCCAAATGCTAAAATGAGATCCGCTCCTTGTAATAAGACTCTGAAAACAAGGAGGCCATTAAATATTATAACACTTTTTAGGCTACTTAGGCAGACTTTCGAGCTGATGACTGTCAACTAGTTATTTAACTGGGAACATAAAGATGTTGCAACTAGTGCTGCCCACAACTTCTTTGTTTGTCCTATGGTATAACTTCTAATAAATAGTCTACAAAAAATATCACTCATTGACCAAGAAACAAAAAGCAAGAAAAACAAGTTGTGTTAGCTAGCAAGCTGTGGGGAGCAGGTGGCCCCTCATGCAAGAGGGTTCTAGAGGATGCAGGCTCTCTGCACCATCAGGATGCCATATGACAGGAACATGCCAAAGGGTAGAAAAATTATACTTTAAAGTGAGACAACCTACCATGGTGATAATTTATTTATACAAACTAACATACATACAACTCCCAATGATGTAGGCAGAGACTATGGAATGCCAGGTGCACTGTGTACATCAGTTCAATTTTATCCCTTAGCTTAGCTTATAATGTAAATTTGATGTGCAGATTTAAACATTACAAGTGTTAATAACTCACCTATCACCATAAGCAATATCAAAGTTCTCTATCCTAATATCCTGTGTCCGATTGGTGCCCTTGGCCTCAAGTTTGCTGTCCTTTTTGGATGTGACCTGTGAGGCAGTGGCTGTCTGAAGCACAGGAGCAGCCACAACCACTTTCCCTTCCTTTTGTTTGTCCTTTTTTTGCTGTAATTTGGCTTCGGCTTTTTCTAACTTCCTAGCGTCTACTTTCTGAAATTTAATTACATTTGGTATAGATTAGAACAAAATATTTAAAGAGCTTGTTTTAAGAATCATTTACCATGCTTATTTTAGGCCACAAACAATATTAACCTTATCAAATAAAACCCCATATACCCCAGTAAGCCCTCATTGGGTCATTTACAAAACTATTGTCATGTAATAAAAAAGTAAACAATATTTTTTTTTACTGTAACTTAAATTATTTAATTTATATGGTTAATTTGTATTGCACAATGCAAAAATCCCCTATTGATCAGTGAACCTGAGAAAAGTGCTGGTTAGAACAATATAGGGATGGATTAAACTTTGCGATATTGTACTTTTTGCTGATGATACTTCACTAATTTTTAAGGTAGATAGAAAATCCGTAGACTACAGTAGGATAAATGCCAAACTAGTTCAAGTACTTATTTGGTTTACTAGTAACAACTTGCTACTAAATGCTAAGAGAACTAAATGTGTTAGGTTCGCTTTGCCTTATGTTATACTGGTATTGTAATGTTATGTTAATCTAGTATTTTTCTAAATGACGATAGTTTGCAAATTGTAGATAAGGCGGTTTTCCTAGGCGTAACAATAGATAAACATTTGCAATGGAGTCCCAACATACTGTACTGGCAGGTAAACTAAGTTCGGCAGCTTACGCCGTTAGGAAAATTAGACAACTAACTAATGTTGAGACAGCTCGCTTAGTTTATTATAGTTATTTTCATAGTGTTATGTCTTACGATATTCTGGTTTGGAGTAAGGCAGCTGACATACAAACTATATTTGTGTTACATAAAAGGACCATTTGTTCTATTTATAATTTAAATTCCCGTGCCTCCTTAAGAGAACTAATTAAAGAAATTAATTTCTTAACTGTAGCGTCTCATTTTATTTACGACAATATTATTTATGTTATTAAGAATTTAGATTCTTTCACCAAAAACTCTGATATACATAATTTAAACACTAGGAATAAAAATTTAATTGCTATTCCAAAATTTCGTGTCTGGGAACCAAATAAATCATTTGTTGGTCAACGCATTCATTTCTACAATAAATTACCTGACGTAGTTTTAAAGTTACCCTTTCCATCACTTAAAAAATACTTGATAAGGTTGTTAATGTCTAAAGTGTATTATAGGGTCGAGGACTATCTAACAGATAAAAATGCATGGCCTAAACCAGACACTTACTCAATAATAATTTGTTCAAATGCAAAAGGTTTATCCTGCTTTTTCTTGTCTACGGGACACCGTTGATGAAGGAAAACATATCGAAACGTTTATGTGGTCATCTTGCACCATCTCATACACACATAAGTAGTTGATACTATTTTTTATTTTTTATTTTCCTCTCTCTAGATCTCCCGTAAGATTTTTGGCATGTTTTCCTACTGAATTACGCATGTTATTTGATATTATATTTAATTTAATATTTGTAGCTTTATATAATGCTAGACTAAGTAGTACCATTGCAATACGAAATATGTTTAAAAAATGACTGACTGTTTAGTTTCCTGCAGCGTTTCTTCTCAGCAGTGGTCTCCTCTTGGGAAGCGCTGGTAGATTCTTGAAATGTAAAAGTGCCCGTGCGGCCTACTTACTGAATAAATTTCTTTTATCTTTTTATTGTCATTGTTGTGAATATGATAGTTGCAAAACATAGTGTTCTTACCAAATTATCATCCCTAGTTTGAAGCCATATACTTTTTAGGTCTTCAGTGGGTTCCTGATGAGTCGTCATGGAGGCAAGATGTATGGGAGCGTCCAGAACTTTCCGAGGTCCGTTGCTGTTCTTTGTTTTACCAGGCTGCAGCATTTGAAGGAGTTGCTCGCAGATATCTCTGAGTTAGAACATAATATACAATATTACAATCATTTAATCTATTCTTAGTGATTATTCTAAATGTACAAATGTTGGTTAGTTCAATGCTTCAGCTGATTGATGTGAAATTTGTTAGAAGCATTGTTCTTGTCCCGTAGACAGACATGGCTATTTTTAGTGTGGAAAATCAAGTTATTCCTGATGGAATAGCGACAAAAAATGAATATGAACTCCTGGCATCACCTGTTGTAAAATAAATTTATTAAATAAGCATTGAAATCTCATGTAATGCAATATTAATAGTTAATGAAGCTACAAATATACAAAAAGAATAGTACTAATCCAACTTTGTGTTTTATTACTCCTGAGAAAATATCATAATAAGATCAACTGTTGCATAAATAACCATATCATTTATAACATACAAAATGGTTGCAACAGATCCTAAAATAAACTTAATTGTGGATGAATTAATTATGAGCGCTACATGTTTTGCCTCACATTGAAACTTCTGGGTGCATACACACAGAAACATTACCTGATGTCATCTTCACTTTTTTCAGAAATGCCTTGAAGCACTTCGCCGACGGCTTCATATACTTCCTCCGTGTCCTCAAACTCTCCAGCGCTGTTATCAAGGATATCTGAAAGCATTTCATCGACTTTCTTCACCCACCTCAATCATTGAAAAATGGAAGTATAGGCACTTCGTTCATGAAAACCAAGGTAATAATGGTTAAATATATTAACGTGACGTTCGCATGTAGGTTATATTAATTAAGAAATCACGATTGAATCACCATATTTACAGTTACAAGACAAAAAAAACTAGCAGCACTAATCATAACCTCAAGAATACACACCCTCAACATATTTCTTTAACTCTTCATCTATTAATGGGAATTGCCTCTTCAGAAATTCACCACAGCTGGCCATTGTCAATTGAATAAATACTTGGTAATTACCAAGCGAACACTACTGCATTTAACATTTATTTATTAAAAAAAATAGGTACTTTAAATGCACGAACTGATGTCACGTCACGTCAGTTCTCTTTATCTGTCATAATTTCATAAATGTCAATTCGACGTCGGTCAGAGACAAAAGAACAGGTAAATTTAAGGTATTTTCAAAAACGCTGCTAGTTAGTTATACAAAGTGCGACATTCTGCACTGAAGATGAAATCTTGCACTTGAAATATTAGTTTATTTTATTTATTTCCGTGCAATGGTTACGAGAGCTTGATCTAGGCGTAATTTTTGATTAAAACAATTTATTGATTTTATCGATATCGATGTGCGACAGAAAAGAAAAAGCAGTCGCGTCGCGTAGCAAAATCTATCGTGACATGACAGCGCTTGTGAGTTTGATCGCTCTGGCGCCCGCCCGTGGCGTAATTTGTGTCGACACAGAGAACTGGCTAGTAGGACATTACCGACACAGTGTAGCTTGACTCGACACACAAGTGTGTTCAACAATGGAAATTGTGTGAGCTGCAAGTTTCCAACTGGCACCTTATCAAGCTGAACACGGTGCATTGGTATATTACTCTTGTTGGAAAACTCCCATTTGGCAAGCAAAATGGATGAAAATAATGTTGCCGTCTTGGCTATTTTAGATAGTCAGTGTAAGTAATTGAACAAAATAAAAATCAAGAAGACTAATAATTAAATGGAAATATATTTTTACTATTTTTCAATAAGAACAAAAAGAGTGATTATCATGAGTTGTATATTTTTCTAGATAATATGCACAAATGCAATAGGTAATCAATAAATAAAGACAGAAGTTATACTATTTCCATTATAATCAGAGTTGGTTATATAAATGCTATGCTAACTCAACATTCAAAACAGACATATAATTTTTTTATATAATTAAAACAGATAGCTAAGCTAACTCACGGGTTCGATTCCCAGTAAGGGAATATATTTGTGATGATTTTTTTGTTTTTGCCAGTCTTGGATGTTTTAAAAGTTAATTTTTTTAAAAGTTTGCTGCTAGTTGTCTAGTACCCATAGTCCAAGCCTAGAGCTTAGTTTGGGACTAGGTCAATTTGGGTGCTATTGTGCCCGATATTTAAAACAGAAATTTTATTTATAGGCACTCCATCAGCATCTCCATATAAACCCAACATGACCCTACCCACTTACACCCAGGCACACACTTTGACTACCATGCCTCCCCATGAAGATCCGGAAACTAGTGAAATTAACAAACAAAGTATGTATAAATTATAATCACTGAATATGAGATCAATTAACACTTTTTTTTATTTTGTAGCAGCAAAACGTAGTATAGTATAACTGATGAACCAAAGGAAATATATTTAAAAATATTCCTTGTTCTTAGGACAATTAAATAACAACAACTCACTCTCTTAATTTTAGATGTGATTTGGACCAAGAATGCCACATTAATGCTTTTAAGTTTGTATGAGACTAAAATGCATGTGATGGACAACCCGAAGAAAAAGACGAAAATGTGGAAATCAATTGCTGAAGAGTTAAGGTCACTGAATGTTGAGGTATGAAACATGACCAAAATAATACTTTAAAGATTTTACGCTTTTTTTTTAAATTTGCATTCTTTTTTACAGGTTACTCCAGATCAAGTAAGGTGGAAAATCAATGCACTTACAAAAAAGTATAAAGATTGCATTGAGAATGGACAGGGGCAAATGACATTTAAGTATTTCAATGAAATGCATCAAATCCTCGGACGGTTCAGTGATGACAGTGTCACCTACAGATTGGCTTCAGGAGTCATACAAAACCAAGAAGATACTGACCGAGACCCATCTGCATTCAACAAAAAGAGAAAAGCATCAGTACCATTCCGAAATTTAAGATTAGAACAGAGAGCCAAAATTCACTTAGATAAACAATGGGTAGAATATTTAAGGAAACAAGAAGAACAAAAACTGGTCAGAGATGAACGGTATGAAAGAAGTTTGAAGTTAAGAGAAGAGGAGTTACAACTTAGAAGGAAAGAATTAGAAATGAAACAAACACTAGCCTTCAAAAGATTACAATTGAAAGAAAGGAAACAAGAAGAAATTCTGAGAATCGAGAGAGAAAAGTGCGAGTTATTAAGAAAATTATTAGCTGATCAATAAACTCGCAGTACGAGCTCATTTCCCAAGGCAGGTCCTGTATTATATTTATTATAGAAACAAAAGAAAGTCAAAAAATATCAATGTATGTATGTACTATGTGCATACACTTTTATGTTAGTATGTACTATGTACAAGATATATAAAACCTATAAGAAAGTTAAAACTTTAACTGAAGAATTTTAGTTCGATGGAATAAGATATACTTACATGTATATTGAAGAAAAGGAAAATAAATTACGTTAAAAGAATATACTTTGTTGTAATACTTGCTTTATGTAGTCATTAAATATTCTAATTACACATTATCATTAATCTACTTTGTTTTGCTACTCATTCTCCTCTAAATGATCATTTTCATTTATACAATAGTTGTGTAATATACATGCTGCCACTATAGTGTCTGTAATAAAAGCTATATTTCTATACACTGTAAATAGTTTGATCCTTCGAAATCTTCCTTTGAGAAGATTGAAAGTCTTATCACTCAATTTTCTGGTAGCTGCATGTATTGTATTATAACATCTCTGGTGAGGTGTGAGACGTTTGTTCTCCCTAAATGGTGGCACAAGCCATGGCATAGCTGGATACCCAGAATGTCCTATAATAAAGGTGTCTTGAGGAAATAATGAATTTCGGTTGGCAGTTGCTGTATTATATAATGGAGATTTCCGCAATACACGGGCACAGTTTGAAGAACCTGGTTCACCACAAAAAATGTTTGTAAATCTCATATTAGAGTCAACAGTTGCTTGAAGGATGATCGAGTAGTATCCTTTTGGGTTGCAGTAGTCCCTTGCGTTTTTGGGTTTCTCTATCTTTATATGAGTGCAATCAACAACTCCCAAAGTGTTTGAAATTCCTGTTTTCATTTGAAATGCATCACAAATAGTTTTGATTTCATTAAAATTCTGTGGCCATTTAATTGCATCATTTAGCTTAGTTAACATCCAAGCCACTACTCGTCTTATTACTCTGAAGGTAGATGAGATTGAAATATCAAATTTCGTGGCAATTGGTGTCAGTGGTTCTGTGTTTGCAATGAATGAGAGGAAAATATAAAAACACAATTTGGGTTCTAGTGGCTTCAGTCCAAATTTATGAGATGCTATGAACCCGGATTTCTCTAAATCATCTGAAACATATGAATACCATTACATAATAATACAAATATAGGTATCAAAACCAGTTGTTTCTGTAAATTCAAGTTATTTCACCTATAAGCCGGTTCGCAGTCTTTCGCGAAAGCCTAAGGCGGTTTTTGAACTCTGCATCAGTCCACGAATCTACAATGTGAAGGTAGTCGTCAACACGTCGCCGTCTCAGTCTAATTAGATATTGCATTAAAGGGAAAAATAAGGTATCGGTGTCTTCATCTTCACCTTCACTCTCTGAAGAAACATCATAAGCTTTTACACTACACACATCACTCCAACTTCCAGTATCACTATCTTCACTGCTGCTAACTTTGGTTTCTGCCAGCCAAAGAATAGCTTCAGGGCCAGCCATTTATAAAATAAAATACATCTGAAGAATATTATAGAATATGAGTGAATACTTTGTGAATAGAATACCTACCTAACAATAAAAACAACAACAACAACCCGTACCCACAGATTATAAATAAGTGTATAAGGGCACTTGTTTGACATAATGTCTTAAATAAATAAGAATTAAAATATGTCAATACCTATGTGGCTTCAACCACGTTTTAACATTTTCTTGAAAATACTACTTTCAATCGGCGTTACACGTGATATAGCTATTAATAATAATCGAATAGTTACTACAAATTCATTTCCATCGACGCGTAGAGTGCGTTAATTGGTAAATGGACGTCAGTTAATCCTAAACCTTAGTATGGCAGCACACGTAAAGTCAAATTTTGACATCAATCGAATAATAATCTGTGAATCGAATACCCTGTCCAAAGAGAATATAATCACTATGACCCTGTCTATAATCTGTGGCATCGGCAGATTTTATTTTATCCAATCCAATTTTATGAAAAAAAATTAAATAACAATCAATAACAATAATACACAACATCGTTGACGGCTCATTGATTGTAGTCGAATGCAAATATACTACTGGGTCGAATGTAGTCGAATCTTTTTAGATGTATAGTTGTTATGCGCTTTGACTTATTTAACTGACTGGTGTATCAACTTTTAACCATGGATGGACACAACGATGGATTCGTTGAAGGAATACTACATGAAGGTACCATTATACGACCCAAGATAGCAAATGACCAGCTAGGATATTCTTTTACAAATACCGATAAAAGAGCTTACACATTTACACATTTTTCAGGTGGGCATATGGTTCCAGAAGTATCAGAGTATAAGGATATATCCAACTTAACTCATAACTTGACTCAAGAAGGAGAAAAAAACAGTGCAGGTGAAAATTCGGACAAACATAGTATGTCAATTCTAAACTTCAATGTTTTCCTCAACTTGTTTTGTAGGTACTTTTAGTTCTTTGAAAGCTGGGTTGCTTGAAATCTGGATATTTGGCCTTTAACTGCAGACTAATCATTATTAACCTTATAATTAATACCTTATACCTTATACTGTGCAAAAATTTAACAAAGATAATAAATTGTTATAGGTGCAGTTTGGACCACCAACGCAACATTGACACTTTTAAAGCTTTATGAATCTAATATTGAAATGGTGGAAACCCCTAAGAAAAAAACAAGATTGTGGGCAGCTATATCAGAGAATTTAAAAAGTTACAATATACAGGTAAAATTGTGATTTCTGTTTTAAGTTTTTATTACTTTTTATGATTGTTATTAACTAATATATACATTTTTAGATGACTCCAGACCAAGTAAGATGGAAAATTAATGCACTTACAAAGAAATACAAACAAGCTATTGATAATGGTCAGAAGAGGTTTAAGTACTTTAAAGAAATGAACAACATATTTGGTCAATGCGAAGATGATGATGATTGCACCACTTCAGAACAGAGTAAGAAGAATATTCGCAAAAATTACTTGAATTTATCAATGAGTGAGTCTGGCCACGTTAGGAGTGTCTATGAAAGTAAAGCCACAATAGAACTCAGAAAAATTAGGTTAGCAAATAGAATAGAAGCTGATAGATGTCAAAGTAAGATAAATTTGGAAAAGCAGTGGCTGGAATTCCTTAGAAGACAAGAAGAACAAAGGCAGTGGAGGGATGACATGTTTGATAAAAGCCTAAAGTTACGAGAGAAGGAATTAGAACTAAGAAGAAAGGATTTAGAAGTTAAAGAAGCACTTGAACTGAAAAAACTTCGGTTAAAAGAGAAGGAACAAGAAGAGATGCTCCAAATTGAAAGAGAGAAATGCAATATTCTTAGTAGAATAGTGGAACACAAAAGGTTAAGAAGTTTACTATAGTATGTATATATTTTTTTACTACGTAGTTAGTAGGTAGGTACAAAGTAAGGTATGTTGCCTTACTACTTTCGATTTATTCATAAATGTAATGATTGTTTAATTAGGCATATGTGTCAAAATGTTTATTTCTATATTTATTTTTATTAAACTGCTATGCAAAATGAAGTATGATTACAGAACAGAACTTCTACAGAACTTCTGGTCCGCTCTGAACATGCAATGATTAGAGTTTACAAAATCTGACTATACTAAAATCGGGAACCGCGGAACTTCAAGTGTAGTTAGTGAATGTTAGTGATTCCAGACTGAAAATAACAGCATCTAGTGGAAACATTGCAGCCACTTTTGTAGATTATTGTTAGAAATGAACAGAAAAGAACATGTATAAACCATCGAAATATATTTAGATAGTATAAATAAACTCTTTTTCTTATTTAACTTGTTTGGTGCTGTCTTGGATGATTTTTCAACGAGTCCAAGCATGGACCAATTAAGTCTACTTAGTCAATCTTAGCCAATGATTCCTCATGAATATCAATATGCATAAGTCACATCATAAAAAATATTTGCTTTAAGTACATGTGCCTATGGTGCTTTGTATTGGAGGTATCCCAAAAAAATATGATCATGAATTTATTTTACAACTTTGTCGGCGTATCGTAAATTTATAACTATGTCAAATAAAATAAAATACAGAGTCTCCGAGTTAACCTGCGGATAGACGGACATGGCGAAACTATAGAGGTTCCTTATTGCCTATGGAACCCTAAACATGGTTAGGCAGTTGATTTATCAGCTCAGAAAGTAGGGTCACAATTATTTCGGTGGTTCTTATAGCGGCGTTAAACAGCTTGGTATTTTTTATTTGGTTTGGTACAAAATGGTTTGACGTTGCTGTGATGTGGGTAGAACAAGGCCTAAGTAACATACAAACATAGGTCAGACAAACTGAACTCAGTTTTTGGTTCAAAATATGGTGGGACGCCGACTTCATTTTGACGGTCCTGTTTTCGAAGGCGGTTTTTTTGTTTTTAAAAACACTAGTATCTTATTTCATACTTTTTAGTGATTCTAAAATGCTGTTATGTAGTCGCACATCTCAATAGGAAACCATAGGACATTACAAGGTCGGCAAGCAACGCTGTAGGAATTAAACCATTTAAATGTGCTTCCTCATAGCAAATTGCGTCATAGTCGCTCAATTATCTAAATCGAGATTAAATATATCTTATCAGTTATGAAATACCACCCTTGAAATAGGTAGGTTGAGGAGTACCGGTGGTCATTTGTGGTCTTCATCATCAGTTCCACTTTACCAAATGATACTTTCTGAATGCAAATGCTGGACTTGTTACTGAAAATACTAAAATCGCTATATGTATGCTTGTGATATTTGAGGAGTTCCCTCAATTCCTCACGATTCCCCTCATCAGATATTTTTTATTTTTTTCACTTCTCATGCTCTTAAAATGCTACTTAAATCTCTTTACTTTGGAAACCCCTAAACAACCAATCACGGTGTTTGTGAATGGCATGGCAATGACAACTGTGCAAATATAATAAAAAAAAGGATTTAATTTCGTGAAACACGATTAATTATTACGAATATGAATCTATTTAATCATATTAAGGCCGAACTCTTTTATTATGCGTGGTCCAATTACTTTTAAAATGGTTTCCAAGTTTGAATCTGTTGGCTAAATATGCAAGCATTTAAAACATCACTTTACAAAAAACCGCGGAACTTTTTTTAACTATTTGTTTGTATTTTGAATAGATCGTCATAACTTGTATTGAGCGTACGTTGTTAAAAAATTTCACCAATTAATTGTGCAACTTTAGAAATTACGGACCAGAAATGTCATCATCATCATCCAGTGAAGAAGAATTAACGCCTAACTCCAGAATGGAGAAGAAAGCAAAAGAGGTGATACGAAATCTTTTGCCGCCAAAATCTAGTGGCATGTATTCAAAAACATAGGTACCAAACTTTTATTGATTGGAAATGTGGGAAACGAATAACATCATTAATGTTAGATTAACGATAGTAATAATAAGATACCTAATTGTTAGTTTTAATTGTTAGAAACTTTTTTATAATAAATGTTGTAGTTTGTTTAGAACATCGTTTTTTTCCTCGCATTCAAAGTGAAAAGTAGAGTGTTTAACGCGAGACTAAACAACCATAATGACACTCGAACTACAGCCACCCTCGCTCGCAAGCTCGCTCGCGTGGCTAAACATCTCGTGTCATTATGGCTTGTTTTAGTCCCTTGTTGAACAATCTACTATTAAATCGCCCCACAAAAATTCACGGAGAGTACGGTGAACACACATAGAAAAAAAGGACACTGGAACATTATAAGTTTTTACAAGTCTGTTAAAAATTGGATCATGTTGCCAATTTCAACTTAAAACGCCCTTCATTTGGTTAGGACGCATAATGTCCCACTCGCAGAATGTCCCTCCACCAAAATTACGTCCCATTCGCAAAACGTCTTCTATGCAAATGGTCCCTTATGTAAAATACCCCATTCGCAAAACGTCCCTTTCTCAAAAGGTCCCACCCCTTTCGCAAAACGTCCCTTCTGAGAAAGCCCCTTTCGCTGAAAGTCCCTACTGCATAACGCCCCTTTCGCAAAACGTCCCGTCTGCGAAATGACCCATTCGCAAAATGTCCCGTTAAGAAAAAGCTTGTTTAAGTTGAGACTAGGAGTCTTCTCATAAGAGATGGCCAATAATAATCCCTACATTGGCCTTAGTGTGGAATGGGGACTTCACATATGAAAACTTTTCCTTAGTAATTATCACTGCCCACTTCAATGGAGATTAAGAAGGATACTTATAATAATTAAGACGATAAAACAACAAAACAATTGAATACCACTTGTCAGGGCTCTATCAGGCATGACTTGCTAGTTACCAAAGGTCTTGGTTTTACCAAAAATGAGCGATCATATTCCAATTGAATTTACCAAAAACCAAAAAGGTAGAAAAACTATCTTAAGAGATGGTTACCGGTACAATTTTAATAGAAAAAATAAAAGCGGTAGTACGCAGTGGAGATGTGTCCATCGAGAGTTGTGCAGTGCTTCGATAACCATCAACGATGCTGCGACTACGATTCTACGAGGAACTGACGAAGATCACACGTGTCAAAGGGACTATGTTAGTAACAATGTTTTATTGGCAATAAATGAAACAAAAGAAGATGTTTGCAGTGATTTAGGCCCAGTTGAAGACATATTTGACCGAAACTTAGAAAACATAAATAAATAACTTGGATGCACCGTCTTTTACTTCCAAAAAAGATACATTGTACAGATGCCGGAAAACGTTTTTGAACGCGGATCGATTACTAGACGACATAAATGAGATACCTGATTGTTTAGCTAACGATTTTTTGATATATGACGATGCTGAGCATGAAGGTGGAAAGGCAATGTTTGTGTTTTGTAACAAAACAGCAAGAAAAACAATGAGAAAACTAAAGGAAGCCCAATATTTCGGAGACGGGACGTTCAAAACAGCACCCAGAAATTTCTATCAAGTGTACACTATACATTTAGATATAAAATCAACAAAATCATCTTCCAACGTTGTACCAGTTATCTACGCCATACTTCCAGATAAAACAGAAGAAACGTATATCAAACTTTTCGAATTAATAAAAAACAAACTACGTATAACTATAAAACATTACAAATGTGACTTCGAAATTGCTCCGATAAATGCGATCTCAAGAGTTTTTCCAGACGTTGAAGTCAGCGGTTGTTACAGACACTTTAATGCCGCTGTTTGGAAAAAATCAGCGACATTAAATGTAACTTTGACAGGACAAGGGCGGAAAATTACGAGATGGTGTGCTGCTCTTCCTCTAGTTCCCGCAGAATTTATACCGGCGGCGTGGACATTCATCAGACAAAGCATGCCAGACACTGCTGAAATTAGAACTTTTCAGCAATATTTCGAAAGATATTGGTATCCTAGATACAGCCCGTCAGTTTTGTCTTGTTACGGCCAAATTCACCGCACAACAAATCCCGTGGAAGGCTGGAATAGCCGTTTTAATAAAAAACTGACAAAACATCCAGGATTATTTTGGGCTATACAGAAATTTTTAACAGAAGCAAAGCGTTCGGACAGGAAAATTCGTACAGGCTTGGCTTGCACTCTTAAAAAAAATCGCAGAAACCGGGACATTCATTTTCTCAAAAATGACAGGAAAAGTTGACATTACTATCTATATATTGGGATGCGAAGTACATAGTTTACTGACAGATCTCAAATTAAAAAAAAAAAACATTGCGTGCTCGCTACACAAGCACGCAATGTTGCATACAAATTTCATTACCATCTAGTATCTAACTTTTTAAAAAGTGAAAACGGCCTTAATAAAATGAGGGCACAAGTCTTATTACATCCAAATTTTGTTCGGAATATAACTTTTTTATCTGTATCTCGAATAGCTTGAGTAGTTTTAAAAAAAAAGCTTGCGTTTCTCCTTGTCATAAACAAAAGACGGTAAAGAGTAGGTAATAATATTGTCTGTATAGATTGTGTGGTATTTCTTTCCTTAATAAAGTACTTTACTCCAACATAATTTTATTCTTGCGATTTTTGAGAAAAGCACTATATATGCCTCGGCAGGAACGGCAATTGCGGGCCTCGTATTTTTAAACGGACTCGCAAGCTCGTCCGTTTAAACCAATCCTCGCCCCGCAATTGCCTACTTCCGTGCCTAGGCAATAATGTACTATTCAACAAAGAATACAAAAAAGAGGCTAAAAAACTACGAAGAGGCGAAACAACTGTAAGGGATTTCATAATTTCAATATGTTTTATGCAACAAAATCAGGACTAAAACATTGCGGGGGTAATAAGTAAGCGATTTTTATTAAAATTTGAGGAGCTGATGGTTTTTAGTTAAGTTTAGGATATTTTTTAAGTTCAATTGAATGGTGCGATATCCATAAGTACAATTTTATTAATAAAATACTAAGGAAAAGTTTAATTAGTGTTTTTTATTTTTATAACTAAGCTATTATAGGGAACATTTTGCGAAAGGGACGTTTTGCGAACGGTACATTTTGCGAACGGGACATTATGCGAACGGGTCATTTTGCGAAAGGGACGTTATGTGAACGGGACTTTATTTATGTGAAGGGACGTTTTGCGAAAGGGACCTTTTGCAGAAGGGTCATTTTGCGTAAGGGACATTAAGGAAAGGGACATTTCGCGAAAGGGACGAAGGGACATTCTGCGAGTGGGACATTATGCGCCCTAACCATTTTTAATAGTGGCGGGTAGGCGCTCGTACATCGAGGGGCCTATCACGCGCGGGCTCTTGTCGAGCAGCGCGAGTCGCCGCGAAACAGGCAGTAGTCGCCCCGTCTGACGGGTGATTTTGCCGGTAACATTCGCTCGCTTAAATAAGTGAATGTTTCGACGCGTGAAAACAATTACTTCAAATACATACAGTGAATAATGAGTCATCATCTTGTACTGTTTGAAGAGTTCTCTACACGAGTGCCTCGGATTTACCCCTGCCAATACACGTAGGGCTCGTTTCTGCAATTTGAATACTCTGTCAGAGTTCGCTGAGTTCCCGTACAAGAGAATACCGTACGACATTACCGAAAAGAAGTATGCGTAATAAATCTGAAGTAGTGCGTCACATGAGACAATTGGCTTTAGTTTACGCAGTGCAAATACAGCACTGCCCAACCTTTCACACAAATTGTCTACGTGTTGTTTCCACTTCAGACTGGCGTCTATAGTAAATCCGAGGAACCTGCAAGAGTCACAGCGCGGTATCGGACCCTGTACTAGTGGGATGTGTGTAGTGTTTCCGGCTGCAAACAACATGACGTTGGACTTTGACACATTTAGAATGAGGCCGTTCGCTGAGAACCACTCGTGAAGTTGGGTACACGTTTTTGCTATCTTTTGCTCGAGTTGTGAGTACGTGTGAGCGGTTTCTACAACGGTGGTGTCATCAGCAAACAACACCATAGTACCTTCGGCTACGGAGGAAGGGAGATCATTGACAAATATTAAAAACAGGGTATTTCCAAGCGATGAACCCTGTGGAATGCCATATGTGCACACAAGCCATAACCAGGAGAGTAAACTTTTGTCTAACATGGTCTGATATTTTGTGTTAGCCAACATAATAATTGAATATTTCGGAATGATTTCAAAAGGTTGCCAGGTACGTTTAACACTCTTTATTTTTTGCCAGTGAGTGACAGCGACCAGCGTCAGTAATGCCAACATTATATCCCGCCGCAACGCAAAATTCTATGGCGATTGCTGTATTATATTCGTCTTAAATTCCCGTGAAACAAGTTATGACCGACTTAATTTACAAACGAACTGAAAAATCTTTGGGCCTCCTAACAACACGATTCGTATCGCTGTTACAAAAAGCTAAGGATGGTGTATTGGATTTGAAAATCGTGAGTACGCGATGTTGCTTTCTGTCAAATTATATTGGCACGAAAATGAACATTTTGAATTAACAGTTACAAGTATACTATAACGTTTTTAATTGTTTATAGGCTACTGATTTACTTGCGGTAAGACAGAAGCGCCGTATTTACGACATAACAAATGTATTGGAAGGCATTGGTTTGATAGAGAAACGGAGCAAAAACAGCATTCAGTGGAAGTTAGTACATATGTCATATTTTATAATTCTTCCTGTTATTTCGTGTCTTCCATTTATAGTTGTTATCACTTATATCAAAAAGGTTGTTTGTTGATAGAGGTGCTGGTCCTGATGGCTCTGCTTCTGACATTGGGGAGAAAGTTACTGTGCTCCGCAGACAAATTGGACGTCTTGAGGAACATGAAGATTTGCTTGATAAGTAAGTCCTCTGATAAGGTTTATGTGTTTTGTTTATCTAGTATTTGTTATTTCTCAGTAACATGTCTCGTTCTTAGAAAGTCGTACTCATTCTTCATCCTTCCCTTTTGATTTTTGTCAGATTAACTTGTTCGCTGCTATTTTTCAATATGTTTGATCACATTCGTAATTAGTCACTTTCGTTTTCAGTCCAATTCTAAGTGTCTCATTCGTTTTTCGTTCAATTCATGTTTCGTCTCATTCTGTATTTGTCACACATTCTTTATTAGTTGTGTGTGGATGTGTAAACATAAAAAAGAAAATTCACCAAGTAAGTACACTCTGACGAGATTTGTAATTGTATGAGTTACCAGCTTTTGCCCGCGGTTCTGTCTGTGAAGATTCTGTTTCATAAAAGTCATATACATCGAAGCAAAGCAAGGGCGGGTCTCGCCAGTCTAGTAATAAGTATAGTATGGGGTCCATACAATAATGTCAACATTGTTTTTTTTAAATCACATTTTATCTTATAAATTTAATGATATATTTAATACAACTATAAATACGGACTAAACATTAAAATTTAAAAGTTAAAGTTAAAACTAAACTTATTTAAAATAAAATAAAATAAAACTAAGCTACTCAAATATTAAAAATTAAACATAAACACCACTATAAAAAGAACACCCCCTCTAGCAGGTCCGCTCGCGGCACGGTCCCTAAGACACTGGCTGCATTACCTCTCTGGATGGCTAGCCCAATCCTTTGGGAAAGGTAAGCGCCAGCTCTAGGGTCTCCGGAGGTGTCGATGAGCCGGGATGACAGGGCCTTAATAAAACTTTTCATGTCAGCTGACCAAGGTCCCATTGTTTCCACCGCAAGCGCCACAAATTCGTAATTATTTAATAATGATGAATATTTGCGGCGCTTGTTGGTTTGGGCCTGTTCAGCTGCTGCACCGGCCCGATTACGGGTTGTCTGGACGTGAGAAAGGGCGAATGTATCAACACACGTCGCGTCCCACACCAGTGCCCTACCTAGTTTTATCTTATTGTTTATTTCTTGTATGGTTTTTTACGATAAATATTCAAATATAAAAGTAAAATGACAATACTAATACAAAAAATAAACATTGTATAAAGCACTAAATTTTAGAGGCAGGCAAGCCTGCCTTCCTTGCTGCTATTTCTACCATGTATATGTCCACATGACCCCAAAATATATGAACACTCACAGCGAAAAGACATACATCGAATGGAAAGAGTAGCAAACGTACCCAATATAATGAATGAGACGAGTTACCAATAACGCCAAAAATAGAAAAAGATGAATAACAAATGTGACTAAAGACAAAGTGCGAGTGATACTAAGAACGAGAGAGAAACAAAAACAGCCCTAAGAAGACCGTGACGAAAAAAGAATAAGACTTATTAAAAATGAGACAAGTTACTAAATTGGATTTAGGAAGATAGGGACAGATAGCAAACAAGACGAACAAAGAATGAGTGACAAATACAGAATGATATGAAAAAAGAATTGAACGAAAAACGAAAAACGAAAGCAACAAATAACTGATACCATATTACCAGGTATGGATAAACCAAAAATAAAAATGTTTTCGAAATATTTGACAATACTAGAAGTATCAAGGTGAAACGAGTCGAAACACAAGCTACCAAATGGTAGCGCTTATTATATGTACTAGCTGTTGTCCACGACTCCATCTGCGCAGGAAATTTCACAGCCTATGTTACTCAGGGATAATGTAGCATTTGAATTGTGAATGAATTTTTGAAATTGATAGAGTAGTTTTGAGTTTATTTGATACAAACATATAAAAATACATATCTTTCCTCTCTATAATATTAGTGTAGATGCGTATACGTATATGTATGTGTGTAGGTACTGGGTAAATCAAACTTACTGGTCATAATTATTTTCAAATGACACCTAATCACTATGTATTTTCCACACTAAATAGGTAAAAGATGTTAAATTGGGAAATCCAACTTTTTCTAGAATCATGCTCAGTTACTGACACATGGCCTTCTATTAATCTAATATGGGTTAACATAGGGAGTGACGAAACTACTGAACTGAGTTTGGTGAATAGTGCATATAAAAAGTCTTGCGGGTTCAGGGAAAATTGGTTAGACTGGCACAAGAGAGTATGATGACATTGATAACAGTGACAGAGAAGTACAAAGCAAACTAAAGAAATAAAACTTTATGGCATAGAGATGGCAAACAAACTCACAGGCCACCTCATGGTAAGTGGAGACTGTGACCCATAGACATTCGCATTCACAAGACTGCAAGCCTAAGACTGCAAGCCTAAGACTGCAAATGCGTTGCCAACCCTGAGGACTAAGATGGAATGCCTCTATGCTAGTCATTACACCGGCTGTCTTATCCTCAACCGGAACACAACAATGCGAACACTACTGTTTGGCAGTAGGTTAATGGATAAGATGGTGGTAGCGATCCGGACGGACCCTGCAAAAGGTCCTACCAGCCGCAGTAGGATTTATTGTGTTTTAAGTGTTTCAAATTATTAATATAAAAACCATTATGAAGTCGGAATTTCAATTAATGTTGTACCTCTGTTTTAGGCAAATTCATTGGATGGAGCAAAGCATCAAAAATGTAATAGAGGACATTGATAATGAATCACTTGTTTATGTTAAAAATAATGACATTAATGAGTTGTTTGAAGAAAGCCAAATCTTGGTCTTAGAGGCACCGTTAGGTGCCAGTTTAGCCCTCGGAACGTCTCCTGGCAAGGTAAATATTATTTATAGACAAGCTTATGAGCTTGGGAGCTTTGAAAATTTCTGGGATGCAGTAGCATAATTATTTATCCGTGGTATAAGCTATCTCTATTCTCTATCAAATTTCATCTTTCCAGCCTTTCCAGCGTCAAGTAACAAACAAACACCCATTCTTTCGCATTTATAATATCAGTAGGATTCTCCAATTGTCGACCAGAAAGTTGTGTCCATTTCTCTGTGCCCTTAATTTTGGCATTATTGTTTCTTAAAGTTGTATTTCTTCATAATCTATACTAGGTGTAACAAGAATATAAAAAAACCTTGCTTTATTGAGGGAAAGACATTTATGACATGCTGGGCGTAGGCTGCTCATATGGGCGCATTTTCTAGACCCACAGCCTGCAGCAGGTTAATTGAGTCACAGCCACACAATATTAACACATCATGATGGCCATGGAGGCGTAAATTTTTATTGCGCACTTAGGATCCTAGCTCAAAAATATATTATCTCCTTTCAGGGTAGAGAGCCAAATTACGTCCTACATCTTAAATCGGCTGATCCAGTAGGGGTGATCCTGCTTTGCGACTCTGAAAAAGAAAAGGTACTTTTTATAAACAGTTCTTTAATAAATTATTGGAAGATCTACCCATACTATCTTAGCTTCCGGCTATTCCCAGTTGTCCACAGTGTGGCCAAAGGGATGCAGACAACTGGGAATATATTGATAAATTTAGAGTTCTAAAATGTATAATATACTTTATTTTTATTTTTAGGAAGTTGACGATGCTTCTATGGATATGGATAGTGAAGTTCAGGAACTTACTGATGCCCATGTTCACTCACTAGACAGTGAAAGTAAGTGGTTCATTTATTTAAGCATCTCAGAATTTAGTCCGATCAACACATAATTGTTGATAGTAATTATTTTGGATTGCGAAAGACGAAAGTTTGTGTTCAGGAGTTTGTTTGGACTAGTTTGAAGAGATTATCATTTTAAAAGCTCCCGCCCCACGGAGTTGAGCCGTAAAGTGGCGGGTGGGACGAAGAAGGTCCCGTATGGCGAACGAAAACATAGGCAATTTCATTTTACTCTCTGTACTATTAGCTACTTAAGTCTCGAAGTCAAACATTCGGTTTTCTACATATCCATCCACATCCCCTTTGTGAGCACTCATTTGCAAAGTTTTTTTTTGTGCCCCATATGTGCGGCATCTTTAAGTACCTACATTCTATTTACATACTTACCTATGGAACACAAGCCTTTTGCATTTGCAATCTTAAACCTTATTAAAATTTCTATAAGGTTAATAAGACCACTGTAAATACCATAGATGCAATAAATTGAAAATTAATAAGATTGGGTTCGTTTACGTAGCGTGTGTACCTGTAATATGTGGCTGTATCTAACAGACAAAAATAGCACCATGTATTTTTATGGCAGAGATTTAAATGGACACTTATATGTTTTTTTTTCTTGATAAATAAATATTGTAGTTTAAATTAATGTGAAATCTAATAAATATACAAAAAAATATGTATTATCAATGGTATCTATTAAATATTTGTTAAATCATCTAGTATACTTAAGTTACTTTCTATACATATATTTTAAGGTAATTCGAATTCCCGTTATATATATTTGTTTCTGTATGTATAGTTAATGGACTGTTAGTGCAATCCGTTACTAATTTACCGTTGTCAACGCTCTTTTCAGATTACCTACTCAGATTGAGTCCTCCAGCAACCGAGCAAGATTTCTCGTTTTCCCTTTGCGGGTCAGAGGGCCTGTGTGATCTTTTTGATATACCTTGTTAGTTAATAAGACCGTGATCTCATTATATTTGACTTATATTTTACGTATTTTTTAAAGACATTTTTTTTTATATAAATTTTCTTGTGATCATGTTTAAATTTAATTTGTAAATAAATAAATCATGTAAATACAAATCAACATTTACATTTGTCCGTAAATTTAAGAGAGTAAATAAAATACTTAAATCAAAAGTATACTTTTATTACTTATATTATTTCAGCTGTTTAGATTTAGGGTTGGAAACAAATCGGTCGAGCACGCCGAACGATTGCTTTGGTTTAGTTGGCCGTTCTTCCGTCGCGTGCGCCTTCTGTGCTTCTATTTGTTCTAAAATTTGTTTCTGCGAACAAAGACGTTATTTTAATCGACTATTTTAATAAAACTTACTAGAAATATAGAAAAAAGAAAACCTGCGCCTCTATTATAGGCGGTAAAATCCAAATCGAAATAGATCTGTTACGGTATTTTTTTTAGGTCGGCCGCCATTAGTCATCAAAAATATGACAATACGATAACAGATCAAAAACGATATCGTTTTGCCGTGTTAAATAGAGTCCCTGCTTACCTTTCTGTTGGTCTCTTTGATGATCTTCTTTCTTGCAATATTTGTTTTACCCTTATTCTTGTGTCTAGGGGTAAAGTCGACTTTTTGAGGTTTCACATACTGTAAAAAAAATAAAGATGGCTTTGAACTTGGGAGAATAATGTTCTATTTAAATCATTAAAATATGTCTAGTTCTTACTAATAGTTTTTTCTTGGCTTCCAAATGATCTTGCATAGTTGGCACGTCGACCTCCGCAACCTCGAACGGGTTGAGAGTAATGAGTTCAGGTGGTATCTTCTCGAGCAGAGCCTTGACTTCTGCTTCCTTCCTTTGTTTCTTGGTCTGGAACGGATTGCTCTCCAACGCGTCAAAGTTGGGCTCACCACTTCCTGTAAATAGAGGCATGTATAAATAAGTAGAATTTGACATTAAATCTATCAGACCTTATCTGGTAGAGTACTAAGCCTAACTTGAGATCTTAATTCTAATGGACGTAAAACAATAAATTCGAGTAATAAATAATATTATAAATTAAAGTCCCCTGCCGCGTATGTCTGTATGTTCCCACTAATCTCAGAAACTACTGGATGGACTTAATATATTATGCGATTTGAGGAAAGTTAATAATAGTAATCCGTTGAAACCGAACTGTTTACCTGGTATAATGATACTCGTGAATCCTTTGGTTGTACCAATTCCTAATACGTCTTCATATGGGCAGAACTTGAAGTTTGAAATGTTTTTAGACATCCTGTGCCTCATATACGGTTTTACAGTTGTTTCTGTGCAGCAGTTACTGAAATAAATGTTAAAATATATATACAGTTCTAACAAAGTTAGTGATAAACAATATACAGTTTTAATGAAGTTTATTATTTATAGAAGTACCCCTTAAAATCATGTTTTATTGTCACTTAGTAGTTCTACACATAATAGTGTGCTGATTATAGGTAAACATTTTTGAGTTTCTGTTACGTAGGATGTATCCTTCATCATGCATTTAAGGGTTAATGTGTATAATTTCCGTGTATAACTGATTTCACTCGCGATATATAGTAGCAATATTATCGCGTTAAATTCCTTAAGTGTAAAATTCCACATAACAAAGCATTTACTTCACTAAGGTAATGTATTACCCAAGGTGATATACTTACTTGTATACTTCCACAACGTTATCTAAGCCAACGGCTAACATATCTTTTTGAGAGAACTCCAGGTCCACTGGAGCACTCCTAACTTTGTAGTGCTGTACGGGACCATCTAGATTCCGAATATCATATATTTTCAAACTGCGATCCACTCCTGACGTAGCCATGTACCTGTGGACAAAGAAAATAATATACTTTTACAAAGCCTTTTAAACAATGAATCCAGTTTTGTCAGTCTCTGCTTTAATAAGTTGGTGTTAATACTTCATTTTTGGGACAAACTTTTGTTGCTGGTTGTACTTGTATTACGCCAGCGCGCTACATCGCATATGCGCTACATATGCGGGTTTCGCATAATATTCGTGTTGGCGTCTCTGTCTGTCTTTATGTTAAAGTCAGAGACGCCAACACAAATATTCGGCGAGGCCCGCATACGTGGCGCCGGCTTACCACAGTCATCTGCTCGACACCCAACAAACGAGTCTAGACTTTGTAAGCCGAGGCCAAGTAAAGCATCCTGTCGCAACTATGTGACTCCAAAATCAGATCAGCTCTAGCCATAAACTACATTACCATAGAGTTTGCTCGTACTGCTAGATCAAAATAGTATTAACTCAAAAAACTTACTATTTCTATTCCAAGTTCATAGAAGTTGTATTGAAGTTGATTTAAAAAACAGTTGTGTTTTGAGTTGAAATTGTTTTGTTGTAAGTAGCAGTGCAATAAGTATTTCTACTGCCGCCCGGGTAGGTGCGTCTTGGGTGCCTTCAGATTGTAACCAATATTAAGTAAGTGTCTTAACAATTGTAACAGCCTTATAGTCAGAAGGGCTTTGTGGTCAGAGATATTTCACTTGCCCCTAAGAAGGAAGAAAATTAATGTGTTTGTCTGTATGCACTAAACTAATAAATTGTACTTACATGCCTTTGCTATCAACAGCTATGGCTGTTAAGGGAGTCTTGTGGCACAATATCTTTGCTAACGGATCTTTGACAGTGGGAGACCAGAGAGACACAACTCCTTGAGAATTTCCCAAGCAGACTGTACCATTGTAGGGATTTTGTGCCATCACTGAAGTACGTCCTAAATGGTTGTTGTAATGGCCTACGATTTCTCCTATTGAAATATCTAGCCATGACATGAAGCCAAATTCATTCTGCGAAAACAAAACAAATTAAAAACATTTAAGGAGAATAATGGATCTTTGAAGTACCTGGTCCTGGATTTATGCACCGATATAGATACATTAAAAATTATGCCACTATAAACAGTGAAATTACTCACTGCTTCTTTAAACTTTAATGTACCAATCCAAATAGTGCACCCCAGTACTTCAAATACAAATATCTATATTTTGGATAGAATATGATATGATGAATTTATGTATCATAAAATGGTCATAGTGTTATTTTATGGAGTTTGATTTGGTCTAAAAATAATACGTACAACAGCAGCCAATAACAAATGGTAAGGGAGAAACTCCATGCGCAAAATCTTGTCCATCCGTTTGACACAGTGCAATTCCAGGCCAGTATTGTCATAAATGTAGAGCCATTCCTTCTGGGCCACTGCCATCATCGTCTCTACATGCAACCAACTGTAGAAGGACAGAAAAGTAATAAATAAAATACATTTTAATTTGCGTTGATAGATTTAATACAAACTTTAATACTTTTATTATAACCTACCTTACATCATGTATGGATTCCATAACATTAATTTCACAGTGCAATTTCTTAGTAACCCAGTCAAATGCTGCCAGATGTCCTTTCTTACCACCTAAGAGCAAATGTCTGCCATTGCGTGAATATTTCATCCTGTAGGGTCCAAAGTCTAGATCAAGATCAAATATTTTTGTAGCAGCAGTGATGTCAACATTGTCTCTGATCAAGTTCTGAGATATTTCAGTAGTCTTACTGTCTTCACCAACTTGAACATAACTGGAAAAAATATGGGTAACAGGTCACCTTGTTGAATTACACGAGGAAGATGCCCTGTTTGGGTCACTTGATGGCACCCTACTAGTTATTAGAACCAGCCATCTTATTTCAAATCAATGGAGGTGATAATGATAATCCTTTAATCACTACATAGGTGCCAATTACTGAATAATTTACCCTATGTAGGATGTTTTTACTTGTAGGTACGATAACTTTCTGTTGAAAAAAATACATTTTCCCCCTTTTGTGAAGATCAGTCTGAATCTAAACTGTAATTTGTATGTTGTTACTTTTGGAACTAAACTCTTAGATATGGTAATATTGCATTTCCATCAGTTTAACATAACATGTCTTCCATATTTCATCCCATTTATCTAAACTGGTTCAAAATTTAATTAAAAGAAGATATCTGAAACAAAATCCATTTTGATACGGAATAAGAGAGAAATATTTATATATTTTCTATTCTAAATAGAGTTTTTTCCTTTGATGTAACAATCAATGCTTACCCTTGCTCTTCTGTTAGTAAAATTTCAGCTCGAGCAGCTTGTTCTTGTGCATAGTTGTATTTCTGCTCTTTCCTCTTTAACTTAACAGCATGTAATGGATGCCTCACACCCTTGCCTAGGCCTTCGCCGCGGGAATGTTGCTCCAACTTTATCTTTTCAATTGGGGCTTTACCGGGAAATTGCTTTTTTACTTTATGTTTATCTGATTTGTTAACACCTGGTCCCTTGCCCTGTTGTAACTTGTTTAACGTTTGCTTTTTCTAAAAAAAAATTTTTACAGAGATTTCATACAAATACAAATTAATCCGAAATCCTCTTTTTACTTTGGGATAAATTAGGTAATAAACAGTCTCCGTTACCTCTTTAAACTTTTGTTTCATTAGCAATCGAGGGGTAACCTTAACTGTGTACACTTCTTCTTTTTGATTGTCAGGCTTTTCATTATTATCTTCTGAGTTTATTTCAAAGTATCGCTTCTGTAAGCAAAAATAAATAAATTCATAGATAAGTTAGGTACATAGGTAAAGGAATACTTTAGGAATTTCAGCTGTACCTTTTCTTTGGGTTTCATTTTCATTTTCTTATGCGTTATTTGAAGAATAATTATAAGTATATCACTGAGTTGATCGAATTTCTAGCACTTCACGTTCACGTGTAAACACGGGTCTGAGAGGTTATTTTACTTTTTGACATTGACATTTTTCATTGTATACAAATGTTGAAGTTTATGTCGGTATTGCTATATTTATCCTAGCGTTTAACTGATATTACCATACAACAAATTGTTTGGGCCATTAAATATATGTAATCAAAAACAGCTAGAACTTTTGATAGGCCTTGAATGGGATGAAATATTAAATAAATAAATAAACTGGTTTGATTTAACATGATAATATATCTGTTTAGTTGGTTTTGGTGTATCAATAAATAAATGGAGTGTTTTTGATGTTAACACTCGTACTGCCGCGGGTGCCGTGGCACCGATTACCTCCCGATGAGGCTTATAGAAACCGCTATGATTTCGTAAATAGGACTGGGCTGAGGATCATAGGACGATCTCAAATTCACAAGCTCAGATTTACCTATCGGGTCTTGCGGGCAATAAGCTTTAAAATTACAATTACAATTACTATTATAAGTAGGACTAATTATTTGTGTAGATTTTTGGCAACCTTATCCTTCTCTTTAATTAATCCCTCATATATATACATACGCGTCGAGAGATAAAGCTAGCAAACTTTAGATCGATCCCTATACTCGACGAGACAAAAGAAACGACGACGACGACCGACGATGGACCTTAGGTAACTTCTAACTTCGATTTTTCAAAGTAGGGCCTCAGGTTTGATCTGTTGTTTAATGACTTCCAAGGTCCTAGGCTGTGTACCTGTCGATCGGTTTAGCGAACTCAATAGTTACCCATTCGAGAAATTAAAAATAATAAATTTGTCTCTTCTATAAGTAGGTACCTAATTCTTCTTCTCATCGTGTAAAGGTGATCCAAGTATTCCAAGTTCCAATGCTATTTGTTTCCCAATGCCTTGCCGGGTGTGTAGCTCTTAAGAGAGAAGTAGTGCACGTGATTGGGCATAGAGGACACTGCATCATATTATTACAAAAGGTCACGACAAATCTGGTAACGATCTCCGAAACTGATTATTCTAGGTTGACAGGATAGAGAGCCACTCCCTGATGCCAAGTTTGTCGGTCTGCCTGCGCACAGTGGATATAATGCGGCTGAAAACGTGTTATCGTTCCCGAAAAAAAAACAATAGGGGAAATGGCTGAATTTGGACATTAAATAGTCAGTGTACCTACTTAAGTACAAGTAAAAATAAGTATACTAGAGTCTGTCTAATGAAAGCTGAACCTGGATTTTTCTTGGCTGACGAGTCTGGCAACACTATTTAATATGACGTTTGGACTTTGTTGTTTTTAGAAACTTGTCAATTCGAGATCTAAATTGATAAAAATACGGAGTAATCATGCCGTCGACGATAAGAGGCGGTGTCCGGGAGATTCTGTATACTATTATACAGAAGTACAAAGAAAAACAAGAAGAAAGAAAAGCATTATTGATGCAAAAAATTAATTGTTTAGTTACGGTGACCAAATTTATAGGTTAGTACGGCTTTAGTACGGCATGTTCATTTTGATACTTCTTATTTCTCTATGTGCAATACTAAGTTTAATTTACCTTTTTCTGTCTATTATACGATGAGATTAAGAAATTAAACGAAATTAAATTCGTTTCAGAAAACCTGGACGTGCACGTTGACAAAAGTGTGCTGGAAAACGTAAAGCAGCTGAAAGAGGTTGAGGAAACTGAGTTAGCCTGCCAGACTCAGACGAAATATTTGGAAGAAGTATCTTCAATGACCGGTAATTACTAAAATTATCATTGTCTTTCCCTATATAATAGGTGTAGGTACCTATTGTCTGTCCCTATATCATGTTGAATCTCTTAGCATTCACAATTTTATTAAATTAATTTAATAGACAGATGATTAATGTAACTGACACTCATAGTTTCAATAAAACAATAAGGAGGTGTTTAGTTAAAAGATATCATAAACATATTATTTGATATGTATTTTCTGTGTGCGGAGCAAACAGCATTTTGTTGTTTATGAACCAAATGTACACTGTACAGTCGATTTCATAAATATGTGTACACTTTAGTACCTTATCTATTTATTTAATGTCATTTTTGATCGGCCAGATATAAAAGATGTTCGGGTTATATGAGTCTTCCTTGTTCTTAAACCGTTGCGATTAGAACCTCACCGATGCAATTTCATTTCACCTAAACCCAAATGTTTTTAGGGCTGTCGGACTGTACAATGGGGCTGTACTGCGCAACCACACAATGTATTTCTAAATGGTGTTCTGTTTATTTAACACTTTCTTTCTTCTTACAGATATCAGTGTTTCATCTTTAAAAAGAATAAGTAATGAGGGAAAATTAAACAACGGTGTCTTTAGTACTCCCGGAAAAAAGCGACCTCACAAGGCCAAAGTCGCGAGTAGAAATGTTGGCGTATCAGCAGCTGAAATTGAAAAAATTATTAAAGAGTCTTTTGACAGCATAACACCGGAGCATTGGAAGAAAATGACTAATCATGTGCTTAATATTGAAGCTCAGTACAAAACCAGGGATGGAATAACTAAAGAACTAGAATCATTCATTATAAGTGTCCGTGATGATGACAGCACTAGTTCAGATGAATCATTAGAAATAGAGTATTTAGAATCTGATTTTAATTACAGTTCCTAGAGTCTTAGGGTATCATCTGAACTGGAACTACTGGAAGGTTCACCATCACATACACTTATTATGAAGCTTTCCAATTGATTAGTAATTACTCAATGTTATTGAGCGTACATTTGTAACGACTAAGTTTGTGTTGTTAGAAATAATTATTAATTACTTTACTACCTTGTAATGTTACTTTTAAGAATAATTGTATTTTATGATTGGAAAAAATGATCTGCTGGAGTTTCTTGCGGCGCTTCTTCTCCAAGATATAATTGTCGTTAGATAGAGGTGTAAGGGTGATGAGAATAATGTTACCTCTAATTACTTTATTAAAAAGGTTGAATATAATATTCCTCATCATCATTGTTTTATTCTGCTGTGTGCGACACAGACGAAAACCTCTCGTATCAATGAAATCTATCAACAGCACGACTAGCACAAGTTGCTCGTGACTTGTTTGTCGCTCGGATCTCCCTTACTATCTAGTCTGTTACGATAGAGACGCACAGAGCGACAAGCGAGAAAATACAACTTGTGCTACACGTGCAGATCACTATATTTTCATGTCAAATATATTTCGAAAAACCAAATGTGCTCCAGTCACTGTCATCGTATTTTACCTAAAGTGCTTTTCATCAAAATATAGCGCTCGTAATAATATATATGAAAATATAGTACGCGTTTCCTCTTCCTTTGTGCCCACCAAAATAAATAAAATAATAAAAGTATCAATATCGTTTATTCCTTCATTGATCGGTATACCATATCAAGATTTTTTGAATTTGCCGCTTTTTCCCAGGTTCAGCTTTCATTAGACAGACTCTACTTATTGTTAGTTGTACTGTACTCTCGTCCAATATGCAAAAACTGACCAACATTTTGGTTGCGTTATGGCGCCTGGCACTATACCCGTTCTAAAATAAATTTGTGACCCAAAATCGACAAGTTAAATAGCTGCTGAATGTTGTAAGTATATGCTTAGATTACTACTTGGACTAGTTACCAATACTTATAAATGATACGTAAAAATCGTATTTTCGCAACTTAGTTTTTATATACTTATAGTCTCACTGTAGTATAGTCGTTTAAAATTAAAAAAAAAACCAAATGTGATTGATTGAGTGCATAGAATAAGTAGGTACTTTGTTCTTATTCTATGATTAGGTGACATAAGGCGATTTTATATTAAATATTATTTCACACGAACCATTGTTCTAAACAAGTAAGCTGTCAAATAACTTTAATATAATGAATCGAACAATATAATATATTTACTGTTTCTATAAGTTTTGTATATGAAATAAATAAAAAAAATTGAACGACCGAAGCGACATATCCTGACCAAACAATTACTTAATTTTAAAATTTGACTTATGGTTTTTTGCTCACAAAAGAACCTTTATTTGAACAACGCAACCAACATTTTGGACAGTTTTTATATATTTGTCATTAGCACAACTAGCGCCTACTTACCTACTTTGTAATATATTCTACATTCAGCCATTTTCTTTATCGTTTTTTGGTCAAAACAGTATCTTTGAATGGGTATGGGCAACATTCAGCCATTTCTCTTATACATATAGTATTTTTATTGGTAACAATAAACCATCTTTGTTTTTTTTTGCATATTTGACATTAATTGACATGAGTACAACTAGTACTTACTTCATGTACTTACAATATTCAGCCTTATCGTTTTTTTTTCGGGAATGATAACAAGTTATTCAGCTGCTATATAGAGATAACGCAACCACTGTGCGCAGGCCGGCGCAGGCAGGCCGACATATTTGTGGACTTGCCCTTTATCCTGTGAACCAGAATAAGTCATTACGGGAGATCGTTCCCAGATTTGTTTTGACCTCCTGGCCTAATCTATACGCTGCGTCGTTTGATGAACTACCTACCGTACTTGTTATAAGCACTTAATCCAATCAATCACAAGAATTAGAATATTTGCACAAATATTTTTCAGTTACCAAGTTCTTAGTCTTATAAGACTTGTTTGCTTTGTTTGACTCGTAAACGGAACATACCTAAAGAGAGGAAGGAAAATAATAAATTGAAACTGGTGCGATAATCTTGGTAGTTATTTATTATTTTTATTCTCTTTAACAACACATACTCAATATATTACAGAAACGTATATGACAATCAGAGTAGTAACATAGTAATAGGTTTTAGTATTTAAATGCGAATATAAGTAGGTAGTATCGATTTCAGGTAATATCAATGTGATTGTATGAAATAAAAACAACAAACAATAGTCCGCATCATAAACAAAATAGTTCGAGACCGTTCACCTACTTACGATTCGAAACAATAATTGCACAGCTAACTAACTAAACGTACATCGCAAATTAACTAACTTGAGTCAAATAAGCTATCACATTCCGTAGTCGATAACAACGAATAAGTCGTAACACGTAACATAATCACAGTGAAGTGAACATTGGCTAACAAAGAAAGTATTAATTTAGTCCTAAAATTATCAATTAATGACTGAATTAACTTACCCGATCTAATGAGATCTTACGTCCTAGTGTAAATAAAAACGCCTTGCGACGTAACAACTACATATTCACAATGTTATTTACAAAAACTGACTAGAAGGTCCTTAAAGGAATAATAGTTTCGTTCATTAGGTATCCTGTCGTGTCGTGCCACTCGTGCCACGAGGGTCGACCGGCGCGCCGCCTGAAGCATTTGGCACATCCCGTATAAGAACTTAAACAAATATTTAACAGTTGTCCTTACGCCCTACTACTTGTATGATAAAAATCTGAGTCTGCTTATGTATAATTTTTACTAAACCGCTCTGACGGCAGTCTGTATTTTCATAGACGAATTATTTTTATCCTGTTGCAAGTTACAATATTTACAATACCGAAATTGTTATGCGTCCGTCGGGCTAAAATCGCTTACATACGATAGTATAAATTTCTTTCCTAAGAATTACATTTATTTTACGCATATTATTATATGAGTAACGGTGGTTAAAATCCATTTATATATGTATGTTTAAGTCCATCTTATCATTAAGTTAGAGTCGAACATATCTTCGAGGAAGTCGTCATCGAAGTCAGACATCGTATACACGGTTTACACAGACATCGCAATCGTTACCTAGGCGCACTCCGAGAATAGCCCGGCACGTGGGCGGCACTGTACACAATTCAATTCGAACGAATCGTCAATCACTTAATTCTATCGATCTAATATTCGATCACTCGATAAACGATCTTTGGCGCGTAGCTTTCACGTTCACATGAGACACTTTAAATTGCACTAAGTCAGTTTAGTCTGGATGAGCGCCAACGGGCCCGTCCGCTAGTGGCGCTCGGGGTCGGCGGCGCTCTGTGACCCTTAAATGGGGGTCGGGAGCACTGTGAAGTCCTGGAGCGCGTTTTTGACGGTCTCGTAGATGGGGCGGTTCTCGTCAGGGCAGTAGCCATCGGGCGAGCAGAGCGTCTGCAGCTTGGTGAGGTACGAGTCGAAGTTGTCATGCGCTGGCTTGTCGCCGGGCGCCGGCGGCGGCGGCCCGCCCGCCGCGCTCGCCGGCGCCGTGTCCCCGCCCGGCAGCTTCACGTGCCCCAACAGCGTGATCACGTTGTTACGCAGGCTTTCGTAGTAATCCGTCAGGTTATTGTTCCGCTGGGATATCAACTGGCTCTCCTGGAGACAACAACATTGAAACTATTAAGATTTATCAAGGGATGAGGGAGGGAAGTAAATGGGATTCCCGAATCTTGCTAAGTGTTAATTGAACACCTTATGAGGACCGTGCTCTAACTTCCAGTGGCTACTAGTTCAGATAGTAATTTGTTGGTACTCACAAATGTGACGTTAGTAGCACTCAAAGTTGGATGTTTGGAGCCATGACACTACCATCTACGTTATCAGAGAAAACCATATTTTTAATCGATACTATTTGAATGAAGTTTTGTTCAACATGCTACGTGAGTGATGACATGGAGCGAAGCTTACCCGTTCTCCGTGGCTGAGGTGCGTTTCCATGGCGTTGATGTCTGACTTGAGGCGCATCATCTGGGACTCCACCCTGGCGTTCTCTCGCTGAAGCTCCGTGATCTCCTGCTCAAGGGTCATCAGATCTTCACCATTTCCCGTTTGCATGTTCATTTCCATTCCTGGAAAACCATGAACATTTGCGTTATTAACTGTATAAAGGCCCTTATATTTGGCTTTGAGTATAAACCTGCTGAATTCATTTTTGAGGTTATGCAGTTTTGCACTAGACAAAGGGAAGTGCAAAAAGGCTTTTAGCATTAGTAATGTTGGTTATTGATGGAAAATTAATTAACGCGCCTGTTTACCAAATATCGTGTTTGGACAAGCCAAGAATTTTATCAAAAAGGCAACAACAACATGTGCGAGTGCTGATATTTTTAATGAGTTATTTTCTGGTTGTTGGCGGTGGAACTGAGAAGATTATGATAAAAAATAATAATAATACCTGAATATGGTTTAGGATAGAGCGGCGTGATGTCGTCAGGGTACTTGGGTTTCTTTGGTAGTGGTGTGGGCGTGGTGGCGCCCGCGACGGGACAGCCCGAGAGAGATCGGTGCGTAAGAAAGGAGCCATTGATGTGGCCCGACCCGTCACAGCCAGGGGTTGGGCAGTTGACACCATCAAACTTGATGGCGGATGCAGCCGCCGCTACCGCCGCTTTGTGCTGCTCTACCGTCCCACCACTTTCCAGGACTCGCATCTTGTTGCGATTCGCAATCGGGCACCCCGAGGCACTGGTAAATAAATTGAATATTATTACAACGAAAAAATATCTCCCAAACTCTCCACACGTTCTCACAATTACGCTAACTACTTAGTATTACAACTACCATACATTCTACTTTTCACATAGAGTCGTCTTACCTCCGATGCGATAAGAATTTCCCTGTAGCGTGTCCAGATCCATCACAGCCCGGTATAGGGCATCTAAGCAGCGTGCAAATAACCAATTTATCGTATAAAATAAATTACACAGTTTCTTTACAGGTGGGTTGGTGTTATTAGAAACAGTTCCGAACAAAATGTTAGATGGTATTAGTAGTATTAAAGCTTTTTTTGCATAGCATAAGTGTATAACGACGTAACGTTACAGAAACATTAGATTAGAATACTGTCCAAGGCCTCTTCTTTTATTTATGGTTTGACACAATACCTCAACGAAGGCAAACGCCAAAAATATAAAGCTTTTGAATCTAATCTCAATTATTTAAACAGATAATCTTTTCCAAAACCAGTTAAACTTTTTTATATATGAGTCGTTAATCTAAAACAGTACCATAAACCATAACTAGACTTTATTCAGCTCATTCGTGAATCCATTAAGAAGCCCTTTCACCAATTAAAAACCGTCCACCAAATCAAGCTTAGCAAATTTTTTTCACTGAAACCCTCACCAAACTAAGATTACTCACCTGAGTGGTTCAGAGTCCTGTCCATCTCTCGGCTTGCTCTTGGGCTTGTTCGCCCTGGGGCAGCCGGAGAGGGAACGGTGTGAGGAATAGTTCCCCGTAACGTGTCCGGAGCCATCACAACCCGGGGTGGGGCACTTCAGCTCCTGGGAGTGAGGCTGCAGCTGGGAGCGGTCGGCGCGCGGACACCCGGACAGGCTGCACATAAACAGACTGCTTACAATGGCGTGACGGGGTAGCATGTCATACCTTAAGGTACATACTTAAATGGGGATATTTAATGCCATGTGATTAGAAACCCAAGGTGGCTATAAGATTTGGGAAAAGCATGTGGTTGGAATATAATCAGTGGTGTTATATCCTAACGCGACAAAGGCTTCGGACGACCTTCTACCGTACGGTTTCAACAAACTGGTCTAGTTTGAGCTGTGGTAGTATATCTACTTATTCAAGATGGCATTTTGCAAGACAAGTTGAAGATGATTTAGAGATTTGCTCCAATTTTCCATACTTAATCATGTTAAAAACACAAATTTCTAACTACGTTATTAGTCCGTTATAGGTGGAAAAATAGTATTGCAATGGAATTAAGACATAAATAATGTGTGTAATAGAAAGGCAATGATTGATTCACAAAGTTAACCTGTTTGAGGAAGTTTTGCTTGTATATTAAACACTAATTACCCTCTCTCAACTCTTAAACATAAACAAAACAAGGTTATGTTCAAAGTGTCTAAGTAGGTAATTGGAATAAATTACATGTTAAATACATAACGACAGATCGTACGAGCTCTATTAATCCGTGCCGTGCGAAGATATAACTGTAACCTAGAAGTATTTCAGTCGTTATGCACTTGGCGGTAAAAATAGTTTCCGGTGAATGTGATGCATCTGGTCTTTTACAGCTAGTGCGTAGTTTATATTAGGTTAAATATATAGCGATAGTGTTGAAAGTGTTGAAACGTAGCTAAGCATATTTTATCTTTAGGTAAAAACATTCAAAAATATTTATAAACAGTTGAGAGTTTATAAAATCTTTCAATTATGTATACATCGAATTATTGAATAATTTTAATAATAATAATAACAAACTTCCATTTCTTATAATGAGTTATTATGATAAATGAAAATACTTCGTTGTTTTCGTTTGTCACGGTTTGTCAGATGTCCAACAGTCAATTGTTTTGTGACTATTGAATACGACTTCGTCGGCAATTGCATTCAGATTCTTTGTTACATGATTACGGCTTTATATAAAACTAGGGGACGCCTGCGACTTCGTACGCGTAGAATTAGTTTGCCGCTACCCTATTTTAACTCCTAAGGGGATGAATTTCCTTAAATCCTTCCTTAGTGCTCACTTACATCATGAAAGGAACCCGTGTACCAAAATTTTAGGTTTCCAGGTTACAGTTGTTTCGGCTGTGCGTTGATATATAAGTGAATCAGGTTTGCCTTTTATATATATAGATACATGAAATACCAAGTAAACAATTAATTCCAAACTATAACTTGGTATAATAGTTCCGCTATTTGGTAACGTAGCGGTTATGACTTGAATTAGGTACCTACCTACTTAAAGACAGTTTTACTAAACAAAGTAAGTACCTCCTTAAGAAACTAGGTAGTAATAAACTAGACCGGGAAAAGTAACATAACACGTTGTATATAAAAAAAACTGGTTACATTTTATCAATACGCAAATCTGGCTATATATTTTACAACCGGAGCAAAACTGTATTGCTTAAGTTATAGTACCCAGAACTACGATGGCATAGCTATATGTGTGCACGTAGGTACAACACAATGGAATTATTTAAGAATTCGTATTTTTAAACAAACACATAAGGACAAAAAATCCTATCAGAGCTAGGTAGGTCCCTATAATTGTTTTTGGAAATTCTAACACTTAATCCGGTTTAACAAAAGCCACAGTTACGCTTCACAAAACGACCAAGGAAATGTGAATTTCACACAAGAGAATTCACCATGCGGTTAGCGTAACCTGCCCCAAGTGCCCTAGCCTCCAAAAGGAGCCAGTTTACAGACTGAATTAAAGAGGTCTGGCAGTTTAGGTGCATCGGTATGTGCTCGTGGCTCCAAAAAGAGTCGGTTTTCAGTGTAGATTGAGAGAGTCGGGCGGTTTAGATGCGGGACGGTGTCGTTTGGCGCGGCTGGATGCGCGGAAATACGCAAATTGCCATTCAGGGGCGAAATTGTCACTGCACTGAGCTAATGTGGTAATACTGCACTCTGCGAATATTGCCCTCGAGAATACGGTGGCAGATTTTGACACGAGAAATTCCAAGGGGGACTTTTGTTTTGTTTCCGTCATCACAATCATGAGTTGGCACATCGTCAAAGAGAAACGCAAAATGTTATTGCGAAATATATCTAATAGGTTGGTATAATATAGCTCCTGTGTTTATAGATAAAAATAGTTTCTTAAAAGAATTTAACTCATTAAAGATGGGAAATATTATTAATTATTAGGTAGGTATTTTTTAGCGATTTGGTTGCCGAATGTACTTTCTTGCATAGTTAGGTATTATCTGCTTATTGCAACCAAACTAACAAGTTCAAACTCAGAGGTTCTAACTTAAGTAAGTAAGCCTACCTGTAACAGAGATCTGTTGCCACCTTCGGCCTTTATCATCGGACGAGTTCATAGACACCATAATTGCGTTGTCGCCAGGGTAACATTAAGTGGGTATGTAGGTATTCCAAATATCAGCCCATTCTAAATTGATTTCTTAGATTTGAATTTAACATACTGATAAATAAACAGACAAACATGTGAACTCGAATAAAAGGTAACAACGATGAATTAATTATTAAGTATTTTTTTTCATTTCACATTTAGGTGTTTCAGTCGTTGCTCCTACTTAACCCTCAAATGCAGCACTGATTGGTGCCAAAGTTTTTGTAAAAATGTTTTTTTGCATTTATTCAAATATTAGGTACTTAAACCTAGAATTCGTTTTGTGTACTTTCCGAGTCAATAGTTCTGTCTTACTTATCTTGATGAATCCCTTCAAAAAAAAGTTTTATGAAAATCGATCGAATAGACAGGAAAACCTCCGCTTTTGATGTCGGTTAAAATATCACACGGCATCCCTAAGCAACAGTAGAAAAATCTACATTTTCTCTTTATTTATTATCCATACTGAACATAAGAATGTGCCATACAGGTATTTGTCATGCCTGCATAATTAGTACCTGCACTGTCGCTTTACGCTAGAAACAAAATCAATCTCTCTAAAACGATATAAGGTTTTAAATCGAGTGCTCCGACCACGTGAAACATTTAACTATTGTGAAAGTGCGAGGGACTATTTTGTTAGAGGGGTTACTTGGGTTCTCAGCCCTTCTCAGAAAGACGTTGCGAGGCTGCCATTGAAGTCGCACCGATGACGTCATAACAAGATCGCCGCCGGGTTAGGGTGAGCGAATCGGTTTTATTCATACTATTGTAAATCTAGAAGTACTGTAAAAACAACCTTATTACGCACACTTAGAGAATAAAACAGCGTAACAGTTAGCAAATCTAGTATCCCTTGTTCAACAATTTTAATTTAAACTTCGAGGCTTAGGGAGTTTTGTTTGAATGTAATCTTGTTTCTTATCTGATCGAGATAAAAAGTTCGTTTTTACCTATTAAAAGGTAATTTTGAAATGATATCGCATAATTTCATAATTAATAATAATCAACTCATTATTTGTATTCGCATAGCAGAGCAAACGGAACTGTAATAACAATATCAAAAACTTTTTCTTGTTTCTCTCACTCCCTAGCCGTGATAGGTTAGAGAAAAAGAGACGTGAATGCCAAAGCAAAGTAGGTACATAATGCCTCTGAAACGTAGACGTCACGCACGCAAACACTTGTAAAAAACTTAGATGTTTTTTAAACACGTGTGAATACGTTACAGACTGACTAAAGAACCAAAGCGGACAGTGTATGCTAAAGGATTAAAATTTCAAGTTACTTCGTAGTTAAGTTAATGTCATAAAAATACTCAAAAAGTTATTAAAAGACAGCATTAATTACACCGATTTATCAGTTTCACCGCCAAAATTGTCAAGAGGCGCTCCCAAAAAACTTGTAAAAAGTTTAGTACCTACGCGCGAAACTGTCAACATTTTTTTTACATGAGCCACTAGTCCAAGGCGGCCATCAAAACAAAAACATAATTTGTTATAAGTAAACTGTAGCCGATAAACGTCAGGCCTGTTGACTTGAGAGCAAGTAGCAGGCTGGTTAGAGTCACGGCAATATGTTCGCATGCGAACTGGGCCGCTTGCCTGCGATGCGTCGCGAAGTTGCCAGAAACGTGGCCCATGCCGTCGCAGTTCTTCACCGGGCATTGAATCAGCTCCCTCTCCTTGGCCGCTTCTCGAATTCGGTACTCCAGACTACCGAAAAAGTCGTCCGGAAGAAAGCTAGCGTAAAAAACAATAACTCGATAAAACAAAAAAAAAAAACAAAAACTGAATAAAGGCGCTACAGACTGCCAACTGACAAAACAAAAAACTAAAAAAAAGTTACGCCGACGCATTGTTATGCGACCTTAACGTATCCAATTTTAGTATCTACTCAAGTCATTAACCTAGAACGCACGCTATAAATCATAAATTAGCGTGAACTAGTCGCCATTAATAAATAAATGCTCACAATCTGAATAAAGCGTGCTGTAATGTTTACAAAACTTTGTCTGCATCATTTAGTTGGCGTACTTTAAATAGTTGGTAAAAAGTTTTTAAAAGTTATGCAAAGTTAATAATGGACACTCACCCGTTCCGTTGCATAGTTTTGTTCGGCGTAAAGTCTATAATGGCACGGATTTTATTGTTTGTATATCTTATCGTTCAAGTGGTTATCTAGCACGGCGGCGCGCGGCGTGGTGCGCTAGCGCCGGTATATTTAGACTGATCCGTCGACTGTGACTCGTACGCGTTCGGATACTGCGCGAACTGCACACTATTCATAGTCTTTTTTTCCACTCATCTGAAGTAAGCGCAGCATTAACAAGTCCCTATTACACTTTTTAAACTTTGTTATTCAAGTTTTGATACTTTAGGAGCACTTGATTTTTAATTTACCGCATAAAATGAAAAAAATATCCGTTAACGATTCAAACGTTGCACGGAACGATCGGGCGTCGGACATGCGCGTGGTGCGTGAATCCGGACGGCTGCACGCCATCGCGTCGAGGGCTGCCTTCCTTACGTCACTTGAGCGTCGAGTCACCGATCAACAAATTCAACACAGGAAAACTTCTCTAATACAATCATAATCACAAAACCGCATGGGTACCTAATTAAGTAGAGCGATTGACTACATTTTTAGGCATAGTTATTAGACAATATATTACCAATACAACTTTTTAAACTAGTTTCAGAAGTTTTTTAGCACTTAGGCAATGTTTTTGGTCGGGTTAAAAATTAACATTCATTCGCAAGTCATGATTCGATACGTAGGTACGTAACTATTATCAAGGTGACTTAGTGCCTTTTATAATGATTAAGCCTTTAAAGGACGAGTGTAGTTATTTAGTTAAAAAGTTAGTTTGTTAAAGTTTTAACACTTTGCTTAAGTAGTTTTGAAAAGTTTTCACTGTCTATACTCATCGACGCTGTTTCGAAATGCTGAGATAATGGACCGTAAGGACCACGAGAACATATCACGGTTTGTTTGTGTGAGATTAAAAAGGGGCACCTATTAATAAGGGATGAAGAATACAAAGGAAATATATGAATAAGCAATAGCAATACCAACCCGATTGAATTAGATGTGTCCTTTATTTGGCGAGTAGTGACTCCTAATTTCGGATTATAGGTTTTGACAATAGTTTGAGGAGTTTTTATTTAGTTTGTACGTAGCAATTTTAAGTTTAATGGCGATAAAGGTTATTGCGATCAATTGCGTGTTAATTTACTACCAAAATTTTGTTTTTTTATTTAGGTACTTACCTTTTTCTTACTTACAAAAGTTTTTGTTTGAATGATTTCACCCTAAAGTTTCAACTTAAAAATGTACTTACCTACGTACCTACTTATATTATACTCGACAAAAAAGTTTTCAAACTTCGGCAATATGTTTAAATTTATGCTATCAAGATAGGGACAGTTAAAAATCAATGATATAAGGCGATAATTTCCGGTGCAAGCGACGTGCTGCGGTTGATTAATAATCCTGTGCTCTTTTTAGAAAATTCTACCTCAAAAACTGGATAGATATCAATGATAGGTATCTACCTATGTTTTTGTAAAGACTTTTCCCATCTCGTCCGCACTGCAAATTAGGAAGTAGGTAACAGTTCCTACTATACTAGCTAGGTAATTGTACGTGAGTGCCTAATTCTTTTATGCGTTATCATTTAGTACGATTAGATTTTATTTTTATTAAGTCTAAGGCCCGTATTAATAAAAACTGATCTCAACTCTAATGCTCGACTCGAGACGCGTCAAAAATGACAGTGTTCTATGGTTTGGCGTTTACTTTGACGTATCTTGTGACGGGCCTCACAGTCAAGATGAGTTTATTAATACGGCCCTTAGTACCTATGTTTATTAATTGGTCAGTTTATTAAACCGCTGAACCGTTTTTAATGAAATTTGGTATGGAGATAGCTCGAACCCCGGTGGAGAATACGCGTACTTTCCCGGAAAAACAATGAGGGAATTTTTAGTTTCGCGAACGAGGTCGCTGGCATCTAAGAAACTACTAGGACATCATATAATGGTGTTATAACGTTTTAGATATTTAACTGAGCTGTCATCAACGGATGTGTAAGAAGTTTAAGTATCATGTGGCTTTATTATAGTATTAAATAGCATCACGTTCCTTTTGTAACACAAGGCGAGGACGCGCGAAGGGCAGGCCTTAGCCTCAGTAAATAGAACAGTTACCGCCATTTTAGAGACAACTCGTTCCATTTTTAAAAGACTTGAACAAAAGGAGGAGGATCTGAATTTCGAGTGGTTTTTAGAGTTTCTTACCCAAAGACCCACTGTCCGTAGTCTGTCTGTCACCAGATGTGTATCTCATGAACCATGATAGCTAGACAGTTCAAATTTTCACGCATGAAGTATTTCTGTTGCTGCTACAAAAACAAATAACACAGAATAAACAAAATATTTAAGTGGGTTCCCATACAACAAACGTGTTTTTTTTAAAGAAAATGGTACAGAACCCCTTAGTATGCGAGTCAATCACACTTGGCCTGATTTTTTGTGTATGATTCTCGATTTCTCCACCAGTTGTAGAAAGATTTTGAAAATTCGTTTTTAATACATTAAGGTTTGCTAGAGAATATGATGAGGGCATGCATAAGCATTTGAGGGAACTCATATCATGAAATATTGTAGGATTTATAGGCATACTTGCTTAGCGATTTTGGTATTTTCAGTATCAAGTCTAGCATTTTACATCAAGAAAGTATCTTTAGTGAAGTGGAATGATCAAGAAAGACCACAGATGGCCACTGGAACTCCTCAATGGTACTTATTTTAAGGGTGGCAATAAGATATCTCGATTAAGACAGTTAAGACGAAACTGATTTACATGGTTTAAATATATTACATAGCTATAGCTAAAGTGTGCCTGAAATATGTTTTGTCATTATCTGTAAATTGTGACATTTCCAGTGTACAGAAAGGGACAACGCATACTTTAACTAAATACAATAGGTTTATAGTGCGTTTATGAATGAGGGGGTTAACTAAGTTTCTTATTCATTGAGAAGTTGTACTATAATGAGACATAACAGCATAGGTGTATAATTAAAATTAATTGTTTTAAATAACAATAATCCGCCTCCAAGAAAACAAAAATAAATTATTTTCAAATGATAATGGGTCAGGCAACTGAAGTGGGCGTCCCACAATATTTTTAACCGTCATTTGAATTCGATCGGAGAGTAATTGAGATGAAATATAGCGATAAAAAGCTGATCGATTACAACATCGCTGATACTCGGTCCCAATAAATAAATAAACATCAGAGTAATATTTATACAGAAAACATCTAAGACTCTGAAACAAGTACTCGCGGTCATCACACAAACATTTATATGCGCATACCGGGAGTCAAACCGCGACTGCTAGCTTCGTCGGCAGGGTTAATAGTCACTACCAACCAGACCAATGCGTCGTCAAAACGCGGATAGAATGGTTAGGGTGACGGCACCAAGGTTGGAAACTTTTACCTGAAGGCTCCATAATGGACACTTTACTCTTAATTCAAAGATTGTTAACTGTCACAAAATAAATGAGTAACCCTTAATATAATCTAAGCTAACGTGACATGACCGCACGCGCCTTCTATTGGTTAATATTGGCACAGCTTCGCTCGTCTCCGCGTCAGTGGAGCCGGTCCCGTACGAGTATCTTCTGTTTACATAAGAAGCAAGTGTCTATCATTAGTCCTTGTTCATTACTGGTTCCATCATCCTACTGACTTATAATTTCACTTTTGCCACAACCAAAATGTGTCAAATTTCAACCCTAATAACTAAATCTATCACATTCGCTAAATTGTAAACCACCATGAGTTACAATTACCGTACTCGCTTGCGAGTCGAATGCTCTGTCTCTCGCACTCTATAAGAATGCTTGCGCGATCTGCGAGGGATAGAGCCTCTACTCGCTAGCGAAAACGTTAATTGTAACTCATGGTAAGGTACTGTTAATAGGGCTTACTGATCGGTGTTCGATTTATTAAGACGCGAATCGTAATACATCACCTTAGGTATTATTCTCCAAAAACGGCTTTTTGTCGATCAATCGATCGAACGAGTCTATGCGTGCAAGGGTTAACCTACCTAAGTAAGGATGCACGCCCTAAAATGTAGTTTGTACGCTCTGACGACAACTTAAACTCGCCGGTTAATAATTTATCCGTCGAGTTGAAAAAGTCGATCAAAGAACATGGCTGGTCTCTTTGTTTGTCGTGTTATGAATTACCTTCGTTACAGTGTTATGAAGTCTAGTGTTTCGATAAAGAAGAGAAGAGAAGTGCCCCACCTGAAGTTTTAAATGAATAAGTACTATTATAGTACTTCGAAGCAGTTTCCGCTACCATATGCCGCAGCCTGTATCTATGTACTTACCTAAACAGCTGTCTAGACATCTGGAAGAATTGGATAGGGTAATAAGTGCAATAATTACCTGCTGTCTTTGGGTTTGTCGTGTGGTGCATGCGGCGGGGGCATGTAGCAGGGGGGCGAGTAGGGTGGCGCGTGCGGCGGGTACGCGGGGGGAGGGGGGTAGGCGCCGCACTGGTACTGGTAGCCGCCGTAGCCGGCCGCTGCGGCTGCTGCGGCGTAGTCAGGCTGGGCCAGCCCGTAGCCGGCCACCGGGTGTGGACTGACGCCGCCGTAGCCTGCGGTTTAAAACAGTTGAATACCAGAGGTAAAGCAATACTAGACTGTTAACCATAGGATAAAAATGATCAATTGCTTACCTACCAAGATATTTAGGCTGCGTGAGCGGGAGCGAATGCTCCTATAGTCACACATATTACGGTTCAAGGGTGTAATTAATTGGGTAAATCAAGTTTTTGTTCTTGCTATTCTGTCCCGTAAGGAGACAACATTGATACAGTTTCTTAGAGAAATGGTTAGGTGTAACGTTTTGTGTAATTGTCTCGAATTTACTTTGTTTTAATTATTGCCATGCAAAAATTAGTGTCATTTTATTCTTTATTTGCTCAGGATTAGCACAAAAACTAGTCAGAATATATGTATCTAAGCCTGAATACGGCCCATATTTATGTTAAACTCCCACTCGGGAATGCCTACAATAAGTAAGCGTTTTATATTATACTGCCTTGGTAATAAATGATTTCATTTGGAAGTATTTATTGTCTTGTTGAGTGTTATAACTGACAAATATCCATTGGTACAATGATATTGTAAAATTCTTAGCAACTAACTATACACGCAACGCTACATTAGAATAAGTTCAGCAAGCTCATCTATTTTTAAACCATACTCCACAGTTCCTATTACATCATTAGATACACATAATTACAATTTACTTATTATTTTGAACACATGTGTTCGTATTTGTATAGCAAAGTAGCACCGTCGATCAACAGCGCGGCGCCTGTCGGCTAAGATTAGCAACATTACACCGCACGGCGCGTTGCTCGCTTCACGCCGCAGGGAGCGCGGTGATTATCGCGGTCGCGTTTTAATTTGTAGGACGTGTTTTACTGCTCGTGTGTACCAACCCTTAACCCCTCATGGAGAAACAAAATTCGGGAAGTACTTGGTGTAAAAATGTACCTTCGCTCAAGTTTTATAATTACTTTTGGTATTAAATCTTGGAGCAATTCTTGGAGCAGGTCTAGCACATTTTTTTTGTTGGAAGCCTTTGTCTTTGACTTTTGGAACTCGAAGTGAAGACGACTATAAATTCTATTTAAATAGTACTTAAACATATTTGCTGTCATTTTTTTAGAACGAAACAACCTATAATCTACGTATGACCTTTGTTGTGGCTGTGTGAGCGCGCTGCGCTGGTTATGTTGGAATTTTGGGGGTATTTTTTATACTTTTCTGGAGGCACAATAATTATAGCCTTTACTAATTTTCATCATCATCATTATCTGTTCCTTACTATAATCGTTAGGGGTTGGGCGCAGCTCATAAAGCAAAGTTTTATCATCAGTAAAAGCCTAGCCTAGCAAAGTGCCATTCTATTAAGTCAAATCTGGGAAACATCTCTTTGGCAATGGATTCCGGGGCCGATTCAGTTTGATAGTTTGCAATTTCGGTAGTTATAGTTTACTTACCGGCTGCGTCTCTGTGGTAGGCCTCCAGGTAGGGATGGCTGCCGCCGCTATCGGGCGTGGATTCTCTGCTGTAGGACACGCCGCCGGGGAAGCTGCGACTGGTGAGAAACACCACCAATTAACTAACCGCTCACTCAGTAAATAAAAATATCAGGGACACGATTTCACACAAATTGACATAGTCCCAAGTAAAGGTCTATGCGTGTACTATGTGGGTATTGGGCTTGTTAGAGAACGATAGAAATACTTACATATAATACGTGGTAGTAAACGTCAAGTTAGAGCAATAGAAAACTGACATTTCTGACGTGTCTTGTGACGGGCATTTAACTAAATACGCCTCTGAATACAAGACATACTCGCACTCATCGCTCATGGGTATATTTGCCCTTACCGGAAACGAACCTAAGGTCCGCTATTTTCAGCGTTGTTTCGGTTCAAGTGGTGCAGATTATTATCAAAGAGAGTTCTCATATGGTGCTAAGAAACTAAGCATAAATAAAAAAAAACACAACAGTAAATATGTAGTAGTAATAGTCACTAGACAAATTAAATAATAAATTTTAAAGCTAAGACTATTCCTAAGAACAGAAAGCCTCACCTATGTGGTAAACGGGACACACTAAGGTCGAGGGTCTGACCCTGAGGACTGGGCACCTGCGGGCTGGCCGTGAGCTGCGGCGACGCCCCGGGCTGCGGGGACCCGCGGGCGCCCGCGCTCGAATACACCGGGGACGCGTACGGGCCCTGTCAACAGTCAGTTCCATTAGTGGGTAAGGCTACAGCGTTGGGCATCGGACGTGACACCTAGGCAGTATCAAACAAAATAAAGCAGATAGGCTTGCTTGATTGACTACTTGGTTATGTTTGGAAAACTTACAAAGCCATTGGGAAAAAGTTCATTTTGGATGCCAAAAGTCCGATACCCCAAGCAAGAAAGGCATTATCTCACCTGTGGGCTACCACTTGACGTGGAGAGATCTATGGCCGGTCGGGGGTCGCGCGGGTCGCGCTGTGAGGGACTGCGCGGCCGCTGCGCCTGCGCCGCCGCGATCTTCACCGACAGGTTGATGGCCGAGAACCCGGGCGGCACTCCAGGGCCCATCGCGACGGCACCCACGCCCCCCACTCCGCTACTCGCTTCGTAGTGGTACATTGGTCTAGGACAGGACGGGTCATTCAACCTCTCATCTCTACGTAATGCCACTCGACCACTAATGTTACTAGTGTCGCGTTTACCACATAGTTGCTACCGACTCGATTAAGCTAGGGTACGTACCTGGGGTAGATGGGCCCGGAGTTGGTCTCCTGCTCGGACTGATCAGTTTTCATGGGGGTGGGGAGGTGAGGGTCGTGGTACCGCTCCTCCTCCCATCCGTAGGGCCGCTGAGGACACTGCGCCGGGTCGTACCGCTCGAACGCGGGCACGCCGTCGTAACACCGCGATTCGTAACCGTACCGGGCTTCGTTCATTTGGCTAAGAGAAAGAACAGTAAGCTGAAGTGATTGTATTTGGAATAACAATACAATACAGAGTTATTATCTTTTAAAATTTAATCGTTATCATCATCTGACATACGTAGATAAACACCTGTACCAAAAATCGACATATCCCCGACTTATACCGACCATATATCCGAATCTCCTGTAAATCCATGTTATATTCCAAGCAATCTCAAATAGTGCTTGGAGAAGATCTTGTAAAAAGAAGTCAAAATGGCTAGGATGTGAAACATGTGGAGCTACGAGCGGTTATAGTGAACACTTACCTATAGGAGCGCACATGGTCGTCCGGCGGGCGCTCATAGGGCGACCGCTGGTCCGGCGGTGCGCCGTAGCCGGCGTGGCGGGTCTCCATCTCCGGCGAGGCGCGCTCGGGCTCCGCCTCGCGCTTTGGCACGAGCAGCTCGGGCTCCCGCTTGACGGCGGGGCTCGGCGTCGCCGTGTCCGGCCGCTCGCGCGAGCTCTCTATCGTTATCGTTATAGGGGTGGGCGCTGGCACCGACGGTAGACCTATGCGGGAAAAGCGAGATAAAGTATGATTCCACCAAGAGATAGATATATCTTGTTTTTTTAAACACGTGTCGTGATAGTTAGATTGTATGTGCAGTGGTCATTAACTACGCGACGGCTGAGAGGAAGCTGGAGAGAGACCGGAGGCGTGCACCCGTCTAAACTAACATGTATCACTGTTGTTTGGGGTGGTCAGTTAGTACCTAGTACGTTGCGACTTGGCGGTGGCAGACAGAAACCGATTGTGCTTCGGTTGAGCTGCCGCGGCTTATTTTAGCTAGTGGTGCTAGTTACCAGTGAGTCTAGCGCGTTGCGACCTCGCGGCTGCCTTCCTCGCGGCAGCGGTGGGGCAGCCAGAGAGCGACCGGTGAGTGCTCCGGTTGGAGCTGACGTGGCCGCGGCCGTTGCACCCCGGCGTAGGGCACTTCAAGATCGTCTCGTGCAGCGCCAATACTGCACAAGAACATTCCCCGTTATATATATCAGTATTAATATACAATTTGAAAACGAAACACTATATCAACTACACTTAATGGAATACAGTTCAATTCAATCACAACTTGAGGAGTTTAATTCCAAATTCGGTAATACTTGTAGCGAACTGTCACCAACTCAACAAAAAGTGAACTGGTATGGGACAACTTTTGAGCAGAGCCAAAGCACCTGGCTCTCACTGTCTCTGACTAATCTGATTTTGAACTCTTAGTACTTTTCCTCGTACGTTACCTGTATCGTTCTGGCAAAAAAAGGCAACCTTCCCTGTTATCTTCTCATTTATTTAACTAAATCTGTTGTAACTTGGTTTTTCCCGATGCATTGCAGTTGTGTTGGTGACGTTTTGCCGTTAAGTTTGCAAGATAGTAATTTTCTAGGGCTCACACTACTACGAAGCTTACGTATTGAAGGTTACAATAACTAGTTTAAAATATTGTAGTCTTCTAAGGCAAGGCCTACGTATTGAAGCCTGCAAAGTTACAAAGCCTACGTAATAAGCTTACAAGTGCTAGCTCTATACTGTGCTATAACAACAACAACCAATAGAAATAATCACAACAAAATAACAACGCTGAAAACAAAGAAAACTTAGACAAACAAAACAGAACCAGTGAAGAGCTAATTGGCAATTTCATGTTACTCACTCTCCGGTGTGACTTTATCCTTTCTTGGACATCCTGATAGACTGAGGGCACAAACAGGTAACAGATCAATACCAAGGAATTCAGGGTGAAGTTGAAAACTAAGTATACCAGGCGCTCGCTTTATAGTTAACAACTGTGTCGGCAGACTGAACCTTCAACTTTGAAGTTACGCTAGTCAGGTAAATTGTTACAATGTTGTTTGTACTCGGAATCGTGTAGTGTGTTGCTCTCGCTGATTTACAGTAAGTTAATATCGAGGTTACCTTGTCGCAACTGAAATACATGACAATCATCGCGCTCACCTCCGGTGGTGTGTGTAGAGACCGGTGACGTGGCCCTGCCCATTGCAGCCGGGTGTGGGACACTTGTTGCCTTCTGCGAACAAATCGACCATTGCACAAATCAGTATTTCCCTAATCATCAGGCGGGGCGTGGGATCGATACGGCAGGCGTGCCGGCCGGGGCGTACCTGCGCGGCGCCGCCCACCCGCCCGCTCGGGCCGGGGCCCCACCCCGTACAACACTTAAAAGAAAAAATAAAGAACGCTAGGCGGCTGCGCGGCGGACTCACGATTTTTCTTTCAGGAAAAACAGGGCGGCACGATAAACCCCGCCCACCGCCCGCCTGACCCGTTTTTATTGCGCGTCGCCCCAACATAAACCCAGCTATCGCCCAACAATACGAGGAAAATATTTAACCGTCTTATATACAATATCGACGTAGGTGGAGCCTCGTTGTAACCGTCGCAGACTAAATTATGAGAGGCATCTTACAAATGAAGGATGATTTGTTGCCCGCCTCTGCGACTGGCATCTGCTCGGACAGATGAGGATTGTTTTGAATGATAAAACCCATTTCGAGACCTCTCAGTTCGGGCTACTATAATTCATTAACCAACACGCTACATACAATACGCTACAGACGGCACATAAATCGTCTAGACAGTTTGGAGGTACAAGAATCGTTACACGGGAAAACATCATCCACTGCGGGTTATGAGTTATCGAACGACCTTGAAACAAAGTTGGGTTGTTCGGTATCGCCGGAGTTACATTAACGTCGTTAGAGAAGTCGGAGCTGCGTCGTCGTGGTGTACCTCTGTTGGCGGGCGGGGAGAGCGCGGCGAGCGGGCGCGCGTCGCGGGCCGGCGTGGCGCTGGGCACGGCGCGCGCCTCCTGCAGCGCCGTGGCGGCGCGCGAGCTCGCGCCCGCCGGCTGCAGCACCGTGTACTGCTTGCAGCCCTTCACCACAGACCCCTTCTCGTGCTCCGTCGAGTTCGAGTACCCGCCGAACGGCTCGCTCGGGAACGACGCCCCGTGCAGCCGGTGCTTCACCTCCGCCGGCGGCTTGAACGCCGACTGAGTCGAATACGGCAGCGACGCCGTGGCCGCTTTATACGCGTTATATAACGACTGCTTGTTTACCGATATCGTCTCGCTCTTACGCTTCTGTTTCGAGTCTCTGTCGTCGTACTTATCCTCGTTGCGGTCCGACATATCGATCTCTAGCTCGTTGGAAGACGAATCGACTAACTCGTCGAAATTCGGCCCGTCGTAGTGGTTCACATATTTGTTGTGCTTATCGTATTCGTCCTCACTTTTTTCATGGTCCAACTGAGGAGTCTTTTTGATTTGTACTTCATTTTCAATTGAGCCGTTTCTGCTCTGCTCCTCGCTTCTGTGACGGGCTGCGAAGCTCTTCTGTGATGCTGCGCTGTCGGAAGACGGTGAAGGGGATGATGGAAGCATTTTCTGTGCTTGTTTTTCTTCGAAGAGGTTTTCAAAGCCGTTGGCGTCGTCGTTTTCGTCGCCGCTGTAGCGAGGCTGTTCCCTGGACCAGCCGGAGAGGGTTTTGAGGGCGGCTTGCGTTTCTCGGATGAGTTTTTCGTCGTCCTCGTCACTGCGAGCCGGGCGGTAGAGCTGGGGCGCGCGGCGGCGCTCGTCGTCGTCCAGCAGGCGGCGGCGGCGCTTGCTGGCGGCGTCCTCGTCGTCGGCGGAGCCGCTGCTCCCAGTGCGGTCACCACGCCGCTCCGCCACCCTGAACGCCTCCACGTCCACTCCGAACTCCAGCCGTCTTTTGTTGAGCGGCGCGAGCGCCGGCTGCACGCTCAGCGGCGCCGACCTGCAACAAGCCGCCCGTCAGACTCTTCCCCGCGCTTCGGTATACAACCAACAATGATATCGACAGTATAAATATTGAAATATTGTACTTGCGATTCGATTTTCCATCCACAATCACAATATTTTTACGCGGAAATGATTCTAGGCGTTTCCCATCGACGTTGAAACACTTCAAGCACTCGGTTTTTATGTTTGGTTGCACAAAAATCGTTCCCACGTAAAAACCATTTCACTCAAGAGCTTTCAGACCAAAAATATTTTTACATGGTAAGTAAGAATGTAGGTCAAAAAGTTGGAACTCGAACAGAAAAAGTTAAAAAGTTCTTAAATTTTACACAATGTAAGCACGAAAATAATTTGCTATTGTTACCTACTCCGCGCCCGACGCCGGTCCTATCGTTTTTTCTGTACGACGGCCATCCTATCGCGACCAACACGAATTTGAAGTTTGCAAAGTATTGTTTTTCTTACAGATGATTCCTCAAATTCGGTGAAAAACGTTTGTACTTACACGGTATACTTTTCCGATTGAGCTAGGAGCTAAATATAGTTTCGATGCGCATAATTATCGGGATAAAACTTTCACAAAAGTAAAACTTTTATTGAAAGTTTTTGAGTTCTGTCAAAATAAACTTTTTCAACTGGAACATTGATTTATTTTTCTAACGATTTATCGACGGCCATGCTTTGGTTTAAACGAAGTTAAAGGAGGTTGTTATGACCTTGAGGTTTTATATTAGAAAAGTTCAACGCCGGATTTGTAGAAAAAAAGGTCACTATGTATTTTGTGCACGGATTTATAAGATCTAGATATTTCTCGTTTGAGTAAAGTCACAAGCAATAATATCTTAGGTGAGTTGAAAAATATTAAACACGTCTATAATATTAGAGGCGTTATATAGGCGTGTCAAATATTTTGGCACGTAAATAAACAATACCTACTAAATAAGATTATTGCTAGTGCTTGGAAATTATTCCTTAGACTAAGACCTAGAAATGATTTAGAACAATGAGATGTTGTAAACTCTTTTATCTCTCTGTTTGTGTGTATGTGTGTCGCGGCGCCGAAGAGAAAAGACGGCTTCTAATGTTGTTTTAATATGATGTTTGATGTAAATTAATTGGGCCGTTTTAAACTTACGAGCTACGAAACCAGCGGTTTTAACATCAAAATATTTTTTGTATAGTTATGTACAAAATCTGACTATTTTCCTATGTGTACAACATAGGAAGAGTTATAATTTATAAATGCCAAAGTGCGTTTCTTTATTAGTTGGTTCCGTTTTCACAGTTCAACGAATCAACCGATAGACGTGAAATTTAGTACAGATATAATAGGGAATATAAAAAAAAAAAAAAAAAACAACGTAAAACAGGTCACCAAAAGAAAATAACATTAAAATTAAAATCGGTCAAGACATACGAATGATACAAGCCTTTCAAACTGCTAATTAGACAACGATTAGACAGAGAGATCCGATATACACTGTAACGTCATGAAACCTCCATGTTAAATTCCGTTCTGCGAGAAAGAGATAGGAACAAATCTTAGTTGTTGTTATTTCTCAACTATTTGCTACATGAATCAGCTTTAATTGAAGCTGGGAAATAAACCGGCTAAGTGCGAGTTCAACTCGCGTGGAGAGGGTTCCGTATTTTTTTTAAATATAATATTTGTAGGTTTTCCCCTAATCTACGAGCAATGAAGTATATTTTGTATGTTTTTAAATTTTAGGCTCAGTAGTTTCGGAGATCACGGGGGAATGGTCAATCTTCGTCTTCTTTCATGAATAAAATCAAAACTATTCTTTTTACAATAATAACAAAAATATATTTGAGATCCTCATAATGTTTGATATATGTAACCGTAAGGTTTGCAAAACTTTTTATTTTTGATATCCAAATTTCCCCCCAGAAATGACCCTTTTAAAAAAAAACCTTTGGGTCATCAATTTACATATGTGTACCAAATTTCAACTCAATCGGTTCAGTAGTTTCGGAGGAAATTGGCTGTGACAGACGGACGGCCAATCGCACGAGTGACCCTATAAGGGTTCCGTTTTTTTTACGGAACCCTAAAGAAAAGGTGATATTCCCTTTACCGCCGTTACTACAATCAAATTTTAAACCTCGCGACAAACTCAACTTTGCCGTTGGAAAACTGTTATCCCCATACATAGACGTGGGTCGCGGTCAGTTTACCATCACCGCAAATAATTATTCGGTAGGTATAAACATGTCAACCGTTTGTAACTCAAATGCTTGACTATAAAAAAAAATACTAAATCTTATACGTAATCGAAAAATTGATTTCACACAGCCGTAATATTCTTGAAACACCTACACTCCACACCGTTGGGTTGACGAGACAAAAAACCATCCCCAAGTTACGTGTAGCGTGGGTACCGTAAAAATATTAACAGCTTTGTACAACTAAGAGTCTCTGAGCTAAGCTTCGCACGGACGGACGAACAGACGGACATGGCGAAACTATAAGGGTTTCTAGTTTGACTACGGAACCTTAAAAACGGAGAGTTTGGCGGATCCAGTTCCGGAATGTGATAGTTACATTCAATAATATCGCGTGCATAGGCCCTTATACATTCGGACAATTATGTTCATTGTCCGTACGAATAAGGGCCTATTCACACCGCGTCGTAGACATGCGTTTTAGGAACATGCGTCGATAACGTGTAATAAACGCGGTGTAGATAGGCCCTAACTCAGGCATTACACAATAAATGTACTTTCTCTATTTTTTGACGACGCGCTGGCCTTGTGGGTCGTCACCCTGCCGACGAAGCGAGCGGTCCTGGGTTCAAATCTCGGTAAGGGCAGATATTTGTGTGATGAGCGCGAATATTTGTTCCTGCCTGAGTCATGGATGTTTCTATGTATTTAAGTATAATATTTCTTTATGTAAATATATCGTTGTCTAACTTAGTACACATAGTACAGTCAGCGTCATATAGTTGGTAGCATCCAAAGTAGCCAAATAGTTCGTTACACGTCATTATTACCGTAGTAACAAGGGCGTGTAACGAACTATTTGGCTACTTTGGATGCTACCAACTATATGACGCTGACTATACAAGCCTAGAGCTTAGTTTCGGACGTAGTCAATTGGTGTGACTTGCTCCCTGATCTTTATTTATTTAAAAACCAGCCGTGAATAGGGGTTGGTAAACGTTAGTTCTTACGGCAATTATTATGGCGCCGGCAACTATATCTGTCTTTTTCTAAATTCAATTGTTAGAACGCCCAAAGTGGTTTGCAACTTTTAGTTTACAAAACATTTCAGTTGGTCTCAGATCACTTGACATAACTAGGTCACTATTCACTTTGCCTTATAATTGTTTAATAATATCACTTTTCATAATCACTATTTTTTCAACCCAGTTGGTCTTATACATTATCATTATGCATGGTCTCCGTTTTTATAATAAATACTTATGTTGCCTAATCTTTAATTCGTATACCACTCTGGACTATGTCAAAGTGACGTTATCAATCGAAACATAAGTTTTCTTATGATTTTATTTACAGTGTCACTTTGACATAATGAAGCGTTTTCCGAAACTACAAATTTTCCGCGTCATTAATAAAAATGGAATTAAGTTTTGGTTGCTGGCCAGTTGATCACAATTACACCTAAGGCTGTTTGTCCACCGCCGCCGTCACCGTCACGTCACCGAGAACGAGATGACGGCGCCGAAGTAGCGGTACATACATTACTTAAGCCGCGTGTCCACCGCACATGACGGGTGACGGATGTGCGGTGGACACGCGGCTTAAGTAATGTATGTACCGCTACTTCGGCGCCGTCATATCGTTCTCGGTGACGTGACGGTGACGGCGGCGGTGGACAAACAGCCTAACGCTCCTCCGGGCTACGCTCGTCGTCGCACCTTACTACTGCTTTCTGCTTATTCAGGGCACTATTTAACACGGTAAAAACCATATCGTGTTATCTTGTTGTTAACGTTTTGATAGCTCTTATTTACTTGACAGTAATTCCGATTCTCGATTCCGAAACAGGTCAAATACGATACTGTTTTTACTGCCTAGGCAGAGGCGCTGACTACATGTCAAATACGATATTACGAGGTGACCAGAGAATACCATATTAAACGAAAAATATAGGTAATATCTATTGAACCAAATGTATTTTGATCAAATAACTATTATAAAAAACAAAAAAATAGAAAAAATATATTAGAAATAGTTGAAATTATACGTAACAATGTTAAGCATGCAGTTGTTATATAAAACAAGGGAATACCACGGGCTAAGCCGTGTCATGAAAATGTTGCTCGTTTACGGCTGACTGTCCACTGGAGCGGAACGAGGCAGAGGAGCGGTGTGCGAGGAAAAAATCCACCAATAGAGGTGCGCTGAACGAGGCTAGAAAAATAAAGTATTCCTATTGGTGGAATTTTATCTCGCTCTCCGATCCCCTACCTCGCTCCGCTTCAGTGGACGACAGCCTTATAACCCCTTAAGTAGCCGATACAGGGTCACGTGAGAAAGGTTATAAGTGGCGCTGACTGTTCAACAACTTTAAGGAATAAGGATGATATTAGCACAAGGACGTTTCGCTTAAAGTATCGAGGTCATTTAAGCAAATCATACCTAAACCAAATGTCAGGACCAAGGCCAAAGGATTTTGTCAAGTGTCCAGCTAAATAAGCAAATAACTCCAGTCAATAAAATAAAATCTACCTACGCATATGACACATCGTTGGAAAGAGCAATAATCAGACAAGTTTTCGAAGAACTTGAAGTGCTTGACCTCTTTTTGTTTTTTTTAAACACGATGCTATGATGGACCTATAGCTTTTTAAACTTTACTGTGACCTGGGCTTTTTTCGAGTAATTATTTGCACCCGATATCAAACCTCACAGAACATAGCAACAGTCAAGATACAAATATAAAAGATATTGGCGGTTTATTATACCTATAGGTATGTTTCCTTTTAACTATTTGATTTTAAATAATTAATTCTGGCAATTTTTTGAACTAGCAGTTTTTTTTATACTTGGGTTCTTTGCAGTCCTTATTAGGCCTGAATAAGTAATACATGGTAACCACTTATTGTATATTATGGTAACATTATACCGTCCATAAAAAACAAGAATTTTAAAGATGGCCGCTTCAAAGATCCTTGTCGGGGACTCACGGTGCGCTATACTTCCACATTTTATTCACGTAATTTTTTACAGTACACAAATTAAGTACAAATAGCGAATTTAATGCCTTAAGGCATATAGTATTCTTACTTAGCCTTAAATTACTGTGGTTTGGCGATATTATCGATCGAGCGAACTGATGATCGAGTCAAATGAATCTGTATTTATATGTTTTTTATACGGCTTACAAAGGAGGTTTAGTGTTTCACGCTTATCTCAAAAACAACAACACCTATTTTTTACGAAATATAATTGTCATATTTCCGAAGTCTTCTTAATTACTAAACTCCCCACCTTTATCTTTGTAAGATTTTATAATTTCTTATTTTAGCCAATAAAAAAAAAGAAACAGTGAGGTGTAACCACATCTTGAGAATGCACCGAAACGGCTATTCTTTTTTAATATTCATAAAAGACTGAATAGGGTTTAAAAGTACCCTTTTTTTTGGAATCGCTTTACCCGGAAAAAACAGTCTGTTATAAATAATGATGGCCCATTAAATATGTGAGTTCTGAAATTATAGCATAAAGTAAACTCCTCTAGAAGGTTAAACGCGCTCCATACCTTTAAAATCAAAACACTGTTAACTATCTCGAATAAGCTAGGACCATAAAGCGATGGCATCGACCGGGAAGTTGTGCAATATGCCTCGAGATGGTAATCGATGGTCCTTGACGGAGGCCCGGAAGTACCCGGGTACGGGTAACCGTACGTGACGCGGAACGGTCGGTAGGGTTGCTGGTTAGGGGTTGATTTTGGTGATAATATCCGTCGTTGGTTGTCGCGTTTTGATCAAAAATAAGCATTTTTTTCCGATTTCGATAATTATGATTGTGGGGTTGGTGACGATGTAATTTGTAAGTGAAATTAAATAAAATGTTTATATTTTTTATAGAAAATTGACGTGTTTTTGAATTCGCACTTCAAATTAACGATACGCGAAACGCGATACGCGTATAATATATCGTACGAAATTTGCAAAATAAAATAGGGAGTTTAAGTAAGTAAATACTTTTACACTCAATAAAACCAATTCATATAGATTACTGTACCATCATTTATGCCAGATAGACCTTAATTCATTTCCACTTTCTACATATTTTTGCTTTAACAGCAACAAAGAAAACGATATGTGAGTCTGCTCGCGTCCGCGGTCGTTGCAACACGATTACAACGACCAGTAAAATGGTAAATATCATGTTTTCACACGATTATGTCTCGTTTTCAATAATAACAAGCAGTGACATCACGGAAGCTAAAAATCAGCAAATCAGCGCTGTACTCGTAGGTGTCTTACTCGTACATCTCGGTATAATACTGAACCAGTGTCCAGTTTACTACCACGAGGACACACTCCGTGCTGTTTTTGTCATACTAATTAATTTTCATTACTATTATTTAATACATTTCTATACTGAATACATTTCTTTCTTTCCGTATTTTCAAAACACAACCACAATCAGAAAACCGATTCCCCCGCAAACATTACCTGGCAACCCTGCACGATCGAACTGTTGGCGTAGGGTAATTAGATAAACCCTGAGGGCGGTCGCTTAACCGGTTTAAACTAGTGCTGCCCTATCAGTGGGTGGCGAGTGGCGGGTTATCTGCACGCGTTAATTGTAAACCCGCGAGATTACGAGATATGGGGCCGGATTACTATACGCCAGACTCGCCTTTGTCTTGGGAGGCGTTTTAAAACGCTAACTTGAGGGTTATGTCTCGAGCGCTTTAGAAAATAAAAGGAAGTGGAGATTATCTAATGTTAAACGCCTTTTCAATGTGTTTACGCGAGATGTTTAGTTTTAAAATAAATAGTCTCATTAAGAGTAGTAAGTACATAATGCCAATTCTGACTTAACGCGTTTGGATAGATTATCCATTTTTATCGCTATATTTACGACGTTCAATAATATTGAACAAGATCTTCATCGTTTAGATATTAATATAGGGTCCAAGATACGGGTATGTTTGTCTGAGATGTTGTGTGTGTAAACACAGCCTTTAACCCCCACCCCCACCCTTTTTATTTAGCTCGTCCGTGCGTTGATGCTTGTGCCGACCAAGTGTCTGATTATTTGACCAGTTATCAGTGATACAATGAGTTGGTTAAATGAATTTTTAAAGTAATAGGTATTTTGTTTTGTGAGATGCATCCTCCGATATACACTGATATATTTTTCGTATTTAAAGAAAGGTTTATATGGCGTATACACTTTACAAGAGTCAAAAATAATTTTATACATTTATTAACCTTAGTGCGCAGGTTTTCTCACCATGATTTATCGTAAGAGTCTCGGTTATTACCCAAGAACATAAGTGTATGAGTTAAAAATACAACTATTACTGGGAATTGTCTTTCCGTCATTTTATAAAGTGATATAAAAAATGGCTAGCTTAATGTATTAAAAACAAGTCCTACAGAAGGAGATAGCAGTATCTGTATCGCATTTTATTGACCATTCAACTGTAGTTACAGTCACATGAAGCAGGTAAGTATTATAAAAATCATCTTCGCTAGCAAAATCCTCATACCTCACGTCGTCATGATTGTAGAGACAATAAAAATAAGGAAATTGTTAGGAAACAAGTTAAGTTTCAATAGAACTAGCAATAACTGTAACATTGAAACCATAATAACATAAAAACATCCATGTAAACCAGAAATACAGCCAATTCTTTACCGTCCTGGAGGCTACAGCAGTAGAAGCTGTTCATTGAGCTGTGCCGGGCTCAAGTGGCTTAAACTTTACACAACATCTTAGAGAGGTAGATTAGGTCCGGTTATCAGCCAGTTCCAGTCCGCCATAAACTTCAGCGACTAAATCCTTAAAAGGCAAACTCAATTCGGGGCCAAATTGGAAGCGCATTTATCTTAGCCGGGAGTCGATTTAAAAGCAAAATCACGCAAGCACACGCCGCCATTATCGCCCGCGCGCGATCCTCAGCCGTGGCAACTCTATGAATCTAATCCGCAGGATTTACTCGCTGATTTACAGCCGAGGAAACCCGAGAAAACCCGAGCGCGCCCGAGGGCGCTCGAAAGAAAAGTGATAATGTCTTAATCCTACCACACTCGACTTTACTTTACTTACTCCCCCCACAATTTTATGGTCGCCCGCCCAGACGGCACGTTTTGATTTATGATTTCAATAATTAAGAATTCTAAGGTGCAATTTGAATTTGGAAGCCGTGATTTCTGAGGGGCCGCGGGAGGCCGACGCGTGTTTGTTATGGGTTATGGCTCGGAAGGGGTCTCGGGTATGGCTTACCTTTCATTTTCTCAGGAATTATGCCTGTTTCTTGAGCTTTAATTGTGCATCGGGCTTATAACGGTAAAGCAGGGAAAATTTTGCAACGTAAAATCAAGCACTTTTAACCGGCTGTCTTTTTGATCTCCTTAGTGTTAAACGGCTCAACGGAATGAGTGAATGTAGCAGGCTTTTTTAAACTTTTGACTCCTTAACTCTGGTGCGAGAGTTGCCAGTTATAGTATTGTAGATCATAAATCGGGACCGTGCTAGAAATAAATCGGGACTTGGGTTTTCAAATGAGGACAGTACCAAAATCGCGCGAATCACAGCCCAATTGTGAAAAACTGTTTTCGGCCTTCTCGGTTGTTGTAAATTAGTATCTTATATATGAACACTGGCGATGTGCTGAAAATCGGGACAGTTGGCGTCCCGCTCATGGGTAAATCCGGACGTGGCCAAAGACCCCTGAACATATCGGGACGTCTGGCAACACTATTGCGAAGGTACAACGGAGGGTTTTAAATCTTATTTTCGTGTTGAAGATGTCAAGCGAAGACTCTTCCACTATAATTCGAGTTCCAAGTCCTGATGTTGCAGAAATAGTCAGGTATTCAATATTGGTTTATGTTAGACTCGTTCTATTCTTTAAAATAATCAATGATAGATATTTAAGTAAAAGTCTTAATAATTAATTTAATTAATTTGAATATTAATAAAATCTCGTCGAGCTTTTCGTAGTCGGGGGTCTATTAGATGTATTTACATTATTAATTTTTATTATGTATGTAATCTTTCAATTACTTAAAAATATGAGTCTAAAAAGAGTTAAAAATAAGCGTCTAAGTAGCACCATAGTGTTATATGAACCTAAACTATCGTGTCGTTCTAAAAGGCCCCATTTACGGAGTTAGTACAATTTTTGAGGTTATATTTCAAGACCGTGACTTGTGGCGCTCTTTGGGGGAGGCCAGCAGTGGACGCCCCCGGGCTGATGATGATGATGATGATGATATTTCGTATTGCGTTGGGAGCTGTCAAATCGGCTCGTTTAAAGCAATGGGAGTCCCAATCATTTAACACTTTATTCTGCCACTTTTATACGCTACAAATCTACCAGTGCTTTCCAAAAGCAGACAAATGCTGAAAAGATGCGAAACAAGAAACTAAACGTCAGTAATTCTTTAATTTTATAAGTATTAGTATGTTTACCATAGTACAAGTTTAGATCTAAGTTTCGGGCTAAAACTGACTTCCGTACAGGATCCGTATGATAAACTGGAGTAGACGTAGCTCAGTTTACTAACATCATGATGCACTTTTACTGAAATATTGAGTTGAAATTCACGACATTTACTGATGGTATATTTATACAGGGGACTTGTGCTGAAAAGAGTAAATTTTAATAGAGTTACAACGCAAAAAACCGAGCATCGCGGGTTTTCGAACGGAACGAGAATGGAATTTACCATTTTTGCGAGAGTAGAAAACAACATCTTGAAAGCGTAAAGCAAACCTTGAACAAGTAAATGTTTTGTAATATTAATATCGAGTTAGCTGTTTTAAACGTAATGTAGTGTAAATGTTTGTTTGACACCACCGCCCGACCTAACGCGCGGTTTATAATTCGTCGGTGCCGCAATTACTTACTTATTATAGTTAAACATTAACTGTATAACTGATTTTCGATCTTTATTCTCGTGTCAAAGGGAACGTAGGCTACCTGAAGGTAAGTGAGGTCTGAGATCCATCGACATTCGCATTCTCTAGACTACAATCAGCCTTTAAGTACCTCTAATTATTCGAGCCCTCAAAATATGTATGTACATACACGTCATAAAATATTTTATTACATAAATTTTAGGGATGATTCTAAAAAAAATACAAGTTGTACAAAACCGTGTCAATAGTTCCCCTACTTCTGACCAGTGCAGAACTGTCAAACTCTTTAGGCCCGCGTGCGTTAACCCTCGCGTTACAGCTGGCAACACTCAATGGGGATCGTGACCATTTTTCAATGCTGACGTATCAAAAAAATCCAAAAATGTGCTAATCACCTATACTCTGTACTGTACTCGTACAAGCCTAAAGCTTAGTTTTTCGGACTAGGTCAATTTATGTTAGTCTCCCTGACTTATTAATTAGTAATTTATAGTAGAACAATACTAACGGTTATTAAGTAAAGTTGTTTAAAGGAGTGAATAAGTGGGTATATTTTATTATGAATTCATTAAAACATTTGTGTGAGAATAAAAATACAACATTCGGTTATTTATTTTGACCATTTTATTTAATATATTATAAAAAGAGTCTTATATAATACGTTATTTTATGATTGAAATGACACATTGTGTGTGTATGACCGTTCCTAATATTCAAACCACGGATCCATTTGATACTTGGCTAATGTTAAACTTTATATGTATAATGTTAAACGGTTTGCGTCATCAACTCATCATACAAAACCCACTCGTATAACCTTCCACGTTCCGTTTTGACAAGCTGTTTAACAGTATAGATACATAAAACCTTACATTACTTTAAATTTTCCATGAATTATTTAAATAACCTGCCGCTAAACCTCGAGTAATTTTCTATCTATATACCTACTATGAATACTACAAGTATACTCACGAGCAAAAAATCGGGATCAAGTTGTACTGAAATTCTTTAAAAATGACCTTTTATTTTTGCTCGCTAGTGTAGCAAATATAAGGAAAGCAGCGTGAATAGGGAACACGCAATGTGTCCGGGACCTGGAGGGTCCGGGCCCTCACAGTGGCCGCGACGCAGGGTTGCCACATGATGCATTTTTAATAAATGGAGACTAGATAGATGAGTTATAATTCACACGTCATTTTTTATAAAAGAAAATTGCCACTTATTTTTCATCTTTCTTTTAGGTTCGAATAAATGACCGTTTGCTAAAGTACGTTGCTATAATAGTCAGAGTTCCAAATGGAAAAGAATGGGTATATTCTAATAATTACTAACAACAATTAACTACAATACGTAGACAAATGTTTTACTCAATTATCTACGTAAAAGGAATTTTGCGTGAAATTGGTCTGTTAATATTCTAATATAAAATAAATGAATACCGAAGGTAACGATGAAAAGTTAATCATTAAAAATATTTAAAGTTTTCTACGGGTATGTTGTTACGTCATTCAAAATATAAGTATTAAGATGTTATGAATTTATCTTAATTTAAAAAAAATAATTATTGAGCACATTGCGTCTTAAACTAAGTTACGACGTAAACTGTCACTTACTATTTAATGACATTTCTCAAATGCTAATAAAGTATAGGTACTCTAAAAAATTGTCCCAAATGTAATTTTATAGAAAAATGGTTTTCTTTATAAAATGAAACCATTTTTTTTATTTTGTCCAGGTTCGTACACTATTCACTGCAAGGTGGGATGGTATAGCTACGACATACTCGTATAAGGGGAGCCTAGTCAGGATACACAAGACTAAGATAGGGAATTTCGAAAATCGACAAAATGTGTATGATTGATAACAGCTGGCTAGGCCTACAGTCCAGTCGTGAATTAGACAACGACTTCCTGTATAGGTACTATATTATCTTATCTTATCCTATTTCTGTCCCACTGCTGGGTAAAAGCCTACCGCAGGCCTCTCCACCCTTATCTAGTGACTCCTGAGCCCAGTCTATACTAACACGATATACAAGTGACACCAAAAAAACATTAATTAAAGAGAAGGTAGGCTAGGTATTTATTTAAAAGTAAAATTACAAAAATCATATGCTAAACAGCATACACAATACTTCTATTAAAGTTTTACCGTCTACAGCTGATTTTTAATCGAAGCGCCAATTATTTTAGACCCCTTTTTAAATCGCAGAACCTTTTGGCAGCCCTGCGCGGGGGAGGGCTATTCGCGAGGGTGCATGCTACCACTACCCCACTTATCCGAACGCAACAAACTATTGCGATATCGATTTTGCGCTCACATGTTGCTTTACCCCTTCTGTTTTAAATAATCGTTGTTTTTTAGCACTTCACGATTCATTCGATTTAAATTTGGAATGTTGAGAGTTTGAGATGACGTTTGCTTGTTTTAGTGGATATACTGGCCACTGGATGAATTTTAGATACAGAGTGTTTTTTTTTCGGGATAACTTCATTAAGATTTAATAATTTTGCTCATTTGTAGACCATTAGAAGTTTTTTAATTATAAAACAGAATTATGACATTGTTAACATCTTTAATGTATGTCTTTTAATAGTGAATACTAAACCACAAACAATGACGACGTAGTCTGTTAATTACATTTTTATTTGCTTCACGTGTTTTGCAACTGGAGTTCGTTTTTCTCGTTTATAGTAGGCTTCGCTGTTATAGTAAATTTGTCGTATTAGCTCATCTTGTTTATATATCTTAATAGTATTGTCGTAATGGTAGCTCTGACTGTAATCAAAAATTCTAAATTCAAATAAGTGAATCTACTAACGCTTCGGACAAAACCATCATTGCGGAGAAGCGCCGCCGAAACTGTAAAAAAGTAAATAATAGCTGCCACAACGGCAACAGTTTGAAAAAATAAAAAAACGAGATGGGCTAAAGCAAAGTGGTATATAGATCCAAACTATTCTAAATTTAGTTCAATACGCTATGCGCTATGATGGATATCTAACTTGATGTTGAAAATTCAAATCTGGTAGTTTTCTGTCTTACCATGTTTTTTTTTAGCAGATTTCCTACTAAAACTGTGCCTACAACTGCAGCCTCCTACTTGTATTATCAACGCATAAGTTATCACGTAAATCTAGTATTTAAAAAAAAGGTACTGAAACTATTATTATTCATTTATTCTTACCCATACGTATATTAAGTCGTAACGAGTACCGTTTGAAAACCAGAACCTCAAAGGAATTAACTTAAACGTATGTGTAAAATATACCGCAATTAAACCCACAGCCGATCAGATAGCAGCGGCTTCAGTTGAAACAATTTGCCCGTTATCAAGATGGGCACGCTCCGTACTCGACACCTGACGCTAAAGGGTTTTGAGGTAGCTGTTTTATTGAATTGTACGTACATTTCAATTCTTAGGCAATTCAATTGTTTATATGAGTGTTTTATTTGTACAGGGTGTTTATTTTTGTAGCTCATGGAGAGGAGTTTAGTATTTTTTTATGAATATGTATGTAAGCTATTTTTTGTACTGTTTGGTTAACAAAATTATTTGTATCCTATATTCTTATACGAGCGATGTTTATCATAATATATTTGCTTGTAACAGCGTTGTACAAAACCACTGTAACGAGTTTGACGATCGCGGAATAGGTGTTTTTCGGTTCGAAAAATCGATCTGTTAAGTGGTCATCTTCGCGAAAATTCGTTTTTATCCCGAGCGACCCTCGATCTCCCGGGAACGGTTTTATATAAAACTGTTATTCTCGAATAGTATTTCATTTGTAACTTAGAAATGTACTGGTGCATAGCCCGCTCCATGGTTCCAAAGGACCAAAGAAGAATCAAAGACGATATGTAAAAAAGCGGGACTAATTGTTTTCAATATTAATGCTACTTCGTAGATTTAAATTTCCCGATTATAATCACCAAATTGATACATAGATTTTTATGACGCAGCGTAATTTTATGCAATTACTTTAATGTAAGTTTTATTTTCAATCATATTTAGCATGAAAATAATGAGATTTCTCAGAAATAGACCTACTATTTTCCTATAGTCGGTAACCGACACCTATTAAAAGCCTTGTACTCCGCGCATAAATTATTTATTTATTTATTTATTTTACTCGACACCTGACGCTAAACTATGTATATAATGTCAAGTAATTATGTAATGTGTTATGCATTTAACGAACTTCTACATGGTGAATAAAACCTACAACAAGTACAAGCAGAATTATAAAATTCCAATAATTATTTTACGACGTATAACGAATCCATAAAAGCTACAACAAGCTTCAAAAGAAAAATCAGAATCCAAACTTGGATAATAAAATATGAAATAATGGCTTAATGTAATTGGCGGCAGTTTAACAGATTGTAGCCGCGCGATTACGTCTATTACGCATTCCGTCTTCACGTAGTCGCAGCTCATTCGATTACGGCGGGAGGAATAATCAGCCGCGACAGCAAACACCGCTAATCCACATCAACCCTAACAGAACATCAAATACGCATAAATTAACCTCAATATTCATCAACAACATTTGAAAGCATTTCGTGAAATGGTTTTACAAGCGTGGGATTTGTGCGCAAACGATTCCGTATTTTTTAATCTTCTTCCTCTGATTTTCACCGAAGAACGTCGCTGAAATAAGTTTTGCCGCAGAAAAAACAGTAATGACGCGTTAAAAAACCGCACGATCAACTATTTAAATTTCGAAAATAAATAGTTGACGGTTATTAAGAAAAAGATCGGCGACTTACCAGACGGGCCGCACGAGAGCCGACATCGCTATAAATCAAGAGCCCACATCACACACGAAAGTTACTGAGCACTGGGTCACTAAAAATAGTTCACTGCACTTAGACGCACATCGCTAGTGCGTAGAGAGCCATCTCAGAGGCGTAGCACTGCGTAGCGCGAGGAAAAGTTTGTGTAGTCGTAGCACTCGGCCGTAGCGGCGTAGCGAGTGCGAGGAGCGAGGGCCGCGGCGGTTCGAGGACTAGCGGAGCGCGAGCCGCGGGCGAGGTCGCGGCGGGCGCGGGGCTCGGGCGGGTGCGCGCGCAGGCCGCCGCCCACCGGCCCGCCCCACACACCCGCAACCTATTTATTTCTAGTTACGTAAAATTTACGCGCAATACCCAATACTGCAGCTTATGTTACAATTTGGCTGAAAACCAATGCAGGTAACTAGCCAAGAACAGGCAAAACCATTCTGATGGAGAAGAAAAAAAACTAAATTAAACGCCAATCAATTCTCGCCCCCGGCAGGTGAGGCGTGAACTGTAAAAAGCCGACGCCGGGGGGACGCGTCAAATTTGGCGGACGAGGTTTTTCGACCGCAGTCGATGGTATCAATGTCACTTAAACAAATTGAATAAGCACGTCTGGGGGCGCCGGACGCTTTACACACTTACACCTACGCGGTCGTAAATAAATAAAACAAATGTCACTCCCAGAAAAACGTATAAACGACCACAGCCTTTGACAAAAACGCGTAAAAAACTTAGTACTTGTTAAAGAAGCGATCAAACTCCCAATGACATTGATATTTAGTAATCAAACAGTGGTACTTGTCAACAAATCCGTCATGTTCCACAGACCACTCAGCACACCTCATCACTAAGAATGCACGCGATGCATGCGCCCGGGCACACCGCAACCCGCCCGCAGTGTCACAATCAGCTGTTGAGCCGCGAGCGCACCAGACAATGCGATTAAGATCTACGCAGGACAACTTTCGCCGCGCCGGCAGTTAGTTGTTATGAAAGAGAGAAATTTGTAAATTGTTGGCGCCGGAGTTCACGAACTCCGTCGAACCGGAGTTTGTTTTAAGAGTCCAACCTTGAAACAAGAAGAAAAGTAGTCCTGTAAAACAAAGTTTTGCGGCCGCCGTCGCCGGCGCAGCGGTTCAAGGATTGTGCCCGAACTGTCTGTCTGTACAACTTTACCGATTAAAAGCTCAAAAGCTTCCAAAGTCATTTTAAAAGTTTATCTTCGCGCGAGCGGTGGGGGGCGGTAGGCGCTTCGTTATCATCGCTCTAGTTGGACCTAGTTTAACTGGGCTGAAGATCGACGGCCGAGCAGCGGCCCAGGCGCTCCCTTCGAGCCCGCGAAGTTCCTAGACCCTTCGCTACTTTGTTTTACAGCTGTTCCACTTACCAAACTATGCCTCGAGTTGGCGCGAGTTCTTGCATGTATCGGCGGCACACCCCCGCACCCGAATAGTTTCATAAACATAACCCAACTTAGTTTTGGAGTTTTCAAAGTCAATGCATACTAACTTTCGATGTCTGCGATATTACGATTGGATCAGGTTTGCGGGTGACTTTAATGCATTCGTTTGTTCGAACTTTGTTTTATTGGCTCAAACTTCCCGGCAGTTTCATTTGTGGAACACTTGAAAACTAACTTTTCGCGATTAATTTTCGGGTAGTTGACGCTAACTTCTTTTGTTTTGGCGCTGATATTTTAGGGAGTGATAACAGCGGGAAGTGGCTGTAACATATTCAGAGTGCAGTTGCTTGCTTTGCGGAACAACTTGTGAGTGCAGCTGCATTGAAACTGAATCGTTACATTGATAATATTATGCAGCTAAGAATACCTTCATGTGAATTCATCTTTGTACTATTTCGATGTGTGTTCAATTTAGATATGTTCTTTTTGCAGAAAAAAAAAATGTTTACATTTCTTACACCTTAACTATGTATGAGAATACATATCTAAATTGAACGCGTTGAGTAGATATCAAAGTGATTTAATTGATTTGTGTCTTTTACTTTCGAAAAACATACAAGTTTTGCTAAGTAATTACTATATTAAATAAAAACTTTCTATTGCAAGTCGCTATTTAAAGGGCAATACGAGTATTTCTGCTTATTGAAAGTTCGAAAAGTGATAGCATAGTTATATACTCGTATGTAGGCTGCATTAAATTTTTCCAAATTGGGCGTTATCGCGAGTTATTTTTTACTGTTGCGTACGTTAATAAGAGCTACCGGATCGTAGTAAAATCATTTGCAATAAGTCAATGTAAATATAGGCCTACGTTTATTACTCTTTCTTTTCACCTCAGTATCTTGTTTTTGAAAACGTATGGCTTTGTTACGAGTTAGGCATAATTCTACTTAAGAGCTTATAAACGTTAAAAATTATAAAGAAATTAAGATAATAATTTCAACGCGGTCAAATCTTTAGCAAAATGCTTACTACTATATAAAAAACAAAGAAGAGTAGAGGCCCTAATCTCAACCAAATAACAAAAAAACCAGTGAAATATTATTCTATTCCAATTTCAAATTTTCTACCAAACGATAATTCGGGTCTTATTCGTTTTCTAATCCCTGAGGTATCGATAAATAGCAAAGCACGATTCGTTCCCATAATCAGCGTAATTAGCGAAATCTCTGTCGGAAAGTCACGACCAAGAGTCAACCGGCAGATAAAGCTGCCACAACCCTCGGAGCGATGGACCTGCCAACATAACTAGAGCCGTTCACCCCTCCTAACTGTGACTAAATCTGATCCGCGAGGGGAGGCGTGGGGTTTTCTCAGGAGTCTAATAACGCTGGTTAAGATGTACGTGTTATCTTGCTTCGACAATAAGTCACGCATAATTGCTATGAGTCGAATCACGCGCACATATTTATGCTTGAACGTAAATAAATGTTAAATATGGCGACAATTGCTTGCAGTGCTTGCTCGCGGCACTCTTAACTGTAACTGTAATAAATTTTAGGTGTTCGTGACTGGAGAAATGTCGAATGTTTCTTGTTGGTAGATTAATGAGTTAAAGTTTTTAAGGGTTTTTTTTTAATGTTAAGGATAGGGTCCGTTCCTATTACACCATTAAAATAAGGAAGTTAAGGGATCTTGGTAACATGACAAAAGAGGAACCTGATTTTGAGAAATTATGTAATGTATTGATGGATTCGATCGATTTGTTTGGATCACGCGTTTGTCTAGTTGGTAAGTGATCTCTAGCAGGTTTGATTCTCGGTATGGGCAAAAATGTGTGTGATGTGCGCAAGTATTTGTTTCTGTGTTTTAGTATGTATGTCTCTATGTTTATCATTGTCTATTAATTCCCATAGTACATGCCTAGAGCTTAATTTGGGACTAGGTCTATTCGTTTTTGTGAGATTTTGATTCCTATTTTTTTATTTTTTTATTTATTTATCATTTTCCGGCCAGGGCAAATACTTGTGATGATCGCGAGTTTTATTTTTATTAGGTATTTATTTTCTATGTGTTAAAATAACTTAGTGCTTATGAATAGTATTTATCCTAATATTTATTTATATTATCGTAAGCTAGTAACAACGGCAATTTCTTTTGTAATTCTTTTAAAATGTATGTAATATTTGGTAAGGATCTTATGGAACGTATAGCTGCTTATAAAACAATCACAAGCTTGTCGTGTAAGAAACAACCTTTTTTTAGTGTATTGGTATCAATCTAAACAATAGTTAATATACGACTTTTTCATACACCGAGTCATGCATGCACGTCGGTTTCCGGTACTTAAGATTCGGGCCTTTTCCAGTATTACCCCGATTTGATATGAAAAAGTACGCCTAGGATGTGAAAGATGGAATTGAATGTGGAAGAAGCGAAAGAGATATGTCAGGATCATAGCAGGCGGAAAGAAGTGCTCTGCCTACCCGCCTGGGAAAGAGACCTGATTTAATGTAAATATGTTCGACTTGTTAACTTCTGTTCCTATTAATTATTGTTTGAAGGTTTAGATTACTTTGATGGCTGAAAGCTCTCGATTTAATAGTTAAAAGTAAATGTGGATGGAACAAATATAAAAGAGAAGCAAATTCTCACGTTTTCGATGTCGACGGCCGAAACCGCTTGTGCACGATGCCATCGCAGTAATCCTGAAACAAAAGAAATATTCTGTTAACACATTTCGGTAGAATTGATAAAAAGAGGTCTCAGTTTTCACTTTATTAAACTACTAGATTTTGCTCGCCAATCCACGTAGTAGTCGTTTCTTGAAATTCCTTCAGGAACTAGCCAATTTTATAAATAGCCTAGCCATAAAAAGTAGTCTATGTATAGACATAGGTAATCTCCGGGCTATAAACTCTGTCTGTAATAAATTTGACGTCAATCAGTTGAGGTTTTGGGCCGTAAACGCGGAACAAACCAACATACATACTTTCACATTCACTTTTAATTTTACTTTTTTTTATGGCTATGAGAAGGCACGAGAGCACTCTGGCCATCTGATGTTAAGTGGGATCTGAGACCCATAGACAGACATATCTAAAGACTACAATATCAAAACTGCAATCCTAAGACTTCAAATGCGTTGCCAACCCTGAGGACTGAGATGAAAGGCCTCTATGCTAGTAATTTTATCGGTTGTCTTATCCCCACACCGGAACACAGCAATGCGAACACTGCTGTTTAGCGGTAGGTTAATGGATAAGATGGTGGTAGTGAGCCGGACAGACCCTGCACAAGGTAAAGCCTGCAGTAAAATTATACATTATACATTGCAAATATCGGGAGTCTATATCAAAAAATAGTGGATACTCGGCATTTTCCAACCCTTAACTCAAACAGATGCCCTGGACCTCTATTATTTTGGGTAAAACCATTTTGGTCTTAACCTGTGCGCCTCTATTCTATTAAGTGTCAAGTAAATAAAAGCTATCAAAACGTTGACGATACGATAGCAGGTTTTGACCTGATTTGCTTTTTAACGTCTAGAATAGAGGCCATGCGCCTCTATTTTAGGCAGTAAAAACAACATCGTATTGGACCTGTCACGGATGCTGGCTTGACGGGAATGGCTGCCGAGTGAAAAAACATTTTTCTCAAACATGCTCGGAAAAAACGGTTATCCGATTGAAAGACAAGGACGGAAAGAGCTTCATTTTACTCCTAGGAGTAAAAAAACCATATGAAAACACTTTCCGTCCATGTCTATATTTTTCTTAAAAATGCTGTCAATTTGCATACAAAATCAAAAGGACCAAGACAAAAATTCCAAACAGCCAAGGTAACTGCTCGCTTTTTTAGCACAGTGCGTGTGTTTCTTTTTGAATTTGCATTCCGATTTCTATGGTTAGTATTTAAAAACAATTGACAGTCGGTAACATTAGTTCATTCTGCATAATTAAATTACTTGCTTTTTAAAAATGTATTTGTATTATTTCCTCACATGTTTGAGAAAAGCATTATGTATGCCTCGGCCGAAACGAGGATTTCCTGACTCGTATTTTAGCAGGCCTCGCTATTGCTCGGCCTGCTAACCACCTCGTCAGGAAAACCCTTACTTTCCGCGCCTAGGCGACAATGTTCTATTCACTCGGCAGCCATTAAGTAACTAAGAGCTATCAAAACGTTGACAATACGAAAACAGATCAAACACGTTATGGTTTTTACCGTATTGAATAGAGGCCCTGTATTGTGAACGTTACGATAGCTTTACTTGACAGTAATGGCGCCCGATGACGTGAAAACAATACCATAATATGTCAAATGCAATTTGATTTTAACGCGTAGGATAGAGGGCCTTCGTATTTTTCTCGTTGATAATTATTTGTCGTCGATTCGTCACAACTTTGTCGTGTGCCTAATAGGCATAAGAGTCGCCTAAGATCTTAGGATAGTTAAAATTTGGTTGTTTAACAGCAATTAAGTTGTAATCATTCAGTTAATAACAGCGTGTGTTAGAAGTTGTTGACAAAGCGTAATAGTGGTATTAGCGTGGTTATCGGATCGAGGATTGTGGCGTGCCGTGGGCTGGTGGGTCTAAATGCGATTTTAATCGATGTTACGCGACCGTTCGCTCTTAAGGTACGGTTAGCGGAAAAATGCCTTTACAGCCTAAGAAAAACCACGCTTGCAAGACTGAAAATTCACTTTCATGATTCAAGTTCCGTTCGTTTTCGTTTCGTTGGTTAAGATCTTTTCAGATTTGGTAGTCAACCATTTTATTCAACTAACGCTACCTCTTGAGTGTCTCAGCCACGCTCGCGTTCCCATATAAATAAATACTTAAAATGAGAACAAAATATCGTATCCGAAATTGGTTTTGGTTAAGAAACATAATATTATGAAAAAACTTGAAATGGATTTGTTTTTTTTTGGATCGATATATAATTATTAATGTAGCTATTAAAAATTGCAATTTCATTACGACTGCAAAGGTTTAATCCATTTGTATGTGCCATTTTAAAAATTAAAAGGTAACTTTTGGTTTGTATAGGGACGCGAGCAGACTAGCAACGACGGTTAAAAATACGAATCGTACAAATGGACATACAGGGTGTGTATCATTGGTCTTTAGTATCCTATAATACCCTCATTCTTCATTCTATATAAAGTTATTAACCGGCGAGTTTAACTTGTGTCTAAGCATTATTATTATTTTAGTGCATGCATTTTCATTTTATCGCAGATATTGTCAACAAAGTAGCACGGTCAAAGCGGTACCTATAACTCTGCCTAACGTAGGCACGAGCCCGCAGGGCAACCTTAATTTACCGGTTAATACTTCGCTTATGATTAAAAGTGAGTTGTTTTAAGAAAAGCCTCTGCTGTCCGTACCGCGGTCCACATGTCGCCGGCTCCTCCGGTAAATTCGATTTTAATATTGAGCACGTAACACCGTTTGCTTACGGCAGTAATTGATACGCTCTTACCGTAATGCCCGTTATTATATACCGATTCGGGCTTACGCGGCTTGATTAGACATTCCAAATTTAAATTAATTTAGCGGTGTTTTGGGTTTGATGACGGGTTTGGTTCAGTAAAGTTTAATGGTAAAATTGAGGGAGTTGGTATAAATACAATTACGGAATAAAGTTCATGTTTTTGACCAATACCAAAAGTTTACGTTCTTACAAACGTTCGACATTTTTATTACAAAGTACATTTTTTACTGCTTTATTTAGGCAGTTACTTTATGTTACGTTTCTCAAATTAACTAAAATTATTTTAAAACTCATTGTTTATACAATCAATTCGACTAAAATTTTCCAAGACTGCATATTTTTTGTATCGTAATGTTTAATTATGCATTTTCACGTTTGAAAATTGCAAGTGTTATCAGATCTTATCGCTGCCATGCCTATAATTTTCATAATTCCAGAAATATTCCTCATTCCACTGTAACCACCATTCCATTCCTCATCCCAGGTAAGACGCGAGGCGCCGCAGAGATTATGGCGCGCCATCAAATATGCATAAAAGACATAAAACGCCGCACTTAACCGCCGCGTAGTCACCTGCAGGCCGCCTGACGCATGTCTGGAGGCGCGCTAATGCGATTGGAAATTATGAATAAGTCTTCAGAAATATACAGGATGTTTTTTTAATTATTTGGGTTTTATTGGGTTACAGTTAAATGATAAAAAATGAGCAAAATAAAGCGGTACATATTGTACAAGATTGAATCTCACACCGACACCATAGGTTGGGTCAACGTGACACTAAATATTTGGTATTATATCAGACAGAACAGGTTTCCAAAAAGAAAGATCAAGTAGTATGTGTTACAAAGAAAAAACAGAGTTAAGTGTAATCAGCTATAGTTATTGGATGGATGTTGCATTTTTGTTTACCAATGAAATAAATTTAAATCTTCACCATTGTGATTAATAAAAAGTTGTAAAAAATATAGTTCCGTTCTCCTGATAACCATTGAAATACATGATGATGATGATGATGATGAGTGGGGACGCCGCCGAGGCAGGCGGGCGGTCGAGTGGCTCTCCATTCATTCCGCCCAGTTCATATTGAAATACATACTTATAAAACTTATAATAAATACAAAGGTATTGGTACTCTTTTCCCCTTGCTACTCCTAAAAAAAACAAGCGACATTACAACAGTAAAGACATTTAATTAACATCATAAACCTAGCCCAGATCCGTTCGTGTGTCGCAGCCCTACGGTTCGCAGACGGATGCTCAGACGGATCGGTAATTAAAAATTGCCTCCGCCTCATAAATCTACATAAAACGCGAGACGAACAAATGTGCCCGCCGATCTACGGGGTGTCTCGGTAATTATTAACAGGTGTTACGAGTCTCACTTACAAGTAAGATTTTGGAATTTTTTATGCCAAAAAATATTGTGGGCTAGTTTTAAACTGATTAAAGTAAGCGCAAGCATGGCATTCCTTGTTTTTTAATCGTTTTTTTGTATAATAATTCAGGTAGGTATGTTTTTAAGCCAACAAGCGGAGTGTTATATGTTTAACATCTGTATCTGTCGGTTTGTACATATGTATATTAGTGTACCGTTATGTATGTGTGTCTGTGGTATCATAGCTCCTAAACGGATAAGACACAAAGCTAATTGAATCGGAATGATTCTTAACTATTATTCATGAAATTCGGTTTCGCCATTTAAGAGATACCAGCCCTGATATCAGGCGTTTTTATTTACACTATTGAAAAAACGCGATTAATTAATTCATTCGAAAATAATTTATATAATTAATTTTAGAAATCAAACGGGAGAATACTAATCCCATTATTCAAATATTCACAAACACACAACGCAAACAGCGTCTGCATTCCCATTATAACAATCACCTTCCCGTTCATTACGCCGCTAAGATACTAAATTTAAATTAACAGCCCTTGTTAGCTGAACTACATCGCACTCGAATGTTCATTTCGTACGGAAATCATAGTGTCGCTTTTCTATTATAAAGGGTGTTGCGATTTTCAACTTTAGGTACAGCGTGTTTTCAATTATCAAAGTGAGCTTTAAGCCGTCTCACAAAAGCTGTGCTGGCACCGTTAATTCATTTGTGTAATTTAGGCTTTATAATTGATATTAAATTCAGTATTTTTTTATTTATAATTTGTGTGTAATGCAATATTTAGCTGGATTTCGACTTATTTTTTAATAATTTCAAACTTCAACATATTGCGGCTACGGCGTAGCTCGTAGCGCGTCAGCTGTATAATCAGCTGTTACTTTTTTGTTGGTAATGAAAATCAGGGTGTGTAGAAGTTGAGCGCAAGGACTTTTAGAGAGTACAAAAAAAGAAAAGATTGGGCATTATTTTGGGATCTTAAACTATAAGGATTTGAATAATAGTAGACATGTTAAAGAAAGACAAAATGAACCTTTCTGCCATCCCTCACAGTCTTTGCACTCGACTAGCAAACAACCTGTACTAACTTTTTCGTATATGCACCTAAATCTATGTGAACATATATTATATACAACGTAATCTATGGGTGTGTGTAAGTGGTGAAACTTATAGTTATACACTTTTAGAATGCCTTTCACATCTCTAACAAAGCGACATAGAAACCCGCAACATTAAATGACTCGCCAAGCAAAACTCCTAATACAGCTGTCATTTAAAACATCTCCCTATCTTAATACCTAGAAACAGCCAATTTAGCCGGCGTCGCCTCGCCGTCTTTATCGTATCTTTAATGAACACTCATAAGCGCACACACTACTTAACGTATCCACTATTAACTCACACAAACTCGTATCTGAGTTCACCACTACATAGTGAAACAACTTTAACTAGCTAAGTTTTAAGTTCAAAATACAAGTCAGAGTGTACGCGTGGTACGATTTTGGGATAGTAGTATTGTTTCGGTTGGATGTTACCTAGCTTCTTGGAGAGTCGCACTGAGCGCTTTGTGGGATTTGCGTTTTGTACCGCGATCGTCATCTGTTTCTTTAATTATGAACACCGCCGCGAACGCAGTTCGAAATTCGAATAGTGTTTCTATTATAGTGGTTTAAATTAAATTATCTTGTGCCAGTATTATTCGGATCTCCTTTGGATCGTTGTTACCACAGTATAAAAATGATGAATGATGCTTTATTGGTAACATAATTACAAGTCAGATGGTACAGATGCTATGTTGCTAGGAATATAAAAATCTAATAATAATTTACACTAACCTCGGTGTATGAAATTGACTGAATGTTCTTGATGTGATGGAGAGGACTGTATAAATTATAACACACTGATTTTAATCTCACTTTTATTACTGTGAACTGCACAACTTTATAAAATACGGAGCACATAGAAAACACGTATTGACAGTTGCATGGCTGGACGGACAAGAGAGCGAGAATGAGTGAGTGAGTGAGTGAGTGAGTGACTTTATTATGACTGAAAAATAAACACCCGGTAAGAATGTATTTTTAATACATTTATATTACTAAGTTTCATTATTAACTAACGTTAAATTATTACTAACTAACTAACGTTGGCAACGCATTTGCAGTCTTAGGACAGTTTGTACTTGCCATCAGGTGGCCTGTGTGCTCGTTTGCCTTCTCAATGCCATAAAAAAAAACTATATAGGTGGTATGTATGTTCATATTGACAGAAGGTGACTATCGGAACTCTTCAATAGCTAATAGTAAAACCGTTGAGTTTGGATTCGTTACTCTTCTTTTAATAGCGAGTTTATCATAGTGTTTGAAGTACAGTTGGCAACAAAAGTACATTAACAGTTTTTTTACAAAATCTTTTTTATCAATAGGTGCGTCTCATTTTGATCTTCCGATGTACGAGTTACAATGAATTTTGCATGGAAAATGAAGATATTAAACTAAAATTTTCACCGTAACAAAGAAACTTCAACACAGGCTTGAACTAACGAAAAAAGGCTCCCCTAGTAAAACAATGTAGGCCTGCCAAATGCTAATACGGGGTCGTTCGGTACAAATTGATACTCGATTGTCGTTCATATAAAACACTCTGCGAGCGAGATCAGCCCATGAATAATAAAGAATTGCCGAACGCCGACGTCGAGGCGCGCCGAAGATTCAATGCGACGAACTCTGAGATGTCTGGGACTATTTAAAAGCAAAAAATGGGGATAGAAAATACGGGTTTAAAAGTTACCTTTTTTCAGGCTAGAAAAACATTTTTTTTGTGGAATTTCTGTCATTACATGTAGGATGATCAAGTCTAGTCTATTTTTTGTCTAAGCATTTTTTGCCACACAGTACACTACACAGGTACAGTCAAGGAAATATATTCGCGTACCCTTTTGACTCTTATTGTCACTGTGACAAGAGTGAAAAAGGTACGTGAATACAATTCCTTGACCGTGTATAGTCGTATAAAAAGGAAATTATATCTAAAAATATTACGCTCGAGTAGTTTTTTTCTATTTGAATACACCAAAAATACTCCATACTCTTTAATTTTGTACTAGTTATTGTACTTTGTTTTAACATTTTCACAATTTAAAAAACTACCACTTCTTTAAATTCGTCGCTGTAAGCCCGCACACGTAAAGGCGCCTATTCACTGCACGTCCACTATAAAACATAACTCCGATTTTCATACAGACCCCGTACGTCGTGTTCTCGTTCTGTTTAACATCTCCCCTCCAGTTATAAAATACCCGAGCGGTTGTAAAACCCGACTACTGTTAGCTTTACTTGGGTTTTATGACTAAATCAACACTTCGAAATGAATAAAAACGTTAAATCGTGACGCAGATTCCTTATACATAATATGTTGTTACCTGTCTGAGAGATAGCATTATTCTTTGAAACGTGTTTTTTTTTCAAAATACCTCATTGATTTTTTAAGTGTAACTTTGTCACTTGTATTGTAGCTTTAAGGACGGTTTTAACTCAAAATAAAATATTAGTCGTTTTAGAGTAGCTTCGCCGTTGGCATGTTTATTGATTTCTCTATCATAATTTCATTCTTGACTGTATCCATTTCTCACAGTTTATTTTTAAATCACAATCACTGCTGTAGTTAATCCCAATAAAAAATAAAAAATAATTCCACGCAATCACCAACGTACTTAGTTCAAACGTCATTAACGTCGACTTTAATTCCCTTATTAGATCCCCCATTACGTTCACGGAATGACGTATTAATTGGTACGTAGACAGTAATGACACGCTCGCATTCGTCATCGACTTCCGCACCGATTCGAAGTCAGTTCGGCGGAATACCGATCGACGGTAATGCGTGTGGGAGATAGTTCGTTAGCGAGCTACGATTGTAATGGAGGGAGTTTACATTTATTCATGCTCAGCTATATCATAATAATATTATCATTGGCTTTGTTATTTGTTACAAAAGCTGTCATAATGACATATTTACTGTGCAAAAAAATAACGTCTTAACTACACTCACGAGCAAATAAAAACGGGTCAGAGTGCATTTTTCATACTAAAGAGGCTATTTCGAAGCCTTTGCTTCTCGCCAGGGTATGCTTTTAGTGAATTCTGATGAAGAATACCGCGAGCATCGATACAGGACTTCCAGAGTGTCTAGGATACCCAACTGAATGAATCTGCGATTAACGCCGGAATTGTGCACGTTCAAAAAAACATCTAAAAATGGCAATAAAATGTAAGGAAATTCAAATGCTAACCCAAACTGTCCAGCTGTGGTGTTAACTGATTGTGCGATCAGTTAGGTATCTTAAGAACTATTGATCTCCTCTATTGAACCTCGGAGTATCTACCATTAAACCTCACTCGAAACAACGCCTGGCAAGGAAGCAAGGCTTCAAAATAGTCTCGTTTGTATGAAAAACTGACCCGGTATTTTTGCTCCTGAGAGTTTATAAAAACAGACATAATAATAAATACACGTCATCGATACCATAGCATTCGTGGCATCGGACTATAGTGATGTGACGTTAATCCTATAGGAGTAGAGAAAACAATACAGTTTATTACATGGCCTTCTCTCGTTTGTTTCAAAGCTACCCTTTGGCTTGTATCTACTTAAAAATTATTTCAAATATCACTTGTATATTGACGACACTTTAGCTTAGTTGGTACTGACTCTGCCTACGAAGCTAGCATTCCCGGGTTCAAATCCCGGTAAGGATAGATATTTGTGTGATGAGCGCGAGTATTTGTTCCTGAGGATTTGTCAATCAATTTCTCTATATAAGTAAGTTTATCGTGGTCTAGAATCCGACAAGCCCAGAGCTTACAAGGAAAGATACCCGACTGTCCGGCTCCCATTTTGTTGATGTATAAAATATGTTAGAGAGTAGTTTAAAATAATAGACACTTATTTTTTTTTTAGCGGCACAAACTCAACCTGTTGGGAGAAATTGACCTCCAAAGTACTGAAAAGTGACTAAACCCTCTAACTTATATAGAGATATTTTTTAAAAAGATTGCAGGTTTCATAGTGATTATAAATGTTATTTATTATTATTTATTTGTTATATATTATTGATATTTAATATTATTTATTCATTTTATATATCCGGAATCCTACACCAACTACCCAAATTACTTACTCCAAACCGCAGCCGCATAAAGCCAGCTCCACACGTGTAAACGTGTAGTGTTTACTTGCGAATCCACAGACAATTAGCTCCTCGCCGATTAACGCACGCAGGTGTCGACACGCCATCACCGTTTAACGTTTAACGTTTATTGCTCAAAGCTGTTGTGATTTGACACTGCTTTGTGTAGTTCGGTTGTAGAATTCGTGAGGTAGCCGAGGTAGGTTACCTATTATGCTATGTGTTTGAGGTAATTATCGACTTTTATACATTCATAGGATCATGAACAGGAACTGTTTGGTTATGAATGGTTATAGTAACGAAGATACTGAGAGAGAAATGAAATAACATATAAAGGCTATGAGAATATTAAACCGAATATATATATTGCCTCAAGCTTTAGTTAAATCTTTATAATTTAAAAATGTTGAATACACGTTTGTTTTTATTTAGCCCATAGTTGGAACTATCTGTGATACAGCGTTAAATCAACTCATGATTCCTATTTCTTTACAGTTACCAGTTTGGGTGGGTGACAGTAGCTTCAATTTTATTGGTAAAAATCCGCGTTCATTCTTTTTTTTAACACGGACGTGATACAGAAGTAATGTTGAACTAAAATCAATTGCAAATACTTTGTTAGCTAAGATTGCACGTAGAAAACGTTTTCAGTTTATTTGGCAAATATGGCGTTTTTTAAATATTTTTGTCGTATTATTTATATTAACGCAATAAATGAAACCATATTTTAAACGTGTATAGTTACAATTAATAATTTACTCAAAACTTTGTTTTTAAATGTAAAATACCCTGTTCACGTGCAAATTGAACAATCGCTGTTGTCGTCGCGTGTAAAGACGCATTCAGACGGCAGAGAGGAAGCGGGCACAAAGCGGCGTCGCGGCGGGACGACTGCGACTAAGTCGCTGCTAGAAGCTCCAGGGCCTAAGAAATATTTTAAAAATATTAAAAATTAATTTACGTTTTTGTCATAGTGGAGCCAATCCAATCCTGGAGCTTAGTTTGGAACTAGGTAAAGCATTTAACAATGTAAAAAGATTAGGCACCTTATAAATCTTATAATTAACAACTGGTCAAGGTAATTTCAAATTATTTTTATATATGCATTATGATGGCTATTCGCAAATAAATACTCGTATACAAGGTATTCGCTATTTTATGCATATGAATTGGTTTCGTGACTAATATTATAACTACCATTTGGCTTTAATAATTTCATAGAATTTGAAACCCGGGAAAAGGGAAATTAGTTCATATAAGGAAAAGTTGCGAGAAACAGCTTATTAAGCTAAGAAACAGTTTAGGGAAAATCATGTTTATATGAATCAGACATCATTCAACTTAACAACTCTTAGTAAATAATCATTGTAAATTGTTGTTGTTGTGCCTGTAAATTGTAAAACTATGAATCGATGTTAATAAAAATATTTCCAGAAAATGTGTAATTACATCAAGTTATTTGTCTGCAAATCACCTCCTGCCATTTGCTCAACTCTACATTCGTACCTAAAACGCAGCAAGAAGGTTGATTCAACCGGGTGCATCGGCCTTCACAAGGAGCATAAAGATATTGAGCGCAGCCGCCCATTGTCGCGGGAGCACTCGCCACCGGCCGCATTGTCTCCTAATTGTTACGCCGACAATGCGAGAAACAACGCGCCGCCAGGCTAAACGCCGTAATAACATGTCTCTAAACAATTGTTCAATGTTTCCAATACGTTAGGAAATTGCTCGGTTGCCATGCGAGCCTTTGTTCAAAGAATCGACTTGTGCCGTTCGAATTTTGATTGACAAGCCAATGAAAAAAATTGGTATCGCGGGGCGCGCCAAACACCGCTAATGATCTTAATTTTCGAATTTCGAACGATTCGACGTTTATTCGTTTTAAAATGTACAGCCGCTCCCCCGCCGCTCTACGGCATCAATCATTTTTAGAGGGTTTCGCTTATCCAAGTTTTCTTCCTGCCTTCGTCCTCCGCATCCAACTTTTACATCGAATGATCTCCGCTAAACCAACAGAGCGTTCGGCGTTCAGTTGCCCTGTTTTGTATTATTTTTTGTGAATAAATAATATTATTTCTCGAGGGAAAGGGGATTGGATTTCGTTAAATATGGTCTAGTAATTGAATTGAAATCTCTCAATGTCGTCGTTCAATTAAGCTTTAGATTTCTCGTTCCTTTGTTTCTTGCTATAAAATAATTTAATTTTGTTCAAGCCTTTGTGCTTAATGCGGTTAAACAGATGTACTTGTACTTGCTTCGAACAATACGTGCCTACTGATTTGTACTACATTGGTTCTTAATCGATAAGATGAAAAACTGTAAGACGGTTAAAACTTATGTCGCTGAGGATTTGTGTAGGTTTTGCAAGATTTAAAAGCAAGTTTGGTTTAACCATATGTCAATCTAAATTATTTTAACTACCCTGTGCTAGTCAAAATGTTACAAAAATTCATAAGGTAAGGTAAATTTCGCGATGCTTCAGTGTTTTAGTTTTTCTTTTAAGTGGTAAACAATATATAGTTTTTTATTATAATTACTTCAAGATAATCCATACCCTACTCATAATTACTTTATATCCATTACGAGGACTGTCAAAAGTGATTAATGCTAATGTCGTGAGCAAGATTTTTAACTAAGTTAAGATTAAAATAGCTTACGGTATTGTAATCTCGCGCCCGGGGCGGATCCGTCATCTCCCCCAACAAATTATAATGACATATCCGCCGGGAGGTTTTAAGCCAATTCAAACTCCAAGATTTTCCATGCTTTTTCCCTGGGAAGGTTAATATTTTAAAGTTGTAATGGAATTTTTGGGAGTTTAAGCCGGAGCGTTAAGTGCGTTTGGTGTGTGTGTGTAAAGTAGAATAGGTTAATGCAAGAGGTAGATTATCCTGTTGCAGAGAAAGAGTGGTTATTAGGACTGTTTAATGAAACCAAATGGTTGCTTGCTAAATGGCAATGCTAATGAATTACTTCATTTATTTATGGAGCCTACTGAACAAGTAATAGAGACGTGCTGAGCTGGAATCATTTTACATTGTTTGGAACTAGTTGAGGTATGTCAATAAATGTTTTATCTTTCTTTATTCTTTCTTTCTATGCATAGGTTGTACGTCTGCGGTTTTTTGTTTAATCACGTTATTTAGATAACGTAAGGGTATCTAGGCTAGGGATGAGATCGCTATTCACATTTGTCATTGATGTTTATTGCCGACGATCATTCTTATGTAAAACGTATTGACAAAGACTGCTGCTGATATCACGAGTTTAAAATATTTTATGTGTATTATGATTAAAATACCAAAACAAAATTGACTAACCAGGTAATCGAGTTTAAAGTCAATATCAAGTACAAAGGTAGCGGAAAGGCAAATCTTCCAAGAATCAACCAGAAATTTAGGCAAACAGGTTCGCGAGTGTGCCGAATTGCTCGTAATTCCATTTTGTTTTTCCAATACTAATAAGTCCTAAAGCGATTCCAATCCAAACAGTATCGATTCCGGAGGGAAGGAAACAATTTGCGGTAAAAATCCGCAGTGATAGGCCCGCGATATGAGCAATGCAGGGAGTTTTTTTACTTTTTACCGCGGGGGAGACCGGCTGATCTTTGTTTTATGAGAACGATTAAGAAAAGCATATTTGAAGTGTGTACTCGGCTTTATTTGCGCCCCGGGAGGGTACGCTTCATTGATCTGTAATCGTTTTTCGCATTTTATTGCCGCGCTTTGGTTATTCGAGGGTTATGGGTGCAGGAGTTTGGAGAAATTAGTTTCGATTAAACGATAATGTAAATATAATTAAATTTATGGAAACAGCTGTAGTATTTACTGTACTTGATCAAGCGTGGTTTTCCCGTAGTAAATCCGGCTGCATTTTTAGTACACATGTGCGATGTTGAGGTGTAGTTTTTGACTTGTTTTTTTCCTCGATAATTTGTGTGAACTGATCTTCTGAATGTGTGTGTGGATGTGGACTTATATGGAAACTTACTTAGATATGACATGTCCAAGCGAGTAAGAAAAAATATCATGTACCTGTGTAAAAACATTTAAATCAAATTCTACCTTGTTAAACTAATATAAATCACAATGAACTCCCAACCGGCTTGTTTTCCTGATCTCAAGGTAAGTAAAATGGGAATTTGCGCCATAATTTAGTGCGGCGCGGAGATCCTGTTATTTTCGCACTTAATTTTGGCGCTAAGCGTCGCATTGTGGCGGCGCGAGTGATTAGAATGCTAAGTATACCAGAACCACGATAATAATGCTGTCATTATAGCACTTCAATCGACCGAAATGAAGCTATTGTTGCTTGGTTTGTCTTTTGGTTTACTTGGTTATTCGGCACGCACAGAAAGGGTTGCCTTAATTGTGCGTTCCTCGTCGATTGAAGCCAAAAATAGTCTTCAAAGCACAAGTTTTTGTTTTATACGGTTTATTGCTTTCGGTGAAAATAGAAATTCAATGTATTATTTTTGAATTGTGCTTTATATTGTTGAATTAATTTTACAGTCTAACGTTTATTAATGTTCGTAACAAGCAGGGTGTTTTTAATTTTTAATTATTACTTTGAATTTAAGGTAACAGTATTTTTGCTCACCCTTTTCAGTGGTAGTGTTGTTTCTGATGTGTTTCGAATTGTATGACGAAATATGCAATTACGTACCTGTACAAGATAGGTATTTTTATATATTTGCCTTAAAAGGCAACTTAAATTTTAATACAAATTTAGACGCAAAATGGATAAAATAATAAAATATGCGTTTATAATCGAAACATTAAGCGCATCAAGCGGAAAGAAGGGTTCCCTTAATGTTTTCGTAATTCCTGACGTAAAGCCATAAACTTGCTTATCAGGATTGGGGTAACCATTTATTTTAAAGGTTTTAAGAACATCCGTCTGTATATAGGAAAACATAGGCATACACATCACAAAGAATGAAGTTGTTTCACGTCTGCATTCAAGTACTCAAAGTGCTTTATTGTTACAAAACGTAAACATTCATCTTAAATTGTCAGAATGGATAGCGAGTGCTTTCGAATCGCAATTCACCAGTCTTTTGTTTGGCCGCAGAGCGTAAAATAAAGGCGAATTAATTATTCCGAGCCACACTCGGCGCAATCAGAATAAGTGCTGATGTTTCTGTCACCCATCGTGCGGTGTGCATGATTAGAATTCTTAAGTCGCGCCGAAGGCCCTTGATTAGAGGAAATTAAAATCATTATACTCCGCCGCGCACCCGCCACATCTACCCGACTAAAAATAAGGGAAACGCACATAAAGAAAGCCCGGCGGAAACGGAAGCGGCACCATCTTGGAGCCGCCGGGCGGGAAACAATGGATTCGTTAATTAACATTTTCTTGCGCCTCGCGGCTGTCGAACGAACGGTTTATCGGACAAAATATTTATGACGCAGCGATGGAAATTCCACCATGAAATTGCACAAGTGAATTGCTTGGTCGATTTGGATTATGAAAATCGACTCGCTTTCGAAACGTCGTATGACACTTTACAATAGATTCAAACTCTTAATCGCTCATCACAAAGCTATTTTTCCAACAGTACAATTAATACATTTTAAAGAAAAAAAAGGACAAAATATTTTTGCGGTGCGCGCGCGCCCTTAATTGGTCCAGCTCTATTTTAATTGCGCATAGCCATTTATATACAGGATGGTCTTGAATCAGAGCAATTTGTTTTAAATCAGCCCAGGGAAAAACGCGATCAGAATAAATTTGCAACTTTAAGCAAAGAGCCTTTTAGACTGCACCTGACTGACGAATTCAAAGTGCAGTCTAATTAGGTTTCCTTTTCAACAGATTCTTTGAATTCAGTTAGAGAATAATTGAATTTGTAGAAAAAAAATATTTTATGTCAATGTGACACAGATCATCGTACATAACTTCGATAGTGTAGTATATCAATGGATCGTAAGATTATAAAGTATCACATGTCACGTCAATACAGGGAAGTTATTTTACTTCACGCGTATTTGACTGACAATAACCAAAAACATTCAAGCAAACGTACTTCAAGTACCTTTATTTGCAAATAAAACCGCCCGACTTTAAAAATAAAACTCATAAACACTCCATTTTGCCCACATCAAACAGACATTGCCCATCGCCCGCTAAGTGGCATGAACAGCGTTAAAACGACCGGCTCGGTCATCCAGGGATATTGAGTGATCGGGAAAATGCCCCGGTCATTGAGAGGCACACGGGTGAAAAATGCCCACATCGATAAACCTGTATCAACATGCAACGAGTGGGATTGATGCATTGGTTCATGAATGTTGATTAATTGATACGGTATGAGGACGCTCGTGTGTTATTTGTGATACGAGAGGGAGTTGTTCTGTTTTGTTTTATAAAATATGATAGATTATTAGTGAGTTGGCTGAGCAGGGGCCATAGAATGAGACCCGCTAGGTGGACCACAGATTGGTTGCGTATTACATTAATAGGCCGAGATAGAACGATCACTTCAGTAAATATGTATTCTTTAGTTAGTTCAAATATGTAGTAGGGTAAAAGTATCGTTTGTGGCCACTGAACGTTGAAATGAGTATCAAAAATACTGTAATATTAATTAAATATTTATAAATAGTTAATACTGAATAATATAAAGAAAAAAATGAAATTTCATGATGTTTAACATATTATTTAAAATTTAGAATGGCCAAAAACGGTATAAAGATTTCCAAAACCGATATTTCTACCCTACGCGTGTACGTAACATTTGGTAAACATTTTATGGTTTTTTTTTCACTTTAACTCAGTAAGTTGCAATGTCATTAATTCTAATAAATTTAATACTAAGAATACGTTCGACTTCAGGAAACCAGTTGCAATAGAAAAATATAATAAAATTGTATAGGATTGGCTTTACATTTACGTTTCCCTGTGCAATCCCATCATTTTTACAGACTTAGTCGCTAGCTTCCATAGAATGCAACTTGGTAAGTTACAAAAAACACTTAAAATTCAACTTTATTGATCGAAAAGATATAAAGCCTCAATCAGATCAATCTGAAAATAAACAAAGGAAACGTCCCACATGTTGATTGATCTCACTCCGTTAGCCAAATGTATCGGCCATTTATGGGGCTCCTATTGGCCACGTGACGGAGTGCCATCGTTTGTCACGGAGCCGTCTAGTGCACTTCATACAATGGCTGTTGATTCCATTGTTGCAGCATTTAACTGAACGCTTTGATAGTGGATGAGGATGGGTGTTCCTGGTTATTAATATTTTGTAGGTTTTATGTCAATTAAATTGTGTTAGATATGATTGAACTGGTAGTCAGTGTACTCGTATCCTTAAAGGATGATGGAACTTTGGGGAAGGTTGGACGAGGTCAGTAAGGTAAAAATAATCATGTTAAAACAGAATACAAATTTTCAAAATTGTATAATTAATAAAGCCTGTTCAGTTATATACTATTTTATATAATGCATACTGAATTTTGAAAGCTCTTCAAGTAGTTTTGAAACTTGGCATAATTTTATTTCCATATAATAGTGGAAATCTATTTCAAAGTGTAAACGATTAACATTAATCGATATCTTTTCTAGCTTTTTTTTCCAACGTATATTTCATTCTACTTTGTTTTGATCTCTTCCATAGTGTAATTACAATCGTTATAGTAACTTTTACTGTCACGTGGATTAGAGCTCCCATAACGACAACCATATGATTACGATAGCAAAGCAATATGAGGTAAAGCGAAGTGGAAAAAATGCACTAAGCCATATTACGTGAGGAAACGACACTGCCATTTATTATTAATGGGGCATTAAAGTAATCTGTCACAGACTTTATGACTTAATGGGTATATCACGTCTTTTGCACAATGTAACCCTTAAAGAGCATTAACAGTCACCTGGCTGTGCCCTTCATTTGTTGCAGCCGACATTAAATCTTCATTAGAGAGAATTTAAAGCCGTAGAAAATCGTAAAATAGACATCGTTAGGTCCATGTTAATTATAGATCTTATTTAACTAAATAATTGTGTATATTTCTTTTTTTAGGTTAACGGAATTTTAGTAACGAGGCCATTAATACGTAGGTTTAGTCTAACAGATTGCAAATTATTGTCGTCAGTGTGTTTTTCAAAACCACCGTCTTTGTTTAATTTTATGTAGCATAAAGTCAATATTTTTAGATAAATTAAAGTGACAAATGTCGAGTCTTTAGTAAAAGTTAATAGAAAATAAAAACAAAACTTGGTTTTAATGACCTTGCTTAATTTTTGTTATAATTTCACAAGTCAACTAAAGTAGTTCTGTACTTAAAACGTCTATAATTGAAATTATTATACATTACCGTCAGTTTACTGTTTCTAATTACGAGTAAAATATGACTGTAGGTGGATAGCGAATACAGGTAGCATAAGCCGCCTCTTTTTGCAGAATTTGTAAACTATTACGAATTGTTGAAGTAACCCAACATACAGTTTCCTACTGGTCCCGGGTTCGATTCCCGGAATTGGCAAATATTTGCGTGATAAGCGCAAGTATATATTTATAGTTGTAGCTTAATTTGGCATTTAATCACTTGTCTGAAATGGTCGCAATTTTTTTATTATTATTTGAATTAGAACTTGTTCATTATACACTACAGCGTCAACACTGCCACTCTAACTGTGATATGGTTACTGTGCGTCAATGTACTAAAAGTGGTCTTACTTTAACGGCTTCAGTGTTGCCAGTATAAACCGCTCTCAACGTAATTGCAGTCATTAACCGAGCAATAAAACGTGTGATCGATGCGGTTTATTGTCTCTGGTCATTTATACACCGCTGATAAACGTTATGACGGCATTTTGAATACGATAAGGCTGATTTTATCTATATATAGCGTGTGCGGTAGAGAATCGCGCCACAGACCTCGTCAAAACGGGAGAATTTCTTCTACACCCCCTAGGTCTAGCGTTTAACACCGCTAATAAAGTCATTTCTTCAGCCCTGGCGCCCACTGTGCTGCCGCGGCCACAATTGTCTCAATTATTATTAATTGTAATTTTTGACAGGCACCTGTCAATTTCGCGGCATTCAACCCTTCCCTAATCCCCCCCAAGACGCCGGGACGTCTCCTTATCCCCCGGAATAAATTAGCTCTCTCCCGGCCACATCGGGATATAAAATTTTGAATATGAATGGAAAATTTTGCATTTGTAATAAACCGCTTTTCCCTGTTACTGCAGATGCGTACTCGAGCACTGGATAAAAATGGAAGCCGCTCCGTGTCGCTCCTCAGGTGGCTTCCCATAAATATTTATTAATTATTTTTTCAATAATCTCTTCTCTCGTATCCTCAGAGGGCCGAGGGATATCTCCTCCGTTAATTGCTTTTTGTTTCATTTGAATAAGTATTGTTTTTGACTGTTCGAGCGTGACGACGAGTTTTATAAAATCTCAACGATGAATAATTTTGTTGGAACAAAGTTAATTGAATCACTGTTATTAAATTTTGTTTATTGATTACTTAATCAATGTTGGTACCTACTATCTGTGATATTAATTTGTAAAGGAAATTATTTATAACGAACTTGGAAGTCTAAGGAGGCTTGATTTTGATTAGGTATAGTTCCATAAATTAGTTTAACATATTTTCAAACTCTAAAATATTTATAATCTACATGATTTATAACCTATATCCATTTGGAATAATGTACATTTCAAATGGTAAAAATAGGTGCAGTGGTTCCAGAGATTACCCTACACATAAAACAAATTTACATGAGCCGCTCTCTCTTGTAGCTATACTATTCATATTGTACAGATAAGACAGAAATACACCATCAAAGTAAGAAATAAACTAAAGTGTAGCTTTAAATATACGGGCGCAAAAAGTAAAAACCCCGCTTAAGCAATGTCAGCACCACCTAATTGATTTTATAATTCGATGGAAATTCCAAGAATTCGTCTTGCATTCTGATCACAATTCGATCCCTGCTCACATTGAATAATATTCATTTAAATATTTTAATAACACAAGGGAAAGAATTAGATTTGCGGTTTATAATTTCACGTTTCTAGGATTTATTAGACAATCGAAATGTATACCTTTTTTTAAATACAAGACAGTGTTGGGTAAATTCTTCGATAATTCAAACGAGCTGGAGAAACATCACAGACACTCACCGAGTTCCGGGAAGTGTGTTCCTGGGGGCCCCCGTCTGCTGGTCTCCGTAGGCGTATTAACCTTTCATATGCTTAGGAGCAGATCTGCTGCCAACATTTGGACACAAAAAAATTAAGCTTATATTTTTGGACTGTGTCGTAATCCGAAGAGACTAGAACTTGGTATTTTTTCACCACCCGCATCCGAGGGGTTAAGTTTGAATTTTGTTTAATTATTTGCTGTCAGCATTCGTGTCGCGTTACATAGGTTTTTGAGCCGAGAGTAATATATTCGATCCACCAGCCGTTGCTTGCGTGTACGGGTTCAAATCCTTCAGAGAGAAGTGTAGAGGGCAGCACTGACACATACAACGTTTTGGTATTCCTTAGTAGGAAGCGTTTAGTTAACTGTGTCCGCAATTAATCCTGATATTTGACTACATTCGAAAATAATTAAGATTTATTTGTTTGTCCCGTGTGGTTGCCGGGTTAGAACAGTGCCACTCCATGTCTTCCTGTGGATGTCTTAAGACCCGACTAGGGGAACATAGGCTGTTAGGCGATGTGCTTGCAACCTTTAACTAATACGCTGGTAAATATCTTAGCCTATTTGTGCAAAAACGGGTTACTGAATTATCAACAAGTTTTAGGTAATTCTGTAGCTCTGCCTACCCCACTTTGGGAATACAGGCGTGAAGGTATGTTGTGTTTGTGCTAGTTTCACATACAGACTTTAAAGTATTGAACTCATACCTAAGAATAATTTTCAAAACATGGTAATGATAAAATAAAGACAACTCTTTGAAAAAAAATATACTTTACACCCTGTAGAAAATACCGATAAAAATTCACGTCGAATAAATGGATATGTTTGGACATGTGATTCTACCCGTACGAGGGGCAGTTGACCGATCGCACCAATTTGTCGCGTAACCGCCGCCCTCGGCCAGTTAATTTTTTATTTGATCAAGATAGTTACCAGCAGCGAAAACGCCGATAATAAAGCCAATTTTTTGATAATACCATGCTTCGCCGTGGATTTTGAGCAGCCTGTAAGTAGTAAATTATACAGGCAGACATGTCATTTTACAGCAATAGGTAAAAGCGTTTGATTCCAATTTACTTTATTGGGCTATTAAATGCTTGTTAAAAAGTGCATTGTACGATCTAATTGGTGCGTGAATTTCCGAGAGCTGTAACTAAATTTGTGTAAGGAGGAAATAAGAGCTTCTTTATGAATTGTATTATTGTTTTAAGCATGATTACCGCCCCCTTTCACGACGATGGTTGCAAGTATAGGTGTAAACTCGCTTTCCTCAACTTTTTTTAGTAACTATCCCAACACGAATTACGTCTACTTACAATGATAGATTTGAGCTAAAACAAACTATTTTTTTAGGGCATAAAGAAAGCAACACACAGGCCAACTGATGATAAGTAGGATCTGAGACACATATTCATTACAATTCTTAAGACTTATCTTAAGATCGCAATCCTAAGACTGTCAATGCGTTAGGAAACCTGAGGAACAACATGGAATTCCTCTATGCTAGTAATTTCAACGGTCGCTTCATCCGCACACCGGAACACAACGCTGCGAACATTGCTGCTTGGCTTGGAATTACAATTTTATTATTAAGGATTCAAGCCATCCAAATAACATACTGTCGGGTAGTCAAATACCTTTATAGCCAAAGACGTCTATGAAACACTTCAACCCAAACAAATGTATGCAAAATGTTATCCCCTAATATTTCGCCCCTTGCCCGGTAATCATAGTGCTACCCACAATTTGTCTCCCGGCCGTTGTAATTGATAATCGATGGGCGCCCACAATGGCTAACGAGCGACTGAACATCCATCTTCAGCTCAGCTCACGCCAAGGTCACGGAGACGGGACAAAGCCATATTGCTGGAGAGGAAACGTCTGACTTGCAAATTGTATTAGGCAATTTTCCAATAAGTTCTTCTCATATTTGAGCTTTGAGATCGTGTGAAAGCATGTACAGGGCTTCTGTTCTACATTATGTTAACCCATATTGGTATCGTATTATTGACGTTAAGATAGTTCTTATGAGCTTGACAACAAAGGCGGCTGAGTTAAGAAAAATAAGACTGCAGAAGGAGTAAAACAAAATAGATTAGAGGCACTGCCTCGTGAATAATAAAGTGACATCGTATTTTCTCGGATATGATTGTATTTATTATTTTTTCTCAGGTATGTTATAAAATTATCCGGCAAAAATGAGATGTCGATTGGTTATTCACTACATCTATACAAATAGACGACAATCGTAATTGTTGTTTAATCTTACACAAGCACTTGTGTGCATGTTAAAACAGAACACTAAATTCGTCATGTAATTTAGGTACCAACTTTGCAGTTACATTGAAAGGAACACATACGTTAATAGTCGCAGGTTAAGACTTTCAAATCTATACAGTCGTGTCCTAGTTAGTTTCATGGGTTAGTTATGTAGCAGTTGTTGATTGATGAAAAATATTTTTTTAGTTAGTTAAAGTGTATTACGTGTCACGGGGAGAATCTTAGATGGATACATGTAACTATTTGAGTAACCCAATTCATTGAGTTTCACTTCATCGATTGTTTCATTTCATCTAATTTCATTTCATCGACCTCTATTATCTACTGAAACCATGATATTTCAGCATATTTTAAACATTCATCATCATCATCATGTCAGCCGAAAGACGTCCACTGCTAGACTTAGGCCTCCCCTAAGGCTTTCCACTCAGATCGATCTTGTGCTTTTCGCATCCACCGCGGTCCCGCGACCCTGACGAGGTCGTCACTCCATCTTGTTGGAGGCCTACCTAGGCTCGTCTTCCGGTCCGCGGACGCCACTCCAGATTTTAAACATTAATAATGAATAATGTAGGTTAGGTTAGGTTCTATTGGTGACTACCAAAAAATATATCTCATGCGGCGAAACGCCTTTCGATGAAATATAATCACTAAAGCCTACATTCCTAACAAACAAAAGCACTATAAATACTCGTAGAAAATATAATATAAGTTAAACCCAACGTTAAGCCACAAACAAATTAGTAAATAATCACGTCACGATTGATATCATCTGTCAGCCAACATTACCCCCCGGGTTTGCTCGTGCTAGACACAGGCGCCATTAGCCCTGCAAATGACACTAAAATGAAATCTATTCATTTCCTTTGAGCCGAGTCAATCGACGTTAGATATTGTTCAATTTCACGCGATCCGGGCATTAGATTTAACACCCGACGTTTAACTCCAAGCCACGGGACATTATACCTTATTTGTAACGAGGGAAATGTGTGCTAATGAGCAAGATGAAATAAGCTTAAGTTCGTGTATTGCCGATTCGTGTTGATAGTTAAAATAAATACCCCGGTGTCTTTTCTTTCACTATACATTCTACATAGTTTACTAGTATCTTCCAAACAATACCAGCATGCGGAGACGCATTTATTCCTATACAGAGTTCATCTGGATCGCTACCGCCATCTTACTTACTGACCAAGCCGAGCAGCGGTAATAGGACTGTTGTATTTCGGTCATACGGATCTGAGGACCTATCTACTCCTCTCCCTGCACATGCTACAAATTAATTTGGCACTGATGTACTGCAATGGACATACATGTCAACTCGATATGTATAACGGACCCGATGCCCATCAATTTGTTACGGTGAATTTTTCACGGACATGAAACACGTCTGACCTAAATAGCATTTTTGAAGGCGGGTTTTTGTTTTTTTATTATCTTTTATACTTGTTAGTGATCCTATCTATGCTGTTATGTAGTCCCACTTCTCAATCAATGAGAAACTTAGAAAATTTCAAGCTCGCCGCAAGCAACGCCGCGGGAAAGTCATAGTCATATTTAAACAATTAAATGTGCTTCGTCATAGTCGCTCAACTACCTTAATCGTGATATCTTATCGCCACCCTTCAAATAGGTAACGTTAAGGAGTTCCGGTGGCCATCTTTGGTCTTCATCATCACTTCACCATATTATAGGACTTTTCAAAAGCAAACGCACGAGTAACAGTGAGAAATACCAAAATCGCTATAGGTGTGCCTCTAAATTTCAGAAGTTCCTTTGATATCTCCAAGATCCTATCATCAGATCCTGACATGTTGACAATGGGACCAACTAAAAAATATACCCATTCAAACAACGGATTTTTTTTCATATAGGTCCATGTGGTCGTCGAGTAATCGGGAAAATACATTTAAAAAAAAGATCCCGATGAATTGAGAACCTCCTCATTTCTTTGAAGTCGGTTAAAACACACACAAATAAAACCTGTGAAAACCTTTTCTTATCATAGAAAATAGCAGCAAATTGTAGCGTGCCCCGATAAAAGGCTCAATTACGTCACAATGTCTTTTCCCGAAAAAACCTAGTAATAAATAATACCGTATGTCGTTTCTCAGCACGTATGCGAAGGGCAATTTATTGGAGCTAACAATAGCAGGTTACGTTGTGGGAAGGTTTTATTAACGTTGGTAATATGACATTGATATCATTAATAGACTGGTTTTTGTATTAATAAGTTAGTTTTTGAATGTTCGAGTCAAATTGAATGTGAGGTAGGGGAACTATAAGTGCTTATCAAAGGTTTAAACCTAAAACTTTATGTTTTAAAATGTTTGTATCGAAGAAGGCAATCTTTACCTTTAATCTTATGTGGTATCTCAATTGCTGTTTACGTATGTAGTTGTGTTATATATTTTATTATATTTACCTATGGCATATAATAAGCTACTTTAAGACTAAACAGATAGTTTACACAATTTGAGGTATTCTATAGAATGACTCATCTCATTTAATTAATGTAAGCAGTTTTATTCTCTGTTTCTCGTATGTATGTAGGTACTAGTTATTCCTCTCTGTTATTTTGTTAATTTGTCTTTTTCCTTGCATTGTTGTTGCTTATTATACTCCACGGTTAACAGGAAAACCTCCCATATGGGATAAGTTCACCTATGTACATTTTGTTATGTGCAATACAGTGTACAAACATACATAATCGAGAAAAGTAAATACTGTCTAACTTTAAAATATATTCTGATTCATATTTGCCATTTGTTTCACCCTCTTATATTTACTTGTGTAATATTTTTTTTTCAGAATCAAATAAGTACAGATAAAAATAAACACCACACCACCACACAAACTATATACCAACCCCCAAAATAGTCTAACGTCATCAAATCCCGAAACGATCCAAACAACAAAAACATCGGAATTATAAAAATGCCGCCCTCGCCACGATTTGTGACTTAATCACTATATTGGTGGCGGGGGAGCTTATCGCGAAGAGATACTGATGTATGTGTAAACAAGCTTGCACTTTTCCTTGACTTTTGGCGGTCGGTCGTAAACGGCGGCGTTTGGGTTGCGCTTGTGGGTGTGGGGACGGCGGAGTGGTTTTTAAATGTTGTTTCAGTTTAAAACTCAGTGTACTCACCGGTTTAGGTTCGTCTTCGTCGCAGTCACGTGCATCTGGAAAGGAAAATAGTTTTTTTTATTTGGTCAAGGTTAAGTGGAAGACATAAAGATTTTTAAGATGAAGATAAAATTGTTTATTTAGTAATTGAGCAAGAATTTGGGATTTAAAGCTGACGCACATAAGCCACCTCATAGTTACTAGGCTTTGAGTACAATGCAATTTCAAGACCGAAATCTTAAGACTCCAAATGCGTTGCCAACCCTGACAACTAAGATGGAACCAACAATGTCAGGACCTCAGCCGAAAGGTTGCTGGCCCTGCTGTCTTTTAAGAAACTCATATTGCGCTATAAGACAAAACCATGGCGGCAAAATTGTTACGTACTCACGAGAAAGAATAACGCAGTCATGTGTACTGAAATTTTGTATAAATTGACCAGTTATCTCGCGATTGCACAATCATTATGCATTGCAAATATAAGAAACACAGTATCGGCAAGCGTTGCTGTATGGTCTAAGGTTGAGGTACTTATTGCAGTTTCTTTATGGAATAGAGACTTACCTACAGTAAGTGAGCTGTAATGGACCTTACCCATGGAAGTTTGTAATATAAAGATCTCAAACGCGTAGCAAACCCTAAGGGCTGTTTTATGGAGATTTGAAGCGCTAAACGGCGCATATATTTAGAATTAAAGTGACCTAATTTACAAATGTTTGATTTCAAGTTAGGTATATATAGTAATAAATATTATGTCTCGAAATCGAAAGCTGAAATGTTGAATTAGGTCACTATAATTCTAAAGGTGCGAGGCGTGTTGTTTAGCGCGACCCAAAGGGAATTCAAACATATGGCGAGATATGAGAGCGTTCATTTAGAAGCGCAAGCGTTATTAGATGCCACACGCGACGCGCAACGCGCCGCTTAAGAGAATTGTTGAATTGTGCAACTAAAAAATTCCATATAAAATGCGCAACGTTTCTCACCTCCTAAATCAAGTACTATTTTGAACCACTTCTCTTTATAAGTTAACCCGAGAGCAACGCAATATTATTGCATATAGGAGCGCACTTCATATAGATCTACCGGATTGGTGTTCAATAGTTTGGTTCCGATAAGCAGACGATGACTACAAAAAAAGTACAGTCTATAACAAAAACTTGTCGTTTTCATTAGAAAAATCTTTTATACAATAACAGGTGACACGTTTATAAAGTTTAATGTTGGCACAATCAAACTGTGTACATTCTCAATATCAACTAATCAATAAACATTTTCTTCTCCAAACACGCTCATAAATAATTAATATATTAATATCGGCAGGAAGGGGTTCCGTCCATAAGGCGGTGCGTACACAAGCCTGTCCGATGATTACAGTGCACAGACCTAAATATGTTTGTACTTCGGCTTCCCGATACATCCCTCCAGGATACCCATTACCCGTCTTACCGTTCCGTTTTTAATTAAAAACTTCTTGCATTAGCCGTATTACCATACGTCCACTGGTCCCTCTAAAATATCATTTAATATCAGTACTTAAACTGATTTGTTATTAATTGTGATGTGAGTTTAAAACGTGTAACCGTTTAAAGCCCTTTTAAGAGTGCAACTTTCGAATGGTAGCGAGAAGTAGCGCTTTAGAAATTCTTTGCATTGCTGGGGTTGCTAGAGCTATCAATATTGGTCAACGCTACAGTTTTTTTTGTTATCTGGGAAATTGTAGCACATTTGATAATTTTACACATTTGTGACACTATTCTAGTTAAAAAATATTATAAACTCCCTGCATGAAAAGGGGTTAGAAGTTTAACGTATGTATCTGCGTGTAAAAACTATAGAAACTATTTTATAAGAAAGCTTAAATCCGCTTGAATCCTGATGGATTTTGGTCAGGTTTTATGCACATCGGTTTGGCCGTTAATGAGATAATCAGGTCTGAAAGAAAGGGTCACCATAATATCAGTGGTTTTCTGTTGTATAGTTATTATGAACCTACTTCTACTGTTAATAGAAATAGGCTTTTCTACAGTGAAGTGCCACTAGGTATATTATTCTAGCATATCGTGAATATTTCCAATGATATATTATTTACAATGATTAAATGGCAATCAAAATTTTATGAAAACAATTACAAAATGGCTCAACCTCCTTAGCAACATCAACGTATTTTTTTACCACTACGGTAACGAAATTAAAATAATAAAGTAGGTCACGCCTAAGCAAACAATAATACCTCTTGAGCGAGTCTTAGCTATAAACAAGCGCAGGTGGGGCAACCGCTGTCCGGGAACTTTGAAAGTATTCCTAACCGTTCAAACATACCAGTAATCACTTCAGCTTTGCGTTTGCACAGGTGTGTGTTCATCCCACCTCATACAAGCACTGTTACATGTGTGCGTAAATTTTGCTGTGAACCGTTCTTGTGTTGGGTTTACAACTACATACAAAGACCGCAAATCTCTGATGATTTACCTGAAACGCGCAGCATGCCTCGCTGGGTTTAATCACGACCACGACCCGCCCCTGGCTAACCTAATGTTTTCACTATGTATTTTTTAAGTATGGGTAACTTACCGGTATTTTGTTCGCAATGTTCTTATTCTACCCTCGACGTTAATTGGATTTTATTTGGAAATTGTTCTGGTTTTTTGGTCGATGGGATTTCAATGGAATTGAAAATAGAAAAAAATCTTCGACGAGTGTATTTGTGTACCCGCCTCACAGTAAAAAGGCCACCATGTCTGCTGAGTTTACTCATATTTTCCTGTAGGTTTTTTACCATGTATGTAAAGGGTGTGTTGGTTTTTTCCACCAATTAAAATTCACTTAAAATAGTATCATTAAATACGTGAAAAGGACTCTTAGGTACTGCTGTACTGAATATTATGTCAGACACAGTTAACTCGTTCCTTTTTCAAACTGAAGCATGAAAAATCGTCACTAAAAAACGACTTAATCGTCAGTAACTGACTCTAACTGCGGCTGTTACAGATACAAATTTAAATGTACCAGTTGACTAAGTTAATTGATTATATTTGTGAAATTCTATCAATTTCAACATTGAAGAAAAACGACACCACGTGACAGTACCAGCTCAGCTTATGTATGAGGGCTCTTAACTGTATTTGACAAATGACATTAACACATTTTTTTTTCGACATCACAAAATTTACCATTAACATACAATAGCTACTTAATAAGTAACAGAATAAATAGAGAAGGCAGTGTTACATACAACAGAATAAGTACTCGTACTGAGATGCAGGAAAAAGGGATGGGGTCATCATTAAACTCCAAAGCGCCGCTGCAACGCTAAATTTCTGCCAGACGGCCAGCTTGTCAGCACGGAAATGTGAGAAATTTTGCAAATAATGAACTGTAGATTGCTTTATTTTATTTACATATTCTTGTGGACTACCTACTAAACATATTTCAAGGGCATATCAACTGTCAAATGAACGACAAACGAAGACAATCGGCTATTGATCTCCGTAAGGCCCTCAAACAATTATTAGCGCCGGGACGCCCACATCCGAGTCTTGGTCCATTATGTGCCGTGTCCAATATTGACACAACTACGATTGTGCCGGGCACAAAGATCCCCTGTCAGCCAGGACCCTGCTCCGAGTGTCAGGTGTGCCCCGTCTTTGGACTGGTTCGATTGAGGATTATTTTTAAGGATGTATCATGAGGTAGGTATCTCTTGAAATATATGTTCATACCAGTGCTGTAGATTAAAAAAAACCACACAATTTATAACTTGTATAGACAATCATGATCCACACATAGGCACTTGCATCAAAAAGTTGAACATGGTTTAAAAAAGATATTGATGGTTACTGTATAAATCTCATCTCAATCTCCATTCTCACCCACTCCTAACGTTTAACCATGTCTCGAATGTCATTTTAAAAGTCCTTTGGAGCAGGCGCGAGGCGTTCGTACAAGCCGATTATTTACGGCTTTACCAAAAATTCCTATGCATAGAGCAGGTATACAAACAAAACGTAAAACCGACACACGCCATACACCTTTTTTGGCTCCGGCTTGTCTATTTATTTACGTGACGCTTCGCCACTGCTTTGGAGTATATCAATGACAAGTTATCGTCCAATATCCCTTGTACCTGCTGCTTCCAAAATATTTGAAGTGGGACTATGTAAGAGATTGGCTAATTTCCTGGAGGTCAATGGGTCTCTTTGTAGTCAGCAGTATGCGTACCGGGAGGGTCGTTCTACGATAGGAGCATCCCGTAAACTACTAAAAAGGGTACTAGATAATTTAGAATCTAAAAAGCATGTTGTCGCTGTGTTTTTTGACCTCTCCCGTGCATTCGACTTAGTTGACCATAGCCTAATTGCTGCCAAGCTCGAGCATTACGGGATACGTGGAATGGCACTGGACATTTTGACTTCCTTTTTAGCTGATCGCAGCCAAATTACTGACATAATGGGTGAGAGGTCCGAGCCGAGTCTGGTCGGAGACAGATCTGTTCCCCAGGGTTCGAATGTCGGAAATAGCGTTTTTGCGCTCTTGATGAACGATCTACCGTTTCCCAGTCCCATTGTAGATTTTTTTATGTATGCGGATGATATTTGCGCTATTATTCACGGAGATAATACCGACAAATTGCGCAAGAATATCAATCACATCATCCTGATGTTGCTGCAATGGTTTACTGCGAATGGTATGCAGGTTAATATGGAGAAAACCAATCTTATTTATTTTTCACTGAATAATATGCCTCAGCCGCCTTTAGACATATCAGTTGGTGGTATACAGGTGGAGTCCGTGGCACAAGCTCGATTTGTAGGATTTGTCTTCGACAAGAGTCTGCAGTGGCAACCTCACATTGATGCTCTATGTACTAAACTTAATTCGGCCTACTACGCCATGGCCCGCTTGGTTCAAACTCTGTCATTGCAAAATCTGGTAATGACCTATTTTGCTTACTTCCATGCACATCTAGCGTATGGAATCGACCTCTGGGGCTGGGCGGCTGACAGAGACCGGCCGTTCATTCTACAGAAGAAGGTCATACGCCTAATTTGCCGAGTTCCCCACGATGAGCCGGCAAAGCAGCTCTTTATAAACCTGGGAGTCATGACAGTGCCTTCTCTTTACATATTTGAGGTTGGCAAATATGTAAAGAGCAATCCTGATGAGTTTGCACCCAGTAGAAGCTACTCTGCGAGGAGGAAACCGGGACTGGCCGTCCCCGCACACAGGAAACGGGAAAGTCCCTCTCCATAGTGGGTCCTCGCATTTATAACCATTTTCCTGAGTCGATTAAGGCCTCAAAAACTGACCGCATCTTCAAATGTAAATTAAAGGCATTTTGCTGCCAAAAAGCCTTTTACTCTATCACAGAATTTTTTGACAGTTGAGTAAATGTGTTAAATAATTTAAGTACCAAATGACATAGTAACTTAATAAATGTATTCACAAATGTAACTTAGTTAATTAATCCAATGACATAATGCAATTAAATTTATAATGATAACTAGTTTATTATGCTATTGAATATAATATTATTAATGTAAAAATGACTATGTATGATTATTACAAATAAATAAATCTTATCTTATCTTATCTTATCTTATCAATAGTTGATAAAATCCGGCCTTAGTACAATTTGATGGTGCAAGTGGTTCCTAAAGTATAAAAGAGGGACACAGGGCCAGTTGGCCATAAATGGAAGCTCAAAAAAAGAACGCTTTATTTTTCATGTCACAAGGTGCTGAAATCGCGGGGCTTGCTTGCACTCACCATCTTTTCCAAGATCAAGTAGCCAGCCAGAGCCACAATATCCAAAACGTAATTAATCACGCAACACCCAATAGCGTGAGCCCACAATTTTGTTTGACTTGGCGAAAACTTGGACCGAATCTTATTTATTTTTTATCAATTTCACTCGGTCGAGCCTTAAAAGCGTCGCCCCGTTTTATTATCGAGACGTGAATAAGCAAAAAGAGAATGGATTTTGGTTGTGATTATGTCAAAAATAATTAATTATTATCGATTCAGGCAGGGGAGCGGATTGATGGAGCCCGGCGGCGCGGCTCTTTAAAATTGGAAAGCTAATTACTCGGTTGAGGCTGAGGCGCGGGACGACAAAGATTAGTGGGGAATTCTATTGCTTAGGCTTAATTTCATTACCTTAGACAAATCCTCCCCAGTTTAAGAGCCTTGCCATGCTTGTATTCTGGGCTTCTACTGTAGGCGGAAAAAACCATATCGTCTTTGACTATATGGTCTTTTCCGCCTACAGTAGGAGCTCTGTTATGGTGTTGTTTTGAACTCGGCCGCCATTACTGTCAAGTAAATAAGAGCTATCAAAACGTTGACAATACGATAACAGCTCAAACACGATATGGTTTTTATCGCCTAGAATCTGCTTTAGCCCTGTTGCTCTGTAGATTGCCAAATCCTTTTTTCAGTCTCATTTTTGCAAAAACTCCGCCGCTCAAGAATCACGTCTCATCATTAAAACAGTGGGTACACCCGAGTTTACAATGTATGCGAGGGGCCCCGGGGCACGTGTGGGGCTCCACGGAATTCCTTCATTCATTAAGCCGCGCGGCTCGTGATCGGCCTGCCAAGTCGCCTGCGCCGATAAACTAAACTTTAATTTAGACCGCTACCTGCGGCCCGAGTGGCCGCTTCATAATCAACGCACCCTCTATTTAGTTTGGGACTAGTGTGTGACTGACATTTTATATACAGGGGCTTCCTGTTTCAACAAAATGTATAGACAACTAACCCAATAAATCACAAGTCGAAAAGTTACAAGGAAAAATCACAGTCATCGGCCTCCTTTTAAATTAACGCCATTAGCTTAAGATTTCCTCTCGAAATAGAGTGCAAGAATTACCTCTCTTCGAACTCAAGTAATTAGTGACGCTCGAGTTTTATTTGTTGACGGTCATTATTCGTTAATTTTGAGCGTCTTGTGCGAAGAGGAGGGATGTGTTTTCGTAGGGGATAGAAAGAGAGGTCGTCGTTCAATCGCGGGGCTGCACCTGCCGCACGAATTTGCAATTTAAATTCCGAACGAATATTCTGAGAGGACCTCCTTAACACGACATCTGTTTAAATCGTCGACGATAGAGTGACTGCTGCGGTCTGGAAACTCTTTGAAATTGCTGCTTAATTGAAATAAAACAAAATATCCGAGGGTGACTTAGAATTGAGGCCTCCCGATCATTGTTATTTGAGTCCGCGATTCAAATTCTCCATGCCGTGTCGGGTTGTCACGATTTGGAAATGTTTTAACATAACCCTACTACACATTGGCATTTAAAATTCCTTTTGTATATTTTTTATTTACAGGTCGCGTTATTGCAATAGGCATATTCCGCAACACCCCTTATGTAACAGTTTTATGTCTCGTCATAATTTGCTAAATTGATTGATTCGCTTCTGCCCAGATGATTTATTGTACGTGTGTGTGTTGGACGTTACTGCACAGATCAGACAGCGGATACACCAACTACAGTAGGCTAGAAATTAGGAAAATATGATCTGTAAATAAACCAGAGTTTCCGATTTTAGGTTAATCATGACCTTTTTCATAAATATCTTTCAAACTTCACACCATACTCTTTTTGCGAAAAGTTTTGCGATGTGATGTCATTACCATTATCCATAACGGTAATTAGTGAATAGTTCTATTAAATTGCCTTTTCTTCATACGTTTTTGAACGTATTTAACATAGAATTTTAAGTGTACCCACTGCCTACTACTATTTAGATATAAAATAAAAGATGGTTATTCAGTAACTAGACCGCACGAGAACTTTTACTTGTCAAAAATCTACCAGCGCTTCTCAAGAGGAGAAACGTACAATTACCACTATTGAGGAGAAACGTACAAAGACGTTTGGTATGACAAAGTTCTAACAAGGTCGGCTGTAGTTTTCTCCACTACTTCTAATAGGTGGTAGTGGGTAAATAAAGAAGTCCCGGAGGCGTCATTAGTAACTATCGCCACTTCATTAACCATCCATCACGCCGCTGCCCCGGACAGCAACCCGACACTTTGGTTTGATTAATAACGTGTCTTTTTGAGGAGTACTCTTACTTGTACCTACTGTACCCAGTGCCGTCCGAAAAGGCATTATAAGAGTAAAGTATATATGTCAGATAATACCTTTTTCGTTTAAAAAGGTAGTGTACATGAACGATCTTATCCCTGTATCGCAAATGTGAGAATTCGCTGTACATAACTTGGTATTTCCCTTTTCAATTTACCTATACACAATTGCGCCCTGTCAAAAATCATTGTCACGTCGGTTAATTAGGGGGTTAATTAGTCGGTTGTTTGCTGGTCAGTTAACTAAATAATAACATTAGTTATTTAGAAAATATTTGGTGGCACGTTGTTCCACAGCAAACTTGATTATTGCTAAAGTAGTGAAAAAAATGAGTTTAAAATTTACATAACAACAACTAAGGTGCATACGCACATATAACCTTAAAACATTACCCTTCTTCTTTGGAAGTTGGTCGGCATTAATTCTTCAATAACAATCTTATGTTGATTTGTAAATGTTTCGTAGCTCGTAGCATTCAACTCGTAGCCACTTGTAGCACTACATCTTAAGAGAATTTTAGTTCGGATTGTGGCGTTGCCTGCGCTGGTGCTGCTTGGTTGTTTTAAATATGTGTATATTGTATTAATCTAAGTTTGGCCACGTCCCTTTTAAACATTTGCATTTTTACAAATAAAGCGCATTTTTCTTTTCTTTTTAAAGTCAAAGAGTTCGCCTTGGCCACTTAATTTTTACGACTACCTAGATTTCATCTTTTTTTTACTCAAGTATCCAGTATCAACATTACAATTTCAACAACAATGTAAAATACAACAGTAACTAAAAAATATTTTCGGTTTCTTTGCAAAACAAACTCCTAAAAACGTAAACTAGATCAATCGTTTGAAAACCAATCCAATGTGCGTAAAAATAACAAATCGCTACGTGTATCAATTTTCTTATTAAAGTGGGCAACCCCCGCAGCGCGAAAGAATGACTTGTCGGAAGGAGTTAATACTCCGGTTAATTGTTCGTGTGTTTCCCGCGGCGACTGCGCGCGACTCCTATAATTAATGGCAACACCTCATTTATTAAATTAGTTTAAGGGCCTGCGAATTTTCCTACACATAAGGATAACATTACCAAAATACCAAGACACTGGTAACTTATCAAAAATACGGACTCGGGAGGCAGTGGCTAAGGATCGCGGTTCTTCGGTCGCTGGTTGGATAAATAACTCGATAAATATGTTGCTTGCAAAGAAAGTGATCAAGATTAATTTATCAAAAGATTCGACAGTGTGTGATGGATTTGATAATTAAAGGTTAACCCTTCTTGTTTCCAGCTACTTCAATATACCTACTGATAGCTGGTGGTTTATTAAAAAAAGTTGAGTATTTATGTTTTATTTAGTGATAACAATAAACGTGTCTTTATGTACCGCCTACTTCTGGGTGAAATTCAAATAAAATCAGTCAGTTAACATTATTTATTTAATGGTATGGCAGTTGATGAGTCGCTTATAATGTACATCAGGAAGTAAACTAGTTAACATTGCGTGCTGTGTAGGCATATTTCACCTAAATCCGTACAGTATTTGCATCGTAACAACGTAACACACACTATACTTATTTGTAACTACTAGCTTAAGCCCGCGACTTTCTCGGGGATTAAAAGTAGCATATGTGTCAATTCAGGGTATACGCTATCTTCATTCCAAATTTCATTCAAATCCGTCCAGCCGTTGAGTGATTAAGTAACCAACATCCAAGCTTTCGCATTTGTATGTAATATTAGTAGGAACGAAGAGTGTGTAGCGGGATTTGTGAAATGATATATTGTGATTGAATTAGTAAAACACGCTTCACACCCACAAGTTATCAAAAGAGTCCTACTTAATACATACGAGTAAATAATATAAACGGCACCTATGTATAAATTGTACCAAATAATCTACCAATTAAATCAAGAGTTCAATACCGATAAAGGTGAAGGGTAATAAATCATCGTCCAAACTATTCGCTTTGATCAATTTGATTTTATTACGCCTTAATTAAAGGGCCTAAGTGAAAGATTTATCGGAGGTTCAGCCCATAACCTGGGCTTAGCGTCGATAGCCCTGCTTGGGGGTAGTGCGATTAAAGGGCTGTTTAACTCGAAGGGGTTATGATGGGCATTTATAGGTAACTATACAATACAATGTACGAGTATATTTAAGGTTATACAAGCTTAGAGCTTAACTAGCTCAAGTGTGTATTGCTTATTGCCCAACGCGCTCGCAATCGCAATCATTTTCATTTTGACAACTCGAAGGCGAGTCTGCTTACAAAATTTTATCAATTGTTCCACTTTGAAGCCGTTTGCGATTGCAAGTGCGTTAGGCAATAGCGACGCTGGTCGTTGATCGCTATTTGGGAACTGTATAATTTTTCTGGTAGATTAAACTCAATTTGCACAAGTATATTGAAATTATATTTATTGGTAAAAATACATTAGCATTTTACAAAAAAAAGGAATGAACTTATAAACTTACTTAAAAAAACACAATTTATTAAAATACTATACTACTTAAAATTGCGCATAAAAATATTGTAACAAAATTAGCAAGTAAGTACTTTGAATAACGGTTAGCACTTATGCTATGCTAAAAATAGCAATACCAACCAATCAATTGCGTGTGTGTGCATGTATGTATGTTAACATTCATACACACACACTCAAACACACATATGTGTGTATACATATACATATATTTATATCAATCTGTAACAACCTACCAATCTTTAACTTCATAATATCTTTTAGTATAATTGGTTGTTACTAGTTCAATTTATCTTGTAATTGTTCTATAGATTTCTATTTCTGGATGACTTTTATTGGCCTATCGAAAATGACCAAACAACTGTATGTTTTATCTATTATTTGCGGTTGTTATCCTGAATACTATAAATAAATAAATAAATAAAACTTCACTGATCTAACAAACCGCTACCAGTGGGCATTGTTCCCAAAATGCCGGCAGCATTGCCACGTTGAATGGCAATGCTTAATCTTTGTGCCAAGTACATACAGGCCAGCATTTTGGTCACGAGTTGTGACGATCAGGCGCTTTGATAAATCCTTAAAAATTTGGTATGCTCCTGGTCCCCACGGTCCTAAAGTTTCGACCCCAAAAGGCTCAAATATGTAACTTCTATCAAGTTATTAAAGTGGGTTTTTTATCTACTAAAGTCATTAGCTTGTTTCTTTTGGCTTTCCTTAACAGCAGAATGGCAGAATTATTGATCTAGTAAAAATAATCGAAATCTCAATCAATAAAAGAATTTAAAAAAAAACAAGAAATATTTTAAACTTGTATATAAAAAAATTTGAACTCATTAAGATCGACTCAAATTTAAATTAAATGATAGTAACCTTAAATGATGACTGGTGATATTAATCTCTGAGTAAGCAAGGATCGGGTCCGGGCAATCTCACGCGCCGTGAGCAGGGGCTAATAACACGTCGCACTATTACGGTATATACATACATACGTACATAAACTCACGCCTTCATTCCTAGAGTGGGCAGGCAGAACTACAGAATTACCAACATCTCAAAAAAATATTATTAAGGTATATCATAATATTAATGTACAGGGTATTATTATTCTACTGGGTAAAACCATATTGCCTTCAGGGAATCACCATTATTTTTTTCCGAATTACGTTTTTCCTATTATTTATCTGTCCGAATGTTCATTTTTCCGAAAGCTAAGTTACGCTGGAGCTATTTTAGATTAAATGCATATAGAAGGAGATCCATAAAGGAGAAGATTTGCACCGGGCTTTTTATTCGATAAAAAGTATTTTATATCAAATGTAATATGCTAAGTAATATATGGCGAATAGGTAGGCTGGTAAATTTCAGTCCTGTATATAATAAAATAAAAAATGAAATGAACTTTGTTTTAAAAAAAATGCAATAGCTTGTTTATTAGACAAATCACATACCCATCGAAAGTCTGAAGCCTATAGAATATGCAAACGTGAGGTTGACTATTTTTTTCCCGTCATACTATTGGGTAGGCAGGTATAAACAGGTAAGTCGGTACTAATAATTTGCACCAAACCTAACGTTTACATATTCTATAGGTTTCATACTTTCGATTAGTATGTAATTTGTCTATTAAATCTGTTGCAAATTGAAATGTTTTTTTTTTAAATGATATAAGTACCTACTGGACTTAAATTTTTCAGCCTGCCTATTCGCCACATATTATTTACAAAATATTATTTACAAAAGGATCTTAGACCAATAATTTAATTGGCATACGTTGGTAAGGTTAGGTTAGGTTAGGTTTGATTTATAACTTTTATAAGCGATAGCAAAAAGTGAAGTCTTCTATCAAACAATTGCGTCCGGAATTATGAAAATTTGGAATTTTGATCAATTCGGAATTATGACTCTTCGGAATTATGTACCTTGCTTTAAGCATGTTATCGTATCGCTTTTAACTTGGCCGCCATGTCAAGTAAGTGAGAGCTATCTTAACGTTGACAATACGACGATAACACGTCAATTTGCAATATGGTTTTACTGAGCAGAACACAGCTCTTATATCTTTGCTAGTGGCTTAGGCCTTTACTAAAAGAAAACACTTATATAATACTTTTTTTTTGTAAAAGGTACCTTTGGTGAATGAAGGATATATTTATGCAGCATTTTTCAAATAACGTACTTAGAATTACTTAACAACGTGTTGGCTGACCACGATGCACAATTCTATTTTATTTTCTTGAACAAATCGCTATTATAAATGTAAGTATTGTTTAAGTTATAGTAGAGCTATACAGGGTGTTCAAGAACTTAACGTTAAAACAGCCCCTATATAAAAAGTGACGGAGCCTTTATACCACTTTGTAAAATTAATCCGTTATCATATTGTTAACTTCATGTTAGACCTACCTACCAATGCATATTGACATAACGACAAACATGGGTATCGTAAATATAACTTAAGATAAATACCTATAGGGTTTTAATGACTAAGTGAAATAGGTTTGGTTTTGCATTGGTTTTCAACTAGTCTGTAACAAAATTGACTGCCAAAATGAAACGGTCAAGAATATATAGGAGCTAAGCATAAGACCAGTAATCATCAATTGTTCAATCAATCAATCAATTGTTTTTATGGAATGAAACGGTTGGGTTGAATATGAATATGAACATTTCATATGAAACTTTGAAAATGGTAATTTGCACTCGTGTCAAAATGGAGGCAGATAGTACTCGTACACCCAGTTAGTTGTGTCATACACGACATTACCGAAAAAGGCCAGAACTTTAGCAGCAACAAAGGGCAATTATCCCGCGCTTACTTTGTAGACAATACTGAGCGGCGGTGATATATGCGCTGTAAATTCTAATGCGGTGGCCCCGCGAGGTGCCAGTAAAGCCCGCCGAATACGAAATGATCATAATAAAGTATGATTTCTTGGTCGGGGACGCGGCCCTAACTCGGATAATCACTCCTCAGGCGTACCCATATAATTCCTTAGTGCATAATGAAAGTTGATTAACATTATACCCACGCGAGACGCGCGTGTGTGTGTCCGCCACAGATTCCGAGTCCTAATTAAGAGCGAGGGGGCGGGCCGGTATCGATCATCTCGCCAAGGAATCGACGCGGGACGCAAAAAAGGGGGTCCGAAAATCAACCTAAGCCGTCCGCTCTTAGCACATGTGTTTTGATTTAAATGCGCTAAGGGTCAGTATAATTCGCGTGCGGAAACGGAACGCTCCCGGCGCGATTTGCAAAGCCGATGTGAATAATTATACGGCTTACGACCGCTTACCTACTGCCTTATAGGCATTTGCATATTTTCTTGTGGCTTTATGTCGGCTGTCCACTGGGTTACGTACTCACAGAAAGCGAATATGCATTTACGCATATGTTTTAACTGGATTACAATCACAAATAGCTTTATCACTAATTAATTAGTTCAGGTTCTAATACTATACTAACTAATTTATCGATATAACGTAATTGGAAGAGTTCCTTAATGAAATTTTTACTCGTTACTGCGTATTAACTGGAGACCATTGCCTCGGAGCTTTTCTAAGAGGGAAAGGGGTTCGAAACAAAGCCATGCAATTTAGGGGAGGATACGCATCGAACGTTTTCTAAACATTTTTGGGCAGTGAGTATATTGCAATGTAACTAAATATACGGCATACGAAACATTCAAATGTATGTTTTTAAACTTAAGTAATGAGTGTTTTTGGATAAAATAAGCCAAAGAAAGGTATTTTATAAGTTATATAGTACACGAATTATAAAATCTTTTACTAAAACACCCTTGTATTCCCAACCGGAACCTCAAAAATGCGCTGTACACTTTAGGGCGTTTGAAAAATGACTGCGCAGATCTTCAATATCCCGGTTGCATGGAGAGGGTTAATTTCTTCGCCACCAAATCGTATTAACCTGTCGAAACTGACGGCTGATAATAGATGACTGGTCTTTCAATAAAAGTCTGGCTTGTAACAGCCGATGAAAAATTACCGCTACCAATTTTAGGGCAAAATTACGTAAATTCGCTGAACGCGTTTCATCACTGTACGAAATCATATTATTTGTCCAACAACTGTTTTCTATCTCGTTAAAACAGATGAGGGGAAACGTCGATAAAACAAAACACTAACAAAGCTGCTTATAAAAAAAACGTTAGAAAACACTTATCGCGCTCAAGTGCAAATCGTCGACTGTCACTTCAAGTCCCGGCGCCCGGACACGGCGGGAAAAAGCAACAAAAATAACAATCAAATAGAGCATCCGAGGAAATGAGATCTGAAGGAATGATCACGCCGACCCCGGGGACCGGTTGCCTCTTCAAAGAGGACTTAATCTCTCAATTCGCTAAGGAGATAAGCTTTAAAAAATATTTCGATAGCGGCCCCTCCTCGCGGCGTCTTTGACACGTCGCCGGATTTTTTCGCGAGCTCTCTGGCGGGATGTCACTCACTTTGTATCGGCTTTGTTGCGAGAGGTTAAGCGCCGGTTTATTAGGCTTGGCTTCCCATCGGCAAACAGGGGGCTGGCAGTGTCGACTTCAACCAAAACACTTTACGAATTTCATTCTATAAATTAAGAACAGTTTTTAACATACTTCGTTGTTAGGATTAGTGGCAGTACGTCCCTAAAAACCGCATTGTTAGACGACGACAATTTTAGGATACAGAGCGAACAACGCAAAGCGATTTCCCTAATGGAATGCTCGCGTTTCTGAACATGTACGCTTGACACGACCTCAACTTTCCATGCGGCATTAAAAATCATCGCAACAATGCAAGCTTGCCCTCGCAATCGATACGCGGGTAGCTCGGCAACGGCCGTTAATTAAGAATACGTGACAAAAGACGAGACATGCACACAAACACAAGTCGCGCCCAAAAAGGTCCGGATTATGTGACCCTTTGCGCTTTTGATTTTAAGCGTCGCGTGAAGTGCGCCGGACGTCTAATTTGAAAGGAGACTGATCTGGCTTCGGGCTCGTTTAATCGAATACACGTGATGCCTACATGAACCTTGATACAATGCGATAATGGCGCGCGGCGGTCGCTATGGTTACGGAAGCCATTCACAGGGTGTAGAGGAGAATAGTCCGCCTGCGTGATCTTTTAGAGCGGGTCAGCGTTTTGGCCGCTGACTCCGCTCTGCAGCTAGATAATTAGCAGGCAAACAAGGAACCGGTGCCCGCACAACTTTCGACCATTCAGGTGCTCTGCAAACACGCTGCAAGAAGTTTAACAGCAGTTTAATTGCGGAGCGAAAACAGAAGCGTACTGAAAACACTTTAGTTCCAGTGAAAAGAAGCAGGTCGGTAATATTGGAGTAGCTCCCGTTAGCTTAGTTGCAGAATTGAAAACGTGAAATGTTTAGCTGCTGCTGGCAAAATGATTAAATATTGACTTAGAGGGTGTTGTTTTGCCGTTACGTAAATTCGTTAAAAGCGTACATGGAAGAGGCGTAAATATATGTTTGGAAATTTGTTTTAACTTCATTTTTGCAATTATGTGGTAATAATCGAATCATGTTTGTGTGCGCAATTTAACAAAAAAAACGTGTGACCAGAACAATTACAAATAGCTTGAAGTGTTGACTCGTGATCGCTGGTAGCGAGTTCGATTGCACGTGGCAATAGTCACTTTTTGTCACTAAAATACACTACCTGAAAACTTTCTTTGTTAATCTAAACAACATCTTATTTATTGTTTTGATGCAAAATTAAATGACTAACACAACAAAAATTTTGTACGCAACCTAATATAAAAAATCGTTCAAGGAAATAATAAATCCTAAAAAAGTCATAACTATTGGTTAATATGACCGTGCTCGACATTAGAGAACGTACCTAAGTGGTTGTAAAGTCGCTAAAATGTTTTATGTATACTTCATTATGGCCCTAGCAAGGGTTTAAAGCATATTTTTGGATGTGGCTCGTTACATTACAACCTTTTGATAAAATATACCTACCTACTTCCTTAGGTTTTATCCTTAGGGATTATCGTTAAGTTATATACAAATTGTGTATATTTAAAAACAGCTCCTCGTATGCAAAACCACAATGTAGTAACATAACACCATAATTACAAGAAAGCAATCCTTTCCCTAGCCAGTATTAAAATTCTCGGCACGTCGCGCCCTAACCAGTGGTTGATTTGTTTAGGGCCGGTGCACACGGTCCATAAATCGCCTTGTCAGCGGGGTTAAGGTGCGGACACACGGCAGGATAAATTAGACCGTCATGTGTGAGTGAATGTAATGTGCCTGGTTGAGGGATAGAATATACTTGGCTTCTGAGATAAGATTTTGAACTTAAAGGGTGTTGTTTTATTGCATTTTAATGAATGTATTGTGGTACCATCGTTGTTTTCGTATATAATTTAGAATAAAATTAATAAGTTATTTTTCTTTGTCATAAAATGAAAATTATCCTCAGTTTTGCTTCTACTTACGTCAGAAGTTGCTAGACAACAATGACGGCGTTTGAAACGCCCGAATATTCGCCATTGTAATTGTGAAACGATATGGTCTTATTATTCCCTCATTTAATTTAAGGTGCACGGGCATTGGAAAAAGCTTTAGATGGATGATAATAGTAATTCACTTGCTCCTAACATGCTTTCTTAAGTATGATGATTTCTTAATACCATAGGTATAAACAAAAGCAACAATGATACTCTTCTTAACTGTTAGAAATGACAAATCCTTTCTCGTTAATAAACATCGTGCACACCCGAGAACTTTCCGAAATAACTCAATAATATTACAGGCCCATAACAATACCACTGCACGCAAAGAACGATAACTATACCATACCGGTGTAGAAAATGCGTGATAACTATTCGCGTGGCTTTCGCTAAGACACGTAAATCCGTAATCCCGGTCGGCGCGCGAGTTGATATAGCTAAGTTTCGCCTCTTAGTGTGCGTTTACGCTGCATACGTACAAAATGGTGGTATAAAATAAAATATGACTGTTTAGGTGACTTACCAGGAAAGGTACCCAACTGTCCGGCTCCGATTTTGTTGAATTTGATATATGTTAGAGAGTAGTTTAAAATAACAAACACGTTTTTTTTTTTAGCGGACAATATGATGACAAATTAATCAACTCATATTTAATAAAAAATATCCTTCAAAGATTATCGAAGATACAATATCATTGGTATTTTTTTTAAATATTGGTTTTAGCCCATATAACAAAACACGTGCTCATTATTTTTTCATCTTCTTAAACATTTATAATCAAACCACAATGGAAATTGCAATAGCAAAAAAAATATCTCAATATAAGTTACAGGGTTTAGTCACTTTTCAGTACTTCGGAGGTCAATTTCTCTCAACAGGTTGAGTTTGGGCCGCTAAAAAAAATACCTGTCTGTTATTTTAAACTACTCTCTAACATAGGTATATCAAATTCAACAAAATTGGAGCCGGACAGTTGGGTACCTTTCCTAGTAACAAACACAGTACCAAATTGTTTGTAAGTTAAAAATAATTAAATTAACATATTACATATTACTTATCAAATAAAATTTTATAAAATCGGGATAACTGATAAGATAACATAAGATAAGCGGCTAAATGAGATCGTATTTTTTTGGGATGTGGAAACTATTTAGATTTGGACCAATTCTTCAGAGCGATATTGCTATTGGCCATTTCTTACAAACGAATTGCAATTGTCAAATATTTAAAGTGATTATTTGCGAGTTGGCATTTGATTTTGAAGATCTTTCACATATACCTACAGTATATCAATAAAAAAAAAAATTGATTGCACGATAACATAAAAAATATTATACAAAAGCCTACAGCAGTGTAACAGTATCATATACATAATTGGGACCAAATCCCTATTGGAGGCCGACTTCGAAGGGACAGGTTTCTTAGCGCGTGTTCGGGGGAACTAATCAAATTTGCCGCTACCCCCTGTGTACACGCCGATACTGGTCAATAAATAATCTCATATGCTGCTAATGCAAACAAAATAACGCATATTCACTAGCACTTGGTTTTTACGTTTGAAGAAAGCAATTATTAATTAAAACAAAAAATACAGTGCATTTTTTCTACGCGTCAATCTTTCATTTAAATAGACACAGAAAAAATATAAAGACAGATAATCAGCATGTACCTATACCAAATCTTTGAACTGTGTCCTATAAAAATGTATTATGTTTAGTTTTACAAGTATATGTGGTGTATTTTATCGATTAATTCGATACATAATATGCCAATTCTCTAGTCTTTACCTATCGTAATTTAATTATTTAGTACGATGAGTATTACGTAACTCTTAATTACGCATCTTCAAGAGCAAAACTAGATGACATAATAACCTAAAACTATTGTTACCGTTGCTCTAGCGTACCGCGTACTCGGTACCTCAGTCGTATCGATCGCAGCGAGCGACAGAAAACTTTCTAGACAGCTTTTATATGCACCAACTCTTTGCCCTGCGAGTATACAGCGCTCGTTCGATGAACGCGGTGCGTTCGGCCCTTAATTCAAACGTCACTTATGTGACATTTGTTGGTTGAACAATTTAGGAGCATGCTGTATATGACTCAGTTTTAATAACACACTTTATAAATATTGTAAATCATTACTTTAACAATTAATTACTAAATTGAGAAGCATAACCTTTTGCAACTTAGTCCTTTTTCTTATTTAAAATTGTATATAATTTTTAAGATATTGGAATTGGCCTGACATAAAATACGAGTAAGAGTATTTGTAATCGTTTAAAAAGATTATAGACAACAACTTATCTTATATCAAATATTCAATATTGTTATTTTAAGCAAAATTATAAAAGCAGTGAATTTTTTTGTTTTTATTCAAATGAATCCTGGAAATTGTGAAAATACTTTAAATTTTACCGCCCTTCCTCTACAATAACATCCCAATTTCCAGTGGGAAAATTGCCACCAGTTATCATTTAGCTCTATTCGATCAAGGAACAATTAGTCCACGTCAAATGGTCGACGAAACTGAAATTCTAATCGCGCCAGTCGCGCGGTAGACAACTAAGACAACTGAAATTCATAACAGCTGTAATTAGCCCTCAATTAGCATGCGGCTGAAAAACGTAACGTTTCATTGCTTCGACGTCAAACGTCGACGTGGAACTGACAGATGATAGGGGTACGCGCGGCGGTATTGTGGCGATGTTGCGATACGGTGATGTTATTTGTGTTAAAGATTGTTGTTTGGTTTGTAAAGTATTTATTTATTTATAGAAATTGAAGTTATACTTAAGCTAAGAAGCACAAACTAAGCTATAGGCATGTACACTCGCGGACTAATAAAACGGGTCAGAGTGCGTTTTTCATACTAAAGAGGTTATTTCGAAGCCTTGGTTCCTCGCCAGGGAATGCTTTTAGTGAAATGTGATGAATACCTCGAGCATCGATACAGGACTTCCAGAGTGCCTAGGATACCCAACTGAATGAATCTGCGGTTAACGCCGGAATAGTGCATGTTCAGAAAAACATCTAAAATGACAATAAAATGTAAGGAAATCCAAGTGCTGACCCAAACTCTCCCGCTGTGATGTTAACTGATTGTGCGATCAGTTAGGTATCTTAAGAACTTTTGACCTCCTCTATTGAACCTTGCAGTATCCACCATTAAAACTCACTCAAAACAACGCCTGGCGATTAACCAAGGCTTCGAAATAGCCTCGTATTATTTGTCCGCGAGTGTACTAAGGCAAAAACAAACGAACGCTGCTTGATTGCAATTTCGGATTGAAATTAAACTTACTAATATTATAAATGCGAAATTATGTGTGTTCGTTCGTTACTCCTTTAAGCTGCTACTGGTTTGGATAGAATTGGAAATGGAGATAAATTTATAACCTGGCATAACATACAGGCGTTCATTCTGGAAAATTTAAAAGTTCCCGTGCTACGCGGTTGAATTCGGGGGCAAAAGCTGATTTTATAAATATAATAATAATTGTTATTTTAACCTTTTAAGACCTCGTTTTTGGAGCGAGAGTTGATCCGAATAAGGCCGCGTTGTAATCATGTGATCCCATGTGGGGTAAGTCTAATCAGCTATGAAAATGATGTTCCGCCGCGTATCTTCTGCTTTGTACTGTAATGTGGAATTTAATTATCATTCGACATGACGTTGTGTGCGCGTGACTCGGGGTAGATCACGAAGCTGCCTCATTTGAGGAATAATTGCTATCGTGTGTTGTATTTGTGTGTAGCTTTCCCGTTTCATATTTGAACGGTTGCTCTTCCTTATTTTAAATTTTCTTTAATCACTAGTTTTAATTTTATTTTGCATTAAAATTATTTAAGCTTATCTAATTTTCAACATAGTAAAAATATTAACTAGTAAAGTGCATGCTTTGAATACTACTTAGAAAAAATATTTAAATTGTAAACGCATGTTAAGTAAATATTACATATCGTTTAGATGTACATTGCGTAACATAATAAAAGAATCCTTTTTCAATTACTTCTTGACTAGGCAACTTTTTTTATAAAAAATCCCTAAAATCATTTTTGTTCTAGAAAAACTTACTACTTGACAGTGTTAATTAAAAAAAAAAAACACGGACGGATATACTTGGATTCGGCTGGCTTTGGCTTTGCTCAGTTTCATTGTAGCTATAGACATAAGTAATTGCAGAAATAAAATTCGATATTAAAATATTTATATAAAAAAAACGCAAAAGCTTGTAATATTTTAGAGATTACCTATTTTCAATTTATCACTAGTAAGCATTGCCACTTAAAATTTTCCATTTAATATTTCAAACCAATCTAGTCACCCAAAATTGCACGGCATCCACACTACTAAGATAGCAGCAAACTACGGCGTGCAGTAGGTCCCCAGCCTCATCATCCATCACCCAATTAGCGCGGTGATCAATCATCAGCCCGATCACCCCCCAGGCCACGCACCTCGATGATTTTTTCCCACTCGTTTTTGTATTTGAACCGCTGGGGACTTGTTAATCACTCGGGTACGTGCTATTGATAGATTATGATTTTTTGGTTGTTAGCCTTGTTTATGGATATGGGGGTAATATCGGGTAGGTATGAAGGATTTTATTTTAAATATGTTTTCTGAAAAAAATGAGAGAAAACATCACCCTTTTATGCAATATTTTACGTTAAGGATGATAGTGTAAGATACATTTGTAAATATTTTTTTAAATTACCATATATTACACATATCCAATTATATTCCTTACTCTTAATTAGAAACTAGTTGGTTGCTAGTAGCCCAGCTTGTAGTAAATCAGTTTTTAGTTAAAGCCAGAGTGGTGTGTTGAACCTAGGTGCTATTTTTTTGAATCCTTATCCGACGACTGCGTACTTATAATTTCTAAGGTACTCGTATCTCTGAAGTACGTTGAGTGTTTGATGAAATGTATTTCTGAGGTGCTGTGGAGGTGCTTAAAATCTTCAATAAAGGAAATAGATGAGGTGACAGAGGCAAGCGGCCCCGATCGGCAGTCGTTCAATCTCGCTAATATAAAACCCAACAAAACGGCTCGCTATAAAAAGATGAACAATAATTCTTTTTTATTACGCGCCAAAGTGGGAATCTCATTGTCGGCGAGGAAATAAATAATATCAGGAAGGAAAAGAAAAGGGAAATAATACAACATAAAATATTAAGATTCACCCGGGATTGGCATCATTCTGCGGTCGGCGCGGATTCTTTAAGGGGACGGGGATACCTACATCTTTGAATCTTAATGATATTTGCATATCCGAAAAGTCATGAAATAAATCAGCCGAGACGGACAGGGGACGATTCATTATGTTTTCTTTGTCTACGAAACAATTAATGTAAAAAGTAACAAGAGTCTCATTTTATATTCAGATTTTCTATTGCTAATTTTATCGTTCGTTTGGATGATGCAGTAAACGTCCTCAAAGAAAACTCTAATAGATTCACATGTGCCATTCAAATTCGTGAAAATAAATTTTCCCAAATCACAGTTTCCATTTGGGAATGGTAGCTCGCGTCGAGGGCGCACTTACGGGGATAATGTCCGGATCTAGCATCAAATTGTGCTGTATTGTGCGGCAAACGCGAGAAAAACGGCAAAAGTGTTAGGGCGAATTTACATAAGTCGAGACAGAGGCTTGGAGGATACAGGGAAATATTCAGGAGGTGATGAGAGCCCTCCGGCTCGACCTCTGTGCATAGCCTTATGGCGGGGAAAATATTTACAGCCGCGCGAAAACGCAATATTTATGGAGTGAAATAGCGCAGCTATTCATGCGAGGGGATTTCTAGCACATTCCGCCACTAAGCGGTTTATTGTTTCGCAGATAAAAAGGAAATTGTAAGTTATTATTGCAAGCTTGTGTTTATATTTTACCCTATCGTGGATTTTACTCCGGCTATGAAAGTCAAACGGCGCTCCTGACGTTGTAAGGCAATGGAAATGTTGGTTTTTAACCCATCTTGTAATTTCCACGCGTTTTACGTCAGTTTGTAGCAAGCGTTGTCAGGTCTATTTATATTTCTATGAATAGGTGTATTGCGTCATGGCAGGTATTACTATTAAAATCATATTTCCCGTTGAAAGTAATTTAAACTTGAGCCAAAAATAGATACTATGACGTCAGAAAGCCTGGGTTTTGTTTACAAGCTGACTGTGACCGCTATCGATTGCACAGGCGGCAAAGTTTTTATGAATTAACCGTTAAACAAGTAAAGAAGAACAATGAAAAAACAAACTCTCCAAACAAAAATCGATGACAATCTGGGCCAAAAACTTTCGGGAACTTTGCCGGCAAAAAGATTTATATACTTATAAAAAAGTGAGCGGGAAAGGAACTTTTCGAAAAAACTTTAAATTGCAACCTTGAACTGGTTGGAGTTTGTTTGGGATTACTATTAGGGAAAGTTTTTAATGTGGAGTATTGGTTGGTGAGTGTTCTTGTCACTGGGGTAAATTATGATGGGGTAATTTTGGTTTTTGATTGGGGTTGCTGGTTGCCCCTGCGTTGTCTGCCTGTCTTGCTCGAGAAGAGTGCGATGAACCGGATCGATCGGACGCAGCGCGGTCGCGGCTTCAAACTTTCGGGTCCGCTTTAATGAAACAATTCCGTCAGCCAACTTCAGCGAATTTGGGTCATCGCGCACTCCGTGCAGCGGCCCGGGGATTTCATTACGGATGTAGTACGCTCAAACGTAAACATAAAAAGTGCTGTTAGTTCGCTTGCTATTTATTTCAAATTTACGAATTCAAAAGCAAAACTACTAGCAAACTACGTACGTATCACCGCTATATACGGTGCACATGCACAGTGCAATAGCTCTAAAACTTTCAGGCTCGGTTAAAATCCCATTCTAGCGTACGAGAGTGAGTGAAACAAACTTCTCTTTCACTCGCTCTAATCGAAGTTTGTTTGAAAGATGTTATGGCACTGTACATTGCATATATTCATTCACGAATTATTTTAGCTAATTTAAATAGTTCAGTACGAAAACTGAAACGGAAATAGCTACCCAAAAACACGTCTAAAATTTATCGTAAGAACCTTGTCTCAGAACAACGCGCCATCAAGATTTCCATCTCGAGAGCATTTAAGAGACGCCCGTCAATTGAGTGCTCGTTGCCTTTATTAACTGTTAACTAGGCCGGCTGTTTATGTAAATTGTTATTGCTTTTTTAAGAAAAAACCTCGTTTGACACGTCGCGTTTCCCGTTATTACTGGAGGAAATCCCCGCTTAGTCGGGGACAATGGGATTTTGAAGGTAAATAAGTCTTTAAAAGAGGAATAAGTAAATTAGAAGCGACAAGATAGGAATCTCCCCTATTTTTTGCCGAAGACGGGGCGAAAAAAGGCGATCGTGGCCGAGCTGCGCTACTACGGAGTGATTTACGGAGGATCTGGCTGCGGAAGGTTAATCGAGATTGCAATTTATGACCGCATTCCTTTGCATTTGAATTTAGAGTTATTTCAATTCACGTGCATTGGGTGTTTAGGGAACTTCGGTCATGCATAGTCAAATTGAAAATGCGTTTTCATTCAAGTACAACAAAATAATTACATCACAATCAACAACTAATATTTTTCTGTAATTTGTTCGTGTGCTATTTAAATCTGTAAAAGAGTACCTAAGACTTATATAATCAGACTTAAACCATGTATTTAAAGACAAATCCTAAGACACCTAATAATAACGAGCAAAAGTAAAAAAAAAAATGGTGCTGTTTGTAGGCAAATATAAAAAGTCCCTCTCCACAGTGTCTTAAAATTATATTTTAAGGGTGATTGCAGCGACACTCTAGCTGTCGCAGCTGCGGCCGCGATACCTACTTATTAAGACATCGACCACCTTAAGGACAAGCTCGGGAGGCTATTACACCGGGGCATATCTGAAAGATTACGGTAATAGCTTTTTTCCACATAAAAAATGTTTACAAATTAGTTTTTGATCAAATATTCGGTTCGAAACAAGAATTGATGTGAGTTAGGAAGAATTTTTTGACCCAACCTTTTTGTAAATAATACAAACTATGTTCATTGCAAGCTTTTAACCTGACCTACTAGAAATTACTCTTAACATCAATTACCAGCCAAAATAGTTTTTAATCTATAAATGAAGAGGACATGAAATTGAGATAATATAATTCTAGTACTATGACAATACCTAGTTTTGAATTTTACACGTCAAAAATCTACTAGAAGTTCCCAAGAGAAGACCACTGCTGAGAAGAAACACCGCAAGAAACTCAACAGTCAGTCATTTGTATCAGTCAACAGTCAGTCATCATTGTAAGCTTATTCCAAAATTCGAAATATTAGAGACAATTAACAAATAATAACTATAAGTAAGTCATGTAAAAGTAGCATTGAAGATTAGTGAAATATGTTAGAAGCTCCTGGGATTATCCAGTTCTGTTTCAGTGAAACGCCCATTGACTTAGAACTGGACAATCCACTTGTACCCAAATGCACCCAGGAGCCAGCCGGTGTCTGTAATCTCTACGCATCAGGAATTAGAGTCACCGGCATCTCTTACGCAGTATCGTGTGAAATTCATCTGTGCAGGGCTTTAGCAAACATATCTGATGTTTTGCAAAATCAAGGAAATCCCAGGAGTATTCTGAATGGATTGTTTTGCTTGATGCAAAAATAATCGTGGGACTTACAAGAAAAGTTTATCCAAAGGTTACAGGTATAAAATGCCTAGTCAAATGCTTTAGAAAGGATTTTTTTAACTTCTCTTGCGACCTTTACAAACCTCCTAGTTACCACTGCATGTTACATCTCACAGCCCTGCGCTTCCGTTCCATGACCATGCCATCCGAGAAGTCTGATCGTTTTTTCCGGATTTTTTACCGTACTGGAGTTTTATGGACCTTGAGACGATCATACTCTTTTTCAATGGCCTTAAACGCATCGGTGATTAACCGCCTGGTGTTGCAGGTATCGATGGGAGGTTGTGATCTCCATCCATCAGTTGATCCACTGACTCGTTGGCCTCCTCTAGCATAAAAAAAGGTAATCGTTGAAATACAATGCTTACCATCGCCTGTCACCTGTCATTCTTACGTTTGTTATTTAGAAGGCTGCGTGCTAGTCAGTTTAGCCAAGAATATCATTATTTGGAGCACATTTACTTTTTGAGGCACAAAGAGAATTGCAGCAAGCCATATTATTGCTCTAGTATGTTAACTTATGTACTCTGTTTTTATGAGATTACTCTAGTAAATATACAGTCCTTGGTCCCAAATGACTTTCCTTTGGAAATCTTCAAAAAAAGAGCATACTCTTTTCTCAAAGGAGACATCTACGATTCCTCTCCTGGTGTAACAGGAGTTCATGGGCGGCGGTGATCACTTCATCAGGCAACCTGGCGGCTCGTGCGTTCTCTAGCATGATCAAAATATTTATTAAACCCACTAACATCAGCGGTCACGTAATTTCCCAGCATCCCATCACGTTAAGCGTCGGCCGAATTAGCTTCGTCCGCCCAAGGGCGGCTGCGCGTGGCAGCCGTCAAAATATTCCCGCTCCTACAGATTCATTCCACAACTTTATAACGAGACATTTTATCTCAACGAGCTGGATTGGGGAAGTAATTAGTAATCATTTTGTAAGGTTAGGAATTTTGTAACGATGATGTTCGTTATGCTTTTGCGGTATATTTTTCATAAGTCGAATTTTAGTTACAGTAGTGTTACTTAGAGATTAGTTTTAAGTTAATATGATGATTTACAAACTGTTATTTAGGTATATGCGCAATTTTAATTCGATAATTCCCTTTAAAAGGATAAGAAATGTAAGTCTACAGAGATTGCTTTTGAATACCAAAGAAGGTTTATAATTTTCGATTATTCAAAATATATGTACTTTAAATTAATATTGCCTCCTGACTACATCAATCCTACACTAATTGACCCCAACCGAAGTCCTCGGTTAGCTAGATATTTAATAAACAAAGAAAGTTAAATACATACTCGTATCAACCACTAAAGTACTTCAATTAAATATGTAAACAATTCATTACAAAAACAAAAAAAACAAAAAAAAAACAAAAACATAAAAGCATGTAAAGACTACCTTTTAAGGAATCCCTTCCACTTAACCTTTAAGAAATTCTAAAACCAATAAAAATAAAAGACAGCTATAACGTTAAGGACTAAAAATAAAAAAAATAACCTTCTCACTAATCGTTCAAATAAATACACTTGTGGACAACACAACCACCCCTGGCGAAGAACCAAGGCTTCGAAATAGCCTCGTTTGTATGAAAAACGCACTCTGACCTTAAGTGTACATTTTGCACTTGGATCGAACTTTGACCGCAAGGCTAGCTGCGTAAGCAGGGTTACTAGTATTACCACCAACTATCCTAACCACGGGGTCCCAGTTTTTAAAAGATCTCCAAAACTAAAATTGGTTAGAATATCAAACAGGATTTATACATTTTTGTAGACAAATCTTCCAAATTATCTACATTTCCCAAAGGACAGCAGTTTCACGAGTCTGGGAATGATCTTACAAAGTAGTCTCCCGGCAGAAGCCGAGCCCGGAGCTTTACTGCTATGCTAATGTTATAGACAGCAAAAAAGTTAATGTCAATGATAAGTGCTGGCCCTGGGGAGCGATGGTGTATATTGGCGGCGAAGGGAGTTTCTTAGACAACGACAGATAAACAATTGACGGCCTGAGATCGCTTAAGTAAAAAAATAAGGCATACAAAAGTATCTACAGTTACTTACTGATTAATTAACACTGAGTAAATGAACTAAATCCATTGGTGATTTTTTATTAAGCGAAAATATACCTACCACTAGGTATGGTGCCACCCCCGCTCTTTTAATGTTCCCATCAAAAGAAATTGTGAACCATGTAAAGCTTATATGAGTATATTGGTGACACGTCTTTCTCAATCAGTTCTAGTGATTCTAATTGAAAAATACATTTTAAGCTATTTTTAATCTTAGTCATCTTTACCCGTCACTAGTAAACTCATCAAATTATAGACAATTTTAATGGCGCTTTGTTTACATTGTTCACAAGTTTTATTGATGATGACCTTAAAGCATAATGATGATACAAGTACACATCGTAATCACCAGGTCAGCGCCTTTCTTTTTTCTTTTGTGGGTCAGGTTTAATTAAATTAAAAACGTAGCACAATAGCGAATCATAAACATCACTCATACCGCCGTACTTAGACATATTCTAGACAAATAACTCGTTCCTTTTTCAAATCTGTGTATGAAAAATCGTTACTAAAGAACTACTTAACCGACGTTCACTGAGTCTGAAACCCTTTAGGAAATTATGCGAAGTCTTGCCAATTATCACTTTTAGTTCACTTTTTACTAAATAAATCTACAAACGGTGTCATTACCTTATTATTTACTTAAATAACCATTACCTTAGCCTGGGAAATATTTTCTTTCATACTCCCTCTCAATCAACAGCACTAGCAAATTGTAGTCATTTCGCATCCGATCGCCCTCCAGAGGCCGGTATAAAAAGGAACGGAGCACGTGGGATTAGGGGGGGCCTCGTTAGAGACTTAGTAATGCTGGGACCTTTTCCACAAAGCTGTACAAGTGTACAAGTCGCCAAAATTAACAACTTTTTGTATGGAAAACTGCAGAATTTAGTCGTCTTGTACCTTGGTAAAAGTTCGCAAAACAGGGCCCAGGTATCTCGGGCGACTTTAGCGAGTCGACGAACTCCGTATGCTAATAACTGTGGAAGTGGTTTAGGTTTTAATATAGCTTGCTGGTTTTTAAGTAGCTTTGTAGTTTCTTGTGTTTTCAATTATATACACTTTACAGGTTGTCCGAAGATTTCAAACGCATGAAAGGGTTTATATTAAAGTTTATATTGAATAACCAAGCGCTCCTGTGTTATGTAATGATATGTGACAAGCGTCTTATAAAGGTTCTTTATTGGATTCTTATGTAGTCACTCATCATGAAATCTATTATTTATCACTTCTTCTTAAATTTAAGAGCAAGGCTCTTGTTGGTGGAGTAATTTCCATGAAAAGGCTCTAGAAAGAATTCTAGAGCCTTTTCTTTTAGGGCCTGATAGGTCTCGACTCGACGTCTACTTTTTCTTTTATCTGATCCGTGAACGTTCTCCTTGGCCTTCGTCTCTTCCGTTTCCCTTTTTTTTATCACAATCATTATAAATTTAGCCGAGAAACGTCCACTGCTGGGCATAAGCTTCCTTTAAAGCTAGCTACTAGGATTAGTCTCCGACCTTATACTTTATATAAATGCTAGACAAAAATTACCCCCAATTCACTCTTAAGTAACTAAAGATAAAATATCAAACTAAGATCCTCAACGTACGAGTGTAATAAATTACTTAATTTACACACCCACTGAACGTTAACGTTTAAGACAGCGTACATCGATCTCTTCCCCAATCTTAAGTAGAGTTCCGTAGGTGAAATTTTACATGCAAATGAATTAATTCTTCGTCGGGTGTGTTCGCGGTGCATCGGCGAGGCGATGCCTCGTTGCATTCATAATGCAGGTTCATTACAAGCCCTCGATGAGTCTGGCTGCATCTAATAGGTTTGGAAGAAGCGCGGTTCAATTATGAGTGTTATTAAATTGGTAGCTACTCGTATCTATGCATTGTCTAGCGTTTTAGCAATCATGGTTGGGGGTTGGGGTTTCTGTTGTGAGGAGAATTGTATTGGAATGTGATGTTGAAGCTATATCAACGTTTTGTGTAAGGAATATTCAAGAATGTATTGGCTTTGTCTTGAATAGCTTGAAGAAATTATGGAGTAGTTCTATATGGTAACCAAATGGAGTTTGAGCATTTAATGGATGACGAAGACTTGCTTTCAGACAGTTTGGTAGCGCATAGTCTCAATTTCATGCATCAAACTAGGTAAACGTTTAGTAGATGTAGGTAGAAAAGTTATGCTTCTACTCAGATCAATTTCAAAAATTCCATTGTTTTTCTACCATACCTTAAATAAATTAAGTGCTATTTTTACCCTCTATTAAAAATCCGCTCTCCTCAAACTTGTTCAAGCTCGGTAAACACATTTTCCTTGAGGCTCGTGTGCATTTTTAATTTTTATCTCCGCCGGCCGCGGATGACGCGTTGAATTTTTACTGAAGCTCGTCTTATTAACGGGGGGTTAACTAGCAAGTGACTCGCGGAGGCAGGTGACAAGCCGACAACGGGTTGCATTATTAAACTTCTTTATATTTAAGAGCATTTTTTGATCAGCTGAGCTTGAGCTTGTTCGTCATTCAGACGACCAAACCAAAAACCTCAACTTTTATAATACCTTTTTCATGGTAAGTAGTAGCGGTGTGTTTTATTTTGATCTTTGAAGTGTCTCATTTATTTATCTTTATTCTAAACATTGAACCTTGTAAAATATACTATTGCTAAATATTGTACAGGAAACTGTAAAAGTACGTTGTTACTAGGTAAATTACAAGATTCAAATAGCATTCACCAAACCAAACTTACACATCTAATCGGTTATAAAGACAAAACAACAGCCATGACTATCTCCCATCTCACGCACCATATTTCCAAGACTCAACTCCTTCAGACGGTTCGGTAGATAAACTCTCGTCTGATAAAACAAACCCTTCTATGTTTATCACGAGGCATGATTTAGCGCGACAGCCCCATTTCACGCGGTGCGTTCTCAAATTGAATTGATATGTTTCCGCTAACGCCGGCCGCGGCATTTTTCAGACCATATCGCGTATGACGCGCAAACGGGCGGAACGGTAGCGTCAGCAAGAGGGGCTCGCAGAATCGTTCTGATATGTTATAAAGAAGGAGTTTTTAACTTACTGGTCCGTTTTATTTAAAGTTACTATGGGATATCGTTAGACACAGACATCTCCCCGAATCTCTACATATTTTTGTCAACAGGAAACTGGTCAATTTAGAGAGCATGATCAAGTCTATCAAAGGGAATGTATAAAATGATCCCACCAGAGTGGGTGAATATTAATGTACTTACATGAGGTAGATATTATATGATTTGATTGATTTTGTTTTGATTTTGTTTTATCTGTGTAATGTGGTTTTGTTTTGTTGCGAATAAATGTCTCTTTATCTTTATCTTTATCTTTATATTTCCATGCCATAAAAACGGTGGTTTTTCACTATACTTTAAGTTTCTTGCAGAAATCGAATCGAAAAAACGAATAACAAGACACGTTAAGAAACATATTGAATTTCTAGACCGTTGGAGCCTTTCTGAAATGGTTTTTAAATATGTTTTTTTTATTGGGATAGTTTAGTGATAAAATCTCATTATATGCACGCATTCATAGATAAATGCGTTATATGTTAAATGATTCATTAATAAATAAATAAACTTATAATATTATTACTAAGCTCTGCTTTAAACATCGAAGTTGAAAGTTACATGTCTCCGTATCTTTCTTATAATTCAGAATCTAACGATAACTTCCTAGTAATTATTCTGATACTCGAAAATTTTGATACTTTCAGATTTTGTCTAATATAAAACACAGTTGGCAGGCTCAGCACTTCTCTGCAGACTGTACACACGATGTGAAGTATGAGATAGGGGTGTAGTAAAGAGTGCAAACGATCGGGTCGCCGTGTCAGACGCTCCGACATCGCCGATCGCGCACATCTCTTATTTAGCGAGGTATTCCAGTGATATATGAATCAGATAAAATTATATGTGATTGTATGTAATATGTGAGGCAAGAGAGCTCCGGTTGCATACAGGAGATTGATCAATAAAAGTACCTTTAATACTAGTGTTATAAGTTTCTTATGATAATTTAATTATTTATGGTAGAATCGTGAAGAAAAATAATGCTATTCTAAGCTTAGTCGCTTTGGTAAAAGACACGGTGTAACTACTGCATCTTTCATCTCACTTTTTTCTAGTTCTGAATATAAATTTCAAAAACTTACCGTAAAACGAAAACCGCTCAAACAAGTTAAGCAGCCGTTTCAGTAAACTATGCCCCCCGCGGCGCAAAAAACACAAAAGGGCGCACCTTGCCCTACCAACTGTATCAAAATGATAAAAATGTAGAGATCCAATAACCATTCATCCATCAAGTGTCAAGATATAATCTCGGATGGCGCGACTAGCTTAGCCCTCACTCGGGGAGCCGAATATAAAAATGGCTCGAAGATTTACAGGTTCTGAGCAAGATATCGCCAACAGATTTTGGCTGCATTGTGGCTGCCTACGGGGGCTTGGAGAACTTTCAGAGATTTAGGCTAGAGATTTATTTATTCCGTGTTATAAGCAAAGTTGAACAAGTTACGTTCTTTCCAGCTAAAAGAGTCCATCCGCCAGTTAATGTATGTAAAAATATAAAATTCTAACTCCAAATTCGTAAAATATCGAGAAAATAGACAGATTGAAGGCGAGGACAGCCTTTAAAGTTTTTAATAACTAAAAGCTTGATTATACACAATCTCGTAACATCACATACTGGTATTATTTTCTGCTCTTTAATGACTAAGTTAACTTAAATATAATGGCAAAAGACGCACATTTTGATTGATTAAAAAAAAGTTCAGCCTCAAATGTTTAAGGTAGGCACTTAAAACTACGGAAGAAAAAGTATTTTACTATTTTCTTCAAGATATTGCGGCTCCGTAAGAAATCTGTTTGTATCTGGCGTTCCCGGCGCCCTTCAAACTCTTAAGCTCGCGGCCACTCGAGGTCTCACAAATCTTTCATAATCTCGCCGATCCCGGGAGGGGCGTTTTTCATAGTGCATCCTACAAGTTGAGGGCAGGCCAAGTAAAGTTCAGCCTTCAAATATATTATGGATGTATTTCGTACGACACTATCCGAATGGGATTACATCCGTGCATATTTATACGTGTGTGACGCGGTCCCGGAAACAATGTTTTAATTTTTTCCCGTATCGCATCACATATTAATACCCAGCGGAGGGCATACCTGGTACCTGGTAGGTATTCATAAGCAAATACAAGGCGAGGGACCCCATAATTTTCGGTTTGCATTTTTCCATCGCGACCGCGAACTCGATCCCGTTCCCAAGGGCTAGCGGACGCTCGGCCTCAAAAATATTAATGAAAAATTTTACATAAATTTATTCGACAGAGGGGTCTGTGCCGTCCCGAGAGCCGATGGGGTCCGCTTCTGTTTTTTATTTATTAATTTAATGGTATTTTCGGTCTAATTACCTGGCTGAGGTATAATTCATTGGCTTCGCGTAACGGGTACTTTGCGGGCTCGTATGTGTGAAAATTTATGTTTTTTTAATAACGGGCACTATATTACACTTAAAACTTGATTTAAATCAGAATAATTACCTACAGATAAAAAAATCAATATCGTGCGCTTTTCAAATCCAGTTTCATACATTACTCGCCTCGGGTAACCCTCTCCCCCGGTTTATTGGACTTCTATAAAAAGCAAAGCATTCTTAGCTTAACCCTTCACCGACGGCTTCAAAAGAACAAACGCAATATATCGGGGGTTCGGCTTAATTTGCCGCTACCTAACTTTAATGCGAGTAGCCCGCCCGAATGCTCCAAATTACTCCGCGATATTTTTAACGTGCGGAATGCACCCGTTTTGGGTTTCACGAACAATATTAGCAGAAGCTGTGATCACGGTAGGGTTAAGATAGCCAATAAACAGAAAATGACGTAGAACAGTAAGAATTTACAAAAGAATTTAGCGCGATCGATTTCTAGTAAGAATTTTAATTTCCTATCTATGGTTTCAGCAATGAATTAGTTACGTACTTTCAGAAAATGGCATTTTTACAATTGAAACAAAATGGAGGCGCACGCTCTCCTGATTTTTTTCCTGAGATGAATTTTCTATCTAGGGGACAGTGGCTTCTTACCGTGTTTACAGAGAGATGCGGAGGAGTCCCACTTTGTTGTTTAATGAAATTATCGGTTTACCGAATAAATGAACAAAGCCAGATTTCGCTTCCGACGGTTCGGTCAAAAACTGGAGGGGAGCGTGTTTTTGTTTCCCTCGGAGGTGGTCGGAATGGACTCCTTTGTGGCATTCCTCAGCCGGCGCTGTACTTAATCAATTATGATCGATTCGTTAATTCGAGATGCAAAGGGGATTAATGAGCATTCGCAAACAAAAAGCAATTCTGTGGGCTCCGCGCTCGTAGAGGAAGGGAGAGTATTGCCATGTTTATATGTTCTAGCGGAAAGGCTCGCGGCACGCTCGACATGGCCCAACTAATAGTCGCAATTAGAGTCGTCCGTGAAAGAATACAGCGACCCTCTGCACCGTGCCGGCAGTTCCGCTTAATTATATAAAATACTTAAGTAAATGATGGCTAATTCGGGCCGTGCTCGGCGCCCCGTAAACAAGAGGTGTGACTTTCCACCATTGTCGACGATCTGTCACTTCCACTTCCGCAGCGGTCCCTTTTCTATCATTCTTTTTCTTATTGTTGCCTTTTACACCAAAGAATTCTTTCTTCTTTTTTTCGCCGGCGCCTGCAATTGTCACCCTCCTAGTGTTTGTTGTGAGCGGCGTTGATTAAATACTGCTGTCAAATTTAGTTAATTTTTCTTTCCTGAGTACAAAGTTTAGATTTGATGACAATTCAAGAGCAAAGAAGACGAGGGTTTGAATTTCTATTGAGTGACCGGGTGCTTTTATTAAATACCTGCCCTTACAGAATTAACAATTCTGATTTATAAATTTTGAATTTTCTGTAGCATGCTGTTTTTGTTCCTATTAATATTCCTGCGTATTTGACGACCCTGTCAAATATTTTGATTCTAAATTATTTTTTTCATCCGTGTCGTCGGCGTGTCGAAGGAAATTTACATTTAAATAGAACATCTGCGGGCAACTCGACCCTCTCAAGGCTTCTATGGCGTTTTTCTTAACCGCTAATTTGTAAATCGTTCCGTAATATCGGAAAATTAAAATGCTGATGTCATATTTTACTCGCTATTTATATGCTAATACCAACCGTACTGAAGGGATGGATCTTGATTAAAATATCAATGGGTGAGTAATTTGTGAGGTGATAATTTAAGACGTCCCGGCCAATATAGAAAATTTTGCAGAATCCGTGCAAGAAATATCAATTTGTTCTTGTAAGACATTTGCATCCCGTGGAAAGTGAAATGCCTGCTATTACCTCGAACGTTAAATTTTCTAGGGCGTAACATCTCTGATGAGCTTTAATCTCGTCGGTTATCCCATTCCTCTCGGCGTAACATCGCTGCAATTATTTGTAAGAAGGGTTGAGCCGGCAGTAAACCTAATGCCGCAATATTCGTAAATTAAGAGCTTGCCGGCGTCGGCGCGTAAATATTATTTTTTTATGTTAATAACTGCGCGATTGCGTTAATAAAGCCTTACATCCCGTAATTAGCCGCCATTGTCTGCGAGGCGGCGGCGCGGACTTGACGGATGAATTGAAATTATATCTTAGAGAAGGCTTCGTCTTGAGCTGGGCTGTCAGCTTCGGGCTCGCTCGCCGTCCGCGTTGTTGATAACTTATTCAATAAATGTTATAACGTTCTATTACCCATTTATATCGTAAGTTTCCAAACGAACGACCGGCTGGAAGTCACCTATTATTCCCGCGTAGTTTTTAAATTCCGTCGAGCCGATTACTTGCAATAGTGCTCGCATGCGATATTTATATTGAAATGAGTCGAGTAATCTGTACCGCTGAATACACAATCTTCATTACGTCACAGCCAGTGGGTCCATTAATTAATAAATTAAACAAAGGCGCTCTTCATTTTGCAGCGGTTTGCTTGAGCCGCAGCGAAAATATTTGCCATGTATAAATTCTCGGCGAGATGATGAAGACAACCCTTCACCGCCGCGCCTTCTTTATAGCACTATTTGTGTATTTTAATTACTGTCATTATATGCTAACGACTACCATCCCTTTTTCTTATCCTCCTAAATGGGTTATTGCAGACTTATATCTATATACCACAGTTTTGTCGACTCATTTTGATGATTTAAATAATAATAAAGGCATTCTCGGCGTCGGAAGGATTGTTTCTTTAATTTTTTGCAACGTTCAACGTTTTGATTAATTGTTTTGATGTTGCTAGGAGATTTCGTTTGTAATTTGTTTTGCGTTATTAACTTGACGGGGAAGTCGTTAACTGAGCTGGAAAATTAGTCGTTTATTATTTAGCAGAACGTTGATTTCGGTTAAAAAATTGCTTTAGTAAACCACACATAAACGACCACGTTTTGTGGAGATTATCTTTTACAGATTATAATATTTAATCTTAATAATTGTTTGTCAGTTGTTCATTTGTGAGCAGCGGACACAAAGCAACTGTCGCCGGGCTAGCCGCTCGCAAGATTAAACAAATGGCCTCATTTAACAACATCGAATAGCGATCGCATCTGTTGCGAAAACTCACAAATTTGCGCTCTAATTAAAACAGTGTGATTTTGTTTCCCTTTTTTGTTTGGCATCGGAATTTCATTAAAACTGAACTTAAGTAAATGTCACTGATTGAAATAATATTTAATTAGATTTTTATCTTGGGATGGGAAAGATATTAGATGTATAAGATGTATATAACAGTACGTATAGTATTGATTCAGTAATAGCTTAACTTCCCTTTGGTAGACACCACCTGCGTGATAAAAAACTAACCTCAATACGAGTACAAGCGCTAAAATATAATTTTACTCAGTGGCTGTTTTTATCATTGACATGTACAACAAGCTAGGCACCTTTTTTATGAAAAATCTGAATGACAGATAGATTTAAAAAAAACGGCCAAGTGCGAGTCGGACTTGCGCACGAAGGGTTCCGTACATTATCTATACAAAATTAACAAAAAAACCGCAAAAAAAACTAGTTTGTTGTATGGGAGCCATCCTTATATATTTATTTTATTTTAATTAAATTACTTATTTTTAAAGTGAATATTCAACTAAATATTTAGTGAATATTCCAAGTGTCTACCTGTTGCCGTTATTAAAATCGAGCTAAAAACGGGAAAAAAATCACGTTTGTTATAGGAGCCCCCCTTAAATATACAATTTATCCTGCTTAGTATTTTTTGTTATTAAAAATTCAATTGTCTAGCTATCACGGTTCATGAGATATAGCCTGGTGACAGACAGACGGACAGACGGACCTTACCTTTGGGTATGGAACCCTAAAAAAAGAGTATAGCAGCCATACAGAATCAGAGACCATTGATGTACAAACTATGAATTTCCTATTACGCATAATGTCTTGGGACAAGAAAAGAAAGCCACCCACATCCGCAGCAAATTTCCGACTTTTAATAAATCCCGAAATTATTCGACAATGCCACATAATGCGGCCCAATACGGTATTGCTCCGGCGTGAGAAAACACACCCCATGGCGCGGCGGAGATGCAAATCGGCTCGGATCTTAACGACACATTTTATTTCCCTCGCATGTTGAAATCTGGGAATTCTTTTACATAATCATGTGCTGAAAATATAACAGGTTTTTAGCGAGGGGCGGTTGATAAACTCTCAATTTTGTATGCGTGCGGGAATAAATACAATTCTATTTAGCATAATCTTCGTATGGCTTTCGTACTGTGGAAATATTATGTCTTTGCTGTAAATACACTTGATTATTTACTAGTATAGGTACCCAATTTCAAGTATTCATTCTCTTGAGCTGACTTATTACCTTTTTTTACCCAACTGCATAAGAAAGAGAGTGTGCTTTAAGGTATTTATAAATATGTATGCATGTGGGTTTGTAAGTTTTCATATCCCTTATACAAAAAATGTACATTAATATTATAAAGAGGAAATATTTGTATGTTTGTTCAAAACCTCTTTCACCATTTTAATGCTACATTATCCCAGAGTAACATAGGCTACGTCTCATTTCCGCGCGGATGGAGTCACGGACAACAGCTAGTATATTATAAAAAACACAGGCAACCGGGTTATTGGAAAATGTATACTTGAAACAAACGACATTATTAGGGTTTCTGAATATTATTATTAAGCCGAATTCACTCAACAACACACATACAAGTAAGTGTTCTATTTATGAGTACAAGCTTTTACCATTCCAGTGTTTTTCTACAAAAAATCGCTCCGCGGATTTGCATCACAATGCAGTGTTATCGCGTACTTAATCGCATGTTTGGAGAGCAAATGTGTGCTTTAGCTCTTAGCATAAAATTCTAACTCCATTTTAAGCACGTGAGGAGTAAAATAATTTTATCCCCGAAACCTCGTTTTATGCTATGCTTAAGAATACGAGTTGTAGCTTAGTGCTTGATTTATGCCCTTATGGATCCAGCGGTAGATTATAAATATATTAACAAATATAGGTATCTTACTTTGAGAGACAACGATATCCATCATAACATTCATCATACCATGTCCTACATGACATAGATTAACAAAATCGGTATCCAAATTTTTTTGTTCAGTGAGGTAATAAAATTAAATATTAAATTATATAGAAATCTTTGTTTTAGTTAAGCAGGAGTTATAGTAAAAAATCACACAATAATTAATTATTTTATAAATTCCCGCAAACTCTACAGATAGGGCCCAATAAGAAAAGACAAAACAAACACCTGATCGAAATTTTGTTCAGACAAACATAACTGACTAATACGGTATCATTCTTTGCTATCAGGTGTAACCTCGTCACCATCATCCTAACATCATCACTTGTCCATATTTACAGCGATCATTGCTTTTTACGCAGCCGTTCCACAGGTTTACGGCATGTCAACGGTTTACTGTTATGTCACAAGAAAAAGGGGTTAATGTACCATTTTTATAAAGGAACAGGTGTAAATTTATCTTTATAGGTGTTTACGGTCCTTTTCAGAGTATCGTCTGGTCATCACTACGAGATGAGTGAAGATTGTAGTTGTTTTAAGGAATACCCTTGGGAAAGCAGGTTTAAAAATCAAGGCCAAATATACCTTCTCCCTTGTCTTAATCCGGTTTTTCAACATATTGCCGAATATATAGTGCCTCCTGCTTGGCTACAGCATAAGAACATAATAAGCAGAGCCAAATGCCTCTCCACCTTTCCAATAAATACGAAAGCACGCCACTCGCTCACATATTTATTGCCATTGAAAATCCAGTTCTGAAAATGTATTCGGGCGTACGGGCGCGGAGCATGTTTCCTTGTCGCATTAGGCATAAGTAGTGCTCTTTCCTCACCCTATTAACTGTGATATATGCGACGATTCTTTTCCCAAATCCTCGAAACAGAAGGGAAGCGGTGTCATATCGCGCGCTTCACTAACTCAACCGCTTCTGCCTTACGATTGCATACGTGTGTGTAAGCAAGTACAAACAGATGACAATCGTAACTGATATTCAATCACACAAGCATCTTGACGTGTGTGCGTTAAATTCGTTCTGACTCATTGTTGTGTTGGCTTCACCTCTACACGCTTACACAGCATCTCTCAACTGATTTACCTATACGACGAGCGAGACGTGCTAATTCCATGCTGATAAATGAATGCCTTCGAATGTGCAAATGGGAAATTTTCAGGTGATTCGTCAGATGCTTGTGGCTCTGGAATGCTGGGAGGTTTTTGCAGGTAATGGTAGATGTGTGCAATTACATGCGTCACTTAGTTTTGCTGTCTGTCTTAAAGGAGTATTATTAAGTATTGTTTAGTAATCACACGTCAAACAAGTAAATTTGACATTGAATTTAATTTTGTCTTCAAGCAAATGTTTCTGCCATTAAAGTCATTTAAAATTAAATGGATGCTAATAAAGATCAAAGGCAAGTTAAAGATTATAATCATCAAGCTTAAGGTGGCGCTGTTGATATTAGGCCTGCTTTGATTTACACATTCAGATAAATAGACACCAGGGGAGCGCTGGGTACACACGGAGCCCTGAGGCGATGCGAAAAACCTTTACGCAATCCAGACTAATAAGAAACGAACACGCACGAAAACGCGGTTCGCATGTTCAGACAAAAACGATGTTCCCCCACAAGCGTGTGATGTATGCAAAAAGGGAATTGAATAAGGTGATTTCGTTCGGGGTCGCTCCCGTAGGAAAAGAATCCGCCGCGGTAATGGCGAATACAATAAATTTTCATAAACAAATTGCGATTTGATGGCGGCATATCGGCGGGCGCGCGTGTGCTAACTCCCAATAAGGATTGATAGGGAAACAATGTCGCGACACTGATTGAATGTCAATTTGAGGTGCGGGCTGTCGCCGGAATAATTCCCGTATGCCTTAATGGTAATAAGACAACACAGGAACCGTGCTGCTGTCACTTTCTTCCAAGTGAAAAGCAAGGAAGATGGAGCTCTGTCTTCATGCGTGGAAGGAATGCTAAGTGCTTTAACGATGTGAGGATGTGTGGAATCGATTTTGTCTTCGTGAAATCGATTATGGATTGATTGTTTTTCTTATAAACGGGGGAGCATTACCAAGTCTACCCGCATAATGAACAACAGATGGTGGACCTTTTTGCGAGTTGTCAATGCGCAATAACTCTAATGTTTAGTGGACGATCTAGCTAGATGTTTAGAAATATTGCTCGGAAATGTGAGCGAATTGTAAGTAATACTTTGAAATTTCATAAAGAATGATTTTTATTAACTCGGGGTTGATATAAAGTTTGATCTCTTTAAATAATATTAGGGGCCAACCACACACAGATTCACCTAGTCCCAAACTAAGTTATTTTATGTTGACAGGGATACTTACCTATATAGAAAAATACATAGTAAACATCCAAGACTCAGATTAAACAAAAAAAATGGCCTTAACGTGAATGGACGCCAGGACTTAGCTAGCTTCGTAGGCAGGGTCACTATCAACCAGGCTAGCCGTGACGTCAATAATATTTATGTGAATAGTTTTTAATCCTATCCTATCTATGTATCCTATCCTTTTCCAAAACAATTAATCATTTCTAACCATAAAAAATCACATTGTTTACTTCAACTTAACCTAAAACATTCTCCGAGAAGCCGTGAATCAGTATTCATAAAGACTATGGATGATTTGGAAGTGTTCACACATGCGACAGTCGCGGCACTTACGTGGCGTCGAGCGGTTTGACTTGCAAAGCAGCCGGGAGATTTTTCAGGGGACGTAATGACTGCTTGATGTGTTTCAGCTTGCCCAGTATGGAGACAGTTTCAAAGCTGTATTCAAGTTTCATTTAAAAGCCAGAGCAACTTAGACGCGTTTGATTCCTCGTGAGCCTTTGAAACGATAACAATTGATTTAGTCGTAATCTCATATGATGTGACTTGACGACGGAACATTCCTACTTACATTACTCAAACGGAGGATTCTCATTAAATATTCAAATAACATTTCCTCACATATGAAGGAAACGGGATTGTCACAATCTGCATTGTTTCAGATGTCACAACGCGGCCCTTTGACTCGGCACGGCCCTTCTGTTCGCTCTCTACAGGCTAGCACAAAACGGCGCGATAAAGGCGTCTCCACACTTGGCTAGCTCGCAGGCGCGTCACCTTTGATGCGCGTATGATTGCCTGCGCCCGCGACACATTGGATCTATATTGTTGTCTTTTTCAAGTTTCGTAATAAGGGATGAGGGTGTATTAAAGCCTTTTATCCGGCTCGTCACGCCGCACGTGGGGTCGGAAGGGGTTTAAGGTGAGCAAACATTAGCTCTTTTACATTTTTGCAATTTCATCCACGACGGCTGACGGCTGTTTGCCGTGCCTCAAGTTTGCCAGAAGCGGGTTGCTGAGGGTTCGACTTCAACTCTTTGGAAAGGGTTTGGGTGAGTAAACGAGTTTTTGTTTCGTTTACAGTTTTAAGGCAGGTGTGATGAGTGTGTTATGGGCGTTGCCTCGCAACCTTTTTCCGATAGGCAATTTAACAGAGTGTGTTCACTCACGGCTTAAGAAATTGTTTCGAAAACAATCTCTCATTGCGTAAATCAGTATCAAGTTAATCTTAGCTTACATATTAATTCTCGCAAACATATCGTACTAAACATCCTCCAAGGCATCAAATGCCTTCCGCAAATTAAGGCTCATATTAAGCCACTGCCAGGCCCGCGGCCAAGTCTCACTGCCTGCAAATCTTGGCTGCATTCTCGAACATTCCAGAAGATGTAGCTCGGATTAAACGAGCTACTATATCCAACGATTACAGCGGCACTTCAGGTAAGACTGCATATTTCACGAGCGAGACAATATTAACCGCGGAGCTCGAGCGGAAAATGAGACCGTTTTTGGTGCCTAATTTACAATGCTTGTAATGTGAGGGAGCGGGCTTGCACTTAGGTGCCGGTTGCAGCGTTGGTAATAAACTAAACGTGAGCAAATATACCCATCTGTTGTAGGTATACGGTATTTACAAACTGAGGTGTTCACAAAATATAGAGATATTAAAATATTTCAAGTTCATTATAATTTTTGTAAGCAGCCTGGAACGTCCCACTGCTACGCCAAAGTTTCAATTCTACCGCTTCACGTGTCGTAATCATATGCTATCTCTCATTCTTACCTCAGGCATCAAGCCTATCTCGCTATCTACGATTTTCTACAGTGCTCGAATCGCGGTACACATGATTTATGATATGAAAATTTTCAAGACGCTTTTAAAGCCCCTTAGCCTCCTAAATCTACCACAGATAAGCAAATGAACAGGACGACAATGCACGGCGTTAATTGTGGCTGAAAGAAGCAAGACGCCGCCGCGGGCGGCCGGTGCACTCCGCTATAACTCATGCGTAATCTGTGCAGCACTCCCGCAAATTGCATATTATTGCGCTTCATTAGATGTGGATGCTTAGCTTGTGGATAGGTCGATGGTTGATGAAATTAGAAGCGAGAGTCATTATGGTTTCCTGTTCTTTATTCTATACTTCAAGTAGGCTAAACTTCAATATGGTATTTCACGCTAAACTGTATAATTATTTTGTGAAGTTGTCGTCGTGACGTTAGGTATGAAAATCAAAATGAAAAATGATTTAATAGTAATCATTATCCCACAATTAAAAAAAGTACAAATGTTAAAAAAGCATAGGAATTCTGTCAATTTATTATTAAGAGAGCTGTTGATATTTTTCTAGCAAAAGTAAGTTTACATAACACGCTCTTTTGAGTGAAGAATAATAATATTTTCCGTACTTTAATATTTTATGAACTTGTTTCGTAGTTTAGTCACGCCGTCTAAAAACCGGCATATCACGTATTTTAGCCTTAACAACTTGGTAATTAGTACACTGCAGTGCATCGTTCTTAGCCGAGAACATCAGCCTTAGTTTTACAAAGCGTTAAATTGTCGTCTGAAGGGGAAGACGCGCCGCGGGCAACCGCGCTTGGCCCGGATCATAACTCATAAGTAATCTGAGACCGCCTGCATTCGGCTGCGGTGATAGCATCCTGAACGAGAAATGTTAACCGCTTTAATTGCACTGGTGTGCTTGATTAGACGCAGGAATATCATAAATATTGGTAGGTTGTTGTGCCCTAGAGCGATTAATTCCGATCAGAGAATTTTGTTGCGATGAAGGTACGAAGTTAGGGGTTGAGTGCGCTAATTCAAGTATAGGGTATTCAGGTACTAATGAGCAAAAATAACGGAGTCAGGTTGTAATGTATTTCGACTTCACTACTATTACAGCGGCTACATAATCTTTAGATCTTTATTCTCGGATGCGACCAAAAAAACATTTTACTCTGATGGTACGTGGAGGTTTTATGCTCTCCGTTTGGTTAATATTCTTTGAGTAATTGCACTGTGAAAGCAGAATTCACCGAACATTAACGCGAAACCATCGAGTAACTTTATATCAAAACAAATGCCGTCATTAACGTACCTACCCCGTATTTAGCACATTATTCTAAAAGCACGTGAGCCACGAAGCCCCTTAAAATTACATTCGAAACAGTGCTCTTTACCAACTTTCCCATAAGAGCCCATTATTTACGAACCCACCGTACCATTAAGATTCTCCACATATCTTCGAAAGGCGCGTTATGGTAATTACGGGTCGCCATTTTATCTAGCAACTCTTCGCGATTAGAACTCGCGCTCGCTCGGTAGAAATAACAAGTCCGCGAACTTGCTTCGTTTCTCGTTCTGAAATTAATTCGGATGGAAGATATCGGGCGGCGCGATAGCGTCTTCTTCCGCGCCATTTATTGCTCGTGTGGTACGCCGAACGCCGAACGCCGAGCGCCGAGCCCGTGCCTCGCGAAGGGGTAAAGAATATCAAGATGTAACGAGCGCGGGCCGGAAGGCTCGCAAATGAGCCCGCCGACTTATCTGTGTTAATGTGGGCGAGGGTTAATTTCGTCTTACATGAGCAATTTGGAGATACCACCAATTCCGAACTCACATTTATACGCCCCTACACGTCTATAATTGTATCTGTTTCGTACTTCTAGCATCCGTATTACCTTAAGTTTCGCCCTTTAAATATTCGTTAAGATTTCGTCTAGACAAAAGGAAAATATGGTTTCGTCTGAAAACGCGGTGTGCAAACGTGGATGGATGGCGAGTAAATACGAGCGTGTATTAGGAAATGAAATTAGCTCTCGCAATCTCGTCATTGAATGTGTTTTCTGATGGAGCCGGAGCTGCGTTTAATAGACAATGCTAATGTATTCTCCTGCAGGCAGTCAGGGGCACTATTGAGTTCGCTTCGCTTGCATTGTGGCCGATTCAATATGCAACGTTTTAACGGAGCTAGACAAAATATTAAGAATATCCTGACCAGTAAATGCAGATCGGAATTGAATTAATTTGTAATGGACCACGTTTGACAAAAGATAACTAATTATGAGAGATTGGCGCCACTATAAGGCCACTATTCTAAGAATTGGTCCCTGCAAATGAATCCATATATTCTATCGAGGTAATGTAAGTCTGTTATGTACTTATGGTAAAACACTGTTGTACAAAAACATCGATACAAGGTACTAAGAAATCTTTTTTTTTTTAAAAGGTTAAAATAAAATATTAATGTTATTCAGCTTAATGCATCTAGCAGAGCTTTCCCACGCTAAAATATTGAAGAAATCGGTAAAAGTTGGTCTCATGTAAAATGCAGCGCGGCGCGGATGCGGCCCGCTTGCATATTTTGTGATGCGCGACCTGCTTACTTAGAGGATTCTGTGTCATATATTAAGGGATCCATTATTTTAATACAATAAGGTTCGTTCTTAAACGCTTGTTTCGATACTATTTTTTTCCAATAAATGTATGTAATACATAAATATACATTTATGTACATCATACGTAACGTTTTTTAAATTAATGAGTAAGGATTGGATTCTTCATTTAATCCATCATGTGTGCTTCACTTAACATTGGTTTACGAGTGTATTAACGCCCAACAAACGCTTCACAAAGCATCTTCTCAACCCTTTTTAAACTGGCCATAATTCTGAATTTCAAAATTGGAATCCGTATATTTTCCAAAATGCTGCCTGTAAAGCTGTGTCCACAAACGTTTGCGGTCGTAGGTGCGAGCTCAAAGGGCTAGTTCACACGGGCAGGTTGCGGCGTCGCGTCAAAAGGATTGACCGAAACGTGTCTAGGGCGGGATGTTTAGACCGCAGCCTAGTTGCTCCGGCAACCGCCTCGGGTTTTAGGGAAAACATGGTTTTATCTCTGAGGCGAGACTGAATGCGGCCTAATATTGGCAAACTTGCAAAGGGTAATGGGGGTCAACTACAGAAACTAATATTCGCATTGATTATGATACAACTCGTGCTGACGTCGTAATAAGAGCAACAGTCTATCGTCATAATCGTCAACGTATACGTCATATCTTTTTTCTTTTAAAATTTACATATGCTTCCAGCTACTTAGATGTGAATTCACTCGAGTATAGTATGAGTAGTTCTTGTGTAGCAGCCACTAGACAGCAAGCAAAAGGCGCACACTGAGCTGTTTACGTGAGGGCCGACTGCAAACACCGTAAACGCCTTTGCCTTCTGTTTGTACTGGACAGTCACGGCTGCCGTGTACAATTAGCCACCGACGTCTCACCTGCACACAAACTTAACAGCTGCATCTGAAACCTGCTACTGCATTCCATTTCAGTCTTTAATAGTTAGAAACAAGAGCGCTTCAGTTCCAATGGACAGTAAAGATAATTTTGTGGAATGGCGTTGAAACGTAGATGTGGCCTTTTGAGAGCGTTGTTAAGGACCTAGGTGGCTGTATTTGGGAATGTTGGGTTTTAATGACGTTTGCGATACAACAGGCACCGAGGTGTGATATTTTAAGTAGCAGTTTAGACATATACTCTGCTTAGATAATTTTAAAGTGAATCATTGCATTAAGATAAATAAATGGAATGAACATCTGGGGATAATCTCATACAAGTTGACTTAGTAACAAACTAAGCTTTAGGCTTATTGGTACAACGATAAACATACTTATTGCATTGATAAAAACATATAAACATATACATTTTCCAACATCCAGGAATAAATACTCAAATACCTCAGCAAAATATTTGCTTTTATGAACCCTGGTCTGCTTCATTGACAGCGTCACTACCATACCAACTAGAAATAACGCATCGTCAAAAAGGCTTTCAATTATAAAATCTGTTACTGCCAGTATAAAACCGTACAATAGTATTAATATAAATCCCATTCACGAAACCAGCTTCAGAATTTCATACTCAACGTAAGCCCTCTCCATCGCACCGTGTTGACTCGCAGAATGACACGAGCCCTTGACTCGACATGATCGCAATGCCAGCCCGGCAACCCTTCCGCAGCCATCCGGCTACAAATCTTGCTCGGCATCTTTATAACTCGAGTAGTACGATCCTTTAACCCAACGTAATGGGTAGGTTTACTCCGAGGGCCGTCGTAAAGTGCCCGGCTCTCCCACCAGTGGGTCCCTCCGAATTTCACGAACTATTTGCCCCGCACTAGCCCTCGCTCAGCTTTTTTGCACAGCTTTATTGTCCGGATTTCCCGCTCACCTTTATCGTTATTGTGTCCGCCCGAGTTCATAAAGGACCGCGGCTCACTATTAAGACCTCATAACCGTGGGAAAAACGATGAACACTTGAGGTTTCAAGATTTTCTAACTTTTCTAACGTTTAAGATGGCGTTATGGAGCTTTTATTGTTGAGAAAGGTTGTGTTTAAAAAGAAAAAGTCCGGTTAAGTTTTGAATAAGTGTTCTTCAAGTGGATTGTCACTGTAAGTTTTATTTTATTTATGGCGAATATTACGCTTTTATCATTTTATGTTTCGTGTACACATTTCCTACTACGAGTTATTCTCTTAACTTAGAAATAAAGTCGGTACGTTTTGTGGTGCAAAGTGGGTTAGAATATTCCAATGATAGCAACTGTAAGTATAAGTAGCAGTTTTTAGTAAATATTTCATCATGTTGCCCATCTCACTCCAAAAAACACTATATTTTTCCAAATTCTGTGACGTACCAATATAAGCAAGACATTCCAAAAATACTGGCAAATATTTTGAGGTAGGTACTGGCCAGTATTTCATTCCGAAGCATCGCCACATGACTGGCCAGTTACACAAACCATAAACCCATACACACCCGATTATCTGCCAACCTTTTTATAAATGGAACGCAGTGTATAAATCGCACGGTCAATTGGGTGATCGGGTGCGGTGCGATGGGCGTGTTAATTGAACGGGTGTATCGGCCCGGGCCGGGTGGACACGCGGATGATAATTGGCGAGTGCGAATGGTGCGGAATCGGCCATATCGGGGAATCGACTGCATGCTCGGACGTGCAGCAAGGATGTTAGAACTGCCTGGAAAGGATCTAAATACTACGATACTCAGCTGTTATTAAGGATAGGTTTGTCTGTTAAAGAATTTAATTATCTTAGTTTGAACAAGACTGAGATCAAAATTTGATAAGTATGTATCTAGCTTAATAATTTATTACAAACCTTATTTTCTTACAACACTTACAGTCACATCGCAAGACCGTATTTAATAGTTACACTGCCCGTACTTTCTCGCTCTTTCAATCGAAGTTATCAACTGAAACCCATCAATTTAAAAATGGAATGTATTTTTAGCTAGTGTTCAGTCTGCTCTGACATCGGTGTCGGCCAGGACGCCCATGCACGCGCTCAGGATAAACGCATACGATTACACGCGCCACAGGTGGCTCACATTTTTCACCGGCCCGGCCCGAGCTGATACTCGGGTACCCAACACCTCCGATTTGTCCGGTTAGTGGGAACTAGTTCGAATAGTTTTCTTTCTGTCTTCGTGATAGTACACTTTCAGTTGACATCAACTCGTAGCACTTTGCCTATGTCTATATCTTGAGAACCAGAAACTAATTCGAGTCTCTTCCTATTTCTACGGACTTTTTCTACAGATATAATATTCTAGTCTACTTCCAGTGCTTACAAGTACAAGGAGGTTTCATCTTAGTATCCAACTGTCATTTACTTACCGTCAGGTATAATAGTGGCTAAATACATACCAATTTGAAATCAAAACAGAAGCGGTTTCTTCTTTCAGAAAAATCTACGCGTACCAGGAGTTCAGAAGAAAGGAGGTGTTAAATAATTATAGCTCACTTGACAAATTGCCGGAAAAGCCTACGTGTCGCCAGAACAATTTGATACAATTTTCACCGCCTTCCTCGTACGGGCCGCAGATTTGCATATATGCGGGGCCTTATGCAAATATTTTTTCACGTTGTTTACCCCACAGGAAGGAACACCGGGTGCGCATTTTAAAAAGATTTACGCGCTTTGTCGGATCATTAAGTGCGGAACTAATTTGCTTACCTTTGAAATGTGCGAAGCTTTGTCGCCGTAATTGCAGGGTACCCGGACCCGTAACGCGATATGCAGATTTTGTCACTTGTTGGTTTTTCTGTTCGACGGTCACTTAAACATCGGGCAGAGGGGGGCTTTTGCGTGAATATTGTTATCAGAAAAGGCTTAGATAGATAGAAAATGTGCTTGTATTTTGTAACAGAATCTAAGTTTATGTTGAATTTAAAATAAATCTTCAGGAGGCGTTTTTAATTTCCGTGCAATTTCTACAAGGGGCCAACTTCTCAGCGATATTGAGCATGTGGGAATCGTTGGAATTAAATTTTCTTTGTTTTCGTTGGCAGCTCGGTGGCGTTATTAAATTTCCTTGTGTTTTTTAACGGAGCCGTATCATTAGATTGAGGGTTTCCGTCAAGAGGAAATTGTGGCGAGGGGAGCGCTGAGCACCTAAACATATTGAAAAAATAAAATCCCGGCTACTTACTGCTGACGCGGCTGCGGATACTCTACTTTAACATTTCTAACAGAAAGTTTTAATGTGTTTTCCAAAAAACATTTGTTCAAAAAATACTTTCCAAAAAAAAATAGTGTCATGTATGTATATCAGCGTCTTGCTGTTATGTGTAATATAGAAAACTGTGGTAATTACTTGAAATAAATTACCTTATTAAAAAATAATTTCGTCGATTTAAATAAGAAATATATTCTTTCCATTTACATTTAAAGACTATAACGTGCCCTTTAAAATGGAAGTCGCATAAATAATCAAGCAAGACTTGGCAGACTTCTGCTATTTACAACATTTATTTAAAAAATGCTCTATTTCGGCATATTATTTTATAAAAAGTGTTTAAGCGTTCTTCGAAGTAGAGCCACCTCGCCCACGGTTCATTCATCAGCGCAGCAGAAAGACGTTTGAAGTGGTTCCGTGTAATAAGTACAGCCGCGACAGAGTTCCCGCCGGCTTCGGGAATTTCACCTTAAATATACATATTACATTACGTGAAATTGCCCATTTTTTCCACTCTCCACCCCAGCAATTAGGGTGGCTTGTGTATAAATATTGCACCAGCCTCATTAAAGTGCGTGTACGTTTTAGTATATTTTTATGACTCGCCTTTTTGGTCGGCGTCGTGGGATGTAATGAATAATTAAGATGTCAACAAGGGAAGTGGTTTCAGGTTCTACGACAAATGACTTGGCTTTTTTTTTTTGAGAAATATTCTTACCTTGGTCTGATGGCGAGGGAATTCTGTGTCGGAGGGATGCCTGAAACAAAAAAAAACATTGTAAGAAAGTTGTATTGAAACCATTAATAGGTATAGAGCTGAAAATTTAAATTCACAGTAGCATTTCAAAAACAATACATTAAAATGTAGCGCGCTTTACAAATTCCATTAGCAAGCTTACAATCCCTGTCACTTAAAATGGAAACTTTCCTCCAAATTAAAATATGACGCATTTGAATGATTAAAAAGTCCCGCTTCCGAGATTGCATTTCGACAATTAACGCATTAAGACGGTCTCTAATAAAGAGGAGCTCTTAATTAACGGGGACGGTTAAAAATTGAGTACAAATTCGAGTAGCGAATCCCTCCCTACCCTCCTCGCCCTAAGATCTAGTGAATGGGCCGTAATATTTTAGTTTGGTTGAGACAAAAACGCGGCGCAAACGCCGGGGGTCGGCCTGTCACGTAGACACAATAAGCCTTTTAATTCGATTCGTCAAGAGAGACAAAGGACCGGAGTTATCATTCAATGGGGCACTCCTACCTTTCTTATTACTTCGCTACGGTTTTCTTGCGAGGTGGACTGGGATACGTGGATGAGGGAAACCGATGGAGAGGAAATTGTAAAAGTTTTTCGGCGACGTGCATGTTTTCTCCTCAAAGGAGTTTGTTTTAAGTAATTTTGCAATCAATAAGAGTAATATTGTGATCGTTTAACTTAAGCAACTGTGCCATGTCACCTTAATTTATAACGGAGTTTTTATAATGAGTTTAAGTATTCGTATGAAATAATTTTATGTTGACATCCTAAAACTACTCGCATCAAAGTGAAACCATAATTTTTTTTAAATTGTTATTATGGTATAGGGAAGGCAAACGAGCACACAGGACACCTCATAGTAAGTGGAAACTGTGACCCATAACGGTGATACACTCATCAAAACGCTACACCCTGTATAAAGGTCAAGAGTAGGTAGGTATGAACCGCCTACACACGTGACAAAACTGAAATTTAATCTTAATAAAAATAAAAATTCGTACACCTCATTTTAACATTTAAAAACGACAGAAAAAGTCAGAATCAGATCAGAATCAGAATGAGTAGTTAGACGCTTTGATGTCATAATGAATGAACTCATTGGACTACGCCTATACTATACTAAAAACGTTTATAACTTATAAGGCGTCGTAAATATACAGCTAACTAAACAAAATTTATAATAATGTTGAAATACTAATTCGTCTCCACGACGCTGTGCTGTTGATCCGCCCCGTGACCCGCATGCCGATAGCTAACAGCTTTATTTGTTGCCACCGCTCTTTTAAACAACCTTCGACACGTCATGATTTCACGTGTGTACCTAACATTACAAGCTTTACCGCGATCAAGTTCGGAAAAATACATTTCAAAATAAGAACCTGTCAAAAAAAAATTACGTCATCTGCTTGTGTACACTTGGCAGGTCTACTTTAAGATCAGCGTAGATAGTCATATTCATAGTCATAGTCAAACACGTTTTTGCGTAATCTTGTAAAAAGATCTTAAAAAGCACCTGCGTCATAACTAAGCACACAAACACTATGCCTGCAAAGGCATTGCAATTCAATTCCTATCCCTGATCAAGATGGCATTGCCACCTTCTAACTCCATCATCAGATCAGAAAATTAAACGCAAGATTTAAACCTGAATGAAATAAACAGATATGTGGACGACGCAAGTTAAATAAAATTGAACGCATCATGGAGGGTATTTTATATTGGCATAGATAGGAGTGAACAACGCAACGTTCTCCAATTTTAAGTTTAAAAAAATCTAGTTGTGCCACTCCAGTATAAAAGGTGATAAAAGAGATAAATAGTAGATTGTACAACAAGTGCATAAAACGAGCCATTTTACCCAAGATGTGCATATAGCCACACGAGCCGGAACGGCGAGTGTGGATAGTCACGTCGAGGGTAAAATGGGTTTTATGCTCGAATTTTACACTCTGCTTTTCACTTCGATTGCAAGGAAATAAAACAAGAAGCACATACTGAGATAGATTTTCTTCGATTTAGGCGGCAATATCTTCTCAATTACATCTTTCGCACTTCTTTCCATTAAAGTCTCAGGCGAAATCATTATTTGATCGTCACTATCACTACTCGAGGACATTGTTTAACTACTTATTGAATTTTCAAACGCGACACAACAAAATTTTCTGGTTTCTAGTTTTGTTTACCGAAAAATTTGCTTCGCGCCTCACAATTTTTGTTAAACTTTTTTTTTATTTTTGACTATGTGACGTTTGACCATGGTCTGTGCCTTAATGCCAAGTTATTATAAATATTTACGTTATATTTATTTACTTAAATGCTCGCCCGTATTATTCGTAAATTTGTATTTAGATAGTTATATATATGTCGTAATTAAATTAAGAAATAACCTAAATCTCATAAAAACAAATGAATTAAAATATGGTGTATTGTGTTTGTGGCTGTAAGGCCTGATTACCTTCTTAACTTTTTTTTTTAATTTTCGACTATGTGACGTTTGACAGGTTTGACTATGGTCTGATGCTTAATGCCAAGTTATTATAAATATTTGCGTTGTATTTTTTTACCGTAAATGCACGCCGTAGGTATTATTCGTAAATTTGTATTTAGATAGTTATACAAATGTCGTAATTAAATTAAGATGTAACCAAAATCTCATAAAAATATATCAATTAAATGAAGGTGTATTGTGTGAAGGCTGTAAGGCCTGATTGCCTTAGTCTTAAAAGAAGAAATTACTTTATGCACTAGTGCATAAAATGCGATTTTATGCAGCCTATACCCAGCATAAAGAAGGACTTTACGAGCATGAGAAGTGAAAAGACATTTTTTCAGTAAGTAGGCCGCACAGGCATTTTTATACGTCAAGAATCTATCAGATACCGACTATATTGTAGTTCCACCAGTTGTCATCACCTCGAACTCTTTTGACCTCTAACCTATATCATTATTTTCCCGGGAATTAGTAGTAGTAGAGCCAAATAGTACGCCATTCTTTTTGGTTCCAGCTATGTCCATATAATTAGCTCAGTGCTTTAGCGGTGAGCGTACTATACCTACTTAAATAGACAGTTCTTCGCATTTATACATAAAAAAATATTCGTGTGCAAGTACTCCTATTACTATTAGCACACGAGGTACGGAATAAAGTAAAGCGACAGGTATATCGGAGTCCAATTTCTTACATGAGCAGTAAGTATTATAACTAGTATTCCAGTTCATAACATATTTTAACATAATAGTTAAAACAAACAAATCAAAACATTAGGTAACCAAAAAATGTTTATATTTCGATCACGCGGCCTCTCAGGTGCTCGGTGAAGCCAAACAAAGCGAAACTGGTTAATTACAGGAGTTAACACTTTATATAACGTACCAAAAATTAAAATCAACATTTCTTTTTTACGCCGCGAGGCGGTCCAAGGTTGCCAAAAGCTGTTAAGTAATTCAAGGTTTTATAATGAGATATTATGTAATGGAAATCCATTGCATAATATTTCTGTGTTGCTTGTGCAGTAAATACAGTATTACTTTCCATGGTTGCTTTAAAGCTAAGCTAACTTGTGACAATAGAGCGAAAAAAAATGTTTTTAATTTTATTTTATGTCAATAAGAATGTAATGGAAAAATAAACTGTACGAAAATTTGAAACTCTGAATTATGTAATAATTTATACACAAACAAATACCATTCCGTTTAAGTATACATTCGATTTCTTTTAACACAAAATTTCATATTGCAGAACACGATCTTTGAATTGAATTTAAACGGCAGAAATACTAGGAATCCAGAAATGCAAAGTATTCACCATGACCTTTTAATTTTTGCAATGCCATCTGCTCCCGGGCCGTTTAATTAAGCCCGCTATTAGTTCTGCCACCCTAGTACAAGGTTTTCTTAATTCCCGTTAATCCCTGCAGCCAACGCCTTAGAAAATTGACAAGTTTTAAATTGGAAAACATCGCGCTGTGTAACTAGAAAATTATATCGCGGTGTTAAACTAATTTAAAACAAACCTTTGATCGCACTCTCAGTGGGCAATGGTATAAAGTATAAAGCTGCAAACGCACTCAGACTCTCTCGCTGAGTGTTTCAATGAAATAGTGGTTTCAGGTTTAATTTTTCTGTATTTAGCTTTATCATTTTACGTTTCATATAAATATGTTACAGTACATCGTCGTGTTTGTTCTGCTTTCACGGATTCTCTTGATGAAAACAAAATTATGTATTTTATTCATTTGGAACAATCGTTACTGTCATAAGCATATATCTTATTCAATAGTTTACAAGGAAAAATGGTTCATTGACAAATAGTGTTCACAGATGGAAAATTGTCAGAAGTAAATAATACATGCAAGTAAATTCGAGGTAAAATTAGTTTAGTAAAAAAAAAATTGTTGTTATTTTGTGTTAAACTACAACATAAATTAAAACAACATCGAATACTGAATGCTAAAACTTTAACTCGGTGATTTATTTAGGGTGTTTACCCTGTATTTTCATAATACACTAACAAACAAAGCCCGGATGACGGGAGCAAAAATGCACTTTTCTTAGTGCTTAATTAAATGTCGATTATTCTATCGACATCGATACGAAAAAAAAATGAATCAGATATTTATTGATCCAACATTACACAATGTTACATCAGGTACCTAGGTGGAAGAAGTAGAAGTGGAACTGCGTGGCACAGAAGTAATTCATAAAAACTATGAATTATTTAAATCTGCCCCGATTACTACAGTAGGTTTAGAACGGTCCTTTAGTTCTTGTCTGAAATAAAAAGTTTTATTATTATTATTATTAGTTGGCTGCAATGGATTTTATCCCCAACGCGAAGAAATATAAAAACGGAAAATTTAGATAAAAATCTAATTGTATATTACGAAAATTATATAAAATATTAATAAAATACGAACAATTTATTTTAATTTTGTTTACAACTATAATATGTCTGACATCCAGTCTCTGTCCAGTACATCGTGCTTTTTTATCGACATCAACCTATCAAATGTGTGTCCTCGCACTATTGAGACGTCAACACATAATTTCTCCCATCTTTCGGTCTTTGCAAATTACAAACAAAAATGAAAAACGTTCTTAGTTTCTTAGATTGTTTGTGGCTTAGATAAAAGTGTGTTAAAAAACCGTTAAAATTATGTCTGACTTGCATAAGCAGGGTACCAAACAATACTGTACAAAAATTCAAAGAGCGCAACCAGCTTACTAAACAATACAATTAAGCTACATTTAAGAACTTTTCCAAATTACAAATAACATACATAAATTTCCCAAACAATTTCTTTACAAAATCAAATTACGGCTAGTTATCTTCATTACGTATCGCTAATGAAGGCAATCCGCGTTAATCATAGAAAAGAGAATTTCATTACACTAATGGCGCATGTTAATTACAATAGAGTTTGCGTGGCGACGGCGACTTGTCAACGTATTATACGCGTTCAGTTATTAGTAGCAAAATGTCAAATTGAAAAGTTTATCAAAATATCTTGTGAATATACGGAACAGTACCGTGGCTGACAGACAGTGTAAACTATTGTGTGATTAGTTGAAAATGGTATAAAATATACGTACGTTAATTAACCAATAATACAAAAAAAAAACTCTTGTTTTCGAGCTTTTAAACTACATACTTAACATTATAGAGGTATATTTAATTCAACCTTTATCTTAACCTTTATTATCGTTTAGAAGTATGTACAGGGAAGGGAATCATTGTTTAAGGCTTGACGTACTCGTAAGTGTTTTAAGGTTACATTTTGACGTCAGAGTAGTTTTTATTTTCTAAACCCATCAGACAGGTGGTAGGACCTTGTGCAGGGTCCGTCCGGATCGCTACCACCATCTTATCCATTAACCTACCGCCAAACAGCAGTGTTCGCATTGTTGTGTTCCGGTTTGGGGATAAGACAGCCAGTGTAATGATTAGCATAGAGGCATACCATCTTAGTCCTCAGGTTTGGCAACGCATTTGCAGTCTTAGCCTTGCAGTCTTGTGAATGCGAATGTCTATGGGTTACAGTTTCCACTTACCATCAGGTGGCCTGTTGCTCGTTTGCCTTCCCAATGCCATTAAAAAAAAAATGCTACATAATTTGGTAGTTCAATTCTGCATCCTCAGCTTAAATATTAACAGTTAGCAATTTTTGTCCCAAAAGCGCAACAGCACGAAAAATATCACATTAATTATATCATAATTAAATGGCCATTAAATCATACTAATTGCGCTTTCAAAGCGGTTTTGTTTTTATTTAGCGGCCCAATTTTTTCCCTCAAAAGGCTCGGTGAATGGAATTCCTTTATTTGCGGCACAAACAGCCTGTTTACCAACGACCGTGACGACAAAGGATATTTAAAAATTATGCCCGCAATAAATTAACGAGAAATGAAAAATACATTTCATAGACGGAACGGGTAAAACGTGAATAGACACAATACCGAGAACAGTGGGCGCTGAAACATAGGTACATACGGCGTTTTAGTCGTGTTATTTAATTCATATATCAAATTACACATACTCGTACGATTGATATGAAAAAAAAAATGGTTGGATAAGAAATAATTTGATTTTGTAAGTTATCTTTTGTGTTCTCTTACTTCATCAAGATTTTTTCTCCTTGTAATAGAGCATTGATTTGAAGTAATCGATTAGAGACAAATAAAGATTAATTTCGGTGTAACGGCCGCTCTGTGGAGTTTGTAGGCATTAACAACTAGCTCTCACACTAAATCAAATCATCTTATTGTACCTATCTATGTAATGTGGTTTTGTATTGTTGCGAATAAATGTTTCTTTATCTTTATCTTTAGAGATTAAATACTATTAACTCATTGTCATTACAACCTGGTTACCTGTGTTGATGATTTAAATATTTTCATTTTATTTATTTTGACTTAACCTTAGCCATATACGCCACCGCGTATATGGCTATGTTCAAATACTAATCATTCCACGGACATCAATCAGTCTTTTGCTTAAACTTGATGAATGGCCACTATTCAGTTAGTCATTAAACAAACTGAAAAAGTATCCCTTTGATCGCAGGAAGCGCCGTCTCGGGGCATTGTCGCGGCCGCCGTGGTCACCCTACGTCTCATCTTCTAATTGTTTTCTTTTCAAAAGCACTTACGCCACAATGGATAATGACACCAGCTTTGATCTGCCGCCGACTCGTGCGTATCAAAGTACCTTTGACAACTTACTGAGTTACTAGAGTTCAGCTAATTTTATTGTTGTAATTTCAGAACGTGAAATGAAAATGTACGATATCAAATGGAAGAATTACAAGGCTGCCGAGCGCTGTGTGCGACGGTTGGGTGGGTGTGTGCGTGCTCCTGAATTAGACGCGAAACTTTCAAAGTTTTCCCAAATTTGTGCCCCCCGCGGCCCGCGCGGGGTGGATCGATAGCAGGGAGCGCTCGGAGCTCGTGTATCTGGCCTCACGAAAACGGACAACTACGCTCTAGGACTAACATGACGCGCGGGGCGACGATTTTAATGTTCAATGGGGCTTTAAAATGAAAACTGTGTTAGTTGGGAGTTTAAACACTGCGCCGTGTTCAGCAAAATTGAAATAAAGGTAGTTTTAGAAGTATACTTGGCACTAAGCGCATAATTACGATACATTATTCGAGTCACGAATCGTGCTGACATATTTTTACAAATTTTACGACCTTGCTAAATTGATTTGGCACTGACTGTAAACACATTGTAATTACTGTTTTTGTGGTCTGTATTGAAACATCCTGTAACATATAAATTATTTGGGCGGAATAATGTAAGTCAAGAGCGTTGGGAATAGGTGCCGCGTGAGAGGCCGACCCGAGCCAACTGTCACCGCGCAAAACGAGAGCGACAACTGAAAATTGGGCGCGTGAGGGCCTGCCATTGTTTGTCATTAATTGAGGGCTTTGCAATGATCTTCGTGCTCGAGAGGCCCGGAGGCCGAGGGCGACACTCCTGGGAGATATCGGCTCGCCAATCGCGGTGACAGCGACCCTTCGGCCTCCGGTGGACAGCCGCCAATTCGAGGTGGGAAAAACTACCGGCTGACACTACTTAACGAACGGGGCAGTGCCGGGAATTTTCTTGAGTGCTTGTTAATGTTTTATGGGCGTAACTTTTTCAAAGTAGTGCGTGGATTGACGCGTTAAGTGTACCTACATAATTTAACACGTTTCCCCTTGGACGTTCGTAGCATTCGCCCATCGATTTATTTTCAATTTATAACTACGATAAACGCGTATCATGGCAAACGTACATCATCACAATTAAAATAGAAATTTAATTCCGAGAGAGGCTATAAAAATCGGCACCGTTGAAAAGTTCCCTGATTTATAACAATTAATGTTTGAAATATTGACAATATTAAGGGAAATGGCCGACAGCCGACAAATCATATAAAAACCGCCCCGGAAGGAGGAAGTGCTGGCCCGCTGCTCAGGGACTTTATTTGGAAATGGAAAGTCTAAAAAATAAACGACAGCGAGTGCGGGGGAGTGATTTATCCGCAGCGGCGGGCAGCGCGCGCGCTTCGATTATCGAGATGATATTTCTCGATATTAAAGTGTTGCGAAGAGGACTGCGGACAATATGACCCGCGGAAGATTTATCGGGCCATTCAACGTGACGTCGACGGCCGTTACGATTATTTCATTATATTGTCGGCGCCGTAAAACGGTTAGCGTTTTATTTTATTGCTGGTTCGCGAACGAATTTTTATTCGTTGTATTTTATTGCGTTGTAAAACGAGCTGCAGTGAGTTTTGCTTTGACAAATTTGAGCGCATCGCCACCCCGGGAGGCAAAAGTTGCGGCGGCGAATGTCGCTAACTTCATCGCTATTGGCGAAAGAGATGGATTTTGTGCACGTTAACAGTTAACGCACACACATACACACAGTTATTTAAGTAATACGAGTACAGGAACATTTTTTATGAAAAAAGAATGCAAATAAGCATAGAGGCTATTTAAAGGTAACCTAAGATCCATAAACATTTCCATTTTGCATTCTCAGTACTACAATCTTAATACGTACTTAAACTCCAAATGAGTTTCCAACCCTGTGGATCAGGGTGGAATGCCTCCATAGGTACTAGTAATTTCAGCTGCTCTTATCCTCACACCGGAACACAACAATGCGAACATTTCTGCTTAGAGTAAATCACAATTTAACCTTATTTTTCACGGTGCCACGTACTTAATTGTGTTTTCGACACGGAAGGAGTCGAGTGCCGAATGTCGCATGATTTGTGCGTCTCGCCGGGACCGAACCCGTGTCGATCGCACGTGCTATGCCTCTCGAAAGCACAGGGGACATGAATTTTAGTTTCAATGTTTTTTTTCGCTGACCCTTGCCGAGTAATAAACATGGTATTGACTGGGAACGAAAATTATAGATATAAATGGTAAAAAAAATCAAGCTCAGTTTAGATGGGCTTTCATGTATGTATGCAAACATACCTATATGAATGTTCTTGTAGGTCCTAACTCAGAATGTTTTATTTATTACATAGTAATTAAGCTGTTTCTAGTAGTTAAGCATAGTAATTAAGCAGTATCTAGTATCGCTTTTATATCAGTATGTCAACCAAGTAAAACGAAAAAGTTAAATCTCAATCCTCTTAAATCTCGTAATCTATTCATCTAGTTCACTTACAAGACGTCTACAACATACCCAAGCACACACCAAACAAATATTTAAAGAGCATCTCAACAATAAATCCTGACACGTAGGAATGTACAAACACGTAAATTTTCAGCGGTTAAACTGGTTTATCACTCAGCTCCAATCTCTGGCGTATCGGGTTGTTTGTAAGCCCCGGCTTATTGAATAACTGCATGATTCACCGGCGCGGGCGCGGTCCACTGCGCCCCCCATACGTTGTCCGGCGATGGGACGTCGCCGCGTTTCCCTCTTTCCGCTATGGATCGCCACAGGGGTGGGTAAACAGTAAAGGAGCAGTATTCAGATTTAATACGACATGGTTTTTTAAAATTGGCGGATTACCGCCTTTTTGTGATGCGCTGTCTACCTGTTCAACTATCTTCGGCATTTGTTTTACCTTTTTTTTTTAAATCTACGTATATCTTATTATTTTTTCTATCATATGAAATAAGACCAAGGCGGCTATTCTTGCCAGATACATTAGCTGTTTGCTGCTTGGACGTTGCAAATTAATAAACTTATTACTTTATTGCTTCCCTTACTTTTCTGAACTTCAAAGGATATGAATTATGTTTATTATGAAAGTAATCACTGCCTCAATACATATTATGTAGATGTTTGTTTTTGTGAGCCTTTTGTTCAAGAGAAGATTTAGTGTAGAAATGAAACCCTATGGTCTCTTTACAGTGGATCCCTTAACTAGTTAAATATTTTATTTCTATTAAAAGTGCATTCAGCGTAATTATTTATATTTTAGAAAAAAAAAAAACATTTTTCTGCGAGAGAATTTTATTAAATAAAATTTAGTGTTGTTTCATATCTGTACTTACTGCTTCCTTAAAGTTTACTGTGGGTTGTATCGGACGCTTTTTATCCCGCTAATGCTATCTCGACAAGCGGCGTGGACACTTTTGTCATGATTATTAGTTTGGGACGTCTAAATGTCGTCACGCTTCGCTGGAGTTAGCTCTTTGTCGAAACGTTTGGCAGTTTAAACGAATTCAGCACATTACAAGTTGTAGTTCCACTAGACTGGTATATATTATCGACATTTTGAAATTTCAAACAGATACACGTAGTGCTTACTCGTACGAAAACTATTTGAATTGTAATCATACTTAATTGTTACCTTATCATACCTTTTTAATAATTAAATAAAATGATTATTTTTGTTGTTTAATATAAATCGATAATTTTAGTTAGTATTTCAACGAAAATCTCCATATATTTGCACCATATAGGAGTATGTTGTCCTTTTTGTTGGTTTTATGCTTTTATTTATCTATTTATTTTTATACTGGTGTTTTTATTTTTAGTATTCATTCAAAAAAAAGGTGTTTAAATTAGGTCGTCATTTTGCGCAAAATTAGACCGTTCTAAAACTTTAACCTATAAGTATTTTTTAAAATGAAAAACCATCAATATTATATAATGTACAGAAAAAAATAACAGTGTAACTTGTACTTGAAGTTATTTACAAAGTGACCCCTCCTATCAACCATAACGTAGACACATTATCATCTTAAGAATTTCCAATTAGCATCGAGCAAGTTTTAACTTTACTAAATCCAACCAGCTTTTAATTAACAAGCAAAGTACCAACCATATCTAAAACCCTAAATCCGTGTCGTGAAGTTCATAATTCGAAATCAACTCACGATTCGCTCATTGTCAAGTTGCGACTTATCACTGCATTGAGCTGGTCGCACACGCGAAACTTACGCGCCGTTTCAATGGCTTCACATCAGCGGGAATTTGTAAAGAGACGTGTGTCGCATGTATGTGGCCGGCTTTATCTTGAGCTGCTGAAGTTTTCGTTGTCGTTTTGAATGGCGTGGACACGGATGAGGCAGACAAAGGCGGTGGAAGCGCGGGCGCAGTACTGTGTGAAGTGTATATTTCTGCCACGAACGTGCACAATTAATTGCATTGCGCTTGTTTTCAATGTAATGTCGTCATTTTTAATCTTTAATGTTAACAGAGGTTAGGTTAATAATATAAAATGGGCGTGGGTATATGAAAAACTATTATTTGAATAATAAACACGTCTTATTTTCGACTACAACTTAAACACTCTATTGCAGCCTAACATACGTATCCTGACTTCTAGGTTTTTGAATGATTTTAGACCAGTTGTATGTTTCGAGTTTTGTTTGTTAAGTACCTTGTTTTTTCTCTTTTATTTAGATGTGTTAATAAGCGTTTCTCTTTCATTAAAACTTTTTAAAACATTTTAGAGACCTTAATTGACTGACTCAAAACTCACTATATTGCTAACTTAATTGTAACATCAAGAAAACTAAATTTATTTATTTATTGTTAGGGTAATTAGAAGCTAAACACGAATACAGTGGAAACTGTATAAGTTCGTAACCCACTTTATCCATTGTGTTCCTCCACACATGACGCAATTCCGTTTACGTCACCACGTCACTGATCCCACTGCGCTAGCACACGTTTCATTGTTTGTTCTTTTATCTTGAAACTATGGTACTGCTGTTAATTATTTAAAAAATGTATACAATTTCAGCACATGGATAGTAGTATTTTGTACATATTGGTTTTCAGATTTTTTCGTGCTAAATGTCTTAAGTTAGGAGATCTTGATTATAAGCCAGTAATTATTCATAGGCTGAATATTTTGGTCGCCGGCTCGACGAAGGGCCTGTCTAGGGGCTCGTGAAGGGGTGTAGCCGCCCGTCTTAGCCCGGCCACATGACGCGCCAATTAATTAGGCATAGACTAACTTCCTCCACGCCACCATTGCCACTAGTCTACGGATATATTTATATTTGGTCCGAGCTCGACACATCCAAAATTTACGTGCTTATTAAGCCCAACGCAAATACAGAAAATCAATGGCATCACCCTAACAAAAGTGCCGAATTCTTAGGTACACATAGCAATACAAATGGACCCGAAACAGGACGGCGAAATAATTTGAATACGTAACGAATTGGAGGGTAACGTACGACCGACCCATTCTTTAACTTACTCTCCTCCGGATAAAGAGCTAAACTTGTTTTTAAGGGATGACCGATCGCGAAAATTTATGTATCGAGAATTGTGCCGCCGGCCGGACCCGGACAAAAAGAGGTTTCGCAAGGGTAGATACAGGAAGACGAGCGGAGGAAGAATTATGCTCCCCGCGGGCTGATGACCGGGCGATTGTGGACTTTCGACGCCATGCAAATCTGACGCGCCACGTGCGCCGCTGACGCAACGATACGACGCTTCTATTTCCACGTCTGAATTGGCATATCCACAAATGCACCGCGACCGTATCAGGGGACCCGCACAATGTGGGCGAACCGGGGATTGTTTTTTGTTTGCTCCGACCGTATTCATGATCTGTAACTTTGTGTAAACTTTGATGAATGTTGCCGTACCTAGCTCAATATATTCAAATTGATTCATCGAGAACTCGATTGATGGATGAGTGATTATAAATTGTGAAAATACTCCGGCTGAAAACATTGTAATAACAAGTTTGAACGTTCGGCTCGGGCGGGCGCTATCGATATCAGAATCGTAGCTGTGTTTAGATAGGCGTAGTGGTGTTTTATTGAAATACAAATGAGTGCCGGAGGAGTTCGACCCGCGCGTCGAGTGTGCCTCGAATAAAAGGGCCGCATTAGAATAATTTGCCTACCGAACGAGCACAATTCTTCACATGGAAAGGCCTTAAATTTCACTATTTTACATACTTGGGATTATCATATCTGCACGGGTGTCGAGGGTCCGCGCGGCCCCACTTTTTGTTATCCGCACCCGACCTCCATCGGCCGTCTCCAAAATATTTAGTTGTTACTTTTTGTTCGGCGGGACGTGAGGGAATTCTTAATCATAGTGAACTGTTCCGTTTGCAGAGTGTTCGTGCTAGTAGCAACAAACATTTTTGGTCGTTAAATTCATTTTGAATTGGAGCAAAGTTAGTGAGTGTTTTACAAAGGGCTAAGTGGTGTACCGCTCTTAACCCGTTGCTCCCGGCTGCTCTACGGCCGGCGCCTCGCCAGACGGGCCCAGCCCAGGGGATCGCCTGATCGAAGGTGGGCGAATTAGCCCAACTCGAAAACCTCAATTAAGTCTCGTCTAGCGCGCATTCAGATCGACCCCGTCCAATTATCGCGGCCGACCTTTGTTTCCACTTCGAAACCTGAGATGTTTCGATAGCTAACCAAACTGTGAACGCATTGTGTATTTAGCTGGATACCAGCCTTTCAATAAATCATTTCATGGCCCATGTAAACTCAAAGGTTCTTTAATTATTTATTGACTAGCTTTTGCCCGCGACTCCGTTTGCGTCGATGTCGTTTATTGCTGTGCGGTCAGCTATTGGTCGAGTATCCGAAATTATGAACAACACCGTTTCCGTCTAAAATATCGATGTACCTACCAAATTACATGTCGATCGGTTGACGCTAACAGTGTGAAAGAAAAAACCAACAAACAGACGAGTAATTACCTAAAAACATTTTAATAACACACTTTATTACCAACTGCTTATACACAGATAATATACTTACTATTAAAAGACCAGTCAAATTAGTTAAAACTTAACCTCAAAATTGCATAAGAAAGCCGAATTTCAAGTTAATTCGACGATTAGAAGTAGGTAAGTTAGTTAAATCAACTCTCATGATTTTATTACATAGTATTTTAGGTCATTAAAAGTGAAAATAATATTAAATGTGTTAAAATATATTAAATTTAAACAACAAACAAACCTAATCTTGCAAACACAAAACTTGCAAGCAATGAGCGTGTAATAAGACAGTTTTCTTTAAAATTAAGTGAAATTCCTTTGCACCCATTGTAAACTTTCCCAACTAAAGGCTTGACTTAACCCGTTGGCGGCAAAAATCGCTACTCATTGTCCTATAATCAGTCACCCCGCTCGCTTCACAGGATGATCTTACAATTAGAATTAGAGTGTAGAGGTAAGTCACAAGTGCAAAGCTTCTAGCGGGTGTACTAACACATTATTGTGTACACATTGTTTGGTTATGATTTTATTACTAAGTACTTAAACGAATAAATAAATGTAAAGAGAAACTCTATAGCTACTCGTGCCATGGGCGATAGATAATGATGAACTCACTTATGGAAAGAAATACATACCTACTTACAAGGGATACAAGGAAAACATTTTTAGAACTTAGGAGGTAAAGCTCGTCCTTATCACAAATACAACTAATATGCTTTTATAAAAAAAATAGACAGCTAGCCCACGACTCCGTTAAAGTAGTCAAGTAGTTGTAATTACTTCGGGAACTAGCATTTTTTTCTGGATAGGAACATCCTATCTCTTTCACCGCGCATGAGCTATCTCTGTCCCTAGTGTCACATTAATCGGTTGTAGCTCTGAACCGCATACAATAAGGATAAAGATTTTAATTGTAAAATCATCAACGTAATCTTTGAATACAGTTATCTCGAGTATTCCTGAAGCCCGCTAGTTACTTGTCTCTTGCTCCTCTTGCGTAAAGACGCGCTCGACAGCCCATGGCGATGACGGATGGCAGCGCGACAGTCATCGTCAAATTAACCAGCTAAGTGCCGAAATGTGTACACAACGTGACACTCGCGACATTAAACCGAATAACAACACCCCTTATTACCAGATTTTCGTAATTTATACACGCAGCATGCGGTGTGCTATGGTAAATAGCGGTATAATTAAATAGTGTGCTAATATGGGACATTAAAATATCATTTTTATATATTTTTAATTTTATATAAATTTTATAATCATGTATATTTTTTATTTAATAATTTCCAAAGCCATTCTGCATACACCTAACAACTAATTAACACTTATATCTGTAGGACTATTGTCTAACGCTCTCGTTTTAATTTTGAAAATCGAATGTAAATCTGCATACTAAATGAAAACAATTGTTCCACTTTGAAGCCGATTGTGATTGCAAGTGCGTTAGGCAATAGCATCGCAGGTTGGCTTTGCGCGGTCAAACACGTCGTACCCGCAATAGCCCAACTGCGTATTCTTGTAAAGAATCTAATAAAAACTTTTTAGTATAATAATATACTGGAAAAATTAAATTGAATATTCGAGGAGTTATGTAACTGTGAGTCGTCTTGCTGTAATAGTTAAATGTAAGAGTGCTATGATATTCATCTTCTAAAGTGAAGAAGAATAGAAGACAGCGAAAATGTATAGAAAGCTGCTGCTTGGAATAGAATAAGTAAAGTAAAAGCCGCAAATTTGGTAAACGCGGCAAATATAAGCACTAAAATTAGCACTTTATTGGCCTTGAATGTGAATGTTTAATCATTTTTTCCTACAGACTGTATTTCATAAAACCTACAAATGTATGTAGTTGTATGTACTGAATGCGGAGTTTTGGTCAGGAAAAGCGGTAGCGGTAGTCCAAACGCAGTGAGAAAAGCAGTTTTCTTGTATCAGCCTATCACGGGTCACAGCTCTGTAAAATCTACTCTTACTTGTCTCTGAACCAACAAGCTGAAGCTGTAAATAGGAAGATATAATTATATTATTTCCGATGAATTCATTCCACAACTTCAAATATAATTAATGTCATGAAGGCCTTGTAAAACTTCCGCGAATTATTTAATTTATTGCAGGTGTGCACCGTGATGTTTCACTTCGCGCCAATGATTTAGTGCCTCGAAACAATGTTAATTGCAACAGTGACACGCTGTAAACAACTATTCGATCAAGTTAATTCCATTATTTAGGGAACTCAGCAATTAATCTTGGTACGCGCCCTTGCCGCGTCAATGGAAAATTTACACGAATTCATCTTGAGTAATTCTTGTACTTTGTAATCTTTACACTTTATCACACAAAATAGTACGAATTGCAAATTAAATTCATCGAAATATCACATCAACCTATGTAATCAGTAAAGTATAATGTCTAAAAGTAATGAAATAAATGAATCTGATTGGATTTAATTTAATATAAAAAAACATTCTTACCATATAGTGTAATTCATATGTACAGTTTTGCAAGTAAAGTGATAGGCTTGACTAAAGATTAAACGAGATAGCATGTTTCTAAGACAAATTACTACCTAAAAATGCTAGTAGATCACATTTTATCACCTTTGTTTGAATAAAAACCTTTTTTATGCTAATTTAACAAAGTGAAAAAGGTTTCGATGAATTGATAACCTCCTCCCATTTTTGAAGTATTCTATTAAAATGTATAAGAGCACTTAATTGCTCACAGACGCATTATAAAATTCCCGCCAGCCGGAGCCTCAGTCCGGTTCAGAGATTAAACAAACCAGAATTCAAACCGCAAAAACAACAGCTTTGAGCATACAAGCATTAGTAATTATAATCTGCTCAGTCCTCGGGCGATAAGAAGTTCCATGGAGCATGAAATAAGGCAAGCGCACACGTCCTCTCAAAGTGTATGGCCCATGCATGTTTAGTCGGGCGCCCTGTGTGTTGACTGCTTTGCCTGCGGACGCATCACTGGCTGGCTAGAAAGACGCGACTAAGATGGCCAATTAAAAAGGGGTAAAGTAATTTGCTTTTAAAACCTTAGTATACTGAGCTTATAAATCCTGTTTCTTTTTATGGCGTTTAAAAAGAAAACCTGCCTGATTACCGGTGCATGTTTAAAATTTATCTATTGATCAAATGCACAGTTGTACAAAGCTATGGATTACAATACCCATCAGCTCATTGTGTTTTTGTTCAATTATCTATGGTTTTTTAAACCCTTTTACATTAAATTTGATTTCATTAACTAGCGATGTCTATTAAATTTCCATCCAAAATCCTTGTGGTCTCATTACATGAGCTCAATCAATGGAATTAGTTCCCAGCTCGCCGCAGACGCGATTTCAGTTCGAAAACACGACACGACGTAATGTTGAACAGCACTTGATGCTGTACCTACTAATAGTGCTGATGTTAATTGATTTTATATCACAAAGATTTTGTTCGCCAAATATTCTTTGTCACTTTCTGACAAATTCGAATGCCATAACGAATGACTGATGAGGACAACGCATATTTTAAGCACACTTTAGCTATTGTACGTTTATAAATAAGACGATTATATATTTTTAAACATAGTAATTGTAAATATAAAAAAAAATACAAGGAAGATTTGATAATTTTCAAACTGTAAATATAATTAATGGGATCACGCGCTAGATCAGCTGCCTATATTGCACAGGAAAAAGGTTCAATAAGACGGAAAACTCTAGCAATCTTGTCGCACCGTATTAGATTCTGATTTATTCGCAGCAGCCTGCTGGGGTGGACGCGCCGTTCCGGTCCGACCACCGGCCTACCACGACCCTCCCCGCCCCCTCCGGGCTTAACAGAAACAGTCAAAATCATCCCGGACTATAGAACCCCACGTGTCAACCCACGGTGGTCGTCTTGCATAGCCTTAGGAAACAAAGATTGTTCCATTCGGCCGATCGAGCGCACCTCCCTACACTAACTTCCCTCCCATTTAACGCGAATCCATGCAACAAAAGGATCTCCCGTGCGAAATAACAAAACTACAAATCCTTCGATTTCCGATGTTGAAATTGTCTGTAAGTTTGTTTACGTCGTGTGGCTGCTTTGCTGGCCGCGACGGGAAGATCCGGTGGAACAACCTAGCTAGTGCAGACTCACGAAACAATTAATTAGATGATCTAGACAAAGGTGCCTCGCGAACATAAACTAGTCTTCAAGTCTTAATAACTACCAAGAAAAGCTGAGTGTTTATTGTTGTGTATTATTTGAAGTTTATTTGCAGCAGTTTCTTCAAATATAACCTCAAAATAAATGCCGAAAAAACCGCATTTATAACGGCAAATTATTCTTAACTAGATCTCATCCTCAAATCCAAAACGCTTCTGTATATAACTACTTTCAAAAAGGCTATTTACATATCTTTTGTAATAAAGTCGGGTTCTATTTGCAGTATTCTTAATAATTACTTGTTCCGATTTGTTTGCGAGGGTGAAGTGAAGGCGAGCCAATAAATAATAATGCTAAATGCCCATCGGGTGACCGGAGGAGCCTCCCGGTTCGCATGAAATCAATTCGCTAAATGGAACATTTTCCTCACGTAATAAAATATATTTTAAGTGAAATTTTGCATACGGTTATGTATGAATGTTTTAGTATTTTTTGTTCTCATTTAGTAGTACAAGTAGTTGTTTAAGCCTTAACTTTTTGAAATGCTTACCAAACCAAGATTTTGCTAGAAACAGTGTATTTGCCCACGAGGAATTAATATTTTAAGGGTTTGTCACTGTGATATCAGTTTCCTTAACAATTAATGCTCAATTTCAGTAACACAGTAGAAAGTAACAAACGTCAGTTAATGAAATACCAATATCCCTCCTAGTGTGTACTTATTGTACACATTGTGTGTTGTGTGTGAAATCCTATCATAAATTGAAACATACCAAATACTAAAGTTTCCAAATTGGAAGTAGGCTCCCCACGATAATTATTTAGGATGTATTTTGTTAGGACACAGACGGACCCCCGTTTGTCTGTTTGGGTCAACTCGCTTCCACTTCATTTGTCTCTGACCTCTCGTTTTAATAACGTACCGAACAATGGTTAGCGAAAATATTAATCGTTCATGTACAGTACCACAACGGAAACATGACAAAGACAATGACATTTACAATGACAAGGTTCTACGTATGCTCAATTTTTTTGTCTGTGTACTCATTTTTATCAATATTTTGGATCTTAGGAAATACGAATATGATTTTATATTTTTTTGCAAAGGGATTGAAAACAATTCACCAGGGAGACAGGAGTCTGGCAGAGCTCGGAGATGAGTCGTAAAGAATAGGCGTTTGCGAACTTTTCCCATGGAGGGCATAAATTGGATTCGGAAGCAGATCACGTAACGGTTAAGAGTTCACAAAACTGTGCCATAAATCGGACGCGCGGAGGTGCGCCGGAGACAAACGGCGGCACAGGGCCGGAGACTTCCTCTGCGTTTATGACCGCCTGGTACCTGAGTGTGCCAAGATGGGTACAAAAAAACGTGTATCTATTTTATTTTTGTTTCAATTGAACCTAGTAATTACAAACAATTTCAAAATGTTGTTAGAAATGCAATGCTTAAAGGCATTGGGCAAGTACGAAGAAAATGACAAAAGTTTTACCCAAACCCCTTTGAAAAAGTTATAAATCGAATTTAAATAGTAAAAATACTGAATTGTGAAAAGTAACCAGATAAATCCATTTTTTTACATACTTACCAACAAATAAAACCAAAACCCACTAAAATAAACAGTCTTGTAACAACATAAAAAACCAATATTATACGTAGATACGAAGTGATAATTAAGGACCTTACTATTTTAAGTCTAGGTTTAATTTAACTAGTGCTTATAAAAGTGACAGAAATTTCATTTTACTGTTGCTACGGATTGAAAATCCTTACAAGGCAACTAACAAAGCCTACACTTTCAAATTAGCGTACATCACTCCACGGGTTCCGTCGCTGCACCGATAGATTCTCCACAAAGGAGCTATTTAAAAGATAGAGGGATAACCAGCCCCCGGCGGCGAAGCGGCGCGTAACGGGCGACTTATTCCCGCCAGGTTACAAGACAATGTGTTATGTTTATTTACTTTAAATTATATTTGATGAGTGACAATTAAATTATATAATTTTAAAACTAAAATTACATTTTTAAATCTTATTCTATTTTAAAATTAAAAATCTATATCTAAAAAAGAGCCCTGCGGCATTATCCCGAAGATGCTGGCAGCATTTCCTCGCTGGATAGTTAAACTTATGCGTTAAGTGAGGAAACTGCCAGCTCTTCGGTCTCCCGTGACGTCAATGAGCCTCTTCGAAATTTGTCTGATGATTAGATTATAAGATGATGATGAGATGATGATAAAATTATAAGCAATGAAGTGTCTGCGGAATTAAATTAAAAGAAATCGGATTACGTATCCTGTAGGTATGTTGTTTCTTTTGGAAATACTGATGGAAAGTAGGGTAGATTTTTCGAGTACCAACTGCAGACAACACTTAATGGCCCTATTGAAAAAAAAAAAACAAGTCACGCCATTTTTCTCACGAGTTTTCTTTAAAACGCTAAGCGGTGTTTCGGGTCACATTTCGGTGGCTCAATAAATACGAGTTGCAAAAGATATCGCGCCGGAGGCGGCGGAGCGAGTAACGAGCGCATAATTCTCCGCCAGGTGGCGTGGTTTGTCTCGGCGGAGGCATAAATGTCGGCTAATTCATGTAAATAGCTGCGTGCAAGCTTTACTCTTCGATTTTTGAGTTCCCCTGAAAGATAACGGTAAATAATGGCGGCCCTCGAGCGTGGGAAATGAATTAATTGGGGTAATATTTCCGCCGTTAATGTTTTACCGATTATATTTTTGGCCGGTCGGCTATATTTTAACAACAGATTGTTCGATAACCGTATTTTATCATGAACTTACGCTCTTACTTATGAATAATTAATGGTGAAATTTTTGTCTTAAAATAAAACCGTCTAGACAACACACCAATCAGATCAAAACCAACCCCCGCTCCACCACTCCATATCGTCGTTAGAATAATCTTAATGCATTCTATTAAGATCCCTTCGGACCAAATCCTATATCTCTGCAGCACATCTACTGGCAAATCCCATTTCACGCGTCTAATACAAGTCCTTGTTTGGTGGCTGGCTATATTTAGGAGGTCGGAGGCAATCTAAGAGGTATTCAGGCTTGCCGGCCGACGACAAGTCGGGCCCACGTAGGTTTTAGTTCCCCAAGGGGTTGCCGGGGTCAACTAGGTACTAGTGTGGATATGGCAATGATGGGCTGTAAATAAAAATAATTTATAAGCATCAGGGAACAAACTTTGTATAGGTATATACTCGTACTGTCGGTACCACGCTATGTATTTTTATCTACTATAGGTATTAGAAAACGACAAATATATATGTAGTGCAAAAAAAAAAACCGATTGCCTAGTTTATAATGATTGCACAATGCGAAACATTATTTGGGTATGAAATAGCGCATATTCATAATTATAAAACGTTTCCAATCGTTTGCAGGCCTCACGTGCCAGGTTGGGGAGCCCTTTCTATAAAATTAATAAATACACATGATTTAAAGATAAATCATAAAGGGGGATTTTTACACGTTATGAAAAATAATACAAATACAAGTTTTGTATGTGAATTCCACGAATACTCATTCCCATATAAAAAGACATAACTATTTGAATCTGATGTAACTAAATATTATAAAATGATATAGGGACGAGCATAAGTTGACTACTACGCGAACTCGGACAAGTGCCTCCTCCGGCCGCACATACATCTCGTCCGCAAGGGCCGCCCTCTCATTATTTAGGAAGGGCCGATGGACTGAAGTGTGTGACAAGCGGCACGTACGGTCGCTAACGAGACGCTTTGTGACCATCTCCACACGAGTGTGGTCACCGCTTGTTGGTTTTTTTTAATGGACAAATCATATTTGCCTTTAAATCCCCAAGGATGGCAGGGTCTATTGTGGAAAGTGTGCCTTTTCGCGTGTCCCCAGACTCACATGCGATGGAGTGTCAGCGTTAAAAGGGGAATCGGTCGAGCGTTTAGAAACTTTTCTACACGAACTTAAAGCCACGAAACGTGCTCGCGACTGTCTGTACCAGAGGTATATTTAAAGCATAAAACTTGTTAGCTGTAAATGTGTATAATGATTAAAAAAACAAGAGGAATACAAGAGATCTCTTCACAATGCTAAATGATAAACTGTTCAACATCACAGACTGATTTAGCACGTCGTGATTCATAACTCCGTACACAAAATCCGACCTTCCCAACTATAAAATCGAGCAGACACTGCAAAACCGTTTTCCTCCGATTTGCTCTCACAATAGCTCATTTGTTATAACCCGATAGCGTAGCGTTATTACCACCAAACAAATTGAGCCGAGCCTTCGCCACCTCAGACTAATGTAATTCCGCAGTGCGCACCCAAGAATAGATATTTAGAGTGGATTGTTTTCGACAGACCGTAATGAAACTCTGAGGCCAAATCAGTTTCGGAGGTGAGCGCGCCGCAGGGGAGGCGAGCTACATTGTAATAAGAGGTGGAATAACGTAAAATAAACTGGCGAGCGCGGTACAAAGATGGACACGGGCGGCACAGCCCAGACTCCGGCCCCTTACTGCTTAATTTGCCTACCGTAATTACTGTCCTCTCGGGTTGGAAGGACCCCGGGGCTCGACCCGCCGTCTTACAGGTTATATTGCGCGTGCGGGCGCCGCGTGTGTGCTCAGCAAATACTAAACCCTAGTCGTTAAGTATGAATACGGGTGTGGACAAAATGTATTAGCTTAGGCTCAGATTTGGTCCGTGTTTGCCCAGCGATGATAGATTTATAGTAATTGTGTTATTAACGTTATGGGATAAGGGTTTTACGGGACTTAAGTAATGAAGGCTTTTACCTAATGCGTGGATTTATAGTGAATTTGCACACGTGGTGCGCGGCCAGGCCGTAATTGAGTGGATTCGGGTAATTTTGACATTGGTTCGTATTCCTTTATTAACAAGGGTTCTGTTGTCAGGTAAACAAGGTTTAATTAAAAACTAAGTCGTCGTGTTTGTTCTAAATTACCAAGGTATGTTTATCCGAACAACCATCTCCAATCTCCGTTTACTGAGCAACGAGTAAAAATGCAAAAACTTCCCCGAACTCATAATGATGAGGACATACTTTTTTTTGTTTTGGCACGAGCTCCAATTGAATAAAACATTTATGTCAATGGAGTCCATTAGGATTCGACAGAGTTGGAGAGTTTTTAATGTCCCAGTATATTGTCCGCCCGGCCGTCGTTAGCTTCGGCAAAAAAACATCGATATGCTGGTTTTATTGACCGTAAATCTTTTATGGTAATGCCCCTAATCAGAGAACAGAAGCTGGGGTTTATCTTGGGCTAGATAATTTTATTTTTACACCGCAATCCATACGTCAAGCGACTGTAACTCCATTTTGTGAAACATAATTAACACTTTTACGACGCCGGTTGGTCGGGATGATCCCGTAATAACCTTGTTAACCCTGGCGCACCGAGCGGGCCGGCTGGCCTTTTAACAGGCGTGTACATGGGCATTAATCCGAAAGCTATCGGGCTTTGTCCCTGTCACACCCGCAGGCTGCGGCTTCCTTTGTCTCACGCGTCTCTGCGGGTCCAGTCCGGGGACCCGCGCCTTTTAGTGTGAGGTTTTCGCTCGCCTTAACGAAGGGAAGCAGAGCAAAGGTCGTCATTAGGGCAAGCGCGGTGTAAACAAGGTCCGAAGCGCCCGCTAATGGCCAATTCGTGCGTCCTTGCAGAGGTGACCGGGGCTGTCTCAGCGCCGCCGTAAATGGGCTTTTAATTGCGATTTTGATAGAACACACCCGGATTAGTTTTAGGGAATAGTAAAGTGCCGTATAGATGCATTTAGCGTAGATTAAAATTTAAGCGGTGTTATCAAAACAGATGGCTGTATTGGCTGTATTAATTGTCAGGTTTGTCATGTAACAACATGAAATGAGGCTTGTCTCGACGCGGGGTTGATCTATCAGTAGTGATCGGTGTCCCGCCGCGACACGCGTCGACTCTGCTCTCTTGTTCGGATGTGAAATTTAATTTCCGCTCGGGAATCCGCGGGGCGGGACGAAGAAATATGCCGCGCTGTAAACTTTGTCAATTTGTTTGTGGAGCGAAATTAACTCGATCCAATCTGCCCGCGACCTGCGTGATCGCACTGCTGATACCGGGCAGGTTCCGCGATAAATGCAGCGCTTCAAAATCTAAGTTTCATATATTTATTCAATTTAAATGAACACTTGATTAGTCATTTTGAAAGTTATTGTGGTAGAGTGGGGATAAAAAAACCGGTACAATTACTATCATAGATAGAAACATTATTAATCTCAGTCTTGTCATTATTAAGTCTTCAGAATGGAAATGTCTATGGAACTCAGTTCCCACTAACCATCAAGTGCCTTGTCTTCTCTTTGACTTAAGAAAGATGATAGTTTCAGGTTTTTTTACTTGGTAATTATAGCAAAATATTAGGTGTATAGGTTACCAACAAAATATACTTTTCATAATTTCACATATTTTACACGTTTCATTACTAGAGGCATAATAAGAGCGTGTGTGATATTAAATTTAAATTAACGATGTCGAATAATACAATACAAAATAAGTGGAGGCGCCTCTAATACTTTTATAATCTGTGTTACGTGAGCTGCAATAGAAAAGATAATTAGATAGATAGATAGATAGATAGATGAAAATCTTTATTCACATATTACGCCATGACAAATTGAAACACGTTTACAAAATGAAAATAAGGTAAAATGAACAAAAAAACCATTAAAACCTAAAACTATAATTAAAACTACAACTTAAATTAAGATGCGTGATTCAGATGTCACGGCATAGGTAGTTATGAAAGGGCGCCGACTCACGTTCGCCAGGTTTTTTATATTCCTGGAACACATGCCATCCCTTTTGGAATAACTGCGTAAGTGTCAATGTTGCCAGCAATTTAAATTACCCCAAACCCAACTACCTGTAAATTTTTAATGAAACACGCATAATAACGTCCTAATAAAAATATACGGGTCTCCCTCTTTAAAATTACAGAGGTAGGTATCCAAAAAGTAAAAATTCTGCCTATTACCAGAGTTCGTTATCCGAGTCTCCAGAGAGGGCGTTATTAAAATATATTGTGCACACCTTCGCTCCGACTAAGAGCAAATAAATTAGTTATGCCCAATATTTTCACCCTAAATGTTATTCGAACGGGAATGTATGAGCACGCGGAAATTGGGAGGGCACGTTTATCAGATGGTACGGTATCGTGGAGCGGCGATGGCAGAAATAGGGTTGCCACTACAAATATTTTAGGTTACAGTGTGGTCAATATTCGAGTCAACGCTTAAAAACTATTGATTAACCTTTACTAAAATGAAATCAGGACTCATTAATAAGACTATTGGATAAATGTGACTAAAAATAAAAATGGTCCTGAAAGTTGTTAATAAGTAAAACACGTTAATTGTTAATGTCTTATTTTCTGTCATTCACAACACGTTTAGCCGAGTCGGTAGTGACCCTGTCTACAAAGCTAACGGTCCTGAGTTTGATTTCCGGTATGGTAAAATATTTGTATAATGAATCCGAGTATTTTTTTCAGTCTTGAATATTTGCTAAGTATTAAAATATGTATTTCCCTACATATATGTGTAATTATGTTAATCGTTATCTAGTACCCATAGTACAAGCCTTAAGCTTATTTTAAGACTAGGTCAATTTGTGTGTGCTTATAATTATGTATTAAAAAAAAACCATTACATAAACCATTCTTACCATGAATGTAAAAAAATCTACAAGATACTATAAGAGCCAATAAACTATATCTCCTTAAATTTATACTTAAATGAATAAATATCAGGGGACAATATCACACCAATTGGCCTAGTCCTACACTAACTTGTGCCTATAATTTCCCAATATTTTGTAATGTACTTTTTTTGATGCAGCAACCCTACTTGCCAATATTTTCGCATTCTTATAATGTGTAGAAATTTTCGGATCCTTAACCTATTTGCATAGAACCGGCGCAGGTGACGCCGCGGTAATTACTTGACAAGTTCGGCGACAGGTTGCGTACAATGCTCTATTTGAATAAATAAATATTATTCGAATTATGGTAAATATTCCTACATATGAGCGTACTTTGTACGCTTGACACGGTTACGACAACATAGAAAGAGAAAACTCCATAACTTAGTCTACTTAAAATGCTAGCTGTATTAAGTCAAGTTTGATCCTAAATAGGTTACCTCCTTTGGTATGTAATATTGAAAGAGAGGCATATGAAAAATTTGGTGACTAGGGGAGGTAGGGGACCATTGGGCAGTCAGGAGGTTTGGGCACTATCTTTCAAGTTATATGGTAGTGCCCAAACCTTCCAATAGGGCATTTGCCTAAAGGTTGTAGGATTATTCGGCTGCTTAAGTATGAGCCTATTTTATTTTATTATGAAAAATATTTCAACAATACAAATAAATACTTATTCAATACGTTTTTATTTTGTTCTTATTTTAAAGACCGAGGGTTGCAATAAACTGGTCTTTAGTGAAATGCCAGTCTCAAGTTACGTCAAAGTACACGTCAAATCCTAGGAAAATATCATTCCTGCACAAGGTCCTACCTAGGTAATGGCGGCTGACGTCAAAATAATACCATAACAAAGACAATATGTTTTTTAGCGTCGGGAATAGAGGTCCTGCTCATTCCCAAAAGGAAACTGATACTTTAGCTTGTTGCAGGGTAAAATAAACCGTATTCACCGTATGAACGTGAAAAACTCTATTGGCAAAATTGATCAATACTCTTTCAAAGCAACCTTCTTACACAAACAACTCGTCACATACCCACAGTTATAAAACCAATCTCGACTCAACGAAGTATTTCTCCCACCAAACAAACACCCTCATAGTTCTTAAGACTTCTTCCCATTGCATGCAGATGTTGATTAAACACGCCTCTGTTTGCTCAGGCCGTAATTAAAGATGTGACTGGGCTCAAAAGAAACTGTATTTATTAATTTGTCGTCAATATTTGTATTTGATGATGGAGATGTTTGACGCTTAATGAGATGGCGTGATGTATGAATTGCTTAGAATGTGATTTGAAGGGTGATACGTGTATGTTTTATTAGATATTGACTTAAATACCTACACTGGGGGGCAAAGAAATCGAGCCACTTAGTACTGAATTTCCATAGAAAGCGGCTCGATTTCCTTGCTCCCAAGTATATTCCGAGATTACACAAATTGGTAACTCAAGACGTTTAATTAATCTTAAGTTTATTGCACAAAAGGATACACTTAATATACAAAAGGAAACGATCCAACATTACATTACTAAATCCAAAATTAAAATTATTAGTGGGTATATGTGGGCGGGGACTTCAAAAAAAGGAGGAGGTTCTCAATACGTCGGGATATTTTTTTTCTCTTTTTTTATGTCTATGTTCCTCGATTACTCGAAGACCACTGGACCGATTTGTTTCTTTTTTTACAGTTTTTCTTTTGGCAGGATCGGATTATGGGATCTTGAAGAAATCAAGGGAACTCCTCAAATACCATGGCACACCTATAGCGATTTCGGTATCTTTCACTGTTACTCGAGCATTTGCTTTTGAAAAGTACTATATGGTGAAATGGAACTGATGATGAAGACCACAGATGGTCACCGGAACTCCGTAACGGTACCAATTTGAAGGGTGGCGATAAGTTTTATAGTTTCTCATTAATTGAGAAAAGGGGCTACGTAGCAGTATAAATGGGATCACTAAAAAGTATAAAATAATATAAATGTTTAAAAAACAAAAATCCGCCTTCAAAATTGCAAGAAATGACAACTTATAAAATGGTAGGTAGGTCAGTGCAACTGGAGTCGGCGTCCCAAAATATTTTAAATCAAAAGCCGAATACATTTTGGCTGACCTACCTACCATTTCATAAGAAGTTATTTATAAAAATACCGTTGTTACATAAAAACAACTTAGCATTATTAAATAACAGACTTAATAGGTACTACTGTAACAACACTTATTTCTACCGTCTATTTATTTATTGCTGTTTTTGTTACCATTACCTACTGGTTTTCTTTTTTCAACAATGATCTGGAAGAAATCCCTTAAAGGGACAAGTTTGCCTTCGTACTTTTTTTTTGTTATATCGCCTGTGTTTTGTATTTCTTTTTTATTCCTGTACAATAAATAGTGTACATACCTACATACACTGCTATGCTACAACTATTTCAATCCCCTCTCTTAATATAATCGCCGATACAAGATTGATTGCGTTACATTACGAGTAGATCGACAAACGATGCAGCGGTAATCGCGACATTACTTTCATACTACCGTTGTACATTAATAGTGGAATAATTCAGGATATTCCCTACTTCATCTCTATATTTAGCGGCATCAAAAAGGCAACAACCTCGAACATAAGGCCCTCCACACAAGACGCGTCGCAACGTTAATTGTATCGCGTTGATGCGTCGGCAATGAGCGGCCACAGAGCGTCTTATTAGACACGTAGCGGAGCGTGCCTCCGGTTAGCGTCTTCACGTCAAATTGTGATGTGCAGATAATATGGGAATGAGGAGTAGGTATATGATAGTTGGCTACGCTTGCTATTTGTACGTAAATTTCGTATTTTTTTTATTTGCTATATTAAACAAATTTGTAAGTAAAAGTAATCTTAGTAGTATCTTAGTAAGCAACAGAACTTTTATCCATCACACAATATTATAATATGTAAAACCAGTTTTTAGCTTACAAAACAAGTTAAAGTGCATTTTAAGAACTGTTTTTTTAAAGAATCTCTTCTAACGTCCCAAGTGCTATCCAATTCACATCAAACCCTTAATCATTCGAACATCTCAAGATCTCACGGAGCAAACCAAGACATGGCTCCTTAGGCGTCAGTCACGTTCAGTTTCTGCGGGTAGATGGGAAATCGATGTCATTATGATAGATTATCCGTTAGGGCTTCGACGTGTGCCTCTGATTGGCTTTGTTAGCGATGCCGTCTTCGGCACCTGAGAGCTCGTGGCGCTCGACCGACTAATTTGACAGATCGATGTGTCAACGCCGCTTGCGTAGTGTGAGGTGGTCTTAATGATTTGCTCGGGAGGATGCTTGGACTCGGGTAAACTAGGACCTGTAGATATATTGTATATGTGCTGAGCTATTTGGTATGGTTTGTGCGCAAAAACAAACGTAACCCTTCTCTTTTAGTACACATAAAGACGGTAATATCATAACGCTTGATTGCATGCAAATTATGACACACGGAAACGTCGAATTTGTTCCGCACACGAGTGTACCGTAAGACAGCCGAAATTGGCTCTCCCCACTGGCATCACCCTTTATTTCGTGTACAAAAGGCTGCGACCTAATGAACGAACTTTAGGCCCATGGTGGTGAATATATTACACAAAGTTTACGTCACAAGGAAGCCATGGAAACATATATTGTATAAAAGCAATACAAATCAAATAGCTTATCTATCCAATTTTTATTTTATAATAACTTAAATATCTAACTAGTTTGCTTAAACGAATTGTTTCTTTTTCTGGTTATTATAATCAGCAGACAGCTTCTTTATGTACCTCTGCTGAAAGATGAGAGGGTTATAATGACTTGTTCATATTGCATCGGCTGAGTAAGTGGCACACTAAACAAATTTATTCATTAAAGTCTAAGGACGACTTAAGTTTGGTTTAGTTATATCAGAATGTATGGTACTGTCAGTGTTAACTCTCGTAAAACGGTTAAATCTAGTTTTTTAAAATATTTAAAACCAATTTCATTTCATGTGGATGCGAGTGTCCAAATCTAGGATTCCCAAATAGCAGTTTGTAGCCCAATCAACATGTACTAAAACCAAAAAACATACACTAATTCAAACTTTTAAGTTAATAAAATGCAGAGTTTAGTGGAGTGCAAGAAGATATAATCATTGATAGAAAAAGCAAAAATCAGACAGACGTTCAGATGACAATAAGACAATTTTTAAATAATAGAATATAAATTGCCAGGGTGTGCATTATTATAAAAGAAGGTTTAACACCCCCTCGTAATAAAAACACCCTGTACATACGTACATACAAGTATAACATAATATCCAAGTAAACTGTACACACTAAATACTATCACAAAAAAAAAAACATCCTATATTTACATCATTAAATGACACACCTTATACCTGCTTATTTACAATGAAAAACCTTAATCTACCGTAAACCTAAAGAATTTACACATTTAAAATGTTTAATCTTCGGTAAAGCTTTCGTAAGAATATCGGCGATCATGTCATAAGTAGGTATGAACTGAAGGGAAAGTTGATGGTGTGTTAGAGACTCGCGTATGAAATGATGTTTGATATCGATGTGCTTTGTGCGGGCGTGATAAGTGCTGTTGTGTGCTAATTTAATGGAACTTTGATTATCTGTGTGGATAACCATGGGATGAGTGACGGCGAAGATTTCCATTATGAGGGTTTTTAGGTATATGGCTTCTTTACACGCTTCGGCCAGGGCCATATACTCTGCTTCGGTAGTCGAAAGGGCGACCGTGCGCTGCTTTCGAGACTCCCACGAGACAGGTGCACCGCTCATAATGAAAACATATCCTGTAAATGATCGCCTGTCCATTATGTTATTACCATAGTCAGCGTCTGCGTAACCAATGGGTTGAATTTCACTCTTGTGAAATTGAAGTTTGAGGTCCTTGGTACCTTTAAGATACCGAAGGACCCTTTTTGCGGCCTTCCAGTGTACCCCCCCGTAATGTGCATTGAATTGAGAGAGATACGACACGGTGTGAGAAATATCTGGCCTCGTTCCAATAGCAATGTACATTAACGAGCCGATAAGTTCACGATACGGTACTTCAACTTCGTTTTCTTTTTCAGGTAGAGTTAATTTAAGTCCAGGTTCCATTGGTGTAGTGACAGATATAGCTTCATTCATATTATATCGGTCAATTAGTTTTTCGATATAATGCGTCTGGTCGAGAGTTATAGAGTTCAGACTTTGTATTACTCTCATACCGAGACAGTCCTTGACAGGACCCAGATCTTTAATTATAAAGATCTTTTTAAGTTCATTTTTGAACTGTGTTTTTAAATCGTCACTATTGGACATTATAAAAAAGTCATCGACGAAAACTGCTACGACTAGTATGTCGTTGCCGTTCTTTTTGTGATAGAGACAGTGCTCCGTTGAAGCTTGTTTCAATGATAAGGCAGCCATTGCTTCGCACACCTTTTTATTCCACTGGCGTGGAGCTTGCTTCAAACCATAGAGTGACTTCTTAAGTAAGCACACTTTGTGTTTTGGATCAGTTGAGAAACCTTCTGGTTGTTCCATGAAGATTTCTTCTTCTAAATCACCATTTAAGAAGGCTGTTTCCACGTCGAGATGATCAATTTGGCAGTTAAGATTGACGGCAAATGCCATCAAAAGTCGAACTGATGATAGCCTCGCAACAGGTGAAAAAGTTTCACCGTAGTCCACTCCTGGTATTTGAGTGAATCCTTTAGCTACAAGTCTAGCTTTATACTTGACTACATTTCCACTCGTGTCCATTTTTATTCTAAAGACCCATTTACATTTGGTTGTTTTGCGATCTTTAGGTCTGTCGACTAGGGTCCAAGTTCCATGTTTCATCAACGAATTATATTCAGCCTGCATGGCTTCCAGCCACTGACCCTTTTGAGGATGATCTGTAACCTCCTTGTAAGTTTCTGGTTCCAGGTCTGTTGTCATTTGAACCGCACAGACATACCTTTCAGGAGGACGCCTCTCTCGATTAGGGTATCTCCGTTCAGGTAAGAGCTCAGGAATGACTTCAGCTTCTAAAATACCAGATGTTACTTGCGGGGTAGCTGATTCGGATTGGTCCGATGGTAATGCTTCCGGTTGAATATCAGGTGGTGATTGACTAAGTGACGGCACTGGAACTTGTTGAATAGGTTCTTCTTCTAAAATCGGCAGAAAGACTTGTGGAGATTCAGGCGAAGTTTCTGGTATCTCACTATAAGGGAGATATTGATTAGAATCTAAGCGTGTTTGTTCTTCCATAAAAACAACATCTCTTGCGACTATTAAAACTCGAGGGTTTTGGCGATCTACGAGACGATAGCCTTTGCTTTCTGTCGCATAACCTACAAAGATACAAGTTTGGGTCTTCGCGTCAAGCTTCGTTCGTTTTTCTTTCGGTATGAGAACATGCGCTTCACAACCAAAGACTTTCAGATGAGAAAGGTTCACTTTTCTCCCTGTCCAAATTTCTTCAGGAATCTTATTATTTAAAGCTTGCGTAGGTGTACGGTTCTTCAAATAAATAGCCGTATTAACCGCTTCTCCCCAATATGCTTTTGGTAGTTTAGAGTCTTGAAGCATAGATCTCGCCTTCTCAATAATAGTTCGGTTGGCACGCTCAGAGACTCCGTTTTGCTGAGGAGTATAAGGAATTGTAGTTTGATGAACAATACCGTTTTCCTTCAAGAAGGTAGACAGCCCGTGGTTAACGTACTCACGACCGTTATCAGAGCGTAGAACTTTGATTTGGCGACCCGTTTGGTTTTCGACTAAGTGCTTAAACTCTACGAATTTAGTGAAAACCTCATCCTTTGATTTTAGGAGATATCCAAAAGATTTTCGACTAAAGTCATCTGTAAAAGTAAGTAAATATAGGGCTCCGCCCTGTAACCCTCCCTACCAAAAACCTCTACCCTACCTAAATCAACTCACCTAATTTTGTCTCTCTAACCTAATTTAGTCTCTATGTCCTATGTAAATGTAAAGCCTAAAGCCTAAAAGTAAACCTAAAGCTTACTAAGCTCTGAAACTGAAACTGTAAAAGTTACCCTATGTAAAATTAAACTATGAAAAGCGACTAAGAAAAGCTACTATTAATTTCTTGTCTTTTAATATAATAGAGTAAGAATGAATAAATATTGTAGAAGTGGCCATATGATCGTCAAGTGTCTAGGAACCTATGTTGTGAACCGTTTTAGATAGTAACCTAAGAACTTTTCATGCATATAAGATTGGTATAGTTACATGATTAAAGCCTAACCCTTAGCCTACAGAATTAAGAGAGAAATGAAGTGAAGTTAATAAAAGATAATGATAATTTGGTCTTATAACTTATACTAATAAAAGTCAGTCAGTGTCTGGGTCGTTTTAGTGGGTGTTAAGTTGAAACTGGAAAGTATGCTTAAGGCATATTACTTTTGCGCCTATGGTCAGAGCCCATGACTCCCCGCTCAAGACTGTGGGACTCGTCTACCTGACTGGACATCCCCCCAGCGCTTTAAATCTTTTCTTTCCAGGTGGGTCATTGATTTTACAGTCTTTGTCAGTTGTTAATAATAGAGTCAGTGATAGTATGTCATCTGTTTTCAATGGACAAGAAGGAATATTCAAAAGGCTCCTTACTCCATTGCAGGAGAGAAATATAAAAAATAATGGTATTGTTTGTAAATCATATTAAATTCACTAGGAGCCAAACTATTAAAATGTCAAAGTCGAACTGTCAATCATAATTTGTAGATATTTAATGAGGTATATTCCCGTAGGAATGGGTTAGTGGTTCCAACTGCTCACAGACTATAAGGCCGGTTTACCCTTGAGTAATACCAGGCAGGGTACGTAACCCATAGTGTAAACAGAGAAATAATTCCTTATAATGATAGTGAATCTTTCTAGTCATGATGAATGCTTGTTGTAATGATGATTTCAATCATAATTTGTAGATATTTGATGAAGTATATTCCCGTAGGAATAGGGTTTGTGGTTCCAACTGCTCACAGACTATAAGGCCGGTATACCCTTGAGTAATACCAGGCAGGGTGCGTAACCCATAGTGTAAACAGAGAAAGCACTTGACGTAAAATATTCAGTATGTTGAGAGAAATCAGTCCATTCCTTAGGATCATTCGATGTTGAAGTATAAATGGTCTTCTGCCATAGACTAGAAATAATCACGTATCATGAGTTTACTTTACTCAAACTTTAGGTAATCTGGAACGGTCGTATTTTTAGTTGGAATTGTAACTTGTCAGATGCTGCAAGGAGAAACCAGTTCACTAAGTCTCAATCAATTGTATTGTAGATTAGAAGGCATAGTAAAGCTTTCCAGTCTTGAACTTTTTGTTGGTTTAAGTACATTCACAAGAAGGAGCGACCTCGGTCATCGTAGTGCATTTTCTTATGCATAAATTCCCATAGGAATGGCTGGTAAAGTTACCACACAGTGACTAGCTGGTGTCCGTAGACAGTGACAGCAGAGACGTATCTCAGTATGCATAGTAATTCACCTGCCTCTGAAGATCAAATGAGGGAAGGCAATCCAACTCGTCAATATGACTTTAAATATTTACTTTTAAACGCAGTTAGTCTGCTATAGACTAGAAATATTTACTTTCTGATAGGCTTCCATAAGCCTTAATAGCTTAGAAAATGATAACCTGAGTCATAATAAGCTGTGATCTCCTTAGATAAAAATAAGAAGTTATTCCCTTCCTAATTTATTAGTTATGACGATAATCTTATTTAATGTAAATTTCCTACTTCCTTCACTAATATAGTGGCGGTATAACACCAAACGCAAAGAAGTTTAAATGATTATTTTTAACACATAAGGTTATACTATCAAACCTAGATGAATCCCTACAGATTATATACCTAAATTCCTACTTTCCCTAACGTTGAAGCTACCCTATTCCTACTGTATAGGCCTATTCTACGAACTACTTCCTATGGGCTTACCTCTCCCAGTAATTAGCTAGGTCCCTATGGAATCTGGACAGTTCAGCTGAGTCGGCTGAGAAGGCAACCTAAACACTCGTGTTGTGTGTACCTCCCCCCTTGCTTTTGATAGACCGTAGTCTGGTAGATAGCAAGAGTAAGGCCCCCTATTGTGTGGTTTAGTATATATAAATAATAATAGATTTATCGGGACCCATTCTCAACTCCAACAGAGCTTCAGTGGGTGCGCGCCGGCGTGCCAACTTGTGGACCCCACTTGTTCTCTGAAGGCTGACATTGAGGATAAGTAGGCATTTCTACAGATGTCTATGTTGGTAAAGAGATCATCTGGGCTTGCCCAAGGCTCTTTTAGAATCTAATAGTTCCAAACCAAAGGCTCCGTTAAGCTACCTCGGATTTGTCAGACACTTACTAGTGGTAGCCTGATCACTGTTCTGGTACAATCATATGCTAATCTAGCTTAACACAAAAGGCAATCCCTCCCGCCGTAATAAAATTACAGCTTAACCCCCAACTAGTTAATGCAATGTACCAGACACAAATGATAACTAACCCAAAGCTTCTGAAAAGTACACAGAAATAATTAATTAATATAACACAAACAAAATCAATTAAAATTCACACAGTAAAATTAATAAGATTTGTCTCACCAAAATACCCAGATTATTAATATTTATATAAAACCTATCCCCTGTTGACTGAAGTAAATCTCTTTACTCATGTGCAGACCCCAATCGTCCACTATCATACATAAAAATACAGAGCTTTCACGCTGCATTCCCATACATGACAAGAAGGCAATTCCCCTCACAATAGTACCTATTACCTATTCCCTAAGTGAAATGTTGTCCCTAAACCCTTGCGGATTAATTTTAATAAATTTGTAACTAAAAGCCCCCTTTTTAAACCTATACCGCTATAACCGTATACTACAGAACCGCAGTTGAACTAACATGAATCTATCGTCCGTCACCGACGAATGCTACACAACTCCGCAATATTCCCTACATGAAGTAAAATAAATCACTAATATAATAACACAAATAACGATGTTTAATGTAAGGCTGCAACGCGACGTAGCTCAAACTATATAACACTCTTAACCGGTCCGCAAATACTAACTGTAACTAGTAAGTGTTAAGGTTAACGTAACGCCCTTCTCCTATATGCGAAGTACCCGGGATTATACAAACGTAATCTACACCGAAAAATGTAACGATCCACAATACACGAACACGATAACACTATATAATAATCGAACGTAAATTATCACGTAAATACCGAGAGTATAAGTAAGTATCGAGCGCGCGAGCTAACCTAATCGTCTCCTAAGTAGTTGTTGCTAGCTCGAAGCCTCCCGCAAAAGTGACTCTGCTCCGTTTTTCGGCTTCCCTTTACTACTCCTTCCTATTGTTGAATTCATATCTTTCCTAGTTTGGAAGTTTCTACAATTTCGTCCTAAATCCTGCAATTGTGATCCTTACACACCCCATATAGAGTGCATCCCATAATTTTCCATTCCCTTTTTTTATCGTGGTAAATCGACATTCCTCACAAAGACAAGTCGTCAGCCATATTGCGCAATATAATCTTACTTAATCTAATATAGACTCTAATTTGCTTATACATAAGATCTATTTCCCGATTTCGGCCAATTGCATAATACCCCTGCTTCCGAGAAAAAATTCCAAACTGTCTGTAGACACACAGCGTACAATGGCAACCTCGACTCCACGGCGCGCCACATCGGCGCCTAGCCTTTCATCAACTCAAAAACTTGCTAGCCTTGTTTCAAGCTTACAGAAGTTGTAAATAAGGTCGATTTTAGAATACAGTCGTATTTCGATCCGCGATATCTAATTCCATTCCGTCTCCATATATTAATAATCTTAATTTCCAGTTAGATATTCTTAATCAGTTCTGTAATTATTAATCAGTTTCTGTTTGTTTCGCGTTCGTACGTGCAAGGAACAAAAGCGCCTTTATTACAATAGCAACAAGGTTGCATTTCGAGATTCAATTTAATGTCATCACGCCCGACTGCAAATAGCTATATTTAGACGTATTGATATTCTATATGGAAAATTGTTTTTAGTGTAATCTTTAATGTATAATGATTTTTACTCTTGTTAGAGCCTAAACTGAAATGATTTATATTTGTGAATTGAACGGGCATATCTAGACCGTTACAGCCCCACGAGTGCGTGCTCATTGGACCACATAGATCCGAATGAATTAGTTGAAGAACGCAACTCGATTTACTTGTAGAGCTCAGAAAAGGTTTCTTTGCAAGTTTTCCCTGTAAGCATGGAATACATTTAACATTCAAACCTCTATTAGCATAATCTATGCCAACGTTATTATTTTTTAAAATATTCAAAGTCTTATGGTTTAAATGACCAAGGCGTCTATGCCATAGCATAGCAGACTCTTTACTGACAGAGCACATGGCCTGTGAACTAGTCGAACAAACGTCTAGTTTATACATACCTTTATGTACAGAACCTGTGGCAATGACAGAGCCCGTCAAGTGACATCCTCCACTTGGGACGATGCTTGCGCCTTTTGATGTAAACAACACGTCGAAGCCATTTTCATTTAATTTGCTTACTGACAAAAGATTAGTTGCTAAGCCAGGAATATACAAGACGTTACTTATTTTATTTACACTGTCGGAAATTTCAATATTTACAGTACCTTTTCCATGGCTCAGTAATTGTTCCTTGTTAGCAACAGTAATAGGGGTGATGTGGGATGAAATGTTTGTAAACCAATCTCTCCTATTACTCATATGGGATGTTGCGCCGGAATCGATGTACCAATGATGTTGACCTGAGGGAGATATATTAGAGAAACAAGATGACAGGGTGAATTCGGATGTATTGTACGACTTGATCGCCGAATCATTCTTAGTGGCTTTGTTTTTTAAACTCCTACACTTCGAGACTACATGACCTGACTTTTTACAATAAGTACAAAACAATTTCTTCGGTGCACTGCCGACATGTAGCACGGTGTTTGTATTCCCCCGGGTACTGGAAATGGCGGGTACAGCTCGCGATTCTTCCTTTAAAAGAGCTGTCACTACGTTTTCCGATGTGATCTTCATAGTGGAGTGCTCCAGCGTCATAACGAGTGGCTTGAATCTATCGGGTAGACCAGCAAGCATTATTATTGCCAGGAACTCGTCATCAACTCCTGCTCCGATTCCCTGCAGTTCTTGCTGCGTAGCCAGTGAGTTATTGACATACTCGTGAAGGTTTCCCTTAAACTCATTATTTAGGAGTTTTTTAATAAGGCCTAGCCTTCTTATCAGACCACTGTCAGCATAGGCTTTCTTGAGACTGCTTAATGTTTGATGGGCCGTAGTAGCTGACCTAATGACTGGATAAACTGATTCTTCACAGGTCAAGCAAATTTTAGCCCGTGCCTTTTGATCTTTTCTGGCTTCCATAGGGTCTGCTGAGTTAACAGGATTGATGCAGACACTCCATAAGTCTAAATCAGTTAAGTAACATTCCAGGCTAAAAATCCACGTGTTGAAATTCTTGCCTGTTAGTTTACTGAAGCTAGCGCCTGTTGACGTCGTAGACTGATTCAGCCTTAGTGCCGACGTTGATGTCGATGGACAGTTATCCATAGCACAAATTTTTCACTCTAATTATTCTTCACATATATAAAGTATTTATTATATTATATATATAGCACTGCTGCAAATAGGCCCATAACCTTTTAAGTTAATAAAATGCAGAGTTTAGTGGAGTGCAAGAAGATATAATCATTGATAGAAAAAGCAAAAATCAGACAGACGTTCAGATGACAATAAGACAATTTTTAAATAATAGAATATAAATTGCCAGGGTGTGCATTATTATAAAAGAAGGTTTAACACAAACGAACGTAAATGCGGTTCATCGCGATAATTAAGCTGGACGCACACGGGCTGAAAAGTTAGTTTGTTATTCGCTTAGCTGAGTATTTGCCGAAATGAGTTCCGCGCACTAATTACACATGACATGACGGGAATGAGGGATAGACGTTGTTTATTAAGGCTTTTTCTGGATATAACTAGTTTAATCATTTAGATGGACATATTTGAGGATTTCTCAAAATAAGTGTGTTTGAGTTCCACTTTTTGTTACGAAATCGTAGGCATTTGCCATTAATTTACAGTTTCGTGACGCTTTAACTTTTCCTTAACTGTAGATTTACTGTGAGAAATATTCATTTATTGTTTTATACCCATTCGGTGCCAACGACCCGATAGTCGGGTCCTCGGTACATAGCGGAGAAATGCTACACAGGCTACGGCGTAGCACACGTAGCATTGCTGACACTGAATGTGACAACGTATTATGATCCAATAACAGTTTGCGTGATGATTTGTAATAAATTTGCACTACGTAGTTTATTGTATTGATTATATTTATATCTTTCGTGGTATGGAGGAGGAGAACCAGCACACAAGCCACTGGTGATGAGGCCGATAGACATTTCTAAAACGAATTTCTAAATGCCACAACAAAGCGACCACTGCTGCTTGGCGGCAGTTTAAAGGGTAGGACGGCGCACAACACTACCATCACTAATTATGTTCACAATCCTTTCTCTTCGTGATGTATTTAGCTATTGAAAGTTGATCGTGAAACTATTCATTAACATCCAAGCGTCAATTTCGTATAAGCAATTTGAAATACATTCCGCCGTTAACTATGCAACAACCTGCACTCGATCCCATTTAAGCCAGACCTTATACCAAACTTTAAGCGTTTCCATTCTAAGACGTCGAGCTCAAAATCCAGTGCCAAGAGATCAATATCTGCGACATTTTGTATCAAAATAACTCTTGGGGCTTTGGGGTCGCATATTTGGATGTGTAATTAATCCATAGAAGAATAAATTTTGTGCGTGTATTTGTATTTTGATGGCAGGTTTCGTCGAGGAAGCAACACGGTCAAAGCGACTACTAGAGCGCTGGGCAAATATCGGTTCCCGGTTATTCGTCGACGACGAATTGAAAAAAGAGTTGTTAAAAAGAATAAAACTCCTTTTAATTTGACACACGCGTCTCAGTAATTAGGTATGATGGAATGTGAATTACCAATGGGTAATTCACATTACGAAAATGTATTATTAATGAATAATACATTTTCGTATAAATGTAAAATAATTAGTATTCAGCAACAATCGGGGTATTAAAAAAAAAAACTCGTGGTCAGATTTTGCTTGAAACTAGAAAAGTCTTTTATAGTATAGTCATTAAAATGACACCCGACAAACAAATAAAGAGATTAAAACCTTCTGAATCAATCACATAATTAATATAATTTATTTAAAAAATGTTTTTTTTTGTAAATAATGGCATACTTTATTTTTGTGTGCATCTGTTATCTGTTCGTAGGTACATTTTTACCACAAAAATGGTAACGCATTTCCAAAACACTTCACCTGTAACATTCAGGCTAGTTCCACATAACCCTGAAACCGAACGTACACTGGGTGGCAAATTAAACGTGTTTCATCTTGGTATTTTCACGGGGGCCTGTCACTGTCAAGACCGTCTGTATTAACTTTTTGCTAATTAGACAGCCGGGAGCGTGTGTGTTGGCATTTTTAATTACAAGCTATAATTTTGTCTGACTGACGTGTTGCGAAGGTACCGTCACGAAAGAAATAGGTCAGATTGGCTGGGGTACTATGAGAATTGCCAGTGCAAAGGGTTAATGATAATTAATCAAATAATGAATTAGACTAAATTTTAGTAATGGGCAATCAAAGCGGATCACTTTGTATATAATTTCCATAGAAAGTGACCCATTTTCACTGCTCTTCAGTGTGGTAAGTTTTTTTTTATGGCATGAAGAAAGCAGACGCCCAACTAATTGTGAATGGACTTGGAGGCAAGGTAAAAAATAATTACATTAGTAAAATACGAAAATCTTTACTTTTCATATTAAATTAGTTCATCTAAATACAAGTACTACCAGTTAAAACTAAATTGAAACCCCATTTTAATATTAAAACCAAAAACAAACGTGAGCCATAAAACATGTCACAAATCAAATTAGACTGAATCAAAACAAACAAAAGGAGGGGTATGCGATGTAATCACTTCGGACTGTCAAACGCACGCCAGGTACCTTAAGCATTTAAGTTAAAATTTTCACTCCCCGGTAGCTTTTTACTAATTCGCCAAGTGAAAAGGGTTCGCGGAAGTAATACAGTTTACTGCTTATTCAGTATTTATACGCTTAGGGGGCTGCCAGCCTCTAGATGTCGGCTGATGTAAGGAAAATTTGTAAAATTTGCCGTAATTAGTACAAATAGCGATGTTAGAAATATAGCCGCTGTTCGGAATTGGATTACGCTGAAAACACGAGCGACGGCGTATATGATGCTTTAAAGGTGTTTTTTTGCTTTATTTTTATGAAGAGTTATTGAAAAATACATTTCAATAATTATTTTTAATGTGAAAACACTGTAACTGCTTTTTGCTACTAATAGCAACTAAAACACAACAAGAGTTTTGAAATAAGTAAAGCTATTAGTAACCTAACAGTATGTAACATAATATATATATGTTTATTCTTTTCTGCTTACAAGTTACTTAGTAAAAAGATAATTTAGTTTATTCCACATTTTCCGTACGAAAATATGTTTATCCCCGTAAGTCTCCATATTATTAAAAGCAGTGAAAGTTAGATAGGCAATAAAGAGTTGCGCGGGAGTGAGCGTTGTTTACGAACGGGATCAGCGCTCCAATCGCGCGTAATGTATTTATGATTATTGTCGGGATTGAGCCCGTGGGCGGAAAGACCTCACGGTAGTTCCAGCCTCGTGTTACTTATTTGAATAAACCAGTTATAACAAACCTATGCCAATGTGAACTTCATCAGAACGAATTTGCAATTAGAGTTGATAATAAACTTGCGGATTTCACCAAGTACCTTATAAGTATGGATCCCGTTTATGCAGCAAATGGCTTTCCTAAAATGAACACGGCAGGGATCGTCTCATACCTACATGGGGAGACTCCACGAATCCTTAGCATTACCCGGCTAAGTCTATCGGCAGGCAAACATTGTATATTAGCCAGCGATGCCCTAAATATCGAAGCCTCTTAATCCGGTGGCGAAACCCGCTTCTTAATCCATCACGTAACTGGGAGCCGTCGTGAAATCGTGTTACATCAACGAAAAATGTATTAGAGGGGGGCTACCCGCTACCCCCTATCGGACAAACTTTGCTAATACCACCCTCTAACATAATCGCGGAGCCTTTTACGAGAGGAATTTATGGGGATGGTCCCGATTTCTTGCTGTATTTATGGTGAATGCGGCCGTTACGTGACGGCATGGCTCGCCAGTTAATTAGGAGAAGTAAAAACCGGTGCTGCCTCGGACAGGTTAAACGCTGGGAAAGTTTGCGGCCGTACGTATCAGCAGTTCGGGTAGTTCGCGCTGTAAGAGCGCTTGCACGGATCCTAAAATGGCTTTCGGTCGTTGTTAGAAATTTAAATTTCGCTAGGGTTTTAATAAAAGCATTTAAAATGAGGCTAAAAGTCGAAATGAGGGTTCATAACAATTTGAATTTCTCGAAGATAATAGTTTAATCCAACAGCAAAGCTTTTGTTCTGTTTAACAACGATCACATGAATTTCTAAGACGCAAAACGTGATTTTACAAACGTAATTCCAAGCTATAATTCAACTAAGTTTATTGACGCTATCGCGGCCATTCAAGAGCGATCGATTGTCGAGGTACCCCAGTAATTCAGCCGCATTGAGTCGCCGTCAAAGTTGCGAAGTCTTACCAAGTCCGGGCCTCAGGTGAGAATGTGCCCGACGCCAACTGGCTAGACGCTGCCCGCGAGCCAATAATGTTGCATGTTAACGTTCGAACCCAGTGATGGAAAGGTTGACAAGCAAATTAGAGCATGAATGCAACTTTCTGAGTGGCTTATGCGCTGAAAGAGTTTTGCTGGCCAAAAACATCTGTTAGTCAGCTAATTAGCTGAACTAATATGATATAAAAAATCCTTAATGATTCGATTTGTCTTATGCTAGTTGAACAAAGAAATAAATGAAAGCTACTGAATACATGCGCTTTACCATGTCGCAAGATAATAGTTTGAAGTCCGTGCCACAGAGATCTTAGACTAACTTCCGAACTCAGAATAAACTATTTCACCGTGTGTCTCCAGCATAAGTGAATTCGACAATGCAGGAATAGGTGTAGGTACTTGTATAATATAAGTGGAGGATGCGAGCTGCGGCTTTGTTCTCGAAACTTCGCCCGGTATTGTGATGTATCTTATTGCATATGCGGCGCGCAGGTATAGCAATGGCTTTTGTAATACATCACGACGTGCTCCGCCAATTTCAACCCGATTGCCTGTTTCCTGTTTGTATTAAGAGCGAGGATTGTTTAACGGGGCTATAAAATTATTAGTTTGGTCAGATGTGAATTAGTTATTGACGTAGAGTAAACTCCATAACATATTTGAGAGTGTTTCTAGATTAGAATTTAGAGAGAGAGAGGCAATTTGGGTAACATTCTCAGATATGATTGATCAATTGTACGCAATGATAATTTGATGTTACCAATGGATATATTTTCAAAGTTTCGGAACATCTAAAAATAACAAAAGTTAATAAATTAATAATCATTCGTAGAAAACTCGGTAGCGTCGAGTCAGCCTACACGAAATCTTCACGCTTCAATTGAGCCAGTTTATGGCAAAATTAATTACTGGCTAGAGAGGATCGACTATAATAGTTTCGCAGCGAAATTATTATTGTGAGGGGTCCGCGCTGGCGAAATTGTGTTCGGACAAGAAAATTACTGAGCGTAAAACGGGGTGTGAATTTGGAAATCAAAGAGCTCGCCCAAACTTGTTCGAACACTATTGTGATGGTCCATCATTTACATGGGACGGCGCCTATACACAATTTGCACAAATTGTACAACAGCCAGTGCCTCGGCTTTTGTTGGATGCAAATATCGGTAGAATAGAGCAATTTACGTAATTAAGGAGTCACATATAGCGTTGATATTGAAATGAAGTATAGGCCAGCATCTTGAAATATGCGTTCTTCTTGGAAGGAAAACGTAGTTGAATGTAAGAGGGTTTGTATTTAGGGAATCCAAACAGCACGTCTCCCGGTCGGACGATATGGCGATGTATGGCTGCCTGGGGAGCACGCGTGCTACTGAGATTTGCGCAAACATAAGATTTATTACCGCCTTGTAGAATAATAATCAATTTTCAGTCAGGTTGAAACCAAGGTGGGGTGTCAAAAAATTCCTTCAAACGGTACCTATTGTAAATGATAAGTGGTCAGTCAATAAGACACATTTTAAATAAATAAATTTTAAAAATATGAAATCTATACAAATATTATAAAGAGGTAAAGTTTGTGACGTTGTAAGGGGTAATTTGTCCTGGGTTCAAATCCCGGTAAGGCCAGATATTTGTGTGATGAGCACGAACATTTGTTCCGGAGTCATGAATGTTTTCTATGTAATTAAGTATTTATTTCTCTATATAAGTAGTTAAATCGTTGTCGTCTAGTACCCATAGCACAAGCCTAGAGCGTAGTTTGGGACTAGGTCAATTGGTGTGACATTGTCCCCTGATAAAAAAAAACTCTGGATTTACTAAAACGATTTTGAAAGTTCTATGTCAAAAAGAAAGCTACGTTATTTGTGAGTGTCATAGGCTATATATTACAAAAAAATATTGCCCAAAGGGCACGGGACCAGCTGGTTAGATATTATAATTTGGTTTGGAGACTACATACCTAGTGTCACATTAACTTAACTGAAAAGCAATGTGTATCCCCGGTATGTATTTAAGGTCCTATTACTCATCTCCTAACTTATGTTTTCCCTGGAACATAATCAAAAAGCCTTCTACAATTATATAATCATCAAGCCTACAGGTGCATGCAACGGCCTCCGGAACTGACGTCTCATAAACTAAGGAAGCACGAAAGAATTAAGTATGAAATATGCGCACCGCTGGCGCATGCTGATTTACGATCTATTTTAAATATTGTTTTGTGGATCTAAGAAGATTGAGGGGGTACCTTTGGTATTAAGTAGCTGCGTAGGTTTAGCAATGAGTTTTAGGTGGGAAGTGATTTATGGCGAATGATACAGACTTTGATAAAGCAGGGCGTAAACCATTAGTTACTGGATCGTATGGGTTTTCGCTTGCATAAATCTTTTGCAAAGTTTTTCATGTCAAATTCAGCCACCGTGTTATTAAACCGCCTAAAGAAAAGGCATGTTTAAGTGTGTCACACTTTATACAATAATAGTGAGGGTCACGTACAATTTAAAAACAATGTAAAATATATTGCGGATTTTACAAATTTTGGAAAACACATAAATATAATTTTCAACTTTATTAATCGTCATTTTAAACTACGGATGTCGTTCATAAATATTCGATACCATAATTAGTTCGTTGCTGCTCAATTAGCTTATCGGTAGGTACTTTCAGCTTCAGCGTTAGCTGACTGAGGACAAAATAGAGGTGAGCTGTTCCACCCAAATGCGTTGTCGTATGGTTATTCACTAGATGTGTTCCAAGTTCCAACTTATGCAATAAGCTATTAAAAAAACGGTCGATTTTAAAATTACTGGTTTGGAATTTGACATGAGCCTATTGGCGTTATTCATTCCTCTCATGATGTACCCATCATCATCATCATCTTTCTTCGGTGCAGCACTTTTTTTTCTTCCAATCATCGGGATATCAGACATCATTCCACATTCATAGCATTCTTTTTCATAACATTGATTATGCCATTTACGCTCATTTTTGTTTGTGTTGCAGCTGTAGCGAAAACAATTCATAAAACAAATAGCCATACAATTTTGACACGTTGCTTTTAGGCTGGGGCTTAGCCGGGTGTCATCGCTGAGCAGCATCCTTCGCTCGCGAAAACTTTTCGAATGCCGTCGGCCTGCCTTTATTAAAACCTACAGAGCATATTGCACAACTGGCAGCAATAAGTAACGCGACCGCCTCTCCTAGCCGCAATTCAATATTCAGGGCGAGGAAAGTTTTATTATTGCGGCGTAAATATAATGAGAGCAGGTGAGGCAGTTCTGTCTGCTGGGATTTAGCTGGCGTTATTGTGAGCTGGCAAGACAGACCGAATTAACTTATGCGAGAGGTAAATTAGTTACTGGCTGGTTTAAAGTGTGTTTTGAAGTCAACTGGAGTGAACTATGAAGATGAACTATGATGAACTATGATATACAAAAGAGAACAAAGAAGAGCCAAAATTAACTAAACAAATATGATGGAACAATGCTTATATCGTTCATAAATAAAAATACCTACACTTTATTATGAGTTAACAGAGTATTACCCTAAATATTATTTTCTCTGTCTCTAAAAGGGTAAATAAATAGTGTACGGGTTTTTATGATTTAATTGTAGAAAGCCACATTGTTGTTACTTTTACCATTTATCTTCAAACGATTCCCTAACATTTTTAAAATAATCAATTATAAAAACCAAATTTAAGCAAACAATATATAAAAAGGTTTTTTGTAGGAGTCAATCAATATTTTTATTATTAAGAATTATTAGGGTTTCCCTATTTTTTGATTTTTTTGCTATTTCCACGATTTTAATTTAATAGCTAGAAAGAAGGGACATATAAGAAATGGTATGCAATAAACAATAATTCTAATTGTCCCTGTCACCGTGACGCAAACATGAAAATATAAAATGAAATCCTCGTTCTCAAGCCCGATTTAAAGTGTCACGGATCCGAAATTTAAATACGCCCAACCGCGAACCCTGCAAGTAATGCAATTAAAATAAAATTTGAGTGCGCCGGAGTCCCAGCTGCGGTGAGACTGCGTTCTGCGGCGAACCTTCGTCACGCGTCAGCTCCCGGTCACACCTCCGTAATGTTGTGCTGCAAGCGACTAAATAAAATGGAATGTATGCTTATTTAATGATACGGGAGGTTGCTGTAATAGACCAGGAGCTTCCAACATTTCTTGGTTGTATTTATATACCTGATGTTCAAGACTAGTAAAATAAATTCTTAGTGGTATAATCATACAATTTTGTTATTTTATTTTGACATACTCTGTTGTTGCCCGAGTAATAATGTTAAATGATTGCATTGGCATTGAAATTATCTACAATATACGTTTTTATACAATACTAGCTTCCCGTGCCCGGCGCCGCCTGGGTATAATTTTTTGTAATACAAACTTTGTCCTAATAATTACGAACAAAGCAAACAGTATATTATTCAAATCGGTCGAGTCATTTTCGAATTGTGGCGTGACCAATGGAAACAGGGATTCACTAAAGAAAACATAGAATTAAGTAAACCGGCCCTCAAAAAGAGGTTAAAAAAATGCCTTTTAAAAATATAAATCTTTGTTTATTTAATTAAGTAAGTAGTTGATAACAGTGGTTTTACCTAGTTACTATTCCCAGGTGCATGATTAGCTATAAGTTTGAGCGCTTTACTCGCCATCAAACTGGATAACAGTTTGGCGAGCATGTAATTATTTATCAACGCAAATACCTTTTTTTGAAAAAAAGACGAAAAAAAAACTTTTATATGTAAAGATTCAATTACCGCACTGATCTCATGTTTTAATCGTTTCATATTGATAAAGTTTCAGTTCAATTAAAGCGTAATTACTTTTGTTAAGAGACAATAAAATCGGGCCCAAATTATGAGCGTAAACTTGGCAAAAGATTGATTTATACAACGTACTTGAAATATCCAACCCTACTACCAAATATTAATAACAGATAAGTATCTCAACCTCCAAACTATTCAGTTAATTACGAACCAGACGCGAACTAGACTTGTAACGAAACACCGGTCTTACACAAACAAGCCTTGGAAGTATTGATTAAACATAACAATATTAGCACGTAGAGTGAAAAGTTCCTCCGCTAGGATCCTTTAAAAGCGAGTAGCTCGTCCCGAGAGCTCGTCAGGCAAATGGGATAGGCGATGCGTCCGTGCACCCGTTATGCAGGTGCATGTATGCTAATGCAACACGATACGTTCACGTCTTGCCCGTTTAAAGCTAGTGAGCTAAGACACGCTGTAATCTTGATAATGGGCGCTTTTTGACGCTCGTGGATATACTTAGTACAAGACGTCTACATAAAGTACGAGTACAAGTTCCCTGGTAACATCGACCTTCACTCAAATGCTTACCGAATGAAATAATAATATAGCAATCATAACATAATACATGAAACATGACAGTTTTTAGAGCGAATTTTATCGTGTTTTCTCTCTTTAGCTCTAAACAAATTGCATTGATTATTTTGGTCTTAAAAAGGATCAAAATTCAAAAGGATCTTCAATGATGATTTGTTTGTTTTCGTTTGAAACTAATACGTCCTTGATCAGAATACAATGACATTATCTTTACACCTATCGTTATCATATTGTCAACGCTATGAGAGCGATAATTAATTTTACAGTATTGGCGGTTGAGTCAATAAAAATTTAGTACCAGACCGATTAGAATAGAGCCCCATATTCTACTCGGTAAAATAATATAGCTTTTGAGAGGTTACCGTGTTGTCGTAGCCTTTGCAATAATTACCATCACGTAAAAAAAGCTATCATAACGTTGACATTACGATAACATGTCAAAAGCAATACGGCTTTTTCGATTAGAAAAGAGCCCCTGGTAAACCAACTCTGACGCCGTGCCGCCAGACAGGCCAAATCAGTTCTTTCCGAGTTTCAAACAACTGCTTACCAATTATCCTTTTAACACAATATTCTAAGTGCCAAGAATTATCTCATGACCGGAGTGCATTGACGGCGCATTATCAGGCTCACCCGCGGCGGAAATTGCATTAGAAGCACCGCTGCACTCAAAGCGTGTATTTATTCACACGTAAGGCGGTGTATACGAGCAGGGGAAACGCTGCGGTTGGGACGCAGCTATGAATATAATTATAGGTCACTTCTTTATTATTTGAAGGCAATTGTATTAATATTAGCCATTTTAAGTTAAGCGAAGTTAAAGGAAGATCAAAGGGAAGGGTTTGAAAGATGCATTTTAATTTGAAAAATTATAAATCTTACTGCGCCCTGCGCGTCCAAATCCTCATAAATAAAGGTGTTGTTGGGGCTGTCACAGCTTTGTAGTGCATCAAGGATGTTTTGCAAGGCACGGATGAATGACTTCCTCACCATCATGCGCAAGCGCATCATGTTTGCGGTAGAAGCCTGCGTGGTAGCCTAAACAGCCTCCTACAGAACCCTTCCTACTACATTGGGAAGAATTGCACAGGGCTTCTAACTGATTAATGTACCTAACTTACATGTAATGGTAATCCTAACATAGTCTTAAGACTTATTGTCACTAACAATGTCGTTTATATATGTACTACATCAGTCCAAATAATAATAAAAAAACTATGGTTAATCTTTGAAGCCGGTTAAACCATTTTTCCATTACTCAAACCGCCGCGTTTCAACCGTCGGTATACCACCTCAAAGCGATAGCCTATTTGCTTACGGGCGTGTAAACACAGCATAGGTGCATTGGATTCCGTGAGGTGCCTTCAAAAGTTCCGCTCCCGAGTCTCTAGCCTCTCCCAGGAAATTGAAGTCACCTCTCCGACGCACGAACAAAGCTTTGTGAAAGAAGATCTATTAATTTATCTGCGAGTTGTTTCGAGATTCATTTAAATTGAATATCGATTTTGAAAGTTTTATGATAGGTTGCAATTGCGAGCTTGGGATTGGAGCGCGATGCGACTGAGCGTAGTTAACAGTGGTAGGTTATTCGAAATTCAAAATAATTACAATGCTTTAGTTGAAAATTTACTTGGGTAATAATAACGTAGTTTATATGAACACGGTACGAGTAATTGGCAAAAGCGTACGGTAGACGCTCAAATTAATTATTAGTACAACATACATAAAACGATCGACAGTTCGGTGGCAGGTGGTATCTAGGTACCCACGCACGCCACCCATTGTAAATATTAGTTCGCGAAACTCATCAATTCCGCGCTCAAACTTAATAAAATACTTGGCGCTTAATTGAAAATGAATACTGGTGGAGCTGCTGGGATCGATAAAATATTCCGCAGCCTTAATCCGCGATAATGAAGCGCCGCGAAGGGTTGAGGGGGCCAGTAATAAATGTTGCGTTCCAAATTTAAAATCAAAGTGCGGAATAAATTTTGATTAAGCGATTAGCCAGCAGAGGTGTTTGCGTTTCTTGGAGACATTAAGAATGCTGTGGGCGTTGGTGTATAATAGGCTTTTGGGCGCGAGGATCGATTTTAGATCAATTAATCGAAACAAACAAAAATGTTGTTGTTGAACGCGAAATGTCACTTGAGTGGAAGTCACACTCGCGCACTGAGGGTTCTGTAACTTATTCCATTTTTTTTATATTTGTGCTATTATTATTTTTAACCGTAAGTAATTATTACTCATGAATAATTTTCGTAAAATGATATAAATATTTAAACACATTTGCAATATATCATGACTGGCAGCTTACCTGACCATAAAAGGATAAAAAATCAATGTTTCCTCCGGATATAAAATATATGACGAATCTCATCTGTGAATTCCGGAAATCTTATTTCATGTCCCAGAACGAATGGGTACAAGCACTCAGACGTTTCCCTGAACACGCGGTTCCGCTGCATCGGTATCTAATGCACATGCGACACATTTGATTAACGCAGCAGTAAGGCGCCGCTGACATTCATTATAATTTTATTCATGCAGGCTTATTAGGATGAGATGCGACGAAGGCCCTCGTAATGGAGAATTTATATTAAGAAAAGACGACGTATTTCGCAAAATGAACTTTAATTATAATTTATTGTGTAGCTTTAATGTTTGGTGGTTTTGACGAGCGCATGCTTCTTTCTATCCAATAAGTAAAAGTACAATATTAATGAAATGGATTATGCTTTAAGATAAGCTATAGATAATAAAAAGCCTTAGAAAAATAAGATTGACTTAGTTGTAAAAAAATGTGTGCCAAAAATACTATATAGGTTTAACTAATAAGTGAAAAACGGCGTGTATGAAACTTGTTTTTGTATACCAATAAATATATAAAATACCGATCGATATTTCTCTAAAAATACTGCATTCATAGCTTTAACATCGAATTCACGAATAGCTTGGTGACGCTGGTATCCTGCAACTAAGCTGATGCTATGAGCTTATTACTTACTTATTGACCTAAAGGGACCAGTGAGACGGGATGAAAGAACTGTTAGAAATGTAAATTTTGACCAATTACTCATATCATAAATCAGTAGCTACCTTTAAAAAGCATTTCAACAATTATTTATTAGTTAGCTTCTCAAATATCTGGATCATTTAATAAGCAGTTGTACACATACGCACATGCACACGCAAGCACACTCAAACGCACACACACACATACACACGCACACACACTCAAACTTACACACATATACGCAGATATAAAGATGTATTTAATTTTTTGCTATTGTATGCTTAATTTGATCTCTCTAAAATGATCTCAAAATAGTAGCGATATTATTTTAGGTATTTGATATTATTATTATTTTAAAATTTTAACGCCTTCGATTGCCATATATTTACTCACCCTGGTCTCACTGAAAACCAGCGCCTGTGTATGTTTTACCAACATTCAGAGGCATAAAGCTGAGCGGAGACCATTTTGGCCATAATAAAAAAAAAATATGTTAAGACATTTTCCTTGTAAACTGTTTTTTTATTTATGTGCCGAATAAATTATTTTTCATTTCATTTCATTTCATAATATTGGCCAAAATTGCTTCTTACATGCATCGTGTTTCACTGGTCAGTTATATTTCGATGAAAATGAGTTTAAGGTGCCTTAGTTAACAAACTACACCACTAATTTTATTATTTAAATTCTCAACTGCAAATAACAACAAAATCTGACATAAATTATCATACAAGCTCCTTACGAACGTGCTCGCGCAAAGCGCGTCATGTTCAGAGCGCGCGGAGATGCTCCTAGAATACGGACGCCGCGTGATTTACACCGTCTACAGATCATACGAGCGCGGTAAATATACTAGCTAAATACTAACGGTGGACTAGGTTTGCCAGAGACTTTGCTAGCGTAAAAGCCGTTTATGTTTGTGGTTTTCACATATCGCTTTCTAGAAGAAAACAGTTAATTCTCAATTACTAAATCAAAAAAGGTAGAGGTACTTACTTCTGTCCCAATCAATTAAATAAAAAGTATTATTTGAACACACAAAAAACACAAAAAATACCTGATCAAAGATATCATTCTCAAATGGATTTTTTTTCACCCATATTAAAACAATGTTACTGTTTTGTATGCCAATGATTTACGTAATCATTCTATATTTATTGGATTTTATTAAACATTGCCAGCGCCTTTCAAATCATGTCACACCGTTAAGTTAAGAACAGTATACTTTTACCTTGCAACATATTTCACGTGCCAAACTAATCCGCACGTGATTCATCCCGCCGTGTATCCCGTGTTCTCTAATAAGCCTGCACTCCGGTTAATGAGTTTACTGCATCCTCGAGTAGAACTTTTTAAAAGTACAAGAGTTCTGACGCCTTTGCCAAGGCGTCGGCCGCCATTAAAGTTTCGCCCGAAGCGGCGATGTCAAGGGGAAATGTTTACCTAAGGCAACTAGTTAGGCACTCGAGAAAAAGGTGAATTTTATAAGCGTTTGAGTTAATATATGAGTGCCAAGTTGGCTGATATTGATGGGTTTATTAATGGTGTATAAAGTAAAGAAAGATGAGAGAAAATTACTAGCGCTAATAATAACTGTTAACTATGTAGATGATATTATCGCACGGTTGATCATGTATTTAACTATAGAAAATGGCGATTTAATGGTCCTAGACAAGATGCATTTCAAGAGCGTTATCGTTATCAAACATGTATAGTATTGAGGTAAGCTGCCGGACGGTCGCGTCAAATCCATACGTTTAGTTGGTTTTCGAAAATAGTTTACGGTAATGTCATGCATCTTGTCAAGGGCCTCTGACTAGTAATAAATATCTATACTGAAATAAAAATAATGGATCATCATGATGATTTTGTTTGACTGACCGCTTGCGTTTTTCGTTTAGAAGAGTTATGACTTTCATGGCTTTTTATTAACCTAAAATATATCGTACAATAATTAAGTAAATATCAGATAACAATCTGGCACAAACTGACCCTAGTCCCAAATTGGCTCTGGTCTTGTAGAGTCAACAAGTACTTGGACAGTCGAAGAGCTCAAAATTAACTCTAGATTCGTGTATAAATAATTAATAATGCTGCTCATTGTTCTATGAGTAGGTACAGACAAAACCATAAATGTGTGACCAGCTTAAGTCCAATGTCAATCTGACATTCTACAGCAATTTGGGTTGAGTAGGTTTACATTGACGACTTCAAGCGTAATGCGTACTAAAAACTTAATTTAAAAAATCAAAAAAATAAAAATTCAGAACATTTACTTGGTGGCCACATTAGGGCTCTAAACACATAGAATCATCTACGACTCCGGAACAAATATTCGCGCTCACCACAACACATTTGCCCACTTGATAAACATCTTTCATTATTAACCTCATCTTAACGGTAGCTGGCCACAATCAACACACTTTCTTCGGTTAATCTTTCTTTTTTTTTGGCAATGAAGATGCAAACTAGTGCACAAGCCCGGATAGCAATTTTAATTAGTCATCGTCCACTTAAAACTCCAAAGTGAATTTAGTCTAAATGTAATTGCGGCGAAAAATATTTACAACCATATTTATTTTCGTTGTAACCTAATTAAGTCCGAATAGAATTTTGTCTATTATAAATTATGATTAAATTTAATACGCACAAAGTGAATGCAGTCTGTTATGAATTATCACCATTTATAACTCAACATGCCTGAACAGATTTTTATGATCTTTGATTTGTTGTTTTTGTCTCTGCCCCAATTAGCAGAATAACTATTAAAACATCGGAAAAAATACGAGAACAAACATTCTGAGGTCCACCGGGTCGGTTAGTATAATATAAATTGTAAATATTTTAGGTAGGTCGTATTTACAATTAGTCATATTTTTGAGTGTACGTAAATACGAGTATACATACTTTTTTCGACCAATATAGGACAATTTTACCTTGGGACATGATTCCATTTTAGATGTTATTCAGGATGGACAATTTTCCTTTTGGTTCTAATTGTCCTTGTTGTTAACAGTAAATCAAAAAATCGACATTAATTCTCAAGACTGCAATCCTAAGACTGCAAATGCGTTGCCAACTCTGTTGACTACTTGACTACAATGGAATGCTAGTAATTTTACCTGCGGTTTACACAACAACACGAGCACTGCATCTTGGCGGTAGGTTAAAGGATAAGATGGTAGTGGATGGTGGTTTAAATTGTCATTCTATACAAATAAGAATTTATTCTACCCCATGCCAAAATTTAGCTATATTTAAGTACTCTAATACAAAAACAAAACATTTTTCATCCACGTTAATCCCGGGGAGCTGTAACCAAGTTACCCGGTCCATTTCTCAATTTTCCCCGGTTTCCTGCAAGACACAATGGGTAACCCTTCAGCCCGCGGCGAAGAATCGTGGCTTCTTGCTTTATTGCTTTTAATTATAGGTTAACTAAACGTCTAACGGTTGGACTTTGGGGCGATCGGTGAGGCTATTTTGGAAGTAAAGGGGGATCACGATATCGTTATGATACATTGTTGGTTCTGTATAACGTTGATGACTAGGATAATCACTTGAATAAGTTTTAAAATTAACCTTTTAATTTGATACGCTTAAGAGTCTTCCGAGCTGACGCTCAAATTACGTAACTGACAATAATTACTGCAAAAAATTCGCTCTGTGTGGTAACATTACTCACTTTCTAAATCAAGTCCGTTTTCTACAAATTTTGAATAAGTTGTATGGTATTTATAAAAAAACCAGGTTTGTACGTGTCCGTTTTTTTTTAAATTGTGTCTGTACAGACCTACTTTTTCATAATATCTACAATATACTCAAAAATCGTAAAAATTGAACTAGGTTTGAGGGCAGACAAACATTACTGCATTTTGCATGGAAGTTCGCATTCAGCTTCACAATCCCCTTACAAACGTTCAACAGTTAATTGTTAATAGTATTTTCAAACCACGTCGTGCTATTAACATTGACATCGAACAGTTAGGTCAATGTACGTTAAATTAAGTAGGAAATACTTCAAGTTTTAACAGGGAAAATTATTACTGGCAGATTGAAACATGTTTTCTTTTTAATAATTGAATAGTGTCAACTCAGCGTAGCCCAGCCTTTACCAACTATTTAGATAGATATTACAGCAAATGAACAAGTACGCACTTACATAAATAAGGAAACCCGTAATCTGGTATATCAGTAATATGCTGCTAGCAAAAAAAAACGAGATACTCTCTCAAGTTAAATAGAATAAAAAGAAACAGTGCACAATGCCATCTGTCCTCCCACTTTAAATCAGTATCCGCTGCAGTCCGTCGCGGTCGCATCCGTTTCCTCGCATTATATTAAATTTTATTATAGCCTGGACTAAGTAATGGGAATATCGTGTAAGGAGCATTCTGAGCGCTCAGGGCGGGGGCCAACGGGGGCCAGCGGGGGCCAGCGGGGGCCTAAAGCGGCCTGAGGGGCCTGCGGGGCCTGGGTGATTAAAATTTCGGCTACCGTTGATGACACAACAGTATAGCAGAGTGGAAGGATTAATGTAGGGTTTATGACTGGATTACATTACTTTGCATCGAGCCAAGTGTTGTGATTCAATTTGCTTCCTAGTCGGTGTGCGGTGACGAGTAAGTTTTTATTGATATGACTTTAATATTTCGTAGGTACTGATTTAAAAAAATATTAATTATGATTTATGTAGGTCTGAATAACAATAGGGTCTATTTAAAAACTTACCTGTTTATTCTTAAATGCACAATAAACCTATTTTAGTTATAGTATTCTTTGTCCCTTACTGCCAAATTCAAATTTCATAATGACAGATAAGGACAGGATATATTTCAACCACACTTTAACAATTGCGCGTTTTTGAATAAGAGGGCTAGTTTTTTCAGTATAATACTGGCAAGCAAAAATAACGGGTCATATTTTACTTGTTTAGTTTTTGTCGTGGGAAGATGTTAATTAAAAAAAAAACTATGTATCTACTTTTACATGGATGTAAACTCATTACTGCACATAAAAAAACAACAAATTAATATAATTATTTTATTTTTATTGTCTTGTCTCCAAAATGTTAAAAGACTTTGTGTAATAATTATGAGATGAGTCTTATCGATAAATAAACAAACTTCGGTCCTTTCCTTTATATTTATTAGACGAATAATAAAACAATAACCATACAGGAGCCACATTAGAACTTCAAATGAAAAACTCGCGAACATTAGTAAAGAAAAACTATTCCATATTTGAGGACGCGACGGAAACTGCTTCGAAACGACTATAAAAACCGCTAAGAGGCTTTCGAGGAGGAATAAAGAGGATACAAACGTATTAATCCGAGCCCGTGGAACTAACTTCGCTCGTAAGCTATAAACGCTGTACAATTGTTTATCAATTGCCTATTCGATGCTCTGCCAAAATGTTTATAGACGGGATTAGGTTACATTTATTGGAATTACAGACCAGTTTTGTGTAGATCGCTATTCGGGACCAAAATTAAAGCAATGCATTTTTGTTATAAATAAAGTACTTACTTTATGAAAAAAATATTGTACAAGTCGTATTTATTTATATATTTTAGCTTATTTTTAAGACAGTGTAAATTTCAACTGTTTAGCATTTTGCTTCTTATGTCTTTTCCGGAAATACTACTTGCATTCAAAGTAATAACAGATTTCTGGAAAAGACATAAGTAACAACAACAATAAACAAACACTACAAGTAGTATTCACAATTTTAGTTTTTTGATGAATATATTATTTATACGAAGCACATGATTAATTGTTTGTATATATTTCTGTGATCAGTTATATTTCACAGCTGTATAAAAAAAAAACATTTAAAAATGTGAATTTATGTTGTGTAAATATTATTAACTGAGTTTTAGATACCTCTTTATTTACTTAAGTCATAGCCAAGTTTTAAACAGAGTGCTACGAACCTTCTACGGCATAGCCCCTACGCCGTAGCCCAAGTTACTTTAAATTATTAAAAATATATAGGATAACAGGCCAGTATAATCGATTTCGATAATCGATACGTATCTTCTTCAATGACTTTCCTCAAACGCGGACGAGTTTAATTATTTCCCAATAAATCTAACACCGGTTCAGCGTGATCTCTCAAGTGTGAAGGTTTATCTAAGGGCGGCAATATTTTCCATCCCCCGGCCAACTCACTTCGTTATATTTATTAAAACATCGCCCGAGATTACAAAGAACACGATATTTTTTACACCGTAAGATGTGAAAACCAATTAAGGAGATAAAAAGGGAATCCAGCGAGGTGCCTGCATTAATTTCTTTTTTGCGGGGATTATTTTAAAATTGCATTATATTCTTGTTAAGACGGGAGCGTTCCCAGTTAATGATAGCACTACCCCTTGCTTTTAATTGCCTCCGGCTATTGCGAGATGAGTAATCTCGAGGTGCCCAGCCTCCCAAGATAAAACTTTTGCGACTTTCCGAATAAGAAAAGCGTTTACGGATTGTTACTTGCAGGTTCACGCGCAGGGTCTGAAGGAGCCTTTAGAACGATCCTTGGAGTAATGTCTGAAGTTTGCTTATTAAAAACATTATTGTAATTAACATGGTTAAGGTTGAGTTAGTCGAAAATAGCCGTTATTTCCTTCATTACACCGGATACTAATCTCGTACAAAATGATGATTAAAAGGTACACAATTAAAAATTATAATTTGTTTAAGTTACTCTGAGCTTCTATTCCACCTGGTAAAACCATATTATTTTTGACATGTTATTGTATTGTCACCGTAATAAACCATATCAAAAGCAATACGATTTTATAAGGTAGAATTAAGCCTCTTAGCTGTAAGTAGCATTTAAATAGGAAGTCTACTTCATGGCCAGGTTATAACCATTCAGAATCCTTTTTTTTGCTGCCTTACTGATCAATAAATACATGTCGTGACTCAAGTCAAAATCAAACGAATCCGACATGAATAAATAAATGGAAATAAAGAAATAATGCCCACGCACATTCGATAGTAGATAATCCCGACGCAGACCGCTCAATTCGGGGCGAACTTCCAAAGTGTTCGCTAGAAGTGGTCGCGATTACACCAAACTCGATATCGTGTAGATAGCACAATCTAAAATTGCTTCTATATCTGAAAGCATAAGATACTTATCGGTTGTAACGCTGAGTTGGTTCATAATGTTGTGATTACAAGATTAAAGTAGCGCGTTTGCTTTTCGAAAATTTAAGAGTAGGCTTTATGTTTTAGTGTGGAAGGGTGTTGTTGTTGTTTTTTCTATGTTGGCTGAACGCAGTCTGTATTTATTAGTCATCGATGGTGGCGCGATAGCGGTGCCTGGCGCGGCCGGCGCGCACGCATCTGTCAACACTACCCTAATGAAAGGCAGTTATACAACGCACGTGATGCTAAATGTCGCTAGATCGAGTAATTTATTGTAATTTGTGCGTATTTGTCATGTTATGAAAATTATGACTCTATTGCATTCGAAACTGATATAATTTTCTTGTTATGAGACACGCGAGGTTTAGTATCGTTGAAAGTACAAAACACTTTCAATGCCTAAAACTAAATATTGGTTTAATTTTCTATAGAAATCTGCATGCTTGGCAATAAGAGTGTCAATAAAACTTTCATTTAATTCTATTTCTATTGCATATTAATTGAAAAAGCTGATTTAAATTCATACAACGGTTTTGAACCTCTAACGCAAATTTGAGCCATATTTCTGTAAACTGAAAGTAATCATCACTTTATTGCTCTATGAATTTATGAGTGCTGTCTTAATGCAGCGGGTATTATACAGATTTATAGCTTCGTTGCTTAATAAAGTATTGTAGCCATTAAAGTCATAAAACCCTTTTATTTGATTTTACGATCCATCTATTTGAGAATGGATTCTTCGGTCGTAATATTTTTACAAGGCAGAGCATTGCATTTTTCAATTACTTTTAATTTTGAAAACATTATGATTAATATGATTATGTATGTTTTTTTTTGCGGTGACTATGTTGTTATTTGCGTGAATAATACACAGGTGTAGTTATATGTATGCAGTAAGGCCAGTTAGTTATTAACACATCAATTTAATAACTACAATGGGGTTAATTCGGATCAATGTCTCTAATTTGAAATAGTTGAATACCTTCATTTATAAACGTCACGGTTAATCTTCTTAAACTACTTAGAATAGAGTTTGACGTTTATAAACTTAGGTTTACAGATATCTAAATTAGACAACACCAATCCGAATTTACCCACGTGTCGAGTAACAGGATCCGTCCATACTTTTTAAGTATCTATAGATGAACCAGGGTTAAAAAATACATGCTAACGTAACTTTAAATTAAAAATGCATAGTAACGGAATGTAGTAGGAGCCAATATAATTTGCAAGTATAAAATAATAAACAACTTCTGCTTCATTACGGAAAGTTAAATCGCTGTTTCATGAAGGTTATACGTTTCATTGCACCGATAGACATCACGAGAAGGAAAAACTAAAGCGCGGCAATACAGCTTACACAGCTCTGATAAAAGCAGCGGGACACTTTGTATTTATATATTTTACCCTACCCAACAAAGGAAAAGTAGGGGAAGTAATACGTGTCAAAGCGATTTTGGTATAGTTGTAGGTAAAGATGTCTCTTAAGCAACACACTAAAATGTACTGATGGATGTGGATGAAGTTTGTAACAATGTAAATGTTACGATGCTTACATAAGCTGCATTTATAAATAAACAAGATTAATAACACTTAAATTTAAATTAATAACACATCTTATATTGATTGTTTGCAAACATTTTAGTTGACCTGTCATTTAGACAGCACAATTGCAAGCTACACTAAGTCGACGGATGTAAAATGTTTTAATCAATCAACATCATAATTTTAGCCAAAAGACGTCCTCGGCTGGATATAGGAGTCCCCCAAGGTTTGCCACAAAGATCGGTTCTGCGCCGCTTGAATCAATAGTTTTCCCGCAACCTTAGGGTCGCCCGCGACTTTTTGACGCAGTCGCGCGTTCCGTATCGCTGTCACTTGCTCTCAGCAATGATAGCACAAGTTGTATTTTCCCGCTTGTCGCTTAGTGCGTCTCTGTCGTTACAGACTAGATAGAAGGGGAGATCCGAGTGATAAACAAGTTGCTGATGTGTGAACGGCGACGGGACTTAGCCACGTCGTCGTTCACCTTATTGGAGGCCTACCCACGGCTTCCGGTAGCGGTACGCGAACGCCACTGGAGAAGTCTAAGAGTCGTATTAATAAATTCATATTTTCTGAGACGCCCGTCACAAGATACGTCAAAGTAAACGTTAACCCAAAGAAAACTATCATTTTGACGCATCTTAAGGCTGGCGTTAAAGTTGAGATCAGTTTATAAATACGGGCCTAAGACTCCATCGGCTATCTGCGAGCAAAGTGCCCCGCTGCCACTAAATTCTAGCAATTCTTAGTATTTTTTAGTATGCTCGGAACATGAATGACTGACTTTGTCGTATGTAAGCTGTGAGAGCGCGACGAATGCTAATTACCGGGTGTATTTATGCGCCTGCAGCGTGCCGTGACACCGCAACCGTTAAATTGTGCCTGCGACGGTAACCCGACTGCATTTGCTAGGGTTTATATACAAAAAAGAAATTACTTTAATGAGGTGCAAGGATGCACAGAAGAGAATGGAATATTATAAAATACTGATAGGTACGTAAATAGGTAATTTTCCGCTGTGAACAACCGCTGCAACAATATAATGTGATACAAAAATACTTTGTTTAAAAGTTTAAATATACTGTGCAATAAAAAAAACAAGGACCCGCCTTAAAAAATACTAAAAATAACTTCTTATAAAATGATTGGTATGTTAGTCCAACTGTATTAGGCTTTTAGAATAAAATATTGTAAATACGCGGACTCCAGTTGGACTGACCTACCAAACATTTTATAAGAAGTTATTTTTTGCATTTTTGAAGGCGGGTTTTTGTTTTTTTAAACGTTTATTTTATTTTATAAATACTTTTTAGTGATTCTATTTACGTAGTCCCACTTCTCAATTAATGAGAAACTATAGAACATTTCCATCTCGCCGCAAGCAAAGCCGCGGGGATGTCATAGTCATATTAGGACCTAAATGAGGTCCCTCATAGTCGCTCAACTATCCTAATCGAGAAATCTTATCGCCACCCTCCAAATAGGTACCGTTAAGGAGTTCTGGTGGCCATCTGTGGTCTTCATCAGCAGTTCCACTTCACCATATAGTACTTTTCAAAAGCGAATGCACGAGTTACAGTGAAAAATACCGAAATCGCTATAGGTGTGCCTATAATATATGAGGAGTTCCCTTGATTTCTCTAAGATCCCATGATCAGATCCTGTTGACAATGGGACTAACTAGAAAGTATACCCAAAAAAGGAAAAAAATATTCCAATCGGTCCAGTGGTGTTCGAGTAACTGGAGACCATAAAAAAAAACGACCTATGTGAGAACGTCCTCCTTTTTTGAGGCCGGGTAAAAATTAGTTTTTTGCGACAAGATGAAGTTATAATTAAGGAAGAGTTAGAAACTCATATGGGTAAGTATTACACTAAAACTAATTAAAATAATCGTCTTTTATCTATACAAAGGATTTGTCATCATAAAATTATTTGTTTAACCGCGTGTAATGATATTTATTTTTTGTTTTTTAAAGCAGTGATTTGATTTATGATTTTTTATTGTGTGTGTGTGTCCTTTTTTATCAAGAATACCAACACATTTCAGGTGTAATATATGCCGATTGCAACCGAAGCAAAAGGAAAAATTCATCATCATTATCAGCCGCAAGACGTCCACTGCTGGACAAAGGCCTTCCCCAAGGTTTTCCACAACGATCGGTCCTCTGCTGCTGTCATCCAGCGGTTTCCCGCGACCTTTATCAGATCGTCAGTCCACCTTGTGGAAGGTCTGCCAACACTTCGTCTCCCGGTTCGCGGTCGCCACTCTAGAACCTTTCCGCTCCAACGGCCATCAGTTCTACGAGCAATGTGCCCCGCCCACTGCCACTTAAGGTTTGCAATCCGGTGAGCTATATATAAGGAAAAATTAGTTTAAGTATAATCTTATAATTATAAATCTTATAATGATAGTAAATTATTTTTAAATAAATAATATCAGGGAACAATGTCACACCAATGAACCTAATCCCAAACTAAGCTCTAGGCTTGTACTATGGATACTAGACAATGATATAATTAATTATATAGAGAAATATATACTTAAATACATAGAAAACAACCATGACTCAGGAACAAATATTCGCGCTCATCACACAAACATCTCCCCTAAACGGGATTTGAACCTAGGACCGCTAGCTTCGTAGGCAGGGTCACTACCAACTAAGCCAGCGCGTCGTCAAAACAAATATTTTAATATACTGGCTAGCCATAGTCAAAGGTGCCATATTAACAGACTGATCTGATTTGTCTATTTTGTCATGTCTTGACAACTCTTAACTCGAGATCAATTAATTATTTAATACGACCTTAAATTTGCGAAGCTAAAAATTCCAAGTTTTGACCTCTTTCATACATTTCTGGGATCAAGGCATCGATTACACTTATACGTGTAATTTTCTAAAGTGCACAGTTCAAAACAGTAAATACCTTCATACATAACATAGCGCAACAATATGCAGCGCCACACTCGAGCGTGTCACCGCAGCGGCCGCAGGGCTTGCCAAAAACCAATGGACTAGCTGCACAAAATACTGTGTTACGAATTGTGACGCTTTCTAAAATGTGGCTGATCTTAAATAATGGCTTTAGTAAAGATTTTGGATTCCGGAAGAACCGGTAACTAAAGCTACAGTTTAAACGCGAAGGCAGCGACTTGGCTATGCCCCTAGCATTGCCAACGTTTATGGGGGACGGTGACCGCTTACCATCAGGCAGCCCGTCAGTGGCGTCAGCGCTATCGAAGAAAGGTTTTCTAAATTGCGTAATTTGCACGAATCTATAGAACTTACAAAACAATTAACAAAGCGGTGTACTGTTTATAATGATTGTGACATGATTTATATTGCACAAAATCACTTACCGAAAACATTACAAATCCAAAAAACTAATTAAAACATGGGTAGTAAAACGAGAGAAAAGATCTATCTTAAAAAATAAATGTTTGTATGTATGATAAAAGATAAAAAAAAAGATAAAATAAATTTATTTAGTAAGTAGGCCGCTATGTTAATCTATATTGCACATAAATAATTATAAGACATGTTTACATTAATTATGATAATGTAAAACATACACAAAATTATCCAATATGAGATAATTTCGCGTGTGCACATTATCCACTTAACCTTGGAGTAGAATAAGCAAAAGGATAAATAAAAAATAAAAAATACAAATTGTACATACAACAGACACATACATAGATAGTTAAATATACCTATAATACCTACGAGAGAGCCAAGAATCAACACTCAGACTCATCTTGGTGATTTAGCCACCACTTCTTATCCTTTCGTCCAATGAACCGATAGATCAAGATTGCCTCAAGCACGGTGGAAGCCCATTCCTCAATTAGACAGAGTATACCGTGAAAGATGTGTATTTATTAGTTCTCTAAATTACCTTTATTCCCGTTTATTTAGACAATCTACATTATAATGAAGCTGTGAAAGTACCTGTAACAAACAAAAACCCATTTTATTATTATCACACACTGACACAATGAAGTCATTAAAACAGCTAATCGAACTGTGTCGCTTAACTTTACAAAATACGAGTTTCATTACGAAGTTAAAGCGGCAGATTTTATAGCCAAAGCGTGCAAAACCAACATGGCAAAGCTTTCAAAATCCCTAAAATAACAAATAGAATTTGCCGGCGTGCTGAGGGCGGAAGTGACGTGCGTTTGGGTGGCCGGATGCGCTGCCGATCGCCACATCCGGCTCGAGCACGAGCAGCGGCTCGAGCCAGCTAGAGCCAGGCTCGAGCCAGGCACCGCGAGCCCCGTATTAATTGATTCCACAGATAAACCAGGAATGCCATTCGCCACTGGTGTCGCAAGAACGTGACTCGTGTATTTTGACTGCAAATTCCGTGATTTAATGCTTGAGTGGTCGGATTTTATTGCATGGCGTGCGGCGGATTTGCAAAGTAACGTTTTTTTAACTAATTCTGTGAAAAGTTTTACAATCGCCCTTTTGTTGCAGAAATTTGAATTGCACTTTTAAATATAATGAATAAAGGGTCGGTCTTCTAAACTATGTAACGATGTTACAAGTATTTTTTATTCTATATTGGTCTGTGGAATATAAAATACTTAAGTCTTTAGGTGTTTATACCTACTGAAATCCACTGCGTTTTATACTCTTATTGTAATCGTATAGCAAAGTTAATAACAATTATCAAAACGTTACTTTCATCGAACACTTTTTTCATCGAAAAGCATTTCTCACAAAAAAATTTGGTAGTCACAAGTCCAACCAAACTTAACCTTCGTATTTAATTAAGATATCCTGAAAATAACATGGTTCCTGCATAAAATAGCATCTGATGAAATTAAATTGAAGTGAAATCCGATAAAATAATAGGTAACTAACGTATAAAATATAATTCGTACAAAATCTTTCCCAATTTTACACCAATCGTACCGCCCACGACTTAAATATTTTTCTCGTCCTTTCATAATCACAACGCCGCTCCCCCGGAACATCTAGAACATTCGCGAACAATCTATGTAATGAGGGCATAAAACAATGCTCCTGTAATTTACGGGTAGCCGAGGAAACTCGGACCTTTCACATTTTGCACCGACTTGATAAGGCCGGCTTTTGAAATTAACGCTGGAACCGAAGATGTTTCATTAGACGAAGTTTCTTGGCTTTTTTCTTAGATTTCAGTTTTTATATATAATTTATAGGTTGGTAAAGAATAGGGTTATAAGGATAAAGATAAAGATAAAGAGACATTTATTCGCAACAAAACAAAACCACATTACATAGATGCAAAAATATCAAGACACAGAAAAATGCAACTCCTTTTTTACTAGTTTTTATTAGCAATCTTTCTTGTCTGTATATATGTGTTTGTTTCTAGGTTCGATAAAAAAAATGAAATCGATTTTATTATCCGATGCGGTAGAGACATAAAACTATAAACAACTCAGAACTGGATGAACTACACACACGTGACACACAGAAAAAAGTGAAAACAGAAACAACAATAAACAAGTAGTGAGTGTGTCTTCGCGGCAGAGAATCGGACGCTGACTCAGCATAATGCTGAGGTGTTAAACACACATGACAATGTATTAATGTGTCAAAAATTATAAACACGGTAATTTTGTTTTATTTTCAAGTTAGTTTTAAAAAGTATTTTCTTGTCTTTCTTGTCATGCATTGCAGGTATAAGTAGATTGATACATATCAGGGAGCCTTACATGTCTGCGTTTATGTGGATTAAACGTCCTTCACTTTCTGACACGTATATAAGTACGAGAGTGATGGATGCTTTATCACGTTTTGTCACGCGATAAACGCAAGCCTACTAGGCCTGCAGAAGATAACGAGTAGATTTATATGTTGTCTGAGGGTATAGTTCAAGAAAAATGAATGGGCCGTCTGTAATCTTCACTAGATCTTTTTGTTACTATTAAACAAAAGGTAACTGCCTCAATTATTTAAGCAGCACAGTGGGTTGAAAGGTTTGGGTTAAGGTTAGGTACGGTAAGTCTTAATGCAGAAAAAAGATCGCAAAGTAACTTAAGTAACATAAAATCTTCCAAAATACGTTATGCATTTAAAAAAGCAAAAATCTGCTAATTGCAAAATTGAGAAATTGCGTCTGTTTTGAAATAATTTAAAAAAGGTATAATGATTTGAATGAGCAATAAAACGCAGCTGTGCGCCCAATCGACGCGATCGTGATAAACGACCGCCGTGATGGTGCATCTTGCGAACACCCAATGCGATATAGAATGTATATATTTACACCTTTATCTAAGTAAATCATCAAAGAAAATACATTTTAAAACTAACGAGCATATTAACATAGTAAAGGATTTCTTAAATTGGAAAACATTGGGTTTTTTAAAGATGTGCGTGTGTGTTTAAATGTGCTCTGTAATGCCATGCAATTATCCCTTATTTCAGATAGAATTACCCTAAAAAGGCGAATGATTTGGGCGGATGGTTCAGGTTTATAGTGTTTTCAATCTACGAGGACGCGCCCCACCACTCAAATTGAAGTAGTGCGGTTGCGTCGGCGTACGTCAAACAAAATATAGAATTGCGCAGTAGCAGATTAAAAAGACCATAGCTACGGTTATAAATTCGTTGTGCATTTACACCAAAAAACTCTTTTATATGCATTGGACACAAAAAATGGTTTTGTCTAAAAAGGGTTATTATTTATTAAAAAACTAATTAAACGGGATATTATAAAATGTCCATAGGTTAACGTATACATATAACGAAGGAATAAAAATACACGGCAATGACAGAATTAAAATAATTACCTCGTATCCCGGGCAAAGCACCGTGCTACTCACCCGGTCCTGACAAAAGTATACCTCACACTCTCAGATTAATAGAAGCCTTCACGTCAGAGAGAGGGACGGCTTAATGTTGCCTAAATAAAATATAGCGGCTGAGAACACGAGCCATATTGCCTCGGTGCAAAAGTTTTAAAAAGTTTTCTTTGCGGACCCATTACAAGAGCGTCTGTGTGGGTGCGGAGCGCGGTCGATGGTCGATGTGTCAGGCAGGCTAGTAGAAATCCAGTTCAAAGTAGCACTAATGTATTAATTTAGAAATTGTACATTATGGGCTATGAAAATAAATGCTATTGACTTCTTAAGAACGCAATGTTACTTTCATCTTCATGTTAAAAAATAAAGTTACCTTCGTCTTTTCTAGCAAAAAAAATATCGTAAACAATTAGTAGTTACGCTACATGCTCATCAATAAAGCCTCCTATAACTAATCAATCTACATCTGGAACGTGTGACCTCTGACCCAGCCCCGTCTGTGTGAGTCCAGCACACAGCCGCGCACCGTACACACAGAAAGTAGGTTTATTTCCATGAAAAAGTTTTGAAAATCGATGGCTTTAGCTCCTCGCTCTGAAACTTTCTCGTCGTATAACCATAAATACGCGGCGCCGTGTTTTGCTCCGCGCCAGTACATCCAGCTACTAGAATTTTCTTGTAATATTCAGTAATATACGCTCTTGTTGTTGCTGTTTGAAATAAAGAACACGTTTTTTTACGCGAGCATTTTTGGCTCCTTTGCATAATTCATAAGTTATTCGAACGGTAAGGAACTTCATTTCGGAAGTTTGTTGAGATATTTATGTGTTTCATTACTGTGAGTCTCTCTACCAATAAACTATAATGTATTTGGGTACTTTATTTTGAATTGTATGTTAGGAATGACGTAGATATAAAATGTAAGAGTATTCGTCGTTCAATTACAAATAATGAATGTGTTAATATTTTGAACATTCTAAGTATGCAAAGGCAATCCATTTATTAAAGAATGTCGGGAGACTCGGGAGCACTGCGGCCGCACCATCTTGAGCGTATCGCTTTGATATATTATTGTTTATAAATAATGACTCCACGACCCTCCCAATTTAATTGTGGCATCCTCGAGAATGGCTTATTAAGCGGACGGTTAATATTTCCTTATAGGGATGTACAATATAATTAATTTGGTTAGTCAGGTGCGACGCCCACGGCGCAGTCTGAACGGCTATTATCCACCGCATTATTTTGTCGTGGCCAATTTATTTGAAGCCTTTGACGGCCGAGATGGAGATTCACTTAATTAACTCGCCTCGATACGACTCTGGGACTTTGATTTTGTTAATTTCGCTTCAGGAGAGTAATTTAATAGGCTTGAATTGGATTATTGGATCACGTTGCATTTTTGTTTACCTCAGCTTCTAATTCTACTATTTTCGGCGTTCTATTAACCTTATAATTCCGATTGGCATTGTTACAAACAGGAGGTAGTAGCCCAACAACTGTAGTTGGCAACTCCTGAACTAGTATCCGAGCACGGCGCCCCAGAAGTTGTGGGCAAGGTCAAATTAGCGCCATGACCTTCCGACTGCAGCCCTCTGCCCGCTGGTCCAAGTAGTTCCGAACAACTGCCATAACTCCGTAGGTACTCCGAAACTGGGTGACAGTACAGGCCGTTGACTCTGAAAAAGTTCCCTTTAAATATCCACAAGTTCAGTTTAGCAACTCAAATTTAGTTTGGTAACAAACGGAGCAACAACAAGTCGCAACAAATCCGTTGAAAGTTGCGCGCGAGTCGGTTTCAAGTTCAAACCCGCGGCGCTCGCGTGCTCTGAACTTGGCGTGATAGTGCGAGAACAGTTTAAAACAAATCATTATCAACTAATTTTTCTTTGTTTTTGTTTGCACTACATTTTGTTTTGTGTTACAAATGTAATATGGTCTTGACCATGCCTAATTTATATGATTTGCCGCAGGTTCAAATGTGTTAAAGTAATGTAATCATACAATAAATATTACATCTCAGTAACTTAGTCGTAGCGGGTAACAAGACGCTACGAGACTACTACGGGCTACGGCGTAGTAACCGCTGCCAAAAGTTAGCAGTTTACATCCGCACGAGGCTAATGGTATCGATCGCATTTCCTACGGTTTCTATCACCTTACCTATGGTTATTATGTTACCTTTATAAATTTGTTCCAGACATTTGTTATTTAATAAATAAAAAATTGAGCGGATGCAAATATAAATGTTTATTGTTTGTGTGTGTGTGCGAGAGGAGGCCAACAAGCACGAGTGGAGTCTGAAGCCAATTATATCGCAAACATAATTCTCATCCTTCAAAAGAACTATGAATATCGCTACTACCCAAAGCTAATCCCATACAAGACATGTGCCTTAGTTTTATTATACCTTTCTTTTACCAACTCATAATCCTTTCCCGTAATCCAAAATCTAGAAATTATCATCATTTAAAAATCAGCATACAAAACGTGAAACGTTTTATTTTGCCATAAAAAGAAGCAAAAATCCTGCGCTGAGAGTGAAGTCCCGAGAAGGACTGGCTCGCGAGCGCTGCGGCGGAGGCGCCGCGCATGCGCCCCCCTCCCCCACCCCAACCCGCAACACGGAAAACTTTTCCCCGACATAGGTATAAGTATGAACGCTCACCCGTCGGCAACACTTTTTGCCCCCCCCAGGAGGGTGGGGAGGCAAAAGTTTTGCGAGCCTCGCTCGGTGCTCCGTACACAGCGCTCTTCCACTTTTTCCTGTATATTGAAATGGAGGTGCGGAGAAAAGAGTAGAATTTAGAAGCTGTCGTACAAATTTTAATGAGGAGTGAGAAGGTGAATGCTTTCGTGTAACGAGCAAGTCCTTTATATGGACAGCTCCATGTCGATGCGAAGTTACAGGATGTGAACGGTTCACAGATATCCATTATGATAATGAGGCCGTCGTGTATTCCAAGAATCTCCTTTATCTTTACGTTTGTGAAGCAAGATTAATTTCTTAGTCAGGGAGTTTCATTTTAATTAATTCTTGAGGTAGCTGTCCTTGGTCGGGGGTTCTGTATTATGGATGGAGCGGTCATCGCTGCGGCGGGTCAGTTGGTCAGATGGCCACAATTAGAGCCGCCGCCATTTCATCACGCCGCCACTATTCGATAACAAGCTGAGAGTCATTAATAATGCGGATCAGGGTTTGTTTGGCGACCCGGCACTAACAAACTTATGAATATACCGCAACAGTTAAAACCGTAACACAGTGTACGAAGAAGACAAAAGCCAAAAGTTCCACAGAATGTAGTTTTCGAAAAGACGGAGGATGTAAAGTAGAGGCCGTGGCTAACGAATCAACGGCCATCTTCCGCAAGGGGCGTTGTAATTGCTCAGCTTATTCAAACACTCGCTGGGAGCTGTCAACAGCGGCATATTTGAGGTCTGCTAAGGGCACATTCATCACGGACGGGTGCAGCCGGACCCGCCGTTATCTTGCAGGAGCAGTGACGTGACCCGGCTCCCAGTGACTGATGACTCGCCTTAATTAAATTTTATGAAGCCCAACTAGCCACTCTAAAAGTTAGCGTTGAAAAATCACCACAGCTAAATGACAGTTCTATTTCAAGAGCTAACTTTACGATTCTAATGTAGTGGCGTAGTCTGTCCACCTGGGTAACCACGGGCAAACTCCGGCGTTTGCGGCATCTAAAATTCAAGAATTAAAGACAAGCGGCGCGTCCACATGTCGGACAAAAGTGTTCGTCTGATGCGAGCCAAGGACTCGGATCCGGATTTCGTTCTGGAATTAGAGTGCGGAATTGCTCGACGTATACAAACAACTACGTTATCTGCGGGCTTTGAAAAGTTTTACTTAAAATACGTATGGCATTTTAATGGCGATGCTTTAATAGTGAACGTGTATTATTTATAGCACAGTTATGTGTTTTATGATTTAAGGATATCCATATTAACTATTGAAAACCGTTTTACCTACTTGCACTTATCTTAGCAGACAAATTATGAAAACTAACCTAAACTGGGTTGAATTTATGGCAAGAAAACCAGAAAAAACACAAATGACCGTACGCCAAGACCACTTCAAGGTGTTCTGTTTCTGACTGATTAAAGTCCAAACTCGCGACTCAAGGCTTTTAAGTCATACAGAATAACCTAATAATACTAATACGAGTAGATTAACCGGACAGTCAATAGATACTATAGGTTGTCACATTATTTATTCCTCCCCCTATACCACCAGTATGCGACCTCCAAATCACAAATCACACAACCATCGTTAAAAAAGACTTTTGAAAATAGAATACGATGTTTAAACTTTGCTTTCAGCCGTTTCGAAAAAGCCATTCGTTACACTAGACGCAATAAAATTATTTGACTAACGATTTCAAATCGATGCTTTCAGTTCAATTTTCTACTAATTAAAATCAATCGTGTCCAACTTTTTTCCGATAAACATTTGAAAGCGTCTAGACAGTTGGTTTTATGGTTTTTGGCCCTCAATGGAATAGAAATAGAATTATTTCGTTAGTCGGATTGAAAGGTAAATAGTTTTAATGTTTTTTACCCGTTTTTAAACTTTTACTGTTAGATTGGATCTATTTACAGAATTACGTTGCGGAATTGGCTTTTAGGAATAGAACAATGGTGCTGGATCAATAAGGTGACACTAGCAGGCTGGTGAATAAGTGAGGAGCTGAGAAGTTGGCCCCCGGAGGCCTCGGGGAGTACCGCCGCTGGACGCACTACAATGATATAGATACGAGAATAAGAGCTAGTTTTAGAACTAGTTTAAATTTTTAGTAGTTGCGCAGTTATTTTTACAGCTACGTTCGGTAGGAAATGTTATTTCTGTTTTTTATTCAATGTGAAGTCAATATTTGTTTGAACTCTCTGTTATGGATGTATAGTGATGTATACGTAAGGTGTTTTTTTGACTGAACATTTGCCTTTTGAATATTTTATCTAACTAAAGTTCTCTTGGTGCGTCATATGTTTTTTTTGTTTGCGTGTATTCGAGTTCCACTGTTTGGCCTAAACCTCCCCTCTCCCTCTTAACAATTTAAGAATTTTAATTAAATCATTTTACACGTCTGTTATTTATCATGTATGTATAATCATGGCAATAATATTCTTCAAGAGTTTTAAATTAAAGCCTTGAATAGAACCCAAGGTCCACTTAATCAGTCTCTCAATCTTAATCTCAGTCTATTTGAATATCAAGCCCAACTCAAACCATATAACGTATATTACCAAAGCAGAAGTACAAACAGGCCACCCTGGCCAGGTTTGATTTGAAATATAAACCAGTTTTTATGGAACTTATTAAAAAGAAACAAATCTTCAAAGTATTATCAGCCAGTAATACCTCAAAAAAAGAACACCCGTTTTAAAAATCAGTTGCGATTCTGTGCGAAACAAAAGAATGTCACGACATTTAGCCCGAGACAGGTCATAAGTCAGCGCGCGGAGCCACTCAGATTTATTGACGCAATTGACAAAGTGGCAAATGGCCCATTAGAAATTAGAAGTTCTGCAGAGAAGTGCGCTTTGGAGAAATGTACTGCGATATTTTTCAGTTTAAGCAAAATTGTTAGCGATAAATAATACCTGACGGTGCGGTGAGGCGTTATGATTTGTGATTAGTTGTCTTTGCCGTTTGTTTGTCAGATGGTATACAGTAAATTAATGTTGACCTAACTTCCTACGTGTAATTTGGTATGTGTATAATATTTTAAATACGCTCTGGACATCCGTATCTATGGTTTAATCTATATTTTAATGCCCTTATAAACGTGGAATAATCGTGGGGTAGCTAAACCATGCTTTGACCTTATCTGTCAAATATGTACAAATGTCACAGTGACAGATAAGGACAAAGCTTGGTTTAGCTACCCCACGTTTTACGTTCCACGTTTATAAATAAGGGCATAAGTGTTTAGTTGACTCGGAATTATTTAAAACATATTTTTAGAACTACCTTAGAGCTTCAGTCGTTGTCTTTTCCACAAGACTTAACAGCGTTTCAAAAATCCGCCAGAATATCCTATAAACAGACATTTATAACAACCGTTTATTTTTACAATACGTCATTAAGACCCAATAATCGTGAAACGAATAAACAGAACCGGATTTGATGCTTAGCAATAATCGGATGGATACGGAACTAATACTATGAATGTTTTCAGTCGATAGCTTACGACATGTTTATTATCATTGGGCAATAAAATCCCGTCTAATGACGCGGGAAACTCCGGGATTCGAGACGAAATTGTTTCACTATTTCATATACGGGTCAATAAAATTTTATGTACAGTTAAACTTTGTTAAACGCTTCATATTCCTCTGGATTAGGCTGCTGGTATTTTTCTGTGGACTGTATATGAGTCACCTTTATTAGATTGGGATAACAGGAATATAAACAAACTATACTTTGCGGGTGGTAGGACCTTGTGTAGGGTCCGTTCGGATGGCTACCACCGTCTTACCAATTAACCTACCGCCAAACAGCAGTGTTCGCATTGTTGTGTTCCGGTTTGGGGATAAGACAGCCGATGTGATGACTAGCATAGAGGCATTTCATCTTAGTCCTCAGGATTGGCAACGCATTTGCAGTCTTAAGCTTGCAGTCTTGTGAATGCGCATGTGTATGGGTCACAGTTCCCACTTACCATCAGGTGGCCTGTGTGCTCGTTTGCCTTCTCTACACCATAAAAAAAAATACTTGCGCCGTTCTTAAAGTCTCGATTGACATCTGTCAACGCAGTACAAAATATAACCTCAAACATGCCTTAATCACATATTTTGTACTGAGTTGACACAGCTATCAAAACGGGGCCTATAGAACGGGGTGAATATGACGCCTATAAGACTAAAAGAGCCGTATTATAAGCTCTCAGAACCAGACCAGTTAAAGGCATCGGAGAATTTGTATGGTAGGATCGTCGTATCCTTTAACCTACCAACAATCAGTAGGTTGTGATAAAACTATTAGCGTAAAGGCATTCCAACTTAGTCCTCAGGGCTGGTAACGCATTTTTAATCTGAGGATTGCAGTCTTAAGCCCCAGATCCGAATGCCATCAGATGACCTGTGGGCTCGTTAGTGTTTTCTTTGCCATAAAAAGACAGCGATATATATATCTTCTATAGTTCTATGCCTTTTAGTAGCTGGAACTTGGCAGATTGAAAATTTGCACCTAATACTATCTCCTTTGGTGCATGTTACACTGTCACGCGTATTTTTGACGGTGCATCATTAAAAATATCCGTGTGTTTCTCAGACTTTAGCAATAAATACCTATAAAACCAAAATCTGCAAACATTCCCCAAGACAAAATATTTCCACAAAAACGGCGGTACACATTTCTGAAACATTTTTGCCAACATCAACACAAAAAGATTATCTGGTAAGAGAGGAAACATGTAAACAGATTATAAAAAAGACGTCACCGTCCCTCCGAGCCCTTCGGCTATATCTTGTATGCATAAGGAGGAAATAAGCACTCCTTATACAGAGCTCGGGGTATCTTTGCCACTTCATTCTTTGAAAAAAGACAATACAGAGGTTCACACGATGATTACATTAAAAACTTTTTAGTACAAAATAAAAGCCTATTTTTAATTTAAGACCAGTTTGTGAACTTTATTTCTCTTCTGACTATGTATAACAAGATTTTTTACGTGTATGACCTGTGCTTACGAATATATGTAGATATAAAACCTGTTGCATAAACGTTAATTAGCACTAATGTGCCTTCTGCCACTTTGTAAATCACCAAGCCCTAAAGTTGTAACTGAAGGCGATAATTAATTGGATAAACCTTTGTGCAACTGCATTGGCTAGTTATTAGATATATATTTTTAATAAATATAAATAGATGAACTGGTCGGTTTGACTACTTGGGGTCTCCAAGAGTAGCAAGAACGGATGAGTTCAGATGATGTTCGAGGTCTACGCATGACTATGTTTTTAGTTTTTGCTTTAGTTAACATTAGGTCTAGGTAGAATAACTTCTATCAAAAGTAATCGTCTGATCTTGTATCTCTCATTTTACAAATTAACTAAGATTTTCGTACGTCCTTTAAAATGTGAAACATCTGATTTCAAAGTTTAATCCTCATTTAAATGATCTTTTAAACTAAGTAACCATTCTAGAAGAATATTTTCGTTTCCCTTCTCTTCTTGAGCGTTGTCTTTTGTTTTGTTCCCCGTGCAACCTCCGTCCCCGTTCTATTTGTCCCGGATCCCGCGGGTGCAATGCGTCGGCGTCCCGCTGCCGCCCGTGCGTATCGATAAAAAATAATTGTTTCCGTCACCTTGGATTAGAATATAAATGCCTTTTCTTTTATTGAGAGGAAAATTTAATGGAGATAGAGGTGGCGAGAAAGATAGGATTGAGTTTGGATGAGATTTTTTTATAGATGTAAGAATCACCTTCTTCATCATTCACATATACTTCATATATCATCTTTATTATGCTATGTAATTTATACTGTAATTTAATATTGACTAACTAATAAATCTGAATCTGAATTATACGAGCTTCACTGTTAGAGATATTCCTTCGCAAAGCATCTAATCGACGATCGCGGGAAGCCGATGAATGTGGGTAGAACGAATGTATAATAATATAATATAGTTTTAGCTCAAATGCTTTTATCTAGAAATACATAATAAATACAGCATTGTTTGAGTACGAAGCTAAAATGTATTCGTAATCGTCTAATCGCTTAATAGATAGTACAAGCTGATTCGCAAAACGTCTAAACAAAACTTAGAAATAAACTTGCCTCAAGTTCTCAATAGTTAATCTACGTTCATTCTCGATTTGCTCTGAAAGCGGCGACGGCTTGTGCCGATTCACTATTATAATAGGTGCATTGACTGAAATTCTATTCAATTTGTTCTACGTATACCTTATATTGGCTTCATTCGAGATGAGAGAGCCAACGAACGTTCAATATTCATAACTGCACTATTTGAATTGAAAACGACAAATCTTTTTCTTTGTTTATGCTGTTGTATGATATAGTATCTTGATTTGTTTTAGTTATAGAAGAGATATTCAATTAAATATCGACCCTTTAATTTTGAGAAACGTTATTAAAGAGGTAAGCTCCTCAAAACTTTCATCTCACTGACAAGCAATTTCAAACCAAATAAGTTACCTACAATGTAGTACCAGTAACAAGTCTCACCTAATCTACTGAAACATGATTATGTTTTAACTATTCTGAATACTATAGCAAACATTTCAAGGTGATTGAAATAAGATAGAAATAATGATTGTCAATATTTGAAGAGGGCCTTCAGATCTACAATGCATCAACTCTGACAAACTGCAACTCGCAACAATCACACACGTGAGGGGTCCCATTCAACAAGTCAAGTAGCATTGTGGGGCGATCAATCATAATCACTGGCTCTTTCACGTCGACTAATGGCCCGCAAAATGGTGGAATGCGTTTAAAACGCGAGTGTCGAGGGAAAACTGTATTAGAAGGTAACCGCTCGGAAGCACAAAGCGGCCGCTGATCCATCATGCGACGCCTCGCGACGCGCACTCGGCGCGGTTTTTGAGCACATGTGAGGGATTGACTTTGGTTTGGAGATATTCTGTCGGAATCCCTTTGAATGGCGTTTATTTGTTACCTTTTTAGCTACTTAATTAAACTTTATGTTTAATAAAAAATAACGTTAATAAGTTATTAATAATAAGGTTTCGGAATGCCTTCTCTGTGGTAAGTTATTTGCAGCATGGCTTAGTGTGCGACTAAAGTCTAATAATCAATTTAATAGATGTTAATATTATAGCATATCGTAGGTACCTAAATCAAACATCTACAAAATTATCATTTTATTATAATTAAAGATATTATTGGTTAAGGCTATTTCGTAAAATCATTTGCCTCACCAATTAGGCGTGGTTTTTAAAAGGAATTTTTAATTTTGTCATCTACAGTAACTGCGCCGTCTGACAGACCGCTCCCGCTCGAGTCGGCTTTGTTATTTTAATTTTTTCTCCAACAAAGAATGTCTTTGAAAGTGTTCAAATGACGCGTGTAATATCAAGCTTTGGATTCGCTGTTTGATGTCGGAAGATTAGGGTATTCGAGGATATGAGTATTTTTCGCTGCGGCAAAGAATGAAGCGTCGATAAATTTTTGCGGGTTCCCTTTTTGTTGTCTGCAATGTTTTGATGTGGTATATGAATATGGTTTGTGAAGTTTGTTTGGTAACCTACGTATGTCTAAAATCCCTTAAAATATGTACAGCTTTGTAAAATCCGACTAAAAGAAAGACAATGCAGCTCTTAGGTTCGGTACGTAAGAAGACTTATTTATTTTCTAGAGGGATGTCTTTTTACTCGTAGTCTCTTTTATATTATTCGCTGGCGTCGGTAGAGGTGACGGTAAGTCCTGTTGTAGACTACTTAGCTTAAACAAAGTTTGATAGAAGCTTGGCGGCTACCCAACGGTTCAAACTTTTTCTACTCGCTTACCTATTGTACTACAACTCTTTGTGGTAGTGCTCTTACTGCGTTTTACTCTATGTTACGTGATTTAATGTTTTTTTTTATATTGTGTCTGCCCCGGGAAACTGTTTGTACTTAATTCATAGAGTAGTTTCCACATACACGTTATACACACGTTATAAAATAACTAAATGACTGGGGCAGGAAACCGGCTTTTCTAAAACGTCGTTAGTTGAAAACGGTTAACTCGGAAATATACAGTTCTTAAATAATTATTCCAGCTAATACTGTTCCTAAATGCTTCTATTGTCCGCAACAAAATTACTCATATCCACAGACAAAGTGTAGCAGACAGCTAAAATTGCTCATTTTCAGAGCTACAACCTCGGTCCAAGACATGCATGGGTCACCGTCTGCGGCAATATGCCGGACGCTAACCAGAAAATTCCACTTGGGAAAGTTTTGATTGTCCCCGGCAGCTGGCGTCCCAACACATTCCCGGATCACCCAAGATGCCGTTTTATTGTGTTCATATCGCCCAAGTTCCTCTTGGAAACTCATCGGCAACTGTCATTTGGAAGGAGTAATGTTGTGGCGGAATCAACATCAATCTATATTTTTACTTGTAACTCACACACATTTGTCGCAAGGAATCCAAAGAGTGAAAATTCCGTGTTCATATTGCTAAAGAGACATTTTTATTGCCGTCAAAACGTAATCTCATCATGTTTGCTAACTACAAATAGTGGAAAGCAAATAGCATATACAAATATGTAACGAAATTAAACTAAGGGCCGCGTAATTTCCATATCCTCTGATCAACAAAAGGGGCAAATGCAACTTCCGACCCTCGGCCATTTTTATCCCCCTAATTGTAATTTCATTGATAACACAGTTTACAGTTTGACCGGTCCATTAGTGAGAAACAAGGTGGCGTCCGCTCTGTATTTATAACCCTAGTATAGTTGGCAATAATTTCATTAGCAGGGCACAACTAGAGGCCGGACAAGACAAATGGTGGCCATTAGGAGCCCTAACGACGGCCGACGAGGCCCCGCAAACTTTTAACGACGAGAATCAAAGTAAATACGCAGCGTTATCTTGCCGATTCGCCGTAATCATAATTCCTAGGCAAGGGTTACTAATAGGATAGGTGAGGTTGCCAATTATCGCTGGACGTGTACGTTTAGTTTGTTATTAAAATTAATATCTTCGGAATACGGTCCGAGGTGATGGCGAGTAGGAGCTTGATGAAAGAAAACTGACTTTGATTTTTACTCATTGTAACAGTTTTTTTAAATCAAGAAATCATATTATTACAAGCGTGACTTTCCGAACCGGACACTCTATATCTAAATGACCCATTGGATGTACGTAATTACTTCCGTTGTTCGCATATTAACTATTAAATTTGAGCATTAAGAAAGAAGTTGTTAGCTAAATATAAAATTAAAACCTAGATTTAAAAAAAAAATGATATAAATTTTGCGAGTTTTCGATTTTATAAGACTGCTCTTCCATCGTGATAATCATAAGTCCTTATTCAGCCGGACCACGTCTCCGGGGACGCAGGAATCCGGCGCACACGAGCCTCGAAGTATTGTGGGCGCGTAACTTGTTCTGGCAGACCCTAATGTGCCCAAATGAGGACTGAGCTATCATTTGTTATACCCAAATATATATGGTGTTTCAGTTTTTTACTTGGGGGTTTTATGGACTGATACAGCCTCTAATTATGAAATATGAATACCATTTTTATTACATAAAAATACCTTGAAATATTTATTTAAAAAAATCAGTGCATTGGAAAATTTAATCACCCCTCAAAAGAATTTTCTGTAATAAAAGTCAACTAAAGGTTGTAGTTACTTACTTTATTAGGTTCATGTTCATTCATCTTACTACAACTTCCCATACAATAAAGCTTATAGAAGTGATCGAAACGAGAGTAATCCCAGCTATCCCGTCATTTCGATGCGTAAGAGCATCACGCTCATTACGCTAAGACTCGGGGGTAGTAATACTTAACAAGACGTGTTGAAGGACTGGATGATATACAGGTTGATTGAAGAAAACCGATTGAGAACGGGTAAAAGTTTGGAATATATTTGTCATATTCGTCATGTAAAATTAGCTTTGGCAATATATAATGAATTAACCTGTTACTAATAAAAGTAAAATATGAACATTTAAAACCTTGCACATGTTTAACAATTTGGTCAGATAATCTGATTGATTGTTTTAAAATAAGCTGATTGTCCACGTATTTCACATAAATAAAACGATCTATATTTGCTAATTCCAAAAATTCCTAAACTTTTGGCACAAATGCAATGAGTACCTAACAGCATTTTCGAAAATACACATACTGTCTGTTACGAACGTGTCATCCACGGGTTCTAAATTAGTCCGGTTGACGCTAACTACCCGCATTACGTCAAGTCGTGTAAGGGCAGGCTGTTGACGAGCGGGAGCGACGTGTCGTAATGCATACAGGTTGCTGACAAAAATTGGAATTGTGCGTTTTTTTTCTCGTATCAATTGATTTTCGCTTTAGACAATTTACAATAAATGAAGCGTTGTTAAATAGTTTTTAATTATATTTAAAACGCGGTAAAACGTGTTATTCGTTGTTTTTTTTATTTCCTATCACATACAATAATCAAATATAATCAACCACATCAATGATAATAGGGACCTGGATCCCGGGTCAACTAATATTATAGTTAGTATATTATTTATATTATTATTAGCTTTTTGATCGATTTCTTCAGCTGGGCAATTTAATTTTTTTTTGGTTGACGCTTAATTGATTTAAAATACGTAATCAATTTAAAAAACAATTGCTTGAAATAATCACCTTCATACATAATCATTAATCATGAAAGTCTGTTTTCAAAATGAAACGCCCTTAAAACCACGTAGTAATTTGATCAAAATTATATATTGTCGAGATTAATCACCCCCTAGATGGCAAGTATTTCATCTTGCACATATTGCGAGTACAAACCATAACATATTAAGTTAATGAGAGACAACGCGCGTCACTACTGAAAGGTTCCCCTTTTATTATAAGGATGGGTACAGTCAGCTGACATATTAAAGGAAAATATAAAGACATAAACAAGGGCGATACTTTTTTACTTTTATTCTACCATTTTATCTCAAGCAGTGACATCAAAATTTCAAATAGGTACTGAATGTTTACTTTGCACAAAAGTTAGCATTTGTCCTTGGTCGAATAATTGAAAAAAAAAAAATTAGCTGCACACTTTAGTGCTTTGTCACTTTATAGTCATGTTTGAACTGCTACACTAACCTACCAAAGGCGTTAAAGCGACTAGGTACAAAAGTATGCAGCTACTAATAAGGCCGACTGTACTGTTAATCATAGTCTCCTCAAATGCCCGTCTGAGGCATCAAGATTAAAAAAAGTCACAGTTTCTAATATTATTGTGTCTGAGTGTACGTTACTTAATACAATGTCGCCAGCGGAATACGAATTTATTGTTTCATTAACACGGGATTATCCGACATGTGCGTCCGGGATCTACCACTCGAGCGCCTAGCTCGTCACTAGCTTGTTAACTAAAAACATCTAATCATACTTTGATTTAAAGCTAGAGATAAAAAAAAGTTATCGTGCTAGTCGTTTGTTTCTATTGTATACAGAATGTTAGCAAATTAGGGGCTGTTATTTTGAAAATAATTAAGTAGTTTTATACTAGATGAAAACCCGGCTCCGCTCGGGTAAAAAGTAGACTCATAAAAAATCCACAGCTAACCTATGTATCGATATTTCACCAGTAGATATTTCTCCTAAATCTTATTTACCCAAATAACTATGATGTCTCTGTCACATAATCAAAGAAATTACACTTTATAGGGACAATGGAGAACAGAATACTAACCTGTGACACGTGTGACACGTGATGACGTGACACCAGCACCACATTGATGGATGACATTGTGATGTTTACTTCGCAACGCCATTATGTAGCAAATTATTCATTTTTATATTGAAAATACTGGATAATTCGAATTTTCTACCTTTAAGTTGTCGACTCGAATCGACTATTTTTTACGCTCCGTAGACCGGTACGAAAGTATGAATAAAGAAATGTTATTTATTATTCTTATTCATTTCCACTCTGTGATTTACTCGTATCTGTATTCAATGTTTTAATAGCATTAAAAAACAAAACAATGGTGCCCATCCATCGCAGGATACAACACTCGTGGAACAAAAGCACTCGAGCGCTCGTGACCTGCTACTTTTTATTAATGTACGAAACAAGTTATAATCTCGTTAGCGACTCCATTGTGACGCCGTTACCTGGACATTGTAATAGGATCAACTTATTAAACACTAAGTACACATCAAAAGCATTCTCGCCAAAAGAATGCTTTGTTAAGAGGATTTTGTTTTTCATTCTGTAAGTTCCTTTTACATATTTATTTTTGGCAACGATTGTTATAATTAAAAGTTCAAAGAAATGCTTGTTTCGGTATGTTTGAAATGCTTTTGTAAATATGACAATGAATCAAGATAACTTTTTTATTTTGTCATTATTTTTACAAAAGATTATTTTGTACGTCTAAATTAAATCGAACATCAAGCGAATGTAATCGGGAAGCATCAAACTCTCAAAATTAACTTACAAAACAACTGGAGCTGTATTTCGTTCTTTACACGTGTTTCAGAACTTTTCGACTCGTGTAAAATCCCTAAGACACTTCAAATAACCGTTACATTGACTTGCACTCTCGACATTATGCAACAAAATATGCAAGATCCATTTTCCAAAGATATTAGCAGTTAAAGAGGTGCTTGAAAGGCAATGGATACCTTTGGACCCTTCGGGAGTCTTAAGGAAGGTGTTGGGGCCCATCCTAAATGCGATCTAATTACTAAATAGTTGGGCGTGTTGATTTATAGATTAAGTTTAGCCGAGGCCGGCTCGCACGCGGTGCGCGCTACGCCGCTGACATATTAAAATCCTTTCTGCTATGTGCACTTGATCAATATGTTTAGTTTTGAAAAGTGTGCACGCTGCTACGAGCACGGTATTAGAAATAAAGCCTTACTATTTCGGAAACTCATATAATTATATAGATGATGTCTCCGCTCCCTTAGAATTAATACTTCGCTTCTCCATTGGTATTGTTAGCCAATGTTTATAAAACTATATACTATTTTCATGCAATGTAGCGTTACTTAATATTGACTTTAAAGAATAACAACACTCTTTCGTTTATTTAAATAGGAACTTTGGACATACTCGTAATAACTTTAATTAAAACTGTCTGAGAAAAGACTAGCTATAAACAATCAAGACATAACATATTAGCGTTCCATTAGTGCTCAGCCCACACGCAGGGGTCGGCATCGAGGTGTTAAAGGAAAGACGGGACAATCTCAAAGGCATTATCGGATTCCGCGGGTTGGGCCACAATGGATGTTCCTGGCCACGCCGAGCTTACGCCGTGGGCCCAGTGCTTTGTACCAAATCACTTCGCTAGATTTATTACCCACTGTCCCCATTACCCCACTCTCCCCCTGTATAAATTGTCGAATAAGTGTTTGCCATATTTACTGGTGACGTAGCGTTAATCACACCCTGTGTTAGAATAGTAATTATTAATCTCGTGACGAATCTGAATAATTTATATTTCAGATTTATTGGCGAGCGGGCCACAGATCAACTAGGCTGTCTCGTGTGGGTTTACTGAGGAATGGCTCGCAGCTGCCGCGCAACAGACTTGATAAATTTCACTTGGACATAGTGTCTTATATTTCGAATGGTACGACAAATGTGACCATATTTTATAGGGCCTAGTTTGACAAATGTCAGCCTCGGTAAACTTATGGGCAACAACTTATCTGCCTTATTTTTGATATTGTGTTACAATGCCTTAAATATTCTCATAGCTAACGATACTTGCAATATGTACCGAAAAGTACAAAAAATATATGTAATGCACATACTCAGCATACTCTCCTGTATAAAGAGTTTAAAAAAAACAGCTATAAGTTAGTTATCATAGGTGGTCGAAAAAAACATGTTGAAGAATTACGTAACGCTTGGACACAAACGTGAATTAATTAAGAGGTTAATTAATTTATAGGAGACCAAAGAAGACCTTGGTGTAAAAGGTACTAAAAAAAAATATCGTAAAATACCACAACACACCTTATACAAAAACACGTCAACACATCAACATTAAACATGCTGCCAATGTCACCAATACGCCGGGGACTTGTCAACAAGCACCCTGTATAAACCGGAACTGTGTACATTCATCACCCAAGCATGTTTCTAATCAATTGACCGGATCGAGCCGTTGTCGGTCAAACCGACCACGAAAACCTAATCACTCTGACCATTCAGAGCCAATGACAGGTGTTTAGTATCGAAATGTAATTAGTGAATTCCACGAGGGTAAATTTCACTAATGGCGGGATTATTTAGACCCAACAGGCCAAAGTGAATTTGTAATAAGGCCCAATCTTAAGTCCTGTCTCGGGCTCGATAATTTATTTACTTTGATGATATTTGTACCTTCGGAGTTACCGGTTGAGTGGCTTCTTGTAGTTGGAGTTTAATTATGCTTACCTTGTCATTACCTCCCGACTACGTCTTTCATTGCTTAATTTTATTATTACACGATACGTCACAGCGATATTTTTATAAATAATAAATACCTACTATTTTTTTTTTAATTTTAATTTTTTATGTCTAAGTTTGATTATTTATGTCTAAAAGCGTTTAACGGGTATCTTATAATTTCGATGGTGTAATTTTTAACATCAACACATAAACTTTATCTGAAGTAGGCACACGTAAGTAATTGTTCTTGTTGTTAAAACACGGCGTTAAATCAGAATTGTGCGCGTAATGTAAGTGGTCCGCGGATAGGGACGTTACGAGCATGTGCGTGCGACGGATCGCCTCATAAATCCAAAGGGTGCGAGGACTAGTACAAGTTCTTTGACGTTGTACGTGTACAATAAGATATTAAAATGAAAATTAAATTATTATTTTGTAAGTACACCCTGTAGTCATGACCTAATCTACCAGTGCATTCCAAAAGGAGACCCACTATTGAAATGGAGGCGCCGCAAGTTTTTTTAAAAATAATAATGATATAACTTAAGCAAGCGTTACAAAAAACGATTCTAAAGAATAATGATAAAAAAATAGCAATATGAAATAGGTTATTAGGAAAATAAACATGAAATGGGAAATGCATTAGGTATCCCGGTCAATTGCAAAAACTTAACAAAATACCTACCAATTCAAATGTCACAGGGATGTACCAAGGGGCAATCATAAAACGTCTTAATTTGAGTGTTAAAGATGTATAATGTCTCTCATTGATGTAAAAAAAGTACCTAGTTAAAGGAAAAGTACGCTAAGAAAGTATCGGCGTAAGTTATTGTGCACAAAACGTTCAACTAGAAAATTGAAGATCTTGAATGATTTAACGTGTGCAAAAATGATAAATCTTATTCATTTTTAAGTTGCACATTTGTAAGACATGCTGTTTATTTGTGAATGTATATCGGTTTTAATACAGATTTAACGACGTGTACCCAGAAGCAGCGCGATCGCAGCCCCGGCATGCAACTAATCAGCGAGGATGCTCTCTCCATACACTTAATTAATTGAAAGAGTCCTCGCACTCTTGTTTACCTCCCATGTTTGCGCGGCTAACGAACTAAGTCATTCCAATTATTTCTTAACGTCCCTTTTTAAAGCCAGACTAATCAATGTAATGCACGCCCAATTAAACTCAGTGTCCTAAATTAATCACACACTGAATTCAATTATAACGTAACAAAATTTACACAAGACCCACTTTTGGACGATTATCAAATTAAAATGGGCGTACAATGCGCCGCCCGTATCCGAGAGATAAGAAAATTACATTGAATATCCTCATTAGCGGGTTAATGTGTAGGTGTTAAGTAAATTTGAGTGTAATCGCGTTAAGCCCTTCCGGGGCCGGGGTTCGGGAAAAATGCGCCGGGATTTATTGGCTTGTTACCGGGACCCGGGATTTAAAAAGCTTCAGACAAGCCGGGAAGGAATGCGCCGTGGGGTAGACTCGTTTGACGGGGAAAAGGCCATTCGGATGTTCATTTTATAAACGTTGGGACTTTTTTCATTTGTATCTTGAATCGGGAATTTAAATGGCGATTCCAAAAATATATAATTTTATGCAGCACTTTTTATCATGAATAAGGGATATTTTATCAAACATTATATACATCATCTCAGCCAAATCAACACAAGGAGCAGTCCTGCGCTGCCTCACAATTTGCACAAATAGTCGGTCAACCATGAAAGTGCGCATGCTCAGCATGGGCGAAAATCGGAAAAGGCATAGGCATTCCAGGTTTGAATTTGAAGGCTATCTCAAAAATATTGGTAAACAATATAAGATACCCAAGACAACCTCACATGATAAAAACATGTCAATGCATAGCTTAAGCAAAAATGTAACCTCCAAGAAAATATGTAACGTTTTCATTCGCAGTTCTATTTTTAATAACATTATTGTACATATCCAGATCGTATCATAAACGTAATGCAGTCCCTTTGACTCGCCGCGGTGTCTCCTATCCCTAACTCGATTGCTCATCAAGCATTTTAAGTGACTCCAACCTCTTGAGACTGCTCAAGGGTTCTTAAATATTCACGGGACGTATTTCTCGATCGCATCTTTCAGTTACTGAAACTTTTCTAAGCTCCTCCACGCTATTAGTCGATTTGCTAGTGCTTTGAAATTTCATTTAATTACTTCTTGAAGGATGTCAACTTTGTAATTTGTTAAAGTTTTTGATGGATGTGTTGGTAATGAGTTGGAGCGTTAATTGTTGGACGGGGTAGCAGTATTACATTACATAATTCATAAGAACCCTTACGAGTATATTAGCCTGCAAATAACAACTTGCTCAACTTGTCGTGGATATTGACGCCGTTTTCCCTAAACATTCAAAAAATGCGCTACTTTCTGTTGTTATGATTGTAACATAAGGTTTTAAGGTTTAAAGTATTTTGATTGCTGGCCACTCTAACTTCTCTTTATTTAAATTGTTAAAAATAATATAGACTTCTTCATTCAAACAAATCTGCTTAAACACACGATGCTTGTCTTGAAATCTGTCACCTTAAGTTTACTGTATCTTTGTAATATCAAATATCATTTATTTATCCTTTTTGTATTGTGATTTTGGTTTCAACGATTAAAAACCAAAATCACGTGCCATCCAAAACCTTTTTAACCCCTAAAAAGAAACAAATTCAACAACCTCTTGAAATTAAAGTGCACAAATCAACAAACGCCTCAATCCCTATGAATATTTCATTGTTAAAGGCGTTTTTTTAAGTCTTACTCTTTCGCAGACGTGACGTCTCGGGGAGGATAAATGAGGTAAATTAATAAAAAGGGAGCGGTTACTTACAATTACGTTTTTAAATGTAAGCAAGCCGGGTGCCTTGTTACACTTTGATTTTTATTCGCGACTTGTGATTTGTCGTTAGTCTGAGGGAGGAAAAGGAAACGGTTGTAAAAGGTTTCTAAAAATGAAAAGGGTTTAAAAATATGTGCCACAGAAATGCTCCTAGTTTAGCTGTATGTTCTGTCTTTTACTACTAAGACTTTACTATTAATTTCATCGTCGACCGTTTTTTTTTTATTGCGACCAAATATGTCTCTTGGCAGCGCTTCACTTCTCAGTAGGTATTTGCCTAATACACGACTTACGTCTCTTACATTTGCCAAACCTAATGGAGGAAATGCAATAAATAAGTGAATTTCAGCGGAGAATCTTACATAAATTGACCTAGTCTCAAACTAAGGTAACAAATGGCACTTCACCCGCTTTTAAATTTTACCTAGATGTTGAAAATATGTATAGAGAACTACTTTTTTTTGGTAACATTTGTTTTTACGTACCTTATAAATATCAAAAAAAGTATCAGACTTTATTAATCATGCGAAATAAAGGGTTGAATTTTCAGTTGCCTCCTTCGTCTCTGTAATCGTCATTAGACTTGTATTTCGGCGAGAAGCAAAGGGTTTGGAATAAAAATCGCGACCCTCCTGTAATCGCGAGGGGAAAAGAAATACAGAACCTGTTGTTTTCTACGGGGGTAGCCAGGTAGCCAAATGAATTGCAAACAGCATTATTATTTCCTCAAGGAAGTCGTATATATTCCCCGGCGCTTTTATTTTACCGCTTTATTCATTTTTTTCTTACCCCTTTTTACTGCCTGCAACCTCGTAATATATTGTAAGCGCAGCGAGCGAGTTGTAAACAACTATTACCGAGTTACAACTTAATAGGGAAAGGGGCCAATTCTTAAAGGCTTCCTTTTCTTTGGAATAGGAAATTCTTTATTCGCCCGTGTCCTATTCTTTTTTTAATTTATTACTAGACGGTTCCAGTGAATTTTGTGTACCATTTGTCTATTGATGTTCCCTTGAGGCACCGTTCCTTATTTCCGATCTGCAAGGTTTCAAGCTACCCCTATTTTATTTAAATCGGCCTGGTAGTTTATTTAGTTTTTTAAATTATCTAGAACAAAATATACATACTCTTTTAGCTAAGTTTTAACTGAAAAAACATTACGTTGATGTACTAGATACTTTCTAAAAACAGCCAATATTATTAAACTATTATTTCAACGACCAAAGCTCATAACGGCGCTTATAATAATAAAACAGCTCGATAGCTACTAAAGTAATTAGCCCTAACAAAGGATAACAAGATAAGGGCTAGTACATTTCTTGGGTGAATAGTTTCGCTCATAAAATTCGCAGTAAAAGGGCGGCAACGGGCGATTACCGCGGTTAACGGCTCTCTAATAATGAATTGTCTTTAGTATAATGTCCGATCGTGATTGGAGTTCAGATACATAAGATGGTTTAAAATTCGAGGCAGACCCCACGGTGATTTAGCTGAGAAGATCTAAAATACGAGTCCATAGATGATGCTGCTGTTTTCATGTTTTTTTCTACAGTTTTTTAGTTTTCATTGTAAGACATAATTCAAAATATGATTAGGAAATTACTCTAATTTTGAATAACGCCAGTCAACGGTGTGGATGTCTCATTCCATTACAACAACTTAGAGTAAGACAGCTATTGCATCCTTACTTACATAATTAAACCAAAAGGCAAATATGGCCTGAAATAAAATTAAAAAGCAAAGTCTACCCGAATGAAACTGGCCATTAAGAAAAGAAAAGAAAAAATAACGAATATCGCATCAAAAGCTGGCCAGTTAGAAAAAGTATTAACATATTCAGGGCCCGTTGTTTGATCAGTAGTTAACGCAAATAATTGTTAAAATTCGAACAAGGAATCGAAAATTTGACACATTTCCTTGAGATTTAACCATTATTTAAGGGTTGTTAACGATTAGTTAGTTTAACTACTGATCAAACAACAGGCCCTAATGTATCAGATTATATCTGGCTGCTAAGAAAAATAATTAAGAAAAAACTACCCAAACCTACAGCCAATCGCCCCCTAACGTCATGCTCCATTGCGACGTATACGCCACACATGATGCAATATTATTTGAAGTAGTAATAAAGCAGAGGGACCAATAAACGTAGATTATCGGGAGTTATGACGCGATTCCCGGTAATGCGACATGACAATAGGCCCCGGAGGATGTGCTTGTATGGAGATAGATACACTTTATTCTTTCAACATAGTTGTATAAATCTTCTTCGTGAAAAGCAACTGCCACTGTGGATCTCTAGTCTGCAGTTAGTCTCGTCACTGAAAGATATTTATTGGCAGTGACATGCAATGTTGTAACAAATTAGTTTTTTTTAACTGTTTTCTTTTGTTATTGTTTCTTAGGAAAGTAAAGAAATGCACAAAACATAACAGAATCACCATAATACAATCGTTATTATAAAATATGTGTCTGAGATCTCTAAGATCAATGAAAAGCAGTAAATTTTCAGGTTAGCGGCACCTCTTAGAACACAAATGCTGCCAAACTTTTAATCAAAAATATGAATACTCACACGTTGCGCCCTTTTTCAATAGAATCGCACTCCGTTTTAGTACAGCGTGGCCTCAGGGCAAATACAGCGAGATCGCAGACAAAAAGGATGGTTCGTGTTATGAAGTCAATTTATCACCAGCGTTCAGAACAATTAAAGGGATCCTTTGATCCACCCGCGTCATAATACAGTCGAGTGTTTATATTTTAAATGTCTAGCTTTAATTCCTGACTATGTCTGATGTTAGCATTAATGTATGATGGCTCTATTAGTTTTTTTTTGAAGAACTCTTGATAATACACAAAAAATATAATTACATCTGCCTAACTCTTGCAATTGAGACATGAATTTTGACAAGAAATTCTAAAAAAAAAGTTTCGTACCAAATACAGAAATATGGAATAATAGCATTATGCTGTCTGTATGTTAAGCTTATTCTACATAAAAATATCTGAAGTACCTACAGTGTAAAGTGCATCTGTAGTCCAAAAATTACAAAAAATTACAAGTACATGCGCGAGTTCGAGTAGCACTACAGTTTTTTTTTAATCAGACGTGTTATACGAGTAAGAGAAAATGCTCGATTTCCAAGAAAAAGATCTGACAAAGCCCGTACAAAGACATACAGGGGCCTGATACTGAGCAAACACTTCGACACCGAGTCAATGTTGACTCGCCCTACCCTCGCGCCATGACAATAAATCGAATAAATAAATTACCTCTGTCAATCTCACACAACCTTATTTATGATGACCAGGAAAACAGAAGAAAACATCACAATATATTTACAGAAACTCAATTAGCAAAACGGTTGATTTATTTGCAAGCATTTTCAAAACCTGAATAGCAATAAAATCAAAGCAATAGAATGGCCAACGGCGTTGCAATAATGCGCCTATTTGACATGCGAATCCCTAAAAAAGAAAAATCGAAATCCAGGGGTTAACCGGGAATAAAGATATCAGCGAGCGCAAACAAAACGATATGTTGACCGAGGCCGTCGTAAAAAACACGTTAACATCCATTCACATTTGGACCCTCTTTTTGTGCGGTCCGAACCACTGGGCACACTGATACACACTGATTGCTACAAACTACGCTGTTTGTTTTGTTTGGGAGCGTACGGGATGGAAATTAAACATTTGACTTGGTTTTGCTGCTGAAGTTTAAAAATTATTTCTTTGTAGGTAGAATGAAGTATGGTAGAAATGTGTTTTTAATTATCACATTTATTAAAAAAAAATGTAGGCTTGTATATGAACTACAAAAAACAGTGAGTGACATTTTTTTTTAATAAATACACAAACTACTCGTATTTATTTCATTTTTCTATAAATTATATTTACACAAAACACTAAATAGCTCATAAAAAAAGGAATGATTACTACACACTATAGGTGACATGACTTATACTGTAGGTACTACTTGTTTCAAAATTCCGCGTTCACTTTACAGTCCACATCGATATTCATGGGTTTTTCTGTAGCAAGTTACAGCCCGTGCCCCTCCAAGGTGCTCCGTCAAAACAAAAGTTTTGTCCCGAAGTTTTATCAGCGGTCCCCCTGGGCGGGCCCCCTTTAACCTATTTTTCCCCGAGATGATCCACCGGGCTGGCTAAGATAAGTTTCGTGATGAACACAATTTTACTGAGTCTTGGTAGACGTCTGCAAATGTCCTTATAAATAAATGATTATCTTCATTTTAGACAGTGAAGTCAGCGCTTACTATGTTTACAGTCTCGTCTGGTTTCTTTAAGAGTTGATTGACACCAAAATTTCGATACGACAGCTTGCGTTTTACTTGGTCGGTATCCATTGCAACATCTCAAAGAAATTTTAGGTTAGTTAATAATATGAATTCTGACTGACCACGGTTTTCAAAATCAAACCAATTCAAATTCAAAATCAATCAATTTTTAAATGTGACTTAACGTAAACTCCAATTTCGCGTGTATTTTTGCAATCAAACAGAAAGACAATTTAAGTGATGTTATGATAACTTATCGACATAATCCCCCGATGTGCAGTTGCACCCGATATACGATCCAAGATGGCAGCCGTAAATACACGTCCGCGGGCTATTGAGTTATCGCTGCTCGTGCACTATTATCGATCGACCCGCCCGGAGCAAGATAAAGCGTGTTATATGGGTCACGTTACTAGATCTAGGACTCACAGGATTTGTAATACGTTCCTATGTTAGGGTTACGTAGCCGAACACTTTTCATTACAACAATATTACTTACAAGTTTCTATCATATCTTAAGTCACAGTAAAATTGTTTTTTTATAGCTACGGAATATAAAGCAATGTTTATGTAATACTTAAAGTATTTTTTGTGTCTTAATTAAAATTGGCATTGGCATTTAGAGCAAGTTGTCGTAGGTTACCTTCCATTTGGTGATTTCATAGCACAAAAAGCAAACCTTATTCAAGTATATAATTTCAATGTATAGAAATGAGAATACCTAAAATATCACCCAAATAAACCGCATTATTTTTAAAATACTTTGTGTAATTTTAATAAAGAGTTTAAGTAAATACAATTCTCATATAGAAACGACTAGAATGTATTTGCGCTACCGAGACGTCTCGAATACAAATATTCGCGTGGAAGTTGAGGGCCGCATGTGTGACGTCTTCGTTAGAAAACTTGCCCCGAGTGGGCGAACTAACTCGTTTCATTCATCGTCTTATACGCCGACTGAAAGGTTTTGATGCTTAAACATACCTACGCTTTTTTTGGACTGGGTGTTTTATTTTTGTGTACAAGAATTGAGCTTTTACGTGCGTATTTTTAGTAAATCTTTAAGTAATTACGTAAATATACCCTTTTCCGACTTACATTCAGGAAAAGTCCTTAGTTCAAGCAATAGAAATACAATTTTTGCTAAATGCTTCTCACTTTAACAGATTTATCATGTTACATGCTATTCATTTGTCAAAGTGTATGTAAATTCGATTGATTCTGAAGGGTTCGGCTTCAGTTAAAGTGCAGCGCACATGCCGGTGACCAGCTTTGGTTTGACGATAGAAGTTTAAGCTGAAACGCAAATGACTAAAACAACTAAACAGCTGGCGTTTTAGAAGAGTGATAGAAGCATTAAATTACACAACAAAATAAACAAACCTTAAACAAATATCAAAACTCACTCGTCTCTCTATACCAACAATCAGTCGTCGAGATATTACACGAGAAGATGTCCGATGCGGCGGGCGGCAGATATGACATATCTGGGAGCCTTCAGCTCGGCAACACTGCCAGAACTTGCTCTGCGGTCTGTACACATCTGGTACCAACAAGTATACACCCAAGTTTTCAAGTGAAATCGCCTCGGGCGAAGCCTACGCTACAATTATTAGCGGCCATTGAAACATGACTATTTACTTAGCTGTAACTAACCCACGGGCTTTTGGGGTTTTTTGATCGGGGTTCGCTCACGAGCCTTTTTGTTGGACTACTTTGAATTAAATGTGTTGTCTTTGTTTTGGTACGTTTTTAATGGAGCTGTATCAATTTTTAACACTACTGAAAACATTTAAATACGTTTGTATGGTAGCAGTATTAAATGAATACATTATGAGATGTTTTTTCTGCGTTATAAGTCGAAAATGAAATTTGACAGACGAGTTACAATCCTCTAAATCAAAAAGTTTTCAAGAAGGTGACAAGTTACTTAGTCTAAATATTCTTTCAAACTAACCAATAACAATAGGTACTTAAGGCCACATTAATAATCGGAACTTAGTTGAGATTCCCGTCTGTATATACGTCGAATTGAACTTCAAATCATGGAAAACTGTACGTTTTTACTATGATTACATTACATTACAATATAAATAGTATTTTATTTAAAGAGTCTATGTCAAAGTAAAATGCAAACGTGGAATTCGTTTTAATATTTCGCTAGCACCAGTACGTCTACATCTCACTGTATGTACACTTTCGGCCATCTTTTATTTCATTATGTACCGCCCATGACGCATTGGATTTCGGTCACGTCAGTCCGCCATTCAATTTTCAATAGCAAACATTTGTACGGGCTGCTCAAATCAAATTTAAAAATATGGATATTTGTATGTAGATGCGACCCTTCGCGCCGTGCGGGTGACAAGAGCTGAAAGGTGGACCCACTCAGTCTCCACATTTCAATAAGATAATGTATTTTCCATTTTGTAACGGCTGTATTGAAATGTATTGTGGGCAAAAGGTTTGAGGTAATTTTAAGTCGTTGGCGTTTTAGAGATGTATGCAAAATACTGATTTAATGTTAAAAGTAATAAGGCTACATTTACGATATGACTCTAATCAATCATTTTTGGGTGTGTGGAGAAAAGTGTTCAACCTACAGCTTGGGCTTTTTATGGTAATATCAGGCAATGATATATGTTACTATCTAATAGATGAAATCAAAAAATTGAAGTGTTTGCAAACCCGGCACCGCGATCCCAAAACTTGAGCCGGTCAATACCGATGTTTGACTTTACGTCGTTGGCATCCTTGATTATTATTATTTTCTTTTAATGCAAACAGTTTTACAAAACAATAAAATTACAGTACATATACTTGAAAGAAATATTTCTCACAAGTCTCAACTCAACAACAAAGTCGTTATGTATCCCAGCCCTCAAAAGGAAGGACCAATGATTCGAATTTATGCTTTATGCAGCGGAAAATGATAAATTTATGTGCGTCCAGTTCCTGTCCCGATACATACTTTCTTCGGAGGAGAGTCTTGATTTTTTTATGGTTACAGCAGCACGTTTGCATAATGTACAACGTCGCCTCTCATTTGAGGACAAAGACGGCGGCGACCACGAACTTTATTACAATTGAGACGGTAAATAGAAACATTGTTTCTTTTTATATCGGATCTCGTTATTTTAGGATTGCTTTTTTGCTACATTTGTAAAATCATGTTGAATGTTGTTGGAATTTTTTGTTTCTTTAACTACTTGAATAGTATGGTATTTATTTTATCGACCGCCAAAATTGTTAAGTAAATAAGAGGTATCGAAAAGCTGTCAAAGCGCTGTTTTTTGGTCGTTCAATAGTTAATTTTCTTTTAATTTTCTTGTCTTTTCGCTTATTTTATACATAACGATAGATCTTATTATTTTGGCAGTAATTGCGGCCAAGTTGTCAACAATACGATTGCAATAGGGGCAAAAATACCGTGGAATAGAGTCCTTAGCTTTATATAACAGTTGTGTATTGTAATTGTTATCATTTACAGTTACTAAGGAAACAATAATAACACGTGAGAAAACTAACACTAGTTTAGAATTCGTAAATATTAAGACAAAAAGTCATTCATTTTTGTTTTCAAGTGCTTAATTTAATATTTGTAAACTTCCGACGCGTGTCGATTGTTTAACAAAACTTACTGGAAAATATGTCAAATGCAAAGCAACTGCAAGTTATAGTCAGATTTGTTTTCTAATCAAACGTAGGTCAGTCAGAATCATTTTGAAACTGGGATGCAATAAACATATTTTGTGATCCCAATAGTTTTTAGGATTATCAAACATTGTTACAAATTGTCTTGATGAATCTTGGTTACACTAAATTTTACTATACGTATATTCCAATCGAAATGATGGTCCTGAATAACAGATAAACAATTCCGACCGACCGAAGACAGATGGCGCGCGCGATCACGTAGGACGCGCAACCCTTCCTGGATAATATCTTTAAAAGTTCCCCCGCTCGGCAGCGGCCCTAAATTATACTGCCAACAATCAAAATATTAGTCTTGAAAATACCAAGTGGTATTTGGAACTGGCCGTTTAGAAAAAAAACAGGTCGATTTTTTTGTGATAGATTTTTTCACTGCAGGTTTAGTAATTTTAAATTGTGCAAGCGATGTTAATATTTAACGTTATGTGTAACAAGGAATTGGTATAAAACCTTATTTTAGTCAAATTATCATTGTCTAATTAACAAAAATAATACTTAAAATTAAAATTTAGACAGATTATGCAAACATAGGATCAAATAGGTTATTTTTCGTTACAAATAATATTCCAACTGGCTCAACTTAATTACCAAAAGGCCATCAAACGAAAAGCGAATTTCATTTAAGAGTATTTAATCCTAATTGAGTTTGAGTGAAAAGATTACACACCATGGAAGGGATGATTGATTTAATTATTCGACTCCTAAGACGTGTCCTCTTATAATTACAGTTCATTACTTAAGCATCGCTTTATACTGAATAATTACTTAATAGAAGTAACGAGTTACTTCCCAGAATTTCGCTACAGACGTATTCGTAATATAATTAACATTAAACAGGGCCTGCAAATTGTAGAGGGCTAAGTAAATAATAAATAAAGTAGAACGGCCCATTAACACATTAAAACTCTGGTAAAAATGTTTAAATTTTCATCAGTACTTTTAGAATACTTTGCGCTACAAATAATGCCAGTTTACCTTTTTCTCACGTCGGTTAGTACAGATTCGAAAAAAGTGTTATTTGACTTTTTTTGGTCATCACACAAAACCCCTCTGCATAGAAGAAACCTAGGGGAGTTACTTTTCTCTGCAGCTAACGCTTTGGACCCTGCGTGGATTCTGGATTTGAAATCGGTTCGGATGCAACGTGAAAACGCTCCTACGGCGTATTCAGCTGTAGTATAATTGTACATATAGACACTGATGAGATGGGTGTAATCAAATTATTTCGTACGATTATGATAAAGTAGAGGTAGGACCCTGACCTGAATAAGTAGTGGTAGATTTGTCTGAATAGCTACTATCATCAAACCTCTCGCTATAGGGAGAAGTATTTTTTTTTTAATCTGATCACGCGTACGAGTAGCATACAGGGGTGAATATTCGTTTTAACTGCCGTCATTGTGGTCTTCAATATATTGACGAAAATAATGATAACTACTAATAACTTTTGAGGTCAAAAACAGCCTGGTTACTACCAGGCCAGAAGAAAGTTATTAATATATGTCTTGAATAATGACGGTTAAAACAACGACGATGACTGTTGGTTTAGTGATGGTAGGACCTGGTGCAGGGTCCGTCCGGATCGCTACCACCATCTCATCCATTAACCCACCGCCAAGCTGCAGTGCTCGCTTTGCTGTGTCCCGGTGTGGGGATAAGACAACCGGTGAAATTACTAGCATAGAGGCATTCCATCTCAGTCCTGAAGGTTGGCAACGCATTTGAAGTCTTAGTATTGCAGTTTCGAGATTGTAGTCTTGAGATTTCAAATGTCTAAAGGGTTTCAGATCTGACTTACCATCAGGTGGCCTTCTCATTGTCATAAAAAATAATCACCGCCGAACGCCGAATAATCACCCAGAGGCATTCCATCTTAGTCCACACAGAGCAATCTCAAAATAGCAAATGCTTTTGAGATTGCTCTCTAAAGGTTTCAAAGCCTGTGACTCCACAGTTTCCCATAAAAAATGAGCATGTAAAGTGTGGTTTGATTAAAACTTCATGACCCTAAATCCTAAAGCAGTCAAAGGCCGTTTGATTTCAGCCCGCTTGCCTCAGCCAAAGCAACAAAATCTGTCCAAAACTTATCCGTGCTTGTAAAAACAGCCATGTTTGCTTTGGTATTCAGCAGTACTATGTTTACAAAAGCGAACTTATCCCTTTAAGGAAGCTCTTACAATTAACCTTTAAGCGGTTGAGGAATAAATAAATACGGGATAACAATAGCGGAAGCGATATTATTTGGGTTTTTGGAGTGCGCGTGATTGTGGTTATGGCCATTAAGATAAGTAGTAAGTAACTTGTTTTATCTGAAACTTTAATTTTAAAATGAAGAGTTCGCAATGCCGTATGTAAAACTAGTGACTTCTATTTTTGCTTAAAAAACTACATGAAAATTACGTAAAAAATTACATAGTTCCTAACGTTCAAATTGCGACATCTCATAGTTTCCAGACTAGTTTCGTCGTTGTATTCTTCATTAATTTTAAACGAATGTACAATCACCAGCAATAATATATTATCCAATATTGGGCGCAAATATATCTGACACGCTCTTATACCTCTAGTAATAAAGACGTGTCAGATATTTTTGCGGCCAATGTTGGATTGCTGATATTATAACTGGTGACCGTAAAACGTATGTAAATGCAAACCTTAAATTTTTGTCTTCACTTGTATTTAAGTGTGGATCAACAAAGCAGTGAAATCTATCGCAGATTCGATAGAGATATAGTCTCGATAGCGTTTTCAAGTCGAAACACCGCACGAACTTTGCTCTAGAGCTCGATCCTTAATACCGTCTCTCAGTGACCGCGCACTGATTCTATTAATCTGTCAGTGGATTTTCGGGTTTCGGCGAAATACCAAAATTGAAGACGAAAAAAATCTGTGATCGATTTTATAAAATCGTGTAGGTTGTTTACCAGATAGAATAAAATAAAAAATGTTTGCTACTTTTACTAGATACGTTAATACAACTTAAATGTATTACTTTACTTACTAGTTACGCTTTGCTAATAATAATAAAAACACAATCAACATTTTTATTCAGTAAATTGGCCACGTAGGGGGTCTTTTACACGTCGGAAATATAAAGTGAATCTAGTAGCGCTTCGGATAAGACCATCATTGCGTAAGAAACTCCAGCAAAAGGTCATTAATAAAACAAATATATGTATTTCTAATCAATTCAAAGAATATTTTTTATTATTTTAAAAAGAACGTCATGGAATTTTAAATACAATACCAAAATAAAATAATTGAATTTAACTCAAGACACTATTTTTAAGGCCGATAACCGAAACCAATTCCCCTTTTCTCAAGTTCGCCAATGTCCAAACGAAAGTATCTCTTAATCCTCGGACACCGCTATAATGATATTATAAACCTCGGCGACTACAATTCGCTTTTAGAGGGGCATTGCGAACTTAGTGCATTTAATCTGAACCCGTTATGGGCGAGGGTCGGCGTTCACGTCGATAGTGGCCGGATAAGTAGGACAACACGTGCGTGGAATTTTTTGGAGACATGACTGTGTTGAAAATAACGTTATTTTTCTTAAAAAAATAACGACCATAGCCAAGTTAGCACGGGACCCTCTTGGTTATATTTCCTAAAAGGTACTAACTGGACTTGACTACTAAGGTTCCGCTGTCCGTAGGTATATCTTTTGAACCTTAATAGTTAGACACTTTAAATTATTGCAGACTGTGTATTAATAAGGCCGCTAGAACAACAGATAATAAAAATTAAACATAGTTTAAGAAGTTCGTCATAACAAACACGTGTTTAGAACTCTTCGTGGGAGTCTAATTTTGTCCTTGGCTGGTTTGTTTTTTACGTGTTTTCTACAGTTTTGCTTGCGGACACTAGATCCGTTCGTAGCGGCGATTCTTCGGACAGACTTGTCTAAATCTAACCCTCACTGTTAATGTAAATTTATCCGCAGTTACGATGGCTATTTACCATAATGATAAAAAAATAAAAATGGGCCGACTCATTGTCAGTGTTAGTGATCATGATCAGTTAATAGTGATGCTAAGTAATAGTAGGTAAGTAAGTACTAAAATTCTTTAAAAATTCAATCGTTACGTTTCGTTTGGTCGTCAGTGTCAATCCGAGATAATGTCTTACATGAGGTCTTTTGAGATATGCCCCCGACTTTAAGGACCGGTCACACGAAATGTCCGGCAGACACCAAGCATTCGCCCAAAGCAATTAGCGCCTGTAATGTGGTCGAACCTTAAGACGGTCTTATGCTGTCGGTCTTAAATGCCAACGGTCTTTACGCCGGACGGTCTTACGGCACGTTTACAGCGGTCCGGGAATTCCGGCCCCGGACGGGGTGCATACCGTAAAAGGAATGTCTTGCAAGTTTTAATGTGGCCAGGATTTTATAGTCTCGAATTAGTGGTTTTAAAGATGGGTGGAGATTGGTTGGGTGATTGGGTAGGTCGTGGCTTGTCGGTGTTTTGGGAAGATCATGTTCATGTTTACTTAGGAATAATTTACTAGAAGCTTTTAACTTAACTAGTTTGTTTTCTTGTTAATATGTTGGGCGTCAAGGCTTGCAAATATTTTGAACTAGATCCCGTAATTGGAGTGGGCTGAAATTTGGACACAAACAAGAAACAACTCATTATTCTGGTGTTTGAATGCTGGTATGATGTTGGCAAACACGGTAAAAATTATGCTGTATTAAAAATCAGCGTACTAAATTTGAGCTTGTAAATAAAATTGCTAACGCAGAAGTACTTACTAGAAAAAAATGCCTCGGAAATGTTTATGTTTTAAAACTATTTCTTTGGCCACTCTACCGGAAACCATCGTTGTAATTACCTGAAAAAGACATTTAAAACATTATTTTCATTACATTAGAGTTATTTATTATAAAGTACACATAGCCAGTGTTTACCTTAATATCTTAAACCCAATAATCCCCGTATATAATTTATTAGATCAATAATGCTATTGAGGACTAGTCGACCCGAGCCTTAATGGTTATCATCCCGAGATAGGGACGATGGTGTACGTGTAATTAACCAGTGTTTGAGGTGTAAGTAACAGGGATAAATACTAGGTTATTGACATAAGATTATTACACTCGAATTTAAGTAAACATTGTTCTGCAATTTATTTTGTCAACCTTTTCCTACACAGACTTTGTTTCTTTACAAGTTGTTATTTGTTTTCGATAAAACTTGGGCCCATTTATAAATCAATATAATATTATTACTAATTTATGAACTATCACAGGCCATAGGTAATATTCATTTTCGTAACTTTATTATATGGGTACATATTTGATACTACTACTACTAAATTCATATAAATGTTTGAGCTAGATTCTTGTTTTCATATTGTGATAACTGTTTTTTGGCCCCTTTTTCTTGTTCTATGTTATGAAATATACACTGTTCTGCTTACAAATATCCATAATACTATACTTACTAGTTACTTACTAGTTTTACATTCACTAGTATAGTCCAAGTATTTATACCAGGTAGTAGTTACCACGTAACGCATGCACCTTACCCCATAATTACCCCTCTCAAGACAATGGCTAATATAAGAAACACCTCACCAACCCTGATTTATCGGGCACCGTATACAAATAGATTATGAACTACAAATAACTTAGAACCGTAGATTTATTAGGGGCTCGCGTATTCAAGTTTGGAATAAATTGGAGAGGTTATGTGCGATAAACGTCTTTGTTATTACGTTCAATGCAATGCAAGGATCTAAGAATTTCGTACAATATGGACCTGATTTCTTGGAATCTTTACCACCACTTTTCTATGGATAACAGTCTACCACTTAGTTTTTTGATTGGCCGATTGTCTAATTAGTTAGTGGAGCATCATCTACGTATAGGTTGACTATGAATGTGTGTACTTTATTAGGAACAATTAAAGCATTAACGAGTCAAAAAACTGTTAGTCATATTTGCAGTCTTAGAATTGGCATCTTCAGATTGTAATCTTGAGCATACTATTAACATAACATATGCTTTAAAACCTACCATCTAATAGTCGAGCTACCAGGCTACTATAAGTTAGAAGACAGTATAATTTCCTCCATCTCAACATCAAAGATGCCTAGTGAATATGCAAAGGGATCGGACGAGGCATTATGTAGTGGAACTATGGACGCACACCTCCCCCTCCTAATTGATTGAAAATTCAGACTAACAATTTAAATCAATGTACTAGATTTGCATAGAGCGGAGATGCTTCAAAGTTGTGCTGTAGAGAGGGATGTATTTGTTATTCGAATAGCACTTGTTATTTGTAGTAAAATGTAAAAACTCAAAACGACTGTATGATAGCCAGTATAAAATATTCAATTAGTTCCTGTGTAATTCTTTGCATCGGTGGTATGAGCATTTGAAGGTGTATTGGCTTTGTTGTTAAGATAAGGTATTAATACGAATATGTAACGTGTCATCTAAATACAAGTTACAAATGGAAATACAGTTTATTGCAATTGTTACGGCAGGCGTTTGATAATGTATACGAGAGATGTTAATTGTATTACAAAAAATGTTATTAAAAAATATAAACGTCAAAACAGCGTTACACGATCTCAAATAATATAAACCATTAAATCTCCAATATCCAAATTTCTCCTCAAGCAACAGAAGGGCCGACGATTCCCAATGCAGATGAAAGGCTTCTAAATAATTGATTAGCTCTAAGACTGAGGTCGCGAGTCGCGTTATTCAAATTGGAACAAGCCTTACATCTGTTCAGGGTGTAAGGCGATTTGTCACTGAAACCATTCGGGGTATTTATTTGTTGATTTGTATAAAACAGAGGTTTAGTTGATTGCAATTTATGAAGGACAAATAAAGGATCTTGATTCTGAATAAGGTATCCCCATTCCGTGGCTTTAAAGCTTTTAGTCGTTTAAGTACAACATTTTTCACGGCGAAATGCTCAATACCTTCGTTAAAAATAACTTTATTGGACTCATTTTTCTGACCGGCTGAGACTGAACTTAACAGTCGCTCTTTAACATAATCCTATGCAAAAGCGTTAATGCAAACGATACGTACACATAAACTTGGTATAATAAATTAAACCCTTTTTTTTTTATAAACCGAATATTTAGCAACAATTTGCTTCTAAAAATATCGTCAATCATATTTTTTCACCACTGGCAACTTGGAAAATCCAATAAAACAACATATTGAATACGAGTACCGCCTGGCGTAATCTGTGGACCTAATGAGCGCGGTCAGCTGACGCACGGACAAGTTTTGTTATCTGTCCGTTCATAAGGAGCCACTTGAAACGAGTGCCGAGAAAGTGAGGAGGAAAATAAGTGAGGAAAAATTGTGCGATTTCTTCGTGAAAACAAAAACAGTAGATTCTAATTAACTTTTAGAATTGAATAATAACGTTGTCCAACATAACGTTTTGTTTTAGTTAGTAGGTAGGTATCTGTTATTATCATATCACCCTCTGTTCGATAGTTTTTAATTTGTACCTAATATTTGGGGTTTAACTTAAACTTTGGGGCTTTATTAATATGGAAGATATATGGAATTGTAAAGGTTTCCACAGTAATCTGACGATAACTGGGGTGCAATCCCCAAAGTAATTTACAATCTTAATTTTTCAAATTTTTTAAATAACAACCTCGAACACTGACATTAAAATGGCATATTTGATAGGCTGAGTTGAATATTTGGTCTTATGTATTACTAAGTACTGTAACAGAGTAAGCGCCGCTGATGGTTTTGGCTGTTTATTTTTTTATTGTTATTAAATGTTATTTGTTAACCTAAGTTATTCTTTGTTGCTTTCCACCATCATATCAAGCACTTCAAACAACAATACATCATTTTTCTCCAAAACACCGTTTTCTTTTCCATCTCTATTCCCCTCCCACATCACGTTGTCTATCGCGATCGCTCGTTACCGATAATGCTGGCGACATCTTGCGCCGAACTATTGCGATAAGAACGCATAAGTTGCCAGTCTTTTGTTTTGGCCCAACAATGTAACGTTTTGTTTTTCTGAAAACATGCGTTTTGACGTGTTCGAGTTCTTGCTGGCCAGTAACTTTTGTTTTTTTTTTTTAAATACCTAAGTTTGTAATAACACGTTTCCCTTTTTAACAGCTATAAAAATTTGGTGAAGTAAATGTGACCTGAATAAAGTTTGAACTTCCACAGCAAAGTTAGGAGTAACTTAGTACCACAGTCATTAAAGTCCTTCTGCTTTGATTTAAAAATAAATCTACAGCTGTACCTAATTGTTTTCAAGTTCAAAAAGTTTGTTTTTGTTTGTTTCGAGTCTTGACAATGTCCCAGCAATTTTATTGTAATTAATTTCATAATCAAAAACACCTTCACAAAATAATTATACACCAGGTTTTACCTTACAATAAAGTTTATTTTTATTTCGTAAGCCCCCCTAAAAATATTGCCTACCAACATAATTATTATTTTTTTGTAGTCAGGTTGTCTTTTAAGTTTATTGTAGACAGCTGGCTCGTTAGCGCGGCTTCGAGTGTTCCCCTCGAGTATTAAATTCGGTGATTAGCCCACAAACTTTGATCCGACTTGACCCGGAGTTCATCGATCGCGACTTTCACCCGGATCATAAACTCAGCCACCTACTTTCAAAACTGAAAAAACAGTTCCCAACACACTTCAAAACTAAGTCTTCCTAATCACGCGCCGCGAACAAAGTTCGGCCAAGTTTTTTCCAAGTTCAGTTGAACTCCATCGATGCGGGATCGTTCACCCTATAGGGACACTTGCATACTTGGGCCATTGAAACAAAATGTGGAGCAAGGCTGCCCGGGATTACTTTCCTCCGGAACTTTACGCGGGTCGATATGCAAGTTAAAAGTTTATCACCGCGCCGCGACACTCGTAAACCTAACTTCGCGGCCCGTCGCACCAGCGCGACACATTTTTAATTAAACCGGCCGCTGTCTCATACCAGACAAGTATCGGATCCTCTTACATACATCACGCGGCCTTTCAAAGAACCTTTATTTAGGTGCTTTACATAACAGCGGGCGAAACTAACGAGCGAGGATACCTGCTCAGCATTCGTATTCACAAAAGCTACCTACGGGCGTGAAATAGGAGTCGAAGGAAGGAGGCATAAAGGAGAAAATAAAATAAAGACGGCGCCAGTGGATGCGAAGTCCGCGAAAAAAGTACGTGGAAAGCAGGCTTAATGGTGTAGCGCAGGTAAGGTGGGCGGGGGCGCGTGGGTGGGACGCGGCGATTGGTGGGCGCCGCCCAGCGCGGGCACGCCCCGCCCGGCCAGCGGCCACCACCACCCGAAGCTATGCCTGTGTCGGGAATTAGTTTGCCAACTCTCTGTCTATGGCGGAGCTACGGAGCTGTAAGTATGGACGGCGGACTGAATAATCGATAAAGGTGTTTATTGAAAACGGGTACGGAGCTCTTTATTGCTTCTTTATTATTAAAAAGCCCGGCTTACTGGGCTATGCTGCTTCTCTTAACTATATATCTATACTATGAGCAGCTATATAACGACGACAGAGCAGGCTGTAGTCGGGGCCTTGAGTCTTTGTCCGCACGAAGGTCGCAAAGTTGGCAACGCTGCGATCGCACTGCGGATGATTTTCTAACCGCATTACAGCGAACTCAAAGAGCCTAGATGCTCAGTTTATACACAGTATGCAATAACCAGATAAATACTCTACTGTTTGTTATGCTTATAATACCTACTCTGTGTCATTGATATGTAATTTAATTTCTATCATGTTTAGTAAGCTATTGGATCTCTAATGAATTATAAATAAAAAAATAAAACACTGTCTTGACAACATAAAAACAAGTCTTACAAAAAGCAAGCTTTAAAAAACCCAATTGCTGTTTCGATAATGTCATCAAAGTAATGTTACTTATCATGTTTTTGTTTTATTTCGCCAATTTCTCATTTTAATAATTTTAATATGCCTATGACACTCTAGTGATTAAGGCGAATCTAACCACGTTTAATTTATTGAAATCGGTTTAGCCGTTTAGTAGTTACGAGCCAATAATCGGACATATATAGTAGTTCAACACATAACCCTCTTTTTGGGCTTTGCCGCAGTCGGGTAAAAAGTTCCTAAAATAAGGCACCTTGAGTCATGTTTTTCTATTTACATAACGTCAATTTTCATTTAACAATTGACACGATTAATAAGTGTTTTCATGTTAAAACATACTTTTATTAACAATAATCAAAGACTTAATTTACTTAGTCTATGATTCTATGAAAAAAACAAGCATTACATCAAGTAACTTCTAGTAGGAAAACAATGACGTTGTATTTCTGGACACCGTCGCCCCGTGTGAAGAGGGTAGTAGGTAGTAGAGCGGGAGATAATGACTGATCGCACGCAAAACCTATCTTTACAGAACAAACACGACTATAGTGATAAGATAATTGTTTTAGTAAAATTTGGGGGCATTTTGATTAGGCACGTTACGTATTAACTTTTTGTAGTACGGAAAGTAGTTGATTAAAGTACTTAAAGTTTATTAAAAAAAAAACAATGATGCGTTTAAAAGTGTAAAGGGTGTGTTAAATATAAACGTATTACGAATCCAAGGCTTGTTTGAACTAAAGAATTCGTTTTCGAAGCAATAAAACAATACCATGAAGTAAAACCTCATTTCTCTTGAATTTTAAAAATCGAATATACTTCTATGTGGAAGGATGTAATTAACCCACATGACTTGTATTTCCAATGACACAAAGAAAACTAAATGAATTGTCTACATCCTGAAACAAAAAATAGCTATGGGTATGTTTTACCGAACCCTCCCCCGTGTGAAGCGGGTAATGTACCGTGAAACGATGAGTGATGCCTCGCGCCCTACCTGCCGCAATGGAACGCAATATCACTAAACAATACATTACAGATAGTATTAAGTAATATAACATATTAGATTAATGAAAAAGTGGTTTTTCGACGTTGTTATGGTGATTGGTATTGATTCTAGTAAATGAAAAATTATATGTTTATTGAACTATATGTTTGGAAAAAGTTAAGGCACTGTTTGGAGTAATTTTAGCAATATGATGCAATTTTTAAGATCCTGTTAGATCCTGATCCAAGGATCCTGTTAAAAATAATAATTCAAATTAAACGTATCACTGTATTAAAACTTTATTGTATTAAAAAAAACACCAGACTTACATGTGTATAATAAAGCTTCTGAAATTACGTTTGTCACTTTAGAAAATCAGAAGATAACCAAAATGCTACTATTCGTTAGCTTTGCACTGGTTTTGCTCTCTTTATAGTACCTACACGCAGTTTCTAAAACTCACATATCCTAGCATACAACAATCAGCTCGAAATTCCATTCAAAAACTTTACACGTACTGATTAAACGCGGCTAAAAGAGCAAAACCGTCGACAGCCGTATCAACGAATATCGGAACGAATGCGAACTCGCAAGAGAACCAAAAAAGATCGCGAAACATCCAGGGCTTTGTGCAGCACACAATGCCTTCACGACACCGGGCAAATAACGTTTGGAAAAATGTAAAAAACACGCTTTGCGGGTTCCGGGTAAACACGTAGCCGTTATTGAGATCTGGCCATTTTAACGGCCCTCGCCCTTTGCGAAAAGAAAAAAAAACGCAATTCAATTTCGAATATCCATATCTGACGTTTCGTGATTAGAACGCAGTTTGATCGTTAGCGGGACGCTGGAGTCGCTTTCTATTTGCTCTTTTTGTTTAGATTTTGATACAGCTATGATGCATCTGTATTTGGCGGCTGTTCGTAGATTTGATTGTGTACAGACCTGGCCAAATCCATTTTGTTTCTTTTTTATCAAACCCGTCTTGTTTTTTGAAACGGTTTTTACGATACAGCCACATCATACCATACAGGTAAGGGCTATCATTACGTGAACATTATCGTTTATCACAAGGTAGAAGCTCACAGTCCTTCGTTACTTTATCTTAATTGTGTATGTGGTTATTGAGACCGACAGCGCCATCTCTCGGAGTTTTCCGGAAACTGGCTTTTTTTAGAAGGTTGCTTCTGGCAATCAAATGGCATAGGATATATTATTATTTTATTTATAAAAGTATAACCACATAAATCATAAAACAAATTATAAAATTTCAATATATAAAAATAAATGCAAAAATAATAATTTCGTCCTAACCTATTTCCTCCATTGAGGTGACATATTTTTTTGTAAAACATTTAAAACAGATGAAAGGTATTAGTTGTATAAACATACCATTTAACTTAAAAAAATGTGTAAAAACTTTACAGTTAAGCCAATACCAACTATCACTATTCCAATTATAACCTAAAATTAAAGACGACAATTCCACTCGTCAAATCATTGCTATTTATTACCAATAACGGTCCCAAGTACCAGTAATACATCTCAAGAGTGTCTTCGAATGGTCTTGGTAATAATAAATATATCATAGTGATCCTCGGGGGACAAATAAAGGGAAAATAAACCAAATCGGCCCGGGAAGGGTCGGCAAAGAATACCGATTAATATTAACTGAAATTGTTATAGCCCCTTTACTGCGCTGATTTAATATTTTTATTGCCCTTATTGAAAAGAGTTGAACGTTATAGGAAAAGTGGTGTAAATTATAAGTGTGATTATGTAATAAACGCGTTAAAATTAATTGCTTTAGGAAGTAGTAAAGATCTATAAGTAAAGTTATGTAGAAATAATATTTTACAAATAGGGGCCTTCGTATTGTTTTTAACTCTGCCACTATTACAGTCAAGTGTGAGAGTTACCAAATCGTTGAAAATGCGAACCGAGTAGGTACAAAAGAGCCTCATAAACTTCATTATAAACAGTACCTGGAATACCAAGCTCGTGTTAAAACCGAGTTTTCTTGATGATGGCAAGTTTCCAGGTCAATTGATTGACCCGATAAACCCCTAAGCCATTGTAGGCATCTAGAAACATGACATTTTGAAAAAGTAAGCACAGTTGGGGCAAGTCTAACCTGCAATATCTACTAAAAAATGGGTTACCTTTGTTTCGTCAAAAAAATTTTGGTCAAATGTATCATTTCCCAAATTTTCATTTGCCAAACCGCTTTTTTTTCTGTAACCGTAAATATTTCACGATTTTATAAAAACTAACCTAACCTAACCTGTAGGGTTCTACACGATGGTAGTGAAATAAATTCTGAAAAAAAAATATAACATTGGTTAGGCAAATGAAAAATTTGGGAAATTATACATTTGACCAAAAATATTTTGACGAAACGGCAGGCTCCCCTAAAAAATATCTGCGGCTCAAGATCCTTAACGCTTTTGTCAACGATTTTCGAAAACTCTCTAATTGTCATAAGCGGTTGACGCGACCATCCGGCAGCTCACTTCTACACATTTTCGATAACGATAACTATCTTACAATGCATCTTGTCTAGCACCACTGGTTTGGGTTTGGAGTACTTGCCCCGTTTACGCATTTACCTCACCCTACCTTACGAAATATACCAAGGGATTTTTGGAAATCCCTCGGTCAAAAATCTACACGGTATATCTAACATTGCTTGCACAACGGTATAATTTTCTCGATTTCGTAAAGTACAAATGTATTTTTCTATATGAGTTTGTTTTCAAAAATACATCTCATCTAAATAAGTACTCTTACTTTTTTCGAACATAAAAATGTCTCTAAAGCATAATTTTACGTTATTATTATTAATAAAAAATAATAAATGTAGTAGGTACAAAGTTAATTACTTTAATCAAACCACGGTCCATGGAAAGAAGAAGAGTAATTTGGACAGGACGTGAAAATGATCCCCTAACGAGCGCTGTACCGCATTCTTACATTAAAATGTAAACAACATTACCCTTTGCCCGCCAAGTCGTTGCACGGATCGCTATTTGTCTGTGACATTCGGGACGGCAAACCGGCGGTTGAAACGCTTCAATTTTACAAGCTGTTTTTTTACTTTACAATTTATTTATTTGTCGGTCAGTATGTTTAACTCAAATTTGAATAAGTTATTATTGCAATGAGCTTTTAAAAAGTTCATAGTGTAACCCGATGCCAATGCCTTCCGTGCTGTAACCGAGCGGTCCCAACTGAAGACCAGCGCTGGCTTAGCAGCCAGTACATGCTGAGTTGGGACCGTTTTACAACTGTACTAAACAAATTGGTGTAGTTTTAATTTTTAATTTCTTTATTTGATGATTGTGAATAAATGTATTTTCTTTGTTTCTTTCTTTCTTTAATGCCGTTGGCGTGGCAGAATATTGGGAGCCTCACATTTAATACGCAGTCGCGTCGGCACGCTAAGAGGAAGAATCATGTAACATTATGTAACAAGTGATCTTCTGAAAGAGGTATATCTCATCTACTTAACGTAGACCCACTAAGTTTTCGTTTGATTGCCCTCAATAAGAAGAGGTGTTATCCTTTTAAAATCGGCTTTATGTCGATTGAGAGGTTGAGTGAGCCAGCTCCAACGAGCGATGGTTAACCTACCGACTCGTAATTGAAACGCACGCCACAAATATTTTTGTACGCTCTGAAGGACTACTAAAACTCGCCAATCACGAATATGTCCGTCGAGTTGAAAAGTGAGATCCGTAAGGAAGTGACATGGCAGATGAAGATTGTGCAAAAAAGTACGGTCATCAGCAAAACCTTGTCTCAAAACGGTTTTTTTACTTAAAATTATTGAACATAATTTGAAATAAGTTCGTTATTTATATTTTCCCGAATGTTGAAATATTGTGTATTAAATTAATTTTCTTTCATAAACGTACTTGAAACTTGACAGTGTAAATCTAAATCGTGAACTGAGTATTTCAGAATAATTCTCCATGTAAGTATTATCTTCTACGTTTATTAATAGATGACTTTAAATTAATCAATAACTATTTCTCCTGGACACGCCAGTACAAAAATCAAATCAAACGATCGTTTTTAAAAACGCCGCGTTCTACCCGCACGTGTGCCGTTATTTCATAATAAGAGCAGAGTACCTCAGCGGTCATCTCCTCCCGAATCTGTCCCCAGGGCCCCGTAGACCCTGCGAGCTGGATTTATCCCCGCCCGCGACATTACCTTCAAGATGTTTTTAGCTTTGATTAGATTAAACCTGCAAAGTTTGAGTTTATCGTCGAATATACGAGTGCGTGATTAAAGTGCACACTCGTAATTAAATCGTGTGTCCTTAGGTTTACGTAGTGCAACGACCGCTGTTAGATACTTAAGTGCAAAAGCTTTAAAAGTTTAATTATTTTGTATTTTGCAACATAAATATTTTGCAACTGAAATTCAGCTGATATTTTATGTTTCGGACTGGCTTATCAATATTAAATCTATTTTAAATAAGTACGTGCACTTAGCAGAACAACAAGCCAAAAAAAATTGCCGACCTTGCCATTATTTAAATACAAACCACTCAAATATTGCTATATTAATTCAAAGTCAACATATAGGTACCGTAATTTATAATTAACGTTTAAGGACATACCCTCTTTTGAGACGGTATTTGTTTAGTGCATTTTTTCTCTATCAATAACACTAGCGAAAATAGCGAAAACCATTCTCACCCTATTCTAACAGTAATGATTCTAAAGAAAACAATACAAAAAACATCAATTACTTCGCTACACCACAAACCGGCACAATAAATTGAGCCTAGAACCACGTTAACTTTAACCCGTAGCTTTAACGTGGCGTGTCCAACGCACTTGGCCCGCTTGCGCGGCACTAAATCCACCCCCACTTCTTACCCCCAGTTTTAAGTTGCTAGTAATGAATCTTGTTAGCATGCAAACGGGCATGCTCACACGTCTAGACAAAATTGAAATTTGCATTCATAAAGTTCGGAAGCTACCCACATTAAGTAAGTAAATAAACAAGATGAAAATAAATGTTATTTAATTGCAATATGATAGCTATTAGCCATGACTCTGTCTGTTTAAAGGCCGGTTACTACTTATTTTTGGAAATACTTGGTGGTTTACTTTTAGACATTTTACTCGTAACTAGTAGGTACCTACTCTGTGCAATTTTTTTTTTTCCATATTTACAAATAAAAACAATTTTACTTTTTTAGCTTGGATTAAACTAATGAAATAACAGATAGTAATGAAATAACTATTCGCGTTCACAAAAAATAGTATAAAATCTTCGCAATAAGTAATGCTCTTTGAACACGAAATTATCCGCATTGAAAAACATGTACATTGCAGAGCGAACTTGAGAGTAGTCACTTTAAAGAAAGCCCGAAAAAGACAATTTACCAATAAATAAACTATGCCCCAATAAATTAAAGGTACCTAGCTCAAAATTACGAAGTTGTGGCGGTTTCTTAATTCCGTCTAACGACTGTGAAGACGGTCGGATTCTTTAATTATTTATCTCTAATGGCGCTGTCCTTTGACGGCGGCTTTAATTTGGGATTCCTCCCCCAAATTAAAAATATAATGAGAGCAGTCACTGTTAATTGGAAACCGATCCGGTACGCTGCCCTTTTTAGTTAAAAGTGTCGCGCTGATTTGTTCAATATTGTTTATAGAGCAAGGTGTCGATGGAAGGAAAATCATCGATTGGAAAGGAAACAAAATACTTTTGCTTAATTATGAAAATGTTTTAATAGAGATACCTACTCGTTTAAAAGTAAGTTACGCACTTCAGATGTAAAATGTACCTAGAAAAAAACATTACTGCAATTAACAAAAACGACGAACTTGTATGGAGAGTGGATTTCATATTTTCCTTTTTCACACATGTAGGTAATTAAATTTCCAAGATTGAAATACAACCGTTTAATTCTACAAACCGCTGTAAACCGCTGGATGACAGCAGCAGAGGACCGATCGTTGTGGAAAACCTTGGGGAAGGCCTTTGTCCAGTAGTGGACGTCTTGCGGAAGGCCTTTGTCCAGCAGTGGACGTCTTGCGGCTGATAATGATGATGATGATGAATTCTACAAAATTGTTTTTTTTAATTCATTAGATATTTTCCTAATAATTCTTATAATTGTAACAAAGAAAACATGGCAAGACTTCAAATGTAGCTATTTGCAGACATTACGTTCGCGGCTTAGCATGCGTCTTTTTTTTTGGCAATGAGAAGGCACGCGAGCAGTTGAGTGATCGCGTTCATTTGTTTCCCGCCAGATGGGGTTGCATATTATCGCTCTTGCTACTTTTTTTTTCCTTGATTTGTCGCAGCTAAGAAGGTTTAATGTGACAAATGGAACGGGGAAAGCTGGCTTGTTAAAAATAAATCCTTGGAAAAAAATATAGAATTTGCATTTTACGTCAAAAACGTGACAGTTACGTAGAAAGTGGCGCCCTCATTTGATTTGAACTCTTTGGCATCGCACCGCACTGTACGTGTGCCTTCCTTAAACCTGACATTGGCTAAATCATAGTGGCAACACAAATGACGTATGCCACAAAATTAAGATACAAGTACATACATTAGAAATTACAGGTAGAATTGAGGGCTTTTGTTCACTTCGCATCTATATCGTATATGTTTTTAATTTTATTGTGATGATAAAGATAATAAATACCATTAAATGCCCTTTACCTTTTGAAATGGCCATGGTTTTTTTATTCTGACGATCTTAGTGTGAATTTAACACGATTATGTTATGTGGCATATAATACGACGACGACGACGTGCTGGCCTAGTTGGTAGTGACCCTGCCTACGAAGCTAGCGGTCCTGGGTTCAAATCCCGGTAAGGGCAGATATTTGTGTGATGAGCGCGAATATTTGTTCCTGAGTCATGGATATTTTCTATGTATTTTAGTATACATTTCTCTATATAAGTATTTATATCGTTGTCTAGTACCCATATAGTACAAGCCTAGAGCTTAGTTTGGGACCAGATCAATTGGTGTAACACTGTCCCCTGATATTTATTTTATTTATTTATTATTTTATACAATAATGTAATTTACAATATGCAATAAATGACTTCCTACTACCAAACTACTATATTTTGATAAGGCAAATTAATTAATTTAAAATTTAATATATTTTTTATCATATTTATAAATAGTCTTTCTACATCTAAATAAAGTAAGATAAAACGCAAATATTCCTAGTACTCCGTACTCCTACACGGTGGATTATTAAAAAAAGATTTAAATTTGGTTTTATGTATTGCAATAAATGATATACAGTGTGTGCCGCATATTCCAATTGTGTACGCCAATAAAAATGCAAAGGAATGCCAAATCACAAATGACTCAGACCCCACAATACATTCATGAAACGTGAACATTCATATTCATGGGTCAGTTTGCTGTGGCGAATGACAAATAAAAAACTGTAATACATTCAGAGAGGGAATCCATCAGGTTGACATGCATGGCGCTTGGGAGTAACCTTTGTATATGGCGGGAATATTTATAGTAATAAATAGAACTGCTACAAAATGAATGCGTTTGTTTAAGACACCATAAACTAGGGATATGAATTTAGAACGATAGACAATTTGAACTGAGGTATGAAAAACTTCGAAATAAATAAGTACCTACTAGACGTGTTACATTAGGTTAATACATAAGGTAAATTTTCACAGTGTATATGCCGTAAAGCATATCGAATGTAAACTTCCCAAAGGCCAATATGGCTGCGTTTATCACTTGACCCAATGTGGATAAAACATTCGTCACTTTCTGACACATAGGTACGAGAGTGACGGATGTCTTACATTTGGTGACGCGATAAAGGCAACCATATTAGGCCCGCTGATCTTAATCTCTTATTGCAATAATTGTAGCAATTTCCTTTTATCTACTTTCTTTTGTATTTTTTCCTTCCATACCTACTGTAAGTGTTATACACATGGTGTTCAATGATGAGATTTTGCATTGTATTTTTAGTGATACTACAAAAGTAAAATTCACCAAAAATCAACTAAAACACGCACACCCTGTAACTCGTCTACTGCAATATTTTGCCCACCTTTGGGGTCTCCACATTATGCATAACTGATAAGCCATTCTGTATGCATGCGGTCCTTAGCCGACGTAATGACGTCGAGACTCTGGAGGATTCTAGAATAGTTTTTGTCGGCGTTTTGTCTTAACTAAGTTGAACGTTGCATGTTTTTAAACGGATTCAAAATAAAATTCACAGGTTGTTTTTTTATTTGAAAATTATTAATTAAAAGTCTGTTAGAATACTTACAGTTCCTTAGTTACGAAGGAAAGGTACCTTGCTAAGCGATATTAGAATTGGGAATATAGTAAATGCCCAAGATTATTTTGGTGTTCCTACATTTATCGAATAACATTTTAGACACAATTGCCTCGTTCCTATTTTAAACATGAGCGATCACCGATGGAGTAGGAAATTGTCGATAATAATGATTTCACCACAACGGAAAGAATTTGTTTATTACTTATTCAAACCATAGTTTCCTCAAAACACCGCGTTTACCTACAAAACTTTAATAAACCAAGGACGAAAACAAAACGGGTTTCCATCCCGGACATTCAATTCCGGGACATGTCCAAACTCCACCGAAACAAATATTTATCAGGACCTGTAAGGAATACGTAAAGTGACATAAAACATGGCGGGCAGGCCAGTGACGGATTATTGCGACTGACCGCCTCTATTTCCTATCGGAATAACGAATTACCATATGCGCCTCCTGGACTTTGAAGCGACGGGATACGCAGCTGTGGAGAAGGATTCTCGTTCTGGCCTTGACCAGCAATTATTTTAGGCTTTTAAATGCCGTTGCTAAAGAGCATCAATATAAAAATGGTATGGTGGTATAGGTAAAAATGTTCGGGCTCTTAAATTTATCAGCCGTTTTTGTGTGTACTTGTTTGTAATATATTTTAAAGGAGTAATTAGAACAGTTGACTTCACTATAGACATTAAACAACAGTCAAATTAAATTCTGATCAACTTCACCGAAATATACCTGCATTGGTTTAACTAACGTAAAAATAATATTCACTAAGTTACCTATCATCACAAAATGCTAAAAGTTGTAATACTTAATTCAGTGTCTTCCCTTGATTCACTAGTCAACCTAAATTTAATAAAACTACTACAAGACTGCATTACAAATCACTTTTCTTTTGTAAAGCATGCGCCACACTACCGGCCGGGCCGCGGGCGCCGCGCGTCCGGCGACCCCTCAAAAACTTTCATAATAACACCCGCGCGGTAATGTGACAGCCGATACGTCGCCAGAGCCGCGCTGGATAATTTAAACTGTCTATGTCTAGAGCACAATGGTAGTGTTTGCTCTTATGTTCGCTTTCTTTGATGATTAAAATGCTGGCAGGCTAGTTGTTATAATGTGATCTGAAAATCTAAATTTATACAACACAACAATTAGATATTATGGCTGATTGGCATCTGATTGGTAGTTTGCACAAAGCAACGATCCTTTCTTAGTAACTTAATTTTAAAATGAATCGAGGCGCAAACTACAAGGTTTGAAAATCAAAGTAGCCGTTTTAATTTTATATAACTTCGACTCTTTGTATATTCTTCTTTTGAAAACCTATAAGACAGCATTAGCAACAAAAAAGAAAGCTGTAATGATAAATGAGACATTCATGAGGTGTTATTCTCGCGTCGTGCAGGATTACCCGTGTCGTTACCGGCTTAATGTCGCGAGAGCCCCATGACGTGACGTGACAGAAAAAACGCAAGTGTGGACACACCATTAGTGAGAATTATCACTGGTTTTGAAGGTATAAGAAGAGGTCTATTTACTTTCTATGATGTTAATAACTTGCTTGGGTAATTTCGGGGGTTTATGAAACTTCGTTGATATACGATATACAATACAAACACTCATGGATATATATTTGCCTTATTTGTCTTACAACAGTCAATGGGACAAAATAACTGTCCTTTAATACGGCAGATTCTTCATAACAGGACATAAATTAAAGGCAAGGCGTTGAATCTAGCATGACTAAGTAGAAGACCATTATAAAAAAAATAGGATTGAACAAGGGTTACCTACTTATTTAAAGTTATAGACATTTTCCCTGTATGAACAGTCTTCCCTGGCTTTTACGTGCTATTTTCAATATTTACAGGAGCTATCCCCCTTCAAGCCGTATTCGTTCGTTCCACCCTGTAGATTATAGACTATCGATGATTACTAGATGGTGAACAATAATTCGCCTTTAGGTACATTTCGTATGCAATTGAATATGAAGCAACAAAATTGTACGAGCAATTTAGAACGAACTTGTTTCGTCCTCGCCTAACAATCCTTATTTTGATAGTAGGTACTTGTAGTCCAAAAAATACAGGCTGATTGCTTGTCGGCTTTATAGAAACAAAACGCAAATTTTCATAATTAGAATATATTTTTTATTCTAATTAGTGTAATATCCATATTCATAAATACTAATAGTATGAATGAGAAAGTAACTTTGTTTAGGTATAGGTAAATTACGGACTACCCTATAGTTTTTTTTTTCATGCAATTAAAAATTTAGTTCCCGAGGGTATACCGAATACGAGTTATATGCCAACGAAGGCAAAAGCTAACTAACGACATACCTACTCCATGAAAATAACATGTTCTATTATTTCTTTAAAAACTTTAAGATCCACAACCAAAGTTTTGTTCGAGTTTATAATTGTTTACCTGCTATCTATTCGGTAGTGCTTGTTACTTGAGAAGTTTGCCGTACGTCGCTGGCGAACATATTCGGGAAAACCAATGTGTCATCTCTCAATTCCGTCAGGTAACTTTACATATTCCTTTTTAAAGTTGTAACATGAGTTATTTTTAGGAATATTTAATTGAATAGGTACAATATAGATGCGGTTATTTTCTTGTAATTATTTAGGCGTTTTCATTTTGGTAGCACCCTTGATAAGTTATATATATATTGTCAATCGTCATCAAAAATATCGAAATAGACAAGGTGCTCAAAAATATTTAAGCATGCTCTAACGCCTTTTAACACTACCTAAAGTAAAGGTCGGATATTATTGAGCATCTTGTCTTGAGCGATTGTTACCAGCTATTTTGAAGAAAGTCACAAGTCACTAAAAACATGCTGTCTTTTTTATAAGTCATTTTGAGTTCAACTAAACTTTACAAGGACATTAACAACTCTGTCTACGCCGATACAATAACCATAGGAAATTCCAGCATTAATAAACAATTTCACAGTCGAAATGGCCCAAATCAAATAATCATTTGAGACGGCATCGAGAACAAAGCTAAACCGATGCGTTGTGACAACCTGACAACTCAGATGCTAATCAGTCAACCCTTTCGTCGACAAATCGGAAATTAGGTACGCATGAGCGCTCGCGGGTTAACCCCAGTTCGCGGGGTCGCCTCGACCCCGGAGACTTGCCCGGACCTTTTCTTTGAATATTTAACCAGTAGCGTTTCACGTGATCAACGTGGAATTATAGCGAAAGGGAAATTACTAAGTTAGTGGAACTCCACTTTGATAGGAGCTGAACTTCGAGAAGCTAGAATTGTCTCGGTGATATGGCTTGTGTTTGTTTTATGCTGTCTAGGATGACGGTACCAATGTTGGACACTTAACTCTTAATTCAAAGTTCATAAGGTTCTAAATTGATTGTCTTAAAATGAATGAATAACCATTATCTTCTGTACCATAAGAATCAAGTGTCCATTATTGGTCCTTGTTCATAAAGGTTTCCACCGCTCTATTTGTTAAAAAAGTTATGTAGCATTTATACGAGTATACTGCAGAGTTTAAAGAAGTTTTAGACATGCTGGAAATGTCTAATTATATATTGCATAATAACTTTAAGCATAATTATCTATTGGCATAAACACTTATGACATCGTCTAGTTTGGCGTACAATCTTGGCAGAAAATCCGTTGGCTGAATAATCATTATGGATAACATTGATGAGTCTAACGTTGCAAGAAAAAAAAGTAATAAACTAAAAAATATCATTTGATATAAAATTAATCTACAACTACCACCACCAGCAGCTTTGAAATATACCTACACCAAAAAAATATTCGCTACTTTCAAAACCATGATTGTTGTGCATAAGCGTCTTGATTGAATACGAGCCTAACAAGAAGTTTGATACGTCAGCTAAGATGTTAAGTAGTTGAATTATTAAAGAACTTGCTGTTGTAACTATCAGCGTTGGCTGATATAACTTATCATCAATATTGTATTCATTTTATGTCAACTAAGACAAAAATCACTCTTGATTTGCTCTCATTACTTGGAGTGTAAGTATAACGTTGATATCAGTTATCAATCCATGTGTGGAGGCAAACAGACGCACAAACTGTCAGAATCTTAGTAGGTATATTATATACCTCTGGTGGCCTTGACAAGATTTATTGAGAAGATTAATCGCATTCATATTTATAAGCGGCCGACGCTTAGGTACGTCAATCCTTTACATTACGTCAGTTTTCGGAAATCGCTAACGTAAGCATTATGCATCTATCTTGCGGGCCTATTAGGGTTCCGTTTATCGAGTTACAACATATGGCTAAAGTGTCCGTTACTATCGTACTTATTTACGTGTCAGAAAGTGACGGATGTTTTATCCACATTTTGTCTCGTATAAACAGAGTCACTGATCGGCTTTACGTGCGGTCCAGAATAAAATTCAACGAAATAAAACTATATTTAAAGCATATTAATTACCCTCCTGTAAACCACTACAGAGCGCTGATAATTATACCCGACTTCACTCAATTACTTGGCAATTATTGGCGTAAAGTAAAATGAAGGCGAAGCTTTCTTGCGCCATGTTTACGAGCTTCACCTGAAAAGCTCGTCGATAGTCAAAGCTTTGATCAGTCCGAAACGCGAGAGGCATCGCCTTGCCGGGAAACTTCGGCGTTTGTAATTTGGATCTTCAGTTAAGTAACAACTTGAGTTAAAAGGATGATTAACACTTTAATAATGTTAAAACTGTCAAATTAGTGAAAGAAAGTTAGTGTATTTGTAATTAATATGCCATCTTCGTCTACGGTACGAAGGGTTTAAGCTGTTGAATGTAAAACGAGTTTTTCTAATGGAGAGGCTTCAAAAGTATTGATTTAATTCACGATTGTTGATATTTTTACGTTATTAAGGACTACATATTCGGTTTTGGAATCACAAGGGAGCCAAAGGTGTACGCAATTTAGTGTTATTTACGAGTATCAATAAAACCTTAATACCAAACCGCTAAAATAATTAACATATTGGAATGAACCTTTATTATTGACCGGTGTAGAAGAGCTTTCTTATGTCGTAATATTTACATCAAGGTCTAGGACACCCTATATTATCCAGTGTAAAGGGCATCAGTTGAAACTAAAAAAACAAAAGATTTTTTAGTGTCTGTGGGTGCGTGGTAATAATTTGAGTTGGTTTGTGGGTATCTCACTTAGTGAGTTGGGATTTTTGTTATTGAGGTACTAAGTAAATATTTTAATTATTTTACAATAAAACTGTTGTTTTTCCTGCACGTTAATTTTATATATATAACCAAAAAAATATAAGCATGGACTACTCAGGATTCATTCCAAAAAGAGAATCAACCTGTACACATCGTAGCTCGCTACTTCAGATAAATTTTCAATGTATACGTAACATACTTGAAATAATTAAAGCCACCCTGAGTCAACACACATTCCTCGGCGCACACGATGACAACGTCTTAAAATACGGCCACCCTTTCTTGACACAGACTGACCTCAGCCCCGAGCCCGCCCCAAGGTTCATTATAATTAATAAATGACCCCCACTTGGACCCCAGGACCCTGAAGGTACACATACGGGTTAATAACGAGCTGGAAGCTTTGAAACATGCAATTAAAAATTGTCGAAGTATCTAAGTAAATAAAGATCGCGTGACATGAGTGTCTATTACGTCGGATATTACGTTCGTAAAATTTACTAGCTGTATGTAACTAAGTACTTATGTGTGGTTAGTTCTTCTTTGAAAGCTGGTTTCAATTTTTTCTACTGCAATAACCTCCATCTTTTTTTTAAATTAGTATTTTAAATACTTGGTCTCCTCAAAAACTTACGTTACGAGTAGATAATAATATAATCAATTTAATAAATTAATTTAATAAGTTAAGTAAGAAATAAGAATTTTAAAACGTTGATTAATGACAGGCTTTTTGACCTCAAGTCTCAGATAACGGTCTACTGCATCCTAAGAAGGGCAACTCTTTCAAAATCCGTTTCTAACAGCCCTCTTCGTATCTGAGTCGACTTAAAAACCTAAATACGTCCAATTTAAGAAGACAACCCGATAACAATCTACCTAATCGCCCTCACGCACCGGCATCCATTAATTACTTAAATTTAATTCATACGAGGCCGGGCCACTATTTACATTCAAGAACCCCGCCCGCATCAGAACCCTTGCGAGAAACTTAGCCACCCCAAGATGCTAACTCCCAAGAAGACTTTCTTTGATAGTGCGCTCCGCCGACCCTGAATAAAGGGCACCGGGTCGATAAGTTTTGATCTGTAATTTTATAGCTTTGAAGCCCCAAGATCTGCACGATGAATTGTGGCCTATTGAACCCCGTCTTGGCTTTGTTTCGAACCATCTTGCGGTAAATTTGCTTTAAATTAAATAAGATGGCCAGTTACGTCCTCGAATAAACTCCTGCTTAGATACCTACTAATTTATGATCAGTATGTCTAAGGGCCGCCATAGACAGACTGCTTAGAGCAGTCAGGAACAGCTCTGAGGTTGCTATTGGGCGATCTGCAATTTTAATGCTCTAGGTTTGTAATGAAACTGCAAATTGAACAATAGCGACCCGGAGCTGTCAGTCCTCCTGACTGCTCTGAGCATCCGTCTATGGCGGCCCTTAGGGACATACAGGAAAAAATGAAAACGAGCTTTAGAAATCTAGGTTTAAGATTGACAGTTCGATATATTATGACACAACAAAAGATAAAACACAAAGATTAAAGTCATTTATTCAGTAAGTAGGCCGCACGGGCACTTTTACACATCAAGAATTTACCAGCCGCAAGAAACTTATCACTTAACTTAAGTCTAGTCTTAATCTAAATGTAATATTTTTACTGCAAGTGACCTTATGTGCAATTATTATGTACCTATTTATGACAAGTTTAAAGTTGTCCCTTTTTTTAGGGTTCTAAATTTATTTTTCATTGGTTATAGGTTTTGAAACTTCAACCAAGATGCGCGTGTAGTACAAAAATTAAGTATATAGAATGAAAAAAAAAACTGATTTGTACAATATACCACTTCAAGAAAGGTTGTAAATCGCAAATCTTCGCATAAAGTGGCCTAAACAGTACAGAAAAGTCGCGCATTCAAGCTCAAAGTTCGTAAGACGCGATAATAAATCTAATGAGCAAGCACAAAGATCAGCGGTCCCGGGAAGACGGCGGATTAGCCTTTATCTCGGTGCACGTGAAGCGTTGATACTATATGAGTGCCCCTTTATTGCGTTACGGGGAAGGGTTGCAGCCCTCACGCCAGCCAGCGTCTCACGAATACGGGAAGAATTTATAAATAAGTTAAGCGAGGGCCCGCCTTATTCTTCGCCTACTTTGTTTATCATATTTAAATTATTAGAGTCAGATGTGGAACGTGTACCTAATTGCTGTACTTTGTTAAGATAATGTACCTTTGGCGCGACTCCACTTTTGTTTTCTTGTTTTCGAGCGATATAAATTCACGGGAGGACGCCGGTTACGCCCAACTTTCCTGTTCTGTTTTTGTGCGGACGCTCGGAGGGAAATAAAATTTGTTATGCAGCCGTTTGGAGGCCGTAGGTGCTTTAAGATAATACGCCGAGTTCGCGCGAGTTGCCGACTGCCCTTAAGTTTAGGGTCGAGGCAAAAGCGTATCTCATTGCCGAATAATTACATATTTAAATAGTTTTAATTTATATTTCATATTTTTTACGTTCAGATATAACAATTAAGCTGGTATTATGCCTTATTTTTATGGCATAGAGAAAGCAAGCGAGCACACAGGCCACCTGATGGTAAGTGGGAACTATGACCCATAGACATTCGCATTCACAAAACTGCAAGCCTAAGACTGCAAATGCGTTGCCAACCCTGAGGACTGAGATGGGAGGTGTCCATGCTAGTCATTACACCGGCTGTCTTATCCCCAAACTGGAACACAACAATGCGAACACTGCTGTTTGGCGGTAGGTTAATGGATAAGATGGTGGTGGCAATGCCTACGGAAATTCCTAAATAAACCTAAGGAAGCTGATACGTCTGTTCAAAATGCGTAAGATTTATTCAAGAAAACAACGCGTTCATAGATTAACATTATTTTCTTACATAAATCACGTTTAAGTGTTATTTCATTTCCTACGGAACCCTCGCACGCGGCACACGCGTCGAACGAATAAGTAATTGAAATTTGAGACCAACTTTTGATTTTACGGAATGATTTCACCCCACTCCTTTTGAAATTATTATGAATTTCCCTTCGGGACAGGCACGTCTTGAATAAATGGCTTACCTTTTAATGTGCCTGCCGGGAAGTACGCAGCGAAACTGTTGGCTCGCCGTTGACATTTATATTTACATAGAAATATCAGCATGATTTACTATTGAAAACATGAAGTCGGATTGAAATATTAATTTTCCCCTACCTCTTCTCTTGATGTCTCCATAAACACTATGCTAAGTAATTAAAATTATTAAGATTCAAGCTGACTCCGTTTGTTTTTTCCGTCTATACAGTGCGACGCCTCAAACCATCGATGTGATATTTGGTACATAAGTGTAATACGGGGTGACTTCAAAATCAATGTTTTACATATACCTTCCCTTGACTAAACCCCTCTTCTAAGTCTCTAACTAATTGTAAGTTTTAATTTACCCATTTTTTTTGCCTTTATGTTTAAATTAGATTTATAACATCGAGTGACAAGTATGACAGGGAAGGCTTGTTTACACTTTGTGACATAGCAAGTGCAGGTGTGAAGTGATAAGTTAACAAGTTGCACTGTGTACAAACACTAATACTAAGCACTTTAATCAGCATGTTTATACATTGGGTATTAGTGTAAGTGACAAGTACTCAGCATTAGCTACTATGCCCATGTAAACATATCATAATGCATTAAATGTAGGTACGGTAATCACACTTAAGGATTTTAATTATTAGTTATATAGAAAATTAACTATGGTTAAGGAAAGCAAATTTTAACAACTGAGTTAATTGTATAATACACTATTCGACATTAACTGAGCTACAATGAAGTTTTCTGTATTACCAATTTGAAGTCAGGTGTAGGTATAGATGTAATTTATATTCCAGGAAATCGAACAGTCCCGAGGAAACAATTGCGTGGATGAAATCGCGGGCATAAGCTTGTATAATTATAACTAATAAGAACTTTAAAACAAAACCTGCCCTGTGACATTAGGTATGTTGTTAATTTTTAAATAAGTGACGCAGTACCCTCGGGCGCTAAAAATCATTTCAAAAACAAAACAGGATTCTATAATAACGTGAAATGTACAAAAAACACAGACAAAAAGGCCCTAAAATCATCAACATTTCGTGGTAACCCTAACAAGTATCTTTCTGTTGTATGGTTTAGATATATTTTATTTATCAAAAGATTCACAAAATCACTAACTGAGACTAAATATTATATATTTGTCTAAAATATAGGTAAGAGTAGCACGTTCAAGTAATGTCCAAGTACAAAAATAAGTATAAGTACAAAAGTGGTAGCGGCGAGAACCAGTACAGCGGCATATTTTTTCATCTAAGTTGAAACTAGGGGCCAGTTAAACCAAATATTCTATAACATACTGTTCGTTATTCAAATTCCGACTGCTCCAGTCTACCCAGAACTGCTGTCTACATTGTAATATTTGTAATCCTCAGAGCATTATGATTTCCCGCAACTACTGCCCGGGGCGGCCGGAGCTGTAGAGACATGACATTTGTTAACATTGTCAGGGAGGATGGAGTTGTGGATAGGGTGACAGGGTCAAACCTGGAGAATGTTACAGTTGTCACCAGCTTGGGAGCAGTAGTTGATTCAGATCAGTAAGTGATGAAATAACTCACTTTTCAAGACGTCATCAAGTTACAATCCGACGGGTATAAGTTATCACGTCAGAGCTTTCGTTAACGATATAGCTCGGCCAAAGGGATAGGTACCTATCTCTCCATTGAGTGCCTAAGAGCGCCGGGCCATATCTAGAGTTGTTCAAGGGAATAAACATTCCAGATCATTACTAGCTATATTCTATAAACATTTCTATACTACATATAACAATTAAGCACCTCTACATATTTTACCAGACAGCGTTTCTATAATAATGACACAATTGTATAAGTAACAGACAAAGTTCCAAGTTAACTAATTATGTTAACGATGGCGCGAAGGAAATTATTTAAATGGTAACAAGACACAATAGTCGTGAAGGTGGCTTGTAAAATCCACAAGATAGGCGGAAAGCGCAGCATATTTCAAAGCACCAGCTAACAGGTAACGGCTAGGATCACGACGCCGCCTGAATCCTTTATTCGACGATTAAGGCTTGCTACAAGTAGCAAGATGTCTACAAGACCAATAAACAACGCTGGAACGCGGCGCGAACGCCCAAAGTTTCGGGCGCGCGTTGAGTGCAGAGAACCCGTAATGAGGGTTAGAAATTTCGGCACATTGCGGCCGAAACCGCACCCGGCATCTTGGCTTATTATTAATTCCGTAAGACGTGGCCCCGATGTCCAGGACGTGCTGAGATTTGAGACAAAAGTCGCAAGGGCGGAAGCCCCGTCTCTCGACACGTACGCCCGGGATTTACAGGTGGTTTTAATAACGCTCGCCGCTAATGTCGCGGGATGAATACTCAATGGACGGATCATCGGGATTCTGGAGAGTTAATGAATGCGTGATAGCGTCTTGACTGTACATAAACACGTTGTATTCAGGTGCGAGGAAATTTGAAACATGATGTATACAGATCCGAGGTAAACATGTAGTTTCAGCTTCATTTGTTGTTTGTTTTATTTTTGAAGACCTCGTCGGCAACTCTTAAGCCCAATTTCTGAAGTTGTCCAAAGATGGACTAGATATTTATCTTGACGAGTAAAACATATCAAAGGGAAATTGGTTTTACCCAGTTGAATAGAGACTAAGGTAAATAACACAAAAAACAGTAGTCAATACAGTTATACAATCTCCTTAAACGCAGTTGGCAATTTATATGTTCTAGTTATTTCTCTTGCTTGGTGTCTCACGTATAATTATTTGACTTATATTGAAGCTAACAGCAGTATCTTAAATTGCAATTTACTAACATAGTGTGAATCCTTTTAAAATGTCCTCTCTGTTTCGGATGCCATTAAAAACCCCTCCGAGCGCGAGGGTCACGCCTCGACACAAATGTTGCAGGCTAATGCGAGATACATTGTTGCAGCGGCTTGACGAAGAATTATGGAACTCAAAGTCCCTTGGTATGCGTTCGTAGTAATATTACTCTAACTAGTAATTTTAGTAACTCCGAATTTTATGCCTTTATTATTTTTCTATCAACGTTTTTTGAAATTAATTTGACAAAAATATTTAAAAACGTATTAAATTAAAAATTAGGCCTGCGATGCTATTGCCAACGCACTCGCAATCACAATCGGCTTCAAAGTGTAACAATTGTTTTCATTTTTTATGCAGACAAGCCTTCGATTTTCAAAATGAAAACGATTGCGATTTCGTTAGGCAATAGCCTCTCTGGCCTAAGCGCTGATTAATAGAGCTGTAGTTACAGGTTTTATTTGACACATTAGCTGTAACACATTGGTTTACTGCGACATGTACCTACTCATCTTGTTTTTGTTACCCTACATTGTAAAAGGGAATACTAACTCGACGATTGGTCGTCCAGGGAACGGTCGCTGATGGGCTCTATTTTCAACTTGACGGAACAACTATAAGCCGCCTAGTTTAAATTCACCAGTCAGTAAAAACAACATTGCAGGGCGTGCATTATCAATTAGGTAGCTTAACCCTCGCTCATATGACTTCGCTCGCTCTACCGACGGATTGCCAAGAAATTAAAGCTTCAGGTCTTGCTACAATGAGCTCCAACATCGCATTAACCCAGCACATGTTCCCCCAACGATTAACTAGAAGAATTGCCAATCGCTGCTGAACGGCGTGCTCAGCACACACACGAGCGATTATTCCCAAGCACGCACTTGGGAGACATTGGGAGAGCTAACGCGCGATCTTAAAAGACATTCGTAATTGATTGTTTTCGAAACGGTAATATTGGTGCAGATTTATAATGCTTTACATTACGAACATAAAAACATCGTGTATCTTATATTGGCCAGGGTGTTCGATCTCACCATTAAGTGACACAACATGAGCTGATATTATGATATGAAAGGTTTGATTGAGGCCCTGTCATCCCGGATCACAGCCGCCTCCGGAGATCCTAGAACTAATGCTTACCACTCTCAAAAGATTGGCTAGCTATCCAGAGAGGTAATGCAGCCAGTGTTGACGACGCATTAACTCAGTTAGTGGTCCCGGGTTCGATTCCCGGTTATTTATGTAATGAGTGCGAGTATTTGTTCTGAGTGTCGGATGTTTTCCATGTATTTAAGTATGTTCCTGTACATAAGTATGTTTATCGATGTCTAGTACCCATAGTACAAGCCTAGATCTTAGTTTGGGACGCGGTCAATTTTTGTGTGTTCGTCCCCCTGCCTTTTATTTATTTATTATTAAAGTGTCATATGAACCATGCCGCGGATGGACCCGCTATAGGGGTGTATATTCTTATAGTTGTATTATATATAATATGTATAGTTTGATTATTGTTCGTTAGTCGATTAGTTTCCTTTTTATTTTAGTAAAATTTAATTAATAATAAACAATAACTATTTACTTATTAAATTATAAAAAACTGTTTCTTGGATGTCTGTACTGTCTAATTGTTAATTTAATATAATTTTGTTAAGATATATTTAAGAATCCCGCACTTCCCACTTAATTATATTATACATAGTGTGTTTTAGTGTGACTTAGGGTACCTACTTTTTATAATGGAAAATATGACAATACCCCAAGGAACAGCAAAAAACGTCTTCTAGGCGAACAGATCCGCGGGCTGCTGCTAGTTTAACCATACATTCATAAACGTCACAACCAAATCCCGCTGAGCGTTTAATCAACGCCACAGTCCTTCCAACCGGATCCACTTCTTCACCTTACCCCCATAAATAACAATTAGTCGTTATGTTTCAATCGTCCGCCGTACATTACCGGACCGTGAAATATCGCAGGCCGGACGCCGGAAAGAAATATCGCCGTCAACGGGCCGCGGCTAGAGCTGGGAAGTTTTATCGATAAAAGTTTCACTCGATTTTGCGGATTGTGCTTGAACTTATTTTTTTGCTGTTAAAACTGTTTCTTTGAGAGTTTGGGTAGAAGATTGTAATGTTATTTCGAAAATAAAAGGCTAGCTCATAGGTAGGTACAGATCATGGTGGTTAATATTGTTTACGTCATGGATTAAAATGAGTAAAACAAATGTTTTTTAATGATATATTGAGAATTCGAATCGCGCTTGACCTGTTTTTTGTTTAGTCCTTCTGCGTGACTGTGTGAGCACAGAGCAACAGATTGGCAGAAAGATGGTAGAAGTGTCACATAGGGTATTTTTTCTTTGAAGTATTACTATATAGTTTCGGCGGGTTTAACGGTAAATAAGATCCTTGTTTGCGGACGCAGTTGCGGGGAAAACCCAGTCATCGAGAAATAAACAACTCTGCCGCCGTTTTCCTTGTAAGACTAGAAATCTAGAAGTTGTTCCCTTTCTTTAGTTTGAATTACGGTTTTAAGGCATGTTTTTTATCGATGGTATCGACACGTCGCTCTTCACTATCGCTAGTGTTTATAACTGAACAAATCGGCGTGTAAGAGACCGCCGCCCGCCGCGCTTGATCACTTAACGCGGGATTAACGGCGAATTTATCGTTCTCGCCAAAACGCGACGTTTCTGAGAAACAAGTGTTTGTGTAGCCTTTTTATTTGCTCAGTACTTGTATTATAGTTTTAGGTATTCATTAGACGTTATGATATGATAATTATATCTTAAGATATAGCACGGTAGCACATCGTACTAATAACAATGGAAATTTTCTTTGATAACTTTTGTATGATACAAAAACGTTTCTACAGTTAAAAATAGGTATGCTTCGTTTAGGTTTTCAAGTCGTAATATGGTGAAGAGCAATGAAAACGGGTCATTTTGTGTTGAATTGCCATAGAAAGTGACCCGTTTCTCTATTAGGTACGGTGGTGGAAATGTTTGAATGCCATAAAAATTCCATTCATTTTAAACAAGTTGTAAACCCGACTATAGGGGATGGACATAATGAACGCCTCATGAAACTACTTTATATATTGGAAAAAATAAACTCTACACAAAAAGCCTAACTTTTATGTTGAAAAAAAATAATACTGCAATCATGGATTTTTGTAAATGCGTCTGTCTTATTCGGCTTTTCCCTCCGTCTACAGTTAGTTTTTTCACCCTGTGTTAAAAACCATACCTTAAGCAGTTTGGCAATTGTTGAAATGAATTTACTCAGTGTCATCTTCCACGCTAAGACAAATGTAATGACAGCTTGTTTATCAAAATACACTCAGGAGCCAAAATACCGGGTGCGTTTTTCATACAAACGAGACTATTTCGAAGCCTTCGTTCCTCGCCAGGGGTTGTTTTGGATTAATGGTGAATAGGTACTGCGAGGTTCAATAGAGGAGGTCAAAAGTTCTTAAGATACCTAACTGATCGCACAATCAGTTAACACCACAGCGAGAGAGTTTGGGTCAGCACTTGGATTTCCTTACATTTTATTGCCATTTTAGATGTTTTACTGAACATGCTCAATCCCGGCGTTAACCGCAGATTTATTCAGTTGGGTATCCTAGGCACTCTGGAAGTCCTGTATCGATGCTCGGGGTATTATTCATCAGATTTCACTAAAATCATTCCCTGGTGAGGAACCAAGGCTTCGAAATAGCGTCTTTAGTATGAAAAACGCACTCTGACCCGTTGACGAAATTTTTGCTCCTGAGTGTAGGTCCGGTAAAACCGCCATATTTTTGACTAATATTTTTTAAATTATGATAAAATCTGTCAGCGTATCATCTCCGCAGTCTAGGCAATATTTTACGTTAGTAGTTTTTGCTTACGTAGCTCTAACTTGTCCGGCTAAGCGAGTAAGCAACGATAGTTGTACAAATCAAGCGCCTATCGATCACTCATCGGCCTCAAAGAACAGTCAAACACGAGTAGGTACACAACGAGGCGAGGGTCCGAGAAAAGAAACCCTTCGGGTAATGTTAGCTACAATGTGGACATGGCTCAATTATAAGAGAATTAATTTATTATTTGTTTCCGTTTCTTGATTAGTTGATTTATTTAAGTAGGTTAATTGAGAAAGGATCCTTTAATTGTTGACAACTTTTGCATCTGAGATCTTGCCATATAATTAAAAAAAGAGCATCATATATATCTTAAATTTGTAGTAAATCAAAGCCTCAGTTGCTTTCAGTCATGAAAATTTTATGTTTGAAAATAGATGAAATATCTACACTCGAATGACTCGATACTAAATAACAGTACGTAATATAAAATCAAAACTAGCAACCACTACCTACTACTATTTTCTTTCCTGTGTTGTTGTTCTTAAGACAAATAAAACCAAACGATTAAGATTAGCACCCGTATAAAATAGCATTGTAAATGTATTGTCTTTTTTTTTAAACTATTTTTTTTCTTTACAACTAAGCTGTGTTTTCCCAACACATTTCAAATGTTTGTTCCACATCCACGTTATCCTTACTCCACCCTTTACCAACAGGACAATCGTATTTGTGCGAGGTCACCCGACGATCAAAGCGATAGCCAATAAATAAATAGTTGATGCCCGTAAATAAATACAACTGATCCGCATACTTTTACAACAATCCCGGGGTAGTGGATAAATTGATTTGCTTTAGGTATTTTGGAAACGGAGTGGTATTTGTTTGAACTGAGGGTTTGAGTGGGTAGTGCGATATTACCTGGTGCTTGTTATAAACAAGATCGAAGGTGAAACGACGTTCATAGTTGTTTAGCAAAATTTTTTTTTACTTTTGTTTGGTTTATACATGCTTTATTGTGTCCCCTTGTTTCACCGATTCATTTGATCCTCAATAACGTAGTAAGTTACTGAATTACGCCATGATTCCAAATTATTAGTGCTTTAGAAATAACACACCGACATCCTGTAGGTTTTTTTTATTCAAATTAATAACCAAGGATAGGAAAAACGCCCGTCATTTTGAAAACATAACCCTGCTCCGTACAGCAGATACTTCCTTGATGTAAAATAAAAATATTACTAGGTATTTTATTTATTTATTATACAATAATGTATATGTATTCAGCGATAATGTAATGGGAAAACGCAAACAAACAGACAAACAGTAACCCAACATCAACGATTAAATATGCCCCAATGATGTCCGTAGACTGTGAACGAACTTTTTTGACTCATAAATAGGTCCTAAATTCACGGCGTTATGGACAAACAAGTAAAAACTTTTTTTTAAGTGAACTTATTTTTGATTGGCGAGATTTTTTTTTCCCAAAACCATTCCAGTGTTATTAATTAATAATATTGTCACTGAAAACATATGAATTATGGTATAATAAATGTAAAATTCCTACTAATATTTTTAATTAACATCATAAGGAAGTCTCTGATGTACGGAACAGGGTTATGTTTTAAAAAGACGGGCGTTTTCCCGATCCTTGTTAATAACACAAGTCTCTTGAAAACAAGAGCGGGTTAATGTAATGCAGAATGTACTTGCGTTTAATTTATAAACTAGGAGCACTTGCCGTCCCCGGGCAAGTCTAAATGGAGCGAAGCATTTTTCCCATTGAAAGTCTATGGGAACAGATTTTCGGTGATTATTCCTCCGTGGTATGTCCAATTTTTAAATTGATTTTTTCTAAACCATGTATGGCTAGATGTCGTATTACGGACTAAATTTGGAAAAGAATGGAGCTTTGCTCCAACAATGAGTGTGTGTGCCGCCTTTCTTTGTTTATATATTTATTGTGCTGACTGTGGTGTTCAATAAAGCGAATTTGTATTGTTGGTATTCTATTATTGTCGTCAAAAAATGCACTTGTAGAAATTAAGTTATGTACTTAAGTATAAATAAATAAATAACAATGAAAAATTATACGCTAAGGAAGTAAAGGCTGTTTAATTAACAGAAAAGTTTAGGGAAGAATTAGGTTTGCAGGTACTTACAGTGTGTAGTACCTACTAGAGCTAAGTTCATAAGTTTAATGGAGTGTATAAAATAGTTATTTACCTAATACCTAATGTTTATACACTTGATGAATTACTAAAATTTTCAGTCTACATAATATTTACAATAAAATAAGAGCGTAGTATTATTTTGAAATCAGCGCCATCTAGCAGAAACATGAGGAACTACGTTGAGATGTAGTTGCCGAGAGTAGGTAGTCCGCTTCGGAGGGTTGCAAACGGAAACTCGCCGCGCGATTCCGAAAGGTGAGTTGCTAAATATGCTCGTTTCGCAGAATGTAAACGAAAATATTCCACGATACAATTTTATGAATATAGGTATGTGTTTGCCGTGGTTTTATTTTTCTTTACTTATGGACGTCGAGTTGTTTATTAGTCTTATAGAATTAAATTTACAGTAATATAAATTATACTTAATGCAAATGTTGTACATCGAGTACGAAACTTTTTGTATGGGTTTAGAATATTTTTCTCCGTTAGAGGCGCCACTGTGTAGGAAAACGGAGGTCTCACGGACAATCGAATCTCTTTGTCCCATTCCCAAGGACTTTAGTAATCATTACGTCACGCTTTAACGAGATGGCAAGCGTTTTCCCTATCCTTTGAGCCATTATGCCCAATCAAAACGTATTATTATCATGATCTTTGAACTAAATGAAGCTAAAAAAATTGATGTTTATTTTGTACAACAATTGCCAAGTAGGCACTTTAATTAGATCTAAATAAAGAATATACCGTTTTGTTATGTTAACGTTTTTAATAATCTACTTAACTTGTTATGACTTTTTTATAGGTTATCATCATTATTGTTACTAGTAGGCAACTCACAAGAACTTTTTAACAACCGCACTCAGAGTCAGTTAATGACGATTAAATCGCTCTTTAATCCCTATTTGGCAAACACAAGTTTGAAAAACGAACGAGTTAATCTCTAAAATGTCTCTGAGTACGGCACTAAGTCTCTGAATTAAAAAAAAACATTTTACTTTTATATTCATACTGTATCCTTGTGTTACTTTAATCTCTTGAACGTAAATCTCAATTCACGACAGTAACGTGACATTATTAAGTCCGACCGCCGACATTTTATTCGTGGAAAAGCGTCACTGAAGCGTATTGTAAGTGGGTGTTGCTCTTTGAATAGACAATTAGAGGGGCCTGCTCCACTAGGGACTTTGGGATTATATCCGCCCTGTCCCTTTTTCTCAATGGCGTCATAATTGTAGAGTGAAAAGGATAGAGCTTACAAACTTTTGTATTTATAGTTCCGGAGTACCCAACCAATTAGCTTGTATCCCTGTTTTACTGGTATATAAAGAAAGAGACGAACGGATCGAGAATTGAGAAAATACAAGTGATTCATTATGTCTAGCATAACATGATCTTCTATTGCGAATAGTTAGTACAAGTACGAGGGTCAAGTTTAGATGGTAATCTGTAAACTTGTGAAGATCGTGTTAGAGAATAACCCACAATTGCTTGTGGACCAAGTGTAAAGCGTTTAACAAACAGACGCGGCCTGCGGTGGCGGCCACTTGTGTTCGCTGTCGCCAGTCTGGTAAAACCAAAAAACTTTAGAATTCTACGGAATTAAAAACCAAGGTTTAGTTAAAATCGGCATGGATGACATCATTACTAACATCGCCTATCGGATATAATGGTAACGCTTAATGCAAGAAAATGATAAACAGGCGAGTTAGTCTCATAATAGGACGGAAATTCAGCTGCGGCTGCTCATAAACATTCGCAACATCAGAGGCATCGCAATTGCATTGGCGGCATTATGGATTTCTGGACAAAGGAGAGACACTTTAAAAGTTTTCTTCTGCCCAAGAATGAGGAGTTCTTTCATAATTATGATAGGTGCCTCATATAAAGTCGACTTTTATATTCCCATTTTGCCATTTAAAAAAATATGTTATTTTTTTGCTTTGTAGGTATTGGCGGTAGTATACAAATAAGTTCGAAATGGAAATCTGTTTGAAAGAACTATTTTTTACATGATTAGTTTACCTACATTAATATACTTACAATGAATTCTTTAAAAATAATAACACACTGTAACAGCTTTTAAAGGTTTTGTAGGTACAAAACTTGCTTTAAAGTATCTCAAGACGAGAGAATCAGTGCACGCCGCCCCGATCCTGTAACTTGGACCATGCTGCATCGTACGCACACACGTAAACAAATACAGGCGGACTTGAACTGCGCGCAGTGTGAGTGGCTACATCGGTCGCCTCTCATAAACTAACGTTTGATGGAGTTATCCAAGTTTGATATACTTTTATACCCCTGATGAAAAAAGAGGGTTGCTATTAGTTTAACGTGTGTATTTGTGTATGTATGTGCATATCTATGTATCTGTGTGTTTGTCTGTGGCTTCTTGCTCCAATTTCGATGCGGTTTTTTTTCTACTTTGATGAAAACTCAACTCGATATATCAGCTCTGGCTTACATTGTGGGTTTTTACCTATTTATCTAACGTATTAAAATGTCACAAACAGAGTTTAATAAAAGTAAAAAACATTTAAAAATAAATTAGACAAGTTAATGTATTTATTAATAAAGCGGGAGGCGTCAAGTTCAAAAGCGACTCGCCCAGGCCATGGCGGCGGTCGCGTGTAGCGGGGAAGGGGGAGGGATGAACAAACGCCTTAATAACCGTTACGTCGTGCCTTGTGCCTCTTTTATCCACACAAAATTAACACAGCGAGCGAACCGAGCTTCTATGTTAAAGTTAATAAGAGCTATCGTAACGTGGACGATAACATATCCTTAGTAATATTACTTTCCGCAGTAGAATATTATTGGGGCCCGGACTACTTACAAATAGCTAATAAAAAATAAGTTCCCGCCCTATCCGCGTATTCAGAAAACGAATTACTCAAACGGCATGAGGAAAATATTATCATTTTCTTTGAAAAGTATGAACGAATATTTCTGAAGCAGGTTAAAAATAACTTCCAATTCGCCGGCGAGGCAACTCGATTACAAATCCATTCAGTTGTCAATAGTGAGCGTATTTATAGATAGAGGAGCTACTCCGTCCGTTGCATGAAACTTGAAAATTCATCTCTTTCTCTTTGGTGCTTTATATCGCCGACATAATAGAGCTGTCATGTGTTTAAAGGTTATGTTTGTCTGTTTGTCATGGGCGTAATGTTGGTCTATTAATCTACAGTACCGGTAAACTAGGGGTACTTTGATTTACGGGGTAACATTGCCCGACCTTAAAACGATAACTGTTTTAGTTGTTATCTTCTTAAATTGTTGAAGTAATTATATAACTGTATGAGTAGCTTAGTCCTGATGAAACATTTAATAGAATAATTAAATATTGAAGATAGTTTTTGGGGTGGGCAATGCAACCCCGTAAATAAATACGGTATACTTAGACAATTTTCAAGCTGCCTATCGTAACGTAAAAGATAATCGCTCCCGTGTAAATAAAAGAGCAGCTTATTTATAGCTCAGCGATGAACTATAAATGTATATCTCTCTCTTTTATTTACACGGGAGCAATTATCTTTTGTTCGTTTCTTGGGCGAGAAAATCGCCGATAGTTCATCGCTTACTCGCTCGCGCTGGGACCAGTGCCTATGGAGTTATAAAGCCTAGTTATTTTAGCCCGTTGTCAGCCACTGCTGCATATAGGCCTCCCTCTTTGATTTCCAGCGAGAACGATCCAAATGTGGCCTGCATCCACGGACTTCCTGCCACCTTTATTAGGTCATCCGTCCGTCCATCGAGCATGCGGTGGCGGTCGTCCCACACAGCGATTCCACGCGGAGTTATAAATACATTATTGTATTATGCAATTTTAATGCATTTTTTTATTATCTTGTGTAATGGAAGAAGATAAGCGCGGATTAGTCAAGCATTAAAACTCAGAAGTGACTCCTGTCTTACTTTAGCTTTTATGCTAGAAAAAGACGGAATGGATTGGGCTACTTGCTATACAACATAAAAGCAGTCGACAACTTGTAATAAATTCTATTAATATTTGTCTTTTCTTTCAAGAGCTCATCATTACTAGTTCAAACTGCATTGCCGAGAAAATTTTAATATTTTAACGTAGTGCAACGTCTTTCTAGATATAAACTTTGTGCAGGTTTTCTTTTTTTTTAACGCTACAAAAATATTTTCTCAAATGTTTGTTTAATTAAAATAGATTTAAAATTTGAAATAACTTTTTAAGTAGGTGTTTTGTTTCCCTTTTCTCCCTCTATCTCTCTTGTAAGATTTTTGGCATGTTTTCATGCTGAACTACGCATGATATTTGATATTATATTGAATATAATATTTATAGCTAGTTCCATTGTAATAGTTTCTTCTTAGCGGTCTCAATTTGGGAGGCACTGGAAGATCTTTGATGTAAGTGCCTGTGCGGCCAACTTACTGAATAAGTGGTCTTATCTTTTTTTTAAACAAAAATCAAGTAGACGCGATAATAGAACAGATAATAAATAGATACGTGAATTTAACATTGATGGTGTACAAATACAAAGATAGAAAGACTTGCACAATATATTATGGGTATTGGATACACGAACCTACCCACGCTTTATACTTGTAACTTGGGCCAATTGGGTAGGTAGCTAAATGTCGTTACCAGCATTTAAGCGACGTTCTCTGCAGGTGAATTTGACGTCATCCATGGCAAATGACGTCAGTGGTTCGTCTAAATGCTACCTCGGGTTACAATGGTAAGTATGCTCTGACGCACATACAGGTACATTTCGATCTTGACTGCAAATTATGTTACCAACCCTTTTTGGGGTTCTGTACAGTCAGCTGCAGAGATAAGTATACCCTCCTGCATACAAGTTTCCTATGCAGGGGGGTATACTTATCTCTGCAGCTGACTGTACCTAAAGGGTCTGTCTGTCTATCATGAACCGTGATAGCTAGACCGTTAAAAAATTTCACAGCAATAAACAGAATAAAATAAATATTTAAGTGGGGCTAACACGTGATTTTTTTGCCGTTTTTGCTCGATAATGGTACGGAACGGAACACTTCGTGAGCGAGTTTTTTTTATAGCAAGGAGAATACAATCGAGCACACAGGCCATCTGATGGTAAGTGGTATGTGTGACCCATAGACATTTGCCTTCTCAAGACTGGAATTCTAAGGTTGAATATCCACCAGAGCTATGCGATAGCAGTGGAGCGGTATGTGGACAATTCCACCAATAGGATTGCTCGATTTTCCTAGTTTTTTTTTCTCGTACACCGCTCCGCTTTCTCGCACAGCTCTGGTGGATTGTCATTGTCACCCTAAGAGTGCAAATCCGATACCAACCTTGAGAGTTAAATGGAATGCCTGATCTGGAATGAATGAACACAATGATTTGAACACTGCTGCTTGGCTTTCGGTTAAATTTCTGAATTCTAAGACAAATCTCTACGTTGACGATTTCACTAGTCTTAAATTCACAACGCGACTAAGATCCACCATCTTAGTAGAATATTAGAGCCCCTGGCAGTTTTAATTTTCGATGGAGCCCATGCAAAGGCTTTACGCGTCATCACATCGATGCGGATCCTCTCGCCGCTCCGGTGTGAGAGCGGGACATCGCTATAGACGTGCATAGCTCTGTCTCGCTCACACACCGAAGCGGCGTGAGGATCCGAATGCAATCAGAAGACCGCCTTAAGCCCGATTTACATTGTTCAAGGACAGTGGCAAGTACAGTGCCAAAGACAAAATAATGAAAAAAATGTATCCACTGGCAAGGCAACTTGACTCGCTACTGTCCGATCGGTTTACACTACTGTACTGGGCAGTACGAGTGTCCTTGAACAATGTAAATAGGACTTTACGGAGCCCTAAGTTTCCGCGGAGCACACTTTGAGAATATTCATATGCATATAATTTATTGCACACATGTAAGTATAGGTTTACAGCATTTGTACCTTAATGCAGGGCGCAGGGGGGTGCGTCAAGGGCGGGCTGCGGGGCGCGGGGGGCAGCTGCAGCAAGTGCCGGATGCTGTAGCCTTGCCGGGACTTGCGCGACATTCTAGAAGAAAAATATAGAAAAATGGGTAAGACATTCTCTAGGAAGACTGGATGCAACAGGCTTTCGAGAAGCGTACGTTTCATCCACACTAAGTAATATGAATTAGGATTATGGTCCTAAACACGTCACTTACGTTTTGCTGAAGATCTCAGTTTATAACCTAGTAGGTAAACTATCTTTTTTACTATTGAGTTGTTTCACTATTGGGAGAATAGGACAGCGCTAACGTTACTACGAGCTGCCATTTTGTGAATATCCCCAGTTCAACGCTGTCAAATAACCAACCATTTTTACAATGTTTATTTCTACCTTTCCTCCTGAATTTGAAATAATTTATAGAATCTCGGCAGTCTTGTAAAAGCAAATGATTTAAATAAAAAGCGAAGTTTCAGCGGAAATTTATTAAGTAATCCACTTTGTTACTCGGAAAATACTTTGACGGAGTCATAAAGCTTGAGCGTAATTTTTACGAACGAAAGAGACCCTCTTATGTTAAGTAGATGCTGCGTCCCTTTCGGATGTAATAACTTGGGTTATAACCACACTGTTATAATACGGGGTTAGTAAGATAAATTTAGGTAATCAAAATTTATTAGGAAAAGTGAGTTTAGTGTTCATGATTCACGAACACGCGCCCCACTTTAATTTAGTGCGAATTGTTAGTAACGCTTTCACGGCTTAACTCAGAACCTTGGAAAGGACAATACGTTCTTCAATTGCGTTAAAATAAAATACAGTTCTTGAGGGAATAACGAGGTCGCGAGCCAAAGTTAAACGTTTAAAAGTCGCCCAAATCACAGAACAAAACTTCGAATCTACACGTTATGAACTTTTAATAAAGTGGCAACCTTAAAAAAATCTCGATGGCATCCCTGAAAGATATTAAAACCGACTTGATACTGTTTACGTTACCCTAATAACGCTAAGTCATGTAAAACGCTGGTTGTGTGGCTGTAATCAATTTATCGCTCGAAACGAATAAAAAGAAACCACTCGCTAACAAACTGCTTCAAGTTCCTAAAAACACCAATGAAATTTCAAACTTAACGCTGTGTGTTAGGGTACGCTATCCAAAAATAAAAGGTGAGTAAGTTATGTAGTATTCGCTGTGAAAACTTATTAGGTTCTATTCAGCCAGCTACAAATTTCAGAATGCCGTGTCGAATAAAATATATAGGTAAATCAGGATAAGAATAACTTTGCTTTTGTACTGGTGTGTTGTAAAATAACGTTTTTACGAGGTGCAGCTGTGTGTTGTGGAGGTCTAGTATTAACAGTCGATCGATGCTTCACTGCCTACGTCCAGTTTAAGTAGACACTTACTACAATATTAACAAGAATTTCTTATCTTGACTTTAATATTAACTCAAGAGATAGTGATTTAATTGGAACAAAGTGCTCGACTAAGTAATTAAATATAGATACTTACAGTTAGTTTGGCGAGCAAAGGGATTTCAATCTTAATTGGTCGTTTCAGCCAAATGTTGCTTTGTCGATGGTAATTAATGTTAAGAGGTAATCAAAACTGACGAGATTATTAACCAATAATTAGCAGGGCGCCTAAACAACATATCTCCCTCTCTCTCTCTCTCTCTCTCTCTCAGCCTAACTCTTTTATTGCATTGTAATAGGTGTAAAACGGTGAACAACTCTTTGAATTCGACTGTACAGCCTCACATGCACTTTCTCCGTAATTAAACATATGTCAATCTGAAACTACATAACGAAACGTCCCCATTATGTAAATACTCGATCAAATAATACTCAAAATGAACGCTAACTACCTTGCCGTACTTAATTAAAGTCATCTGTCATCGCCTTCAACACCGAGAGCAGCCAATCAATACGTTATTATATCGTACATATAACACAGCTGCAGACGACGCCATTTTGAAGTGCTTATTTCCATTATAACATTGTACTAACTACACTGAAATGTTCTACAAAAGTTCGCGTTTTGCTTCGTGAAGTCCACAACTTTCAACTCAACTTAATACACTAACTCCCCAATTGGCATTACGCGAAAACAACATTTATTACAACCGGGCAGAGATTGAATTAGCTCGCGGTGAAACACCGCTTCCGACTTTGCGCAAATAGACGGAGTTCAAGTTATCTGAAAAGTTATTTAACAAAGTTTCATAGGTTTCTTGGGTGGTATGCGAGATTGCGCCGTGGGCGGGTGGATTAGGTTCGATAATTGTTTGAGGGGGGGCTGGAGGTAGGATGTTTCGGAGCTGGCGGGCGTCTGCGTTATCCCATCGAGAGCCGTGACTGTAGAAAGATTTTCCTTCTACAATGGACTGAGACTGGGGCCGGTTACTGGAATGACTTTGTAATGGCGCCCTCAATAAAATACTCTAATATTCCTGCTGTCCCATTTAATGGGAAAGGGTAAGTGCTTTCATAAATTTGATGGTAAAACAAATATTGTATACTTTGATCACGACGTTATAACTAATTGAGTAGTTAGTCGTATAGAAGTTACATAAAGTTTGATCAGTGATTAATACTGAAATGTTTGGGTACTATTTAAAATTTAAATCACCAAATAGGAACCCTCCATCAAAAGATAATAGAGTCATAAAATTAGTATCGATCGAGCCGAACGCCGAAACAAGGTTGCGTCTTCTCGTCAGATTTAAAATTCCGCCTCTGAGACGCTATAGCCCACTTTGTTTATTCTTCTGAGAAAATTAATTCGCATAGAATAATTTCCTGTTAACTGTGTCCCGTCCCGAATACCTCTCATTCGTGTTTTTGATTAGGTATTATAAATTTGCATACTGTTTGCGTGGAGATCTTAATAATTGAGATGTCTTGGCTTTATAACGCGCTGGGTATAATAATAAAGTGTATTGAATATGTATTTACAGTTCCACAATATTTATAAATACGTACCTTGTAATATCTCAGGTATTTCTCATGAGTCAGGGCCTCTCGCAGCCAATACTCCAACCAGGACGCGGAAACCAGCGCTGAACCGACGCCGATCGCACTTTCAATGTTACCACCAACTCGTAAACACTTTTGACTGAAACTTTTCACTAACACAACTTTCGAGCCTCCAAATAAACTACTCAAACTTAGTTTTTCACAGTTCAGCTGTCAGTGGCGTTGTGTCCGGGCCATCAGAAGGCCGAGGAAGTGCTCTCAGGTCTCCTCACGGGTGAAGAAGTAAACACAAATCATAAGAGCATCATCCGGGAAACGTCACTCATGATAACACTTCAAAACAATACCACGAATCGGCACAAACACTCTCTTTCTAGCTGCAAACGGTCCCCGTGGCACACAAACACCAGCTCCAAGTCTCCATAACGTCTTCCGTCCACCAGTATAACCTCAAAACATCTTACTGACACTCCGCGGCCCACAGGAATTAATAAAAAGTTTCTTTATAAAACAAGTGGGTTGTGAGCATGTTCCAAAATGGCGGAACTTTGCGTTAACTTCGGGACGTAGAACGACGTGAAGTTGTAGGGTGCGCGACTCGCGCTGCTCGCGGCGTGGTCGCGCAGCCGCCCCCAACTTTTCCTCGAACAATCCGTTGAAACAACTCATTTAACGCATCTTTCCTCCCACTTAAACTTTACTAAGCACAATGAAAAGTGTTTTTAAATAACAGATCACTTGTAAAAGTAGTTTTTGTTAGATTTATGACAAGTTAGCAAGTGACGTCGTGGAGAGTAACTCGCGTACCGCACCGCGAGCCGCGTAGTCGACAGGGGTTCGGTCGGGGAAAATCAATAACTTACGAGCGGCTCTCTCCGCCGCTCTCCGCGTTTAATCATACACTTTGTGAGCAAAACATTAAAACTTGTCCGTTTGTTTGTCGGAGGCGGATCGTTGTCGATCGGGGAGGGGGTGCGGGGGTGCTTGCGAGCGGGGCGCGGGGGGTGGCCGCGGCCCGGCCGGCCGCGGTCTCCGGCGATTTCGCGAGTTTACTTGGGACAAAGTTTTGCGAGGTGTTCTTACAAAGAAGTTCGGTTTTGTACTGCAACGTGCGGAAGATTGGCGGCGCCCCGCCCCGCGCTAACTGCCGTGCATAACTTTGCTGCATTGTTATCGGAACGGAATTAAGAGCGTTGATAAGTTAGCGGTGCGTTTGTCCTAGTTTTGTTAAGTTTGGTAAGCGCGCGCCGCGGGCCGCAGCATTCGTTTGCTTTACTTGCATTGTTAAATACAAACTGATGACACTGTCTGTTGACAGTGTAACTTTTGACGTTACATTTTTGTATTTAATAACAAAAAAAAAAGAAATTGTACACCTACTCATATAGTTTGTGGTCTGTTTGTAAGTAAGTTTAATAGCTTGAAAAACAAAATAATTTTTATATTTAAAAAAAGGTTTCTAATCAATCTAAAAAATGTTTTCCTACATAAACTTAATAATCTTATTTCAACATAATAAGAACCAAAATATACAACCATTCACAACATATTTCATTAGAATGACATCTTACTCTTTCAAATACCGCCTAATCTCACGAAAACATCACTAAATTTAAGACACAAAGTCACCGGACCACTTACCAACAAACATCGACTGAAGTGATTTAATTCTGTAAGTAGTGTAAACAAGTTTTGTCCTTAGACGCTTCTCACTTCCCCATCCATCCCCCTTTAATCCACCAAATTATCGTTCAACACATCGTAAACCAAAATAATTCGAACTCCACACCTATCTATCTCTAGGGCGGTTAGGAGCTCTTGTCATAATGGTCTAAAATGAGATCGCACAAGAAATCGCTCGACTAATCCAGCCACATTGGGATTCAGAGAAGCCAGACTTCATCTAACAAGTCCCGAGGGTCGAGTATTAACAAGTATTTTGAGATAAATAAACTTAGCTGAATACATGTTTGTTCCAATTTGATAAGCCATTTTGATTTAATACTACATAACTTAAAGTACTTTATAAACTTAAGGTTTTATTATGAACGTGTTTACGATCGGCTACGAATTTATTCATGGAAAAAAGCTGCGAGTTGCTACGTCGTAGCGAGTGCCTGCTACGATCTTTTATTTAACCTCCCATCTGAATGGAAATAGACTTTTTTGTGCTCTAATTTTACTTCTGTTGTTCTTTTGTTATTTTTATTAACCCTTGAAGGTATATGTTTTAATCATTCATTGCCGAGTGTCTGATATGGTCTTTGTCGGGATGCCGACGCTTCCCAAAACATGACGCCGATTGCCGCAGGCGGCATCCACCCAAAGCTGAATTTGACGCCTATATGCGTTTTCGGCACTCACTGGTAGATTTGTAATAATAAGTCTCCATAGAAGTGTTATTTAATGGCATTTATAACGCAAAACAACCATCCTTGTGAAATTAATTTGGTATTGCGTATGTTGTAATGTCCTTTTTTAAACTCACTGGATGTTCTAAATGCTCTCTGTTTTCTAGAGCTAGATAGATAATGAATCTTGGCCAATAATGACGCCGATCGGCGTCAGTGGCAATGAATGGGTTTGTGAAATTTATTCCAAATAAAATATAAACATGACCAAAACGTACATAAATTGCAATTACTACGTTATTTTTAAACTACTCTCTTCAAAGGGTACGTTGAAACGTACAAAAGAGGCAAAGCAATATTCTGCTGAAGTATCGGAAATAGTGTTCAGTCAGAGAAACGGGAATTTATGAATTTACTTTCTTGAAAACTGCGACGTTCTGCAAACGATGTTAAGAGCACGTCGAAAATAGCCCTTCTTGTATTATACGGGAAATTGGATTTTTGACTGTTGGGATTAAGCATATTACGAAAAAAAAATACACGCTGGTTTTTAATATACAGGGTGTCCGGTAAATAGTGGACTTCCTTACAGGGCTGGATAGCTCAGCTCAGGACTGGCCAAAATATGATAAATCATGTTTAGTAAAAGTCGCACCAAAAACGAGCTATCTGAACTTTTCAAAATTTTGGATATGCGGTACCCTGGTTCACCATTTTCAATGCCGTGGCCACATTTACTAGTATTTTTCAGTTTCGTTTGCTGTGAGAGATTGTTGATTAAATTTGCTATAAGGTCTTATTAACGGAATTAATAAAAGTTTAGCAGTTTTTTTAATTTTTAAAATCAAATTTAAAGTTTAGGAATCTGAGTTTAACTTGCGGCAAGTTTAACATCGCACGGTGTAAAAAAAATGTACCAAGACTTGTAGTGCTGCTTTCCTAAAAATTGGCCTGGTTAATGGAAATTTTAAAATGATATAACAATCGAGTTTATTGATTACACCAGCGAAGTTATTATTAAGTTTGGCCAACAAAGACTGAATTCTATCAAACAATTGAAATTAAAAAGCGACTTTTGTTTCCGTTTAAAATCATGTCGACTGATTTGAAATGTTTTAATAGACAATTTACGTGAATGTTAAATGCAACAGAAACTAATTTCTGTCATAATGATTGTAATCCTAAATTCCATTTCCACAGTCGTTAGTTCTATGTTGATGATGTGACATTTTTTATCGACCTAATAGTCGTAGTATTACCTTTTATCGTAGAGTTGTAGCATTTCACACTCAGGTGAACTATCTTTTAAAACATTTAAAATCAGTTAACTTCATTTTAAACGGAAGTAAAAGTCGTTTATTAAATTCGCTAGTTTGATAAAATTCAGTCTTTGTTGGACTAACTTAATAATAACTTCGCTGTTGTAATCAATAAACTCAATTGTTATATCATTTTAAAATCTCCATTAACCAGGCCAATTTTTAGGAAAGCAGCACTACAAGTTTTGTTACATTTTTTTTACACCGTGCGATGTTAAACTTGCCGCAAGTTAAACTCAGATTCCTAAACTTTAAATTTGATTTGAAAAATTAAAAAAACTGCTAAACTTTTATTAATTCCGTTAATAAGGTCTTATAGCAAATTTAATCAACAATCTCTCACAGTAAACGAAACTGAAAAATACTAATAAATGTGGCCACGGCATCGAAAATGGTGAACCAGGGTACCGAATTTCCAAAATTTTGAAAAGTTGAGATATCTCGTTTTTGGTGCGACTTTTACTAAACATGATTTATCATATTTTGGCCACTCCTGAGCTGAGCTATCCAGCCCTGTAAGGAAGTCCACTATTTACTGGACACCCTGTATAACGCCGTGTTGGACACGTATATAAGTACTTTTTGACACGTAGGTATATAAGTACGAGAGTGACGGATGCTTTATCCACATTTTATGTCGCGATAAACGCAACCATACTAGGGTAGAAAAATAACTTCTATAAGCAGATATTGTAGCCTGTGATACTACCTATAAATCACATTTTTCAATGTTATTTTTGTGGCAATCGAGCACACAGGCCACCTGATGGTAAGTGGAAATTGTGACCCATAGACATTCAAAGGAATATATAAATATAAATTTTCACGTATAATTAATTTGGTACTAACTAATTAACATTCATATAAACGGGCAAGTAAAAAATAAAATGTCTAAGAAGAATAAATATTTAACTGAATGTTTTCAACAATGTTAAACAGACGTGGTTTCCTCCTAATCTCATTGTTTCAATTAAATTCCGTATAAATCTAGCACAAAATAATTCAGCAGCCGCACAACGCCAGCGCAAAGACAAGATTTAGTACTCTGTCGCTTTAACTCATTTGTACATTCATTTAGTAGCTCGTAACTCGCTCGTTTGGTGATTGTGACAGAGTTCTTCGCAGAGCACGGGTTTCTACTTAATGCTTTTATTTGAAAGAATTGATGTTAGTACGGTCAGTGTTTACGGATATAAAATCGTTAACATTTTTTTCTTGTCATTTCGACAACGTCTACACATTGTTTTATTCTGACTTAATTATCAATCAAATATAACTCCTGCGAGAACCTTATAAACTCCTGACCGGGTGGCCTACAATTATCATTATTCATTAAACATAGCTAATGCACTTAATTGAGACATATGTAGGATATACCATACTGTTATTGCCCGCGACCAGTGATACCCACTACTTTTTTAGAGACTACATTTAGTGATTGCAGTCTTATATTACAAAAATGTAGTGGGTAATCACTGGCCTACTACCTACTTCATAGACAAAGGCTATGATGGAATCGTTCTAAGAGTTAGTAACAAAATGATAAGACGCATAAACCCTCTTCACAAAATGCACGTACTTTTCTCAACTACCTATACTTTTTCGAAAAAAAGTCCTCAAATGATTTACAAGTAGGTACCTGGCAATTTTCTGACACGCCTTGCTAGTAGTTTCTACGCAAAGTACCTGTGACTTACGGACGAACGGAATGACAGACATAAATATTTCAAACATATTATAAAACACAAATTCACCAGAAATACCCGTAAATTGGTTTGCTTTCTTAAATACCTAACCAAAGCTAACATTAAAACGCAAAAATAATATAGCGTCGTTTTAGATCCTCAGGCATTTTTGATGTATCTTGTATACCTATAATTTTAAGATTTTATGTTTATTTATCTTTGACTAAAAGTCCTAAATATCTAGTACTACTTACATGTGTAGTATTAACAAAGAATAAAAAAAAACACTGTGTTTCTTTAGTGAAATGTGTGTATTCCAAACTACAAACAATCTCAACATTTAATTTTCCGTGAAAGGGTTTCAAATAACCGAACACGCTATACCGTCTTTGACACGGTCGACGTAGATTTTTCTTCGCTCGCAGATCTGAAGCTGACTGTACATAACTCAGTTTAAGGAGAACTGTTTATCCTTCCCTGTTCGGCGAAATAATATCGCCCGGGAAAATGTAGTTTATTTTGCGCTCGTTTATTTGCGTCTTTGGCGATTCTCGACTTAGTCAATAATAATTTATTCAAATGTAAAAATTCTTTATCTTGTCTAGGGGACAACGTTGATGTAGGAAAATATATCGAAACTTTTATTTGGTCATCTTGCACCTTCTTATATACACAATAGGTGTGTTTTTTATAACCCTCTATCTCTCTCCCAAGATTTTTGGTATGTTTTCCTGCTGAACTGCACATGTTATTTGATATTATATTTAAATTAATATTTATAGCTTCATATAATGCTTAGACTAACAAGAAGTAGTACCATTGTAATATGAAATATGTTTAGAAAATTACTGACTGCTGAATTTCTTGCAGCGTTTCTTCTCTGCAGGGGTGTCCTCTTGGGAAGCGCTGATAAATTCTTGACGTGTAAAAGTGCCCGTGCGGCCTACTTACTGAATAATAGACTTTTATCTTTATCTTTTTAGGTATTTAAATCAGCATGCATCACGGAAAGAGGAAAATTATTGATCTAAGTAGCATTTGAATGCCACTTAGGCAGATGATTATAGGAAATTTTGTATGGTCAAATCATACTGTGGTCAAGTTTGATGTCTCTTTGTCTGTCCATATGTCACAGCCTTGTCTTTTCACACAGAGTAATTTGAGACGAAGTTGCTGAAATCTTATAGGTACTTACCTTAGGCCTTACTTTTATTACAAACGATTATAACGTATTAATGAATAAAAACCTTATAATGAAGAATAAACATTAAATTATTAATATGTACTAAGAACTTACACAAGCAGTAAACAAATCTTAGTACCAGAGCATAAATAAAATAGGTATGACTACGTAACCTAGATAACTAACAAGTTGGATTCGTAGAAAAGCGACTAAAGGTGCTTTACCTGGAAATGGGGCGGCGAAGGCAACGCACTCGTGGTTTGCTTTCTGGAGATTCCGCTTATTTTCTCTCATAAAACAACATTCCAACTGAAACAGTGTTTACTGGCAACTATTTATCTTTACTGATGGCTTTTAAAGAATTAAACTTTGAGTACGTTTTTAAAGTCGCAGAAATTGATGTCGAACCTATTACTTCAACACGATAATGTATTTATTTGACATTAATCTTCAACAGCTCTATCACGGACATTTCAATCTTTTGTCACGTTTGGGAAAAGCCTTTACTCTTTACTATTCAAAAACGTGGACTATTATTTTACCTCATCATCATCATGTCAGCCGAAAGACGTCCACTGCTGGACATAGGCCTCCCCCAAAGCTTTCCACTCAGACCGGTCTTGTGCTTTTCGCATCCACCGCGGTCCCGCGATCCTGACGAGGTCGTCACTCCATCTTGTTGGAGGCCTACCTACAGCTCGTCTTCCGGTCTGCGGACGCCACTCCAAAACCTTATTTTACCTATCCAAAATAATCCCCTAAAAATACACTCGCATTCCATACATCATTTTAGATAGGTAAGTGAATGACGACATAGCACTTGTCTCGCCGCCGACGATGAGCGAAAAGCGAGAACAGCTAGCGATCAATCACTAATACATGTGTCTCTTTTATTGACACGGGATATGTTTTGTTGGAGAGAGCTTGCTGGCAATGTGAACTTCCACCGATCAACTATTAATATGTGTGTCTCTATAAAAAAAAATCCGTTTGTTTCTTCAATGTCAACGTGTTAGGATGAACTGAAGATTGACACGGGAGGCTGATTCGAATTGCCATACTTTTTTTTTCGATAACTTTAGAGTCAACTCACACAGAGATACGACACGACGCGACGCTGCGCGCACATGCGACTCAATAATTAACTTAATTTACTACACGAAAAGGTACATATTTCATTGTGGGAATTCAGAATACGTTGCACCACGCAGCATGAATTCTCAGTAGAGATGGGTAATCTCGACTCCGGGCCGGGATTCAAGTCACTAAAACCGGCTCCGCTATTGGTATTGACTCCGCTTATCGACTCTTCAACTCCTTTGAATTCTTTGGATCTTTCAAACCAATTCGCTCCGGATTCGATTGGTCGGTCAGTTCGCGGGACCTGTAGTTTGTTCGGCACCGACTTACCGAGTCCCGGTGCACTGTGCGGCGGCGTGCAGCTAGTCGGAGTTAATAACTCCGCGGATTCGATAAGAATTGAAAGTTGATAAGGAATCCATGTCCGGTTTTGGATTCGAATCATTTAAATCTTCAAGCCCGGATTTACCAATATTAGATAGTAATTCTCAAACCATTTCTTTTATAATTGTACTTAGTTTTTGAACAATTTGCGATGCCCTAGTAGGGTCCATGTATGTACTTTTATTTTTTAAGACCACCTTATAATACGGCTCCGTAGCAAATCTATGGGACTTGTTAAAAGCTAAATGTGGAAAGTATAAATCATGCGCTCAGTTTGGGTCATATAACGACAGAACGATGGGAAATAACATCCTAATAACCGGTCCTGACATGCGTTACTGACACGGTCACGGACCCACCCACCTTAATCTAGGTGTTTATAATGCGGTTTAAAATGTAATGGGCAATAGCTTCATAGGTACTCATCCTTAGCTCGCCGCGGATACTACACCTATTTAGTTAAGGATTTGAGTATATCCAGGAATTGTAGACAATGTTCGTTTAATTAGAGAGTCAGGAAAGCTGTAAGAGTAATTTATCACAATATTGATTAAGTAGCAGTAGATAACTGGATCTAAATCTTTGACGGTTCAGTTCAAACAAACAAACTACCCCCTTTCCTATTTCTAAAAAATACATTAATTTAATTATTTATTCAAACTAAACACGATTTTGCTCTTCCCTTTATTTTATTCCGTGACAAGTGACAATCTTTAACCCTTTTACGGTCCGTATTTAATTATTTCGCTTTAAATATATATTCTTAAAAACCTTAGTTAATTATGGATCACCCCATGATTTAGGGCGGGGTAAAATAAAATCCGTTCAGGGATATTTTTAGAAGTTAATAATAAAACGGTGTTATGGAGTTAAAAGCAGGGAAAGGCTTTTAAGGACCCGTAAAATTGGCGAAGAAATGGCGTGCTAATTTTACTGTCTTTTACAGTTAAATAACCATTTTTTAATAACCAATAATTAAAGTAGGTACCTACTTTAAAGTGTAGAGCAACCTATTGTTTATTTCGACTTGAATAATAATTATTTTTGAACGGCGGTATAGTGACCTTGTGCAGGGTCAGACCGGATCGCTACCACCATCTTATCCATAACCTACCGCCAAACAGCAGTGATCGCATTGTTGTTTTCCGGTTTGGGGATAAAACAGCCGGAGTAATGACTAACATAGAGGCATCCATTTGTTATCAGACCCTCAGGGTTGGCAATGCATTTGCAGTCTTAGGCTTGCAGTCTTGTGAATGCGAATGTCTATGGGTCTCAGTTACCACTTACCATCAGGTGGACTGTGAGCTCGTTTGCCTTCTCTATGCCTTACAAAAAAAAAGTTCGCCCCCTCTGTGAATGCATCTGACGTCGGAGCAACGAACCAAGATAAACGATATCTATGGATATCATGGTGCTGCTATAATATTGTTATAGTTATCTGTCCTAATTGAACCTCAGATTTAAAATGAACACGGTGGAAAATATACGAGTATACTGTAACTCAACAGGTATTCGATAAGTATCTCCTACTCCTAAATTTGTGATAATAATGGGAGATTGGATTAGCTTAAGCTCAAAATATATCAGACAGATTGCTTTAACGAGAAACTCACCAATCTCTATTCTGTGCATATTTTCAAAAGTCAATATAGATGAAGATAGAAATAATAAAGAAATGAAAATTATAGTTGATTCCAAATGGGATGGTTTGCATTATTGACATAATTATGTATCCACTTTTTCACCTTGATTACATTACATTAAGGTTTACAAGCGGATACATCTCTTTGAACTCGACAAGGTGGAAGTCTCTTTTCAATGCATGTTGTAGAAAAGAGATTTCCACTTGTAATACAAGTTAAAAGCTTTTGTGAATCATGCCAGAGGTTTGCAAAGATAATGGGATCGTTATTTACGTTAAACGAATTTACGTCGTTGATTGGAACATTAAAGAAAGATATCTCGGTCGATCTCTAATAATGGTATATAATGCGTGTATTGGATGTTTCAGTGTATCGATTACATTGTCTTTAGCACGCACAAACGTCTTAAGTACGCAATTTAGTTGTACTCGATTGTGAACTATTAAAAAACGTTAGTAGTTTATTTTTAGTGCTTATGCAATTGGGATAGATCAAAAAAAAAACTCACGGTTTTTACATTCTAAATCCAAAGAATAAGTAATTTTAAGAGACCAATGTCATTAATTTTGTATTTGGTTCAATAGTTTTGTTTTTTTTATTTAGCATTGTATGGATGACAGGATTATTTTAAGTTTGGCTAGGCATTTTCTAATAAATTACAAAAATTAAATCATACCTAATAATAAAACGTGATTGTAATAGTGTATAAAAACATACTATTTCAAGCGGTTTTCGCCTAACCCGCAAGATACACCTAGGAGGGCTTCAAGCTGGAAACGAAAGTCAAACAAAGTGTCGAAATATCCGAAATAGATAAATATTTCAAAAACTTTATAATGTAGAGCGGTTTTAAAATCTTATTCCTCGAAATGGTTATCGAATTGTAAAAATATGAACAATCCTAATTGAAATACATATTTTAAATTTACAGATTTGCTACAATGGTATTTTTATGGCAACCTTAATTGTCAATAATAGCGTGATAGGTTATGGGCCCGTTACTAGCATACAGAAATAAGTGGACCATTAGTTAGATAGACACGATTACTAAATCCAGACAAGCAACTTCGTCAAACTTTACCTTTTATCGCTGACACAAGATTCCTAAACATGTAGCGTTGCTTGTTGCTTAGTTCTCAAATCCTCGTCAGAATATAACCACAGACATGCAAATAACACGAGCAGCCAGTTTATTAAGATCTCTATTTATAGTTAGACGACAGTGAGCCGGCCGTCGGAATCTATTAAGAGGATTATGATGCAGCCGAAGACGAGGGTCGCTCGCGTCTCATATGCGGCATCTTGTCACACAGGACTCGGCTGTAACACATTTTGAAATCGTAGAATAGCTTGTTAAGTTTGAGCACTTTGGTGACTTATGTCTGGTTTTCACCATCGACCAATATTTTTTGGCAGCCGTCAAATCTCTAATCGTCTGTTTTATTACCGGTGAACTCCTCGCTCTAAGGTGCTCGACTGTAATTACTTTTTTAAATGCGGTGGTACTTAGACACTTGTATAAAACGTACTCTTGGAATAGTTTAGTTACATTAAATTTCGATATACTGTGTGACGATAGTAGTTTATTTTTCTTCATTATTTTTTTTTTACCTCTACCTTTGTAATAAAAAAACTTATCTTTGACGGGATGTGTGCTTATAGAAAGAAATGTTACATCGTCAGACTGACAAACATGAGAATAAATGTATGAGGGACCTCCGTTTATTTATTTTCTGGTACGTAAACCATCAATGAACCATTTTCCTTCCTACAATTATTCACATAAGAGGCTCAAAACCTTACTTAATACCTTACGCAACGGTGTAACTGTCATCCCTTCTAATCCGCTGTCAGCTAAATTATTTAAGCATTTAAAAGGATTTACTCTTAATATGAGGTGTAGCGGCGCGGTCACGACTTCTCGACGTCGCTGAAAACCTAATTAGGCTCCCTTTAATTAATGTTTGCGATAGAGCTATACGTTACTTTGTTTTGATACGGTGTAAATTAATCCACATTATTTTTTCAGGTGCAGAAAATAAAGGTTAAAGACGTAAATTATCATTAAACAATTACACTGCTGGACGTTTATAATTCTGCAATCGTTACCAACAGAGGGACTGACAGGCAAAGAGGGACGCTACTACCCGCTGGAATGAGAGACGTATAAACTTTATCATACTAACAAATTAGCCGCGTACTCTGGGCCTGTTATGGTGCGTTCCTTTATTCACAACCGTGGGTTGAGTTGTGACGTATCGTTAAAATTGGACACATTTTGTACGTAGCAAATGTCATGACGCTACTGCCTTTAAGGAAAAAGGATACGTTTCTTGAATATAGGAACCGGGCATTAGTCAGACAAGTTTCAGGCAGTGAACGGGACGGAAATATATGTGACTTCTATACCTCTATCCCTTTTATGCACTATAACTTGACAAGTAATACTAGGGGGGTTACCATGACATGGGTATGCAATTGAATTTAGGACGAGCGTAATAGCAGTCATACGGCTCCGTCTCGTTCCCTACCGTAAACTGAACAACATAACTACGTCACGGGAAGCCCCCAGGGCCTGATATAGGTATCTGGGGTCGTATCGTTAAAACGTGATAAATTCCAAACAGTGAAGTAGAAGAGATATTATTACTCAGTTTTCTGTATCGATTTCAAAACAAGGCAACGAGCACAATTATTGATACACAAGAGAGCCATTGAGAATAAAGGAACTTGTCTCGAGTTTGTAGACTCCGGATATTGCTGTCGCGTTGAACTACAGCGATGCTTTGCCATTGTATCCAACAAGTGACTAGACGGAAAAAACATATCATAAAGTAAAGTTGCCGTCAGCAACAAACTTGCAAAAGATGGAAACAAAACCAAACGAACCCATTCACCATTATTTCTAGATAATCACGTACTTTTAAAGATGGTGAATATTTGAGGTTATGTGTCAAACAGTACTTATTTCTTTACATCGTTCACACGTTCTATTGTCGGCGACTTAAAAATAAGTTAAATTACAAAAACAATGTTGAAGCATGTTCAGACCAAGATTTAATATTATTGGTGAGTACCATTGACTTGTACGCTACCTGAGTCCCCTACTTTAGTTGTACGTAACTTGTATACCTTCAGTAAACAGGACATCATAAAGGTACAGATGGGTTGAAGTATATCTGATATGCGGTCTCTACACGGTAAGGTCATCCATGTTATCTATAAGATATAATATTACTTACTAACGGAATCGACCTTTAAGAAAAGCCTGCCTGCCTGTTTCTTAAAGGTCCCTGCTTAAATCGATAAAGAAACACGAATAAGGCTAGGTGGTAGGATTTCGCGCAGGGTCATTTCGTATCGCTACCACCATCCGCCTTCAACCTACCTTCAACCTACTGCCAAGCAGAAATCTTCGCATTCTGTGTTCCGGGAAGAGTCAGGCAAACCACTAGCACAGATGAATTCCATCTTAGTCCTCGGTGTTTGCAGTTTTAGGAGTCTCGGGATAATTGTCTTGAGATTGCAAGTATCAATGGGTCTCAGATTTCACTTATTTCGCTTATGGCCTTCTCTATGTCATAAAAAAGGCGTTTTTCATAGAGTTGGCAGGCATGCAAAAAGGTTCACGGCACTACGCACGCACATTGGTGGTTCTGCATTTCATTCTACTCCCTAACAACAAAACCATAAACAAACCATACCCAAACCAAAATTTATTGAGGAATTTCAAACTGTTATTCGAATTTTGAAGAGAACAAAACGATTCGTTTTTGTTTACCAGCAATTAGCATCACCCTCCCATTATTTTCCCTCGCTATTGTGCATTTTGTTTCACGTGTGGTGTCGTCGCATTCTATTGTTTTCGTTTAATATATTGAATGCCCGAGAACTCGTTATCGTGTCCACTTTATATGGAAATCAGTGAACTTGGTACAAAATCTGTTAACCTCGAAGTCAACACCAATTATAAAGTTATCTAGGCTAACATTTAAAAGGTCGTAAGTGTTTATACGTTGTATAGACATCTGACGTTTTTGCTTTGATGTCAATGATGGCGACGATATAAATGGTATTACGTCCCAGCGAGTCTTCTGATTGACGTTTTGTTACAGGTGTAACGACGTACCGTTGTGATTGGTCTGGTGTTGGAGTGACAACGGGGACAAGAATAATAGGCAACTTTATATGTTAAATCGAATTATTTTACAGCAGTGTTTATTCATTTGTTTTGAATGCATATAGCTTGAGTTTAAGGTTTCTTGAAGAGAAACGTGGCATTATGTTCTCATAAAAATGCATTATAAGCACACACCCGGATGTGATCGGATTACTTATGGCAACGTGTGTTTCGTGGGGTCAGAACATTACAATGGTACCCGTTTCGAAAATGCTTGTAGAGTAAACATAAATTAAACAAATCAACATCGGTTGCAATTGCAAGTAAATGGTTAAACTTCTAATATTTTCTTGACTCTATGTATAAGCATTTTAAAGCACGACAAAAATACTCAATTCCTATTACCTATTTACCTATCTACTTATATTATAATCATGAGCAGAAGTAACGGCATTACATTGTACGAATCAATTTATTAAATAACCCGTTATTTGTACTCGCTAATGCATTGTATATACCTTCCATTCAAAGATCCATGACTTTTTCTATAACAAAACCTCTCATCTTATTGCAGTCAACAAATACAAAATTCCCTTTCCTTTGAAGACCTTCACAAGGGTTATAAAGATGGTTTTAAGCAACACTTAAGCTGCGCTGACCACAAGGCAGCCGCAACAAACAAACTCGCCTTCTTAATAACCGTATTTGTAGATATTTTAGCTTCCACCTTGTATTTTTGATGCCAGGAACCGCTGACGACTTACAGGAGTTTCAAAAGCCTCAAAGGTTCCCAGTAACGAATAACTTAAAAGTTTTACCTGTGCCACAGTAGATTTGTATGTGCAGTAGAACGAGACTCTAGTCAGCATTTGTCTAGATAACTTAAAAGAAGATTGTAAAAGAAGTGACGTAAAAATCTATCTTAACTTGGGTTTAATATCTTGCTTTAGTTTGGTCTTCTGTATCACCTCAAACAAGGTTGAACCGGCGGTAAGTTATGCAGTATTAGTTAGTGTTTGTAGTCAATGTAATTTTACAACGCGCGTCGCACTTACCGTAAAAGTTAACGCAATGTTGAAAAACGTCAAGCTTACCTAACTTAATTTGTATTCGTATATCTCTGTTTCTGTTTGTATATACCTGTTGTTAGCGAAGAACGTATCTACTAAACGAAAAAAAATGGCAGATATGTTGTGACAATATCTTGAATATTTTTTTTCAGTTGTGTGAGCTCGATCGAAAAATAATTGTGTTTTTTTTTCCTACTGTAGGTTATTGTTGACTGTGAAACCTTAAGACCCCTCGTACCTAGGGGCTGCCTATACGTGGCCAGATTACGTAGCCGAACAAAATAACGAAAATATAACGAAGATATAAAGATCAAGGTTTATAATATTTGAGGTAAAAATAGAACATATTTACAGAATCTCACACCACAGAATGTACTGTTAGTTTGTCTTACATTAGAATAATAACGATCAAATTCGCCCACGTTTATTTTAATAACGTAGATCTAAAACGAAAATAATATTAGCCTAAACTAAATATGTACTACTCTAATTCTTGTTATTAATAATTATTATTTATAATTTGTCCCGTGTGGTTGCTGGCTTAGAATAGCGCCACTCCATGTTTTCCCGTGGATCTCGTAAGAGGTGACTAAGGGAATATAGGCTTGTAGTACTGTTAGGCGATGGGCTTGCAACCCTATATATACAGCGTGTGAGCGTGTGTATTGCATACGATCCTAAATTTTAACATACGATAGATTTAAGCAGTATTAAGAGGTACAGTAATAAATTTTAACAAATACTTCCAATAATTAAGCATAAGGTAAGGTGGGGGAAGATTGAATGGTTTTTTTATGAGATGGACAGTGTTGTGTTAAAACCCTCGTAAAATAAAAAACTATTTACTTTCTTTCAATTGCATAAATTGGAAGGTATGGGCAAGGACTATATTTTTGTAATCTATCGATAAAACTCGGTTACGCCTATGCTAATATATAAAAATAATTAAATAAAATACATTTTTGACTGAAAAATAGACGGGTTAAGATGGAATGGTCGAGGGGTAAGATTGACATAGTGTCTAAAGGCTTTTAAATGAATGCAAACGGTTACTATTGCTCGTTATTCTATAGAATTCCTCACGGTTAACAGATACAGATGTTTTTTGCGTAAATATTCCCAGGTAACAAGAAAACAGCAGTTGAAAAAAAAAGTCTTTTAATCTTACCCCGCTTTACAGGGAAAAGGACAGTGATACTCAAACTTTTGATTGTATATTCTTCGTATAAAAATCCTATATTCTGCAGCGGATACTGGTATAATTAGTATTGGTTTTTATGGCTGAAAAAAAACAACATTCCTTAGTTAATACTTTATAGACCCTTATTTCAAATAAAAATTAATGCCTCATCGTGGTGTACAGTCGACTAAAAAGCGAAATACACATCCAATATTCAAAAATATGTATCCACAACCTTAATCCCCAGACAATAGAGTCGTGTCGTGAATACTTTTTTTTAAACATTGAGTAGGTAGTTTCTTTGTAGTCGACTGTACATCTGATTGTTTTTTTATTATTTTGGGGAAGACTTCACTCAAATCAACTTAGTCCCAAAGTAAGAAAAGCTCGTTTTATGAGTAAAACTTTAAGACTAATATGAGTACTTAAATAAACAAATAAGCAAATAAAGCTAAATAAACATATATTTACAGTACTATTTATGCTATCGTGATTAGGTCAGTAAATAAACCTTACGTAATAATTTTTTTAAGTGCAAAGTTTGAGATTATGTGTCTTTTTCTATGACTTTCAAAAACGGGGGAGATTGAAACATTACTATTTCAATGTTACCCCATCGAAATTGGCTGGGTAAAGATGGAAACTTCTCGTAATTATCAATATATGATGAATAGCAATAGTAAATAAAAATAAAATCTCAAATAACACATAAATAGTCAGTCAGAACTTTTATACTTACCTAATTAATCAAGTTATGAAACACGGGGTAAGATTGAAAATCGACGAATTCACCACGAAATGCCGACCTTCACAAAATAGCACATAACACGCGTCTACTCACTCCGAGGGATCACTGGCGACTGAGCGGCGAATCGTTACAAAATGGCGGCTTAAAAGATTGATACCAGCACTAAAAAATTAAACAAATTAGGGAGTTATGTGAGACTTTTAATCTTTCCCCTTTTTTCATCTTCCCCCACCTTACCTTAATGTTTTTTTTAAGTTTTCCCGGCCAGCAATGTAATGCAAATGTTGAGTTGACAATTTTTATTTTGAGGGCGGTTTGGTTTTGGCGGTAATGCTTATGTAGACGACTTGGTTATTTGAATACATTGCGTGCCGAATTAATTTGTATGAAAAAAAAATGTATTCTTTTGTTAACCAATTTACGTTAATTAGGGTCTTATCTAACTGCCCTTAAAATATAGGATCGTATGGAATACACACGCTGTATAAATGGTCACGCTGGTAAACATCTTAGCCTCTTTGTGCAAAATGTGGTTACAGAATTTTCAACAAGTTTTTAAAGTTGTAGGTACCTAGTTCTGTAGCTCTGCCTACCCCACTCTTACAGGCGTGAAGGTCTGTAGGTATGTACCTATGTATGTTATTATTTATAGAACAGACAATATTTTATTTATATTCATTTACATGTAGATATAATAACGATCACTTACTTAATTTGAAATATAATAATCGTCAACATGTTTTTTAATAAGTAATCAGGCCACGAGTAGTAAATTACCGTTTCTATTTCGCGAAGTCTCTTCGAACAAATCTTAACCTTGAATCATAAAACAGCGTAGACGCAAATTAATAAATAAGAAACCCAACTGAGTATTCATACAATGATTGATAAATACAAACAGAATAATGCAAAACCAAGCAACATCTCCAAATCACAATCCTAATACACTACGACGCAGATCCAATGAACAAATAATAACGAAATACGCTCTATCAGGAAATAATGAGGGACGAGATAAGATAATTTGGCTTTTGTTAACTTGGGAAGACGGGGCATAAATCTCCCACTACCAATTATTACACATTATGATCGCCGTGTATCGAAAGAGACGATACAACCCTCATAAAACTAAAGAACACATCTACAATTAAAAGCCAAGTCAGTTTAAACCATCTTCAATTATGAATAAGGTTGCATACACTTTAATCAATTTATATACGCATGTGCTCTTTCTACTAAAGATGCTAAAATAGGCTCTCTTGATATAAACGACGCAAGGAGAATATCTTGCATTGCTATTTGACGCTTATTAGCGAAGCATTTGAATTTAAATTGGTACTATCTATTTTTGGACTTGGGTAAGTATTGTGTTGGAAGTGTGAATGGGTCTGCAGGGAAATTCGCGACGATTGCGAGTGTGGTTCGGATCTTTACATTTATTGGTATTTTAAAGGTTATGTACAGGTGGCGCTTTTAAGGTTATTTTTTATCGAGGCTGAAGGTTAGATGGTGATGAGATGCATTTTAAAGTTTTAATCGATATCGTTAGTAGATGCTAAAATCGCAGGCAAATACAGCTAGACGGACAAACGGACTTGCATATTTTAACGATTTATATTTTACCTACTTCCATTGTCGAGAAAAAAATCTTTGGATAAGTATTATTATCTCATAGTAATCAAATTAAACTTTCTGCGCCATAATCTTGTTAAAAAACCCGGATGAAGCCTTGACTTCCATTTTAACTTAACGTTCTTATTTGAGAAAGTAATTTCATCAAACAGTTTTAAAAACATTCCGCTCTGAATCCGAGGTTTGAGTGGGAAGACAAGAAGCCGTTTTTTCTTCGCTCCTCGTTTACGCTACTTGGCTGCAGCGAAATGATCTAACATAATTAGCTTTACGAGAGTGGAAGTATGTGGAAAAAGAACTGGGCAGTTAGAGTATACAGATATTCGTTTTGGTAGGAATTAAGACAGTTTAAAACGGAAAACTTACAGATAATATTAAGTATTTAGTTCAGAAATTACAATATACTGGCACGTACCTGCCCATTTCTCCCGCGTTTGAGGTTATAGACTTTCTTTCTTTAAGTAAAATAGGATTCTCAAATAACTTTTTGACATTTATATTCATAAACCTTAGTTCTTGGTCAGTTTAACGTCATGTCATTAAGTTAGCCACTTATAAAGCCAATTGTACTCAAAGTAAACTTTTTCAGATCACTTACAGCGTCTAAATTTTAATTACTTATAATTTTATGACTTAATTAATGTTTACAACGCGTACGTGAAACCAGTACCTACAGCAATAAAACAAAAACCATTTCCATAGCCTTATAAAAACTACGACATCCACGCAAAACAAAGTTATCAAGAGGGAAATAAACGAAAGAAATCATAATAAATCCGCCCTCGAAATGAACTAATCAGTGTGGAGGGAAAGGGCCTGTTCTATAAAAACAACACTTTTCCGTTCGTAAAAAATCTCATTTTCCTTTATTGCATTGGGGCTAATTTGAATTGAGTGTTATGCAGTTATGAGTCAAGAAAGCGAATAATTTTAAGTACCTATTACTTCGGGGATGTAGGTACTCGAGTGTTTTTGGTACGAAATGTGAACAAAAATAAAAGGTGAAGGAGGCAATCCTATTGCGTATAGCTAGCGTCATTGTATAATAGTACATTACTACAGAGGCCGGGAAGTAGGGGGTTGCCGGCCGAGTTCATATAGACGGCCGAGCGAAGCAAGGCCAGATAGTTACGAGGATGGCAACCCCTTTTCACGGCGAGGTATGTATAGTGCTTTTCTCAAACGTATAATTAATTAAAACAATTTAAACAAAAATTACAACGCTCACTTAACCTACAGTGTGCTCAGTCATCCGCGCTGTGTCGGGTGCGCTGCCGCCGCTACTTCGCCACACCGAGTTACATCGCCTGCGATCTAACTTGCGCTGCGCACCCTTAATTACCTCTGCTCTCCTGGTACTTGAAATAAACATGCAAACGCTTTGGTTGGATGCACGGCTTAGTTAGATATGTAAGATAAAAAGCATGTCCATAAACACAGCCGCGCCAGGTCAAAATTTAAATTTAAAAAAAATTACGTCCCGTCCTAGGCCTTAATTTTTGTATGAAATACCTTTACAGTTCTCTTGAGTTGTTCCGCCCGCAACGTGATACTTTGAAACCTAAAATAACGAACATTACGCCAACATTCAATTGCATATTTGAGAAAAAAATATTGACCAATGGGTTAATAAAGTAAGATTACCTATGTTTCTTAAGTCAGGGATATATATTGATATAATTTCGAATGGAGATAGCTTACTTATTAACATTCTAAATTTCATCAAACTCCGTCTCGCCATTTCAGCGCGAAGGACTAACAATGATACTAACACACGAACTTTCGGATTTCTAATGTTGTGCATATTTATTAAGCATACTTTATATATTTGGAGTCAAAAAATACTCTCCTCATACGCCAATAGGTGGTATCTCACATTTAATAACCGAAGCAGTTTCAATCCTCACTCGTAACTAAAATGGTTACATTTGCTACAGAACTTTTGTCTGAGAGGCCACTAACTATTGGTCTTAAAGCAGTCAGTATAGTTAATTGTCGTAACGTAATAGAAAAGTTACCCTTGTTGATTTTACTCCTTAACTATGAGCATATTTTTTTTGGAAACGCCATTCTACGAAATTTGATTGAAACCAGATTAAAACTAACTACATTAAGAAGCTAGAAGTAGAAAGCCTAACCCTTTAGAAGCGATAAGCAAGAACCTATTCAAGTAGATATCATAGCACAAATTGATACAATTAAGTTTCCAAAAGATTTTTTAAGTTAATGAGGTAATCAAGTATAGTTGCAGAATTAAAACTTTGGTCACTTTTCGACCTTATAACATCATAGAAAGAGTTCAAAAGTTGCAAACTCATTTCACGACTGTACATTAACTAAGTATTGAAAAGTAATCAATTACCTTCGGGGTAATTATACGTCTGGTATGAAGAATTTGGAGCACCTTAAGGCGACGTCTCCGCCCTCTAATTTATGCGAAAGTACTTAGATAAGGTGTAATAAATAGGCAGGAATAATGCTTTAAAATAACCACCCTTAAATTGCCGTTCAGATGGAATAAGAAATCTATGGAGATGTAATATGACTTTTGCATATAAGGCAGAATACCATACCAACATGCCAAAAGATCAGGATGCCGTGTTTGGCCGAAATATTTTGGATTTAATGCATTTTGACTATTTGAATAAGTAGGTAATTTTATTTTTGTTTATTTGCCGGGATACCAAATGAGTTCTGAATACATTGACGATTTGTCGATCGTTCTTGTTACCTCTTGATTCTTTGTATAAAATCGATGCAGGTTGGCTTATAAATAAATAATTCCGCTAAGTGGGCATTACAGCCCGGCCACAACTTCGCGCAATGTCAACAACCGTGCCGACGACGAGCGCCCACGGCAACGAGCGTCATCAAACAAATGCATAATGTTGTCGACACACAGTAAAGGAAAATTATTCCTTAACCACTTTGGACTATGTCAAATTGACGTAATCAATCAAAACGCAAAATACTTCTTATGATTTTATTCAGTCTTACTTTGACATAGTCCAAAGTGATCTAGGAATCAAATTCCTTGACTGTACCTATCCCTGATTGATGTTTGTACAGATGTTTTTATTTCGAGCAAGGCTCAAAATTACAAGTAAGTTATAGACTAACATACATAACAATAATAAATCTCAAACTTACCTAATACCGAAGTGACACAAATGCATGGTCCCGTTTTGCCAAAATTGGCGTCATGGTCGCTGCTGGTAAGTAGCCCTGAAACCACCGGAACACGACGACACCTTTCGGCCAGAAGACGCCTTTGACATGCCATCGTATTGTTAACGTAATCATAACTCGTGACATTTGACAGTAATGGCGGCTGAGTAAAAAACAATACGATATTACGTTAATAGCAATATCGTTTTACCAAATAGAATAGAGCTGTTATGCCAGAGACAGTGTCATCTATAGACAGCGGCCTACTATTTCTGCCCTTCTACTGAGAAAAGTCATAAGTGCAATTAATTCGTAGAAGCATATTAACTCTCAAAGGTTAATAATAAGGTTGGAAGAACAATACGGTTCATTTATAGTAGATGTGCCTTATTTCCGTAAGAGGGCAGATTTATACTCTGGTTTTACCATATAAAGCATGTCACGGTAACGTTAGCGATTTTGAAACACTGACAAAATGTAACGTAGGCTGGACCGAGATTCTAGGCGGTAAAAACCATAGGTATCCTTATTGACCTGTTATCGTATTGTCAACGTTTTGATAACTCTTCTTTACTTATTAAGGTCAAATACGATATGGTTTTTACCACCTATTTATTCCTCTGACTACTCATGCCTAATAAATACATTATGTCAGTTTTCGAAAAGGAATAACGTTATCGTTATGCTTCTCGAAGGCTCTAGAAGTGGGAGAATATTAAAGCTCAAATTCCAGCATATTTTTATGAATATTCCACTCAATTGCATCGCTGTCCCTATTTTCTTAGGTTGAGGAAAAGAGTAGCTCTTCCACAAGCGCCCGCGGCGCTCGAGCAGACACTTGTTCTTATTTTAAAATACATCCTTAATCTGCTATAGCTAAGCCGCTTTAGCCGTGCTTTTGCATAAGTGTGAGTACGAGTAGACATAAATATATGAAAGTCGCAACAGACTTATATAGTAGGCAACTATGGCAAAAATTTACTATAAATAATTACCTACCTCTTAATGACGTGCCCTTTCTCTCTTGTTCGATCTTCCACCTCACTTTACCTTGACCATATTGAAACCAAGTGTTTTGTTCTCGGCGGACAAAGGCGCACACCATTCTACCCTTTTCCCTCAGCCGGCCTTGATTTCACTTTTCACAACACTTCCCATCCTATTAGGTAGCAATAGTCACTAGAATATAAACAGCTTCAGTAACCAACGTTTAATCAAAGCCTAAAACGAATGATAATTAACTACATACTATTTGCGGATTCTCCGGTAAGTTTTCTACTTTGTGAACAAACAGATAAAAATAATAACTACAGACAGGACAAGAATAAATTTATTCTTCAGTGCATCTTTGTTTAACTATTGAATAATGGGAAACATTAAAAGATAATGAAGACGACTTAAAGTGTAACTCTTGCTAGGGTAGATGTACCGAGATTGAACACTGGACGGGCCGACTGGATACTAATTGCTGCTGTCAACAACAGGCACACTCACCCTAGCGCTGGGACATGGAAGTTTTTCCGCTGTCAATGTTTTGGTCAATTTTTTGTCGTATTGGTTCATGTTTCGTGACAATTTAATTGATAGCGTAGTCTTTTGCACTGTGATTATATTTAAGTTTTAATTTATTACTTACTGAGCATTTTTTTTAATTTAAGTTTACTTACCAATTTATTTTGAATGGCTTTCTCTTGTTGCTTTTTTGACAAGGTGTATTAAGCCAATGTCGAGTTGTGGACATACCGTGATGAGTATGTTCGGTGTCGGTTTTAATTTTGATTTTTGTAGGATGACGAGACGGGAATCTTGCCAATTATTTTCCAACAGGACTCGGGCAGCCATTAAAAGACATGAGCATTTTCGTGTCCACTGACATCCATATGAAACAATCATTAAACTGCATAAGAGAGATGTAACTACTTACTGAAAATCGTCATCCTGATCTACTATCTCACTCCAGGCCTGGAGTTCCCCCAGAACAACGCGGCGGCAACGATGCAACGCACCGGCACAGCTCATGTGGCATCGTTGTAAAGGACCTCCAGGACTGGAGTGAGATTGTATATCAGGATGACGATTTTCAGTAAGTAGTAACTAGTAGGTACAGGTACTTATTATTATACCGGAAAACCTTTTAACAAAAGTATCATTACAAATTTCCTTTAATCGAAAGGCATTTCTCGCCGCATGAGTTCTTTTTTTGTGATTTTTATAAAACGAAATTCGATGACATGACGGGTACCAATTAGACAGTACAATAGTAAAAAATAATATCATTTCAAAAATCAAATTATGTTGAGTGAGAAGTCCGTCCACTAAAGAAATAGGCAAACTAGAGAAAACCGTAATTATTGACTTGCTTTGCCAAGCCAAATTCAGTTAAATCATACAGCCCTAAACATGTTCGTCTATAAAACAACCTCCTCATAACGTCGACCCAAGATAATGTCGAGGCGAATATAAAACGGTGGCCGCGCGGAAGCTTTTAAAAAGTAGTAAAAAGTCTTGAGCATTAATGTAGTCCGCCGGCAGATGGCGCTCGATACCTCTTTGTTTGCCTACTAAATTACTAAATGCTTCAGTTTAAGGGTGTCCTCGGGGATTTAAATATTTGCCGTTGACTTAGGGTTTAAGGACTATAATATTTTTTTACTAATTCCTTAAGTACTTAGTAGGTACAGTCAAGGAATTAAGTTTGTGACCCACCATGGACCCACCTTAGTTTCAAAGTCAATCTGACATTCTACAGCCATAAGAAGAAGTTGCCTATCAAATAAAAATTACTTGGCATCTCTAAATTCTCTAATGACAATGACATCTTCAAGCAGATTTTCCTTGAAATGGGTAGCAAATTAACGTCAGTGACTAAACCTACTGTCAATTAAAAAGGGGTCAACATGAAACTGTCTTCTTATTCAGTTTCTTGGCAAGCATCTTCCACCTTTGTTATTATCATCGCATAGGTAGGTACTCTTAGGGAAGACTTTGATTTAACGCCAATAAAACATGAAGTTTTAATTGGTTATAAATCATACGAATCCAAACATCTTATGATTAGGTATTACTAGCTTAATAAATAATTTAATTTAACAAGCACAAGCGCTTGACGATTTTAATCTTGGCTATAATCTAAGCGTAACCATAATGCGACTAGGTACCTGGTTAAAAAGAGAGAGGAGACAAATCAAACAAAAGTCTAAATCGAAGCGGGGGAGTGCTTGTGTTTGCATAATCTTCTAAAGTTTGTTTCACTCTGATTAAACATTTCAACAACCATGACCATATTTTCGAAAACAAAGCACAAATTAATATTACGGCTATAAAACCCCTGCATTCGTTAATCAAGGGAAAAATGCACATTCTGCGTAAATCGTAAAACTGCATTATCCGTATTTTCACCTGTAATGCTGGTTTATTATAAAGTCGTAAAAGAGCCGGGGGAGAAGGGTCCAAGATCGTAAAATACTAACCAAAAATAATTTCCTCATTTGTATTAAAATTCATTATTTATATTTCTCTGAGGAAACAATATATATCTACTTACTTGCTCAGCAGTTTTGAAATCCTACGCTTTAAAAAGAAAACTACATACACACGTGATAGGCACCAGATTTGGACACAATTCGTACCGATACTGTTTTTGTACCAGGTAGCATATTAGTTACCTACCTATAGGATAAGTATATCGTAACATTTAAAAATAAGCATTGAATACCAATACAATACGAATCCTACTTACCTTATTTTTCGGTCATTTAAAATGTTTATGCTGTTTTTTTTTCTAGCCTGTTTTTGTGTGCCACTGCTGGGCAAAAGCCTCCCCTCTTTATCGCCACTTGTCCCTATCCAGAGCCAGGAGGGCTCCTGCCAATCCTTCGCAAACGACTAGGTCATATAAATATTAAAATATTCCCAAGTTTGTTTACGTTGATTTATGCGGTTTTCTACTTACTACTAGATAAATACCGGCTTACACGACCATTATAAACCAGATGCCCTACTCATTTAGTGCATCTTTAAATGTTAATGATAAATAATACAAAAATACCTATGTATAAAGTTAGGTAGGTACCTAATCAAAATGATGAGTGTATTGGTCTATTGTTAATGTTTTATAGTGAAGACGCTACTAATATCCAATAACCTATACTTTGCTGTCTGCAACCCTTCCGTTCCTGGTAGCCAAACATCGCCGCCCATGAGACGCTAAATGCACGTTTGGTCTGAACGTTTAAACGTGTACAAGTTTAATTCGTCGCCACGCCTCCGATCGTGTACGGACCGTTAAAATTTAATGTTGAAAAGTTTCTACATGTTGATTTGGAACTAAATGTTTTGTTGTAATGGTGGGTTATACTATATTTAGTTATACGTGTGTGTGTAATGTAGTGATCATGTAAAATGTGTTTTTGAAGTGACCTAAGCGATAATTTCATTAAACTAGGTTCCGTTTTCAATGTAAAACGTTTTTTTATGCATTGGAAATTTAATATAAGTAGGTACTTAATAAAAGTCACCTCATATTTTAAATCAGCATTCACGTTTAGCATGAAGACTAGGTAAATAAGTAAGTACTTACCTAAATTATTTTATTTATTTAACATTTGAAAAGTTATACTTTAAACGAACCTTGTAATTGCATTCTCATCGCTAGCTAATGGGTTAATATTCCAAACTAAGTTAACTTCTTCCTACTGTGGTGATACTTAAATAACTACTTAGAGAAAATCTCTAATTATTTAGCATATCTTTGAAAATTATCATCGGTGCTCATAGACCAGAATGGACAGAGGGCACATCATCACCTAATTGCCTTCGTAACATGCGACTCGCAAGTTGCTTCCAGCTTATGCAGTTTAAATGAAAAAAGTTCGCTGACACGGTGCGGTGACGGCGATGCAGCAGACATCACTGCAAAATGCAGACAGATGCCCATTGAAAAACGTTAACTTAAATATACATAAAATATAGTTAAATTAACAGTCTTTTATGGCATGGCGTATTGATTGGTGAGCGATATAATAGTATCTTACTGAGTGAGGTGCTTCCAACTAGTGGGTAAAAATAACTAGTATACCTACATTATACCTACATTACCCGTTGATGCGACGATTCCTTTAAGAATGTCTTTGCGACCGTCGTAACATTAATGGTCAGTATAAAAACCAGTTCGGTTTTTACCGTCGGTATTTTTTATCGAAAAATAATATTTCTCCATTCACTTTCATTGTTTTAAGTAGTCAATAAAATAATAATTTTCAAATTTTCAGTTATACGTCAACCCATCGCCCAATGCCAGTACTTACCAATATTCCCAACGATAATTAACGGCCACAGTTCCCTCCTTAGTAATTATCGATTTCAAAAATGTCGAACTGAAAGCTGCTTTAACACTTTACAATAAGGGCTATCAAACCTATACGACCCTAATTACTGATCCTCCCGTGGGAAAAGACCGAAAACCATTTAGTAAGTTGAAACATACACGAGTTAGTTTCCCGTTGATTGCAGGGTGCAGGTTTGTGATTTGTGAAGTCCCGTGTGCATAATTCATGTTTCATGCCTGTGATAAATACGTATGCGGGCGCCAATATAAATATGACTTGGTGGACGCAAAGTTAGTCAGAAACGACTGCAGGAGAACAGCCGGAGATCGGACCTACCTACGTGTAGCAATGTAAGTACCTACAACTGAGCGCTTCTTCATAAAATTTTCATTATACTGGAATCCCAAATTTTTGCGTTTGGCTTAACTAATCTTTCGAATCCGGTGTTTAGGGAATGTAGTAAAGAGAGGAAGACTGGCATTTTGAAATTCTGTTAGTTACTTTGGGTACTAGCGCAACTGACGTGGGCTAAACAAAACGACGTACTCAAGAATATTGATTACAGGCGAGTTTATCTACATACTGGGCAATAAAAAGCAATAATTTAATGTCTGTTAAGTCAGAACTTGTTGCGCTAGATCCTGATATTGACCAAGTGAACTATTTTTTACCCACAAATGTTGATGGTTAGATGTTGACCCTTGTTCTTCGTCTTTTTTACACGTCTGTAATACAGAGTATATCTACTATCGCTTCAGACAAGAACATCATTGCGGAGAAGAAGCGCCGCAGCCGCAAGAAAATCCTGCAGGTAATTTTTTCAATCATAAAACTCTGTCTTCGAAGCGGTTCTAGAATCTCATCCCAGTAAGGAGAAATTGCGTGACAAGCGCGAGTACGAGTACCTATTTTGTTCCTGTCTTGTTTTATAAGTATAAGCCTAGAGCTTAGTTTAGGACTAAGTAGGTCAATTTGTGTGAGATCTGATATTTATTTAATTTAATTTTGTGGCACCACCCGCGCCCACATTCCCCACCCCACGTGAACATGCACAAGCCACGCCGAAGTTGCAAGATTAGAGCCGCGTACCTCGGTCTAAGTCCTAATTGTGCATAATAACTGCGAGCACAAAGGTGGGGGGAGTTGCGTGCGGTTGCGGTCGCGCTCCCGAACAATTTGCGGGGGAGCCAAGTTATGTCGCCGTTCACTGATAGACGTCTTCCACCTATTGTTTAGAACGTATTAGGCAAGTAAATTGTAAGTTTCGAAGCGAGGGTTACAGATTGTAAGTCTGATGGTGTTATATTCATTACCTTTACATGGACAGCCAATATTCATTGGTCTATTATTACTAGATTTATTATCAGTTCTATTGATGATAAGTACCTACTAGTGAATTTTATTTATTGTTACTACCTAGTTACGAAGTACTTACTACTATCGGTAGTTTTATAAAGGTTCGTCAGTTGATATCCTTCTGACAATAGGTAGGTACCTAAGTAATAAACTCCCGATCCGGCAAACGTCCCAAGGTAAAATTTGACATTTGCCACGCACAAAATGGGTCTATTTTTTACCCAAACTATCAAATATATCCGCTTTATGAATAGGCAATGAAAACGGGCATAAGTGTCGCTAGTAGTGTATTAGTATACCCGTGTCTCTCTATCTTGCTTTAACGCATCCTCTGCCGCTAGGGTAAGAGCTTTGCTTACTATTGTTGAGAAGGGGGAGGGGGGGGTAAATAATTGTAATGAATCTGCTTACGTAATCCTTGGCCCCTAGATATAATTATGAGCACTAGAAATTACCTAATTGAAGTGTCTGCAAGTTTATTATAGAGTCTGACTCGTGAGATGGCTTTTTAATAATGATCAAGACACGTAGGTAACAATTTTCTTATTCAAATAGGTACACCGATGGTTTTTTGTCATACTTTCCGCAGTGTCCTTTGTCAATTTTAGAACTGTTAAGTATCTTTATATTTGTAAAATAGTGTTAACATGCATACTTAATATACAGCATGTCATTGAATGAAAAACAATAGTACCTACATTGTGCATCAAGGGTAGTATGAAGGGAATTAGTAACGAGAGTGTTAGAAGCCCGACGCCGAAGGCAGAGGGCTTTTAATGACTCGAGTTAGTAATCCCCTTACTGCCTGTGATACACACAATGGTTTTCATCACATTTGCGAGGAAAAAAAACAAAGAGAAGACACTTTAACTCTGCAAAATATAAAGAAATAACTTTTGACGAACGGGAACGTAAATGGAAACGATATTTTTTTTGTGACCTCTACCACAGATAATAACTGCGTTTAGTTTCAACCTGGATTCGAGCCAGATTTAGCCAATTTGATAAAAATGTATAATTACTAAAATTAATGATAAATGTTGATATAAACTTGAAATAGGTATAAAAATAATGAAGTTTAATGAAGCGTATAGGTTTTGTGTAATGTAAGTTAGTCTATAGCTAATTTTTAAAGATGAAATTAGAAACCGATGTAATTTTTGGCTGAAAATTAAACCTCCTTAGTCAGAAATGATGTACGAAAGAGTTGCAAATTTTAAAAAGAAAGTCATTACTCCCTAGGGATGACAAACTCGCCATAATTCCCGCGGGAACAATTTAGGCCATTGTCCTTCTGTATACAGGCATGGGATAACACCATTTACGAGCAAGTGTGATGAAAAACATAGTTAGCTCGTTTGTAAGCAATTAATTAGATATTATATTATGTACGACACAATATCTAATAAACTTGCTTATTCTAATATCTAATTATTGAAATTCTGCTTCCGAGTGTACGTGACTATACGCATAAGCCATATGAATTATGATAGACCGACCTCCTAACCCGTTTTTACAGTGTAATCCCCAGTGGCACAACTATTTGGCACTACTGGTCAATATTAGTATCATTAATAGGAGGTAGGTTTAGGTTATGTTAGTTCTTTAGCAGGCCCGGAGGGCCAAACTACCCAGAAATAGGAGCTCTGCGACAGCAGAGCTCCGTCGACTCTATTAAATTTGATTTTGAAATAGAAATCTTTGGTCAGTTGTGCCACGGAGTAGTACCACGGGCAAGAAAGGGTTTTCACTTAGGGCCCGTTGTTTGATTAGTAGTTAACTCAACTAATTGTTATAATTCGAAAAAGGAATCGAAACTCGGAGACATTTCCTTGAGATTTAACCATTAACAAATTTGGTTTACTGATCAAACAACAGGCTCATAGAATTATTTTTCACTTTCTGTCAAATTCAATTATCTCAATGAAACCTAAAGAAAGGACTAAACGTACTGTACGCGCACATTAGCTTCTGTGCTTTTATAAATAATAGGTACAGTAAACAGGTCCAGGGGCATTGTTCTGTATTATTGTTACACAATATAACTATATCGTTATCATATTGTTTTTAACTTGATCACCTTTACTGTCCAGCTGTGAAGAGCTTTCATAACGGTGAAAATAGTATAAGAAAAAGGAAAAAGACAATGCAGAGTAAGGCCCCAGATGCAAGTAAGACAAAGGATGCTTAGGAGTTACAATTAAAACCACAAATATTATATAATCAAATTTATTTATTATCCATACATAAATGGACACAAAATCTCATGCATCGACAATGTTATTATAAACGTACGTATAAAAACATTGACAATGTGTATATTTTATGCATAAATTTAAAAAATTACATAAGAGGGCCCTAGTTAAGGGTAATTACGTAAGTAAAACTATATTTTACGCCTTACGCTACCGATTACATCCTAAACATTACATTCTGCTATGAATCAAGTTAATTTAGAGTGCATTGTCTACAATTGAAGTACAAAAAGTGCAAGGGCTATGTTAGAATGCATTGTTTCAGAGCCACGGTCGTTTTTAAAAGAACAAGTATCAAATGCAAAGATAAAATATTCCCAACACATTGTAGTTTTCACTAGAGCAGTGATATAGGTGGTAACCTAAAGGTGCAATTTTAAAGCCGTTTTCATATTATAACCTAAAGTTTAAATGCGTATATCGTTCTTAAAATCAGTTTGGCGTCAAGTTATAACTACGTCGTACATACGACGGTCAAAGCCCAACATCTACTACTGCGTCTATGGATAAATCAAACTATTCACTTAGAACTAATGTCCTGAGAAGTACTAATCACATAATTGTTAATAAAAAACTAAACTACACTAATATAAACGCACTCATAATATCTACTTTCTTTCCAACCACACTCAACCATTGACATCAACCAGATTTTCAAATAGTAAACGATTTTGATTGAAAACAAACATGGCAGTCAAACACTAAAATTACATTTAAATACACGCCTTAGATAATAACAGGACAGTCTTATCCACTTTAGTTCAATAAAAAGATACATTCTAGTATAAAAAGTGTAACAAAAATCTTAAACATTCATTAGGAAGAAATTAAGTTACATTTAAAATTTGTAATACCGTTAAATACATTAACTATGATTTTAAAGGCTACAAAACCTTACAAAATCATTTACCCTATCTTCCGTACGTACGCATGTGGCGTGCAGGACCAATATTATCAATGCAGGGCTTGATTCTTCGATTAGTTAACAATTAAGTATTGCGATGGATGAGAATTCCCGTAAGCTCGCTTAAACTTAGCACCAAAATATTTTAAAATCAAAGGCGGTTCGCTTTTGTAATAAAATTCAATTACTCAAATTATATAATAAAATCATGCGATGAATCCTCTAATTCCATAATATAAGTTTTTATTTATATTGGCAACACTGAATTGATATAAAGCTGCTTTTATGTATCACAGGTTTCTTGATAACATTTTGAAATCCGACGATTTCCAGAGAGCCTCAATATGCTCATATTAGATGGCAATTTAACTTAATGTATGAACAGTTAGAGGCGTTCGTATACCAATTTTAATAATGATCTGTCGACAAATAATTTAAACTCTCCACACAGTAATATGACTAGCATAGTTCAGCGTGGAAGCTAGTAGTCTCCTGATTAACAAATGACATTGTCGACTTGTAAATCTAAAATATTTTTTAAACAGTACGAGCAGACAATACATATAATTACGCTATACGCCTCTTAGCAGAGTTTTTTATTATATTTAAGATTAATTTTAGATTAATAATATAAAATTTTAGATTATTAACACATGAAAATAAGTTTCCAATACAACAGTAGACACATAGAACACACGTATAACTTCTTCCTTATACCACACCTCTACTACGAATTGTAACAGTAAAATGCTCTTGATATAATACTTTACAAGCTTATCCCAACACGTTAGTTCCGATTAGTAGTCGATAGAATTGCTTTTAATTTTGTAATGTGAAAAAGGACGCAGACGAGCAAGCGAGTCACCTGATGGTAAGTGATCATCGCGACCCCTAACACCCGCAACATGAAAGGAACCTCAAGTGCGCTGCCGGCCTTTGACGAAAGAGTAGGTGCGTTTTGAAGGCCCCAAGTCTTATTGGTTCGGAAATACAGGTCATAATCATAATAAATATATCGACAAAATTGAGCTTTACTGGGGATGAATATTTTCATTTGATCGAAATGGTACTAGATATTCAGGCGTAGTATAAAGACGTTTACATCTACTTCCCCCCGCTGGTAAAGTAAGATCATTCGGAAGCCATTTTAGGCACGCATATCAACTTATTTTGATGTGTTATTATTCTGAAAGATTGTATGGGTTGCCACAGTTTAAAGGTCGGTGTCGTACCAGGCGGCGACGTTGTTGTTGTCGAGCGGCGGCTCGGGGAAGGCGAGTTCGGCGGCGGCGGCGGCCTCGCCTTCGCCGATGTCCATGTCCATCCCGAACCCGCTGCCGATCTCCAGACCCTGCATCGAGTCTATCGGTATTTGATCGTATCCTAGAAGAACAATAATTATTAAAGTAGGTTATGTAGATCGGCTTGCATCTCTGGGAGTGAATTGAATGGGCTGGGTAGCGTGCGAACGAATACAAACTATGCGATAGAAAAGTAAGCACGGCACGTTTGATCTACCTGAATGCTGTTTTGTTAGGAAAAGCCTTCTGTACTAGTACAAGTACTGTAAAGAGGATTGTGACGCGACGCTTAAATTGCGTAGCTATAAAATAACCATACAAATTTAGGTCCGAGCTATAACGTTTGTAATCCTAATTATTATGAAAAACTAGGTTTGCATACTTCCTTATTTTTTATTCTTCCTAAGAAATATTTTCTAATAGAAAAAGAACAGACCCAGTTTTTCATAATATCTACACAATAATCCAAAAAATCGTAAAAATCCGATCAGGTTCTCATTTTGTATGGAAATTTCATGTTTATAATCCATTTGATGTTGTGATTAAACTGATATTGAACCGATGTTCCGGTTTTTCAAACTCAAGGAATCAATCAGTGGTTGATGGTTATTTTATGAAGCGTAGTATGTCAATATGAGCGGAGAGGAACAATGAACATCTGAAAGTGAAAATAGCAGCAAAATAAAGTCAAGTCTTTGGATTTGCTTTTTTTTATATACGTATTGTTGCGCTAAAATACAACGCTTAAGTTGCTGCAAATGTGTGGTTACTGCAATGATGATAGGTCCAATTCAAACCAAAGTTAACTCAATTTCAATTTATCGTTATTAACATATAAGGATTTTACTTTTCCGAAACTTAGATGTTTTAATGTTTTGAGTTTACGAAAATGTATAGAGTACAGTTTCAAGTTGGACCTTAATGTCTTGTTAGCAAGGAAATATAATATTCTCGCACACAGTTTCTGCCAGTCCTGTAGGCAATCTCGTATCTTATTATAAACTAACCAGAATATTAAAAATCACTACACTTAAGTAAAGGTTCACGTAACATAGCCGTAAAATAAACCGTATACATAGATAAATTATGATAAAAAAACAACACCATAAAAAAATATAATTGTTCCATGCACGTTAACAACTATAGTGCCCCGCCGATAAGAAGTCAATTCTTACACCTGTCATTCCAGTACAAATTATAACCTCAAATCCAAGAATAGGTTATAAATTGTACTGCGATGACAGCTGTCAGGATTAACTTCTTAACGGCCGGCCACTATATTTAAAGATTAGTCATAATAAATAAAACATCAAACGATAACACTTATAGTATTCCCTTCACCTGTGTTTAGTGATAAATAGGTCCCGTTTTAAGCTGCGTGTAAAGAAGAGAGAAATATTATTAAACAAATGGTCAAAAACAAATTGATTTAACATATTGGGTGTAGATATTTGATACCACACAATGGCATTACTCATAAGTATAACCAGATTTCAATCTAGAAAATGGTCGATACATCGTTATAGCGGATGCCTTTCCAACGGCTTGCTCATCACTTTCAAAAAACACATAGCAATTAGGTATCAGCTTCTAGGCATCATTTAAAAACGGGATAAAAGCGTTTTCAGTTCACTAAACTTCAAAAAAGGATGGGCGTTTCGTGATGTTAGCAAGGTTAGCTAAGAATTTATATAGAACTTGTTAGTTATGTGAGATGTGTCAAATATCTGCACGTGTTATCATACACCGCCCATGACGCCTCGTCGCGTCGTGAATTCATACAAACGGTGGTCATGGGCACTAAGTGTTAGTGGACAAGCAAGCGGGGACGCAGGTGTGTCTAGTCTTACCTTGCTGGTGGAAGGACGGTCGGGTGCCGTACAGTCCCTCATATCCCTGCTCTGGCCCGAGCATATCCTAGCAAAGGGGCAATGCACGTCAAAATCAAATAAAACAGGGCTAAAACGGTAGGACGTGTGGTTGAAATGAATATTGAGCTTTACAAGAGCAAAAATATAATTTTTTGAAACAAAAACCATTAAGGACATTTTTTTATTATCCCGTGGCACTGATGATTATGATCTTGGACGGACAGCGGGAAGAACTAATTACGACCCTACTTTTTTACCCAACTACGCGAAGCAAAGGTCTATGATTTAATAGTTACTATGTATGTGATCAAAAATTGGATGTCCCATCTACCAACTCTTGTACTGATATTGTTAAATGGGAAGTCATAATGATTCGTCAAGAATATGTAAGTGTCATTCAATCAATCTAAAAGGGATTGAAGGCGTCATACTAATCGCCAGTCGGGTTATATTTTTTATTCAACTTTAATTCATTTTTGTTTTGGTTGCAGGACTAGCTGAGGGTTAATTATTTTATTATATCTGTTATTGATTGATTGATTGATTGTTAAAGAATTACACTAACATAGTTAGTTATTATTATTATTATTCATTTTAGTGGAATTTCGAATATAATCATTAATCTGACACGTAATCAGCCGAAATTAAGGTGTCCCCTTATTTTATCGACACCCATTTCAATAGAACGGGTCTTTGACCGCATTTGAAATCATCACTAGCAATTTTCTGCTGAACCCCTCATGTTTTCAGGTTGTCTTGAATATTAATTACATAGGATAGGTTGGCCTCGACTTGTGACTATCACAAAATATAATCTCCTACAGCTAGAAAAGCCTGGAGAAGTGATACATTCTATGAAATGTGTGTTGAAAAAACAAGGGTAAACCCGAAATTAATGAGATCCGATGGTGTTGATAAAATAAACATCAAACTTATGTAGATACAATATTTAACAAATATAAACCAACAGGTAAAATACAGCCGGCCAGTACGAGGCCAAAAACAAAAATAGTCAGTGTCACAGGATTTTAGTTAGAAACTCTTCAGGGATAAAATAACTTGTAACATTTCAATCATTCAAAGCAAAATATCTAACTACACAAAAACACTCCATCGCACACTCAAACAACAAAACAATGAACATGGGCTAGTGTATTGTTATTGACGACCGACTCGAAGCTGAGGTGACTACGGGAGAGCATCAACTTGTCCACAAACAATCCCCAATATAATAATTAGGTGCAGTTACGCAAGCGTTTAAAAATATCTAACTTGCGTTTCCCAATACATATAGTAAACAGTTCTATAAAATGTTGACATGTTTAAAATAATAAAAAGTTGCAAAAGTATCGTTGAACGTGTGTCATTTTACAACAGAACATTAAAATAAATTAGGCTAGTAAACAATGAAGAGATAGCTGGGAATACACACTAGATTATTTTGATAATTAAGTTCCAATTGCACATCCCTTAGCACCTTGCCCTTGCTTAGAGTTTTACATAGCGACTTGGTAGGTTATTTAAAAATTTACCTGCAAGTCGGGCTGCATGCCCAGATCGTTGGGCCACATCTGGTGATCGTCGCGGAACAGAGAGTTGGTGAGCTCCATGGAGAGCCTCTTCTTGTAATCGTGGGGCTTGTCTTCCGACATGCGGAACAGGACCGCAGCGGCGTATGTCGCCACTCCTGGGAATTGAACACGTGTGAAGAATAGGTAATTGCCAGGGAAATAGTGCAACATAGAAATACCAATCAAGAAAATCTTTAGTATCTGTAGTCAGTCTTGTTTAGCCAGCATAATGAGTCACGTGATTTTATTTGTGTTTGAACAGACGAAGTTAAGATTCAGATGGAAACTTATGGCGGGCTATTCGAGTACTTTTTACGGAGTGGAAATGCATTACGCATCATCGGCATAGGGTTGGCCATATAAAAGCAGGTATGACGGACTCTCACCTACAACTACTCTCGCATGAGAGTAGAAGTAAGAGTCGACCGTCTAAAACCACTCTGACGTTAACCCTCAATTCTGTCACTTGAGACGCTATGGGATCAGCTCGTTACAGCCCTGACACAGCTGTATCGAACAGTTCGTCTGCACTGTTTCAGCAACAACTTTAAAGTTTACGCTTGTTTTTTACATTTTAACAGACTTCATAAAAAGGAGGAGATTCTCAATTTGTCGGGATATGTATTACAAGTTTTAGTATAATTGTAAGTTATAAAGGCAGAAGGAACCTTCGTTGCGAGAGTGCAGTAGCTCCGTGAGCGGCGCGGTGGCGCCCTCGGCCTCGATCATCTCGGCGCCCTCCTTGTCGGCCGCCAGCTCGCACAGCACCCCGGCGGCCACGCGCTGCAACCGAAACGTTACGCTATACGCGACTGGATGCACATGGTGCCTACGGAACTATATGACCTAGGTTGGATATGGACGACATGGGATAACAGGGAAAGTGTAACTACAGCCTAACCCCTACAATATGAAATATGCTAAGAGTCGAATTTAATTTTGAAATTCAAACATACGCAAGTTCGATCAGGGGATAATGAAGTTAGGGAAGGAGTGAGGTTTCGATTTGGAGCGAACTACTAATATAAATGCGATGGTGAGTTCTTCCATCTGTGTCGCTATGTTACACCCACATAGCTGAACAGATGATATTGGCATGATTAGCTTTTCGTATAAAAAAAGTGCCCGAGCTGCCTACTTACTGAATAAATTTCTATACGGTAGGCAGAAAATTGACGGTTCAGTGCGGCGACGCGGTCACGTGACCAGTCACCACGTGTCATCAAACTCACAGAAATAGCAGCTATATTGAATATTTTTATGTAAGGAGCGATTTTTGGTAAAATTGATTACTTTATTGGTTGACCTACAATAAACTTTCCCCCTAAGAAGCTTCACAATAAGGTTCAAACTAAATTTGGGTAGGCACGCAAAGCATTTGGTACAGATCTGCTCTCTAGCAGTTTGCGTATATGGAGCAGATGCATAATTTGTTTTAAATTTGAAATTTAAATTTTGAACTTTAGGAATTCTAGAATATTGGTATTACATATACCAAAATTCGTTTTGTTATTTAATTTAATCTTTTTGAATTTGTATGTTGAAGGCTAGACTAAAAAAAATAAGGAAAATTAGAATGGATATGGAACCTGTATGTTCTCGATCTCGTTGAACAGCAGCTGCACGAAGATGGGCACGACGTTCTGCTGGCGGATGGTGGCGCGGTTGAGCGGCTCGCGCGCCAGGATGTGCAGCGCGCCCACCGCGCCCTCCACGATCTCCTCCATGCGCACGCCGTCGGCGTACGCGCCGCCCGCGCCGCCGCTGCCCACGGACGTGCGTTGCTGAAACAACAACGGTCGGATCAAAACCGTGTACGAGATTACACGTGGGGTATAGTCACCCGTTTCGGAATTAAATATTTGTTAGGAAATTACCGGATTTAATTAGGTTAAGCGTCCTATAGATACAGTCCCCGGGAGACGACTGGCGCTGCGCTGCGCGTCATGCGCCGAGCGCGCGTTGCTACGTCAGCTCATACGCCGGTACACATGCACCGGGATCCGGTATATGAGTCGACGCAGCACTCTGTGTCCCTCCATTATTCTCCCCTTGAACATTTTTACCCGACTGCCGAAAGCGGAGTGTGTGTTTATCAGCCTATAATTATGTGGTTAGATCCTTATTAACGCTCTAGAAACTAAACGCATGGACCGATTTTGATGATTCTTATGGCAATCGATTTGTCAATCTTGTGAGTGTCACTAAAGACATGACAGTAAGACATTGAAATTTAATATGGCGGCAACTAGAAGCCAAATTGTAAAAAATAAAAAAATAAAGGCGACGAACTATGACAAATATTGTATAATTAAATAGGTAATTAAAAATCATTTTTATCTTTTTTCATTTACATCAATTTATAACGATTTTAACAATTTCTTACGAAGTTGGTTAGCAAGAACAGTCCGGTTTTTTAAAGCTTCCTTTTTGATGTTATTGGATTTCGTCAAACTTAACTCGTCACGTAACGTCAAAGATAAATGTCGTAACTAACATAATAGGTACAAGTACACGTAACAGCCTAAACAATCGCAGCTCGGTTAAGCTGTATATCGTACTCAGCGGAATTCGCGAAGCCACGCTCCAATGCGATACAAACAAAGCGCTCTCATGGCGTATCGGCGACCCAGTCACAGTTATCCGATTCGATTCACACTAACTTGAACACAATTTACGGAGGATGCTTAAGGATATCGAACCCAGCATCACGAATTGCAGCCATTGCAACGGCGAACTTGTGTGCCGGGGCATTGTCCTGGTGGAACAGCACAACTTTCGAGAGTTTACATCGCCGTTTTTCGCGGATCTCATTGCGCAATGTTGCTATTTGTTTGGCATATAAAGTGCCCGTAATAGTAGCTCCATGCTCGAGATACTCAATCATTACTACCCCTTTACCATCCCAAAAAACAGAGCCCATGACCTTACCGGCAGATGGGCCCACGTTGAATTTCTTCGGAGTTGGAGATGATGGCCTTTTCCATGTCATAGACTGCAGTTTCGTTTCAGGGTCATAATGATGGAGCCAAGTTTCGTCCATCGTTGGTCTTGCTGTATCAGGTCCAAAGCTTCTTGACAAATCTCGACTCGTTTGTTTTTGCGTGTCAGTAAGCATTCTTGGTACCCAATGCGCAGATACCTTTTTCGAGTTCATGTGTTCATGCACGCTCCCCGTTAAAATCTTTACATTTTCAGCAATAAAACGAACCGTGACACGACGATCCGCCAAAACTAAGTTTTCGACTTTTTTCACATTTTTTTTAGTTAGCTGCAGTAGGGCGTCCGGAGCGGGGGTCGTCCATGGTCGATGTTCTTCCACGTCTAAATTCGGCGCACCAACGTGCGATTGTCGAATACGGAGGAGCTTTAGACCCTAAAGTGTCGCGCAAATCTAAATTGACTTGGTCCGTAGAAAAAAAAAACAAACAAGTATTTGATAACGGCACGCAGTTCAATTTTCTCCATTTTGGCTAACGTACTCAATAGCATTGCAAAGAAATTACCGTAATTTTTTAAACAAAAGACAGTTCGTTTTTTTTTCATAGTAATCAGCTAGATAGAATAGCTTTACCGGCCAGTATTTAACTTCCTAATATTGAAAGAGTTTGCATCTCATTCTCACTTTTTATTGAACGCCCCTCGTACTAACACTGACACTAGAATGAACCAGGGTCTCGTAGGCCTCACGCCGAACGCAACTTAGACCTCACACCGAACGCAACCTAGGCCCTGACATCACCCTACCATACGCACGGCTTCATGCATTTGTCAGCTCTTCCCCCAAGCCGAAAGTGGTAAAAACAAAGCCACTCCGGATCTTGGTGGGACCCCTGAGTGTTCGATTTGCATGCGCCGTTCTCCACCTGGCCCGCCGCGCCGCTGCTGGTACCTGGTGGGGCCGCCCCTCGGCTATTCCCGCGTGCGCGGGGCATGAGCGGCGGCCCCACCAGGTACCAGCAGCGGCGCGGCGGGCCAAGTGGCTCCAACGCCATGTCATCCGCGCGTTCGCTAACAGTTTGTAAGTAATCCTTCCTGCATGTATCGCTCTTTCTCGTCCTTGCAGCCACAGGAGGGAACGGCTTCCACGCTGCCACTCACGGTCTCCTTAATATAGTAGTACGCGTGACTAATTCAACCGCGAGGTCACCACTCTAGGAGATTACATGTGGGTTGTAGTGAGTCGTTTCCGGAATTAAATGCTGCCGGAATACAGTCCCCGGAAAACGCCCAGCGCACGTTGCTACGTCAGCTCATACGCCGCGCCCGTCCCCAATACATGCACCGGTATATGAGTCGACGCACCACTATGTGTCCCTACAACCGCTCGCGGAGTTCAAATGATTACTACCACGCGCTATAGATATTATCTTGCGCGCTAGCGCTCCATGTTGACTATTGTGGAACCCCCCAGTGGCCCCAGTGAGTGCGGGTGTAGAGCCTCACCCGCTGCGTGTCGTTGAAGGCGCGCATGAGCAGGCGCACGAGGTGGTGCACGGCGCCGTGGTCGCGCAGCGGCGCGTGGTTGGCGGGGCACAGCGCCAGGTTGCGCACCAGCCCCACCACCGCCTTCACCAGCGGCCAGCGGGACGGCGGCTGCAGCAGCTTCACTATCACCTGGAATACGTGCCAGGCGGTATAGCCGGTGCCGGACCAATTACGGATATGTTACCATTATAATAACACATACAACAGCTGTATCCATGTAATGGATAAATGTAGAAGATACGTTTTAACTAAGTTTGAACTAACAAATTTACTGACTGAGAACGCAAGCTACAACACGAACCGATACATTCACTCGATCAAAACTAAAGTATCCTGTGATGCTAATAGTCCATATTTTTTAATGAAACTTATTGGTCCAAGGTTTTTTTTTAAACAAACCTTTCCTAACCCGAAGGATATTTTTGGATCCTATTGAGACTATATTAATGCAATAAATACCAGTTTTTGGCCAGTAATCATCTGCTTATTGAGACAACAATCCCAAGCTCGGGCGGTCATAATTTTAACTCAGATCCATTGGTCACCTCCCAACTTTATCAGACCATGTCTCACATACCATAATACTAAATAGTCATCGGGTTTGCACTCCAACAGAACAGGTACTGATTTAAAATTGACTAAATAATGATAGTAAGATAGTGAAAATGTTGTTCCTAACGGGCAGTCCATAGTGCTGGCGCACAGCGTTCTGCGCCATCTCGCTCTCGACGTGGCGCGAGGTGAGGTGCCGCAGCGCGCACACGGCGGGCTCCGTGATCTCCTCGCGGTCGCCGGCCGAGACCACGGTGCGCACCAGCGCGTCCACTCCGCCGGCCTGGCACACTGTCACCTGGGAACACGACGGATACAAATTAAATTATATCAAGTATGGCACTCCATTTCATCTACCAGACACTGACTATAGCTTTTATGATGAAGCCCGTTAACCTAGAAACTCATCGACTTTACAATGTATATCGAATTGTCACCAGTGGGCGTAGAATGGCTGCGTCTATATCGCGTGTGTGGATAAAGCATACGTCACTGTCGTACTTATTTACGTGTCTAAAGGTGACGTATGCCTTATCCAAACTTTGTCACGCGATAAACGCAGACATATTAGGGGGCTCTACAATTCCAAGTTAGCGATCTTCGAAAATCGACAAAATGTAAAGGATTGACGTAAGCTGATAGCAATTTAGGTCAACTTCATGCATTTCGAGTCGAATGAAAACAGAAACGACTGCAGGTTTTGCAGCTTGGCTAAGCCACGAGGCTCGACAGATAGTTCACACCTTGTCCCACTAAACAGTAGGTCCTCACCTTGTTCCGCTGATTGTTGCAGGTGAGGTTAGACAGGATGCCGGCGGCGCACGTTACGATGTTCACGTCAGTAGAGGCCAGCACCTGCACGAGGCTCGACAGCAGGTTCTCCAGCCCCTCCACCTGGGGGAAGGTCAACTAGCACACATATACTTATTGCACACTTCACATCTCAAACTCTACTATACACAAAGTAATTGTAACAATTTTTGCTAAGCACTCCTGCCTTAGGTTGTGAAGATAAATTTATTTAAACATGACAAGAATATAAAACGATTTACAAAAAGAATATTAAGTATTATTAGAAAAAAATGCTTATTATGAAACCAATTCATCATTCATATTTGTTTTACCTTAGTGGCTGCATCAGACAAATTCCTCAGGGTCCAGAGGCAGTTCTGCACCAGACGGCCGCTCGGGTTGCCAAGATGCATAGCTAGAGCCTGCATGCCGCCAGCCTCCACAATAGCGGGTTTGTTGCTTGAGCACACTGAGAGAACCTGTTGCAAAAGAAAACTTTAGACTTCTCATAATCAAATAAAGTGAACTCATCTGATCAATTATATGATTTACCTTCAGAACCCTCGAAGTAGTCCACAGCAACTTCTCGTAATCGTAAGAGCGCATTATTCGCACCAATTCTATCGGTCCCTGAGACGCCAGAATGATAAGCTTCGATTCCTGATTTCCATAGGCCAAAATCTGAAGACAGTCTGTCACAATCGCTAGGAACTTGACGTTGTTCCTTTGAAGCAAGGCTACCATTTTCTGCAGCCCTCCAGCTAGACGGACCGCCATTTTGGAACCATCCTGATGCAAAAGCAAGTTATGTAAGGTGGTTATGGCGTAGAACAAAACTGATTCCACTGGGGAGCTCAGAAGTTTGACCAAAGCGGGGATTCCGCCGCTTTTGAAGATAGCAAGTAGACCTTGACGGTGGTGGGATAAATTGTGCAGGGTCCCGACTGCTCCCTTTGTGGTCTCGAGATCGTTGCTGTTGGAAATGGCGCGCACTAAAGCCGCCACCATTTGAGGGGAGTTCATAATGGCGTGACGAGAGGCCTCTTTCTTTGAGAGCTGGTGAACCATCATGGCAGCTTGAGATACCACCACTTGATCTTCGTCATTCAAGAGTTTGATCAATTCAGGAATTGCTCTAAAAAAAAAGAATAAGTATTGTTAGGTAAATATAATTATTATGTGGGAGGTTCTGAAATTAGCACAGAAAGTCAAAAGTTAAAGGCTTTTACCTGGTAGCCAAATCAGCGTCATCCTGATAGTTGATCAGATTAACAACAGCGTGCTTCAGCATCTGCGAAGGCTCGGATAAGCGCTGCACAGCAGTTGGTTGCGCCGGGTCCAACTGTGTAGAGGGTATTTCAATACCCTCCTCCAGGGTTTCCGGGAACATGGCAGCCCGGACGCGCTGAGAGCGCGTCTGGGACAGTTGCTGGTTCATATCTGGTAATTAAAGAAATAATGAAAAAACATTTATTTACATATAATGTAACAAATTTACAAAGAAAAACCTAAAAAGAAAGAATGGTTCCAGCTTAGCATGTTACTGGTTTTTAAGGCCAGAGCTGGTCTTCTGCAAGAACCACGTTGTTTAATTAAATTACAAGTAAAGTTACCTTGTGTCAGGGAACAATGGAATATTAATTAAAAAATTGTTAAAGAATTGAGGTAATCTGAATGAATGGAATGAAATACAAATAGGAATACTTACCATCAACTTGCTCCTGTGTAAACCCTTGGGCAAACCCTTGGTCCAGATCAAACATGAGTTGGTCACCTTCCATTTCGTCATCTTCCTTTCCAGTAAGTGATGGAACCTATAATAAAAGACATTTGTAAATTATTAGTAAAATTAAAAATTACTCTAATTCAAAGTTACTTTAATGTAATTGATTTGCAATTGCACCAGGTGATAAACGAATTTAGAAATACTGCTGCTATTGTAAAGAAATGTTATTAGCTATGTTATCCATTTGGTTAAAATAACACTACCAGTTTTATTATAAATAGTGCAACTGACACGTTGACCTATTTACTTTATGAAGCAAGATGCTGTAATTAATAAAAAAAGGGCAAAACTCCATATGATTGATCCGATCTAATTTACTTTTGTATTTTCAGGAAAAAACTTTGTCAGACAGAATGTCATACATAGGTGGACACATAATTAGAAACACTTGCGTTTTGTTCCATATATCACCAATCAAAAAGATACATTTTACTTTAGATCATTAACTAAGATCCAAGCTGATGTACAATTAGGGTGCAGCTCCACTGAGGCAGAGACCAGCTGAGAAGAGCGGAGCTGTGCCAATATTAACAAATACAAGGCGCGTGTGGTCATGTCGGGCGCGCCTTTGTGCACTTTAGCTTAGATTCTATTGGTTAATATTGGCACAGCCCCGCTCCGCTCGTTTCCGCCTCAGTGGAGCCGCACCCTTAACCCCTGTTAAAAACTGAACTTATATTTTATGGGGATTTAAAATCTCAAATTCCAAAGCATTTATTAGTTAACAATAACTATAACTAACAATAAAATTGGTTGAGAACTTTTAGATTAGTTGCCAAAATTAAAAAGCCATACTTTTATTCGATTGCGTGGGAAAAATGGAAGAGTTTCTAATTATGTGACCACAGATAACATGTATGTATGTCTAAGACTAGTCATAGTCGTTATCTCTCTCAGAGAAAACTTTGTATATTAGAATAGAACAGAAAAGAATAGAAAATATTTATTTATTATTAGCAATCAAGTCAATATCTCAAGTGTTACCTGTGTTGCTGCCCCAGAGTTGATACCAGAATCCACAAGATACGAGTTCTGCTGCCACAGCAAAGTCTGCTGCTCTTTGCTTGGTGCCATCGGCACGTCAGACCCACCATAGTTACTGTGAGACACTGAAATTTACACAATTAGAAGTAGTCAATAAGTTTATTGGTTAATAATAATACAACTGAGCTAGCCCGTGTTCACCTTTAAAAAATGAACTTTCTTCACTGCCAGCACTGTCAATTTCATTTCAATTTTCAATTCTTTCATTAATAAAATCAAAACTATTTATTATGCAATAATAATAAAAATATATTTGAGATCTTCATAACATAACATAATCATTTGACACATTAGTCCCCCAGAAAAGACACTTTAAAAAAAAATGCTTTGCACCCCTGTGCTCGGGTCATCAATTTCTATGTGTACCAAATTTCAACTCAATTGGTCCAGTTGTTTCGGAGCAAAGTGTCTGTGACATACAGATGGACAGACCGACGCACGAGTGATCCTACAAGGGTTCCGTTTTTTCATTTTTTGTATGGAACCCAATTTTTTTTAAAAACTTACTAGAAGACAATGTAATACAGGAACAATTAAAGAGTTGCTCTTACACAAGCAGAATCCATATTACTTATTGTAATAAAGTAGTATAGATATGTTGTATTGTTTAAAGTTTGAATATAAGTACTTTACTTTCACTTTAGTGTTAAGTCCCAGACTGTATCAATGCTTTTGCACACCTGTTCTTGATGCGTGAGCAGTAAAAGCAACTGCTGGATTGTTATGCTTATTAAAATTTGGTGTGTCAATAAATAAATACTACTACTACTTTTTGAGTTTTATGTATTCCTGAGTCTTGGATGTTTACTATGTATTTATGTATCTATTTCCCTATTGAAGCTAGAATATTCTTAAAAGCTAAGTCTTGGAACTAGATTGATCATATCACTTTTCGTAGTTTATAATCAAAAGCATGCAATAATGCTAATGGCAATAATTAGAGATGCGCCAAATATTTGTTTGGTATTAGGTATTCAGGGTATTCGGCATATTTTTCACTATTTGTATTCGGCCAAATTATTCGGTTTGGTTCCAAATATATTTTTTGTTTGAGTATTTCTATTTTCTTGGCTAAACGACATGGTATAGAACTAAAAGACAAAACTTCTTATGTAAGATTCATGTTATATTATAAGACTAAGAAATCTTATAAACGATGTTTTGAATAAAGCTATTAAACTTTAAATCAACATTTATTTTAGAACCTGTTTGCGACAAAACAATGAAATCGTAAACGGAATAATTTGGCCAAATATCCGGTTCGGTAAAATGTATAATAACTCAAAGTAACACAAGTTACATTAGTATAATTAAATAAAAATAGTAACATCAATGAAAATGTATAGTCTACCAGTCACACAATGAATCCAAGCACTGGTAGGTAATATTTATTTATTATCAAATGTTATCTGAAATATTCTAACATAAGACATAGTTGTCAACCCTATTATTTATACAACATGATTAGCTAGAACATTATTGGTATATAAATGTTATTGGCTACATAAATCAAGAAGGAAGAACAAAGATGATTTATTATTGATCAGAATGATCAGCTATGAGTCCTAAATCCCAACAGGGGAATATAGGAATTGAAGGTCATGATGATTGATCAGAAAACCCGAGTTATGTTTTACACATTTTTTTTCAAGCAGTAAATGATTTTACATGATAAAAATAAACCTAACACTAGATTCTTACTGAGCGACCCGTCGAGCGATATGACAAAGTTGTTGTACATCAAAATTTAACTTTATGTTGAATTAACAAGTCACAAAATGTCAAAAAATCTATGCACACATGTTGTGTGTAGGACACCTGAAGGGTTAATTGAAACAAATAAGTAATTAATAAATATCAGCATAGGTATGCCACGATAGAGACGCGATTTAAAGCTCCCACCGTCAATGTCTATGATATGAGTCACCATAACAATCATAATAAGTAGGTACTGGGACTGACCAAGATTAGGTAAACTAAGATTTACCACCAAGTAACTTTAATAGCAGTATGTGTTTTACTTACTGGTGCGGCTTTGCGAAGACGGGATCTGATAGCTCATGGTTCGCAAGCTGCAATCCAGCGCTCAGCGTCTACAACAAAACTACCATGAGATTATTGCTGCGACTATCGATTCTTCTCACTCGTCATGAATAGGCACTCGAAAGATTTACATTATACAGAAACACTTCCAGCCGCCTCGTGTTTTATTCAACCCATGACTAAAATCAAAGGCATAAAACCAAATAAACAATTACAAAAGGGGATCACATGAACTAAATACCACACCCGACTTTATTATTACAATCGATACATTGTTTCAGTACGAAACTGACGCCTAGCTATTACAAAAATGGAGCATGCACCTTACCTTAGTAAATAAGACGTACACGATTGACAAAACTCGTATATAGATAACTTTTTATTGAAAATATCCTTTCAAGCATACACCATCCACCGTCAAAACTCTGACATGACAATATGGCGTCCGTATGTGAATGTTTCGATTACAATCGGAGCAGACCGGTGGCTATATTGTTTGCTCACTTTCACTCATTTATTTTAGATAAGTTGATCTCAGTCTCTCATCAAAGTCATCAAAGAAAAGAGAAGCCAACATAAGCAAACTAACTTCTTTACGTTCCATACTACGCAATACATTTTCTTTATGCTTTACTACGAGAAAGTTTACTGGAACAAACATCGCGATCGAATGAAAACCCAAAAGTAATAAAACATACCTGAATATTTACAGTGTCCGAAAAATATAAAAAAATGCTACTTAAATTAATTACTGTATTAGTAAAACCAAAAAATGGGGACAAAAACTGCAAATGAAAGCCTGTTCCATCTCTTTCTCTTGATTTTATCTCGAATGACGAGTGACAGGGATGGAGCAGCCGTAACTTCAAACTTCGATTTTCAAAGTAGATTCTCGGCTCTTTCTGCCAATTTAGTCTCAAATGACAAGAGAAAAGGACGGAGCACACGAAGTTTCGAATTTTGTGCTTCATAGTAATTATTTACATTTGGCAGATTTCGAAGTTTGCGTTAGCGTACAGATTGGTTTCTTTCGTATTTTCACGGAAATAAAAGTTATATATCAAAAATCTTTAATCTGTATTAAATTTTGACTAGTCAAACCTTAATATTGCATAAAAAAAGTTTTTAACAAAACGATTATTTTCGCTTGCGTTTTCCAACCTTATTATTAGTTATTATCTCAAATAGGGAACCCTCGGTTCGCATCGCATGTCCTACTCGCAAGAAACTTACCTAATAGAATATAGGTTTAGTAGATACCTATCGTAAAAAAGTCATGCATATAATTTTACGTTAACCAATCAGAAGCAGTGATATGATATGACTTGACTAGCTGCTGCTGAATAATCAAGACAGAATCACTCGGAATTTTCTAATGATACAAAAACAATGGAATTTGTTATTTTTGAACTTTCGCCCCGAGAAGGTTAGAATTAGAAGTGATGGTCAACATACATTAGTATCCCTTAGTAGTACAGCCATATAAAAAAATAATTCAAAACCTTCCAAAAAGAAAATGACACTCCATAATGTCTAACACAAAAGGTAGTACTCAGTTACATTAATGATGAATCAATATTGAAAAGCCTACGTTTGAATGATTTGAAATAAGAGTATCGACGGAGCTCCGCTCATGCGGAGCTCCTATTACTGGGTGGTTTGGCCCTCGGGGCCTGCTGCAATACTAACATAACCTAAACCTATCTCTTTTCCATATTTAAATTGTTGAAATTTTCATAAGAGTAAGGAAATTATATTTTAACGTTTTCTATGTAGCGTAATTTATGTTAATATTTTCTAATAATGTACTGACTGTACACCAATTTGACATTTCTATTTCCGACATTCAAAAACAAAGACTTTTAGAAAATCAGTAATTTTGGGAAAAGGATATTTTGAGTTTTGTACATAGTGCGCACCCGTGCATTTTGGCATTCAGACCTACACCGCCGCACAGTTTTATTAGATGCGCATGACCGCTGGGCTTGTACTTTGACAGGGGAAATGGTGCGAATGCCTACTCCCCTGCGTGTTGCTCGATGGCTACAACCCTTTCTCTCGATTTAATCTTGAATGTTGAATGAAGGGGATGAGAATTCCGAAGATTCGATTTTAGTGCTTCGCTACATCCACTGGCGACCATAGATTAGGTACCTACATTATTTATAAATAAATAAATAAATACATTATTTAAATGGCCAAAGATAATAGTGGATAAACCTATTTTCTTTGAAAGAAAATAAAGCGCCGGCCGCCATTTATAGAAAAAAAAACAAAGAGTAAGAACACAACACGTATACGAAAAATCTTGGCGCAATCTGTTGAATGAATTAGCTGTTACGTTTATTGTAACAAGAAAAGCAGATACAATGACTACGGGTTTATCGAACATTAAAGATTACAGTCGTCATAATTTGCATGAAGTTGATTCAGATATTCAAGTTTTTCATGAGGAGTTCAAGACACGACAATTAGCGTCTTGGGATGAGAGGACATCTAAAACTCCTTTCGTGTCATTTGCCGAGAAGAAGCTGAGCGTGGAAGACGTGACCTGGCTTCAAAATAACGAAAAACTTTTCATTCATGATACGCCCAACGAGAGAATTGAAAAGTTGGATTTTTTACCGGCGTTAGGGTATATTTGCTGCATGACGTACTCTCCGGCAGGCGATCACCTGATTGTGGGATATTCATCTGGTATCATACAGGTATAGTTTCGTTAATAGGTTTCGCCCGTCTTTAGGGTTCTGAAGTCAGTTTTAGACGTATGCACGCAACACCAAATAAGTAATAATAATTTTGTTACTTGTTAATTTTTATTACGGTTTTTTTTCTTTCTTTTTGTTTAGCTTAAGTTACTTTAGTGTGTGCGTGTGTGTGTGCTATGTGTGTGTAATCTTCCGTGGTTTCACAGGTGGCTTCAACGGAAGACCAGCGTTGGTTTTAACGCCAGCATAACGCTGAGTTGGAACCATTTCATGACAACACGTTTTTTTGTCTACATGGCAGTATTTTGTTTAGTTTGGTTTATCTGTTTGTCACGAATAAACGTTTTTTCTTTCTTTCTATCTTTTACCATCTTCGTCATATAATGTCTGGGACTACTTAATAAGACATAGGAATAATTTAGATATTTAGAAAGGTACTTGCCTGATTAACATTTTTTTCCTTCATAAGTAGAAATTTAAAACATTTTTATTACTTACATACACCAACGAGTACCTACGATTGTTTTCAAAATATTTAATATCTACGAGGGGCGGCTGAAAAGTTCTAAGCCTAAGGTAGAAAAAAAATGTTCAGATTTTTTTTACTATTTTTATTTTTCAATATAATCTCCCTCTAATTCAATGCATTTATTACATTTTTTAAATAATGCTTTTAACCGTTAAAAAAATAAGTTTTATTTTGGCTGTCGAAATGTTCCTGTACAGCCGCCTTCATCTCTTCATCACTGCCAAATCGCTTTCCCCTTAAATCTTTCTTCAAATTGCTGAATAGAAAATAATCACTAGGGGCCAGATCTGGACTGTAAGGTGGATGGTCAATTTCCTCGAAGCCAGTTTCCTTCAGAGCAATCTTGGCAACACGAGCGGTGTGAACGGGGGCGTTGTCTTGCAAAAACAAAATGCCTTTGCTCAGTTTGCCCCTTCGTTTCTCGACTATAGCTTGTCGCACTTTTCTTAATAGCTCAGCATAATAAACTGCATTTATTGTAGAGCCTTACGCCAAATAGTCTATTAAAAGAATGCCATCGCAATCCCAGAACACGGTGGCCATTAGCTTAGACGCCGATCTTTGAACCTTGAATTTCTTTGGCAGCCTTTCACCGTTTTCGATCCACTGCATAGATTCAGACTTCGACTCTGGATCATACTGTCTGATCCATGTTTCATCAACAGTTACTATGCGGGAACAAACTTCATCTTAACCTTCTTCACATAATTCTAAAAATGCCTGAGAAGTTTGAACACGACGTTCTCTATCGAAAGCTGTGAGCATTTTCGGCACCCAACGAGCACTTACTTTTGTCATATGCAAATGTTGATGCAAAATCTCTCCAACTCTTTCCTTACTAATACCTAAGGCTTCAGCTATTTGCCAAACCTTAATTCTCCGATCCTCTAATACGAACTTTTTGACTTTTTCAGTATTTTCTTCAGTCACAACCGATATTGGCCTTCCTGAGCGAGGATCGTCTTCGATCGACTCCCGTCCAAGTTTAAAAAGTCGACTCCATTTTTTAACAGTGGCATGAGAAGGGCCAGATTCACCGTAAATACTAGACATTACTTCAAAAATTCTTTTCGGCGATTTGTCACTTTTCGTGAGGAACTTAATGACTGCACGGTGCTCAATTTTCGTGATATGCGTTGATAATTCACACATGATGACCTTTAGCGTCGGATATCTCGAGATGTATTAAACAAAAGACGACATTTTTTTCTTTTATTTAATAACTTTTTAAATGGACTTTTTAGTGGCCAGTATCGCTAACGCATATGAAACCTCAAAATACCTTAGGCTTAGAACTTTTCAGCCGCCCCTCGTATGCCTTTAGTGGCCATTTTTGTTTGTACCATGCAAAACGCTCTGAACTGTCCAACAATAAATGGCAAGAAACGTACACATGTAAACTACCCGTAGGTGGCCACTATCGGACAGACTGTTAGACATTTTCTCGCACAAGTTTCCAAGCAGGTGTAAGTCAAAGTATTCCTCAGGATTGGCAACGCGTTATCAATCTAAGATAAACGCTCAGTATTTCATCAGTTCAGTCCATCAGTTTGGTCAGAATCACCCGAGAATGATCATCTAACCCACGGACTGGCGGACTGATAGTGCGCACTATTGAAAATTAGATAATTTTAAATTGTTTCCTTCTATCCTTTGTGAATGATGGGAAACTGATCGTGTAAGTAACCCATTCGTATAATTTTCGCGTCAGTCACCGTTCACGACGAAATGGTGCCAGACGTGTCACACAACACAACATATTTATTTTTCATCAGTCCAAGCGGATAGACCCAACTGATGAAATACTGAGCGTGTAACCTCTCTCTTAATGTTGTATAAATGGGCCAATCCGTAATTACGGCATTAGTTTTACCTACATATAATTTTATAAGCCGTCATCTCATCTAGTAGGCTACTTAAATATCACAATGAATGTACGAGAAACTATAATTTCCGAATTTGCCAGCAGAGTAAATCACTATTATGAAACTGATATCGATCTCCGGAATATTTGGTACCCTTTATTCTATCAAGGTACACTGGATAAGGACCGTTATAGTTGGGTGGAAAAAAATAACGAAGAGTTTTTAGATAAAACCCCCAATGAGATTTTGTATGAAAGGTTTTTTTTCTCTGAATGCGGTTACATTACGGCGTTGGCGTTTTCTCCTAATGGAGGGCATATTATAGCAGGTCATTCGAGTGGCTTAATACAGGTAGGTTAACTTGGTATTAGCATATTCTCTGTGCCAACAACTATTAGTCCAACAATTCCGTGCCCGACCTCCGCGGGTTGACAGACGTACGCCGGGATCTGTAGCGAGAAGCGTTCGTCCATCACTTCGCACACGTGGGGCGGCCAAGCACGCACTAGTTGACCTGTAGGTACTTATAGGAGATAACGCAAGGAACTAAAGGTTCAATTCCATTGGTTAATAGCATGCTTGTAGCAAACCATCGACGGGTTGCTTTAACATTTCTGAGCCAAAAGCTATTGCAGCCACACAATGTATCACGAAAAGCATGCAGGCTATATATAGCGCCATCAAACTGGGCCTTTACATCCAAAAAGGTCTTCGGGTTTGTACTTCTCTCTCACTCGTTCTTTTTTGCTCTTATGATAGCCCAATCGACTTTAGGGACACTTTTCCCACCGCTGACGATGAATGAGAACCGAGTTGACCCAGCGATCAACTATTAAAATATATGTCTCATTTATTGACACGGGATCTAAATCTTTTGTCCCTTTCTTGAGCGGGAAAATAGTCTATAACTAATGGCTTCCTCATCGGCGCGGCGGTGGGACAAGTACCTTAACCGAACCTAAAGACTTTTTAAGAGTTATATTGTTCTATACAATGCCATGCGCAGCCAGCTTAGTACTCAGTACATTGCATTCAGAATACGGAGGATACTGCTGGGGTTAAACTGAAGTTAAAGTGTATCAGGGAAGTTTACAGAGTCTCAGGTGGTGGGTTTCAGGCAATGCTGCTTAACAGAAGCCTATAGAAGCATTACTTTACTGCTGACAAAAGTCTAGTTACGAAAAATGATAAGACTTGCCAATCGCTTGAGAAACACGTCAAATTTTGGTATTCTCTGCTACATTTCAATGTTTTCTCTTTGACTATAATCATATCTACTTAATTGGATATTGATTGATTGATCAATCCGTCAATTCCAGATGCGCCACGGCACCACGGGCATGGTTCTGTGTACCCTGCGTCAGATTCAGTTCCCTCCGAAACCGGTTTACGCTCTGGAGTACAGCCTCGTGGAAGACCGGGTTTGCTATGCAGCTTGTATGGATGGGGCTATCTACCGCATTGAGGTCCCTAATGTAAGTATATGTACTTAAGTCGCTACTTTTAGCGTTATTGTTATTTTTGGTCATACACAGTGCTTGTCAGATTCGCCCACCGAGGGTTCCGGACAAATTTGTAGGTAAGTACCTACATATTAAAATCTACGTTTTTTGCGGCATAACGGCCGTATATTTTTTACGTACTTAAAAGTCCGATTTTCTCACAGCTTCAAGGGACTGTAAACTGGAGTAGGTTGGCAATTTCAACTAGAACGCGTTCCTGAGAGTCTTGACAGACAGACGGACGGACGGACGGGCGGACGGAGGGACGGACAACAAAGTTTAGTGATCCTATAAGGGTTCCGTTTTATCTTTTGAGGTATGTAACCCTTATAATGGCACGATACCAAGTCATCACACAAAATACTTACATTATGATAATGTTACCAATATATGACAAACAGAGCTGGTATTTATTTTTAATTCCTTTTTATCAAGCGCCTTTACTAGCGCTTATCACAAACGTTGCCTTTGTTATCACCGTAACTGTACCAAATGAAGGTAGATTCACATTTAAAGTTGTATTTGAACTGCTTAGACTAGGTGCAAACGCATCAAACGTTTTTGTTGACATAAGCCGTCGACATGATTTGTCATCAGTGCGTCAATCGTAAACATTTTGTCGATTTTCGAAAAGCGTTAACTTTGCGTTCGGCATATTGACTATGCCCCTAGCAGTGTTAGTCTAGCTCTGCCATGGTATTACCGGGCCGATCACGGAGTTGCCGTGGTTTACATAAAGGTAGATATTTTTAACTTTTACGTTTACAAAGGTAAGATGGGGCAAGTGCTGCAACGGGGCAGGTGCAACAAGATTCAGCTCGCATAAAATACAAGACAATGTTTTGGCTCGGTTGCACCAGCTGTGATCACGGAGAGACTGGTTTCAGTGATATCATCGTTTGGAAATAAACGCCAAACTAAATCTTTAGACATTGTGCACTAAAAAATGGCTGACTGCTGAGTTTCTTGCGTCGTTTCTTCTCAGCAGGGTTCTCCTCTTATGAAGCGCTGGTAGTATCTTGACGTGTAAAAGTGCCCGAGCGGCCTACTTACTTAATAAATGACTTATACTTTTATTTTAGGTACTAAGCGGAATTGCATACAAATATCAACTTTATTGGCATAGTTAATAATTTCGGTCTACCGTCTTAGATTGCACCATCAACCGATGCCCCACCGCAGTACTGCATCAAAGCGGACCCAAACCTGGACTGTCTGGACACGCAGTTTTACGGAGCACCGGGCATCTCAGGCTACTGCACGCCTTTTCTTACCCGTAAGTGTAATAAAATAAAGCTAATTTCCCGCTTACAAATACTGTTCGCAATAATATGTTCCGGTATACGGGTAAGACGGTTGCTTGAATTTACTGAAATTGAGGCATTCCTCGCTCCCCTTCCCCTTTCCGCATTTTGCATTTCCCCGATCTTAATTTTTCAATCCGGATTTCTCCCAATTTCCAATTTTCCTATTTGTAATTAGTTCCAAATAAAGTACGTTTATTTAGGTTATGTTATTTATGCAGCAGGTCTGAAGGGCAGCACCCAGAAATTAAAGCTCCGCGTAAACGGAGCTCCGTCGACTCCATCAAATTGATTAATTGAATGGGAACAATGTTATTGGGGAAACCACGAGGAAAAATTAAATTCGGGAAAAAAACGAATGGCGCTTTTAATTCTAAGAAATAATTGGTTTGGGAAATAGGTAGGGAATATAAATGGATTTTTTAAATCGTATTTATAAAATGACACAGAAGATCATCCAAAGTGAAATTAAAATTAAAATCGGCCAAGAAATACAGATGATACAATTATTTTAAACTGCTATTTAAACAGCAGTTATACAGAGAGATCCGATACGCAATTCGCAAGGAAACCACCCTCGCCTGCGCAATATTTAATTAGCCGTTAACTAAGTTAGGGCTTACAGTCTCGGGATTTGCAGGTCTGTCAATTGTAAGAGCTAGGCCTGGAAGTACCAGATATATAGGCTCTATTGGGTCCCGAGTCTGCAAGCTCTAGTGGTAGATACGAGTACCTACTAGAGGTTTAAAAACAATTCAAAAAAAAAACGCTGCATCCAGTGGGAAAATGCAGATCGGACAGAAGGCATTGATTATTCGTAGCTTCAGCGGCACTAATATTATTTTTATCGTTCAGAACGGTCGCCAGTGCTCTCCATGGGGCTATCAAGTGACCAGCTGAAACTCATCGTTGGGTATGCCGACGCGTCCATTAAAGTGATCGACATGGAAACCCAAGAGGTCAGTAACGCTCTTCTAAACGTCATTTAAAATATTACAGTTCAACTACAAAGCGATGTACTCACATTTAACCCGTTATTACAATGTAGTAAGGTGTAAAAGTGGAGTGGTACATCTCTTTGTACTCAACTGTACTTACGTAAGAATTTTTCGTAATTTAGACACGTATTTAGCACTGTAATTTTTTTAATCCGTCTACGAACGGTCCTAGAGTCTAGAGGGTTATTGAAAGCTAAAATGATATAGGTGAAAAACGTAAGTAAACGATCTCTTGCATGTAGTTGTGTACAAAACTGTTATGGAATTTACGTCATATTTCAAATATAGAATGTCGAACGGTCTATACAGGTCTGTTACAATTACATGCAATAGGTCATTTACTTAAGTTTTTCAACTTTAATGTTTAAACTGTGGAAGTCCTTACCTAACTAATTAAAATAATGGTTTAACCTTATTTATTTAACTATTATTTATTTAATCTTTATCGCACAAAAAGCAATATTGACGAATTTAATATCTAAGGGCATTCTCTGCGAGTCCAGCAAATAATCAAACTGAAACGAACTCAGTTACTTCAATGAAGTAAGGTTAAAAAATACATGTCTTTGATGTCATCCGTACATCGGGTGTCCGGTTGATGTTGCCTTAAACTAAACCCTACAATCAATCTTACTAGGTACCTACTTGAGATATTCAAGGACGATAGCGGTCTCTAAAATATAAAATAAGCTTGAATATTACCTTCAATTCCTTTCAAATTCAGTAGTTAAATTTACATATATTAACTACAGGGTGCTGCGTAAATTTACGGTTATTGTATATTTATTTCGTTCAGTGCTAGGAATAAAACGATAGGTTTCAGACTCGACAGGTGTTGAATTTATTGTTATTAGCTTTCAGTGTTTAGACTGCAGTGTATGTTTTATGCATTTAGTTACATGTCTTCTTAATAGGTACCCTCCTAATAAATTTGCCGTCTTTAAGGTGATAAACGTATTGTTGTTTATAGAAAACTCTTTGGTTTTTCAACCGACTATTATTGGTCCCTTACTTATACCATGGGTATGGGTGGTATTAAATGCGGAAGAGTGTTTGTTTGTTTTGTCGGTTCAATGTCTTAACATATCGATGTTTATTAAGTTTAGTTAAAGTTTATCTGGAGACAGACATTGGGTACTTTTTATTCTGCCAAACCGAACAGCACCCGATAAAAGATAGGTCATGTTTGGATTTCTATTTCTGCAACCACCACCACCACCAGTTTCAAAAGCTATTAGAAATTTTAAGGTGTTCCCTATCTAAATATCTATCCTTTACGAAAAACGAATCCACTTGAAAGAATATCACCTTTAAATCGATTAGAATAACAAGCCGCGTTAATTTAAGTACTTTCGTATGAAAACAACGCTAATGGCAAAAATGTCACAATTTTTTGAAAGGGAGGTCCTTTAACTTTCTCCTAAAAGCACCTCCCTCAAGAATAACATTTCTTAATTTCATCGCTCCTGAGAATTTCCAAATAATCTTATTTATATCCAGACCACTTGGTACGAGTGTGCGTAAAACGCACCCCCTATAAACCGTTCGGGACTAATCTCAGTTTACGGCTTAAGCCGTAAATTTTACATTACAATGGTTTTACTGGGTCCTTGAGAGTCCCCCTTAATCCATTAAAAACTGGGTCACTGGTCAGGGATTACATTTAAAGCATCCTTGGCTGTATCGCAGATCCAAAAAGCTACTTTGTAACGTCACAGCCAAGGTATTATACAGCATGGTTGATCGTGTGTAGTCTTTGCGGCCCGTATGTTCGATTCATGGTAGGGTTTCAAATGTATTTCAGTTTGTCACATAGTTTCAAACAATTTGCTTGATTACAAAAATTTCGATGGATCCTAAGAATATTCAAAGCACTTCTACGTACCTATATTGTAACCGTATTGAGACACTTTGTAATCAATGCTAAAAAAGGTTTTTTTTTATGACATAGAGAAGGCAAACGAGCACACAGGCCACCTGATGGTAAGCGGAAACTGTGACCCATAGACATTCGCATTCACAAGACTACAAGACTAAGACTGCAAATGCGTTGCCAACCCTGAGGACTAAGATGGAATGCCTCTATGCTAGTCATTACACCGGCTGTCTTATCCCCAAACCGGAACTCAACAGTGCGAACACTGCTGTTTGGCGGTAGGTTAATGGATAAGATGGTGGTAGCGATCCGGACGGACTCTGCACAGGTTTGTCCTTCTTTCTCACAGCAGCGCAGGAACGAATTGACGTGATTTTTAGCACAATAATAGGAAAACAAGACAGGCCAGCCAGCTTTAGAGCCAGAGAGTGACACTTAGGCATTGGTTTTCGATTTTCTCGCCTAAGAGACGAACAAAAGATAAAGATCACCTGTTAGTAAAAGAGAAACGTATATTAATAGTTGATGGCTGGCTGTTCGCACTGCCGACGAGAACTATTTGCACTAGTATGTCGAAACAAATATTTAGATCCCGTGTCAAGAAAAGAGACACAAATATTAATAGTTGATCGCTCATCGTCGGCGGTGGCACCAGTGCCTTAAGCTACATTAGCGGTCTTTACACGTTAAGTTTGGAGCGCGGGAAATGCCACGCGCCGTTCCAATCTTCGTTCCGAACCGTTTTTTTTTTCTATTTTACTATTACAGTTCCCGCGGTCCGAACTTTATGTGTGCAGGTCGCTATTGTATCGCTAGAACACAGCCAGCGAAAATAGCGATCGATTTCTTATAGTTGAGTCGAGAAAACTTCATAGGTTTTAACCTCGTAAGACCCAATACCTATAGTCCAAGATCTCAGTCACCCCAGACTTAAAGCATAGTTCGTTTAGAATTGGTACATATTACCAAGGTTATAAAATTTAAAATAATTAATGAAATAAAACAGTTAGTATTATAAATTGAAAAATATGTACCTATTATTATTTTACATTTTACACTAAAAATATTCAGTTGTCAAAACCATGTATGTAATTCCGAACTTTTTTCGTAATAGATCCCATCATCTTCTGCACAGTGCTTTTATGTACTTTTTTGGCTTGAAGATTCCATGTAGATCGCAACGAATTTACATCTATGACCATTTTGCCACTCTTTTTGAGTTTCCCTTTCATAATTGCCCAGTAGTTCTCAATTGGTCGAAACTGTGGACAATTTGGAGGATTCATGTCACGAGACACGTAATCGACCTGATTGGTTTCATACCACTGTAGTACCTTTTTTGAGTAATGGCAGCTTGCTAAATCTGGCCAAAACTTTACAGGAAGACGGTGGTTTCGAATGAAAGGTAAAACTCGTTTCTGCAGGCACTCTTTCATGTAAACATCTGACGTCATTGTAGAAGACGTAACGAAAATGTTGGTCTATAAGCCACAACTACAGATCCCTTGCCATATCATGTATTTTTTTGCGAATTTTTCCAATTTAACGAACTTATATTTTTCTTCAACATTTCCTCTAGCATCAGCCAAGTAATACTTTGAACCGGGCAGTTGCTTAAAATCGAGTTTAACATAGGTTTCCTCGTCCATCAAGAAGCACCCTTTGAATTTTGTTAAAACTTTGTCATACAACAAGCGAGCTCGCTTTTTAACTTGAAGGTAAAGGTTCATGGTGCGATTTAGCTTCTTAATAGCTTTATAGCTCTTATAACAAACTCGAAGGCGAATCCGTCTCACAGTACTGTGACTTTTTTTTAATTTACGGGACAGATCGTAATCGGACAGCCCTGGATTTTGTGCAACAGCTCTCAACACTTTCTTTTTAAGTTCTCTATCCCTGGTACCAGATTTACGATTGACCTGGGTCTTTCTGCGGCAAGACAGGGTCTCTTTGTATAGTTTTATAACTCTACAAAGAGTACTTTTGTGGAAATTTAGTGCTTTAGCTATCTTCGACCCAGACCATGATGGATTTTGCAAGCATTTGTCCACAATTACTTTCCTTTTTTCAAGTTCCATTGTCGATAACTATTAAACGCATTGATCAAGGTCTATAATTTTTGCACCATTTAAACATCAAAACGTTGTCAACAAACCGTGATTGTCACTTTTGAAATAAGAATTCAAGAAACATTTTTTTAAAATTAATTTATACGTGCCAATTCTAAGTGAACCATGCTTTACGTGATTTTAGGAAAGATGTTTTTTTTAGGATTGGTAGTTTAACATAAACTTAGAAAGGATTGGATTCTCGCTAAGCTGAAAGCTAAGTTGTTCCTGCTCAAGCGCCTGCCAGTAACCTCCAAGCAACGAAACGCGAAGCCTAACGTAACCTAAACCCTAAGTAACGTTTTAAGTGTTTTCGATAGCTTCGCGTTTCGTTGCGCGGAAGTTTTTGGCAGGCGCTTGAGCAGGAACAACTTTTAGTGTCCGGCAAATGTATATGTTTATTTATAACAATATTATATATGACGAGTAAAATTCAGCCTTCCTGCTTTGACGTAATTTAGCATGGGTTTTTTCCACTCTTGATATCGCTACCTGTAAAACGGCCCCGCTTTCAGTTTTCTAAGTTTATGTTGTACTAGAGATCCTAAAAAAAACATCTTTCCTAAAATCACTTAAGTCTGAGGTGACTGGTATCTCACTCTACTATATAGGAGCGTCCTCACTGAGAGCATTCGCGTGAATATTCGAGTGGTGTGGACGTTGAGCCGAGCGTTATATTAGCTTACACACCACTCGATGTTCGCGCCGAAAGCTCATTACACGCGAAAGCTCTCAGTAAGGACGCTCTTTTTAGTAATATTGCAATTGCAAGCTTGTCGAATCAACTATAAGGTATTTTAATTTATGATTGGTATTATGGCCTCAAGCGTGAACCTGGGGATTCAGGAGATTTAATAATAAAACTACGAGAACAGGTACATAGAAAAGCTGACAAGTTTCAATCGATCAAAGGTATAAAGCTATAGGAGTCGTATAATATGTCTGTCCCTTGCAATGCCCAGAACAGCTGGTCTATTGCCTAATGCACTCGCAATCGCAATCGACTTCAAAGTGGAACAATTGTTTTCATTTTGTATGCAGACTCGCCTTCGGACCTTTGTTTACTCTAAAGTTAACCTCAATTTTGCAGAATGACACAATCTACAAAGTGCATAAGCTGCGTATCCAGTTTATCCCAAAGAAGCTGCAACGCATGCACACCGGGCAGGTTTGCGCGATTAAATGCCACGAAGAGAGACCGTTCGTGTTCGCCAGCGGGGCGTGGGACAGAACACTTAGGGTACGTTGGAAGACTACATTGTTGTAGAGGCCGGAAAGTAGGCAATAGACGGACAAGTGGATAATGTAAGAGTCCATCTTTTATTTATTTATTTATTTATAGATAATTAAAGTTGAAGAAAATGGCTTGACAGCGGACAAAACAAACAAGTTTATCTGCCGCTATGTTCACTCGTGATTTACAAATAACTTAATTAACATAGTTACTTAAAATGTATTTGGGTTATTAACAAAAACAGTTTCCCATGCCGATCCAAATACCCTAAAATGATGTCAAAATAGGAAAGCTGTTTTCATGATGCCCTTACAACGTGCGGTGCGGGTTACTACAGATTCGTGTATATATTTCGGATGATAATCCATTTAGAATATTTGGAAGTAAATATTGCCATGAACAATTCCCATAAAAAATATTCATTTTCGGCACAACATATTTGGGCAAACGTTCCAAAACTCTAAGATGTTGTGGCTTGGATCTACTACCCTGTCCCGACTTATCACCACTACTGCTAAGACTTATTTGATATAAATCAAATTTTCGGGTCAGTGTTTGTAAACGCGAGTCTACGGACGATCTGAACAACGGGTTTGTACAGGCTGTCCAAGCTGCTGGGTCGAAGTTCTTTAAGACCCGCAGCCAGAAAAGAACCCAAAAACTCTCAGACCACACTCTTAAGATTATGGACGAACGGAATGAAATGCGGCTGCAGTCTTCAGTGGACATGCAGAAGTACAGGGGGCTTAACAGACAAGTCTCTAAGTCATTACGGACAGACCTGCGCACCTTGAATACTTCGCGTATTAAAGATGCTATCGAGCGAAACAAGGGCTCTAAGGTGTTCGCTAGGGATTTGTCTGTTGGGCAAACCCAGTTGATGAAACTGAAGACCGAAAATGGCACCGTAATTTCGTCCAAGGCCGAGATTTTGAGTGAGGTTGAGAAGTTCTACGGACAGCTGTACAAATCAACTCGACCCGTTGAAAGTTTGGCTACAGATCCCAGAGCCAAACTCACCCGACATTACACCGAAGACATCCCGGACGTCAGCCTGTACGAGATCAGAATGGCCCTGAAGCAACTGAAGAACAATAAGGCGCCAGGGGACGACGGAGTTACGGCTGAGCTTCTGAGAGCGGGTGGAATGCCGATACTTAAAGTCCTCCAGAAGCTCTTTAACTCTGTTATTCTCGAAGGCGGTGTTCCAGAGGCGTGGACCAGAAGTGTGGTGGTCTTGTTCTTTAAGAAAGGCGATAAAATCTTATTGAAGAACTACAGACCCATCTCACTTCTGAGCCACGCTTATAAGTTGTTTTCAAGGGTCATTACAAATCGACTCTCACGCAGGTTCGACGACTTCCAGCCTCCTGAACAAGCCGGTTTCCGGAAAGGCTTTAGTACCATAGACCACATTCACACGCTGCGCCAGATTATACAGAAGACTGAAGAGTATAATCGGCCCTTATGTCTAGCGTTCGTGGACTATGAAAAGGCCTTCGATTCGGTCGAGACATGGGCGGTGCTCGAGTCACTACAGCGGTGCCACATCGACTATCGATATATCGAAGTGCTGAAGTGTTTGTACAAAAATGCCACTATGTCAGTCCGGCTCCAGAACCAGAGCTCGAAACCGATTCAGTTGCAGAAAGGTGTGAGACAGGGAGATGTCATATCTCCGAAACTGTTCACCGCTGCATTGGAAGATGTCTTCAAGCTTCTGGACTGGGAAGGACTTGGCATCAACATCAACGGCGAGTACATCACTCACCTTCGATTCGCGGACGACATCGTAGTCATGGCAGAATCGCTAGAAGACTTGAGTAAGATGCTCGGAGACCTCGATAGAGTTTCCCAACGGGTGGGCCTGAAAATGAACTTGGACAAGACGAAAGTCATGTCCAATGTTCGCGTTTTGCCAATACCGGTTCACGTGGGGAATTCTCAACTTGAAGCTGTTGATCAGTACGTATACCTGGGACAAACAGTCCAACTAGGTAAATCCAACTTCAAGAAAGAGGTCGATCGCCGAATCCAACTCGGATGGGCAGCGTTCAGAAAGTTAAAGCGGATCTTCTTGTCCAAAATACCGCAGAGCCTTAAGTCGAAAGTCTTCGACCAGTGTGTGTTGCCAGTGATGACTTATGGATCAGAGACTTGGCCGCTGAATGTGGGCCTCATAAATAAGCTCAGGGTCACTCAGCGTGCAATGGAAAGAGCTATGCTCGGAGTTTCTTTGCGCGATATGATCCGTAATACGGTAATACGCCAGAGAACCAAGGTCACCGACATAGCTCAGAGAGTTAGCATGCTGAAGTGGCAATGGGCAGGCCACATAGCTCGGAGAACTGATAACCGTTGGGGAAGAAAAGTTCTCGAGTGGCGGCCCCGCACCGGTGGACGGAGTGTTGGACGGCCTCCCACCCGGTGGTCTGACGACCTCGTTAGGATCGTGGGGAGCCGCTGGATGCAAGCGGCTCAAGACCGTGACTTGTGGCGCTCTTTGAGGGAGGCCTTTGTCCAGCAGTGGACGCCTCCGGGCTGATGATGATGATGATGATGATGTTTGTAAACAACTCTTCCGAAACGGCTTGGCCGATTTTTATGAAATTTTGTGTGTATATACAGTAGGTCTGAGAAAAGGACGTAAACTATTTTTCATAAGGTTTGTATGAAAAAGAATCACAAATTAATAGGTTGACGGAGCTTTACGTTTACAAAGATTACAAGTGAGTATGAGGTTTTATTAATTAATTAATTTACTCTTTTTAAATGCCTTCATGATACATCTTCTAAAACTATTTTTAAATCATGTAATTTATCAAAAATATGTTTTTTACATGTGTATTTCTACGTGCAAACTTACGAATTACAATTAGTAAGAAAGAACCTTATTTTGGTTATCATACTTCTTATTCGCTGTATATGCTCAGACATTTTACAGACAAATAACTTGTTCCCTTTACAAAATTGTTTTTAGAACACCTCATTTGAACGACGCTACAGTGGAACATCGAAACATATTAGTATAGATAGATACATACATACATACATTATACATATCGACATACACACATAGGGTGTCAAAATCATTAATTATTTCCTTTGCTTTGCCGTAGTTGGGTAAAAATCGACACAAACGGTCATTAATTGACTCTTCAGTGCCGCCGAAGTTACAATACAAACGAAACTAAACAAAAAAAAGCTTCACCTACCGTTATTAAATCTACTTAGAAAAATATTTCTTTTATTCATTAACCTGCTAAATTATAAAAGCACTAAAGCCTTTACGAATTAAAATGTGTATTTAAATACCCGAAATGTTATTTCGTTGCCGCAGAAATATTAAACTGCCGCTTAACCTTTTTAGCCCTTTGCAATTTTAAACGACGGAAAAAATGGGGAATGTAACTGTACATTTCGAAACACAGGCCTTGGGTAGCTTTTGTTTTAATACGTACGTTTACATTACATACTAGCGCATCGCATTTTTATGTAATACCCGTAAATAATCCAGAATTTATGATATATAAAAACTTTCTTGAATCATTCTAGTCTATTGATAAAAACCGCAATAAACCGCTCAGTTTGCGCCGATTCTATACAAAATGTATGAAAAAACTCGTACGCAGCTTGTGGTGGCCTCAAGGGCCTTCGATAGGTTCACTAATGTTTCACCGAACAACGTTTCGTCGAATGTATCGTTTCGCAACCGTTTCATTTGGCAACCCACGTTTATTCAGGTTTTTTATAAAAACTAACCTAACCTAACCTATAGGGTCTTCGCGAAGGTACAGAAATAAATCCTGAAATATTTACAGTTACAGAAATAAAAGTGGGTTGCCAAATGAAAAAGTTGCGAAGCGATACGTTCGACCAAACGTATTTCGGTCAAATGAACGGACCCCGGACCCCCCTTCGATATGGTCGCCTCTAGTGCCCTAATGCAACTATTTTTTTTTTTTTTTATGACATAGAGAAGGCATACGAGCACACAGGCCACCTGATGGTAAGCGGAAACTGTGACCCATAGACATTCGCATTCACAAGACTACAAGATTAAGAGTGCAAATGCGTTGCCAACACTGAGGACTAAGATGGAATGCCTCTATGCTAGTCATTACACCGGCTATCTCTACCGGTTACCGGTTATCTCTAGCTCTAACGTTAAACGTCTAAAATAGGGCTTACACTTTCAAAAGTCAATAAGAAGCTTCGGACTCAAAAGTTAAAAAGCTTGTAGCACAATTAAATAAAGAAAAAGTAGTTGCAAGCTGCATTGTATTCTTTTTCTCTTATCCCTCACATTGAGCATGCACTAGCATCCCGTCTCTATCCCACAAGCGATGCAGCAGTATCACCTGTGACAAACAGCGCATAGCCACTAAACTTGTAACTCGTAAGCGCGCTCTGAATAAAAGATGGCGGACAGTCACTTAGGGCTACCACGTGTTCTGAATAGATTTTAAAAGCTGATTAGTAAAGTAAAGATGTCAAAATGCCTTTTCACATTCCATGCGTGTGAAGTCCTTGTTTATGCTTAGTGTAGGCGAATTCAAAGATTTCTTTATGCTCTAGTGTATACAATGTTTTTATCTTCTAAGACTAGCTACAAAAGGTAAGGTAGGACTAGGACTAGGGACATAACCTTTCCACCTCTACCTGCTTTTTAATTTATATAATATATTCATAAAATGCAGAAAACCTTTTTTTTTTAATTTAACAAAAACCGTTGTGTTTGACATGTCATGGCGGTAGCCAGGGTATTACCTAATGTTTTACCTTATTTCCTCGCAATTGACGTGAAAAGCAGAGTGTATCATCACTCGGTTATAATTGTTATAAAACGCGTGGTATACTCGAGTTTAATTATGATCGTTCGCGCCGTCGCGTCGTCGTATAAAATGGCTTGTTTTATGTCCGTGTTGAAGTGCATTTTTGATCAGGTTTTTTGCACCTTTAAAAGTAGAAAATACCAGAATATTACTCAATAGCCTGTGATACCTTGTGTGCGTTTCACAAACCCTCTTATTCATAAACGCGCAATTACTATTATTTATTACTATTATAATTAATTAGAGTGCATGATATATGCTCTGTCCTTATTTCTCATTATGACTGATGAAATTGCAGGGAAGAGACAAAATACTTTAACTAAAATAGGCTTATAGTTTATCAATAACGGGGTAAGACGCGGAGATGATTCTTACAGCTTTTGGCTTTCGGTTTGCAGTTCGGCAGTCGTACGCTATGCTGCCGGTGCCCACACGCTGAGCCCAAAGTCGTGCACTGTGTTTTTGGGGGTAGATAATAATTTGGTAATGTTAACATCTATTTAATTGCATGATCCAGGGTAGAGTTGATGTCTTATACAAAAGAAAAACATAGAGTATTATTTATTAAAGTAAAGGCTATACTCATACCTACTAAGATAACATAAATGCAATGCTTATATTAAGATAAGTTTTTGCTGTCGATGTTTGTTATAAATTTATATTATTTTTTCATTTTTTTATTGTTGACAACCCTGCATCATACTCGTACTGTGACTCATAGCATTTCATTCGGGATTAAAATATTTCGCTGCTATTGAAATATAATAGTGTTACTCAGAATAAAACCGTTTGCAACTTTTAATTAATTTGAGTCACTTTAAGATTCAGATTGGAACAACTTGATGTTTGCGTTACGTCATTTTTACATTAAATCCGTAATCTCACTCTACGAGTAACAGCGTAAATTATTTATAAACGCTCCTTTTTAACGTTTTGTCTCGCACAAAGTCTCAATCCTTTTTGTTTGGTTATGGAATAAACTGAATTCTCTACATACTTGAGATGGTTGTCATGTTTTACAAGACTACCCAAAAGGAGGGTAGGTAATGTTTTTCTGGTGTATGTATGTACCCATCTTCATGGGTGATCTGGGCCCGTATTATGGTTGTCTTTTTCGCGGTGAATAAAGCATCCGTTACTTTCACACTTACGTACTGCTCAGAAAGCAACAGATCGATAAACACGACCATAATAGGCACACCTTGATTAATTTTAAATTGTAAGGTTACGTTGCTTGCCTTAATTTTTCCAAGCTTGTATTTTGTTATTTATTTGATAGTTATGGTGTGGTATGAAAACACTATTTACATCATATTTGTCACAACTGTAAAATGACGGTTTGGGTACAGTCGAGTTTTGGTGTTGTTTGGCCAAAATTTAGAATTTATTTACTTCTTATAATATCTTGGCTCCTAGTGAAAAAGGGTACAAGTCGACTTAACTTGTAACAAAAAGGGTGTATACATGAACAGAGTATACAGGACTTAAACTATTTTTCCCTTGATCATCAGAAGACTTATACCCTTTTGTGTCTACGCTCTTTTAAGGCAGATAAACTTCCACCATGTTTATTACCATGTCAACCGAACCTTGTCTACAGATAGACATAGCCCTTCTAAAAGATTTTGATGGTCGATCCGGCTGTTTTACGCGACCTCCTTAACATTAACAAAAAAACATCGTATTGTTTCAGATCTGGGATACAAGATGCCCCGTCGGCTGTATGATGACATTTGAAGGAGTCAACATTTGCAATGACAGTATTGACATAAACGTAAGAACATAAATTGGATACATATATACATACATACCTGGCGTGACTGTCTCCCAATGGGGCGCGCAGAGACAATGGAACGTCAGTGCTCCGGTGTAACCATACAACTTTCGTTTCCTCTACATTCATTAACCTCTTTATGCACGTACGTGGCCTTTATTCAGTACATCACTAATCTGATTACTGTATGTGCATCTAGTGTGTCCCCTAACGATATCTCCACTCACTCTCACTCGCCATACCTCTTTCGTAACTCTTCTTTCATCCATCCTTTCCAAACATAAAACGTAAACGTAATGTAAGAACTAGGGATTTTAGGGCTCTTCTATAAAATCGCGGCGCGTCAAGCCGAGTACTCACTAGCGAGACGTAACTGTAACTGTTGCCTGTAACATCGTGTACGAGGCTCGCGAGCCCGTTTTCCAATAGAAGGTCGTTACTGTAACTGCTACGGTAACAGTTACAACTGGCTAGTGAGTAACCGGCTTTAAACGGCGCGTTACGCATCGCGTGTTTCGTCTTGCGTGTATTAGAACGTTAACGTTTCTATATGAACGCTCTCATACATCGCTATTATGTTTTAATTTCCAGCTGCCGTCACGCCGCATAACGCACCCGCCGCTCAACGCTCCGCGTCTTTATAATAGAGCCCTCGGACAAATGTAGGAAAACATGTAAAAATATGACCTTTCAAAGCGCACAGCAATAGCCAGATGCACACACTCACTCGCATAACATATAGCTCCAGCCATAATACACAAAACAATTTGTATGAAATCTGAGATGATGATAATCTAAAATCTAAATCTACTTCATAAGTATAATAATAAATATAGTTTTAAGGAACAGCTTCGTGAGTTTTACCTCTCATCTCTCTCTGTTTAGTTTTCTTGTCGAGCCTTAGACATCATCATTATTTCTGTTAGCTTGTCGCATATTTGTATATATTTAGTATAATATGTACCTATATATATTTAATTATTAAATATGTATGTATATTTATTTATACTATATTGTAGACTCGTTCAATTCTTCTAAATTTAATTAAGTAAAGGGAAAGTATTGTCTTTTTATTGCACCTACCTACTTTTTTGATTTCTGTTTCACCTTAAGGTTGACTGGTAGAGAATGCTTGTAGCATTAAGTTCGCCTTTTGTACACTATTTTATTTTTGTGCAATAAAGTATTTAAATAAATAAATAAATAATAATATTATAATATCTCCAATTTGAATAATATTAATGTTGTCCTGATTAAAATACTATTTAAATGGAATAAGGTGCAAAAATTAGCTATTTGAGTCTGAAAATTAATTGCAATGGGTAATGATGTTATGGGAAGTTATTTGTCTTTTGCTGAGTATTTGCATTAGATACTGCGCGAATATTATTTTTATGCACCCCATATTAACAATTTTTTTTAACGTTTCTGTATCAGAACTCTCCTTTGGCCGCAATATTAATAGACTATAGAGTACAAAGGGGTTCTTTTTTTAAGTCCAATGAGCTAACCGCTTTGTTAGCGAAGTTAGTTCCCTCGTATGTTGAGTTTATCTAATAATTTGAGCAGCCCAGCAAAGTTAATACAAAGCACTTTTAATTAAAAACTTGCCTTTGCTTCTGCTGGAACTTGGCAGTGTTTGGAATAGGGATGTGTAGGAATAATTGAATACGAGAGGAAACTATGATTAGACAAATGCAACGACAAATGGTTTACTATACTGGTGGTAGAAGGTAGAACCCTGATTCGTCCGGATTGCTAAGAGTTTATCATCCTTTAATACGAGTATACCAAGCAGGAGTAATGCCATTGTGGTATTCTAATGTGGGGATAACACGACCAGTGAATTGACTACCATAGAGGCTTCTATGTCTTCAGGGTTGACAACGCATCTGCAGTCTTGAGATTGTCATTGTAGGATTGCATTCTTGTGATAGCATATGTCTATGAGATCTAATAGCCTACTTTATGGCATTTAACTTATTAAAGAGCGTAGTCTGAAAAATCAAATGTTTCTGCATTTTTTCTAATACAAGCCCTTATGGCAAGTATTATTTCCTCTAAGTTTCAGCTTCCTATCTTTGTTACTTTTTTTTTTACTGGTACCATTCTTTTCCACATTGGTAAATGCAATTTACGTAAACTTTTGATAAAGTATCCTATATATTGAGACTCACAAATACTATAAATATTATTTAATATTTCCAAAAAACACTGGGATAAATGGAGGAAATAAGACTTTAATTATTTTTCTTGTTTTCTAGAAAAGCGGCACCACTAGGTTTTTGTTAGATCATTGCTTGTATGAAGACCTACAGTATAATTTTTTTTTTAAATAATATACTTGGTACTTCATTCTATATAAGAAGGAAAAATAAAGCCTTGGCACGGACAATTTTCTGCTCATTGGCAGACAGGGCATTGACAGTAAGGAGTCTTCTCCCATGCTCCAATGCATCATTGAAGATAATTGCTCCATCTGCTACACCCCTACCAGTCCTTACCGGTTCATCCACAGTTCACTCGTGCCTCGCCACTCGTTATAAAGTTTGATGTTCTAAGTTCATACTTTGAGCTGAAGAATATTATTTTAGTAGTTTCATTACTTTCAGTTTGTAAAGCGATTTCATCGTTTGCGGTGTGCAGACAGGTTCCCCGCAGACTAAGTTGACGAAGTTCCACGTTAATTCTATTCCAAGGAATTGTCTGAATATTAAAGCGCACTATTCTTAGTTTTGAACCCTTTACGTTGGTTTTTACCGGTGTGAGTTCGTAGAGAGATCTAAAGGTGATCCGAAATATTAACCAGATAATCCTTCTGGTAGATTGATACCAGCAGATAGCCTGAAGAAAACTGATAGTAATAACTACTCGTAGTTTCGGCCCGGGAACCCACGAAACACCAACACAGGTCGCGTCAATACTAAAACATTGACACGTCCTCAACATTATTTAATTTCTTGCATACCTGTCAAACTAGTTTACCAAACAGATCATTCTAATTTAACCCTATTGTTTTGTTTACCTTGCTTCCATCCAATCGTACACTAATATTTAAAAAAACATGGCCGTCACTTTTCCACGGATGACTGTCGTTTTAGGCAGAATTTCCTTCCCTGGTATAATATTTGACTTAACGTTAACAAAGAAGTGATATAGTTCGTCAGCAAAAACTTAATAACGGGTGTCCCAAAAAGGACGCAAGATTTCAATTTGCCGCCATTTTTGTACTTTTAGTGCTAGCAACCCTAAAAAAGAACTATTTGACAGCTGAATGTTTAAGGTTTGTAAGAATGGCGGGTTATACGAAAGACCAACGTGTTTTTATTATTGAACAATATTTCAAAAGTAATGAAAGTTTGGCGTGTACGGTTCGAAAATTCCGTGCAAAATATGGTCGGAATATTAACTTGACTTCATCAACTGTGAGCAGACTGGTTGCAAAATTCAGGGAAAGTGGATCAATTCATAATGTTCATTCCACTGGTCGTCCAAAAACAAGCTGTTCAAATGGCAATATCGAATCAGTGCGTCAGAATGTCCGTGAACATCCAGGAACATCCATTAGGCATCGTGGACAAGAATTGCAAATTTCAAGAAGCTCTCTCCAGCGTATATTCACTAAAGATCTGCATCTCCATGCTTACAAAGTTCAAATAACACAAGAACTGAAGCCTCGTGATCATGGACAGCGAAGAGAGTTCGTTGAATGGTTTATCGACCGCCAAAACAGGGATGCAGATTTTTCAAACAAAATCATTTTTAGCGACGAAGCACATTTTCATCTCGATGGCTTTGTTAATCGTCAGAATTGCCGCATTTGGGGCTCAGAGAATCCACATGTGATTGTTCAAAAACAAATGCATCCACAACGGGTCACTGTGTGGTGCGGATTTTGGGCTGAAGGCATTATTGGACCATATTTTTTTCAAAATGAGGCCGGTCAAGCAGTTTTGTTAATGGAGCTCGATATCGCGACATGATAACAAGGTTTTTTTTAGCCGAATTAGAGGATATCGATGTAGAAGCAATGTGGTTTCAACAAGACGGGGCCACTTGCCACACAGCCAGAGACAATGCAATTACTGCATAAAACATTTCCTAGTCGTGTGATCTCTCGATTCCGTGATCAGAATTGGCCCCCCAGATCTTGCGATTTAACGCCTTTAGACTTCTTTTTATGGGGTTATTTAAAGTCTAAAGTCTATGCCAATAAGCCCACAACCACTCATGCTTTAAAAGAGGAAATTCGACGCTGCTTTAAAGAAATTCAGCCGCATCTATGCAAAATGGTCATGGGCCGTTATCAAAAAAATTGTACATAATTAAAGGCTTATTGAAAACAAAATCACGATCGCTTCCTTTGTGTAACGAAAGTTAGTCATACAAACTATACGGGTAACTTTCGTCACACAAAGGAATCAATTAAGTTTTGTTTTAATTAAAGCCCTTAACTATGTACATTTTTTTTGAAAACGACCCTCATAGAAAATTTTGACAAAAGAGTGCGTATGTGCCAGCAAAGCCTAGGCGGACATTTGCCTGACGTACTATTCCACAAATAACCCTATTTTATGTATTTCAACATTTTATATATAAAAATATTATAACGAAAAAAAAAAAGTGTTTTTCATCAATTTCAAATCTTGCGTCCTTTTTGGGACACCCTTTACAAGTACTACACATACATACACATACATACCGTCACGCCTTCTTCCCAGAGTGGGGTAGGCAGAGCTACAGAATTACCAACAACTCTAACAACTTGTTGTTAATCCTATAACCACATTTTGCACAAACAGGGTAAGATGTTTACCAGTGTATATTAGTGACAGGTTGCAAGCCCATCGCCTTACAATACTACAAGCCTTTAATCCCTTAGTCGCCTCTTACAACTTCCACAGGAAGGCATGGAGTGGCACTATTCTAAGCCGGCAACCACACGGCACGGCAAATTTAAGTACTAAACAAATGGTTTATAGATACCTGTGAGATAATCGGACACAGCCTTGTTGAACTATAAAGAAGTTGTCACATTTTGTAATTGATTAGATTAAGACTACGTTAATTTCAGAGAGACCAATGCATAGCAGGCAGTTGGCAGCCCACGGATGCGCTCACAGTCTGGGATTTAGTCGCCAAGAAGTTGTTAAACATCGTCCGAGTCCAAAATCGACGGCCCGACGTGGACGGGGAATATATCTATGCTTGCAAGTACTGGATGTCAAGTACTGTATGTATATTAAATATGTAATAATATTTATAATTTAGATTAGTAGTTTGCCCTTTCTCATTAAAACTGAGATGACGTATGACATAAAGTAACTCAATTAATTCAGTATTACATCTAGACCCTGGACTTTTGTCGCAATATCGTCACAATAGGGTAGTTTGGGGAGTAAATGGAACGGTATTAATTAATACAAAAACTAATGGTTTTTAACCGTATATATTCTGATTATAAGTTTTATCGTGAATGCCTACCGAATAACCAAATAAATTGTAGTTATTTTATAATTACAATTTATTCGTGTAAAAAACGTTAGTTTTTCGTATTAATTAACACTGTTCCATTTACTCCCCAAACTACCCTCTTGTAACGTCATTGCAAAAAAACTCCGAGGTCTACATCATTAACAACAGTATGTATAAGGGACTATATCTAAAGATTTATAAGTCATTTTACTGGCAAAAATAACTACAGACAAACTAAGAAAGAAAAAGGCCATTATGTCTCATGTGTTCATTTAAAAAGTTTACCTATCTACCTATTTAAGATAAAATATTGTTACCATATATATAAACTAGGACACAGGCTCCTTTTTATCTTGAATCATTTTAGGTCTACGGGTCAATTCTCTTGACATTTTCCATAGCATATACCAACTTGTGAAGATAACGAGTTTTATAAATGAGCACAGGGGGTTATTATGACAAGGCTATGCAGTTTAATTTACGGTGAGCGTTAAGGACGGAGCTATAGCCGTTGCATTACTCTGTCCCTTTCTCCCAGCGTAAAATGAATTTCACAGATACGCCATAATAACCCCACAGAAAAACATAGTAAGGTACAATTTTAAAAGCGATTACAGAATAACCCTTGAATCTTTCCAATATTTCCACATTTAACTGAAGTGTCTTACATACAACTGAATAACAGAATGAGTACAGTCAAAGGCATCGCGTCAAATATATGCATACACGGAAGGTCCGCCAGTGCCATAAAGGTGTATACATATTTTTGACACCTTGGGAACGTACATATATTTATGCCCTTGACTGTACGCGCACACTGCAAAATTAACATTTAAATAAAATGAGACTTAACGGCAAAACACTTAGACCAGTGTCGATTAAAAATGAATTTGTCTTGACAATATTTGAACGGCCATGAAGGTAGACTAAATCCTGTAATCAAAAACTGAATCGTAATTAGTGGAGATTGTTTGTTATGTGCCGAAGGTAAACGAATTTCAAACGTCGAACACAAGCTTAGTTTGCACGTGGGAACGCGTTGCTTTAGGTAACATTAATTAGTTTACAGTGTAAACAATAACCCTATTCATAAACACACAATAAACCTACTAAGTATTCCTTGTCCCTTTTTGTCAAGTTCAAATGTCATAATGACAGATAAAGACAACATAATTTCAAGCCCACTTTAGACATTGCGCGTTTATGAATACCTAAGAGGGTGAGCTTATAACTAAGTACAGTGCTTATATTTAGTAGGTACTAACTATTACGATTATTTCCTTAACTCTTACTAGGTTCTTAAACACAAGAGCAGCAACATAACTAAACATTATTTTTTGGTAAAGTTCAATGTCCACAGCCTTATAACAATAATAATTCACAGTTGCTTAACTGTACGGATTCTGTTATACAGCGAGTTTTCTATTTAATGTGATAATAAATTTACTGGAACAAACGAGGATATTTCAGCGTCTGTCAGGAACAACCGACGTACTGAGGTTTTGGCAGATTGTTTTCTTTAAATTTCTCGTTAGCTCCGTACAATAGTAGGGTACTCAGTACAGAGGAAAAGCGGAAACGTTATCGTCACCATTTCTCTTCACTCGGGACTTCGGGAGTAAAGAGAAAAACAAAAGGTACAGGGTGTGGTTGTTATGTTGTGTTTGTGCGAAATGTTTGCACGTTAAGTTTGTATTTAAATGTAAACTTCAAAAGAGCGATTTGACAGAGTTCTGGAGACTTGTTTAGCGAAGTTTCTTCCTTAAAATCATATCGATTTAATTTATTATGTACGTATTTTCGGCCAGTTGGTGGAAATGCACGTTTTTATTGATTTGCTTCTTGTTAATTTATTTGCTCAGTGATAAGGGTTTTCTTACGCATCCTCCCATTTTATTCCTTACCAACCTGCGATCAGTCGCAAGACTTAATAAGTGGAAAGAGGATTTATGGTAAGATAGGGTAGGGTCCTACATTTTCATATCAGAATACCAGATCGGCTCTTTACAATACAATCCACTTCAATTAACGCTGCACGGGTTACGTTAGTGTATTTATCATCATCATCATCATGGTGGCCTTTTGGTGATCCAATCTTGGATGTAGGCCTCTTCCCTCTTCTTCCACTCTTGGCGATCTTATGCCCGTCTTATCCAGTCCTGACCTCCGTGCCGTCGAATGTCGTCCACCCAGCGCTGCGGTGGTCTACCGCGCCCTCTAGTATCGGCTCTGGGTCTCCATTCAAGGCCTCGTCTTGTCCAGCGACTCTCGTCCATTCTCGCAATGTGTCCCGCCCATGCCCACTTTTTCTTTGCTATAACAGCCATGACGTCATTCACTTTGGTCTTACTTCGGATCCATTCGTTTTGCTTCCGGTCTCGGAGGGTGATCCCGAGCATCGCTCTCTCCATACCCCTCTGCGCGACTCGGAACTTCTCGGAATGTATTTATACGCAACACTAAACATCCAAAAATTTCCATCTGTCTCAAAGTGCGACTTCAAGCAACCAATACGTGAGTCCAAAACTTATCACTCAAAATTAGACTTCGAACGTTCTACCAGCCAGTTTTATAGTGACGCTGTTGCTCCCAACTTGGGGCGTCGCGGGCTGAGTGCTAATATTGCTCAACTTTCCAAATCCACGGTCTTGTACCGAGTTGGGCTTGTTGGCTCTTGCCGAAGTTAGCCGGTAGTTCTCAGCTCGATATCAGATGTTAATTGCTCTGAGAACACGAATGCTTTGACTTATTAATTATACAGCCGTTGTATCCCGTTTGACGCTGGTTATAACTAATAACGATGTTTAGTCCATATTAAATGACCACATTTTTTGTAACCCCATCTAGAAGGTCCTGTACTTACTCGTGTGAATGAATATAAATATACATACACTATTTTAAATAGTTGTCATTATTTATCTAAGAACTGATGAACTTTTATTTTGAATGCCATAAACTGCCAGCTATATACACTCGTGGACAAATAATAAGGGTCAGAGTGCGTTTTTCATACAAACGAGGCTATTTGAAAGCCTTGGTTCCTCGCCAGGGATTATTTTAAGTGACGTTTAATGGTGGATACTCTGAGATTCAATAAAGTAGGTCGAACATTCTTAAGATACCTAACTTATCGCACAATAAGTTAACACCACAGCGAGAGAGTTTGGGTCAGCATTTGGATTTCCTTTATTGCTATTAGATGTTTTTCTGAATATACACTATTCCGGTGTTAGCCGCAGATTCAATCAGTTGGGTATCCTAGGCACTCTGAAAGTCCTGTATCGATGCTCAGGGTATCCATCATCAGATTTCGCTAAAAGCATTCCATGGCGAGGACCAACGCTTCGCAATGCACTGGAGATCGAGGAGGTGTGGTGCGAGTCAGTGTTGCTGCCATGCCTCGCTCTTTATCGACTAGTTTGTGTATGGAGTTATGGACGGGTCGATTGTGAAAATTCCTAAAATGTTTTCCTTAAATTTGTGACAATTTTTTTTTGCACAAAAGTACTTTAGCTTACGACGCTTACGCTTAGGCAAATAAGTACATCGCATCACAAGTTACAGCTTCTTTTAATCTTTAGTTACAACTTCCTTTTTGTAAATATAAACACGTACCTACCGCTATATGTGTATTATAAGCATCCTACAAAGTTAACCTTACAAGTCCTATCCTGGTCGTTCAGCAGGCTAGTTGCATAACCACTAGATTAAAGTCAGTCTTTCGAGGATTTCACTATGTCTGGTGTCACAACATTAAAGTTAAGTTTAGGATCTACGCAATAAATGTATAACCTGATTTTTGAGCAGTCGTGGATCATTATTTAGAGAGGTTTTAGATAAAATTAGACTTATCAACATATTTTATCGGTCTGTCTGTAGGTATTGTTTTTCCGTTAATTTACCTCTAGCTATTCTCTTCTCTGGGAATATGTCGTTATCGTTAGTGTAATGTCACGATCTTCGGAGAGCACTACTATAATTCGATTCAGAGTTACACAAAACGTATGTAAAAAAAAAGACACGTCGATATATTGTTCCGGTTGAATAATATCGTTACTACTTTGGAAAAAACTCGTATCGAGATGTATGAGTTTGAACTTAATTTTCGTCACGTTAAAGTTTAAAATCGTACGTCACGAAATATGAGATACGTGGTTTTTTCAAAGCAATGACGATATGCAAAACATATTTATTATCACTATAGTAGGTATATGTTGTAAGTCCTTTTTTTACGATTAAAGGTGTCTTCCCACTACACAGTATCATACCATGACCGTAATAGGAACGTGTCAGACAAAAGATATTCTTTGTATTGAAAAGTATTAGAGTATGCCCACTGCACCGTTCCGTCACCGACCAACATTTTAATACTAATTACCTTCCGGGCCTGATACGTTCATAGAATGGTCATGGTGTGGTGATGTGTAGTGGAAATACAACTTTATCTCGCAATTTTCTAGGTTTAAAAACCAATTTCGTTCCTATAAAAGGAGAACCACATTGTTGAGTGTAGATATTTCTCAAATTTTAACACTACCTGAGGTAATTTATGTTATGATTTCCATGGACCACTTCAACGCGTACCAACTCGAGTATTAAAGCTTATTCAATCATTAAAATGTTCCATCGTGCGTATTTCTCATTAAACAAATTCACATGAACTTGCGCGGTCATGTTTATTAAGCGTTCCAGACTCTTCGGTGAATTTAATACAAATATTCATACAATATTAACATAGCGTTTGAAAATACAAACCCTAAAACTATATCGAAAACTGGAAAATATCCACCACTTTGAAGCGGCATTTAAAACTATATCTCTTGTACATGCGACTATTTCGGCTTGTCACAGGATTCGCTCTGCTGGAAATCTAAAAGCTATGCAACATTCTGAAACTTTTCACTATATTGGAATACCAGACGCCATTTTTAGCGTTCTGTGCGAAATGTAACCCGTAGTAGACGGAACCTCAAAGGCGTTCTGTCAACTATTTATATCAGTAGATAAATATTAAAGAATAAAGGGATCTATCTACCCACTACACCGTACCGCACCATGACCGTACTATGAACGAAACAAGCCCGGAAGGTAATTAGTATTAAAATGGTGGTATTAAAATATATTTTTGTCTGACACGTTCCTACTACGGTCATGGTATGATGCGGTGTAGTGGGCAGAAACCTTTAAACTTGATAATGTTTATATAAACCGCTATTGTAACACTAAAAATATGTTGAGCCAGTTTTTGCGCGCGGCTCTCTCCGCGTAGAATTCGTTTATCGCTATTCCCTCGGAAACTGTTCAATTTTCCGGGATAAAAAGTAGCCTTAGTTCTATTCCAGACTATAATATAATTATCTCTGTGCCAAATTTCATTCAGATCTTTGCAGCCGCTCTAACGTGATTGAGTAACAAATATCCAAACTACTGCATTTGTAATATTATAGTAAGATAAGATTTCATAAATTGTAGGTATACTCGTAGTTATAGTGAATATAATATTTGTATTGTATTTTATCTTACTGATTGTACAGTCAACCATAAATATCACGTTCATAAGACGCCAAAACTACGTCTACACACCTCTATGTTCATATGAATTTGGTCCAAGTATACATTATATTTGACGCGATGGCGCGCGTATAGATAATTAAGCTGCATACTTAACTATCTATACGGTCCCTGAAAAAGGAAGATTAATAGTTGTTTTTCAGAAATATCATAATTACGAGTATAACATTTGTTTTCTTTCATTCAACAAAGGATCATCTTATATGATTTTTCTGGTTCACTAATGTTTGACCAAAAAAATATTGACAAATGATCATTTGACAAACAACGTTTCACCAAATAATCATTTGGCAAACGTGACATTTGACAAAAGTATCATTTTGCAAAAACTCAATTAGCAAATGATCAATTAGCAAACACTACACTTGGTAAATGTGTTAAATAATAAAATGTTAATTGACAGTTTTCCATTTCACCAAATATTATTTCCTGTAGTTTACCTATTTCTGGGCAGAAAAAAATAACCTCGAAGGCCAAGGCGGGAGCAAAGCTCCCGCCTTGGCCTTCTAACCTAACCTATCCGAGTCAGTTCTGCCCAGATTCGTCTTGCTCGTTGCATTTAAAATTTTGTCTGATAACTCCGTTGCTAAATGTTCATTTTGTCAAATAATTACTTATAAAATGTAAATTTAACTGTTGATCATTTGAATAAGTGAGCCATTTTTAAAATGACAACTAGTAAAATGATCAATTGGAGAAACATTTTTTTGCAAAACGTTGTTTGTCAAGTGTAATTTTGCCAAATGACTTTTGGTCAAACGGCAGGACACCGATTTTTCTATTGCAGTACAACCGCAAAGGCAAGTATGCTATCATAGGAGGCAGCGGTACCAATTGCGTGGAGGTAATAAATCTGCACAATCGCTACATCACGTGCTCCTATCCAGCCCGAGGGTCAGTGCTGGCCGTGGCTAGCTGCGACAACTATATAGCCTTTGGCGGCACAGCGCCTATCTTCAGCATTGTCGCCTTCCACGATCCCAAACACGAGGTATACAAAGTTGAGGAGGAAGAGTATGTCTTCAAACCTGATCCCAATTTAGTGGTATTTGAAAATGACAACGAAAGCATTTATTCAACGGATATACGTTCATCTCGTTCTTATGCTAGTAAGAAAAAGGATTAGGAATACTATTTAGAGGTTAACTTGCTTTGTATACCGCATCGGTACCTAAAAATTCAGAGGCTTATAGAAGCTTACGATCAAAATACATAACACGTACATGTTTCTGAGATGGAGAGCCCTCCGTCCACTAGGATCCATTGATAGGATCCATTCGACTGGTCAAGTGGACTTTTTGTACATTTAAATACATTAATGAAGTAGAGTGGGATTTATTGTATAATTAAATGAATTTGGATTCGTTTACAATTTTTAGTACTCTGGAATCCATCAATGGATTCTGTTGCACTCTTAATTAATTACACTTCGATCCATCAATGGATTTTATTAAACTTTTAATACACTTGATTCCATTAATTAATGAATACTCGTGGACATTTAGTATGCATTGATGGATCCCGGTATGTAAAAAGTTCGATAGAATCCATTAATGGATATTCGTAGACTTCATAGTATATTTAAATCCATTGATGGATCCCAGCGTATTAAAAGGTGTAAACCACTCCAAACGGATTTAAGTGTACATTAAAGCCCACTCTACTCCATTAATGGATTTGGATGTACAAAAAGTCCACTTGACACCTTTAATGCATCATATTGTCATGTAGTATATTAGATATAGTTATATAGATATAAGTAGTAAGCATATATATAGTCGTCTCCAATGTATAATCAAGCAGTAATAAATCATCCTTCTTTCGATACACAGTGTTTTCACTTAGCTCCTAGCCCTCACCCTACATGGCGACCCTGCCATTTAGGTCGTGTCGCGAGGCTAGCTTACGCGGTGAATCATCTTACATAAAAGTAAACTAAAAATGATTCAAACGGACAATAGTGAAGTGTTGCAAAAGTTTAACGAACTTTCATTAAGAGTAATAACAATTTTTTTGATTATTTGCGCCATCATATTGGGCATCGTATTCACGTGCAAATTTGTCAGGCGCTGCTGTCGTTAAATGTTACAAAAATACGGAGGCTTCGATAGTTATTACGAATCGCGCGAAATGGGCTCCACAAAATCAAAGGAAGAAGTCATTATAGCACAAAATGCAGCTGGAGACGACTATATATATGCTTACTACTTATATCTATATAACTATATCTAATATACTACATGACAATATCAATGGATGCTAGTACATTTAGGGTTCCAGAGGACTCTCTAGCTTTCAGCAATGAGTTGTGTGTTTGAAATACATGTAGTAGTAATATTTTAAAGGGTACCGTCGGTCTTATCAGTAACACGCACACACACACTCACTTTAATGCTGTGTCACTGCTGCACTAACCTGTCAATATAGCGTTAAAGCGACAAAATAGTGTGCAGCTACTCATAAGGCTGACTGTACACGGAAAGAACCATGTCCAGTAACTTTTTATGAAAAAGACATTTTAATTTAAATTTCCAAGTCCAAACCTAGAGCTTAGTTTGGTGAGATTATCCTTGGATATTAGATACTATTACTACCTAATTATTATTATTTAAATAACGTACATAATTACTTACATGGTTCATTAATTTAAAATCGCGATATCTCATAAACTTATTATGATGACTAGACTGTTCTTTCCGTGTACCCTTCATTTGTTATATTCCAGAGCCCACGACGCTGAACCTAGTGCGATAACACTACCTAGTCTCGTCATTAATGGCGGAACACGAAATTGTAATGCTGCAGTTCAAAAAACCTGGATGATATATTTTTTCAAGTTGTAACTCCGATGTCTAGTATGATAATAAGACTCCCAAGTTTGATTTATTCTTCGAAACCGGGGAGGGATAAGAATATACGACAATGCATTACTGCAACCCCCTGATTGGCCTATTCAGTGGCAGTAGCATGATAAGCGACGCCTCGAACTTAAGTATCTTTTATGATCGATCTCATCAAAAAACCAAAGCTCATCTGAAAGATCATCAATTTCTGTGTGAGAAAAACCACTGCTGCATTTAGACATCGATCTCAAAAAAAAAGAGTGCCTGGTTTTTCGCGTTGCAGCATTGCCATTTTGTGTTCTCCCATTAATGACGAGACTAAAACATATATATATATATGTTTAGTAGTCCGGTAGTCTTATCGAACTAGGTTTAGTGTCGTGGGCTCCCCTACTAATACCTGAAATAGTACATGTAATCCGAGAAATTTATTGAGAGTCGCTTGCATGGAAGAATTTTTCCCAAAATCATAATATGCATAGAAACGTGACGGAATATTGATAATATGGCAATAGGAAGCCTCGAATGTCTACTTGCTTGTCATCTTTCAACGATTTGCTTTCGATAACAAGATGGAAGTAAAGTGTCGCAGAATCATGTCTATCCAAGCTGACATTTTATTTTCGAGAATGTGCGAATCGTAATGAAAAATGGTGAATGTGTGTTTATATGATATTCTAAATGAGGTAAGATGGTTAATATAATATGGCATAAATATTTGTGCAAAAACTAATTTGTTGCTTACAATATCTTGTGTCATCTCATTCACGATTGTTAAAAATGCTTTACGAGTTTACGAAAACAGCTATACGTTTTTATTTTTGTGTTGATTCTTTGAGATAGGTATACAAATGTCAGTTATAACTGTTTAGTTTTATTGTCTTAATATAATATTTTATATGTATTTAAATCAATGGAAATAAAATAATTGCTTGATCTTAAATTTTATTTAATTAATATACCTAAAGTTCGCGGTGCATATACCTATGCTTTTAACAAAACTTTCAATGAAGTCACACGTTATATTCGCACGCGACCAGTCCATTACGCTGCCAAGTAATCCGTTTCAATTCTGTCAAAGAGAAAACTGTGTTCATTTCGTAATGGCCTCTACAAACTGAGCGCGTCATTTGCACCGTCATGGTAATTATCAAGGCCCAATTCAGCCAAATTGAACCGCAGCAATATTCGTAAAAGTCGTTAGAGAAAACACATGTAACACTTCAACTCTATATAAAAAAGAGCAATTCAGATCAGACTATTAGAACCCGAACAAATGTTCGCAGCAACATTGAAAAATTAGACAGCATTGCGAACTCAGCCGAGAATACAACGGTGAACAAGTTGCAATGCAATTTGAATAAAGAAAACGGTTCGTAACGGCGCGAACTTGTGTGGAGCGCTGGTGAACTTTCAACTTTCGGCCGCCTCGTGGAGAACGAACCCCCTCCCACGGGTTCCGTACTTGGAGCGAATATTTACAGCGCAACCTAAATATAGCGTGCCTCCGCTCAGCTGGCTCGGGTGAGGGGGTAGGTAAACATCCACCCTCCCGCGTAGAAGGCCATTCGAGCGCTGCCGTTGGAGGTGAGCGGACGTCCCTTACGCGAGGGGTCGATCTGCGACCATGACCGTGCACGCTCACGGTAGTAAAGTAATTTTCAAGGTTACGACATTACAAGGGTTCTATTATCGGTTCTTTGATAATGGACGATAATAGTATATAGATGACTAATGCAAACTTTTATAGGTAAAGCGATTTAGTAGTAATTTTCTTGTCTCATTTCGGAAATGGGGGTTGTAACTGATTAATGTTACGGACAAAAATAGAAAGGAAAATAGGATGCGAAAAACCTTGAGAGATAATCGTACATGGCGACAGAAATTGCGTCTTTAATTTTCAGTAGTTTTTGTTGGGTGTGGCTGTAGGTGTTTATTTACTTGTGTATTTAGCACAGACTTAGGGTATTGCAGTACTTAAGGGTCATTCGCTCGCTTTACTTCTCACAAGCATGCATCCTATTAAGTATTGTTACAATTGAACAATTGGCGCGGATGTTTGTGTATCAATTAAGATGAAATTTGAAACACAGGCGAGCCCATCGTAGATTAAAAATACGAAACTTTACCCCAGTTTTTTATAGTTATGAGTACATTGATGAACGCTAGTCAATATTAAAGCGCGAACTGAGCGCAAGATATTTTAATATGCATAGAAGGCGCGCCGCTTCTCTAAAGGAACGAAACAACGATAAACAATCGCATACCAACTTGAGAGCGTGGAAATTTATACGCTCCCGTGAAGCTACGAATAAAATATTGAGCACTGAACTAGAGATACATCTTCCGGCGAAAATGTGACAACATAAAGCTACATTTACATAAAGGAGTCCTGTTTTAGCCGTGGTTGTGCGTAATTAATTCTTGGAACTGAAAATGTTTGGTTAATGTGATTCGGCTGTTCAAAATGCGGAGGAACGAGAGGATGATATTTCATTCTGAAGGTTTACCCCCAATGGTGCCGGATGATTTCCTTCCGACCCATTTTACATTGTTACAAAGTGATCATCGCGATCGCAAAATGTGTACAAAATTGATATTAACTTGGCAAAATTAATTTACGAGGTTAGAGGATTAAGTTCGCCTTTGTACGGTCAGCCTTAGGTAGCGGCACATTTTAATGCTTTGTCACTTTTTGTCATGTTTGAACTGCTGCATAAATATGTTAATGCCGTTACAGCGACAAGGTACAAAAGTGTGCAGGTAATGTTAATGTGTAACACTGTAAATCCAAATTTTGTATTTACTTTTCATTAGTGTTTGCAACTTGAACCGAAGTGGTGGGAAGGTGTTAGTTAATTAGTATTTTTAACAAAACTATTTCTGTAAACGTTTATTTAATTAATGTTACCTTGTATCATATGCCGTCACTTTCTGCCTTGGCAAATAAGATAGTGGGAGAACGATTAATATTATGAAACTGCGTAGTATTCTAAATTACAAGCGTGAAAATAATAAAGGGTATCTCATAAATGAACGTAACTATTACATGAAACTTTATACCTAATCGGCCTATCCGTTACCTAAGTAATCGGCCGAATGGGCTGACCTAAATCGGATCAACCGATTGGCGCTAATGAGAAACTGATTTACGGCGGCGGCACAAAAGGATTTTGTTCTATAATATGAAAACCCGGCTTCGCTCGGTAAAATGTAGACTCATATTAATTTTACACCTATCCTATGAATCGATATTTCTCCTAAATTTTATTTATCTAAAGAACTATGATGTGTGAAATTAGACCTCAAGAGGTCACAATGGAGAACGGAATACGAACCTGTGACACCTGTGACACGTGGTGACGTGACACCAACTGTGTAACAACACCACATTAATGACACGTTTACTTCGCAACGCCATTATATAGCAATTCATACATTTTTATATTTTAGATACTCGACTTGTCGACTCGGAACGACTAATTGTTTACGCTCTACAATTTGATCTGTATATCGTTCGAGTTTACCGTAGACCGGTACGAAATTATTAATTATATTAAATTAATTTAATTATATTAAATTATATTTAATTTTACATATTATGGAGCTCTACTCTGGTCGGTGAAATCATATTGCTTTTGAAATGCATTGTTATAAGGTCCAAAAGAATTAATTTAGAGAAAAAATTAATTTGGTTATTGGTGATGTTATGAATAGACATAGAGATTATCCTGGCACGAACGATGCAACGCTAGTGACTTCCTTCTGATACTTAGTTTATCGATATGTTATAATATAAGTGGTTTATATCAATGAGACACGTTTGAAAATATATGAACAATAATACCAAACCAATTTATTATCTAAAAATTTCCATTCTTGTGAAGTTGCCTATAATTTAGAAACACTTTATATTTTCTTTCTTCCCTTGCACTCAATTAAATCTCCCATAAGTCTTCGACGCCGAGATTGTCTTTCAAATTAACGCAGAAGTTCACAGAATCTATGTTTTTCCAAAACCAACGTTCTATGATATTGAATAATCATAATCATAATCATAATCATAATCATAATCATATTTTATTCATAAATTTTATATTACATGTCAGCTTATTACACAAAAATAAGACACAGACTGACTGAGACTGTGTGAGTAATATGACACAGTGTCTTAGTTTTTTATTATTATTAGTGCTACACTGATCGGTCAAGGATCCTTTTTCTCATTTACTTAAATATAATATCAGATTAGTATACATTTTTGATATATCTTTAACGTAGGTAGCTAATAGTTTGCCCGAGGATATCCGACAGGAACCAAATATTCGTAGATTTAAGAGGCTAGTCAAGATTTTTTTATTAGAGTCACTTCCATATTAGACAATTTAGATTTAGACATACCTACTGTAAGATAAAACAGATTTAATTAATGGACACAATCCTGCAGTCAAACTGTTCCAACAGTTTTGCAGGGCATGATATATTATTGTACTATGTTGTTTGTTTTTAATAAATAAATAATAATAATAATATGAATTTCAGTCTAACGCGGAATATTTTTAATACACAGTGACTGTGATTTATGTCAATTTATTTTTATTCTCAGATGAATAAGGACAATGAATGTAATAGGTTTTGATTACTTAACGTTGGTATTTATTAGAGGAATAAAATTAAACACGTGTTACTTGCTACCAACTTGCTTCTTGTTGCGCCAACTTGTGTAAATTTTCGAATAGCTATTCTATGACGTTGAAGTGGTACTTATCGATAACAGGATTGTCGATGTTATTATAATGTCAAACACTAACTACACGGCGTTCGTGCCAGGAAAATATCTATGTCTAGTTATGAATATTGGCTTACTTGCGTGTGCATCGTGTAGAAATCAGCATTGTTTTACCGTCGTCGACATTATCAACATTCAGACACTTCGTCGCTGTGCAATATGGAATGACTTTTATCTACCTAGTATACCGAAATAGAGATATGAAGTGTTCCAAGAAATAGTTTACCGCCGCATTTTGGAGACTCGTTACTTTTTCAAACTCGCGTCTGAAAAACTGTCACCAATTAACGACTTTATTGTCCTTAATTGACTCTCAGTGCAGCCGTTCTTATACACACTCAGTTTCTTTTAAGTATTGATACTAACCAGTACTTGATGTGCTGATGTTTTAAGGTCACTCTTTGATGTTTCACCTTGAGGCGGTAAGTCTACCATTAATTTAGCTGTCCTTGAGTGAAGTCCCCGTGTTTCCCCTAATATTTTGTGCGTCGTCTATCTGTATACAGGGTGACTGGATTTTTGATATAATACTTTTAAGGAGCTATAGTAGAGCTTAGTTGTAGCAAATGAGGTAATATCATCTTGGCTGAAAATTATTACTTTCTGACAAAATCTGGTATTTCGGGAATAAGTGTATACAAGTAGTCATATGCATATATTCTGTATGAAATCGTTTATACTCGAAAGCTGGTTGAATTCTAAACGTTCAACTTTTTAATCACAGTTTTTTTTATATTTGATTATTTGATTAACACCGTTACAAAAATATGATAACAAATGTAACATAAACCATTTAAGCTTTATCTGTACACCTGGATCGCGGTATACATCATTAAACATAAGTATTTATGTAAGCTATAATTGTTCGTTTAATGCATGGATAAATATATACATAGCGTACATTATGTACAGAGGTCGGAATTCTCGTAGCACTTTCGAGCTGTCATAGGGACTTCTCGTCTATCGACTTCCGATATCCATGTGTATATCGATAAATACATAATACAATATTTAAAATATGATTACGAGCAGAAGTAAACTAAGGGCGTTCTTATCGCGAATGAGCGATCTCTTCGAGATTACCTTTGGATAACCTTTGGATAACAGCTTTTTGGAAATTATAAATAGGAATTAAAATAATAATATTTAATTGTTTCTTTTAAAATAATTTGTGTATTTCGTATGCGTTTTAAACATTTTTCGAAAGAAATTGCATCAAGAATGGCTACCGATTATTTTCATTGCAAATTACTAATTTAAATTTTTAGCTAATCAAAAGTTATCTGAAAAAAAATCCCTCGTTAGCGATAAGACCGTCTGTTGTTTACCTCTACTTTAAGTCTTCTTTAATATGTTGTGTTCTATAATGTATCGATAAAAAAAAAACAGGCTGTCGATAAACGAGAAGTCCCTATGACAGCTCAAAAATGCTACGAAAATTCCGGCCTCTGATTATGTATGTAGGTATTGTACTGTTATCCAGCCTGATGAACGAACTAACTTGCTAGATTAGCGGATTGGGGTCTCATTAGACTTTGATTAGGCAGCTTTCAGGTGGGAATTTTAGGTAATGACTTGAACCTAACTCCCTAGATTAATTACCTATTTCCTTGTTCCTTGTTTGTTAGTGCTGAACATTTACATTTAAGGGATTATAGTAGAGTTATGCTTATTGCAAAATCTATTGTTATAAACTAGCTTTTGCCTGCGCCTCCGTCCGTGTAGAATGTTAATCACTATTCCCTCGAGAACTTGCCAATTTTCCAAGTTAAAAAAGGCTTATGTGCACTATAATCTATCTAACTATAATTTCATCCAGATTCATTAAAACTGTTCTGAAATGATTAAGTAACAAAGATCCAAACTTTTAAAAAACTTTATTTAAATGTATGTTTGAAGAAGCATTTCTTGAAAAAATTACAAAATTAAATAAGATATTACTATAAGCTTTCCCATTCACATGTGACCTTATAAATATATTCGGCGGAATAAAATATGATTTGAAATTTATGAGCGAAAGCAGGTGACCCCGATAAATCCGTCTGGCCCAGGCGGATCGCCTCGAACAAATTTATACTTCAAATGCCAGGGAATAAAATATTAATGGTTATATAACTTAAGTTATTATGGACACATCTGGTAAATAAACCTTATCCTAATAATTTTATTAATGCGAAATTTTGTGTGTGTGTTTGTTACTCTTTCACGCTGCAACGGCTCAATGGATCTGGATGAAATTTAGTATGATGATACCTTATGACCTGGATTAACACTCAGGCTACTTTTTATCCCGGATTTTTTTTAAGTTTTCGAGGGAATAGCGATAATCGACTACTACGCGGACTAGGTCGGCGGACTAAGAAGTTTGTTACAAAAGGATTTTTTTTGTTATAAATATTTCCTAATATTCAAAACGTGGAAGTCTGTATGTTCCGTCTTCAAGGTTTACGCATAAACCAATCGATGACAAATTAGTAGAGTTTATATTCCAGGGGGCCTAATAAGGCTGCGATTATCGCGTGACAAAATGTGGATAAAACATCCGTCACTTTTTGACACGTAAGTACGAGAGGGACGGATGCTTTTTCCATATTTTGTCTCGTGATAAACGCCACCATAACTACTAGGCCCACAGGGACGGATATATATTTTACCAGCGACCCGCCCTCGCTTCGCTTAGGTTACTGTGAGTTATCTGTAACACCTGTAAAAAATCCAGAATTTATTATAGGTACATAAAAACCTTCCCCTTGAATCACTCTTTCAATGAAAAAAAAAACCGCTTCAAAATCCGTTGCGTAGTTTTAAAGGTTTAAGCATCCATAGTGACAGACAGACAGCGAGAAGCGACTTTGTTTTATACTTTGTAGTGATTTCCCAAGGGAATAGCGATACACGATTTCAACACGGACGGAACATAGTAGGTAATTGCATACAATGTTTCTTTGTATTCTTTTATTAACGGAACGTATCTAGCTGTAAAATAAAAAATAAATTATGAAATTAAATGACAAAGCAAGCTCTGATATGTTTAGTAATATAAGTCGTCTAACATTTGTGGTTATCTCGCTCGCGTTAATAACATTATTTATCACCCAACCACTAAATAGTAAACTAAATGACGACTCCTAAAATACACCATACGGTAATAACTCAACAAATTATTAATCAAAAACTTTTACCTCAAATTTAAACTCCCAACTCGCGATATATTCGGGCGTAGCGTCGTAGCGGGGCGCGGCGTAGCGGGGGCGTAGCGGCGGCTCGTAGCTGCATCGATCGCGGGCCGTGACCTTGACCCGCCCGCGCTCCCGGATGTGCTAGCTTGGCTAGTTGCGCTATTCTAGCTGTTCGGAATATCTTTCACCGGCAGCTTTGGAAATTTAAGTATATTCAAATTTAATTCGAATAGTGTACCACGAGATTTACATTATATCCATCATTGTGTCTAAATTCTTTATTGCACAATTAAAGGTAAACAATAGCCGAGTCATGGGTTCGATTCCGGGTATAGACAAATATTACTCGATGAATGCGAATATTTGTTCCTGAGTGTTTGTAATTTCTATGTATTGAAGTGTGTATTTCCCTAAAGTGCAAGCCTTTTGGAACTAGGTCAATTTGTGTCCTCTAATAATAAAACAGCTGTTAAATAAAAAAGAAGGGCTTAAGTGGCTTAAAAACTATGGATTTATTTGGAATGCGTTTATATTTTAGAATAAAGGCATAATTCACTACATTGCCAGATTATTATTAAAAATTATAGCTATGTTAGCCAAAAGAGGCAAAGCAGAGTAGCGTTCTCTACTAGCATCATTAAAACCGTAATAACTTCTAAATTAATTAACACGTTGAAAGTTGAAACTTCTTCAAGGACAGGTGTAGGAGAGGCTTTCTCATGCCGCAATATATACGTCAAGGTCTGGGACATCCTGTATATAACGAACATACATAGTGAAAAAGTTTTAGAATCCCTGATTTGAATGGACACGTATAAAGCATTTAACTTTGTTCGGTTGGTAGCGACATCTAGTCTAACGATGCTATGCCGTAGGATTATTCCAAATAGTTCCTGCTTTAAGTTAATATGACTAGTTTTATCTTCATACTAAAAGGTAGTGTTAATGGAACTACTGCGAATAAGCCATCCATTATTAGAATTGTATATATTTTCTACGACTATATGCTCCGCCTCTTAAAAATGCAATTGCACGGTTGCGTCATTGTACAGTCAAACTCGGAAGTAGCTGCACATTTTAATACCTTGTCACAGTAACGTAATAATATAAGAGTGGTAATAATTTAGTATATCGCTAGCTGTGACAAGGTACTGCGAACATTCGATTAGGTGGTTGATTGCGGCGACGGAACAAAAATAACTTACCCGTTCAATAACTCCGAAGAAGAAAAAGGAGTGTTGAGGAATTGTGTATAACATTTTATGCAGGGTGTATTTTCCAAACAGTGGTTTATTTCAATACGCACTAAGTTTAATGTAAGAAGTGGCAGTGGGCGGGGCACATAGCTCGCAGAACTGATGGCCGATGGGGTCAGAAGGTTCTGAAGTGGCGTCCGCGGACCGGAAGACGAGCTGTGGGTAGGCCTCCAACAAGATGGAGTGACGACCTCGTCAGGATCGCGGGACCGGTCTGAGTGGAAAGCCTTGGGGGAGGCCTATGTCCAGCAGTGGACGTCTTTCGGCTTTCATCATTAACCACATAGAGTGTTAACAGCTGTCGAAATGTAAGAACTAGCAGTCGATTAACATTGATTAACATTTAACATCGTTTGGTGAAATTGTTAGCTATTTAATAAAAAATATCCTTCAAAGATCATCGAAGATACACTTTCATTGGTATTTTTTTTAATATTAGTTTTAGCCGATATAACAAAACACGTGCTCATTATATTTTCATCTTCTTTAACATTTGTAATCAAACCACTGTGAAACTTGAATTTTTTTTTAATATCTGTGTATAAGTTAGAGGGTTTAGTCACTCCCAACAGGTTGAGTATGGGCCGCTAAAATAATACGTGTCTGTTATTTTAAACTACTCTAAACATATATCAAAATCTAAAAAATCGGAGCCGGACAGTTAACCCTTTCTTGTAAGGAAAGTGTTGTAGTGGTGTAGTGTTGTGTTTACCTTTCCTTGTAAGTATAACAATATTGTTTGCCTTTTAATTGATGTTTTTTTAACACAAGACTGTATAAATCTCATTGCCTCTCTAGTATCAATCTTCGCAAATCATGAACAAATGCAGTTGCAGGGTTTTTATTAGTTTCACTCCTGTATCTGTCCGAGGCATTATAGATCTTAAAAAGACGGACCAATTATTTTAAAATTGATATAGAGCTAGTTTCATTGGCTCTACATTGAAAACCGAGATTCAAAGTTACGTTAGCTCCATATTCCATTTTCTCGGTTTAGTCTCGAGTGATGAGTGACAGAGTCTCGGCACTCGAAGTTTCGAATTTATTGGTTTGTGGTACCCATCCTAGCTAAAGCCATAAAATATCACGAAAACAAACAGCCTGGTTTACTCTTGTTAACATTCGATGGTTTCTCAAGTAGTGATACCGCTGCCAAGGGCTCTATCCTAATCGGTAAAACCATGTAGGTTTTGACATACTATCGTATTGTTTTTAACTTGGGCGCTATTACCGGCAAATAAGAGCAATCAAAACGATGACAATACGGTGACATGTCAAAAGCAATATTGTTTTGCGGAGTTTAAATTTTCAAGTTCATTTTTATATCTTTAGTCCTAGATTTAGCCTTATTTGATTTTAGTATTAATTTTAGTTATTGTTTTATACTTCATGTATTACTTATTTCGTTTTTTTATGTAACTTGTTAGGTTATACCGATGGGTTATAAAGGCTACCCTCTAGTTTTTAGACCGGCAGTCGGCAGACCAGCACTCGCAATCGACTTCAAAATGGAACAATTTCATTTTGAAAGCAGACTCGCCTTCGGACTGTCAAAATGAAAACGATTGCGATAGCGAGTGCGTTAGGCAAAAAGCCTGTGGGTACACCTGTTACAGTCTACCAAGACGTTTCCAGTGGCTTATGCTAATATGTGTATTTTCACCACACGGCAAACCGCAAGCGTCAAATAAAACTGCTTCGCTTGTTCGCCGCGTCGTGTCTATTTACTAAAAATCGTGAGGCCCTATATGAAAGAAAATACATAACGTCGGTGATACTGCGATAACCAAAAAATTCAATAACAAAATATCCCTACTGACTTACGTGGTAAGGTGTATTTTTCACTTCATTTAATTTGCTCGTTACGCGATATTGCACCGACGAAAAGCCTCTTTAATTTTATCAGAAAACTGACCCAAAAACGTATTAAATGCTAATGTTTTACATTTTTATTAAGTATACGTAACGTATAATAAACCTTGCTTTTGACCTGTCAGCGTATCGTCAACGATAAGATAGCTCTTATTTATTTGACAGTAATGGCGGCTCAGTTATAAACAATATAATTCCTATCAAAGACGATTTAGTTTTAAACGCCTAGAAATAGTAGCCTTGTACATATAAATTGAGTGTCTTCTCCACTTACAGGCAATGATATGATATTTTATCTCCTTGTTACCCGTTGTGCCTCTCGTAGACCCTCTTCGAGAAATATAATGCTGCGAGTCACGAGGTTTCAAAATCAAATTTAACATAGTCGACGGAGCTCCTATTTCTGGGTGGTTTGGCCCTTCGGGCCTGCTGAAGAGCTAACATAACCTAAACCTACCTCATATTTATGATACTATGCAAAATTTCGTAGTATAAGATGGAGTGATTTAAAACTTGTCTGTTTTTCCAACTTCGTGATTCTGCGCTATATTTCTCGAAGGAACCACGGGGATTATTCCTCAGGGTCCCTTCAAGGGTCAACGGGACGGACCACGGGTAACTAGGTATATTATCGCCTTTACCCTGTGCTGTTGTGCAAAATCATAGAGATTCAAATTAAAAATATTTGGGCTTTTTAACAAATCATAAGAAGATTGTGCATCAACGCTTAAATCGCGTAGCTGTCATAAAATTCTATATACATTTAGTTTCGGGCCATAACAAAATAATATATATCTGTTATTTTAAACTACTCTCTGGACCTCACTCCTTAAATCAAATTCGATTTTCAAGAGGCTTTAAATGTGCTGTAGTTATTATGATTAGGGTAATGATTTTTATGTTATTCTATCAAAAAAATAAGACAAAAAGACAAAAGACATTAATTCAGTAAGTGGACCGCACGGGCACTTTTACACGTCAAGAATCTACCTGCGTTTCCCAAGCGGAGACCACTGCTGAGAAGAAATGCCGCAAGAAACTCAGCAGTCAGTTTTTTTTTTTTAATTTTTTTTTTGTACAATGGTACTATTTAACCAACCATACTAAACCATAGCTAAAGCCAATTCTATGGCATAAAAGTTTTGTATTAACCATTTTGCAAACAGCAGTGCATCGGAATGCAATTAATTGCAGACCTAGTTGCATTGCGCGGCGCCGCCCGGCGAGTTCCGATCAATACGATAGTTAGAACTGAAAATGAAATCGTGTATTCCTATTTGCGATGTTGATTTGTTTTATTACTCAATAAGTTCCTTTGTTGAAACTAGATTGAAAGCTGGTTTTATTTTGCTTTTGTGTTCCACTGTGAGCTATCAATAAGTCAATAAGTATAATTTTGATTACTCTGGTAGTAATATAAAATAATTACATACCCATCGATCTATTTAGTAATGTACTTATTATATTATTTAGCTAAGATCAAGCTCGTGTTTATTTATTTAATCTTGCTATTATACAAGAAGAAAGTTTTTACCTGAATTAAAAAAAAATGACAGAGCATTATATATGTAAGTATTCTCTACGCCATTTTAATAAGCTATAAGTGACATTTGTTAACACAATAGTTCACGTGTAACCCTCTAAAGTGGAGGTTCGAAATTAATTAGTGTCACTGCGTTATTATCTCAATGAATAGCCCTAACGAACCGGCGATCATAATGAGAACGATATCGTGAAACTTTAGCGTTTGTACCGGGTTATACAGCTACGGTATCCAATTTTGGACCGTATTACAATGTAATAAGTTGGATAAGTGGACATGTCTCTTTGTGTTTGACTGTACTTGTATCACACACTTCAACTTTATTGTTTAAATTAACCTTTGAGAACGAGAAACAACTGAATAAGACCCAGAATCGTCTTATTTTATAAGGGTTACGGGTGCATACAATGAGACGACTATCAAAATATTTGTTTCAAAAATACTTAAATGTCTGTCATGTCATTCATAGTAGTTATAATAATATGACTGAAATTACAGCTTAATAAGGTTGACAATTGTTTTTACGATTTGTTGGCTCAACGCCAACGTTACCGATTTTCGAAAAGTGGCAAAATGTATGTACCTAATTAACCGCACGATGCGATCGTCCGGCCACTTTCGCTAGAGCCGCGGACGGAACGGTATCACACGAAACACTAGTTCCATGAGAAATGTAAACTTTACAATTCTCTTAAAGCTTCATAAAACTAGTATAACGCTGGGTAAAACCACAATAAATAATTATTCTATCAGCCAATCTATCCTATGAAAATCTAATATACCACAAATACGAATTTCCAATCGCAGCCCTTCGGGCAAAATTAATTACGACCGGACCCCAAGCTATTAGCTGTAACCGACGTGTGGAATAAACCACAATATGCGGTGTTATTCTCGCAACAAAAAGTTTACGACGAACTCGTTAATTTGACCACCCCCTAATATGCCTTTAGATCACGTGATCACGTCAGTCGGGTTTCGCATTCGTCTTTTAAAATTTTAGAACGCTTTGGCCACTAAATGACGGAGCTGAAAACATTTCGTGACTATTCCTCTTGTGCGTATTTCTTTGTTGTTAGTTGTTGTTTGTCACGAATAAATGTTTTCTTTCTTTTGATTTATTTGTTTTAATGACGATTGTGAATAACGTAAGTATTCCTATTATAAATTGTTAAATTAGCTACCCGCCACGCGCGGCGTGCGGACGCGTTCGAATGTTAGATTCGCCTGACGAAAGCGGTTGGCAAAACAACTTCCACAAACCACGAGGGCCACTATTTTTTGCGCTAAAATCCATATTGTCTTTTTCCTGTTATCGTATTGTTTTACTTGACAGTAATAACGGCCTAGTTAACAACAATACCACAATAGGTCAAAGACGATATGCTTTAACTGGCTAAAATAGAGATAAATAGAGATCCAGGTGGCATGTGACTTTCTCCATGTTAAAAAATGGTTAAAGTTCGATCGATCTAACTTTTATTGTGAAGTAATACCACCGTGAACGAAGTTACCAACGTACTCGGCACCACGTTTAATACGGTTAAGTTTAACGTTAATAGGAAACTGCGACCTTATTACCCGGTGTTAACGTCATTTTGTTGCGTGTCAGTGTTTATACACTGTACCTACCTATACAGTGGTTCCGAAGTATACCTAATGCCTGACTGAATTGTCAATCGTTTGTCGTTAGGATGAGTTGGTATTGATTTTCTGTGGCCTAAATTTTATTAATGGGCACTTCCTGGGATGCATAAATAAAACATTATTTGTTAAGTTGTAGCTGTATTTTTCACCTGATGGTAACGGTGGGTGGTCAGCGGTGAAGATCGGGGGTTCAGTGATAATGTATGCATAGGTACTTGTCCTTAAAATGTGTTGTTGATATTATATTTAACATCAGGCATTAAAAAAATTTCAAGCATTTATCATTGGACAACGCTCTTTACTCATGTAGAGGTATAATAATTACATAAAATACATTCTATATCAGTGTTCGGAACATTATGTACAACAGATTGTATAAATTTCGATGTCCTGGTAAGTGGTTCTCTTAAACAACTCGTTCTTGCACTCGACGCACTAAATATTAACCAGTGAGTTGAAGTTGTCCCGCCAGAGCGTTAAAATCACCTCAAGGCGTGTATTCTCAGCTTACCCGCTTAGCTTATCTCACTCGATCGACCGTTCAACAGAGAGCCGTTTTTAAGAAAGACCTTTGAAATAAAACCCTAAGTAACCTCCATAAATAGTAAGTAATTATTTCCTCTGATAGTAACGTCAAACGAGTTTTTCGTTTAGACAATTGAGGGATCAAAATTTCTGTGACTCCGATTGATATTCTATTTTTATCCCATTCCCCTTCTGTAAAATAATTAACGTGAAAAAATACTCGCTGTCTGGCCAAGGTGAATATTTTGTGCTAAAATAATCCAATTTATTGTATGGCTCACCTTTACTATGAGGTTAGGCTCGGAAATTGCCTTTTGTTCTGAGCCTTCCCTTTAGGGACCGTCGTTGTGTCCGGTGTGCTTAATGTATTTTAAATGAACGAATCAATTATTCATTCACACTGTGGAAAGCGTGCCATATGATAATGAAAGGTCCTACTGTTGTATAGAAACAAAACCAGTTGACCGAATCAGGGAGTCTAATCTATTTTGTTTTAATGCATATCGTTCATTTTACGCACGATAGGTCCGCTTTTACTGTCAAGTTTATAGTAACTATAACGTTAACAATAGGGTAATGATTAAATAGACCCCTGATGAAGTTTATTCCTAAAATAGTTTCGCTAAACAAACTTTTGAACAGCTGTTCCACTTACTGCACCACTGTGCGCTATCAGGAATACATTTAAAATTTAAATTAGCTTTGGTCAACATTCTGATAAATCTTTTTTTTGCTTTGAGAAGACTGAATGCGGTCATAGGAGAACTGAGGATAAAATGGGCTCTATATTTGCAATATCACGATATAAAGTGAGATCTCAGAGAAAAAATATGCGATCCCTGTATGCCAGTCGTTTAACTAGGGACTAGATCAATTTGTGTGACATTGTCGCCGGATATTTATTTACTTAGCCTCTCTTCACCGGAAAACAACAGTGTTTGCAAATTATTATAGTATGATGGTAGCAATTTCTACCAACTATTGGTAAGTGCAAGTAATCGCAGCCCACTTGCTAGGGTAGAGAGAACCTTCTGTTTAGACGATGAGTGGAAAATGTTTAAGCAAAAAATAATCATTGCTAAGTAATAATTAACCATTCTACTTAGTATTCGTTTTCAGACGTTCCTATTTCAAAAGATCTACCGTATTTGAATGCTTTACAGAAAGCCAATTTATCCGTGAAATGACAACCTTTTGTTTGGATTGCGACCATACCTTTTCGCAGGTAGGCAACCTTTTCTTTAAATAAAGGTATGCCTCACGTACCCAACTATGTATTTCATATTTATTCACATATGTGTAGTGTCGAGACGTCTCGAATGTCGGATGTGTGTTGCTTTTGCCGGATATTTTGTGTATATTTAGGAATAGTTTTGATTTTATTTTTTGTGCGATATTGTGGTCAAGGACAGTTGGCATTATTTTTCAATATGTCATTCCATAACGATTCCTTATCTCACCCTTTTAGCCCATCTTGCTTTGATAATTATATTATCATTGTATCCGCACTGTCTATAAGTAGTCAAGGTTATGACAACTTGCACCTTCTAGTGCTATCTAGCTATCTAAAATGTACATTGATGGGCAAATAAAATGTAGAATACAGAGTCACGTTTTTCTTTAAGAATATTCTTGGTCAACTGTGATTGTTTATATGAAATCTAACCTAACCAATCTCACACTTCCAGCAGCTAAACAAACAGCAATTAACAAATAGCAGTGATAAAGTAAATTTAAATAGGTAATTGTGACAATAAACACAACATTTTTGCTCCATAAAAAAGCGTGACCAAAAATGTGGCGTGCCGCTAACGTTTTTTGGATGTTCGCCAACTGTGCTATCGCATGAACCAATTCCTACCGTCGACAGGTCGCGAGGGACACATTTGCTTTAGCTAAGACAAATCAAATATGTCTGTATACGTGGATTGAATAAATATTGCCTTCTCTGGCGAGGTAAATGGGTTCCATTCCGGGGTAATTAAACAGGCATCCTTGCCTCCTTATCGGATTAGACGGGCTTTGAGGGCTGAATACGATATTACCTAAATCCTTTTATGAACTGACTTAGTTTTTAGCTAAGAAGTGTTTCAGACATATATTATATTAGGTAGACCCGATGGGGAAAAATGTATAGTATTGCCTAAACTTTTATATCGGAATCTTAACACCAACAAAGACATAAAGGGATCAATTCAAAAAGACAAGCAATTCGGAGATAGTGTCTAAAACGGCATTTTTATTTTACCAGGCTTTTAACTCCGTTATATTCCCTTTTGTACAATTAGGTGAGGCGGCGTGCTTATTCACAACCTCGTTAGCATTAACATCTTTCGACATGTTTTATCTCTTACTCACACTTCCATTTACACAGTGAAGTTAGATCGGGATATTCGATTGAACGTTAAAACCTCAATAAGGGGTTATTCTAGTCACCACGGCGAGAATGCCCGATCGATTTGCCCACACAGACACATTTGGGATACGGCCAACTGTTATTGCATAGAATTGTGGAGCAAAATCGTATGCTATGTCGATTCCGGGCGGTGAAATGAAACTAGATGGAACCACAATGGGTAAACGGGGCGGATAAGAAGCGTTATTACTTGTAGTTATAAACCGGAATAACCTTCAATTTAATTATATTGTCTACAACTTCAAATGATGAGCGCTCAATATAATTTTAACACTTCAAAAACAGGATGCTATAAATTCTTCAGAATCTTTATTTTTTCATAATAGGTTTTCATTGTTGCGTTTAGCTTGTAATGTCTGACTAATAGGCAAAGGCCTCCCTCCTTTCCTCGTATCCCGATTTTGTGCAGTCTCCCACCAGAGTAAATGGAGGAATCAAGCTATGCTATCCCATCTCCATTTCAACGGCTGGGAGGAAAAATAACACATTATTGATTCTACAGTGTATCTAGGCGAACGGGGAACTTATCCTAATGCATGAACACAATTTTAAGCATATTTAGGTAACGTCCGCCAATAACGGTGTAGAGCATGTTCGAACCTCAAGCGTACCCTATTTGTTGTAGCATGTTCTGTACTGATGTACGGTGCAAGCTAGCTCCCAATCTTCATAGTAATATCTGAACGCCGAACGCCTAGGACATAATAATTGTCCGCGACTTGTTTCTCGCTCGGATCTCTCTTTCTCACTAGTGCGTACATATAACGATGCACTGAGTGACAAGCGAGAAAATACAAGATGTGCTAGTCGTGCACCAATAGGGATGTAACTAGCGCGTACTGCGTACCCATGAGTAGTAACTTATGTGCACGTGAACTCACTGCTACATTGATCCGTTGGTGTGACGGCATATGTTAATATTTCTACGTCGAAGTACCCTGCATAGTCTGCACACTAATACAAAGCGTATTGACATCGTTGATATTTAGATCCATATACTTAAGTACGTCACGAAGCTTAGCCGTGCATCTCAAATTGTTCAAAGGCGGTCTTCCTGGTTTAATTATGCGCCGATGTGTGTGAGAAGCACCACAAATATATTAATGACGTCATTCCCTCTTTTGTGTACCGCACAAGTATTTCCCAACGTTTTGACTCGGTGCAAATTTGAATCGACAGGCAAAGCGTGACGTTTGCTGCTGTGGATTTTGGCTGCTCTTTTACCATAATCAGCTCAAAGTTGCCACACCGAACTTTGGATCATTTTATTTTCCCTCAAAATATATTTTTACAATATTTTACAACTATCCACAAAGTCGATGGAGCCCCGCTATACGGGGCACCTATTTCTGGGCGGTGTAACCTTCGGGCAGCCTAAGCTACTTAATATTCCTCATTTATACACCTTGAAAAGAATCTGTAGTTTGACTGAGAAAAGGATTAATAAAATTTCTAGACATACTGGGGTGGCAACCTAGGGTGACATATAATATTATATCGGTCGCTAATTAACAAGCGCTGGCATTACAATATAACGTAAACGCTTATTATTAAACTAGCCATCGGGGACTTAACATAGTTTCTCCTTTTACATCTCTCCATAACTCTTACAGTATGAAAGGGACACACCGACAGACAATCAAGTCGTTCATGTAGTGTTAACCGAGTTGGCACACTGCCAACGACCCTGCCAGGCGATGGAGACGTTGATACACCCTGAGTGAAATAACTTGAGGCTAACTTGTTTTATGTTAGCTGGATAGTGTCACTTCTTTGCTTGCTTGAGCTACTTGGTGCGGTATAGTTTTATTTTGTGAGCACTAACCGAACGTACAAGAATAATACGTTACACTGTACATGACTGTACATTGTCTCTGTAATTGGATTATCGGCACGAGAAAGACCTTTCCACTTTTTAACGAATGAACTTTAACCCAATTTTCGTGATCGAATAAAATATGTACAGCATAAAAAAAGAGTGAAAAAAGTGAGGGCTTTTGTTCAGAGTCCCAAAATTGTTGCTTTAATTTTGCCATTAAATAATATTGAAGTTTCACCAGTCACCATGCCCACCTCGTTCTTGCTAAGCTATTGCATCGTAACTTTAACTTTAACTAAAGAGTTCTAAATGACATTTAATTTACATAAAAAAAGAAGTTCCACATTTCACTAGCACATGTAGAATCACACTTTTGTAGAGTATTCCCAGCTTCTTAATAGGCTTTGGCTGGCTATCGTTCTCACGCTTGCACTCGCAACTGAGAGTATTTGCCACTCATGGCTTAGAAACAAGGAGATTGCCGATAGCTATTAAATGTATATATAATGTATGTTGTTGATTTACAGCCACGCCAGTAAGGGCAAACAAGGGTTCACTAATGTTTCACCGAACAACGTTTGGTCGAATGTATCGTTTCGCAACCGTTTCAGTTGGCAACCCACGTTTATTTCTGTAACTGTAAATATTTCAGGATTTTTATAAAAACTAACCTAACCTAACCTATAGGGTCTTCGCGAAGGTACAGAAATAAATCCTGAAATATTTACAGTTACAGAAATAAAAGTGGGTTGCCAAATGAAAAAGTTGCGAAACGATACGTTCCACCAAACGTATTTCGGTCAAATGAACGGACCCCGCAAACAACATTATCAGATATGTTAAAAATACCATAATGTAAGAAATTAAGCTAAATATACATAGCGGTACAGTGAAAATGTCTTTTGGGATCTGGTAAATTAAGTGAAACTCGTCTAGGAGCTTATGAGACGACAACAAGAGAAGTACAAACCCAAAAACCCATTTTGTGACTTATTGCTAACGCATTCATTGCGTGTTGGAATAGACCCTTTAGGCTATTCAGTCAAAGTGAGCAGCACGGCTGCGCGTAGGACCAAGTAAGCACAGCCATATCGTGGGAATGTCAAGCCACTTGCTACTCCTCATAAATTAACCGAGTAATACATACAGGGGGTCTATTCAACACTGTAAAACCATATTGTCTGTAACGTGGTCTGGTATTGTTTTTAACCTCTCCGCCATCACTGTCAAGTAAATTAGAGCTATCGTAACGTTGACGATATGATGATACGTCAAAAACAATGTTATTGTACCGTGTTGAATAGAGGCCCTGCAAGCATAACTGACTAAGGGTCTCTCTAGACCTATCGACGCGGAATCGGCGAGCCAGTATGAAAAAGTCTATGCAATAAAAGCGAAAACGACGTTCCGTTCGCAACGCGGAATTGAGACAAGCCGAGTTGAGCGACGTCTTTTTCACTCTTACTGCACGGATATAAAACTTTTTCTTACCAGCTAAAGCCTTTTCCGCGTCCATAAGTCTGGGGAGACCCTAATTACACGACACGCATTGCACGGCCAAAATAAGAAGCGTAGCAAGTGGCTCAACAATCACGTGCTGTAACTGTACAGTACGGCTTTGTACACAAAACAACGTTGAAAAAATACATGAGTTACAAATAGTGTCAAAAAAACTGTTTAAAATTTTTGGTTAGCACTATGACATCATAAAATAAGTCTGTTTTGTCAATCATTATCACGGGCGACTAATACAGGGTGTTGTATCTACAAATAGAGTTCAAAGTTAGACCACTTAAATCAGTCTAGCCTTGTTCACGATGTTTCGCGGACTGAGTGGATTCTTGGCACTGAGCCAAATGTGTTACGGCACCGTTTCTACACCATAATAATAACAAATATGTTTGTCTTTAATGTAACTTAAAATTTGGTATCTCCCTTTTAATGAAATGAATAGGAAAACAAATCATTACTCACCAAATAATTTTAATAGCTCGGTAAAAAAAAGATGTATTTAATGGCATTATTAAACATATTTTAGTTCCCAATTAATGGGCTAAAAGAAACCGCAATATTAACTTTTTGGTAGGATCAAAAATAGGTCAAGAGGCAATTCATTTTAAGTATCAACTCACGACGTTAGATTTCAGTGATATTGTAACGTTTTCATTATTATTCTGTATCTAAAGCTTCTTATTAAAATATTCATTTTAAGATTAATAACAGTGTCTTCCTTTTTCCTCGAATAATAAATGTATAGCGAAACAAAGTTGCGGTTTGAGAGGAAGAAATTAATTTATGAAGGAAAAATGCGTGTTTGTTTAGGAATAACATTTTGTTGAGCCGTTTTGAATCATATTTGAAGATTAAAAAATTAGAGTAGTAGTTTTAGTAACAGATAGTTGGAATTATCATCGACAAAAAGAGTAAGGAAAAAAAATATAAGATAACTGTCGTTCTTTTGTCTAGACAATCTTCTATTCGGTTGCACATGGACTAACACCTTAAGCATCTCTTGACAAAAATAAAGGAATTATAACCAAGAAAGAGAGAAAAATTACAATACTTATGACCTTTATATTAGTACATAGGCCAAGAAGAATTAATAATTAGAATATTCATGAGACCGAAATTTGAATTGAAATAGGCTCTCAGTTCCCCAGCCATGTAATGACATTTTATTTTTCTACGTTTTAACATTCTCAGTTTATCGCAGACAAGGTCAAAGCCCAAAAAGGCGAACGTATAAATAATTAGGTATCTTTTGTCGAGACCGTGCGGTAAAGATGAAATTTCTTTACCAATAGGATTAAAGGCACCAATAATTTTCTACCTCACCTGATTCTCATAATACGTTCAAGAATCTCACCAGCCAAAGAGGCAAAAGTCGGGCTTTAATAAAATACTTCTATATAGGGATTGACGAAAATATGACTCCGCGAGAAATCCACTTATTACCACTTTATTGAATTTCCTGACATTTCACTTCGCGTTGGAGATTCCAATGGAAACCTTTTCCATCTCAATAACGTTGTTATATTCACATAAAAAAATGGGGGTTTGGCATTTCTGATAAAGAATATTACCTTGTACATATATTTTGCACAGTATAATTTTTTGCTGCGGAGGCGGATATTAAGTAGCTATAACTTTTGTAAAAATTATCAGATTTTAATAGTAATAATAATAATAAGTTCCTTGACTTGGCTCACGAGGTGACCGCCAGGTGGGATGTTGAGTTGTTGACTCGACAATCATTGTCCCGATAGTTGTTTCGGCAAACGGTGTTATAGAAGAATCTCGACCAACACAAGGGCCAGATACAGAAGGCAGTACTCCTCGACACGGCACGCATTGTGAGGAGGTTCCGCTCTCTGCTGCCCTAACCACCGGTAGCTTGAGCCCTGACACGCTGCGGGCTGGTATTAGTATTGTAATTTTACTTTTATATTTGAATATTTATTATAGAAAATCTAACCTACAGGAAATTTAATAAGTATATGAATAATAATAATAATATCTGGTGACAATGTCACATCAGTTGACCTAGTCCCAAACTAAGCTCTAGACTTGTACAATGGGTACTAGACAACGATATAAATCCTTATATAGAGAAATATGATATTTACCCAGGAACAAATATTCGCGCTCATGACACAAATACTCTTACCGGGATTTGAGCCCAGGACCGCTAGTTTCGTAGGCATGGTCACCAACTACGCTAGCGTCAAAGTATCTTTGAGTTTATCTGGTATTAAAAATTGGCTTTTATGTAAAACTTTTTAATCAATCAAGTAAAATTTTGCTTAGTATTATAGATATACTTATGAATATTTATGATTAAGGCGCAAACTTCCCCTATTTACTTCGGAAAAGTATGGGGGGCATTGATCATCCCCCGGTGTTGCTTTAATGGGGTCTCCATTATAGCAAGTAGCGTTATCGCCTTGAGAAAGTTTAATCGACCTTAAAAAATCCTTTGTTTGTAGGCGACCCGCTTTAGGCATTTTCTTGAGCTCACAAAGGGGACCCTTTCGATAGCGGTATAAAAAACTTTTTAATAAAGAGCTCGAGGTAGAGCCGCAATTTCTTATTGTTGCTAAGGAGACTTTCAATTACCTTTTGTAATGGCTAGTAGAAGTTATAGCGTTATTATTGTAACGTAATTAAGTTTGTTTTATATCATTTACTGTTGTATAAATTCTTACTTTGAGGACTAACTTTAGAACATCCTGTATAATTGTATGTTTTGTAACGAATGGCTGATGTTAAAGAAAATAAAAGGGGTAACAAAATCGTTTGTTAAACCTTTACCTCAAAAGCATACATTCCTTGTAGCGATTCACCGAATCGCATTTCATCTCGAATGAACAAGATTTCAATATAATATTTTACTTGAAGAAATTTTTCGCGTGGCTTTTTACATTAATATAATTAATTTGTAGCATTTAATTTTTCGTGTAGTATTTTACCCTAGACGCATTTCGTCGCGATCGATGTTTGTTTGGGACTCTATTTAATGTGCTGCGCTAATTGATGTCCGCACTAAAATTCTGTATTTTTTTTTTTAAAACGTGTTTTGTACCTGTAGTTTTATGTCTTAAATGCTATCAAACTCATTGAAATATTATCTTTGTGACTAATAAATATTAGATATATACTGTCATTGCGACATTAAAGTAGGATACAATAATAATTATTATAATTATATAATTCAATATTTGTGAGAAAATATGTAACTCGGACCTGGCTAAGAAATGAATAAGCACATTACGACTAAATATATTATCTAATACTGAATTAGACGATTAGGATACAAAGCGATAATTTATCACACGATCGAGGTGAAATGCGACAAAAACTGATATCGACTAAAAACATGACGATTGAGACACAACGCGATAATTAAATGAACGATCGAGGTGAAATGCGACTAAGACTTTTAACGACTAAAACAGTAAACGATCGAGACACAACCCGAAAAATAAATATACGTTCGAGGTGAAATGCAATTCGATGAACCGCTACAAGGAATTTATGCTTTTGAGGTAAAGGACTAACAAACGAACAAAATAGTCGGTGCTCGTGTTACGTAACTATTGAAAGGATTAGCAGCTTCAAAGCCGGCACAAAACCATAACGTAGCGTTGTTCCAACTTGATTCAACGAGTAATCCGACACAGGGCAACAAAGAGAATATTTGCTATGAGCAAATACGGAAATTCCGCAGGAAAGCGTAAATAAAACGTTGTCGGGACACTATAAATAAAATTGTACACATTTCACCCAAGGTTTCCAGTCTTGTTTTTACAACAACGTGATTGTACAATCAGCAGGACCCGTTTGTGAGATCAGTGCAAACTTCCTTTGAGAAAAATACAAGGCGCTTCGCAAATTCCTTCCGGAGATATTCTTAGACACAATAGACTTTTATGGGTTCATTATGTAATGGAGTGATTATTTATATACGCTAGGAGGGTTTTCGGGAACAATACTTGAAAAATATCAGTTGGCATTAGTAGTGGTAAAGGCAGTATTGACTATAAATGAAACACGTATGTTTTATTTAAAAAAAAAATTAGCGTTTTCTTTTCAGCTTTGTTTCCTGTTAATACATGATTATTGAAAAACCTTCGTTCTATTTTTCTTTGTCTTGTTACACTTCTGTAATCTATATATATAAAAGGCAAACCTGACTTATTGACTTAGATATCAACGCACAGCCGAAACTACTGTACCTAGAAACTTGAAATTTGGTACAGTACATTTCTTTCATGATGTAAGTGAGCACTAAGAAAGGATTTTTCAAAATTCACCTCCCAAGGGGTTAAAATAGGGTAGCGGGAAACTTATTCTATGCGTACGAAGCTGCGGGCGTCCTCTGGTTGTCTATAAAAATACTGAATAAAATACTGGCGACAGTAAAAAATTGCATCCGGGAAATATATTATTTCGGCCAGCTTTCTTGTTTCAACTTTCAAAGGCTCTAATCTACCAGGTAAAACCATAATAGCTTTGACATGCTTTCAATCGCCAGTTGAAAAATACTCTCATTCCCTTGACATTGGCGCAATCACTACGAAACCGCCATAAAAAAGGAGAAGAAGACATGCCATCGTTTTTTTTTTAACTCGGCTGCCATTGCACAACGTTAACAACACAATAACATATCAAACGCAATATAGTTTTACCAAGTAGGACATGAGCCCCAGTTCCAAATGCCTGCAATAAGGAAATTCTCAACCTCATTTCGATTCAGCTTTTCCCTGCGACTTCGTACACACAGACCTCGTTTATCGTTTCTCTAGCTGCAACAAATAAAGATATTTCTATTTTTACCCGACTGCGGCAAAGCCCAAAAGGAGGGTTATGTGTGTTGACTTGTATATATGTCCGACTCAGTGTCCGCTCGTAACTACTAAACGGCTAAACTGATTTTAATTAATTATACGTGATTAGATTCGTCTTAACCACTAGAGTGTATATAAAACTTAAACTTAATTAAATGTGAAAAAGGCGAAATAAAAAAGAAGTACAAATGATACTTTGACGCCATTATCCAAACCGCAGTTGAGTTTATTTAAAGCTTGCATTTCGTTCGTCTTGTTCTATGGTACTATCTCATTACCCGGTCATACGAGTACGTATCTTATGTTTTATTATAATCTATCATATGGCCTATCTAGGACATGCCTATCGTATGAACGCATAGGTACACGATTACAAGTCTTCTTAGGACTATTTATAATATATATACCTACTAGGTGTATTAGAATTCATCCCTTGAAGAAACATTGCTTTTTTATAGTAGATCTAAGTGATTTCATTATTACTTACTACCCTACTAATTTATTACGGAATAATTGCAACAAATAAGCACCTTCCGGGTCAGTAACAAAGTACGCAGTATCTCAAAAGTTACGAAAAACAACAATTAAAGTGTTTGTAAGTCGCAAAGTGTAATTTGGGCCAAGTGGCAAGCAATTATTTCCACTCAACGAACAAGATTTATTTGTTTACTTACCTAACAGTGTAATCTAGAAGTACGGAAAATATCCGGGTAAAGGAGGTAGTTCTCATAAGGTCCAAGTCATAGGATTCTGCGAGAGATTTAATTTGACGTAGCACTACTTAATTACCCGACTGTATCATGATGTGGATAGAGAGAGTTTGGAATTGACGCCTAGTCGTTTGTCTTGTACTTATAAGTAGTGTAAGAGTATTCAATCCGCGAATGGTCCGTTCCATCAGTCCAATTGACGTTGCTCTCTGTTAGGTACGTCAATCCCTCAAAATTAAATAGTGGGGCGGGATGTCGTGAACTGAGAATACTACTTACTTATAAAGTATAAAGATGTGATAAATTTAAAATTGTAAAATTTAATTTAAATCTATTAACTCAACTCAAAAATGTTTGTAGCTTCTACACCAGGTATCTCAGAAAACTAATACAGCAGAGATAACAGTATCAAAATTACGGAAAAGAAATTGTTATTGCATGGCTGTAAACATTTTTAATAATACGCTATGTAAAAGGTTGCTGGAATAAATATTTTACTCTGTTAGGGATTTTTTTATCTGTAAGCAAAAATTAATGGCAAGTCATGTAATGTTAAAAAAATATCAGGGTGTTAATGCATTATCAACCGCATCTCAAGTGAATAAGTTTTGATTTGATTTGATTTAAAACTACGGGTTTCTTTTAAATATTAAACAGTGTTGCTATTGTTGTGTTTCTGTGCTTGCCATTAGTGCTTCTTTTTGTCTAATAAAGGATAAATAAATGAATATAGTTCCAATATTTGGAGAATTTCATCCGGACACCTTTATAAGTATAACTAGCGCGCCGCCCTCGCTTCGCTTTGGTTTATGGGAGTTTTCTGTAACACCAGTGCATAAACCAGAATAAATTTTACTTACGTTTTACATAAATTGTAAAACGTTTCGTGAAATATTACCCAACTATTGGCGAAACCAGATACGTGGTTTAGGAGGAGTTAGCGGGTATACAGATAGACAGACATACAAAAAGAAGGACGCGGAAGGAGACTTAGTTTTATACTATACAATAAAGATAAGGATGATAACAACAGATCCTACCGGGAAGGGCCAGGGCCACTGGCTGGAATTAGATTTCGCAAATGTTATTGTTAAACGCTTCTGTTTATGACTTAGGCATATGGTTAAATTAGAGATATCCGATTAAAATGCTAGAAGAAATTAATGAGTTCTTTCCTTAGTTCCTTGTTTTCAATGAGCATCTATGCAGAGTAAACACAATTAAATCACTTAATTCCATTCTGACCAATTCTAGGTCAGAAATCTAATAAAAGGTCCGATAATAACATTCGCGACGTACTAAACCTAAGTAACTAGACATAATTGAGTTCATATATTTTTCCTATCATAAAAATATGACCATGGACATCCTTGCAAAATATCAGACCTTTGCTTTTCCACTATACCCGCCCATGTTCTTAATATTTAAACTAATATTATAAATGTGTATGAAACTCTGTCTGTCTGTTTGTTCCGCTGAACCGATTTCAATGAAATTTGTTATGTACGGAGATAACTTGTAAGGATGTCGGCGATTAGTTCCAAGTTCTTAATTTTCCATGTGTGAAATTTTGCTAATTATTATTGGGACGAATTCTTCTTAATGAAAAGTCTTAATTTTACCTATTCTTAATTTTCCGAATGCTTCATTTTCCTCATTATAGATAGTACTAATTCGGATTTTCTTATATAAGTACAGTCATAATTATACTTTAAATGGCTAAAGAAAACAATTTTAAAGTAGTATTGCCTACAAACATAAGTTTAATTTTTAAAACAAATAAAACCGTTACATTACATTGCTTAAAATTGTTTAAACGAAACAAATCCAACACATTACTTAATTGCCTACTTAAACCGACATAATTTTTTCAGACATTCCTCGGGTGTGACTTTTCCTATAATCAGGTCATCTATATTTCCGCTAGTTTTCGCGTCTTTAATTAAATTTTGACCTTCTTTTCCGTGGCTCAGTAAACACTTTATTTTGTTTAGTCTTTTTTCATAATATTTTGCTTCTTTTTTCAGAAACTTGATTTTCTCATAAGAAAAGATCTGACTTCCCAATTTTTTTATTTAAGCGGTAGTGCCAACCTTCCAAGGCGTTCGTAGTCCTGTGCCGCTCATGAGAGCAGCACCACAAATTTGCACCTAATTTTGCCATCCACTGTACTATCGTCCGTAAAACATCCGAATTAGTACTATCTATAATTAGGAAAATGAGGCATTCGGAAAATTAAGAATTGGTAAAATTAAGACTTTTCATTAAGAAGAATTCGTCCCAATAATAATTTGCAAAATTTCACACATCGAAAATTAAGAACTTGGAACTAATCGCCGACATCCTTGTAAGTCTCGGGGACCTGGTACTGTACTAGCGATAAACGAGTTGTACGCGAACAGAGTCGTTAGCAAGTATACCTATAAGTCAGAATCAAGAAAATAATGTTTTTGTGTGGAATGCTGTGATATTTCCAAATAAAAACCAACAAGTATAAGAATATAATTTGCGGCGTAAGAATGTTACAAGTGGGTTATTCCGAGCTGTATTGCTAAATTTAGCTTCCAAAGATATTCCATTAATTCCACCTAACGCCCAACGGCTCGGAGTCTGAGCGCCATTCGGTTGATTTATCTGAAAAGTTATTTGTCTAAATGTAATTGTGTCACCTTAATCTATTTGCTGAGAACCTCGACCTTAATAGTATTATTGAATTGAATAATGCTGTGTGAACAACTATGTATTCATTTGATGGGCATTTACTTTAGTTTCCATAGATGTCATTTACAGGTGATAAGTTGATAACTTACATTGCCTAGGTTATACAGAGTGATTGGTACTGGGTTACATGCTTTTAAGGGGTTTATAAGTATAACTCATTTGCAGATAAAAATAGGTCTCCATAACCAACCATATCTAGGAAACTCTAATCAAGACATGTGTAATCATTATTTTTAATATTATAAATGCGAAAGTAGCTTTCGAAGGCAAACCGTTGAACCGATTTTGATGTAATATAGTATGGAGCTCGAACGTCGGGGAAAGACAGAATATACACAGCTCAACCCAGATATTTTTTTATTAAAGTTTCCGAAGGAATAGTGATTAACGAGTTCTATGTACGTCTGATATACCTTCTGAACTTTTTTGCTACGTATTTTTTCCACAATCCCACAAAAAACTGTCCTACAAAAATACTTTCAGCAGCCAAAAAAAAAGAGTAAGAAGAAAAGCCAAGGACAATTCCGCTGGGAACATGCGACTAACAAATTTATCCGGAATAAAAGATTTTAAGTCTAAGGAACCCGCCTTCCTAATTAGTGGAACCGCCGGCACTGTTGACCTAGTTAGTAGTCAAAGACTGCCTCGACGGCTTCTTTTCAAATACTTTTCTACTACGAAGTTATGTTCTCTTAATACAATTGCATTTGGAACAAAATATAAATGTTTTTACAAGGATTTATTTACCACAATTTTGCATATACTACGTATGTAGGTAGTTTTGTGCAGCTAAAGGTGGAAAATGAGAATTAGAACACAAATTAGTGAAGTAAAATAAAAGTTTTTATTTTTAAACTTTGTGTATGTAGTTGGTGCGGGGCTATATAGATAGCTAACCAAGTCTTCAAGTGCTCCCGCCGTCTTGACTAAGGTGCTATTTTTTTATTTTCTAAAGAATGCCTAAACAATAATTGACTCGATTGACTATATTATCTTTAACTGCCTATAGACAGTATGAACATGCTAAAATTACTTACAGGTTTTGAATATGAATAAGAAAATATTACAGTAGTCTTTATTGACAGTCTATTTATTTTACCGACGAAAAATATCTTCACCACAACACTGTAATTCCCTTGACGAGGCCTTTACGATGTCTCTAGTGACATTTAAAATGGATACCTTTAGATTAATCTTAAAAAAAAAGTCAATGATAACAGTATAACTCACAATGACAATTTTATTGTTATTTTATTTTAATTATTGTGCATGCAAATACCGATTAATACCATACATGTTGTCACTGTAAATGTTGAATATGATAATGCTAATATAGTCACCGGCAATAATTTATATTATCTGTCATTAGGCGCAAAAATATCTGACTCGTCTTTATTACTAGAGGTATAAGAACGTGTCAGATATTTTTGCACTCGATGTTAGATATATATTATTGCTGGTGACTGTACATAAGCACAGCTATATAAAACATCATCATAAAAAAAAAACTTAAGCAATGTCCACCAATTAATCTTTTTTTTGTTCTTTTACTAGTGACATAATCTTTTTATCCTAACAAAGTTACTAACAAGTACGGCAGTTCAGCTCACCGATGTCTGCTCATTAATAATTGACAACCTCAAGCAATGAATGTTATTGCGTGCGTCACTTAAAAATCGATGATCTCGTTACCCGACAGTCTGACAGGCAAGGTCAGACATGTACCGACAAATAAATAAAACACGCTGACTGTCTGGAAGGCTGTTATTTATTCTCTTTTATTTCCGACTAAACATCAATTTTATTTATTATTGTACTAATTTAAAACTCGATCGTAATTATAATCAAACTTTCTACTTGATCCTTCAAAGATGCTTTGAAAGCTTTGTAATATAATCCTCCTGTAATAAAAAACCAAGTGGACGGTCACGCAAACTCGTAAACGCTTTGATGTCCGTAAAGGAAATATATTTTTATGCTTGATTCGTTTTCTAAAACCACTGCCGAGTGCAACTTTGATATGACTAATGAAAAGTAGGTAGGTATACATTTTGTTACTTTTTCACCTTTGGAAAAAGGAGGAAAGAGGCACGATTATACTGGCACCTAACCTTCACCTTTCGGAAAAACCCACGTGGAAAAAGAAGCACAACTAAGTCCCAGTTTGTGTGAAAACTTTTCGCCTTGAACTTTACCTACTTTGACATATAATTCAATAAACTGTCCTAAAAACGATAACGGAGTTCAAGTCACTCTGACTAAAAAGTATTTATAATGTGACCATAAATCTTTTTTTTTTTGTTGAAATCTAGGTAAAATTAATATTTCTAATAGCTAAAACCTCCCAAGGCAATTTCATCAGCATGGAAGTCAAAAGAGACAGCCTTAATGTGTTACAATAAAGTTTCAAGGCGAAGGCTTCGCTACACGCAAATTAGTTTTACTTTACGACCGAAGTTCATTCCGCACCAATCGCTTACAAGAAATTATATTTCCTTCCCCTGGTGAGTAATTCTACACGGTAACAATTTATTTGATGTTACAATTTATTCTCGACTTATATTTCAAAATATATTAATTTATCCATACCTATGTATATTATTATTATTATTCAACTTTTTATTTATTCTATTCGTGTTATGTAAAATGAAAATTAATTTATCCATTAGAAGTAAACATCCGTGTCAATCGTGTCATGTTAGGGTCCGTTCGCACAGACCGGCTCGGAGGGGAGAGCAGATTTTTATCAAGTTGTTAACAGAGTTTTGGGTCATTGTAATAAGGTTTATTTTTGCATGTGCACTTCCTTTGTCATTAATGACTGGCGTTACGTTAATGACCGGCGTGAATAGCGGCATCTGTGTGAACGGACCCTAAACCTGGTATCATAAATATTAAAAAAACAAGTGGGTAAAACGTGGCTCGCAAGACGCGCTTCGCTAGACCGACAGTGTCAACTCAAAATACAACTACATTTTAACTATGAACTTGAAATAAAACAAGCAAGAGTTGATAGTACTGTTGATCTAGGAGTGCGTGTGTTCCTATGTTCTAACGTCAGGCTATGATTACACACCAGTAAGTTAAATGATTACTAATTGTAAGTGGATTTACTTAAGGACTATAATGCGATCACTAACCATCGAAAACATCTTAATCAAAGCCTCTCATACCCTCGAATATTGAAACCGAATACGGTTCAGCTCATTCACAAAGCTCTCGCCCACTTGCACGTTTCAGGCAGGTCGCATACGCAGGCATAGCAGCCATTCGACCCGCTCAGCTACATTTGAGCTGGTTTGTAGTTCATGGAGGCGCGGGGTGCAAGAGTTAGGAGTAAGCGAGAAAGCAGGGTGCAATTGTTAAGTGAAGGCAGGAAGTTATTGCTTTTTGAATAGGAACTCTTTTATAGAACTCTGGCCAGCATCATTCTAACTGATATATATATATATATATATATATATATATATATAAATACCAAAGTTATGTACAAGTACTTAAAGCCCATGATTTGTAGACACCTATTGTGTCTGAAATAAGCTTTCACTGAGATTTGTTCTGTGTTTTTTTTTTAAAGAAATCAAAATCAATTATAAAACATCATTAAAAATAAGGGAAACGCTTTGTACGAACAAATAGTATTTCGACTACATAAGAAGCCACTCCCCACGCTGGCACTTCTGCAGAGAGGCAAGAAATTCTTCCCTCTAACTTTACATTCTTATACTGTAGTAAATAGCATAGAGCTATTCCATCTTAGTTAATTTTGATTGATAAATTTATCATAGCCTTTATTTTACCTTTTAAATTTAGATTTAGCATGACGGAAATTTTGCCAAAGTTACACTACAACATTTAAAAAGGTTTTTTTGACAACTTACAGTCAAGGGCATAAATATGTACACAACCGAAAGTCTCAAAAATATATATAAGCCGATGGCAATAGACCTTATATGAATAGGTACATATTTTTGACCCTTGACCGTTCAGAAAGATATTGATTTCTGCTACTTAAATTGCAGCTTTACTACAATGTAAAGTAAAATCTCTGTATCGTATAACTTGCGTCCAGGCCGCGATGCGGACGCGGCCCGGCGTAGGCGGCCGCTACATCGATCGCGCGAACCCTGACATTAAATGAAAGACACCGCTCTGGTGAGGGACGCCGCTGTGCCCATTGTGCCCCCTGCCGTTTTCCACGCTGTTAATGACCACCTGCGAACGATCTAGGCTATTAGAAATTTACACAGCTATTTGTATATTTTAGTCTGTCAACATAGTTTACATGTACGTACATGTTCTTATATATTTCGTTTTTTTTAAAGAATACTAGTTATTATTCAACAACGCCGTTTGTTGCTTATAAAAACATTAGATTTGTTTCCTTAAAAGTAACAATAATTAACCACCCTGTAATTTTGTTAACGATAACGTGCACTCCGCCTGTATAAACCCGACGTTATCCATCGTGGTAACCCTAGCTCGAAATGTAGGGCACGCACACTCGCGCAGTTACCCACACGCATACAATGTTGGGCAGGGTGGGGCTACGCAGTCGGCGCACGTCGCTACCTGGCTCAATTACGAGAGGCACACAGACTACTGCGCGTAATGGCAGCTAGGCTATATTTAAGTCGGAAGCTTAATGCTTTACCGTACGAGCGAATCAGGGTTGTGCGTTAACTGTTTTATAGGGTGTTTGCATTCATGGTTTATAGGGCTTTGTAAAGGGAATCTTTATTGAGTGGACGGTTCATTCATTTTGTTTAGGTAGGTCAAGATATTGTAGACAGTATCTCTGCATCAGCTCGCTACGTTACTAAAGCTAACATAAGCCTAGATATTCGAAGAAACGTGTGACTATGTACATAATATGCCGCAGACGCTTTAGTTTTAGGGATACTGTTTTTTGCACGGGAACAGATGGGATCTGAGGCACTTCGCGAAAGGCTTTTTTATGAGCAATGTATTCACATAATTTAAGTAGGCGTATTGTAGGTTTCTCTTTCAAGATTTACCCACCCAATCTCCTTATGTTGGAAATGGTGATTTTGTTACATCGAATAAGCTCATAACTTATGCATGCAATACTTTGATAAAGCTTTAAACTTGAGTTTAACAAAGAAAAAATATGTTTGTACAGGACACGATGACGTTAGTTGCAAATAACTACAAAATTATCAGAAATAGATTTAATTTCCGAGGATATTACTGATTTAAGACTTTTAGTAATAAAACTCACATGAGGTGAAGTGGCAAATTACTTTCGCTACTGTATTTCGCAAAGTCAATTTCAATTTAAAGGATAAAATAGACAACTAAGATTTTAATAAAGGTATGTCCATAATTGGATAGTAAATATATGTTAATGTGGCTCTGACGTCATCACTAAATCAGATATTAATCGCTAGAGGCTGGTTGGTAGGACAAACAGCCCCGTCTACCAAAATGGCCGCGCTTAATTTAACATTTCGTATCTAGCTTTTAACGGCTTGACTATGTGTTGTAACATGCAAGGGTTGCTGTTTGTGCTTGAATTAATAATGAAACACTGGCTGTGTGGATTATTATTTGAATAACATACGAAATATAATCATACAATGATAATCAGCCTGTAGGAAACAAGTCAAAAAATATCGGTGAGACCTACAGGGTGTTTTCAAATAAATTACTGCGACAGAAACAAAACAATGAAACATTAGCCTCCCTTCTCTAGCAGTTAGGTGATAAGAGGGTTTTAGCTGTAGTTCCGGTGAAAGTAAGGCAAACTCATATCTAAGAATAATTTTAAGACATTAAAAAAAGAGTTTTTGCTATTACAGTGGATGATGGCAACCCAAGTTGGTCATTGTTACAATGCTTGCACGCTATGCCCTACAGTGGACGTGTCTTGGGGGATTATGATAATGACAGGGTCCTCAAAGTTGGCGTTGCATAAGCAGTCTAGAGATGTTGTCTTGAGAATGCAAATGTCTGTGGAAGGCCTGTGTGTTCGTACGTCGTCTCCTTGCCAAAAAAAAGTAAAAAAAAACACTTTTTTGTCCATAATTTAGGCTTATATTTCATATTGCAAAAAAAAACAAGTATTTAATGCAGTAAATCACCTTTAAAGACTGTAATTTGTAACAGCAATGAACAGTAACAATATTGGCATAGGTCAAACAGGCAAATCGATACCGGCACGCGCCGGGTGCAGGCAAAGTGCAAAGGTAAAGGCTATTTATAGATGCCCGGGCAGCTCTCGGGGATTCACGGGAATAAAACCAAAGTAGATCTATAGTAGATTATGGTTTAGTTGAGTAAGTTACAAGCAAGTCGTGGGTTTGATCTGCTCTCAAAGCTTAACTTTTAGTCATTTGGAAGTTTTTATCGGAACCTTAACTTTGCCTTTGTATGGATTGCCTGTGTCGACGTCCTACGGCAGATATTATAATGACGATGTATGGTCTTTGCCTTCGATTAGGTAAAAAAAGACAGTTCATTTTAGAGAGTATTATCCAAAAAAAGATACTACCACTGCTACTTTTGTACAAATTTTTAAGTTGATCGGACGAACGGATTGTAAGTGAAACTTCCACTACGCGTGATTGCGACCTCTCGAGCTGGTTTTAATCCTGGTTGTTAACAGATTTCTTTGTTTAGGCGGCAATGCTACTTTGTACCCTAGTTTCCGTCAGATCTCGGTCTGCTTTGGCCTACCCACTATTATACAAAGCTGACTGACAGTCACAGTCAATTGCACCACTTCATATAAAGTACGCAATGTATATCGAATTGACCTGTAACTGACAGATTTAATAAAAAAGATCTTCTGAAATAAAATTGCTTTACCTAGTTCTTTAGTTAGTACAAATCATTTAAGTATTAAACACCACCCATAAAATTTCTATATGATATCTTTATAATACTATATCTAAATTATAAATTGCAAGTTCCAATATAAAATGCAGCACAAAATCTGGTTACGGACATCAAAGCAAATTTACGAGGGAAAGGTCAGAGTGCATCTCTGATACCCCATTTGCAAAACCCGGCGGGGCCTGAGCTACCTGTCCCTTTCTATCAAATCCCCGGGAAACCTAGATTTCGCGTAAACTTTCCGGTGTCAATCTGCACTGCAATTTTGAATTGTATGTTATTGCTTTAAGAGCTAGGTTAACAGCGAATTTATTGCTTCATGAGCTATTTCTGAGTTACGGCTAGACCTGTTGCATCCTTGTCATCATATTGCAATCGAATCAATACAAGCTTGAAGCTCCGGGTTGTTAAAAGGTTGAATGCGCAGATAACAAAATTTTTAGAAGATTATTTTTCGAATCGTAGTTCATTGTTTAATTCATATTGCATCTAAAGCTACGCATAGAAAACCCACGTATAAAACATATATTTCTAAGGTTCTGATATTTTAAATACCGATTTAAAACATTAAGATCTTTGGATCATTGGACATAAATGAACACCCATACATCAGCTCCTACACTACCTATCCTCAAAACCTATATCAGTTTATAGGCTGGTGATTTCAATATGTTTGGCCATTAACCTGCCTGTATACTGGTAGACATAGGTACTATGTATACATTGGTCTGCTAATGCACAAACACAACAAAAATAATCTGAAATTAGTAAAAAAAATATTTTCTCAATAAAACATGGTTTTGTGCTCAGTTTTTCATATTCGAGAACACGGACATTAACAATAGACATGTGCAGACAATAACTTCAAAATGGCTATACCACGACATTATGCAAAACAGGCCATCCTTTGTTCTTGAAATATGTAAATGAATTACATAACACATACATACGGTAGATAGTTAGTGGGGGGAACCTCGCCCGCATAATATTATCTCAAGTAACAAATTTCATAATTATTTCATTTTGTCAGAACGTAGAATAATTAGCAAAGTTATTAAGATATAGATATTAATTAATTTTGTAATTAAAGGGGAATAATACCTATTTAAGTTTAGTTTATTTGTGTATATAATATAGTTTCATTTCATATTGACAATTTGACGAAACAGGAATACAACGTATTTTGAACAAATCTAATCTGTCCGCACTTTGAATATAGGTTTAAATTGTAACCTATCAAACAAAGCTAACATTTGTCGACTAAACTTTAGGTGTCTATAAGTTCCGCAGATTTAACATTCATATACCTACCAACCTACTCAATTAATCATGGAATCGCAAACAAAATATCTTCTCATAAAATGTCATATCTAATGATCAGCGTTAAACATGTTCACGTATCTGAATATTGCGCCAAAAAAAATCGTAATACGAGTTTCTTAGTTTTCTTCGTCCTCTGTACGTAATGATCTGTCAAATATTCCAAATCTGTCCGACTCTTATCTTTCGCAGGCATTTCTCTCGGGCTATCTTTTAAGAAGTATATGAATAATATTTCGGTGTTTTGTTGGCGGCGAGAATAAATTAAAAGCGAAGATTATAACGCTCTGAAATTTACATAAAAACAAAACGCTCATATTATTAGGTGCTTTTATAATGCTCCTTAATATTAATGAACCAATTTCGCTCGCGTAATGGCACGTTGTTTTGTTGGTAATTTAATTTTTTGCTTCAATTGTGACTGAACTAACGTTGAATTTAAATGAACAACGAGCTAAGCAAACAAACTGTTTCACAATCATTTGAGTCTAACATGAAGATAAAGTCATCCTATTTTTAAAAGATTGCCCAAAAAAAGACGTGTAATGTTTTCAGGGTTCATGTATGTATGTATGTAATGATTCTTTATTCCACCATAACTTCTAAACGGCTGAGCCGATTTAAATGTATGTGGTATTGATAGAAGACTTTTACCGTCCCGGGTGACATAGGATACCTGAACTGTTTAAATTGAAATAACAACAATGGAAAAAAAGAATATTTATGTCTACAACAAAAAAAGTCATATCGTTTGAAAGGTTTTAATGTGACCATCTCAAATATAAACGAGTCTTAATAAACGAGTTTAATCATAATATCAAAAAATGCAGTCGGATTTTTAAAGATTGCTTTTCATTTAGTTATTACTGTAGTGCATGACTGGAAAAAAAATGGATACGTAAAGTATGTTTAAAATAAAATTGAGTTGGGTTGCGCTGTAACTCACTTTAAGAAAGCTTAATGGATGTCGAAATTGCCTCGGGTTTTAAATGGCATCCCAATTGTTTTATATCTCAACTATTGAATTAAAAGAAAGTCCCATGAGCTGCATAATACGCATTTTTTAAATGGATAACGTTTTCATTAAAGCCTTAAGCTAAAAATCCAATTACGCATACTTTATTTAAATTTATTCAAATCTGTAACTTAGCTATTATCTAAGTCACTTAATTTTGCCTCTGGAGAATTTTTAAGCTTTGTATTAGATACGTCAAGATTTAACTAAGGTACCAAGTTAATATAATAGTACATTTGCTAATTAATCATATCGAACAAGGTGCCTACTTAATAGTAAGAAGTGTTTTTTTTACATATTAAAGAGCGTGATTCTTAAATTTTCAACAAAATGTAACTCACATCAAAATTTAAAAAAGGAAATGGACTTTGTTTGCGTCCGATATTATAACCTTCATGAATATGACTCTCCTTGTGCTCGAAGTGTATCTCAATAGCAGGTTTTTGATTTTCACTAGTAAGTAATCTATATAAATATAAATAAATCGCTAAATGTGTTGCTAAGCGCAAAACTCGAGAACGGCTGAACCTATTTGGCTGATTTCTTTTTTGTTGTATTAGTTATTGTCAGGACAAGGTTTGTATGAAAGAAAAAAAAAACAGCGGGAGTGTCGGAAATTTGCAGCGTGATCTCATTAACGAGAAAGTGACAATTTGACTAACAACCAATAATATTTAGAAATCAGTAAAACTCGGCCATTTAGGTTTGAAAAATCGATCCCATCGTTCTTAGCGCAGACATTAATTCAAAGATTTATGTATCGATTGAAATGCCTCGATACCCGTTGTCATCTTTCAAACGTCGCCGTATCGGTTATCTTTCAGCGGCGAGGCAATATAAGTTCGGCTTAAAGCGATCTGTCACCATTAGGACGACTATTACGGAAGCCGCCGTACAGTGCTTTTTGTGAAAATACCCTACGTAGGCACTTTCAGGAAAAACGGAAAAAAGTAGGTCATAATGTATATTGTAGACAGTAATGCCTTACTCCGAAAATACAGGCATATTTATGCTCTCGCAACATAATATATTTTTATTGTTGTAAATGGATTATATAGGCATGTAAATCTAAGTTATTTTGGCCTTTTTATGGCATAAAGTTCTCTTTCTCCTCCGTACAGCGTATGTTCCCATTCGACGTCCAGTTGTTGCGTCTCACCTAGCACGGACCTCTTCCAGGTTTCCATGGGCCGGCCGGGCCTCCTTCATCCTTGAATCACCTGCAGGCTTCCAACTTAGAGCCATCCTGGAAATGTGCTTCATATGTATAAGTGTGTACCTAATCCAACGTCACGGTAACTTATCATCGTGTCCTACCCTTATAATCCTAGTTAAAATAATAGTATCTGATAGTAACTAACGCTTATGAGCGTATGCTAATAATATTATCACGAAGATGCGCTTGTAACAATGTTGATAACTTGAATTATTACGGTAGGTTAATGTCTATTTCCTGTGGTGCTTTGGTGTATAATCGACGTTAAATAAAGGCATGTTTATAGTAAATTATTATTGTCTGTTTCCAATTGATGGATAAATGAGATCACGTGCTAAAAATTTAAAGACACCTTTTGCATGTGCCAAATGTCAACCTCTGTTATATATGAAAATACCTAGTGTAGATTTTTTTAAATATTATTTCAAAACGGAACTGTCGTCGTTCTCTTTGAATAAAATTAAATGTGTGGACGTGTTTTACTGGCTTTCCTCGAAGATTGGTGTTTACTTAGTTGGTTATTGCAGAAGTGACTCTGACTACATATTTCTCACTATCCGCGGTTTGAATATTGGAACAGGACCGGTGCCGGATTAAGACAGCGCGAGGCCCGTAGCAACGTCTATATAGACCCTTGGTTTTCTTAAGTTTAGGGTGATAAATAAAACAGAACTAGTAGAAACACATGTCAGAAAGACGTTTGTGCGCGAGGCGTCCAAAGGGCCCGTACCTTTTGCTACTCTTGCTGCGTGGTTAATCCGGCACTGAACCGGTCAAATAAGGAGTTATAGTTACTTTATTGAAAGTACCTACAAGATTGGAAGTGCTAGCAAACAATGATAACCACACTAATCCTCAAAGCAATTACAATCAAGGCTCGATACCCGGCACCGGCGACGTCATTGGCAACTGAGCAGTGATTGATGCTCGCGACCCCATTGTGGATACTATTGACGGCTCCTCAATACGGACGAGACAAAGGACGATTATTGACTTATGTATGTATGACTATATCGCCTTGTGTTTGGAAACATCTTTGAAGCATGCACAGATTGATGAAGGGCAGACCCTACCCCGGGTTTGCATAGTGATGGTAGAATTTTTAGAAGTGGTTGGAATTACTTGATGGCGAGGGTCCGTCCGTCCGTCCTGCCACGCAGCAGTGTTAAAATTATTGTGTTCCGATGCCGGAAAAACTGGTAAAATGACTAGCATAGAATTATCAAGTAAGAAAATATAAACAAACTTAAAAAACATCTACACAAAATAAATAAGCAACGTAATGGTTCCAGTAAAATCAAAATATCAGTACACAATAGACGTCAAGCCGGGCTTTGCAACTGACACTCAATTGCATACAAGCGACATGCATATGTATGCGTCAATTTCGGCTTTACCTCTACTTGCCAACACCATAAGCCTCACGCCCTGTGCAACCAGATGTTGATTGAAGCATGGGTATATGTTCTGTTATGCCTCTATACACTTGCATCTTAACGCGTAAGTTAACACGAAGATAAAGACATTTCGGAGATGTGGGTCAAGGCAGCGACTAGGCTGTGCTTTGGCATTTCTGACATCTACGGAAACCGATCTCCATCAGCCCGTCTTCTCGTTTTCCTTTAAAGGCTATAAAAATTGCCCGTTAGTCACATTTTTACTGACTTTAGGCATTGTTATACATAGACTGTCATATTACTATCGGGTGGCGGTGTATTCAACAGATTCACTAAAGGATTTCAGCTCGGTAGGAGTCAAAATTATTATCAAGTCACTTGCATTTGCGGCTTCAGAATTCGGTCCAGAGGCACAGGTATTTAAAATCCTGCAAACACCACCCTTTTTATGGGACGGATCAAAAAGTTACCTAATCTTTTATCATGGCTCAAGGGTCCCGCGCCTGGTCACCTGCCACCTTTGAAGGCGTTATTTTTAAAGGCGCATTCGGACACAGCAGGTCGAGGTTTTGAAAACTTCAGCGTTGTTCCGTCAAGTCAAACTTGACCACCACCACCACCACCACCTTGCCACTTGGTCATTCTTATGGCTTGTACAATAAAACACCACTCTTCGATTTCAAGATTATACTTTTGTTTGTTAAAAAACCAGCCAAGCGCAAGTCGGACTCGCGCACGAAGGGTTCCGTACCATTATGTAATACAACATTAGCAAAATACGGCAAAAAAAACTCGTTTGTTGTATGGGAGCCCATAAATATTTATTTTATTTTTATTTTATTATTTATTTTTTAAAGTTAATATACAACTAAATATTCTGTGAATATTTCAAGCGTCTACCTGTTGCCGTCATAAATATCGAGCAAAAAAACGGCAAAAAAAGACCTTTGTGGTATGGGAGCCCCACTTAAATATTTATTTTATTCTGTTTTTAGTCCTTTATGATATAGCGGCAATAGAAATACATCATCTGTAAAAAAATCAACAGTCTTGCTATCACGGTTTATGATATACAGCCTGGTGACAGACAGACGTATAGACGAATAGTGAAGTCTTAGTCCCGTTTTTACCCTTTGGGTACGGAACCCTAAAAACACATTAATAGAGAGGAGGGAGACACTGGACACTCGGTGTAGTTTAGACCTACGCACTAGTTAAGGTCATCTTATCCCCATAAGGCCCACGTCAAATTTCGTTACTTCGAAAAAGTATCTTACGTCGGTCAACTTAAGTCAAAAGTCACTTTGACAAATGTCCTAAATTTAGGACGGTGGGCCTTACGAGGTTATGTAAGTTCTACCTAAAGCGCTATATGTTATATAGGTCAGCTAGGGTTGACTGCCGCCGTAAATAACATCTGGTTCCCGTAAAGTTTAGCAATGACTATCAACGCTGCCCTACAACTCCCTGAGTGGTTCCGTTTTGTTCCGTCACGTACAAATGGCAATATACGTCACGTCGAGCGGAAAGGAATCTGCAATGTATCGTTTTTGCTTGCGGTAACAAAGGAATTGCTTTGCTATAGATATACTTAGCTATGTTTTTCCAATTTCCATGTATTTATCTCCATACTTAGTAAAGATACCAAATGCTAGTTCGGTTTAAAAAATATTATATTCACGTAATAATCACTTTAAATAAATAGAAGGTACTTTTTGATTTTATCTTCGATATAAATGTTCGAAAATCTCTTTAGTCTTTTTAGTCTAATTAATTTGGTTAAAATATTATCCATCTCACTCCTACAACCATAACAAATCTAACAACAACTCGCTCTTTAAAATCGGTCAATCCGTTTACGCTACACACAAACACACTCACATACATACTCTTTTTCTGGGACAGTCAGGTAAAAATCAATTGCCGCATGTATTATCATTATGTGTTGTGTTCGTTATCGTTAGGACAAGGCTTGTATGAAAAACAAAACTGTGATGATGACGGGCACGAACAGCTATATTTATATTGTTAAAATAACGCAATTTTTCTGAATTCATTTAACTTGACTGGGAAATGCATCCTTGCAAAAATAATCCGCTGTCTTATGATTCGAGTATAAAATCTGGCAAATTTGCCAAGCCAGGGAGAAACCCTCGCAAAGCCGATACGGCTCCAGGACCGGAAGCAATCGGGCTGGGATCGTAACTTTCTCAGCTGAGCAAGCCAGCGTAAAATATACGAAGGTATAAGGATCAAGAAAGTTTATTGCAACATGCAACACTTTGTCGCCTTCTCGTGCATAAATCAACTGTAGATTTTTCGGTAGTAAGCATATGGATATTAAAACTAAATTATCATATATTTTGTGTTTTGTAGCTTGTTCTCTTGATATCTACTTTTTGGGATGGAGACAGATGAGAATCCACTCCACTTGATGGTAAATTGTATCTGTGACTACCAAACATTTGCATTCTTAAGACTACATGTCCCCAGCGAAGATGTTAGGCACTATAACAATGGCAGACATAATGACAAGGTTCTAATTCTCAACATTTTTATTGGGTGACTACAGTAAAAATGTTGAGCATACTTAGAACCTTGTCATTGTGTCTGCCATTGTTACAGTCATACTTGTCGTTTCATGTTCATTTTGAAGTTTATTATGACAGCGAACTAAAGTGCTTAACGTTTTGGATGGATATTGTACCTCTATACATGCAATCCTAGGATAGCAAATGTGTTGCCCTGAGGACTAAAGGTTGGCGCAGACATAATCGATCGGCACCGGATCAGCTCAAAGTGAGACATTCAACACTGGGCTTTGATTTGTGTGTTGTACGATTAATTTATTTAGTGGACGACGCCACGCCCGCGCCTGTCAATTGTTTTCACTTTAAGTTCAAAAAATGTATCGTACTAACACAGATCAAAGCTCACTTTTCAATGTAAGTAAGTAAGTAAGTAAACTATTTATTATTGCATAAAACGAAATCGTTTTACAAAAAAAACACTAAAATTATGTACAAAGGCGAACTTATTCCTTTAAACGATCTCTTCCAGATAACCTTGTAATGACTGGGCGAGGATAACGCATGAGGATGTATCACTGTTTGAGCCGATCCGATGCCGAGCGAGTATGTCTGCGCCAACCATACGATGGGATGCCTCTATGCTATTAATAACACCTGTCTTATCCCCACACCGGAATAGAACAAGGAGAATAAGATGGCGGTAGCTATCTGGACGGACCCTACACCACCACCACCACTGAATACTTGTGTTGTTAAAAAAAGGTTTCGTCAACACGTTTAGTTTCTCAATTATTCTCGGGGAAACTATAACGATTCCGTGATAGAAAAAAAACAGTAAACATTAGTCTCAGTTCCAGCCCTCCTTTAGATAAGACATAATTATAATATTGCCAATGAGTTTGAGGCTTTCACTTTTAAGGGTTCTTGAGGGATTAATTTTATCATCTTACCGATATTAAAATATTCCCTTAAGGTAAAATTAATTTCGCCTCATTTCCATCCTAAAATATAATTAACTTCTAACCTTTATTGGAAAGCCTCGTATTCTGTATTAAATTACGTTTCCCGTCACTTCAGGTTATCACAACAAAAATCTGGTTACTTACGTTAAGCTGGCTCGAAACTCGGTCAAGGTTCGATTTGGGTCGGACTCATTTGCATCCACGGCGTAGGTACTTACGTATAATAACTTCAGCGGTTACGGAAGTCTGCGGCAATTATTTTAAACCGTAGTTAGATTTCACTGTAAAATGATTATATAATATATTTGGCTTTTTGAGGTTTGGATATTGAGATTTATACAATTTCACAGTAGGGTGATATTTTGTATTCTCAATCTTCTGTTCAAATTGAATTATACTTGTTTTTATATGTATAAGTAAATTGGATCGGTACCAACATTAAAAACACGAACTTAAAAAAACTTACCTACTTATGCATTTGCTTAGAATAAGTATGTAACAATTGTTATCACCGTGTTTACATTTTAAGCAATATAAATGTATCATAAGCAATCTACGACTAGGTACTTTTACAAAGGCATTTTCATACAAAAACTCAGATTTTGGCACAGAATATGTTAAGGGCGGCCGGGACATCCCGCCACGCCTCGTATACTGGCTTTGACGACCGCGAGAATGTCGTCTGCCGCCTGCAGGCGTTTACATTACGTGCGGTTTATGATATTGGACTTTACATACTAATATTAAGGCAATATTTACTTTGTTTTGGATACATTTTATATTGACTTTCATAAGGACTTTGTGAAATAAATTAAGAGTTATGATAGAATATGTACTTATCAACCGACTTCAAAAAACGGAGGAGGTTCTCAATTCAACAGGTTTTTTTTCCGTTATGATATTTAAAACAGTCTCAAACTCTTAGTCCTTTTCTTTCCCAACTATTACTTTTGGTTGTGTTTTCCCCTTACGTTCTATATCCTGAAAGACTTCGCTCCAAACATTATTATTATTAATATTATTATTCACAGGGACGAAAGTATTTTGAGACCATAAGTCGCGGCAATTTACCTAATTCTTAAAAAAACATTGTTTATGTTATATTTCGACCAAAAGACCTTTCGCTTGTAATTCGGTGTATATACACTTTTTATACATATTTTTTTGTACGATAGAAGGAAACATATTTCGTTATTATCCTGTTTCGTTTATTTCCCTCATTTCTGGAAATCATACTCGTGAATATATTTCTGGAGGTCTAACGGTGAATAGGACTCTTCTTGTTACTGTCACAGTAAAGTAAGTTCCAGAGCTTAGTTTGCGAGATAAGAATAGGTAAAGGATAACAACAGAATGGCTGACATTCAAGATCTTTCGGTTTTCCTCAGGGTTGTAACTTACTTATGTTTTTCATAATACTTTTTGTAACTTTACTCGTGCGTTTTGTTTTTCTAAAAATTGTTTTGTATGTTTCATGTTTATTTGTTAAAATTATATGATATAGCTTAGTAAAACTGATTTTAGAGAAAATACTTTTCGATGTGAATTTACATTTAATGTAACTAAATGGCTAAACCATAAAAAGATAAAAAAGATAAAAGATGTTTATGCAGTAAGTAGGCCGCACGGGCACCTTTACACGTCAAAAATCTACCAGCGCTTCGCAAGAGACCACTGCTGAAAGGAAACGCCGCAAAAAACTCAATTGTCAGTCGTTTTTTTAAATACTACTTATGATAGTATACAATTATAAAGCTTAACCTAGCATTATATAAAGCAATGAATCTAATATAAAATAAAAAAATATATAAATTCAAGCGTAGCTTATAAACTTGCAATAACTAAAGTGTGCTTAAAATATGATTTGTCCTTATCTGTTATAATAACGTATGAATTTGACATAAAGCGGCAAAGAGAACTTTAACTAAAATAGGTTACTTGTGCGTTTATGAAAATGAGGGTTATTTGGTCGAAAAGAAAGTTTTGTATAACAACATTGTTGGTCTAACTTTGGTTTGCCGTAGGTAATCAACAAAATTTTATATGAATACATACATACAGACATACCTTCACGCCTTCATGCCCAGACTGGAGTAGGCAGAGCTACAAAATTACCAACAACACTAAAAAAAATATGATAATTCTGCAACCACATTTTGCACCATTAGGCTAAGATGTTTACAAGTATCACCATGAGTAATAATAATTTAACTGTATTATCTTATTAACTTTATTAAATATTTCTTTATTTTTCTCTTTGCAACAAGTTAATTAAAAATCAGCTTAAAAAATGACTGTATTTTTTGATTGTCGTCTATATAAGTATGTTTAAGAAAATCCCCCGGCTCATTACTTGGAAATGTGTTTCCTACTATTATATTACTCATAACAAAGATGAATCTAGCGAAACTTAATAGCTTCAATTCCATAAAGCAGTTTAGAAAGAAACATACATACACTCCAAATACATGACGCAGTCAAGTAATAAATAAAATAATAATAGATAAATTACACGACTAAACGTACCTAACTACAATGGTTTCTAAATTGGATAGCGACAACCCTATCCCGGTAACAATGGAAGGCGTTTTATTAAGTAAGCCGTCTTTATGAATCTCAGGACGCGACCAACTTTGCATATATAGGTCAGGAAGCAATCCCACACCAACTTTGTACGAGTATGTTTTGCCGGATTTACTTAGTCGCGTTAGATTTCGGAATGTCTTTGAAACGTTCTTCGGGGTTTGTTGTAAAGTTGTTAGTCAAATAATGCTTAGGCGATATTGCGTTGAGCTTAGGAGTGTTTGTTTGGAAATTTTACGGCAGTAATTATGCGTGTTTGGAACAGTTACGGCGACTTGCTTATGTTCTTTGTTAATTAAGTTATTTACATTGTGTTTTGAAGCGAGATGTAAATGTTACGCTATGTTACTGGGTCTTTTAGGGGCTGAAGGGTAAATTTTACCTTAAATATGCCTATTTGGTTTTTAAGTGACTCGTGTTTATGACAAGTAAATTAAAATGCATCGAGATGCCCGTCACTTTTGACGCATCTTAAGATGGGACTATAGTCGAGATCAGTTTATTAATTTATTATACATACATACATACATGTCTTCACGTCTGTCTCCCAATGGGGTAGGCAGAGATTGTGGAACGCCAGGTGCATCGGTCCAAACATAATTATACACTTCGCTTCCTCTACATTCATCAATCTTTTCATGCACGTACGTCGGTTTCGGGTGCTTTTGATTTGGCCCTTAATCAGCACATCGCGAATCTGATCACCGTACGTCCGTCTAGGACGTCCCCTACCGACATCTCCGCTCACTCTCGCCCGCCATATCTCTTTCGTAACTCTTCTGTCATCCATCCTTTCTAAATGACCAAACCATCTTAGCATACCCTTTTCGATCTTAGTCACTACATCTTCTTTCAATCCACATCGTTCTCGGACCTCGCTATTTCTTACTCTATCTATTATCCTAACCCCACACATACTTCTTAGAGCCCTCATTTCAACTGAATTAATCCTGCTTTCGTTCTTCTTCTGCCATACCCAGGATTCACTACCATACATTAATGTTGGAGTCAATACTCCCTGAACAATTTATTATAGTTTCCTTCAAACAACGTAGTACGATTATTTAACACTAACCCTTGAAAAACTAACAAACGAACAAAATCATAGATAACGCTAAACTATAAGGTCTCACTGCAATCCCCTTCTATATCAACTGAATTAATATCAGATGCTTAGATCAGAGAATACCTTTTTTTCGTGTTTTGCTTATTTTGTCTTCTGTCCGTTCGTTATGTATGTGGCTAAACTATTGTCTACGTTAGGCACATGTCTATAGTGCAAGCGTATTCTCTTTGTTTAATGTCGAACGTCGATACGATCCTTTTATGTGTAATACGTGTATTCTGCCTAATGTACACGGACAGAAACTCACCCACAACAACATAAAACTGGACCACTTTGTGGGCAGTAAGTAAAGATTTATTTTACAGAAACCTTACTTCATTGCCCGCGAATATACGTAAACAATTCAAATGAGTTATATGGGGAGTCTAGAAACTAATAAGAATTAAGTTTTAGTTTAGTTTAGTTTTTTGATTAGCTCACTCCCGGTGCTTGCACTGATCGTATTTATACACTCAGAAGTAAAAATATCGGGTCAGAGTGCGTTTTTCATACAAACGAAACTATTTCGAAGCCTTGGTTCCTCGCCAGGGGTTGTTTTGAGTAAGTTTTAATGGTGGATACTGCGAGGTTCAATAGAGAACGTCAAAAGTTCTTAAGATACCTAACTGATCGCACAACCAGTTAACACCACAGCGGGAGAGTTTGGGTCACACTTGGATTTCCTTACATTTTATTGCCATTTTAGATGTTTTTCTGAACATGCACAATTCCGGCGTTAACCGCAGACTCATTCAGTTGGGTATCCTAGGCACTCTGGAAGTCCTGTATCGATGCTCGAGGTATTCATCATCAGATTTCACTAAAAGCATTCCCTGGCGAGGAACTAAGGCTTCGAAATAGCCTCTTTAGTATGAAAAACGCACTCTGACCCGTTATTTTTGCTCCTGAGTGTAGGTAGGTATGTATGTAAGTAGGAAGTTACTTATCCGCTTCAAAATTTTCAAGTCAATTTACAACCAGCTTCCGTTAACGGAATGGGCTCTTTGGACTACATATGTAAACCTGATGACAATGAAACATTATAGTATCCAAGAGCTGATCTGATGATGGAGTTGAAAGGTTGGCACAGGAGCTCCGTTATACTTAAAATAGACCCACCGTGTTAAAACTTATTAGTCTAGTCTTGATGAACATAAAGAGGAAAGTTAGCAGCAAAAGTTTCTTCCAAAAATAAAATTCTGACATATAAACTTACATTTCACCTGATGCCCTTTTTTGTCAAATTCGAAGCTTTGCTTCCTAAGGACATATTACTTTTAACACTTACAGTTTCTGAAATCCCCATAGTGACCCATTTGTAGGAATTGCTCACCCTGTATATTTCAGTGTGTTTTACTATCTCTATTCCTCTTTGGTTGCACAGCTTCAGCGCGGAATTTCTAAGGGAGCAGTAACTTATCGATATTTGTTTCACACAGTTGTGGATTTCAAGCTACATTATGTTTGTCGGTCGTTAACCACGAGATATATTTAGAGCTCTCTTACGATCCCTAATAAAGGCCGTAGACTGAAATAAAATACACGGGTCTTTAGTTAAATAAATTAAGTAGAAATTCTCTTCTAGCCTAAAAGAGCAGTAAAATATGGTCTTTAAAGAAAGAATGAAAAAATATAATTATCAAATAACAAGTTTTACACAAAAGAAAAAATAAAAAATAAAAATAAAAACACCATGTACGGTCAGCTCCATAAGTGCATGGACACCTTAACGACGATAATCGTGTGCGCCGTTGAGATCACGTTCTCAAAAATTGAACTAGATGGCGCTGTTAACGACCCTAGTTTAGTTATTGTTTAAAGGTGTAGCAATGTAATTATTTACTTCTTACTATCTGAATCGATAATTCGACCGTTCGTCTGAATGAGTTGCTGGCTTAACAGGTCGGCGCCTCGCCTGAATCGCGATATGATTCCACGGGACGGGAGTTCAAATATGACTGGGGCAAGAAAGTATTTTTTATTACAATTTAATATTACGGGATAAAATTATTGATTCTAGTTTGATTTAACGATTTATTTATTTAAAAAATAATTATTTTTAACCAGAAATGATGAAACTTGATTTTCAAGATAAACATATATTTATTTATTTTACAATAAACCAGTAATCGCATTGAATAATGGTTGGTGGTTATAGAAATAATTGTGGTTCACTTACTTTACATTTAATACATTTTTAATTGACAACAATATGCAAGAAGGAAAAAAAAGTTAAGACGAATTGTCAAAATCAATATTCTGTTAACGATATTAACGGTGTTAACTATCACTTATTACAAAAAAGTTAGACACTTCAGACACGTCTTAAATGACAGATTTCTATGAACTGACATTTGATAAACACATGTTCAACGACATGTTTGTTAATAACACCGTAAGTTTTTAACAATAAAACAACCACCAACCGTATTGAGGTAATAGCTTAAGTATTCGTTTCCGAAATCGGAAAGTGGATTGAAGCTTTACCAAAGTAACATATAGTGGTAAGTATAATGTGAAACTGGAGACCGGGTTGCCATAAAGGTTATACGCTTAGGTGCTGGTATGTTTTACATTGCAGTTTTTATCACTTACCTTAGTTATCAATTATTGAAAGTACGAATAGCTAAGAGTACGCTAGTGTATTTGGTTTGACCTTAAGTATATAAAATAAGGTAAAAATTAATAATCACAAAGATATAGAAAAAAAATGGGTTTAGGTTTTGTTTTAAATATTGAGTTAAATTAGGTGTAACCCGGTCTCCATTTTCAAATCATAAATCATTTATTTGTTTGTCCAGCATAGGTTTATACATATAGATCTTTAATACAGTTATGAAATTATGTCCCTTTATGCTTCTCGGCATACAAACATGCTGTGCAGCGCGCTTAAACTAAAATAACGTAAACATATTCACTAACATTCAATTCTATTACACATATTGCGTTTTATCAAAAATTACATATCGCTCATTGAATACAAAACGGACACATTCCAAAATAATTTGCTCTTGCATTGAAAATCTTATATGAACCGCTTCTAATTTTAAAATCCAACACTGACTCATTTTGGAATGTGTCTGTCTTGTATTCAATGAACGATATTTAAACCTCAAACTCAATTTAGTAACTAGTATAACCTCCGTTCTGGTCGATGACAGCTTGCAAGCGGAAGCGCATTGAGTCGACGAGATTCTTGCACAGATTTGAACCCCGGATACTGTCCCATATTTTTAAACAGTGAGCCTCCAACGCTTCTGGAGTTCGCTCATTCTGGTTTTCCCAGCGTTGGACAATAATCCCCCATAAATTTTCTATGGGATTCAAATCCGGCGATCTGCTAGGCCAAGGAATAACGCTGATGTTGTTGTGCTGGCCAAACCACTCCCGCACGATACGCGAACGATGCACCGGACAGTTATCCTGCACGAATGTAATCAGCGGCGTTTCTTCTTCCGGATATACGGTTCGTACTGTAGGCAACATGGTCTGTTCCAGCACTTCCACATAGTTTGCGCTATTCGCTCGACTAGGTATCCTGACTAGCTCACCTGGATCGGCTGAACTCATCCACCCCCACATGTTCACTGTTATACGACCAGATTCCATATTGGGCACTACGTGTCCGCTATCGTATCGCGTATTATTCCGACGCCACAAACTTAAACGACCATGTTGGCTTGATTTAAAAGTTTTTTCATCGGTAAAGATTGCACCATTCCAGTCGAAATTCAAGTACTGTGTAGCGAACTCCAACCGTGCTCTTTTATGATTCTCCGTAAGTAAAGGTTTGACGGCATGCCTCCGATAATGCAAACCCTCGCCATGAAGAGCACGACGAACAGTGCCCGCACTCGTACCGAATAAGCCGGCGTAATGGTTCGTCGGTATGAAACCATTTTCCTCATACTCGCGTTCCATGGCTTGACGCTGCGGTGTGTCTATGAGACGTGGTCGACCCGATCTTTGACGTTGGAGTAAAGTTCCCTCCTCTTGGTATCTTCGTACCCATAAAACAACCGTTTTCCGCTGTAGCAAAAATCAAACATTTGAATACATAATAGTAAGTAATTTATTAGAAATTAGTCATTTTTATTATACAAGACATATTATTAAACACATAATTATGGCTTCTGCTGGGTGTATAAATATAAAAAGAGGAAAAAAAATATTTTTCAAAATTATTCTTGTCTCACCCGGGAATCGAACCAGTTAAAAAATCACTCGCTATAATTAATGTTAAATTTTACGATCTTTTTTATTTCTAAGACCAAATGTTTATTAGGGAGATTTTATCCTGAACAATAATCCTATCGATAACCAAAGAATGAACAAAGTTTAGTGTAACTGGCCTCTACTCCTAAAGATAACAATATTGTTTTCTAAGGAAGTGATTTTGTAAATCATTTGAGAAATAAACATGACAATACAAAAAAAACTAGTTACTTACGTTTACACCGGTATCTCGAGCAATATCCGACACATTTTTGCCTTCATTGTAGAAAGCAATTATTTGTGCTCTCTTGACCATGTCAATATTACAACGAGAACTCATTATAATCGAATGATCGAACAACAGTGAATATTTACCAAAGAGGAAACAAAGAAGCAGCGAACGAAAGAACGAGCAGGAGTCTTTGTGAAATCCTAACAGGTATTTATTAATCTTCAGACTACCCTAAGTGTTAATATAAATATATTTGTTGGGAAATAAGCCGTATAAGTAAACAAAGATATACTTAATTTCGAAGATATAATTAAACGTTCGACGGTCGAGTGGCATAAGGGATCACTCGCAGTCCCCGTGTTCGCGGGTTCGAACCCAATCGATACAATTACATCTGTGATGAATGTTTTTGTATTTGAAATTTGTAATAAGATTGGATTGGAGATTCGAAACAATCGGAACATTCGGAACATTGGCTGTCACTAAATAATAATAAAGTATAGGAACGTGTCGTGCTTACTTAATCTGCGGTAAGCGGAAATTAAGTTTTTCATATTTAAGGTAATTCAACGCCATCTAGTAGAATATTACTGAACTAGTGTAAATCATAGATAACTCAGCTTACAGTATGACCAGATAGATGGCGTAATGTTTTGCCTCATAGGAATTTGTTTGCAATCTGTCCATGCACTTATGAAGCTTACTGTACATCGTTTAAAACCTTCCAAAATACTCTCCACTCGGATAAAGCAAATGTGTTGTAAAGGTCATATCTGATCGATGACGATGCTTTTACGTAATGCCAATACGTAAGAAAGGTCTACCTAAATGTAAATTAAATAAATAGAGTATGCTTTAGATTTATAAAAAAAGTTAAGGGCTTCCCATGACTGGAGCACATTTATACCACCTGTCCATAAGGACGGTCCTGTGGGTAGAATAAAAAGTAATAGGCCCATCTTACCGCAATGCCTCAGCGTTCCCTACAGAAGGGTTGCTTTATATTTACGGCCCTTTTATCCTGTGGTATGTTGTCAATAGAACGCGTCCATATTGTGGTCGCCTTTATAGCAATGGATAAAGCATCCGTCACTCTCGCACTTACTGGTCAGAGAGTGACAGATGTTTTTATCCATACGATAAACAAGACCATAGGCCCGCTGAAGATGTAATCTTTATAAGATCTAGAGATATTTAAGCTATCGAGTTGAGGAAATCAAGTCTGCCTACCTACTTAATTATAATGTGTTTTACTATCTGTGTTAAAACTTTTAATAACTAATAATTTCTTGTCATGACACCTGACATAAAAATAATCAGCAAAATTGAGCATACTTAGAACTTAGTCATTGTAAATGTCATATTCATTGTCATGTGTGTCATTTTGATGTTCTGTTTGAAGTTTACTATGACAACGCACTAAAGTGCTTATCATTTTCGTTGGAGTACTGTACGGTCACGGACTAATTTGTATCCCATTTCAAAGAAAATCGGCCTGAAGATGTCATTGTCATTAGGGATGACAAGTCATTTGTAATTGATAGGAAACTCAACCTTATTGCTGCTGTAGAATGTGAAATGAATGATGAATGAAACTAAGGTGGGTGACAAATTTAATTCCTTGACTGTGCGTAACTGATTTTTTACATGGACGAGTGCCCTTTCGATCATTTTAATTTGTTAATAGCTAAGATAATTAGAAATAGATTAACCCGTACCTAGCTATTTTACCATGGTTTGCAACGAGCTCGACGCGAAGTATTCTGAACTAAAACAACCAAAGTACACTTCCAAATACTTCTAAACTCAAAATGATAAATCTCGATCATTAATTTAAAACTTTTAAAGTACCAGTTTCAACCTACCTGCGTTAGATAAGCCACGTTAAAGAGACAAAGTTACACCGCTCAATTTCCATCTAAGATGATACCCCTAAGTCAGGCAAGTAAGTGGTTCATTTGCAATTCGATACCGCTAAAGTTTGTGATTAAAAAACTTGACGGCCCAAGATTAAGGTTACATTCAAGATCCGAATTCTTTGGTTTACCTACTAAATAATTATTTCTCAAACAGTCAATGGAATGTTGGTGTTATGTTAGTTATTTAAGGCTTCAAAGTATCACGTTGCGGGCGGAACAACTCGACAGGTGTAAAGGAATTTGATACAAAATTGAAGGCCGAGGCCGGGAAGTTTATTTTTTAATTTTAATGTAAACATGGCAGCTGTGTTTACGAACAAGCTGTTTTTTTTAAATATAAGCCGTGCATCCAACCAAAGCGTTTTGCATGTTTATTAAAACTAGGTACCAGGAGAGCAGAGGTAATTAGGGGTGCGTAGCGCAACTTAGATCGCAGGCGATGTAACTCGGTGTGGCGCAGCGGCGGCGCACCCGACACAGCGCGATGACTGAGCACTGTAGGTTACTTTTAATGTTTATGCACTCCTAGTATTTCACGTTGTAAATTTTGTTTTAATGTTTTTAATGAATTATATGTTTGAGAAAAGCACTATACATACTCGTACCTCGCCGTAAAAAGGGGTTGCCAGCTCCTAACTATCTCTCTTAACTATCCGGCCTCGCCTCGCTCGGCCGTCTATATGAATTCGGCCGGAAACCCCCTACCTCCCGTCCTCTGTAGAAATGTACTATTGTAAACTGAAACATTTTATAATGTACTAATGAAGACATACATAAAAGCAGTTCAAACGTATGCGTGATATTAAACAAAATTTATATTACAAGTTTACTTTCCTCATATAAAGTACTAGACGACGCCCGCGGGTTCGTACGAGTAGAATTAGTTTCCCACTACTCCCCCTATTTTTACCGTTGGGGGTCGATTTTTGAATAATACTTAGTGCACCCCTAGGGTACCCAAAGAATACTCCCTCCAAATTTCAAGTTTCATGGTACAGTAGTTTCGGCTGTGCGTTAATGTATAAGTCAGTGAGTCAGGTTTTCCTTTTATATATAGATTCAGAACATCGTAAATATGCACTTTTTTCTGGTAATTCAAGATATGAAGTCTTCACTTGAATAAATGTATCTTTTTATAGTCGTTTACAAGAGACAGCATGTCTTTTGACGTTATTCGCTCGTTGGTCCGAGAAATTCTTTGTATTCTTCTTTAACTGTAGTAATATTATCAGTATCAAATAACTTATAGTAAATATAAGATAACACATACCAGCATAGATACTAATGTTTCTATTATCCGCTAAAACATCCCCAAAACAAGCAAAAAATGTCACTTACATAAATAGCGTAAAGGAAAAATGGCGGCCAGTTTTACTTAATGATAAATATAGTGCGGTGACATTCAATTCCTTTGATGTGAAGTTTAAGTTTACGCCTCATAAGACTCCCTCGGGTTGCTGTCATAAACGGGTTCATTGGTTTTATTTTGATGGCACACTTTCCTTTATGGCTATGTAGATACTCTAAAAGTATCTATTAGGGAGAGGTACTTAGGCGGCAGTCTTTATAAAGTTGCATAGAATCTAATCAAATTCATAATTTATACCTATAAATGTAAAAGTTTGTCAAGATGTTAATGTCTTTCAATCAAGCATGAATCGGTAAACGGATATGGATACAAATTGGTACACAGATAGTCGGTTTTATTGTGTAGGCTATACAATGGTACGTTTAACTTGTCCTATGTTAACGAAGTCGCGGGAAAACGCTGGTGATTTTTGAAACATTCGTAATAGAAAACACGGCAAAAATAGTCAACGAATTTCAAGCAAATTTTAAACATGATGTAAAACCCAATAACATACCCGTATATGTTAAAGGTTAATTATGTGCCTGAAAAACAGGAGTCGAATTAAAGAAGAAGCCCTACAGCCTCCACATCTCGTTTCAGTAACGAAATAATTAATAAATTAAGGATTCCGTAGAAATGCTGTGAAAATATTATTATTATGATACTCAGGATTCTTACAAGCAAATATGGATAAAATGTTGTTTCAACTCTATTAAGTCTGTAACTTTGAATCAGTATTTATTTAATATAATAACAACGAAGACTACACATACGTATTAGATAACGTGACAAATGGAATAAGGTTATAACGAGTAGAAAAAAACTCAACTTAAATTAGTCTTGTGCTTCTGCGCCACTTAATGTATTCGTGCCATCGATCTCAAGCAAGACGAAGAATATTCTAGGTAGCGTAGAAATAGGCGTCCTGGGAGCCTAGAATATACGAAATTTTGCATAAACGCGTCTTTCAGGCCTGGATGGACGATAAAAGAGCTCTTTTTGAGAGGTGAAATATTAAGGTAAAGCCTCCTAGGCCCTTAAGAAATCTGAATTTAGTCACATGCCGACTGAGACCGTATAAACTGAGAACTTGAGAATGTATTTAACGGAGCTTTTTTTATGGTAAGCAGAAGGCTTTTGATATGGGGAAGGTTTTCGATATAAATGTTCTTAGATTGATTAAATAAAACTAGCCCTTCTAGATCTAAGTTGCTCTGCCCTTGCAGGGTGTCACATGTATACCTACTAGTATTTCCACCTGTGTTTTTGAAATGTGATACGCAATAAACAATTTGTAGTTTGAATTTTGAAGGCAAACGAAAATACAAGCCACCTGGTAACTGGGCTGTGACCCACAGACATTTGAATTCTTAAAACTACAATCCTGACGTCAAAGATGGAATGTCTCTGTGTTGAAAATTCTCCAGTTGTTGTCGTTGAACACCGGGAACACTGCTGCTTGGCGGTAGGATAAAGGATGGTTGTAGCGATCCGGACGGACCCTCCTCGAGGTCTAGTAAGAACCCTCTAGTAAGTCATTCCCAAAAATTCATTAAATTAATTAATTTGCACGGGTAATTACTAAATAAAAAGAAACCTTTAAAAACCCGACTACACTTTTTGATACTGTCGTCGATATATGTTACAAACATGACAAAATGATTTTTTGATTTGATGGCGCGAGTATCACTAGGTACATAAAACCCAGTGACCCAGTTGAATAGTTACGAGGTGACATAGTAGGAACGGACATACATACAGGTCAAACATATAATCATCCTTTTAGGCTTCGCCGCAGTCGGTTAAAACGGGCTGTGTGTTTATATTTCTCTTATCACACACACTACGGCGATGCTAAGCGAAGACCGATAAGCTACGTACTCAGAGGTACCGCGTACGTGCATCTACAGCTACACACACAAGTATAGCCCACCCGCATTAATGAGATAAAATAAAGTACTGTACCAGTACTTCCCGACAGTAGATTACTGTTGAGAAGAAACGATTAGGTAATATTTTTTTGATTATAGTTCATGTAATATTTAACTCAAAATAGTAAGGATAAAATAATAAACCAATTCAAATTCAATTCAAATTCAAATTCATTTATTTGTCAGAATACAGTAAAATACATGGTCTCATAAATATTGTTATTATTGTTCTTGTATTCAGCATGCAAAGCAAGCGTACAAATGTGTGGTCGCGCAATCTAACTTACTTATCACTAACTATATATTTACATTTTAGTCAATATTAAAAACTTATAACTAAGAGTGCCTGTCGCTCATGTATTCCTTGACGCTGTAGAAACATATCTCCATTAACCATTGTGTTACTTTGCTTTTAAATATATTTCCTGACAACCTACTTAAATCTAACGTTAAATGATAAAAAAAAAAAATGATCATATTAACTACATTTCTTTTATACATGTCTTTGCGACAAGGGGAGTTTTGCGGGTGGCAGGACCCTGTGCAGGGTCCGTCCGGATCGCTACCACCATCTTATCCATTAACCTACCGCCAAACAGCAGTGTTCGAATTGTTGTGTTCCGGTTTGGGGATAAGACAGCCGGTGTAATGACTAGCATAGAGGCATTCCATCTTAGTCCTCAGGGTCGGCAACGCATTTGCAGTCTTATGCTAATGTCTATGGGTCACAGTTTTCACTTACCATCAGGTGGCCTGTGTGCTCGGTTGCCTTCTATATGCCATAAAAAAAAAAAAAAAAGGGGAAAGGCAAATAAAGACAACTATATCAAAAAGTAACATTTACATATTCAAAGAAAAATTACATACATTATAAAAGTGTAAAATAAATAAGTTGTATTAAAACAGATAAACACAACCGTTTTGCTGGTATGCTTGTACACCCGGCCCAGAAAGACCGAACTAAGCGAGCCTGCCTGTGCCTAACTTTAGACATAATAACTTTATTCAAATCGTGCTATTGTGATGCTGATGGAAATCTAGACAGATGTTTATGTCCCCGCCTTGTTATGATTTACGAGTAGGTACATCTGATTGCAAAAACATGTATCCACTTGGCAACTTATTTCAATGGCATAGGGTGCAAAAGTAGATACATGTCTTTGGTAGTTGACTGTACATATTTCTCAGAGCATTATATTATACTAGCTTCTGCCCGCGACCTCATCCGCGGAGAACTCGATTATCGTTATTGCCTTAGGCGGTTTTAAATTTTCCAGGATGGAAAGTAGTCCATGTGTTATTCCACGGTATAAGCCACGTTTGTTTCAAATTTCATCCAAATCCGTGTAGCCGTTGCAAAATAAAGGAGTAACAAAAAAAAAACGTACTTTCGCAGTTATAATATTAGTAAGATTTACTTGCACCTTGTGGAGGTAAAACATTAGTAAGGCATTATTCTACCAATCTCCAGATGAAAATATCTGTCAGTTATAGTTATCTCCTTTCTTTTCTTTATCATAATGAAAGATAAAGACAGAGCTTTTTAACTGTAAGATATTAATATCTGGAGATAGATAAATCAGCACTTCAACGAATATTTTCGTGCTTATTAAATATGCATCTAGCCTTAAACAGCTTACCTACTCAGCTGTTTCAAAATACTTTTCAATACACTCTGTATAACGTCTTCTTTAATAAAGTTTAACCTAAAATATGTCATATAATATTCATCAAGCTGAGCAGACTACACATTAAAGTTTTCAAATAAATAATACGTTAAAATAGAAAGGTAATAAACAAGTTGCCGTCTAGAAATAATTGAGAAATATAAAGAAGTCCACTTAAAGACAAAATCAATTGATCGTGTTGAACGTGACTCGAAACTATGAACAGAACAATAAAAGAACTTAAATAGAGTTAAACGCCAAACTCGATAACATCTACAAAAACATTTTCGTTTATTAGAATGATCGAGCAATAATAACAAAAAAAAAATCGTAAGCCCAAACTGACACTACGGCCATAATGCATTATGTCCAGTTTTAGTAATGTTATTTTTTCTTTGGTTGTGATATTGTAATTGTACTGTCCACTAAAAACAAATCTCCCTCTGTATAAAGCTCTGTGTACTTAATATACGCAAAAAAACGTAATTCGTTGTAAGGTTTTTTTTTTCGTTCCCTACGAGGGAAGGCAGTAGCTCGATTCTACTCAATAAACCCATATGGATTTTGACATGTTATCGTATTGTCAACGTTATGATAGCACTTATTTACTTGACAGTAATGGCGGTGGAGTTGAAAACATTACCATAACCATTTAAGAGCAATATGATGTTACCGAGTAGAGTGGAGCCTCTGATTTGTTTATAAGTCTAATTATATGACGTAAGGCCTTCCTTAGGCTTGATTTCCTCCAACGTTGACATCGTTGGTCGAGCGTACGTATGATAAATCTGCCGCGAACGTCAGCGTCGCTGTGCGGTGTCTCATAGAACATGGTGTATATTCGAACGCTCGACAGATTTCAACGACCGACATCAGCGTAGGAGGCAATCAAGCTTTAGGGCGTGCGACCGGCGGCGGGTTGTCGGCCATGGCATGGATAACAGTCACTTTACGGCTATTGAGATTTCTTACAGACTCTTATCTCATTATCACAACGTTACAGTTATCACAGAAGGCTGTCAAACAAGAACTAAGTTAATCCTAAGGCAAATTGGAACGCGGTGCAGTCAGAACGAAGGTTGGTAGCAGATTATCGTCGTGCTCCTTTTTCTGTTAACATCTACGCTCTTCTAGGCCTTTTAAAAACGATTCACAAAAACTACTTTCTAACTTTTCCTTTATTACTAGAGAAAATACAAAAAAGCGATCGAACATAAACCGATTCAATATCATTCAATGAATAAAATACGATACAGACAGATCGTAACTAAAAACTCCATCTCGAAAACACTTTCATCCTATCCCAATCCGACTTTTTAAGCATAGAAAACAAAGCGTAAAAACATTCTTATCTGCCTATTGTTATTCAATGCCGGAGGATTCCGGGTATATCGTTTCACTAAAACGCGACGTTAAGCCATTTTGTGATGGAGTGAACAGGGTGTCCCAGAACTTGACGTAAATATAAAACGTATAGCTGAGTGGATACCATTTTCACTACTATTCATACACTGTAAAAATATGTAAAAATTAATCGAAATAAATGTTGTTATCGTATTCTATTCTTTTCTATTCCATAACTGGTCCAAAACACAGTTTTGACTTTTAAATCTGTTAGTTAGTTTATGAGTGATTAAGGTTTTACTGATACTGGCAAATAACGCTATCTTGCAGTACACCTTATGTGATTATATATAACCGAGCTGTGTATTGAGTTACGCTTAAATTCCTAAATATTAACAGATTCAAAATAAATCCATACTCTCTAAGCCACTGAAGCATTTCTCGTTTTCAATTCAATAACTTTGACTCCGTCTCAAAAAACTTTAACCGGGTAAAGAAGGCATTTGTTTTTATACGTGAAGTTCTGGGACACCCTGTACATAAAGCCCGGGCTTTGAAGATAACGAAAATACTGTATACAACTTTTGCATGAGAAATACGTAGAGGTATTCAAGAGACACGCAAACTGCTGCGTTTTTTAAAATTAAGCATGCTGGCTAGCTTCGCAGGCAGGGTAACTAGCAATTACGCTAAGCGCGTCGTCAAATTAAGTAGGTCTGTTTGTTTTTTAATTGTAGTGTAATTATGTGCTTATTTAATTCAGCGTGATTTATATTGTAATTGTTTATAATTCCTTGTAAAGATTTATACTCAATTATAATGCCCAACTAGATATTCTGAGACGTATTTTCAATAGAAAACTAGCTTTTGCATGCGACCCCGTAAGCTTATTAAGTATACCAAACGATATTCTCCCTTAGTTAACATTATTGGCGACGTGCTGGCCTAGTTGGTAGTGACCCTGCCTACGAAGCTAGCGGTCCTGGGTTCAAATCCCGGTAAGATGTTTGTGTGATGAGCGTGGATATTTGTTCCTGAGTCATGGAGGTTTTTTAAGTATTTAAGTATATATTTCTCTAAATAAGTATTTACCCTTAGTACAAGCCTAGAGCTTAGTTTGGGACTAGGTCAATTGGTGTGACATTGTCCCCCGATATTTCATACTTAATTTATTAGTCAGCTATAATTTTAACGCAACTAACGCTGGTATTGATGACAGCAAGTTCTTGAAAGATTCAATTATCATTTATCATCTTAAATAGTACTTGATATATATAACGTTGTTAGGCTCGTACGAGTATAGAAACACGACGCTTTTTCTCAACAATCACAATCTTCAACAATAGAGGGCTCTTGATAAAATGATTTCACCAACCAAAGGCATTGAGGCCGCCATTTGTACTTTCTTTGTCATAATTCAATAATCTTGTCAGAAGCAACAACTTTACAGTGTTCATCCCTTTGTCCTCCGGCCATCTCCGTGTGGATCAATCGGTTTAGTTGCTATGTGAGGGCACAAATAAAACAGACTTTTCCTTATACTCTTTCATTGACAGACCTTGTAAACAGTATAACGACCGTTTTTATGGTGCTGCTACATTTGGTTCACCAATCCGTAAATTTAAGACCACCATCAGCCATCTTAACACTATTTTTTAATTCAGTATTTATTTGTTTAATTCCGAATGTTATATGGCAGATTATATTTATTAGTTTTACTGAGTATTTAAACTTTATACCCACATGTTATATGTATTTTTAGGTTGTGGTAACTTTAGTGATTGATGTTATAATATGTTTATGTTATAGTTTTTAGCTAAAGGTGTCTTCACACTACACCGTATCATACCATGGCCGTAATAGGAACGTGTCAGACAAAAAGATATTATTTGTATTGAAAAGTATGAGACTATGCTCACTAGACCGTTCCGTCACCGACCAACATTTTAATACTAATTACCTTCCGGGCCTGATACGTTCATAGTACGGTCATGGTGTGGTAATGTGTAGTGGGAAGACACCTTAATATTTAAATTGTACTGTTTGTTACCCTAATAAACATTAAAAATAATATTTGACGAAGAAAGTCACAAATATGGCTTTAACGGCTATGTTGAGCTTGAAAAGGGAGTCCAACCTCAAACGTCATCCGCGCCAAGGTATCCATAACCCTGGTGACCCATTTCGAGCTGCAGGCCCGGAGCGCGCCCCGGTGACCCACATGTACGTGACGTCAGCCGCTGACGTCACGCCCTTACCCTACCGAGAACGGCTGGGTACCAACGCGCAGGATAATGCGGATTTTGGCGAAGGTAACTCGGGTAACACAGTTTTTTGTTGCTGTAGGTTTTGGTATTGTTTCATTAATTTTGTTTAAATATCACTTTAATTTAAAAATATTAGAAATGTATAAACGTAAAAATAAACCTTTGGACTTGTTTTTTTGTTATATTATCTGTGTTTTGTATTTATTGTCTTATTCATTAACAACAAAGAGTACCTACATAGGTAAAAACTTACGTTCGTGAATCCCATATTAGTTTTGTATACACAACTACATGCAAGAGGAGCTTTACTAAAGTTTTTTTACCCATACATACGTACATAAATTATTTTGGTTTAATTATTTTACCTCTACACCTCATCAAGTTTTTTGATTTAAGAATTGTAAAAGGTAACTTAACCATACCTAGTGGCATATATATGCTATGGAACGGCATTCCAGAGATTTTAATGAAAAAATAATATTGAAGTTTTATCCCAACAAAGAAACGCATATAAAAGAAAGGTACATCAAATAAATTGTTCAATTTAATTAAGCACTCGATTGCAAATGTTCCTTCACTAACCAATCAAAACGTCACACAAATCGATCAAATTCGACATCGAACAACGTTTCGTTGATGAAAACGCCCACTTCCAGCAAAATAGCTTTTATAAACTCGCGGCTAAGCCCTACGGGTGCTACGGCGTAGATGCTACGAATGATTTACAAAATGTTGCTATGAAAGAAATCTTGGATTTCATTTAAACCAGGCAATTGCAGCGTTGGAATTTCAATTCAGTAAAACTCAATGGAATATCTTGAATTGTTAAAAAAGTAAGGACGGGAATTATTTGAAACATCGCGCGGACACTCGAGCTTTTTATTTTTCGTTCTATCGTTCGGAATCCATTAGTTCGCAAAAAGAGTAGGTATCCGACGAGATGTAGTTTTCAGCTTCATCGGAGCATTTCTTGAGTCACAAAGTACTCTAGATTAATGTGGACTTAGATAGAGTAGTAAATAATATGAATATGGAATAGACTGTATAAGAATAAATATTTTTACCTTTTTTATTTCAATACGTCGCATTTACTCTTAGGATTGCAATTTCGAGATTGTAATCCTGAGATTTAAAATGTCTATATACGATGGCATGCGTGTTTGTTATAATTATCATGTTATAAAAAAATATGCTGGTTTCTAAGCACTCGTTGCATAAACTTTACTCATACTGAAATTTTTCAGTGAACTATAAAATAACTCATAAAACAAAGAATAACGCTTAATTATATAAAATTACTTAATCACAACCGCTTCTACCAACTACTGACAAGAATTAACCAAATATTAATGTACACAAAAGCGTTAATAACGGAAACTCACAAACAACTATGTACAGTAAGCTTCATAAGTGCATGGACAGATTGCAAACAAATTCCTATGAGGCAAAACATTACGCCATCTATCTGGTCATACTGTAAGCTGAGTTATCTATGATTTACACTAGTTCAGTAATATTCTACTAGATGGCGTTGAATTACCTTAAATATGAAAAACTTAATTTCCGCTTACCGCAGATTAAGTAAGCACGACACGTTCCTATACTTTATTATTATTTAGTGACAGCCAATGTTCCGAATGTTCCGATTGTTTCGAATCTCCAATCCAATCTTATTACAAATTTCAAATACAAAAACATTCATCACAGATGTAATTGTATCGATTGGGTTCGAACCCGCGAACACGGGGACTGCGAGTGATCCCTTATGCCACTCGACCGTCGAACGTTTAATTATATCTTCGAAATTAAGTATATCTTTGTTTACTTATACGGCTTATTTCCCAACAAATATATTTATATTAACACTTAGGGTAGTCTGAAGATTAATAAATACCTGTTAGGATTTCACAAAGACTCCTGCTCGTTCTTTCGTTCGCTGCTTCTTTGTTTCCTCTTTGGTAAATATTCACTGTTGTTCGATCATTCGATTATAATGAGTTCTCGTTGTAATATTGACATGGTCAAGAGAGCACAAATAATTGCTTTCTACAATGAAGGCAAAAATGTGTCGGATATTGCTCGAGATACCGGTGTAAACGTAAGTAACTAGTTTTTTTTGTATTGTCATGTTTATTTCTCAAAAGATTTACAAAATCACTTCCTTAGAAAACAATATTGTTATCTTTAGGAGTAGAGGCCAGTTACACTAAACTTTGTTCATTCTTTGGTTATCGATAGGATTATTGTTCAGGATAAAATCTCCCTAATAAACATTTGGTCTTAGAAATAAAAAAGATCGTAAAATTTAACATTAATTATAGCGAGTGATTTTTTAACTGGTTCGATTCCCGCGTGAGACAAGAATAATTTTGAAAAATATTTTTTTTCCTCTTTTTATATTTATACACCCAGCAGAAGCCATAATGATGTGTTTAATAATATGTCTTGTATAATAAAAATGACTAATTTCTAATAAATTACTTACTATTATGTATTCAAATGTTTGATTTTTGCTACAGCGGAAAACGGTTGTTTTATGGGTACGAAGATACCAAGAGGAGGGAACTTTACTCCAATGTCAAAGATCGGGTCGACCACGTCTCATAGACACACCGCAGCGTCAAGCCATGGAACGCGAGTATGAGGAAAATGGTTTCATACCGATGAACCATTACGCCGGCTTATTCGGTACGAGTGCGGGCACTGTTCGTCGTGCTCTTCATGGCGAGGGTTTGCATTATCGGAGGCATGCCGTCAAACCTTTACTTACGGAGAATCATAAAAGAGCACGGTTGGAGTTCGCTACACAGTACTTGAATTTCGACTGGAATGGTGCAATCTTTACCGATGAAAAAACTTTTAAATCAAGCCAACATGGTCGTTTAAGTTTGTGGCGTCGGAATAATACGCGATACGATAGCGGACACGTAGTGCCCAATATGGAATCTGGTCGTATAACAGTGAACATGTGGGGGTGGATGAGTTCAGCCGATCCAGGTGAGCTAGTCAGGATACCTAGTCGAGCGAATAGCGCAAACTATGTGGAAGTGCTGGAACAGACCATGTTGCCTACAGTACGAACCGTATATCCGGAAGAAGAAACGCCGCTGATTACATTCGTGCAGGATAACTGTCCGGTGCATCGTTCGCGTATCGTGCGGGAGTGGTTTGGCCAGCACAACAACATCAGCGTTATTCCTTGGCCTAGCAGATCGCCGGATTTGAATCCCATAGAAAATTTATGGGGGATTATTGTCCAACGCTGGGAAAACCAGAATGAGCGAACTCCAGAAGCGTTGGAGGCTCACTGTTTAAAAATATGGGACAGTATCCGGGGTTCAAATCTGTGCAAGAATCTCGTCGACTCAATGCGCTTCCGCTTGCAAGCTGTCATCGACCAGAACGGAGGTTATACTAGTTACTAAATTGAGTTTGAGGTTTAAATATCGCTCATTGAATACAAGACAGACACAGTCCAAAATGAGTCAGTGTTGGATTTTAAAATTAGAAGCGGTTCATATAAGATTTTCAATGCAAGAGCAAATTATTTTGGAATGTGTCCGTTTTGTATTCAATGAGCGATATGTAATTTTTGATAAAACGCAATATGTGTAATAGAATTGAATGTTAGTGAATATGTTTACGTTATTTTAGTTTAAGCGCGCTGCACAGCATGTTTGTATGCCGAGAAGCATAAAGGGACATAATTTCATAACTGTATTAAAGATCTATATGTATAAACCTATGCTGGACAAACAAATAAATGATTTATGATTTGAAAATGGAGACCGGGTTACACCTAATTTAACTCAATATTTAAAACAAAACCTAAACCCATTTTTTTCTATATCTTTGTGATTATTAATTTTTACCTTATTTTATATACTTAAGGTCAAACCAAATACACTAGCGTACTCTTAGCTATTCGTACTTTCAATAATTGATAACTAAGGTAAGTGATAAAAACTGCAATGTAAAACATACCAGCACCTAAGCGTATAACCTTTATGGCAACCCGGTCTCCAGTTTCACATTATACTTACCACTATATGTTACTTTGGTAAAGCTTCAATCCACTTTCCGATTTCGGAAACGAATACTTAAGCTATTACCTCAATACGGTTGGTGGTTGTTTTATTGTTAAAAACTTACGGTGTTATTAACAAACATGTCGGTGAACATGTGTTTATCAAATGTCAGTTCATAGAAATCTGTCATTTAAGACGTGTCTGAAGTGTCTAACTTTTTTGTAATAAGTGATAGTTAACACCGTTAATATCGTTAACAGAATATTGATTTTGACAATTCGTCTTAACTTTTTTTTCCTTCTTGCATATTGTTGTCAATTAAAAATGTATTAAATGTAAAGTAAGTGAACCACAATTATTTCTATAACCACCAACCATTATTCAATGCGATTACTGGTTTATTGTAAAATAAATAAATATATGTTTATCTTGAAAATCAAGTTTCATCATTTCTGGTTAAAAGTAATTATTTTTTAAATAAATAAATCGTTAAATCAAACTAGAATCAATAATTTTATCCCGTAATATTAAATTGTAATAAAAAATACTTTCTTGCCCCAGTCATATTTGAACTCCCGTCCCGTGGAATCATATCGCGATTCAGGCGAGGCGCCGACCTGTTAAGCCAGCAACTCATTCAGACGAACGGTCGAATTATCGATTCAGATAGTAAGAAGTAAATAATTACATTGCTACACCTTTAAACAATAACTAAACTAGGGTCGTTAACAGCGCCATCTAGTTCAATTTTTGAGAACGTGATCTCAACGGCGCACACGATTATCGTCGTTAAGGTGTCCATGCACTTATGGAGCTGACCGTACACATGATTACCACAAGTTGTAATAATTAATAATCAACTCAAATTAATAATTAACTCTTAACTACAACCCGTTGTGACAATATGCCCCAGTTAAGCGTGTTTGGTCGGAGTTACCGGCGCGGGAACACCTGCTCTCGCCTAATATATCACTTTAATTGCTAAGTTATCAAATAAGCAGTTACATTACATGCTATAAGGTAAGCACTTAAATTAGCAAACTTTATTCTTGTTATTGTACATTATTATAATCAAAAGTATTCTTGTTGTTATTTAAATATAAAGACACGACTTCACAGTTTAATAGTTATTTGTTGTATTTTACCTGCGAGTGTTTCAACACACGAGACGTAAAATAACTTTTCACCCGTGTTTAACACAAAACTTTTCACCTCACTACAGCGAGGAAAAAATTCGAATGCGTTTTGTTCGCACATCGACTCACTTGGACTGTCAGAATATTTTATCCGTTTTTACAACAAGGTTAATGGTAAATGCTGATGTTTATGAGTAAAAATAAAGTTGTAAGACTATATTTAATGTTTTTTACTCTATGCAATTCATTAATTGTGATGTTAAAAATTCAGCACTTTTAACGTTTTACGTTTTGTTAGCTGTCAAATATCACTTAAGCTGCCTTTAAATGACAAAACTCTTTCTTCACATGTAGATAAAAAGCGATTTTCTCAATAGATATTAAACAAATAAAAAGGGCTTTCCGAGGTAGTGAGATGATAACGTTATTTTAGAAGTATCTTATTTGATAAGTAACATTTTGTGACATTGTATTCTACCAACTATACTACGTTATTTAAAGGTAAGTGATATGTCGTTATTCTATATGTTTAAAGGCTATGAAATTATAACGTGTGACATTCTCTTGCAAAATACAAAATATAATATTAAGAAAGTTGACTCTGTTTAATATTTGCTCTATGCTATAAGCGCCGTGCGACATCTTGTCGGAGCGAATAAAACTAGTCTCGGATTATGCTCACGGCTTATGTGATAACCCTGAAGATTGGCTGTGCAAATAAATTGACAACCTTATTACCAGAACAAAAACAAAATACGATCACATCCACAGTTTAATTTACATTATCGAACGTTAAGATCAAAGCATTCCAATTTTAAATCAATTGGTGTTGCAATATTTGGTTGGTTAAATTCAATAACGACACAAGTCAAAATGAATTGCTGATGCATTTTAGACCCGAACGCTGTTGACATGAAATGGTGAATCGTATAAAAATAATTTTCGCGCTGCATCATTTTGTACTAGTAACTGTTGGTATTGGATTTCTTTAATGAATAGCCATGTGTACTGACAATAGGGTGCAGTTTTGTTCGCTACAATAAAGTTGAATCTGGTCCAATTGTGTCAAATCTACGGCAGAATTCCCGGCACGTACAGGGTGTATTATGGAGGATGCCATCATAATACAATAATATCACGGGTACCAAAGGCCGTCTGCATTGATTTTTTGGCCTTCCTATAAAAGGTTGATTTAGTTCTCGTGCGTGGATGTTTGTATTTTAGGGATACTACTTAAATACTTGTAAATTATTTTACATTAACCGGATCAAGTTTGAAGTATTGATGAAACTAAACCATCACTATAGTATAACATAACGTCTGAGACGCATACAAGCTTGATTACACGCGATCCAATCGCAGAAAACGATAAAGAAATGTAAATCCTTTTCTTCACTTACACTTCGAATCAAAACGAAACGTATTTTATTTTGCGAACATCTTATCTTTGTTTAGACGAGTCCGCCACTGAGGCAATAAGCGCCCTATCGCGTATTCCAATTGTAAGAGCAAATAAACCGTCTCTGACCAGATAGGGTCGTGACTCCCCCAGCTGCGGCGCCCGCTGACCGGAATAACGCAGGCTACACGAGTAATCGGAGTAGTAAAGTTATATATATAATCCTGATAAAAGTTATCTTTAGAAAAACAACCACTTGTATGAAGGTTCAACACAAGAACACTCGATTGTTTTACTGTTTTGTGTTGAAGATTATTTATTGAGGACAAAACAATGCGATTAAAAATAATTCAAAAACAATAAAAAATCTAAACTACCTAATATTAAATCTAAACATAACAAAATTAAAAGAAAACTAAGCTTATACGTGTTGTATTTGTTTTATTGGTTATTATTTACACGCGGCATAGTGGAGCTGAGTCTATGAGTCTCTTACTTATCTTTTAAACGCTATATTATTCGTAATATGCTCCCAAGGTAACCTAGATTCTTACTTCCCGATAATTTCACCCTGTATTGTTAAAGTGGAAATACTTACAACACCCTTGTTCCGATATTTTACCCGTAGCGTATAGTTTGGGCAGCTCGAGTCTGCAACCCAATGCGATGGCCGGCCATCCCTAATACGGTTGAGCCAAAAAAATTATAATTTTTAACATACGGAAGGAAATTGATGCTACTGGATAAAACGGGAATGGTACAAAATCTGTGAAATTAAACAAACAGTGCTATTCTCAATTTGTTTACATATATAATAACTATAAGAAGTATCATCGTCTAACATTTACTTATCTTACTTTTGCCTGCACGGTTGAAAAGTAACTTCAACAAATTTCTATTTTTTCCTGATATCTTTTACAAAGTTTCATTATAACATTGGGTTTACCCACCTATTCCTATATCTAATTTATATATTAAATACAATCATATCTGAAAGTAAATAAAACATTTATATAAAAATCACCTTTTACCTTGCCGAACGACCTCGCATCAGTTTATTAAATCTTAAAAGCACTGGCTCAGCGTCGCAGTTCAGTCCTTGCCACGCACAAAGCGGCCATTTTCCACTTCGCCACGTCTGTGGACACCTAGCCAGTCGGAAAGACCTGGCTTTCCCAAAGATGTCAGCGTCTACACACATGTGAAACTCCGGGTGGAAAGTAGAGTTTATTTGTCCGCTTGTAGCTATAATTCAATCTAGCTTGATTACGTAGTAATTGTTGAGGTTTAACTAGGCGGTGATTAGTCAACAATTTACCGAGTTTTTTTTTAACAATGCTCTTGAGTGCTAGATTATTAACAGTAATCCATGATTTGCCGAAATATAACTGGAGATATGAGTGGAATAATGTGAAACTTTTTCAGGCTTTAGATTACTTGGCGTAAATTCAATTTCCGCTGTTAGCAACCTCCTAATTTACTAAAAATATTTACTCATTGATAAGATAATGTGTATTAATGATAAAATTTTCAAAGTTAAATAAAAATAAAATAAATAAATATCAGGGGACAATGTCACACCAATTGACCTAGTCCCAAACTAAGCTCTAGGCTTGTACTATGGGTACTAGACAACGATATAAATACTTATATAGAGAAATATATACTTAAATACATAGAAAACATCCATGACTCAGAAACAAATATTCTTGCTCATCACACAAATATCTGCCCTTACCGGGATTTGAACCCAGGACCGCTAGCTTCGTAGGCAGGGTCACTACCAACTAGGCCAGCGCGTCGTCAAAAAAGTTAAAGATGGATTGATAGGTTTGGTGATAAGAACGAACTTTTAATTATTTAAACTCTCAAAATATGACAGTAGAGTTTGCCTCTTAAATCGTTACGAGTATATTGGCAAAATCATAAGCATGGAAGACTGTTTTTAATACTTGAAAAAGAAAATATAGGACCTTGGTAAATTTGGTAAGGCTCGTAATTATCTTGAAGCATTTATAACCACAAAAGTCTTTAATTCGGCTGTTACGAAGATTTAGGACTTTATAGCAAAACCATGGTATTACAGTAAAAAAATGGCCAGAGACTGTGACAGCGAAAGAAAGCTGAATAAATAATAAGAACATCTCGAAAAACGTCTTAAAAGGCGAATTAAAGTAATCGCAAAGCTAAGTGATTTAATCTTTCAAGTAAATTCACAGCCGATCGGCCTTACAACTGGGGCTGGTTCCGGACATTATTAAATCAAAATGTTACTTCTGCTACGGTTACTTTAGGTAATTTATTTGAAGATCACGACTTAGTGATTTAATAAGTAAGATAACTGCCACAGAAGTTATATTTACATATGATGTTTACAGAAAAAGAACTGAAAGTGACACTTTTTGAAGCATCAGCTACACTGTCCGCCAGTGTACAATTATGGAGTTTATCTCTCCATCGATTTGCCAGCCAGCTTATCGACCGTGGACACGCGACATCGGTAATACCATATTGCTTCTGTACCCTTACCATTAGCTACAATTACCGTCCTCGCTAGCGAGTCGAAAGCTCTGTCCCTCGCAGTAGTCCCAGTATTCTTATAGAGTGCGAGGGACAGAGCATTCGACTCGCTAGCGAGTACGGTAATTGTAACGCATGGCAAGGGTGCTGACTTGTAATCGTATTTGTTTTTAAGTCGGCCGCCATTACTGTTAAGTTAATAACACTAACAAAACGTCGACAATGATAACAGGGTCTATATTCTACAAGGTAAAACCATATCGCTGTATCGTTGATGTCATTTACACTACGTACACTACTTATAATACGATAACACGTTAAAGGCAATATCGTGATAAAAAATAACATGTTGTTCTACGTTATAGAATAGAAGCCGTGTTGTGACGAGTACTTCTAAATTTGGGACGTTATCAGCAATCATCCTCATCCTATAATAGGTAAATAACTAATAAAACAATGTTGTAGCGATCGCTACTTTTAAACCTAGTAAAGTAGTTTAGTTTAGGTTGTAAGAAAGGGACAGAACTGTAGCAGTTATACACCTCTATCCCTTTTTTTCAAGGTAGATTGAACTGCTTTAGTATGTCATAACTCTGATAAATCTTAAATAGCCCAACTGATTATCATTAGACCTTATACACAATTCAATAAATTGATCTAGGTCACTTGAGGGTATCTTTAACACATCGGTAACATGTAGTAAATGTACTAACGCAAAAGACCATCATTGCGTATTTTTTAAATCATAATACATAATACAATAATACTGAAAAAGGAAGTTACATTACAACGTAATAAAAAATAATAATTAAAACTAGGAGAAATAAAATCATTTAAAATTTAAAATTAAAATAAAGACTAGTACTTCTAGCGGGAGCCTGTCGTTTGGCCGAAATATGTTTGCCAAATGTATAGTGTCCCATCCTTTTCATTTGCCAACTTTTTTTCCTGTAACTAAATATTTCAGGATTTATTACAGTACCATCGTGTAGAACCCTAAAGGTTACGTTAGTATTTATAAAGTCCTGAATGTTTACGGTTACGGAAAACAAAGCAGGTTGGCAAATGAAATGGTTGGGAAACGATACATTTGGCAAACATATTTCGCCGAAACAAAGGTAACCCTCTTAAAGCACTAGGCAGATAAAAATTCAATCCCGACACTTTGCACAACCTTGAGGTATCCGTACTGATAATTTTGACAGCAGTAAAAGAATGCTAAACCTATTTGTTCGCTGTGATGGAGTACTAATTACAACATCAGTATGCTGCCCGCCAGTATACTAAGCAGTCTACGCTCCATTGATTTCCCAGCGAGTTTATCGACCGTGGACACGCGACATCTGACCCATATTACCCCGGTGGCGTGATGAGCCACACTTCTAATTTTGGGACGTCGTCTGACATTGAACTTCAATCAGCCCCTTTACTCTGGGGGATGTTCGTCAATTGGTCTACTTTATTTAATAGCATTCATTATCTGTGTTTTTTAACGAAAACTGATTGGAAAATACCCTTTTTTTTATACAAGCATTTTAGGAAATTAACATCATTCGTTATACAGGGTGTCCGGTAAATAGTGGACTTCTTTACAGGGCTGGATAGCTCATCTCAGGACTGGCCAAAATATGATAAATCATGTTTAGTAAAAGCCGCACCGAAAACGAGATATCTATACTTTTCAAAATTTTGGCAATGCCAGGGTACCCCTGGTTCACCATTTTCGATGCCGTGGCCACATTTATTAGTATTTTTCAGTTTCGTTTGCTGTGAGAGATTGCTGATTAAATTTTCTATAAGACTTTATCAACGGAATTAATGAAAGTTTAGCAGTTTTTTTAAATTTTTCAATTCAAGTTTAAAGTTTAGGAATCTGAGTTTAACTTGCGGCAAGTTTAACATCGCACGGTGTAAAAAAAATGTACCAAAACTTGTAGTGCTACTTTCCTAAAAAATGGCCTGAATAATGGAGATTTTAAAATGATATAACAATCGAGTTTATTGATTACACCAGCGAAGTTATTATTAAGTTTGGCCAACAAAGACTGAATTCTATCAAACAATCGAAATTAAAAAGCGACTTTTGTTTCCGTTTAAAAATCATGTCGACTGATTTGAAATGTTTTAATAATTTACGTGAAAGTTAAATGCAACAGAAACTAATTTCTGCCACAATGATTGTAATCCTAAATTCCATTTCCACAGTCGTTAGTTCTATGTTGATGATGTGACATTTTTTATCGACCTAATAGTCGTAGTATTACCTTTTATCGTAGAGTAGTAGCATTTCACACTCAGGTGAACTATCTTTTAAAACATTTAAAATCAGTTAACTTCATTTTAAACGGAAGTAAAAGTCGTTTATTAAATTCGCTAGTTTCGTCAGTCTTTGTTGGACAAACTTAATCACTTCGCTGCTGTAATCAATAAACTCAATTATTATATCATTTTAAAATCTCCATTAATCAGGCCAATTTTTAGGACAGTAGCACTACAAGTCTTGGTACATTTTTTTTACACCGTGCGATGTTAAACTTGCCGCAAGTTAAACTCAGATTGCTAAACTTTAAATTTGATTTGAAAAATTTAAAGAACTGCTAAACTTTTATTAATTCCGTTGATAAGGTCTTATAGCAAATTTAATCAGCAATCTCTCACAGCAAACGAAACTGAAAAATACTAATAAATGTGGCCACGGCATTGAAAATAGTGGACCAGGATACCGCATTTCGAAAATTTTGAAATGTTGAGATAACTCGTTTTTGGTGCGACTTTTACTATTTAAACATGATTAATCATATTTTGGCCACTCCTGAGCTAAGCTATCCAGCCCTGTAAGGAAGTCCACTATTTACCGGACACCCTGTCTATCCCAGTGGCTTTATTAAAATAAATATTTTGCCAGATTCACTCAGATTTAGCCTCAAAAACCAAAATGGCAAATAATATTTAAAAAAATCATATAATTAACAATGAAATTAAATGATGTTGAAATGTTTGATGATCATACATAGTGAAATATGATGCATACCGTTTACTCACGAGATGATATATTACGCAAACTATCCTTCGGAACATAGCCCTTCCTGACTAAGTTATATCTTTAAATAAGAGCCACATCTTTGCGGTCATCCAGAGGCACGTAGAAACAACGGGCTCTGCTAACTTAACAAAGCAGTTGGCAAACTACAGAACTAAATCTTACCTATAGAAAACTTACTTTCAGGCAAAGCAGTGGCGTCTCCCGCAGCCGCACGAGTAACTTGGCATTTCATTTTGCCAACCCCGAGTTGGAGATACGAAATTGCATTACGTTGCAGCCCGTAACTTGCTTGCTGAATGTGATTTTATATCTCGTGTTGCACACATTGACGTTTATGTTGCATTGGTGCTATAAATATTTATTAGTACAACTGGAACGATGTTGAAGTAGTAATATGTCAGTTTTCAAAGAAATTTTCTTTCAGTAGAGCCAATCTGCAATTTACGGTCACGGACGTTAATTTCCTTCCGGAACATTATGTTGAATTCTCATAATGTTGAATTCTCGAAATGTTGGATTCTTAAAATGTTGAATCTCAAAATGTTGGATTCTCATAATGTTCAACAGGGAATCTCTAAATGTTGAATCTCAAAATGTTGGATTCTCAAAATAAATGACGACAGGTAGGTTTAGGTTATATTAGTTTTGCAGCAGGCCCGTGGGGCCAAACCACCAATTTCAAATCAATTAAACAGTGTCGACGGAGCTCCGCTAATGCGGAGCTCCTACTTCTGGGTGGTTTGGCCCTCCGGGCCTACTGCAAAACTAACATAACCTAAACCTACCTAGCCCCTGTTCCCCCTATCCCTTATTATACCTCCTCGTCTTAATTCCATTTCGACATTATTATACTTCGTAATTTTTTTATTTCGTCGTTATTATTACTCGTCATTTTTATACTTTGACTTTTTTATGTTTGAGATTTGAGAATCCAACATTTTGAGAATCCAACATTTTGAGAATCCAACATTTAGAGAATTCAACATTATGAGAATCCAACATTTTGAGATTCAACATTTTAAGAATCCAACATTTCGAGAATTCAACATTATGAGAATTCAACATAATGTTCCGGAAGCGTTAATTTGTTACCTATTTCAAAGAAAATCTGCTTGAAGATGTCAATGTCATTAGAGATGCTAAGTCTTTGATAGGAAACTCAACTTTATTGCTGTAGAATGTCAGATTGACTTTGGAACTAAGGTGGGCCTCAAAAATTCTTAGACTGTTCGAGTATCGTTCCTCACTGCACTTCAAGTTCCCGTGCAGCAAATTACTATGTTCAATAAGGCGAACATTTGCTGCCTTAGTAGTTTTTGAGTGTATCCTTTGAGGCTTTAGACTTTTGTTACATTATACACTTGGTAAATACCTAGCGTGGTTTTAAGTGCTGTGGCTTGCTGTCCGAAATCCACTGTTATTTATAACTATTTGTCCTATTATTAAATTCAAGAGGAACCTAACTTTACTTCATAACAAGTCTAAATCCGTACGTCACTTGCTAAATGACGCATTTGTGACGCATAGCCACGCCGCCACTGTGACGTTTAAGTTGCGTCACACAATAAATAATAGTATACAAGTAGATAAGGCACTCTTCCTAACGCAACAGAGTTTCGGTTGGTTAAACGTGCCTAACAATGATCTTGCTATCGATCGCTTCATTTGTTGCCCTTACTAGGGTCACACTCCGAGCTGCAAGAATATGTACGTGTCTTTTATTTCTCCTAATCCTACTAATAGGATGATCATCTACAAACGAAAAGTTAGCTTAGTTGGAACTGTTGGAAGTAACCTTACCTGCGAAGCTATAAATATTCAAAAAGAAATATACTATTAATGACACAATCTTTCTGTTGCCGTCCGCATAGAAAAACTTAATAAAGCCTATTACCTAACTGCCCTTTAAGGGTCTGGTTTTTGGGCGTGTTTATGTATATAAACAGACTCAAAAACCAGACCCTTAAAGGGCCAGGCCCTGTGGGAGCTTCTACCTATTTAAATTTCTGTAGACTAAACGCCATGACGGAATTATTAAAAAATGGTTTATTCGGATTGGTCGTTACCCAAAGATACATAACCTTAGATGTTCAATTCCTACTGCTACCGCTACAAGCTGAAAATGAAAAACCAAATTGTTGCATTTCAAGTTCAAATCGCAAAATGGCCCACAATACACTAAAGTATGAATGTAGAAACGTCAAAATCAGACACAGTTTTTGTCTCGCATAGTTTATTGTCATTAAGTTTCAATGTTTATCTTAGCGTTCTCCCGTCTAGCCATTTCAGACGTTTTCCATGCAAATTCATATTGCGATATTAAAAGCTTTGCGCCAAATTATTACTTGTCTGTGTTGTTCTTTGAGTTATTCTGATAGATACTAAAAAGATTGCAATATGCTACTTGTCTGCTAAGTTCATTTTGAATATCCAAAAAACGTGTTCGCCAATTTTTAAACAAAAATGTTTCTACGTTGAATTAACCTTAAAAATGACTTGTCCAAGCAAAAAACTTGTTTCTGCAGACATGTGTTGACACAATCTTGTTTACATTCAATTTACCTTTCTGATATCTACATACTAATACCTGCATCGTCAGACGATAAAAAACGGAACGAAACGTGCCTCAGAATATAACCTAACCTGGTATTAAGTTTAACGACCTTTTCAAACGTCCAATCATCCAGAGAGCCAATAAAATTTTATAACAAGACACAACAGCTGTTCGGTAAAGTTTTAAGTATGTTTACATGTAACGTGTCGTAAATAATAGTGCATAACGTAAGCTGTCTGCTGGTCCAAATGGAATTGAAGCCGAATAGGTGCCTTCAACTCTTGTGGCTTCAACGTACCCACGGCGTGTCTTTCCATTTTATCATTATCATTATCTTCTCATCTAGTAATTGTATAAAGAATATAATTGATTCAATAGCCAAGTTCGCAGCAGTGGGACACTATATAAGCTAATTAGATATAGAGAGATCATGTATATGGACGTGGTGGAATAAGTCCGTCAAAACATTGGATGCAGTCTGACGGTGTTCCAGCTTCGGTCGCTTCGCTGCAGGCTCGTTTGTAGTGCGGGTGCCGCGGTTTATGCTGGGGAATCGAGTGTCCCCACCTTTGGTCTCCAGTCAGGACTGGAGACCAAAGGTGTCGTGTTCTTACGGTTTTGGAGCAACCTAAAAGCAGTGACCAAGACACCAGTTTTGGCAAATAGGACCATGCAGTTGTGTCATCTCGTTGCTAGTTTTATGTCTACTCATCGTCATCACTACCCTCGTTAATCATTGTATTGTATTTTTTCACATCACAAATATCCTAATAACCGCCCTAGACTGCCAACGGTGTCCTAGGTTTAAGAACTTTTTATTATTCGTAAACAAAAATCTAAACATTTAAATACTTTCTAATACAAAACCTAAGCCCAGCTTTCTCTTTGTCTTATTTAACAAAGAAACTAAAAGCGAACGCTGTAATAATGTTAAACTTAAGACAAAGAACTTATGATAATCTGAACAAAGAATTCAAGAGTCTTATGAATCTTGAGATTAACTAAGAGGCTTTAGTGACGACGTGATAAATTATTTCATAATAAAATCCTTTTGGCCTGGTTTATTTTATTTCAAAAAGAGCAGAGCTGTGTTTTTTTGAAACCCTGGGCTAGAGCCCAGGATAGATCCTACTCGGTAATGCCATATTGCTTTTGACATGTTACCGTCCAGTCTGTGTCAATTGAAATTGCCAAAGATGTAAACAAACTAATACTATTTGACATATAACCTCAAATATTCATCAAGCGAGTTTTTATTTAAAATTACGTATGCTTAATAGTTATTTAATGTTAAACTTAATGTGAAAGTAAAGATCAAGTTGTATAAATCATTGCTAAGACCTCACTTCATCTTTAAAAGCAACTCGTGATTACTGAGTAATTATGGGAATTGACTTCGTTTGTTTGTGTTTACATATTTGCCAATTTCAATTGGGCCAATTTAAAAACAATACATAACTCAAATACATATCAAAACACAGACACATAAAACATGAAATAGCAAGAATTTAAATGTAGCTTGTTTAATTATTTTTTTTAATGTGATTCCGAACGAGCCTGCACACTGTAACACAGGGTTTCCTAGATCAGGATGCAAAGTTGTGATAATATATTCACTGAAATGTTTCATATATATAAACTTTTTTCATTTTCATTTTCAAAAGATGTATTTTTTTACCGAGTAGTATTTGACAAGTAAAATTTCAAGCGCAATATTATGCATGTCATATCGTTGTGTAAGCCTCCGCTATTTGCATAGAGTTAATTAAGTTTTCATGTCTCGACTCCAATGTCCAAATCTTGCAAATGAAATTACTACATGGGAATATGGGGTAAGGGCAAACTGGAATTACACTGACATAGTCATGTATTTCGCAATATGATCTTGACCAGATTCTCCAGCTAAGGAAGCTTTTTTACCTTAAAAATAATTATGTATTTATTATATGGTAATATTAATTATTGTTGAACTGGCCACTTTGGTTCAAAATATCTGGTGATTGGCTTTGGCTAAGAATTCTAAATTCAATTTTATTTCAATTTTTACCCAAATGTATTTTTGCTTCGAATTTAACGATTCATTTGTTATCGCGTCATTTGTTTTTTCTTTGACATTCTCTTCACAATATGGAGAACTTAAAATATCACGTTATTTACAAATACGAGTTCCACCGTGGTACGAGTGCTGCAGAAACGGCTCGAAGGATTAATGGTGTGTATGAGCCAAAAACACGGTACGTTTTTGGTTCCAACGTTTTCGTTTTGGAATTTTTGAAATTCCAAACAAGCCCCGTGGATAACCGGAGACCAAGTTTAAAACGAAGAATGTAAAGTGATTGTGGAAGCGGGCAAGGAGATATGTGATCTCTCCGAAGCTGTTCATCGCTGCATTTGAGGGTGCTTTTAAGGTGCTGGACTGGAAAGAACGAGGCATCAACATAAATGGTGAGTACATCACTCACCTTCGTTCGCTGACGATATCGTAGTCACGACTGAGACCATGGAGGACCTCAGTGCAATAAAAAAAAAAAAAAAAAACTTTATTTTCAGGCTACTAGGCCCATAGATAAATACCTTACTGACTAAAATACATATATTTATAAACTTAACAATATTCTAAATTATCTTGGCGACAAAACAGCATGGCTCTGTTGTGTTGCAGCGTTCGAAGTCACGCTCGCTGGCAGGCCGCCCCGGAACCGCCGGAACACGACATCTTTCGGCCAGAAGGCAGGCGACTCGACCGTCCCCAGCAGCGGCCGCGGCACTCGCACCACGAAAGAAGCGAAGTGCACATAGCGCCGCGATTGCAGCTGGAACACCCTCAGAGTGTAACCTGTCTTCTGACTGACGTAGCCCACCACGTCGCCCACCGACGTGGAGTGGTGCAGGCGCGACACGTAGAGCGCCGTGTTCGGTGTGGCAGCTTGCAGTCCTGACTTTGGGTCCAAACTAGCGGTGCCGCACTGACTCTTACAAGGCTTCCTACGAGCCTTACTCTTTTTCTGTACCAGCGTGAATCCCTCCTTATCCACGCAAATACTAGGGCGCTCGCTCAATGTTGGTAGAGCACCTTCCTTTTTAGACCGCTGTTGGAGTCCCACGGTCTTGCCAACGACGTCAGCGTAGCCGCGCGTCTTCGGCTGCTTTTCTGAGGCGGGCTCCGAAACGCGCGGCGGGCGCGCGGCGGGCTGAGGTGCGCGCGAGGGGCGCGCGGGCGGCGGGGCGGCGCGAGCGACAATAGGTGTTGACGTCTCACGTCGCAGCGGCGTCGACCCGCTACCAGCCGACGACGGCGCATCAGCATGACTCTGTTCGGCGACACACAAATTTGACGCATCAGCAGACGGCCGAGTAATTGGGGCATTACGCAAACTGTTGACATCGTTGCGCAACTCGGCAATAACATTCTACGATGCTTCAAACTTAAGCGTAACTTCTTCCAGACTTGTTTTAAGGGCCATGATATCCTTCAGCAGTCTGGTGACATCGACGTGATCGAACGTCACAGGAGGCAGCTTATGCAGCTGCTTCGCGACGAAAACAGGCACGTCGTCCGGGTCGGTCTCCTTTAACAGAACGATGATGTCCTGGATACTTTTCGCGCCTCCATCCCTGCGGCGGGACGGCATCTTATCGGTCTTGCCGAATGATTCGTAGAGCAGCGCCTTGCCACTGCAAATCTCCTCCTCCTTAAAGTTTGATTTGCAGATCTGCACGATGCTGACCTCGTCCATGGTGTCGATGGCGTGCTGAACAAACGCCAAAAGCTCATTCACTACGAGTCCTTGTGAACTCATAATAACACCAGCGAGCAGCGGCAAAAGCCGCGCAATTCACGATTATTAATTAAAATAATAATTTTGACTGCGCAGTGACACACATCCGTTTACGTCCGCGCATCACTACGGATTGCAATGCTCGCTGACTTTAGTAGAGCTTCCGACGGAGTCGTCTTGAGAATGAAGATGGACAAGACGAAAGTCATGTCCAATGTCCATGTCGCGCCAACTCCCGTGATAGTCGGAAGCTCTGCACTCGAAGTTGTTGACGACTATATTTACCTGGGACAAACGGTCCAGTTAGGTAGGTCCAACTTTGAGAAAGAGGTCACCCGTCGAATCCGACTCGGCTGGGCAGTGTTCGGGAAGCTTCGCAGCGCCTTTTTGTCCAAATTACTGCAGTGTTTGAAGTCAAAACTCTTACTGACCGGTGTGTGTTGCCAGTGATGACTTACGGATCTGAGACGTGGGCGCTAACAATGGGCCTCATAAGAAAGCTCAAAGTCATTCAGAGGGCTATCGTGAGGGCTATGCTCGGGGTTTCTCTGCGTGATAGAATCAGAAATGATGAAATCCGCAGTAGAACTAAGGTTACGGACATAGCCCGAAGAATAGCTAAACTTAAGTGGCAGTGGGCGAGGCACATTGCTCGCAGGACGGATGGCCGATGGGGTCAGAACTTTCTGGAGTGGCGTCCGCGGACCAGAAGACGAGCTGTAGGTAGGCCTCCAACAAGATGGAGTGACGACCTTGTAAGGATCGCGGGAGCGCGGTGGATGCGCCAAGCACAAGACCGATCTGAGTTGAGGCTTCGGTCTGAGTGATAACATAAAAAAAAATTAATTCACCTGAAACCAATTGGAAAGGTTAAAAAGCTCAAATAATGGGTACGTATACTATAATCTCACTTACTTGACATTGGGAAACCACTGTGGAACCGTAAATAAAAAAAGAGGAAGAAGAAGTTGTGAGTTATGAGTTATGACGAACACAAAAATACGTCACGTCACGTCGTAACAAGGCAAATTACCAATTTTCAGCCTAGTCAACGTGAAATTGAGATGATTAAAACGATAATTACTATCCGTAGAATTTAATTAAGCGATCCCTTGAATGAAGACATCAAGGGATTCACATTAGCATACAGTAATTATGTTCTAAACACCGGGAGCCTTGCGGAGAATTATCAATTTGCTCATGTCTTAGCTCACTAACAATTAATAAGGGTAATACTAGATCAAATAAAAATGTATATTTTGTGTACCCCGATACGTAACCGCATTACTTATTCTGTCCGCTTATTTATTTTCTGGGGAATTAATTTTGCAGGATTATTGTTCGACAAATGTAATTAATTTTCATGTTAAGTGGAACGTGACGTTTCCAATAAAATAAAGTCAACAACAATAGTCAATAAAACCAGCCGCATTGATACTTGTGCGTGATTCAAGCTCAGTTGGATGTTCAGGTTTGCTTGTATCTTTACTAAATCATGCCCGCGTCTCCGTCCGCGTAGAATTCCTTTACCACTATTCCCTTGGAATCCATTTTCTCAGGGTTTAAGCTAACTTCATCTCAAATTTCTGTATGATTGGCTCAGCGGTCTAGCTGTGTAGCAGAGTTAATTTCGCATTATAATTAGTGTGGGTAGTGAGGATTGGTAATTAAGTAATTATTGGTTTATAATGACGTGTTTTTGGGTCTCTAAAAATTCATATTTCCTGTTGCGAGTTGTCATTTCTACGTTCATAAATGAGAGTGACAGGAGCTATCCTATTGAATGAGATATCAGTGTTAATAAAAGTTGGTGCAATAATATATTTTTGTACTCTACTTGTGTCACAAATATAACTCCAAACACGCAAAATATTCAGCATTTAGCATGTGACCGTTGTCCTGTACTCACCCGTTACACACATGGACGTAACAGCTTGATTTACTGCAACACGTAACAGGGCACATTGCGGATGTTAACCCAGTTGGCTTGATTAAACCGGATTTAGCCCGATGTGAACTTACAGGTCAAGTATCTTAGTGTATCTAGGTTACTTGCAAATTAGAAGAGGATATTTTAACACGTTCACTGTACCCATACTGAAATTATATAACAATGTCACACGTGCAAGTGTGAAATGAAATGCCAGTAGGACAAAATGCCTGTTGGACGAAATGCATGCTGGACGAAATATGCGTTGGACCAAATTAGTATTCAAAAACCAATTGGACGTGCTGCGTACTGGATCAAGAGCTAATAAATCCTTTCCGTTTAGGGACACGGACTTGTATGTATGTATGTATGTAAACACTTTATTGTACATAAGAAAAACAAGAACAATACAATTATTAGAAAAGTTTGTACAAAGGCGAACTTATCCCTTTAAGGGATCTCTTCCAGCTAACCCTTGTCAACGTAAATCATAATGTTAAAGTTGTGAATCCACTGTGGAAGCACAGACTCCTGAAAAGCCGCATGACCCAACATTGGGAGCACTCGGACAGGGAACGTGTTACGCTGTTTTTAACTACAGATTTAGAAAAAGAAAAATGTTATATTATAAGTGTGACATATAGGGTAGAAGTACCAGTGTTAGCCTTCTTTACACCGTTTTTGGCCACTCTAAATTCGAACTAATATATTTTATTTGTATATTAATCAGCCGTCTTATCTATTTATGAATATTATTTTTAATTTTACAATATTTTTATACTCATTTCGACCTAAAGTGGCCAAAAAGTGTACAGTGGCCACAAAGGGTACTTCTAACCCTATGTGTGTAGCATCGTATCTCCCTAACGGATCGACCGATTCGCACGAGGTAATCTATCTATCTATATATATAAAAATGAATTGCTGTTCGTTAGTCTCACTAAAACTCGAGAACGGCTGAACCGATTTGGCTGATTCCTTTTTGGTTGTATTCGTTATTGTCAGGGCAAGGTTAGTATGAAAGAAAAAAAAACCACCGGGAACGTCGGAAATTTGCAGCGGGCGAAGCCGCTGGCGGGTCACTAGTTTTAAATAAATAGCTTATTTAATCATCGTAGGAGTTTGATTAGTTATTCACACTTCCACTGCTTTGCAGTCCTGTTGCAAATCTGGCCGTCTAGTCAACGCGGGGGGTAAAACCATTATGGTCCTTTACGTGTTACCGTCAATTAAATAAAAGCTATCAAAACGTTGACATTACGATAACAGGGTCAAAGACCAGCGTCGCTATTGCCTAACGTACTTGCAATCGCAATCGTTTTCATTTTGACAGGCCGTAGGATAGACTGTTTGCAAAATGGCAACAGTTGTTCCACTTTGAAGTCGATTGCGATTGAAAATGCGTTAGATAAGTAGGCCACATGTCTTTTTTACCGCCTAGAGCCTCTATTCTAAGATGACAAACAATATTGCTTTTGACTTATTATAGATAGCATTGTTTTAAACTCGGCCACCATTACTGTCAAGTAAATAAGAGCTATCAAAACGTTGACAAAACAATAAAAGGGCCTTTATACTACTGGGTTAAACCATATTGCTTATGGCATGCTGAGTTAATATCAATACGATAACATGCCAAAGGAAATATTGTTTTAAAGAGAGTAAGACATAAGTGAAATTAAAAACAATAATTGTTTAACGCCGTACAATAGAGGCCCAGAAATATGTTATTTGACACTTCGAATTTGTTCCATGGCTATATAAGATATTAAATTTCATATAAAAAAACAAAACCAGAACAGCCGCAGTTCTGTGCCTTCAAAACTGGCGTTAACCAAATATAAAACTTCTCTGCTGATACTTCAACCACTGACCTCTTTAAGCTTTCAAACGCAGAACCCAAAACGAATACTGCTGTAGTTGTTTTTCCTCGAAAACTGACGAGAAACTAAGATAAACAAACTGTCCCGGAACGCCCAACGTGGAACTCCCAAGCCATTCAAACAGCGCGACCTACTATTTGCAAAACTAGCAACAAAGGGCAAACACCCAAACACCCCTAGACCAATATTTTCCTTTTGCTTTTGATTTGTGAGCTGTGACCCGAACACTCCCGGATAAGTTTCATCCGATTACTGCTAACAAAAGGAATGTTTGTGTTAGTTTGTACTTTTTGACATTACTGATTATTGGGGCTAGGAGGCTAGGAGATTGGGTGATTTTTAAAACCATGGAGACGCTATTTCCGAATTATTGTTTATATACCACGTTGGTTTTATTTTAACCTTCACGATTATTGTCATAATTTTAAATAATCTTACAACCGTTTTCGGTTTGGTTTATCCATACATACATATGTGTTTGAGATATCCTCAATACCAAAATTCATTGTTTCATTGAACCGCTAAACCAATTTGAATGATTTATAATATGGAAAATATCTCCACTATTAAACACGTAACATAAAAACAAACAAATATTAGTAGGTTTGGATTAACCAGAGTAAAATGTGTAATTACAAAATTGAAGGTCAAAATCTATTATAAGTATTAGGAAATATCAGACTCCGTGGTTTTTAGAACCTAGGCTAGATATTCCACTTCTGTTAGGATACCTCTTTTTCTGTTTAGGTTATTTACTCAATTATAATGTATTTGCATAATTTGTAATTTGATTGCGGGTACAACTAACTTTAACTGTTGGGAGATTTTTTCAGTGATCAGATAGACAAAAGTTTTTGTAATCTTCGATTGCCCACATAAAAAAAATAGCGAATCCTCTTTTTTAGCCTATGTGAGTGTCCCACTGCTGAGTAAACGCACCCTCACTTAGATCTCCAAGAATCCCGAGTTAATGTTTCTCCGGACAGTTTTTTTTATAAATGAATCCAAGGAAGTTATCCCTCCATTATTTTACAGAGTACAATAGATGCCACTCAGAATAAATTATGATTATTATAAATGTTTTAAAAAAGTTCTGTGAAAGACATTAAGAATCAATTTTGGAGATAGTTTCTGCAAATAATCTAGCCAACATTTTTCCTATTTTGTCTTAAATTATTTGAGTTGGTTTGCTACAAATTTCATAGCAAAGTCTAGCCAGGACTTCCAGATTGGTAGTTCATGAAAATAAATCTTGAAAACAATCTCAAAGAACACCCAAGTGGGAAAATTGAAAGACTTGTAACGTTTGGGCCAGGTTCAGCTAAGCAATCTCCGTTTCAATTTCGTTTCCTTTAAAATTCATACCTTCATTCCAAGTATTCTGGAATTGGTATGGTACAGTGCACATTCCTTTTGTACATTGTATATATGGGACTCATATACTGAGTGCGAAAGAGACAACTGTATATCCTAACAAAACAATATTGCAACTTTGATCTTTATAAAAGAAAGGAAACGCTTTGATGGAAAAGTATAATCAACTATAATATTAACATGAATTAGAAGTAAACATCTATTCAAGAATAGTTGTAATATTAAATAAATATAGACATTGTATACGCTATTAACATAAATACAAAAAAAATGTGCATATTAACCGCAGATACCATATTAGAACAGCACTTACCATTGTCTCGCCAGTCAGCTTCCACGAGCCGACTGTATATTTATAAATATGTGATTTTTGTTATTAAATATATGGTACAAGATGTGCTAAGCCAGGGGTCGCTAAACTACGACCCCTACTAATGCCAGCTTGCGATCAGCAAGGATCCAGCTCACGGTAGCAGACTAGACTTGCAAGATATCCGGCCACTTGTATGCAAATAGATAAATAATGCACCTTTGATTTGCGAGGCCGTCGGACGAATACGGTGTCACTGCGACACAAATCAAGCTACGAATTGACAATGCACGTACAGAAAACATCGCGTACTAAATTATGTTGAATAGTTTATAGAATAGTTACAGTATAGTTTTGAAAATAAAAGAAGGTCGTTTTGTTGTACAGTCCATACGCAATTTATAGGCTACATAAAAGGATGAAAGTTCATCTTGTAATTTTCCTTCATACGTCATTTTCGTCAACTGGTCAACTTTTTAGTCAGTAGCTCCGACTCTGTTAAATTTGATATTCAGATAGAAATCAAACTAATATTCATAAACATATTAAAATTGTACATACGAACAGTGACAAATGTGGGATGGCATAAAGTGGCCAGTTGAGGAAAGCGACCATTTAAGGAAAAACGACGAATTAGGGAAACTGACGAGTTAAATATTTTCAAATAATTGACGAGTTTTTCAAAAGTGACCAGTCGACGAAAATGTAGTATTAATTTTTTTTTTCGGGTGGTCCCCTAATGTAAAGTCACCAGTGATCAGCCAGACACCAGTAGTCGACCTTATATGAGTGCGAAGAGTGGGAAATATATCTTTCGTACTCTTTCCAGTCATACAAAGTATAGGCAGAGGCCGATTACAGGTCTCTGGCTGACCACTGGTGACTTTACACTACGTTATTATTTAGCTTATCAATTTTGTATTGAATTGTGTACCTAATAAACCGTCTCTCCGATTTTATGACAATACATATAAATTAATAATTAGAAGTCAACTTCAATAATTAGGGCCAATGGATATCCAGCGCTATCTTAAATGAAAAAGTTCAAATACTCAAGTACAGTACAGTCACCAGCAATAATAATACTATACAACATTGGGCGCAAGAATATTTGACGCGCTCTTATACCTCTAGTAATAAAGACGAATTAGACATTTTTGCGCCCAATGTTGGTGACTGTACTCCCAGCTTCTAAATAGTTTTCGGCTCGCTATCGCTGTCACACTTACACTCGCAACTGACAGTATGAGAAACGTATATTGCCGATAGCCATTAAGAAACTGGAGCTCTAGTCAAGATGCAAACGCCTACTAGCATTTCTATTCGTTTTTAGATCAATCGCGTCACTGGTAATATGACGTGATAAGAAACGTCACGTAATCTACTAGTGACGCGATTGGTTTAAAAACGAATCTAATAGAAACGCTAGTTGCATCTTGGCTAGGGCCTGGTGGAACGTAGAAGTAAGTCTAGTTTAGTAATAGGTAAGGTAATGTCACCAGCGGTCAGCCAGAGACCTATAGTCGGCCTCTACCTATACTTAGTATGCATGGGAAGAGTACGTAAGATATATTTCCCACTCTTCGCACTCATATAAGGTCGACTACCTGGTCCCTGGCTGATAACTGGTGACTTTACCCTAGAGTAGTATTTTCTAGTCCAAATAGACTCCAAACACGGTGATCTGTATCGCAGCAGTGACGGTCTCCCTCTGCACGTCCACATATTCGTCCCTCTCGTGGTCCCAAAGGAAAGTGATGGCGTTATTGTAGCTCTGGGATCGTTTTTGGGCGATGGTAGCCACCACAATGAACCTGTAGCGTGGGAAGTCCATAGTCTTGAGCCTGCGCATCATCTCGCCAGAAAGCCGCATCACCAAAGCGGGAGATTCCTAAAAGATAAGGTTATATCAGTGGGCCCAGTATGGCTGCATTTATCGAGTGTTCAAAAAAAAAAAAGATAAAAGAAATGAATAAAAATGTGGATAAAGCACCCGTCATTCTCGTACTTATACACGTGAGATCCATCTATTGTTGTTAATTAGAAAGATGGCGTCAGCATACCCTCTATTTCGTCACCTTCCTAACTCGTCCGCATTTTTATATCGTCTATTTCCAATCTTGTCCACATTCCTTTCTTGTCCATAGTGCTAAGTCGTCCACATTCCTATATCGTCCACAGCGCAAACTAAAGTTAGCGACACAATATTGAAGAAGTTGATCACACAATGAAAATTGTGGACGAGTTAGCTCTGTGGACTATATAGGAATGTGGACGAGTTAGGAAGGTGACAATATAGGAAAGTTGACAAGTTAAGAAGGTGACAATATAGAAATCCCGACGAATTGGAATAGTGGGCCATAGAACGTGACGGGTTAAGAACGTAACGAATTAGGACTGTGGAAGAAGTCACCCTGAGCCCCTCAGAGTATGAAAAAGCAAGCGATCACTAATTTCGTGGATCTTAAGTTACCACTTACGCCACCAAGACCCGGTGGTATAAGTGGTAATGCGCCTGCTTTGGCACGGATATCCAGAGGAGGTGTAGGTTCAAATACGGTTACGGCTGACAATTTTTTTCGCTTTAATATAGTTTAGGATTTCGTAACAGACGTTTTTGTTAAATTAGAAGTGTTTTTCTACTCAAGTACTAAAAACCGCTAATATTGATATTGTTTACGGCGTCAGAATACCACATATTGTGTAACCGAAGCGGGAAAACAATTCTATATAATTATTATAGCATTGTTATTACTATGGTTACGGTCATGCCGGATATCAGTGTTGGTGTTTAGTGGAGAATTGGAATCCTAATTTGTATAATAAACCGTTAATAATATTTTAACATCAATTAAAAGTATCTAAAGTAAAAATAAAATTAATTTTGAAACTAATTGCGTATTTACAATTGAAGGGTCCACGGAAAGAACATGTCTAGTAGGGCATCCAATATCGGACTGTTCTCAATTCCGGAATTGATTTTCGAGATTAGCCTTTAATTCCGGAATTCCGGAACTAGTTCCGGAATTGAGGATTTCATTCCTTTTTTTGCGATTCTTTCAATGTAGGGCAAAATAAAACAAAAAATTGTAATCAACATTTATGTACTAATAATCAACAGACGTAATTAGTCGTTTTTTCCTTAAACCAAATTAATAAACACAGTAAACATTATTACTCAAACAAAACATATGGTTATTATAATAATTTACAAAAGTGTTAATATTTGGCAAAAGTAATCGACATAATTAAGATTACATATTAAATAAAATACACACTAAACATTTTAAAAATCACAACAAAATGCAACAAAATTAAATTAATAGGTAAACTCGGAGTCTTAGCAATAACCAAAAAAACTAATAATCCTAAACCTTTTTTGTCATGTATCGATACCTTATTCATAAATAACCAAACATGCTAAAAAATGTTTGGTTATTTATGAATAAGGTATCGATACTCTTAAGTTAACATAAAAAACACACTTAAAAAATCTCAGAGATCATATGCTTTAAATAATCAACATTGTAAAAATAAAAGAATAAATGGTTAAACACAATTTTAGCAATCGTGTTGCCCGATTTAGGTAGATCGTGTCCACTCTTTTTAAATAATTTTCGTAGATCTTGACTTTCACTAAAAAGTCTAAAAGTAACACCATCTAAGGCCGTCATTCTGGACACGATCGTTTCCAAGGATTCATTCCCAGCCGACTTGTATAAATCTGTCACAAGTTTTCGTTTTTTGCCTTGTTTTGTCGGCTGGTCATATTCTGTTGACATAGGTGTCGAAGCAGAAATACCTGTAGATGTTCCAGGCGTTTCACTATTCACTTCGAGATTTGTAGGGAAGGCGATATCTGGATAATTAGAGCGTAGGCTGGTGTGTGTGTAAGCAGTTTTGAGTATTTTGTGACATGTCTTGCACTGAGCCGACTGTCCGTCACTAGCACGCAGATAGTGTTTCCATATTTTTAATGTGCTCTTTGATAATTCCACGTACATCACCTTTTTTCCTGTAGAAGACCTGAAATATAATAGACATTTAATATACCTAACTTGATTTGTAATCTTTTAGTACGGTTTTTTAAATATGCAAAAAACAAAACTTAACAAACGACTATACATTAAAAAAAAAACATTCAACAACAAACATGGGTGTTCATGTTAATGGTTTGTTCTTTTCATGTATACAGAGTGTGTGCAACACATTCAATTCAACTTAGATTGACCACAGAAATTGTCAGTTAAGAAATCTTTTAAATGCCATATCATACCTCACGTGCTTTACATACCCCTGGGTGAGCCAGCTCGATTGCTGTGTTTTATGTTACACAATGTTTTAAATTCTTAGGTTTATTTTGTGCTTGTGTTAGTGAGATTAAATTATGTATCACGGGGCTGACATAGTCGCCAAGCGACTCAAAGACCCTAATTTTTTAAACGAGAATTAAAAAAAACATTAAGGTTTGGAAATAATCAAGGTAAATAATACTTACATTGTTCTTTGATGCCGCACGCATGTCACACACACTTAAAATAAGGAATACTCTCGCATCGGTCACGAAGCCACAAGTCACAACACAACGTCCATCAACAGGTTTGCAATAGGAACTGATTGTATTTATTATTGTTTAGGTGAAAGAACAATGTGAGACAGACATAGGATTTTAACGGGTTTTTGTCTCGCTCTGACGCTCGGTCGCAAACCCTTAGGGCCATAAAACATTACCTGAACATTACCTGCGGAGCCGAAGGTAACATTGATTGCAATTGAACTAATTTTTGCCGTGGTTATTTCGTAAAATAATAATTTTAAATAAACATCTAATACAATTAAAACTGTATTTGTTCAATTCCGGAATTTCGATATTGAGTGTACCTCAATTCCGGAATTGAAATATCGGAAAAAGCTCCGAAATTCCGGAATTTCGAAATTCCGGAATTCCGGAATTCAAGCCCTAATGTCTAGTCACTTTTTTTGAAAATTAGTTTTTAATCCCGAAATGTAGAGGACGAAATGAACTATTACCTACCACTCAGTTTTAGATATAAATCTTCATATAACTTGTATTTTTTCACTCTTATTAAAACACCTCTACACGAAAATTACGTACAAAATGACACGGTTCCTAACTTTCAAATCGCGATATCTCAAAAAGTTATTAATGTGACTAGACATGTTCTTTCCGTGGACCCTTCAATTACATTTTTAATAATTAACTCAAAATTGATGGTTAATATCCATCTTTTATTTGGTTACCATGGTTACGTTCAATATGGATATCAACAAATGGCGTTTCGTTTGGCATTCAAACTTTTATGATAAATTGTCAGAACTGTTTTAGTAACTATTAAAATTTGCATAAAATTTGTTAACATTTAACACAAACTAATTCACAAACTATTAACGCCTATCGGAATAATGAAAATGACATTGTTGCCAAGTAATTTGTAACTCAAAAATCTAGATTTCAAGTTTAAGTAATAATTTTTCAATTATTGGCTGTTTTACGATCTCTGGTCCACCATAAAAATGCAAACTCTGGCTTGGCAGAAGTGATGGTGAAGATGCACGCTGTCCGAGTGACAAGTAAGCATTTTATGTTACGTGGAAAATCTCCAGAAGCGCGCTTTTCAGGGTTCCGTACAAAAATGGTAAAAAGCAACCCTTATGGTGAGACTTTGCTGTCAGTCTGTCTCTCTGTATGTTACAATAGTTTTTCTCTTACACTAGAAGCTATTAACTTGAAACGACACCGCACGGAAAGTATAGAAAAAAAACATCGGTTAATATTGATAAAAATATATACGTTAGGTGTCTTGATCAATATATTAAAATACTTAGAGGGCAATAAATTCCTATGACTAATTTTTGAGAAATTATTTTAGTTTAAAATCATGTGGATATTGGTTCTATAGAAAAATTAATGGAGGGCAGGCCACTTTTTGTATAAAGGTGCGACCGCACCGATGCTTTTAATGATAACGGTGCGTCAAAAACGGCGTCATGTTGTTATAGTAACGTTTTGACCCCGTCTTTTGTTTACGCAACGACACCTTATTTTACGCAGCGGTGGGACGTAGTGTGGTTTTAATACGGTTTCTTGGTACAATTTTAAAGCTATAAATTGACATAGTTTTCTTTATAATATGAACTGTTTAAAATTTATCTTCAAATTGGTCCCCAGCTTTTGAATCACATTAGCAAAGACAAACGGGAGCTCTTCAGAATGTTTCTACGGAAGGCGGTTCTGGAGAATTATAAAAGCACGACATATAGTGTGCCAAGATTAAATATTCAAAATATTTATTCAGTAAATTGGCCACATGAGGGCTTTCTGTTACATGTCCATAAAATGGAGTGAATATACTAGCGCTTCGGACAAGATCATCATTGAGGAGAAGAAGCGCCGCAAGAAACTCCAGTTAAAGGCGTTGAACATACCTGCGCGTTATATTTGTGGCCTGTAAATGATTCATCTAACATTTCGTCGACGAGACTTTTGATAGTAGGTATGTGGAACAATCGCTCTGGTTCTAGCTGGTAGGAGTTCAAATAAATCAGCGGAGGCCGCTTAAACTCGATCCCAAGCTGAAATACGAGGAAAAGCTTTTTATATTGATTGGACTAACTCGTTGACACGGTATTCAACTGCCTGCTGTATTAACAAATTGAGATTTATATCTTACTAGCATACAGATCTGTTAGTACTCTCAATAAACTTTTCAGTTGCGTAATTATGCTATTATATTTGTGCACATTAGTGACATTGTTGCATTCGACTATTAACCCTTTAACCGCTTACAATTTTTCATCGAGCATGCTCTTGTCGCCGCCGATACGAAGATGCACGACGCAGAATAGGGCTTGAATAATACATGTTGCGATATAATGGATTAATTTTGTAATAAACTATTATCTCCGGTAAAAGTTCACATAATGACACTACATATTGTAGTTCAGAACGTTACCTTATTAATTTATGCAAGAAATAAATATGAATTATCTGTGTTTATGATTAGACACAGACATTCACATTTTTATCATATTCACATCACTATAATTTGACATTTTATACCATGGACGTCAGAAGCGGTCTACTAAATAACACATTGGCCTAGAAAACATTATTCATTCACTTTATTAGCTGTTGACAATGTTGACAGTACTAGGGAATTAAATATATTTGGAAAAAAACTAATTTAAATAATTTTATCGTATCGCATTTCACTCTATTTAAACAATATATTTATATAGACTCAAAATTGCGTACCTATAGCATATATAATTAAATAAAGATGGTAAGTAGGGGACTTACGTATTACCGACATGGTCGCATCACTAGCGGTATGACTGTTACGTCAGAGATACGAATATCTCTGACGTCACATGCGGTCTGAAAAATAAGACGGCGGAGAACAATCTATGGTCCGTTATTGAGGTAAGCTCCAAGCTCCGAGCTGTAAGTTTCGTCGATAAAATCGAATTGATCAATGTGCACTTCACGACGTCGATAACGAGAAATAAGCAATCGATATTGCTTTAAAAATGTACCGATGTAAAAGGTGCAGCTGCAGCGATTGAAGCTCGCCCTCCACGCAGCCAGGTTTTTTGGATTGCAGCATCGCCATTTCGTGTTCGCCCATTATATATATATATATATATATATATATATATATATATATATATATATATATATATCATCATCATCTGATAGTCTTATCGAACTAGGTTTAGTGTCTTGGGCTCTTAGACTAAATACAAATATTCACTTAATATGCATATCTTTAGACGCGTAAGATAGCATTGAGATAAAATAGGTCATAATTGCGTTAATACTATAATCGATAGTAATACCTATAATCGATAAGTTCCCATTCGTTAAGTATTCAATCATACGAATGATTTCATCACATTACTAGCGCGTTATAAATTAAACATCTGACTGGTTCTTAATGAAGTGTTGTAGAAAAAGTAACTACTTATAATTAATGGTAAGAACCAGTTTTACTAATTGCTATTCATTTTACAGTTTAAAAAAAATGCGAGGGTGGTGAATATTCTGTAAAAACCAAACCAAATCTTAGTCTTATTTATCATTCTGCGGCGAAATGAGCTGGGTATGTTGTGTCTTATATACCAGACTACGGCGGTTAAAAGGTTAAAAGAAACGATTAACTGATTGTTATATTTCCTGCACTCCGTCGTGTATTGACAGGTCACCAGTAAGCGGGGTCCCAAATTCTGTTCCCTTTGCCTTTCGGGCATATATTACAATGTATCCTCTCTAAACTAATGTAATTTTATTAGTAAAATCGTAGATCCAATCAACATGCGTAACTTTTAAGCTCCATCGAGTAATTATAGTAAGTAATTAATTTTACCTGTGAGGTTCTTTCCACTGGTCTGATCCCTGGTATCCCGGAGAACCCATAGGACTGTCTTCTCATCTTCATTCTGCTTAGAGACCTCTGACTTTTCATGACTATCGAAGACCTACCACGTGCAGTACTAGCACGACGCTTTGCTTCTTCGTCACCCATTTTTACAATTTCTCACAACGAACTGTAATAATTAAATTGAATTTCTTATTTACTTTAGTAAAATTAGTAACAAGAAAATTCTAGCACCTTTTGTTTGACAGTGTCATTCAAAATGCATTCCACAGATTGTGATATAAAACATAATCTAATAAAAGAATCCAAAAGAATGTAGCGGAGAGTCATGAAGGCAGAGATACAAAAATAAAATCACTTTTCGCATAGAAGTCGTTGGAAAATGTCCAATCTTCCAAAATGAAAAATAGTCTATGTCCTTTCAGAATCCATGCAAATATAGTCCTTTGCGTCTGTTTGTTTGTCAAGCTTTCGCGGCTGAACCGCTTAACCGATTTCGATGAAATTTGGGAGGTAACTAGATTTCCAGGAAAGTACATATTTAATAATACTTTCAAACACATAATATTGTATCATTTCTGAGGGAAAAGTGATCCCAACGGGCAACGGGTAACGGGCTAATTCATTAAAAATAATAATAATGATGGATACATAATATTGCAAAGTAAGGCCGGCAACAGATATGTAATTAACAATATTAACATGGGTATTGGCGATGTTGAGGCCATTTCTGTTTTCTTTCTGGACGCCGCCCCACGCAACCTTCGAGAGCCTTCTTGCCACGCACCATATCTATGTGTATTGGCTTTCGGCGTCTGTATTTCCGAACCAATACAACTTGGTAGCTTTCAAAAAACGAACCTACTCTTTTCTCAAATTCCTGCGATTCCTCTGGTATTGCGGGTGTTTATGGGGCGCGATCACCACTTACCATCAGGCAGCTCGCTAGCTCGTCTGCCTCCTTTTTCACATTAAAAAGACCTTTTTTAAACCCTAAGTCCAAGTCGAATGCTCTGTCGCTCGCTACCTCGCAGTATTGTTATAGAGTGTGAGGGACAGAGCATTCGACCCGCTAGCGAGTAGGAAAGTTAATTGTAACTCATCATAAGGATACAGGGGCCCTATTCGACTCAATAAAACCATATTATTTTTGAGATGTTATCGTATTCTTCTTAACTCGGCCGCAATAACTGTCAGCCCACTATTTCGCCATCTTGACAATGATATGTGACAGGTGACAATCCGGTATTGCAAAGATAACTCGCTGATACATCACTGGGTTTTTTATGAAGCTGCGCCATGTGCACTAAATTTTTACCTGTTATCTATCATTGCCAGGATGGTGAAATAGGCGGCTAGTAGATGCCAAAAGTAATGTGGTTTAACCGATTAAATTGAGGCCCTGTAATGTTAACGATATAATAACGTATGGTCTGAGACCCTTACCAAGATGGATTACGCTAACTACCTATAGAGTTTCTATTCGTTTCGCTTTTAAACCAATCACGACACGGTAGATGATGTGAAACACAACGTCACGTGATCTACCAGTGACGCGATTGGTTTAAAAACGAAACGCATAGAAACGCTAGTTAGCGTAACGCATCTTGAGTCGGGCCTCTGGTTGTTAAATGAAGATTGGTGAGATTAGTGAATAATCTAATAAATTAATATAAAGCAAGATTACAATTTTAAGATATAAAATAAAATATTAAGTCGTAAAAACTGTCTTGTCGTGTCTTAAAACGAGAATTTCATGATTAAATTAAGGGCCGTTTAAAGTTGTCTTGTTAGATACAAGACAAGTACGAGCCCTGAGCTTAGTTTGGTACTCGGTCTTTTTGTGTAGGATTGTTCTTTAATATTAATAGTCATCTATTTTTGTATATATACGATTGATGTTAATTTGTAACACTACTAAAATCTATGTATAAAAAACCGGTCATGTGTGAGGCGTACTCGTTTGTTGCATTGGCGTCTACCTATTGCCGTTATTAATATCGAGCCAAACACAGACAGACAGACAGACAGATGGACGGACGGATAAACAGAGAGACAGAGAGAGAGAGAGAGAGAGAGAGAGAGAGAGAGAGAGAGAGAGAGAGAGAGAGAGAGAGAGAGAGAGAGAGAGAGAGAGAGAGACGGAGACAGACTGACAGATAGTCAAAAAGACGGACGGACCACTCCCTTTGGACCCTAAAAATTAATCCCTGTTTTCCTTGGTCATGCCATAACTCGAAAATGGCTCGATTGATTTGTTTTCGTGTTCTTAACTATCCAGACACGGTTTGTATGACAAAAATGACACCCGGGCGGGGCCGGGCACAAACAATTAGTTATTAATAAAGTGGTCTTCTTTTTGCTTGCTAGGGTAGTACCTGTAGCTCGTCAAGATAGGTAGTTTATGTTCTTAGCGATAATTCTTGAGTGTTATTTTATTAAATTAATATTTTTATTGTTTCTGATAAGATAGAGGTTATAAAAATACAATTCGACTTAGAAGTAATACAAAGTCTTTAGAAGCAATAAAAATTAAGTCTTGAATCGATTTCGATAAATTCGACATTGTGTCTTACCCATGTCCCACGTAAATTGCGTAATACACCCATTTTTTGATGCATTAAAACAAGATCCTACGCCCGCCACGGTTCAGCACATTTAATGAGTTATTGAAATACAACGAAATAAAATCCTCCTTTATAATTTATAGCTGAATTACTTTGTTCAGTAATTAATCATAAAACTGTAAGCCCCTTTCATGCTGAAACGAATGAAATTCAATTTATATAATCCCTGTTCTCGAAATATTCGACTTAATATTTAAATAATTTCATGGCAAAATAAGTTTATTGTTAACTACAACACAATCAAGTTATAAACTGGTTATGTTGGAAAATATGGGTACCAAAATAATAATCAATTTACGTTCTGTAACACATAGTTGAATAATCCTAGCTTTGACCGCATGATCAATAATGGAATTTTAGGTCAACTGGTGAATCAACAACATGAATTAATTACCAAGTAAAGTCACCAGCACTATTCACATTCTAACACGCTCTTATGCAGAGGCATAAGAGGCAAAAGAGTTTTGAAACGAATAAACTTTTCAGGATTGTGCTAACGCCCGTCGGCGATTGTTTGCCTCAGCGCGCACGTATGGGTTTCACGCAATCATGCGTAAAGCCGGGTACACAAGCGAGCTGTAACTGTAACCGAGCAGTTACAGTAATGAGGTTCTAGTGGAAAACAGGCTCGCGAACCGCGTACACATCACGATGTTACGAGCAACAGTAAGCGTTACAGCTCGCTATTGAGTACCCGGCTTAAGAAAGCAACTTAGCTAGGTACTTCGGCGTGTTTGCAGCAGGCACAACAGCATACTAAGCATGTTTGCTCCTTTGGCTTGCACTTGTCCGACTGTCCCATGCTGTAACACTAAGTGGCAGTAGCCGTGTTAAAATATAAAAAAAAACAGTATACAATTATGTTAAATAATTACTAATCCTAAGAGAAGATAAGATTTTTGGAATGTTTACCTGCTGAACTACGCATGTTATTTGATATTATATTTAATTTAATATTTGTAGCTTTATATAATGCTGGACTAAGTAGTAACATTGTAATATGAAATATGTTTAAAAAATGACTGACTGCTGAGTTTCTTGCGGCGTTTCTTCTCATCAGTGGTCTCCTCTTGGGAAGCGCTGGTTGATTCTTGACGTGTAAAAGTGCCCGTGCGACCTACTTACTGAATAAATTTATTTTATCTTTACTAATGCTGCCAATTTTTGTGTGTGTGTTTGTTACTCCTTTACGCTTCAACGGCTAGACGGATATGGATGAAATTTGAAATGGATATAGCCACATATGCTTTTATCCCGATATAACGATAACGAAATCTACACGGACAAAGTAGCGGGCAGAAGCTAGTCTAGAATAAAATTTAATGTTTTCAACAAACTGTGGAACTTTATAATTTTGAAATAAATGCGTAATATAGTATTGCTGGTGTATGTACCAAATACAACGATATACACTCATAAGTAGTAATCGTAGATTTTCCAGCATTTTTGGCGCCATGCCAAATATTAAATTGTGTCAACCAAGAATTAAATAAAATCAAAGACATTTAGAACTAAGTAATAATGTAGATTATTATGATTGGTAATTAAATAAAAAAATCAGAAATAAAACCCAATTTAAGTCTCGTCTTGAAGACTGCCTGTTATCTACCTCTACTTTTAAGTTTTATTTACTGTGTGAACGAGTGTATTAAATACTTAAAATAAATCGAAGATACAGAAAGTATTATATGATTATATGTAAAGCCCATGATGATGATGATGATGATGAGTGGGGACGCCGCCGAGGCAGGCGGGCGGTCGAGTGGCTCTCCATTCATTCCGCCCAGTTCCCCTTGATCCAGCCTCAGGTTACTGGCTCTGCGGCGCTCCCATCCAGCTCTGATCCCATCTTCTTGTTTTCCTACAGAACATTAATGCGTCCTGAAGGTTAATGCTTTTAAGTGTCTCTACCGATAGCACGTCCTCCCCGAATGTGCGATGTCTCAGTGACGAGTACATTACACACTCGGCCAGAACGTGCTGACTAGTCTCCTCTTTGCCGCAATGTGGGCATCGAGGATCCTGTTTGACTCCTATAACCGTCAGGTGTCTGTTAAGTGGACAGTGTCCAGTCAAGATCCCTGTCAGTATGCTTAGGTTGTACTTACCATGTAAAGCCCAATATGCTTAATGAAATTAAGGGTTAATTAATTTATTATTTATTGAAGGGTTAACTGATTATTTTCAGCGATAACATGATATTACGTTATTTTGAACGTCAATCATATTATACACCTTGACAACCCTAGGTCACTGTCGTATGTCATTGTGACGTCAATGTGCCGGTTTTGCTGGAAAATCTACGATCACTGCTCATGCGCAATGAGACTGATTCTCTGAAGTAGCACCAAACATTTTCTACCTGACAATTATCGTGGCTCGTTTGTTTCCAGGTGCACCAAAAATCCATACGAGAAATACCTGCGTATGATTCAAAGGACGTCCGATATGCGCAGAGCATGATTAAAAAATAAAGTTTAAAATCCCAGTCCACGTTGACAAAGAAATGTGTTTTTCTGCGAACACGCCTGTACATTTCCCAACCAGTTCGGCTTTGGTCCGAAAACTTTTTGCAAGTCTGAAAAAAAAAGACGCGCCATACAAACTGGAACCGGATATTTTTGAGCTGGAATTGGAAACGTGATTAGTTTGTGGAAATGTTTGCTAGTAAAAAATTGTTTTACAATTTTACAATACTATGAATTTCGTATGGGAGATGTTTTAAAAAAAGAACCGAGCGTTTTCTCGGAGTTTCAACAACTGGTTACATTTTATGATTTTGGTTACATATAGGGATACAAAATCTCTGCAAGAGAACTACTATTATTATTGTTTGAGGGGCCTATTCCTTACTCATAGTTGCATAATAGTTCATTTAACATGTATCATTAAGACACACCTGACACTTTCCAATTCGCCAAGGCATTTTTTTAACTTAAGCAGGTATACACGATGTATAAGTAATGCGATATATCCCTTTTAGGGGCAATATCATAGAACTCATTTTGCAATAAATAGGTAATGTTTTCCCCTTACTTCTGTTTCCGTTGAACCACCGACACTCATTTTGATCGATTGTATCATTTTATCGAAAGCCTTTGAAACCTTATTGTTTTTAGGTTATCTTGTATTACTTAGATTACTTTTGGTCAGACCTGTAACCAACAAAAACATTACAACTCCTGCTCATGTCGCGTTTGTATATGAAATGAAAATTCGGCGAAGTAAAACTTTCTATGAAATGAATTTCGGTGAATCAAGGGTAATCCCAAACGTACACAGGCCACCGGATGGTAGGGTAGAAGTCCCGGATGGTAGGGTAGAAGTCCCGGTTTTAGCCATGTTAATTTAACTAATATAATATGGCATTACAAAAATATTTTTATATTTTATCTCAATATTAATCTTTAGTGTCAGCTATTTATGAATACTTATTATATTTTACATTATTTTTGATACTCATCTCAACCTTAAGTGGCCACAAACGATGCCTCTACCCTATGTGGGATCTGAGACCCATACACTCGCACTCTCAAGACTACAAACCCAAGATTGTCACTTGTTTTTAGTCCCTGAAATACGGGATTAACATCGCGGCACTCCGGTAAATTGCCCTCGTAGCGTACAACGAATCCTAATTTAATCCAGCTCCAGTCAATCTCCTGAAAGAACGGTATGTTGTCTAAATTACTAGCCAGCATGAGAACTGAACGTCTCAACAGTTCACCGCCCCGTCGATGCATGAAATGCAACTGCATTTTGTTTTGTAAGATGTGAGCGATAGTGTTACGTCAATGTTCGTTGTGCTTTAGTGATGTGCTTTAAACCTTGTATTTTCGGCGATCGTAGATTTTTATCTTTAATTTTGGTACTATTTCAAAGTGAATCAGAGTTTTCTCGAAGATGTCAACTGAACATCGATTTAGAGATAGTGTTTAGAGCCGTTTCCGACAAATAAATGCATATATGTATTTATACAATGTTAGCTCAAGTAAAATAAAAGATAATTTATTTTAACCTTTTATATTCGTTGCTTTTGCGTTGCTGTTGTTTTTATGAGCAGTTTCACGAGTACACTTGTAAATAAAATTGAACCACTTTTATATTTATGACCGGGAATAACATTGAAACAACTGTAAGTGTCTTTTAAAAGTAAAACAGCATCATAACACATCTTGATAGAAACGTAGAATAAAAGTTGTACCCTAGTCAGATATAAACAACAAAAGTTTCGCCAACAAACCGACTGACCGAATTCGGCCAAACTTCTTCTAGCACCACATTTCATCTAAGCTAATTTGGCTTGCACTGTCGAGCTCTATCAAGTCCCACGTCAACGCTCGCTTATAGGTCAGTTAAACGACTGTTCACCCCAGCACTGGGTGGCACAGGCACTAGATCTGACCGATAGTGCTTTAGAATAAGACCATCGAGGAGCGCGAATGACCTAACTCATTTTCTTTAGCCGCGGGTGTCGCTCATGCTTGGAACCTGAAAAATTAGGGTTACCACTTTAGTATTGACTTGATCTCACACAAATTGGCCTATAAGAATAGGTACATTTTAGTGCCTTGTCACTTTAACGTTGTTTGATCAGCTGCACTAATCAGTCAAAGGCGTTAAAGCGACAAGGTACTAAAATGTGCAAGTACTTTCAGGGCCGACTGTACAGAAATGAGCTCTAGAGCTAACCTGCTTGTATAAAGTTTTAAATAGACTTCGTAGAAAACTTCTTATCTCTTGAAAAAATACTCGCGTGTATCTGACGCAAAAAACAGGCAACACATGAAATGTCATTTTAGTCTACGGAATAAAAAATACACTAAGAGCATTTAAGTTAAACAAATGATGACCCGATGGTGTAAAAGTGAGAGCCTAGTCTAGGTGTACCAGTACAAAAATAATATGAGTTACTTGGCGTTTGTACGAAGTAGTCAGCCAATTAGTTGTCTTTAAAACGTTTCACCACTTCCTGTCAATTTTAATGTTACTACAGTCGATAATACATGTTATATAGAAAGATGCATGATGGTTAGGCTTATAGTTTTATGAGATGCAAAGTAAGCTCACCCTCAAAGTTGCTAACGAATTATTTGGCCAAATGTACAGTTACGAGTAGATGACAATACCAACGAACAATCTACGTCACACCATGACACAAGAGTTGGCTTGAAGATATCCCTTAAATGGATACATATTTTGAACAATTTTTGTACAATAAAGTGTAACCATACATACATACGTAATATGAAAATTAAAAATGATTTTTTTTATTGTTCAGACGAACAAATATAATAATAATGACTCTAGACTCTGAGCTAGGTGTCCCTGTGTTCCTGAGCCCAGTATAGTGACAAGCAGAGTTAATACTTATACAAGTATTAACTCTGCTTGTCACTATACTGGGACAATATGTGCCTCAATAATTTCTGAATAATTTCTGTCTTTGCTTTACCAGTTGTACCATCGCACCCGAAGCCCTCGAGTAGCATTCATACCTTTTACTTTATATATGTAGAAGGATTACGTATTACAACACGCTCTGTCTTCAAAAATGGAACTCGAGATCCTCCTCGATCATAGGCAAAGTAAAACCTTTATGTTCACAAATTTTAGCTACTGAATATTGTGAAACAAGTTACTCGTGTTAAAAGGACAGAAACTTTTAAGCTCATTTAGTGCATCAAATATAGTGTACAATAATGCAGTAAAGAACACAAGAACAAAGTGCAGTAATAGAGACAATAAGAAAAGTGTTCATAGACACATTCTTAGTTTAGTTAAATTAACGACTTAAAAAAAAACTAATAGAATAATTACTTATTAGCCGTTTAGACTCAAATTATTACAATCTATGTAATAATTTGAGGTGTATTATTTAATACAGCTTCATAATAAATAAATAAAAAACTAGTTAACATCCAGTCTTATGATTGTAGTCTTGAGACTGCAAATGTATATGGGTCACAGATCCCACGTACCATCAGGTGGCCTGTGCATCCGTTCGTCTTTTCCATACCATAAAGAAAACACAACAGAACTCGACCTATCCTTCTAAGCAAAGTACAAAAATAAAAAATCCAATAAAACATTTTTAAAATAAACACAACGTGTCCTCGAACATCTCGTAAAACTTTCTCTTTACTACATCGTTAATGTAAAAGTTCCGAAACATACAGTGTTACATAATTTCAAAGAACTTGTAAATGCAGTGAAGGGCTTTGGCCGCGGGAGGGTGAGCGACCCTGCACTGAACTAAGCTCGAGTCGATGCTCTCTTATGCAAGGTTTCGTAATGACAGGTTAGGTAAATACGAGTGTGTGTGTTGACATAGAGCTTTGTTACTGTGTTTTGTAGACAAACGTTTCATAACTAAAGCCGTACCTATTTCACCAAACTTGGAATAAGACTTAATCCGAGTTTAATTAGTCTATACAAATTCGGCGTTCAATCTAGGTATAACACCTTATTCCAGTTTAGTGTAATGCGGCCTTAGAATGTTTAAATTGTCTAGAAAAAAGTATTTTTGTTTTTTTTTATCTCTGGACTTTGTACTCCACTACAATTATATAAAGATACATAGATTACTCCCTTTTACCCGCGAGTTCGTTGACGTCGACATCGATTATCTTTGTTCCCATACAAATTCCCGAACGTTCTTAAAAAAAACGAAGTTCTTAAAATAAGTTTAGATGTTAAGGCTCGAAAACATAACAAACAGACAAACATACAAAATTTAAAAATTCATTATACATGATACAAACTAATAGGTATTACTTCAAAAAATAATTAAACAATGTGTACACAACCTCTTTTAGTAAGTTTATTTTATTAATATGCTGCGGATTCTATTTCTTGAGAAGCTACAGAATTATGTTGAGAAAATAGCTTTTATGGTTATGTCTGTTATGAGAAATACTGTACTTGGGAATAGGACGCCATTCCATTAGGTTTTCAATTACAACAGAAAACCAGAAAATATTTTCAACATTTCTAGCGAATAGGAAATGGAAAAATAACATATTACCAATTATTTATAACATCAAAAGATGACATGAAATTCAGAAAATTTACTTATTGATATCTAAAGGCGAAATTGTGCTGGTTTCGATATCAAATTATCATTTTCAACAAAATGGAGTAACTGTTTTTTACAGTATCCAACATTATCTATCCGTACGTGAAAGAGATTTGAGTTACTGTTTTTCCTAGCTACTACATTATCGTTGGACCAGTTGTCCAGTTTTCAAAGATAAAAAAAACTTCTAAGTCTTCAACCTTTTTAAGCTTCTTTGGAATAAAATGTGACAAAGGAACTTAGCTTTTTCTTTACCGGGGTTATCCTTAGAACATTATATAAAACTCAAGTAACGTTTCTCGATCCGTACGCCAATTAGGTTTCTTGCAATTTATTCTCGGAGACACCCTAGCCGTTGCTATTAAACTGCTTTTAAAAAGCAAAAGCGTTTTTCCTAATAACTCATAACCATCGGCATTCTTCGTGCTGCGAGTGCAAGCGTGATAGCGATAGCCAGCCGAAAGCTATTAGGAAGCTAGAAATATTGTATGCCCTTTTTACCTTTTTTAATAAGAAGTTGTTTACACTTTAATTTTCAACTGCCAATTTCCAGTTGTTAAAAAGTTTATCATGCAATGTTGGTAACAAATCGGACTATTTTTCATGGAAAGTTTTAGGAACACATTTTAAAGTTTATAATTAATGTTTAGTTAGCACAGCAGTACTAAATAACGACTTACCTAACTTACACGTATTGGATAAATTATGTTATCTTTGTATTTCAATCAGCGATTACTTCAACGATCATTGATCTATTTGAACTATTCGCTACATGTTATATTTATAGTAATTTATACAAAGGATGTGAAACTTATCTCTATTATATACGGCATTAAAATTATTTGTTTACGTTACCAAATCTACCTTATATAATATATTCGGTAATCGTGGTAGAATATTTAACAAGGAATATATCTCGTTAATATTTCACCGCATATAATGTTACACTCGCAGAACTAAAACAAGCCGTTACATTTCATTCCCTTTTTCAATACTCAATACTCAATACATTTATTGCATTCCACATTAATTTTACAGATGTTGTTGTAATCATAGGTATACATGTACGTGATGATATGTATGTGGACCCTGTTGGGCACAGGAACAATAGCAGAAATAACAGAGAAGTAAGTAAGAGTTTTTGAACTTGGCACTTGAGCTCAGACAGGATCCTTATTCTACTTAATTACAGCGCATCTTGTTTCGATATCGAAACTGAACAGGCTATTACAATGTGAACCAGGGTCCAGAGATCAGGCCTCCCGATAATACAATTTATTTCTAAGATTGGAAGTTCATTGGAAGTTCAAAGTGAATGTAAAACTTTTATAGAAATTCCCAACTTCAAGGATTACGTAAAGCTAGTAAATATAGAATCCCTCCCCGGCGGTGACGCAAGTTCAGGGTTAATGACTCGCGGTGCATCGCAGGGCATCCTCTGAACCCTGCATCTGCAACAATGCATTCTATGCAACGGACGAACGTTTGTAGCGGAGTTTTCTGTGGTAATGGCTTTAATTATTCCTTGATGAGGGGTTTAGTTGGAATGTTTTCATGCAGTGTTTTGATGTTTTGATATTAAATGTTTTTGCATAAATTTGAAGTTAATATAAGCATAAAGCTTCTGTTTGTTGATGCCGGTTTACCTCCTGTTTACTTAATAAAATGTTTAATGGCTGTTCAACAACATGGGTACTTGTATAGGTTTTATGTTATAGGTAGGTAGGTTTACCTTATTATTAGGTTTTTACGACGCAGTTAGACTAGTTTGTATATTTAAATTCTGCCTACTAAACTAGCGGTACGGGGTTCGATGCCGATAAGGGAAAATATGTATGATCAGCACGAGTATTTGTTTCCGAGTTTTTTTATGATTTCTTTGTATCTAAGTATTTTTTCTATATCAAGCATATTTATCTCCGTCTAGAATCCCTAAGGGTAAGCCTAGAGCTCAGCTCTAATATGACGCGTTGGAGCGTGTTCATTTTTTTTGAACACTCGTTATATTCCAATATATATTAGAAGGCGAGTGGTCAATTTCGATACGGTGCCGATATTGTAACTAAATCAGGTAGCAATTTAGCAATAAATCTTCATTTTGCTATTAAAGTCATTACTAGTGGCCTCATGTACGGATCGATAGCAGTTTTGACAAATCGAAAAGGTCAAAGTACTTATCGTAATCTTCGAGATACAATACAGAATATTATATTAAAATCCAGTGTAAGTTTACATTTATTATTCCTTACAAGTAAGTTGACTTGGCTTTTATAAAGTTACTCTTACATATACATGTAAGACAAACAAAAAAGGCCAAAACATCGGGGAATATTCTCGTAGGCAGTAAAATTGGACTGACAGACGAGCAGTTAGTTTTAATTAAAGCGAGTCTTTGTACTTGGTATGATATACACAGAGAAAAAGAGTCTACACAAAGAGATCGTACAACGAGTTCAGCTGGAATGGGCGGGTTTAATAAGCTGTAAAATCGTGTCTAAGGTTTTATCTACGCATTGCCGAGGACACGTTGGCCTAGTTGGTAGTGACGCATACAAAATAAGCGTACCCGAGTTAAAATTTCGCTAAGGCAAACGCAACGCATTCGTGATGCTTCCGGCGTTGTAAATGTCCATAGGCGGCGGTGACCACTTTCCATCAGGTGGGCCCTCTGCCTGTTTGCCTGTCGACGGCAAAAAAAAGAGTAAATGTTGTGTGATGAGCGCGAGTTAGTTTCTAAGTTTCGGATGTGTTCTATGCATATTATTATGTATTTTCTCTTTATAAGTAAGTTTATCACTGTTGTGTACCATAGTACCTACAATGGGGTTACTTCGGTACTAGGTCAATTTGTACGGGATCGTTTCGACCACAGTTTTTGACCAATGTACTCCCCGTCTTTAGGCACGGATCGAAAACATGGACTTGACGCTCACAAAGCAAGCACCAAATTAAAGTTGCACCATAAACTAGGGGGCGGTCAATGATAATCATTATCACTTCTTAATCACGCATCGAAAAAGGAAATCAGGCGCAGGGCTAAGTAAACACTGAAAAAGGATACCGCAACTGAGGGCTTTACCTCAGTGTTGGCAACGCATTTGGAGTCTTGAGATTCCAGTATTAAGAATTCAAATGTATATGGGTTTTAGACCCCAATGCAGACTCAAAAGCGTTTGCAAACCCTCGTTGATAATGCGAGAGGTCACACAAAGCGTCAAGCGTCGTCACACATCTACACACTCCGACTTGTGCGTCGTTACTGCGCACTTGTGCGCTGTAATTACAGACTAAAGTGACATTTGATAGACGGGAACCTCAAATTGAAGACAATAAACTTAACTTGATTTCATTTCTAAATTATAGGTACTTCAGATTAATTCTATTGTGTTCAGGCTGAACCCAAAGTTATATTAACAGCCTGGACTAGATAAACAAATCATAATTTCATTTATTTTAGAGAATCGCCCGTGGGAGAATGTATGTTATTCTAGGATATCATAGCACGGGCTTCCAATATAAACAAGTCCGCTATTTTGTCTGAGTATTATTTTTACAGGTAAAATGGAATTTATGTATTCACGTAGGATAAGAACCGAAAAGATAATAAATACCTATAGTTAAGTACGACATGTGAATCAATATAAAACGTTAATTAAAACTACATCTATAAATTCCCTATTGCAATTTTTTACAAGTCACATGACTTAACTTTCACAGGTGGTATTAGAGCCAACGCCAACGCCTAAAAGCCAAAAACCCTTTAAGACAGTCTAACCAAACTATTTAAAAGCCGGGCCAGAGCATGTCGAATCATGCTCAGTGTAGGGTTTCGAAGCCGTTACTACAAACACGAAAGTATTTCTCAAAGAAGAGCGTATCTTCAAGGCACTAACGTCCTTTTGGAAAGAAAACATAGTTTTCTAATTAGATTTCAATAGGAATAACAAGATGACTTATTGGAAAGAAGCTTCATTCTTCCCCTATTCGGATTTTCGTGTGCCCGCATACTCCTCCCAAACTATTAGAGATATCAGGATCATATACAACATCTAGCCATAGATTGTTTGGAAACAAAAAATTGAAAATACCGGAGGAATAATCACCAAAAATCTGTTCCCATAGACTTTCAATGGGAAAATAGGAAAATTGCTTCGCTCCAATTACTTAGACTTGCCCGGGGACAGCAAGTGCACCTAGTTTAATAAGATCCATGTAAAATTCTGCAAGAAATGTCCGAAATTCTATAAGACGGGAGCCTTGCACTCCAGTTGCCAACCACTTGCAACTTGTGAGAGGTCTTGACTACCACCCAGTCACTTGACTGTCCACTTCCAGCAGATGTAAAAATATCAAAGGAACGTTGAGAAAACAAAAAAAAAGCCGCCACGTTCGTTACCAAAATAATAAAACGAAATATGATTTACAGTTTCCGTTATAAATAAGACTCTGGAATTACGCGATATTCTTCCATCCCTACATTTATAATTTCGAAAACGTAAAAGGAGGCCTTTTTATTTCCGCCCAGTTATATGTTTACCTCGTTGTTCCCGAGCTTTATGAAAGCTTTATAATAAGCGGTTTTTGTAGAAAGGTCATTGAACATAAAAGCGTATTTATTTTCGGTTAACGAACATTCATTTCATACCCGAGAAAAGGTTAAATAATAGATGAGAGACTGTACATTGGTGTTATTACTAATGCTAATTGTGTGTCGAAATAAAGAACGACAAGTCGTCGTTTGAGGCTTTTGTCTCCCCCTCTCTCCTCCTCGTATCCGTTCTCGGCACAGTCTCTATTGGACGATGCGACTAGTGAAAAGCATCGAGGACTATGGAAATCTGGTAAGCCCAGGAGATTTACAAAACAGAAGGTAGTGTCATAGGCACTGTACTTATAAACAAAAATAAGGGTATTTTTAATTTAATTTATGCTTAAGGAAGCAAACGAGCGGGTCGCCTGCTGGAATGTGATCACCGCTGCCCATGAACTCCTGCAACACCTTTGAGAAAAGACCATGCTCGTCTTTTGAAGATGCGGAATTTAGGTGAAGGTCACCGAATGCGACGGAATGGGACGAAAAACTACCGGCTATAGAAATTGTAAGTGTACGTACGTCAATCCTATCAAATTGTTTAATTTCTGCAGGCGTTAACGTTTGTGAAGGGTTTTTAGTGGGTATTCCGGACGCTTTTGGCCTGTGAGTCCCATAAAACCATTCAGGTCCCCTTTGAACATGGGTGGTAGGTACTTTCCCAGCGTAAAATAGGGGTTTTAAATCGTTAGAACGTTAGAGAATAGGCTCCCAGGCCTCAGCGGAGTCGTAGCTCAGGCGAATCGGCCGAGGCGTGCAATAATAATGGCCCAGGATTCGCTGGGACGTATGTTGTCATCAGTCCGGTGTTTATCGCGGATTGGTCCGATGTAGCTTGATGAACGAGAACGCGGTTGTTCCTTATTTAAAATTTACATCGCTCTCTGTCTAAATGTGAGCGGTTAATCCAGCTGAGTTAAATGAAAATGTCGTTAGTAATACATGTTTAATTCGTTTTGATTGTGCTACTGAAATCAACGTGGTTTTCAAATGTTGTCGCTTATTTCCAGCTCGGTAAGCTAAATTAATAACCCCCTTGCAAAGAAAACGTGCACTTACAATTATTTAGAGTAGTTTAAAGTTAAATATGGGGTAAATCTGATTGGATTATACAAAATTAAAATAATATTGTTAATATTTTTTTCTTCCTAAATAATACTTTCTTTATTTCGTAGCATAAAAGCTTATTTCCTCACAGTATATTAAAACAACTTGACAAAATCAAATGTGTCCGTTTTCTTTGCAACATTATCCACACCAAAATGTACCGGTTTTAACAGCCCTTTATACTTACTTACCTACTAATCCTATTATAAATGCGAAAGTGTTTGTTTGTTTATTACTTTTCACAACAAACCGGCTGAACATATATTAATGAAATTTGGCAAGGAGTAAGATTGCATTCCAGGAAAGGACATTTTTATACCGGAAAATGAAACACTTCCCAAATGAGGGAAAAACGACTTTTACGCGATTTTGCGCGCAGCAGCTATTGATTTCATATACTCGTAAGTAACAAATCAGCTAAGAAAAATAGTACGGTCATAAAATGCGTAGTCTTTTTGCCGCCGGAGCATAAAATTTGACCGAGCCCGTTCAGCGGAAAAACCAATGGGGCAAAAAATACAAGGACTGCCTCTGACGAAAATCCGAACTGTTCTATTGATTAACGGCTTAGGTCTAACGACTCTTTTTGTAGTTCGCAGTAAGTATAGCCAGAGAGAATGACGAGTCTACAACTTGTAACGAGATTCCGACCGAGGTCGGTTGGTAGCTCTCGCAATTCATTTTCATTTTGGATTAAAAATGTTCCGATTTTTTGTAAATATGAATGGACAAAGTAAGATTTGAATTTTATGATTAAAGTGGAAAACACTATTATTAAACCAGTAAAATATAGAATAGTAATATCAATGAATTGATCTAAATTATCTAATGAAATTGTCCGCATTAGTAGACTAGGCACACAAATCACAAATGCGAAAGAATAATGTAAAATAATACAAATGCCAAATTGTACATTATTCTTTGTTTCATTTTACAGTGTACTTACCGCCTTAACTGTCAAATTTGTTACTGAGTTATTTTGGGGTTCCTTAGTTGAAATTTTTAGGGTTCCGTAGTCAAACTAGGAACCTTTATTGTTTTGCCATATCCTTCCATCCGTCCGTCCGTTCGTCCGCAGCATAGCTCAGAGACATACTAGTCACACCGACAGTGGTAAAATAAAATATTGAATAAAAAATTTAAAGTCAAGTTTCCCCCCAAAACAACAACTAGGTACCTAAATATCTTAAAATAAAGCACATATTATAACGAATTTTAAAGAAAAACGATCACGACTAAGTTCATTGATTGGTACTGAACAATTTAAATAGAAAATTAATTCATGCTTGTTGTTTTTTGAGATTGTATTTGTGTAGGAGGGCTTCGGAACCCTACATTGAGCATGGTCAAATATGCTCTTGCGCGGCTTTATAATATGTAAAAATTCGACAGCGGAGGGGCGCCCTAGAAGAAATTGACTGAGTTGTTAGATAACGATGTGAGACTTTTTACGTTTAATCTAATACATTATAAAATTGAACATAAATTCTAACGTGAAGATAGCACTTCAAAAATTGGTTTATAAACCCTCTACGTTCCAAACAGGAGGAACGTTTTGTTATCGTTGCTGTGTATGACGCATTAGCATAATTCAAACTCACACTGTTCTCTCTATTTGCACAATAGCTTGTCTAGAATTAATTAGAGTGTTTTCCAACGTTGGACGCCGTCGTGGCGAGGAGATGTACTGTGTGGGTTGTCTCAACAGTAAACAGTGTACAGTACACGTCGTATACCTACTGGGAGTACTGGTAGTAGCGTCGCGCTGCCGTTTCTAACCACCGACGCGAACTTACTAATTAAGACGTGTCAGATATTTTTGAACCCATTGTTGGATAATGTGTATACATACCTACAATGGCTACAGTATCATATCTGTCTGGGGCACCATTTTACTCGTTAAAACTAGATTGCGTTTGAAATTATGTACCCTCAGTTACTTCGTTCGTTTATGTGTTCACCGATTTGATAATTGAAGATCGGGGTTACCTGCTTATAAATTAGTAGTTTTTGAATTTAATACTGACAGTGTCTTTTAATCTGGGTGTTACTAAGGCCGTGAATTGCGTATGATACCCTCATTTACTTGATAGTAATGGTGGCGTTAAAAACAATACAATAACATCAAACTCTAGGTATATGATTTTACGGAATAGAATAGAGGGATATGATTTCATTTCCATAGACTATAGTTGTCTTTGTTTTTATTTTATTGATTCTGTTTCCTTTGTGTTGCCAACTTTACCAGGCTATAAATTTTATAGTCGTTTGAGGCGTGAGATAATCTCGAACAAATGATTGTAATTGATCCTTGATGTTTTTCTTTTAGCGTTGTTTTGTGTTAAGTGTGTCACTTTCCGTCTTTTCACCAAGCGGTTCCAACGCAACTTTATTTTATCTTATCTTTATCTTTTCATATTGTGGAGGTAGGTAATATAGAATTATGATGCTCAAAATCTTTGGTCTATCTAAATTATCTTTAATCCTACTTTCTACCTGAGTAATGCATAAAATGCAGATGTTTGTGTGATGTTTGGATATTTGTATTCAATTCACGCCTTAGCGAGTGAACAGGTTCACCGAAATTGGCACACAGATAGTTACTTATCCTGGATTGACAAATATAATATATTTTTCCCGGAAAATGTTACAGTTCCCAAGCAAAATGCGATAAAAGACTGAAAAACTCGAAATCCAGGGCAAAAGCTAGAAAATAAAGGCCCTGGAATTTGTTATTCCCTTATCAAATAGTCTAGTTTATCTGATAAATGGAACCGCAAAAATCTAGTTTTCCTAAACCGTTGTACTGTATTAACATATCCAAATAAGTCAGTCGAACAAGTTCTGGAAATGTGAACAGACCTAGTTCGATCAATCTTTGCTGTCGAAGCGACTGATCAACTTTGATCGATATATGATATCAGCATGGTTCCATTAATCATTTAGTCAGCTTATTTCAACCGTTAAGTTAATTCAAGTATTGTTTTCCTTTACCTGAACGTGTGTATGATCAACGTTACCTTGTATTTGGGTAAAAAGTACCTGATCTCCTTTGTACAGAATCGCATTAAGAAGGCAAGTGGAATTATATTGTTTAGGTCGTAGTCAACCTTGGAACCCTGATAGTTTGTTAGGGTTCCGTAGTCCAACTTGAACCCTAATAATTTGGTCATTTGACGATTGCCATCACTCAAGTTGACGATTGTATTAATGTACAATCAGCCCAATGGAATCTTGACCATAGAACTGTGTCACAGTGATATTATGATCCAAGTCGTAAGAAGTGTCAAACAACATGTTTCATAATGTCCCTGTAACACCGTTCCACATTGGGTCAGGGTTCCATTGGATTGATAGCGTGTAAAATTAATCTAACTACCCTCTCATTTATGCAAAGCAAAGCTGAAATGTTATTATAAATTTTTACTTGTTAGAGTTTTAAATGAAAAATTTGCTTTTATAGATATCGTTCTTGGACATTGTCTTTTATGCTACTTTTTAGTAACGACAACGGAGCCTAGGGCTGGACATCCTCTTAACCTGTTTTATTACGTTTAGCTGATTTAATATCCTTACTTAAATCAAAAAACATTTAGAGAAAAAAGGCCTTACGAATACTTCTCAATTTCTAATGATTCGATTTTATAATACATATTATCATGTAATTTTGGCGCCAAATTATGTAAGATAAGAACACCGCCGACTCTTGACTCCCGAGCCTATCCGTCCTCACAAAGATATATGACTACGATAACCATTATTCCTCGGGCTTACACTCAAAAGCAATGAAAACGGGTCACTTTCTATGGATATTCAATACAAAGTGACCCGTTTTCATTGCTCTTAACTATATTATAATCACGTTTATCGATGTGGATAAACGTGGATATAATACTCGTATCTGTCACTTTCTGAGCAGTAGTTAAGTGCGAGAGTGACGGATGCATTATCCACCGCGACAAAAGCCGACCATAGTACAGGCAGCGTTAACTCAGAGAAATAAATAAATCAGGGTACAATGTCACATCAATTGACCTAGTTCCAAACTAAGCTCTAGGCATGTACAGGCACTAGACAACGATTTAAATACTTATATAGAGAAATATATAATTCAATGCGTAAAAAAAATCCATGACTCAGGAACTCGGGCTCATCAGTCTCATTACACAAATATCTGCCCACATAATACGAGTACAAAAACAGTCTCCGCTTGTGACTTATTGCAGGATATTTACGACCTTATAGCCTACTTACCATGTTTGTTAGATGTGCAAAAGTAAGCTTTGAGATAAACAATCTAGATGTCATATGCACATTATATTAATGTCAGTTTAATCATACATTTCACGCTCATTCTTTTTCTAATACCAGTACAGGTTGAAATTTTCCAATAATGAAATGTTTTCGGGGCTTCGCGGTTGTTGTGCGTTTCCGGATTCACGTAGTTATTTCGGATATGTTGGAACATTAAACGGATTAATGAGTAATGGGTGCACTAGTCAGTGCGATAAATTCATTAGTTTACCCTTATATGTAATGTGTTAAGAGGATTTAATGAATTGAACAAATAATTAGTTGTTTCTCTCTCCTATTCTTAACCATAAAGAGTGGTTTATTTTGAGACCTTTGTCGTTCTCTGTTTGACCAAGTAACTATTAGAGTTAACCTGAAGTTAGTAATGTTATTATTCCCTTAAATGCTGGTTTACTAGGGATAGTTCAGAAATATGATACCCAACGGTTTAGCTTATCAAAGGTTTGTAGTATTTTAAAGATATGTAGAATTAATGGAACTGTAATAAATAGATGGCTACATTGACGTTTTGGGTGCAGAACTGTAAAAACCAAAACTTAAATGTTTATTAACAAACCAAACTCATATAAAATACAGATAAATAAATATCTCTTTCTTAAAAACATCTTCGGTGTGTGTACTTCTCCCTAACTCTCATTTGCCTTATATTTTTAGGACCTCAGCACTGTAAAATACAACCACATTATTAATGAGTACTTAGCTATTTATCGCTGTCTCACTCTTTCTGGGCATATGTCAGTGTATTTGTTATACCAGAGAGAAAGCGATAGATAGCAGAGTACTCTTAACCAGTGTACTCTTGTTTTACTGTACTTTCTTATTCTTTGCCTAATAATATTTCAGATAAAACCAACCTTATAAATTACGACGCGGTATCGATCGATCCTAATCGCATTCAACTTAGCTCTGAGTAAATTCGATAAAGAGATCAATTTGTACATAAAGGTCGCGACCCAAATACGCGGTAAGTATCCAGGCAAATAAGAGTATTTTCGCCCCATCCGGCCAGTACGTAGCGAGTTCTTTCTTTTGATTGCTTCGGGGAACGTCAATCGAATAGAAATTTCGAATACGCCCCCGGCTACCTGCTCGATATTTGCCGATCGGAATGAAAGAAGCACGGCAAACATAGCTTCCTTTGACTGAGTACGTTTTTCAAATACCGAGTGTATTAAGTAGGTCTTATACAAATTGAGCCAATTTGCTAACATGGATAATATATATAATACCTATTTTATCCGTTTGGATATATAGCATTCTGAGTAGTAGGGGACCATTGGGCAGTCGGGAGGTTCGGGCACTACCATATAACTTGTAAGGTAGTGCCCAAACCTCCCGACTGTCCAATAGTCCCCTACCTCCCCTTCTTAATTCCAACCTATTCTTGCAGAAAGACTAGATGCAAATTGAAAGTTATCTTTGTCTAACATCTGAAACATGAAAAGATGCTTTATTGATAACCGCCTAGAATAAGCAAAGTCATGTAATTTCGCTATCAAGTCAAAGTTTCCCTTGTTCTTGATAAAGTTATATCGACCGACAGCAAACTGCTGGGGCTCATGCGAACCTTGAGTTCAACAACCGGAATATTCAAGCTGCCATTCTCTTCCTCCGTCGTAAAATTTGTGACCTTGTTCCTTATAAAAGACGTACACAGTAACAAAATTTCCACATTGAAAAGAATTTGATTGACCATTCACACTGTCAATGGCAAGAGATTCTGTAATAAAGTAGGCTTTTAAGATAAATTGCGTGTGAAAATAAAGTTCGCTGCTGAGTTGCCAAGGGAAATATACATTTAGGGGCGCTTTCTTACGAAATAATATTACATTTTCTATATTGTATCTTTAAGGAAAGCTTCTTTCAAGTATTTTGAGAGTGCCTTCGTGTATTTATGTTTATACTATTTATTGTAACTATAAATATAGACTTTTTTTGTGTTTGGTTGACCTTGTGTAATGAGTACTAATGCCAATATGCTTGTGTGCTACGCATGTCATGGCGGTATACTTTACTCACTACTAGGTTCTCGACGAATTCTTTCGCGTAAATCGTCTTTATTTCGAACTAAAATATTCACAGTTTTGACTAGTCTAAATCGTATTTTTTTATAATAGTACAAAACCTACACTAATGACACCAATTTTGTGTCAGAAAAACGTGTGCTTAGCATTTTGTTGGTTTTAGTTGTCGGTATATAAACTGTCGTAACCAGTAACGTGGTAGGTATTCGCCGTAACATCCATATTTCTAATTTATCGGCATCCCGTAACTTTTGTCGCACCGCGATATCTGCCGATTTATGGGTCGCATTAGGACGAGGATGAGATTATAATACGTGCAGGCCCTGAATATAGGAGTTATGTATAATAAGATATAACACATAACCTTATATGTTTTTGTTTTGTCGTTTTATTTATTTGTACAAGAATTATCAGATAAAAATGTTATGAAAGCGTTGTCTGAGATTAGCGTGACTGTGCCCAAATTTATGTAAGTACTTAATTATAACAACGAAAGGATCCGTGACCCCAGCAATAAAAAGAGCTCAAACTGTAAGGACTTATTAGATTATCGCACGCAATTCAATATTTTATAGATTTAAAAATATCTCCACAAAAGGTGAAAAAATTACTATAACGATTTACTTAATTTTATTATAATTGACAGAGTATATAGGCATACTAAATGAGATAATTATTCTTACTTTGGCATTTTGATATATTTATTAAATCGAATATCTTTCCGCTAGTACTGATGGCCTAAGAAAATTTGTAAAAGAGACGATTTAATTCAAAATACTAGCATTTTGTTGAGGAAAAGTATTAGTAAAGAAATGATTTCTCCGAAAACTTCATCATGTCAGCCGAAAGACGTCCACTGCTGGACATAGGCCTCCCCCAAGGCTCTCCACTCAGACCGGTCTTGTGCTTTTCGCATCCACCGCGGTCTCGCGATCCTGACGAGGTGGTCACTCCATCTTGTTGGAGGCCTACCTACAGCCTCCGAAAACTTAGTTATTTACAAATATTACATGATTTATGACTACCACAAAGAAGTAACTCCTGCGCGAAGGAAATGCCTCACAGGGAAATGAAAATATCATAAACCAAAGTTAAATCCTTTTAGCAGTATCTATAAAACATTCCATTTTCTGAATTTCATAACTAGCCGAGTTCAAAGCCAGATTTTGCATTATTCTTTTATTTCCACCCCACGATTGAGTGTGTGCCTCAGTGTACCCAATTTCTATTATTTATTACCTTGTTTTATTTTCTTTCTCGACACGGCGTAATCAAGCTGAATCATCAAATATTTAAGCGCTCGAATAGTAACCGTCCTTTTTTGGGTAAACACGGCCAAATGTATTTTTAATACGACTGTTTCTCTTCTATTGCTTGGAAAAAAATCTCATTATTAATTATATGAGATATTTGAACATTAAAACATACTCGTAACAATAAACTTAATGCTTAATGCGGCATTAATTTGATAATAAAACAAAGAGATACATCGACTATTTGCCTAAATTTAGTTTCTCAAATAAAAGGCGTTATTATTTATTAGTGTTACCTATAACCACTAAGAATTTTAAAACAGAATTGTGGTTGTTCGTTCCGACGCAAATACAAACTCAACTGGCCGCCATTTTTTATTTATGTATTATTCGTTTCATGTACAATACAATTTTGTAGCATGTTCGTGTTACAATGTGTAGGTAAGTATAGCCACCTTGTAGGGAAATTACAATGCCTCAATAATGTTAATAATTAGTTAGTTATTTACAGTAGGTACATGGAGGTCAATCAATTCAATTTTACCTAATACTATATGCTACTTGTTCTTATAATTCCACTGGTTTAATGTTATAGTTAATTTATTTGTTTAGATCTGTTATACTTATATTATTTCTTAATCCAATCTTCTTCTCAGCATATAATAGTCCACTGCTGAACATATACCTCTTCCATAGATTTCCTTGGACGTCCTTGATGCAGCGATCCTGTCCAGGTGCCCTAAAATGGCTGCGTTTATCGCGTGACAAAGTTTAGATAAGGCATCCGTCACCTTTTGACACGTAAATAAGTACTACAGTGACGGATGCTTTATCCACATTTGACACGCGATATAGACGCAGCCACACTAGGCCCACAGGTTTTAAAACAGTAAACAAGCACCCATATTTGCTAACACGAGGCATAAATATTAACAATTAACATTTTTATTATGCAACTAAATTTTCATCATTAAAATATCTTCTATTGCGTAGTAAAATGTATTTTTTTCAAGTAGGTACATCCTCTTTACGTATTATTTGGTTTTTTTTTGTATTATCCTTTCATCGTCTCGTTCCAAATTTTCTTTACCTAATCGTGAGAGCTAAAATGTCATATCTAGGAATTGAATCAGTCAGTTTTTGTTTATCCTAGTAAATAGTGTGTATACATCGACATATGTGCCCAGAGTTGATAGTCCGCCGTAATCCAGCGAGATTAGGATTCTGTAAGACTACTTACAAATCTGTCTGGAACAGCTACGTCTGGAAAACTGATACATACACTTTACTGTCTCGGTTTGAAACTATTCCATGACAGAATTTACACACTGTTATTTAAGAGATTAAAACGTGCGTCGCAGAGTTTTGAACCACTGATCTTCTCACGCTTCATTTTTTTTTTAATAACACCTTTTGACCTCGCAAGCTGGGATAAGCTTCCTTTCCACAAACCATTTCAAGCATACTTTAGTTACTGTAATAAGAGGAAATATTATAAATTTTAAAAATTAACTCTGTCTGTTTGTTTGTTACGCATTTACCTAAACTATGGAACCGATTTCGATGAAATTGATTATGAAGGTAGCCTGAGTTCCAGGGAAGGACACTTCGTATCCAGGAAAACGGGACCATACCAGAAATAGTGATTAACGATTTTTATGTGGACGAATCAGTGTGGTCGCTTTTTTTTTTCTTTTTTCTGCCATTGTTTACGTCATTGTCGTTGCCCCAAAACCGAACACGACATCTTTCGTCCAGAACGCGAGACACTCGACGGTCCCCAGAAAGACCACACTACAAATTAACCAAATGTAAGTACCTACAGTCGAGTTCATAAATATGTGAACACTTTAGTACCTTGTCTATTTAATGTTATGTTTAAACTCCCATATATTAATTGTCACAGCGATTAAAGTGACAAGGTCCTAAAGTGTATACATGTTTATGAACTCGACTGTACCTGGGTTTCTTTTAAATAGAACAATGTTTTGAATGATTTATAACAAAAATAAGGCCAGACACGATCCATTTTCTGTCTACTTAAGAATACTTTGACGAACTAGACACAAAAGGCTCTTTTCTTGTGAAAACTAGTTTATTAAGTTTAGATCTGAGAAGGTGAAAGATGTTGAAGTAAACAAGTTTTCGCCCCAACTTGTCAACTAACTCTCAATCATGACGAAACAAAAGTTACATGTCTCAACGTTTGACTACAATAGAAATAGGTAACACGGCTGTGCAGTTACGGTAGTTGGATTTTCCGTGCTAGAAACCTGTGAAATAAAATTACTTTATAACTGCAAACATAATTTAAAAAAACAATTAAGAAGTATGGGAGGTAGAGGACCATTGGGCAGTCGGGAAGTTCGGGCACTACCATATAACTTGTAAGGTAGTGCCCGGACCTCCCGACTGCCCAATGGTCCCCTTCCCCCCCAACTATAAACTCTGAACTGAGAAATTTATTGTGTTATAGAATTATATTGCACTTATTTTGCTGTTTCTATGAACTAACGTACGTATTATAATGGCTAATGTGTATTTTTAAGCTAATAAGTATAGCTGGCTATTCTTCTTAGGGTTCCGTAGTCAAACTAGGAACCCTTATAGTTTCGCCATGTCCATCCGTCCGTCAGTTCGCAGGTTAGCTCAGAGACTCTTAGCTACAGAAAGCTGTTACCTATTTGGAATGACAATACATATTATTCATGCCGATAGGGTGGTAAAATAAAGTCATGAAACTACAGGGCCTAACAGGGCCTCCATTCCCAACGTTAAAGTTAAGATATCGTCTCTGATCTGTTATGGTATTGTTTTGACGTCAGTCGCCATTACTGTCACGCAAATAAGAGCTATCAAAACAGTGACAATACGAGAACAGCTCAAACACGATATGTATTTTTTGTACTCGTCGATTAAAATCTGTGTATTAAGATTTCATAGAGAATACTGCAACGTCACTCTTTTAATCGTTGACACTTCCGTAACAACCGAAATAACCATTTCGATACGCTCAAGACAACTGAAAAAAATTTGAAAATAGACCTTCGTATTTCAATAATATGTGTCCTTGTTTAAGGAGACTCGATCCGATACAAAATTGCCAATCTATGGCGTTTCGGAACGTAGCAGCGTCGCGTCATCTGTCAAAAATCTTTTTAAACCTGCTTCTGTATCCAGGGCACAAAAAAATTATTAAAAACTTCGGTTTGTGGTTGGCTAGTTTTTAGCCAACAGAACAGCACAGTACTGCAACAATTACGGACGCCGTGGTTTGATACAAATGTCGATGTGGTGGTGATTGTATTAATGACTTAAATTATTAATTTTAATGAACTCATACAAAAAGTATTGTTCACAATAGTGTCATAATCAAGCTTTTTAATCTCGTACCTTACTTAGGCCACTCAGCAAGCTTCGTGGCCTAAACACGGTACTCGACTAAACAGCTCTCTATTATAAATTATAACACGATTATGAAAATAACTATTACCGTGTTGAATAGAGGCCCAGGCCAAATACGATTTTCATTTCACTGCCTATAGAGGCGCAGGGCAGAGACGATTTGGTTTTTACCGCCTAGAATAAAGGCCCTGTATTTTGTACCCTTGACTGTGGAAAAACAAATTTCCAAAACAATTTAAATAAACGAAAACAAATTGAAACGTGGTATTTCCGTAACCCAGAGTTAATTAAACATTTTAATCAACCTGTTTGTTGTTCAAACCAGTCATATTCAGGAATTTAATAAACAAAAACGCCATAATTTAAATAAAGTAATTAACTCTCCAGAATGAATTGCTATACTTTGATGTTTCACATCGATAAATACGAAACGGAAATTAAAGGAAAAGTAATTAATAAACAAATCAAACAGAGACAATTACATTTTCAATTTCGAGAGTTCAGTAACAAAGATAACACAATCAGGAACTTCTATATTTTACAACCAGTAAACAAAGAGCTGTAATTCCCATAAAAAGACATCTGAATGGATTAGTATGAAGCGGTAAAGGTCAAAAAGGTTAACTTAGAATGGACATAGCGTAGATAGAATTAGGGATGTAGGTTGCTTGATATTATAACCCTGAAGCGGATATTGTTTGCCAGATACCGGATATTAATGTATCGAACAAAGTAAGATAAAGTTACACTATTAAATTTTCTTAGCTTGGTTTTTGTTTGCATCGTAAAATTGACAATATAACATCTACGAATACTGTAATTAAATCGGATTTGGTCAAGACTACAATAATACGTTTGCCTACAGATGACCAAAAAATATTCCCAATAGGGACCAAATAAATAACAATAATAATATGCCATAGGAGAGGCCTACATCCAGCAGTGGATGGAAGTGGGCTGATGATGATGATGGTGATGATCAGGGATAAAAAAAACAACAGACTTTCGTATCGATCGAGCTTACTATGGTTTAATTGTAAAAGTATGCTGTTACTTCAAGAATTGTTTGTATTTTTCATAATTTTTTTTTCAACTCGGTCGCCATTACTGTAAAGATATTTTGCATAATATTGTAGCTGTTTTTTTTAAATATGTTAAATATTTATCAGTTTCATCATGTAAGTATATTACATTAGGTTAGGTTAGGTTAGTATTTTAAAACTAAGAATAATATATCAATTTAAAAAAAAAATATATATATATATGCGAAACCATCTATATGCGAAATAATACATTAGGAACAATAATATTATGCGATATAGGCCTATGTCTAAATAAGATCTATCATAACATTAAAAATACGATAACATGGAAAAAGTATTAGGTTTTACAGAGTAGAATAATTAGTGCCCCCGCCAAGGTCCGCCGTGGTTAGGTTTTTTAATTTTGTTTGAATTTTCCTTATAGAGACTGTGTTCTGATGGAACTCGATCTGAATTACTAGGTACGTCATATTCCGGGCTTGGGTACACTAAAAAAATTACAGTTTTGCTGTTCCATTTTTCCGCAAATTGAAGTATAATTAAACCACCCAACAAACACCCTTGTGTATTTTAAAATGGGAACACTTCGATTTGGTCCTACAATAAGGGCTGATAACAAATATTACAATACTCGTATGTGAGGAATAGGAATAGGTATATAAAGTCCGTCACTAATATTCCAGAGAAATTTGTAAACTTATGGAACATCATATCTTTGTCTATGTTCTGAGCTGTATAATTAATGTAGGTGCATTTTTGTCAGGCATATATTTATACATATTTCAAAATATTTAACTGTTTTGTCGCCAAAACAATTAACTTTTCTATATAATAATATATTACATACTTTCGGCTTTAGTTGCACCAAACACACGAATGTATATATAAAAAAAACTTATCTATAACAATCTAGCTATATTTAATTTTAGACAAATGCGTGGCTAAAAGAAAATGATTACTTTAACGAATATTTATTTTATTATGTATAATTTAATTTTAGATACCTAATAATATGGCCAACATTTCAGTTAATATTTTAAACTAAGAGCTGAAACCGTAACATAACAAAAACAAAACGTCACAACACTAGTTTCATTCAAGTTAGCTAAGTCTTCGCCACGCTAAGTTATACTCAAGAACTCCTTATCTCTAATTAAAGAAAATCACTTGAAGTAATCTTCAGGTAAAGTTGGTATTCAGACAAGGTTGGAGGTAGATAGTCATGGCGGTTTTGTTGAACTGAAGTAATGACAAAGTCGGTTGTGGTTGACATTAATATAGAATGAGAGGGGTATTTACACAAAAGATCCCACAGGGTCGAAGTGTATATGTAAGGACCCCACCAAAAGATAAGATACATATAGAATAGTGTAGTTTGTGGATGGATCATACCTTGCTAGCCTGCGACAAAGACTGTAGTAGCCGCGTGTACTGCCTAGTATGTCCAATACCTCGTTTTAGTTCCTCTCTTATTTCCTATTGCGAGTTCTGGTTTCGAAGTAGGTACTCAAGACGTCCTAGTTTTCCTGTCATATTATAATATCCTTGATCCTCTTGGAAGGTATCTTTAAACTTGTATTATTATACTAGCGAGCCGCCCTCACTTCGCTTCGGTTTATGTGACTTTCTGGAACACCCGTATATTATAGTCCAGAATTTATATTATAAAAATCTTCCTCTTGAATCAATGCAAATGCGTGCCATAGTTTGAAAGATTTTAAAAAATCAATAAATAGTATAAGTACCTAACTATTTCTCGTTGCAACGTAGACTGACGTTGGAACATGGCTGATTATTATTGCACTAGATACTTTACTTACACATATTAAAAACTTCCCCTAGCCCAAAGAGAGTTTTGACGAAACGAACGACAAACTTTTGATGAAATTAAAATTAATAAAACTTATCGTTAGTTGCGTTTTCTGAGCATCGAATGAAACTAATTTAATTTATTTTTGCTTCTTTAGGAGCTGGTGTAGCAAATATACAAGTTTCTGTATAAAAGCAGAGGTAATAACAAGTCAATAACTAGAGACAAAGCTCATTATTCTATTAAGTTATGGCCGTTATTGTTCCCAGTAAGTGGATTAAATCCGCAGCTAAGAGCATTGTGGTAATGTTCTAAACTTTAGAGAATATTACGCTTAGAATACCTACGAGTACTTATTGTCCGTATTGACTATCAGAGTGCAGTTTTAGATACTTAGCCGCGCCGTACTCAGAGAAATATTAGAGACAATTAACTCGTATCTTTTTCAAACTTGTATATGAATAATCGTTACCTAGGAACGATTTAATCGTTATTAACTGATTGGCAGTGCGGTCGTTATTCCTTAAAAGCCACCCGTTTTTTTTAACGGACTTCAAAAAAAAGGTGGAGGTTCTCAATTCGTCGTGTTTTTTTTTTATGTATGTTCCACGATTACTCGGAAGCCATGGGACCGATTTGAAAAAAATATTCGTTGTTTGAATGGGTATACTTTCTAGTTAGTCCCATTGTTAACACGTCAGGATCTGATGATGGAATCTTGGAGAAATCAAGGGAACTCCTCAAATATTATAGACACACCTATAGCGATTTTGATATTTTTCAATGTAACTCGTGCGTTTGCTTTTGAAAAGTACTATATGGTGACGTGGAACTGATGATGAAGACCACAGATCGCCACCGGTACTCTTTAATGGTACGTATTTGAAGGCAGGCGATAAGATATCGCGATTAAGATATTTGAGCGACTATGAGGGAGCAAATTTAGGTTTAAATATGACTATGACAATCCCGCGGCGTTGCCTGCGGCGAACTTGAAATGTTCTATAGGATCACTAAAAAGTTTAAAATAAAATAAATGTTTAAAAAAACAAAAACCCGCCTTCAAAAATGCATTCGGCTTTTGGTTTAAAATATTGTGGGACGCCGACATCAATTGGACTGACCTACTTACCATTTTATAAGAAGTTATTTCTTGCATTTTTGAAGGCGAGTTTTTTTTAAATGTATTTTTTATACTATTATAATATTAAACCGCTTTGTTTTCAAAATCGTAACCGTGTTCGAGATTTGTTTACCCAAGGGCTTTAACAAATACCGATTAATAATTACGCCACTGAAAGCTTCTCTATCATTAATGCAATTTGTCATGCTTAACACGATATGTAAAACATCCACCAATACTTCTAATACCTGATTAGAATAAGGTTGCTTTTCAAACCCCGGAATCCGGATTTAAGCTCCTGTTCGAAATACATCGACGCGCCATAATTGTAACACACATCAAGGGTCAATGTAGGTGGTTCAATGTATCATGAAACGGTACTGGAACCCGATGTTCTCGGTCCGGGTGGAGCTCGAGCCATTCATCAGGCCGCTCAATCACTGTCGCTACTCAACGGCGCTGAGTGTCCTTGTTGAGAAGCCTTCGATTTTAGAGTCGAGTGTACACTTTTCATTAGCTCGGCGCTAGTTTTCTTTTTACGTAGTAGAACTTGTAGGTAACATTATATAACTTAGTGTGTTACATAGGTATATTACTTATATGCAATAATCGAAGCGCCAATGGCGTGGTCACTTGATGTAGGTATTAACTAATGATCGCAAGGTATCGAATTTGATCCCCCAAATCCGCCATGTGTACCAATATTTCTATCTTAATTGAGTAGGTAAGTACACTACCTCAGTGCTTTATGGGTCCATATTGGCTTCGCTAAAGTTTATCACCCGAAATTGATTTTCCTAACGATTTGTACTCCTAATGATCACTGCTCCTAAAAAATGTTTTCCTAAAAATTTCGTTCCTACAATTTATTTTACTATTAACGTAGCTCATAAAACTCATATCTCTTAAAATTTTAAGTGCTAATGTCACTGATGTAACTTTTTGTAAACTCCTATTTTTTTTTAAATAACATTCTTAATCATATTTTTTTTGGGTCTATATTGGCTCACCTAAAAAAATTTACTCCGAATGTATTTTTATCCCTAATTTGCGATATTGCGACCGGAGGCGTTAAAAGAGAAGGTATGTACCTAGTTACTTTACAGCATTGTATATAATTTGCATTTTTAGTTCGTTACATTTTTAGTGTAACCTACTTTCCGAGTACAGGACTTTACGCAGGATTATTTTAAAGTTAAAGATGATCTGCTCTTTTATAAAAAAAAATAACCTCGAAGACGAAAGCGGGAGCGAAGCTCCCGCTTTCGTCTTCTAACCTATCCGCGATCCGAGTCGGTTTTGCCACTAAGTCCCTATTCCCTACTGCCTACGTAATGACGGACCCTTAGTAATGTGCAATTTTAGGAATAAAAACCATTCTACATAAAACAAATATAACAATGAACAATAGTGTAAAAGATGGTTATGTTGAGAAAATATAGGAAAACAAATAGTAGTATGATCGATGTTTATTGCAACGGACATTATGAAGTTGAATGATTAGGAATTCAGAGCGTTAGGAACAAAGTAGTTATGAGTAGTGATTATTAGGATGTAAATTATTAGGAACAACATTTTCGGATTTCCGATAATCGACATTAAAAATTTAGTTCAACTTTGGCGCACCCGTGCTTTATGTATGTAGGTATGTATGTAAACTCTTTATTGCACAAAAACAATTACAAAACATTTTGCATCGCTATAGATAATGTACATAGGCGAACTTATCCCATATGGGATCTCTTCCAGCTAACCTTGGAGTAGAATAAGCCAGGATAATGCAAGAGGATGCTTTATATGTGTTAACGTGAAGAAATAACATTGCAAGAAAACCTTTATATTCTGTTAACCGAATATAAAAACAGGTACAAGTTTCCTTAAACTTGCCTAGACGTTTACTCATGCATGAATGATAATTTATAAATATCTTCAGAACAAAAATGTCCATCGCATTCACTATCTGCGGGCTTATTATAGTCATGTTTATCGATGAGTATAAGCGGGGATAAAACATCTGTCACTTTCTGACCAGTATGTTAGTGCGAGAGTGACGGGTGCTTCACCCACCGTTATAAAAGCGACCAAATACGGGTCCTGGACTTGTATTTCACGTTATTTTACCCATCTTACTTCTAAATCATGATCGTATTGTAGACAAAGTCCGAGACGGGTTTAAAACAAATTGGAATAAGACCCAGATATGTTTTACAATATTTTCAATAAAAATCGACTCAATCTATGTTATCCCTCAATAGATTTGAGCGCCCGCCCGTATATTTAGATTTTACAGCCACTTAAAGACTTTTTGAGTAATGATCTGCTCTCGATAACTCCATTGTAAGTTGTTTTATTATCATACTTTGTAATTCAAAAGAAAAGTTAAAGATTTTCCGTTGAGCCTGAAGTTTATGAGTTGCCTATTTTTTTGGGCCGTGGTACAAAGTCCTTCGAAGCTCGAACTAATCGATACCTATAATACTAATCGGGAGTGAATTCCAAAAATTTCAATCATATCCAAAATTTAACTCATAATAAAAACTTTTTTACAGCTCTTCAAGGGACTGTAGACCTTATATTGGTTTTAATTTAAACTCGATACCTCTATGCGTAGAACTAAGGTTACCGACATAGCCCTAAGAATAGCTAAACTGAAGTGGCAGTGGGCGGGGCACATTGCCCGCAGGACTGATGGCCGATGGGGTCAGAAGGTTCTGGAGTGGCGTCCGCGGACCGGAAGACGAGCTGTAGGTAGGCCTCCAACAAGATGGAGTGACGACCTCATCAGGATCGCGGGACCGCGGTGGATGCGAAAAGCACAAGACCGGTCTGAGTGGAAAGCCTTGGGGGAGGCCTATGTCCAGCAGTGGACGTCTTTCGGCTGACATGATGACCTCTATGCGTTCCCGAGATAAAGGGTCTTGACAGATGGACGGACGGGCTAACGGATAACCAAGTGATCTTATAAAGGTCCCGTTTTTTCCTTTTGAGGTACGGAACGTATATCCGAACGTATACCCAAAAAGTTACTCATACAATAGTCAATTATTTTTAACCGCAATAATATTTATTTATAGCCTGCCAAAAAGTAGACAGTGAGAGCCACTATTCAACTAACGATATGTCTGTCATCAATAGTTGTCACAGATAGATGTAATGCGTGACATCGACGCACGCCATCGTTCTAGTGGCTGATTGATTACGAAATTATCATTGGCTATATCGTTATATCGTTACTCGTTAGATCACGGTAGAACTCGTATCTGACCATCTTTATGGCGGTTCAGTCAAGGCCTTTAAATGTTGAGCCACTATGGGACCCTGTAACAATGACGGCGTCAATCCACATGAAAGTCCTTCACTGTACATCTTATTCCATTGAAATAAGGTTCAAAAGTGGGTGTGTCGTTGATTGTACTGCCAACAATGGTTATATAGGGTGGTGGAATCAGTAATGAACGAGGACATTTTATTCTTGTTACAGAAACAATGAAAGTATAACCTTATGATCTTTGAATTAAGATTTAAATGTCCATTATTGATGTCTTCAGCTAAAAGTGTATTATTCTATTCTTGAATATTCAATCGCTGTTCACTTACTAACAATCTCTCGCTGTCTTATATCATAATTACAATTACTACTTACCCGCTCTTCTGCGTAAAACTTTCTTTCTTAGAAACAATTTTATATAAGATTAAAGTAAATACGTACCAGGAAATGAATTACTTACACGTGTTCCAAATTTAAATTGAATCTTCGTTAAAGGACAAACATCTGAACATATAAATGTATATGTTTCGAAACAATGGCCTCACCTATTTATTAAATTAGTAGGTTAGCTTTGTTTCGTTCTTATTTAACGTACTAAATCTTAAAAATAAATTACACGCTTCCTCTAACTTTGAAAACATAAGTTACTCGCTACTCGTTTATCTTATCAAAAACTGTGTCACGATTGTGAAGAGATTGATGCATCCCACAATTTTAGGTTGTTTCCGCAACAGAGATTATAAAGAGGAGTAAATATTGTTCAAACGCTTAGCTATATCTCAGCCAAAAAAAATGTTGACTGTTGAGTTTCTTGCGGCGCTTCTTTTAAGCAATGGTCTCTTGGAAAGCACGAAAGCACTAGTTGACTTTTAAATTTACAAGTGTGTAATTTGGCAAAGTTGTAAGGTATAGGAAATGGTCATTAAACTAAAGGTTAATAAATGGCATTCTCAAGAAGGGAGATAAACAAATTAAATATTCTCGATTTCGACTAAGCTTGAATTAGATGTACCGTAAAATATCAGTGATCCCGCGTACCTCCCGCATTCCCTTTCCTTAAGTTATATTAGAGAAATTTATTTTCCATTTCAACTCATCTTCAGGGTGCTGACAATCTGCATAAATTACAAAACCTACCGTATTCGGGAGGTCGGATCAATTCTGGCTTATTATGTATTCTATGAACTTCGGGTATGTTATTCTGTAACGCGGAAACAGCGAGTTCGTTGACGATTTAGGTGAACCAGCTTGTCGTGAACCTTCACATGCGGTCAGCAGGTGTTAGATCCATCTGTGGGTGGGTATCCTTTGTCTAATATTGTCCTTGTTGTATTGTCTTTATATTTATTTACTCTACGCACGCTCTAAATACCAGCGTGGTAACTTGTACGAGCTTTTGCAGCGAATAAGTAGGGCGAACTCTAAAATCTCGAATACGGATACTTTCGGACTTTATTTTCTCTATTTTGGACCGGGCTTGTTGCTTCAAAGAATAGCACCGCCAGAATGATTTAAAAACTTCAACCGTTGCCTTAACAAATTTTAAACGACAAAAACTTGATAGATCGCCTTCTGCGACCTTTACATAGAGTTTAATATTCAGTACTTCTTGATTTTTAAGTCCATACATAAATTAAAATGAAGGACCTTTATTTGACATCTTGGTGATCTGAAACTTCAAGTTAAAACTAGATGCCACGCGTAAATGACATTATTTGCTAGCTATTTGTCATTACTGCTTGAGCTTTGTATGGTCTTTTTACGGCTAAGACTAACATCGAAAACAGAGAGTTAATGATATTGTTCGCGTTATTTTTGCATTGCAAGATCGCCATTTCTTGTTCCCCCATTAATGACGTGACTTATTCTATATCATTTGGAAGTCTTATCGAGCTAAGTTTTATATAGTTGGCTGTTAGACTATCAAAAGTCAAGCTAGCTATATGTGTAGGAGGCCTAGACAAGATGTATAAGGGTGGAGTCACACCTATCAGCACTGTTTCGCATTGGGTCTATAGAAAATGGCTATTTTGTATGAAGATCCGTACGCATGCGACATGAGAATTGATGTGTTCGCAAGTTGATACAAAGTAACTTTTTAACTTTCTATCCGAAAGATTAGTCATTTTTAGTCCCGTTAAAGGACATTCCGTGATATTAATATTTTTATTTTATATAACCCGAATTTTTCAGCTACAGTTTTTTCACGCAAATAGCTACTTCGAAACGATATCTACTAATGATATGCACATGTTCAAACGCTTTTTACCCGAGTGCGGCAAAGCCCAAAAGGAGGGTTATGTTATGTGTTTGGATTGTATATATGTCTGTTACAATGTCCGCTTGTAACTGCTAAATGGATAAACCGATTTTAATAAATTATACGTGGTTGGATTTGTCTTAACCACGAGCGTGACATAGGCTATATAAAAATTATTTAAATGTAAATTTGGCGAAATGAAAAATAAATACATGCTAAGTAACATTGCTTTGAAGACATTATCCAAACCGCAGATCGATTTTTTTATAGCTTGCTTTTCGTTGGACTTGTTTATATTTTATGTCTATGTGTTTTTTTTTTTAATAGAATAATAATACTTTATTTATAAGTTACAAAGGAAAACGTGGGGTAGGACAACTTTGTCCAAGGCTGTATCTATATTATCGCATCTTAACGGCCACGTGTAACTGTACAACCCACCTTCATATTTATTCTAAGAAACACAACACAAATAACTTCAGTTATTTGATGCAATATATAAGAGAACTCGTAAGATTTGAACCTTCGAGCGAACCTTTTAAGGCATAATCAGCTCAAGATGCATGACAAATTCTACCTCGATTTTAGCTTAAAATCAACACGGGTCTGAGAGAATTTCCAAATTATGCTGCTTAATTTAGACATTTTTTGAGATTCACAACACAATTCAGAAAAGTCACAATGGCGAATTGATTGAAATCCCAAATTTCCATAATTCCGTACGTAATTTTTTGATTACTGACTTCTTTTTGATATTGCCTATATTTGATGTTCTAACCTGACTTTCGTAATTATAGCAAGAAAATTATGCAATTAATTTTAAATAGCGCTGGCATAACAAAGCAATTTTTTTTTACGTGTTCCCCAACTGGAAGAAAAAGGGGGAGTAGTGGGAAACAAGTCTCGGATGTCCTCTAGTCCTATAAAAGTATAAATCAATTTTAGTCACATTATGTGTAGGTATGTCCTCTAATTGAAAGCAACATTGAATACATACAGTACTCGTATTGTTTGTTCACACTTAGACACGCCCAATCGCAATGATTCAGAACTATCCGATGTTCTGTTCATGTTATCTCTTGTTTTGAATCTTTTGTTGTATCTGTTTCGCTCAACACATAAGTTACATATCAAACTAATACAGTTAAAGTCACATAGGTACATTTTAAAACAAAGGTCTCTTTCTAGATATATGTTCTATAAAATAGCCGTTATATACCGCCGTACCTGTAGGTTCTGTTGTGATTCAACTAACAACTTAGTTGTTGTATCTTACATCGTTGTTTATACGATATCAGGATGGTTGTCTTATTAACAACTGTAAAGCTCAATCACCAGGCCTAACGTTTGTATATGTACGTATGCATAATATTATAGACAATCTGAAATCGTGATAGTTCGCTGGTATATGTATACCCATATACCCACCGGGTACATATCCTGTGTATAGCCAATATACCGGGTCAATTAATGAAATACCCGATCAAAGCAGGCGAGATGGAACGCAATAGTTCTATTGTCAAACCACAGATAATAGATTACGGACGTACAGTTACAAATGAAAGTTACTAACTCATACGGAATGAGCATGCCTAAACACTAAAAAAAAAAAGAGTTTTTAAGCTCAAAATATAGAGTTCGCAAGAAACTAAACAACTACAATTTGTTTGTTTTGAACTTTCGCGACGTTCACACCAACTCTTACTGTGAGTGTTGTGTGCCGGTCGGTGAATATTCCGATAAAATAAAAACAAGACCAAGTGCGGGTAGTTTCAAAAACTCGCACGTAACCACCAGCACCAGCACCACCACCATATAAGCACCAGCCCTCTTCAGTCTGCTCGTGACCACGGCCGTTGCACCACGTTTATAACAGTATCTTACAGATAAAAAAAACTTAAAATTTTAATATAACTATTTCTCACTTATAAAAAATTATGTACACATTTTTTTTGTAATAAATAACATGGCTCTTTCTTATCGCAATAATTTAAAAATTGACTAAGGTGACTAGACATGTTGTCTTGTGTGCTTGGTCTACATGCCTCTATAGTCTATACCACTGAAATGAGGCTATGAATGCATCTGACGCGATGGCAGTATAGAATTATTAATGCTTTCTACTGTACGTTCGTTAATTATGCATATAAATTAAATAGCACTAAAACATTATCCAAAGGTCATGCGATTAGATGGTATTTAAAATAACACGGCTAATTTAAATTCCACTAAAACAATGCGATTAAAATAAAGAATTATAAAGTCTCGCTCGCGTCGTAATTAAGAAATAGTTTCATCGGTTTACTTTAGCAATTAACTTGGTTACTTTATTACTTTTAACAATTAAACCTCTGTCCTAAAAGAACTCTGAGTTCAAATTTATATTTTTGTAATTGATAAGAAATTTGGAAACTTTGAATAAACAAAAAATATACCAAAGTTTATTGAAAAACCGTTGTTGGTAAAAATTATACACCAGTGATTAAATTTAAGCGAGATGTAATGTGAGGTGATATTATAATATAATCTTGCTTCACAGTTGTTATGAGCACTTACATTAGCCCTGACTTATTCTCGTATTTACATGATATTTCACAATTATTCGCAACAACTCAAATCCAACTTCTTGTTACCTCATGCACCCATCAAGGAGCATTAGACCTCCTTTGTCTAACTGCATCTCACAGCTTTGGAACAAACAAGACGCAACTGTTAACGTTCACTTATTGTACTAAAATCAAGTGAAGCACGTTATGGTTGATATTGGAATAGTGAAGTAAATAGACTTAGGGCAGTATAGTTCCAAGTTGAACGTAATTACGAACGTCAGTGACTTGACCGACGCTCTATAGCGCCTTATTGGTCATTACGCCTGGCCGATCAAAGCGCAAGGCGTTTGAGCTGGGAGCGTATATACGGTGCTTTTACTATGTATATGTACGTTATACATAGACTATTCTAGCTACAGCAATTTATTGTTAAACTGATGTATCATGAATTGATGATATGGGTTATACGGAGTGAACCTTTATACCTACTTTCCCTTTCAAAGTTTTATCCATTTTATAAATTTGAAAGTAATTTTGTCGGTTTGTTACGTTCCGCATATGATTTGGATGTCTTATTCATACTTTTTAACTAGTTCCTAGGGTCAGCGGTTTAGACTGCGTGGTGTGACAGTTACGGATAGTGTTGCCAAAGGTCTCGGCTGCGTTTATCACGCGACAAAGTGTGTATAAAACGTCCGTCACTTTCTGACATGTGTCGTATATAAGTATGAGAGTGACGCATGCTTTATTTAAATTAGTCACACGATAAACGCAACCATACTAGGCCTGCTGGGGTCTTTGGATACGTCCCGATTTCCCCTCGATCAACACGCAAATTGTCCCAGTTTTCAATGAGTAGTGTTCATATATAAGATACTAATTATAACAACCGACAAACCCAAAAACGGTTAATCACAATTGGCATTACAAGAGGACTGTAATTCGCGCAACTTTCTATACCGTCCCGATTTTTTTAGCACAGTTCCAATTTATGATAAGATAAACCAGAAGTGGCAACACTAGTTAGGAAAGAGTTTTGTATGTATAAATATTACAGCTTATAACTACAAAACATAAATCATGGTTTCTAAATTAATTTTATAAATATCGATAACTTTTATCAGTTTCTAGAAGCGAATGTAATATCACCGTCTAGGTTCTTTAGGTACCTTAATACAAAAGGTACAACAGTACGCGGTCGGGCCGATATTTATTCATATTAAGCCCTCTGGGATACAGTCTGAGGCAATATTGCCGGTATACATAGAAACCTACTGTGTTACCCACCATATTAAGTTTTGATCAACGTATTTCATTCGTTTTTTCTTTCTTTTTTAATAGTCATTTGAATGAATAGGGCGCATAAGGTTATGCGAAGTTTTAGCTAATTTTATTTTTAAAACGAGACGTGCATTTGCTGAGTATGTGCATCCTAATTAAGAGCGAAACTGGGTTATATTTCACAAGTTGCTTTGATGCATATTTCAAGTAGGTATATCACAACTCTTTAAATACACCGTAGCTTTTAATTAGGTCGCATTCATAAGATATTTTCCTACATTGCTATATCAAATAAAATTGTTTTTAGGAGTGTAATCAAAAGTCAAATGTTGATCTATCTATCTACAGCATAAATAAAAAAAAATAGGTTTTACATGATAAATTATTCTATTTCATTCTATTCTATTAGTCAATATCGTGTGTCTGGCTATGAAAGATTTATCAGGGTTTATTTGTAAAGGTGGATTTATAGTCGCCTGACTGGTTTTATTTTCCAACTTTGAAATTATTTCGATTAATCCTAAACGTCGATCTTTACACACTAAAAAAATCAATTAAATTTTAAGTCTATACACACCTGTTAGAAAGGCTCTAAATTAATTGGAAGACTAAATTCTTATGCTCGAGTACACCTACGTAACCATATCATGTGGCCTTTGACATATTATCGTATCGTATAGAGGCAGTGAATAAACATACGACATTTTATTGGTCGGGAAGATAAATGCATTTATCATCCTGTCTCAGTCAGTTTAAGTGCTCATCGAAAGGCATGTTGAGAAAGTATGACGAATACAAACATATCCCACAAAATATGTTGTCGTATGATTATGTAGGTACTACATCTGTGTTACGGAGACCCTTGATATATGGATATTTGAAAACGCGTAACGCAAGGACGCTTGGAGTGATTGGATATCTTCTACCTATCCATTCTAATATTACAAATGTGAAAATAGCTTTGCCTGTTTGTTAAGCTTTCACGGCTATAACACGAAATTACTAGCATAGAAGCATTTTACTTAGTCCTCAGGCTTTCAGCGCATGTGCAGTTTTGAGGTTGCAAGTCTGATCCAAAAACCAAGATAGCTGAGTGCCTTGGAATTAGATAGGTACAGTCGGACCAAAATGTGGTATACCACCCAATGGTGGAAGTTCATTTGCACGTCATGAATGTCATGTTACAACAAGTTTGATTTTCCCTTGCAATAATATTATGGCATTGACAATTGTCAACTTTAGCGATTAGATCGCACAGAAACTTTTGTCGGGGCCATTTGCAACGTTAAAAAATGGCGGATGTGTAATTTTTTTTTGTTTTGTATTTTTGTGTTGCAAAGTTCTGTTCTGTTAGTGATTTGTCCTTTTTACGCCTTTGTGTTGCACAGTGATAAAAGACTCGGACTTATTTCGTGTATCTGGCATCTTACCTCTGGTTACAAGTGGACTCACCATTCTAACCTCTGTACAACTTTACAGAGGTTAAAACTATGTTGTTCTCTGTCCGTCAAAACTGGTAGACCACTTCCTTGGCTATCCTATTTGCATGTCACCATTTTCTACTATACTATCGATCCGCCCTTGGTTCGCGTTGGTTTAAAACTTCCGTGAAAAAATATCTAATGGTGAAAACCGCATCAAAATCCGTTGCGCCGTTTAGGAGGAGTTAGCGGATAAGCAGAGAGATAGACGGACGCGGAAAGTGACATTGTTTTTTTACTGTGTAAGTAAGATAAGACCCGAGTTGAGTTCTAAATCAGACAGAAATTTTGGTTGTATGGGTCATACATACGGTGGATATTGCAAACCGATTTTCTTATTCTCATTTGGAATTCAACTTGTGGCCCAAAGTATCAAACAAGAACTAAAAAAGTCAAATATGTCCTAACATATCTTTCCTTATCTTTAAACAGAGACAGCCCTTTTCGATACACTTCGACCTTTTAGGATCTTTTGTTCAATTATCCTCTTACAGACAGCAGTTCAAACGTGCAGGTTTTCTCACGACGTTTTACTTTTACCGTGAGAGTATCGGATATTGGGTATGTTTAAGTTAAACTGTCTTATTGGTAATTAGTGACCGCAGGGGTTCGAACTCGGTCCCTTACGAACAAAAGTCAAAAATCTTTTTTTTTTTTTTTTTATGTGTTTATATAAACATGATTGAAGACTGTTTGATGCTTCAAAATGATCTAAATCGGTTATCGGAATACTGCAAAGCTAATAGAATTAATATAAATAAATCTTAGTGTGTACAAATTTCTTTCAGGCGTAGTCCTCATCCTATCCGTTTTGTCTATAGTGTTGATGGGCATTCTTTGGAACGTGTTTTCTCAACACGCGACTTGGGATTGATCCTCGACTCTAAGCTTACGTTTGAGAAGCATGATGAAAATATAGTTAACCGTGCATACAGAAGCTTGGGTTTAGTCATACGCGAATGTAAACCATTCAAGGACGTCTCTTGTTTAAAAGTAGTGTATGCTGCTTACGTTAGTAGCACTCTAGAGTATGCCAGCACAATCTGGTCACCTCAATACATTACATATGTTGAAATGGTCGAACGTATTCAACGAATTTTAATTAGTCTTCCAATTTTATATCAAGAGAGAGGAACCTCAGTTATGAGTCTGCCTGTAAGCGGTATGGCCTGCTTGGCTTGCACGAGCGTCGGCATCTATCGGACATGAGCCTGCTGCATGACATTGCCAATGCCCGGTTATACAATCCAGCGCTTACTGCGGAACTTACTTTTAATACGCCAATCTCTCGTACTCGTCACTCTAACAGTATGATGATGATGATGACTGTTTCACGTCCCTTTTGTCCACAGCAAATATGGCCAAAATTCCCCCATGTTACGTTTAGCTAATGTATATCAAAAAAGTTAACCATTTGGATCTATTTTTCCTCTCCAAAACATCTTTCAAATCAGCAGTTATTGATAGTTTTCGTTCGTGAGCGTCATACACACGCACACACACACACACACAATCTTGGAAAATACCTAACACTGAGCTTTGTTGGTTCTTAGACAGTTTCGAAGCATATTTTGACAATTCCTTAGGGAAAAATTATCAATATCTTAAGATTTCCCATACTTTATATTAATAATAAAATAACTGCATCAGTGACTCGCTTAACAACCGCATGAAAACATTTTTTCACGCAACAATCGAATGCAGTAACATTTGCTCTACGGTCCAAACACGTTACGTAAGGAGGCTGTAACCGCCTAACATCAACAAACGTTGCACAAGTCCGATAAGGCCGTGTAAACAGCATCGCTACGGTATATACGTTTCTAAACTAATTACTACTTCTAAAATAGGTAAGTACGCATAATAATAATGACGGGGATAATGATTTTGACAACGCAGTTACCATAGTTCGGACTACCAAACTATGGTATCTGTGTTGTAAAAATCATGACTGGTCATGGTCATGGTCACTAGACCTGCCTAAGAAGCTAGGGGTCCTGGGTTCAATTACCTATCAGGGCAAAAAAATGTGTGATGAACTCGGGTAATTGTTTCTACGTCTTGGATGTTTTCTATTTATATCAGTATTTATTTCTCAATATAAGTATGTTTCTCGTTGTATCCATAGTAGAAAGCCTAGAGCTTAGTTTGAGACCAGGTCAATTTGTGTCACGTCGCCCCCGATAGTTATTTTATTTGTTAGTAGCGACCCACCCTCACTTCATTTACGTCAATGTGAGTATAAACATTCCGTACACGCAAATTTCATTAAAGGTACATTCAAACTTTCTGTTTTGGTGAAAAACGCATCAAAATTTGGTGCGTTATTTAGGAGTTGGCGTTAGGAGTTGGGATATACGTACAGGCAGACGGACGTGGACAGCGATCAAGTGGTTATGTTACTCTACTTCTACGAAAAAAAACGTCTATAGCAATTTTTTTTTATTTGCCCCGCGGCTACTTGAACAGCTACTACCGCGGGAATATGGCGTTTCCACTATGAAGTGATTTCGCCAGTGTCAAGTATATATAAGTATAAATCAATATAGTAATAAAACACAATCCAATCTTCTCTAGGAAGATTGGTGGTAACGTTGTACGGTGATATGTAGGACAGAGGCCAAGATAGTTTTAACCTCTGTACCACTGCGAGTCCACTTGAAACGAGAAGAAAGATGCCAGGATACACGAAATAAGTCCAAGTCTGCTATCACTGTGCAACACAAAGGCATTAAAAGTACAAATCACTAACAAAAAAGAACTTTGAACACCTAAATACACAAAAATAAAAACTAAAACAAATTACACATCCGCCATCTTTTGACGTTGCAAATGGCCTCTCGTCTATAGCAATTAAAATATTTAACGAATATGTAACGAAGTTTCTGACAGTTTCACGGTATTTTTTTTTGTAAAGTGACTATTTAAATGCTTGCATATTTAGCCAACAGATACAAACATGAAAACTATTTGGATCATGCATAATAAAATAAAATGATCCTTAATATATTGAAATAGATTCATATTCGTAATCATTAATAGTGTTTCACGAAATTAAAACGTTTTTTTATATCTTTGCACGGTAGTCATCAATGACTGAAAATAGCGATAATCCTCCATTCACAAACACCGTGATTGGTTGTTTAGGGGTTTCCAAAGTAAATTTAAAAAAAAGTACTTTAATCCCTAGAGATTAATAAGGAGCTTTAGTCCCGATGTGTAGAGTCTAAAGTGACATTATAAGAGCATGAGAAGTGAAAAGATAATAAACGGAATCGTACTGCAGCGCTATTTGAAACAAATTTTGTATCGTAAAAACGGTAAAACATACTTAAAGGCACCAAAAAAATGGTCAAGTGTGAGTGGGCTCGCGCTGATTCGATTTGAAATCGGAATGTAATAATATCTACTGTACGGCTGTATGGAATCGTCGGTGCGCGGGTCCGACTCGCACTTGACCGGTTTTTTATCACACTATTTGCACCTTCTCGTCATCTGCACCAAAAGTTCAGGGCCTGACAATACAAGTAAGCAAACGCTAGACTGAAGCGATTTCACTAAACCTACAGAACAACATAGGTATCTTTATATCGCAAGTAGTCAAAACGGGCGGAGGGCACCGGCCCGTCTGTCACTGCCATCCCTCGAGCCTCAAATGAGAATAGTTTCGGAGACAGTTCATCCGGAAGCTGACAGCTCTCCAGTGAAGCCAAAAGCTTCATTTCCTTCATTTGAACGTTGACTGCCTTTTAGTTATACTTTTAGTTGGCTTTGTTTACCAGTAAATTATGTAAATCAGCAAAAGGGAATTGGATTGTAGGTTGGTAGGTTGTATTTACATTATAAGTAATTTTACATTTAAATGTAATTTATCTTCTTTCACTTTATAGCGATACGTTGTTTTTATTTATCTAGCATTCGCTCAATGTATAACTGGAGGAGATATAGGTGCATTATGTGTTTCTCTTCTTCTTCATCTTATTTTTACATAGATACATAAATACTTGCATTAGGTAGTGTTTTAGAACGTAAAAAATAATTATTAAAGATTAGCCTGAGCCGATATAGCAAAACACGGTCTCATTATTTTTTCATGTTCTTAAACATATAATCAAAGCAGTAGGTAACTAGCAATTTCGTTTCTTTTTATTTTTCTATAGAAGTTTGAGGGTTTAGTCAATTTCAGTACTTGGAGGCCAATTTCTCCAAACAGGTTGAGGTTGGGTAGCTAAAAAAATACGTGTCTGTTATTTTAGGCTATTCTCAAACATATTTCAAAATAAACTAAATCGGAGTCGGACAGTTGGGTACCTTTCCTTGTTACAGAATAATATAAGTGCAAGATTCGGGGACAATTATTATCATCCGGTTTTTTTTCTCTTGCAATAGCAGAGTTCGTTGCGAGATAAAACTGTTGCGATATCTTTTATCACCATCTTGATTTATCAGTATACGAGTTTACCTTATCTGCACATACTTGATAAAAATAACTATAGATACCTACTCAATATCTCTCGTTTCATAAATGATAGATTCGATTTCGATAAATTGAGCGGAGTTTTAAGAATGGAGTAGTTTTAATAGTTAAAAATTGTATTATTTAATATTAGGTACCTGACCGAATCTGACGTGTTATTTTACAGGTTTTTTATGTCGCGTGTAATATCATACATATTTATTTATTTTATTTATTTATATGATTAATAACTTAACAGTAAACAAAATAGCATCATAAATTGTAAATAAAATATTTCATTTATTAACATTCTTAAATATGATAACGAAATAATTAAATTATCTCTTTTCAATTCTGTACCTGTCTGTGTATCTTTATTATGACAACTTAATCAAATGAAATTTAAAATAACTTAATGAGATCAATCAGCATCAACCAGTGATGGTACTGTCCTCTATACGGTAAGTATAATATAAGTAGTAATCAATGGTTAAATTTGAACATAATTTTAAATATTAGGTCCGATTTATCTAATTCTCAGAGAATTACGGATCACGTTGTAACTTGGCAAAAAATTGATTTGTAAAAATACGTATACGTATTCGGTTAAATTGGTAAGATAATTTAATTTTTATCCATGTAGTAACAGCTAATTTATTAATCAAATCAATCAATATCATTTGTTTAGTCAATTGTCAGGTCATTATTGTTTTTAGTCAGCCGTCTTTACTGACAAGTAAATAGGAGCTGTCTAACGTTGACAATACGATTAAATGTCAAGTCGCGATATCTTAAAACGCTAGACAGGTGACTAGACATATTATTTCCCTGTACCCTTCAGTTATTGATAGATATTCATCAAATACAATATATTTACCAATCCATGCGCGTAATAATCAACACAACATTCTATTATTGTAACCTTGAAGCCCTATTTATTGTTTACTAGTTTTTATCGCGGAATCGCATTTAGGAAAGGGAAGTGCATTTAATACCACCTTGAAGGCCCTTATTTTTTTGAACTCGAGCGTTTTTCTTCGCGGAACCGGTGTTAGGAAAAGGAAATGCATTTAGTTCGACCTCAAACTCATTGAACTAGAAACAACAAACAAGTGTTAAGGAATGGTAGACATCAAGTACTCATTTGAGCGTTACCTAGGTACTCAACATTACAAGTTTGATTTACTGGTAATATTTGTACGGGAATGGATTTTTTTAACCAACAATCTTGCTATAGAAAAGGAAGTTTTCATGCAAATATTATAGATTGAAGTATCCCTGGATTTGTAAACGCTGCCGAGGTAGGTACCCGAATATTTATTTTGGAGATGTCCGTCACAGAAGCTAAAATTTTGAGACATGCTTATTTGAAAGAAGAAAGAAAGAAAGAAATAAAGACTACACAGAAGACACAAATAGACAAATAAATAAAAGAAAACTTATACTAACTAACTCAGCATTATGTTGAGATGCAAGACATCTACCGCGCTAAATTTCAGCAAATACAGCCTTAGCACTTAGTGTTGAAACATTTCAGAGAAAATATTATTTTTTTTGTTATGTTGATGATGAAACAGAAACAAGGCTCCTGCCTGCCGGAACTCCACTCTTAAATCGAACTGAGGCCCTAGAGAAGATGCATAACGCTATAATAAACGATTTTAGAAAGCTGATAAAATGTATGGAATTGACATAAACGCTCCACACGACCGTCTGGTAGCTTACGTCAATCCTTTTACATATTCGATAGCGATAACGTTCTCGAAATGCACCTTGTCTAGATCCACTGGTCTATCGATCATCAGCTTTCGACATATGTGATCAGCCCACTAACACTTCAGCTTGCTAGCCTTCCGAGTTATGTGATTCCGAGTTACTGAACACCGGGCTTTGTTGTGTAGGGTCCGTCCCAATCGCTACCACCATCTCATCCTACTGCCAAGCAGCAGTCTTCGCATAGTTGTTTCGGTGTGGGGATAAGACAACTACTCGATACCTTCCCGAACACATGGTTGAGCGAGATGGCTGAGATACGCGTCATACTCGAGAACGGGTGCTGTCTGTGGGGTCCGGTCTGTTCACGCTTTAAAGACCTGGTTTTCAGTTAGTTATTTCGATTATCTTTCCTGACGTAGAGACTTCGTCATGTTGTTCTCCTAGTCGCTATTTTTAATTTAAAGTTATTGAGCCCACATTGAAAAAAAAATGTGTTAGTTTTAAAGCGAAGCGCTAGTAGATTCAACCCATACCCACGTGGAAATAAGCCCTCACGTGGCCAATTTACTGAATAAATATTTTGAATGAATCCTCTTAATTCTCAGGGTTGACGACGAGTTTGCAGTCTTGTGATTGTACCTATTCTTATGAAAACATAAAAATATTGTAACACCGTCTTAACACATCCCGAATACAGGACTCTTTTTATTGTTTGCTTCCATTCTTAAACCTCTTAACTAATTACAAATTTTACATGGTTCATCATCATCATCATCATTTCAACTATAGGTCGTCCACTGCTGAACATAGGCCTCTCCCAAAGATTTCCACCTCACCCGGTTGGAAGCGGCCTGCATCCAGCGGGTCCCCGCGGACTTGACCAAATGGTTTTATATGGTTACTTTCCTAAAATTCTTAAACGTACTTTTATTCTGATAATACTACTTTTTTACACATCTTTCTATACGTTACTTATTGCTTTTACGTCATCCGTTACCATAGACTGACAAAATAATCCTTACACTTCGTAACATGTCATGGAAATTACCGTTACATGCATAATATAACAAGAGGTGTTATGTCACAGCCATACGAATCCCCCAGCGATGGTAAGACACGAGATTAACGCTAAAACAAACACGTCAATTAGTTTGCGTTCTATAATGAGTATATTACAACAAAGCATGTATAGGATTGACCTAATTATCCACAGCTGCGTATGTTCTCAGTGGTTTGAAGCAGAGAAGGGTTAAGTTACCGGATAAGTTACTTTGCGAACACGGGAGAAACTTTTCCTTTGTTATTACACTAATATTATAAAATGCGAAAGTAGATAAAGTCTAGGTTTTGCTAATAGCTATTAGGAAACTACGGGAAAGTTCAAGTGTAAAAACTTCGTTATGGTTTATAAACGAACACCCTAATTCATAAACCAACTTTAGCTAAAGTGTGCTTTGTCACTTTCAATCAAATTCAAATGCCCAAAGCATATTTTAAGCATATTTTAGGTATTGCGCGTTTATGAATAAGAGAGATAATCTGTAGGTACCCACATCGATCAGCAGAGGCGTAGAGCGAAAAGACGGCAATAAAAACGAAAGATCGACAGAATTGTAAATTGTAGCATTAATAATTGAGTTTAAAATGTTCTTTATTTTTGAAATGCGAAAGACAGCTAGAATAGTCAGCTATTCTACAAATGACATTTACTGCGTTTGGATTTTATTAGTTAGCTATTAAAAAGTTTAAACGTCAAAAGATAAGATAAAAGATGTTTATTCAGTAAGTAGGCCGCACGGGCACTTTTACACGTCAAAATCTACCAGCGCTTCGCAAGAGACCACTGCTGAGAAGAAACGCCGCAAGAAACTCAACAGTCAGTCGTTTTTTAAAATAGGTACTACTTATGATATTATACAATTATAAAGCTTAACCTAGCATGATATAAAACAATGAATTTAACATAAAATAAAAATAAAAATAAAAAACATTCAAGCGTAGCTTGTGCAAGAAAATGTGTCAAAACTAAGAATTAAGAACAAACACAAACAAACAAACATCATCAAACGTCATTTAAAACAAACTCGATAAAATGCGTAGGTATGGGATTTTGGAAGTTAAAGTTGATTTTATCGACCTTTTTCATTCTATAGGAAATTGTGTTAAAATTAAAATAGCTCTTACTACTTATTTGATCGAGTATAGGTAGTACCTACATTCCAAAAACTCACATTAACAATTTTGAATCTTCGTTTTATTTGACAGAAGAATAAAATCTTCTGGCAAATGATTAGTTGTCATTTATTATTCGCATGCCTACTATACATATACGCCTGCAAAAAACAGATGAAGCAGTATTGCTATACGTACATAGGTATATATGTACCTTTGTTTTTATAATAAAATATAACATGAACATTTTGCCCATTTGCCAAATTTAAGCTACACGCGCGTAAAATGAAAATGAGATTTTGTTTCCGAGAATCACCGCGATCCGTAATTTAGGCAGTCCGTACACAAAGCCACTTTTTCCGATTAAAAAAAATACAATTATACTTACAAAGAAGATATTCAGCAAAACAAACCAGACAAGTCTTAGTCCGCGACGTTGCCGCGTCGAACTCTTTTTCGTATTTCTTCGGGACCTATCATTTTCATTTCATTTCATGTCATGGATAATCTTTGTGTCCAATCATGTAAACATTACATTTATAAAAATACTAGCGACCCGCCCTCGCTTCGCTTCGGTTTATGTGAGTCTTCTATAACAAACGTAAGTAATCTAGACTTTATTATACATAAAAACCTTCCTCTAGAATCACTCTATCTCGTATTCTATCGTTTGCCCGAATTTCATTTGCTATAATCGTATCACTTGCCATAATATTTATTTGCTATAAAGGCATTTATTCTGAAACCGTAAACCTTTTAGGTAATTTTTACATGCCATCATATAGATCCCAAAAGGTTAGGTTAGGTTGGGTTTTTAACAATTCTGAGTACTTCACGGTTTCAGAAAAACTGCCTTTATAGCAAATAAATATTATGGCAAGTGATGCGATTATAGCAAATGAAATTCGGGCAAACGATAGAGAACCTACTCTAACTATCTACCCTTTGATGAAAACCGCATTAAACCTTCGATCTTTCAAACTTCATAAGGACAGAATATCTAAGGCTTAGATCTTTCAAATTACTTTAGATTCTAAGCATACATAAGGACAGACGGCAGGACGCGACTTTATTTTATACTATGTAAAAAATAGAAGCAATAACATTTTCGGTCAAAAGATATTGATAAGATTATAAAAAAAACCATACAAAGTGGTCAGGCGTCCTTACAAGCAAGGGTTTCCCGTCACGCACCTTCCATCAATCACGCGCAGTGAAAGCAGAATCACTTCTGAAGGATCTATCTATACGGAGCGCTCCACTCCATACATCGGACGGACGAGCGGTATAATATTATGCTATACCTAAAATATAATGGCTAAAGATTTTTTCTTTGTGGCAAAGCAAAGGAAATTGAGCACACAGGCCACCTGATCGTAAGTGGCTACTACCACAAGACTGCAATCTTACGACTGTAAATGTGTTGCCAACCCTGAGGATTAAGATGGAATAGTAGTAGATTACGCATAAAACTGACAAAAGTCATCATCATCAATAACTTTATGCGACTTGAGGGAGATCTGAACACAACAATGAGGACACTGCTGGTTGGCGGTGGTCGTCTGTCAGCGGTCTGTATCTCGTGTTTTTATGTCAAGCTTTTGCAAAACAAGCTATGTATGTAATGTACGAATATAACAAACAAACATGTCTAACACAGATATATTATAGGGGCCAAAAAAAATTACAATAAATAATTACAACATTTACAACATTTTACTGCGATATAATAAAGAAATAGGTATCAAAAAAGTCATATTGTGTATTAGATGAAATAAATTGACATAGTCCCACTTCACGTGGCGTGGCGTGGGACTCCGCTGAAAGGCAGCTTGAAGGGTTCCCTGCGGCATGTGTCATGCCCCGTGCCCCGTGGCTGGGAAGACCCTGCGAAACTGAGGGGGAATTCTATTTATAAAAAAATAATTTCGGAGTTTCGTTATACTTCGTATTGAAGACCTCTAAGTAAACCCTTAATTAATTTGCAAAAATCTACTATACGAAAATATACACTTCAATAGGTAATTTTATTTTACCTTACATATTTGTATGAATTTGGTTTTTGATATGGCAAAAATATACCCCTAATATACCCAGTTTTTGAGCTTTTTCACCCTTCCAATTAATTCGTTTCAGGTGAATTAAAACATTTGTCTCATATTAGCCGAAAGACTTCCACTGCAACTTAATGCAAATAAGTTCTACCTATTCTGATTAATGATCATCATCAAAGTCGTTATTATCATCCTGCGATTGTATGCAGATGGGCCATTGAAGATCGAACTCGGTACCTTGCGATCACGACCACCTCAAGCCACTAAACCACCGCCACTGTGTCAGTCCTGCCTTTACACATCAGTCCCCGTACTACGGTTGCCTTTATCACCGTGAATGAATGTGGATAAAGCATCCGTCACTCTCGCCCTGACATACTGGTCAGAAAGAGACCGATGTTGTAGCCTCGTTTATTCACATCGATAACCACGCTACGGTTAGCCCGCAATTCTAATCTGCGTTCTCCTTCAGTTGCTGCTAGTCCATATATGTAATAGCGATGAATACATAGCCATTGCTTCACCATACCATGAAATAAGGATATAAACGAACAACCAATTTCGCAATTTTAATAGAAATTTTCCACATTCATTTTCTGTCCTGTTTTTACAAAAGTTTTTAATGGCTTCAAAAAGGATTGCTCAAAATACCAACACTTTTCATCAACCCTCTTGGCATCTTGTAAAATATATTTGGCACCTACTTACGTAACAACTCGTTTAACTTTTCGTTCCTTACCTAACCAAGAGGGGTCTCATTAGGAAGTCTTATTTCAATTTTAAGAAAAAATAATTACGCAAGTAACTCGGTTAAATATGAAATTTAACTTTTAATTGGCGATTCACATTGGAGGAAAGTAGCCAGCGTTTTAAGGGCTAAAGTTTTGTCTGTTTATGGACGGTTCAAAATTAAAAGCTTAATTATGGACCATATTTACATACAAATGCTGGTGATTATCTCCTTATCCAATATTAAATAAAATGTACACACAGTAATATAATTTGTAATCACTTAGTTCTGTATGATCAACCAGACTTTTTATTGGAATGGAAAGAGTAAGAATGAGAACATTGAAGACTGAATAGCTAAACGCCTATGCTTCTGCCACCTTCAATTAAGAGATTCTAAAATTAATCCTGTAATCATACTCGTACATTCACATTTCAACCATCAATTAACACCACGACCACTCTTTCAGAACTTACCATACGTAAGTGATGGTTGGAATCATAAGTAATCATAACATATTAACATCACATCCAAATCATAAATACCGCTGTAAAGTATTACAGCCGAACGTTCGACTCGAATAAAAGCAGTTCCGGAAATCTTCGTCCGGAATTCGGTCCTGTAACGACTCCCCAGAGCTCCCGCTAAACCCAACTCGTTAACATTTATATAAAATGCAAATACTCTGTATCAATATGATATGACCATAAAGTAAGTAAAACGAATGAATCAGAATAAAAAACTACATAGTAAAATCAGAGTTTATCTTTAATTTTATACGCCTACGCTTTCTTGAGATTTTCCAATTTGCCTCGTGCCGTTCTTAATGGATTCTGGATTCCGGATTGCTGATTTAATATTATTTCAAAGAGTTCATTCCCGTGCTGCGGCATGTGCGGAAAATGTTATTTTAGCTTCTCCCACGCATTGATCTCGTGATAGAATTATTAAGCCCGTATTGGCAAATTAATGAACCTATAACGGAGTTACTGAATGGGTGTAGATATTTTTTTAAATTGGCATATACAGGGGCCTAGCCAATGTGCAAACACTACTTACGTTTTTCTTTTCTATCCCTCAAAATATACAGGATAATATTCTCGTGCGTTACGATAAATCACGTGATCAACTGGCATCCTATACATTTTGAGCGACAGAGACTGGCTTTTATGTATTAAAAACAGTATGGTAGCTCTTATTAAAATGATGGTAAAACTATTAGCAAAATTATAATACTTTTACTAAAGTATGAAACAAAAAACCTGTTTTATAATACCCGCTTCATAATCAACGTACCTATATAAGTACCTGTAGCTTAATCTCGAACATTTGACTCGTTTATCACGTTATCGAGTCGTGTGTAGATACTATACTTTTATGGAATCTGTTCATTGCATGAATCCCTAAAACAGAAATGAAAAGCCAATTTCCAATCTACGGGCAGCCATAGCGAACATAGCGCTACGATTTATGCCTGCAGTACTTTATTACGGCAAAAGACGTGGAAAAAATCCATCGGAAGGTTGGATGCAGTCCGACGATGTTCCAACTGCAGTCGCTGCGTTACGTGAACTTTAGTTTGTTCCGCACGTGCAGCTGTTTCTGCTCGGGTCTGTTAAATGTCCTGACTTCTGGCGGAAAGATGTCGTGTTGCAGCGGCGGTTCGGGGCGGCCTACCAGCAGCGAACATGTCATGAACTTTGACAGATGCAGTTTTGCAATCTCGATAGTTTTTAATTTTTAATATAAAAATGTTCATACTCGAGGTACTTACTAGAGCGGGCTCTTAGTGGAGTTTCATTTGCAAAAATTGCGGGCCGCATTCTGACTTCAGATATATATTGTACAGATCTCAGACATCCAATCAACAGATGTTACCAACCAGTTTTGTGTTCCCCCTCTCCCCCCTCTTCTCCCAAATTTTAGTTTTATTTAATTATAGAATTTCATTACAAAATAAGTACTGATAGCCAGTACCTACAGCTATAGAAAACTTTTATTTTGATTAAAAATTTCGAACATTACAAAATAATACTCAAACACACAAGAGACAGTTTGATTTTATTACAAGTTTTTGCAATCATTGTTTACACATTTACACACAGGATATACGTTTCAGTGCTGCCTTTTTTTGCAGTTACACGACTTTGTTCTACAATTAGATCAACATTAACACGGTTTTACCTGAAAAGTACCCAATGAAAAACTATGCTTGAGTATGAGATTTTTCGTTTTAGTGTATGACCCTTATCAAAATGTCATGATGCTCACGATTTATGCATGATGAGACGTTAGGTGAGACAGGCGTTTTAAATCTCAAATTACTTACCTACTTAAACTAAACAATCATTTACGACAATTTTATTGCTGGCTTTGTCCTACAGGAGATCTATGGAGAAACGAAAATGTGCTACCCTAAGTAAAAAATATTTGATTACAAATGTAACTGTTTTTTTTCAAAGTCTAAGCTACTTAACTAAAAATATATCTGAAATTAAATTAACTTGGATTCAAATATTTTTAACGTGGACCAAGTAACCGCTATGGAGTGACCCGGCATCTCATTCAAATGCTTTGCTTTGTTGGTACCATTGAAATCTCAAGATCTCAAACTCACTAATTACCAATTTCTGAAAATAGATACCAGACTCAATTCGTGTAATAAATTTTCAATGTGTAGTTAAAAGGCATAAATATTAATGAAATTGCAAACTAATTGAGTAACTATTTTGAAAAGTCATTAATTATTGCAAAACTACAATAATCCAGAGTCGTGCTGAAGAAGAATTCTTGGAAATTTGTTTCATTAGCTTAAACAATTTTCACTTTTTAGGGTTCTATAGTCAAACTTGGAACCCTTATAGTTTCGCCATGTCCGGCCGTCCGCAGCCTAGCTCAGAGACTGTTAGTACTAGAAAACTGTAATTTGGCATGAATATATATTTTAGTCACGCCAACAAAGTGGTACAATAAAATGTTGTAAAAATATGTTTTAGTGTACCTCCCATACACGTAACGTGGGAATGGAGTGATTCCCATTTGTTCTATGGAACAGTGACATCATAGAAGAAAACGATATTTTAATTTCCTAATTATTACTCGTACATAGAAAATTATTAACTTAAATAGAAGTGTACGAACAAGTCGACGGAGCTCCTATCCCGCGTAGTTCTGGCGCTTCGCGCCTCGACGCAACTCTAACCTAACCTATTTTTTACCAAGAAATTTCGTCCATTACTGTATACACTTAGGCTTAATTACCGTTATGTATCAAAAAGTAAGTATTTCAAATTAATTCGCATAACCCCCAGATTTGTCTAAAATATAGTATATAGGCTATAAAAAAAAACCTTATATCGAAACATCGAAAAAATTAAAATCGATATTATGTCACTCTGTTACTACTTGAATATTTGATAAAATTTATGTTATAGCAAATTTAACCTTCAATAATGGTTCTAAGAATTATAATTTATTGTAATGAATGTATTTCGATGTAACCACATTCCTTGAATATAAAATATCATCATCATCATCATTATCAGCCGCAAGACGTCCACTGCTGGACAAAGGCCTTCCCCAAGGTTTTCCACAACGATCGGTCCTCTGCTGCTGTCATCCAGCGGTTTCCCGCGACCTTTATCAGATCGTCAGTCCACCTTGTGGAAGGTCTGCCAACACTTCGTCTCCCGGTTCGCGGTCGCCACTCTAGAACCTTTCCGCTCCAACGGCCATCAGTTCTACGAGCAATGTGCCCCGCCCACTGCCACTTAAGGTTTGCAATCCGGTGAGCTATATCGGTTACTTTAGTTCTCCTCCGAATCTCCTCATTCCTGATTCGATCATCATCCTCATTTGATTTTGTTTTTTCTCCCCAAGAGAAAAAACAAAAAAAACAACAATATAAAATATGCAACTTGAATATTCTATAAAGCGTTTTCTATGAAATTAAATGCGATAAAATGTTTGTCTATAAAAGAGAGGGATCCTGTAAAAATCCCTTCACCGAATCACTCACTGGGTATGTTTTTTTTTCTCGGTTACCCCATATCTAGGGTGTTGTTGGATAGGTCTTTCAAAAATATTGCGGATTTGTGAGATACATTTATTGATTAAGGTATGTATATGATGTTAGAGACAAGTATGTGTGTGTGAGTGTCCCTCCTACAGCCAAAACTACAAATACTCAAAATCTGAAAAATATCTTCAATTAAAGCTCATATAACGAATTTAAAAGAAAAAATATTACCACTAAGTAGACTTGATTCGTTCCTGAGATACAAGTGTTTATAGCTACTGAAATGATCTAAGACAGCACCAAATAACTTTTAATAGAGAATTAGTTCATTCTCATTGATTGTATAACGTCAAACTTTGTATAACATACAAGTATAAAGATCCCATGGATAATTTGACTAATGTTGCAAACGTGTGTACATGAACCACAGAACAGAAAACCAGTAGAAGTGTTAAGTGGGCGTGTAAAGTGTGGCATAGTTATGCGGAGTTCAGCTCAACCTACCTTTTTTTTTTTTTATGGCATAGAGAAGGCAACCGAGCACACAGGCCACCTGATGGTAAGTGGAAACTGTGACCCATAGACATTATCATAAGACTGCAAATGCGTTGCCAACCCTGAGGACTAAGATGGAATGCCTCTATGCTAGTCATTACACCGGCTGTCTTATCCTCAAACCGGAACACAACAATGCGAACACTGCTGTTTGGCGGGAGGTTAATGGATAAGATGGTGGTAGCGATCCGGACGGACCCTGCACAGGGTCCTACCACCCGCAAAAACCTTAGTTTTGCCGCGATCGCTTGTGCGTGAAAGTTGTGCGAATAATATTTCTAATAATATTTATATTTATTTATTTATTTTATTTTTATAATAACCAAACCAAAAAGAAAAAAGATGTTGGCGTGTTGTTTTAATGCTAGTTTGAGTATTGGCGATAACATTTCTGATAATAAGCGAAGCTCATGCCACATCCACTGTTTTTCCTATTCCGTGACAAGAACGTTATCATTCATGTATATTTTTATTCCAAAGGTTTTCAAAGACATATTATTGAATTTATTCGCTCCACATGCTTGGAAAAATGAATGAATGAAAATTGACGTTCAACTAACCATGAGTGTAATAAATATAACGCTTATTTAACATGAATAGCTAATGTCCACAGAATGAAAGTTCAGCGTAATGCTCAAAGATTTCAAACGTGGCTGGGTTATTATTCGGCGTTTTAACCGCCGTCATTATTGTCTTCGCATATTATTCAAGATAAACTTTTTAATTGTCTTATAATTTTAAATTGAATTAATACTACCCCCGGGTCCGTTGACTTTGACATCAAAAGTTGCTGGTAATTATCATTGTTTTCGTCAATATATTGAAGACAACAATGACGGCGGTTGAAACGCCCAAATATTCACCCGGCTTACAAAAGTATTTAATTTTATTGAAATCCTAATCATGAGGTAATTTGAGTACTAATTTTATTACTACATCCACTGAACCGTAAGGCTTGTTTTTCTCCTACGCTGACAAGGGTTGCTGACGTCGGTTGAGCGTACTAATGTTCAGATGTAGTGCATAATTGTTTTCCTTCGTATTTTCACGAAATCGTACGAACGTGTCTTGCTATTTCAGTCGGTCACAGTACAAAAAGTACTTAGGTTGACTGAAGTAGCATGACACGTTCTTACGTTTCCGTGAAAATACGAAGGAAAGCAATTATGCACTACACCTGTACATCATGTTCTATGTGACACCGCACCGATTTACCATATATTCGTACGCTCGACCGACGTCAGCGACCGATGTCAGCGTAGGAGAAAATCAAGCGTAAGAGTGCCGGTATTACCGACGATCTAAAAGGAGGGTAATCATTTATGTATGTATTTGTGTTTGTATGTACGTATGAATGTTTTTTTTTATCCGTGTAGAGACAATTTTGACAAATGTTTTGTATTTCTCCAACATGTTTTTTTTGGTCATAATAAGCCTAACCTTATAAATCGTTTTTCACTTTTAAAATCGGACCAAACAATAAACTGACAAAAATTAGATAAGCAGGTTGCGGTAATCTTCCGTTTAATAAATCAAGATTATGTAGCTAGATATCTTTTATCTCAGAGAACCTTGCGCCCACGAAATTAGGAAAACTTCAATTTTGTTCCGTTGTTCAACAAACTTCTAAAATAAGACATAATTATATTTACTGACACTGATTAAGGATATTGTAATCTCTAGGTCCTTTTGACGTTACGATAAATGGTTATATTAAGAAAATTTGGAGGAATAAATCATAAAGTTACTTGATTTAAAATAGAAATGAAGAGTAGAGTGACTAAAATCAAAATGACCGATGATCACAAAATCCAAAAATTGGTCAAAAAAGTAAAAAAAAACGATTATTTTTACTACATATTAAGACCAATTAAATTTAAATATCTGTAAACCGTAAGTTATTAACACCGTGACTACTTGATTATAATCTAACAAGAATAGTATTATATTATAAAATTATAAAATTCTAATCCGAATTAGCTCCACTCACTCGTAAACAAGCTTCCCTTATCTTCCTTCTCAGTTGTCCAACAAAAATAAAACGGACGTTCTTCCGAAACTCGCTTCAAGACAAAAATAATAGCAGAATTCAATAAAGTCCAAGCAAAAATTACAGTCAACCGGTGACTGAACCCGTATTAGCGCTAAACTTTTAAATTAAACAACAAACAGACGGTATTACAGCCCAACACTGCATTAGTCTTCTGCAAAGTTTTGGGTATACGACGAATTTTCCAAATGAATATTATCCCTTAGGATTTGAAGCTGTTTGCGAGTGGCATTTAGGAGGGTCAAAGGTTGATTTATTAATATCGGATTTGTTTATAAGAATACTAGCTGTCGCCTGCAACTGCGTCCGCGCAGACAAATAAAACATAGCCTATGTTCATCAGGGTTAATTTAGATTTCTAACGGAGGAAGAATTTTTAAAATCGGTTCAGTAGTTCAGGAGCCTATTCAATGCCAACAAACAATCAAATCTTTCCTCTTTATAATATTCTTATAGTGTAGAAGAGTAAGATTTTTTATTCTGAGAAGCAAGGTCCGTAATTACAAATACTTTATAGACATAAAAATATACAACTAAAAACTAACACCGAGCTGAGAGAACAGCGGGGTCGCTGCTGCTGGGTTGCCCCGGAACTGCCGGAATACACCTTTTGGCTATAACTGGTTGCAGTGTTTTCTAAAAACTTTTGTTGTTGCTTAAAAAATACGGGCCAGATGAGAGCCCAGGGGGTTAGTTCGACATAGCAATGCAGTTCATTTTAAGGAGAGCGAAAAGGACAGAGCTATAGCAGTTACATAGCGCTGTCCCTTTCTCGCAGCATAATCTGAACTGCATAGTAAGTCATTATAACCCCACTGGAGGCTGACAGAATTTCCTCTTTGATCTGTAACGCTTAGCCTTTGGCCAATGTAGTTGCCAGCACTCTGTTCACACGAAACGTCATAAAAACGGGAAAAAAAAACCTGAAATGATTATAACATTATGTGCTTCAACTAACCTTATCAAAAATACAACCCATATTTTTTAAGAACCTTTGAGTACCTGAGTTGCATTTTCCGACCATTTATCAAGCAAGGCGTCTTCCGCTTCCGATAGGTAGAATCCTTTGAGTAGGGTAAGTAGGTCAGTGAAAGGTTATTGAAAATAGACCCACATAAATTTAATTTGCATTGATGAAACTATCTTCTTTGAACATATTTAAACCAATCTAACATACTCGTACCTATAATAAATTTACGGAACCCAAGCGCGAGTTTTTTTTTTCTTATTAAATCTGCTACTTCTACTCGCGAGACACTTGCGACTTAAGACGAAGCCAACGAAACCTCTTTGTTCTACATCTGTCCATCTGTTTAGGCTCTACGAGGGAACAAAGAACCATACATTTTTTACAGCTTCGAGATGAGAAACGAGCACACAGACCACCTGATGGTAAGTAGGATCTGTCACCCATGGACATTTGAATTCTCAAGCTCACAATCTTAAGGGTTCACCCCCAGTAGAACGAATATCATAAAACTTGTATGTCATAATAAAATTATAAATTTTATACAAAAGCCAAATACTATAAACGTCAAGTTACTATTATTGTTTCGTGGTGGGGACTGCCCTCCGTCTCACAACCAAACTCTATGTTGGTTCGTTTATAGCTAGTAAAGATTCGAGATTTGATGGTGACACACTAAATAAATCTTATGACTGATGATTACTAGAGTAAATGAATGTTAAAGTACAGAAAAACAGTTAAGAGCGTAACGTGTAAAAAAATATATTAAACAAAATTCGTTTCAGTCACCACCGTCTTCCGAAACCTTATTATTAATCAACCCTCCCCAAAACGTGCCCTAATATTTTCACGATGCGTATACCAACAGCGGGTTTTTCGCCACGTTGTTATAGTATTCGAAAAAAAAAACTGGGCTAGAGCATGACAGACCATGCGCAGTGTAGGGTTCCGAAGCCGTAACTGCAATCAAATTAGGCCTCGCACAAACTTAACTTTGCCGTCGGAAAACTGTTATCCTCATACATAGACATGGGTTGCCGTCAGTTTACCAACACCGCAAATATTTTTTCGGTAGGTATAAACATTTAAACCGTTTGTAACTTAAGAACCAATGAAGTTTACTTAGTCGTGATAGATTTCCTATAAAATTCACACATTCATACATTGAAGATATTTATCAGATTTTTAGTATTTGTAGTTTTGGCCGTAGGGGGGGGGCACTTGACTCTAACAAAAACTTTAAAGCTTAATATTTCATTAACGGTTTCCTAATCCCTTAATGTTTTAACAAACTCGCAAAATTTTTGAAAGGCCCTGTCCAACGAAACCCCACACTGGGGTAAACGAGAAAAATAAAATACACGCTACGACTAGGGGAGGTACACTAACAAAACAAATTCAACATATTATTTTACGACTTGGTTGGCGTGACTTATACTATGTATATTCATGCCAAATTACAGCTTTCTAATACTAACGGTCTCTGAGCTAAGCTGCGGACGAACGACCAAGGCGAAACTATAACGGTTCCTAGTTTGACTACGGAACCCTAAAAACGGGCCACATTTGTAACTTTGTTTTACCTCGGGAATTCAAGAAGCGAAGTTAACCACGTGTATGATTTGTCCTGGGACTCCCGGGTTCGATTCGGCCCGGGCGTTCCATTTTTCTCCGACCTTCCCGGGTATCCAGGGAAAGCCTTGGCAAGGCCTGAGCCTCCCCTCGTTTCTGATTGACAATCTTTGCATGAATATATGCAGGTAAATTTATTTTCGACGCGTGGCAATTCAATAAGGCATAAGATTTGGCAGGCGATTGGCGTGTCATACGTAGTTGACGAAGTTCATTTTGTTTCTGACTTCTAAAACTCTTCTCAAATACATAGGGTTCTGACTTGCCAGCAATTTCAATTCCGTTTTATCAATACACTCTCGAGCAGACATGGGCCCAGTTTCCGTGCTCATTCGGTGATCATTCTGCACTAGATTTCTAGCTTCGGTTTATAAAAAGAACGTATAACTTTTCTGATTATTATACTCAGTAATGTATTTTAACTTAAAAACTTCTTAAATTAACTTGTGAAGTTTATTTCGATGCATGCCTATATAACACTGCTACATTTTTTTACAGTACTTGGGCAGTACTACATACAGGACGGTTCTACTTGGCAATAACATAATGTGTGTCAAGTAAATAAGAGCTAACGCAACGTTAACAATATAATAACATATCAAAAGCAATATGCTTTCAGCCCACCCTAGTGGACCCTCACAATGGACGATCATATGTGACCGTTTAACAAGGAGTAAGATTGTCTGATTATTACGTTAACTTCGCCTCAGTTATCCACTTTCTACATTTATTTTTATTTTTCGTAATACTTTTTAAGAGTCTTGTATTTCTGTTGAAATCATGATGATGATGAGCGCCATCTTAACGCTAGAGACCAACTATACTAGAGACTCCTACATATTCCATCGCCTTAACGTGCTGATTTCTTTGCGATGTTTACACTAGCCATCAAAAAAATACCGCTACTGGCAATTAAAATATTAAATTGGACGAAGATACAAACTTGGCCCACTAAATTATTAAATCATTGACGTTTCCTCGTACGCCCGCGCGTATATTTAAAAAATATAAGCCTGGTCGCTGATCGACCTCGTCACCCTGTTATATTCAATTTTCATGTTACAGTAAGTGATAGATACTTAATAAAGAAAAACTTGGCCCAAAAAAAAACATGATTATACTAAAAGCCTTGCCCAAATTGGGTTAAAGGTTTTTTATTCACCTTTGTATTACGTAGTTTTACGTATTGAAAGGTTGTAATACTTTGGCACGTTCACGATATAACGTAACACAATATTGTTATTATTTAAGGATCGTGACCTTTTCATTCAATTACGGTATTAGCTTGCGGAAAACGAGTTATCCCGCCGCTGGGAGCACGGGGCTGGTTATCGTAACACAATAAGGAAACAACTTTAAAAGCAAAAATACTCTTAAGCTCAAGTTTAAATTAAAATCAACTTAACGTCGCTTACACGCGATTTCAATAAGAAATGAGTTCTGAAAACTTTTCCAATCGCAAACTTTGAGAAGGTATTGAATTGCGAACGAAATATTTGTAGAAGCGTTATTTGCCTTTCACTTCAATTGCAATATTTGAGCGTAGTTTGTGTGGCGTAGCACGAGCCTCCCGGCCGTAGCTCGTAGCGCTACGACTATGGGACCATAAGGGCTACGCTACAATTAAAAGGTTGCTGTTTTGCCGCTGTAACCCTCGACCAACAATGGGTTCACGCTGTACCGCTGTCGTTCCACCCTGGCATTTCGATCCAACCGGCCCAAAGATGTCTGGCTCTAATCATAATGCTCCGTCCTTAAACTTGTCGAGTGTAACAGCACGCTAGAGTGGGCAAGTGCAGGCCCAGTCCCCGTGACCTACATCTGCGACCCTCGCTCAGGAAGCTGCTAATTTCCACCGCGCGGGCTGCCGACGTCACGGCGGGGGGAGGCGCCGAGCTGCCTGCGGCCGACCGGCCAGTCTGCCGCTCTGCTCCGGTCCGCACGCACGCTCGCAACAACACCGCGACTAAACACGCAACCTCACAAAGCCGCCACTTCATTTTTTTAAAGTGTCCTGTATTTTTTGTTAGTGTGAAAAGGTGTTAAAAATATTGTTTGTATATCCGTGGCACGAGAGGCGGGCGGAGGCTCGGGCGGGGAGCGCTCCTGACACACTGGCTCAGTCGGCCGCGGGTCGCCGAGTAAGCACCATCGATTTTCCCGCAACAGTACGCGAGGTACGTAACATCACGTGCAAGTATTTTCATCGCGGCTATTTCCACGCGCCGCGTATTTCGAGCGGTCCGCGAGCGTTCAAGGCCGCGTCTGTTTGCGTTTACGTTTTCGAGATTACGTTGATGTTGTGATCGAGATCGCATTATCTGCTCACGTGGTCGGTGGAGGCACAGCGAATGGCTTTCACGGCTGCTGCGGGCACGTGCTGAGCGTGGCTAATGCGATAACGCTTCTCCGGTGGAGCCAAGGCTCCTCGCGTCTTGTTTATCCCATTATCATGCAAATCACACGAGATCTTAAACGCTCCAAATCGCTCGCTCGCTAATTCAAGGTGATACGTTAGAAACTAAAGTAAGCAGACGGACAGGTGCTGATGTTTGGGTCACGTCAGTGCGATGGGCATGATTAAATTGATCATGACCTACAGATCGCGATGCTGTAAATCAAACGGACGGTGATACGCGAATTGGCAGCTGTTCAGACAGATTCATTCAATGCGAGATGTAATCTTTACAGCACTATATAAATACGCATTGGATCTGCCGGTAACAACATAAGAATATATCAGGTCTATAATACTATCCGCCGATATTTTCTCTTATAATTCTGTAACATAAACTTCGCGAGTATTTTCACAATTCCTCAACATATTTGTTTTGTTGTATCGCCAATTTCCGCCGCTCGCTAGGTATCGCCGTAAAACAGTTATTAAATCCTTATCGCATATATTTCGCAATTATTTCACTCGAGAACGAAAATATTTCTCCATGACGACAAAACTTTAATTAACTCTCTTGCCAGAAAAAAAACACATCGGCCATTACTTTTACGACGAACCAGCTCAGTTTTTGTTACGTCTATGACTAGCCCGAAAGGTTCTGTGGGAAAAAAAACATTCGTAAAAACTAAGCACTCTTCCATTCCGCTGGCGAATTGACGGACGGAGTAAAGCTGACCTTTGAGATGAAACGACGGTTCAGTAATTCCCACGTCGACTTCCTAAATCCACGTTTTATCATTGAGAGTAAAAAATAACCTCGGGTTTAGTGGTGCGGAGCCCGAAACTGAATGGACAAAGGTCAGTGCAAATTGGAGCCTTGCCTCAATAAAGCCTTTGACAATAAAATGAGTATGGGCTTCAGAGTTTACTTATCAAGGGGTTGTCTGTGTGACTAATATTCAGAGGATTTGTGAAAAACGCCCGGAGCTAAAAATAGGAATAATTTTTGACAGCTTCGCATAGTCTTTTGACTTAGTTTTTCACCCCCTAAATAAATTTTAATGTCCAAAATGTATGAATATATTGTAGTTATTTTGAAATAGTAGGTTTTCGTTTTTTTAATTAGGATTATATTTTCTTGGAAATCATGACGTATGGAACTAGTTTTTCATAATATCTACAAGATATTCAAAAATCGTAAAAATGGTAGAGAATCGGGTTTACCATTGAATTGCCGACAGACTTTTAATCGAATATTATTTCAAAGACAACGTTTCAAGTATTTTCATTTCATCGACAAGTCATTGCGTCGTGGACTCGATACTAGGTAATTTGAACCGAGGTCTTTTAATTAGTAGTTCACATATTTCAATAAAATTCATGTCATGACTAATCATTTCGTGTCTTTTTAATTTGTATTTTTTTACTTGTAATAATATTTATTCCGCTTAAAATTATTTGAATTGGTAATATTTTGCTATCAAAACTAAACGCAATCACTCACTCTGCGCGATTATAGCTATGTTCCTAATTTATACATATAATGTTATGCTAATAATAATAAAAGTTATTGTAATAATAGTAATGTGTCATGTTTTTGTGTTCTTGGGGGTCGCAGTTCTAACCTAACCTAACCCACTTCTGTCAACAGTTCGTTTTCTTGGGGGTCGCAGTTCTAACCTAACCTAACCCACTTCTGTCAACAGTTCGTTTTCTGGGGGTCGCAGTCCTAACTTAACCTAACCTACTTTGATACACCAATAAATCTTGGTTTTATTATATATATTAATATGTCACACTACATAATTTGAAAAATGTATAAATGTGCAATAGGACATATAAAATTGTATTAAAGTAATACGTCGAAGAAATGAATTGCAATGTTTTGTAGTTGTACCAATTAAGATAATTTGAAACAAATCTGCGATTAAGTAGTATTCGTTGATTAGTATTTCCACGTAGTAAGATAAATTTAAATAAATAGTAGTTGAAATAAGATAACGCCAAACAATATTACTAGTACTAAAGTTTCGATGAATCGTTGTCGATGAAATAATATTCGATGAAAAGGTTGTCGACAAAACAAGGGTACACCAGAGAATCGCGATCGGATCTTGTATGAAACTTTAAGGTTCACAATCCCCTTGAGAGTTCAAAAAGAAAGTAACGTTTTTGTTAACAACTAGCTTTTGCACGTTACTATGTCCGTGTTGTTCGATTTAGCCGGAAAAAAAGTCGTCCGTCTCCTCGCTTAAAAATATGTCTATACATCGACCATGGCGTTAATCCGTAAAAAATATTCGTAAGGTTGAGGTTTTAATTTACTCAATACGGGTTTCTATTAAGAAATACAAAAAACCTACATTGCTTTACACTGCAACGATTTTCACACATACCATTCGGAACTTAATCGCGTAGGAAACTGAACATTTACCTCGACTTTTCGACTATGTTACAACAGCCGTGGTCAGAAAAACGTGTTCACTTGTAAAATGCTAATTATGACTCGAGAAACGTTCCGAGATGCCAGACGTGCTATATTTATTAAACAGCCCGCAACTGGGTACTATTTAAGTAGGTACCTTTTCTGTAAATGTTTACGAACGGTCGCAGTTGGATGGAAACATGAGTACCTTTTTATGTGTTTACAGCTCAGTTGATTAAGTTCGCCTTGGCTGGGGACTGGCGTATTGTAAACAGACGTGACATGACTGGCCCAATCACATCAAACGGTAGCTGATTTCATTGTCCTTTAGGAGAGGATAAATGAAACGTGGGCTCTATTCTTATCTGTATAACTGTATTGCTTTTGACTTGTTATCGTATTGTCAACTCTTATTTATTTGACAGTTATGGAGACCGAGTTAACAACAATACGCTAACATGTCAAGCAATATAGTTTTGCCGAGTAGAATAGAGCCCCAGGTACCTTGTTGTTACGATTACGCTTCGGAATTATAATAATTATTGCCTTAGAAAAAAAATATTTTTTTCATGTTACCATGCTTTAACAGCTAGAGAGACAAAACAAAGTAATACGGATATCGTAATTATACCATTGACGTAATAGTAGTTATCAAGTAAAAAAATCTACTATAATATCTACAACATCGAAATTTACGGCCTAGTGTAATTGTGTTAGACATGTGTTATAAATACATTAATGAACGGATAGTTATTTGTTATTTCTAATGACAATTATATCGTATCCTAGACTTTTTAAATTGTCCTCTTCTCTCCTGTGTCTCTAAGTTAAACCGCACATGATTTTTGGGCTTAGCAATTCGGTCATGCCGCTAGATAATGGCATAGTATTATGGGCCACGTATTGGTGTCAAGGCGGCTGGCATCACCCGGCCAAGTCAACGCCAAAACGGACGAAGCATTCGGCAAAAACTGCCACAGATACAGAAGCACTACTAATTTTAAATATGGATCCATGAATATTTTGTGTTCTGCAAAAACTGCCACAGATGCACTACTAATTATAAATATGCATATAGTAATATTTTAGCTTACATACATGCATACCTTCACGCCTGTAAATGGGGTAGGCAGAGGTAGAGAATTATCTACAACCCTAAAAACTCGTTAATAATTATGTAACCACATTCTGTACAAGGCTAAGACTATTAGTGACAGGTTGCAAACCCCTCGCCTAACAGTACTACAAGCCTTTATTCCCTTATATTTTAGGTTAGTTTGTAGATTATACAGTATTATAAAGTCAGCATAATACAAGTGTATCCACTTTAGTACAGTTTGACGCGTTTAGTTTAGTTGGAAGTGACCCTGCTTACGAAGCTAGCGGACCTGGTTTCGATTAATATATGGGCAAATATTTGTGGGCTCGGAATATGTATTTAAGTATGTTTTTCTGAAAGTTTATTGTTGTTTAGTACTCGTAGTTCAAGCCTAAAGCTAGGTAAATGGGTATATTTTCCCCTGACATTTATTTATTTATATCGTAACCCTTTTTTGTAGTTAATGAGCTACCATAGAACTATTTCGTTATAACAGAGTCAAGTCACGAAAGAGAAATTACGACAAAATTAATGATTGACTTTTTATGACAGGGTTCTATTGTGACTCGTCATTAGTCGTGTAACATTGGGAAATTTATAACACGGCTAATTAACGTATAAATCAAACTGCTAAAATATATAGATATATATTTGATTGTACTATAAAAGGCTTTAAGTGGCACTTGTGAATCCATAGTAGGTACACTAATTAAAGAATAAGTTAGTAATGTATTTCGAAGGTCAATCCGGTACGGCTAAGTATAATTAAATAATTTAGGTATTCATACTTCAGCTATTAAATAAAAAACACGTAAAAGTTTAATTATTTAACACTGATACGGCTAAATTAGTATTACGTTACCTCGCCATTCTGAAGAAAATTTCTTTAACGTATGTTTTTAATAGGTGTTCCTAATGAAAACTTTTTTTTTTACATCAGGGCATTGTAAAATTACACTTAGGTAATTTATTTTATATTGTATTGGCTTACCACATCAACAGTTTTAGAACTCAACGTCACCTCAAACATAATAAACTCATTTTATCGCTCATTTCTGAGTTTTCATACAATTTATTTGACTTTCGACTTCACCTTTATAAACTTTTGCAAACTTCTGCAAAAACATCTAAATAATTTTACCTATAACTCATAATAATAACAACATGTAAAAATCTACAAAATAAAGATACAATTTACGAAATAAAATCTAGAGTCACAATACTATTTATTTGTTATATATCAGCAACCGATTAGTTAGCTTGACTCTAACCCAAGAATTAACCCTCAAATGATACCTTTTAGACAGTTTAGTCTGACCAGACTATTTACGATTAGGCATTAGCGTAGTCTAGTCACGCAATCGACGACGAAGGCCTTTTCCTTGTTTGAGTTTTCCTTTTGAACTCGTTTGCGGAGCAGTTAAAAGGTAATCTTTTCTAATTATACTTTGTCGTCCACGTTTCCTTCTATGTTTAATTCTATGCATCGGTAGTTCCATTTTTAAAGCTGTACTGGCCGAAATATATTTTGAATATTTTTGAATAAAGAATAGGAAGCGTTCTTTTAGTGATAAAGTAATTTCTAATGTCTATGGGTGTCAGGTGTCCAATGCATTCTTTTGCAGCATAAAAAAACCGGTTAAGTGCGAGTTGGACTCGCGCACCGAGGGTTCCGTATTTAAGATAATATACTTGGTAACCGCAAAAGAAAATACTCATTTTGTTATGAGCTGTATTTTCGATGCAATAAGATCCATTTTGACTAGCCCAAATTTTAATAAAGATTTTCAAAGTATTTTTGGTAGTTCTCAAAAACTGTAAATAATGTGCACTATACATCAGGACTTTTTCAGATTGTTTTATTTATAAACTTCGGAGATAAGGGGGAGGGACCCATCATTCAACCGCCCATTCTAGACCCCCTATTAAATTATTTATAAAATTAATTTCATGTTTTTTTACTGAAAACAGATGCGGGCAAGCAAGTTGTAATAAATAGGTATTTTAAGTTTTAAGTTGAATAAATTCTATAGTTTTATAGTTTGTATCAAATTCACTTTATTTTTTATTGCCTTAAAATTTGAAATGTCTTCGTATTTTGTATAAATTACTTGAACTTTTTAACTACATTCAAAAATACTGCCCAGTCTCACCAATAATAAACCTAGAGGTGTATAATACACATTTTTAAACCCATTACAAAATAACCTAACGTGACCGCGTTATCACCGCGCGTTCGAAAACACGTCCGAGATGTAGAGATAAGCACGCGATAATACTATTTTCTCAATGAAACGCTACTTTTTATCGATTTATTTCGTTTCAACTGACACATTTCACATACAAACCACTTTTACTACTAACTGACGGTTTGACGCTCTATACCAATTTACAAATACTAATATGATTACGAAATAATAAGCAGGATACGCTAAAAATGTACACGGAATACAGTAGTGGTGGGATGTACATTGAGATAAATAATAATCATATTTTAAGACTTACATAAATACAAATACACTCATCAAAAATGTGTAAGGATCAAAATAATATAGGAGATATACCTCCTTATTCTTAGTCCTTATTGTATTTTTATAAAGTCCAAAAGTAATTAATCTCTTTTTAGTGACTACTTACTCAAACATTAACAAACACGACACATTTCTGTGGTCCTAGTAAAAAGGTTGTACGTTGTAAGTGAAAAAGGACTTAAGTCTAGTATACTCTGCTTACGTATATACCCTTTTTTATTATTATTACGAGTCAGGTCGAATTAAACCATTTTTCACTAGGTCCCCAGATTTAGCCCCGTTGGTTATGAACCTGCCTACAAAGATAGCAGTTTTTCGATTCCAGTCAAACGCTAATGTTGATGCGATGAGCGCGATATTTTTTTCCCGAATCTAAGGTATTTTCTATATATCACTATGTTTATGATTGCCAAATACCCATAGTATGTACAGTCACGTCAAATAATAGACACAGTAAAACATGCCGCAAGTGAATAAGGTTGTGTAGCTATATATATATTGCAGAAACTTATTGTTAGTGTATGTACATATAAACACTCTGAAGACTTTTTTTAAGCTTAGCGTTAGCTTAGTTTATGATTAAGTATATTATCTGCTTTAGATTGTCCCCTGATATATATTTACTTAAGAAATACATTTTACTGCAGAGTAATTAACGCTACCTCACTACACTCTTCTATCTTGTAGAGTACACGTATGATACATGCTTCGCATTGGTAGGTACTGACGAGTACAAAGATGATTATCCCATTGCAATAAGGTGTAAATTTGTGTAGATATGTTTGACCTCGCCTATACGTGCTAGTGATGTGTATCTGGACATCTTCCCATCGATAAGGTGAATCAAGTGACGCCATCGTAATCTTAGTGTCGGTCTGTTACACAATCGTCACCTTACGCGTCGCCGGTCACAATAAGCACGTGCCTCTACAACATTGACTTATGTCGGTACACACTTAGTATTGGTAGTGGTGATAGCGCCTTGTGCAAGGTCCATCATCGCCAAGCAGCAGTGTTCGCATTGTTGTGTTCCGGTGTGGGGATAAAACAACCGGTAACTACGGTACTAGCATGGAGACATTATTTTTACGTGTTGGCAACGCATTTGCGGTCTTAGGATTGAGATTTCAAATGTCTATGAGTTTACAGACCCCACTTACCATCAGGTGGCCTGTGTGCTCGATTGCCTTCTCCAGGCCATAAGGCCTAAAATGTTGTAACGGAACACATAACCTGCCGTTTAAATAATACGTCCGTCGAGTTTTAAAGCGATATGGTTAAAATAATCACCTACTTGTGTCGTCTTGTACAGCGTGTTCAGATATTTTTGAGCGTCTTGTATAATCCGATATATTCGATGGCGACTGGAAATATTCGCAGCATTAGAATTTTAATGAAACTTTATGAATTTTGTTTGTCAACTTTTTAATTTTAAATTAATGCGAACGAACAAAAAATGGTAAAAATATTATAAAAATAGTTTTCTTTGTGATATACATAAAAGAACTTCAGTTTTAATGAACATTGTTTTGGTAACAATGCCAGAAGACGAAAACAAGCCATTTAAATAGAAACTCGCCAAAAACAACAAACAAATCACACGACGCGAACTTTTCTTATAAAAGTGTGTTCTTTTTATAAATATGTATAGTATCCAACTTTATAATTACACCAAGGTTTGTTACGCTGCCGCATTCTTTGTCTATTTCTATCTATTTTCACTGTAACTGGTTCTAATTAATTTTGTTCCCGACACATAGTTGGAATGTTTTTTCCTCCAATTACAGGCCGTTTTTCTTAATTAATAGCCCCTAGATTAATTACTCTTGAGTAAACTAGTTACGCAGAGTTATTGGATTTATCTTTCGGGACCGTATCAGCATGTAGGTAAGAAATTCTCGGCATTTAATTGTTTAACGTTGCTTAAACAAATGAGTTTTAACTGAAGTAAACAAAGTCAGACCACTTAAGGGATATGACTTGTGTGTATAAACATCTGTTGTTATTTTTATATATTTAATACAGCTTCTAAGACTTCACTAATATCTACTTAGACATTTCTATGCTACTGTCAATGTATATATAAATATATTTGACAAGGTGGTTGTATAGATATAATAGCTTTCGAATGTACAATATACTTACTTACGCAGGCAAAACAGAGAAGTTAATTACAAAAGACGACTTCTTCTCGACAGGCTTATTGTAAATTCACGTCCTAAGATATTGTTTGTACGTTCAGATAGATGGGACAATATACACTCGTCAGTTAATAATCCGTCTGTTAAGTTGAAAATAAGATTAGGTACCTTAGGCTTAGACAGTTACTTCTTTACGAAACACTGTTTTAAATTAAATTAATTGATATATTTCTTTGTCAAAAAAAATCGATAGAATATCATATTAAATTTCCCCGGTACACATTTCATTTGAGACTAACATGATCTCCAGAAAATTTATTCCATTTTAAATTCAATTATTTAGGGAAAAAATTGCCCAATACATCGTAAAATCCATTTACTTACTTAAATTAGTTCGATGACAAAGTCATCGCAGAGCATTCGGTCCACTCTATTATTATAATTCCTAATGCAAATACTTCCACTTATATTATTAATGAAATGTTATTTTGCAAAGTGTGATCACTTAGCTTTTGCGGCTTTGTTTATATGAAAATCTGGAAACGTCTTACTTTTAAATGTGTGAAACAAAAAATAAATATGAGTAAAATAATAATTGTTGTTGCATATATTTTCGAAATAAACTGATAAACTTTTGCTATTTGACCTAATGATGGACTGATTTGTTCTTTGTTTGTGTTGTGCGATAATGTTTAAGTAAATAAATGCATCAGATTTCTTTCCTATAGTTACGAGTATCGATCCATCTTTGCACTATATTTATCTTGTTAATGAATGCGTACAGAACCATTAAGGATCTCGCGTCTGCGCCTAACTCTATTTACTATCGAATTAATCAACCTGAAATCCATTTTGTGTTAATGATGGAGGATTACGCCACGACAAAGTCGGGTTTAACATTTCATTCACGTATCTACCTCTTAATTCATACTGGGATACTGCAAACTCTAAATAATAGCAACAACATTCTGTTTTTTGTGATGATCACAAAACAGTTAAAAGAATTGGTCTGGTTTTTTGATCAAAAGGACATTGAAGCCGCCATTTTAAGGTCAAAGGGTACCTACTCCGAAAAAAAATGGAAAAAGGCGCGCTATGTCGTAAGATGCCGTTTATTCACATGAATACTCTCACAAAGCTTAAATTTTGGTTCTGCCCTCCGATAGTAAAAAGGGCGCATCTAACATTTTTGCCAAAAAAACGTGTTGACATGAGCAAAAAAGGCACATTTGCTGGTATTTTTTTGGCATTGCATCTCTTTCATTTGCCATACATAAATATGACGTAAATGCAACGCGAACCTATATTTGTTAAATAACCAAGTGAAGCGATATGCCTACATAGTTCACGGTTAGTTATCCAGAGCCTGGCTCAGTTGACGTCCGCTTTAATCATAGTATCCTGATTGAGTACCGCAACAACTGGTTGTGTAAAACAGGACCTTTGCTGACGACAGAAGGTTTAAACTCACTTTACTGGCGGCTCATAGCAACATCGCCATATTTGTGTAGTAAAAAGCATTTCCGATGAAGAGAGACCTTATAAATTACACTTATTATGCTTCTAAATGCGGTGAAGCATCCTTTTACGATGGAACAGAAATGTTTAATATTGCTACTAGTTAATATTTGACATTCTGTTAGTACTTAAAATATTCGAGTTTGAGTAGAAATAGGCTGGTGTAAGTGCGTAATAAGCAGGAAGGCCGTAGGTAAAAACGCATGTCTTTTTTACAATTTTACGATGTGTATGATTGCGCGATTAATATTATAGGTACCTAGGTACATATTATTTCTAATGTGACAACCGATCCATTATTTTTTTAAAGCAGAAAATATTTGACCCAGACCTTGTCAATCGGGCAGACATTACAGGTGTAGACGATGTTTACTTCGTAGTTATTTGTAAGATAGAGGGTGAAAGTAATAATAATACAGGTCGAGTATCTGCGAGCGTGCCAACTTCACGGACACTTAGTATAAATTTTCCAATTTCTACTGGCAGACGTTCAAAACCCGACAATGTGCCGTCATAGCACTTCCGCTGATATTTATGACTTTATTCCTTGTGAATAATAGTAATGACATAATTTTTTGTCGGGTAAGTTCCGCAACGTAACGATGATAGGACATATATTAAACGCATTACATCAGGCCTTAACGCAATTAAAACGAACAAAATCATTGTTCGACGAGGGATACGGTAGAATTAATTCTACAATATCTTAAACACACCACATACTTGCATTAAAAGTCTTCCAAACTATAGGACTACGCTGTAAATAGAGCAGTAGTATTCATAATTAATGTTGTATTATTGAATTAGTAACCACTAGTGTATGCTAACTCGTACTATGTATTGTTTGCTTAGACTGGTATTCAATCGAACTTGTAACCACCAAAAGTAGATTCGTTTTTGCTCTGAACATTGTGGAAATTTAATAGAAAAAAGACCTAAACGCTTTAGGGATATTATGCAGATACCATTTTTTTTTGTTATGCTAAAGAATTCTAGCCAAATCCAGCAATCGATGTGGGCTAATCTCGATTTGGCGAGCGGGCTAATGTTAGGTGTGACCTAGAACCGAGGAATATCGATTTCTAAGCCTTCTAATAGCACGTTTAGCATTTGTAGTTCTTTGAAGTTTAACTGCATCAATATAACTTGGTATTAATGTTTTATAGGGATTGTGGGTGCATTTCAATAATCCATTATTTTCATGGAATAAGTCGTGTTTCTGTTAATATTTGGACTACTATTTTTAGTCTGACTTTGCCGAGTACTAAATTACCATAAAATCAACTAACGAAAAGTAATTACAATAAGCATTGAGTGAATTCTGCAGAACGTACTTACACTCCAGATGTGCTTCGAAAACGTTTGCTAGCGGTGGTTATTGGAAGCAAACAATCAACTGTGAATTGTAAGGGACAGTCATATTGCGGAAGCTTACAGCTCTCCGTTACATGAAGCGCCAGCTGTTTCTAAACAGCTCTCAGGCCTTTATTATCTGTAGTATAAATCACTGGTTCGATACGTTTAAGCGTAAACTGATAAAGAGCTCTGACTGGCAAAGAGTTGTGTCCTCTTTTGAACTCTATTACGATGCAATAACGTAAAAAAGTGAATAAATCTTTGTAGTCAATTGTACGAATCAAACGATTCCGAGTTCGACATCTGATGAGGGAAATAATTGTATTTGAACACCTGAATTTTGTTTCCAATGACCTCTTAGAGTATATTTTTACATAGCATAAAACAAACTCGCTCTCGCTGTCTATTATCTTTTAAATTATGCAACGGATTTTAATGCAATTTTCAGTAACAGATAGAGTAATTTAAGAGGAAAGTTTATATCAATAATAAATGTTCTGTGTGCACTTGTTTGTGTACGGGCGTTACAGACACATCACATAAACCGAATCGAAGCGAAGGCGGGTCGGCACTAATATTAAAAACGAACAAAAGTAACGGGTTAAAAGGTTACGCTTTTACGTCGAAATTTGGAATGAAGATAGCTTAAGCCCAAGAAAAGACATAGGATACTTTTTACCTGCTTAAAACTATTTATATGTGGACGGAGTCGAGGGCGACAGCTAAGTAAGTAGGTAACATAAAACGGGGTTATCCCGGAGTATTTAATCATGACCTTTTTTACCGTAAACACGTGCTACGTGCGTAATAAGCGCAAAACAACAACATTATTCATGTAAATGTTTGCTACCGCTTATAATGTCTCTTATCCGCCAGTCAATTGTCCCCCGCCATGCCGTTCCGCTCAACACGCTTCGTCAAAGTAAACAAGACGTAATGTCTAGAGAAATGTTAATTTCACACCAATTTACACTTTGAAGATGTTGCGTCAGTGATGCATCTGTTTTGTTGGCTATGGCGCAGTGAAATAATAATTGTAGAATATTTCGTTGATGCTAGTCAACAAGATATTCAGAAAGTTGTGGCACTGTTGAATAATTTTACAATATCCTACAACAGGCAGTCAGTGTTGTCTTGGCAACATAATATCCTTGGTTTCACTATAATTGGTAAGCTTAGAGTAATGATACGGATACAGGGGGATCCTAAATGTAATTATACCACCTTAAAAAACCTTGCCGAGTCATTTAATGGACCTATTTAATTTCCGACAGCAAAGTATGGCAAAAAATATTTTTAGACTCCTTTCATGGGTGCTTTCTTAACAAACTTTGAAATACATATCAAATAGTTATTTTCTGATAGACTGCAGCCGTACAACCAGTTACACTTTGAATCTACGAAGACGCTTTTTGCAATTGCATAATATGGAATAAAGCAGTATGGCACGTACCTTACTACTCTCTATCTCTATCCATAGCTATGATACTCGATCACGATCACACGTTTTCTTACTACCAACCGATTGCTATCACACTGGCTTTCGCATTTGATATACATTATTATTTGTTGATTGGGTAATGCATACGATAAAAGTCGGTAACAACATAAGATATCAATGGGTATTGAGGAAGATTATTCTTACATCCGTAGTTGTAGCCGAAACTATCTTTGATATTGTCAAAGTAAATAAATATCAGGCCAGAATCTCACACACGTTGACCTAGTTTCAAACTAAGCTCTAACCTTGTCCTATGGGAAGACAGCTAAATATCCAAGATTTCTCGAAAATCTTTCTATAAAGGCGCGACGCTCTCTAAAATCTCGAGCTCGGCTTATTCCTGCAACGTTTCCATGCCACTGCGTCACATGTTATCTCATCTCCGACAATCTGTTTGAACTAGCTGCGTATCCAGTCCAATGCGGTAATGCTCGGCAAAGTAGGATATTGAATGATGGAGTCACTTCCCGAGGCCTTAAAATGCATCCGTCAAACGCAATTGATGTTGCCGCTTTATCAATTTAAACATGTTATAGTAGTAAATATGCGTAATAAGATGTTTACCTTTACTGGTATATACAAGTACTATTATAGTGTTTTCAATTCAAGGCGGCGCCTCTTGCCAGGCAAATTGAGATGCGTTACGCGGCTGCGTCAATGTATGAAAAACTGCACATATTTTGGGTAGAAATTTCAGTTTACTTACAGTTACCATATTTGATAAAATAAACAACCTGTATATAATAGAATATCCATCTTTTCATAAAGCGCCTCAGGTAAGCCGATGTTGTTGTTTCCGGGCCAGACAGAATCAGTAATTCTGCTTTCAAAACATCTTCAACAAATTGCAATTGGATTTTCTCATCATGCTGCAACATTTTGAACTTCGTTGTTTTTGGTTTAGACCCAGTTCTATTCTTTTTAGCTAATTTAATGTAATATTCAAATAGTTTAATCTGCTAAATCTTCGACGGCTGTTGGTTTTTAGTTAATTGTTAACGAGATCACCAAAAGACAACAAGACAAGCCATAGATAATTTGCTAACAATTGGCGTGGTTGTTAACGATTAGCCGAGGAAACGGTTAATTAAGTATATTCATATTATTCTCACAATCCAGAGAGCTTCTTAATAGCAACAAATATAACAATTCTTAAAATAGTATGCGATTATAAAATCAAGAGAATCGTTTATACAAGAAAATTACTCATTATGACGACGTTTTTTACGTAACGGTAACGACACCTATTTATTTCTTAATGTTGGTCAACAGAATTCCAGTAACTACAGATCTTAAGATACGTCATATGTTCACTGTACCGTCGTGGGGTTAAATTATACTAGAAAATTAATTTTAGGTGTGATAGTACAGGATGCTCTTTTTTGAACCTAGAATAAAGTGTGTCAAAATATATATACATCGTGTTCTTAAACTCATTCGCTGATAGTCTATTGTTTTTGCCGCAGTCCATCTGTCTATTTAGCCGTCTAATCGTAATCAGAATGTGATCGCGGCCCTGACAGTCCGCGGCGGGTGCCAATGTCACCCATTCATGGCCCGCGGACGTTTGGCTCACCGGTGCGTGACACGGTTTTATTTATGTTTGTTACGAGCCATTGCGGAGTTCCCATGGATGCACAGTGCACTATACTATTCTCTCATTCATCTGTCCACAGTTTTGTTAAATAGTAGGCTTTAGTTTAAAAAAGACGAATAAATTTAGATTACTTAGCGACACCGTAAAGTGACCTAACTTCAAATTAATCGATTATTTTAATCGTTACCCTAACCTGACCAAATTATTCCATTATATAAGTGAAAGGGAGAAAGTTATTTGCAAACTGTGTTAACAAATCTGTTTGCTTAATTGGATCGGTTTGTTGGTCGTTATTACGATAACAATAACTGATAAACACCTGTATATAACAAAAGACTTGAAAAACGCCTTCTTGAATTTTCTTCAGTATTTCAACAGAATGTTAAATTATAGTCGTTATCGTCAATTTACTGGTTCCTCCTGTAATTACTTAAATCAAGTTCCAAACGTTAACTAATAAGTAAGATAATTTGATTAGCAGCCCGTGGAAACACCCGTTTGATCGTCGTCAATTACAATCACTGCCGACCTCTTGTCGACCTCAAACCAAAAGGTTGGGACTCCGCTGGAATCCCAAACGGTGTATTCAATCGTAACTCTTTCATGTAAGGTTTAGAATATTATTAGCAGGGTAATTATTAACAGGGTGTTTCATTAGGTGACTCTGAGCTTCTCAGCAAAAATTGACATTTATTTAATGAGAAGGTTAAATTATATAATTTACCTTATGAAACAGCCAGCGACTTTCTCCGCGTTTAATCATTTAAGGTTATTTTGTTCATATTTTCCAAGACTAAAATCATATAGATTACGTGTACCTTTATTATAATAATACATAAATAGTAAACAGTGAAGTAGTATGATTTTATATTAGTTTGTGTTATGCAATACGTAAACTTCTTCCAATTTTATTTCATGGCATAGGTATCAAAAGCAATATAGCCGACAAACATCCATACATTTTTTGTAATAAAAACCAAAAACCCACTTTACGTAACTACATATAAGGTAGTTTTTGCTGGTCGCCCACCATCAATATAAAAGCTGGTTTACTCCGTTGCTACCAAACAATGTTTGCGTACGATTTAACAGCATCACAATTGGTGTGAATTGATATTTCACATCGCACCGTGGCCTTGTGACGTCACCTGCAATGTCACGTCCATCGCGTGACGGTTTATGCGTGACTTGGCAACCAACGTAGATAGAACTGTAGACATGCATAACAGATGAGCCGAGAGGGGTCAGGGATGACTAGTTAATGCACCGGAAAGGTACCTACTAAAAAAAAATATGGTGTTTTAGCAGCCTTGTTTTGAAGTTCAGTTTGCATAAATTCATTCTTACTATAGAATAGAATAGAATAGAATATTTATTAGTAAGAAATATACATCGTCATTATATGTTAGATGTTGTTAACATAAACCAAATAATTCAGTATTACACAAAACTAACATTTGAAAACTTACTGAGGTAGGTTTTTATACAAATCCCTTTTTGACTTCATTTTCAGTTGCACCAAAATGACTATCAATCTTAAATGCCTCGTTAAACATAAATTCAAAATCAATTTTAGCTTTTGCAAGCATAAAACATTATTGTGGTTTAAAGCAAGACATGAAATTTAGTTAGGTCATTTGTCATCTTCACCAGTGACCTCGGTAGAGTCAAGGGCGCGACGCCAGGCATTGTTCGGTCACCGTTTCATTGACGTTAGGTGATGTAGCTGTGAAGTCTAGATACAGCTGTATTTATCTAGGTATCTAAGTTAACAATTGTCTAACCAGTAAGAAAGCATTTTTTCCGGTTCGTGGAAGATACAGGGCCAGTTGTTGTTACTAAAACAAAACCACGTATACACACACTATGTAAATACCGCTACTTTTACCACCAGGGTAAAAAAATATTACCTCTGTTATCCTCTGGATTGAGATAAAAATAAAGCCAGAGATAAAATCGATTCTGCAGATCCCTAGAATACCACGAATAAGAAAAGAAAAAAATATGTAAATTTATTACGTCGTAAAAAAGAGTGAAACGAGAAATGTACAGTTATATTAACAAATATTGTCTCTTTTTGAAGATACAATATTATCTCATCTTATGTAAATTACCTAATTAAATAATCTCATTTGTTATTACGTTTTAAATTTCAATGACACTGATATATTAAAACTTCACATTCGTATTTGTCGAATGTTAACAAAACAGCCCTCGTAGTTGCCAACTATTCGTATACAGATACGTTACAAATAAAACAATAGTGAGTATAAGGTTTCGGACAACAATAGATTTGATAGCGTTCTTTGTAATAGATAGGTAGTGAGATCCTGCTGACGAAAATAATATTTTTTTAAGATCCCTCTTTTGTTATTAACAGAACCCATTACGGCACTATTTTACAATTAATTATACATTTTGAGTTATTAATATGTATCACCCTGTAGATATTACCGAAATTAAATTTATTTAATTAGACAATGTTTTACTATTAATGAAACCCACAAAATTGCTTGTCTGTTAATAAAAATGAATCGTGTTTTATTCCAACTGGGAGCAATCTAACCAACCAGTTAATTATTTTGATAATGCATCTTTGTTAAGCGACTGATTAATATGTCAGTTTTCAAAACTTGCCCTCCTTATTTTATCGAAACCACCGTAAAAGGGTAGAACTTATTATAGAACGATGACGTGCAGGTAATGTATTTATTATAGTTATTGGGTGATCCGGCCTTGGCTGTATTATGCCGTGTGTACGCCGAAAACAATAAAGCTTCCGCTATTAGGCTAAAGGGGTAAATTCACGTAATCGTTATTACGTTATTCATTCTAGATTCAGTTACGATGATTATGTATTTGTTAAATTAATGTATAACGATATTACATGCTGCATCAACTAATATACAATACAATACAAACATTCTTTATTGAACGCCACATACAATAACAGCATCGAAAGTAAATATAAAATATAATGCTACAAATTGGGTCAACAGGCAGTCTTATAGCGATCTCTTCCAGGCAGCAAACAAATAAGGGAAGTTAAAAGATAAACTGCAGGATAAGGTGCAAGACTAAAATAATAAATGAAATATAAAAAGAAAAATAACATGTATTCAGAGAACTTAGGTATACATGCTGTATGTAAAGTTTTTGGCAAGCGGCCATAATTTATGATGGTAGGAAATAATGGTAGCATAATTGAAAAAAAACTAATGTAATTCATAACAACATAATATCAATTTTCCGACACAAAGAAACCTAGATTCGGACATATCCAAAAACAATAGCTAAAATAGGAAAAATATTACACTATCCCACGCGCCCGCATCAATCAAGTTTTTCCCGGGTCTTTGGGGAATACGGGATAAATGGCAACATTAATCATTATGGACGGGCGGCCCAGTTTCCCGGTGTCGCGTTTATCTGCGATATCTTCAATTTATCCCAGTGTTGCCAGACAAAGGATCAGAATATCCAGCAATCAAAATATGTATTATAACGATAAGTCCACTCTTTCTTAACAGTTTTTAATCTGACTATTTAATCTTCAATCTCGTTCAGTTTTCAAATTATTTTTAAAACAGGATCACGCTATTAACGAAACAAAAGAACGTGATGAAATTTACAACGTTTCCTGGAAGCTAAAAGCGTTTTAAAGTTTCCTAAAGCAATTTATCCTGGGCATTGTTATGGGCCGCAAAGTTTGGAGAGGTATGACACCCGATCGATGGCGCCCGCTGCCCCAGTGCTCCACGACTAGACTATGAAAGAGAAGTATCGTGTACGTAGTAATTTGCAGCTTGTATAGTAATCGTAGTACTACGTAATAAGCAAGTAAAAGTAAACTATCTAGTTTATTACTTCGTCTGGGCTGTTTGCTGTTAGAAGCTTGTGCAAGAGAAAGTACACTACACACGTTCACTGATTTTTACAGATATTTAATAATTTCATTGCGTATCTAAAAGTAAAGTGACGGTTACATTTGGTTTAAAACTCGTGACGTTTACAGTATTGCCTTAGTAGTCAGTCACGAAAATACTTGATAAAATTAAATTAACATGTGTGAAATCGTGTTTGAAACAATGTAAAATACCGGTGTTACTAAGTAGACCACTGTTATAAATTGTACGTAACGTAACCAACCGTACCTCTAACTTTGGGTTGAAGTTGTCATGTGTACACAAGTAATCGAAATCGAACTAGAATTAAGCAAGCACGAACAGACTAACCACAAAGGAATACAAACTCAACCATACATTATTCCGAATCAAACCAAAACACAACTTTAAGTCCCCAGCTCGCTAAATTTCGTATAGAATGGACTCCGTAAAGAGTCAACGGCACTGAATGATACCCCTAGAGGGTGTAACTTAAACTAACCAATTATTGTACTAAGATACTCAAACATTGTTAAGTCTAATTTCGCCGATACACGTAGTTACAAACAGGGTTAATCGTAAGTTTTACGTCATCGCCGTCTTTATGGGAATTTGGGCCTTGTGGGGGTGGAGGAGGGGCGGGTTCCCCCTGTGCCCGAGACCCGATTTGACGTCACTGCGTTAGTCGGTCAGGGGGTTAGAATCGACTAAATTGCTTTTGTGAGTTTTCTGAATGGTTGCTTCTAAATAGTGCAATGATTTAATGTTTCGTATTTAATACTGGGGCTCTACTTTATTATATTAATATTGGTGATATTTGGGATGGAGTTTCAGCGAGTTGTTACTTTAATTAGTAATAACTAAATATGTGATTAGAGTGAAAATAAAGATTTCCGATGCCATAGACGTTCCATAGAAGAAAATTTTGAAATCATATAATCTTCGTATGTAATGTGCCTACTTTTTAATTTTATTAAGTAATTTAAGACTTAACTAACTGTATTTGGAAACTCAACTGTCAATTTTATTTGTTTGACAATTTCATAATATTACGCGTCAGGTTTTTGATTAACGTCATGACGTAAATCCACACCCGTAATCAAAATCCCTATTAAATTTTCTTCTAATCGAGTAATAATGTTGTGAATATTATATGAGCTGCCACACCTACTCATTTATGCCTTTTCTTTCGTTATAAATCATAATAATACGTCTGTTTTAACGGTTTACGCTTTTTTATGGCTGAAACTGTAAGTAGCGTTTTTTATTTCGTTTTGAAGCACGCGCGTTTTTTTTAATAGCTATTTAAAGGGTAAATTATCATTTAAAAAATCAACACCACTTGTTGTTTACTTTACAAACAAAGATTTAGGATTATTTAAGCATTATTTACCTTTACAAAACCTTTGTATACCTCGGATTTAAATCTGCGTATCAGATATTTTTTTACCACTCAACATAAATAAGGTTAGTAATAGAATAACAGAATTAGTATTCCCGACACGCAAATATTTAAGTAGAGTTATATTTATGAGTAACATTAACATGGTGATAATTGGCTTAACAAGCCAGTCGTGAATACGCAGCGAATACCAAACAGTGCTGTATGAGTTATTTGTAAAGCACGCGAAACTAATCGAGTGACGTTATGAACGTTACGATACTGTTGCTAAGTGTGTTTTAAAATTGTAATGACGAGTAGGTGACCGCTGGTGCTAAGTTTTGTTTTATTTTCTTTGTTGACTATACTTTAGTTCGCTTGACATTGCAGAAATCACTATCACATGAACACCAAATATAATAAGAAGAAGAGTAATCCAACTCAACCCTTCTTTCCTACTATTATTGTTAAAGCGTGTGTGTATGTTTTGACGTTTGAATGTTTATCTTTCGATGGCATAAAGTGTGGTTTAGATGAAATTTGGCACAAGCACACAGTTTTTACATGGACAGAGTGGCAGGCCAAAGCTAGTTCTTAAACTAAAGTAACTTCAGTACTTTATCGCGTGTAATAGTGAAGTTTAAGTCACGCCGCGACGCTTTGAGAACTTTTCTCATCTCACGGCCACAGGAATACTGCAGTTCTGCATTGTAAGAACTGTTAGAAGTTAAAATATCGTATAATTGCGTAGCACGTCTTGTGAAGCGTAGCGGGGTCTACAAGTGCTACGGGTACGATATGCTAAAATGTCTGTTGTGTGATAAGATCGATGTTCTTGTAAAAGTCAATTGATTACAAAAGTAGCACTTGGCTTCGCCTAAGCAAAGGTAAAGTTTTCAGGCGAGTTTTCAACAATTTGACAGTTTAGGCGGTTTTAACTTTTAAAGCTATACCGCTCTTAGCGATGATACGTAAATCAAATAATGTCTTAGCAATTCAATTATTTTTTTGCTTCATGTAAAATCGATACTTTAATTTTATTTATACGCGTTTAAACAATTGACATCTAGGCCATATCCGTCAAACAAGGGAAACGCCTTGACACCCTGTCCAGCCGTCACGATAGCATTGTCACTCCGGCGCTGCATTGTGTCCGCATAATTCCATCTTTTACGTCACCCTAGTATCACAGCTGATAAAATGTGACAATGGGCTGCGCTTGCATTGTTCGGATTATGATTTATTATGAACCTTGGGGATAAGGCAGTTATATAACTATTGAAGGTCAAGCTAATAAAGTTACACGTTCATTGATAAGAGCTAACTAAGTATTAGGTAAGCTAGCCCAGTTAATAGTTTCAAGAAACATGCGCTTAATTTCTTTACACATTGAGTGACCACTTTTACTTTTGTTATAAAACTACTTTGCCCGAGACTTTGTCTAAGTAAAAATCGTTTATTGTTTGTCCATGGGGAACTTATAACTATCAAACTTTTCGGGACATAAATGTCCTTATTCAGCACATATTATTATGTTCAATTTCATCTAAATTCCTGCAACCTTTCATAAGTTATTGAAAGACAAACATAAAAACGTTATTAATAACTTTCACATAATTTATAGAATTAGTAACATAGGTAAGGATTAGTAGAAAGAAGGATAGGTAGGCCATGTTTTTACAGAACATTGTCAAACTTAACATTATAATAAACAACCTGTACAACATTTAACATTATGACAAATGAAGCGCTATTTATAAAGGCTCGCTAATGCCTCTATTTTTGTCCTTGATTTGTAGCTAATGCCTAGCATGACGTATCAAATCGCCTGAATAAAATAAACGTAGGGCACAAAGTCATGCTAACCCCCATAAAACCTTTAACAGGCGGCCACTCCTTTAACCTTGGAGGCGACACTTAAACCAATACTAACTGCCAGTTCTCATCCATCAAAGTCTTTTAGAAACTCTGTTTCGCTATCATAACTAAGTCTCCTGTAATCAATCATGCTGACGTATTGACGGCAGATTCACGTAATGCCGCTTGTTCAGATAACGCTGGAAATGAGCATAATGATGAATGTAAGCCTGCGGGCCTATTATGATCGCGTTTAGATGTGGATAAAAGCATCTGACACTTTCTGGTCAGTATGTAAGTGCGAGAGTGATTTATCCACGTTTGTCCACCTAATACGGGCCCTGGAGGCCAATATAGTCAAGATACATAGCGCTAAGTTAAGCTTATTGACGTAAGATCGCCTCAACCGCAGTCTCCATCTCCATACAAGTCAATAGAAAACAGAAACGTTAGCAACGTTTGTATGTTGGCTAACTTGCTGGTATCTTTAATTTGAAATTGTCTATGAGAGTCTTGTGCTCGTTTGACTTCGTCATGCCATAACTTAATAATTGACAGTAATGGCGGGCGTAAAGACGAAGTAGAATAAGGTGACTCTTTGTATCACGTCATCTACTAGTGACGCTATTGGTAAAAAATAAAAAAACGAAACGAACAGAAACGCTAGTTAGCGTAATGCATCGTGCCTAGCGCCCCGTGCTTTAAGTTAATTGTACCTACAGTGAATTTAGCGGTAGTGAAACAACTATGCGCGATGGCGACTACGGTAGCGGTGGTAGAAACTTGGTATCCTATATGCATGCGTCTCTATGTATTTGTTTGTTACCGCACGCCGCTTGGAGCCAATAAATAAAAACAGGCCAAGTGCGAATCGCTCTCACGCACGTAGGGTTTTGTAGCACCGTACAATGGAAGATAAACCGCCAAAAATAAACACGTTTCTTGTATGGGGGCCCCCGTTGATTTATACCTTTATTTTTATTATTTGATCTTAAAGCGGCCATGGACACTAAAAATCTCCAGCCATTAAGCCATTAATGGTTCAAAAGATTCAGCACTGTGACAGACGGATATACAGTCCAGCCTTTGAAATAGTCCACTTTGGGTATGGAACCGTAAAAACTGAGCTTATATATATTTTAAGAACAAGTTACAAATAAATCTGCACCTTAAACATCATTTAAACATAATTTTAGGTACCTAAGTTTAGTCTCGCTAGCCACAAAATCACTACAAAAATCACTATACGAAATCACATATTATATAGGTATATTGCATTGCGCTTAGATCAGACGTGTTTCCCGTGCTATCATAATTGCGGCTACATTACACAAAAATACGAAATGACGTCACACCAGCGCGTACGCACTCCAGTAACGCAAACATGAACAATATTTATTCAAACTGACGCAGTCATGTGTAATGTGTAACAATTTGTTGCTTGTCTAGCCTATTATATTAGTTCAATGGTGTTCTTTAAACTACTTCCTAATGTAGATGCGCAGTTTTAGTTCTTGTTTTTGATGTGGCGTGATATTTGAGACGGTGAATTTCTGTGCGATCTTTAAAAACACGAAATATACTCAAGGGCAACTCGAACTATTCACGGTGTATGTAAAGTTAAGTTACCAATCATCATCATCATCATCATTATCAGCCGCAAGACGTCCACTGCTGGACAAAGGCCTTCCCCAAGGTTTTCCACAACGATCGGTCCTCTGCTGCTGTCATCCAGCGGTTTCCCGCGACCTTTATCAGATCGTCAGTCCACCTTGTGGAAGGTCTGCCAACACTTCGTCTCCCGGTTCGCGGTCACCACTCTAGAACCTTTCCGCTCCAACGGCCATCAGTTCTACGAGCAATGTGCCCCGCCCACTGCCACTTAAGGTTTGCAATCCGGTGGGCTATATAGCTATATCCCAAATACCACAGTGCCTCAAGACAAAAGTCTTTGATCAGTGTGTGTTGCTAGTGATGTCGTATGGATCCGAGACATGGTCGCTTACAATGGGCCTCATAAGAAGGCTCAAGGTCAATCAAAGGGCGATGGAAAGAGCTATGCTGGGTGTCTCCTTGCGAGATCGAATCAGGAATGAGGAGATTCGCAGGAGAACTAAAGTTACCCATATAAACTCATAATTTAAGAGGGCTGTGAAACACCGCTAAAGATCAAAAAAATACAACACAAATTTAGCTCCGGGCGATAACGTTTCTTAGCCCCTAAATCTAGTCTGATTTCCACGATTTTTGCATATGTTGTAGGTATTATCGCTAACTAGGTGTGTACGTTTCTGTTTTGTGTCTTTTAAATTTGTTGAATATTTTCATGGAAAGAAAAAAGTACAGGCATAGTTTTACCGTACACGTAGTAACCAGAATAACTAACAAGTTTTTACAGTTGTTGGTTATTTTGTTGCACTACCTACCGCACTCTGGGACACATTGAACACATTATTTACTAGATAGTCATAGATGGACTCCCCTGGCGTCCAATTTACCAGTTCCGTGGTCTCTAGAGACTAACGCGATTGCCAACACGACTATCAAAAGCTGATTGGTTGCCATTCAACAAATCGAAATAACTTTGTTTCAAACCAATTTCGGAGCGAATATTAATCAATCACGCTAACCGGTGCCCTGAAAAATGGGCCCATAACCTATTAGACTAACGATTTATTTTTTTAAAGTTTTTATTGTTGATTTTTATGAAGTTTGTTTATCTAAGTAGGTATCTGTTTGAATATTAAATTAACAGATTGAACTAGTTGATTTCTAAAATAATATTACGTAAATGTTATAATTTACTGCGTATTTTAACTGAAGATAATCGTAGGTAGCGACCCAAAAAAAAGGTTTGATACTAAATACAAAGAAAAACCGTAACAGCGCAAATGTAAAACAGCATCCGGTGGTGAAACTGGTCTAAATACCGACGCGGGCGCAACACTTGCAAAACACAACACTGATAACCCAAATCGCTATCTCCCTTGCACATGTGAAAGCGCTCCAAACTAGGTGAAATTTGCATACAGATAACAAAACATGGTGGCTACAGTTCCATGACACTCGTTACAAGGGAACAAAGCAAGTCTTGGTAAAAAATGGTAGTACTTTGTGCAGATTGCTACCAGTGCTACCACCTCTCTTACCGTTTAACCTACCAACAAGCAGCAGTGTTCCCACTGTTGCGTTACTTGCTATAAAAACTAATTTGAACATATTAATAGATAACTTGAAAACTATGTGCTAGTTTTTTTTCATAGAATCTTTAATACTATAATATGAGTTATAATAGGTAGTCGTACTGTATTACCTACTTGTCGTTCTAACTAAAAGGTAATAAACATCATTATTAATTAATTTATCTCTGTGAGCAATTACAAAATTAAAAAAGCCAGAGGCACGGATTTACTCGAATAATCATCGAGATTAATCACTCTTAGTAATTTAGCACATAAATCACAACTAAATAGTTTGTCAACTTGTGTTTACAGTGTTCTAGAAACTTTCAGGCTTAATCCAAACTCATTCCATGCTCTTATTATGTACAAAAACTCTACTTTAGGGATTATACAAGTGTACAATTCGCTGCGTAAGTGTCCCTAAGGTAAAAAAGCTTCTTGTCGAGTTTTATACGTATTAAGGTTTCTTTTGGGATGAAAAGGGTCCTAGTAGATTTTCTGACATTCTCTGTATCAAGACAAGACTACGAATATAAGCCACAGGAATGTAGAAAACTAATGTAGAGATTAGCTTATATTTGATGACACTTTTTTGCTTAAGTATAAGGACGATAAAAAGTAAATGGTGACACATTGCACAACCATGAAGTTTCTGATTACCTATTGACATTGTTGACAGCAGTAAAACAATGATAACTTATTTTTTGCGGGTGAAGGAATAGTAATAAAATAATTGTTTGACTGCTGTCAACATTATCCATATCCAGAAACTTCATGGTTATGCAGTGTCAGTATTGACTTCTTATCGGCCTGGTACTATAGGAGGCTTAGTACTGGAAAGAACACAAAACGTGGTTAATACTCCCTCTGATTTGGATACATCCAGTCCCAGAGGGCCAGACATATTGGCGCTTCCACACCGCAATAAAAAACGTCTGTAAACATTAAATAGAGCAGTCGTTGACCCGAGTCTTATAAATTGCTAGCTACCCACTCGCGACTATATTTGTTTTCGGCTAAATCACGGTCATCTTGTGTTGTTTACCGAAGACAACGTGTAGTGAGAACGGAGAAATTAACTAAGATATAAGGCTAATGGTAGCAAAAGTTGGTCAAATTTATTTGTAAGTTCCTTAATTATTACTCCAAAACAATTTATCGAACTTATTACGACGAATTGGGGCCAACATAATCTTTTCTCAAAAGGCCAGCAACGTATCTGTGATTCCTCTTCTATTGGTGCCCATGGGCTGGCTCTGGCTCGTTTGGTTCTTCTAGCATAAAAAAGTCTACATTATAATGATCAAATTTACTAATAATAATATGTATTTTGTTTCAGGTATGTCATAAATTCATCATTCTTACACCCGAAGCGCTTAAAGGTAACTCATGATCAACCCTTATTCTAAATCGGTTAGTCGGACAGACAGAACCACTGTCATTCAGACAGACAGGCTTCAAATAATCAAATAATAAAATTTCAAGGGCAAACTCACACAAACTTATCTAGTTCCAAACTAAGCTTTAGGTTTATTACTATGGATAGGTAGTAACAATAAAGATACTTATGTGGAGAAATACATAAATACTCATAGAAAACATTAATTCATATAGTGGTGGTAGGGCCTTGTGCAGGGTCTGTCCGGATCGCTACCACCATCTTATCCATTAACCCACCGCCATGAAGCAGGACTGATGGCCGATGGGGTCAGAAGGTTCTGGAGTGGCGTCCGCGGACCGGAAGACGAGCTGTAGGTAGGCCTCCAACAAGATGGAGTGACGACCTCGTCAGGATCGCGGGACCGCGGTGGATGCGAAAAGCACAAGACCGGTCTGAGTGGAAAGCCTTGGGGGAGGCCTATGTCCAGCAGTGGACGTCTTTCGGCTGACATGACATGAAGCACTGTTCGCATTGCTGTGTTCTGGTGTGGGGATAAGACAACCGGTGGAATTATTAGCATAGAGGCATTCCATCTCAGTCCTCAGAGTTGACAACGCATTCGAAGTCTTAGGATTGTTTCAGATCCCACTTACCATCAGGTGGCCTGAGCGCAATAAGAAAAAACAAGGAACAAATGTTCGCGGTTTTCACACAAATATTTTCCTTTACTAAGTATGCAAACCAAGTTTGTTTTTATGTCAGGGATTTGAGTATTAGTTTTTGCTAATTGATTACCGTGAAATGATCGCTAAACTCAATGCAATTTCCGTTCAGCGATGAAAGAACGGTATTGTGAATGACTAAATAAAAAGTTTACCATGTCATGGTTACCTACTCAACAGGACAAACACGCCCAACTCCATTCAGGCCCAGTGTCAGGGAGTAAAATAGAAACTAACTTACAACAATCCAACGGCCCAAACTCAGAAGCATCAGGTTGATTATTCTTTGTATATATGTAAACACAAATATAAAGATCACAATGACAATGTTTAAAATTAAATACATTTAAAGAATATCGACATAACAAGTGTGATTTATCTAAGTAAAGCAATGATTTTATCGCGTCACAAATATTATCGATTGTTGATTCTTATCATATCACCAAGTAATATATTGCTTTTTGGACAGTCCAATCGCTCTTCCAAGGACTGATTTACATCGAATAGACCATCCATAAATTACTGACGTACATATTCATGAGTTTGCTTTGGTCCCGTCCAGTGATTTTACCTACGCTAAGATACAGCGATTTAGAGTTATTGCAAAATACCTTATACGACATAAGTATACCTACATCGATGATAAATGTACGGTTATCGTGCTACTGTAATTTGCATATGCTTCGTGACGTTGTTACTTTTAATAAGCAAACGTATTACATACATTGATTTTCTAAATGATTTTCTTGAGGCGTCGCCTTAAACGGCTCTTTGTATAGCTCTCGATGAAGTCATACGAGCTCGCTTACTTGACGGGTAAAGCGGGTAACCTGGGAACGCACGCACTTAAATGTGGTTTTTACCCTCTGACGGGACAACTTCAACTCGTCGGTTAATATTTGGAGCGTCGAGTTTAACAATAAATTGTTCAAGAGAAGCACCTACCAGGGGATCTCTTTTTGTAGATGTTACAATTTTGTATAACCTGCAAAAGTTAGTAGGTACCTATAAGTCGTTTCACAAGTATTTTTTCAACACACTTGCTCAAAACGCCCTTTTTATTCCACCGATTTTTGGCTCATAAACCTAGATATTAAACACGCGTGCTTTTTCAGTATATTACGCACAAGTGCCTTTAGTTTATTAACCCAAACAATTTACATTTGTAGCCTAGTACCAAGTTGTAAGTACGAAGAAGAAGCGATATAATTTAGTCGGGTTATACCTTTTTTTTTCTTAGCAACAAACAGTTTTTATGCGGCAAATTAATTATAAAAATAAATTGGTGAAATCAGCTTTATTACTAAAAAATAACTCAATTTCATTAAAATCATTTAATTTTTTCTGTAATTTGTATTTTAAACATGAATTATTACATTTTAAATTTGGCTGTTGGCCGATCTCGTTCGCGCCTTATCCTTGCGCGCGCATCGGTGTCGCGGCAAGAAAAAAAAACAACGCGCCAGCCGCCATTTTTTGTAAATAATTGACGGCTGTGACGAAGATAGTTTGGATTAATTATTGTGAAGTTTAATATTAACGAAAATGTCTTCTTTAAGTAAAGAAAATGAAGAAAACTTATTATTAACTCCGCCGGAAATAATTGTTCATCGCCGACATTCACCCAAGACAATGAAATAATTAACAACATTACACAAACCGTAATGCCAAATAAAACTGTTCAGTACCGTTTTGAAAATTGTAATTTTACCAACTGTTTTAATAATTAATTAAAATTTGACTAAATGAAGTCTTGTTTTTTTTCGCAAGTGTGTTGAAAAACGTCGTATGTAACACGTGTGCCTGTGACCATAATATACGCGGCTTTCTTGTGGCGCACTCGCTTCCGCTCGTGCGCACACAATAGCGCCTTGTATACAATGGTCAACTTAGCACACTTGTATCATAATGTACTATTATGATAACTCGTTAATTACCTACAATGAAAAAAAACCAGCCAATTGTGAGCCGGACTCGCGCACCATTATCTTCCGTACCATTATCTTTAAAAAATTACGTTTATTGTATGGGAATAAATAAACATTTATTATTTTAATTTAATGATTTATTTTTAAAGTGAACATACAACTAAATATCCTGAGAATATTTTAAGCGTCTACCTGTTGCCGCTATTAATATTGAGCAAACCACGGAAAAATACACGTGTGTGGTATGGGACCCCCTTAAATATTATTTTTATTCTACTTCTATTATTTTTCGTTATAGCGGCAACCGAAATACATCATCTGTAAAAATTTCATCTGCCTAGTTATCACGGTTCGTGAGATACAGCCAGGTAACAGACAGACGGACCGACGAACAGTTAAGTCTTAGTAATAGGGTCCCGTTATTACCCTTTGAGTACGGAACCCTAAAAAACTAACACAGTTTGTAAGTTTTATTTAAATACTTTTTTGTAGCGTGTTTTAAATGGGTTTTCACGAATACGACTAACTTTTACTGAGCAAAAGGTATAATTAACTTCAAACTTTAGTAATTAACGACTGACGTCTTTATTTGCCTTGGCGTAATGTGTCGCATACGAGTTCCCGTATTATATATTTGCATTGCTAAAAAACTTTCTTTTAAACTAGAAATTACTTGCGTTGAAATACTGTACAAAGGATCAATTTAACCTTTTAATATCTTATCATTTCTTTCGACAGTATTTTAAAAGGTTGGTATTAATTTGAACATTTCCACAAATTAAGTTTTCATTCTTTAGAGATCAATATATACGTTATAAATTCCATTTCAATTAATTTAGCACATCCTCGGAATAGAATATTATCTCTTAGCCCCTCCAGCAAAATTGGGCCACAAGGCCCTCAACAAATTCAGTAACTCCCGAAATAAATTATGCCAATTGAGTCCTTAGTACTGTCTATTAAGGTCCATTTGCTCAAAACCATAAAAACGTATTTAAAGGCTTGCTGGGAAGATGGCGGACGCGAAATTACCCCAAATCGACACAGACATCATTTAACTTACTTTATCTCAAGAAAAGGATTCAGAGACACGACGCTATTCTTACCATTGAACTTTGTTTCGATTTTAACCTTCGAAGTTATCGATCGTTGGTATCACGACAAATGAAAATTCGGTATATTTCAGAACTGCCAAAACTAAGCTCTATTCTTGTAATGTGTCCTTCTAGTCAAATCATAAACATACTAATATTTATTTTTATCAACACAAGGCTAACAAAGGCTGCTCGACAAAAGCCCGGGCGTAATAGGGCCCGCTTTCTATGAGCGTCTACCCGAAGACATAAAAAATGAATCTTCTGATGAAAAATTTGGTCGCGGCTTAAAAATCTGTTAGTAACGAAATCACTTTATTCTGTTAAGGAATATATTTTTATTATTTATTATTGTATTCTTGACATTATATGACTGTAGCATTTGAGCTATATATTTTTGTTTCTTTCACTGTTTTATTCTGGGTCAGTATTATTATTACTTTTGTACACATTGACATTATTTGATTTATATTTTTTACACCGACGATATATAATAATGTAATATATCCATTATGAATTAAATGACTACCACTACTACTAACCAGGTTATTATGCTAAGTGGATGTGACGTCTACAATCTAGTCTATAAATGTAAAAGCACATTACTGTCGTAAAGTAAAAAACCATTTCGATTCCTGTGGTTACGTACAATTGCTACATAGCAAGGGTCGAGTACTGAGAATAGTCGTATAAAGTTTTGTTAGAGAATAGCAACAGAGATAGTGGTGGGTAAGATTTTTATAAAGCTATAACAATACATCAGGCCATTAGGCGGTGAGAGCGCGGTAACACAGATGAATACATTCCATTTGTAAGAACGAGTGTAAGACGTGAGCGTGCGCGGACGTAAGATATATCTTACTCGTCCATACCTGGGTTATATTTCATGATAGTCGTACTTAAAGTTAGGATTCTGTTTCCTTTAAGTAAGTTGCCTCTTTCATGCTTGCGTCTAATTAACAATGCATGCATATCGCTTTTTGAAATTGAAATTTAATGTTAACAATAATGACGATTTTAGTTAATAATGACGAATTGCCAATGTTCGTCGACACGTCGAATAAACACAAGGCGAAATTTTGACGCTAAACTCGCCTGGTCCTCAACGGTTTTGTTAGTTACGACTTATTTATCTGGTGTCTATTATATCATTGTATAAGTTGCCTTTGTTTGACCTGGGATAAGCTATTGATTACACATTTTCCACACATACGTCGATACTTCATATGTTTTTCCAAAATACCTACGACTTCTCAAAGGACGTCAACGCAGCTGCAATACCTCTCCTGGTATTGCAGGATTCCATATGGCATGAGGTGACCCGATAGCATAAAAAAATGCTTGATAATACGAAATTTCCTCTAGTTTTCGTCGTCTGTCAGTCAGACTATCTAATTGTTGGTTGCATTATTGAATTTTTCTCGATGTTTGCATAGACTTACCTCAAAAATAACGGTAAATTCCTATAAAACAACGCTCTCCGCTGTGAAGCACCTCCTTTCTTATCTGCTGACGGCCATTGTTCCCCGTTTCAACAGGAGTGGGTAAATTTATTTTATTTACAAACCCGTGAACCGTTCCTTTTGTAGAAAATATTTTAAGAATGAACATTTTTAATCTTATGCGGTGGACATATTTATACTTGTACTTACTTTTATTTTGTCTAGTATCCTAGAATTTGAAGGTGAAATATTAAAATTCAGTTGAATAGTACTAAATTTTCATGTCTGAACTATTTGACTTTTTGAGTTCTGTAAACTGCAAATGCAATGCAACAGGAGAAATCCGTTAAGTCTGCTTAAGCATATAGCTTAGTCGTGATAAGAATCCATTTAATTAATTTCATACTTGTAGTTAGTCAATTTAGTTTTTATGATGTGAATAAGGCAAACGAGCTCACAGGAGTATACGTGTTAATACGGGTCTATTTTTCCTAAACGCAATTCAAAGATTACAATCCTTAGATAAGAAATACATTAACACACGTTGTTGTCTGTAAGCCTAAGCTCTACTTAAACTGGTCGGATGTACCGAGGCGTCGGTCATTAACTGTTATTTTAGACCTCCGCGACACAGCACTTCGTATACGCCAACGGGTCGCCAAGTTACACAAAATACTAGGACATAAGCAAGGCTCATCCTTTATGTATGTTTACAAAGTCCTAACAGAATCACCCCATAAAAAAGGTAATCCCCAATGCCCTCCTTACCCCATTACACTTTAATATTCCTCAATGCCTTTAAATATTCATTAGCTATTTTTCCATCGAATGTTTGCTCGTTATAAATCCATTTCGGCTCGTCATTGGCCGCAGATTACGCTTGACCCGGCCAAATCTGGAAGCTGTACAATTTCGCATAAAGGGATTATTTTCTGCCTTGATAGTTCGTGGGCGGATCGCTTGACATCGCTTATACTGATGATATAACCACAAGGCAAAATATCTTGGCTAACTTGTCCGGAAAAAAATATTCTTTGATAAGTCCATGCTGTTTTGGCATTCTTATGGTCGAAGTCTAAGTTTCCACTGTCAATAAACACATCTTAACGAGATTTCTTAGTGAGTTTTCCTTCTATGTAATCATATCAGACATAGCACATAGATATCATCATCATCATCATCATGTCAGCCGAAAGACGTCCACTGCTGGACATAGGCCTCCCCCAAGGCTTTCCACTCAGACCGGTCTTGTACATAGATAGCCGGATATTAATTCAATAACTTTTACTGTGTAACATATAAACTCTCCTGAATTCTTAACATGTAACCGCTTAAGCTGTAAAATTCAAACGAGAGATCAACATTTTAATTCTTACCCAGATCCGGAAGAACTCCGAAAGTCCAATTTGCCCTCTTTAAGAACCCAGTGTGCATTAGCTTCACGGGATTACGGACCCTGTTGGTAAAGTGTTAAGTGTTTTAACTGTGTGTGCGTGTTCTCGGGCAGTGGGGCGGCCGATCGATGTTCGGTACAGATATATAGAACAGATGAAGTTAAGGCCGCCCCGACGCTCGGTTTCGTTGGCTCGAATCGATTTTGAAATGAGATGAGCGCCTTAAAGACGTTAAGAGATGTTGTTAGATGTTTAATAAAACTTGGTACTGTGTGTAAAAGGTTAGGATTTTGTTTAAAAAATTTAAATGTTGAGATAATTTTGAAGGAAGTCAGAGATTAAGTCGTATTATGTGGATGATAAATAAGAAGATCTAAAAAGCGAGGCTTTCTAATACATTTTAACGGTGGCGTTGATTGTGACGGCCTATATAGCTAGCGGTCCCGGCTTCGATTGCCAGTCTGGGCAAATATTAATTTGTGTGATGAGCGCGAGGTGTGTTCTTGAGTCTTGGTGTTTCCTAAGTATTTCTCTAAATAAGTATGTTTATCGTCATCTACTACCTACCCACAGTACAAGCCTTGATCTTCGTTCGGGACTAGCTAAATTCATGTTAAATTGTCTCCGATATATTTTATTTATTTATAAGATGCGTGTCTCAATTTTGTATGGTATAAAAATTCTCCTGGCTTACTAAATGGATCGCTGTTGATGTTAAGCAAATTACTAATTAAATTAAGTTTCGCAAATAAATCAAAAGCTATTAGGTATCGATAAAGTATGGTATATATCGATTTCTAGTACTCATAGTAGATCTTACAATACAATACAATACAATACAAAACACTTTATTGAACACCAAACAAAACATTACAGAGATCCAGTAAAATTAAAACAAAAACAACAGGTAAACAACAGGCGGTCTTATCGCTAGTTAGCGATCTCTTCCAGACAACCTTAGATCTCCTTCCTGAGATCTTCTTCTTAGTTTGGGGCTAGGAAGGACAATTCATGTGCGATTGTCCACTGCTTTCTATTTATCAGCAATTCTTCCGCCATCTTTGATTACTTCATCTAAGTTCAGAACTCAAGTCATTAAACTTCATCCAAAGTAGGTACAGGGTTGAATCGATTGCCGATAAATGTTATTGGGCCCGTTAATTAAGATGCGCTATAGTTAGATTACCGGCCGAGCCAAGTTAACGCCTCGAGAGGTTTTAGACGGAAATACATCTCCCTTAAGGGAACTTTTGAGTTATCATCATGAGGAGTAACAGTGATTAACCTTAGGTTACGGTTCCACTGAGGCGGAGATGAGTGCAGTGTGCCATTATAAACTAATATAATCCAAATTAACAGGCGCTCTCGACACGTGACCCCATGCGCCTTCTATTGGTTAATGTTGGCACTGCTCAGCTCGTTTTCGCCTCAGTGGAGCCGCAGCCTTATGCTGCAGGTTATATTACTAAGTTCCAGTCTTTCCAGATTATAATTCTATACAAACAATGGTAAGTTCTTAATAAAAAAAAGCATACCACAGATTAAACATGTCGATAACCAGTTCAGGGCCTCCAATGTATACATATTACCTTTGACGTGTTACGTATTTTCAACGTTACAATAGCTCTTATTTACTTGACAGTAATGGCGGCCGATACTGAGTCTGTTTTAGGCAATGCATTTTATTTAGGCACTCGTTATTATTTCCATACAATTGTATACACCTATATAATGGTTTTTTAATCGTCGTAATAAAAACTGAAGATTAGAGACTAAGAAGGATACCTCTGGCACAGATTTCAGGCTCTGTATATTACCTAAATAAATCCATTTCCAAAAATCCATTGTTTGTGATTACACATAATGATGTCGAAAGTCATTTTTTGTAGGCCGTTTGTTTTTTTTGTATGGACTAAATAATTAATGAGTGCCTAAATACTTATAAACGGTCGTGTACTTAGGTCATATAGGTACTCGCGTACTGTACTGTAAAAGCCGGGCAAATTTACGGCGCAGTGAAAGGCAACAAGTTATAGCAGTCATATATTTAGCTCTAACTCTTCCCACAATGCCGGCCTATAATTTGGCAGTAATACAGTTTAAATACACAATTATTTTTTTCTATTAAGCTAATATATCTATTCTATTCATAAATATTTCTAAATATGAGTAAGTATACTCTGCTCTAACTTTCATTTAGTAGGCGTATGAAAAATATTCAAAACAAAGCAACAAATAAAATACGAAGAAATATAATGTAGCCATGATTTATAATTAATTACTGTTGAGTGTTATTACACCCGTACCAAGAAAGTCATGTCATCCATCATCATTACAACCAAACATTTTTCATTTTTTTAGCAATCAATGTTACTATTTATTCGTGTGGCCATTACTCAGAAAATACTTTGAATATTTTACGACCCTATTGTTACTAGAGCAGGGTTGTTAATTAACCGGACCTCATTATTTGTCCTATTCTTTCCTTCTAAAGTATCGCGAATAATAACTCATGCTGATTTCCAGATTACAGCGATATTAAGACATTTCACCACATTGCTAAATGATGCGTAACGGGATGGTGTAATTAAAACAATGAGATTAAAAGAGACAGGTAGTATTTGTCGTTTGTGCGTAAAAAACAAAACACGGTTTGCAGTCACGTGTGAACTGTCCGCTGACACTTGACGAGAGCAAAGGCTACAACTGTAGTTTTTCTGACACATAAGTAACATATTCTATAACCAAGTAGTTTGCGCATGCCGCGCGGGCGCGAGTCGCATTTAGGTGGAGTGGCGTCCGCGGACCTGGAGACGAGCTGTAGGTAGGCCTCCAACAAGATAGGGTGACGACCTTGTAAGGATCGCAGGAGCGCGGTGGATGCGAAAAGCACAAGACCGGTCTGAGTGGAGAGCCTTGGGGGAGGCCTATGTCCAGCAGTGGACGTCTTTCGGCTGAAATGATTCAGTAGTTCGCCCCGACCTCGTGATTTTCTGCCAAATTCAATAAAGGCCTAACTAAAAAAAGACTTAACTCTTCTAACTCTTTTGCCGTAGTTTATGAAGATTGCATCAACGTTACTCAAGTTATACTTTTATACAAACGTAGAAACACACGGATGCGAGCTTAGTTGAGTCTAAGACCTCGCTCTGCTTGGCTGTTTTAATGATGTTTACCTAACGTAACTAGGTTGGCTCTCTAGAGCACATTCCTTGAAAATAAATTAAAGAAAACCGGTCAAGTGCAAGTCGGACTCGCGAACCGACCATTCCGTATCCGACTTTTATTATTTGACACTTATATTTATATTTTGTCACAATAATCACACGTAATTAAACGCTTGTATTGTATCTATTTTATTAACGATAAAGCAGTATCCAACGAAAAAAACACCATCTGATCAGTTACGGAACCCTGAAAAAGTCACCATCTACGGAGACGATAATCACTATGAAATCATTATGAGGCGCCGCTTTGGTCGCATGGCTCAAAAATATTCCATACCTACACATTTTGCTCTGGGCGATAAAGTTTATCAACCCTTAGAACATGATTACCACGACTTTTACCCGACTGACCCAGAAGGAAGGTAATGTTGTTCGCGCGTTATGTATGTGGGTATTTCCGTTCCATTGCGACCTCCTGTAGCCTAAACAACTTGACCGATTTTGAAGAATCGGGTATTAAAATTCTAAAAAAGAAAAAAAATACATTACAAAAATAAAATTATGTTGACGACAATACCAAAATTTGTTTTCGAATATGTAGTAGTAGTTATTATACTAAATATAATGATAAATCTGTACGTTTCTGGTATTCTATTTTTAGTTTTTTAAATTTGTATCATTCCTAGAAATACAGACATAGTTTTTCATAAGATCTACAACATATTCAAAAAATTTAAAACTCAGACTAGGTATAGGGTTAGAAAAACGTCACATTTTTAATTGATTTTTTTAGCTTCTCAATCCTCTTTACGGCTTGCCCAGGTAAATAGATCCAACAGTACGTTTCGCGGATGGCTTGATATTTGCTCACACGTAAGATCACTTAGCGGGCTGTCAGTCGACGTGATTAATAACTGGGCAAATTAATTACGACCTTCGTACTCCACGGGCACAATATTTGGGTAGGCAAAGCGCTGGGAATTGGGTGTGATAACCGTGTGGTCCAAGTCATAACATAACAGCTGCAAGAGGGCTAAAGATAGAACAAAGTGTCTTTTACACGTCATAATCAACCGGCGCTTCTCAAGAGGAGACCACTGCTTTATTTTCCTCAACAGTTAATTACTGTTTTCACTGCAAGAAACTCAACAGTCACTCATTTATACACCTCCATGGTGACAACAGGTACACAGTGACCGTTTCCATGAAGTAGCATGTCTGCTAGAAGTCCTTAAACAAGGTGCGGCACCCGATACCATTTTTTTTGCATAGATATCAATGATCCTGGAACTATATTTATTATTTGATCCAAGACCTATTTAGTTTTACTACGCTTATCAGAAGCAGAACAGTCTTGTTCCCAATCCCAAAATTCGTAACTTTACAATCATTATAACCTCAAAGCCAATGATTTATTCTAAACATCGCTCGTCGCTTTCACATTGAACCGTTTGGTCTATTCTCATCACGCCCTTATTCATGACACGGGTGTGCTTTGTTCGGAGCCATTTCGCCGGTTACCTGCTGTGCCTCCACGCTACTCTAGTAAGTATCTTCAGGGCTTCATTCAGCATTGTCTAGCAGCACAAATACTTTTACTACAATAATAAAATGGTAGCTATTATTAACTTGGCAGGACACCCGTATCGTAAAAAGGCAATCTGCGATATAACTGTGCTGGTAGACTTACGCACATTTCGTCAATTTATCTAGATGTCAGGTGAAGTCTATCAGCATCAGAAGGTAACTCTATAACTCTATACGCTATTGATGGGTTTGACATAATATCCTTTCACGTGACTCTCACATTATTGAAAGTATAAAAACGATCGATCGTCGTTTTATGTATTCCTATTTTTACTAAAGGTATGTCAATCATTGCCTTAGACATAATTGTCGTATTATCGACGTTACGTAAATTTACGCCTATTCTTCCTGTTTATGATAAATATATATTCAAAGTAATTGATAATTCTTCTGGCATATTTTGAATAGATATTTGAAACTATTTGTGTTCAAAATTAAAAATTATTATTTTTCAATACAGTTTTTTACAGCGGTGTTTACAGCGGTGTATGATTGTTTGCTGTAAATAAAACTAGTTATCTTTATTAATAATAACTTTAATATTCAGTCATTATAGTCGCCCGATTTGACTGCTGTCATCTTACTTCAAAATATGTGTTTGAGGGTATATTTTGTACGGCATTGGCAGCTGTCAAATCAGGCCTCTTAGAACGACCAAACTATACACCTTTTAAATCAGTCAATCAATTTGAAAACAGTATGATAGATCATTTCGATGGTAGTTAACCGCCTAGTCCATCTAGCCTAGCTAGAAAGTAGCAATGAATTAAAGCAATATGCTTATGCGCATAGAAACAATTTTATAAAATGTCGAAATTCAGTTGGCAAGCTCCCAAGTAGATTCCGACATTTAAATAATTCTTACTATTCGTATAAGTACCTACTTAACTGTATTAATTGCGGTATTTGTGGGTATGTCGATGCAATGCAATACTACTAACTTATGAACTTAACTACGTAGGACTGAAATAAATAAAACACAGAGTTACTTCTTTATTTAAACTTCACTGTATTGTGTTTTGTTTTTTACGCGGTTTTATTAACCGCTTTTGTTAACATTTGACATATTGCACCCAGTGTTGCCAGTGTAAATATTTAAAATATGCGTTCTAAATTTAGCTTCAGATGCGTTCTAGTTTAGCAAATCAAGTATAGGCGAGAGCCGTAAGTACAAATGTGTAAATCCGAAAACGTTGAAAAAATCGGGTTTGCTCAATTTTAAAACCGGTTTTGGAAAATGATAGTAAAACCGGTATGACCGGTTCTTTCGATTTCGGTGAAACCGGTTTTGTGACTCCTAACAGTAATGGCGCCTGTTTTAAAAACAAACGCACTATGATTTTATTTAGGTTTTGCTTAGTACGACTAGAATAGAGGCCCAGGCACATACCTACTGACAATGCAATAGTACCGTTGCTAAGTAAGTAGGGGTATCATGTTTATCATAAAGGATTTATTTTTAAATCTTACAGGCTTAAGTACAAAGAGCATTCAAACCACAATATGAAATTTCTTCGTTTGAACCTAGGATTAACAATATGAACGTATTTACCGCAGACGTGAACGTTTGCGTTACGTTTTATTAGAGAAATGTATGCAGCGTTTACACGAAACGTAACCTTGAGGCCGTAACGTACAGAGTAGATACAGTCAACAGCAAAAAAATCTGATGAAGTAGTCTAAATAGTATGAACAATAAATTAAATCATATGTCACTGACTATTTATAAGTAGGTTAGCCTAAGTTAATTAACAGTATTAATTAGTTCATATTGATTTCGAAACTAGAAAACTAAGTGATATTATGCCATTCAAACAGTTAGTCATTACTGAGTGTTTCAAATTAAACTGAATCTAAACTATCATTATGTACTATCGAACCAACGGAACCCTGACCCACCATAGAACCTTGTCACAGTGATTGACGTTAGGACTGTCATACGAAGCTATACGACAATCGTACGTCAATCATTGTGACAAGGTTCCATGGTGGGTCAGGGTTCCGTTGGTTCGATAGTAAGTGTATACGGATTTTTGGAACCTCTATAGACTGCCATCATCTCGCTATGACATATTGATTTGTCATTTTGCCTCTGTGTCGGTTCAGTTAAAAATGTCACTTTTCGTCATATTTTGAAATTTTAATTTTGATCACTTTTGACGTTGACTGTACCTACCTACGAGTGAAGCGAGGCTATGTACTGAAAATTGATTAAACCATGTCCGCTTACGTATGGCTATAAAAAAGAAATTGCATGTTTATACGCGAGTTGCAAGCCGAAAGGTTTTGGACGTAAATAAGTTTTTGCGTCAGGCCACGTGATTTGTACATTGCATATACCTACTGTAGGTACCTACAGTAAAACGTAGGCACATTTTTATTTGAGCAGTAAATTACTACCTTTATCGTCAGACTTGTTACTCAAACATACTTGAAACAGAAGAACATATAAGTCACTGACAGGAACTGTTAGAACGTGTACGTAACACACTAACTATAATGAAAGTTAAACACTCACAAAGCAATTTCCTACACCCATACAAGAATCACTCAGTGAGATAACTTCCCATCCCCAATAAAGCCTGAACAAATAAATGTCACTGTGACAATTCCGCTCTCTTGGCTCAGCCGTTTTAGCAACAAGAGCCGGCCTTATTTAAACAAAGTTATCTTGAAAAGTTCCCGAAAGCCCTCGAAAGGGTTCTAGGTCGTTTCATTTATTTTCGGGATGCGTGATCCGTTCTATCTGATCTAAGGGACTAGTCCACTGGTGGAGTGAGCTAAGCGAGTAATATAGGTAACGCTAGACTGTTCGCGTTTTGAAAAATAAAAAATACAGAATAATATAATGACAAAAAATTGACAAGAACCAACAAAGTTTTGGCAAAATCCTCGGATTAAGGGATGTGGAGACAGTTTAATTCTTAGCGCAATCTTAAGACTGCAATCCTAAGGCCGTATTAATAAATTGATCTCATCTCGAGACGCGGCCAAAATGACAGTGTTCTATGGTTTGGCGTTTACTTTGACGTATCTTGTGACGGGCCTCACAGTCAAGGTGAGTTTATTAATACGGCCCTAAGACTCCAAATACGAGGCCTACCCTGAGGACTAAGATGGGATTCCTCTATGCTTGTAATTTTACCGGTTGTCTTATCACCATAACGGAACACAACAGTGCGTAAACTGCTGAATGGCGGTAGGTTAAAGGACAAGATGGTGGTAACGATCCGGACGGACCCTGCACAAGATTTACAATCAATATTATAGAAGATTTATGTTAATATAACCGCCTGTTTCACAATCGACAATGCATGAAGAAGAAGAAGAAGAGAAGAAGAAGAAATACATTTATTCACTAACCATAAGACACACTAATATACAAATGATTCAAGAAAACAAAGGTAACAGGCATAGCACGCAATAGTGTGTCCTCGCGGCAGTGAAACGGACACTGGCTCAGCAAAATGCCGAGGTGTCAGACACCTACAGCGCTGATTGACAGATCAATTGAGCCTTGTCTCTTTGTTACACTTATAAATAGACAAGGAGAGAGCCAACTTTTAAATGGCAGATAAAACTCGTAGATTGTGAATCAGGCCCTTAATGAATGAACCAAGACCAGTTTAACAGCAGAGGATGCTAAAGATTAAGCCTTTTATTAAATAACAATAAATAAATCAGGTAGCTACTCATACTACGTAAGAAAAGAAAAACCACACAAATATTGTTTTAATGCGTAGTTTTTTTATAATTCGACAGGTATTTTTATATTAATACATTAACTTAAAAAGTTAGTATGGATATTACTAAGACGCAAGCTATGGAAACGAATTGTACTACTAAAAGAAAAACTACTCTACTTCTTTACTATGTGGGCTACTTACCAATGAGAAGGTTTATGCTATGTGCGATGAAAAGTATCGCCTAGCATCTGCAACGATATTTATAGATGACGAAAGACCGCTCCCAGAACAACAAAATCTACCTACAGCCTATGTTCCCATTGTACTAGATAAGAGTGGGCACCACGTTTGCCATGGCATGGCAGTTACTAGAAATTGTCATCTTAGTCGTAACGTAAAGGCGTTTGGTCATATTAAAAATAGTGGGACCCGTATCACAGCGAAACGTCACTTCAAACACGGCATTTGAATTGAAATCTGCTTTTAGATCGGCCTTCCTTATCCTAGCCGTACTTCGAATATAGTTAAATGCTTGAGAGATGCGGGATGAGAATATGGTAAAGCCAATAAAATAATGATATACGGGCGCGCTCAGAATCAGATTACGACGGTGACCTTAGTAAAAAAAAAATCTTAAGCGAGTCATAGACTAACAATAATAATAAGATTGACTGCTGTCTCCCTTTTACTTTCAAGTTATAAAAAGGCAGCAAAATTATGCTTCTTGTTTTAGAACAGGAGTTAAAATAAGACAAAAATCTAACAGCACCAATAACGACATTTAACTCTTAATGCAAAGATCATACGGTGATAACTTGATTGTTACCAAATTGCTGTGTTCCGGTTTGGGGATAAGACAGCCGGTGTAATGACTAGCATAGAGGCATTCCATCTTAGTCCTCAGGGTTGGCAACGCATTTGCAGTCCTAGGCTTGCAGTCTTGTGAATGCGAATGTCTATAGGTCACAGTTTCCACTTACCATCAGGTGGCCTGTGTGCTGGTTTGCCATCTCTATGACATAAAAAAAAAAAAAAATGAATAACCCTTATCTTCTTTAGAATAAGAATGTCTGTCATTGGTCCTTGTCCATTACTGGTTCCATCACCCTAGCAGCACCCAGGCAGCTAGAACATAACTATTCAATAGATAAAACCCCCCGATATAATGACGACCCCTTTCTTTCAGTACCCTTACCATGCGTAACCGTGACCCAATTCGCTAGCGAGTCGAATTCTCTGTCCCGCACAGAGCCTCTAGTGTATTTTACATCCACAAAAAGTCTCGATCGCGTTTGCGTTTCTCGTATTCACTTTCGCGTTCGAGACCGTTTGCCGCGTGAACAGCAACTTACCCTCGAGGCCCTGTACCCTTACCATGAATTACAATTACCGAACTCGCTAGCGTTTCGAATGCTCTGTCTGTAAGAATACTGCGAGGTCTGCGAGGGGCAGAGCTTTGACTCGCGAGTACAGTGAGGGTACAGTATTGCAACAGTGTAAGAGGAACAGAGCATTCGACTCGCCATGAGAACGGTCACGAAAACTCTTGGTAAGGGTATAGAGGTGGCAACTCTTCAATGAACAAACCGATTTTCTCATCGAAAATATAAGTACTTCGTTTATTTTTAAAGATTAGAAAAAGTGACCGTTTCGTTCGAAATCAATAAGTGTTAGAAATTAAAAACATCTCTTGCATGTAATATGAAGAAAACACTAATAAATGTCAGCATTTCGTATTAAATATATTAAGGGAAACGTGTGCAAATTTTATGTATAAAACTCTTAAAAAAGGTTGGGCTTTGGTCTTATAAAAGTTAAATGCACGATATATTTTTGTAGAGCGTCTGGACAAAGTTTAGCTATTTCGCATTAGTAATGCGTCCTACATCATAAACTTCGTGACAGCTATATATTTTAGTTTCGTAATAAAAACTACATTAGGTACATTTCTTCAGCCATATCTGACAGACCTAATAAGATAATATACGAAAAATAAGATACAAACGTGTTATAAGTAAAATAGTGTGCTATATGTTTTGATTATAGCGCGTTTGTATATTTCAAGAGTTTTTTTACGATCTCCTTTAACTAAGTAATGTACCTACTATTCATTCTAATATTTATACATATGAAAGTTTTTGAGAATGTTTACTTTTCAATCCCGCATGAAGAGCGTAACGGATTGGTTTTGAAGTAGTTCGGTTCACGTCCAAGTTATAATGCTTTTTATTCCGTAAACTTGGAAGATCAATGGGGAATGGCTGGTATTATTATAATGGAGCCGTAGTTATACTACGTCACGGTTAGCCTAGTTGGTAGCTTAACCTAGCGTCACGGGAATTCACGGGATCGACTCCCGATAAGGCCCAATATTTGTGTAATCATCGCACGCATTTATTTCTGATTCTTGAGTATTTATTTCTCTGTCGGTTTTTAAAATCGACCAGTAAATTTATCTGCCATATAAAGTTGGTTCTCTCCTTATTTCTTTTCAAGTGTTAGAAAGAGAAAGGGCTAAATTTATCTGTCAAATAAATATGGTTTACTTGTCGATTGTGGAACAGGCGGTAAATGTTTATAAGTATGTTATACTCGTTATAGACCCAACAGGATAGGTTTAGAAGAGTTGGCTATAATTAAATGAAAGAAACCGGCCAAGTGCGAGTCGGACTCGCGGCGAAGGGTTCCATGCCATTATCTATACAACATTAGCAATAAAATCGCGTTTGTTGTATGTGAGCCCCCCCTTTAATGTTTATTTAATTTAAAATTAAATAACGATTTTTAAAATGAATATACAACTAAATATTCTATGCATATTTCAAGTGTCTACCTGTTGCCGTTATTAATATCGAGCAAAAAACGGCAAAAAAATGACGTTTGTTGTATGGGAGCCCCCCTTTAATATTTAATTTATTCTGTTTTTAGTATGTGTTGTTATATGGAGTCTAAAGCAGTAGTAACTGTATTCAAAAACTTGTCTTATAAGTATATTGTTAAATGGACACTTGAACTCAAAGTGGTACAAAATGTGATTGGGGTGGCTTGTGTACAGTGTACAGTGCCGCCGAGTCGAGGGAGAAACATGTTTGTTTAGCAGAGGGCCCAATCACTTGATCTACATTTAAAAGGAAACCTAAGTAGTATGCGATTTGCTTGTACAAATTTGCTTAGGGTTTAAACGCTTCAGCTTAGGTTGTTAAGAATACCCACTAAATACATTGATGTGTTTTAAAGAAATCTATGCACCTAGGTAAAATATTGTGAAATTCACCTTTCTTTTCTTTCTGCCCGCGTATTCGTCCGCGTAGATTTCGATTATAGATATTCAGCTATTAAATAAAAACAAAAAAGTAATGAAAACACATACCTACATTTGAGAAAACAAAAAACAAAAGTAATCTTTTTCTGCTTACCTAGTTAAAATAAAATAACCGAAACGGTGTGGCAACTCAGCATGGTGCTGTGGCGCAGAGCCGCAGCGGTAATTTTCAGCTGGACCAGTATGAGAAACACTGCATAAAAGTTATTTAAAAATAAAATACTACCCATAGGACTATGTACGAGTTGAGACTGGGAGTTTCCTGAGGGTCGAGTGGTTGGAGCCCCGCCACAATATTTTTAAGTCCTTTGTGGAGAGCGAGTACCGATCAAAGATCTGTCAACCTTTTTAAAGAAGGAATTCTGGCCGAGGGGTGTTATGTTTCGTGGCCGCCGGCTATCTGACCTTATATATTGTTATTTATGTTAGTTTGTAAGTTACTTGTAAATATGGGCATTGATACCCGTAATAATTTTATCCTACTCTATTCAATCTTATTCTATGGGCGTCATGGACTTAATGTCACTGACACGAGTTATAATCCCACAAATGGGCCAATATCTCGTATTTTTAAAGCCAATGATTGGATGTTTTACCATAATAAACTACATGAAAATGATGATTCAATATAATGGGAATACGTATAGGTTTGATTATGCCAGATTTTCCTTGAAAAATATTTGTGTTTTCGCATCGAAAAGAACCCCACATGAAGATTTTATGACGGATATTTTTTTAGGCGTCTCAAATGTTTTTCCGAGATTATGACGCCGATATTACTATTGGAAAAATATGAAAACGATACGACTCGGAGATATATTCTCATATGAAACTCATGCTATTGTTAATAAACACAAAGCAATTTCTTCTAACTTACAATTACTTAAATCTAATTTGTTTAAACAACACAAACATTGAGTAATCAGTATAATCACTGTAATTAGTTTGTCGAACTTGTGACCGAATTATTTGAGACAATAAGAAAGTTTCAGTGGAATTAAATTTAAAACTTCTTTATTTAGGTACAAAGTAAAAGTAACTTCGAGGTTACAAGTTAAATAAAGATTTCATTTATGGATAAAGTGTTTTAAAAAAGGAAAAAAACGGGGCAGTACATTACCTTCACCAAGTAAGTAAACCGTCATGTGGGTTATGAGGGGACTCGACGATTATTGTCCCGATAGTTGTGTCGACAAGCGATTTCATAGTGAAGAGTTTCGGCTAACATTTTAAAAGACTCGCTAGATGACTGGATCAATGGCCAGATACAGAAAGCAGTACTCCCCGACACGGGACGTATTGTGAGGAGGTTCCTCTCTCTGCAGTCCTAACCATTTAAGCCTCAATGTAAAATCCCAATCTACTGGAAATACAATAAATTTCTGAATAAGCATAATGATCGTTATGTAATACAATAGCAAATACGTAATACTTACATTGGCATTAAAAGAAACGTAATTTATCATTTTGTTATAAAACCCCTCCAAAAACACAAACACAATGTCAATTCAGCAAACAAAACTGTACTTCAATACACTACATAATAAAACTCCTCACATAATGACGACCGCAGGTGGCACCTCACCTTTCCCACGAGTCTGTCTCCAATCTCCATTCTACCCACAGAATTAATTTAAAATTCCTCCTACCGCTCAGCTCCCGTACACCTAGACTACTGTCTAGGTATTCAGCTCATAGAAACAGCGGTCACGTTTTAGAGGAATAACTAACTCCAGAATGAAAAGAAAAATGCTCGAGCTTGCCCAGTTGAAATACGAATGGCGGTTAATATAAAGCGATCGCGTTTGAATTTACACCGCTTCGAGTCTGGACTGGGAGTTCAGAATCGGTAGAGTTTCTACGAGTGAGGTACTGGTTAGGTTAATGTCAAGTAAATAAGAGCTATCAAAACGTTGACAGCACGATAACATATCAAAAGTAATATAGTTTTTCGTTGTAGGATAGGCGAATGTCAGCGTTGTCTCATATGTTACCCGCAAGTCTATTTTGCGGTGATAAAGGCTCAATACTGTACCAATCCATTTAGGAGTAACTTTTAGGTCTTGAATTTAGAAAGCCATTTGAATTCGTTGCTTGTATGTTGTTTATCACTATTCCCCCGGGAACTGTTCGTTTGTCCACGACAAAAATGTCCTTAGTAACGAATATCCGGCAGTAAACTACCTCTGTAACAGATAATATAGTCAAGAGCAATGAAAACGGGTCACTCTGTATTGTATTACTATAGAAACTGACCCGTTTTCATAGCTCCTGACTCACAACATGGGATTGTTGAGCCACTTGCCACTGTTTGTATTTTGGCCGTGTAATGCGAGTCAAGCTTTGTCGGTGACACTGGTATATCCAGTATGTATTACACGGCTGAATTAAGAAGAGTAGCAAATATGTGACTGTGCATCGACTGGTTGATACATCGAGCCGTAGAGACAGAACCAACAAACACACTTTATTATATACTAGCTGTTGCCCGGGACTCCATCCGCTTAGACGTCATTTATCGCTATTCCCTTGGGAACTGCCCTTTTTTCCGGGGGAATAAGTATTCTATGTCCTTAATCGGGGTACAAACTATCTCCATAACAAATTACATCGAAATCGATTAAGCGGTTTAACCGTCAAAGGGAAACAAACAGACAAAATCACTTTCACATTATAATATTAGTATGGATATGGATAGTAATCGTATGAATTTGCTAGGCTGGCATCCGGACGAACAAAAACATATACCATTACATAACCTTTTATTTTAGGCAACGAGACTTACTGCCGCACTCGGCGTCAATTAAATTTAATGCTTGTTTAGTGACGTGTTGTCTTATTCTATTTCTATAGTAAAGAAAGTGACAGCAGCAACTTTAATAAAGCATGAGTTTAATTGACGTCTCTGAGTACAGCAGTCATCCCCCTATAATCCCCCGATTTAATGGTGACTTCTTTCAGAGCTCATATCTCTGAAACGGCCCAACCGATTTCTATAAACCGTAGCTGAGAACCACCCCTAGAAAACCTGCTTTCAAGTTTCACCAATTAAAGATCTACAGTGCCACAGACAGACATACACACACACACACACGCATGCACATACATAGTGGTCAAACTTATGACACCCTCTTTTTGCGTCGGGGGTTCAAAACAAACTTAAAAAGGAAACAACTGTTTTGATCTCGAATCACTTCTGACTCATCGGTCTGAAAAACAACATTTTGATCAATCATTGTAATAAATAGAACAAAAATAACGAAGTAAATATAAACTCGTATAAATATTAACCTATTTACACGAGTGAGTCCAATGGACTCGTGAAATACATCTTCAAGGCCGCGGAATGTTTCTCTTGAACCGTTTTTACAGATTTCCCACGCTGTAATTACACAATTATAACAATTTAATTGTATTGAAAACGTTTGGCACGTGAGCCTCGCGCAGGTGCCTCTGATATAATAATAATAGCGTAACTGGTAACAGATCGGTACCCTATCACTTACACATTAACATATAAGATAAAAGTGCCTTGCATATTACTGGAGCCCACCTTTTTGGGGGTAACCTAATACTAAGCCTCCGCTGTCCTTAACAGGTAGACAGTTGAAACTTTCAAATGCCATTTAAAAATAATTTAAAGGGGGCCGCATAAATCAATTTTTATCCACAAACTGTCATTTTTTAATTATTCTGGATATTCATACTGTTACAAGTATTAATAAACCGTTGATTATTTATTGTGTCACAAGCCTGCGTAGTTTAGTAAGGAGGTTTGAACGTTAGAACACTTTGAGCTAAGAACCAAAGGGGCAATCAAAAGCCAATTACAGCCGACGCTTAATAAAATTAAAATAATTAACTATATAAAATTACTTGCTTTTCCAATTTACGTCATACTCATTTCGTGTTTTACTTAATAAACATAGACATATAAATTCAATGTAACAGCTTTTTATTTCTTTTTTATTTACTACTTCTTTAAAACAGAATATAAAATATTACAAATTGTGGAAAAAAAGTCAACGCAAAAGCCCTCGTTGTTTCAACACCGTAATATTATTAGTAGTTTTAAGACTGCGGCATCAGTTGGCGGCCATAGCTAATTTTACAGAATCTCTAGACGGCTCGATATTCTGTAAGTCGGGTCGATGACCTATTATCGCATCGAACTCGTTCGTTCGAAATATATTTCGTCCGGTTTGTCTGAACGGTGTAACGATAACAGCTTGATTTGTATACAAATATATAAAAGGGAAGGAAAAAACAAGCGGATTACCCGAAGAAAAGTTGTCATCCCCGGCCACGAACACGGGAAAACTAACTTGCCCTATATGGAAAAAAGGCACATCTACTTTATGAATTGTATTGCACTTCGAACCTTATTATAACCCTTGAGAGTTATTAAACTTGCTTCTATGAATAAATTGCAACTGTATCAGCCCGTTCTTAACAGGGATGACTTTTTAGAATTCCGTACCCCTTTGGTACCAAGTATTAATAGGCCTTCGCTGACTGACAGCGGGCTGTACCTAAATATCTCATAAAGCGTAATAATTAGACAGTTGAAATTTTCAGTGCCTTTTTCTATTGCCATCTAAGTCAACAAATCATAAAAATTAAATTAAATTGAGAGGGTCCATACAAGAATGGTAGGGAAAATAGAACCCTTCGAGTCCGCCTCGCACTTGGCCGGTTTTCTAAATGCTTTAACGACCATTGAATAGCAAAAATCTGCATTAAGAACGCCGGGGTGTTATTTTTTCCTTTGAGCAACACGAACCGATTTTACCTAAACCAGTCTTAATAAATCTGTTGCACTATTATTTTGCGTACTTAACCCATTTAGTCGATTACGGGGAAGACGGGCAGACACACACATAAAGGATTTAAACAAATCACATCCCTCTTTTTACGTCGGTATTTAACAAAACCGGTCAAGTGCGAGTCGGACTCGCGCACGGAGGGTGCCGTATTTAAGATAATATGCTTGGCAAGCGCAAAAGAAAATACTCATTTTGTTATGAACTTTATTTTTACCTAAAATTTAATACATATTTTCAACGTTTTTTGTTATTTCTCGAAAACTGTAAATAATAAACACTTCAAGATTTTTTCAGATTTTTTGATTAATATACTTTGGGTATAAGGGTGGGGCAACTATCATTTTTTGTACATTTTTGGCTATAAATCAAAAAGTACATCACAGAAAATTAAAACGTAAATAGTTTTGAAATGTGCAGATTAAGCCCTGCCAAATGGGGTGTCCTTTTTCTATAATAAACCACTTTCATTTTTCAATCCCCCATTCTAAACCCCTTTTCACTTATGTATAAAAATAATTACATTTTTTAGTCTTAATTCAGACGCGGGCAAGCAATTTGTACAACTATGCCAAATTAGGAGTGAATAGCATTGTAGTTGCTGAGTAAGTATACCTGGTGTTTCATACAGACAAACAGACAGAAAGACAACCATAAGGGTCCCTTTTATACCATTTTGGTTCGGAAGAAGTACAAAAAAGAAGACGAAATAACAACAAAGTAAGCTTTAAAAGTCAAGCAGGACACTTTAAAAGCACCTAATCGATAGAACGTTTTAAATTTAAAATGACAAGGGACGAATAGACAACAAAGCAGCAACCTAACGACCTACTTTTCTATTTTTAATCTATGCTAAGCGTAGTTTAGATTCTACGAATCGTCTAGTAAATTACTATTTAAATATTAGATTCGCAAATCGCCTAGAAACGGCTTTTCCGAGTAACCGAATGGTTCAATTTCTTCGATTCGATGCGATTACGCTACTTTATCGATTATACGGGTTGCGTAAAGAAATGGAAATAAAAACTATAGAAAGAAAATTATATCAAATATTTTTTACCTGCGTAATTTAGTTTCGTTCAGCGTAGGACTCTCAAGGAAGAATTTTTTTTGGAAAAAATATTGAGCTTCATTGTTGGGTAGTTAGTAGGTAGTATTGAGTTTTTATGAAAATTTTCTTCGTTTCGAACTAAATTTTCAGGTTAGTAAAACTTGTGATAACCTGGTAATTAAGACTTGACATACGCGCGTGGAGCTAGCTCCATGTGCTTTTGATTAATCCACAAGAGTAAATACTCGTCCTTTTTATTAACCGAACAGTTATACTCGCGTTTGATTATCTAAAACTCGACATTGGCGAAATACACTTTGTTAAATCAAGGAGTAAGAGCCATTAATTAAGAAAAAGAAACCTGATAACTAACGCTCACATTTCTTTGTCCACAGTGAGATTCAAAATGCATATTGAAGTGCAAGTCGCTCTTAACTTCGTCATATCCTACCTGTACAACAAACTGCCGCGGCGGCGCGTTAATATCTTCGGCGAGGAGCTGGAGAAAGCGCTGAAAGACAAGTTCCGGGGGCATTGGTACCCTGACCGGCCCTGCAGGGGCTCAGCCTTCCGTTGCCTGAAGACTGGAGGCCCATTGGACCCAGTTCTAGAGCGAGCCGCGAGAGAATCCGGTGTGCCGGTTCGAGATGTTCTGGAACATCTACCGAGAGATCTCGCTGTGTGGGTCGACCCAGGTAATTGCTATTCTTTCGTCTTTTAGGCTAAGGAGAAGATTGGGAATAATTTTTGAGGGTTTAAATGTTAAGTGTCGTACATTATTTGGTAGGTAGTTAGTTCCTTTGTCCACCTGCGGGCCTAGTATAGTTGCGTTTAACGCGTGATAAAATGTGGATAGAGCTGCATCCCTCACTCTCATACTTACACGTTTCAAAAAGTGACGGATTTTGATCCACATTTTTTCACCCGATAAAGGCAGCCTTAGGCTCCCTGGGCCATAAAACTTTATAAGATTGTTGCAAAAATCACCTTGAAAACAAAGCATGGCCAATACAATAACTGAAGTTACATAACAATTTATATGCGGTTGTTACTTTTAAACAGTAGGTATATTTTGTTAAATGCCAATGACATTGATGTGTTGATGGTCGAAGAACTAAAAGGTTAGCTAGCCAAATAAGGAAGATGTTAAGTAAAAGTTTGCACGGTTCAGTGCGTTTGTTTAGGTTACGTAACTCGGTAGCGGCGCCGGCAGACGGTCGCCTCGTAACAAGCTATTATTTGACCCCCGCTTGTTAGATCTAGGTCTTGTTGGCTGTCTGGCGGATCGAATGTCTAAATCACCGCTTGAAGCCGGTGACTTTTATGCCCAATTGATAACCGAGCGTGGTAAAAGTAATGAGATAGGTATTTACAGTTTTTACACATAAGCCGTGTCGTGTCTGTCTCAAGTTAGTCTAAATGCAACTAATTGTAAAGGAAATTAGATTCGGGTATATCAAACTGAGGTTAACTGGCTATCAGTAAAGGTCATTGTGTAACTGGGTAACCAGGGATATGAGTATGAGCCACTACTTAAATGAGCATTATTTACGTAACTAGGTTTAAGACTATTTACAATCGTAAATGTATTCATGTAAAGATCCTTGATCAAATTCTAGATGGCCAGTTACTGATCGGTAGCCAGTTAATGCTTTCATAGCATGGTTTAGGTAACCTACCCTAGCAAAGCTAATTGTATATTGTTTGGTTATTGCAGGAGAAGTGTCGTATCGCATTGGTGAAAAGGGAGCAGTGAAGGTGCTATTCAGCAGCGACGAGCGAGCCGCTGACGAGCGGACCGACCGAGAGGTAAGCTATATTTAGTTAATTACCTGCCTCTTATCGCCTAATCACTTCCCTACGTCACTGAGATCTAACACATAGCCGAGTCTTGGCAAGTGCACGCTGGTCAGGTGGCGGGATCATAACTCATACGCTAGATTTAAAATTCAAAGCGATTGTTTCTCATTCCAAATGAATAATTCGATATGGCAGCTGTTCTAGTCGCCTGACCGTCACGGGGGTAGCGAACGTAGCTATGACATTGAGGAGACCGCGTAGTGTCAAAGCCAAGGCAACGTAGCAAGCAACAAAGCTATGTTTTCAAGATAGTAAGTCTTGATCGCTACCGCCACCTTACCCTCCTGCCCTAAGCAGCAGTGTTAGCATTTTTGTGTTTGTATAGGTGAGGGGTAAGATAACCGGTGAATTGGCAACGCATTTGCAGTGCAGTGTTAGGTTTGCCAATGCTAATATGTTTCTCGAATGCAGAGTCAGAGCCTACCGTCGTATGGCATGTGTGGTCGTATGCCTTCTCTATACCATGCACAAAATAAATGATGTTTATTGTTGGTATTCCAGGTAACCCGGGCATTCAACCCTGAAGCACAATGCTTCCGGCCGGTGGAGCCCGCGGCGGCGCCGTCGCCGCCCGCACCCGCCGCCTTCTCCCCCGCGCCGCCCTTCCGCGCGCAGCCGCTCACCTTCACCACTGCGACCTTCGCGCAGACCAAGTTCGGCAGCACCAAGCTCAAGACGAGCAGCAAGCGCGCCAACCGCATGTCGCCAACTGAGTTCAGCAATTACATCAAGCAGCGCGCAGTTCAGCAGCAGCTGGCGGCGCGCGCGCTGTCCCCGGCCGCCGACCCCGCCTCGTACTTCGTCGGGCGCCGCGAGCCCGCGCCCTCCGGCGCGCCCCCCTATGCGCCCGCGCACCTCCTGCTAGCCAACTGAGTTTGCCCGCTCCGCGCGACCCGCTCATAGAGTCTTTACTTTTGTACGAGAGACGCGCGACTTATTTTTTTATTTTTCGCGGCCCGCGCCGCCGCTCGCCGCTTGTGATATCCGTACGATTTTTCATAACTTTTTGTATTCTCGTTCGTTACGTCGATGTGTAAATTTATCGATAGGAGCAATAATCTGCCGCGCGACTCGCCGGCGATTTATTTTCGTAATATTTAAAGCCGAGTCACGTTTTTGATGTCTTCGTTCGATATCGATATATAGTAGGGTAAGGAGCAGAGGCCCGGGGCCGCGTGCGCTTACGACGTACCTTCATAGAGCGAGCCTGTATACATACGTCCTCCGATCTAAATAAATGCTGATATTTAAATATGTATACATAATATATATTCGTACGCGATATTCGTCTAATTTTTCACGTGGAAACGAATGGCCAATAGAGAAATTACGTATTTTTAATATTGAAATTGATAATTCAAACTTACTATAAAAAAGTAGTGTATAAATACCTGCTCCCTGGTGTATGTACTCGTATCGTATCGTATCTACTAACTATTGCATATCCGGTCGGGCGCGGCCGGACGGCGCGGTCCGCGCTCCGAGTCCGAGGAGATCTCACCTAGAGTAATCATCACTCGTACGATTATTTATAACCTTATAATATTATTACATTATACATAATATATTATAGGTATAGTTACGTTTCAATCTAACAGTATTTTTTTAAGAAGATATTAGTCCTCGAGTACATTACCGGCCGACCGCACCGCGGCGGCCTTAGTCTGTATGGTACCTATAATTATATTGATATAATTAAAAAAAGACATTGAGTGTAAATGATAGAAAATTTCTCAATTCATAAAATAATGGGTGCATGCAAATTCATGGAAGTAAATACTATGTGTTATTTATCTTTTTTATATTTCACTCGGCGGTTGCGTCCAGTTTCTCAGTTGAGGGGAGTAGCGTAGGAAGAGAGATGCCGCTTGTCGGGCTTGTCGTCGCGCCGTGCGCCACGGTGCGCTGAGTGCGTCGCGTGCGTCACGTGCGTCATGCGTCGTGCGCGATGCGTGCGCTTCGTGCCAGTGGGCACGCTTTCGATTCCATGCACAACAATGACAAGTTGTACCTGAATAAGGAAATGTGCAACTATTTTTTTACTATTTTTATATTTTGATTTAGATTAAGTCTAGATGTATGATTTCAGTAGGCGTCTACATTTCCTACGATAATTTTAACTTGTACTTTATTGATACCCTACTTATTAAATAATGGTACGTCGTTTAAATGTACTGAGGTCCCTCGATTGAAAAACTGGCCAAATGCTACAGTATTTTGTAGATAAAATCTATAATGTAAGTTTAATAATAATAATACAATTTAGAGTAATGAGAATTTTTATTAAAAATACTTTTTATTTTTCTTTCTTTTGTAAGATATATTAGATGGAAGTGTTAAAGATAATATAAAATTTGCATAATATAGTAAAAGCGGCTCTCCATGCCCGCAAATATAATTAGTCAATAATAATTTTTCATATTGTTGTACGACTTTTTAAGTTTATATTAAAATGTTTTGTGCAATCTACAAATTGGTATGTTTTTTTTCATAAGTACCTACTCCAACACCCACACAGATTCTAGGTACTAAGTCAGCGTCAAAAGTAATATCCACTGATCGATACCAAAACAGGAAGAAACCCCTTTACCCTTTCAAAGAAAAAAAAAATCTATATCGGTGGAGTCGCCTTCGAGTAATCGGAGAACATGAATAAAAAACTGACGAACTGAGCACCTCCTCCCTTTTCTTTAGTTGGTTTAAAAGGTAGGGTAGGCACATCATGTACAAAGTATACTTATAGCGTTTTTCACTTGTACACTGGGTCAATCTTAAAAACCCTAAGCCCTATTATTGAAATAGCAAGTTTCAATTTGGTATCTAAACGCTACTGCTTATAAGATTCCTATATTCTACTTAGTTATTCGATTAGTTCGATAGAACAAGACTTGTTTAGATCTTTTTACAGTCTACAATAAGGCTATATCAGGGTGTCCACTCTACATCCTAAAAAAACTTCCCTGACTTTTCCCTGACTTTCCCTGACCATATTTGTAAATTTCCCTGACCAAAAATACAGCATTACTGAATATAAATTTTCTGAAGTCGCTTTTGAACAAAAGTCTATCTTTTTCCGTATATTTTGCCTCTTTTAAAAGGAGTTTAGCTTCATAGCCAATATGGATGCTCTCCGTGGCTAATAAGTTATCCGAGCTACTCAAATCTAAATCTTTGATGTTTTCATCAGAAGTGGCCTCAAGTTTCTTTGTCTTTACAATTTTTGCCATTTAGTTTTTTACTAACTCTAAAAGGGCTCCGTATAAAAACGGTGCCAGAGGTTTATTCCCTTGAAATCGCCGTAAAAACGGTTCACAGTCACCTACAACTGACCTTACACTTGCCAATTGCGCTTTCAGCAAAGGTTTTTTCATAGCTGTTTTTAATGTTTTCTTATTTTCGCTTATAGGTACAGAATCATTATCAACAAAGTCTTTTACTTTATCGAAAACTTTTAAAGCCCTCTCTAGGCATGGACCATTCTCAAGCCATCTTATGGATGTGAACTTAGTGGGATATTGTGTACCTCCAGTTATTGTTGTATAAAGTGCTCGACGAGCTGGGCTGTCTTTGAAATAATTGTACATTGTTCTCAAAACTAGGTACACGTCCCAGCCAGCCTGCTTATGTCCGGTCTTGACAGCACCACTGACGGTGTGTAAACCACACATACTCCTAAGTCAATTAATGAATTATTATAATTTTCTGCAGCAAGTTCAGTTTTGAGTTTTTTTAGAAAGCTAAAATTCACATTAGGTCCATCCATTGAAACTTGTAACAGTTTAGCAAGGTCTAGGTCTGACAAACCCTCTAAAAAACTGGTTAATAGATGTTCAGCAGTTGACCGCCCCAAAAAGACGCTATTCCAGTATCTAGTATCAACTTTTCCTGTACTAGTATTCCAAAATCTTATCATTAAATCCATTTGGCATTTTTGTGCGACTTTATTTAGGCTCTCGTCGAAAGCAACCACAAAAAAATTACACTCTTTCAGATCATTAAGCAAAGATGTTTTTATATATGGTGCTATCCCGTGATTTATTATTGTTTTGCCCATTGAAAAATTAAGTGCTATCTTGCTGTCATGAAACATTATTTTAAATGCTGCAGAAGTAATGGGAATGTACAAGAAGTAGTGCCCAAACAATTTCAGCGGACGTAACCGAATCGTCATGATATGTGAAGTCATAAGCAGTCTTGGGGTTCAATGTACAGATTTCGACTGTCGATGTTGTTATACTAGGAGTTGCACTTGTACTAGGTTTGATGTCGTTATTGTCGGATTTTTCAATTCTTTTTTGTTTAAATAAAGAAATAATAGGCTGTTTTTTTTTTTAGTTCAACCATTTTTATATGTTTTGGGCCTTTTCCATGAGACACTACTGCTTGCTTGCCCATATTACTTAGTTTAAACGTTCTGCAGCACACTTTACAGTAGCCCGATAAGGGATCTTCAGGGAACTCGCTAAGCCAATCCACAAAATCTGGGTAAAGTTTTGCATCTAACCACACTCTATTAAATGTACAGTGTTTTCCACTCATTTTGTTTTCACACTTCACTTTTATATACTTAGGTATACTTAAATCACACATATATTTCACTTTACTATAACAAACAGGACACACACGTTGTAGGTACTAAAAATGAGAAATCTAATTATGATAATAAATCATATTATAGATCCCTCCAATGCTGAAAATAAAATGCATCTATAGACTGGATTAAGGTCAGCTAGAGCATGAAGTGTCCCTCATTTAACAATTACTGGACAGAATTGATGTTGGTTGGAATGAATATGGATGGAAAGTATCTTTTGAAAAAAAATTCCCTGACCTCCCCAGAGCTTCCCTGACTTTCCCTGACTTTCCCTGACCACCCTTAGCTTCCCTGACTTTTCCCTGACTTTCCCTGACTTTCCAGAAAGTGGACACCCTGTATATGTACAATAAATCTCCAATTCAATGATACACATCTCCATCGAACTGTCAGTAAATAACCTAGTATTATCAATTTATCTATTACAAAGGAGATAAAAACAGATAGGTGTCTTGCTAGCACAGGGGTCTAACTAGGGTGGTACACCGCACGAATTCGACGACTTTGTTACATTTGAATATCACAACACCTCTGTATTTACTGCATCGCCTAGTATAGTAAGACGTTCTTAAGTCGTCCCCACCCCCTTAGCGAACCCACCCCTTAGCGATTAGAAATAAATATACCGATTGGCAATGCTCTAGTTAAGTTTGCCAATAGAAAACGGACTAACTGCCGTACCTACTCAAGAGACTTTTTTCCTGGTTCATTTCATCAACTAGTTTATTTTTCCAACTTGGAACTAAACAACGATGTAAGTATAACAAGTAATACCGTATCGATGAAAAAAAAAACCGGGCCCCTATTCTACTGGGTAAAACCATATTGTCTTTGACATGTTATAGTATTGTTTTTAACTCTGCCGCCATTACCGTCGTCTTTGTCGTCAAGTAACGTTGACAATACGATAACATGTCAAAACCAAATTGTTTTTATGCGCTTTACACACTGTCGCCTATCCGATTCACTGCCGTCCAACGGCAGAACGCTGCCACTCGAGTAACAGCGTTTTGGGTTAACTTGTATCAAACGAGTCCTCATGAGTGCTTCTATCATACCTACAAAAGAACTTTTAAAAATTAGTTCTTGTTTGGGCGGTATAAACTGTCAAAACGCGGTAACTCTGCATAAGACTAGCCTAAACATTGATCTTTAAACGCGTTTTTCTCAAAACCAGGGTTTTTGACTTGCAGCGTTTTGCCGTTGAACAGTTCACCGATCCGTTTTAACTATGAAAATTGAATGCGTGCGTTATTTTGTACCACAGGATCGTATCGGGTGATCGAATCGCCGGCAGTGTGATGAGGCTAATTGCAATTTTATGTTCCATATTTTAAAGGTCGAGTTGAATTCCTACCAGTTCTCCGTACATTACATGCAGGCCTTTCAGACACTTATTATATAAGTTATATGGGTTTTTAAATAAAAACAAAGTTTTGCTTTAATTACTTTATTATCAAACCACAAAGATGACAAAAGAAAACCTCATCTATGGATAATAAGAGGATAAAATGCCAGATAATAATTTACCTACTCCTCTGACAGGTATTGGATCTATGGGGGATTGATCAACCTTCTTGATAAAGTAAACTATAATTTGATTTTGCAACTGGTACATATAACTATTTCACAGGAACACTTTAAATTCCTCCATAAGTACAATAAACTTTTTTAGTTAGGTAAATGCTCAATATTTACAAATATTATAAAACCGTTTCAAACTTAGGAATAAAATAAAATTAAGGAAATGTTTTAAATATGATCAATTGATTACAATGTCTAATGTAATGTAATGAAAGTTCAAATATAAACATCAATCCTGTGATTGCTTAAACTCTTATGATTTTGAATGTTAGCTAGATAATTTACATTATTTACTGATAGACATGAAAAAGGCACCACAATAATTATGTCGCTTAAATATAGTGTATTTTATCGTCATATAAAAAATATAATAATTTACTTCCTGCCAAATATTCAACTCATGAAACTCAAAAAATACTGGCCAGTTTAAAACAGTAAAGCTGAGCGGACGGTAAAAATAGCAATACCGTTCGGCTAAACAGCAACCTGACATTAAAAAATCCAACTGTGCCATTTTAGCAAAACATCTTACATAACAGGAACTTTACTATTGAGTTCGGGCACATCATTGTCTAATTGAGCAGAATACAGGTCAGGAAGGTCTCGTAAATATTTATTAAATAATTGATTCTAACTTCACCACTATACAATTTTATCATCTATTGAATTGTAGTTTAATAATTATTGCGGGTTCATAAAAGAGGAACATCCTATACCTATTATTAAAAAATATTTGTGTATTTTCTACTCAAAGAAGCAACTTGGAAAAGCTTTGGCACTGTCTGCTTTTGAATAAGCGTTGATTACAAAAGAAAGGTTTTTCTTGAATTAAGTTTATTTAGAAGTGTGTATTTAAATGCCGCTAGTCTTTCGTCTTTTAAGTTCATCACTTAGAACCAAATCTGATTTCCCATTCACAATGTTATCTCAATTACCCACCTCGCCTAACGTAAAACAAAATCGATAAAAATTTGGATAAAGGTCTAATTCAGTGTTTAAAACCAAATAACACTGATTTACACTGTTAATAGTTACAGACCCTATATTTGGAATCAGCAATTCGCTTAATGGAACCACTAGCTAGGTGGGTGGACGTACTGGTCGTAACAGAAACATTGAATGCATTTAAGTTTATTAGTCAATAAAACGGAGACATTTCACCAATCATATAGCTGTATTTCCCTGAATTTCATCCGAGTTCGATTCACATAACGACGTTACGATCTGTTCTGATCATAACAATCATATACATAACCAATCGCTTTCAATAATCTCTAATACCACACTTTCAAACAATGTAGTTACTATGATTTAAGGATAAGAACATTTGGAGGCCCTTAAGTACCTATAGATAGTATTTTTGCATATAGTTATAGCCATAGATGAGGAGCCATGCCCTTAGTGGTAGCTTATAAAACACTATACACTTGAAATTTCTAAAAATAATCAGTACAATTTAATAAAACTTAAACGACCTCTCTTAGTACATCCTCTTTAGCTAAAAGTCCTAATATTAATTTAATTATAACTATGAATATATTTACAGAATAAAGTAAAACTGAACGTATACTTTACATACAAAAATAACTCATTGGAAATCGATCTTATTGATCTCACTAAAATAATTATTATATACTAAGACCCATAATTATTTTAAAAAAAACTACACATTAAAATGAGACTTAAATTACTAGTCTAACACTGGTTATGACTAATTTTGACTATGATTCACAATTTTGGCCCGTTATTCCAATGTCGAAAGAAATAAGTAATTTATTTAAATAATACACCATGATAGATAGATGTAACTATTATCCAGACAGTCATGATAAGATAAGTACCTAAATACATCACATGTATTTTCCACTGCTGCTTGCACACCAATGTAAGTCAAAATAGTAAATTAAAATTAAAATAAACACGTGAGCAATGCTTAGAAAACACAAAAAATAAAATGAATTAACACACATTACACCACAAAATAAAAGACGCGTCACAATTTCTTAAGGAAATGATAAGACTAAGGTAAAACGCCACCCCCAAAGATGGACGCACATGGCCTGTCGAACTAAGGTCATCGTCAAACGCAGTTCAACCAAGCTACTTTAATCTACGAGCAGTCAAGCGGCCGTCAGTGGGACATCTCGATGTGTCGTTGTAAACTTTTCTTGTTCATGTAGAAGCGATCACACATGGCACAGGGAAAGAAAACCTTTTCGTTGTCAGAGTGTCTCGCTCGAGTGTGGGAGGACAGATCCAGAGCTCTGGCGAAGTAAACTTTGCAGATGTTGCAGAAAAACTTGGTTGGAGTGGCATGCATAGTTCTATGGGCGATCAAGTCGCGTGGCGTAGCGACGCCGTCGCCGCACTGTCCGCAAGTAAATTCGCCTGGTTGCGGTAGTGGCACATTTCCATCGTCCTCAGACTCTTCGCCTGACTCTTCCGCATGCTGCCGCGCGCGGTGCACCCGCAGCGCGTTCTCGCTGTTGTATTGCGTTCCGCACAGATCACACCCAAACACATCTTCGTCCGCCTGACCTAGCGCGCTAGAACTACCTTCCCCGTCGCCTCCGTAATGCTTCTTCATATGCACAAGAAGAGTTGATTTGCGAGTGAAGCTCTTATCGCACACCGGGCAAAAAACAGAGTTAGGTTGATGAACTTCGTCCATATGACGCTGATAAGCCGCCCGTTTAGTAAATTCTTTGTCACAGATAGTGCAGTATCGGTCTTCTAAAGTGCCGGTTAAACTATTTTGTTGATCGAGTTCCATCGAATCGTCTGACCTCATCTTTTTGTTAGGATTGACAACGGTTACTTCTACTTCCGGTGGAAGTCGTCTCTTACTCGTAGCAGTAGCAGTAGGAGTCGAGTGAGTTACTCGTGCGAGTTGGGAGGGGTCTACCACCTCATGCTTACTCACTTTGCTAGTAACTTTGTGCTGTGGCATCCATAAACCACTGTTATTCGCGGCAGCTTTACCGTCAGGCGAACGCAAATGCCAACCACGATGACTCTTCAATGCGGCTATGGACGTATAACTCTTGTGACAAATCTCACAGTCATATGTTTGGGGCTCTGCTGTAGTTTGGTTTATACATTGGTGATTCTGTAATGCTAGGAGTCCGACAAATTGTTTCCCACATGTATCACACGGGTAACGTGCTTGATACTCCGTGCTAGGATCGGCTACTTCAGGTTCTGCTTCATATTCCACTTCAGCATCTTGAGATATGTCTTGTGCTTTACTGGATCCCTGATTGGCGTTGTATCCTAATAGTTCTCTTGCGTGAGCAGCCTTTAAGTGCTCATATAGCTCTAATGTGGAGTTGAGAGGCTTACCGCATATTTTACACATTTGCGCAGTAGATTTGTGCACATTCTTTCTATGTCGATAGTAAGATTTTTTATCCGAGAATGTGATCTTGCAAATCGTGCAACTAGACCTACCGCTTTCCGAAGATGGCTGGGCTTGGTTCTCGGGATTACCGGTCGCACTTGCGTTAATGATACCGTGTTTGGCTCGCTTGTGCTTCCACAAACTAGTTCTAATAGGAAACCGCTTGAAGCAAAGTTCACACGAGAAAGGCAAAGCGTCCTGCGCTGGCGCTGACTGTTGTTGTTGCTGCTGTTGTTGTTGTTGTTGCATATTGTTAGCAAAGCTAGAAAAATTGAAACTGTTAAACTGCGGCGTGGACAAAGCAGTGCCGTTTTCGTCAACATTGTATTCATCTTCTTCAGTAGAAGCTTGCATTGTATTTTCTTCGCTGTCATTTCTCTCATTAAGTAGATCCGCATGCAATACTTTCTTATGTTTCCATATATTTTTCTTATGCATAAAACCTTTTCCGCAGATATCACACGAGTAAGGGGCATTAGGGACATTGCAATTCGGCTTAAATGATACCAATCCGATCATTGGGAACTGTCTAATAGGCTTCCCAATAATTTGCGGTGCAAACCCTTTAGTTTCTCCAGGTTTCCTGTTAGTGGTTGGCACTTTAGCGTGTATGCGCATGTGGTTGGAATAAGCTTGACGGCTTTTGAATGACCGAATGCAGATGTCACAAAAGAATTCGGTCTCAGCTGCGGCGTATGTTGAAGCGCCAGGATGATTTTGTTGCACATGCTCCGATAGTTTTTGGGGAGTACTGTAAGAATCAGGACAAATGCTGCAAGGATAAAATTTGACTCGCAAATGTGTGTTTTTGTGTTCTGCGAGCTCCGACGGACGCAAGAACTTCTTTTCACATTGATCGCAGTGATGAGCGACTTGTTGATGTTCAGCTACCTGGTGATCTGTCCAGGCATCGACAGTTTCGAAGATAGCGTTACATTCAGTGCAGGAGTAATGATACTCTTCGGCTTCCTCCTTTATAATTGACATATCCGGTTCCATTGCCTGTGCGCCCATTACTTTGTCAGAATGCTCAGCGTAAATGTGCTTGTTAAGATCAGGAGTCTGCTCGAATTTAGCATCGCAATGTTGACAATAATGAGGCCTATCTTCATTATGCGCCGATTTAATATGTTTAACCAAATTCGGGTAGTTACTGTTCTTCTTTCCGCATAAAGGACAGTCGGTGGGACGACCATCAATGCACTTGTTTTGATTATCAGGATCAAAACTGCCGGCGTGCACGTGTAGAGCGTGGTCGTTGAAATCTTGCATATTAACGAATTTCTCAGTGCATAAATCGCATGCAATGTAAACTGTGCATTCTCCATTCCGAATGTGTCTCTTCCACAAAGATTTGTCTTTGAAACGAGACCCGCAGTGTACGCAGGCCATCGGTACTCTAGATTGCCCATCTTCATGAACGTCTAAAACATGTTTCATGATAAATTGTTTTAATTGGAACTTAGCCGGACACAGTTTACAGGCATAGGATCTAGCATTAAAAATATCCTTATACTGGACCTTACTGTCTTTGGGCTCGTCTTCAATCACCAAGTCGTCAGTTATTCCATTTTCGTTGTAGATGATCTTCCACAAGTCAGTGCAGACATTAGCTCTCATGTGGCTGAGCAATGCGCCTATATGACCAAAAGTAACAACGCAATTGTAACATGTGTGCTTTGGAACTTTATGACCATTTTTCTGAAGATGCTGAATAACAGCCTTCCTGCGTGGATGTTCTCTATCACAGCAAAGACACCGCTTTGTGTTGATCTGCTGAATAATGTCCCTATACTTCTGAATGAAATCTCTCTGTGTTTTCGTGACGTACAACTTGTCAGGATCGAGCTCTTTCTCATCGTCCATAGTATCATTCATAGCTGAGTCATCAAGCTCTTCCTCCTCTTCTTCATTTTGCTCGCTGTTGTAAGAATTAGTTTGCATGTCTTCATTGATCTCGACAACAGGTGCCAATCCTGGGGGTAAATCTTCATCTTCGTCATTTTCTTCGTTGCCGTCTTGATCTTCCTCTCTGTCTGCATTATCATCATCGTTATCTCTTTCCGCGTCGTCCCCTTGGACGTCAGCGCTCTCGTCTATTGTCATTTCCCCTTCACCAGTATCGTCATCCTCCTCTTCTGGACCGTTTTCGTTGTCAGTTAATTCACCTTCCATATTTTCTATGTGTTCATTATCATGCTGAGTTTCATCTCCGTTTTCACCGTTATTGTCTTCCATTTCATTGTCATTCTCTCGTTGCCGGGCGATTTCAATTTCATTATCAGATTCCATATCAACTGTGTCATAATTCTGATTCTGATTAAGAGATTCATCGGCTTCTTCGTCATCCTGGTTTTGATCAAAACCTGGTTCCGATAAAATAGTTTCAACTTGGAAAGAAGCTATTTCTGGCTCAGATATTAATGTTTCAGGACTTTCCGGACCAGAGTTAACAATCTCTGGCTCAGAAACCAAGAGTTCTGGTTTCGATGTAAGCAATGTTTTCAAAATTTGTGGTTCTTTTTTCTTAATTTGCAAGTCCTTTAAGGCTTTAATACGTAAAGGATATGGCAAATTGCTGTGAATAGGTTTGGAATTTTTGATAGGTATCGGTTTTGGTGGTGCGACAACTCTCGACGGCATGATTCGAGTTGGCATTGGTTTTTGGAATTGCATTTTGTGGCTAATTTGGTTAGGTATTAGTCGCGCTTTAGGATTGAACGGGTTGAGTCTGAGTTTGGGCGGCATGTGAGTTTTAGTTTTTTTGGTGTTGATTTTATTTGTGTATCTGTCGAAACTGTGAGCTGTTAGCTCGTGGCGCCTAGCGTTGTGGGAGTACCTGTAAGCACGACCGCACACAAGACAGTCTTTTGACGCCAACTGCTGGATGCCCTGGCGAGCATGTAAGGTCTCGCCGGTGGGACGCATAACGGTAATGGACACTTCGGGCATGGCAGGAGCTTTGGTATACTGCTGCTGGACACGCTCCATCATTTCTTCCTCTTCATCTTCTTCCTCGTCCTTTTCACTCTCAACACCCTGAAGATAAAAATGAACCAGTGAATGATAGACAACTAATTAATAAAAGATGCTGCTAAAGAAAAGTTTTATTTCAAAAATGTATTATGGTAGATAACACAATAAAAACTCTAAATACATATCGTCTATTAACGACAAAAAGAGTAGAATAAATCTGTTTCAGAATAGTGCTTGTTTGGCAACCAACTGTTATGTATTTATGTACGGAAAAACTATAAGTATTATTGTATGTATTTATATTGTTGTTCCAATTTTAAAATATATATCAAGCTGCACAGGACGAATAATTGGACTTTGACACTCGGCGATTAAAATTTGACAGATTTTGTACGTAGCAAATGTCATAACGCTACGGCCAGTAAGGAAAACGATTCGTTTCTTGAATATAGGTAACGGGCATAAAACAGTAATGTAGATCACCTGCCACAATGACATTTTTTTACAGTAGACCTATGAATAACACAGATCTGGCATGACATTGACCACATTGTTACCAGAGCATCTAAAGCGCTGGGTTTCATCTTGAGAACGTCAGCTGACTTCCGTGAATTGATTTCGTTAAAAATTCTTTACTGTTCTTTCGTACGTAGCCTGCTTGAGCTTTGGAACTCTCAATATGTATATATTGATCGTATTGAGGGCATCCAAAGGAGGTTTTTGAGGCATTTTTTAAATGCTAGTAGTATTGTTAGACGATGGGCTTGCAACCTGTCACTAATATACATTGGTGAAAAATGTGGTTACAGAATTAATATCAAGTTTATAGAGTTGTTGGTGATTCTGTGGTTATGTCTAACCCTCTCTGGTACTGTAGGCGTGAGTGTAAGTATGTATGTATGTATGTAATTACAGATATTTAATTTCATTCGAAGATAGATAGATAGATTCATTTATTCGGCTATTAAATAAAACAAAGAAAAAAAACACGTGCATTTGACAAAACAAAAACAAAAGTAACTTATTTATAATTAATTAAAATTAAAATGAGATAGCCGAAACGGAGTGCCAGCTCAGCATGTGCTGTGGCACGGAGCCGCAGCGCGAAGCAATTTCCTTTGATTTTTAAAGCTAACCCGTCAAATCGTTTGTCAAGAGAAGATGATTAGTCTATTTCAATATAAATTAAGTTTCTATATTTAGGTCCATGTTTTATTATTAATTATTAATTATACTAGAAATCGGTTTGAATATTTTATGCGAGTAAATTCTAGGATTATATATACTCTATGCAAAACACGAACCTTTACTATTGAAACGGAGATGTCCCGAGTGTCAAAGTGGAAATAATCGTACTGTACTTGTATTTACTAACAATTTATTTATTACCACCCTATACTAGACTTCATCACGATTTACCATTTGGTGAGATAAAGGTCAATCGCTGGTCAGGCCAGAATAAAAAAACCTATGTACACTCAAGGTCATAAATATATATATGTTCCCAAGACGTCAAAAATATCTGTACACCTTTATGCCACTGGCAATAAGGTTCGTATTTGACGCGATGGCTGTATAGATATTAATACCCTTGACTGTACTTATTTATATTTAAAGGTTAGGGCTATGAATTTAGAAAAAAGACATTATTTAAATATATACAACAGTATCGTGATCGAGTGACTGATTGACAGATAACGCACAACCTAAACCGCTGGACCTAAGGACTTGAAATTTGGAAAGTTTTCCTTGGGTACCCTAGCGGTGCAATAAGAAAAGATTTTAAGAAAAGAGAGGAGAGTAGCGGGAAACTAATTATACGCGTACCAAGTCGCGGGCCTCCTCTAACATCGGATTTTAATTCCCACAGAAAAAATGTTGCTGACTGAAAAATGTTTGAAACAAAATTGTTGCTGTTAACGAAAAACATTTGCAGCATTCAACATATTGATACTTTCCACATTTATAAGAAACCGATTTTCTTTAAAAATAAGGATGATGAAAGAATTTAATTTGTTGATAGCAAACTTTATTTTGATATAAACTCTTTTTTGTATTAATTTAAAACAACAATACTGTTTTAGTACGCATAATGTATTTATTGCATTGGTATCATTGACTCGATACACCCGTGGAAACAAGTTGAGGGCCGCTTGATTTATGTGAGACGTCAGTCCACCCGCTTCGTTTTACAATTCCTGCTCCTGCCGTAATTTCTTTCCAGTGACTCTTGTACGAATTTAATATCATTTATTTCTGAAATATATGTTTAAAATCACGGTTCGAGTGAAATGACAACTTAATAATATATTTCTTGCTGGTCCAAGTGGCCCAACCTTTGAGATCCCCTGAAATGTCACTTGGACAGGGAAGTTAACTTTGTTTACAATTTTTCTGTAGGAATAAAATCCGATTAGTTTGTGATAAAACCTATTTTTAAACACACAGCATGGATAGATTATTATAAATTGTGTAGCTAACTACACATACAACTAATGTGGACTAATCCACAATTCAAAGTTGTATATATTATCATCATTTCAGCTGAAAGACGACAACTGCTGGACATAGGCCTACCACGTTTGCCACAAGGCCCGGTCTTGAGCCATCGAAGTTTTATATACAGTCTGTGGTCACATAATTAGGGACGCGTAAGTTATTCTGCAAATATGACTTTCCAACCTTGATCACCAATTAAAAAGTTCTCCATCAATCTTATTATTAATTACAATTTACTTTAGATCATCATCACAGTGAACTACTGTTAAAATCGGGCCTTGTATTTTATAGATTTCAAAACATAGTGCTGAACCGTCCATGTATGAATGCCAAACATATTTATTTTAGTATATACTTATAAAATGAAACATTCGTTATGAACAAGTTGACATACAAAAAATATAATTTGCCGTCAAAATTGAGGTCACATTTGAAGGGAATTGTATAGGGAAAACGCAAGCGTCCCTAATTATGTGACCACCACTGTATGTAAATACTTTAATATACAAAACGCAAAATATGTGAAGTGTAACATACCCAAAGTGGTAAAACCGTGAAGAGACGTGAAACTGTAACGTCTCAATCTGACTTGTTGTTGTAAATTAGTTTTTGTTGAGTAAAACGATTCAGTTTCGTATTTTAATATTCCACATAAACAAATATCAATTTAAAATTATAAAACCTAAAGCAAAAGGTTGGGTAGAATGATGATCATACACCGGATTGACAGGGGCAAAAAAGTACCAGTGCTAGTGATTGATTAAAATTTTTTCCTGACATAATATAGATCATACATTTCTTGCAAAAGTTAGTCTACCTTTAACTTCTATATTCGAATGATCAGCTTTCCATGAAGATAAACGATCATTAGATAGTGAAGAAGATAGTAGTAGTAGTAGTAGTAGATTTCTAGGCATTAGTAACCGACTTAAAAACAAAAAGGTTCTCAATTCGTCGGAATGCTAAAGAACATTTTTGTACTGAATGACTTTGTTATTCAATGTAATTTGAATGGTTGTCAAAAGTGACTCGAGTCTAGAGCCAATCTCAGATACTGATTGTTTATAGTTGCGATAAGTATATATAAAAGAGGGTTGCATATAATTAAAAGGTATTCAAACTTGGCCATTACTTGGATAATGAAGATTAAAAAATTATTTTTATTGATGTCGATAACCTTAGTCAACATTTGATGAATCACTAACACTGGTACATTTTTGCCCCCATCAATATATGTATGATGATGATCATCTTTTAGAAAGCAAACAGACAGCTTAAGAGGACTTGTTTTCAATATTCATTGACAAACCTTAGTAAAATCTTTTGTTTTACCAATACAATACGCACTAACTCACTAACATAATACAATGTCAACCCTAATTGGTTGATATCATATATCTTTTTTTTTTTTTTTATGGACAATGTCACACCAATTGACCTAGTCCCAAACTAAGCTCTAGGCTTGTGCTATGGGTACTAGACAACGATATAAATACTTATATAGAGAAATATATACTTAAGTACATAGAAAACATCCATGACTCAGGAACAAATATTCGTGCTCATCACACAAATATCTACCCTTACCGGGATTTGAACCCAGGACCGCTAGCTTTGTAGGCAGGGTCACTACCAACTAGGCCAGCGCGTCGTCTAAATCTAAATCTTGTTTGTTAACCAGCCCACTCCAGACAAGACAAGCAATGCCTAGTGTGGGGGTCAATGTAACTAAATTGTAATTACTATATTTAATTTTTGGAAAAAACTATTTGTTAGTATACTTTGAAAACTTCACTTTATTGCCTATCATATCACAAACCAAGTTAAATGTAATGTTTAAAAAGCAACCCTATATTTAATCAATCACGGTGAAGTAACTCTAACCAAATTCCTTATCAACTAACACAAAGACATTGAAGGATAAAAAATGTTTAATGTTTTCTTACATAAATTTAAGCTGCACATAATGAACAAATCCCTATAGTATGTTCTTTGCAAATGGCTGAACTACATTTCATACAATATTGTTTAGTGCGTCTGTCTCGTTTTGTAGTTTGCGTACAGAGTTTACATCTTTTTCTTGATATACTTTTCGAAATCTTCTTAATTCGGACTTGATTGCATGGTTAGATGATTGGGGACATTGGAAGTATGACATCCGTGTTCATGAGACTTAAAGGCAGCTCTTGTATGAATAATCTCCGTTTGACAATATTATTTGTGTCTTGTGTTGACCAAATCACTTGAGCATTGACGGAAGCTATGTTCAGTAGAGAAAAGAACATTGACATCTTCCAACTGTTAGTATGCTGCATTGTAGTGTAATAATGCATCAGCACATCCACAACTTCAACAGCAGAATGGGTTTTTTTATATTCCGTTACAACAGATGTTACGGCATTATTGTTTATTTTATAATATCTGGGATCACTGCTCAGTACATTGACAGCATTCGTCTCAGAAATAATTTGAGATGTTATTGACAAATCTTCATTCAAAAATCCATTCAAGATTGGTTTAGCCAATCTGCGCTTGGATAAAAAGAAAGGTGGTAAGTTTTCATCAAGATTCCTTACCGCAGCTATACAAAAAATTTGGTACTCCCGTTGCAACTTCTCAATTAAATTTATTGAGGATAACCAGCTGTTCATGATAACAACTCTACCAGTGGCAGTCAAATGTAGGACTAAATTATTAACTATCTCATCCACTGCAAAATATGAATCAGTAACCACATCTAAATTACTTATGTACAAACTGACAGGATCCACTAATAGCAACATTTTAAGTCCAGTATTTAGTGTCTTGTTCTTTATAATATAGCGGAAAGGGGCTGGCCCAAAAACAGGTACTAAGATCTCATCAATGACTGCAGTATTTTCAACATGATGGGAAGATCGGCAATTAGAAGCAAATATCTTGAATACTTTTCGCATTCTCTTCATAATATCAAATAGTGATAAATCATCATCATTACAAAAACTTATGTTCCTCAAAAGAAATACAAATCTTTCTAATCCCATAGCAGTTGTTATACATTTTACTCCATATTACATATGCCACAAGTCCTTTAGTTTTTGATGTGTTGGCCTCATTATGCCATGAAAATACAGTATGCCAATCATTGTTTTATTTCTGATATATTGGTAGTATAAGACAAGCTACCATTCTGACAAATATTATCATTAGTGGCAGACACAATGAGATCTAGTAGGTCATTGGTAAAGATTAACTGCCAGGCATCTCTAGGCTGGGCGCAAGACTTAGACTTTTTCTCATTTTACTTTCTTAATTTTAACATATCCTTAATCTTAGCATTGTTTTCAGCAATAGTTAAAAGGGGAGTTATAGAAATTGATTTTCCATTTCTCAACAAGAACTCATTATCACAATTAGGATAATAAGCATATGTATCTGCTTGTAATATCAGAATCTGATTTATGTTCCGACTCGTGTACTATATCACACTCTTCGGAAGACTGAAGTGAGTCGATAACATCATCATCTCGGACCAATGCCAAGATTGCTTGAACCCGATTCCAATCCATTCTAGGGTCAACATCAGTCTGTGGATGAAATTAATTTAATTGAACCATTCTCACAGAACTAACTATCCTTAGGATTATAAATCAAACACAGTGAAACATTACATTGTAAGCAACTAGCATGTATGATATGATGCTTGTTGTTCACAAATGATAAGGGACATTAGACATTTAATCTTTACCTTATCACTTCTTGGTGTGAGTCCCAGGGAAGCCAATATTGGAGGACCTTCAGGCTGTAGCTTACTGCTCCCAGCCGGCTGAAAAATTACAACAATATGGTATTAGGACTTATTACGAACCTGAGAAGAAATATATTGATATTACAGAATAAAAACTACTGCTTCATTATGTAAATACTTAAGAAAGGGTTATAAGACACTTATCTATGCATATTATAAAAGAATTCATATAAATAATATAATGCTGGGAAACTTGCAGGCTTCTTGATCACTTTGACTGTTTGTTTTAAATATGATAATACATTTTGTATTGAAATAACAAAACATTTAGAGTACTAGCCCTATTTAAAAATCAGTTAGGTACATTTATCATAATTTAAAGCAATAAATATATATTTCTAAATATCAGTCATTTTGTTATTTGTAGCGAAGGTTAACTTTATCGCTGGAATAAAAGAATTGAACATTATGTAGGCATAGAAATATCTCAAGTCTATAATCATCAGGAAAAATATTAAAATCTCATGAAATTTCAGTCATTTTATCCTCATGGCCCAAATGGAATTGTCAATTTGCTGTTAATTATTAGTGGATTTAGCAACCCCTTATCAGTTAATGCAAGCTTGTTGTTGCCCACAGTGACCTGGCCACTTGACCTTGACTACATCCTCTGACTCACAACAGACACAAACCACAGGGTCTGCATGACTGAATTAATTAAAGGCTATAAAAAAAGGAAAATCAACATACCTCATGGTAGGCCCCATCAATAACCACCCCATCATCATAGGCCTCATCAGACAGTGGTTCACTTTTAATATTAACCTGAAAAAACATAATGAAACAGTAAACAACAGTTCAAAAAGTGACAATTCCAAGATCAAAAATTAGCCAGATAAAGAAACCCACCTCTTCTAGTTGGCTGCCATCTTTTTTAATCAGAGACTGTAGTTTGTTTTGTGTCCTTTCACATACTGTTTTAAATACATGCCAGTTATTGACATTGTCCACACATTTCCTGCAGGCATTAGTTGGCAGGTCGTCATTCTCGTTTATCTGAAAAAACAACATACGCAATCATAGAATGAAGGCCGAAAGCGACGCGCGTTTCATCAGAACGAGCACGAGCGAGAAACGCCTCGTGTATAGATATGGCGCGAGGAGAAACTAAGTAGGCGTAGGTATATCCGAGCGCCGGCAAACGGCTGCTCCTCGACCGAATAAGTAGGAGCGAGTCGAGTGCCAGCCAGCGAGCCCCTCGAGGGTTACCGCTCGATATACGCACACAGCCACAACGCGCTCACGCCGACACCGACGCCGTCACCCGCTCCCGCTCAAGGGACGACCTGCACCGGCCTGGTCTCGCCCGATAAATCAATACGGCGCCGATGTCCAACGGCGTGCCTACCTAGCGATACGCAGACCCCCTCCCGGCGAGACCCCCGGGAATAATGCCAAAACCCGACCCTCATGATACGCGCCATTCCTCGCCGGCTGCATGGAATGCGACGCGACGCGGTCACCGAGCCGAGCGATAGCCGTGGAACATTACAAAATGGTGGACGATCTTACGACATCTCCACCTAAACGCGCTGCCTGTCATTTCACGAACCGGGGCGGATGACGAGTTCTCACATATACCAAGGGTCTACTTTCACTTAAAACTTCGCACTGTCACTTATTTAAACACATTACTAACCTGAACGGCCACGCAATCCTTGATTTTCGATGCGAGGACGTGAGGCTCCGAGACATCCGAACTGGTGGTAGGAAAAATCGGCAGTAATTCGCCCCGAGATGACAAGCACAGTCTACAAACACGATCATAATTCACACTCATTGTAAATAAACTAAATTTCAAACGTCAGAACTGCTATAACATTTAATTAAAAGACGCCATGTCACCACGAGCACTTCAACACAAAGCACTACACATCTTTCTTGCTAGAGCACGAAAGCGGCTGATGATGAGGATGAGAAGTCGATAGGTTCGGCCGAGACGGCAGGGTCGAGTCGGCGACCACCTGTCGTTCTGCGCATGTGCGCGTAAAATAGCGTCAGTGTAGCCAACATAACCGCAGTAAAAATGGCTGCGTCCAGAGGTCGCAAACCACAAACAAGCATCGGAAGTATAATAATGACTGTGATGACGCTTCGATCGTATTTGTAAAATTTATTTTGGTAGTAAATAGGCATTTGATTGTTGTTAAGGACTCAATGGTTCTGTTTATAAAAATAATATTATAATGCAAATTTCTACTTGTAGTATTAAGTTTTATAAAATAGGTACATTTATATTGTTGTTTTATTATTTGATTCTGAGGTCTTTGTTTTACTTATCGTGTTCTTTAGGAAATAAACTGGTACTAAGGCGCATTTCTGGGACCAACAATAAGTCCTATACGTTCCTGAATTTATGAATTGAGTAATATTCTATTTCTTACTCGAATTGGAATATCAGTTTAAATATTTAAGTTTTCCTCTAGTAGACATGGCTATTTACATGTAAAACTCTAAAAACCTCCTCGTTAAGTAGTTATATGAACCGTTTACGAAATGAAGGTCTTTTTAATCGTACTTTATCTGTCAGTTAAAAACAATGTAAAAAAATGCTATAACAACGAATTTATTTTTTATTTTTAGACTGAAGGCGTCCGTGGTGGTTCTATGACTTAACCTATCATTATTTTATATTGGTGAATATTAAAATAGTGTGAACAAAATGTTATGAATTTTCCAAGTATGATACTATATCAAGGCATAGAACATTTGACACAACACTGAGTATTAGATACTACGACTCATTCGTTTCAAAACCTCAAATACATTTATTGTTTAAGTGGAAAAGATTAAATACTAACAAAGCAACTTTCAAACTACACTAATCTAACAAACCCCTGGGTATCTTTCCCAAAATGCTGGCAGCATTGCCGTCGTGTTGAAGGATTGAATAAATATTGTAAGCGCCAAGAAAGGCCACCAATTTGGTCACGAGTTGACATTTATTCATCTACTATTATATTTTTAATTAAATACATAGCTACTTATACTGAACATGGTACTTAAAATCTTAAAATGTTGTGCATACCTGACTTCATCTTCTATCTCTTTTTAACCCGTCACGTTGCAGGCGCCAAATTTCAAACGACGATAAACATGGCAACTGGATCAAAGTGGCGGGAGTTTTTAAACTGTTTAAGAATTGGTTATGATTTTGTAGCTGTTTTAAATTAAAATTGTGTAGTCACACTTGTATATCCAATGCACATCGTGGAAAAAATATTTTTAAGCGTATTTTTGTTTCAATGTCCACAGAAAATCACCTATTTTAATTCTATTTAGATCCTTTTTTCTATAGCAAACTTGAAACAATAATTACATTTATACGAGTATAGCCAACATAAGGGGCTCATCTAATGAATGAAATCAAGTATGAATGAAATGTAATAGACCCATGATGGGTAGTAAGTAGGTATTTTATTTGGATTCCTTGTACCTATATAGAATGTAAGGTTTTTTTATTCGCTTGATTAGGTAACCAGCAGCGGCAATATTATACCTAAAGGTAATGTTAGTGACTTTGTGTAGCTAAACCTCTTTAACACTTTCATTACCAAGGCCTCTGATTTTCATACAAAATAGACCCAGGTCGGCGGCAATGACAGTCACAGATGATTAAGGTAAGTCTAAATGAAAGTGTTACGATTCGTAACCTTACGAATGATTATTGATTGATTATAAAATTTGGCCCGGTAAGTACCTAACTATCGTCACCAGCAATGAAATAAGAATCTACTTGGAAATACTTTTCCAAAGAGGAGGTAAAATCTATTCCGTTTAAAAAATCTGACACGTTAGTTTTAACTTTTTCACCTAAGATGAGTCCTGTGACAGCCGTAGGTATTTCATAATTTCAATCACTTACTGTACTACAATATATTATAACTAGCGGACGCCCGCGACTTCGTACGCGTAGAATTAGTTTCCCAGTAGGTACTCCCCCTTTTTTTCCCGTTGGGGGTCGATTTTCGGAAAATCCTTTCTTAGTGCTCACTTACATCATGAAAGGAACACCTGTACCTCAAGTTTCTAGGTACAGGTGTAGTGCATAATGGTTTTCCTTCGTATTTTCACGGAAACGTACGAGCGTGTCATGCTACTTCAGTCAACCTCAGTACTTTTTGTACTGTGACCGACTGAAATAGCAAGACACGTTCGGACGTTTCCGTGAAAATACGAAGGAAAATAATTATGCACTACATCTGTACAGTAGTTTCGGCTGTGCGTTGATATGTCAGTCAGTCAGTCAGTCAGTTTCTCCTTTTATATATTTAGATAAGGTACCTATACTTTACTCACATGAGAGGTATTTAAAAATGGCAACAAATATAATTAGCACCAAAATTATCTTCGAGACCCAAAAATAGTAAACGATCATCAAATTAGGTTAGGTTATTTAGGTATTAGTGATCATTTACTATTTTCGGCAGTAAAAAGTGTTTATATCTGGTGATCCGTTTGACATAAGCCTTTAAAAATAGGCGTTTAATTATTTAAGTTCCTGAACGGCGTCGCTAGGTGCGTACGAGTCATGTACCATACCAGTGTATTTTTAATGTAAAGTTCAAGAAACAAGTGTAATACCTATGTACCTACGTGTTTATATAAGCTGCCACAGGACTCATCTTAAGTGAAAAATGGTGTAGATAGGTAGGTACCTAGTGTTATTACTTAATGTTATTATTGTCGTCCCAAAGGTTTGGGACCTAAACATATGGAATGTTTAGGTCTTACGGTACTTACCTACTTATAGCTACTAATAGGGTGTGTGTGTGTTCGTGGGTTCCTAAAGTGATCTTACTTTTTTTAAGAACCTAATCACATACCTACATAAATACCTACTAAGGTACGTATTACCTTATTTCAACCAAGGCTTTTGTAAGCGTAGCTAGGTATGTGCAGAATTGACTAATTAGGTAGGACTTTTATAATTATATCTCTTGCGTCAAGAGTTAGCGCTTCCATTATAGGGAAAACCTATAAGCAAGCTGGTCTAAGGGGAGTATTTATAAGCTGTGGTTTGATTCACTTAAGCCTTCGGCACACAAAAAGCAAGCAGCCTCACACTTCGCAAGGGGCAGGCGCGGAGCGGCTCAAACACGGGCCCGCGCCAATTTTTGGTTTGCCTACCTATCTCGATGTCAAAGTATAAATAGAAAAGTAGTTCGTTTCCAGCCCTTTAGGAGTTTCTGTAACCTAATGCCTCTCGAGCACACGTCGCTCGATAGTTAAGCTGCGTGATATACCTATACCTTACCTTAGTTTGAACTTTGAAGACGAACTACTGTTTTCGCGTGTCCGCGCTCAACCTGCGCGGCTTCTGAACTGCTGTTGGGCCTGTTGGTGTGCCAAACCGTTCTTCACAATCGGCGATCACAGACGATTACGGGCGAGCACGATTGTGTAGAGGGCGTACTCGGCTGTACTCGGCTGTACTCGCCGATCATCGTCTATGATCGCCTGCGACCCGTCGGTTGTCGGTTTTTCGGGCACGCATCAAAGGGAATCGTGGCGTGGTGCGTCGAGCTGCCCACACGATCGCCGATCATTCATTCGACGTCGAACAGTGGAAGGAAGTACACGTGTGTTTAAGTTAAAAAAAATAAAAAATATGTCTACCGGGTGGTTGAATACAGTTGAACTGACCTACCTATAGGTACCTATCATTTTATAAGAAGTTATTTTTGTATTTTTGAAGGCGGTTTTTTGTTTTTTTAAACATTTATTTTATAACTACTTACCTTGTTCTATTACGGTGAATACTCAAACACCACCATCTTCTTTTCTTCCATTTTTTTTTACAACTTTTCTTTGGAGTACGTTGACGTAGTGGTTGTATACCGCCATCAAATAAATGGTTGCAGCAGCAACACATTCCACGTCCAATTCCATGTCCATCTTGTTCGCTAGCCGTTCGACAACTGCGACGACGATCGTGTGGATGCTTGTACACGATGATCGTGCCGATTATAGACGATCACGCGATCAACGATCATCGCCGATAGTGTAGTACGGCCAGTAAATGTAGATAATTCACTGGCTAGCTCGTCGATGGTCAATATAGGTAGTTGCACGGGTTGACCCGTCAGCTCACTCGTAAAGGCCGAGCCATACCGGATACGTGCGCGTAAACATGCAACATGGTTCACTAATGTTTGACCGAACAACGTTTGGTCGAATATATCGTTTCGTGTATGAACGGACCCCGCGCAACATACCTACCGTGCTCATACCTACTTCATTATTTTAATGGCTCACTTTCATTGGTGTTTGATCTATCAATTTATTTTTTGGTTCTGGTTTTTTGTGGTGTCTGGTCTGGCCAGAAGATTGTGATTGTGAAGTGTTCGATTGAAAAGAAAAAGGCAGTAGATATAAGAAAGAGTACCTATGTACAGTCAAAAGCATTAATAATAATTTAAAATTAAATATAGTATACATATAGTACTTAACTTATTTTCAGTGGCGTCTAGATATTTTTGACGCCTTGGGAACAAATATCTACTTCAAATAAAACGCGCACACTACACACTGCTTTTAGCTTTTATGTGTCAGACTATTAGTCGAGAAAAGTGTTCTTCCTCGGTTCGTCCTCATTTATTTGGGACGTCATTTGAGAAAATGATGAATGATGACCTAATAATGCTCCTATTTTGTTCTATGACGTCATTTAAGCTCGGGTTGAAATGCTAGTAGGTACCTACGAGTTGAAGTGATAGAAATACATTATTTAGTCCGTCAAGATCCGAGAAAGTAAAACATGCAATGCATGCTCTTTAATATCGTGTAGTGACCTCGGGGAAAGAGGGCAAAAGCTGGTGACCATATAGGTAACACGAGAATTTAAAACTATGTCAAAAAAATACTTCCGCACATCAAAAGCGTACCAGGAGAAGCGCATGATTGAACGGAGCCTGCGTGTTCAAGAATATACATGCATGAAACGCATCGAACTCGGCACATCAAAAAGTAGCACGGGCCCGCGTTAGAACAAGTGCTCCTGACACGCATTTCGTGTGCCGAAACTTATAAGAAAAGAAAGGAAGTAATGGCAAATAAAAAGTACAATTAAAACTAAAGATTATTACGATATTCATTTTTATTATTCGCACAAGCAACATAGTACAGTGCCACATGATAACATTTACATTAACACAACGGATATATTTTATGTTAATATTATTTGTATGTACAAAATGTCATTTTTATATTTTTAGGTCCATTAATTAGATAATAATCATAAAAGTTAAACGTAAATAATTCACTGCCGTAGTCTTAAATAAGGTCAGGCAAGTACCTATATGTGATTCTCTTATACAGCACGCTCTAGAACCGGTGACTTTAGGTTGTCCCATTAGAGCGTATAATTATAATCAACATTTGAGGATCCTGAATAAAATTAAGTTGACCTTGCTCACTCGATCAACCGCTCAATAGAGGGCCATTTTTTAAGAGAGTAACACAACACCACAGAATTGCAACTGTTATATACACGTACCTACGCATTAGTTTTATAATTAAAACAAATATTTAGTTGGGTCTCCAAAATGATACATTTTATGAATACATACCAAACGAGTACATAGTCTATTATTTTTATTTATGAAATACTGAGGCTGAATAACACATTGGTTCGTCCAAATTGAAACGTAAAGTAAGAAAGATACTTTAACACATATATTCGCTGAATCTCGCAGATGTGGCTGCAGCATAAGGTGTTTCGCGACGACGCACAAGTTCATCACAAAAGAAAAATTTTTTCCTCTTTGTAATTACATTCCTATAGAATACAATGTAATTAAAATATTAATATATCTGCAGAGATTAGTACTGTTGCCTGTTTTACACTGGTGCAGTTACGAAAGGGAAGCGATCCTAAAGTGGAACAGTACATCGCGATATATACGAATTTACAGTGCGACAAAAAAGAGCAGGTAGAAATTAAATAAAATTTAAGGCAAAAACGTGACAGTTACGTAGAAATTTCATTTAATTTCTACTTTTATGTGTCGCACAACTCGCACATTAGATTAATATTTCTCAGTTACCTGCGCTTTCAAAATAACAAAATGGTACTTAAATATAGGCTAGCATACCTTAAATGATAAAACATGTTAGTAGGACGTTACTGGATAAATTATAAACTAAAATCTCGACGTTATACATGATATGTTGTATTGTCAACACCTGGTTGTAAGTCTTGCAAATAAAAAGTGAGATCGGCATACGTCATAATTTATAGTAAAAACATACCTACTACTTGCTACCTATATTAAGTATATTGCCCATTTGACACACTGAGTTACATGAAAGTACAATTAAAATTTTATGAACGATTGTGCGCCCTAAATGTAAACCTGGAGTTTATATTATGTACCTACGGTCGGCCCTAGTATCACTTTAACGTCATATTTGAACTGCTGCACTAATCCGTCTAAGGCGGTAAAACGACAAGGAATTTAACTGCGCAGCTACTAAAGCGGACTGTACTATCTACATTTCTTTGCAAGTGGCAATAATAACAGTGAATCCTATTTAACAAATTTAGTATGGCTTAAGCCGCGTCCTCTGCGCCGTGTTTTCGAGGTTTTTAATTTTTAAACGTCTAACATGTTTTTCGAAGAGAATAGTGGCGTGGCCAAAATGTTTTTTTGTTTTAAAACACAGAAACATTTAACCCCGTCACAGACTGAAAACATTACCCGCGTTCGTCTGCGGGGGAGGGGGCCATGTATTGACTTTTGAAAATTTTGTGTTTGAGTGAAGAACTGTCAAATAGGGCATCAGTTATTTAATTTATAATTATTTGCAATGAAGTGGAATAAAGAAAAGACGCTGTATTTTATTCAATTGGTTAAGGAGCGGCTACCGAGCGGCCCATAATTTCACAAATTGTACTGGGATGACAGCTGTCAAAAGAAAAGTGAAATGTTATGACAAACAATACACTGTTCACTCCGAATTCGCAATGGACGTGCAGTTGTACCTAAACATGTTTTGTTACATATTTTGCTAACATGTTTGTTAGTTTTTTGGGGCAGCTGACACGCCTTAATTTATTATTGGAAGAATTAAATATATATTTTTCCATGATGTGAATAAAAGCAGAAAGCATTAGGATTAGGAATAATTGCTTTAGGTATAATCCGTTTTTATATTGGAAGCTTATGCGTTACTTGGACATGTCATTGGCACTGCATTGCACTTGGGCACTGCATTCATGAATGATAATTGGTTATTTCCAAAGTATTATTACAGTTATCATATTATAGTTAAAATAATAATAATTCTTTATTTCAAGTAACAAGACAAAGGTACATTAATTAATTACACTGTGGAATAAAATACAACGGAAATAAACTAAACTGAAATCAAAAATAATATTAAAATAAAATACTCCATAACGTTATAAACTTTGGCCCTTTTAAAGAGTATTGCAAGTTTTATTAGACAACATAACATGACGCACGCGTAAACATATAATTTATTTAATATACAATAACATAAGTTCTTGCAAGAAAGTACCGCGGTGTCTTTCTCTGTAAGATGGCTAACAGTAAGGTGACATTGTGACTTTGCTGCACATTCGAAAACTTTTATTTTACTTGTAATATATATTATCGCTTTAGCATTATAAGATATATACATGGTGAGGGCGAAATGAACCATTGAACCTCATAAGCCAAAAGAAGGTCTTAATCTCAAATTCAATAGCCAAAGCAGATTCAATCCTTTTCCTTTAATAATGAGGTACCAATTGCTACTGGAGTTTAGTCTGTTATACCGCCGCAGGGCAGCACATGCCAGCCCTTCGGTGAGCTGGTGGAAATCCCCATAGCCGAATGTTTCTAACAACACCTGTCTTTCAGTATGTGTTTGAAACCAAACGAAACAATATTCAGTAAAAAAAACAAGTGCGTTGCTCAGAGTATATGATGGTGGCCACTTTTGACCAATCTAACAAGCGACTTAACACTTCTGATTTTTACATTGCTCTGCTATGATTTTATTTGTGACCCTTTTCCATGTTTTGACAAATATTGAAACAAAACAGAGTAACTAATTATTAAGTGCGTGACCCTTATCGGTTTAAAATTAATGGGTGAATAATTATTTTGAGACATTTAATTATTTATATGTAAAAATGTACACATAAAGAATTAAATACTGTAAGTGAAACTTAATGGAACACAGACTAAAGTGAGGATAGACAGCAACATTATAATTCTTGCTCTAGGACTTACCTAAGACATCAAACAAGTTCTGCAATTTTTTACCAGTCTAATTCACGCTTTACAGTCCGCCGGCCAATATTGGCCTCTCACTTCATTCACACGGACTATCAGTTTCTCCTAAGGTTTTATAGATTTTTTACTTATTTTTGACTTTCAGGCGGACTGGCTGACTGGAATGCAGGTAAACTGTTAGTCTCTGGTGCCTTTAGGAAAGCTTGGAAACACTTAGAGTTTGTATTATCCTTAATTGTATTTGCGTATATTAATACTATATATAAATATTATTTTAGAATCGACTAACATTCAGTAAGGACAAAAAGGTAAAAAGATGCCATAAAAATTACACTTTTTTATATCTTCATCTACAGTTTAGTAAAGATTCTATCAAAAATTTACAAGTTTTTTAAAAAACTAACTCAAGATATGCATAAAGGTTACTATTGAAAATTTAAGATCACAAAATTATTATTTAGCTATAAGCTATAAGACTAGAGAGAAGTTTTTCCAAAAATACATACATACATTTTAAGTCAAATTAAATACATAGTTTGGAATGATTTTCTTAAGTTTGTTACTTTACATGCTTACCCTAACTAATACTTTACATGATTCCTACAACAAACAGTTTAATATACGATTTACAAACACGATTATCTACTGAACATGTTTAATAATTTTCGGCAAACTATATACTCGTACATTGTGCATTTTCAGCCTTTTAAATTAACAAAAACATCTATGGTTAAAATTTACTAGTCACAAAACTTCAGTCAAAATATAAGTACGTACTATTTGGTTTTAGTTTTTCAAAACAGTTAAACACACGATTATAGCTAAAGCACTTAAGTAAAGTCCCTCTTCTATATAGTTGTCAGTTTGTCACACATGTGACGTTCAACATTCTTTAATAGTTTGACATAAATTCCATATTGGATTAGTTTGCAACTACCTGCAAGAGGGGCTTTACAAGTGTTTGCTGATAGACTTTTATCATAAAATACATGATGAACACATACATTTATTTAAACAACTACTGGTTAAATCACCCATATTGGTAATTAAACTCAAAATTAAAACATAAAAAGCATTAGTATTATTTCTGTGTAGCCCAATTTTTATATAACCTCTTGCTTCTCTATGTGATGTTCACCAGCTGTATCACATAAAAGCGCTTTAAAAGAGTAAGAATTTGTAATCTGTGGACGCAAATGGGATACTTGGAGAACCGTTCACACACCAGTACCCTTACCGTTGCAATAACCGTACTTGCTACCGAGTCGAATGTTCTGTCCCTCGCACTCTTGCGAGGTCTGCGAGGGATAGAGCTTCCACTCGCTAGCGAGTACGGTAACTGTAACTCATGGTAAGAGTACAGAGGCCCTAGCTAAGATGCAAATGCTAATAACGTTTTTCTTTTCCCTCACTCACAATGTATGTGAGGACAGTTGACGTGGTTTATCGCAACGCACGAGAATGTCGTCCCATACATTTTGAGTGATGGAAAAGAAAAAATATATTTTAGTAGAGTTTGCATCTTGGCTAGGGCCTCAGGTAGAAAAGAGTTTACCAGAGGTTCAGCTCTTCGCTCTAAATGCCACGAACGAGCCATCAATGAATGATGTATGTGGTAACCAACGTCCTTCGAGATCTGAACTCATAGATTCGGTATAGCGGCGAGCAAAACTAATCTGCACCTATTCATTTTGGTTTAAAAACTCATGCCGTTCGTTAATTATAATCATCTGTGTAAATTAAATAAGTTTGAATTATAAATACAACGCTGAAGATTATATACTTGATTGTATTTACATTGTAAAGCAAGAACTGAATACATTGCAACTGTAAATCTTTAAAAGGCTGCTTTGACTGAAGCCGCATTTATTAAGGTTTCAAAGTTTTTTCCTGAATGTGCTGGATTTGTCTTGTATATATAATAGCTTTTATTTTAGATGCATGGTGGACAAGAAGATTTCTGTTCCTGGGTCTGAGGCGCGCGCACAGCTAGCCTGTTAGGGTCTGCAGGATTTGCCTTCGCCACAAGTGCTCTAGCTACATGAGCAAACGCAGCTTCGACGTTGAGGCCCGTTTTTGCTGAAGTCTCCATAAAGGCGACCTGGTATTCCCTCGCCAGGCGCAACCCTTCCTCCCGCCTCACCGCCCGCTCCAATCCGCTGTCCGATTTGTTACCTGGAACGATATTTGATCCTGTTATGACTGAGATAGCCTTGATATTTTGCGAGGGTGCGGAGTTTTGGTTTTGCGTCAGGTATCAGGTAATTTTTTAGGACAATGACAGCAACATAATCTGGGTAAGATCTTTACTGAAATAAAGTACAGGCAATAGTACTAATATCTACACGGCATCGCTCCAAATGTATGTAATATTATCAGTGGCAAAGGTGCGTGGAGATACTTTTGACGCGTTTGATGCATTGGAAACGTATATACCTATAACATTTATATCCGACTGTACCTGAGTAATTAGAAATTAAATTAGCTCCGAACATATACACATCTCCACGGTTGCCATCTAATTTACCAGAGCAGATAAGGTAGTTGAAATATTTGAACACCTTTTCAACGATAGAATAGAGTTTATTATTTCATGGCCATTGCTACGTCAAGTCAAAACAAGGAAACCGCAAAATGTTTCCTATTAGATTATCGATCAACTTTTCACCAATTCATTTCGGTTAAAGGTTTTTTGTTAGACATCACTTTGAGGCTACAGACAGGTTACAGACAAAAAATAAAAGGTGAGGTAAAATCGCCCTCAAAATTACTTCCCGCGGAGCGGAGATTAAACCAGCAATCTTTGCAAAGTGCCGGATTACCCGCCAGGAGTGATTACAAGACCGTATTACGTTACGATACTTACGATATACCTCTACAGTTTAATATTTCGTCGAAATGGAAATTAAGTAGTTTGATTTTTCGCTATTTGATCTGTTTTTCTTATTTAAATGTCAAAAAAAAAGTCCATTGATGTATAGAAAGATACCTTTGACAGCGCTTGATAGTCAAACATTTTAGATTCAACTGAAACTTTATAAAACCGAATTGACTTGTGCCATCTTTGAACTAATATTTGAAAAATATACATTTTCTCATGAAAAACGGGAACAAGTGTAAAGACCGTAAGTGGTTCGTATAGACATGTTTACCCGCATGTCCTCAAGCCGGTTCCTTACCTAGAAGCATAATAACGACGTCGTCCTGCGCGTACTCCCGAATCTCCCCGAGCCAGGCCCGAATGTTGTCGAAGCTGGTCTTGTTCGTGACGTCATACAGAAGTAGCAGCGCTGTGAACATGCGAAGAAATATCAACACATCTCCACTCTGCCTGCAAACGATTTCGAAACTTCGTTAGTCCCTGTCGCTCTCACGTTGAAACGCGTGAAAGAGACAACTCAGACAACCGATGAAGTTTTAAATTTAGGTAAAATTTAGGCGTGTTTCAATTATAGATTTTGGCAAAACCATATAAGGAACTGTGAGCTGTTTCGAGCTAGTTTTTTGTACGTAGGTAGGTACCTATTCGGAGCCTAACAAACCAAAGGATAAACGTAGAGGTAGGTAGGTACCTAACAGTTTTCATATGTACTCAAATTGTTCATTCTCCAAATGCGAAATGAAATACTTACATCTGAAATACGACTACTGCTTACTTAGTAGGTACGAGTATATACCCAAATAATTATAATGTTTATCATCACCCTAAACTTAATATAATTTAAACTCGCGTGAGATTTTACGGCTAAGTTAGTAAAACTCGACTACTATATACCCTAACATAAAGACGTTCGTCATTAAGTCATCAAACATTTCATTTCAATTCGTATAAAACGTCATCCTGACCCATGTTTGTCCACCAGGACAACATCAAACGCGAGCGAGCTTCAAACTGACTTCCACACGTGTGATCCGGTTTCACTTCGTCCAACACACAACATGCACCCTATGCTAACTACATAAGATTTAACATTGTAATGGAGGCCCGGCGTAGACCGATTAGCAAACGGGTCGAGGCCGAGCCTTGACTGACTGGACACGTGTGAATGGGTCCATAAATGGAGTACATGCTTCATACATTTCTTCCTTTAACTATTTCTGTACTAAAGTTATTGAGGCGTTACCGTTCACAATTAGTTATTGCGACCTGACATCGATTTAACTACATTCATTTTCTTAAGTCAGGCAGGCATAATGACAGTGGATATCCAGGTCAAGAGTTACAAGAAAAAAGTTGCATTACAGCAAGGTTTTTGTTTTCCCAGCAAATACCAGATGGCGCTAGTGGTATCAACTAATACATATTTTATTATCCAAATAACCTTATTTTTTGTTGGATACATATTTCATTGAAAAATATTCATGTACAAACTTATTTAACGTGTATTTTAAAGCATAAATTATTGCTTTTATTCACCATGTGCATCTCTGTAGTAGGCATGGGTGACGCTACGAAAGCGCTCCTGTCCCGCGGTGTCCCAAATCTGAAGCTTCACCTTGATGCCGTCGACCGTAACTACCTTGTTCTGTAACAGATGGCGCTAGCTGTACTAAAATTATACATCGAAACTATAAATAAGAATAAGTTAATAAGTAAATGTTTATTTAAAATGTCGTATAGTTAGTTATAAGAATATAGTGCTATCGTATTAATTAAGAGGCTTTTACAAATTTAATTGACATAAAAATTGTTTATATCTTTTTTTTGTTAAAATATCATACCAAGTCATAAAAGAGATAGTGCATTCTAAAACTCCTTGGATTGTAGAGTAGTAGTAGGTATGTTTTATAGCAGGTGATTATTCCGAAATTTATTGCATCTCTTGGCATTATGCTTGCTACACCAGATTTAATATTCATAATAAAATTGTGTTTGTGTCACTTGACTCCCTTTGCGCCTTATTTTAAAGATTAATCCCCTTAAGTTACAAAAAATATAGACCAGTGAGTACTTAGGTATAATTATTGAATCACCTTTCCAACGTAAAATACCTACTCAAGTAATCATCATATTTTTCTGCCACTTCTGGCATTGTTAACAATGCCAATAAATAACTACTCCCTAAAAAAAGTGACAGATGCCATAAATCAGAGTGGCAAAACTCGACGCAAATAAAAAAAAACCAGCATTGCAACAATAAATCAGTCAGCCGAGAAAACCGATTCAATCACAGCTGTCACGCGGCGAGGGGCGGGAACAGAAAAAGCGCGGCAAAGTTCGAACACCAATCGCGTGGCGGCAAACCAGCTGCGGACACCCGTGAGTGGCCCATTTAAACTTGGAACCCTTGATAGTTATCTTTTTTTCGTCAGAATACCATCACTGCCATTAGGAAAAAGTTTGAACTGTTCGAACTAATCTGAAAATCGATTAGGTAGTAATTCCTTTAAGTTATGTATTTCTATATTAAATCTAAATTCTTGAATGTTTATTTTTAAATGTTAGGCATGTATGAATGCAGCAATTATTTGTTTCTTTTTACACAGTGGATAGGGATTACTGTAGCGTGGTACCCGGAAGTCGATGCCGACGGTGGATATGTAATTTCCGGCCAGGAACATTCCATCCCGGAACCGGACTAGCATGCATGTTTTCCCGACGCCACTATCGCCGAGCAGCATAACCTAAAAACATCAAGAATTTGTTAATAAGGTAAATTTCGTTAAAATAACAAATGTCTCCTACATTATTGTTTGAACTTAATTGTCCTGTGTGAGAAGAATGTGTGTGTATAATTATAATATGCCAAATATTGATTCCACTTGTGTAAAAAAATAAAAACATCTACTTCTAAGTAATCTGAGTGTGTTTTCATCTACGTAAGTAGGTACGTAATTCCAAAATTACGCTATATTTCTCGAGTGACTAATAACTTTGTTCGGGTGGGGTTGATTTTCCATTACCTTATCAAAATTAATATAATAAGATAAGTTATGTCGGTACCTATGTAAATATTATGTTCTATGTTATATTCCTATATTTTTCATTCAAATCCATTATTATCCATTTATGCGTCGTCTGTCAGTCGGACATATAGTTTTGAACATTATTCAGGCTGTTTGGTAGTCGAAGGAACTTTCAAGTATGTGGCATTGTTTAATTTTGACCATTGTTGATCGCGTTTACTACAATGTACAATAATTCTAAATAAAATAGATAATAAATCAAAAGCCATAATAAATAAATACAGTCAATAAGCCCTAGCCTCTACCCTACTCGGTAAAATCATATTGATTTTCACATGTAATCGTATTGTCAATGTAATTATAGCTCTTATTTACTTGACAGTAATAGTAGAGTAAAAACCGTACTGTAACAAGTCGAAAGCCATATGGATTTACCCAGTAGAATACAGCCCCTGTATCATGTTGATAACAAACCTTCCCAAAAACGTCATATTTATCGTCCTGCTTGGACCGCTGCTCCCAGGGTTCTGTAGGCGAAGGGGGGTCACTATGCGGCATCACGGCGAGCTCTTCATTCTTGTCCTCGTCCTCTCTAGTCTCTGGAAGGTTCCGTGCCCAGGTCGGACGGACCCTTCCCACGACCACGCGCTTTTCAAGCTGTCTGTTGTCTACGCCGTTTGGGTTCCACATTGTTTATGGTTTTATTTTTCTTCTTTGCCCAGATTAAGTCATTGTAGGTGTAAAAACAGTCACTTTTGACACGCTTAGTTTATCACAATTCACTTAGTTTTTACTGTAATTAATAAACATGGTTTTGGTTTTGATTCATTTGTCAACTTTACATTGCAATAGGTACCGCCTAAAAACGGAGCAAGTATCTAAATTGATTTGGAATTTCGATTAGGCCAAGCAAACAAACAATTAAATATGAGCAATATCTTAATAAATAAAGTAATGACATAACGAAAACTACAGGGTGCTCCACGGCAACGGTAAACTGACGGATTGGGTGGATCCCTATCGAGAGTCGTTCCCCGCCGTCTGTCCCACTGTATGAAGATCTTCGCATCGGATTGTAATGCAGTTTTATCAACAAGTAGCGATTTTGTATAATAAATCCTGGTTTATTTATACCAATATACAGAGTGACCGGGATATAGTGGCCAACCTTACAGGGCTGGATAGCTCAGCTCAGGAGTGTCGAAAATATGATAAATCATGTTTAGTAAAAGTCGCGGTAATGCGGTACTCTTGTTCACCATTTTCAATGCCACGACAACGGTTATTAGAATTTTCCAGTTTCGTTTGATGTGAAAGAAAGCTGATTATATTTGCTTTAAGACAATTGTACCGAAATAAATAAATAAATAGGTAGCAGTGTAAAAAAACAATCAGATTTAAAGTTTAGGAATCTGAGTTTTTCTTCCGCCAAGTTTGACATCGCACGGTGTAAAACAATGTATGAAAACTAACCTAACCTACGTTAATGCTTACTCGTAAGATATTCTGAAAACTTTACGGTTTCAGCAAAAAAAATGTGTCATTCAAAAAATATTTTTTCTTAACTGTTTGTTACATGAACGATTCACACTACACGATGATTCATTGAGGCATTGACCCGTAAACCAATAAAAATCAAAGACTTACTTCCGCGTTTGGATTCCTGTTCTATTTATATTCGTAATTCTATTGCCGCTATAAAAAAAAACAGGAAAAATTCAATTCAATTCAATAAACGTGTTTTTTTTGATCAATTCTGACTTGGCCGGTTTTTAGTGTTGGCAGCTTGGCAGCCCTACCTACTACCTATCACTATTGTGATACCTGAAAGGTGAAGTTCGCGCGGAAGACTTTATGAAGCAAGTTCAAAACTTGCATAATTCTAGGTGAATACCGTTCATGAATTTGCTGGGATAGTTTTAAACTGCATAATGAGTTGGAGTGTAACGGAGTTGACGATAAAATTAAGCTATTCTACAGAATTTAATTGAATCTCTTGCGGTTTTGGACTTAAGCAACTTAAGTACCTATAGAAAATTCGTTATTATATAATTTTGAACCATTAACTCAATTTCTTTGATTATTTTTTATTATATATAGAGGCAGTATAAAAATACACACGGAAAAATGAAACTGTCTACTTATTAACGTTCATGAGATACAGCCTCCGGCAAACAGGAATGGACAGCGGAGGCTTTTCTAATCGAGTCCCGTTGAAAACCCTAAAAAAAATTTAAGTGTAAAAATATACCTAATTCAATTTACTTCTACCTACTCCTTAATACGGTACTGAAAATGGCGAAGAAGCCTAACGCAGAACAACTTCAAAGTTTTCTCCAGTCTTCAGATTAAATGCTATTTGAAGACTTAAAAGTCACAAGGTTAAACGTTAATCTTAACGTTCCTAATAAGGCTAGGAGTCAACAACGTTTACAATAATTCACTCATCCAATTACATACTATAAAGATAGCTAAAGTATAATATTTAAATAGCTAAGTTCTAAATACTCAGAAGTAGGTAATCCATTTTATTTATTTTCCTACAAAAGACCTCTATTTTACAACAAACCTGAAAGTGACAGGTCTTAATTGTCACCGGTCGCCTGTCACTGTCACGTTCAATGCGGTTCGTAAATTGACTTTTTGGATTTGAATGAATGTTATGAGTTATGAATACTTTAATACAATGGAATAAGAACCTATTTATAAGAAATAGGGAAACTTGGTAAGTATATCATAATATTCATAATTTAATCCTACATAGTTTCAATATGGCATGTTATTTTTGAAATGCCTAGTAGGTATCTAAATTTATTGTACCTACTGAACGTTTGACTTTAAGCTAACAATAAACATTGACTTAGAAAGTCAAGTAATATTCAATTGTTTGCTTAACCTATAAAAGTTGCGCTGGCGCTGTGAAAGGCAGTCAGTAGTAAGGAAGCTAACAAACTCCATTTAAACAAGCTGAGAACATAGCATATTCCTGTAACTAAGTAGGTAACTATAGTTTTTTAAATTTCCATGAAACTTGGCACCAAGATCAAAATTCGAATATCGGCAAATCTGACAATACCTACTGTGCTGCGTTTGTATTGAACTTGGCCCCTGTTTACATATTTGTTTTTTTTGGGATAATTAATTACTCGGAAAGCTTAGCAGATAAACAAACGGTTACTAAATAAAGAAATGCCAAGACCTAACTACTTCACCCATATAGGCCCCCTGATTCGAAAACGTTCTATACACCCTAATATGCCAATATCCAAAGTATAAATAGAAAGGTACTCCGTCTCCGGCCCTTAAGGAGTTCCTGTTACCTATTGCTGCTCGGGCGCTGGGGTTACGGTGATGCGCGTCACTCGATACGCAGGTCGTATCCAGCCCTTTAGGAGTTATCTCTGTGTCCTGTACCTATTTTGCCACTTCTCATGCTTGTTAAGTCCTTTTTTATGCTGGGCTGCATAAAATCGCACTTTAAGAGCATAAAGTGTTGTCGTCATCTAGACTAAGATAATTAAGCCCTCCGGCCAGACAGACGAGGTGACTGCATTAAATAAACTTGTTATTTTAATACATTTACTTTAATTTAATTGCCTTCTATGTTACATCTATTTTTTTTAAGTATTAAAAATAAGCATTATAAAAAATAACATTATGTAATCAACGTATGAATTGACGGTATTGCGTTCGACCTAAGTTAAAAATATAATGCAGAAAGTTATTTTTTTTTATTAATAATTAACATTGGCGAACTTATCCATATGGGATCTCTTCCAGTTAACCTTGGAGTAGAATAAGCAAGGATAATGCAAGAGGATAGGCAATTTTATAAAATAACAGAAACAATAAAAAGTACATACCTACATCCGAAAACAGACATATTAAAAAGAATTAAAATACATACATAGGTAATGAATTATACTAATATATACCACCACATACGTAAACAGCAAATATAACCTAAAACAGAACAAAGGAACAACACACGACTCATCTAGTTCATTTAACCACAGCTTCTTTAACCGTTCCTCTAATAAACCAACAGATCCAGATTGCCTCAAGCACGGTGGAAGCCCATTCCATAAGTAAGGATACCATAAGTTTCGGACGAAATGGTTTGTTTTATGCTCTTGTTGTACAATCTACTATAAAATGACATTTATTTTCTATTTTTAAAAAAGCTCTACATGAAAATTACGTACGAAATAACAAGGTTCCTAACTTTCAAATCGGGATTATAAGGGACGATGTTCTAAATTCAAATAGAAAATAAAATTGGAACCTTCCAACATTTTATTTATAGCTTTGACAGGCATAACTTGATTTATTCAATAAATCTCACTACAACACATTAAATGCCAAGCTGCTAACTCTCTACGCAAAATGAACTCCTGAAGGCGTTCTTGGATATATACGTGTTATGGATATTTCACCCCTCTAGCGATTGTGGTTAGAACCCGATCCGGTTCGGTCTGGTTTTGGCTGAATGTCTTTACCGCAACTCGGTTGATTGCGCCTGATGGTGATAAAGCTATTGGGCTAGAAATGTTTCCTTTAATTACATCTTGTCTAGTTACCTTGACAATTGACGCTTTACTCCGTAACTAATAATAATACATTTTGATGCAAGTGCGGAAAGTATGTCATATGTCAGTTCGGCACAAATCATGCGAAGTTTTTTAATACATTTGCGAAAAAAAATCAATGAAACAAAAATAAGACGGTAATGAAAGGGAAGCAATTTTACTTTATTCTTTCTGATAAAAAATCTCAGTGCATATTAACCTACTGAGAAAAATCGAACTTTCCGCACGATACGATCGAGTATGCAGCTGTAAAAAGTAAAAAGCACTAGTTCGATAAATCCAACTTCCCGCACGATATACAGCTACAAAAAGTACCTATTATAAACTATTTTAGCATTGCCACGCGATTGCTCATAAAATAGCGTTATATGATAAACACTAAGGGATCAATACTTCTTTAAAACCATATTGCCTTTGAGATGTTATCGTATTGCTAACCTTACGATAGCTCTTGTCTACGTGTCAGTAATGGTGGCTGTGTTCATAACCAAACAGTAACATGCGTTAAAGTCATTATCTTGCTTTTATATCGTACCTACCTATGTTGAAGATATTGTCAAGTGAATAATATCTAAAGCTAAACGACATCAATAATAAGATTACGGTTTGGAAACCGGGTAGGCTTAAACAACCCTGGAATAGAGGCCCAGCTGCAGCGGGTCTAATACAATTACGATTATCACGATGGATAGGTTTGCATAGTTTAGCATCCGTTACTCTTGCACTCACATGCTAGTCAGAAAGAGACGGTTGTTTTATTCACAACACAATTAACACGACCATAATAGGCCCGCAGGGCGTCGCGTTCGGTATTGATTTATAGGATACCACAGAGCTTATAACCTAGGTTACATTGTCTGTGGGTGATAAATGGTGATATTACTGACGAGTATGATCTAGTCAGAAGTCAGAATAGTCACAATCATTGATAGTCAATGTAACATAGTGTATCAAAAGTAAAGTATTGTTCTGTCAATCTAATTTAGTAGTTAGATAATTATCTAACACTTAATATCTCACTAAAAGATTTTGTTACATGTTTATCTGTATTTCAAATTTTCAACTTGACGTCGTATCGCTGTTTTCAAAAATATTTTGTTTAATTACCATATTTAAATTTAATAATACAATCAAAGTTGAAATAGAGGTTATTTGTTTAATGAAAGAGAGAATCATGAATGGAATAACTCAATTTGTAAACGCTCATAGATGCCTCCGGGTATTCCGGAGCGCTTACGTCTATCAAAGGATAGGGCTGGCTGTGCAGAGACATATGCAGCTGCACCCTTACCATGAGTTACAATTACCTTACCCGCTAGGGAGTCGAATGCTCTGTCCCTCACAGGCCTTGCAGTATTCTAATAGAGTGCGAGGGCGAGAGCATTCGACTCGCTAGCGACAACGTTACTTGTAACTCGTGGTAAGGGTACTGAGCTAGCATCATGCTTTGTAGTACCTGACGCTTTTGAGATATTACATAAACGGCCGCACTCAGAGCCAGAGAGGATTAAGTCGTTCCTTTGGCCCGTATTAATAAACTGATCTCAACTCTAATGCTAGTCTCGAGATCGAGATGCGTCGAAAATGACAGTGTTGTATGGTTTGGCGTTTACTTTGACGTATCTTGTGACGAACCTCACAGTCAAGATGAGTTTATTAATACGGCCCTTAGTGACGATATTTTAATAGATAATTTTGAAAAAGGAACTAGGTTAAAGAGATAATTATCTATGCGTACGGCGGTTGAATCTTAAAAAACCTACTTGGTCGAAACAGATGCATTACCCGAACCGCTTTAGATCATAACTTTGAGTTAAATACCATGTAGGTACATACAGTGGTACCTTTTTCTTAATAGCTGAAGGCAATCTTCGTTTTATATATGTTGTTAGGCCCTTTGATAGTAGGTAATACTTAAGTTTGGAACCCTGAAATCCCTGTGCTAACCTCGTGGTGCCCGAAAAACTGCCAAATTTTGGCACGTTATTCAAAAACTACCCTAAGGAAGCGTTTTTCAAGTATCTTTGTAACATTCTCTAATAAAGATAACTAAATTTGCTCCAATTTGAGCGTAACCTGAGCACACTATGTCCATTGGTTGCGGAGATACAGCAAATCAAAGATGGGCAATGTGAGCAGAGCCCGCTCCTCAGACCATGCTTAAATTTATCTGTTCTTTCACGTGACACCTTTTTAAAATGTTTAGTCTATGCACGTTTTTCTACTACCTATTTGATGCCTGAAAATAGTCGAATAAACTAGACTTTATTAACTAATGTCATTTAATAAAACGTTGAGATTAAACTGTTAGTCGACCACGTTTCCGTCACAAATGCAAATGCAAACCTAGTTGCCTTCTAACTGACTAAAGTTAGTGGTTAATCCTATATTCAGAAGCTTTCACCATTCCCTTTGATATAGCATCTACGGCTGCCGTTTGAACGCAGGCAGAACAGATAATCAACTTTATTTAGCGGATAATGTACGTAATGTTATTGCATATCGTAACCTATCTTTACATATTCCTTTGTTTAACAAATAAGTTTAGGTCCGAAATTTCATGTTTAGGATTAGATTTTGCTGCCATTTGTACCTTTTTCTTGCACAGTCATCACTCACCACTTCATCAGGCATCATCTGCTTATCAAGACCAAACAAACGAGTCTCAACTCGGTAGGTCTACTACTACTTAAAGTATTATCAATTATTGATTCCTTTTTTAGGGTTCCGTAGTCAAACTAGGAACCCTTATAGTTTCGCCATGTAGTCCGTCCGTCCGTCCGCCCGCAGTCTATTTCAGAGACTGTTAGTACTAGAAAGCTCTAATTTGGCATGAATATACATATTAGTCATGCCAACAGAGTGGTAAAATAAGGTCTTGAAAAAAAAAATTTTTAGTGTACCTCCCCTACACGTAATTTTGGGATGTATTTTTTTCTCGTCTACCACATAGTGTGGGGTGTCGTTGGATAGGTCTTTCGAAAATAATCAAACCTATTTGCTTATTTTTTTTCCAGTATTTTTTTTAAGTAATCACATAAAGTTTGTTTCTCCATACTTGGTATCCCAGAGTTAGCTTTTCACTTTGTATGGAAAAAACTACTAGATAAATGTAATTACTTAAAAAAAAAACTGGAAAAAAAATGAGCAAATAGGTTTGAAAACTTCGCTGATTTGTAATGACTCTTATTAAGATACCACTTAAAAACTTATGAAATAAAACATGAAATTAATTCTTTTTCGTGACATGGACATAAGGGAAAATTACAAAAATTAAGATTAAAATGATCAATATCTCCGAAATTAGTAAATATCGCTGAACATACATGGGGGTGAGTTGGATAGGTCTAGACGTCCTCTATCGACCTGCTTCGTTTGATCCACACTTCCAAATACACGCTGTATATATAGCCCCGTATATTCCGAGGTTTGGTCCTCAGGGTTACACATTACGTATGTAGATGTTCAAAATTTCAGCCCAATCCATCATCATCATTCACACAAACTAACGTGTACGTAAAGGTAGGTAATACATAAAAACTAGTAAAATACATACAACATAACTTCAAAAACTGAGTCTTTCTAGCGCACTGTGGGATCCGCTAGTAATTCTAAACCCACGTGGTCCGCCTGTCCTCTGGCTGAAATCGAAGTGAGATGATATACGCGGTTGTTAAACACGAAATTTATTATGAATGCTTTTAGTTTATAGTTCATATTTTACAAACTATTAATACGAGTAAATTAAGCTGAGTTAGTACATGTTTGAGTTGTATTTATGAAAATATTTATAACGAGTTTTATTATTAGCGTTATATTATTAACAAAACCAGAGTCGGACCAAAAGCTTGCCTTGAAAATTAAACATGATGTTTAAATAAATAAAATAAATAAATATCAGGGGACAATGTTACACCAATTGATCTGGTCCCAAACTAAGCTCTAGGCTTTTACTATGGGTACTAGACAACGATATAAATACTTATATAGAGAAATGTATACTTAAATACATAGAAAACATCCATGACTCAGGAACAAATATTCGCGCTCATCACACAAATATCTGCCCTTACCGGGATTTGAACCCAGGACCGCTAGCTTCGTAGGCAGGGTCATTACCAACTAGGCCAGTACGTCGTTTATAGGTAAGTTGCAAAAAAAAATAAGAATACTTATTCGTTTTTATTACCATCTTATACTATTAAACGAGCAATATTTATATATTTGCAATCACCTTCTCTAAAATAGCTATGATTTCGATGAAAATTGCAATATAGAGGCTTACGGGGTCTTCCGGGTACTACTTTACTAAAGTAAGCAAGTGTTTAAAAATTTAAAAAGTATCCGATATCATTAAAAACAACGAGATGAATAAGACAAATCAATACAGAACCAACACTATTAGGGTTAGACGAAAACTCGATGCGTACCCTCGCCCTTTCCAACCTATAATTGGATTAATTACACGACGTCTGCACCCTGTGTGCCCTGGCTCCGGGGCCGTATTAAGAATCCTGCCAAGATCCAGAGGCCCTACGCTGAAAATCGAAGTTCCAAATTACGCTAGCTCTATCACTTTCTCTCGATTTAGTCTCGAATGATGAGTGACAGGGATGGAGCTAACGTAACTTTGTAAAGTGTAAGGTAGGGAATCTGGGGTGTTATTCTCTTATAAACGGCGTTCGCTCTTTTTACGTTCGATCGTTCGGCAGAACGCTGCTGCTGCCTAATTCAGAATTCACGCGCTAAAATATGTTTTGTACGCTCTAACGGGACTACTTAAACTCGCCGGTTCATTGGTCCACTGGTTCGACCGACCGAACGACGTTTTTAATAGAATAACACAGGTGCGGGTGGAGTTACCATGCCCATAACAGACGTTTTTGATGAAGTTTAAACTCTTATAACTCAGTCAAAACTAAATCTAAATTAATGATTTTTTTTTATTATAATTATCCATATTATATTCATCTTTGATTCTGTCCAACAGAATTTCAAAATAACCCCTGGACATTTTTATATTTTTTTAAAAGCATTACTATCTTGGCGTCAATTGATATGGAAACTACTTCTAAATATTCTTCATTAATATACTAAATAAATGATCGAAGGTGCTTTTCTATCGTGAAAAATATTGATATTAACCACAAAAAAAATCTTTTTAGCGTATTATTTAGATATCAGTGACTTGTAAAACTAAAATTGAGATGGCAGCTAGTTTAGAACAGCAATGTTAATGCAAATAGTTTTTAACAACAATTGATTGTTTAGGGCTTCAGATTGAAGGTCATCTGCCCATGGTAGCCCCTTAATGTTTACTTTTTATTGACAGTTAGTAATCTCGGATCATGCTCACCCTCTCATACAAATAGTACCTAACCAACATTCCGGATACGGTTTCGATTCCGGAAACCTGGACACGACTCCCAGGATCGATGCCCCGCGCAGGCAGATGACCCGTAGCGTGCGCACCGGAAAGCTGCCATTCGTTCCACACAAATTAGCTTAATCCCAGAAGCTTATTCATATCATGGGTCTCAAGGTGTACAACCACCTCCCGGATGACATTACCGCTACGGAAAGCATACGGGTGGGCGTTTGCGGGTGGTAGGACTCTGTGCAGAGTCCGTCCGGATCGCTACCACCATCTTATCCATTAACCTACCGCCAAACAGCAGTGTTCGCACTGTTGTGTTCCGGTTTGGGGATAAGACAGCCGGTGTAATGACTAGCATAGAGGCATTCCATCTTAGTCCTCAGGGTTGGCAACGCATTTGCAGTCTTAGTCTTGTAGTCTTGTGAATGCGAATGTCTATGGGTCACAGTTTCCGCTTACCATCAGGTGGCCTGTGTGTAGGGAATGCAAACCGGTTAATCGGTTAACCGATTAACCGATTTTAATCGAAAATATATGCCAAAAAACGTAACCGGTTAAAATATGAAATTAACCGATTAACCGGTTAATAGAAGTGGTCTGCAAAAAGCTTCATTTGTTAAGTTTTTATTAGAAAGACGACACAAATTAAACTAAATATACATATATTAAAATTACACAAATATCGCAATATACGCAATTATGCGTAATATCAATTAAAAAACTCTTAGTGAGCTGTAAAATTAATAAGATTTTCACAAATGAAACAAATAACGTTGGTGTCGCTTTTATTATTATGTTTCTAACAAAAGAAGATATGTTGCACTGCACTGCACCGGCCGGTTACACGTTTATGAGTGAAAGAGCGAATGCTCTACGCGCTACAAAAAACAAGGCTAACCGATTAATGGTCTCTTTCTAAAACACCGTTATAATCTTGACACTATGCCTCGGACGTTATCACCTGAGCTCTGGGACCATATATATTATATTAAAGATAATTTTATTTAAATATTACGAGGAAACTATTTTTTATCTTATACAACTCCATAAGTAACATTCTATTATACAGTTGTTGTTTTTTTAAGATACTGAATGTCCTAAATGTGTAGAAATGAAACTAGTATACTGGTCGTCTAAATACTGATCTCTAATCTAACATTTAAGAAATAATTATATCACTAATTAAAACGTTTTCACATAATAAATACGTCTGTTTCATTTAGACGTCTTTGTTCACAAGTTTTCATGTTAAATAACCTAAAGGAAACCATTATTTTTAAGCAAAAAAATCAATCGGTTAATAACCGGTTATTAATCGGTTAATCGATAAATTTCGTCTTAACCGGTAAATTAACCGATGCTACATTTAATCGGTTAATTGCATTCCCTACCTGTGTGCTCGTTTGCCTTCTCTATGTCATAAAAAAAAAAACACTATTTAAACCTAGGCTTAAAAAATGGCTTGTCGAGCAGGCGTTCTAGGAACATAATGAAATGTTTAAGCAAACAATTTAATGTAGTTTATTAGCAATTAGTATAACTGTAATACTGTAATAACTGTAAACTGCCATGTAATGTATATATTACTAATAAATAATTTGAATATGAATTTGATCCGGATAAGTGCTAAAACGCCCTAAGTGTTCGAAATGTAGGTGTATCTCGGATAGGGAATGCAATTAACCGATTAAATGTAGCATCGGTTAATTTACCGGTTAAGACGAAATTTATCGATTAACCGATTAATAACCGGTTATTAACCGATTGAATTTTTTGCTTAAAAATAATGGTTTCTTTTAGGTTATTTAACATGAAACTTGTGAAAAAAGACATGTAAATAAAACAGACGTATTTATTATGTGAAAACGCTTTAATTAGTGATATAATTATTTCTTAAATGTTAGATTAGAGATCAGTATTTAGACCACCGGTATACTAGTTTCATTTCTACACATTTAGGACATTCAGTATCTTAAAAATTCAACATCAGTATAATAGAATGTTACCTATGGAGTTGTATAATATAAAAAATAGTTTTCCTCGTAATATCTAAATAAAATTATCTGCTTTCCGACTTTCAGTTGATTTCAAGAAGTGGTACCAAACGCTACTCTTGCTGCTCTTAGACTCTTTGAAATTCTCCATATTAAACACCACATTCTGTAACAAACATTGAAAAGGAAAATAAACTTGGATTCTCATAGGCTAAGTAAAAAAATATTTTATCGAGTAAAGAAACTCAAATCAATAGTTACATTAGAGACATTATTATAACTTAACTTACATTTACTTACTTTAACCTTAATATACATAACTTGTAAGAGTTGTAAGCAATCCATCCAAGTTCGAAAATCACACGCTTGTAAAAAGTCAATTTAATAACAAAAAGTCATCAAATTAACACGCGCTTAACTGCTTATGTAACCACTAAACACTAGGAAACCAACAAACTAACACTCCAGGTACGCGTCTATTTGCATCAAGTGTCAAGGGTACACTAGCTATATCTCTGACGTTATCATCTGAGCTCTGGGGCCATAAAAACCCTTTTGCGAACATCTCGCTCGCTCTAGGGAGGTTAGCAGATCTCTCGCTCGCACTTTGCCGCGACAGCGAGCGATTATTTTATGGTCCCAGAGCTCAGATGATAACGTCCGAGGCATAGCGTCAAAATTATAACGGTGTTTTAGAAAAAGACCATTAATCGGTTAGCCCTGTTTTTTGTAGCGCGTAGAGCATTCTCTCTTTCACTCATAAACGTGTAACCGGCCGGTGCAGTGCAGTGCAGTTCAACATATCTTCTTTTGTTAGAAACAAAATAATAAAAGCGACACCAACGTTATTGGTTTCATTTGTGAAAATCTTATTAATTTTAGAGCTCACTAAGACTTTTTTAATTGATATTATGCATAATTGCGTATATTGCGATGTTTGTGTAATTTTAATATATATTTAGTTTAATTTGTGTCGTCTTTCTAATAAAAACTTAACAATGGAAGCTTTTTGCAGATCACTTCTATTAACCGGTTAATCGGTTAATTTCACATTTTAACCGGTTACGTTTTTTGGCAAAAATATTCGATTAAAATCGGTTAATCGGTTAACCGATTAACCGGTTTGCATTCCCTAATCTCGGACCGCTGTAGTGTTTGGATAGCCGAATAAATTGAGTCCCGACCGGAGGGGACAGGCGGTCGCGTACTAGGAAACCTTTTAATCAAGTTAAGTGATTGTAATGTAACCCTGGCGTTAAAAAAGATTGCATTAGAAGGTCCAATAAAATGCTAAAGAAAGTATTTTATAACCCTACAGCCGAAAAAGAGATGTTTTTGTACAAAGAACCACACATGCATATAGGTACCGATATTTGTATGTATATACTCATACTAATTTTTTAATTTTAATTTAATTTTTAATTTAATTTTAATTTAAAACAACTTATTCGTAGGTAAGTATTTTAGGACAATCTATAATTCGGACGAATTAAGCATTAGGACAAACGTTATTAGGGATTCCAAGGGACACCCACTCATATATTGGTAGTGCCTGTGCGGCCTACTTACTGAATAAACATCCTTTAAAACTTTTTAAATATTTTACTCATAACATTAATTTGAAAAAAAAAAACACTGCTACACAACAGCGCCCTTGCCATGGGTTACAATTACCGTAGTCGCTAGCGAGTCGAATGCTCTGCCCCTCGCACTCTATAAGAATAGGTACTAAGAGGTCTGCGAGCTGCGGGGGACAGTATTCGACTCGCTAGCAAGTACGGTTATTGTAACTCGTTGTTTATAGGGGTAAGTTCAGATATATTCAGCAAATAAATAATCATTTCAATTCATTTAAAACGTGAAATGCTTCACAGTTAATCTGATTATAAACTGTAAATATTGCAAATACAGAAAAAACACGATAACTGAATTATTTTCTCAGCTTTGTAAACCTCGATTGAAAAGTGCTTAATCGAGTTGCAGCTATTGGCTGGGCATCATCTGATTATTGGAACGATGTTTTTTCCCGCTTAAGTGTTTTTGAAGCCAATAAAGGCAATATTGTTCGATTATTTTGCTGAAATATGTTTATAAAGCTCATAATGGATAGGTTATGTGGGAAGCGGGGAAGAAGTAAAAATTATTAAAATTATATCATTTTTGCTTATATCATAGTTTTTCCTTACTTAAATTAAAATAAGTTAAATAGTACTGAGCGATGGCAGCGACAAATAAACCGCATACGGTTTCCGTTCGCTGTATTAAGCCAATATCTTTGTAATTTTTTATAAATAATATGAATAATAAATTAAAAAAAAAAAAAAAAAAAAAAACTATTTGGGATTGATATGGCATTTAACAAAACAAACTCACAATTTATTCAAATACTTGTAAAAAAATCAGAAAAATAAAATAAAATTTTTACTTTGTCCGATCTTTCCCATGTCAAAATTGTTTGAGAATTAAAGCTTTTTCCCCTACAAGTTAAAATTAATCCGATCTTAACCCGAAAGGAAAATATCGGATTAAATTGTACACGCTAATCTAACCGTTATTCGTGGTTCTGACATACAACAACGTATTTTAATAATAATATGTATGTTAAAAAAATACACAAAAACAGGGTAATCTTTCTTAGTTATCGAAATACGCGGCCACGGGAAAGTTCAGATTTCGCAACCACTCGGAATAAAACTCCGTGTCGACGTCTCTCACTCTTACACGCGACCTGTCCCTTTAAAACCACGCGGCTGCCTAAGGTGTGGGGCAACAAGATAGCGTAGGCAGATGTGTTGGCAGAAACTGAAAACCTTTGTTAGTTTAGTAGTAATTTGAATTATTTCGGTCTTGACCCGATCCAATCTTACCCCAAGCCCCAACGTACCTTATATACATCTTTATTGGAAGAAAAGACCAATACATAGGTACTGCATGGATATGCCAGTGTAAAAGGATTTTATTTTATGAAAGTACGAATATTTTTAGAATAAATACATAATTTAATTTGGACACGTTACGTCCATGACAAAGTCCTTTGTCTTTTTGGGTAAATGCTGTTACGAATCAGGAATCTTGCCTTCTTAATTCAAAATGAAAAATATAAAAAAAAACTTATTACATGGGTCATAAAATAAATTAATAATTAAACATTCCAAGGTTTTTTCCACCTTCTAATCTCCGAAGTTTGTAAAGCAACCAATACAAATAAAAGTTTTGAGACAGGAGCACAGTTTTCAAAAGAACATTAAAAAAAAATTGTTGACAGCAATTTAACATGCACGGAACCTTCACTGCGCTAGTTTAACTCGCACTTGATCGGTCTTGTATTTTATTAGCTAGCTTTTCTCTCTCAGTTTACAAACAGTAAACAACATTGATCTACAACCTTTGAAGTAATAAGATCTTTAAGACCTTTTAAGCCTTTGTTAATTGCTTTCTGCTGATGCTTGGTAATATTTTGGGGTATTAAAGGGTTGTTTACTCATAAAAGGGCAGAGTAATTTAATTGAATGGCTTAGAGACGTTAAAGATGTCAATTTTAGATTGCGCAGATAAAGGAATAGATACATAAGTCCGGACCTCGGAAAATACCTACGGGGCAAAATAAAATGACAGCTAAGGATCGCTTACATCAATAAACTCAATTATCGATGGTTTTCCCCTATACTAGTGATCGCCCCCACCCCCAGCATTGTTTGTAAGTGTGCTTTTTTGTCCCTACTACTTCCATATATATTAAAAAGCCGGGAGCCTGCCGTTTCGTCAAAATATCTTTAGTCAAATGTATCATTTCCCAAATTTTTCATTTGCCAAACCATTGTTATATAATGTTTTCAGAATTTATTTCAGTACCATCGTGTAGAACCCCATGGGTTAGGTTAGGTTAGTTTTTATAACATACTGAAATATTTACGGTTACAGAAAACAAAGCGGTTTGGCAAATGAAAATTTGGGAAATGATACATTTGACCAAAGATATTTTGACAAAACAAAGGTAACCCTAAAAAGGGAGCCTGCCGTTTCGTCAAAATATCTTTAGTCAAATGTATCATTTCCCAAATTTTTCATTTGCCAAACCATTGTTATATAATGTTTTCAGAATTTATTTCAGTACCATCGTGTAGAACCCCATGGGTTAGGTTAGGTTAGTTTTTATAACATACTGAAATATTTACGGTTACAGAAAACAAAGCGGTTTGGCAAATGAAAATTTGGGAAATGATACATTTGACCAAAGATATTTTGACAAAACAAAGGTAACCCTAAAAAGGGAGCCTGCCGTTTCGTCAAAATATCTTTAGTCAAATGTATCATTTCCCAAATTTTTCATTTGCCAAACCATTGTTATATAATGTTTTCAGAATTTATTTCAGTACCATCGTGTAGAACCCCATGGGTTAGGTTAGGTTAGTTTTTATAACATACTGAAATATTTACGGTTACAGAAAACAAAGCGGTTTGGCAAATGAAAATTTGGGAAATGATACATTTGACCAAAGATATTTTGACAAAACAAAGGTAACCCTAAAAAGGGAGCCTGCCGTTTCGTCAAAATATCTTTAGTCAAATGTATCATTTCCCAAATTTTTCATTTGCCAAACCATTGTTATATAATGTTTTCAGAATTTATTTCAGTACCATCGTGTAGAACCCCATGGGTTAGGTTAGGTTAGTTTTTATAACATACTGAAATATTTACGGTTACAGAAAACAAAGCGGTTTGGCAAATGAAAATTTGGGAAATGATACATTTGACCAAAGATATTTTGACAAAACAAAGGTAACCCTAAAAAGGGAGCCTGCCGTTTCGTCAAAATATCTTTAGTCAAATGTATCATTTCCCAAATTTTTCATTTGCCAAACCATTGTTATATAATGTTTTCAGAATTTATTTCAGTACCATCGTGTAGAACCCCATGGGTTAGGTTAGGTTAGTTTTTATAACATACTGAAATATTTACGGTTACAGAAAACAAAGCGGTTTGGCAAATGAAAATTTGGGAAATGATACATTTGACCAAAGATATTTTGACAAAACAAAGGTAACCCTAAAAAGGGAGCCTGCCGTTTCGTCAAAATATCTTTAGTCAAATGTATCATTTCCCAAATTTTTCATTTGCCAAACCATTGTTATATAATGTTTTCAGAATTTATTTCAGTACCATCGTGTAGAACCCCATGGGTTAGGTTAGGTTAGTTTTTATAACATACTGAAATATTTACGGTTACAGAAAACAAAGCGGTTTGGCAAATGAAAATTTGGGAAATGATACATTTGACCAAAGATATTTTGACAAAACAAAGGTAACCCTAAAAAGGGAGCCTGCCGTTTCGTCAAAATATCTTTAGTCAAATGTATCATTTCCCAAATTTTTCATTTGCCAAACCATTGTTATATAATGTTTTCAGAATTTATTTCAGTACCATCGTGTAGAACCCCATGGGTTAGGTTAGGTTAGTTTTTATAACATACTGAAATATTTACGGTTACAGAAAACAAAGCGGTTTGGCAAATGAAAATTTGGGAAATGATACATTTGACCAAAGATATTTTGACAAAACAAAGGTAACCCTAAAAAGCCTTATAGCCACCTGAAATGGATTCATCAGTCGAGACGAAAAAGCCCGAAAATTTGGAACAAATTTCAGAATTTGTTCCAAACTTTTCGATTCATTTAACAATAGTAAATGGGACAGTAATTATGAAATTCAAATTCAAATTCAAATTCAAAATTATTTATTTCAGAAATTTCTTTCCATATTGAACACAACGCTAAGACACAAATATACATACATGACACAAAATAATAATAATAATTTACAGAAAATTAAATAAATATGTATCTAAAATAATAATTAAACAAGTTCTATTTAGCAGAAGGCCTGTGAAGTTTGCTCCAATGGTTCTGAAAGGAGCCATGAAACCTCTCTGCAATGGAACATAGCGTGCTATTTGGGCTGCCCCGCAATCTGTGCAACAGGGATGCTACTCTTTTGCGTAGTATAGCAGTAAAACCATCTGTGTGAGCATCCGCAAACATCCCCGACGCACTGCAGAATCGAGGCAGCCCCAGCAACATCCTGAAACCATTGTTGTACTGGACTCTGAGGGCATTGATAGCCTTCTGCGTGAAGTTGACCCACAAGCTGCAGGTGTAGAACGACTGACAATAAGCTTTAAACAGCGTCACTTTTACGTTATTTGTACACCTTGCGAACCTGCGGGCCAACATGTTGCATCGGACTGCCAGCGCTCTCCGCTCCCGCTCTATGTCCTCGTCATCACTTAAGGACTCAGAAAGCCAGTGGCCTAAATACTTGAACTGTGAAACTCTTTTTAGCGGAGTACCACACAACTTAACCTGCGGTACAAAAGAGTTTTTTTTTTTAGTGATGTGTAGGTTCAAAAATCCTTTCAAAATAAAGAATAATCAGAATTATGTTGCTTTTTTGTTTTATTCGCATCGCATACTATCACTGGTATATGGGAAAATTATCGATATGAGTTTATCGATAAAGGCGATCCCTAGCTGTCGTTTAATTTTGCCCCGTAGATGCCGAGGCCTGCTTGTCTTATATAGTGTATATAATCTACGTAGTCCCGCCTCGGTACGGTACTTAATTTTAAGAACTTATATTGATGCAACAATGAAATTTGAGCGGTGCGCATCTTTGTGGAGTGAAAACACTATGCACCTTCCACCTATTCTATGTTATTCGGTATACTATGTCACTAAAATAACCGTACAATATATATTTTTCATCTTTCCGGTTCGGAAAATATGGATTTCAATATCTTAGTAGCGGGCTGAAGATAGCATTTCAATCCCTAGGGCGGATATTGATTTTGAAAAAAGAATTGGTCAAACTTTTGTAAGCGATTTTTGACGGTTTTCTAGACCATAGAAGAATGTTATAAGTACAGCCATTACGAAATAATTCGGAACTACTTTTATAACTCGTTTTCAAGTTGTATCAAAACACTCATCATTTTTGTAACACAATATCTAATGACGAAATTCAAGATAAATAAGCCAAAACATTTTTGTTTACTTACCTCTCAGTCGAAATGAAAAGTAGACTGTTTAACTCGTGTGAAAGTATCAATTGCTGCCTCGAACTATAGGCGCACTCGCCAGCGCTCTTGCAGTCTAAATATCTCGGGATTTGCCTAAAATGAGACTGAGAAAACATTTTGGACATCACTTGGCCAATGTATGGTCCGTGATTGCTCTATTTTATTTAAAATAACTGTTTACACAAAAGCATTTTGAGGTTAGAAAGTGGTTTACTACTTAAGACAAGTAAGACTGAACGGGGTTTACGCTCGCGTGGTTTACGGCCCTTCGTTTCGCGTCGGGCCATAAATGCACACTCAATTAGTAATCTGGGGTGTTTCTCTTAAAAACGGCGTTCGGTCGGTCGAACGAGTGAACGCGGCGCCTATATAAACCGGTGAGTTTAAATAGTCCCGTCAGTGCGTACAAAACGGGGTCCGTTCATTTGATCAAAATTACTTTAAGACTATTGACGGATCGGGGTTTTAGCGTTTGCATTTCTGAAATTGTATGTTGTATGATATAATTATATCGAAAACTAAGTTATGTGAGAAACTAGCTTCTGCCCGCGACTTCGTTCGGGAACTATTAAATTTTCAAGGACCTAACATATATGTGTGCGTGATTGAGTAAAAACATTCAGACATCCAAACTTTCTCTTTTATTATATTAGTAATATATCTAACCCTTACCTACGCGTTATGTTAGGAAATAACAAAAAGAACTTAAGAAGCGTACGAACAGCTACATAATTTTTTTTTTAGAGACAATATCCTTAAGTATAATACTCGTCGCAATTTCTTATTCTGATTGTATTTTATTTTCTCCTCAACATTTTCTAGAAACAGCAAAGCGAAATCTACTATATTATCTTAAACATTTTATGGAGACAGAATTCCTTAACGTAATTAGTGACTTCATTGAACAGATTTCTTTGCTTTTCTTGCAAGTAACCAATGCGCGTTAGAGGTTTTCTAATTTCGTAAGGTCCTTTTGTATCTCTTCAAAAGGTATAGAAAGCCAAAGCGGGACGTTTTGATTACTTTCCCAGATATTCCTTTGACAGAAAAGGCCATCCTTGGATCGCAAATCCTGTGAACGATCATGTATACGCTACTAATTTGGTGCAAGTCATAAGATTTTTGATATTTTATCACAGGGCTATGGAAACACGATAAAATTCCCAGCGTAGGTAAAGTTAGGTTTGATTTTTAATTGTTTACCATATGCAATATCAACAAAACATTGACTCGGATTTCGGAATAATGAAAATTCGAAATTTCGATCAATTGGCAAGACGCAGGACGGCCTACATTTTACTGGGCCTGTTAAACAAATGACAGTATCTCAGACAAAACTCTTATAGCAAATTCAACCTTATCACTAGGCGAGGATTTAATCTATTGTTCTGGTCAGTATCTCTTAATTAGAGATACTAACCATTGGTTTATGAGGGTAATTCAATGCAATACATTTTCTTTGACCTTTACAGTAGTTTACTGTCTGTGAGCACTTAGGTACTCCGAGCTTGTAGTTTTCTCTCACTCACTTTTAATAAGAGCGTATGAGAGCGAGTGAAAGACAAGTACCTACAAACCCGAAGCAAATTCTAAGAGCTATTGCAGTTTACTTTCTTACAATGCATCTAACGTCTCATAGAGTCAGAAGGTAGCATCAGGTTCTCCGCTGTACTGTAAACCCGACGAGGTAGGTCTCACTCAATACAAAGCAAGTGATGATCATGTCACAGCAAGTCACGTACAGTCAGCAACAAAGGTATCTCCCAAAGAGGATTCGACAGAAACATACGTTAACCTACGGCTAGATACAAAAACTAATATTGCTGTGACGTTATGAACGTGTCATTTGGTTACGTCCCCGGCTAACGTGCTGACCTAAATAAAGCGGAGATGCCCTAATTGATATACTGCACCACTTGTTTATTTAAACCATGTGTTTTTTTTTTTAGTTTGGCACATCTCTTAAAACGGCTTCGTGGGTTTATTCTATTCTCTCTCACTAGCTGTAATATGCTTTAAAAAACGTTTTAATACCTCTAGCACTATATAGTTATCCATATATTTAAGTTAGTACCTAGCCACTTGGTGATTTATTTATTGATGATAATTCTAGGGTTCATTGGCGTATTGCGTTGCAAAGCATTCAAGATGCGGTTGATGTTTGGCTCAGGTGATCGTTGTATTGATAGGTATGTTTTGTGGGGTATGCCTTTAAAAAAAAAATTCCTTTTTTTACCAATGAGAAGGCACGCGAGCACTCAGTCAAACTGATGGTAAGTGGGATCTGAGACCCAAAGACATTTGAAATCTCAAGACTACATTTCCAAAACTGCAATCCTAAGATTTCTAATGCGTTGCCAACCCTGAGGACTAAGATGGATGGATGGATAGTAGGTATTCCCTTTTAAACCCTTTTTTTCTTGTCCATGATATTGTACCTACCTATATCGTCTTTTTGGGCTGAAATTACCGAACTTAAAAAACATCTATTGTGTAGATTAGTTAAGTTAGGAAAGGTTTGTTTTCAACAAAGCGTCTTATGCTAGGTTTACACGGGCTTAGTAGCTAATGCTTAGTACTTGTCATTTACACTTGTCACATGTATGTAAACATGTTGTATTAGTGCTTAGTATTAGTGCAACTGCAAGTGCAAGTAATTAGAAGCCGTTCCTATTTACTAAGCGACAAGCACCTACCCGCAGCTAAAAATCTACTAATACTTGTCACTTGTCGAGTGGTGTAAACATTTAATGACAAGTGCATTTTGATTAGTGATTAGTAGATTACCTACTGAAAGCTGCCGAACTAATACCATTCTCTAACACCACTGCGTAGACGGTTACTTGCCACTTGTCACTGTGCATATAAGTCCCTAACCACCTACACTAATGACAAGTACTAATCCCGTGTAAAGCTAGCATTAATTTAACACAATTCTCGACCAAACAATACATTACGACAAACAGTGACTTTACCTTTTGATATAGACCCGTTTTGTGGTCCATAACCGCTTACCACTCAACCCTTACACCGAACTTAGTCGGTATATAAATATCTGGAAAGTTTATGAGAAACCAGAGAGCTCGTTAGGAGTCGACGCGGCAACAAATAAAATCAACTTACCTTCAAGACTCGGCGGAAATGAAATTCGCGTCAAAATTATTTTGACACTTCGCCACGGGTTAAGTAATGCGATACCGGGCCCCTGATAATTAAGTTCACCCTTATTTAAAGTAATCTTTGACGAATTTAGAAGCGTTGATTTGATTTATAACTTGTGGGTCCTTAATTGTAAATAAAATATGGAAATTTTGCATGAGATCACGTGAAGTGAAAGGTCGATGTTATTTCTGTTTGCCATATTTGCATGTGTTTTTATTACGTAGGATAAAAATGTACATAATATTTGGTGTACTTATTTTCATTTGGACTTATGTACCATATGTCTTGACCTTTTTAATACTTTTATACCTTGAAGCTTGGAGTGCCATAGGAACTAGTGTTGACTCGTGATAATAAGTTGCCAAATTTTTAAACCATAGGTTCGATTCTCAATATCAATATTCGTCTGAGAAGTGCGGCTTGGTACTTTTTGCGCATTAAAGTATTTATTTCTGTATGTAAGACTAGTCTATTTGTCTAGTACTAACCCATAAAAAAGTCTAAAGCTTAATTTGGGGATAGAACAATTTATGTCAGATTGTCCCTTGGTATTTATTTATTATAACTTATAACACATTTAGCCGATGCTCTAACGGTAAAAGAAAACATCGTGAGGAAACCTGCACATTCAAACTGCTGTGTGTGTTAGAGGGTGTTTGCACATAAGGTCCTATAAAGTCAGTATATCCACATAGCCCGATTTGTACAAGATATGATAAGATAAGTTGTGGCACTATAAAAACATTAAAAAAACATTTGAATCTCATGTTTTCTACCTTGCTATAGTATTTTATAATTATAATAGGTACACGAAGACGCGCCCCGCCAGTCAAATTGGTATTGTTTAGTTCCGTAATAGTGACTTAATGAATTGAAAACCCTATACCTTCTTCTCTTCTTCTTATACTTTGTACTCGTTTCCACAAAATCAATATTAACGATGATAACACCTGCATGCATGTTGATATTTCAATTTAAATATTCATGTTACAGAAATGCAATTTTGTGGCTCATTCCATCTGAAATTGCGGTTATTCTCTCGCGCTTAACGTTGCGCTGTACTTTCCATATATTCCTTTACCTGCACTTGTAGACAAGTTTGTTTTAATACTAGATTAGCGAACCGCCCTCGCTTCGCTTCGGTTCATGAGTTTTCTGCAACCATAATTTATTATACATAAAATCCTTCCGCTTGAATAACTCCTATTGCTGAAAACTGTATTACAATCCGTTGAGTAGTTAAAACGATCTAAGCAAAAAGACGGCGGAAGCGACCTCATTTTATCTATGTAATGATAAAGATAAAGAAGATGAAGATTGACAGAAATCTTACAAATAGTTTATTATGTGTAGAGGAGCCAATTAAAACAAGCTAGTTTGTCACCTGATGGTAAGTAGGTCCTTTATCCTCGCGGCCCAATGACCTATAATAAAAGCCTAGACCTCAGATTGGGACTATACGGGACTAATAAGGTTATATTACAATTTTATAGTTCATTCTTAATTTTCAAAACTAAAACAATTGAAACAATGCATGACGTATCCTCATTATAATAACGCAGGGCAACTTCCGTTCTCCAACTGCAAAATAATGTAGAGGTACGTAGGTACATCATTTTCTACATTGGCAACCCCATTTCGCGGTAAGCTTGATCGCTTACTCGTCCGGAAAACGGTTAGCGTGTTAACCGGGTGCACGCACGGATTGCCGCATCCGAACAGAAGTAGATATTCTAATCCGTAATGGCCGCTGTCCACATTGGGCCAATGCGTTGAGAAAATAAATTAAAAAAAAAAAAAAAAAAAAAGGTGTTCAGCCAAAATATCGAATCACGATTGCACATTGGCGTATTGATCAATCTGCATCCGCGCTTTGATAAAAGATCTTTTGACGTGTGCACGTAAAACCGACACTACGGGGATGTTAAGGCAGTGTTAGTCGCAACTACCTACAAACTAGCCAATAACTTACAAAAGCAGCCCTCAACACGCTGCCCCAACCGAATCGGCTCAATGTGTACAGCGCCCATTACGGTTTTCTGAGTAGGTACGAGTACCAGCGCTCAATATTCATCCTTGAAACGGAGTTGCTAATTGGAGCTATGTAGTATCTGTTTTCCTATTTATCTTGTCGTTGTAAGTTGCGTCGATAGCTCGACTAACTTGTTAGCCTCTCAGGGTACCTAATGCGCTGATTCCGGAAAGCGCGGACTAGAGCTAGTTAATTCATGAAATTGCTTTAATATTTATGCGCAAACGTACGTCGACTTTCAAGGCATTTTTAACTTTACTATCGCTCGCTGTACGAGAGGGTAAAAAGTTAAAAACCATATTATCTTTGACCTGTTAAGGTATTGTTTTTACTCAGCCGCCATTAGGTACTGTCAAGTAAATAAGAGCTATCAAAACGTTCACAATACGACAACAGGTCAAGAAGTTATCGTTCTGACCGCCTAGAACCTCGGCTCTGGTATCCTATATAAGTTATCATAAATACACGTCGAGGTAAAATCATCAGTAATACAAATTGTGTTTACTTTATTAGGACGGCTATTTTATGTAAAGTTTCTCGAAAGATTTATTCGATGAAACATAGTTATGCATTTTTCAAGTAATCTGTTACGAACAGACTCGACCATTGGCCGTAAGCACTGAGTGTGTGAAACAGATTGGCGGATCACCCCGGAGGGGTTTTATTTTAAGTCCGTGCAAATCGGACATAAGCCGCCCTGCCCCTGGCGCCGGAGCGGGCACGCGTAGGCATTTGCCTAGGGTAAAAAAAAGGGTCGTTTGTAGATCACGATCTCTAAGAAACATCATTATTACATATATTTAGAATATATGTCATCGAACGCTGTTTTTGAAACCATGATGTTCTTAGGATATCTTAAATATTAATTATTATCTTTAAAACCAGGTAAGTGTAGGGTTCCGAAGCCAAACAAATTAGACCTCGCGACAAACTTAACTATGCCGGTGGAAAACTGTTATCCCCATACATCGACATAAGTCGCGGTCAGTTTACCAACACCGCAAATAAGTTTTCGGTAGGTATGATCATTGAAACCGTTTGTAACTCAAGAACCAATGAAGTCGACTTAGTCGTGATAGTTTTTCTATGAAATTCATTATATGGGGGACACTTGACTGGGACAAAAATTAGCGCTTTAAAGTTTAATATTTCAAGAACGGATTTCCTAATGGCTTTTTTTTTCACAATCTCGAAATATTTTTGAAAGACCTATCAAACGAAACCCCACACTATGGGGTACACTAGTAAAAAAATATACATCCCCATGTTACGTGTAGGTAAGTAAAAAAAATGTTTTTACAATATTTTATTTTACCACTTTGTTGGCGTGACTTATATGTATGTATATTCATGCCAAATTACAGCTTTCTAGTACTAAGATCTCTGAGCTAGGCTGCGGACGGACAGACGGACGGACATGGCGAAACTGTAAGGGTTCCTAGTTTGACTACGGAACCCTAAAAAGGCATACATGGGTTGAGAAATGTATTTTGATGAAATGAAAATTCTGCGTAATAATTCGTTCGTTAAATGGTGTTTCTATAAAATAATAGGTACACTTATTTCCCCCCTTCGTACCGGAGTCCGGAATCCGGAACTGCGGTAGTCGTGTCACCCGGTTATCCGCACGATTGCCGCATCCGAACTGATGTGACATGATCTAGGGCAAATAGGAGTGAAAAGGGTCCCGAGTTTCCATCACTCAAGGGAACATTTCAAGTGAGAGTAAGCATGCACAAATAATCCCACCCAAACATAAGTGTAGCAAGGGGCCAAGTTGGACACAAGTGAGGTACAGAGTTGTTAGCTATTGCCGATAAAAGAATTGAGACTAGAGATGCAACGGATAGTTGTTTGGCCGGATACCAGATACCAGATATTCGGGCTGATCACCGGCCGAATATCCGGTATCCGGCCGCCGAATATTCGGCCAGCCAAACGATACCTACATTTTAGTTTGGCGGTGGGCGCGTCGTGTCGTGCAGGTCTCAACCTGTTACGTATTGTAGGTTCGCGCGGACCGTTTTCTAGGCAAGAAACGAGTTTTATTCGGTCATTGTACGGAACTATTTCGTATGCAGTACATGTGCGCCCGCCTATTTTGCTGAATAGATAAGTTTTTTTTGTTAATTTGTTGTTGTTTTCTTGTATACTAACCATTTTTCAAAGTTAAATACCAAGCAGAATCACTATTCGGTATCTGGCCGGATAGTGCGCAACTATCCGGTATTCGGCCGGATAGTAAAATAATGGCCGGATAGGCCGAATACCGGATAGCAACCGGATATCCGTTGCATCTCTAATTGAGACCTAAATGTGGTGGGTGTCAAGTTACATTGAGATTCATTAAAGAATACTTATCGTTGTCTAGTATCCATAGAAGAGGCTAAGAGCTTAGTTTGTAGTTAGGTCAATCTGTGTGAGAATGGCTCCTGAATTTTATCTTGAAAGGCTAACCTAACTAGCTTCTGCCCGCGTCTTCGTCTGCATAGATTTTGAGCACCGTTATTTCATTGTTTTTTTTTTGTGATGAAATGTGGCCAATGAGTTAATTCAGGTTATAATCTAACTCCATTTCAAATTTCATCCAAATCCGAGCCGTTGCAGCGTGAAGGAGTAATAAACTAACACACACACAAACTTTAACATTTATAATATTAGTAGGATAGTAGGACTGCAGAAATGTACAATGTTCGTTACTTGTTCAAAAGGAGTCTATAAGGTAGCTACTATTGAATGAACTAGGTACCTGAAAAGTTTTTATATTGAAATGCATGCATAATTGAGTTGCTCACAATTAACTTTTTTTATATTTTTATCTTGGGACTTTTTCGCACCAATTGACCTAATCCCAAACTACGCTCTAGGCTTGTACTATGAGTAGTGGACATTCTAGACAACGATATAAATATATATGTATTGAAATATATAGGTACTTAAATACATAGAAAACATCAATGACTCAGAAATAAATATTTGCGCTCATCACATAAATATCTGCCCTTACCGGGATTTGAACCCAAGACCGCTAGCTTCGTAGGCAGGGTCACTACCAACTAGGCCAGCGCGTCGTCATGAATGTTCTCAAAACACATTTTTTGGCATAATAAACGATAATGATATACCTAAATTAATTCATAAAATCACAAAACGCCCTCAGGCAAAAATATATCCAGCGCAAAAAAGTTCGTAATATCCTTAATTGGGCTTATTCACAACAATAGGTATAATAAATATTAGCGATAAAAAAAACTTAAAAAGAGTGTACTTACATAAGCATTGATTTAATGACGTTCTTTTTTGAATAAGTAAAGTAAACCTTCACCTTCATAGGTCAAGTTATTGATATCTTTGAATAAAAATAATTCTCCAATAAAAATATGAAAGCTCTTCAGTATTAAGTACGATGAACAAAGTTTTCCAGAGACCTTTTCAACCTATATTGTTCAGCAAAAGCACAAGTTTATTCGAATTACATTATTTTCCATCGTCTGCTTTGCGAAAATAAGTAATATGATTCATGACAAACAAGATTAGATTTATTACTTCAATTGGGCAAAACTCACAATTTTCTTTATCATGTAAATAAATTAAACTTCAAAATATTCTCATTCAGAAACATACATTTAGTTACGTGCTAAAAACTTACAAAAGCATCGTTTTAGTTTGGAAAAAGAGTAAGAGTGGTGACAGGTGAAAACCACAATATTCTCAAGTGGCAACAACCGAATTGACACCAGTTTATGGATAATTTGGATCATATTGTCAATTTCTCTGCCTGTCGAACAGCACCCCCTTTTCCCCTAACTCTTTTTACCAAGTTATCTTCAATATACACCAGCGGACTCACAAACTGCATAAACTTGTTTGAAAGTGTATATTGAAATGGACAAATAGGGAAAGTAAACACAACCAAACGAACCAATACCATTACTACTCCACTGGCGTCCAGCCCTCACTTCGCTTCGATTTAAACAAATAAAAAGTACCCCATGTCCATTCAGAATAATATACAGTTTACAAAGGGTGAAAGAATATTTCTAATATTTATAGGTTCCGTGGTTCCGCAGATTACCTGTCGGATAGATACATACATACTTACATAAACTCACGCCTTCATTTCTAGACTGGGGTAGACAGAACTACAGATTGGTTGCCAATTTTACTCTAAAAACTTGTTCATCAAATTCTGTAACCACATTTTGCACAATTAGGCTAAGCTGTTTACCAGTGTTGCAAATAGTGACAGGTTGCAAGTCCATCGCCTAACAGTAACTTTTTTTTATTTTTTTATGGCATAGTTAAGGCAAACGAGCACACAGGCCACCCCAATGTAAGTGGAAACTGTGACCCATAGACATTCGCATTCATAAGACTGCAAGCCTAAGACTGCAAATGCGTTGCCAACCCTGAGGACTAAGATGGAATACCTCAATGCCAGCCACTACACCGGCTGTCCTATCCCCAAACCGGAACACTGCCGTTTGGCGGCAGGATAATCGATAAGATGGTGGTAGCGATCCGGACGGACCCTGCACATGGTCCTACCTCCCGCACCTACTACAGGGCCTCTATTCCCGACGGTAAAAGCCATATCGTCTTTGACCTGTTATGGTATTGTTTTGACGTCAGCCGCCATTACTGTCAAGTAAATAAGAGCTATCAAAACGGAGACAATACGATAACAGATCAAACGACAAACACGATATGGTTTTTACCGTGTTGAATAAGTGATAGATACAAAGTCACAAAATTCGTACTCTCTCCTCATAATCACGTACTGTTAAGGATCAAGTGCGGTCTTCTATAATATTTATATTCACTTGATCATTACTTTTGTATTAAGTTTAAGATTCAATTACTATGAATTACACGTTTTTAGTGTTCCGTAGTCAAACATTTACCTTATAGTTTCGCCCTGTTTGCCTGTCCTTGGTCTAGCTCGGAGACTTTTGGTACTATACAGCTGTAATTTGGCAACGTTAGACATTTCAATTACAGTTATGTATCTCCTTAGAGCTGAAACTGCAAGTAATTAAAATATTAAAATAATATTAAATGAAAGCACATAATAACGAACTTAAACGGAAAACTGTCACGAATGAGCTAGAAAATTTGTGGTTATTTGTCAAACAGTACTAATTTGTTATCATCTTTGCCCATATTCATAGACACCTACCATAAGTCAATACAGTCTGTTGTTGCAATGCAGCATATTTAATTTTATGAATCCTTGACATATAAAAACAAACAGTTCAGAAATAGAACACAATCCATTATGCGGCACACATGAGCCTCTTTCATCTCGCCACCCTATCTCGTTTTACACTTCATTTACCGTCAGCGTATCAAGGTACAACATAATTTGAAACTGCAGTGTTGCCAGCCTTTGTGAGGGTATTAATTTAAGGCTATTTGAGGCTTAAAGTCGGTCCGCTTTTGATTTGCGCTCGAGCACAATACACGAATTTTGAAGGGCTTTATAGTTATTTATGTGACTGGTGCATAATGAGAGGCATTAATACACGAGTGTGGTTTTATGAAACGAGCCGACAGGTGAGTTTCATAATAAGATCACACGAGTGTTTTAATGCCTAATTATGCGTACAGTCGCATACATAACTTTATCTACATGCATATCATACGTTTTCTACAATATGTGAGAAAATTGTACCATGTTGCCTTGTATCTTAAAGAACCTGCATCTTAATGTTCACTTTAAAGTGTCGGTCACCGAAACTTTAAAGTGAACATTAAGATGCAACTACATCAATAACCGATACTTTAATGACATGTAATACTTTAATGTTAACATTAAAGTGCAACCACAGATACAGGTTTCTTAATATAGGCTGTTTGCTTATCGTTTCTAAACAATATATAATAGGGAAGTTATGATATGGATGTAGATAAACATAATTATTGAGGCTTATTTTGGATTAAGTTTTCAAAACCGGGCATTACAAACTTCTCAAACGTCAATATCGCGATTTAGCCTCGAGTGTTATTTAGTCCGACACAGACCTTACTGAAACTTGTTTTATACTTTATTTTAGTAACGAAGTATAAACTAAGCTCAATATGTTTTACTACATTACCCATTTGGCATCGTAAACGTTTTAGTAGTTAAGCGTTTTATAGTTGATATTATTCAAATTATAGTCTGAAAAACAAAGATTGAGACATTTGGACGGACCTCATAAAGGTTCTTGGACGAAACTCGACAACCCGGGAGAAGAGAAATTGTAGTGTATTGATAATTCAATTAATTCCTGAGTAAGGAGCTTCATTATCTTTGTCTTCGTCTCATTTGTTACTACTCACAACAGCTGATTTAGTGGCGCTTCACCTTTCCCACCATCTTAAAAGCCAAGATATAATTTATCATCTCCAGTCAGTCTCTAATAGAAGTAATAGACCAAGCTTGTAAATTTTAATCAACGCTTTTCTCCACGCTAGTAAAAAAGGGCTGAGACAGAATTTAATTAAATTTTGATACACTTTGCCTGGATGAAATTTCCAACGTATTTTGGATTTTTCTCGACAATTAATAACCGGCGAGTAGAAGTAATCATAACAGAGTGTAAAGGGCGTGTATTCTCAGCTTATCCGCTTTACCAGTGTGTAACCCCGCTCGTATGGCTTCCCTCGCTCGATAGACTGTTTGATAGAGAGCTATTTTTATGAGAACATTTAATACCTCTCAATATAAAAATGTTGCTACCGTCGGAGCTCGGCCTTCACAGGTTGAGATAGATATTAAAATTAAACTTGTGTAACCTCATCTTGCGGCACTCACGGCAGAAGTGAATTAAAAGTTTCGTTAGCTCGAAGATTCAGAATTATTTTAAAAGATTTCTTACGATATTTTTATAATGTAGCAAGTATGGTAGGAAATATAATATAATATGGCTTGAGGTAAACTTAATTTAGTCGTATAAAATATGGGAAGGTACCAAGTCTGAAGAGGATTTGTGTTTATAATACCTAGCCGAAGACGTCAGTTTTGTTAGATACTTTAAGTAACAATATTAAACTATAGTATAAATAGAAAAGTGGTTATTTTACGGTTCTTTTATAGTTTCGGTTACCTATTGTAAAATATTGGATAATCTTAGATACACCGCAAAACTAAGTATCACACTTTATATGACATGTTCTTTAAAAGTGTGATACTTATTGTTAGTTTTGCGCTCCAGTGTAGTTTTATTCATTTTGCCCTAATAGTTTACGTAATTTAAATAAGTTGATTACAGAAAGACCACAATTATAAGTTACGCCGGCAATCTTCATCCACGCAGAAAGGTCTCATTAATGCCGAAGATAAACGAACGTAAAAATCAATTCAATACAAACCTTGTCGTGTTACGCGTAAGGTAGAATATAAAATGACAGTTAAACTCGTGCTTTCTCGCTCATGGCGTCATGACATTGCGTGGTAATAAAAAGGTGCACCTATTTTTTACATTCTCTAATATTATATTTTGTATTATAAATAAAAAGGAGATAGGCGAAAGTGGGCCTAGCCGTTACAGGAATCTAACTAAAACAATATTTAATGATGTATTTTTTAACTACTCTTTGTGAAGTATCAGACTTTTTTTCTATGGGATTTAAAATATAACAATAATAAATAACATTGTTGATTTCTGTTTACCGTAATACGACGTAGTAGGACATTTAAAAAAATTGAGGGTATAAGTACCCTCCATAACATAATAATTATAAATGTCAGTGGCCTTCTACGCTATCCATTGTTTCACAGACCAAATGCATACTGAACCATATTGTAGCCCTTGGAATTTTTATTCATGTTCTTATAATTTATTTATTTATTTATTTATTTATTTATTTAGAAACAAACAGTCGTACATAAAACATGAGCAATTAAAAAATAATAATAGAAAATAGACCTATAGTTTCATAACGGTACAAGTTAATACATGGCTAATAACATTACACAGATCTGACAAGCCTTGCAAACAAAGAAGATTTTATACTATTGCAAAAAAAAAAAAACAAAAACGCATACAGATTTACAAGAAGATATTAATTGAAGATAACAGACAAATATATAAATAAATGTAGGTTATGTATGGCATGCGTAAAAATACCAGGCAAAGTAACTAATTAAATAAACATACCCAATAACTTATAATATTATAATTCTATAAACAATCAAAGTCCACTATTTAAATGCTTTTTTCAGCTGTGCACATGTACAGTTGAAGATATCCATGTCTATAAGTTTTTCACTATTGTTAAATAATTTACAAGCACGCTTAACAAACACATTCCCGGCGTAACAAGTCCTACTGCGAGGAATACAGAAAAGGTATTTTTTGCGACATTGGCGCTCTCGTTTTCGCGGAACTCTAAAACTTACTTTTTGTAATAATGAAGGGGCATCTAACTCAGAGTGAATAATTTTGAAAAGTAAAACAGAGTCTACTGAATCACGGCGGCTGCTTAGTTTTTGCATGTTAAAACGGTTACATGTTTCCGTATAATTAATTCGTGTACGAGTGTCCAGTTCTAAAAGCCAGAGATTTAATAAATTTCTTTTGTAGGTTTTCAATTCTATCGATGTGTATAGCGTGAAAGGGCTTCCAGACCGAACATGCAAACTCTAGATGGCTACGAACGAAGCTGTTGTAAAGGGTTTTATACGTTAATGCATTTCTAAAAGGTTTACCTACCCGCAAAATGAAACCCAATAATTTATATGATTTATTTAAAACTTTGTCGATATGAGGAACGAAAGTAAGTTTACTATCCATTAGGATACCAAGATCACGAATTTCCATAACTCTTTTCAAAACAATACTTACCTGAAAGACTATAGTTGAAATTAATTATATTTTTCTTTCTTGTGAAAGTAATAACATTACACTTGTCAAAGTTTAAAAATAAATGATTAGTATCGCAGTAGGCAACCAGATTGTTCAGGTCATCCTGTAGTTTAACACAATCATCTTCATTTTTAATGACCCTAAAGATTTTAGTGTCATCAGCATACAGCAACAAGTTAGAATTCTTAACATGGTCATGGATGTTGTTGATGTATAGCGTAAAAAGCAAGGGACCCAAATGGGAGCCCTGAGGAACTCCAGAACTAATTTGCTTCCATTCGGACTGAAAACCTAATAAAACTACGGACTGGACTCTGTTTTCAACGTAGGATTTGATCCAACGATACAGATCACCATGAATACCGAGTTGCCAAAGCTTCGACAACAATGTATAGTGACTAATTTTATCAAAGGCTTTCGCAAAATCGGTGTAAATAGCGTCAACGCTAAAACCATCATCCATTGCGCTGAGAATTACGTCAGTGAAATTTAACAGATTACTATCAACAGACCTACCCTTGAAAAAACCATGCTGATTGGGTATAATGTGGCGGCGTACAACACTAAAAAGTTGATCAGTAACTATCTTTTCTAATAACTTAGCACACACACACAACTTGGAAATCGGACGATATTTCTCAATATCGCAGCTGACTATACCTTTAGGAATAGGAGTTACCCATGCCTGTTTCCAGACTTTGGGAACATAGCCATCTTTAAGGGATTTGGTAAACAGCATTGTGATGGGTGTTGTAAGAGACGAGCAACAACTCTTTATTAATAAAGGGTGTAACCCATCCGGACCGGCGCCTTTGTGAACGTTAACTGATTTTAAATACTTTTCAACGACGAATGGATTAATTTCTATTGAACCTAGATCAATCAACGGGTCAGATGGTAAATTTAATACTATGTCATCAGGATTACTACTACTGGGCTGTTCAAATACAGACTGAAAATGAGTATTAAAAAGATTACAAATTTGCTCGCCGTTAGAACTAGTAATTCCTTTGTAACTCATGGTTTGGGGTAGTTTATTTTTAGAAGACAATGATTTTACATAGGTCCAAAAAAATTTAGGATGGGTTTTAATTTTGCTTTCAGAATAGGATATATAATTATTGTAACATACAGTTTCTAATTTATTCGCACGTTTACGCAACATACTAAAAGTTTGATAATCTAACGGATTGCCGTACAATTTCCATAGTTTGTGATATTTACGTTTGTCTCTCAATATCTTTTGCAAGGGTTTACTATACCAAACAGGGACAGAAGACGATGATTGGCCAATACGACGGAGTGGGGAGTAATGACGAATAAGTTTATTTATCAGATTATTGAATTTCGCTATACAGTCATCTAAATTTAAATTATTAAAGAACTCGACCCAGTTAATTTCAGAAAGTTCAGTATTAATTTTGTGAAAGTCAGCTGAATGAATATTATAAACAAACTGCGTTGCAGGGGTCAAATAAGTTAGGAGATCAAGTTTCAAGTCAATGCAAAGTGATTTATGGTGTGCATCTTCGGGTGTCAGTGGTGAATCGCAGACGCTTACACGACAATGATTATTACTAAATATTAAATCTAGAATGCGACCATTTGCATTGACAAATGAATTATACTGTTTAGTTCCAGTATATGATAAGAACTCTTGAATTAAACGGGTACAAAAACTACCAGATGTCGCCAAACGCATCTCACAAACAGGGTTACCAATCCAAACAGCTTCAGGTATATTGAAATCACCTGTAATTAAAAATATGTCTTCTGGTCTATCTATAATAATTTGGCCAGCAAAGTTATTAAAATCGGTCAGCGCTTCACGATATTTAGGTCCGTGAGGTATATAAATACAACAGATGTTTAAATAGCGAGATCGGTCATTACGAATAGTCAGCGGCGATAATGTATTATCCTTATCAGTTAATAAAGGCAGTGAAACCCAAATACAATCACACGAGGCTCGCGATGGAACAAGCCAGTCGCGCAGCAGCGGGCGGAGGCGCCCCTGGACAGCTATCGCCACGCCGCCGCCACGGGATACACCGCTATCAATGACAGACCGATCACAGCGAAAAACACTATAATTATTATCGAAATACTCTCGATCGAAATAATCTGCCGTAAGCCATGTTTCCGTTAAACAGATGAAATCGTAATTAGACTGAGCTACTTGAGAGAAAAAATCATGTGATTTTGTACGTAAGCCCCTTACATTCTGATAATAACCATTAAGGATATCGCTGGTCATTACTACAATGTAACGTTAGCAATATCAAGATTACGCAACGACGAGAGCAGCGCTTGTCTGAGTATCCGCATATAAAATATATAAGTAAACAACAAGAATGCACAGCGGGCATGGTAGGTATAAAATAGTTGTTGTGACAGCTTGAAGATAGACATGGATATGGTAAAAACAAGCACAAACCGTAAATTAATTGCTGTATTACAGTATTACACATAAGAGTACACAAAATAAGTCTATAGTAGACGGGTATTAAATTTGAGTGAGTCCTTATAAACAGCAAAGCATTTAGTCAGGACAGGCGTTGCAATACGGTATCGTTATTTATATAGATGACCTTAGATCCTTCATTCTTGCGAATAAATATTTTGCAATCACGCGTCCACAAATATGCATAATTGTTTTCTAATTTAAGCTGCCGAGCGCGTTTCAACAATAATTTATTTGCCGGCGTTAAGTGATCGCTCAGGTACAGAGTTGAAGCAGGTCCGGGCAATTCAATATCAGCTGTAGAGAGCCCGCGTCTTGCGCGCACGGCGGCTAGCAATTCATTTTTACGCTTGCGTTGGGTGAACTTAACGATAATGGCGGGTGGGCGCATATTGGACTGCGATTCCTTTTGTTCTTGAAATCGGCGAACTCGATGAATCATGTCAATGTCTGTCTCTTGAAGGGTGTAACCGACCTTGAGGCATATGTTCCGAAGAATGAGAAGCAAGTTTTCGCCCTTAACAAAAGGGACACCTGAGATTTCTATATTATTCAGCAACGCGAACTGTTTGATATTATTATTCTCAGCGATTAAGTATTTGACACTTTCTTTCATCTCAACAAGACTGTCAGCGGCCCCCTCCAAATAATTACTTTTAACCTCTACGGAAGAAACTCGGTCCTTTAATTCTGTTAATTCAGACTTCATTTGAGATTGTTCCTCCAGCATTTTTTCAGTAAGTGACGCGATTGAAGTTACTTGGTTTTTTATGTCTGCCACGAGCTCGCGCTGCATCACTTGCATAGATTAATTTTGCGCAGTACTAAACGAGGTCAGAGTTGACAAAATCTCGTTACGGAAGTCCGCCAGGTCCTGTTTGATACAGCAATCATGCTCCGGCTGTTTTCTTTTGCGGAGAGTAACATTGTGTTGTAAATCACCGTCACCTCTTAACTTAGAAAGGTCTGGCTGTGAGCTACCTCTGGGCGAGGTCGATTTAGGTGGCGTACGGGATGTGGACATTGTTAAATAGCACTAACACAATCGTTCAAATCCAATAGAATAGAAAAATTATTATTTGATGAACTAGTACAAGCCAATATGGATTTAATAGCTTATAAAACAAAGTCTAAGTTTGCACATCAATAACAGATAACGACTTAAAGTGATTAGCACACGTATTCTTTGTTGCGTGGTTAAAACCGGACTTAACATGATATTATAATAATATCATGTTGCATATGCTTAACATCTATACCATGATTATTTGATGTTTTTTTAAATATAACTTATCAGAAGTATTCATCGAAGTCTTTTTTAATTACTTACTTTGGTTCATATGGAGAACCGTCCATATCTCTGCTTTCCCAAAGACCAGGCCCATAATTTTTATCCTGTAAATATCCTACATAGTGATCTACAATACGGCCTAAAAATCATTAGTGTAACGGTTGGGCCCAAGACTCTATGGATGTTCGCCGATCTCCTTTGTTTGAGCATAGATAAGATTGTTCTTTTTTATTACATAAAAACAAATCAATTTTTAGGAAATGTGGTATTGAAATCTTCTTTAGCGAACACTTTATTTTTAGCACTTTGGGCTTTATTTTGCATAAATTGATGCATATTATAAACTATTTCCCAAGCTTGACTTTTTAAAGGCCGCCCCCTCTTTTAAGGGAAGTCATTTTAATAAAAATAATATTTAATAATGCCGCCACTTAAGTTGTCCTCAACTGTACGTAACGATTTGCGCTCGTGGGTCTAGGCTTGTGTACGAATGACTGACGCGACGCTAAATAAAATGGCGGTCGACGGCGTCGCTGCAATGGCTGCCGAATATTTGACCAATAGCCGTCGAAGTTTTACCCGCGCAAACGTACTGCCTTATAATTGGCCAAAACGTTTTCGCGCCTTCTAAAAAATGCTTTCTGTGCGGGTACATCGTTGTAACTTATATTTGTGGTACTACTGTACCGAAATAATTTGTAAATTAAAACCATAATTAACTCTAAAAATGAAAAGTCAGCGAATAATGGCTATAAATAAATCGTTTCTGAACCAACATATTCCAATTCTAGTTACCAATTATTCGGTATCATCAGTACTATAAAGTTAAAAAGATAGACTATATAAATCAATAACCAATATTCTAGAGCGTCCCGAATCATATGGTGCCGTGAGCAAAGTGCGAGGGGGAATACGAACCAATGAGCTAGCAACAGTACAGAATTGAAAATAAATAAGGTGCTAATAATAGTCCATTATTGTAGAGGCCGGGAAGCAACCGCCTTTCTCACCTGAGGCTCTATAGCCTGAAAATATACCTCGTAGTAGGTAGTATCACTTAAAATATTTTGTATATTTAAAAGTGTATAGCGGCAGGCTGTAATGGATGAAAAATCATCGGGAACAAGTCATTGAGGGTGTACTTTGGTTGTACTTACCATAAATGTTGAACTTGGTATCTTCATTTTAATAAGTACACGAATTATTCATGTTTGAGAAAATTTACCTACATATTAACTTCTTGAGTGAGACACATGAGTTAGCAGCACATAATGATAATAACCTTTAGGCGCACATTACACAGAATCGACGTTAGGCGAGGAGACGGCGCAGGTGCGACTTTTTGTATGACCATGTTTTCGAACGGCGCCGTCCGCTTCTGTGTTACTCGCGCCTTACACGTGTTTCAAATAACCGAGGTACCAGGAATGTATAACCATGCATTGATACTTTATCGCACCAAGGTGAAATAAGGTGTGAAGAGCGAGCCTCAACAAAGAGGACCAATGGGGCAAGCAAGAATTGACAAATACTAATAGAACAGGATGGTTAGTTCGAACACTACGCGACTCTGTTTTTTATTGTATTGTACAAAGTTAAGTCTCATGTCCATCGCTTAACTAATACGAGTGTTAAATTAAACATGCAGAGTACCATTACAAATAGATATTCCCTTAACAGGCGTTTTAAATAACCAAAGTACTAGGAGTGAATAACCGTGCAGTGATTGATATGCTAAAGCGGCCCGAATCATACGGTGCCGCGGGTAAAACGCGAGGGATAACGGACCAATGAGCTCGGCTATTTTCGGAAGCTAATGAAATTGTTTTACTTTTATTGCGTTTGGCATGGTGTGAAGGAATGATTGTTTACAGACGTTTCTATTAAGGTTTTGCACCTTTTAAAAGTTCTGTCGGTAAGGTACCTATACAATGCTGCCGCCCTAGTATGATTTCGATTATCGCGTGACAAAATGTGGATTAAGCACCCATAACTCTCGTACTTATGTACTAGTCAAAAAGTGACGTATGTTGAGTGATGTATGCCGCAGAGGTTTTCCTTTTGTTTGAAAGACGTAAACGAAAACACATTATGCGTGCTTCCGCTCGTTTGTTTAGCGTATCGCTTTTAATGACCTGATTTTGTAGATAATCTATCAAACCTAGCTAACTGACGGCTATAGAAACAAAAGAATCAGATATCAAAGTTTTAATAATCGACCGTCAATAAATGAAGACAATATGAAAGTCAGACAGACGTCTAGTTATTGGGAATCAAATAATAATACAGAAAGTTAAATTAATCAATACAGGCTAGTGATAATGATGACGTTGAAAAAATAAAAGGTAAAGAAGAAAAAGAAGAATATGCTTGTGATAAGAAATTGACAAAGGAACTTTATTTAAATGTATTCCCAACAAATCATGCTTATTAGACGTTTGTCTCAAAAGGAGTTTTTGAAAAAAAAGTTCTATTACTGACAAAATAAATAATTGAATTTCAACATCACACGTTTAAACGTCGCAATGGTGTTTTACACGTCACCACTAGTGCTAGAGCTAGACTTAAAAAAAAAACAAAACGCGGTTGCAAACAAAATGTCGTCATTCCGCCCACTAGTCCAAAACGGGCGTTACTGATAATATTCAGTTTTTTTCGCAGTACGGTCGGCCAAGAAAGTGCTCTACCAGTTTTGACAAAAGTGTCTGTGAGATCTAATCATAGCTAAGGTTTACACTGGTCACTGTCATAATACCAAAGCAAGGGTAAAATGGAACTTATTCTATCATGACGTGCTAATTAATTCAACCGTAGGATGGTAGACCACATTTTTGGGCGACTGTACCAAATGAATAAAAAAAGAAACAAACCATGCATTAGCATGTTTTTTAGGGTTCTGTTACCAAAGGGACAGGAATAAACAGGACCCTATTACTCCACTGTCTCACTTACTCTTGTCTGTCTGTCACCAGGCTTTATCTCATGAACCGTGACAGCTAGACAATTGAAATTTTCACAGATGATGTATTTCTGCTGCCGCTATAACAATAAATACTAAAAACAGAATAAAATAAAAATAAATGTGGGGCTCCCATACAACAAACGTGTTTGTTGTAATTTTTTGCTTGATATTAATAACGGCAACAGGTAGACGCTTGAAATATTCACAGAATAATTAATGAAATAAATATTAAAAGGGCTCCCATACAACACACACACGCCTTTTTATAGATAATGGTACGGAACCCTTCGTGCGCGAGTCCGAGTGGCACTTGACCGGTTTTTTCGAGAACACCTTTTAAAACATCGCGTCCAGTTTTCAATTGCTTTCGCTTCGACGTGTAAATTTCAAACTCGTTACTCTTTCCACCTTTCAAAATTGTTTAAAATTGGCATTTTAAAATGCTGCGAAACGTAAATTGGTTTCCGAAACAAGTGGAATAAGCTGGATAACAGGCGGTGTCGGACACAATTCTGTTCCGAATTTTGCAAAATGCTAGACGCAGTTGGTTTTATATCGCATATGTACAGCAAAAACAACACAAATGCAATAAATTTTGATATTTACTTAGTTGCTTGAGCAAGTTACATAATTGGGTGAACTGCAAGAATATTGTACATAGTTAAGGGTTCAATTAAAAAATGCTTCACAATCTTAACTTTTTCCTTTGTGTAACGAAGATTAGTTATATAATTATGGATAATTTTCGTTACACAAACGTAAAACAATAGAATAAAGTTAACGTTATCCCAATTAACTCTTTATCTATCTATGTAGAGAAATGCGCATTTGATATTGTTATTGGTTTGTTGAATAGGTGCTTTATCTAATGTAAATGTTTAACGTTTTATCAAGTAAAACAAATAGATTTCTTGTTCGTTTGTATTTATTGTCACTTTTTACATCCTGTATGAAATACAGAGTTACATTTATATATTTATTAATAGATGAAGACTAATTGGTTAATTTAATACTTAGTGGCCAAAGCCCGAGTCCTGTAAACATTGCTGTCAGTTTTATCTTCAAAGGTATAAACGAATAAAAGCTCTAATAAATCTACTGACGCAGACTTTACCTAGTAAACTCAACAAAGGACATGCTTCTCGCTCTGCGAAGAGACTCCTAGTTTGAACGTCTCTGTAGCCTTTTACAAGTTTTGAGGAAAAGCTGGAATTTAATAAGGATGAAGTTTCAATAAAATGTATTCCGAACTTGTTATACTTCATTCCTCTTGCTTGATAATACCATTTTTATAAATATGACTCTCTAGTAAGTTGCAGTCTGTGGAAGTAATTTGTTGGTACAACTTGTATGTTATGTAAGTATGATCAGAAGTAAACATTAAAAAAGTTCTGTTAAATGTTTTCTAAACTGCAGAATTGCCATTGCAAATATAATGATCATTTTTTAAGGCATTATTTTCATTATAATATCGTCTCATACTTTCTTTCAATTCAGTTAGATTGTATATTTAAAAGTAATAAGGTTTTATTTTCTATATCTTCTCGTATTTTTCAAGTTTGTCGGTGGTTGCTGATCTGTATTTCTGTTATCGCATTCCGTCAAGAAAATACTTATTTCAATTACCTACACGTTTTAATAATGTTTATCGCTGCCTTGTACAGTCACCCAATAAAAATGTTGACCATACTTAGAACCTTGTCATTGTGTATTTCATTGTCATTGTCATATGTGTCAGTTGATGTTCCGTTTGAAGTTTACTATGACAATGCACTGAAGTGCTTAATATTTTTGTTTGGGATTACGTCGAACTGTGTCAGATTGTCCTCATGTCTTGATACCTATATTTATTTATGTAAAGACATCATCGGTAAGTTTACTTCAATGGCCACATTATAACGTCAGGTACGGCTAGCACAACCTTTATGTGTAAGTAGTTAGTTGTCTTCGTATTTTCCTCTTGGAAGTTGAGAATGTAATAAATAATGAAATTCACGTAGCATTTCCTTTAGATAGGTTTAGAAGTCACTGATTTTAAAAAAACCCCTGATTGACTAGGACCCGCTACAAGCCCATGTCTCTAACTTCCTTCACGCTGGCCCCTTGATTTTATTCGAGTCCCTATGCACACGAGTGCTCTATAAAGGGTGCTATTTTAACACTGCCGTACTGTAAAATGCTTTAAAGCCTCGTTTACACAGCTGTCAAGGGACAATCTGTAGACTGTCATACTGAAATTCGAAGTTCAAAATAGCGATTCATTGTATTGCTAAAGTACTAAAATGCGACGCAAGTTACTGCGATTAAACGTCACATCGATTCACATATTCCCGAATGTTTGTCACTACGATTCACTGTATTCCTAAAGCACTAAAATGCGATGATTGTTACTGTGAAAGTACACCACATCGATTCACATATTCGCGAATATCCTTACCTCGATCCGGCTTAGCTGCTATTTATCACAACAGGAACTTTTATAGAGCGTGCCTGACCATGTAAGTTACACATATACTACCGCTCAGGTCCCATGACACGCAGTGAGTTCTAGAATATCTAGAACGACTAGGTTTATAAGTGGGCATAAAGGTTTCTTTCTATACATGTACAGGATGCCCGAGAATTTGACAGAAATATGAAGGCATATGGAAGCCGTTTTATATTTGGTACGGACGATAGTTTTCATTGTCCGTTAAGTTAATTAGTTTAGGCTTCATTAATGTTTTGATGACACTCGTTAGTGCGGTATTGCGGTAGACCTTTGGCTCCGTTAGCTTTGTTCATGATTCTATCATTTAATAGTTATTCCTCAATAACGAAGAAATTTGCTGAATTAAAACATAATCCCAATATCAACACTTGTAAAATAAATGCATACTTTCGCGTACATGTGACACCATTTCGAAATCTTGATCAACTACGCCAACCTCCCTACCTTATATTAAAGCAGCTTACAAAGTGTAGATTTATTTTAAATTCGTTGATATTTTGGAATATTGGTGTGGGTAATTCAGTAGTTGAGTAGGTAACTATCAAGTTTTAAAATCACTAATTATAGCAATGTCTAGCTAAGTGATCTAAAGGTAACGAAATTTAGCGTTTTTAACAGTATCTTTTAACTTCTAAAATAATTAACACATTGCAAAGTTAAATATATATTCTGAACCGGCATAATAGGGGCTTCCTTATGTAATAATAACTTCAAGTTCTGGTACATCCGGTATAAGGAAGCGTGCATCTACGAAGTAAACTATGTTAAGTGCTAGTAAGGTCAAAGTAACGGTACGTACAGCCACAATATTTACGGTAGCCCCTGGCTTGGTTACACTCGCTTACACTACTCAAACTTGGTAGTTGCAAGTTGCAACACTGTTCCTAGATAAACTCTTCCCCGGGAATACTTTGGAACTCGGGATTAACTTCCTTTTGCTATTGACATTTCCATCCGTACACTTAAAAGTTGGAAGTACATATTAAGTACATAAAATATTACAAAAAATGTTGAAAAAAACATTTTCATAATATTACCAGGCCAACATAATGATAAATCGAACTTTACAGATCTGGATCTCGACAATTGGATATTGATCATGATCAATTGATCATACTTCCTTTAGACTGTCAAACGTGAAAACACGATAAGACAAAAGATTCTTGATAGTTGAATTTTTGGATAATGACCCCGCGATATCATGTTTTTGGTTGAATCATCGAAACCTTACGATCTTCAACGATGATTTATGATTCAATCATTGAGTATTATTTACTTTTTAAACCTGGTAAACCGTTTTTTGAATCAAAGTTGCTGTTTTAAAGTTAACAGCAATTATTTGAATTGGACGCTGTCATCAACGCGCGCGCAAACTATCTCCATGTCATTCTTCACGTGGAAGCATTGAAAGCCATTCCTTGTCATTCTTGTGGGGGGGTGGCCTGATAAAGTTCCGTATTCTAAGAGCAAAATGGATTTGTCACTCTGACAGTCGTCCATCTGAATGCCTCGTGTCGCTGGCTCATGTTTCACTTCGCGCTACTGTATTCATAGTGCTAAAGTAGGGGTTTGTTTAAAATTATCGGCAGGTGACATAGTTTCAATCAATTACACCTCGTATTAATACAGTACATTAAGGTTCAAAGAGCATCAGAGCTCTACACTATTCTAGAAAAGTTCTCATGTTTGTAAGATTTGCAAATACAAATAAAGTCGGAAAGTTTCTGGTTCGACTATGCATCTGAAATAGCAAAATATACCTTGTTAAAATTCATATCACATGGTTAATAGGTATTCAAGTACCTACATTGATATACTTTAATTATAATCCTAACCAAAACTTACCTTAATCATATTAACCTTATAACCTACTCACAAGACATCAATAAACATCTGAGCCTTTACCGGATACATAATCTCCTTGTATTATTCCCTCTAATTGGCTGTAATCGCAAGCCAATGTAAACATATTAATTAGGTATAATAATTAAAATAGTATTAGATTAGCAAGCGAAGCATAATCGCGGCATGTGAAGCATTTGTATTTTAGTTAATTAGTTTATTCCCTTTCAGGGACAAATCTTTGCGTATTGGAACTAATATTCTAGAATATTGGAAGTTTTTTATGTATTTAAGTTTTATATTCAACCCTTATATCTTAAAGTCATCATCATAAAGCGACACGAGAAGTTGGGTCACCAGGGCTTCGAGTCTAAGTTGCTGTAAGTGACCATATTATACGAGAAACGCTAACGCGATCAAGACGTTTTTGTGTATGTGATAACAGGGGGTTATTATGACGTATATGCGCAAATCAATTTACGATGTGAGAAAAGGACTGAGTTATGCAACGGCTATAACTCCGTCCTTTACGCTCACCGTAAAATGAATTGCACAGATACGTCATAATAACCCCACTGTGGATTTACTATGACGGATCTGTGCAATTCATTTTACGCTGTGAGAAAAGGACAGAGTTATGCATCGGCTATAGCTCCGTCCTTTACGCTCACCGTCAAATGAACTGCATAGCCATGTCATAATAACCCCCCTGTAATAACAAAAACCAAGCTTTAAAAAACCAGACTGTTGCTAACCAACTTAAAATCGTTATAAATCCTTAATGATTATTCAAAATGAAAAATGATGAGAGAAACGTGAGGATAATTTTTAAAAACCTATTCTACGATACCCCACTTGTGATAATTTGTCGACTTTTTTTTACAATATGGTGTCCGGTGCCCGCCATATTGAATTTTGATTGCTGTCATGACTTTAGTGACACTCACAAGATTAAAACAATTCGATTGATATAAGCATCATCAAAATCAGCCTACGTGTTTAGTTTCTAGAGCGCGACATACATGCATACATACAGGGTAATTTTTTAATAGGTGCACAAATTTTAATATTTGCTTTGCTATTGTTAATCAATAACACATGTTGTGTTATTTTTACTCTAGCTTAAAAAATATTAGAGATATTGCCGATTCAATGACTCCACTAACTTATGGATATTCATGGACCCTTTAATGCAGGGGTGTGAGGAGAGGGGAATGTTGTCAGGTAAGTTAATAAATGAAATTTCAAATTTAGAATATCAGTAGGAGAGGGGCTTGTTGTCTGATGAGCTGTACATGAAATTTCAAATTTCGAATAGTTATACAGTTTATCGCATACCTACAGCTTGACAACCCATGTTATCATTAAGTTAACTATCACTTTAGAAGACTTCGTACACACGTGTTCAACTGAATATTCAGTTGTTCACTACAAGCAAATGCAAACACAGTTAATTGTACACTTGTAACCTTATCTCCTGATAATAAGGTTCACTAGTAGTCAGTTAACAGTGTTGGCGATATGTACATAAGTTATTTTGTGTTTATAATTTGTTTAAAATAAGAACCCCACTCAGCAGCGAAGTTATTAAAATGTATAAAAAATACAAATACTAAACTAAACGTGCTTTACCAAATGCTCAAAATGACCTCCGTTATTTTCTATATAAAGCCGTGCACGTTTTAGCAAGTTGCTCTTTAGTCTGTCTAAAACACGAACCGGCTGGGTCCGGTTCATGAAGTTGTTGTACCGGTTGAAAATGGTAAGGGTGGAGACCGGCAGAATGCAGCAACTTCCACACTGCGTACTGGCCGACACCGAAATGACGTGCCGCGTCATACGTACTGGCTCTCGGGTCATGTTCGAAAAATTTGAAGATTTCATCTTCTGCTTCTAACGCCAAATCAGGTCTACCACGTCATCATCATCAGCGTGCCGGGTAGTAAATTGCCCGAATGCGAATAGTCTGCTATTGGCGGCCAAAATTGTTCGCATGTTTGGTACTGGTGGATTTACGTATCCTTCGCTATGAAGTCGAGGTAAACTTTCGTCTCGGTACATCCTCTGAGCCTCTGTTAAACTTTCACCGCTCAGAATGTACATACGGATCATTTCGTAATACATTAGAATATTCGTAAGACATCGCGAGAGATTTTATCCCAGTTGAAATTGTCTTTACTGCAAAAATTGTAGTGACACTAGTTTTTAATTGTAAAAAGGTTTTCATTGTTGAGGTTTGTAAAAAGTGATTTTCTAGTGTGACTTTGTGTCCACTCGAGAAGGTAAAAGAGAGATAATATGCAACATTTTTTTATTTTTTTTCGAACTGTTTTAATGTCGTAATATATTATATATTAACGATACAAAATCATACGTAAAAATTTGTGCACTGATAAAAAAATTACCCTGCATATAGACTGATAAATACGAGTATATTACCCTCCTTCGGCAGTCGGGTAAAAATTAAAAATACACTAAAGGCTCTTATCAGAAGTGGTCACCGTGTACCATAGACATAGTATAAATACTACTAAATCTGATCCTACTACTTACTCGTATAACCTGTCTCTCGTTATGATATTTTTGTCTATTTTATAATTTTTATCTCTTTTGTCTGTACAATAAAGTGTTTACATGCACACATGTACCTAAGGTGACAAGATTCACAAATGATCAGAGCTGTGTTGCTGAGTGCATTGACCGAATTACAGGCCAAATCAATGTTAATAGTACATTGTGCATCAAGGGTAGTATGAAGGGAATTACTAACGAGAGTGTTAGAAGCCCGACGCCGAAGGCGGAGGGCTTTTAATGACTCGAGTTAGTAATCCCCTTACTGCCTGTGATACACACAATGGTTTTCATCACATTTGCGAGGAAAAAAAACAAAGAGAAAACACTTTAACTCTGCAAAATATAAAGAAATAACTTTTGACGAACGGGAACGTAAATGGAAACGATATTTTTTTTGTGACCTCTACCACAGATAATAACTGCGTTTAGTTTCGACCTGGATTCGAGCCAGATTTAGCCAATTTGATAAAATTGTATAATTACTGAAATTAATGATAAATGTTGATATAAACTTGAAATAGGTATAAAAATAATGAAGTTTAATGAAGCGTATAGGTTTTGTGTAATGTAAAAATAATAAATAAATAAATAAATATCAGGGGACAATGTCACACCAATTGACCTAGTCCCAAACTAAGCTCTAGGCTTGTACTATGGGTACTAGACAACGATATAAATACTTATATAGAGAAATATATACTTAAATACATAGAAAACATCCATGACTCAGAAACAAATATTCTTGCTCATCACACAAATATCTGCCCTTACCGGGATTTGAACCCAGGACCGCTAGCTTCGTAGGCAGGGTCACTACCAACTAGGCCAGCGCGTGTAATGTAATATGTGTGTCTATAGCTAATTTTTAAAGATGAAATTAGAAACCGATTTAATTTTTGGCTGAAAATTAAACCTCCTTAGTCAGAAATGATGTACGAAAGAGTTGCAAATTTTAAAAAGAAAGTCATTACTCCCTAGGGATGACAAACTCGCCATAATTCCCGCGGGAACAATTTAGGCCATTGTCCTTCTGTATACAGGCATGGAATAACACCATTTACGAGCAAGTGTGATGAAAATGTTGTTTTGTTCTTGCTTGTCATCTGTTTTTCAAACGTGTAAATGCGTTGAATAAATTATTTGTAATTATACCCTTTGAACGCCAAGAACACCTAAAAGTGTCGCGTACTGTCGTGCCTACCACGCCATCGACGCTTATAGTTGTCACAGATACAGTGCAAAATAGACCCGAGTATTTGTGACGTAAGTTTGAGATTAGCTGTGGTTTTCAGCTGTCATTGGCGTGTGAGGACGACTTCTTGTATCAAGTCAATGTCGGAAAAAAGGTAAACAGTACCTCCGTCCATACGAATATGCCATTTCCTTACCTAATCTGTTATTTTATTCTAAGTGATCTTCATAAAATCCTGGCACGACCTTCATTTGTTACAATTTTGCGAAGCAAGCATTTATTAAGCCACGAAGGCGAAACTTCAAGAACAAGAACCGTTGATTTGTTAAATTCAAACCATTGTGTTTTTAATTATTCTGGACCTCTAAATACCCTCGGAATTCTGCATTGACTCTGGATCGAAACCTTATTTAATTTTCCTCCGGAATTGAATATCATATTGTTTGAGGGCAAACAACGGATATGAAAATTCTTTTGTTTAATGTTATATAACAAATAAATGCACGCCTAAAATTCTCTAAGCCATCCATCGTTATGTAAATACCAGTTTTAACGAAGCTAGTTAAGTTCACCATTCCTGGGATGTGATTCTCTTAAGGGTATCGCTTGTCAACTCTATGCAGCTAATATTAACCATCATCATCATCATCATGTCAGCCGAAAGACGTCCACTGCTGGACATACGCCTCCCCCAAGGCTTTCCACTCAGACCGGTCCTGTGCTTTTCGCATCCACCGCGGTCCCGCGGTCCTGACGAGGTCGTCACTTCATCTTGTTGGAGGCCTTCCTACAGCTCGTCTTCCGGTCCATAGCATAACTAATATATATACATCTCAGTGCTCGTAGCCTTGTGTGATGCCTACTTCTATAGGATGTAACGCGGTGTTCAATACATAATTTGAATAGGACTGTGTTTCAGCAAATTATACATTTTTCAAGCTAAAAATATGCCATCAACGTTTTGACACATCCTTGATAACATCACAAGAATCTGTTTAGTAAAAATGACCAAATTTTATTACATTTTACTTGGAAATTGTATCGGAATATTTAATGAAGCTCTTTGAAGCGATAATAAATTTTTCAACGGGTTTGCGTCTAAGGAGAACATCCGATTAATATTTAAAGGGTTATTAAAAAAAGGAAGCCATATTATCCTCGTCCTGCCCAAGCATTTTCAACCATTTCCCATTGCTGGGGTGTTATTCTCTTAAAAACGGCGGTCGATCGGACGAACGGGTGCATGTAGAGCGTTATACTTCAGTCTTATCCACAGAAGCAATGCTGCCAAATTGCAAACTCACGCGCTAAAATGTGCTTTGTTCGCTCTGAGTTCTGACGGGACTACTAAAACTGGCCGCTGCGACATTCACTCGTTCGTCCAACCGACGGCTGCTGTTGAGAGAATCACACCGCTGCCCAAAAGTTTATGCCGGACATTTTTATGGATATAATGAATTACTGGCAGAACGTACTAAATCTATTTGTTCTTAATAAAAAACATTGGGCTGGACGAGGTTGCAAAGGTTTTCGGTGATAAAATAAATATAAATACAATTTAATCAATATTAAACTAGTATAACGTAGGGAAGATTCAAAATGATTGGTAGGGACTACTTCTTCGTCACTTAAGCTATGTCCAGGAGAAGTGATAGTTGAGTTCTATATGCCCTGTGATGTATTTTGTATGCTATTGCAGGACATCTTGAACTTGCCAATTGATATTGCGTCCGTCAAGTTGTAAAACGAGTTGGTTAAGAGAATCACCGACCAGGGGGCCTAATAGGGCTGCGTTTATCGCGTGACAATGTGTGGATAAGGCATCCGTCACCTTCTGACACGTAAATAAGTACGATAGTGTCGGATGATTTATCCACATTTTGTCACGCGTTAAATGCGACCAAACGAGGCCCTCTGGTTGATATCACACGGACGAATATAGATACAGGCTAAATTCATCATCAAATTTTATCACAATCCTGAAAACCCACAGCATTTAAAAACTTGGCGTTCCACTTGAAATAACTCTTTGAGGACTTCAAAGTTCCCAGGCAACATTCCAAATCTAGATATGAAAGGTTTTAGTCAAAGGAAGTTAACAACACTGCTAAACAATTTCCAAGTTAAATCGAATCCGGGGTTTCTTTTTAAAATTCTCGAAGTCTATGCAGACTCGTTTTATGTCTTTTCATGCTGAGTCCTATTGGTCCTGAAGCAATTAACAGTTTGAAACAGATCCAGGTTTTGCTTGCAAAATTGCTTTACGATAAAGTTATTTTATAATTACTTATCTATGTTTAATAAAAATACACTACTCATTATAGGTGTAACTATAGTTAACTTCACAGTAATGAACGGAAGGCACTGCAATATTGAAGGCTCATTTCTAAGCGCCTGTTCAACGTAACTCGGGACCAAAATCCTGGCCTTTACTTCGTATCGTACAAAGGTTGCAAGTTGCAATGCCATTGAACGTAGAAATGCTGTCAGCGCTTTGAGAACGATGTCTACTGCTTCTACTGGTAACTTACCTAATTACGAGCATATTAGAGTAGTTTGAAATTAATCTAGGCGATGTCATTTTTTATGGTAGATTTTAGGTATTATTATTATGGTAGCGAGTGTGTAAGCGTACACTCCTTGAGTTAACTCCTCCTACTCTTCTTTCTTTACATAGTATTCCTCTGTTCCTATGTACGCTTAGATCTTTAAAACGACGCAACGGAATTGAAAGCGGTTTTCATTAGGTATAAGATAGAGTAATTTAATAGTAAGGTTTTTATGTTTAATGAATTCTGAATTAGGTACGGTTGTTAGAAAACTCACATAACCGAAGCGAAGGTCGGGTTCAATGCATTGTAACTGATCGATGTGAAATGTGGTACAGAGATTGCTAATAGCCCGGAGACGGACAGATCCTGTCTCGAATCGTACTTCACAAAGCGTAGGTACGTTAATAATGGCGGCATACACGGTGATTCTGAGCGAACAAATATCAGATGCCATTTCAATATGCATTGTACAGAAGACTGTACAAGAAGCCCCCATCATCAGTTCGACGCAATACATCTAATGGGAGCAATAGAACGAGTGTGCAAATATAAATACTTAGGTACACGGCTGACAGAAGACTGGCAATGTGGTCTTGAAATAAGAACCCGCATCGTAATGGCCCGGTGTGCCTTTAATGCAATGAAAACGGTTCTATGCAATCGTAACCTCAAGATCGATTTGCGCACTCGTCTCCTACACTGCTACATATGGCCCATAGTTCAATACGGATGTGAGTCTTGGACAATGAAAAAGGATCTCGAGGAACGTATTGAAGCTTTTGTGATCTGGTTTTATAAGCGTGTGTTGAGGATAAGTTGGATGCAAAGCGTAAGGAGGAGGTTTTGCGTCGGGCCCAGCAGAAACGATTTTTTTTTCTGTCATCAAAAAACGAAAAACCTCGTATCTAGGGCACGTGTTCAGGCATGACAGATATCAACCTTTACAACTAATTATGATGGGCAAAGTTGAGTTAGGCGAAGAAAAAAGTCGTGGCTTCGCAACATCTGGGAGTGAACTGGAATTTCGAGCGCGTCCGAGCTAGCCCGCCTCGCAAAAGATAGGGATAAATTCCAGCAGCTGATAGCCAACCTTCACTAAGTTGGAGAGGCACTTTAAGGAGAAGCCGAAGCTAAGTTTACCTACCTAAGCTAGTCTGTCCGTCCGTCCGTACGTCCTAACTTTAAAGAGGTGGATCGAACTTTAATAGATTGCGGTATTGTTTTTCTTCTGAATGTTTTGTTATCATTTTCGTATTACTAACTTTTTTAAAAGAGTGTAATTTTTTTGTTTTATCGTAAGAACGGTAAAGTATTTGTATATTTACGATTTTGTACGCTTGTGCGTCAAATTTGGTATGATTATATAGCCTACAAACCTTGAAAAAAGCTGTGAAGCCTGAGTCGCATCCCCAATGGGATTCAAATCGGAATATTAAGATACCTACTGTTTGGCGGTGGGAAACTTCGGTGCGCGAGTCCGGTGCGCAATTGACTGTTTTTTTTATGGCAAACAAGCATACAGGCTACCTGGAGCCTATTGCATAATAAAGTACTAGCTACTATACTATTAGTAAAAATCCATACAAAACCACTAATAGCTTCTACTTTATTATGCAATCCGGCCCTGAAAGTAATTGAGAAGATTCTAGGTAGCTGAGACCCATAGACAATTCACATTTGACCTAAAGCAAACCACAATCAATCAGAATAAATACAACTTTACTCTACGCATATAGAGTATTGCCGTTTGGGTCTATAACAAAGCTCTCATAACGGCAAGTCACTTCCCACTCGAAGTTTTAACATTACTTTAAAGCTCGTAAGTTTTTTAAATTCTCTTTGTTTCATAGAATAATGTTTGAGGAGGGGAAGTTCGTAACATGTAATTACGTAAAGTGTAAATAAATATAACTTCAATTCACCGGATTAAATATTCATGACTGTCTGAGGCTCTGTTAAGAGTTTCTTTTGCTGGAGCTGTTTCAATTATGAGTATTAAATTAAAGTTAATTTAAAGAAACAGGGTCTTCTTAACTAGTGGTCCCACACCAGGCAATGCCTGTCTCGTGGAGACAAGTAACACAATATTTTTTACAAAAATGTAATTGGAAGATCAATGTGATTATTACACAACTGTAATATGTGTGTATGATATTCAAGAGGATTTATATTGATTCAGTCAGATCTAGCACTGGATCGCCGCCTTACCTAAGAAAACACAGAGTTACTAGGCTTCTAGAGCAAAATATTACAGGATGAAAAGTAGGTAATCTGTGTCATTCTATTAAACCTCAATAACAACTTTAAAAACAGCGGCTGTGGTTCATTTCGAAAACCAAACAAACAGATGATGTTGCATTTGAAATATTAAATTCAGTTGTATGAATAAAATTGATCTGATGTATTTGTATAAAAGACAACGGACCGACCAAAAAGTCGAGATTCGGAGAAAAAACACATGGAAAACATAACACCAACCCCGAACGTTAAAAGGTCTTTGTTATTTTACCTGTTACAATTTCAAATTCGAACTTATTTGGGTGTTCGATTTTCAAAATTGGAGTCGCAATATTTTTTGCGGGTAAATATAACAAATTATTTGTTGACTGCGACTCCGTCCACGTGGAAGGCGTTTATCGCGGATAAAAGTACCCCATGTTCTTCTCCAACTCAAGCTATACAAACCAAAATTCTTATCTATTAAGCAGATTAGCCGTGAAAGCGTAGTGGACATCCTCACAGACAGACATAGATACACATACACACACATACAATTTATATAATTAGTATGGGTTTCAGCAGTCAAATTACTATTTATATCATTGTCAAACTAACTTCTAAAAAAGCAGCGAGCGACTAAAACAAATCGTCGTATCCTAGGAAAATGGGCGCAACCATCATTAAGGCCGTTTTTCTCTTCTTTCAAAATCGTAATCTACTATTTTTTCTACACCGAATGGCTTTTAAAAAACTTTAGAAATCATAAAATTAACAAAGATATTACATTTTTTAAATTGAGCCGCAATTGCATGGCGCCATTTGATCCGGCGAAATACGCCGCGACTGTCATACCGGCCGTCTTCCGCGCGGGGGCAACAAGCGGGACGGGGTCGCTAACGCCTGACCGTCGGTATCACGCGGAGCGCTGACGCAGAAGATTGTGTTTTGTTTCGTGATTGCGATGCCGTAGAACAACATGAAAAGATCACAGAAATTGATTCAAATTGCTAGGGATTCCTATGAAAACAAAAGAAAACAAAAACGGATGTCAATACGTAAGTAAATTTTATAATAATGTAATTTAATTTTGAGAATACTCAACTTTATTCATTTATAAACATGTGAAGTTCTAGCTTATACTTGCTATTACTTGTATTAATAATATTACCACTGATAATATTATTATAATTTCATATTTTTATGAAATAGTAAGAATCAGTTAGTCAGATAACAGTATTAGGCGGTAAACGAGGAATAGAGCCACTAGATATCATAACGCCCTTCTTCGGCGAGTGTGACGAAAGTTGAAATGCGTTTTAGGCAGGATCGCTATGGTTTTTGCGGCTGTATTCGATGGACTTATTTTTTAAAAGTTGTTTTTGACACTATAATCATACAATTTTGTTAATATTAACATTTATAATGCTTTATTACGTTATTATAAAATTGATTTTATGATAATGAATACAAAAAAATAGCATTTTTCTGTTTTATCTGTTTTTTATCAAAAGGCCTTAACCAACATTAAGGCCATATTGTAAACTTAATGTGTTGTAGATTTTATTATTAATTAATATAATTTTAGCATCTCCAGTGCCACCAGGGTCGGAAAATGAAGTATCATATTTAATGGGCTGTATTGGTGATCAGTTAAATGAGGTGGTGAGTACCTATCTACTTGTCAAGCTAAGTCAAATTTTGAGTTTCAATTTATCCTAAGTTATCTGCTTTGTATAAATAAATCGAGTATTCAAATTTAAGAAGTTATACTTTTAAATAACGAACATTGTTGTAGCAGAAAAAATAAGAAATTGTGTTTTTAATTTATTTTAGAATGTTGTGTGTTCTTATAAATATCAGGATTGTCTACGAAACTTGGCACCCATTTAGATCTCAATTCTTGTGTCGGTTCTTAATATTGAACTTGGCTTCCATTTTCACATTTATGTTTTGATGGGATATTATTATTTTTTGTCCAATAACTTATGTTTTAGTTTGTCATGAAACTTTGTATAAGTATCTATATCTGCTTAAATAGCAATCTAACAAGTCGTTATAAAATGAGAGCGAAACTACGTTTGTATGGAGAACCGAGCTTCCTGCGAACTCTTAAACCATATACATTTTATTCGAATAAAAGAAGTTGTGCATGATAATTCTTTCATATTTAGCTACTAAAAATAATTAAAAAGCATATTATATTGCTTAGCAACCACTTATTAAAGTAATCGAATAATCGAATCACAACCCATGAAATAATAATTATTATTGAGTAGTTGCAGTGAATCTGTGATCTTCATTTATCATCATTAGAGATGGGCCGAATACGGACTTTGCCGAATACGATTATTCGGCCGAACATTCGGTTCAGCTCTTACCTAACCGAATATTCGGCAAATCGCTCCAAAAAACTTACTTAATTAAAACAACTCTGGTTTTTCTTACTTAAGCTACGGTTGTTGCATTGATTGTTTGCAAAATAATTGTATTTATATTTTGACGCATATTTATCTCTTTTTGGTAGTTGCTAAGAAATCTTAGAATTTTAAAATAGGATGTCAATCCAACAAACTACGAAACAACCTACGCTCGTTATTTACTTTGTTTATTCGGTAAATATTCGGCAATGTAACCGAACTATTCGGCCGAATACGAACATTGAAAAAAAAAAAATGCCGAATACCGAATATTTACCGAATATTCGGCCCATCTCTAATCATCATCAACAATTCTACTTCACTAAATGGTGGTTTTTAAGAGCAAATGCACGTTTAACTATATGCTAATAATGCTTTAAAAAATACCGAAATCGCTATAGATGTACCTAAAGTATTTGAAGAGTTCCCTCAATTTCTCCTGGACTCCATCATCAGATTCTGATCTGATGACAATGGGACTACTCCGGAAGTTTGTTCTTTCAAACAAAAAAGAATTCTCCAAATTGGTTAATAAATGTCGGAGTTCTGAGGTAACTAGCATAAATAATAATAATAATTAATAATAATAATTAAACTTATAAAATCACTGTTTTCAGTTTTTTTATGTGTATATACACAATTATCTATTCGGATGCCAAATGTCACCTTTCTAGGTCACCTGGAAGTGGGTTAGATTTTTGATGATCTGTCCGTCAGTCAGTCAGTCAGTGGTAAAAATGCCGATTTTTAGACGTTAATATCTCAATAACCGTTTAACCTTTGTTTATGAAATTTAGGGTTCTATTCTAGTTGATCTAAAGGACTAATTTTAGGGCACGCCACGATTATAAATAACAAAATGTTATAAATATAATGTACATAAAAGTAAATTTTGTAGCTTCAAAATTGTAAGTGCAGTCCGCGTCATAAATAGCTGATCACTTTTGAACCTTGTCGCATTACCACCTTTGACAATCTTGTTTAACTTTGCTTGTTTACAATACATGACTGCAAAGCGACAACGTTCAAAAGTAATCAGCTATTTTTGACGCACAATTTTCCTTTTTTTTATTGCTCTAATTATAACATAATATGTTCTTACTATATTTATTCATAAGATCTTTATTTTTAGTAACCTTTAACAATAAAGATTCGATTTTTGTATAAAATAATAACATGTTTTTTTGGTATTAGTTTTGTTGATTTTAATAGAAAAAAAAATGTTTGAATATTACTACTTAATTAAACATTTCGTTAGAAAAAGTGAAGTTTGATTTAATTATACCTTATAGAGTAGAATCCTACCTATAATAGTAAAGAATACCAAATTAAAAAGGCCTCTGATGCGGTTGCGACCCTGAATTTCACAACGAATAAGGCCTCTTCCTTACTTACGTCTCTATTCCTCGATGAAAAATAAAAAAATATTAAAATTGGTGTCGAAAAAGGACGTAAGGGACAAAACTACTTGATAAACTTAGAAAATTATTAAAAACAATAATTCATACGTATCCGTAAGTGATTAAATACCTAAGTTTAAAGTTTCAGATCTCTAAGTTATAACCTGATTTATTTAGACACAAAAATGCGTCTCCTGAAAAGTTGACTTTCTGTAATTACGCCCATTTTCCTAGGATACGACGAAATGTACAGTGATGTATAAAGCATACCACGCGTTCCGCTCCGAGCGCGGGGTATGCGCCGATTTCCATGCATTCGTTTTTCATTAATCGCTCCGCAGACCGCTGTAACCCCAACAACTATCCACAAAGCTGATAGTGGCAGTGAAAGCCGACTAGTTCCTGAATCCATGGGATTCATAGCAACTACGCAATGAACACCGAATTCCGTGAATATATGGAACTGAAATTGTAAAATTATTATTGTATTGACATTTAATAATCTTTATATTGGCATCAGATCTTCGGATGATGCAACGTGAGTAGGGTAGGCCTCCAACAAGGTAGACCGAGACGACGTGGTTAAGGGAATTGTGGCAAACCTTCGGGGAGGCCTATGTCCAGCAGTGGACGTTTTTCGGCTGAAATGATGATGACGATTGACTGATGTTTAGTTGTTGTTTTAATTATTGAGTGTTATTTTTGTAATCTTTGGTTATTATTAGTTATTTATGTTGACGATCTCAATGTTATTTCGTATTTATTGACATGCGATGGAATTTATGTGTATTACTAAGAGACGCATATAGCAACTAGCGACCAACTACAACTCGTGCTAGCCGTACAGGTATAGACAAGCGTTTCCAAAGAATAACCACATCAGGAAACTTTACTCAAGAGCAAATAAAACAGTTTTAATTGCTTTTGAGTAAGTGTGCCACAGACGTTAAAACGCCACGTGCAGCCTTGGGTTAGAATCCAGTGCCCGTATTACGGCCGTCATTATCGCGCTGGATAAAGCAATCACTCTCGCACTTTCATACTGGCCAGTTATTTCGAAATTCGAAATTTAAAATCGTTCGTTATGAGTGACAGATGTTTTATGCACGTTAATTTTACATCAATAAACTCGACTACTATAGGGCCGCAGAGCGGAGATAATTGACAAGGAACTTCTTGGTGGAGAGGAGAGAGGAACTCGTAGGTGATTTGAAAAAAAAATCATGCTTAAGTATACAGGTTCGTTGCAAACATAACATAAGCATGCCATTTATATTAGCAATTTTTCTTCATAAATAATGAACAAAATTTGAAAAATATATGATTTCAGATGAAGTTGAGATGATGAATTTGGGGACTTCGACCACAAACTCGGTCCCGAGTGAGTTAAAGTAAAATGCTTAGATGTAGGTTCATATTTCTGGGATCCTAGTTAAAAGGGTAGGTATGTCTCTTTTAGATCAAGTGAAAAAGGGTTTAAGTCTGGTATATTCCGTTTATATATACCTATACGCTTTAATTGCGAGTTAAGTATACTTGTGTCCTTTTTCACTCGGCTCCAAGAATTTTGGGTACAAGGTAAAACTTCTGTTAGTATAATTTCTGATATACCGGTAAACTGGGGGTACTTTGATTTACGGGGTAACATTGCCCGACCTTAAAACGATAACTGTTTTAGTTGTTATCTTCTTAAATTGTTGAAGTAATTATATAACTGTATGAGTAGCTTAGTCCTGACGAAACATTTAATAGAATAATTAAATATTAAAGATAGTTTTTGGGGTGGGCAATGTTACCCCGTAAATCAAAGTACCCCAAGTTTACCGGTATATCAGAAATTATGCTAACAGAAGTTTTACCTTGTACCCAAAATTCTTGGAGCCTATTCTATACTAAGCATGTTTTTTTTTCAAATCACCTACTAGTTCTTTTCTCCTCTCCACCAAGAAGTTCCTTGTCAATTATCTCCGCTCTGCGGCCCTATAGTAGTCGAGTTTATTTAGCCCAGTTTACGGTAGGAACTAAGCCCGCGTCACGTCACGTCATCTACGGGCTTCAGCGAAGATACGCGTTGGCATCTCTTACTTATAATTCGTATAAAGAAAGAAAGAGACTTCACAATTAATATTGTAACTTATTGTCTTATACAAGTTTAAAGAGACGCACTCAAGGTAGAAAGTTGGGATGGCTTAGAAAGGCTACCGGAACTCTTGCCGCCATGAGAAAATGATTTTAGGAGACCAACCCTAACTGTCAGCGAGAACAACGTCAGTTTTTAAAAGATGAAAAGACTCTTTGAGACCAACAAAGGTGTTAGGGTACTAAAAGAGTTACAAATCCATAAAACCATTTTCATTACATTTGTAGAGAGTATTAAAGAAATGTTTACCATAGAGTTGTGCCCGCTCGGTGTTTAAAGGGAGCGCTCTGATCTCGGTCAAAGGGACTAGTTCGGTCCTTTAGCTCCGCAGCAAAATTTGAGATGTGAAACAGGTACCTACTATTGGTCTCGTTCACATCCAGTGCCGTGCCGTTTTTTACTAGTTCGCTCTGTTTCGCTCATACGTACAACAATTGCTACTGACCTAAAGGATCGAAGACCGATTAAGATCGTTTACGAAGAACTAGATCCTTTCGGTCCGTGACGGGAAGTCATTTCTTTTAGTTCTTAGTTCCTGAACGACACAAGCCTAGTATTACACAACCAAAACCACGTGTCTACTTACTATTTTTTGCCTGTCAATGTTTTACGCTTCAGGATCATAAATAACATGATCATCAGAAATTAATTTGTTAATATAACCTACCATGAACGTAGTAAATTAAATAATTTATACTTTTTATCCGCTATTGTCTCTTAACTTAGACCGTTTCGTTTTTCGCTTAGTTGACCTAAACGAGCTGGCAATAAAAGTTATATTAGCGTTAATGGGTATTCCTCGGTCCACTGCATGCGCGATAAGAGTCTAGGTGCAGTTATAAACTGCAACTTTAAAATGAGGTGGACAATTTTAGCTAACGTTAACGCCAACTAAACTAAACTATAACAGTTTGTAATGCAAATATTATATTGCCCTGACGGGAAAACTTTAGTTCGCCGGTTAATATTTCGTCGCCAATTGAAAAGTCAGTTGTATAAAGCTGGGCATTCATGTGATCGTTCCAACAAGCCGAATAGAGCTACGTCGCACCAAAATCGATCAGTGAAAGTCAAAAATGTAGCGTTTAAAAGTTCTTGTTGCGGTCCGTTGGATTTCCAAATGGACGGAAAGCCAACGCAACACAACAACGCGCAATCCAAATGGAGCTATCGTCAATGTCGAAATTCAACGTAAGACTACAATGATAGAACGACACGCTACTCGTCTAAGCGGTCCTTTATACAGCACGCACACTTCAGGAGAAACTTTTTAAAACAAAAAAACACTTCCCAAAACAGGCAACCAGTCCCCAAACTTTGACACACCGTGTCCAAAACATTGGAGCCAATTAACAACTACGACCAACTGTTCGCTAGTTAGGAACCTAATAAAATACCGTCTCAAACGCGAGTGCAACTAATCAAAACTAAATAACTAGTTATAATTGGATATAATTCCCTTTGTTTTTGGGAAGTTGCGTCTATGGAGTGTGTTATAAGAGTTATCGTTGCAATCGGGGGACTAAATACCTTAAGTTCTGTGTTGTCGCACTGAAAAAAGAAATGGGTTGGTTTGACTAATTTTATGGTTAAAATAGGACCTACACACGTGAGTTTGGTTGAGTTAACCACTAAAAAGGTTGAAGCAACCTTTTCAATGTGTTGTTTTTACTAAGGTTAGGTTAGGTTAGGTTACCTCAACCAAACCTCATGGATAGGTCCTAAAATTTAGTAAAATCATCCAATTTGATTTTTCAGTGCGTGGTTGGTTAGTGTTATGGAAGCGAATTTTGTATTTCCTTTATTAAATTAATTCATCCATGAAAAAATATTTTATTAACTGTATGAAATACATATTTTACTTCGCTAGCCCGATGTATCGCACTGTCAGATTTGTGGCGCTGCGTGACGCGTGACGCAAGTGGCACTGGAAAGTTGTCGCTAGGTGTCGCTAGGTGTCACAATTAATTTTATCTACGCACATATCGTAAGTCCTCTATTATGCGTTCAAAACCCGTAGGAAATGACTAGCATTATTGCAACTAATTTTACTATGAAAAGTTTCTTGTCTGTGGTAGTAGGTAAAATTTGTACTGTAATGGTTATAACAGTATAGATTTTGGTAAGGTTATGAGTTTCAAATTTGGAACATGTTCCAAAATTAACACAATTTAAATAGGTCCAATTCTAGTATCAATTGGAACGTCAACTCGGTATATTTTTTAGTACAATATCGTGGGATATTTGAATTTCGAACGACATGAGAATAGGGACTTTATTAGTATGTCTATCATATGATTTAAAAAAAAAAAAACCATTCATATTTGTGACACATGACAGGTTTCTTTTGCCGCCATTTTTGTTGTCAATTCGTCGTATCGTAAGTCGTAAATTGATTTCATTAAGTTCATTTCTTTGTAGAGTTTATTGTGCCACTTGAAAATTCTGCTTATCCAAGTAGACACCAATTGATTAACATTGATTAAATTTAACATCGTTTGGTGAAATTGGTAGGTACTTAGATATGTTACAGGTAGCGCTGGTAGCAATGCAGGTCATTTGCCTTTCGGCTTCTGAACCCATCTTAGAGTACTTATAATATGTGTGTAGATAAAGTATTGTACGCGACTCTGCGTAATTGGCATATTACAACACTCGTGTCATCTATTATGAAACTCGCCTTGCGGCTCGTTTCATAAACCACACTCATGTTGTAATGCCTGTCATTACGCAACCGTCACGTAAACTACTATAACGGTTCCGCATGCATTGAACGGTAGGTATAGTCTTTATTATTTCTAGCGAGCCGATCTTCTACACAAAGGCCATTGTTTGTGTACAATACTATTATCTTTCTTTGTGTCCGTAACCGCAAGCCGATTACATACAAAAAAGTTAGAACTACATTGAATGTCCATAGAATTATCAACCCTATCCTCTTAGTCAGTAGGTTTAAAATGTAAAGTGTCAGGATACAGATATGTCTTTGTTATTTGAACCAGTCTTATTCCCTACACAATATTACCATCTTCTAATAAAGACATATCTGTATCCTGACACTTTACATTTTAAACCTACTGACTAAGAGGATAGGGTTGATAATTCTATGGACATTCAATGTAGTTCTAACTTTTTTGTATGTAATCGGCTTGCGGTTACGGACACAAAGAAAGATAATAGTATTGTACACAAACAATGGCCTTTGTGTAGAAGATCGGCTCGCTAGAAATAATAAAGACTATACATGCATTGTTAATTTGCCGAAGACTAAAATCAATGTTCAAAATGGCCATTTCAATAATGTTACAGCAGAACTACCTAAGTAAATCTAATTTTAAAACCTCAAAACGGTGTCCGCTTGTTTTACCGACACCCATTTCATAGAACGTATCACTTCGCAGAATTTTGAAACCTGAAATCAACACGGGTTCAACAAAAAACAGCTTTCTATGAAACGGAATTTCCGTGAAGTGATTGATACGTTCTATGAAATGAATGTCGGTGAAACAAGGGTAAACCCCATAAAACAAACCTTGATACATAGTTTATTAAAACGAGAACGGCTTAGACACGCACTAAATGCTTTACTATGAAGAAAGAAATATAATAGCTATTATGCATAAAACTCTCCAGAGCAAACTTATTACGGTCCGACTCGTGATTGTTTATCTGTACAACGCTGTCTCAACAAGGCATTAAACATTCGCTTGTATTCAAATACTTCTAACTTTCTGGAATTGGCCACTCAAAGGAACGAAGAATTCTTCAAGGTACCCGCAGTTTATTGATTTATTGTAAACGCCGAGGCTGTTGTAGACCCTCTATTCTATACGGTAAAGCTATATTACCTATGAAATGTTATTGTATCGTCAACGTTTTGATAGCTCTTCTTTACTTAACAGTAATGGCGGCCAAGTAAGAAACAATACGTTTTAAAACCCTGTAAGTAAAATAGAGACCCTGGGCCGAAATTTTACACTGTAAAATCTAATAAGGTTAACTTTGATGTTTCCGTATTATCACTGTAAATATAGCTATAGATATATACAGGGTGTACAATCCAAATGGGTCAGTATGGAGAAGTCGGAAACTATGAGAGATAGCGAGATCTGTTCTTAGGAACCATGACGTCGATTTTAGATTTAATAATAATTACATTCATACTTTTTTATTAACTCTCATACATAACCGGGAATCGAACCTGGTCAAAATCAATGTGTATAAATTCTGCAAGTCGCAAGAAGCACAACACTCATGGAATCTTGTTTAAATAATTGAAAGAAAAACCCACCAATAAGATAATTATTTTATTTCAGTAAATGTTCAAAATGGTAGCCATTCTGTTGAATGCAATAATTAATTCTTTTGGGTAACGATCGCAAGATTGCATGTCGTATTTTTATGGGGTGAACATGTGTTAAAATGTTTTCTAAGGCTGTAGTTAAATCTTCTACAGTGTCGTAATTGATAATTGATGATCGATTCATATTATTCACGACTTTTTGCAAATTAATAAAACTGTGGGCATTTTAGTCTAATTTATTGTGTTTACACCCACCACCACAACCTTTTAAGTATAAGAAGGAAAATATCTTAATGTAATGAAATAAATAAAGGGTGATGAGCAATTTTGTATGGACCCCGTCCCCCCCCCCTCCAACAGTAACGGGCTGCAGGTCTATATGTTCATTAGGACCCAATAAAAGACAAAATACTTATCTTCGTAGCAAAATCAATGGGAATTTTTTAATGAAAACCTAGGGCCAGGCAAGGCAAATCATCTACATACGTGTTCATTTTCAAACAAATTCCATAGTACCATACGATAAGATTATGATTTTTCAAGAAAACCCCATACATATCGCTGCTTAAATACAAAAGCGCCACAAATCAAAAACAAATATAGTTTTGATTTAAAACTGAAAGTATATAGCATTCCGATTTCAAATGCAACACAGACACATTTTGTTTTGCGTCGCTTTTGTATTAAAGCAACGATATGGTGATCGTCGCCATAGAAAAAATACATCATATTGCCAAGATCTATAAACTGGCACATGTTTCATCACTGTTTGATTTGATTTTTGCCACAACTACAAATCAGCGTCAATCAAAAATATCGTACTTACTACGTGCAATCTGCACTAACATTTCCTGAGTCCTATCTCCTTTAGTTAACCACCTCTCCTTCCCTAATATCAAATTGAATCCAACACATGCCCACTTTCACGCATACTAAACTAGGAACAATAAAATTGACGGGACAACTAATTAGCACGTTGTTTAATCGTCACTTGATCCTAATTAACCGATGGTTATTCCATCGAATAACGCGGCCATCGATTTCCAATAGCCGTCGGTCCTATTTGTGCGTCGCTACCGGACCGCGGCTAACCCGGCCTAATTAAACTGCAGTTCAGACTCCAGTGGCAAAACAGGGTGCTATTCTCTACACTCGCGAGCAAAACAATTGCATCCCCTTACAATTTTTTTATGTCCACCCTTTATCTTTGTAAACCGGCTTTTCTATCTGAAATATTTAAATGAAATGTTTGTTGTAAGCTTTTCTTTACAAAAAGTAAACAAATTGGCAATCACTGTTGTGTAAGGAATAACACCGCGCTGTGGACGTGTCGGCAAAATACTAGTCTAATATAGATAAAATTAATCTGTTGACAATTAGGTACCTTATATATACAGGGCGAAGTGTGTAAGGGCAGTGCTTGGAACTGATATGCGTAGGTACTGCACATTTCTCACACCAAAAAAATGTGAGTCGCGAATGATCTTCTTAGGTAAGGAGGAGTTGGGTGTTTGTTTATGTTTAACCGCCGTACGCATAGATATTTTAGACGTACTATCGAACCAACGGAACCCTGACCCACCATAGAACCTTGTCACAGTGATTGACGTTAGGACTGTCATACGACGCTATACGACAATCGTACGTCAATCATTGTGACAAGGTTCCATGGTGGGTCAGGGTTCCGTTGGTTCGATAGTACGTAAAATCACTGAGAAACGACTTAATCTAACCTTGAACGTGTGGCCGTAAGCCCTCATCTTAAGGTTTTAAAGAGGTATGTTGCACCTGTGCCTACCTAACGGGATAGTATAGCTAAAAAAAAATCGGCAAATACTTAACTATTTTGCGAGAGATGAATTTGATACGGACTCCGTTTGGCTTACAACGGTGAGTTTAAAGAGGTTAGTTCGCTTTGGAAACATTTGAAAGTCACCGTTGTAAGCCAAACGGAGTCCGAACGGAGCGCGCTCCGCTCGCAGTTACTAGCGGGCATTAAAGTTAGTTTTACGCATTTATTGCATCTTCTTCAATATTTTGCATGTTAATTTACAAAACTCACAATTTAAATATCATCTTGTATCCCGAAAAAATATCAAACTACATTTTATCATGTTTTCCAACAGGAAACGCTGCAATTTTTCGCTTCTACTTCTTTTCATGAGCTAGGTTGTGATTAAAATTATTTAACTTAATTATTCTTTTCTTATTTGTGCGGAGTCAGAGCCAGTACAAAGTTTTCCCTGCAGCATCCTCAAACAACTTTGTATCTCAATAGTAACTACACAGCTGCTGAGGCTAGCAGGGGCGTGGTTCTACCCGTGGTTTCATGATTACAAAGTGCATCGCTCTAACTGCCTTCTGTATTAAAATTACTATCTCAACCAGATAAACATGTCTGATAGTAGGAACAAGGTACATTTAAGCTACAATGATTTGCAAACATCTTAATTTTTTACGAGAACAGGTATTTCATTTTTTTTACTCACGCACGGAATTGATTTTTTCCGATGGCTATGTTATGTAATGCTCGAGTTTTTATTAAAGATTAAATGCATTAATCTTTTAGAAGTGGTAAGTAACAAAAATGAGTCATCAGTCAAAAGAAATAGTTTGTAATTATGAAATTTCGAGAGTTAGATCAATTGATATTTATCGATTAAAATTCTGAATTTACTCTTTGGAATGTACCCATTTTCTGCAATATCCGAACATGCATTTGCCATTTTTTATTATGTGTTTTTTTTCTTTAAAAAAAAAACATACAAATTTTATTCTGACAGTTACGATCATGACAAAAAAAACAGTTAATCGAAATTGATGCTTCGTCATCCATGCGATCAATGATTTGTATATTATTTTAATAGAAAATTTAAATCCATCGCGACAAAGATCTTCCTTCAACTTCTTTATCATATATACATGTGAGATGTGAGATTAAGTTCAGAACCTTGCCTAATTTGTGCAGACTCCGTACCAAAGCTTTTCCCAGTGCACCGCCGCTTCTAACGACTTTGTAATCTCAAAGCTCAAACTATAAACTGCAGTACTCCTGATGAGGTGAGTAGGTCGAGGCTATTTCCGTGATTTTTCTTCCGGTTCCGCCTTCCGGCATTTTACTGAGAGTTTTTATTTAATTACGCAGCTTGGTCATTAAATTACATTAAATATTTGTAGATAAACTTTTTCTGACCCTTTTGTTGGATTTCATCTTTTTGGTGGCTAAGTAATGTTAATGATCTGGTAATTTTCAGTGTTGCTGATTAAGAAATTAATCTTAGGGTAGGTATATTGTTATGGACTAAGGCAAATACATTTCTTTGGACCAAGCGAACAAACAAGAATGCTATGCCTTATCTCTTACGTTTTCATGGTGTTTATTTTACGACTCTGCATTAGACATAACATCGACCTACTTTCCGCTGTCGATAGCCGTTATAGTTTTCAACTAGTTCTATTCCTATAATATGTAATTTCGCCTCCATGGCCGTAATAGATTCACTCTCAACTAATCTCTAACTTTAAATTGCACGTTGATGAGAACGGAATGGATGTAATATCCGTGGTTTTACAGAGTGCACCCGTCCGGCCCGGCCGGGCGTAAATTCCGAATTAGCGCCCGGTTCACCGAGCTTCATTCGTTCTATTTCCGTCCGGAATATTGGACCTCTTTAGTTACATCAATTGGGTTTCAATCTTTGTCTAGGTGAAAGGTAGACGTTGCTACAAGGAACTACTAATCTAATATAGTAGTGAATTTGTAAATCAATACAAAATGTATAGGATACGGTGATCTGAACTGAAAATGCGTGTTGGTCAACTAACGGCGCTTAAGAAAATGACTAGTTCTATGATTATAATAACATAAACACTTTTGCAGTTCTTGATCTCGTTGAAAAATATACGGGAAGTCATAAGATTGCATTGCTTAGATCTACCGTTAAATGTTTTAATAGGTAGTACAAAAACGAAAACAACAATGTAGCCTTAAATATTGGTTCTCGGGAAGGGGAAATATAAATAAAAAATAAACATTAACATCGTTAGATTACACACACTTAACACTCAATCACCTAAAACCATTTCACAAAAAAAGGTTTTATTGTCGCTAAGCAAGCTGTGTTTTATTTTTGTTTCTTTGCCAAAGGACTCGAGCTTTGTATACTTAAACTACTGGCAGTTACGGTTTCTGCTTACTTAAAAGAGATGTAGGTATTGTAGATATGTTCACACGAAGCGGCAGGACTTCATTAGGTTTCTAATAATTCATACAAATTATACGTAGGTGCGGAACTTTCGATGTTTGTTCGTTTGTTCGTGTCCTATTTGCACGTAACCAGATTTTCACTTCTGTTAAATAAAAAGCATGTTGAAATGTATCATTCTGCTCGATTAGTTATGCTGCTTAATTATAAATATTGGTTTTTATTTATTTAAATCTGACGATTAACTAAACTTTTATTTATTATAAACTTGCCACCCGTCTCCAAAACCCAATAATCAGTTTATTCTCAATTTGGTCCCAGCTGTTCATCTCGTCCAACAATTAAGGAATTTCAAATGAGTACATTATTGATGTAAAATGCTCATTTATTCCGTAGAAAATGAAGAGAAAAAGTAGCTTTTTATCATTCGTTGGCATAAGTTAGAACACCCTTGGGAAATATAAAAACATTGTATTATGAAATGAGACAAAGTCCATAAGCATAGGATGTTCATTCAAATAAGAATGTTACAGGCATTAGCGTAAACATTCAAGATGAATATGTTGGGTTTCCATTAATATTACGTAATATGATTTATAAATTGTAAGTAGTAGTGATTATATTATAATTATATATTGAAAAGGGTCCTTATAACTTTACCGTGTATGTGTGTTTGTCTGTGACATCGTAGCTCCGGAACAATCGTTCCGATTTGGACGCAGGTTTAGTTAAAAGAAAACTAGGGATACCACTCTGGGTTCCGAATTAAAATAATCCTGTAGAAGTAGACAGACGTTGTCTACAGGACACTTCACGGGTTAACTCGGTCGATTTACTGTCAATTAAATATGAGCTACCAAAATGCTGACAATCCGGTAGGTAACACGTCAAGAGTCTCAAGAGCAGCTCAGAACGTATATAACTTTGGCTATCGTGTTTTTTCAAGGTTAATAAACATTTCAGTAATTCTCAAACATTTGTTTTAAAAATACCTCTTAAATGAACCCTACATTAAATTCTATCTAATTAGGTTTTCGTTTAATTAACCCAGCAAAAGACTGTCCGCTTTCAGGTCAGAGAGCGGGCAGAAACAATCAAACTTTCGCCCGACTTAATAACCTAGCTACTAACGAGAAAAAAACGAAATTGTATTCCGTTCCGGAAGAGCGTTTTTAAATTTTGCTCCGGGTCTTTCAAATGCTAAATGTTGCTTTTTGAAGGTTTTAATACTTGCACATAACTAAACCACCATTTTGAGAGCAACGGAAAAAACAAATAATATGGGGAACAAATCTCAGTTAAAAAAATAACTTGAAATTCATAATTCTGTATTTCTTTTAAATACATTCTAATAATAAAAAAGCATTGAAGTTTCCTACTAAGCATGAAATTGCTTGTGTCGCCAGGTACCGCTCTTCCTAACGTAATAAATAATTATTCCTCTGGCTGTGTGATGTGTACTTAAATGCTTTCCTGATCATCATCATCATCAGCCTATATTAGTCCACTGCTGGACATAGGCCTCTCCCATTGCACGCCAAGTTTTGGGCAAACTGCCTCTATCTTGCCTGCCAGTAAAACTAAATTCAAATTACCATTTTGACTATAAGGGTGGTGTAAAAAGTTTATAATTATAAAATTGGCTTCATAATTATAGACTTTTTGTAGCAACACTCGCGAAAATCGAACATAATCCGCATACAATCTAAATATTCGGTTGATTGTGCATTGTCTCGACAATATTCATTTTTAAATCACAAATGGACTCGGACAATGCGCAATCGACCGTCTATTTAGCTAGCGTAGTCTCTGAAAAAGCTAGTTAGGGTTCCTTGTTTGACTACGGAACCCTAAAATAAGGTCTTCTTAAAATAAATCCCCGACGGTTTTCATTCAAGGGTAACATCGTCTACCTCAGTAAACAACCTCATGTAAAAACAACAAAAGAAACGAAAGATGTTGTTAAACATACACACAGCTCATCTGGGTAATTTGCATCGGCTTTTGCCGCGACTTGCCTCAGGTACTGTTTTTCTCAGAAATGGAAAAACGTTATTTTTATTTCAATCTCATATTGTTCAGCCAAATTCAACCTCATCTAGTATTTTTCGGCTTAAGTATGTCCCGTGTCACGTATTGGTTATTTAACTAATTTAAAAGGAACTAAGTTTTCTTGTAATGATTTTTTTATGAATGCGAATGTGGTCATTTGTTGTTGTCTCATGTCAAACTTTTTATGAATGAGAATGTGGACGGGCTCATTTGTTGCTTTCTCATGTCAAATGTGAAGGGATATTTTTGTCCATATATCTTAATATGCATCGGAACAGAATATACATTATTTAAAAAAAAACGATTTGATACGTACAAATAAAACCCTTCCATATACCTAGCCTCTTTTTACCGAAAATAAATAAACATCTACGCCAAATTTCAAATTGATAGCTTTAGTAGTTGCGGAGAAAAACAGCCGTCACATACATAAAGACAGATAAAGACAACAAAAGAAACGTCCTGTATAGGCTCAGACATGTCCTGACCTGTAATCTTGGATTATCATTTAAGAACCCCTGAATAACGAGCGCGTCCAACCTGGTCCTGAATACCGAGGGTAAATTTATCCTTACTTATAGGGAATATTAGGGATTTTATTTCGGTTGGCTTAAAATTCAGACGTAATATTCGATATTAATACGCCTTAGGCAGATTTACATGGGTTTACAATGTATACGTGAATTTTGTGAACATATTTTGAACCGCCTACCCTGTTACATAATAATATACGACTCGCAAAATAGTAAATGTGTTTGAAAGACTTAAAAAATATCCTTTATTATAAATAGGTATATGATAAATAACATAAGTTATTTTGATAAAAATAAATTTAATATTTTATAGGAAGTATTGCGGCGCTCATACTCGTAGGAATATGCATCGATAAGAGGGTTCCATTAGAGATCCACTTTCGCGGCAGAACAGATTTTCATATTTATACCCCTTTTGTCAAAAAAACGCCGGGTACAGCAGTTTTTGCAGTAGAATAAATGTATTAAGCAAATAGCTTTACCGAATTGAGAACCTACCTATAATTTAACGTCTGTGTTTCTGTCTGTGGTGTCGTAACTAAATCGGATAGGCCGTTTTTAACATGAGGGCCGTTTAATAGTTAGCAGATCTGAATGTAGGGGTAGACATTATACTGTCGTTTTTATCACAGCATTTAATAGGATTTAATTGAAGTCGGTGACAAATTACAAACGTAAATAGTTCCATGAAAAGTTACTACTATAGTCAGGATCAATATTATTATTTAAAAGGGGGCTTTTTATGTCGTAATATTAATGTCAAGATCTGGGACACCATCTATACTATACGTTATTCGTATTATTATTGTGTTATATTCATTTAAGTTTCGCGTAAGATCAAATGCAAGAGAAATAGCTGTAGTTACTCCCTTATTAAGCTACGTGAAAACAAGTAACGCAACGCTCATAATTAAAAAGGTGGTAAACTGAGAACTCTCAGCTCCGGTGTTCTTCCGCGGGAAAATAAAACACCGCGAAACTTTTAATTTTCCCTCACGTTACTTACCTAGTGGTTTATTCCTTATCGTAAAAGATTTTATTTTTATATGATGTCGACTGTTAACAAATCTGTTGGATTTGAGAACTATTGAAGACAGTAAGATTATATGATGCTCTGTCCCTCGCTGACCTCGCAGTATTGTTACAAAGTGCGAGGGACAGAGCATTCGACTCTCTAACGAGTACGGTGATTGTAACTCGTGTTAATGGTACTGGATAAAAGAATAACAGTGGTTCTATTCTATTCGGTATAACCTTATTGCTTTTAATTCGACCACCATTACTATTAAGTAAATAAGAGCTATCGTAACGTCAAAAGCAATTTGATTGCGTATCGTCTTGCTTCCTCAATAAGCCATCAATGCGTACTAATAAATACGAACTTTTCCGACCAAAAACGATATCCTATATGTTTATTCACTATATTTATACTTGTCTACATGAGTTCAGTGGGCTCACACAACTTGCTAACTCGTTTGTCGCTTAGTGCGTCTCTTTTGTCTCAAAAAAAAGACATAATTAGGGTGAATAAACTTTTCGACCAACACGATTTTGTCCGGTACTACAGGAGAAGCGATCATGTTTTGTTAGAAAGTTTTTTTTTGTACATTTTTTATATTATGCTGTAGAATTCCTTTTATAAACTGTGTTACATTGTAATACTTAGCATTCACATGCATATATGCAGGAGCACCGATAAAGAGTAACAGCCGTGGTAAATGAACAAGGGGATAATTATAATATCTCCACAATTAATTAAAAAACACGTTTTTTAACAAACAAGGCGCAAAAGTTATGTTTTTAAACGAAGCGCGAAATAGTAAAACGTGTTTTGTACCTAGCACGTTTTCTTTTGTAAATTAAGGTATTTAAACGTACCTATGCGTTCATTTTTGGAGGCTTTGTCTACTTGTTTAAAAATGACGACGAATTTGAGTAAAAAAATCAAAGTCGATATCTTAAATCGAATGTTATCTGAGTTTCGAACTTGAAATGTTTATTTTTCATGAAAATATAGCGATAAAAAACACCGTGAATGTCCTCTGGCACATGGCTTTCCACTCAGACCGGTCTTGTGCTTTTCGCATCCACCGCGGTCCCGCGATCCTGACGAGGTCGTCACTCCATCTTGTTGGAGGCCTAAGTTTGGTATAATCTATGGTAATTATTTATGAATACGACTTTCTATTGTGCACGGTATTTTTGGAAGTCTCCTCTATTATTTATGTAGTCTGGAAGTGATAAAACCGCGAGATATTTACCATATTAAATAAAATCAGTCAAGTGGCAGTAAAATTGTATAGTATATATAAAGTCTGTTTTTTATTCTGCCCTTTACATACCCTATTTTAATTTTAAAAAGAAGACCAGGAAGTACTTTTAATAAAGCAAAATTGTTAACAGGAAATTGATAGCATGTATCGTGCTACACAAATGTGGAAGCAGACAGGAAAAGGAAATTCGAGTTTCATATTGGCTGTTAAAGTCCCGGGCGAATAGGTATTAGTACTGCTTCCGTAGTCTCGAATATTAACGTATTATTTGGCTTAGAATTATAAGTACAGTCGGACAGATAAAGTGATATTTAACTGGTACGGAATAAATACTTATTGATAGATGCATCGTGTCGTGTTGCAATTAGGTAGGTATATACTTTTTTTTTTACCGCGTTAAAGATTTGGTGTTTATTGGAATACCTAATCGCCATTTGTCCTAATGCATCGTTTGTCCGGATTTCTGTTTATTCTAAAGCCATTTCCGCCTGGTTTTTAAACTTTTTAGTGTTATAATACAACCCTAATCTAACCTAACCGCAGGTATTTTTGGAAAACTCATAAATTTGTCTGGCTGAAAAACCGTTTAGATTAAATGATAATTTGTACAAATGTTGCGTTAGGACAAACGTTATTCGGGATTCCAAGTGACTTAATTATTTTTTTTCATTTTGTAATTATTTAGTTTTTTAGATAATTTTACTTATTTGGCTATTCGTTGTCATTTATTATTTCTTCACGGCTCAAAGGTTTACTGGAAGAGATCCCTTAAAGGGCTAAGTTAGCCTTTGCACATCCCTGTTTTATTTTTGTTTATTTTATAATTGTTGTCCCTTTTTTTTGTACAATAAAGTGTTTACATACATACATACATACTAAATCCCCGCTGTAAAGATTTCCATACCGTGACCTTTCTAGCCTATAACGTGTCGCAGACGCAATAAACGGACCATAAATAACGCAGAATAGAGATCGAGACGACTGGTGACTTCATTATGCCATAAACTGCTCGCAAAACGTTCGGAATCTGTAATGGATTACTTAGTTTGTGTATTAACATAGCAAGGGCGGAGAACTTCATGTGGGACATATTTCACATGGACAGCTTTGATCCTGTTACCTACCGCCATCCCAAACAGCAGTGTTAGCTAGTTCTATTTCAGTGTGGGGATAAGACAACCGGTGAAATTTCTAGCATAGACTTTTTTATTTATTTATTCCGTCTCAGTCCTCAGGTCCCTTAATATAAAATCCCCGTTTAGAAGAGGATCTTTGTTCATTAGTTAAGACAAGTACAAAAACAAGTATAAAAGTAGGAGTAAAATATTATGACAACCGTGCTGCCCTCCTAAGCCAATAAGCAGTATCCCAAATTCAACAGCCAAAGCAGTTTTAATTCTATTCGCTTAGTAATAAGGTTGATATTGCTACGGAAGTTTTATCTGACATACTGCCTATTGGCTTAGGACGGCAGCGTGTGTTGAATAGAGATTACTACCAAAAAATAAACCATGTTAAAACTTCAAAATTACGTTGCTACGGAGTAACAATGGTAAATTGATTTGTTTATACGAGTGACGAAACAAAAAACAAATACTTTTCATTCCAAAAACAAACACTTTAAACTAGCTCTCAAGATATGCTAAATAAATAAACAAAAACATTATGCCGAGTTAAAACTTATTAAGTTTTACTACAGAAATCCGAAAAAGAAGTACCTACTCTTAGCAACGCCCCGAGACGTGACAACTCTTCCCCTTTACAGGGATCATGAAATCAGTTCTGCATACTTTATTATATTTACAATATGGCTCTCGAATCACAAAGCTACGTGTAAATCGGATAAGACTCGGGCACGTACGAGTATGGAGTGGCAATATCCATTACAAATATAGATACGAGAAATACGAAGAGGTCGACCCAATACAGTATCATATACAATACAACATACTCGTTCCTTATATACAGGTGACTTCAAATTGGTAATACAAACACTCGATTGTAGCTCAGTTAATGATAAATCCTACTAATATTATAACGATGTATGTTCAATCTTGTTACAGGTACAGGCGTGGTTGGGAGTCATACTGAACCCTCTCTCCTGGGGTGGATATCCACGCCACATTGTTTTGAATAACTCATTTTACTAACTAATAAACCTATTATCTGTCTGGCCATCATTTTATGGTTCAGGCCCTGGATATGCCGCAAAATTTGTACCCGATGGTGTCTCTAGTAGCAGGTAACCTGGCCAAATTGAAGCTGGTTTTAGTCGCAGCCCTGGCGAATAGTAGGTACAGCAGCTCATCAAGGTTGTTCAAAAAAAAGCTCGGAAACTATTGGGCCTACAGAGACAAAAGCCTAATAGCCTATGGTAGCAAATTCAGTCTACGAGTACTTTAAAACGCCTTGAAAAGGTACTAACAAAAACTACCTAGTCCTTTATGGTTACAATCGTCGAAACCTTAAAAAAACGATTGTTTGCGGTTTTTTCGATATTTGATAGAGTTGCTTTGTTTTTCCATTAGGCTTGAACTGATAATCTTCTATTGTGGCACTGAATTTGCACTGATGATGAGTCCAGGTTATGATGTGGACGCATATTAATTAGAACTTTCTACCCTATACGTCACTGGGATTGCAAGTCCTCATATAAATACAAAAAAAAAATGATGCAAGATTTTTTTTTCTACTTTTGCAGTTTTAATCACATAAGTACCAAAAAACTACCCCTTTCACCAATTTTGTTATTTTTGTCCGAATTGTAAAAAATACCAAATTTTATAAATAGCACGTTCATAAATTGCTGATGACAATACTTAAAGACATTCAGAATTTCAGACTATAGTTTAAACATACTTAGTTCAAAGTTTTAACTATAGAAGAGATTACTCCCTAATATAATATGTAACTATAAAAGAGACTACACATATATGTAATATTATACATACCTATGTTGATATAATTGATAGAAATTGCGAGATTTGCAACATACAGCGTATACCTATATAGTATTACATTTCCTTGTGACATGCTTTATCATAAAATCAGACTTTTGACAGTGACATCGCTGTAAGGACACGCCACAATCATTCAGAGTCACCACAGGGCCAATACACTGAAATAATTTATTTTGTTTGTTCACTTTCCCAAATGTTTAATTTCCCTTAACTTTTTTAAATTTAACAAAATATAAAGTAATTCGTTTCCCTTTCAATCGGAATCTAACAAACAGTAGGTACTTAATCAATATTTTTTTCATTAACATTTACCTGCATCGCCGCTTTAAAAAAAGCATTCATGGTAGGTAGATTGGTACAAATAAATGGTAGTATCTGATTTTTTTATAAAAGAAACTCGCCTTGTAAAGTTGATAATGAAACTCTAATTTGCTTGGATTAATTAAAACACTCCAGCTAAAAGAAATGCAGAAACCACGGCACTGCAGCTTTACTCTTTTTTAAGCTTTGCACCTTGCTTTATCGTACCTGAGTAAATGTAATTAAATTACGGAGACAGCGAAATTTTATTTCACCACGGGTGTACAAAAAAAACGTAATAACATCTAAAAATACCTGCTCCATTACTTTGTTTTGGTTCCTAAAAAATACCTGAATAAATTCAAACTATTGCACAATTATTATTTTTATAAATCAATTCGTAGAAATGGCAGTTGATTTAACGGCACAACGTACTTATTCAAAATTCGAAAATCAATCACTACACAACACGTTCGTTCGAAATTCAAAATTCCCGGGGCGCGAGTCCCGCGGGTGCCTGCCGCGTCGTCCTGCTACGAACTGATCCCGGACCCGGGGGATCCCGGTCCCGCCCCCGCGCGTCACGCCGTGTCACGCCACGCTGCCGTGTCAATGTCGACGTGTTGTGCTGTTGCAATCTGGGCGACTGACGGTTGTTAAGCGATTTGGATTTATAGGAGACGATAAAACGAATGTGGAATACCACAATTCAAAATAAATCATTCGCTTTGCGTCCGAGTAATTCTACCATAATTATTTTTAGTCAAAGGGTTTTAAGTTATAATTATCGCAAGTCATAACGTATTTATTAAGGATTTTTACAAATAAAACCTAACCTAACCTATCCATATCTAATATACACGTTAGATATTTAAGAAAGTAAAATGTTTACGGTTCCAGCAATATAATAAAGATGACAATCAATAATTAAGTATGTCAAGCAAAGACATTATAACCAAAAAAAGGGAAACAATTAATCTCATTTTGAGCACCTTGTATTGATCAGATGGAGACCCTTGATCTCGTAGGTTGTTATTGTTAAGGTAGCTCTCGGATAACAGACAAACGCTTGGACGAAAATTTGCTTTGAGCTTTACTCGGAAGTGGAAGGGGCGTTCAATCTTAGACAAGTAAAAAAGCAATTTGAAATACGGGTCAAATTTTGTGTCAATCTAAGGTGTATACCATCACAAACATTATGTAGGTACGAGTATAACTTCAAATGCAAATAACAAAAGTTGCTATTCCTATCAGCCTGCTTTTAGGTTTAGTACGTAATAGATTTTGATGTTTTGTTTACTAACGTTTAGAATATGATAGTTTGTCCGTCAATTTATGAAATTACAAGACAAGCCGACCCGCCCTGGCTTCGCTTCGGTTTAAGCGAGTTTTATGTAACAACTGTACATAAACCTGAATTATTATAAATAGAGGTAAAAACCTTGCGTAATTTTTTAAATTAACGCGAACATACATTATAACTGCACCAGTAAACATGTCAACTTATAAATAATATTTGTTTAACATTTTATTATTATTTATACCTACTTATGTATTTCGCTCGTGCAATAAACTGTTCAGAAAGGCGAAAAAAATGTAATATTGAACACTGTAATGAGATATTATGTAGCTACTCTGTTATTGGAAACGAGCATTATTCAGACTTGCAGTATTAATAATAGTAAATAACGAGTAAGTAAATAAAACATACATGGGTACATAGATAGAAACACTTATGGGTAGGTAGTTAAATACAAATTAAGTAGCTTTTACACTACGAAAACGAGAAAAAATACACAAAAAGCGACTGAAAGTGAGCACTTAGTGATACTTCAGTTCTTTTGAAGTCCACGATAAGCGAATATTAAATATTGACGGTAAAGTCTGTAAAATAAAGTGTATTACTAACTATAAACAAGTAGGTAAGTAACAAAGGTCAAAGTACCCCGAACCAGCGTCTGTGAGGTTTTCAAAGCGCAGGGGTGACCGCTTATGAGTATGAAGTAGTTTGCATATATTTCAACAATGCGTTTGTGACGTTTTATATAATCACGCGGCATTCTAGAAGGATGGATCACGTTATTTTGAGTCTCATAACTGAATTCTTAGTTTAATTAAGCACAATCACAACGTACGAAGAAGGCTCATTCGACTTAGGCCGGTATTAATAAACTCATCTTGACTTTGAGGTCGTCAAGATACGTCAAAGTAAACGCTAAACCATAGAACATTGTCATTTTTGACGCGTCTCGAGACGAACATTAGAGTTGAGATCAGTTTATTAATACGGACCTAAGATATCTAAATAATAATCACAATCATGCTTAGTCCCTTTACTCGATTTTCGAGAAAAGGGTGCCCAAAATGAGTATGAAAGAACGATTTACTGTTTCATATCCATATAGGTATTCATGTCCATTTTTCGAATAAAACTTTTCAAGCGCTTGATTCTCAAAAATATTATAATTATTCTACTTGCTAACTAATTTAATATTCATCGCACGAAATGTGTCCTAAATATAATAAAGTCATCAGTTATTTTCCTGTCACATTACTTAACGATTTTGCTGTCAATTGTATAACCTCATTTACTTTGAGTAAATAATTACAAGTTCGAACGTAGCACGTAGCCGAGTTGATCGGAGGTTTATTGGTCGTCGTAAAATTTGATTTGAACGACATTGTGCTGCAATTTGTATTTGAGTTACACGGTAATTGGATTTGAAATTCGACAGTTTATCTTTTAGGGAATACTTAGGTATAAAATTGCAATTAAATTTAGTTCGGACGAGTAACAATTCCTATTTTAAAATTTATTAAATAAACACAGGCAACGCTTGAGTGGCATCCCTTATAGGATCATTTGTAGATCAACTCCACTGGCAATCAAACACACACACGCATACGCATACGCACACGCACACGCACACATACACGCACATGCACACGCACACACATTCACACATAATTTAGATATGATATTCCAAAACTTTCTAACTTAAAAAAACTGGAGAAGGCTGTAGGAAAACAAAAATAAACCATCCATAATTTTAAATTCCAGTCTGTGTAAGATGAGCACGCAATAATTTTGGAAATAGAGGGAAAAGGTGTGCCGGTCCGACTCGCACAACAGCCTCCCACTATAGCTAGAAAGCATAACTGACGCCATCTATTGCTGTTAATTTTAACATTTCAAACATGGTATTAACTCGCCAATCAAAATCCATGCAGTCCTGGAGAACTGCCTGCGCAACTTCTCGTGGCTGACGACGGGCGACGTGATCGCGATCAAGTGCAACTCCAAGGTTCACATAAATGGTCAGTATGATCGCTATCAATGACCCTTTCGACCTGTATCATAAAACACCACTTTATTTATAATTGAAATCGATTATGATCGCGTTTATCGCGGTGGATAAAGCATCCGTCTCTCTTGCACTTACCTACTGGTCAGAAAGTGACAGATGCATGTTTATCCACATTGATAAACATTTTAATAAGCCCGCGTCTTGTTTCTTGCTTCTTATTTTTAATCTTGCAAGTGAAATTAGAAGCAGTTCCCGTAATTAGAATTGGGTGAAATTTGGAATGCATAATACTTGAACCCGATGACAATTTAATATTATGGTGTCTAAGAGGTGACCTGATGATGAAGACAAGGTGTCAAAGGGATCTTCATCGTTCTTAATATAGATCCACCTAGTTGGGACTGGTAAATTTGATCTAATAATGACTGCCATTAATAATTGTCTCATTAGTTTTTTTTTGTCAATAACTTATATTTATTTTAACGAACAATTACGTCTAAATTATCTCATTTTAACTTCAAAAGATTTTTTCGCCTCTTTGTAACTTAATAACTTTCTCCAACTCCGTCGATTTATGAATAAGTTATCTGAGTGCCGTAATTATTTGATGCTCGCAAACTGAACTCACGGGACTTCCGTTCATGATGGATTATGTATCTGCTTTTGTTTGTTTTGCCTTACAGTGGTATATTATTGCGGATGCCAGGAAAATAGCGGAATCGCTCAACGGAGTGAGTTTGCAATAATACGGTCGGATAAAGAAAAGGCAGTTCTTCATGTCTTCATTTTTCAAAAGAAAAGCTAATATTTCCAAGCATGTTGGAGAAAAATAATGTGCATTGAGTATAAATTGGTCGATATACTACGAGAAGAAGCAATTTTAATCACACAAAACAATTCTGGTCTTTTGAATAAGTTTTGCTACAATGACCTTTTCGACCTGTATCATAAAACACCACTTTATTTATAATCGAAATCGATTATGATCGCCTTTATCGCGGTGGATAAAGCATCGGTCTCTCTCGCACTTACTTACTGGTCAGAAAGTGACAGATACATTGATAAACATTTTAATAAGCCCGCGTCTTGTTTCTTGCTTCTTATTTTTAATCTTGCAAGTTAAATTCTTAGCAGTTCCTGTAATTGGAATTGGGTGAAATTTGGAATGCATAATACCCGAACCTGATGATAATTTAATATTATGGTGTCCAAGAGTTGACCTAATGATGAAGACAATTAATTAATTTTATACCACAATTTATTTATAAGTATACAATTACTACCCTTATTTATAAAAAGTGGCAGTGGGCGGGGCACATTGCTCGCAGGACTGATGGCCGATGGGGTCAGAAGGTTCTGGAGTTGCGTCGGCGGACCGGAAGACGAGCTGTAGGTAGGCCTCCAACAAGATGGAGTGACGACCTCGTCAGGATCGCGGGACCGCGGTGGATGCGAAAAGCACAAGACCGGTCTGAGTGGAAAGCCTTGGGGGAGGCCTATGTCCAGCAGTGGACGTCTTTCAGCTGACATGATGATGATGATGATGATTTATAAAAAGCATGAATGCCGTTCATTTAAACCTAACCAAAACTTGGGTAGTCGTTTAGAACGAAATTTCATGATTATTGTGTTTTTTTAAAGTCTTGATGACTTTGTCAATCAACTGTCCTAACCTAACGCGCGCCCGAGTTAGACCCTGCGAATCGGAGCGTCTTCACCTTCGGTAACTTCTAAAAAAATGCTGGTTGGTGGCGCACTCGTTCTTCCTAGAGTGAACTTCTTTTTTATTTTATTCCTTTGTAAATTCATTAAACTCGTGTTGTTTACGTGCACGCTCGATTAGTGATCCGTGCCTTACTCCCCTTGGTGTATAAACTACCATTATTATCAGTGAGTTTGAGAATAGATAACATAGTTATAAAGTGCCTAATTACTAGATTCACAATAACCGTCTTGTGCATTATAAAACGGTTCTGAAGCTTTTAGTACAATCCAATTGCACCTCACGACAAACTTAACTTTGCCGTTAGAAAACTGTTATCCCCATACATCGATATAGGTCGCTGTCAGTTTACCAACACCGCAAATTAGTTTTGGGTACGTATAAACATTTAAACCGTTTGTAACTCAAGAACCAATGAAGTTTACTTAGTCGTGATGGTTTTCTTATCATTGTATGTGCTTTCATTTACGTTTTTTTTAGATCTTTTGTAAAAAAAAAGCCACCTGGTGGTAAGCAGTCACCGTCGCCCATAAACATCAGAAATGCCAGGGGCACAATTACCACTTTGTTGCCGTCACTAATATGTATATTCATACCAAATTACAGCTTTCTAGTCTCTGAGCTAGGCTGCGGGCGGACGGAAGAACGGACATGGCGAAATTATAAGGGTTCCTAGTTTGACTACGGAACTCTAAAAATTTGGGTAATTCCCAACAAATCTGTACGTATTTGTATTTAAAGTACAGTAAAATATTATTATTCAGGTTTGGACTTTTGGTGGCATACTAAGATTCTAGGATTGATGGAGGCTCTTATTTCGTTATTATTAAATACATAATCATCTTGATTATTGACCATCAGTAATTGTATTTTCGTATTTAATTTTCAAAATTAATTCTGAATTAATAAACCGCTGAACCAACTTAAATGATTTTTAGTATGAAGGATATCTCGGCTGTAAAAGTAAAAGTGGGTAGACATAAACCGAATTAAAAATGTCATTAGTTTATTTTGAAATGACAGAAGGTTAAAATCAAGCTGGTACTTTTACAATAATTAAGAAATAACGACTCCGTGGGTTCTAGAACCATGGCCTGCCACCAAAATTCCGAATCTTAATAATAATATTTTACAGTATTTAAAATAATCTCATCTCATCTAATTCTGAAAATCATCTAGATAATCATAATTATCGTTGCATATTTCGATGTAGGACACCAGCTATACAGCCTAAAAACAGCCAACATGGTCTATTTTCTTAACACAGGGCAAACCCTAACAAGGTTTGCCGCTTAGCTCAGGGCCACGGGATGTCGGTCTCTGTTATGAAGGAACAGGCTAAGTGCATTACTGAGGTACAGCAAAGCTTTTGCCCGCGACTCCGCTTTCTATTTGTTTGCGACTTTCAAATATCTCTGCTTTGACGTCGAAAGACGTAGAACAACTAAAAATTTCTTCAACGGATTAATTCCGAATTAAACAAAGTTTTATTTGGACGCTGTTATGTTTTATTGCATAAAGAAACCAATACACAATTTTTCTAATGGGATGTAAATACTTACGTGTATTTATTTCCCGACTTCTCCAAGTGAATAGAAAAAACTGAAAGAATATTTGTTTTCCCTCTTCCTCCTTTCTTTATCTCTAACTGAATTTCTGAAATATTAAAAAAAACCCTCCAAACCCCCTGTTGCCTGATGTGCGTCAGACGCCACTCAAAATTCTTTTGACTTTTATATTAATATACGATATCGTTTGATCATTTTACTACAATAAAACACCTCAACTCAGTAATTAATACGATAGCACATTACACGTCCAAGTTTAAAAGTTAATTAAGGAGTCACCACTAACCGTAAACCCGATGCCGACGGTGGCGGAGAAGTTCCCAGCCTGGAACTTGCCGGTCTCAAACTGCACGAGGAGGGATGTCTTGCCGACGCCGCTGTCGCCCAGTAGTATTGTCTGGAAAGAGTTGAATGCATAAGTATCTAGAGTATGTTCCTATTCATTACGTCATTCTTATAAACAAATCAATTTACCATTATAACAAAATTATCGCGTACTTTTGAAGGTTGAGCATAGTCATATTATTTATTTATACACCTATTCAATGTCTTCATGTCGATTTTAGGGTAGTGATCTCTGTTTAACATTGTATTTTTTGATGAAAAGCACTTACGGTGAAAATACCATTAGACTGACAGACTCTTGTCAAAAATATTTATTTTTTGATCTATTTTTGACATTGAAAATTTACAGATTTTGATAGATTTGATTGACAAGAGGGGTTTTCGTTTCTGTCGCACCCAGCATAATAATACGATGATGATGAACTTCTCTAGCCCCATTGTTCGTACGTGGGGAGAAACTCACACAAATTGACCTAACCCAAGAATAAGCTCTAGACTTGTTTTTTAATGCTTACTAGATGATAAACTTAATTAATAGGGAAATGCATACCTACTTTAATACAAAATGTGCATGCCCAAAACAGTAAAATGCATGAATTTAGCGAATGCAATTATAACTTTTGGTGCGTATAACTCGACACGCCACGACGTGTGACGATACTCGTGAAAAACCCATCATATTAATTAAAAGGTTTATGAAATATAAGGACTTGATGAAATAAAACCGGTTCCTTTTTTGCCCATTGAGTATTGGAGTCTAAAACAAGAAACCAGAAATACAAACGGTAGTAGTAGTTAGGCTGTGACTGAATAAGTTTTTTGCACGTGACACGTTTAAAGGCAGTGCAAAGAAAAATAACATTGTTTTTTTAAATTACACTAATTTAAATTCTGCATGTGCTTCAGTAAAGTTAATCACTTGAAAAGGTAACATAAAATGTCTTAGAGACCTGTAAAGGTAGTTAATGAAAGTATGTATACGGATAAGTATTTCCTGAAACATGAGCTTTGAACGTAATTAACCGAAAAGACATAATTCCCATGAGAATTAGAGTTACATAAATGTTACGGACAAAGTCGAGGAAGAGGCCAATAAGTTAATAACATCTTATTCAGAAGTTCCATATAAATGGGATAGTTACTTCATATTTTCAAGTAAAACATTCAACGTTTTTGAAGCAAAAAGCAAAAATAAAATAGTTTTACAAAAGGGTTTCGAAAAAACTTCTTATACAAATTCAAACCAATTAAAATATCTCAATTTCATTACTTTTCTCAGAATGTCTTCTATCCATATAGACAACAAATTAAATAAACATAAACAAATTAACTTGGTAGCCGTCCTTGGCGCGCCGAGCCGAGATCTACCCGCGATTCGAGCACCGTCTCTTGTAGAGATTTGAATGTTCATTAATCACACACATCGTGAATCTTGCAGCGTATCACACCCAGAACTATTCATATTTTTTTTACTCTATTTAATTTACGTCTTTATCGATATCTTTATAATAATTTTAATTATTGTCTACTTTCCTGGAAGCAACGACGAACAAACCATGAGCGTCGTTCGTGCTACATATTTTATTAAAATTTTGGCATAATACAAGTCAAAACAGAGTTATGCAAATGCTTGTGCAGAACCAGTTTCAGTCGTTATTCCGGTTTTAGCAAAAATATTTGGCATTCGGCTTCTGCTTTTGATATGGGTATTCTCTGACAAGCGTTTCGCTAGCCATCACAAAAACTAACCGTTTATCCAAACAACGCTATGCCAATATACATCGAGCAATCGACGCAGGGAAGCTTAGTTGTTTGAGTCGTAGATTTATTAAAATTGTTTGCATTTTGGCAAAGGAAACAGAACTGTTTGAGTTCTGTGGCTAAGAGGTGTCATATCATCTTTAGTGTCTGTCTGACTGTGTATAAATTAGCTAACCTTTTAATGGCATTAAAACTTCACTAAACAGAGTTTTTAATGGGCTAGTGAATAAAATTCAAATATTGTAACTAAGCGGACTATAAATAAACTAGGTGGATGTTTATTCCAGCTCATGCTATTACAATTTTGGACGTTGTTCCAAAAAATAAAATCCTAACTGTTATCAAACAAACTATAAGCTTATTGAGACCTAGATCTATGTTCTCAACGATGCCAATTTTGCCGTCAAACTTTCACGACGATAAACTGATCAAACATCAGTTAGCCTAGGCTATATAAATGCTAAAATTGGTTGACACAAAAGATATTATGTGAAAATATTGTGTGATTTTTTCTCTTATAGCAAAGATGGAAGAATGGTTTAGTCACGTATGATTTTGAGGAAGCAAAGGTTGTTTTTTTATCTTATTTTCCCACAAAAATCTATAAGATCCTTACAATCCGATTACGTTGAAACTGAGTAGGTATTCTTCTTCTTATTTATTTATTTTGTTATGAAAAAGCGTCGTCCTTTGTCATCGTTAAAAAATTACAGGTGTCGATCATACTGCGTACAATTTAATATCCGTCATGCCAGCTCAATGACGTTCTATACCAGAAGATCATTTTGCCAGCGTCATGTCATCAAGTATGCATTTCGTCTAAAAGTATGAATGCTATTGTTAAGGATGCATGTTGCTTGTGTGATCATTTATTTATCAAGGCCCTTTTACAATCTTTTATTTAACTTGCAATGTATGTATGTACGGGTCAACACTTGCATGTAAATTTGACCAACTTCCCGTTAAAGGAATGGGCTGAAATTTGGACCAATTATGGAAACTCAATGGCAATGCAATATTATGGTATCTAAGAGGTGATCTGATGATGGAGACGGAAGGTGGCGACAGGATCTCTGCTATTCTTAACGTAGACCCACCGTGCTAGGAGTGTTATGAGTCAATAATTTGGTCTTGATAAGTAGGATTTTGTCGGCAAAAAAAGCTTGTCCCAGAAATTTAATATTTGACCAAAACTTATTTCTACTTAGCCTATCTTGTCTCTTTATCGTACCTGGCTATGGCTTTTTACCACAGTTTGAAATAAATTTCTGAGTTCCCGATATTTTGGATTATTGTGAAAAACAACCGCAAGCGGCAGTGCATACTTATTTATAAAATGAATATTTGTAAACAACTGAATATTTTGAAACACCGCCTTCGCAATTTGATCGTGAATTTTGCCCTCGAAATACTTTTATAACTTTTCCCAACTTCAAATATTCCAATTTTGGGTCGTTAAAGTTTTATAATCTTATCTGCCTTCAGCATATTTAGTTAAAGATCAGACAGAAGTGTATAAATATCTTCAGTAAAAAATGGGATTTTACTCAAAAGTTATTTTTAAATCGTTAATCTTACACGTTTGACTAATTCGTATTTGGATGATGTGGTGGTCGGAGGAATTAGGAATTGTCCGACCCGAATTGGAATAACTACCGGTTTCTACCCTCATATTCATGTGGGCTAGGAATATGCTTTATCCTTATCTGTCACTGTGACATTTCCATATTTGACAGAAAGGGACAACGCATACTTTAACTAAAATAGGTTTATACTTAGTGCATTTATGAATTGCGGGTTAATCTTTAACCCGCCACGAAGTGTTTGTATTTTCGTGATCCGGGGGCCCGTTTCAATTATAATACAAGTTGCAAACGTTCGAGAAACGGGCCCCCATTTGTGAGGGTATATACTTGAACTATAACTTATTCTGTGGTGAGGGTAAGACAAAGGAGTTACGGACTAGACGAGATGTATTCCATCGTAGTCCTCAAGGTTAGCCATGCATTTGCAGGCCTGAGATTGAAAATGTGTAAGGGTTGTAGAGCCCACTTAGCATTAGGTGGTTTTGATGACCTTGAAATTAATTGGCATGAGATTGTCCTATTGGCGCGCGCTACAGTGGCCATGTTTTATTAACCTATACCTACTCCTTTCATGCGGGAAAACCATTTAAAGATCCGAAAGTATTTATGCCATCGTAAATATAAGAACTTAGAGCCCATTGTTTGATCAGTAGTTAACTCAACTAATCGTTAAAATTCGAAAAAGGAATCTAAAATTTGACACATTCCCTTGAGATTTAACCATTCGTTACGGTTTTTAATGATTACTTAGTTTAAATACTGATCAAACAACTGGCCCTTAGGCGTTTATTTTGCAGCGTTAAATACTATTTACATATTGTACTAATATAAAATTTCTACATTGGTGTCCCCTTGTTTCACCGACACTCATTTCATAGAACGTATCACTTCGCAGAATTCTCGTTTCATAGAAAGTTATTTTCTGCTGAACCCGTGTTGAGTTCAGGTTATTTTGTGATGGTTACAATTACAAGTCTAACCTAAACTAAGCTCTGTAAATTATATTTATGATTACCTGAAATCAACATGGGTTCAGCGAAATTAGTGTCGATGAATGAAGGGTAAACCTTTCAACATTTTAATAAGACAATAAAATTGCTCAAAGAATCAACAGGCAGTCAGAGGGTCGATGGAGCTAAGTGTGTAGGAGGAGGTAATTTGTTAGGCGTTCTGCTGCACGGTAGACTGAAGACTTGAAATGGTGGCAGGCAATGGATGGATGCGGACAGACCAAGACAGTCTTGGTTGGTGCTCACTTGGGGAGGCTCACTTCAGTGACCGGTGATTAGCTGATTGATAGCCAAATGAGGGATTAGCTATATGGAAATACAAGTAAAGATAATTTTGATGATGTCCAAAACTCCAAAATTGACCGTGGAGACTTTCTACATCTCCCTTGTTTTGTGTTTTTTTTTTTTTAATTATATTTAATTCTTAATTTTAATTTGACATTTGGAGACTGTTTACATCTCCGAAATTGTATTATTTATTTTAATCCGACATTTGGATATATTTAATTATTATTACTACTGGGACCTGTACATCCCTGTGACATTTAAATTGTGTAGCTTAAGTTTCATATTGTAATAAGTCATTTATTTAGAAAAAAGGCTTACTGTTGAGTTTCTTGCGGCGCTTCTTCTCAACAGTGGTCTCTTTGGAAGCGCTGGTAGACTCAGACTTGTAAAAGTGCCTACAGGGCCTACTTACAAAACTTTATAAATAAATAAAATAAATAAATAGATGGTGAACATTTTGATGGGCAAAGTCAAAGGAAAAAGACTACTTTAGCCAAATAAAACAAATCATATTAAGATTCGGGAGGTGAAAACGCTAGCAAAATATAGCAAAGTGGCAACCCCTCCACCGACAAGAGAATATACTAGTGCACAATGTTCCACTAAAAATAAGACCCACAAGGTAAAGGCCAAGCGAAAAGATGTGCTAACCGCTATGGTAGGAGTTGCAGGAAACAGCTGGAGTAGTAGAACGGGACCGATGGTGGCGACCTTTATGAGTGAACGTATTGATGAACATTGATGAGAAAAGAAAATACTCTTGTACCTTATGTATAGGCACGTCATCGTCCACGACGGTTCTGAGCGGAGTCTCGGTGGGGGCCTGATAGTCCCGGTATCCGGTGGGGGAGGGGGTGCTGCGCTGCACCGGCGCCCGGAGCGTCGGCTCTTCAAACACGTCATCGCTCATGCTGTCGTCAGTTGCCGTTTGCTGCGGAAAAAGGTATCTTTTACTCTTAAGCAAGCAATGGGAAAATATACACATTTTGGAGGAACTTCGTAAAAAGATTTATAATATGCCTAAAAGAGGTGCGCATTGAAAGAGGAGCAGCAAATATACACACATTGCCAGTTTTTAAATGGCACGAGATTAATATCTACCAAGTAAAAGTTTACTAAAATTACAATTATTGTCAATAAGGAATTTTAGATGCACGGGGTACCAGGGATATTGGTCAACCTCTCAGGGCTGCATAGCTCAGCTTCAGGAGTCTTCAAAATATGAAAATTCATGTTTTATAAAAGTCGCAACTATTCGAAAACAAGAAAACGGAAAACGAGTTGTATCAACCTTTTAATATTCCGGAAATGTACCCTGGTTTTTCATGCCAACGAAAGATGATTATACATATTTGCCATAACATTAATAGCAGTTTTTTTATTATTCAAGTCGAATTGTATGCTACTTAACTTTAGGAAACTGAATTTTTCAAGTGCTCCGCACTTCAGTCGGGCAATCTAGACTAAGTACTCTAGCTGAGTTTAGAAAATAAATCAATACGTTAAAGAAAATTCCCTTGCGGGAAAATGTACTTTCTATGCAGGTTTGGTGACATTAATATAGTACCTACTTAACTAGCAAAAGTTTTAGATAATGGAACTTTGATAGCACCTACGACGACCCTGGCGACGCTGGCCTGGTTGGTGTGACACTAGTGACCCTGCCTACGAAGCTCTTGGGTTCTAATCCCGGTAATGGCAGATATTAGTGTGATGAGCACGAATATTTCTTTCTGACTAATGGATGTTTTCTATGTATTCAAGTATTTGTTTCTCTATATAAGTATTTAAATCGTTGTCAAGTACCCATAGTACAAGTAGTAGTGGATATTAAGATTTTAATTATGTAGATCTTTCGATTCATGGTGTCGTTAATCGAGGAATGGCGTCGAGTGTATTATTTAAATGTGATACCATTAAGAAATCGGATATCATGGAGTAGCTCCAGAGAGCTCGATCCATTCCCGGATTGTTGTCATTGTTCTCTCATTACAATAATATGGCATGTGGAACAATGGAACGTCTTTAAAGCTCTAATAACAAAATTAAACATGTACCTAATTAATCGTAGTGTGCGTGTGAACATCGCGAATGATTTTAACAAAAAAATCACGTAAGTAAGATGTATTACATAAATAAATATATCCATCATAGATTGTAATTTCGAAAATAATTTATACTAAAAAAAATATTTTTTATTTAGGATATTAGGTATTGTAAAATGAATAAAAGTGTTGAAGATAAGAAAATAGATCTAGCTATGTGTTAGCTTTAAGCTTTATATTGTTATGTAAGGTCTGTTAGGTATTTGTAAAGTTTCTCGTTGCCTTGCCAAAAAACTATTCCATTATATTCTAAAGCAAGTAATTAAAACATCACTTTACTAAAAACCGACCATTACTACACTACCCAACCTTGTTGAATAGACATGTCCTCTCGAAATGATTAGTCAAAGAGAGTAGTCCGGTTCAACAGCTGCCTAATGATCCGTCGGAGTCGAGAGTCGACAGGAATAGCACTCCAGGGAATAAGGGTCGCCTGAAGAGGTCGTAGGGGATATCGGGCATGTAATCTTGATATTTCTTTACTTTAAGAGCCCGTTCACACGGAGACGTCCGATTCTTTGCAGGGACTGTTTCTTGTAGGATCCGATTTAGTGGCAATAGGATTGTAATGCACGCGGCGTTCACACGCTTGTACGGAGCCAGAGTCCTGCAAAAATGTGTCATCTGACTACAAATCGGTCCAGTCGTCCGATAAAATGCCGGATCGGATTTAGTGGCAACAGTATTTCTATACTTGCACAGGCTCGGAAAAATAATCCCGCAAAAAGCCAAATCCGACAAATCGGAAACGGTCGGGCGAGCATCTGTCCAAAATTCAGATTGCGTGTTCACACGGACTCCGGTTTTACAGGACCGGAGGATCCTACACAACCGGGCTGCTTGTGAATACACCCTCTGGTTTTACAGGATCAGATTGTTAGTTGATCCTACAAAACCGGACGTCGTGTGAACAGGCCCTAAGTACCTAATAATATAAGAAAAGACGGGCATTTGGTCTTGATTTTTCTTTACTTTAAGTAATAACATAAGAAAAGATCACGACGCTTATAAGATTATAACCTATGGAGAGTGAACAGCAGCTAATTAACGATCGGAGCTAGGAAACAAATACCTTTAAATACGTAAGGTATCTTTTGCATCCCTTCCTGCAGGAATGAAGAACATCTTGCATCTCTTTTCTTTATTCCTAAGAAGAGAGATGCAAAACATACATGACGTAGTTTAAGGTTATATTTTCAAGTTCAAAGTTTGCTCTGCATTAGGAAGATATAGGTAGAATGTTATGCGCGAAATAGACAGGCAATAAAAAATGCAGAAGTTGGTCACTGCCTTATTTTATCTTCAGTTATAGAGCAATAATCACATTTTTTCTATCTTTTTCTGACATTCTCACATCTCACTAAGGGGCGATACAAGTCTAATGAAGTCAAGTATAAATAGACTCAAATATGTCGAGTTCATAAATATGTGAACACTTCAGTACCTTGTCTATTTAATGTCATGTTGAAACTGCCATAATATGAATTGTGTGGTTGGTTCATATATTTTTTAGCATTTGTCCTTTAAGGTAAGTTTGTCTCAAAGTTCAATCATTTTAATTGGCACTGAACAATTTGTTGGTATTTACATACGGTATACTGATTACATAACTTATTTATAACACGTTATTTTTGTAAGCCATTAACATGACTGTGTTTATCGCCTGACAAAGTTTGGATAAGGAATCCGTCACCTTCTGTCACCTAAATAAGTACGAGAGTGACGGATGTTTTATCCACATTTTGTGATGCGATAAACGCCCCCAGGGGTGTTTCCATGACGTCTTCATTCAAATCAATTGGTTTTCTTGAGCACGAAACGCGTAAATAAATTCTAAAAGGGACTTATCTAATCATGCGTGGGTGTTAAGGAAATATTATAAACGAATACAATCCCAGCAAAACTGAGTTTTGGAAAAATCTCAATCATACTTTTTTTTGCTCTTATATACGAGTGTCGTCGCATAAGTCTGGATTTCTAATGCTCTTGTATCCCTAGATAAGGCACTAGGTAATAAAGACTGAGCGTTCTTGAGCCCATATTGGCTTGTTTGAGACTAATATAGGATCGATGGCATGTTTTAAAACAATTATAAAAGCACTATAAGCCTACCTCTTTTGTAAAGTGCGCAGTCTGAGACTATTTTGCTGGTTAGGTAATAAACAGCGTTGGAAAAGTACATTAAATACAAATAAAACCAGCATTTTTGAGTGCAGAAGTCGACCTCTCAAAATCTGGTCTGTGAAAAACTCAGTTTAGCACTAGCCAGAGCATGCTATTATTCAGATTATTTTTGAAGGTAAGTGACGCCTCTGCTATATTTCGTATGCATTCCTACGCAGGACATTCTATTAATTATTGGAAGATTACCACAAGATCTTGTTCCTGTCTCTCTACATATTTTGCGATCTTGACATTGTAAATTTATCTTTTTTTTTTTTGTAAAGCTGTCCTGATAAAGATCTGGTTTTAAGAGGTTTATCTCAAAAGCATACTATAAAAAATAAAAATATATTACAGAGAAAACATATTGAATATTATAGTGGTTCATAAATGATTATTATCACTGTGTTGTCAAAAACATTTGTACTTATGAATAAAAACAAGAAATGCTTTTCGATGAAATGTATTCTGCGTAATGTTAGTTGAGAGGTGTTTCAATAAAATAGTACACAGGTACGTACCCCTTATTTTTTCTTTGCGAATGAAATCGCAGGCACTAGTCTACCTATAAACGAATGAAGTCGGTAGTAAATAGTTTTTTATATTATTTTTATTATATTTATTTAAGCGCCAATGTAAATATATTTACATTAAAATGGAACCTAGTTTAACGAGCTACTCGACTTTCACAATATTACCTTGACATGGCTCTCGCCGTACAATCCATCACACAGGTCGCCGGTGAGAGATTGGTTAGTTGATGACGTTATTAATTATGTGAAAAGCAATTTACAGGGATATAATAATTACAAATATTACAATCAGGTGCAGTAGCAGCGCTGTAACCCAACATTTTATAGGAGTTTCCCTTCATCCATTGTATCTTTTCATTGAATTTCATTTTATGGAGCGCAATTTTCTGCTTTAGCCATGATGAAAACAATAGGTACAAATAATAGTAAATTCGACTTAAAACAGATTTATGTATCCACCTTTTCGCGTTATTGCATGTTGATCGTGTGTATCGTGTGTCTGTTTACCTAAGTGTCTATCGGTGGCACCGTAGTATAGGTCAAAAACTGAAGTAAATGATCTCTTGCATGTAGTTGTGTACGAAACTAATACGGAATTTACGTCGACCGGTCTATACAGATGTATTACAACTACATGCAAGAGTTCATTTAATTAAGGTTTTCAACTATAGACAATTGGGTGGCTCGATGCAGACGCGGTTTTTTTAAATAGACAACTACCTTAAAGATTTTAGCTTGATGTTTGATTTTTGTCCGGCTTATTATAGTTTGTTTCATTTGTTTGCTAAAAAAAGTTTTGATTTATTTTAATTCATCAACTTCATAACCTCAATTCTCGTTTATTTAATATTTACCTACATTAAATCGATGAGGAATGACTGAAGAAATCAACTTAAGTATAAATAATTTATCGTGTTCTTTTTGGTAGATTAAGGTTACAATAAAGACAACATACGTAAGTATAAAGAAGTCTTTTAGTGGTTTGGAAGACGAACCACATCAAAGTGTCTTTCCTTCTTATTTGTCTCATTCATTTAAACAAATAAACGTAATTTTACGGTCGGCATTATAAGTATTTGCATGCTTTAGTGCCTTGTCACTTTGACGTCATGCTTGAACTGCTGCACTTACCTGTCAAGAGCGTTAATGCGACATGATACAAAAGTGTCCATTCATTCATCTTGCTGAATATTCACCGACTATTCGCCTTCAAAAAGTGGCGAACAGTCGGCTTTCGCGACTAATCGGTTAGCAGTCACCCCATCTGGCTCAGAAACATGCCCAACATAGTAATAATGTATTCAGAAACTTGTTAACAACAGCGAGTTTATCCCGTAAATCTATATGTACATATAAAGTAATCAAGTTACCGCTTCTCCCATTAAATTGCCTGTATCCGACATCAAAGGCGTATTATCAGTATAAACTGATCAATTATCGGTGCCTTTGTACCTGCGGCCCTATTATGTACTGCTGGCTCAAGTTGTATTCTCACGCTTGTCATTCAGTGCGTCTCTATCGTACAGACTAGATAGAAAGAGAGATCCGAGCGACGAACGAGTCGTGGACTTGTAATTGCCCTTCTCGTCATATTTATCGACGTGGATACACATGGATAAAACATATGTCACTTCCATTATGACCGGTACGTCAATGCGAGAGTGACGGAAGCTTATCCACCGCTATAAAGGCGTACATACATATGTTGTACCATGTTGACGACGTACCTACAGCAAGTGATGTAATAAAACAATTACCGTTCCTATGCGAGGAAAATATGATTTGTCTTATACGTTCTTTATTTGAATTTATTTTCTATACAATAACTGTTTGATGTCATGGCTAGCTTCTGTCCGTGACTTCGTCCGCGTAGAATTCGTTATTTTGCCATTTCACGGAAACAGAGATTAATCTATCTCTATGCCAAATTTCATCCAGATCTGTTGAGTCGTTATTTCGCACATATAATAAGTAAGATAGTAAGATGTAATTTAAATGTTTCTCTTTCCAGCGCTTTCAAGCTTAAAACGCGTAATATTACTTGCTAAACAGAGCTGGAAATAAGCCAAGTGTAAGAGCCTAGTTATCTCGTACTTTGTAAAGTGGAAACTTTAACGTAATTGTAATAGCATACTCCTTTTGGAGCACTGAAAATTATGATATGATTAAAGTGCCCGGTGTTTTTAACATTTCGGTGTAATGTATCACTCGCGGTCCTTAACTAATCGCACCCATTAGAAAGGGACCGCGAGTGACATTACACCGAAATGTTACAAATCAGTCACCTCCTATATAGTTGAGACTATCAAATTGTAGTTTTAACGTAAAGTTACGTTTTTTGCTACTTGTAAAAGTAAGTATTAATATGAGTTTCAGGTGTTTTTACTAGGTCTTCATATTACTTGTCGTAAAACTGACAATGAGCTATATTTGAAGGACCTTTGCGCTCTGTGCCACAGACAATATACTGTGTAACAAAGATATGTTGACCACCTATAGGTAGGTTACTGAACAAACAATAAAACTATACTAAACCGTAAAACATCCGTCATATCACTATGTCATCCTCATCCCCTAAGATAAACGCCAACTTAACTTTTCACCCAGCTATAATACGCGACGGACTAATTTCATACGTGTTTGTGAACAGTTTCCGTAGTTTATGATTTACTTAACTTACGCAACTGCGTCTATAAGTTTGTGCTTGTAGGGTGTCGTAAACAATGCAGGTTGGGACAGGACGGGACTGTCCGAAGCTTCCGATAAGCTTTATGTGCAATAAAAGCTTTGAACATGGTTGGGAGATTGTTTTGGTATCTATGGGGTAAGTTCATAATGGTCCTTAAACGTTGGGCTACGTGTAGGACCCATGACGTCTTATAGATCTATGTGTTTAATGTAGCTATGTAGTGGTTTTCAGTTGTGATTTCATAATGAGCCTTGGATATTTGCTTTTATGTATTTCTCAATCAATAGGTAACTATAACTTTACCGAGTTTATACAAACACATATTTTTGTATGTAAAAAAAATAATGTTTATTATTTATTTTACTGACAAAAATATAGGTTGGATGTACAAAGGGGAACTTCGTATTAATTTATCGTTATTTAGTAACCGCTTAATCCATTTTATTACAAGCTTTTATATAACAATAGTTATTTAAAGATATATATATACATTTAATAATTAAACAATATTGTTTTAGACCTGTTATCGTATTGTCAACGTTGTCGACAAGTCCAAAGCAATATTGTTTATCGTCGTAGAACAGAGGCCCTGTTCGTACGAGTACACGTGTAAGTAAGTAGTTATGTTTTTCGCTTCAAAATAAGTGTGAACCAGTTCCTGTTAACGGAATATTGGTTGAATTCGGAAGATGGCGACAGGATCTCGGCTAAACGTAGAAACGTGGACTCACTCGTTTGGGCTTAATAAGCAGATTGCTGATGCACCGCCGTGTGACTAGTTAATGACTTTGCAAAATAATAGTCGGCAACAAAAAGCTTGTCCCATAAATTATTTTTTTGACAGGAATTTATCTTAAATCTATGTATGTTAATAATTAAAATGGGTTGGACATTTAAGAGGACTGTAAAGTAAAAAAAAAACGTACAAAATGCGGTTGTTTCTCTTTCCTTAAATCTAAACAATTTTAGGTATGTATGTAGATGTTTGTATGTAAACACTTTATTGTATTTACAGAAATAAAAGTAGTACAGTCGTTGTCAAAGATCGTTGAAATAAGATCCAAAAATGTAAACATATCTTTGACTTCGACTGTACTAAGGCGAACTTATGTTATAGATATTATGGAAAACTACGTCTGAGTAGTCTGTTCCATAATAAAACAAAAAAATGGAAAAAAACCGATATTTATAAACCTATTTTTTCATAACAACTACAAGAAATTCAAAATTTATGGAAGGCGGAATTTATTTAGGGGTGAGAAACGTTATAACCCAGAGCTAAAATATGGAATTCTTTTGACGGCTACGCGATTTAAACGTCTCACGACTGCTATACGCCGAGCGTCCAATACCGGCCTCATTACTATTACTGTGTTTTCTAATAAAATAAAGTGCTATCTTCAAATCGAACGATGGTATTTTGTTGTACAAATGACTACACAATGAATAGCATATATGACAACGTTTAATAGCCTGAACTTTCGTGTAAGTAGTCAAATTAACGGGAAAATATGGCCACTTTTTTCTGTTATGTTACTGACACATAGTTCAATTGTTATTCAATTATGTCATATACCCTTTAAATTGTGTATTCATTTGTACCCACAATAAATAACCATCCTTTGATTTCAAGACAATATTCAGTTTAATATAAAACACTATATTACCTAGTAAGCGAATGTTTCGTAAGCATTTGCTGGAACAAGATGTTGCGTAGAATTTTAGGCTACACCATCATGGAATATGTTTTAGTCTCTGTTGTTATATTTATAGGTTATACATTTTTGTATTTATTATAATAAACATAGTTAGATATGTAGATTTATAAATATAAATGCAAACAGCGTGTGTATACCATACGATCCTAAATTTTAAAATACGATAGATGTAAGCAGTATTAAGAGGTACAGTAATAAATTTTAACAAATACTTTCAATTATTATTTTTTAAATATGTTCTTTGCTTTGTTTTCTGACTGTCTTTTTCTGTACACCACTTTTGTTAGGTTCTGTATGATTATTTGGTTGACTGGTAGAGAACGCCATTAGACATTAAGTCCGCCATTTGTACTCCTGTTTGTGCAATAAAGGTTAAATGAATAAATAATGAGGGCGCCACTAGACGCTCGGCGTAGTCTTAAATTCAACGTCATATTTCTTTCCATCGGACTTCCACCACTAGACACAGACCGTCTGTGGGAGGTCCTCCATTGGTTAGACCCCCACCTGTTGCTTGCCATCAGACGGGCCAGCACACTTGGCAACCATCCAAGAAATTCTAACATAGAGCAGCTGTGATGGCGCGACGCGAGGCAGTCTGAATTTTACATATATTTTTTTGGAAAGTTTTATCTTGGTAATTCTGTAGCTCTGCCTATCCCACTCTAGGAATGAAGGAGTGAGTTTATGTATGTATCTATGAATGTATTAAATAAGAAACTGTAGAAGAATGGTCATGTCTTGCGCTTATCTTTTAAACAGATTTTAATTATGTATTATATTTGATATGTTTTACATTCTATTGAAAAATATGTTTATGTCATATCTCACTCATCATTAGATACCATCTAACGATGAATGAGATTTGGAATGAATGAAGCTACTTTTCATTGTAAAATATTAAATAACGATTAAACAAAACTTATATTTAAAAGTTAAGGACTTTACATTGAGCTAGAATTTCCACAATAATACTGTAAGAAAATAAAGCAGCGAGATAATTAGACCAGTCACTAGCATGAATTAATAATAATAACTTCGAGGAAAGGAAAACCTTATAAAGATGAAAATAATTAGAGGCGTAAATTATTGATTTACAAAAGCAATATTTGTGGGTATAGAATGGAAAAAGACTACGTTAATCATACTAGCATCATCTAGCGATATTTATCATTATCCGTCTCTGGCTCTCTGCACACTGAATTTCAGGTTAGAACGCGTTTACTTCGGCGCGCCATCTATCGTACATCTGTGGAAATAAAAGTTTCCCGACGAGCATCTCGACTGAATTTCAGTGAGCGGACGTTTCAGGGTGCAGACGTGCAGAGTATCGTAGTTTTGCGTTCGGCATCAAGATGTCGCCTGTCACGCGAAGTTTTCCATTGACATAGAAGTAATAAAGGTTCTGAAAGAAATGTGACTTCTATTTACTTGGAACTTATGACATAGTTAAAATATTGAATGGAATTCATTTTAAATACGAAATTCAATAGTACCTCTTGTTTATGTGACTGATGCGTAATGAGAGGTATTAATGCATAATTATGTGTACAGTCGCATACATCACTTTTTCACGCCACTGCTCGGAAATGTGGCGAAAGATGGTCTGTTCTTGGTCCCCAAAACAATCGATAGTTGTACATTGAATGAGCAGGCCTACTATGAATTTAAACAGACCAACTATGTTAACATTGTTGGTCTGTTCCATTGACCAATAACATCGGTCCGCTGATCACTAATTTGACCAATCAGAACACACTTTGTGCTGCATATGAAATCAAATTGGCAAATGAGAAGTCGTTTTATTTTTTTAATAATATTCATCCCTTCACGGATAGGCAAAGGAATCAGATTTTATACAGCCATATATGTCTGCTTTTAATTATCTGAAATAAAGTTTTTTTTTTATTTCCTCGCAGTAGTCGTGAAAAGCACTGTGTTAAGCCTCGGCCGAAAGTGCCGCTACGCGTCGGCCCTCGAACTAACTCGTCCATCTATTGCTTACTTTCTAACCTCTACAACAATGTACTATATCTACATGTATATTATAAGTTATCTGCAATATGTGAGATACCTTTATCTGTGGTTGCCCTATATCTTCATGTTTACATTAAAGTATAGGTCACCGATACTTTAATATGAACAATTAGATGCAACCACATCGATAACCAATACTTTAATGACATGCAATACTTTAATGTTAAGATTAAAATACAAAGACAAATAGAGGTTTCACAATGTAGGCCATTTGTATATTGTTTCTGAACATGTAGTAGGGAATGGTTGCAGGTTATAATATGATATGGATGTATGGTCTATTCATCCTTAGTTGTCTTATTTATCAAGTAAACAAACACTTCTCGAAGACACTGTCACACTTTTCCCTCGGATTGCACAAGAACCATCACTTAAAATGTGTTTGTATACTTAAAGAAACTCACGAAGTATTGAAATCAACCAAGTCACCATTGAAAAATATCATTTTGTCTTCAATAATCGAAGGAACGAATGGATAACCTCCAAAATATCTGACATTGCAATGTGTAGATTGTCTTTGCATCGTATTGATCGTACGTGACGTTTGTTTACACTATAAGACAACTAAGGATGAACAGACCTTACATAAAATATTTTCTTCAGTGAATTGTCCAAATAAGGGTACTCCAATTACCCTTCCAAGAGGAAGGGTAATTGGAGTACCACTAGGTACTTATGTATTTATTTCTATACACTCAGGAGCAAAAATACCGGGTCAGAGTACGTTTTTCATACAAACGAGACTATTTCGAAGCCTTCGTTCCTCGCCAGGGGTTGTTTTGAGTGAGGTTTAATGGTGGATACTGCGAGGTTCAATAGAGGAGATCAAAAGTTCTTAAGATACCTAACTGATCGCACAATCAGTTAACACCACAGCGGGAGAGTTTGGGTCAGCACTTGGATTTCCTTACATTTTGTTGCCATTTTAGATGTTTTTCTGAACATGCTCAATTCCGGCGTAAGTATCGATGCTCGAGGTATTCATCATCAGATTTCACTAAAAGCATTCCCTGGCGAGGAACCGAGGCTTCGAAATAGCCTCTTTAGTATGAAAAACGCACTCTGACCCGTTATTTTTGCTCCTGAGTGTATTAAGTTAGGTTTAATTACGAGTATTTCAGTATTCATAAAGTAGGTACTATATTAGCGTAAATATATATAAATTACTGGACGGACATAGATTTACCCTTTTCCATGAATATGCCGTTTATTTCGATTAAAGAGAAAAGTATTAGTATTGTTGCGAGTAACCTCTGTCACATAACTTGACAACGGTTGTCTTTCAAAGCGCCGATATTTCTATTCGACAGTGAAATTATGTAAGAGTTAAAATTCACAATAAACTCCCAAAAACTAAAAAAAACGCTTTTCCGTCCCATTACCTATAATTTATAAACATTAAACCAGTATTTATATTAGCTATTCGATATCGTTCATCATAAATAGCTTACAAAAACCTTATAAATTATGTAAAACTCAGCAACAGCGTAATTCCGAGCCTTCTGAGCATCATCCAATATGTATTGGATACACAAATAGGTCAGCTGCGAGCCTTGAATGTTAAAAGGGTTCCGTCAGAGTGAGCGTTGTTTACTCCCAGTGCTATCGGGAAATAGCCGTAGTCACAAACACTATATGTCTGTATTTCTGTTGTTCTGTGTTTTTGTCTCAAAAGGTAGAATATGCTTAACAGATTTCTAGTTATGAGTTCTAGTTATGAAGATGAAGATAGATCATATAAAAAAACGGAACTATTATATGCCAAAAGAAACATGGGTTTTTGGTGTGGGGACCACAAATAAAATTTAATTTTATTATATTTTTATAACTTCTTGTTACAGCAGTATTGTAACATGTATACACTCTGACAATTCATAGTAGGTATCTAGTATTAGCACGATTATAGTTACACAGCCCATTGACACCCTTCAGGTACGGAAAACGGAGATTATTAATTTAACTTTATAGAGATTAAAGTTATAAATCTCAAAGTGTGTCTGTTTTTTGTTTGCTAGTTCTGTTTTTCACAGTTCAACGCCTGGGATCGATGTGAAATGTGGTAGGGATAGTTTATTTATTTATTTTATTATTTTTATTTTAAAAAAGTTTTCTAAGTAGGCCCTGTAGGCAGTTTTACAAGTCTGAGTCTACCAGCGCTTCCAAAGAGACCACTGTTAAGAAGAAGCGCCGCAAGAAACTCAACAGTAAGCCGTTTTTTCCAAATAAATCACTTATTAAAATACTAAACTTAAGCTACACAATTATACTCCATAATTTATACTCCAGAGACGGATATTGTGTGCCTTTTATCCCGAAAAATTGGACAGTTTCCGGGAGAATTATGCGCCGCATAATATATGGACACGCAGGTAAGCATAATAATATTTTTAAAAGAATATTGAAATACAAGACAATTAGTAGATCTTTAAAAGTGTAATAACGTAAAATAAATAAACGTTATAACAAGAAAAATCATAACATAAAAAACGTTATAACATAAAAAATGCAAAAATAACTTTATAAAATGGTTGGTAACTGTATTCGGCTTTAGGTTCAAGATATTGTAGGACACCGACTTCAGTTTGATTGACTACAACAATTTTATAATGAGTTATGTTTTGCATTTTTGAAGGCGGGTTTTTGTTTTTTTTTAAGTTTTATTTTATTTTATACTTTTTAGTGGTCCTATTTATGCTGTTATGTAGTCCCACTTTTTAATTAATGAGAAACTTTAGAACATTTCAAGCTCGCCGCAGGCAACGCCGCGGGAAAGTCATAGTCATATTTAAACAATTAAATGTGCTTCGTCATTGTCGGTCTAGTAATTTAATCGAGATATCGTACCGCCCTTCAAATAGATACCATTAAGGAGTTCCGGTGGCCATCTGTGGTCTTCATCATCAGCTCCACGTCACCATATAGTACTTTTCAAAAGCAAATGCGCGAGTAACAGTGAAAAATACCGAAACCGCTATAGTTGAGATCTTGCCATGTTGACAATTGGACAACTAGTGAGTATACCTATTCAAACAACGAAAAAAAATGTCAAATCGGTCCAGTGGTCTTCGAGTAATCGGGGGACATCCACCTTTATTTGAAGTCAGTTAAAAATACATTTGCTTTACATGTAAAGGAGGTACCCGATTTATTATCAAAGTTTTATGTTGCAACTTTGACGGCGTAATTAAAATGTATCAAACAAACGGACATGGCGAAACTATAAGGGTTTCTTGTTGACTACGGAACCCTAAAAACAATAGTTGTAGGTAATCTACGAACGTGTCTCTCACCTTGAATCGTCAACGAGCTGCGTTCATGTGTGAAATTGAAATGTTAATGCGATGGAAAGGAAAAATCCCTCAGGGTACCTAAGATTTGGGTTAAAAGGTATCTTTAAATATTTTTCATGAATATATTACGACACAGTACTACATTAATAAATACCAAAATAATGTCAGAATGATTAGATATCTAGACATATTTGATGTGTAGGCAATGATGGGCGATTTCTGAATCATTGCAAAACTTTCCTTGTACGAAAATAATTCCTTTTAAACGTTACATAATTTTAGATGGAAATTATTTTGAAAGTAATATTACAAGTTTCATTTAAAATTAATGAAACGTTTCCGTCACTTGCGTTACGTGTCAAAGCAAATTAATTTTCAGCAATTAAACAATAATTTCAATTTAGTAACTTTCAGAACATTGTATGAGATTTAAGTGAAAGTTTCACTTTAGAAACTTACAAGCCACCCGCCATTATGTGTCGTTTTATGATTATTGTTGAACACAGTGATTTTATCTGCATCATTTGTGCTGGTTTCACGATGATCGATGACATTTGTTTCATTTAAAGATTGCGCAGAAAAATGTAACTTGTAATATGGTACTCTGGCTGGGATAATGTGGTATTCTAATGGTATTCTAATTGGTCCTACAAAAATACAAACCATTCCTCTTTATAATAGGTATTTATTAGTGTAGATTATATGTAAGTGTACCAGAACAAAAAAGAATCACCGTATCAAGCACGTTATGGAGATCCATGCAAGAGGCATAACATGTCCAGCAGTGGACGAGTATACGCTAAAAAAAAGTTTTATGTTGTAAAGAGAAGTCATTATAACAGTTCGGAAGCATACAAAAATTACAACTTTCTCTTAAAATCCATCGGTCCAAACAATAAAGAAAAAATATTATACCTAACCTATTGGAGTTTATATCTAGTCTTTAGGTACTTGAGTCGGTATTCCGAGCACGGTTCGCAGTATCATTATTCAGCGTAAAACAAACAACGAGCTCAGAAGTTTCAGCAAGAACTATATAACGACAGTTGAGCCCCTTTTACAGGGTAAGTGAGACCCCTTCACTTTGGTTAACTGTGATACGGTTATACAATGTTGTTACAAGGTTTCAAACTAATTATTCTGTGTAAAAGGCTGTTAACAAGCCTCGGGAGGTTTGTGAGTAATAATCGATATTAGTTTGCGGTAGTTTAGAAAGGTTATTTGTCTAACAGGGGTATACGAACCCTTTTTTTTAAAGATAAAATCCCTGATGTAATGGCGAGACTTTCTTTGACAGATGTGCCTCAAGACTGACTTTCCCGGTACGTCCATGCCATAACCAATGAAATTACACAGGGCTGCGATGGCAAGCTAAATCTGTGATGTTTGATATAAAAAGGTGTGATACAAAAAATACGATGTATTTTCAATCAATCTTACTAAAGAAGTAAATCAAGTAAAATTTTGCAGTACCTATAGGAAACTTTGTCAGTGAAACTGCTGCTTTTTTTTAACATATTTTTATTCGTAATCAGAAGACTCATTGAACCCCAAAGCGGAAAACGTGGCGTTAACAAACGTTCGCTTCAAATTTATACAGCACGGGGCCTAATAGAATCTCCGGGGGCAAAAGGGGAGAATTGGGTCAATGTCGGCATTCAACTGGTAACACCTACCTACACGACTCTCCCCCTGTCACTTGCGGGACTCGGACTTGTTATTTATGTCTTACTAGCGTTTTACTGCGGCTTCGTCTGCGTAGAACTGGTGTTTTATTGATAAAGTGTTGTGATTGAAAAACATTAAATCATTATGTTAGTAGAATATGATGTAGGAAGAATAGAATGGAATAACAGCACCAAGGTTAAGAAAAATAATGGGAACGCTCTTTTTTAGTTTGTTTCTTTGAAAAAAAACATGGGAATTACCACATAAAAAAACATATTAATATCGACAGACAGTCACAAAGACAAACATAGATATCAGACAGAATACCCCCCTTTTTTAGGATATTAATAAGCCTGTCACGTGGACCCAAGCTGAAGGGAGCTGACTTGATTAACTATAGTACGCTAGCGAAGAGACACGTGGCAGCAGAGCCAACACAATCTATGTAAGGTTGTATAGGGATTTGGTTCAATTTCGCTTTGTTATGTACTCGTATATTGTGCTGGGCCTGACATGCACTTGATTGATATACTATTTAATCATCTGTACAGACTGTTAATCACGTCAGTGCTGAGGTTTTTGGCTGGACTGTAAAGAGAGTGTAAAGGCCGACTATGATTTTTGCCGACTAGGGTAAACGCCCCAGTAATATGTTAATCTAATTACTAATCGTGCGTTTTTCTGTTAATATTAGAATTCGAAACATTTGCATCTGTTTTTAAGATGACCTATTTTTTCGTGTAATCAATGGTAAGGTATGGCTGCTTTTTTTACCGTCTTGTATGAATATTACACGCGTGTGAAATTACTGGTTTATCTTGTTTGACAATTTCATGGAAAAAATAGATTACACGCAAGAACAGTGTAATTTCGACACCACATTTGACGTGTTTTAGGTTCTAAACCACTTGGAAGTATAGATCTTTGCTTAGATCGTGAGTAATTTTTTTTACTTACATTAAATACAGATACTTATTTTACAATAATATCGTTATTTTTACATGATAAATTACTGGCTATAATATAGTCAGTAAATGAACCTTTGCGTTCATTCACTGGGTCCAGTACATTTTCCTATTAAACCTATCTATGCACTTCATCTAGGAAATAATGGAGGAATGAAGGGATATGTTCAATACTGCACAAACAGATGCTCGAGTTGATGTTATACAGCGTTATAAATAACGTGTTTTTATATTCTATAAACTAGTTTTAGTCCATATTTCTTAACGCTAAGCAATTTTTTATGATTTTATACTCGAAGTATTTAGCACCATTATTTCTATAGTCATCCGACAAAATACGATATCGTGTCATTATGCACTACATCTGTAGGTATTTTATTAATTTGATGGTGGCGGTTTACATCCCACATTTGACATACCAACGATTAAAGAGATGCAAAGAAAATATTTCTCTATATTACAGCTGGTCCACGTGCTTCAAATAAGTACAATAAAAATGTTTTCAATCTGTGACACGTAACGTAATAAATGCCGTGCCTATACATATTGCACAACTGATTTCTATTACGTTTTATTATTGTAACGGATAGCGAACGATTAAAATGTTGACAATGTTTGTATTTCTCGCTACCACATTTTTACTGACGCATAAATTAAGTTTACGAATAATAGAATTGCAACAAGGGAGCAAAGTTGGTTTTTGTGGCGAATGTTGATTTTGAATCCGGGGTACCTAAGCGAAGGATTCTATAATTGAATCACGAGCGTAGTGAGTAAGATTCTATGTTAGAAACCTGAGCGCAGCGTGGGATACAAAGACGCGCGATGCAAATAACTTAGGTCTCGTATTGCACACATATCGCACACCTAGTACAAAACAGTCGTAACTCAAAAAGATACTTTTTTCAGAATCAGCAATAAACTGTTTGTCGGCAAACTATACATAATGGAAGCTTGGAGGCTTGATTTTATTGTGAAACATGGGTAACAAATATGTTCCTCATATAAATACAATTTTTAAATCATGTATATAAGCGTAAAAATAATAATATCCAGATAATACAGTGTTTTAGAATCAACTTTATTAAAAATTTACGTTTATTTTTAGTTAGAACTGTTTTGTGTATAATTTATTTATTTAAATCGGTTTTGGTGAAAGGAATATATAGGAATATATAGATAGTGAATGGTTCAATAAAAGTGTAGGTCTTCTGGATTATTCTAATATGTTTCAGGAAATGTGATAATAAAACAATGTGTATGTTTAGAAAATCCAATTTAGTAATGTAAGTAAATAAGTTTCATGAAGTAAATATCTGGAAAATAAATAAAAAGTATCATTTTAAATTCAGTTAACTGTTTAAATTAACATTTTTTCCGTCTCAATATTATTTCTGTCTGCTTAAAAAATAACCTCCTTCAGGTATGCTTGCCGCCTTGTAGCTTATTGAGATTTTGCTGTGAAATAGGGATATGAAATAATATCCAAAATTAATGCGGTTTTATCGCATTTCCTAACATTATTATAAAAGTATGACAAAATCAATTTTTATTCTCATTATCTTATTATATTTTTCTTAATTAGGACTTATGACTAAAATAAGGTAGACATAGTTAAATGGCATCAATGAGATTAAACAGTTATCAAATGACAATAAAAAAATATATCAAAACTTAAACATGAACATATCAAAACTCTTGGTGTTTTATAATATAACAACAAATGAAATTAATAACATTATTTATAAAAAATATTTAGGTTAAGCTAGGTACTGTAACTTCTACAATATTTTACATTTATCATCACTCTAAAATCCAATTTACTAATGTAAGTAAATAAGTTACATTAAGTAAATATCTAGAAAATCAATAAAAAGTATCATATTAAAGTGACCCATCGGTCAATCGATTTGTGCGAATCTTCATTTGAAGTTACATTTTCCGGTTGTAATTGAATGTTATTAGACGGCCAATTGAGATTAACATTTTCTTTGTCAGATTCAATAACCGATTTTTGTTTCGATTGGTCAATCGATTCATGCAAATCATCTTTTAATGATACTTTTTCCGATTGCATTTGAATGTGGTTAGACGGCCAATTGAGACTAACATTTGCTTTGTCAGTTTCCTTTACCAAGTTAACAATTAATCGGCCTCGACCTTTCATTTTTCTAAAAAAAAGCACACCAAAATGATTTAGTTAATTTATCAATCATAAAAAGCGTATTAACTCAAAAAGAATTTAGTAAGAGCTTTATTAGCAGCCGTTAGTGTTATTCAAATAATAAAACAGTTGCAACATAAAATATAATGAATAATGATACGGGACATTAAAAAAAACAGTTTTGCACTGTACGTTCAAAAGATAATCGAGTTAAGCGATTGATTCACCAAAACCGTTGCAAATAGAAATTTAAAAAATAAACTCACAAAACAGGCTCAAGTCAAAATAAATAAAGAATTTTATCCTTACCTTGGTCATCTAAATAGTATCAACTCGAATTTCAGTACAATCGCCTGGTCTATTTGTTCAATTTTATTTCACTAACAAAGTAACAACTCAAAATACTACTTGAATAATTTATAGTCTAAGTCAACAAAACTGATAAAACTCGAAATAAACCGGTCTTGGACAAACAGCGTGCGTGCCTTCCGTGTAGCGGTCGGCGGCGAACTGACAATAGTACTGTTTTGGCGGGGGGAGGTAAGAAATGGTTGCGTCATCAAAAGGATGTTACAACGCCACCTATCCGCGAGTGTTTAAAACATTTTTAATTCTGTTTTATTGGCTTACGCGGTATCGTGTGTAGAATTTGAATATGACATTAACTAAAAATATACAAATTTTGAGTTAATACTGTTTTGTACTAGGTGTGCGATATGTACCTACAACTTTTTACCTCAGCAGCGAAAACATTATACGTAAAACATGGAAAAAATTCAACCACGTATGGGTTTGCTGGATAAGTAGGTAATTTCACGTAATCATTATATCCGTGAAACGATATTTCATTTCGCTTTTATTCCCATTCTTCATTTTACCCAATTTCATTTGTCCCCGTTTGATTTTATTACCGTTTCTTTTGCTCTCGTTCGACTTTCGTCCCGTTTGACTTCAATCCCAGACGCAATTTTTCGCAAAAGTTATTATAAGTAGTCTAGGTACGTTTAAGTTATCTATATATGTTTGTTTTGAAGCAGGGCCGAAGGGCCAAATATCCCAGAACTAGCAAGGAGCTCCGTTGACTTTGTCAAATTCGTCCGTCTAAATATTTATATCAGAGACTAAAGTACGTAAGGTTTCATATTATATACACCTATCTTTATTTAGAGTCGTGCAAGCAAGACTTCAGTAAGTACGTACATAATAGAAATAAAAACATTTATCCATAACTTCTCCGAGCCATTTTCATTAATTTCCCGGAGGGCCCCTTGAGGCTTCCCGTCCTGTTTCGGAAAGAAAAGGAAATGAAATGTCACTGTTATTTGAGTATTTTTTCATAATTTTCTATTGAGGTTATTTCAACATACAAAATTGCTTGTTTTTCACAAATATTGTAAATTGACAATGTTTTTAAATGCCAGTCAACCTGCCTGTTGAGTCATCTAATGAATTATCGTACCTAAAATTTCAAATATCTGTAAATATTATATTATTCTAAGTTATACAAATAAAATTTCACCATAATAGATTTCGGAGTTAGGCGTCTGATGCAGTATCCTATAAGGCGCTGGTTTTGTGTCCCTTACGCTGTCTAACGTACTAACAAGAAGTGAAGAAAGTCCAACAGATTTTCCATGTCCTTTCCTTCTTTGAAGCACGAAATACAGGGTAGTCTCATCGCTATCCCTGTTAAACACAAACTGATTAAGGGATTATCAATAATAAACGCATTTAAAACAATTTCACATCTGTATTTCAGCCGCATACGAACAGAAAAGATAAGGCACTACTTAAACTGTACATTACCATAAATATCAAAGGCTAGCGAGAATACATTGTCATTAACTTTACCATTCCGATCTATCAGCACTTCAAAACGAAATTTGTTGGAAATTGCAATTTGCAATTTGCAATTTGCAATTGGAATTTGCAGAATACTGCCGCAAGAAACTGAGTTCCATTTTCAATAAATAATTCAGAAATACTTATATCGTTGTCTAGTAACCATAGTACAAGCCTAGAGCTTAGTCAATTGGTGTGACATTGTCCCCTGATAAAAAAAAAACACGGCCGCCTGGTGGTAAGTTGGTTGGACCGGTTGTCTCATCCATACACCGGAACACTACAATACAATAGTTTACTGATAAAGCCATGGTCACATGTCAAAAATGACTCATTAAGTGCATAAAACCACTGACTGACTAAAATGCGTTATTATGGGATTTCTACTCTTGCAGGCAACTGGTTTAAATCTTATCTCAAAGGCAGGACTCAATATGTGGAAACTGAAAATGATAGCGGTGAGCTCGCGAAATCACCATTGGTAACTATAGAGAGGGGTACCCCCCAGGGATCAATTTTGAGTCCTGTTCTGTTTATTTTATTTACAGCGGATATCTTGAGGAGTATTAAACATTGTAAGGTACACCTATACGCGGATGATACCCAAATTTACTTTTCTTTTAAGAGCAGTGAAACAAGCGTTGCAGAGAGGTTAGTCAATGAAGACCTTGCTGCCATACACCAATGGTCGACGAGGAATAATCTGGTGTTGAACCCATCTAAGACTAAGTACATGGTTCTTGGAACAGCCAACCAGTGTAAGACGATTAAAGAAATGAATCCTATTATAAAACTGGATCAACAAGTAATTGAGCAAGTCGATGTATCCAGGAACCTTGGTCTTATGATGGACAATGAGTTGCGTTTTGTGGAACACGTTAAACTAAAAATTAAAACCGCGTTCTACAGATTGAAAGTACTCTATAACTTACGGGAGTGTTTGTCAGAAAAGGTCCGCAAGTTGCTGGTGGAGGCCCTTGTACTTTCACATTTTAATTACTGCGACACGGTGTATGGACCTAGGATACATGCAAAAACAGCACGGGCTATACAAAGAGTGCAAAACGCATGTACTCGTTTTTGTTATTCCGTCCCAAAACGCGCGCACATAACCCCCTTTCTAAATGAAAATGGCTCACTAAAAATGGCAGCGCGAAGAGAACTTCATCTAACGTTGCAAGTGTATAAAGTAGTTCAAACGCGAAGACCCCAGTACTTATTTGACAAATTTATTTGGCCAAGTAATAAAACTGAAACAGATCGAGGCGTTAGAAGCATGCACGCCAATAAAGTCATTGTGCCTAAACATAAATATATGGGTTTCAGAGGTAGCTTCCGATACAGAGCTTCAAAAATATGGAACGATCTCCCGCCTCCACTACGCACTAAAATGTCACTACCAACCTTGAAACTTAAAATTCGGAGAACTCTTTTTGAGGAACAGTTAAGGGATGGCTGAGGCAGATACTCCTTCTTGTTTCTGTTTTTCTTTTTCTGTTTTCCTTTTTTTTTTATTGTTTGGTACATGCTCATCGGAAAAATAAAGTCCTACTAAACATAAAATTAAAAATAATTTCTGGGTCTAGGAATGCTCTGTCTGATTAATTTATTAATTTATAAAAACAGTCTTTTTGTATTAAGTGGTTGTGTTAGGTTAAATATGCTAAATATGCTAAATAAGTTTTTGTCCCTAAATTAGTGTTAACTACCCCGTTCTGTATTTAAAAGTCGCCGACTGAACGTGGGTCGTCGTAGTATGTCTTTGTTCTGTGTTTGGTTTTGTTTTATGTTTTATGTCGTGATGTAAGCAGTGTGCCCTTAAGGCTTATTCACACATTGAGAGACAGGTACAGGCTGAAAAACAGCGCTGTGTAGACCTGTCTCACAGCATATGCTGAGTTCTGAACCTTTTGCCATAAATCTGGTAGACATCGTTAAGACTTGTTGTAGTTTTTGTATGTACTATATTAAGGAATAATATGTATAACTACTGTGCTGAGAGGGCAATAAATCTTTTTCTGTTTCTGTTCTGTTTCTGTTTCTGTTTCAAAACATTTGACAATATTATTTGTTTATTATATGATCGGTAGTTTGAGAAATTCAATCAATTCAAACACTGCTGCTTGGCTTAGCGGTGGTTAAGCACAAGATGGTGATTACGGAAACGATCTAGATAAACCCTGCAAAAGTCCTACCACCAGAACTAAAGTAACTTTAGTGGGTGTGTTTAATTTTGTTCGCAGGTTTCGTCGTCGAGCAAAGTGGTAGGTACATACCTACGAGTGTGCAGAGTATACTTTAACTATAGTTTACCTATTAATAATTTACCAACGAATTGAAGATTCAGTTGTAAGAAAAACACCCCAGTTATAATTTTATTAATAATACCACGTAGACAGAAGACAGACACGGTCGCGATCAACGCCTGGCAAATATATAAAAATAAAAATACATGTTCAAGGTACTTGAGTATACTTGATGACATCAATCGACGTCGCGTGATGGTATGTAATGGCTGTCTAGTCGAAACCAATCAGTCATCTCGTGTAACCGGGGTTATGTTACGATTCTATTTCACTCGATTGCCACGTTATAATACGGATAGCATTCAACGTATCTGTCACCCCAGAAAGGGAGAAACGCGTGTGTGTGGTTACTGCCTGTGGTTACTGCGGTCAGGTTATATTATAGGTAGGGTATAAAACAGGTTTATTAAATTTCATTGCTAAAGATAGACTAAGGAATGATAATTTTAGGACATGCACTTTGTATAATTTTAGGTAAATATGACTTTGCATAAATACTGTAAGAGCAGAGCATATTCGGAGAAAAACGTTAGAATTTGCATTTATAGACAGAAACGGTAAATATTTCCATTATTGACTGCCTAATAAAACCCACATATGACAGTTGCGATGGTTTATCGCTACACGTATCCGGCATTATACGTAATAAAGACCTAAATACATAAAACAGAAGCGGGAGATAAAGTACCTACTCACTTTATAATCTAAGTTACCTACATAGAAACAGTAAAATGCGTTGCAATGATGTCGTTTTTTAAATAAAGTTTTCATAAAGTTTACATAACATTCGTATTAATACTCTTTATAAATTATTTATCGTCAAAGTTAATAAGTGAAACTATTCTCGACCTGAAAAAACTAACGCTGCGACGCTGATGTTTCGTAGTTGGACTGGAGGTGAAACTTTCCTGGTGATTTGGTTAATTTATGATATCACTAGCTACTGCCACTTTCTTTCGCGTCTATTTCAAATATCGTTATTCCCTCGGGAACTTTTAAATTTTCCGGCCTGTGTCACTATCTGCATTTTTAATTTCATCTGTCCAGCCGTTGCAGCGTGAAAGAGTAACAAACATCCATACATACAAACTTTGAAACTTTCGCGTTTATTATAATATAACAGTAGGTACTCGTAATAGTAGGTTGCCAGTATAAAAGCAAGGGACTTCCTGACTTTTTGCCAAATGATGATTTGTTAAAGTGAACCGACTTAATTGGCATTTACAAAATAGGGGAACGCCCCAAAATCTTGAATTATTTAATTCCTTTTTACAATATTATAATCCCAAATACCCAATAAATAAAAATAAAAATCAGAATTATGAAACTAACCACTCCAATTGAATTGAAGTATGCTACTTGAAACAAAAGTTAGGTTAGATATGCACAGCAAAGTGAAGGGAAAGGTTTATTACAACACCTCCTGTCACTTTGTATAGGTATAAAGTGACAGCATGCGACATAAGTGATATTAAATTTGATGTTTTTTTGTGCGATTGGGCATATGATCAATAAAATAATAATAATAATAATGCAAAAAGGGCAGCTAGTGGCGAGCTGTTGGTGAGTGGCGACACCACGGACCTGAGTCCTCACCTCACCTCCCGCTTGCCTTCACCGGCCGGCTGCGGTGCGCAATGACGAGGAACAGACCCTCACTTCTGGCTTGCCTTTATTGGCCGGTCAGAGTGGAGTCGCAAGAGCTATATGCTCGAAGGGCGAATGTGTTGCATAAGTGGTGAGTGGGCACCTTATGGTCGTTTAAAGTCCAGAAGCACCTCCACCCTTAGCCCCTCTGGAACTGTTGCGTACCTGCTCTTATATGTATTTCGGGAGGTCCATTCCATTGAGTTGGCGAGTCACCGCCTGCCATTTCAACCAAAGCATTAGCCAGGCAGGCGCCGTAGTTTCATCAATAGCCTAGTTCACCAATCCATATCAGTTCATTCATAGAACCTATTATTAATATTCCCATCCTTCTTAAATAGTCTTACACTAACCGGTGGTTGTCCGTGGGAGCATACTTCTATAGTTTGAACTCAGAGACAATCGCCGGTTGGTGTCCCATAACTTTACTAAATTAAACTTGTCTAAAGGGCCTCTGCGTGTTGGCTTCGGCTCCATGTACGCCTTCCAAAGGTCCGGGACTCCCATAGTCCCGTGATTGGTAAAGACATACAAATAATAATAATACAAAAACCATTAACAAAAACACTTTATTTAAAGTAACACTTTAACCAGTTTACAAGTAAAAAGTTAACGCCATTAGGTATACTGATAATACAAAATACGTCTAGTAGGTACCGAATATGATTTAACTACTTTGAAAAAGCATAATAGTTCTTGTTTTGCACTAAAACATTTTTTTAGCATAATGGTTAAATAATTTGCACTCAATTATAACAACAAACTTTGGTGACACTCACTCATGTGGAATATAATAATACTTAATGTTTTAAGTAATTTTATTATTTAAGTAAATATACTTTGTCGGACATTTCTTACAGTTTTTGAGCATTATGCAAGTGAAACATTATACAAGGTGACTATTATATCTCCTAATTATTTATTCATTATGAGTCATTAAATTATGATTTCAAATAATTGTTTCGTGACTATACATTTTGTTGCAATACATTTTATTTGGGTACTATTCGATAATAATATAATACATGTAAATGTTATGATTCGGTAAGTGTACCCATTTCAAAACAGGAATTCTGAAATTCGTGTTTTTCAAATCCAAAAAAATATTTCGAGATTATGTAGTGTACCCAAAAAATAGACTGGATTTACTTCTTAGTCTTTAAATATATTAATATAATAAGCCATAGTATGTACATCAAGAAGAAAGTATACAAAGATGAACACACGGTATTTTCTTTTTCGAATGTGTATAAGGAACCGAGGTGCTACCATCGAAATGTGCGAAAAATAATTACGAGTATATTAAGAAATGCAGATGTTGTCTTCATCAGCATGCCAGGTTATTACCGGTAAAAACTGATCCTTCAAATAACACTGGCTCGAAGTAAAATTAACTAAGTAGTGAACATGCGCGCGTACGTGTGCCTGGATAATAAATGAAATTCCCGTAAAATATTTATTATGGGTCAATAAGGTTCAATCTTAACAGGCTTAAAAAAAGGAGGTAGAAAGTATACCTATCGTTAACGTAGGCTTAATGGAACGAGGGCCTTAGACGAGCCTCCGCAATAATAGATACTTAGCTACGTCCGATTTAACAAACACAATCAATATTATTCTATGCTAATATATTTTTTAAATACTTTTTTATAAAAAAAATGCTTTCTTAAACCTAACCTGAACTATTCATTCATTTTAAAGGTGAAATTCGTACAATATAGGGCTTCCTCTCCCTCACACCACTTATTCCTGGACCACCACTCTAAAAATTTCCTCTTGTCTGCCCGCTTTCCGCTGTCGTAAAGTTTCCTATCCTCTTAAAGCTCGTGTCCAGCTTTTCAACATTATCATTCTATTTATATTAATGCATATAACGTTGCTAAGCTGAATCAACGCAAGGAATAAAAAATATATATTAAAAATATATACAATCACTTGGCAGGAAGTCCGTTTGCCGAATAACCTTAAGCAAAATATTGACGAGACAAATCGAAGCAAGAAAAAAAAAAGAAAAATATTATTCGCTTCTGCCCTGACACATCTTGCTCGCTCGCTCAATGCCTTTTGTTTTTTTATAGTAGGTAATTAGATTGGTATGTCATTTTCTACACAGCATTATATGCAATACGATCATTATGCTTAACAACATTATTCGTAATGAAATTTGGTCTTGTGAATGGTATACTACAATTCGACCACACAAATATTCGAATAATTAATGCCAATGATACCAAATACGCTTTTGCAATGTTAACATTCGTCGACTAACTATCGAGCCAAGTATGTTTTGCCAAATACGTTTCGGACAATCGATATTATGCCAAATAGACGACACCCGTCCGTTCGACATCATCATCAAACCATCCAAAATTCATGTACAATCTGGCTGTTGTTCTACGCTTAGCATCATCATCATCGTCATTATCATGTTGGATGAATAAGTCCACTGCAGCGGACACAATAGATCTTCTCCAAAGATCTTATCTATGAACGCTCCTGTGCTTCATCCAGCTGTTTCTTGCAACCCTTGCAAGATTCTCCTTCTAATGGCAGCCATCTCTCTGCCTGACATAAGAACCCCCTGCTCCAAGCACACGCGTTTAACATGCGGTAATTAATAAAAAGTTTGAACGATGAGGATGATGCGCGAGGTGCAGAAGCCCAGAACAACCAGCACCAGCGATACGTCGACGTCCACCATCCGGAACAGCGAGAAGCGAGCCGGCATCGCGTCTATTAACTCTAGGAAATCGCACATGGTGCGGTGTTCTGCCGCCGCTGAGAACAAAAGCACCCGTTTTTTTAAGTCTGACACATTTTTTTAAAGTTCATGGAATCGGTTTTGAATTCTTTCTTCAAAAAGTATTATACGGGTCCGTAGACTTCAAAGGCAGGAAATTAGTAGCCTAAAAATATTTTTGGACAATTATGAAACTGGTAAGAGTTTTTCAACTATTTTCGCCTACATATATGTATTATACACAATAAAACAGAATTTTACTTACTCGGGTACTTGATGAGCTCTGTGACCACGAAATTTTGTATAGCGTCTACCTGTTCTGCTACTGCTTTAAGGATAAAGCATTTTAATAAAAAGTACATCATCATTTTCAAAACCACCGATGCCATGACACATAAAGGCTGCAGCATAGCCTGAAACATGATACATTTAGGAAGATATGTCCTTACAATAAGAATAATTGTGAATAGTGTTAATTGAACTCCGTATTACGTCGGATAACTCTACTGGCTGAAACGAAACAAAAAACTAAACTGCGTCCTATTTCATTGAAATCAATTAGGTTTGCTTACCGAATTTTTAAATGTGATCACGTCTACGCCATACACGAATAAACATATGACGAACATGGTGTTACACAACAAGTCAATTGCCATCTAAAATAATAAGACATTATTAAAACAACTACCTTTAATGCCAAATGGGCTACAGTATTTTAAACCAGAAACCAATCGTAGACACTAATCTAATGTAGGTATTCAATTTTCAACACAAATATTGGATTTATAAACTTGTACAGTTACAGACGATTCCAATGCACGAAATGGTTAAAAAAAGCATTTAATTAAAAATAAATAAAGCTTACCGTAACTTTTAGATGGTACACGGTCTGGTACGGTTCCAAAATTTTGCTATACATTTCAGCGTAAATATAGGCACCGAATCGTGTATTTCTTATATTTTTAAATCCATATCTTTGCAGTTTCCTCCGCAGTATAAGAATGCGGCTATACATCAAAGCCAGAACCATGAATTGATTCATAGCATTTAAATCTGCGACTATTTCCACGCAATAGATCGGTACATAACAAAGTAAAAGAGCATAATATTGCCATAAACGAACTACGAAAATTAGTAAGTCAATTGATTTTATAATGAACATGCTCAAAAAAATTAATTGTGTATATTTTTTCAACTTAGTAAATACTGCTGAAGAGTCTAAAGTGACATCAGTCAAGTAACAAAGAGTGAACAATGTGGAAATGTAAGAATCTTCACCGACAATTGAACACGACCAAATGACGAGGAATTTTACGAATGTCGTTGAGAAATAAAGATACTGCATACGATCACGTAATACGATTATCAAAAAACCTATATAATAAAGGGTCCAGAAAAGTGTTATGACTACACTGTAGATTTTTGTCCGGAAGTGGAACTTCTTTGGGATGTACATTTTGTTGTAAAGACCGAACAGTACACGAATTTGCATGATTAGTTTTATGTCACACACGTACTGGTCAAGACTAAAGAGAGGTCGCACGCCCACAATGTTTCTTGACATTTCTGCTGATATGTTCTTCTTGGCAGGATGCCCAAAAAGAGTGAACTGGTGCAGTATAGGAAAATAACGAACGCTATTTGGTTCCAGTGACCAAGATCTTGTTTAGGTTGTTAAGTAACCAGTTCTGTTAGTTTTTAAACTGTAAGGAAGATTTCGAACCGATCAATTGAAAAGCATAGAACTGACTAAAAATTATGGCGACTTAGAAATGTTATATGATGGACACAATGGTAGCGTTTGTACCAAAATACCAAATAAAGTGCATTAAAAATATCGATATTGGTATTACAAAGATTCAAAACGTAGATAATCTAGCTAGTACTTATAGTATTGATCGTATAATTACTTACAACATCAAACGACGACATACCTAGATTACAGATGTAGTGCATAATTGTTTTCCTTCGTATATTCACGGAAACGTACGAACGCGCCTTGCTATTTCAGTCGGTCACAGTACAAAAAGTACTGAGGTTGACTGAAGTAGCATGACACCTTCGTACGTTTCCGTGAAAATACGAAGGAAAGCAATTATGCACTACACCTGTACATTATGTCATTAAGTTCTACTGAACAAATTAGTTTTCATCTACGTTGTTTAAGATCAGTATTCAACTAAATAAACCTACTAAAGAGGATGTCTATGGATTGAACATACCTATACAAGTATATTTTCGGACACCCGTGACGTCAGCAGTTGAAGTAGTTAGAGATAATGATTTATTAAGGCATAGTTATTGCTTAAGTGAAACGCTCTTGATATAAAAATAGTTCATTCGTAGTGTTTGTGGCACATTGGCCATGAAACTATGGATACCTTTAATTTCTACATGTACAATATAATGGTGGTGGTGGTGGTCGTAGAGGCCCTGAAAATAGAGAATTGTCGGACGACGTCGTTAGCTAATCCCCGATTCCGCTGACGCATAAGTATATAATGCTTTTCTTAAACAATGTGAGCAAATAGTAAATGATGATAAAAGATACCTAACTCATGAAATAAAATATTTCAAGATCAAGTTCAAGTTCAAGTTCAAATCTTTATTCGCGACAAAAAATAACACATACAAAAAAAACTAATAAATAAAAAAACACACTTTGTCACGAAACGGACCCTGCTCAGCATGTTGCTAGCTTTACAGCCAGCGCTGGTCTTCCGCAGGACCCATTCGGTGAAAGCACGGTGGGCAACAACATCAGATACACAAATGACAAGGACTAAGAAATAATATAACTAAAATACTAAACTATACACATAATAATCAAAAAAAAGAAGGAAATAATGAACAAAAATACAAACATCGAAACGTTGCATCCCGCACTACGTGTGTATGGGCCTTTACGGTAACAGTGAACGCAGCCCACACACAACCGTTAACTACTAGCGCCAGCGGGATCACAACGAAACAGAACAGAAAACAAACCATAAACAAACCAAACACCATCAAATAAAACCGCATGGGATTGAGGCTACAAAACATATAACAATTACCTATGACTAATTAGCACAACAAATTTAAAAATAAAATAAAATTATGGTGACCTACAAACGTATGGCAATGCATGGAAATAAATATGGAGCATAACCAACGGGTGAGGAAGTGTTAAAAGCAACTGGTTTCCAGACACATATTCTCCTCTTTTAACTGATGTTCTTGTATGAACTTTTTGAGCTTATTTCTAAATATTTTAACGTTTGGCAGGCTTCTAAGTGGAGGCGGAACATTATTCCAGCATTTCGTGGCTGCATAGCGGAAACTTCCTCGGAAAGCAGCAGAAGAATGTCTGGGAGTTATCAAACAAATTACGCGCTGACGGCTTCTATCCCGAGACGTGTTACTAAAGGAGAGTTTCTCGAAGAGATACGCCAGCGCCTTGTGCTTCACTACCCCAAAAAGCAAACAAGCCAGATGTATTTATGTATTTTTTTAATTTAGTAAACACTGGCAGGGAATCTAAAGTAACATCAGTGACACGTGAAAGAGTGAATAAGGAGGAAACATAAGAATCTCCAGTCAGTATTGAACATGACCAAACAAAGAACCATTTCACTAATGTCGTTGAGAAAAAGAAACGCAGAAGCTGACTAGAGGACGCCTTATTAAGCATATAAATAGTGTAGTAATAATTCAAGAAGAGTGCTACGATTACACTTTATATTTTCGTCCAGGCGCGAATTTCCTTGGGGTGTACATGTTGTTATACATACCGTACAGCAAACGAGTGCGCATAAATGTCTTTATGTCGCACACGTATTGCTCCAGGCTGAAAAGAGGTCTAACATGCACAATGTTTCTTATCATTTCTGTTTTTTGTTTTCCTTTTGGCCCTTGTGATTCCAACTAGAGTAAAATAGCTTAGAAAAATGAGAGACTAGACTGTCTTATCTCAGATAAACACGATCCGGTTGGGATTGGATCATCTGTAAAGCGAACGATTTCACTGACATCAAAAAATGGAAATGCAATGAAATTATCAACTAAATAAGGCCTAAGTAATACGATTGACGCAATGTTTACATTTGTGACGATACCATGGTTACCATAATTTAAAGTAACTGTAATGATATTACAAAGATTCAAAACAAAGATATTGCAATCCATAATGTTGTTTTAATAGAGGCTATCTAGCATTGATCGTATAATACGTACCTACTTACGTGGGGGTACTTACCTGATGAAATGAACGAATACGCCGAAAATCAGGAGCTAGAATTTATTAACGCACTCTCACTAAAACCGTTACAAAAAGTTATCGCACAATTAAAAGAAAGCTTTGATTATTTAGATGATCGCTCGATCCGCTCTTGTTCGCACTGTTCGCCTTCCAAGTAAATAATGATCGTAGTCGCAATCGGTCCGCGTTTTATAGTCCCTAGTGTCCGACCAGTCCGGAATGCCTTCTGGAATGATCGATGGACTTTGACCCGCCGAGGATGACCGGGGACATTCGTTCCTGGAATGTTCCACGCATTGCCACCTTGTTTTGTTTACAATCGCGATGTCCTTGACTCACGGGTCTGGTATGTAATGTTGTCTCATTTCTAATAATGTTATTTCTTTCACACGCGTGTTTAACGTTCAAATTGCCAAATACTGAAAAGTACCTTAAGGGCCCATGGGTCCTGAAACCAACTGATAATTTGTTTTCAGGTTATAGCGTAATCTGATAAAGAGTAGCCTGAAACGGACTGAAAACATGTCGAAAACCAAGTCAAGTTGGTCGAATTTTTAGTATTCTATTATGTGATAGAGCTACCTATATGAAACGGACTGAAACGCTATTTCAGTCGGCTGAAAACGCTTTCAAAGCACCAAAATCACGATCGAAAATTAGACGCCTTAATTCACCTGTGTAACAATACCAACAATGAACGACACACAAAACTAGTGTTTCTATCCATTTTTATTATTGTTTAAAAGGTTACAGAAACAGGCAAATACTGCGCTATTATTTCGATTTCTTAAGCGCTTTGTCTAATTCAACGAAATAATTAGACAATCCACTAATTTAGCGGTAACTCCTCGCCAATTTCCGTATATATATATTTATATCGCTTGAGGAATGCATTATATATATATTATAAAAGTAATACTAATGTTCGACCATACTATCCGTCACCTTTTGACATGTAAATAAGTATGACAGTGACGGATGCTGTATCCACATTTGACACGCGATATAGACCCAGCCATACTTAGGCCCACCAGGGGCACTAACATGACTGCGTTTATCGCGTGACAAAGTTTGGATAAGGCATCCGTCACCTTTTAACACATAAATAAGTACGACAGTGACAGAAGTTTTATCCACATTTGCCCACAGTAATCATATTTTTCAATGTGGGCCTTTAAAACAGCTGAATGCGAGTAGTACCTACTGCGGCTCTATACTTCTCGGTAAGGTGTTATTACTTTTGACATGTTATCCTTTTGTTTTTATCTTGACCATCATTACTTTCAGGTAACTAAGAGCTAACATACGGTAAAGACACTGCAGAAACGAAAACACAATTCGCAATTCTATGGCAGCTTGACTACCTAATATGGAATGAAATCGACTGAACGTTTCGTTTTATAAAAATACGCCTGGAAGCGTATGCACCTTGTCTAGGACCTCAGGACAGATCAGTGGAGATCTTTGAGGAAGGCTTATGTCCAACAGCGGACGGGTGACATGATGTTAATGATAATGAAGCTTTTAAAGGCCTGCCATTGAAAGAACTAAACTCTTTGAGTGTCAGATAATCTATAAATAATTCTATTATTAATTTTTAATTAACACATAACAAACGAACGAATTTACAAACTTACTTAAAACTTCACTAATCTAACAAACCGTTACCAGTGGGCATTGTTCCCAAAATGCTGGCAGCATTGCCACGTTGAATGGCAAGGCTTAGTCTTTGTGCCAAGTACAGGCCAGCCTTTTGGTCACGAGTAGTGTCGATCAAGCGCTTTGACAACTCTTTAAATATACCTACGGTGTGCTCCTGGTCCCCACGGTCCTAAAATTTCGACCCCAAAAGGCTTAAATATGTAACTTCTATCAATATGACTGTATTTGCGCCTTTTGAGGGTCTCCGCTGATTCCGCCTCAAAACCAGCCTTAGTACTTGTTCCTTTTCTAACCGAAGACTTCAGTTTTGATGTTCCTCATAATTCATCGTGATCAAATCGATCTATACACCTACGGATAGCAATTAAATTAACTACGCTTCTAATCTAAGTATCTGCAGCATAACATTATAACTTTCGAATGTAAATGAATATTCAAAAATGATTTGGAATTTTAATGAGTTCCCTTCATGAGTTCTCTTCCCAAAATGGCACGAGCTGGCTTTGCAACATAACTATTTAACATTTTGATATAGGCTTAAGGTTTTACAACCAGTAGCACAAACGTTCATTGTAGCACTAGTGGTCTTATAGAAGGCACCTTCTGCCATTTTTAGGGTTGCGTAGTCAAACTAGGAACCCTTATAGTTTCGCGTTAAGTCCGTCCGTCCGTGCGTCTGCAGCATAGCTCAGAGACTACTAGAAAGCTGTAATTTGGCATGAATATACATAGTGACGCCAACAAAGTGGTAAAATAAAATCTTGATTTTTTTTATAGTACTTGCTTACCTCCCCTAGACGTAACGTGGGGATGTAGGTTTTTCATCAATTTTTTGATTAAGGGATCCGTTTATGTAATTATAAGCTTTAAAGCGCTATTTTTTGTTAGAGTCAAGCTTAATTCGCCATGGTAGTTGACAGAATGCTATGAAATCTATAATTGCAACCTGTCATACATAAATGTGTTTTACAGAATAATCCTTGCCGTAGTCGTTAATTTATTAATTTCAGAAAAGCTACAGGTCAATCGTGCATGGCAGCTTTTCACGTTTAATGTATTTTTCTTGCACTAATTATTTTTTGGTAAAATTCAATCCAAAAAACGAAAGAACTGACAGGGATTTTATTAAACTATTCTAAAAAACATAAATTAGGCAAGGCCACGGTTTTTTTGATGTTTGGTTCTAAATACGAAGAAAACCAACAAAAAAAAAGATGACTGAAATATTAAATAAATAGTGACCGCATAACCCTCCCGTTCAACCCTCGGATAGAGTTACCCTTGGTTACACAATGACAGTATTTCATTATTTGAAAACGTATTTATTTTTGATCTTTTTAGACAAATATTCGTCACATAATCATTAAAATCAGGTTAAACTTCCTCTTTTCAAGAAGTCAGTTCAAAAGTTACTTACGCTCATTTCAGCGAACTCGGCACTCTCATCGACACTCACAAGTCACAACACAAGAACTTCACGATAAAATCCGTCCACGCATCCTTCGCGACCGTCACCCGTCTGTCACCGCCCGAAAAATTAGGGTTATTCCTCCAAAACACAACACCGACAATATTACACCAAATTAATCCCTAAACACCGACTGCTAACAATCAAAATCGTCAGCGAAACGCGCCGCGTTTAATAACATGATCTTTCCGAGACGAATCCTCGAATTTTGAGGTTATCTTACTGATCGGTAAATGTAGGACACATTGCAAAGCCAGCGGTGGCTTTAAGGATCGGAATTGCTTGCACGCCTCCGGCTGTGTGTAGGGTTCAACCTCGTAGAAACGATTTGAGTGTGTGCTGTAGCGATAGCAGATGTCGATGTGTGAGGGGAAACGGTGTGGATGTGTGAGTTTGGGAGCGGTTCACAGGGCACTGCAAGGTTTAAACGTATCTTGAGATATTGTCGTAGGTCATGACAATTATTATAATAAGAATGTTTTAAAAGTTGGTGAGTTCATAATTTGATGAAAATTATGTATACAAGTATGTTGTAATAAACGCAAAATTTATCTTAAGACTGGACCAATGTTAGGCTTAGCGCAAAGACTCTATGTACAGATTGATTTTGGACCTCTGAATATAGGACATCCCATATTTGCTAATCTTCTTATCCTTCTGATACTTTTGGCTTTCAAATCCTCCTTTTTCGTATTTATATGTTACAGGACAACAGTAGAAGACGTGACTAAGCTTTCGGGAAACCAATGGATACAAGCGGCGCAGGACCGGGCCTTGTGGCACAACATGTAGAAGTCCTATGTCCAGGAGTGAACCTGATGATGATGATGATGACAGGAGGTAAACGAATTAACGGGTCACCTGATGGAGCATAACATAAGGATACAATGATTCGGATGTATTCGACAGACGACCCAGTCTTGACTTGAGCTAAATGGTATGGCACCCTAACATACAATACCGGTTTCCAAACACTTAGTACGAGTATGCTGTGCACCTGGCTTGAGCACCGAAGGTCAGGACAGGGGATAAATAATGTTACTTAGGTTTCGCTACAGTGAAGAAGAAGAAGAAACATGTATTCAATGCTAATACAGTATTAGTTAGTTACATAGGTTATACAGGATCTTCCATTAAGAATCATTGATGTTTAAAATTAAATAAAACAATGTTTTTAGTAATTAGGTAAACATTAACACTCAGGAGCAAAATTACCGGTTCAGAGTGCGTTTTTCATACAAACGAGACTATTTCGAAGCCTTGGTTCCTCGCCAGGAAATGCTTTTAGTGAAATTTGATCATGAATACCCCGAGCATCGATACAGGACTTCCAGAGTGCCTAGGATACCCAACTGGATGAATCTGCTGTTAACGCTGGAATTGTGCATGTTCAGAAAAACATCTAAAATGGCAATAAAATGTAAGGAAATGCAAATGCTGACCCAAAATCTCCCGCTGTGGTGATAACTGATTGTGCGATCAGTTAGGTATCTTAAGAACTTTTGACCTCCTCTATTGAACCTCGAAGTATCCACCATTAAACCTCACTCGAAACAACCTGGCAAGGAACCAAGGTTTCGAAATAGTCTCGTTTGTATGAAAAACGCATTCTGACCCGGTATTTTTGTTCCTGCGTGTATGTTAGTTAAATTTACTTGGACTATCATATTGCGTACCTATACTTCTTATCTTTTATTTAAAAGTGCGCCAGTACAAAGACTGATGTTTTCGGCTATTTGTTTAATCGTAAGACACACTATAGTATACGGAGTCGCATACTAATCTTAACTTACAATAATAATTAAATTAAACTTATATCTTCAGATTGATTGTTAAATATGCGCCCTCTTGTTCACCCGACCAACCGGTGCAGATCGATGCGAGGTTCGTAGAAGCAAGGGTGTGACTACACAACTAAAATGTCTATTACGCCTATCGTTCGCCCTTTCTACCTTATAGCGACAGAAAAGGACACAAAACTCGACATTTAACTGAATTTAGACACATAATAGCTCTCTTAACACTTCATTCTATCTAGATCAATTAAACACTCACACAGACAAGCGTATAGTAATTATGCTCATGTAGATAGAGATAAAAGGTTTTTTGTGAGACGCTTAACAGAATTGGAACTTTAATACAAGGTGTTTAGATTTAAAGTGGCATGTGGTATCCTATCAATGGTGTTTAAGTGTGTGTTTAATACGAAGAGGGAGAGGGAGAGGTGATAAGGCTGTGTTTATGTGTATTCGTGACCTATCTTTAGGTGTAGGTATTATCAGCCGGTGGCGGACAGAGTTCGATAATTATGTGTGTATTAGGTGGTCATGCAGAAATAACGCAATCAATGGCTTTAAGTTGTAGAGATGTTGATAAGTTTCATTGAGCGTTCAATAGTTTTTAGGGATACAATAAAAAGGAATTGATACAGAAACTTGAATTGAAATGTGCATAAGTAATTAACTTGGGCTTTTTGTGATTTTAACAAGACATGGTTTTTATTGCTGCTTATTCAACCTTATTTTGCATGTTTTTATTTACAGATTTATTCTAGTATGCAAAGAATTGTGGTAAAAAAAAATATGAGTAGTTTTTACCTCTCTAAATTCGAGATAATACCTGTATAATGATGATACCCTCTTAGGGCCACTTGCACCAATTATTTAAATTTATTTACTATGGTAAAACCTTAAGACACTACCTACTCGAGTTAGTAAACGTCAGATTCATACGAAAACTGTCATTTTAACTCTAGTTAGTGTCGTAACCGTGTTAAATTTTTGGTGCAAGTGACCCTAAATGTCATCCATCGCCTTTGTTTACCTTTAAATGTCACAAGTAAAAGTACAGAGGCGCTACAATACTCGGTTAAATCATATCACCTTTGACATGTTATCGTATTGTCAACGTTTCGATAGTTCTAATTTACTTGACAGAGTAATGGCGGCCAAGTTACAAACAATACGGCAAAATGGCTCTGCCTAGTGTAATGCTTTGATAACTACATAGAGCAGGGCTCGGAACCGGTTTAGAAAATACCGGTTAGTACCGCCTTATTCCGGTTTTGCTCCGAACTTTTAAGGAACGCGAACGTTTTGAGAACTTTATTTTAACCTTTATGAACCGGTTTAATTCAGGAACGGCGATTCAAGAAACCAACACGTTCGTTTTTGACTTGTGGTGTGAAGACGCGCGCGGTATGCGTCTGCATTAACCGGTTTTTTTAGTTCGAAACCGGTTAGTACAAATTAACTTCATATAAAGGTTCCTCCAAATACCGGTTACCAACCGGTTTATGCAATCGGAACCGAAACGAAAAGGTTTTGCGTCAAAATGTAACCGGTATCCGTGCCCTGAAATAGAGACTAATACAATTGCATATTATTCGCGTAGGTGGCATCGTAGCACTTGTTACGTCTGCCCGCTACGAGTGCTACGACAACGCCTCCATGTCTACGACGACGCCCACGTTTAATGGAAATGCCAAGGAATTTATAAAATTAATTACTGTTACTTAATGTGAGAAAATTAAGCGAAAATAGAGGTGCAGTCGAGTTCATAATTATGTGTATACTTATACGAATTATCGCAGCGATTAAAGTGACAAGGTACTAAAGTGTATACAATATTTATGAACTCGGCTGTACCTAATACAACAAGTTTTACAATTAAAATATGTATATTCTTAACGATATTAAATACTCGTAGTTACTAGCGTGTTCAATATTTTTGAATCCCGTAGCTCAGAGTTACGGCCAATGCATTTATTGAGTAATTTAAATTAAATCTAATGTCGTGTTCACGTGCTTTTCTTTAATATTATAAGATTGTTTGATGTTAACGATAGGTAGGAAGATTAATAAAGAGGATTTGAATATAGATAAGTATTAGGAAATTAAAAAATATACAAATTGATCTAATCTCTGCTCACTAATCCAAATACTATGGATAGAACAATCGCACTAGATATTTGACCTATTTATTACGACAAACGATACACATGCTAAGATAAATAAATTGATATTTTAATATATCTAAAAAATAATCTTGGGAAACAAACATTTACCCTTCTCAGAATTCAAAACATCCATGATATTTAACAGAAGTAAACTAGCAAAAACTCGGCAGCGTAAATCAGTTTTATAAGCTGACTGTACTCTTGACAAGAGGACAGACAGCCTACACGCTCAATAAATGCCTCCCTATCAATGTTATCTCTGCAACCCACGTCGCGCGCCGTTTGACCTCCGAATCGATGGACTGCGTTTGTTATTGTTCTATCCCTCTCACACCCATCAACATTCAGTTAGCACTGTCCCTCTCGATTCAGTGCTAAGACGTCACCGTCAGCCAATAATGAGCGCTACACGTGGACTTGGTAGTTTCCAAATTTGTGACTAGATGGCGTTAGGATGCGTGATATGACTTTGAGGACATTAATATTGTATCATTATTTTGCAACGGTCGGGTTTTACGTGTTCTTATTTTGGGAAACGTATGGATATAAAACAGTTTATTATCGTTTACAATGTTTCTGAGCGCCTGTTTAGTTTTATTGGTTCTTAATGAGCTCATATAAATGTTTCCGAAGTACGCAAGGCAGACGCGTGGTTTTGTAACAGGTTTTTACGCTATTTGTTAAGCACGTCCTTTATGGTAGTTTACATAGATTAAGACGTAAGTTAGTGACGTTGATAGTACTTTAAGTGTTTCTTGTAATTGAGTTTTACTTGTTTATCTTAATCTTTATCTTTACATAGGTACCTAGTATCTATATGTATATAAAACAAAGTTGCTCTCGCTGTCTGTACTATAAGATCTTTTAAACTCCTCAACGGACTTTAATGCAGTTTACAGCGATAGATAGAATGATTCAAAAGGAAGGTATGTATAATAAACGTTGGATTATGTATGGGTGTCACATAAACCTAAGCGAAGCGAGAGCGGGTCGCCAGTTAATTCTAAAGCGATTAGTTTACACCGTCGGCCAGTTATGTTCTTAGCTATTTTCCTGTCCAAGGTTATCTGGAAGAGATCACTATTTACCGGTAAGCCCATCGGTTCGTGTTTTGTTTTGGTGTTCAATAAAGAGTTGTATTGTAGGTATTGTCATGTTGATGATGCTTATACGGTGACTCTCTTAAAGAACCTCCTCTAAGACAACTTGGCGATGGGCGAACCAATTGAAGAATCTTAAAATAGAGAATAGTTGTGGCACCTTCTGCAGAGAACTGTCCAGATAGCTACTCCCATCATACCCGCTAATCTGCCACCCAAGCAGCCATCTTGGCTTTGTTTCATATTTACAGGCTACCTATTGTAAGGCGTATGGTTTAATTAATTGTTTATTTTTAATAATATTGAGTTGAATATTTGTCATTGTATTTTGTACCTTGTTCCGATGTATGATTAAGACAGCCAGTGGAATGAGTATCATTCAATCTTCAACCTTATGGCCTGGACCTACTCACGTGCTTTCTCCACGTCATATCAATCTCTGTCAAACCCTTGTTTACTTACAAATTCAATCAGTTGCAAAATTTACCGTAGTGATTTTTACTTGCTAAGGTAAATTGGCATATGCCAAAAAAAATAAGTCGTTGGTTTTTACATTCTAATTCGAAAGAATAGGTTATTTTAAGTGACTGATTTTGTTAATTTTGTTAATTTTGATGATATTTGACCGAATAGTTTTGTTTTAATATCCTTATTTATTTACCAGACATTATATGGACGACATGATTATTTTAAAATTGGAATGGAATTTTCTAGTAAATAATAACAATTAAATGATATCTAATGATAAAAAGTGATTGTAATAGAGCATTAAAACGTACTATTTTAAGTGGTTTTCGCCTAGCCCGAAAGATATACCTAGGAGTCAAGACGAAAACGAAAGTCAAACAAAGGTTAATAGTACATTACTTAACAAGGGCTGTAAAAGAAAGAAAGCCCGAAATCGCAGGTATTTGAGACCCGAGCCGTAGGCGAGGGTTGTAAATATGCGATAGAGGGCTTTCTTTTTTACTGCCCGTGATGAGTACACAATTTTACGTCTTCACCTGGCCACAATGCGAGTTTTACCGTGCGCGCAGCGTGCGATAAAACTCACATTATGGCCAGGTGTTACGTAAATATACTTTTGCCGAAATATCCGAAGTAGATAAATATTACAAAAACTTAATAATGCAGGACGGCTTTAAAACCCTATTCCTCGAAATGGTTTTCGAGTTAAAGTAATCATAAAAATATGAACAATCCCAATCGTGCTAGTTATTCAATTTCTAACTAAGTAGCGCGGTATTGCTCCGACGATTAGTATATTTTTAGCGCACGATCTAACCGTGCTGCTGTCGGACTATGTAATATAAAAAACCTTATTACTGGCCTCTAAAATACCAGTTACTGGCAACTAGTGATTGTTGAATTATCGTCTCTGCCCCGTATATGCCTTGGGGCCAATAATCGTAGGCGGCCAACAGTAGTGCAGTTCACCCTATGGTGCTCCAAATCCATGAAGGTTCACCTTTTACGCAATATAGCAAGGTTTGAGGTAGGTAATATTCCTTGTTCATACATTCATCCAATAAAAATGTTGAGCATACAATGACAAGGTTCTAACCTTGTCATTGTGAATGTTATTGTCATTGTCATGTGTGTCACTTGATGTTCTGTTAGCAGTTACTAAACTAAACTGCTTAACATTTTCTTTGGGGTACTGTACATCCATATTTTAACAATTAGGTATTCGATAGATAAAAATGACTGTTATAATGGTGATGCCAACTTTGAGCGGTGATATTTCTCAAACGGCCAATCCGGTTTTAATGAAATCTAGTTTTCTTTTTAGGGTTCCGTATCCGATGTCCGTCCGTGATCGAATCCACTTTTAAGTTTTCCTTTGCGGTATTAAAAATTTCCTAGTGGTGACTGATGATTAATGATAATGTATGAATATTAAAATCAGACCACCAATTTACAGACATTACACGTTAAACACCAAATAAAAAATATAAAAAACAGGTACCTAACGGGAAGACAACATTTTAAACTGTATGTAGGTACTATATTCTTAATCAATCAAGAACTGTTAGCCTATTTGTCCGATTTAAAAACCGTGTAAGCCACGACGTTAGCAAATATGTAGTTTTTCTAAAAACATGATTTGTGAAACATGTCGAAATATGGGGTGTACCTACATTAAAAAAAAATAGAGCCAACTAGTTAGCAAGAAATGAATACAATAGTTAAGATATGAGCTATATCAACCAAAGCTGAATTTCTTTGGTGATTCAACTAACTCTTAGTTGATATATCTATCGTGTTGTTAAGCTCGTATGAAATCAAGACGGTCTTGCACAACAATCACATTCTTGTTAGAAGCGATCAACTTTTTTTTCAGTGACTTAATTTTCAAACTTGATTCACCCCAATCCGTCCTGACTTTAAGGAGCGTTATAGATAACGGGTTGTTTTTTTTAAATGAGTACCTATAGTTTATTACGGCGAAATAACGTTTTATTAAAAAGATAGTGAAGTAATTAAGGGCCCTCTCGTACAAAAAACGCTTTGTTTCAATGTATTTTTATTTTTTAAATCGTAAAACCGGTGAACTGTACAAGCGTCAAATTAAGTAAGTTTATAATTAAGTACTACAAAACCTGCAGAAAAACATGAAATACTAAAAAAACGCAAATGTGAGTTGAGCTTGCGATTACTCGATTCAAAATCGAATTCTAATCGGAATATTATAATACCAACGTTGTGCGTCGCTACGGAACACTCGGTGCGCGAGGCCGACTCGCACTTGGCCGTTTTTTATTACACAACCCCATTCGAATCGATCCATCCATGTGGGAGCTGCGATGCCGATACACAGACACATAAGAGTAGATACACACAGACACACAAACTTATAACACCCATTGTTTTGTGTCTATAGTTAATAAACGCTGATGACTACCCAATCACCAATTATTTGTTTTCACATTCTATAGATAAACGTTTTACGTGTTAAACGCGTTCATAAAAAAGGGTTTCTGTCAAAATTTTCATTTTGTGGACAAGATATTGTTGCCGACTGCAGGTACTTTTTGCAGTCATTATCAGCTTATCAAGACCAAAGTAATGTGTACCAACACGGTGGGTCTATGTTTTAAGTATAGCGGAGATCCTGTCGCCACCACTTCATCATGAGATTAGCACCCTGTTAGACACTGTAGTAGGTACCTATCTATTGCATTGTCAGTTGGTTTTACATATGTGGTCCAAATTTCAGCCCGTTCGATGAACGGGAACTGATTCAAAATTGAGTTCCAAGATTTGAAGCGGATAACGTACATACTTACATACAAACAGTGCAAGTTAAATAAATACTTGTTATTGCGTAATATTCGTAGATTTTGACCGAGTTCTTTGACCCCTTTAATTAAAGAAATTTGACACAATAGCCGGAAATACGGACGAAATATAAAAAAGGTTAAAAAACTCCCGAGGGACATAAAAAACATGCTTTCCAGTGACCGCCTACCGCAGCCACAAATAAAGCAAGACGATGTTCTTCACAAGTTTCAAACAAGGCTGCACCATTTGGCAATTGAATACAAACCTTACTGTAACGAAAATATAACAGGTTTTTATGTTTGGTCACTGTGGACTTAAGCTGTTCTGGCAGAATGCAGGCAATGCATCTGCGTTTGCATGTTGGCAGAAGAAATTATTCCTTGGACACTTTCGGAGCTTAAGGATTTAAAAAGAAACAGTGCATCAAAGCCGGTGTAATTACAGGAACTTTCTATGCACTTCGTGAAGTGGCCTTACTCTTGTTCTTTATTACTTTTATTTGTAATTATGTCACTTCACTTGTTAATTTGCAAGTTCTTTAAATGCAAACTTGATATCCAAAATTATACGTTTCATGGGATAATTACAAAACTATTTTTTTTTATGTTTTTCTAATTTAAAATTAAAAAGCTATATCTATAAAAGGGTCCTGCGGCATTTTCCCGAAGATGCTGGCAGCATTTCGTCGCTACACGCAAAAACACAGATGAATTCTCCTCCTCCTTTTTTGAAGTTGGTTGAAGAAGCAATAAGCACAAACACTTCATCACATAACACCTTCACACCTTGCCATCCCGCAGAAGAAGTATAAGATTAGGGTCTGCTTTGCAAACTATTTTTTGCTAACTTGCTATTTAATATTGTAAATGAGAAAGATTCGATGTTGTTTACTCAATCACGCTTCAACCGCGGAACAGATCGGAATGAACCTTACTGCACATTATAAGTTAGGTCCTGGAATAGGATAGTTTTTATCCCGGAAAACAACGATTATCGAAACCTACTCGGACGAAGTCGCGAGCAGAAGCTAGTTTCTCATAAAGGCACTTCTAGCCGGCTTATTGCGGATTATTACCTCCGCCCTTTGTGTTGTAATGCCGCCGTTTTATACTGTATTTAGTGTGCTAATGTTCCGTGTTTTTATCTGGGGGGTTATTATGATATGGGTATGCCTGTTTATTTTACGGTGAATGTAAAGGACAGAACTATAACAGTTATATAGCTCTGTCTTTTTCTCTCAGCGTAACTGAACTGCATAGCTATGTCATAATACCCCCCCTAAAATGCGGGAAAGTATAACAAAAAACAAAGACATCCCAACTGCATGTTTTGAAGTTATCGTCTATGTATGTTGTATTTTGATTAGTTACTCGAAAAGCCTCCATTCCTTATATTTAGCAAATAAAAAAAAATAGGTTCTTAATTCGTCGGATTCTTAGTTATTTGTGTCCGTGTGTGTATGCCCTGACTACTTAAAGACGATTTGGAAAGTTGTTTTTTGTTTAAAAGTGTAATCTTTCCAGGAGTTCCCATTGTCATCAAGTCAGGATATGATCATGGGATTCTGGAGAAATTGCGGAAAGTCTTCAAATATTATATGGCACACAGAACTATTGAGATTTGAGTTTAGGTATTTTACAGAAGCTCGTACATTCGCTTTAGAAATGCACCATTTAATTTGGTGAAGTGGAACGGATGATGAAGACCACAGATCCAGAGCTACTCAATACTATGAGTATTTTACGGGTTCCACTACGATTAGGTACATGAATATGATTACTTAGTAATTTATGCTTGTAATAAAACATACGGTGAAGTGGATCTGATGGTGAAGTACAAGAAAAACAATCATTGAACCGCCCCCAAAGAAGTATAAAATAACTCCTTATCAAATGATAATACGAGTAGGTCAGGCAAACTGAAGTCAAACAACATACGCCGAGAAATATTTATTAGGACTTGTATTTATACTAACACACTAATTTCGCGCATGCATGCTGCTTGGTGGTCAGGATAATTTGGTATAAGCGATCTGGACGGACATTGCAAAAGGTATGGCAAGGTTCTGCCATCACTACACCTATCTGTGGAGAGTAAGTTCACCAAAATGTTTCTACTTAGTCCCTAGGGTTCCCCAAGCTCTACCAATTGTATATTTAAATGGTCCTCAGAGCCACGATATGGTTTTAGCAGATTCAACAAGTCAAAATGCTGAAAAGATACTCGTAGTTATAGATTAAACGAATTTGCAGTTTTTTTTTAAATAATGAACTATCGGCCCGGCCGCGCTCTGGACTATGGGTATGTTTTTTTTTGTAATACATCTCGTCTAGATGAGAAAAGGCTAACCGAGACGACTTGATGAGGAATGGTTTTTTTAAATACAAATTACAATTCTCGCGCCGCTCGCCGGTTGAAAAGAACCTTAAGCGGCCAAACATACAAATAGGTAGTCGGTAGGCAAATTTATTTTATATTATTTTGAGAAGAATATGGAAATAGTACGGCAGCAAGTCATTTCGATTTTTCCGTTTTTTCCTTGCCATCGTTTTCTTATAATGGTGATCGTTATCTTCTTTATCTCTCTTCGTCGTTGTTCTTTTTAGGGATCCGTAGTCAAACTAGGAACAGTTATAGTTTCGCCATGTCCGTCCGTCCGTAACATCCGACTCGCCATATTAGGTGAACTATAATTTTCCCTCTTCAACGGAAGACCAGGGCTGACTTAAATTAACTTAAGACCAGCATTACGCTGAGTCGGACTCATTTCGCGACTACATTCTTCTTGTGCGTATTTCTCTGTTCTATGCTGTTGTTTGTCACGAAATTTTCTTTCTCATTTCTTTGTTTCAAGATGGCTTACAGGGTCGAAGTCGCGGGCAGCAGCTCGTTACCAATGAAGTCTCCTTATTTTTACTAGAACACATGATTTCGGACTTTAAGAGACATGAGATTCTTACATAAAAAACGTGTGAAATGAATAAAACAAGATTCCTAGGTACCTAAGCAGCGGTACCTTATTCTTTAATTTTGAATTTAAAGACATAATGAATTTAAAAACGTAATTAAGTAGGTAGGTAAGCAAGCACGGATGGTGTTTTATACCCATTAAAATAATCATTGTTAACTATAATTATAATTACTTCGATACTCTTTTTACAGCAATAACAATAGGCAGGTAACTACGAGTGTAAAGCGTGACACGATTAAATAATGGCCCGTAATAAATCGACAATAAGAATAATATCAGTCTTGAAACTCTTGAAGCATCGCAACACCACTAGAGCGCGTCGACAAGGTCACATCGCGACGCATAGGCTGAGAGAGCTGGCAACGTGGCGCGAACCCGACGACGGAGATCCCACTATCGTGGACCACGCGGGTTAAAAAGAGACGACGCGATTCCTATTGTGCATTCAGAAGAGAACGGATGTGGAGTGTGCAACTCGTGACCCACGAGAAAGCGGCGCTTGAAAGACGAATTTAATTTGAAAAGAGAATAAATTAGAAAGGAACGCTAGCTGGTTTGAATTGGGGACGTTATTTTATGGGATCGAGATCACGTTTAGTAAATTTTCAGTGTTTTACGGCTTTGCTAGAAATAACTGCCAGGTTTACTGTTGGACAACAAGTCCGTGTTCGTCCGTCTTTTAATTAGAAAATAAATTTAAAGTTCGTCTAATTATAAAACTTTTCACCCCTTACTGCCCAATAAACAGCGTAAAGTTTTCGATCTGTTAAAAGGCACAGAATTAAATTACAGGAATTCTTAGTAGGTAGGTACCTAGAGTAAGGCTGAACCGATATGGCTCGATTTAGCGATGAGGTGTCGTTAGATTCATCTTAAAATGCTAAAATAGCAGATTTAAAATTTTATAGGTAAGTTATATTATTATGTGTTGTTGAAGAACTCCATCGAGGGAGGCATCGGAGTACTTAATTAAATGCTTTAAACGACTTAAGTACTAAAATACCAATACGACGAATAAAGTTGGGATTTTAAAGCTTGTGTTTTGTCAGACTTGTTGAGTGAAATACAACTAGCACGAAACCTACCTGATGGGTACCTACCTACCTACCTTATAGGCATTTTATTAGGTATACGGTTACATTTTCGGAAATTTTCTTGTCTATGCCTATAAATACATTCTCCCCATCGGCAAATAAACCTTCCCTAGGTTTTGCACGAATGGGCTTTATCTTTGTAAGATTGTATAATTTCTTATTTCAGCCAATAAATAAAAATAAAAGTACTTCCTTAGGTGTAAATTCAAGATTACTTGCTGTTACAAAATTTTGAGAGAATTCCTTTCGGATACATTTCTTGGCGTTTTACAATTCCACCGATGTTTACAAATCAATTGAAGTCTTGAATTTAATCAATCCGTATCATTTACATTTTACATTATTTATTGGTTCTATCTCATTGTGTAAGAATGGACTATTTTTGTGTAACACTTTTAAGATATAAGTACTAGGCGCGCAGCAAGCGGCCGCGGTGGCGGCGGCACATTTAGGCCTAAACTCACGCGCCGCTACCGAATCTCGCTCAATTTTGGCATTCTCAAAGATATATATAGCTGAAATTTAAGTGTTTACAATGTGAAATATATATAATATGACTATGATTCTCACGTCCTTTATATTTATAACGCATTTTTTTTTGTTTTTTTTTAATGGCTACCTTGAGACCTAGTTTTAACCAAATTTAGTGAAGCACCATATGTTAAGGATGTCGCTTTGGAAAGTGAATGCTTAATTTCTGACGATTTTAATGAAGGTAGGTAGGTACTTAGGTATATTTTGTTTTATGTCATTAAATGGTGATTGTTCATACCGAGTAGGTAGGGTTATCGTAAACCCTTTTTTTATGGACACCGACACGGCTCGCTAATAATTATAGCTTACAATTAGTATTTTTTCCATCCTCATCCTTATGCCAATGAAGGCCTTTCATAGGTACGATGTCACACATGACACGGTTAAATCAATTCTAAATTTGGACCGCCGTTCCTCGCGCTTCGGTGTTTAAAGTCAGTCTTGAAATGTCAAGCTGCGTAGATTGTAGAATGTCATACTAGTAATATGTCAAAGTCACAGAATGACCAGGTAGTAAAACACCATCATCTTTTAAAGTCAAAGTCTTGAAATGTCAGGCCGCCTAGATCGCAGAATATCAGAGTAGTAAGCTTGACGTTGCAAGACCTTGACGTTGTACGACCTTGACGTTGTAAGACCTTGACGTTGTGAGACCTTGACGTTGTAAGACCTTGACGTTGTGAGAACTTGACGTTGTGAGACCTTGACGTTGTGAGACCTTGACGTTGTGAGACCTTGACGTTGTACGATCTTGACATTTACACGGCAAGGACGTTTCAAGATTTTGACGTCGTCCTATTTTGACATAATTTAAACCCTAGACATTTCAATACTTTGACTAGGTAATACCTATACCTACGGCGGTTCCTTGCATAAAGACCCTGTTTTGTTGTGATCTAATTAAAAATGTAGTTTTCTCATTTTTGCCTATGTTTACAGTAGGTATAAGACGGATTACTTACCAAATTTCAAAGTTCTAGGTCAACGGAATATAACCTATAAATTTTGATTCAAATTAGGTCTCACTTTATGGTGGACTAAGTCAGTAAGATAGGAAAACCTTATTTTATGTAGGTAGGTACTTACTTACATCTAGAACACATCAACACACCATACCTACTCAACTAGGTCGTCCAAGGCATACTTACCTACCTACCTCGTTGACAACGGTATCATTAACCGCGATTTCCTAAGGTGAGCGAATTTAGAAAACTGACGTAAAATGCACTTTACTACTTATTTGTATAGGGAGCTAAAGGAGCTATCGTCAGCTTACGCTAATCCACTTTGTAAGTTTTCGAAAATCACTAAAGTCAGCGTTCAGCATAAAGTCTAGGCGGAAGCCTAACTCAGGAGTTTTTCTACCAACCTAACATTATTCTAATCTCAAACAATAAGTAAACGCAAGAGCACAAACATTATATCTCAATTAATTTCATTATTATAATAGATCTCGATATCCTCGGGGCGTGCGCGCTTGCGCAGCCCCCGCCCCGGGGCGGCGCCCCGCGTCTCGCTCCGCCCCCCCCGACACGCCCTTCGCGGGCCCTTCACCTTGTTGCCCTTGGAATTACGATCTTAGCACCATTAACTAAGGTCTCTTGTAATTTGGAGATTAGAGTAACGAGAGAGGTTTTTTATAACGATTGGGATGATCATGACGTGGTGGGTTGGTGCCACTTGGTGGTTGAGAATGACTAATTGGGTTTTATAGTGTAAGAACACGTGGTTTATTTGACGCATTAGTAGGTACCTACTTCACCTTATTATGAAAAAGATAAAGTTCCGTAACTGGTTGTGAATTTTTTTGTAAATTTTATGAGATACAAGTAGTTGAAGCGTCTATATTTTTAACATCCGACTTAAAACGGGGTTGTTTAAAATGGCTCTGTTTATCCGTCTTAAAGTCTGACCGTGGCATCATACCTAGCACCCAAACAAATAGATAATTTCAATGTATACCTAAATACCTAATGTAGGACTATTTAAGAAAAACGGGAATATTAATAAATAGGATAGATGAATAAAATTAGATTGGTTTACTAGGATTTTGATGGAACCATGGCGCTTAGCTAGGCTGGCCAATGCTATTACCTACTTTGGTTAAAATGGCAGATACCTAGTGACTCCTCAACTCAATGGACCGAGCTTCCCAAAATAGCACCATATACATCACAGCAGAGAGGTAATAGTTCCAGAGGGGCTAAATGTAGAGATGCTTCTGGACTATACACGACCATAGGTGTCCTGTCCACTCGCCACTAATGCAACACATCCGCCTTTCCAGCATATAGCTCTAATGCCCAGCCAGTCGTCGACATAGCAGCACGAACGACGACGTCGGCGACAACGATCAAGGATTTTGAGCAACTCCGAATCAGAATGAGGCTTTGAGCAGGTCTATTCTTCCAAGTATTGCCATAGTTTATAATCCAGTGGATTTAACTCTGGACTCTGTAGTAGGACCCAGACTTTGTGTCGAATGAAGTCAATTTATTTGCGTGCTATTTGCTCTATGAGCTTGTGCAGAAACTTGCTGGAATATCCAATGTCTGTTGTTAAACATGGTATGAGAAAGAGGTTCCAAGTACCAAAGTTAGCTTTTACCCCTTTCTCACAAAAATATACCTACCTTAATTTGGTCCGAATATGAGACTTCTAGCCAAGCCATGGGTGACGAGGTAAAATGGCCTCGTTCTGCTGGACCCGTGGAATGCGGCTACTTGCTTCTTCACTGTTGTATGCGTCTGTGCGTACACCTTATAGGTAATTGTTTTTTTCCCGCGTACCTACCACTGTAACAAAACGCGGGGTAGGTTTCTCTTCGGTCTCAGGTCCATTTAACGAGCATCCAAACGATGTCCTGTTTTTCTTCGACTTTTTGCTTAGTGTCCTTTTCAACGTAGGTAGGCGGTTCTTCTTAGCCGCATCTGAACGGCCAACAGTGTCTGCTTGTGCATGGGATTTCTTTGGATTCGCAGCTTTTACCACTGCTAGTGACTGCTAGTCGTAACAGTGCGAGGGCGACCACTTTTTTTCTGTCTTCTAAACTTGAATATTCATTACATCGTTTGATGGAACTATATACATATTATTTGGCTATCTTAGAAAAAAACTGTCCCTTGAAAATCTGTTTTGGCGCTTAGCCTTACCCATGCGATGCAAACCGCAACTGTCACCGTGAATAATTTCGACTTGCACATGCACGCGCTGTGCGAAATGTGTTTTGCACGCTCTGACGGGACTACTTTAACTCGCCGGTCAATATTAGCTGCGTCCAGTTGAACTGATACCTACGCTTAAAAGATTTACATTCGTGTAAAGTTGTAGACGTAAGACGTACGACGTAAGTTTGCCGTGATTTAAGTTATTGTGGCTCCCAAGCGTCCCAAGGCACAGATCGCGAACAATAATACAGCAAATGCATTGTAATACTTTTTGTAAATGTAAAAAATAGGTTTTTTAAATACACTTTGCTGAACAACTCTCTATTGAAGACTGGTTAAACCAATCCAAACTCGACGAACCTCCAATTGAGAAATTCCTATAACCACCTTCTGTCTCCATCATCATGCCAGATTGATATTAAGCACCATAAATTATAGTTAGTACTGTATGTCATTGACATCACAAAAGTGTACAAAGTTTAAATGACATTAAGTAAGTTTAAGATCAACTTCATGCATTCGTTCACACGTTTTTTTTATAACGAGGTAATTTTGCACAAATTGTCCTAGTCTCAAACTACGCTCTAGTCTTTTACTATGGCCACTAAGCAAGATATAAATAGGTACTTAAGGATAGAAAACACCTAAGACTCGCGCTAAATATTCGCGCCCATCACACAAACCAGTTGTCTGGACCAGGAATCGAACCCGAGGCCGCTAGCTTTGTTTTTAGGCAGGGCCCCTACCAACCAACTAGACTAACTGCCAGTTGGAACATTTAAAGTTATTTGAAGTATGTTAGTAAATAAATAAAGTTTACCATTCGTTAGCTCTTTCCAAGACAAACCCGAAAGACTACTGTGTAATAGCTCTTGAAAAGGGTTTCGGATTCGGGAAAATTCGTCGTATTAATAAGACAGTGTAGTAAATACCTACATAAGTTCAAAGTTAAGATATAATTATGTTTTATGTTGAAAGTACATAATTTGGTTTCTAGTTTGAAACAAAAAATTAAATTGCATTGAGCATTTTAATGGTGCCGCGACCAGGATTTTCGGAGTCCCCTCGGACCGTGTGCTCGAAAGAGCCATTATAAAGGACTGATTCTCCCTTTCCCTGTCCACCTATAATTTTATCCCACATAATGGGACCTAATACCACATAAATGTCATAGTGCTTTTTTCACATCTCATGCTCGTAAAGTCCTTCTTTATGCTGGGTATAGGCTGCATAAAATCATATTTTATGCACTAGTGCATAAAGTGTTGTTGTCATCTATACTAAGACAACAAAGCCCTATAAAGCCAAACAGACGAGGTGACTGAATTAAATAAACTTGGTATTTTGATAGGTTTAATTTAATTTATTTGCCTTTTATGTTGCATCTAACAAAAAACAAATTTAAATCTATTACAAACTCGCATTATTAACAAAAACATTACAAAAGCAACGTAGGTATGACTTGGCAGTGTTGCGCTACTTGCGCTCGACCTAAGTTAAAAATCTAATGCAGAAATTTTAAAAAATATAGTTGTGGGAAAAAGGTTTTTGTCTATAGTTTTGGACTATTCATTAGGTATAGTTGTTTTCTATGTAAAACTTGTAGTGTTACGTAATTAAGTGAAGACGAAATAATGCTCAAGACATTGCCGCCTAAATCCAAGAAAATTACTTTTAAAACGTATGAATTTCAAAATCTGGAGAACCGGCAAACAAGTCAATACATTCTCATTCATGGTAAATCTTTTACATTATTACAGTTTTATTTTCTCGTAATAGAAGTGAAAAGCAGAGTGTTTAACTCGATCTTAAAACCCATTTTTATCCTCGAGTTAATTATCAAATAGGTACTATAAGTCTTGCATAAAATGGTTTGTTTTATGCCCTTGTTGTACAATTTACTATTTTTTAAGCCTTTTATCTTGAACGTCACTCAATAACGGTAGCTTGATCGCTTTAGCTTACCTCTGTTAATTGGATAAGTCTTCGTAATAGTGGTCTAAAGAAAATCTAGGCGAAGGTTAAAATTCTTCTAGATACCATTCAGAAAATCATTATAATGCGACCAGCTCCGCACGAGTAGCACGTCACAAACACAACGTGCTACACAAGTGTGTTTCATTCAAACTCATTTAATCCGGCCCTAAGTCCTACGAGCCCGGCGGGGCGAGGGGAGAGCGGCGAGTGGGCGGGGCCCGGCCCGCACGCGGCTCGATCCGCTCGCGGCTATGGGCTCCTGGTACCGAGAGGCGAGCCGGCGGAGTGGAAACGAGTGGGAACTTACGACGCTGAGTTTAGAAATAGGATAAAGTTAAAAAAAATGCTTTAATTTGTTATTGTTCTATGCAAGTGAGCATAGACAGTACAAATCCTATGTTGAAAAAAAATCTTAAGCAGGACTTGAGTTGAAACTTAGGAACTACATGCTAAGTGGGTAGTTGCTAGCGCTTCGTAACTCTATAAGACAGCCTTTACACCAGCAAGTAATCTGAGGGAAAATGGTCGACTGTCCGACAGTAACTTGCAAGAAACTTGCTACTAGGCACTGACGTAGTTAGCAGTCTTTAGTAATTACGGATTGATAGGTACTTTATAAGACACAGAAGCTAAATACAGCGTATAATGATAAAATCAGACTTGTACATAGGTAGGTAGGTATATTATCTTCGTCTTGTTGTACGGTTTGTGCTGTGCACTAGATGGTGCTTATCAAACCTTACATAAACTGAACGTAACAACGCTAATGTTTATTTATTTGTTTTACTTTTTCTATTTGTTACCATGGGATTATCGACTAACTAACTTAAATTATAGTATTCAAATTGTTTAGGCTTACTCACAGAGGATTCAAATATAGTACTTATTGATTGCAACTTCACCTAGTTCTTGTATATTCGCAATATATCGATATACAACTAGGTCGACTAGTATCGCATCGTAATTATCTAAGGCTCCATTTTACTCGGTAAAACCATATAGCTTTCGATATATTATCGTATTGTAACATTATGATGACTATTATTTACTTGACAGTAATTGCCGCCGATTTACAAATAATACGATAGCATGTCATGCCTAAAGGAATATGGTTTTACCGAGTCAAATCCAGTTCCAGATGTTGTTCGTAATTTCTGTCAATTTGCTAATGAAAGGCTAAAACATTAAGAAAATATCGGACAAGTGCATGGCGGACTCGCCTACCGAGGATTCCCTACAAATTACCTACAGTGAAAGAATTCTTGCATAAAAACCTTTCTTTTTGTGATTTAGTTAAAAATGTCGTTTTTAAACTTTTTCCTATACTTCGTAGTATAAGATGGTATTACTAGCCAAATTTCATAGTTCTAGGTCAACGGGAAATATTAAATACGTAATTTGCGTTATAAACGGCCGTATCTTTTTTTTTACGTTAACTTAGAAGTTGGACTTTTTCACAGCTTCAAGAGACTGTAGTCTTGAGTATATGGTTTTAATTTTAAATTGATAACTCCACGCGTTACCGAGACAAAGGGTCTTGACGGACGGACGGACAACAAAGTAGTCCTATAAAGGTTCCGATTTTTCTTTTTAAGGTACGCCAACGCGAAGGGAAAACTTATACTAACTAAACTACTTGACTTTCCTGTGTCCCAATACTTTACTTGGCTTTTAGGTGTAATATCATTTAGACAAGTACTTAAGTTACTTTATGAGGTGCAGTCAAAGATACCTTTAACGATATTTTTGCTCATAACTAGAAAAAAATACAAAACACTATTAAAACAAATGGCATTTAAGGAATTCAGACCATGTGCACCATTAGGTAAACACTTAATGACTGCTGTCACTTTGTATAAACAAAAACGAAAGTTCGTGGAACCAGGGACGTGACACACCCGCCTAATGGACTTAAAATGGGCATAGAAATAGGAACCAAGGTTCATAATTAGTTAACATCATTAACAAGCAACTGAAGAATAGTGTTCCAAGAATTTGGTCCAACTGTCCAAAACATCTTTGACTTCTGTTCTAATTACATTTTTTTTATCATTTCATATCGCTAGAGGTGGCAAACGAGCTCATGCAGTCCCCTAGTATGGTTGCGTTTATCGCATGATAAAATGTGGATAAAGCATCCGTCACTCTCGTACTTATTTATGTGTCAGAAAGTGACGGATAGAGTGGATTGCCATCTATTGCACACCCGGGACCTACAAGTGTAAGCATGTTCTGGAGTGGAGATCGCGTTCTAGTAGTACAGCTTGCGCTTCGAGTAGATTATACACGAGGGTATGAAGGTGTTCGTAAATGTAGTGTGTGGGTCGCCCTTCGCTCAGGACGACAAGGGGAAGCTATACAGGAGGGTAGGAAGGAATTCTATGAGTGAAGCAGAGGACAGGATTTATGGAGCGCCGTGGGAGATTTCAGTTGATGGCTGTATGCTGATGATATAGTGATAGTTAACGGCCGTACTCAGAGACATTTTGGAGACAATTCACTCGTTCCTTTTTCAAACTTGTGTATGAAAAATCGTCACTGAGGAAAGAGTTATAGCCGAATCCTTTATTCAAACCGCGGAGAGATATATAGGCTTACTTACATTTTGTATGCGCAAATGTCAAACATTAACCCGAAGTAAGCCTTATCTAGCCGCGGTTTGAATATAGGGTTCGGCCGTAAATAGTCAATAACTGTCCCTGATAACGACCATAAGTCACTTTCATCCATGTTTTGTCAATCATTTGATGTCATAGTGTCGTGTGTCATTGTTTATGCATCCTCCAAGTAATTTACCTACTAGACATTCAACTCAGATCCTGTTATATATAAAAGATCGGATATTAATTCTTAACATTGTTTTTATCATTGTTATCCTGCTTTTATGCTACCAAATCATAGACAACTCTTATTTTTATTCTGACTGTTTAGTGCCTTTCTAACGTGTTCATTTCCTTTTGAGCAATATGGAGCCGCATCTGGCGGTCTGCCCGGGGAACCAGGTGGAATAAGTTATTGAAATGCATCCCCAAGAGGGAATTTCAATTCCTCATAACTTCCGTAGAATATTTCATGTATATAGGTAGAAGTTTATTTTTGATAAGATACATATTTTTGTGTAATGCGTTTGTATTTTGTTACTTTAAAGATATAGGGAGGGATCTACTGAGTGTCGCTACGTTACGTTAAACGAATGTTTTGTTTCGTTTACAATTAAGATAACGCATGTCTGTTTTTAAATGCTGGTTGTTAATGTAGATATAGGAGTTATTCTATCTATAGATTGAAATAGATAGGTACGATGTATAAACTGGGTGGCCATAAAACCAAAGCTAAAACTGAGAGGGCTGATAGAGCAGCTAAAGGCTATTATTGATTTAACCCCTATGTTTGTTCAGCGATTTTTACTAGTTTCGGAGATTTTGATCATTTTAATGTGAATTTTGTTACGAAAAATCAATAATTTCATGTTTTGATTTATAACTTTTTCAGTGGTGTCTTGCATAATTAGAATTATTAAGAATCAGGGAACTTTTTAAACCTATTTGTCCGGTTTCTTTTTTAATATTTTTTTAAGTACATAAAGATGTTATTTCTATACAAAATGAAAAGCAAACTGGGACACCTAGTATGGAGAAACAAACTCATTCAACTCGTCATTACTTAAAAAAATGATTAAAAATAATCGAACAAATAGGTTTAAAATCTTCGCTGATTCGTAATGATTTTAATTATGTAAGATACCACTGAAAATCTTATGAAATAAAACATGAAATTAATGTTTTTTCGGGAAATGGACATAAGGGAAAATTACAAAAAATCTAATTAAAATGATCAATATCTCCGAAACTAGTAAAAATCGCTGAACATACATAAGGTTTAAATCGATAGCTTTTTAGCTGCTTCATCAGCCCTCTCAGTTTTAGCGTTGGTTTTAGGGACACCCTATATATTCTACTGTCTTAATGTTAGATGATTTATAGTGAAAAGTACTTGACTATGTAAACTAATGTTTATCAAAAGTCAGTTTTAATGATTCAATAATATCAATAGGAAACCTGAGTAACCTCTCTTTCCTTGTGGCACTACCTATATCATTTATTGCCAAAACATTACTCCGAATATTTATTTGCACGTAATAGCAACATTCACGTCTTCATATTGAAATTATTTTCATTATTACCTATTAATTATCTAGGTTGTTAAGATCTTTTATACTCAGAACATTGGTCAACTTATGAAAAGCTAGTAAATGCCGTAATAAAAAGGTCGAGCTTCATTCAAAACAAAGATCGTCGGTGGTCGTTCATGAACGGCACAGCCCCCACAACCCAATTAAACTGAGCGCTCAAAACACCCGTATACATTCACACCACATCCGTAAAACACGCACACAATCAATCACCAACAAAAAAACATCCAGTCACGTAGTACCGGCTATGAATTTATTAACGTCAAGGTGACCGGATCGATCGCGCCGCGTCTGCGTAGTTCGCCGCCACGTGGTTGTCAACAGATGGCGGTAGCGGTACAGCGCATGCGCCAGTTTATTGAGCGCACACAGACGTACTACGCCGGCCACGCACACATTTAAATCAATCATATGTTCCGATCTTAACCATACGGCTTCAAATTGCTTTTGCAGCGCGGAATGACGCAAGTCGCCTGGCTTGTTTGATTATGAACCATGCTTTGGTATGTTTTTAGTTTGTTTTTGTGTAGTTAGTTTGTTTAATGGTTTCGCCGCGGTCGTCAATTAAGTGCCGACTTGATCCGGTCACTGTTCAGGTCAAGCCTCTGGCTGTAAATTGATCTCAATCCGCTGCCTGCGCTTTGACCATAGACTTTGCCATTTGCCTTTGTAATGTGACTCTAGGACTATTGTCGTTGATGTTGATGCTTTGTTGCCTATTTGTTTAGAATTAGGGAACGTCGGTATTTTATGGCAAAGATTGATAAACCTTCTGAAGTGCTCGCTAACTCTTTAGATTGGTTAGTCCAGAAATAGTTGCACCTTGATTTAAGAATAAGTTGTTGAGGTGTTATCATTCTTATATTATGACCTTAGGTGAATTGAATATTATGTAGCGCGTCAGTTTTGTTTACAGCCATGTGCAATGTATTTGTATAGTCACTGATCAATCTTAGTAATAAAACAAATGAATTGGTATTAGACGACTAATGTCACGTTAGTCAAGGCGACTAGATTTTTACGAAATCTTGCTACTAATTTGATATACTTACTTAAAGCAATAATAATATTTTTGGTTCTCTCCGCTCATCTTAGCCATTATACCATTCGTAGTGGTGTTTGTCTTTTTCGATTGTTGTTTATATTGTTCTCTTTGGAGGCCCTCAACCTTCTTTGTGGATGGCGGGTTCTCAAGTAGAACAAGAAAGGCTCCTGGGATAAAAGAAGACGTGAAGAAGGCCGCAATATCTAATGGATCCAGGGCGTCTTTTCCACTTTTTCGTAATCTATATTGTCATTATATTGGTAATGTTATAGCAGCACTTATTAACCTTTTAAAATAGTATCGTCAGTGGAGTTGTATATAGGTATTTTATAGACTGATAAATCTTTAACTATAACACAGCAACATCATAACAATATTGTCTACAAAATAGCCGTTCTCCAAAGTAGACGCTGTAGCAGAATAAAGGAATTCTAAATTTTGCTAAGGTTGACATCGAGGATGATCCGTCCATCTTTGTGATGCGGGACAGGAGGAAAGAGTTGAATTTGCTAGAGGAAAGTTATCTCCTACTGAGATCGAAACCAGGAAAAACAAAATGAAGAAGGCAGACTGATGTTGTGAGTGTCCTCACTAAGCTTAATGTTTGGCAAATTTAATTTATTTAGGCAACAAAAAGAAAACGTCTTCATTATGAACTGAGGGCTTTTGACATAGGTACTAAGGGTCCATTCACAAACCAAAAAAAACCGTATTACAATGACTCAAAACTCTGTTTCCAACGTGATCAAAATCTGCTTTCCTCTCCGTGCCGGGTCCATGTGAACAGGGTCCGTTCACACAAAGCAGTTCAGTTTAGGTTGAGAGAAATGGACAGATCTATAGCAGTTATACAGCTTTGTACCATTAGTACGCTATGGTAACTCCCCTGAACTTTCCTGCAAATATCCAATACCGACTGGCCGCTGGAATCTAAGGCATGATTTCTTGGAACTATTAGCCATCTTGTTTCCAAATGGCAACATACATGCGTACACTATTTTAATGAAAAGGTCTTAGAAAAAATAGCAAAATATGGACAGAGTAAATTATTACTTCCTTTGAAAACATTCATTTAAATCTATCTACTTATACGTATCTGTACTTGCTTAAAAGTTTCAGAGTAAATATACCTTTGCTGAGACTTTATCAATCCAATATTCTAATTTCCCTCGAGACTTTAAAAACCAAATGAGAGTTCCTGATTCAACCATCTGCAGCTAATGCTCTCGGGGCAACCCTTTCTGCGCCAGAGCTGTTATAAAGCACTTATGCGACCACCGTGTGGCGATAATGGTGGTAATGGCGTGCATTCATGCCCTTTCCTACCGTTTCCTGGCGCGTGCCTTTATCAGCGCTAAATGCCTATTATAAAACCAGTTTTTTGGAGACTGTCTTTGCGAGTTTTTGATACGATTTGAAGCGATTGACATGAAGTAAATGAATCCATATTATTATAATAAATACGAATGTAATTCTGTCTGTCTGTCTTACGCTTTCACAGCTAAAACGCTGAACCGATTGCGCTGAAATTTGGTATGGAGATAGCTTAAGCCCCGAGGAACGACATAATGGTACTTTTTACTCGCGATAAACGACTTCTACACGCAGTCTCAGGCAACCACTAGTAGTCTGTAAAGAGATAGCAGCCGTGGAACTTCTTAATTATTTCAGGAATTTTCGGCTGAGTAGCACTGTTCAGATTTTTGTGTTCCGGTGTGGGGATAAGACAACTGGTAACATTACTAACGTAGTGGCATTCCATCCTAGTCCTTAGTGTTAGCAAGGCATCCACAGTAAGGAATGCAAAAAAATATTGGACGCAGATTGGAGATGAGAGGTAGGCAGGTGGTTTATCATCAGGTCACCTGTTGCTTGTTAGCTATACCTATCTATACTACTTATAAGAAAACCTCTGTTATTTTTAAACATAAGCTATATTATGTGTGCTCAATGCGTAATTGACAGAAAACAACCAAACATCTTCACTAACCTTTTTTTTTAAATAAAAGAAGTAAAACTCAATACTTGTCAGTAAGTACAAAAATACAGTAGTACCTATATGGTATTCAGATGCATATAAGTACCTGCATATACACAGGTACATACAAAGGATAAAATATGTGCAATTGAACATTAGTTGATCGTTATTGTTTAAAGAAGCAGTTTTGTTATGCTAAACACTGTTATAAAATACACGATAGCATACGACGTGTTGACTAATTCAAAAAACAAAAACCGGTCACGTAATGTGCTCTAATCTCTCAGTGCCTCTCTGTTTTCGATACAAGCAAAAACGAAACGCGTTGAGGAATAATAAAAACTTGTTTGTCCTGACAGGAAACAGAGATAGAAAAACTGTAAAAAATAGTTATTAATTTATATTTGTAGTGTTACTTAACTCATAACATGACTTCACATTATTCTTTATCTACATACCTATAAGATTGCAACTCGTGGCACGTTTGCGCATGCGCAAGTCCTTGGCCTAAACGAAATGACCGGTTTAAAAGTTGTCGGCACTGTTATGTCTACGTGCAACAATCACTTTTACAAATTCAAAAGTATCGTTTGTATTGAATGCTATTAAAATGTATGTAACGTAAAACAATCAATTTGTATGCTCATTATTCACAGATTCACTCACCGCATAATTTCTAAAAATGGGATTTTAAAGGAAATAAACCAATTTGAAATGTATTACATGCGCCAATATCCCTTTATTACTACAAATTATTTTTCGTATCTAATTGAATTTTTAACGATGTAACCTCACATGTGACCTGTGATGTGATTGTAATCTTAAAAATTGTAGAAATTGTTTTTCTTGCAGGAGACTTCTTACCTTGGCCACCTTGGTGCCCCGACATGATTCCATATAATCTTTAGCTCTGGGGCTATATTCTACTCGTTAAAACCAGTTATCGTATTGTTTTCAACTCGCCGCCATTACTGTCAAGTAAGTAAGAGCTATCGTAACGTTGACAATACAATAACAAGTCAAAGCAATATAGCTTTACCGAGTAGAATAGAGCCCCTGGGCTTCTAGCTTAACTGACCAAGTATATAGATAGGCTAGGCTAGGCTATAACAAAAGAGACGCACTGAGCAACAAGTGACGAAATATGTGTGCTGGCCAAACCTACCTGTCGTGTCACGTAACGAATCTTTAAAAGTTCAAATCCATTGTTTACATTTTTATAAACACAATCCATCCGTTTTTTTTATTTTCTGTCAGCGACTTTGTTATTCAGGAATTTTTAAATTTTCCGGGTTTTAGAGTAGCCTATATTTCATCCAAATCCATCCAGCAGTTGCAGCGTAAATTAGTAACAAACAAACAAACAAACTTCCGCATAAATTACAAATGTGTCACGCCTGTACTATTAGGATAAACGACGTGGGGTTCAAGAAAGTACGTCCGTCGGAAGATTGGATGCAGCCTGACGTTGTTGCAGCCGCGATCGCTTCGCTACGTGCACTTCATTCGTAATTCCGCACCTGCCACCGTTTTTCCTGGTGATCGTCATAATTATGTCAGCTGGCGGAGGTTCGCGGCAGAGACCGGAAAACCCCTTCATTTCACTAAACCCATCGACAGGGAAACCTTATCATGTGGCTAGCCAATTGTTAACCGCTTCTGTTGCGCTTACCTAGTCCGTTAGGGTGACGTTAGTAATAAGTAATATATAGGTATTCACCCTATTGATCGCCTCTCTCTTTTTACTTTTAGCAGACTTCGGCTCGCGACGTCGGCAAGTCATTGAATTCTGAGGTACTTAGTGCAATAATAAGTCAAATTTCTTGAGCACATAGAGATTAAAATCGCTTAAAGCTATTCGATTAACACTAACGAAAGAAACGCATGATAGAGTTTTGATTTGGTAAGTGCTAAGTCGAATTAACTATATTGTTGGTCACCTTTCATTGGAGTAAGCCGACGATAGTAATAAATAAATAAATAATAATAAATATCAGGGGACAATGTCACACCAATTGACCTAGTCCCAAACTAAGCTCTAGGCTTGTACTATGGGTACGACAACGGTAAAAATATTTATATAGAGAAATATATACTTAAATACATAGAAAACATTCATGACTCGGGAACCAATACCCGCGCTCATCAATCAAAAATCTGCCCTTACCGGGATTTGAACCTAGGACCGCTAGCTTCGTAGGCAGGGTCACTACCAACTAAGCCAGCGCGTCGTTGTAGGCTTTTGGGGTGGTAAAACAAGCATCAAATACCCGATCGAAAACCTCTTTAATAGTAAGCGATGCCGGTGACTGGTTCCTGAATGGCCTACCAGCAGCTGTTCAGTTTCTTCAATAGTTAATGTCATATTTACGTTGACGACGTATGATTGTTGAAACAGGTCACCCAAATAGTACTCTCTGTCGTAAAGCGTCCGCAGCGCGCTAAGGACAAGTCGTGGTTAATTTCTACATTATGACTTGTCTTTAGCGCGCTGCGGATACTATGCTTACGTGCTTTATGCCGACAAAGACCACGTGTGACATTTAAAACTCGTTGGCTAAATTTTGCCCAATACCCTTACCATGAGTTAAAATTACCGAACTCGCTAGCGATTCGAATGCTCTGTCCCTCGCACTCTATAAGAATACCACGAGATCTGCGAGGGACATAGGATTCGCCTCGCTAGCGAGTATGGTAATCGTTACTCATGGTAGCCGTACTGGTGATCAGTGAAAAGGGTTTATGAGCACAAACGACAAGCGAGAAATTACCAGAGCCAGCCGTATTGTGGAGCCAAATGTCACAAACCACCCTTTTAAAGTTTTTCCAGGTAACGTTAAGTATTACAGCAAGCGATGGCTAAAGGGTTGTCAGTGTCACCATTTCTATCCTTATCCTCGTTTGTACTACGAAATTTTATATAAGTATGGGAGGAACATGGAGGAACAGGAAATACTCTTGTCTCGTAAATCAAAAAGCAATCAAACACAACATTTATTACAAAAACACACTGCAAAAGAGCAAAATGAAACACGTCTGAAATTTCAATAAGAAACCCTATCAAATGGCACAAAGTGCTATGCTTTATACCTACCGTAACCTCGAGCGGCGTGCCGTCTGCAAAGTTTCAGCGGAACTCGTGATATTTATGACGTTTTGGAATGAAGTTAACAGCTAGTTCAGAAATTTAACGAGAATAAAGCACTTTGTCCCACTGCCGGCGAGGAAGCGATTAGCTATAACTATTTTCTCGCTCAAGAAACGAACAAAAGATATACCTAGATCCCGTGTCAATGAAAGAGACGCATATACTAATAGTTGATAGGTACTTCTACTCGCTTCCCGATCTTCGTCGGCAGTGGGATAAGTGCCTTACGAGTTACGCCACAGTTTGGCTAACTGTCGTTATACACGTTACCAACATCGTTTATCTACGCTATTCGATGAAATTTAGTAGAGTTAGCTTGAGTCCTGGGGAAGGATTTTGGGTTTTAACTTTTGATTATTCTGCTTACTGATTCACTCACTCATTTCACATCGGAGAAATCACTGCGGACCGCCAGTACTCGTAATAGAAGAAGAAGAAGACTTCACGTTGCACTTAGCGCATTATGATATTGGGGAAGAACCTTGAAATCAAAATTGAAGTGCTGATTGATGTACTGTCAAGGAATTAAATTGGTCACCCGCCTTAGTTCCAAAGTCAATCTAACATTCTACAGCAAAAAGTTTGAGTTTCCTATCAATTACAAATGGCTTTTCGTCTCTAATGACAATGACACCTTCAAGCTGATTTTCTTTGAAATGAGTAGCAAATTAACGCCCGTCACCGTACTAGAACCGACATCACGAACATAGTAGTTATTTACAATATTTAATAAACTACATGGGATGATAATTACAAAACTAAAATTACATTAAGTCTTATTCTATTTTAAAATTAAAAAGCAATCTAAATAAGGACTCTGCGGCATTCTCCCGAAGATGCTGGCAGCATTTCCTCGCTGGATAGTTAAACTTATGCGTTGAGCGAGGAAACTGCCAGCTCTTCGGTCCGTGACGTCAATGAACCTAGGACCTAGGACCCCACGGACCAAGGGTCTTGACGCCGAATGGAACAAACATATTCTGGGCCGAGACCACTATATTTGCCTACCTTTATGCTTTCGGCTTAAGTATGTATTAGGTAATATGAGCGCCACCAGCAGCGCGGGGCGCATACGGCGTGGGGTAACTTGTCATAGGGATGACTTGACCCTAGACGTGACTCTATTTTAATCCTTAAAGAAACGAATTTAAATAAAAATACATTGATACAATTTTGTCATAAACTTTAATTACCTTTTAATACATAATAATATAATTAAGTAAGTATAATATAGTTTAGTAAACTTCTGACGCTCAGACAAATAATCATTTGAAACTTTTGCGTCGTGATTTAAACAAATAGTTGTATATTTGTTTATTATTCCTCGAATTAGATGAATGCATCTTTAAAGGTTTCTACAACACAACGACGAAACTGCCGCATTATAAATTAATAACGCTAAAATGATCAACTTTACCTTTACTTTACCTTAATCACAGAGTTCATCTAATTCAAGCGATGTTTTTATTCGTAAAAAAACAGTCAAGCGCAAAAACTTTGTCAACCGACTTCAAAAAAAGGAGGAGGTTCTCAATTCGTCAGGTTTTTTTTTTATTATGTTTGTTCCCCGATTACTCGAAGAATCACCGACTTGGATTTTTTTGTTGTTGTTTGAATGGGTATACTGTCTAGTTGGTCCCATTTTTAACATGTCAGGATCTCATGATGGAATCTTGGAGACATCAAGGGAACTCCTCAAATATTACACTCAAATACTATAGCGATTTTGGTATTTTTCACTGTAACTCGTGCATTTGCGTTTAAAAAGTACTATATGGTGTAGTGGAACTGATGATGAACACCACAGATGGCCACCGGAACTCCTTAACGGTACCTGTTTGAAAGGCGGCGATAAGATATCTCGATTAAGGTACATGAGCAACTATGACGAAGCATATTTAATTGTTTAAATATGACTATGGATTTCCCACGGCATTGCTTGCGGCGAGCTTGAAATGTTCCAAAGTTTCTCATTCATTGAGAAGTGAGACTACATAACAGCATAAATAGGATCACTAAGAAGTAAAAACAAAAACCCGCTGACGCTGACTGACCTATCATTTCATAAAAAGTTATTTTTTGCATTTTTAAGGCCGGTTTTTGTTTTTTTAAACGTTTATATAATTTTTTCCTACGTCTGTTCTATTTCCTACTGTACATTATACCTCAATGCCAGACAGTTATGATTTTTAGCCGCGTATTTCTACAGCGGGCTTCTCAATACCCAGATAAAAGTATCTATAAATAACAGTTAAGGTTATTAAGTATGTTCCTTTTCTTTGTTATAAAGTATAGGTTAATTTTAATTTGACATTTGACATTTGGAGACTCTTTACATCTCCAAAATTGACCGTGGAGACTTTCTACATCTCCCTTGTTTAGTGTTTTTTTAAAATTATATTTAACTCTTAATTTTAATTTGACATTTGGAGACTGTTTACATCTCCGAAATTGTATTATTTATTTTAATCCGACATTTTGATATATTTAATTATTATTACTACTGGGACCTGTACATCCCTGTGACATTTAAATTGTGTAGCTTAAGTTTAGTATTGTAATAAGTGATTTATTTGGAAAAAACGGCTTACTGTTGAGTTTCTTGCGGCGCTTCTTCTCAACAGTGGTCTCTTTGGAAGCGCTGGTAGACTCAGACTTGTAAAAGTGCCTACAGGGCCTACTTACAGAATAAATGATTTGAATTTGAATTTGAATTTGGACAGAGCTTAATTTTGTCTGACAGAGAGCGTGTAGGTACCAGACATTTAAAAACGACCCTTTCAAATTTAAAGTTTATCCAATAAAATTATGGAAGGCCAACAACAAACATGAAATTGAGTTGAATTGCTTTCAAGAAAGTATGTAATGTATAAAACACAGTTTAGCTGTTGTGTGTTTATGAATAAGAAGGTAAAGATTTAAGGAGCACATCTTTAAATTTAATGTGGACATTAATAAAATCCATATATTATCAATCTTACAATAAAGAGCATGACGGTCCATTTCAGAATGGAATCTGGCAGGAATACAAAGACCCGCATTGCGGCATTGCAAATCATGGGAAGTAATGACATGACGGACAAATCTAAGGTTCGTTTTGGCCAAAACGAATGAATACCGGTATTCTTTCGTATTTTGTCGTTCTTATAGGTTTGTTAATTTCGTACTAAGTATTTGTATTTCTAGACAAGATGCATTAGGCGATCGTTATCGTTACCGAAAATGGAAAATATTAAAGCTAAGCTGTTAGACGACCAGCTGGCCTGTTGCCTATCGCAATCGACTTCAAAGCGGAATAACTGTTTTCATTTTGTATGCAGACAACCGTTCGATTTTCAAAATGAAAACGATTGCGTTTCCATATATATTGACAGTTTTCAAAAATGCTTTACGTTAGCGTTACGTATAGGCATCTTGGCTAGCCTCGCAGACCTCGCAGTCGCAGAATAGAACATAGAGTCTGGCAAATGAAACATGAGAATGAAAAAATGGCAACACTGTAGTGTCGTCCCTTTCAAATCAATCTAAGAAAAAAGGGACGACACTACACTGTTCCCATTTTTTCATTCTCATATTTCATTTGCCAGACTCTAACTACACGATATTAAAGCGATAAAGTTTGACTTTGTTTCCTACAAATTCTGATGGAACCTACATAATTAGATCTCTAAGATGCTTGATTCGGACAGCGTTGGTAAGTGAACTCTGTGGGACTGCACTTTAGCACATTTGTTGAATAGGGACGGGTTGTTTATCACTTGTTCTAATCGAAAATGAGTAAAGAAAAGCAAGTTCTCCGGATTCAGACGACAATCTATTGAATAGATTCACAGCAGGAGGCCAATAAAGCCACAGCGGGCACGCTAAGAGCAAAGTTATCAACAGCATAGAACTAGCCCTCGGTGTTTATTTTTGTGTACCATCAGTATATCCTTTACCATCTAGCCTATAACAAAGGAGATGCAAGATAAAATGCAAGTAGTTCGTTCAGAATGCAATCAAGTAAAGGATCCCACGGATCTATTTACGGCTATGGCGGCGCAATTAGCTTAATGGAAGGATCTGCAATTAAACTTCTGGATTGCCTGGAGTCTGTCCAGTTAAAGGAAACGCATACCAAGATAAACTGTGTATACCGTGTTCATTCTTACTTGTCTTATATAATACCACTTCCTAACCTCAAAATGAACCTTTTATTGCCTAAGTTTTTGTCCCTAAATTAGTGTTAACTAGAAAAGAAAGAAAGAAAGAAAATATGTTTATTTGGCAGGCATTTTACACTAAGTAGTATACAGATACATAAGATTAGGGTAATAAAGGTAAATCTAAAACTAGAAACTAAGATTAAAAAACCTACCAAAATGGTCTTCACTCAGTTAATGTGCTAAAACGTTGGGAAACGTTTCGTCACGCTGGTTTTCAGTGAAGCCAGAAACAATGTTATAAAACTAAGTAGGATGATGGCGCTAACTCCAAGCCAGACATGGCTGTCACCGTCACACAATATCACAAGCTTTACTTATTAATAAAAAAAGACAAATAAAAACATTTTAACAAACGAAAAAGAAAAACACATATACAACCAAATGCAAAAGGCAAAAACCCCTCCTGAGCAACGCGTGGCAACATGACTAGTGGTCTCAGAAGTAGGCAGTAGGTACAGGTAAAAAAAAAAAAAATAATAAAATCTGTTTATTTCAAGATTTGTGTTGGGTTTACAATTTTTTACTTAGCCTAAATCTTTATCTATTTAAGACCCAACACACACACACACACAAACACACACACAACATAACACACAACACATACACACATTAACATAAACAACACACACAACACAAACATACACACACACATAACACACACACACACACACACATAACACACACATACACCAATGTAATTAATGTTACACCACCTACCGCCTGTGACGTCACTACTCCACTGCACCTCCCCCGCCGAGCAGTCGCCGACAGGGAAGTGATGTCCATATTATAGACAGTGAGAAGTGTTCACAGCGTACCTAAACTCAGTGTAAATTAGAACTCACGATCCCTGAGATATTTTTTTCTACCTACCCTAGAATACGCTTTAGTGTAATTTAGATATTTAGTGTAATTAAAATTGTAAATTCGTAATTATTGGTTTTCTTTCCACAACTAACACTCAAGCGTTACAATGGCATTAATTACATACATAACACACACATACACACACATAACACACACATAATGGTAACATTTTAAAAAGCACGACTGCCTATTTCTAACTCTGTGACTTCTGCGCAGATAATAGATGTTTTTTAAGTTTAAATTTGAACGAGCTTAGCGATATGCAGTTCCTAATGGGTGGTGGTATGTCGTTCCAGCATTTCGTGGCAGCAAAGCGGAAGCTGCCACGAAAGGCAGCCGTGCGGTGCATGGGGCATATAAGGCGGGTTGCAAATCGTACCTTGCGTTGTGAAACCTTGAGCTTTTCGAAAAGATACGAGGGCTCGGATCTTTTTATAATGCCGAAAAGCAACGTTACGAGATGCAATTTACGCCGGGCAGCCATGTTCATAAGGTCATTTCTATTTAAAAATGGAGTGATGTGGGACCGTCTAGGGATAGAGAAGCAGAAGCGGGCGCAAGCATTTTGAATACGTTGTATAACTACCCCGTTCTGTATTTAAAAGTCGCCGACTGAACGTAGGTCGTCGTAGTATGTCTTTGTTCTGTGTTTGGTTTTGTTTTATGTTTTATGTCGTGATGTAAGCAGTGTGCCCTTAAGGCTTATTCACACATTGAGAGACAGGTACAGGCTGAAAAACAGCGCTGTGTAGACCTGTCTCACAGCATATGCTGAGTTCTGAACCTTTTGCCATAAATCTGGTAGACATCGTTAAGACTTGTTGTAGTTTTTGTATTTACTATATTAAGGAATAATATGTACAACTACTGTGCTGAGAGGGCAATAAATCTTTTTCTGTTTCTGTTTCTGTTTCTGTTAAAACAGGTATTTTAAATAAAATAAAGCAATCGCAGACAATTCATTGGCCAAGTGATATCCAAATTGTTTACTTCGTTTACTTTTATTTGCGATAAAAGAGCTGTTTTAGTCAAAAAAGATTGGTTTTGTGGTTTGAAAGTGGTTTAGGTACTACATAGATACATACATATGTATTAGAAAAGTTATAATGAACACGGTTTAGTATTTGTAGGTACGATTACTAGAAGTTTACGAGTACGACATTACTCGACTATTATCGGAATAGATCGGAAGTAGGTACAAATTACACGAATTACATTGCTGCATATTCACAATAATACTGTGCATTTTACAGTCTAAAACAGTAATACAGGTGTATGAGTAACACAGGTGTGAGTTTATTTAATAATTTAATCGCAATCTGGAATTCAATGAAAAAAACGCTTTTGCGAATTTTTGGTAAATTAGCTCTGCGATCGATGACAATAATAGAAAAACACCATATTTTAGCATGTGGCGATTGTCACCTACAAATGCATGCTTACGCACACGTATGCAAGCGCAGAGTTCAAATGATTTAGTTATAAGTATTAATGTTTGAGAGGGTCCGAGCCGCTGTGGGTGGGCGGCGCGCGCGCAGGAGGCGTTGATTCATCGGATCTGTTTATACTTAACATAAATCAGTATTAATAGCTAGCGTCATTAAACAGGTAATCAATTTGCTCTTGTTTGTAGCCATTTTTATTACTAAAATAGCAGGATTAGTCACTGATAGCTAATTTTAGTTTGTTTATTTTGGTGAAGCGTGAGCGAAGTGGTTTTAAGCATTTATTTTAGTGCATTGCATTCTCGCCAAATATTTATGTTGTGCGCTGTGAATGTTTCTGAGTTTTAGATGCTTTATATTCTTGTAAACCCTGTTCAGAGCTTGTCTTAGGTAGTAAACAACTCTCTAACCTCAAAATGCAAGTTATAATTATTGTATGAAAGTGAATGAATATTTACGATAAAAGAGCGGTTTTAGCCAAAAAAAAATCGAGGTTAGAAAGTTGTTTAGGTACCATATGTATAAGACAAGTAAGTCTGACCAAGGTTAAGGTATTTATTTATCTTTAAAATAACCCTACCTGCCTACTTATTTACCTACATTACAATTTAACGTTTCACAGCATACTCCAGCGGCAGATAAACTGCGCTCAGTTTTCACCCGCTGGAACTGTTATTGCTTATTAAATCAAATAAGAAAAAAAAAAATTAGCGTCAACTTGTACAATTTGTCTCTGCTTAGATTGGGCTCACAGCGACAGAATGCCTGAAGGCATTTTAAGTCCGCCATTTGCATTTACGTTGTGTATTTTGTAGTTAATATGGACAAGGCACAGTCTAAAGCTCTTAAGCTCTAGGGCTTACCTTGGCACTGAGAGACGACTACAAACCCGAAGCACGGACTGTACCTAGGTAGGAATACCTCAAAATAACTTCGCATATAGGGTAGAAGTACCCTTTCTGGCCACTTTACCCTTTTTGGCCACTTTAGGTCGAAATGAGCATCAAAAAAATACTGTAAAATTAATAATAATATTCATAAAGTTAAGACTAAAGATTAATATAAGGATTTTTTTTTTAAATAGAGTTGCCACAAACGTTGTAATGATGGCCAAAACTGTTACTTCTGCCCTAACTAATAACTATGTCGCGTAAAGTTTTTAGATGTTTTCGTCTCTGTAATCCTTGAGAAGAGATCAATGTTCACTAAGCTCATGCCCCGACTTCGACTTCGATATAACCTAAAAATCGTAAACATCTGCCGACTTCCCAGGAACGTGCCGAGTCCCCTAATCTCTTACGAATACAAAGGAACCATGCTGAGAGAAGAGAAACGGCTATACCAAACACTGTGAGTGTGAGGGAGGTGGTTGTAAAACGTTAGGCCCGTTTCGGTTGACGGGCCGCGGACAAAATGAATGGGTCGGGAGCCGATTAAAATGCGCCGTGGCATCGGAATGAATGAAAAATAATAAAAAAGACCGGTCTTAACGAGTTGTACTCTCACACTGAGGGTTCTGTTTTAATTATTTGTTAGTTGATAAAATTAAATAAGTAGACAAAAATGATTCAAGATCGAAATAGGTACTTAAGTTGTTTCTACTCTTATTATTTAGTGTTTTGACAGGTATTATGCACTAAACTAGCAGATGGAAGAATTATCCATGTCCAAATGATAAGAAAATAAAACTGGCAGATGTTGAATGAACGAGGAAAAAACATACAATGTGGGATTTACATACTATCCTCTGTATACTATCAAACTCGACCCTAGTCAGCGGATTACTTACCTTAACTAGGCCATCGGTCATGGGGATACATTACGAACTTAACTTTCAAACATCCCAAAACAGGGACCTCTCTAATAAAACTAGTAATTTACAAATAAATATTAACTTTGCTATTTTGTTGCTTTTTTAAATGAGATAGGGCCCAGATTAAGGCCTTTGCAATGAAACAGAAAAACAACACGACACTTTATTTTGAGATGCGGATCCCTAAAACCGCCGTTATTGCGTAACATGAGGCCGGCGGGGACTTGAAAGGAATGACGATCGTAAACAATCAGCAGCGAGTGATGACCTGATGACGAGAGTCGGAGACGCCGGTGGTCACGGTAATGACGAATCTTGTTGTTACTTAGTTTTATACTATAGGTAACTGTTTTATAATTAACTTCTTTTTTTTATCGCGTATAGAAGGCAAACGAGCCGATAGGCCACCTGATGGTAAGTGGAAACTGTGACCCATAGACATTCGCATTCACAAGACTGCAAGCCTAAGACTGCAAATGCGTTGCCAACCCTGAGGACTAAGATGGAATGCCTCTATGCTAGTCACTACACCGGCTGTCTTATCCCCAAACCGGAACACAACAATGCGAACACCACTTTTTGGCGGTAGGTTAATGGATAAGATGGTGGTAGCGATCCGGAGGGGCCCTGCACACAAAGTCTCATGATGCAATTTTTTTAATTTTTTTAAATAAGTAGATAATTTATCTTTTTTTTTTTGGTTTGATGGCGTTTATCCTGCCTCTATGTTTACTTCTTCTTCTTCTCCCGGCACTATGTTTAAATTACGTTGATAACATCGAGTGACAGCTATGACAGTTGGGCACTAAATATAGGGTAACCACGCTTTATATAGGACTTTTTTTTATCAGAAAAATTACGATACTTAATTAAAGCAGGCTAATTTAAATAACTGAGTTAGTGTGAATGTGATACACTATTTCTCATTAACTGAGCCACATTCAAGTGTTTAGTATCACTAATTGGAAGTCACCCTCATCACCTTGTATAGTGAGCTTGAATTAATTAAAATCAAACCTTTTACACCACTTTTATGCCGGTATTAGCAGCGGGGCGTATTATGGTCGTGTTTATAGACGATAAAACTTCTGTCACTTTCTAACCAGTATGTCAGTGCGAGAGTGACGGAAGCTTTATCCATTGCGATAATAGGTACGGGCCCCAGGATTTCCCGTTAATTTCGTTCGGTTCATGAGTACGCCCTCCCTCCCCCTTCCTGCCCACCCCACCCACCTTGTTGCTTTGTCTTACTCGTGTACCAACTAGGCTTTATAAACAAGGCTGCGAGTTCGCAATGAACGGCTGAATAAAAATTATAGCATTTCAAGTAGTTTTGTAAACTTGGCTCCAGCCTAGTAAGTTCCTGCTAATACTATTTCCCAACGCTCCAATACGGGGCTTTTTAAAACGGGTGTCATTATAACTTTCCGAGACCGGCAACGCATTGGTGACCACTTCCCATCAGGTGGGACTTCTGCCTATTTATCCGTAGAAAAAAAACTAACCTAACTTACAGTATGACATTTAGACTTTTGCAACACCAAGGCCCCTATGCTAATGGTTAAAACCATTATTGCGTTTGACATGTTGTGGTTATTGTATTTACCTCGGCTACCATTTACCGTCTAATAAAGCTATCATAACCTTGACAAAACGAACGCATTATAGTTTTACCCAGGAGAATAGAGAACCAAGCCAGAATACTTGGAGTGAATTGCCGGAGCTCGTTGCGGGATAGTACATCCGAACGTAACGAAAGAATAAAACCACAAACATTTTCCCACTTATAGCAGCGAAATAGTTATGATAATCATGTATTTAAATTTTGCTTTTTCTATAACTGAACCTGGTACTTGGTTTTTAGAACACTTACGTCTCACACAACTTACTGGCCACTTATCTATCAATTACGTCATTGACGCGTCATGCCGTCATTACCGTGTCAGCCGTCTATTTATACGCGTTCCAGTTATAGACGGGCTATTAGCACGCCAATCTGTCGCCGCTGGCATCCACCAGGCGAGGCGACAGTATACACACGAGTGACTACAGCAGAATATAAACAGTAAAGAGGCTATACGAAGATGACCTTTTGAATCTACGGTGGGTCATTACCGTAGCTGATATTTTTTACCGATAATTATTTATGAAAAAAAAAATGCGCCAGTAGCTGCTAAAAGTGTCCTAATGTTCAATTATCTCCACTTATATTAATTTTTTTTTTTTTCAATCGTAATGATTACTAGATTAAGTAAACGATTTTTAAGTGTAACTACTATCTATATCTGACAAGGTTAACATTGGAGTTTTATTTATGTTTTAGCAATGATTAATGATAAATAAATAACTTTTGTTAAGTCATATGATTTCTAAACGCATCTAACAAAGTTAGACGCATCTTACTGTTCGCTACGACGACTGCGGCGTAGGCGCTGGGATTCTCGCATCTCTACTAACGTCATATTCTCCTGGTACTCGTCTAATGAAATTAAGCGTCTAATGCTACGATTAAAATGATTAATTTAATGACATATCATTAGACAACTAACTCGTGACTGTTAATTGGTTAATTATCATCAAAGTGTGTTATAATAGGGTTTGAACTTTATTTTGAAGGTTCTTGGTTAATTGGTTGTGGATTAGATTGCTGCTTAGAAGCACGGTTGGTTACTGAACCCGGAACTTTGGATTTTAATATTTTTAGCCCATAAAACCATAAAGTTAAGCATGTAATTAATTATGGTGTATTTAAAGTAGGCATGGATTTATAGAGAGCTTCACATATTTATAGGCTTTATCGGTTATAATTTATAAACCACTCAATAAATATCATGAACCGTATTACATTCGCCTTTATTACGGTGGATAAAGCATCTAACGCTCTCGCACTTACACACTGGGCATGAGATGGAGTTATAAGAAGACCTTTATTTAGTAAATTCTCAAACACACATTCAATAATCCAGCATCGCTTGTGTTATATAACAGTTATATTATAAGTCAATAATATTTGAATTGTGTTGAAATACATAACGTTGTTTGAAATTGACGTTTGAATAATAACACAGATAATTATAACATTTAAAAAAAGAAGTGAATAAACAGACCAATCAATCCAATCGGCCAGTTTCAATTTCCTGTATCCGTCGCTTATTAGTAATTTAGGTTGCCGCGACTGGCAATCAACAGCGGCCACGACCTACCCCAATAGCTAATAAATAAATAAACAACGCAGGGGTGGTCAACCCCCGGCCGGCGCCGAACTAATATTGTCTCGCTACTCGCGCTTCATATTTGCTTTTGTTTTAGATGTGTTGACGCTGCGTTGTGTAAAATAGATTTAAATTATGTTTTGAATAAGATTTGACGAAAAGTGAGTGGCGTCAAATGAAAAGGGGGTTTCTTAATTCGTAAGGCTCCTATAATAGTCAGACTGACAGACCGAGAGGGACGCGAATATTTGTTAGAATTAGAAACGATACGACTCTCTAGGTCTCTTATTCAAATAGATGAGACCTTCTTAACCTGTCAGTGCGTCTGTTGGTTTGTTAGAGACAACACGTAACTATAGTGAGTTATTTAAAATATGTAACCGAGAAAGGTCTCAGAAATATGCATCTACTGTCAAACTCTCGTTCGCTGTTAATTAAGTACCTACTTATAAAAGAACTTATAGTAGCACAAGTAGTACGAAAAGAGGTAAAGTAGGTTTTGAAGCTTCATGTTTCGGAGTGAACTGATTTAATGAGGCAAGGGACAGCCCGGGACTAGGACGCCAATTAGTTATTAACAATACATTACATTTAAATACGACGCGATTTACCTAATGACATCGTCAGTACATAAACAATTAATGATTACGTAAACAACGAACAAACAACGAGTTGTAGTTACGAGAAGTGTGAACAATGTATCAAATCTTAAGAGTAAAGTTCAGCATTTACGTATGCATCTATAAATAATATAGTTTTATATACCTAACACGAGAATTTTAGTCCCCTTTTAGAATAGTTGGGCTTTCAGGTAAACCCACGAGAATGTACTCAAAAGAAACAAGATGTATTCTTTTCGTTTGTCTACATGCTATTTGAAATGGCATTCCGTTATTTTGATGGGAATCTGTGGAGACTGGATATGCTTATATTCATTGTAACAGTCTAGAGGCCGGATATCAGGCACGATCCGCACGATTATAGGAATGGTTTGCTCTGCGGATTTCCGTTGTTCCTGTATGAAGTTTGCAGTTCTATCGAAGAGATGTTTGCGCCTTGTACCTTAGGATGTGTTACTTCCATCTTGCATTGGAGAACGCAGTTCGTTTCTTCTGAGGAAATGATTTCATTTTATTTTAAAAGCAATATATTTGCTGTAGTTAATATTCTGGAATGTATAGAGTATAGAGTATCGAAATACTGTATCAAATTTGGACGTCCTGTTGCTTGTTAGTGATTCATCCTAGGCGGTAAGACCGGTCTTCTTTTTGGTAGTGGTTGGTTGCACAAATTCAGGTTCCTCGTGGAGATCATTGCTTGACCGATGGGGTTCGTTGCCTTTTATACGTGCTCTGGAAAGATCGTGGTGTGTAAGGATGTAAGGATGAATTGGAACGTTGTAGGGATTAAGAGGTTCTCTTTGAGCGGATAGAGAGATGGAAAGATCAATCGACGGAATCGGAGATCGGAGATTTGACGTGTAAAATTGCCCGTGCGGCCTACTTACTGAATATCTTTTATCTTTTTTATCTTTTTAATCAGAGTTGTGACTGTTTGCCAGTGCGAATGTCTTTAGATTTTAGGAGATATTCGTATAAACGTTTCAGACTGAAATTAAAATGGTAAAATGGTTTTTGATTTTGTGAATGATCATTACTTTCGATTTCTAAGTTAATGATAGATTCTAGAATTTGAAGTACTGTTATTGATATGTCTTCGCTTGTTTTAATATTACAGCAGTCATATTCACTTTGCATAAATGTGTATTAAGCTTCATAGAAGTGACGCACCTTAAGGAATTGAAGAACATTATCTTTACTATAAAACTTAATCGTTTGTAATCGCCATGTCCAACACGTTTTTATTGGGTGACAGCAATAATGGCCACCTTTCAACAACAATGCCCCCTTTAATTATCCCGCTGGAGGGTAATTCTTGATCAATGGCGATGACTCGCCGACCCGGCCACCTGTGCTTATTAGTTCTGCCCTTTATGACTTAATAATATTACAGGTAAGTAGTTACTAGATACTACCTTACCTGCCTACCTTGTTCCGTTACCAAAATGGTATAAAAGGAACCCGGGTGAGACTTGGTTGTCTGTCTGTCTGTATGTCACAGCAGGTTTTCTCAGCAACTACAAATGCTATCAATTTGAAATTTCTCATGGTTGTAGGTACTACTTGCTTGCTCGCAAATTTAGACTAGTCAAAGTGGATCTTATAGCATAAAAAATAAAGGTCATAACAAAATGAGTGTTTTCTTTTGCGGTTACCAAGCATATCGGATTTAGACTTGACCTTGATAAAAACCTGAGTATTATAGACTGAGGTTTTTTTTTACTGAACATTATCAGTGTTTGCTACGTCCGCTTCGGACTAGTGGTTGTAACCGAGGTTTGTTTTTTAAGTCTAGCTCTAGCAGTGACGTAGAAAAGACGCCAGACGCCATATGGCGTTTAAGCTCTTTAGCCATTAGCAGAAATTTGTTGAGGGACTTATATTCTCAGTAAATAATGGAAGAAAAAACCAAAACAGAATGCTTTTGAGACAATATCTATGCCTAAGCATGACTTAAGAACACATTTTAAAAATGATCCTGTAGTAAATTGTCCAATCACACGCAAGCGATCCGGCAAGTACAGTTTCGAAATTAGATTTTTTAAAATGTCAGTTATGTGTTCTTAGTTAGGATGAAAAAGTTGTAGAAGATTTAAAAGTCGTTAAAAATGGTATTAAACTAAATAAAGCGCTAAGAGGATTGTGCAGCTAAAAATCTGCAAAATGCGAAAACGTTTCTCCCCCCTTAAACCTCGTAACTACGATTTTTACGATTTTCGAATATGTTGTAGATATCACGAAAAACTATTACGTTTTCCTTTGCAAGAAAATATTTTTTAGAACAAAACAAATAAACAAAATACAAAAAACAGAAACGTACAGACCTAGGTCTTTATAATAACTACAACATATCCAAAAATCGTGAAAGGCGGACTAGATTTAGGGGGTGAGAAAAGTTTTCGCCCGGAGCTAAATTTTTATGGATTTTTTTGACACTTATGCTATTTTAGCGTTGCTTCACATCAACACAGTAAATTGCCGTAGCTAATTTTCGTGGGAGATTACGTTTTGTTTTATTTTTTACCTATTACCAGCCCTAATGAGATGGTTATCTACATTCTTTTGTTATTCAATTGCCCATATATTTAACACAATCGACATTATAGGGGCTCAGTTGATAGCGGTACTGAATTGTCCCTGGATTGTTGATTTGACAAATATCTATTAATATCCATCATTGAATATCGATTGAGATAGCAATCACTAACAACAAATATTATTTTGTAAAAGATATACTGGGTGTCTCAAAACTCAACATTAACCCGCCTAGGGCTGATAGAGCAGCTAAACAGTTATCGATTTAACCCCTATGTATGTTCAGCGATTTTTACTGGTTAAGGAGATATTGATCATTATATTTTGAGTTTTGTGATTTTCAGTAGCAAATAGGTTTAAAAACTACCTACGTTGATTCGTAATGATTTTAATATTTGTAGATGCCATTGAAAAAGTTATGAAATAAAACATGAAATAATTTATTTATTAAGACATAAGGAAAAATTACAAAAAACCGAAATAAAATGATCTATATCTCCGAAACTATTAAAGATCGCTGAACATACAAAGGGGGTTAAATCGATAGCTTTTTAGCTGCTCTATCAGCTCTATTGAATTGAAGCAAAACAGCTGGACCATTGTTATTGGTCTATGTTTTTTTTTACTTAAATAACTTTTTCACATCGATGTAGACGCAGAATGCATTTTGCTATAAGATGCCAACCCTATTTTTCATAAACGCAAACTAGCTGAAGGGTGCTTACAAAATATGCTGTCCTATGTCTAATGTCAGATTAAAAGATATAGATCTTTCAATTCTTTCAAGCATCTATAGAGATATTTCAATGTTTAATAATCGACCGGTCCAACACCAACACATAGTAAAAGGTAAAATTGAGTGAAATCGTTCTCGCCCAATTTACCTATTAGCGCATTATTTGTTTCGCATCTTGTTTATTTAAAGGACCTAAAACGGACAGGCTTTATAGGAATAACAACGAATAATCCCGACCTTGTGTCTCAGTACGTTCCTTTCTCCAAAATTAATTAGAGAGAAACGCACTGAGGGTTAATTTAATCTTGCCTCATTCTACTAAGCCTTTTGAACTACAACATAAACTCTCCAATTCTGAAAACAAACGCGTCATTCATTAGTAACATTTGCGTAACCCGCTCTGAACAAACTAGGCTAACCATTCCGGAGCGAGTTCCTTTGTTAATACAGCCTGCTAATAACCGCTAATATGGTTAACTCCTTCAACGCCAGGGCCCCCTTGTTTTCATAAACAATTGACCCGATAACGTGTCCTCTGGCCACCTACAAAGAGCTCTGATGTTGCATGTGCGCATTCAATTATGGATTCCATTCATATTGTATTTCGAAACAAACGCATACAACTTCATAAGGATTGTTTTCGTGAAGCAATTGGAACTAGCACGGCCGCCCGCTCCACGCGCTGGAGCAAACTGGCAACTCTCGACACTCGCGACGTTGCCGCTCTTCCCGACACCGCTCTCGCCGGTCTCTCGTGCCGCTCGCAGTCTCGCTAGAGCGCTATCCGCTGTACAACGTCATTTCATTATCCACAATGGATTCCAATTCAGACTCAGGCGACATGTACTCGCTCAAATTAGAGCCCGATTCGGATAATGAGAGAGATTGCGGTGTGACGAAAAAGGAACGGGTGCAATGGAGCTCTGAAAACACTATAAAGTTAATAGATACTATGGAAAGGGATTGCAAGGAGCTGTGGGATGCGAAGCACCCTATGAATAAGGATAGAGCGGCGCGGCAAGCAAAGCTTCAATACTTGGCTATTATGTTTGGGACGACGCCTGAAGAAATAAGTCGCAAGATACACAATCTGAGGACGCAGTTCAACAATGAGTTGAGGAAGATCAAGAGGAGGCAGTGCGGGGAGGAGAAGGGGCCTCCAGGGAGCGCCTGGGAGTACTTCGAAGCGCTGTGTTTCCTCCGAGTGCCACCGAACCCTCTTGATGTGGATGGAGTGAACCTTGCGGTAAGTCAAGGGAGGTGTCTTGACACTTATGGGTCTTAAACGAGCCTTCGGATTTGTACTGATTCTATCAATCGCTTGTATCCGATTTTACGCAAACTTGACTCTTAAGATCTTAAAGTGTCCTAGAGTCCTTCAGTCTAGGCCCTAGACTAGCCAAAGTTCCCTTCGACTCTGGGAAACTTTTGCTAGCTGGGTCTCTAGCTAACTTAATTTAGTAACCGGTTGTTAGTATCGCTTTGAATTAAATGGTAAAAAGACGTTCATATGAAAAGTATTTGAGTTGTTATTTAATTTCTAATGCAAATTACACTACTTTCCAAGTAGGTAATAAGGATGTTGATGTATCAATAACACGTTTTGATTTAGCTACGTTTTGGTGTATTATAATTATATTTAAATAATCATTTCATTCGTAGAAAAAAAAAAGTTTACAATTAACCCCGTTTTTCCATTCACTGTTGCTCTATGTAGGTAACTACTCGTTAGTTAGAGAGGGACGGGCACAGTAATTTGCTGTACGCCATTGCTTGTGAGTTAGAAAGGGACGGCAAGTCAGCCTTGGTTACATTTTTTGGCGAGTGTCCACAATCGGTCTACCGCAATACCGAATAATTTATGGCCGATTTTACAAAACCTCAACTTGCATACTAATAAAGTACCTACCTATGATGAGTCCTATGACACACCTACTCGAGGTTTTATAAAATAGTTCATTGTTCGACTCAAAGAGTATTTGGCCCTGTATGTTTATAATTTCTCTCTATAACGAAAGGTTTTGCTAACGATATTAACAGAAGTTAAAGGTAAACAAACAAACAAATCTAGCTATTAGTGGTGAAGACAGGAAGGGCGAGGGGTATACTAATCTAGGGCCTTATTCTAGAATGTTATAATCTTGATTTCGCAACTTGGCCGCCATCACTGCGGTTCTAATTAGTCGATGAAGCCATGTTACTTTTGACATATTATAGTATTGTTTTAACTCAGTCGCCATTACTGGCAAACAAAGAAATGAGAGCTTTCAGAACGTTTGCAATACGATAACAAGTAACGCAATACGCTTCTACCTTAATAGGTAAAACTCAATTGACTCTATTCTAATGAATTAAGTCCCTCCCTGAGTGAAGCCGTGCGAAACGCTCTCAGGCACTTATTTATAAATTGCGTACGTAAAGTCGTTAGGGACTTTCCGTTCATAAAATACTTGAACGAAATAAGTTTTCATTCATCCCCCAGACCCCTGCCTACGCCACAGTAAGAAAATGAGGGTAATAAATTATTTCTAACAATATTAAACCTTATTTCTAAAGAACAAGAGATTTTTTACCTAAACCCGTTAGTAATTCATGGGTAAACAAAACCGGATGCCTGAATAGGATTATGTTAATTGTTTAATAGTCCTTGATACATTCTTTTAAGGCTCAATTTCTTTCAGAAAAATTGTACGAAGAGAGCGCTATTTTAAATGAAATATTTTGTTAACATTTATTTTGAACTATAGGTACCTACTAATGCTATCTATAGGTACCGTAAGAAATGTAAATGAAAAGATGTGATATGTGAATAAATCTTTTTTAATTATAGTTATTATTTACGAAGAATCAAATAAATATGTGTACGTAATAACTAATAAGTGTTTATATGACATATCACAAATATCATACTTCATTGGTTTGTTCTTCTCTGTATAGACACGCTCTATAGTAGCGCCGTTCTAAGAGACCCGATTTGACAGCTGTCAACGCAACACAAAATGCAGTACATGCCTCAAACACACATTTTGTACTGTAGCCAGGCTATAATAAGAGCCATAAGCTTTACCGATTTCGAAATTTTGCCCTCAGTTCATCATTGGGCTGTTGTAAAAGTCACGTCAAAAATGAATGTCTATTGACAGAGACATATCACTTTTATTTGGTCTTTGGCGTATTTGAACCGATCTTAATTATAATCCCTTTAGTTAGCAGAATTCCAAGCCGAAGAAGAGATGGAGTTCGGAAAAGCTATCCGCGAGAAAGCCAAGTCCGCCTCCACTCCTAGCTCAAGCTTCGGTTCCGGGATAGTCCCGAAGCTTCCATCCAGGGTAGCGGCATCCGCACCGCCCCCTCTGCCACCCAGCGCGCATCCCCTGATGTGGCCTGAAGACCCAGCACCAAGGCTGCGACCTGGCTTAGGCGCTGATGAGTGTCAGGTGAGCTATTTAACCCTCGAGAAAAAAAATAGGAGTGCTATAAGATTACCGTATGTATCTGTAACGGATGGATCAATTCAAACGCGTTTTTAAAGACAAAACTAGTTCAATCGGGATAGTTCATGGCTTGGTTTCATCAAAATCGGTAGAGGTGTTAAACGGATATCAGCTCGCAAAGAAGGGATGGACACACAACACAGGAGTTTTTATCTTTGAATTATTTGTTTAAAACAGGTGGTTTTTTACGAAATGGATAGTATGAAACTGCTATGGCATGATACATAGTCTACAAATCTAGTCTATTCCCAGATCTTCGGTGACTTCGTAGCATCAGAGCTGCGCACGCTCCGATCGGATGACGCGCGTAAGAAACTCAAGCGCATCATACAGAAGGCGATCCTGCAGATTGGAGAAGAGGAGGACGGAAATGTTTCCTAACGGTGTCGATCCTCTCGCTCGCCTTCACCCGATATGAATGCGTAGCGAGCGAGATGGAGCGATAAGTGCTTGGTGATCTTAATTGTAAAAAGCATGAAGACTATATAGGACTAAATCCAATGAACGTTTGACGTGGATGCAAAACTACGGAGGTAATTATAGGTAAACAATCAGGCGATGACATCTACATATGGTTGACAAAATCTGAAAGTTAGAACAAGTGCAAGGGACAGAGATATATACCTCCTTTGATTTGACAGGATTTAATATAGCTTGAGTTAAGTTTCAAAAAAGTTTTATAATAGTACCTATACAGAGCTCTATTATGCATGTTAGGCTTATTAATTGGATTTTTAGGGTAAGGTTTATCAGATAGGTAACTGTTTTGGAAAGTGTATAATTTAAGTGTAGTACGATAGTACAATAGCGAAGATACCAACACCATTAGCATGATAGTGATTAAAATCGTCAGAATTTACTTACAATTTAAAAACACATATAGGGTAAAGTCACCAGTGGTCAGCCAGAGACCTGTAGTCAACCTCTGCCTATATTTTGTATAAGTGGGAAGAGTACGAAAGATATATTTCCCACTCTCCACACTCATATAAGGTCGACTACTGATCTCTGGCTGACCACTGGTGACTTTACCCTACCTTTAAATGCTGCTAATACTAAATCTTTACTAATGAATTCGCTTTCATTATGTGTGTAGTCAAGTGATAGGTAAGAAAATGTATATCTCTTATAATATAAGTTAAACACGTTACATTAGGATTACTACTTAGTAAGATTAAGTGTGAGATCTTTTACAGTCCAATATTGTAAGTGAACCAGTGTTGCTCGTGTTAAAAATGTTTAGTAAAATGTGATGTTTATTGTATTTCAATATTTTATAATGAATGTGACAAATGTAACGCTTTAATAAACATATCCAAATTAGTATTTGTATTATTTACGAAAAATAAACACAAACAAGAAGAATATCCTATTAATTACCAGGATCTCATATCCAGACATGTGACGGCGGTTCACAGTATAACCAAAACATCAAGCCCCTCCGTGAATACAACGAGCCTAAAACACACGGGTCTGGCTTTTATGGTTACTGCTACTTCGAAAGCTTATATGAAAGCCCGGGTTTATTGGTAAAGGAAAAGTTTGAAATTAAAAGCCTTTGTTGGCCTTGTTGTGAAAATAAGCTGTGGATTAATTAACTGCTTCGTTTTAGTCGCGTCCCTCCTGCTGTTTTCCTTAGAACCTTTATGATGCAGGCAGGACGTTTCTAAAAACATATGTCACGTGCGAGAATGTCATTAAGAATATGTGTCTTCAAAGAGAAAGACCTATTTATATTTTAAAAACTCAATTTGAAAGGAGCATGAGTGAATGACTTTAAGCCAACTACTATAAAACTCTTTCCTTGAACTTCTACTTCTCCTGTTCTACTTTTAATCGTCAATTGGACGTGAGGGGTTATTATGACGTAGCTATGCAGTTCATTTTACGTTGAGCGTAAAGGACAAAGCTATAGCAGTTATAAAGCTCGGTCCTTCTCTCTCAGCGTAAACAGAACTGCATTGCTATGTCTTATAACCCCGCAGATTAATCTTTTGATAATAGTTCCTTATCTCTGCATAGTATAAAACAAAGTCGCTTACCGCTGTTTACAGTTTTCATCAATACAGGTAGATAGAGTGATTCAATAGGAAGGTTTTTATGTATTACCAATTCTGGTCTAACCACATAAACCGAAGCGAAGCGAGGGCAGATCGCTATGAATATTTTTTTATTTTAACTGACTGAAGAATAATTTCACTTGTAATCCTCGTTAACTGCCTACTGCTATTATAAGCCGTCGCTACTAGTTAATCCTAGTACTTGAGCACGTGTTCTCCATAACTCGTCGGATGAAAACATCGTTAATTATATCCTGTTTACATTAAACCCTCACGGCCGTCATAGTTAAAAGATAGATCTCAAGAGTTAACTACCGCGTAATGTTTAGAAGTTGGACGATTCCAGATAATAATAACATACTGTCTTCGAGGATGGAATTGGCGATTCGTATATCGAAATGTTGATTTACAGCAAGAATCTGAATTCTAAGAATCATTTTAGAAAGCTTTATAACGACTCACTGAGCTATGTAATTTCGAACAATAAATATTTTTATTATCATTATTATATTTGTATGTCTACCAATGACGGGACTATGGGAGTTCCGGACCTTTGGAAGGCGTACATGGAGCCGAAGCCAACACGGAGAGGCCCTTTAGACAAATTTAATTTAGTAAAGTGATGGGACACCAACCGGCGATTGTCCAATATGGCGCACAACCACTGGTTAGTGTATTTAAGAAGGATGGGAACATGATTAATAAGCTCTATGAATGGACTGATATGGATTGGTGAACTAAGACTATTGACGAAACTATGGCACCTGCCTGGCCAATGGCAAATGGCAAGCGGTGACTCGCCAACTCAATGGAGTTATCCTCCAGCAGGGAGGCCACAGTTCCAGAGGGACTAAGGGTGGATACACTTATGCAACACTTCCGCTCTTCGAGCATATAGCTCTTGCGACTCCACTTTGACCGGCCAATAAAGGCAAGCCAGAGGTGACGGTCCGTTCCTCTTCATTGTACACCGCAGCCGGCCAGTGAAGGCAAGCGTGAGGTGAGGAACAGGACCTACCCTCGGAAGTACTCAGGTCTGTGGTGTCGCGATTATTACTAGTATAAAATAATTATTTCAGATATGAACACGGATGGTATTTGTTTGGTTTTCCAACCTTATCTGCGTCAAGCCTCCCAGATAGTAAACAATATTTTCAAGGCCTCCATTCGATTATCTTCGTGACGAAAAACAAACTTACATTAATTAAACAACATCGACCGACGACGACGTCGCGACGTCGCGTTGTTATACAGAGACCGAATGTATCATAATCAATGTGTTATTATAATATTATTGTCATATTTAAAAGTTATTTTTTTTCCAAAATTTCAATCATTTCGCGCCCCCTTTGCTTTCTACGCCCCCTTAGGGAGGCGCGCCCTACTGTTTAGGAAACCTCAAACTAGGCTAACGCATCGTCAACGAAAAACGACTGATTTTAATATTAATTTTACCATTTAGCTATTTGTTTAACTAACGACCGCACTTCACTTCAGTCAGTTAATGATGAATAAGTCGTTGGTAAAGGTCTCTGAATACCGCGAAATGTTTCCTTTTAATTTTAACAAACTCGCAAACAAAAGTAATATCGCTTCAACATCACTTAACTTCACGAGTCATAAAACTTTTCGCAGACAATCAGAGCCACAAGTGTCGTATATTAATTAGAAGCGCGCGCGCAGGATTAATATCTAAATAATGAGCTGCCGAGTGCCGCCCTCGATACCGTGCGCAAATAAAGAAAATGAAATATTTAGTGGCAGTTTTTTTTGCTGCCACCGCCATCTGTTACAAGCTCGTGCACTTTTGTTGCCTTTTGAACTTTTTCATTACTCAAAATAGCAAGGCACTAAAATTATGGTATCAAAATATTTGCCCTTTTTTCTATGAATGGAATAAGGTATTACAAATTGCTAGATTTTTCTATTGCTAAATGAAGAGGATGTCCAGAGGATAGGAATTTCCATTGCCACATTTCTGATCGATAGATAACTTTGATAAATAGTAATAAAATCAGAAATCTGGAAGCTATATGTACGTAAACCAAGGGACACGGTGTCGATGAGAGCATCAACGTGGTGCTTACTTACTTCGTTCCTCATGTTTGTTTAAGGTAAGTACGTATAGAAGAGACTAGACTGATTTTAGGGAAAACCGTAATGGCAGTAACTGAGGAATGGTTTACCTCAAAGAGAAGCTTAACAAGAAGTGCTAAGGCATTTTTAAGCTAAACAAGGTTTACAGGGCAAGGATAATTAAACATACTTACATTAAAAATATTATTATTTCGTAGGATCGGTAGGTAAGACATTTCTTCTTGATCACCAGCTGCAAAGTTAAATAAAAATCTTTAATCTTTGTAAGGGCAAAGCAGTAGTGTTTAAACCTAACTAACCTTGCTTTGTATCACATCTAAAGTTTAGATGGTTAAAAGCTTTTTATTGAATTGAGCAGGTGGTGATCAAGAAGAAATGTCGTACCTACCGATCCTTCAAAATAATAATATTTTTAATGTATGTTTAATTCTCCATGCATTAAAAATGCCTCCAAAAAGCCAACCAAAAATCAAAGCAATTGCTACATCGACATAACGCTTCGGCGTTTAAAACAAAGAGTCTTGAAATGTCAAGTGCTTAAATTATGTCAAGATAGGACGACGTCAAAATCTTGAAACTTGCTAGTCGTATAATGTCAAGGTCTTCCTACGTCAAGGTCTTACAACGTCAAGGTCGTACAACGTCAAGATCTCACAACGTCAAGGTCGTCCAACGTCAAGGTCGTACAACTTCAAGGTCTTACAACGTCAAGCTTACTAATCACTCTGATATTCTACGATCTAGGAAGCCTGACATTTCAAGACATTTGACTTTAAAAGATGATGGTGTTTTACTACCTGATCATTCTGAGACTTAGAAGTATTACTAGTATGACATTCTAAGATGTTGACGTCTTACTACCTGGTCATTCTGCGACTTTGACATATTACTAGTATGACATTCTACGATCTAGGCAGCTTGACATTTCAAGACTTTGACTTTAAACGTCGAAGCGTCACGTTTTACACCAACAACCTAATGATTTCTCTGCTATCCGTACTCGCTATCTCTCGAGACAGGCGGACCGGAGGGCGAGGGCCGGAAAACGTCGCGCGTCGTGATTTAGCGTCGCCATCCGTTACCCGTCCCTATCCCTATCGATATTGACACTCGCTTCACTGGCGGCGCGGTGAGTTACTGGTGACGGCATCTACCGATATCGATGTCAATGTTCGCTGTAGATGCTCCAATGAGTCCCAAACGGTATACGGTGGTGGTGTTTAGGGTTAAAAGAGGGGGAAAAGATGGATATTAATTATAGAAATGATACGAGCACCTTTTTTAGGACTATATCGATTGATTTATCGTTGAAGGTATATTTGACGTCGATGCTCGCTGCACTGGCTGCGCAAAATGCTACCGTTGACGATTTCTATCGATATCGATGTCGGTGCTCGCTCCACTAGCGTCGCCATGAGTTACGGTTGCTGATGTTGGCGTTTAGGGTTTTAAGAGGGGAAAAGAGGGATATTAAATATAAGAAAGATACTGGCAAATTTCCTACGAATCTATCGATGTCGAAGTCGATGCTTGCTTCGCTGGTGTTGCAATGATTTACCGCTGACGACGGTATATTGTATGTCTATGCTCCTCTCTAGAGGTGATCAGTTGCAGTTGACGGCCTCTTTCGGTATCGATATTGATGTTAGATGCTCGCTACAATGGCGGCGAGATGAGTTACAGTCGCTGATGGAGGTGTTTACGGTTCAAAGAGAGGAAAATTAAATACGGGAACAATTCGAGCAAGTCATTAAGCACCATGGGTTAGCGCTTAACATTCGAAGTGGGTCAGTGAAGGGAAGACTGAAATCATAATAGGGATATAAAAATGTACTTATAAACTTGTGTAGTGTAGTCTTTTTACGAAAAGCGTTGCATTGCATATGTAGAGTTATAATCGGCGATATAACAATGAAACCTGCAAAAAAAATATTGAAAAACTGGTTACTACCTCTTTTCTAATGAGAAGCAGTTTTAAAATGCAGTACTATAATACATGTACCTATTCAGTTTACAGGTCTTGAACATTCCTTGGGCAGTTCTATAAGGCTAGCAGTTTCGCTCGCTTACAATATTTAAATCGAGGATTGAATAAGTAACTAAACCTCAAAAAGCTAATTCTTTCCGCGGTTTGAATATTGAGAATGGCTTTTAGACATATTTTTACTCATCCCATGTGGCCTACCGCATTTCAGTAAGGAAATACCTACTTGTGGTTTGTGGTCCTCATCTCGTTTAGAGTGCAGCCTTCGAGATCGAAACCAACTGGACAGTCCTGAAAGTCCTTCTGTAGTTTGACCGATGTCCGGGCTACGTTAGTTAGGTACTTATTTGAGTGGACTTCAGGAGATTCATTTACTGGATTTTGGGTACAATTTGTCACGCAGGGAAACTGTTTCTTGCAAATAGCATGGTAAAATAATGAACCTTTAGTCTGGTGATATCAGAAGGGTTATTACAATCGGAACGTTTGATGGTCCATTACGAGTTCTCTAGCAATAAGGATTCAGTTTTAATGACCGAAAGTTACTTTTAAGCCGGTTTTGTACTTGGCAATATTTCACAAATAATACCCAATTCAATTGCCACAAATAAATACTTATGGTTGTACAAGCACATTACTTTTTAAAGAATTGTGACTACCGTAACTCCTATTGAACACATACACAATACATAGTAAATGATACTGTACCGATCGGGTAAAAAATCAATAAGTAATCACACTAGCTGACTTAACACACTCGACTCGTGGCAGAACAAAATACTGCGGAAAACCTTTCGAATGTTTCCATCTGCTGTATCCTCTCCTTGTATGACAGAGACAAGTTATTCAAGGGGTTTCATTTCTGGAGTCTTAACCTTTTTTCCTTTTATGTTAGAACGGCACAATAACATTTCAATAGGTAAATTGAATTCGACCTTCTTGTCTAAGTAATAAAGTTAAAAATACTTTACAAACTCTATAGAATTTGCGTCCTTTTCTTATACGAGGGTAGTGTTTGAACGTTGTAATTTCGTTTCTTAACACGTGATCATAGATGGCGCCAGTAGTAATGTAAAGTATATATTATTTTTTAATTATCCTGTTATCTGAATGATTTACGTTGTTTGCTAAAGTGAAAGTGCCCTTGAAGTTATTAATTATTGCTTTATGTATGAATGCTTCATAAGTACCTACAACGATTGCGGAACATAATTAAAGTATACTTAAGATTGTAAAAAGACCCAAGCTTTGTCAAAGAAAGCATTTAACATCGGAGATCGTAGTATAAATCCCAATTATCTGAATGATATTTTAACTAAATCAAAGTCATCCAAATAGGGTGATTTCACAGACCAACCAACATCCTACCTAATCTAAGAGCTGAACCAAAAGCACAACAAAGAAAACATCGCGTCGCAGTCACGCGCGGTATTTCCATTACAAGTCTATTCCCATCCGACAGCTTTTTACGCGAAAACGAGTTCGAAAAACAGAATTCGTGCCGCATACCCGGGAACCCGGCCAACTCGGCAAAAAACCCGGGAATCTCTGAATATATTTTACCACAATCCCATGACTCGATATGGAGCCCATTCCATGTTAAAGTACGGGCTACGGGCACTGAATACGTTAATAGCAAAGCGGTGACGGCTCAAAGGCGGTTATTTATCGCACGCCCTCTCTCATTGCTTCAACGAAACACAATTTTCAAACAACCTACATTCATCATAATAAGTCAAAGCTGAACCTTATATTAAGGTATTAAAGTCTAATTTGTTTAGACATTGGCAACGAATACAACGTTTGAAATTCGAACACATGGTACTAGTAATCATTCGTCGTCGACTTCCAGTTTGTCTTATCTGATTAATGTCTTTCATCCATTCTCAACTTAATTCTAATCTGTATACAGTTGAAATTTGTTTTGAGTTTGTAATCGAACGATATTCGTGTTGCGTCTGGCCGTAATGAATCGCCGTCGGACAAGGGACAAGTTTAGGGCAATTCGCTCGAGTCGATAAAGTTGCGCTAATGATGTCGAGTATCGATATTGTTTATCGATTAGTCGTAAATAGAATGTTTTATTACGGGTTTATTTCTGAGTTTTCGGACGCTGTGCTTGTGCGACGTACTTAACTCTAAAGTGATTTGCTCTCGGCAACGATAAATGATAGTATGTAGGTACATCACGTGTCACATGTGTAGTTAAAGGTCGTTAATTTAATAGAGGATTGTGTCAGACAGATTTTAATGGTAAAGACATACTGCCATAAGTTAATTAGTTGACGGTGACGGTGAAAACGTAGTTTATTTATATGAAGCACAGTGATTAGGGTACTTGTGAGCTTTCTAATGAATACTGAAATGTTACATGTAACGTAGAACATACTTGTCAATATTGTAGGTACCTACTACCATCTCATAAATGTTGTGAAGCAATATCACTGCTGCGTTCCATTTGATAAGTGAGTGAGAGCAAAGCCGACCCAGATCTCCCACCCTCCCCCTCCCTATACTCTACCTTTCAACCACCCTGTGTTGTTTACCTTAAATCCGGCGATGCTTAAATTATAGGGTGGCTGAAACCACTTTTATCAGGCGAACTGTAAGATTGTCTCAACCGAGTTAATATATAACTTTCAAGTAAATATGTAACTTTTAACATGAACTATTTTTACCAACTGTTTTTTTTTAACAATATCATCTGTTACCGGGCCTGGTGTAATGAGCACAAACTCGGTTGGTCTACGTGTAACATAACGGATAGGTATCCTAATTGCCGCATTCCTACTCCATCACTCTGTCACCAGATAAGCTTTAGATACTATGTATTGCCATCGGGTTTAAATTCTGTATCTATACCTAATATCAGCCTATTTTCATAAGTACGTAGACAGTGTCTTGAGTTGATGATTTCAAATAAACACAAATGAGTGACTTGACTTACAAAGAAACAAACATTGTGAAGTTAAATTAAAGCTAGTCAAAAATAAGTTAAAAATATAATACTAATGAAATACATATAATAAATATATATATAGTTTATTAACTATACTCATCCTGCAATCTACTCAATTGCATCTAGTATGTTATATTCCAAGATTTCCAAATGTAAAAAAGAGAATTTAAAATTAAGTAAAAAATACAATTTTGAACGATAAATTTAATTAGTTTAGATTTGTTTTTATAATACTGATGATAAACTCGCTATCAAAAGACGACTCGATCAAAACCCAAACTAAAGTACCTATTCTACTACCTATTTGACAGTATTGAGAAGTTAATTATTGTATTGTTAAATTTCAAGTCAATCCGATGACTATAAGTAGGTTAAAATTGACTTCCTAGATAATTTTCTTCCATTGTTATAGTAAGTCAATCAGTTAGGTACAAGTGACGATAATATAAATGTGTTAAATTATATTTTACCATCACGTATTATTTCACGAAGTAATTACTTAGTTTTAACTAAATGTCACAACGCATCCACAACAGAGTCTCACGGAAGTTTCATGTTTAAAATGACAAAATAGTAGTAATAAGTAAATGATCAAAAGGCTCAATAATTTATCGATGTCTGTTGGGCAACCCTACACGTCCCTTGACACGTTCAACGTTCCGATCTCGAACAGCGCACATAATGTATGAACGCGACCGGCTATTACTCAGCTTCTAATTATACCATGCAGTTAACTTACAATATATTATAAGTTGCTAAAATTGCTACAACACTGGACAAGGACTTATGACCTTAATAAAACCTAAATTGTTTTTCATTAAGATACCATTTTCAAGCAAGACGCGTCAAAGTAAACGTCAAGAAGCCCCTCTACACGTCGCAGGATCATGGGCGGATAAGGGACGAAGCAATACGTAAGAGTGATATGCAAGAATATGTTGCTCACTCTACGGTGTAAATGCGTCCCTTACGCTTGCCCGTGATCCGCTCATGTCAGATAATCAGTCATCCTTTACGCATCTTGAGGCTGATCTCTCTCGAATGTTTATCACAGCCCATTTTAATAAACTACGGTGTAATACTCTTAAAGAGCCCTCTGTCGAGCCGAAGGAATCTCACCCGACGGGTAAATTATACTTTATTAAGAATGCTCACCCTCAAAAGTGGTTTGCACGTTTTGACGGAAAACCTAACCACGCCGGTTAATAATTCGTCCACTTGTTCAACAGTGTGTCGTCGGAAAACTGTCGTTTTCAGAAGCCTCGACAGAGGGCAGTCTTACACAAGAAGAGTATATCAAGGGCCCAACATGGCCTAATGTACGATTTTACGTTTGATAAGTCACCAAAAAAAAAACTTATCTACCAAAGGTCCGTTAGTTGAACTCTTTCAAACCAGAGAGCGTCTAATAACCCCAAAAATAATTGTGCTTTGACTGGCTTCGACCAACTTAAGGTATAAGTTGGCAGCCAACTCCACGCAGCAGCAGCAGATGACGTGATGTCGCGTCATGTCGCAACTAGACGTCGTTGCGATCTGTCACTGCAGTCATTATTTCGAACCCGACTGCAGACGGTACAGCAGACGACATCCAGTGGGTTCCGAGTGTTCCGTGAAACAAGATGTCTGACGTGTTAGAGAATAGTGATCGCATTTTTTTATATCTTTTATTAGAAGAGGAAGAAGATGATCATGACCAATATGTTGTAATATAAATACAAACTTGTGGTTTTGGACGTCAGGTAAAGGAACCCATTACATTTCAGAACATAATTAAATTTCATTTAAAAATTATTATGAGAGCTTCACCAAAGGCGGGCCGAAGTGACGGATTTAGAGCCCGTTTATAAAGCGACACATTCGTCGAAACTGGATATTTCCATACGAAATATTTTGACACATCCATTGTTACGGAGCATAATCAACCTACCCCTACTGAGCCAAGTGATGATGCAAATCCGTTTTTGTGGTGAATACGTCACCACCAAGACAAAAAATGATCAGCTTAAAACCCTTCATAGAGTAACAACACCAACACGTGTTACTGCTACTTCAGGTAGGTAACGTTATCTCTGATCGGATCGGACGAATTGCATATATACAAAATTAACTCAAACCCACAGCTTTAAAAAGCAATACAGTTAGTTTATTAGGCTTCCACAAAACAACAAATCTCACCCTAAAAGCAATCCGCAGAATAAACAGACGGCCTAATTTACGAGGTGCGAACATAATTTATTCAGAAAGGAAAAGTCGGGTCGTGTGAAGCCGCCGTAAAATTGAAAGAAAGACGGTGTTAAAAAATAAACATAACCTCTCGGGGTTTGCGGGTAAAAGTAAATAGGGGAAAACGGCAAGTTCAGGGGAAAGTTGTGGTAAAATAACACGTTTGGTATAAAATATTCGAGAAAACTGATTGTGAGTTTTTTTCGTAGTTTTACGCTCTTGTTGCAACAAGATTTGGTGACGTAGCTATATTTGTATTTCACATACCTACATCTATACATATAAAATGCTTTGTCCTGAATGACTGACTGACTGACGCATCAACGCACAGCCTAAACCGCCGATCGTAGAGACCTGAAACTTGGAGGGTGTGTTCTTTGTATGACGTAGACATTCGATATAAGAAAGGATATAGGATATAAGGAGAAAGTCGATTTCTCTATTTTAAATGTAACTCGCCATTGATTACCTCTCATGCCAGCTAATGGTATATATCAAGATTTTAATTCTGACGACTTCTTATTTATTTAGCGATAATACTGATAGTGTGATAATATACATTCACGTTTGTTTGACGGCCAACTTTTAAAACTCCGGAGCGCGGAAGAATGGTAATCGAGCGGGTAGTAAGAATCAATGATCTGAGAATTTTTTGTTGTAATACAATACGTGCGTCAATAGGCACAAGTAAACGGTTCCCTTTTAGCGTTCAGCATGCTGAGAAGAGCTTGACCCTGCTTCAATTCATCATCTTCATGTCAGCCAAAACAAATCCACTGCCTTTCCTAAAAAGCTGTCCTGCTCCTGCCACCACCCGAAAGCTTTAGCAAAAGCGTAGACCCGATTAAACTTTCATCTAATGATTCTTCTTGATTTGATTTACGTCTGACTCCTAGGCATTTTTTGATAGCATCTGATAAATGTGCTGTTTTACCTCTTTGTGCCTATAGTTAATTTAATGTCGATTGAATCGAAAGCCGAAACTTTATACACATTCTAACACTGTTCTATAACGCGGCAAGAGATATGTAACTAACGGCGCCACTCAGAGTCGTTAGTGATGATAAGTAGTTTCTAAATGAAGACTTTCTATACACATGTGAAAAAGAAACGAGTTAATTTCTTCAATATTCAAGACATCACGCTACATATAAATCTTTCCGCGTAATTGAAATGTCACCGTCATTCCGCATTTTTTTAAATAAATAAAATAAAATAAAAATGAATAGAAAAGATAATAGAAAGTATTGAGTTTTAAGAACAGATACGATAACTTGGTTTTATAAATTACTAAATCAAAACGTCGTAAGTGGTTGAAGTCAGTACCCCATGCTGTTGGTTTACTGCTTTTAATTAACATATAATTTTAATTTTATGCCGCCATCACCGCCATCATTTAGATTATTCATCATTTACATTGTGTGTCGGATAGTAGGTAGCTTCCTTGGCGTGTCTAACATTCATCTGAATCTTTATAGACTGACTTATTCTGTTTAATTGCCATCATTTCACTTTTGCCTTTTCGGGTAGTACTGTTTTCTGTATCATAATTGTTACTATGCTTAGGTTAATAACAATTTATTGAACCTACCTACCTTTTACTTGAAATTACTGTTAATTTAAATCCGAACCAACGTCAGTCCATTAGGTAGGTATCTGCTCCCTCTCAGCGAGACGACCGAGACTCAGCGGATAAAACTGACTTTGATAAACGAGGGGAAGTAACGAGTATATTTAAGTTAACACCCGAATTTTCTCGACCGGCTGATATAAAACTCGGTTTGTGTTTTATTACAACTTCCCTTCTATTTAGATAGCATTATCGTCAGCAACGAGCCGCCTCGCTTCGCTTCTTTTTATTCGAGTTTTCTGTAACACCGTCCGTGAAAAATTAACTAAGTCATGGTGGAAACCGCATGAAAATCCGTTGTGTATTTTCATGTCATCGCGAACCTACAGACAGCGAGGAACTTTGTATTATTATATGTATGTAGATACTTTTTTTACAAGTGAAACAAACCACCGGACTCAGGACACTGAAAGACATTTTAATGACAATTCGTTAGATTTTTAAACTTTTGTTTTAACCAATCGCGGCACTGGTAGATCACGTGACTTTCCATATCACGTCATCTACCAGAGTTGCGATTGGTTTAAAAAAAAAGAGGAGAAACGCTAGTTAGCGTAGTGCATCGGGTCTATATACTTATAATGTACTTTGTTTTAAACGAGCAGCAAAAGATAACCAAGATAGATTACTGGAAGCCACAGTTAATCTTTACATTAACAAACCAAACATTAACAAGTATCTCCTTTATCTCCCCTCGCATCTATCCATCTTCGGACCAGAAAGGGATACCACAAACCATCGTTCTCTGACCCCTGAATACTACAACCTCCCTTACATCCCCAGCTCCTACGTATAGTGCGGCAAAGGGTTGTTCCCTGGGGTATGGTATCGTCCATTTTACCTACGGTTCGAATTTACGAGATACGGACAAATATTTTTCATGCAAATAAAATTGCCTGAATTTGCGTCTGGAGGGAAATAGAATGTTGGTGGAGGGTCGTAAGTACTGTCATAAAGTTGGGATGGGGGTGAATATGTAATTTGTAGTTGATCGCCATGGAATTTACTTGAAGTTAAGCAATTTAAACTAGCTAGATATTTAAACTCTAAGACAAATAAACAAATAAGCGAACACAAATTCGAAAAACTATTTATAGCTAGCTTCTGCCCGCGACTTCGCCCGCGTAAATTTCAATTACTGTAATACACTCGGGCACAGTGGCAGTGGGCTGGTCACATCTGTCGCAGAACCGATGATCGGTGGAGTAGACGGGTTCTCGAGTGGAGACCACGGCTCGGCAGGCGTAGCGTAGGACGCCCTCCAGCCAGATGGACCGACGACCTGAAAAAAGTGGCTGGTGGTGACTGGATGGCGAAAACGGGAGATCGGGCCTTGTGGCGAACCCTGGGGGAGGCTTACGTCCAGCAGTGGACTGCAATAGGCTGAAAAGATGAATACAGTGGAAACCTTTTAAATTTTTTGGGATAAAAATTAGCCTAGGGTAAAGTCACCAGTGGTCAGCAAGAGACCAGTAGTCGACCTTATATGAGTGCGAAGAGTGGGAAATATATGTTTCGTACTCTTTCCACTCATACAAAGTATAGGCAGAGGCCGACTACAGGTATCTGGCTGACTACTGGTGACTTTACCCTATGTGTTAATCCAGTGTACAAGCTATCTCCGTCCGTTGAAGCGTGAAGGAGTAACAAACACACACACAAACGTTCGCATTTATAATATTAGTAAGCTAATAAGATAATAACACATTTTCAGTTATATCCTGCATGTTATCTTCAGGGTTCCGTACCCAAAAGGTGACAAATGACGGCTATTCCGCCTTCGTTGTCCGTCCGTCCTAACCGTAAACCGTAATAGAACCCCTAGCTTCTGCCCACAACTTCAATCACGTAAACATATCGTTATATTCTGGGGAAAAAAAAACTGGTATTAAAACTAGCCTATAAATGTTAATCCATCCAAAATCCATTCTTCTCTTTCCAAAATTTCATCAGAACCCGTCCAGCGGTTGCACGAGTAACGAACAAACCCACACAAACTTTCGCATTTATAATATGTATTAATGAAATGAGATAATAAACAAATTAAAATGAAGTAATAAGAGGAGTGGTCATACAAAAAATGTTTTTTTTCGCATCTTTCATACATTGTTCATATTTTAGTTAACGTCTAAACGGTAACATTCAAATCTCGGTGTGGTTAAGTGCAAACCGGCCAAGTATGAGTCGAGCTGAAGTGAACCCTCGGTACCTACGACAAACTCGCACTTACTTATATTTTTTATTTCCGATAAGGAGGGGCCCTCGTATGTAGACACTATGCACGATTATTTATTTCCCTATAGAACTGGATTGGGTTAATAGATTTCGATAAAGGCGGAGGCGTTTTGTTTCTATACTGTTCGATACCAACGTTTTAGGTTTAGGAGCGTTTGTTTCGCTGAGAGAGATGGAAATGAGAATCAATCGCCTTTCCTTTTTCACTCCATTTTTAAATATGGTAACATTAAGATTCCAAGTGTTATTTGTTTGGTAGGTATAACGTATTTATCCAAAGTACCTACTCTAATTAGGACTTTAAAAAGGTATTCAAATACGGGGTCTCATTACAAAAAAAAAGTTTGGTAATAATCTTTCTTTCGTTTACAAGCTACATTGCTTCTTCTTCTTCTTGCTCAGCCTCATTTATCCATTGCAAGACATAAGTAGGCCTTCTCTAATGCATTCCAATTTCCTCGATCTTGTGCAGTCCGCCTCCACATCAGACCTCCTACTATGGCAATGTCGTCGCTCCAACGGGTTGCCGGTCTGCCTCGGTCCTGCAACCCAACCAGACTCTCCACTCCAGCAGCCTCCTGCCCCATCTCTCGTCATCTCTTCGGGTTATGTGACCCGCCCATTTCCACTTCAGGGACAAGCAACTTACTAAGTAAGAAATTTTAATTTGTATGCTTATCAGTTCAAAATCTTACTAGGCAATTTAAAAGATAAAAGATAAAAGTCATTCATTCAGTAAGAAGCCGCAAGGACACTTTTACACGTCAAGAATTTACCATCGCTTCCCAAGAGGAGACCCCTGCTGAGAAGAAACGCCGCAAGAAAGTCAGCAGTCAGTCATTTTTTAAACATATTTCATATTACAATGGTACTACTTAGTCTAAGCATTATATACAGATATAAATATTAAATTAAATATAATATCAAATAACATGCGTAGTTCAGCAGGAAAACAAGCCAAAAATCTTGGAAGATAGAGAAAAAAAACACCTACCTACTTGTGTCAAAACGACCAAATAATAGTTTCTATATGTTTTCCTACATCAACATCATACATCAAATTAAGTAGATATATCAGTTTCAATTGAATACTAGTGTGGAATAACGGTGTCTTTAAGGGCTGATCTGATGATTGAGTCGGACAGCAGCTGGATCTCTGATGTAATTAACGTAGACCCCCGATACGTGCAGTTTGCAACATGAAATTTCTTCATAACTTTTATACCTGGCAATGTTATGGTAATTTTAATTGGATTTATTGTAAGGAATAAATCAAACGGCCACACTTAGAGTCAGTTAATGACGAGTAAATCGTTCCTTAGTAACGATTTTTCAACCTAGTTTTGAAAAAGGAACGCGTTAGTTATCTCTAGTCATGTCCCTGAGTACGGCGGAAAGAACTTAACAGCGTTAAAGTTATTCGAACTCTCAATTTCGAAAATAGAACGCATTGCAAAATCTAATCAGTAATCAGCGCATGCTCAAACCTTCAGGAGAACAATAACTAGTGTTTACGACACGAGGTCGCCCGAAGGTGAGCCGAGCGCTAACACAAACGTTCCAAACCATAACCACGTAGGACGCGATAAAGTCTATTGAACTTTGTACTTTATCAGCACAGGTGAAGATTCAAATAAAAATAACTTCCTAATTTAAGTTATTGTTTTTCAATTTTTAACAGCAAACTAGCACTCGGACGCTAACCATTTCAATAGACCTCGAACGAATGCTCTGTGAAGACGGGAATTAGATGAAAATGTTTGGAGCGTGCGGGGCGCGGTAGGGCCACGTGGCTGGTGGTACACAAAGGTGCATGTCTGTGTAAATAAGCATATCGTGTAGGTTACCACACTGATATGGCTGGGCACACGCCGCGCCGGTTTTTTTTGTGTACCGTTCTCAGGAAAAATGTTTGTCTTTAAATACTTCGATCATATAAACTACTAATTATTAATTAGGTAAGTTTGATTAATAGGTAAGTTTGATTCTACAAAACGTTATGTAAAGTACTTAATAGGTAAGTTTGATTCCACAAAATGTTATGTAGAGGTGTGTATATTTATTTATCACGGTCCAACGCTTAAACAGGTCGTCCTGAAAATTGTTATAGAGGTAGGTAGACGGAGACGTACAAAGGCTATTTTTACCTCGGAAAATGGGACAGTTTCCGAGGAAACAGCGATAAACCATATCTACACGGAAAGAGTTGCGGGCCAAAATTTATAATACTTAACATTGCTTGAATCGCGTAGCTGTAATTTTTTTAATGCTAAAGCTGTATAGTTAGTTATCTCCGGGCGATAACGTGTCTCACCCTCTAAATGAAGTCCGATTTCTACGAATTTTGAATATGCTGCAAAATTACTCTGAAAAATGAGGTACCTATGTAAATATCTTTTTTTTATCTATCCAAGAAACATCTTCATCTTTGAAAGGAATACGTACAGACCTTAGTTTCGCATTTTATATGGAAGTTTTCATCTTCACGTTAATTCGAAGATAAAAATCTTTTTTTTAAGTATTAACCTACGAAGTCATTCCCAGTCCTTAGTCCTAATCCTGATTCCTCAGAATCATTCGTATTCTCGGTTAAGTTTCCAAAGCTTCACTTGTTTAGTTAGGGCATCGATAACTTTACCAGCGTGAGTTATTCTGCTACCGCTACGCCGGTTGTCAATGGACGACATTTGCATTAGGGTAAACACGGTCTAAAGCTTACCCTCGTAAACCCGGTATTCCACACCGAAAGAGAGTAAAAGAGAAAATACATTTATAAATTCATAACAATAACACACCTACAGATAAAGTAGCAATACGAAAAGGAAATGAGACGACATGTAGTTATACTTGCTGCGAAAACGGCGCACACTACCAACGGGCACGAGTCGCACGTGGGTATAAATTCCCTTCATTTTTTTTTTATGGCATTGAGAAGGTAAACGAGCACACAGAACCACCTGAAGGTAAGTGGAAACTGTGACCTGTAAAAATAGGTAAGGTCAGTCCAACTGTATTCGGCTTTTGGTTTAAAATATTGTGGGACGACAACTTTAGTTGGACTGACATACCTGCCATTTATAAGAAGTTATTTATATTATATAGGCGCGTTTTTGTTATTTTAATAATTAATTTAATTTAATACTTTTTATTGATCATAATTATCCTGTTATGTAGTCCCACTTCTCAATTAATGAGAAACTATAGAACATTTCAAGCTCGCCGCAGGCAACGCCGCGGGAATGTCATAGACATATTTAAACATAAATATCTTAATCGAGATATCTTATCGCCACCCTTCAAATAGATACCGTTAAGGAGTTCCGGTGGCCGTCTGTGGTCTTCATCATCAGTTCCACTTCACAATATTATAGTACCTACTTTTGAAAAACAAATGCACGAGTTACAGCGAAAAATGCCGAAATCGCTATAGATGTGCCTATAATATTTGAGATGTTCCCTTGGTGTCTCCAAGATTCCATCATCAGATTCTGACGTGTTCACAATGGGACTAACTAGAAAGGGTATACCCATTTGTAAAACAAAAAAATACTCAAATCGGTCCAGTGATCTGCGAATAATCGGGAAACATACACGATTTTTTTTTTAAAACATGTCGACGAAATGAGAACCTCCTCCTTTTTTTGAAGTCGGCTAACCTTCCATGATGTAAAATCAAGAAAATGGTGTGCAAACTGTGGTCTCTAGTTGCCGGATTGATGGCTCCAGAGGCGAATAGGGTAAACATACATTTGTTCAACTTTCCGTGAACAAGTTGTTTATACCTATACCCATAACATCCCCCTTTAGACACGTCAAAATACGCACTCTCAACCTACAAATCCGTCAAGTTGCCATACTTGCCGTCCTCTTTGTCGGGTGTATTTCCGAATAACACGATCATACTGTCGCCACACTGCTATCGTGCACACCGAAGGAGTAAGGACCACACATGTTAAACCGGTTCACACTTTAATTGCGCTCCAAATCAGTCGTGACGCCGAGTTTAGTACAATTACCCGAGTACAATGTCCTTGGCGATGATTCTCTAAAACAATTCGCCCGTGTTCTCGTCGAGGAGTGAGCCGACAAATATAAAAGCTAAGGTCCCCTGAATAAGGAGCTAAGCTAATCGAAAAAAAATGGCACGATTGAATACATACTATAAATAGAGAAGTAGTTAGTCTCCGGCCCTTTGGGTGGGAGTTTCTATTACTTGTTGCGGCTCGGGCGCTAGCGACACGTCTCGGCCCCTACTAAACCGGCTTGGTGCGTCCTGTTGAGTTTGCTTGAGATGGCTCGCGGCGCGTACGGTCGGTACGATACGCGTACTTAACTTTGTTTGAAGACGGACTACTGTTAATACTGTGATGGTTGCGTCAATGTACCTACTAACCAAAGTAAAATTAAATCTTGGTTTGCGAAAACATTATAATATTCCTCAGTTCCTGATTGATGACATCTGAAAAGGAGAGAGATAATCATTCAGACAGCAGTGGCATGGTCCCTATGAATAGGGACGTGGCTTGAGATGTACATTCTTTTTTTATAGCTAATTATTGGCTGAAGTGCGACCTTCATACTTACTATTTCTATTGCACTTTTAAAGTACATACTGGTACCTATAAAAAGTTAAGAAGTCAATCCTGTCACTTTTAATGCGGAAGTATAAGTAGCTGCACACTGTTGTACCTTGTCGCGTTTAACAGATCAGTGCAGCAGTTTTAACATGACGTTAAAGTGACAGAGCACTAAAGTGTGCAGTTACGTATAAGTAAAATGAAGATACGAAGTTATTCTTCACTCGTTCATCCCTGTACAATTAATAACCAACTAGCGATCCGCCCTCGCTTCGCTTCGGTTTGTCTGAGTTTATTTGTAATACCCATACATGGACCAGTATTTAAATTAAATTTAAAACTCACAAAAAAAGTAAAAACAGAAATGCATTTTAAAAACTGCACAATATAAAAACCTCAAACGTACGAGTCCAGTAGGTAGTGTAGGTACTAATATAATTTACAAAATACAAATAAATAGCAACTCTCGATAAATGAAAACATCAAAATAATACCAGCTTCGCATGACAAACATGTTTGTTTTCTAGGAAGAACATAATTAAATTTAACTAAGTAAGTAAAACTAGAAAACAAGCTTATCTATGAAGCGTCCTTCTAGGAACAATATCTATAACTGGCAACATGATTAGTCACTCATAGCACTATTATCTATAGAAGGCAGTTCATAGAATGCGTATCTAATAAGGACTATCATATAATTAGGTTGATTCCCGAAACATAATCCCAGTTGAATTTGATTCAAATTTAATTTTAATTTAAATTCCACGGAAACTCCGATTACGTACACGAGAACAGTGGGTGATTCTCTAACGCGAGAAGAGCGTGATTTATACAATTCAATGAAATTATTAACCTTACCTGGGGCTTTATTGTACTCAGTAAAACAGCTTTTGACATGTTATCGTATCCTGTTTAACTCCGCTGCCATTAGTGAGGTAAATAAGACCTGTGATACGTAGACAATCAGATAATAAAGTTCCTTAACATTCTGGTCGTCATCGTGCGAAATCCTTGCTAGATTGTGACATGGAATGTGAAGACTATGCTGGCGGAGCGAAAGGTAGAGGAATTGAAGATACAGGTGGAAAGATTAAATATCTAGAAAGATTAGCTGGACGGAAATGAAAACCATCGAAGAGGTTTCGAAGATGTTAAACGAGAGAAGACATATTTTAGAAATTATAGAATGGTGATGATGAAATACCTGGTACGGAATGAAAGTTTCTTTTTGAAAATTTTGAGGGGGAAAATGGAGGGAAAAAGAGGAAGAGTAGAACCTAGGCTTACTTACCAACTTCAGGCAAATAAGAAGTCGTGCTGTATCAGAAGGTAAAAACCGACAAACGGAGAAAAGTGGCAATTATTTCACCGGCAAGAGCCTAGCTATTAAGTGAAATGATGATGAATATTCTCTAGATTTGTCTAAACGTCGAAATTGAAATCCAGGTCGACACGGAATAACACTATAGTAATTATAGATCACGCTTTGTGAAACTGAGCAGATTAGGCGCACGCGCCGGTTTTAACACGCAACTGCATCATTCATTTGAAGAACGCACATTGGATTCTAACGGTGCATTTGATATACGAATACCTACTACCAAATATACGTTTAAAATTCGTCTGGGCTTGAGAGTATTCGTAAAGTCTATGAAACCTGTAGGTACAATAACTATACATGATCGTACCACTTAATATTACTATGAATTTTAAAACCGGCCAAGAGAGTATCAGGCCACGCGCATCGGGTTATTCTTTCAGAAAATTTTAGTTCGAAGTTAATCGAGAATCTCTAGTTCGTCGCAATAAAAGACATACATCCCGTGGCATTAAAACAGGCGGATATATACCTATAGTTGATCACTGGCTCTACTCGCTCGCCACTCATCGTCGGCGGTAAGACAGAAATACAGAGGGAAAGAAAAGAAAAGAAAATACATTTATTCACAGCAACCGTAGACAGAGTAAAAAACACACAAACACGGATTTATTTATTTTTTACTTGGGCAGTTGAGTTGTTGTGCAACGGTCACAACTCAGCAGTATGGTAGTAAGTAACATACGCTTTTCACGGTTTTCGAAAATAGTTTACGTTAAGCTAGGCATTGACGGACGCGCCGTTTGTCTCGGCGACAGATGGAGTGTATACAACTGTTTGGTCGTAATATTTTGACCAAATTCACGGGCGCTCCACGACACGCCTCAACGGTACGAGATCACTAAGCGGACTGATTACAAAATGGCAGCCAGAGAACGCATTCACGACGAGACGCCATTTGGCTTTGCGCGGAGACGCGGCGTGTTCCACGTTGAATTTCGACATTCATGATAGTTCTTTTCGCTTTGCGCGTTGCCGCGTCGCGCTGGCTTTTCGCCCATTTGGAAATCCAACGGACCGCGCCAAGTACTTTTAAACGCTATAGTTTTGACATTCACTGATATATTTTGGCGCGGCGCTGTTCTATTCGGCTTGGCGGTCGTGAATGCCCAGCTTTAGCGTTGTGCATCCTGTTTAGGGCCCCTGGACCAGGCAGCTTGAAGCGAATATTATCAAAATACTACTATAGGTAGGCAGTAGATCTTGTCTTCACATATTGGGAAGTACATAAATTAGTCTATAGGTATTTATAATAAAGGGACCTTGCTGTTCGAAATAAAAACGTCTTAATCTTTATTGTTGTCAGTTTTAAGAGTGAAATTCTCATTTCTCCGTGACAGCTAAAAAACAAGTGAGTGCTAATTCTAAAACTCACGTCTTCGTGCGCTCGCGCACCTCGTGACACTCGTGACGTATTAACGTGATTAATAGTTGTCTCGCGAACGCCGGAGAAAGTGACGCTCTGCCGCACGCTGTCAGTATTATTGACGGCTCGCGGTTACCAACGGTAACTAATTGAAAAAAAGAAAGACAAAAAAAAACACATTCGTAACAAACAACCACAAAGAACAGAGAAATACGCACAAGAAGAGTGTATCATGGGATTGCTTAATTAACTTGGGACGAGACCACGCCACCTTTTGTAAAATAAATCTATCAAGCTGTTTGTTTCTAATCGATGTTTTCACGTTTAACTGTTTCCAGGAAAAAATATCTAGTTTAATATATCCAAAGATTAGACATATATGCGTTATGGTTAAAGAGATGGTGGAACACTACCGACTTTTTCTTAAATTCCTTAATATAACTCAAAATTAACGCTAGGATACAAACACGCGCGTCTTCATTGCAGTGCAATTGATTTAAATGAGCCGTCTTTTTTCTCGGCTCTCGGCGGGTCTCTAGTGTAATAATATGCAGCTGATGTAAATTTACCGAAACTCTAAATGATAACCAAAAGATTCTTCTCGTGTGTCCATTGAAGCGAAGCATGAAATATTGTCAGTAATATTGACAGTGTGCATCCTCCATCACCCCGCGGCGGTACATGAAACAAAACAGTAATTACTCCATCACGCTTTCCACTGATGAATTATAAAAGTGTTCGTGATTACTATTAGAGTCGTGGTGGTGATGGAATCGGACTAATGGCGTTGTAATGTACACATTTTACTTTAAACACGCATGTAAATAATTACAACCTGAGCGCCTTTGCAACGTTAGAGATCTTCAAAAACTTACAAAATGTATGGAAATACAGTCTTTTTTATCTACGATGAGTCCTGTGACGTATCACGTGCGAGGTATTTAAAAATAGGCGATTAATTATTTAAGTTCCTGAACGGCGTCGCTAGGTGTGTACCAGTGTATTTTTTATATAAAGTTAAAGAAACAAGTGTAATACGTATTTATAAGAGCTGTCTCGTTTCGCTTCGGTTAAAGTAAATTTCTATAAAACCCATACCAACCCTTCATCTTTAATCACTTTATCTATTGCTGAAAACCGTATTTAAATCAGATGACTACCCTAAGTACAGAGCGACAGACGGGACGGGCGGAAACCGACTTTATTTTATACTATGTAAAGATTGACATAGCGGACGACGCGTTAGATCATCAGCTTACGTCAATCCTATAGGTACATTTTGTCAGTAGGTATTCAAATTCGCTCACTGAATTCTGATCTCTGTCGGGACATCACCATCCTCGATAGTCAGTTATACGTCGTAACAAGCTACCTATTTGAAAACGCACGCACGCTAAATGTGGTTTTACCTACGCTCTGACGGGACAGCTTAAACTCGCCGGTTAATAATTCTTCTGTCTATTTGTAAAGTAAGTTGCTTAAAAAGATAAAAAAGGTGAAATATATTTATTCAGTAAGCACGGGCACACGTCAAAAATCTACCAGCGCTTCCCAAGAGGTGACCAATGCTGAGAAGAAACGTCGCACAAAAAACAACAGTCATGTTTTTTAAATATTGCACATGACTGGCCTGTTTAATATTAAAAACAATGCCATATCTTTCTTGATGCGAAATCTTGTGTCCTATGTTTTTCCTTTCCGTAGTATGAAGCACACCGAAATTCGATCCCCCTCAAAAAATTGTGTTTATGGGTCTCGATGATCACTTACCACCAGGTGGCGCGCTTACTTGTCCTGCTCCTTTTTCACATAAAAAAAAAACAATACGTCACAGACATCGTCTAATAACAAGCAGAAACTAGAAAAAGGTCATGGTTATTTTAAAGATATCGCAAGAAAGCGAGTTTTGATGGCTAGAATGATAATCCGTGTGAAATTTGAAAGTGGGCTCGCGCGGTCTCGTGGGAACACTGCTCTTAAATTTAAGAGTCGCTTACTTTTATGATTATTGAACCCAACTTAGCTACAGAATTTATGTCAATTTCAAAGTTTATATTTCTAACCAGTTGTAGACTTTTTGATACTTAGATATTTTAGTGCTGGGGCAGAACCGACCAACGGCCGCATTCAAAATCAGTTAATGACGATTAAGTCGTTTCTTGGTGACGATTTTTGATGCACAAGTTTGAAAAAGGAATAAGTCAATTGTGTCTAAAACTTATCTAAGGGCCGTATTATAAACTCATCTTGACTGCGAGGCCCGTAACAAGATACGTCAAAGTAAACGCCAAACCATAGAACACTGTCATTTTTGAGGTATCTCGATACGAGTATTAGAGTCGAGATCAGTTTATTAATACGGGCCGTAGTACCTACGGCGAAAACTTCTTTTTAGCACGAAATAATCTATATATATAAAAATGAATTGCTGTTCGTTAGTCTCACTAAAACTCGAGAACGGCTGAACCGATTTGGCTGATTCCTTTTTGGTTGTATTCGTTATTGTCAGGGCAAGGGTTGTATGAAAGAAAAAAAAACCACCGGGAACGTCGGAAATTTGCAGCGGGCGAAGCCGCTGGCGGATCACTAGTTGATTATAAAATTCATATACAGACGTAATCGTAAATTGTACCCGTACCACTAGTTGTAAAGCATAAGAATAATTTTCTTCACCCGATAAGATCGAACGTAGAAAAGGCTGCCTAATTGAAAATACAGGCGCTAAAATATGTATTGTATGCTCTGACGGGACTACCTAAACTCGACGGAACACCGTTTTTAAGAGACCCCTGTTTGCACCTACTTATAAAACATATTTTTAAGACAAATATACTTATTTTTACTCTATTCTATTAGAAACAGTATCGCTTTTAAACCTCGCCTTATCCTTCGCTTATCCTCGCAAAAACTAATACCGAAAAAAAAAACAAACAAGTAATAATCATTACCGCTCTACCTATGTAATTCAACATAATAACCGACAAAAACCGACAAAGGTGTTATGAATAACCTAGTAGTCAACAAAAGAACAAAACTCGACAAAAAGAAATCTTTTATTAATGGCACGGCATGTCTCGCTCTTCGACGGTGTAATTCTTGATGCTATCTTATTCTCAGAACGTTATGTAGTGTCCTTGTCTAACTTGCGAGCTGATGTGTGTTGCTGTCTTTGTTTACCGTCAATCGATACCCTAAGACACCCACGGTAACCAGTTGCGAGTGGTAAAGGAACTGGGTATCGCTGGCGTTCAGAATAATTTACAATATTTTATTTATGGTATAAAATTTTATACTCGGTAATGATTTAAAATGTACTTTAAAGGGGGTCGATGAGAAATCGTTTGGAAAAATTGTGTTTTTAAATGTAACATTTTAATATGATGTACCCACCCAAATCAAAAAGGCCAGTTTCCAACAGTGACTAACAAAGTTATCTAAAAAACCTAAATATCTTCGTCATAATCACAATTTCTAGAACCATTCCTTATTTTCGAACGCTTAGCATTTATTTTGCTTATTTAAAAAAACGCCATGTCAAATTAAACAACTTCGATAAAATCGTTATTCAAGACAAAGTCGCTGTTTTTAAATTTTCAGTAACAAATGTGATTGTAAAATAAATTTCGACATGAATACTCTAATTACATTTATATGGGTTTAGTTCGAACATGTTTTATTTAGCCAACCTTTCCTCTACAACGTAATCATATTTTTGACGTGATAGTAAAGCTCTTATTTAGGTACTTACTTGACAGCAATACTATAATGTCAACAATATGATTGCGATACAAGAAAGACAGGCTAAAATAAAATGGAATATGTAGAGGCGTTGCGGATTGCAAGTTGATGCAAGCGTACATTCATGTATATTCTTATAATAAAATCACTTTTCAACTCGACAGAAGAATTATTAACCTGTCAAACTTAAGCTGACCGTCAGAATAAAAAAAAAAAAAAAATTTAAACTGTTTATTTCCAAATAAATTAAAAAAATTAACAGTCTTAGCTATAATCTTTACTTCTAAGATTGTATTAGCTAAGATTATGTAGTATAAGTAGAATTAAATAACAATAGCTTTACTTAATTAATAATAACTTTGCTTAATGTAACTTTGGTATCGCATGAGCATCTTTATCTTTCCAGCCACTCATCATAGCCCTCTTTATAATATTTTTAACATATTTTGGCTTATCCAAAATTTTCTCTATGACGTGACTAGGGAAATTATTTAGCACTAATGGTAAGAAGTTAGACCACACTCTGCTGCCGTAGTGGTTATTGCTTCGCGGGACAATGAAACTTTTAGCGTTCGTCAAGCATCGGAGGTTTGTTGGTCTCTTATATCTAGATAACTTCCCCAGCACGTCCTTATATTCTAAAATTACAGCGAGCTTAGCCTTATCAAATAAATTCAGTATTCTACAGTATTGGAATAACTTATCGTAATTATGTCTATATTGGTATTTAATCTTTAACGGAACTATTGTTTTTAACATACTAATTTGGATATTGTAGATGCGCTGTAAGTGAGTTTTATGAGTTCTCCCATAGCTAGAAATGCCGTAGCTTATTACTGAGTCTGCCAAAGACATGTATAACAGACGCAGCACACTGTAAGGCATTTTGTATTTCAGTATATTTAGGTTACAGAGAATGGCTCTTAATTTCTTGCAAACATGGTCAATGTGTTGGGCCCAGTTAAATTTGTTGTCAATTTTTAAACCAAGATAGACATGTTGTTGGACTATTTCTAGTGGTTTACAATCACAAGGCCACTGTGGGGCGTGTCAGCAGGAATGTTTATGAGCTAAGATTTTAGGGGTTGTGTTGGATTTTAAATATGGTGAATGTATGTGCATAACTTTAGTTTTATGGTAGTTAATAGATAGCCCAACATCATGCGAATGTACAACCAAGTGGCTTGTTACGAATAGAACTCGTTTACCAAGCAACTCATAATAAAAACCAAAATCCCTGAACCGCAGCGCTACCCCACAACGGAATACCTATCGCTCATTGAGCGCAGGCGCACCCGTCAGGACCCTACTTTCCGACAATTTATTTTTTACCATTCCCCGCTCAAGATAAGCCCGTTATTTGAATGGTTTGGAAACGAGATAATTAGGTGTTTATTTCTGTTGTGAATTTAAAGGCCTGCTGTAATCTTTATAGTGGGGTTTGTTCAATGATCCATTCAGCTGATGAAAGTTCTTCATTATAATTGTTTGCACTGCTAGGTAACTACTTACCTACATAATCTAATCAACGTTGGTTCGATTACCTTTTGTTTAATATCTGGATGCAAGTGTTTAAATATTGGTTCTAAATACCGTTTGTATAGCCCTAACAAAATGTTACAGGCCACGCTAGGTCTACCGAAAACTATATAAAAAAGAATTCATAAATCACCTATGGAAGACACACACACGACATAACTTTTAAATACATATAAACGTACAGTCACAACACGGGATTGTTGAGCCACTGACCACTATTCGTATTTTGGCCGTGTAATGCAAAACGAGTTTAGTCGGTTATACTCGTGTATTCAGTATGTATTACTCGGCTAAATTACGAAGAGTAGCAAGTGGCTTAACATTCCCGTGTTGTGACTGTACCTACGACATAATTGCGATCACAACTTTCAGAGCTCATATCTCTTAAACGGCCCAACTGATTTTCATGAAACCTAGTTAACAACCACCGGGATTAAACTAGCTTTTTATTTGTATAAACCGCATCCGATTCGGTCAATCTCTTTTGGAGCTATAACGCTAGACATACAGCGTTAAAATTCTAACTCGCCTCTTTTTGCGTCGGGAGTTAACAATTCTATTTTGACACTCGTCCCACGTCAATAAAACATGGAAAAAAACCATTTTGTACACGGAAAAAAACAACAGCTTTGTTGGCAATCTACAATAAATACTTCAAACGTGCGCGCAATGCAAGGAATCTAATATCAGAAGACAATGCCGTTAAAGGAAGCCCCGCTGTTGGTATCTCACAGATAAATCAAGTAAAGGCCCGGATAGGACACATTCCGATAACTGGCTTACAGTGCTAACACTTAATATTTGAGGAAAGTTTATACAAGCAGAGTATTTTCTTAAAATTCCTGTATTCCGACCTTGTTAAATTTTCGCAGGATGGGGAGTTTTCTGGGAAGCCAAATAATCTTTTATATTACTTTTAGAACTTCGTACCGTTTAATGAAAATAAGTTCGCCAGACATCTCAGTTTTAAAAGTAAGAGTAATAATTAGACGCTACAACACACAAACAACAACAATAACTGTCAAACGGATTAATGAAATGAAAACTTCATAATAAAAAATACTATTTGTGCAGTAGTAGGAAGAAAAACTTATACCTAATCACTAAATATGGCATCAAGGCGTCAGTCACCTTAAAATAAAGCAGTCACTATTACTCTCTTGACTCTCCAAATCACTTCTTGATGGTCACTATAGCAACCGTAATTATTTTATGTTATTTTTTCTGCCGGCCGGCGACTCAGAAAGGTGATTTATATCACAAAATGCCAGGAATTATGACTTTTATGTCCTTATAATTTGGACATAAGGCTTTAACTGTGTCTCTATTATGTATTATTCGTTAAAAACAATCGTGAAGCGGTAAATTTTAAAACTAGATGCGGCAATGTTCCTCCTCCTAAACCATTATTACCGATTACGGCTAACGATCTCATTGGTTGCCAAAAGATTCAACTCCCGACCGTGGTTCCAATAGGTCTTGCAGCATGCTTGACATATCTTCGGAAGCAGGAGTGTTATCGAGCTGGGTCGGAAGTTGGTTGCTGGTGATCCAAACGCTGGTGATTTTCGGTGTATCCCATAACTAAGAAGTAAGAAGGGTATATAGGCAGTGGGTTCAGTCAGGTTCAACTAACTATCGGCACATTGTTGTAACATCCTTGTTTTCAAAGATGAAGGGAACCATGATTCATCGTTTATTGTTCGATTATATAGATGATTGGCATAATTATGTTAGGTGATTATCCAAATAGCTTAGCTAGTGATCTTCTAGATTACTGTGAACATTGTAACACTTTCAACTTTTTTACCTGGCTTTATATTAAAAATAGGAACACGGAGTGTTTTTATGAGTTTAACAGTAGCTCTCAAAGACACGATTGTGAGAACTTTGATAGAACGTAATACATTTTATGAGCAATCGCGATCCTGAGTATTTCTTATTATTTTACAAATTGCTATAACAAATGTATTTAACTCTTCATAACGGTCGCCTTCACCACCCTCCACCCCCACATTACCTACCTCACCCATCTGCAGCGGCTGTGCAGATTCAGACAAAAAGGTCAGTGAGTACTTAATAAAAATTTCATTATAATAACAAAAAAGATAACAATTTGCCAAATATAATGAAAATCAACTTAGTATCATACTGTAGACGGGTAGGCTTTATGATAGGTTGCAAAACCTTTTGGTACCATAAAGAAAATCTTTCATGGAATATCAAGAAACTTACTACAGGCATTTTAACAAGTTAATGCCTTAACAGTAATGAGTTCACGAACAGGTACACGTTTCTGCTCTTTTCTCTCTCGAACTTAGTCGAGGGGCTGTCCAAAGTTTGGGAGCAGTTAAAGTTGCCACGTGACTGGAAGTTTGGGAAACAATTATGCTTCCCACTTGTTTGTTTGACATTGTTCGCGATGATTTACTCCCTGGGAGTTGAATATTGCTTTGAATGGAGCTGTTAGTTGTTCATTTGGTGTATAATTTAGTTTCTGTTTTCAATTATAACGTGTTGAAACACTGAAGTTTCTCTTAGAGCTCAATTCTACAGTACTCTTCTCTTGTGGCAGAGAAGTTTTGCTCGTTCAGTCTTTCGCTAAATTGAAACTAAGATTGTTATCGAAAAATGTAAACTAAACTGTCGTTATATCTAAGCAACTTCGTTTATGTGATTTCATCATCATCATCATCATGTCAGCCGAAAGACGTCCACTGTGCTGAACATAGGCTTCCCCCAAGGCTCTCCACTCGGACCGGTCTTGTGCTTTTCGCATCCACCGCGCGATCCTTACAAGGTCGTCACTCCATCTTGTTGGAAGCCTACCTACAGCTCGTCTCCCGGTCCGCGGTTTATGTGATTTGCAGCCAGTCAATTCTTAAACAATAATCTTTATCGTTAACATAGTATAAAACAAAGTCATTTTCCGCCGGCTGTCCCTCTTTTTGTATCTATCGATCGACATATACCTACCTACGCTAAGATCTTTCTAACTACTCAACGGGGTACAGGACCTCGCAACGTCCGGCGTGTGAAAAAAAACCGTCAAATCACGTGTTACTAACCCAATACCATTACTAACAACTGACAACAATCCCATAAATCCCCATCATCCGATGTCCTTTTTAAAACGGAACCCTCCTGCGGGCGTGGACTCCACTGGGATACGTTACCCAACGACACACGCACGAACCTCATTTTGCGTTACGTTTCCGCAAGCATGCCATGATCAAAGAGTGACAGAGACAGTTACGATCGGTTTTAGGGATACAGGGTGAGTAATAATGGCACGGTAACCGCCGTGACAACGTGTAGGGGACCATAATTGGCAGATTTCGGCTTAAGTGCCTCATTAGGGGTGCGGTACCAAATTATGGCTGAAAATTTAACGCACCGAGTTTTTGGTGCTCTCTATTTTCGTAAATTTGTATGGTTGACTTGAATAACTAATTAAATATTTTGGTGTTGACTTTCGCACCTCAAGTACACCTAATTAGTCTGTTTCTGAGAACGAATGGGATAATACTTGCTGTGGTTATTAGCGTGTTGATTATTGAGGATATATACCTATAGTAGTTTATTCACGAACAACATGACAACTGTAAGCTGACCTAACCTTAAACGAATTTACCTAAGTGAGCGTTTGGGGTTTATTTGACGTAAAAATTGCACTTTAAAATGTTGCCAACGATAAACGGCCAAATGTATGAATTGCGCAAACAATATTTATGAATTTCAAATATTATGTGACTAGCAATTATACTTACTCTTAAAAAATATGACGGAAGTAAATAATGCACAGAATATACATATTCATGTCAAAATACTTGAATGAGCTACAATTTTATGTGTTATATCGATCGAAAATATCACCATTGTTATTATGCGAGCAGAGGGACACCCTAATACCACCCATTGTGTGACAAAACAAACAAGATGACCGACGGCTTACATAACAGAGGAGTACGGCCTCGTTACGACGAATCTCTGTTACGTGACTTAATTAAAAGTTTAAGCAATGTCATAACGTGTGGGCACTATGTAACGTTGCAGTTATTGTGCAAGCGTCAATTAAGTGTGCAAACACTTCGTTTTTCGATGAAGTTAAGTTGCTTGTTGTATTTCCATTAATTTTACGGTACGGTAATAGGTTTGATCACGAGTGTGTAAATACTTATCGCGGTCTTTTGTTACTCACCTTACTTAGATTTGGAAAACGAAAAGTGATTTAACTTTCGGTAGCATAGTATATACCTACAGTAAGTTGCCACTTGAGGTTTAGAAGCTTAGTTACTTAGTTACGCTGTAGTAAAAAAACAAGCTGTCCCATTTAAACATGAATTTTACAAATAATTTCAATTCCTAATTAGAAGCTTAATTTAGATTATTTCCTTTTCGGATCAATTTAGCTCAGGCCTTATTCATCGTTCTGTTAGTCAACAATCAGGAACTATATCGTAAACTATTTTAAATGTACTACCCGGATTAAAAATATAACCTAAGCTGTCCACCAACCATCTAGATCCTAGCAAGCAAATACCGAAATATGATTTAATAAAATTTACCAATCAGTTTCTACTCGTGTTTCTATTCTCGTACAAAATGCGCCGCAGCGGGTCCGAGCCTTAACCCTCCCTACAAGAGGGCGGACGGCACGTAATCTGATTTACTGCCCGGAACAGGTAAACTGGTGAGTGCTGAGTTCACGTATTAGTGAAGATGAAGATACGGTGGTTTCACGCCGCCGTTTAGTTATGTACGATAGACTTGAGGGAGGAAATTAGATTGTTAGCTTAGTTGAGGTGAGTTGAGAAACTTTAATAATAGGTACCTTAAGGAATACTGCACCTCTAAAGCCGGGTACTCACTAGCGAGCTGTAGCTACCTGTTGCAGCTTGCTAGTGAGTACGCGGCTTTACTAAGGTACAGAGAGTAGGCAATTTGAGACGGAATCGAGGCTTACCTCGTCAGTGATTATGTTAGACTCCTTTCTAAATATATAACTGGCCCGAGATAAAACGATATTATATATAAAACGTACATTTTTCGTGTTAATTAACCTAGGTTAAAGATTAAGTAGGTAGGTAACAGTTCACCAAACGTTGTTAAGTGTTAATCGAGTGTTAGTTCATACATAGGTTGATTAAATATAGTTAGCCCTTCTAGATCTATGTTGCTGTGCCCTTGCAGGGTGTCACATGTATACCTACCTGTATTTCCACCTGTATTTTTGAAATGTGATATGCAATAAACAATTTGAATTTGAATTTGAATTTGAATTTGATAACAGAAGTCCGGGAAAAAAACTGCCTCTCTATAATACAGTGCCGCAAGCAATTCTAAAGCTTCAGCATGACTGAACAGTTAGTGTCGCGACAGGCACAAAGAGTGCATTACAATACGATGCAACACAAACGCTTTAAATTAAATTAATTTGCCAACAGATTCACTGAAAAACGTGAAAACGTTGGAAACGAGGAGGTAAGTTGTAAATAAAGCGAGCTACGTTGCAGACTGCAGTCGCTTTGCCTCCCTCGGGCTCCCGTCGGTAACCAACCGGGATGGCCGCACACAAAATTGTTCAGATTGATTTATATTACATGTTGTTTGTAACAATTTGCCGAGCTCGTCAGCAAATTGATCAGCCGCGCTGTTCCAACGATGTAACCGGCGACCACAGGGGAGTTACCTTGTCATGGCTGAGCAATTAAGTTTAGGATGAGTGTAAGGGACGCAGGAAGAGCATCCGTAGTAATTCAGTTGTGATAGGTACAGTCGATAGTCGTCCACTTTTACACACACGTGCGAGTATAAGCAGCCATGGATTCACAGTGCACTCATTGCAGTCGCTTGTCATCTAAAGACACGGTCACTACAGTGATACAATCGCGATACACTAGCGATGCATGAGCGATTAAGCCGCGACGCAGAAGATTCTTTGAATCGATTCAACAGCTTGTGCCGTCTTTAAGTGAGGAAATGGAGGCCTGAGCACTGTAGAATAATTTCGGGCTATGCTAATTCTACTGCTCCGTGTTTTGTTTCAATGGTGGATAAAGAACACCTAGTCGTATTGTATCGGATTGTATGACAGTAGATTTTTTTACTTGCACTCTGCTCAACTGGCAGGGTCAAGGGGGCCCTTCGGTCGCGGGCCGTAGGCAATTTCCCAGAGTGGTCAATGGAAAAGACTCGTCCAAAGCAAGATTTAATCGATTCAATAGGGCGACTGCATCGATACATTCGCGTAATTGAATCGATATAAATGAATATCGAATCGGCAGTGTCGCCGGAAAGTCGCTGACTTAATTTTCAATTGAAAGCTACTACATTTAAATCCTCAAATTTCAAAATTAGATATATCAAACTTAAATTTGTCGCGAGCTCGCGCGCCGGCCATATTAGCCGCAAATATCGCCACCTTCCATTAAATCGCCTTCAATCAATCACAGACTAAACTAAAATTAAATCACACATGGCAATTTAGCCTTTATAGTCTTCACTTTAAGGTGTCGAATAAATTAAGTTTAAGAGCAAAATGAAGGCCCGCGTGCTGCACCCTATTTGAAAACTAAAGGCGTAACTACAGTGTCAATGCCAAATAAAATTTAACCTTCTAGTTCTGCTTCAAAGGACGCATTTCTAATTAAATTTATTTATTCAATATGGACATTTATAATATAACAGCAGAACTAATGGCCCGTGAAATTGGCAGCTGTTTGCCAATATTGGATTGGTTTTTTGTGCTCATTTTAATAGCGGCATTAGAGAATTGATTTAACGGTGTAGCGTTTATAATTTCGTATTTTATGGGTTAATACTGATTTGGTGGGTTTTTTAATTGGTTGCTTTATTTCTTAGTAAGATACTTTTACGGGTTACACGGGAAGTGCTGTAACCACAGCTGTTTCAGTCATCTGAGTAGAGTTCAGTACGGTTAAAACAACGTGTATATTCTAGCTTGTCGATTGCCTTTCTCACCATTCTTATTTCTATACTCGTACCTCTCGTCATCGGCACCTAAGACTGTAAGACCAGTAAGACAGTCTGGCTGGACTCATCTAGGTACGCAGCTGTTTTCGAGTGTCTTGCTCAACATTTGGAATGGCTCTATTTAAAAAGAGTCTTGAAATTTCTTCAAGATAAGCGAAAAGTTTGGTATTGCTGAAATCCATTGGCAACAGTAAACTGTATGCATCAGGAAAACGGTTTACCTGTTTTTGCTTGTCTTTAGCAATCAAAATGGCATTAGGTACTAAATTTTGAACAAAACTTAGTAGTGCTAATAAATATTTTTTCCGATCTTTATCATTGTGGAGAATAATTAGGAATGAGTAATAAAAACCCTATAGCCATTAATGACATTTTTAAAAGTACTGCGGTCATCCATAAAATGTCTAAACAACCTAATTACAAAGACTTTTACAAGCTAACATTCTCGGTTTGTCAACGGAGATTGTTCCCGAATTATAAAAAGTATTTCTTAGAATACCTATAGCTAACTCTTTACTAACAGAAACTTCTCGTAACTAAAGAACTCCACTTTCTATTGAATTTTTTTAAGGGTTGATTTACCATTTTTCTTCTATAATTTTCCTTATTTAGTAAGTTTACAATCCTCAATTGCTAGGGCAAAAAAAGATAAATCTTTTAACTTTTCCCGGAATCTTGTTACTTTTTCCAGAAATATATCATCAGGGAACTTGATGGGCAGTCATAAATAAATCGGTGCCGTTTTGAAGATCGAAGTTCGATGTTACGAGAGCTCCACCTCGGTCTCCAGATTTATTTTCGAGTGAGGAGTGACAGGTAGGATTTGCCGTCCCGGGACTAAATGTATGAAGCAAAATCGGGACTTAAAATCGTAGGGACAGGGGTGGGGTGAGTAGGTTAATTTGGTATAGCGTGTATATACATTTAAAAAAAAAGTACGAATATAATTAAGTTAAAATATACAAAACTAAAAACTAAACTTACAAAAGAATTAATATGTACATAATTTCAAATCTAGCAAAATAGTTCACTCAGGTAATGATACAAAACTTTCCTGGCTTTAAGTGAGCCTCGTAGTATCATCCATCCAGTAAGACTAGCCAAGTTGCATTCAACAAAAGAAATCTAGTAGTGTAAAAATCTTTGAAATTTTATGTAATCACCAGGTACAAAAAAAAATTGTAATCGAAACTAAAGCGCACGCGCATAGGTACTGTCATAATTATACAGGGTGTGGCCTGTAACAGGAGCAAAAAATTAAAACGTAGATTCTACTCCTCAAACTAGACAACTTTTGTTTAGCAACTTTTTAAAATCATAAAGTTTTTAGATTGTTCATTTTTCAAACAAAGTAAGTAGTATTTTCAATGTACTTAAAACTCCGTCTAATTGACATCGCCTGTCAGTCTAGTCACTCTACAGACATAACCAATTTCATAGTACATTGCGTGTTCGAATTAACTTTATAATGTAATAAAAATCAAACCGCAAGTTTTTTTTCAAAGTCGTCAAACAAACGTTGCGTAGTTTGAGGAGTAGAATCTACGTTTTAATTTTTTGCTCCTGTTACAGGCCACACCGTGTATAATTAAGTATAACAATTAATTCAACATCGATCGCGTCGAAATAAAATTCAAAATACCGTACGTCCGTGTTTATAAACATACCCATTGTTTACAGCTATGTTATTAATTGCGCGGACGCAGCGGCGTTCCAAAACAACGCCGTTATTTAACATGGCAGAAGACATGACTCCATCATGATTAATGATTATAAACCCAGTTCTTTGACGAGCACTACGACGTACCAATCTAACTAGACTTTAATGGGAAAGCAGCCAGTCTTGTAGAAACAAAAAGCAAGCATTGGAACCGATTGCCAATAAGCAAATGACCTGCAGATAGATATCTCACGAAATTAATTTTAACCAGGCCTTATACCTCGCGTTTTAGATAGGCAGTACCTCTGCAGCATCAGAATCAGAGGATGAAGGGTTAAAATATAACCAATGGTATTCCCTGGCATTGCTGATGTTTATGGGCGACGGTGACTGCTCACCATCGGGTGGTCTGCTCGGTAGCCGTTTACACAAAAGAACAATCCAACGAATTTAAGTAACAACGTGACGTGTTTCTCTCAATTTCGTCCTGCCCTGAACTATTTCAAGAACGACGACGACGTGGCTGAGGCTGCTCCTTGTGGCAAATCTTGTGGGAGGCCTATGTCCAGCAGTGGCCGTCTTTCAACTAAATTGATGATGATGATGATGATAATGATCCATCAAGAAAATTACCTAAAACCACAGAACCTATTAATTGTACCTTCTCTGTTGTCTATCGCATACATTCTTTCCCTGAAATAACAAATATAGATACTGACAGATAGTAGGGATTCAATTCTACTCGGTAAAATCAAATTACTTTTGAAATGTTATAGTACTGTTTTTTTACTCAGCCGCCGATACTGTCAAGTACCTCTAAATAAGAGATATCATAACGTTGACAACATGATAACAATCAAAAGCAATTATGCTTTTACCGATTAGAATAGAGCCATTTCTTGTCTGACTGAAGACCCAAGTAGATGGTTCGACATTGAATTAAGCGTCGAACTCAACGCTAATAAAGAATAAGTAACACCACAGGAAGTAACCGTGACTAAACGAAAATATTCCCGGCTCAGTTGTACAAACACTGGTTAATAATATACTAGCGAAACCAGAAACTCAAGACCCTCGTGTGCCTACGTATGACGTACATTATAAAGATCTCGTTGTCGGTGAAGTGGCTAGAGCGGCAACGGTAAACAGTCTGATAACGACATAGCGGTGATAAGATAGCGTCAAACCAATTACAAGCACGGTCCGAACGCATGACGCTGATAATGTTAGAAGCCTTTAGGTACGGGATTTAGATGACGATTAATGTATGTATGAAGACAATTTCGATAAAGAGTATTAAAAACATGAAGTCAGCGAATTAAACCATTCATTGATCCTCATTGTTATGTTCGAAACACAAAGGAGAAAGAAAATAGGATAGGTAAATAAGGATTTACTTTTGCATCGGACCTTATGAAATGAAAGAAAAACATAACATACATTGAAACTGATAAAGTTAAATCTTTTAAGGGCACTGTAGAAGAAAATGTCACCTCGTGCCTACATCCTTCCTTTGCTAAGGACATAAGAAACTAAGCAAACTAAGTCCTAAACAATAAAATCCTACAGTTTCAAAGATATATTCCAGTTAAAGTACCAGCACCGATGTTCTTTTACCATAAGTATGTATGTATGTATGTCTCTGCTTTATATTTATATTTTAGAAGCACGCTCAGCAGGCTAAACGGCTTGATGGATTTTAACATATGAGGCGTCGTTAGTTTCGTCTTGGTTGTAGAAGTGATAAAAACTATAATATTTTAATCAAATCAATGAGAGGGGTTTTTGCCGTAAAATATATTATATAAATGATGATGATGATGATGATGATGATGATGATGATGATGATGATCATGATGATCATGATGATGATGATGATGATGATGTTCTCTTAGACGTATCCGTCAACGGCGAAATAGCAAATTATGACGTCTTACCTGACTCCTTTTGAACACCCTTATCTTTATTGTATTTGTTGATAACAAGATCGTAAAGAGTTATAAATAAAGTGTAGTCTTTATATCGTCGAGTGTATTATACACTTCCTCTCTTTTATTTTCCTGATACAGTTATCTTTAACATAAATATTATGTTATTCTATAGTCACTCTTGCATTGAACCTTGCAAAAAAAACAAAACAAGCTAGAAATTATCCAACGGAGTAAACAGTTTAATTGAGTGAAAATAGTAATTAATCGTGTGACGAAATCGTTTAAGCTATCAAGTACCATCTTCCGATGTAAAGGAATGTTACATGCATCGGCAGATTGTTAACACAAGGCTCATTTTGGAATACAAAACGCAATAAGTAACCCCACCCCAATAGGAAGTTTGGAACTAAATTGCCCGAACTTACCCATAGTGCAAGCCTAGAACTAACTAGCTTGGGACTATAATTATACTTATTGTACGCTTGAGTCGGCCACGGTACAGGGTTGGGGGTAATTAGGATAAGTTCGTGTTGTCAAATCGGTTTTGTTACTGTTAAGAGAATTCGACGATTCGATGATCTGATCATTCCTATGTACAACTTCCTGACGAAGCCTAACTGTCGCCGTCCCTGCGGGCCTATTATGGTCGCGTTTATAGATGTGGATAAAAGTGGACAAAACATGTGTCACTTTCTGACCAGTATGTACCGACCTAAGTGCGAGAGTGACGGATTTATCCACCGCGATAATTGCGTCCATAATACGGGCCAAGTTCACACTTTATAAGTATGATCCCACGGATAACCACAATAATTATTATTGATCATTTAGAACTTTACGTTTCTTCGATAAACCTAATTTAAATTGCTCTTGAGGGTTCCGTGCCTGAAGGAAGCCCCGTTAATATGCCTGCGCTATCCGTCCGTCCGTCCGTCCGCTGTGTCTTTTGAACCCTAATAGGTAGCGGGTTGATTTTTTTCATTTCAAGTATGTGTTACTACGAAGAATTTGCTAACAAAAAAAAGTGAAGTAATAATGGGGACCCAAGGGATACAAGAAACTTTTTTTTCAACGTACTAATTTTTATTTTCTTTCTACTGTGAAAACATAAAAAAATACAAGTGTCAAATTTGGTATAGTTGTCCAAACCCTGCAGAAAACCTACAAATACTAAAAATTGGTCAAATGTGAGTTGGCAATTGCAATCTAATAAATAACACGTAGGTACTTAGCAGCGGTACCGTAGCAGTTTACCGATTTTCTTACTTTTAAACAAATGACAATTAAATTCGCAAAACAATCGCGTTGCTAAAGCGGATCCGCACTTTCACTGCAACTGCTACATTTGGAAACGACGCACGGGTTACATATCAATTGATTTTATTTTCATTTCGCTTAAACAAACTTAAATGAAAGAGAAATCGATATGTACAAAGTAAAGCTGATTATCTTTGGCCTGAATATTACAAATAAATGAGAAGTTACAAGTCACTAGAAAGATGGCCCTAGACAAGATGCTTAAGAGAAATGGGAAGCGATTTCAAGCGACGCCTCAATCGCGTGGCTGTCAATTTTTTTCCGTACATATTTAGCTATCTTAATGAAGTCCAAGTTCCACGATTTTTGAATATGTCGCGTATATTTTTGTTTGGTATGTGCGATTCCGTTTCGTTTTCTTTATTTTGTTTTAATCCAAAAATGATTGTCCTGGAAAGTTGAACGTACAGATTTCATAATATCTACAACATATTCAAAAATCGGTCTAGGTTTAAGGGGAGAGAAACGCTATCGCATTTTATATGGAAATTGACACCTTCACAATCCTCTTAACGTTAACGTAAACGATTTTCGAAAACTATCAACATCTATAGAATTGACGCAACGAAACGCTAATCGTTTGACGCGACCGTCCGGCAGCTTACGTCAATCATGTACATTTTCGTACAATAATAACGATATCGTTCGCCGAATGCTACTTGCCTAGGCATACCTACTGGTATGCAACTAGCAGGACGTTATGCAAGATCCGTTATTCTGGAACTACTGCTACCATCGTTCCTGCTAATCGTGCCTTATTTTTCATTTTGAATTATCATTTAGGATTTATATTGATTTAGAGTTGGTTGGCAACAGTCTGCTTTAATAAAGCTTGCTTTTGGTTTGACATGGTATGCGACACGGTTTTCAAGTGGTTAACCTTACTACTTCCTCTCAGAACAAATAAACAAAGTAGCAGTATTACTATACCATTATATTTATTTAGTGTTAGTGCGGTGCCGTGAGCCCCTCGAACAATCCCTCCTCGTCTCGTTCTATGTGAAAACGAATGCCAAGAAACTACGAAACTCTCGATCTCGAGTTTAACATGAATGGCAATAGATGGCGGTGCTATCTCCAAGTAACACAATATTTGAAGTATGAAGCTTCTGTAGTAGGTAGGTAGGGTATACAAAGGCAAATATATTTATCTACGCATGTCATAAGCCCTCTATTATGCGTTCAGAAACCGTAGGAAATGACCAGCATTATTACAACCAATTTTACTATGAGAACTTTCTTGTCTGTTGTAGTAGGTAAAATCTGTACTATAATGTTATAAAAGTATAAATTTTTGTAACCTTGAGCTTAAAATTGGAACAGCTGTCAAAACTCAAGAGGGTCTCTATTCTATCTAGTACTTATCCATAGATATTAAAACAGTTATCGATACGAAACGTCAATTCAGTATTTTATTTAAATATAAACCGCACGACATTTGATCTCGAGTGACATAAGAATAGCGAGTTCATTCGTTTGTCTATGATTTAAAAAAAACCCTTCATATTCGTGACACTGACATAGCACAAATTGGTTTTGCCGCCATTGTCGTCGTCAAGTCGTCGGCATCTGCACCCATGTTAGAGTACTTTTGATATGTGTGTAGATAAAGTAGTGTATGCAACTGTAAATAGTTAGGCCTTGAAACACTCGTGTGATCCTATTATGAAACACGCTGACGCTCGTTTCATAAACCCACACTCGTATTTTAAGGCCTCTAATGAGAGGCCTTAAAATACGAGTGTGGGGGGACTGATGCATAATGATGCATCAGTTGCTTAAACTACTATTATGTACCCACAACCCTGTCGTAATGCCAATCCATTCAAGTGTTTTACAAGCATTATATATATGTCAGTTTCTTTTATTGTAGATTTTGTGATTACCTACCCACTCACAAATCAATTTCCCGAAATGTATGACATTTAAGTGACTCAGACCTTCAAATGTCAAAAGGAAATATAAACAAATAGTATCACATTAAAAACATTATTTGAATAGAAAACTGTTTTTAATTAAACTGGCAATGCTTTTAGCGAAGCAAGAAACAAAGCGAATGCGTAAGCCTTCGCTTTGTTGTCACGAGCCCTAACTTTGAGGTTAAGGCCGTGAAATACTGTCAAAACTTGACCGTGTCATAATGAATAACATTATTCATCTGTTATATAAAAATGTAGTACGTAGTTAATGTCATGTCAGAAATACATATAAGTAATCTACAGTTACTATTTAGAAATGAAACAGACAAAAAACATAAAAGTCTATTGTAGTTACCAATTTTATCTACTTTAAGTTGAAAATATTATCTTAAATTCTCCTTAAAGGGTTACAGTTCGATGGGATTGATAAAATGACAATATTTTATACACAGTTTTAGTAACACGAAAATACTTTTGATCTTCTATTGTATCGTATCGTATCGTATCGTATTTTGAATCAAAATGTAAGGAAGTAAGGATCTATACGATTCGGTACAAGCATATTAGGAAGACTAAAAAGGCACAGGCTTTACTCTTTATTCCAAGATAATCGAAAAGTGATCTCCTTCAACGGCACCGCGACAAAAAGTTAGTAGGTCGTCGACCTCATTATCACCTAAGTGTTAACTTACATAAAACATCTAATCAGAAAACCAGCGAAATAAAATTTTACGACGCCTCTTAGAGCAAAACTGGAATAAATTGGGTCCATAAATCATTGCTCCCAGTTCCCCTTCGGTCCCAATCGTCCCCTACTTTCGGTCCAGTTCCAATGCAGTTTAACTGTGTCAATAAAACAATTATCCAATCATGAGGCTATTTGGATGGCTTCGATTGTTATCTTTTGTCTCTTTCGGTTTGGTTGGTCGGTGATGCTTTGTCTCGCTCAGCTCAGCGGCATTGGGAGCGGTGACACCGTTTAGACAGTTTGTAGGTAGTAGCTTAAAGTGCTATTAAGGCCGCTCTCGCATACAATTTCGAAAATTCGTCGAACTATGAAATAGGTACGTAATACGTAGGTATGTATTAATTCACTTGAATGTAAAGTTTAGCCTTAGTATTATCAAACTAGCATATTGATATTTGAGCCTCAATTGCGGTTATGCCCAGTAGGTGTAGTCAGTGATGTGAGAATTTGTAGGTACATTAGTTACGTTACGAATTTTACGATCCATATAAGGGTTAGTCTGTCTGCCTTCCCCGTGCAAAAATAATGTCTCTTCCTTCTGGGTCGACCGGTAGACTGGAGTCCCAATCGTGTTGTCATAGTTTTAGGGCGAGTTAACCTTTATGCTACGCAATTATTATGAAACTAAGCTTAGCATAACCTTTCAAACAGACATTTGAATCGTTAACTTGTTTTATCTCGTCCGCTGCCACAGACTCTAAAGCATCAAACTGCTTCCAACGCAAATCATGCCATCCGGGACTCTAGCCAAGATGCAAATGCTAACTAGACCACGTGGTTTATCGTAACGCACGAGAATGTCGTTGTACTTACATTTTGAGCGATAGAAAAGAAATAAGTTTGAATCTTGACTAGGGCCCCCGTGACGTTAGGTGCCGGGGCTGAAGGGAAGTCCCAACACCTAACAGCCTTAGCTGAACTATAATGTTATTAAGGTTTCTGACGAGACAGTCTCAAATTGTGAAAGTTATTTATAGCAAATTCTCAGTAACTTCCAAAAATACTTTTAGTGATTGTACTTATAGAAGTACAGCTTTCTCAGGCACTCAATTGTTTTCCAGAATATTTCGAGGAACTTCTACTGAAGGCTTCAAATCCGGGATTGTTTAGCACCTTGCACAAGGCGTCTTGTTCTAACATAAGTACCTACTTAGAATATGCCAGCGAAAATTAGTTTGAAAACTTATTAATCTATTACCAGCCCCTTTAAAATGTCCATTATAAGTTTCTGATGCACACTAAAATCAGGTCCGGAACGGCGCCTGCGCCGATATAACGCGGGCCCGCGCGTGTTGACTGTACATGGAACGTATTGAACTCAGCTCGCCAAGGGGCAGGCGTGGAGCAGTTTAAAATTTTGAACTCAGGACCGCGCCAACTTTTACATTTTTAGTTGTTTAATTTATACGCAAGTTAACATAACGTTGACTTTGACATCGTTATCAAGCTCATAGTAAAGGTGTGACATGCTTACGTATAATACTTAAGTATGAAAATGTGTCTTTTTTCGAGGTTCGTGCTACGGATAAGTTCAGTGGCTGCCAGACGGTCAGGTCGAGCGCTAATGTCAATTCTATATAGGGTGGCCCAGAAATATTTGCATTCTACTCTTGCTAATATTAATTTTATTATTTGCAAAAAAATTCTGAAATGACAGTTTGAAAATCGTTTACATTAGCGCTATGCATCTGTAAAGGCAATTCGAATACTTGACGTGTGATTAAAATTTTCGGGCTTGAGCTACTCGTACTTAGCTTACTTACTGCCGTTTAATAATTCAACACACCAATAGGTTCTTTTTTCCGTATTGTAAATATTCTTATTTTTATTTGTTATTATCATTATAAATTTTCTTATTATTATAATCTTCTCGCAATACTTATGTTAATTTGATTTTCATATACGCGATAACAACCCAATTTGTTCGACGTTCTTATCAGCGTATGCAAAACTCAAGGCTTTTAAGATAAGAAAGTAAAATAAAGAGAAAACAGCGAATTTAAAAGTGTATTTTATACAATGGAAATTATTTTAAGGTTAACTTGGATATATACTAAATCTTACCATATCTTGCTAAACATTTGTATTTTACTATTTTGATTAAACTGAATACCTACCTGAAAGTGGGGTTAGGTTCGAAACGACTACATTGAAAAACGACTACGTTAGCAGAACGTCGTTAAGTACCTATTGCATGTATATTGCCTACTCTGTCTGTTAATTAATCAGACGAAAGTTTGACTTTGGATTATTAAATGATTGAAGATTTGGGAGCATATTTGTACCTATTAATTTGTTAGTTGTTTACGCCATACTCCGCGCAAATTGAATACATCCACAACGTCAAATGGTTCAAATAAAACTAATCAAAAAACAAACAACAAAGAGGTTTCAGGACTAAAATTGTAGACGAGAAAAGACATGAAAACCTGACATAGCATGAAATATTATTTTCAAAAGAATTTGAAGGCGGAGTCATAGAAAAAAAAGGAAGAGCCAGTTTCATGTCGTCAGGTATTAGTTAAAACTAAGCCACGCGGTGATAACCCATGGACAATTGCATTCCGAGATTGCACATGCGGCTTACCGAACCCGGAGGATTATTACGATGGATCCCGAGTTTGGTCTTGACAGAAACGCGTGGAGCTAACCTCATGTGTTTCTGTTTAGTCCTTAAGAGTAAGTAACATGTAAGTAAATAGTCTTTAACGGAACCATTGTCCCCGCGTGTGAAATCTATCTTCTAAAACTCGGCATTGGTGCAAAACTCGGCAAAGGTGATAACATTAAGAAAATAAGACATGGATCGCCTCTATACCCACACCACAACGCAACAATGCAAACATAGCTACTTACTGCCGCGAGGTTAGTGGGAAAGATGGTGGTACCAATTCAGAATACCACCAACGAACCACTAATAACCGTTTATTTTAAACTCACAATTTTATTCACCCATTGCACTGCACCGATTTTTTAACTGATTATTAATAGGTAGGCTAATTAACACAGATCTGACAATATGCTCCAAAAACTGTCCGCACGAACTAAGTCGTCTTAAGTCATCGCATCCGTCAACAGCGATCACCGGGCATCAAACCCGCGAACTGCACGCCGCGACACCGTTATCGGTTTGCATCCACGGTCACTGGCCCGAGATTCAGCGAGAGCGGACAAATCACTTCCCAGATTTAGTGTGCTGTCTAATCGAGAGGGTTGCCAACGACACGAAAAAAAGTCGCCCACAACCTTATAAAAACAATCTCAAACTCAATATACACGAAAATACTACCAACCAAACATACTAAGCTAATCTTAAATCAGTGTAAGTACTAATAGATTTAATGGAAAACGTAATTGTAGTACTGTGATGTCATCAAAATGACAGTGACAGCCCTACTTGCAAAGCAATTGCTGGCAGTGAGCGGCGCGGTCAACGGACCGAAAGTCACGCGACGTGCGCACTAATGCGCGTAGATTACTACCTACTTGCCGACCAGCCAAAGTTGGGCTGCGGACGGTAGGCCAAATACTCCTGTCTCGTGCAGTTTAAACAAACATAAGGGGGTAAGGGCGGGTCAAGATATACTGGTGGAAGCTTGCGGCATTGACTAGTATTGCGCGAACGCTGCTATTTGCTGACGTCCTAGTAGACAACATGAAGTAACGCTATCTAGAAAACGCGTTCATACCATTTTGTAACGTTATGATAATGAAAATAGATGTGATAATGTATTGTGGTTACAAATACAGTTACGTTACGTGTAAAGGTTCTTTGTATGTCTAATTTATAGCAAAACTGCTTGTAATAGGTGCTAGTTCTAAATTGCCTTGGTCCAGAAAAACTACATGAATAATTCAATAAAATTTAAATGGACACGCTAATACAGGCAAGCCCGTGGCTATTGATAAGCTCGTTCTAATAATTGTTTAATTTGCTAGCTATTGATGGTTAAGTGAATAAAACTATGTTTTTACTTCTCATGCTCTTGAGGTTTTTGTTTACGTAAACAGACTTAAATTACTTTTTATGCGCTTGTTCATAGAAGTGTTTACAAGATATGCCTCAACAGCCAGACACATAATTAAACGCTGAACACACCGAACTGTCTTATTTTTTGTTACCTTAACTTTAATTTAATTGCACCTGTCTTCTGTATAACCATATAAAAATTAAAAAAAAAACAGGTTATGGTGAATACGGTAAAAATATTGGGTACAAAAGCTACGAAGTACGAAAACGAATGTGGTGTACACCACAAGCGTAATGTGATCATACAAACTATACTCGAAACTGGAATTCAAGACCAAAAAAACTACGACAGATACGTCACTGTCAAATCTGTCAAAGTCACTTATGTCATTGTCAAATAAAGTTTTCAGGTTTCGCCAACCTTTTTGTTATATGCTTCTTTGTACATATTGGCTGTTACATTTATTAATTAGGATTTTCTCAAAAAAGGTACTTACAAACTTTATTTTCAACTCAACATTGGAAAATGTTATTGTAAAGAACTTAAACACGATAAGAGTGCGTTGTTCAACTACAGAGAGTAATTCTAAACTAAACTCGAATTTATAATTCAAGACCAAAATTTGACAGTTCCTATATTGATTATTTCGTTAATTTTAACATTAGGTATTTCATAAAGACATGAATGACAACTCGTGTAATCAGTAATATTAGGGTAAGTTTTATTGATAAAAATACCTACACTTAAACCAAAATGCAGTAATTACAGCGAATGTGCGCTCGTTGAGGTTAGGATTTTGATCTTAAATTATAAATTCGAGTATAGTTAAAATTCTTGTACCAAATGTTATTAACACCTGAAGTGATACAAGCACAACACCAGCTTTGCAACCAAAATTAGTCACAACGATAATAATGGGTTCTGTAAATGAGAATGTTCTCTTGTGGACTAATCAGAAGCAATGGTTAGCTCCAGACGTGTCCTGTCAAGTCCCACGGCAGCAATTATAGTAGTCCGTACTGTCTATCGCTGTCACACGCTCTTCGACATCTATACCTCTACCATGAGGTACAAATACCGCACTCGCTACCGAGTCGAATGCTCTGTCCCTCGCCAGACCTCGCAGTATTCTTATAGAGTGCGAGGGACAGAGCATTCGACTCGCTAACGACTACGGTAATTGTACCTCATGGTGAGGGTACTTGCAAAGATATCCCGGTAACCTAACCAAATTACTGACAGCGAAAATATATAACGGTTAAAGACATTAACTAAACACAGGAATTATGCAAGAAGTCGTCAAGGTAAATCGTATTTCTTGACACCCTCTTGATTCCTGAACCCAAGGGGATTGTATTCTGTGCTCTCAATTGGTCCATAATGGGATCCCGAACCCCCGAAGCATTAGTAGACCATTTCCTTGATTCCCTATTCTCTAATTTTGATTGTGCGCGTTTGATTTCCTTATTGTCGTTTTAAATTTGATTACTGTTTCAAAAGTGGATTCATCTTCTATATTAGAGTTCCGTGGAATAGTAAATTACTGTCACAATAATGCTATAATAAGTAGGATGTAATGGTATTTTTTTATTTTCGTATGCGTTCTTATGCTAATCATGGGAGATCGTGGTGTTTTTTTACTGGGGGTATTTTTATACGAGTACATAAAAGGAGGCCTCAACCTTGTCCGTAGCTATGTAAGAAAGAAATTAATAAAACATTTTTATCTTTATCTTCTCTTATCTTTCCTGATAAATATGTAAAAATGAATGTGATGTACTAAATATTAATATGAACAAGAAGAAAACACAAAATAAACAAAAGGTGACAAGGTTATGCTACACATGCGGTTCTCCATGGGATTTTTCACACAAGTGTCCGGCTAAAGGAACAACATGCAGTAATTGCAAAAAACAAAACCACTTTGCAAAAGTATGTAGATTTAGAAAAGGCCAGCACTTATCACAGGTTCAAGCTCGGTATGAAGGAGATAGTGAGGAAGAGTTTTTTATTGGTGAAATAACAGGTAAAATCTGTCCTGATTGGGTTGAAAAAATATTTATCAATAACAAAGAGCTATTAGTTAAACTAGATACTGGTGCACAAGTTAACTGCATGTCCTTACAGATTTACAATCAATTGAAATTAGATCCTAAATTCATAGTTAAAAGTAACATAAAATTAACAACTGTTGATAATAAAAAATTAAAGGTATATGGTGTGTGCACTATTAAATGTTACCTTACTAATGGTAAACAGGACAATTTACAATTCGTAATAATCAGAGCTAAAGGTATGCCTATATTGGGATTAAAATCATGCATCAGTTTAAAACTAATTACAAGGAATTTAAGTTCTAAAGTAATGTCCCTAGAATCTAGTCATGTAGGTAACACTATTCATCAATATAAAGATACTTTTAAAGGAATTGGTTGCTTTTCTGAGCCATATTCTATTAAATTGCAGGCTGAGGCTGTACCTAGAGCTGATCCTCCTCGCCGGGTTCCAATTGCACTACGTGAACAACTTCAAAGAGAGCTTCAAAATATGGTTGATCAAGGTATAATTGAAAAAGTTGTGGAGCCGGCGGAGTGGGTCAACTCAATAGTCATCACGAAAAGAAAAAACAATAAGTTAAGAGTGTGCATTGATCCCAGGTATCTAAATAAGTTTATTATGAGACAAAACAAACAATTACCAACAATTGATGACATAGTAGACAATCTCTCCGGTGCTAAATATTTTACCAAATTAGATTGTAACAGTGGATTTTGGTGTGTGCAGTTAGATGATAATAGCTCAAAATTATGTACCTTTTCAACACCATATGGTAATTATAGATATAAAAGACTTCCATTTGGTTTATGTATTTCAACGGAAGCGTTCCAAGAAAGGATGGAAGAAACCTTTAAAGATATTGCAGGTATTCAATTTTATGTTGATGATTTAATCATATATTCTAAAACTGAAGAAGAACATTGCACGATTTTATCACAAGTGTTAGAAAGAGCTAAGCAAAAAAATGTTAAATTTAATAGAGAAAAATCTGAATTTTTAAAAACTGAAGTCAAATTTTTGGGCATTATTATAACTGGAGACGGCATTAAACCTGATCCTGAAAAAGTTAAAGCTATTAATGAAATTAAAATTGTCAAAGATAAAAAAGATTTAGAACGCTTTCTGGGCATGACAAATTACCTATCAAAATTTATAAAAAATCATTCTACCATTACAGCTCCTTTAAGAGAACTACTAAAAAAAGATTGTCTATTTCAGTGGGATCAATTACATCAAAAAGCATTTACTGAACTAAAATTGGCTCTTACAAATAGTCCTTTGCTGCAGATTTATAATGTTAACAAAGATATTGTGATGTCAGTTGACTGTAGTAGTGAGGGTGTCGGAGCTTGTCTTCTACAGGATGGACAACCAGTAGCTTACGCATCAAAGGCACTGTCAGACTGTCAAAAAGATTATGCACAGGTTGAAAAGGAAATGTTTGCTATTGTCTTTGGGTGTAATAAATTTCATAAATATATAATTGGTAAAAAAATAACTGTTGAGTCAGACCATTCTGCATTAGAAGTATTATTTAAAAAACCATTGTGTAAAGTACCATCACGCATTCAGCGAATGATGCTCAAAGTTCAAGGTTATGATCTATTGGTTAAATACATTCCTGGTAATAAGATGTTTATTTCAGACTTTTTAAGTAGATCGTATCTACCATTGTCAAAATGTGATCAGGACAATAAATTAGATGAAGAATTAAATACAGAGATAATTGGTCATGTCTCAGTTTCAGTAAATTACCTGCCAATATCAGAAAAGAAAAAAGAATTATTAAGGTCAAAAACAAGTGAAGACTCAGTATTAATTAAGTTAAAGCATTATGTACAAAATGGATGGCCAGAGTGTAAACAAAAAATTGATAGTTCAGTTGCACCATTTTGGAATATTAGACATGATTTATGTATTATAGATAACCTCATTTTTAAAAATAACTTGATCATAATTCCAATGGTCCTACAAAAAGAAATGTTGAATATACTTCATGAAGGCCATTTTGGATTTAATACTTGTTGGCGTAGAGCGAAAACAATAATGTACTGGCCTGGCCTTCAAGCTCAGTTAAAGGATATGTGTGATAGCTGCCAAGTATGTGCAACATTTCGGCCAAATAACTCCAAGGAAGAAATAATATTTCATGATGTTCCTAAATTGCCTTGGATAAAATTAGCTACAGATCTATTTGAGTTTAACAAATGTCATTATATAGTAATAGTTGATTATTATAGCAAATATATAGAGGTTTCAAAATTAGAAAATTTATCTTCTAACTGTATTATTCAGCATTGTAAATCGATTTTGGCACGACATGGAATTCCTTTGGAAATTATCTCTGATAATGGACCACAGTATAGTAGTGAAGAATTTAAGAAATTCTCTATTGACTATGGTTTTAAACATACAACATCTTCGCCTAATTACCCTAAAGCTAATGGTCTTGCTGAAGCTAGCGTTAAAATAGTAAAAAATATATTAAGAAAATGTCACTATGAGAAGAGTGATCCTTATCTAGCTCTTTTAAACTTAAGAAATTCATCTAAGGAAGGAAGTCCATCTCCTGCCAATTTACTATTTAACAGAAATTTAAATAACAAATGCCCGGTTTCCTCAAATTACCTCCAACCAAAGCTGTCTGAGAGAAGTGAAGAAATTGATAGAACAAAGAAAGAGAAAATTAAACAAAATTATAATTCTAATACCAGAAGCTTAATTGAATTGCATCCAGAACAAAATGTAATGTTTAAAAAGAGAGTTGAGGATAAAATGTGGACACCCGGCAGAATACTATGTAAAACAAATTATCCACGTTCTTACGAAATTAAAAGTAATGATGGTAGAATATATCGCCGGAATAGACGATACATAATGCCAACACAATGTAAAAGCAATATAAATAACTATGATTAATTATGATGATGGAGCTAAAATCTATAATAACTATGATAATTATATTAATTATGATGATGGAGCTAAAATCCATAATGACGATAGTTTTGTTGGTAATGAGGTTCAAAATGAAAATGATCAACATTTTAATGAATCAGAACCATTGCCAGTCAATGTTAATGTTGAAAATAATGAAAGCTGTACTGATTTTGATTTTGTTAAAGGAATGGATAAGTATGTTACACGTTCAGGTAGAACTGTAAACAATCCTTCATATTTAAATGATTAAGTGGAATATTATTGTCAAGAAGACGAATGTTGCGTTATCTGTGCGGTATTGACTCTGTGACGAGAGCGTGGAGAAAAGGTTACAATAAAAGTCTTAATTAATATAATAATCTTTTATTAAGTAAAATAACCACATAATCGACGAAACAGTACTCGTAAGTACCTAAAGGAAATTTGAATTCTGAAAGCAACAATTTCAAGACTGCAATCCTAAGACTCCAAATTGCCAACCCTGAGGACTAAGATGGAATGCCTCTATGCTCTATGAATTATCAAACGACATAGTATTTTCACTTGTATTTTGTCGGATAAGTTTGTATTTATCTCTTTTCTCAGTTAGCTTCTACACCCATCGATAACCTAACTAAGAAAGCAGGAATTCCTGACACACCGCACAACCATTAAGTTTCTGAATAATGTTAATAGCTGTAAAATAATGCTGTTATTAGTGTTATGTGGTTACTAATGCCTTACACGCAAGTAATAACTTAAACATTGTTTTACTTCTGTTAACATTATCACTCAGATTACCTACGCCTTGTACTGTATACGGTTGTGACACATGTCATTTGTCAGCATTGACATCTGCCTAATGTGATGAGTTAACATAGGTTGACAAGAGATGGCAGCACTAGTATTACAACGAGAGAACGCGCTATAAATAGCTTCGACATTGACTAAGCAATAAGGTTTCCGATAAGTTTCCGTATTGTTGTTTTGACCTTCTCTTGATTTAATTAGAAAGGAAAATGAATCAAAACGCAATTAACTTACTTAGTTAAGACAAAGGAGAATAGAAGCCCTATTTGTTAGTAGGTATTAACTAATGAAACCACAATAAAACAAAGTTCTCAAGTACCTAAATGCAAAATCCGAGGCTGCTTGGTTGAGATCGCTATGTAGCGATAAGATCCCTCCTTCCTCGCGGCACTACTAAGCCGCGCTACTGACCAATGATTTCAAATTTTAATTCAAATTCGACGGAGTCGACGTAGTGGCGCTGTCGCGGAGCTCCTTTTTCTGGGTGGTTTGGCCCTTCGGGTCTGCTGAACAACTGCTGGTCAGTAGTGCGGTTTAGTAGTGCCGTGCGGCAGTCCCCGATAAGACCGTTTGCCTGTTGTTTATCATTTTAAATTGTGACTCTCTGTGGTGGACAATACATAGTATTGTATTCTATTGTATTTTACATTGTTACTACTATGTAAAAAACCGATTAAAAATCTATATTTCTTTCTTTCTTTCCTTTTTTTTTAATGCCATGCTACATTTGCTTTAGTGGTGGTAGCACCGTATGCAGGGTGAACCCGGATCGCTCACTACAACCTTCTTATGCTTTAACCTACCGCCAATTCTAGTGAGGATTGAAGCTACATTTAAATCGAGTAGCTGTCAAAAAAAAAACATACAAATTTAACTCCAGGCGATAACGTTTCTCACCCCCTAAATCAAATCCCACTTTTTAGACTTGGTTTGTACGTTTCCGTTTTTCATTCTGTTCAATGGTTTCTTTCCAAGATATATTTTCAGTTTCACAATCCTCTTAATACTGACGACGGAAAACGTAGGTACATCTACAGACCGAGTTTTTCATAATGACTGCAACATATACAATAGTACATTATTGCCTAGGCACGGAAGTAGGCAATTGCGGGGCGAGGATTGGTTTAAACGGACGAGCTTGCGAGTCCGTTTAAAAATACGAGGCCCGCAATTGCCGTTCCTGCCGAGGCATATATAGTGCTTTTCTCAAAAATCGCAAGAATAAAATTATGTTGGAGTAAAGTACTTTATTAAGGAAAGAAATACCACACAATCTATACAGACAATATTATTTGTTTATGACAAGGAGAAACGCAAGCTTTTTTTTTAAAACTACTCAAGCTATTCGAGATACAGATAAAAAAGTTATATTCCGAACAAAATTTGGATGTAATAAGACTTGTGCCCTCATTTTATTAAGGCCGTTTTCACTTTTTAAAAAGTTAGATACTAGATGGTAATGAAATTTGTATGCAACATGTTTTTTTTTTTTAATTTGAGATCTGTCAGTAAACTATGTACTTCGCATCCCAATATATAGAATAGTAATGTCAACTTTTCCTGTCATTTTTGAGAAAAAATCTTAAAAGTCGGTCTTGATTTAGATGATGAGAAACGTTATCGCATTTTGTATGAATATTATCAGCTCCACAATCGTAATATTAGGTCCTTACATTTGAAAATGGCGCTATATATAGAAAAAAGTATACCCATAAAATACCCATAATTCGAACTTTTTCAGCTTTCCAATTTGTTTCAGGTGAATTAAAACTGTTTTATCACACCGAAGCCTGCCGCTAACTCTGACGTAGTTTGCGATGGATCCGCATATCCAAATGGCTTCCACAATCACTTTTAATTCTTCGTTATTAACTTGGGTCTCCGGCCGTTCACCACGGGGTAAATAATGCGATATTTAGGTTCTCCATATTGTTGATGAATTATGTCAAGCCAAATTATTCTTAGCCAAACTTAAAACTACTTACTATATTCTTAAATCCTGGCACCTTACTTAGTTTCAGGAAAACGTATGGAACAATTATGCCAAAGGGGCACAAGAACATGAACCGTAAAATCACTTAAGGTTTAATTTATAGCGTCACTTTGACATAGGTCGGTATTGGTCCAGAGACCGACGTTGTAGACTGTCCAATCACCAATGCAGAATTTATTCAGAAGAGATCGTAACAAGGCAATGGTCTTTTTAATAACTCCGTCAACTTAAAAACCGTCGCTTTATCTCTTCCTTGTCTTTCATACTTGAATAAAGAACGAGACACTATAAGGGAACAAATGGGATTCGAAGAAATCTGCTTTCTATTAAATGCCGGACCTTTTAATTTCCATACAAAGTAGACTCTATAATGTAGTCCTTAGTTCTAAACGTGTTAAAAGGTATCGATCGCTGCGCAGGGGCCCCCGCGGCGCCGACCGCTTTACGAGAACGGCTTCAGATAATCATCTGTTTAATTTCGAATATCCTCTCGTTTTATGTTTAATTTTGCACTGAATTGTAAAAACAAGCCACTTTGTAAATCCAAATACAATGATTCAGTATCATTGAAGTAGCCACTTTCTCAAGATTAAAAATGTCGAGGCTTTAATTATAGTGTCAGCCATGAATGACAGTTAAACATGCAGGGTTTTTAGGCATGGTAAGTGGGATTGGTGGGATCTGCCCATTAGACATTAGTATTCTCAAGACTAAAATCTAAAGACTGCAATCCTAAAGCAGCAAATGCGTTGCAAACTTTGAGGGCTAAGATGGGATGCCTCTACGCTAGTAATTTTACTGGTGGTCTTATCCTCAAACCGGAACACGACGATGCAAATACAGCTGCTTGGTGGTAGGTTAAAGACGATGGTGGTAGCAATCCGAACGGACCTTGCACAATGTCCTACTACCACCATCACCACGGTAGGTAACAGAGAGCTGGTATACGTATATTCCATTCAAATAATCTAAATGCTTTAGTACTAGGAAAGATTTCGTCAGCAAAAGTGCTAAAAACTTAATAGGTTTTTAAGATCCTAAAAAGCCCAGTTCATGTATCTCTGTCGGATAAACTCCGAATGACGTAATTTAGTTCCAACCAACGCAACAAAGACGGTTAAGGCTACTCGAAATCGTTAAAAACGTGAACAGAAACGAACAAATACACGGGCTAGCCATTTTGTAGATTCAAGAATGCAATTTTAACACAGCAATTGAATAAAGACTATCTAAGGGCCGTATGAGCCTTCACTTCAGTGAGATGTCCGTCTGAAAACACGTCAACGTAATAAAAAACTGTCATTTCTGCCGCAGCTTTAGGACAGTTATCTTACTGGAGATCAGTTTTTTAAATATAGGTACGGGCCTAAGATAAAAGTGCCTCAGTGCTAGTTTTTTCACCGATTATGTTAGGTTTCGGTCAGATGATCGTTTTCTGCAGACTTCCCGCGTTGTGTGTGACACCTCTTATAACGGCTTAAAGAAGGCAATAGTTGAAAATAAATATGTGAAGGTGACGCGATTTCAAAGGTCATATAATTTCGTAGGTGTATGCAATTTACGTGAACAGGATATTTTAAAGTGAAAATATAAAAGTTATGATTTATATTGTTAAGTTACGTATTGCGAACTCTACATTTTGATATTAAAGTCATTTATAAAGAGACTTCATTTTTTTACGTGTATCCTTCATACCTATGAAGGATACACGTACAATTTTAGGATAGGACCGCCACCGCGGAATATCGTTAATAAAACCTCTGGAACGGCCAAAGAACGACTACCCTATGCTACTTCCTGAACACATCGAATAAAGGTTGAATTTAATCGCTAAGAAGAGTGGCAAGAACCAGAAATCCTTGGGATTTGTGTCTGAGGCTTCCAAATAAAATAAGTGCATATGCATACGTATCTTTTGTACGGTTGTTTCGTTGTTGAGATTGTAATGGTTTTTTAACAAGGAAGAGAGCTTCGATGCTCGTAATGAACAACGATGAAAATAAACCTATCCAAGAACTGTAATGATACTTGGGTGGTTTAGATTTAGACATCTCTGTCATAGAAAAGAATGTCATTTATATACCCACCAAGAACTAAGGCCGTTTTCTATGAAGACATAACACGGAAACAAAAAAGGTTGAAATCAAAATGACGAAATTAAAAACATAATTCGCACTGCTAGATCAAAACAGGAGTAACTCAAATTACAACTGTTTTATAAAATCAACTTAATTACAAATCCTATGAACTTGAAACAAAACTAGCAAGGATTTTGAGTTGATACTGTTTTGATCTAGCAGTGCGAATATGTTCACGGTAACTAGCTTACTAACATCCTTATTGTTAGACTTGTTGATCAGATATTTGGATTTGGATCATGTTCTCTTATTTTAAATATCTGTAAACTTGAACTTATAAACTTAAAACTCTATTTTTGTTACACTAAAGTCGAGTTTGACGTTTATAGTTTACAGTTATTTAAATTTAGAAAACACGATTCGAATTAGCCCAATGACTTGCCCTATAGGTCATAATCATAACGTATACGTTTTGCTTCTATATTAGACAGCATACCCTGACATAATCGTTCACAGTAAGATCGATGGAACCAAAGCTCTTTGTAAACAACTCAATAGATTGAGGAGTTAGCCGATGACATATTTACGCGCGCTATAAAAAAGGGCAGTGGGGTTGGCTAGAACAGCAACGGTTCCGTATCGGTTTTTTAAATTATAATCAATTGGTTTTTATTAAAGATGTTTTTGACTCGTAGAATTTGTATCTATTCTTAAATGACTTTAAAAAATAGCCTCCTAGTTAGTCTGAATAAAAAAATCTGTTTTCTGTGCCAGAATAAATTGTGCTGGTATTTTATATTCCAAGTTTTAGCAAAACGAAAATCCGATTCCACGCAACAAGACTAACTAATGGGCTACACCGACTAACAGTCTGTCGGCGAATATTGGCCTGTAAAGTTAATCGTATTAGAACACAAGACTATCAGTTTCTCTTAAGGGGGTGATCCATTTGCGAGGAAAACCGCCAGTATGCCAACGATCCCGCTAGTCAAAGGTCTAAACCGGCAAATGAGCACCTAAAAGTCCGCGGTTTCAAAAACCGGCGGATTGGCTCGCTGGCTCTTTGTTCATGCTTGAAAGCAATCTGCGGTCGAGAGTTGACTGTATTGCTCGTCAATGGATCACTACGAGAGCCGGCGAGCCAACGAGCCAATGATTTATTTATACCGTTGGCTAGCCGTCTCGCAATAGGTCTCTGTTTGGCTTACAACGGTGTCTCTTAGAGAGGTTTGCTTGCGGTGGAAACACTTAGTCACCGTTGTACGCTAAACCGAGTCCTTGCGGTGCTTGCTCCGCTTGCAGTATGAAAGGCGGGCGTTAGGGTGAGTATCCAGCAGAACTGTGCAGAGCGAAGCGATGTGAGAGAAAAAATCCACCGTTCTGCTACTGCGCACAGCTCTGTTGGATATTCACCCTAATCCCTCCATCCCCTTAAGGGTTTTTGAATTGTCACGAGAAACAATTTCTAATATAGTAGAAGAAATACCCGTCTCCTATTAATGTTTACAAAGCCTATTTTCAAGAAACAGGGGGGTATGACATACGAAATCAGATCAGAATAGGTTGAGAGAAAGAGACAGAGCTATAGCAGTTATACAGCTCTGTCCCTTTCTCTCAACCTAAACTGATTTGCTTTAGTATGTCATGGTAACCCCCCCCAGGTTGGTCATTGGCAATATTAACATCAGCATTAAAGGTTGTGCAAAAATCTCATATAAATGCAAATTGAATTCGATTGCGCCATATAGGTAAAAGCTCTTTGCTCGACGCTTTAGGTAAAATTAAAGGTATACATATCGTTAAAATGCCAGTTGCGAAATTACAATTGAATCGGGCGACTGTGTTTACCATACTTTAAGTGTTAGTCGAAATAATACTTACACTAAATAACTATTTGGGCCTTTGGTGCATCTCGTAAACGCTTTAAAATTAGTCATTAGTTAAGACATGGATATTAATTGCTGAGCCAGTACGGATCTTTGTCTTGTCAGAGAACACCATTGTGTATTTCGGACCGCCCCATCTTTAGCCTGGTCTTTTGAAGTTGTCGGAAGTAGATACACGCATTCCTAGTGGGTATAGAGGAATAGTACATTATGATACAAGTGTGCTAAGTTGACCATTGTATACAAGGCGCTATTGTGTGCGCACGAGCGAAAGCGAGTGCGCCACAAGAAAGCCGCGTATATTATGGTCACAGGCACACGTGTTACATACGACGTTTTTCAACACACTTGCGAAAAAAAAACAAGACTCTTCATTTAGTCAAATTTTAATTAATTATTAAAACAGTTGGTAAAAAACTGTTTGTTGCTCTAAGAAAAAAAAAAGGTATAACCCGACTAAATTATATCGCTTCTTCTTCGTACTTACAACTTGGTACTAGGCTACAAATGTAAATTGTTTGGGTTAATAAACTAAAGGCACTTGTGCGTAATATACTGAAAAAGCACGCGTGTTTAATATCTAGGTTTATGAGCCAAAAATCGGTGGAATAAAAAGGTCGTTTTGAGCAAGTGTGTTGAAAAAGTATTTAAAATCCGGGCAGGACTATGCTCAGTGTAGGGTCCGAAGCCGTTACTACTTGTAAAGTAGTAACGCAAAGAGACTCAACTCCAGCGACAATTACACTTTGCGTGATAAATATTTACTAAACGGTCCCCCAAATCCTAAAATTGTTAATAACCTGCACATAATTATTTTTTAAAAGCTATCCAGTGATATACCTTACTCGATGTTGTAATGTAAATGTAATGTAAAGAAAATAATTTTCACTTTGCTTTGCATGTATAGGAGGACCCCGAGAAAAATAATAACGATTTTATTTTATTACTTTGTGGGCTTAATGTAATTGTATAACTGGGGTCCGTTCATTTGACCAAAAGTACGTTTGACAAACGTATCATTTTACAAACTTTCATTTCGCAAAAACGTGTTTGTGCTTAAACCATTACATATTGCACAGATTAAATCAGCTTATTAAATAGGTTAGGTTAGGTTAGAATATCGACCACTAAAAACTTGAAAATAATACGGCGGGAAGTATCTCTTTGTCAAATGAAATTTTGTAAAATGATACGTTTGTCAAATGATGATTTGGTCAAACATTAGTGAACCTGTATAACTATACAGTTTTGTAGTATCAACAGTCTCTGAATTGAAGCGCGGAAGGACGGGCAGACAGACATGGCGAAACTCTAAGGGTTCCTTGTTGACTACGGAACCCTTAAAAGCATTCGGCCTGTGTTAAGTTAATTTCATTACCCCCTAAACGGAAACTAAATGAAAAAAAATGTATGTATTAAAAAATAAACTTCACGGTACCCTAAAACCGGGCGATAATTAAATATGTTTCTCATCACACGTCATAAGCCGAAGAGTCTGTCATAACACAAATAGGGCTTGCAAATATTCGATAGATTCAGATATTCGAATATTCGACTTTTAATTTGGACATATTCGAATTATTCGAATACTATTCGAATAATCCAAAAAAATAAAGAAAAAACGGGCCTGGATGCTCATTTTCATGTATTATCAGTCTGAAAGCTCAAAAAAATCAACATAAACATTTTAAAATAATAACACGTCCTTGGCTTTATAGAATGAATAAAAAAAAAAACTTTAATTGAAATATTATTGTGTTAAAAACAACTGAAGATACGAACAACAACGATTTAGTATTAATCGCACAAAGATTATGTCTTTTTTTAAATGAAGTACAATTTAAAAAAGACTGAATCAACAACAATATGAAAATAAAATAATAAAATATATGTATGTGTTAAAATATTAATGTAATCAACACGTAAGTTTACTGATTGAAAATTATCTCTGCTACCTTACATTTAAACTAAACTGCAAAATTTTACAAAGTAACAAAAGTAATCAAAGGAGTGATTAAAATAAGTAAAAAAAACGTCAAATCATAAATCATCAAAACAAAATAACTTGAATTTAAATAATTATCTTAAAAATACTAAAGATAAAAATAGCAACGATAAGAACAATTAAATAAAAAAAACTGATCAACAACAAAATTAAAATTAAGTAATTAAAATGGTAATCTAATCAAATAAACAAAAATAATCAACCAAGTTATTAAAATTACAAAAATAATCATGAGATCATAAATCAAATCACATTACACGCGACGCGACCCGACGTGAACGTGAGTCCAACTGACTATTCGCACGACGCGGTCAGAGTAGGTGGGAGGTGGGTGAATGGGATGGGGGAGTGAGACAGAGATAGCCGACCATTCCCGATAATTTCCGATTAGTACCGATGCGATATTACATCCGTCTTTCCAAATAACCATAAATATTCGAATTATTCGAATACTATGCACCGCATTATTCGAATATCAGAATGAACCGAATATTCGAATTATTCGAATATTATTTATTAATTATTTATTATTTATTATTATTTATTAATATTACAAATAAAGGCGCCTACAGACGACAGGGAACCGAATAAAGGGCTTACAGGCAGGAAGACCGCCGCGCCGCCGCGCCTAATGGATTTATTTAGATGTCATTTTTTATGTGGGCGGGGGCTCGCGCCGCTCGACGCCTGGACCACGGTAGTGTGGATACGACTCTTTTATATTTTATTATTAAAATTATTAAATGTTCATTTTTGGCCCAATATTACAATCGAATGGGTCTCAAGTGTAGGCGGCGGAATACGGATACAAAAATGTGTATTTATTTGCAATACTTATGTACTTATTTCTTTGCAATGCAAAAACTTGAAGAACATTCTCGAAAATTTGTAAATTTTCTTAAAAAAATACTAAGAACATCTTAGGACACGTTTAAAAGCATTGTTTTTTTTTTCTTGAAAAAAAATAAGATTATGCTTAGAGTCTACTAAGTAGTTCTCATAGTAAAGTTGCACAATTGAAGAATTTATTTGTTAGTAGGTACAATGCTAGTTGAGAAAGAAGGGCAGAAAGTACACTTTAAATAGGTAAAATTATTGACAGGAAACTAAGTAGGCAGTTTATTTTCCTTTCCTGTTTCCCGTGTCATCTAATTAGCCGTGTTCTTTTTTAGGGTTTCGTAGTCAAAATAGGAACCCTTGTAGTTTCGCCATGCCCGTCAGTACCTCTGTCCGTTTGTCTCTGTCCTTCTTTGCGTCCGTCTGTGTGGAAGGGATGCCGAAAGGAAAACTATCCCGACTAAGTAGGAAGACTTGATTGGGTCTTGAGATACAGGCGACCTAGGTGTTTATACCTACTAAAGTCGTCTAAAACATCACCAAACAACTTTCAATATATAATTATTTGTTGTTTTTCGAGATGGTTTTTTGTGTTGTTTGGTGTTATTTACTGGCAACGCGCTACTTTTTTAATATCATACACAAAATCAACTTTATTGGCGTTTACAACTCGCTAAAATCTTGCTTACAGGAAGATTTTGAACGTCAATAAAACACAAGGTTAACATAAACTCCCCGAATTAAAAGGAAAGTCGTGTCCACGTTATGTCTAAGTATAACTTAAGCCCTCCGTTATCCCCTGAGCGCGTGTTCCGTCTGATCTGTGTGAGAGCACACATACAGCTTAATGCATTTCTTGCTCGCACACATCTACCGCGGCATTATTAGGGTTTACAGGGCGCGCGTTTGTGTGGGTGGCTGTTTTATAGGGCTCGCGGTTGTATGTGTGACCCGACATTGGTATTTTGATTGGTCATGCATTTTCGTGTTTACGGGCGCGCTCCATTGCGGGTGAGCTATAAAGTGGTACGATTTATGTCCGTACCTAAGCCGCGTGCGATAAGAAACGCCGACGTCATTAAAACAGTGATTTGGATGGCGTCTTTGTTGCGATGTAATTTGGAAAATTAATGTACCTTACGATACCTACCGCGTGGAGAGAACAATAGAGGAATCAAGTCGAATTTACTAGTGTTTGACGCGCCTTTGTTTGTGTCGAACTAGTTTAAACATTATTCCCGCGGGAACTATTATATTTCTCGGGAGGAAAAAAACCCGCTGAAAGAAAATGCATGACCGAGGGATTTTCTCTTTGCCAGTTTTCATCAAAATCCGTTAAGCCCTTTGTGCGCGATTAAAAGACATAGGAACATTTTATTTTCCAGAAATGGATTTGCGTTTTACCTTTGTCACACCTGTGGGGCTAGACAAGTTGCCATCAAATAGAAACGTTTTGATCACTGTCGCTTTGCGTTGTCATAGAAAAATGTAGGAATTGACGTAAGTCACGTGATATATCACTCGAGAAGCGTTGTCAAAAATGAAAAAGACAGTTGTAACGCGATATACCACGTGACTTACGTCAATTCCACACATTTTTTCATGACAACGAAAAGCGACAGTGATCACCAAAAGCTAGCGTTTGAATTCGATGGCAACTTGTCTAACCCCGCTGATATTAAGTGACGACGAGGTCGTGGGCGATACACGTTTATCCAGAAAAAAGCCTATTCAATCTTGCCTTGAAAACACCTACGTTGTACGTTTCCGGGAAACAAACGCAAGGAGGGCCTTCCACTCTTTGGCAGTGCGGATAAGATATGACGCAGCAAACCGCTGTGTTCGAATCACTGGAAATCCGACTACACGCGGCCCCGGCGTCTGGACGACCGATGGGTGAAAGTGGAGGTTGGAATTAGGCGAGGACATGTAATATCAGCCCAATGGAACCCTGACCCACCACTTCTTACGACCTGAATCATATTATAGCTTCATTAGGCTGATAGTACATTATGCCTACCCAAGGTACAAACGCTGCTAACGTTTCTGCTTTCTATCGAGTTGAAATTTATGGAATTACAAGCGGTCGATGCGATCTGACATCAACTTACGTCAAACCTATACATTCCATCCAGTTTCGAAAATCGCTAAGTTAAGCGTTAGATAGACTAGGCTCTGTACTCCCAGTTTCTTGATAGTTAAAACACGAGTGACAAATATTTATACTGTCAGTTGCGAGTGTAAGTGTTACAGAGGGAGCCAGCCGAACGCTTTTAAGGAGCTGGGAGTACAGTAAAGTGTACCTATATCTGTAAACATTTCAAAAAGTAGGTACTTAAATGGATTTTCTCGTGTTGCTTCTACAAATTGAAATCTAATCACAAATGAAATCAACCTAGGTACTTACCACTTTTTAACTTATTGACACCAAAGATACCCCAAAACCATGCACCACAACAACTTTTGCTCGCTTGTCGCTCTGTGTCTCCAAATGTGTCTCTACTACTTCTTCTTCGCATTATCGCCTATTTTGGCCTGTTAGTTCATCGTATTACAACTAAGACGATTTGTTAAATGGGCGCCTGCAACACCTTTCTCATCGGGTAAACTTTCCCATAGCTAGAAATGTCCATCTCGGCCTGTCAGTTCGACTCATTGTTCGTGCCGCTCCACTGTTGAAGGATGGCTGTTAAATACTGAAAACTTCTTGTCTCAGTCGGTTGTAGCGATTTGGGTCAACTCCCTGAAGTTCCTCAATCATGACGTTTTACTCCTTTCGTCTGCACGTCTCACTTTAACTAATGATCGAAAAATAAACACGAAATATTCCAGGGTAATAACACTAAAAGGACGTTACAGTAACGTTAATGATTTATTACCGCTTTTGAAGAACCCGAGTACGACCGTAATGCATTTAATTTTAGCCAAAAATAGTGCCCAAATAACGCTAAACTACAGCTGCTGCAAAAAACCTATGGCTCTCTTCCACTTTGTTAATAGAATAAACCCGATAAAGCATTTTGCTTTCGAAACCTGTTTTTAACGATGCGGCCGGATTATTCATAAAGTATAAAAGAGCTACTAATATTAGCAATATAATAAAGTCTAGACAAGTCCCATTCCGCGAATTTAAACGGCTGGCTGCTGTCATGCGTTCGCTAATTAAGCCAATTCCATATATGACACGTTTCTACATTTCTACAATCGTAAGCATTTGGCTAGCCCTGCTAAAGCCACCTATAGCTAGCTCTAAAGCAGGGCTAGCACTTCCGCACCCTAGATCATATGGAGTCTTAAAATAGCAAGGAATGCACTGCAGCAATTTAGTTTCAGCCAAGCCTAGGAGGCAAGTAGGTATTATACCTAGTAGGTTTCCACTCCGTGTGTTTCTGTCACATTGTTTGTTTTCTTTTATTTCTCTGTCTGTGTAGTGAATAAATGTCTTTCTCCTTTCCTTCATTTTCTTCTACCTATTATTTTAACGAAACACCTTTCAACAAGTGTACCCATCATTACGCAGAATTTTCATTTCATCGGAAGGCATTTCCCGCCGCATGAGATTTTTTGTAGTCAGTTACCTTTTTTTTTTCGTTGGTGAATTTCCTTTACGCATTCCATCTCTCGTCGGGAGCTAGGGTGGATATGACGGACTCCAGAGCAGAAGGCTTAGACTACCGTCTAAAAAACCAACGGGATGCCGTCTCCGTCGTGTTGGGGCGCCACTGGATCACTTCGTAGTACTCGACGATGACGCCCTGATGGTGTTCTCGGCTATTGGATAGCTCAGCCGGTCTGAGGCATCCTCAGTCAAATGGCCCGTTAAAGAGAGCACAAGGTTCCCCGACCCTTGCGCTCGGGCACCTCTATGGTGGAGGGAGCAGGTGCGCGTAGCGCCGCCGCGCTCTTCCCTGCCTTCTTCTGCGGAGCGGAGCAGCGTTAGGGTCCTCCTCACGCTCTCGCTCAGCGGCTTCCTTTTGACCGATTACGGATTCACAAAAGGAAGCCATATTGTCCCAGCACCTTTCGCTGCTTAGCATGGCGTGGATAATGGTTGGCAGCGACAGGTCGCCGCCAACCACGGCAATCTCAGTTACCTAACCTAACCTACGTAATTAATGTTTAAGCTATCCTGAAACCATCATGGTTTTTGGAGAAAATAGCGTGAAATGTAATTCTGTGAAATGATACATTAGACGAAATGAAATTCGATGTTTGTTTGTTTCCAATTTATGACGGCTTGCCCCGCCACTCTAATTGACGTTGCCCGGTTGTGTCAATATATTACTTATGTTAAAAATTAGAAGGTAATGGGAAGGAATTCCGTGGATTGACGACTAATAATAATGGGTAATTCATTTTGGACTTCTTTCTTGTTTACAACTTATATAAGACTAGCTGGGTTGTACGTTATTTTACAGACTGAATTTGTTTAGAATTTCATTTCATATAAATTTTTTCTCGTATTATCATTTCATAGAATAATCAATATGTAGAATAATTACTTTGAAGACATTTAAATCATCGTTTTTTATTTCCAATAAAAATCAATGTTTCTTTTTTCATATCATAGAATAGCAAATTAAATATTCTTTGTTCTAATATTATTTATTTAAAATATAAAAAAATAACCTCGAAGACTATGGCGGGAGCTTGCTTCGCTTCGCTCCCGCCATAGCCTTCTAACCTAACCTATTCAAGTCGGTTCTGCCCAGAGAGGTCTTGGTCGCTCGCTTCGCTCTCTCGCTCACTCAAAAATACACTGACCAAACAATATTCGCTAAAAAACAAATATTTTGTTTGATAAGTTTGTGTAATGAAAAAATAAAATTATAAAATTCATTGAATTGATTTTCTGTGGAATATGTTTCTTTCAAGTAAATAGTTTAAAAAATAATAATATTCGAAGCAAAAATACAAGGACCAAATAGTATATGAAACATTTTCTGTGAAACAAAATTCTGTAATTTTTCTGTCTGTAAAACAAGGGGACACCGACTAGCTGAGTTATAAACTTAATTTGAATACTGTCGTCGATGCAGATAGGAAAGCATGCGGTCGTGAAATATGTACCTAAATGTTGCATCGTACAAGTGAATCGGAGATGACAAGGTAAATATACTCTGTAAATGAATGAATTCTAGTTATTAATATAATCTAGATTAAGACAAAACAACAATAAATAAATCGAACAGTTTGGTACAACTTCGCTCCAGACGTTGGTGGTAAAATTTATTTTTCGCAAGTGTACCTACTTGGTTCACGCATTTGACTAAGCCTCCTTAATTTTCAGGGCATCTTACTGCTTATAAGGCAAGGTAGGTCAAGTCTAACTTGTGACAAACTGGGATGGAATATTCTACTATAAAACCTTATTGCTTTTGACGCGTCGTTATTAAGACGTAACGACAATACGATAAGTAACATGTCAAAAATGATATGGTTTTACCGGGTAGAGTAGCGCCCCTGAACTTTGCGAAACTCAATTTTACTATTCATTTGGCCGGCCTAATGTCTCGGCTCTTCATCATTATTCTAAGAAGGTAATTTAAAAACCAATTCGAGGAATATACGTTTTTCTGAGGCTTCAGGGGCTCTGATCTCGGTAAAACCATTGCTTTTGACATTATGTCATCGTACTGAACTTAACTCGGCCGTGATTACTGTCAAGTATATGTAAATAAGAGGTATCATAACGTTGACAATACGATAACATTTCAAAAGTAATATAGAGCCCCTGGTTGGTGTGAACGCTTAAAATTAAATATGTCTGCTTTGCCACCGTCCTAGACTAATACGAGGTGCGGTCCAAAAATTTCAGGCTGGAGAAATATGGCGATATAAAATAAAAAATAAAAATGACATTTTGATTGTCATTTATTCTGCTTATTCGTGTATAGTTTTGAGGTTTCTGTTGGCTGTGGTTTTATATTGACGGCGTTTAGAATAATAGGAAGTCTGAAAGTTTTCGAAATGTTTAAGTTGGAATATCGTTCCGTGATCAAGTTCCTGACAAAGGAAGGGGTCAGCCCGACCGATATAAAAAAAAGGTTAGACACTGTGTACGGGGATACCTCTCCGTCATTTTCCACCATTAAAGAATGGAGTAAGCAGTTTCGTTTAGGGCGGGAGTCCATTGACGACGAACCTCGCTCCGGCCGGCCTGTGGAGGCAGTCACCATGGACTGCGTCAAATTAGTGGAAGAGGAAGTTCTGAGTGATCGAAGACTGAAGACTATGGAAATAGCGGCAAGGACAGGGCTTTCGAAAACTTCAGTTCTTAGAATTCTCCATGAACATCTTCACATGAATAAAGTTAGTGCGAGGTGGGTGCCCAAACTTCTTTCGAGCTTGCAGCGAAGTGAGCGAAAAGCGTGCTGCCAAGAAGTTTTAGACTCGTATATAAGACATGGAGAGAGTTTTTTGGAGTCAATTGTTACGGGGGACGAAACCATGGTTTTGTACTATGATCCTCTCTCCAAAAGGGAATCGATGGAGTGGCGTCGTCCTGGTAAAAATCCGCCTAGGAAGGCGAAGGTAGTGTTACCTTCCACCAAAAAGATAATGCCTACGGTATTCTGGGATTGTCAAGGAATAATATTGATTGACATAAAAGAAAGGAATACCACGGTAAATGGTAGCTACTATGCCACCCTTATTGAGCAGTTACGAGAGGCTATCAAGCAGAAGCGTCGTGGAAAACTTAGCAGAGGTGTTCGGCTTCTCCACGACAATGCAACCGTTCACACTGCTTCAATTGCCAAGGCTACTGTTGCAAAATGTGGCTTCGAGGAAATTCGCCACCCACCTTATAGTCCCGACCTGGCCCCAAGTGACTATTATTTGTTCTCGAAACTTAAGGCAGACTTAAGGGGAAAAAGATTTTCTTCAGATGATGGAGTGATCCGTGCGGTTTACGCCCATTTTGAGAACAAAACTTCTGAGTATTTTTATAAGGCGATAGAAATGCTTATTAAGAGATCTGAAAAGTGCATTGAAACAGAGGGAGACTATATCGAAAAATAAAATAATAATTGTAAATGTACTTGTTTTCTTTGTTAGGCCGGAAACTTTTGGACCGCACCTCGTATATGCGGAATGAAATTTGGATAAAGTTCAAAACTATATTTTATGTAAGGAAAAATCTGTTTGATTAATAAATAATTGTTCTATTAACGATGTTTAATGAAGAAAATAATTTACTCCTTTGTGACAGTTCTTTGTGGCTCCTTTGCGACAGCTGGCGGAAATACAGATGTCGGCATTTTATTAAATTATAATTGGATCTTTCGGATTAAACTTTGCAAATTAGGCGAAAATTATTCGAGTAGATACACCGTTTCAGATTTGCCCAAAAAATCTGCGATTGTGCGAAGTTCTGGTGCGTTAGATGGATTTGCTGATTTGGGGACGTACGGGATTTTTGGCTCGTCCATTTTGCTTTGAAGTTTGGCCAAAACATCACGTTAGCTTGTCTATATTCCGATTATATAAAATCCCGCACAATTAACGAACATCGCTCCATGTATCGGTCGGCATTAACGGCTAACCAAGATTAAAAAAAACTGCCTTAGACATACCGCGAGGGCTGATCGCAAGCCACAGGAAAGCTTTTTTAGGAACCTTCGTAGGCCCCCCATTTTTCACGTTTTCTTCAGTTGGACCATTGGTGTTTTTGAAATAATAATCCCTTGCCATTCGTTTCCGTCTATTGTGAAATATGATTCGTCGTCTATTACGCAGAAGACGTCGTTTTTAGTGTGGAATATATTTTGACCAAATTTCGAAGCGGGATTTTTGAGTAAATTTTAGAGTTTCAGACACAGTTATCTTGACTTTTCTTGATTCTGCTTCAATACCCATGTCTTTAAGATACTTTTAAATGAATTTGCCGTCGCATTTGAATTTTCTTTCGAGCTCTCTATATGATTTTACGATATGGCGGGCGGTTATTTTCTTTTAACGTCTCGTCTCAGTAGACTACCTTAAACTGGATAGTTTTCCAGGACCGGGTTTTGAATTCGTTTTTCTGAGTGAGTAGGACGCTAAGATATTATAAACCGTGCTTTGACTCTAAACCTTTTGTGTAAAATCCACAACCTTCGCATTCGAATGGTTTGATTGGTTGAAACACCGTGGAGGGAAGTTGATTCCGTAGGTTCGAAGTAGGTACGAGGAAGATCTTTGATGGAAATGGACTGTACTAATGTACTTAGTCGATTCTAATGCTTCGGTAGGATGGATGAACTTTATTCAGGTGGCGGTAAGTGGTTAAGATAATAGATTAGTGCAGTAGCAGTACGGTGATGTCTTAGATGCTAAACTAGTTGTTTGTTGATTATTGTTTAAATGATATTCTTTTTCGGTTTATTAAATTTGTAACAATGAACCATATTGAATAACTAACACTAAAATAAATGCATTTGTAACTTATGAAACCTTATAATAAGATACGACCCAATATTACATATAGAATAGGTCTCGTAGGAGCAGATTTTCCTTCATCAGGCATTCTGTTTCAGACCAAGGCTATTTATTCATTTAGGTACAGTGACCCAATAAAAATGTTGAGCATGTTACAACCTTGTCATTGTGTATGTCATTGTCATTGTCATGTATGTCATTTGATGTTCTGTTTGAAGTTTACTATGACAACGCACTAAAGTGCTTTACATTTTCGTTGGGGTACTGTACATCTAAAGTTCTATTTGATCGACTGTAGACACCGTGACAGCATTATTCAATTATCTACTTGACTTACCTAAAGCATGAAAATCACAAGTACTTACTTAATTTTATAGCATTCACTTAAACGAAATATTCTAAAACCAAACGGCCAAGAGCAGGCGCGTAGAAATTACACGAGCGTTGAAATAGCTGGGCATAAATTTTCCTGACGTTCACTTCTTTGCGCTTGTGTGCGACAGTCTACATTTACATGTGTGTGTGTGTGTATAAACGTCACAATTTTCCTGGCCGTAGTATCCCACAATAAAACAGCAAAAAGCGCTTGAAAAACTTATAACGTCTAAGCATAGAAAATGGTCTCAGGCGCTTCAGCGCTGGAAGTGTGTGAAGCCGCAGATCAATAGCGGCATGCGACGTTGCCGCTCTTCTGTCCCCCTTCCCCCTCTATGCAGGGGTCTTTGTACCCGAGTACTCTCGACGGGTGTGGGAGGCGGCCTTAAACTGGAGGGTTTGGAACGCCAACAAGGTCTGTCTGTAAATTACAATGCTAAAAGTGCTGACTGAAAATAAGAATGATTTTAAAAAACTGTATTTTTTCCTAAAACGAAGTTAATTCCTTTTTTGTTTTAGTTTGAAACTTACGGTCGAAGATAGGAAAATCTTTGTAGATTATTAGCGCAATGTTCCACGTATTTTCTGTATATTCCAATATAAAAATTACGTTTAGTGAAATTTTATTTTATTTTATTTGGGTATTTAAGAATAAATAGTAAGTAGGTACCTAGCTCGTTATGTGCAAAGTGTAATTTAGACTTAAGTAGATAGAATCAAATAGGCATTTTATATGAAACCAAATCGCCACATAGCTGCCTAACCTGATTTAAAGGAATCTATATTATTTTTTATAACTAGGTATTATACCTACACTTAATAAAAACACAGTGTAGTTAAGACTCGTTGATTTTACCCCTGCAAGTTTTTTATTTTATGCTTATCATACGATTTTCAGAAGAATGAGAAAGAAAACAACTGGTTGTGAGTTGACTACAGCGTGGAACGCAAGTGCAATTTAAGTTTTGAAAGCTAAAAACATTTTATTACTTACTTAGGTACTAGCGACCAGCTCTGGCTTGGCTTCGGTTATCATAAGTTTTCTGTACCTAACACCCGTACAAAATCCAGAACTTATTAAGTAGGTACCTTTTGAATCACTCTGACTTCGTCCGCGAAGAACTCGTATATCGCTTCTTCCTCGGGATCTTTTTTTCCTGTGAAATATAATAATTACCTTAGGCAATTTATGTATAGATTTAAATTTAAACATCATTTTGGTAATGAAAATTCTAGAAGATATATCAGATTTAAAATAAAGCGCGACATGAAACAAGTATTTTCCGTGGCTAGTCACTTACGAATCTTTTTTACGATCATAGTATTAATTCTTATTCAATTAAACCTTTAAGTTACATTTGGCTTTAAATTACGATAAAAATTGTTTTTACATCATGTTATTCTGATTATTATCTTAGAAGATATCACAGGATGATGAACACGTTCGGCGTTGCGCCGTGCGGTCCGCACGCCTCGGTATACTTTATATCCCGGGAACATTCAAATTTTCCTCGATAAAAATTATACTATGTGTTAGTCCAGAATATGGACTATGTGTGTGCTAAATAAAATCTAAATCCGTTCGCCGGTTTATGAGTAATTAAGGGGTATTTAGTAGGATCTGGGTTAGCCCGTGAAGTTCTTGTGCCTTGTTTCATGATCGTTTCGATTCAATTCCATTGTCTACTTAATAAAAAGCTTGTTATTATATTATATCTGCAATGTTTGTAAGTGTCCAATAATTTTGACTGACATAAACAGTTTAGTGTTAAATTATTTTCAAGAAGTGAGAGTTTTGGTTATTTTCAAATGTGTTTTGACTAATGTTGCATTGATTCTTATCCAGTAAAGTATAATAATTACTTTTGGTATTTCATTAGGATTTAAATTACCCTTTAAATCTTTTTAAATATACAAATACTCTAGAAGATATCTCAGATTTAAAATAACGCGCGACATGAAACAAGTATTTTCCGTGTAGTCACTTACGATCCTTTTTTAACATCATAGTATTAATACTTATTCAATTAAACTTTTAGCTTACGTTTGGCTTTTAATTATGATAAAAATTGTTTTTACATCATGTTATCTTGACTATTATCTTAGAAGATATCACAGGTTGAAAAAACGTTCGGCCGTGCGCCGTGCGGCCGCACGCCTCGGTATACTTTATAACCCGGCAACTTTCAAATTTTCCTGGATATGAATTATACTATGTGTTAGTCCAGAATATGGACTATGTGTGTGCTAAATAAAATGAAAAGTGTGGTATTTAGAAGAATCTGGGTTAGCCCGTGAAGGTTTTGTAAATGTGCCTTGTTTCATGATCGTTTCTGTTCAATTCCATTGTCTAATGAAAAGTTTGTTATTATAGGTAATTATATCTGCAATGTTTCGCCGTCCACGTAGAAATCGCGCATCATTGGTGCTCGGGAAATAGGACAGTTGTTGTAGTATTTTAGTTATACCTATCTAAATAGTGTTCGAACCATCTCGAGTGATATAAATTAGTTTGTATTATGCGGAGACTTGTCGTCAGCAATTTACAGTTGTCATATAGATATACCTAATTCTTACTTTCCTGTATTAGTCTGTAAGTCTTCCTAAAATAAATAAAGAAAACTATGACCGCTCTGAGAATGATCTAGGTAGGTACTCTAAACCTGCGTCCTTTCCGTTGTTATATGGTTCTTCCCCATTCACAGTTTTCAGGTCGTATTTTGAAAATTCCCGTCAGTTGATTACTTATCTGCATCATAAAAGAAAACGAAGTGTTTCTTAATATTTTATGTGTAGGTATGTTTTAGCAACCTTCCGCGTGCTTCGCTCGTTTATGAGATAAAATATAAGTAGGTACCTACCTAGCCTAAATTAGTCATAAGTAATGTTACTTTTGAAGAGTGTTTTTTTTTCGGGATTTTATATAATAATATTATATAAATATATTATGATGTAAATGTATGTCGAAATCGAAGTTAAACCGGATTAATAATACTCGACTCGCACTTGACCGGTATTTTATAAGTACCTAGTAGTTGCACGTACCTACTGCTATTTTGCACATGTTTTTTATAGATATTGAATTCTTAAATACTACTTTTGTATCGGCGCTAGATGGCGCCAGTGTGGCCGTATCTTAAGGGTTTCGTTCTTTGATCACGGTGTAGTCTCGAAAAATCACGATAATATTTTTTCTTGGCGATCATCAAATTCATTTATTTAGATATAGACTAGGAATATTACTTACTTATACCTACATGTCATCGTAGAATTGAATTCAGAACTTTTAAGCTCTACATACAACTCTCGAAACTCTTCTATGTATATTAAACATTCCCGAAGCAGGACAGCGTGCGGCCGAACGTTTTTCCAACCTGTGATATGTTTTAAGAGATCATATGAAATAACATGTTGGCTAGAGCTCATTTTGTCGAAATTTAGCCACACCAGGGGCCCTAACATGGCTGCGTTTATCGCGTGACAAAGTTTGGATAAGGCATCCATCACCTTTTGACACGTAAATAAGTTCGACAGTGAGGGATGCCATACTAGGCCCACTGTAAAAGGTTTAGTTGGATAGTTATTAAAGGGCATGCTTCGATGGTTCGGTCATTTGGAAAGGATAGATGTAAGAAGATTGACAAAAGAGTTGTACAGAGCTAACATGAGAGGTCGGAAGGGGCCGCCCTAGGCGTACATTTTCGAATCAAATCGCCGTAATCTTAACTACTCGAAACCGACGTGCATGCATGACTCGATGTATGAATGTGGAAGAAGCGAAAGAGATTTGTCAGGATCGTAGCAGGTGGAAAGAAGTGTCTCTGCCTACCCCTCTGGGGAACAGGCGTGATTTAATGTAGGTATGTAGGTATGGATAATTGGATAAGTATTAACACCACTACATGGAACGTAAATATAATAGTTACAAAGTCTGTCAACACTTATACGATTATGTTAATTAAAATGCTTTGCAAATAACCTAAACTCTCTCTCTCACTTCTTAAAAAATATTCTAGGTGCTAACGGTGTAATGTAGTTTATCTTAGTGGATACATGACATTGCGGATTTTACCTATCTGTGGATTCGTTTTATTTAAACTTACAAAAAAGACGAACTTAGTACTTAGATGATTTTATTGTAACCTAACTAAGAGAGTCGCGCCAGCACGCCATGAAAGTGACAGAAAATCTTTTTGTACTTCTTTATTACAGAACATTAACATAATTATAAATTGGATTATAATTAGTTCACCTGCTTTATTCTCTACTAAACCAGGTAAGTTTACGCTTTTCTCCGATGTATTAATTTTTTTTTCTTAATTTTGTGCTTTACATATCCAGAGGTATTTCCTGCCACTTTGCTTTCTTCAGGCTAGTATAGTATAAGGTGTCTCCGCAACATAGTCTGACTAAATACTTACGGGACCTTTAAGATGCGAGCCAGGTATACTCTGTTCTCAAAGGGCGGCGACGCATTTGTGATTCTTCTCCTGTGCTGTTGCGTTGCGTGTATCAATTGGCGACAGTGATTACTCTTCATCAGAGTGCCTCTTCAGAATAAAAACACTGGTCATTTGCGAGTCGGACCTAGGGTACCTCTCAAGGCCGCACAGTAAGTAGATATCATTATAATAATATTACAATTTGAATTGGATTTCCAATTCGATTACAATTTCACGCTGATTCGAATCAGCGTGGGCGCAACTCAAACTTGACCGTTTTTTAGCATTTGTTGTTTTTTGTGGTTTGTCTTATAGGTAATCAAACCAGATGACTTGTATGTTTTGCCGATATGACGATAGGTACAACAAAAATGAAATGTTATGTTGTTACGTTTCAAAAGATACAGCTCTGTAAAGTTAGGACGGACGGACGGACGGACAGCGTAGGCATACTAATAAGGTCCCGTTGGATTCGCTTCGTACGGAACCCTAAAAACTCTGACATAAATTTTCATTTTATCGATATTAATTCAGTGCAGCATCCCAGTCATATCACGTCGAACTGATTGCTTTATTTTTAACAAACTAAGGAACAGCCACAGAAGTATATTTAAGACAAGTTTTTACTACCAATACCTTCTGCACTTCGTCTACTTATCGGGATATTTATTTATTTATTTATTTTAAAAAGTTTTGTAAGTAGGCCCTGTAGGCACTTTTACAAGTCTGAGTCTACCAGCGCTTCCAAAGAGACCACTGTTGAGAAGAAGCGCCGCAAGAAAAACAACAGTAAGCCTTTTTTCTAAATAAATCACTTATTACAATACTAAACTTAAGCTACACAATTTAAATGTCACAGGGATGTACAGGTCCCAGTAGTAATAATAATTAAATATATCCAAATGTCGGATTAAAATAAATAATACAATTTCGGAGATGTAAACAGTCTCCAAATATTTGAGGTGCAAACGTGAGGTGGTGATTGATTTGATAAAAGTAACGAGTCCAACTTACTGGGTCTCCGTTGAGTTTAGTCAAGATGCTGATGCTATCTTCCAACTTTATCAGATCAGCTCTTAGAAAGAGTAAATGTAACCGATAGTTAACTGTTGTAACAAAATATCATGGTTTAACTGGCCTGTAGAACTAGTAGCTAAATAATTATTCTATAGCACTCATTGTCTCCGACTACCCGTTTTTATTATACTTTATGTTAGTTATAGCATTTGGTCTACCGTTCTTGCATGCTACCCTCTTACCTAGATCTAAGTTAAATAACATTGTTTCTCAGTAAGTGATTTATGTAAATCTTATGAGAAATAAATATCTTAAACCTAAAAATGTAGCATTGCCATCATGTTCCCTTGTACCTATTCCAAATTTCGCCCGTTTACCGAAATTGGTTCAAAATTTATTTGCTAGCGCTAAACTGTCTACACGCAACAAAAACATTACAAGTTAATTAAAAAATTGGAAAAAGATATAATCGCACTATGTTTATAGCTTCAACTCGCGACTTCGTCCGCGTTAACTAAAGGACCAGTGATGTTATTCAGGATAAAAGGAAACTTCTGTCTCTCGTCACACAAAATTACCTAGGCCCAAAATAAGCTCTAGTCTTGTACTATAATCTACCTCTTTTCCAAATATCATCCAAACCCGTCCAGCGGTTGGAGCGTAAAGTAACAAACATACACACAGTTCACAATAATAATATTAAGTGTTACAAGCTAGGGTGGACTGGCCGTCCACTCTTCGATCTCATTAACCCTCCGGACGCCCACACGTGGACACGCCCACGCCAATGCGGCCAGGGGGACCATTTGTGCATTCCTTTCAAACAATGCATTATCGGTATGAATGCAAGTCAGTATTGTTACTGAATGATTTCTGTATGGTATATTCGGAATGCTATTGTATACGCTTTTTTTTAAAAGTTGCAATGTTATTAATGTAATGTTATCTTCTTATCCGTTTGTTTTTAAAATGCTTTTCTTGTATATTGTTGATATGGATAAGTAGGTTTGTTAACCCCGACTCAAATCCCACTAATATTATAAATGCGAAAGTATTTACGTGTGTGTTTGTTACCTTCACGCTGCAACGGCTGAACTGAAATCGATGAAATTTAAATTAGAGATAGCTTATATCCTGGATTAACACTGGCTACTCTTCATCCCTTTAATTTAAAAATTCCGGAGGGAATACCTAACGATAACGGAAATCAACACGCAAGAAGTTTTATAAATTTAACGTGTGTATCTGAGTAACTGTCTGTGGCACCGTAGCTCCTAAACGGATAAACCGGTAAGGATGCGGTTCATTTTATATCGAGTGTTAGTTTCACTTGACCGACCTAAGCGAATCTATCACTCGAGTCTTAGCTTTAATGTAAAGCTATGGGACCGTAAGGAAATAAAAAGATCTGGAGTGTTATTATGAATTATGACGTGACTATGCAGTTAATTTTACGGCGAGCGTAAAGGACAGAGCTATAGCAGTTATATAGCTCTGCCGTTTTCTTTCAGCGTAAACTGAACTGCATAGCTATGTAATAATAACCCATGATTTCAGAGCTGTTTATTCTTTAACGGCCTACCTAGGTGTTGTTCTCCTCATCGATCGAGCCTCGCTAAGAATGTTTGCAGATCATTTAGCTTTCTTCTAAAAAGCCGTTGACATCAATGTAACTCGTATCGGTGTAGGAACTACCTACTTGCCAACGCCAAAGCAGATCAGTACTACAGTATATATATATGTCTCTAATTAAACCTTTTTAATAAGGGGATTATCAAAACAAAAGAAAGATTGAAATATGGACCGCTTATAAATTGGGGTACACCAATTATTTTTGTTAATTGCAATCATTTTAGTTAACAGAATAGGATTTTTTAAGATGTAAATTTCTCTAATTGGTCCATATCCAACTTTTCATCATTACATTCCAACGTTTATAAAAACTTTATTATATCGACGACTTCACAAAAGGAGGAGTTTTAAACAATAAATTAAAGGTTTTTAGTGAAATGTTTACTCTTTCGAATTGCTTCCGAATCAACACCAGAGCTTGTAATTCAATCAATAACATAAAAGTAATAACAGCGTAAGACGAGCTGTAGGTAGGCCTCCAACAAGATGGAGTGACGACCTCGTCAGGATCGCGGGACCGCGGTGGATGCGAAAAGCACAAGACCGGTCTGAGTGGAAAGCCTTGGGGGAGGCCTATGTCCAGCAGTGGACGTCTTTCGGCTGACATGATGATGATGATGGTGAATAACAGCGTAATAAAAAAAATCAAATGAAGAGAAGTAGTTAAAGAAGTCTATGAATTCTTCAAATGGTTTTCTAATTGTCATACTCGCAGTAGCAGGCGCAATGGAGTATTTTTTAGCTTAATTCAAGTCATGTTTTTAATTTAAGTACGTATATAAATATTTGTTCTAAAAAAATATACAATCGGGTACAGTTGAGAACCGCCTCCTTTTTATTTTTATATATTGTCGGTTAAAAACTAAAGTGGTAGACCCAATTTCGGCCTGTAGGAATAGCTTACTTTTACGCCTGTAGGTAGGCAAGTAAATAGTACTGTCAAATAGGGTGGTGTGGTATGATACTTTTTATATATTTATATATTGGTCTGTTTGTCTGTCTGGTTTCATAGCCTCTTTAAGTCCAAGCGGTCAATTAAGCGGTTTGTAAACAACAGTGGCTTGCAAATGACGTGCTTAAGTTTTTCGCTTACGTTTTCTTTCAGGTAAATAAAGTGCATTTCAGTTCGTTTGTAGTTTGTAGTGCACGTGCCGCGGTAGTTTGTAGTGTCCTGACTTCTGGCCGAAAGATGTCGTGTTCTGGTTTTGGGGTAGCCTACCAGAGTACCAGCTGCAACCACGACGCGTCACCTTTAGGAAATATGTTTTATTATTAGTCTTGTAAATGCCATGAAAGTATTTGATGATCAGCAGTTTTGCAATGATAAATCGCTGTTTAGGTAAACATGTTTTTCATTGTAATAATTACAAAAATATATACATATACGTAAAATTTACATACAAACTTGTCCACTTGGAAATATGATAATAGATAATAAATGTATTTCTAGGCGAATATGGCAATATGCGAAAATGATGAAAGCTAAGTGGGGGAAGATTAAGTGGGGGGGTTTGTTGATTAAATGACCAGTGTTTCTTAACATTACTTTATCACGTTTCATAAAATTCTAAAATTTTAACTTCTTTTTTCATTTAACGGAACGGTATGCATGCAAGAATACTAACTGGGTGGGCTCAGGGAACTCTGCTATTCAACAATCAAAATACTAAACCTACTTGTTTTTAAAGATCATCAATTGTTTTTGTAAACTTCATTTTTCAGTCTTACCCCACTTTCAGGGCAGGTGGACTAGGGTTCCCAAACTTTATTTAAACCCATCACCATTTCTTTAACTGAAGAAGACACATAAAGTCACACAATTTATGAAACATGTTGTCGTATAGTGTCTTTTTGTTTTGTATCAGTTCGGTGCAACTGACATCTCGAATAGTTTAGCCAGTACAGCTAGCCTTTCGATACGGGCCGCAGACCGCAACCGCAGGCGACACTGTGGCTGGCGGCACTACTTACTACTTCAAGCTGCAGTGTCGCCGCGCTCGGAATCAATTTCTTAAAGATTCATAAAAACCAGTGGTGTCGCTTGTAGTTTGCAATTGCAGTGTGCGGTCTGCAAACTACAAGCGTCCGTCTCAGAAGGCCAGCTTAAGAATGAAAGACGCGCTAAATTTTAAATTACTGAAGTTAGGCAAAATCTTACGTTCAAAAACGAACCCGTAACCCCTACATGAGGTTATAGATTTTACAGATTGCGGGGTAAGATGAAATAATTGAAATAAAAGTGCTTCGATCCTTAGACAACTGAGAACCAAAAAAACCATAGGTAGGTACAAAATGCGTTAACGTTTCCTGCCCCTTAAACCTAGACAGATTTGTGCATTTTTTTATTCTGTTGTACATTATAAAAAACAAGCTCTTCCAAAAAAAAATTTTTCGGAATTAATTAAATTACGAAATTAATTTAAGGAGAGAGAAACGTTATCGCCCGCAGCTTAATTAGTATGAACAAAAATTGACGGCCACACGATTTAAGCATCGGTTCCTAACCCTTTTAAAAACTCGATTTATCTAGAATGGCCCAACACTGACTTAGGCCTGTATTAATAAACTGATCTCAACTCTAATGCTCGTCTCGAAATACGTCAAAAATGACATTGCTCTATGGTTTGACGTTTACTTTGACGTATCTTGTGACGGGCCTCACAGTCAAGATGAGTTTATTAATACGGCCCTAAGTCACGTGGCAATTTGCATTTTTTTGAAAATGTGGTGTGTTGTATTGTATTATACGTATAAGTTAATTGAAACATGGTACATTTTGTTCATGAAACCTGTAATTGTTACTGGACCTATGGGGTAATATTTCTCCAGCCCCCACGATACAGTACCACTAGTGTGGGGACCACTGTAAAACAATGTAATGTAATCTTTATTAAATAAACTTGAAACTTGGACTTGAGACTGTTGCCAGAAATCATAAAATTGCACGGCTCCGCTTTGATTTGAGCGGAACCCACTTATCTTACTGTTTTTCTTCTATATACTGTTACATTAATCCCTTGACTGGCTAACAAGGAACGCACAGCCTAACTGTTTGACCTAGGGATTTGAAATTTAGTGGGAATTGGTATTCCTTCAGTAGAAAGATTATTTGAAAAGCCAATCCTCAAAGAATTGCCAGTTGATATGTTAAAATCAAGCTTAAAAATTGATTACTAGAACAATGTTTTGATTGTATTGACGAATATTTCAATTATTGTGAAGACTGATAATTAATTTAAATATAACTAATCAATTTTGGTTTCGGGATAGTCATGATATTTTATACGAATTAATAAGCCTGACATTGAATTTATATTCGTCATGTGCAATAAATAGCTCTCACTGTATTTCTTGTATTTTAGTTAATTGAAAGTAAGTAGGTATTGAAACATTGAACCTTGATCGTGTTGTAATACCGTGCACATATTAACTGTTTAAAATGGTGTTGATGACATTCTCATTTATTTTATGTTTTGCATGCCATGCTGCTGGTGAAATGAGCATGTTTATGATTATATAGGTACCTATTTGTAATGTGTCTAACCTAACCTAACTACCATCCTTTGTACCACATTTTAAGCAAATAAAGACATTTGTTTTACGGAGAATAGAAAGAAAAAATGGGTACTTATCGATTTCTACGCGTACAAAGTCACAGGCATCTTCTAGTCTAGTTACCTCAATCACCTTGATGGCTTGAAATGATTGCAGTTTTGAAATCTACTTTAGAATACGGAACCCAAACTAGGCATCTTTAAAGGTGCACACTCATTGCACGTCTTTACCTTAAAACGTGTACGAATTCCGAACAACTCGCCCGACAAGCGGATAAGGTCATTCGTACGGCACAGTAATAACAATCCACACGACGACGTCGCCCGTCGCCCCTCGCATCTGGTCGATTTCTCCCGCCTGTCCGTCTCGCTCGGCGCAGTACCACGAGACAGAGACCGCGGCGTCCGGTAAGTCCGCCCGACCGCGTGCCGCACACACACACCCGACGCCGTTAGTGCACGACGAGACCATGTCGGAGGACCACGCGCCTTCCCCTCCGGTCGTTATGGAAAAAACAGTTCTTATCGAGTTCCTGCAGCTGTATAAAAGTTTTCCGTGCCTGTGGGACCAGAAGCACATGTTATATGGAACCAAAGAAGCTCGCACGAAAGCCTATGAAGTCCTGTTAAAAAAATACAAGTTGATCCACGAAGACGCGGACGTCAGTGATGTCAAAAAGAAATTGGAATATATGCGATGCGCCTACCGACGCGAGCACAAGAAGGTAGAACGAAACTATGTTGCAAAACTGGGGCTCTATACTGTATATTCTACTTGGTAAAACTATATGGCTTTTGACAATGTCTTAGGTTAGGGATTAGGGATGACATAAGTTCATAACACAATATTAACATGTTAAAAGCCATATGGTTTTACCGAGGAAAATAGAGCCCTTGGTTTGGGAAATATGTACCTAATATTCTTTTGGATTTACTTTTTTTTATATTTCAGGTGATAATGGCTAAAATAAGGGGCGCAACATACAAACCTTGTCTTTACTACTACGACCAACTGAAGTTTCTAAATGATACCAAGACATCGAACGTGATGCAGATAAATTCAAGATCTCAGGTATCTAAGTGGTTTTTAGCGTTCCATACCAAATAATAACAACCGGGAAGAGCATGTCGGACCATGTTCAGAGTAGGGTTACAAACGCATTTTTTTTTATGGACCTTTTTAAAGTTATTCGATGATTTTCAGTAGTTAGTGTTAGTGCCTACTGTATTTCAGAAACCAATCAAGTCTACATATGTAGTCGTTATAGTTTTCAAAGCTTAACATTACACGTTTTGAGTTTAATATTTCCTAATGATACCCCAAAAAAAAATTGCTTTACTTGTAAGTATTTTATTAATTAGGTACAACTTTGTCGGTGTAATTAAAGTGTAAAACCATGCCAAATTAAATTACAGGTAGGTGAAGTAAAAATAATCGCTAGGCAAACTTTGTATTATCTAGTCAATTGACAAATACAGAAAAAAATACAGGAGTAGATAGGTACTTTCGATAGATACAGTTGCAAGACTTGCAAGAAACCCGCACTTCACCGGTTCATTTCACTTCTAAATATGCTTAACTTTGAATTTTAAATATATTAAATCATACTAACTTTGTTTTCTATTTTTAAGGACACACATGAAATTGAAGATTCGGATGACGAAACTCTACATACGAAAAGGCCAAAATTGCTGCTGCCTGATAGTAAAAATGGAGTTTTATTGACGGATATTCATAGTCCACATCGTAACGATCGTGAAGACGAATCGGTAAACGAAGAACAATCAGAGCTCGATAACGAACAGGAGTCTGAGGAACGGGAACAATCCGACCCGTACGTGATCAGTACTGAAGCAGAGTCCTTCGGGCGAACCGTAGGATTCCAATTAAAAGAGCTGTCGCGCACCCAACTCGTCTACGCAGAGAAACTAATCTCAGACGTCATATTTCAAGCGAGACTAGGCAATTTAAGCGCTGAAACATCTTTTTACGTATATGGCGATAGTGATTAACTAATAAAATAGATTTTTTATTGATACTATGAGAAGTTTTTTCCAAACCCAACGTCCTAACTTCCCAAGATAAAATACTGTTCGAGCCGACAACACGACATCCACGTTTCTTGTTCAAGGGTGGCCATTCCGGCCGAGCGAGCCCACTGCGAGGCACGTGTCTCGCTTAATACGGCAACAGGCGTGCCGTCGCCGTGGTCGCAACCTGCCACACTGTGCGCAACGTACTAGGAGCGCAGAACGAACGAAGAGGTTATCTGACCCGACGTAGCGACACCAATAACGTTGATACGCCGCGCTCCCCTTCCGCTATTTATTTTATAAAGCGCTTCAAGCGCGAGCTTGTTATCTCGGGGATCTCGCTAAATTGGATAGGCACGTTGAATACTCTGCCTTTGTATGCGAGCGGAGTAAGTCTGTGAATAGGTTGAGCGAGTGTGTGTGGCGATTAATTTTCAAGTGCTGACGCAATCGCGCCACGCGCAGCGGTTTTTGTTTCACACTACGTATCTTTTCACTTTACGAGGTTGCAGTAGGTATAGGTATCGAAAATCAAATGAAATTTGAATCGTTTGTTATAAATAGTTGTTTTACATTAAGTTGCATTAGGTAGTTTTTATGCAAAGTAATATTGCGCAGACTTAGCCGTTAATAGAGGGAACTTCGGCGATTAAAAAAATAACCATTAGATACCGTAAACTGGGGGTACTTTGATTTACGGGGTAACATTGCCCACCCCAAAAACTATCTTTAATATTTAATTATTCTATTAAATGTTTCATCAGGAGTAAGCTACTCATACAGTTATATAATTACTTCAACGTTTTAAGGTCGGGCAATGTTACCCCGTTAATCAAAGTACCCCCAGTTTACCGGTACCTAGTACTATCAAAGGATTCTTGTGAAAAAATAAGGTATTTTAACAATAAGTACTTACTAAAGCTGAACTGATAACATTTTATTTTTGTCTTACGCGTTTAATTCAAAATTAATAATTAGCATAGGTACTTAACTATGTTGCATTAACTAAGGTATTTAGGTATTTATATATATACATTATATATATACATTACATATGCATAAGAACAAATAAATAATTTATTATATATATACATTACATATGCATAAGAACAAATAATAATAGGAATATTGGTAAAGTAAAAGTCAAAATAATAATTACTTACCTGCCTACATAATTGATAAAAGTAAAATTATATTTTTTTCATCACACTTGCTCGTAAATGGTGTTATTCCATGCCTGTATACAGAAGGACAATGGCCTAAATTGTTCCCGCGGGAATTATGGCGAGTTTGTCATCCCTAGGGAGTAATGCCTTTCTTTTTAAAATTTGCAACTCTTTCGTACATCATTTCTGACTAAGGAGGTTTAATTTTCAGCCAAAAATTAAATCGGTTTCTAATTTCATCTTTAAAAATTAGCTATAGACTAACTTACATTACACAAAACCTATACGCTTCATTAAACTTCATTATTTTTATACCTATTTCAAGTTTATATCAAGATTTATCATTAATTTTAGTAATTATACATTTTTATCAAATTGGCTAAATCTGGCTCGAATCCAGGTCGAAAATAAACGCAATTATTAACTGTGGTAGAGGTCACAAAAAAAATATCGTTTCCATTTACGTTCCCGTTCGTCAAAAGTTATTTCTTTATATTTTGCAGAGTTAAAGTGTTTTCTCTTTGTTTTTTTTCCTCGCAAATGTGATGAAAACCATTGTGTGTATCACAGGCAGTAAGGGGATTACTAACTCGAGTCATTAAAAGCCCTCCGCCTTCGGCGTCGGGCTTCTAACACTCTCGTTAGTAATTCCCTTCATACTACCCTTGATGCACAATGTACTATATCTTAGCTAGCCCAACCAATCTATTTTTAACGGAGGTACATACAATTCTGCTGCTTTATACAAAAATATAGTTGTGTTTTCATAAAGAACAAAACAGTCTTGTGGTATTTTAAGACTGAAAGAAGTAAAATAAAAAAAATCATTGCTAAAACTAAAATATTAAGGATGTCCGGCCTTTTATCCAAATGTCCGACTAGACCTGGCGGCCGTGCCCAAAATAGATGCAGTGAAATATAATATGCAAAGGGACGCACTGTCCCTGCACTAATGGTAGACTGCACTAAAGCGATTTAACGGCTTTATTTATTATTAAATGCCTAACTAATACAATTAAAATTCCGCACTATAGTGCTAATGGAAACTTATTACTAAAGCTGGGCAATCCTGGACGCGCTGCTGGCTTAATATTTAAATCACATTCACGGGCGCGCCAGACTGATTAGAAAATGGCAGCCAGAGAACGCGTTCACGACAATGCCATTTGGCTTGGCGCGGTGGCGTGGCTAGTTTGATATCACGATAGATCCATTCGGAAGGCGCGTTGACACGGCACGCTGGCTTTCCGTCCATTTGAAAATCCAACGGACCGCGCCAGTTACTTTTAAACGCTACAGTTTTGACATTCACGGAGCAATTTTGGCGCGGCTCTGGTCTATTCGGCTTGTTGGAGCGGTCGTGAATGCCCGGCTTGACGCTACGCTGTCCGAACGCCCGCCTTTCCGTCCGTCCTAACTTTGAAGGAAATATGTACTAATAACAACAAGGTCCAAAAATACAGCCCGTATTTTTGGACCTCGTTGTTAACTTTAGTACTTACATATTTTGTTCCTAAGCATTTTAACCCTTTTGATAAACTGTTTACAAAATATGTACATTATTTTGTCGGAGTTTATAAGAGAATAAACTAATAAAATTTAAGAGTAAATTAACAGAATTGTGAACTGACGCTTGAATCCCGAGCTATCATTGTTTTTCCACACAACTTTGTAAGTTCCCGTTTTTTTTTCTTTTCCTTAATCATTTGTTTCTTTCCAAGAAATATTTTTTTCGTTTGGTGATCACCTATCGCTTTGCGTTGGCAAAAATGAAAAAGCAGCCAAGTTGCCCTAAGATACCGACGTTTATATCGTGATAGTGCTCGTGTTGAATTCAACCTGTCAAAATAGTACCGCGTAACGACGGACAAAACGATAAAACGATCACTATTAGATTAGCGCGAGTGATATACCATTACAGCGTGTCAGTTGTAACGAGTGATCACGTGACTTACGTCGATTCCATACATTTTCGTAGTAAGTGACATATGATCGCCAAACGCTAGCGGTATTCGATGGCAACTTGTCTAGGGCTAGTGTTTCATAATGAACCTATTCATTGTAAACTTAGACTTGATTTAGAAGGTGAGAAACGTCATCGTATCATTCGTAATAAAACTCTACAAATATCTGAAATGAAAGCACATATAACGAACACATATAATGTAAACTTGATTATTTTCTGAGATGTTTCATACTTTATTCCTTCTAACATCGTCTAGACTGCATCAAATAACTTGAAATAGAAAATTGATGGATACTTCGTACGTTTAATAACGGCTTCGGTCCGACATGCTCTTTCCCGGTTTTGAACATGCAGTTTATTTCATTAAAATCCATTGATTAGTTTCGATTATAGGACACTTTGAACCGTGCGACGACTAATCGACTCTACATTTAGAAAATACATTATTTTCGAATAGTCGTCAGATACATCTTTATAATGATAACTCTATCTCTCTTGTTACTTAATACACTACAGAAGTTCGGAGCTTTAAATGGAACATGTCATTTCCTGGCGCATTTTGTTTTTTACTACCCGCCCTTGCTTTGCTTCGGTTTATGTTCGTTTTCTGTCACACTCGCAAATAATCCACAATTTATTATACTTAAAAACATTCCATGATAAATTATCTAACTGATGGCGAAAACCGCATCTAAATCCGTTTCGTGGTTTAGGAGGAATTAGAGGAAAGGCAGACATAAAAACAGGAAGCTTATAGGTATACTATGTAAAGATACTCGTAAAGATTAAGATAATGATGATAAAGAAGATAAACCAAACGTTACATGTCTATCTAATGTATTTATCTAATACTAGCGACCCGCCCTCGCTTCGCTTCGGTTTATGTTACACCCGTACATAATCCAAACTTTATTAACTAACGTAACCTAACCTTCCTCTTGAATCAACCTAACCGTTCTCTGCGCGCTGGTTGTAGTTTTTTAGTATTTACTACACATACATGTTATTATACTACATCTTATTTAATTCTTTATATTTCTCATGTAAGTGAATTTTGTAAATTCTTTATGAGAATAAAGTTCTTCTTAATACATAAACCATAATCACTCTATCTATTGCTAAAAACTGCTTAAAAATCCGTTGCGTAATTCAGAGCATCTAAGCGCACAGACAGCGAGACCGACTGTTTTATACCGTAAAGATTTCCTAAACGGGGGGATTTTAAGTTGTAGGGGTACGTTTAGGCTGTAGGGGTACGTTCAGTATAGTACAATGTAATAATATATAAAAAATATCTATCGTACGCCAAACGCCACGTACGTTGCGCCAAACCTAAAAAATATACACATACATACATCATGGTTTTCACTTCGCATGCTCGTAAAGTCCTTCATGCTGGGTATTGGCTGCATAACATCGCATTTTATGCACTAGTGCATAAAGTGTTGTCCTCATCTAGACTAAGACAATTAATGCCTACAGCCAGCAAACGAGGTGACTGTATTAAATAAACTTGTTATTTGAATCCATTTTTTTTTGCCTTCTATGTTGCATCTAACATAAAATAAATTTAAAACTATTAAAAATAAGCATTATTGACAAAAACATTGCAACAAACGTATGAATTATTATATTAAAAAGAAATGCAGTAGCGGGAAAGAGGTTTTTATCTCGTTTTTGACTATTCATTACGGAATTTACATTATTACAGTTTTATTTCCTCGTAATCAAAGTGGACCGGGACCGCGGTGGATGCGAAAAGCACAAGACCGGTCTGAGTGGAAAGCCTTGGGGGAGGCCTATGTCCAGCAGTGGACGTCTTTCGGCTGACATGATGATGATGATAATGAATCAAAGTGAAAAGCAAAGTGTATATATAACTCGGATCTTAAAACCTATCCTCGACTTAACCGACCTTAAACTCTTGGATAAAATGGTTTGTTTTATGCCCTTGTTGTACTATTTTTAATAGCTACCTATGCTAACATGCATCAATATCGCTGCTTAAATGCAAAAACGCCATAAATAAAAAATAAATATAGTTTGATTTGAAACTTAATGTCCTTTTACGGAAGTTATAAAAAAAGTGTGTTGTGATGTTTTACGACTCCACTGTAACTTAATCCGCACCGGCAGGCGGCAATTTACTCGTATGTAATTTAACCAATCTCGTATTACAATTGCAATGTACTCGAATGTTCGACCAAGGTGTTGGGAGAACATAATACTTATTTATAATAATAACACGATGGCACGTACACGTGTCTCACACGTTTAATAAACAATCCATTCATGTCTGACAGATCGTCATAATCATAATAGTACCTATTGTCTTTACATTTGTGGAATCTCGCGCGTATTGCTAAGAAGCTAAACAGCGGCATTCTTGACCTAACTTGTTTGATAAAATCAACATAATTTAAATATCCACTTCACATTAGAAGTCAGGCTACCACGCTTCCGTGTGTTTTATTTGCATCGCCTTTTGTGTGTGATTGGAGACACGTCGTGTGTCTAGGGAGTTGCGCAATGCGCGCTGTTCACCCGGCGAACATAATCCGCTAGCAGTTGTTCCTACATTTTCATGCGACAATAACATTTTACTACCGCAAACTAAAATGTACTCAAGCTCACTACATTAAAGACGAATATCACATGCAGTGGTATTGAAGTGCAACGCAAAAGGTTGGGGCGAACACAGAAGAGCTTCTCTAGTTTCTGCGCGCCTAGTACAAGTGCCCGCTGGACGCGGCACACGCCATCTTCTTTCGTTACCGCAACCGCAACGATGCGATTTACACGGTCACGAAACAACTTACGTATTGTTAGATAGATTTTAACTAAAATTATGACAGTTATTTTGTAAATACCTCAGTTTCATACGTAAGTTACTGAATTATTATTTTTTATTAACTATTCGCAATTTTGCATACAATGAGGATTCAGATATTTCGCTTATTTTGGCAGCCCACTGGTTCCAAACTCAATTTACTTTTGAATTTACAAACCAATATATTTTAAAGACCACGAAGTGATCGTGACGCGTCGGTAAACATACTCAAATTTATTTATTTATTCTATACACACAGTAATTATATTTACCCTTTGACTGTGTCTTCGTCCGAGAAAATCTTTAGGGTTCTATTAGCGTTTAATTAAAAAACTTTAAACATCCTTTTAAAAAAAAAAGATTTGCATACAAACGATTTTACAGTTTAAAAAATAATGATGTCCAAAAAAATTTTATTACCAAGTTTTATTTTGCATTTACGTATAGTTAAATTGAATAGGTATTTATTTAGAATATACTTTTTTATTCCTATGTAAAATGACGAAAATAGTTCGGAACTTCGGACACAGGAAAACGATGCGAGTAATTCAGAATATTCGCAGTAGGTATACGTCTACTTATTAGCAATCATCCAATTTTTAAAACACTAAATAATAGCTGCTACAGAATGAAGGGTCGTGCAAAACATTTACGAGTATTATACCTAATCTTTAATTAATATTATATGCGAAAGCGGGTTAAGGGAACCATAGACTAACAGATTACCTGCAGTCCCGCGAGTCAGGCGGCGTGAAAGCCAAAATCGATGGATGGAATGGAATGTGGAATGAATGGGATGGAACATCATCGATTTGCCCGCAGTAACTAATCGTACGGTCGGACTGACAGACCGAGAGGGACGTAACTATCAGTTAGAATGAGAAAGTAATATATGTCTTCTAATTGAACACATATCAAAATCAGCCGGTGACGACGGACTGTTTACGCGTCACTGCCTCAACTGATCGATGTCAAACTCAATTCTGGCACGGAGATAGTAAGGTCGGAGATTTACATAGGTTACATTTTATCCTAAAAACTTGGACTACACGGCTAGCACCTCGCGACTTGTTTGTCGCTCGGATCTCCTTTTCTATTTAGTGAGTTATAAAGACGCAGTGAGCGACAAGCGAGAAGATACAACTTGTACTATACTACCCGTGCAGTTCTCGAGGCAATATCGATGGGTAAACAACTTCGCGCACGGAGTCGCAGACAAAAGTAAGTCGTCAATATAAAAATCTTGCTTGAGTTGTTGGACAATTTAATTTACCTTGGCCATTAGGAAACTGGGTCTTCTCTGGATAACTAGTAAATATAGCACGGGGACGTTTCTTGATGGAAATCTTGGGATAGAACAAAAGTTACAATAGTAGAAGAACAACCATACTTACCAGAATTTGGCAGCTTGTGTGTATAATACAAATAACGCAAATAACATAACCTTACATCACAATCTTCAGATGAAATCAAGTGTAATATTTTCATTCAGTGTCAAACATGTCACCTCGAGTTAATAATTATTTCTTGCATTACGGTCCCCTAGGAAACCCTTCGACGAAACGATGTAGTTCCACGTAAGTACCTATGTGTTTATTTAGTATTTAACAGGTATATCGGTAAATATTGATTGTTTCGTTTTCATTATCCAAAACAACAAATTAGGTAGGTACTGTACCCAATTCCTAAAACAAGTTAATTTGAATTATTTTAGACTCAAATTATTTCATTCATTCACAAAAGCGTCATACACAACAATTAACCTTTGACTTGACTTGCAAACTAATAACACTGATTCCATTATTAGTGCTTATACCCTGAACCGCTTGAGTACTAAACTAATAAATATAACGCCATAGTTTGAAAGCGACATAATTTACAAAGTACACACAACAGTTCAAACAAAAACCGTCGAAATTCCGTCAAGCATTCCACCATATAATTTTATCCACTTTATTTTTTATCGCTCCGATACCAATAACATCCAATAGTTCCCACAAACATCACCTCATTCATTCACTGGTAAAAAGGAATTCCAACCATGCTAAATTGATCCTTAAGCATCAGCACTATTAGGGCAACATAAATTCACGAAATCCATCACGAATTCTTCACGTGTTTCAGAATCCATTTACTACTTCCATTTTCGTAGCTCGAGGTTTCGAGGGGATCATTAAAAACATCCAGTGTAGTGAGTGAACGTGGAAAGAACCCTATTTCAATACAGCACGATACGGTTTGAGTTGTAGGGGAGTGCGGAGAATGCTATCTAGCTCGTTCGGTTATGCACGGTTAGTTGATAGTGCGAGTGGGACGGGGCGCTATGGGGGAGAATGGAAGTGCTCCTAGTGGTTTCTGGGAGCCTAGTACAAGAGATCGCTTGCGTGTCGGTCGAGGTGGCGCGGTGCTCGGCCCGAGCGCGTCTCACCGCAGGCACCGCGCGCCTCCGTACGGCATTCCAGAATAATATTATTTTATTTCGACGAGCGTAAGTGCGTCAGCATTCTGAGCTCCTTTATAGCTACTGTAATGACGTTCACTTTACTTTGTGAAATGTTTTTACATTATTCAAGTCCACTTTAGTTTAAGCGTAAGATGCCAACAATGTCTTTGTTAATTGGCAATTACGTCGATCACAGTATTCATGACGTTTAAAAGAGTTTTAACAAAAAAACGCAGTATATGAAAAGCATGTTTACAAGATAATTAGAATACTTTGGACTCATTTCAGTTATTTTTACTTGTAATTCGAATCTAAAAATCTTTAAACCTACCTACTTAATCGGAAAGGTAACTTTGAAACCTATTTTTGGTTAAAATTGTTCTTACTCAATAAGCACCCACTGATTTTCAGCTCCCATTTATTTTTTACGTCACTTACCTACACGATGCCAGTCAGTGATGTTTTGTTCAGAATTTCTAGAAATAGAACCGAAGTTCTCAGCTCTATTTGAAATAATTTACTAAGTGCAAATATTGCCCTACTCTCACCATTTCATATTTTAGTTGGTCCGTCTTAAAGATCGATAAAATACGACGAATTGACCACATAAACTTTACTACTTCAAATATCCTTATTTTTGTTCGTTGCCTACATTTTTATCGATCAATTGCAAAACCGGTCTTTAATACTTATCGATCTTCTGAAGCAATCAATCGCCACTACACCTTATTACGGTAAAGGCACTTTTGCACCACCTTTCCTCATGATGGTGTGATAGATATGCGTTTTTCGATCTGAATGTGATGTCATTTAATGAACTGCTATACTTAAAGTATTTGACATAACGAATATTTTAAGACTGGTCCGGAGGCAGCAATTATTTTATAACCCATGATAGGTCCTAGCTATGTTGGTGACTTAATAATAATGCTTTACATTAATTCATCATCGATTTCATCGTCTACGCATATTGATGTGCGAAAATAAATTAGCAGCCGGCCATCGCGGCGAGTTAAAACTTAAACGGTAATCTTGAAGGCCAGTACCTACCTCTTTAGCATCAGAATTAGATAAAATAATTATAATACGGACAATTCAATATTATTGATGCTTTTAAAACGGTGTACCTACGTCCGCAAACGTTTATTTTTACGTGAGCGTTTCTTGTCAAGAAGAGATGGTTTGCATTTTATTTTATTATTTATCTAAATGGCGTTCAATAAGGCTAATTGTCATTTATATACGATCAATTAAGGTCATATAAATATTTAGAAGCAAAGTGTTAGGGACAATTCTTTCTTATCTAGTTCATATTTCTAAAACACGGCTCGTCAAAGTAGCAGGCAAGATGGACTTCATTCGGTGGAGCAAAATGCTTCCTAGTGTCCTTCCTTAAATATTACATTAAAATAGTGAAGTAATTTAATTTTAGCACATTCGTTAATTCAAATATAATCTCTGATATATTTTTTTAAACGTTTATCGCTATATATTTATAAAATTATCTCGACAAGGTTTAAATTTATTGAAATTTTCTGAATACTTGGTTTGGAACCAATTGGAATGTTTATTCTCGTAGCATCCGATCCAAAAAAACTACGTAAAACAAATTAGTTAATGTCTTAAGCAACTACTAAACATTATTGGAATGAACTATTCGACGAAGCATTTAAACATCAGCTGAGAAACCTTTTATTGAATAATCCGTTATACTCCGTGGATGAATATATGAAAATGGAAATGTAAATTTACTATTTTGTTGACATTTATTACTCATTGTACCTACATATTTTGACATCGGAAAAATGACCATTATTAGATGTTTAACTTTTATTATTTTAATTTATGAATTATTATTGTATTCCATTCTTTGATTATTAATATTTATGTTTTTGACGATCTCAATGTAATTTCATTTTTTTTGACATGCAATACAACTAATATTGTAATATTACATTGACAAATAAATAAACTAAACTAAACTATTTATTCCTTTACGGTAAGTTAAAAATTAGGATTTTTATCAATTTCCAGCATTCGATAGATTACCTTTGCTTACAGCACTACATCTGGATGGTGTAGAGTCCGTACTGATAAGGACGTCTTACAAAATGCCTCACGCCGACATTTTGCGAGGAGACTACGTCTCTCTGTGTCTTTGATTACTTTACAAAGCCAAGTGGTTCAGGAAACAAGTTTTCAACTAGCTCGTTTATCATCATAGCTCTCGTCTAGATGTTCATTCATAACATACATACATTCTCATATACTTTGGCCTCTGCGCTCATCTACGCAAGCGTTTCTCGTGGACATATCTTTATAATTATCTTGTGCATTCATAAGAATTTAGAAAGGGATTGTTGCTGTGATTTTTCATCTGCTATACAATGTTGTGATTATGTAAAAGTGTCTACAATTAAAACAAAAAAACAATTCTCTTGCATTTTCATCTCGTCTCGCACCTCGGGAAAGCACTTTAAATATTTTCAACACGGCCACCGCATGTTTTGGTGTTGCTAATGTTCTTACGTTTGCGTTGTTGCTTTTGCTAAAAACGTTGCTAAAAGTGAAAACTGTCATGAAACTCACAATCCCCATTTATACCTTTCATGTTTGCTTTTCCTCCGTCTTCGTAAGTTCTGCGTCTGAGACAGAAATCTGTTCGTCATCTCGACACCCCTTATCGTTTTCATTTCCCGCCCGATTCCCATTTTCCATTCCGCGGAGTCTTCGTAAAGCAATCATCCTCTCATCACTATACGATTTGGATTTCTACATCAATCTAAAATTACTAAAGAAACCTTACCTCTGCGAAAATCTATTCCGTTTAGAACTTGAGTCTTATATTTGGAAAGTTAAAGTTCAAGGGCGTTCAATTTGAAAGTATTAATATCTTTGTAAGGCGTCACAAAAAGTCTCTCTTGAAAACTCGCAACGTGGCCCGAGGCATTGCTCGGAGCGTCTCGCGCCCTTCATATCGTGTTTTAGAGTGAAACAAGGATACAAACATCGATACTGTAGAAGGAGAAGACCGATAGTTAAAGAAGGGGGACAAAATTGATTGCCAGGGGTGTTGCGCCCTTCGGTTCTATGGTCGGGTGGGGGCCAAAATGAAGCGTAGCGTTTTTTGTTTCGCTCTTTATTTAATTTCGCAATGGAGAATAATTTGAATAATTTACATGACGGACATGTTTGTGCATATGGCTGATGTAGGTATGGGGTGAGCGTTGCAATTTCAATAGGATCGGCGTGACATCATTTGCATCTGTATAAACAATTACATACTTATTGGAATGCCATATTTGTTGGTTATTATCAGGATTATGAAGCTAAAAATTTCCGTACAAAATGCGATACCGTTTTTCTTTCCTTAAAACCTTAATCGATTTTTTGATTTTTGTATATAAGTAATTGTGGATATTATGAAAAACTAGGTCTATACGTTTTTATTTCAAAGAAAATATCTCTTGGAAAGTCACTAATAAAGCAAGCAAAAATCCGATACGTACAAACTAGTTTTTCATAACAACTATAACATATTCAAAAATGTCAAAATTCGGACTTGATTTAGGTGGTGAAAAAAATTCAATCGGAAAACTTTCACAGCTACGCGACTTAAGCATTCACAATCCTATTCAGAATTCTGAAACACTTTTTTTGTTCTATTTAACATCAATGATAAAAGTAAGCAGCGACTACAAACTAAAAGTATAATTTATCGGTAAATTGTCTTATTTTCAGTTTTCTTTGTATTAACTTGTTTCACCTAGGTCTTTTTCTTTTATAGTAGGTACTAAAGAGAAAAAATCAAACGTCTCTACGAGTAGATTGGTAATTTTTCTAGTTTACGTAATAACACATTATTTTATGCATACAATGTCAGCAATGTTAACTTTGATAGGTATGACGATAGCCTGTAAAACATACCCAAAACCGCTTATAATCTTTGTAGAAGACGTACCCATCATACCCTTCACGAGCTCGTTTTGATGCTTACAACACTTGATTGGCGAAAAAAACATTTTTTATAAAATATACGTATAAAATATAAGTACAACCTTCAGCGAGCAACGTTCTAAATATCTTACCCTCGAGAGCTTATGCTATAACGGTCCTTTTCCAACATAAAGATTATATCAATAGCAAAATATATGTTCTCATCCCATTCAGATTCATTCACACGAAATCCTCACTAATAACTATCAAACAAACTATCAGTTCGCAGGTTTCACCAAGAACAAAGGGACCGGTGCCAGTTGTCAAGATGTCAACAGCAGAATTAATTGTAATGAGCTGCGAACGAGGAAATTAGACACAGATGCGCTCGAGTATCTGTGGTGAAGCTGTTTCGATACGGTTCTCATCAAACACGGAGACATTTTAATGAGAGTGCGGAAAGTTTGAGGACTTTTTCATATAAGACGTTTTTATTTGATATGTATTTCAGAGGATTCCCCGCATTGACTTCGAGAGTTGGAGTTAAATTTCCGCATTTCTATAGAATGATAAGTGCTGACTTTCTTGTACTTTCTTCCCTTTGGTCTTTATCTTCACCAAAGAGAAAAAAAGTAGGAGTAATTTTCCTACTTTATATTATAACACATCCAAAACGAGAGAAGAAAAAGCAGAGCCGATAACTACGGCCTATGAAAGAATTATACATCATACATCCCCAGTTGAAATTAATTTATGTACTTGTACGTACAGTTAGAGGTGTCAAATCGAAGTAGCTATAGATAGAGGTGACGGAAGTTAAGTTTGGCAAAAAAAACAATTCCAGTGTATTTTCAAAAACAATTTTCTGCCATCTCACCAGCCTTTTTAATGTTTTTTTCAAAATCTTTCAATTTATGCCTATCTCTTTTCTTAAAAACTATATATATTTATGCAGATACTGACAAATTATAGGTACATCCTTCATTGTTATTTCTCGTTTTTGAATAACAGCAGCGAAATTTTGAAAAGAGCTAAGGAGAATCAACATGTTTGTTAAAATGGATTGGTAACATATTAATAATAATTCACAAAACAGGGACAATATTCTACATGAAAAAGCCCAATTGCAAAGTATTTACAAAGTAGGTTTGCTTTTCTGGGTAACCGCTAAATTGATTTTCATGAATGTAGTAGATTAAGTTTTATCTATCTTCTATCTATATGTATATAACGGCAAACCTGACTGACTGATATATCAACGCACAGCCAAAACTACTATACCTGGAAACTTGAAATTGGGTACAGGGCTTCCTTTCATGATGTAAGTGAGCACTAATAAATTATTTTTCAAAATTCATTCCCGAAGAGGTTAAAAAGGGGAGTAGAGGGAAATGAATTCCTCTAGTATCTATCTTCTATCCATCTATCTAAATATATATATATATATATATATATATATATAAAAGGCAAACCTGACTGACTTATATATCAACACACAGCCGAAACTACTGTACCTAGAAACTTGAAATTTGGTACAGGGGTTCCTTTCATGGTGTTAGTGAGCACTAAGATTTTTCAAAATTCACCCCAATTATTAAATTATTAAAATAATAATAAATACTACTACTATGAAGATACTAAAGATAGCTTTGGCCATAAGGTACTATATATATCCCAGAATAAGATATAGTAACTAATGTCGTAGCGATAATAATTGGGTGTAGTTTAATTCCTTTGCCGTGAATTCAGTAAGACTGTAGAATAAGCTGGTTTACGTCGTATATTCAAACCGCGGACAGATAAGGCTTACTACGGGTTAAATTTTGACATTTAACAATACAAAATGTGTCAAATATTAATCTGAAGTCCTAAGCTTTATCTATCCGCGATTTGAATATAGGAACCGGACATTAGTCTGTTAGACAATTCCTATTTGTCGCTTCGCTGAGAAATAATAGCCGGAACGTGATTCTAATAAAAAAAAAATATTACTCAGGATCAAACTCACTAGGACCGCTACAATTTGGTCAATGTATGTTGATCCCTGTGACAGCCGTATTTCGTAATTCAAAACACATGCGATGCGAGTATATCGCCAGCAAGGCATATAGAAATTGTTATTATTATAAAAACTATGTTTAATCATATTCATAAAACATGTTAACATTGTATCGGGTCTAAGACATGGTTTTTGAAGGACAACATTTTGTTTCATTTGGCGGTCTCGCAACGTCATATTTATACAGGTAGGTAAAGATGTAGTGCATAATTGTTTTCCTTCGTATTTTCACGGACACGTACGAACGTGTCATGCTACTTCAGTCAACCTCAGTACTTTTTGTACTGTGACCGACTGAAATAGCAAGACACGTTCGTACTTTTCCGTGAAAATACGACGGAAAACAAAATTATGCCCTACATCTGTAGGTATATACTTTTAACTATTATTTATTCGCTCCTGACATAATTTTCAGTTTGCTAAACTGCGCATGATAATTCATTTTATGTTCATTTTTATATAATGCTAGGTTTATTCATATCATTAACAGAAGACAAACGGAAGGACCGTCTGTCAAGTTTCTTGCGCGCCTACTTCAGTGGCTTCCTCTTGGAAAGCGTTAGTAGATTTTTGAGTGGAAAAGTGCGTAAACATATTTATATTTTCTATATAAATTACTAGACGCCGTCACAAGAATAGCATTATCAAGTGTAATTCATGTTGATATAAGCTGTCACAGGAATCATCCTAGATTGAACCAACTATAGTTCTGAAGGCAGATGTCACTACCAGATCGGCTAACCGCGCCGTCTTATATAAAACAATTATTATAGGTATGTGTTAATAAAATAAGAATGTTAAAATCCTTGAACAGTATCAGCCGTTATCAGCACGTCTGGTCGCGGGTTATCATTTAAAAACAACGCTCCTGCGCTTCTCGGAGATAACAATACCTACCACGTGTCAGAAACTCGGAATATCATGTGGAGATGATTGTGCACGCTCTTTACATACTTACTATATATCCAACCGCGTATCGGACTTAGCATTTGACTATATGCATTGCGAAAAGGTTATCCGGTAAGTTGCCGGACAGTCGCGTCGAGCCTTATGTCAATTCCATACATTTCAACAGTTTTGAAAAATCGTAACGTTAATGTTATGCATCTTGTTTAGGGACTATAATATTTTTTATTTATTATTGTGCCTGTGAAGGATGTAATTTGACAAATTTAGTGAAGTGGCTAGTGAAAATCGCATACTATTCTTTCGATTATCGACTCGGTTTATAAAGGAAATGTAATCTACCTAATATATTAATTTACCTACTATAAAATAAGGTATTATAAACCGTCTAACATGACACTACAACTGTAACCATCGTATGGTAAAGTCTATATAGGTGTTTTTACGTTATTTTTATGTTTGAGAGGAAAATGTATCATACACGTAGGTGATTCGAGTGAAAAGACATGTACCTACCGCGGAATGAGGCCAAGTCAGGCCAAGAATTGTGGAGTTGGAGGAAGCACATGGAGTTAACTCCACGCGCTTCTGCTGATTCCGATCCATCTTACAAAATGGAATCGATTCGGTCGAAGAACGACGTTATTGTCAACTCTTTTAACGGTCCGTTTCGCATATAGGATGTAGTACCTAGTAGTTTAATTATTTTGTTTATAAATAACTCCATGAAATACGTGCAAAAAAAAAACAAAATTCGTTTATAAAAATGCGTTAAACAATAAAATACTATAGGAGCCAGCGATTTTGCAAATATTTTTAAACCGATTTAGTGGTTTATTATTTGCTAAATTTACTTTTCTTGAAACGGTATTTGTATTATTCTTGACTAGCGAGCCGCTCCCGCTTCGCTTCCATTTTTATGGGTTTTTCTGATAAACACGAGCATAAACCATAATATATATTACATACAACCTTCCTGAAGAAATTCTCTAAATGATTGTCAAAACCATTTTAAAATCCGTTGCGTAGTTCACCTAGAAAAAGTATACAGTCAAACAGACAGACGCGGATATCGACTTTGTTTTTTTGCATGATTTACACTTTGTTAAGTGCAAATGCGAAGTTTGCTTCTTGCCACTTGACAGCTTCATACATTTGCTACTAAGTACTTATAATAGTTATAATTTTTAATTTTTAATTTTAAAATAATTATATTATTTATTTAATGTGAAGTCAGAAATTTCTGTGGATTTTAAAACTTTAGTTACCGTCTTTAAGACGTGTGTATAAGTTTTGTTAAAGTTTAGGATCTATAAGTTTGTAATTAATCTATTAAAACATAGGAGTCGCGGGAAAAAGCTATAGAAGGACATAAATTGCATTATATTAACTTACGAGTATGTTGTTTCACCTACAAAGTTCTGTTCAGAATTTAATTACGAATGTGAACAACTATTAAACCTAGCATGCAGTCAGGATGTGGGAGAAGTTAATTAACAGCTAACCGCTGCTGACGGCTGTCATCCTGGTAGTCTTCATCGCTCACCGCAACATTACTGTAAACCTTCGGGTGGTCGACACATCCCCTACCACGAGACATTATTGGGGTCGTTTATATAATAAAACTTAGGTAGGTAAGTACTATTATTATCTTGTAACCTTATTGTACATAAGTAATTTATTTGTTTAAGACCTTTCCGAAGTTAAATGACATTTGAGTTTAAAATACATAAGTAAATCTACAAGTAATAATGAAAGAATACGCGTTAAGCACTTAACGTTCTCACAAAAACCGACCACTGAAGTTGCCGTGATGAACCCGCTCGATAATCGCCCACAGTTTTCTAATTTCTGACATTAAGAGATCGGGTGTATCCATACCTATATCGGTCTAACTGCAATAACCATATTGTAATTATCTGTTCGTTTCGTTGTTTGAGCGAACGTAAGCTAACGATTCGGTAACGTTATAATAAGATTCTTAAACGGGAACTACGACCTACGATGTTCTGAATCCGATATTCTACAAATATTTTTTTAGTACCCAGCCGTAGACTGATGAGTGTATCTACTAAGAGACACCTTTCTGACAAGTCATAGCTGATTGAATGTGGTCTAATCATGATCATAATCATATTGACATCGATATCTAGTGATTCTCAAAGGTTATTTATAAGCTTATATTATTGAAGTTACTGAGGATGGAAGCTTATAAATAATCATTGTTTTTTCCTAGCCTAATGAGTGTCCCTAACCCCAAGGCTATGAGTCTCTGTTTGGTGCCTTTTCTAGCCAATTGCTGATAAATGCGTGCAAGACGTCCCGCCATCTCTATCTTAACAGTCCGAAAATTAATTAGGCGGTACATACATAAACATAATATTGGACATTTTACTTATGTACTTACCAGTTAATTTATCTTTACAGGATAACTAAATATAATTTGGCGTAGGTGAGATTAAAGATTGCTGGCTTTAACAGAACCTGATCGACTTCCTTCTCGTTCTTATTTAAGAGCATGTCAGTGAACTCATACTATTAAAATGATGGAATATCCTCCGCTTCTCTTTTCCACTACGATGTTAGTTACCGCCTTCATACGACACTAGAGGACGCCCGCCTTATTTCTTCCCGTAAGGAGTTTGATTTTAAGAAAATCCTTAGTTTATGCACCTCTAAACCTCATAAGGAACCCATGTGTCAAATTTGGAATGTCTAGATACTCTGGATCTTTTGTATATTTAGATGACAGCAAGTTTCCATTCTATTTGCTCCTCTTTGACCGACTATAATCAGATGAAATTCAAATCCTCAAACTATTCCATTTCCAGAGCGAGACTCCTTCGACAAAAACTAGTAATCTCCCTGAAGTGGCCGTCACCACACAGTAAACGGTTTTACGAGCTATTGTGCACGTTTAACAGCCGCCAGCGCAATTGCTTGCCGCCATAAACTGCCCGTGTGTCGCCTTGAACAAGGAGTTGTTTATTCCCAATAAATATTTATATATGTCCACCATGAGATCAGGATTGTAAGCAATTACTTCATTGAACGACTCCGGGTCTCCCGAGCCGTTCAAGCTGTCTCCCACCGTATGGAAAATTTGGCAGCCGTTATCTGTATTCTGGTCTCACTTACATATCAGCGGGCCTAGTGTGGTTGCGTTTATATGGCGTGACATAACGTGGATATAGCATCCTACTACTTATACGTGTCAGAAAGTGACGGGTGTTTTATCCATATTTTTTCACGCGATAAATGCGGCCATATAATGCCCCCAGGAAAACCTTTTTTAAGGCACGGTGAAAACTTTTATGTCAAACGAGCTCTTAGGCCTAAATATGCAATCTTAAAGTCGGAATTTAACTTCGGCGCACGCGGCCCAGGCTCCGCACGCATGAGAACCATGTGGATCAATTGTTCAAGGCATGTGTCACTTTAGTGCGTGTGCCTATGTAAGAGTACCAACATAACAATTTAATACGTTTTTTTAATCCCAAGAAAAAGGCACACGACACGAGCATACCGACCATCTGATGGTGAGTGGGATCTGAGACCCAGACATTAGAATTTTCAAGATAACAATCCGGAGTTAGCGATCCGGACGGACAAGGTCCTGTCAACACCGAAGTTTATAGCAGCAGTACAATTCTGGTTTATGTCTCGAAATTCGTTGTCGGCCCTAAAGGACTAAGATTATTCATCATCGCAGTCGTAAGTTCTCTGCTTTTTCCCGGTGGACCCCTTTCGAAACACTAGGTACAATGCTACTGTGTTGTATTGTTTCTAGTAGCTAGATTCTCATAAGATTGTGAACATGTTCATATTTGTAACTAATCGACACCTTTTTCACGTAATAATTGTTTAAAAGTACGATTTAAAAGTTGAAAAATATTGAGATGTCAATGATCGAAGATGGAAAGTAAAGTAGGAAACTCATTTTCGGGACTAAGTAAATAGAGCAAAAAGAACGTTAAAGGAAACGTATGGTAATTGAAATATGAACGCTGATTAATGGAGTACGCCGTTTATTTTTTGAAATAAATTGATTTCAACAACCATTCATGCTAATCCTTTTTAAATATTAAATCCAAATACAATAAGTAACAGATCTATATAGATGATCGTATCAAAACGAAACGCATACATTTTGTCAAATAATTCAATCATGACATAACAAAAAAATCCTTTATTTTCTTCATCATCCACAAAATAGTTTCACCACGCGTAACTAAGCCACATCATAGTTAGGTACATAAACAATGTAAGGCTCAACATGAGGTCACTTTATGGTCGTCTTATATACCTAACTTATACCGCCGGCCCCTCTTTCAAGATCCTGCCTACCGCAGGCTCTGACGCATACTAAGATTAAGTCAAGTTTATTTGTGTTTCCGAATATTAAAGTGTTTTTATTTTCTCGTGTTTGAAAGGAACTGATGCATTCGAAAATCTGAATAGGTTTAGTCACCGTCACAGCTATTTCTGTCGATGATTAGTCGCCTAGTGCCTGCGGTGGTCATTGGAAATTTTATATTATACTAAAAACCCAGGAATCTAAATGTTATAATACTCATTCCTAAAGACATTCTCAGTGATAGAAAATATGGCCGCCAAAGCTGCTTAGTTATAAGTTGAAACTGATTAAAAGCTAAAACAGAACGATGTAACGACTTTGTTTACTATGTATTTTCTTATGTTCGTATTTTAATTTCTTCAAAATATTAATTTTGTATTATTGTATTAAATAGACATCATAGATGATGGTAATTAAGCCCGTAGTATCGATTAACTGCCTGCTTTTAACTGCTTCTAAGTTCTAAGTATCCGCCCTTTTTTGGATTTAAGTAGATAAAAACAAGCAATGTTATAAATAGGTATGTCTGGTTTACATGCACATACTTAATAACTTTGGCATGCATTTCTGGCCCCAATCCAATATTCGGTACATAGACAAATAACAGTTTAAGTGTCAACATCATAATAATGATGTCTCCTCAAAGTTTTCCACAATCAGTCTCTTGCCACCCACAATTTACCACCTTGCAGAAGAAAATTCTGGGTACCTAATGAAAAAGGGTACAAGTCGACTTTACTCGCAATAAAAAAAGCTATATACATGAATGGAGTATACTAGACTTAGACCCTTTTTCACTTGATCTTGAGAAGACATACTCTTTTTTAATAGGTCTCCAGAATTTAGAACCGAGGGCCATTAAACGTAATCACTACATTCCCTCGCCACATCTGTCTGTACTGTATGTTCGAGATGTTCTCAAAGACTACATGACAGATTTTTATGCGGTGTTTTCACTAAAGGTAATAATAAATTCTGGTTTATTGGTACGTAAATTTAGTATACGCCCAAGGGAAGCGAGAGCGGGTCGCTAGTTCCAACTCCAACTTCTTACGGCCGTATTAATAAACTGATCTCGAGCGTAATGCCCTCAGCCAAGATGAGTTTATTAATGGGGGTATCAAAAAAAAGGAACATAGGATTAAAATTAAGAAACGGTAACATTAAGCCCGCTTTTCATTGATCAAGGATAGTGGCAAGTACAGTGCAAAGGACAGTGGAGGGATAAAATAGAAAGCGATTCTATTTGGATCAACTGGCAAGGCAACTTGACTCGACACTGTCCGATCGGTTTACACTACTGTATTTCCACTGTCACTGTCCACTGTCCACTGTCCTTGATCGATCTTAATCGGGCTTTAGTCCGTTGCGTCACGAAAACTTGCTATAAGAAAAATGGTATTATCTCAGACAAAACTCCTGTATCAAGTGCGACCATTTCATTAACGGATGAGAATGAAATCTGCTTCGTTTATTGAATCTGAGATACGGCGTATTAGCGTATGAGGGCAGTATACAAATGTACCTACTACTAAATTAAAAGACGCAACCGACTAAAGTTAACTTTTTTTTAAACACCCTTATTCGGTCCTAAAATGATCGAAGCTGATCATTACTGTATGTATTTCACGCGCAGGATGCATGTAGCTCTTGCAGTGAAATTAAAACCTAATCTGTCCGTTTCCTCTTCCACTAACAAAACATCGTCCAAAACGTCTTCTTCTGTTTCTTTCTGGCCCCCTGTTCCTGTTATTTATAAAACGTGATACAATGTGATTTCTCCATCGCATATCTCGGAAACCGATTGCAAACAGTCTTTCTTACAAATGCCACCACATTTTCCAAGAAGACTGACAATGGGCGGACGGGAGCAGGAAGGAAATACCGCGCTGTGGTCAACGACTCATTGCATTAGTATGTTAGGATAGGAATAATGAACAAATTGTGAATTTCCTGGTAGGTAAATACGTGTAAAAATGTGTAGAGGGAAGGACTGAAGGGGGGAATGGACAGTGCTATCTTTAACGCTACAGCAACAAGACTCCTGCAGTAGACACATAATGTAAAAATAAAGGTTGGAAAACATTACAAATCCTATTTGCGTCTTTAGCTTTAGAAATATCCTTAGGGATCCTTAATAAGGTTGTATCGTTGTAAGATTGCATTTTAGCTTTGCTTTTACATTCCACTTACGATTATCATTGTGAAATCTACTTAGGCATTTTCACGTAACTTTACAGCACTGCAAATTTTAATTAGAAATGTTTCTTACCTATTTATTTTCTCGTTTTAACGAAGACTATAGTTTCACATTTCATTTATTCAGCTGCTTATTGGTTACACGACCTCATGGCTATACCGAGAGAAACATCAAAAGAGAGAATTTATACGATGCATAACCTGACGACTAAAATGCAATGCCTTAGTACAACATATATATTAGTTTTTCTTGTGTTCTCAGTTAACTTCAATATGTATCTTTATCTTTGTCTTCAGTAGGTACTCTTTTGAAACGGAGAAAGAAAGATAAATACTTATCTAATAACACTATATCTGCAGCGACCTGAATAGATCCTAGAGATGGTTTTACCCCCCTTGCAACCATACAACTATATTATACATATTTACCTACTCTTTAGTATAAGCCTCCACTATGCGCGGTTTTGTAAAATAGTACATTACTGCAAAGGCCGTGAAGTAAGAGATTGCTGGACGAGTTTGGCGTAGAATCGCAGACGAGGCCGGATAAAACAAGTCCTGCAATCCCTCTCCGGCTGAGGGTTGTATAGTGCTTTTCTCAAGCAATGTGAGGAAATATTAAAATTAAAATAACTACCACGTAATCAAGTAAATAATAGATTATTAGGGGTTTTTTATTTTTTAACATGCCATTTGAACAAGCTATTAAAGCACCATGTTTAACCCATAGTACCATAGTTCTTTTTATGTTGCCAGTATGGTTACTTAATCTAGCGGTGGTTAGAGTATGTAATTTTTCCTTTGTCAGTTCGATGTTAGTAAGCAAATTTAAAAAGTTAGGGCAGCGGACAATAATGGTTTTTCTTAGGTTAAGAACCATAAACAAGAAACTTCATGTCTTGATTTCGTAATATTAACGCATACATTTCCGTGCACGTTCGAGAAAATCCTTCAAAAAACTTCATCCTTTTTAACAGTTTCTAAATATGTATCTGCGAGATTGACAAATGCTTTATCTCCACGTTTATCGACATCGATAAACACAACGAAGTTAGAACCGCAGGATAAAATATACCCACCTTGTTTAGTATTTGTTGTTATAGCGGCAACAGAAATACATCTTCTGTGAAAATTTCAACCTTCTAGCTACCACGGTTCCTGAAATACAGCCTGGTGACAGACGGACAGACGCGCGGAGTTTTAGTAATAGGGTCCCGTTTTTACCCTTTGGGTACGAAACCGTAGAAATGTGGAGTCCAGATGATTGCTGCTTTTAGTAATGAAGCAGCTTCAAAGATGACAATATACGTCCCTTACGGTCGACACGCGTGAAAGTCCACCAAAATGGGCAGTCACGCAAGAAAACATCGAGCTGTGCGTCAGCTTGATAAAGGAAAATTGGCGCGCGACATATCGGGAGATTCAAGACTGAGATGCAAGGTAAAAATTATTTTGCAGGAATAATTAGGCGTGCGAAAATTGTTTGCCCGTTTGATCCCTCACTAAGGAGAAGAAAACGACTCGTGTCAAATCGAGTTGAAGCCGCAAAACTTTGAATAAATTCAAGGTAGGAAGCTCAAATGCAGTTTTCAGCGACGAATCGTGAACGACGAAGACGAGCTCGAGCCGACCAAAGTTATTCGTTCTCACAGCAAGGGCTGCGTAACCGGGTTAATTTTTTAACGTCCTAAATAGAGCATTTTCATTTCGATTCCACTTGAACAGAATCGATATTATTTCGGTTTTAGTTCAATTTTAGTAGTAAAATAAAACAATTCCTGCGCAAAATACCTATTGATTTCGTTCGCACCGCTTACCACCACCATCCTTTTCTCGTTTTTCCCACCCTAATAGCATCACTTCATCATCATATCATAGCATCACATATTTAGTTGCATTTACACTGGTTCAGCTTGACGTCAAGCAAGCCTTATCGTTTTAAAACACCATAGTCACTAGTCACCGTAGTACGCCATCACAGTAAAGGAAGAATCAAAAACCAAAAATAAACAGGTTAATTCCAGCGATGATAACGTTTGCAAGTTTATTCCGCCGATATTATAAGTGTAGCATTGTACGCCTGAAACGGCTGATTATGCTGCGCTTCCACTATATTATCTATAATAAGGCCTTTTGTTTACACCACAATCTCACAATAAATGATTTATGACTTATGATATATAACATACCTACCTAATGTAAAAGATTTCTGAGACTGACTGACTGACTGAAAGTCCACGCGCAGCCTAAAGCGCCGCAACTGCACCTAGAGACTTAACATTATCTTATATTATCATACTCGTACTCCCAAAAATGTGTAAAGAATAAAGATGAGGAGTAGCTCTCTGTTTCGCGGAGGGAGTATACTTAACTGTCGACGATGAATGTTTCAGGATATCCATCATCTATGTAACTCCAATAAAATTAGCTATGCTAGTTTTTCGTGTTATTTTCTATCATTTAACCTTTTTAAGTTTACCGCTTTTATCTTGATGTCGAGCGCTTTTTCCTCTCTCGTTTTCTTTTATTTCCACGTTTCACTTCGTATCTCTGCATTCCAAGAAACATTTTCCGTGTAGCTAATGACCATAATATATAGACAACGTGTCTTCGAGGTTTGAGCTTTAAATGTAAGGTATTTTTGTTCTCGAACCCAAAGATATAACTATTCTTTCCATTTGAGTTGTTGACTTGAAACTAAAAAAAAATTAAACGAAGTCATTCTATTTATTTCTGTGATAGTTACCGGTTAGTTTCTATATAGCATGTTTGTTAGTTTTCTCTCTTTTATTCCAGCAAGGAAAGATAGAGACCAAACATACCTAGTGATGTAGAAGCGAGGCTGATGTCGCCCAGTTTAGGTACATAAAATTGTAAAGCAATGCTAGAACGATTAAGATTAATTAACTTTTAGTTAGAAGTATAAAATTAGCTGCCTTTCGTAAGAAAATAAAGTAATCTCATAGCAAAGACAAGTTGAAGAACCCGAACCGGACGAATTGAGAAATTCCTCCTTTTTATGAAGACGCTTGTAAAGAAATACAGTAGGTTCTACACTTACTCACTGTGCATTCTCACAGTCACTGTTAGCTTAAAAAAACTAAAGCGAGTATTTTAAATAAGAACAATTAAATACTCTTGGCATTTGTAGAGCAATGCAGTTGCGAAAACGTTCCGAACGCTCTAGTTACAGTCGCCCATTAGTTACGAGGCCAAAAAACGGTACAATAAAAAATCTGCCAACTGACATCGATTCTATCGCTGCGTTCAAAAAACGAACACTATGCGACGCGTCCCGCTACCCTCGTCGGTCGCATAATAAACTTAATTCGACAAAGTATTTACCTTGTCACACACGCTAAACTCAACCTTAATTTTCAGTGACATAGAGTCTATTTCTTGTTATCGGGACGGTAATAGAACTCTATCAATCTTTGCTTCAATTTCAAGCAAGCTTGGAATCCGTCGTCAAGCGCGGCGACGTTGCCGCTCTTGGCAAGCCACCACGTTGCTCTTCTATGTATATGTGTGCTGGCACAACTGGCGCCGAATATTTATTGTATACTAACAGAATACTGACGAGCGTAAGGGCGACAGGGTTCTTTGCTTTAGGGACGCGTTTGAATGTGTGCTTTGAGCGTGAAAGATAGAGTCGATATTAGGCGGTTGGGGAACGCAGTAAGACTTTGTAGTTATAAGCTGTTTTTCTATGTGACCGTCCAGGTGGCTATGTATAGGTCGGCCGGTCCGTCGATACGCGTTGTGATCGCGGCGGCCTAAGTTTGAACGTAGGTTGTTTTATTCAGAAGTTAATTAACTTTTCCATGCAAGGTTCTATGAAGGTTACTTAAGAATTCTTGAATATATTTAGGAACATGTATGATAATGTGTTTATTTTTATTGCAATGCTGCGGAGTTTAGTGGACAATACATTTTAACGATTGATTTTAACATTTTAAGTAAGTACAGGTATTCTAGAGTCTAGCTAGAACTCGGTCGCCATTGCTGTCAAGTTAATAAGAGCTATCATAACTGTTATCACAAAGTAGAATAAGGCCCCAGAACATAATCTACATGTTAATACTATGTGACAAATAAATTTGACAATTGCGAGATATTTACATTTTCCATCAGCAACTTCCTTTATCATTTCAACCATATTTGTTCATTATACCTGATTATAAGGAGCTTTTTTCCGATTTTTATGTAAATGAATCTGTGTGCTCAGTTATTTATGGAGAAATTATGTTTTTGTAGACTTTGTTTTGTAGTAGATTCAATGAGTTTAGACGTCGCGCGTCGTCATTATCAAATACGACAAACGTAATTTTACGGAAGAGGTAGTTTTTGGAACCACAAAAATACTAATTTCCTTTCCTAATGTTAAATACATAATAATAATTATAACAATGGTAGTTAGACGTTATCTACGTTAAAAAGATCCACGAATAACGAGTTAACTGTTGCTGCTCTATTAGCAGCTCGAAGAAATAAGAACTTCTTTGGGAACATTCGTTCCTCATTTGTTATCGGCTGTCAAAGACTTGCCGTTTTAACTATTTTAAATAACTCCAAGCAAGTATCACAGACAGATTTTTAATATGTACTAAACGTGGTTAAGACTTTATTGTGATCGTACTGATCGTCCAAGATTCATTTGACAAGACCTTTCTTTTCTAAATACTTTTGAAAGGGCACATTTATGACATGACGCTATTTATGTCAAATAGGAACCCTGCATAATAAAGTATTGCAGCAGCAGCAGCTAGAATTGATGGAAGGCAGTCTTGCTATTGCGTTTTTGTGGAATTTTCCACCGCGCATTTTATGGAACTAGCTTGTTGCGACGGTATTTCTGGAGCGCTTCAACTCAAGTACCTTCAGGAGAGCAGCATACTCTTTTCCCAAAAGTCAGTAATGCATCTGCGATTCCTCTAATGGAGCCGCAGGTGTCCATGGGCGGCTATTATCAGTTATCATCAGGTGACCCACTGGCTCGTTTGCTTCCTCTTGCATGAAAAATAAGTCAAAGTAGGTAGACCAGATCAGTATGGTGGGCGATGAACCAGATATTTATCGGGATGAAGACCGCATTTAGGCAAACGACGATCTTCAAGGTAGACTAACGATTTAATTAGAGAGACTTGAATGGATGGTTTCGGACTGGGGTTGGATCTGTCTTGACGCTCCTTATGGAAAAGTTCCTCACTTCACGTCCAAATGTTTCTCTTTTCTCTTCTCTTAAAAAAGACTTCTTGTTGAACGATCGATCTGTCAAGCAAAGTTTGACTAGCGCGTTTTAAACTGTCTAATGGAGAATGGCACGTCTTAAATGATGCTTGTACGTGGCAGTGGACGATGTTTAATCCCGTTTTTGTACCAGATCGCCGAAAAAGGAGTAGATAGATGTTGAAATAATGGTGTGGTTTAGATAAACGAGGTGTAGGTATCTATGAATTCGTCTCGGCGTCCTGCGTGTCGCAGTCGCAGTGTGCTTAAATAAAAAATAAATGAAAATGGCGGCCGAAAAAGTAAATAACATGGGTATTAAAGATATACATATAGGTGATCATAAGAAACGCTTGCGATTTTTCCATAAAATTGCCTACAAACATGACTTATTAATTTTGATAACCATTCAAAAAGTTCTTCACCAATTTCATTGTTATCTACACATATCGTTAACTAATAAACTGAGGTTTTAAGTTGTGCACAATTTATTTCTGTTAAAATTAAGCCTTCATTTTATAAGGATTTGAAAAAAAATACGTGGTCTGCACTGAAAGTTTCAGGAATCGAATACTTACGAACGTATTTTTGACAAATATATACCTTTTTAGAAATCATAAAGTTTTATTATCTTAACATAATGGCCACTTAGAGAAAAAAGAAATAGTTCGGTTTTGAAGTCGTTAAGTCGCTGTTGAAAACGGAATTACCTCGGGAAAATTTAAGAGCCATGATTATTACGAAAATAACTGTAGATTAACACAAAAACCGGCCAAGTGCGAGTCGGACTCGCACACGAAGGGTTCAGTATCATTATCTATACGAGCACAACATTAGCAAAGAAACGGCAAAAAAATCACCTCCCCTTAAATATTTATTTTATTTTAATTTGATTATTTATTAATAAAGCGAATATACAACTAAATTTTCTGTGATTATTTTAAGTGTCTACCTGTTGCCGTTATTAATATCGACCAAAAAACGGCAAAACAAACCCCGTTTGTTGTATGGAAGCCCTCTTAAATATTAAATTTATTCTGTTTTTAGTATTTGTTGTTATAGCGGCAACAGAAATACATCTTCTGTGAAAATTTCAACCTTCTAGCTACCACGGTTCCTGAAATACAGCCTGGTGACAGACGGACAGACGCGCGGAGTTTTAGTAATAGGGTCCCGTTTTTACCCTTTGGGTACGAAACCGTAGAAATGTGGAGTCCAGATGATTGCTGCTTTTAGTAATGAAGCAGCTTCAAAGATGACAATATACGTCCCTTACGGTCGACACGCGTGAAAGTCCACCAAAATGGGCAGTCACGCAAGAAAACATCGAGCTGTGCGTCAGCTTGATAAAGGAAAATTGGCGCGCGACATATCGGGAGATTCAAGACTGAGATGCAAGGTAAAAATTATTTTGCAGGAATAATTAGGCGTGCGAAAATTGTTTGCCCGTTTGATCCCTCACTAAGGAGAAGAAAACGACTCGTGTCAAATCGAGTTGAAGCCGCAAAACTTTGAATAAATTCAAGGTAGGAAGCTCAAATGCAGTTTTCAGCGACGAATCGTGAACGACGAAGACGAGCTCGAGCCGACCAAAGTTATTCGTTCTCACAGCAAGGGCTGCGTAACCGGGTTAATTTTTTAACGTCCTAAATAGAGCATTTTCATTTCGATTCCACTTGAACAGAATCGATATTATTTCGGTTTTAGTTCAATTTTAGTAGTAAAATAAAACAATTCCTGCGCAAAATACCTATTGATTTCGTTCGCACCGCTTACCACCACCATCCTTTTCTCGTTTTTCCCACCCTAATAGCATCACTTCATCATCATATCATAGCATCACATATTTAGTTGCATTTACACTGGTTCAGCTTGACGTCAAGCAAGCCTTATCGTTTTAAAACACCATAGTCACTAGTCACCGTAGTACGCCATCACAGTAAAGGAAGAATCAAAAACCAAAAATAAACAGGTTAATTCCAGCGATGATAACGTTTGCAAGTTTATTCCGCCGATATTATAAGTGTAGCATTGTACGCCTGAAACGGCTGATTATGCTGCGCTTCCACTATATTATCTATAATAAGGCCTTTTGTTTACACCACAATCTCACAATAAATGATTTATGACTTATGATATATAACATACCTACCTAATGTAAAAGATTTCTGAGACTGACTGACTGACTGAAAGTCCACGCGCAGCCTAAAGCGCCGCAACTGCACCTAGAGACTTAACATTATCTTATATTATCATACTCGTACTCCCAAAAATGTGTAAAGAATAAAGATGCACAATAGTGATCCATTAAGTAAATATTTTTTAAAACTCAACCTCTTACCTACTTCGAGAAATTGATTATTGCCGGGAGACGAATTCTTTGGGTGTATCTGTACATACCCTTGTATACCTTTCATTTCCATTCCTCATTGTTTTGTCAAACCACACCTTTTATGACGTGAATACATGAAAGTCTTCTTTTTCAGAATGGAGGTGCAGGCCAGATATGCTTGCGATATAAAAATTGTCTCAATGGCACGGCACGACGAGTTCTTTGAAAGTAGGTATAATATAATTGATAGCCAAAAGGTGAAGTTACCATCGTAAAGTTCGTTTCGGCGACCCTTGAAAACAGTGTGGGTCATGCTCATGCATCCGTGGCTTTGAATGATGACGTAAAAACCTAAAATTTTACGGCGCGCTATCTTAGTTTGACTTATAATTTCAGAACGGACAGACGTACAAATGCGGTTTTAGTGTCATTCGGTAGCTATCATACCGCTTCAACTATTCTGCTAGGTAAAATACGAAGTTTTCCCAATCAACACGCATCAAAACTATTAAAAATTATGGCCTTCTCCAAAATGAGAAAACGGCGTGAAACGATTATACAGGCAGTGAACGGACACATGCATGCTCAATTTCTCACATGTCTTATCATGATTTCATGTTTAAAAAACAACGGCAGGAGTGCAAAGCGACACCTAGCCACCTCAATTTTTGTTTTGCTTGATTTCATATCCCCAATCCTAATCAAAAATTTCATGTAAGTAAGTAGTTATTCACGAAGACTGACCGCAGTAGCCTGTTAGGCTGTTACTCCTGTCTATTTATCAGTATTGCGGATTCGCAGTTACAAATACATTAAGTAGGTACCTACATATAACTAAGTCACCACCACCAGTAAAGTGATATACAAAAGTAAATACATTTTTTCATTTATTTAGTCATATGTCGTAAATCTTAAATATACAGTATTCTACTCTAACGAACCTAGGTACTATTGTGGAAAAACTTGTACTTAATTACCTACTTACTGTTTCGATTAGACACCGGCTCTTGGTCCTTACACAAAAATGAGTTATAAGTAACATCGTTTCCAAATTGAAAATAGGTTAGGTAAGAGACTGCGTAAATATAAGCCAATCGTTAAATAAATACGTGTTATGTAAACATTGGTAGTTAAGCTTCGTAGAAATCTTAGACAGTAAACATCCTTGTTTATGTAATCTTCCACAATTTATAATTCATCAATGCAAAAATCAGGCAGCCGCCAAAAACCTTGAAAACTCTTTCAAAACACCAAGCAAACAATTGTCTGTAACTCGACATCATTAACCATAATTTATTACGAAAACCTGTAAACAAAAACATACCTAACTCGAGATCAAAATAAATGACGCGCGCAAACCGGTCGGTCTGGCAACGTCGCCGCCGCGCGGCTCCATCGCTCCACTCCAAGCTAGGGCCGCCGCTGTAGAAAGCCGCCGCGTTTCTAATCTCGACGGGCAGTCATTGACTCCGGCCGGCCGCGGCCGCTCGACACACTTTAAAACGGTTAAAACGATGCGTTCTAAATTGAAAACTGTGAATGCACTCGAAATTTTACGATTACATTATTGTTTCTATAGGATTTAAATGAATGACTGTAACATTTGAAGACAGTTGTATTTATTTGTTAAATATTTTTCAGGTTAAGTCGTTATTTAGCTCTCTGCTGATTATTTCAGGTTTCCTCGTTACGTTGCTTGCTAGGAACACACTAATTATAGTGAGAGTGTTGTTCTACTGAATTTATAAAAAAATGCTGGGTATGTTTTCATAACAAAGTCAATGTAAATAGTACCATCTATTAGATATTTTATGCTGGTCATTGGAATTTAGGGCGGTTGTTTCAGGAAGATACTAGCTTTCAGCAACAGTTTTTAGTTTTTACCATTGCTCTTTGCAGTTTTGCACACGTGTTTTTAAAAAACATAATTTACTAATACTTAACCTTTTAAAATTTAAATAAGCAATCAACCAACCTTTTTTAAAATGTCACTGATAATTCACTGATACCTACACTGAAAAAAACAAATGGGTTGATTTTACTAATTTTATGGTCAAAATAGGACCTACACACTAAAATTTAAGAAAATCAACATATTGGTTTTGTCAGTGTACTTCATGTGTTAAAATTGACGTTAACGGGGTTTCACAATGCTTTCGACTCTGAATCCCGAAAATATCGGTTGGTTTTCCTTTTAGTTTAGATCGGTTTGCAATAATCCCTTATAATACTCAAACTACTTGTCTACATAATAAACCAATAAGAATAGTAAAGTAGGTACTTGTGCTTTCGAAACAGTTGACAATTTTATCGAAGTGTAGCAAAATTTGGTTCTGTGGCTCCGTTGTCCACTTTGGTTTAAACGTAGACGAGGCAACTGACCACTTAATGAAAAGCGGTCGCTTTCGCCCATATACTTACATAAGAAAAGCAGGGGCACGGCCAAATCGATGCTATTCAAGTTCTTGCTCTTGATTGAGGCACGTTGGAAGAAGGACCTGCCATAGCGCTGAGGTAACGATTACACCGAAGAAGGGACTCCTTAGTACCATCTATTTGAGAACGAGGGAAAAAAGAGCTTTGGAAAAGAACTGCATTTCTGAATTTGCAACAGTTTTTCTGCCTTGGCCTGGTAGACCTCTTCTGTAATTGTAACAAAGTCCTCATACCAATTTATGTTAAAGCCATCAGTCTGATCTGATGATCAAAATGATCGACTTTATTTTAACATTATAATATACTCGTACTTAGTCCAAAGGTGAGCGATATGAATAGTGATATACCTAATACGTTAAAAACATGGCTAACTGGTGAGTTTCTTGCGGCACTTCTTCTCAGCAGTGGTCTTCTTTTGGTAAACGCTGGTAGATTTTTGACCTGTAAAAATGCCCTTGCAGCCTACTTACTGAATGCATCATTATATTTATTATTCGCCCAAAAATCTACAGTGCACTGATGCCTTCGAGATGTTAAGTCAACAATTAAACCACCAGCGCTAAATTCACTCTACGCTGTACATACTAAATCATAGAATTAGCAGCTCAAAATTGTAGTAACTGTTAAATCCTTGTTTGTACAAAAATATTCCGACAGATTGAGAACCTTCTTAGTTGTAGCCGATTAAAACTTATAGCTATTTATATATCACGGCCTGTTATCACTGAAGTAATTTTTTTCCTAAGCAAAACCTAGTAAGTGAGCTGATCACATGGTGGTCACCATGAACACTAGGTTCAGTAAACACCCGCAATTCGGAATCGAAAGTGCGTAGCCGGCCATCAAGAAAAGGCTAGGTAAGTAAGTAGGTTTTTTTTCATAAGATTCCTAAGTTGTGTGTTTATAAGTTGGGAAATGCCATCCGTAGCTTCGAAGGGAGGGGGGATTACCAAATATACACCGCATAACGTAAACCAAGTGAAAAAGACCTTTTCCTTATTACTGTTATTTGCGTCGACTACGTAGATGTTTTTTTGTATATAATACAGGATTACTTGACAAAAAACAGTGTAATATTGCCCTGGCCCGAGTTCGAGCGCGAACAGGAAATTTCAAACGCTTGATTTTACCAGCTCCGGAATGCTGGTACACGTCCCAAGAGTGTTAACAATTCCAATAATATCCATCAACTGGTAATTGGACCTATATAGATTGAAAAAAAATCCGTCTATCTGTGTACTATACATGTATGTTGTAGTTTCTCAAGGGTTAGCTGGAAGAGATCCCTTAAAGGGATAAGTTCGCCTTTGTACAAACTTTTCTAATAATTGTATTGTTCTCGTTTTCATTATGTACAAAAAAGTGTTTACATACATACATACTAACCATTTCACGTTTAAAAGACAGCGGCTGGACCGCAAGGTGGCTCCTGCCCACTCCTTTATTTTTTATATCTTCATTGGCAAGTGAGCAGACACCGTCTGATGTGAAGCAGTCGCCGTCATCAACGACCCCTAGTCGCCCTCAGACGTCAGCTATACCTGAGGCACAACAGGAAAAACGTTTTTCCCTTTCGTTACCGTTTCAATTTGAATTTGAACATTGTTTTCTATATTTGGTCCTGCTGTTTATGTGCCAAAAAGGATTAAAAATGGAACGAAGACATACCTAGCTACCTATGTAGAAAGCGATTGGAAATATGATTAGCCAAAGTGGAAGTGGAATATACTCGAAGGAGATGGCAAGAGATGGCTGCGGCTCGTGCTCTACAATAGCTAGCTATGTTTGCGTGTGTATGTTTCTAAACTGCTTGTTGTATACATCAAGAATAACACAAAGTACCTAAAGGTATTTACAATACTGAAATATTTAGTAGCGTGATTGATCATGATGTTAATGTAAGATTGATTGCCAAAATATCGATATGAGGCCGATTTGTAACTTATATCGAACCTGGCCATACCTACACATTTTAACGATCACACCAACGTTATGTTATTTAACTGCACATAATAGTCACCAGGTGGCGCTCGGCAGCTATAAACGCTATCGCGCTGATAACGGTTATCACCTCTTATCGGCGCGAGCGCAGCTGCCACTGACACGGCTCTGACAGATTTAAACGCTTATTTTTGCAGGCTGCGTTGATACATCGTGAGCTCATTTTTTTTAAAAGGACTCACAATATTTTCAATCTAAAGCCGACTTCAGTTGGACTGACCTAGTTACGTACCATTCTAAATAAAGTTATTTTGCGGTTTTCAAGGCAATTTTTTGTTTTTTAAAACATTTATTTTATTCTCATGTTGACTACAATGACTGGCTGGCCACGGCTGAACCGATGTAAATAAAATTTGTTAAAAAGATTGCTTTAACTATGAGGAAGGACATAGGTATCCTGGAAAATTGGACAGTACTGAAGGAGGACTTCTACGTGATCGGTGTAGCGGACCACAGCTAGTATACGAGTATATGTAGAGTTTACTATCCATACATGCAAAAGTAACTGTTCGTCGCTTTAGCAGCTAACCCGCTGAATAATATTTAATGAATTTTGGTATGGGAATACCGTGAAACCTGGACCACAGTATATAGAATTTCTATTTATACTATGCCTTGGCCCCGAAAAGGTCATAAAATAAGTATTAACACACTCGGAAAGGATGGCTGTCTCGGTTGAAAAAGGAGCCTAAATTTTGCTTTGAATAACATAACCATATAAAACTCATTCCTGTTTGCTGTTTTGTTTTTTGTATTCGAAAGGACAATGAAAAAGTCACATACAGCCAAGTAAAGGAAGTCATGGCGAGGCGTCGGGCGGCGTCGGGCGGCGTCGGGCGGCATCGGGCGGCATCGGGCAGCATCGGGCGGCATCGGGCGGCATCGGGCGGCATCGGTCGGCATCAGTCGGCATCGGTCGGCGTCGGTCGGCGTCGGGCGGCGTCGGGCGGCGTCGGGCGGCGTCGGGCGGCGTCGGGCGGCGTCGGGCGGCGTCGGGCAGCGTCGGGCGGCGTCGCGCGGTGTCGGGCGGCGGCAGACAGCAGTGGGCGGCAATAAGGAAAATACATGACTTTTTTTTCATATCTTCAAAGCTGATTAATGTTACAAACAGTTGAGAAGATATATTCGTTGAATAGGTATAAAAATAACCAAGATATAACCCAACAAAGATTTGTGCCTATCTCTTTCTAGCAAAACCGTATTTAACATGGAATTGATATGGCCGAGCTCTTACATGACGTCACAGTTCATATCGGATCGCTCTGTCTAATCGCTATCTAATTAGCAGTTTAAAAAGCTTGTATATTACCTATTTCTTGGCCGATTTTAGTTTCACTTTCGTGTTCTCTTTATCGTTATTTGAAAAATCCATGCATATTCCCTATTCGCTGCTAGTGAAATTATTACCGAGTTTTAGCAGCCGCAGGAGGTTTACTTAATGTGTACTATTTTAATTGCCGAAATAAAATAGTATTTTTCACGAGAGCTTTTTAATCGAGCACCGTGTTTCAAGTTAATAATTAAGTTATTAATACGAGTATATAAGAAAACTAAATATCGTAAGTACTATATTGTCTAGGTCTACTATCCGACTTATTTTACACAAAATAATTGAAAAAATAATATGTGTGATGTGATATGAAATACTCCTAGTTACATTGGTAACCTGCATTGGAGTATCCTAATGCAATACTGGTACTACGAATGAAACAATAAATGAAACACTCAATCTCAATCTTTTATTGTTCATATTAAATTCATACTGCAACATTATTAGGGCCGGCCAACCAGGAGGACCTTTTCCGAGAATTAATTGATGATTTTCTCCGTCCGCCATTGCATTAAAGTTATCATAACTTTTTTTGCAAAAGTTCTTTGATTCTTCAGGTACAGTAAGTGTGGCTTCCTCTGCCATATTAAGTAGTTATTTCTTGAGGAGTTAAAGATGTTTCGTCACTGTCACTACTCATTTTCTTAGTTTTTGTTTTAACTTTTAAAGCCCATATTTGTAAAGAAAACTTATCACACCACCGGTATCCGTAATTTGCAGTACTGTGCTGTAATAAAAAAACGCTTTGTGATTGGCTATTATTTAGCCAATCACAAAGCGTTTTTTTATTTTTATCCCTGGATTCAGCAGCAAGTGTAAACTAAGTAGATTTTTGACAGATGACGCGAGGCTGCTACGTTCCGAAACGCCATAGATTGTCAATTTTGTATCGGATCGAGTCTCCTTAAGGACACATTATTGAAATACAAAGTTCTATTTTCAAATCTTTTTTTCGGTTGTCTAAAGCGTATCGAAACAGTTATTTCGGTTGTTTCGGAAGTAACATAGACTATTCAACGATGAAAAGAGTGATGTTGCAGTTTTCTATGAAATGAGTTTCATAATAAGATCACACGAGTGTTTTAATGCCTAATTGCGCGTACGCATATAAAACTTTATCTACATGCATATCATAAGTTTTCTACTACATGTACAACATGGCCTACATTTTCATAACTTTATTTACTGTTCTTCGGAACTATTCAAAAGTTCGAAACAAATTACCAACATTTAATTTAGGCATAATATAATGCACCAATGAATATCAAAAAGAATTACCTACCAGCATTATTCGATAGTCACCACCAAACTGATTCCTTATTGTAAAAAGATGTTCGAAATTTAAATGTGATTAAAGTTTTGGCTACTTATACTGTAATTTAAACATTAAGATGCAACCACAGATACAGATTTACTAATATATGCCATTTGCGTATCGTTTCTGAACATATTATAGGGAAGTCATGCCATGGATGTAGATAAAATATATTACATGATAGCTAATATAATTATTGACCCACCATCCAAACAGCCGTTGAGTTTGCAAAGCTTGCTTTTTGTTTAAATAGAAAATATATTACTTGTATTATTTCCATACATTGTTTGAGAAAAATATTTTATACGAGAATTCAGATATGCCTCGACTGAAACGGGGATAACCTGACTTGTATTTTAGCAGATCTTGCTAATGCTCGGCCTGCTCGATACCTCGTCAGGCGATCTTCAATTTTCCGGGCCTTTATACTAATTTTTGTGACTCCTGACTTGTAAAATTAGGTACTATTTTAATTCCAGAAAAATAAATACATACATACACGCCTTAATTTCCAGAGTCAATAATATAATTAATATAGTTCCAGAAATTAGAGAGAGAGAGAGAGAGAGAGAGAGAGAGAGAGAGAGAGAGTTCCAGAGGGAATCGCGCTAAACTACGTAAAATCGTCGGCATAAGATAGTATTAAACATACGTAAACAGACCAGCTATATAGGACTATAGGTACTTTATATTACTAATAACTTCTGCCCGCGACTTCTAGTTCGTTAGTAGATTTCGATTATGGTTATTCCCTCGAGAACTTTTTAATTTCCCGTGCTTATCCGGGGTACCCATAAGCTATCTCCATTTTAATCTTCCTCCAAATCTACGTGCAGCGTGAAGGAGTAACAAACTCACAGAAACACACAACCTTTCGCATTTATAATATTAGTAGGATAAACTATAACCCGACAGACGTGTTGTCCAGTCTATACTTAGGAGCAAAGAAATCGAGCCACTTTCTATTAAATTCAGTACGACGTTTTTCCTTTTCAGCAAGATACCCAGCGTGGTTAGGGAAACGCAGGGCTTTGTAGGATTTTTACCCAATAAACCCCTCCCCGTGGCCAGCGTGTGTACTTGTTGGAGACTCCGGGATCTCCATAGGACCGGCGCCTGAATCCCCTACACTTTGTTTCTGCACTTCCCAGCTCACAGGTATACACAAGCCGGCAGGTTTAAACCTAACGCACTTGCAATCGCAATCGTTTTCATTTTGACAGTCCGAAGGCGTCTTCTTTCAAAATGAAAACAATACGCTATTTGACTAATTTTAGAAAACGTTTTTAAATGATTCTTTATCACATAACAAGTACACTACATTGATATTTCCTTGAGATTCTACTGTATTATCAATAAAAATGTAAGTTAAAGTTTAAATTTTCAAAACACCGCGAAAAACGCTGTTTCTATCTATGGCGGACTAGTGTGACGTCACATGCAAGTAAACAAACAAGTTCATTTGACAGCTTAGCATATGAAGTGAATTTGGGGTTTGTTTTGTTTACTTGCATGTGACTTCACATCACAGATTATAAAGTATTTCTAACATCACATAGCGTTTTTGCCACAGATTAAATTTCAAAAAAAAATCCTTATTATTTCGTGTAATTTCCAAAAAAATAGACATAATTTAATGTGAAATAAAGTGAAATACGTTATTTTACGCTAGTATCAGATAGGATGACCACAATTTGTAGTATATTTTCAATGTTGTCAAATAGCCTATTGTTGCACTTTGGAGTAGATTGCGATTGCGAGTGCGTAAGACAATAGGCCAGCGGGTCGTGGTAATGAGCAGTGCACTTTTTTCACCTACGACCCCGAGGCGTCTTTTTAGTAACTTTTACGCCAGGCCGCAGGAGGATGCCGCAGCAGTATTCAGAGGTCGAGTTCAAAGTTACGTTGGCTCCATCTCTTTCTCTCAATTTAGTCTCGAATGACGAGTGAGTGATAGGGATGGAGCTTACGTAACTTCAAACGTCGATTTTGAAAGTATGGCCTTCGGTCCCGTGGTGCAGGGACAACAAGAGTTCAGCATACATGTAAGTTTGGAACCAGGTCAATTTGCGTAAGATTTTCCAAAAACAAAGAGCTTCTTCTTATGACGCCTATTGCTTTTTTAAATATCCTTAAGAGAATTGTGAAGCTAAAAACTTCCATACAAAAAGCGCTAAAGGTTTTCTTCCTTGAAACCTAGTCCGATTTTTTCGATTTTTTAAATTGTTGTAGAGTCTATGAAACCTAGATTTGTACGTTTTCATTTATACGAAAATATTTCACTGGAAACAAATAAAGAAAATTAAAATCGGAATCTTACCAACCTAGATGAAAAATAACATATTGAAAATCCTAAAAACGGCCTTGATTTAGGTGGTGAAAACTGTTATCGCCCGTAGTTGAAGGGAAGTTTGTATGGGAATAATTTGACAGCTACGCGATTTAAGTGTCGTCGGTTCACAATACTCTTAATTGTATCAACGTTTACTTGACGGCACTGAACATGTTTTTCTTCCATTTTAAACCAAACTATTTAAGAAGACTCGGCCGTCATAATCATAACACACAGCTTCAAAAACCTTGAATAAAAAAACCTTCAGCTACCGGCATTGTTAACTTTTTACAACCTAACATCCAACACTTCTGCAACAAGCAATGTAAAACCGTAATGCTTTCGGATTAAGGTTAATAATACAATGTCTCTAATAAACAAAAGCCTTCTGTGTGGCGCCTTCAAAACTTGCGCAGTCATTATACGTTACTGGTGTAACTATACCTTGGTTAATAATAAACCTTATAGCCTTGAAATAAAGTTGATATTAAGTCGTATAAGCTTCGAGTAGCACAGTAGCTAGAACACTGGTAGTCGAATGTCTACTATTGTTTAAAATATCGATTTGTATTTGAATTCAATGATACTAGAAATTCTATAACCCCTTTACATGTTATTATGAGCCAGCGTAAGGGACGCAGCAATATGTAAGAGTGAGATGCAAGAATATGTTGCTCACCCTAAGGTGTAAATTTGTCTCTTGCGTTACATGATCCGCCAAAACGTGTAGAGGGGCTTAGACTCGGCTCATAGCCTTAAAATATTTAAAATTAATACGTAGAATATGTATAATGACTGAATCCCTCCTCCTCCATAAAACTAAAAAAATAATAATTTAGTATTGCGTTACAAATTTAAAAAATACTGCCAATTAAAAAATGCCATAGCCTAACCTACCACCAATTTGAGTCGAAGATTCGTGTCCATTACAGAACGCTGACACGCGGTAATATCAGTAGCAAACGACTTAATTACCGGCGCACGCGCAGCGTTGCGACGCATTTTCGTGCGCAGGGCTGTCACTAATCCGACCTTCGATCTGAAGCTCTAAACGTTCAGTTGTTGTTTAAACCAATTTGCAAGAACACTGCTTTTCTTAACTAGCAGCCATCTCAATTTTTCTTTTAAAAGTTATTGATATCGATATTTATACCATCAAACACAACATTTTTACTCCAAAAAATGTGTTTTTTGGCCTTTATTTCGATATTTTTCACTTTAGAAAAAAAGCCCATGATTTATTAGATATATGTATTAATGAAGAATATTTAGATGTATTTTCCATATTAATTGACGCCAAGATGAAAAAGTTATATTCAATTTTGTGTTTTCAGTCATGTTTTTAAAAAAGTATAATAAAATAACCATGGGTTATTTTGAAATTCTGTTCTACAGAATCAATTCTGTTCTATAGATAATAAATTTAAAAAAAACATAAATGTACATTCAGTTTTGACTGAGTAATAAGAACTTAAACTAAGGTAGGTATGTAGGTACGAGTATGTGTCCGTTAACCAAGATCAAAAATATTAAAACAGTATAGTCGGAGATCCGAATAGGAAACGATTTGCACCGGGCTGTTTATTCCATAAAAAGTATTTTAATATCAAATTTAATATGCTAAGAATGGCGAATAGGTAGGCTGAATAATTTCAGTCCAGTTTATAATTGATTAATAATTAAAAAAATAACTTTGTTTTAAAAAATTGCAGTTGCAATTGCTTGTTTATTAAACCTTTAGAATATATGAAAATGTTAGGTTGACAATTTTTTTCCCGTCAAACTATTGGGTAGGCAGGTATAAACAGGTAAGTCGGTACTAATAATTTGCACCAAACCTAACGTTTACATATAGCTATAGGCTTTTCACTTTCGATAAGTATATAATTTGCCTATCAAACAAGCATTTGCAAAACAAAAAAGTACTTTTTTAATATTTTTTTAATAATATAAGTACTGGACTGAAATATTTCAGCCTCCCTATTCGTCAAATATTATGTAGCGTATTAAATTTGATATAAAATAATTCTCATCGAATAAACAGCCCGGTTTAAATCGTCTCCTATTCGGATCTTAGATTAATAATGATTATGTGCAGTGGCAACCCTGCGCGCGCGTCATGGGATTAATTACTGTAATCTATTAGGCTGCGCTAACGGTGCCAAATAACACAGGCACCCCGTTTTTACAGCGCGATACCAGTAAAACTTGCTAAGTGCATTGTAAAATGGTACCCAGTCATTTAATACGGAAATTTGGGATAGTTGGAAAGGCAACATACCTAATTATCCACTTGCCACGGCTTAGTCAAATATCAATTGTACTTTTTGATTGGAGGTCAAATTCGATAATTCATATGTGATTTGTAGGCATTAATTGACGAAAGGAACTTTTTAAAAGGTGCTGTGAAAAAAGAAAAAAAAACATTCTTATAAAGGTTGGTACTAAGTATACTTTCTCTTGTTCATTATTTACTGAGAAAATTAAGACTTATTCAAATTACTGCTAATGGCTAAAGAGGTTAAACGCCACATGTCTATTCACTTTACACCTAGAGTGCTTGACTTCGTAAAACGCAGCTACAAACAAATTGACGTAATTCCGACAGCTAATCCAAAGAGAGGGTAGCAAACACTTATATTCAATTAGTTTTTCACTATAAATAATATTTTTAAACTGTGCTAAGTATGCATGTTTTTTATCAGAATACCTTTTCATATAAAATGCAGGCGTTCCCAAACTTCCTAATCATTCAACCACCACACAACTGTAGGTATGTCACGACACCTGTCACGGTGCTGGTGTGAAACCAATTATCAGATGCGATTGTCGTTTGTTTATAGGGACACGCTTAAATACACGAACGCATTTAGGTATGTATAGATACGAGTAGGTGAAATTAACCAGTCTACCCGTCGTCGTGGGGTAGAAGTTACAATATGACAAAGGGTTTAACCAGTAATTGACGTCGCGATATAGTGTGTCGCGAATCACGTGTTTTTCTGCCGCCGGCCGCAAGGCCGCAAGGCAAGCCTCCGACCAAGGTCGGTCTGTCGGAGGCTTGTTTCGCGACCGTCTAGCAGGCCCTTAATTAACCGCCCGCGTCACAGCCAGCACCGCGTCAGCTGCCACGTACGGCGCGCATCTGTCCCGCTCGCTCCCGTCAGCGCTACGTGCGTCGGTCGACCGAGCCCGACCGACGCTACAGCCGTGTCTGCCTGCCGCTTAGTACGCCACTAGTCACAGAGGGGACCCTACGCGCGTACCGCAATGGACGACAACATACATATAGGCACAGAGCGCGTGATCGACGAGGTGAGAAAGCGGCCCGCGATATGGAACAAATCGCATGAGATGTACAATTATTTTCATGCCAAAACGCAATTGTGGGCGGAGGTGTTCGAAGCGGTAGTTCCGGAATATAGGGAAGGTGATGCGGCGAAAAAATTGGAGATTGGTAAGTGAAACATGTAGTTAATTGTCCTTATATTCTACCTTATCGGCATCGAAGCTAAATTGTCCGGTGGTGTCATTTATACCTAACTGCCCGATGGAGGGTTATGTTTATCGAGCGTGTGTATGTTATGCATGCATGTACGAGTATGTCTTTTTCACGTTCTAAACGGCTTGACGGATTTTAACATTTGAGTTTTCAGTTGATTCGTATTGACTGTCGAAAGGTGTCAGCAAAAAAATATATAGTGGGAGAATAATTTTATTTTTTATTAATTATACCATTAAAGGTCTCAAATGAAAGCTTAATAGCCCATTCCAAATTTAACTAAGTACATACAAGTTTTTCACTTGATATTTTTATCACAATCGGGTTTATTGCTGTTGTAAATAATTTAGTTTCATACCTATAACTTAGCATTAACTTTAAATGAAAATGAGTGGATCGACGTGAACCACCCAACAATACTATTTGGGTCGCTTTCCTTATATTAACTATTCGAAATCGAAGTTCTCGATAAAAAAACATCAGACAAACAAAAGCTGAAATTTATGGTTTGATAATTAACGTCGAAGATTATTATAGAAGTTAAATACTTCAGTAGCGTTTGAGTATTTCCTCGTATAAGACCGTAATTTAAATAAAGATTAATTTGTAATTACGGAGTCTGAGGAACAGAATAATTAAAGTCGCGCAGAGATTAGTAGCGGTGACGGTGCCGGCGTGAAAATAATTTGCTTACTTATCGTATTTTCCCTCGGGGGACTGGCACAACTGTACCCCTACCATGAGTTGCGATTCCCGTACTCGCTTGCGAGTCGAAAGCTCTCGCTCTGTCCTACACAGAGCTCGTTAGTATTCTTAGAGAGTGCGAGGGACAGTTTGTAACTCATGGTAACTTCTGGGTAAATGGGTCTCTTATAGCACGCCTTCCTCTAACTCGTCCACAAGTTCCAAACTCAAGTAGCAACTATTTTCTAGCTCTAGAGATTTTAAAGTGTCTTGTCTATGCGGCACCGTAGCTCTTTAACCAGAGAACCGATTTCGATGCAATTTCAATTATTTGAAAGCAGGGTTTGTAGCATTGGTTCTCAGCTATGTTTTATGGAAATCGGTTGGGCCGTTTAAGAGATATCAGCTCTGAAAGAAGTCACCATTAAATCGGGGGATTATGTAACTACCCAACTAGCAAAAGTAAGTACTATACAAGTCGATAGAACGTTTCCAGAAACACTAATTAGTGTTTCATACATGTCCTATAAGGTTGATGTAAACGTTTACCCAGGCAGGTTTTGGCACACTTATATCGCAATTTTGTGACATAACCGTGTTATTGTGGCTCCATAAATCACACTTTAGAACTATAGTTATAATAAAACGGGGTCGTGTAACACTTTTTAAGGTTTTAACAGTGATTGTTGTGCCATTTACATCACAAAAAAGTTACAAAAAAGTAATCAGAGTTCTGTTAATGGACTTTTCAGTCCTATATTAGAGATTCGGGAGCTATTATAGTTCATCCGGAAAGTTGATGTGAGTTGTGTGACGGTGCGTACTACTGCTCCAAATAAAAATTAATAAAGAACCATTAAAAAACAGACTCCTTGGTAAGTAAGCTCACTGTTTGTAAAATAAAGGTGTAAAGTATTGTCTTAGACTGACATTTTTACTTGCGATTGAAGTTTTACGTACAAAGTATACCAGTATTATAAACACAATTTTCATGCGCTCCCTTAATTATTAGTTATTTATGAAATTAAAATCATTAAAATATATAAATGACTCGACTGCTGGTAAAAAAGTGTGTACGTGCTTACTATAGGCTTACTATATAACTATCTATCAGGTCGGTCATGCCGCCATGCCGAAAATTAGGGTTCCTTAACACGTCTTAAACCGAATAAAAAACCTTTTGATGTCATACTTATGTGTGATTTCTTTGATTGGTGTCGGGTGAGTAAACTTCTTATACCAAATGAAGGGCGTCACGTAATTACAAAAAATAATGATATTATTTGGTGGTACATGTACCTACTCATCTAATTTGCAATGTATGCCATGGTACAGCGTCACTTTTCTTTTTTCCAGTACGTGCAGTAAAATGGATGTCGACTGCTTTCTAAGAAAAGATGATTTTATGCGCCAATTTGATTTGCATACTTGGCCTTGGATACTTACACTTTTATATTGTCCGAAAAATGTCACGGTTGTGGGCGCGACACTGATTCATTTTTGCCATATCACTTTGCTTTAATTAAAAAAGATATAAAAATAATCATAAAGCTCAATTTTTTCTGGTGTAAAGGTTGTTGTATGGCTATTATTATTTTGTACGGAACCCGGCCTTGCTTCATTCACTTCGCTTTGATGGTTACTGTTGTTATTGTCAATGGACGTAACATTACGCGTGAAAGCTGACGATTGTTGATATTTTTTCTTAACCTTATTTCGGAATGCACCACTCCTCTTGAATCTTTTCCAGTCTCTTAAATCCATTTTTTTTTACTTTTTAATAAACAGCGTGATAGAGCCTAGTATAACAATTACACCAATGTCTGTCTTGTTCTAAAAAAGTTTTTAAATTTCTGCTAATGGACATTTCGGCTGATTATTAGTGGCCAAATGCCACTTTTATATATCAGAAAACCCCATTAAAAGTATTTAAATCTCTTTAACTCGACTATGAGACGTAGCAGTTACCAAAACACTGATTTCAAGACCTTTCAGTGTTTTAATAGTATCCTCGGGGCAACTATAGTATATATCCTATAATAGCTATTTGGAAATGTTTATTTCACAAATCCGACACATATCAGTGTTGAAAAAATCAACAATAGTACATTATTATCCTATAATAGTATTTTTTTTACAATTTTAGCACTTGCACCATAATACTCATTTGGAAGCGACAATAAACACAAATTTGCCCTAAAACGGTACCATCTATAGCTTTAATAGGACAAGGAAGCTCTTTAGTGATATAATAGAATCACTTATAGTGCAGCGTTAAAAGCATGATTTAGGAATGTAATGTAAACGTTTACATAACTTTTTAACAGTACTAAAGTGCCGTATAATATTATACAGCTGAAAAGTGATATAAGACGCTTTTATAAAACACAAGGTCATAACAAAAACCTTAATGACGCTTTAATAGGACTCTTTAGTCATAAACTGATTTCTTAACGGACTATTTTGCTGGTTGGGTAATAGTTATAATCTACTCATGTAAGACTTATTGCCACAATCCAAAATATGTTTTAATTATGTTACGACAGCTATCTACTACCAATGCATCCAGTCAAGATGTTTTTTCCCATCCGTTGCTTTTTTATATTTCGCAAAGGTAACCCGTTATTTACTTTGAATATAGCTTTGTAGACGACTAAAAAATAGCAATATTGCATTTAAGTATAAGTTCTCGTTCTCTTTCCAGAGAAGGGTGTACGGCAAAGATGGAAGACTGCAAGAGACGCATACATCAGAAGCAATACTTCGGCTGGAAGAAAGAGAAAACCTTACATATACTGTGACCTCATGGGATTTCTCGATGGAAACAGTACAAATGACGTGAAGGTTTCAATCGAATCTCCTCAAACTACCAACGATTGGGACCCCTTAAACACAAACAATCAAGATTCATCGTCATCCGAGCAAAGTATAGAAGAAACGAAGCCAGATATAGAATTAATGTCAAATTTTGCTAAAGAATCTTCTGATCCTCCAAATGATAATTGTAACAGTGAAAATATTTTTATTGAAGTTGGTAAAAGAAAACCAACGGACGGCGAGGAATCTCAGACAGATTTGCTAAATGTGTTTAAAGATGGCAAACATATAAATGACGACCTTGCCTTTTTTGTATCCCTTTTGCCGATAACAGAAAAATTTACAACTCAACAAAAATTAGTCTTCCGTTCAGAAATATTAAAGAAAGCTATGGAAATTTCTAACATTCACAATCCTTACGATGAACCATCTTCATCAACGCCGACGAAGCGAACAAGGCGTAAATAAACAACTTTTATTAATGCATATGTTTTATTTATCTTATGGTACGCGCAAAAACGGAAAAAACTCAACAGCAACTACTTACATTAAAATTCTTATACTACACTCACGAGAAAACTGACATACCTAACTAAACAATCTAAAAGTAAAATAATATTTTCTTATACATGAAGCGGTTTTTCGACGTTTTCTTGTTCTATCGCCATAAGTACAAAATAAAGAAGAACAACAAATAATTAATAAAAAGCGATCAACTGTGAGTCGGGCCGGACGGTACGGTTTCTACGGATCCCTCGGTGAGTAAACCTGATTCACACTTGACCGATTTTTGTGTTTGCCGCCAGTGCTAGCTATGTTAATGCTATGGTTTTGATAGTTACACCGTTGCTTCATGGTAACTTGGTGCACACGATAGCGTTGCGGCCCCGAGAGTTGCTAACTCCTAACGGTATTTTACCCCTAAAACCAGTCGAAGTAAAAAACCACCATCAAATACCTAAAAGGGTAATGGCCGCTAAGCATATTCGCATTGTTGTTTTACGGCGTGGGGGTAGAACAACTGACATAGAGGGCATCCTCAGGTTCGACTTAGTATTTGCAATCTTATAAGATCTCACTATCACTTGGCCTGTGTGCTTTGTCGTCTTCACGTCATTAAAAATGTAAGTATATCTGGGTAGGTACTTTTAGACCAACCAGTGGCCCTAGAGAAGATGCATTACAAGATCGTAATCGTTATAGAAAATGTATAGAATTGACGTACGGCAGCCAGAAGATCGCGTAGGACGCTTAAGTCAATTCCATACATTTTGTCAGTTTTCGAAAATCGTTTACGTAAGCGTTATGCAACCTCCACTGAATACTTGAACACATCTTTCGGCATTCATCATTGATGGTTCTGTTGTATCTAACAGGTGTGTTATTGACTTGGCCGCTGAATTCACGTCGAGTAAAATCTTCACATCTTAATTGCCAATTATTATTCAATTAACATCCCTCCCCCATTTTCGTATTTGTAAAAACCCCTAATCCTGTTAATTCGCCTGTAAATTTAGGGGGAAAACCTTTAGTCTGGCAAGCCTGGGCCAGATCTCGTTCCATTTTGCGTAACTGCCGGCCATTGTGATCGGCGTGAATCACGCGCCGCCACGCCGCACAATGCCTTTGTCTGTGTTGCTTCACTTCATGTACTTCATTGTTCGTTAGTTTTCACAGAATGTGCTAGATTGTTAATGGAAAAGGTACTTCTGAAATTGTGAAAGACAGGGTACGTTTTAAAAGAACTTAGAAGTTGCAATAATTCGGTACAACTTACAACGCAAATAAAAGTCCGAATGGCTAACATAAACCTTGATTTTTAATTCCGTGGGATTTTCTGCTACATTCTGACTTTTTAGGATTTTCAATAGTATTTAACTTGATTTAAATACATAACATGGATTTGTAACAAAGAAAGATTTACGTTGAAAAAAAGTCCAGAGATTTGTAACAACAATGATCAGAATCATCAATGAATGAATCAAGACCAAGAAACGTCAGAGTTCTATGGAATTTAAAATCGAGGTTTAGACACCAAAGATGGAAAAACATTAAATATGTTTATTCCGTAATAGGGCCGCACAGGCACCTTTACATCTACCAGCGCTTCCCATCAGATCACCGCTGAGAAGAAACGCCGCAAGAAACTCTACAGTCAGTCGTTCGATTAGTAGAAGTTTATTACGTTTAACAATATTTCTATTTACTCTAACCCCCTTACTAATAAACGTTGAATAACGGTGGTGTAACTATACCATGCTTTGTCCATTTGTCAAATTTAAACGTCACAATGACAGATAAGGACCAAGCATGGTTTAACTACACCACGGGGCCATTTGCAACGTTAAAAGATGGCGGATGTGTAATTTGTTTTAGTTTTGTATTTTTGTGTTCAAAGTTCTCTTCTGTTAGTGATTTGTCGTTTTTATGCCTTTGTGTTGTACAGTGATAGAAAACTTCGAATTATTTCGTGTATCTGGCATCTTACTTCTCGTTTCAAGTGGACTCGTAGTGGTAGGTACAGAGGTTAAAACTAACTAACTTATCACCGTACAACGTTGCCTCCAATCTTCCTAGAGAAGATTGTATTTTATTGCTATATTGATTTATATATATACTTTTTTCTTCATTGTGGAAACGCCATATCCCCGCAGCAGTAGCTGTTGAAGTGGCCTCGGGGAAAAGAAGAAGAAGAAGAACTACACCACGGTTACTCAACTTCTATTATTAAGGGGTAAATGTGAAAGTAACTCTGTCCGTTAATTATACGTTCACGGCTAAACTGCAGGAATTATGGTATTGAGATAGTTTGAGTCCCAGTTGATAGAGGATAGTTTTTATCACGGTAAATTGAACAGTTTCTACGGAAGCAGCGATAAACTTCTACGCGGACGGAGTCGCGGGCAACAGACGTGTTTTTGCGTTAAATTTCATCTCCTCTCCCATAAAACTACATTATGCAGAGCAAATTATACCTACAAATGCTACGATGGCATATAAGTAATATGTGGTGTTTTTTATGAAAAGGGACCTTATTGTCGATGGCGCTTCCGCCATTACTAACGATGCTCCGATATTTAAATACAACGTCACGTAACGCAGTGCGGCTTAAGCGCCATCGACAATAAGGTCCCTTTTTTTAGATAACGCCACATATTGGTTTTCAGTAATAGGTAGTTAACGTAGTTTTTTTTATATAGTTAAAAAAACCCGGAATTCCCGGAATTAGTGGACCTGTTATGGTAGTGTTTATCGTTGTGGATAAACGTGGATAAAATATCTGTCACTTTCTGAACAGTGTGCAAGTGCGAGAGTGACAGATGCTTTATCTCCCGCGATATAAATAATACGGGCACGATTCTGTTGGCTCAACAATAAAAGTCTCCATACGATATAATTTAATACATTGCCTCACTTTTTCTGGATAAAGGCTATGTTTTCACGGGACCAGAACACTTGTTTCACTCGTTAAAACCAAAAAACTTGCTTAAAAGTAAAACATTATGCTTATTTTCATTTATCCGATACTGCAATTGCATCGCGTTGCACTGCAATGCAACTCGCATACAAACTAGCCAACTATTCCCGTCTGGGGCGCTCAGACCCCCCTCGCAACTCATTATAAATTTACAAGCGCAGATCGGAATTTACATTACACCCGGAGGGTAGTTTGTATTGACAAACAACCCCTCATCTATAGCCTAAAGGTACCTGGAAGTGCTTTGAGATGGATAAAAGTGCAAAAGGAGGTTTTTAATGAGAAATACGATGAAAATGGAATAGAAATCGCAAGGGAAAATAAGTCGAAATATTATCTTGACTAAGTTAATGATAATGATCTTAGGAATGACAGTCGGCATGTAATTTTAGTTAAGTAATTACGACTATACAAAACGGTTCATATAGGAGATCTTTACCTTGGCACTGTTTTGGATAGAAACATTTACCGTTAATTTATGTTTGGTTTCTCCACTTGTTAATGAAGTACTTAAAATTAGTTGATACAGTAATATTTTTTTTAAAACATTGTTTAGCACTGATGAGGGTACCTACAAAGCAATTCCAAACCCAGGGGAACGAGAGGGGCGCAGCCACGATTAGTTACCACGTGGCCGTTCCCGGGACTCGAGCTATCTCCATAACAAAGTCTATTATTATTTAATTATATTTCTGACGACCTCAATGTAACTGCATATAATTTGATATGTCATGTAATTTATACTGTGTTATATTGAGTAATAAAATCTGAATCTGAATCTATCAAAATTAGTGAAGCAGTTTACTCCTGAATAAACAGACATATAAATCCGAAGTAATGCAAAAACCGGGCAAGAGCATGTCGGACTATGCACAGTGAAACACACACACAAAAACCTTTATATAAAAACCACAACCGCGAAAACCTAGTTTTGTATGTTAAGTTCTTGTTTGATGATCTTTAGTGGGTATATATAAACATTTCAGTAGCCCAACTCAAGAACCAATGAAATCTAATTAGTCGTGATAACTTTCCCCTTAAATTTGTTATACCGTGGTTTTTTTGCAAATACCTACCCAAAAACTACGAGGGCGGGACACCTAAAAGAAAAATTTCAAGTTTATCCACGTTACGTTTCTAACTCGTTTAAGCGTATACCCTATTAATGTAAGAGTATTAACGAAGAAACTTTGGCGAGCGGAAATGTTAGTTTCAGCTCTGAAACTCTGACATACCTACCTAGTTAAAAACCTGGAATCTTTTAACATTGGTACGTTGCATCGATCTTCCTAAAGCAAACCTGTTCAAACAGTTCCAAGAAACAATATGCTTCTTGTTTTGAAGAATTCGGACAAAGATTTACAAAGCAATCAAAGAACATGATGTTACGTTTAAATGATGATATTTTGAATGTTCAATCTTCAACGTAGCTTTTTTAGTCAAAAAGACAGTCGTCAGAATACTATTGGTGAGAGCAATTTGCTTTAAACTGATTTGTCTTTAGAGAGAGAAGCCTAGCAGCGGGAAATTTTGAGCACATCGATTGATAAATTAATATGTAGTCAATAGATTCAGAAACATCGTGGATTTTAATCGTTCTCCAAAGTCATTGTGATAACCAATACATATGAACACCACCTATATTTTTTTAACAAGTCGAGGCAAGCTTAAACAATGTTAGTAAGACGCACCATTGGATGCATTTCTAAGCAACTGGGCAGAAGCATTATACCTATAGGAACTCACGGAGATCTAGGGGACTCTAGGCTAGGCCTTAAAAGAGTTCGAAAAGTTTATGGTACTTAGTGTATAAGGGCCTTGAAAAAAAAGATCTCATGGTGTCCCATGCAAGACACGTAGAAATAAATGTCAACTTGGGTATAAAAACTGTCAGTTTCGCCGCATTTTGAACCCTTTCACGTCACACTCAAGACCAGTTACTTAAGTACCTACAACAGCGAAGTAGGTTGCCGTAATTATCTTACCTAGATGTAAGATAAAAGATTTAAAATACCTGCACGTCGGACACGGAATACTTGTGGCCGTTTAGCCATTCTCTGCCAAACAAGGCGGGTCTTAAATAAGCTCTTTGCTTTAAACCCGAAACCGGCAGTATTGCACTTAATCGCCACGCCGCCGCGCAATGCGTTGAGGTGGCCCAATTTAAAGAAAATGGCGACGGGGACATTATATTATTACATGGTAATGTCTCTAATGATCCGAAAACGCACATCGGCCACGCCTCTGAAGCGATCGCGAGTACAAATCTGGAGGGCCTCGTTCCTAACGGACTCGTAATCGCAATCGTTTTCATTTTGACATTCCGAGGTGAGTCTGCATACAAAATGAAAACAAATGTTCCACTTTGAAGCCGATTGCGATTGCGATATTCGTTTGATGTTCGCGAGTATTTAGTAGGTTGCACTAGTTCTTGATGTTTTCTGTGTTTAAGTAGGTATGTATTTCTCTTTAAGTAAGTTTATTGTTTAGTTTAGCTTGGTTTTTGACTAGGTTCCGTTGCAGCGTACCCGTACGGTATCTATTTACCGTAGCAAAAATAAAGTTTTTTCTTGTAGTTTTTTTTTCACCTTTCTGATCACAAGTTGTTGGCTCCAACCAAAGCCACATCACAACTTTTGAGTGATGATAGTTTCTCAAATCTCTCTTGTTAGTCGAACACTCTTGTCATGGCTGTTGGGATGTTATACATGGTTGGTCTTGACTTCCGGTTTGCTTGTTCGAGAACACTTCCCTCGCGATTTCTCTCCCTTTCTTGCGGTCTAAGGCGTTGCGTGTGCATGACCACAGATGATCTGGTAACCTCTTTTAGCAGGTCTGTCCATCGGGAAGGAGATAGTCCTCTAGCTCTTTTCCCTTCCACCTGGTTCTGCACCACTAGCCGCTCCAATGATCCTTTATTTGTGGATGGATATATGTCCAAAGAAAGTTTTTATCCATATTTGGTTATATATTCTGAAGTCAGAATTCTTGCTTGCACAGTCGACGAAAGCCACTCCTTTATCTTATGCTCTTTTGAAATTGAGCTGTTAGTGCGGAAAGCTGTCCAGGGGACCCTCAAACAACGTCTCCAGAACCCCATTTCAATGAAATCGATCTTGCGGCGATCGTGCAGTCTCTCAGTGACCAAGTTTCGGCTCCGCAAAGAAGTATCGTATTATCGAACTTTAGTTGTTTTGGTTATCCGCCTGTCTTTCCATATCTTGCCCAACTTCTCCACGGCTGTTCTAGTAATAGCACAGCGTCTTCTGATTTCATAACAGCTTCTGATTCATTTCATCACAGCCCCCGGTGTTGGAAATAGTGGAACCAAGATAAATGTAGCTATGTACCACTTCAGAGTTAACTATTGTTGGGATATCTGTTCTATTTTGCTTGGCCCTGTCCACTATCATCATTCTGGTTTTATCCCTATCTATGGGAAGTCCGAATCAAAGACTGGTCACTTCAAGGAGAGTCAAGAGCTCCTCTATATTATCTTCAGTATGTGCAAGAAGGATTGTATCGTCTGCATACCTTAAGTTGCTCATTTTCCTACCTCCTACAGACACACCCTTATCCCAATTTTCTAAAAAGATTCGCATAATGTATACAGTGTAGATGACAGCAGCGGTGAGAGAATACATCCCTGCCGAACACCGGCCTCAGTCTTAAAAGTTTCAGAGTCAACGTCGTCGCTCACACGGACTGCTGCTGTACTGTCCACATATACCTTTGCACCAGGTATATCTAGTGCTGCGGTACTCCCATTTCAAATAACACCTCCCAGAGCTCGTCAAATACGTAGTAAAGTTAACCAAAAATCGTAATCTTTTAAAATATGTCAATTAATTAAAAAAAAACTTCGATTACGATTTAGCCTAACGTCATTTATGTACGGATATGCGTTGTGATGAGCTACCGTGGTAACAAATAGCAAGACTATTTAATTAGTTACATTTAAATGACGAAATTACATGATAAGTGTGTGTATTGATTAATTGTTTAAATATTTTGCGTATCTTTTGACATTCCGCCTGGTTTTCAAAGAAGTTCTTACAATATAATACCAAAAATAGGATGTCATTTATTCATCAAACGCCGTTTCTGTTACCCGTAATTAGTGCAAACATAGATATAGGTACCTAACAATGCAAAATTAAGTACGTACCGGACTTTTATTACCATGCCAACGCTGATTACAGAACTGTTATCACCATAGTGGCATTTTGGTTCCCTACACTATGACAAAATTGTTAAGAATCTTTTAACTACAGGAAAAACCAAATTATGGGAACAAATTATCTAATCATTTCACGCAGTAACAGTATTTGTATCCTTAAGATAGTATCTAAATTTATCCAACTGTAATTCTGAAAGACTAGTGTCGCCAAATAATTACTTCAGTGTTTATTTATTAACTGCATTGCTCTTGTTCTAAAGCCATTAATAATCGCGCTAATGGTCCTGAAATGAGCCAATGATAATGTTAATTAACGACACGCCAGTGTTGTAATAACATAATGATTTTATGGGACTAGATTAAATTATTGTTTAAATTAACGTTTCAGTTCAGAAGTTTAGAGTTCACTATCATTAAAAGAGATGTTTCGGAGTTCCTTTGCGCGATATGATCCGTAATACGGTAATACGCCAGAGAACCAAGGTCACCGACATAGCTCAGAGAGTTAGCATGCTGAAGTAGCAATGGGCAGGCCACATAGCTCGGAGAACTGATAACCGTTGGGGAAGAAAAGTTCTCGAGTGGCGGCCCCGCACCGGTGGACGGAGTGTTGGACGGCCTCCCATCCGGTGGTCTGACGACCTCCGAAGCGGCTCAAGACCGTGACTTGTGGCGCTCTTTGGGGGAGGCCTTTGTCCAGCAGTGGACGCCCCCGGGCTGATGATGATGAAAAGAGATGTTTGATTTTCATTTCATCTTACACCTCAACCTTCCATCTTACATTTGACAATCAACTGATACCGGAACATTTAACAATAATGTGCGTTTAAACATCTGTTTTGTTACCGGTTGTTAAATACCTAACAGGAAAATCCTTCCCAACCATACTAACTTATTTAACTAACTCAAAAATGACAACAATTTCGTTTAACAATTAACCACCAAAAATTTCCTATCGCAACCTAATTACTGCCATTTATCATTAAAATTATAATATAATTGAAAGTTGAAAGCCTTGACGACATTCCCGCGTCTCACTCGGGCCGAGTCCGAATGGCGATTCGTTTTTTTCCGTGGATTCTGCGAAGCACGAAACAGGTCCGACGGCGAGTTTTTTGGACGGGCAACTCCGGGCGAGTGTTGCCAGCGTCTGTTGTCGCCGCGCCTCGGAACAGGTTTAATAAAGGGGTGTATTTAACTTTATGCGATATTTTCCCTGATCACGCGCTATTTTTCGTAATATACGTACTTAATTTAAAAAAAAGTGTTAGTTGAGTGGGTTTGCTGTAATATTTCCCTATGACACATCCTCGGTTTGAGTTGGGCTTCTCGAAAGAAATTAAGAACTATTTTCCGCAAGATATTTTCAGGTCGTGTTGGGTTTTCCGCAAGAAATTCAGCTTGAATATATATATAGGTATTCAATTAGGGTTGAGTTTTTCGTAAGAGATTTTGCGCTAACTTATTTTTGGTTTGGATTTGGTTATCATTCATATGTTTTGCGGGGCTTTCGGAGCTCATATTGAGAATTGCTCTGCAAAGAAAGTTGCCGTTCAAAAAGAAAATACGATAACCTCCATTTTTTGGGTGTTTAAGTTGTCGGTCGAAGAACATCACCATTGCAAGCTCCAAAATTGGTTCGATGACAAAAATTCCCAAGCCTTTCAAATCGCTAGCTAGTAGTTCTAAACTTATTATTATACTGTATGATATTCGCATGATGTCATCCATAAACAACCAACCAAATAAATTTCATACCCACTTTCAAATCCGGTCCCAGCATGCTAACGATTTATACAAAAAAGTCTGCCATTCATAACCTCACTCTGCTGTAACTCTCTGACCTAGAAATGAATTGGTTGATTAAAAACAATGCTAAACAAAATGGGTAAACCACTGGCTCACTCTGGCAACACAACCATCGGGCTAATTGTCGACCGCCCGCGGCATACTAATGGAGGATTAAAATAGTTTTATGGCCCATAAACGTTGCTCAATACGTCGCGCCGTGCCGGATAGTGAATAGCTCGCTTATTGATATTTCAAATATCGAAACTGGCTTTTTGATTCCCGGCTGATAGGCACTAGGGGCCGGTGCGAGGAAATAGGTAGTAGATTTAAAGTTGGAAGCGTTGTTGATAAATTTGACAGCTGAATAATCAACCGCCACCTGTTCTTTTCACGCCTTTTTATGCTCTGCCTCGCCAGTCGCAATATAATTGTAATAAATAATAATGATAAAATTATTATATTACCTCAGGTAGGATATTAACAAGGCGTCATAAGTCAAAAGTCATATTAATGTATTGTGAAGTGCTGGAATCCTAACAAGGAGTGATCCTATCCAGTTATTCGGTTCTGCAGGCCCCCGGAAACAAGAGGAGATTACAACTAGTTATAGGGCCAACTTAAATTTGATCTAAGTCTATGTAGACTCAGATAATTGATAAATCTAACAAAAGCTGTTGCCCCCGACTTCGTTCGCGTAGGAAAAATAAATAAAGACTCTGTTACCCAGTGCTTATATAGCATTCTACTGGTTAAGGAATTTTGAAAATCAGTTCAGTTGTTATTGAGTTTATTCATGACAAATAAATTACAAATCTTATAATGTTAAGTATCTCTTGCATTAGACTCCGTCAGGTTAGAAAAATAAAATACCTACAGCCTATGTTACTAAGTGGCAGTAAGCTTGCATTCTACGGGTGAAACAGTTTAAAATCGGACCAGTAGTTTCTGAATTTATTTATTAAAAATAAAAATACTTTTTAAACTAAATGTTGCCCACGACTCCGTCCGCGTAGAAAAATTAAATGAAGCCTATTATTATATGAAATAATACAATTATATTTTAAGTTTTAAACTTAAAAGAGCACCTACCTAAAATCCGCAATAAGTTATTACTGGGCCTCAATTCTTCGACGTAAAACAATATTGCTTCTGATCTGTTATCGTATGGTTTGTAACTCGGCCGCCATTACTGTCATTTAAATAAGAGCTATCAAAACGTTAACAATACGATAACATGTCAAAGACGATGTGGTTTTTACCGCCAAGAATAGAGCTGCAGGATAGTTTCTGTCAGAGCTATCAATTTCTACAAACGGTAGATCATAGTTAAGTATGAGATTTCTTATTTCTTAATATTGTTTAAAGGCATAGGATGGAGGCCCTGAATCCCTGATGGCATGTTAAAAACAATGACGTTGCCTGTGGTTAAAACTGCATCTATCCTTGTCTGCCGTGTCGTGTTTGAGCGAAAGAGCTCTCGTGACTAAAGAAAGTTTTGCAAATTGTTCGGATTTGTGCGACACCGAGCTCGTTGATATTTGTAGTTGAACTTTCTCACTTGTTTTCCCTTTTTAACTGGGCTAATTTAAAAGAGACGACGGTAGTTTTTGCGTGAGAAAATTTGCTGCTGAAGTTATCGCAATACCAAAAGATTTTTTATTTAATCACCTTTTTAAACACCTATTCCAAGTTCGCCTGTGTGTTTAATTAACCCTTTAGCTTCGCATATGGTATTTAGTATTGACTTATGTCATGACGCAACATATGCGTTATGCAGACGGAAGCTTGTTCTGTTTATTCAGATGAGCGAGTTCAATCTCAATCATTCTACAAACTATATGTTTCGGAAACTGAATAGGATCTGCTTCAATTGAGTACTTTGGTAATGTCTATGGGTCACAGTTTCCGCTTACCATCAGGTGGCCTGTGTGCTCGTTTGCCTTCTCTATGTCATAAATATATATATATATATATATATATATATATATAAACTCCAAAGATCTGGGAACCTGGTGAAAAAGGATATAAGTCGACTTAACTTGTCCTACAACAGCGTATATACATAAATGGCTTATAGCTGCTTGAGGTAAACCCTCTTTCGCTTGATCTTCAGGAGATCTACACCCTTCTTCACTAAGACCCCAGAGTTATAGTTTGGTTTTGTTTGTCCCTGTCATTTTATTTTTGAATCTATAACTTTCTATAATTTTGGACTCCTATGGAAGAACTGAACTAGTTACTGTTGCTTCTCAGGCCTGGAATATCAAGGACACATTTTAAAATAATTCCACGAACAGATTTCTGTTATACTATGCTCTTACTTAAGCGCGCTAAGCAAACTAATGACAGCCCTATCCAGTTTCCCTTACAAAGGTTCGCCAGGGCTCCGCGTCATTACCCTGCGGGCAAGGCTGGAAAGTTTCATGCTATACGGATGCCATTTATTGTGCAATAAAACTGATTAATTTCGCTATAGCTCTCTCTAAAAACTCGTATTTTAACATCTTAAGGCTTGGTCAAACACACGGCGCGACGCAGCGCCGCGGCCGCGCCGCGTGATGCCGACGCGATGCCTGTTCAAACAGGGCGCGCGCGGATCGCGCCGGCCTCGCGCTCTCAACACGCCCACGCTCCGCGCCGCGTGGACGCAAGAGGCCGCGCGGCGCGGAGCGCGACAGAAGCGGGGCGCGATGCCGGCGGGACGCAGTCTGTTTGACGTCGCTAACCTGTTAGCATGTATTTAAAGCGCTGCGTCGCGCCGTGTGTTTGACCAAGCCTTTACTCGAAAATAGGGATGTTTGTTAAGGGGGGTGGTTTTTAGAGTTCTGCAGTGTAACTAGGAACCTTTATACCTACCTAGTTCCACGATGCCCGTTTGTCTGTATGGTACTAAACTGTCAAAGTCTCATATGTTGTACACATATAAATATCATTACAGCACACGAGAGAAAATACATTTTTTTTTTTTTTTAGAGTATGTAGGTACCTCCCGTGTAATGCAAGGATAATATAAGATAAGATTGTCCCTACTGCTTCTTTATCTTTAAAAATTCTCCTATTTTTTCAATTTTAAGTATTTATTGGTATAAATACCTACTGCTTGGATGAAACTGCTCCGTCATTTTGGCAAGTTAAAAAATAATTAAAACGTAAGGAAACTATCCATTTTATAGCGAACACTCAAGATTAATCTGCACTGGTGAAACATATTACGACGTAGTCTTCTTGCTCTAATAAAACGAAAAAGACCAATAAACGATGTGCGAGGAAAATCAATTAGTTTACACCGCTCTAACTAAAGAATTTTCTCAACCAAGTTTCTCATGCCGCTGACAACTCGCGTCCACTCCAATACTCGTATTTTCTCGGCAGCTTTCTTTTGAAGTAAACCTTTGCAGGGGCTTTATTCACTATTCTGACCGAAACTGTCCTAAAAGGTAGGATGAACGAAGGTCTTGTAAATAAATAATAAGGGCACCCTTTGGATACGTAACCCTAAAAAGTAGAAACGTTTTAGAAATTGATAGCCGGATTAGAACCGGATGAAACAATATTAAGAAGCAAAACATAAAATTAGTCTTGTTTTCGTTTTTGTATAGCTTATTGGCCATGTCATCAATAACGGGTTGGTCTTGGACTGTCTAGAACACAATAAGAACACCCTGATATGACATAGCTTTGCAGTTCATTTTACGGCAAGCGTAAAGGACAGAGCTATAGTAATTATACCTATAGCTCTGTCCTATTCTCGCAGCGTAAACTGAACTGCATATCAATGTCATAACAACCCCCCTGGGGCTCTATTCCACTCAGTAAAACTATATTTCCCTTGACTTGTAATCGTATTGTGGTTGAGAACCCTCAGTACAAGTCGCCCTTGACCGGTTTTAAAAAAAGCCGCGGCTTACTGGCGACTTAAGTTATGATAAATGTACAATTTCCTGTCCCGCGTCTACTCTGATCTCATATTCGATATGCGAACACGCACAAGAAAGTCGTTTGCGTAATGGCGGCAGATAGCGACATTATAGCGGTTATAGCGCTGTAAACTGCAGCGCTAATGTCGCTAAATTGCGCTACCGCTGACGCTTGATAATCGCGATGAATCATGAAACGAGCTGCAGCTAATCTATCTTTATAGATATATATACATACATACCTTCACGCCTGTCTCCCAATGGGGTAGGCAGAGACTATCGAACGAAAGGTTCACCGGTCTAAACATAGGTACAACTTTCGCTTACATTCATTCAGTTTCGGGTGCTTTTAATTTGGCCCTTTTTCAGTGAAACGCGAATCTGATCACTGTATGTGCATCTCGGGCGTCCCCTACAGACATCTCCACTTCATGCCTCTTTCGTAACTCTTCTTTCATCCATCCTTTCTTAATGACCAAACCATCTCAGCATATCCATTTCAATCCATCTATTTATTTTATTCCATGCATGCATCATTCATTTTACTATCATTAAAAAGCCAACCAGTATCCGAAACTCATCTGTAATCTGTAGGTATCTTACCTGAAGGGTACACGGAATAAATGTGTCTATTAGTTACTTTTTTTAATATTTATTTTAATCTCAAAATATAGAGTACGCAGTACTTTTTATTTCTTTTTGTGCTAATTAAAAAAAACCTCTTGATGAGAATTGCGTACGAATTTGCACGGTATCCTTCAAATCGCATATCTCAAACAGCTACAAACCTGACTAGACTAGTTTTCAGTGTACAATGGTATATTTCAGATTTAAAAGTTAAGAGCGTGCGTATGAGAGCGAGTGAAGACAAATACAAACCCGAAGCACCTTCTAAGAACTATGCACTGTACTGCATACCTACGTGTACATTTATGATGCGCTAAATTTCTGTTGAATGTATCTAGTTATCATTAGTTACTTAAATAAAAAGCATTATTTCGAAACACATTTTGAAATAAATTTTGCCGCAGAATCATAGCTGCGGGCAGCGAGCGGCAATTATTTCGCAGTCTGCTTCATTATATTTCCAAGTGGGATAATACCTTTCAACTTCGACAATTATTTATCTCTGCCTTGTTTGATACTGCAATTTAAATTGTACATTTTACTTCGTTTTATTCTCTTAATTTGATTTCATGACAGTCTAAAGAAGGTGGCTTTAGTTACGATTTGCGCGAAATCAAAATTGAAATGTTCAAGAATTCGGTTATTAACTACAATAGGTACTCAATGGTCGCGGACGCGGTTTAAGTACAGAATAGTTCCGTTAGATGTAGCGTAAATATGTTTATCTCTCCAGCGGGTTGAATTATGTTTATGAGATACGAGCGGTCAAAAGTAGAATTCTTCTGTTTCACCTTCACTTTCGAATAAATTCGAGTGTTCGATTCTCTAAATTCCGCAGGGCTGTTTGTATATTCACGCCTAACCCGGCTTTTAGGGTTCCGTATCTGAAAAGGTAAAAATAAAACAGCAACAAACATATATGATGCATCATAGACGCAGGAGAAATAGAAATCGCCTGTATTCACAGTAAGTATATAGTTAGATTTTGAGATCGAGGGAGATTTTTAATCACTGAGATTCTTTATATGAAGGGAATTTGCTTGCTTGAGACTGCTAGGAACTACTGAAACTGCCTGCACGCTAATATATTTAATCTCTCGATTTGCTTAAACGGGACAGAAAGAGAGAAATAAAACTAAACGATCGGAAACATAGGCCTTGCGTTACCTACCAGTACTTGTCACAAAGCAGAAGCCTTTGTTTATTCATTATCAAAGTCGGAAAAGTAAAACAAGAATGCCGCACCACAAAAAGCCAGAATATTCGCGTCCTATTTGAGTTTTAATAAAAATACCGAGCGACATTTTACGGAGGAAAAACCCGTGTGAAAATTCTGTGATCTCTCCGTGCCGTGATGCTGGGTTGAAGTTGAACGGTTTTAAAATACAGCTTACTTACGGCTTACGTAGTAGCAAAAATAGATAACATTCGACAATTTCATGACAGTTCAAATGCGAACGTTATTTAATTTTATCGCTGGTGGATTTTAAAGGCAAAGGATGTGACGTTCTCCTTTAAATTTAACATAACTATAATCAATTTAATTAATTTAATATTACGGTAGGGGACGTCCTAGACGGACGTACGGTGATCAGATTCGAGATGTGCTGATTAAGGGCCAAATCAAAAGCACCCGAAACCGACGTACGTGCATGAAAAGATTGATGAATGTAGAGGAAGCGAAGTGTATATGTTTGGACCGATGCACCTGGCGTTCCTTAATCTCTGCCTACCCCATTGGGAGACAGGCGTAAAGATATGTATGTATGTATGTAATATTACCATATTATATTAAGTATTAAACTAAGTAATAAGAAATATGATTAAAAAATTACTGACTCCTGAGTTTCTTTCGGCGTTTCTTCTCAATAGTGGTCTCCTCTTGGGAAGCGCTGGTAGATTTATGACGTTTAAATGTCCCCGTCCGGCGTACTACCAAATATAGGTAATACATCTTTTATCTTTTTAAATAACATACGCACGATAATCAAGCAAGCAAGCTTGTGTCACGCAAGAATGGATACCATGAACCACTAAACTCGAAACTTCGGGAGGCAAGTCCGTGTCACTCGGCACTCGAGACTGAATCGAGAGAAAGGGATGGAGATAACGAAACTTAGAGCTCCCGTTTTCAAAGTAGGGCTGGGGCTTTCAGTTGATTCTGGAACAGTTTAAACGTAAATATTCAATAATGGTATTGCTGCCAATATCGTGATCGTTGTAGTAAATGAATTGTCCGATAGGTAAGTCTCAGTATCATCCTATTTATTCTACACTGATACTAAATTGGTCATAAATCTGTAGAGAAAAATAGCAATTATCCCTAAATAGAGCTGTTGGGTGTAGGTAAATGAAAATTCAGTATTAATTAGTAGGTACATGTTTTGTATGGAATTTGCGTATGTTTATTATTTAAAAATGTTCTGCATCATTTCCATTAATCTGTTGTTTTCTTCCGTTATTAATAAGTTCTATACCCAGTTAATTAATAATAATTAGGAAATTAAATTTAATAGATTATACTTAATTTGGTACCCACATTACTATTAATAATTCTACTAAATTTATGATTATCTAATTATAATAGGTATTTTGTATGATTGGGGACTAACGAAAACCAGCAGAGCGTGAGATGGGGTGAGGACGGGGATTATTATCAATTAAAATTCCATACACGGGTGTCCCTGCAAAAAAAAATAGGCCTGGGGTGAATAGGTACTAAGATTTTATATTTAATAAAGGTATCTATAACATGGTTCCGTTACTGACTGATACATCACATAGCATATGCTTAAACTGTTAAGAGCAGAAACATAAAATTGGAACATACCTAATCATGAGGTTAAGAAGGGGTCAACTAATGGGGAAAAATAAATTCTTGGCGTAAGGCGTACGAAGCCACGAACAAATTCTTGTCAAGACAAGGCGTGCCATACAACTTACTATTTCCCACCACGCTAATCAAATCACAAACCATCCCATCACCAAACCAATTATTTTAAAAGGCGCCAAGGCGCTCCCAACTCGCAATCAGCTAAAAACCAAATGATTTTCCAATCCCATTTCCGCGTGGAAACCAGAACAAAAGGGGATCACAAAGGCTATCCGGTGTGGCCCGAGGAGGGCCGGGCCGCCCCCCGGCCCCCTTTTTAGCCCCCTCGTGGCCCCCTCGAAGCCCCCTGGCCCCCCGGGATCGCGTACACTAATTGCGAGGCTAAATTGGGGTAATGCATGGAACGCTTGCGCTCGGAGTAACGCTAAGCCCGACGGATCAAAGCTGCACATTTGTTTTAGTTAGCGAGGATTTTCTTGTCTAGTTTGTTCTTTAATAAGATAGAGCATGACATTTGTTAGGCTTTAGAATATTAATGTTTTTAAACTTTTAAAAGATGTTTTAGGGATTGTCACGAGACCAATAATCACAAAAGATGGATAAGTATTAAGGTATGGTAGTATTATATTGTTATGGCGGCACTCCACTTGGTAGTATTTGCCAAATACGGATCTTATATCTCTTACTTTTCACATACCGAGTGAAAGAGATGCAACGAGAATATTTGACAAATAACAGTTAAGTGTGGTGCCGCCATTATAAAGATTGGTGTGATTTGCTCTTAGCTCAGTTCAGTTAAAAAAACGCGTTAGCATTTTGAAATGGTCAACGTCAAAACCACCTAAACCGTTATATCATACGTTATGATATTAATTCAAACTTTGCCATGTATTTTGTGAGTTATCTTTCATGCCTGGACAGGTAATCAATGAATTCCGAACTAAAGTTCAAACGTTTCAAGTGTTTCAACTATTCGGTAAGCATCGAGGCTACGCGCCGCGCCGACCTCATTGGCATATGTAAATCTCGCTCACATTGTAAATGGACGGCTGAAATGATACGTCGCGTCAGTCGGGCTCATAAACCACTTTCGAGAGCACCGCTGTCACGCACACGCATCGACTCGGCTAAACAAACGCCCGAACATAAAATCCGAATGAAACGCCGTAAATAAAACATGTTGCCCTGATCTCCCTTCGCATTCGCGTTATTGAGTTACGCGGTCCCCGAAGCATTTTGCCGCCAAAACAACGAACATTTTGCCCCCCGGCGCGCGTAAAAACATCCACAGAAATGCTCCACTCGAGTGCAACAGAGACGAACCACCTAGGACCGAAAGGGATGGGAGACTTAATATTTTATCAGGCATCGTCTCATCAGGAAATCGCAATTCATCCAATTTTCTAACTTGACGAAGAGCTATTAAAGTTGATAATAGCTCGTAGTGATTCAGCATCGCGTGTGTGCCCTTACGTCGGTGAAAGGAAATTACAACCACACCCACGTATAATGTTGCCGCAATAAAAAACGTGTGAGAAGAAATAATGAGCGGTTACTGGCGAGTCGAGCCGGCCGGCGATTTGATCTTTTTTCGTTTGTCTTTAATTGATTAGAGGAAGAAACCGTCAAAGGACGCTGAGGCAGGTAATGAATGATGGATGAAGGGTCGCAAATCTGATTGTAAATTTAAATGTCGTGTACAGATGAACCGTGGCTTGTTGAAATTCAACGGGAACGGGCCGTGATCGTGCATCGATAACACGAGATTGTTCAGTCAATTGTCATTCAAAACATCCGAGGCACTCAAGATAGCTCTAACTATAGAATAGAACCATTGTGCTGGTTCAAGAGTATAATACAATTGAATAATGCAATGATGTATATGAACGCCGCGCACCGCTAGGAAAACTATCAAGTTAACAGCAATTTTATTACCTGAAAGCATTTCTGCTTGAGATAAGTATAATTATGAAAAAATAGTGAATTGGTAAATTTAAAAAGCACAAACAGAAGCCAAACTTGACAATTTTGCCATAGGTATACTACTTATTGGCCTTTTATCTACAAAACAAGAACTAAAATAAGCTAATTGGCGTAATAACTTGCCGTACACGGCAATGTATTGCAATATCTCCAAGTCTTACGTATTACTTAGACGTAGAAGTTGCCAATCTTTTAGTTTAGGTCTAACTGTCGATACCATTGGTATTGATTGAAACGTGAAACTACCTAGTAGTAGGTAATTTAAAGCTGAACCAAGAATGTCCTGAATGCTGGCTCGGCCATATTTTTCAAAGCCGAGTAACAGAACGAAAATTCATAGTCTGTGACACACATAGTTTGACAAAATAATGCACAAGGACCACAATGTATTTACCATCGAAATCCATCACATTCATTTCTTCTTTTAAGATTTTTTCGGATACAACATACACAAATCTTTTTTCATAAACAATACAAGTGTTGCCGTGTCGCGCGAATGTCAGTTATCTATAGATAACCGAGTTACGCCCTACAGGTGTCTAATAGCTTATTTTCCATAGAACTATGCCCTACTAAAACACTTTTTACGAGGCGAATTTGCAGAGTTATCTCAAACCCAACTCACATATTTCGAAAAAAAACGCAACTCTGTCACGGCACACCTACAAGTTGAGATGCAGTAGATGTGTATTACTAATAAGTAAGAACGCGCCGGCGACTATCTAATATATCTCAACTTGCATTAAATGGCGCGCACTCGCTGCTCGCTACAACCAGCCGGTACCCTACCTACCTTCGTAATTAAGTAATAGTTGCAGTACATAGCCGTATTTTGATCTAATACAAGTTGTAATCCCCAACTCATTCATGCCAAGTAAAATCTTTAAGATCGTTTTTCTCGATTCGCCACTTTTTGAGATTCAGTTGTGCCACGGCAGCGTGTAACTGTATGTCTGTCTAATTAAATGCTCAAAAGTGATGAACCGACTCTAAATTATTAAGGAGTTCCGTTGGCTTTCCATGGATCCCATGACCAGATCTTGACGAAATTTAAAAGGTATATACCCTTAAGATACATCCTAGGAGGTAGTGAAAAAAATAATAATTAAAATCGGTTGACACTTGGAGCAGGAATCCATTACCATAGGTGAAAAAAAACCAGATGAATTCCTTTTTTGAATTTAATTAAAAAACAGGCGTCGTTATCGTGATATAGTATCGAAAATTCTGGCTGCATGTTCTAGCTGAAGGAAGGTCTTCAGTCGCATATTTTGTCGACTTAGGATGATCTTCAAATGATAATTAGACTGGGCGTGATTTTATTTTCTGCTTTTGGCCGCTTCTCATGTAGCGCAAGCACTTTTTGCGGTTCCAAGTTGTGACGGGGCTAAAGTGTCCACGCAGGTGGTCTCCTAAACAAACACTCGTTCCTTCTTCCAATGTCGTCCGGCCTCTTGCCGTCGTCTCTTGGAATCCCAATAGGGCAGATAATTCCTGGTCCATTGAATTGAGGTACGAGTAAGAGTTCGGCGTGGAATAACGTGGGAGATGCATCCAGCGCTATTCTGACTCGGAAGTCCATATTGTCGAGGTTGGACGACGATGGAACCTCAGGAGAACTTTCGGCATGATCATTCACAACCGAAAAATGGAGACCGAATTTATCCCACGCAAAGCATATCTAATAACACAACATTATTTCCAACGTATTTTCGTATTATTTCTAACGCAGTCTTACTCGTGGTTTGTATAAAAGTTGGTTTGTTTTAATACTTATGCAGAAACTGACCATTCACAATAGAGTTGATTACGGCTTTAACGATTTGGCCTAACTACCGCACTCAGAGACGTCAATTAAATTTAGCGCTGCTGTCACTTTCTTTGCTATAGCAATAGAATAAGACAACACGTCACTAAACAAGCATTAAGTTAAATTGACGTCTCTGGGTGCGGCAGTAAGAGCTAAAAGTCCTTATTCTAAATGTGCCTACTTATTAGGTGAAAAACTTAAGGAAATTACCTCTTGCATGTAGTTGTAACACATATGTATAGACACGCCGGTGGTAGGACCTTGTGCAAGGTCCGTCCGGATCGCTGACACCATCTTATCTTTGAACCCACCGCCAAGCAGTAGTGTTCGCATTGTTGTGTTCCGGTGTGGAAATAAGACAACCGGTTCAATTACTAGCATAAAGGCATTCCATCTTAGTCATCAGGGTTGGCAACGGATTTGCAATCATAGCATTACAATCTCTTGTAAATTGTAATCTTGAGAATGCAAATGTCTATGGGTCACAGATCCCACTTACCATCAGGTGGCCTGTGTGCTCGCTCGCCTTCTTCACGCCATAAAACAAAAGGTAATAAAACGAGTTATAATACTTGGAGAGTTCCCGATACTTCGATTAATATCGGTGGATTTTTCATGAATAATAACCGCGATAGGCGATAGTTTAAAGAAAAGTAACTTCTCTCTTATTAAACTTTGATCATCATCTTCATCATCATCATCATCAGCCGATACTAGTCCATTGCCGGACGTAGGCTTTTCCCATTGCACGCCACCGAGCACGATCTGCGGCCACTCTCATCCAGCTCTTGCCAGCCCCTTGCGAAGATTCGTCGCTCCACCTGAAGGCCGATCCGAGATCTCCAATCTCCACTCAAGAACACGATAACTCCAGCGGTTATCCATTCTGGGGCATATGTGGCCGGCCCACTACCACTTCAAGCTGCTAAATCGATGGGCTACGTCGATAACCTTCTCTGTCGGATCACCTCATTACGGATCTGATCCTTAAGAGAAACTCCCAACATAGCCCTGTCAATAGCTCGCTAAGCGACTTTGTGGGCCAGCCCCACCTTTGTTAATTATCGGCAAAAATAATGCCAACTTTAATCAAACTTTACTGTATACAGAAGCAGCGTCCACGGCCGTTTTGCAACTCAATTGAAGGAAGCCTTTTGAAAACTTTTTCCGGAATAACATGCGAAGAGAACAAGAACGATGTCTAAAACTCTGATTCTTTAGACTATTCATTCTCACTCACCTACCTATCATAATCAACATCATCATTTCAGCCGAAAGACGTCCAATGCTGGATCATATAATCGTGGTTGTTTACTACTTACATCCATAGGTTTATTCACTGACTATATACCTATATGAACATTATCTGGCAGTTGTAAATGTAAAATGATGCATTAATATATATCATTTGTCAATTTGAACGTCTCTTCTCTTAACTAGGTACTACTTTAGGTCCTAATTAATAAACTGATATCAACCGTGATCTGTCTTACAGCATCATGGTTAAAAGTATCCAAGAATTAGTCCGTCCGTAGAATTTAAACGGAAACGGCGTAAATACGGGCTTTTTATTTTTGGCTATTCGAAGCGATTTCGCCAATATCAAGTGAATAGAATAAATAATATTTTTTACCAAAGGAAATTGGCCTTTTTGATCGGTCATTCAAGTAGGTTGAAAAAGTCAGGGTCCACTTTGTGACATCGATAGTCTTTCTAAATATTACCATTTTGGTAATTCAAAATTCGGAAAGATTTAGTGGACCGCGGGCGAAGTTGTGCTAGCGGAAATGTTTTATATATACATATGTGTATATGGATGTATGTAAACACTTTATTGTACTTAAACCTTATAACACAAATAATAAACTAGCAGATACAAAGACGATTATCCCTTTTGTTATATTTTTAGCAGGTGTATGAAATAAATTACGAATAGGTAATATTTTTTTGCCGTTCTTTAGAGAATAGGTGTTTCTTGTTTAAATTGTAGGTATATTTATGAGCGAAGATAATAAAAAAACACGTGGGCCACGCTGAAAGTTTTGCGTAACTACAAATTATTTATCCGTTTAATTTATATGTCTAATAATTTGTTTTCTTTTGCATTTTTTATTCACTTATAGCATTTTTCGACATGAAACACACACTTTTAAGTAAAAAAGACACTCGGGTATTTGAAGAATAAAAGCAATGTTATTATTGTAAGAAAGGCATCTTTTTCTCCGAACGCGCGCCGCGCCGCCGTCAAGAAAGCGAAGGCGTGTCTGTGATCCGAAAATGTGAAACTTGCGACTTATTTCTTACTAATTATAAAACCGATAGGTTTTTTTTTCTAAAACTCTGCCTGAAAATGGTTAGAGATTTACGATAGCTCTACATTAACCGATCTTGTGCCTCCAATAGAATCAATGCGTCAATCTTCTGGTTTCGGGAAAAATCATATTTTTGCCAGTGCTTTTGGAATTTTGCACCTTTTTTGACCAGTTGTAGATGGAATACCAATCCACAGAGCTTCTGTTTTTAAATTGGACTAGCCTTATCCCGCAATTCTGTTCGCGTAAGTCGTTTATCTATATTTGAGATCGGAAATTTTCAGTCCCAGTACTCAAAATTTTCGGGATTAAAAGTATGTTATGTCCATCTCCGGGCTTAAACTGTTATGGTATCAATGGCTGACGTGCTGAACTGTTAAAAACGGAACAAACAAACGAATATACACACTTTCGCATTTATAATATTAGCTTAAGACTTAGAATTACGATACGAAATCTTTTTTCTTCTCATGTAAGCCTTGAAGTAATTAAACATTCATGGATAAGTTTGAATTGAGATCACTGTTTCTATTGACCGTGAATTTGCAATTGACAATTTAGTAATTGTAATTGTAAATTCTGAAAATGTATTTCGAGAATAATCAGGTCCTCTATATTCAAAACGGTAAAAACCATATCGTGTTTGATGTGTTATCTTATTGTTAATATTTTGATAGCTCTTATTTACTTGACAGTAATGGCGGCCGGGTGAAAAACTATTCCGTAACAGGTCAAATACGATATTGTTTTACTGCTTAGAATAGAGGTGCGCACTGCGCCCATTTTACGTCAACATCGAAACCTAATCGGACCACTTCTACGGGATATGTGAAGTCACCAAGTTCCGCCTATTGACCACAGACCTTGGATTACTTGGAAGTCAAATTCGCCGAGTTATTGCTGATAATGGCTGCAGTTGCTTGACGAAGTGGTTGAAAATTGGACTTCCCGATTGCATTTCTTTCGAATTAGCCATGGCGCCCATGTGCCCGAAATCATTCTTAAATAATAGTGGCATGGTCCAGTGCAATAACTAGCTATTTAAAAGACCTTCAGGTATATAATTCTTTTTCGCTCGCTTCCACAAGCTGTTCTGCTAGTCTTTACGACTATCCGAACCATACCGAAATCCGAAAAACTTTTCAGGCGCCTTGCATTGTGATTACCTAGGTATCTGTTTAAATTAACGTTTAACGGCCATTAATACGATTTAAATGTGTTTTATTTTATTAGAAATTTGTATGAGTACCTGTATAATAAAACCGGTTACATGTTTATTAAAAATATCTCGGTTAAGGCCCAGGATCTGTGAGGAATACGAGTAACCGATATATTGTGCGTTGTGCGTCAGATAACATCCGTTCTTCTTCTCGGGATCTAATAATTTTATAAGTGAGTTAATATTGATAAAGCCTTTGCCTTTAAATATTATTTTTGTCTATTACTAGTATTTATCTATCATACATTGTAAAACCAACTGTTTGTTAATCAAGCCGCGTAAATTATAAATATAAACAATACTTTGGTAGACGTAAGCATTTGCATCAGTTAAAGTCAAAATTATGTGAAATTATCTAATACATATAGTAAAATCATGTGAAATATTTTAGACAAAAGGTATTGCTGGTACCTTTGCAGTACGAAAGGTAAGTTCTAGTGAGAATTACCGACGATTTAGTGAAGATTGCAGGAAACCGACGGCTGCGAGTAGCCCAGAGCCATCTTTCAGCAGTGGACGTCTTTCGGCTGGCATTTCAGCAACATCATTATGTTCAAGGTGGTGATGATGATGACGATCAGTAAGGAAAACCCATTGGGGGTAAGTACCTACTGATTTAGAATTCTATTTTATATCCTCAAGAATCCTTTTGCCATCACTAGGTAGATGTTATAAAACAAAGTCTCCTGCCGCGTCTCTCTCTGTATGTTTGCGATAATCTCAAAAACTACTGAACGGATTTTCATGCGGTTTTCACCGTCATCTAGATATTTTTTCACGGAAAGTTTTTATGTATAATGAACTCTGGTATATGTACGGGTGTTACAATAAACTCACATAAACCGAAGCGAAGCGAGTGCGGGTCGCTAGTTAGATAGAAAGTAAGGCATTTAAGTAAAGGTTAAGAAAGATTAGATTCGTTAGTGCCTTTTTAAAATCGACTGTATTGTTACTGAATGAAATCTTAATTAGTGTACCAATTAGCATACTTTGTAAAAATATTGAAGTCGTTATCGATTCTTCTGAATAAACATCACTCATTGGTAAATACCCCGGTGCTTATAAACACGGTTTGTTATCGATCACAAAAACTGGAATTACCATTTACGTCTCTATTAGGAACTTGAATTGCTCATTAGCCGCACGCCAGCGTTTTAAATTGTTTGGCGTCGAATAATTTAACGGTAAAAACTTCTAGTCCGCAAATACAGCGAGGCAAAACAGCGCATCAACTTCTAAAAATAAGACGAACATGGCCGCACCGCGCAAGACAGTGTGAGCCGAATCCAAATTAAGACCGCCGTTCGGAGCGAACGTTGTACGAGAATTTGAAATTCGAAGCCGCTCAAAATGCTAGATCGCCTATGATCGGTAACACGGTTCCTTGTATATGTGTGCGTCTAGTCGATGAGAATGGTTTGTAAGTGTGCGTGATCATTGTGTTCCGTCGTCTTTGGAAAGAATGTTGCATCTATTGTAAAACGTACAAGGCGTTAGCAACCTTATCGCTATGAAAATATGTTTGTAATTTATAAAGATAATAACTTGAATATTACTCCTTTGTATGTTATTAGGATTGTGACTTCTAAACATTTTGATACGTCCGAATGAGGTTATCTACGTTCATGTGTGCGTGCTTAATGGATGCGTTCATGAGGGATTATTCGTTTTGTAATTTTTTTGTCAGGTTTGGTTTTGAAAGGGTCAAGTGCGTGAGTGTATAACAAGCTTATAAATAAGACGTCGACGTGACGGACGTGGGAACTGAGATATTATTTATGATTGCCTGCGATTAAGGCGTCGCGGTGTTTTATTCTCCTTGCTTATCCAATTGAGTGGGTAAATGTTTAGGTATTTAGATTTGTAAGTACCTACGCTTCTTAACGTGATTAATCTTTTAAGCCATTCACGATCGCGTTTGTTTGTTGTGTTGGTAAAAACTGTTGAATAGTATTTCTTTTCAGTTATAATGAGTTGATAATATTTAATTTCCAGGTCCAAAAGGTGTTAATTTTGCATTGAAAGTTTTGAGATGAAGAAAGCCAAGATTTTTTTTAACTGTTAAAGGATTCCCGCTCTTTAATTTCCTCAAGAACTTCCAAATAGTTTAAATTAACCTACATATTTACTTAATTGAAATTCTTGCTTTCTTTGTGTCAAACTTTATCCAAAACCAGCAATTTACACTAGATCCAAGTTTCGAACATCCAATTAACGTTCATATTTAAGTATAATATACCTACTATTTTACTGCATAGGCAGGTATTACCTATGTTCAAATCTGTGTTGGTACAGTTTAATTCGATCGTCGCAAACTGTTTTAAGTGACTCAGACCTCTTTAAAATACGTCACCTCTCTATGTAACCTATTTATTGTCCCACTGCTGGACAAAGGCCTCCCCTAATTTCTTCAGACATCCCTTGTTCTGGTTAATCCGTGCCAGTCAGGTTTTAATTTATCAAAACCCTCCCGGATTCCCGGAATCTTCTTTTTGGTCTGCCTCCATTCAGTTGATAATTTCTAAATCTAAGAAATCGTAACATCTTAGCCTAGTACCGTAAAGGCCCATACACACGTAGTGCGGGATGCAACTTTTCGATGTTTGTATTTTTGTTCATTATTTCCTTCTAATTTTATTTTATTTTTTTGATTATTATGTGTGTAGCTTAGTATTTTAGTTATATTATTTCTTAGTCCTTGTCATTTGTGTATCTGATGTTGTTGCCCACCGTGCTTTCACCGAATGGGTCCTGCGGAAGACCAGCGCTGGCTGTAAAGCTAGCAACATGCTGAGCAGGGTCCGTTTCGTGACAAAGTGTGTTTTTTTATTTATTAGTTTTTTTTTTGTATGTGTTATTTTTTGTCGCGAATAAAGACTTGAACTTGAACTTGAACTTAGTTTTGCAAAATGTGGTTACAGAATTATACACAATTGTTTAGAGTTGTTGGTAATTCTGAAGCTCTGCCTACCTCACTCTGGGAATGAAGGCATGAGTTTATGTATATGTTTTAAGAAATCGTATTCACTTAATGTCAAAAATTCACTTAATTAAATATCATCAGTTACCCTTCCTCGTCCACACTAGTTTTATAAACGCGAAATCTAAACTTTATTACGCTTTAAAACCTAAATCGCTTAACCAAATTTTATGAAATTTGGTACAAATCTAGATTAAGCCCTGGTAAAGGATAAATGATACTATTTATTCTAAAGGAACTGATAGTTCCTAAGGGAATAGCAATCAACGAGTTCAACACAGATAAACTCAGTAGTCACGGCCTCACGGGCACAATCTAGAACTTCTATCTAGGTACATTACATCTTTCAAAACCTAGTAAATGTGCCATATAAAAAGGAGATTTAGGAAAACGATGAACTAAAAATATACAGTTAGGTAACACAACAACACTTGTGTAAAATTAACGTGCAAAGATAGCCGTCAAGCCATCATGTAAACTGTATGTATGTACCTTAACTCTTTACTGAACATAAACAATTACAAGACATGTTTCTATCAATATATATATATAATGTATATAGGCGAACTTATCCCTTATGGGATCTCTTCCAGTTAATCTTGGGGTAAAATAAGCAAGGGGAATCATACAATACAATGCGAGAATCAGCTCAAACAATATTATTGGTTTGTTCGGCATTCATTCTATGATTCGCTATTATACTTAGCAAAATCTAGATGAAGCAATAACAAGGCCCGTAAATTTGCAAAAAAAAGACACCATCTTCATCATGTCAGCCAAAACACGTCCACTGCTGGGTATCGGTGTTTCTATAAAATCTCCAATCTCCGCCGCGGTTGGTCGGTAACCTCACAATGTCGGATTTTCGTTTCCAACTGTTTTATTTGCCCGAAAATTCATAACTTTCATTTTGTGAATCCTTTAGCATTTCAAAATGTTAATAGGTACCTATAGAACCCGGGAGCCTGCCGTTTGGCCGAAATGGGATCCCTTTGGAACGCATTTTTTTTACGCATATGGTCTTTTAGCGTAAAATCTTTTCGCACAACACCCTTTTACACTGACATCGCAGAATTTAATAAAGGTTAGTTTTTATAAATTAAAATAAAACGTTCCTATCGTAAAAACCGATTTTATGCGTAAAGATACATTATGCGTAAAAAATGATACGATCCAACAGTACACATTCCCCAACCGTTTTATTTGCCATCCCGCTTTGTTTTCTGTTACCGAAAACATTTCAGGAATTTATAAAAACTAACCTAACCAAACCTAAAACCCTGAAATAACAGTTACAGGAAAAAAATAGGTTCGCAATAGAAACGGTTGGGAAACGACACATTTAAGCAAACATATTTCAGCCGGTTTAATGTTGGATGGTATAATTTTTTTACGCATATCTACCTAATGTATCTTTACGCATAAAATCGTTTAACCGAAAGCGGATTGGCAAATGAAACGGTTGGGAAACGATATAATTTGACAAACATATTTCGCCGAAACAAAGTTAACCTTATATAACATTCAGTTTAGGTAAGGTTTTTTTAAATACAATCCTGGAAGGTTAAACGGTTTCAGAAAGAACTTCTAACTTGTGGAAAATTTGGAGGTACTAACAAAAATTCGACCTGTGATAGATAATACATACATACATACATTAAATCACGCCTATTTCCCAGTTTCCCAGAGGGGTAGACCTAGGCAGAGATCACTTCTTTCCACCTACTACGATCCTGACAAATAAGAAAATAAAGAGACTAGCGTCTGTTGGCCATAATAAGTACCTACTATAGTCGTTGCCGGCGACCCCGTTTATCGGTTCGTTCCGGAACTGTTTATCTGAATAAAAATGCCCTTCACAAATTTCATTCAAATCAGTTAACCCGTATAGTAAACAAACAAACCAAATAACTTTCTCATTAATAATACATATAAATGTGGAAATAGGGCTAACGTCTGTAGGATTTCCCTGTGTTTTTTCTGGTGGGCACGTTTGTGTAATGCCGGATGAGGTTCTTGAAATGTGTTCAGGTTTTACCCATCAGGGTTTAGTTTGGATTGACGGTCATCTGAGTAAATATCCTGATTATAATTTTGAATATATACGGGTATTGATTGAGCCTTCGTCCTGTATCACTAGGGAGCGGCGGCGCCACCGGAGCAATATGTCACCGGATAGGTAATTCTAAGTTGTTAAACTATTTCTATGGCAGGTAGTTCGAAAACTTTGTGTGATAAAAGTTATCGCCGTGCAAATACAGCGGTGTTTCAAAGTAATTATGCAAACGTCGTCTACGTAGGCGTCCCGATGTTCCTGATTTTTAAAATATTTCTCACAGTTCTTTGAGGTTTCCCACTACACTAAATCGTTGTAGAATTAAAAAGCATATCCGATGATATAGTGCTTATTGTTATTGGTTTCTAGGCCAGTGTTCATACATTTCTGCCCATCCTCCTTTGAAATCAAAATTGCTTGCTTCTAACAACTAATTCGAAACTTACTACGTGTAACGTCCGCAGAACAGATGCACTTCCTATTGTTTGATGGTTAGTTATATTTTAAATTCAATATTAATTTCACTTCTAAGGTCTGTTCATCCTTAGTTGTCTTATCGTGTAAACAAAACAATGACGGATATTTTTGAGGTTATTCATTCGTTCCTTCGATTATTGAAGACAAAATGTTATTTTCAGTGGTTACTTGGTTTATTTCAATACTTAGTGAGTTTAGTTTAGTTTATAACTATACAACAACATTTCAAGTGATGGTTTTTAAGCAATCCGAGGGAAAATGTGATACCCAGTGTCTTCGACAAGAGTTTGTTGACATGATAAGACTACTGAAGGATGAATAGACCTTAAGTGTAGGTATATTTTCATCAGGGGAAACTTGTATATAGGGGTGTCTCATAACTTGACGTAAAAAATACAGCATAAAAAGACTCCTTTACTTTTTTGGTCAAGATTTTTAGAATGTATTTTGAACATGTGAATATGTTGGTAAATTTAGGATTTATTAGGATTTCAATGAAAGTCGTAAAGAACACTATCTATTTGTGATTTCGAAACTTGATATGTACCTTTCTTCAAAATCATAGCAATTTACTGAACTAGGTACATTTAAAATAAAAAAATACCATCTACACTTTTGAAAAACTACCATACTTTCTACGCCACTGTAGATTAATTGTTAAACATTTACTGAAAACGATTTGCATTAGACTAAGATAACAAAAAAGTTGGAGCAGTTAATTCAGATTGACATATTATCGTGCAACGCTTATGTAATAAATAACTCGTATAGCGTAAGCATAATCGTATATTTCAAATATTGATAGAAAACATATCTCTAAGTGAAAACCAATTTTCAGATGTTTGTATATTTGGCAGTTAAGCATATTTGGCAGGAGTACCTATTAAATAACAAATTTGAGATATTTTTAGGAAAGAAAGCCAAAGGAGTGTTACCGCTACTACCGCAAGGTAGGGACCTAGTGTTCTTTAAGATTACCCCCTTAACCATTATCTATTAAACTTAAATTTTATATTTTTTTTATTTTATTTTTAGATTGAGTTAATCGCGTAATAATATGTCCATTTACTTGCACGTTTCAGCTGTGCCACCAAGTTACCAACGATTCAGCTGCGTTATCAAAAACTTAGCTGTGTATCTTTTCGGCCATACACTTATTTCGTTTTCAACGTGCAGTTAAATGGCAAGGCAATAACCTTTTTAGGCACTTTGTATTAATAGTACATATACCTACCAAAACCAACGTATACTAATGAAAAAAGGTTTACGAATAATATTTTATTTGTCACTCAATACCTACAGTCAATGTCGACATGAAACTAAATGATTGATAATCATCTCATTAAACACGTGTATTTACAATGTTTTAGTTTTAAATAACATTTAGCCTCCATGGAATCCGAAAATTGATAACGATGTCTAAATTCGCGAATGTGGTAACACAATTAGAGCCGCGGGGACATTCAGGTAATTGGAGCACGTGCTTCAATCCTTTTGCATTATTTACCCTCTGAAGTGGACACCCTACCTACCTACACAATATTCACTTAAAGCCTTATTCAAGCTTTTAGATGTAAGTAAACTACTTTCAATCTTAGATAGTCGTACTTTTTAGTACCTAAACACTTTTATAACCTCGACATTTTTTTTTGCTTGAATCATAGATTCTTTTTTTACTGGGAATTAATTGGACGCGTTTACCAAAAAAGAAGCAGGTTTTGGTTACGACAAAGTGTACTCAATAAGGCAATTAAAATTAAATGGACTTTAAAAAGAAAGAAAGAAGAACATTTACTCACAACAACAGCACGCACACAAAAAAGTGACAATAAAAAGAAGAAAGAGACATGTAGGTAATGATAATTGTGGCGAATACGGTCCCAACTCAGCATGTGCTGGCTGGGTGTCCGTTGGAATTCCTAATTAAGTTTGTCCTAACACTTCGTTTCTCTGAATTATTGATTGTCCTAAACTGGTTTTCAGATGAGTCACACTATTTTATAAGCTTTCCTAAAATATATGCGGTTATGTTAGGGTTGTATTTAAACAATACTAAAAAGTTTTAAAACTCATGCGGAAATGTCTTTAGTTTAAATGAAGATTCGGACAAACGATGCAATAGAACAAAAGACGATTAGGGATTCCAGTTTAGACCCGTGCTACGGTGTCCCTCGGAATCCATAATAAAGTTTGTCTTAACACTTCGTTTCTCCTAATGATCGATTGTCCTAAACTGGTTTTCAGCTGAGTTAGACCACTTTTCAATCTCTCCATACCTGCGGATAGGTTAATTAGGGTTGTATTATTCTGTCCTTAGTTATTATGTTACACTATCTACTACTTACCACCACGGATACCCTAAGATAAGCCCTAACCGCCATACCTACCGACATGTTAACGAAAATTATCTCATACCTTTTTCAGACTTGTGTATGAAAAACCGTCACTAAAGAACGGATTAATCGGCATTAACTGAGTGCGGCCGTATCAATCGAGTACTTACCAATGCGTTAGGAACCGAACTCGTCTCTACTCGCTAACATATCGTCGTGTTCTCAGAAGCCGGCGTGTACGCAGCTCGTTAACGCCGGAATCCTGCTCCACAAACAACCGGACTGGCCGTCCCAGCCACTTGGGGCCGGCGGGTTCGGACTTTCCTAGTTAGGTATTTATGACATGAGAAAGACAAACGAGAACCTAGATCATGTTTGAATCCTTCAGGACTTAGATGGAATGCCTCTATGCTAGTAATTTAAAATGCATCTGCGGCTGGGTTAACAAGGAAAGTGGGTACTGGTTAGGCTTCCATCAGAAAGACTGAATTGCAGTTAACACGTGACTGAGTATGGACACTCGTGACTTCAGTTAAAATAAATATAGGTAAACCATACTGTTATTGCTCGCGACCAGTGATTACCCACTACATTTTTTAGAGACTGCAATCACGGATAAAAATATTTGTTTACGTAGAAACATAGCTTTGTTACTGCTAGTTACACGTACTTATGTGAAGTTTTTTCTTGTGATTGCAGTCTTTAAAAAATGTAGTGAGGGTAATCACTGGTCGCGGGCAATAACCGTATGGTTTACCCTATATTAATTTTGATCAGACTCTCGGCCTCTATTTCTATTTGTCTAAGTCTGTCATGTTCATATCGTAACATCTTGCTGACGTTCAACTAGCTCTTACTGACAAGTGAATAACAACTACCATAAAGTCAATGATATCACTAGATAAGGGGGATTCGAGCTATTGGCGAAGTGGAATCTAGAGAACCGGAGCATACAAAGCTTCGCTTGATAGCAGCTTCTTATCATGCGACTGCTCTGAGATGTTTGTAAAAAATACCAATGACAGAATATCTAGGACATGATGGACTGAGCTGATCTTCGCAAAGACTGGTCAATTCGAAGAATGAATCTGAATGCAAAATCGCTGAACATTCATCATACAATTGACCATAGAAATACAAGTTCGTCCTATTCCTACATCTTCAAAATTAGGATTTTTTGAAGTCTGTTTCTGATTATGATATCGCCAATCTCGGACTTTAGAAGGTGGTAAATCATTTGATCTCGTTGATGAATTGATGACCGTAAAAAAAGTACAGATTAAGTTCTTGGATCCCGGCCTTATAAATTAGGTTCCAAGGGTTCCATCTGTATCCTGACTTGGTGGTACAGCAGCGGTACGACATCCTTATGCATTTTTTTTTCTTTCCGTAAATTTTCTGCATGCTGGTATATAAAAGAAAAAATAACTGTATACTGACGATGTACCACTGTTACCACCACCAAATTAGACGAGGGATCTTTTCAGCGGGCCTTTTATGGTCGTGTTTGTTGATGTGGATAAACGTGGATAAATCACCTGTCACTTTCTAAACAGTATATATATGACGGTTGCTTGCTTTATCCACCGCGATAAAAGCGACCACAATGCGGGCGGGGTAAGTAAAAGAATACCTTAAAACATAAATTGTATTTTTTTGCACTGTCACATTTACTGGAAACGTAACTTGTCCGTTGTCTGATTAAAATAATTTCTGAAACGATTGCGGAGATATAGGAAGGCCTTCAAGTTCTCAGAACACTTAAGGCAGTGAAGAAGCTAGTTATTTATTTAAATTTGTGTAAGTAGTAACACTTGACAATTGTGATCTTAGGCACTTGAGCTAAGTGTCCCTTAGCGGTTCTACAGGCGTTCTCATTCCAATGATTTGAATATTGGCTCCATTTAGTATGGGAAAAAAGTCCTTCTTGCGGCATCTCTCCCTTTTGAACGAAAGATAAAAGAAAGAAGAAAAAGAGCAAAAGAGGGATATAGTTTCGTTATTAACGATGTGATGTTAACTTCTGCAATTATTGTTATTAACGCTTTGCGTGACTAATTCGCAATTGGAAGGCAAGTGATAGGTACTTATTCGACCATAGACTGTGAAGTAATGACATTAATGACAATACCTAAAGCTATTTAATTATTTATTAATTAACTAAGTAATCTTTAAGAAATATTAAGAAAATTGTCTTTTACCATTTATAAATCCTTAAATATAAAGATTAAATTCAATAAACAATCACACTCAACCTCCTCAATTTCTAATCATACCTATTTAAAATTGTTTAAATTAAATGAATATTGTTGGAAACAAGATAAGTTGAATGTGTTTCTTGGCTAGTAAAGGGGTACGTTATCTTAACAAAGTGTTGTTTACAAACTAAATTATTAAATTGACAATATTGCTTTGAATATATTCAAACATTCAAATCAATTTAGTAGAGTGAGTGTAAGGGCCAAGTGACGGGACGTGAGAGGAACGCAACAACCAGCGCACGCGCAAAGGGCAGCCCGAGTTGTCACGGTTATCTACTGGCGGCAGTGATAACAGCAGCGTCGTGGGTGCGGCGAACTACTTGAAGCCAATACCTGTAATACTGCAAGTTCAGTCGCAGACTACCCGTGAAACACCACATCATAATACATATGTATTACCAATCAATCTTACTTCGAACCACTGAGTTCCAAATTCAAACATTCCCATGGACAACGTCTGTCCCACAAGGTGTGCCACGGGTTTATTAACCTCCCACAGAACACCCTCAGTTTTTAAAACACTGAAAATAAAGCAGTAGGTATGTTCAACCAAAAACACGTGAACAAGTGTGATGCTGTGCACCATATGAGCCTAACGAATCGATTGAAACTGGAATTGTGACTGGTCCAAAAATGTGTATAAGCGTTGTAAATATTGTAAATTAATTTAAAAAGTAATGTTTAATCAATAAATGTGAACGTTTTGTTATTTTCCTGTTTTTCAAGCCCTTGATAAATTATTCCTTAAAAATAACAGTTCAAAACAATGATTACATCATAAAAACATATTTATAATAAAACTACATTACCCGATGATTTTTGCCACCACATACTCAGTAGTAGGTAGGTATCAATCACATACCATCATATACCATAACAACGTCAGTATCGATGAACCCAGAAAGTTTCATAAGGGTTTAACTAAACCGGTTCCGCGATACCAAGACCAAATTTCAACCTTTCATTGTTAAGTCTACCATTTTTACCAACATTTGTTATTGACTCTATAGTGGTTCAACAGTGGTTTTGTTGAATCCAAAACTAGTCAATTGTAAAGGCGAATGAAATACTTAAAGTCACAGAATTAATCAATCGCTCTATAAGAGCGTATGAGTGCGAGTGGGAGACAAGACAAACCCGAAGCACCTTCTAAGAGCTATCGCACTGTGTAGGTATAGTAAAAGCAGAGCATTACTCGCCTCTATCGCTGTCACAGTTTCTCTGGCATCTATCAGTATAATTGTTACGCCAGTGAGAGTGCAACAGCTATAGACAGCCGAGTACTATTATTATACTTAGTAAAAAAATAAAAAATAAAAGTAAACAACTAAAAAATACGAATTATTTATGTACGAACGAATCTTCTCCATCTTCAAAAACTAAACCGAGACAAGTCAAAGGGAACGTTGTCAAGTCTTGGCTTGTGTCTACAGTAGCACTACAATGCCCCCTAATTCGATTCTTAGTAGCGCCAGACGCCTACACTTTGAATTGCTCATTTACATTAGAACGACTCCCCGCGCGTTAGAAGCAGACAGCGTGCTACGACGGAGGAGGACATCACGAGTCTGATGTGAAGGGGTCGCTAATGACCTACGCACAAAGAAAGTGTGACTGGTTACTGATAAAAGTCGTCGTGTGACTTTAATAGGGACTCATTACATCGTTATTGTAGTTTACAAAGTTTCCCCTAGTTACTAGACTAATACTAATAATCCTACTCATTATAAATCTACACGTTTGGATGTTTGTATATCAAATAATGATGAAGGATTTCAATGGAATTGGGAATGCTTTAGGCCATAGGATACTTTTTATCTCAAAAATGTTGATCCTGAGGGATAAACGATAAACGAGAACTATGTAACCTAAGTAACTAATTATGAATGTAAAAATAATGAATAAATAAAAAATGTGTTGGGGACAACCTCACACAAGTTGACCTAGTCCTAAACGAAGATTTACTTACTAAACAGCGAGGCCATATTCTTTAAGAAAAATACGTACGTATGCATAGTACACATCCAAGAATCGAGAACGAATAAAATGGTAAATGGGTTCTGTACCTATCCTTTGGATATATGTGCTCTCAATATGGCAATTAAAATTTGTTGCTTACCATATGCAGAGTCACTACAAAACTACCAACTAGGATGACTTGAGGATGTTTTGAAATTTGAATATTTTTCTAACAAACACGCAAGAACGGCTTACGGTAGATGAAATTCACCACACGGATAGACTATATCACAAAAAATATTTATTTCCGAAATAATTAACAGAGAGCGCGAGTTCAAAAATAGACGAATTCCATGTTGAAGGTGTCGCGGGCCAGAGCTAGAGCGGAGATAAGTCTCAGATGTCCCTGTAAGTGTTCTTAAATCATTACAACAGAGCAGAACAAAGCGGAGCACAGCAGACCACAGTATGTAAATACTTGTGAAGATGTTTGCTTAAAGGATTTGGCTTACGTAATGTCCATGTCTTGGATAAAACTTGACATATCCTATCCTGTGGACTGCTCGATGAATCCTCGATTACCTTATACACCAAATCGGTGATCAAAATATTTCTTCCAGTGCAACTAGGTAGTAATTTTCTACTGCAGATCATTCAAAAATTTAAAAATTAGGATCAGCGCAAGACATACTATCTTAATATAGAAGAAAACGAAATGAAGCCATAGTTAACGCCTATTACAGTAAAACCGGCCATTAGTCACGCACCATTAACGGTCAATTAATCTTTCACCGTCAAACAATGAATACAACATAATAGTAACTTTCTTCGACCGCAGCGACGCATGACAATGGAAGTGGTGAAAAAGTGGCGCAAACACATGGCCGGCATATGGCCACAATACATAGACTTGGCCCTCTTTTCTGTCTAGATCGCACTGTAAACGGTCAATTTTGGTGTCGCTAGGTTTTGTCCCTTTCTTACATCCGTTTTTTTGGCAAATCAATAAGGCGGTGTAGAAAGAAACTACAAACTGATCGATAGAGTACGATGTAGTGAAAACATTGTCCTACTTTAATAAAGTACCTAATACTGAAACTCTCGCCTTCTCGTAGCCAGGATTTTAACGATTCACAATCAGAAATTAAGAATGCAGAATTTCACTCTTTAACAATTCCTACTATATCCAAATTCTAGGCATCTATTCCAATTTGCTTTACCCCATCTTGCAATTAGATTACTGATTTATGAGAGCTCCTATTCACTTGCCAGTAAGAGTTATACTGTAACGTCCAGATAAGGATAAAGCAGTAAAATTATCAAAAAAAACTAATATTTAGAACCGCGGATGGATTTTAAGTTTCTTACGGCCGCCGCCCTCAAAAATTAAGTTTGAAAATGGAACAACTTAACTGTCTCCAAAATGTGTCTGACTACAGCGTTTAAAGAAATTCGTTAATAGGTGGCTAGTAGTATTTACTGGTACAAACAGAATTATTTCCAAGTGTCTCAACAATTCAAAACCAATCCATTACTTATAAATTATTCCTTGTCTATTAAATAATAATCGTTTTACCTTTATTTACCCTCCGGCATTCTCTGTCGGTTATTACAGGAAGGGCTCACGGCCACGACTTGGCATTTTGATATTTCAATTACTGAAGATTTATGTTTTAATATAGTTTTATCTATTTATAATGTAGTAGTAAAGTTGTTCATAATTTCGAAAGATTACTATGAGATTATATTACGGGCCCTTATGGATACACTTCGACACAATGGGATCTTTTGTTAAGTATATACCACCCGCAAGTATAATGCAGCCTTCACCCCTTCCAGAAAGCGGATAGTGGAGTGCAATAATGGCAATGCCTTGAAATTGTTTGGTTCTGGGTAGCCACAACCAAGGATTTTCATTCTTACAATACTAGGGCATCACCTTCATACAATAAGTGTTTCATTGTTTCCACCTCTTCGCCCATTCTACAATCTGACGGCCCATTTTTGCTAAGATAAGACAAATATGCAATAATCATATTAACTAAATTAAACAATGTAGGTACGACGTTATATCTTCGCACAAAATATATTTAAAATAACCAATTGATATAATAGATTATTTTAAAACTTTCGAGACACAGGTGGGTAACTAGTTGCTGGAATGAGGAAAGTATTTTAATCTAAATGTAAATTGATTTTTGGCCTTTACTTCTTTTTTGTTTTTGCTCATCTTTTTACTTTATCTAATCTTAATCGTAATCCTAAACAGTATTTTTATTTGGTATAAGCGACACCGATGGTAACATGAGTAATTAATCAGAAGAGAACCATTAGGTACCTATTTAGGGGACTCGCACGCCTGGAGAAGAATTTGCACTCATTGCTAACGGCTTTGAAAACGTCAAAACGTATGGAGTCCATGTCAATACGAGTTAGTACTATGTAATTTTCTTTGATTTTTCCATCTTGTTCCAGGCTCGCAAAGCGGCTAGCACGTCAAATATTTTCTCACTAACCCCTCAGCCTACCGTTAAAGACTATTCTTTTGCAGAAAACAAAACTTGACGTCAATATTAAGGGATAAGAACCTTTTTATACGGGTCCAAGATATAGTTTTAACTTTGCAATATTTCATTAATTTTAGAAGTTATTAAGGTTTTATAATTCTCGTAGAGTGCTGCCTTGCGGGACACCTTTGCCTCCCTTAGCTGAAAGAAGCTGTAATTTGTGATTCCAAAAATTGATCACTAAATTCTATGCGCTCTCTTCTATATAAGACAGAGTTGACGTATTTTTGTCCTTGTCAGACATTGCGTAAAAGAATAAGATAGCTTAAAACCGTTTCCCACGCATAACAAATTGGTCCAGACATCCGAGTCCTCAAATCATGCATCGCACCTGCTTCCTGCGCATTGTCTCAGATTTATTTATATCCCGCCGATGAGGATAAATGTGAAACGGAGACCAAACTCGGAAATTTCATCAAAAAATTGCAATATACACATTTATTTTTTTAAACTTGTACCTACTCGTACTTTATATGACCTATACAGTGTGTCCCTGGATCAAGTTGATAAACGAATAGGGATGATGGAGCAGCTAATAAGCTGTCGATTTAACCCCGATGTATGTTCAGAATTTTTTTCTACTTTCGGACATATTGATTATTTTAATCTGAATTTTTGTAATTTTCCCTATGTCCAGGTCACTTTTCATTAATTTAATGTTTTATTTCATAAGTTTTTCAGTGGGACATTTTGTATGGAGAATAAACTTAAAAAAAATGGGGGCAAATAGGATTTAAAACTTTATTAGCCATAGAAATTGTAAAAAATCGTTTACGTCACACCACGGAACTTTCGACTCCGTCGTTTCCATGGAAACTACGGCTATTTACTAATTATGTCCAACTTTTTGAACATATTTGACGCAATAGCTGTACTATAATGATATTAATATCTTGTAACTATTATATCTTATTATTCGTATTATATCTTAAAACTATCGTTCTATGCGATAAGTATAACAGTAAACTTTGTTTAGTATTTCAATATGTGCAGTTTGGAAGCAGTCGACCGAAGCGTGGAGGCAGCATTGGCGCCCGGGCGGGAAAACTGACATTTCAATGGACATTACAATGATGGATGAGACCTTCACCGCCATTGTCTCGTGGCGTAAGACAAAGTACGCAATAAACTGTCCAAAGTTACTGTAAATGCTATTTGAATAGTGTGAGGTTGATTTTTGCTTGTTGTTTGTGCATGTAGGCTGTATTTAGTTTTTTAATAAGAATCACTTTGTGTACTGATTCTAGCAAAACCTCTACTAATGCAAGAACGCTGAACAGTCTGTAGCAAAATAGTTTTCTTCGTTCCGATTCAATGCGCCCCACCCTCTGAGAGTACCGGGAATTAAAAACCGGTCAAGTGCGAATCAGACTCGCGCACCGAGGGTGTCGTACCGCTCGTCTCACACTTGGCCTGGTTTTATTTGTGGTTTTTCTTTATGGTCCGCTCTATAATTACTTCAAATTTGACTGTTGTACCTATATATTAAGTAGTTTGCCAAAAATCGTTGATGAAAAACGTTTCTTCTTTTTATTTTTATTATTTTAGGCCATTTTGTATCAAAACATCCGGTTATCTTTGCTTGTGATGTGGAATTAAAGGAGAACGCTACCGATATTTTTTTTAACCAACGCATATACACTTACGTGTTACCTAATACCTACCATCTTAGATATAAGAAAATTGCAAACATTCTTAACAAAAATAAAACGAGGAAAGAAGAACACTCAAATAAATTAGAGCCGACTAAAAGCCAACCAACAAATTGGTATTACCTACCTCTTAGTTGAAGGTAAATTGAATTAAATAGTCAAGACTCGTGATAAATGCAAGTATATAAACACTGTAGGTACTGTGTCTATGTATGTTAACACTTTATTGTACAATTGAAAAAAAAACAAGACAATGAAGTTAAAAAACTGTACAAAAGTGAACTTCTCCATTTAAGGGGTCTGTTACAGCTAACCCAATCATAATGAATAATAGATATAATTTCAATAACCCAACGCTCATATAGTTTTACAATAGGCAACTCAAGTGAAGTTATTAGTGAATTACGTCACTTTGTAGAACTTAGTTCAGGAATCTAACAATATCTTGGGTTCAGATGGGGTCGAGACGCTTATTCACCTCAAACACAATCTGCAAAAAGAAATCATTTTTTTAGGGTAAAAGTACAAATTCAAAGCCACAACGTATACCAATTATAACTCCACTATCGCGTGGAAACTCGCTGGACAATCCTCGCCGGAGTCACCGGGAGCCCATAAAACTGCGGGCCGAGATAAGCGAGGGGGGGCCGAAGCCCGAGGTTTTCAATTTCCGTCCCCCATCTCCCCTCCCCGCCCCCTCCCGCCCGGGGCCCGGTAATTTTATTAAACCCGGGCTGAATTTTTATCTCTTCATGCATTCTGAGTTCGTTCGGAATTCGAAAAGGGTCGAGTCTGCTAGTTATTTTTGTGTTCGGAACTTTTATGTCTTCATTTTGTTTTAAAAATAGTTTTATTTTATAATTGTACGTTATTGAAAACATAGAAGTTGTACGATAACATTTGATTTTAAATTTGGCAATTTGTGACACAGATGTTTTTTCATAGTTATACTTGTATTCATTTACTTGTAATCTTCTTAACCTGAATATTGCTTACCTAAAAGTAGGTAGAGTAGGTAAAAACCAGAATAATAAGGTATTTTCAAGTTCAGACGAAGACATTAAAAAATATCCTCCTACTACTTATTATTGTTTTCTCTGATGTGGATATATTGGTATTTATTTATGTATTTATTTATAATTATTTGTTTATTTATGCTTATAGTATATATCTTGTATGTAATTGTATATATTTACCTATCTATTTACAAAAGTGTCTTGTTATTGCTTGCGTGAAGTCTGCGCCACCTACTGTGTAAAATATTTTTGTTCGACACCATGTCCCTGTTAAGGTTGTCTGGAAGAGATCGCTAACTAGCGATAAGACCGCCTGTTGTTTACCTGTTGTTTTTGTTTTAATTTTACTGGATCTCTGTAATGTTTTTGTTTGGTGTTCAATAAAGTGTTTTGTATTGTATTGTATTGTATTAACTATTTTTCCTATTATTATTATTATTAATCTTAATACCGAACTAACTGTAAAATTAATAACAACAAAACAATATAGGTGCGCTAGCTACCAAATACCACTACTGTTGAGTCGTCGCCATCAAATTTATTGAACCGTACGAGATGCTTAAAAGGATCTAACTCCTTTAGAGATAGAGTTGACTTTAGCTATTGTTGAACACCTTATTAGTACGGCTACAGCGTGTTGTTTGCAACTTGTTTCTCGCTCTGATCTCCCTTTCTATCTAGTCTGTACAGATAGAGACGCAATGAGTTCCGAGCGTAAGAATACAAGATGTGCTAGGTAGGTACCAAATCCGTGTTTCCATAGTGGGTGAGGGTGGATCTAAAAACCGCGGCTTATCTGCTTGACGTATGTGATGTAACGCGACATTTCAAAGTAAGTTAGTATAATATACTAGCCGTCATGAATTATCAGTCCAATCACAATATAATGTCAATCTAGAAATCATGACAAGGTTATATTTCGTCTACGGTAAAAATATTTATAAACTTGTTCTTGATTGGCGAGGAATGCTCAACAGTAGTAGTAAATACTTCATTGATAATTAGTACCATTTATTAATTACAATCACAATTTTCAGCCTTCTTCGTCCCCTGCAGGATAAAGACGAGGTCGTCACATTAATCAGTAACATTAATTATTTTTTTAAATCTTGACAACTTAAAAAGTAACAACGGACCAAAACGAAGAAAACAGCACCGACAGCCCGGGCCAAGCCGGGGTAAAATACTCGTGCTTACTTTCATTACACAGCAACAGAGCCATTTTATTATAAGTAAGAGCAACACCTGCCACCAACTCAATAAGGCAAAATTACTTGCAACTTCAGCGTCTCTTTTTTCTTAATACACTCAGGAGCAAAAATACCGGGTCCGAGTGCGTTTTTCATACAAACGAGACTATTTCGAAGCCTTGGTTACTTGCCAGGGGTTGTTTCGAGTGAGGTTTAATGGTGGATACTCCGAGGTTCGATAGAGGAGATCAAAAGTTCTTAAGATACCTAACTGATCGCACAATCAGTTAACACCACAGCCGGACAGTTTGGGTCAGCATTTGGATTTCCTTACATTTCATTGCCATTTTAGATGTTTTTCTGAACATGCACAATTCCAGCGTTAACCGCAGATTCATTCAGATGGTATCCTGGGCACTCTGGAAGTCCTGTATCGATGCTCGCGGTATTCATCATCAGAATTCACTAAAAGCATTCCCTGGCGAGTAACCCATGCTTCGAAAAAGCCTCTTTATTATGAAAAATGCACTCTGACCCATTATTTTTGCTCCTGAGTGTATAAGCTGTTAAGGAAAATGGAACTCCAAAGTGATAACGCAAAACTCGCAGACGTTTTTTTCGTTTGTTAAGCCTTTCCAATCCAGTATAAAGCGGTTTTCCTAGTTATCACTCATGCGCTGGCTTATCTTTTATTTATACGAATGTTTTTAATTGTTTGCAATCATAGGTGGAGAAAAAGGTGTCATGGAAAGCCTAGTTGATTGACTTTATACCGTCTTGCTATCAATATAGGTAAGTATTACTTCCTTAAGAATGCTCCTACAACACTTCCTACAACAAATCGGTAGAAGTTTTAACCAAATACTTATTTCTAAAAGTTTTTCCTCTGAAACCTGTTCCTACTACCGCGGGAATATGGCGTTTCCACTATGAAGTGATTTCGCCAGTGTCAAGTATATATAAGTATAAATCAATATAGTAATAAAACACAGAATCCAATCTTCTCTAGGAAGTGCCAAGTTGCCAACGTTGTACGGTGATATGTAGGACAGAGGCCAAGATAGTTTTAACCTCTGTACCACTGCGAGTCCACTTGAAACGAGAAGTAAGATGCCAGGATACACGAAATAAGTCCAAGTCTTCTATCACTGTGCAACACAAAGGCATAAAATTACAAATCACTAACAGAAAAGAACTTTGAACACCTAAATACACAATAATACAAAACTAAAACCAATTACACATCCGCCATTTTTTACGTTGCAAATGGCTCCCAAAATACAAGTGAATGGGAATCAACATGTTATCATGATACGTCTGTCATTCAATTGAAATCGCATTGTGAGAAGTTGAGAATCCAAAACGAGACGCAAATTGAATCTTGGCTTCGACACGGGATCATGCCCATTCTCTCTTTTGCACGAGCCGGCAGCTCTGGCCAATTGTTGGCTGAATTACTCCCGGAATTACTAAATATAATACCGAAAATAAATTGCAGAATTGCAGTTTTCCAATAGTATCTAAATTTACTTCATATAATTTTATCATTCTTGGACTTTTATTACTTGATATTGTCTTTAGACGTTCTACAAAAAATCGTTCGCTACTTTAAGCTGATTGCGTTACTTGCACAAGGCAAGGCCTTGACAATATGATATTATGTTTAGAGGGATCAAAACATTTCATTTGTCATAACATCCACATTGCAGTTCGATCACTCGGGGATTTCATGCGTGTTTCCATGTGATACTACCCAAGTAATAATTATCTCCAATTCTTCTAACATAACAAAAGGACACGAGACGTGAAATATTTTTACAGCCATCAGGACCTGGACGAATCCAGGCTATCATTTGCATGAATCGACGTCACATCGTAAAGTTGGACACGTCGGGTCTGCCTGAATGAACTGCGCTTTTTAGATTACAATCAGAAGCCTGGCAGATTGATGAGGAACAAACGTTTGCCGAAATTCTCGGCTAAACGCTCCGCCATGTTTGCAATTCCTATGCCCATTAATGTCATGACATTTTTATTTCACTTTAGGTAGAATATATCTGTGTCAGATATTTGTTGAGCATTTGTAATAGTTCACTCAAACGTCGGTAACTTGTAAAAGTAACTCTGAAAGTCTGCTCCCATCAGATTTTTGAAGCACATTGGTAGTTCATCTCGTATGTTCTCTTACATCTTTTTTCTTGAACTTGATGCATCAAATATTAACTAGTGAATTAACATTGTCTCGTCAAAGCGTAAAATCTACATGTAAGGGCGTACATCCCCGGTTTACCCGCTTCACCCGTCGAGGGAGCGAGCTCGTATGACTTCACTCACGCGATCGACCGTTCGCCAAGAGTGTTTTAACAGAATAAGACCTCTGATTCTTGGATTGCAATTATGGATTAATCGAGGATAATCCTGCTCTTTTTTCCTTCTAACTTCCTCATCCAAAATAAGCTTGTTATTAGACCTTCCTAATCTTTGTAAGCGTTGAAATATTATGAAAGTGTGGATGTCTGCCTCTCAAGTAGGGGCATCAATGCGGGAGGTGGGACGTGACAATGGCACCGGCTCTCTCTACGTGTTCTGCATCCGAATCCTGATGCTTTGTCTCCTTTTCGCCATCTGGTCTGCGTAAAGGGTTTCTAGAAATTGGCGTTCGTTATAAGATTTATTAGATTACAAGCTACGTTATAAATTTTAGGTGAATATTGTAGTAACATGTCTTTGACAATTTTTCGGGCTTTTTATAATATTACCGCACTTGTGATGTTTGATGAAGTTGAGTGTGATAGACATGGGTCTAAGAAATTAAAATCTGGGTATGAAGTTGCCAGTATTAACTAGCGTTCAACGATCCGCAAAAGCAAAAGTATACTGTTTATTTATTGGTATAAGGAAAAACTAGTAAAACATGTTCGTGTATGGCTAAATAGGTTTGATTGTAACTTGTTGTTTTAGATCCGTCATATTTTATGTTCATTGTTATTCCTCACGCAAACAAAAACAAACTCATATCTGATAAGCTAATAAAAAAATATACAAAAGCGACAGAGGCAACAAAGGCTTAATCGCAACTTTTTTGCACAAGGCGCCCAAAAGCCACATGGTGATAGCAGACTCACAAATTCGCAATGCGACCGTTCTCAGAACATCCATTGTGGAGCAGACTCATTACGAAGCGCAAATTTCACCCGGCTCGCATCCCCTTTATGTATGCCAGAAATCACACACACCGCGCCTTTCAACTCTCTACTTTAACATACTACCGCAGAGTTCTGTCTCGCTTGAAGTTATAAATGAAATGAATTTTACCCCTCTGTTATTACGTTCAAGGCACCTCCGGAGCTCGGGTTCTACTTTCAAAGCTCTCACCAAACAGCGCTTCACCGCTTTGCATTTATTGTACAGTCTTTCAACGCAGGTTTTTAAAGCGTTATCCCGCTTTCAAGATACAATAGCGGACTAAAGGAAAAAGAATTCTGTTGGATCGGTATTTTCACAAGCCATTGTCGGTCCGACCTTTTCAGAAATGCCAAATGTTATTTACAATGCAATAACCGGATTTGTTTTTTGTGTTTATCATATAGCAAAGAGGTTTGCGCCTTTACCTGTTTGGGCGAGGTTTTATGGTTTTAAAAAGGTAGACCATAATTTATGTTGTTTAGGATCATAATTGTAGATGATGTGGTTATTTTATTCGTAATGGGTCTATTGTCTCTTGAAGCCGTTTTTGTGCAATTCCATACGTAGTTTGGTCAAGGGTTTCTTGTTATAATGACGAGCAGATTCTTGCTGCACTTTTTAGACTACAGAGTTACCGACCTTTTCAATAATGATACTAGCATGGTACCTACCTACCTACAGAAGTTTATTTTTTTTCTTCACCATACACCACTGCTTAGTGCCGACGAGAGAATTCCCTACATTCCAAACCTAACTGAAGTGTACTCCAAATATGTTTTGGTTTGCCCCCTAAACCATGCCACCCTCCCCGGCCTCCCGCCATGGCCCCATGGGCCCCCGCCTCCCTCTCTGGACCCGCTATATGCCAGTGCGCAATAGTCGACGCCTGATTTTTGGTATTGAACGAAACTACCCGTGGGCCTAACCAAGGCGAATTCTGCAAACGATAATGACTGCCAAAACCATTCATAGATATATTAACGCCTACAAAACTTCTATTTTCTTTACAACCACCGGCTGTCTACCGCTATTACACTTGTACTCTCGCATCTGACTGTACTTATATCCGTCTCTTATGAATAAAAACGCGAAGAAAGCCGATAGCTACGAGTATTATGGATATAGCATATTAAGTACGATCGAAACTCATAAAGTGCCTGCTTCTACTAAAAGCCCTTACTTTAAACTAATTAATTGTATTCTATTGTATTCCTAACCACAGATATTTTTTTAAATGAAAGCAAGTATATGTCTTATAGTACTGAGCCTACTGGGCCCTTGACAAGATGCATAAACACACAACAACAAACGCAATTGACAGAAGCACTCAACGCTATCGATCGGCAGCTTACGTCACGCCTATACATCTTCGAACGATTACCGAATGCATGCTGTACAGTTGTACCGTGTATTAGCTATCGCTAGAACGCCCTCAGACTAGGTAGAGCGACGATTTACGCAAGGTTGGCACTAAGAGAGATAGATGAGAATCATAGTCGGCCTAGGTGGCGAACAGTAGGCAATAAAAATAGTGACAAAAACATAAAAAAGGGAACATTAAAGTATGTGTATCTATTACTAGATATCCTGCCAATGTAAGGGTTAATGAGTTAATAAATCCAGATCGAAAACAGATAGAAAAGCGAATAGTTTACACATTCCTTCGTTTCTGTTCAGGATTAAATGAATCCACCAATCTTAAACATTTAGCTACTAAAACGTACTCTTTACTTAGTGGTAAAACTAAATCGAGTATAATCTCTTCAATACCGTACAAATCGATTCAGCATTTGCGTGGAGACAAGGAAATTGCGCATAATTCATAAATTTTCCGTGTCTCGATCTCGATATCGCACGGCTGGTGGCGATATCGCCTCTTGATAAGTTTCAACAACGTGTGCTACCTAACGACATTATATCTTTTTAAGTCCATTTTTATAGTTCGGTCAATAGTAAATTCAAAACTTTGAGTTTTACGGCTGCACTCAGAGTGTGAAGCCCGATTTACATTAGTCAAGGACAGTGGACAGTGGACAGTACAGTAGTGTAAACCGATGAGACAGTAGCGAGCCAAGTTGCCTTTCGAGTGGATCATTGTCCTTGCCACCGTAATTGCCACTGTCCTTGGCCAATGTAAATTGGGCTTTAATGACGATTACGTCGTTGCCTAGTGACGATTTTTCATACACATATTTGAAAAAGGAATGAGGTAACTGTCTCTATACTGCGTCATTTTGTTTTTTTAACAGGCATGCCACGGTAACTATGATCTGAGAATCATGAACATGTGATGCGATGAACATGAGGACTAAGATGGCATGCATAAAGGTATACTTGTAATCTCTCCGGTTTTACACTTCGAAATACAACAGTATGAACTCTGCTGCCTGGCGGCGGATTGGCGGACAAACATCGTAATTGGAGTTAGCTCCATCATCGTACTTAGTTTAATAAAAAAAATGTTGCATAGAGAATGCAAACGAGCACACAGACCACCTAATGGTAAGTGGAAACTGTGACCCATAGACATTCGCATTCACAAGACTGCACGGAGAAAACGAGGCTTTAGCAAAGTACCAATTTGGCTTGGCTATTTTTTTGCATTGCATGCAAGCCTAAGACTGCAAATGCGTTGACAACCCTTTGGACTAAGATGGAATGCCTCTATGCCTATCCCCAAACCGGAACACAACAATGCGAACACTGCGGCGGTAAGTTAATGGATATGATGGTGGTAGCGATCCGGACGGACCCTGCATAAGGTTCTACCACCCGCTTATTTGTATTGTTTCTAGCTTCACTGAAAACCAGCGCAGCGTGACGAAACGTTTCCCAACGTTTTAACGCTTTAGCTGAGCGAAGAGTGAAGACCATTTTGGTGGGCTTTTGTATCTTATAGTTTTATATTTACCTATATTAGATAGCTTAATCTTATGAATCTGTATAATAGTGTAAAATGCCTGAAAATAAACTTATTTTCTTTCTTTCTTTCTTTCTAATGTAAGTACCTATTTAACGTTTCAATTTGCTTTCTAATTTTGTTACAGTCTGTGTTATTTCTGCTTTCGCTCTTGCCCTAAAAAGTATCCAACCTTTTTATTCCGTTCTGGCGGCCCGGTACTATACTATTTTTCGAAAAAAAGGAATTAAGTATTTGTTACTTTACTGGCTGACAAAATGCTTGTTTCATTTGTAGTGGTATCGAACATTAAAATTTATTAATCACATAGACATTTTGTAAAATTTTAGAAAAATCTTATTACATAAGGCATCACTCGATCTTTTTACCAAATTTTATTCAATTTCCTTAATACAACTCAACTAACTTTGAGCAGGTGGTCTTCTCATGTTAGCGATGAATGGTACCCGCCATGCTGAACAGTAAACGTCATCCCGCTAAAAATAGTAATGATAAAGATGAATTACAAAATGAGATCATCCACGTAACCTTGAACTGTTTGTCAAGAACGTACCTGATATAATCTTCAGTAGCTACCTACCTGAATTTCATTGACGGATGTTGATACGTATTTATAATACTGTACAATACTGTAGTCGCTACCAACATAATAATATGGATAAGGATAGATAGATAGATTTACCTAGATAGATAAAAACTGTATTCATCCATATAAAAACACAACACAAACTGCGTCGAAGACCGGCTTCAAAGCGGAACAATTTTATTGTTTTCATTTTGTATGCAGACAAGCCTTCGATTTTCAAAATGAAAACGATTGCGATTGCGAGTGCGTTAGGCAATAGCCCCTCTGGTCACCCTTATCCGTATTATGATCTAGGTAATAGAGGTTATTTTTTTAAACTATTATTTTAGTTCGAAATTTTATATCCCTTAACAAGTTTTGTGCCAACTAATTATGTGAACAAATCTAGCAAGTCATCGGGGTGACTTGTAATTTGGGATTCTTGTGCTATTTCGATGGCAATGCAATATGCTACAATCGAGCTGGTACCTATGGGTAGTGGTAACTCATCGAGTTGAGATTAGTTTATCAGCACCTATATCAGTATAAAACGTAGACACAATCGGCAACATGTTTGATCAACATATTTCTGAAAACTATTATTATTTACTTAACTTTATTGGCCTATCTGGCGGCAAAAGAGGTAGAGGAAGGCCGAAAACAAGATGGGATGACGACATTAAAAACATCGCCGGTCCAAACTGGATGGAAGCAGCCCAAGACCGAGACAAATGGCTAACTTTGGAGGAGGCCTTCACCTGTGAAGACGGGGTTCTTGCTTAATAACAATAAGAATTTAGTTTTTCGTTAAAAATAATTAACACTAGAATAAGCAATAAGATTTAAAACTAACCATTAGCATGTAAATATTGTATTTGTATAAGATAAGCAAGAAATAAAAGGCTTTTTATTTTATTTTATTTTTATTATATATAAATATATTTATTGGCTTAGGCCAATATAAATATAATATAAATATATCTTTTCAATGTGGAACCAGGAGCTCTAGTCAAGATGTATTACGCTAACTAGCGTTTCTATTTGTTTCGGTTGTAAACCAATCGCGTCGCAGGTAGACTACGTGATACGAAGAGTCACGTGATCTACCAGTGACGCCATTGGTTTAAAAACGAATCGAATAGAAACGCTAATTAGCTTGTAATGCACCTTAGCTAGAGCCTCAGTTCCCGAGCACATGCTGAGCTGGCACTCCGTTTCGGCTATCTCATTTTAATTTTAATTAGTTATAAATAGTTACTTTTGTTTTTGTTTTGTCAAATGCATGTGTTTTTTTCTTTGTTTTATTTAATAGCCGAATAAATGAATCTATCTATCTATCTATATCATAACAAGCTCAAAGTAGCTACACACACAAGTGTAAACTCAATGACATGACATTACAGTAATTATGGTGTCAAAAAGCTGATCTAATGATAGAGTCGGAATTTGGCAAGACTGGTAATATAATCTCCACTGTAGGCCTACAATTGTTACGTACCTACTTGGAGCCCTTAAATTGATTACAAGAAGCAATCGATGATGATAATGACCATGCAAAAGAAATACCTGTCTACACTTGACAAAAAGACTTGTCGCGAGCAAACATTTCAACATGTTCTCAAAAAGGAATTTTCGTAACAACTTTAGGTATGTATTTATAGACAAAGCAATAAAATTATTAAACCATCGATATAAAATAAACATTTAGTAAATTGACTCGGCCATCAAAAACGTTGAACCGCTATCTTTGAAGTGCGGTGTCGGCATTTTAAGGTTTCTAACGCATAAGATAACGATCGGGCCCGATCCGAGGATCCAACGGTCAGCCGGGCGATAAATAAACACAAAAAATCCGACCCTCCGGTGAGACCGACGATTCGGCTTATTTGCATAGCCACTAAATAACTCAGTTAGGTAAGATTACTAACGTATACGTTTATGTAGACTAACAATGCAGACTTGATACGGGAACATTAGTACATTAACAACTACTATAAGACTCTGAGGTACCTCTATAATATGTGGTACCTATGTCTTCATTGCCTTTATTAAATCATCATCATCATCATCATGTCAGCCGAAAGACGTCCACTGCTGGACATAGGCCTCCCCCAAGGCTTTCCACTCAGACCGGTCTTGTGCTTTTCGCATCCACCGCGGTCCCGCGATTCTGACGAGGTCGTCACTCCATCTTGTTGGAGGCCTACCTACAGCTCGTCTTCCGGTCCGCGGACGCCACTCCAGAACCTTCTGACCCCATCGGCCATCAGTCCTGCGAGCAATGTGCCCCGCCCACTACCACTTCAGTTTAGCTATTCTTAGTGGTTACTAACTTACCATTATAGTTTGCTTGCACTCGCCTGCGGTAGATGGAGTATGAACGCAGTGGCGTCTGGCAACGTGCATCAGGCAGTCCTCATGGGCATGACCGAAGAACTTGCAATTACCTAGTTTTTTTCATGTTGCACACGTTTTCGTTTTCAAATTATTACTTTTATTGGTTAGGTAAACTTATTTGCTGGATGTTATGAAATGGCGTTAAACTAGGCAATTTTTGTGGTTTAAGAAGCCTTCTTATAATTAGGCAATTTATATGAAAAAGAAAACAGAGACAATGGCAGACGCAGATAAATAAAGTCAAAGTCATAAATACATTTACGTTCCCATGGCGTCAAATATATCTATACGCCCCTACGCCACTGATAATAAAGTCTATGTATTCTATATTTGGCCCGAATGCCTTTAACTATAGGTACCTATTGATTGTATGAAATGAAATGCTTTCCTATTATTCAGACAGGAAAGAAAAGTATGGTTTGTATGGAGCAGCACCGCCCGCATGTAACTTGACGCTTCTGCATCAGTTAACAATAAAGTAGGTATTTAACCCGATAATGAGGTAAGTTCTGTTGAATCTTGAGGACGGCGGAGATGACGTCACAGTAGGTGTTGATGACTAATGCGTAAAACAATTCACATACGAATACCATAAACACCAACAGCGTTTTCCTCCTCGAAAAGTTGACTAGGTACGTTATTCACATTTTTATATTTGGTTGGATTGATCTTCAACATAAATATTTACTTACTAAGTAAGTAGGTACCTATCAGAAAAAGAAAGTAGGTACGCTTGTTACTTTGTTTGTTTGTTTGTTTGTCCATCGATAATTCCACCAAACGCGTGAAATTAGCACAGCGATAAACGACTTCGCCTAGGCACCGCAAATCTATGTATACCTAGTTCACAGATAAAAATATCCTACAAAGAAACATGGGCAGCATTGACGTCATCATCATCAGTGTACTAGTCCACCGCTGGAAATAAGTCTTTCCTATCCATTTTCAGGCCCAGGACCTCTATTCTTCACGTTACAAGTGTTACAACCATATAACCTTTGGCATGTATTGCCAACATCACGATAGCTCTTATTTTCTTGACAGTAATGGCGGCCGAATTATAACAATACGATAACACGTCAAAAGCAATAAGGGTTTACCGTGTAGAATATCAGCCCAGCTCTTGCTAGTCACCTTGAGAAAGGTGTAGTTCCACCATTCAAGTAAGCCCACGACAGGATGAATCCGCAACTGTTATAAGTTCAGCTGTTTATAGGTATAGCTGTCCCACTGCCACTTCTGCTGGCTAATTCGATGACCTACGTCGATATCCTGTGATCCTTGTTACTGAACCGATCCTTCAGAGAATCCCAGCATAGCTTTCTCATAGCTCGCTAAGCGACTTTTGATTTGTGCACCAGCTTTACCGCAAGGACACACGTGGACAACAGGTGGGACGCACCGATTGAAGACTTTTGTGAACATGTACGGAACCTTAATTATTTTGATTGGTTAATAGAAAATAATCCGTGGTCGCTTAAACTGGTGGGAAACTGATGAAGATTTACAAAAGGAAACTAACAACCTAAGAATAAGCGGAGATATCCTCTCAAAACCACCAATCATTTTCTCGCTGTCCACTCAAAGAATAGAAAACTTTGATTTCGCTTTATTTTTACATATTCTTACATTGTGTGAATGGTACCTATCCACTAAGCTATGTGTTGTACTACCTATGGAAGTAGAGTCAAGTAATTTAATTCCTATACCACTTTGGACTATGTCAAAGTGACGTAATAAATCAAAACGTAAGATTTCTTCCTTGACTGTACGACGCTGAAGCAAGGAGCGTGTTTAAAAAGATCATCCATATATTTTAATTTTCAACAAGCCAGTGATATCAATAAATAATATCAAATTACTTACCATATTAGGACGTTAGTAAATCAATACTAACTTATCACCTTAAAATTTCGACATTATCTAATGACGTCATAAATTGACGCTGTAACGGGCGTCAGCGGAATTGAGTAGGTATTTGATAAGATACATGTTTATTATCCTACTGCCCTATATCGCTACAGATGATAAGGTAAAACCCGTGCGTCGATATAATATTAAATACATTATAAAATATTAAATGAAATAGAAAACAAGGTAAAATGTACGGTGAAAACGAACCTATAATACCTATTTTCTATTTCCTTCGAAACTAATAATAATATCGAGTAATTATTTTAATATAATGAACATGAATACTTATGCAGAGTATGCCCACGATTTCGTGCCTACTATTGCTCCATTTCTTTCCGTTAGTCGTTGAATGTCAAAAAAATACCTATTAAAAAATAAATTTCAAATTTCACGCCGCTTAGATATTTTTTTGCACAAATTGCATTATTCAAAACAATCAATAAACACAAAGCAAAAATTCTAGCTTTCAATTCAAGCCGATTAGCGTTGGATTGCTCGGCGAGAACATGGAAGGTGAACCAAATATCTACTGGGTCGCAGCGAGCCAGGCGACAGTGCTTGCGCGAGCATTGCACGGCCTTTAAGGGAAAACAGTTTTTTTTTTGCCTCTGAATAATCTGTTTCCCGGGGGAAATGACAAACAAGTTCTCAGACGAAATACCGGCTACAGGCTTGGATAAAAGTAAAATAACTGTAAAGATACCAGGTAATCGATAATTCGCGATAAAAGCTAGATATGGTCATTGAGGTGTGTTGTGCAGGTTTAGTTGGGGCAAGACTTTTACGGGAAAAGTGCGTCTTCTAAAGCGCCGTAAGGCCGTAACCCTCTTGAAAAAAACAGTGGTCGTCGGAATCAATTCTTTTCTATCGTTTTGAAAGAAAATAAACCGCTTACTTCAAGGTTTATTAATTTATTTAAATAGATATGCCTACGAAGCTTCTCCGTCATCATTGACCCGCCCTCCTCACCCTCGGCGTAAGACGAGCTATGCAGTGTACCTACCAACATTTAAAAAATGTCTAGGTAACTCTGTAAACAGCTTACCGCGTGTGGCGTTTCGTTTCGTTACGTAGATCCTTTATCGTAACTATGTACAGATTAGAACTAATTATTAGCCCTGGAGTCTTATACTTACTGAGTTTTTCAAGTGTAGGTAGGGATATTAAGCGTTAGTCAGTTGTTAAGGACTAGGTCGCCCCTGGAAGTATGACATTAAATAGCGTCCCGCCCTTGTTTCGCTCCGGTTTGAATAAAAAAGCCTGTGTTCATCCGGAATAATGTATCTACCTACCTTTCAAATGATAAAAGATTTTTGCGAAAAGTCCGTGGGTCCACCCCTACAATCTCACAGAATTCGCACTATTCCTTTATAATATTAAAAGTATAAAGTAGCCACAACGGTACTTTAAAGTTCGATAAAAAACAACCATAGTATGTTTTTCATAATTTACATTTCTTGCATTAATCAGACTCCCATCACTCCTCTATTAGTCGCGTCGGTGGAGATTGGCGATACGCTCGCTGGTGACTAGAAAGTAGAAACTTGCCGTAGGTAGGTATTACTATTTATCTTGCGAGAGCCAGATTCTTGATGATTGAGAAAGATCTCACCGCGCGACTATGCAAGAACCATGACGTACCTACTTACTTAGAAGTCTTTTGGTGTTATATTGGATTTTACACCATTCCCCGCGACTAGAGTTCATGCGGTTACTGTTAAACTTTGAAACCTTTCAGGCGGTTTGGGTCTAAAACAAATAGCTGATAAATTTATGCAGATGCTAACGGTTTAGAGCCTGGTTATATTGGTGATATTATGATCGTCAATAGGTATCATATTTTTAACAGAGAAAAACTGCGCACCGCCGTGAACGTGAGAGAGATGTGACCGTTCGTTCATCAATAAGCACCTTGTTTCAGACTTAATGAGAAGTTTCTGCGATTTTGGCCCCTTTCTTGCTACAAGAAGTGCTGTAGGTATTTACGCCATTATTTTAGTCTTCTATTAGTTGTTCTTTTGAGATAATCGATAGGTACATGAATAATCTACGTTACAATCTCTGCCATAATAAATTTTGTTTTTTTAGTGAAAGGAGCCTCTTCGAGGGAATAAATTCTAAACACATTAAGAAAACCAATAAATAACGAGCTGATACATTAGTAGAGAACTTGATATGTTGAAATAGTCGATTGTTTTGCGTGTTCTTTACCAAAAAACGATTATGTTTGTAAATAGACGCTACCTCAGCGCAAAGTACCATCTGTCAGGCAACTGTCCTCACACCCAACATGCCAGCTCTTTCGACATTAAAACATTACATATTCGCTGGCGGCACGCTCGGCCCGCGTGTCACGCACGCTGTATTTATCGCTCGCATCTCGAGCTGACAACAATGCGTCGTCAATGTGCACCGCGCCCGCATCCGGACCCCTCACGTAATCCAAAATGTCCGTTTTATTTTTCTACATGAGCCATGCCATGCACAAAAAACAAAGTTGAAATTGGAACGACTAAAGCGAGAAGGAAGCACGCAGTTGCCGGGCTACGTCGGGCGGGGCACCGCGTCGCGCGCTCCCATTGGCTCTCTCCGATCATCGCCCGCCGCCTGCGCGCGACGGCCAATCAAACCCGTACTTGCTCTCCCGCTCCCGCACCCCGCAGGCCTCGAAACAACGACGTCTCACGAATACCGACCCGATTCGACACGACTGTGAGTGCCTTAGTTACTACACGCGCGTTCTGTTAGCCGGACGCTTTCGCTGGCGTTTTCAGTCAAGTTTAAATTAGCTACAGTGGTTTCCTGAACGAATACTTTTTATCAACCAACGAGAATCGTGTGTTGGCGGTCAGAACAGGCTTCAGCCGCATTTATACAGGTATAACTAAGAAATAACTCTCCATAGCATACCTGAAATAGTACTAAACCTATAACTTTAATTCAAAAAGTCGCATCCATTCAAAATCGCGTTAAAAACGAGTATAATAGCGCCGGATGATCGAACGTAAAAGCGGTGTCCTCGTAATCAACGTAGGCCGTTCGGCGCGGCAACGTCGCGCGTAAATAATAGGGTAGCGCGGTGTTTCTCTCGCAGCTGGCGCGCGCTGGCAACGCCGCGCTTGCCTCCGCGGGAAGCGCCGCGCCGCGCTCGCCGACTGCCGAACAACCGAATATACCTACCTAGCGCGAACCGCTTCAATGACAACACTGCTTTCCTTTTGCAAATTACATTATGTTTAATGCATTTTCACTTTAAGTACGCGTTCTAAGACTATGCTATATTCTTGTACCTAATTACTATATTCATATTAAGGTGTGACCTTATATACTTAGTGATGAAGTATATTATATACAAGAAATATTATAAATATAGTCAGATTCTTATTCCAAACGCTCTGTGAAACATGTTTATAACGACCATAAAACGTACATGTGTTATGAACTGAAAATAAAGGACATGTTGATGAAAATAAAATTTGTTTACAGATATCGAGCGGTTGTTTGAGGACTAGTGGCGCGCTCTGTGGGCGCGCAGCGGGAAACGCGAGCGGGGCGCGCGGGGCGGGGTTCACCTCCCCCTGCTTCAGTTTCTGCTACAACACCGCACGGTGAGGCCGCGTCGCTGCGCTTCAGAAATCTGGGATCGTTTGCGCGGCAACTTTGAACAGTGACAGTGCCCGAACAGTTTTGTGACAGAGAGTGTGTGTCGGATTGCGGTGCCTAACCATTCGGATGCAGTGATCGGATCACACTTACTGGATTGCAGTGTTTTTCTTGGATTTGTCGTTCAATTTCGACCGCCAAACTGGGGATGCATAAGATGGGCCTCGGCGACAGCGTGTACGCCGCCGAGCGTATTATGAAGAAGAGGATTAGAAAGGTGAGCTTTAATTCTTTTTACGCAAACGCACGCCCCACGATTTTAACTTTGCACAACGCGTTTGAGCAAGATCACATATCGGCATGTTTATTTGGTGCTTTGAATGTTTGTTTCACAACATCGGATTGCTTGTTTTCGTGCGAATTAAAACACGCTTTGGTGATTTGTAGTGTAGAGAGATGCAGGGTTTGATTATGATTTAGATTCTGGTGCATTAATCCGAGCATTGTGCCGGCAGCAGCTGGTGAGACGGCGAGGGTCCTGGCTCCTTTCACGCGTGTTTATCGCTGCTTATTATTATCAGGGCTCCCCTTACGCGGCCTGTATTCTGAAAGTGAGGCCCCTACTGAGAATCTGAATGCTCCTTTGTAGTGTCTTGAGATTACATTAAGTTTTAGATGGTAAACAAGTTTCTCATGGACGTAAGGGTAGCCTTGTCTCTTTATATTTTGTTACTAACCTGCTTTGAATGTGTTTGAATAAAGATGTGGATGTATTTTGTTTTCTTTGATACTAGAGGTGCTGGGGTCGGGCGGGAAAGGTCATCTGGTAAGTTCAGTGAGTGGGAGGCGAGGAGTACTCTGCTGAACCGCCCACCAGTAGCTCTTGTTAAGCTATTTATAAATGAACCTGCGATATTCCCCGGTGTTTTCCAAGAACTAAGGAATTTAGTTACTACGATTGAGAATAAAATTGGTACTTGTAGGTTGGAAAGTAGAGAATATTAAATGGTACATATTTTCGGTTATGGCTGTGTTATAATTAGTAGGTTATATTTTATCATCGATTGATAAGTTCGGTAGGCAGTTCCTTTTTTATGTCATTAATAGGTAGATTATTCTAAGTCTGTTCATACAAATGCCAGCACATCTTTTAACCTACCGCCAAGCACCAGTGTTTACATTGTCGAGTTCCGGTGTGAAAATAAGATAACCGGTGTAATTATTAGCATAGAGGCATTCCATCTTAGACGTCAGGATTGGAGACGCATTTGCGATCTTAGGACTGCAGTCTTAAGATTGTAGTTTTAAAAATGCAAATCTCTATAACTCACGGTTCCCGTTTGCTAGTTTGTCTTGTCAATGTCTTAAAAAAGTTTTCTACCTACTTACAAAATAAAACGGACCTACATAATGTTTAGAACTATTAGATTGTTGTTAAAAAGAAACGTGAATTTTTGAAGCTTTTTTAAACTCAACTTGTTTGTTTGGTTCAAATCTTGCAATTGAATTTTAAATGCCTATGGAAATGTGATGTAGAAGCAATATTATGGTGTCTATGAGCTGATCTGATGATGGAGTCGGAGGGTCGCAACAGAATCGCCGTTGTCCTGAACGTAAGCCTACTTAGTTTGGTCTTGACAAGTAGATGTTGACAGTGCAAGAGAAAAATAATACCGACAATAAAAAAAAATGACATTTTTTGACAGAGACTTATAGTTTTTTTGTAATCACATCAAACTGAACTGAACAGAAAGACGTCCATACTTTTTTTTGGTTTATTTGCATGAGCTTTGAAAAAACCCATAGTTAAAAAAAAAAACTAAATTAATAACTATGTTCCATTTTAAACACGTTTATATGAATAAAAGATTCTTTCCTTAAAAAAATCAGTATATGCTCTAGTCATTAACAATCACTAGACTAAAACAAAAGTTGAAGAAACAAAACCATCTCTTCTTGCCTCTGTTTGATTAAATTCAATTGCCTTATCAATATAGACGGGAACTATCCTATCTAACTCCACACAACAACTGTTCTACCAACACACCAGGCCCCTTATAATCCTTTGTCCTTGTCCCCTTGAGAGCTAGTTGTGACCTAATTTAACATATTTATATGATCTATTTGGACACATCGGTGAATACCAAGCAACATCCCGTAGCCCACATTACATGACTGAACTTGAAACCATCCACACGTTATTTCCAGCAGCATTCTTTATTCAACATAATTTCCTTTTAGCTCACGTTTATTGCATTTTCCGGGGAAATCCTTAAAGCGTTGCATATTGCAGTTTCCTGTCTCCCGTGATATCGGCTTAGTGGAGGCGGGGGTGGACCCCCCCACAAATGTGTCAGGGTCATATCTGCGGACCTGCCACTCTTAATAACCGATATAGAGTTACGTCTAGTGGTTATCTCACTTTGTTTAAGTCACTAACAAGTTATTTTTAAAGGCGTTTTGACGTGCTGATTAATTTTTTGTGAGGTTTACTTCTTTAGGTGTTTTTAAATATTGTAATGCTCTTGAGCTGTGCTGTATAATCCTTGGTGCTTGCTGATCGGTTAAGAAGAAAAACCCGGTCTAGTGCGAGTCGGACTCGAGCACCGAGGGTTCCATATCTAAGACATTATGCTTGGTAACCGCAAAAGAAAATACTCATTTTGGTATGACCTTTAATTTCTATGCAATAAGGTTCATTTTGACCAGCCTACATTATAATACAGATTTTCAAAGTTTTTTGTTAAATTCAAAAACTGTAAATTTTATTTTTCCCTTAAAATTTAAGTGATTATCTATACGTCGAGATTTTTTAAGATTTTTTCATTAATAAACTTCGGAGATAAGGGTCATTTTATGTAGATACATTTTCAAAAAGTACACCACACAAAATGAACCAAAAATTCTCTTGAAATGTGCAGATTGAGCCCTTTCGTATGACACCCCATTTGCTATAATCAAACTACTTTCATTTTTCGACCCCCACTTTCTAAACCCCTTTATAATTATTTATAATAATTAATTTCATATTTTTTTACTAAAAACCGATGCGGGCAAGTAAGTTGTATAACTATGCCAGATTTCAAGTTGATAGCATTTGTAGTTGCTGAGAAAACCTGCCGTGACATACAGACAGACAGACAACCAAGTCGCACCATAAGGGTTGCTTTTTTACCATTTTGGTATGGAACCTTAAAAATTATGGTCAGGCCCGTATCGCTGCTAAGAATCGCCTTGTTTTTCAATTGTTAGATGGTTAGTATTGGTTCTTAACCCACCGTCTAATCAGTGTATTAATTTCCACAAATTACATCTCACAAAGTATTACTCCTAATCCAAAATAATGCTATTTAAAATAAATATAGACAGCTATGTCTCGTTGATCGAAAATATGGGATATCTTTTTGTTTTGCAATTAAGATATTTTTTGTAAACTGTTTCGTGAATCAGAATTCATTTGGTGAAATACGCCTCTTGAATGAATTCCCAAGATTAGATTTAAGAATGCTGTATTTAAATTATTTTTAGGTACGGCAATTACAAATTTCTTTAGTTCAGCGTTTCATTTATAATTTTTTGGCAAATTTAAATACCTGTCTATCCATAAGATCCGCGACAATACTAATTGAAAAATACTGTTGGGGCAACAAAGTAAAAATCCTCCTCATAATATTTTTATTACTGAGAAAAATGACAAAGAAAAACAAAAAAAGTGCTAGGTAGGTACTTAGTTAACATTAACCAGTAAAAAAAAAACGGTTCGCAAGATAGAGTACGAAAACTAAGATTTATAGAGTTAGGTATTACAGTAAGAAACACTCAAGTATTAGGTATCAAAGAATAATTTTAATAACACAAACTGTTTTTATTTTATTTTATTCATAGTTTACGGTTCACATTTGGACATACCTATCGTGAAGCCTTCATTTCACTTTGACAAACTGCAGCGAAGTCAGCCGCTACGGCAATGCCGCGTCAAATTTAGGAAACTACTTAATACCAATATAAATAATCCTATATCAGTGGGATTTCAACCATCTTGTGAGCACAATAGAGACTACTTCTATCCGATTTCGCCTTTTCTTATTATCTGTCCGCATGGTCTAACGTCGTCGTAGCGTGTCCAATCACGCGAGTTTTGTCTTTACGTTATATATTTAGAACTCGTTTTTGAATGGCGCTCGGTAGTCAATAAAGAAACTCCTACAGAGCGCTGTGACCCTGGTATCTCGGAGCGAACGCGCCAGTATTCGGCTACGGCCGAACAGACGTCGAGTGCGCATGCTCCCCGCCGGTTTCATCGACCAATCAGCGTTCGGCACTCGGGTGGCTGGCACGTTATGCATTGTGCACGTCTTATTTTACGAAAACAAGCGAGTTCAATTGACTGATACGCGGCGTTTATAAGTTTTTGCTTTCTTTAATCTACTAGAGGTAAGAATAAACGTTTCGCAACAATAGCTGTAAAACTCGGTAAGCATTCGTTGTATTTGCGTGCAGATAGGTGCCACCACTTGCTAGCAATATTCGTCGTAGTTCCCGGGCGGACTGTAAGATGGCGCTGACATGTAAAGTTTTCACCCGTGACATTAATGTCGAATTTCACTAAACAATTCAACAGACTGGTAGGTAAATCAAGATAGGCTTCTCGATACGTTTTGACAACGTTAAAACCTCATCCCGTCTGTTTAATTTTAGTGAACTCGACATACCTACCGTGTTTAATGAAAAATCCATATGTAACCAAATTTAAAATTTATTGAAATTGCGACTCATATAAATAATCATATTATGCCTTTTATGAATGATTTATAGATCATTTTAAAGTACGCTTGAGGGGCACCTTTGTGCCACAAAGTATCAATATATTTTGTACTTTTTTGCGTCCAAGTATTTTCACCCTAGACTGTCTGAAGAATTAGGTCAGTCGGTACAAATATTTGACCAAGCATTTTAAAACTACTTAAACTTTATTAATACGGGATAGGTACTCGTTTTGCCATTTATAAAATAAATGGTAACGGTTCCCTAATTCACAGGTCACAGCAAGAATGTTAAAAATGACAATAAAGACGCCGTTATTCAAAGGTCACAGATCGGAACCCAAAGGCTCGCGCTCGGAAGCGACACAAAGCGACCAAATTTTCTATAAATAATCGCCTGACAATGCGGCGCTGTAATTTTATCCCGGCCCTATATCGGAATGAAATAAAAAACGCAAAAGGAACAGGGAAAGCTGAGGAGTAGGTTAACCTTTTTTCTTTGACGGTGATATTCTTTTCATTAATTAATTTATATACATTCAAATTCAAATTATGATTGAAATGAAGACGCATCTGTCTTTGCATCTCTGAATCTGGGGATATATTATGTAGGGATGATCAGTCTATTATTTTGTGCACAGCAAGCTATAAATATTTCACTTCCTTCCTTTTATGCACAGAGGTAAAACATGCAATACAAAACTTTACTCTAATTAATGACTATTAGGTCCCTGGAATGTACAGAACTTACGACATTAGTTTAGTGGAGTAATATCTTATGAGAAAAAACAATTACCGCGGGCCTTACCGCGTGAGATCGCCAACTATTACATAAACCAACAGGGTTTTCAATCAAATCATCCTGTAAAGCATTTTTTTAATCACCTGACTAAACGAGAGTTTTAAGAAGGGTCTTAAATATTACCAACAAAAATATTCTATTTTACAAGGTTTAATTTAACTTGCAATGTATGTATGTACGGGTCAAATCTCACATGCTAAATTTGACCCACTTCCCGTTAACGGAATCGACTGAAATTTGGACCAAATATGTAAACCCGATGACATTATAAAATTACCTACCTATCTAAGAGGTGATCTGATGATGGAGTCGGAAGGTGGCGACAGGATCACCGCAATTCTTAACGTATACCTACCGTGTTAGGACTCAATAGTTTGGTCTTACAGTACTTTAAAAAAGTACAGTCGGCATTAAAAGCTTGTTTCAAATATGAAATGTTTGACAGAAAGTTATTAAATTACAAGTTTAAAGACGTACAAGCAAAAAAATAAAGTAAAAACAAAAACGTAGGTAAAAAAATATTACAAAACTGTTGCAGTCGTATCCACTGCCATCTCTGTTCAAATTTATCCTTCGTTCAATATTATCACGAGCTTATATACCCACCCGTTCTGTAGGTACCGGGCCCAAGCTACCCTTCTAAAAAACTATGTGAAGGGTCCCCCTATATTTAGAAAGCATACTTAATCGCGTACACGTTCGCTCCGAATATTAAAGCAGTGAATGGGGAAACGTCATATGGGAGCCCCACACAATTAGAGAGAAGGCATTGTCTGCGCCACTTGCGTCGGATGCCGTTACACGGAGCCAACTGGGAACGAATACAATGCAATTTCGATGTAGATTTCTCACAGTTTTTGGCCAGTCGTAAGTATATCCTTCGAGATCCGATAATGATCAAAGATGCGCTATGATAGCCATAAACATGTTCCTGGTAAACTCAAATTCGGAAACGTTCTCATCACCAATCTCAATTCCACATTTGAAATTTAAAACGGCGCCAGAGAACGTGGAAACCGTTGCAGTAGACATAAAAAGAGACAAGTTGACGCTCCGACGTCATTATAATAATGCGCCTGTTGCCCCGGTCGTTATGCCCCACGCATTATTATGTAAATGTAAAACGAAAGGAAAGGTTTTTTGTACCTTATCTGATGCAGATAGGGATAGTAATTAGTGAAGGATGTTGCAGGTGAGATGTTCCCACGTGATGCGAGCTGAACTAACGTTTTGCAGGACTGTATTTAATTGATACTGTGTCTGTTGATTACGTAGATGACTTTGTATTTACTGAATGTAAGTTTTTTTTTATGGCAATGGCACGCGAGCTCTCCGGCCGCCTGATGTTAAGTGGGATCTGAGAACCATAGACATTTGAAATCTCAAAACTGCAATCCTAAGACTTCAAATGCGTTGCCAACCCTGAGGACATGACAGTTGGAATGCCTCTATGTTAGTAATTTCACCGGTTGTCTTATCCCCACGCCGGAACACAGCAATGCGAACACTGCTGGGCGGTGGGTAAATGGATAAGATGGTGGATGGTGATCAAGTGAAAAAAGTAATTTATTGCTATGGCATCTGAATCATAAAGCCAAATGGCCGCGACGCAATTTAACTTCACGTGTGAGCTAATGAGCTAAAATGTCTCTAAATCATGCATGATTATTATTCAGAATAATATTTAACCGGCGTTTTGTTGTCAACTTGGATTAACCAGTTACCTATGTACACTTTTTATACTATCTCCTTCTTCAACTACTTCATTAAACGTTTTTCCAACTGTATCACCTTAATAAAACAAATTATCTTTATTATGGCACCACTTACCAGAATTAATCTGCATAATGCACCATTACCCATAACTCTTCTAAATCATCTGCAGTACCCTTCCTACATCATATTCCAATAATGGAATGTAATCAGTTCCGCCGCCGCGAAGGGTATGCAAGGGTCAGTATTTGAAAATATTCGCCGGATTCCTCTCTTGGCATTGTGTTTATTCTTATCTACCCCGTAGGGCAAGATTACTCTTAATTGAGTTATTACTTATATTTACAATAGGGATTTAGCTTCGTTGGAATTTGTCATTAACTCCTTCCTTCCCTCTGTCCGTCCTTCTTTCTGTTATAACAAAAAGCATCTGTACTTAAAATATATTACTACCAAAGCTAGCTTGACCTAGTTCTGTCAAGTTTTTTTTTTCGTTTAAAATTTTAGTCTTGAATCCACGGCTTTTTTTTATTTTTGCTTAGTTAAGAGGGTTAAGAAATACTGATGACTTGAATATGAAAAAGGATACCAAGAAAATTCTTTGTGATTTAATAGCAAAAAAAATTTCATTTCCAAAACCGTTTCTTTCCAAAATGCCTGTTTTAGGTTCTGTTGTTTATATTTATTTTATTTGTAACGAATTAACCATTGTTTCTTTCTTAAAGCAAGTCACACGTGACGTTGTGTCTTCAAAAACTATAGTCCTCCAAGTCTGATTCCTGTGACTTAATTTGTGAACTTGTAGACAAAATAATTTCCCTTGGTCAGGAGGCATTATAAATACGCGCCGTCTGCAAATCAAATCAGGACGACGGTGTTCTTCACAAGGGTTTGTTCTGCGCCTCGGTCACAAGTGGCGCGTGAAGGGTCGCCCCCTTCGATCTTACCCTTACCTCGTCGGTTTGCTTAATTTACCCAATGTAAGCCCTTGTTCAAAGATCTGAGCCTAAAAACTTGGCTCAGTTCTAGTTATGGATGTAACATTTGTTGAAGACATTTTAATTTAGAAACTAGTTTTTTCGCGACACACCAACCAACTTTCTGCAATCAAAGGTAGCCGATGCGCTATTCCAGACTATAATCTATCTCTGTGCCAAATTTGGCAGACGTTCCGGCGTGATTGAGCATATTAGTAAGACGTAAGTTGTGCTCATCTCTAAAAGTTATTCGTTAGACAAGAACTTGCAACGATCTGGATTGTATCAAGTAGGAACTAAGCAACGCAAATCTCGTTTTAACACTTAGGAGCCAAATCGAAATCAATCGATAATCACATATCTCGAGTAGAGATCATAAATAAAGAATCGGCTGTAGTTTAGGAGTAGGTCGCCAAAAGCGGATCAGCAGAAACACATTTTGAATCTTAAAATCAAGGCCAGTTAGATAATTATGTTGGATTGATGCGATTGATAGATACCATAGTTTTTTTACGACGCAATTTCCTAACCGATTTGTGTTTTATGTGTTTCATAAAATCAACATAATATGTATATTGGTGCCTTGGAAAGTGAATATTTTACAAATGCCATAGGTATTCCAGTTTTAGTCTTCTATTATTTATCCTATTCATAAGTACGGATACGGATATTCTTTTTATTTGCACTACAAACCCTCTATTCAAGCGTTGTATAAATCCTTTTGTTGTTCGGTTTAAGCCGGCCGTGATCTCTAAGCCTGGAGGCATTGTATTGTATTTGATGTTTTATTTTGCTCCAGTATCATCTTCAGGTTGTCTTCTAAATAGTTAATAATCTCATTAATGTAAACAAGCTTTCTCTCTATATATTCAGTGGTTTTAATCAGATGCCTAAAAAAATTCGATAGGATCAAAGCAATAATATGAAATTTTTCTGACGTAAAATTAACATCTATATTTCAAGAATCGTATACTAACTTACTAAGACTATAAGAACAGAGTTGCTTGTATAAAATCAACTTATTGTTAACGCACTATTTAACACGTTAAAATTTACTTATCACTAGCAAATTACTTCCAACTGAGCTACCGCAGCCGTTCTCGTCTTTCCCGTTTACATTTGGACGCGTGACACTGCATCGATTTAATTGTCGTGAGTCGATGACCAGGAGCGCCGTTGGGCGTTACTCACTGTTTACAGACTGGCTGTTAAAGCCATATAGCTCAATCGAATTAAATAGGTTGTCATTTAAATGTATTGGTAAACTATTACTATGAATGATATTATTGATTGCTAAATCAAAAACTTGGTACTCATACACGTAAGCTTAATGCAACATTATGAATCGTAATCGTGTGGTGATAATGTACTCTTATCTGAAACGGCAACTGTAATAACTTCTGACTGACAAGGCGATTTGTTGTGAAATTAAAAGCGAACCGCACGTCCACGTGGCAGCGCAGTTGCAAAACGACTGCCGTGCCGGCTCTGCCGCTCGCCCGGCCCAGCCCTGTTCTCACCAGACTTGCTTACCTTGTCTGGCGTATCAATTTTCTCCTCGCTTCGAAATACTACAGCGCGGTTCTGCGCTCCTAGTATTTGAGTTACGAAAGAATACGCGCGAGACTGCGTCGGCTGATAAAAAAGTATTGTTGCGGCGGCCTTGTTTTTATTTCATAACAAAGATACCCGTTTCACTCATATTTGCTACCAACGAAGCTTCGTAAATAAAAGCGTATTTTTTTATTACGTTTTATAAGTAGCTTCTTCCTGGCCTTGATTACAGGCTTGTTTTGGTATTTGCTTTGAGGCCTTAGCAACGGCCACGTCACGTCTTCTGTGGAGGTCTGTACGTGCTTGGAATAATTCCACACACGGTGTGAATTGTCCAGAACTCATTGGCAATGCTCCACGCGTTGATACAGTCTGGCTGCCAACCTAACTGGATTGTGAATAATTTACGAACTCAAACCGGCCAAAGGCCGAAACTACAAGATTGATATAATAAACCGCCTATTACTATAGTTTTGGTATCGATAACATAGGCTTAATCGTATTAGGTTTTGCTCTCCGGCCTGTTTGTAAACCTTTATAAGCTGTGTTAATTGATTTAGACATAGTAATTTCACAGTAAATTTGATTTATAAACATCTCCGGCTACTCGGGTCGGGTGTAATTTAATTATCATAGTTGCAGCACTGTTTCCCTTATTAGGAGGTGTTATGAGCGTAACGTCTGCCTAGTTACACTCGTCTGGCCTTTTACGTTCATGCTTATGATTAATTTCAGGTCGTTGTCAAACACATAGTTAAACGGCTGTTTGTTTAACACTAATAGGTGTTTTTTCGATAAGTTATTCAATTTATCATTAGTTAATGACAGCTAGAACACTGTCAATTTTTTTGCCATTCCGTACACTCCGCTTATAATGCAAGTTACAACAGTTTATAACGGCAAAATACCCATTCCAAAGCCATTTTAAAACTATGGACACAACTTTTTATTACGGAGGAGCAATAAAATTCTGGAGCAAAGCCAAGGATGTCAGATCACGAGAAGGTATCGGTAGGTATAGCAGTATGGAGTAAGCAATCGATAGCGAGTGTCCAGGACAGCCGGGAAATGGAGTGGAAGAATAAAGCTCGCGGGCAAACGAATTGTGAACGAGATTTTTAATAGAGCAAAGTTATAAAGTGATTTGTGGACTTCTATAATTTGTTGATAATATCAAAGTGAAGTTACTGCCAGTTTTTATGGCTTTCAGGAAAAACTGTGATCATTGCTTGAACCATTTTAATTTAAAAAGCGAATGACTGGACCAAAACCTTTGTCTTTAAATTTGACGTTCTAGAATCATTTACAAATTATCTTCATTACCAAATTACCCTAACGTCTCGTTTAGATCTTGCTTCATTCTTATCAATCTTTGGCATATTCTTCAATCTGTTAAATCATACACAAAATCCAGTCAAACTGACCAATTCCAAGTTTAAACTTTAATATTTGCATTACTCCGTAGCTGTCGCAATTTGCGGGGCTTTTCCGCAGCAGGACCCCGAGTGGGAGGGCCGGGGTGGCAGATTAATGCTCTCCGGGGACCGATCGGGAATCCACCCGAGGCTTAGTGGCTGTGAAATGTTCAAATGCCCTCCTTTGTTACCGGTTACGTTTTGTAGCTGTGAAAATCCACTTGGTTACTATTTTCAAAGTTTATTGTTCATCGTGAGACCGCCTTGTTGTTTCTGTGTGATATTGCGCAGAGAGAATTTACAGGCATTGGCTTGTGTTTAACTTGGGTTGAGTGTTTTGTTGAGCATAATTCTGTTGGTTATTTATGTTATTAACATTTGCATCTACTGCTATTTAGATCTAAGTAGAATCTCGAAACTGGATTTAACTAGGGGCTCGTTTATCGTCGTTCCCTTGGGAACTATCTTAACTACTAGCTACTACTAATCTACTATACTACTCACTCAGTGTACCTACCTGCAAAATGTTACATAGAATGGTTGAAGCGTTGAACCTGTGGACACCCAACCCAATAAACAAAGAATAATTTTTTGAACGTAGGTACTAAGGTTTGGTTCTTAACAAGCACATGCTACACGGTATAGGTACCATATTTTGAGCTACATAATTTCCCATACCATTATTTCAAATTACAAATCTGTCTCAGTAAATCCTTATAAATATCAACTCTATAATATCACCACACATCACTAACCAAATCCCGACCGTCGTTCCAATACAAAGCACGCATTATGCAAGAGCACAGTGCGTTAATTCACAAAGTTATCACGACAAAAACCAACCATCACTATACAGTATAAAGCGCATTTTACTCTGAAAGGCATGGTGCGTGACTGTCGTCGAAAGCGTGACGCGCTGGCTGCCCATTAACATCCTGCGAGGAATGTGGATTGTGTGGATACATCCCGGTTGGACGAAACATCCCGGCAGAACGTCAATACAACTACCTAATAACACTTAGGTATTGAGGACTAGAACTAGGCGAAATGTAAACTAGGCATTTATACATATCAAACTCTTTTGAGACTGACTGACGGACTGATTGACAGACAACGTGAAGCCTAAACCAGCACCTGCAGCACTGGACATAAGGACTTGAAATTTGGACGTAATATTCCTTAGGCACCATAGTTACGTTGCAGGAAACCGTTGGATTCAAGCGGCGCCGAACCGGTCCTTGTGGCACACCTGGAGGGACGCCTATGTCCAGCAGTGGACGACTGGACGTCTTTCGGCTGAAATGATGATGATGATGATGATGGTGATGATGATGATAATGATGATGATGACCATAGGGGTGTACAAAGAAAAGATTTTTCGAGAATCAAACCACCACGGGATGAGAGGTGGAGTAGCGGGAAACTGATTCATACGCGTCTCTGTCCTCTTAGTTAGAAATAAAGTAGGTCTTGTGGTTAATGCCTTGGACCTCTATAAGGTTACATTATATTAGTGAATCTAGCTTCAACATTCGAATAATACTGTTTGGTGTATTAATGTTATGACAACTCCTATTCATTTAACAGTAGGTACTAGGTATAAGCTTCTAGGTATTACAATATATCTGCCATATCGAAGCAAAATAGGCTTCCCAATTGAATATAAAGTCCCTTTATGGTTATCTCTGCATTTCATGTAATTGAGTGAAATGTTTCCACATCAACAATGGAATAGACTTTATTGGTGATTGATCATTACTCTTTTTGACATAAAATCATACCGAAGTCTGAAAGTATTCAAAAGCCCTAGAAAACATGCAAAATGTATATATAGGATCAATGTAAGCTGTCAGACGTGGCGTTGCGAGCCTAGGTACGCCAATTTCATAGAGGTAGGTATCTTATCTAGCTTCACTGATCACTGCCATTGCTATCTTATTATTTTATCCTCCATACTCTTCATAATCTACTTTCGTAAAAATAACCTCCGTTTTACTATCGCCGCAGAATTCTTGAATTTAAATAGACTTCTTTGATGATGTCAACGCCAGCAATCATTTAGTCGTAAATATGTTCGTTTAAAACTCGCTGATAGTCTTCGCTAACCAAACGATAATAATATCACTCACTCGGAAAAGCGTCTCATTTTTCGGTTTTTGCATTACTATGTTTACAAACGAAATATTTAACCAAATTCCCGTGTTTCCCAGGTTTTTGAAAGTAAAAACTATAGGTTTTTTTACTCCCATGTGTTCGAGAATGTGTCGTGTCCTAGGCGTCCTTTGAGTCCAAAATTCAAACTTGAATATGATAATAACGCCACATAAAACTGGACAGACTGAAAAAGAAAAGTCTGTTACTTTACTATGCACCTTTCTACGTGAACAAAAAGATACTCGTATAGCTTGACCAACAGGTGAAAATAAAGCCACAGTACATTTTGGTAGGTACGAGTATATGAAGCAATTGAATCATGTACCTACTTATAGCTAATTGGTAGATCCAGAACAATTCTCTCGCACCCAAATGTTTTTCCAAACTCTTTTGGCCACTATACAGTCCCCCCATGACAACCCAAACTCGCCAACACCTCCATCTAAATTACTGTCATTCTTACTGAGATGACGTCGAAATTTGATTTGAGAGCACTTATAAAATTGATCGCACAGCGAGCTATAACGAACGCAATCTCTAACTCCTGAGGGTATGAATTTGAATGTAATCCGATTGAAGCATTTAATTTTGAAACCCTCGGCGTTAAAAGGGAGGAGGGTGGAGGTTGGGAGGATTGGGGTGACTAATAAGCTGCCGTGATTAATTTTTCAATGGAACTTTCTGAAAAATGGCACTTGTTGATCGGCTGCGCCTAACTGCTGAGTGTCACGAAAAGGGTAGTGATTTTGATTGATGGTGTTTACTTGTTTAAGTTGTAAGAGCAGGTTTTCAGCAGGTTGTTAATGTTCCTCCTCTAAATAAATACATCTGCAAGAAAATGCTGCGAGAAATGGACAAAAGTGCTATCTGACAGTGCCTAAGTGGTAGTTTAAACTTGCAAGTTGGTGTCGGATAGCATTGTCTGACATTCCTCGCGGAAGTTTTGTTGCAGATGAATTTGAGTCTTCGGACTGATACTTCAGTATACCTAGCTTAAAAAGATGTAGGTAAATTAAAATTTCACACGTTTAAAAACGCCTGCGCTCCTACATATCTACTAGATACAAACAAACAAGTGAATAAAACGCCTCAACTCGCTACAGAACTTTGCTCTTCCTATTCAGAACGTGTCTTCCAAAGACAGCACAATATTGAAACTTGGCTTGTAAGTGGAATCAGGGCATGTCACTTAACCCCTCACGCGTCTGATTTGTGCCCCGAGCCAACCCGTGCGATGCGGGTGTTCTGTACGTTCGTTAAAATTAAAATTTGGTTCGTTTGAATACTTGCATCAATAAATACGTTGAATTTATTCTACATTGCCGTCAGCTTAACTTGTTTATACCTTCAAGAGGGTTACCATGACAAAGCAACTAAAGCAGCAGTTCAGTTTATGTTGAGAAAGGGACAGAGCTTTATAACTGCTATAGCTCTGTCTCTTTCTCTCAACCTAAATTGAACTGTTTTAATTTATCATGCGTTAACCCCCTGGACGTCCTTACACTTGTTGTACGTTCATGTTGACTGTTAAAATGACACACTAACGACAAAATAAGAAAGGTAGTCAGGTACATACATTTCAGCGAGAACAAATGAAATGCTTTATATTGAAAAACAAACTGACTATCAGCCGCCATCTCAGTAGGTAGGTACCTATTCCCTCCTTTGTTTTTCATATATAGCTGACAACGATTCGCTGTTCACTCATTAGTTATTCTACTTCTTCTAAACTTTCTCCTTTCCACTATTGCCCTCCATATTCATACTCAAAACTCTTCCCGTCACATAACTTTTGTATAAGACTATTAATTTACTATCAAAGGTTTATAAGTTGGTCGGTTTCAATGACTGATTCCTATTTTCGACATTTCCCGGCTTCGTAACTCGGAAGTTACGTTAAACAAACTCCTCTACTACCTTACTATCTACTTATCTACGGTGTTATCTACTCTACATGTTTTTAAATAATAGAATCAATTAAACATTTTTTATCAGTTACCAACTCCAAGAACTCCAAAATTATAACTAATCCACTCCTAATAAACATTTCTGGACAAAGCAAGAATGAGCCAACACAGGAATGTGTCGAGGTAAGAATATGACGAATAAAGAATCAATCGTTTATATTAAGCAACCTAACATGCCGAAAATCAGATGCGATAATAGGACGATCTATGTAAAATGTATGCATTTTCGATATCCAGTCAGTCGCGAAACCACCTTTACCGCTTACAAGCTGACCAGCACCTTATAAAGGCTCATACCATTCAATGTCCTAGGTATAAAAGTACCTACTAACGTAGATATAATGGTCTAAGCCTCTAAGGTCTGTCTGTACCTTAGAATTACGCATAGAATGATAGTTTCATCCAACCAACGCGTCAAACTTGAAGCCATAATTGATGGAAGCATGCAAATGTCATCTTCTCGTACGTTTCGAGCGACGTCACGCACACAAGTGCGCAAATAATGTCGTAATGTGTTGACCAAATTTGGTCTAGCTTTAGTGGCATCACATTGGTGCGTGGACTAGTTTTCTATCCGTTACTATTTTAAGATAGGATACTGAATTTAAGGCGACGTTCGTTAGCAATGAATAAAGGATAGAACGAGTAAAAATTTGTCGCCGTCATTTTAGGCTTTGATTACTTATTTAGAGCGGGTAATCTACATTGAGAACCTTAGTTGTGTTAGGTGCAAAGGTCTATAAAGTTTCCATTAGTATCTCAAATATCGAAACTCACTTCGCCGAATTTTCATTTCATCGACAGGCATTTCCACGTGCAGGAATTTTTCTTTGGGGTCGCAAATCTAAACTAACGTAACCTACGTAACGAATACTCAAGATAACCTGAAAACTACAGTCAGGAGCAAAAATACCGGGTCAGAGTACCTATTTCGAACCCTTGGCGAGGAATCGCCAGGAGTTGTTTTGAGTGAGGTTTAATGGTGGATACTCCGAGGATCAATAGAGGAGGTCAAAAGTTCTTAAAATACCTAACTTAATTATCGCACAATTAGTTTACACCACAGCGGGAGAGTTTGGGTCAGCCCTTGGATTTCCTTACTTCTATTGCCATTTTAGATGTTTTTCTGAACATGCACAATTCCGGCGTGAACCGCAGGTTCATTCAGTTGGGTATCCTAGGCCCTCTGGAAGTCCTGTATCGATGCTCGGGGTATTCATCATCAGATTTCACTAAAAGCATTCCCTGGCGAGGAACCGAGGCTTCGAAATAGCCTCTTTAGTATGAAAAGCGCACTCTGACCCGTTATTTTTGTCCTGAGTGTCTATAGTTTCAGCAGAAATTAGTTTTCGATGAAATGAAATTCGGTGAAATGATACATTCGATGAAACTATCGTCGATATTTCAACGGGATCCCACGATAGCAACTGTTACGCAGAGATTCCGTTCTTGCTAATATTAATGATTTAATTTCCGTGGGTAGGTATATAGATTCTTTGTTTTAAGTAGGGAAGTAGCCTTGATAAGTAGCCTACCTACCCATCTTGTTCAATAAAAAAACATTGGCCTGACTAAAACAGCTCAAAAACGTGTGTGTTGTGTAGTTAAGATCTGTCTTCCAACTCCAGTGCCACATCGTAGCACTATTTCTATTCTATCTCCCAAGTAACTTATCGTCGATGTCAGAAACCCAACGTATCGACGTTAGAGTGAAGTCGCGTTAATTATTCTCTCTAATTACTATTCGCGTTCCGATCGGCGCTAATTGGCGTCTATGCATCCCAGACGCGTTCCGCCCATGGCTCGATTATAACCATTAAAAATACCAGCGTAGCCACACCCACCGTGCAAACCAACTTGAACCTTATCGCGTTCTCCTCTAGGGTTATATCGGTAGCATTTGTAAAATGGTAGGTCGGTACGGACGAGCGCGGGGGTGGGGTGCGACGTGGAGGAGGCGGGGCCCTCCCTTCGCCCCGCCCGCCCCGCTTCTCGACCAATCACCGCGCGCCAGCCGCACGAGCTCACCTTGCCCACACGTCCCGATGACTCCTTTTATTTTTAAAGGATCGTTCGAACCGAATGACTGTTTAACTTGATGATCTTTTATTTTCGTATATGACTTGTTAGCGTTATAACGGTTTTGATTTGTTCTTGGACATCGTTACCGTTTATTGAATTGTTTTTCGTAAGCATATAATGTTGAAAAATAGGAATAAGTACTTAGAAACGGTTTCTGGAAACTAGCTTCCTACATACCTACTGAAGCATTAAGAAAGTAGGTTGGTACTTACCTATCTACAATTAGGATAGAAGACAATTTAGATTCTATTTCATGAATAGGTGAGTTTTCATCTGTTTTTATTCTTGTACGCATTTCTAACTTACCTATCTATGAAAATTCGGAACACTGAAATAAGTCGTTGGGAGAAAATATCGAATTTACGCAATATATGTGGATTATACACCTGATAACATACTAGAATATACACCTGAATACCTACTCGTTGTCCTACCGGCTTAAAGTTTTAAAACTATTCTTTTGCAAACTTGTTTTCGATAAAGCTGATACCTATGTAGATAAGTAGGTACCTGATCTCTAGGTGACTTGGCCTAATGTTGTAACCAGTATAACCGGCTGCACCCCAAATTCCTGTAACTTTGACAGCAAGAGAGTTTGAGCCTCAAGGCTTAATCTGGAATACCAAAAACACAACAGTTCACAACATCGAAAACAGAAAAGTTTGCGACATATATAAAGGCTTCGACACACTAAAAACAGGCCAGGAACAGCGCAAGTAGAACGCGAAAAGGGCACACCAAACAGGCGGCGTGGAGCAGTTTGAACGCGGGACTGTGGTAATAACTTGGTGTCCCGCAAGAGTTCAATGTGTTCCATGTAACTAAAATACGATACCAAACAAATACCTACCTACGCATAATTGAACGTCACACATCACACATTTAACTTCTTAAACGGCAGACAAGAGGCTTATCTCTGTAAGCGATTTCTTCCATGCAACCTTAGGTCGAACTGCTACTGATTTAACTACTACTTACCAATAGTCAAAACTTTTCCTACTCTTATATCAAAAAGTGATCTACTATAAAAATTCAAAATAATATTCGGAAACGTCGCACCAAAGTCACAGCAAGCGGCCGCGTTCCATCTCACCCTCCGCCACTAAAACCAATAAGAGGCGAGGGTTCCCGAGATCCCGCCCAGTCCCGAAACGGCCTATGTACACAACGACCAATGGTGCCTGTACCTTATGTATATAAGGTTAGAGTTGGTTTTCGTATGTGCTGTGTTATAGAATTAAGAATGGAAAGAAGTAATGCGTTTTATTTTTGGTCGGGTCTGCATCGTGGCAGGTAATTGTGACGTGGTACTCGTGGTAGATATACATTTCGAGTTTTATTTGAAATGGAATAGAATTTAATAACATCGCTTAAGTCAAGCGGGCCACAGATATCTAAGTTTCTGTTATATCTGCCTCATCATGTTTTATATATTCGCCGGTTCTTAAACTTTTAATATTTAGTCTATCAACATGTAGAAAATTTATATGAACGTATCGGTAAACGCCTTTGTCGAATCAAAATCTTACGAGACAAATTTAGAGCCGCCTAAAGATGGATATAAAGGGCTATGTTTTTTTTCAATTAGGTAGTTTTAGTAAGTAGGTACCTACGTATTCTCTATCTAGAAAACAATAATTACCTAACTAAAAACAGTTGCCGAGAAATCAACATAGGGATTCACTAGCGGACAAATGTCCCACAACACGCGTCGACGGTGCGGCAATGTCGGTTGAAATGCCAGACTTCGCGCGGCATGTGTCGGCAGCGGCGACGAACGACTGCGCAACTATGCAAAACATGTATGGCAACATCGCGCGACACGTGTCGCCGTGGCGTGGCGTGACACCTGTCGTGCGATGTCGCCAGATTACCTATGTCAAGTTAAGTCGCCCGACTTCACTTCCCATAAATACCTACTAATATTTTTCTTAATTTAATGAGACTACTTTTATAAATCCTAAATTATCATTAAAAAATTAAAAAATATGAAAGTAACCTAAGGATGATTTTTAAATACCTATAGGTATCTACCTACCTAAATAGTCATCGATACTCCACTTGTCATAATTCGTCGACTTTTTTTATACTATAGGTACTTATTGCGTCTGATTGCAGCCATTTTTATTTTTTATTACCTTCACATCTTTAGTGAAGTGACTAACAAGATTAAGACAAATCTATGAACATAAGAATCATTGAAATCGGTTCACGCGTTTTGTTTCTAGAGCGCCACAAAGGATCAAACCAACACAGACAGGCTGATAAACACATTAGACTTTCCGAAAATCGAATTTTACTGAATGGTACCTATATATTTCCATTCGCAAAATTTACCGGGCTTTTTTTTTCAGCAGCTGTTCTTGCCAAAAATGGTTCCATTATTACTAGAGATCATAATATCGCAAGCTGTACTTAGTTGTTTCGTATCTAAATACTTAAATAGTAAATATTATTTTCACAGAGTTGATTTAATCCATGAATTTTAATAATTGCATGACTACAGGTTTACGGTGCATGTATGGGTATTGAATAAGCGCGAGTAACGACTGCAATAAGGGCTGTTCTCGGTTCGATTCCCGGGGAGATAGCCAGCTGGCGCGGCAGGTGCGCACTTGGCCGTCTTTTGGCAATTATTCTTTTAGGGGCCTTTGGAAAACGGTTCAACGTCATTACGTCATGATGCTTATACTCGCATACAATTAAAGCTAGATAAATTGCTTATTCGTTTATTAGCTAGTTATCTTGATTTTATCAAACAGAACATCCAATTATAATGAACAGTTAATAACTATTGTTTAGTATCACCGGTAATCGGTTAGCGTGCCTACGTTGCAGTTGCAGAATAAATTACAGAACCCTTGCTCTTTCACGCGAGTAAGCGAGTAAGTCATTAACGTGCCTATAGGTAGCCTGCGACTTCAAGTCTTATCACGTAGGTATAATCGCGACTCGATGCAAAAACCCTTAATTTTTAACTTGCGCCACTCGATTATCAACCCTGGAAACTATACGCCCTGGTGCATTATAACAAAGCTTGAATATGGCGCTTTGCGGCAGCTTGAAATCGTTTATTACGTCCCACCCCTAGCCGACGCCAGTCGCCGCACGAACGCGTTCCCAACGAGACCTAACCGCCCGCTCTCTTCTTTCAGGGTACGGTGGAGTACTATGTGAAATGGAAAGGCTGGAAGCCGAAGCACAACACCTGGGAGCCGGAGGAGAACATTCTAGATCCGAGGTTGATCCAGAGCTTCGAGAGGGGGGAGGATTTGAGGCGCCCGAGGAAACGCGAGCGCGAGCATTCGCCGGGCGAGCGCGCGCGCAGCGTTTCCGAGGAGCGCGCGCCGCCGCCCGGCAAACGCAAGGCGCAGGTCCTGTCCCAGGAGTCGGGCAAGATCGGAGTCACCATCACCATGAGTCCACCCGCTAAGCGCCACGAGACTAAGGTGAACGGGAGCCGCGCGCCGTTGCCGGCGCCGCCCCCAGCTGCCGCGCCACCCGGAGGCGCCGCCGAGCCCACCTCCCCTGCCGCTGAAGCTGCCGCACCGAGAACCGGACAGCGAAGAGTACCCCATTCCCCTGAAGAAGCTGATGCTCACACACCACCAGAACGAGAAAGGCGGACGCAAACGCTGCCGGCTGCGTCGGCACCCGCGGAGCCTAAAGGCGCCCGCCCGCCGCCTCCCAGCACTCCTCAAGAAGACGAGGATTCGTGGAGCGAGGGCCCCACGCCAGCCCCTTCTCAGCCCCGGCGCAACGCCGCATTCTGGCTGGCGCGCTCACCCGCGGCAGACCAGATCTTCATCACCGACGTCACAGTTAACCTTCAGACGGTCACCATACGCGAGTGCCGCACGGAGCGAGGCTTCTTCCGAGCCCGAGAAGCTCGCCCCCTCGACGTCACGTAGACCGACCAGCATTTAGTGAAGGAACTGTACAGTAGCTAGTTATTTAGTGATTAAAAGACCGGAATCTCGGCTCCTCATCGACCTAATCTTGCTTGAACTGGTGTAGTGCAAAGTGCCAGACAATATTCACCTCTGGTTGGACTCGGTGTGGTTTAGAGCCGTTCTGGACAAGACCGTCTAGTTTGAGAAGAAATGTTGGTAAAGCTACGCAGTCTTGGTATAGGTACAATGTGAGCCTGAAGCTGGACATAGTCATTGTCGATTGTTAACTATACTTAGATTATTTAGTCGTTATTCGCTCGATGAAATATGGTTGTCTAAAATCCGTCAGGCTGACGTCACTTATAGGTTACTCAGACGTCAAACTAGCCTGGACCCTCGAACACAATTCGGAATTATATTAGCTACTTCTCTTGGTATTCGAGTATAGCTTAATAGCACTCACGATAATTTTCGGATTTTGAATTTCTGAGTAGGTATGTACACCCTCTCATTTGTGCGGATAATGACAAAAAAGTAAGGACTAGGCCAAGTGACTACAAAGTACCTAATTAATATTGATTGGTCTATTTGTAAACGTACCTATTACATGTATATTTTAGTATGCCCAGTGATTCCATAATCAGCTTAGCTTCGGCCGAATTATTTCTTACATATATAATAGGTAATTAATTGCATACTTTTCTGCGATGAATCTCTACACAAACCACTTTAAAATCACCTTTGTCCTTTGTATGAATTAAGTTACTTTGTTTTAACGACGAATTAATTTACATTTGTTTTATTTTAATTGTTGTTGTTATTTATGTAGTCTTGGTTTAATTGAACGAGTAGGTAGTTAATTTAAGTTATTTATACAAATTCTTTCATTCAACTTCTTTCATTCAGCACGGCTAACTTTTAGGTAGTAGGTACCAACAATGTAAGTAAAGAAAGCAATAAAATTATAAAAATATATTTTAACCGTCAGTATGAGTAGATAATTCAGTTTTATAATAAATAGAACACGAATATTATGTAGTAGTTTTATAATAACACTTTTAAATTTGTATTAAACTCACGTAGTTTTCCCAATCTGCTTAGAAGTAGAATAGACCGTATATATTCAGAGTCAAAGGTCAAAATACCTGTGACACAAATTATTTGTCTACCCCCATTTTTCCCGACAGCGCCAAGTATCGTGTATGTACCTACTTATAGCGTTTTTATAACAGCGCACTCTGTTGGTTTATTAGATGAACTAGTTTCATAGTTTCGAGAAATGAATTTTGTTCTGTGGTAGTAAGTTATTTTAGTTATTTATATTTTAAGGATAGCATCTGAACGCTAGTTTGTGATCCTAAACCTTTATTGTTATTTTGGTTCCTCTAATATAAGGAATTGTAATTACGGAGGTATTCTTGAATGAAAGGTGTTTTCTTGATAAGTATTCTGAACGTTGTAAATATTGTAAATATGAATATGTTTTATAATGTGATAGTTTCGCATTGTAGTCTGTAAATAAATGAGAATGAATTAGATCAAAGACTTTTATTTCCCTGTTTACATAAAATTATTACGAAGAATCCCTAAAACTCAAACCAAAATCAAAATAGCTAAAGAGCAAGATTAAAAAAAGTAAACAACGATACGTAATTAGGTGAATTTACTGGAAATACCTGTTTTGATACGATGACAATCACGTCGGTTGGGGTCACCAATGTAGGAAGAGAGGACAATCTCTCTTCAGCCGGGTGTTATGAATGGGGACATTGGGGACCAAAGTCCGTTGGGATGAAATTGGAAGTTGTATAGAGAATAGTTCAACTGACTGGGGAAACTTCGTTAGCGCTATGTATAATATAATGTAACTATAGCGTAGTCAGGTTCACTTGCGCTGTCTGTCGCTGGTGGTGCAGTTGAATTGGTTGTTATTGTTACAAGATGTCGCTAGATGTCGCTGAATCGCCACAGTCCACAGTTTCTTTTAATATTTCGCATTCGACGGTCTGTCTGTAAAGTTCAAAATGCGGTTACGAGAGGTGCAACTACAGTATTCTCAAGTGCCATCATAATATTACAAATTTCAGTTCAAACTGCGTCCTTTTTTTATCTATTCCGCGATGGATTGAGACCATTTCTGGAAGACGGTTTAGAAATACTACGGCGTGAAATACACAGAAGCGGCGCGGCGCAGGTAAGGCGTAGGCGCGGCGCAGAGCCTAAACCGCATCTAAGCCATAGTTTGTCCTTATCTGTCAAATTCAAATGTCACAACGATAGATAAGGACAAAGCACGGTTTAATTACACCACGGTTAAACAACGTTTATTAGTAAGGGGGATAGAAAATATCCAAGACCCAGAACAAATAATCGGACCCATGACACAAATATTTGGCCATAGGTAAAGGGAATCGAACACAGGACCGCTGACTTCATAGGCCGGAACCAATTAGACTAAACGCGTCGTCAAAACATTGTACCTATTAAGGGCCTGGTTGTATAATATAGGTAAGTACCTATGCCTATTATCCATATAGGTAGCTTCGCATTTGCGACTTGTGTGTGAGTAACTGAGTCCTTTTTGATTTTTCGTAGCCTTGAATCCTCTCATTTCTTTGCTAAAGGCTTTCATGGTAGGCTTCGTAGAGAGACTGAAACTGAAGGAATTTTTCACGAGTACATGGATGACCTTGTTTGTTTCTATCGAAGCACCAACATCTGGGACTATTGAAAATTATTAAGAGACAAGAGGCTATTCATCTTTTGTACTCAAATTTTGTATTTTTGTGCAATAGATACGGAAGTAGTAGGTACAGTCACCAGCCATCATATATTAGGTACTCATCTGATACGTTTTAAAAAAATATCTGTCGTGACGGGGAAATGAAAGGTTTTGTCAGTGCAATTAATGCCGATCTCAATAGCTTCGTTTGTAGATGGCTAAGGCTCAGTCAAGTAGAATTGGAAAACTATTTGATAAAAATAACTTACGCGAAGCTTTAGCCAGTTATAAACGGCTAAAGCCATGTCTGAGTCTATCTATACTGTACACGAAGTACCAACGTATAGTCAGTTATATGATAAAATAGGTATAATAATATAACTGACCATACGTTAGTACCTACTTCGAATAAACGATACAAAATGGTTACATAGTTTAAACTGTTCCGGCTTCTAATTTTAAGTTATATATATGAATTATATCATACGATACAAATATTAACCCACTTATAAAAATAAACACTGAAATGTTTAAAACAAATTAAAAACCTTCGAAGTAAATTAGGCAACATGATCCAATTTATACCCAAAAACTGCTGCTCTGGTTCTGGTTGCCACTTGAAAATATTGTAATTCCATCTGTTATCACGTCAAAAACAGACTTGCCAAAATATACGGTCTGCCAATTACGCGCAAAATATCTCAAAAGCTCATTATTTATAGTCTGTAGATTAAAGTACATGGCATGGCAATACTAATCGGGTCAGTCAGTTTGACAACAAACTTATCGATCGGCGCGTCGACGTTTGACAGCTCGGGTTTGGTTTTGTATGAGCTTTCGAATGTATCGAACGACAACCGACGCAGTCTAGCAAACAATCCGGCGATCTGTCTTCGAATATTTCATGAATAACATTGCAAGTTCAATGTTTACGTTTTGCGGCGCCGATTTGTGAGGCGATGGAGTGGTCGAAAGAGAAGACTTTGAAGTTAATAGAGTTGTTGCAAGTGAACGCCAGTCTTTGGAATCCGTCTTTGTGTGATACCCGAAGAGATAAGCAGAAAAGGAAGGAGGAGTTGCGTGGGATAACAGAAATACTTGGGATTTCGGTGGCTGATACCACGAAAAAGATACAGCATTTGCGAACACAATATAATAGAGAAGCGGCAAGGGAAGCCAGGGCGAACGCTGAAGACCCAAGGGACAGATATTTAAGTAACTGGTACGCGTTTGAATACTTGCACTTCATGAAGGACTCTAGTAAACCTTACAGGATTTTGCAACTGGTAAGTAACTTTTGTTTCATACTTTTAACCGCCGTCAGTCCGCTGCCTAAGTATTTAAGAAATAGGCGATAATATACTTAAAATTCGATCAATAGTGGCAAGAATTACGATAACAGTATACCTCTGTGTGAATGTAAGCTGCTTGGTGTAGCCAGGGACCGGAAAACCCGTTCCTTTGCTTAAGCCGTTCGAACGGCTTACCCGTTCATACGGTAAGCCAATCGTTTCGGTAACCTCTTCACCGGCTTACCCAACGATTAGATAGCCCTATTACGCCGGGATACCCTAACCGTAACCCTTTTGTAACCGCTTACCGAATGTCGTTGGGTTTGATATTTATTTGAATAAGCGCTTACCGTTCGGGTTAGGGTAACCCTTTCGCTCCCTTCCCGCGCGCCGTGCGCGCCGCTATTATTACGTGTATTGGTATTGGCACGGCTTTGAAGCGCGCGCGCCGCCCGAGTTTAGGTTTCTTTAAACGGTCCAATAATATGTCGTACGTAGTTTGTCAAAGAACTAAATTTGCTTGAAGGTATTTTAAGCGGTAACACATTCGGAGGTTTTGATACTGGTAAGCGGTAAGCCAAATTAACTCGATCGAATGGATTATCCGTTTAATGTGTGAACCGATTAAGCGCTTACCGAAATGTTCGGGTTTATAAAAATCAGCGCTATAAAAACCCTTTAAAAACCCCGGGTTAGGGTAAGCGGGTCCGGTCCCTGGGTGTAGCTCATTCTTTCAATATTTATGACAGGGGATTGACGGCGGTTAAAACGCCCGTGGAATCACCCATGTAAAAAGTTTTGAAACTTACATTATTAAAATGTAAAGTTGAATTGTAATATTTAGTTCTTATAAATTCTTAGGCATTTCTTTACGGGAAACAGGGACCTGGTGATCATAATATTTGGACACTCAGTGGACAGCAGGCATTATTAACAAAGAATGGAAATTTAATTAACATTGTCACTTGGCAAGCAACCTGGTCATTTGTAAAATTAACAAATTTTATAAGATTTTGTATAACTTCATTTATGTCTGTCTTTTCGGGTCAAATTTTCCAGTTTAAGAAGCCATGAGCAGAGGAGGACCCTAATATTTCAAAAAAAAAGTTTATTAAGGTAGGGTCCTTTTCAATCAGTTTACTACGGGCCTCGGGTGGTATAGTTATGCCACTACCTGTAAGTCAATTTTAAACCACTTGCCAATGTAATATAATGAAATTTGGAATAAAATAAACTGAGGGCAATGCAGTAGGGTTAGGGTTATGGTCTTTAACCCTTAAATGGATTCTGTCCCTTTTAAAGGACTCATCAGTTAAATGCTCACCCTTCTAATTTCAACAAACTGTCGCACAGATTCAGTACCAAGTGACATTAATAAAATTATCTCTTTCCTACTTATGCATTAAGAAAGACTATGCATAAGACCAAACCTGACGCGAGCAAATTAAAAAAAGAAACTATTTAATCACTTGAAAGTTTAACGGTTTTTCTCTTTTCTAATGTTAATTTCTTGTAGTTAAAGTTTAAAAAAAAAACCACTGAAACATGGAGAGATCATTTAAGGGTCAAGAGCTGATCTGGTCAAGCTGTAATGGTGGTAATAGAATCTCTGCGTTACTTAGTGTTGACCCACTTTTATCATTGAATTAACTCAAAATTAAATGATGAATTGACTGGTCGACTCATTGAATTATTGACTTGAGTGGTTTAGTTGGGAATGTAACAATATAATTTTCATATTTACTTATTCCTTTTTCATGGAACTTAATTTGTATGAAATACATGTACATGTGTATGTTTTGACAGTAACATGTAAACCATGAAGGGAATGCCAATATCTAGGATAGAGGCAGACAGGTTATCATCCTCTAAGGGGATCTGTTTACTATAAACTTGTTATAAAATTTCAGTGAAGCTGTAATAGAAAAAATCAATGGTCCAATTTGTAATGACTATCATATAAAATTTCCAGGAGGATCATTCTGAAGTGAACAGCAGCCTACCATCAAATGCGGACAGCTTTGTTGACTCACTTCACAATAAGCTTGCCAATGGTTCGCCGCCCCACAAACTTCCCAGAACGGACCTACACCTAGTCAAACCAGATCTGCTTTACACATCTTCACAAATATCAAGAGATGAATTCTCTGTATTTGGAGAGTACATTGCCAATGAATTACGGTCCTTAAAAGGTGAAAAGAACCTGTTAGTGTTGAAAAAGAAGATACAGGATGCTATTTTTGAAGTGAAAATGGGAATGATAAATGAACCAAAGACTGAGGATAATGCATGCACCGTATATGTCACAAGTCAACCGCAGAACCCTGCACCTATTCATAGTAAACTGTACACAACTCCTGTGATGACCACCACAGCACACATAGATCCGTTGACCTCCCAAACACCCACTTCTGGGATCAGTGAGATCATCATTAATGGTGCCTGCCATTATTCAAACTTTAAAGTGGATACCCAATAGCAGTGTCATCCACTTCCCAATGGGGGGGTGGATAAAAATGAAGCTTATGCCATTAGGAATTAGATGATGTTGTTTCAATGAAAAAATCTTGTACATCACAAAAGTAGGTGGAAATGTGAAGAGCTGTATACATTTATACATGATTCTATTGTCAAGGTAATAAGAGTGTATCCTCCTAATGCCGAACGAAAAATTCAGCATGTAGTCACTACGGCCGCGTAGTCCTACCAGTAGTACTATTGTTTTATACTCATTCAAGCCCAAGTACTTAGAAGACAAAATGGCGGGTTTTCTATTAAGTCTTACTGGGAGGACCGTGGTAAGCTATTGGCGGGTTTTCTATTAAGTCCTACTGGTAGGACCGTGGTACGCTATGACTACACTACTGTCGAAGGAGCTGGGTCTGAATGACAAAGTTAATAAGTAGGTACTATGGGTAAGACCTTGGGCCTTAGGAGTGTATGTAGATCATTTTGATCTCTTTGACTGTTCACCTACTTCTGCTGATGACTGTATATCAATATGATGGTAATGTTTTTGATCTTATTTTCTTATTTAATTTAGATCATTCGTAATTGCATTTTAAGATTATCGCAAGTTTCGCTTGATTGAGATTGTGACAAGCTAATAGTACCTACCTACGAACAGTGTGAGTATATGATATGATTTTGGTACGATGTGTAGTAATAGTATTTGCTAGTTTATACCAATGCTAAATATTTACCCCCTTACAGATTAAATGTTGAGTAACGGTGGTGTAGCTAAACCTTGTCCTTATCTGTCAAATTCAAATGTCACAATGACAGGACTAAATATGGTTTAGCTACACCACCGTCACTCAACGTTTAATTTGTAAGGGGGTCAAAATGTACCTTACTCAATTATTTAAAATTAGTGTAAGCACTATGATCTCTTTTTTGTACATAATGTTAACTTATTAATCTTATTAGGTATCTAATGCCATGGTTAGTACTTGCCTTAATACTGTTATCGACTTGGCCATGCAATTCAACAATTGACAAATTTTTTTTAACGTGATCTAGAAAAAAACATAGGTACTTATAGAGGATGTCTCAAACACATACAATTTATTTTGATCTTTTATTATGAATGACGTCATTTTGTTTCTAACCACCTTTTGTTTTTTTTGAGTCTAGCCCCTGTGTCGTAGAAAAGACCATGTGGCGTAGCTCTTAAGCCATTAACATAAATGTGTTTACTATTTCAGTTAAAAATTTACAAAAATTAAAAATTAAATTGTTTGCTTTACAGACATACCTCATCCGGTTCCAATTGCCAATTGGTTTGTAAGCAATACCGGAACTGGTCCCTGTGTTATGTACTAAATTATCCCATGGTTTCCAAGCCTTGTTATTGACATTCAGTTTTATACAGGGTGTCCCACAATTCGACGTCAACTCGCCTAGGGCTGATAGAGCAGCTTAGAAGCTAACGATTATGTATGTTCAGCGATTTTTACTAGTTTCGGAGATAGAGCATTATAATCAGTTTTTTTGTGATTTTTCCTTATGTCCTCGTCACGAAAAATCCTTAATTTCATGTTTTATTTCAGAAGTTTTTCAGTGGTATCTCACACAGCGATACAGCGAAGTTTTAAAAACCCTTTGCTCGTTTTTTATGTATGTGTTTTTTAAGTAATGACAAAGTTTGTTTCTTCATACTAGGTGTCCCAGTGTTTGTTTTACACTTTGTCTCTGCCTATAATATTTAAATACATCCCTCGATTCTGAAGTGGTGACAATGGGACCAACTAGAAAGGACACCCTTTCAAACATATTTTTTATCAAATTTGGTCCAGCGGCCTTTGACTAATCGGGGCAAATACCTACAGTAAAAAAATACCCGGTGTATTGAGAACCTCCTTTTTTTAAGCCGGTTTAGTCGGTTGATAACTTAGATGACCTATAGGAAGTAAGTAAAAATAAAAGTACCTAGGTGCATTATAAGTTATAATATAACTTTGTAATCTGATTGTGAAATGTGAAAAATAAACATTTTATGATGAAAACTATGAGTATGTACCTAATAATAGCGACAAAATCCTACCCGGAGCATAGCCTGGACATGCTTTTGCCCAGTTTTATTTAAATGCTCGTTTCGACTTGACTGGTACTGGGCGATGTTGCGATAAAAATACAAAGGATGGGAGAAGGATTAGTCGAAGCTAATTTAAACCCGTTTCTAAGAAATAAGGTCACTTAAACATACGTGGTTCTGTCAGACATGCGCCTTTTTTTACAAGCTTTTGTTTGACTTGCAATGTAAGTATGTATGTATGTACGGGTCAAATCTTGCAAGTTGATTTGACCCATTTTCCGTCAACGGAATGGGCTGAAAAATTGGACCTGATGACAATGCAATATCATGGGATCAAAGAGCTGATCTGACGATAGTCTGAAGGTAGCGAGAGGATCTTCGCTATTTTTACAGAAGACCCACCGGGTTAGGACACAATAGTTTGGTCTTGATAAGCAGATAAAGATTTTGCAAAAAAGATACAATCGGCAATAAAAGCTTGTCCCAAAAATGAATTTTTTGACAAATAATTATTCTAAGTTCTTTTTGCCCTCGACCTTCAAGCGACGAGTCCACTCTTTCCTCGAAAGATCGGTTATTTTCCATAATTATATTCTATCGTAAAATATTTATCCAACGCTCAAAGAACAACAGGAAAAAGAAAAAGACATTACGTTGAACAGGATTCCTTTCAGCACTGTGGCGCAGTGCAAGCGCAGCGCTGATTTTCAGATCGACACTGACTTGAAAAGCGCTATCCATGTCTGCTCTGGTGACCCGTTGCCTCGTTAGAATCCTCTAGCATAAAACACAGGGTTATAGGGATGTCGTACAATCAAAAACTGGGTAACGTCAAACAGGTTTATTTGTGTACAATCTTTAATAACATAATCAGGTAAGCGGTTACAATATAAGCGATACATCCAGTGGAGCTACAACGCAAATGACATAAGTGCAACATCCATACTGTACTGCCCGTTTAAGGTTGGCGCAAACATAGCCACTCGGCTCCGGATCAGCTCAAATTGAGACATTGAAAAGTGAGCTTTGATTAGTGTTAGTCCGATACATTTTTCAGCGGACGACGCGAGGCCCGTGCCCGTCTATTGTTTTCACTTTAACTTTTAAAAATGTATCACTTTAACCCTTAATAGGATAGCGGTCTCGTTTAAAATAGTATGTTGTGTTTGAATGTGTGATTTACTGTGCTATACATTAGAATTCAAAATAAATTGAAATAATCAAATAATATATCCCATAAGCCGATCCGGTGCCGAGCGGTTATGTATGCGCCATCGTAAGGGGCATCTACCAGACAGATTCTCCATTGTAACGACGCTTATACTTAAGGTTGGTCGAATGCGTCGGCAGCGCTCGGTTTAACCGGAGTCTTTATTAATTATAACAAAAAAACGATTAAACTATTCGGTTACCAAATATAAGCTGTAAAGAAATACAGATGTAGTGCATGATCAATTATAATTCTACAACACAGAGAACGTCCGATGATCGAGCTTATAGGGCGACTTGCGGTCACCACTAATCTATGTTTTAGCAATAGTAAATTGTTGCCTAGGCGAGGAAAGTAAGGGTTTTCCTGACGAGGTGGTTAGCAGGCCGAGCAATAGCGAGGCCTGCTAAAATACGAGTCAGGAAATCCTCGTTTCCGCCGAGGCATACATAATGCTTTTCTCAAACATGTGAGGAAATAATACAAATACATTTTTAAAAAGCAAGTAATTTAATTATGCAGAATGAACGAATGTTACCGACTGTCAATTGTTTTTAAATACTAACCATAGAAATTGGAATGCAAATTCAAAAAGAAACACACGCACTGTGCTTAAAATGCGAACCTTGGCTGTTTGGAATTTCCGTCTTGGTCCTTTTGATTTTGTATGCAAATTGACAGCATTTTTAAGAAAAATATAGACATGGACGGAAAGTGTTTTCATATGGTTTTTTTACTCCTAGGAGTAAAATGAGGCTCTTTCCGTCCTTGTCTATATTTTTCTTAAAAATGCTGTCAATCGGAAAACCGTTTTTTCCGAGCATGTTTGAGAAAAGATATGCCCGTTACCGACCGCCCCGCAACCTGCACTTACCACCAACTGTAGTAACATATGATTCGAACTAAATCCCTGAAAACGAGGAATCTATAGGAGGTTATCTGTGTCCTACGACATAGTTTTATCGACAAAGTTTTTTTTTTTTCTTGCTTTCTCAATCAGCTTATCTATGGATAATAAAACTGAGAAAGCAAGACAAATAACTTATCCGATCAAAATTGATGTTTAAGTACTCACTACACCTGTACGGCCTTGCCGAATAATGTATACGCACTATATCAAGTAAGACTGACTATTTTTCTATGGTAGATGCGCCCTTTTGACTTGAAAGTACAGACAGTTCGTCTTTCTCGTGAAGTCCCGATTGTTTTTTCAAAATTAATGCTTAGAATAAAGCGTTGATAACGGACTTCGTGAGGTAGCACCACAGTAGTATCATGCATGTATACCTAGTGCCAATGACTAAATTACCAACGGCTTATTTATTTATATCATCAAGAATTAAAAAATCTGTCGCGTTTTTTTTATGAAGTCAGTTATATAATTGACGACGGCTGAATGCATTTGTAATTGTATTGTCTTTCGCCTAGTTACAACGCGCTTTATTAATCGAAATAAACATTTAGAAATAGGAATTTACTAAGTATGTTCTTACCGTACAGTAAATAATTATAATGAAATATTCTAAGAAAAACTTGTATGGTAATATTGCTCATTTTTATTTACGCTTTACGAGACTCATTTTGAAGTCGCGGAACTCTGCGCAACGCGTCGCGTGGCATGTTGCGCGTTGCGCACTCTTATACATTGCCATAACCCTTCGTATGTGTTAGCCTCTTGTTTTTGTACCCCTCGTCTGTGTAGCGATGACGTCATCGGTGTCACGTGACCGACTTAAAACGCTCCATAGAGCTCCATGTCACTTGGTTTCGAACAACTGAATGTTTTTTAAGGAAGTTTTTTTTTTAATTTTTCTACAAGCAAATTAGAACCCTATCTTAAATTAACACGATTAATCCCTTTTGCACGGATCCTTATCATACACATACAACGGGTCAGTCAGGATCCCAAACAAACACATACGAATGATTAATGCGCGTCACACCGCACAAACGGCCGCGTCTCCATAAAAGAACCGTAGTTCTGTCTCATATAATGTTCATTAAAAAACTAGACTTTACAGGGCTAAACATTTCATACTTTTTAAAAATAAACATGACTTATCCTTATAAAAAGCATAATTATATTATCTATTAAATGTTGAACCCAATTTATTACTTTTTCAGTTATTTAGGTATTGGTTAACATACAAGCATATAAAAATAATTTGACTTTGTTAATATTATTCTCAAAAGAACTACTTTTTTAATTTACATTTCGCCGAAAAAGCACGCCTTTAGGCCTTGCCCTAGGAATAGGCGACGTGATGCGTGTGGCTTCGAGCGGCATGAGACGCAGGCAAATTAAACATATGGCGATATATTGCTCACGTTTCGCGTCGTCCGTCGCGTCGCCGGTCCCAGAGCGAGGGTTAGGAGCGTAATTTCTCGGTAGAAATGTCTAAAGTTAAAAAATAAACATAATGGAAGCGAGGAAATTCTAAAATATCGCATAACTATTAACTATTCAAACATGTCATTAAAGTTTGCCGATATTCATGACGGTGACTGTTTCACATAACTTATGAACTCTTTATGATTGCTTCAAGCACATTTTTATAGCATATATAAGAAAGCACCATCAATTTACATACACACAACTCGAAACCAAAAAAAGCACATGAACTTTAAATTATACATTATAATGTTTCTATACATATTATCCTAGAAATATTCTCCGATCAAAATGAACAAAAGTGAAAAGAGTAAAGACCCGAGGAATCCAACTACAAACTAATATGGCTACACATATTCTATATTCATTAATAGATTAAGCTCAAAACACACATAACACGGGCGCAGACCGAGTGCGGTTCCGGTAGTGTTTCTTGTTAGGGCCCGCGTTCATATAGACATAGGCGGATAGGCCCGCCGTACCCCCGACCTGACCCGTGTCCGCGGTCTGTGTGTCTTGCATTTAAATCATTACAATGTAAGACCAAACATGGAAAAAATTTAGAAGTGTCGTGTACTGAACCAGCATGGTATTCGCGTCAAATTCAAGAATAGAATTTTAGGATTGTCGATGCGGTACAAGTACAACAAAAGACTTATTTTTATTTATTTATACATCATAGTTATTATCTTCATTTCGGCAAAAAGTCATCTACAGCTGTAGAGTTGTGCGCGCTCGTTGACTGAGCGGATCGCTCCCAACTAGTACAATCGCTCAAATGTACTAATTAGGTCTTTTAGTTCTTTTAGTACACTAGTACAGTGAAAGAAACTCGTCTGTCGTATGGCTGAGCGGGCATTAGCGGGCAGAAACTTTACGGAATAGTTCGTTCTAGTACAGTGACGGGAATTCATTCTTTTTGGCTCTTAGTACATGTACTACACAACCCTATACAGCTGGACATATGCCTCGCCCAAGGTTTTCTACAAGGACGAATCCTACGTCGCTTGCATCCACCCTCTTTCTTAAACATAATACTTACAACAAATTACAAAATGTTTATAAAATTTGGAATGTTCATTTCATAACGGCCTGGATTATCTATAATTTTATTCTTGTAATGTTTCATTTCAACAGACTGTCAAAACTGTATGATTCTGAGTTAACAAACGAGAACCATAGTTTCGGAGTTCCCAAACTGTGGCTCCATGCAATCACAGAACTGCCGTGTCCTCAAACGGGCAATGTTGATAATACAATAGCATGTGAAAAGCAATGAGGTTTAGTCAGATTGGAATAGTGAATAGAACCCGTTTATAAATACCGCCCTTTGACTACCATTGATATTAGAAAGTGGTCGATGCCTTGAAGTAAAATCTGATACGAATTTTTACACATTTTAAATGTAGGAAAAGCTTTACTTACATGTTTTTTAGTAGTTTTTTGGCTTTAGCGTGACAAAGCATTTCGAAAAAAAAATTGCTCGATACAAAATGTTTGATGCCAATTAGCACTTTTCGTTTACTTAGCACGGACACGGGTTTTTCAGAGGATCTCTTAGTAAATAGTGTCCTACATTTGGAAGACATTACATATTTATTTTACGGCATTTGATATGAGATTTCTGAATAGCTCACCTAGTAAAGCTGAAACTAAGTATTGCTAAACAACTGTCAATCAGTGCACTTATTTAGTCGCGTATATTTGACAACTAACAGTACCTACTTCAACAAGGATTATTGTTTTTTGTCTGTGCCTTGTACGTAGCGTCCAGTATTCAATATTTTGGTTATAACGTTGCAGTGGAAAAATATATTAATGAAATACACCAGACTGTAATAAACACGAAAAGTTTACATGAACTATAGTGCCCGGCCGTTAAGAAGCCAATCCTGACACCTGTCATTCCAGTACAAACTATAACCTCAAACCCAAGAATATGTTATAAATTGTACTGTGATGACAGCTCTCAGGATTGACTTCTTAACGGCCGGCCACTATAATTACTAAAAGACCTTCACAAAACCCGCCAGATCTACCTAGCAGATCAATACAAAACCGAAGAAACTATTCGAGATATCTTCCGTAATGGAAAACTGTACATAAAGCCCTTGAACATTTTAAATTGTATAGCTTTTAACAAGCTCATACAAGCGGTAGCGGCGCGATTGATAAGCGGAACGTACAGCCCGGTATATTTACAACTCAATCGCTACCACTTTGTTTGGCCGTCCCCATTAACTATTGAGGCATTCTGAGAAGTTGCCGCCGCAACGATATCGCGCTACTTTTGTCTGAACAGCTTACATATTAACGGTAACTTGTTATGACATCTAAAATAAGAGGTCTTGCATGGAAATAACCGTATTCAGTGAAATGATCACAAAATGAAATCAGAATACTTCTCGTGCATAGTGAAAGTTTTATGATAACACGTCAAAATAACAAAGGTATATTTGATGATGATAAATTACTTTCATACAAAAGGAACTTAAGCAGCAGCAATTAATTACTTTTCCATATAAAATACAAAAAAATAACCTACTTCGAAAAACTACGCAGATTCCAGAATATAAACAGATTAAATCATCAATAAGCTATCAATCAAGCTCTTTATACAACGGTAAACTTACTATTTAAATATTGCGCAAAAGGCCTCATTAAATCTCGTTTGAAATAAAACAACCTACCAGTGGCTAAGAAACAGACTGGAGTCTTCCTCTCTGTTTCAGGGCTTCTAGCTGCGGTAGTATAGAAACTTTCTCGTTGAAGAATTCTTCTAGAGGCGCTTGCGAGAGCATGGTGGCTAGGAACTGTTCCAGGGTGATGGACCATTCGCCTTCGGAAGGTTCGGAGTCCCGGGAGGGGGAAGGGGGCTCTTGATCAGCTGTCGTGTTGCCGTTGGGGTCCACCTGCCACATAATTGTTTAAAAGCATTTCACATTGCGACTTATACGTATAAAAAGAGCTAAAAGGTGTCATCTTAACAGACCATTATGTTCCGCTTCTACCTGGGTCTGGGGGCACCTAAGGTGGTTATTTGGGACTCGACAACAGAGAGAGGAAGAAATACCCACTAAAACCCAACAATATTCCCTTCAGATCCTCCCCCTTTCCCTAATAGGCGAGGCAAGCGCTGGAGACTGCTTGCTCATTCAACTAGGACCCAGGCCTTATTACAGACTGTTAAGTAATCTCTGTGAATACTCCTTAATAAAACCAATTATTAAAGAATACACTAGACTGTAGATACATCCGGGGGATAACACATTTATAAGTAGTAATTGGGAATTGGTTAAAAAGAGAAATCATATAATTCATTTATAAATTTTAACCCTAGATTACAAAGTCCTTACCTTGACGGCAGCAGGTTGCTTTTCCGCGGCAGCCAAATACAGGCTGTCCTGGGATATCTCGCGGTCTAGGTTTGGACGGCGGTGGTTCAACTCGCCGAGTTGTAGTAATATGGTACCTGCCCAACAAAATTACATACATTTATAAACGTTCATACTTATGATGATGATTATGAAGATAATTATGATGGTGATGGTGGTGTTGACCTTATTGATAATTATGACAGTGATCATTATCCTAATAGTGAAGTGACGGTGATGGTTAATGTTAATGGTGATGGTGGATCTCAGACGACATTCAGGGGTGCCACGAGTTAAGTGCGATAATGACGATGATGATGATGATGATGATGATGATGATGATGATGATGATGATGATTATGGTGGGGTATAGATTATGTCGACGACGCCAATGTCTCACCGGCTTGAGCGGCGGCGTCGTACAGTTCTCGGGGCGCCGTGAGCGCGTGCAGCGTGGCCAGCAGCTGCAGGAAGTGCGCGTGCGGCAGGCGCGGCGCCGGCGCTGGTGTCTGGGCAGCGGAGCCCAGACCAGACAGCGCGCAGACGCGGACGCTCTCGCCCAAAGCCTCTGCACTGCTCACTGGATAGTTACAAGTTATGGTTAATATTTCAAAGTTTTTTGTCCAAACGTTGTACAATTTATATCTAACCATGCAATGTCTTTAATTATCTACTTGATGTAACCATCAAGTTTAATATTCAAGTTTAATATTCAATTTAAAACATTTATGCATTTGTTTTTCGATTTTAAATTTATTCATATTATTGTGCAATAAAGAGTTTGCAAATAACCAAGAGTTCAAGAGTTTGAGTGATAAAAACAAAACCAACTTTAAAAATGTGACTGCGGATGTTGACTACATCTCTTGAACCCCTGTTGTTCACCTTCCACAGCATCAGAATTCGAACATTACAAATTGCATTATGACACATATCTACACTTATATTATAACGAGGAAAGATTTGTATTTTTATGTTTGTAACGAATGAACTCAAAACGACTGGACCGATTTCAAATTAAGTTAGAAGTAAGAATTATAGCGCCAACAGTACTCACCTGAATGTGAATTAGCGCTGTCACTGGACTTGTCCATACAGTCGCCTTCGCTGATTGACCGCTGCAGTTCTTGCTCCGAGCCAGACGGGTTCTCCGGACTACAAACAATACGTACTCTTTGACAATAGTCTCGTTCTTCGACTAAATCGGTCCGCCGATACGATTTAAATCCTTGAACGTCATTGCGTTTTACCACATTGAAACACCTATATACGATGGCAATAGTTCTAGCGTAATGTTAGATGATTTTATTATTTTATAGTATAGTCTGTGTCAATTGAAATTGCCAAAGATGTAAACAAATTAGTACTGTTTGACACATAACCTCAAATATTAATCAAGCGAGTTTTTATTTAAAATATCGTTCCTTTAATAGTTATTTAATGTTTAACTTAATGTGAAAGTAAACATCGAGTGCATAATTCATTGCCAAGACCTCATCTTGAGCTTTAAAAGCACGTGATTATCGAGTAATAATGGTAAATTGGTTCGATTAGTTGTGCTTACAGGTAGGTAAATTAAATAAAGTTAACAAAAATATAACAGAATACTTAATCGATTACATTCTTATCGATAATCGAAAATAAAATGCGATTTTACGAGGGTGGGATGATAAGTACTTAGCCTAAGTAAAAAAAACTTGAATTTTGGTTTTAAAACTAATTTTATTTTTCGACATAATCTCCGTCTAGGTCTATGCACTTATTCCATCTTCGCTCTAAAGCTGTGATGCCTTCCATAAAATGATTCCTTTCGAGGCCTCCAAAATAGTCCTCTACAGCGGCTATGACGGCATCATTAGTGGCAAATTTCTGTCCACCCAAAAAAGTTTTAAGCTTCGGGAACAGATGGAAGTCGGATGGTGCCAGATCAGGCAAATAAGGTGGGTGGGGCAGCAAATCGTACTTCAATTCGCCGATTTTCGCCATGGCTTTAACACATGTGTGAACCCTGGCATTGTCTTGATGGAATATGATTTTTTTTTTTGCTAAGCCTGGTCGTTTTTGCTTAATACATTGATGTAGCTTATCTAAAAGGTTAGCATAGTATTCTCCATTAATGGTTTCACCTTTAGGAAGGTAATCGATCATTAAAATTCCACTAGCATCCCAAAAGACGGAAGCCATAACTTTTCCAGCCGATTTTACTGCCATAGCTTTTTTGGGGCCCGAACATCCAGATTCAGTCCACTGCTTTGATTGAATTTTTGATTCTGGCGTGTAGTGGTGAACCCATGTTTCATCTGTTGTTACAAAACGAAGCTTAAAATCAGCTTTATTTTTCTGAAAACGATCCAAACATTCCTTCGAGTTTTGCACGCGGATTCTTTTTTGATCGGGCGTAAGCAATCGCGGCACCCAACGGGCGGATAACTTTTTCATATTTAATTCTTCATCTAGAATATGATGTACCCGTTCCTTTGAGATCCCTGTAGTCTCAGCTATTTCTGATAACTTCAATCGTCGATCAGCCAAAACCATATCGTGGACTTTGCAGACCATTTCTGGAGTCGTGACGCTTTTTGGACGTCCAGGGCGAGCTTCGTCTTGGACACTTGTACGGCCTCGTTTAAATTCAGCCACCCAGTTTTTTACCGTGGCGTATGATAGAGCACATTCCCCTAAAACATTCTTTAACTCATCATAAATATCTTTTCCCTTCATACCCTTCATGTAAAGAAACTTTATCACCGCTCTTTGTTCAATTTTATCCATTTTTAAAACAATCGTCGCAATAAATTTTCAAATGACAGAAAAATCAATATTTTTTTAAGCCATGAATTTCAAATTTCGAGCACAGATAGCCAGAGACACACATTTTAAATTACGCTAGTTTATTTCTAAATACAACCTTTTTAAATAGCTAAGGCCAGTTACTTATCATCCCGCCCTCGTAATTAGCAGCATCACTAAATTTGCCAAATGAGATCTGTCACAGGTTAAATAAGATATGAAGAATAAATATCAGATTATTTGTAACCTGTCGAAGAACGATATCGCATCCGTTGCGAGCTCGGCGCCGGTGCGCGTGAACCTGGCGGGCGCGAGGTCGCGGCGCGCGAGCAGCGGCGGCGCGTGCGCGCAGTACAGCACGCGCAGGCGGCGCTGCGCGTCCGCGCGCGTGGCCACGCCCAGCGCCAGCGACAGCCCGCGCGCCGACACGAACCCGTCCTCGTCGTTGTCCATCAACTGGGACGAACATTATACGTATTAGGTGCTCATTGCACATAATTAGAAACGTTTGAACTTTTCACATACTAAAGAAAGAAAAAACTTTAATCACAAAAATAGCACATAAAAATAAGAAAAAGAGACGACAGCTAGTGATAACTGTTGCGAAAAGTTCCTTACTCAGCATGTGCTGGCTGTGAAACCAACGCTGGTCTTCAAGGGGACCAACAACCATCATTCAACCATCAGTCTCATGTTGTCAACCAATTATATTGTTAGTTACACTTCTAATTCACTAGCTTTTCGCGAAATTGTTCCCTCGACAGAGTCAATCCGTCTCTATTTGAGTTTCCGTGATAAAAGGTTCCTTATATCCGTTTCAAGACGGATCTGATGATGCTTTGAGCCGTCAAGACAAAAAGATCGACTGGCAAGTATGATCATCAAGGAAAACAAAAAATAACCAACTGCCTTGCTTTGCTCGCTCTACTTCTTTACGTTTAAGTCACTTCCACTTTATCATAAACGCCGAGAAAGCCGTAGCGTTGCCCGCCTTTTGAGTTGCATCACCAATTTAATTAATAGAGCAGAAACTAACAGGTCGGGCAGAACAGCAGATGTAACATTTGGGTAGTTCCCACAGTAGCACTGGTGCTGAATACACTTACCCTATTGCTAAAATACGCTGACATCTTTCCAACCGCAACATTTAAACTTTCCCTCTCACCTTGAACATCCTAGCCGAGATAGTCTCCGCGCAGTCTCCGGTAGCCCAGGGCGATAGCGCCGTGTACATATTCTTGAACTGCGTATAGTCCAACCTGTAGGCTTCGTAGGGCGCTTCGAGCCTTTCGCACGGGACACGCTTTGCCCAGAGCAACTCTTCGCGAATGATGCTTAGCAGCTCCTGGGAAGAAACTTCTATGTAACTTTGTATGTTTGGGGTTCCTTACCCGAACGCTGCCAACAGGTCAATCATCCGCTGTCCGTCCGTCTATCTGCCAGCAGGCTTTATATCATGAACCGTAATAGGTATACAGTTGAAATGGGGCTTGTAACCCGTAGAAGATTTGTAATGTATCAAACTTACTTTTGCTGTTGTACTAGATACTTCTATCCAAAACTAATGTTATGAAAGGTTATGTTATGATACGGCTCCAGATCCTACCTGTAGCTCCTGGGGCTCCAGCAGCCGGTCTAACTGCAACGCCCGCAGCGTGTTCCTCTCCAGACTGTCCTCCAGCTGGCGCACCACTCGGAGTCGATGCTTCAGCCGCAGGTGCTCGATGCACTCGGGCGTCACGCTCTGACCGTACGATCGGTACGATTGGTAGATGATGTCTTGGATTTTAACGCTCTGGGAAAATATAATTTCTAGTAGAACTCAGCATTTAGTACCAACGCTGTTTATGTGTTAAATCATCTATGCATTAATGCGGAGTCTCAATGAGTTCAAGCAGTAGAGATGCTCTCGTCATGAGATGTTGTAGATAACCCAAATAATTGGAAAAAGGAGTTTTATTTATTTATTATATACCTTCCGAAAATCCAAACGCCATACTGGTACAAATCGTTTTAAAAAAAAAACTTCTTAGCGATGGTATGGCGGCCATTTAGAACCGTCGGAAAAGTATGGCATGGTGATTTTCGTGAACTCGACGATAATTGGTAGAAATGGCAGAAATGTTTTTTTTTTATTAATTGGTTTTCGTCCGTATAGCAGGCTGTAGGTAAGCCACACCGGAGAAGTTTGGCATTACGCTGCCTCTCTTTTCATCGACTATAGGAAAACACATGAATCTTTGTTACAAATCGTTCCGAGTTTCGCGATTTATCCGACACGATCGATTAACACCCACGCGATTGGGCCGCCATTACCAGCGCTATGAGCATCATTTTCCTTTTAATCATAACGTAATTAGACCCTTGTGGGTCGCCATTGCTACAAACCCACTTGGTACAAATGACCGGAAATTTTGTCTCAGTATCCCGGTCTATTACGAGAAACATGCTACATTTTTCAGGATGGAGAGCCCTTACATGAATGGTAAAGTAAACCGTGCTTTAATGTCAAACGTTCGTATTGTTAAAGCTATTTTGTTCCCAAATTCATTCAAGTCACTTTCCTTACCTAATTTTCACTAAGGCGTAGTAAAATACATTTTTTAAACTCCTACCTTCTCAGCAGTCCGTGGTTCCGTAGACAGCGCGATCGCTTCATCGTTGTATATGCCCTTGAGATAGTCGTTTAGAATCTGCATGGCCTGTCCGTCTTCTGTGCACTTCAGCAGCTTGTCTCGGTTGATATCCAGGATTTTCAGGGTAACCTTGAAAACGTAACCAATATGTAATGTGGCATTGTCGCTCCCAAATAGACCAATACAAATCTTTTTTTTAAAGAAAGCTAGTAACCTAGCCTAGTAACCTAGGAGGAAGGAAAGGAAAATCCGGACGGTTCTTATATAACTTTTATTAAAATCTAATGGCTTTTTTAAGAAATATCAGGTCTGAAAATAGACGGTCACCGTTATTTTGGAGGCAACTCACTAACCTGAAAGATGACTTTAGCCCCGTCATAGAAAAAGCAGTCCATGACGTTGACGGCACACTCGTAGGGCATGACGCTGATGAAAAGCGTCAGGAACCAGGATAAGGAGATCATGTTCATCATCCCTAGCTCGTCTAGCTTTGCATGAAGCTCTGGGAGATGGGCTTCTGTTAGTTCTTCTAACACGCCTTGGTCCACCTTAGAGAAAAAAAACTCGTATTCCTAAAGATTAAGTTAAGTTATGAAAGGGGTAAATTCAGTAAATTGAGTGTGGGCGATTTTCTTTATGAAATGAAATGAAATGAAATGAAATGAAATGAAATGAAATGAAACATTTTATTTGTTAATGGTGGGTTTACAAAGGTCTTAAAACTATACATCCATCGCCACATTATGCCAACAAACTGGCGTACAAATTTATAATTAAGTGCATTTATAATTAATTTCAATTTTAAGATTAATTCATTTTATTACAGAAGCCAATAAACATTAACTACTTATCAAAGAACTCACTTACATTATAAAAACATTTTTCAGTTAACCATTGCATCACAAGTTTTCTAAATGCCTTTAAATTATAGTCTTTAAAGACATCCGGCAATTTATTATATATAGTAATACACATAACATAGGTATTTTTGGAAGTCAACGCCAGCTTTACGGCTGGTTTATATAGTCTATATTTATATTGCGGTCTAACCTTACGTGAGTACATTGCTTGTGATTCCGTGAACTGGTTCTTATACTTATGAACAAACATACATACCTCTAGGATATATAGGCAAGGAACTGTCATAATATTGTAATCAGCGAAGTAAGGTCGACACGATCCTTTCCGTCCAATTCTAAAAATAGCTCTTATGCAGCGTTTTTGGGCAATAAAAAGTTGGCCCATTTTTGTACAGTTACCCCAAATTACTATCCCGTATCGTATTGTAGAACTAACGTAACCGTAGTAAGCCATTAATGCAGCTTGTAAAGAGACAGTCTGCCTAATTCGTCTTAAGGCAAATACAAAACTGTTCACCTTGGAACAGACTTTATCCACATGCTCTTCCCATTTACAGTGACAGTCAATAATGATTCCTAGAAATTTCGTATGGGTTACTTCTTCAATTGGATCGTTATTGTATCGGACATCTAAAGTTAGCGATTTGTTTCGTTCTGTATGAAATTGAATGTAATTAGTTTTCTTAATGTTAACCTGGAGATTATTCAATTCTAACCAATTAATTGTTAAAGCTAATGTCAAATTTATATCATTATTGTATGTCAGTAAATCATTACATTTAATTATAATTGACGTGTCATCTGCAAATAAAATACATTTGTTGGGTAAATAGCATGGTAAATCATTAATATACATCAGAAACAGCAAAGGTCCCAAAATACTGCCCTGAGGCACCCCATATTCATTGTTTACATATGAAGAACGATAGGATCTTATAGTTTGAGACTTGCCGCAGTACTTTAGAATTTCTACACACTGTTGCCTATTACCAAGGTACGTTTTAATCCAATTCAATATTGGGCCTCGTACTCCATATCTAGATAATTTGGCAATCAAGCGTTTATGACTCACACAGTCAAAAGCCCTCGACATGTCCATGAAAAGAACAGTGATCGGTATTTTACTGTCCATGGAATCCATTACATTTTTCATCAGCTTAAATGCCGCTAGAGAAGTGCACCTGGATTTACGGAAGCCATGTTGTTCTTCATTAATTATATTAGTATCCTCAAAAAATTTAAGGAGTCTATTGTACATGACTTTTTCATATATTTTAGCAAAAATTGGTATTAAGGTAATAGGCCTATAATTACTAACATCGGTTTTGTCCCCGTTTTTATATAAGGGCTTAACCACTGATTTTTTCAGTTCCTCCGGAAATAATCCTTGCATTATCGATAAATTTATCACATGTGCAAGTGGTTCTGCGATGATAAACATACTTTTTTTTATTATGTCAGTTCTCAAGCCATCATAACCAACCGCTGTAGAATTTTTAAGTGATGAAATTATTTTAGTGAGTTCTCTAACACTTAAAGGATTAAAAAACATGGTGCAATCATTATTGTTCATATTAATGTCACTTGTGTTATTCGAATTTACATTTTTATTAATAGTCTCAATAAAAAACTTATTAAAAAATTCTGCTATATGTTGTGCATTATCAATATATTCTGTATTTACTAATAGAGTTTCTACAGATTTACTGTTGCAGTCAGCTGCTGTATGTTTCTTAATTATGTTCCATACTGCCTTACATTTACTTTCATTTTTATTAAGGTATTTCAAATTTTCTGATTTTCGATGAGACAGTATGCAACGTTTTAGCCAGCGTGTATAGTTTTTATACTTTAATAAACATTGTTTATTCTTTCTACCTAATAAATATAATTCCCTTTTTTTACGACAACATATACGTAAGCCTTTTGTTAGATGTTTTGCACTTACCGATTTGTTTGTAACCTTAACTCTAATAACCGGGAAGCATAAATTGTAGAAAAGTAGAAATAATTCGTAAAAATTGTTAAAAGCTTGTGTCGCATCTTCATCACTTAGTATGTCATCAAAAGATAGAGATGATAGACATCTTATAAATTTTGACTGGTTGTCTTGATTGTAGTCTCTCTTTGTTTCATACCACCACTTTACTGGAGGTGGGGCACGTTTTCGAACAGGCACATGGAACAATTGCGCGGTATGGTCAGAGATACCTAAATCAAGTATTCTTAAATCGCCGTCCTTCACATTGGTCGCTATATGATCTATGCAGGTCTCCGAGTGAGCTGTAATTCTCGTTGGTTTATTATTGTTGGTTAACTGTATGCCATAACAATTCAGAGTCTGCTCGAATTCTTTTGAGATATTCGAGCTTTTATTTGTGTCTATATTAAAATCCCCACATATTATATACTTCCTCCTCCTATTTTGGCATAATATGTGAAGTGTTTCTTCAAGCTTGTGAAAGAACAGCGATAAAGGTGAAGTCGGGGTTTTATTCGTGTAGACACAAATTACCACCATATTATATGTCAAGATAGTCACCGCGCAACATTCAAAAATATATGATTCCGCGAGAGAGACGGTTTCTTTTACGGTCGTAAAGTCTAAACCATTCCGGACAAGAATAGCAACTCCTCCCCTTTTTGAATGCTTACGAGAAAAATGAGCCGCTAGCTGGAAGTTATTTAATTTTAAGTTGCTTTCTGATCCACGTAGAATGTTCGTTTCACTTAAGCACAATATGTCTATAGGTGCCCCTCCTTTTTCTAAATCGAATATTGTAGAATTGAATAGATCCTGCTTGTTTATTGCCCCAGAAATATTCTGGTGCATGATACCGACACAGTTTTTAAACTGATTTGGCACGAAAAAACTTATTGTATGGTCCTGTTATTAATGCATGATTTTCCTCCACGACCGAGTTGGTAGTGACGCAGACGCCGTCAATGTCGGGTATGTTTTCGGAACTTGTTGATGTCCTTACAGTGTTTCGTCGCAGCAGTTGAAAGTGGTACTGTGGTGTATAAAGTTTATTAGCAATTTTGTTGAAAATTTTCAGCGCCAGCATCTTCATAGGTGTCGTTCTGTTCTGTTCTGTGTTGAAATCAAGACTTAAACATTCACAATGACGAAATCGGCTTGTAATTTGTAGCAACATTTTATTCAATTCTAGTTCATTTAGGTATCGATGATAGGGTACTTGCGATAATAGAACATTCGTGCAACTTAGTTGTTGGATTGCGTAATAAAGGTTCGCAGATAAATCATTTGGGTCCTTATCATTCAGTCCCGTCAGAATAATTAAGAAATCATCGGAACTAATACTTTCCTCATAATTTCGTATTAAGCGTAATACATTGTTTGTAGTTGCCTCGGGGTTCGTATGGCACATTACGTCAAAATAGGCCCCGTACATTTTATTTAGTAATGACCCTAGATTTTTTCCTTGTTGGTCTGAAATAATTATTAGCTTTCTTTTGGATAAACCAGCCCTCTGTCTTTGTTGTAAGTCATCTTGAAATTGCTTTTCGTGTATACTATAATAATTAAAAGAGTATTTTTTTGACGTAGGGTGACTGTGAGCTGTAGATTTGTATAACACCGTCGGTGGGACCTTTCTTTCACTATTTTTTTGAGTAACTGTTGTTTGAGACTGCATTGGCGGTGATACAGGTGGCGCTATATATGACGTAGGTTCCGCAACAGTGTCAGCTATTATATTTACTGGTGCAACATGTGATAATGGGGTACATGTACGCTCTTCTGGTTCCGTGGAAAAGTCCAATTTGGCACGGTTAATAGATTTGCGTTTATTCTTTGTGGATGATTTTGATGATATACTTTTAGCATTTGTAGACTTGCAGATGCTTGTTAATCGTTTAACCTTTAAATCACAGTCATTAATACGTTTAACGAGACTGTAGTTTTCCGATAATAGCCTCTGTATCTCTAAATCAGCTGAGTCTAGTTTCACGGTTAGTGTGTTAATTTTATCTCTTAGTTCATCCACAATATAGCTATTATTCATCCTTAATTCAGTGTAGCTCCTATTTAGGTCATATTTCGGAGTTGAATTTTCTGATAAACTAGCCTCTGAAAATTCGTCTTCGGATAGGCCCTCAAATGAGTTTTCTGTTGAAACGTTGACTATGACTTTCTTTTTCCGCATAGTAACATAGTCCCTAGAACAATGTGGTGAAGGGCTTTTAGGACGCGTGAGTGGTGTATTATGATATGGATCAGCTTCTAACTTTTTTCGACATGAAAGACATCTGAACTTCGACCTTTTCTCTGGCGTCATTATATCGAAGAGTTTATCTGATATGCATGTGCATTTCAAATGATAGTGGTACTCACAAAGCGCACAAACTAAAAATTCTCGCTCGTTAATAACATGTTTACATTTCTTGCATAGCGGCGCCATCTCTGTATACAGTTAGGTACTTCTAATGCGTTGTATAAATTTATCACCGAACAGATAGATCGCTTAGGTTTAGTTGAGTATGGTGAAATGGTGATAGTTCAGCAATTATACGATAGATGGCGTTTGCCTTAAAAAATAGATTGCTTCGTATAACTTCGGATCGAGTCGTTCACAGATATCGTCGCAGGGTTCAAAGTTCAAATATGCTTTGAATGGTCAAACGGTCACTACACTTTTGTTTATTTCTTAAAACACACGAACATGCACTATTAGTATGTCCTTTTGAAAGTTTGTATGTACTAAATTAATTACCGCTTGATTTCAATGTCCTTTGTTACATCAAAAATATAGAATTCACTCGTTTTTAGTTCCACACGTTTTGCACTGATTTTAGACTTAAATCACAATTTTGTGTTCTAATAACACTGCCACATGCCCTATTAAGCTATATTTACAAGATCCACTATTATTAACGGAATTATAATTACTTTCACTATTTTTTTAGTAAACAAAACACAGAGCCGATCTTTACGTGACGGCAGCGCCATCTCGGCCCCAAAAAAGTTTAAAAACAAAGTAGAAACTATTAATAGAATTGTAACCTGGAAAAAAGGAAACTAAACATTTTCCTCTGAATAAGTACACCTACGTTCCTTTTCTAAATTTTGGTAGATATTGAATTGAAAATTGAAATTTTGCGTACGCGCCTTTTGTTAAATCTGTTAATACGACTGTTATAATTCACCTACAAACCGATGCTGCCAACATAATTATAAAATTAAGAACAGGTAATATATTCAGAAACTAATACACTTATCAAAGCGCCAACTGCCCTGGCATTGTAGTAATCCGGCAGCAGGGTCTCGCAAATAATGGCGAAGAGCCAGAAGGCCTGTTCCTCGGGACAGTACATCAGCAGCACCTAGGCTATTATGTTAATTGATTGACAAAAGCCGATGCACTTACCAAAGCGCCAACAACCCTGGTGTTGTAGTAGTCCGGAAGCAGGGTTTCGCAGATGGTGGCGAGGAGCCAGAAAGCCTGTTCCTCGGGGCAGTATATCAGCAGCACCGAGGCTACTATGTTCATAGCCTGGCAGTAGCCGATGGTTGGGTTCTTTAGTGCGTAAGCACAGAGAACGCGGCGAAGCGCGGAGATACCTGTAAAAGGTTATATAAAAAAATGTAGACCGGTAACTGTAAATATAGGTGTGCATAGGGTTGCAAATAGAAAAAAAACCAAATGTTTTTTTCAAATTTATGAAAAAAAACCTGGCACCATGGTTTTTTTTCTAAATTTGGTTTTTTTTCAGTTGAACAAAAATATGCCACAATAACGGTTTTTCGTGATTTATTTAAATCCCCCATGCCGCGACGAGATGTGAAAGTTCAGTATACAAACAATTTTTGGGGAATCCCTGAATTTCCCGATGCGGCGACGAGAGGCGTTGGTCGCCGTTGGTGTTGCCAACAGTAAATTGCGATAACTCCCACTACAGATTTCATTTATGTTGTTATTAATCAAGGTTGTTAAATTAAATTGGTTTAATGGTTAACATAAAGTCTAAAACAAGTAAAACAACCGTATAAAAGTATTAACTGCCTTGCAAATTTTGAGTTTCCATACTTTTGAAAAAAAACGTACTCCAGAAAAAAAACGGTTTATATTCACGGTTTTTTTTCATGTTTTTTTTCAAGTCAGAAAAAAAACCGTTTTTTTACAACCCTAGGTGTGCAAAGATACACAGAGATTTTTACTTCTTCGGAATCTTGGGTAGCATTAGAACATTTATTTGCCTACTCTTGTTTAAAAAATATAAACAATAAAGCCCATCACACACTCACCAACACTATTCTGAAACGCAGGATGCTCAGGAAGGGATCTATGCAAGTCCCTCTCAATCTCATCATTCGCCTGATTCTTCGATGAAAGCGCTTCATTTACCAGTTTCTCATACAGCCCCTTGTTCTGAGCCTTCTGCAGGATAGATCCTGAGAAGACGCTCCACAGCTCTCCTCGTAGAGACTCCGGTATACCATTCACGACTAGCTCGCTGCCTGCTGTCGTTTGGTACATACTTATACCTCGTCCGACGTCTGTCATGTGATCTTCCCATTGCTTTTCCTGTAAACAAGCATATTGCAAAACACTATAAACATGTTTCATTGTTTTACATAAAGGTTTTTCTACAGTTTAAATGAACTAAACCCTAATAAAGGAGTTAACCAACGGCAGGAAACAAAAATATAAACAAAACCGCCGACTGACTACAAATAATATCCCGTTCGAAGCGACACAGCCATCGAGTCAAGTGAGTTTGTAGCACATGAAACACACATACTGTATTCCTATTCTTGTCGATTCTTAAGATGCTTTGAGAAGATTTGACCCAATTACTTTAGTCTTACCTTCTTCTGCTGTATCTGCTTGATCGGCGAGGTCTGTTGCGTTAGAAACAGCGACATGAGCGGCGGCTGCGGCGTCCAGGCCGGCTCCCCGACCTGGGTCCGGGGCTTCTCCCTGCACACATCGCTGAATATTCAACAGATTGAGTATTGGTACGACAAGAGGGGCCACCCTTTTTGTTAGCACGCCGATCCCAAGATGATGCAGCATTCAGAACTAATCACCAGCTAAGAAAAGATATGAAGTTTCGTGGACACGTTGCTGAATATTTGACAGATTGAGAATGAATACAAGTGGAGCCACCCTTTGTTAGCACGACAGATTCCCTCCAACACGATGCAGGTTACAAATCACAATTATCGCCAGCTAAGAAAAGAAATGAAGATTAGTCATGAGCACGTTGATGGATATTAAAAAGATCAACGGGTTAGACACATTTTAATATTCAGTTTTTCGTGAGGTCGCTAATTATAACTGGTCCCTTAGTTGATGCGGGTTAGAACACACAAATCATTGCCAGTTGTGGAAAGAAATGAAGGTGCCCATGCCGACAGCGCTACATAATTCAAACTCAATAGGTAGTGAAAAGGTCGACAGGTTAACCTTCTCTTAATAATCCTAAGATTAAAATATGTTGCTACTTTGAAATCATTTAGCCAGCATACAGAGCATTTTTAACGTCAAAAGAATCCATTAACCTAGGAAGCGTAAAGATACATAGATCAAACTAAACAATGAATGAGAAGTATGATGTAGTTAATTATATTTATAAATTAAATGTCAGCCTGTTTTAGCTGGAATTTAAACAAATAGCAAGTAAACACGTTGGTGACATGCAATATACGGGTATGTAATTGGTTAAAAGCAAACAGAAAGAAATACTAAATAGTCACCAGCAACAATTCTAAATGCCCACAAGAAAGAAACAAAACTAATAATTAACAAATATGTTTATTATTGTACATCTAATAATACTTTTGTAGGTTCCTTTTTATGCCAGATATTTATATTTACATTTCAGAGTGACACTACGAGTTTCTTTAAAAAAAAGAAACTCTTTAGCAACCGTATTGTGAGGTGCTAAGTTAGTTCGGATCTATCCGAGAAGTACTCTAGAACGACCTATTCGGTTTTTTTTTACCATTTGAAAGGGCAGCATGCAAGTTCCTTAACGTTTTATTCTTGTTCGCACCTCCAACAGTCCTAACAGTCCTACAGCACTGCCCTTTTCACTGCCCGCTTGGCAGGTAGACGCTTTATACTACAGCTTCGAGACCCAGGACTTTAGACATACACTTACTTTGGCAACTTCGCAAGCAGCTCCGAAATCTTATGGACCAAGAATTCCCGGTCGGATATGTTTCCCAGCAGGAAACTGGTGTGGTGTGCCGTTGTGATAAGAATGCTGCCAGAGTCGGCCGCACTACCGGTGCCGCCAGAGTCTGCTCGCTCTACTTGGTGCACCGTTCGCAGGGGGATTGTTAGACGAACCAGGTTTCTGACCTGTGAAAGCAAAGATTTCTTAACCTTTTGAAAGAAACAGACGGCTTTGTCCGACAACTGAAACTCGTGCTACTTGCGCCACCGTCGTCCACAGCCGACACAAGTTCAAGATTTTGTTTCGTATCAATTAAGTTGTAATTTGCACATTTTGCATTTGACGTAATGCGTTTAAAAGTTAAACTATAAGGCATGCATATAGGCCACTAAATGTATGTTTAACGTTGTTTTGTACCCATAGTGCAAGCCTAGAACTTAGTTTGGAACTGGGTCAATTCGTGTAAGAATTTAAACACTTTGGCCTGGCTAAATAACTTATTTATTTTATGCGATAACTTATTGAACAAATGTACAAGATCAATATTAACGCAAGTCATTAGCCATTACCATTAAATACATACATGATAAGAACACAAAGGTAAAAGAACTTTCCGTTTTGATGTTTTGTTATGTTGAGTGTAAATTAAAAATCCCTAACAAATATTGTAAAATGCTAGTTCGTTTGTTCTTCACGATTCAACGCTTTAAACGAATTACAACGCAGTTCCCGCAGGAAAGCGATAAATAATTTCTGCGCGAACAAAGTCGTTGTCAAGAGCTAGTAGTTGCATATAAAGAAAGACAGAAAATAATTTTATTCATCACAACACACGAATAAAATAAAAATGGAATTGTTCGACGTGATGCCAACGGCCACATTTTACCATCGTACCGCTCGCCATCGGCGGGGAGTTCATTCTCATATGTTGGAACCCAAATGGTCACGCACTCTGCGATTCCGAAGGAACTTCCTCGCGCGAACGCTGCGATTGTGGAATGAGCTCCCTGCTGAGGGGACTATAGTATGGAGTTCTTGAAGAGAGGAGTAGGCTACGGAAACCGATTACCATCAGGCTACACTCAGGGTACGTTTGTTTGCCGCCGTCGTGGTATAAAAATAAATAAAACAATAAATTGGATTGTTGTTGTGAAACGGTCCCCAACTCAGCACGTCACGGCTGTTAAGTTCGTCATAGGAACGCCCCTTTTCAGCCGTCTTCGAATATTTAATCGGCATCGACGCTGAACCAAGCATTACAAGGTCAGTGTGGACGTTGTAACAGACACGACACCAACTTTATTCAAAAACGAATGCGTTCGTTGTTCATTTACACACGTTAGCGTTCATAAACAAGCAATCGTTTATGGACGCCGTCATTGTAAATACACGTTAAAGAGCGTCCCCACTGAGAGCATTCCCGTGTAATGAGCTACGGCGCGAACATCGAATGGTGTGTAAGCTTTGTAGCGCTCGGCTCAACGTCCACACCACTCGAATATTCACGCGAATGCTCTCAGTGACGACGCTCCTCTTATATTATAAATGCCTACTTACCCGACTATCAAAACAAATGAAATTCTGCGATAAGTACAATCTGCCCCAATTATGCTTCTTATTATAAGGAGTCCATAGGGAGCACTCTTCGGACCCATCCAGCTTCTCAGTCTGCGGTAAACGAAACCTTAGCGTGTAGAGAATAGATTGCTTTCTTGCGTCTAAGTCCCTTTTCAGAAATGATGGTTTCTTTGGTACATTTTTGCTCAACTTGGTCAATAGCTCTTTGTCAATGTTGAAACTACCGGATTTGTCGTCAATCAACCTTTAAAAAAGCAGAGGTCAATAACATTGATGTAATACAAAACATGTAATATTACTGGAATTTCGGCCATAAAATTATGCAAATGTTTAAGAAGATATTAGTGTTTTTTATATTAACATAACCTGATCAATGTGATCGAGGTGGATGTTAGCATCTTATCCTATGTATAAATAAAATAAACTAATAACTAACATAGGTTTTGAAAGTTATGTTAAGACAACCCAGCCGCAAACGCGCCGAGAGCGAAAGCGGCACGGTGCGGCGCGTTCCCATACTAAAAAGCGTGCCCAAAGCGTGGGAGAGGCGAAACGTCGGGCCCGTTTTTAAAAACTACCAGTCTAATAACATGTTGCTGAGTCCTATAGTGAGTTGTTGTTGGTGACGACGCGCTGGCCTAGTTGGTAGTGACCCTGCCTATGAAGCTAGCGGTCCTGGGTTCAAATCCCGGTAAGGGCAGATATTTGTGTGATGAGCAAGAATATTTGTTTCTGAGTCATGGATGTTTTCTATGTATTTAAGTATATATTTCTCTATATAAGTATTTATATCGTTGTCTAGTACCCATAGTACAAGCCTAGAGCTTAGTTTGGGACTAGGTCAATTGGTGTGACATTGTCCCCTGATATTTTTTTTTTTTTTTTTTTTTTTTTTTTTTTTTTTATTTTATAATATTTTAGTGCCCTTGATTTTGCAAGAGAATAATGCATGCATATTCAGAGAGACACATAAAATGTTTTGTAAGGTAAACAATCATACCTAATCAGACCTAAATGTTTAATTACACATTGAACTGTTGAATTACACACAAACCGCAAACTTATCAGTAACACGACACCGCATCTGCTGACACTACCAGCGCCGAAGATCGTTATTTGAACGGATTGACGGTTCACTGTCGTGTCAAGGGCAGTGAACGCGTTAACCGTATCAATCAATTAGCTCTTGACACGTGACATAATACATTGAGATTGCATTTCATAGTTTAATATGAGTCGGTTTTAAAGGACATTATGTACATTTCATACTAAAATTATTATTGTAGTAAACATCCATGCATCATTCTACATAGTGAATGATACAACAATTGGACTTATGATCAAAATAAGCACAGAAGTATTGATGTTTTATTTTTACGGTAACTAAAAATTAAACATAATGTTTCATCTATTAGATTGACCAAATGTTGCTAAATACACACTTAAATGCAGTGTATAGTCACCGGCAATAATATACCTATTATCCAACATTGGGTGCAAAAATATCAGACACGCTCTTATACTTCTAGTAAAGACGTGTCAGTTATTTTGGCGACCAATGTTGGATAATATTATATTTACTCTATGTCTACTGGGAGCTACTAATAAATATGGATGTAAAGTACTTACTGCTTCATAGCAATGTTAGCCAACTGCTGCATGAGGGCAAATGTCTCATTTTTTTTCAAGAACAAAGTGAAATAGTGCTCCCCATCTCTTGTAACTACTTTGATAGAGTTGGGAAAAAGTAAGCTGTTAGTTTTAGCTAGTTCTGTTACGTCCGCCCATCGGATCTTGATAGTTGTTTTGTGTCCAAATATATTTGAATAGAAGCACATGTAGTGGACGGACAGATACATCCAACCTTGTCGAGGCATCTTACTTTTCCAGTAACTGAAAAGTTAAACAATAGATTGAAATTAAATTAACTCACAAAACATTACTAATAATTTCAAACATTAACACAAAGTTAGTTCATAGTTCTGCTTTCATGAATAGACCTCTGAACCAACAAAATTTAGTAAAAAAAATAGTAAAAAGAATATAAGCAATCACAGATACAAATTAATACCACTTGTTTTTTTATAAAACATCTGAGTGAACAGAAATTACTAGTTTACATATTGTTATACAAAATGATATGCATGATTGATAGCTTCGTTAGACCTATGTATTAGAAATCAAACCAATTAGAGCCTGTTCAGACTAGCGGAAACTGCGTGGTTCCTAAACCGCGACGTTAATTATTTTTTAGTATAACTGCGCGGTTATATTTAGAAAAAAATCACGTAAATAAGAACCGCGTGGTTTAGAAACCGCATGATTATCGCCCTAGTCTGAAGGGACTCATACTGTTATACATTAGATGTCATATGTTAGACAGTAGATGACTCACCAAGTTTAAGAATGCACAATGGAACAAAGAAATATTGACTTGACTCACCTGCAGGAATAATAACACACCAACTTTTCGTCCTTTGGCATGGCAAACCTTTGGTGGAATTCATAATCCACATTTTTATATGTGATTGTGTCTTCATCTGAAATGGACCAAATGAAACTATTAATGAAAAAGTCCTTAAAACAAATGTTTACTAAAATAGAGTATGCAAAACACAAGCTATGTGTTCTACAAATGACAAGAGAAATAAAATATATAGTCTTTTCAATCTACATTCACAAGCAAAACAATTGCATGACTTTGCATTTTTTCATGTTCACCCAATTAGTAAATTTGTACTCGGACCCATAGTCTGAAAAACACTACACCAATTTCCATGTTAGTTTACTTTTAGTAAAGTTAAGATTACAAGAAACATTATTTCATTTAAATTTTAGGGAAAAAAAAACCAGTTTACTAGCAATTGTTGTGCTCGCAAGTTGCTAAATTTTCTGTTATCTTGTAGCTTAATACAGATGGGCCCTTTTGGAAGCATTTCAACCCTCATAGGATCTTTTTTGCAATTATCCTTCTTATACACTTAGCTGTTAGAATGTGCAAGCTCCCTTGCAGTGTTTTCCTTCACCATAAGAGTATCAAATAATGAACATATTGGTACATGGCAACTGCTCTGATTTGCACTTGGTATACCTTCATGAGCAAGGGTGCACCCCCTAAACTACTAGCCCTCCTATGTTCTTAAAATATTCTATTGCTTAAATACTTAAATGTATTTAAAATATAGCAGTGGGGTTGGTGGGTTGAAAACACATTATCACTGTAATATATAAGCATTTTATTCTATAATTTACCTTCCGTGAAATTTTCCTGTTCAGTAGCAATGATTGAGTTAATTTTACAACACACAAACTCAGTAATCTCTTCCTCAGTATCAAAAGAGTGTAGCGTGGGGCACACATTGTCAAGTAACCACTGCCAGTCCTGACGTATTTCCTGTTCCGTTAGTGCTGATGATATTACTGCAAAAAAAATATATATTAGTAGATGTCAGTGAAACAGCAGTGTTCCCATTGTTGTGTTTCGGTTTGGAGATAAGACGGCCAGTGTAATGACTAGCATTAAGGTATTCCATCTTAGCCCTCAGGATTGGCAACGGATTTGTAGTCTTGTGAAAGTGAATGTCTATGGGTCACAGTTTCCACTTACCATCAGGTGGCCTGTGTGCTCATTTGCCTTCTCTATGCCATAAAAAAAAAGGTAACATATTACATCTGTGCCATATGTTGCTTCAATAAGGGACTGACTCAGTACTATGCCGAGGCAAGCAACAATGGTGATTTTCAGTAGGGCCCTTTATCATGGACGTTAGAGCAGTAGACAAAGAAAAAAATTACAAATTTGACAGTAAAAAAATAACAGAAAACAAAAAAAGATAATAACACTAACAAAAAAAAAAGCACATAAAATAAACTAATATGAAATAATTACAGTAACATTCAATACACACAGTTTACGTAATAACAAATTTCGCATTCTACAAGACTCGGCAGGAATCAGGCACAATCACCCTCTACTACCCTTGGTGCAGCCACACCGTCATTTGCGCATAAATGCAATGCACATCAACAGAGAACAAAGAAGAAGCAAAAATGAACTGTATATTATAATCAAATATTATGCAAGAGTATTAAGTACATACAGAGGTAGCTGTAATTAACTTTACACAGTATATAAAAATAACAGGAAAGATACCGTGATAGGGAAAACTTAGAGACGGGACAGGCAAGTAACCTTAGTAAAAACGAATAAGTTGACAAGTTATAGTAATATTACATACACAAAGATAAGTCAGCTGACACTTATCTATAATTGACTTGTGTATGCTTATATTATGTATAAATTATTTTCAATATCATCTCGGTATTTTTCGGTTACAAAGGCGTTATCCTAGGGGTGTCATGAAACTTTCCATAATTATTATTTTTAAATATTGACAATACAAACTTGAGGCATTGCCGGTAGCTAAATAAATCTGCATACACTTACAGCTTAGACACTTTAAATTTTAACTGATTTGACCTGAGAGTCAACCTGCCTGTTGAGTCATCTAAAAAAATATTGTACCTAAAATTTCAAATATCTGTAAATATTATATTATTCTAAGTTATACAAATAATATTTCACCATAATAGATTTCGGAGTTAGGCGTCTGATGCAGTATCCTATAAGGCGCTGGTTTTGTGTCCCTTACGCTGTCTAACGTACTAACAAGAAGTGAAGAAAGTCCAACAGATTTTCCATGTCCTTTCCTTCTTTGAAGCACGAAATACAGGGTAGTCTCATCGCTATCCCTGTTAAACACAAACTGATTAAGGAATTATAAATAATAAACTCATTTAAAACAATTTCATATCTGTATTTCAACCGCATACGTACAGAATAGATAAGGCACTACTTAAACTATACATTACCACAACGCAGTTTTTATAAAAACTTCCTGCGGCTTAACCCACATGATAAGACTTTAAGTAGACCTTAACAATGAATGTTCACCGATCATTAAACAAAATTAGCATTTTTAAACTATAAAAGTAACGATCTGTAGAAGAAAATTAAAAGTATTATGCTAAAAAATGGCACAACACAAAACAACAGCCACTTGACAGCACAGTACTTGACAGCTGTTGACGTTTTAGGGAATTAAATAATCGTGTTTACGAAGACTATTACGGGTGTAGTGCATCTTACGTATTCGGCGATAAGAAGCGATTCATGCGGCACGGAGCCAGGCCACGAGCAGGTCGAGATTCTAGGCGGTAAAACCCATATCGTCATTGACCTGCGTATTGACAACATTTTGATTACTCTTTTTTTCTTATGAAACTAATAAACAAGTACTATGTACACTGGGGCCTGTTGTATAAAGCTACAAATTACAATTTACAAATTTCCATTTGACACAACCTTGACCAATGACGAACAGCCATTTGAGCAGCGTTGCCAGTTTAGACCTGTAAACTTGTAGCTTTATAAAAATGCTCCTGTGCATTCAGTATTTCTGTGTATACAAAAATACAGTTTGTGCACGAGGAAGAAGGTTTATATTTCAAATGAAAAGAACAGCAAACTAACAAACACGGCTAGTACAAGGCAAGGTGTCCCTTTTCTTAACATTGCCATTTGCCAGCAGCACTCGTAAATAAAAATAATTTACTTGGAGTTAAGATTTCAGAAAAGTAAGCCGAGCGTCCGCTAGGGTCCTATTACTGGGTTTATTTGTTTCATTTTTTCATGAGATTCGCTTTTAATGGAACTTAGTGTCAGTCAGAGGAACAAAGCGTACGACAAATAAAATCATACAGATGTCAGTTGAAAATGTCAGTTCAGAATATTTAAGTACATTTAATCATATTCTATAATAGGGGTTATCTGTGGTTTGCAACGATTCAATTTGCATGTTATGGCCTTCGGCACGATGTCCCATCATGGGCCAACATAAGAGACACATTTACACCTTAGAGCGAGCAACATATTCTATCCCACTCTTACGCATCACTCCGTCCTTACGCTGACTCATGATGGGCCATAGTAGAGCCGCCATTCAGTTTAGGGACAGTAAGTGCATTGAGAATCTGGTATTTCATAAATGCAAATTTAAAATAATAAGCCATTTAAAAAATATAAATCATGTTTAATACAAAAAATAAAATGTCACTACAAGCCTACTAATGATGTGCTGCCGCCTCCTTTTCAGCAACCTTTCTTTGCTGTTCTGCCCAACTCCTTTTATTTCCATCAGAGTTTACCAAATTATGAATCTTAGAAATAAAGTAAAAGGCTACAGTACATCCAAGAGGATAGTACATCCAAATATTATTATACTTCATGTAATAAAAGTAGGGGAATTGAGCTACTTTCGCTGACATTGTATAGGGAAACTTCATGTGCCTTCCTGATTTTCTGAAAATCATAAAATATATCTGACCGTTTTAGTTATTTCCCAGAAAATACATTTTTTTTAAACTTAAATATAATTTCCATAAAAAAAATATTTCCCTACCTATATCTTAAATGTTTCAAAGTACGCGTACTTATACCCGACGACCTTTTTCGCCCGTGTTTGCCTTTAGAAGATCGCGTACTTTAGGTGACACACGGGTGAGTAAGGTTGCACAGCCATAAGTGCGAGTGGACATCTGGAGCCTGTTTTATAAAGTAACAAATTACAATTTACAGGTTACAAGTTTCCACTTGACACAACCTCGACCAATGACGACCAGCCATTTAAGCAGTATTGCCAGTTTAGACCTGTAAAATCGTTACTTGTAGCTTTACAAAACGAGCCCCTGGGACTTTAGACAAATCTTGTAGCGGCCGGCCTAAAACAAAATGGAAATAGACTCTAGGTATCACGCCAATAACAATCTATAAAATCATCATTCGGGATTGTTATTGTTATCACTTACCCAGCTATCACACCCCTCGATTTCAACGTTTTTTCCAACACTGTATAAATTCCCTGCATAAATCTGGGATGAACCATAATGAAGATTGTTTAAATTTAATTCAATAAGTAATTTCAGAATTTACTCAACGGTTTTACAGATCTGTCAGTCTGTCAATTTAATTTATTCATAAATAAAATACACTTTGGCAAATAAGAGATTGGAATAACCATAGAATAGAAACCGGACTAAATCCACACTCACGCATTCGCGTGAAATGAGCATTCGGCGCGAGCATCGAGTGGTGTGTAAGCTTTGTAACGCTCGGCTCAACCTCCACGCCCCTAAAATATTCAAGCGAATGCTCTCAATGAGACCCCCTATTAAATGAATAAGATCTACATTTTTTCATGAGATTCTGGTAGAGTCTGGCCATCGAAACGTGATACTGAAAATGACCGCGAAATTTAAAAATGTAGCTATAGTATGTCTGAATGAGCTACAATTAAGCAATTGTAATGCTTTTGTCATTAACTTATAACTTAATACTTAATGACAAAAGCATCAACATTGTTTAATTGTAGCTCATTCAGACATACTATAGCTACATTTTTAAATTTCGCGGTCATTTTCAGTATCACGTTTCGATGGCCAGACTCTAGGCGCAATATTGAGCGTGAATTCTCCAAGGCAAGTGTTCACAGCATATTAAAATGTCTACATTAAAAGTAAGAAACGAATTAAAAAGAAATGGAGGAAACGAAGATGGTGGATGACAAGTAATCATCGTAATAGAATAATGTTTGTTATATTTTTTCCAGTATTAGTGGTACGAGAGCTGTTTGATAAGTCCTTTTAAAAACTATTTGTTAAACCTTTTTTCTGGTTAATGGGATTAACACTGGCAGGCACAATCTTTCAAATGAAGACTGTCAAAAATTCAGCAAAAAAAATAATCAAGTTTTTGTCAGTATTACCATTGTTTAACTGTGATCACTCGTAAATTTTCAACAACTATGAAAACATCTGAATTTCGTGCCGTTATAAAAAAATATATGAAGGGTGGCAGTGCTGCCACAATAAAAACTGAACTTGATTCTGTTCATGGCACTAACGCACCAACGTTGCAGACTATTTATAACTGGATAAAATGATTTTGAACGTGGTCGGTCAAACACATCTGATGCTCCACGCTCTGGTCGCCCAATCGAAGTCACTACTGAGGACGTTGTTGAAGAAGTCCATAATATTGTACTCGACGACCGCCGTGAAATAGCTGAGAACACAGGCATCGCCACTGAGCGAGTACATAAAATCCTGCATGAAGATTTGGGTATGACAAAGCTGTCTGCACGATGGGTGCCACTTTTGTTGACAATCGAACAAAAACGCGAAAGAAAGCGAATTTCTAAACTATGTTTGGATATGATGAAGCGTAATCCTCGGAATTTTTTGAGTCCATTTGTCACTGTGGATGCAACTTGGGTCCATCATTATACACCTGAATCAAAACAGCAATCAAAACAATGTGAACGTGCCCCAAAGAAAGCCAAGACTGTTTTGTCGGCTGGGAAGGCGATGGCGGAAGTCTTCTGGGATGGCGAAGGAATCATTATGATTGATTACTTGGAAAAGGGAAAGACCGTTTTAATGCCGAATTGTTGGAAAAACGACCAAAATTGTCCCCCAAGAAAGTCCTCTTTCATCAAGACCATGCACACGTCAACTATTGCAATGGCCAAAATCCACGAGTTGGGCTTCGAGCTGGTTCCGCATGCTCCGTATGCCGATTATTACCTATTCCCAAATCTGATAAGAAGGCTTGGAGGGCAAACATTTTTGACAAATGAGGATTGCATTGCAGGTGTAAACGCCTATTTTGAAGACCTTGACAAAACGTATTTTTTGGAGGGTATAAAAAAAATGGAAACTCGCTGGAACAAGTCTTTGGCCCTCAAAGGAGACTATGTTGAGGAATAAATGTAAATTGTTTTTTACTTTTTAAAACGACTTATCAAACAGCCCTCGTATAAGGCTCATATTTTATAAAAGTTGCGCGTGAGCCTTGTGGCAGTTCGCGCGTTCGCAGCCCTTTGACGCGGGCCAAAATACCGACACCAAGACAAGTGTTTAAAGAAGCGCAAGACATGCGCGAACCCGCGAACGCCCCCCACACTTTCGCGCCTGAATGTAGAGCGCTCAGTAGACCTACAGCAATAAAATGTACCGTAAAGTACCAATACTTATTTCTCCACAAATCGTGGTGTTGTTACATAAAAGTTTTTTAAATGTAACGGTTTTAGACTTCTGCAGACTTAGCGTGGCCAGAAACACCATGCTGGTAAAACGCAAAGAGTATTGTAATATATTAGGAGAGTAAAACGGGACGATTGTGGGGTCAATCGAAATTTAAATGATAGGTCTAAATTAGAGAAGTAAAATTTTTTTGTGGATACTTATGTTTTTTTTATTCAAATAGGTATTCTAAAAAATACCGTTTATTACGCCCCAGGTGGAAAAAGAATACAAAAAATATGATCTTGCTATAATAGAAGAAGCAGTGAGTGAGTAATTTTAGTGAAGGTTCACGTTCACTGAGTGCTATTGCTGGAAAATATAAATTACACAAATTTGTACTTCATAGACACTGTAATCGGTCTATCAACTTGAACATAGGTACCTACCTACGTACTATTAGAATGACCAAAAATATTTTTCACAACGCTAACCTAACCTAACCTAACCCAACCGTAAGAGTCAAAGAGAATATAATCACTACGTTTTGTAAGAGTCATAACCAGAAATTTGCATTGAAGTTCAGAATCGTTTCTATTCACTCCATTTTAGTTCACTTAGTGTTGGTAAGTTGATATTTATTTATATGAAATATGATGGATGACAGAAGAGTTACGAAAGAGATATGGCGAGCGAGAGTGAGCGGAGATGTCGGTAGGGGACGTCCTAGACGGACGGACGGTGATCAGATTCGCGATGTGCTGATTAAGGGCCAAATCAAAAGCACCCGAAACCGACGTACGTGCATGAAAAGATTGATGAATGTAGAAGAAGCGAAGTGTATATGTTAGGACCGATGCACCTGGCGTTCCATAATCTCTGCCTACCCCATTGGGAGACAGGCGTGAAGATATGTATGTATGTATGTGTGATCTACATTTTTTGGAAGACTCCCAATATCATGCCAAACAGCGCCCTTATTTTTTTTTAATTACTCTTTGTCACGCTTTTATTTTACAGTATTCTTAGTTAATTTTTTTATCGTCATCTCATTCCAATAAAACCAACAACTCAATTAATGATTTAAAGCAGTGGCAACTTCGTCTTTTCTATGTCCCCCCCCGCCGCCTACCCTTCAAAACTGACATGATGACATCTGTCACGTCAATTGGTGAAATTGCTTCACGTGAACTACCTACCTATTCAATAGAAACTATTAAAAATTTACTACTACCGATTTAGCTTATTATAATTGTGTTGCAATGAGCGACAACGAAAAGGAAGAAGCTGCCAATTTGGTATACTGAGAAATATTATCTATGTAAAATGATATTATCTAATAGCATTTTCAAGTGCGATCTTTTCCAATTTATATGGTCTGTTTTTTAGAAAGAGGAGTTCGAATGGGTGCTTAGAGAGGAAGTCCACTCGATATTGCACCAACTGCACTCAGTTCTAGTTGTAAGTGTTGTTTGTGATATATTGTCGTGCTGGAAGATGGGTTTTAATTGATTTGTTCTGCAGGGTTGTGCTCACAGGTTTCCAGTCCCGTTGTACGGCAATGAGGGTCAGAAACAGGATAAATTTATTCTGACATCGCAGCCCGAGCAGCTGAAGTGCATTGTGACGTTAACAGGCGACAGTATAACACATGCAGTAAGTATATTGTGTATAATTCATTTCCACTTCATAAATGTAAATGAGTGGCCTTACACGGTCATAAAATGCTTCATTATTACGTTCATATGTGTTGAAGACATAATTTTGCGTGTAACTAATACAATATAACTACATGGATATGTCTATAACAATGCTACCTAAACCCCATAAGCATGTATTTATTTTTCATGTTTATCAATGCAGGACATAAGTTTTAAAGTCCTGCGGCAAATGCACACCATATGCCGTACTTCAATCAACCAAGATGGACCATGGAAGCTCCAACAGATCCAAGATGCAGCCAACCATCTGCAGCAAGCGCTTGGTTACATTGACAATGTCGACAAGCATTACATTTTCAGGTAAATTATTTTTAAATAAAACATGGAAATCTAGGTAGGAGGCTGTTGCTCAGCATTAGTACATAAAAATAGCCTAAAATAATGATAAAAATTTAACTAAAGATAATGATTTATAAATAAATAATTTATTGACCTAGTCGGTCCATAATCTGTCACAAAGGTTTAGTCAAAAATCTAACTTCTGTTTAATTTTATAATTACTAAATATATACAAATTCAAAGCTCAATTAATGTACATTTTTAAGAACTAATTATGATTCCACATAGTTGCCGCAATTTCCGATACAATCTTTTAACATTCACGGCCAGCACCAATTAAATTAGGCGCGAGATTTCTGAAAATTTCATTATTTGAAAACACTTTAAAGGTTGGTCTTTGTTATCCAAGAAACTTTTTTATTTAATATTGTGAAGCCTCTCATCTCTGGGTATGTTTAGAGACCAGCATTATTTTTTAACAACACTCAAAAACCGGATTATGAAGCACAAAATTCGATGTGTTTTCATAATGCTGCAAATTTATGTGAAATCGTAAGGTTGATTTAATGAGACTTGAAGATTGATCGTCGTATAAGCGGATATTTAGTTGCTTGGAATACATTTGTATCAGAATTCAAAAGATAAGTCTGGTCAATATATCATGGAAATTTTGACTCAAGTCTCAGTATTGTCGTTGAGCATAATTTGACCCAAGCTTGCCTGCCCCGAACGCTTAAAGTTCATTCATCAAATTATTGCAATACTAAATAAAACAAATTATGCTTCTTTTTATTTTATATAAAATAAGGTTTTTATTGGTGTCCTACAGGCTTATGATTTATGAAACTATTTTATTTATTTTTACATTGTAATAACTCTCAGTGACAGAATTTATGAGCCGACTAGGTATGAATCAAATATTCATATTTATTCATTGCTTTGGATAATGGCCAAAACTCAAGTATCCGTGGTTGCATGATTTGATGTATGAATGTGGAAGAAGGGAAAGAAACCAGGTGGAAAGAAGTGGTCTCTCTCTGCCTACCCCTCTGGGAAACAGGTGTGATTTATTGTATATATGTATTCATTGCTTTACGTGGCTATAAATAGACTAATTTAAAATTGTAGGCAACTCCACAAATGCACTGATGTAAAATGCATGTTCATGCATTTTTTTTTATGTGTTGATGCTGACATGTTGGTGTTAGACAATCTTTACAGAGTAATTGATACCTTGGTCCTAAGACCTTTTTACAAAACGGCCTAAAAAAAGGAGTTTAATGTTTTCAGGGTTCATGTATGTATGTAATTAGAGATGCTCCTAATATTCGTTTGGTATCCTCTCCGGTATTCGGCATATTCGGCATCTTTTCCACTATTTGTATTCGGCCGAATTATTCAGTTTTGGTTCCGAATATATTCGGTTCAAGTATTTCTATTTTCTTGGCTACACGACACGGTATATATAGGTATAGAACTAAAAGACATAATTTCTTATGTAAGATTTATGTTATATTATAACTTAGATTATAAGTCAAAGAAATCCTATGAAGAATGTGTTGAATAAAGCTAATAATAATGAACATTTATTTTGAAACCTCAAGTCAACATATTTATTTCTTAACCTGTAGTTAGTATAGTCAACATTTATTTTAAACCATCGTGAGGTATGGCTCGCATTTCATCTAGCCAGCAGCGACACGTAGCGTACATTTTAGAACTTGTTTACGCCGCAAAACAATGAAATGCTTGAAATGCGAAACCACTATTCGGCGCATCTCTATATTTAATGATTCTGTATTCCACCATAACTTCTAAACAGCAAAGCCCATTTAAATGTGTGTGGTATTGTTAGAATCTTTTAACCATCCCGGGTGACATAGGATACCTACCTAAACTGTTAAAATTGAAATAACAACAATGGCAAAATGTCAATAATTTATGTCAACGAAAAAAACGTCTTAATTTTACAATATGGGTATCGTTTGAAAGGTCTTAATGTGACCCTCTCAAATATATACGAATATAGTAACATTAATAAAGGGGTTTAATAATAATATAAAAAAAACCCTTTTCTTTCAGTCATCGCCTATTTTATTTCTATGGGTCCAAAGTCCTCCATGTTTACCTGGTTACGTCGATGGCAACGGCATCATTGCCACATGTACGATTCTAAATGTATGAAAGTAATATCATAAAATATCTAGGGGTTATTGACATAAATATTATGTCTCTGTCTGCTCTGGAACTACCTATACCTTATAATTAAAATTTATTATGACAATCTTATACAGCTATATTCAACGTGCGCCCCACGTAGCTTTTACGAGTGGCCCACCTGAAGATCCTGGTATAGCTACATAATTAGTCAACTTTTTCAAATTTGTTCATGTTGTATGGTCTTTGGTCTTGAATATCCATTACCAAGCTGCCATTTTGCGGGTGGTAGGACCTTGTACAGGGTCCGTCCGGATCGGTACCACCATGTTATCCATTAACCTACCGCCAAACAGCAGGGTTCGCATTGTTGTGTTCCGGTTTGGGGATAAGACAGCCGGTGTAATGACTAGCATAGAGGCATTTTATCTTAGTCCTCAGGGTTGGCAACGCATTTGCAGTGTTAGGCTTGCAGTCTTGTGAATGCGAATGTCTATGGGTTACAGTTTCCACTTACGATCAGGTGGCCTGTGTGCTCGTTTGCCTTCTCTATGCCATAAAAAAAAAGCTCTAGCTAGGCTAGTCTACTGGCCAATGCTGCCATAATACTAAAAAGGCGGCATCTGCAATGTAGTAGTCAAAGCATTACATACTTTATTGGTAACCACATTAAATGTAAAACGCTTATTCTATTAATAGGCAGTTAGCTTTCTTTGGTATTAAATGTAATATCATACCTAGCGACTAAAAGCTGATTTGAATGAAGTCAGATGGTGGCAACAAATAAATCAATAAATATCAGAGGACAATGTTATAACAGTGGACCTTATCCCAAACTAAGCTCTAGGCTTGTGCTATGGGTAATGATATTAATACTTATATAGAGAAATATATACTTAAATAACCAAAACCATCCATGACTCGGGAACAAATATTCAGACACATCACACAAATATCTGCCCTTACCGGGATTTGAATCCAGGACCGCCAGCTTTGTAGGTAGAGTCACTACCAAACGTCAAATCTCTCTACTGGATCACTGAAATTAATGTAGTCCAGATTTTGATAAGCAGATGACGAGAATACAAAAAAATATAGTAGCCAACAGTTGCTTATCAGAAAAAAAGAGGTAGTCATAATAAACCCGAAAATTAATTTAAAGCATTTTTTATATATTCACCTATGTTTTTATTTGCTATTACAGATCCTCTGATGAAGTTTTACACATTATACAGTGTCTTATTGGCTCCCTGCAGCGGGCTCGCACAGCATTGGTTTTGCCGAAAAAGAAAGCAATTGATGAGCTTATGAAAAGTAGGAACATGGTGAGTATTGATAAGCAATCTGTATTGTTTAATTACAAAGATTAGTTATGTTTATTATCATTGCATCATTTAATTATATATATTGATAATGGGCTGTCAATTTTAATCGGAGAATTAGGGGCGTAGTACATGTTAAGAATCGAGGCGATGTCGAGGTGCGAGCACCTCGTCGCGTGTAAGTATGTGATTGGTTTTTTGGGGCAAAACAAACGCATTATTATGATTTAAATTGATATATTTAGTCAATGCAATATGTAATCAACTGGCCGGTTCGAGGAGAGAGATGACAGTGTTAAACGTCAATATATAAACGTCACTTACAGTTTGACATATAAGCAAGTCTTGAACAGTCGTGCATTCAGACGAGATAAGTAGAACTAAAATATTCCTAACTGGCGAATGAACCATGTTCATTAGCAGTTTTAAGTAAAATTAGGATTTTGTTGCCAATTTCACTCCGATCAGCGCCTTCGATTGCTCCAAACTCTTTTTTGCCGTTGAGTCTGTATTGTTTATTAATTCAATACCTCGCCTCGACTCTTACAAGAGCGCGCCTCGAACTGTTCCACACGGCCGCCGTTCCGGCGCCGATGTAACTCCAGTGTGCCCGGCCCCTTATTATCAGTAGCAGGATAAGGAAAGAAAAAATGCTCTATTATGATGCCGTTCTTTTTTCTATATTTACTTACATCTAGTCTTATTTTAACCATCATACTAAAATGACCGACATAACGTTAAATTAGCCTTTTTTATAAATGATATTTGGAGTGGAATGATATCAGGAATGAAAAAAAAGTTTTGAAATTTTGACTTACGTGTTTTTCTGTCAGGACCTCAGGACATATATGCTATTTAATTAACCAAAATGAAAAAATATGGTATGATAAGAGAAAAGAGTCATATTTCATTAATTCGGATTTTATTTTATCCCGGCTGAACCACTGGAAATTTTTCAACCAAACTTGGCTTAATTGCACTGTTAGATGTTAGGAACAGCAAGAAAAAAAAACATGTCACAAGTCATAATATCAAAGAGGGCATGTTATCGGCATTGTCAATATAATACGGCAATTCTTCATGACCTTGACTGATAAAAAATGCATGAGCTAGTCAAAGATTAACTTAGATTACAATTATTATTCTTTGAACTCTGTCTGTTATGTCTCTGGCATCGTAACTCCAAATCGGTCCATCTGTTTGGATGGACCGATTTGGACGCGTTAAAAATGACTGTTCCCTCACCCTTATCTCTGAAGTTTAGGGGCCAAAATATCTGAAAAATTCCTGATTTAAACTTAATTATTTATATTTTACGCCGAAAATGAAATGAAATTGTCTAATTTTACAGTTTTGCAATAATTATTTTAAATAACTTTTAAAATCTGTAATAAAATTTAGGCTAGTCAAAATGGACCTTATAGAAAAGTTCATAACAAAATGAGTATTAAATTACTACAAACACAAAAAAGTATCTCAAAAAACAAGCATAGACTAATTTTCTATTTAAAGTCATTTGATGTCGTAGGTGATTCTTAGTAGGTATAAACACTAGCCGCCTGTTTCTCGAGAACCAATGAAGCGTACTTAGTCGTGATAGTTTATTATATGTTATATGGGCTTTCATTTATTTGATTTCTATTATTTGTAGTTTTGGCTGTGAAACAAATGCTTATGTTACAACTTTGTCGGCGTAATTTAAATGTATAACTATGCCAAAGTACAGCTCTGTAGTACCAAGATTTTTCGAGTTAAACCGCATACAGAAGGACAGACCTGACGTAAATGGCGAAACTATAAGCGTTTCTTGTTGAGTGGGAAACCCTAAAAATCGTCATTACCCTAAATCCTTGTAAAATATTAATTCAACTTAGTTCAAGCACTAGGAAATTACGATTTATACGTGCCTTCCAGAAAGCGCTGTCACCAAACTTACCAGAAGACCTGGCTATATCATTCTACATACAGTCGCATAAGCTGATATTCGTGGCCTACCAGTTGAGTTCCGTGCACGGCACGATGCGTATCGATTCCTGCCAGGCTGACTGTGCTGTACCATGGCTGAGCGACGTCTTGTTCATGTTGACGGCTGCTCTCCATATGTGTCAACAACTTAAGGATAAGGTAAGATTTATTTTAAGAATCTCACACAAATTGTTCTAGTCGCAAACTAAGCTGCAGGCTATAACTATGGGTAATAGGCCATGATAAACATAATTATACAACGTGTTACAAAATAAACCGTAAATAATATAAAAAAATATCAAAGCCTAAAATATTGTCAACCCTAGTTAGCTGTCATGTCAGAGACCCGGAGTTAGCACAGATTATTTAACAGAGGCGTATTACCAATTATAATAATAGTCTACTTTAATGGTTTTCTGTTTTTCACTAACAAAAGTTTGCTATCTCAATACTAGGATGTCATTATGTTTGGCTTCGAAAAACGGAAAAACGTTATGTTGTCAATCAAATCAAAAATCGATATACTACAATTGTTTCGTGTTTTTTCTACCTTTTTTCCAAATTGAAGAACTGGTGATGTTTATTACGATAATTGAAATAGTGCTCGCGAACTGTATTGGCAACGATTTATCGATGGTAGATCATCCGATCAACGGTGATGTAATGACTCTTTGTTGTTCCGCGGATACAAGGTAAAAATGTACATAAACATTCCGCGTATTGTACTCATTAATTTTACTTAACTACACACACTATTTAAATGTAAATGTAAATAAGAGATTCGTTTCCGAAAATGATTAGGTAAGTTAATATAATATCGTTGACGTTATCTAGACGTGACCTAGTAGGGGTATTGATAACGTTCTAAGCAACAGTTTGTAATCATTTAATTATGTCAAATAAAAATTTTCGTGCTATGTAGAAATTTATCTACAAGATGTCTTGATGTATACATAATAAATGTCTTTTACAAAATGGAAGGCACGCCCCGCGTATTCAAATTAACGTTGCATGGTTGTGATGTGCCCATAGATCAATTACAGTAAAAATAAGCTCCATTTTTTGGGCACTGTCGTGAGATTTTACATTTTTTTGATTCTAAAATATGTTCATGGGTTTATAATTCCGTTTTGCTATTGAAGATTGTATGATATGGTTAAATTAATTTAGGGAGATTTGGAATGAGTTAATTATACATTATTTATTTTTAATTATACTTTTTTTAGCTATGCGTCTTCTCACAATACAAAGACTTCACGGTGGGATCGAGATCTGCGTCGATGGTGATAAACTGATTCACTTTACCCATTGTTACGGTGATTCTCAATAATGTACGTATAATTAACGAAATTGTATGTATGTGTATTTATTTAATAATAGTTAAAGAGTCCATTGTTGATATTCGTGTTGAATATGTTGTAACATAATGTATATGCGTAATAACTAATATTAACTTATTTAGGTAAGGAAGGATTGATATTTGCACTGTTGGGGTGGAAATTGAAGAGTAGGTAATGAAATTAAATTATTAAACGCACGTTAACAAGCTGGTTCCACATGTAGTATTTCATAAAAATTGTTTCAATCCAGTGACATCTTATTAACCTATTAATATTATACTTTATTATGATTTGAATGATTGCACTAATGTGGATTCAGCTCAAAATACATAGAAGCAATATTACACAGGGATACTACTGCCGATTTAAATGTTATATTATATTTGGAAATGTTATGATATGATTATGACTTAGATGAAGGCTAACGCTGAAAAGCGACATTAAACATCACGTGAAAGAACTGAGGTATGTACCTACATCGTTTGTAACACAATTTTCAACCTAAGCTTTCTTTTGAGTATGGTTGGTCCAGGATAGCGATTTAATTTATATTAAAACTTAAGAATAATAATATGACAAACTGACAGGACAAATATGACAGGAATGGCTAATAATCATACACCGGATTGACGGGGGCGGAAAAGTACCAGTGCTAGTGATTCATTAAATATCGACTAAGTTTATGGACAACTTTTTTCGTGACATTTATGGATCTTACATTTCTTGCAAAAGTAAGTGGTACCGGTGGTGGTGGTGGTGGTGGTGGTGGTTATCTTCTATATCTGAATGATCAGCTTACCATGAAGATACGATCGAACTACAACGATCTTTTTTCTTTCGAGGCATTTTTAACCGACTTAACAAAAAGGTTCTCAATTCGTCGGAATGCTAAAGAATATTGTTGTACTGAATGAATTTTAATTCAATGTAATTTCAATGGTTGTCAAAAGTGACAGTCCAGAGTCAATGCCATAATAATCATCAATATCTTTAAGCCTAAGAAGGTTAGTATGGTATTGAAGAAAAATTGTCATATCGAGTGACTTGCCTTTTCTTCTATGAATTATAATGATCCAAAATTGCTTTTGTATGGGTTCATTACTAATCAATAATCATTTCATACTTTCATGGCCGATACCAAATATGTATATCTGAAGCTTAATTGTCATTCTCTTTTGATTGTGTGCGAGTATATGCCTTCGTTTCTTAGTTGAATTAGAATTATTTATGTAACAAAGCATAAAAAGATTATTTAGGGTTATTGTGTAATTAAAAAAAAAACCAAAGTATATTTTATTTCCCAATCCTATTAGAAATTGGTTTCGAATCGATTATTATGTGAATATTTTACCGTTATGGGATAGATCTGAAAAATAACCTACAAATTGATAAAAAAAAACAATATGGTTAGAGAGCGTAAACGTTGTATTTACGATGTTTTTTTTTAGAAACACGTTGGTTGTTGCGTTTATAATTGTCCAGAAGATTATGTGCAATATGTCTAGCATAAGTAAATATTAGAAACTAAATAAAGCAGCATAAGTTAACTAAGACTGACTTGTCTGTGTATCTTAGTACAGTCGGGATAAATACGCAGACGGTGGCCCTTGATACTCACATTACATATTTTTATGTTGCTATATTTTGTCCTCCAGTGTTCATAGGTGAGCTGATAGGGTAACGCAATATTTTGTCAGTCGCAAACTGTTTTATTTAGTTGCTTATATATATTTTTAAATTTATGGTACTCGTCGGGAATAGCGCAGCGCGTAACTACAATATTGAATAAGGTGCTAAAATAAGAACTTTTTAAAGTTAATCTTCGTGTTATCGCACCTTACTTGATTTGGTTACTACGCGGTTTTGCACTATACCCAAAGTAATGTATACCACCTTTGTCAAATGTCAACTGAAACATTTTGATTCTTAGTGGATAAACCACGTGATTAGGTATGTTTTAAAGCACGAACGCAAAACCAAAATTAGGTGATTAAAAGTTGTGAATAGGTGAAGTTTTGGCTTCTAAATTTAAACGTGTAAAACCACAGTTTGAGCTTGCGGTTGAGGCAACACTGGCAACCTTAAAGCAAATATATTCACAAGGCACTGCCTTTTACTTGAAAACATTACGAGCCTTCCACATATACGGCGAATATATATCGAGAGCGAGATATTAAGACAGAGGGACACGTGTTAGTAGTAGGTAAAGCTTGACGAAATTAAGTTTAGTAAATTTGCCAGCAAATCCAATCAGAGAGTGCTGATTGGATTTGCTGGCAAAGTTATCTGATTTTACCCCATTACTGCAGTCTAATGTGGTGAGCTGCTTGTGTGAAACATGTCTATACAGTACTACCAGTTCCTTAAGAATATTATATAATAATAAGATACACACATCATTAAATTATTTGCCTAATAAGTATTATATACCCGTCCATTCGCGTGAGCTTTCATCTTTATTTTGCAAATGAACTTAAAATTAACTTGTTAGAAACATTCCTGCATGTCTTGATTGTTGATTTGGTTTAAAGATTATTTTTTATATATTTTTAGTTTCAAATGTTAGCAGCAAAATGTTTGAGTCAAAGTTACCATAGTAAAAATATATTTCTTTCCATTCTGCTTCTAATAAGTATGTTTATTATGTTTATTTAACATGAAATTGTGAAAAATGTGATACTAAATCAAACAACGGAATTGGGAAATAAATTAGGTTAAAATTGTATTTTTATGCACATTATTATTAGATAATATTGTTAACGCACTTTCTATTGTATCGATAATAATCATTGAAGTACACTTGTAGATACCTAATTTATTTAATCTTTGTAATTAATGAGAATGTATAATTTATTTCTAAAGTCACAACTCCACTAACTGTGTGGTATGTTTTCGATTTAGTTAAAACGCACATTTTATAATGTGCAAAATCGTTATACCATTGCACTGGGTTTCCCCAAACTTTTCTGCAGAGCCTTTCCAAATGCACACCTGACCAACAGTCCGTTTGGACAGTTCATTGTATAACTCTTTATGAGATAGATAATTCCCAAAACAATCATATTTTAACGTATTTTAGATTAAAACCACAGTCCGGTTATTGCTATAGATGACCGGTTTTTTACTGACATTAAATCAGGCCGGTTAAACGGTAAAGCGTTTAACCGGTTCGCATTCCGTAATTAGAACGTGGTATACCGATCTTCGAAGGATTCATACATCTATTTTCAGTATTGGACTGCAGGTGAACTGTAAGCCTCTAGTGCCTATAGCAGGTTGCAAGAATTTTGGGAACCTTTGGCTCAGCATTCTTGTGCTGTTATCGAACTCCAAAAAAGGTTAAATTTTAATTGTATTTTCTTGGCTTTGTCCATCAGCATTTAATTTTCTTGATTTTGGAGAATACCTCGAGCGACGTACTACCGTTTTTGTTTGACAAGTTTGACAATAAATTATTATACTTACTAGTATTATTAGGTAGTCCCGGACTATTTAAATCTGTAATCTATTATAAAACAGTTCTTGTGATTGTGTTGTATTTCAGTAAACTAAAATGCTGTTACGTAATGTGGTTTTATTTTTTTCCTATTGCTTATTGAGTCGCTTTACAAAAGCTGTGATGGCAACGTCGCATGTATTCTTTCTTCTTGATTACAAAGGATACACTGAGTTAATAGATATAATTTGAGAACTTGACTTAATTAAATTTCAATAATCGAGAAAGACTATGAATGCGACGTTGATAACCCGTCTGAAAGAATCCATACACGCAGTCTCATGTCCACTATTAATTATAAATATAGTGGTTTCAGTCCACGAGGATTCGCTCCACTATATTATTACGTACTTTGACGCAACGTCAATTCGACTAGCGGGGCGCCCTTTCATAGATTGAATACACTATAAATAGGTATGTGGCCTATTGGCCGCATTGGTCCTTCGGGCGATATGGTAATTATTAATTGATAATTTTGTTTAGGTATGTACCTACTATGTTTGAATCTAACACTAAGATGACAATAAGTATAAGTTAGTGAGTCTGGATTTTTTCTTTCTATCAAGATTCTATCAGATCATAATCTATAATATAGATATTTCGCGAATTGCATGAACCGCGCATAAATCTTTTTAATACAGTTGCTCAAAAAGTGATACTTTTCGTAGCTGTATATTGTGCGGAAAGTTGGGTTTTTTCGAACTAGTGCTTTTTACTTTTCCTACTAAATAAACAAGGCCACTCACTACTAGGCTCTATACTAAATAAACTAGGCCGTGCATCCAACCAAGGGTTTGCATGTTTAAATAAAGTACCAGAAGCGCAGAGGTAATTAGGAGGGTAGCGCGGAGCGGCGCAGCGGCGGGCGGGCCCGGGCGGTCGCGCCCGACACAACGCGGATTATAAGTAAGGTAGGTACTTCTAATGTTTATGCTTTCCTAGTATTTGATTTTTAGGTAATTTCGGACAGAGTGTGTGCACACGTTAAGCTCACTTCAAAGGTCGGGGGGAAGAGCAGAGATACACAGATACCCGACATACACATATACACAGATACTAGTACATTTCGATGCTAGTGCGGAAAGTATGCCATTACTTCACGAGGACCGAGATATCTTGCCACGAGCCGCAGGCGAGTGGCAAGACTCGGTACGAGTGAAGTAATGACATACCGCACGTGAATCGAACGACGTTTTTTAATACAGTTGCGAAAAAATGTGTATCTGTGTATATGTGTATGTCGGGTATCTGTGTATCTCTGCTCTTCCCCCCGACCTCTGAAGTGAGCTTAACGTGTGCACACACTCTGTCCGAAATTACCTAAAAATCAAATACTAGGAAAGCATAAACATTAGAAGTACCTACCTTACTTATAATCCGCGTTGTGTCGGGCGCGACCGCCCGGGCCCACCCGCCGCTGCGCCGCACCGCGCTACCCTCCTAATTACCTCTGCGCTTCTGGTACTTTATTTAAACATGCAAACCCTTGGTTGGATGCACGGCCTAGTTTATTTAGTATAGAGCCTAGTAGTGAGTGGCCTTGTTTATTTAGTAGGAAAAGTAAAAAGCACTAGTTTGAAAAAACCCAACTTTCCGCACGATATACAGCTACGAAAAGTATCACTTTTTGAGCAACTGTATTAAAAACATTTTTTCGCAACTGTATTAAAAAACGTCGTTCGATTCACGTGCGGTATGTCATTACTTCACTCGTACCGAGTCTTGCCACGAGCCTGGGGCTCGTGGCAAGATATCTCGGTCCTCGTGAAGTAATGGCATACTTTCCGCACTAGCATCGAAATGTACTATTACGCTGAGCTTTGATGATGTGCCACATATTCGTTAGTGATTTACACAGGTGAGTACAGGGGGAGGGTTGTTATACAATCGATAAGTAAACATTAAACATACAGTGCGTCAGTAAGTCTAGCAACAGTGCGACACAAAAGAGTAGAAATTAAACGAGGGCGCCACTTTCTACGTAACTGACATTATTGATGTAAAAGGCTTAAACATGGCAACAATTTACGTATGTTTTTATTTGGTTCCATTTTATTTTATTTCTACTCTTTTGTGTCGCACTGTTGCTAGACTTGCCCCTAAATAAGACGCGGAGACTGACGCTGGGGGCTGGGATTGGAGAAAATCTTGAAATTGCTCCTGTTGTGAGATTTTCGTTATGAATATCATCCGATTTGCCGAAATTGTGTACGGTTCTGTTCTAAAACGCTACCATACAATTTTTTATTTCTAAGTAAAAAATATCAAAAATACTTGGCGCTTTTTGCTTAAAATCCTAACGACTAAAAATAATGTGCACATATCTGTTTTTAATCGATTAATCAATGTGTGAAACTCTACTAGCTGTCTTTATAAACGCTTTAAGCCTTTGCTTGCGTTGACGCATCGTTGACGTCTGCCAGTGCCAGTGCTAAGCAAAGTAAAGCTTTTGTTTTGAACGATTTCTACAGACACCAATTTCACGATATTCCCACTATTAGTAATGATTTGTTATTCAAAAAGCAGCTTTGTGCGTGAACTTTATAATCTAAAGTTGTTTATGTTAAAGAATTTATTTGAAAACAAATGACTGTCCACGTTCAGTTTGAGATTTAGAAATTGTCAACTAGAGGACGTAGTGTTCAGTTAATTTCTCCGAATTTATCAATTATTTATTATTTCCCTCGTTTTGATGTCACTAAATTAGGGTTGCACTACAAAAGTCCACTACAGGACACAATGGCTTTAAGAATAGCTAGCTGGTTTGGTTTAATTTCAATAATACTAATAGGTTTATTTGGATTTGGTTTATATTTTTCACTTCTTATATTTTTGGTGTCGTTTCTTTTTGGGTGAGTACATAATGTTTAAACTTTATCGTACCCATGCTTTCTAAAAATCCATTTATCTGTTTGTTTTTTATAAAAAGAAAACCTGTTAGAAAACTGAACTAGTTTCTCGTGTTAAAGATGCTCTTGAATTTTGAAATTTTGATCTTATTATTAAATTGCTGATTAGATATGCATTTTATTAGGTACCAAGCTGCATCTTTTTTAATTAGCTAAGCTATAAATAGTCAAAAAGGTTATCAAAATAACACATCACATTTATTTTGTCAAATGACTACATCATTTTTGGAGATTACTGGCTGTTAATTGACAATTAGTAACTTTTGTATACATATACCTACTTAAATAAAATCGCTTATAATGATTGTTATTAAAATTGTAAAAGCAAATAGAGCTGCAATTTGGCAAAAAACAAGTAATTGTTTAATTAAACATAAAATAAATTTAATTAATAAAAGAAAGTATTTCTACAAATAAAAGTGCACAAGTGTATAGATTTGATTTTGTCTAAAATAAACCGCAGTTAGATATACAGCTATCACCTATTTTCTTTGCTTATTCTCTTGTTGCAGGATACTGACAGTTCTCTATATAAGTTATGATGACAAGAAAATATTTAACGTTGATCTCAATTGCCTGGATGACCCACTGCAACAAACAAATTATTCTATTCAGTCCCCTAAGGTATGATAAGTCAAATTCATTCTTATGTTATAATGATAAGAAGTTTGGCCAAACACTAAGTAACATACATACAGGTGTCCCAGAAACCGACGTCGACCTGCCTAGGGCTGTTAGAGCAGCTAAAAAGCTATCGATTGAAATCCTTATGTCTGTTCAGCAATTTTTACTAGTTTCAGAGATATTGATCATTCTAATCAGAATTTTTGTAATGTTTCCTTATGTCCGTGTCACGAAAAATCATTAATTTCATGTTTTATTTCATAAGTTTTTCAGTGGTATTCTTACACAATTAGAACATTATGAATCAGCAAAGTTTTTAAAGCTATTTGCCCTTATTTTAGTATTTTTTAAAAATAATTGCTTTGTTGTTTTTTCCATTCAAAGTGAAAAGCAAAAACTGGCACATATAGTGTAATAAAAAAAAAAATGTTTTTTATGGGTAGTTTATTACATGCCGTTTTTGAGAAAATATTGATAAACAACAGTTGTGGGGGCAGAGTAGGGAGGGAGCTAAAGCATTTTTACTGTTTCAGATTCTGGAATTATTCCAATCAGATAATGCTCTACCAAAATTTGACACCCGTATTACAGGCAGTGAGACAGTGGACTCGTTTCTTAATGAAATTGTGACTATAATCATTAATGATTACGTGACACCTTGGTACGGGATATTGACAAATGATGAGGAGTTTGTCAACCATTCTATTAAGCGGTTGGTGGTTGCTGCTAGTGCAAATGTTGCTAACAGGTAAACATTTTTAATGTAACAAGTATACTTTTACACTACAAATTTTCGTCTTCTTTCATATTGGACACAGTTTTAACAGGGCACAACTTCAATTGACGTCTTGTATTACTTACAAAAACATGCAATCAGGTTCTGTAAATATTGTGCTCAATGTAACTAAACAATATTTTATACGGTATTTGATAACTGAGGTTAATGCACTATTAAGGTATGCTTCCTTACTTACTTATCTAAAAGTTAACCAATTAAAGAAAACAAATGACCTATTTAACGCCTTTTATCACTACAATAATTCCACTTTGTTCTTAATTGCAGTTTATGACAAAACTTTAATGATTACTTAATGTAAGATTAATTGAAAGAGTGGGTACATTTTAAACAGCATTATAATAAGCAGATACATTTTTTTCTTAATTTGATTCTTGTTGAAGCTGGAATTAGCAATATTTAAGGATTAGCATGTACAACCCTCTCAGTTACACAAAACATACAGACAAATTAATGTTGTGTAGACATATTAATGTTGTAACTAGCAAATTTAACTATATGGAATTTAAAATAGTTCAAAATAATATTCTATTTGAAAAACTTAGTGCGCCTGTCCGTCCTGTATACTCTTCCGATACAATTAAACCTTTTAGGATCTTTTTTGTGATTACACTCTTACACATTCAGCTTTCGCATTTGCTGTTCAGGTTTTCTTACAATGTTTTCACCTTAAGAGCATCGGGTAATGTACCTAAGTTAGAAAAATTCATTGGTATATGGAGAACGCGGAGGTTCGAACTAGGTAGAAAATTGCGCAATTACGTGACGGCATTATAATTAGAATGTGTTTAATTTTCAGGGTAAAAAGTGTGGATTGGATCCAACTCCTCTCGACTAGGTTCCCCGAGGAATTGACAATGCACCTAAAATTATTTAAACAATCTCGAGTGAGACTGAAGCACATCGATTTAGTCACTGCCAAAGAAATGGCCAATGGTAATGGTAAGCCATGCCCGAAGAAGCAGGAGGAAAAGAAAACTCATAGGCGGAATAAGAGTGATACAGATTTGTCGTGGCAACCAGGTAGGGATTCTAGTGCAATTCTTTTCCTTATTTTTAGTTATTTAATAACCATATTTTGAATTGTTGCATAATAATGTCCAATTAGCGTATTTTTTATTTTTTACTTTTATGTATACGAAACTAGCGACCCGCCCTCGCTTCGCTTCGGTTTATGTGAGTTTTCTGTAACTCCCATACACAATCCATACTGTAATACACATAAAAACCTTCCTCTTGAATCACTCTTATCTATGGATGAAAACCACATTAAAATCAGTTGCATAGTTTGAAGTTCTAAAGCGCAATTCACACAGAAGGCTCGTCGGGCGCGGGAGCGGGCGGGCGTATTGTCGTTACACTGTACGCTCTGTGAGAAGGCCTATCGGAGAATGCGGGTATTACGAGCAATGTGCCGGCAATACGCCCACTCCCACGCACGACCCGCCCTCTGTGTGTTGCGCTTAAGTGTAGGAAGGGACAGACGGCGGGAGGAGGCTTTGTTCCCCCAGTATACGGTCACGGGCTTTATTTGATATACCACTATAGAACCTTGTCATATAAAACCTACGATTAATTCCCATGTAATTTCTATCCGTCACTTGACGCTGTCATTATGACCGGGTTCCATAGTGGCATTTGAATTAAAGTCCGGACTGTACTAGGGAAAAGTAAAAGCGTTAGTAGGGGTTTATTTTTAACAGTTAGTATATAAGAAGAAGCCCGAAATCTTGGTGGATAGTTATTATACATAACTATTTTAAATGTTTTTTTCAGACACACAGAGTTTTGGTAAATCCAAATTTTATGGAAGCTCTGAAGAGGTGAGCGGGAAAACACTGACTGAACTCTTCTTTGATCTGGAATTTTCAATAGAGAATAAAAAATTGTGTCGCGACTTGTTTTGCACAGATCCTGATAAAGAGTATGGTAAGTTCAAAGTAGTGGTCATATTAATAAACTCATCTTGACTGTGAAGCCCGTCACAAGATACGTCAAAGTAAACGCCAAAACATAGAACACTGTCATTTCTAACGCATCTCGAGACGAGCATTAGAGTTGAGATCAGTTTATTAATACGGGCCTTAGTGTTGTAGTCGTTCACAATGGTTGATCAACGGTTACTACACTAATAGTAATAACTACCAACAAGGCTGCAAGGAGAAGAGGTTACTATCAGAATTTCATCTTGGACCAAAGTCCTGTACAATAGAAAAACGTTAATAATAATAAAACGAATGAAATTCCCCGATTGTGGATTGCCGATGTAATCATCCCTTGAAGTAATAACTATACGACTCTTTCTACCATGAACAAAAAGGGTTTCTGTTCTGTTGACCCATTATAGCTACATACAAAACGCCTAAACTATTTTATGACATGGGGAAGGCAAACAAGCACACAGGCCAATGTCAAAGTAAAGTCGACCCATAGAAAGTTGACATTATTGACGTGCCTTGTGAACATCGTGACCAAGATCAGTGGACCGTATTAATAAACTCACCTTTAGCTCGCCTTGAGATGCCAGTCACAAGATACGTCAATGTAAATGTCAACCAATAGAAAAATTACATTATTGATGCATCTTGAGAAGAGCATTAAAGTCGAGATCAGTTTATTAATACGGCCCATAAACTCAATAACAAATTCAAGCAAGACTGCAATTGCGTTGCCAACCCTGAGGACTATGACGTAATACCTCTATGCTTATCATTTCACTTGTTGTAATAGCTCCTGTACCCTATCGGCGACGATGGTCTGATCGTCTATAATCGGCACGATCATCGTGCGAGCATCCACACTATCGCCCTTAGTAGTTTGTCGAATGGCAAGCGTTCAAGATTTCCTTTGATGCGTGCCTGAACGGCTCTACACTATCGTGCTCGCCTGTAATCGTCTGTAATCGCTGATAGTGTAGAGGAGCTATTACGGCCGAAACCGATATTCAAACCGCGGACAGATAAGGCTTATTTCGGGTTAAAATTTGCCATTTTGCCATACAAAATGTATCACATTTATCCGCGGTTTGAATAAAGCGTCCGGCCATTAGCGTCACACCGATACACCAATGCAAACACGAATTATATTAAAGTTCATAAATATAGATAGATAAAACACACTTTTTCAGCATTACTGTGCGAAGTATCCGAGGCAGTGATATACCTGGTGGCGCCGGAGGAGGTTTGGGGATGCCACTCACTTAAGCTAATTCTCATAGACCTGCTGTCATCCATCGTGTTGCGGCCCATTATCGCTCTACTCTGCGACCCAGACAATATCAACAGGGCTATCATAAGGATTGTAAGTTTACTGATTTACTTTTTTCTTCTAATTAACCGCCTGAAAGGTCCCGTTGACAGGCAAATTCCAAATTTGTAGTTGTAACGAGGTTAGACACGCACACTACGGCGACGCTTAGCGACGAGATTTACGCACTAGCTGCCGCACTCAGAGACGTCAATTAAATTTAATGCTTGGTTGAAGTTGCTGCTGTCGCTTTCTTAGCAATAGAATAAGACAACACGTCACTAAACAAGCATTAAATTTAATTGACGTCTCTGAGTGCGCCGGTAAGAGACAATCTCATCAAATTGACCTTTTCCCAAACTAGTCACTGCCAATTAAGCTGATCTTTAGAAGTAAACTTGTTCGTAGTGAAGACCTCTTTATTAAATATTAATTTGTTATGTTTATCCCCGACCTAGAAAAAGCGTGTGGATTTTCCATCCGTCTGTGTTTGGTATTGCGGTATCGAAACGCCCTGATCGCCGCCCGGAGTTTAGGGGTTTGGTGTATGCCGATTCTTATTGTTTTAGTGCTGTCGCGACTCCTGTTTGCCGTCGGAACAGTTTTTGATGGTGATACGATGCTGCAACAATGCCGAGGAGCTAGACGCTACTTTGGAAATGGTGCAGAAAGACATACAGAAATTGGTAAGATTTTCGTGATCTTTTATGTCTCTTTGATTCCAGTGAATCTACTTGGACGCTTACTGTGAAGGACTATATTTGAAACTTCGGAAATCCCATCTGTTTTTCTTGTCATTTGCAACTCAATCTAGAGAATAAGACTAAGAGCCAACGCAAGTTCGAACTCCGATATTTGGAGTAACGCCTAAAGTCTAGATACCATTGAGTAATCAAATTATTTACTTGGATGGGAATAGTGTGGTATTCAAAGTATGTGATGCCAGATCCAAATATTGAGAAAGTTTTCACCATCAAAACAATGGGCCTGAATTTAATATCAACATTCTTTAGGTTAAATTTTCCCACCACTTGCATCTGAATAAGCTAAAATTTGGCACACCTATGCTTAACTCTAGTGACACTGCACTAATATGGCACTATAAAGCTGGATTGATGATGGGGCTTGAAGGTGGACATACAAACTCATCTATAAAAATACTCGATCATGTTTGGGGTTGTTGAATTTCTCTTGTTGAAAAGTAAGAAATAAGTATAGACTTCAAAAAAACCTTGGTTAGAAATGAAAACTATATTTCCAGCATTCGAGAGACAGCGCGGGTGAGTGGGAGCTGCAGGATCGTCAGAAGTTATCGTCACTACAATATTTAGCAAGGATCATTCAAGCTAGAAGAGCGACTTTAGGTCCCCAGGGTAATTTCTTCTAATACTCATCCTGTATTTATAGTGCAGCCTTCTGGATTAAGAACTGAAGCTGAAAGCGCATACAACGCCATATCAACGCAAATGACGAATATATTCATCATGATGATGATGATGATGATGATGATGAGTGGGGACGCCGCGGAGGCAGGCGGGCGGTCGAGTGGCTCTCCATTCATTCCGCCCAGAATATATTCATCATAGTTAGCACCTCTAAATAGCTAGATACAGTACCTATTCCTAACATGTACAGTCAAAGACTTTAATTTGTGACCCACCTTAAATCCAAAGTAAATCTGCCATTGGTTCAGTTTCCTATAAGTTACGAATGACTTGGCATCTTTCATGCATGACATTGACGGGTTCAAGCACATTTTTTTTTGAAATGGTACCTAAATTTACCCTCGTGACCTACATGTAGAGTCTAAATTCGCAAAACTTTACTTTCCGAAAGTATTAAAAAACTAAGTCATTATTTATGTTCAAAACAATTGATTAAATTTCGTTTTTTACATGCAGTTGTATTATTCTTTCAGGAATTTCAAACAATGTTTCCGTAGAGAAGGTGTCGGAAGAGGCGACCAGGTCTTTGAATTTCTTGACAGCGACGACTGCTTGGAAAAGAAATGCCCAGTATCTGCTCGACATGGAGCTTAATGAAGCAGGTAGATAAATTAAAAAAAAAGTACAACAATTCAGTTATTGTCAATTGATATTTTAGCTTGGAGTTCGATCCGTAGTGTACAATCCACAGTCCACATCAATAATATACTGTGTAACATTGCGCTTGGAAAATTCTGACACGCTTTTATGCCTCTAGTAAGTTTTTGAGTCCAATGTTGGGAAATAAAATTGATTTTATTTTTGACCGTAAGTCTGTATTCTAATTATTTATTTTTTACTAATATTCCGCTTTAACTTTTTGCTTTAACTTCTAAAGAGCCTTACTTTCGGAGGATGTTAACAAAAGGTGGGTATAAAACATATTTACGACTTAATATCAAAAAAAAAAAATATTCGTAAACAGTTCTACGAAACGTTTAGCCTAGTTAGGAGAACATAGATTGGTTACACTAACTGAATAATTCCGCGTAGCAAACTTTCCATTCGTTTTTTTTCTCCATTTTATTTTTTCTCCAATCGCATTTCTTCCCATAGTTTTTTTTTACCAATTGCATATTTTCCATTTCGGATTTTCCCGTTGCATGTTTTCTCAATTCTAAATAAATTTCACTGAGTCGACGGAGCTCCACTGATCCTAGGACTGCAAAACTAACATACCTATCTACCTATTTCGATCAATTTCGACTTAATTACGATGAGAAATTTTGCGGATGGGGAAAATCCTAAATGGAAAATATGCTATTGCTAAAAATTCATAAAGGGAAACAATGCGATCGAAGAAAAAATAAAATGGGGAAGAATGCGACTGGAAAGTTTGCTACGCGGAATTAATCAGTTTGAGGACCCGAGCTAACTATCCGCAGGTATTTGTTTCTTAGTCTTGGATGTTTTCTATGTATTTATTTCTTTACATATAACGTTTACATCGTTGTCTAGTACCCATAGTAGAAACCTAGACTAGAGTTGTTTGGGACTATAGCCTCGACGGAAAATCCGCGATTTGACAACAAAATGTGTTTGAAGCATGTTTGAGGTTATTTTGTACTGCGCTGTCAGCTGTCAAATCGGCTGGCCTATTGCCTAACGTACTTGCAATCACAATCGACTCCAAAGTGGTACGGTCAGCTGCAGAGAAATGTAACCCCCTTTGCAAGGCAACTTGTATGCAGGGGGGGTTAGTTTTCTCTGCAGCTGACTGTACAATTAGCATTGACCAAAAAAAATAAGTCACGGTTTTTACAATCTAATTCAAAATAATAGGTAAATTTTAGAGTCCAATTTTGTTAATTTTGTATTTTACCCAATAGTTTTGTTTTAATATCTTCATTTATTTAGCAGACATTTTATGGATGACATGATTATTTTAAATTTGGAATGGCATTTTCTAGTAAATAACATTAAATGATAACTAATGATAAAAAGTGATTGTAATAGTGCATTAAAACATATTATTTCAAGCGGATTTCGCCTAACCCGTAAGATACACCTAGGAGGGCTTCAAACTTTTGTCGAAATATCCGAAATAAATAAATATTTCAAAAACTTAATAATGCAGAACGGCTTAAAACCTTATTCCTCGAAATGGTTTTCGAATTAGAGTAATTGTATAAATATGAACAATCCCAATTGTTTTAATTTTGAAAGCAGACTCTCCTTCGGACTGTTAAAATGATTACGATTCCGAGTGCGTTAGGCAATAAGCATGCAGGCCTCTTAGAACAGCGCGACTGTAGGACAATTTCTATGAGATTGTCCCCTATTTTTTTACTTTGTTGTTTTATTTAGTCTATTTAAACAGGTTATGCATCTACGTCAAAAGCAGTGATCGACGACTTGCGGTCGTCAGCCCTGGAACTATGCGATAAGTACCTCGCACCAAACAGGCCTGGAGTGATGGGAATGCCTGACAACTGTCACGCGGACCTGGTTAGGAAGATCAACACGGAGGGGGAGGAGTTCACAAACAACCCTGCTATATGCTTCGATGAGGTGCAGAAGTGTGTGTGTTGCGCTTTAGAGGTAGGTGGACTTAAAATGTATCCCTAAATTATATTCATAAAAGCGCAACAGCTAAAGTGTGCTTAATGCTGTCTTTATCTGTCATTGTGACATTTGAATTTGACAGAAAGGGACATAGAATACTTTAACTAAAATGGGTTTATTGTGCGTTTATGAGTAAGGTATACTAATATTGCTATACTAATATTATAAATGTCAAAATAACTTTGTCTGTCTGATTGTTACGTTATTTGAGGTAGCTTGCACCCCGAGGAAGTAGTTATATGTATATAAAACCTACTGAATCGGTATTAGCGGCAAATTCAAATTCAAATTCAATAGTTTATTGCATATCACATTACAATTCAAGGTGGAACAAACAGGAATAGGCATACATGTGACACCCTGCAAGGGCGCAGCAACACGAGAGGGCTAGCTATATTTATATAATAACTAATTTATTTCTAGATAACAATAGGTACTTAAAATAATTATCTCTATAAACTATATGTTATTGCACTTCTTATAACGTAACTTAATATAGATGTAGAAACTTTCATTAAAATAATCGTTTAATGTGTAGTAGCATTTATCTATAAGGAATAGTTTTAGTTGTTTAATAAATGCAGTAGGTTTTTCTATATTTTTTATAAAGTTTGGTAGGTGGTTATAAATTTTTATCATCATGCGATGGGGCTATGTGTTACTAATTTCACTCTGGAGAAGGGCAGTATAAGTTTGTTGAGATATCGATCGTTTCTTCTAATATCTGTTTTAGGCGTGTAAAGATATAAATGTTTTTTCATTTTACTCGATTCGAAGATGTACATGGACGTTAAGGTAAGGATTTTAAACTTAATAAAATGAGGCCGACATTATTGCATATGGTATGGCAGAAAGTACCTTATTTCCTTTCTCGGGTTTTTAAGATATCTCCATACCGAATTTCATTGAAATCGGTTCACCGGAATAGCCGTGTACTTTCGGATTAAAATATTAGTACAGATGTAGTGCATAATTGCTTTCCTTCGTATTTTCACGGAAAAGTACGAACGTGTCATGCTACTTCAGTCAACCTCAGTACTTTTTGTACTGTGACCCACTGAAATAGCAACACGCGTTCGTCCATTTCCGTGAAAATACGAAGGTAAACAATTATGCACTACATCTGTAACTCAATTCAATTTCTGACAAAATAATGGCCCTATCAATGTTTTGATGATTCTGCCAATGTCGAGGCTGGATAGTGCACTGCCATTTGACATTTTAGTCTTGTTCGGGGCGTTGAAGGTATGACCGTTTTCGGTGGATAAAATTAGTATGGAAGTAGGGATAACATGACTCATGCCATTTATGACAGGAGTCGGGATTGACATCTTATCTTATATGTCAAAATCGAAAAGCTGTTAAAACCTATCAAGTGAGGCCATTTGCAACGTCAAAAGATGGCGGATGTGAAATTTGTTCAAATTTTTTATTTTTGTGTATTTAGGTGTTCAAAGTTCTTTTTTGTTAGTGATTTGTACTTTTAATACCTTTGTGTTGCACAGTGATAGAAGACTTGGACTTATTTCGTGTATTCTGGCATCTTACTTCTCGTTTCAAGTGGACTCGCAGTGGTACAGAGGTTAAAACTATCTTGGCCTCTGTCCTACATATCACCGTACAACGTTGCCACCAATCTTCCTAGAGAAGATTGGATTGTGTTTTATTACTATATTGATTTATACTTATATATACTTGACACTGGCGAAATCACTTCAAAGTGGAAACGCCATATTCCCGCGGTAGTAGCTGTTCAAGTCGCCGCGGGGCAAAGAAAAAAAAAAAAAAAAACCTATCAAGTACCAGTCAATGAAAGTATTAGAACTATAGGATTCATAAATATCCGTCCCTATCACAGTACAGATGACGACGTGGCACTCAAGCGCATGCTGTTATGCTTATTTTACGAGAGGGGCGTAAAATAAGGCTGTGATTCACAGCCTGTGAATGTGTATGGTTTGCTTTGATACAAGTCATGCTTGTTTTTAGGACGACTCGTCGTGGCCATCTGACTTGGTGATGTTGGAAGGGGACCAAGAACCATCGGCAAATAACGGGTATGCTTTTGGTCTTTTGTAAGTACAGTCGGCGAAATGGAACCCTGACCCACCATCGAACTGTGATACAGTGACATTTTGTTCGTCAGTTCTTTTGATTTAAAGTACGGCCAATGAGACGAGATAAAGATTGTAAACAAACTGACCGTTACTGAGTTATATTGCGATAATAGTAGGTACATTACTGTAGAGGCTGGAAAATTGGCTGTTGCGGGACGAGTATGAGTTAGCGTGGCCGTGACGCAGTCGAGGCCGCGCTATATACGAGTCCAACAACCGCCCTTCCCGGCTGAGGCTTGTATAGTGCTTTTCTCCAACAATGCGAGAATAACACAATTGTTAATAATATTAAACACTGTCTCAAAATTTCCTTTCTAATATTATCTACTCAGAATTTTATTTACATTCAAAACAGGAACGATTTAGTCCGAAACTGATTAAAAAAAAACACAATTGTAACGTAATAAATACAATTTGAACAAAATATAGTTCAAATTATAATATTTATTACGCGTTTATGTTAGGAATTTCGTTTTTTTTTTTTATGAACGCAATTTCTTTAAAAAAAAACAGTTAAACTATTTCATACATTTTTAAATACACTGTAATCGCTATTTGAATGGTTTACCTTTTTAGTCTATGACATTTAAAAAGTAAAATTAACATGGAATAATTTTGATTGTGCGTGTGTTTTGCTGTATCGCTATATCGAGTTAGATTTACTAGTCCAACATCGTTTTAAAAAGTAAAACACCGGGTACGTAATGAAATTTCATACATTTTCGCGGGCCGTGCCGATGTTTTTTTTTTAAATTTTCCCTTTGCCTGGAACTCCCAAATTCGCGGTCTGATTTTACAATGTTAACCTTATAACATTTCCGAGCATGTGGGAGAAAATAGCGATTATTATATCTGTTCTTATTTTTTTCGATGACGGTTGTCGTTGCGTGAGCCGTGGTACAATCAACGGCATAAATAAGTGATCGTTTATGTTACTTGTCGCTTTCAATCGTTTCACAATTTTGTATTACATTTCAAACATGACGTTAAAGTGACAAGGAACATAAATGATCACTTATTTATGCTGTTGACTGTACAGAGCAGGAAAGCTGTCAGTACAGAAGTTGTTAACATCAGGACCACCATTTTGTGAAATTCATTCGTTTGGATTGCATTCGAAGGGACACGATTTATGAAAGCTTGTTTATATTCTTTATCTCGTCTCGTTGGCCTTATTTTAATTTATAACGTCACTGCGACACAGTGCTATGGTGCTTCAGGGCCGATTGTTCCTAAAATGACATCTGCAAAGATTTGTTGCAAGTAATTGTATTTTGTGTTACAGTGAATTTAAAAAAGATGACAAAGACCCCAAAAAATATAGCGGTAAGCACAATTTCATTTTCATATAATTTATAACAAAATTGAACATGTTAGGAAGCCTTTTTTCCCTCATGTATCTTAAAGTTACACGAGGAAAACAAGCACTAAACCGTTGAACGAAAGGTTAATAGTACTTTATTGTTTTTTAGGAGTTTTTTCTAAGATTTTTAATACAGATAATCATGACACTTAAGACTGCACTGAGCATCCAGTAGCTTTCTGATTACTTTTATTGTGTTTTTCTAATAAACTAAAGTATTGTCTTGTAATCGAAGACTGGTTTTTGTACAAATGTACACGGTTTATAGCATACTAGCGACCCGCCCTCGCTTCGCTTCGGTTAATGTGAGTTTTCTGTAAAACCCGTTCAAGATCCAGAACTTATTATACATATAAACCTTCCTCTTGAATCACTCTATCTATTAAAAAAACCGCATCAAAATCCGTTGCGTAGTTTTAAAGATTTAAGCATACAAAGGGACATAGGGACAGGGAAAGCGACTTTGTTTTATACTATGTAGTGATAGTGATGTGACAAAGTTTAAAAACTGTAACCGTGTAGTCGCTTAAAGGTCAATTGTTATTAAATTATGTCACACCAGAGAACGCCCGCGACCTCGTACGCGTAGAATTAGTTTTCCGCTACTCCGCCTATTTCTTACCGTTGGGGTTTTTTTGGAAAATCCTTTTTTACACACCTCATAAGGAACCTACGACCCAAATTTGGAATGTCCACACCAAGCGGTTTGGGCTGTGCGTTGATTATGTCAGTCAGTTTCTTTCTTTCATATATTTAGAGGATGATAACCTATTTGTGTATTTATTTGAAAAACAACTAAACCGCTCTCCGATTTCAAGTCAATACGGTAATGAGGGCGCAAACGGACGCTCGGTGCAGTCTAAACCACTTGTGAACTTTACAGCGCCATTACTTGGTTTGGTCATCATTCGTACATAACAATTAGACAATACAAGTTAACCCGCCAAACTGACAAGACAGTTTGTTGACAAGCCACTTGCACAGCAAATTTATCGTTTATTAGCCCGGTTCTCTAATTTTTAATACTTTTTTTTTATTAATTTTCCTTTTGTATGTAGTAAAATGTTAACTGTAGTAACATACCTAAATTTCGGTACACTGAAATTTTCGTACCGATGTGCGAACGCAAAGAGCGTGAATTTGTGCGCGAGCGACAGGGACGAGTAGTGACTAGTCACGGGTTATTGTCCGAAATTCTCACCGCTCTGAAATGTAGGTACAACTTTGCGTTGTATCTGGGGCGAAAACTTCGTCGTTTTTATTAGAATATCTCAATATGTACAGAAAAATGCAAGAAGCTATGGAAATCCTGCTTTAGCACGTTGCCAAAGTTATTTCACAAGACGAAGTTTAAGTACGAGTTCCCTCCCAAGGCGTCGACCTTCCCGCGCTCGATCGTTAGAAGAGTTCCAAGTAACAGGAGCCATACACTACCTAAATGCAATTTTGGTATTCTATATACGTTTGTAGAAGTAAATTGTAGCGTATTTCGTTGGTAGTTAGGATGGGATATAGTGTTTTCAATCCACGAAGTCGCGCCCCACTACTTAGTTATACGTACATTGACGCAACCGTCTAATGTTAATTTGTTAGGCGGGGTGTCCCTTCGTGGTTTTAAAACACTATAGGTACTATCGAACCAACGGAACCCTGACCCACCATGGAACCTTGTCACAATGATTGACGTACGATTGTCGTATAGCTTCGTATGACAGTGCTAACGTCAATCACTGTGACAAGGTTCTATGGTGGGTCAGGGTTCCGTTGGTTCGATAGTACATACAGTGTGTCTTCCATACGAACATATATTTTAAGGGCTGAAAGTATAAGCCTTAATGGACATAATTTAAGGTCTTCAAGAAAATATAAACATTTTTTTCATACAAATTAATTCGTTATGCAATATATCGGTAACAAGTTAACCACGACGACCGCTAAATAAGGTAAACATTAAAAAATGAAACTACGTCTGCTTCTCAAAATTGTCAAATAAACACTTTACCTATACATTACATTGTTGGGTGATTATTCGGCGTTTTAACCGCCGTCATTATTGTCTTCGCATACTATTCAAGATAAACTTTTTAATTGTCTTATGATTTTAAATAGAATTCATACTACCCCCGGGTCCGTTGACTTTGACATCAAAAGTTGCTGGTAATTATCATTGTTTTCGTCAGTATATTCAAGACAACAATGACGGCGGTTGAAACGCCCAAATATTCACCCTGTTGCTAGAGTTTCTTTTTGGGTTTAAATTAATATAAATAAATTTGTTATTGTTTTGAAAGACGCGTTGTCCTAGTTGGTAGTGGCCCTGCCTACGAAGCTATCGGTCCAGGGTTCGATTCCCGGTGTGGCCAATTATTTGTGTGATGACCGCGCGAGTATTTGTTTCTGAGTCTTGAATATTTTCTATGTATTTGAGTATGTATTTCTCTATAAAAGTATTTGTATCGTTGTCTACCAATAGTAAAGGCCAGGAGCTTAGTTTGGGCCTAGGTAAAGTGTTGTGAGATTGTCCCCTGATTTTTATTTATTTATTATAATATCGTCAACAGTAGTTAAAACCATCGTTAGTTCAAGTTTATGTTCGTATGGAAGTCACACACTACACTGTGTAATATAATATGCGATTGGGTGGAAGGCACATGAGTCCGGCGCTGTTATCTACGTAAAGCTGTCACAGTTGAATAAGACATATTATTTAACCTGTATGTTATTCCTTATTCGCATGTGTTTATTAACGTGTAAAATTAGCATGACTGGGTTCGATTCGATTCGATGTAGTTCGCATAGTTCTGGGAATATTCCGGTTTGACAACCGACTATGAACAAACGTCGTTATCGCGGAAGCAGAAACAAATCTGTTAAAGAAACAACAGAATGTCTGTTTAGTGTAAACGGAATATTCTGCCTATACATTATAAGACTATAAGAAGTTCTTTATATTTACCACGAAGTTTTCGCTGGAAAAGGTCAATCAAACTTGTCTTACACTAAGTAAACCCTATAATTACTTAACTATTGTTTTTATTTTATTTTTTATCATGTGATATTGTGTATTTCTCTCCAAAACTAGTTTTAACTTTTTAAATATATGTTTTCCGTTTGCACTCAAATTTCATTTTGATATATTTTGTATGATTTTTGTACATATCAAATCAATCAAGAATGGCAAATGTCTAAAGTAGACGGAATGCCTAAAGAGTTTGACGTAAGGATTGCGTAGCTAATCTTTTAAAATATGTACTACAATAATCAGGTCAAGTACGGAAGTAAGATACTAGAAAGAAAATTGATACATTTTGAACTCGTAGGTATAAACTTTTCTCGATATGAATGTAACTTCGGTTTTTAGTACTTTGAAGTCGTTTTTGCTCCCGCGATAAAGACGTTTGACTATAAATGTAGTTTGAGGTGGGTAGTATTGTAGTTCCAGTGATATATCAGATCACTTTCTGCTACCAACATCACAATATTTATACTCATTTCGAATCACGTGTGTATTATTCCTTAAAAAAAAGTTGTAACTGTTCCAATAAGATAATCCCATGATCGTATTCAACCTTATAGGAAGGTATTAAGAAATCTGTCTAGCTAGCGCACAGTGCATTTTCACTCCAACGGAGCAGAGCGGAGACGAGCGAAAACGACCAAATTGTATGAACGATCTGATTGGTCATTGTTGTTGTTACCTTCCGAATTATCTAACTTTTTAAAGTTTTTTAAATATCTGGTATCCAATAAACAGCGTTGTTTTCTGGTCTAACAGGAGGTGCGGACACTTTACCACTGCCAGGCGCCAGGCACAATAGATCCCGCTCCGATATCGTCGGCAATTTGGCCCAAAAGATGATCAACGAGAGTTCGGGTAAGACTCCTGGGCCGAGATTCTAGGTGATAGAAACCAGTCTTTGACCTGCTATCTTATTTTTTTGAAAGCTCTTGTTTACTTAACAGTAATGGCAACCGACTTAAAACCCATAACTGCCAACCATTAAATATAAACGCCTAGAATAGAGGGCCTGGTCTCTGGTATTAACGTGTACTTTCTTCAATTCTGTGTCAAATATAAAAGACGTCACTCACACGCCAATGACAGCTCAAAACCAGAGCGAATATCAACTTTGCACTCGCTCAGGTATGTTTTGCGCTGGCGGTTTCAATGTGCTGAAGGAGACTGGGTTGGCAGTGGTTGGTTTGGTTTACGTCGATAACGCCATAACGTGTTTCTATGGGTGACGGATCGGGGGGCATGTGGTTTGCAGTATCGGGTCTTGAAGGGCCACGCCGTGTGCCGGGTATCTTCAGTGGAGGAGGGGAGGAGTTGGCTAACAGTCCTCCGCTCGAAGGAGAGTACTTTGCGTAGTCGCGCTGACCATCTAGCTATCCTGTAGGTCACAGTTGACAGTGCGGGAGTAGCATCACCAAGTTTTTAGTCAGTTCAAGTCGGACATAATCCCGCTTTGGCTTCCGCTGGAGTAGCAACATACTCCAGAATAAAAAAAAGTTTGCTGTTAATTCATTTGAAGTTGATGCACTCTTTACAGTCAAAACGATGGCAACGTCGTCCTTAGTTTCATAAGAAAAGGGTTTAAAAATAAGCGATCCATCCGTTTCCAGGATCATCGAACTTAACGTCGCCTAACACCAGCAGTCTGTCTCTATCGCATTCTGAGATCAGTCAGAACGTGAAGAAATTCATGTCGCCACTGCAAGTGAATATCATTGAAACAGGTACCTATTTTTCTTATATAATTTATCAAAGTAGTGCATTCGGTTAAAGCTATCTGGAATAAATGATGCAGGGCTAATAAAAAACATCATCATCATGGTTTTGCTGGCCGAAATACGTCCACTGCTGGACTGAGGCCTTTCCTAAAGATCTCCACCATGATGGACCAGGGGCTGGCCGCATCTATCTGTTTCCCGCGACGCTTAAAATATCGTCTGTCCAAAAAAGGAATTCATAAGGAGTTCACAATGTTATTTAATTGAAAATATTTTTTTATATAGTTGACATTGTTTGGTGACCCTTTTTTCTAAATCTCAAGCAAGATACAGAAAGGTATGTGACTTTAGCCACTGACAAGTGGGATACTGACAAAAACGTATAATTTGCATTAGTCCCTTGTTACAGTACCTTTACCTACTATTTTCAAACTGCAAAAAGAAGCTACTGCGAATAGTCCACAAAACCTTCTCTTTGATCTGCCACGTAGCGTAGTTCTGCAACAAGACATCAGAACCAACGAGGATAGACAAAGAACTGAAAATTGATTGTTCAGGGTTTAGTAAAGTATAATTTCAGGTCTGGTTCAAGAAAAGGGGAAGGCTTTTGGCATATACGCCATCTCAGTAACTAGGATGTCTGATAACGAAGTATGGCACATCTACAGGAGATACAGTGATTTTCACGATCTGCACAGTTCTATAAAGGAAAAGGTAAATATCGTATTGTAAATGATTCATATTTTTGTGTAATAACTCTTTTGTTTTTATGGCTAATTATCAAATTAGAAAATAGTCTTTATGTCATTCGGTATAGATTCATATTCCATTGAAAAATTTCGTTATATGGAGGGCCGTAGTAGGTCTAAGATATGCTGCAGTGCAAAAACTTTTGCTTTTCGTTCATGTATTATGTTCCCTTAAAATTAGTTGTGAGGGAATAGCGATAGTTGACTTTTTCTCGATAAGAGCCGCAAGCGATTTCGTACTAATATAATTTTACAAATCCCAGTGGCCAGAACTAGGTCACCTCCCGTTCCCAGCGAAGAAGACCTTCCAGAACACCTCGCGCAGCGTCCTCGAGAGTCGCAAGCGCATGCTCAACAACTACCTGACGACCCTGACGGAGGTGGCGCGCGAGACCAGGTACATGGCGCTGCTGTCCCCGGACTATTTGGGGGGGTTCCTGAGCTCGGAGATACATACTGTGAAGCAGCAGAGCACGGTGAGCGATAGTGCTAATACGAAATCTTATTACGAGCTGTTATCCTGCCATGTTCCAGATAGTGAAGGTAGAGTTAGTCAGTTGTCTCTTTATCTGCCTGGAATCTGGCAGGATTTGACTACTCATAACATGGTCTATACGTTCACGCTACGTGTAAACGAACTAAACGTGGAAAATCTTGGATAAATTCTCAATAACTGGCCAATTTAGAAATTTCATTCAGTTACTGGCAGTCAATTTTGAAAGAAGACAACACAACATAGCAAGCATACTTATAAAACTCTTGGCTGCGATCCTCGTCACAAGATACGTCTAAGTAAATGTCAAGCCATAAAAAACGGTCATTATTGACGCATCTTGAGATGAGCATAACAGTCGAGATCGGTTTATTAATATGGCTCTAGGTAATTGAATTGAACATAGGGCATAAAAACAGATCAAACGGTTTTTAAAAACACCCATAACATTGCATAAGTATGGGCCTCGCTGCATGAAAATGTTTTGATTTAAAAAAAAAAAACTTGCACACACACACAACCGTTGACATGTTTAATAATGACATGAATAAACTTCAATTGTTTCCTTCAGATTGACGCTCTGCTGGTGAACCCACTCCGCGCCGGCATGAGGACCTTAAAGAACATGCCCGACCAGTTTGCTAATACTGTGGACGGCGTTATGGACGGTAAGGCATAATATGACCAAGGATCAGAAAAACGCCCGTCATTGTAAAACTAAACCCTGTCCAATACAGTAGAGACTTCCTATTATTAATTAAAACATTATTTTTTTTATAAATTGACTAGCAAGCGGCAGTCGCTTTGCTTCCGTTTATACGAGTTTTTTATAACACCCATACGTAAACCAGAATTTGCTATACCCTGACAAAATGTCTAACTGGTGAAAACAGCATCAAAATCCGTTGCGTAAATAAATAAATAAAATAAAATAAAAAGTGCGTGGAGTAGGAGTTGCGAACAGACAGAAGTACGTCGAAAAAACTTTCGCGACTCAATAAATGGATTAAATTAGTATAAATAATAGTAAGAACAGGATTCAGGTTTTGAAATGACGCGTATTGTACGCAAGTAGAGGTCGACTCAAAAGGGCCTCCAGTGGCGGATTCAGGATTTTGGTTTGAGAGGGGCTTGACCCTGCTGAGAGCAGGCTTTATCAATGGTAAATACTAAAAAACACACAAAACGCTTCAAAGCTTACCAGAGAAGGTGCCCGTCATAACCTTGACTCTTAAATTCGCTTGCTTTGGGATTGTGTCCCTTCGCTCCCCTGGAGCCGCCACTAGTTGCCTCGAATTAACTGGGTGTGTATATGTGTGTAAAATAGAAACAGGTTTTTGGGTTTGAATTTCAAATTATGAATAAAACAAAGACTATCATTCACAGGTGACATAAGTTCCGTTAGCTCCATTCGTGGCATCTCTCATAACGTCTCAAGTATTGTTGTGGGTCTAAAATCATAAGTATTTATATTATTACAGGTATTTCAAAAGTGTTTCAAGGCAAAAGTGGCGAGAACTACGGTGATTTCAAATCTACTAGTTCGGCAGATACTCAAGATGTAAGTTGTTTTTATTTTATTCGTCTTAGGTTGCGATATCCGCCATCTTAAAAACGAAAATTATTGGCCCTAAAGCAGAAACTGACAAAGATAGTACATGGAATAATAGGTGTAGGGAATGCTTGAAAACGATTTGATTTTATGGCATAAAAGTAGCCTGTCTCTCTCAGATTAAACTTTATCCAAACGCTGTCGTAATAGAAGAAAAAGAAGAAGAAGAAATTAATTAAAGCCAAAAGGAATGTTGACTAAAGTTGAGTTTTTATCTTTCACTGACCATGAAATAAAACCGCCCAAAATCACATATTTACGTGTTTTTATCAAGCCTGAAACTATTTATTTTATTTTCAATCATCGGAGAGTATAAATTATTTGTCAAATGCGTGACGTCACAGGTCTGTACTTCACAGAGAATTAAATCTCCATTCAAGCAATTTTGACGGTACATAAAAAATACTGGATTTGACCTGTCAGCCAGCATCCTTATTACAGTATTGGTAATTTAGTTGTGTATCTAGGATGGCGACGAGAGCGTGGCGTTGCGTCTGTTCGAAGAAGTGCTCGGCATCAGGGGGTTGTGGCTTCGTCGAAGGCTTCTCGCGCCTCTGAGGACGCTCATCGCGGACCGAGTCAACAGGTAACAAGCCTACTAATGGGTCATACACAAATTTAGGTTAGCGTCTTTCCTGTGGACATACCCGAAGTTAACGTTTTTAAGGCCTAATTTTCATCGTCCGTGTTGTGTGTAAGAGGTCATTCACTTGTTACAAGATCTACCGTGAACGGGTGGGTTGTAATTTTCACAACCGATCCGTAGTCACACCAATTGGCCACACTGGTGTGACTATGGTTCATTTTATTTACCCGTAGTCACACCAATACCGAATTTGCGTCTGTTTCTCTTTCAAAACCAAACTCAACAGAGTCAACGGAGCTCCGCTTACGCGGAGCTCCTATTTCTGGGTTGTTCTGGCCCTCCGGGCCTGATATAAAAACGAACCTAACCTAAACCTTCCTCCTATTTATGTGTTCGTGTGACTACGGATAAATAAAATGAACCATAGTCACACCAGTGTGGCCAATTGGTGTGACTACGGATCCGTTACTGTAATTTTTCATAAAGGGTCGGCTCCTATTAATAAATAAACTGAGCTTGAGTGAGATGCTTCTCTCGAAAACGCGTCAGAAATGACAGTTCTTATAATCTCACTCAGAATTAATATAATAAAGAATACAGCTACGGCCTTAACACTGAAACCATACACCGAATTTCCAGTGGTAAATAAATGTCTTCTTATGAACCAAAAAACATTTTGACGTCATCATTCGGTCTCATGTTAATTCAAGGAGGTTCGTGTTCTATTTAGTATTTATTTCAATAAATTTATACTCTTCGAGCAAATATTTTTAAATAGCCCACGCTGCTTCTGGAAGAGAATAACAGGCGAAGTATGTTATTGTACCATGGTAAAAAGTTCGTGGAATGTTTAAATATATTTTTTAATTATTTTACAGGAAAGTCTTAGAGTTGGTTTCATCCCTCACATCGCCCCGAAACGTCGTTCAATACCTAAAAACATTCAAGTAAGTTTACTAAATAAAACATTCAAACATCAAAAGAAGACCGTTACAAGTTTATTATTCTGATTATGTATTTTTAGAACATGGTTGACTAATCGCAATAACCCCGTGAGTAGCAACCGAGACGCAGCAACTAAAGCGAGGACCAGGGTTGCCGCTAAAGTTGCCTTGCTAGCCGCATCTTCAGGTATTTGAAAGCATTTTCCCGGTAAACACCAACTTTTAAGGAAAAGGAGAGAGAAAGAAAAAGAGAGAGAAAAAGGATTGAAACATGTTTTCTTTCGCTAATCAAGTTCGCAAGAACTTCTAAACAAGTTTACAACAACAACAAAAATGCGGCTGCATTAGTCATATGTAGTTTATATTCATTAATTCATGGGTAATTTAGTTGATTTGCCTAACATCGTTTTTCAACTCTGTTTATTAGCTTAGTTTCCGTTTTCCATTGACTAGAAATAAATGGAGTTGACGCAAGCAGTCGTTGCGATCTATGATTCATCATCAGCATCATCATCAGCCCTCTTTGTCCAATGCTGGATACAGGCCTGTACATTCGGTCGATTTTTGAATACCGCTTGCATAGCGTTTTGCATCTTGAGCAGGCCCTAGCGCCGCTTGAGTTCAACTCATCCTAAGAAATGTCTTACGAAATTGGTTTTATAGTTTAATTTACGAATAATTTGTTTTTCAGATGAGTTAAGACACATCGTAGGCTCAGACGCGGCAAGACGCGGTCTTCTCACAGTATTCGACTTGTTCCAAATGCAGGAGATTAATAAAAGACTCGCGTTCGTTCTATTAGAAGGTAGGTACATTGCGATAGCTATTTACAAAGACAGGCTCTCTCTCGTTTGCTCTTATATGCTCTTATGGAAGTCTAACAGACTTTACCGGACCCGAAAGACTTTTTAAGACGTCTTGCAACTTTTTTTAAATATCGTAGCGTTCGTTATTTTTATGTCAGTACGTATGGTGGATTGTATGCACTTTTATGTTTTTAACATATTCCATCAGCAGTCTAGTTTTAAAGCTTGCTTTTTATTTATTGTAAACCGATGTGCAAATTCTGCAATAGCAATACTGGTGGACATAAACATACTCTCAATTTTAGTCCTCATTCAAGTCACAGTGTATTTACACTTTGAATTCTTAAGTTTGTGTTGGGCTTCCGAACTCACTTAAGTGAGTTAACATCAAATGGCTTGTGTGCTTGTTTACCTTACCAATTTCGTTCCTGATCTTTATTCGCAACTCTTTTATTGTTTGAATCTATCCTCGAAAGTCATACGTAAAATTAAAATTTGCCTCTTTAGCTACTTGGTGAAAAATGTGTTCAAATAACACAAAATAATGTTCTTTGTTTCAGCAATATTAACAAATCTATTTCCGGACAACAAGTTTCCAGAGTTATTTAAGAAACTGTACACTAATTCGCCGAGAGTGCCTGTTTCTAAGAAGAACGTATGATTGTTATTGAGGATCAAGGAACCAATTTCGTGAAAAACGCTGCGTGCCAATTTCTATTCTATATTTAAAATAATTTATTTGGCTCATGTGCCCCAATGTATTACATGGTTTGAGAAATGTTGACTTTTGTTACGGAATATATATAATATTTAGTGGCATTATTGGTAATGCCCATGTGACTCAAGTCATTTCATGAGTTGCTCTGCCAGAGACCTTTACTGAAAGGTAAGCATTGTAGGAGCCTTAACTTTGTACCTTTCACTGCCTGTAACATAACAGCTCACAGGCGGAGGAGACTAGTTGAATTATAATATAACCTAACACCACCAAAGTTATTATTTTGATATAATTGAAGACTTACTAAAAATTGGACATAGATAAGAATATATTTCTATAGTACTAAGTCATCTTTAACTAAAGCTGGTCTTACTATGTTTAGTTTGCTAACATGATGTAACAGATTGTGTGATGTACCTAGTATTTGTATATTTTTATACTTGTGTATATGATTATTGACAGGGCCCGTAATTTTCATGCCGTTCACGCAAAAATGACGTCACGCTACATAGAGATTCCAAATGGTTTTATTGTAATTATTAACTTTTAATCGGCAATCATTTAATCATGTACAAATGAGTTTAATCTATTGACGCGTAGAAATATAAATATCTGCTTTATACCTAACACATAAATTAAACTGTTTGATTGAGAAGGACCGTGGCTAAAATTATCGAGTAACATTATCATTTAAAAAAAATAGTTTTTTTGTTGTAATAAAAAATTATACGATACAATTATCGCATTGACATTCATGAAATAAAATTGTTTCAATTTGCCATTTTTAGTAATAAGTGGTGAAAAATATGATACTGCCTTGATCCGTATTTTGATTGGGATTAAGCTGTATTTAACTATAATCACTTTGCTGTTTCTTATTATTTATTTTTTCTACCAGTTAAAAATACCTTAACATCTGCCAAATGAAAGCAGAGCACCCTGTATGTAAAATTACGTCATTTCGACGTCATCGGCATCAAAATTACGACCCCTGATTATTGAACACACGTACAGTACTCCCAGCTTCTTCGCTTGACAATCTCTGTCAAACTTGCACTCGTGTTTTACAGAACTACTCTTTTACCGCACAAATTGCCCTCGCGTGTGATATCCATGGACTTATTTGGCGCCCGTCCATGGCGATTGTCTATCGATTTCTCCGCAATAGGGAAAATTCATCACTTTTTTTCAGCTTCAATGAAAGCCGATTCATGTAACAAACAGTTGGGATTTTTTTTTAATATATCTATAAATATATAAATAATCAACTATAAGCCGGAACATACTTTTTCTTATTTCTAGCAAAACAGAATTTAACATGGAGTTAACATGGCCGTCCTACATGACGTCACAGTTCATTTCGGATTGCTGACTAATTAGCAGTTTAAAATGCTTGTATCATCCGTATTTGTCGGCCGATTTTAATTTGTATTTTACAGTATTTTCTTATTTTGTTTAAAGATTTAAACAATCTATGCATAGTATGCATATGCCCTATTGTTTGTCTAGCCATCCTCATCGATTTCGTTGACAGCGATGACATTTAAGAACTTACTGATACAAGTTATTTTCTAGCGTAAGCCAAAATGTAGCTCGGGGAGTACTGTATGTAACGTGAAACCAGACAATGAAAGAATTTATATTTAAATATTTCTTCGTTAACATTAGGAATGTCTTTGTAGCGAATTGAAAATTATATTGTGATAAATTAGGAAATTTTACCTGAATCTTGTACAAAATGCTTTTTGTTGAAGTGTTATTTTCATAAATGGAAGTGGCTTGGAGGTATTTTTACATTGTTTGTAATACTGTAATATGTGGTAACTGAATGTGTAATTTACATTTTGTATTGTTTAGTGGAAATATCTACTTCAAAACAGGGAGGTAGTAGGTTATTGATGTAGGCGCTGTGTTTAAAAATGTCCGTTATATGATAATGTATATTTACAACATTTAGGTAATTTTGGGAGGCCTTATGAGTTGTGCACTTTACAAATGATTTAGATACTTAAGTCTTAAGCAATAAATCATTTTAAGCAATAATAAGTTTGGAGCGGTATGTACTATATTTAGTTATTATACATAATAGGAAACACCTTTATGTCATTGGAGTGTATTGAGTTAGAGCATTTGATATTTGGTCCATCATATGTTTAGTTCAAAATTAGTACCGCAAAGTAATTAGTTAAATAGTTAGCATATTTGCAATAACATATCATCAAATAAATTATAATAAATATTATATATAAATTGACTGTTGTCGACATTGTTACTATAGTAGTATTATTATATTGGATACATTCCACTTGTTTAACTTATTAAATTTTTATGAAATAGCAGAATTGATTTAGTGTAATAAACCTGATTACGTGCCTATTTATTGATTCAAATAAAAATTATACTTCATTTCGTTTTATTTATTATTATGGTTGACTAACGTTATTTACTCACACCTACTCGTAATAGCTTCCCGCTGGACACTATCTTCTTTGTAAAAGAAATGAAATTCGTTATAAATATCATCATACATCATTCTTCTGCCCTTATACCAACTTATTGGGGTCGGCGCACAATGTCCTTTTCGAGCTATTGCCCAGAGTCCACCTGATTTGTTCATCTGGTCTTTTGCGGACATAAGCTAAACCCACCTTTTATTTTGGCCAGTCTACTCTCCGTAATCCATATAGGTGGATCAAGGGCGATAACGTTAGTTTTTTTCCATACTGCTCTATTAGTCATCTCGGTAGTCATTCCCTTTCTAGCCATATCTCTTTCACACAGTCCATAAATATAAAATATATAACAACTAAAGAATTAAGGAAATACAGAGGATTTCGAAATATAATTTAATTGAGCCAGTGCTTTTCTGCCAGTAGGTAGGAAAGAGTTCATAAATAATTATGTATACACTAGTACCTTATCTATTTAATGTCGTGCTTAAACTGCCATAATATGAATTGTCACAATGATTAAAGTGACAAGGTACTAAAGTGTATACATATTATAATGCAAAGATGCTCCCTACTCCGCACAATCCGCATCGAACCTAATTTTTGTCAAGAAAAGAACTGTTCTGGACCCTAAGCCGAACGAGGGTTTCTTTAATGGATTCGTGCCACGAGTCCATGATCCTGGCGTAATGCAGGGTAACTATTAATTTTGTCGGATTTCAATAGGTACAGTCAGCGTCATATAGTTGGTAGCATCCAAAGTAGCCAAATAGTTCGTTACACGCCCTTGTTACTACGGTAATAATGACGTGTAACGAACTATTTGGCTACTTTGGATGCTACCAACTATATGACGCTGACTGTACAATCACAACATGGCATTGGCAAGCCACTTACAACTGTTCGTATTTTGACCGTGTAATGCAAATCTGGTTTAGTCGGTTATACTCGTGTATCCAGTATGTATTACTCGGATTAATTAAGTAGCAAGTGGCTTAACATTCCCGTGTTGTGATTGTACATCGATTTTATAATTTCATCGTATTTCATTTCAGAGAACGCTATTTTCTGCTGAAACTATAATGTTTTCAGGATATACTCACAACTCTAACCTAACCTAACCTAACCTAACCTAGGGTAGAGTTGTGAGTACCAAATAAAATAACTCATGCGGCAAGACATGCCTTTCGATGACAGAAAAAATCTGCGTTATGAATTTTATGATACGTTCGTTGAAAGAAGTTTCAATAAAAAAAATAGGTATCCGTTGTGCGGATATTTCCCTCAACAACAACACTAAATTATGTTGGCATTTTGATGTTTTGAAATGTTTGTTTTTGCTAGATCTTTCTTTTGGCATGTGTATGGTCGGTGAATCTTATTTGTTAGGTGGATTGGAATATTAAGTGAGTCCAATAAAATCAATATGCTTGTATACAAAAGTGTGTTTGTTTGTTTGCTTCCTCGTCACGAATTAACACCTGAACTAAACGACGTGAATCACGTGAAATTTGGTACCATAAGATGAGGTTAATAGAGATTTGCAGGAAATTAAAAAAAAATGTGGTACTATTCGTAGAATGCTTCTTGGCTAGTACCAAAACCCTCAAAGTTCCAAGCTGTAATCAGGGCGGAGATACCGGGTCGGTATCAAAACGACTGGATTCTCAAAACGACCAGAACCACATAAAGACTTGATCGCAAAACGACCACATCTGCAAAAAGCCTTTATCTCGTAATGACTTTCTAGTAAAACGACCACATAGCATAAAGTCTGAATATCAGAACGGCTTACTATCAAAATTACTTGTTCGCAAAAAGACCACCTCGCAGAAGGTATACATCTTAAAATGCCCTAATAGCAAAATAACTAGATCGCAAATGAACTTAATCTCAGAATGGCATGGTAGCAATTAGTCTTGTTAGTAAAATAGCATGAAATCATTCCATCGGCATCATAACATCGTAATACGTCGTCGTACATACGTACGTACGTCTCGTTTTTCCATTATAAAAGAGCCTGGAATCCTGGAATGAAAGTGACTGCTGTTTAGCATCATTTTTGAAACTTAAAAAAAATGTGAATGTGTGTGTGTGTAATGTGTATGCGTGTGTGTGTGTGTGTATGTGTGTGTGTAAATGTGTATAAATCTAATAATATTTTACGTTCAGGAAGTACTACAGTTTTATTTTAGTTAGTATGCATATTTCCCTGTTATATGCAATTTAAGTTATAATAAAGTTTCTTTTTCTATCTCAAATAAATGTGTTTTATTGTCTAAGTTTAGAAAAACCAGCAATTGAGAAAAAAAAACTTGTTTAGAACGCTATTTTCATTCATAGTTTACTTATAGTTCCCACAGCCTAGAGCTAGAGGTAGTGACGCTGCTCACGAAGCACGATATTTATAATAAATGAATGAATAAATAAATAAATAAAATATTTATTTAATAGTACTCTATGGATGGATATTGTTGCTATTTTGATAACTAGTCGTTTTGCTATCATAAATTGTAGTCGTTTCACTAGGAAGTGGTTTTAAGATCTAGTTATTTTGCTATTAGGGAATTTTAAGATATATACCTTCTGCGAGGTGGTTTTTTTGCGAATAAGTAATTTTGATAGTAAGCCGTTCTGATATTCAGACTTTATGCTATGCGGTCGTTTTACTAGAAAGTCATTACGAGATAAAGGCTTTTTGCAGATGTGGTCGTTTTGCGATCAAGTCTTTATGTGGTTCTGGTCGTTTTGAGAATCCAGTCGTTTTGATACCGACCCGAGATACCTGCTTTCGGGTCATGCCTTCCTGTGCATGGAATTTGGCTGGAATTCATACCTTTGTGATACAGCCACTGATTCACAAATTAGCGATTATAGGTAGGTACTACCTAGTCGGTCCATAAGTTCAGTCACTAAGGTTTAGTTAAATAAACCTATATATTTTTTTTAAATTTCAAAATATATATAAAGTAAAAGCTTAATTAATGTACATTTTTAGTTACCAATTATGATTCCACATAGTCGCCACAATTTCCGATACGATCTTTTAACATTCACGGCTGGCACCGATTACGATAGGTACGCACGAGATTTCAGTAAATTTCACTTTTGAAAACGCTTTAAAGGTTGGTCTTTGTTAACCAAGAAACTTTTATATTTAATATTGTGAATCCTCTTATCTCTGAGTATGTATAGAGACCAGATATTTTTTTTTAAACGTCACTTAAAAACCAGGTTATGAAGCACGAAATTTGGTGTGTTTTCGTAAAGCTGCAAATTGATGTGAAATCGTAAGGTCGATTTAATGAGATTTGAAGATTGATAGGTGTATAAGAGGATGTTCAGTTGCTTAGAATACATATGTATCAGAATATAAAGATCAATATATCACGCAAATTTCGACTCAATACGAGAATTGTTACAAAAGTTGCACCCGTTATTATTATCGTCGTCAAGCGTGATTTGACCCAAGCTTTCCTGCCCCGAATGCTAATGCTTAGTTCGTACATCAATTTATTGCAATAGTAAATAAATCAAATTCCGCTTCTTTTATATAAAATAAGGTTTTTATTGGTGTACTAAGTACATTTTTATTTTTGCACAGGTTTATGAAACGATTTTATTAATTTTTTAATTTTTTATAAATCTCAGTGACAGAATTTATTAGCCGACTAGGGAAACGTGATCGACGCAATGCGTAATCCACTAAACGGCGTCTTCGCGGCAGTGCACACTGGCTCAACAAAATGCTGAGGTGTCAGACATTTACAGCGCTCATTCTCAGCCAGTACGAGATGGAATGAGATGAGGTACGATAAGCTCATATCTATAATCAGCATCGGCCTCTCCCCGCACCTTATGCATACCCTCGTACTCTGGCTCTCAATTACATTGTACGCCTATAAGTAAACTGATGTTTCACTATGAGTCACCCGTTGATTAGCCACAAATGCCTAGTGTAAAAGCTATGATCAACTCTCAATAATGGGTAAGCTTGGACCTCTAGTTAATTCTACTCCCTTTTCTATAGAATAGATAAAAACCTCGATATAACGGTGGTACTTTCAGAACTGATATCATATCAACGGTGGAATTTTCATGAAACCGGAAGAAACATTCCGATTAAACTAGATTTATTTTAATTAAAACGGCATTATAATCAGTCTTTCCGTTTGGGAGCTACGATGACACAGAAAGACTCACAGATTCACAGAGAAAGATACACACGTTAAATTTATTACATTTACATTATTTTTGCGTCAGGGATTAAAAAATAAGAGCCATAATTATTAGTGTCTTTATAGCCGCATTTAATTTATTTTCGCTCTTTAAGCGATAAATTGAAAGTTTAAAAAAACAAATGACGATTTAAACAGAAACCTGCGTTTATTACATATAATTACAGCACATGGGTGGAGATTCGAAGTAAAAATCCATTCACATTAACGAGAGCGACTTGGCATCCCTCGGCCGCTGGCGACGACCCAATCGCGACACAGCGGTCGCACCGTTTACCGCCTTCATTTGGCAATCTTTCACTGCATAGTAATACGCTTTCAATTCATGTTACAATCCTTTTGAATAATTTAGATAAGGTTAGGTCAGTTTCCGGGAGATTTGTGGAATCCAAGTTGTTTACCTGGTACCGGAATGTGTGGTTTTGGAGAGTTATTTCTTGTTTATCGTCGTGAATTGGCTCGTGTGAATCTATAACAAGAAATTGTGGCGATTTTGGTAGTACACGACTTCATTTGGGATATTCTACACACAAGAGTCCTTTTTGAATTAACCCGTCTTGTTTTAGGAGTATTAGCTTTACTGTAAAACCTAACTTAAGCGGTATACAGGGTGTCCCATAAACATTTCAACCCGCTTAGGGCTGATAGAGCAGCTAAAAAGCTATCGATTTAACCCCTATGAATGTTCAGCGATCTTTACTAGTTTTGGAGAATTGATCATTTTAATCTGAATGTTTGTAATTTTCCCTAATATCCATACTACTCTATATATCACCAGTGTATATTTAAATATGTATATAAATAAAATATTTTTTCGATGAACAGGTTTCACGGGCACTTTGACACATCATTATTCTAACAGTATCTTTAGAAATATAATAATATAATAACAGCCGAAAGACGCCCACTGCGACATAGGCCTTGGTTTGCCACATGGACCAGTCCTGCTCCGCTGGCAGCCATGGGTTTCCCGCAACCCTAACCACGTCGTCGGTCCAACTTCTTGGAGATCTACCCACGCTTCGTAAATATTATATACCTTTAACTCAATATAAATATCACACTATAACACTAATATTATAAACGTGAACTTTTAAACTGAGCTTAAGCTTTTAAGCTGAACTTTACGTGAGGTTTTAAATTTAACATACTTATTAAACTTTTGTAAATTCTTTTCCTCATTCAATTTTATTTATTTTCTGGTTTGCAGATAGTTTTGGTAGTGGAAAGGAGATTTAGATTTTATCCAATCTAACAACTTTTGACCACTTTTGACGTCCCTATCCTAGCCTAGTCGGTAGTAACCCTGCCCGTGTGGGCAAATATTTGTGTGATGACCGCGAGTGTTGGATCTTGAACGCGACAAGATGGCGGCTGCTCTACGGTAAAAGAAAGTAATTACAGTCGAGTAAATTTTACAGGAGAGCGAAAAAACGAAACATTCTTTATTTAAAACGTATTTTTCATTGTTTCATCAGCTTTAACATTTAATAATGTGTAAAATAATTTGCTCTACCTACTGTGTAATAATTTTATGACAAATTGTTTTTAATTATCTTTTAAATTAACAAAAATTGTTTTTCGGTAGTAAATTATTTTGTTAAAAATAAATGTGTCATATCAAAAACACAGTAAAGTACATTTACTTTCTTTTTAAGTTGCGTATAAGCATATCCCTTACACAAGTTGAAATTTAAATAATGAAGTAATAGTACTTACCTTGTTTTTAGAAGTGTTAGGAGGCCATTTCAAAATTAAAATTCTTTACTAAACACAGTAATGGCGTTTACTTTATAGAATTTTAAGATTGTCATCATGAGGGATCGGGTGGCTTACTAATAGGATATTATGTTACTGTAGGTACCAATTTACAATAAAAAATGATAGGCGTAAATTGTAACTTTTTTATTACATATTGCACAGTTTTTACTTGTAATTATCACATACTTTTAATTTTTAATAAAATTTTAATGGGGTGTTTCATAAAAATAGCACACCTTTTACAATTTTTAGGGTTCCGTAGCCAAATGGCAAAAAACGGAACCCTTATAGATTCGTCATGTCTGTCCGTCCGTCTGTCCGTCCGTATGTCACAGCCACTTTATTCCGTAACTATAAGAGCTATACTATGGAAACTTTGTAAGTAGATGTATTCGGTGAACCGCATTAAGATTTTCATACAAAAATAGAAAAAAAACAATAAATTTTTGGGGTTCCCCATACTTAGAACTGAAACTCAATTTTTTTTTTTCATCAAACCCATACGTGTGGGGTATCTATGGATAGGTCTTCAAAAATGATATTGAGGTTTCTAATATATATTTTTTCTAAACTGAATAGTTTGCGCGAGAGACGCTTCCAAAGTGGAAAAATGTGTGTCCCCCCCCCCCGTAACTTCTAAAATAAGGGAATGATAAATGTAAAAATAATATATGATTTACATTACTATGCAAACTTCGACCGAAAATTGGTTTGAACGAGATCTAATAATTAGTTTTTTTTTAATACGTTATAAATCGTAAACCGCATTTTACCTTTCATTCAATCAACTCCAATATAATAAAGAATAAAGAAAAACATTTATTTAGATGTATAGTGGTACGGAACCCTACGTGCGCGAGTCCGACTCGCGCTTGGCCGCTTCTTTCAAATCTGCACGTGAGTTACGATCATCAATCTATTTTTCTTACTTAGAATGATGATCCCAAGATCCCAACCCCCGTGCAGATTTTTTCACAAATCTGAAGAATTTGTAAAAGGTGTGCTATTTTTTTGAAACTCCTCAAATACTATTACGTAACCTCTGGCATACATGTCATGACACATGATCCTGTTTAGCTCAATGACAAAACGTAGCAACTTTGAAACGAAGATTTGAATAAAAGAAGTTTAAAAGTTTCCATCTTTAATTCGTTTTAATTATGTATACAGCGTGGCACATTTAGATCAGTAAGTATGGGGAAGTCTGTAACTATAAGTGATACAAAGATCTGTTCTTAGGAACCATGTCATAGATTTTAGTGATAAGAAAAACTGCATACATGGATTTAAAAAAAAACCTTGTACTCAGTTCGAGAATCGAACCAGGTCATATTGAAAAATGAAACTTACATTATTTGTATATTTTTGGATATCGATTGTGTAGGTCGTAAGCAGTAAATGTTACTAAGTACGAAACATGATATCTAAAAGAATAAAATGCATTAAATTTCATATCCTTTAGTTTAATAAAATGGGTCTTCGAATGACACCCATTTTTTATATAGCATTTTCTTTTTCAATACGACCGGGTTCGATTCCCGAACAAAGTACAAGTTTTTTTTTAATCTATGTATGCAGTTTTTATTGTCACTAAAATCGATGACATGGTTCCTAAGAACAGATCTTTGTATCACTTATAGTTACAGACTTCCCCATACTTACTGATCTAAATGTGCCACCCTGTTTTAGAAGCTACGGGGGGGGGACACACATTTTTCCACTTTGGAAGCGTCTCTCGCGCAAACTATTCAGTTTAGAAAAATATATATTAGAAACCTCAATATCATTTTTGAAGACTTATCCATAGATACCCCACACGTATGGGTTTGATGAAAAAAAAAAATTGAGTTTCAGTTCTAAGTATGGGGAACCCCAAAAATTTATTGTTTTTTTTCTATTTTTGTATGAAAATCTTAATGCGGTTCACCGAATACATCTACTTACAAAGTTTCCATAGTATAGCTCTTATAGTTACGGAATAAAGTGGCTGTGACATACGGACGGACAGACGGACGGACAGACATGACGAATCTATAAGGGTTCCGTTTTTTGCCATTTGGCTACGGAACCCTAAAAAGGGTACATAAGTTAAAGGACTAAAGTTAAGAATCGGTAATATATCCTTTCATCACGAAAATTAACGTATGAAAATGTATGACTAACAACTGTTAGTTTACTCGGCCAAAAAAAAAAGTAAGTGCCATTAAATTATATTTTGAAAATATTAAAATGGAGTTTAACAATTTATAAACAAAGTAAATGTTGGTTAAAAACTAATTTAATTGAAATAAAAATATAATAAGAAAGTAACTGCCAGTAAACTACTTTGTTTTTGCTTTATCATTTTGTTTACTTTGTTTTTGCGTAGACACATCGGTAAATTTGATACTTTTTTACAAAACAAAAATCAAGCAATGCTACTTAATTTCTTTTTAGCTAAATTTCAGTCCTAATATAAACATTTTTACCAAACAGAAAACGAAGTGAATCAATTTACAACAGAAAAACAAAGTAATCGACATGCAATTACTGTATTTATGCTTTGTAATTGTGTTTTGCTTTGTTTTTCGGTAGATATTTTGTACCAGTGCCTGCAGTTACTGTCTTTAGCGAAACTGTATCTCTAAAACTAAAGCTCTTTTGATGATTCCGAGAATGTAGCAACATCTGTTACTGTCTAAAAGTGCCAAAAATGTAAAAACATCGATTTTGAAAAAAATGTCAGTTACTTTCTTTTTCCGTAGGGCAGCCGATGGTTTCGGAGAGAAATCACCATGAAAAGAAAAAACACAGTCCACAAAAAAAAAAATTCTGAATAGTATCGTTTTAAAATGTTTTTATAATTTAGTCCGATATCTTAACTGTGCAGATAAAGCACACTGGAAACTTAAATACTCATGACGCCGATAAAGATTTTTTTTTTTGGTGACACCACTTTGATACCAAACCAGTCGCGTAGTACGAGTAGGTACAATTTGGGTAGTTCTTATTCCTTGAATTTCACGACAGCCATTGGCGGTTGCTAAGGTCACTACAGCTCACAAGCCGCTGTTCTTATCCTCGCACCTCGGCAATTCGGATAGCTAGATGACTAAAATTTTGTTTGGCAGATTTCTTACACTACGATGTAGTAGTAGACGTAAATTGTTTTTCCAAAACTATGCTCAATAAAGTAAAACACAATTATAATATGTGATGTTCATACATTTCTCGCACTCATAAATAAAACCTTTCATTTAGTAGGTCAAAAAGGCGGAAATTTAATCATAATTTTAGGTGAACAGCTGGTGGGTTCCCAAAATTCTTTCTCGCGGGGCCCAATTTGATTGGCCCAATATAACTTTCCTCTAATCCGCAAATTAGGCGGTTCGTGTGCTCCAGGGGAATACCGAAAAGACTCACCTCAAACGGTAAACAATTTCACGGACAGTGCTTCGATTTAATTGGTCGATTATCTTTTTTTACGCTCGGCTTGTGTAGAACCGTCGTCAAGTGTGTGACAGACAATAAATGATGCATCGGGCATTGGTAACTAAAGGGTTCCGTCACCGGCTAAACCTGGGGTCCTATTGACTTGTCCGAGAGATTGAGCGATTGGAAGTACAGCGGACAAAAGGTCACGTCCTTCGTGTCTTTTGATTTCAGCCCCTTCGAGAAACGGAAGCGTTTAAAATCTTATTGATGTAACTTGTAAGGATTTTAACCACTCGAAGGAAGCCCGTGGCGTAGGTTTGAAGCGTTCGCCCTAATAATATCAAGTCGCTATTCAATACGAGCTTTTGTTTTATGAAGTGCCTAATTGTTATCGTGTTTGAGCGGTGTCGGCGGTAGCGCATACTTTAGACTCTTGAGACGAACTTATTGTATTGATTACGCCCGTTCACTGTAAAGAAGGCTCTTGCAAAGATGAAGGAATACTGATGGTGAATATCACGAATAGAGTAACCGACATCAGATCTATGGCATTAAGGGTGAAGCCATACGAGACTAATTTTTCGAGTCGTGTAAGTTCAGTCGCGCAATTTCTGCTACATTCGGTTTCATACAAAACTCCTGTTTGGTTCACACCCAACATGAGTTGGATTTTGCAGCAGAAATCAATCGACCGAGAATATGCGACTAATAATGCGACTCAAGAGCGTAACACAAAAAAATACGCTTGTTTGGTTTCAGCCTAATGCGAAAAATGAAAAAAACACATGCAGTCACCAAATTGTTGAATATAGTTTTTGAGGATGATACTTCACCGATACTTAAGTAAATTTATGAATTAATTATGAATATCACGAAAAACAGGAAAAATACTTCCGATTTTATATTTTCTTTGCAAGAAACACTTACTCTGAATCAAAATTAAATCCCACTAACTGAGCAGTCACACAGAAGGGGACATAGCAATTAGTAGAATTAGCCGAAAGTATTTTCTACCCTAGCACTCTAACTGCCAAACTATAGGTAAGTAATGCATTTTCAAGAAATTAAGAATGTGGAATAGCAGTGAGCTTTTTTTGGCAATCGCCCGAATAGGTTGTCGATGGCAACCTTGCGACACTACAGACGGCTCTCAGGATCAAATACTACTGTTTTATACTAAGTCAGGATATTGCAATGCTCTGCAGACTACATTAATTGCCCTTTGAAACTCCCCAGCCGGCTGCACGACCATTTGTAAACAAAACGCCCTACACGATTTTAAAAGGCAAAATTGTTTCCTCTATTACGTTGGTCGTTGCCCGCGCCAATAATGTAGGGGTATTTAGCAGACTATTTACTGCGCGACACTGCGCTCGGCGACTCCTCTAATACTCTTAATTATTTTTGCCAGTATAAGCTGTTTTTCTGACGGGGAAATGCAATTGCAACATTTTGCATCCCCCTGCGCCGGGCGCTCTCATTACGTACCCCGCATCCGCCCGCCACGGCTGAGATCGCAGAATAATTAGACTTTAAATCAGGAGTAGCAAAGCGGTCAACCTCTCCAATGTGGTATGAATAGTCAATCGTCATTAAATTGTTCAGCTTTGGTAGTCTAATGCGTTCGAGGGCGAATGGAGAGCCTTGCGGGCCTGGCATACGTGCCTGCGCCGTGCGAGCGACGAGAATTTATAATGAACGTCACCGAGCAGGTACTGCGAACTGCGGATTTATTTACGTAAATTAATTTGAACTTTCATTTCACATACGCTGCCTCACTACGGCATTACCTAAGTGCAGTGCGCATAATTATTTTATTACAAAAAGTTAACGTATTATAAAATTCATTAGCGATTAAAACTAAATTAATACAGTCCCCGAGGAGTTCGCTTCAAATTTAAGCAGTGCAAGATTTAAACGACAGCTCACATTTCGTACGTAATTATACCGTGGGTCGCCCGCTCGTGGCGCTATGTGCCAAATCGCTTACTCGCGGCTCTGGCGGACTACCATCGGACCTCGCCCGAGATTTGCTGTCTTCGTAACTTTGTCTTTAAACCCTCCCAAGCATGACATCCATACTATTGTTATTTAAGTAGATTTTAGTCATCTGATTCTGAGGTGATGTAAACCTAGGAATATATTATTCTGGGAATTCTAAAGATAATGAGTAAATATACTACAATAGATTTCGTCTCAAACCATCTCCATTTCTATTTTTTTATTCTAACCGCCGGCGCTCGTCATCTCTCCACTCTGTCAGGTCGCCTCACCGGCCAAAGACGAGTTGCGGGCGAGTGCTACCGCTAGTATCTCGCCTGGGTCTTGAGTCAAGATCGCTCGCCGCGCACTGCTCTTATCGTCTTCCCACTCCATGCTCGCCTCACCGGGCCAAGGCGAGAAGTGAGCGAGAGCGAACGCCGGTAACCCTCCCGGGTCCTGAGTCAGCGTCGCTCGCGGCGCTCCGCTGCACCCCGCTTCCTGTCACCGCCGCCCTATGCTACAAACTTTCAGTTCATTTCATCAGTAACGTTTATTGTGCGCAAAATGTCTGATTTGATTTAACTATTGTTATGTATTCGCTTGTTTAAACGAGGCCAATTATAGCGATTGTAAAAACAATTACATTAAAGTCACACTTTAATAAAATAAAAAAATTCTTACCACTTTCTCCGGTTTTTTAAAATACCTTATCACAACTCGCGACCCACCTTGGTCTTGCAATTATAGGATATATTTGTATTATGCATATAAACCGTTCAGAAGACTTCTTGTGAATTATCATGGTGACGATGATAATGATATTGTTGTAAATAAACAGCAAGTAAAGTTGATTTTATCGGCCCACAAACACGGACTAATTTAAACCAGCCGGCCGGCTCACTGAATTCACACTACCCACATTAAAGTATTTTAAAAATAGAGCTCTATAAATTGTCCTAAAAGCTCCAGAGCGATAATTAAAAGAACGTTCTACATTACAGCTTAATCAGCACTAGTGCCCGCATGCCACTGCAAGTACTTGGCCGAGATAGTACGTGTTCGCTCACGCGTGTTGTGGTCAGGAATATGGCACTATTACCTGATCTTGTAAGTAAATTTATGTAAAAAATGTTTATTACCCAACTGCCGAAAGAGGGTAATGTTTTTGACCTGTATGTATGTGTATGTATGGTTCTTTATTCCTTTGTAAAAGATTTTGACAAGCGAGGTGTCGTTAGATTCGTCTTAGCATCGCAGGAGTCGCTGGGTTCTTAATTCTATCAATGTTATAACTACCAGTACCTTGACGACATTATCCAAACAGCTTTTCTAAAGCTTGCTTTATTTTGTTAGTGAGCCACACGAGCATTTTTATACGTCAATATAATAAAACACAATACTGTTAGTAAACAAAATAAACTACAATAAATATTTTAAGTGAGAAAAACAAAAATGTCTTGTTCAATTGTCTAATTTATTTTAACATATGACGACTCCATGGATTCTAGAACCACAGTTTGAACCCAAAATTCCCAAGCCTAATGAGCATGATCATAATGATGTAATTTAATTTCTTAGCAATACTATACCGTCATGTAAAGGGCAATACTGTTAAATTAACCTAAGGTAGTGCAAAGGCACGTTTACGGACGAGTAAAGGCTGTTTGCCATCAAAAACGATTGCTATTCGTTTTACCGGACAGTAAAAATCCGAGCGGGTAAAGGTTTGGATATACCTTTTTTACGAGATACGGTTTTTGAAGAGAATTAATTTCCATGTTGGATGTCCGTTGCAGGTTTTTGAAAAATATTGGAATGCAAATTTTCTTCTTTTTAAAATTAATGATGTTGTTACTCTTTACTTAGATGACAGCTTTGTATTATATTTTATATTATAATTCAATCAATCAATATAAGTCAATCTGGATCTGTAGGTTTATTAAAGGAAAGGTTAAAGATGCTGTGGTTAAATTAACAAGATGAGTCGTGAGTGCTGTTCCTTTGCGCTGTTGTAGGTTTTAATTGCTGTTTACGTATGTGGTGGTATATATTAGTATATTTAATTACCTATGTATGTATTTTATTAAAGCAAATATTATTACTTTTTAATGTCTGTTTTCGGATGTATGTACCTTCTTTTATTTTTCTGTTATTTTTTAAATTTGCCTATCCTCTTGCATTGTCCTTGCTTATTCTACTCCAAGGTTTACTGGAACAGATCCCATATGGGATAAGTTCGCCTCTGTACATTATTTTGTAATTATTTATTTGCAATAAAGAGTTTACGTACATACATACATCCTTTTCGTTGGTAATAAAAGAGATGCGAAACGTTTTTTATTCACGTATATGAACTGAATTACTCACTCGCGGATAAAGAGATGCAAAGCATGCGTGATGTCATTCAAGATAATTGTATCCTGTTTGCAACTCATTTTGTATGTAATCCATGCATTCTATTTTGGTATGAAGAAAGCTAGAACACTGAGGATGGACATCGTCATACATAGGGTACTTCTACGCGGACGGAGTCGCGGGAAAACACTAGTATGCTTACATTCCTTTTATGATTAATTATAATAATCCTTAATAAAAATGAGTTTTGCAGCATATTTATTTACAGAAAATCCAAATTATTGTAGAATTATATATGAAATAAATGACAAATTGTATTAATATGTATTTAAATCCACCCCATCTATATGCATACTAGTTATTAAAACGTGACATGTGAAATATCTTTTTACCTATAAGTTATCCTATCATTATCTTAGAATGCGATGCATTTGCAATTGTTGGACCTAACTTAACCATACAGAGCCCGGTATTGTTTAGACAAACCAACAAACAGCCTGACAAAACTCATAAGCCCACACGACACTGACAATGGTATGGCTGATTAGAAGCTACCGCAGGCGCCGCCAAACGGGTTCTCATTTAATAAGCATACCGGCTTAAACTAATAAATCAAGCTGATTTGATTAGAGGTATTTACCGCGGTACGTGCGCGCCGGATTATGTCAGATTTCCTGCATTACCGCTACAGATGCAGTGCACTTTGTGATGATTAACTTGGCTAACAATTATTCATTGTTTCATTGGTTATAAACCGGTGACGTTTAAGCAATACGCAGTTCGAATTTGAGAACGATTGAGCACATTTATTTTATCTATAAAATGAAGTTTTTTTTTGGAAATGACTGAATATAGAAATACATACTACTGACAGTCCTAGTGCATGGTTTCCGTACAAAAGAATCGGCTTAACCTTTACCTTTACCTACCACGTATCTCTATACATTAAAAAAATCGTGAAGAAATAGTAGTTACCTACTCATATTGCAATTTCTTTTGTCATTGAGAGATAATTTTATTTATATTCTTCTGTACTACTTTCCTTCTATTTTTCATCCATATTTCTCCACTCATTCCATTAAATATTGCACCAGGATGTCTGTCTTCTGGGGGTGCAAGTGTTCGTAGGCAGTTTCCATCTTAAGCAAGATGACACCCAGATCTACGAGTTTGAGTAGCAAATGACATTTCTCGAACGTTGAAGACTGCAAAAAATAAAAAAATAAAAAAATATAAATTAGGGCATACGTGCTCTCAGGCCACTTGGTGGTAAGTGGATCATAGACATTTGAATTCTCAAGATTACAATCTCAAGACAGACTTCAAATGCGTTGCCAAGCCTGAGGATTAAAATGGAATACTTCTATGCTAGTTCCACAGGTTGACTTTTCTCCACACCGGAACACAACATAGCGAACATTGCTGCTTGCAGGTGGGTTAATGTGGATGGTAGAAGCGATACAGACGGACCATGCAGAAGATCCTATCACCACTAAACCACCAGTTGTTGAGTCATTTTGTCAAATTTCTACATTTGCTAGATTTCGCAGAAAGCAACTTGGCTTGCCTTGATGATATAAATCGTCTCACAGCTATAACTAGTTTTTAGCAACTTAACTTTTGCCTGTTTCCTCGTAGATCCGAAGCAGACAGTCCAAAGTTCACACAACATAGTTGCCCAACTAGATCACGTGAGTATTTGCAAACGAACGGGCATTAGAACAGAGAACAATTAAACTGGAGTCAAGACGAGGTTGCGGATCGCATGTTGCTAATAAGGTTTTGTTCAGCCATGTTATTCTGCGACGGAAACCGCATTTGGCGAAGACCATTACGACTAGTGATGTGCTGCTCTCGAGAATTCACGAGAATTCTCGGGGATCCGGACATTCTCCTTACAAAACAACGTTCCAACGTTATAATTATGTGTATATCATATACCTTTTGTAAGTACTCTTTTCTTGAAGTATTATTATTTTAAAAATATGTTCTTTGCTTTGTTTTTTGTCTTTCTTTTTCTGTGCACCACTTTGTAGAGTTGTTTTGTTTGAGGTTGACTGATACAGATGCCATTAAGCATTAAGTAAATAATTAAAACAACAACAAGCGTCGATCCCGAGAATTCTCGCGAACGGCACATCTCTAACTACGACTTACGGTTTGGGTTTGTGTAATGTGTATACGGTCGGCTTTACAACTAGCACATTTTAACGTCATGTTTGAGCTGCTACACTAATCTGTCAAAGGCGTTAGCGACCGGTGGCCTTCGACAAGCGAGGCGAGATCCCTATTGCAATCGAAAATGTACAGGATTGACGTAAGCTAGATGGACATGTCAAGCGCTTGTGGCAATTCCATACACTATCACAGTTTTTGAAAATCGTTTAGTATAGTTTTAAGCAATTTGTCTAGGGCATATATAAGGCCAACTGTACATGTAAGAATGGACGACTCGCATCTGACATTATTTCTTATATAATCTCTATAAATTTGTGTGTTTGTGTGGACTTGACAGAAACGAGTGGAGCTAACCCCGTGTGCTTCTGAATCCATTAGAGAAAATATTCCTTCACCGAACAATTGTCCTCGCTTGTGATATCCATGGAGTTATTTCTCTGGTAAATAATCAACTCGACATTGTTGGCCAAATTCACCTTAACAGGAGTGAAAGCCGTTAGTTAAAATTAGAATATAGGCTGTATTTTACTCACCGTCACTGTTATGACAAATGTTATTTACTATATAGTAATGGCGGTTGAGTTAAAAGCAAAAACGGTTAGGTTTTACCGAGTAGAATACAGCCTTGGGGTCTTATTCTACTTTGCCTCTTTACGTATTGTTATCGTACCGGCCGCCATTACTGTAAAGTAAGTAAGGGCTATCAAAATGTGGAAAATACGTTAATAGTGCTGGAAAGTCAATGTAGCATAAGGCAACAGCGCGACACGGTACCATGACATTGTGTTATTACCGCAATTGTGTGAGCATACGACCATCACAATTTAAGTTGAATCGACTTGCTAAAGTTGTTTTCACACCTAGTTATACGAGTATTTACCTATACAACTAAAAAGTAATACGCTCCAGTTTTAAAATGCAAAGCAATATGAATGATATAAGTACCAATTAGTCCTTCGTTCGCCTTTTCTGTAATTTCGATTCTATTTTCGTCGTCATCAAATAATCAGTGTTTTCGATCCACGAATGCGCGCTCAGTAAGGCAAATTAACAATGCATTGTGACGTCGATGTACTAATGTCAAATTAATTTGTGGGGCGCTGCCGCGAATAAAAAAACACGAAATGTTATTTTGCAAGTGTGAAATATAGTATATATCTTGGTCATGTGGCTTTAGAACGGTTAGTTCCCGGAAACATACTTACATTCCACAAGTACTAACTAGTATTTTTATACATGTCAGAGAAACAAAGGCTCCGGCAGTTCAATCTAAATTTCCCTGTATATTTTGTCCTTCAATTAAAAAAACACAGATCCGATACCCCCCTAAAACCTATTAAATTCATAGATAAAGCGGCCCCGTCACTTTGCTGCAAACGCGCCCTGCAGGCAGGGAGTGGCTGCAGGCCATAACTAGTTAATTATAATCAAGATGATATGCAATTTGACCGGCAGACTAATGTCTCGTTAGGGCCGATACACGCGCCATAACTATTGAGAGCTATTAAGTTATGCCTCTCAAATTGGTTATTGCTGCTGTTTGAGCTTAGCTTTAAGTGGCACGGGCTTATATTAATTGATGTAGCGACGTTTTTAATGGATAGTTTCTACATCGTTGTTTGATCACTTCTCTCGGCGAATCAGAATTAGGAGAAAATCAATTTAGAGATAAAAGTAAAAATGCTAGTAATACTCGTACTCATTCTACACAATGTTTTTAGGGATCCGTACAAAAATGTTAAAATAGGATACCCTTATGGTGAGACTTCGGTGTCTGTCAGTATGTCGAAGCAGTTTTTCTAAGAAATTTAAAAAAAAATATATGAAATCAATAAACTAATTTTTCTAATTATTTAAAAGGGGTTGAAAGTTGAAAAATTGAAAAAAAAAACCCTTATGGTGAGACTTCGTTGTGCGTCTGTCTGTCTGTATGTATTTCACAGCAGGTTTTCTCAGCAACTACAAATGCTATCAAGTTGAAATTTGGCATAATTATACAACTTACTTGCCCGCATCGGTTTTTAGTAAAAAAATACGAAATTAATTTCATAAATAATTGAAAACGGGTCGAGACTGGGGGGTTGAAAAATGAAAGTGGTTCGATTATAGCAAATGCAGTGACATAAAAAAGGGCTCAATTTGCACAATTAAATAACTTTTTTTTTAATTTTCTGTGATGCACTTTTTGATTAATAGCCAAAAACGTACAAAAAATGACCGCCCCCCCCATTATCTCCTGATGTATAGATAATTACTTATATATATATATATATATTTTTTTATAAAATGAAGTGTAAATTTACACTTTCTGAAAAAAAAAACTTTTAAAATCTGTGTTAAGATTTTTTGCATAGAAAATAAAGCTCATAACAATATGAGTATTTTCTTTAACAGATACCAAGCATATTATCTTAAACACGAAACCCTCGGTGCACGAGTCCGACTCGCACTTGACCGTTTTTTTTTCACTCGGCCGCCATTACTGTCAGTAAGTTAGTAAGAGCTATGGTAACATTGACGATAACATGTCAAAGGCAATATAGTTTTACCCAGTAGAATAGAAACCCAGTACTTGTGAGAACCCAATATGTCAGCCTCGAGGGAAAGGACTATTAATGGACGCGTACAGTACCTAAAGGGCTACAAATTATTTCTAGCCAAATTGGCAACAGTGCACATTATTTTGGGGGAGGCTCCCTAGGTTCACGATTCAAACCCGCATTTGTCCGGTTTTTAACGTACTAACTATTTTACTCGTAGCTTCACTTTAGTAACTAACATACAATGTAATAAAATCATCACCTTGATTTTAACCTAGATCTTATTGTCGGATGACTTGAAATTTTGCACACTTATGCAATTTCGATGGCAATGCAATGATCATCATAGTAGGTATTATTGAGCTTACTATCATCGATATAATATACTGTGCTATAATAAAAACTATATCATTCGACCCTGGGTAAACTATTGGGTAGCCTGCTGTTTGGCCTAAATATTTCCCAAAAAGCATTTTAGTACTATTTTTGTTTTATATCCGGGATATCGAAACATCTTGCTACATCTATTACGTTAGGTTGCAGTAAGAATTTGGGACTACATAAATAATAAATCAACAGCGACAGGATACAACGTTTTAGAAAATTAAAATTTTGGAAATGATACATTCGACCAAAAATATTTTGGCCTAACAATTGTGTTACCAATGTAAAGAATGATGGGCAAATTGGCTCAAATAACCAATACAAATCTCATGTATACCACGTGAAAGCTAGTTACATAAGCTTCATTTTCTAATATGGGGACAAACTACAAAAACCCCGTAGAAGAGAGTTATCACCCTTCATATATTCACAAACACACAACGTTTTTTACTACACTAGCTTGCCCCGCATGCGTTGCAATTCTATTTCCCGTATATCCGACTCACGTTTAACCGATTTTACTATTTACAACAATTTCAGCAAATTGTGGGATCAATAAGCCTACATAAACTATAATTATATTGACGATTGGGCTGGGTTCCATACATTTTTGCCCATCATTCTTTACATCGATAATACCTATTCATAAGGTGACCTTCTCTTCTCTTATCTATGTCACAGTAGCATACGTTAGCGATCCGAAGAAAGTTACAACACTGCTTTGATAATATGTAATAAGAACACGTGTTCAATGTGTACTGTACATACTAGTTCGGCTTCAATAGCCTTCGACCTTCAACGTCCGGCGCACGTGTCTGCTGTTGAGAAATATTGACCCGTTATGAACGTTAAGTTTGCAGGTTTTCCACCAATAAGAGTAAGGCTTCAGAATTTTCTCTAGGAACTCTATTAATATGCGTTCTCTAAAAAAATAAGCCTATAGAGGTAGACCTAGACTTAAATATTTAAAAAATAACTTTAAAAAAATTTGCAAGTGCTTGTTCAGTAGACACATTACATATTAATCGAAAGTATGACGCCTATAGAATATGTGAACGTTAGGTTTGGTGCAAAATACATGTTTATATCTGCTTAACCAAAAGATTGACGGAAATAATATGTCAACCTAACGTTTGCATATTCTATAGGCTTCATACTTTCGATTGGTATGTAATTTGTCTAATTAACAAGCAATTGCAATTTTCAAAACAAAGTTAATTTTTAAATTTTTCACTAATTATATACTGTTCTGTAATTTTTCAGCCTACCTATTCGCCATATCTTACTTAGCATATTAAATTTGATATAAAATACTTTTTATCGAATAAACAGCCCGGTGCAAATTGTCTCCTATTCGGATCTCCTACTATTATGCTATTTGGAGAACTTAGTAAATAGTCGCATGAAACTTTATCACATTGAATCTTACGAGTATACCTACAAAGATATTGGTAATTGCAAACCATCTGCGCCTACATTAAACACGGTAAAATAAATCCAGGGGGGTTATTATGACATAGCTATGAAGTTCATTTTACTCCGAGCGTAAAGGAGAGAGCTATAGCAGTTATATAGTACTGTCCTTTTCTCTCAGCGTAAACTGAGCTGCATAACTACGTTATAATAACACCCCAGAACTGACCCACCCAAAACTATCTCTCCTCATTTCAGGTTCATTATATGCTATAGCCGCTTGAGCACAGTCCTACACCACAAAACCCTAAGTTAAAAAGCAGTACAAAACTACAAACTGCATCAAACTGGATACAAATGTAATTATACAGACAGCAAAATACCGCAAAATGATAATAAACCGGGATCGTTTCTATTCAATGTTAAAAGTTCGCAGTTCGCACCATATAGCCGGGCTGAAATATCCAAGTTAGTTGAGGGTTTTGAAAAATATGATATTTAACGGAGCGAGAGGGAGGGTCGGCAAGTTGGAAGAGGAATCGGCCCCGGGGGGCGTGATGAATCTTTCACACGGTTTATCGCCTGCCGGAGTCGAAGCCGCACCTTGGGCACCTTGGGCACCTCGGCTGAGCCACCACGTCACTCGTCAGTTTTTTAGAAACATTTGTGTTACTAACCATGCATTCGTCAAAACACTTGCTTAATCAGAACCAATTTTTATTAAATCTCTGAGTGTGAGTATTTTAGTCAAACGTCAACTTTTTCTTTAAAAACACATTTCAAATCATTTTTCACTTCCCGTATGAGTACTCGTAAATGACCCACAACTAGCTATGTATAAGTAAACTAAAGTGATACTTTTTGTTTCCGGGGACTAAATAACTTTTTCTTTTTACTTTTCTTGGAAAGCCATAAACAGCGTCTCAAACCTGCCTCTCCTTTTCCTCTCCAATGGCATAAGCGATATGTAGATTTTGTAGATGGGTTACTAAAACTATAAAACGACTTAATCGGGTAATAAATAAACATGTACCTCGACGTTTTGACTGACCTGTGTTTACAACACCCATATCCTCGAGAAGACTTAACATCGCGTGTCATTACCGCCTACTTTAGTCCCTTGACAACCAATCGACTATTCTAAATTAATACAGCTGTCCGCGTTTACAGCTGTTATATGCAGCATAAATATATTTTTCACTTCTCATGCTCGTAAAGTCCTTCTTTATGCTGGGTATAGGCTGCATAAAATCGCATTTTATGCACTAGTGCATAAAGTAATTTCTTCTTTTAAGACTAAGGCAATCAGGCCTTACAGCCTTCACACAATACACCTTCATTTAATTGATATATTTTTATGATATTTTGGTTTCATCTTAAATTAATTACGACATTTTTTTGTATAACTATCTAAATACAAATTTACGAATAATACCTACGGCGTGCATTTACGGTAAAAAAATACAACGCAAATATTTATAATAACTTGGCATTAAGCATCAGACCATAGTCAAACCTGTCAAACGTCACATAGTCGAAAATTAAAAAAAAAAAGTTCAGAAGGTAATCAGGCCTTACAGCCATGCGCAAACATAACATTTTAATTACTTACATTAAAAATAAAAAATAAAAAATAATCCTGTAAGTATGTGCTTCTTGTTTTATTTCGTTGCAATCGAAGTGAAAAGCAGAGTGTAAAATTCGAGCATAAAACCCATTTTACCCTCGACGTGACTATCCACACTCGCCGTTCCGGCTCGTGTGGCTATATGCATATCTTGGGTAAAATGGCTCGTTTTATGCACTTGTTGTACAATCTACTATTGTTTTCGTTATAACTTGTAACAGTCTAGCCTTTTTAATTTTATGACCCAATGGGCGCGATTTAACCATCAATAAATTAAATATCTGGCTCGGAATTTATTGCAAAGTAATTTACAGTAAAGTAATGAACCCTTTGACCGGCGCCTTTGTCTAGCCAAAGTTTATGCCGCCCGCGGGCATTTTATAACCGTCCAAACTTCCAGTTTTAATCATCAAATTTATTAGGTGGAAGCTATCACTCATGTTGTGTATCTTGAGAGGTCAGAATCACGATCTACAAATTTCATTTTGACGCTTTGTTACAGCGATTAGACTGTCAATATTGTTAGATAATTTTACTAGCTATCTTAAACCTTGTTGAAAGATTTCCAAAATGCTCTTCTTTATATCGTTAATGCTGATATTTACTTACTGAGTATAACATGCTGGTGTATTATTTATGACTAGTTTCTGCCAGCGACTTCGCGTCGTATTCGTATTTTTCTCATCCCACGGGTACAGTTCCTTTTTCCAGGATAAAAAGTACCTTATGTTACTGAGGAATAATGTAGCATTCTAATGGTGAAAGAATTCTTGAAATCGGTCCAGTAGTTATTGAGTTTATTCGTAACAAACATACAAAAATATAAATCATTCTCCATCGCAATATGTGTGTACGTAGATGTAACAAGTGTAATGTTATATACCTACTCGTTATTAATATTGTAATTTTAATTAGCCATTGGTATTTGTGGCATTTTGGTTCGATGTGGTCGGTGGTAATTGACCTTTGAAACGGAAATGAATTATATTGGCTTGTTTTTGTAAACACATGCTATATGTATTTGAACCATGATTAGGAATAATATGAAATATCTTAATTTATAAAATCTTTACTTAGTTCACTCTCTAATGAAGTACAAGGCTACATAAATACATCAATTATCTAATACAATAACTTAGTGATATAAAAGTTTGCTGCTTATCGGTTTTTACACTTTACTTGCTAGTTTTTGCTCGCGACGCCGTCCGCAGTTGTTTACATCTATTCCCACGGGAACTCAGTCTCTGGGCTTAAAAAAACATATCTTCATTAAATATCGTATCGAACGTTAAGGCGTTCAATCATGAAGTCGAGAAAAACAAACAAAAGGTACACTTTTGAATTTATAATAGAACTAGCTGTGGCCCGCGACGTCGACCGCGTAGAAGACGTTTATTTTGCTACCGGCGGTAAAAAGGACCTACCCTATTTCCTACCTCAGGGTTCAAGCTATCTCCGTGCCAAATTTCATCGAGATTAATGTTTGTAACAAATATACGAATTTAATTTCATAATTAGTGTAAATAACTAGCTTCTGCCTGCGACTTCATCCACGTAGAACTAGTTATTTGGCCGTCCCATGTTTGCGGTTGATTTCGACTACCCTTATTCCCTCGAGAACTTCAAACTCCCCTTATTATTATTAGCCTTTGTGTTAATCCAGGGTATAAGCTATTTCCATTTCCAAATTTCATCCAAATTCGTTCAGCCGTTGCAGCGTAACGGAGTATCAAAACTAACACTTTTGCATTTGCAATATTAGTGGGTTATAATTTATGGATAACGATGATTCAACAGATGATAATCTTTTGTTCAGTTCGTAAAACCCGGTATCTTAACCGTGTAGAAACGTACTTAGCTCATGAAGGTATGAGACAGAGTAAAGTTCCAACGTTAGACTTGAGATATTTATTTACCCGTGTTGGACCACAGGTTCCGTCGAGAGGCCACCGTGGCCGAGTGAACTCGACTCGCTACCTGACTCGCCTTGTTACTTGACTTAATGAACTGAATTGGACTGCATTTAGGTAATTACTTGTTTGTTCAAACTCTCACCGATTTGGATACGTTGTTTAAATTTTGTACATTGGAATTAATATGGGATTGTGATCGGTGTGTTCTGATGGATATCAATGATTTATAACGGCTTTAACGATTAGTTAACTCAACTTACCCCCTTTTAATTCTAGATTTGGTCGATGTTGTAATCGCCAACTGCAACGGTAATTTTCCATCTGCATTATATGTTTTACGTTACATAAGTATTTCATTTGACAACGGTTTCATGTATCAGTTAGCTAGACGCATATTAAATGCAGGCATTCTGTGTATAACGACAAACAGCTGCATCTAATTGAAATTTAAGTGGCATGCATGTCATCTGGCCTGCGGATTTGAATAGAAAGCCTTTCGAGACAATAAGTTGTAGTCAATTAAATAATATTATATATTAAGTATTTTTTTTACTATTAAGTACAATGGCGGATATAATAGCGAAACGTTTAGCGTATCTATTAAGTAAACGTTCATAAATTAGCTCTTAGTTATTAGGAAGTTACCTACAGGAGGTTTCTTTTTGTTTAAAAATAATAATGTAGACGGTAACTTTATAAATCTGAAAGCAATTAAGTGCTGTGTAAAGTACCGACCCACTCGGGTGACGCGTGTACCTACTCCTACTTTTGCTTGAACTTCTTATAGTGCCCAGCATTAGTACCTATTTACTCGTTGCGTAGCGACCGGTTTGTTCTATTCTTCTTAAAACTTAAGCTTGGTCATTTTTATCATTAAGTTTTTTCATATAATTGTTTTTTTTAATTCCTTTGAGAAAATAAAATCCTTAATATTAGTGTTTTTTGGGCGGACCAATGGTTGGGAACAGCTGTATCAGTTTTAGGACACTGTCCCTTACAGCTTGTTGTTTTATAACAAACATATCGCTTTTCCAAAATACGAGTAGCTTTTTGACAGTGGCTGCTGTTCTAGAAAGTATAATATAGATGCTGAGGTAAGAGCGCGACATAAATATCTGACCTGGAAAGGCGTTGGATTTATTTGCAATGCGCTCGATTGAAACTAGACCACCGGATTAGGGCAAGAGCATGAACTTTCATACAATTTGAAAATACATGAGATAAAGACAGTTGCTGTATACCTAAGTATTGTACTTTTCTTCCGATTTAGTTCTTTCGACTTAAGGTGAACGATTTTGCGGGAGTGATGTTAAGGATTTTGACCCCCGATTTGATGATTGCAATTATTTTTATTCCCTCTTGTATTTGTACCCTCTCACCCACTCCTCCGAGAGCCTCAATATGTAATGCCCATAAGCGTTAATTTTGTAAAGAGAATACGTTATTACGAATCAAAATAATTGCAATCATCAAATCAAGAAATCAACCAAACAAATGGTTAATACATATATCACAATAAACACAAAACTTGTTTATTGTGTTTTTCTTGGGAACATTAAATTCTTCTGGTTAACTGTCAAACAAATCCATTCAGACGTTTCAGTGTGATTAAGGAGTCCAACATGCATAAGTCTTAACAAACTTTCACATTAATTATAATATTGAGGATAACAGGATGGATAACACAAGACACACTGAAACTGATTACTACGAATTAATTTCAATAACTCTCGGACTGATATTACATCCTAATTTCTGTGTGTATTTTTAATATTAAAAGTATATGGATGAAAGAAGAGTTACGAAAGAGATATGGCGAGCGAGAGTGAGCGGAGATGTCGGTAGGGGACGTCCTAGACGGACGTACGGTGATCAGATTCGCGATGTGCTGATTAAGGGCCAAATCAAAAGCACCCGAAACCGACGTACGTGCATGAAAAGATTGATGAATGTAGAGGAAGCGAAGTGTATATGTTTGGACCGATGTACCTGGCGTTCCATAATCTCTGCCTACCCCATTGGGAGACAGGCGTAAAGATATGTATGTATGTAGTTATTGGTTTGTTAATTGTTTATGTTCTTCTCCAAACAAATTGGTACACTTGCTACGTGATGCCTAACCTTTCACTTTTCTCAATCTCTCAAACATAAGCTAGAAGAGACCCCTTAAAGGAATAAGTTCGCCTTTGTACCTGTCCTCTTTCATCTCAATTGTAATGTTTCTCTTTTGTACAATAAAGTGTTCAAATAGCCAACCACTAGAGCTAAGTATTACAAACATATTAGGAACTCTATAAAGTATAACAGAGTCAGCATGGGCGCTGGCGTGGTGTAAGCTCTAATGACATATGACTGTCCCCACACACGCCAATAAATAGCCACAGATGTTTTACGACTCGAGTTTCAACTCGCAATCTTTGGACAGCGTTCATAAAAGTCCACTCTTGTAATGCCAGACATGCTTAATGACGCGAGTGGGACGTGTCCATGGACTTAACTCAGAACCGTTGCGTTTGTTAAGTTGTCTCGAGAGAATGCAAGTGTAGGTGTAAAGGTGCATTAAAAATATAGAGATACTCTTAAATAGATAGACAATTTTAATAATAAAATACATTTTAGAAAGAAAGAAAGAAAGAAAAAACGTTTATATGCTTACCTCTGACGCAAGTACAGAAAAATAAATTAAGAAACAACAACAAAAATGAACACAAAATATCTGAACCAGTGCCAGCCGGAGCAAAATGGTTCCTACTCAGCGTGTTGTATATAGATGACATTTTTTTAGTCCGAAACACATTTATTTATGAATCTGAGATTTGAATGTGGATCTTATACCGTATTCGAAAGGTTATTAAATTACTACTACAGTTGAAAGCATAATTATCTATTACAGCCATTGAGTCAAATGTATATTTATACGCCTTTATGCCACTTACAATATATGTATTAAGGCGTATAAATATTGTTGACGTTTTGGGAACATGTAGGCATATAAGTATTTATTACAGTCAAGTGGTTTAATAGTTACCTCTGTGGCCGAACCCAATACGTCCTTCTCCAATTGCTACAGTTTCTGAAGCTGTATCTCAAGGTTCTATCTTAGGACCATTTTTTTTGTACTTGTATGAAAAACTGTAATTGTCAAATATCTAGTCAAATATTCGAATAAGTGTGACGAAGTTATGGTATGGTAATGGATTTAGATCAACAAAGTAGAGGAATATGTCAAAGAGAAAACTATACTTAGTTGCTGTCAAGTAAGGTATTGGTTTCCTAATTTTAAATAAATAGGCTTAATAATAAATTACCATTATAACATCAACTGAAATTCACAGCTTTTTAATGCCCACGGTGAACTTGGCTGGCACACCGCCGTGGGTATAGATAATGTAGGCATTTAATAGCTGTAATATGAATAGGCAGGGTACATAATATTACCTTACATAGTGTTTCGATCTGGCAGTGAGAGTGTTGGATAACCAAAATCGCCCTTCTTCTCCCGGTAATTTAACTTCCAGCGTACGACTCGCTTATAAAATCAGATACTTATAATCAGGTCTCCTACTCATATTACAAATGCGACAGTGTATGTTGGTTTACTTGTTCCGTCTCACGGTTATACGGTCGTTTTTATCGGTCAGTTCCCGAGAGAATAGCAATAAATAGCATAGCCAGGGATAAAATACAGCAATCGAGCAATTTACCTCTTTATTTTTAACCATCGTGAAAAGTTTCAAGAGTTTAAATTGACAGAATTGCGCCGAATTGACAGTCCGTTGGAGATTTATATCACTGTATTTCTTGATCCGTGTTAATCACGTTAGGCCCGCAGATTACAATAAAGCACAGAATTCTTTGTTCGATAACGAAGCTCGAGCGTAATAATAAATAATAGGACGAATAAAAACGACGTATTTCTTTGAAGAGAAATAAAGACCATAATTGATATTTCCCAGAAAATTAATAACCTAGTACAGTAGGGGATAATGAAGCTTTTCGAGTTCTTCTCGCTGTTTGTTCGGTTTACGTAGTATGAGAGTACTTTAACTAACTTGAACTTACCACAATAGCTCGGAAACTAGACATTTTCAACCTCTAGTTAGCTGGGGTTAAGTTGTTGCAAATGACCTAGGCCTTTCTTCATCTCGGTAAAATATTTTTGTCTTTGGCGTGTTATGGTAATGTTTTTAACTGGGCCGCCATTACTGGTAAGTAAATACTAGCTAATAAAATTTTGATGATACGGAAACACGTCAAAAGCCTTTGGTTTTACCATGCAGAATCTCAACCCGAATTCCTTTCAAGAATAAAAGAATAAATAATAAATGTCAGGGGACAATGTCCCACTGATTGACCTAGTCCCAAACTAAGCTCTAGGCTTGTACTATGGGTACTAGATAACGATATCAATACTTAAGTATATAGAGAAATGTATACTTAAATATATAGAAAACATTCATGACTCAGGAACAAATATTCGCGCTCATCACACAAACATATGCCCTTCGCGGGATTTGAACCCAGGACCTCTAGCTTCGTAGGCTGGGTCACTACCAACTACGCTCCCAACGCGTCGTCTTCTAAGTATCAAGATCAAATATTCGAATTAAGTGTATTAACAAGCGTTTTTAGCGAGAAAGTCGTTTATTATTGTTAAAGCCCGTTTCCCTATAACTAGGGGTAGAATACTGAAAAGTACTACGTTAGTGCATCTTAACGTCGCGAAATAAAGTTAATGGGATGTTTGTAGCTTAAGCGGGTTGTGTATTAATATAGTCAGTTTCTTCGTTTTAAGTTTAAGGCCTATTCTATCCCAATATCATATATTATTGCCTTTGACGTATTATTGTTGTCATCGTTACGATATCTCTTATTTACCTGACAGTAACGGCGAATGAGTTGAAAACAGTACTATAAATAAAACAAATAAATAAATAAATATCAGGGGACAATGTCACACCAATTGACCTAGTCCCAAACTAAGCTCTAGGCTTGTACTATGGGTACTAGACAACGATATAAATACTTATATAGAGAAATGTATACTTAAATACATAGAAAACATCCATGACTCAGGAACAAATATTCGCGCTCATCACACAAATATCTGCCCTTACCGGGATTTGAACCCAGGACCACTAGCTTCGTAGGCAGGGTCACTACCAACTAGGCCAGCAAATATCCCAAAGGCGTGCCAAATGTGTCTTTAACACGAAATCCATCAAAATGACAACAAATCACATGTTGTGATTCAAAGCGACTACAGATGCAGTTGTTTGTATCGATAACCAAAAGCAACAAAGTTCAACAATATTGTTACATAGGAACTTAGTTCAAATTTTCCAATAACCACGTGACTTCTATTTGCTCGCGATATGAAGTATATAGTACCTTTTTTTTAAGTGCTACAATCGTGTTTAGTAGGTTTACAACGCAATCCCACTCCTTACTAGCGTTTTGTTTCACTCCGTTGTATTTTATGTGACGCAGAAGTGATATTTTTACAAAGAAGTAAAAAAAAGGATGTAGAATAAAATATCTTATTCAGCGAGTTGGGAGGGAGGGATCGGTACTCCCCGGGTATGCCTCTGGAGAAACTGCAATAAATGTCGGGAAACTTTCGCAAAACATCCTTTAGTTGCGCTCGTTCGACATGTTTGGTTTTTAGATTTTCACTTGAACGAGTTTTGCGATTTCGCTCCTTAGTTATGGAGCACTGTCTAACCAGTTCAATTTGTTGTGTATCTGATTTGTACTATTCTCTTTTTCTTTGTTGAAGTTTATCGCGTGGGATCGTTGCGCCCGTGTTATCTTGACGTATTCCTATGAACCAAAATCTATATTGTGTATAAAAGGAAAACCTGACTCTGACTCATATATCCACGCACAACCGAAACTGTACCTGGAAACTTGAAATTTGTTACAGGGGTTCTTTTCATGACGTAAGTGCGGCGAACCAGGTGTACGGAGAAACCTTGCATGGTTTATGTTACATTTGTTTTAATTTTTTGTAACTGTTCCAATATTCCCTATAGGATTCCTTTGCGAGTGTCAAAATATGTGGCATAAACGGCTATATCTTTAGAGTACGTTGACTTAGAAGTTTTATTTTTTCACAGCTCCAAAGGATTGCAGACCTTAGTATTTGATATAAATTGCAACTTAATAACTCCAAGCGTTCTTGAGAAAACGGGTCTTCTCTTGAATGACAGACAACGGAGTGATCCTATGCTGTGTTCCTTTTTTTAATTTTTAAGTGACTAAATTAATATCTGTTGTTATGTTCTGTAGTAGTATCAGAGAAATGATACAGTATAGTAATAATCATGAACTTGAAACCAATTGTATAAATACTACAATTGCTACAAAATCATTATAATAAAACCGTATATCTAGTAAACTCAGTATGTACAAAAACAAAGTATCTCTCTTGATAATATTAGTTAAGATAATACGCGTATGAGAGCCAGAAACAATAGTTTCTTCTTCAGTTATTGTTCAATAACGTTAAACCGAGTTGTATGGGAAACTGGGTTACTAACTTGCGACTCGCTGCAGCTCCGGCAAAATTGATATCTCCGTACAATATTTTTGCGATAGTTTCAACTGATTACGTTATTTATTGTTTATAGTTAGTTTAGTGAAGAAACAGAGGTGAACTTTCTCGTAGTTTTTTGGATGGACTTAATCTTAGTTTTATACAAGCTTCGGAGTTTATCTGAGAGGGTACTGATTTATTAATGTAATGGTTATCTTTCTGCTAGGTGTACGAAAATACATTATTAAGAGTAACAATACAGGTATCTAGTTAATTCGAACTTTATAGAACTTTAATTCGTAACTGTTTTTTAAACGAATGGTATCAAGATATGCGAATAGGCTACTTTTAAGCTTCTCAATAATTTCTCACTGTAGACAAATATAGACATCATAACCAGGAATTCAGAATGATCAAGAGTCTCACTAAATGTACCATAAGCTACGCCGTAGAACCTACCGTAGCACACGTACATAGGTACTCGTAGCAGGCGTGCTGGAATTTAGAAAGTGAAAATATTTTTCTTCTTCTTAGTTCTCTTTAGACTTCGAGTTCTTTAAGTGAATTATCTTACGGCATTTGTAAGACTTTTTCAGTAGTTTACTCTCAGACGTTAAGTCGTAGCTGACGATACAATAAAATAATCAGTCCTAAGACAGGGACGGAGCTGTCTAGCTCTAAGTGCTAGTACAAATTACGGGCGCGAGCTCAGCTGGAAATAATTAAGATTCTTTGTCCAGCACAGACGGAGCTTCGTGGGTAGTTGATATTACGTGGGTAGTCAATTTAACTAACATAGCTAGACTTGGAATATTTTAACAGTAAATCCTTCTCTTAAATATTTAAATAATTAAGCTTTTTCGCGTTATAACATAAATCTGCACATTTCCTTGTATGTACCGTTTTGTATCCAAAAACTTTAGTTGCGCGGAGACGTACGTTGCCAACTAAGACGTGTTTGATGTAAGACGATGGCCCGGTAAATATTTACACAAAACTAAGTTCTTCGTCAAACCGAAGCATGCACTAGTCACACTTGCATTTTGTGGCATATAACACGTCACCAGATAAACATGAGCAAGACAAAGGCATAGCTCGCGCGCCGCGGCCACTTCTCTCCCACTCACCACTCACCTGCATTCTGTACCCTTACCATGAGTTTCAATTACCGTACTCGCTACCCAATCGAATGCTCTGTCCCTCGCGCTCTATGAGAATACTGTGAGGACAGAGCATTCGACTCGCTAGCGAGTACGGTAATTGAAACTCATGGTAAAGTACCTACTGCTTCTATTTCTAAGTATTTCATTCCAGGTTAACTTTTTGGCACTTCGACTTACACAAATATTCTGAAGAAACGGGTAGAAATGTAGCTGACAGTTTTATGTGCGCTTGTTGTTTCTAAATTTTTGAGCGTCCCCGATTTTGCGCTGTTTGTTGGGATTTCTTGTGCGAAGTTTTGTAGGGTGGCGCTTGAATTAAATAAAGTTGGAAATGTCCAAGTATAGTCGGTATGTCGGAGGAACCATTTTATTTAATAGCCACTCCTATATTTGTTTGTATATCAATCCGTAAGACCATGGTCGGATTTTAACACGGTTTAAGGTGGTTATTATTACTATTAAATTTGAACTTTGAGATACTATGGATGGCGGTCCTGGATTCAAATCCCGGTAAGGGCAGATATTTGTGTGATGAGCACGATATTTCTATATATAAGTATTTATATCGTTGTCTAGTACCCATAGTACAAGCCTAGAGCTTAGTTTGGGACTAGGTCAATTGGTGTGACATTGTCCCCTGATATTTTATTTTATTAAATATATATTTTCAGCTGTTATTGCATAAAACATACTTAACTACTAACGCAAGGATTTAGTATTTAAGCGGTTAAACCACCACTGTTACAATGACATGATATACGAACGCAATAAATAAATTACATAAAAAAATTTTTTCGCGACATGGCTTTATGTCAGGTCAACAACTAAGTCCGTGTGCCTCCATATTCATCAGTCTAGTCGATTACTCTTTGATCAGTGCGTAATACCGGGCTATTATATTGGAGAGGACACTCAGCGGAGGCCTAAAAACGTGCTGTGACAAAGAGTGTCGCGGACGGAGGCCGCCCTCCCCCGCAAGGGCCCTCGCCTTTGTTCAAGTTGCAACAATGCCCAAGGGCACTTGAAACACTTCAATTCGATGTGATATTCGCTCGTGGATTAGGGTTTCCGAGTAATTGTATGTTAAAAAGCGCTTTTGTCTTTGTGCCTTAGATTGTTTTAAAGAGGTTTGCTGAATCATCGTAAAATCTTTTTTAGTGTCAGGTATTTTAATTTTGGTTTATTTTTTGACGTAAAATACCTAGTTGGAAGCAAAGATAAAGGGCGACATATAATACGTGCGTGTGTGTTTCTGTGTGGGTGTGTTTGCGTTCCTGTGTGTTTGTTTGTGTGGTTGTGTGCAGGAACGTTTATGTTTGTGTGCAAGAAGGTATATCGTTGTCAAGTAGTAAGATTGCTCCCCTGATATTTCATTAGGCTTCGATGTTTATTTATTTATTATAAAAATATTCAATTAACACTTACAGTCATGCTACACGTATTAATTGTAAAAAAAAGACATTCACAAAAGCAAGAACAACTTATTATAACAGATATTATGGACTAAGTATGAAGTTATGTGAACTTTATTTTATTGAGCTTGGGGTGATAATGGTCTCCAAATATCGGTTGGCCGATCTATAGAAGCGCTGCTCCGAGGTATGAAAGATGTCCAGTTGGCTGTCGCTTGCCAGGATACTGTTGATGAGCTTTAAGGCTCGGTGAAGCGGGGAGTGGGTGTGTCTGGTCTGGCTAGCAACCATTTTGCATGTGGCTCTTCTTCTTTTGAGTGCCAGTTCCGTTTCCAGACATATTTCACGCGGGAAAAAGGCATAGGACCATCATCATCATCATTTCAGCCATAGGTCGTCCACTGCTGAACATAGGCTTCTCCCAAAGATTTCCACCTCACCCGGTTGGAAGCGGCCTGCATCCAGCGGGTCCCCGCGGACTTGACCAAATCGTCCGTCCATCTCGCGGGGGGTCGCCCTACGCTGCGCTTGCCGGTACGTGGTCTCCACTCGAGAACTCTACTGCCCCAGCTGCCATCAGTCCTTCGAGCAATGTGGCCTGCCCATTGCCACTTCAGCCTGCTAACCCGATTGGCTATGTCGGTTACTTTAGTTCGTCTACGTATCTCCTATAGGACCATAAGCCTGCTCTAACTCGGTATTTTACTTTGCCTGGAATCTGACAGGTTTTGTAACTCCCGGCCTCAGGTCAGATTTGAACGATTTATATGACACTATGAACTTATTTCCACTTAAAAAAAACAAGGTAAGCATAACCTATATCATAATTTTCATCATAAGCATATAGTTCGTTATTCTATTATGTACATTGTACCTACAGAAGCTAATTGGTGTTGGTACAATGACGAATGAGGTTACAAACGCACGTGATATCCAAAATATTGAATCATGATTATTTATTACTTAATACTTCTAGGATTACAACACTTAAGTACGTGTTTGGTCCTTTTTGGTTCCAACTAGGAAAATGTATAAATTGAAAATGTTATTAAGTTTACACCATAATGACCCTTGATATTTGGACTATATGACACGACCAATATTTAAAATCAGACAAGGAATTAGTATAACAAAATCATTAACAAATATTGACTTAACAATACCTCTAATTTTAGATAGTTATGTAAATGCAGACCATCAATGAAGTGCTACACGAGTTTTGACTATTCATTTCAAGTTACAAAATAGAAAAAAAATATACACCGAAAGAAACGGCTCAAATATAAAAATCCCCAATTTTCGTGAATAACAGTCATTACTAAACCCGTGACCATCATTGAAGAAAATAAATACACATTATTATTCACATACAAAAGGCCGGCACGAAAGCAAAAGTGCGTAAGTACGGAGTTGTAGTAAACGCCGGAACAGGGAGCACTCCGCATTGTTACTCTGCGGGTAACAGGGGTAACAATAGCGAGGAAGTCTCCGTCTCGCTCGTTCGCATTCACACAAATTAGACTTATTATAATTGTGGATGCAAACTTGTTATTATTACGTGGTTAACAGTGACGCCCACTTTCCGGGAAAGTTTTCCTGATCTTCCTTGTTTGTGGATATACCTATACCCCGAAATTGCATGCGTATGCTAATGATAAGCAAGTTTGGGATGTTAGACTATCTTTCTGTGTTTGTTTACTGTGTAAGTACTTTCTGCCCAGTAAATGGCCATTTATTTTGAATGACAACTTTTGAACAACAAAATGAAAATGTCGCTTATGTCGACCCTCTAAATTAATAGAAGCATTCCAACCAACCCCAAGGTGAGAGCCCACATTTTTTCACCAACTTGTCTTTTTTTTTACATACCTAAATGATATGCTTTTTAAAATTTCATTTACCATTGTCATTAAGTAAGAGCATGCAGATTTTCCGCAAAAAATATCGGACCCTTGATTTATAACTCATTTTTGAAACACCTCGATTTTCATTTAACGGCTCGAACAAAAGACTGCGCAACCTTGGCTGAATACCTATGCAAATGATCTCCAAATACCGTGAATCCCGCACTATCCAAAACGAAACAAAATGCATTTACGAGTGCCGTTTGAGGTACGTCGCGTGCGTCCAGTCCTGCCCCAGAGCACGAGAAATAAAGGAACCAGAACAAAAAGACTTTAAAACTCCTCTATTTAAGGGATTGCAACAGTAAAGTGCGGTTTAATTGCTCGGTAGAACTTTCACAGCTCTTTTATTTGTATTCGATGAATTTAGATACGATTTCTTTGCGTGAAATATAGAAATCGATTCAGCTCTCCGCGCTATTACTTGGTAACAATTTAAAACTACGGCACTTAATTCGAAGTTGCTCACGTTGTGTTCTTTCTGTTTGGAATAATGAATTCAATTCAGTTGTCGGGGGGGCGGGATTGCTTCTAAGATCCGCATAGATTAAGGCGAGGGATATACGGGGTATATTCTCGCTTCATTGTATTGAGTTGTATGCTACATTTCATTCGTGGATGCACTTACGACGGGTGGCTGCTTGGTTTACAGATCTCAATATGATAACGTCGATATAAATTACAGTCATATTTTTGACTAATCTTAAATAGATAAAGATTTAGGCTAAGTAAAAAATTGTAAACCCAACACAAATTTTGAAATAAACAGATTTTATTATTATTATTATTATTATATTTTTGACTGTTCGATAAACTCGCACAATAGTCAAAATAATAAGACTAAAGCACTTAAATCAATACTATTTCAAACAATTTCATACATGTACTATAAACCCAATCTATAAGAGTTAGAACGAAGGTGTCACGGCAAAGTTTCGCGTTTGTCGTAAAAATTACAGCTTCCTGTCCGGTGACCGAAGTTCGGACGCCGTCAACTCGCTTCCGCTTCCCGCTCAGCTCGCGACTCGCCCGCGGCGTGGCCTTGCCGCCACTGGTTTGCTCTACTATTGTCTCAGTGAACATTGACGTTATAACTTTGTAATAAGCATTATCAACATTTCTTACTTTGCAATAAGCATTGGTTGTTGTTATTGAACAATTCTAAACGTAATGCTTAAAGTAATTGCGTTTTTCAATCGATTTCATAAATTATCAATTATTATATTTACTGAGCAATTGCAACCAATATTTAACCAGAACATAAAAAAATAGCCTTTTATTTCGTATTTTTTTGTATCTGTTGATTGTTTTTATGCCCGTTAATCCACCAAAGTATCCAAGATTGGTGGATTGATATTTCGTATTTTTCTCCCAGAATCAACCAAACTAACAATTTCAGAAAGAAAGCTGTAATATTATTACAAATTAGTAGCGCGCAGAGTCACGTGTAAAGATATAAGTAAAACGATACTTTACAAAATATATTAAATTGATTGAAATGATTCGTTTTACTCGCGGCCCCAACAGGACCGCCGCTCCCCCGAGACAATGGCGAGCCAATAAAAGTTTTATTGTGCGCTATGATTTTGGAAACATTTTGCGAGATGACTTCTATAAAATTCGCAATTTATACCAGCCAGTTGGAGCCTGGTCGGATTTGCGAAAGCCCCCGAATTTCACTGATTGGAACAGATTAAGACGCTGCCTTGTTATTTAAAGTTAGGCGGGAGTCGTAACATTTCTTTTATTTTGGTAATTCAACATTTCGATACTAAACCGATGGATTTGGTCACTTGTTGGCGGCTGCTGGAGTGGCTTAGCGTCAAAGGTTGTAGCAGATAGTCAGTCTAATGTACTCGTACACGCGCTATCCAGGAAAACCTTTAGGAAAGAGGATTTTATATCGTTCGAAATACATGTTTTTGTTCATTTGAGAGAAAGGCGCGAGTCGCCCGTGCTTATGCCATTCCACACCCAGACATAGGCCTCATCCTCAAGTAATAAAACTGAATGTTTAACAGATGTTACCTAGTCGGCCTAAAATGTTGAGCATATTAGGCGTTTGTTATAAATGTTCAATGATATTCACAACAATCACAATATTGTAACAAGCAACCAATTCGTTAGGAGCATTTCTCATAGATTCGTTAACGTATTTTAGGTATCACCTAAACTAAAAACACCCAAAAAGCGAGTAAAACTATTTTCAAAAGTCAGATATTTATATATTTTTAAACAGCAGTTAAACTGATGCTGTAGAAAATCCTTTAAAATCCCTAAGACCTATTTAAATTTTAGTTAAAATTAAAAAAAAAACTTCAAATAATTGCAGTAGTATTTTGGATACCCAGATAAAATAATACAAACACACATAGTCATACTTACAATACATAACATGAGCCAAACAGAAAACCGCCTTTTATTGAATTCGGTGAAAGAACTACAATCTTTTTGCGGAAATGAACTTTTTCTTTCCAAAGCGTATGTTATCTGTTTATATTTTAGATGTGGGGGTAAGAGTGAGTAGTGGGGGCGAGATAAGAATCAAATAGATGTTGTTTCACTGCACGGTCGCAGCGCATGCACACGTGCCGACAAATACTCTCAACGTCTTGACACTTGCCGAGAAATACGGCGATGCCGCCGCTGATTATGACAACACACCTTTACAAAGCGTTTACAACCACCGCTTGCTAGAAAACTAAATTTATAACAGCATTATTGCTGCATTGTAATGTTTGATGATGAAGCGTATTGTCCAATAATTAGACACGCAAATAACATTGCACAGCCAGGTTGATATTTTTATTCTATAGTTTCACAATTTTGAACAAAATATGCAAAATCAGCGAACGTTACATTTTTGCGAGCGAACAAAGGTGAAAACCAATGTTTTGTGGAAGTGTAAATTATAAATTGGTTCGGCACTCGCAAAATCATCGCTGTAGCTAGTGCAGGAAACGTTTGAATCCGGCGGCCAACAATTAAAATGTTTTGAAATACTTAATTTCATTTTAGGGCAGAAGCATATTTTAAATTTATATTAAGCGGTGTAAATTTTCACGAAACGCGGGACGAGTGCAATGGGTCCGGAGCAACATAAAATATTTCTGGTAATATTGCGGTTAGCAGCGACAAGCAATTGCGGTAGGTATTTGCGAAGAGATTGTTATAAATAATCACGCGCTGTATTGTTGCCGCGCCACCGCGTATTTCAACGCAAAGAATCAGCGGTAAAATTATTTACAGTTTACGATACGTGTAACGGTATTTCGCAATTATTTTAAATAATGCTCGTAATATAATAATAATTGGGTAGCACAAATTCAGAACATAAGTCATTAATGTCAAAAATGTACGTTTCTATACACAAAAAAATGAATCGGAAATAAATATTCGTGCTCATCACATAAATAGGTACTTGCTCTTTTCGAAAATCGAAGCCGGGACTATTTCTTAAATTTAAATTGTAAGTAATAAGTTTCAACTGTTTCGTAAAGTTCTTCATAAAGATATCTTTTTCACGATTATGTAAGCATCACAAACGACTCCGATTACAATTGAACTAAAACTATCAAAACAGTGTGTTCCTACTATTCTTTTCACCTGAAGTATGTTTCGGCTGACGTAACAGTCATGAAACGTATTTTGGAAGAGCGATAAGGAAATGACACAAAGAAAACAAACTACAGTCCGTTTCGGTCGAAAATTTGTCGGGGCGAGGCGGAGGCGGGTACGGGCGCGGGAGCGGGCGAGATAGCGAATGTCAAAGTTATCGAAACGACGTCAGCGATCGCTTGCAGCGGATATCTATCGACTTTTACGACGTTATTGCAATCTTTCGACGCTTTTAGACGTATTCTTGCTGCCGGTAAATTGGCGAGTTGCTAGAAAAGCTGCATTTAATAAAGTAAGGTAGGTGGTGTCGCGCCCTGGCTGTCGTAAAATTATTTTGTGACGTTTACGATCAAGCCGTTGTTTGCGCGAACTTGAGTAATGGTCGAGAGAAATTTATTGTAACAAGTAACTCGCGTTTGATTGATTTTACGTGGAACAAATCTGCTTACAATAAATTAGTTACAGGTGTTTCCCTTTGCTGCAATACGAAGCCAAGTAAAATTTTGTGAATGTTATTAAAATACTGTGTTTCCTTTTGGGCCAATTCTCTATCTCAAGGTCTCAACAAAACTTTATCTGATTCAATCGAACGTTAGACACTGGCTTCTCTACCATCGAGTTTCCTTTCAATAACGTGTTACACATAAAGCAGTGTGCCATAAAGCTCTTTGACGGGCAAAATCGATAGACATTGTAAATTCAGCAGCCTGAATTAGAATTGAGCCGCACGCTACCGACGTGTCATCGTTTTGTCTTGGAATAGCCTTCCAAGAAATAATTTCTATGGCGGTCAGTAAACAGTAACAGCGATTTGTCAAGGGAATGGATTCCAACAAAGGGCCCCAATTTGAATGGCAACTTGTTGTACGATCGTTTTAATTTCATAAGTCGTTTATCATAATCAAGGCGTCGGGATTTCACAACCCATGTCAATGTCTGGCCGCTGCCGATGAAGGAAATGTCACATACCTGCTTGGACAATGTAGTCGGATGTGTGGATGTGGCTTTTCTAAATTACATTTGTTAGGAAAATCCTTTGCTAACTTAAACACTACCGGCAACGCATATAAGCGTTTTCCTGACTTCCCCGTCATTTTATCATTTTATCAAATTTAAATTTATCTATTCTATGCTATTTTCTGGTGAAACCGTGATGTTTTCAGGATATCTTAAAAAAATAAAAACGTATGTTAGGTAAGAAACCTTACGAGTTTTGTGTAGCAAAAAAAAACATGCGCGGCGAGAAATGCCGATCAGTGAAATGATCTTTTTTCGTAATGATACGTCTGTTGAAAGGTTTTTCTATAAAATAATAGGTACTTTCTACGGTAACTATGCAAGCTTAGGATACAATTTATTCGGCATGTGAATGGGTTGATGCAACACACAAACATGATCAGCAAATTGATCATAATACTTAAATGTTCATACCTAATTCTATCCCTAGTAAAGCTGTAGGACGAATGCCTCTCGGTCAGCAAATCGTAACGGAACATAATAAGTAGGAATAACGCTTGTAAATGTTTTAAACTGCGGATCCTCAGACTGTCAAATGCTGCCCTAGATTATAAATAAAGATTAAGTTCAAGTTTGACGTATAAATATAATGCAAGAGGCCTTTAAAAGCCTTTCGGGTTCGTTTAAACACGCATTAGAACGTATAACGGCGAGTGAGGGAGAGGTACAAACCCGAAGGCCTTTTTGAGAGCTATCGCACTGTATTCATATAGCAATTGCAATTAACATTTAACCTCACACAACCACTGTGTCGTGTGTGCGTCAATATGGTTTTGAATTTTGGTTTGGTATGGGAAAGGATAGGTAAGTACGCACCGTACGTAAGCATCGATTACTCAGAGACATATGAAAGACAATTAACTCGTTCTTTTTTCAAATTTGTGTAGTTATGAAAAAATCTTCACTAAGGGACAACTAAATCATCTCATCATTAATTGACTCCGAGTACGGCCGTTACATAGTTTCAAAATTGAGTTTTCATATGCGTTGCCAAAATTTCTTAATTTTTCGGAGATGTAATGTAATGTCTCTTTTGTAGTAATTTTAAAAGCCTCAAGTTATGTTTTGAAACAACTTGCAGAGGGAGTTTTCTTTAAAAAAGTTTTGTTACCACAGCTTTATACATTAGCGGTAACTCGAGGCGGAAGTATCGGCTCTTGTTTCCAGTATCAATTACTGACAGAGTTGATTTATAAATATAAAACTATGGTGCTCTTGAGAAAAATATATTTAGAAATTCAATGTCTAAATCTTGACTTTTAATAGTAATTAACGAAGTTAATGTTTATCTAAATACATTTCAGAATGATTTCTTTCCGTGCATATATTTTTCTTTGTGTTTCGTGGGACGCTAGTGACTAATTATAATGTTTTAGAGACGTCCTTCACCCAGAAAACAGACATACACGCTGACGTAAATGTGGTGGTAAACTTACTATACCTCCTATTTTTCCATTTATACTCACATTACGTACCCTTCTAAATCTAAATTAGGTTAGGTTAGGTTAGGTCTAAATTATACCGACCGCTGACCTAGTCATCTCCTCAACCCCGCTATGCATGTCATTGATAGATTGGTCAAGTGCGTCGTACCCTCCTACCACCACCATGGCAGGGTTCACCTTATAGTGGGCAAGTAGTATATCACGGTCCATTCATTTGAGTCTAGTACACAACATAATTATAATAATACTAAGCTTTATTTTTATATATTTTTAATGTGGCCAGGTTCTTGCTAGTACTGGCTTAAGGTATTTTTAGTTGGCAACACTAATCTTTTTCACGATTCAAACGACAAACGTTATTCCTATACGCATTTTGATTTTAACAATAATAGCTTCTGCACGCGAGTTCGTCCTCGTAGATTTCGATTATCGTTATTCCCTCGCAAAATTTAAATTTTATGTGTTAGTCCAGGATATAAGCTATCTCCATTCCAGGTTTGATCTAAATCTGTTCAGCCTTTGCAGTGTGAAGGAGTAACAAACTAACATTCACACTCACAAACTTTTGCATTTATATTATTAGCAGGATAAAAGCCTTTTCCACAACTCGCAGCTCGAGGCATTACAACAGATTCAGGTAGCTAAATAGTTCGTGCGGACCGATATCCCTAATCTAATATGCTCGGTCCGGGATTCGATGTCCGGGCCGGCTGCAATCTTCGCCCCACTGTGGTGGGAACTGCGTCGCCTCCACTCACTATTACTCGAAAATGGTCGGTCCAACCGCTGCTGACGCTACCTATTCGGTGGTCGATTTTTCAAGTAGTCGAAATTGGGAAACGATTGGATTTTGTTTTGAATGTTTCTCGTTGCTTTGGATTTTGGAGTTGTGTTTGAACCGCTTTAATTTTGGTGGAATTTTATTGTTTCCACAGATTACAAATGTGGTATATTTTTTGTTACTTATGACCACAGAAATCAGAACTTGTTATATAAAATGATAAGCCTTAAATTATCTCCCGGTGGATACATCAAACAAATAATACCATACACTTTTAAAATGACCCAGGCATTTAAGAAAGCAGCTAGATTACTGACTTTTTTTTTTTTTCAAAAGCAAATCTCTGGTAATCTCTGGTTGGTCTAGAGCATCAGAAATTAGAAGCTGTAAATCCCAAACCACATCATCTACAAAAAGCGAGTAAAATTCACGCTGGGTGAGAAATTATCTACGGTAACAATAATTGCCACCCCAGTACAGTTAGTTCGAATTGTCCTGGGTAATCCTGTATTAGTCGAATTAAAATTAACCTTTCCCAGGCACCTGTACACTTATAGGTGTGAATACATAACCACTCGTACTTCGAGCAGTGTCTGAGTGAATTGAATTGAGAGAATTGGTTTAGAATTGAGACCTAGTTTCTAGAAATAGCTACTTGGACGGTACAGTTTTGTATTTGTTAGCGAGCCATTTTATATTATATCCTTTTGAAGTTTCAAAGCGTCGTACTTTGGGTCGTGTTGTACATTGGAATATAAATTAAATTGCTTTATTAGTTGGATTAGATGGAGTTTTAATACAAGTAGCACCAAATTGCGTATAGTAATAAGTTGGCATTTAATTATCATTCATGAATGCTATTGAAATTCGTGTGACACATCTTTAGCTAACGTTTTACGTCGCACAATCCGCTCAACCAATCAGAAAATCAAATTAAACTTTTACTTAGTCTTGATCCCAGCGCCTCCACCATAAATCCGCAATTGATTCCGAATCCGATCTCACTGAATATATATAACGCCTTACCGCGTATTTTTGTGTAAGCACAAACAATCGGCATCTAAATAATAAAGATCGCAGCCCCTCTGCTCCGTGGGCTTAGTCGTACAAAATTGGAGTAATAAAAGAGGAATGTTCGCCGAAAGTTTCGCAATAAAGCCAGCGTATCGACTGTGAAGCTGAAGAAATAAAGAGTTCTCGTATGTATACCTAGGCTGCGGTCCGCGGGTCTCGATACTTTCAAATACTTGCTAACATGTGCTGGTGATTTGGAGCGTGTCAATCGCTCTAATTACCGTTACCTATTCGGTAATTATGAAACAGATGACACGTGATGTCATTTGGTATGTAAAAAAAAACATCAGTGATATATGTTTTATGATAATAAATATAATTTTGTATACATCCGTGCTGCTTACGTAAATCCACTTTAACAAGCTCTTTATAATTTCAATATGTACAATAATCTGATGACCTTGACCTGCCGCAGTCAGAATAGCCACCCACTCTCACAGCTAACATGTCTAAGTACATTTTAAGAAATATGTTTGGCTGAATGTATCGTTTTCCACCTGTTTCATTTGCCAACCCGCTTTTTTTTCTGTAACTGTAAATATTGCAGGATTTCTTTCAGTGCCATCGTGTCTAGGTTAGGTTAGGTTAGGTTAGGTTTTATAAAAAATATTAAATATTTGCATTTACAGAAATAAAAGCAGGTTGGCAAATGAAGCGGTTGGGAAACGATACATTCGGCCAACCATATTTCTGCCAAAAGGCAGAGAACCATATTTTAACTTTTTAATTAGTGCAATAAACTATTACAAAGCTCAACTGTTTCCTAAATTGTATGGTCAAAGCATAAAAAACAGGGAAGAACATGCTCATTTTAGGGTTCCGTCACTGTTACTACAAGTACCAAAAACATCTCAAAAAACCACAACTACTTCCTATTTAAGGCTGTATGGCGCTATTTTACAAGACTTTCATGAGGTATTAATAAGTAAATATTCTAGTCGCCTGTGACTCACGAAACAATAAAGTATATTTAGGATAGTTTCCAGAGTATCTATTTATAATTTTGGCAGTGGTTTGGTGTATAAATTGGGGTTTGGTACCCTGGAAATCATTAGTTTACGTTTAAGAAAAAGCAGCTGTGACATACAAACACGGTGGAAATGGCGAAAATATAACGAGCTGACGCTGGAATCCTAAAAAGAGACAAAAACCGACGAAACACTGATTAAAAAATTCAACACAAGTCTATTTATACTCACTCTCACGGCTTCATCAACGTCATGAATATTTATTATCTGTTAAGTAGACGAAATACATTGGAATATACATTTATACATATAGCGATAACGTAATAGAACACGTTAAACAACCGTTATGTTAAGTGCACCGTAAACAAAAGGAAGCTGATGGACAAATTAAACCGTTACCAAAACGGAGGGGCTCATTCGGCGGAGCGTTTTTAGAGCGGTTCCTAAACGTATATGTAACGCGGTAAATAATTATCTACGTGCTAGCAGTGACGTATGCGCGCTATTTAAGCCAGGTGCCCCGATTATGAAAACGTTCGAGATGATAGTGAAAATACGAAGTAAAATTTAGATGAATTTCTCTATTAGGGAAATTCTAAACCATGAACAAGGATTATGGATGTTATTTCTTTTTCTATTTGTAAATTGTTGGTGATATAACGATTATTTGGTGAATTGACACGCTCAAGCTTTTCATAAATGCGTGAAATTTACTGGTTTTAACAGAAACCTTAAGGTATAAGTATGTTTCAAATTTATTTGATAAGTTTCATTCTAATTTAAAAACGTGTTTGTTAATAATTTTACGTAATAAGGCTTGTTGACCTACATTATATTAAAAATAATACTGTCAGAAATGTTTTTTTTAAGTTATTAGTATTTTTGTCATTTATATATATTTGAACATGAGTTTCGAATTGTATGTAGGTAGTTTTGGTAGTATTTGAACTTTGCTAAATATGAAGTACAAACCAAAATCGTTACAGAAGTGACTAAAACATGTTTTATGTAAGTGAAAACAAAAACAGAATAAATCTATTACAAATTTTATTAAATAATTTTGAACGAATGGATAGTAATTATGACTAGAATTTATTTTAAGATAGGGAACCCCCCTGACACATGGAATTAAACGTTAACATTCGTGAATTTCTCACAGCCCTGGCAATAGGCCCTCGGAGAGTAATGGCGGCGATAAGCACTAGCAATTAAAGCATTGCTACGCGGCGCACGCGCTTCTTTGCGCCTCCTTAATGGAGATTTGTGGTCGCTTGTTCTGCGTGGATTGGAGCCCCAACCTGTGGTGCTATTCTCAATAGAAGTTTCATGAACTGGGCCAAGATTCTAGGCGGTAAAAACCTTTCCGTCCTTGACCTGATAACGTATTGTTCTTAACTAGGCCGCCGCCATTACTCTCAAGTAAATAACAACCATATCAAAACTTTGACAATACGATAACAGGTCAAATACGATACAGGTGTAGTGCATAATTGCTTTCCTTCGTATTTTCACGGAAACGTACGAAGGTGTCATGCTACTTCAGTCAACCTCAGTATTTTTTGTACTGTGACCGACTGAAATAGCAAGACGCGTTCGTACGTTTCCGTGAAAATACGAAGGAAAACAATTATGCACTACATCTGCATTGTTTTTACAGTCTAGAGGTAGAATCTCGGGCTAGTTCTGCGACTTAAGCGTAATATAAATTCTTGACTAATACAATAACTAGTTACTACATGTACTATCGAACCAACGGAACCCTGACCCACCATGGAACCTTGTCACAATGATTGACGTACGATTGTCGTATAGCTTCGTATGACAGTCCTAACGTCAATCACTGTGACAAGGTTCTATGGTGGGTCAGGGTTCCGTTGGTTCGATAGTACCTTTAAAGTATGCAGGGCCTGTTAAACACGGATTTTTTTCGTGTTAATTATCGTCAACGTTACGTCACGTTATAGCTCTTATTTACTTGACAGTAATGGCGGCGGAGTTGGTAACAATACCATAACAAGACAAAAGCAATATTGTAACGTGTTGATAGAGCTTTTGGTCTGTTCTGGTAAGGGCGGTATCTTTGTATACCTAGATACAACGTAACCTACAGCAAAAAAACTCTTAGTGCATAGGTACAGTCGAGTTCACAAATATGTGTCCACTTTACCACCTCGTCTATTTAATGTCATGTTTAAACTGCCATACATGAATTATCACAGCGATTAAAGTTACAAACACATAAATACACATGTGTAGATACACATCAGATCTAACAAGGTAGCCACACCAATTTACCGATTAGAAACCGAGTTAATCCTTATAGAATTGTTTCCAATTTCAAAATAAACCGTTAAACAAAAAAGTTAATTCGTAGAGTATAAATACTCAACTTTCCGCCCGTATGGTCGCTCATTTCAGCTTTTTTTCGGATCAATTACGGCTTTCCGACTTTAATCCGCTGCAGCGCCGAGCCCGGCTTAACTTGTATTTAATAACGCTTCCGCGACTAACCTCTGGAGTGCTTTAGTCGTCGCTCAATATAAAAGGTATATTTACCTTGTCAATAGACGTGATCAGCCACCCTCCGATCAAGTTGTACAGAAGACTACCTGCTGCGCTAATTTTTGAGCACCAAGCTGTAAATATAGTCTTAACAACATCGTCTGGGCTGTATTTACATTAAAGTTTCATGTTTCAGTCACCGGGAAGTCCTTTATGATTCTATAAATAAATTTGTACTGAACAGATAAACAAAAAAGAAATGCAGTAAAACTGTGGCAATTAAAAGAAACTACTGTTAGCTACAGACATAAATTCCTTTATGCTTATGTTCCTATGGGGTAGGCAGAGACTAAGAACCGAAAGATGCACCGGTCTAAACATACTACTTTCGCTGCCTATTCATCAACCTCTTCATGCGCGTACGTCGGTTTCAGGTGCTTTTATTTTGACCCTTATTCAGTACACTTACTTTTATCTATCTTTAACTAACGACCTGCCCTCTCTTCGCTGCGGTTAGTGGAGTTTTCAGTAACCCCCGTACAAAAACCCGTAAAAAATCGCATCAAAATGCGTTGCGTAGTTTTAATGATCTAAGGGGACAGACAGACAGCGGGAAGCGACTTTGTTTTATACAATGTAGTGATGATAAATACTCCTAATACAAATTTTCCTGAAGCTCAGGCTTACAAATAAAAATAAACGTTGTATAAGTACTTGTATATATGAATTTTATTTCCAAATAGAAAAGTCTTCTAGCTATAATTTACCAACAGAAAATCAAGAACTTAGTACCGGTTCCCGGTAGCTTAATATTCGCGAAGTTCACTTCGGTACCGTAACTAGAATTCGGTAGTTTGTAGCTAACGTAGGTACTTGGAACTGAAAAGTTTCAATGGATGCCGGTGCATAGGGAAATTAAACAGGGATTAGCAGATGTATGAACTTCTTGTTTAAATAGAAATTATGTACCTATCAAAAAAGTTAGGGTGCGTTCACAATCTTTACACTGAGGGACTTGACAGAAGCGCGTGCAGCTAACTCCATGTGTTTCTGTTTAGTCGACCAGAGTAAATGCTCTTTAATTGAAAAAAGTGTCCTCGCGTGTAATTCGTAGGCTTATTTCCCTAATACGAGTAAGTCCATGGTGATTTTCTAAAACACCACATGAACGAAATACACCTTGTACGAGTCATGACGTGAAACTCATTAATCAAGGAAAAAATAACAGCTTTTTTATGACTTTAGACTGTGTATTCGATACAATCCTCTTATGGAGGCATAGTAGAGCTCATTTGGAGCAAAGTAGGTATTATAGTACCCCGGCCGAAAATTATTAGTTTCTGAGATATTCATAATTTTAATCTGAATTTTGTTGATTTTCCCTTATGTGGACATAAGGAAAAATCATTACTCCGAATGCCTTCTAGGTAATCAATCTATTTATCTGCTTTTACTAGTAATATAATTGCTCAAAATAGAATACATTTTCTAGACTTATAAAAACGTATCTAAGATTCTTTAGATGGCGAGAATCCCGGCAGAGCCCCAGTCGCCGGGTTCGCATCATGCAGGTGGATTATTCCGGTACATTTTGAGCCAAACGAATGGAGTACAATGCAAATGATGCAATCTTTCTGCGCTGCGTTCCCCTTTCAGATAAACATTGTTTTAACAATGCAAGGGGCGGTAGCTCATTATAGTTGTTTAGTTCCTTGGTTTGAGATACGTATAGTTGTAATTATGTTTTTTTAAGTTTGTGACAAAATCAGAGGTTGTAAGCATTCAATTTTTTTCGCCAGCCCCGTTTTCTGTTTTTGTGTTCAGTTTAAATTGCTTCCTATTAGTCACTACTCTGTGTTATAATGCTTTAATTTGTTATATAAAATAAATAATAGGTCTAAGGATTTGAAATGATATACCTACCTAATCCAAGAGTAATTAAATTAAGGAGTATTATATAGTTAAAACTTGAAAATAAACCGTAGCGTAAGTTAAGCAATGGAAAGACACATAATTTATCACAAAGGTTTTCTGGGGTTTAAATAAAATGTAAATGTCTTCAAAACTATCCAAAATGTTACGAAATGAATCATTTACAGTGGTAAAATCAAGGAAAAGTAATTTAATAAGTTTCGCTGTGTTGCACTAGCCTTGGTCACGATTGGTATGACAGAAACTCTTTATCTTCGGTATACTCGTATTTGACAGCTAAAATACTTATTCCCTTATTGATAAACCTATTTTTTTTTCTTCTAATTTAATGGCTTTCACTCCTTTTGGGTGGATTTATGGTTGAAATAAGTCCATGGATATCACACGCGAGGACAATTGTTCGGTTAAAGAGTATTCTGTCCTGGTGGACTGAACAGAATCACGTGGGGAGCTCGGCTGGTTTCGGTCAGGTCCACCTATTTTAGTTAAAGTATTCTTGGTCACATTCAGTCAAAATCAAATGTCATAATAACAGATAAGCGCAATGCAAATTTTAAGCACACGTTATCTAATGAACGTTTATGAATAAGAGGGTTATTCTTTTAGTTAGCGTCATCCATCCATCCAATCAGCTTGTATCCATCTTTCCTTATCATTCCACTCTCGTTACGTCGGTCTTGGGCTAATCACAGCCATTAGATCACGAAATGATAAATGGAATAAGATAAATCTAGGCCTAAATCGAATGTTGCAAATAGTCCTAAATTTAGGTAGTGAGTATTTATGAAGTCAGAAAGTTTTAAAAAGCAAAGCCATTACGGTATCTACGATTAGTAAATAATTAGATGACTGTATTTTAATTTGTAATTCTTGTTTTTTTTTCTTTTTTCCTTCAATTAAATTAAAATCTTGTCATCCAATTTTAATTTTCTGGGTATTTCAGTGTAGTGCCAGCTTAATAATAATTTTAAATTGTAATTTTGATATAAGATTGTAAATTTGTAAATTTAATGGGGTTAATACCTAAATATTTTTTTTATCATTTCTTTGTGTATGTTAAACTTATGGGATTATATTTAAGATACATAAAAAAATAACTTTAAACTTAACTGATATAATGTATTAAATAGTATAATACCATAAAACAGTACAATCGTGTAAGAACCTCCTCTATTCTATTACTTTATTCAAAACGTACCAACAGATAATCACCCAAACAGGGCTGAAAGGGTTTAGATGGATCCCTCCTTATCCTATTTTTGCAACACTAACCTAACCTAACCTAACCTAACCTATTTTCGTTGCGATTAAGAACTTGAAATGAAGATATTTTGCGGGCGCTTTGATAGCAGAGTTAAATTCAAATAATTGGGATTGTTCATATTTTTAAGTCTTCGAAAACAATTTAGAGGAATAGGGTTTTAAAGCCGTTCTGCATTATTAAGTTTTTTAAATAAAATACTGACATAGATTAAATACCTGTTGTCACGAAATGGGTCGCAGAGCGCAATGCTGGCGTTAAAATGAGCGCTGGTCTTCCGTTGGAACCATCCAGTAAAACCACGGAAGATTACACACACATATCAGCCGCACATACACTAAACTAACTTAAACAAAACAATGAGAAAGAAAAACAAAAACCGCAATAAAAGTGAACAAGTTACAAAATTATGCATGCGTGTGTGCGTATTAAAAGAGCGTTGTATAAGAAATACTTATATCAATCGTTATTATACCAGAGCCCTTTTATATGACAGTAGATAATATTATTTTGTCCTGTTATCGTATTGTCAACGTTTTACCAGCTCTTTTTTACCCGACTGCGGCAAAGCCCAAAAGGAGGGTTATGTGTTTGGATTGTTTATATGTCAAACTCAATGTCCGCTTGTAACTGCTAAACGGATAAACCGATTTTAATAAATTATACGTGGTTAGATTCGTCTTAACCACTACAGTGTCATAGGCTATATTAAAATTATTTAAATGTGAAAAATTCGAAATAAAAAATAAATACATGATAAGTAAAATTACTTTGACGACATTATCCGAACAGCAGTTGGGTTTTTTTAAAGCATGCTTTTCGTTACACTTGTTACTTGACAGTAATTAAGGCCAAGTTAAAAACAATACGATAACAAATAATAATCGATATTGAATAACGTTGTAGAATAAACACCCGATAACGTGTTGGTTTAAAACATCAATTGTTTAATAAACTAAATAATAATGTATGAACTACAAAAATGTGGTACATGTTTTTATACCAAAAATACATTATATCAAATTAGAGTTATATTGACCAATATCTCATCATCATCATCATCATCATCAACACCAGCCGCAAGACGTCCACTGCTGGACAAAGGCCTTTCCCAAGGTTTTCCATAACGATCGGTCCTCTGCTCTTGTCATCCAGTGGTTTCCAGCGATCTTTATCAGATCGTCGGTCCACCTAGTGGAAGGCCTGCCGACCCTAAACTTCATCTCCCGGTTCGCGGTCGCCACTCTAGAACCTAACCGCTCCAATAATATCTCATTTATTGTTATATGTATTGAAACACACTCCTGTGTTACCATTCTTTAAGTTTGTACAAGTGCTGCACAGTCCAGGGCTTTTTTAAATAAAACATAATTATACACGAGTCCACATTCTCTTCCAGCGAATGTTTTTTTGTAAACAGTCGACGTCACTGACATACCGACGTCGATATATTCGATGCGGAACGTATACGATGAACTTGACTGTAATGCAGTTGGTAAGCCGGCTCACGTCACCGGTACAAATCATTACGTTTCATATTGCGTAGGTAATAGGGGATTATTACAAGCTTTCAGTTTGTTTCCCAAGTGTAAATGCGTATGTTAACAATGCAAATTTATTCCGTAGCGGATTAGCGGTTCATCATAGACGCACTTGTGTTAATTATTAGCGCCGGATATCCGGGCGTGTTCAATGAGCGGTCGACGCGGAGAACACTGAGGAAAGAATGTTGATGAGGAACAAAAACAGAATCATAATGATTCGATTTTTGAGGCATAAAGAAGGCACAGTGTCATGATAATAAGTGGGATTTAAAACCTATAGACGATGCACTATAAACCTATTCATAAACGGACTATAAAGCTATTTTAGTAAGTATGCTTTGTCACTTTCTGCCAGATTTAAATCTCACAATGACAGATAAGGACAAAGCATATTTTGGCTATTGTGGGTTTATGAATAAGAAAAGGATAAGACTTTAAATGCGTTGCCAGCCCAGGAGATGAAACGTCTCTATGGTCATTTTATGGTCATCTTTTGGCAGTATGTTAAAGGATAAGATGATGGCAGCGACCCACACGGAACCAGCTCAATATCTACAAAACCGTTGACAGCAATACTGCATACTACGCCGTTTGTGATGAAAACCACAATATTTCAAATCTTAGATGATTACAAGCATTACAGATGTATAGGTAGTGCATGATTGTTTTCCTTCGTATTTTCACGGAAACGTACAAACGTGTCATGATACTTCAGTCAACCTCAGTACTTTTTGTACTGTGACCGACTCAAATAGCAAGACACGTTCGTACGTTTCCGTGAAAATACGAAGGAAAACAATTATCCACTACATCTGTTTCAATTAATTATTTACTTTTTACCAATGAACTTATCATATATCGTTGACCATGAGAAGCGAATGGTAAAAATAATTACTGCTAGTTCGTTGCAAAGGCACTAATAAAAAATATTCATTAAGTCTTTAGTAGTAATTTGTAACATGCGCTACTTAATACCGTATTACCAATTAAGGAACGTAATCCAATGTAACATAACGATTCTCATTCGTTACCCATCTTATTCAAAACTAACACTTTACATAAACAAGATATCCAGTTACGCGTTACTAACCTAATGGGGTATTAGATTAAGCGCTATAACGACCGTACAAAGGTATTATTGAAAACCACTAGCTTTGTTACAGTGCATAACAATCCTGAAATTCTTTAGAAACTGCAATGTTTATGTACGCATCATTAAAATCGGCTTATCCGGGATAACGGAGTCCATATAACGTGGCCCGGGTACAGTAAACATAATTATACTTGTTTTATAGCAACAAGCTACCACGGAGCTCGTATTGTTTGGGAATTTATAACGCTGTATTATAGTTTAAATTTTGGTCCTTTTTTGCTTTTGGGATGAAATTTTAATTATCTTTCCCGGAGTCCGGTGTAGTAATTGTAAAAATAAACCTAATTACATATTTTGATATTGTGTCTCTGTTACTTCCTCAACCAATACAAATCAAGCCGTTTATGCTGCAGAGCGTGCCAAAGAAATAGACAAACATACACTCGAAAAACCTAGACCTTTTTCTGTTGCAGTCATGTAAAAAAAGGCGTAACGCGATTATTGTAAACTATTCTCTTCTTCTTTCTTTTCTTTTCAATTCAACGACAAATTATTAATAAGCGTCAGAGCATCTTTGAAACTTTATTGCGTGTCATCTTAGTTGACAGACATTCAATAAAATGGCTGTAAATAATAGTCACTACAAACAAAACTGATTGAATCAAAGTTACAACAGGATGTACATTTGATGGTGATATTTCAAACGACATGTTTATTTAAGCTCGTATCTTGTCGCTCATTTACAACAATCACAATCCAAGAAGTAACCAACCAAAGATTCAGTACACACAAGAAGCTGAATGGAGTGTAAAATTTTGCAATAGACTTATAGATTAAGATTTAATGAAGGACAGAAAAAAGCAGTTTCAAACTAAAGTCTGTATATAAAAAATATTGTGCCCTTCGGCTGGTCAGTATGATTTAAAAGGGTGTTATTTATTACGTTTTTGTCAAGTCTGTTCATTGTAGTTAAAAATATATTTTTTCAAAGAAAGCATCTCAAACTCTAATTATAACAGATCGTATAATACCATCATATGTTAAAGGCATTACTGACAGAAATAGAGTACCCACCTGTATAAGACGTAAGGCCTCATTTATACGGGAAAAATGCCGTCGGTTAGTGTAAATCGAGCACCATATATCATGTGCTACTGACCGCTATGCTAACGTTTTATTGGGAACCACTCTTTGGAAACCATTCGGGTGATTGCTGGAATATGAATTTTTTCGGTGGCTATTCGGCTTTGGAATTGTCTGAGCTTTAAAAAAATGCTACGAATACATGACTAAATTCTGGCCCGTGAATTGTAAAAATTTATAACTTCCTATTTGAGTATGTTACATCATATAGAGGACAGTGGCTGATAACCACGATTCAAAATGTCATATGATTAAACTCGAATCGAAAAAGTAATACGAGGATCAAATATCTTGTTCATTCTTCCATACAATACGCATTTTCAACAACCTTTTTTCATAGCTAATAAAGTTGCGGGTCATCCAGTTCCAAAGTATTAAATAAACAGGCTCAACGCTAATAATATTCTTATGGACCCCCACTATTCAGCTTTATCTGCCCTCGCGGTACTTAGACGGCGTAAAACATTCTATTACACAGCTTACCGCTGCCGATTTAACTGCAGTTCGCTTCGATTTAACCTTTCAGGTAGCCCAGTCATAAACTGCGACGGTTATGGAGCTCAAATTACGAAGAATGGCAGTATGCCTCCCTCATTCTCTGCCCTTTAAGGGCTTCAGTGTACAAAGGAATACACCGAAAATGCCCATTCGGATAACATTTCTGTGACCTTTAAATTTAGGTCAGGAGAAAAATTGAATTGGTTAGGGATTATGATGGGCGCTTTTATGGAGCTGCCTGTAATGTATGACGTCGAATGGCTTGTTAGACGGTGCCCGGGTTTATAGCGCAGTGATTCGCCGCCGAATACTTTTATACAACTTGTAATTTAGTACTTGCCGTTGTTTTCATTATTAAACGTTGGAAACATGTAGTTCACGTTTTCAACTTTCAGCAATATCATTTAAAATGAACCATCACCTTTTTGCCTGGCGCGAAATGAGGAAATATCATCAATCAGTAACAGGCACGCGCAAAAACTGCAAATTAATCGCGTACGATACTGACGGACAATAAACTGGAGACGTCCGAAATTGCGGGCCACTTCGAGGCGTAAATAAAAATCGTGGGTCGTCGAAATTAAGGTTCCTGCGAGCGTCGTCATTAGGACCGAATAGGGTTGTATCCCGGTGGTTGTAATAAGTCATGTCTGCCGCAGGACCGGCGCCCGGCCCGGCCCGCCCCGCACCCCTCGCCCCGCCAGCGCCCCAAGAACATTATCGCTCGCTAAGTATGGCCAACAGTCAATTTAACGGACAAATAGCTCGACCGAATGAAACAGTTTCAAGTTTCGACTGAAACCTATCGGTTACGAAGGCGGCCGCTTGATTGATGTATTGTTAGCATTGCTTGTTAGGGGTAACATTTTCGGGTAATTTTTTAGCAGATGCATCTAAATTTGTTTGAAGAAAAAACATATATTAAGGTGTACACAAGTATTTACGTCTCTATTGGCCCCTTATTCTATTTCTCCCGTACTTATCCATGTAAATACCTCACACACACACAAATCCTAAGCGTAAGCTTGGGGCACTTTCCTGGGTCCCCGGTATCAGTTCGGTCCATAAACTACGGGCCCCTCCCGCCCCACTTTGCCCCCAAAATGTTCCTCTTTGCACCTCCTTCCCCCTCCGTTCTTTCGCTCGTGAACATAAGCTCGGCCATTTTTTTAAATGCGTGCCTCGGACCTCGGCGTTACATGCTATATCGACTCTGTGAAGTGTTCAACTTTTATTCCTTCCGTAGGTGCCTGGATTCTTTTGTTTTCCACGCTACGAGTGATATAGTGAAAGGCACACGTGTTGTCGCTCTGTGCCTTACGGACGGCAGTCGTGTTGGAACTTTTTTAGTCAATTAAATGTAACCTTTAAAGCTAGGTAACGTTAGTAGGTTCGCTGTTTGTAGCGTGCTGGCTGCATTTAAGTGGTACTGGCTGATTATTACGTCAGCAATATTCAAATTGAAATGTTCGGTATGATAAATGTTTTTGTTTTATAGACGATAGTCAATCGAGTGATTAACGCGTGAAGCTCTAAAATATGAAATAAAAATAAAAGAAGTGTATGTTGCATTGGCGTTCATATTAATAACCTAGAACCCATACGAGAGAGTTCCAACAGTTATACTCTGGAAAAAAAATCCTTAATTCCATTATGTTTTAAATATTTTACTTGCTTGATATTGATGTACCAGATAAGCGTCAGAATCTGAGTAAGTCTAAAAATAAACACGACGAAATACCGATACACCCTCCCTAGCTAGTTTAACTAACATTAAATTAATTTTGCCAGCATCATGTTACATGCGAGGTAAATAATTGCAGTGCTCAAGTTAGTTCGGGTCGGAGGTAGGAATCGCTAGTCGAGTTTCGGTAAAACTTATCAATGTTCTGTTAATGGAAATAAAACTTCACGATAGGAAAAGCACATACAAAGCTTGAAATAAAAAATAAAAAGGTGTAGGTCAATTTTACCTATTCTATAACCCCTTGAATCAAAAGTCATTTACTCCGCGACAGCCTGTATAAAAAAAAACCTTTCATTAGCATGAGTAGAATTTTTGTGGCGCACCGAAAACGCCATCCAAACAAAACATAACTTCCCCTAAATACCTATTAACCGTTACAAAACCAGAAATTACTGCAATTAACGCCATAACAGCGCCTACTTATACATTCCTATGTGAAAACTACCAAGTAATGCGGTGAAAACTACCACTAAACGTGGCTTGGTAGTTTTTGCGAGAGGTTGTCATAGCCGTGACGGGTCGTGCCCACTTCTACCGCACAAGTGTCGCAGAGAGTGGCAATTAAAACTTGCGAATGTCAAGTGCGAGAGAGCTCGTATTATATAGTTTTATAATGGTAAACGCTGAGATTTGTGAGCTATTTCAATGTAGCTGAGTAATTGCTGTGTAGCATTGTTTAAAGCAAATTTATGCCGGTAAAATATGGCGTGCTACCGTGGTTAATGAATACCTAAATACTTTGTGTATACAGGTTGATGATGACTAAAATACTGAAACTGATAACCTGACACATTTCATAAATATAAATTCAATTATACGCCTGCTAAAAGGTCATTGCGTTATAAAAATGAACAGATTTTAATCCGGGAAAAGGCTATATGTAACATGAATACTACTGGATTTAACGATGCCTTCTTGCAATTGACGGCCATATAAATTAAATGTATACAGCACAAGCGTAGTATTATCATGCAGATTTTGTGGAAATTGGGTAGAGTTTTATTTTTAATTTCACAATTTAATCGAATAAGACGTAACGATGATGTTTAAATGATTGCAAATGGTTGAAGCTGGGCTTGTTTGTGTAAACAATTACTTCCGAGGGGTTTTGCGTTTCCAAAAAAATAGTGCTTATCACTTAAGCATAATCTTTCTTCTAAAGTCGTATCATAGATGCGCATCTAATGAGCAATAGCAATCCGTAATTAAAATGATACAAGTCATGATCTGATGCGGAAATGGCATAAAAATTATACAAGATGTTTTTTTTTATAGTTGCGATTTTCTCGATTTACGCACCGGCTATGCTTCTATACAGGTTGTTCATGGACCAGGAAACCATGTATTATTTATACATATAGGTAGAAAAACACTTCTATGGGCGTTCTCTAGTACATAAGATAACAGGTGGTTTCCTTAACTGTCTGACTAACTGACTGACACTGCACAGCCTAAATCACTAGACCTTGAGACTGGAAATGTAGATAGAGTTTTAATATTTGGCACCTTATTGGTGTATTAATAAAGGGTTTATCGAATTACTCTCCCTCGAAGGAAGGAAAGGGGAAATAACGGAAAAAAAACAGTTACAGGCTTCCTTTAGTACCTACATAATTCATTTTACCTATCCGAATATGCAAAATACTTTCAAGTGAGAATTATATGTACCTAATAAAGTGTTACTAGATGTACACTACAAAAGAAATAGGTTACCCCCAAAAATAGTAACTTATAGAAATCAGGAAACACACATGTTCATATTTACCATTCAATGCAGAACCAGAGCCACATGCTCAGGTTAATAGTTCTTGCAATTGACACAGTAAAATACGATAATATTCAAAAGTGGGGTTTATACAGGGGGATTTGCGACTGGGAGTGGCAAATCAATTGTTCGCTAACGGCAGAAGCGATAAGCTAAACTTACGACGGCTTTGTACAGATGCTTTATAGCAAATGTTACGTTTGAAAAACTTTCTGAACGTAATTGAAACGCGCAATTAAATGTTTTTTTTGCATTTTGAGACGCTAAGCGTAAAAATAGTACGGTCATAGTATTTATACAAGATGTATTGTATATATAATATACTTACTTATCTGAGATAAGATTGGGTTTAAAGAGGTTTAATTACTTTTGATTTGACAGTTGATTTAGGAGATGTATTTCATCTCGCTGGTTACGGCATCTGTAAAACTTACCTACAGACTGCGTATAAGTTGAACTAAAATTGATTAGTGAAATTTAAACTTGTTTACATTCCGTCGTGTGTACATCTTAAATCCCAATCCCGACATTTGCAACACCTTCAAAGGACACTAAGTTTAAAAAGGACTCCAAAACTATTTTTTATTATTAATTGTATTATTTTTTCCAAAGCATCAAAATACTGCACTCAAATAATAAATTGAAATGCTTCAGCCGTTGATCATCCACCGTGTAATGGAGAACTAGTATTTTATTTCGCAACTTTTTAACTGCTGGCATTAGGCGGGGCAAAAAAGCTAACCTTTTGCGTCGGCGGGTATCTCCCAGGAAGTGCCGCTCCCCCGGCGGTCATTAGGCAAAAATAAACGATTATAACCACTTCAGAAAATGGTAAAAAAATCTTTTTTCCCAAATTTAAACTCCTGCGGATAAGGATTAAGCTTAGGTAACGCTTTGTAGGGCGAAATGAGAGTTTTAGACGAACTTTGTCGATAGGCAACCCGAAAATGCCTGGACGCGGAAATGTTTCAAACTGGTTAAACTTGATAATATGACCTAATTTTACGGAACGAGCATACGCCCAATTATTATAATATTTCAGGTGAATTAGCTTGGTAGGTTAATTAATATAATTAAAAACGTGTTATTGATTTGCCACTTCGTATCATGCTGTAGGTTAATTGGATATCGTACACTACGACTATTTTAGTTCTTTTTGGATAGACCCCGTTATTGGAGGTGCAATGTGGCAGCTGGACGTTCTTAGGCATGGGTAAAAGCATTATGCTGTCGATATCGATAGTCTTACTTCTTTATAAATAATTACTTTTAAAAATACATTTTTTGCCGAAAAATAAAAAAGTTTTTTTACATGATAATCAATGTCATCAGAAGCACAATCTATTATTAGTAGATCAGAAACACTGTGGTTGCTGCTGCTGCACAAATGTTCAGTTACAATTTCACCTTTTTAATGTTTCAAGTTACAGGCCAGTACATTAACGCTCTTTAGATAAACCTGATAATTAGTTTAACATTGAAGAGTTTTATTTCTAAACATAAAAAAAAGATAATACTTAAACATTCTGTAATTAATAATTATCTCTCTAGTTTTCATAGGATGAGCGTAGTCATTGTCATGTTTTACAAAATAAATACATCTAAGACTTTCATTATGGTAGAGAAAAAGTATCGATATAGCCATATTTCAAAATTATTTTGACCCATGCCTAAGAACGTCGAGCTACCAAATTGCACCTCCGATAACGGGGTCTATTTATGAACTCAGATATGGTCAAGTATCGAGCAATAGTTATCTCTTTCAGTAGACCAAATTTGTCTATTGCCTAGTTGCAGAACCGTTCGTTCAGATTATTTAATGTCCCCTTAAGTCGGTTATTGTCACTTCTTACCTTGGCGAATTAGAAAGTGACCGAAGGTGTACTAATAGAACATTAGTGCTAATGGACGTTTGTGTAACTGGGTGTTTATTAAATCTGTCTCGAAGGCAAATATCGCAGAGAGTTGCCAATAGAGAAGTCGAACCAGGTCAACTGATTTTCAATTCAATAACATAATTTCAAACATGACCGCCTTCTTAGTTAATTACCTACGCTAATTGAATTTCTTATTAGAAGTGTATAATTAACCACAATCAATTAATTTATTTGCTGCAACGTGATAGGCAACCATTCTGAGCACGTTTTCATGCCGGCACACCGCTGTGGGATAAACGCCACGTAACGTCTAACCGCATCGTAAATAGCAGAAGAATCACTTAAGTTAATGCAGTTTATGGGTGCAGAGTAATACCAATAGAACCATCACATAACCACCTCCATGACGGTTGGTTTTGTTCTGCTCGTATCCATCGGTGTCCTGCAGTCTGCACCAGTTCGTCGGTCCACCTGGCACCGAGCTGTGTATACCAACATAACAATGATTTACTACAAAATTGATGCACACATGTCGTGGTGCTGGTCTATAGTTAAATGTCAGTTGCACTACACTGAGTAGCAATAATTACCAGTTAATCTGTATACACATTCAGAACACAGTGACCACGTTATTTTGCTTTATTTTTTATTTTATTTATCTGATTTTAATGGCAATATACATATTATTAGGCAGTTTATCTAAAACTTAACCAAGAATTACGTTGAGTTGCTACTGTTATAACGTATTTTGTCAACATTTTTTAAATATATTTTCATATCTGGTTATATTGTATCTGATCCACGTAACGCTTTACATAAATGAGATTTTATATAAAATCGCGCTACGCTAGTTTACTACGCTAGTCTGCTACGCTGGTAAGCTCTATGCTAGTGCGCTACGCTAGTCTGCTCCGCTGGTATGCTCTACGATAGCCTGCTCCGCTAGTCTGCTTCGATAGTCTGCCCCTCTAGGCAGTAAAAACAATATCAAAGACCAGTTACGGAATCGTTTTTCACTCGACCGCCATTACTGTCAAAGAAATAAGAGCTATCAAAACTTTGACCACACGATAACAGATCAAACACGATATGGCGTTTACCGTGTTGAATTTATAGAGGCCTTGCGAGGCGGGTTTGCTACACTAGTCTATTTCGCTAGTCTGCTACGTGAGTCTGATACACTGGTATACTCTACGCTAGTATGATACACTGGTATGCTCTACGCTAGTATGCTACGCTAGTCTGCTACGCTGATATGCTCTACGATAGCCTGCTACGCTAGTCTGCTACTCCGGTTGGCTCTACGCTAGGCTGCTACGCAATTACGCATGTCTTATTGTAAGTGAACAACGCTGCAGATACGTGTAGCTCTACGTGTTGTTTGCAAGGCAGACGTAGAGTTCATCGACGAACTCAGATTTGCTACGTTGTAGAATAACATCGTTGTTCACTGAGCAGTGCCGTTATAGGCCAAGAGCGGCCGGTCAATTTTAATCTGCCCATTTATCATGTCCGATTTGTGCTACATCAGTATTAACGTGTGGTTCGTCCCGAACTCACGAATTCCTTTTCTCAACTCATGTTCGAACTAAAAAATAGAATTTGTTCAACTATTCTTTTACTATATTACTGAAGATCGGAAAGTTATCGTGGAATTAAGACAAATGTTCAAATGCTGCAGAGTTCCAGTTGACTCTTACGCGTTTCTTCGTGTGGTCGAATATCGTTTATTTAATAACTGTTTATTTTATGTTTCTTTTAGTAAATTACGAGTATTTTCTACTTACACGTTGAGGTTATTATTAAGTTGTCTAGTTATACATGGCAAAACAAGGGCTTAGTGCTTTTGACGTGTTTCCTCATTGTTATTAACTCGTCCACCGTTACTGTCAAGTAAATAAGTTATCGTTAAGTTGACAATACGATAACACGTCAAAGACTATGGACTATCCCAGTAGAATACCGGCCCTGATTAAACTTTTTTCAGTTTTAATTTTTATTTTAGCGTACCCAAATAGTTTTTTAAATATTATATTGACTTAAACTACCATCGCTTTAGAAATTTCCGTATCCAAAAACGCTCTTAGCCTATCTGAGCTCGCAAACCAATCGGACGATGCATTAGCGATATTGCGCCGTTTGTTATAATCCTATCAGCTAAAAGTGGACTGTATCAAGCGTGACTGATCGAAACAGGCTTTAACCGGTTAACTGTTTACCTGAATTTAGAGTTCTTGTTTCTAATAGGTATGGGAAAATCATAAATTTTCAACTTTAGTGTACCACAGTTTAATAGTCCGTCGGGCAATCGTAATATCATCGTATTAAATAAACATAAACTGACAGCTTCTTATACAGTCTTCTACATTTCTTCACAAAAGGGATACAGGGATAAGTTCGCCATTGTATATGTTAATCTCAATTTTATGTACGAATTTATTGGTAATTGGTTTTTGTGCAATAAAGAATTTACATACATACATACAAAAATCAGACATGCAGTTTGTCAGTCTTAGGCCTGTCGAAAAATCCCAATAATTTGAAGTATAAATGCAAAACTGTGTGTGTGTGTGAGTGTTAGTTTGTTACTCCCTCACGTTGCAACGGCTAAACGGATTTTGATAAAAATTGGAATGGAGATAGCTGGTTGGAATAAGACATAGGCTATTTTTCATCCCTAAAAAATTAAAAGTTCCCGATAGAATATCGATAATCATAATCTACGCGGATGAAGTCATGGGCAGAAGCTAGTCATACAGTAAAACGTTTGCTTCACTGTAAACGGTTTAAACCAGAGATACTGAGGGCCCAGAGGGGCTATTGCCTAAGGCACTCGCAATCGCAATCGTTTTCATTTTGAAAATCGAAGGCTTGTCTGCATACAAAATGAAAACAATTGTTCCACTAGGAAGCCGATTGTGATTGAGAGTGCGTTAGGCAAAAGCGACGCTGGTAAGTGGCCTTTTACGAAAGTAAGATCCTGTTAAAATCTCTCATCGTTTATGGAATGACAAGAAAACCAACGACTTGATAGTCCACAGAGGCTATGCCAAAGCAACGCGGTTTGTAAATTAGAAACCTTTTTTTTAAATAAAATCGTGCTCTTTTATGCGAGCTGGACTATAATATAGTTATAGAAATTCCTTGATTACTTCAGTTCGTGGAACATCACTTACAAAGGCTTTTGAAAAGCATAGATATTTTTTTCTTTGAGCATGAGTAGTGAGTGTAGTCTGTACACATACTGGTATGCCACAAACGGAGGTTTGTCCACGTTTTGTACTCAGAAATATAATTTTAATACACGTGTATATCATGGATTTCTTTATTTATTAAGTTATTTATTCATAAACAACACAATCGTGCTTATTCTACTGGTAATAATTATAATAAATAACAGCAGTCGTTGGAATAATTTAATGGAATCTATAATTTCTGCTAAAATTAATGTGAAATAAATACAAAAAGTCTATGTCATTTTCTTTGTATGTGTCGGGGAAATATATCGATATTTTAAAAGGAATAATAGTTAATTAAGTAATTAGATTCAGGTTAACATGGAACACGTAATCAGCATAACTTTTTCCTACCTTAAATCCTTACAAAAAAAATTACATGGTAAGCGGGTATACATTTAATTAATACTCCTTTATGGCTGCATTGTAAGTCAGTAACAGAGTTACAAAGACTACTAAATTAGAAATCACAAATCGCAAAAAATTATAAATAAACACTTTGCTCACTCTGTATTTCAAAGCTCTACCAACTCTACTTAAGTAACGTTGCTTCCATTTGCATAATTGCATAATTACCATAACCAATTTTTAGATTTGTATTCTTTCTGTAATATTTTTTTCTAAATGCAGTGTTTGTATCCACTACCACGCCCAACTTCTTCACTTTACGTACAATAACGTAAACGTGTAAAGTCAACTTGACTAGCGGGGTGCCGCTAACACTATAACATTTTCATCCGCCATTTTGAATGGCCAGCAGCACACGCTTGAATTTCGAAAGCATCAAAATTCCCACAAAAAAGTGGGACGGGATTAACTTCTCTTATACACTAGTGTCGGCGAAAACGCACGCAATTGGTGTGGCGTGAAAATAAAAGTGGCCGTCCGTCGCGTATATTTCATTTTTTATCGCGAACGGTGGCCAACTCGCATCCTGTTGCATACGCCGAGTCGTGCGCAACTATTTGTTTTAGAATAACATTTGAATGTTGGCAAAAACGTATAAACACCAAGTGCTAGGCTAGCGTAGTTTATAACACTGGCCAGTTCTGAAATTTTTGGTTTCAATCAAATTCATATTAAAAATAAAACATGTCAGAGATTAAAGTTAGCTTAAAAAACACTGGGCAAGAGCATGTCGGACCATGCTCAGTGTAGGGTTCCGATGCCGCTAAGTACCACAAAAATAAAAACAAAAAGTAATAACTACTTTTTCTATTTAAAGTTTTTTGGTGCCGTTTTAGATGATTTTGGTAGGTATAAACACTTTAATCGCCTGTATCTCAAAAACCAATGATGTACTTAGTCGTGATAGTCTTTCTTTGAAATTCGTTATAAGCGCTTCATTCAAGATATTTTTCAGATTGGTTGTATTTGTAGTTTTGGCCGTATGGGATGACGACGAACACGACACTTGACTCTACAAAAATTAGCGTTTTAAAGCTTAAAATTTCATAAACAGATCCCTTGATTGAAATCGTTTTCACAAATAATGTAACTATTTTTGAAAGACCTACCCAACGTTACCCCACACTACGGGGTAAACGAGAAAAAAAACCATCCCGACGTTACATGTAGGAGGGCGTGACTAATATGTATATTCATGCCAAATCACAGCTTTCTACTTTTATGGCTTACAGGCTTCTAATATGGTTGATTTACGTAGGTCCGGCAAAAGCATCAGTAGAAGTACAATGCGTCATTTACAATAGCTCCCGCCTCAAACGTGATAAACAAATCGTCAATGTACATCTACTGGCATGGTTTAGCTGGACCAATCAGCCATTACAGTAGCTCGAGCGCGAAAATCTCAATAATAGGTCACTTTTTGGAATCTTCTTTATTACTTGAAACCTCTAAACTTTTATGAGACCAATCCGTACATCAAACCCCTAACACAGACTTTTTTTCCATACCGTGATATTTCGTCTTTATTTAAAAATAAAAAAACGTTTCAACTCACGTTACCCTAGATATTTCTTTTAAAAAATCTAGAACAATGTGGTTTGTAACCGAGTAAGCGACCGTCAGGCAATTTGACCTATGAGTATGTTTGTCATTACATTGTGAATATTTATGAATACTTTAGCATGTTAATGTCTGTATCTTTTCATGGATTTTTCCACTTAAAACTGGTACAGATGGACAGCATTTGAACTGCAACCCAGCTGCAAAATGGCAGTTCTGCTGCAGTTGACGTAACTGCATCAAAACTGCAAACTAACTGCACAGTCCGCTCCGCCGTGTAGGACTGCACGTCAACTGCAGGTTGCAACTGCATGAGAACTGCCCTCGAACTTTCATTTTGCAAATAGGTCGCAGTTCAAATGCTGTCCATCTGCAACAACTCTTAGTAATAAATGTCGCTTGGCATTGAGACTGTTAAAAGCGTAGAGTCCGTGAGCTCTTAGAAAAACCTTCGGATTTCGGGGGAAAAAGGGAGGCTTCGTGTACCTAATAGAAAATGACAATTGTCTTTTTGACTTACTAGCAATCCATCACGCGAAGAGTGCACTCTTTGTGTTTTCATTGAGTTAAGAGCAGTTAAAACCACCACTGACTCATTTATTTACTGCGTGGTTTTTCGGCAATTGTTTCCTTTCGTTTATAATGTAACTATACAAATATTTTTAAAAGAAGCTGAGAGTTTCAAGAAAACTGTTGATAGTAAATAATTTAATAAGGTTTAAGACCGAGTTATATAAGCAACGGGGATTTCGAAAAGTACATTACGAATGTAATATATAAAAGTAGTTTCTAACAATCCATAAGTGGGTATACAGCTCTATATACTTCCAAACTAAAGTAGAGTGTGAAGGCGTGGTGTTTTCTATTTAAATTAACTGTGGAAGAATTCGATAATTATGATTATATTTTATTTGTAGCATGTCAAAAAGTCACATTAGAAATTAGAAAAAGATGAGTAAGCGTAATACTATTTAAGAGTAAGATTTATTTTGTACTGATGGTTATTCTTTACTTTAACTTCGAAAGGTTTTGCAAGTTGATAACAGAACAGAACCGCATATCACGATCGCGTGTCATCGTCAATACCCGAAGTATGCTTCTAAAATCCGAAAGTATCCGAAGGACTATAAGTATTTATACCTATCGAGTGTATCGACCAGATAAAAGCCAAATAGTGCTAAAACTATTCTAACTGCCTCAATTAAGTAGGCAATAGGGTTTTATTCAACCGCAAAACTATTTGACCTTAATTAGCTAAAATTTGCGGCACCGAGCACAATTGTAACGCGTTTAAACTGAAATTAGATTAACTAAAATTATTTGTTAGCAAGTGGAACAAATATTTAGCACTCTTGCACAATAATATTATAGTGCATTGCAAAACGGTGAGTACTTCAATATCCTTTCTAGCGCGACTTTACCTCTAGGTTCACAAGAGCCGCGTATCGACTATTATCTGGTACGCTCTTTAGCCCAAGCGCTGAGTCAGACGCATCCGTATATTTGATATGGATCACTAATCGCTAGCCACGTTTTAATTCAGTTAGCTAATTCTCTTACTGCCGCACTCAGAGACGTCAATTAAATTTAATGCTTGATTAAAGTTGCTGCTGTCACTTTCTTTGCGATAGAAATAGAATAAAACAATAGTCACTAAAGAAGCATTAAATTTAATTGACGTCTCTGAGTTCGGTAGTTAACCAGGTCACTTTTTATTGGTCGTATGAGTCATTAATCTGCGAAATTAAGTTGTCCCGTTAGATCATTAGTATCATGGTATTGCGTGCCTTTTTATTTTGGTCGCATATTTCGACGACGAAGCAGTTGCTGCATCACGAATATTTTAATCATACGTTACGTTTTCAAATCGCTTTTACTAGGTATACATGTGTTGAATCTATATGTAGCACGTACCCCTGCATTACTTCTTCTTTACTGCTGGATGACGGTACAAAAGTCGACGTCAACATCAATGTGCCATCAAAAGTACTAGACACGACAACAGCAGGGCAGGTTTATTGCCTAACGTTCTCGCAATCGAAATCGTTTTCATTTTGACAGTCCGAAGGCTAGTCTGCTTTCAAAATGAAAACAATTGTTGCACTTTTAAGTCGATTGCGATAGGCAGAGCGCTGATTCCCATCGTCATATATATTTTTTAGATGACGATACGCTAACGTTACTTACTCGATAGGAGGAAAAAGTTCGTGCTAGAGATAACCCTGCCGTATGTGCCTACGAATGCGCGGTGAACTTAAGTCTAGTGATAATACAATACAATACAAAACACTTTATTGTAAATCAAACAAAAATATTACAGAGAAACAGCACAATAAAAAAATACAGGTAAACAACAGGCGGTATAGTAACATCAAGCTGGTCTGATGATGGAGACTCAGGGTGGCCATAGGAACTCCTAAATTACACATCATAAATCCGTCGTGTTAGGACTCGTTAGAATGGTCTCGACGAGTAGATGACGACTGTGCAAAAGAAGTACAGTTGGCGACTGTACAACAGCTTGTCTCAAAATTGATTTTTATAACCGATTATTTTTACTATACCTGTCTATTTAACAGAGTTAACAAAGCGTTGTCTCTGTTGCACTTTTGTATGAAAATGAAAGGGACAAGAAACTGCCAGTGGGCGTCAACAAACGCACGTCGATGGCGGGCTCGGCTTACATGCCGCCTGTTGTTAAAATATTCGTAATATTTCTCGTTATTTTTGTTTGTAGTTAGAGGCACCTCAAATAATTAACTTACTGATAACATGACATTGTCATGTCATGTTAATTCATCTATAAATCCTAATTATGTAATTTAAAGTAGTAGATAATAATATTTAAATATGTGGCCTGCAGTGCAGTGGGACGTATAGTACAGGCCATACAAGTACAAGTATGGGTGATGATGAGAAAGAGAAGTAGTAGGTATATATATACATAGAAATAAATTATTAAATAAAATAAAATAAATTTGTAACCAAAGATAAGCACTTGAAAGCGTCCGCACCGTACGAGCGACAGATGTTGACTAAACTTTGACAGGCATGTAAACCTACCTTGTGCCTGTGCATCGTCCTTATCGCGTCACGACCAATCACGTGCATTCTCTGTTTTCTAGTATTAACTCTGTTAAATAGACAAGGTATAGGTAAAACCACATCACCTTTGACATGTTATCGTATTGATTTTAATTCGTCCTTCATTACTGTCAAGTAAATAAAAGCTATCATAATATTGACAATACTAAGGCAACAATATTTAACCGTATAGAATCTTAGCCCTCAAGTCATGTTATTAAATTACACACATCAAATTGCAAAAATCCAAAATATTCCTTCTTTTCTTAGACATTGTTTATGTGTGGCTTGGTAAAAAATATGTTTAACCCCACAGAAACCTGTGGTACTAACCGTCAGTGCCGCAGTAACAGTACGCTTAAACGGCAACATACTTTTTTAGAAACGCTACATATAAAGTTAACTTTATAGGAACGCTAAAGTTAGAAAAGGATTTATGTTAAACTTGAAGCAAGTTTACGAACTCCTTTACAGCGAGGATTTTAAAAACAAAAGCCTCATTCTAGACGGCTCCTTTTATGCTTTAAAACTAGGTATCAAAGGAAGTAGTTCCGAATTTAACTTTGCATGACGTTTTGAAAAAAAAAGTGTTTTGTCATTATATAATGTTAAATTTAATATTCTCTCTGATAAACGTGTCAAAAATAGTACAGTAAAATCACAGTATTAATAGTATACTCGGCTGCAGAGGCGCATTCGGGGCTCTGACTAGAGTCCCCCCCCCCTCCCCAAACAAGGCGAACAGAACACAGGCCACCTGATGGTAAGTAAGATCTGTGACTCATAGACATTAGCATTTTCATTTCCACCATTGAGGCATTCCATCTAAGTCTGGGTGGCAACGCATTTGAAGTCTTAGGATTGCAGTTTAGAGATTGTAGTCTTGAGATTTCAAATGTCTATGGGTCTCAGATCGCACTTACCATCAGGTGGCCTGAGTGTTATGATAGCATTTGTAAGATCGCAAATGCGTGGCCAACCATAACAACTCTTTGGCACAAGGTGAGAAAAATAAATGTTAAATTAAACCACTACTGGGTCTCTATTCTTGGCGGCAAAAACCATACTGTGTTTTTATAGCCATAAGAGGCAAGCGAGCAGACGGGTCACCTGATGGTTAGCAGTCACCAATCAACATTTTGATAGTCTTATTTACTTGACAGCAAGTGCAGCCGGGATATAAAATACTCGGCTATCGATCTGTCATAAGTAGGTACTCATTATGCCATCTGTGAGTATATTTGTTACGCCAGAGAGTGCGAGAGCGACAGCCGATTACTATTAACACCCTGGTTTTACTGCACCTCATATCCACGTTCAAGTGAGTTTGATTTCAGAATCTATGTTCTTAACATCTAGTCACATATTCGCAAATAACATAAAACTGTCGGATATGACTTTAGCTGTGAAATTCCTACAGGGGGGTTAATATGACATAGCTATACAGTTCAGTTTGCGCTGAGAGAAAAGGACAGAGCTATATAACTACTGTAGCTCTGTCCTTTATGATAGTCGTAAAATGAACATAATAACCCTAGATACGAAACACCAACACTATTTAATTTTGACTTAACATTTCAATTGATCTTTTATTTTCCTTTATTAAGGTTAAGCAAAACAAAACCGTCAAGGGCGAGACGGACGGCGCATCTACTTGCTTTTTAGGATTTAAGACCAAAATGGTGAACCAGGAACCTTTACGATAAGATATCGCTGTGTCCGTCTATCAATATGTCAGTTTTCTCAGTAACTACATTAGCTATCAACTTGAAATTAGACATAGTTGTTTACTTTCTTGGTATGAAATCCGGAAAGGTATATATATACCATATACTTATACTTAAACTGTATTTATAATTATGGAACAAAGGTAGTAAATAAACAATGAAAACACTCAGTCCGTACATTATTCTCATACTAGCCATAAATACTACTAAACAACGCTAGTTTTACCAACCACCAGAAAACAATCCGAACATAAAACATCCCTGAAATTGTGGCTTTAACACTGCGGTATTCCCACTTAACGTGCATATGCTCGGCTAAATTCAAAACGTAAACTATTTAATCAACTCATGCAATATGCATTTGCCGAAATTCTGTCTCAACCGTCCATCAGCTAGGTCCTTATCGACGGTGGCTTATCATCAACAGGTCCGTTGCCGGCGTGTTATCTCCTGCTGCAAATACTCAGCAACTTAGCAGGCTAAAAAGCTTCTAACACCATTATACAAACACCCCAAACTCAACCTTAGAACGAAGCAAAACAGCACCAAATCCAAGTTTGGCTGTATAACAGCCGTATAGGCGTGGATAAACGTACCTCTAGAGCGTATGTGTGACAGGACTAGTCGCTTATGTGCTTAATTCACGACAATGTGGATAGGTCGTAAGTAATTAGTACGGTCGACTACAAAGACTGTCCAATTCCTTATCTTAGTGCATTGTAATAAGGTCCATAAGATACATCACTTCATAGTCGACAGTACAGTATGGAGTTTCATACAGTCAAGCCGCTTCGAGCATTTTTCAAAAAAAGGTTGTGTAATGGTAAAGAAAATAATGCCATTAACAGATATTATCCGGGCGCTCAAAAGATGTCAAATATTTATTAACTTGTAACAGATCCGACCGGAAATGTCCACTGGTGGTTCCATATTAGGTTAGAATGTTAATTAGCAGTAAGACAGAAAGTCTGATAAAATGATCTAACATTACAGTTAAAAGTTCTTTAATATGCCTCATATGTTTCCCCTGAGACAAGTTAAACGTGGCACGTGGCACGCAATTGTTAATGCGGATTCGACGGGGGCCTCTTGCAACTTTCTAATCTGCATCAACATTTAATCTAACATGTTAAAATTAACGTCTGCATTCGCTAATTGATTTTATATTACCGAGACAAAGTGCTTAGATACAATGTAAAGTGTCCACCTTGCTGTTTTACTGTCATTTAATTGCCGTGCAGCGTGGCGTTCATTACAGCCAGTTTACGAGAGCGTTTGACGAACGACCCCGCAATATTGCCTATATATTACCCGAATACCAATAACATTCGATTATATTATAATGGTTTCTGATGTTCAATTTGACTCTGCTCTAAATCACCGGCTCAGACGGAACTATAACTTTTTCTGGTAACGGTCTTGGTTCGATTACGTAAGGATTGGTGGGACGTGTTGTTATTATGGGCATGCTGAGGGTTTGGGGAAAATAACTTACATTATAACATTTTTTCAGACCCAACTCATCCTATCTACAAATTTAATGTAGTGTATAAATACGATAGCGTTTTAGTCCGTAAAGTTTGTATTTATCTTGCTTCCTCAGCACCAAACGTACACGTCGATAAGCTAATTGAGAAAATAGACGAATAGTAACTATTCCGACCAATAACGATGTCGTATGTTAATGCCAACCAATTAACAAAAAAGTATAGTCGAACAAGACGCTCCTTGACATGTTATTAACGTTTAAAGGTAGTAAAGGACTTTCTTGGTAGACTATGCATACTTAAATATTTATCAGTTAAAGTTATTAACTCATTTTCTGTCACAAGAAAGAAAAGGATAGTGCTACTATGTACCTATCTATCAGAAACCGTTATCTGAAGATGCAATAACTTAACTATCTGGTGAAAATCGCAAGGAGTCGATGCATACGAATGGCACAAAACCGACGTTGGGAATGGCCTATGTCCAGCAGTGGACGTCTCACGGTTGATCATGATGATGATGATGACTTAACAATCTTATTGAAAACATTATGCATATGTATATCTATTAAATCAATATTGTTTTATTGATTTTTGTTTTCCGTGTGGTTACCGGGTTAGAATAGTGCCACTCTTTTTCTTGTCTTGGATTTCGTAAGAGGTGACTAAAGGAATAAAGGCTTGTAGTGGAGTCAGGCGATGGGTTTGCAACCTGTCACAAATACACTGGTATCTTAGCCCTATTGAGCAAAATGTGGTTACAGAATTATCACCAAGCTCTGAGAGTTGTTGGTAATTCTTTAGCTCTGCCTACCCCACTATGGGAATGAAGGGTGAGGTTAAGTATGTGTTTAATTATTTTAGCCTAGTTCAATTTGGACAAAGCATAGAAAATGCCACATTACCGCCGCGGCAACTCGTGGCGTGCTTAATACACCTCTTTGCATTGGTTTTTTGAAGGTCGCCGCTTGTCGCTACCGCTGCCGCTGTCGCGCAGTATTGTAGCCACGCCCTAGACCGGATGCAATGTGACAACGTTATCGTTATCGAAAATGTATAGCATTGACGGAAGCTGCCGGGCGGTCGCTTTGAGCCTCGCGTATGTCAATCCGATACATTTTGATAGTTTTCGAAAATGGTTTACATAATATTCATCGGAAAACTTAAATAGTCCCGCGCACTCGTAGGCAAGTAAGATAGAGTTAGGCACCTATCGTTTTGATCGAGTTGCTTCGTGGGCATAACTAGAAAAATTTAAGCAATAATAATGCTCTGACGCGACAACTTAGGCTCACTAGTTACTGAGTCGTCGACTAGTTGACAATTGAGTTGTAAATGAGAATCAGCTGACAATGACAGTAGGTAATTGACTGTAAGACGGGTAATTAATATATTACATTACACTTCAGTTATTACAGAAAAGGAAGGAAGTCAACGAAAAGTGCACACAAACGTTGAGACGTTTCAATTGATCAAGTAAAGTATTCTCTGCAATGTGCATAAAGTGAAAAACATAAAACAAATATTTACTAAGCTTTTTTGACTTTTAAACTCCAATCACACGTTACCAGATTGATTGAAATGTTTTGTCGACGTTGTACACGTAATGAAAACAACAGTTGGACAATATTAATATCAACATGCCTTGGGTTCCCAAGTATTTTACCAGCACTCCCTTTTACTAAGCCATTACTGCAGAATCAAAAAACAGTAATTACGCGGACCGAGTAATCAAAATTGTAATTAATAAGCAATAATTACTACTACATAAATGCTGCCAGCAAACATCTAAACATCGAAATATTGCAAACATTAAAACTTACCACATCCTTATTAACGAGACATCATTTTTCCAGCTGCGTACACAATTCCTCTTCAAGACTATAACCCGGTCCACTCAGCTGACAATGTAAAGGAGCTTGAAGACCGGGGCGCTCCGCTTTTAATTATACCCTCCTAGAAACTGCAACCCGGCGAATATGCTTGATTAAGAGCAACAGGTAAAATGGCGGGTTTTTTCAGAACACCCTGTAGCTTAAATTACGTTTTAAATCTTTTCTTCACCAGGAAAGTAAAGAACATTTTAAAAGTGATTTCGCATAATGATTAGATTCAGTTAATTGGAGCATGACTTGAGACTGTTACATTATTTATTTATAACATTTGTTTATGTTACTGCATATAGCGTGTCGTGTCACGTCGTGACGACGTGTCGTTAGTCGTGTAACGCTAATTGACGTATCACGTCACAGTTCTAAACATTCAGATTTCTTGATTGTAAGTCTCACATTACAGGGTTGTTGAGCAGTGGCTCAACAACAATGGCTAGTGAGCCACGATACAAAAGACGGTATTAGACAGTAAAAATTACAGCATGTGCTTCCTACCTTCTCAATGGCATTTACCCCGCATACAAAAATAGCCAAGAAAAAACAAAGTGAACATTACAATAGGTTCACTGTGATGTACACTGTCAAAAAGATGGTCAAACCGATACAAAACCTTGACATTTCCTCATCACTCTTAAATTTCTTACATCTGGCAACACTATCTGTCAAATTAGTTAACCTAAATTAAACATCTACTATAGCGTTGTACACATAGGAGTATATAACAACTGACGCTAATTATAACGGGTTCATACCGCGGTTAGAATTTGCGGTTTGGTACATAAATGTCATGAATAATAACCACCATAGTTATAAGAAGCATTTAATACAACTTCTACTATCATACTAGTTTTACTATTTTTATTTTTGTTCTTAGTCATTTTCATAGAAGAACAGTGGCGACACACACAATTAAATTAAGGTAGGTATTGGATATACCTTGTTATGTTAATTCAACGTACGACTAATCGGCTGGGTTGTTTGTCATAGGTATTGTCATTTATTGGAACGGGTTACCATTATGGAGGCTGCGAGTCACCGATCCGATTGGCTTGCTCGTGAAGGTTGACTGATCCTATCGGCTTATAAGCCTCAAGAACTTGAAATTATTTTTTATCAAAACGTACGTGAGTGCTATGAATAAGGCACTTACTATTTAATTGCCTAATTTAACGAGACAATAAGTTCAGTCTTCATCTGCGTATTGAGACAAAACTAAGGAATCCCGATTCGGTGGGTCTGCGTCAAGCACGGCGGAGATTCTGTTACCTCCTTACGACTCTATCATCAGATCAGCTCCAGGATATTAATACTAAATTGCTCTCGAGATCACTTATGTATTCCACAGCTCGTTTCTATAACGGGTAGTGAAGCAAGTCTAATATAATATCTCGCACTCATGTTGTTACTTGTACTAAGTACGAGAATTAGTTCCGGTAATTGATCAAATGAATTTTCATGGGACCCTGTATTTACCTACAGTCGTGATTTTAAATCGCAGATCGTCCACTCTATATCGGGCCGTATCAGTAGTTGTCGCATGCCTTTGAACCCGTGTCCTAGCACGCTAATCGACCTACTGTCAAACGCACTTGCTCCTTCCGACCGATCGTCCAAACGTCCCCAACTTCTCACAACGCACAGCCAAACAAAACTTCACCCTATCACAACCCAATAGGATCCGTGCAACCCGCAGTTTTAGTCTCGCCCCAGCTGTCAGGACTGATACGGATCGTGTTATCGAAAATCGACTTTATTAGAATAGGAGAAGAGTATCGCAAATGTCCGGTAAGTCGGTTAGGTGTCTTAAAATGAATGTAATGTCCACTACATTACGTATCGATTTCAGTGCCATGAAGAACATCGGCGGCAGTTAAGAAATAATGTACCTAACTTGTACCTCTGTTATTTCTTTTAAATATAAATGCGAATTTTATAAGTTCATCTGACACATGACATTGAGTCGAACAATGTTGCTAGCATATAAGTGGCAAATGTTTTTAGATAAGTAAAGTAGCTTTTCAAACAATAGATACTGGTAAATAAGAACTTAAAATATAGATTAAATGAGTTACATATGTGCCTTATGTATTCGTATTTATCTCACATATATCTAGCCGGAAATTTGCTCACTACAGACGGATATTAATATGGCATCAATCAGCAGTATCCACAATCGCTGATTACATATCCATCATCACCTTCGGAAATGGAACATCATGCATAAAACATACATAGCTACACGCAGGTCTACCCGTGAGGCATAGCTCCCCGGTACGTCGTATTTTATTATAAGTACGAATATAGTAGGAAAGCAAGGTGAGCAATAAATATAGCAAAGAGCGCGTAGGATACAATAAAAGTGAATTATTTCCGCAAAACATAAGCGCATTCTTATTTTTTGCGGTGCAAATATTACCTTTTCTTTGGGCTTGGGTATGCGGGACGCCAGAAGTCGGGCTTTTTCGCATTTTTAATTCTCTGTCTCTATTCTAATTTCGCAATGTGGAGGTGACAGTGATAAAAGGTCGAGCGGTTTTCAGGTGACTTTCATTGAAGTCTGCATTTGTTTAAATTATTGAGAGGAAATGCGGACGGTGAGGGTTTTAAGAAAATATATTTTTCAATGAACTATCGCTATTGCTTTGAAAATATTAGTGCGGCAAGAAGACAGCAGTGGAGCTGCACTCATTATAATTCAAGCTCAGAATAAATTTTAAAGATATCATTAACAAAATAAGTCCAACCACAGTATTCCTATATTTTGCTTTTACTATTGCTCTCACTTGTGATTTTGTACACTAGGCCTCTTTTGGGAGCGATCCAAGTTCAATACGAAATTTAAGTACTTTTGAAGAGTTGCCGCACAAATAGTGTTTTTTTTCTTTGTTGATTATGGCTTTGGTCTCGACTAACTCTTGCCCTTGGAGGACGAAGGTTTTGTTGACGATTAAGCGAGCCCACCAAACAAGATACCTCTTCACCTATTTTATTGTAAAATTAACATTCATGGTTGACTCTGCAACAATATTTTCTCTGGTTTGAACTAAAGTTAACAAGGCAAGCGGGGCGCATTTACACTTAATATGGAAGTTTGTGCTGAACCTTTGTACACCCTCACCTCAACTCGTGACTCATAATAATCACAGTCAAGTCACAGTCGAGTTTTAGTCTTACTCCATACACTTAGTTAGGAACTAAATATTTAATAAAGTTCATGTGGAAATGTTGCACCCTTTACACTGGTTAAGAATTTTAAAAATCGATTGTCCTAATCTCTCACTCTCTTTCTAATATAACTGTAGTCGTCTCGTGGTTGAAATTGTAGTATGTAACCCGAGAAACCACTTTCCCGAATGCTAATTCCGGGAGTATGTAAAGCTTAGCTTTCCATACAAAATACATTGGAATTTTATGGGATACCTACAGGATTCAAGTCTTTACGCAATTTTATTTAGCCAATTGTGTAAATTTTATAATGCGAAATGGATTAACGTCACATTTGTTATGTTCTGATGCATTTTATTGTTTTTTGTCAAGATCGTACTAATGTGCAAATATTGAATAAAATGTAGTATAAGATTCATTTAATATTTAGTCCCCTTCTAATTTGTCTGTGCTCTTGCAGCCCGTCACATGTAGGTACTCCTGCAGTGGTGGCTCCAACTTTTATACCATAATGTGACAAGCAGTAATTGACTTGAATTTGAAATGAAAATAATTGGCATCGACCAAAAAATATAAGTCACGGTCTTTACATTCTAAAAAAGGGTTTTTTTAAGAGACCAATTTCGTTAATTGTGTATTTGACCCAATAGTTTTGTTTTGATATCTTTATTTATTTAGCTGAAATTTTATGGATGACATGATTATTTTAAATTTGGATTGGAATTTTCTAGTAAATAACTACAATTAAATGATTACTAAAGATAAAAAGTTATTGTAATAGTGTATTAAATCATACTATTTCAAGCGGTTTTCACCTAAACCGTAAGATACACCTAGGAGGGCTACAAGCCGAAAACGAAACTCAAACAATGGTTATAAATATAATTTTGCATAACTGCTTTAGAACCCTATTGTTCGAAATGGTTTTCGAATTACGGTAATTGTAAAAATATGGACGATCCAATTATGGGCATCATTCACTAGCAACTGCAACGTATTATCTTTACCGTGGTGAAAAATCAATACTAAGTTTACAAGACAGCTTTGTTTATGCGCCAGTCGATCTTAACCAAGCTATTAACGTGTAAATGAAGGGCTGAAGCGAGTAATCACCGCAGAAACGTTCACTAGCGTGTACTTGTGCTAGTTCGCTTTTTGCAAACACATTAGCAGTGTTGAGATTGCTTAGAGGTATTCAATTACATTATTGAGTATCGCAGGCACTGATATGTATGCACAGAACATAATATTAACCCCTGGAGCGAATATTTCAACTTTCATACATTTAGTATGCGAAGTATGGCAATAATGACACCGTTGCCAATTAATATTTTGGTTTCAATAAATCATTATCAGAGCCAGGAAATTTCGTATCCCATTTCAATAACGCTAGTGAGCTCTCATTTATTATACAGACCACAAAATTTAAAAAATATTCAATTTCGATCTTTTCCAAATAACCTTTAAGTAGTTGAAAATTTGAAATCGACATATGGAATTAAATAAAATAGTTATGTGTAAAACGATACACTTATAAAATCAGTTTCAAATACGGCTAGCAATATTTATTAGTAATCTACTTCTGCTTTTTCAATTTCATGTTCAAAATACTTGCTAATGCTAACAAAAGTTTCTTTAGTTTTTTTCTGGGTACCCGCATGACACGGTAAGTTGCTAACAATCTATTGATAACTTTAGTATGTCGATATTGAAAGTCGATAAATGAGAAGTCACTATGACAGCCCAAACTGCCATGAAAATTCCAACCTCTGATCATTATAGGTATTTTTTTGGAAACCGTCTTAGGTATACACTCATCTATCTCCGTGCTAAAATCATCTATCTTTTGTCGTAAATTGTATAAAGACATTCTGTTTGACTATGAAGTTCCATCTTTGTCTTTAGGGTGAAAATTCAATTGCTATCTTAAGATAACAAATGTTCACGAGCCTCACTTGTAGTTAGCCACATTGAGTAACCTAATGGTGAGCCCACTTACCATTAGGTTACTCTATGTGGTCGTTTGCCTTTCCCAAGCCATTAAAAGATACCTCATCTAAATAAAAACGTTTAAGATACTTAATAACCCTGCTAAAGCGCAAGCAACTCAACATTTTGGCAATAAACGATTGAGTTTTTACTCACAATTTTCCTCAATTATTTTCTGTCCGTTCTAACAGCACACAAGTGCCATTAGCCCGACAAAGAAGTAACGAGGCAGAAACTGTTATAGTTCTTAGTGATTGCGACTTAGGTATCTCTCGGAACTTTGCTATTCTCGTCCCCGGCTATCGATTGCAGGGCTGAACTCGCGACCGAGTTAAGAACCTGTGTGGTAGACGACTGATTTATTTTTAACAGCGCTGTTTCAACGCCATTAAAAGTTATTTTGTAAGCAAATAGGGTTTATTGTATTTTATAGTATTTTCAGAAAACATTTTAAGTTTGAACAAATTACAATAGTCTTATGGATTTTCAGGTGAATTTGATCTTCGAGCTCAAAGTTTTATGCCTCACTCATGAAAAATATTGTCTACTAATTCTACTTCTTCTATTTTTTTTTGTTGTGGGTTTTATAGACTGTTTTTTCAGCAGCGTTTCATTTAATGCAGAGGGTAAAATGCAGAAGTGTAATATTGTTATTGTTTGTCATGAAAACTGGGCAGTAGATTAATGACGTTTTTTCACAGAATCATTATTTTATCCCCGAACAAGAACAGCCGTTCTGTAATAAGTATGATATCTTTGTTTGTGGATATTTCAATATTGGAGCGAATACCAAATTTAATGCAAAATGGATTTGTATTTGCTAGCTCAATTAATTTAAGGTGGTTCTACGAGAACATTGATCACAATAACGCGATTTTATTAATTTTAAACTTACTTCATTGTCCTTCCAGATTTTTTCCAAATAAAGGCTTTCTTAAATAACAACGCGAAGTAAATCACTAGCAAAAGCATAATAAAAAAAATACGTTTATAGTTAGAGAGAACGCATTTTTTTAAATCTCATATATTCCTTTTATAAGATAAGTAGTGCATCCCTCATACAAGATGCCACTTTTCTCTTCTGATAACGTGCATAAGAGATATCACTAGGTAGATGAAGAACATCGTCTCCGGAGAATCAACTGCCATCAACGAGATTGGTCGACTTGCGAACTCTTGCGAGCGTTACAATAAGGAGCTCTATACGACTAAAAGTCTGTGCCATTTTAATAATCGCTCTTATGCGTCCTTTGAGAGTATAACGGTGTTTCTTGTGGCATAGTTCTACTGAGATTATATTTGCTCATTTTTGTCTAGTGGACTTAACTGCGTAGGTCTTAATTGGAATAGATTCCTTTGAGATACGTTTACCTTCATCGTGTATATTGTTGTGATCTTTTCAGTTTTATCATAGGTACAGGTTTACAGGTTAAGTTGACCGAGATCATTTAAGGAGGCGTAGTAAAGCAAATTAGAAAATCATAAACATTATTAGCTTATAAGACATTCATAATTTTAATCTGAATTTTGGAGTTTTTACTATATGGCCATGTTACGAAAAATCCTCAAGGTCATGTCTTATTTCAGAAGGCTTTTAGTCGTATTTTACATTATTAGAATCATTACAAATCAGAGAAGGTTTTAAACGTATTTGCCAGTGTTTAATAATCAAGTTATTAAGTAATCATCTAACTTTTGGTTTCCATACACATAATACGGAGAAACAAACTTTATGTGATTACTTAAAGAGATTATGAAAACACTGGCAAATGCATTTAAAAATTTCACTGATTTGTAATGATTCTAATAAAGTATAACACATAATGGAAAAACACCAAAATATAGATTAAAATAATGAAAACTCGTATCTAAGAAACTAATAATTTTGAACACCTAATTTGCTCCAAATGAGCTCGCCTATGCCTCCTTAAATGATCTAGGTCAACTTAACCTGTAACCATCTAGAACTAAGCTTATTTCGAGCGTCCTTTATTATTTATTATAGGGAGTAGGTCAGAAGTTCGTCTGAACTGTAAAGTACATAAAACCTTAAAAGCTGCAACATAGTTCCAGTAAAACATTAACATTCCTAGAAGATCGTTTAAAGCCGCCGCGTATTGACTCGTAACAAATGGTTCAAGTTTGCACGTTTATTTATAATAATTACGCCATGGTATTCGGGGACAATACCGACGTTCGGGCAATATTCATTAATATTAGGGAGATTTTGTATCGGTGTACCTTCAACATTAATTACGCTAAATATTATTTGGAAACAGGATTTATGACGTCACGGTGAATAGCCTTATTAATGTGCCGGTATGAAAATATTTCTGCTATGTAGGTGTGTTTTCTGCCCTCACTAGGTTGTATGGCTTCAAGCGATTGCTTGGGTGTGATTTGGGCAAAGTGTAGGTAATTGAGCCATATTTAGAAGCACTATAAGGTGTAGTAGGAGATCCGATAGGAGACGATTTGCACTGGGCTATTTATTCGATGAAAAGTATTACATAGCAAATTTAATTTGCTAATAATATTTGGCGAATACGTAGGCTGAAAAATTTCAATCCAGTATTATTATTTTATTTATTACTTTTGTTTTCAAGAATTGCAATTGCTGGTTTATTAGACAAATTACATACCAATCGAAAGTATGAAGCCTTTTTTTTTCCCGTCAAACTATTGGGTAGGCAGGTATAAAATAGTAAGTCAGTACTAATAATTTGCACCAAACCTAACGTTTACATATGCTATAGGCTTCATACTTTCGATTTGTATATAATTTGTCTATTAAACAAGCCCTTTTTTAATGCATTTGCCAGTGTTTTTATAATCTTTTTAAGTAATCACATAAAGTTTGTTTCTCCATACTATGTGCTCCCGTGTTTTGTTTTTCACTTAGTATGAAGAAACAAACTTAAGTTGATTACTTAATAACTTGATTATAAAAACACTGGCAAATGCGTTTAAAACTTCTCTGATTTGTAATTATTCTAATAATGTAAAATCTTCTGAATAAGTCATGACCTCTAGAATTTTTCGTAACATGGCCATAACGTAAAATCACCAAAATTCAGATTAAACTTATGAATATCTTAGAAGCTTATTAGTTTTTACCTAATTTGCTCTACTATGCCTCCTTAAATGATCTAGGTCGACTTAACCTGTAACCCTTTACCTATGCTTAAAACTAAAAAGATCACAACACTATACATATATGCTTGTTGACTGAAAATTTTCAGCCTATCTATTCGCCACATTATTATTAATTATATTTGATATAAAATACTTTTCATCGAAAAAACCGCCCCGTGAAAATGGTCTCCTATTCGGATCTTAAACCATATATTCGCTAGCGGAATACGAATAAAAAGTCCTTATAGCAAATCGTTGGCGTAGTTTAGGTACTTGTTACGTTGATGATAGGTTACTAAGCGAAGGTTTTTAAAGTTAAACTCCTAACATTTCTTTGACAAATACACACTGCAACCAAAAACACGTCGTGCAAAATAGCAAGATGAGCGAAAATTTAGAATTTCAAATAAATTTAAATTCGCTTTTGTTGTTTTTCATATTGACTTCTACGTGGAAACATACATGACATGGTTTATGGAAAGAGTTCATTATAAAAAACTTGGAATTTTCTTAGCATAATTTACACAAGTTTATACTCTACTTTTACAGCACTGGTTGTTCGATGCTCTGTATATGTATAAGAATAACCAACAGATTCATTAATCCCAACAGAAAAAGTAATCGTACATATCTTGCATTTGCATTTATTCGTATAAATTTCAAGCAAAAATTTTATATTCTCTTTGTTTAATTTTGCCTTTTTTAACATGAATGTATTATTGGACCTTTGCAATAAGGAATACAAATAAGTTTCATTCATGCACAATATGCAAAGGTACAGCCACCATAGACGTGCAACTACTCGTTAGTCTGAGCTTGTGGTTTTGTTTGACAACTGGAGACTGACGTGAAAGGCAACGGAATGATCGAATCCACAGGGTAACATGAATATGCATGTGTTTTATGTAGCAAGGGTACCTAACTACTAATAATTACCTATTGGATCAACAACTTTATGGTACCTACCTATTCGTTCAGTTAAATGCACTATTAAGTTTACAACAAAGGGTTTCAATAATTGTGGTGGTAATAAGTGGTCACAGTCGGTTTTGCCTAGTTTTGGTAGTTGTACCTAAGCATAATGTTGAGCTGCTGTCCGTTTTACTGCCGCGGGGACACACATATTTGCTTTTCCTTCATTCTTTTATTTTCTGTTACTTTCATTTCATCATTATTGTCATCTTCGTTGTTTTATTTTATTAGGGTTCTGTATTCAAAGGGAGCCCAACGGGCCACTATTAATATGCCTGTGCTGTCAGTCTGTCTATCCGTCGGTCGTTCGAAATCGAATTCAATTTGGAATATAAGTAATAAAACTTACCGTGCGGCGGTACGGAACCCTCTGTACGCATTCCGACTCGCACTTGACCGTTTTTTTTTTTAATGCAATGGAGTCCTCCAAATGGCCTATATGACCAAAAAAAAACAAGCGATATGTCACCGGATAGGTAATTCTAAGATGTAAAACTATTACCTACTATGGAAGATAGTTCGAAATCTTTGTGTGAAAAAAGTTATCGCCATGCAAAGACAGCGGTGTTTCAAAGTAATTATAAATCAACTAAATCGTTGTAGAATTAAAAAGCATATCCGATGTTAACGTGCTTATTGATATTAGTTTATAGGCCAGTGTTCATACATAAATAATAATAAATATACTAGTACTAGACAACGATATAAATACTCATATAGAGAAATATATACTTAAATACGTAGAAAACATGTACGTAGGAAACAGAAACAAATAGTCGTGCTCATCACACAAATATCTGCCCTTACCGGGATTTGAACCCAGGACCGCTAGCTTCGTAGCTAGGGTCACTACCAACTAGGCCAGCGGGTCGACATTTCTTCCCATTCTCCTTAAATCTTCTTTTCTCCGTAAATGTCGATACTGCGACCACATTAAGACATGTTGTTTAACAATAAAATACATGCATCATCATATCTTGTATGCATTTAAACCATTATGTAATACATTCCAATGTCACATATGATATATGACTGGTAACTATGTCACCTTCTTAATACATATATGGTGTTTACAAAGTAAACAAGTCAAGTTTGAGCTCGCTGGCAGCACCTGCGTTCGTATTGCGATCAAAGTTTACAACATTATTGGTACGTTAGAAACACAGCAGCTGGATCTTCTCGATTAAACTATACAGGGTTTCCCATGTTTCGAGTTATTTGAATACTAGATGTTTGCGCGGATTGGCTTGTATCGAAAGTTATACTAACTAAATGATAAAGTATGTGGCGGCCTGTTTCTCACTTAATTGTAATAAATACATAAAATAACCAGACATTTTTTTGCAAACTTTTTCTTAAAAAAAGTTGAAGATAATGCCTGCTACAAAAAAAGAATATCCTAACACGTAACCTCCGGCCAAAGCTAAAACCAAATCATCGGGGGTACAAAATTGTTAGTATGTAAGCCGTACCTATCACTAAAAGCATAGTATTCCAGTCTCTGTCCTGTTACTGACGAATAGGGTTAGGATTTTGGTGGCATATCGTGATTTTTAATCTATGGAGTCGCTATTTCCTAGGTATAGTATGGTCATATTTCAAAATAAACTAAATACATTTTTAGTTCGGTAGTTTAATATCTACAAATTATTATATTTGCTTGTTTGTCGTTTCGAACAAGCAAATATAACAATTTTCACAGCAGATAAAAATTGAAAGATGAAAATAATTTTATTCAGTAAGTAGGCCGCTCGGGCACTTTTACACGTCAAGAATCTACCAGCGCCAAGAGGAGACCACTGCTGAAAAGAAACGCCGCAAGAAACTCAGCAGTCAGTAATTTTTAAACATATTTCATATTGCAATGGTACTACAGTCTAGCATTATATAAAGCTACAAATATTAAATTCAATATAATATCAAATAACATGTGTAGTTGTGGAAAACATGCTAAAAATCTTATGGGAGAGATAGAGAGAAAAAGAAAAAAGAAAAAAAATAGAATCAACTACTTATGTGTATATGAGATGGTGCAAGATGGCCACATAAAAGTTTCGATATGTTTTCCTGCATCAACGGTGTCCCCCAGCTAAGAAAAAGCAGGATAAAGCTTTTGCATTTTAACAACTAGAACCACGATTTGCCACCAAAAGTCCTAACTCTACTGATGAATATACGGCGTTTGACGGACTCCACGATGAATATGCACCCTGTTTGGCTACCACAAGTTGTATTACCTCGATCGATAGTCACTCAGTGCGTCTCTTTTGTTATAGACTAGGTAGAGAGGAATTACCGAGCGACAAGGCGTCCGATATATGGTAGCCACACTGAAAGCAACATGTGCGCTAAATCTAAAGCTGTTGCAGTAGATTCTTGTAGATTATGTTACGTGACGTGATAAAACATTCAAAGGGACGGGAACTAAACGACAAAGTGATATTTGTGTGATGAGCGTGAGTGTTTGTTCCTGAATCCTGAATGTATTCAAGTATGTATTTCTTTATAAAAGTAAGTTTGTCGTTCTTAGTACCCATAGTACAAGCCTAGAGCTAAGTTTGGGGCAAGGTCAATTTGTGTGATATCGTCCCCCCATATTAATTTGTTTATTTATTTAAGCCAGGTATAAAAACCTTCTTGCTCTTTTATTACTTTTCTCCTATCGCCAAAACCTTATTTTTACAATGTGTTCCACCTGTATTCATTTTCAATATCGATTAGATCATATTCCAGTATGTGAACTTAAACTCTTTATCAAGTGAAGAGCCTCTATATCCGCGTCACGTATTCTTAACGACGCCGCACATTTCACAACTTACAAATACAATTACAGATTACTCATTAACAAATAAGTATATCAAGTTAATGGGCACATAAACAGCAGCCTGTAGGGTAGCGATGAACATTTATCAACAAAAAGTGGTAATTTTGTCGAACACATTTCTCGCCCTGCCTGTTACGATCAGGGAATAGAAAAAACAGTGGAAGTGGCATGAGCTTCGCTTAATATCAGACCTGTAGTCGCCAATACTCAAACTATCATAAAAATAACACGCCACCATGGCTTTTTTTTGGTGTGGGTATAGTTTTTACTTTCCAAAATAGCACAATGAAGCATGCTTCTCGATTTATTTCCTTTATTAGAAATATTAATCTCACAACCCTCACGCACAAGCGATCGCGGCAAAACTAAGGTAGGTGGCCACTCGTTACACGCCTACTTAACACTTCTACTGGTTTTTCTGTTCTGTGGTTACGACTACCGAGTCGACTTGCCATAACTTTTGCGAAACCTAATGTTATGTTGTTTGAACGGCAGTTCCATAACGACGACATTATCGTGATGGAAAGTTCCATTCACGACGTTTTAATTGACGTTATTGTAAGCCTATCTATGAGTATGTCTCATACAAGCGCTAGGGTTGTATCTTTTTCAGCGGAGAATATTATGTATGCATATGACATTTTTGATGTGTTTAAAAAATATCACAAATCGTTCATTGAATGCAAAACGGACACGACACAAAATCATTCTGTGTTGCTTTTTAAAATTAGGGGCTGTTCATGTAAGATTTTCAGTGCAAGAGTATATTATTTCGGAATGATTCCGTTTTGTATTCAATGAGCGAAATATTTAGTTCTAACGGCACCAGTTTTTGGCACTTTTAGTTGACAGGTATCAATAATGGGCACTCAACTATCATGTTAACAAAACACTTATTATATATTTATTAATTAGGTTAGGTAAAGTAGTTACAAGATTTTCTTTACAACTCCAAAAAATAATTACAAAAAAAGATTTTTCAATATAATAAATACCCCTTATCATTCTTAAAATAGGAATCAAGTCCAGAATTGGTTTCTGTCCTTATTGGTGCCCTTACAAAACTATTTGATAAAAGTAAAAGTTGGTATCCCGCCTTTTGGCAGTAATATGTTTGGTCGAATGTATTGTGTCCCAAATGTTTCATTTGCCAACCCGCTTTTTTTCTGTAAATGTAAATATTTCAGGTTTTTTTTTTACTATCATCGTGTAGAATCCTATAAGTTAGGTCAGGGTAGTTTTTTAAAAATGATTAAATTACAGAAATAAAAGTGGGTTGGCCAATGAAGCGGTTGGGAAACGATACATTCGGCCAAACATATTTGTACCAAAAGGCAGAGAACCGTAAAAGTTAGATGGTCTGCTTTTTTTTACAACGCAATGGAGCACCGCTTCGACGTGATTGCGCTTTGAACAAAGTAACTTGGAGTAACGTCGGTTATTTTTTACCCGTTTTTAACGGACAGCTCCCTATAACTAGGCGTGTTACCTTTGAGTAGCGAACACATAGCTGGGTCCACCCCTAGAAACGTGCCAATATGTTCCCGAATAAAAAAAATAAAAATGGTTTGTCGATAAAACGGGTTACCATTCTGCCTTTGTCATGTTATCATATTGTTAACGTTACGATAGCTCTCATTACTTGGCAGTAATGGCGGCGGAAAAACAGTGGAACAGAGGCTCTGACTGTTTTGTCACCTTTATATTCGGCGAAGTCAACAAGCAATTAACAATGCCAACGATCTTAGCATTGAATTGCCAATTATTTTCAAAAGTCAATAATTTGGCGCGCTTAGATTGTCGTGGAACGTAACAAAGCGCAAATTGATCAAATAATAAATTTAATTTGATATTTATACTAATGAAGTCGATTTCATGGCACCCAATTGTAACTTAGAAAAAACCAGGGTGGTGGAGGAAACAAGCATTTTTTCCTGTTAAAGCACACATAGTTTTATTGCTGTAATACCATGGTGTGAGTGGTGATGAATATTTCGCGTTGAAGCTCTGTGCCCATAATAAATAAAAACCAAGGATTTCGCAAAGTAAAATGAAAAAGGACAGGTGTTGGGTTTGATTCCGGGTAGGTGAGATTTTCCCTTTTTCTAAGTCGAAGCCTTCGTTCAGATTCAAAGATTACCCTAGTTTTCAAATTTCTCATACTGACCCGGATTGCTCACCCTGTATTCACGGACCAAAAATCTCGATACGATTTTCAAATAAAAATTCAGTACATCATAGGCTAGGGTGTTTCTTTTTACAATACTTTCTCAACAACAACATACTTTTGACATTGGTGATAATAAAAACTTCCCTTTTTCTAAGTCGAAGCCTTCGTTCAGATTCAAAGATTACCCTAGTTTTCAAATTTCTCATACTGACCCGGATTGCTCACCCTGTATTCACGGACCAAAAATCTCGATACGATTTTCAAATAAAAATGCACTTCATCACAGGCTAGGGTGTTTCTTTTTACAATACTTTCTCAACAACAACATACTTTTGACATTGGTGACAATAAAAACAGCTTCGGCGTGCTTCACCGACCAATCAGCAGGCACCTGTAATTGCGCCGCCAATTATTCTTAAAAGTCAATAATTTAGGGCTCGTGGAAGGAAACAATGCGCGTATTAATCAGACAATCTCAATGGCGGCTCTAATTAGGTCTGACAGTGACAGAGCTCCGCGAGCGGGGCACACTGTTTGCGTGTTGCAGGCCGCATTCATTGTTCGTCGGCATTGTCCCGCCCGCTTTGTCCTCCGTACACACTGTTTATTACTATTGACTATCTAGTTGGATATTTAATATAAAACGTGCGTTTTTTAATTCTACAAGGGCCTTGTTGATAGGTACATAATTGTGGATTTTTAAATGGAATGCATATTTTTTAAATTTGTGCCCAAGGGCTAAATCGAGCCGTATTGCTAAATGGGGTAACTGTTGTCCGTCCTTCAGCCGGCTTGTCTTTCCCTATGTCACAGGTCTCCAGGTCAAAACCGAATAAAGTTACATAGCAAACGAATAAATAAACTTAACTATCTAAAACTTAGAATTTGTATTAAAGGTTGACCTGTAACCGAACTTTGAATTAGATACTCACTAAAACAATTACTAACAACTCCATTTCATACCTTTAGGACCAAAACGTACAAAACAATAAATAACCAGAATATTTTGATATCTGATTTGAAATATTCTGTACTGGTCTACAGTTCTAAGTTTGTTGGTATTTTAAGTTTTAAGTACTTTTACATACCTATGTATATAGAACCCTCTAGTGCGTTGCCCGATTCGCACTTAACCATGTAACGGAGAATCTGAATTGTGTAGTATTTTATATTACTTTAATGTCAAACGTAAAGACTAATATGGCTAAGTCTGTGTTGTTAAAAATAAAACCATAGTTCTATTGTTCAAAACTCATCGAATTTACTTTATTATAGTAGATTAACATTATTTTGTCTATGTTTGATATTGCCAATCGATTTCCACAACCTTTCTGCATCAACAGATGTGAGTGGTGCTACTGGCCCGTAGTTGTAAACCGATAAACCGACCGAACTTTTCTATGAAACAGCTGATTTTTTTTCGTGATTTCAGAGTTGGTTCCATAGTTACAATTCTTCATATACGTGGGTAGAACCGTAGAACACAGAGGTGATGATGGTGATTACGATTTAGATTTCACCGTGTATACGTAACTTGTGCACGAAATTTAAATATAATGAAATCCATGTTATACTCTCTAGTCTTCTGGATAAAACTATATTGAGCCTTTGATACGATAGCTTTTATTTACTTGGCAGTGACATCGTCCGAGTTAAAAACAATACCATAACAGGTACCAGGTACCAGGTACCAATACGGGTTTACCTTGTAGAATAGAGGCCCACAACTCATCACTTTGCCCAACTCCCGTCACAATTAGAATAGCTCCACCCAACAAAGCCAAACGTCATTACGTCACCACATTTCTGATTGTAACCAAGCAACTGTTAGTCGCTCTGCAACTGCCATTCGTTCAGAAACTATATCAATCGTTAAAATACTTCTTGAATTTGCCGCAAGGGGCGCTGGTATCACATACTACATTTATTTTGTTTTATTCAAGTTTTGATAAATAAAGCAAATTATGAATACAAAAAAACTGAAATATACAATAATACACTTTTTATCTGTGTTATGCTGTGGATTTTTATTATCTATTTTTAACTCAGCCGCCATTACTGTCCAGTAAATAAGTACTTAGGTCATGTGTAGAAAACACAGATGCTGGTATACCTTTAAGAAAGCCTAAAATACGCTGACGCAACGTTTATGCGGTGATGCGTCTACTGCGTCTACTGGTGGAGTCACTTCCAAAAGAACACCATTTTTAATGTTTTTGATGCGTTCAATTATTTTAAGCTTCGGTATGGCGGGTTTTAAAAACTGATTGTGTAGCGAAGACTTCATTACATTAAATTACTGTCCAGTAAATAAGTACTTAGGTCTTGTGTAGAAAACAGATGCTGGTATACCTTTAAGAAAGCCTAACATACGCTGACGTAACATTTATGCGTCCACTGCGTCATCTTTTTAACGCGTCTTTTACGTCGTCTGGTGTGTGTGGTATATGTTTCTGACGCAGTCAATTATTTTAAGCTTCGGTGTGGGCGGTTCTAAAAACGGACTGTGTAGCGAAGCCTTCATTCAATGAATTCCAAACAAACAGCCTAAAATACAATGGGATCTGATTTCCGAAATCAGTGCAACCTAGCGCTTAGCAACGGATGGTAAAGGTGGCCGCAGACATTTACAATGGGTTATCAAATCAACATGGCTGCTTGCTGCAGATGTGTTTAAACCATTGTGTGACGCAGCTTTGTCAAGCCCGATGACAGGCGGTGACAAAAGATAACTTGATTAGTGTTGGAAATGCTCTGTCATAACGTGAGGTTCAGGCACAAATCGAGATAATGTCGAGGTGACTAAACAGTATCTAGAGTAGAGGTTGACCTGGTATTATGTTATCAATATACGTTTTGTACAAAAAACAGTTCGATAAAATGTCAAAAACAATGTGGTTTTACGGAATAGAATAAAGCCCGTAAGCATTTTGTTATCGCCCGTTTTTAATATTCGTAAATAATGTATCATTATTGATGTCACGTTTTTAATTATGTAATTACTGTAAATAAGGTCTACTTTTTTATCATCCGTTTACTGTATCATAAATTTATGTAAGTACCTAATTAAAATATGTTCCTAAATGTAATTAATGTAATATTATATGTTATCATTTTTATTTATTTTAATCTGAATAAGAACGGACTTAATAAACTATTACTTATTAATCAGTTTAGCAAGTTATATCTATTAGTTTTGGGGTAGCATTTAATAATACATACAGACAGTGCAAGACAACCAATTAAATAAATAGATTTTTCATATCGACATAAGTCTGTTTCATCATTATCATCATTATGTCAGCCCAAGATCGTCAAATGCTGGGCATAGAGCGTTGCCGAAGTTATTAATTAAATGCGAATAAACAATCACAAATAATCAATCTAGTTAACCAATCAATAGTATAAGTTATAGCTTCCACCGATCGTTTCTTTCGCTTATCTATGAATCAACAGCCAATGCGAGGCGATATGACACATAATCAACTCATATACATAATTTACGTCCACAATAGAGCGGCGCAGACCACGGCATTACGCATATTAATCAGCCTATTTCAATGGCCCTAATTACGGCTGACACTGACAGAGTTACACTAAGCGGTGAACATTACACATACGCCACGTTAACCATGCAGTAGTTAGTTAAATAACCACGCTATTAACAACCTTGTGAGCTTAAGTTAGGAATATGTGCGATTTTGATAGAGGAATATTATGTTGGTGGGAATTCGAAGACACCGTAGTCTGGTGCGATGCCTATAAATTCGAGAGTCAGGTGTTTCTCAGGTGTCAACAATTATTGGGATTAAGGCTCAAGGTTTATCTTGATCTACTTTTTCAAAGATTGTGAATGTCCCTCTTTTTTAAGTCTGTTTAAAATCAATCACCCTAAGTGAAAAAGCACTATTTATAATGGTTGCTCTGATGAATAAGATTTTTTTACTTTGGGTCATCAAAGGTTTCATTATGACCGTAGGCTTTGATATAATGCTTAATGTTTATTTGGGCACAAACGGTACAAGTAAAGAAAAAATAACACAATAAAACTTACATAACACATTGACCAGTGAAGACGCCACAGTTAACTAATACAGTACAGAGCATAGCGTAGCATAAGCATAGCATAAAAAAGTAATCCATTTTAAATCGGGCAACACTATAAAGGATTCACTAAAAAAAGTCTATATTGGATATCGTGAAATAGACATATGTTTTTTTTTGTTTGTTTGTTGTGTTTGGGTGTTTGTTGTTTTGTTGTTATTTGTTTGTTTATTTGTCGTGTTGTGGTGTTTGTTGTTTGTTGTTGTTATTTGTTTGTTTATTTGCTGTTGTTTGTTTATTCATTTGTTTGTGTGTTTGCGTCTGTTATTGTTATTGTTGTTTATCGTATCCTAAAGCCATTTTTGTCGAATAATAATAAGGTTTTTTAGTATTGTTAATAATACAACCCTAACCTAACCTAACCGCTGATATTTTTGAAATACATTAAAAGTTGTCTGGCACAGCCAGCCAGCCAGCCACACAAAACCAGTTAACGACCAACTATAAAATATACTTCTACTATAAATATTATAAGGAAATTAGGGTATTTTACAACGATACTAGTAAAAATACTCACAATAGAATTCAATGAATAAGTATTAATTAAACTTCGAGCAGAAGTCCCTAAAACACTCACTGTTACTGTAAAAAAAGTGTTTATCTTATAAATAATTAGTTCTTAATTGTATATTGAAACGATTGCCCTCTTCTCCCTCGACTTCTTGACCTTACAACCAAGAACAGTCAATCCGTTAAACTGTTTATTTATTTTATTAAAAGTAATAAAGCATTGTTTTTAAGATTCTTTATAAATTCTTGATACGCTAGTAAGGCAGCGTTCTCACGTTATCGTGACGATAGATACTCGTGCAGTTTAAAATGTCGTGGCGTGTATGTTTAAACAGACTTGTTCATATAGCATAATACGATTAAACATCGCTTACGACCTTTCTACGTTGACGATACCCTGTCAAGACAACTGTAAGACAGCTGGAATGACAGTCGTCAACGAAAAAGGAAACGTGACAACAGATAGGTACTGCAGATAATGTTCCACGACAATCGACACACTCTGTCGAGATTTGGAGCCAGTCACTCAAAATGTAAGGATGATAGTTGACTACGAGACTTACGCACGAGAATGGGTTCGGTTCAGGGGGACTGAGTCGTATTTTGCACTGGTAAGCAAAATAACTTGTTTGTGTAATGACATGCTTAGAAAATGGTCTTAGTTTTATAAAGACTTACTTAGCAAAACAGCGTCGCTAGTGGCGTTAAGTAGGCAGAACGATCAAATTGTATAAGGTCTTGGTTGTACAAAGACTATGTTAGGAACGACTGTATACTATTTACTAAGACATTCTGCCCGATTGGTTGTTATGATCATTTGGACATCTTGCTTATAAAGTCGTAATGAAATAAAGACGTTTTACAACCAAACCCATTCGCCTGATTTGGAATATTGCAATGTGGGCGTTTTGCACAAATAATATTCAACTAAGACGTTTTGGTTACCCACTTTAATAATTTTGGTAGGAAATAGTCTTGGTGTGGATAAGTCTGGTGTAGATAAATTAATGTCAACACTAAACACTATTGAAGATAGAGGAATAGGTAAAATTATATTGTGTGCGCTACCATACTCACAAAGTATCTCATTTAGTCATAATAATAGAATAGCTCACTTTAACTCAATAATATATAATGCTATATGCTTTAATAAAAAATATCATTTCTTTGATTTAAACAAATTTATAAAGCGCCTTGATCTAACATCAGGAAAAATTCATTTGCCCAAGAAACATATTTTGACCTTGGTTGATCTATTAGCTTTTAATATAGAACCAAATAGATATAATAGTTCACAGCCCCAACAAGCCAAAATTGGCAATAATGCTTTGCCTCTTGATTTAAACTAAATTATAGGACAGCGGAAACACCCTTGAGTATAAATTTAATTCACCAAAATATTCAAGGTTTTTCCAGCAAAGAACTAGAAATAGGGTTGTTCTTAGATAATGAAAATGTACAAATAATGTGCATTACTGAACATTGGCTTAGACAAGATCAATTAATTTTTGATTTTTTAAATTTTAAATTAGTAAGTTATTTTGCCAGGAAAAGTGCCATTCATGGTGGCTCTTTTATAATTATTAAAAGTACTCTTAAAGCCAAAGAAAGAAAGGATATTGTAAAGCAATCGATAGAAAGGATTGTAGAAATTTCATGCGCAGAAATAGAAAGTTATATAATAATATGTGTTTACAGACCACCATTGGCTGATTTTTGCACATTTGAATCCACTATGGAACATGTGTTAAAATTAGCATGTAATAGCCAGAAGCATGTTATAGTTTGTGGAGATTTTAATATTAACTTACTTGAAAAGTCAAATAATACCACTAGGTTACTAAGTTTATTTAAATCTTTTAATTTAGGTAATCTGTTCTTTGAACCCACTCGGATAGGTGTTAGTAGTGCAACTTGCTTAGATAATATTTTTTGTAACTGCGATTGTTTGGATAAAGAAATATTTAATTGTTTTAATTCTGACCATAGTGGTCAGAAGGCATCTTTCATCTCTGATTTTTATCAAAAACCTCACACAATAACTTACCGACCTATAACTAGTAATCGTTTGAAATTATTCAAAAATAAAGTTCAGAGTAATCTTTCAGTGTTACCTTTTTCACAGAATGAATGTAATAGTATTTATAAAGACTTGTTTGGCGTAATTCTACATCAATTTAACAACAATTTTAAAATTAAAACTATTACTAGGTCGAAAACCAGATTTAGTGAATGGGCTACTGCAGGCATTCATAAAAGTAGAAATAGGCTTTATGACTTATATAGAGAGAGGGAGGACAATAAGAATGCTGATTTCCTAAATTATGTTAAGAAATATTCGAGGACCTTTAAGCAAGTTTGTTTAACTGCTAAGGCATTTTTTCTTAGTCTTAAACTCAAATCATCTGAGAACAAGGTAAACACTGTATGGAATATTATAAATAGAGAAACGGGAAAATCAAAAACTCGTGATAATCAAGTCACCCTGAACATAGGTAGCCATCCAATCACGTCAAATAAAGATGTTGCATTAGCATTCGAAGATTATTTTTCCAACATGGCAATTAATACTACGAAATGTCTTAAATCATCCGCGGTTGAAGCTCAATCATTACTTTGCACTTATGTCAGTAAATGTAATATAAACTTTGAATTCAGCCCTGTAAATTCAGATTCAATAGTAAAGATATTTAAATCGCTTAGTTTAAAAAAGACTGAAGATTTGTGGGGCACATCAGTTAAAGTGCTCTTTCATATCATAGATGTAATTGCACCCCATCTAGCATTAATTTACAATAATTGCATATCAGAGGGGATCTTTCCAGATCTCATGAAATATAGTAAAGTCATACCTCTTTTTAAATCAGGCGAGACGAGTGATATAACGAACTTCCGTCCCATTTCCATACTACCAGTTTTAAGTAAAGTCTTTGAGAAACTAATGCTGAAGGATATGTTAGGTCACTTTAACAGAAATAAACTACTTAGCAATAACCAGTTTGGCTTTACAAGAGGTCGATCAACAATTGATGCGGCATCGGTACTCATTAAATATATATATAACAGTTGGGAAACATCTTGCGACGCAATAGGAATATTTTGTGATCTTTCTAAAGCTTTTGATTGCGTGGAACATATGACCCTTATTTTAAAATTAGAACATTATGGATTGTCCAATAAAGCTTTAAGCCTTATGTCTTCTTATCTAAGTGATAGAACTCAAACAGTTGTTGTAAACAAAACGCAATCTGTTGGAGCTACAGTGAAAATAGGTGTGCCTCAAGGCTCTATTTTAGGTCCTTTTTTATTTTTGGTTTACATAAATGACTTACCACCAATAGTAGATGAACTTTGCGATATTGTACTTTTTGCTGATGATACTTCACTAATTTTCAAGGTAGATAGAAAAACCGTAGACTACAGTAGGATAAACGCCACTCTAGTTAAAGTACATAATTGGTTTATTAGTAACAACTTGCTACTAAATGCCAAGAAAACTAAATGTGTTAGGTTCGCTTTGCCTAATGTTAAACCGGTAGATTCTAGTATTTTTCTAAATAACGAGTGTTTGCTAATGGTAGATAGGGCGGTTTTCCTAGGCATAACAATAGATAAAAATTTGCAATGGAGTCCCCACATAGCTGCACTGGCAGGTAAACTAAGTTCGGCAGCTTACGCCGTTAGGAAAATTAGACAACTAACTAATGTTGAGACAGCTCGCTTAGTTTATTATAGTTATTTTCATAGTGTTATGTCTTATGGTATTCTGGTTTGGGGTAAGGCAGCTGACATACAAACTATATTTGTGTTACAAAAAAGGGCCATTCGTTCTATTTATAATTTAAATTCCCGTGACTCATTAAGAGAACTTTTTAAAGAAATTAATATCTTAACTGTAGCGTCTCAATTTATTTACGAGAATATTATTTACGTTATTAAGAATTTAGATTCGTTCACCAAAAACTCAGATATACATAATTTAAATACTAGAAATAAAAATAAAATAGCTATTCGAAAATTCCGTGTCCGTAAAGTATATAAATCATTTGTTGGTCAATGCATTCATTTCTATAATAAATTACCTGAAGTAGTTTTAAAGTTACCCTTTCCAGCACTTAAAAAATATTTGAAAAGGTCGTTAATGTCTAAAGCGTATTATAGGGTCGAGGACTATCTAACAGACAAAAATGCATGGCCTACACCCGAAACTTAGTCAATAGTAATTTGTTCAAATGCAAAGGCTTTATCCTGCTTTTTCTTGTCTGGGGGACACCGTTGATGCAGGAAAACATATCGAAACTTTTATGTGGTCATCTTGCACCATCTCATATACACATATATAAGTAGGTAGTTGTAGTTATTTTATTTTATTCTTTTCTATCCTTCTCTCCCGTAAGATTTTTGGCATGTTTTCCTGCTGAACTACTGTTATTTGATATTATATTTAATTTAATACTTGTAGCTTTATATAATGCTAGATTAAGTTGTACATACCATTGTAATATGCAATATGAAATAAGTTTAAAAAATGACTGACTGCTGAGTTTCTTGCGGCGTTTCTTCTCAGCAGTGGTCTCCTCTTGGGAAGCGCTGGTAGTATCTTGACGTGTAAAAGTGCCCGAGCGGCCTACTTACTAAATAAATTTCTTTTATCTTTTTATCTTTTTTTATCAAGGCAAAATGCAACTAAGTCCTGCCAAACCGAACCCACGAGAATGTCATCCCATACATTTTGAGTGATAGAAAAGAAAAACTCAAGTAGCATTTACATCTTCGCTAGGGCTTATGGTAATAGCTAAAAACGATAGTCGTCCAACGGTAAATACGTTACGAATCAATGGGAACGCAGCCTAAGACTTTTAAAACAACGCAAAAGAAAAAACTATGTTCTAGTTTATTACGTTGTTTGTATTTTAGCTTATAAAAGGCTAATACAAAGGCTCTTCGCATGAAATGTGATATTTTCTTGTGAACTTAGTGACTCTGGAGCATCGTGACTTACAGTGTATAAATAATATAAATATTATATCACTGTGAGTTAAATAGCGTACTCTGAATAACGTGGTTGTGGTGGAATAAGGTGGTTTTAATGTTAGTGAAACAAAGGTTTCTTCGTTAGGTTATAAAATAGATTTAAATTTAATCACTTTTAAAACAAAATCAAAGTTGCAACGCGGTTAGCGGTTTGATTTCCGGAAAGAACCATTATTTTTGTGATAAATGTGAGTTCTTTTTATGACAAGGAGAAGGCGAATGAACACACATACCACCTGACGGTAAGTGGGATCTGCGACCCATACACATTTGCATTCTCAAGATGTGTTGCCCACCCTGAGGACCAAGATGTAATGCCTCTATGATAGTAATTTCACCAGTTGTCGTTTCCCCAACGGGAACATGATAATGTGAACACTGTTTCTTGGCGGTAAGTTGAAGGATAAAATAGTGGTACCACTAAAATTTGTTTATAGATCTTGATCTTTTTTATTTATATAAATACAAGCTGTTGCTTGCGACCCGTTCGCGTCGAAGTCGTTTATAGCCTTGGGAACAATTTTCCATTCGCTCCAAGGTCAGAGGATGTACATCGACATCTTATTTATCGATATCAAATCCCTAGAACGTGCCCCAAGTTTTCACACGCGTGCTTCTCAGTTATGAGCTCATACATGCTCCTAACAGGATTTTAAAAGCGAATTAGTAAAACGAGTATGATATTTATACCCGGCTCACCTAATTAAAATTGCACCGGCCATCTGGTCCGCGACCTGGCATTATAACTCGCCGTCCAACTCCTTCCATGTTTTATTTGCAACAAAACGTGCCCCCGCTTACTTCAACAACTAATCAAACTTGAAAATGTGGCGATTAACAATTAAAGAGCTCCTCTAAACTAATTAAAAATGAGCATCGTCATTAAACCGGGCGCTTCTTCGACACAATTCGGAGTATTTAAGTGCTTACGCGACCCGCTTCTGTCCAGGGCCAAGTTCCGAATAAAGAATTAATTATGAAGTGGGGACGGCCAAGTTCCCGGCGGCCGACTTGCGAGTTCAACCGGTTACAATTTGTGGGAGTTGCAGGTGTGACTCGGGTGAAAACTTGGACTCTCCTACACACGCTTTGTTGCCGCGGATGATAAAGTTGATTTGAATCGCAGATTGTAGGTGTATTATAAACTTGCTCGTCACACGGCTCTGATGGAACTTGGCGTAGTTGTTTACTTTAGTTGGGAGGTTTTCCCGTGTTAATATGCCTGAATCAGGTTTGTATTGTTTATTTTAGTTATTTAGCAGTTATATAGTTAGCGCATACTTATAAACGTGGAATTACCGTGGGGTAGTTAAACCATGCTTCGTCCTTATCTGTCAAATTCAAATGTCACAATGACAGATAAGAATAAAGCATGGTTTAGCTACCCCACGGTAATTCCACGTTTATATGTAAAGGCAATATTGTTTAGTGGTAATAAGTTGTTTGAATAGTTTTGGATATGTTGAGCTTCTATTTGCTAATTAATCCAATTAAAAGTTATTATTATCGGTGAATAGAACGTGTTAGGTCTATGTTTAATTAATATTTCACGATTGGTTTGGTTAGTTCTGGACAATATATAAATATGTGTTTGGTTCAATGTTGTTTTTATTTAAGGATATATTTGTCCCCCAAAAAAGAAATAGGAATCTACCATTTGGTTTTGATCTATTCAAAAAACATGGCTTATTATATTCTCAATAACAAAATAAAATCCTCAACAAGTTTCGTCAAATATCATAAATAATATTGCAGATAATAATTCTCGACTAACTTACTTTATAAGCGGGTACAATTCCATACACATTCTTCGTCAATGCACTAACCAACTTATCATAAAAAAATTATACGTTATTATAAAATTACTCACTTACCAAGTCCAATAATGATAAGTCAGACAAAGATGTCATGGTGTGTCGTGTTTGCTCAGTAATACCTAAGGGGAGGTTATAAACTGTTTGCAGACCCATTAAGTAGTTATAGGTAAACCGTAGTGGTTAAGCATTGTGTGCTCGTTTACCTCATCCACGACACGAAGAAATAAATTTACCCCATTTTGAACTGACTCACACAAGAATAATTTAGAACATAATTGAACACACGTAACGTTAATATAACGTTAATATAATGCGATCGTCATATTTATTTGTACACGTTTGCAATAGGGAATACGCATGGATTTTTTAATAGCGTTTCTCAACAAAATATGAAAATACCGTTAAAGAGATCACCGAAAGTGACATTAAAATTTAAATCGGTCAAAAAATACGCATGATACAAGCATTTTAAACTGCTTTTAAACAGCAATTAGACAGAAAGATCCGATATGCACTGTGACGTCATGTAACTGGTAGGTCTAGAAAGCGATAGGAACAATTTTTGTTGACTTATACCTTGGTTATATTTTTATAGCTATTTAAAAAAAGATTTTTCACAACTTTGCGATGAATCAGCGCATATTGAAGGTGTGAAAAAATGACTTGAATATTCCCTATTACGTATCGAAATACAAGACTAACGGCCGCATGCGTCATTTAATGATTTTTCATACACAAGTTTGAAAAAGGAACGAGTTAATTGACTCTAAAATGTCTCTGAGTACGGCGGTAACCAACTCAGGCTATATTTGTTGCCTAAGTGGTAATGTGGAAACTGATAACAGAGTTATAGCACTCTAGGTTCTATCGTGGAGTCCGTGTGTAGGGTAGCTAAGCGATGGGTGTGTCCGATAAAGGCATGAAATGTAATTGATTTAATAGCTTTTTATTATACGTTAATATATTTCTTATATGATTTCAAATATTACTGTTAAGCTATTGAAATATAAGCAACCGATATTTAAATTGCTAGAATGGCTACGATCAAAATCGTACAACCGAAAATGAACTTGTAATTGTTAATTTCCTTAACCACTTTTTAAGACATTTTTTTAAATTTAGTACGGGTAGGTATTGACAATATCTTACTATAATTAAAACGTTACCAACTAAGTGTAAGTAAACCTAATAATAAGTGAATTTAGAAGGTATTTACAAAACAATATTGTAGTTACCATTCGGCCATCCACGAACTTAACATGGTGGCATCACGCAATAAAATGTCACAAGGAAGCACCATGGAGTAAGGAGACAAGGATCCATTGGTCAATTCGAGTAGCGGAGGCCCAACAGGAGTAATTAATAGCTGTAATTGGTCATCATCTGTTGAATGTGCTGGGCATTAAATGGTAGGCCTTAAGCAGTGATCGGAAATGTTCAGACAACAATGAACGTTGATAGAAATAAAACAAGATTTATTAAATAGAATAGAGATGAATTTATTGACATTTGACACAATACTCGTACATATAACACAAATAGAAAACAAAATGAACAGTATGACAAAGTTAAGGGTATCAAATATTGACAAATAGGGGATTACTCAGCATGACCGTGGCTTGGCGGACCACGACCTTCGGCGCTGCTTTTCAGTGGCCCCTATTTGAATGACTTCACTAAAACCGGTGTACACAACAAACAACATATTAAGATAAACATAACATTCCAAACGAACATTAACAAGGCAGAAAAAACAAAAAATAAAATAAAATATGCAATCAAAAGATAATAAAAAAATGACATTTGACACAGTGAAGAAAGTCAGAAAAAAAACATGAAAATGTAACCGCTGTATAATATAAAATGTATGTATGTAAACTATTCAAATTTGCAAACTGATTTTGAATCAGTTCGCGTTAATGAAATGGGCTGAAAGGAACACGTATGTACCTATAGGTATGTGAACCGAATGACTGTGCAATATTATCGTATCCGAAGGCTGATCTGATGTCCATCATCAGAGTCGAAAGGTGAGAAGATCTCCGCTACGCTCAATATATACCCACTTTGTTGGGACATATCGGTCAGTCAGAAGGAAAATAATGTGTTTACTGAAATTCATACTGAAGTCACGGGCCGTAATTACAGTGGAGGTATGAGAGGAAACAACACTGGTTGGTAAAAAATAAATAAAAAAATACAGACATTAAAAGCGGTCATTTTCAACATATTTAACATTATATCGTGTCTCAAATCTAATCAATTTGCGTTACTGGAGGATTTTAATTCATAATTTCGTCAAATACCAATCAATGTTATTTCACAAGTTTTTCTTCCATTTCCTGCCTCAAATCGCTCAAGATAGTAATGCCAATTATCTACAGGAAGTATCCAAGCCCAGGCCCTGGACCGGGAGAGCAGGACACGATTACAGCTGACAGGGCAATTAATAAGGGCCGATGGCGATTGAGCACGTCACCCGCTCGACCGGTATTAATCATAGGTGCCGGGTGCTATTACGTGTTTATATTGCCATCAATTTTTTTCTGACTCGATTATGCGTTTTAAATGTTTTGCTGTTTACAATGCGCCTGTGTTTATGTACAGTAGAGTTCATAAATATGTGTACACTTTAGTACCTTGTCTATTTAATGTCATGTTTAAATTGCCACACTTATATAAATTGTTATAGTGATAAGGTACTAAAGTGTACACATATTTATAAACTAACATGCAAAAAAAACAGGGGCTTTATTCTACTGGGTTAAACTATATTCCATTTGAAATGTTAACTTATTGTTTTTAACTCGGCTTCTATCACTGTCATTTATGTAAGAGCTATCGTTACCTTGACAAAACAATAACATGTCAAAGGCAATATGGTTCTACCCGGTAGAATAGAAACTCAGATTTGCTTTAAATTTCATGGAAACTAAATGGAAAATGGCCTACTAGTATGCGGAAACCTGCTGCTACCTATTTATATAAAGGACGAGCTCTCTAGCTATCTGTCTAAATTAAACCGGCCAGAAATGTTAATTGAAGTCCTTTGAACAATAAACCAATAGCTCGTTGTTCAAAATTCTATTCGAAAACACATTTTAACGGATTTCACACTGTTTCTCAAATCATATAATGAGTTGAAATCCTAAAACTTCCCCGACTATTTTGCGCAGCTCGTTGTTCCATCACGTAATTCATTTTAGACGAGTGGGTTTATTACAAGAAAATAGTACTCTTAGTGGTGTAGTTACCTACAAAATGATTTTAATCATCGAACAAGAAAGAAGGTTGTAATAAGTGTGAACTAGGTTGTCTAAATCTGTTTGTACCATCGTAGCGCGAAACTGAATGGACTGATTTCTATGCATTTTTATTGCTATGGGAACTAAATTGTACAAATTATTTAAAGCTAAATTTGGTGTTATTGGGTTGTATTGAACAAGTCATTTGCTTGCTTCAGGAGTTTAAAATTGTAAAGTAACAAAGTATCCAATATGAGTTGTAAGCTAAAAATCATGAAATTGTAAAATGCAAGATTATCTATGTCAACTCATAGAGTTTGTCATTGTAATTGGACCCTTGCGTGTCAGTTTTCATAATTACGTCTTGTTTTCATGATTGTCGCTGTCACGCCGTTGCCTAGGGCACGACGGGACGTTAATATTATTATTAATCAAATTGTCACTCCGCGCTATATAAATACCTCCTTAGTTTAAAAAACGTAATCTGACGGTTTTCTGTGAAGCTCTTGCTCATATTTAAAATTGTCTGCTACAAAATACTTTTTGTATTAGTCATAATCGTAAGAAGTTCGGCATAACCTCGCATGGTGCGTGATTTTAAACTAAAATTACTTTACTATTGTCGAACTGTGTCGAAGGGTTAGAGGTTAGGCAAAGCCAAAAGTAATAACGTTAGGACTCACATCAATTATTTATTAATTCGGTCAAATATAAATAATTAATAACAACTTTGTAATAAAAAGGAATAAACATAATGTTTTCAGACACATTAGAGACTTTAAACATAACCTCACGAAACCGTACTGAGTACCGTCAACGTGCTGAAATGCAGTGAACGTTGACAGTCTGTAGAAATTAAGTTAGCAGGGTCCGAAGAGCGACTTCGGTGTCCATTTGATCTTCCATTGGCGCTTTAAACTTTATAATTGGACCGTAAGTGAAATGGAACAGAAAGTGGACAATACTGTTGCTAGGATTCGCTTCTATACAACTGCTTGTAGCCATTGTGTGGGTAAAACAAATTGAAATAGTACCGATGTTTATTTTTAATGCATTACATGGGCGGATTTCTTTGAACTGGCAACATTATCAATAAATTTTAATGGAAGGTAGGTTAAATTATCGATGAAAAGAAGGCAATAGATACAATTGTGACTGTTACGTTTGACAGAAACAACAGAAATGGCTTTGAAAAATGACTGTTATGATTTAAAATTCTTTTGTTTTGTTCCTAGCCATCGATCATAAGCCAGTCTAAAGCACTATTGACACAAACGCAAAGTAAAACTACCGTGAGTAGAGTACTTTAAACAAAAGCTCAATATAATAGAATATGTTTGCGGATTTCAGTTTTTGCTATGCTCGTAATGACTCATGTTTTGTTACACAAATAAACGTTACAGTATTTTTAAAACTAAAATTCTTGCTATTTCGATACACGTACTTACTTCAAATCATTTTCCCGGAGCAACATCTCCACTCCCGTATTATGCAACGTGCACCAACCAGGACGGTAATTCCATCAAGCGAGTGGAAGGAGTGATCTCGGGACGCTTATCGGGCACCTGTGGACTACTGAATAAAGCCATCCATTTCGACGAATAGGACCACACTCTATATCGTGCATTTGCGAATTGTAACTGTATTGTCTGGATGCACCTTGCTGTATTGTTGACAGGTTATAAAAGTCACTACTATTTCTTCGCTTTCAAGGAAAATATTCAAGTATATACCTACAAGCAATATATTACATGCGAATTACATTTTGCAATCCAACAAAATTCACATGATGAAATTTTAGTCTAATATAATATATTAAATGTGCTCCAAAATTCCTCCAACCATTTATTCCTAAATAGCCGGTCGTATGTTACTGCTAAAATATACAATTTCGCGAACAAAGACTAGGCTAGCAGCAACATACAGGTGTTACCAACTGTGTCTCAATTCCGAGCTTTACAAGACCACGAAATCTGTCCCCGTCGAGCGCCGCTGGCCGGCTGCACTTCAAACTAATAGACGGCTATGCTGCCCTGGTTTTAATTTCGGTGCTTTTTGATTTACGATGTCCATATGAAAGTGCGAACGCTGCGTGCAACCTTTATGTTACAACCCTCTTCGTTACAAGCAACTACCCCTCCAAGACCGTGTATAAGACGAGGTGCGGGGGCAGGGTAGCCCATGAGTCGTTGGTGCTGTAACCACGCTGCCTTTTCAGGTCTATAACGTAGAATTAGTTCAGCTATTCATTACACGGCGGCACGCGGTGCGATGTTGATTGCTTATTGAACTTGTTGATAGTTGACGAGAATTGCTGTGAAGACGGAAATAGCAAATTGAGGGCAATTTGGAATTCATGGAATGCAGTTTTGTTGCACGTCACCATTTTGATATGCAGTTGAAGGGTATGCAATTAACTCTAGTTTGCTTGGTATGGAGTAACTGTATTCTTCAACGTTTGGTATTTAACTTGTGGTATTTAATGGTAAGCTGTCACACCGACGGAATAGATCGAAGTTCCACCTAAAAGTAGGTACTTACACTAAGTCATCCTTATCTTATATAGTTCCTGTGATTTATTTGGATGGAAATTTTCAGGTATCCGAGTGTACATTTAAAAAAAAGTGGATTTGTTAAAGCTCGAGTTACAATAATTTATTGATTTAATGTATTTTTTGATAATAATATCTTTTATATATGATAAAAATGGTTCATTAATGTTTTTTTTTACCAAGTCATAATTTGGCAAACTAGATCATTTTACAAACTTTCATTTCGCATACAACGCGCGTACTTCCTGCGATTATTTTATATTTTTTTGCGGTCAAAAGTCTAACATAAGCCTAAGCGACTAATTTTTAATGTTAAGGGTTTAAGCACAAATACATTTTTGCGAAATGACGGTTTTTAAAATGAAAATAGTTTGTCAAACGTACTTTTGGTCGTAATATTAAGTTACTACCCTACGTATTTATTCCTGTTATTTCCTAGCCGATTGGCAAAATACTCCCAATGATTCAACTATAACTTTAGTATGACAAATGAAAAATAATAAACGTAATTTGTAAAACGTTTATAACTCCAAAACCTCACGTCCAAAATGTTAAAACAATTTTAATCGGAACATCGCTAAGTCTTGTACATTATAAAGCACAATCCCAAACGCGGAGTTGCATAAAATAATTGTTCCAAATGAATATAGCATTCAGTTGCATAATAGAAGATGCAGGTTGCAACAAGAATAAGACCCTTGGCACAGTGGAAACGACGTCAGCATATTTCGATATTGGCTTGCCAAGTTTAACCTGACGGCTTATTCTGGGACTTTGACAAACCTCGCACGATATTTTACAGCATTCAGTTTATTACTGCGTTACTCGTTAAATTGTAAATCATTTGGAAAAGATTATTAACAGAAACGTAAAGCTTGTTTATACAGATGTTCCGGTTTCACAGTTTGTGTTGCTTTTTGAATGGTGGGTATTTTGGGTATGTTATTGTCATTTCAATAACTACTGAGGCCATAATATTTATACCCACCTTTTAAAATAATTCTTTAAGTATATCTTCTTTTACTTCTTTTCTTATTCTTATTCTTCTCGAAGAAAATGGCTCAACCTCTCAATTATTTTTCTTGTGTTCTTAAATGTCAGGGAAAGTTTTGTATAAAAAAACGGCCGACGCTGGGCTCGAAATCCTAGTTAATAAAATTTGTTATTCCACAAGAATAGCTCTGCAGTGGGATATAGACTCATAATGTATGTATGTAATCATTTTGAAGGTGAATTTTATAGCTTGAATTACGGTCTATGACCCTTCTGAGGTACAAATCCGCGCGAAAAAAACAACGGCTGAATTTACGTAAGTCTCAAGTCTAGTCTAAGGGAAATATGACCTATGGGTGGCTCGGTAGGTTTTATGGAATTATCAAGGAAAATGTGCCTAATGCGAGTAGAACGAGTAATTTTGTTCATGTTTTTTGGTATTAAAAAAACACAACTTCTCTTCAAAATTGAATCAACGATGGTTGCGCGTGGAGAGTTTTCCATTTTCAAATACGAATAACAATATCGGTGAATTAATTGTCGTTTCCTGGAACCCATTTCATTATGGCCGTAAAAATAAACTAGAGCTGTTTTTCTCGTTGTTTGCTTACAAATAATAATGAAATTGGACGTGAAACAAAGTAAAGCTTTTTAAAGATATTTTTAATTAATCTGTAATACTCAGGCTGGTATAAAGCTGAAACGGCTTAGCGTAATTAACTATATAAACAGTAGGTATAGTAATAAGTAATTATATGTTTATTTATAAAATTACTCAAAACTAGCATCAGATCGCGTCGTGTCTTTGCGCAGAACTTAATTTGGTTTTTACAAATCTAACTATCAAATTTCCCAGGGTATAAACAAGCAAAAATATAAAATCCAGATGCCAAAACCTGTCAAGTTTCAGGTAATAAAAGGAATAGAGGCTGTGGGGTTGTGGTTATAAGGGTAGTTTTTATAAATTTTCACTACATGGTTTATATTCATTGAATTTAATTTAGTCGAATGCTTTTTCTACTGAAACCATGGTATTTTCAGGATAGCTTATACATTTATTACGTAGGTTAGGTAAGACTTGTGACTACAAAAAAACGTGTCGTGAGAAATGTCTTTTGATTAAATGAAAATTCTGCTTAATGATACGTTTGTTGAAAGGTGTTTTGATACAATAATATGTACCCGCTTATAAGATCTGCTCCTCACAATCTTTCACAATTAAAATAGTAAATATGAGGTTATGATTCTAATTATCATGTGATGTATTAAAAAATAATGAAATACAACTATGCATTGTCATATTATAAAAAGAACTTGTGCAGAAAATCAATATTTGCACTGTGTGTCCCATTGTGGAGGTAAGACAGACCGCCATAAATTACTAGCAGAGCAATTGAACATGTCCAATATGGCCATGTGCACATAATGAGGTGGTTTGTGTGTGTGTGTGTGTGACCGCTTGACTTCCGTATACCATATTTAAAAAAGGAGATCCATGGTACAGAAAGTCAGAATATATCGAATAAGGCCCAATTCCACGAAGCAGAGGTTCTGCACGTTTAGCGCTACAGAGTGATTCGAGGCGGAAGATTTAAGCCAGCAGGTGTTACTGTATTTTGTGTAAAATATTAAAACGAATGCCCGACGGGACAAATATAAATTAGACTTATTCTAAAATATTTATGTAAGAGGTTCCTGGAATTATTGAATTAATAGTAGCATTGAAAATTAATCGCGATGTTAGAAAATTGTACCTATAGTATATTTTTTCGTTTAAGTAGGCCATATTAGCTTACTCATTTTGTATATTAATATTACCTATTTAAACGAAACGTTTTCAGTAAGTAACTCTTAAAAAGTATTTCATGATTAGATTTGTTTTGAAGTTAATGCTTTCGAAATATTTTTAAATTACCGTATTAGCTATATACTAATTAGTTATCAATAATAACTGAAACTCAAATCTTATTTTCTATTGACATCATTATTTTACACGTTACCTACTTAATTGGAATGATTTATAATGCTTTGGTGAATAAATTGTAAAAATTACATTAAAAAATGCGGTGAATCCCACTTATAAAAACCCACCCTATATATCTGACAAAAAACACATTTAAAATAAAATAGTCGGTACGCCTGCAATAAAACGCTGCCTTATAATAAATTTGAACCCATGTTTGTACTATAAAATATGTGAACAGGTGCTTTATCATACGGCAAAGCCGTGTGTCAGAGCCGCGGGATGATGTACAGGGACCTCGCAGGCTTACTTACAGCCTCACTTTACAGGGATCATGCCAAAATTAGTGGTGGTTGTAATAGATTTTCTTGCTGCTTGGTGAAAACTGGTATTTTATTTATATATTTCATATGACATGATAAAATAATGTTTGTCTTTAAACGTTTTGTTATCGTATTGATATGATATTCTAGGCGGTAAATCAAATATCGTCTTTGACTTGTCATGGTATTGTTATTGTGTTTAGCTTGGCCGCCATTATCGTCACGTAAATAAGAGCTATCAAAGAGCTAAAAAAAGGTTGACAATACGGTTACAGGTTAAAAATGATATGGTTTTTACCGCCTAGAATAGAGGCACTGTAAAGTAAATAAGTACTAAATACGATAAAATACAGTCGATATTAAAGATACGATGAATTTTTTTTTTTATTACAATGGATAAGTACAAGAAAGTTTATTTTCTGAAGAGGTTTTTTATTGGCTCACAGGTTACATATGATAATAGAATTAAGGCTTTGTGTAGTACTTACATCTTTAAAAAGATTGCTTGTGTTGTAAGTGTGTTTTATGTTTTTAATTCAATCTACTTTCGCTTTCATAAATCTGTGATTTCTAATATTTTGGGTATAAGTTTTCGTTTTGTAGACTAATATAACAACTATCAAATAATAAGTACAATACTGCAAAAGGCAAGAAATATCATATTATTTTTTATTAAATGGTTCACAGCAGTAAATGCTTCCCGCATAACACTATCGTAGCCTAAGATTTATCGTATTTATCCAGTGATATAGCATGATTATGAAATAGCATAGCTAAGTCCGTTTCAAGCGTCAATTTTTATGTTTCCGTCAAAAGGCAATTTTGTTTGCTTGCTTCTTTCTCTTGAACTAAGACCTGTTTAGTGTTTAGTACAAAAACACAAGTTTTAAACTCAAAGCATTGTTGAAATGGGGTACTTAAATCAAAAGTTTTTTTACTATCATTATTTGTTGGCTCTAAGAGATGCCACAAAATCGCTTAGACAATGCACGGTAAAAGTAATTACCGCCTTGGGAGCTATAAAGAAGTTAATAAGAAGAAAATAGAAGTACGAAATAAAGTATTCTTAGTGAAAATGGAAGAAAACGAATACGTTCATTTATATACTATGTATTATAGTTAAAGTATTAGGTACTAATATTTTATTTGTCTGATAAAGGTTGTGATATTGATCACTTATATGTGTCTGCGTAAAGTAAAAATTTAGACTCGAGTATTTTTATTCAGATAGGCAATTTTATTTAGTTTCAAGAAGCATTATAAACTGCCAACTCATGGTTTAGAGTCACAACATTATATCACGAGTAATAGTAAATAAAAGAACGAGCATAAATGCGATTAATCAGTATTTACTCTCTCCGTCAACTGCCCTTAATCAATTTGTCACTACTTGCGCGGAATCTATCCTATTTATAGAAATAATAAAAAGCCCTTGTCCCTAGTTTCTTTGTTGTTTGCAAAAATAGGTTTTTAATCATTTTAAACTCACGTCAAGTAGCTATAAGGTCGATTGTAAAACTATTCTCTCTAGATTCAAAACAATTTAAATCTACCTGTAAGCTGTAATATCTTAGGAAATTATCACCAATTTTTTTTAAATTATCATGGAGATGAAAAAACAGCACACAGACACATCAAGTCTTTCAAGAAAGTATTCTCATAATTAAATTCAAATGGTACCGTAAGATGGGGTAAATACAAATTCACAGGGTGAGTGGAAATACAATCTAAAATAAGTCATTACTTGTTACTAATAAGAATAAGTGTTAAATTGACAAGTCGATTGGAAAATAACATTACAATTTTATTTTTATATGCTCCACTAAAGTAGAGGCTGTATTTCTATTTACCCTGCGAATCTCTTTTCACCTCATTTAAGGCAATTGAGTAAGTTGGCAGTTATCCCTGCAAAAGGTCCTAAGATCATAAATATGATATAATTCTTGCTTACCGTTAGGAAATTATTTTTCCGTAAGTGTGCAGGTATCTGCTGTAATAAAGATATTGTTTAAAATTTGTAAAAGTCTTCCAGTTAGTGTAGACATAAACACCTTTTAGCATTAAATAACCGTGATAGTCGAGAGCATAACCTATCTGAGATAAGTCGTAGTTATGGCACAAGGTCGGTATCTGCGGGTAAATTTGAGGTACCTAGAGTGTATAATTACTTTGGTGATAGAACATTAAGGAAACGTGCGCCATATGTGTTGAATAGGTTGCCCGAGGATATCCGGCAGGAGCCAAATGTTCGTAAATTTAAGAGGCCACCATCTTATCCATTAACCTACCGCCAAACAGCAGTGTTCGCATTGTTGTGTTCCTGTTTGGGGATAAGACAGCCGGTGTAATGACTAGCATAGAGGCATTCCATCTTAGTCCTCAGGGTTGGGAACGCATTTGCAGTCTTATGCTAATGTCTATGGGTCACAGTTTCCACTTACCATCAGGTGGCCTGTGTGCTCGGTTGCCTGCCATATGCCACAAAAAAAAAAAAAAAATAAGCTACACACACACACACACCTGTAAGCTATTTATATGTAAAATAAGCAGATTTATTTACGGACACAATCCTGCAGTGAAAATTTTCTAACATTTTTGCAGGCCTTTAATATTATTGTACCATGTTGTTTGTATTAAATAAATAAATAAATAAAATAAATCTTATCTTACTAATATTATAAATGAGAAAGGTTGGATGTTTGACTACTGAATAGATCGGGATGAAACTTGGCATTAGGATAGGAAAGGGTTATACCGAAAAATTGGTCAATTCCCGAGGGACCAGCGGTAAACGACTTCTTCGCGGACAAAGTCGCGGGGATTCAATGTAAATTTTAAATAATTTAAATGCAAACCCTTAAGGAAACTAATATAACAACTACAAATATAATACTCTCAAGCTACTAGTATATTTAACAAGGGCAATTATCAAATTACGCGGCTCCTCATAAGCTCTTAATCAACCTGCAAAAGGGAATAACTTATTCGATTTATCCGCTAATAGAGCTAGGAATAAGCAAACAAGATTAAGTTGAAGTAAGGTATTATGAATTTATGACGGAAATCCTTTAATTCCCGAAACTGATGTTGGCATTTTAAGTTCCGCGGGAAGATCGGAGGAAGTTAGTTAAGCCGCACCGGTGCTTGCGCAGCGGACTTTGCCGGGAAAAATGTCTTATCGAATATTCGCTGAGTTGAGCAATCATGAGGAAATAAGAGGTAGAAAATGTGTAAATTCAGGGAGGAACAACTAGGAAATAGTTTTCTTTAAGAAACTATGTGATGTATAAAAAAAATGTCTTTAATCAATTAAAAAATTGTGAGCTGACAGTTTCTATACTCGTACACATTTCGAAAACGTTTCTCTCCTCTTAAACCTAGTCCGATTATTACGGTGTTTTAATATATTGTACATAATTATTATGAAGAAGTGGGTTTGACCGTTTTCATTAAAAAAAAAAACTTCAAAATAAATTAATTCATATACACCGTGTTTTTTTTGATTTACGATAACTTCGGCATATTACTAGGTATATCCATAGAAACTAATTGGTAGATTAGATTTTTAAATATTGCAAAAAAAAATATTTTTCACTTTAGAACAAAATAATGAAATCTTTTATCTTTGGTCATTCTAAAAGGGCCTTTAGAGTTAACTAATTATCAGTGTCAAATACGTCTATGTTTGCGTGACATACACACACAAGTAAAGATAACACTTGACAGGTACAAGATTGTCACTTTAGATTGACGCGTATACAAACCTAACAATTGGAAACTCTTTACTCATAAGTATTAAAAGAAAATTGTTGTTATCAATTAAGAGCCTTTTACACTAGTTTAACGTGATAGACTGATTAAATTTAAAAATTAAATATCTTTAAAACCGTTAGACTTATCATTTGTATGTCTTCGGGAAATTAACTTTGTTTGACCTAAAGAATGTTCGCTTAAAGTTATCGTAAATCAAAAAAAAACACGGTGTATACAAAAACAAATTCAATCATTTCTAAATTGAATTTTTGTACATACCGATTCATTGTCAGTTTAATGCAAATATCACCTTATTGTATCAGAAGAAAAAACTGAATAATATTCAAATTTAATAAAAGTAAAATAGACACCCTATAACTCCATCGAAGTTTTAAAACGAACTACCAACCAACAATTTATTAATAGCGCTTACTGTCATATAAGAAAACCCAAAGGATTATCCGACAGTATTGAATGAAGTGGGCAGGTACTCTGATGCAAGTCCAGTTATTACTGTGGCGTTTTATTTTGACCGGATAATAGAGCGCGGGTGGATAGGAGATTACCTTGGATTTAGCAATACAGTTTCCCCAGTCCAATACATAAAAGCGCAATCCATTAAATACTCTGGTTGTATTGTAGCTGTGTTGCAGAGTCGTGGCGATGGTTTTTAAAATGGTTGTTTTTAAACACCATTGATTTTCACGATTAAAACCCTAACTAACTTTTTTTAGGTAATGAGGCCGTAACGTGTCTTTGTCAATATGCAACCGCTTTTGAGATCATTTTTTTATTAAAGTATGGCCGTGGAGAATATTTAGATTAGTGATACCATTGGTTGGATAAAACCCTATTCTACTTTGGTTGGTATGTTTGTTTTTTCTTTTCTAGTTTCAGTCATCATACATAACAATTTAAATTTAAAAAATGTAAGAAAATTAAGTTCTGATCAGCGCTAACATACGAGGGTTTACCAATATCGTTAATTGTTAACGTTATGATGGCTTGAGAGTTCCTTTAGTATTTCAGATGTTATAATACGTAAGTTACAGGCCGACTTCTACCGGTCATATAGCTTTGATCCTTCCACTCTCTGGAACTTAGCAGTTTTAAGAGCTCAAAATACGCCTCGACATTAAAATATGACGTGGTTAATCCCTAGTTATCAAAGCCAAAAGAAGCAGAAATAAAATTATTCCCATAAAGAATAATTACTACCCTACATTTGTAATATGATAAAGCACAACCCTACACTTGCACATTCCAATCCTAATAGGTTTGTTAGGATTACCTACCTAATACATTAATATTATTTGAGGCCGGTTTATGTCCCTCGTTCCGGTTTAGATGATCCCATTGTTCGATATCCCGAGGGTTATAGAAAATGATTTACTAAGCAGTTTAAAAAGCTAATAGCTGCCGAGTAGTTAGATACCTTCGAAGCGGTCGTGATGAGAAATCTAGGTTACCTGTGAAAATGCATAACTGTAAATAAAAACAGGCGCTGGTAAACGTCATGTGGCACCCACTCAGATATGGCTATTTTTTATTGTATTATTTACAAAATAAATTGTGTGTTTGGGACATTTTAAAAGTAAAATCAATGTTTACTTATTACGACTAATTACATACCTACTTTAAGTAATCTTAAGATTACTTAAAATTGGGTTTTTGTGATTCAATCTCGCCAGAAAGGATGCCCGGTTTCTCGATTAAATTTGGCGTAGACATAGATTAAAGTCTGGAATAGCACATAGGTTTTTATCCTGGACAATAAGACGGGAAAACGCGACAGCAAGACTTCTACGCGGACGGGTTCGCGCGCAAAAGTGAGTATATAATTTAGGTACTTAATCAATTTTCGTCTCAAACACAGAGGGCCCTGCCAAGATGCACTACGCTAACTAGCGTTTCTATTTTCTATCAACTCAAAATATATGGATTCAACGTGATCTGTCATTAGCTTACGTCAATACTATACATTTTGTAGATTTTCGAAAAACCAGGTTAAAAATTAGGGTTACGTATTAAGCCTAGCCTAGAGCTTCAAAATAACAGCAAGATCAATTTGCCTTCATTGATTTAAACAACTAGATAGGGTCGTCCGAACAAAAATGTCACTTATGTTTGGTCAAGAAACAGTAGCGACATCTATCAGATTGCTTATAAACTACGTCAAACTGTATAGAACCATGTGTCAGAGTTTAAAAGTTTAGAAGTGCGCTGATTCATTGCGCTAGACACGCGTCTTCGTACTACGTGACGCGGCCGGGTTACCAAGCAACATCCATATTTACAATAATATTAAAAATACTTAAAATAATGGTTTACTCCAGTAATACATTACTTAATATGCTTACCGGAAAAAAGAAACTCCATCCTTGATTTTTGATACCTTTGAGGTATAATTATTGCACTTACTTATGACGCAACACGGCATTTTTGATTTTTAATACGACGTCCAACTTGGTGCGAGGTTGAAACGTCACTGTCACCATTTGGTGCTAGATTCTCAGATTTAGCACCAAATGAAATGGCCCATTTTATTGTACTAGAGGCCAGTCCATACGAAGTAATATATAAGTCTATGTTTGCCTTAAGCCGACTACACACGCGTATTGTAGTGTGATTGCCAACTTGTGTTGTTGATGCGATCGCGTTAATTACCCGCCCACTGGGGTGGAAAGATTATTTCAACTGCCAAATGCACAGTCGCAGATATGTCAAAGTGACATCTAGATATACTCGTGGGTAGATCCAAATACTTTATCTCACTCTAATAATATTCGAAATAAATTTTGTAAATTGTGTCAAAATTCACTAATAAACAATTCGTAACGATTCAAACAAAAAAAAAAATTATTAATCCCTGTGTACCTAATTAGTAGAAATGTCATATAAAACATCGTAGTAAAAGGTACCGTTTTGTATTTTTTTTGTTGAAACTGAAAATTTGAAGCTGCAATTTTAGTTATGCATTTCACAGAGAACATTGTTTGTCACTACCCTCGAGTTTTAGTTGCTGTTCACGCGGCAAACCGACTCGAATGCGTAAGTGACCGTGTTATTTATAGGAGAAACGCAAACGCGATCGAGACCTTTTTGTGTATTAAAAATAAACTAAAGGCTCTGAAATTACGCGACAGAAAATGTGCAACAAACAACTCAAAAAATTACGAGCGTTTGGCTTCACCCATAAAGTTAACGATCTGTTCCTGATCTTTGACTTAAGTATAGATTTATGTGTAACCTTCGTTCCTTGTCAGCAGAGCGAGCAGACGTCGCCGTTCCGGCGCTGGACCATCGGCAGCAGCGTCGGTGGCTCCTACCGGCACCACCACGACCCCCACACCATGTACAATAAGGTAGCACCACCACCTACCACCCTTTTACGAGCAGTCGTCCAAATAGATGGTCTTTCAATTGTCTCATTCCTGATGTAGGTAATCAAAGTAGGTCTTTATAACAGATTCCCAAAACATTAAAAAAATATGGTATGCTATGAATTTCTGATGATGTTCATAGAGTTGAGGATGGTGGAAACACAGGAACAAATACATCACATTTTCGAATCGCTTTTACAATTCGAAAACTTGTAAGTACTTTATACTTTTACGGAATTTATTCGTGACACGAAGGTCTAAAATAGACTTTTTTAATTTTTATAAGATAGTTGTACCTAGTTACCATGCGCAGGTGCATGATTAGCTATAGCTCAAGCGCTTCACTCGTCAACAAACTGGGTAAAAGTTTGGGGAGCATGGCGATTGTATAATAATAACAACGCATATAACTTTTTTTTTAAATAAACAATAAATGTAAATTACAACAAATACGAGAGCGCTGATTACAATCACCATAGAAATCATAATAAAAATTACTCGATTAAGTTACGTAAACGTTGCCTAAGTAGGTACTCGATGAAGAAAAAAGTTTGTGCTGCATAGAAGGCACGCGCAGCCATTAATAAACTTTACTATAAGTAACTAAATATTAATTCAATTCAACTTCTTTTTTATAGAAGCAATTAAAACTTGGAACGAAAACCATACGCTTGCTAATAGATTTTTGTACAACGTAATATATGATATCAGGGAATAATAATTGATCTCATTTCGGCAACACCCGTGTCCATTTTGATTGACTACTTGTATAATTATGCAAAAGCATATCTGCATATTTTCATTACAATCTATGCTTCCGGAATGGCCGACAATGATTCGCAGAATCAGATTAGCCACTCCGTTCAATTCGTACTGAACATATTACGAATGGAATTGATAAAATCGTCTGCGGTGCGAATGGAAATTTATTCGCTTTTACGTGAATTCAACGTCACGAATTGTGTTCAGTCTATCACGGTTTGGACGTTTCTGATACTATTTAGAAATACATTTAGGCATTGTCTATATCTGTAAATTCATAACATAACCTAAATGTAAAGTTTGGGAAAATATCTAATATTATCAGCTGAAAACCCGTGCTGTAGCTCTGACTGCATGATGAGTTAAGTTCTTTTTTGACCTAACAATAAAGCGCCCTCGATGCAAAAAGTCTCTGAATTCGCTACTTCTAATAAATATCTCTTTGTTATATTCTTTTACTTTAATTTTTTTTCCGTCCAATTGCTTGATTATGTTGGTTGTGTTGCAGTGTATTTTGTCAAATAGATGTTTTTTTTTCTTTTTTATGGCAATGAAAGGCACGCGCGTACTTAGGCCACCTGATGGTAAGTGGGTTCAGAGACCCATAGACATTTGAAATCTCAAGACTACAATCTCAAAATTGCAATCCTAAGACTTCAAATGCGTTGCCAACGCTGAGGAACGAGATGGAACGCTCTAGGCTAGTAATTTCACCGGTTGTTTTATCCCCACACCGGAACATAGCAATGCGAACACTGCTGCGTGGCGGTGGGGTAATGGATTAGACGGTGGTAGCAATCCGGACGGACCCTGCACCAGGTCGTACCACCGCTTAAAGCTAAGCTAAGTTTGAGTTTGAGCATGCTATAGGCAACACGCTGGTCTTGGAGGCGAGCTACGTGTCCAGCCCACTTCCATTTTAGTGCAAGAGCGCGTGTCAGACCGTCTGTTGCTTTTGTGATATTGCGTATTTTTGAGTGTCGTATTTACCAGCGGTGGACAAAAAGTGTGACAGCTTGGAATGGGCCAGTAGGCAAAAGAAGGAAAGGAAGACCTCGAAATAGATGGGAGGACGAAATAAAACGCACAGCGGGTCCAAACTGGATGATTTCAGCAAAATCTAGAGAAGACTGGATCACTTTGGAGGAGGCCTTTACCTGCACGGGGGTTCTTGCAGAATGACAACCAATTTAATTATCTTTAAAAAAAAAAAAAAACTTAAGTTTCAAATGTTACTAACACAATTTTTTTTTGCAATCCTAGATTCTGTAAGAAATAAAGGCTTTTTTATTTTTATTTATTTATAGGCAACACGGTACATGTGGCTCAGAATTGACTTTACAGCATGTGGCTTGTGTTCCTTTGCCAGAAAAAAGAACTTGATGGATTTAGTAACATGATACAAACTATCACTTCCAAAGTAACATTTTTAACAGAGTAGATATCCAGGGGACATATCAGGGGACCATCTCACACTAATTGATTAAGTCTTAAACTAAGCTAGGCTTGTAGTATGGATACTAGACGACGATATAAATACTTATATATATATATATATATATATATATATATATATATATATATATATATAGAGAGAGAGAGAAATAAATAAATAAATACTTAAATACGTAAATCTCCCAAGACTCATATTGAAATACACACGCTCATCACACAAATATTTGATGTGACCGGGAATCGAACCCGTGGCTGCCGGCTTCGTAGATAGGCTCACTGCTAACAAGTCCAACGCGCCGTCAATCCGTCGTTAGATCCTGAATAGTTTAGATAATTTGGTTAAAATGAGTGAACTAGTACGCAAATGAGGACATTTATTTCCGCAAGAGGGCTATTTGATCCCAGCTGTATTAATGTGGGAGTTCATTTGCGGTCGCTTACTGCGAGCCTTTATAATCACTTTACTATAAGTTTCTGTGTTTAATTAGTTACCCATTTTATAATTACATTGTAAAATTATCACATCTAAATATTCAATGTTATAAGGAGGGATATATTTATCTGATCCCCCTTACAGTCTTGACCTAATTTTGGGATCACTGTTAAACAATGTCGTGTAAACTTTTGGTGGATAAAGTACAGTGCGATAGCTCAAAGAAGGCGCTTCGGGTTTGTATTTGTCTCTCACTCGCTCTCATACAGTCTTATTAAGAGCAAGTAAGAGAGATGTACAAACCTGAAGCACCTTCTTAGTACATACAGACTGTTATATTTTATCAATTTATTATTCATGAATAAGCAATCTTACACAAATTACCAAGTTACAGAATAAGCAAGGCTTGTACAGTCACGGAATTTAATTCTTATACCATTTTGGACTATGTCAAAGTGACACTGTAAATAAAATCATAAGAAGTCATACGTTTTGATTAGACCATAGTCCAAAGTGGTGTAGGAATTAAATTCCGTGACTGTACTGTAAAATAAAATATAATCATATAAAATCAGTAAATTATCTTACACACTATATTTGATCTTGCGCCTTCTGCGCAGTACGGTCAGCCTTATAAAGTACCATTATAAATATATATGCGTACTGCATTTTTTTAAATATAATAATATTTTTTTATGTTTATTGAATAATTTACAAAATCATACTTAAGTCTTAAGTCAAGATCTTTGTCACTATTCACATTAAATACGAGTATAGACCAAAAAAAATAACTCACAGTTTTTACATTCTAATTTGAAAGATATGACAATTTTAAGAGACCAATTTCATTAATTTGTATTTGACCCAATAGTTTGATTTAATAACTTTATTTAATTAGAAGACATTTTATGGATGACATAATTATTTTACTTTTGGGATGGCATTTTCTAATAAATTACAACAATTAAATGATATCTAATGATAACAAGTGATTGTAATAGTGTATTACAACATACTATTTCAAGCAGTTTTCGCCTAAACCGTAAGATGGCTACAAACCGAAAACGAAACTCAAACATAGGTTATAAATATACTTTTGTCGAAATATTCCAAATAGATAAATATTTCACATACTGAATAAATCATAACGGCTTTAAAACCGAATTTTTCGAAATGGTTTTCGATTTCGAGTAATTGTAAAAATATGAACAATCCTAAGTCAATAAGTAGATAAAATAATCTAATTGAAAATAAGAATACAAACAAGCAAGGAAATCGTTCATTGTGCTGACCAATTAGACTCAACCGTGTCCCTTTCATTGGTAAATGGTAGGTACGCCATTATAAAAAAGCGTAATCTTTGGTAAAAAGTGAGGTCTATACACCTCTATTTGTCTTTATTTTGTTTTCCCAACAAAGATAAAGAAAGAACGGGACCGGCGTTTTAGTATATGGCATAATAATGCCGTCAATATAGCCTACCTATTGTTATGTAAGGTATCGAGTATACATAATATATTAGTTAACGCTCAGGATATCCTGTTTAATTGAGTAACGATGTCACCCACGCTTACCTGTATGTAGTACATACTTACACGTACCTAAGCACTTAGTATTCATACAACGTGCGTATTCTAGACTAGTGCATATTTAACTAACTAATTATGCATGTATGTATGTATATATGTCAATACTTTATTGTAAAAACGGGAAAATAACAAACAACGAAATGTACAAAGGACGAAATATAATATACATCGTGTTTTTTTTTATTTACGATAACTTTAAGGGAACGTTCTTTAGGTCAAACAAAGTTAATTTCCCGAAGACAGACAAATGATAAGTCTAACGGTTTTAAAGATATTTAATTTTTAAATTTAATCAGTTAGTCACGTTAAACTAGTATAAAAAGCTCTTAATTTATAACAACAATTTTCTTTTATACTTATGAGTAAAGAGTTTCCAATTGTAAGTTTGTATACGCGTCAATCTAAAGTGATAATCTTGTACCTGTCAAATATGCCTAGTAATATGCCGAAGTTATCGTAAATCAAAAAAAACACGGTGCATAAAACGAACTTATCTATTTAAGGGATCTCTTCCATGTCTTTAGGTCACAGATCCCACTTGCCACCTGATGGCCGGTCTGCTCGTTTGCCTTTTCCATACGAAAACCAAGTAATTTCAGTTTGAATGAACGCTTGAACACATAATGTTTAATAAAACCAGCCAAGTGCGAGTCGGACTCGTGCACGAAGGGCTCCGTACAATCATCTTTAAAAAATCACGTTTGTTGTATGGGAAATATTTATTTTATTTTAATGTAATTATTTATCTGTAAAGTGACCGTATAATTAAATATTCTGTGAATATTTCAAGCGTCTACCTGTTGCCGTTATTTATATCGAGCAGAAACGGAAAAAAAAATACGTTTGTGGTATGGGAATTAAATAAATATTTATTAATATTATATTGTTATAAAACAGTGATTCATGAATATCCATCCTTAAGCCTATTTATTCCGGGCAATACGTGTTATAGGATAAATGGCCCTCTTACGGGCCACCCTCCGGTAACTGGCCACTTTTAAATAATATGTATAAACTTTTTTAAGTGGCCAGTTATTGACGATTTACCCTATCTTGTTGATAATATGGATAATTTCGTATAGATCAGACGGTTACTTAAACTATGTATCAATGCAAGTATAAAAAAGAAGAACTTATTTGAGGATGATTTTTAACCCACAAAGCAAGTTATAAGTTGAACGTGTGTATCCGTGTATGGCATTCTAAAGCCCAAACGAAATGACCAAAAAGGACGCTGTTTTTTTTTATTTAGTCCAGTTTAACAGGATGAGAAAGAAATACATAGTTAAATATATATATGGTTATTGTTGTACTGTCAAGTGCAAAAATATTAGGTACCTATCGAAATAATCCTTTCATAAATATATTACGAAGATCTTATTACTATACTAGATTATGGTGCATTGGAACGTTCCTTTGAGATGTCATGTTCTCACATATTTTTACGCTCGATTGTACAAGCCTGCTAAGTTTGTGATTGATGTGATATTTATTTATTTATTTATTATGTTCCGGTGTAGGGATTCTAAGTCCTCAAGGTTGGCAACGCATTTGGAATCTTAGGCCCGTTTTAATAAACTGATCTCAACTCTAATGCTCGTCTCGAGATGCGTCGAAAATGGTCTGTGCTTGTAGGCCTTCTCGTCGACACAAAAAAAGTTTAGGTCGTACTTAGTTACCAACCTAAGTACTACGAGGGCGACACTGAAAGTTTTTAGATCTGGCCACTTGTAAACAATATAATAAAAAATAAGTTAAAATTTTGAAAATGGATCTCTTTGCCAATATTATTGAGTATGTATTTTATTCATTTGTCATTCATTTGTTTTACAATTTTAGAAGCAAATTTAAAAGTTGTCTGTGTCACGTCAGCATGAATTTAACGCGAGAAAAATTTTGTGCAATGATTTTTTATGACTTTCGATGTCATTTAAGTCAACAAGAAAGTTATGATAGACTACGATTGGCCTTTCACGGTAAAGTCCCATCTCGTGCCACTGTTTACAATTGGTTTAATGAGTTTAAACGTGTTCACAATAATCTCACCGATGATCTGCGTGAGGGCCGGCCTTCTACGGCAACGACTGAAGATAACATCAGTGTTGTGCGGCGTATGATAGAGACTGATAAAAGAGTGACCTATCAGCAGATTTGTACAAGCTTGGGCATCGGTATGAGTTAAGTGCACAAAATCCTTCATGAACATTTAGCGGTCAGGAAGCTTTGTGCCCGGTGTGTACCTCATAATTTGACCGAGGCCCAAAAACTCCGTCGTGTTGATTGGTGCCGTGAAATGGTTTAGATGTAAGGGAGGTGACTCAAATGCTGTGTTCGACATAGTTACGGGTGACGAAAGCTGGATTTACTGTTATGATTCCCGAAACCAAAAGACAGTCTGCTCAGTGGGTGTTTCCTTCCGAGGAGTTGCCAACTAAAGTGAAGAAAGGTCGAAGCGTGGGAAAAAATATGGTAGCCTCGTTCTTCGGAAGGACAGGTCATTACGCGACAATTGTTTTAGAGGATCGAAAAACAGTTACTGCAGAGTGGTACACTAGCAATTGTTTGCCACTTGTCTTGGAAAAAGTTCGGGAGAAACGACCTCGCAGTAGGATCCTCCTTCACCACGACAACACCTCGTCACACACCGCCAGGTGAACGATCGACTATTTGGCGACGTCAGAGGTAGAATTACTGGGTCACCCGCCGTATAGCCTGGACCTCGCATCTTGCTATTTTTATTTATTCCCGAAAATAAAAGAAAAACTTCGAGGATAACGTTTTATGGACGCCGAGGAAGCTGTGGCTGCGTTTCAAAAGGCCCTCGAAGAGACCCCTAAGGACGAGTGGGCAAAGTGCTTTTGTCAGTGGTTCCATCGGATGCAGCGATGTATTGACGTCAATGGACACAATTTTGAAAAGATGTAATAAAGCTAATAACTTGCTAGTTTAATCAGTTTTTGATTTTCTAATAACTTTCAGATTGACCCTCGTAATTACTTACTATCCATCGTCGTTCAACGCTTGCTGTTTACATATGTACTTACTCGTATTTTCAACTGGCATATCCGTTCAAGTTTTTAGAGTTGTAGGTGATTCTGTAGCTCTGCCTACAGATAAAAAAATAATAAATAAATAAATATCAGGGGACAATGTTACACCAATTGACCTAGTCCCAAACTAAGCTCTAGGCTTGTACTATGGGTACTAGACAACGATATAAATACTTATATAGAGAAATATATATACTTAAATACATAGAAAACATCCATGACTCAGGAACAAATATTCGCGCTCATCACATAAATATCTGCCCTTACCGGGATTTGAACCCAGGACCGCTAGCTTCGTAGGCAGGGTCACTACCAACTAGGCCAGCACGTCGTAGATGTAGTGCATAATTGTTTTCCTTCGTATTTTGTCGGAAATGTTCGTATTTGTCATGCTACTTCAGCCAACCTCAGTACTTTTTGTACTGTGACAGACTGAAATAGCAAGATACGTTCGTACGTTTCCGTGAAAATACGAAGGAAAACAATTATGCACTAAATCTGTACCCCGCTCTGGGTTTATAGGCGTGAAAGTATGTAGATGTATCCGTTCAAGAGCATTTGCAACGGGTGACTCTAAGTATCAATTTGTATGAACATTGGCCTGTTTTCGTTACGTTCCAGTAGGTATATGAACAGAAGTTTTTTCCACGACGTGGCGTTTGCGTAGATTCAATTTACAGTGAAAAGGCATGGCGTGGCCTCGGCTGCTGTGACGCGGCCGAAGCGGTAAAAAACAAATGAAAAGATGTATTTTTTATTCAGTTTACAGTTAAGGTATCTTAAAAAGATTTATGGTTTCGGAAATAAAAAGAGGTAACATAATGAGATAGAGGTACAATTATATTTTCTCTTATCTACAGTATGAGATACGAGTTGCACGTGAGCTTGAGTTGTTCGTATTTGAAGAAAAAAATTTGACACTTGATTAATGAATTGGTCAATTTTTTTATAGGTAGTTATATATTTTAATAAACAATATAGAATTTGCGACCACAGGGTGCTCACACAACTTGCCCCATCGACTGTCAGACTGAACGTATTTCTTACTCTCTCTCTTATAATACTTAGACGACTAAAGAGTTGCATCGAGTGACAAATAAGAAAAGACATCCTGTATTCATCATTTTTTGGCCTTGAGCCATTGAGATATGCATTTCTTGTATTTTGTAATCGTCGAAGGTAAATAAACTTCTGCAATTTTTAAATCACGGTAAAATTTAATGAATTATTCTACTATTTATATTACTTGAGACCTTTCACCATATTATTTAACATTGTTTTAAAATTTATATCTCTTTTTTTTTTTTTTTGGTATTTTCATGTCCGTGGCATATTTATTAAGGTGTTTGTTTTTGTATTCTATTCTATTCTAGTGATGCCAAGTACCAGGTAGACATGAAATGGATCGGTAAGGGATATGCAATGAACCTAATACCAGTCACCGTCACCCATAGCCATCAGCTAATACCAGTTGCTGCCTTTCAGTCAATACTCACAATACTCACTATAAGCACATACTCATTTGCAGTCTTAGGAATGCAGTCTTCAGATTAAAAATAAAAATAGATTTTGGATTTCACATACCATTAATGATGCGCTCCTTTATCTTCTCGGAACCATAAAAAAGGTCGTTTTAAAGAATAGAGAGTCTGACGAAACACCTCATCATAGAAGAGGTCATTTGAACTGAGGCTCTCTTCTACTCGGTATAAACACATTGTTTTTAATCGTCATTACAATCAAGTAAATTTATTATTCTAGTATTTGTTTTGACGTAATGACCTCATTATTAATAGTTTAATCTTAATTGACCTAACATTTGTTAAACAATATTTTTGAAAGTTAAATTTTTTATTATTTATTCCTTAATGTCACTTACAATTAAGTATAATTATGTTTTGATGATTGAAAAAATGACCTTCTGCTGGGGTTTCTTGCGGCGCTTCATCTCCGCAATGATAGTCTTGTCCGAAGCGCTGCGCTGGTAGATGCACTCTATATTGCCGACGTGTAACGGAGCCCTCATATGGCCAATTTACAGAATAGATATTTTGAATTTTGAAAGTTAGCTCTAGAGACACCAAAATAAACATGTCATGAGCAAGATGGTTTTACTGGATAAAATTGAGCTCCCGTAGTTGTTACAGAAGTAAATAAATTAAATGAATTCTACTCCCCGATGGGCTCTATTTGCTAAAACAAGTCATTACTACTGTAGAAAAATCTCGTATCTGCTGATATTTCGAGACGTATGATTCTGAATTAAAAAGTGCTTTTAAGTAAGTCACGAAATATGAGATAAGATGTTTTTTCAAATCAATGACGAACTTTTTGCGAGAATAACACTTTCTGACTTCCTTGACTTTTGAGCCTTGGGAGTTTTTCTATTTAGTCCAGAGGTAGTAGTATTTCGAAGTGTAAAAACTTACCAAGTTGCTGACAGTGACCGAGACGCAGATACCGTAACTGCTTCAGCCTCTTCACTATTTTTTATTGCAAGGAACTTGGCACGATTTATCTCGTTATAATACTACCTCTGACTGGACTTCAGGATTTTTGGTAAACAAGAATAGTTTATTGAATACGGGCATGTAAGACCCTCTTAGAATTATTTTTAAGCTTTATGCGTGATCTACTTATAAAGTTTTCAGCTGACAGGCTAGATTTGTGTGAGGAGCAGGTTTATAACTTGAGTGTCATTGAGCTGCCAGATATGTAGATCATGCATTTTTAAGTCTAGTGGATTTATGACTGAAAACTCATGACATTGCTATTTATATACTCTGAGAAATTAAAAGCGGATTAGGTATATTATGGAGTTAGTCATGACTTTTCGATCACTTAGTTTAAGTTAACTTTAGTTTTTTTACTAAAGTTTAATTACTTTGAGGCAAAGGAACAGGTGCAAATGAAACAACTGATTATTGTTTGAACAATGTCCATATTATATTTATTACCACATACACACGGCACGATGTGAACCTTGTCTTAAATCATTGTATCATAATAGGTATATGTACAATGCACAATGTGTATACATACATCGCCATACACGCGCGCCCCGAGAGGCTGTATGATTATATATCTCATAGTATTATGTACGTTATATAATGAAATATTCCCATAAGTTACAGTGCACTGGTGCACTATCGGGGCGGCGGACACACCCACCGCTCTTTACAAAATGTTTGATATCATTATTTAATAAAGAGATGACGTAAAAACTAATTTTATTTATTCATCATTATGATTTATATCCATATTGTATACAGATTCATGTAACATATAATACACGAAGAAATGACGAAAATATTGCCTCGAATCGCGACGGACAGCCACGACTCGTTCGCCTATCGTTATTCTTCTTTCTCTAATATTTTAAATGTACATGACACCAAATTCGAACGTATATAATCCAAATTTATTAAATGTAAAACCTTAGGTAATTGATTTTTATTGCTATAGAAAATCAGTCAGCACGCGAAGCACGCAATCGAGAAGTAACCGCGAGAACGAAACCAAGCGGGCGGCGTTGCGCGGGGGAGGGGTGCCGGGTGAAGGGGCGGGAGAGCGCGGGCGCCGGCGGCGCGGGACGAGCGGCGCGGGGCGGCGGCGCCGCGGCCGCCGCTGCCCGCCGCAACTGACTTCTTATCATTTATTCTATACCCATAGACACGCTCTGATGGTGCAATGAAACAACCGATCGGCTGGGTCGGTTCGTGCGGAGCCAATGCGCGTCCGGTCCTACGCGAATAAGTATACCTTTGGTCCTTGAAACATTAAGTTGGCCATCGCCGAATATGCAAAGCTACTGATCTAAGGCCGCCACGGCGACTCTACGAACTTTACCAGTCTGTCACGTTATTAGATTAAAATTAATTATTATCTTTAATAACAATATAAAGTAGGTCGAGTGTAAAAAAACGTAGAATGATTTTATATAAAATATAATAAATTATCTTTTCAATTTTTATATATAAGATAAGTCGCATTATTAGGATCACATAACGAATTTTAAAATAAATTTGAGATCTCGCTTATTATTACGTAGTCTTTAACGTGATATAGATCACTTTTCTAAAATGATGTCTGAAGTAAATCAACTAACGCATATACGAGGAAGCGAGAATGTGGCGTGGCGGCGGTAGTGGCCTCGCGGCAGACGGCGCAACGGCCGCGCGGGTTCCGCGCGACGGCCGTGCGTCAACCGCTCGGCCACCGCACGCCACCCGCGCCGGGGCATACTAGGGTGACTAAACAAACAACCTCACAAACCTATCAACAAACCTTTCCAACAACAATGAAACTAATCGCTCGTCAAGCTAATCCTGATTGCAGCTCGAATGAGTCTAATATCGATCAGATGGTCTCGGCTAACGTCTTTTTACACATGCGGCTAACTATGTATATACAACAGTAATGATCGTCGGTGCTCGCGGCGAACCGATGGCTTCTCACGAACGCGAACGAACGAACGAACTCTCACTATCAACGTTTGTTTGTACTCGTACTCGCACGGGGACAAGCGGCCGTGTGCGCTTCTCCTACATTAAAAAGGTCGGTAAGAAAATATAATTAGAGTGAGGATGTGAGAGTGAGAATGAGACGGCCGACGGGGGGCGGAGCGCCGCCGCCGCCGGCCCGGGCCTAACAATTGTAACATCTCATCGTAATAATTAAATATCCTAAGAAAAATGTCTTAATTACCTATAACACCGTAAATATAAAACAAATAATTACGTTAATTTGTTAGGTATGATATCGAGTTTCCGACCGTCCTACAGACTCACACCTTTCGATTTCATTATCAATTTCCTAGCTAACGTTTTAACAACATAATCGCGGTCGCGTCTCTTGCGGTGCGGTGTGTGGCTCGCGCACGGCTCGCATGACGCGAGCGGCGCGGGTGCGGCGCGGTCACGGCGTGGCGCGACACGGCGCGGCACCGCATGACGTCTCCAACCAATTCTCGGCACGAACGAAAAAACGCAAAGCGAGCGCGCCGCCCGGCGACGAGCGCACTCCGTCTAACACTCCATTATTCAATTAACTACATACTCATAAGTAATAAATCACCTTTAAAAAGAATATTGATTTATTTCGTATGATTTTCAATATTTTTTGTAACAGGAAACATTTATATTTATAACGTATTTATATAATAATAGCATTTAAAAGATTGTTTATTATTAATACCTAAAATTTAATACCTAGATTTATAATATTAATGTTTAATTGATGTAGATAATGTGTAATAATCGTAATTAATATCAAATAACGAATGAATGGATGCAACCGAGTGCATGTGTGTAGCGAGCAGGCGGCGAGCGCGAGCGCGCACGCGCAGCGCGTAGTTCGGTTACACGACTTCAACGTAGCGCTGCTACGGCGTAGCGTGCGGCCACGGAGCGGCGCGCGCGCTGCGTGACGTGGTTCTATATGCAGCAAACTAGATAATAGTGGCCGATACAAATGTCTCCAGTACCTAACAAATATGATTAATGAATTGACTTCATATTTAATCTATTACCTCGAACCTGCGCCTTTGGCTGTGTTTTTGTGATATCCCTGTCTTTATTTTATTGAAATGCCTGTGTCGTGTGAATTTATTATATGTATGAAAATGGATTGTTTATTATTATTTTGATTAAAATTTTAAATACAACTAAGTACGGTGCGGCGTCGCGCTAAGCGACGCCTCGTATTCATTCAACAGTGGTCTTACATTACGGTAAGAAACAATGAATTATTTATTACGTAATGCACAAAATTGTAATTTATTATAATTACAATACCTACTTTTTAAGGTACAAGATAGAAACGAATTATTATCTTAACGCGATGAGAGATATTGTGAAATGTTCCGACTTAGCTTCCTTTCCTTATGAACCGTCTATGATGATCATTATTATCCTTAGGATAAAATTTTATATCATAATACATAAATATTAGAAAGTATGTATACGTAGTATTTTATCGTAACTAACATAGTCTTATACAGAAGTAATCGAGAATCGTTCACTACCTGAAACGGAACAGCTGTTCAAAGAGGTGATTTTATACAATTCGAATTAGGCGAAAAATAATTACATTCATAGGTAAAATATGCGTAATATATAGTAGTATAATAATTATGGTAATATTTGACATTAATATTAAAAATAGAATAAAATATGTGTGGGTGAGCGCACGGGGGTGCGCAAACGGCGCGGGGCCGCTGCGGTATGCGGCCGCACTCGGCCCCTGCGCGGCAACGCTCCGCCCCGCGCGACGCGCGCGATGCTTACTAAAGCGTCCCGCGCGTGGAGGGACCTTAATACACCTTACAACTGTAATCCAACTATGAACAATAAAAGTGAAGAACCTCCTTGCGAAACTGTCTAGATGCATGTTTATATAATTATGAAATGTATTTTTTTGTAGTTTTATTTATTGACAACACATCTACGGTACAGTTGAAAGCGAGAAATTTGAAAAAATACCTGTTTAAGTAATAGACTATCTCTCGTTCACACGATAAAAAGTAGATTATTATTATTTACAATAGACAGGGTCTCCTCAAGTAGGGTGGGGGGTAGGGGCGAGGGTGGGATAGGGGTAGGGGGGGGTCTGTCCGATGGGGGGACGGAGGCGACCGTCGCGGGCGCAGGCCGCGGCACCGCGGGGCGAGGAGAGCGTGTCGGCGGCGGCTGCCGCGGGACGTTGCGACGCCACACCGCTCGCCACCTGCAACACAGTGCTGTTACACAACCCTTGCCTTAAATACAACAAGGCAGGATAAGAGAATTCACTTTGCTCGAGCCCATCGTTATGGTAGCTTTAAGTGACTAGTCAAAAAATGGGGTGGAGCCCTGCATCCAAAAAACACGATGACAATCAAATATTACATTTTCTGGATAATTTCTCAAAGTTTGATTGCTTTTTTAATTGCACTGCGATGCTAAAAGAAATACAACATCAACTAGTAAATTTTACATAGACGTATTCATATTTATGGTTTAAGGGACAACTAAGATTATGGGGACTTATCACTGTTACTTGAATACCAACAAACCAGTGAGCGTGATAAAACCTTTGCAGGCATCTAAGTGGTAGACCGCCAACCATCCGGAGTGGGGACGATGGAAAGTGCGTAATTGGAAAAATACTCAAAACACAATTATTAATTACAAGTCAAACCACACTAGATATAAATTATATTCGAATACTTACGTGTTTTATTTGTGCTATGACAACTTCAATGATATCCGTTGGTAAAAGCCGCAGGAATCAGGGGGCCCTGAAATGAAAGAAATTACATTTCTTAAGTGCTTATATTTCATCAGCTTTTACAGTGCGACCTAAAAAGCCAAAGCCAAAACAGTGACCTGTCTCGTTTATTACGCAGCCCGTTAAATTAAAAGTAAAACCGAACTGCTATCCATAATTGAATGGAAGTATAAAGCGCTCAGTCGAACATTATCCTCTCGGGGGACAGATTTAAAGGTAGTAAGTTTGGTGTTCGCAGCCGATAGAGCGGTAGAGGCTTGGTGGCCAACAAAATAAAAACAGTGAGCGGATGAGTTAGAGCGCGACCGCTAGCGGTAATTACAGCGCTTGTTCTCCTTGATTTACTGTTATTGCCCCGGGGCACTCCCGTTACCTAATAAGACCGTTTTACACCCGGGGACCACATGCGCCGGCCCGCCCGACGCCTGGACCGTTCATTCTCTCATTAGCGACATATTTGTTTTGCCCCGGCGATTACGGCCGATTGAGTTAATATCCCATTTGATATATGACGCGCCTGCATCGGAAGGGTAGCTAGCCGCGACCATCGACTCGCATTACGAGTAAGCTTCGAAAAACATTAGCCGGAGGTCCGCTCGCGTCACTGCCGCCGTCACTCATCCACTCGGCCTTTCGGCTTTTAAATTTCCGCTAAATTAAGGGAGCTTTAGAGTCTGAAAAATGTGTTCGAGATACGGCGACGTGAGGAGTTAAGATCGCGCCGGCGGCGGCGGGCGCCGACAAGCAATGAAGACTGATGGCGTCTCAGAGCAGCAGTTATGGAGCGTGGTCGCAGTTTTAAAAACCCATTACCCGCGGCACTGCACCGCGTAGATTGCCGCCCCGCCCGCCCCGCTCATATTTCGGAACACTTTATAATCGCATCTCTCACGCTTCACTCGCTCGCTAACTTATGGTGATTATGCTTTAAGAGCGACAAGGAAGATCGGTTCCATAATGAGATTGGACCGTCTCGCTAAAATTTTAGAGTGCCGTCGGCTGCTAATTGCGTCTGCGGTGCTCGGCGCAGCCCGGTCGGCGCGCGGGCGCTCCTTCACTCACTACTAACCAAGTTTTTATTCATACCAGACCTCCAAATTTAAAACACCCCCGACAAAGCCTAAAATATGTAAATTATCGCGGTTATAACGAAAATGCAAAAATAATTTCAGCATCTCAAGGCGCGAATCAAAAGGCCCGAAGAAAAACAAAACAGAACAAACATTAATTTGAATTCCGTGACAGTTGAAACTTCCCGAACGAGGACAATTTTAGGAATTGCCGTCATTTGAATCGCACTGGAATAGGCATTTTTGAACTTGACGTAATAAATTGAAAAAGTTAATAAATAAGTTACAGCATTTATCAATAAAAAAGATAATGTTTCAATATACAAATAAATTGGTGTATTGGAGGGATAATTGTGCTTGACAGTTAACGATAGTACAGTCAGGAAATGCATAAAGCGCTAGCATATTCCGTCACTTTGCTTTTCGTGCGCTAGAAACCTATCGCTCATGATGTCATCTGCCCTAACACACTAGCGCTGACCCAGTCATATACTGACTACATAACAAATCATGAGTCATCTTGCTTTCGGGTCAGTTACGATCACGACTATTTAAGGCTCCACCCTGAGTTGCTAGGGTAGCACGTGGCCTAAACGCTTCCTACAGATCCTTTGGTACAGATTATTTACCAATCTTTTGTATTTTTAAGCAGTCCTGGTCCATTCTGGCATAGTATGCAAGGGAGTGGGGCGGTGAGGGCACCGAGCAGAAAATACGCATACGGCGCCGCATCTATACGAGTATACGCTTTAAAATCAGACAGCGGCCTTACTTGACTGACACGTCGCAACATTTTAGTCACATTCGATTTTTTATGTCGTTTGGTAGTTTTTAGTGTCACTGTCTTAAATTATTTAGTAATAGGACTTTAGCGCAGAATGTCAACGATTATCTGATTAAAGTGATATCATTTGTGTCTTAATTATTATTTCATTATAACAGCTCAACATTTTAAGTCCGCGATTGTAAAATTCTTTTAAACCGTCCCATCCAAAAAAATAAAAACTGTGTCATTACATATAACTACCAAAAGTATTCCATGTTTTCAGAGAATAGGTGTTATTAAAAGAAGTGTCCCACCCAAAGCCACTTACCACGCCAAACGCTGATAAGTGTTAAGAACACCACTGACTGTGCGTCGGCTGATATTGACCTGTCAGTTCATCGTATTATAACACAAACAGCATAAACAATTTTAGTCGGTTTACCCTTGTTTATAGAGACTCATTTCATGGAACGTATCACTTCGCTGAATTATTAATAAAACAGTTTTCTATGAAATGAAAATTCCGTGAAGTGATACGTTCTATAATAATAATTTATTTATTCAGACATCTAGATCCACATTCTATGAAATGGGTGTCTATAAAACAAGGGGCACCGAGTTTTAGACATCTATCAGTTTTTCTTAATGTTTCATAATTTTCGTCCCTGATTTCAGACCGTCAGGCGGTCTCATAGATACCGGACTGCAGGTAACCTGTAAGTCAGTGGTGCCTCTTATATAAGTAAAGAAAGAACTTCCAAAAATTCCGTTATACTTACCGGGGTGTAATTGAGGGGTGCGCGGCTGACGGCGATCGCGGGGAACCCTGAGGGCTGGGGGCTGGCGGCCTGCACGTAGCCCACGCTGTCGGCGGCGGAGCCGTACACATCAAGCGCCGGGCCCGGCGAGCTCGCGGTGGGGAACCCGGCGCGGCCGCCGCCGCCGTGCGGCGACGCCGGCGGACCAAACCCAGCAGCTGCTGCCTGGTAGTTGTTCATCACTGGGAACACAGGTCGGGTAAGTTGTGGGTTCTGGTTCAATGGTTAAGACATTGTTATTAATACACGCTCGATAGTCTCGAATCAGTGTTCTCTAAATTTAAATGTATGTAAACTTTAAATTTTAAATTCAACTTCTTTTTTTTTATTCGACTAAAATCTTAAACTTTAATATGCTTTCTTATTCTTGGCCAGTATTCCAATTCGTTTAGACTCTTCTTACTTCTATATTGAGGACATTCTAACACGTTTTATACACTTGATATTAACATTACCTTAATACCAACTACATGATGTTGATAAGGGGTATGACCAATTGGTATTCCAATTGACAGTGATATTATAATTTTGACGGAATGTGACAAGGATACTTTAGAAAAATAGGGTATTAGTGCGCTTAATATTTGTGTAACGGGTTCTCAAATTTGCGTAAACCTGGCGACGGTTATACACCGTGTTTTTTTTGATTTACGATAACTTTAAGGGAACGTTCTTTAGGTCAAACAAAGTTAATTTCCCGAAGACAGACAAATGATAAGTCTAACGGTTTTAAAGATATTTAATTTTTAAATTTAATCAGTTAATCACGTTAAACTAGTGTAAAAGGCTCTTAATTGATAACAACAATTTTCTTTTAATACGTATGAGTAAAGAGTTTCCAATTGTTATGTTTGTATACGCGTCAATCTAAAGTGACTTGTACCTGTCAAGTGTTATCTTTACTTGTGTGTGTATGTCACGCCAACATAGACGTATTTGACACTGATTATTAGCTAGGTAACTCTAAAGGCCCTTTTAGAATGACCAAAGATAAAAGATTTCATTATTTTGTTCTAAAGTGAAAAAAAATTTTTTTTTGCAATATTTAAAAATCTAATCTAGCAATTAGTTTCTATAGATATACCTAGTAATATGCCGAAGTTATCGTAAATCAAAAAAAACACGGTGTATATAGTTAGTTACTAATATATATTTTTTACTATACGGCCGCCTTTACTTTCAAGTGTTTAGAAGTAAGTTAACTTCTTACTTATGTAATAACAATATGTACTCGTATATAAAGTGGTTTAGAGATGTTAGGCCTCAAAATTCAAAAGTCCCAAAGATACTATGATTTCGATGTCGTTTATTTTTGTCTTAATTTTGTTTTAACTAAAATAGTTAGTATGGTAAGACAATTTGGAACAGAGGCCCAGAATTATTCATAATAAGGAAACTTGCTCAAAGCCACAGAATACTGGCTGTTACCAACTAAACTACATGAATGAGAGTTTAAAAAAAAGACATCATAAGGCTACAAGCGTGTGATTTTTTTAACAAATACTAATGTTTAATAACTTAAAAAAAGGCAATTGCACTAACCACCATTAAGCTTTAAAGGCACCAGGTAAACGAGGCCAGCTTTAGCAGCAAAGCCAAGTGAAACTGTTGCAGTGTAGGGATAGACAATTGTAGAGAATATTCCCAATTAAGGAAATATTGTAGAGAAAATAGTATGCCGAAATTAGAAATATTCTGTACAATTGTCCATCAGTAAATGTTGGTTGTATGTACATGTGTGTAGGATGCTTCGGCGGTAGAGGAGAGTAGAGTGAATAGTGTTTTGTGTCGTCACGACTAATATGTAACTATATCTATAAAAAATAATAATATCAAATGTATTTTTCGATAATGGATTTTCTAGTAAAATTTCTGAATGAAGGCCCTGATTTATTAGAAGCAAGTTCTCAATGAATTCCCCATTTTGAAGACATAGTAAAAACTCCACTTGGAGATTTTAACTGGCTCAAGGTCCACCAGGTAAACCTACTTAATGAGAGAAATGTAACGATGGACATATAAATAATATTTATAACATATTGTAATACGTAACAAAGTAACATTTAATCAATGTAGTACAAAAAGCAATCTAGCACACGAAACAAAACGAAAAGAGAAACAAGTAAAGCAGTCGTTACCTACACTTAATTCCGCTCCGGTATTGTGTTTAATTGTTGGACCAAATAAAGTTCGACGTAAGTACGTAACTAGCGCATAAAGAACATCTAATGCCGGAGGAAAAGAAAATGTAATTGTCAAAATAAAACAACGTTAAGGCACAAAGACATAAACTCTAATACTGAGCTCCGAAGCGACAAAGGTTAGTCATGCGTTTTTACGAAATGTTGTTTGCATCGCTGTCTGTTACGCGGGAGTTACTCGAACGTTTCAGGACAATAACTTCGGTCAAGAGATCCTGATGATGGTTCATAGTTGCAGTGACCAGACAAATATGTCGTCTTGAAATATACGCGGGGTAAGTGTTGGGATGTGTGAGTGGTGATGGGACACGCGAAGCTGAGGCAGTGGCGCGGTGAGAGTCCGGTCAGGAGCGAGGGCTCACCTGAGAGCGCCTGCGCGAGCAGCGGTGTGTTGTTGTTCGGGGTCAGTTGGCCGTTGGTCAGGTCAACTGCAAACATACACATGGTTCGCATCCGCACACGCACGAGTGGCGCACACTCGTTAGTGACACACACATCCATGACTGAACCATCGCATTTTAAATTTCGAAAAACTCGCCACCCCGCTCGCAACACCTCATCTTTTCCGAATTTAGCATATTGAACGGTAAAGTGACTATCGATGTAATCCCAACTCAATATTAAAGTTCTCCAGCACGGATAAAGTTGGAGCGCGTAAATGCATGAATAATTTAGCCGTTGGAGACAGATGCCGTGCTGACGAATGAGGACTACGAAGACTCCCAGGGCTCAGATTATGTCGGAACAAAAAATATCACGTATGTCACGTGCATTCAAATGAAAAAGAGTGCTCCGAGTTTCGCGGGTATAAATCACGGAGGGCGAAAAAACTTTTACAAACTATCCAGTAAATTATCCGACGTGAGTTCTCGCTGGCACGCGGCGGTCTGCTTATTGAATAGGGAAGGCATTAGCATACGGCGCACGTCGCGGCGTCTTGCCGCGCGGCTCACGCACCCGCTCCGCGCCGGACTCGCTGCGGGTGCATAACGATTGCGCGACGGCCCGCGGACGCAATATGTCTACGTACTCGTGATTTATTCCCTCAGATTCTCCCGAGAGTAACTTGTTACTCCGGTTAGTAAATTAAGAAATGAGAACGATTCAACATCTTTAGACGTCGAGAGGAATATGTTTAAGAAATTTACTCAACGTTTTATTTAAGAGCAGCTGCGTGCTTTTCAATTATTTTCGCGGAAAATCTCACTTATCAAGTAGCCGATTAATTTTCGTGTCCCAATTTCTGCCACCTCATAGTGCCACCATTAGCCATATCAGCTTGTACGACAAATTTTATTTTTGTCAGATGCGCAAGTTATCATTTGGTGTGAAAAATGGAGGTCCGCGGTCGCACCAGGTGATTACCGGCCTGCGAGTGACTTTGCGAAAAAAGTACAATATAAGTAATGGAGGATGAATGATAGATGGCGTCGCGGGCCCGGCGGCCGGTGGCGTCCCGCTCGCACGCGTTGTGCGCCCGCTCCCGCTCTCGCTCTCACTCACTCCTCGCCCCGCTCGTACTAAAATGCTGACACGTTTTAATAACATTACTTTGCGTTGCGAGAGGCTATTTATTTTAGGGTTGCCGTGTACCAAATATGAAGTGGAGTGTTAGTGACACGTCTTTCAATCACTAGAATGTCGATCTGTCAAAGTTATTTTGCCACTATTATAATTATGCTGTATAAGTAGCATTTTCCCAGCCATGTTTTCACAAAATAAACAATAATCTTGTTTTTCCGAACTAATGCAATCATTTTACTCTGCAGAATTACTCAAAATTATATAATTATGAAAAAGCCGGTTGTGGAATTAACATTCAAGAAATTCGTTTTGTTGTTTGCCACACTAGTGTGCCTACATGGCATGCAAACTTTTACGAGTTTATTTATATTTTGACCTCTGAATCCGGACGCTAGTTACATTTTACTGCTAAATAAACGTCCAGCCTGAATAATCCGGAAGCAAAAATGGCAGTGATATGTCATAAACCGTTATATATCCGCGCAATCATAGCCCGTGGGTCGGAGCGATCAAAGTCAGCGGCAGGCGGCCGGAGTTGCGCCGGCCTCAAATAATTTACGATTCAGTTTGCAACCACGAAGAAGCAACTCCGTTGTTAGTTCTAACGTCGGTCATATCTGGTTCAGACGTTAACTTCCAACTGGAAAGTTGTGTGGGAATTACGATAAAATTCCCTGAGTTTGTCTTGGATTTGAGCCGGATGCAACACGATTGAGCGCGTCATTTTACTTCGAAAGCTGGTACAAGTCGGAAATTGTTCGCGTCCGAACTTAACTGTACACGTAGGTACATTTAATTAATTCGTGCTCACTGTAAGATATCACTCATAAGACCTGTCAACCATCTGTCAAACGTAGCCGGTAATGAACATGTAGCCTGTCCCAACTTCGCCTACTTGGGTCAGCGCGGTAATACCATGAGTGATGTCCTAATATCTCGAGCATGCTCCGCTTTGCAGGTGAGGGCATACATCTATAAATTCAGGAGCCGTCCTGCGAGAGCTATTCGAACTTTCATAATTGCGAAGTTCGGGGGAAACTTAATAATTCTTCTTCAGAAGTGGGATGACGGCCGAACGGGAATATTCACAGGGCGTACAGGCGTAACACCCGCCCTTGAAGCTACTATATTACTTACAAGTGCCAGCTTTTTATATCTTTCACGCAATATAAAAGTTCAACGTGAATATATTTGGTGTGTTACGGAGTTTTTGAGTTAATTGGTGTGTGGAGTTTTGCGTTGAGTTATAGTAAGGTCGGTTCGGGAAAATGGTCACAGGAAACCAGCGCCTTTTTGGCCAAAGTTTTAGATTTATTAAAAAAAACACGCACAATATTCGTTATCTATGAAAAAATATACTGAGCCAAGTAAATCGCAATACTGACAAACAATGAAACTACTCCTTAGGGCTGCTTTAAATGTTTATCTAAAGATATTTTTTTTATAGGATAGTTTATGTTCCAATAAAAAATTAGTTGCGCCTGAATGAAAGAAATACGTGCATCCAATGTCAAAACCTACTATGAAGCTACTAATGTTAACTTCCTAAATAATGACGAACTAATAACCTACATATGTATAGGTATACCCTTTACATAATCATGAACAAAGCCCTATATTGGCTGAAACGTGTAAATATATTCATAACTGCGCTCAAAACTCAGACTGAATACGCTTAGAATTTATCTGTTATCACACAACATTGTTCCAGAGATATAATACAACAATGTTCACTCCGTTTCACACTTCAAAGGAGCATTAATAAAACAAAAGTCTGTTAGCAACATGCATGGGAGATCGGGAGCAACTTAGTTGCGCGGCAATAATCACCATCGCCCATAATGTATGCTCTCGCTCACCTCCAGCTCCCGACACTTTATATCGCAATCTACAGATTGAAATGTTTTATTTTCCCGCTCCGGTACACCGCACGCCTCCACGTAAACGTATATTTAATAGGCACCATCAATAACCGCGGAGATGATACGCTGTGCGGTTCTCGCTGGTTTCGCCGGGACTTATCTCAATTGCAAATTAATCGAATTCCTATGCTGGCTAGCGGGCAATGCGCGTGCGCGCTCCCCGGATTTGTAATTCAAAGAAGCACGCGTCCTTTCTTTAAATCTTCCCCCGCCTATATTTTAGTGCGGCGCCGCTGATTCAATAAGCTGTTGACATTGTCAGGCCGCTCTCTCGACACGTGGTTCAGTCACGGATCCGAATGTTAAACACGACATGGCAAGCGACGTCATAGAAGCGAAATGAAACATGGACAAACATTTAGAGAAAAAAACCTTTAAAACACGCTTCAATTTGAAAAATGTACTACGCAATTACTTTCTTTTTTGGATAAAATAACTACTGTTACAATTCTTTAATTTAGTTGCGACGAATTTGGAATGAATACTACATTATGTTAACTACTACAGTAAAGTAACGGCGATTGTATTCTAAACTAGTTTATAAAAATGAACTTGACTATTCTAATTGCAATTTATAAAATTTATTGTAACAATTTGATATATTTCACCTAAGGCTCAACATTTTTTTAAATTACAATATTCTAATTCTATATCATCTTAAATCTAAACAATAATAAATCCAACACGCTATAAAAGAGTTTGCACCACCAATAATAAATTTATTACACTTCTATCTAGTCAGTATAAACCACTACCAATTGTTAATTACTGATAAAAGCGAATTCTGACATCCTTTAGCATAAAGTGTACTGTTACGACCTTTGGAACCGTCACTAGTTCTGAAGCTTCGCTAAATTACATTTAATCAAAGAGTCCACCAATATTCGAAAACAAACTAGACTATTGTGAAAATCTTCTATTTTGAAATTCGTTAACGACGATAACAATTCTACAGAATTTCGTTTACTTCGAGTCGCTTAATCTTTCTAACTCTTAGTCTATTACTAATCGCTATTGAATTTGACTACAGGAAATAATTTACTAATTTATTCAGCTTTAAAAATTGTTAACTATTTAATTTCTACCACACTTTGATTTTCACCTATAAACTCCAACAACAATGTATCCAAAGGAATAACCAACTCTATTCTATGTTTTAATGTGGTATAGTACCGTACTGACCAAACTCCATAATGTTCAAATAGGAAATTACTCGCCCTAGTGCCGCCGGCGTCGCCGCACTCCGTCCACAAACTGCTGTTTCTCTTGTTTTCGCTCGTCACTAACTTTTTTGTTTATGCTCACACTCGTATTACGTGACCTCGAGGGTTATAAGCGTTCGGTTGGTAAGTCCCTTATCCCCTGTGGGGACTCGGAACGGCCGTAATGGCTCTTTTATCAAAGCCAGCAGTGTGGAGTGTAAAGAATGAGTGTTAGGGCTTAAGGCGACAGTACCGAGGGCCAAGGGCTGGAGACGCCAGCGCTGGGGCTGCGCTAGCGGCCCGACCATGCAGGGGAGAAAGGACTTACTACGAAAACATCCCATCGAACTGCGCAGGATTGGTGCGCTTAACTCAACACTAACTAGAAGAGATAAGTATGCTAATAGTCACCATTATGGTTTCGCGGACACACGTCCATTCGGTGAAATACTACTATAAAAATTTATAGACGATGGAGTTTGCTAGACTAGCGCATTTATGGACAAATCTATAACATTCATAAAGTAAAACACTATAAACATAAATAAACCTCTGACTCATCCAACCACCGCACTCATCTAAAACAGCGATGTAAGGTCGTCATCTATGTCTAGAAGGTACTAGACTAAATTAAAAGGAGTTGTCGAGAAATGCCAATAGTGCAACACGAGTCGCTCGCATTCACGCTCGCTCCGACCAAGCAACAAGCACTAAACGTAACAGTTACTAACACAATTAACGGTCAAATATCTTAAATTACAAATGGAGTTGGCACAGTTCACGACACGGCCACTCGCCGCCTCGCCAGCTAATTATTTGGATTCAACCCGACTGCTGTGTGACCCTTTAGGATTTTGTTTTAAGGCGTTCGTTTTGATGAGGCATCGACTTCATAATTTTTTCTTTGGGGAATTTGTCGGTTGTTTCAAGGCAGTACGCGCGCTATTCTGCGAGGGACGACGGAACTTTGTATGAATAATGCAAATATTTGAGTGGGGGTATTAAAGCGACAGAATTAGTTCGTGTGGGTTGTCTAGTGGGTACGCGGAGTGCATTCTGGGGGCAAGCGGGTTGAACGCAAGGAATGTCGTCGGCGAGGCGTGGCGGCGGCCGTGGGCGCGCGGGCCCTTACCAGCCGGCTGCGCTGCGCGGCGCCCGCACCACGCCGCTGTGCCGCATTGGATGAGTCAGAAAACGAAAGGCACCATTAAAACACATTGGAACACGGCCGCGCCGCTCCCCCGCGTGCTCATGTAAGGAACGATCAAACTTCACCGCACGCTAGCCAACTCCTCGCTACCACACTATCTCTTCCAGTTATTTTCGTCGCAATCGATATGCGAGTGAACGGTAAATAAGTGAGGCCGCGAACAACCTCCATTACAAAACGATCAATTGGATAATAAACTATAAAACGTTTTGCTTATACAACGGCAATTTCCTTTATTTTAAAATATAGCGACTTCACAATATGACAAACTTATGATTAATGATATAAGACGATATGTCGGAACAGCGATAAGAACATTACTATTGACTTATTATTATAAAGTAGACTTAATGCATTACGGATTTGACACAGGTGTTACATTACAATGTTTAAGATTTGTACGTCGTTAACGACGCGATTAATTATTATCCTAAATATTAATAACATGGTGTGACTTCCTGAGGGAGCCCGCAATTTCCTAATTAAATTCGAAGTGAATTCGTCGAAGCGACCTTGCAACGGGCTATATGGGCGAGCCTAGTCGGGCGATCGTCGCCACGCATCTGCGAATCCGCGCGGGCTCTATCTTTTATAGACCCTTAGTATTTTGTGACATTGCATTCCTGGGCCGCGGGGCGAGAGGGGGGTAATACCAAAGAGCTATTCGTTCGAGAAAAGGTTTATTTGTGTTGTCTAAATGTATCCGGGAGCCGTATATGGGTGGCTGTTGTAAGAGAACGGTAAGAGGTGCGGGAGGCGTCCCGCGGTCGCCGGCGACGCTACGAGCTCTGCCCGACCACGGCCGGGCTACCGTACTCGGCGCCGACCAACAGCCGGCTTTCCGCCGGGATAACTCCTACTATACCTGCGGCAACAAAATTAAAAACAAAACACTACAAAGCCGATGCCACCCAAGGCCGGAGCCCACTCAGACGTATGCAAATAAATCATGAAATGTGTTACGCAAATTCTACTCCAAAATTAACACAAGGAAAAAAACAAAAGTTACCAATAGAATATATCATTACGCCTAGGAGCGGGTAAAAAGCGGAGAATATCGGCCGGGGCTCCACTCATCGAATCTTTATGGGGAAACTTGGAATTGATAGTTTCCTGTTTACTGTTTTCGGGGTATTTAAAATTGTTTGCACGCACGGACACGGAACGATAGACTTGGCTTTATTGGGTTTTTGTGTACAAACTATCTGCATCACGCACTGCCACGATGCGGGGATGGGGTCATTTCGTGTTACACTCATTGATTTAATCAAACTATCACAAACATACGGTTATTTACCAATACTTCATTTCGCGTTAGTACATCTAAACACGCATTGGGAGCTCTAAATGGAGTTTACATAGGTACTTGTCTACAGTCCGGCTGCGCAAAGTTGTATTTAGCGAACGACACGGTGGTTAATTTTTAATGGATTTTTAGCGAATGTGTTGATGCATATTTAAAATACCATAGCAATGTAAATATATACTTATAGGTAGTGATTCATAGATTACGCAATATTTAGTTTATTACATAATAGTACCTTATCGATGTATTTATGACTAGTTTAGAGGATGGCGATAAGGACGGTCGTACACTTCGGTAGCGATTTAATGATCGAACGTTAACTTATAGTTATGTAGTATTATTTTGGATATCACACCTTTAATTTAGACGAAAAATAATTGCGAGGTAAGCGATGGTAACTTGCCACGAAACATTGACATTTCCTTAATTGATCGATAGAGGGCGCGCACCGCCCCCGAAATTCGTTGCATCGTTACATGGATACAATGAACCATATCATAACAAGAAGAAGTTAGCGTAAAATAGCATTCAGAATATTACACAACAATAACAATCAATATCAATATCAATTACTTTAGTATTTTTAAGCCGTGTAAATATAATTGTAATAGACAAATAACTATTAAACGAAATAACGTATTTATTTTTAACGTATGTATTAATTTATCATAGCGAATACTGGATAAGATAAAAATAAATTATATTATCAAGCTCGATAAAGTTTTTTTTATATACGAATGGTTGAAAAAAGAAGACGCTAGGCTAAGCTAAGCTACGAGGCTACGCAACGGAACCGCTAAATATTGCTTAGTTACTCATCCTCTAAACTTAGTAATTTCAAATTAACGGCTATTAAGAAACCCTCTACAATTTTCTTATCTATCTAGGTGACATTATTTTACTTCTCTATTCGTTAACTCTTAGAATAAGAAAGATCTATGTTAATACCGATGACAATACTGTACTTGATTTTTCTGTTGTTGCTATTTTAAAGTACACTTGTGAGAAAAAACAACGTGTTTCTTTGTAATGAATTTTAGGACGACGTAACTATAACGTAAAAGTATACTTCGCTCGTGAATATTAATAAAAAAATATAAAAAAGGTTTTTGAATAATTGCAAACAAAACACTAGTGACGTTTTTGTAATTTCCCGGTCGTAGTGAACGCGTCTTGTGTATCGCTGAGTAATATATGAAACGACGTGGACAATGACAAATGACTTTTTATTCATTTTATTGTACAAGAGTACAGCGCGGGCGTATGCCGTCATTCTGTATGCATGCACTGGGACAGGCCCTACCACGGAATATCCACAGTCACTCGATCGTCACACGGCTGAAACTTTACACCCAAAACCACAAATGACTAAAGGCACAGCACAGTATTGTCATTAGTTGGCCCTAAGTTCTATTAAAATCCAAACTACGCGCTATCATGCTACACTGGAGGTTATTTTCACCATTCCATCACTACCTATGACAAGTGCTAAAGTGCCTATTGCTACTAGATATTATGAACTATTAGTATAATAGAGAAATGAGTAGAGATACAAAACTATGCTTAAATGTATTCATCTACGATTGATTATATATGTGACTAGGAAAGCTAAAAACTGACTATTCTTATAACGCCTTTATACGATGTATCGCCACGAAAAGGCTTTTACGTAACTTGGATTTACTTTGTATCACAAACACGTAACATATTTGAGGACGTACCATATCCTCTATTCATAAATTAAACTATTTTCTCGTAGAAAACGTGGGATTAGAGTTATTTTTTTATGTTAATGCGAACTAGTTCACATCTCGAGTGTAGTTTCGTGTGCTCATGGTAGCGGTTAATAATTTTCACCGAGTTATTTGCCATCGTGGTGGGAACTACGTGTAAACTATGCCCTTGCGGCTCGCATCTTTTCCGGGAATACTCAGAATATGTACGAAAATATTAAAGGCGGATTGCTTTTAATAATTTTTAACGCTGAAACGCGGTGTACATTTCTAATATAAATATGTTTTTTTTATATTCTGATTACTGTACATATAAATCGATAGAAAATTTGATGTAAGTCAACCAATATTTATTACAAATAAGTCTGTTGAAAATTGAAATTATTCCGTCATAATGTCAACAAGCCGCTCTGCTTTATTATTGATGGTAACTAGCTGGAACGCACGCTATCGATCACGTTATTATTTCAGCGGCGTATTGCATGTCTGGGGGTGTAATTATTTTATTTTGTACGTAAATATTGCTGTAGATGACGCTCCCAATAAGCTGGCGTCGGCGGAGGAATGCTAATGGCGTAATGGACGCACATTAACTGTGGGCGGACGCACGGCCGACGCACGCTGCGGATGCCGGTTAACCGCAAGGAACACGATTCGCAAAAATATTTTAAACTGTCGAAAACCATTCCAGGCAGTCAAAAATCCGCCACAATTTTCGTACATCAAAAATAAATCACAAAAAATACTTCAAACATTTCCACGTTAGCCTATAAAAACTCTTCCGGATTATCCTAGCCGATTGAGCGGCTGACTCGCTTACGATAAGGCCATTAAATAAAAAGGTTCGTACGGATGCCCGTGTAATTATCGAGCCGCTCTATTGTTCAATTACATTTACAATTGGACGAACGCCCACAATCAGTGTCATTTTTTGAACGGACCGCCAGAAACGTCCGTCTCGCGTGCCGTAAAACGGTCACTCGAAAGTAATTAACGCGGAACGATTTGTACTACTACTAATACGAAAGAAAAACTTCCCTAAGCGCGGTCACCGACTCGACTGCGATAGCATCGATCACTGGCCAAGTCCTCCAAACAAACCGCAATCGAACACAAACCGAGCCACGGTTTACGCGCCATTCCCGCAGTTAGAATTCTCAATTGCCTCAGCATTTTCAAATTCCGTATGCTGAGCGTCGTTTGGAGTGAAAAAAAAAGTGTAAAGTCAAAGCTTAGTGGCGCAATTATGGCGGAGCGAAGGCCGCTCAAGCACGGAGTGTGGACAAATAACGAGCCGAGTATTTGTGCAGCTGAGCTCCGCGCGACACTTATTGGGGCCCTGCCCGCGCCCTACATCGGACGCCTTCCAATGCAACTCGCTGACCTCAAAAGAACTTCAAGAACCGGGCACAAATTAACATTCCTGTCTCATTCGAGGGGCGCGATACCAGGCTCAGGAGGACTACGTTTAATTAGTGGAAATACTTTTTTGTCCTTCCCGAGATTTACATAGAAGTCACCACAAAAAAGACGTCACTTTTTCAGTACTTTTGTTTGAATCTGTTTAAATCTCTTTAAAAGCTTTCGCTGTTAATGAGGGCCTGGCGAAGGCGTGATGCTAGTCCGGCGCGAGCGCGCGCGGGGCGCGGGGGCGGGAAGCGAAGGCAAACACGGTATTTGCGCTAGAGTGTTTGCACGACGCGTAGCATTTGAGAATCGTTAGGGCGACTCGTCGGTAAACATCGAGCGAGGCGCTCGCGATTGGCCGTATTTTCGAGACAAAATTCTGAAGATAAACAATAAAACAGCATTTCTCAAAACATGGACGTTTTGTAATTGACAGCTTTGCAGATTTATCTAGATGGCTCAGTCATTGTTAGGGGTGTTAAATTGTTAGTAAAGTTGTTAGTGAGAGTTCACGCGAACTTTTGCCTAAAGGCAAGTTAGTTGAATCGCAAGGTAAGAAGTAGTCACCACAGTTCACGAGAATTAGTGCTCATATGCGTTGTTAAATAAGTAGCTTATTAGTTTTAGTGACTACAGAAGTAATGAAAAGAAAACTACGGCAACGATTCGAATTTGATCATATTTAGCGAAAGCTTTTTGAAGTTATGTCTGAAATCATTCTGGTTATTTTTCAGAACGCTCGAGATAGTGTTAGCGGTTGGAGCGAGTGAAAGCGAATCGTTGCCGTGAGAGAAGTTAGCGGTTAGTGGAATGCATTGTCGCAGGCGAGTTCACAGATGCATGGCGTGTACGTTGTATACACCGCTCAGGTCGAGCGGGTGGTAGGGCAAGAGTGTCGCCAAGTGGTGGTAGTGATTGCCGGACAGTTGGTGGTGCAAGCTCGTCAAGGGATTACCTGCTGGGTATGGCAGCCCGAAGCTAGGATAGCCCGAATAGCTACGTCCTGCCGCGTAGGCGGCGTATGCTGCGGGGAAACCTGCGTAACAAATAAAACACATTAAATAATAAAAAACAAACGCCGCGGCGTGAGAAGCGAAGGTTAATTATCGGGTAGCATGCTTTCATTGAAACTCTCCAAGCGTTTACAAAAATACGTCATTTAAACTGGTCCCTTGACCCGTTATAAACCACTGGTTTGTTCCTAAAACTTGTCCTGGTGGCCCAATTCTAAAATAGAGCCGTCTCACTGGAAACATAGGTGAGTGTACTGTACATACTTCATCGTACGACATCGTTTTGGACAATGTCCAGCGGAATATATTTTGTAAACATCGTTTCATGTAGCGCAGGGCGAGCGGAGTAACGACGGCTTTATTAACCAACTATAACAATGCCTATTGCATGTCATTAGCAGTACTATCTATGTGAATCGATTGAACAAACAAATGATTATACACTATTTCAAAACATGACATTAATACTAAACTGGAACAACTATAACAACGGTTTTATAATAGTATAATAATGTGCTAAGGAATCTACTGTTTAATTACATTTCCGGCATCAACGAATGTTGAATATAAAATGTAAAATGAATGATGGCCGGACCCGTCCACAGTGGTCAATATGATTACTACACCGGATCGTTTATCATATTATTGCCAATCAAAATAGTGTATCTGTCAGGGCCCGCGATCCATCACGCGGCGTGGACGTGTAACGCGACAGGCTGATGCGAGCATAATTCATTGATTAAATGTACTCACACCTACTAGCGTTCATTTAAACTGACTCGCCGACTTAGTTATTAATGACATAATCCATTTTCGTACCCCCAATTAGGACAAGTTTAACAGTTGACGTCGAAAAGTTTTTCAAATTAAGACATGTTTGCTCCGATGAGATGATCCGACTGATGCAGGGATGGCGAATGAACGTGACTTTGTAATAAAATGTGCATATTAACTTACCGTCAGGAAGAGCACCCAATGACCACATGAAATCTAGAAATGTAAAAACATTTACATAAATCGATCGATTCTTACACTTATAAATGTGTCAAATGTATTATAATAAGAGTAATTTGACTTATATGTGCCGGGAGACACTATTTTGCTTGGCGAAATTTTTGCTAACCATTACACACATCAATATTGATAACTATAAAGTGGAGTATTCAGTGAATGTTTTGTACAGCATTCATTAAAGTATTTAACCGCCGAGTGTATATTTTGTAGGCGGCTCCAGAGATAAGGGATGTTAGTTTTGCCATCAAAGATGATGTAATTGCTTCTTTAACATGTTAATTCTATTCTACACATTGTTAGTCTACTGCTAAACATGTTAAACAAACAGACGTTTTTAAATATTTTGGAAGTGACATTTATTAATCTAGACTCTACCGATTACCTACTTAAAACGTTAATACAATTAATACTATTAGTTTACGAGAGCTACGATTATTATACATATTCCATTGAATTATTATAATGCTACTGTTTTAGAAACAGTAATTTTATAAGAGAAGTTGGAAAAGTATATCTACTTGACTAAAACAGATATAACATTAGTTAAATCTCAATTTGGTATATAGTACAAATAAAATAATGGTGAATATCTAAAGTAACCTCAAAATCTAAAATTAAATTACTATAAATACATAATAAAGATGGTTTTAATAACGAAAACTAGGTTAAAATCTTACTATTACCATATCATACGTTAGTAAATGAACAAATGTCCTATTCATCTAGGTGTTCTCACAAAACGCAAAACATTCACAGATAATACCTCTTGTTTTCCACTCATACATATTTTTGGAAAGCCGACATCAAACTGTAAAGCTATTCGCAGTAAAAAGCTAAATAATAGGAAGATCACTTAGGAAAATATTATTTGTAAAATGACTTCACCAATTGGTCCTTCACCAAATTTATCGGCAAATAATGGCGTGACTAGAGTCTGTGCTAGAAGTAGTAATCATGGATGGACGCAGCTGGCAAGATGGCGAGCCAATAGGCTCTCCTAAATATCTGGTATTAAAAGCTACTTAAGAATATGAAAAATACCTGGATCAGTATTAGTACAATCTATTATGTAAATCAATAGAAGAAAGCGCCTACTACCTGGTAGAAAAATATTGCTCTATGTCATCCTAAAATTTAAATTGATCCAGTTCTCTACTTTATTTGTAGCAAAATGATATTATTCGTATAAAATTCAATATTTGACTTTTGCTATGACTCTTCTAAATTCTGGTTAGTACACATTTCGAAAATCTGCTAGCTAACTGATTCACTAATGGCATTTACTAAAATAAGACACTTTGGATATTATCAGTTCCCCTAGTATTAAACTTGTCACGTCGGCAGGAGAGAAAATCTTAGGAATGTAAGAAAAAACTAGGAATGGATAGGAAAAGTTTGCCGCTAAGGGAAAGGCGAGCGGACAGGAATAATTCCTAATGAGGCGAGAAGTAATTTGCCGGATAATTTAGAACGGGTGGTGAGGATGTTGCTGGAAGAGGATCGCGGATCAAAGGGGTAGAGCGGCGGGAAGTGAGGCAGTGAGGGGGGAGTAGAGGGCTGGGATGTCTAGGGCATGGGCACCGAGGAGCTCGGACACGGAGTAGGCGAGGGGAGGGATGGCGAGTGGCGCGAGCGCAGGGCGCGCGGGCCGCGGGGACGGGCGCAGCGCCGCTAGCGCGCGGCGGTAGGCGGCGTGCGCGCCGCCCGCGCCCGCACCCGCCAGCAGCAGCTGCGCCGGCGCCGGGAGAGGGTAGGGAGCAAACCGGAGGCCGCCGGCGCCGGCCGCCGCGCCGCCTAGCAACTCACCGTACGCGCCGCGACCGGCGGCTCTCGTCTTCGCCAGATTCGCTGGGAGCATGACTTCCTTAGGCTGTGCTTTCTTGCATTCCACCTGAAACAAAAACACACATTTGAATGTCTTAAATAAACCTCTTAATTGCTTTTCTGTTAGGCTGCTTAACAATTGTCTTTGCAGAAAGGCGAAAAACGTCCTCGAAGCGGAGACTCGCAGAATTATGGAAGAAAGGGGGCGACGAAGCCGGTCGACAATCCGCTATGCTTCACGGTTCGAATCACAAATTGAATTTTAATTTGCTTTATCAAGTCAAGGAGCTTATTATTAAATGCTTATTATACACTACGACAATTTCAACAAAATCTGACGCAGTTGTTCAGAATTGATGTGGCAAGTTGTATTGTTAGGCTTTTGCGAATGTTTTGTTAATTGCTATAATTAAATTTTGTAGGCAAATTCACAAACAAAATGAAGACAATTAAGTATTTAAAATTATTTGTTGCTGTGATGCTAAGTTGATCCAATTCAATTTTATTTACATTCTGAGAAAATAGAGCAAATACAACGAACAAGCTATCGAAGTTATCATACTACCAAATTACATTTAGATGTCTACCAAATAATTAAACCCCGCGTTTAATCGATCCATTAAGTAATTTTAACGAACAGGATGGCTCTCTGCAGTGCTTGTATCTCCCCCTCCGAGGTGGAGGGCAGGAGGCAAGTATAAATTACCCAATCTACGCTAACCCAAACCTTTAGCAATAGAATTTTCGCTACCAAGTAGCATCGTTACAGAAAAGTACATAGGCTTAAATTATGTTAAAGCCAGTCGGATAAATCACTTACTTAACTCTCCCCCGATTCCGCTCCCAAGTTATGTTTCATTGAAACGCGAGTTTCTACACTTGATGAATAGTTATCGTACGTCGCTTGACAGACAAGAAAAACTTTCCAGTTACATTTTTCATAACGGTGCATAATCGTGGCGTGTGGCTGGCTATAGCTATGCGGTTGGTGCAGACGACGTGAAGTAGGTAAGTCGCGTCCACATTTGTCACGCGGCCGTCACGAGCCGACAAATGAAGGCTTTGCCACGGCGTTCGCGCACTTTGTGCACTTTGCACAACTTTCTGCGCCGACATGGAACTACGTGCTCTTGCATTAACGCGGGAAGTGAGTGTGCCGTCACCGCTATGAGCCCGCACCAAGTTTTATGCCGAGATAAAGCTGAATAATCAACACGTAAAATTAAAGTTCGCGACGACCCCGGCTTTAAGTAATAAAACGCGTACGCGTACTTTTATGAGAACTCAACCTTTTTCAAAGACATTCATGAGCTATAGCTTATTATATGCCAGTATGTGTAGCTAGCATCAAAGTTGCATCGTACGAAAGTCGAACAATACGAAATAGAGCTAAATCGTTCCGTAACATGAACGGTATTCTTCGATCGTCCGCGACATAAAAATAGTGAGTGTCGCCATTTGTCAGGTCCGATAAAGCTTTACAAATGAACCGGCGCCTACGCCAGCGGCGGCCGCCACTGCCGGGCCCACCCTCCATTTGTTCGGCAACACGCAACCTAGGGGACATGCCAGATAAATTCCACTTCACTCCAAAACTAAGACTACACGACTTTTGAGATTTGTTAAAATTTAACGATCCACTTTGTTTTCTGCGTTCGGAACTTAAATTAAGCGTAGAACTGGAAAAGGTGACATAACAGAACTCCCTTAGGCACGCAGCATTATTCGGCAGAAAATGATTCCATTTTAAATCTACCTTCAATGGCAGCCACGAAGAAAATTCAGCCGGGGTTCCGACGTTAATTGATGCCGCGTCGCTGGCGGGCGCGCGGGAAACAAAAGCTCACAAACAATTCGCATCGGAGTTCGCAATCCCGATCAACCGTTCGAGATCGCGACGCAGTTAAATGACACGAAAAATAACAAAGGTAAATTGTATTTAGCCTCCACTAGGTAGCGACTATCGATCCGCCACGGATCGGGAGTCCGCGCGGAGCCGCGGCCGCTCAGCCGCGCGGCTTAAGATCCGCTCCGACGCGCCCCAACTTAATGCCGCCGAACTCGGGCCCTCTCACCCAGAAACTCTGCGCTTCTAATCCCAACGACGTATGAGAAATTTAATTGTTTCGCAGGAAAACGCCGCGTTTTATGCTCCACCACACACGCTGAACATTCGCGAACGAAGGTGAATTAATACGAATCTGAAAGCAGTCATTAAATTTTCGCTCGATTGGTTCTGGTTGAAAGCCTTTTAAGGTAAAACAGTCATGTCAATAACGCCAGTCGCAAAAGATTCAGCCAACCTTTTTGTGATTTTCATTACATATGAAAGTACATAAATAAGTTGGAGTGAATACGAACACAATTAAGGCAGCGTTTTTCTTCTTGTTTCGTTAACGTTTTGAGTATTTCGCATTTTTTTCTTCTACTGTGAGCGCTTGCGGAAGCAATCGGGTACCGGTTGATGTTTTTTTCATTCACCTTTACGAACCTACCGTTGAACATAAAAAAGCGTTGAAATAAAAAACGGAGAAATAAAATACTCAGGAGTTTTGCGAATAAAAAGCCCTGGGGTGCGTTTAAGTAGATCCAGACCGGAGTCGAATTTTATTAATTCGCGTATTGGCTGTATATTGCGGGGCCCGATGAGTTATTGCCGACCCTGCTCCTAACGGGGACCTTTGGAACAAAAGACACTGAGATTAAGTGATCGAAGGAGATGTCGTAAAACGCTACAGTAGGTATGCGGGCTGGCCGGGCGTATTGCGACTCCTTAGACCGTTGCGTCAGTGCCAGCGCGCACGCCACCCGCACGTCCGCCTGTCTACGACCAAGGACGAGAAACATAGTCCGCAGTAGTGGACATTATTCCAGATTCCTTCCAAGCGAGCCGGGCTAAGAACTTCCAGTATAAAACAACTCGCCCGACTCAAGTACATGCTCGCCCAACCAGTCCGCATGTGTGTTGACGTTAACTGCATTTTATAAGATTTTGCGTTTGTTTTCTTGTACTGAAATTTCTGTTTCCTTTGAAATTTTTGTGGCGGTCTTCGGGCAGCCAGCCAAATAGACAACTTATAAAAGGATAAGATATTGCAGGCATTTCTAAACGAATATAAATTGGTGGACGTTAAAGTGACATTTGATACTTTGCAGTTGCAGAAACTTCGGCCTGTGAAGTATTCGAATGAGAAGTGATTTATTATGGCGCAATAACAGATTATAATACATATTTTATTGGAATTAACAAATTTGTTTTAAAAGTAATTTGCAATGCTAAAGGGACTCGACGCACTGATAAAAAGTCAAGAAACCAGCGGCGGCACATTTGGGGAGAGTAATGTGGTGCGGGCGTAGCGTACGGAACATACGTGAGAGAGATAAACGCAGACGTCGGGGGTGGGGGGCCAGGGCCGGGGGCGGGTGCCAGATAAGTTTATCAAGGAAACCTCTCGCCTTCGTATTGACAGAGCGCGTCGCAGGCCTCGTCCTGATTGCCGCTAAACGGAAGCCTGAACGTGGGAACCGGAGGCAACCAGGAGTTTCCCAAATACAATCCTTAAATGCGCCGATAATTTTAAGTGGTGCTTGCGAAAACTACGAGCGGCTGTAATGGCTAGTTCTTTCTTGGGCGGGATTTACGTTTCTTATCGACTCCGTGTAAAGTGCTTTCTGATTGGTGTAGAGATGGATAAGGTTTTGTTTATTCATTCAATTTTGTTCTTAATAATGACTTATCGTGAAATCTCCGTATTACTTGTAACTAGTTTCCTAGGCATGTTGTATCTAGATCTAGATTATGAAACAGAAACTATCTTCGCAAATGATCGATTAAAATCAATGCAAACCACAGCTATAAGCGCTAGCATTGATCGTTGACTTACAATCTTGCGCTCAACAGGTCACAGTGCAGATAATGAAATAGTTTGCCACCCCGGGAGCTCTTTCCATATTTACCTAACCGTTGTTGGATAAAATAAGACAAGCGCGAGCCGTGAATTTCAGCACAGCTCTCAAGTCGTCGGTGTTTACGGAGAGGGGACGGGGGGTCGATGGGTTGTAATGCGAAATTCAAATCAGATATAAGCGATCGACGCTCGGCGGCGATAAGCGGTAACGTTACCTGCAATGCTACGCTGATAGCCCTCCAGCCAGTCTTATATTGAAGACGTTTTATATAGAAACGTTAAAAATAAATTTAAAATTCGATAAGGGGATTTTATGCGCTCTGGTGACCTTAAACGTTAGAGAGCGATATTTCAACGTATTTTTACGTCGGTTTGCGGATTTCATGCAAAGGATTCATTGGGAAATTTGGAATTTAAAATGCTTGTTTAGGTTAATATCATTGTGCTTTGGTATGATTTGAATCAAAGAGGTTTAACATTTACGCAAAACAATCGATATGGAATTTAAAACAAGTAGGTAAACACAGACAATACAAAAGGGTGAGGTAAAGGAACAAACCATCATTGTTATCTGATTTATTTCAGTTTAGCTTTAGTCATTTGATGTAGAAACAATTACCAGCAAAACTTTGCAAGGAAATGGCATCGCGTCGCGAGAGTAACAGTTACAGTGACGTTAATCGTATATGTATTACTTTAGCTTCCTGTTTTCAACTAATAACGCTGCGTCCTAACTTCGCCGTGCGTCGTGCGGCGTAACGGGACATCCCTCGCTAAATAAATTATTTATGCCTAATGTTATTTAGCGTGAAACCGTCTCCATCATTAAAGAGTAAGTTTACGGCACGACTTTGTCTATTATCTTGCAGTATTCTCACATATTAAGGTTAACAACAGTTCACCATTTTACCTTTAAAGCTTTTGCCATAATTTAAGAAAACATTGATATCTCTACGCATCCAGCAATTTGAGAACAAACAAACCCCTTTAATTTAACGAATAGCCAGCCATCGGTTTCAGAGCGGCATTACAAATTTAGCACGTGTCACATTAATGTTGAATTTCAAATTACAGTGGCATATACGCCTTGCGATTCGCCGTCATAGAAATGTTAGTTAGGCATTAAATATTGAGGGGTGGAGCGGCGTGCAACGTTCGGTGAGTCTAACGCTCGCGGCTATTTCCGTCGAATCGATTGCTATCGATGCGATCGCGAAAACGCGAAGGAGCCCGGCCTACCCACGAAGCCGGCTAACACTGATTTTAAAATCGTAATTTAAAACCGCCGTTGCTTTTGCAAAGGGGATTAACAAGGATTTAAAAAACGGTAAACGTTAATTTAAGGTCGTATTTAAAGACTGGTGGTGGTAGTGCCTTTTCAAGGTTCCACTAAACTGTATCCACCATTTTTTCCACTAACCTGCCGCCAAGAACCGTTGTTCGTATTGTTGTGTTCCGCCGTAGGACTAAAGTAGCCTGAAAAGTCTAGCATAGAGGTGTTCCATTCTGACCTTAAGATTACCAGAAGACTCGCAATCTTGAAATGCATGAGGTTTCTTTGCTTTTACTATAAGTGCAATAGAAAAGACAACCTATTTAGAACTCGAAGGCGTTTGATAAAGTAGTAGTTAATATATTTTCATGTCTAATTTAGAAAATTTCTGCATGAGTCATTAAAATGCAGTATAACAGGCTACAAAACTGTATTGACAGCACTCGCCAGTATTACCTGCCCGTTTGCAACTGAAACATGATTACCGCACACTCGTTGTTTAACTAATTCCTATCACGCTTAAGAGGGTACTTGAGAAAAGGATACTTAAAACGATGGAGAATGACCAATGGAGAAAGGTACCCGTCGATTATTCAATTGCAATTATATAAATATAATAAAATTCGATGGTGTGTGAAACATTTTATCAAAATACGGAAAATGCGCTTATTTAACTTATGTAGAATGGATCCAATGAGAGTCAAATAAAATTGCATGGCCATTGCATTGCATTGGATATTGCTTGCATTCGTCGTAAGTTCTCAAGATATCTCTTCAAATAAGTTTGTCACGGTTTTAAGATCTACCTATAAGGTGTCGACAAATGTGTGCTCCTTAGTTTTTGTTAGGTTGAGTTAAATGCAAATGAGGTTATAAACGAAGGTGATATTCAAGGAGCAGCCGGCGAAGTTCATGCGATAGCTGCCTACATATCAGCTACTGCAATTAGTTGGCAGTAATTAAGTAGGTGGAGTGGCGCCGGCGGCTGGCTTGTCACCGCTGCTGACTAGATTAAGGTCTGCGGCGCGTGGTCTCACCGCTCGTAACTTGTTTTGCATGAATCTGTACGCGACTTTCATATGAGTCCCCGAGGAGTCTCGGCTCAGCACCTCTAATGTAAATGAAATTGTGCACAAGAACCAAGAAACAAAGCAGGGCTTCTTGCCCGCTATTTATCGCCGCTCGCGTCTCCTAACTCCCACGTAATGGGAATGTGGAGACGCCGCGCGCAGTAATGAACCGGCCTGCCCTAACGTATGGCCTTTATTGATGACGCCCGCGCCCTCAACACTCTCGCTACTTTATTGTCTCCCCTACGCAGCGACACCGTTTCAATTACGCGCGGCTTCTTACAATACTTTATGGTGATTGAATAATTTGTCGCGAACTCCGTTCGAACGATTCGGTTACCTACCATAATACGAGATCGTTTAGGCAGCAGGACGATTGTTAGATTTCCACCAGCGCGTCACGCGGCGCGCAGCCGTTGGCATATAAATATGTATGTGCGGGATAGGGAGGTTCGTGTGCGCGGTGCCGTGCACCACCTGTGATTAATTAATTTTCTTTCACGCTTCGAATTTAAGTCGCAATCGTTAACGGCAGGAAAGGCCTGTTGAGCCATAATTTACGTCTTCGCGTTCGACCGACTCGGTCGCGTCATTTGGAATTGCGTGCCGGTCGCCTTATAACCATTAAATTTATATTGTACGTACATAGGAAATTAGGTAGTTGTTCAAATAGTGATTGCCGTGAGATTATGATCAAACTTGTAATTTTTTGTTAAAAAGGTTCGAATTTATAGAGTTCAATACGCAATCGCTCCCCCGTCATTAAGCGAATGTCAAAATAGCATAAGTTATGAACGTTTCCAAAATTTGTGTCGGTAATTTCTCGGTGCAGGTAGCGCGTTTCTCAGATCTCATTAGCGGGAAGGTATTGCACACTGCTAATCCGACAGGGGATTCATGGTAACGGTTATGTTATTAATGATACAGATATGCGCAGAGGACAATAAAAATGCTAACCTGTTTCAGCAAATATGGAAACATTAAATTTATTTTGTTAGTCATATTTAAGCATTTGCTAGAAAAGAAACCTTTTGTGAGATGTGTAAGTTGCGTCGACTAAAATATTTTATGAGACAGACTGAAATAATAGCGATCATAAATTCTGTCACTTTTATGTATTTTAGTATTCGTATAATACCTTATTTAGAAGGTTAATTTGTTTGCATATGGTTTATAAAGATTATTTATTCAGAGTAAACTTTCATATTTAATTAATTTCAAATCAGTTTTATAAATAAAAGTCAAAGTTATATTTTTGCAAGTGGCAACTTAGCAATTGAGAGTTCCGAAGTAAAAGGGTCTTCTTTACAGATGGAAAGCGTAAAAATGGTCGAATCGATAAAGCTTAGAAGAAGCGAGCCGGGTCGTGCTAAAACGGAAAGTTTATGGTAATCACGGTGCAGAGGAACTCGTGATTGATTGTTCGACGCGGCCCACAATGGCGGAGGGCTGCTGGGCTGGGCGGACGTATCTGCGATGTAGGTACCAGCGGCTGGCTCGCAAGGAAACACTCAGAACAAGTTAAGCTTCATCTAAGTGAGTCTTTTAATCAAAAGTTAAGCCCGGATCGGCTTGTGACAACGGCCATATCTCCATCTTAATTTAAAGGGTTAGAAGGTTGCGAGGCGTAATCCTTATCGGGGGCTATCAGCGTCGCGTAGGTATGTAGGACATTCTTTAATGTGGCAGTAACGACAAGGGTGCGCCCGACGGCCCCGCACCAGTTAAGACGCTAAGAGAAATGGCGATCGAGGATCCCAAGATTTAAGTGGCAGTTTCAAATGTGCCTACTTTTAGTGTTATTTCCTAAACGGAAACCATTTGTTTGCCTCATGTGCGATCGAGGAGAAAAATGTACGCAATACCCAAAGTTCTCCTGAAGTGTTTATGTGGGGATAGCTAGAAGAAAAGTGCATTGTTATGTCAACGCCCCACTCTGTTTTGAAAGTGTGAATGAATTTAGCATTCAAAAAATATTAAAACAGTGGATTCATATGAATCGTGTGAGGCGTATCTGCCAAAAAAAAAAACTTGCCTATGAATCATCGAGTCCTGTCACGTTGTTTTGGGCAACCATTAGTTAAACGTCCAATAAAACGCAACGCGTATAGCGAACGGAAAATAAAATCCGGGGAATACGCTCATATCGCTAGCGCCATAAAAGTTTCTTGTACTCGCGAGTTCGAAGTTACACAATCTCGTTGAACTTATGCAGCTCCGTAGGTAAAGTATAATCAATTTAGCTTAAAACTTTGAAAAACAAATTCATGGACTTGCAAAGTGAAACATCTATCTGCATTTGAAAAATGTCGCTTAAAACAAACGAGCCTTTTCGCGAGTATTTATGTTCGATGCTGGATGTTTACGGAGTTGATGCGATAGTATTTTTGCAGGAGTGGAGTTGGCTCGTGTTTTCATTTGTTCAGGAGCGCAGGTGTGGCTCACGAGGCGTCGCCTTACGAGCGCTCGAGGTGTGCGACAATGCTTACGCTGTAGCTGCATTGATTGCTTATCGATTCTTGCTTCCAACACATTAAATACAGGAATGTAGGTTACCTTACGTTCCGTATTAATTGGATATTTCACTATTATATACTCGTAAACCCTTATATAACTTGCCAAATCCTTTAAAAACTTTACCGCGTACGGAACATAACTTTCACAGCAATCATTTAATAAAACACCATTTTTTACTGGCGCAAGAAAGTCACGGTATCACCCTATCACTCTCGTGCGAGGAGGCGGAGCTGCTATTAGCTTAACGACCATTTTAATATAAGAGATGACATATTAAATTTACGAGGGCAGCTACCCGCAACGCAAACGTCGCGCTGCCGTGACGTGACCCTTCTGTCTTCTTTATTGCTCAAATATAACGATCGGATGTGTTTATGATATGAACAACTGATTATTTTATGAGATTTTTAAATATCCATGCAAGAAATTCCAAAGTGAACATTGTTTATCCGTAAAACGGAGCATGTTATACTACTTTCAGTTAAGTTAATTCTGTTTATGTGCGTATTTCATGTTTATAGCGATCCACTAATTTATTGATACTGAGTGATCACGTAATGTGTACGCTGCTAAGTGTACATATCTGAACAGTAAACTTAATATTCTGTAAATGTAAGTACACATAAAGCGACGTCGGCATTTAAGTAAACAATGTCGACTTACGAAAACGCTTCGCTACTGAGCAACTTTGTTCCTTTTATTAATACACGAATAGCTACTAAACTTTACCTTCACGTTTTAAAATTTCAACGAAATTTTATAACTTTATTCATTTTGTAATTTTTAACGGTAACAGGTTATCAATATCTGTACCTCACTTGAACTTATCAGCAAGTTTTTTTTTATCTTTTTTATCTTTTTTTTATCTTTTTTTTTATTAGTTTTAAAACTATAGATTGAAAGAAAAACAAATTGGTTAATTTAGTACTATCGCTTGACAGCTGATTAAAGGTTGTAAAATCTGCTTTAACATGGATCCATCTACGTAAATAGCTCTAGTTTAATATAAGTGAGCAGTTCGCCGCTAATGGAAGATATGAAGCGATTAATTTTTCGAAACAACAGAGCGTGCGTACATTACGGAGCCCGATTCATGCACACCTCACGTTTCACGGAAGCGGAGCGTAATTGCTCTAAAACGCCACCCATTTGTTTGATGTCTTTGTTCCTTGTTTGCAGTAAGGGTACATCAGGATACTGTACCTTTGCCTTACTGTACATTTCAGACCCGCGAGTTCCACACCCATTACGCTGCAGACAATGGCTGACACAAAAAACGAGCATTAATAATCAGGAATATGCATCGGCTGGGGCGGTCCCGGAGTCTTTACTGCGACAGTGAAAGATGATCTTGGTGAAAACTTTTAGTGACAATGAGGGGGTAGAACTGCGGTTGCGTTTTAATGAGTTCGCGGCGGATTTTCCCCGCAGTGGATGTGTGGTATTGTTCCGAGTAATGCTTTACTCTCTTGCTTATGAGAACCTGTCGTAAAACATCGCGGCCATCTCAAAATAAAAAGTATTTTCTTGTAAAGCTTGTATGGTTTCGAATGGTGCTCCAAAACCGTCGTACAAATACGTGCATATATTTCAACACGTGCAAACACGAGAAAGTTCAAGGACTGCGTCGCAAAATGAGTGTACGCAAAGGTTATTTTTTTACCACATATGTGGGGATTTGTATAATGAATTCTTGAATATCGAATGCAATCTGTTAATATTTCATTTTACTTTATTATTGGTTGCTTATTAAAAAAAAAGAGGTTTGAGACGTATTCATTCTAAGTGATATACGAGTATATAAATAGCCTAATGTTTAGTGGTAATACTGCCAGATACAAACGCTTGACACGTCATCTCGTTTTAGCTCGACTTTCTACATAACAAACCGATGCCTAAAACAGGGTTGACATTCTGGCTCACCCAAACAAATGGTATTCTATACAGCCGGACAATGGTTGCGTGCTTTACAAGTTAATCGAGGGCGAGGTTTACTGCGTCACATGATTGTAATAGTCTTGTAAAGGGCGATGTAATGTATTGCGGACGGCGGTGGACAGTAAAGTGCAAGTAAACAACAGAGCAGCAGTGAGCTGATTAAGTCGACATTATTAATGCCATCTTGTAGATTGATGACGAGGAAGAAGTGAAGAAGAGTCGTCTGCGTTTACAGATAAGGATTGACTTATTTGATGAAAATTTCATGGTATAGTGTGATGGTGACTTCTTGAATATACGCATCACACCCCCCATTTTCGGAGAAAAATCTAAACAGTAAAAGCCGAGTTTAGTAGTGTTTTATTGGCTCCGTTTGGACTGCCGCCAGCGCAGTTCCTTCGCCCCTAATTGATATCTGACCGACAATGTTAACATAGAGATTGACTCGCACTGCGCAGACGTTTCCCTTCTTGTTTATTTTACACTGTTTGTTTTTTAAAGTGCTGCGCTCGAGATGCGAATACTAGTGGGGCAAAAGATTGGAGTGTAGCTATATATCTACTGGTATAGATGCCATAAGAGTAAAGAATATACATGAAATCAAGTAATTGTTTGACAATGGATCATTGTATCCAAAAATTCACTAAGTACGTGTTAATAATTTCACTGAACCTATATATTATCTATTTATATATTAGCATATTTTGGATACGTACCTGCTGCATCTGGAGTTATATTTATGGATGTCCGCGTGTATTATCTACACCATACTGTGGCTTTAAATATGTATGTACTTGCAACATAAAACAGAAAACACTTACCATTTTGTTGTTGATTTCGTGAAAATGTATTTCGCACACTTTATCTACTATGTCTTCACTTTGAAATGTGACAAACCCGAAACCTGTAACAAAACAAAAGCATGATTAGAATTGATAAAGTTCATGTGGAGCTATGGCAAGATCCAGGCCGGGTTCAACTCATAGAGTAGTAGCTCTAAGTCAGCCCAAAGTAAGTTATCTTCCAACATTTCACATTTCGGCAAGTCCTCCTAATACGAGCTAATGCTTCGGAAAATTACTCGTTCAACTTTTCAAGTTACCTTCAAGAACATTCATCTATTCTAGTTATAGGGCTGTAGTAGTTTTATCTTTGGTATCGTTTTAATTAAAGGCAATTCGTATCGTGTTAGTTCCAAAGAGGCGCGTCAGTCAGTTTTCGACAACAGCTTTCAGGCGGTATCGCGCGGCGCGTGGCGCGGGCAGGCACGGCCGCCTTTGTACCGGCGACTTAATAAAACTCATACCTCACCACAGCGGCCATCCAAACAATATTCCTCACTTTAAACGCTCCCAGATATTCACATGGCCACAACACCGAGCAACTTCGGCGATACGTTCCGCATTCGACGCAAAAGATCGCTCAAGTTCGCCCCCTTATGGGATTCATGAATTACAAATTGCGATTTCGAGTTTCGCACTCGACATCCGAATTGCTTTCCGATATTTACTCTATACTCTAAGATAACTTACTTTCTAATACTTTATCTCGAATATGTCACGAGTACGTTTCAACTTCACGCGGCTCGGCAAGCCGGGTTGGTTGGATAACGTGATCACCTGACTTCAGCAAAGTTTCTGCTTAAAGTGGCAAACAAAAGACGGCGATGAACCGGCGTGTTTCGGTCTGTTAACGATAAAAACACACACATACACACGTGACGAGACACGTCCACTACGACAAATAGCATTAGCGGGCCGCTCGACAAACAGGAGGTGGCGCCGCGATTATGCTGACACGTAGGTACAGAGGGCGCGACTCCCCGTCTCGCGCGAAAACTTTCTACTTGTTCGTCCCATGTCCACATGTTGATATGGGCACGTGTGGACAAGTTGCCGCACTACGCATGATACGGGATCAGCGTCACGAGCCGCGCTCGGAGGGGATGAGTCATTCCGACCCCGAGTCACACTCGATAAACAGAGCCTATTCATAAATCGCCGTTTGCTTCCTCTCGTCCTTCGTCAATCGATACCCTCCGACTGTTACCTTTCGCGTAGGCTTATATTAATAATCTGACAGTCGATAGCGAGTTTGTTAATATTTAGCTCATCACCTTTCGCAGGTGCTAGCTGGCCTAAACAAACAGCGTGATCCGCGATCACCGAAACTAGGGCGCATTTGGTATTTCGCGCGCGGACGAGGTTTTACGTGGGAATTGAGGCAAAGATAATATCACCCAAAAAGGGTTCCAACAAGTTCCATGGAGTAGGTTGTGGTATTTTATTAATCCATTGCTTAGAAAATGATTAGGTAAAATATTGGCTTAGTAAAGAAACTTATTTCAGTTTATTCATGGAGAGCTTTTTGCTGAAAACCGTTATCGTTGATAGGTAGTTTTCTAACGTAATTTTAAATCATGTCTGGTATTTAAGTTCAGTTTTAAAAGTCAATGACAATACTTTCAGACTTATATTAGTAAATTAAGTTAAATGCTTCGACGGAAGATGGAAATACACGGGAGCCGAATGCTAGACGCGTGAGGCCAGACTGGAGGCGCTCGCGGCCGCGGGCGCGCCGATGCCCTCCCTTATTTATGCGGGTCCGCAAACCGAATAAAGTAGGAAGTAAGCAACAGCCGCTGAACTTATCTGCGGGCCGATGGCTAAGCAAATATGAAATAGGATCACGGAATCAAACTAAATGAACTTCCTCTAAGAGCCAGAGTTAAATTCGTCAATGTCACTGACCGCATAAAAAGTTTTGGGTTTCGTTTTGCTTTTGTGTGGCCGCTCTAGATAAATGGGCCGTTCTCACGAAATTCGTCCGCGTCACTCCTCGCAACAATGGAGGAGATAAATATCGCGCGTAAGAAAAGGATTCTGTAAACATAATTATTTGAACTTGCAATTGTAGCCGTGAAACGCTAATGAAAGTTCTCGAGCGGCGTCGCTCGAGGAATTAACTTTATTTTTTCCGGCTTCAATTAGACTACCTTTATTTTTTAGGAGGAATACTTTAATTAAATCCGGAGACTTACAGGTGATTTGCGAGCAGTGCTTCGCTCGGACATTGAAGAAATAAATTGAGTTCGCATCGAGGTAGGGTGCGGATTTTTGTTAATCGCAGCGTCGCGCACCTGTGCGGCTGTTCCTTTTTAATATGTAAGAAGTGGGAGGTTGTAAGGCGAAGATTATGAAAGTGTCTTCCGATATCGGATATCTCGGCACATCTGTCGGGCGGCACGTGGTGCTGACAGGGGGCGGGCCGCCCCCGCCCGCGTCCCCCGCCGGGCCACTGGCAGTATAATCTGCCCGGCACTGTATGAAACACCGGCCGGTGGCGTTTATGGCGCTATAATAACCGTATAAAGTGCGACTTATTGTAGGCGTCGATAACGGACGTTATATACAACCTTAGGCCTCCAGTTCGTGCCCTCGCGCTCGAAACCACGCCACTTTTTATACTACCTTTATTTTATATTTTTTACAGGATACAGTCCTGCTGTTTGAAAGGCCGTTGAAACTCAACCAATGTGACGTAAGAGTTTAAATTGTCCGTAAACAACACAAATGTTGTATCAAATTAACACAATATCGTGTTTACACATGGCTGCACAATCGGAAAAAAACACCGACACGCTCAGCGTAAAGCTAACAACAGCTACATAAACCGTGGCCGCGGCGCTGGCTGTGATCAAAGTAGATTAGTGTAACTCATCGACGCCGGGTCGCGATAAATAAAAGTACCGTTCTATGTTCGCGGTAACTAACAAGTTTTCATTAGGAGCGCTGAACAGCACTCAAATGAGCAGCGAACTTGCCCGGCCGCGCTCCGACGTCCAAACTTTTGTTATTGTTTCGCTTCATTATTGTAATACGAAATACGCAGCAGTATAATTAAGAGATGCCCTAGAATTGTCCCCGCTGACGTAATAGTTGGCCAAAACTTTTATCTACGAGCTCTCATCGTGACAGAATGTTTGCTGCGTAAATAATTGCCATTTTTCTTCTGTGCCCAACTAATAATAACAAGTTAATCGTAATAGTTATTAGGAGGAATGAGAGGCCGTTGGCAGACTGGACGTCCCGACGTCACGACGGATTGCGCTTATTATTAGATATCGGCTCATCGTTGACGCTTGATTAATTAATAATGGTTTACGCATAGCTGCGGGCTCGCGCTGGTGGTCCCTCGGGCAAGGGATACTGGGAATTAAATACTTTAAATTATCCACAAATTGCGACAAACATTTTAGGTTCAAAACTAAACATGAAATTTCAGATAAAATAAACGCACAACTATAGTTCGTTCTACATAAATTCAAACCTTTCAGCCAGACAATCGGATTGTTAGAAAACAAACAGTTTATCAAATTGAAACTTTTAAGATAGGAGCTGATTCCAAGACAAATATGTGCAAAGATTCTAATGCATTCGCAGCGGGCGGGACTAAGCGCAAACTTTCGGGTGGGCGAGGAGAGCGGCTGATAAAAGCTGTTGTAAAAAGAATTGGCTCCTCTTCATTTTCTCTATTGTGAAGTTGAATGGAACACGAACAATCAACTTTCCCGTCTAGCTGATTGTGTGGAGACACCCTTATTGTCTACGTTCAGGTAAATAAAATGGAAACACAATTGGCCCGGTACTCGGTGCGTCAAGATGCTCAACTTTTAAATCCCGAAACTTCGGAGAGTTATTTTTATTTAGTTTCATTTATTTTGTTTGCTCCGGCTTCGAGTCCCCGGCTCCGGTATGGGATATTGGGGCAATATAGCGGGCACCCGCAACGCATTTACAAAGAAATTCCTGGGAAACTTATCAAAAGGCGTGAAAGGAAATTATGACATAAATCAAGCACACAGAAAATTCTTTACAGCGATACGTTAACACGAGAAATATTTGGGAGAGTGGCCGTTAGGCCGCAGGCAACGGACAATTTATCAAGGGCGACGGAACCCTCGTCCAATCAGTTGATAGCAATGCCATAAATATTTACTTTAATAAGATTCCGTCCCTTCTTTCGCAGCGCTGTTGTTTCACGGCAAACTTTGCCCTACGATTGCGTCTTGTAAAGCCACATACATATTTACAATGTCACCGGCTTATCTTGCTAGATTCCCATACATGCCTATGATGAATGCAATGTCAAACCGCTAAAACGCCAGAATTACCAGGAGCGCATGAACGTCCAGATAGCCGAGTATGATTGTTGTGGTCACACGGGATCGCGTCTAGATCGCGCAAAGCGCGTAATCCCGCCGGGAAGACGTGCCTGCGACTCAAGGGATGGGATTTGCGGGATCATCAGGCAAGACGGGAATTCCCTTGTTAGTCGCAACGTTGCTCAGTGTCCGATCTGCGTGTTCAGTTCCTAGACAAACTCAATAGTGTAATCTCTTAGACTGTCGCCCTGTTTGTCATTCCGAGCACATGTAGGCGGAAATAAGTAGGGGTGTTTGCCACACACCAAAAAAAGAGGATTACTTATCGCTACGGTTTAAAAAAAATGTCTTTGACATAAAAAAACAAGAGTTGATGAATTTGTCATCCTAATGTCAAGTCAGGTTCTTGCAAAGTACTAATATTGGTCAAAATATTAAAGTTACACGCTACTGTTACTTTAAATAGACGTATCGCTCGTTAATACCTCGTCGTAGCGAAACCCGTCGAAAGAGAACTGCATGATTCTCATGATATCCTTTTAATTGCGTGGAAGCCGGCCATTGCGATGCCGGCGGCGTGCCGGATCGGGCCGGCTCACTTGTTAGTAAGCTCGCAGCGAGAAAACAAATGTTTACAATTGCAGCCGAAATACTGAATTTTGGCCGGGATTTAGATGTAATCGAGGGCATCACTTTATTACGCAATTCGTTTTATAAAAAGATAAAAATTACCATGTTTAGTGCATTTAGACCTTAGATTTAGACAGATAAAGTTCGCAGTTAGTTAATTACCCATATTGTCCTACAAGTGTATAAGTTGTTTTGTATGAGAATGATTTAAACAGATAAAGACCAATAATCGAAGAGTTACAAACAATATTCCGTCTGACGACAAGCATGATGAAGCTTCACTAATTCGTACATAGCCTTAGAAATTGCCACACTCCTTATAAGTTATATGATACTTCTACCCTGATTATTAGAATCAAAAGAATGTATCTGTAGTAAGACGTCAGATTTTCAGTGTTTCAGTTTTTACTGTGTAATTAAAATTATCGTGGTACCTTAGTATCTTGTACTCAAAATCCAATAGCCATACTCGAAAAAAAAGTCATGAGAAAGTTGTAGAATGCCGGGTCGTATTTCGAGTTGTCCTCGGTCGAGTTCTCGAGTGACCGTGGGTCAGCCGTTATTGCGAGAACGCTTATTTGCAGAACACTAGAGAACAGTTTTCGTGCTGATTTTGGCAATATACGGCCGGCTAACGGTAGCGGTACGGTGCGTAAAAACTTTTATTCCAAGTGTTCCGGAGGGTTTGCAAAACTGTGTGCATTGCGCATGTTATTTTTCATGTACGAACTCACGTTTATATTTTAGGAAAAATATAATTTTAATTTGGTAGGTTTTGTTATTAAAAGCAGGATAAAAACAGAACACCCTGTCATAGATATAAATCGGATACAAATCGATAAATAGGAATATAAATACACTCCACAAAACCTGGTTGAAGATCGAACACGACTTTATAATATTGTTATGTTTTTATACTTCTTTCAATATAGGTACCTACAGACATGTAAATTATATCATAATTGAACAAACTATTAAAAGAGGTCACAGTTGTCCATGATATATACCTGCTACACAAGCAGAGTACTTAATTGCAGATGCGTTGCCAACCACTAGAGAGTAGAATAGAGAAATAAGTCGACATTTCTTGGAGATACCGGTTTTGCAGATCTGTCAAGTGCGGTAACAAGTTCTGCGAAAAACCATAAAGAAAAGATAAAAGATGTTAATTCAATAAGTAGGCCGCATGGGCACTTTTACACGTCACAAATCTACCAGCTATTAAAATCACATCGAACCTACATATTTCACTTGTATTTAAATAGCTTTAATTTAGTTGAATGAAGCATAGTCATACAATGTAAGTATATATAAAACATTTACATATACCACATAAGCTGAGTTTTTATAACTTTATTTTCAATGATCTCATACATTTTAAGCAGCGGTGGCACTAGTTGCAGAGCACTTGTAAACCCCCTTGAAAGTCGATACATCGAACACTTTGATCCGCGCTTTGTTCGAAAGGGTCTGCACACACGGGCATTAAGTGCAGAGCGTATTTGCGCGCAGCGATTACGGCCGCGACTCAACCCTGTTTGCTTGCTCGGAATATTAAACGCAGTTAATGTATGCTTATGGCGATTAGGCGGTTACATTTTTCATTATTTTGTTTGTTGCAGGTAGAGGTAAAAGTTAATTATGAAGTAAATTAAATAAATTTACGAACTGGGAGAAGCTTGGAAAGTGTTAGAGGTAATTAGTTGCTGATGCAAGTATAGCATTAATATTAGATATTTTAATAGACGAGATACGATAAAAATACATAATAGTTAAGTTCAGACAAAATTTTCTGTGAAATGTGTAGGTAACTTCTGCTCATGTTATTAAAATTATGAAATGAACTGGAAAATTACCGCCTAAAATCAAATAACAATAAGTATTTTATATTAATAATAGGTCGTTTTAAGTTATGCATAAATTCCATACGACAAATTTATTTGTAGCCTGACAATGATAAATGACGCGCGGCGCGAATTCGACGTAAATTTGCGGCCGCGGCTATTTTAATTTTGAAATGATCATAAATTCTATTAAAATATTTGTAATTGCATTATATGCTTGGTTATTTGTATTACAATAATATTAAGTTTCATTGAGCTTAATTTAAAGAAGGTAGCAGAAAAAATAATTTCAGTGTAAACTAATTACTTGCATTTGAATATCCATTAACTAGAAACAACTGTTGCGCCATCTTAAAAAAACGTGATAAAAAGAAAAAAAACTACTCGAGGGGTTGATTATAAAGTACAAATAGATCACAGCTAAAGATAAAATTAACCTAATCACAGATGTAACGTCGGCTTCAGATTGCAAATTTACAGGTAGGTCGCCATAAAGATGATCATAAGAGAGAGTTAACTGCGCAAAGTAATCCACCCGAACGTGGTTTTACGGTCCGATTTTGCATATCCCGACATCTGTTAGAACAATAAACCCGAAAGAGACGCGGGGGTACTGTGCCGAGTTGTTACTTGTTATTCCATCCAAATCTATCCTTTAAAGGCTTAGAAACGTGCTCAACGGCAGGTTTTATAAAATGCGGTTGATTTGCATTATGTGTTTGGGGACGACGGAATTATGTCAAGGCGTCGACGTGTTTTGGGATGCCGATAGGCTAGGTAAGCATTGAAACTGGGTGAGACTCCAATATTTACACATTTTAAATGACACGCAATATCAAATAATAAAGGAAAATCTTTACTTTAAGCAACGAGGCTCATTTATTTATTATATTTTGTGAAATTTGTAACATCAAATCGCGGAAGAATTATCATTTATAATAAGTTTCTATCAAAAAAGTAAGTCTTTGGATAAGCTTTTGGTGCCGGCTGTATTTTTTTTGTTAAATCTTTATCTGCTTATCAAGATCAATCGAATGAGTCTCCACACGGTGGGTCTACGTCATTAGATCAGGTCAATGGTGCCATATTATTGTATTGTCATCGAAGTAACGTAGGTATACCAAATGTCAGCTCCTTGCAGGATTACACCCGAACTTACACATTAACATGCATATATATTTAATAAATAGCTTGTAAAATCAAGCACTGTCCCATTATTGTCAACATCATCAAGCTCAACCCCTGCTACAACCCCTCCCTATTTTACTTCTATTATAATATAATATGAGTCTACAACTTTATATTTTTCATCTCCGCATACGAAGGGTTAAGATTTCGTAAACACTCATTATCGATGTTTTATTAATTAAACCCATCTTGATTAAAGACTGCCGCTTGCAAGCATGATTGTAGCTATTATTATATAATCGTTTGACATTGTCAATGCGCTTAACAATGTCAATGCACGCCATTTTATACCGCTCGTAAATAATAACGATGTTCAGTACAATCTTCCTGATTCTGCTACACGGCTTCGCAAGTACAAGCCCTCGTTAGAAATACTACGATAAACATTGTCTTCAGCTAAATACTATCAAAACAGTTTAAGTTTTTCAATCCACTAGATATCGTATTATTTAATCGAAAACATTGCAAAGAAAGTTTTGCCATGAGGAAATTTAAAATGTTTTTTGTTGCAAACTCTTTCGCATTGAAATTTAAAAAGTTGTCCGGGGCGTTCAGTTCAGTAACGGTAAAAGGGTATTACTTATGAATCAATAGTTGATGAGTATCAATGGCAGGCTTTTGAAGCTCGCCGCTGTGTGCAGCGGCGCATCATTAATATTGAACTCACTCGCCGGCCATTGTCTCTCGAGTGGACCCTTTGTGCAAACTACACGGCAACTTTCTTGCCCAAACGAAACTACTCATTTCCTTTGCAAAGTGCTCCTTTCTAGAAAACAATAATCGGATCGGCCGTCGCTCTTTATGTTTTCCACTTTATTACATTAAACAAGGCAACTAAATATGTTTTATTCCTTTGTATAAAAAAGCCGAGGTAAATGAAAACAGCGCGATATATAAAACCTGCTCATTTTTCCATGAACTTTTCAGTTACTGTAATTTAAAACTCGCGAAAAATGGGAGAAATGTTGGAAATAGAACGCTTTTTTCATATCGAGCGAAACAACTATGGCGTGAAATATACTATTTTTCCAATGGAAACTATTTTAATTAAACCCGTTCGGTTGGAAGGAGTTTATAGAGGGAGACAATCGAGCGGGAGCCGATAGATTGGGAATGTTCGATTCGGGGGGCCCTCGATGAAGCTTGGTGGCAGTAATTGTCGTGGTCATTAACATTTACGATAATGACCGGGCTGGGATTGACGTCGCTATCTCGACGTCGTGCGCCGGAGATATCCCCGATCCGCGCGGGCGTCGCAAACGACTGTGCTACATTGATATACCATAAACGACGTCTCATCATTAGTCTTACTACTTAATTGTCAAAATAACCAAGCCAAGCAAATCATAAATGTTCCGTTCACTGCTTAGTCATTTTTCATCCGGAATTCGGTGTTATTATTTGCAATGTACAACTATATTGATGTTGTAACTAGAGAAACAAATTTAATTAAACAATTTTCTAAAAGTTGTTTACCGCCGCGAAGACGAACTGTTATTAGTTTCCTTATTACATCAAACTATTCAGCTTGAAGATAAAATATTTTTCCCAGGCTTCGTTTGTTATTGATTTTAGAATCAGACAGGAAACATTTCACAAGAACTGACAGTGAGGTAATCTTTTAATCTGGTTAATTCAACTAAATAATAACTCAATTTAAAATGATTGAAACTGACTGGAGTGTGTCGTCACAGAGTGGTTTAGGTAAGTTGCCTTTGACTCGGCGTTGTCGAATATATAAGACTATAATATTTGCGCAGAACTTGATGAGAGTGTTTTATGTGAATTCTCCGATATAATTCATCGTATTTGCGCCAGTTTTGTCTCATTACACGAATACGAGAAGAGCTGCCAGTCATTAAGGCGCGGAAGCCATATGCCGAGCCTGCATATGCATGACTCGCGCATATTAATATCGCGAGATTACAGCATCGATGCGCTGCACAAGGCGGGGAATAGTTATGAGCTCTGCGTATTGCTGTTATAATATTCATATTGTATTTTAAAACGAAGACGGAGAAATTACTTATTTGCAGAAATGCAAAACGAATAGGCGCTAACAATAATTTTAGAACTCAGTTGACTGACACAAAATCATGTTATATTTTTACATGATGAGATGCGTTATCTTTAGTTATTAAATTACATTTTTCAAGCTTCAATATATTTTTTTACAATCTTTTTATTTTCAAAAGTGGAATATGTATCGGAAAAAGATCAGTTGCGGCTCATTATTGTTAACCAACATTTTTTTACGTATTGATATTTCGAAATTTATTTCATATTTCAGTGATATACGGTTTAGCAAATAAACAAAAGCAACTAACCAACTACAAAACTCTAAAAAGGAGGATGAGTAAGTAAGTAATCTTAGTCTTCAAAACCTTGATGGCAAGACCGGTTTCTGTTTGAGCGTCAAAGATGCGGATCCACGTTGAGTACATCATGTAAACACAGCACCCTCAAATGAGGCTTTTGGCTAAGGACTAAGTGTGCAAAACAGCGAGTAAAACCAACTACGAAAATATATTATTCTAAAATTACATAAATAAAATTGTTTTATAATACACATTTTCGTTTGCGTGACATTATAAATTATTAAGGTGACATAAGTTTATTATTTATTCTGTAGCGAATTATACTCTCCCACATTGGTCATGAGGTTTGATTTTGTAGTTTGAATTACTTAACCATTTTGCATTATTATACGGCTTACATTGCAGATTTTATGGTAACAAGTTACTTAATAGATACAATCAATCGTTCAAATAGCCGACAACTCGGCTTGTTTTTTGTTTATAAGTTAAATGCATATGTAACCATCATAGAAAATTATAACCATAGGGGAAAACTTAAGTAAAGGTCCTCTTGCATGCATTTTGTACAAAACAATTATTCAATATACGTCTTTCAAATGTAGAATGGTGTGCGTTCTATACAGAGGTGTTACAACTACATGCAAGAGGGCATTTCCTTAAGTTTTTTGCCTATAAGCAATTCAATGTAACCGCTGTCGTTCGTAGACTCGCTACATCATCCGCTTCAGCATGTACCCTGTCCGTTACCTGCCACTCCACCCTCAGCGCCGCATCACCCCGTAATGATACGTCTCGAGAGATGCAACTCGAGGCAGCCTTGCGAATTTTAATTACGTCACGCACGCATTTGTGAACTGTGCTTTATTCTGTTTCTTTTACACCCTTTATATGACGTTGGTCGTAAAGCGGAAAAACGCCTCCATCATTTTCTAAATTTGAAATACATTTATTTTGTCACGAGATCGCTTAGATATTTTTTTTATTATACGTGGTTTATTTTTTAGTAAAGATCAGAAACACGCTCATTATTGTGAAACTAGACAACGAAATTTTAGAGAAATGCCGCATTGTTTCTATTGACAACTAGCTGTTCGTGCCCACTCCGTTGGGCAATTTTGTTTTTTGCCTATGACACTCACAAATAACGAATTTTCAAAATTGTTTCAGTAGATGCAAAGATTACCCCTTACAATGTCACAAACTTTATCTCTTTATAGTAAGTATAGATATAGAAGTAAATGTAGATATAGATAATCGAGTTTCATCAACATAATTAAATTCTTTTTCTGTCGAAAACCTCTTAAGTATAACATGTTAGAAAGTGAAAGAATTGTTTTATTAAACCAATTGCAAGAAAATGTTTAGGAACAAGATATTATTTGTTTCTTAAATATAAACTAAAATACGCGCAGGCTAAAAACTTTTTTACCCTCACAATTTTATTAACATTAGCACTAGTCATGCATAAAAGCCTGACAAAATGGCAGAATAGTTTTGCTAAAGAATCAATTAGAAGCATTACCTATTACCTATTTAATTTTTATTAAATTTCAAACAGTCTGTTAAGCGGGTTGGTGAACTAATACGCAAGTCCTCGTGAAATACATTTTCAATCAATTATATTATTAACATGCACTGCAACCTCGCCATTAGAGTATGAATAAAATATTCTGCCGAAAAATCCCAGCTTTATATTATGTAGATGATTTGAATACCTTTTTCATGAGACAAGAATTTAAGCTTTTAGTTATTGAGAGCCTGTATTGGTATATTATTCCGAAATTAAATCTAAATTATATTTTTAGAATCAAACAGAAATGTCTCTTTTCGGTAAAAATAACTTCTTAAATATGGTATTACATTATTAGTCCCACCAAAACATTATTTTTCAACGAAATCCTATTTCGTAACATCATATTTATCCAAATTATCATAATACTGGTAAGCCAAATCGTATCATTTGGTCACTGGCTCAAACTTGTTGGTTTTCCTCATCCACGTTTTATTTGATTTCCTGGAACATGTCTTTCATTCGGAGAAATATCAATACGAGTAATGTGTATACAGTCAGTTAGCCACCTGTCAACTATTCGATAGTTCATTACAAATACGGACACCTACTTCGATAAACAAAACGATAATAATATGGATATTATTTACTACCCATATCAAATTACGAGAATGGTAGATTTTCTAGAAATACGCATTTAAAAAAAAATCCCCATAATTGTAATTGATCTTACATTTATAAATAATATTCTTTCTATTTATTAACAATTCGCAGAATCCATAACAATACTCCGGATTCCATTGTTTTTCACTTCGAAACGCGATAGCTGTGAGTTCAGAACAAACCGCACAAAGCCGTTCCGAAACCCTAGTAATTGGATATAAAGAAATTGTATTACGTCATTTCCATAAATATATTTTTAGGCGATAAATATAAATGTTCAAAGGGTATGCAGGTGCGTTGAATCCTGCTGATCCCCTCGCCCTGGGGAGTCGGAAAGAAATATCGTAAAAACTCGTGAATATTGCAAACAATTCGTAAAGTTGTAAGTACCTGAACATTTTTCTCTTTCAAGTATTCGCGTGGAGGTTTGGGGCTACATTTTGTATCTAAATGCGAGATAAGGGCATGCTTGAGAGCGTGATGCACTAACGAAGGAAAAAATGAGGCTCTCCAAGCCTCTCGACTTGAAACAGGGAGCCGGCTCTCAACAGCTTCAAATAAGATGTCGAGTATTCAGATTTGTTTCGGTACTTTTGTGAACACAGAAATAGCAACATCGAAGTGAGGCAAAATCAAAGAATGAAGTTAAATTAATAATATACCGACTTTACGTAGGAAATTTTGTAATTGAAACAGGTTTAGAAACTAAAAGTTTTCGTTATAACGTTATTTTGTGTGCACTAATATATTAACGGCAAGTCAAAAGTTTCACCTCGCCCGGCACCAGGTGAAATACACGAAAACTGGAAGCCGCAGAATTTGTACCAGTGTGTCATTTTAAGAGAATAACATCGGCGTGTTTCTACATGTAGGGAAACATGGCCGCGATATTAACGTGTAATGTTAATGCGACTAACTTAATTTGAAGTTACAAACTACGGCAGGCGATAAATTAGCTACTACGTCATAGATAACATTCTCTAACATGCACGCTTCCAATTTAATGTACATACAAAGTAATAGATTTTAATAACGAAATTCCTGTTAATGTCAAAGCTGGACATTTTGTTGAATATTACCTTCGAACACACAAATTACTAACCTAACCTCACTTTCGTAATTCATACCTATATGTTTTAGAAATAAAATCTAGATAAGGCTTTAAAGGTAAGTTTAATTAGGCTACCCGGATATTTTCTGCCTTATAGCAATGAGATAAAAGCGTTAATGCCACTGAAAAGTGAGCACCATTGACCCATTTCTTCAGATGAAAGATTCAAAGCGTCGAGCGAACTTTAATGCAGCGCACTACATCGCGGGTTTCCAAAAGAATATCCACAGATGTCTCTGGCGTCACCGCCGCCATAAAGGAAGAATATGTTTACAAGCCGCTAGCTCGTCAGCAAATCCACCGTTCTGAGACGTCTTACAAATTGTCGCACCCGCGGCTACGTTGTGTTATGAAAACTTGCCACAGGTAGAGAGCGCCGGCAAACAATTTGTTCGGCGCTTACACACTGAATAAATATACTTGCTTACGTGTTTACCGTGGCGCAAAGTTTTCCGCCGATGGCAATGCCGCTAATGTGAAGAGCACACAATTTGGAGACAAACAACATTTATATCTACGCCGAAACACTTTTATTAGTACCTGTGGATGTTTCTTGTAGTATTTGCGGGTGTATTTATCTATAAATGCATTAAAGTACACTAGTTGTAAATGTTTCTAAACGGGCACTATATCAAATCACAAAATTCTACTAGCCCAATTTTAACGCCACGCAAACCTAGATAATGTAGAAAATTTATATATCCGCGGTCCCAACACGGTTATTATTTATCTTTATTATATTGTAATAGCTTTTTACGAATAAAGCGGAACGTCGTCCACGCATACGTCTATTTTAATCGGCCCCCGAGGAGCCGTAATGGCGACTCAATTAAAGCCACCTAACGTAAAGCATTTACAGTAATAGTCCGTTTAGTACAAACGGTGTCTTCAGTAAATATTATAAACAGTTATTGGCCAGTCCTTGTATTTATGTAAATAATTATTTCTCCCTAATTGCTTAGTCGGGATAGCGGGTCGCATTTCACCACTAATGAACACAGATGTAATGGATATTTCCACAAGGTACTACAGTGAAGAAGAAGATGTTGTGTCCGACCAAACGAAGCCAATTTCGACTTATTATTACAGACCCGTAACGTAATAATCGTAGGCTTAATTTTCATTTAACGGAAGAATGGAAAAGTTGAATAATTACTGGTAATTGCTGTTCCGAACGAAAACGTAAAGATAGATGTCGATTTATGCGTGCCTTATAATTATGGCAATTATTTCAGTGATCCAAGGACCCGGTGAAATTGCTCGAAAGTTCTATTTTTGAAATTAAATGTGTACTTGTTACTAACGCTTCAAGCAGTAACTTCAGATTTGATACAATTTCTTTTAATAATTGTTGTGGATTAATAATTTACTATAAGCTTTTTGGCAGCAAAACATCGTGAATATACTTGAATAAAGATCTAGAAGTAAATCGTTATAAAGGGTGATATGTTTATGTAAAAGAGGGCAAACCCCTACTGTGCCGACACACAATTATGAATCAGCGTTATCAGCTAATAAAGTAGAAAACATTTTATAGCAATGCGAAGAAGGGTTTTAATTGCAGGTTAAGGTGGTGATACCTGATACGTCGGCGTCAGTGATTTGTTGAAATTTTAATTACAGTGGTTGTAAGTAAATAATTAATGGGGTTGGGGTCTTATCGAGGATCTGAGGGAGCCGCGTCTTGGGCGAGCTGTGCGTACCGCGGTCAAACGTCGCCCGATTTAAAGTAATAAGTGGGTCTCTATATACCCTACAGCATTCGGTCTGGAACAAATGCCCAGGACAGTTTGATTGAATATTTTTTAATGAAATAAAAGAACCTTATTCTACATTGCCATATTGGTCATTACATCTATTGTTATCGTATCGTTTCTTATCGGGGCTGCCAATTCTGCCAAATTTAAAATATTCTCCTATTTTAATAATGTCGGTTCACCGTGGTATTTCTCAGTGATTTCGCCAGTTTATAGTAAATCAGTAAATAAGTTGATAAATCAAAAGTACAAAACCGGACGAAACAAAATGATGACAAAGAAATTGAAGTGCCAGGTAAAAGTATGCTCAACATATCGAAGCGCTGAAATTTTCTCTTTCTTAAGCTTTCTCTTTTTCAAAGCTAAAGTTAAGCACGCTAGTATTCACCCAGTTAGTTAAGTGAACTACGTTTTATTTTTAATGTATTATGCAAATTGCCAACGATGTAATAATCGCCGACGTAGCCTAGAGAAACATTTTATTCCAAGTGATTTTTGTTCGCTATGTTGAGAACGCAGCCTTACACGCTTGGCTATCGAGGGTCCGCGTTATGAGCGTGGAGCACGCTGTAGATAATTACCTCCAGCCGAGCAGCGGAAACAGATAAAATATGTTCACGCACGCTTCGATCGGACCAGCGGAACTCGCTCCGGACTCGCTAACTCCCAGCTTTATAAAACCTGCGTTCAAAACACACAGCAGTTAAAGCTAGTCGAAGTTTGTTAAGTCCTTTTATCTCTGAATTTATTCAGCCTTTAAAAACTTTTCTAAGACTCGCAAGCGATTAAGGAACTGGCTGTCTCGCGCAAGAGATCCTGATTATTCTAAAGTGAGAGTCGTAGAATTTTTAAAAAGCACGCTCGCGGTGCATGCTCCCCGCTTTGTAAATAGTTGTAATCTTGCACCGGCGGAAGTCTCGGGATGCAAAATAAGGTAAAATCTTAGCTTCTGCTTTCAGTCTCATAAAAACCCCAAGACTTACGAAATAGGTTTGTACACAAGTAAGTTTACAACTTCAATAAGAGCGGATGTGGGTATGCAAGCCGCAAACATCGAGGATCCCTAGAGGTGTTTGTTCTTAGTTGACGCGTCAAGGTTTAAATCAATACCCGCCATAAATGCAACGTGCCCCGAATCTTTCAGGAGATCGTTTCCTTAACTCTGCGCCGCAACGGGATCTAAGCCCCGCACCGGCGCGCCACCTTAACACAACTTCTCAACTCCTAATGGTTGTAACATTGTCGGAGTTCAAAAAAGCAATTTCGTGCTTGCCGGTCTAAGGTTTATGTTAATGCCGTTGTGTCCCGTCTATAGCTTTGTTTAAAATTGTGCAATATTTGTTTGGAAACTGCGCTCGTGGTTTTCAGGTGCCTTACACAATGGCTATGGAAGTTAGTTTCAGAATCTTTGTTTGGCTAACGGATACAGCGTGAAATACTGGCCGGTATATTTTTAAAAGCTGTAACTGATTCTTGTTTGGATTGTAGGGTATGTTTCTTTGTTTTAGCTTGGGTGTTAAAGTGTAAGGTTTTTAGCGCCATCGAACGATTTTCATGACGCGAGGTGGAAGCCCGAATGATGTTGTACAAGTGAGTCAGCTGTAACAGTAATGTAACACAGATAGCCTGCGGGAACGATGGGCGGACTACGGCGGGTTCCGGCCCCGCGCTCGGCTTATCACCACTGATAACGCTGTACTTACTTACCTAACTCTACATATGTACGTGTTTTTATCGTTTGGTTCTTCTAGCGTAACTTGGGATAAACATTGGCTGCTTCTACGTGTATCTGAGTCCAATATCAAATAAATCTTCCGAAAGAAGTTGATACGACCCTGAATATACTAATGCCTAAGTGTAAGAATAGATAATTTTTCTACGCATACACACCTTCACGCCTGTTTTCCATTGGGTAAGCAGAGAATATGGAATGCAAGGTGCACCGGTCTAACAACACCCGGACATACAACTTTCGCTTCCTCAATATAAAAAAAAAGATCAAATCAAAGCACCCGAAACCAAAGTACGTGCATTGTTTTTATCGAAGGTATAAACATGAAATAGAAAGTAGAAATTAATTATCACAAGGAATATTTCTCAAGAGAGTACAAAGCATGGACGTATCAACAAGCAACATCGATGTAGCCCCGTTAACCGTGATACGCACCCGTGTATTGTTATCTCCGTAATAACAGCCCTTATAAGACCACTCAGCGTGAGCCCCTACATCGCCATAGCTTATCATCCCATCTTATTACCAACTGATCCCCTTTTTATATACCACAAACGGGAATACCCGCTTATTTCCCAAATTAGTTCCCAACTACAGCGCTATCGAAACTTGTACACGGCCCGATTGGTTCAATTTGTATAATATTACACAAGTTCTTGATTAAATTTAATAAAACCAAGACGGTTGGCTAATTGCGAGCAAAGTTCGGTTAACGACTGTTCGATTCCGGCGCGATCACGATAATCAGGAATTCTAACAAACGACGGTGACATTTTGTTCCGATCTTCTCGATAGATTAGCGAATGGTTTAATGCGTATTAAAACATGACATTACAAGGTACATTGGGTTCATTTTATATTAGCAGTTTTATAGATTTACATTGTTATTTTTTATTAAGTTTATTTAAATAAACTATTAAGTCTTCCACCTTCTGATATGTTGTCTGTAAAAATTTACAAAAGATCACGAAATGTTCGAGGGAAGCCGCTATTTTATTTGAATACGCCAATTTATCAAAAGCGATCCGAAAACACGATTCCAACCTCTTTTTAATTAAAACAATGAAAAATTGATTATAAAATCAGCCGTCCCGATTCCGACAATTTCATTCGCACGTGATGTCACCTAAGCCCAACAAAAGAACCGTTTTCCATTTTAATTCTATGTCACGTTTGCGATTGAATCATTTGGGAAATGTGGGCCCGAAAATGAGAAAGCTCAGCGAGTGGATGAAATGGTACTTGTGTTAATGAGATTTATCAACGCGGTGGGTTCCGTCCAGCGATTGCACGATTTAATTGCCGCTCGATGTTTCTGGAATCCTTGAAACTTATCAAACTTGTTACGTTGCAACTGCTTCGGTTTTGTTTTCCTTCGTTTATAATTACCATTTGCGAGTGTGGTATTCGCACCAAGTATATTTAATATTCTCTGACTGAAGCAATTAAATCACTTTATACCGGCGCCTGGGGATCACAACACTATCATGTTAATATCAGTTTAAAACACGCTGGCAACATTTCGCTCGCTCACGTGAGTCTGGAACTAACACGGGTAGCAACACCGGTGCGGTTGTTGCCTATTAAACTTCCCTCCACCTTGCTAATAATCTACATGCGTTTATTCTACCTCCGATACTATTAAACAATTAATTAAATCGGTTATTGTATGCAAGTAAGTTGGGAAATTGGTTTCATAGAAATCTTTTAGGTTGTTTAAACAACAAGTGGTGGCCGGAGCCGTCGCTGCTTTCCTTATCAACCTGTTAAGTGAGTTACTGAAATAAAATATATAATTTAGTTTGAGAGCACGTTGATCTTTAAAACAACATTAAGGTTCAGTTTGTTTTGTTCTTATCTAATGAGCATTGAAAAAAAAAAAAAGAGAAATTTATTCAGTAAGTAGGCCGCTCGGGCACTTTTACACGTCAAGATACTACCAGCGCTTCCCAAGAGGAGACCACTGCTGAGAAGAAACACCGCAAGAAACTCATTGATAAAGTAAAAAAACTTAAACAGAAGCAATAATCGTGCGCAAAAGGCAACGCTTTATAGGGACATTAAGTGGCTTCGAACAAATTTATGAATTACATTCTTAATTTATGCTAGTCAACGTAAAATACTCTTGGGATACGGTGATTAAATTTACTCAATCACATATTTACACGACTGCTGTCGATTACAACTAACACTCTATTTGATGTTCATTAAAACAAATTAACAAAAGTTGTTACCAGAAGAGAAGCAAATTTCACAAGAAAACCAACCCTAGCTCGGTCTAGACTACAACTCGGAACATCGCAGAAACAAACTAAGGCCAAGTTGAACTAAGACAACTTACTTTTACATACAATATTCTCGGAGACACACTGACTTTTGACTCCAAAAGTCTACCTAAATCACAGCAACTGGAACGTAAAACAATGCAATTTGCACCGGATTGATATTGCAGGCGACGGAAACTTTTCAACTTTGAGGTTTAATGAAAAATTCGAGGCCAATAATCGAAAGGGGACAACAAAAGGCCACGCAAAAGACGATGTCTTTTTCGTATAAAACAAAAGGCTGGTTAAACACACAGACCGTGAACAAAAACAGTAATGGATTCGATTCGAACTAATGAAGCATATTTTATCAATTAACGATTGAAGCATAGAACAGGCTGTGAAAAAAACCTCTCACGTCGAACGGCAAAAGCAAAACGGAAATAAAACCGGTATTAATTTAATCGAAACTCCTCTTCATTAGTTTCAGTCGTGCAGTTGAGTGGGCAAACAAATAAAAATGTTTGATCTCACCGGTTATGCAATTGGAGCGATATTCGAATCGTTACAAACGGCCGAGCGCCCCGCCGGTTATGGTTTTGCGGCGGCCATTCACCGCTGGTTGCTAGTTTTACTGTTTCATTTAACAAACATTGTCTCAACGTTAATTTTTTGGTTATGATTTTGGGTTACCTGTAGCCAATTTCAGTTTATCAGTCTAACTATTGAATACTCGTATGCACAAATGTTACTGTATTCATAACAAATAAAACAATACTTAAAAGCGTTCTCGAGTTGCAGAAAACTATGTTGACAGTTTTAGAAATTATATTTGCATCCAAATGTGAGGAGTTTGTTTGAGTATTTACCCGAGAACCATCAGATTGTCAGTCAAGTACTAATTGCCAATCCAACTTTAGTATAGTGCTGCCACAATGAGATACTGAAAATGCATTAATCGTAACACAAAAGGGATAGATTACAATTGCATTCTAAACTAAATAATTTGAAATGTTTATTGAACGTAGAATCATCATTAACATTTTGTTTTAGAAGTGTTGAAGATGCAGGTTTCCGAAATTATATCAAGCATATCTGCAATGACTATCTGTACTAAAATACTTTAGTGATATGCTCGTATTTAAATTGAAAGTTCAATTTCGTTTTGAAGCATGATTTCTATATTACCGTTCTTGGTTGTGTCATGAGAATAACTTAATAAAAGCGACGCTTTTAGAGATCGCAGCTCTTATAGTCCCCTAGTTAACTTTTGCTTCTGCTGACGCTCGAGTTTTTGCTCGCTTTTTTTTAGGCAAAAAGATTGAAGCATTACCGACTATAACTAAATAACTTGCAACTAAACCTTGCAATATTGGCAGGTAAACAAATATTGATATAGACTACTAGATAAATAGACACGACGCTTAACAGGGCAGCTAAATATTAATTAATCAGTATTTAAACACACTTGCCAAATAATTTATGTTAGTAGTAATTATCATATCGTCAACGTAATCTGTTGACTAAATCAGCTAATAAAACGTTTTTATAGGTAGATAGCCAACAACTGAATTGAAACTGCCCGATTTTGCGTAGTCTTGTTTGCCCTACCAGAAGCTCACGAGCAAGCCCTGAGGGGCAGAGTACACGAAGCTTGACGTGTAAAGAAGTGGGAAGTGGCGATTGAAGCAAGCTGGCAACGCCGACGTTTCCAGTATAGCAAGAGTTTAGAAGTGAAAATTCTGGCAATTCCTATAAATAAACGCACTAAAAACCTATTTTAGTTAAAAACATGCGTTGTCCCTTTCTGTCAAATGGAAATGTTACAATAACAGATAAAGACAAAGCATATTTTAAGCGCTATTTTGCATTTATGGATAAGGGGGTAAACATATAACAAGTTAAAACTTAATTGGATGTCTATAATTGATCAAATTTCACTTGCAAGATTATCGACACATGTTGTAACTAGTATGTAACATACAAATAAAAAATACACTCCTTATTTTGGCCAGTCGTGTAAAAAACCGCGTTTTTTTATCCAGCATAAAAGTTGCGCTAAATTTTGGCTGCAAGAAGGTTGCGCGTGTTTAACGGTTGGACAATACCAAAGACCTTCTATTCTAACCAAAATTATTATAGATAACCGATTTTTTTATAAACCGTGCTCAAACATGATTTTGAAGATACATTTGATTTTAGATCATCTCATCGGTTTCTATGTTATTTACTAGCCGCTAGAATATATTTCTTTGCAGACCAAAACGTTAATATTCTGCCAAGCTTTTAAATAATACATCATCGAAACTACACAGTTGAATATGGAACCCTAAAAATGGTCATGCATTGTTGATGAATTTTAAATGGAATGCGAAATCTAATCTGTTTTTTTACTCATCTGTTTTTCATACCTTTATACTGAATAAATAAAGCAACGCACCCACTACCAATCACGATACCCCGCTGGTCAGCCACTTGGAATAGGTTAGAATTGGCTGGCTTTGCTAAATGGACGAACCAGGTTTGATTGCAGCAGTCTCGAATAAATGAATTAAACTCCGAGATTATCTCGCGTAGCAAGGCTAATCTATATTTAAATTCGGTCGCAAAATGAATCCATTAAGAGTGCGGACCCGGATCGTTTTATAGTCCAAATGACCTATGAACAACTCCGACATGAGGAAAAAAATAAGTGATTATCTTTTATGCCCCAAACAAAGCATTGACTGGCCAATATTCGTCCAACACGGTTATCGTGGTCGCTTGCCAGTGAATGGCCAGTTCTGCCGTACATTCTATCCCTGTTCGATTTTATGCCACTGTTATTGTTTTTATACAAACACCTATTAAAGCTTTTGACCGACTACAAAAGCTGGCCTCCACAAAAAAGGGGAGCGTATTTAAGTATTTCCGTGAAATGTAAACGGTATTCTCGATTTTGGCTAAACGGTGTATATTTGACGGCTTTTAAAAATGCGTGTGAATTTTCCATCGTTTATTAAGGGTAAATTTAACTGTGAAACGCCAGACAATGGGGTACAGCGTTAAGCGGCGTTTGTTTTAATTACCACTAAAAGGCCAATGGCGTCTGCGATATTATGCAATGATTTAATGAGAGGTGAACCCAAATTTAGTAGAACTTTTGAAGATTAAAAACATTGAAATGATTTGTTTTGAACACATCACGAATTTGAAACCTTCTGCGCAGGCATATTTTGGCACAGCTCGAGTCCGCATCTCTAATAAGCCGTGCGAGGAGGAAGAGGCGCCGGCATCTGTCAAGCGAACACTCGAGCCGGTCGAGAGGCCTACTGCGTTCGTTAGTGGCGGCCTGACGAACTGCTGTCCCACTCCGACCCACTCCGTCCCACTCCTCGGCTCTTTTCATTAGGAAGTAATTCAGAGTGCCCACTCTTCCGCTTCATTCCTCCACGTTTGTGTCTCGTAAGAGTGCCTCGTGGCCTCGCTGATTCAGGTAAGGCTTTTGTGACGAGATTAAAGAAAACACATTTTCTTAGCGCAGCCGCCATGTTGCGGCTATATTTGGAATTAAGGCGGCCTCGTTGTTAGTGCAGTCGAAATGTTGGTGACTCGCGTCGTATGTCTCGGGCTCGGGTGTCACGGTTGCGAGACTCGTGAACTCGCAAAATCGTATTTGGTTTAAGGTGGGTTCCAATCATGTGTGTGAATGTTTGACAGAATGAAATCAATTTTAAAGAAGACGTTATTTTGCATGAATATTGCTAGTATAATGTTTGAATTTGCATGAAAAAGTTACCTTTGCGATCATTTACGTATCAAAATAGGTAAGAAAACTGTGATATTGAATCAAATTACATAAATAAAATAAGTTGTTACTAGATTCTGAATGCGAAAACATCTGCAGAATTTATTCGTTTAAAGGACGGAAACGACAAAAATTCTGTTACAAACAGGTAAAGTTCTTTAAACAACTTACATAGTTTAAAAATCCGTCGCGGAGAGAAAACTCTATGAAGAGGTATCCGGCAGCCCGCTCCACCAAAATTACTGCACGGGACGTCACTTCAGCGAAATTACTCGGTAAAGTGGTGTGTGAAGCAATTTGGTAATGCACTTTTATCTCGAGGCACGGACACCTATGCGAGAACGTTTCAGAGTAGAATCTAGCTCTAAGTGGTGTCTCCATTAAACTGAGCTTAGAATCGACGCCATAGATTTAGTTAGGGCACTTTGTGTGTCTTGAAAGAGTTAAGGGATGTACTGCTTAAAAAAACATAATGATGCTTGAGAAACTGTTAATGTTACAATTAAAAATGATGTTCGCACTAATTAGGAAAAGAAAAGTTTCAAAAAAGTAACCCCTAACCAAACGTCACAGTAAATTCTAGCATAAAGGAACAAAGGTACAGTGTCGAGTTGCTAGAGCGCCCAACAGCCTAATGGTGGGTCCTGTACAATTAACGCCACGAAATAATAGTTCACACATAAATTGATACGAACTATGCTGACAAAACCAAGCTTCGCCTAACATCAAACTTTTCCCCCTACCCAGTCCGTTAACTGTAGAATCATGTTTCAAATAAATCAGATAGGAACTGTTTTCCCCCTGAAACTACACTGTCCATCAAAAATAAGGCTATCCGTCTTAGAGGATCCCCATTTAGATAAAACAGATAACGAATGACCTAGTAAATACAATGTTTCTGTGTTAATAGGACTGCATTAAAACTAGCATAGCAATTTACGCAAAAACCGTATCGGAGGGATCAATCGGCGTTTATCGGCGCAGGAGATCTCGGCGCGTGTGTAGCGCACGTAGCGCACTATCGCGCGGCGATCGCGCCTGCGATATTAGCGCCATTCGTCTTTGTCGTACCGTTACCTAATTTGAATAATCGTCGGCGACTAAGGTGAGAATGCCGAGTGAATTGCCGCTCCGTACGGGGGCACCGGGAGAGCTGTAAGGAGCAATATGTCTTCCAGATTGGAACCTGTTTTTCACCATGCGCGAAAACACAAACGCTTCTCTTATACCCCGGTGAAACTCTGACTTTGCCATTAATAACATGAAAGTAAGACACGTAGAAAATATTAAAGAGAAATGACAAAATTTCGAAGTGAAAATTTTCTCATTACACCACAAATCAACTGTTAAAACAAATATTTAAAAAGAGAAAAGAATTCGCAGACTACGAAATGCTCCTCATCCCTGGCTACTGCGAACGCGAAATCCGATTTAATTTATTTTTATCGCAAGGCTTTATAATTTCATTTTCGCACTTTCCATTTCGAGAGCGCGCCGGCGCCGCGGACCGCCGCTCTATCCGAATGAGATCTCTACGAAATCAGGTACAAAAGAACGATAATGAACGCTCACAGCTCGCTACGTAATCTAAATTATTATACGAGTCGAAATTCTTACTTGGCAGCGAAAGAAATCAACTTTATCTCGGTACCGGGAGATGTTTAATAAAATTAAAACGTCGGAAAGACTCTGTTACAGTATTTCGATCCTAATTTTCTCTCGTCTCTCTCCAAAAACGCTTTTATCGCTCCCAACATACAGTCAGTTCATTTCAGATGAGCGAGAAAGTTGGCTGTTTGCGTTAGATATGGGCAACGTACTTAAAGAGACTTTAAAAGTTCCGAGAACAGTTAAGGAAGTTCTAACGCGCCTTCATTTGAAATCAGACGGTGATTTAAACACGTCTTAAGCAAGTATAAAACTATAACTTCCGCAAACCGTGCAAGTCAGTCGGTTTCACTAGCTAAAAGTTGGAGTGAGTTACAAAATATAATATAGTGTGCGGAGCTAGAGCAATGCAATAGTGGTGGTAGGCTGGTCGCGTGAAGCCGCTCCCGCCGGCGCGTCTCGCGTGGCGTCATTCACGACGGAAACTTCCCGATCCCGAAAATACACGGGCACGGGGTCCCGCACGGCAGCCTCGCCTCCGCCGCTGTGGCGCCACTCATCGATTCTTACGCCCCTCCGTACAACTCTATTTTTCCACTCCCTTTTCCCTGCCAGCACTACCTACGACTGACTTATATTAACTTCATAACTTGTTAAACGCAACTTTCAGAAATATGAGATAAGTACGTAAGAGCGCTGATGGAGAGATTCGAAAAGGATACCGACGTTACTTTACATCCTTCAGTCACTACTGTTGCCACGGAGCCCCACCCTCTCGTCGCGTATCGCGTTACCAAGAACGAGACGAGTTCAGTATTTTATTTTATAAGTAATAAGAGACTACTTTGAAGTAACAGTAGACGATGTCTGAGCTGAGCGGGAATTTTGTAGAACATAATCGGGCGGAGTACAGTAGACGTCTCCCGAAATAACCGTTTCGGTAATCACGATTGTCACACCAGTGAACTGAGCTGTAATTAGGCAAATGCACCATGTAACGTGAAGTGTACGGGGCGCGGGCCGCAGTGCTCGCTCGGCGCCGTATTGTTCCCCGTAATCATTATATAACCGTACTTTTACTACGCAATTAAAATTTAAGCGTTCCTAAAATTGTACGGAAGGATTGTACAGTGCCTACCTACTCTATTTCATCTCAACCGACCGTAGCGAGGGCCTGAAAGGATGTTCCCGGAATTGAAATTAAATGTTAAGCCCGGGTGTATAATAAGGAGATTCGGGCGCAACTACATTAAGGTCGGTTCTAAGATGACGTAGTCATAAACCTAGGTGAAATATCAAGCCATTAGCGGAAGAAACTTGATGCGGAATACCGAAGCGAGTGAATTATTGTCAAGGCAGCGTAATATGAAATAGCAACATTCTGCTAAGGAGCGACGAATCCAGAAAGGTTAAAATGTTCTCGGCGGTAAGTTCGTCGGCGCAGTACTCGGAGTTTATAAAGCACCTTATTCGAAATAACAACGCGAAACGCTGCGGATGTCTAACTTAAATAAGATTTAATATTCCTATCCGACAGGAAGTTTCTTGAAGGAGCGTGTGTAATCAAAATCTGCACTGGGAAAGTTTGAGCGGGAATCTCCCAGCAATTGCAGAACCGAGTTGCCGGTAAAAAACTGAAATGAACTTGTCGCTTGAAACTAATTTCATTCCCAACTTTGTGTTAGAATAGTTTTTTCATGTTTTGCAGCTTTTTTCATCCCAACTTGTTCACAGCTTAAAAATCAATTTCTTGAAAGTTTAGGAAAGGGCAACTTGTGAGGTGTTTACTCCGGGCCGCGACACTGCTGTGTGAACGAAAACTTTAACTTGCTCTACAAGAGAATTTTCTTTTCTAAATTAACCAACTTTAAGAAAATATTTGCAAACAAGTTTCCTCGCTTTTAAAGCGGTTCTACACTGGCAAAAGGTACACAGGTATGACAATGAAAAAGTTGACACAGTTAAAAACTGAAATCAACTTTAAAAAGTCTTTGTACCTTTTGTTTTATTTTACTAGTGATATAATAACGTTTGCTTTTAATTTGTAAAGTAGTCACAACCGTATTTATTAATTGAACAAGAATATTATATACCTCGAACAGTTCAATCTGCGCTGACTATCGGGAGCGAAACAGCGGCGTCGGTAGAAATGTTAAACGTGACTAAGTACGTCCCCGGCAGAGCGGCGGTGCCCCTTGTCCTTCAAGAGCGCAATTAGCTCGCTTTTTGCTGCACTCGGATGCTTTGAGTAATGATTGGACGCTGAGAGCTGCGGTTGTTTACGCTCGCAACAAACGCTGATTTATCGCCGCTCTCGCAGACCATTTAGGCACATGACATCGTCATTACATACACCAAGAAGCTTTATACTTTCTTCATCCTTTCTACTGTCACTTTGGCCAACATTAAGTAAGAATTTTTCCATGTCCTTTAGAAAACATTTGTTTAGTTTAAGTAAAGTACCGACATTTATGCCTCAAGGAATAGCTTAAACTGCGACAGCCAAAAACAAGAAGACGCGAGACAAATTTCCTTCTGCGTACACAAATATTTATCCTGGCGAACTCGTGACGCTCCGCTGTGTAGACGGATAAACAAATCGCCAAGCAAATGGGTCACCCCATTTATTACCAGCTTATAATTTTCGCGTAAGTCAATATTTTGTGGCTGGTGAATTTGGAATTAATGTTAGAAATAACATGTCTACTGGCGTAACATGACGCGACTTACATGTGAATAGAAATTACTCGGCAAATGAATTCGGGTTAATTATTCAGCTAATGTGCGGGGCAGTCATTAGAATGTTGATTACATTAGTATTTAACACAACAATGAGACGGGGCGCGTCCTCCCATGTAAATTGTGTGGGCTCAAGGAGCTTGGCAACGCGCGAGACGCTTTCCCGCAAATCTGCGCGACGCGCTTATCACTGTTAAGTCATGCCGCTGTGCTGTGCAGCACGACCGCATCGCGCAGATTTTATAACACAAGCAAGCACCCTCATTTATATCCACAAGATTTGCCCTACGTTTTGTCAATACCAAAATGTGCGATGAAAATTGACGTGAAATTATTTATCATTGGATAACTTTAGCAAATAAGGCGTGCTTCATACAGAACTGCGCATCATATTCCTAATTTAGAAACGCGCTGAAACGATTACCTACTCGCCAAAATGATCTGCTCTGTCGAAACAATAAGTACGTCGAAACAATACCTGTGACGGTGAGGCAACAGATAAACAGGAAGAGTGCGACGTTAACAACATTTTTTCACTTGTAGGTCGTTACAAAAATACAGATAACAGCGCACGTGCCGTTTATGTTCCAGCGCTGAGCGAGACGCGAGCACAAAGCGGCCAAGATTTATCGGCCGCCGTAAACGCACGAGGAAGTTTGTTTACCCGCCCGACGACTCGCAATATCTAACGTTCAACTATTTCCATCAATTTGTTCTATCAAGAAAGGAAAAACTTAAATTGGAACGATTAAAGCGCGCCGGCTCGTGATTGATTCCGCGGCGCCGCCCGCGCCGGACCCGCACCCGCGCCGCTCACTCGCCATTGTACCCCCAGATTTATTTCTATTTCACTGTTTTTATTGCGTACTCAGAACTTATAACGAAATAGTTACGGCTGTTAAAAGGTTTTATTGGTTAACCTTCGGCGTGTGTGGTCATAAAATAGATTCGTAACCAGAGAAGCGTACGCATACCGATAGATTTATAACTGAATCACGTGAAAAAGAAACAAATTTGCCCTACAGAAGGATATAAAACTAGAGGTATAGAGGGAATTTATCGGAAAATTGTGCAAATCTCTGTATAATAAAATATTTTCTATTGAATATTGTATGGAAAGAGTTTTACGGGTCTCACTCATTTCACTCTATTTTACTACCTTTTTATGCAGGACCTCTATATGTCGGGATACAAAATAGCTTATAGGTATATAGGGGTTTAGGGTAGTGGCGTCGCCGGGTGTCTTACCTGAAACAAAGAAGAGTATTGTTAGAGACTGCTTACAGACCTGGAGTTGATGGTTGTAAAATTATAATTGTTAATATGTCGGTGATCTGATTGCGCATGGCAACCCTCTAGGCTACGCGCAAATTCACTTAATTTACCTCTCGAGCCCTTCCTAAAACTTTACGCACTTAATAAACTCCGAGACGAATTAAAATTCCGTCGGTTTAGTAACAATCGTGTCGGAACGTCGTTAACTCTTTGCCCCGAGTTATTAATAAGGAACACGCCTCGGCCGCGTTGATTGCTGCCTGTTACATTTTGTACATCTTAATTATCGTCTACTTAGATTTTTAACAACGTCTTGTCAATTATCAGTGTTTAATAATTAACTTAATGACGATAAAAATAGACAGTTTAAAAGTAATACTCTAATTATAATATTTTAGCTGTGTAAAATAAATAAATTGAGTATTAAAAGTTTAATGATTTGTATCTTATCTATAACAATATTATAATGAGTTTGTGACGTTGTCTCTCGATCTACTTGAGCTAATTTTGAAAATTAATTTACCAATAAAAGCCACGTTATTTGTCAGTATCATAGACATAGACTATAATATAAAAAATGTTTATTGCCCAACGAAGTGGGCACGGGATCAGCTAGTCCCTTATAAAACTTTGTTGCAAATTCGTTTTAAATAGAACTGAATATTTACTTGTTTAAAGTATCAATCAATCAATTTTCAGTATCAATCTGAAGACATGTACATTGATAAGTTTAAAGATCATCTTACAAACCATACAGCATATTAATAAGAGTACCTATCTTACAAACCATACTCACAAAAGAATACACAAACACAGTCAAGAACGATGTACGTATCCATAAAAACATATGACACCGTTGGGAAAATTCGTTAATCAAAACAAACTCTAAACTAGTGTAACTTAGTGTCTTTATTTAAATATGCTAATGATTTTTGAGCACGTTAGTTCAGTCTCAGTTGTTTAGCATAAGCAAATCGCACTCTTGTGCGGTGACCGCAGACGCTGCGAACAGCGGGCTGGGCTAGAGTGCCTTTGTGGTTCCAGTTTAAGGTATGTTAACATTGAGTATAGGGAAATTTACATGATATTATTGGTGTATCTTACAATTAAACACAGAATTGTAAAAAATTATATGGTTTAAATAAAACTCTATTCAGTTTTACCTCGTCTTGGTTCTATTCACATATTGTGACGATAAATGTAGTCGTCTTTACTACGAGTATCTGTGTAAATAGGAGCTAGCGTAACGATATGATTGTAACCGTCATGTCAGAAGAGGTGATTACTCTGAGAATAATAGTACTAATCTAACAGCTATAACTACAAAATTTTGAAAAGGGAACGATTTTATATTGTTTAAAATATTTCTTACTACGGTGGTGTATAAGTTGGGTTATCGTCTTTGGAACTATAAAACCAATTTCATAAATTCTTTCACTAATAGGAAGTCACGTTATCCTTGCTTCATAAGGGCTATTTTTATTGTATTTGAACCGAAACAATGCAAGAGCCGGTTGTTAATAATATTATGCTGTAATTTATATGACGTTTATGATTTGAATTTATTGAACAGTCAATACGATTCCTAGGAGTTAATTTGTGAATGGTAAACGATTTATTTAGCATTAACTTTTGAATGGGTGACAAGTTGTTGCTAAAATAAAAGTTATTTGAGGTCCAGACGAAAATACTAACCTGCAAGTACTGGATATTCTAACATAAGAGGTGTTATTGTTCGTAGCTCGCGCAGTTCGACCGAGTGTTAGACAACCGCCGGTTGTAAATAATGCCTGTTAGAACCTCGAGCAGGGCGTAAATCATAACTAGACGAAATTTACAACTCCTGCAAATGTATACCATAAAATAATCTAGGTGCTTTCAAAACCTTTTGTGGGTACAATTGTTCTTAAAAAAAATAGCTAACAACTTTTTTTAAATATCTTTGTTTTTTAACTTTAGTATGGCGTGTTGGTAGCTACTTAAATTGACATTATACAGTTGCGTTATATATAGGTATTATTTTTCACATCCGGCTCTGTCTGTGGTGGTACTGGTAGTGACGTGACCGGTTTACGAGGATTTGTTTCTGAGTCTTGAATGTGTTCTATGTATTAATCACTCTAGATACGTACGTTTTACATAGTCCAGTACGCACCACAGTACAAGATTAGAGGTTAGTTTGGGACTAGGTCAATTCGAAAGAAAGAAAGAAAGATACATTTATTAAACAACAATATATATATAAACAATAAAAAAACGAGACAAAAATAAAAAAATCACGTACATAATGTTAAAATTTGTGAGAGATTATCTCTTGATATTTATACATTTATTTTTCTGAGTTAAAAGCAAAATGCAGATAAACTAGCCATCTACTGAAAATAAAGTTAACAAAATACGAAAATCGTAATTTTAATCTGCAGTATTAAATTTCTCATTCAGTTAACAAAAACATGCGCATTATTTTAATTTAATAAATTACCCAGGCTCCATGATTTTTCAGCGAAGCTGCCGATTAAGCTTTAATATTCGATTACCAAAGCGAGCTTTATTAACGCAAGTATTGATGTTTATCCGATTCACCTGTGTTCTGTGCACGTGTACGCTGAAGGTTGTTTCAAGTTGATAATCAGTTTAATTAACTGGTAAACCCAGAATCAAATTGAAAGCCGCTTGATCGGATATTCTTCTGTTTTGGTCAATAAATGTTCATCATGTCAGTTATGTTGAACTTTAAAATTTCATCTTTAAAACTATTTAAAGGAAATGTAAATAAAATAAGTAAGCAGGAATTTAGGTCCTATTAATTGTTTAAGCAAATAGATTAATATGAATAATAATTGCGAGTAAAAACTTACAATAATCTAACTGTAAACCTGTTTTAGCTGAATCGTTATTTTTATATTTCTATCAATTTCAAAGGTCACAATGAAAGATGCGGCCATATATATGTATATACAACGTGTTACAAAAATACAAAAAATATATACCTACATAAAGTCATACAACTTCTATGACTGAGATGACCCTTACTAAGGTTAAAATAGTTTTTTTCTGTTTTTTGGTATTTTTCTAACAAAACTTTGGGCCTACAACTACTAAGACTGAAATGATAGTTTAATGGGGTTGATATTTTTTTTTTTTTGGGGCTTTTTTGTAACACGTATGTATATTAAAATCGTATATTCGTTTTATCGGGTTTATAAACAAGACGTTTATCCTCTAGGGCCCAAAACTATTTTAAGACCCTATCAAGCCGATCCACAAGTTAGCCCACTTATCGCCCGCGTTGTGCAGGTAATGTTGTTCTGTTGTTCTTTTAATCGATACTTGGCAAATTAATTAATTAAACTTACGATACCGGGGTTTGGAAGCAATATAACTTTGTTTTAAGTTCACCAACATATTGAGACGTTAAATATCCAGGTGAAATTTAAGAAATATGGCATTGAAGAGTTCTGTGGTAATAGTTATTTATGATTGCGATTGAAGATACAATTGTTATGTTTTTGGTATATTTTCATACTTAATGTATATTATAAATAAGTAAGAAATCAATTATATTGTAAAACATGAAACAAAGAAGAAATAAAAAGTATAATGTATAATTTATAAGTGTTCTTTAAAAATAATATATCTCGAATAGACAACTTCCTCCTGTTTTGAAATATTTTTATTACAACATTTCCCCCCATTTTCAGTTAAAACCTTAATGCATCAAAGTGAAAATGTTATATGGTATTGTAGTAATTATATTTATTTACCGGGACTCTGTTTATGGTAGCTTACAGGGGGATTAAAAATACTTCAATGTTAAAATTACCTTCTGATCGAAGTCAGCGGCAAAAACAATCTAAGATTGGACTACCTATTCAAGAGAGTTTGAGTTGAGTAGCATCTTAATAAACAAGTTTTGTTTGTATATGGAATAATAATAAAGACAAGAATGCCTTTAACAATAAAAATAAGTATAACTAACATACAACTAAAAACATCGCCCAACACTGACATAAAGGGGTAAGTTCGCCTTTGTAAATCCCTGCTACATGTTTGTCTATTTTATAATTGTTATCTTTTTTTCTCTTTTTTTGTCTGTTTTCATTTTCGTTTTCTATTTCATGTCATTTTCTATTTCATTTCATTTCAAGAAAGTTTTTACACACATTCATACAACTTATGAAGTGAGACAATTAATTGTGATTATTTTATTCAATGTGGTATTTTATTCCTTAATAGTCGGCAAAAATATGGCTGGCTATGTAAGTAAAATATAATTTTCGGTGTAATGACTAGCATAGAGGCATTCCATCTTAGTCCTCAGGGTTGGCAACGCATTTGCAGTCTTAGTCTTGTAGTCTTGTGAATGCGAATGTCTATGGGTCACAATTTCCGCTTACCATCAGGTGGCCTGTGTGCACGTTTGCCTTCTCTATGTCATAAAAAAAAAAAAAAAAGATAAAAAAATTGGTAAAAATAAAAGTAAAGTGAATATTCAACCTATCCTTTGTAAAAGCGAATTTGAACGTCAAGCAAAAATTTTTCTGGGTCAGTTATGTACAGTGGCGACAATGATGTCACATGCATTTACTTTTTTTTGCTCTGATAAAATAATGACCTTGGAGAGAAACTTGTTGATATTTATGTCTTGACCGTATCAGCCACGAAGGCCACTGTTGTAACTCGTAGCGCTACGCCGTAGCTGTAGACATATTAAATTTTATGGCGCTCATTTTTGTTAAACTTTCATAAATCTCTGACTATCTGAAATTGTATTTGTAGCAAGTATTTTACTTATATTTAATACTAAATAATGTTTTTTGTTTGTTAGTGGATTATTGTTATTTTTATTGTATTGTGTGTAGTGTCTTTTAATGTTGTTTAGTACTATTGATAATTTAAAAAATAGTTATTTTATGTAAAATAACTGTAATACATGATGAAATAAAGAAAATTATAAAAATATTTTATGTTTCGTGCGAATATAATTTATTAAAAGAACATAAAATTAACTTTGTACTTTGAAACAAATTAAATATTACAAAGTTATATCAACGCAAGCACGTACCCACAACGAAGTAAGCCCCAGTCATTAAATCTAGATCTTACATTAACATACACAATAAATACAACATACCCAGGATTATTCCCAGCGCGGGGATAAAATAAAGGCTTATTCGAAGCTCCGCACGGAACATTTCTTGTATGTAGATTATAGTATCTAAGACGCGAGAAGTAATGCGACGCCACCCGGCTCTTCCCACGGGCAATTTCAACGTAAACGTAATTCGCTTTTTATTTTAGGTAAGTAAATAGGTGAGAAACGTAAATTGCGTGAGTTTGAGTTTTTAAATTATTAGTTGGGTGTGTTTTCTCGTGCGTAAAACTGGAATCTAATGATTTATATTATTTAATAAAAATACTTTGTTTTTACAAATAAATTAAAAAAGATTTTGCGACTTGACACATTCAGTGTCAGCAATGCTACAAGTGCTACGCTGTAGCAGTATTTTTCTGCTACGCACAGTGGACCCGGCTATTGGCTTGTTGGGACTTAATATATAAAGGTAAAAATAATATAAGATACGTATTTCCCATCATATGAAGCAATGTTAATATAATAACTGCATTTTATAATTGTTTTACTTGCATCATTCAGGAAATATGATTTGGCCGTCTGTTATCTACGTTGTAAACTTTTTTTCTGCTTTAAGACTTACCTTAACCTAAACCCACTGTGCTGTTTGAAGAACAAGGGCAGTTTTACGATTACTTTTTATTTGATATTAACAAAAAGATCTTAGTGAAGATTACACTCGGCAAATTCATATTTCCTAAACGCTACTTATTCCAATATTGCATTTAAAACAGACGAGTTTGTTCAACGCCTTTACTTTCTTATGATTTGTATCCACCAACGCGTGCAAGAAAGCCTTAAAGTGACACCCACACAGCCACAGAAATGTAAATCCACCGAGAAAATTGCGTTAGCATAATGTTGATATTATTAAAATTAAATTAGAACGTGACGCAAGTGACAGTCGTAAAATCATTATTGTTCCGTATAATGTTTGCAATATTGGTAAAAGTAAATTACTTTACAGCTTGTGAGCACTAGGTGCTTCGGCTTTGTACTACTCTCCCACTCTCTCTTAATAATAGTGTATGAGAGCGAGTGAGAGACCAGTATAAACTCGAAGCACCTTCTAAGACCGATCGCACTGTTCTTAACTGTCTGGTTATCGTCTTTAACGGCCGCACTCAGAGTCGGTTCATTACAATTAAGTCGTAAGTGTTTGTTTAAATACATGTTTGAAAAACGAACGAGTTAGTTTTGTCTAAAATATCTGAGTATGGCGGTTAATATTAGGTGTAAAAATAGCAAAACATTAATTCATAAAATTATAAATAAAATAATTATATCACGGGACAGACTGACAAACAATACAGAGTTAATACGTAAATGTATTTATTTCCCTTTATAAGAATATATATCTTTGTCTAGTACCTATAGTACAATATTTAGTTCAGGACTAAGTCGATTTGTGTGAGATTATGCCCTGGTATTTATTTATTTGTTCCTAGACAGATATGCTTTGTACAGTCAACCTTATAAGTAGGTGCACACTTTTGTACCTTGTCGCTTAAACGCCTTTGACAGATTAGTCTATCATTTCAAACATGACGTTAAAGTGACAGAGTACTAAAGTGTGCAGCTTCTTATAAGGCCGACCGTACTTTCAAGCTCGTAGGGATTAAAAGAAAAGACAATAGGTTTTAGACATCTTGGATTGGATATTATAAATAATAAAAAGGAAATACTGTCAATGTAGTCTTACTTAATAGGCTTCGTGTTTAAATATACACCATTTTACAGACGAATTGACGATAAGGCATTTTTTTACCATCATTATAAATATTTAGAGTTACAGTTTCATTACCAAGGATCGGTGTTAGTTGTTTATAAATCTGAACCTTTTTTCAGATCAGAACAGATCCTAAAAAAGATAGTTCAAACGGGTCAAGTCACAGCCGATAATAAACGGCCATCGCCAACTCGAAACAGGCCTGAAGTTAATCAATACGCCAAACAATTTGGTAAGTTCCTCGAGAATAACGGCAATGGCCCTATTGGAATTGAAAAGTCTCTAATTAAAGATTCCGGATAGGATCGGGAGCCACGTGAACGCAATTTCTGCGATTAATGGCGCGCGTCTAATCTGACTAAGCAAGGGCACATCAGATATTGCGGTGGCAGTAGCCGATACTTGGAGTTTAGGTCCCGCATGGGGCAAAGTTTAATTTGTGTAAGAACATTTGCAGCGTAGTCAAGGATGTTACTGAATAAATCTCCACTGATAAGGAAAAGATCAATGTGTGATTTGACGACGCGCTAGTGGGTAGTGAGCTGCCTACAAAGCTAACGGTCCTGGGTTTAAATCACAGTAAGGGCAGATATTTGTGTCATAAGCGCGAATATTTATTCCTGAGTCTCGGAAATTATCTATCGATTCAAGTATATATTTTTCTATGCAACTATTTATATCGTTGTCTAACCTAGTACCCATAAACATTGTCCTCTGATATTTATTTATTTAGATAAGAATAATGTCCTAGATTACTAATACATTGTAGTTTTAAAGTTAGTGAAGAAATAGTCAAACTTATTACAGAGTTTTTTTTGTTTCAATATTTGTATGTGATTTTTAAGAATAAATTATACTGTTTTTGTGGTATTTGCTGTGGTTATGCAAAGATACAACTGTAATCCGCATTTACCACGTATTCTCGATCATAGAAAAAATTAAGAATGCAATATTACGCAACTCATTAGAAGTGTGTGGTTAATTTTTTTAGTAATGACCATACTAAAACATTTCACAGTGACATCAATTATTACAAATCAAAAAACTGTTTATTTGGTAAGTTTTTCAGAAGCTTTCGATTTTGCTTATTTCTATTCAAAACGTTTAACAAATTTAAATATATGTTATTTGCTATATGTACAAATAATATTATTTCTCGAACGCAACTCACTTCCTACCTCGCTTTAAAATTAGTAGCAGCAGAAGACACCTCGGTTGATTAACCTACCGTATTATCTGGAGCCGTAATGATTTTCCGCTTGCTTTCATCATACCGTTTGGATAAGTTTGTCGGTATGGAGGAACTATGCCGCGAGTAACGGGTTAAGTTTCTGGAGGGTAGGAGTCGGGTTAATGCGAGGGTTGCATCTGTTTAAAGACAATGACATGTCAATTAAAGATATGTTACGATTGTTACAAGGGAAATAAGATATCGTTAGAGTGTGATTAGAGTTGATTTTTCTGTAGTTAAATGGGCAATTCAAAAATTGAACGGTTTAGTATTTTACACTTAATGATATTATTGTGTTTTACAAGTTATGAAAAATAGTTCAAGTTATTATAGGATTTAATCTATTTTATTCTCACATACTTCATTTATTTGTCCTCGTCACTTGCCATGTAACCCAATAACGTCGTCTTTATACAATGAAAAGATTTCGTTTCAGCATGCACTACATGTTTTTTAGTGTTATGGTTTAAATTATTTTGTAGAATACGTATACATGTAAAATGACACTTTTAATGCATCAGATCTGTGTGTTTTTTACAGTTTTTTAAACCGCACGGTGTCTTAATTTGTATGTCACGGATATTATTCTCGTCTATAATGATTATTTATCGATACCTTGTTAGTTTGGACGTTAAAAAAAAGCGTTTTCTCTAGATGTAAAAGTATTTCAGTCTGTTTTAATAACGAAAACTTTACCAAGTTTCAATACCCCTAATATAATATTTCCCCTATGTCCGGGAAATGATTTGAAACGAATCTTCCACCCTTGTAGATTTTATCTCACGTTTTCGCTGGTTAGTCGAGTAGAAGTTTCGCTGGGGCGTTATGTGTTTAATCGATACGTGGTAATTAATCTTCTTTGAAATTAACTTGAACTTTGATCATAACGATGCTTATTAATTGCGGGACACTTGGTTAATATCTTCACGTTATAAAATGTGTATTTGGATATATGAGTTTGCTGGGGTCGGAAGTTTTGATACTGATTGACTTTTAAATTTTTAAAGTACTTTGTATTTGTGTGGACTTTTACTATTATCATTTAATTCTATTTCTGACCGCCTCAATGTAACTGCATATAATTTGACATGTCATGTAAGTTATATTGTGTAATAAAATCTGAATCTAAATCTGAATCATCAATGTATATTATATAAATTTTTTAGTCTAGCGGATACGAAATCCTATAGTTTTTCAACTGAAATATTAGTTTTTGTGCAATGGGACTTAACCACGTAATAACTTGCTGTATTCCATTTGTAGCGTTTTGATCGCATTGCAAGGTCCTTCTCCCTTCCTTAGTCCCGTTTTACATAAACAAACAGCGCAAAAATTGAACAACAATCTATGGACAGCTGAAGTAATGGTAAAATAATGAAATAATGTCGAAAGTATCTCCCGCACAGGCATGCATGACGGCGGCACTGTGCAGACGCGATCAATCAAACGATTGGCTGCCCATCTATCACGGGCATCACGACGGACTCCGCCAAATGGCGACTAACTGACGAGAAATTAGAAAACAATTTTACCTAGAATACTGGGCAGTTAAATAGATTTAAAAATGTATGAAGCACTGACAATGCAGAGCACAAACTACTCAACGTAGTTGAAACATAATATGTGATGTAGTAGCGTACTATGGGAATATTGGTTGAAAATGAAGCCGAACGTAATGAATGAATATTCTACGCATATAAACTGCGGGTAAGCTCTAGTTATTTTTTTAGGGTTCTGTATTCAATAGAGAACCCTTACAGTTTTGCCCTGTTCGTCTATCTGTCTGTCCATCTGTCCGTCTGTCCGCCTGTTCGCGGTTTTCCTCAGAGCTTCTTGGTACTAGAAAGTGTTCAACCTATTAAAATCATCTAAGTACCAAATAACTTTGAATAGAAAATAAGTTTATATTTGTTGTGTTTGTAGTAATTCCGGCTTCCGAACTCCACACTGAGCAAGGTCCAACTTGCTTATGCCCGGTTCTTTAAAATACATATGTTTTTAAATATGGCTAACTTGTCTTTCTTTTGCGTGTAAATTGGAAAACGGATCTATGAGATATTTACAATGAGGAGTAGATTATTTTATATAAGGAAATTATTAAAATCAGCAAGCCATTGCATTGAGTCAGCTCCGTCTTGTCCTAAGTCTAACTTGATTATCTACACAACTTTGAAGTTTTGTTTAACTAATATTAAAAACTAAAAGTCATTGCCAAGTAACAACTATTAATCAACTAACTGCTACAGTATTTGGTATATAATCAATCTTGATGTACGTCATACTATCATGGCGTCAATAACTTCGAATATAAGATGTTAGAATCCTTTCAAATTGATATTGGCTGTAAATATGAGGGAAAATCAGGGTATTGCCGTAACGGCCGTATAACCGTGGATCACATGACGAAACATAATTACCTACAGTAGGTATTGATAATAATCAGATTCTACTGATACAACGCTCTAACGGTTATTACGCGGGGCTTTTCGAATGTTGTTCCTTGATATAACACAAATGAGATTTTAATTATAAAGCTTTTCTGCAGGCATAAAATGAGTAACAAAACTATTTAATTGTGTCATGACGCATTTAAAGTAGAAAACACGAGATAAAATGTAACACTGCCAAAGAAACCAGATAACATCGATCGGAGGTGCGCTTCATTTATTACAGCGATGACATGTCACGTAAGCAATACAATACATTATTCTTCGGAACAATAAACAACGTCGGATTAAAAAGTGGGAAAGCACGGAGTCATTTGTAATTTTCACCGACTCTCTTAGCGTTACAATTTAAAAAGAGAACTTAAAAGAACCAGAATAAATTAATCATGCTCCAGGACAATTGTTATTTACGTAGTCTACCCTAGAGTTAATTCAAATAAGAAAGTTTACTTAACGTTTTCTAAAGAAATGTTGTTTGTCAAATGAAAATAGTAGAATTGAGTAGATCGTTGAACGAGGGTATCAAGAAGGATAATAAGGTTTTTTTAACACCGAGCAACGTGAAGTTAATTAGAAATTGACTTAATTCAACTTGAGTACATTTGCACGCGAATAGCAAAAAGCCAATAAGATTTATTCAATCAGTATATATATCTTTAAATACCTAGTTTTTATTTAATCACGGGACATGCCTAAATCGGACGCTTTTATGATGTCAGACACTCTGCGTTAAATGCGAAGGCTTAAAAAGGGTTGACAGCGAGTAGCCTTGTCACCTGGCTACACAGGATGGCAGGCTACCTCCGTCATACGGCGCCGGACGTTCATTGATAATTAATGGGCGATGCCAGTGTAACGAAAACAAACGACTGGCGGCACGCGCACGATAACGATTAATATCTTTGCGGGCGCAGCAAAAACAAACCTACTCCTGGCCTTGGTGCGATAAATCATATCTCATCGAGGCGCAAAAATAAATGACGCCAATGATAAATGACGAGGAATTCATGGAGTGCCGCCACAGTCAATTTCAAAATTAAAACTTTCAAAGATGCTCAAAAACAATACGGCGTCATGGGTAATCTCTGGCGTCAGAACGAAATTAAGGGTGAGTGATGAACCGAGAAGTAATCTGGCCGGATATTATCAGAAACATTTTGCGTTTAACGGCAAATGTGCCTCCGTCAATTTTGCTCATAGGCTAATGGAATCCATTTATATCTTGAAAAAGCGGCATTATTGCCAACGATTTTACAGCCAATAAGAAGGTGGCGTTTCATGTTACGAACGTCGCTGTTAATAAAAGTTAAAAGGGCAAGCGTTGCAAATTCCAAACAAAGTAAACATTTTAACATAATTCAACAATGTAACATTTTTATCGGCGACTCGTCTCAATCACGTAATCTCAAAAGACTCTTATTTGATTTTACGATAATGGTCCCAGATGCGGGCCTCGGCCGTCCCCAGGTACCTTCTGTAGAAGCCTCGGAAATTGCGTTAGCCACATTCGAGGACCAGGAAATTAGAAACGTTGAAGGATGTAATCGAATGTCCTCGTCTAGCATAGGAATACCTTTTGTTACCTCTATCACGACTGAACATACAAGAAGCTAATCGGCGAACGAATATTCGACGTTTAAAAGAGAAAACTGAGTATACCAAACAGAAGTATAAAATCGTTATTCATTTGCAAGAGATCCATCTCAATGTTGACTTTTCGAAATTGGATGAAAAAACCTGCTATTAGATCCGCATTGGCGTGTTTTGATGCGAGACTTGGCCGTCGACTGAGCTTGCTTACACGCTTAGTTTGCTTAAATATTTTTCAGAATCCAAATCCAAGTAGGCTTTTAGCAAATATCATTGAAAATGCATTAGGAAATTATTCTTTGAGCGAACTGAAATACGTGAACAAAAATATATTAGCCTAACGAATCCGTTAAAACAAGACGTCAGTTTCGGTACGAGGAAAAAACCCGGATGGAGTCGTGCTAATTTCTGGAATACTTTGTGTTCGTTAGACCGACGTGACTCCGGTACGGTCGCCACCGACCGACTGTGCTAATTACGTTAGTGATCCCCACCCCACCCCTAAAGTAAACGACTCCGCTTTCAGTGTAAACAACCACTCAACTTTACCAAGAAAAATTCGCAAACCCACTTATTCACGTCTCTAAGGTATACACGACAGAACGTATACGTTGTTGTGTTATTTGGTGTAATAAGATAAAATAATTTTATTGTTTTAGAAACAGTAAAGGAAACACTGACATTTTAGTTGCTTTAAGTTTGTCGCCCAGTACTACGGTAAGTGTAATGCAATCACTGTCGTGGGCTGCACGTACTACAAACTATACACCAGCATCGCAGCACAACACTATTCACAAAAGAATAAAACCGAGCAAACCGCAACTATTGTTTGCAAAACTAATAAAGCAGAAACGAAAAAAATGTTACGAAAAGTCAAGATTTGTGCGGAAGAACTGTCCAGATATTATATTTCCGAATGTATTGATCCCTTAGGATAGTATGTTCGGTTTCGTTTCGGTGGAAGTTTTCAATCCCTCTGCGTTTTGGGAGTTGCACTCGACAATCTTATCAGGGAGGGAGGGAGGGAAGATTTTCCAGTGTCCGGCGCCCTCTCACCTTGAAGGATTTCCCTCGGCGCGGGAGGGCATCGATACTATTTCAAATGATGCGTGTAGTCCGCCTTTGAGGGCTTTACTATTCGTGGCGTTGTTTTGTTTCTCTTTATTGGAAAATATGCGTAGGTTTTCTACAAAGATTTTGGGATTACCCTTTCCAAGCGTAAACGGTTTGTTGTACATTTTTAATAGTAAGCAAATAAAGCAATAAAAACAAATAATAACTCTCCAAACCCTTTATGTGTTAGGTTGTTGCGTGAATTAGATAGTTAAAATCAACTTATTTGATTCTTTTGAAAGCTCGTATTAATAGCAAAACCCATTATACAAAGTAATTTACAATGCTATAAAGTACAATAAAAGTTCTTAGCCGCGATTGCATTAAACCGCTCGGCCCTCGCCGATGATAATGCCATTGCAATACTCGAGATCCGATTGTATTGGCGAATTGGATCAAATGCAGCGTTCGCCGCACAAAAGATAAGGTACCCGTATAGTAATACGGGTTGTAATATCAAGTCGGCATCAGCCGGCGACCGGCTCTAATCTCTCTATACCATCGCGCGCTTTAACTTTCCTTTTTTCGTCCTACCGCCGATTCATTTGTTTAAGAGAGTTCTGAGTTGTTATCTAGAGTCGTGAGTCAGTTGTTATATTAGACCTAAGCTCACTAGTCTTGGCTCGATGAAAACAAACGACAGGTAAGTAAGTATAGACATACCTCGTTATTAATCCGACGTTGCACTTGCCACGGTTACAGAAGGACTGGTGTCAGCTATATCATTTTTGATGTGGATAGGGGTTTCGTAAAACAACTGCCCTTATTATTTTTGTAAATCCACTCACACCCAAGATGACGTTGCTGATATCAATCTTTCCGAGACCACGATTCTATCCAGCTGGCGCAACTCAGGCTGAAAGTCGGATTAATAACAAGGTATGTCTATACTTACCTGTCTTTAGATTTCATCGCGTCAAGAAGCGTGATTTTATGTCTAATGTGTTCTTCATATTTAATATCGTAAAGGGAAAATTAGTGACTCAATAATTATTTAATGGATTTTATGGTTCCTTATAAAACTAATATAAGAAACATCATGTTTGATATAAAGTCTTTGCAACACCTTTGTGCGTATCCAGTAAACTATGCCTTCTTTGAACGCGTTAATAACTTTTTCTTCTTCATGCTACATGTTAAGGTTCAATAATAATTGAAGTTTATTATGCAAAGACACAAACATCAAAACAGATCAATAATAATAGTTTCAATATCAAATCAAATTTACGTCTAATTATTGATCTTGAATGTTTTTTATGTACGTTAATCAAAAATGAATCACATCATACTTAGTCCAGTTTGCATTGTTACATGTACAGATGAATATTACAGAGTACTGTGCGATTGCGAACATCATCTGTACAAACAAATGTTTAAATGAACGCAGGAGACTTAAAAAACATCACGATAAAACCGCGAACACAAATAAAACTCACATAAGACAAATAACAATATCGCAAACATTGCAACCATTCCCTAAATGTTTCGCGTGTTACAAAAAGTATATATGTAATATCACGTTGTATCAAACAAGCGCCGACGGCGCATTCGTGCCATTGTTTTTGTAACAACGAATATCATTCACATAAACGGGATCGCTGTTACGCAGATTATTACTGCGCTATGTTTACCGGCACGACTTAACGGGATAAAAAAACCTGAATACTCTTTAAATTTATCGGATAATATCTATTTATAAATAGGAAAGGCTATGACTATTTTAAGAAAACCCGGCGCAAATGAAATTGTCAAGCTACCCGACTTTTTCATATTACCGCAGTGATCGTGGCCAAACAGCGGTTCTCATTAGGGGGTGAATTTTAAATTCGCGAGGGTGTCCCACTCAACTATGTATGAAGAGGCCCTATCCTCGCACAGCATCCGGACGCACGCATACTATGAAACCTCATTGTCCTGAATCGCCACGGAAGGCTAACGAGCGGAGGTGCCTTAGCACGTGTTTAAATTGCGATGACTACGTTTTTAAATATATTTTATTGGGATATAATAATGATTTTTAAAAATGTGGCCTAGAAAACTTTCTAACACAATTTATAATGTTTTGCTATTTAAATGTTCCAATTGCCTTATTAATTTAGCAGCTTATCTCGTTAGGAGAAAAAAACGGAGGAGGTTCTGAAGTCAATCCGTCTATATTTTTTTATATTCGACCAATCATCACTTTTTACAGAGTTGTCGGTGACTCACAATTTTTTTGTCAACCAACCATTGTAAAACAAGTTTTTTTTGTGTTTTTGAAGTCGGTTTTTAGTTTTTGAAGACATTTATTCTTTTATTTAAATAATTTTCCGATATTCACAAACCGATCCAAAAATTCTTAAAAGACACTACGAGACAATAATGCTCGTACCCGACTTGCTTCATCTCCACAATCTTCTCCGCCCCGTGGCCAAAACTCAAGGTAAACCGATTACGTGGTAAAAATTCATAAAGCCAGTGTTATCTTCATGTTGAGCACCTAATGTTTAGTAAGTGGGTGGGTATTTGCGTTTACGCAAATGACAGAAAACAATTTTTTCGCTCGTAAAAAATGCCGTGTGTTGCCCTCCCAGTTTATCCTAAAATTGTTATAAGATTGGTCAAGTAATTTTCTTGGTGAAAGTATAACCTTTAAGGCCGAGTTTTAGATGTTCTTTAGATTTTTATTCACTTGTTTTGAAACATAATATGTGTTGAGCGATTTAAGATACTTAAAAAAAAACCCTAGTTTGAAATAAAGCCGTTTCATGCCACTCATGTCAAAAAGTACCATTTAGTATCCAAATACAAACATTATTTCATCCGACGCCCATCCACAAAAAGAGGTCCGACATGATTGGTCCTTTGCATATTACTCCCAACCAGATCCAGTTCCTGTCCACCTTCCATTGTTCTAATATGAATTGCACTAGAACTTTGCAGTTCATAATGATAACTATAGGTAAACTGAAAACATAAATAAGAGACCTAAAATAAATTCAGGTCATCATAATATTTAAAATTAAAGTAAAAGATTGAAGCGGTAAATCGGAATGGTGATTGTGAGCATTTTTCCGTAAACACCCTGTATATCGATTATGGTAATGTTTGAAAATGGAATGGAATGAAAAAGTTTCAAGACAGTTTTCTCGGATTTCTATTTGTTTGCTAGTTCCAGTGTTATAAATGCATTTGAATAAAATCTCACTTATCTTTAAGTTGGTACATAAATAAACTCGAGTTATTTACATGGTCACTGGCGGTAACCCTTAAAGCTCTTAAAATATCTTGTTATTTTAACTGTTGAAAAAAAAAATAGTTGTAGGTATATGCAAGTAATTTTGGTTACTTGGAAACTGTTACGACGTTTTTGATAAAATATCGGAATAGGAGCTTTTCGAGTCCAGAAATTAAACTGTCAAGGTAAGTTGTTGTTGATCCGAGCTATGTTGGTAATGTACACTCAAAAGCAATAAAAACGGGTCACTTTCTACGGAAATTCTATACAAAGATTGCTCTTGATTATTATATCGATGTGGATAAACATGGACAAAAGATCTGTCCCTTTCTGACCAGTACATAAGAGAGAATGTGACGGATGCTGACTCCACCGCAGTAAAGGCGACCATAAAATGGACCTTTTAATTAAGTAATGATGACATTAAAACTTGTTTGAATTTTTTTTTTCTTGTATATGTAAAGATGTACTTAGCTGTGAGTCGCATGTAACAGTTGACGATTGGCACCTCAAGGGTTCTATTCTATTCGGCAAAACAACAACATGAACACATATTTGAACGATGATTTTCCACAGAGATATAAAACGTATCCAAGATAACAAATTTTCGAGTGAAACAAATCAATTGTAACATAATAACGGTAAAAGCAAATGGCGCAAACATAATGAAGCCCTCAGCCGTCTATTGAAAACAAAAATCTCAATGGAAACGTGATAAACAATACGGCACCGGCTTAGGCTTATCTCCCTCACTGACTTATGATATCATTATTTCCCTTTTTGCAAAAAATTACGGAGCAAAAACAGGAGCGCGGCGTGAATACTAATTTTGTCGGTCAATATATTGATATCGGCTTGGCGCTTCACATTTTAAACAATTGCGTCCTAAAATCAGAGTAGAACATGGTCTTTATTCTATTTGGTAAACGCCTAATTGCTTTTGACATGTTATGGTATTGTCAACGTTATGATAGTTCTTATTTACTTGACATGACGGCGGCTTAGTTAAAAACAATATGATAACATATCAACGCTTTTAGGTCACGCACGCTTTTTTACTGTTGACAGTCACGTGTCACCTTGGGTTTGTGCATCTCTCTCTCTCGCATACGGTCTTATTTGAACCCGGAAGACCTTTCAAGATCTCTTGCACTGTAAGCAGGGTCTTTAATTGCCACGCCACTCTAGAACTTTGTCGCTGAAAGTTACAGATAAATATTACAAAACTCGACGGTTGTTGATTACTAATGTACGTCTGTACGTGGTGGTGTATCACTCGGTACGATTTATTTATCTCCCTACCGACGTATGGGTGATTCAGCGGCCCAAAAAACTCATTATATCGGTCAACTGTGGTGGGACGCCAAACACCCAAAACAATGTCCCGGTTAAGCCGTTAAATAAACGCCAAAAACACATCCGTAATGCAAGGAAAGCTCGATTAGTTATTAATGGAAAGCCACGTTTCATTGTCCATGTGGGTTTAAGCCGGTTGTCGGTTTTGTAAACTGAATTTTATTCCATTCAGGCTAATACTGTTTATATATTCAATTAAAATTGTAATCGGTTTTGGTATTCTAAGCGAGTTTTCAGCAAAACCTGATCCGAATGTAAACCAACGCGTGTCATAGTCGTGTTCTTGCGTTATGAAAGGAGAATAATGCCCATTTGCCGCCACTCCCACATAAAACGCGGTGATTTAGTGGAAAATACCGCTTATTTGCATTGCCAATACATCTCTCCGTGGGCATAAAACATCTGAACATAAAACCGGATGAGCGAAATAAGATATAAACGGCCGCTTGCACATGGAATCTCGGATTTTACAGCCGTCTTATATATCTTAAAGTGAAATATGGGACGATGTCATTTTAGTCCATCGCTTCGACCCGACACCGGTTTAGATTTCAGATAATCAAAACAGAAGCGTCATATCACTTTACTAGACAATCTTTAGCGGATTGACTACAAATCTCAATTTCACAGTTACCTAACCTAACCCACGAGTACTTGCAGTGCTTCTATTTTCTTAATGTAGTCCGGCAATCTTCGTTTTTGTAATAAACACGAGTTATGTGCTGTCAGTTGCGAGTGCAAGGGTGACAGCGATAGCCAGCCGAACTCTATTATGAAGCTGGTAGTACTGTAAGTAGATATACTTAATTCACTGAAATATTTTCTTTCACTTGTCTCGTTAGACCCGCTATAAAAATGAATTTCGCAGACGATTATCTTTCATAAATATTTCACTCAAGGATATTTTCCTTAGGCGTATTACGTTAAGAATTTAATAATTCATACGTACGAATCATAAATTAAATCAAAGCATTAAGATACAGAATAGATAATGCGAGTTCTTGCGGAAAACACGATTCCCGAAATCTGTGCAAACAGGATAATGTAGACGCAATCGTGGAGGACAAACAACGAGACAACTGAGTAGCGCTCTTCAACGAACTGCTTTTAGTACTGTTTGTGTTTCGATTTACATAATGAGTAAATGTTTAAATGGGATTTCTATAACAGCTTTTAAAACGTAACGAGTTACGTATACCGATCACTGGATTCATTGTGTAATACCTGCTCTGAGTTGGTCGTGGGTGTAAAAAACCACTTAAATCGTGTGGCTTCAAAGATTAGTTACGTCATTTATTCGTCATTCCTCGCGCCATTTTTATTGTTTATAGAGCATTACAACTGATTCGTATTAAGAAGCATGTAATTTGACTGGTTAATATATTTAAAAAAAAACTAGTTATTGGGTCAAATACGAAATAAATGAAAATCTTCTCTTAAAATTACGTATTCTTTCGAATTAGAATGTAAAACCGTGGTTTTCTTTTAGTCCAATTGTAGATGGACGCGGTAAAAACAGCCAGTAGCAATCAGGTAAAAAACAGCTGTAGAAATAGTAGGATATACTGTTACTTTAAGTAAAATCCCAACAGCATAATATTATATGTTAAATATTAAAATAGAAGCATAACACAGTTTAATTTCAAAAGGAAAATGAGCAGTCATAAAATTTGTGAGTTTTGCCGGTTGTTGAACTCTGTTCGAGGCTTTTATGGGTTTTCTATAAAACTTTGTGAACATCGAATGCTCAAAAAGTATTCTTAGTTTTAGGGGAGTTTAATATGTCTTAGCAGCGTCTAAGAACATGTCATTAAATAAAACTAATGCCCCTAATGATAAAATATTAAGCGAATGCATTTAAAATTTAAGATGTACAAATCTAACGCCCTTATAAATATTAAGTTGTTCTTTATTGATAAATAATCAAACACATTTAATTGCTTGAATAACCCTTTTTTATCATCCAAATAAGTTAGGTACGTAGAAATATAAATAAATAAATAAACAAACGTGCTATAATCACAAATAATATTATTTTATGTAACATACTTCTGAAATTGTGTTATTGTGATGTTAGAAATAATTATTATATTATTTATAAGTACCCATGTTTAGCTTTTAAGTAGATTGCCACACCCCTACAGGGTTGTACTTATGTCGGTCAGCAATACATTAATAAATAAAATAAATAAACATTACCTACTAATGAAACTTGGTACTTCGTGTAGTATATAATATATGACAATTTTTGTACCAGTTGTAACATTACAAGCTGAGAATAAATAAATAAATAAATATCAGGGGACAATCTCATACAAATTGACAAACTCCCAAACTAAACTCTAGGCAGGTATTATGTGTACTAGACAGCGATAAACTTACTTATATACAGAAATACATACTTAATATATAGAAAGCACCAAGACTCGAGAGCAAATATTTGCACTTGCCGGGGCCATAATCCGGGACCGCAAGCTTCGAAGGCAGGGTCACTGCCAACTAGAATAATAACTATAATTGTACATTTAAACCTCTTCTTTCATGATAACCTCTAAAAGAGATTCGCATATCAGGAAGGGTTGTTCATTGCATATGCGCCGGAAACAGACCCAAATGGGTCCCTGCCCTTCATACATACTTGAGCGCGTTCACTTTAGTATCGTAAAAAACGTAATTAAAATTCACATCGTGCACTCCCTAGCTGAGAACTGGGGGAGATAACTATCCTGCTGTAATATTGTGCCGTTCTGTTGACGCTAGGAGGGGATGGACAATGTTCATTATTAATATGGAAATATTGAAACACGTTGAAAAACAAAGGGTACAAAGTTTAATTCAAAAACTGTTAATTGAAACTAGACAATTATTTATAATTAAAAAATACTTTACTGTAAATGTGAAACAAACTAAGGAATCAAGTTAGATTTTAGTACCATTAACAAATTAAAAACAATATTTAGAATACTACAATATAATACATGTCATTCGGTTAATACTAGCGTTCAAAATGACTGGTAAAATACATTTGTATTTTTTAAACGCCCCTGTATTTTTCAATAAATTACAGAATCTTTCCTTGCGGATCTTCGGTTGAATATTTCGCAAGATTAAGTTTTTTACGTCTATTTTAAGATGTATTTTTCGCATTATTATAGTATACCGAGACATTGATTCGATTACATAAAGTAATAAAGTACATTACTGTTCAATTAATATTAATAAGCAAGATTATATACCATGATTGTTGATATGAAAAATACAGTATGAAACAAGTATTATTCGTGTAATTTTATATGTATTATATTATAATGTATTTTATAGGAAAGATAAAAAGTAAAAAAAATATGTATGTTATATTTAATTGAAAATAATTTGATACCAGACTAACTTTTTTGAAAACGGTCAAAGAGTAAAGATTAATGGATGTGTTTTATTTCTGAATCCACTAAATAAGCATAGAACATGTATTTGTGTTTCCATGTTTAATTTTCTATGTGTGGTGTTCAATAAATTGTTGTGTATTGTGTTATTGTATCATACCCGAAGAGGGACGAAAAGTTGTAACAGAAAAAGAGGTGGATTTTTTAAGCAAAAATCAGCTATAAGCTATGCAACAAGGACCGAAAATATTTAGTATTAAGAAATATAAATTAAAAAAAAACAAAGTTTCTCAGAGCATTTTTGCTTTTTTTACATACTTTAAACTAGTTCATTTATTTACTGTTGCGGACTTAAATAATAAAAAAATATTTTTTAATTAGGAATATAGTTATGAACTTGCCAATATGATTTTTGACATAAAAAAAACTATACGTGGTATAATACATGAGATGTCAAAATTTTAGTAATACAATTTCGTAATAAACCCAGCGTTATTTTAACTTGGTACCACAGTCATAATTAACATATTACTTTATAATTATGACCAAGTTTAGTCAGAATAGACGTGCTACAAACTCTGTTGTAGCACAACTACGCCGTAGCTCAAATAAAACCTCAAACCGTAGCAGTGATATCTCGTAGCGTGTGAATACGAGGTAAAACGAAAACTGCCAGCGACACGTTGGTGTGTTCAAATCCAATACGATTCCTAGAAGGTAGCATAGAATGTGTTAAAGTAAGACATTAATCCAATTTTATTCCCCGTATTGACCTGAACCGCCGCGGGCCGGGAAGTTACATTAAGTACCGACGCGAAATTACGGTATGCCTTGTCTAATGCGATTTTATATTTAGTGCTCGGAACTTTTGCGGTAATAAAATTCTATTGTATTTGAACCGTGAAGTAATAAAATTATTTATGGATATGTTGATACTATTCGTTTATGCATAAATGTATTTTGTGTACAATTTGTTCTTAACTTTATACCGACTATTAGAAATAATGTGCCTAAGAGAAAGATCTAAATTATTGTACAACAACTGTAAAAAATGAGGTTTTTTGTGTTATAACCCGAAAAAACTTCGAAGTTCCTTATAACTCTAACATATTCTGTTTAAAACAATATTTTAAGCTACTTTAACTCTTGCGTACTCCTTAATTCCATGTTACCTTTATGTAATAATGAATTTAAATTACCACACAGCCCTAATTACCAGTGCGTAAAGGATACACGCGTTTATCCATACATTATGCATTTAAGCTTTAAAGGGAACAATGAGCGGCGGAACATCATTCCATTGTTATCTAAAGATACTTCGAAATCAAAAGTTCCTGAATGTAACGTAACGTGTGCACGCGAATCGCTTAACGGAACAATAGATAGCCAAAATAGCAAAACATCGTATTTCATCATCATAGACGTTATCTGCACTGGGTATTTTAGCATCAAAATCTAAAATTTCATTATTGTAGGTGTTTAAAGCATACCAGAACCGAATTCTAGATTCTAGATTATTTTTAGTTTAGATTAAAGTTGCAGACCTACCTCTTATTTATAAACGCACAATAACTGAAGAATGCTTCAAATGGTTTGTCCTTATATCTCATATTGACATTTGAATGTTACAGAAAGAGATAAAGCATACTTGAACTAAAATCGGTTAGTTGTACGTATGTGAATATGGGAGTGAAAGTTTAAAGGGATAATAATAATTGTGGCGTTAGTTAAAATATAGGGAACTTAATATTATAGGCTGTCTTTCAGCATCCTTTATCGAACAGAGTGTAAATACCGCAACGGTATAGTGGCTTCCCAATATTCACGAATGTCAAAGAAATAATCGCATCCGACTATTGTAAACGGATAAAGATTACCGAAACCTAGTCGTACCTAGTCTTAACATATGATTCTGCAAGATACATTGATTGCTGTACTCGTACAATGCCTATTGTGATCAAGGTACAAAACAATATAATAACCCTCCAGGGGGTTTTTATGATATAGCAAAGAAGGCCTCCTTATGGTTAGTGGAAACTGTGACCCATAGACATTCGCATTCACAAGACTGCAAGCCTAAGACTGCAAATGCGTTGCCAACCCTGAGGACTAAGATGGAATGCCTCTATGCTAGTCATATCCCCAAACCGGAACACCACAATGCGAACACTGCTGATTGGCGGTAGGTTAATCGATAAGATGGTAGTAGGTATCCGAACGGACCCTGCACAAGGTCTACCACCCTCCAAATATGTCACAATAACCCCTCTGTTGTGACTAGACGACTGGTTCTAGGTTCAAATGAATATATGTCGTGGTGATCCAATGTTGGAATGTATCGTTTAACAACAATGCCTTTAGTGTAGCTAATGTTAAGCAGAGTACCAATCAGTGAGTAAAAACACATGTGACATGTTAACGTATAAGTTTTAACATGGCCGCCATTACTGTCAAATAAATAAGTCTTTGGCAAAAAAAACATTTTTGGGACAAGCTTTAGATGCCGACAGCACTTTTATTTCGAAAATCTTTATCTGCTTGCAAGATTTGACCCGTACTTCGATAACAATGATGAATACAAAATAGCTAGCATATTGCCTAACGCACTCGCAATCGACTTCGAAGTGGAAGAATTGTTTTCATTTCGTATATAGACTCGCCTTCGAACTGTCAAAATGAAAAAGATTGCGATAACGGTGAAAGCAATTCAAATTTTAAAATGAACGAAAGGCGAAGTGGTTTTACCCAGTCTGATATAAGCACGGTTTGTCTCCCGATTTATAAAGGTATTTTATTTGATTCCAATATAATAGGTAACCAATATAAAGATATACGCTTACAACAAGCCATTATTTAAACCTACCACCGCAATATAAGGCACTATTATTAATGGCGGCGTTTGCAAACCTCCACAATCTAGTTTACACATTTTAAGGTGTGGTGGGAAATCATTTTTCACGCAGAGAGTCTGATAGCAGCTAATGCTTTACAGTGCGGGCTCGACCACTACGATAGATAGGAAATGAAGACAAATTATCGCGTGACCGAGCAAGGTTGTGACGCCGCTGGATAAATATTTGCGCGCTGGAAGGTAAGCGCTGAGCGCTGGTTGCCTTTAAACGTGATTTCAGGGAGTGACGGTTTAGTATTAAATGATTGCTTATTCGGTAAAGTGGCGATATAAGTTTTATCAGGGTATCCAACAACGTTTCACAAACACGTTTTGCAAAAAGTTTTATTCCCGAAACCGTAAATATTTCAGGATTTTTATAACACTAACCTAACCTAGGTTAGATTAGGTTAATTTTATTTTAAAAAATCAGGATATGTTTGTGAAATGAAACGGTTTGTGAAGCGTTTTTTTAGCAAATGATGGTAAACTGTTTTTAGCGAATAAATTTTACGTTATAAGTAAATAATGCGTTAACATTTAAAAAGTATCACTTGTCCATTCTAATAAAATATGTTGAGGTGAGGATTTAAGTGATTTATTCCGTTTAGGAATTTTAAAATGTGTTTTAAAACACTTAAACATAGATAACGAACAGAAGATGTCTTTTAAAAACTGTACTAGTAGCTTTTCCGTGAAAATACTTTAACATTCAGTTCGGTTGTTTTAAATGTAACAATTTGAACGTGATAAATGTTATAAATACTACACGACCCCACTCAAAGCGCAAAATTGTACAGTTTTATACAATTTACGACAGCAGCAGTTTGCTCTGTTTGTATGCGAGTTAATTAAAGCAGAAAAATTACGTCATACGAGCTTAAAAAATAAAGCTCACATATTGTAGCTTTTTACACAAAGCTCTTGTACTTTTAACTAACTGAAGTACTTGTTCGCTCGTAGCAATAAACTACGGGAATTTACTTTCATATTTTTCTACTGAACCCACGCAGGCAAGTGCGTTGGACACGCTTCCGTGGTGTTCGGGATCCGGAATGAAAATTGTTTCAATTACGCATCATAAAAGAGTAACACAAAAGTGTTCTAGATAAATATCTAGAATTTAGGTTTTTAGTTTAATTTGTACAGCTATTAGTAGAAGGTAAAAAAAAACAACGATTAATCCGTGTGCTTGCCATGACTAATGGAGGCTCCATTAAATATAACGTCCTTAATGAACTCCATTACAAAAAATATCGCGGGCAAATAGATTTAATTACCCTAGATCGAACAGCTAATAATTCATACGAATACTCAAATTAATCAATTTTCCACATTGTCGGGCTTCCATGGAGAGGACACCAAGCATACATGTAGAATGAGCGAGTATGTGAGCCAGCATAGATTAATTAAATAGTCCAAACAAGGCAGTGGCGTTACTGTGACACAAACCACGTGCGTGCGTCGCTGCCGTGCGTGCCAACAATCACGGTTTAAACCCAGTTGAATGTTTACACATAAACAAGATAATTATAATTTGTCGTCCCTATCTACCGCTAAGTTATCGCTCTATTAAGACCTGTTTTACATTTTTATTCATGTCATTAATGGAACGTCGCTGTGTATTTCAATTGAATAATACGATATGAATAGGGAACATTCATATGTTTCAGACTTTCAATTTTAGAACGTTGTTTCCGACATTTTTTTTAATGATCACTTGAAATAAAAACTAATTAGAACCCGAAAATAATATTTTTATGTTTTGTTGTAAAATTCAGTGGAGATTTTGCAATATTAATAGCAAACTTTTCATGACGTTCGTACGAAGCCATTAAAATGGTGCGTGTTGAGGCCTCGAGTAAAAAGCATTGTAATGTAAAAAATTATAACGAAACGCAAAACTCTCGTTTATTTTTATTTTTGGAATCATTTATTTTCGTCAAACAATTAGGGCTCGAGCGCGGGCAAGGGCCGCGGCGGAAGAAACTTCACGTCACATCGGCTTTTGAAAAAAAGGGTTATTTTAAAAGCGTTTTTGTTGCAATTCTACGTGGCGCGGGAAATCCATTGTGTATCCGGATAATGCGCGTGGCGGTGGCGAGTTTAAAAATGTCATTTGCAGGGGCAAGTGAATCCGGATTTGTTTCCGGGCAGTGACTTCCTAATTCCGTCGGTGGGAGAAGTTCCTGAAACGTATACCGTGTCCGCGAGACCTGCGAGTGACCGCACCGGCTCTAATCCGATCCGGCGAGCGAACTTGGCGCTCTGTCGCCCGTTTGATAATCGCTACACACTAAACAAAACTCTTTGATTAATTTATACCACAGCCGGCATAAACTTTTGTATACTAAAACGGAACCGTTGTTCCCTCACTAATCCTTACAAACGAGACCGTAAAAGTTTTTAATCTGAAACAGATACCCGTTTTTGGCTGTGAGAGTGTAAATGTTATTTAAAACTTTTTAAAATCATGCTTATAAATAATCATACACTTTTATAATAACCAAAAGTATCACAGGAACTCTGTTTTATAAAACTGTACTAACTTTTATAATTGGCGTAAAAAAGTGGCAAGTTTTTCTTGTTGTTATCACCATTTTTTTTATCTCAAGGACTAACAAAATGTCTGTTATACAAACTCCAGGTACGAGTATATTGAAGTTATAAATTGAATCAGAGTCCATTTCCCTGAACACAAAACCAATCTTACTACGAGTTGATTCGCCCCGTATGCCCCTGTATGCACTAGGAAACAGAAAATAAACAATTCTTCCGTCTGTCTAGACGGATGATCTGGTTGTTTGCGTCATGCATTCACTTCGGTGTGTCGCACCATTGATAGCGACGATATGATTCGCAAAGTAATTGGCGGAATTCGGGTGGATAGCAGAATGGGTAGCTTACCAGGCAATCAGCGGGCAGCGAGAGGCTTTATTAACCCGTCAGGGCACTGCGGGCCCGGCTAATCAATCGACGCTCGCGTGTCGACCACGCTATCTGTCTTTGGCCGATTGGGCCCAGATAACACCGCCGACGCAAGATTACCTACGTATACGGGAATGGCCCATTTATAAAATTAACTTCTTTTATCTTCCCAAATAGACAGCATTAGGGGGAGTAAATAAGTCTAAAGTGCTCCTTAGGAAATGAATAGGCCGATATTAATGCCCGATCGCCGTTAGTACACTCGGATGAATTGATAAGCGTGCGTGCTGTTTACTGAGATACGGTAAGGATGCGTGGCTGACAGACGACGTTTATTGTTCCCTAATGAAAAATGGGGAAGGAAGTCCACCGGCATGTACACATTGTACACAGAAACATATGAAAAGCTAATAAAAATAACTACTGGGACGGGATACAGGCTGCGAGCGATAGGACTTGTCTAGTTTTAGTTTTATTTGATTTGAAAACATAGCCGCACTGCATAATTAAAGCAAAACTGACACGGATGCAAAACGAATGAATTGTAACACACATATGCGTTAAAAATAAAATGTAAAAACTAGCTTGGTTCCATCCACACCGCAGTAATATGCAGATACCGACGACTTGAACTGCATTTAGATTTTCGACAATTTAATACAAAGTAGGGAAATGAAAAATGCTTTGTGCCTTCAGATTTTCTTCTATTCAGAAATCACCGAGCTCTGAATGCAAGAGGAAGAACTTTTAACGTAAAGTCGAACAAACTCTCAGAACTTTTTATGAGATTAAAGTCATAATTTTCTTGATTAGAAGACATTATGTTGTCCAATACGAAACTGAATCTACTTAATAGGAGTTTTGGAATGAAATAAAACGAGAAAGCGTTGAACGAGGAGAGAGATTATTGCCAAACATTCAAACGTCTTCAAGGGTCCATGCGTATCTGAAGCGGCGTAAAAACCGGCTCATTAACGTCAACGCGGATACCGGCCACTTTACGCCGCCGATACCTTCAAGGTATTTACGGAACTGCTAAGCGGCCGCAACGTAGCAAAATAAAAAATCTGCGCACACGTAATCGCAGCGAAATACCGTTTAAGAGCCTTACAATTTAATGCAAAGTATCGCAATTTCAAGACGACGGTGCCGGTCCTTGGGAGAGGGTTGAAAAAATGATACACGTGGGGTGGAGGGTGCAATCACGGTTAGTTAGCGGGGCAGCTGCTCCCGGCGTGATAACACTTAAGGTGGTTTACAGCGCGGAGCCCGCCGCTGCGCAGCCCGCTGAGAGATCGCCTGTTAAACAGTTTACAGCTTGACCAGCTACAAAAACACTTGTTTTTCTCAGACTCCTTTCTTTCATATTAAAACCAAACTAGCCACATGTTTACCCTCGTTAAATATTTTGGTGTCTAATTTATCCGTTTTTATTTTAATTTAGGAAAGACTGAGGTAATAAACAGACGTTTCAATTTGAAAGAGTAATTAAGAACATACAATCAATCTCTCACATTTACATTTGTATTACAAACCTATAGTATAGTGATTGGTAATTAATGTTCATTATAGGAATTAAGTGGTTTATTAATGTTCATTATACGAGCGCGTCATCTATTTACGTATATCTACAAAAGATAATAAAATTAGTATCAATTTGATTTAATTTAATTTCAATTACTGCGGTAGTTATCACACATCAAAATGATTACTACTTCACTACTCATGTAGCGTCCAAAGAGCTAAATTAAAACGAAGCACAAACTATATTTCAGCTTGAAAATTCAATACAAATTCCTGCATTAACACTGACAAATGACGTTTATAATCGCGTAATAAACAAGTAAAATTAAAATTTACGCAGTGCCGTTAACATAATCAGTTTATTAATCAAAATGAGTATAGTTCAGCAATTTATTGGGCAGTCTGAACTCGTTAAGAGGATGATCGCTAAAGCTCTGCGCTTAAATTATGCATTTCATTTGATGCGTTTCGAGTGTAAACAACTATCTAAATTTGTGGTGTTTTCTGAGTGCTTACGCTCGCGTAAAATGTCATGAAAACATTAAATACTCGATTTCTTGTGGGTTAACTTAATAAGCATGTTTGGCTTCGGTAAACAGTAGTCGTTATGGCTGTTTGGAGATAAGTTAACGTTTAAATTGAGTAAATGTACGTTATAATAAATTCTTAAACTTAATTATATTTTTATGCATTGATGTCTCATCATATTTTAAAAACTAAGTACAAAATAAATATCAATCAAAACCAACTGCAGGTATGTGCGAAAATCGCAGTATCGTATTCGCAGTAATGGCGGCTAGTTAATACGTTATAGGCGCGGGCAGGTGTGCGCGCAGCTTTACTGCCTCGTTACCAACCTCGCGAGTGAACGCGCCCTATCCCATCCAAACGCAAATTCTACGCCAAAAACGCCGAAATACAATACCAAAGGAATAATACAACATGGCAATATACTGATCAAATTTATCAACCGACCTAATCGAACCCGACCTCGACAGCTCCAAATAACTCGAATCAAACGCTGTAAGTTGTACTCATAGCGCGATGAATAGTTATTATCAAAAGCTAAAATAATCATTATGTACCTACTAGCAACGTTAAGTTGAGATATTACCGCTCGCAACGTTTAATCAAATTGCTTTCCAAATAAATGGAGCGGAGACGAATCAATACAGCGAATTCAATTTACAATTCTCCGTACATCACTGACGTATCAATTGTTCAATCTAAGCGAAGGCAGATAAACGCATAGATCTGGCGATCGTTTTTCGATGAAAAAGACTGAAGATCTATCGATAGGATGCGCGAGTCCCGAAGTGAAAAATGTACATTCGGATGGCGTTAATTCGTTTAATTTCCGGTGAGATGGAGGGGCGCGGGTGATAAGCGGGGGGAGGGGGGGCTCTCAGATTAATTCAACGCCGACGCCGCTGCGATAAGGACACTGAAATAAATTGAAAATGTTCGAGATTGATTTGAATACTCCCGAGGATATATCGGAGGCGGCCGCCGCGGAATGACCACCGCGCTCTTATCACATTTCTTCTAGACTTATCGGAAAAACTGCGGCCTCAATGAATAAATTAAACACCTCGCCGTCAAAAATAAGTGGAAGTTTAATTGTGTTCTTTGAATATCCGGCGAGCCACGATATTCAATTTATCAGCGACACACCCGGAGCTTTGAATAATTTACACTATTTCCATTTCGTGTTAAATACATTATAGACCTTTTACGAATAGCCGAATCAGGAGATTGTCTATTAAATCGTTTATAAAATGATAAAATTAATGTAATCGGCGCGAGTGAGCCGAGATGGGACATCGTTCGAGGAGCCCGTGATCCGAATGTCAAATGAACCGAGTGCCGGGCCCGGCCTGCCATTTACATATTGCGATTTGTATCGATAACGATCCCGAGGCGGAAAGTTCAAGGAGGCCACTTTGAAATCAAAATATGCACCCAGTTAAGCACAATTTTAGCAGTTGATTTAACAGAACTTGTGAAGGTAAATAAGGAAGCGGAGCAGCATAAACTTGCAAATGAAGACACACCGCAACGAGCATGCAGTCAGTCCCGAGTTGCCGTGAAAATCAGAGAATCAAAACGTCCGAACATGAAACAAATTGATTGCCGTGCAGAGGCGCTCGTCGGGCGCCGGGCTCGCCGGCAGATTGGTAATAGCGCATGCTAAACTTATTAGCCAAACGGAAAATGGCATCAGCTGACGTACCTATAGCCCCGCCCGTCCGCCGTGAAACTTCATTCTTATTTCACGTTGACAGCCGCACGTAAATGATTGTTGCAACCAATCAAACTCTCGCTAAACTGATTCCAGCCCTCTGACTCTGCATGGAGTTGACAGTTTAAAAATATTTTTCCAGAGCCTTTTGAAATGGCGCAATCGAGTTACGTTTTGTAAAGATAACAGACGTCGACGTCCAGTAAAATGGTCGCTTCCCAACGCTAAAACAATTTATCCGGAGTAATCCCAAAGTGTCAGATGATAATAAGAGTGACATTTGGAGCGGCCGGCCGGTCGGTTAATTCTGCAGCGCGGCGGCCGATTGTGACACATCTAAACCCTGTTGCCAGCGGTAAGCCCATCAGGTGCGCTGCGAGCCCTCCACTCACACTTCATTTGCAGAGGCACTCGTTTAACTTTGCTAGTTTCGGAATTGGTGTACAAAAAGAATCGGGACAGTGTGAGTATTTATATTTCAGCAAATTTTATTTTTGAGTATTAAATAAAATATTTAATTTAAAATCAGAATTAAAAGGGCACGACACATATGATAGGTCGAAGAGAGTTCTTGAATCCGTTTATTCAAATGACGCTTAGTGTTTAGCGCCTATCCTGGTTATTTATTATAACAACAAAAACATCTTAATTTTACGCTGCCATTAACTAAGAACACCGACTATGCCATTCCATTAAAACTGCGCGATTCATATCCCAGCAGAACAGAAGCAATTATTCGCATTCAGTCAACAAAGACGAAGCACAACTGCACAAAGAGACCATTTCATAACTTAAAGCATCACTGACGATACTTATCTGAGCGCGACTAGTGATGCGGTAAATCCTGAACGTACACTTCGCAACTATCCCTTGTTACGATTCTGAAACCCTACCCCGTACTATGAGCCATTATTTCGAATTATGATATTATTAGCCATTTTCCAAGTATATTTTCCAAATCTAAATTTTCAGCTTATTTTGTATTCAGATTTTTCTTCGTTTTATAAAACAACGATCCACAGAATTTTAGTGTACATTCACTCACCAATCGAATCGTGTTGAAACAAGCGACTTAAAGTGGTAGTGGCCCGGTTATAGTAGACGATCCTGCCCACACAATTCCCTGTGAGGATTATGGCAGAGAGAAGAAAGTAAGAAGATTAATCCCACAGGGAGCGGTGGAATTTATTATAAAGCGGTTTCATCGGAGGCTTTGGAGCGATGCACCGGCGCATTCCCGCGTTATCGATGGGGCCGACTACATGAAATGTTTATGTTAAGTCGTTCATTTTTTTTACCATTTTAGTACGAAAATACTTTGCGATAAATTCATTTAGGGAAATAATACTATTTATGAACTTGTTACCAACCAACCGGTATTAGACAGACTCGATCTGTAATTCTTTTTCCATTAAAACTTGGCTAAACTCGTTCTTACAAGGATTTTTAGTTTGTTATACATATTATGTTTGTTGATATTTTTAGCAATTTTTTGGGTTAAGTATACTTATTAGGCAATTCGTTGTCGTTTGTACATTCTTGCTATAATTCTGTCTATTTTATAATTGTTATGTGTTTTGTTTGTACAATAAAGGGTAAATAACTTACAGCGAGGCTTCTCATGAAAGGAGAATTTAATTGAACCTTTGATTAATAGTAGTATTCGTGTAACCACGTTGCATCGCGTGCTTGAGTAAACCACTTCGTTTTAGGCAAGTGGCTGCGTAAAAGGCCATTATAGAACTAATCAATAGTTTCATGTTCCACATAATGTAGTTCAAGCTAAATGTCAAGTCTTCACCTGTGCAAATGTCAGGCAAGAAAACATTGACGTTCAAGCATAAATAAATTAAAGACTTGACTTTTATTCAAAGATTTAGTTTTTCATAATTACTAAAACCACAAAGGGAAGTATTTAAATATGTAATGTTGTTCAATACATAATTGAATATGAAGTCATGACATGAATGTTTACCTTAATTTTTATATTTTGTTTCTGCCACCTGGCAACACTTTTCTTTTTCTTCCTACAAATGTCTCGACGCGAGCATACATCTAATTATTGTAAAATATTTTTCATCACACTTGCTCGTATATGGTGTTATTCCATGCCTGTATACAGAAGGACAATGGCCTAAATTGTTCCCGCCGGAATAATGGCGAGTTTGTCATTACTCCCTAGGGAGTAATGACTTTCTTTTTAAAATTTGCAACTCTTTCGTACATCATTTCTGACTAAGGAGGTTTAATTTTCAGCCAAAAATTAAATCGGTTTCTAATTTCATCTTTAAAAATTAGCTATAGACTAACTTACATTACAAAAAACCTATACGCTTCATTAAACTTCATTATTTTTATACCTATTTCAAGTTTATATCAACATTTATCATTAATTTTAGTAATTATACATTTTTATCAAATTGGCTAAATCTGGCTCGAATCCAGCTCGAAACTAAACGCAGTTATTATCTGTAATCGGTCAGTAAAAAAATATCATTTCCATTTACGTTCCCGTTCGTCAAAAGTTATTTCTTTGTATTTTGCAGAGTTAAAGTGTTTTCTCTTTGTTTTTTTTCCTCGCAAATGTGATTAAAATCATTGTGTGTATCACAGGTAGTAAGGGGATTACTAACTCGAGTCATTAAAAGCCCTCCGCCTTCGGCGTCGGGCTTCTAACACTCTCGTTAGTAATTCCCTTCATACTACCCTTGATGCACAATGTACTATTATTCCATAAATAAACACAATTTTCAGTATTCTCTGTTTATTACTAAAAAGAAGTGATCCTTCGACCCGGATATGAACCAGCGACCTATGGATCTACAGTCCCAATATATCTTTTGTCTACGATTAATATATTTGAACATGTTTTTATTAAAACGGAGACCCATAATCCCTTGTCATTTAAAAAATATATTTAATCTTAATTCATGCGAAGTGCTAACTCATTTCCTACCGTCAGCATGAAATTCTAATTTAATCCTATATGTCAACGTCACATTACAGACACTAAACCATCGGCGTATCAGCCGCAGTGACATTTCTAAACATGAGGGGAGCAAATGGATCTGACATTCAGTAAGTAGACCTATTTAAGCGACCTTGGCCAATGTAATGGAGGAAGCAGAAGGGGTATCTCCAATTATTTATGGCTTCGTGGCTTTCATTGTTACTGAGTCAGATGTAAGAAGTCTTTCACCGAAGTGACAATAGACTTCCCTTTAGGGGGTTAAAAGTTGAACACGAGTGTATGAATAGAAATTAGGGTATTACGTTTTTTTGTCGGATATTAGAACCAAAAAGTTATCTTAGGCGGTGTATGTAAAAACCCCTTTGGATAAAATAATTAATTAAGTAAATATAACCCAAAATCAAATGAGTTAAATCATTGAATTTTTTTTTTGAAATAAATCAAATTTAGGTACATCGCAAATGTCACGGTCGGCGAAGATTTTACGATCGGATTCCGATAATGGAACTTTATTCGAAACCTTGTGAAATAGAATAAGTTAAACGGGAATAATTTGCAGTTTGAAACTATCTAGACTTCAATAAGGGGGTTTGGTGCTAGGAGGAAGTGCTCGCAGATGTGAGGCAGTGGTAGCAAGGGTGCGGGGGGCTGGGGAGGGGGGGGGGGGTTGGCCCTGACGGTGTGAATAATTGCTCTGTCGAACACACCTGCCGGGAAAGAAAATTAAGCAAAACGCAATTTGACTGAGTGATGAAGCACCTACAGCGCTGGATCACTTTAATGAGTTACTGCCGAAAAATTACTCCTGATTAATAAATTCATCATCGCGACTCCATTATTAACGGCTTCAATTCAATTGTTAATAATTAATTTCTAAGGCGCGAGTGTAATCTTGGCGCCCCGAGGTGATTTTCTATATAAAATTTATTGTAATATAAAATTGAGAACACCGTTTATTAAAAAGTACTTTCGAATTAGGAACGTTTATTTTAAATTAGTTCATTGGGTTTTCTAAAAATGTACACAGTAATTCTAACAGAAGTTGTCTCTTCATGTTTGTATGTTTAGTATAGGTAGTGATATACGAAGCAATGATCCGATAACATTTCCTCGCGCGACACACACCGCGATAGCGTTTATGTGCTCCTTGCATGATAACCCCTCTTTAAGACCGCGATACTTACACCAATCAAGCCCCCAGACCTCGTAAAACAGACTATTTTATCAAAAATACTTACGGATTACTTTTTATTTCAGCCACATATCCATTTCAGATAATTAGCCGTCGGTTCATAGTCCGCAGAGTAAACTTTGTCAACGATGTTGTGTCGAGTAAATTGCAGAGGTAACAGCGCCCACTCGGGCGTTTATTGGCAAATTCATAAACATTGACTCGGGAATAAAACGGCGGCGAGTGTACTCCGGAACGTTAGCGAGCCAACACGTTCCATATTTTCATGGGATTCAAATAAAAATAAAGTGGATGACCACGGGGCAGCAGTCTAATTTAATATAAGGCTGCATGTTCCGTCACGCGGCTGATTTCGTTTTATTGCTGAGAAGGTAGCCGGAATACAAAAATGTTCCTCGGGTGCGCATTTGACAGCTGTTTAACAGTTTTATTATCGCCGGACGAACATAGCCCCGCGTATTTGCATAATTGAACGGCCACTTGGAGCCACTAGCTTTGTTATACTCTGCCGTCCCATTTGTCATATTCGCCGTATCATTTATGCATGTAGCTCGTAACGAGAGCCGCCGTTTTTCTCGACCGTTCATTATTTCTTTTGTGTTGTGTGCTGTCCCGGGTAGTCTTGCCCCCGCGCCGCCGACGCCGCGCAACATATGTCGACTTCTGTCCCTATTGACACAACCGACCGCATTTTTGTTACATGAAGTTGAAAGAGCTTTAATCTGGAATTCAGTCAGGTAAAATAAACATTTGCTTTTTGTTGCGCTCCAACAAGTTAAAGCGGACTGTGATAGCTTTTGTCGCTAGCGTTTACGTAAAAAACGAATCTCTATTTTTGAACAGAATTGCTTTTGGACTAGGGTCTGCAGAATAAAAATAACGTGTTACTACCGTGGTGACAATGCCTTGATTGAAATACAATTCTTTGCACTCTGGATCGTACAAGTCAGAAGAGCATTGACCTGGCTCTATTAAAAACTCTATAAGTGGACTTCAAAGTTAGTTTGATATTCAAGTGATAAGAAAAAAAATACAATCAACCTAATTTATCCACAAAGGTAATGGCGCACCTGTATCTTTGTACAAGAACGACGCAAGAACTTTGAATGCCCTCGATCAGATCAGGGAATAATAAAAGAGCCATAAAATAGGTGAAGTCCAACACAAAAAGCAGGCGTTATCTCCAACGCGTAAATGTTTAATGGTAGGAGCCACTCGGAGCGTTCGTGCGCAGCTCGCGATCCGATTTTAAACTGATGACTTTTAAAAGCTGGTACGGAAATAGCTACTTAGGGTCGTGAACTGCTGAGCACTTAAAAGAAACACTATTAAGACAGGTCCCCGAGACAGGTACACTCAGACATACTCGAACATACAAGCATTTCAGAGTTCACATTCATATTAATTTATCATGCATATGAGCGCTTAGCTTACAACGTAACAATATGCATTTACTAAGTTGTAATGAATGCTATGTAATAACGAAATAAACACCATTATTTAAATGGGCTGGTTGGCTCAAAAACATTATTTTTGTCTTTTTTCGCTTTGTTTAATGTGACTCAAATAAATTCCCAATTGTGAAGCCGATGCCGCCTTTTAAAGAACCACCTTTCCTTGTTATTTTGGTGAAATTAATCAACGACTGGCGGACATCAAACATTCTGTACTCATTGTTACAGAACAAATGATAACAGGACTTTCGTAGAACAAATGTGATTTTTTATTTGTTGAACGCACGCATTTTACGTAGGCATTGTGGGCAGAAGCTTTGTAAAACTTAGGCACCGAGATTTTATTTTCTTGATTCTCTTTTGACAGGCGTTCTTGATATTTTTTTTTTGGTTTAATTATAATATTCATATCCTTTTTAAGGTGAAGTCTTAGTACCTTTGAAGTTAAAAGGGATGTAATGTTACTTGTTATCTTTGTCAATGCTCTTACATTTTGTTACTCATTCATATTATTAATAACAGGTTTGACTTTGAAGCCGATATATTTAGCATTTCAAATAGAGTTAAACGATCATTGTATTTTCGGGTTAATTGGCTATTACCAGCTCGTGTAAAATCTTGTTTGTCCTGGGGATACCGACGAGTGTGAATGGAAGTCTCGGAGGTGTCGGGCTGACGAGCAAAACAGCCGGACCCCGGGGCTCCCGCGCATGCCGTGATAGTTCTGTTGTTTACTAGACAAGTTGAAAATTTGTTGCTGGCGATCAGAGAATTGAATATCAAATAAAGTTAGCCGACGTTTAATTCACAGTATCATCTGTAGATTTGTGGCAGGAACATTAGATAAGACCTTTCGTGAAGAAGAGTTACAACTTTAAACAGTTATGGTTTTTAATTAACTAAAGTAAAAATGTAATTTAAAGGAGTGAAGGTATTGCTTGAATGTAAAATAAAATCGTATCTACCTGCGTTTTTATATAAGTGCATCTGACGAGAAAAATACGAGTATAAATATAAAGTAGTTATTTTTGAGGAAAACCAGTTAACGCACGTTCCAGTCAATAAAATGCACTTTTTAGGTAAGCCAACAATTGCTAGTTTCTGAGCGTAAGTAAATTGGCAAAGCCTTAATCAAGTATGTAAATGCCACAATACCTAAGTGATCGGCCACGAGCTTACCAAATTACTTCTGTGAAGCACCTACTTAGTACACACACGGCACACTAACCACGACACGATTACAGTTGTGTGAATGAAAATCATGTGAAGATAAGCTCTGTTTTCAGATAAATTTAAATGTTAGGCTCAATACTTAGGGTTCATATTTGATGGCATAGGTTAGAACTTCGGTTGTTGTTCGCTTGGTAGTAGTCAATTATAACCTCCTATTCGATTTGATGCCCATTTGGTCCCTTGGGCCGAGCGCTGCTTGCTTTGACCAGCAAAGTTTAAATCAGTTCTAGATTGACACATCACACCTCGTCAATAACGTGATTCTTAAGACTTTAATTGTTTCAAAATTTCCAGCTCTTTTGCTAGCAACTTTAAAACTTGTTTTGCTTTATCCACTTTAACTTTTTCTTCATAAAGTTCACATCAGTTCTTTTTTGCTCACTAAATGAGTAACCCAAAGGGGTATTATCTTTTCAAACATTATAACGTAGTTAACGAAACTAAATATGTGCGTAATTTTTTTATTTGAACTGTTGGTATTATTTGAGTTTTCGCTTTGATTAATTGCAAGTGCTTCCTGTACGTTTACACAAACAAATAGAGCGAACTTGGAAACGGTAGCTACTCGTACTGTATCCACAGAGGGAGCTAATATTTTTGGGCATGAGCGTGCGCCGGCATACAAGACAAACGCATAAATCTGCTCGTCGCGCACATTCGTTGCGTGCTCCAGTCCGTCTCGGATTTATGGGCTAAACCTCTTACAACTCCATCAAAGCCTGCAAAATATTTACCTGACTGTACAGTACCTAACTGAAGTAACAAACGAAAGTGGCAGGTTTCATGAAACATCACCCATTTATTCTTCGTCGCTAAGAAAGTTTACATTCACACCAACTATGTAGAGGTCTATCGTTATTCTTGTTTCTCGTTGTAAGACAATTGTTTAACTTTTAGGTACAATAATTTTGTAGTAAAATTTATATTCTACCAATATTCCCGTCGCATTTCATAACCGAATAGGTCACATCGAAAATCGCATGCGAATCAGTAATGACCATAAAATGGCAGATATCGTCTTTATCGCTCCAGACAGCGGTCAATTGGATAAGTCCCGAGAAGATAAATTTAATTTCATCCAACAAGCTAAAATTACTGGAATTCGTTTCTGTTAAAATGAGCTTAATCACAATGGGTGAACATGACGGCAGTCGCGCGGCAGTGCGCGGGGAATGTGTTTTAATGCAAATTTCCATTTGGCCGGTTGATATTCGCGAGCGAGTGAGTAAATTCGCAACGAATCACGTGTGCCATTTAATTGACAAGCGAACAAAATGTGTAAATGTAGTGATGTTGTCGGCGGCAGCAAGTTGCAGCGTGTTGTGACCCGCGCCCGCGCCCGCGCCCGTCACTGACAACTTGAAATGTATTAAATTGATCACCTAAAGGGACCGCTGCACTCGCGGTCGAATCGAGCGATGTAGCCAATTTAATTGGTTTTATTCAGTAAATCACAGCGCCATTTAAAACGGGACATTAATATTCTGCGGTTTTTGAATTATTCTTTTAATTAACACGGATTGCCAGTATCAGCTAGATTTGCACGCGTACCTCGGGCCGGTTCTTTGAGCCGTCCGAGCGGAGGAGGGCAGCTGGAGCGATTATAATTATGAGTTTGCAGCGGGCTCGTCCCCCGCACCTGTTGCCGCTGAACATACGTGTTGCTAGTCTACCTTGTACCTAACTCTTGTTCAGAAATTCACAGAACTTCACATCCGCAACGTTACCTAATAAAATTGGAAGATCGATCGCAAATCATGAATAACATGTGATCCTGCCTACATCACAAGTGCCGTAAGTACTTACAAAAGTTTTGAAAATCCATTAAAAGTTTAAGCAATGGTTGACCTATTAATCCAAGCGAGCTGATGTGTTTAAAGCATTTAAGACCCCTTTAACAATGGGTAAGTTTTGATCGGTTTATTATTCACCGTATAAAATAGAGGGTACGAGAAACTTTGAAATTTACTTGTGAGTTTTGACATAAAATAAAATGTTTGCGCACTTCAAAGTCAAGTGAAGCTTAGTGTGTTGGTTTAAAAGCTTGTTCGGGGTATCACATGTCGGTCGAATTTGTCTTACTCGCGGTGCATTGCGTTATACCCGGTTACACTTTACGGTGTTCGCTTATGGAGCGGCGGGCTAGAACAGTCGACAGTAAAACTTTCAGTGGATTGTTACATTGAAGCCAACTAAATAAAGGCGGGGGTAGATTCTCGCCGGAGCCTTTCATGGGCGTCGCCTTTATGCCGATTTTATGTTGCATGAGCAAAATACAGCTGTAATTCCGACACGGGAAAATGTATATTACGCCGAATCCTTAGTAGAATCTGGCAGGCGAGTATAATGCGGGGATTTCTTGAGAGAGCCCGGGGCTAGGTGAGGGTAGGCGCGACTCGAGTTTGTTACATAAAAATCCCGTTACCGCTACGGAGGTCGACAGATTACTTTCTTGTTAAGAGGATGAAAACAAGAGTTAGTTCACTTTCGACAAGGAAATAAATAAGAAAGGTTCTTTCTTTTAAAGGCTCTTTTTCGGCGATCCCGTTAAGTGTAGCTGAGAGGTTGTAACTGGACGTATAGCTTTACAGATGAAGGCTTACTGTCTCTGGTAAGGAATTCTTAGCGACAGGCAGTTAATTTGTTTTTATGATTTTTTCTTTTTTTCCTTTGAATCTTAAGAATTATACTATTGATTGTTATTTCGACTAAACAATTACGAATCAAACACGAAAGACTGTGGCCGCCATAGCAGTGCTATCATTTGCATCGCACAAAACAATATAAAGAGGCAGTTGTGCGTGCGAAACAATTAATGTTATATTCCAAATTGTGCAAAAGTAATCAGTCGATTTATTCTCGGTTCTGGAATGATCTCCCGGCTGCGGCGGCAAACACGCAATTTGTCCTCGGCGTTAAATCGACCGCAAACAAAACGGCGCGGGCGCCATCATTCACCTGTGGTCGCTCGCGATAATGAGATGGACCTACTGTTCAACATATTAGGCTGATTGCAATTGTGCATGCCGTACGTAAGCCGACCGCGCCCACTGCGTTCTTGCTTATTGGAATAGCTTCCCATTGTCCAGGTTGCGGAATTCAAAATGGACAAATCCTAATTCCAAACGTGCTCCTTTAGAGCGTGAAAATTGACGTGCGGTTGAACGTATTACTTTAACGGTGTGAATAATATTGAGAATTTCAAATGATATAAATTATTAACGGGAATAATAATTGTGTGGATGAACCGTCTTCCATCCACATGAAATCAAAAACGTCTTTTTGATTGACACTCTTCTCCCATACGCAAAGACTGTTATTTTCAAATCGTTCCTTTAACTAGCAGAAAACAATTTCTTTTGTTAATAACCATTTTAACTGGCACTTTTCCGCGCGACGTAAAATATATTGGAGGCCATAAATAAAAAGCTGCCTTAAATCATTCCAAGTATCAAAAGATTTTACCATAATTTTATTATGAAAAAAGTTAAAAGGAAGTCATTATTTTAAGGTGCGATTTGAAATCCCGCGACAACTTCGGCGATATCCCACAGGAGTATGACATAAAGAGATTTTCGCGAACGCGACTTGCTACTAAATTAACGGGATAACGCTCTTTAGGCGCTAAGTTTTGCTCGATGTAATTAACTCGGCCTTAGTAATTAAGATGGTTAATAAATGGCTGTGTAGTAAGTCGCTTCGAGATATGCCTGGAATCCTTTAATATAACCAAAACAAGCGCGAATAACTTGCGCTAAAGTGTTCGTGTTAATGTGACAGAGGGACTCGGGTAATGCTTTAGTGGCCAAGTTGCCGCGGCGGCGGGTTATTGCTCGGCTGCGTGCGAATATTGTCAACACCTTAGTTTTACTGTAGTTTTATTGAAGGGCCATCCCACGGTGACATTTAAACTTTGATGGTTTCTCTCCTTAAACACCTTAAAACGTTTTATATTCACTCGAGTTTGTGTTTTATGTTGAGCTCGAGAGTTGTTAAGATTCCTATGCTTGTAACCTTTGGGTTATCAATAGTTCTGCTTTATTTATGCAAAGTTTAATCATTAGGCATAATTATTTGTAAGTAATGGGTCTTTCGCAACTCTACAGAACCCAGACACTAACACCCATAAATAGTATTTAGCTTGTAGTTGTCGAGGCAAATGGAGGAGGCGATCAATGTTCGGAAAGGTCGACCTCGCGTATCTTGGCCTTCGTTACCAAATTAGGTGTAAAGTAAATAATAGTTAGTGAGACAACTTAATAGTATAGTAAAAAAAACCGTATTAAACTATGAGAAGAATAAAGTGCTCTTGAAACTAGCAACGTACGGCTGCAGTCAATTTAGCTCAAGCTTGTAATGGATGACTTTTCAATTGCTACCACTTTATTTACCTTGGCTTGTAAGGATGTCTACAAAAGCCATTCTACCGTGTCATTTCCCGCACTCACTATTTTTTATATCCATCCCTTTTCGGTAGGAAGTGATTTGCTAAAACATACTTCTAATGTACATTGTGGAAGCGTCGGCCCCTTAATGCCCCATTGACGAACAATTCGTGGTTCGATTTATTGCTATCCGTTCTTAAGAAGGTATTGTTGTTCAGGCTAAAGGAATTATGGGACGATAGAGTTGGAGCTGGTACGTGATTCCTTTGGCCGGATTACACAAATGTAATAGCGGATAACGTTCATGAGTTCGGATAATAACATCAATAGAATACTTTATAAAAGAAAAAGGATATTTGATTTTTGTTTTAATCATTTTCAATGTATAGTTAATCCCTCTTTTGAACATATATAACGGAACACAATCGATAGTTACAGAAACATTCAAATCAGCGAGCAAAGTTCTCACTACCGCGCGTTAAATATGCAAGCCACCAACTAGGCAACTAGGAAAACAAACCTATTTATGTATAGGTACCGCTGAAAAACAGACTAACTAAATTCTCCCCATTTTCCATACCACTTCTCCCCGCTGGGATCTCAATCCTCCACTAACGTGTAAATGAACTTGTTGCTACACGGCGATATGGTTGCCCATCGTCGAAATGTATATAACGGTTATAGTGTTCTGTTGTGTGTTTTGAGGTAAGTTAGAAGTGGTTTTAGGTTGAATTAGATTTCAACTCAATTGCGTGGCAAAGGATTTAGTTTTCGCTTTTAATTTCGAGTAATCTGAGGGATTAAGGGTGTAACGTATTATATTAAGTACAGTTTTGTCTTACTACTACACGACGAAACAAGATACCTATATAATTGTCCAAAAAGAGAAAATAAGTGTTCGTAAACTTGATTCCTCTCTCGATAGGAACTAGCACGGTTTAAAATCAGAATACACTCGATAAAATGCTCAAATCCTTGCTACGCTTTGGAAATATACAAGAAGCCGTGCAGCAGGTGATTACAGAACGGTCTCCAGAGCTCCTGAGCCCACATCCTCTCATATGCGATGCAACTGCAGTGCAACGGGATGCATTCTCACTCAACCGCCGTCCCGGGGGAGTCACTGGGACTAGATACCGTATCAATATATCAACATTCTATTTAGGAAAATGCGGAAACAAAAATGGTTAGAGAATCGCGTCTTTTCAGAATTGCGATTTAGTTTCAGCGTTTGGATTAGTAGTTAGTTATTTTGTACTCTTAGACTTCTTTATTTTATTCTGACGTTCTTGCTTGTTAAACGATTTCAATTGATATTTGCAAAGAAGTAGATATCAAAAAAGGTAAAAATAACATTTCACATTAGGAATACCAGTAAACCAATTCCAAAACAACTATATAACTGGAAAAGCATTTTTATAATAAAAGAACACATTTTACCTCGTTTAAATGAACGTAACTATTTTGTAATGACATAATAACAAAATTATCATTCTATGAAAATGGAGGTGCTTTATAAATAATTCCATATTCACTTGTTTATTCGATCCGAAATAATAACGCGAGCAAGTAATAGGTGATGTTGTTGTAAGCGAACCAAATTGAGGACGTCATTGTCAAGTTAATAAAGCTTAATTACGAAATATTCCCTGCGTATGTTGCAGTTGGTTTATGCAGAAGTAGGATTTTTTAGAGCCGTTTTTTTAAAATCAATATGAGTATTTTGTTGTACGAGTATTTTCATGTCGCTTATTTTAGGAGTAAGTTAATATGACAGTACATCTGATTTAAATATTCCTTAGTATTTATTCTATATTCAAAAAAGGCACATTTAAATAATTACTTTTGTTTTAATCTGGAATTTTATATTCTCAATAATTTTTAAATTTAATGTATGGTCACGGAAGTTAATTTGCTACCCATTTCAAAAAAAATCTGCTTGAAGATTTCATTGTCATTAGAGATGCCAATTCATTTGTAATTGATAGGAAATTTAACCTTATTGCTGTAGAATGCCAGATTGACTTTGGAACTAAGGTGGGTGACAAAGATAATTCTCTGACTATATCATTTTAAATCCTTTAAAGAAATTCAGTGGTACCTATTCAGTATAATTTCGAGGCTACGCTCTATAAAATGTTCCCATTTGCTTAGAATAATATTCTTAGGAAATTATGAAAGGCTATGTTTCAATATCCACTTCACTCATCAACTATGTATACAATACGTTATACCCAATCCAAGTAACACTAACCTAAACACAAAACCCAAGTGTAAACGGTGCTCTAGTCTGTAAAGAGGTTGTAAAATGAATTAATTGTAATACTCGTAATATTAACAGGGCGGTTTGGTTCCCCGCAAGATGCATCTAAGCCGCCGCGCTCCCGCGGGACTGGCCCACGTGCCGCCACTTAGCACTCCGCGAATATACGCTCAACTTATAAAACAACTTAACCAACTCTTATTGTTCACTCATAGAGGTCAAAATCGCCCACCCCAGCTCGCAAACTAAGATAGGAAACTTTACAGAGTCTGAGAGCTCTACTCCAGAAGCTTACTCGTGTTGGAATTGCCTCGACGTGTTCAAAAATAGCGAAAGTGTTCGGTGAATTGAATTCAATACAAAACAAATATAACATTTACGTGCATTGTGCTTGATTCCAGAGCAATTTAGGAGTTATTTGCAACAAAATACGTAACAATCCTGACACTTTCAGACTATTTTATTTACGGAAAAAAGGTCACAATGCTTTTGGCAAAATAACGTACGCGAATTTAGAGGGAAACAATACGAACTAGCAAAAATGCGCCGGGCAAAATAACTTGAAACATTCAGTTGATATCCCCTTTTTGAGTGAAAGAAACTATACGGCACTCGTCGGAAACGATCGTCATTTATGATTCAGGCGATAGGCGTCTTTACACATCACGAACAGCGCCGAATGAAATATAGATAACACTACTCTTATGCAAAGTGAAAGGTGAAATTTTCACGGTAGCGCGGCACGCACTCGAAAAAATGCGTCCCTTAGGCGTGGGCTCCGTACCAGAGACCAAATGGAATCCGCCCCGCCGAGATTGGTTCCACTAGTTCTTTTTCGTTTAATATTTAACAACTTGGTGTCTCACACATCGCGCTCACCTTTTATAATGGCATTTGATTCAGGCTTCGCTGCCACTTTGAATGCCAAACGAACGGGAACGTGAGCGCGATTGGCGCAGCCTACTTATATCATACTGGAGTGTTTTGGAAACGTTCCGCTTTGCTCGCTTATCCAATAAACACCTCGCGCCCCTGGAAGATGTTCAACAATTCTTTTAAACCTTTATAAATAAAACCGACGTTATCACACCGGTTCAAAAAATTTGCAAATTAAATTATTAAAAAAAGACAATGGAATATTTCCGCGAAGGGATGTCGTTAATTATATTTTTTCGACCAACGAAGGCCGTAAATAAAAGTAAAGGGTGCTATTAAACGCATTATTCGCGCATATTTAATGTACTGTTAAGGCTAAAAGGTTTTTATTTCTCACATTTTCAACAGCTTTACATAAAAATCACCCTTCGAATTAAGTCCCCATTCAACATGTGATGTATAGGCGAAAAACAGCCTCGACGGTGCGAAAAAATCTGGTTTGTTCAGAAACAAAAGAATTAGAAATCCTGTTGAATATACAGCATGTGTAAATGTGCCCATCATTTGAATCGAAATGTAATTTTCTGCAAGACTTTTAAGTATAGCTTTATGTGCACGCACATTTAAGGTACTTACACATTTATGAGTCACAAGTCCGCTTACTTCACTACTGCAGGTCATTCAACTCTGTTAAAAATGGCACTCCCTAAGCACACGACTATTGTTATGATTTATAATTCAGCGGCGGGATATTTTGTCGTCTTGTGGTGCCTGCGCCGTGGTCCGGGCCTCCGCAGCGAAAAAATAGATAATAAAATGTATTGAAATGGCTGCGGGCCGGCTTATCCGGTTGAAAGTCAATGAATATTTGATTTCAATTTTTTTCCCAACGTCGCCGTGAAGTATTCACGATATACCTAATTTGATTTTCGCCATTCCGCCCGTTCGTCGGGGCAGTTTGCATTCATATTCAGTTTGAATACGCGTTTGGGTTGCCTCTTGCCCGAGTTTGATACAAATAAACAGGGATATTTTTACATTTCTTGCAAGGATAACCCGACCCAACTGATTACGTTTCAGGGATAATAACCCGCGCCGAGTATGAGCCTATAAAGAATATTTATAATAAAAAAATTGACTCCCTTCCCCAACATACATATTTGAATTGCCTCTTCACTTAACGAGGTTTCAAAGCCTGATGATCACGCGACATGAGAGATAATTTTATTGGAAAGCAAATTAAATTACGTCACGGATTATTTGCCAAATTTTCCGGCTAGACGAACGTAAAATGTCTAAGCGTGTTTTCAATATACGTGAGTGCTGTAACGCGGGAAAAGGCAGCGAGGTGAAACACGCGTTAGCTTTTTTAAAACTAATTACCGAGTGAGGTTACAATTTTCATCAGGCCGACAAAAGGCGCAGAAACTGGACGACGGGAAAAATGCGTAAATCATTTTAGGTCTTACATCGACAAGAAAAGGCTCGTTTTTCCGTGAGCCTCGAATGAAACAGGATTGGTTTTTGCGAACTTGCACAAATGACGGCGCAACGATATTTTACCCAGGCTGAATATTTGGGTCAACCTGTTTTTGCGTAATGGGGATTACAAAAGCAAATTTAACATTGTATTTGGTGTAACTGCTGCAAGGGAACCTTCGTCGGCAACAAAAGATGGCCGGCCTTGATACATTTTCCGTGGGTTTTAATTAAAATCTTACGCGTTGTGGGGATAATGAAACTGACTGAATATAAGTCCCCGTAGTGTTTTGGGACAAAATTTGATTAACTAGGTACCTATTACGGTTTACGGTAGCAAGACAAGCAGACTATGCGGAATAAAAATGATTGCCATTTTTTTGAGGTCTTTATTTAAGTTCTTACATAGTGATTTAACTCTACAAGGTCCAACTCCACCACTTAATTAACGTATATTGCCACAGCCACGTTAATTCAACTGGAGTTACAGGACAAGCCGTCGTGAATTTTCTTATCTATAAAACCAACGTTAAGCGGATTATAATAAAAAGCCACAAAAGTAAAAACATTATTTGCTGATATAGATGTTTCAATACTACCAACACGTTTTTCAACCAATTTTTCCCTTTTACCCCCAAAAGATACCTACAAAGAAATCTACATAAGGAAGCCATACATTTTATTCGGGCGTCGATTTGTTATTTATTAGCCGGGAATAGTTGCAATACGAGGGAGGGAACACAATACCGAAATCGGTGAGCCTATTTAGTATCGATACCACCTCGAACCTCCGTTTCGCTTCGCTTCGCCTGAGCTGTAACCTGCCAGCATTGCTTGAACTCCACTGCCCCTCCCGGCTCTCTTTCTGAGGCGGAGTGAAAGGAGGCCATCTCTGCACTGACATGTCTTACTTCACTGGTCATGTCTTATCGAGCGTCAGCGTCTGTATTTATCCGTAGCTAGGCTACCAACGACGACTTTGTGGCGAAGACGGCCAGTGAAATGAGGCGAGACGAGTACAAAAATGATATGTTTCCCTGTGTGACATGCAAGCCTTTGGAAGTTTGCTGTTTTTGTAAGGAAAAAGAAGGTGACACGCCAGCTGAGCGCTCGTGCGTGCCTTCTTCGACTAAGTTACGGGCGGCTAAGTAATAATATATGTTACAGCTCTTAGAATTTATTTTGCTTTTATCCGATACATCGTAATTGATGGGCTACCGGTAAATATTAACCTTTATGGGAACTACCTGTTACGTTTCAAAATTATATGTGTCGCCGCAGTATTCTGAGTTCTGACATAGGTAATTATTTCTTGTCCAATAGTGGACGCGGGCCTATTCATGCATGTAGCTAGGGTTACCAAACGAAATTCGGTTGCGTGATTCTAATGGTCAATTAATTATTTGTGAGCCCAGTATAAGACGTTACGACACGCAAACATACAAGTTTTGACCGGGGACCAATAAAATTACAGTCCGAAGTAGGTTGATCGTTCAGCTACTCTGTGAAAGTTTGTATCGCTACGACTTACCTCTGTGCCTATTGGTTTGTTTGTCGAACATTAACATGGCGTCCTCGATCTGTAACAAGAAAAAAAGACATAAAATAAAGTTCAAATCCTGAAAAGATCGGGGGAATATAGCGAAAAACAAGGGCGTCGTACGCGATTTGAGCCCCGCCTCGGCAATAAAACACTCCGGCGCTGTAATAACGAATAAGCACCGGTACAGAGTAAACCACACGCTGCAAATAAACTTTGATAAGCGGGGGCGAGCAGGTAATAACGTATTCATAGAGAAATAAATGGAAAGTCGGCGGTTAGGACACGAACAATACACGCGAGGAAGCGCTGTCACCGCGCGTCCTTGCGCGATGCCCGCGCGCACCACAATTTGGCCACCGAGGAGCGTTTTTAAAATTCCCCAACCGGTTACAAAACCGCGATAAATCCTTCATATTAGGTAACGAAATGGCTTCCTCAATATTCATGATGAGGTGTACGCACTCTACATTTATGATGGCCGTTATAAATGCTCCGCTTTCAGTATCTAACTTTCAACGAGTTATAGCCATATTTTTGCATGAAATGATAGTGAGGTAACTAAATTACCAGCTTCGCACCAATTCAGCTGAATAGAATTTTACTAACTAACAGGGTATCAAACGCTATGCAGTCCAGTTTAAAAGGAGCGCCTTCATTTGACATTGTCCGAGCAATATTGTTAACAATTTGTTTCTGCACCACTGTTTTCTTTTGACAATGTGTAATTGAAAAAAAAAAACTACAATCACTGTTAACTAAAACCATGTCGAATATCCCTGAGTTTTGCATTCCCTTCCCATAAACTGAACATTCTGTTCCATAAAAATCGTGTGAAATTGATAAAGTAAAAACAAATCGCCAAAAATAATGAAATTTAAGCCGTGTCAGCTTGGTGTCAAAATCAGCGATGTTGAAAAATGCGTTCGTGTTAAATAAAATTGAGCAAGTTGAGTTTGACAAGCAAGTGCCCGGGGGTTTTGTCTCAGAGCCGCGGCGCTCCCCGGGGCCACATTAGCCGGGAAGGTCGACGCCACGCACTCCCGATGATCGATGCCGAACAGCCGTAACAGGTGACCTTTCCCTGAATTATTCCTACCTGTAGAAACGTTTGTTTAGCGGTGATTTGTTTGAGTGGGAATTGCGACGCTCTTTGTTTCGCACGTGAAGTGGACAACCCTTTTTTGCCGCCGCAAAAGTCGGATTAAATCGTGCCGAGTTAAGTCGACTTTTGTTCGGGCTGCGGTAGTTTTGGCTTACGTGCATGTTCGTTTGTACATTTAATCTTAATATCTCTACACAACTTAGTTAGACGTAGAACAAGTAAGCTAAAACAGTGTTAGTAAAAAGACTTCAAATATATTTAAAAAAAACATAACAAGCCTAATAGGTTCGTGTACATTTAAATGAGCTGCAGAACACCACTCAATTCTAAATCTTTGTCTTTTAAAAATAAATTAGTAGCCATTGAAACGTTTTATTAGAGAAGTTTGGCGTAAAGCAATCTTGTAAGGAAAATGAGAGAATTTGTTTCGTCAGGCGTCCGCCGCGATTCGACATCTAGTCCCCGGGGCGACATTATAAATAAGGCGGCCTGCTCGCGCCCGACACGCCTATAAGTACTGACTCGGATCAATATAACCAAAGTTAAACCAGATTGTGATTGAGTAAATAATACCAGCATCAAGTTTGACACTGCCTTTTGAAATCGTACAATCCACGGTCAATTACGGTACTATTCAATTCAATAAACTTGTATAACATTCAATTTTATTGTAGCGACATCAAAAGAGGAAATCAAAAGAGGAAACGCTGAAGCTTGTTCTCCAAGAGTAGATGAAAGGTTTCAATTTAAACTCAATTACAATTACAAATTATTTCTGTAGTAAATTTCAATTCACCGCTTTACTTTGCTACTAACTCTACGTATTAATACGGCTTCTATAACTTTACGTAGAAGATTGTGATCTAATGCGGTATCGTAACGGGTAATTTGTAAGGACTGTGCTATTGTCGCGCTCTAGCTTGCTGGGTATAACGCGGGTGGGACAAGGACAGGTGACTGGCATAGCTCGGGTCGCTCCCTCGGGTGACGTTAGAGAAATCGAACTTGGCTTGATCGACGCGGCCTCTGCAGTGTCTTTCGAGTTAATGATCACATGTTATCTACTGGATGAGGTTTGATTTTTAATTGTAATTAATTATAGATCTATTTACATAAACTGCCTATATGTATTTAATTAGTTTGAACGTGTTCGTTTCAATATTGTAGAAATGGTTTTCAATAAGTTTTACACAAATTGCTCTTTCCTAGACATTTTAGGGTATTATATGTATGCTAGGCAAAGATAGTAGACCTTTAAGACATGTATGAATCTTGTGATCTTTAGAAATAGTCTACGTCGTCCCTCCATCGCGCCATCTTCTTTTAGGTCTTCTTTTAATATTTATTATGTTTATTTATCTGGGAAATTATCAAAAAAAAACCTGATCTTTTATTACAATTTCTATTAAACCATAACATACATACATACATCGACTCTAGGTATATACCCGAAAAAAAAACAAAACCGTCGACCATATCGGAAAAAACAAATATGATAAAACAAAAGAAAAAAAAGGCATTGACGTATATCGTGTGTTAAGTTGATAGCTACTAAGCTACCAATGTCACCGTGACACCTCTAGCTAAGTGAAAATGTTTGATATCAATAAACATGTACCTCTTGGTAATGAAGGGCACAATTTTGCTAAATGTCGCCGTTTTCCTACAAAGCCTGCCCTATTATTATTTTGTTAAGGGGAACCCTCCGTCCCCCGAGATACCTGTCGCTGTAATTTACTACGTGTAGGTACTTGTTTTAAGAACACTCGCTTTAATTCTTCTCAGTTTTCCGTGTAGCCGTGATTTAATGTAATATAGCAGATTTAAGACGCTTTATCCCTGTTATTTTTGGGTTTGCAATGTTTTAAGACTAAACCCTTGGCTTATAGCGTTTGATATCTTCTTTCGTACATTTTAAATACAGCATTTATTTGAAAAAAAACTATTTAGTTTAGTCACGAGGGATAAAGTAGAAATGTGCACATTCTGAATAAAGTTAAAACTTAAAAGACAGTTGGATTTTTGTCTCAATCGTTACGCAAAAAAAACATCACCCTAGGTTTTATATTCGACATTGCCGAAACAAAATTGTTTTGACTATTGCTTGATTTTCTTTCGCTTTTTTGACAAAGGCTACATTATTGCCAAAAACATGTCCTCTCAAGCTGCAATCTATATTTTTGTCCAAAAAAAAAAACTAAAACTTCTCATACTGATTCCTCAAAAGCTTGAACGAACCGCAAAGGATGTATGATCGTGCGCCCGCAGTTCATTACCAGGCAGCATGCGATATCGCGAACATTTTGTCAGCCGGACTAATATCGAATCAATCACTGTGTGTTTGCGCGTTTGTATCGGCATGTTAGCCCACATGCAAGCGAATACGTAAACGTTATACAGTGTTAGTTATGTAAAATTTAATTGGCCTGTTTAATGTCTGCAGTGGAGTTTGTTTCATTCATGTGATTAACGGCTCGTGTTCGTGTTTGGAAATGTATGAATGTCATTCTGAATTAATTAATTTAGCACGCGTTGTTGTTTAGTTTTCGGTCTCTAAAGCATTATCTGATAAATCCCTTTGTAATCTAGCCCTTGGTGATTAAATTTACGATCCTTAAATCGTAAAATCAAACATTACAAAGTATCAAAGTTTCAGTCATTTATAATTTCATGTCGTCTGAGACGGTGTTATAATTTAGCTAATAACACCAGACATAAGTTATGAGTTATGTTGTCTTGAATCAATTTAAGGTTATCTAAAAAGTGATATTGTGTCTCGAGACGTCCAATCGTGAGCGGAGTGCCAGGTCGTAAATACGATCGGTTTTCGAGCGACGTCGTGATGAGGGTTATATTGCAACGCGATCACCAACATATCTTGGTCGTGATTTTTTATACAAAACTGTACAAACTTTTTTGATGTTAGTGTCATAATGGCAGTATTGATGTTAAAGTTGGAGGGTAATAATCGTCTTGATTGCAAATGATATTTTAACGCCGATATACCCATTTAAAATCTTGATGATATGCGATATTATTTAAGATAAAAAGATAAAATAAAAATAAATTTTAAAAGAGTAAGATTGGACTCACGTTTTTTATAAGGAAATAAAAAACATTATATTTTAATAGTAACACTGACTCGGCGCTACCGAATCAAATTTAAGACCATTTATTTGTACCCCCAAAGGCTAGTAAGCCGAAGTTTAGCTGTGTTAGTATTTTTTTACCAGTAGGTTCTAATTTTCAAAACATATTACATTTTATTACGTTTTATTCCTATTTAAAATATAGTTGCACATCTTTCTCACAAACCAAAGTTTTTGTTAACTCTGGTTTCAATTTTAATATCAAAATATTTTTTAGCAAAACCAGCACATAAAACCTTATTGCGACCATTTCTAACCAAATTCTAAAATAAAATTTCAATCTCCGAAGCGCCAGCTACTACAAGATTTATATTCCATAAATCAGTTTTTACATATTAATTTCATTTCACACTGAAATATTTTAGAATCGTGGAGAATATTTTAACTATTTCAAATACATATTTTAATAACATGTCGTTATTAACCGCTATCAAACACAAAATAGACAAAACCACATCAGATCTACCTAAATGTCCACACAATCAATCACTCCGCTAAAATATTTCAAATTAGAACTGTTTGTAGTCGGAAGAAACTCCAACTATGCAACCGTTTTCTCATGACGGGCCGTGGTTACTTCAGCAGTTGGGGAACAATGGTTTAGTCGTAATGGTCAGCCAACGTCCATCAAAATACCAACAATGTTGGCCTAACAATGCTGCTTGTCTGTTATCTCGGTTTACGCTGGACGTAGATCGCTCACATTTATTAAAGCTGGATTTTAGGGCCAGCATTTTTTTTTACCCTAAATCTCTTTGTAAAAATATCGTGGAAGAATAAGTTTAGCGATTTAAAATAACGCAGAAATATTTTTAACGCATTTAAACTGTAAAAAAGAGTCAAAAAAAAATACGACTCAATAAAATCAGTGCAAAATACTTATCACTTTCCGGAAAACATAATAAGGAAAGTTTTAATTTGTTTAAATATTTCCTTAGGGCTGTGTTCTCGGCTCGCAAGTTTCGCGCCTCAGCATTACCCGCCCGCGGCTGCCTAATGGGACAAGCCACCTGGTCTTAAAGGCGACATAACAATTAACTTGAAGAAGAAAATATTAGTTGAGCTAATAGAGCCACTCGGATACACTCCGGCCTCTGCCCTTCATAAATAACACCCTTTCCTGAGGACAGACGCTCTAGAGTTTTGTCGTATTTTCGTAATGATCCTCCGAGGAGGCAACTCTCGGAGGATAGAGGCGTTTCATCCCGTGTTTTTATAGGCGAATTGATTGGGAGCCTTGCGAAATAATCTCGGTATGGGATTAGTTTTCTTAGGGAAGTTTAGCGACGCCTACCGTTGTCTTATTTAGCTCCACTGGACGCCTGTCGTTCAAAATTATTTCAATTTTAATTTATAACAACCTTTCAAATAGACCACAAGTGCATATCAAGCCTTGAGATTAAATTGTAGGTAAAATATACGTAGCAAATTGATATAAATTAAATTACACTCTTCATTACAGCAAGCTAACAAGAACTTATTAATTAGAAATGGACAGACAATGTTATCGTTTAATTATGTGGTTAGGATTGCTACAACCTCTGTCTTAATTACTGGATGAATGCAAGGGACTGTTTGAAGGTTAATAGATAAAATAATAACGAAAGGGCTGAACTTGAATAAACAGCCAAATCATAAACCGGCGTAGCTTTCGTCAAGAGCAAATAGCCGCGAAAATTCTATCAACAATTACGAATTCCTCAAACCGTGAAGAAATCAGTGAATAAAATATGAGAGAAGTTTAGGGAAAACCGAAAACGTTTTTCGTATTTGAATAATCACTTTAACAAACAAAACTCGGTCGAATCCGCTTCATTACTTATTAACCTGCGCTTGAGTACCGAGACAAGTGGGAGCGAGCAGGACGACACCCCCGGGACGCGATCGAACCCGCGACGAGCCTCCCGCTCTGTCCCAACCACTGGGACTTATAATAAGGCTACTGAATTTTTTATCCTGTTTAAATGTAGAACAGCTAATAAGGCATGCCGCGGGCCTTTTGTTTGAATTCTTGACTTTAGCCTTCTCTACAAGGAAATTATGGCAGATCTAGGATTAAAAGGATGTGGCCCAACCGTGTCTCGTCCGAAAAACCATTATTAATGCCTTAAATGATCTTGATTATCTTATAAATGTATTTTAAATTTCACATTCATCAAAGAAATAATAAAGCTCTGATTTCTCTTGCACACCAGAACAATAAATTGATTTTCCCTGTAAGCTCGAATCTGAAGATCAAATTTTAGAAACAACAAGTAACATTCTTTAAATAAGTTTTGTTATTTTAATATCTCAATTTAAATTGGCCAACCCAAACGTTCACCCTTCACAGCCTATTGACTTTACATCATCAATCGAAAGTACTTTCAAGTTTGTACCTTTTTAATTACAAAACTTCTCCTATCATGCGACCTGAATAAAAAAGTCATCGTTTTGAACCAGCGCTTCGCTGTTAATGATTAGGGCATTCCCCAAACTTTATGAACACTTCAGAAGTTAGGACGTGGTCTGCGACTGCGGCCTGATGTTAATTACCAACTTTTTAAAAACTGCAACTCATAATAGACAGCTCGGGTAAAAGATGAATGATGTGTTGGCCTTTTTACTCGCTTTCTTTCTCGCCCAAAAAAGTTAATGAATTATTAGGAAACAACAACGTGAATTTGACAGCGATCCCGGCCAGCGGAGAATATACGGCGCTGCGGATTACGGGCCGTCCGGACTAATTACGTACTTAGAGAGGAGGTATATGGTCAAATTCTACCGCACGAGCTCGAACATTGATGGAGTGGATCTAATACTAAAACATAATCCGCTCAAATGCAACCGAAACTTGTGAAAGCTCATTTAATTGATTTAATATGTGGGTCGGCATCCGATAGTCCCGTGTTATAAGTACCTGCCCGGGTGGGTTATATGCAGACGGAGCGAAAAATTGCAATTTTGCTGAGCATTCGACGGCATGAAGCGATTGTTGGCAGCATAATGACGCGACCGAAGTTTCACTCGTTAGTCTGATGTAGATTGTTGCCAGTCACTACCTACTCTACCTATGGGAAAAGCCACACTTTCATACGTTCGCTTCCATTTTCCAAATTACTTATTGTTTACAAAGTAGGTCTCGTCGGAGTAGAAATGAACGCAATCTGTTACTGTTTGCGAAGTAAGCTATTACGTATATCAGAAGCTAAGATTAAGAACGACAAAAAATGAATAAGAAATGAGTAATAAATTAGTATGAGTAAGGCTTTTACAAAACAAATAGTCCCAAATTAATTGAAAACTTTGAAATTAACTTAGCCATAACAAAAGATGCCGACACTGACAGAAAGGGCTTTAAACTTCTAGTAACAAACTCAAAACAATACTTAACTGAATAATTTCCTTGTCATTTGATTTCTAAGATTCATGCGAATGACACTCTTTATCTCGCATACTTGTCATGAATAGGATTGAATACCATTGTGATATTTTATTATCACTGGGCGGAGTGCAGCAAAGCGAGAGATATTGTTAAACCCTTACAATGGAGCTTCTGTCGTCTTAAGGTCCAGTGCGCAAAACTTTAACAAGGATCTTAGTTTGAAGAGAATACTGTAGTAAGTATATAAGTTACTGTATCTATTATCTGAGTTTGAAATATTTATGTGCAGAAAGACGAGGAGATAGTAGTGTTGTAGTGGGTACGGCAGCTGTCAGACAGAGTGGCAGCGCGAGGGTATCGCCGGCCGTGACGTCAAGCCACCTCGGCCGCGCCCACGCTCCTTTACTCCCAATCTGCATATAAATCGAATATCGATAATGACGTCACTATCGCATGAATCCCGAAATTCGTTCAGAATCCGATAAGCCGTGCCGGTGAAAGCCCTAATCCACAGAAGTTTGGATGACCCCGATAGGGGATAGACCTACCGTCTTCTATTATGTAAATTATCAGCCACATGAAACTTTCAACTAGCCTCTGCGGCTACTAAGTTTGCGGGTAAACTTACGTTATTGACCGGCATTATCTTTCGATAGATCAAGGATTGGTACAATCATTTTCATAAAATTGATGGCGAATAGGAGGTTAATGGCGTTTGCTGTGAATATAAATTGTGGGGATCGTTCGGTCGTTTCGTGTGTGGTGTGTTAGTAAAATTTTGTGTGAAAAGAAGGTCGTTGTGCGTGTGGCGACGCCGGCTGCCCGTAACGACGGCTGCAAACGAGAGCGGACGCGACCGCCGCGCCGCCTGCGCCCGCCGGCGCACCGCGCTGCCAATTACGGGTAACCTATGACACTGCTTTCATTACTGCTCATGTGCGAGATAAAAACATAATATTGTTTAAAAATTCAACATAAAAGCAACGACTGCTGGAATAAACTCTGCAAAACTCTTCCATTATGGTTTAAAAGAACATTGGGGCCTACACAAAGTCATGACCCTTTCCAAACTTCGTACTATAACGCGAAATAAGAATTTTAAATTCCAATAATTATTCATTTGCCTGGGACAAATGGGCTATATTGCCAAGTTACGAGCCTTTTCCAATGACGTATTCCGAGAAAAGTTTTTTAAGCGGCCTTCTATTGAGTGCATGTAACTTTGCTTTTAGAGCCCAAGCACTAGCTCAAAGTAATGCAAAGTTAGTGTGATTGGCCGCTCCTTTCGGCAGCTTCTGTTTTGTCTGAAAAGAAATTTTATAAACAGTATTTCGAAGTTGGGCCTTTTTACAAATGGAAATTAATGTATGTTGCTGGGATGTTTCTCGTTATTTCGACTTTCTCCCGACTTGTTTTACGAGGATGGGCCCCACACGCGCGGGACGCATCGGCAGATTGATAGATAACGCGATATCCGTTGTTTAGTAGAGGGGAGCAGCCACCAAAACGCGTTATTTTCGTTAGGTAGAGCCCTGCCCTGACCCAGTTCCTTTTAATCCATCGCTTACCTATAACTTTTTATTGGCAATGGCCTATTACGACCTACATTATCAACATCATCATCCGATTTTACTATTTCCAGTCACGTAATCTTGAACGACGAATATAAACCATACGCCAGGCGCTCTTCTTCTGTTTGCTTAGAATAGGGACCCGATTCAATTCATATGAACGGCAAAGTGAGAGGGAAATACATTTTCCCTGAAACTTTTTCAATAACACTTCCGTCGTAAAATATCATGTCATTTTGCATAGCTTCTTAGCCTTTTTAGTTTTTTTTTCTTAGCTCCTACCCAGGAATCAGCCACTAAGACAAATATGAATAGGGAAATGAATTATATGGCAAGCTCCTTCGGTGTGACGTGAGAGAGATTGCGTCGCTTTGCGTCGACCTCTGAATTTAACCAGTCGTTTGTGTGGCGCGCAGAACTTGCCTCGAGGTCACATTAAGCGGATTGCCAGCGTCAATCAAAACCCGACTTTTTCCGAGATACCATAATATATGCGTATAACAGTCTCGCTAGGCAGGACAGGTACATTTTTTAGGCCTGTTTTACGTTATAATTTATGGAATTAAGATGTAAATTATCGTTTTCGAAGTTTTTTGGAATGTGGTCTACATTCACTTGCGGTGAGTATACTCACGGGAAAATAACTGCATCAATAAAAGAAAAGTATAACTGTCCGTAAGTATATATTCGCTAACATAAAATGGAGTACCCAAAATTTAATGATCAGCTTTCAAAAATATTTAGTGTTAAAGCTGCGCTTAGTTCGATTTATTAAATACTTCCCGCGTTAATGCACCCCGGTAAGCCTTGAAAAAAGACTAGCCTTTTTCCATGTGACTGGCCATCGGTCGGGCGGTCTGTCGAGCCGAGGGATCCCTGATAAATTGCAAGTCTTAAATCCAGTGGCAGGTAATTCAGCACAAATTCCAGTCGCTAGCCCTCCGGCCTGCCTTAGGAAAGTTTCAACGATTACTTTTACTTCTAATTTATGTCCCGGGATACCGATAAAACGGTGGCACGAGCCGAGCACAGGTGAAACCCCGCCCAAATTCCCCATTTTAATTAAAAATATACCGATGAGAGTCGTCGTTGAAAGTTCTTAATATTTCCGACTTCATAAGTACCTAATTACGGACATTGATTTCTGCTTTTTTTGTGAGTTCAACAGCTTGAATGAAGGTTCGCGGTAGGAGACGAATTGTCTCGCATTTATCACACGCATCGCGGGCGTGGCACGCTCCGGGGCGGCGTGAACTTGCGTGAGCGGTTCAATTCAAAACTAAGGCATCGTTGCCATTCCAGACGTTCTTCGGCTGAAAGTGTTATAAACCGTTTTTTCCTCTTTACCAAAAACCCCGAAACGAATTTAATTCCTCATGTCAAAATTTACTCAGCGTCTTTTACCCTCAACAACGCATTATAGGATCCAATAGTAGTGAACCGATTTGCCTCATAAGGAAAACTATGACCGCAGCCCTTTTCGTACGTGATGCCTCTGTGTTTTATTTCTGTTTGTCCCTTCAGTCGGATTGATTTTATCGCTGGCCCGGATAACTCACAGTGATGCATCGGGGGAAGTAAGAAATCTCCGTAACTCTGGATTACAAGTGAACGTACCCTTCAAAATCAACGGATTGTCTATATTCGTTTTTTAACCAAATTCGTACACAAAGATGTCAGTGTGTTAGCATTTATATTTGCTTGCCAGGTCATGTGTAATTTTGATTGGCGTTTGAAATTTTGTTTCCCTCCTTTTCTCCGCAGCAGAAATCCGTTTTTGTGTTGACGTTTTCGATTTATATTTGTTGGCAGAGGGATGATTTACGATAGGGAACAATATTGAAATCTGCTAGAAAAACAGAAACTTACAAGGATATTGGAAGAAAATAAAATATGCCTTTTAGTGATCGGGCTTTGCAGAATTGTAGTTTTTGCTAGGCTCATGAGAAACATGCTTATATAAGTTGATTTACGTGTCCAAGGATACGGAAAATGATTGGTGATTAGATAATAATCAAGAGCATAAATAAATATCAGGGATAATCTCACACAAATGAACATAGTCTTAAATCGACCTTGTATTAAGCTTGTTCTATAGATACTAGAATACGATCAACATACTAAAATAAATAAATACACAAAGTGAAATTCGAGAGTAAGTAACAAATACCCCCGCTCATTACACAAAAAAATTGCCATTACCGGGGATTGAACTCATACTACCCAACTACGTCGTCAACAAATAACTTATTGTTATCAAACTCTGAGCAAAGACAGGTATTGACAATAGCAACGAAGAATAACGCACTACTGCGAACAACGTAATCCATTTATTGGGAATGAAATAAAGATGGCGAGATTGGCTGGATCACAACGCACTTACACAAATTTTGTTCCCGTGTCTTCGGCGATGAATAATAGATGGCGGCCGCAGCTCGCCGACCTCTCCGATACCATGCGTACACAACTGATATTGGTTTGGTACGCGAGCCGTATAAATACCCTGTTTTTCTGTACTAATAAGGCTTATGTAAGTCTCTGTATAGGATGATTTGATGGCACTAAAAGATTAGACTACAAGAAAAAATAGTTACTACTGTGTTTATAAAAAGTGACACAAGTTTAATAAAACTCTCATTTAACTTATTTATTTTGTAAACCAATGTATCTCCTATTTACGTACAGTTCTGATGTGGAATGTGGCGCGGTATGCGTGCATAGGAATTATTAGAACATTTGTGCCGGTTGCATTGCGGTGCCTTCGGCGCAGTCTGTCCCCAGTGGCGCAACAGATTTATGTACGGTATTCAATACATCTTGTTTAAATGGAATCTATGCTATTCGCGTAAATCTTGTAGCTATTTCATTAATCTGGATGTGCAGCCGTATCACGGGCGTTCATAAAACACGACCGAGAACGTCCCTCCCATACGTTATTTCGCATTCAATACAAAATCGAGAGAGTAATCGTCCTGTCTAGTGAAAGAGGTAATTTTAATAGAGCACGATAAATATACAAACGAGCCCCACATTTCGTCGAGTTACTTTATAAGCGCGGCACATCGGGCCAGGCGGCAACTGCAAATGGCGCGAAACGACAATTTTAAAGCACAACATTGAATATATCTGGTGTTCGCACGTGCGCGGCGATTACTCGGTTCCCGCTCGAACCGAGCAAGTTGTATGCCGGCGCTTTTAACGCATTACCATGAATAATATATACTCAAATTGAAATGTCGCATTCGCGTCGCTCGAGCTGCCTATCTGCCTCGCCTCCCGGCCGCCAGCCGCCAACCTCTTTCTGTATTCTGCCCCTCTCGATCGTTCTGCCAATAGGCTTTACCTTTTATCGAAATCCCGATTTTATCTTTTTCAATTGTTTTAGAACTTTTCTGTTTGCGAACTCCTAATCACTCTGCATAAAGCCCCGCACTGCGCGATATTAATCTCGCGATCATGAATTTTCTTGCGTATCATGTTTTATTAATTATTATGGAATCAAATTGACGCGTCAACAGTTTAACACAAAGCAGGGGCTTAATTTCCTATTTCTATTTAAGTTGTTAAAGCAAACCAGAGATAATTATTATGAGAACCAAAGGCGAAGTAACAATATAATTTTGGGAATTACTTTTGCCAAATAGCCCTCTCCTCTTTGTACCGCACTGAGTGAAACGGAAGCGCCACAAATTGCCGTCTTAAATATTTAATTTGTGAAGAAAACGGATTAGCGAGTAATTGTGAAGTTATTAATACATACGGATCCCGAAGTGCTGCGACTCGTACGTAAGAAATAACGTCGAGGAATTTATTGCGGTCCCTATTATCAACCTTGCCTACGGTTCGCGTGATCCATTTTGCCAATTAACCGAGATTTCCTTAGAAACTATTAAAAGGGACCTTCCGTGATCCAACCCTAAGAAACGTATAAAGCAAGGGTCATCTTCAGAAATCAAAGCCGGGCCTTATTTATGACCTGGAGTCGACTGACTGTCCTATTTGGTAGAGATAAGTCCTTATATTATATTATAATAAAGTTTATACTGTTAAGGACGGCTACCTTACTCCATCTCTGGGTTAAGATAAGATCTCCATTAGTCGCAGATCTCATTCATCGTGTGCGTGGAGCCAGCTAAGGAGTCTCGACCCGTAATTACACTTATAGGGGTGCGTACCAACACAACAGCCGCCGCCAAAATGCGATATGCGGCTTTATTTCCTAAGCCATTAATGCCTTGATCAGGCTGCCAAATAATTATTACTCGTTCATAATACGAGGGAAATAAACAATAAATAAAATAAAGTTGCGTTCAAAATATTGTGTTGGGTAAAAGTTAACTTTTCTAAAAGTAAAACTGAAGAACGAAGTACTTAGCAGTCTAAACTTCAAGTCGAGTAGGTTTTTAATCCGCTAAGCAAAAGCCTGATCAAAGAGAGTCTCATGTGTTGTGGGCCTTTAGTGGATCTTTGGTGGGCTCAGGAGTCCTGCTAATCTTGGAGACGAGTGGGCCGGCCTAATCCGGGCACTGGACGCTGTAGTAATAGACATAAGTATTAGCGTCGAGTGTTACGGTCGGTAATATACGTAATCAGATTAATTAGATGACTTTGCGGGTGTTATTAAAAGTTGAGCCGACTAAAGCGCGGCTACGTTACCTCTGCCAAGATAGCGGGCTTATGCGCTCCGTATACTACTTAACGGATATTATACACACGCCCGGAATGCTCTTTAATGTTTTAGTATTTTCGACTGAGGTTGCGAACTCCGTGCCGTTTTGTTTGTGCGCCGCAGTGGGCGGCTGGAATAATTCACTTAAGCTTAACTGGGAAAGATAATTAGGATTCTACGTCGGTTGATGCAAAATGAACGCGAAAAACATGGTGGATTCTTTTTTTGCACTCATTCAGAAATTGAATTTTATATTTGTAGACGAAAGTTTTAACGAGATGAACATTTTTTCTACGTTTAGGCACAAAATGAATTCGCCGGTTTCTTTTTCGTAATTAGACACGAAGTGATGCTTTTTCCGTTCTTTGCATAATTACTGCGTTTTAGAATTGGTTTTAAGAAATCAGTGCTTGTGTTTAATTATCTTCTTATGACTGTAAGTGTTACATTGAGATCCATTAGCGCAATATCTATAACTTATTAAACTCTTAAAAAATAACCTTGGTTTTGATCATATTTTAGCTATTTCCATTTTCATCTGTTTGCTCCGTTTTGTAATAAAAGACTCAACAATAAAAAAACGACCTTTAAATTATTAAATGATAAATATTGAAGAGCGCGCTCATGTTTTTACTATTCGCTTCTATTTTACTTTGTCTTGTAGAAAGTTACCACATTATTAACGTTACGTTACCGTTTTTTAGCATTTTAGTTATGTAAACAAAATGTTCCGTTAAATTAAGGAAGCTAAAGCTAAACAACCTTCGTAAAATTGATTCACTTTCAAAACGAGAATATACCCAAACAACTTTTTATTAATATCACCGTTAAACCAAAAATGTACGCCACAAACTATCCATAACTTTTCCGCCGCAATATTACGAATTCAGAGCTCACCGTGGTCTGTATAATGCAACACGTGACAATGTGCACAGACCCACCAGATAGGTCTCTTAACAGCGGAGCACGGGCCGCTGGGCTGAACGCGCCACCGCACACGCTTCGTGTGCTGTCAATCATAAAAAAGAGTGAAATTTCAGCTAACTCTATGTTTAGTTCTGACGTGGGCTAGCTTTATTGGTTATAACTAGGAAAATTTACCGAAAATTGGCAGTTGGTCCGTCTAGTTAAAACTGTGTAAAGTACTAGTAGTAGACTATGGCTTTAAAATTACATTCCATTTAAACTCCATACCACTTATTTGCGAAAAAAAAAGAATAGGAAAGAAAACAGTTTGTTGCATACATTTTAACCGATTGATGCAAGTGGCGCAGGATTGATCCTTGTGGTAAACCTTGGGGAAGCCTATGATGTCCATCAGTGGACGTTTTATAAGATTTAAGCTATAACGCTACCTAAGAACAGTGCAAATAAATGTCACATGAACTAAAAATAGCTTTTATATTTTAAAAGTTTCTGCAATTCCTTTGTAATTTGTACATTGCGAGGCATTAGCAAGTTCCCCTGAACAATAAGTCACGCAGCAAGAACAGGTCTTTATAAGGTCCTTGTTCTAAAGGCTCCGCCGCACGTGTGCTCCGGCGATAATGCAGCGTGCACCGATTCGTCCGGTCAGTCCATTCTTTTGTTATTTCCTCTTTGTTCCGTGTGAAAGGTGGTATTGTTTACTCACCGGAATGGCTCCAGATTGCGCTAAGAGTCGAGATTAGCGACAACGTGACGTGTGTGTGGGAGCGCCTTAATTTAGTTTCGATAATTCCTTGGAACGTGGATGTGTTTTGTTTTAGTTAATACTTATATTGTTAGGCGGCCGCGGTATATTGGTTTTGTTTGTTTTTATAAATGTCATTTTAAGGTCATTACGCGTTAAGTACTCGTTAGAATAAAAAGCTTGAAATCTTAATATTCCACAACGAGAGGGAAGAAGAAGAACTAGAAGAAGAAGAATCTTATTGAACGGTTTGTGCCCAACTATTTGGTCTTTTGCTTCCCTTTTGTGGTAATTTAATTTAATTTTATTTGGTTCACTTAACAGTAATTAAATTTTGCTCCCAACTAGTACTAGTAGTAGTAAACTGTTCCAATGCACTGTCGACACACATGCCGTTCCTCAAACTTAATAATCCCCGCTATTAGTTCAATGCACTACAATTACATTGTGCAGTAGGTGCAGTGAGAATTATGCAAACCTTCAATTGGATTAGGCTCCCCGTTCCCTGGCGTTTACGTAGACGACTGTCCCCGTCCTCAAGGTAGTAACGATAATTAAGACGATCATGACTTGATTCGGATAGAAACGACCTAGCACCAGTTACAGTGACTTGTTTAGTTCTTGAGATTCTTATAAGAAAGTGGCAAAATGGTAGTTTATATAGAGTTTTGTATGAAATAGCAAACAGTGACGTCATACCTCAATTACGATTTAGCATAGATTTTCTTATCCGTATAGAATACTTTTTGTTGAAATTTGATAGTTCCAGAAGAAAAAGCGATTATCAACGACTATGCAGAAGGAGTCATAGCTCTTATTTATAGTTAAGGCAGTCAATTTAAAACAATACGATAACATGTCAAAGGTAATATATTTTTACCTAGTAGAAAAGATAGTTTCTTTGTTTTTCAACCTATGCTTACATTGAAATAGCATATTCAAAGCGTATTGAGCGTTTATAAAGAAATTAATGACCGTGAGAAAAGAAATTAATGAGTAACAATTATAATGCTTTGAAATAATATGTCAAGGTTCTAACTGAATCGCAAATAAATAATATAGCAACGAGAGTCTAAAAGAGTAATTTAATCCTGAGATCGATTTTAGCATTAAGTATAATGTATTTGCTTACCTTCAGAGTGAAAACAACAAAAAACAAAAACAGTTGCGCAGTTCATTCGATAGAGCTCGAAGTTTATTCTTAGATGATTCATTATATTCCCTTCGCCAGTGGTCGATGCAATGAATTCCCAAGTTTTCCACTGCAGATGATGTTTCTATTTTAAATTTGTCTTACGGGATTCTTACGTAAATCAAAATTGTAAGACAGTTCTACGAAACTCAAATCGCAAGTTTAGAAACAAGATTTAAAATTTACTGCCGTTGCTTTATTGGAACAATACACATATATATATTGAAAATGTTTAGGATTTATTTAAGTTTACGTGCGTGTGTGTGTGTTGTTGCAAAATATTTGAAGCCATTAATTTAAGTGTGTAAAAAAAGAGTGATTTTAGAAATATATTCTGACATGTAAAATTGATATAACTGTTTATCAATTCAACCTGGGCAATATGCGTTCAACGTGCGTACATATACACTATTTGCAAATTTGTCCATGTTGTACCACTGTACTATTTGCTGGTCTACAAGTAAGACCACATCGCGTTATTAATTTGTGTACTTACACTTTTTTATACAGCAATATACATAAAGCAAATCAAGCAAAAGTGATAATATTTGTGTTAGCTTTATGTAAACACTCAATACAATCGAAGAAATTGCCGGTGGGTATTTATTCCAAGTTGAAAATTAAATTCCGGTGGAAGTCTCGGTGGAAAAAACACAAAAGGGAAGCGGATATATAATGGCTTATTTAATGTAGGTACCTATATCCTTTCCGCGTGCCACGCCGTATTATCGTCGGGTGAAATGGACAGTCCGGCCCCTTGAGAAGCCCAAAGGGTTCGGTTTTCGTAGGCACTCAATAATTGAAGTCGTTGAAATTCCGAGCGGATTGTTGCGGCGCCACCTGAGGGAGGGGCGCCGGCCCGTTTAACGGGAAACAATAACGTTAATGTTTATTATAATGCCCGATTTATTGGCGATTCTCATTTACGGTCCACGTTCGGAGTTAAATTCGCGCGGACTTATTAACGCGCCGCACGCGCTGCGTAGTCGCTTTTACTGCGCGGTGCGGCTTAACGACCGGCTGTAGCTTAATTAAAACTAAAACGACACTGTAAATACATTGATCAGACGCTGTTCATTTGCTTTAACCGGCCGAACTGCTTTTTGCGGCGTAATGCTCTAACGACAGTCCCCGCGAGTGCGGGCGAGACCCAGCTCCATGTATAATAATTGAGCAGGCATTAAAATGATTGAGGTGCGCCGTTCCCAGGTAGTAATAGAACGCGTGCCGAGGTAAGCTCGCAATTATCGAAGTTCATTAGCAAGCCTCCGTATTTTTTCCCCGTTATAGTTCAGCTCAGTGCGTGGCCCGAGTATTTCAGGGGTCCGCGGCGAGACATTTTAATCCGATAATATCGCGCTGTTGTGCACGAGTTTGTAATGAAGTTTTGTTGTTTAACTTTACTAAGGTTATTTGCGTAACGTTTATATGCGTCGAATGTGAGACAACTTAGTTACGATCTAGTTTTCGTGTGATTCAGATATTAAATTAGTTTCGCTATAGCGCTGGTGGTCTTGACGTTGAATTTTAAGGCTAGTGAGTATCCCGGGTACCTAACTACTAGAAAAAGATAAAAAAGAGATTGTCACAGATGCTTGTCGAATATTGCATTATGCGCTGTATCTTTTAGTGAGAGATTCGCGAGTACATAAGTGATGCAGCAGCCCGCAGCGCACCGCGGCCGGCGGCTCCTTCGGGTTGCGGTTTGGCGAATTCACGTGCAAATACTCCTCGGCATTGCCCAATGTGCTAATGAAAGGCAATACATTATTCAACCTTTGAATTATACAGTGGCATGTAAATCGATATTTGCACCGCATAACCGCAATTAGCTACTCAATGATTTAGTAAATTGATGCCATCGCCACGATAATAGCACTTATTTAAAGGTGTTTTTTTTATAATTATTCAAATGACTAGAATACAATAGGTACAAATTTTGTATGCACTATTTAGGCATTATGAAAACGGCTGAAAAGAATGTGGCTGCATTTGGAGCGATTCACGATAAAATTTGAAAACCTACAGTTGTGAAATCACCGGCAACTACCGTTTTAGGAATAATGGGTGAAGGCAAGCATAATTGAAAAAAAAAACCATTTGAAATTCCCGTTCCTCTGTTCGGGCGTTGATTAGTTCGGTAACAAAAACTATTCCCAAACGGTGCGCAACAAGCGGAGTGGAAAAAGTCGATATGAGAGGGGAGGCTGTGCTATCTGATTGTGGGAAGTAAGCTGCAATCGCCGAGATGCGTTTCACAGTGAGCGCGCACCATTTTTAAATGATTACTGTCCCTCCGCCGTCCCTCAGGAATAGCTGCCGCTCCAATACCTGTGCCACCAGTGTCATCGAACCCTCGACTGATGTAAAAACACACTGACGTAACTGATCTTTTAGCATTTCAGTAATTTTAAACACAAGAGTAGTTAACATATGATTCAGATTATTTACGTAAGCTGCTAGTTTGCGGAAGATACGAGCATAAATTCGTTTTAACGTATTTATTGGCTGCTTTTCCTGACCTACCTACCTACATACTTCTGCTAAGCCAATAACTATAGATTTCCAACACAATTGGACGACACGCACGCACTTACCGTTACAAAGAACTGTAAAGCAATTACTAAAAAGAAAAACGACGTCGAAGATTTTCATTATCCCGCCGGAATGCCGTCTTCCTTTTGCTTTCAGCCGCTTCATAAAGCAATGGGATTGAGACTGAACAAATAAAATGATCACAAAGTGCAGGTGTTGAAATGCATTCTCGTTTGTTTTTTACTTCGTATCGATGAGGTAATCATCTGTCTACAATACTGGCAACATCAGTAAGTTAGAAATGTTGCACTGTTTTATCTATATTTCACGTTAATTTATTTTAATAATTACAAATAGTAAATGCAAAAATGAACAAATTTTAGAAAGCGTATTAATAAAAACGTTACAAATTCCGCGCCTACGAAAACGAATTCATTCGTCAGATATGTAAAATGTTAAAGCATTCATCTATGTGGCTCTGCACACCGGAATTCATGAGAGAATATAGAGCACACAAAACTGCCGCGACAGCAAACCTCGCTGCATCAAAACAACAACCGGCACATTTGATTAAAATAAATAAAAGGGAATCATACAGCGCGGCCCCCCCCCCCCGCTTCGCCGCCCGCAAACACTCCACGTATGCACATACATCACCACACACACATCAAGATAACATTTTCAACACTAGGTACTTTTTGTCGCTGCATATTATTCAAGCTAAAAAAATATACTGACAATTCTCATCTCTTATTTCAAAACAACCCAACGATAAATTAAAATGCATGTACGCTATGTAACAAATCAAAATTGTATCATGCAAATACGTGAAGTGCAAACCGTCATAAATATCTCGAACGCACGTTGAATACGAGTAAGACGCAACACTCCAAAACGGCATATCTATTCTAAACGGAAGCTAGCGAAGTATCGAGTTACAAATCGCACAGAAAATCTAGATGTTGGCCGAGCTCCAATCGAGAAGTGATCATATCTGTCAATATTCCTTGAGCATACGATCCGTTTAGAACATTCTACTACGTTGGAACAAAGGGAAGGAAACTAGTTCCTCGAAATGACAATAACTGGGTGCCGAGTCAGTATTAGTGGTTTGGTAGAAAAATGAAGAGACGGATTTTATTTTTATTATGAAAAGTCTAATAACGTTGCGACTTTTAATATAAATTGAATGTTGGAGGTAACGTTTCAGTAATAATGCTTAGAACTTAATTAAATTTAAGATAATACAAAAAAACAACAAGAGATCGTCCCTAAAATCTCTGCCCAAAATCCTAGCTGACTCTCGAGCCACTCTTAATCTAATTATGACAATTCACTGAGTTACCACTTTGCAGGGCCTTGGCAATTTCTTTTAATAAGTTGGAATTTTGAGGGCGTCTAAAACAACTTTTTAATTAAAGATAATCAGGCTGAAATGCCAGCAATAACGCGGTGTCACGGAGCAAACGCTAACTTCATAATTCTGATGCGGCCCTCGTTGACGTGCCGCCGGCAAGAACACGTTTTATTGGTAATTAAGGCAAGTGGTGAAACTTAACTTTGTTGCGGAGTGCTCTGCTCGAGAAATGCACATTTGTGGCGTTTGTAGGACTGTAATGGATTCTAGTTTAAAACAAGGAGCATTCTCGACGCAGTTAGGTGATTGCTCTCGTTAGACTGCCGCGCAAGGACACTCGGTGCCTCGGCGAATTCCTCTCCTCGCGTGGATTATACGACGCAGCCGTGCGGTGCCGACTGCTTTGCATAGATACGTACAGTTAAGTAGGTACGTAGGGCACAATCTAAACAATTTACTGTAGTAAACTACAAACTCGCATGTTTTGGTACAGTCAGTGCCACCGCGCCCGTATATTTACGGTACTGTCGAGTTGTCAAGTTGCGCGGCAACATTCGGCCGACATTAACATACAATTTCATATTCATATCAGAATTAGGTGCTGGCGTGTCGGGGCCGCACTCGATATGGAGACAAGCCGCGGAACTAGCCGTCTCCATCGGCTCGAATCTCAAACATGCTACCTAATTTATATTTCACTGAAATTGAATTTTGTACACTCTCAATAGGTACCTACTTACTATAACTAAATGAAAACCAAGCTTTAAAAATCCGACTGCATTTATTGATATTATTATTAAATCCTTTTATTAATTCTACTTTAATTGTATATATTTGAGATGGTCACATTAAGACTTTTCAAATGATACCCCATAATTATGTAGTAATAATTAGAATCCTTTTTTTGTTGACAAAAATAATTGAAATTTGGCCAATTGTTGTTATTTCAATTACATTACACACTTTTATTTTATTAATGGGCAGTTGTGTAATAAAAATCAACACAGACTGCAGTCGCGCTATTAATAATATGAATTTAAGTTTTTAATGTTTTGATATTTGATTGTATTTTCAACCACGCCTCAACTCAATTAAACCATAATGTTTAATTAATATTAATCCAGAAAGTCGGAAAAGTTTTCTCACTGGATTAACGATGACCGAACTTAACATCTCGTCTCGACCTAGTTCAAATTGCAGTAGTGCTCGTTTCTAAAGTATTTTAAACATAAATCGAAGCATATTATATTCAACCTTCTTGTAAAATCCAATGCTAAGCTAAATATTTAATACCAGTACCGACGAATGCTTTCTGACTCTATATTATGATCAATATGTAAAAGAATCTATAAAAATGCGGCTTTCCAATAAACCTCGTTTGTATTCCCTTAGCTATGAACACAAAGTTTTTTCAGGATATCGGCACAAAATACACAGACTAAGGGCTGACCTCGACACAGAGTTATCATGACGACGTTTCTTGTTTATAATCATGAGAGAAATACATCTTACTCTGTAGGACACTACCGTATTTTACTGTTTTTGAGCCACTAATGTAGTAAGTACGTATAATTATTTATGTGATTTGATACGATGATGGCATACTGTTTCGCGACACTCTTCATGATTACATTATTACCAACATCTAATTAATGGATCAGTTAGGTGTACGAAATGCTGCCTGAAGCACTTTATTTTTTCAATCATTGAAAGATGACACTTGTTTATGAAACATTTACTGAGCTAAATATTCATAGGTCTCATGTAAAAGAGCTAAAACGAACTAAAGTACCGGATCATGAACAAATTACCCATTTGATAATTGATTAAGAACGGCCTGATCAATGTCTTTCCGTCGAACTGGTTTGATTCTCCTATGTCATTGTAACCCCGTTAAGTAACGCATCACTTAACATTGTTTTATTATCATAACATAAATGTAGTACTAAAGTGAATAATAGAAAGCGTGGCTCTCCATGGGTTTATTTAGCGCGATAGGAAGTTACAATAACTTGTGCATTGCTGATGCGAATAAGAGAAACGGAAGATAAAACAGTGCAAGTTATATTTAATAAAAACTTTACTCTTGCATACTAATGCTAAAATTTGTATTCGACTGAGTTTGCTTGACTTTTCATTAACTTTCTCGCTTCGAGCGGCGAGAGATGAAAATCAAAATAATCATTAAGTCTAATTTAGCGACTTGCAAATCGCAGTTGTGATGTTCTCTTTGTTGATATTAATTAGCTATCATTTGGCTTTGTCTTATTGAATTAAGAGAAAATGCTTCATTTAAAATACTAATTTGTATTAAGGTAAATTATTATTTATATCAGGTAACATTTCATCCCACAATCGGAGACGCTATTTATCATCATGCTTCATCCGGACGTCCCGGCATTCTTTGCGCGGCAAAATAGGATAATGGCGAAACAAAACCTTTGATAGAATTAAAAGGTTCACGTTGTTTATTTTGTAAAAACGTCTTTGCTAATTATTGTAAGCTGTTTACACAGTGAATTCGAGCTTGTAACAATCATTTTCTTTTCGCTATTACCTTTTAATTAACTTTTTAATTAATCTGCAGAATTAAATTGATTCTAACGTGTTCTTATGTCAATTCCGTGTTTTATAAAATTGTTTGATTGCTTGGTATCTAAATGATTATTAACGTTGTGTTTTTCACTAAATCAATCTGTGTATTTTTATCTCCATAACAATAACTGAATAAACAGACTTAATCATAACTATTATCATTTTTGTCCGTTCATTAATTGACACCTAAGTTTGAAATAAACGTGCGTTACAACTTGCTTAAAATGCAAAGATGGCGTCACTAAGCGCTCAACGAAGCCGTATGCACACTACAAGAAACAGCACGCCAGCAGAGACAAGAGGCGTCATGCATTAGGCGAATTAAAAACTTGTTTTGGAACACGAATGTGTACTCGCGCGATCATTCTAAACGTTAATCACGGTGAAAGAGTTGGAATCAAACGCTCTAAGCGCGCCGGCTTCAAAGGGCGCGAACGGGCTCGTTTACAGTGGAACGCATTCGAATAAGTGCCAGCTGCCGGTTTGTGAGCAGGTAATCGCAACACAAATAAGTTTTAATGTGATGAGCATCGCGGACACGTGGCCCGATAGCGTTTCGAGCGATAGCTGTTTTCAATTGAAAATGGTAACTGGATAGTTAATTTTTAGTGTGACGGTGTGTTATCGATAGCGCTTAACTGTTATAAGTGGTTTAATAAGGTTGAATTGCGATTTAAATTGACAAAAATACTTAAAGAGCTGCAGCATTTTCAACTTTTGCGTAAAATGTTTCTTTGTTATATAATCATCACTTAAAATAAATACCTACGTACATTATTTCACTGTTAAATAGGGTTTCTCATTATAATATCTCCAATGCTACAAAGTGTAAAACTTTGAATTTATAAAATCATTACAAATCACAATGCATCGGTTGTTTCTTTAATATCAAAAATCGAAATATCTGTTAAGTTAAACATTTAAGCAAGGTACAATTTTGTAAAATTACTCTTACCTACCACAACCGCATTATTCCAAATTGCTCCCTCCCAACTTCCATCAAATTCCAAAAATATTCGGGTTCAAATCAAAACTCTGCGAGCCGATACTTTCTGCGCAACTATTTTGTAACTCATAAAATATTTAGTTCCGTATAAAACCGCAACGGGCGAACGCGCCATACCTTTCAAAGCCGTAACTGCCTACACATTTAGGTTAGAAAACCTCCGGCAAGAATTACTAAGGTCAAACGTAATAAATTTAGTTTTAGCCAGCAAACTATGCGGTCAGAGATTTTCGGGGGAGCTCAGCCTTTGTTTTGTCGATGCCTACTTTATTCTGTGTAATCCATTAAGACACATGACGAATAGCGATGGGGGGGAGGGCCATCGACAGCCCTCTTAACTGCCCGATGCCGTGGCAAAGATTTGTAATGTGTTTACGAACCCCTTCCCAGGACAGGGCCGGGATGCGGTTTCCTAAAAGGCTATTTGTTATGATTTCAAACAAAGTCCTGTCAGAGAAAATAGCTTTTGTGTTTTATTTTCTGAACCGGATATTTTAAGACCCTTACACGCAAACTGAAACAAATGCTTAGTGCGAGCTCTAGTGGACCCCGATTGAGGGTTTTGTGAGCACATGCGCTATTAAGGCTTAATATTATTAATATTTGGGACCTTGTGGTTATTCATTTGAATTTGGCAATTCCCTTGCTTTTTTTCTAGTTAAAAATGTATACATTTTGTAGATTTTATCTATTCATTAAAACATCAATACACTGGCGTTCAAAGCAGTTGATTGTATCGAATCTCTTTGTTTTGAGTATTAGTTAGTAAGTCACGAATGTTTTACATATTAAATGAAAAGAGTAGTCTTTTTATCATGCTAAAATAATCTCGTGCCGGTAGACTTGGTTTAGAGAAAAACAGATTCAAGTAAATTTAGGGCGGCAGAGCGTTAAATTGGAAAGAAAAAACCAAGAACACGTGAAAATATTTTTTGTTCAAAAGGCAAGACAAAACAAATGCTATAAATCGTTAAAAATTTAGCATGTCATTAAAAAGAGGGGAAGATGTATTTTTTACGTAATTTATATAAGCTATGTTATTTATCAGCAACAACAAAAATAATAAAAATATCCGTATTATTTTTTGGTATATTCCAGACAAGTATAATTATTATATGACACTTTGAATAGCATCAAGCGATAGTAAAGTCAAACGTAGCATGCGCGATTGCGCACACGCAGTGCTACGAACGCATCGCTACAAGTTACTTGCTACGACGTAGTAAGTTTAAACAAGTTATCACCTTTCGTAGACATGCCTTGCTACGCGATTCGAGCGTAGCGCCTATCAGCAATTACTGACAATTTGTTCATTTGAATTGAATGTATTTTTAAACTAATTCCTTAGTTTCTTGGTACCTTAATTATTTTATCACCGCCGTTATATTTAATTCATAATCTTAACAAAGCTTCACATTATCCTCTTAGGCATTTAATGTGAGACAATCGTGAGCGTTGTCTCGACTGCAATTAGTTCTACCTCATAATATCTTTAAGCTCATTTTAAGGATAATCTAAACAGTAAGTTGGCTTTACGGGATTAAGGGAAAATATACAAGCGCGCATAATAAGCCGGCTTAAATTTAAATAGATACTCATGTTATATGGCTAGTATTAAAAATCGAGGTAGGTACCTAGTTATACTTTCATAGATGCTTTATTTAGGTAAAACATGTACAGCGGTACGTTTTATACTGTAGTGATATAATTTTTCAATATTTTATTACTAAAATAGTTAATAAAATAAATAAAATAATTGTTTTGATTCAAATCAAAGAGACACGTAATAAATACCAAATAATCAAGAGTTACAATTTTAATGTTGTTTTTAAGTTAAGAAAAGACGTTTCGCCGAATAGAAATAAATCACTCTTGGGGAAGTTGTAAAATTGCTTTATGTTTTTCCCGAAAAGAAACAGAAAAGTAATAACTTTTCAACCAATTACAACACTCTACTTACATTAATCCAGTGAACCCGGCCATTTCTCCCAAAAAGAAAAGTTTCAAAACAACTTACCCTCCGAAAGAATCCCGAAAAAAGCATAAATATCAATGGTGAGGAGGGCTCAAAAGCGATTTAAGCCTTAAGTAAGTCGGTCGGACGGAGAGAGATGCCTTATTGGAATCGACTGGGGCGCGAAGGGGACAGACGGCTTAGGGATACATGAGATTCACAAAATAATCAATATGTAATATGACTTCTCGGCGCAATGAGAACTTTTGTCCTTCATCAGGAAGTAGACGTATGGAAAAAAATCAGCGGAGCGGCACCGCGCCGCGCCTATATATTGGGGTTCGGTAATTTCCGCTGGAGAGGGTTGCGTGATGAATAGTGATGTTGACTACTCTACGTAGCTACCGCCGAATTAACCAAATTTTCCGACTTTATTCTTCGGGATATTGGTTAAGGAAACAGAATTATTGCGGCAAAAGCACTGAACTGAGTAAAGGAAAGGAATATTGATTAATTTATGAAACCAAATTAAAAATAAAACTTTTTCAAGAAATTTAACATGATTGCACCTACAATAAACATTTTATTTGCACACCACCGCCGACTTTGTACAGCTTCCGCTTTGATATGATAATAAATAAGCGTCATAAATACCATACTGAAATTAAATTAGCGGATTATTTGTGTACGCAAATGTTTAGCAAATGATTAAGCGTTTCCAACACGCGCTCGCTCCCAAAAGACTAATACGTTGTGTGGCATAATTACTTTAGGCAAAGGGGCGCCTGTTTAGGGCAAGATGAAGAAGAATCGCAGGTGTAAATGGCCGTCTATTGCGCTTTCCATCACGAGCTCCGAGGCCTTTTGAGATTGCTCAAAAATCAAGCTAAGCTGCAAAGAGATGTGGTCGATTTTGGCTCAGTTGGAGAGGAATGCCTGAGAGCGAATTCGCGCGGCGTGTTTGTGGTGGAGCTACGTTCCGGACAGCGGAACATTTAGAGCCAATTCCCGGCTGGCTTGTTGTATGAACAATTAAGTGTGCCAACCTGCCCCGGCGCGGTAAGAAACGTAATGAATGTTTACTGCTTCTAAGTGGTATGTCTAATGCTTGTATCGTTAAACTGTAGTGAACTGTCCTGTCTGAGCTACCACCGAACGCCGGCGGTTAGTAAACTACGTCGAGTTTAACGTCGCATTATATAATGATGGAAGCCGACTTTTAAGTATAACACGGTGTTAACACGGTTGCTAAGTTAAGTGTGCATCGTTTGTTAACGATTTCTAGCCCGAACACATTAAAACTGTTACCTTTATGTTTCTTTATCGTCGACTTTTTCCAGAAGACATCGTTTCCTAAGGATTGAAACTGTATCAAAGAAAACGTATGTTTAAAAGTTCTCCGGCGTAATTCAAAGAATTCTCACCCAAGCGAAGCCATTAAGAGCTTGAAGAACTTACCTGAAATGATAAAAATAAACTTATTAAGGGGAAGCTCCATTGGGTTCAACAATAAGAACAAAAGGCTTGGGCGTAATGAGCGTTGCGTGCGTCGGCGTCAAACATGTAAGCAAACAATTTAGGCGCGGCTGAGTAAATACGACTGGGAAATATCTTCGGGCCCGGCGGAGCGGGGCTGGCTTGGCTCTAACTCTGGCGCTATAGCACTTCAGAAATACTGTATACATATAGACATTTTGAACCTGTAAATACCTTGGCTTGATTTACAGTTTGACCTGGGGACCTAGATAATATGCATAATGCTAACTTAACGAGAGCTTGTCGTCATGTTGTATTTATTTTATTATTTGTTAAGGATTGTTTTCAAGTTTTTCAACTGTTCGAATATATTTTTTTAAATATTTTCTATAGAATTACTACGGTATGTTAAAAAAAAGTATAAAACAACGTTAAGGATAAGGTTGCTTGACTTTAAAGCTACTAGAAATATTAAGTATTCCGCGCTTCTGTACACTAGATATCACTCTAGCTTGGATTAGCTAGAAGAGATCCCTTATAGGGATGAATTCCCCTTTGTACATTTTTTTAAATCTTCATAGTATTTTTTTTCTTTTTCTTTTGTACAGTAAAGTGTTTTCATATATACACAGATACTTATAGGGTTGGTTGAAAAATACGGTTAATACGTATTAATTTCAAATGAATTAAACATACACACAAAAAAATATTTTCCAACGCTTTTAATTATGTATACGTATTCAATACCAGCATACATTCAATTTGATTATTTTTCCAAAAAGCAGATTTAAGATCAAAGTTTTACGTGAAATAAAATGTGATCTACGCTGAATACTACCTACATTAAAATTTACAAATATCCGTATTTTTGTTTCTTGAGGTATAATTAATGCTTGTAACTGTTTTTATATTATTTCACTTTAGCTTAGATGCTATAAGACAAAACAACAACACAGAAACCAAATGGAAATAACATTGTTTAGGTAATACCTTTGAATATAGCATACGTACACACAGCATGCAGTTTCTTGGTAATGCGTGCTATCTGGTTTAGAAGCAGCCTTGGTATTAGCATTGGGTATATCTCAGGATTACTGTAAGCTACATTTATACGCCACGTAATTTGGCAACTCCTGCCCCGATTAGATAGTGCCTAAGCTCGTTAACTCAAACGACTACTTGAACCTTTAATTTCAACGTTAATATGATCTTGGGTTCCGATTTGTTTCATAACCATTTAGCATTACATTGCATTGCCTAAGTAAATAACGAGTTTAATTAATGCCAGCAGTTCACGTGGCGCGGATGTTATTGGAACATGTTAAACCAATGACAATTGTTGTGTTTAGAATTTGGTAAATGTCAGTATTTGGTGGGGGAAGTATTTTTGATATTAATGTGATTTTTGAAGCGTTTTACAATAGTAGAGATAAAAACGTATGATTGTTAAAAGGGTCGTCTTGTGTACAATTAATAGGTAATAATTAGCTAGGAAACACAATAACCTTGAACGTGACGGTAAAAATATAATAGAAGCCGCTTTAAAGTTTTGTATCGTTAAATTTTAGCTTCGAAGTTTAACTAATTAATATAAAAAAATTTTTATTCAATATTACATCCCTGACCATAATTATCCCTAATAATGAATTCTAAATCATTCAAAGTATCATCCATACCATTTTAAAGCATCAAGTGATTATTAAAAAGCAAAAAATAAGGAAGCATTTTACTTCCAAAGTTGCACTAAACATTTCGAAATAACCTTAAAAACAGGCAAAGACCAGGAAAGCGTTCTGTGCAGCCGGATACGCACTTGTCGTTTTTTCACAAGCGTACTTTAGCCATCTCGGTCACATTACAGAAGTCCGGCAGAAATTGTGGTCCGGAACGACACATTCTTTCGGCAACGTGGAATAGTTACTGGTAGGGGTGCCACGCGTCTTGCACAAGTAGTTTTAGGATTACCTTGCGGTGCTAACCTGTTTTTTTGTCCAGGCAAGTAACATTTTCTGTAAAAATATGATAACAACGTATTACAAACTGAAGCATTCAAAATAGCTGTAGATCTTTATAACGGGGCCTTTCTCAAAAATTTAACTAGTTAGAAAGCAACATCTATCAACTATTTTAAGTCAAAACTGAAAACGCTGATTTTTAATGTAGTTGTGACTACTTTTATTTTTATTTCGTGTCTGTACACGAAACCTAAATGGCTTTTTTTAATATTTCTGGTACACTTATACTATGTCATGTCAATGTGCGAGTACTAAAAATATACATACGGATTTTTGTACACGTATTCATGGATAACCACTAGTATCAAGTAAAGGCGCTGTAGTCTGCCGGAAGCAACGCAAGCCCCAAAACCAAGGCTAGGCGAGGTACGAGTTGCAGCCACGGCTTGGCGAGCGCGCCTTACTATTTCGGAAGTCATGTAAATCGTCGGCTACGGCAAACTTCCAGAGATATCTCGCCAAAGGACAAGACGCTAATATATGCGCAATCGTGCAACCCACGTATTGTGGCCTAATGCAGCGAACTTCGCCGACTGTTTCTATTTAAGCCCAACTTGCAGATTTGTGAATCCGGTTGTTATTAGTGAATTTCTCCGCTGAAGTATGTTAATGCGTTCGTGTGCTTTGTTTAGGCATTTCAAAAATGCTCGGTGTGGTGTAAGTGAACATGTCGTTTATGTGGTTTGTGGTTCGTCTTCGTTGTTTCATAACTGTTCCATTTCTACTTACAAATAGGACGTAGTTAATAATGACAATGCGATTTCATCATTGATTGACTATTGTACGAGTATAAACTTATTTTAAATTGTTATATCACAATGTTAAAAGATAGATTCTGCATGTACACGTTTATTAGCATGGTGGTTTTTATTACGGTAGAGTCGTAAATGTATTAAAAATATTTGACGTCACCGTCGAGTTGAATGAAGATGCATGTGTGTTATAAACAAAGAACGCAACTCATCTTTTAAACAAATTTCGTTTCCTGTGCTCTGGAATAACTTATACAGCTAATCTGTTTACGCCTACACTTTTGTCTTGCATCTCTGTTTACTGTTTGAATGAAGCCCGTGTCGTGCGAAACGTAAGGATATCTTACAACCATTTTCGCCTATTAATTTATAGTAATATAACCTTCCCATCCCCCCTCCCTCTAACTCTCCTCTCCTCTCCTCTATCCTCGTTTACATTAGTTAATAATAAGTAGCATTCTTCTTGACGTTTGAAGTTATACAACAAAAAGGATTTTTTCGGATTTAGTTAAATGATATTGTTGGTGGCAACTTTATTGGTTGATGTTAATTCAAAGGGTTTTATTTGTAAGTTTATTGTACCGCTTGTGCCCAAATAAAATAAAATAACATAAAGTTATTATGGAAAGAATAATTATTAAAAATGTATTATATGTTCGTTCAGAACAAGAACCATAAGTGAAGCCATTTAGCTCTGAAACTAGGAAAATTATTAACTACCTGTTAGAGAAATTGTGGCTTCAAATACGAACAAAGAAGTACCTTTTTACTACGCTAAGCCCATTGTAACTAACACCCACACAGAGAGGTTTCACAATGCAGCTTATTGTTTTAATTCACTACATGTACAACTAACGCACACTTGAAAGTTATCTTTATTGTTAAATTAGTCTACAAGTATTTTCTATTGTTGCTGCCGTCGTTTTGAAAGCACTTAAAACTTTCAACATTGCCGTTCTTCCGATTGACGTACAGAGTCAAAACACTTTCTTCAGCATCCCTTGTAATCCGTCCGGCGATGTCATAAGTTTCGGCCGGGGCAGGCGCGGCACCGGCGGCGGCTAACTTATCACTTAGTCACGAACAAATTAATCCAAGGAGGTTACCGACTTAATACTACAGCCCGATAGCTCCACGGCCGCTTGTCCTTTATCGCTCCAGTCTCGATATGGCTGTAATTTATTCCGCAGAGAGCCAAATTAAATATAAAACGTCGTTGCGGTGTATCACTGTAAGTGACTGTGATAAATGAAGCCATTAGTAACGCGAGCTGTACTTTTTTCGGTTCATCCGGCGGCGTCGACGGGCCGGGGGCTGCGGCGTGCGGGAGTTTGTGGACAATTTCATTAGAAAACGTTATAAGTGTGTCGCCGGGTGACGGGGTGACGCGGGTGACGCAGGGGGGCGGTGGCGGGGCGGAATTACAAGCGACGCGATAAATTTTGTCGCCTCGCGACATTAGGCTCACGGCGAGATAGGGATGGGACACACCGCACGGCGGCCGGCGCAGCGGCGAACGGAACGCTCTGATCCTTGAGCGAAATTAAAACAAGGAGCGTACTTGGCGAACAATAAAAACGTCCAATAAATCGCAGCTGCTGCTGTCGCCGCCCGGACTGCAGGGCTTTATCAGGAACTCTTGCGACATTGTCGTGTTTACCTGGCGCGTGGCTTGCTGCTACCAAACGACTTTACTTAAGATCGGCTTGTAATTAAGTTGAATGCCACGATATTGCGAACACAATGAAACTTTGTAGTTATTATTAAACGACTGCAAAAAAAGAGGTGGTTCTCAGTTTGATACTCGGTACTCAAATATTTATTCCGTTACATAATGTTTGTATTTTATGTATAATTACTAATACCTTCAATAACCTTTTTTCCGGTATCGTTTGAACTATTAAATACCATCATTTTATTCTTCTGTATATATTTTTTTCATTTTATAACAACTTTGTTTACAAAATCAGGCCAGTATGACAAACAACCAAGATATTCTAAAAAGAACTTGAGACGTTACTTTCAGCTGCGGTCTAACAAAGACCACGGGGAAAGTTAAAAACAAAGTGGAAATAAATAAACATTAAACACGAGCACTTAAGAGTATTTTCATTAAGGGGCTACAACGTTGCATGTTCGTACCGACGACGATTACTTTGGAGGAAAAACTAATTACGGTTGACAGAGGCTCGTAAAGAGGGTAGGTGCATGTTCCCGCTTATAGGAGCGAATCAATGATTTCGCAAAGAAAGTAACAACTTTCGTGAGTTTTAATTTAATTTTTAAATTTGGAAACTTTGGTTTCGGCACGTTGTTTGGTGATTTTCTTTTGTTTTTGTTGGTGAAAAGGACAGCCTTTTAACGTTATTCTACTAGATAAGGAAAGTTTCAACAACATAAAATGAATAGGTTTATTTATATAAAATTATTACATAACCAAAGGAATCATAAAGCAAATGGTACAAAATGTGATTATTGCCATTTTTGCTGACAAATAAATACAGCCAACATAGCAGCAACAACTTTGTTACAGTGGCAGTGGCGCTGTAATATGCTTGTACACCTACTTTGGTTTATTAGCTCTCTTTTGATGGCAAGGTTTGTTTTACGAGGGTATTCATTGTGCATTTAAATCACAGTACCTATTGTGTTGCAGTGCACTGGCAATCTCAGCGTTACACTGTATTTGCTTTAATGGTTTTTTAGAATAAAACCTGCAGAAAGCTAACATTTTAAGGTAAGTATCATTAATATTTTCTTTACACTTTACAGTTAAGACGTTCCCTCTGAGTGTAACATCATCTGTCAATAGTGAATCGTGTTTTTTATTAGCTACCAGCATTTGCGAGGAAGCTTCCAAGGCATAGCGTGCCACGTACGAGTTAGAGGGATGAGCTGCAGAGTAAGAAACCAGACAGCTAGTAAACCCGCTATACTATCTCTGACTAGAATTCGTGTTTAAAAATATGTTTATTTAATTGGTTGATAAATAGAGATCCAAAGTTGAAGAAAACATATAGGTATCTAGTTAGTATAAAGTAACTGTCGTTTAAACTGGTCCAGTGAGTTAATTATAGCGCCACAGTTGTTAACCTTTCTGTTTCATCGACTTACCATTTTATTTTATTTTTCATCCCTCATTGTTCCAGGAACCGAAACTTTACTTAAAAAGGCCGTTCGTGTTTAAACAAATCTCAGTGTATCGAATATTTCATTTTAATTCGGGTCACATTTAAATAAGAAAATAGACAAGCCTAACAAAAAGAATTCTCACGTCCTCCTCAAGAAACTTTTCCCAATACTTTGTATTTGTACCAAAAGTACGTGTACAGAAAATGATTATGATTAATCAAATCCTTGAAATATACGATGATAAGGATTCGGGTCTGGAGCCCAAGGAAATTGTAATGGTGTTATTGGCATGCATTACGGTACCCTCGCCCTATCGGCATTCAGGGTAGCACGCCCGCCGGCAGATATATTTATCGCCTACACCAATTAGATTTTTAATGCTTTAAACCTACCGAGGAAAAAAGTTCACCAAGACACATTATCTAATTCTATTGCCGAGGATAACAGTAAAGCAAGTTTTATTACTCCGACGCTGATGAACGTAGGCCTTTTATTGAGTTTAAAGGCGGTATAAGGAAGTATTTAAAGTTTCGTGTTGGACATAAAAAGTTTAAGGGTCTCGAAGTTAATTGAAATATTTTTAAAGGGAGGAAATTAGGTCCGCTTAAGTACTCGGCGAGCCTAATGTCTCAACAACGGCTGTTAAAAACGCTTTAAACGCGTACGGAGCTGCACATAACCAACAGAGAAAAATAAATCTTGAATTCAAATATGATACGTCTTCAGTGTTCCGACGCCACCCTACTCCTTCTGGAGGTATATACCTACATATAGAACTTACATGTGACGCATTCAATTTGAAATCACATTATGACTTTCCGACATGCAAGTCAAGCAAGCTTTCTATTCCTTTCATATTGAATCTTTCTAAGTCTGCGTTTTCAATATGTCACACACATAGCGTATATAAAACGTGTACCTATCTCGACGTTACGAGATCAGGAACTGAGCAGAAACACGTGTTGCGCAGAAAACGACCGGCCAATAATTCTAACCGTCCAGTGCTTCAGGCCAAATACTTGGTTTGATGTGATTATTTATCGCATCTCGTTACTGTATCTCGTTTAATTTCCATTTATTTTTGGAATGTTATTAAACTTGAGCTAGACGTTTAGTGGTCGTAACGTTTTCAGTATCACTTAAGTATTGTCCAGGTCTCGTTTAGAAAAGAGAAAAAGTAAACGAAAACGATACGCGTAGTAGGTAGATAAAATATTAGGGAATATAATCGTTTAAATAATGTAGAAGTACAAGAGCCGTATAAGATAATTATTGTTTGAGGCGAGAGTGACAGTTCTCTGCAGAAAGAAAAAATAACTTTACTACGAGTAGCACAAAGTAACAAAATCATGAGGAAATTATCGTGTCACTCGAATTTGCACCTTGTTGATATATTACAGGGAAATTAATTTATTTGAAACTAAAACTTTTGATTATTGCATTGTTTATTCTAAATTCTTACCAGTTTTATACAAGCCATAATTAGTGGTAGGTAGTCCTCGCACTACAAATAAAATCAAATAATAGACAGTAGGTAATTTATGCAACTAAATTAACCACGAAATAACACACGATGTGAAACTAAATGAACAGGGAGAGTTTTGCGCGCCTATAGTGCCGTGGAGTCGGTAATTCCATTAATCTTCCACATTAGCATCGAAAGGACAGGTCGGCGCCGTTTGATCTGTGATCTCGGCTTACCTACTAATACTACATATTCACTTCGATAATGAATAAAGAAAAGGTTGCTCATTTTTAAAAGAAGAACGGTCATGAAAATTACCCTTTGAAGGAATTAATAACGTTTCTATTATATTAATATAATATATATCAGGGGACCATGTCACACAAATTGACCTAGTCCCAAACTAAGTTCTAGGCTTGTATTATGGGTACTAGACAACGATATAAATACTTATATAGAGAAATATATACTTAAATACATAGAAAACATCCATGACTCAGGAACATATATTCGTGCTCATCACACAAATATCTGCCCTTACCGGGATTTGAACCCAGGACCGCAAGCTTCATAGGCAGGGTCGCTACCAACTAGGCCAGCGCGTCGCCAAATTTATCAAGGATATTTATCCTAAGATTACTAATAAAACTCAAGCTCTAATTAAATCAATGGTCGTGAAAGTGATATCTAATCTATCATAATCTACATCTATGGATATTTGGGACGATTCATTTTCAACAATGCCATTATCGAGGTAGGTAAAAACAAAGAGTTGTATTTATTTATTATCATTATGCATTTGTTTTTGTCTTTGAGCAAGCAGTAAATGGAATACTGTTAAATGTCAAAGTCCAATTTTATACATTGTTCATATTCCAAGTCGCTTTCCATTCCAGTACTTTTGATTCATTTTTGTAACAGACTACGGACTACGTATTTTTAACTTTATTTTTAAAATTACAAAGTCTCAAGCGGCTAATGTCATTATGGGAGACGTGCGTAGTTTTATTCCACGGAGTCATGGTCCGAACTTGTACGCGAATCACGACACCGTCGTTTATAAACGAATTTAGTCGTACCCAAACACCCGAATACCCCATCGAGGGCCGTTCTACGTTCTCGTTTGTTGAAACGCCAAATCGAGCCGCATTATTCTAATTCTCTTTCCCGATAGCTTTGGAAGAAGCTATTTATTTGCGCCGGCAGCCCAATCTGCCCCTTCAGAGTTGAGGCAACACAGCTTAAAACGTAAATAATGCCCCGAATTATGTTGCTGACGTGTTCCTTGGGAGTTTGCTATTGGAAATAAAATTGAAATTCAGATGTTTAGCAGCAAAAGAACAACGCGAAAATAAGCACGTAAAAACATCCATACATTGATTTTGAAGACATTGTAAATTTGTACAAATGTAGGTCAAAGTGTACGTGAGAAAACAGTATTTTTTTCATATTTTCCTATCAAAATGAGTAAACTTTTTGCCAAGAAATAGAAATCATATGATTTCCCAGGTTTCAACGCCGATTGCTCACAATAAATTACAAGAATAAAAGGGTATAAGTTTTGTTATATATCATGATAATGTAGCTCGGAGCACATGTGGAATCTTTATTCCTCGCGGGCCGCAGAAGTGAAAGATATTCCTGATATAAAAACACGTGCCCAATGCTAATAAAGTTGGGCAATATCGAAAAGGTGTTTTGTATGAACGGTTTCCAAGGGAGGCCAAAAAAAGGGACATAAAACGAAAAGACGAAAAGAAACGAATGTGGAAATATGGGCAGTATTTTATTTACTGCATACAATCGAACCTTTATCATAGAATGTATCGCTTTACAGTGTTTTGTAGCTCGACCTGTTTACAGGGAACTCACATAAAGGTTATGTTTTGAGTATGATGAGCAAAAACGTGCATTTGGTTATAATAATTCAAGAAAAAACAGTAATGAAATTTATAGTTAGTATTTTCGTTTATATTGGTCTTTTTTGTTAAGTAAGGGTAGGTCTTTGCGTCGGTCTCGGCTTTCAATTTAGTGAAAAACAGTAAGGTATATAGTAATTTACGGTTTCAAAAAAAGGGCGTGGAATTCTATAGTCAAAGTTCTCAACAAAAAAGAGTACTGTAACGATAGCCAATAAGCTGACCTAAAATTACCGAACCGTGCGTACGATATTACATAGCCCTCACACTCGCTTTGGTTTGGAGCTTGCACAACAGCCCAATTTAGACAGCCTCAGCCGAGCAAAATTGCACATCCCATGTATGAAACGTTCAGAGAAATAAAATTACAGTAGGTACTGGGGAAACATGTTTACATTCAGTATTATGTATTGCTTTAAAGGGCTTTCAAGGAGAAAGATGTCTCAGATGTTTGTTTAATGCAATAACTGCATTCATGTGCATTATTGAAATTGCTATGCGTATTCAAATTGTGTTTTTATTATTTATCATCTGCCGAATGAATAGCATGGTTATATGTTGGTATTGTCAGTGATATGTTACAAATTCATGAGATATAAAAAAAAAAAAAACTAAATTACTGTATTATTTACAAGTTAAATCGTGACAGGACTGTTTAATTATTTAAAATCGGTCTTGATCTAAAAGATTTACATGACCGAACTACGGTTGTGGGTGTTGTCTTTTTTCAACTGTTCGAGCAGGGAAGTAAAATCCGCTCGCAAACCAGACTAGCAGAGATTGGCAAGTTAATCAAGAGGCGGCTTAGATTAAACCGCACTGTTTGTAAATGTCCAATATATTGGATCACGAATTGTTCTCACTACTGTACTGAATCAAAAGATATACGAGTATTCAAGCATGCTTTATTATTCATTTTGCACGGCATGTTCAGATGTGCACCTTTTTTTTAATGAACAACACAATAAAAAAGAAATGTGTTTTTTGTTCTTTCTTAATACACATATAAATCGCATCTGACAATAAAGCGAAAAACGTTCAAAGCAAACGTGTAGATTTTCAAGGAACTCAATTCGATTCCCTCGCGTTGTTCAGCCGATCATAATCAATTGTATATTAGCAACAAAGACGGCGAAGCGTTCTATCGGTAAGGCTCAATAATTGGATTCGAACGAAAGGAATTTTAGCGAAAAAATGTTCGACAATTTGTCAGTCAGCTAGGCGGGGAGCCGGCGACATGATCGTGCTTCATCATCGTTTTTTCGTCAAAGTGCCAGCCTCCACCCGCGGAGCTACCGGAGAATTCTTATTACGCGTTCTGGATACACTCTGTATACTTTTCCTTAAAAAGAACTTTAATTCTCTTCGCCAGTCCTAAATAGGGGAAATCGAGCAGCTTTATTACTTTGGGTACGCTTGCTTTTGTTTTCTTTTACGATAAAACACGACGTTACGACATTGTGCCGTAAGTGAGGGATGTTGCGCTGCCTCCTCTACGGCGAGATTTTTTATAAAAATGAATATTGCAGAAACTGTCCTTTATTAAGATTTTTCATCATAAATATCATAGTAGGTAATTTTTTTACGAAAAAATGGTTTACAAAAAATGTTACGCTTTTTCAACGAACTCAAAATATACGAGTCATTTGGTTATAAAACATCTGGTTTCGTTATTACCAAAGAAAAAGTAATATTTAAATTTATTTATACCATTACAGTGAGAAACGCAACAAGTTACAGCCAAAAAAAAAACTCTTCAGCGTGAACTATTCAGCTACTACATGATTAGAATGCATTGAGCATTTTGTATATAAATATGATGTTCTGATAGCTCAATGCATTTATTTAATAGCGAGCAGAGCGCGGTGCGGCGCTCCACACGCCGGGTGAAAAATACCTTTCATCTAGGGAATTCGTGCAGAGATGCCGAACTCTTATAAAGCGAAACGCGAAATAAAGAAACCGAATGATGGAAAAAAAGAATGAACAGTCTTTCTCGCAGCGGCCATAGATCTAGCTGATTGTGAGAAACACCCTGGCGCACCTTGAATTATTTGACAGTTTGAATTGTCACCGCTCGCCTGCTTCTGTTGTTATTTTTCACAGTTTCCTGCCTCACACGCAAAAGGATAATGCGTAAGTTATAAAACAAACCCAAACTTGATACAATACACGCCTCAGTACGTTTTGTATTACCATTTCGAATGTTAACGGAATAATACGTTCCCAGTAGACGACTGGTATAAAAAAGCTTACGTTGACGTTTTCCAGGCTTGCCGGGCTACTCGCTCGAGTTTTCCGTAAAAAATATCGTTTATCGCGCTAAAAAAAGTACCGTCTATTAATATTACACCCAATTTATATTCAAAAACAGAAATTCATTTTCGCCGGTTTGATACGGAACATTTTTATCCGCGTGACATATTACCTTTCACGTGCAATTCCTTCCGGGAAGTGTCAGCCTGTCTTATCCAATCAAGGCGGCCGTTCGCACTAACGCCTAATTATGTTTACCGTGTCCCTTGTTCTACGAGAATTGGTTCTTTCTAATTCACTTAAGGTGTAAGAGTCGATTGTAAATAATCGCAAGCTGTCCCTTACATAATACGTGTAATGTATCTACAATCCGAAATTAAAATTTGTAAAACCTGCACCACCCCGCTAAATACTTTACATGCGAAGTGTTTACATTTTCGTACATATTGTGTTTGACATTAATACACAACTTAAAAGGTAGGTACATATTGGAATCCTTGATAGGTACTATAATCAGTGTGCAGTACCAGGAGGACTCTCAGAGCAACGCAGGATCCATTAATTACCAGGGTAGCACGCCGCGTGAGACGTCAACCTTCGCGCCCGCCCCCTCCCCCTGCGCTTTAACCAAACCACCCTCCTAAATCCCAACACTGATCTTTTCTCAGCGAATTTTTTTCACAAAGCTGTCATAAAATGAATGAATTAGCATACCTAATTGTCCCTTGAAATGGGAACAATAAATGAAGAGCCCCTCCGCAGAATCCGCCCGGATTTCTACGAGGCAATCAAAATTTAGGAATTATTTAACAGTTTCATCCACATGAAAATCCTGTATTTTTTAAGAAAAAGTTAATGCGAGAACAATGGGGCGATATCGCGGGAGCCGGCGAAGGCTTCGTGAGATTTAAACATTTTTATTAAGGTCGTCAGATAAAAAGAAATAAAGGAAATAATTGAGCCGGCCGCGAAAAAGCTTTGCGAGCTTATAAAGTCGAGTCCGCAAAGTCGACTTAGAGTACCTACTCACACACGCGTGAAACGAACCTCTTTCGATTCTGAAGGAGCTTTGAATAAGACGTCTCCGACGCTCTGTTGTGCGCTGATTCAAATGCCTACGTTGATTTTTTCACTTTAAAAGAGATCCTTTCTTAAGGTTCTGAGGATAAGGGTAATAAATGAAACGTGAACCGTGCTTGTTTTATGTATATATTTATGTAAATATGTGTAGAATTTGCAAATGCGGGCTTATTAAATTGAATACCGCAGCGTCATGAAATTATTATTTAAATAACTTTGAATACACAATTAAAATAATTTGTGACACCAGCGGTGCGTGGGCGGGTACCTCAAAATTGGCAAACAAAAGATAATCGGGCAACATCAGCTTTTGCCGCGAGTGAGCCCCGCGACTCGTTTCGCATTTTAATTTATTTTGTTATTTCGCAAATGATCGGCTTATGATGTCCCATCGGTTCGAGTGTTGTAACAGGATCAAATAGTTGACGCGTGAACCGTAAGGGCTTTTTTGGCGAATGCCAATTGATTGTGTTTTTCGAATGTAATAAATATTATTTGTGGCTTTTGTTTCTGGGCAATATTAGTAAATAAAGGTGATGTTTTCCTGCCTAAGCGACGTGTTTGAGTGCGAGTCGTATGGCGCGGTAGCCCGGGGCTCGACAATTACCGACAAGACGAGTACTAGACTTCTAATACAAATCGCTCGCCGCGGGCGCTGCCAACCCTCCCCGCTCGACCCCTTCGGGCGCGGACGCACTTAGGGCGAGTCAAGAAAATGTAAGGCTTAAGCGTTCTTGTTCACGAAATAAAAGGCACGTTTTAAAACGTATTTCTTGTGAAATGAGGCCAAATTTCGTAATTTGATTTTTTGAAAAGTTACATGCTTACATTTGCAATGGTCGGTTACGAATTTTCCGGCTTGTGTTTACAAATCGTTCAAATTAAATATTGAAACAAAACGATACCTACTGAAATAAAAGTTTAATATTGCTCATCCCAGTTTCATCTTCCTGAGTACAACCACACCCCTACCTCGAGAAAACTATTACATCATTGTCCCACTGCATTCCAATTTTATTTCTCTCGTCGAAAGCTCTTGTATCAACAAAATACACGACAGTGTAAACGTTTCGCTGCGACTCACCGAAACTCTTTGTTTTAGGTAAATATAGGACAAGACAGATTTAAATGTAATAAAGGTACTTTCAAAGCTTTTAATGCACTCTCTTTATTTTTTAAAACCTAACGTGCCTGAAATATAACTACACTAGATAAAGTAGTACTGTTCAAATAATTGTTTTCATAAATAGTGTTTTCTTCTTTTACATTCAATATCAAATGGAACTCCAGTGAAATATATTTAAAACAGAAGTTCTGTAAAGGTCATTACGTGGTCCTGTAAAATCGCTCAGGCCGTAATTAGTTCACCATTTACTTAATATATATTGGCATTCCTTCTGCCCGCCTCGCCTCAATGCCAATGCAAACGGAAAAGTAAAAAACCCAAGTCTTATTTAGAAAAATTGTGCTCGTAATCATTAAGGCCGACGCTGTTTGAGTTCCGTTTCGCAAGTGCATTTTATTTCTGAATTCCATCTAAATTCGAATGAATCAAACGGCTTATATTAGAAGGAAAAGAAAATTTAATCATACCTACGAGTTATATTATTATACTCGTATAACTAATATAAAGAGGTTGAGTTTCGAAAGAGTTCCGACTTATCCGCATTATGAAATCTAAACTTCGGTAATAATATGGACTGGGGCAATGTACTAGCACTTAATTCCTATTTTATGGATTGTAAGAGTCATAAAAACCTCCAATTAGGCCGTTATTAACTTAATATAATGCTGTCGAAAAAATACAAGTTCTTTCTTAATGTTACTTTGGTGCAGTGTGATTTGGTAATGCTCTGGTCTTTATAAATTAGTAACGATAGCGTTAGTTTTATTTATGTTAGTGCTTTCATTTACAAAACTTCAGTGTAAAAAGACCCTAACAGTAGCTAAACCCCTGTATGTCTAAAGCTAGACGAGAACATAAAACACTCGTCCTGCAAAGCCAGTACAAATTACAAGCCGCATCAAGAGTGTCGCTGGTGGCTGGGGCTTTAGCAGCCTTCGATCACCCGTCAGCGCATAACCAAATTAGAGCAATTTAAGTCAGGAAATTGGAAACGCTATCGGCCGTTCGATGCGCTACTGCAGCGGGGTGCTCCCGCCACTGGCATTTCAGACATGCACCGTTTCGGCAGCCGTAGCTAATGTCTGAACAATGCACGAATCTGGACGGACAGATCCGAACGGCCCCGAAGATAAACGACAACCGTGGCGCGTTGTAACAACTGATTGATATACGGCCTGCGATGATATCGTACCTATAGAAGTAGGTAAAGCCGAATTCCGGCCCCGCTTCAGTTACAGTTCGAGTGCTGTTGACAGTAAGAGATGTTTAGTTAGTGTTGCGAGCGATAAGAGTCAGATACACGTATCGAGTTGCAATTGTTTTGATAGCGGCTGAAATCCATTTACCCTTCTATGTATATATATTTTTGGAGAATTCAAGGTTTAAGATGATTTGTATGCAATGAACATAGTGTGATACTGTGCACAACTAGGTTCGTGAGTATACTTAGTGTTTTTTGACCTTACATATAATACGATTGATTACCGACTGCCGCATTAAATAAGCCTAATAATGAGTAGAATTTCAAAAAAGCAAGTCGTGGTTTGTGGTACGGCAATTAATAAGCCGCAATTCATAAATATTCATTAGTATTTTTGATGGAAAAGCTCTATATTTCATACAAACAGGCAGGTACGTCGCATTGTACATTAATATGGGTATCGAGCTGATAATAATCTGTTTGATGCGGAAAATTCCGTCAGCGGACCAGAACAATTCGATTCAGGAAAGGGCGGGGGTGTGGGCCGACAACGAACTCTCGGTATTCGGACATAAATAAATGTTATTTTGTTTATATCCAAAAAAGTTTATAGTTACACGAATGATTATACAAAACTCAGCCACCTATATTTTAATCACGACATCGATTGCAAAAGATAAACGCGAGCTAAAAAACTTTTGTTAAAAAGGAGCCAACACACACTAGATCAAATGATTCAACCGTATCATATTGTATTTTCAACAACCAAAACGTTATACCCAAGTTTATTCACGAAACTGAAAACACAAAGCAACTCGCACAAACAACACGGCATGCCGTTTGCAACTGTGTACGGGAATTCCGGTGTGCAGTCGCAGGCAAGAGAACATGTCGATAGCCAATACAAAGTTAAGGAGCATAAGTTAAGATAATAACAAGTAATCGTGCAAGTTCATGCGGGAGGCAACACACTTGCTTGCGCCGGAGCACCCGGTCCGAGTTTAGACTGGCTCGACGGCTAAAACAATGGCGAATCAAGCATGCAACGAACTTTCTCAAAGACACCCTCTAGTGCGTGCGACGCTTAGCGAACGCTCGGTCGCTAACTTTATATTGGTTAGGAAACTTCATCCTTAGCCGAGCTTAAACCTAGCAATATCAGGCGCCAGATTTTCAAGAAAACACATTATAATTATCAGTTGGAAACCTCATAAATTAGACTCGTGTGAGTTTAACGGTAATTTGCGAAAAGATAACCAACAGAGCCATCACAAAGGTTTTTTCGCGTTAGAAAAGTTACTCATAAAACCTACAGAGAGATATTTAGAATAACATTTGGGGGAGAGATATTTTTACTTAAGCGACGCAGCAAAATTCTTGAGAATAAGTTTGTCCTCTCAACATTAAATAAGATCGTTTTAGCGAAACAGATAGACAGATAAAGACGGCATACATTTTCATGAGTAGTTAGGTACAGAAAAAATAAAATGTAAGCAATCTGCACGGAACTTGTGAGGGCTAAAGAGTCTGTCGAGATTGGCAGCGGCGGCTGCGCAGCGGGCGAGAGGGACGTAAGCGACTCGGGGTGCGCTTGAAAATGACACCTTCGCTCCGACCCCTGGGGTGAACGTTACAAACAACAAACTCGGCTAGATAACACTTAATCGCAGTCTTCAGAGATTACACCGGTTGTTTGGCTAATTAATTTTTAACATCTCAAAGCCAGTAACAGGCATTCGACTTTTAAATGAATTAGAAATAAATACGAAACATACATACATAGGTACTTAAGTACTGTCATAAAAAAAATATGTTTTAATTCATCTAACGAAATATAAGAATTTGGTACGAAATCTTGAAATTCTAAAATATTCTGAGTCAAGCGTAAAAGTAAGTCTTGTTAAAGCGACAGTGTTAAATTTAGTGCCACAAACTGCCCAATTAAACTATTCAACTGCTTTAATAACTTAGATTTGTACTGTAATTAAGACGCTCCTTTCATGAGTGTAACAATTTACCTAAAATTAATTTATGGGCCCGGGCCCAGGGCGCGCTCACGTTATTAAATTAGCAAAATTTTAATTTTTCCACGACTTTCTTATTCGGTGAAACACGTATGTTGAAAATACATATATTATAATAAAGTTAAGCAGTTTAAAATAAAAAAGGTAGTAATTATTTAGAAGTTATTGTTGTGGAAAGCCAAAACAGGGTTATTATTTTAGCAATCTGCGTTTTATGCTTGACGACCTTTTTTTGTTAGGACTCCTTTTCCAAACTCCAAATTAAAGACAATAAGCTAGATCTTTTGTAATTTACGTTTTTAATAAAAAAAAACGTTATAAATTATGCTTAAGTAGGCTATTATAAAGTTATAACATTCAACTGGCATTAAAAACTTTCATTTCAAGGGGACTTACAGCATCCTTCCTCGTAAGAAGCTCACGTACGTGTTTGTGTTCGGCGGAACGTCCGGCTCTATGAAATTATCGCGCTGCAATCTCCCTCCACACTTTGTTGGACCACAGCTGTGCCGATTAAACCTCTAAAGGCACGTTATCTCCATAACTCTTTAGCTTTACTCCTCAGTCCCACTTAAAAGTTCCAAATGGAGGGAATTTTGCACAAGGATGATGCCTTGGGAATAGTGCTCGAAGCGACCGGTACAAGCGTGCGATAGTGTTCACTATCTAATGGAACGGAATTTGCACCGACCGATCGGGCCATAAATACGACTAATACTTGAAAGGGCACTGCCGAGCAGCTTTCATCAGAAAATTCTCCATTATCAGGAGGAAATCGTTACCGGGGTTGAACCTCGCCCACCCTTCGGTCCCGACCCGACGTGCTCCTTTCATTTACGGCGGCGTTGCGTGCACGCGTCCCCGCGGCCTTTGCTTCAGGTGGGCGTCGTCATTGTGTTCGGTATTTAAGGGGCTCATTTGATATTCTGAGACAGTTTGCATTCGGAAAGCTCGCACGTGGGGAGGGCCGAGGCCGGGTATCGAGACATCGGAGTCTCGGAGCACGCACACGCCGCCGCCCGAGCCGGGCCGGCCGCGCGCCGTCCGCCGTGCCGCGCCGCACGCCTCGCATCCCACGCACACGCACGCACCCGGATTGCGCAAACCTACCGCGCTCATTGCGCAATGTTTATCCACAAATACACTAATGAAGGCACCTACAAAAGCGACTGGATTGTTAATTAAACTTGCTCAAAATGTGACACCCTTACGAAATGATGCCAAGCCGGGAGCACAGTGCACGGTTTGAATGTTATTGAATTAATTTGTAATCAGAATTCTCCGTGTGCGTTCTTGGATGTAATAATGGTATTAATTTATTTAGCCGCGCTGGAAGTACTCTTTGGCTTGCTATGTGACCCGTCTTCTGCGTAAGTTTCTAAATTTAAATAAGCAACGTCATTTGGATTCTCATTTACACTTTTAAGTTATTTGTCTTACTCATAACCAGAAAATGGTAAAACATGGTCAAGAATATAAAATGTAAGAAACATTTTCCGCACTATTTTATTAATACAACTCTGAGGACTAGGTTAGTCAAAGAGCTACCTTTACACACCTTTGCGGTAAAGTACACATTACGGCCGGTTTTCCTTCCTCTCATTTAATTAGATTAATTGCGGTTACACAATATTTCGTAGACGCAGAAAGTAATTCAAAAGACCCCATCATTAGGCTTCCGGCCGAAAGGAATAACCATTCCCTTAATCATTATTCTTAAAAGTCTTCATTAAATTCCTTTTATCTCTCTCGGGATATTTCCTTCGCTCGGCATCAATCACATTCACTCCGAAAAACTCGTTGGCTCGTTATTCTAAACTCTCATAATAGGTAATGAAGGTCTTGATCGGGCGGCGCGGGCGCGGGTGGCTGGCAGCCGCCGATTACTTTGAGAGAAGACACAATGACTCCCGGCTGTAGCCGATGTTGAATTCTAAAAAGTTCCTTAGTCCGCATCCACGCGGATACGGAGCTAATTACAGCGAAACTTTTGTAGATAGACACCTGCGCGACTCGCGACCGCCAGACAAAGACCAACTTATCGCAGACTTTCAGGCGTGGACATTGCCGTAATGAAATATTTTCCCTAACGCTTAATGCCAAGGATCCTTTTTGCGCGCCACCCACTAAGAAACGAGACACTGGTGCTAAAATGACAGTCTTATTCAACGTCGATCTAAGGATAATATATAAGGAAGCGGAGCATATTGTTACTTGATTGAAATCTCTGCACTTCCTACCTCATTAAAGGTTTTATATTGGACTATTCTAATAATTGTAAATGATATGGCTATGACTATGACTAAAATATAAATGTTTTATTTAAAATGAGAGGTTTATAATCATACTCGTAATGAGAGAATTATTCAATAAAAAGTAAACGGGAGCGCTAAATTTGATTTGTTTATAGGAAACATAATAAAGCGAGCATGAAATAGTCTTAACACAGTTTGCGAGTTTGACAGACGCGCCTAATTCGAGGGTAAAGTGTTTAATATGATGTGCACGGAATGATTTGGCTGCGGGTAAAATTAGGGTTTCCTAATAACAACTGAGACATGACAGCGCAAATTCAGTACTTTTCCAAAAAGTTCTGTGTAAATTAAATTTCGCATGTGAAGTTGTCGCAACTTCGCGCTCACTGCTGCGCTGACATGTTGCGTGGAACATGACGACGTTCCGGGTTCGTCTTCACAAATATTCTAGGAATAGGTTGATTGGACACGTTTTCGCTGTCTGGGCCTTTAATCTACTTTTGTTTTAACACATCTTTACAGTAAGAGCTACTATAACGTCTTCAATAAAATAACAATGCTGAGGTTACATGTGAGGTAAAATTGATGAAACCTCAGTTTAAATAGTTACAAAGTTACTGTTATATTATCTTGACAAATGAAAACCACATTTTACGTGTTACCTAATTCATTAATTGTACTTATTTTCGATGTCTTTTACAACGATAGAATATTAATAATTATCTCATATACGAATTTAGAATAAATGCAACACCAAGTTGTGTTACCAGATAAAGTTACTTGATTGAAATTAAACGATCGATTTTGCTCTATTCATCTTTCCAATTATGAAGTAAAAACCAAATTTTAATAAGCAATCTGGTCTAGTTTATATCATATAAAACTTACCGGGCCGAACTGTTCGAAGTAATTCTTAACGTCCTCCAGCGTTGTGGGTGCTGATAACCCTCCTACGAAGATTTTCTTTGTCCTGGTCACCATCTGAAACAAAATAATTAAAATGAGCTTAGCTTCGTGGGGGTCGCGTCGTATGGAGGTATGTGTGTAAATGTGTGTATAGGTTCGTGTGTGTGTGTGTTCTTGTAATGTTTAGTCTTGAAGTACCTACGAAAATCTATAAAATATTACTTAAGTTACTACCTGGAGGTTTCCTCTTGTAAGAAAAAAATAATATTGGTAATAATAAAGAAGGCCTCGAAAAGTAAGATTTATGCTAAGAGGGCGTAATATGAAAACAATTACAGCCGCAATGGAGCAAAAATGTGAAATTAATTACTGTTTATATATTATGCAGCGAGCTCGGAAAAGGTCAGAAGGGATACATGAGATGAACACATAAAAAATCATATATTAGTCGTTGGAAGCCATTATAGCAGCCTACACTTGTTTAGAACCTGATATACCTGAATAATAAATATTATTAATTAAAAAAGTATAACGAATGTGAGTACTTTTCAATCTTGGAGAAAATATATAATGTTTAGTCCCTCTAAACAGGCTTTTTTTCTAGAAATTTAATTTTAATGTTTGAAACGAATAGTGTTACCGTTTACTTCAATAAAAAATGTACTTAGTATGTAACACGAAAATGAGACATATTAAGTAATTATCCTAATATAAAAGTGTTATCGAAGATAATTCTTATAATAAGGCTACAATCCAATTAAGGCATCTTATAGCTTATTCATGCAATGCATATTTAAACAATCCAAGCGTACTCGTTTAAAGGGGATTTCATTATGACGTCAATATCGCTTCGTTCGATGTCAAAGGACTTGCCAGTTTCTTCTTGAATATTTATGTGCATAAAATAGGTAAAAAATATGCGACAAGGTTACAAAAGAATAATATATTTGACCAATAATCAATGGAAAACTGCAGCAATAACATTTCTCTAATAAAATGTTAAAATATCCACTTTAATACATTGATAGAAAATTCGGAGGAAAATAATTGAGAATTGTAAATTTATTGTTTAAAAGTCAATTAAGTCGAGTATCTGTTTTAAGTTATCAACACTGTGAAGTGTCAAGAGGAAAAATTTAATCTCAAGAGATCAATCAACCAAACCTTGAAGACTAAGATGGAAAATAATTAAGCTATGTGGTTTGAATACTGGTTCATCATAAGTTTTATATTTGTGTGCATAACGTTTTACTTTGAGCGAATTATCACGTTGAGTTTTAATAGGACTGTTGGTAAATATGTCAAACAATTAGTGTGAACTGACTAATGTGTTTGTACTGCACGGCAAGCCTATGTGCGTTCTGAAATTAGTGTAAGTTAACACTGTAATTATTAACCAGTAGCCATATATTGGAAAATGTAAAGAGAAAATTGAAAGCAGTGTTTTAAAAGTTAAAATGCATTGTATTATTTAGAATGTCTGTAAAATAAATGCTTAATTTTCACTGTTGTTCAATCAAAATGATAGTTTATTGAAACACTGGAATTGAACCATTTTAAAAGTCAGAATTTAAAAGAATTCTATTTGGGTATTGAGCGATTTCGATCTATTCCATAGCTTCATGTCGCGTTGCGCATACATGTAATGAAAATCGCCTGGAATATTTTTTTATTCGCTCCACTGGCAACACTGTTCTGTGCCCGCGGGCCTATATTAACGCATCACCTGACCGACAGAGACTCTAAAGTCAAACAATTTACCCCCGGTCAGCTGTCAACTCGGTGTTTTTCAAACTCGACCGCCGGCTGCAAACTCGATTTCTATTTGCATTATAAGTTTACTTTACGCCGAGGGTCATAGTCATTTTGTTGTTTCAATTTCACGTGCATTTTATATTTTGGGATTAAAGTTAATCTTTTTGAGAGATTTTATTTAGGATCATCATCTGCATTTCTAGAGTTTTTGAATTTGTTAGTTGGTTGCTTTTACTGTCCAACAATGAGTTGTCTGGTTAAGAGGATTGTGAAGTGCCGCTAAAAATCGCGAAGCTGTCAAAAAAACCACACACATACAAATTTAGGATCGTAAATATCGCACTATGTAGGTTTAAGGGGACAGAAACGTTATCTGTATTATAAACGAGCTCTATATTAAATCCATACATAAAACTTTGCCGAAAATTGATTCAGCTAGTGACAAAAGATAATAGCCCACTAGAAATTGAATAAAACAAGATTCGGTAACGTAATGTAACTAATATAAGTGAGAGGGCCTCAGAGTTCTGTGACGATCCAAACGAAATCACACTCAAATATAAATGACGAGAAAGTGCCGCCGGGCCCAGTACGTGTCCGAGTGGGTCTTCCTCCCCCACTTCCCCATCTTTCCCGTAAATCTCGAGTGTGACAACATACACCGCTCCCCTCGCTATAGTTTCAAAACTAGAACATATATTTTTTGCAAATGCACCTTCTAACGCTTTTTAAATTCAATAAACAATTCAAAAACCAATGTTTTTAAAAGATTTAAATTAAAAACATGTATTTTTTTTATTAAAAAGATAATTATTTTAATTGGTGTTTTTGCTAGTTTAACTTATCTAGAGCTTTGAAAGTTAAGTTAATTAATAACTGCTTAGGTACTTAAGTGCAGATGTCGGCTATACCTAATAATTATATTCATGTATATATGTAAATAAAAAAAACGCGTATAACTTCTTTTTTTTACTTGTGTTCATTGAAATTTGCAGCAAAGCCGCTTGCGAACATGCAACTAGTATTATAATAACAACGTTTGAACACAAAAAAATAATTTAACAGGTGTTCATTAACATAATCACTAAAGTAAAATCATTTCACCGTAATCTACTCGGTGTGACCGATGTGTTATTCAAAATAAATGAAGAGATGAACGATAATATCGCGCGCGGAACCCATCCGTCGCACGACAAATGCGCTCCGAATGCGAACCGATCATATTTCGGTTCATGCATTCGTTTAATCAATATTTGCACACCGTTGGAAATATTGGATTTCTAATTTAATTACAATATCCTGTTTTCTACTTTTAATAGAATTCACATTATAGTTTTCTCAAATGGATGTTAGCCATTTGGGACTGAATTTGTTTAAAGATAGCACTGTCATTTATTAGACATTTGATTTTCGGTTAAAAATATATACAGATATCGAATTGGTTACAATATTCACTATGCGGATGGAGAACTGTACATAATTTAGCATTCCACTGTTCTTTTAAATATATATGGATGACCTTTACAAACTAATAACCACATGTCATGTTGTGTTTGTACTAATGGTTGACTGGTAGAGAATGCCTTGAGGCAGTGTGATATATTGTGCAAAAAGTTCAAATAAACCATCATACTTTTTGGTTTTTGCACGATAAAGTCGCCGAAAATCAAGTTGTAATAAAATGTATAATACAAAAATTGGACCTCCAATCTAAAATATTTATAAAACGATAAATAAAAATTTGATAAAGCGGCATTTATTAGTGGGATTGTAAAGGGCGGCCCCCCGGGAGCGAGTGTCAGGTTTACCAGCCCGTCAGCCGAAACTGTTGCCAATTAACCTTAAATGTGGACAACGCAGTTCACTCCGCAGGGAAAATTATTATTCACCGCGTATCCAATTTTTGGCTCACTCTAAATTGGACTGCTACCTGTGATTGCCTGAATTAATCGCCACTTGAACTCGATTCGACCAACCGAGTTACTTTGTTTGTTTTCACTTTTTGTTGGCAATAAGTTTTACCAAAGTTAATTTAAACATCTAATTGAGGCCTAAATATTTTAATCTACTTAGTCACTTCATTTTATGGTTAGGGCAATCTCTTAAAGGGGAAATAAGCCAGTCAACAACAAACACTGCGTCAAATTAGTCTCGCTTTAGTATCTCATAATTCAAAAATTCCGAAACGTGTTTACGGCACATACAAGCGCTTGGCCAAACGATATTATCCACCCCCTCGTTAACAGGAGTCGGTCACCACAGTCGTTCCGTTGTGAAAAATACAACAATTTAATTTAGTCTAACTTGACCAGAGGCGGCAAACACCGAGCGGTCGTGGCACGACAAAAACATACACACATCAATTACGACACGTCCGCTGCCGCCGCTACCAACGTCCCTCGCGACCCCGAGTCGCGAATACGACTGTCTCCATTCACACACGTCATCACCACAAAGCCTAAATAAGTAAAAAACGTCATGCTCTCGGTAATCATATGTGGCCCGTTAGCCAAATATTTTACACCCCTGCGTGTAATGATTGTTTGATTATTGGATAAACTAGTAAATTGTGCAGTAGGGCAACGTTTTGTTCATGTCATCTACAAACAAGAAACTACAAATGTGGTCGTTGAAATTAACCTCATGTCAGATCTAAAGACTCTGCTACGCTTTTGTCGTTGTAAATTAATGAAGAAGTTCTTGATATTCTTCTTTGTGGGATATTCTTATAACACAAGTAATGGTTCCAATTATTTATGCTACTGTATCAATGAACTGTTACAGAAAGCGTGCCAAGATATTTTAGAAGCTAATCATTTTGATTACGGCACACTATATTATTCGTGTTGCATGAATGAGGTTTATAATGCGGTTATTTATTTTGGTGTGACTTTAAACACAATAGAATTATTTTCAGTCGATAAACTCGGAGGCAATCTGTAACAGTTGTCGGATGCTGGTTCTTTGGAAACGCGCGCGTACTCTAACTCAATTCATAATGTGCCATGCACGCTGCGTCGGTGAAATTTTTATGTTTCCACCTGTATCCCGCAACGCTCTGAATCTAAAGGCATGCACCCAACGTCAGCACTCACACTATTACTTTGAATGCAAATCTATTTTCAACTGTAAAGGTTTTTACACAACGTAATAAAACGAGTCGAATATTCGTTTTAATCGCATCACTGAAACATTTCATTATCGTGAATATGCTTATATGCATAAAAGATAATAGCAATTATGATACCGCTCAATAAAAAACACATGAGAAAGGTGGTCGTATAAATTTATTGCATTACAGAACATCCTGGTTAGGGCAGTATTAATCAATTTTTACAAAGAGACAATTTCGGCGATGGCCGCCGCACAAAGGTCGCCCGACCGACGCTGACGCTGCATTTAATTTTTTGTTTGCCCACAGCCTTCGCTCTGCCTATGCTATCCTATCCGTTCTTTGTCTTTCTGAATAAATGCGTGCTTTGAGCCTCCAGTTTTTCATTACAACTACACTCTTCGATAAAATTTCGGTCTCTCTACATCGTATAAAATCATTAATATTTTTCGTGCCTTCACATTGTAATATTATAGATGTATGTTGAGAGTTCCGGTGAAAATGTAATAAAGCCAAGCAAATAAAACGAGATTTAAAACTTTACTAGGCCGCATCAAACATCATCAAATATGAAATAAAAACCCAGAAAATGGTAGAATTGTAAATAAATTTTATCGCAATATTCGCAACATTACGTAAGTAGAGGAATACATTTGCCTTGAGCGCAGTGAGCATCCCACATAGATAGCAGATGATCCCGGCCCGTCGCGTCGCACACCTTATCTGGTTCACAGCTCATTAGGTCCGCACGGCGGCTGCGAGCAGACCTGTGCCGTTTGTAACAATACAGAGACCGCACGGATGGCAAATGGTGATTCCTCGAGCTTACTGTGCCAGTCTCGTTACTTCGCTAGCAGCTCCCGTGACGTGAAACAACTACTTGGGTACGGCGTGCGACGTCCTGACGCAAGACACTAACCGCGTACGTTCTAAATGGCAGACATTAACAAAACGTTATTGCTTCTCAGCTTCACCCGCACTTGCACAGTATTAATCTCTATCTCGTTCTGATGCTCACTATCTGACGCTTTGTAGACTAGTTAATTCCTAGAATAGCTAGACTTGGCTCCGGCACGTATTGTTGCTCGAAGGTGAGACGATTTAGCGTGAATCGTGATTATGATATCAATGCAAGATTCGCTTCGAAATACCCTCCTCAAACTAAAGTCAGTCAATTTGTATTCTTTATTGAATCATTTGTTTGATATATTTTTTATGATTCATACACATACATACATACCGTCACGCCTTCGTCCCAGAGTGGGGTAGACAGAGTTACAGAATTACCATTAACTCCAACAATTTGTTGTTAATTCTATAACCATTTTATATGAGTGACAGGTTGCAAGCCCATCGCCTAACAATACGACAAGTCTTTAATCCCTTAGTCGTCTCGTACGACTTCCACAAGAAGGCATGGAGTGGCACTATTCTAAGCCGGCAACTACAAGGCACGGGATTTTTTTAATGATTTATTTACATGTTATGTCTATTCATATTTAGCCATAGTAATATTGGTTTATTTCTTCCCTGTGCACTTTTTGAAATCTGGCCTAGCCTCGTACTATACTCGTATGTTAACTGATTTTTGTGTTATAAAGAATTTAACTAAACACGTAAATATTTTTTTAAATGTTGCTGTTTTCTTTGTTGCAAGATTTGTAATATCGGTGAAAAAGGTTAAAAGGTGTAAACGATTACACTGACCTAGTGTTACCCAATTTTGTCTATTTTTAAACATGCCTTTAAACAAAATGAAGTAATACTTTTTACAAAAAAAATATTTAGGTAGAAGATTCAGGAAAAAATCAGTAAGGGAAAGATAAAAAACCTAGTTGATGATATGATTGATCGTTTAACATCCTACTTTTTTCATTACTTAATGGTTGATTGCAAATACTTTTTTGATTTATATCCGAACATTGGAAGTGTGGAAAAAGGATAACAGTATATCGAATTTTACTCTGTTAGCTTTTTAATTACGGCCGACAGTCATTAACGAAAAATATATATTTTCAGTACAGAGATTTTAATAAAATAAAATGCAATACGGGACAAATATTTACCGTGTTTTCATGCTTTCATTCAGTATCCAATAAAGCAGGCACAAACAAGTAAATACGAAAGAAAAAGCGAATGCATGTAAATGAGCAAACTTCTTTGAATTACGTCGTGAGCTGAATAAATAACGGTTGATCGATGCGTTGATAAGCCCATGAAAAATTTAAAGAGGATCCATACAATGGTAGAAAACGATGAAGTGGGTATCTAACCCGAGGCTTAGACATTGCTTTTCTCACTCTTCGCGCCCTTTCAGTAGGTACGCAGGCCCTCCGCGCTAGCGAACAAAGGATCACTTCTTTCATTTCTCTACAGGGGTAGACGTAAGCTCAAGTAGGTTTAATTTCAGCTATCCTTGTACTCTCTGCAATAGTACTTTAATATTTCAACACGCCTACAATGCTGTAGAATACTACATATGTAGTGCACACATCTGTAGATGCCTTTATTCAGAATTTCTTTTGTAAAAAAAGACGCCTTGAAAACGCCTATGTGAGGGCTAGAAAACAATAGGCACATTTTAGCCGTCTAAAACGTAAAAGTTCTCGTGCTGCCGTCATCGAAACCTATTCAAACACATCGGAATGACTCCATTTCCGCGAGGGTTTGGCATTCATATTATAGTAGGTGTACGCGTACTTACGTTCCTTTATGCAGTCTCGCCCAGTGAGTGGATGAAAGCGAGACGTCATCGACTCGCATTGTCGCTTACTCCCCCATCTTTGCTAAATGCAAAAACCTACGCCCTTACTAACCCTAACCCATTGTTAGGTCTCGTTGACAATGTTTTATCTCAAATATGCAGACAGAACGCTGAGTATAATATTAACACGTGAATCAATCATCTACATAACTACGCTAGATTCCTGCAATTCGATGCAATGCCAGACTGAATAATATCTGATTGAGTTTGCAATAAGTAAAATACAAATAGACATTTGGAATGAGCAGGAATAAGAGATTGCTTGCTTGATTCTGAGTTATCTTAGGGTTATATGTATATGTTTAAACATACAAAGCAGAAACGGAAATCGGTTTAAGTGATTTACGAAGAACTTTGTTATAATAATATTACACAGAGAATTTTCGGGTGTCTTGGTAAATTAATGCGAAGACGTGGTTCATGAGAATAAAGTAAAGTTTCATAAGTAAATCATGATGTAAAATATTTCGGTCCCCATTATATGTGAAGGATACAAGGTATTACGAGTTTTCTTTTTGCTACGCATAATCAAATAAAACTTGATTTTATGTTTCGAGTCAAATTATAAGCCGAGGGGAGGGTGAAATAAAAAAGTGAATAATGAATGCGGAGGCCGAAACCGGGACCGCGCGACCGTAGCAATTATTTTGTTTCGAGTGCCATCAACGCAGTACGTTCTTTAAAATTTTCATACATTAAGCAAATGCTGAGAATTCGGAATAAGGGCCTAAAATGTAGTAACCACGAGGATCACTCGACAAGTTCTAACTTCACTTGTTGTACGTCTTTAAGCCTACAAATATATTACGTAAGATATTCTGTATATTTAAATAAGTTCTTCAATCCAGAAAACTGATGTGATCATGTCTCAAGGTGACTTTTTTTAAAGCTAGAGGGTAACCCCAAACTTAAACAGTGACAAACTATTCCGCGGTTCACGTCAATGAATTCGTTACACCATAAAATTTGTAAAAGTGTGGATAGGTAGCGTTTTCTCCACTACTTTATGACAAGTAATGACGTCACTAAACAACTTCTTGACGTCCCTATAGCGCTCCTACACAAAACGCGCTGGAAAATGTATGGCACACCATTCGCAGGGGTAAATAAATACAAACTACAGAAACAAGTGTCATGTATGACGGAGGCTGCCTACAAAACATGCAATCCGTATGAATGATTGCCGTCTGACTGAACTCTATGTGCCTTGTAACCGTATTTTTTCTGTATCCCTACTAAAAGAAAACGACGTCCCGGAAAAAAAGACTATGGAAACTGGCTCGTGTTATGAAGGTCTAAGAGTTGTGTTTCGTATGACACTTGGAGCGTTGGGTTGAGCGTTTTCGTCTCCACATCGGTCGATAGTGTTGACGAACAAAATAAGCTCCCCTCGGGTGGGAGTGCGGTGTCAAGAGGCTATAGGATTAAACTTAAACTGGGTTTGCCCGCAGTTTAATTACACAAAAGGTATGTATTCACGTACCACTTGCGCGAATGTGCTGTTCCCTGACACTAAGTTAGAATTTGTTAATTATAACGTCTCTGCACGCCGCTTTCGGTGAACGAAATTTTAAAATGATTGAATTTTAAGCTGTGCTCATGTTTACGCTGAGCGCGAGGGAAAATTGCAGGCGTGATTCTAGATTGCCTACCTACATATGTGTTATAGGTATCATAATTCTCTTGATTGCACCGATTCACACGTTCAATAAAGACCATAAGATTAGCTCATGATAAACGTTATGTGAGGTGTATTCTAACAATATTATGACTTTGTTTGTGTGCGTGTTGCAACATTAAACCGTACTCGCGAGAGTTGTAGTAAATTGTGCGTACCGCGGGAAAGTTTTACAATTTTATGGCGAGGCAAGAACTCAATAAATTCTGAGCGCTCTTCTCAAACCAAACTTTCTACGATAAGACGTTATATTTTGAGATAAGGGTGTTATAATCCCTATTGAAACACAAAAACAGAACCGTAGGCAAAACATTATTTTATATCGTTTTACCAGCTTGTAAGTTACGAGTTATTTTTCATATGAAATATTGTTAAGATATTTGAAAAATTTACAAACATATTCATTTGAATATTATATCTCAGGCAACGTTTTTGTGTAACCTCACGTCGCAGGCTTAAATTTAATATTTGGATGACTAAATCTGAATAATAAGCATCTCGGCGCAAATACTACATTAGCATTTTGAATGTGTGAACAGTGATACGAAAAAAAAAATTAAGGTTACAAAAACACTCAGTAGGCATTGTCACGCTATAATTTTGCAGGGTTAAAAGCACTGTATTTTGCAACTTATGCATATCAAACGAAATATGTTTGTGTAAGTTAACTCGTATACAACACGTGCATGAATGTTGCCGCGCGGAATAAACATTAAGCCTTAGCCGTAAAAGAAAACAACGAAGTTGTACCCACAAGAACCAAGACAGTTAATGGGAAATGGCGTAGTTAAGATATCGCCAAATGGAATTGGGGAAAATGAATCAATAGCGCTAATTGTCCATACCAGGCTGGAGTGATTCATTCTGAACTGTCGGCCGAATAGTTCTTCTGTGTAGATTGTGGGGAGTAATATTGCCAATCAAGCTAATATGGGATATCGGTGAATGTCGCTTGACGTGTTTCAGTCACTTGAACAATGTAGTGTTTTTTTTTTTGACAATTGCTTTAATTAGGTCGTTCTAAAAGATTTTTTTTATTGTGCTTGCAGATCGTCTCTTCGAATTAATATTCCTTACATTTACAGTACATTAAAATGTAGGAAATACTCCAAAGGAACGAATTTACGATTCGTGTTAATACATATTTCAACGGTGTATTAGTATTCTAGAGGAGGGAATCGCATTTTGGTTTAGAGGTTCACAGCAGACCGTAAAAGCATTAACGATCCTAATTATATCGAAACCAATCATTAGCTAAGCCAAATGTATGTAATTAGGCTACATACGTAAGTATTCTACCGAAAAAAAGATCAAGTATCGTCGCAGACACATAGTTTTATGAGCACCAACACTGCGAACATAAAAGTAACTCGGTTGTACTTGTGGTGCTGACGCCGCTTCCGGCCGCGACCAGCTGACACGGGGCAATATGGCGGACTTCCGCGGCGCGACGTCACGTATGCGACTTCATGTTTGGGATTTCGAATATTTTCACCCTGATGTAAGGAGTAAGAAACGGTAATGCTGAGTATAAAAACTGCAAAGTGTGACATCTAGTTAGAAGAATTTAAAGGAATTTAGCAATAACAATCTGTATAAGTGTTTACATTTGTATCACATTTAAATATGTTTAGGTTTATAAAAAGGACTACGCATGAATTTAAACTAAAGAGTGTTGTCAAAGTACTTTGTGTTAAGTGCAACGGTCGTATTACTTTTTTTTATAAAAGAAAACAAGGTAAGAAAATATCAAACTTAAATAAATTCAAGGCAGGATGATTTCATCATACTGTCCACTTGAGGAAATTATCGCAAGCTATTTCTAAAGATATCATGATATGAAAATATTTACAGCCATGTTAACATTATACCGTAAAGATCCTCACGTAATATATCGTACGTAACGCGGCGTGGCGGTGGCTTACGATTAATGCGCTAAGATCGCGGCTACATTCGGATTTAGCTGCCATTAGACGAAACTCACGTCACGCAGGTAAAGCCGAGGCATTATTTAGCCATGTCTAACCCATTTATTATGGTGCTAATTGTTTTGTAAAGGGACAACCGCTTTACTATCAAACTTTTAGGTCAAATTTGGCATAATAGGAACAAAGCGGCGTCGTTTGCTAACATTAAAACTTGATTAACAAAATGTTTAAAACAAGCTTCACAATTATGAGACATCACAAAATTCTCAAGGAATCTGAGTTAACCAGCTGCCAAATTGAGGCTTAGCTCGTTGCAGTTAATTGTAATAAGCTTGGTGGTGGAGGCGCTGGGATGGTCGGGGCGGGGCGGGTTGCGCAGGCGCAGCGCACCCGGCACTCGAGCACGCGTCGACTCTCGAGCGCCCTCGAGCGCACTCGGCGCCCGCCGCGTCGAATTGAAAAGATACCTACCGACACCGCTCTGAATATTCGCTCACGTATCAAAACCGTAAAATGCAAATCTATGCAGTGCGGTTGTCTAGAGTGCTGCCCGCGTTTCATCAAATGCAATCTGCCACGGATTATCACAGGTCCGCTGCGGGTATAATATTGTTGGTAAACATTTTTTGCTGATGGTTTGTGATATTTTGTGCAAAGTTGTTGCAGAAAAGATTATGATGTTGCATATGGTGGATAAAAACTCATTTTATAGGAAATCTAGCTAGAGTAAAATGTAAGTCGGTACATTTTTTGCATTGTGTTATAACTAGCCTTGGGAGACCCAATAAGCACAATTATCCAAGCAAAAAGTCTGCCGTATCTCGAGGGGGAGAGGTAATATTATATATAAATGCAAAAAATGCTCTTATTTCTTCCCATATACATCTACACCACAAAAAAACATAAAGACTAGAATAAAATCACGCACACAAGTAGACGATAAATGTAATCAACTAAAATTTAATAACATTATGAATAAAAGCAATCTAAGACATAAGTTTTTACTCGACTGCCAAAGGAGATTAAAAAGAGATCCGCCTTTTACTTTAATTCTAAAACAAGACTTGAAAAAAAATACAGAGTGAAGTTACCTTGTAACAAAAATAAGATCTCATGCTCTTCATATATATATTTTATGCTGTTTATTTGGCGAATGCGAAATCAAATTACAACATCCATCTAGCTGGCCTAATAGTGTCCCGGACACGTTAATAGAAAACGCAAACGAATGCGGTGCGACACGAGATGGAAGCGGGGTCAGAGGACGCGCCGCTGTTTGTACACTCACCTATGTACCCACGGTCCAATTTATAATGCGGACAAGCCACACTGAAATGGATTTACAGCTGCAAACCTGCTTGCCTTTGATGAGGGTCTATTTTCGGATGCGGGCCGAGCGCACCACAACATTCCGATATTCCCAGCCGATATATTATTATTACGCTCGAATCCGAATCGATGGCATGTTATAAAATTTATTACGCACTCGTCTTCTACGTTTCTTATTTGTAAACAGCGCTTGGGCAACTTCTCGCGAGTCGATGATGTTTGATGTCTCGTTAAAAATATAGACGGCCGTCAATTGACGCGAATAAATCCGGAGCTAATTTGTCGACTGACATGTTGAGGGACGGGATAGAAATAATTTTTAGCTCGTTTCGACATGATTTGGTATAAATATAACGGAAAGACAAGGATAAGTACTTCATTTTTATCATGTCATGGTGATACAGACCTAAAACTTTCAGCTTACGTATCTTAGTCAAATTAGTAGGATTTTTGAAGACAAACCTTTTTTAGGAATTAGGTGAATGTTCGCTGCGCTGCTTGGACGATTTGTGTCGCGAATCAGGTAGCATGTTAGGTTTTGTGTAATCCATTGTAGGTGAACTAAAGTCCGCAGTGTCTTTTAGGCACGCCTACTCAGTATGCAAGCGTTTTCCTGCACATCCGTTGTACGCGACCGCGGCAGGACTTCCGTACACAAAATACTATGTTTATGTCGAGTTCTTTTAGAATTCCTCGTCGCAGTTGACTCTTCGTGCCGACAGCGAACCGGAAATACACATACTTTAAACTTTTCGCTGGGATTATCAAATTTCATGAATGTATTGCGTTTGTTTGATTCTAAGTTCGTCTTGACATAAGGTAAATCATCAAGCTAAGCCTAGCTAGCCAAATTGCAATTCAATACAATTACTATTTTTTTGACGATCTCGTCAGGATCGCGGGACCGCGGTAGATGCGAAAAGCCCAAGACCGGTCTGAGTGGAAAGCCTTGGGAGAGGCCTATGACCAGCAATGGACGTCTTTCGGCTGACATGATAATGATGACTATTTTTTAGTATTTTTTTTTTAGTTAAATAAATTTTAAACGGGATCCCTTGGAGCGAATTTTTTATACGCATATTAACTTTTCGCATAACACCCTTTTAGGCTTAAATTGCAGAATTTAATACGCAAACGTATGACAGCTTACACGAATCCTACCCTACAATTTCTTTGTTTTAAGCAATGGCTAACTTTGTTGTCTAGGATCACTGACAATACTTTTTCTTTATATATTTTTACTTACTATGAAATATTTAAAAAATCCTTTTAAATTTTATTAAAAAAAGTATTTTCATTTAAAATTAATGTATAAAACAGTTTACAGATATTGAATTTGCTAAAATGGGTTCAAAACCAATACCGAAGAAGATTGAAAATACTTGTCAAATTACCGTAAACGCATCTTCCAAAAGTTCTGTAACCATTTTAAATTTCTATCAAAACCCCATAACAAAATCACCGCACCGCTGCCGCCGTTAAATTGTTTTTTACCCACTTAGTGTGGGAGTGGCTTTACGAACGAGCGAATAGCGTAGTTCGAGATATTTGCCACACTAATCTCCATTTTAAGAACGGTCGTGCGATCCTCGAGCCTAGGATTACGGAACTTGCGTGACACTAATTAAGTCGGAATTAAGGGCGAGCCTGCATCAGGAGCCGCGGCGCGAGTTATAAATGAAAGGGTATTACTTACGCGTGTTTACTTACACAACGGGCCACGGGAAACTGATAAAACGGACCCATTTCGGTACAAAGCTAGACACGGGTCAACCCAATTGAAACTCTAAAACTCTACATCAGGCCTCATTTCATACGCATCGGTGTGATTATGATCACAAAGTAATTCGGTGTGAGCGCCAGTGAGTGCGTGGTCATATTTTTAGACGGCGATATAATCGTTAAATTTATTCTCAATACGCACAACGATATGCATTCACGCGTTCGGAACATGAACATCATATCTGTTAAATTGACCGTTTAATCGAAACTGTTGTTCGAAATCCAATAAAGTTCAAAGTAATACGTTTCCTAAACAACTCGATTGTCAATATGATATTCCCATAATCCTTCTGAAGAAGCGTAAAAGTCAAACACAAATCCTACTTTGCCGTCACTTGTGCTAAAGTAGGCACTCACTTTGATGGCTTTCGGGGAAGCGACAAGTTTTGCAACTTCGGTATTTATCAACTTGCCTATTAGAGACTTATTGATGACATCATTACGTTGTCGATTTAATTATCTGCGGTCATGTCGGCGGAATGAAAAGAGGGATAAAGGAATGAAACGAGAAATAAAGGAATGAAAACGGAATGAGGCAAAGATCGGACATCGATTGAGCGTGGTATTGGGGCCTCGAGTACCCGATGTAAGCTGCGCGCGATCGCCTAATCCCTGCGCCCGGCTAACGGCGGTGGTTAGGCCCTCTACGTAAATTTGTGTAATTTGGAATCCAGGCCAAGTGCCAAGGGATCGGGCGGCTTGGCGGAAATGGTGATTGATATGACGTAGTGAGCATCGTCTTGCCCAGTCGCCGGGCCGCGAACTGTCAGCCGGCAGACAACCCGTTGCATTTGTAATAGGCTTGCCTACCTACCTATCGTAACACTGAATAGACGTTATGCATATATAAAGCGATAGACTATCCAGGCTTAAGCCGAATTAGATAAAGCCAGTATCGAGGTAATAGGGTATGTGCTGTTGCAGATCTTAGAGAAACTAAATGGCAGTTCCATTAACGCCATAATCTCAAGTTAGTTAATGTAGTTATGTTTATATGAAGCAAGATTATAGTTGAAAATTAAAAGCACGTTTATTTTAAACAAGTCATAACGAATTAAGATAGACCAAATAACTCATTAATTTTGTATTGGACCCAATGGTATGGTTTTAATATTTTTATTTATTTAGCAGACATTTTATAGATGACGTCATGAAATTTGATTTGGGATAGCGTTTGCTAATAAATTACAGCAATTTCATGATATCTATTGATTAAAAGTGATTGTAATAGTGTAGTGTAAACATACTACTTATGACAAGCGGTTTTCGCCTAACCCGTAAGATACTAGGTGTAATATTCATATTAAAAAATTAATAATGCTGATCGGATTTGAAATCTTTATTAGACTAATTGTAAAAATATGAATAATCCCAATTATGGTGTTTAATTCCCATTGGATGACCGTTTTGGATAAAATCAGTTCTGCTTAGCCGCGTGCGCTTACAATCCAGCAGCACTTTGGATGCGTCGGGATGCAAATTTGAAATTCTGGTTTCCACAACGCGTTTAAAAGCGATCCATCTCCATTTCGTTCTATACAGAATTTATATTACGGCGGGTTCCGCAGGCGATCACTCCCACATCGCCACGGGAGAAACTGAATTTCAAAAAGCTTCGCAAAACCTACGTTTGCTGCTGGCTCTTCAATTTCTACCATTAGCTGCCTTCCACTTTTAAAATAGACGTGCTATCGCAATCGATGATTAGCGAGCGCAGTACGCGGCTGGACAAAAATGTTTCAAGGGAGAGAAAATCTAGAGGTACAAAACACAAGTAATCGAGAAATCGTACAAAAAAAACACTTTAGCTTATCTTTTTTGGAAAAAACGGTAAAGTCAACGCCGCGCCGCGTCGGTACGCTGAAAATCATTTTCGAAATATTGCGTTGTTAGTGAGAGAAAAGGGTTTACAAATTAATTTAGATAAGTTTTGAGATAATTTCTAATCTGAACATATTAACGGGGTAAAAACTTCATCAAGTTTTGTGGTTTCCTTTTAAAAATCTGAGAAAACGACCGAGAAAAGTTCTTAGCCTATTAAAATCGTGCAAACATAAAAAAATGGGCACCTGAGGTCAGTAAGAGCGGAAAAAACAAACGATCACGCGAAAAGGGCACGTGATATCATTATCATCCAAATAGGTATATTTAGACCGGTGTAGGAGGTTCATTAGAGGAAAAACAGTATCGCCATAATAATTTACTGAATCCTCAAAAAAAACAAGGATTAAATTCCTACATTTTAACGATTAGTAAAATTTGTTTCTAACAAAGCTTAATCCTCCAAAATATAAATGTACACGAGTCAAGAAACTAAATGGACAACGAAATAATAGGAGCAAAACCACCTTCAGTTTTGTAAATTACAATAAACCGTAGAGAGATCGTGGGCAGAATCCGAGATGGTCGCGCCGACGACAATAGGCTTAGATTCGGCCGGGCGGCGGCGATATCTAGTGCGGATGTGAGCTCTCGCCATCCATTAACTTAACCCGTTTTATAACAACCGACCTAAACGTTATACATTTCTATTCGTTAAATGACGGACATATTTAACTATCCTACGATACCTTAAATTCAATCAGAAATATAATCGGAAAGCAACAATGACATGTATTATATTTTACTACAAAAGATCCGGGTATGATTGTTACGGAATAGATCGGGCGATACCGAACCGCTCCTGAAAAGACGACCTCGTTATTATTTGATAGACCTCATGATGAAAATCCACGCGACACGCAACTTCCCCGACGTTCACTCGTCAGAATAAAAACGACAATGTATGGCATTCTGTAATCCACAACGAGCGACCTAGCCGAGCTTGGGCCATGAATACGAATAAAGAATGCCTACAGCCACGAACGAGACAACTTCTTGACAAGCTATGAGGAATTGGCCTACATCACGCACAAATTTTCGCAAAAGCTGTTCGGGTATCGCGGCGTACCCGCGGCGGACGCGCGACGAGTCAAGTGCCTTGCACTGCCAGTTCAAATCGAGTTTCGACCTTTTACTGGTAAGCGGTGCGAACGCTGAAGATGGTAAATCTTTAGCGTATACCTATAGCCCTATCCTATTTACAGACTAGCAAATTGTATTTGCCTAAAGGTCGAATGGAGGCAATATCGTGGACGTCGCGCCGGTGTGGGAGGGGGATGCAATAACCGAGCGGCCAGCGGCGGAGCCGTCGCCAATTTAAAGAAAGCCCACTGAACCGAAAGACAAGCGCATTGGCAGCTCACGAACACCGCGCACCTCTAAGGCTCCCCATATAATTTTCAATCCAGCGAGCTCTAAAATCGATTGCTCTTTGTAAGTGCAAAACAAAACAAGTCTGATATTCGTGAGCGTCGTTAAATTAACAATTTAATCGGGAACTTTAAGCCGCTAATATTACTGCTTGCGAACAAACCATATAAATAGACCGTTAAAACCACCTAAAGATTACTTGAATAGCTAAGAAACTGCAAAGCTTCATTTTGCTGATAGATACTCGATTGATACTGGTTTAATGCCGACTAAACCACAACTTTTACCCATATCAGAGGGATATCTGTATTGATGGGAAAGGATTGGGTAGTTTCATTCGTCGCCATACTGGTTTCATGCAAAGACCTCACTTAGGGGGGGAGAGTGCGTAATGTACAGGCTTATCTGTCTCCTTGATGCCACTTTAATGAAAGGGTTTGATCGTAAATCTACATGGCTAAACTTAATAGACTGTCCTATTGGGTTTTGCTCCGGCAACGGTTAGTAATTAATGTGCTGCCGTCATAGAGTACGTTTTATAACTATTAAAAGGTATCCACTGAATCTTTAACTATGTTACTACGGGAGGGAGTTTTTATTATCTATTAATGTTGATAAAATCGAACTGTAAAACACCCTATTAATATTTTAATAGATTTGAGGGTGGATATGATCAATTTTAACACGAGCCCCATTTAATCAATATTTGATGACGCATCAATTTTAAGGATCGTCTTGTGTTGACGTTCGTAAATGAAAAATACTTTACCGAATATTTACTTTAAATGAAAGTCTGAAACTTTATTGTCCATAAAGTAGGACACTTTATGGATTATAATATCTTTATTATTGCCAGTATCAGACAGGTCTGCGTTTAACATCACTTTGAATTGTTACGTAAGCGTCATTACAGCGGGTTTCAATTGCACTGTATCACGTTTCAAATACACCTGCCGTTTTCACAGGTCCAACTAGTTTAACGCAACCGCGCCGCTGACGTCACCGGGAGACAGTATTTGTTTCAAATGTAAACCGTGTTTTGATTCTGCAAGACTCTGCGTCACGACTACACGCAACGGGTTCCGGAGGGCACCAATCGATAATCCACTTTATACGTTCCACCTAAAGAACAGGTTGCTCCCGCGATAACACGGAAGATTAATGATACAAAACTATACCATATTGTAAAGAGTTTTAGGAATCTCTGCAACAAAGGGATTTAATTTTTAAGCGTCGGAGTAATAAAATGTCATAATGCCTTTATTTTTTTTATAAAATCTGCCTCTGGAAAATTGAAAGCGCCGTTATGAGAGCACCGTCAAATTTTACGATCCGTTTAAAAATCTACGCTATAAGCGACAATGGGGATAGTTAAACAACGAATATAATGGCACGAAATCGTTATAATAATAAAATTGCATTTACGCTGCTGCGAAATAAATATTAATAAAGTTTTTTTAAACTTTATTTATTTATAGCAACCATAAAGTCAATGAACGAAATTTAATTTGTAGTTTTATATAGCACCGTTGCCTATATGTATATTGGAACACTTAAGGGTGCTCAAAAATAGCTGTACTCGACTCTGTTTTTTAAATTCGTAGTAGTAGATTGTAAACGCTATACCGATATTGTAGAGGACCTTGTATTGTACAATATATTTGATAAGGAGCATAGTTAAAGATCTATAATATACATTATCACCCTGTAAGTATTTTCGAATTTTAAGAATGTGTTATGTTTTGTAATGCGCGAAGACTGATTTTTTAATGTAGTGCCAATTGTGAACATTTATAGCCGTATGAATCCTTAGTCAAATTATAATTTTCCCAACAGCTATTTTCCCGTCGCATCTGTTTTTTTATTTTTTTATTATTAGATCCAGCAATTACAAAGTAATAGTTTAAGAAATAAAACATACGACTGAAAATAAATCGGCCGTACAGCAGTGTTCCATATTAAAACACCCGGTACCATTTGTAAATCAACCGAAAGGTATTACATATTCAGGCGTTGTTCATAACTAAAAGTATTGATACGTAGCTGTAATAATCCCAATCCGGAGGCATGAAGGTGAAAAGGTGAAGATATCGAGGGCTTAGTCGTGTAAACACGGAAAGTTGTGAATTAATAACGACTACCTCAACCCTGGCCCCAGGGACTAGTGGGCCCGTAGTAAGAACAAACTACAAGTAATTATAACAAGAAACAACTGTTATTAATTTAAAAACAACAGGTTTAAGTCCCGTATTTAATCCGCGGTCAATTAAAAAGGAAACTTTCCTGTTTAGTTTTTACTGTTAAGTTAAACGCTGGTTTGTGTGACTAGCGATTTAATTAAGACGGTTTAATTGTTTCTGGTTAGCGAAATAATTTGACAAAAGCACGCTAGCTGGAAATAAGTACTAACCGTTTAAAAAACATACACAAATTTACTTAAGTGATATTTAAATTGTGTAAAACACTGCTTGTAACAGTAACCATTCTTAATCAACTTGAAAGTTAAAAAACAAAAAATTAGCTTCTGATTATTAATTAAAAGAAATACTATTAACTACTGCGTAGTTGAACAAAGAAACTCGCTGAGTTTCTAGAAAGATCTTTATAATAAGGACTTTTCTCCTAAACGAGCAGCATTGTGATATTAATGTCACAGTAACCCACCTAATACAAGTATAGTGACTTAGTTATGATTTAAAAATATGCAATATCCAGGTTTTTTTTATTAATATGTCTGAAAATAGATGATACAATCGGACATTAACAAATAAAGTGCACAGGATTTGTAACATATTGCGTACATCCTTAAAAAACACACAGTATGCTTTACAAGTAAACAGTAATTACATTCTTAAATATTTTTTTTTTTATGTCATAGAGATGGCAAACCAGCACACAGGCCACCTGATGGCAAGTGGAAACTGCGACCCATAGACATTCGCACACACAAGACTGCAAGCCTAGGACTGCAAATGCGTTGCCAACCCTGAGGACTAAGATGGAATGCCTCTATGCTAGTCATTCCACCGGCTGTCTTATCCCCAAACCGGAACACAGCAATGCGAACACTGCTGTTTGGCGGTAGGTTAATGGATAAGATGGTGGTAGCGATCCGGACGGACCCTGCACAAGGTCCTACCACCCGCAAACCCCGCCCACCGCAAATTAAATTAAAATAACCTTATATCCTACAACAAATCTATATATATAAAAGGCAAGCCTGACTCACTGACTTAGATATCAACGCAGAGCCGAAACTACTGTACCTAGAAACTTGAAATTTGGTACAGGGGTTCATGTTTTCATGATGTAATCGACTCTCAAAGGGAAATAGGGGAAATAGCGGGAAACTAATTCTACGCATACAAAGACGCGGACGTCCTCAAGTATTTTAAAAAACCGGAATAAATGAACCAAAAAAGCTCCTTCTTTACTTTATTATATTGTCTAATCCTTGTAATAGTGAACGTAATGACATCAATCCCACTATAACATGATATCTCGCATCCGACCGACAGCCAAGCTAGGTGTGTGTCAGACATTTAAGTTTCATCTATCATCATTCCCCGCTCTTCAATCATTACTGTGTGCTTATTACTACAGACAAGAACACAGGATTGCTGTTACGCCTCACTAAACTCACTAACTGCGTATAAATGTGTTAGAAATATTAGTTTTGCAAGGACATTGCAATATATTAAGCATTTAGTGGTACCTATATGGAAAAGGAAGAAAAGAATAAAAAGCATCACAAAGCATCCTGAAAAAATCTTTAAATACGTGAAGAATTTATTTATGTAAATTAACTGTGCCGGTATCAATTTCGAATTTCTCGTCGTTGTGGCGGAATACCGGTATTTTTTTTAACACGAGCAAAGCTAAAGGTAAGCTTTGGTCGTTTTTCTTTGCTGCAACGCACACGTTTATCTAGACAACTTATTATTTTAGTGTTGTCTTATGACATTTTGAAACGTTAATAGTATGTGATTTATATTAATTAAATAAACGTTTTGTGCATCTAAATATACCTGAAAGTAAGAGACAAAAACTTATTTTTAAATAATTTATTGCGATTATCTGATGTACAACATTACAATCAAATATCCTAAATGACTGGTAACCTAGTTAACTTGGCTTCTTTTCTACCTGTTGGTAGGGTTGAAGAGAATTTTCGTCACTCCTTAGTGATATTAATTTTACGAAATCTACGCCTTTATTATAATTATATTCCAGCCCATATTTTTGCTACGGCAAAAAAGATTAAATTTGCCATATCAAACAATTTTGCTGGATTCTGCTTAGTTTTACCTATCTGGTTTTTATATATTAAAATATTTTAGACGTTTTAATTGATTCTACTATGAAGTGACTTAAGTTAATATGCCATCAATAATTTTATCACAATATAGAAGCAAGACATGATTAAACAAATTGGAACAAAGGCTTTATCTGAAACTTGTAAAATGACTTTTTAATTATGTAATATACCTATTACCGAATATAGTAGTTAAAAGCCAACCTCTCGAGATACGTTTTAGTATTTTCACCCAGACAGGGTTCAAGATACGCTTAATGTTTATTATTGTAACGGACCAAAACCGTAGTAAAAAAAGCAAAAACGGTGCAAAGTGAACTTTATAAAGCATTTTATACCTGATAACTCCTTAGAAGTTTACAGGAAAAATCAACAGGTCACTCGAGATCAGTTTACCTGACTTTTTATAAAATCTGTGTATTATAATGGCGATGTTAAGAAAAAAGGTGGTCTTAAGGAAAATTTGTGTTGTGTATTATTGTTTTTTATTGACGTTATGTTTATTAACACTCGTTTTACTTAGTTTGGATATTATAATCAATTAAGTTAATAGTGAAGTTAGCAAGTCTTGAATGTTTTAAATATATTTAAAGATTTATTTAAGTAAATATTTGTATATTACTGTCAAAGTTTAGATCTTAAACTGAGATTAGTTTAATGTGTGAAAGATTTTACAAGTGATATTGTAACGGAAAATATATCTTTTGTTTTTACCTTTAAAAATATATCAAAGTAGCAAAACCGCTTTAATTTTGAAACAATATTGTCAAAAAAGTCGTATGAATGAATATGACTTTTTTAAATGTAAAAGAAGATTTATCTGTTTCATTTGCCTATAATACCTGTTAATAACGTTATTGTCCGGGTTAACTGCGTCCATCGCATTAAATTGAAACACATATCACTTGGTTACCATTACAAATCCCGGTATCAAATAATTACTTTTATTTGGCCCGATTCTCAAGCCAGTCACGCAATAGGAATATTACGGCCGGCGTATGGTATCAAATATCATTGACTAGGCAGCATCGGCGTCGTTGAAATGGCTTCTTACTTTTAAATTTTGCCGATTTTTACCAAATAAAGTAATGTGGGAAAATAAAAACGCACAACATTGTTTTTAATAGTGTGTGAATTTTAAGACATTTTATAAAAATATTTAGACGATTTTGGTGATACAAAAATATACTTACTTTTATTAAAAGACAGTTTTGATTTTAAGACGGTTTTTACAAAAAAAACGTAGCTAAACTAAATTAAATATGTCAAATAAGAAAATTAATAGCACAGAAATGAAAATAGAAAAGTAAAAGGCAACCAACCTATTATTAATTATTATACGCAACAAACTACAATGTTGATTGAATTTAGTGTATCATTAATAAGATTCGTACAAGATGTGGTACATTTCTCAAGTGACGTTGATTTAGTATCACTACGAAATAATTATATTTCATTGGATATATTTAATGAACTGTGACGCTGCTTCGGTGCCGCATAGTTAAATCCAGTGTTGGGCAAAAATTATCCTGAATAAGAATAAGAATAAAACAGAAAAGTTATTCTCATTCAAATCGATTTGAATAAGAATAATTCTTGTACCTCGTTAGTTGAAATAAAATACTAGTGAATAAATCATGGTACTTTTATTTTAAATGAAGAATAACATTTGAAATAACTATTTTGGAAATGGGATTATTCTAACTAACGTTTTATTCAACTAACATGTTATTTGGAATAAAAATAAATTTGTAGTACAATAAATATTGGTCTTGGCACATTTTTTCAATGTACTTACGTGTAAGTAAGTTTTATGACGTTTTTTTTGGTACCTTTGATACGATGGTGATGAAGTGAATCCCGGAATTGTTTCATGGCTAAATGAACCCTTCGCATTAATATATCTTAAGTTTAATATGTTTTGTTTGTTTATATGAGTCGAATACATTTGATGTCATTGGTTTGATAATGAATCCAGGAGCATGGTTATACTGGTTCTCAATGTAAAAATGATACGAGGACCAAAGCATATAACGTTCGATTTACAAGATTTCATTAAGATAGCATAATGGGTATAAATTAGATCAGAGTACTAGAGTTTCTACCTGTACTGTACGTAAATATTACGTAAATTACATTTACCTACTGTATTCTTATTCAGATACTTTTATTCAAAATAAAAAATCATGAATAAATGTAGTTGACTAAGAATAAGTTATTTTTATTAAATTTTCCCACGTACAAATTATTCCCGACGAAATTATTTGAATAACTTTCACAGGAATAAAATCGAAATGATTTTATTCTTACGAATCTTCATTCAAATAATGATTTTATTCTTGAGTGCCCAACACTGGTTAAATCTAGGTTAGACTTTATGCAAAAACTTGAGTAATATTCACTGGACTCCGTCAAATTCGGCGAAGTTTCTAACTACCAACTAATAAATTTACATTTACATTCCAAAACCCGGACATCCGGCGTATTGGTTACGAAAGCATAATTTATATCCATTTCAGCTTTTAAGTGGAATCCAAACTACGTATTTCCTTCCGTCACGAATTGAACAGTATCAAAACAGACGTCGACCCTCGAATTTAGTTTACCATAAAATGGCCCGCCGGCGTAATTTAAGAAAATAGTAGGTAAACTTGAACTGTGAACAGTTAATATCACCGTTGCATGCGATCGCACAATTTTATTTCGAGCTAATAGTGTAGTTACTCTTTCCTTATCGCTCGGGCATTAACCAAAATGTAAGTCCATCTATTGAAATCTGTCGCGGGTAATCACCGGCGGCCCCGTAACAGGTCCGATGTTTGTTGTTTTAAACGGCGGCGTCGGCTGAACCACTTGCGGAGCAATGTGCACCGCGTCAACTTTACAAAACTTTGCGGCTGAAACTTTTTTTAAATCACTGTGAAAATTGGGGTGTGATACTGACCCTGACGGTTGCGCTGGAATTGTTGGGGAGCACTGTGGTGTTGATAGGTAGCACTGAGCGGAGCACTTTGGTCATGTAGTAGTGGGTCACGTGTTCGCGCGGCGCGGGCCGGCGGTGCGAGCGTCGGGCGCGGTGTGCAGCGTGGCGGCCGCGGGTAGTGTGTGGCTGAGCGGGGCCGGCGGGCCGGCGCGCACGCGTCGCCGCCCAGCGCACGCCCCCCACCCCGCATCGACCGAATCACCCCGACCGCCCACCACCCGCCGTAGGGTTGCCGATCAACCTAGCACCGAACACTACCACCAAAAAGTTGGTTTATAGGATTTTAGGAGTTTGATTTTTTTAAAGTGCTACCGATTAAAGTTGCTGTTTTAGTTTAAATAGTACAGTTTTAAAATAATATGGAGGATAGAATATTTATTTTGATAGGCTTGTAAGAAATGTTTCTAATTAAATGATTATGAGATATTCGACGTTGTTTTAGTTAATGATTGATTTTATATTGTTGTGTCCCATGTGAAAGGTTGCGACGAGGTGGTGAAATACGCATATTGTTTAATTTTTTCAATTAAAATTATTTTAAATGTGTGACATTTCACTGCTGACGTGTCTCGCGACACGGTCGGCAGGGTGCGCCGCGAGTGTCAGCGTGCCGGCGCCGGCGGCGGTAACCCTGCGCGCGACTGACTGTTTTTCTCTCGGCACCCGAGCGGGGGACGCACCTGATTTTTTCCGTGATATTTTTTCCTCCCTCCTCTTCGCGACGCGATCCGTTCGCTTTCATTACGGTTTCGAGTTTGATTTATCACCGCAGTAGGTCTGAAATATTCTTACAAATAAAACTGGGTGTCGATCGCTAGCCTCCCAATTAGCATCAATTAATCAAATCACCCGTAGGTTGTGAAAACATGCAGTTTTATAAATCCGTTGCATTTTAGTCTGGGTTAAATATTTGCATTTGTTGATTGCCGTAAATATTTCAACCGAATTCCTGTAAATTAGGCTCATTATGATAAAAATAATGTATGTTCTTAATGAATACCTGAAATGAAAATACATCCCTTAGATATCAATGCAGCTTTTCCGCCTAAACGATAACCTGTTATTTGCCCACAGCATGCTAAAGGCTGCGTAGCACACGGCATGCTCGTAGCACCACAGCCTACGCCGTAGCCGCGTAGCGAATCTCCACATTCTCGACCGTCGATTGGTATTCGCCGACCACTCCGAGCTACGGCCCCGACCGACTTAACATATTTGGCCACGATTCAATTTTAATGTTTTCATATTTGTGTCATAACTTTCGGTAAAGGGGAAAACAAAAATTACCTCCACCGCAGACGTTATTTGTAAACGCTTGACGTCTCGGCATTTTTATGCAAAGTATGAGACACCCTTGTTCCATTTTGAGAAATTGTTTAGGTGGCCGGTATGAGGCTTGTAAAACAATAGCCGGTATGAGTTTTGATATGAAACGCTGAGATTGTGGGGTTTGTGCAATAAAACTTGCGTGACACTGACGGATGTAATACGTAGTTCCACGAATCTTTTACATATTCGCATGTGAAATGCAAATCTATGCCACAAAGTTAGATGTAGTCGTTTTGATTCCGTGCGGCATATTTATTACAATGTTCACGAAACTGTTTTGTATGACATGGTTTTGGACAAAGGGGTGGGAATTAAAAGTAATCGTTGGCGGCATGGCCGGAAGCAGAGACATGAAAAATAATATGCACGTGGGCTGAGGCGGATGTGCGGGCATTACGGCAGCCCTTACACCGACCCTACTACTCTTACTACAGATATTACCAAAAAAAAGTTATTTTTACAAAACTAAAAATGTGATAGCACCAGATGATGATGATGTGATGTGATGTGATGGTCTGTATAGTCTGTCATAATTATTTTTACTCATAATGTGTTTCAGGTTATAACGTAATTTATTAAGAAACTATTACTTTTTCAGGATGTTTGTAAATCAAACCGAACCTAACCTAGCCTTGTCTATGCGTTAGACATTAAAGAAATTCTAAAAAGTATAAGGTTTCAGTAATATAATTATGACTTTTAAAATGTATGCCAGTAATGACATTATGACCAATTAAAAATATAGAAGTTAATAGGTTCCCGTTAGACACAAGCTGACCGCCACCTATAATGAACACTAACTCTTAATTCATATATCACACGGTCATAAATTGATTGTTGCAAAATTAATGAATAAACCTTATCTTTTATTAGTTATGCAGCTTAATTTCACTATAATTCACATAAATAACATATCTTATAAGGGTTGTTAACTAATAATATTTTACTATATCTGTCAAACATCACAAACAGGACAATTCCAAACATTGTTTAAGATGTGATTATTGTGCATGTCATGAATCGACTTTGCTAATTGTTAGCGACGCTTAGTCGACAGATGACGTTACTAACAATGCTGTTTTACCATTTCTAAATTATTAAATTAGCTTCATTTATATGTAAATAATCTTTTATTTCTTTATTAATTTTGATTGTGATTAAATACTTTATTAATTTCTTTTTCCATCTTACTCATGAGAACATTATGACGGGTAGAATGATATTTTACATGACCCGTTATTTTCACTCATTTTAGCTATTTCAGGTACATCTTGTGTTTACGAAAGATTCTATATCTTTCAAAATCGGTGCATTTCCCCATATCGGGTAAGTTCAGTGCAACGAGTAATTAATTGTTCTCTTTCTTTTTGCTTTGTACTGGTATTATGTAAAAACAATGGAAGACTAAAGTGTTGAAAGTAAAATCAGTTACGGGCTTAATCCCTTAATCATAAACGCGCAATAGCTAATGCTTAAAATATGATTTGTCGTTGACTATCATTGTTACATTTGAATCCGGCAGAAAGAGACGGAATACTTTCACTAAAATAGGTTAATTGTGCATTTACGAATAAGAGGTTAAGTTTTAGAAAATATAGTTTAGTTTAGTTAGTTTAGTTTATTATTTATTTGTCAATGTAATATTATAATATTAGTTGCATTGCATGTCAAAAAATACGAAATTACATTGAGATCGTCAAAACATAAATATTAATATCAAAGAATAGAATACAATAATAATTCAGTTAAAACTAAACTTATTTAAAATAAAATAAAATAAAACTAAGCTACTCAAATATTAAAAATTAAACATTAATGTAAAGTCCGTATTTATCATTTATATCATTAAAATAATAATAATAATAATTCATAAATTAAAACAACAAAAGTTAAACATCTAATAATGGTCATTCGTCCGATGTCAAAATATGTACAAATAAATGTATGTGTAAATATGTATAAGTGACTAGGAGTGATACAATGAAATGTTTTCTTTTGGTTAATCAAATAAAGGTGTTAAGAAATTTTAGTATCGCAATTAAGATGAGAAATAATGATAATAATAATACGTGTTTGAATAAATCAGATAAGTACCGAAACCGTAGACTGGTAGACAAATTGATCTAACTGCTAATTTCTTCAATCAAAATGTAATGGACTAGGTTTTTCCACAAATATATTAAGTAAGTAGGTATTTAAGCAAAGAAATAGCATAAATAGTTTATCGCCTGATATACCAGTGTTTTTTCGCAAAAATATTTAAAATGTTTGTTTTGCACTTGTGCCAATAATTTATCAATCAATATTAAAAAAGCGAAAACGTACCTGGCTTTGGTTAACTAATGTAGTAAAAATAAGATATTTCTGCAGGAATAAAAAAAAAGTGGGTTCACACATTTTCGATACTTGCGATATCATCACACACACATACACACATACCGTCACGCCTTCATCCCAGAGTGGGGAAGGCAGGGCTACAGAACTACCCACAACTTGTATTATCCCAAATAAGAATTAAATGAAATATTTATAAGTACTTATTAAGTTCAAATTTCGTAGATCTTTGCTAAGCAGAAATTCAGCTAGCCAACTTCCGACTCCATCATCACATCAGCTCGTTTGCATACGTACCTATTCCAAATTTCAGTCATTCAATACTGAGAACTGGTATAAAATTCAGTTGTAAGAAAAGAGTAATTTAAATTGATCCTAAAATGATAATTTTATATTAATTTAAAAAGTTTACAATAAAATCCGTCAATTTATAAAGTAAACCACAAAGCTTCAGAGGCACTAAATGGGCAGGACAAGAAATCTCCAGGGTTGTCCAAAATGTCTAATGCATCAAATCACTATCCAATTAGATAGGTAGTTTATTGGAGATACAGCTACAAGAAATAGTGCATTAGGGAGTTAGATTTGTGCTAGTCCATAAAGAACAATTCTTTGTTTTTATTCAGTCTGGTAAAAAAGTGGGAGGATTAAATGGGAAATCCGGATTCCGTTTATACGATTCTCTATTTGTCCATCTGTCTGATCTGAAAATTCTGCTTTTCATAGGAAAAGGTACAGGACAGAATGAAACATCAAATAAAATGATGATACATTTAGTTCGTTGAAGAACTTTTTAATTATAAGAATTATAATTTTTGTCGAATGTTTTTAAACTCGAAAAAGTATATAAACGTTTTGAGTTTGAAAATACAACCTACAGGACAATAGTAAGTACAAGCGTAGAGCTCAGTTTGAGACTAGTTATAAGATTGTTCCCTTATATTTATTCGTTGGTAAAATACCGCATTCACCTAGCCATGAATGTAAGAGCGGGGTTGTGTTTTGGTTAAAATTTAACGTATCAGCCAGATACAGGAACGTGCACAGATTACAGACGGCGCCGCGGCTGGTCGCAAAACGGTCAGTGTTCCGTCCACTTAAGTACGCAAGCGGCTGCACGGCCAGCCCTAATTGGATCACAATCGGTACCTGTTACGTCAGACGCGCTCCGAAGGGCAGCGTCCCTCGGGCGTCGCACTCTACCTCATGCCTTTTCTTCGGGTTAATTCGCTTTAGTAATTTTCGATTACATCAAGCAATTGATTTAATTTCCTCAAGCTAATTGCCAAATTTAATCATAACTAACTAGGCAGTGTAAGACCAGTGATTAACCGGGTAGCGAAGTTAAATCGGGGGTTATCGCGATCGTCGGCTTGATAGTGCGAAACAGATAAAACTCTCATCAAATACAATCAGCGGGCGCCTGGACACGGCTTACAGCACTAGGCCTCGCCGCACTCCCTCCGAGAATTTCATTACCACTAGCGCGTCCGTAATCCCGCAGGCAACTGCCTTAATCTACCGGCTCCCACTTCGATTCCGACTCTAAAATACGGCACTTGTTTAATTTTTACGTATAATCCATTTTTAATTGCCTTTTCTCACTCGGCCATTATTAAATTTTCGAAGAGGAATTAATTAGAAAGACAACTTTCAAAGGCCGTCGATGTGACAATAGATTGTATCGGTGTTAATTTATTAAATAAAGCCGAGTTTAGCGGACTTTTGTTTCTGATTGATGTAATTCGTGGATTAAGATTGTAGATAAGCTAAATGCTTTGGCATTGTTGTAGACTGGAGTCTGAGCTGTTATCCAAGTTTGCGGGTTATTACTGGGTATAATTAATGTAGCAATTGCAATTCCACCGCATCAGTCTCTGCTGCAGAGTTGCTGTGGCGGTAAATTATTATCAGAGTAGTGACCGAGTACTACATGATCTTATTTAGCTCTCGCCAGTGATAGTGCTCGCGCCGGCCGCGGGAGGGCGCCACGTGTCGGGCGGGGCGGTTTAATCGAAGACTGCAGTTACGATTAGTCGATGATTAATGCTCGCACGGCGACGCCATCTGCTGAATTAATTGCTTCATTTCCTCTCGACGGCACCAAATGCCATTTTGTATTTCGATTCGCAAAACGTTCGCCGTTTTTGTCCGTCCTACACTCGTTCAGGTGTATTATGGACTTCGTGATTTATCGTTACTTTACACAATACCTGGAATGTTATTTTTGGCACGCATGAATTTCGACGCTCCCAGCGACCAATTAAATTTCGTGCTGTTGACTTTGATTTCGTTTTATTAATTTATGGAGAAGGAAAAAACAAACAAGTGGAGTATACGGGCAGTGAACAAATTTAACGCCTCAAGAACGAGTTAAACTCCTTTGTAGGCTCCCGAAGTTTCCACAAAAGAGGGCCCGCATGATTTGTGAATGCGTGTAATTTTTCAAACGTCATTTTTTTTTTTGTAACGTGTTCCCGACCGTTCATGTAAAGTTTGCTTTTGTACCGAAACGACTTTTGGTAATGTTTTCTTTCCTTTTTCACATTTTTTGCTGTGCAAAGTTAGATAGTTTGTCGCAGGAGCACCGGTGGCTTTGTTCGACTAACAAACTTTACTGTTCGATAAAGATTAAATTATTGAGCGCGGTCTAGTTTCGTTCTAAGAATAGTCAACAACGTTCTGTTAACTTTATTTTTAAGTATATAACTCTACATAATAAATAAGGTAGCATGTGGTCTAAAAAGGTCTTATATTGTTGTTTGGCTTTAAAAAAGTGAAGAGTTTTTTAGTCCGATTTTGATGATGAAATATAAAAAAACGACTTAAAACATTAGACAAAAAACTAGTATTTGCACACGTAGGATGTATTAACTAACCCTCAATCGAGATGCGTACTTACTTGTAATATGATATAACATCCATCTCACAGTGTCAGAGACCTGTATTCATCTAATCGCATTAACCTCGACGAGGTTGTTTGATAAAAGCACTTTCACGGTTGGCGGCGATGCACTCATATTTCCGGATTTCATTCCCTCGCGCTCACTATATTACACACGGCAAATCCAAATGTCATCATAACGTAACCCTAGCGGTGTTCCCTGTAGATTGTATTAAACAAAGGGGAATTAAATAGCAGACAGTGCGGTGCGCCGAGCCGCGACCAGCGAGTATGAACCACTTTATTCTACCTTCTACGTTCTATGCACTCCTGGTACATATGTCTTGGCTTACTTTTTTTTCAACCCGATTTGCAAGTATTTAGAGTGTACCAGCACAAGGTAAACTAGAAGTGTCATCCTGTCATTAAGACAAATCATGAGCTCCTATGTTTTTTGTTTATTCGCATCACTCCTTTTTCTATTATTTGCTATTCTATTTATAACTTCCCTTCCTTTTTCTCTTACAGTTGGCAACACTTCAATAAAACTAACTAAATATTTTATCTATAGACTACGTTGAGCTCCAAAAGGCACGGTTTATACAAGTTTGATACATGCATCATAGATATAACCAAGATTTTAAACCAATTAATTAAAACTAATTCGCAATCCGCTAGCAGCTTCATTACGTTTAAATTAAATAAAAATCACGCGAGTGTCACTGCGAGACTTACAAAACAAACTGATTAGGCGAATCAACACTAGCTGGCGTTTTCGATTACGATTCCGTTGGAACAGCTGATTAATTAACATAATCCGGTTTGGAAATAAACAAAGGTAATTTTAAATAAACATTTACCGTTTTAAATTCGCTGTTCGAACTGTGGGCGATGGGAGAAGCGCGGTGATTTTTAACCGTTGTAACTACAATTTCCACGTAATGATTGGGGTGTGGCGGACTCATTGTCATTTGTAAATGAGAGAGAAAAAGCGCTGGTCGTTAATCAAGAGAATGGAGCAACAACACTGGCTAATACACTTATCAACTTTAATTCAATAATCCGGCGCTCGCGCGGCCCTCGCCACTGGACTTTTCGTAACGTGAAAAATAAGTGGGAAATGGAACGCACGACCTCACAGACTAATACCAATTAATTGCGCAGTGGCCTAGCGCGGGACCCACTGTTTTATATGTATGGAATCAAAGAGGGTTCCGCACAAATGGCTGGCCTGTTACGTTTGCCTCTAGAGTATAGTGGAAGTTACTATAGGTAATTGGACTAATTACTGTAGTAAGACTTTTTTGATGGTTTCAAAACTTTTTTATTTGAACATTTATAAATTTGTTACTACCTACAATTTGTACTAAATATCAAAAGTTGCAGATAACAAGACAAACAAGAACATTGCGTCACATAGATACAAATATTGCACATTGCTTGCGTTGACAGTTCAAAGGATCCTCTGCAAAACTATGCAATTTAATAAGACTCCCTTAAATCTACTTACACGTTTAAAGGTGCTTTGCGCTGGAGAAATAGTCCATAAGTAAACTTGCTCGTGATAAATACTCTAACAAAAACTATGCTAAATTATTACAAACCATAAATAAGACACGGCTACGGCGTAGCACCGAGCTACGGGCACGTAGCGCCATTCGAGACACCGTGTACAGAAAATTTGGTACACTTAAACTCTTTAAAACTATTATCATAACTCTATAGTCGTAGAACGTCAACAGCAGGCTTTAGCGAGTCAGTGTTGGCGTCGCGAATTTATTCCTTACTTTGTTTTGTGATTAAAAATAGCCCTAGCTGCCATGCAGGTGAGGCAGGTTTTAAATCATTTGATCTTTAAGCCGACAGTGACGGTATGCAGTGGATTTTATAAGTTTGGGGGCTATTTTTGTTCCATTCACATACAACACTGAAAAATTTAACTTTATATTTTCCGCTGATGGACAACACTGAAATATTTTACTTATCACTAGACTCAAGACATTGTATCATATTAGAAACCAATTTTTATATTTAGACGGAATCATTCTTAGGAGTTTATTTTGATGTAAGTTAAAATGAAATCAAAGCGCTTTTGGTGGGAAGACAGATAGTAAACAAAAGGTTTATTCGCATTTTATTTTTTTATTTTTATAAATTGTACTGAACGTTTATAAATCGTTAAAAATCCAATTTTTATTCGTGGTAAACTTTTATCATTTAACGTTACCAATATTTAACAACAAAATCTATTTACAAGTTATGACAAAAAACGGTCAGTTTAATTTCGTGGCTAAATTTTGGTACGATTACCCTTGTTTTAATTCTTAAGTATAGTGATTTAAGCTGTATCAAATCTATAAAATTGTAAGATTTAGATCAGCTTTATGCTACAAGATTTTGGCGAAAGCTTTGATAAACAAAGTAACATTGTAACATTACATTGATAAATAAATAAACTAAACTAAACTAAACTTTCAAATTTATTTCATACCATAACATTAAGCAATTTTCGAAGAAAACAAAAATGCTCTAGATATCTGAAAATCAGCACTGTTCCACTTGAAAACGGCGAAGTAAGGCGCCTCGATCCAATTTCATGCCTTCATGGGCCCATGCACCAATGGCCTACCCACTAGAGAAATTTCACTAACACAAAGTTATGATTAATTGACGCAATAACATGAAGGCTATGTTACATTGTCCTGCAGATCCCGGAAGACAAAAGTCCTAAGGCTAAGTCGGCGACAAGGCATTTATTCCCTTGAGAACTACGAGCCTGTTTTATGACCGGCTTGAGTGAAGGAATTAGAATCGGCTTTTGATTCAAAAGGCTCGTGTAAAAAGTGACTTTAAATGTATTATTAATACCTGCTGTTGTATTAAAATACACTTCTAAATTTTAATTGATATATTATGGCATGAAACCATTTATGTTTTTCTTTTAATTATTAGATTGTTTTTTTTTAAATTAAATGGTATTTGTTGCTTGATATTTTCTTGTTTATGGTATAGAGAGGCATTAAAAAAGGATTGTTTTAATAATGTTATAATTTAGGCTCCTGAGCAAAAAACCCTCCTACCTAGTGCTTTGTTTTTTCAGGCCTAAAAATTAGCAAATCTTGTTTAGAACCTCTCGTTGAGCCTACCTTAAACCGGGTCTGAGTATGAATATCTAATTAGCAGCACATAGTGGCGTGTTATTATTAAATACTAGAATAACACTCGCCTCAAAATCCAATTATTATCCAATGATTCCTAATTTCCGAATTAAATCCAGGGCCCATGTTTCTCGGTGTAGTTACAGAGGGCTTTATTGAAATTACTCTGGAGCATTGTTCCTCTGAGGGATAAACCAAATAGTTGTAATCTACGGTTAACTCCCGTTACTACGTATATTCAGATGTCGGACTTTGTGATTCATAACTTTTAATGTGTGACCCTACTTCCTATTAAACGGGGATCACTATAAAATAACAAAAGTTAATTATAGCGCTAAAATATGTGACAAGAGGTGTTCAAGTTGAGCGCGGGGTTATGGCGGAACGAGTTTTTAATTAGCCGAGTAGGTCTCATTACTTAACGCGTCGCCACGTGTTGCGCGCCGACGCAGCGGGGAGACAAAAGTTTAGATTTTTCTCAAAACAATAGATATACACGGCACTCCGGAGCGCCGTATATTCCTTACACCAGTTCCGACTTTCATACCGAAGACAAAGGCACTTCCTACGTACCAACAAAAACTCATCCACGCCAGATGATGTGTCTATGGCGAGAAATTGCAAAAAAAGAAAAAGTAACTTCTACGTGCCGCTACGTACGCGTGGAATTTTCAAACGAGTCGTTTTTTTCCCTACTTTTCGTTGAAGAAAACTGTACCGGATGCGAGAGGATAGACAAAAGGGCTCTCTATACTTTGTTAGATATCTGGCGCGAGTAAAAGCGAATGTAGATGAGCCTGGCCCCCGCGCCCGCGCCCCTGCTTAACTACAAACACAAAAGTCCTTACATAAATCTTGTCGCGGCGCTCGCCGGCGCCGCCTCACCTCCGCGCGGAGAACGCGACCTCCGATGAATTCGATAACACGACAAATTAGAACGTTGCTTCGCGCCCATGCGAATAAAAAATGATAAAAATGCGGATTTGCCACCGTAAAGCTCTACAGTTTATTGAGTTTTACGTGAGTGGCTCCCTTATTTTTAAGACACGTTTTTCATAAAAAGAACTCTAGTGAAAAATCCTCACCAAATTCTGGGGTAAATTTACCTAACTACCAATTTCGAGCGCCTTTATCTCTGAGTTATTTTAATTCGCGCTTAATGTTATTATAACGGGAATGTAAAACAAAGTAATGGAACTGACAAGACAATTAATCCTATGCTTGATAAAATTTGATTTAGTGGATTACTTGGATGTTCTTGTCAACTCGGATTGATAATTAGAACTGTGCGAGCTCCACAACGACGAGCAAGATAACTAATCCAAGTCACAAAAGCTAAGGAGTGTTGTTTGGTTTCTCAAACATACAATTCATAGGATTGCAAATGGAGAAGAAATAGCTACTCTAGAATGTAGATCTTAAAGTTCCGAATGGTTTGTATAGAGACGTCTAGTTGGGTTGATTTTACACGTACATGCTTGTGAACTTTTATGACGGCAAACCTCACTAGGAGTGATTTCCTGGTTTTAATTAACGATTTCCTTGGAACTCAGTCACTTGCGTCGCCGGAGGCAAATTGACTGCGCATAATATATGTTGAAGCCTTACTAACGCTGCAGCTGCACGTCGTCGTATAAAATGTTGCATTTTATGTCATTCTCGGCGACGTATTGTAGAAAGTACGTCAAATAATCAATGTTTCAGAATTATAGCAAGAAAAATGACAAATTTGGTACTCCCGGCGCGTTGATTAGCCAGTTAAGAGGCACCGGAGATTGGGCCCCTCCCCAGCCGTGCATCAAATATTCTACAAGTTTATTTCTACTAAACGCTCACAATGAAAATGAGACTATAAACTTTCCGTGCGACGCAGAGTGATTCTATTACGAATATGAAATGTTATTACCTCGGACGGATTATAAGCAGGAGCAGGTTTTCACAAATGAAATTGCTTCCCTCCTTTGGAATCCATTTTAGGGATGAATGGTATAATTCTTACGGGTAAAGACTTTGTCAAGCGGGGCACGCATTTGTTATAATGAAACCGTCTTATTTATAGGGCCTTCAAATTGTACTAAGTGAGGAGCTTTGTTTAAACTCGATGGCCCGCTTTTGCTTTTAGGTTCGCAAATAATGCTAACGTAATCTGTTGTGTAAGCCACAATAAATTTAGTGCTTTACATTTTTTAATTAAAATCTATTTACTTACCGCTGTTATTAACTTTTCTCGCTTGTTACAACTTACCTGTAATAAAAAGAAAAAAAATCAGTATCTCATATTCAAATCATAAAAGGCAGTAACGCGCAGTTAACGTGTTCCAAAGTAACTGTTCGCCAGGCCGACGTGATTAAAAGCATAATTCGCGTTTACGACGCAACGATATGTACTTAGTCGCACTTACGTACAAGAACATAATTCCCTGTCACAGTTTTATTACAATTTAACTCCTCCTCACACCTGTAATGGCACGTAATGTCGGGCAGCCATTACTTGAAGGGTCGAAAATGATAAACACGTTAAGTTCCGCACGTTAAAGGCTTCCGTATAAGTGTGGAGCAGTTTTAACTGCCTTCGGAGCGGCGAGGTTTTTTACTGTAGTCACATAAATGACCTCATTGGTTGTTCTACATTCGTTTTATGGACACCAAATGTTTGTTCTGGGCAGTTTAAAAAAGGAACACGTTACAATATGGTTAGCTGGAAGAAATCCCAGGGCTAAGTAAGCCTGTGTACATTCGTATTCTGTAAATATCGTATTTGGATTTTTGTGGTGTTTTGTGTATATACATAATCAATGAGGCCATTTCTATTCCGTCATCTTTGACTTCATTTGTGATCAACAAGTTATACGTTAAAGTTCAACGCATGTGTAATCACAAAAGCAATAAAACTAACTCATCAAGTTAGTGCTAAGTAGAATATAGTTTCGAGCTCAAGTACCTTTAATAGCTCCTGTCACGTCGTCATATACATGCACGAGTATCTTTCTTTACATCGGTTCAGTGAAGCCCCTAAATATATTTCAAAGGAGAAGTGCTTACAACTTTCTCCACCTACTTAACCCATTAAGTTTAGTTTAAGCTGCGGTTTAAGTGATGTTCGCAGGTATAGTTCTATTGTTAATGTTTATTGTAATGTGGAGTGTTGTTATTTTATGCTAACTTTACAATTGCCTTTCTCTAAACAGGCGACAATGTCCCTTTGATCGTATACTTGACTTTCAAAACATTGTTGTCTTAATAATTAGAGATATTGTTTTTTTACAAAACATCGTATAAATTCAGTTCTTAGATAATCATATCAGAATGAAATGTATTTATTTTAAGCGTCTATTGACGTGTATTTTCTTTACAATTTTACCGCTTTTGTTTTGCTAACTTCGTCATCAGCGTATCATAGATCTGGTGAGAATTGCCGAGGCCTATCATCAATATGAGTCGCCTATCACTTCTACCATCACTAACTGATTATGGAAGGCCGGTGCACCGACGCGTGAGGAGCCCTGACGCGGCCAGCGCCCTGCATGCCTCTGACAGCTACAAACAAATCACCCACATTACATTATATTAGCCAAAACCCGCATCGAAAACCTGATGTGGCTTACGCAATTAGTATTGAGACTTAATCTTTTTTAATTGTAAACACATTTAAAAGTAAATTTATTTAAATGTTATCATTCAATTATATTAATAAGCGCGAGAGTTTTAAGAGATTTGATTCTTACTAACAATAAAAATTTGATACTTTCCGTTGGAACAACGAGTTCTAGATATTGTCGTCGTGTACGTCGATAAAGTTATGGGTCAGTTTAAATTTCAGTAGTTAAAAAAATCTTAGCTATTGCTCTGCTTTTGTCACCAGTCACTTTTGTTATACCAAAACAGACGTAGCGAGCGCCTCAAAATTATTTAAAGTGCCCTTAAAAAATTGTAGCATAGTAAGAACGTAATTTTCTCCAACATTTCCGGTAGCCACAATATAGGTACACTCTTTGACAAATTAGATTTTTGCTGGGTATTACTGGCTAAGACGAAATTACTGCTGACTTAGACTCAAGTGCAGGCTTTTAAACGTGAATTAGAGGCCGCGTCGCTCAGGCGATAATGGCATATTATGACGGAGCGGTTGTCGCTTGTAAAAATAATTAAGTCTTTTCGCCTTTTTCGACGCGATCGTAATAGACCGCTTTATCTGCAATCCCTTCTGCAAATTGAAAGAGAACGAATTTAATTTCCCGCATCACCGTTGTTAGGTTGGAACTTTCTAAAATGGTTTCCGTATTGAAAAAACACAGGAAGTGTGTTGGGACGATGATACGTCCATGAATTTTAATGTATCTGCACCGTACCCGTGGCGTTTTAACAAACGAATGTTAAGCTTTTGTCCGCGGCCGGGCAGACCGGGTGGTGGCTGGTAGTGAGGGCGAGGTGTATGTACATTGTAGGTCCTGCGCCGCGGCACAACATAATCGGACCCGCCCGCCATCTGCCGGAAGTTTTACAATGTTTATGAGCTCCATCGGGAAGCGTACATAAATTCCGACTATTGGACGTATACAAACGATAACGCGATACAATGGCTTAACTGTATTAAGCCGGATAATTGTTTACGTAACCCTAATGCAACAATAAAATGTTTGTTCAGCAACCATACATTTTTTTACGTTTTTGAAGTTATTATTTCTTGCTATCATTTAATTTTGTGTACCGTTGCTGCGTGTATTTCCTCATATTTCTTTAATAATATTAACAGCGTATAATGTGCCCTGAATTTCCTTGCTAAAGCATAGGCCTGACGTTTACTTTATCGCGCACGCTATATAAACGCACGCCTGCACAGGGTAAAGGCGACTCTTGCTCGGTTTATTTCACTGGTATCAAAATATACTACTACTGTAAATAATTTTACGAGACGATATTTTTTAGTTAAGTGAACTATGTACAAACTTCAGGTTTTGTTTATTTCAATTAGATATTGCGGTGAACTCTGCAGTATTATAAGTTAAAACAAAATTATTTTTTTAAGAAAAATATTTGTTGATTAGATGTTCAAACAAAATGGTGGCGTTGTATCGAACACAGTTAAGGATGGATTTTTGGGTTATATTCTTGTTAATTACGAATATTTTTGTAATCACGACGCCGCATCTTTTTTTGTGTTCTATATCATTATATTTCAGACTATTAAGCTTACTTAGGTAAGGATGAATTTTTCACTTAATTCATACTTATATGATTACTTTGCACGTGTAGATTTTCACAACATAGTTTTAAAAACAAACAACCTACAAGTCATAACAAACTTCTCGCAAACTTTAAACACAATACCATACGAGAAACTAAAGGTGAAACAACAGTCACAATTTATGCACAACAGTTTCTGCGAAGACGAGTCCTGAAATTATTTTATATTCAGTATTAATCCGGCAACCCGGTCCCAGCACCGTTTCTTCCATACTTTGAAAGATTTCCGAAAGAAAGCTGCTTCGAGAAACTTCTATCCGAACTCCGATGTAATCTTACTTATAAAAATAAACTTTTACATTAACTGATTCTGAATCAGGGGTGAGCGAGGTAGGCCAAGCCCGCGACGGTTGAAGCTAGATCCAATCAGCCGAGAAATAGAAACAAATAAATACGTGCTTAGTAGTTTGACTTGATAAGAGTGCGCAGAGTCGGGGGCTCGAATTTATGGAAGAGTTCCGAAGATAATGTGAAAGTTAGCAGATAAGACTGGCTTTGGTGAGCTCAAGCGCACACTCGGCGCAGCTGAATATTATTAGGGTCTGAGCTCTGACTTTGCCATTACTTCACAACAAGCACACTTACATCATCTTTAACTTCCCTAAACCATTACTAACAAAACTAATTTTAATGTTATTGTGAGGTCAATTTATACCGGTTGTTTTACGGTCTTTTAACCTGATTACGCGTATAAATTGGAGCTCCACCCATGAGACCACTTATCAGAGTCAATAATGTCAATACCGAAAGCAATCTCGTAAATTCATATGGTGAATATCAATAAAACGTACATAGAACAAATAGGAGTTAATTTTTAAAGAACACGCATGCAAAAAATTAAAACATAAAATGTGACGAAACAGGGTACGGGTATATAAGGGCTATTTTTGACGTTGGATTTTTCCCTATGTTACTATACGTGTCGTACTTGTGGCGGGGTGGGTGTAATTAAGGTGCAAGGATATCCGAAGTCTGCCGGCTAGAGAGCCTCAAGGACCCTCCAGTGGTTGGCTGTGTACTCAGAGAGTACAAGTGATGCGTAGACAGCCGTTATTCCTCTATTTGGTGCGTTCAAAAGATTCAAAGCAACCTTAATTGGGTTGAAGAATACTTCCTTGATTTTATGCTTGCTTTTAAAAAAAATATAAATCAAAGTTTTGAATGAGGTTGAGATTTTTATTGATAAACTTTGTCAACTTATAAGACAATTCAGGAATGTTTGAAACTTAGTAAAAAATATATATGTAAAGATAGTAATTGTAACCTCTGATTAGAAGCTATCGTTAAGCCAGAGCTAACTCCGCACCGCGTTACATCTCTCCTAAATAAACTAGTGGGTGAAACCGACAGCAACACAGAGCCCAATCTTATTACGATAGCCGAACTTATATCCCACATTACATTAATTTCTCCGGAGACGTCTCGCAAACTAAGCAATAGCAGCTGCCCGGGCCGGTCGCATGTTTATTGAGAAATTGCCTAATCTCGAAGAGCTACAAAACAAAACCACATCGGAAATGTTGAACTAAAGTATTTCTTCTCTCCAAGGATGCTAGTTGTACCCTTGTCTGCGCCAACCGATCACACCCTTAAGGCTCCCGAATTACTGTCCGGGTTGATTACCGCCGCCCTCCCCCTCCGTCGCCTGTGAGCCCTCTCGCCCCGGGCCCTACGTCAACTAATATTTGTGTTCCCTACTTATAATTTGTGCGCTGGAAAAGTTCGACAAACACCAGACATTTTGTTAAGTATAACAAAACTTCCCCTGAACTTTTGTAGTGCGCTCTGGGACCGTTTATTGATGCCACCCAATCGATTCGCAACTAATCCGAAATAAAATAGACATTATAAATTACCTGAAAACGAAATATTCGCATTTATTAATTTTGGGAATAACGAAATAAGATGTTAAATATGCATTCTAAAATAATAAATTTCATTTGAATAACTCGTAAAACCTCTTTAATGAATTGCTACCGACTTTAATAAGTAATAAATATTTATGTATGTGTACGCGTTCCACGGAGAAAATAAATTTCAATTTATCGCCTCCTCTGCTTATTCTCATTAGAGTAAAAGATGAGAAAAACATTTTATCAACAAACATCAACGAATATTTCTATCGTAAATATCCTCTTCACACGCCATAAAGGTACATACACAAAAAGGCGAGAGGTTTTAATGCTCTTACCTATATTCTTGATTTTTCACCAAAACGGAAAAATGTGTTCATTGGCGCGAAACGAAATCATCGTCCCAAATACGTCTGCGAACAACAAAGACCGCCTCGGTACGTGTTTTACATATTTTTCTTTTAGCAGAGCACGATATTTACTGGCTTACATATATCGCTTAACGGGTAAACAATGGGGCTGCAAATGTGTGCTCGGTAGAGCCGAGCTCTCGAGTTGGACGTTTAATACAGCTCAGTTCAAACCTAGTATATTATATTCAATAAATACTCTTACTATCTATCAATACCTATATAAAACATATTTTTATTACTTAGTTGATAAAAATCCAAGATTTATGTTCCTTATAAAACCGTTCTTAAAAGTATAGTAAGCAACCTTTCTGTTCTATTATTGTGCAGCGCGCAAGTACGTTACAAAGTTTCAGCCTGGTTCACCAAAATCAAGTAAGAGCTTGTAATTGACCTATAAAATCCCAAACTGGGCTAGTTATGATGTACAACAACACTCTAAAGGCTAAAGTTCTTGCTTGTTAGTATCCACTAGGTAGTTTACTTGAAGATGGAAAGCCATTTTTATACGGGTACACCGTCTACTAATAACTGCTTGTACTATTATTAACTTATATTTTGTTTTAGTTGGTTTCTAACTCAGGATAGATAGGAATGACAATTATAAACTTTTTATAGTGCTAAAACACTTGTAGCGAACAATTTGTGAATATTTAATTGGCTTAAGTCACCGCTCTATCTGACATTAACTCTAAAAAGAATAATATAGTCCCTATAGTCAGTTTGCAGATCAATTGTATTGTTTTTTAATAAACCGATTCAATTTTCACTTAATTTGTATTAAAAAAATTACCGTTATTATAATATTTAGAAGTTTTAACAGATTTACAACACAAAAAACTTTTTTTCCAGGGGTTACTCTTTTATTTACGACAGCCTTTGTCTTGGATTGAATGAAGACACTTTTGACCCATTGGGAGAACCTGGGAGAGGTATACGTATTATATGCCCAACAGAAGGCATTCAAGGAAATTGCTGCAGAAGAAGAAACCATGTTTGCAAATCCTACCCGAACTTACAAATATGTTACTGTTTATGTGGACCTAAAAACCAACTTTGTTTTTTGTTAGATAAGAAATTAAGAATGAAATCTTGGTCATTATTTGCCGTGAATAAAAAACTATTATTGCCCGTCTCTCAAAACCTATAAATCTGAGATGTGTGCTTTTGAATTGACAGCAGTGTAAATTATGTCTACGAAAACTACATTTCTTACTTACTTATGTAAAAAAAAGCAATTAACTTGCAATCACCTATTTTTGTATGCGGGTTATTTAGCCAATACATCCTGGCATTCCACCTAACTTAATCTTAGTTATTAAAATGTCTGTCATCTATTTTAGTTTTTCTAATCCAAAACGTGGCTAAACAAGTGAAACAGGCACGTTGTTGTATACGAGGTCTTTGCCAACGTTTTCCAATATCAGAGCGAGTGTTAACACTTTGTGTACCAATCGACTTAGGTATCAACCGCCAGAGAGCAGCGGCTTTAGGCCACAGTACAGTCAGCTAACAGTAAGAATTTAAAATTCACATTGGTAGTACATTTCTGTATTGGCTTTGAAATTCTTGATAAATAAGACTATCTATTAGATGCAAAACAGGTCAAATCCCGGTAAGAATTAATTCAGATTTGAATTTTATTGCTCAATATAATGCTACAGTACGAGTATAACTTGGACGGCATGTGAAATTATAAGTAATTACATTGAGGTCATCAGATACAAATATAAAAATAAATTAGAGGTTAAATTGTCAACATACATACATTATAAGTTCCCTGAATAATAACAGCGATAGTACAAAAAAGTCTATCTATCAGATTTGATGGATTGTTACCATTTAATGTATTAATGAGGACTTCTACGCGGGGAGGTTTCTTTAGCAGTTTTACTTCTATTTAGACTTCGAAACTTATGCATAAATGTCCTGTTAGTAAATATTCAGTTATCGAGACAGAGACAGCACGCGAATTAAGGCGATATTTAGTGAATATTTGCGCATTTGGGAAGCAGGAATAAAAAAATGTTTTTAAAGCGAACACTTAATGCTCTTGCAGAACTAAATCCTTCTCTCTTAAAACTGTTATAATACGCTGTTCCTATTATGTTTAACTCTCGAGTATTTTCATAAGCTAGAGTTTACAATTTGTACCGGAATGATAGCTGATAGAAAGTTCTTTATAATATTTAGATCTACAAAATAACTTATTGTATGTAATATAGGTACTCTAGTATATTTGTTATACTCTTGAGAAAAAAATGTCCATATCCTTGTGAGCTAAGTTTAAATATAAATCGACCGTCAATTCCAAGAACAAGGTGGTAGAGAATCCAACCGATTTCTCGAGACTAACACCTGATATGTTCATCAGTGAAAATTTTGACGTGCGTCACTCCGCTATTAAGAGCGTTATATTATGTACTTTTCCCGTCACATCACTGCTAATTCATGACACCAGCATAAATAACTAACCGGCCTTAGCCTTGACACGGCTTGTAATAAATCTGTATGCTGTGGCTGGGTGGAGCATGTCGGACGCATTAAGACGGATCGGCGTAGTAATCAGTTAATGCGTTATGCAGTTTAAACTGCAACTCGGAGAGTTACACAAATATTACGAGGCGCCTTGCCGGTGTCTCGTTAATATGCAGTAAACACGCGATGGTTAAGGCATTATATGGTGTTAGAAAGGTTATTCTAACAACCATAGTCTATCATGTCTATGGTTATGTTGGATTAACTTCATGTACTCGTAACACAAATTTTACTTAGGTTAGGAGTTAGGTTTTACGAATTTTAAACATCGTACAAGCGATGTTTTTTTGTTTATATCTAAGGCTACATGTATCCAAATGGAAGTATTGTTTTTTTGGTCAAATATAACTAAAATGTGACGTAACTATGTAAATAAACATACCATCAGGCTAAATTATTTCTGTTTCGTGCATTACTTTTTCGGAGATTTTTACATTTTCCTATAAAATAGGGCAAGATCCATTCTGTGAACGTTGTCCAGGCTACTGTTTTTGACAGGTTGATGAACAACGCGTAGTTTGACATACGTGAAAATTAAATCTGTATTCCTGTAGTAATTCAGAGTTTTTTTTTTTTTTAATTCATCCTCCTATTGGTAGAAATTTCATAATTTTTTTGGTGCTTTTTACTATAAATATTTTGTTTTAAAAACATTTCGTATTGAACACCGCAAGAGGGAGTTTCTCTGGGAGAAATAGATATTCTCGTAATATTACAATGCACGTAATTATGCAAACTAGACAATGCTATCAAAATTAACTTCAGTTATTCCAACGAGACCCTCGATAGTGAAACGGCGGCTGTCTCTTACTAGCATATGAAAATTAACATAAAATGAAATGAGATAGCAGCGGAACTTAAATATTCGTGGGAGAGCTCAGGTAAAACGGACCTAACAACACTTGTTGCAGTTTTAATAGAATTTGGGATTTGTGCGAGATTACGTCTTGCTTATTTAAGATTATCTAATAGTATTATACCTACTATTTTTTATGTACTATAGAGATGTGTAGACAGCGTGTAAAACAAATTTTATTTTTATTGAAATCATTCACTAATGAATCCTTATTATTTTACGCGTAAATAATGATCAATAGTTCAAGAGTGTATTTATTATTTGCTAAAGCGTCCTTCGCATAGTTACTCCATCGCCATAGCGTCCAAAACTAAAGTGCACATTTAAAAGACAGATGGCGTCATTCGGATAATTCTGTTATCAGCCGCGAGAGGGCGCCCCTGCGCTCGTATACTCAGACGGCCGTTTCCTGCGACGTTAAATCCTTATAAAGGTAACTGTGCTACTGAAAAACTCCCTATTTCTGTGACAAAGTGCGCTTTTAACCGCCCAAGTGAAAATTCTACGAGATTTTGTTTTTATCCGACAAGATACCAATCTTGCCCTCGCAGCAAAAAAGGACGAAGCCTGATTTCAAGTCAGCCTTATTATTTTCTTATTACTTTGTCAAAATATAATAAAGTTGGTGTAATAGTTTTGTTATTAGTATATCGCGGCACGTCGCCCAATCAGCAGTTTGCGAACTGTCGCTATCTCCAGCGCCTGGAATATCGCATAAACAGTGAAACAGAAATAATTCCTCTCTTTAGATTTATCGGCTATTGTGCGAGTTGACTCGGTAGCTTTTACTTCTAGGCACTAAATCATATTTGTATGATTAACGATTGCTGACGTATGAAAACAAGGTAGGGAAGGTATGGCGCGAGATAACTACGAATTAATACTGTTTCTTTCGCTAGCAGACAGATTGGTACTGAAGATCAGAACATCAGCGGAATTGTTCTACCGGAAAACAAGAACAAAAGTCTCTGATACGGCTTTGTAAATAAGCGCATTACGCATTTAAATTCGAGTAGACGTTCCAACTGGAAGTGACACACTCGTTAACGACAATGGAAACAATTTTATCGGTTGAATTCTTCTATTCATTCCGGCATGCAAAAAGTAATTTGGAGTACTGATCCGAGTGAGCGCTTGCTTAGGTATCTATTTTTGAAAGACGCACCGAGACTCGCAGCGAGTGGAGCTGACTTCCGCGCATATGTGAGGAGGCACGCACCGTCACACACGTCCGTGCCGTGCTCACGAATATACCAAGTACTTACATAATTCTATTCAACGGATTCCACACTCCTGTGTATGGTGAATGCTATGAATGCTGGTGTTGCATTCAAAAATATCACACAACGGATTTTCTCCGCCGCTCAAAAATGCTAAATTAAAAAGGGATTTCCAACTTTGTACGAACCAAAGGTGTTTGGACCAAGTGGATTAAGTAAATCGCTATGAAGCCGCCGCTATGGAATATTGAAGTGGCAAGCAGGCTTCGTCCCGCGAGTGGCTAGTAACAATGACGACGCAGATAAAGAGGGTCGATAACGTGAAATAGCAACGTGAAAACGTGGCGAGAAAATAGCATTATTAACCTCCCGGGCATAATACGCGTGCCAGTGCGCCAGATATGGTAATGATTATGTAAATCCCTTCTCACAGGTACATCTCGGGAACGTTATATACTTATTAAAAGCAAGATTGCCCGAACGAGGGGATTGTCTCACACAAAAACTTGTGCGACCTTCAAAAGACTCAGTGTTTACCGCTCGAATTTTACGACGTTAGTAATTCGAAATCCAGGTTTCCTGAAATCGGACCATCGACGTTGCAGTTTTACTTGGCGACTCTCTTTTCAATTTTCTTAGTTTGCCACTCGAAGCAAGGAAGCATTGTATGGCTAGATTCTTATCTCTCCAGAAAGCTATTTAGCTAAATGGAATTGACAGAGCCCGCACTGCAGTTCAACAAAGTACATTGTAATATTTAAAATCTGGAATTTTAAGTCTATACCCAGGCATTGTATTATGTGTCTAAGATTTCCCAAGGTTCTTTTTACGTAATTCTGCTGCCTTCTTTTAAAAATGCACTTTGCAAAATTATACCAGTAACCGTTGTTGACATATTTTCTGTTTGATAAAATATTTGAAAGGGATCTAAACTGAGTTGAGAGTATCTAAAAGTTTCAAGTTATCCATTTTATGTTGAATTTTGCAAAGTACGTATCCGATGAACATTCGTCAACAATTACACAAAGGGCTGTTGAAGATGTTTAACTTAAAGCACCTAATTGAGCCCCGTTAATCAAGAGTACGAAGTTTTCACAAGTGCTTAAATTATTTACCTCAAACAAAAAACATCGACATTCAAAGCATTTCAGAGATGTTTTCGCTTACACAGACGTCGGGCAGAACTCAAAGTGAATAATACGAATAGAAAATATTGAAAGCGAGGAGCGAGCGTCAAAAATACTGACGCCGAACCTCGTTAATGAACTTAATGAGTAAAGAAACTGAGCTGTATCACACGAACAACTTTACGAAGGCATCTTGCAAGTTTCCATTCTGTCGAAACGCTGTGTTACAGGCAAAGCATTCATTTAACTTGCACAAAGCAACATAAATGCATCATAAAATAAATACACCCTGATTTTCTCGTTTCCGGAGACCTCAAGTAGTTCGTAATTAGTTTTGTTTTTTATTTGTTCATCTTTGTACTTTATATTATAAATAGATAATAACATCCCAGGAAACAATGAATGATAGATCACATTCGATTAGTATATCCATTTTTAAATTGAGATTGTGAAGTGGTATACAAAACAAATTATTAAACAACCGCAAATATTGACTTATAAAACGCACAAATAATATTTCAGAGCAGAAAAATCTGACATTTAGTTTACCTCCACGTCTTTTTCTGTCTTCTCTCTTGTTACGGAAACGTACAAAAACCTGACAGGAAAATTGACACTAGAAAATATTGGAAAATAAAGCTAACAAAAACCCAGTCTCCAAAACTACGCGGTACCTACTCAGTAAAATGAAATACGTAGTCGGCACCGGCCTTCGGCAAATGGTTTAATATCGAAATGTGATCACTTAGCGCAATCTCTTACCAAAGAAAAAAACACAGAAAATGCTCAAATGTACTTAGCCTTTTACCAGAAACCGAAATATGTTTCAATTTTGATGAAAACACACAAAATACAGAGTTGGATTGACGGCCTTCATTCAATCCATTCCTTTATTTTGTATTAGGTGAATGAGTTTTGCGCTTTTTCCGCAACACGTGTTGTGTGTTTTTGCTGCGCTCTTTGAATAATATAAAACATCAAAATAGGTTTTAAAACTTGGTGCGGTCAAATCACGATATGAATTTTCTGTTAACCCTAAAAAAACTTATCGTATCGTATACGTCCTAATGGTATCGTTTACGTGCGTTCATATCTTGCTAGTCTAGAGCTTAGTTAAAGTGGTGACAATTAAGTATTCACGGAGATACGGATGGAATTCTTCGTAGCTGCAAAAGCACCCAAGAGGAAAATATTTACGCTTTTTCGAAATGCAGAAATCAAGTAACAAGGAATCGGTTTTAGCGAGGAGCTTCAGGGCTGGCGAATAAAACGAAAGTACCAACGGTGCAGTAATAATGCTTACCTTCTGAAATATGAGTGAGCATTCCAAGCATGCCGCAATGCCGGCGAATCATCGAGATGGCCAAGTAATTAGTATCTTTTTCGGTGTTTTGTAAGAACTTTTTTCTGTTGCGTTTCTGATTGCATATTTTGTGAAGTTGATTATACAACTGGCACAAAATGGTTACCTTTATGTTTGTTGCTTTTATTTACGTCAGACGATTTTTGATAAAATAGTGTTTTTAAAGTAATTGAACTCTTAATAAACTCTTTAAGCTACAACACAACTGAATGCAGGTAGTTTAATTTTATAAAATCCAAGTTAAATAAAATAGGTAAATAAAAAGCTTTTAATCCGACGAATTCCTAGCGTGTTTGTCATGCGCTACGTATCCGTTGTTTATTCAATTCGTTTTATTTTTATTGACGCACGCGCCGCCCGGTGCAGTCCCAGATCTAATCAGGTTCAGCCCCGCGCGCCATTTGCCTGCTCCTCTAATAGTGCGAGTTTGATTCCTTAATAATCTCGCTCAATCTCTTCTGTATTGCTTGGTAACTAAAACGAGACGATTTTTTTATATGAAAGTTATGTATTGATCCCTAAAAGTCTTTTTAAAGTAACATCAAATATTAAATGATAAATTTGTTATTTAATTAGATTTTATTGGTGTGAGTTGACAGTAATAAATATCGTGTAGAGGGTTATATATTTTGTGTGATTATCTCGAGTATTTGTTCCTGAGTTTCGAGTGTTCTCTATATATGTTTAACGCTTTTTAGTGCCCATATGAGCACGTGTATTTGTTCGCGAGGCTTGGATGTTTTCTATGTATTTAAGTATTTATTTATCTATATACCTCTTAGTATTTATATTGTTGTCTAGTACTATAGTAAAAGCCTAGACCTTATTTTTGGACTAGGTCAATTTATGTGAGATTGTCTACTGGTATTTATTTATATAACCAATCAAGAGCTTAGTTTGGGACTAAGTATTTTTTTTTAAATCTCCGATCATATTAGATATCTGAAAATACTTTTTTCTACTCGGCATAATTTTACTTAATAACAAGGCATTATTTTTAGAATTGAGATCCTCTAAACCTTAATCTCATCCGACCTTTTATAAGTAATATTTTATGAAGGTAGGTTCTCGATACAATAAAGTATTTTTTACCCCCAGATCCGCGGCGGGGAAGCAAATATCCTTATTTATATCCGCTGGGTGTTCGCCCACTAATTGCAAGTCGCTACCCGGTGATTTTCCACGATCTCGCTTCTTATTGTTACTTGCTATATTTTACGGCCAGCTGATAGCACAAGTTAGCTAATATATTTTGACTTGGTTTTTATACAATACAGGATGATCAATTTGAAAAAGGAAAATTATTAATATTTATTTATTTATTGTGTAATAATTTTCAATTTATCAAATGAAACTTTGAAATCGTGTAGGTTAAACACGACGTAGCCTGCAAAAGGTTTTTTATGCAGTTTTATGCAGACCCAATTGTTAAAGGTTAGCGCGCAAAATTTACTTGTAACAAAAATAAATGCATGAGTTGAAATCATAATGTTGTCCCTCTTGTACTTCTACGCAATTTAATTCAATTCCACTTTTAAATCAATTTCTAGCGAGTTTAGGAATTGCTAAGTTAATAACAATTTAGAGTAAGAAGCAAAAGCTTTATTATTCAGGACGGCGGTTCGTATCCTGGTGCCCACTTAATAAACGCTTTAAATACATTCTGACAGAATTTAATTTGCAAATTCGATGTTGGGCAGTGAGCGTTTGACGTGGTGGGAGATTCGCTAATGGGGACTACAGAAATGCAAATAGAATTGATTGGCTGTCCTCCGCACCTCACTTCTCTACCTGTCGTTACGCTTCGGATTTAAACCTGCAGTTGGACGAGACATGATCATTTGAGTGTAAATTCATTGTTTAGTGTTTCCGTTCACAGCAGCCCATATTAAAAGTTCGAAACGCTCACAAACTAATTTCTTATTCGAGACCTTTGTGGTGCTCTAAGCAACTTTAAGTAATTTAAATTTTGAAATTCGAAGCAATGAAACTCGAATTAATAACAGATTTTCTGTTTTTTTTTGTCATGAAACCAAAACACAGAATCCAAAATGAAATACACACAACAATTTACTCTTCTGATGACGCTAAAATGGTATATTTTTCTGTTGCCAACATTTTCCTAACAGAACCTGCTGTTGATATCATATCCAGCTATTTTATTACATGAATTGGCAGAAATCGGCTTAGCCACTGAGCTGAGCTGATTACTAGCAAAATTTAGTAGCGATTGCGTTCCCGAAAATGTTTCTCGGGCCTACAAGCAAACCAGCACTTTACTATTTCATTTTGCTGCGTTACATTTCACTGTAGGCCGTGTCGTAATTCGGACTGGGCATATTTACGCATCGCAAACACGTAGATACATAGGGTAGGTAGGGGTGCACCGCAACGGAGGCCCTTTGCAACTTCGATGCAGTATTCAAATCCATGCAACTAGAGGTGAACTCTTCGTGAGTGGATGAGATTAATGCCGGTAGCTTTGCACGTCTGCGGTTTGGCGCCTCTGCTTGTTTGCAGACAAGCCTTCGATTTTTAAAATGAAAACGATTGCGATTGCGAGCGCGTCAGGCAATAGCCCCTCTGGGCTGTACCTCAACATTTTCTTAGGCCTTAGCTAACCATAACATCTCACTGCGATTGTAGTCTACTTTTATTAAATTACTTTCCTCGATAGGTACTAAATACGGCACGTGTAGTCCACATATTTACACGACGTTTACTTAGTTACGAGTATAATAAACAGTGCAAGCGTGGACCTTCATTATTGGCAGTTGTATCTGCTTGTTACGGAGACAAAGCAACGAGTTGACAAACTACAATATTGCAGTAGGTATTTAGAGAGCTTACGAGTATTACTCGATGCCGAAACGCGGTGAGTCGTGCTGCATTCAAGTTGTGACTTGTTTGGCTAAATGCAAGTGAATAGTTAAATCTATCAAAAGGTAGAACCGCAGATATTTAATCATGTATTTATTTGAAATGAATTACTTGATCATGAGTACATGCTTAATCTGGAGTAAAAATTGCAATAGTGATAGCGTAAATGATCGAACTTTTTATTATTGTTGTTTCGTATATTTTTCTTATTTTTCTTAGCAATGCAAAATTACCAAATAATATTACTATAGAGAAACCGATTTGTTAAAATGCCGATAAAATTAACCTCAAATAAAAGATTTGATTAAACTTAAACGGTATTTACTAACGAGTAATCTAAAGTTGTGTATAAAGACTCATTGTTGAATAATAAAACCAAATTTAAATATAAAGCGGAACAGAATGTAAAATACCACAATTTCACCGAACAAAGTATTGCTATTAAGTTATCGCATAAAGTTCAAACATAATAACGTGGAGAGAGTTTACGGTCAACGAGCGACTAGAAATTGGGTTTAAATGAACGAGGTGTAGCCGCGGTATCGCAAAATCTTATTTAATTGAATGATAACAGCCGCAAGACAGTGCTCTGTTTATGTAAATTTGACTCAGTTATTAGACCCTCGTTGGAATGTTTCGATTAGCACGCGCTAGAACTGAGTGCCGTTGTTGTGATCCCAATTTAATTTTAGCTATCAATAATTTTAATGTTAATTGAATATTAAAATAATATCAGGAGGCTTTTAATTGATATACGAATACAAACTAAAGGATACGTTATTATTCAATCACAAAACGTTCAAGCTTTATATGCTAGCTTTGTTGTAAACCGATTTAAAAAACGGTATCAAAAGTTGAGCTGTCGCCGCACTAGTTTGACAAGCTCGCACAAAAACAACCAAAATATTTGACGCCGAAACCGCTCAAACTCTATAACATCGTAAAATTCGCTCCAGCTAAATCCATCCTTTTTATTAACATTCTAAAAACAATTTCATCCACACAAAGGGGCTAGAGTGTTTATATCACAACACCTATTGAAACGGTCGAGGAGAAAATTTGCATTAAATCCATTTACAGCGAAGATTATGGCCTCACGGAATAGTCTGCGCTGCGGGCGGCGTATTCCGTAGGCAGTATTGCAACGCACAATACACGTCGATTCGGATTACGCTATCGGCCGCCTCGTAAGTGGCTACGTAGCCTCAAATAGGCACTTACCGACACCACAATGAGATACCTCACGGCTTCCTTGGCTAGATCGCGCCCCGAGATTGTGCTATCACCTCCGATACGCGACGCGCCTTTACGCCATAATTGAATTAGATATTACTTACGTTAGCGCGTTCACCCGTCAATATATTGCTTTAGACGGATATGTAAACTGATCATATTAGGCGTGAATATTTGCATATGATTAGTGTGACGTGTTGAATACGTAATCTTGGCTAGCGGGTCGAGAGATGCCTAATAAACCATCATTATCTATTGATAATTTAAGTTTCAAACATATTTTTTAAGGTTTATCGCTTGCTCAAAATTACCATTTATACAAGAAAAGCGCATAACTTTTACACTGAATAACTCAACGTACTTTATAAACGCTCGCAGCAATTTACACTTTTGAAATCGATACACGGCGAGCGAATACCAGGCGGTTAGCATCAAATTCTATGCACATTTTCGGGAATAGGGAAGCAATTTTCACTCAATCCCTCTCGACAACAAGTTCAAACTTACGCTGCGCACGTGCGTCCGTATCAATAGTATAACAAATAGGCTGATATTTCGTCAGAAATAACCCGAATCAAGTTTCAGTGCGAAAGCTTTGTGTGTGGCAGGTGAAAAAGTGAGAGGCTTGATTTATTCGCCCTGACGCCGCCTAACGCTGGATGATTGAACGGAGAACGTGTTTATACATCGGCCAAACCGTGAAATATGACAACTGAAATACGTTTGCATTCACAACTTTGCTCTATTTTTAATAGTCGAACTCAGGAACCTTATAATTTGAGCCACTGTAGTGGATTCCGCGAAGCGCAAATAGGACGGTTGATTTAACGCCATTTCATATACAGGGGTGTCGACGATGCCAGTAAAAGGTGGTTTAAATTTACAGCCTAAAATATATTTGTACAAAGTTTCAGGAAACTACGTTAAAAGTAACGTCTTTCCGCGTTGCAGCATCGGTTCGGTGCGAATACGGGAAACAATTTGATTCATGTCAGTTGTACATGCAGTTTTTGGACAGGTTATTTTGTTCTGTCAAACGCCTTCGTTTTGCTGTGCAAGATTGCATGTAACATTGCACGTAGCGCTGCCTTATATTTTTTTGACTTACCGTTAACGTAGCCATACGTTACCTTTACCATAAAGAATTTAAATTTTGACAGAAAAACGAAAACAAAACAGCTATTTGTTACAAAGACGTACGACAGATTATTGAAAGAAAATGATTGTTATTGCTGTAAATGCGATTTAATGTGACAAGAAATTACTAATAATTAAAAGCGATGCAGATGTTCCTAAAAATTATAAATTTTGCAACCAGAGACTGAATTGGTGGTAGTACTTAAAAGTTAGTACCTATAAAAGTAAAAACGTACCTATCTAGTATTCCGAGCATTATTGTTGTGCGACAAATTCCGCTTTTGTTAATAAAATACTTGCGAGTCAGTAAAAAAAAACATTCAATTCCATCGACGGTGACATACACTCGGGATAAAAGTATTTAACAAAAGTAAATTGTATTCTGTGCATTGGATTCGTTGTTTACATTTACAAAACATCACCAGTTTCAAATAATGTTTGTGTAAAAGAGTAAAACTTTTAAACAGACTCAAACTCATTTATATTTTCACGCAATTTCAAATCCGTCGAGCTAACAGCCAGGCTCACAATGAATTTTAGCTCACGAAATTCACGCGTGCAAGTAAGTAATAGATGCTCGCTATAATGTGTGTGTGCCTGAACGTCGACAGTCGATATTGACTTTGATAAACGAGCCAGTCTGTGTCACCACAACCAGCCACGTCACCTACTTTGGTGCATTGCGGTTCTTACATCTTACCACACAACCCTGCCCATATTTACACTCCATCCTCGTAGGTTTTATGACTACTAACATAATATTACGTCCGACTAGAGTGCTTGTGGTAGCCCTGTTATTTGTTTGATACAGTTTATTGAACGTAAGTAGAATGTAGTAAGTGAGATCCCGCGTTGACAAGGCTAGGTTGTTTGGACGTTGTTTGTTGTTTTGTTGTGATATCGATGGAGAGTAGAGATAATTGGAAACCATATGCCATTATCTTGAATTTATGTATTAGTGAGCATGAAAATCTGAATCAAAACCAATTTCTAATCAACTGTCTGCTATGCTTAGTTGATGTTTCTCTTCATTTTTAAAATCTCATTAACAGGATAATTGGAAACCATATGCCATTACCTTGATTTTATGTATTAGTGAGCATGAAAATCTGAATCAAAACCAATTTCTAATCAACTGTCTGCTATGCTTAGTTGATGTTACTCTTCATTTTTAAAATCTGATTAACTTGATAATTGTAAACCATATGCCATTACCTTGATTTTATGTATTAGTGAGCATGAAAATCTGAATCAAAACTAATTTCTAATCAATTGTCTGCTATGCTTAGTTGATGTTTCTCTTCATTTTTAAAATATGATTAACGGTAAAAGTTACAGTGCTAAACTGCGCTAAAATTTATAGTAACTATTGTTTTTGTATTTTTTTTTCATGCAAGTATTAAATAAAACAAAATAACATTAAGACCTAGTATGAAACAAGATCACAAGGACAATATAAAGATAATAATATCATCATCATAGTTATAATTGATTATTTTAGGCTTTTAATATTTTCGTTTCGATATTATAGTTCAAAAAAAAATCATTGCCAAAATACGATAATTTTTTCTCAATTAAAATTAATTGAAAGTTGTTATTACAACCGCAGTTAAGATCGATAGAATGTCTTACGCGAAGCTCGTTCCCTGTTCCGAAATATATTCTATTTCGGAGAATGCTTTGGTTATCGTTGCTTAACGTGAACAGAGACCACTGGAGGCTTTCAGCCAACTAACCGATAGTATTTGCATAATATTGAAGCGTTTCCAATACGGTGCCTAGGGTTCATTAGCCTCATTGATCGGATTACGATATCAACCATGTGTTGTGCGGATATCGCTGCAGTACTACTCGAATTACACAAAGTACTTAACATAAATAGGTGGGGTGTAATGAAAAAAGTGCTAATTGCGTGCTCTTTTTGGCGAAACCCTAAAAAAAGGGCGAAACTCATTCACTTAATTAGAATTAATTTCTTTAGAGTTATCGAATGCTCGTAAACATTTTTGAACTATTAATTATTTAATTGAAGGCCGTTATACATTTTCTGTACCGCTAGTAGAATTAAATGTCGTAATTGAATATATTGTAAATATAAAAGACCCATAATTCTTAACTCCCATGACCAATGTACGTAGCTTCAACTGAATAGCTAAAATCACGCGTGCAAGTTCAGGAAGCGCCTTTGAATGCAGACTTCTGTGTAGACTAAACCACTTTGGTACTATGTCCACTTCCTCACTTAACTCCTAGCCCGCATTCACTAACGTACAAAATAAATGTTGTATAAACCTATAATGTGGGTACAGTTCTCAGTCATAAAGCCGAGTCCAATTAATTGAAGCTCCGTGTTACTTAACAAAAGAGAAGCTAATGCAAATACGTAAGTTATGATTCCAACTTGAAGATAATTGAAGCTAAAATCTAATTTGTAGTCACAGATCAATAGGTATCAGAAGGCGCATGCCAATCGGCTTTTGCTCGGTAAATAAACGCAAGCCTGCATAATATTGAATCGTCAGCGATACGGATCCTCTGTGCTCATTAACTTAATTGATCGGCTTTCCGCTGGTCCAGAATCAATCGCACGTCCCATCATTGATTTGCATTAATTACCGGACACCGAATGTCACATATCGTCAATGTACTCATACGGCTGATGATTATTTTGATGAACTATGCGCTTGCATATGAATGAGGCTTTTGAGCTCTGTTAGCACGGGAATTTGGTGCTATAGTGCCTTTTAAAACACTGTTTTAAAATCTGTTATGATTTGTACATTTTTAATCTTAAAAAGTCACGATCAATTTTGTATGCGTCAGGTTAAAGCTTGTAGTGAACCTTATACCTTCCGTCGCGAAACAAACATCGCAAACAACAATGAGGCTCCGTTTCAAAACACACAACTTTGACATCTGCCAAACCAGAACAAACACAATCCAGCGGAAGGCGGTGGTACACACCCGGTTTAAATCAAATAACTGTATTGCTTTTAGCTTTGTAAAGCTTCAAGTGCAATAGCGTCAGTGGCGGATGTTCCCCCGTCTCTAGTCTGTAGTCTATGATATTGCTCCACGCCCTTTACGTGTTCGCAGGGGCTGAAGACGGCAGGCGCGGCACGCACGCTCGCGCCGAGTCACCGCTCCGCAGATATCGCAAGCGTGACGCTCGACTTAACTGCTCCAGTTTATCCCTTTAATTGCCTTTTTTCTGGAGAGCCGGTTCAAGCGCGCCCGCCATATCTCCTCACGTCGTAATTACGGAGACGTCTTATGATAAATCTGCCGTAATTTGCATGAGATAGCATACGCTCTCAACTTTCACGCGGTGCTTCCTACTCTTGTCGTTTATTACATTAAGGAACGTTTCCAAGAATGAGAACGAGCTATTTAACTACTAACTAGATAGCGTTAACTACCTTTTGCGGTATTAGTGCTGCTTGAAGATTTTTTCATGGAACTTGGAACTTTGAATTATCGTGCGAAGATGTTTCCACGCTACCTCATTTTTGCGACATACATTTTCTTGCGGACTTATACTTGTGTGTCCGTCCAAGTTTTGTTTTGGTAAGCCAATTCCGTGAGTATTTCCAGGAGCAACATTTTTATTAGCGCACTGCGCCTTCATACAATTTCTCTGCGCGGAAATAAGACGGTAAGAGGCAAACAAAACAGACGGCACAATCTCCGCGTTGCAACGTAGCAGTTCGGTTGACACCCAAGGCTCTTTGGCAATCTCGTCATTTTTTCCTAGTTGCCGGTGGGTTGGTGGAAATTGTAGCGTCAGCGCCGCCCTGCCTGCCGGGGCTCCGGCTGCGGACTGCGCCGCCCTTAGCGGGCAGCTATTTGTCGAACGATGCGCCAAAACATCGCATCGCAGTCGCACAGAAAATTATTCCTCGCTAGATTGCAAAGTCTACTTTTTGAAGGTGAATTTACTTTTGCAGGTTGGAGTTTTATGCTCCGCGGGATTGGGAATTGAGATTGTCTTATCTTCTTGGCAACTGTTTCAATGCCATTTCACATTTCGATAATGCGGATAGGAGGATTAAAATGTAAACATTATTTTATTCTATGCGGAATTGGTTTTTCATGTATTTATTCTATTTAAATCTGTACAGACAGCAATCAAAACTGTCGCCTTCAAAACCCGATAAACAAAAGTTCGGGATTCTTCCTTTTCTAAAATTATTTCTATACGCTTTTTATATCCTTTATAGGTATACAATTTATATGTAACAAAGTTGAAGCAATTTACATTTTGACATCAATTTCCCTCACACATGCATGAACTTTTTCCAATTTACTCTGAACGCTTTAAACGTACTCTAAAAACCGTCACACTGAGCTCACAGTAAAACCTCTGGTCGATAAACTTATCTTATTACAGTGGAGTGTTCAATGATCGCTCGAGCGGACGGGCGGTCTCTTACGATGACACGTCATTAGTACCGCTTAGTTTCTGCCCCAGGACGTAGTACCTAGTATGTACTAGCCAAACTAAATGGGGAAATAAGACCTTTTGCATCCCATGACCTCTTTTGCGATTTACGCTTTTGACAGTACTGTCTCCATGAGGGCTCGTTTTTGGATGAGTGAAATTTGCAATGCTGCTCAGTATCCACTGTAAGACTTTATAACTGAATATTGGGGACTTTATCCTTATTGGGCATCTTTTGATCCTTTGGTATTTCCACAAGTGTTTGTATGGTATTTCAATATAAACACTTGCGTCTGTTCTGTGAATTATAAACCAAAAGCAGCAATTCTACTTGTGAGTACCTACTATCGACTTTTTTTACAAGCAATTTACTCGTTTATAAATGATTTAAATTTTAATAAAAAAAATACGCTGTTAACAGTACGAGTATACGAATTTTCAAACTATTTAGAGTAAAACAGGAACACTGTACAAAATATTTTTATTCAGTTAATGAAATATATTTTTAATTTGTTTAGTATTTGATGAGAAAACACTTGATAATCGGCCTTAAAGTATTATTTTATTACTTAAAATCTTCAATAGGAGGACGTGCTGCCCAGAGCGCAAATTTTAGAACGACGGCGATAGTTTTGAATACCTATTTCCCAAGTCTCTTCACGCGCATTCTTCTAAAAATTCTGTTAAAAACATTATTAAGTTAGTGACCGCACGACAGCGCATCTGCGCCCATATTTCAGTGTAAAAGGAGTGTCAATAAGAGGGTAGAGGTAGTCGTGAGCGGTGCGCTGATGAGTCTGTAACTGAGGAGCAAGCTACCCATCATCTGCGATGACACCCCATTAACCCGGGCGGACTGGGCTTGCTAACTTACTTTGCTAATATGTTTTGAGACGTACACCTCGTTACCAGCTAGCTATGGGTATAGACATATTCAGCAAGGCGGTAGATTTATGTGTAACGGACATGTAATGTCTCGTCAGGCCCTGTAAACTGAGAGGCTGTGTTATAAAGTTATTTATTCACTGACTGACGCATGTCCCTTCAGTTAAATGCGTACCGACAATTTCACGCGTTAAGTAAATTATTAAGGCAGTTTTAAATTAGCTGAATCTATTTAGTACCGTCCTGAAAGCGTAGGGAATTTATGAGCATGTTTGTTATATATTTTCATAGTCGTTGTACTTTCGCAGTGTATCTACACCTAAATTACAAGATGACAACGGTCTGTGACGACGGTTTGCAGGACGGAGGCGTTTTTTACGTCGCTCTATATAAATGTTTTGTTTAAACCGAGATCGTAAATAATAATGCTGTATAAAAATATGAAAATGGCTTTGTCCCTTTCACATTTCGCCCGCGTCACTGGTGGCCAATTTAAGTATTAATAAGATGACAAAACGTGACCCGAGCACTGGCCGCCATCCATCACGACCGCACGTCAAGTGGTGGTCGAGCGATTAAAAAAGTGTACCTAACCGATGTACCTAGCCGGCAGATAGGGAAAGGTATTTCGGGACGCACAGCCCGCCGGTAAATGTTTTAGACAAGGGTGAGATTAAATATTAAATTCGCGGTTAGGAATTTTGGGTTGAAAAGTAACGGCGTTGAGCATGCGCGAACCCCTGTGATCCCCGGTCGTTTCAAAATCCAGTTGCCATCGCTACATCCGGACTAAAACAAAAGTGTGTAATTTTTTAACATCTCTACAGCGCGGTCGGGCGGGATTGTGAGTTACGAAATGCTTTTCATGCGCGTATTAACGAATTTAGTAGTTGGGCGAATTCGGGGCCCGAATAACCCAAACATGAGGCCGAAGTTAGTGAAGGCACGTCGTGTGCGCGCGCGATAACGTAACTAATGATTGATATACTCTTACGACTCCAAACTAATGACAGGGCGAAGGGTGTTGACTTTCAAGTTATTAATTAATACAGCTATTATTTAGACAGGAATGATTACTTACACATTCGCGTCAGTTTGCCGATGACGTGTCTAAAAATTAAGATGTCAATGACACAAGCGACATGATTAATTAAAATGATACAAAAGCAAAACCGCCGAGGCCTACGCTATTTCACGTCTTTTAAAGGCGTCGTTTGCTAACTTGGGTCGTGTATCAGAGTTTTCGGTACTGATGAGAAACTTAAAAAATAACGCCTTAACAACACTCTGCGCTGAAGCTTTACTGTGGTATGGCAAAATAATTGGTCTTTGTCGCCCTACCTTCACAAAATAGATAAACACCCGTCGTTTCAATTTGAAGCGAGATTAAAAAAGAAAAAAACACGGACACTCTGTAGTTAAAGGTACTTCCTTTGGTTGTAATGTTTGGCACGGGCTCTATTCTGCTAGGTTATTTTGACGAATATTGCTTTTGACTTGTTATCGTACTGTCAACGATATGATAACTCTTATTTACTTAAAATTGAAAATACGATGACACGTCAAAAGCAGTATATGTTGCAAACTGATGTCTAATTAATAAACACTTAAACACAGCCCTGTAATTTATGTAATATGTAAAAAGGTTTTACGTTGTTAGGTAGCCTATAAATTAAATGTTAATTACACGACACGTAACCCACATCCAAGTTCAGTTGCGAAAACCCTAACAAAAATACAAATCTGAAACTAAATCTACATATTTTAACACCTTTTACACGACGTAGTGATGCATTTATGTTTACACTTATATTATTATAAACACGAATATGCTGTTGTTTTGTTTTTGTGGTTAAATTTGTTGAGGTAGACATTCCAATTTATTGTCAGAAGCCACATTGAATAATCATCAAAATAATGGTATCATGAACATTTAACCATTTTGCGATAAATATTTAAACAATGTTACGCGTAAAGTACTTTTGACGCGCTGGCCTTGTTGTTAGTGTCCCTGCCTATGATGCTGCGGTCCTGGGTTCAAACCCCGGTAAGGGCAGATGTTTGTGTGATGAGCGCGAATATTTGTTCCTAAGTCTTGGATGTTTTCTATGTATTTAAGTATATATTTTTCTATATAAGTAAGTATTTAAATCGTTGTCTAGTACCCATAGGACAAGCCTAGAGCTTAGTTTGAGACTAGGTCAATTGGTGTGACATTGTCCCCTGATATTTTATTTATAAATTTTGGTTGAGTTGTCTTTTTACTCTTTGCCCAAGGTAATATTTAAGGCATAAAAGTGAATTAAATTTACTTATATCGATTCACCATTATTGAGTTCCACTAAAAAAGGTCGCCGTATTCCTCGTACACTGGAAGCGACGAAATAAGTTCACCTTTGATGCATAACGTATGTTAATCTTGTTCAATTTTAACATTCTGTAGTGAAATTACTTCGTGAAAATGAAATCCAAGCTTAAATAGATGCGCGTTAATTAAAAGTTGTGAAATATCACGCACGGAACAAAAGTCGATCTACATACGAGCAAAGATTAGAAGCCCTATCAAAGCAGAATTCAGTAGAACCTCTAATTAAAGAGTTTTGCTTGTTAACTTGATAAATTAAGAAAAAGAAAAAGACTAGTTAATGGTTTTATCCGGTGTCGGGATGGGAAGTAAAACAAACTATGACAACTTTATAATTTGCTTACGTACGCAATCTCTTAGCTTTCATAACTTACTTTTAGTCATAATTAATTTGTATGTAAATACAATATAAGGATTTAAGCCGATAATTCCAACGTAAATATTTTATGAATGGTTTTTTTTACTCTGTTTTTCAAAGCTTCGTTTTGCAACCAACAAAGTTAATTATTCATTGTTTATAGCAGCAGACAATGTTGAAAAAATACAGAAAGCCAGTCAAAATTCATACTGATAAATCGTGCGTTTCATGTAAAAACTTTTTAATTAACATTTTCATTTTGACAAAACCCTTAAAAAAGTAATTTGATTAAAGTATCCTTCATAAGGGGTGCGAGTAAAAAACTCATATGACGCTGAAAGTATTAAAGTAATAGGTTGACAAGAAGTATGTTAGGAATTCATAAAATATACGAGAGAAAGCCAAGTTATGAGAAGGTCTCAACATGATTAAATGCAATTTCTTTACAAAGTATGCTCCCTCGTGCTGCTTGAACTTTTGTTTTCTGCTCTCCGCCGATACTGGGCGATTGTTTAAGTATTAAACGGGAATCCTGCGCATGTTTACACGTCAGAAAAACTCGTTCAAAGCGATGTCACATCCTCAATTTGAGAGTGGCAAAGTAGCTATTTGTTGTGAATGAGAGCAAAACAGATGAGTAGATTTTCTTGGTTTGATAATTGAGTAAATTATTGCGAGACTCAAACATTAAATATTAGAGAAACACTGCAAGAGAAAACCTACACAGTACAGCAAATAACACGAATATCTTGAAAATTATCATCAACTGCTTGATAAACAGTAAAAGATAAATCTTCACGTTTACTGATTTAATATAACAATTTATTTAAAATACTTACGATGCTGTCTTGACAGTAAATCGAAATGTGAATATACTGTAAAATTTACCCACAAGCTTTATCTGTTTGAGCCAGTTACAATTACTGTTTCAAACATTACGTTCATATAGTACAGTCAAGGAATTTAATTTCTATACCACTTTGGCCTAAGTATGTGAAAGTGACGTTATCAATCAAACGTAAGAGACTTCTTGTGATTTTATTTACAGTGTCACTTTGACATAGTCCAAAGTGGTATAGGAATTAAATTTCTTGACAGTGCGGTGCAAAGCAGAGAAAGTTCGTGTCTATTAGTAAACTGGATTTTTTACAATGCATATGGGTTTCAAATTTAGATCATCAATTATTATTATTTTTAATTTATTGTGTTAGAGAAAAATAGTGTAACAAGCGAACTGCATTCAGTTTCAATTTGTAATCATCATTTGTATTTTATGTTGAGTGTTAAGGACAGAGCTATAGCAGGTCTGTCCTTTTCTCTCAGCGTAAACCGAACTGCGTTGCTATGACATAATAATCTTTAATCCGGTTTAAAAATTATCATTTTTAAGTCCATGAAAGTCGAAAAAAGTTTTAACATTTTTTTACTTAAGTACTTAAATCTTCAAGGACAGCACTAAACTACTTTGAACAAAAAAATTACTTCATACTTGTTGTTTTTTGAGATAGTTGATTGTGTTTGTATTTACATTATTATGTCTACACACCCACTAATTGGCGTCCTCTAAAGTTAATAAACTTAATATACTAGGTATTAATTAAAACCCCCAAATCTTGAACAAAATAAAGGTATGTCGAGAAATCAGGCGAACGTAGCGAGTGACTTATGGGCTAGGCGAGACTCATAACTATCGGCCGGCGGGGCATAAGTCCCGCCACCGCAGAGTGAAGCAGAGCTGCAGCCACGCTGCATCATTAACCGCTTTTATGCAGCCGGCTATACAAATAAATCAACTGAAATTACTAATATAATTGTACCCTTCCCTTTATAATTAAATACCGCATTGTTCAGTGTAAATAGAAAATAAATAAATGCAACTTTATGTTTCAAAAACAGAACAAAACCAATTGCATGCACCAAACCACAACCAATTTTCTAATTCCGTGAAGCGCTATTGCTTACAATTTCATTAAAACCTTCCTAAATAGTTCTAAAGAACTTTGTTATTTGGCTGTCAGTCAGCTTTTAAAAGCCCAACAACAAAGTTAAAACGAAGTAGTTAAAAAAGAAAACACAAAATGCTTACAAAGTCGGAAGCTCGGCTCTCTTCACTTAAATTACTTGCGATTACACCGACAAAACGTTTAATGAAACACGTTAAATCGCGCCAACTGGGCCCCGCCACACGGCGCGCGCGCCCGCCCGCGCCACGCCGCCGCGCCGCCGCGCGCCCGCCGGCTCGCGCCCTCCGCTAGCCATACTTCCACAACTTCGCCACTTACTGCGGTAGGTGGCGGGTAGTTTTTCCTCAAATATCTTAGCCGTAAGGAGAGTTGGAACTACTTCTGCAAAGTCCATTAAAGAGTATAAACTCACGCCACGGTGATTACAAATGCCGCCGATTTTGGCGACCGTTTCGGGCTCGATTAAAGCTTTTTAATTGAAATGACGCCGGATGAACTTTAAGCAAGCATTGATTCCTGAATAATCGCGTTTTGAGGCGTTAAGTGGAAGTAGCCACGCAAATCGGGGTCGCAACGAGTGGACAAAATTTAGGTATTTTACTTATAATTTTACATTTTGCTCAAAAATTTAAAACGTTTTAACAAAACTTTGAAGTTATAAAAGTCTATTGGTACCATAATGATTTTCTTTTGTATTTTCTTGGCTTTCAGCTCACTGTTGCAATTCCAAGTGAAGTGTTTTACTGTTTTAGGGTTTCGTTAAGGCGGAAACCCTATTAACGGAACTTTTGTTCGTTCGCCTCGCGCTCAATAATAGAGCTAAATTACAACGTTAAGAACCAATTAAAACGTTAACTGGAATCGTGTTTGCAATGAACGTTAATAAATATTCTAGAAATTAATAAACAACCAGTTTTTAATAGTAAACAAGTTTTCTTCTATAAAATGTAAAAACAACATGAATAGCAGTAATATTACGCAAAATCTTAATATTCAATCTTACTTAATTAAATTGTACTCTATATAATTTCGTAGAATGCAAGTTTAGTGAACTCAGTCGCGTCGCGTCGTATAAATATGTAAGCGAAGGAAACGCTGACGCGTGCGTTCCGCCGCGCCGGTGCGGAAACCGCGTCAATTAACTTGGCCGCGATGACATATTAGCCTTTATTCCCCGTCCGTCCCCCGCCGGCATTCTCTTGGAGGAACCCCCTCAGATACAGCAGGTATCGCCCGCAAGTATGCAGCACAAATCTCGCACACTCCGCATCGACCTCCCCCACCTTTGCCCACCAATAATTCCAACAAAACTCCGTGATTATACAAGGCAGTCACCTGCCAGATGCTAGACTGATTAAGTTTACTGAATCAAATCTAAATTGAATAGACCCACTGTGAAAATACAAAGTTTAGTGACTGTCAATGTCAAACAAAGAAGATGAAAAAAGTTTTTTCTTCCAATTCCATTTTCCTTCACGATTCCTCTTTCACAGTCTCTAAAAGTTTTTAAAATAAGAGGTTTTCGCGAGAGTCTCAATTATCGATAAAGACGATATTAAAAATTCGTTTGTTTTGTTCTCAGCTTCCGCCTGGAGAGCGGTGTCCCCTTTTTTCCATTGTTTGCGCTAGAAGGGAAAGCAGAAGCGCCGACAAAAATCAGAATTTTAAATTTTTAGCCCCCCTCAATAACGACTACGTCATCCGATTTATGACGTATACACGCGTTATATTTCGACTAATTAGACGCAACCAAAACAACCCCATAAGTAACAAAAGTAATTTGGTAAGTATTTATTTTGCAGCCCGTCTGCATGTTTCTAGCAAACAATAAACGAATAGACGCTTGCAAATATCACAGTCATCGCAATCAATTTCGATATAGCAAAACTGTCACAGATTATCAACAACCAGAGGGTACACAGCGAATATAAAAGTCTGGCAATCGTAAGTCTAATTTCGGGGACCGTTCCGAGACCCTTCGTTATCACGGAGGGATCTATACACTCCGTCGAATTTCCATACCTACATAGTTGCCGTTTGGTAGTACTGTGATGAAGGAACATGCTCTAAATTTATTCGTGAGCATTACAGTGTAACATGTACGAGGCAGTGCTCCCTTAATATATTCATGTAATTCGCATAGCCGGCATCCCCTTTGACCGGCCACGCAACACCGCACTGGCAGGCCGGATAGAGTAATATAACGTGATGTTTTAAAACCATCCATCACGTTTAATGTCTATATTATGAAAGAAGGAGCTAGCATGCCAGCGGAGTTTTTAGCAATTTGCGGTCGCTCTTGTTCAAAACGTGTTCTGTATTTTTGCCAGGGACAAAGTCGTGCATTTTGTTAACATGTTTGCTGGCCTTGTTTCAACTGGTTGTCTGTATATTTTACTAAATTCTCGCTAACCTTTCGTTATTCAGTTAATTAAGACTTTAGGTGGGAAACTGTGATTTACTGCTTTAAATTATGAACTACACATCCAACACTGAATAGCTCAGTGCAAACACAAAAGCAAAAGCTACCCAACTAGACGTAGTGGGGCCGAATAAAACCTCAAGTATCAGCTACTTGAATGTAAAAACGTTGCGATGCGGCCGAGCCGGCGGCGGCGGTCGCCAATTTACATTAAACGCGGCCAGCCCCGACCAGTGATAACTCACACTTACTTACAGGAGCTGCAAAACAAGTGTCCGACGAGCTTCATGGCAAATTGCCCCGCCATTGCCAATTGGGATCGTGATTGGCTTGTTTTGGACCCATAGCGTGACAAAATGGCAAAGATCAATGACTGTCTTGTAAATTAATGGAGGGTAATTATATTCTGCCTTGCCTTGAATTTTTGAAGAGGTATTTAATAAGATTAAAATATTCTAATAAACCCATTTCTACATGGGGAGAATGAGTATACCATATGTTTGAATATTACAATGTTTTAAAATAACCACTACATGAATGTAATTCGTGTCCTCTATAATAACATCTATTATCTAGTTTTCTCTATCAACAATGTTTTAATAACGTCGAAGTATATTTTTATTTTTTATATTGATGTCCTAGATAAAACTCGCAGGATCTGAAATTTTGCAATCAGATAGCTTTTCCCCGGCAGTTACCCAAGAGGATTGGATACGCACCGTTGACTTTTCATTGGATGATTTCTTTATTTATATTGCTACTGTATTAAAGTATCAAATAATATCATCACATTTCTAGGAAAAATATATTTTATTAAATAACAAAACGTTTTAATTTTAAATGTAGGTAAGCGTAGCTGGCTACTCTTCCCAGCCATCTGTCAGAGCCTCTATGCGAATGAATCTTCAAACATTCCGTAGCTGAATTCAAAATTACCTATTTTATGCGGTTTTTAACGTGGTCGCTTTGAGGAAGCCCATTTGCAACTATGTCGAACAAAACGGAATAATACAAGCCGTTGCGCGCCTTTGATATTAAACTCAATTTCATGCATTTATTAATAAAATGAGCTAACTCTAGAGTTCTGCGGTATTTATTATAAATAGTTTGTACAGAGTTAAAGTGATGCATAAACGGCATTGACTCTTGTTTAAACGAGTACGTTAAAAATGATAACAACATAAAACTTGAATAATATTGCTTAGCTGCACAGATAGAGCAAGAAATGTAGTTGATACGTTATTACAGTATTCAATCAGGAACGGTCTGATTGAATCGCAGCCAGGATAAGGATGGCCTCAAGATCACAGCCCGCATACTAAATTGTTAGCCCTTAGTTATTTATGCATCGTAAGGCAACATCTTAATAGCAAGCGGGAGTTATGTCCAGCCTAAAATAATATTTTGTGTAAATGTTTGAAAATAAACAAGCGGCGTTCAAGCGGTATGCTTTACCCTCATAATATGTCGTAACTTTGCAGCACAAGGTTGCCATTTTGCGGCGATTTAATGTCAGAATGAGTTTATTTACTCTAATGGCAAGTTTGAATTTCAAATTATTGCGAACCACAATGATGTTATAAATCACTTACCTTTGGATGTGCTCTTCTGGGAAAGGCCACTTTAGGATCAATCTGAAAAGAAAATCCACCATTATATTTTATGAAAATTGTACTCTATTATGTAAATGCGTTTGGAAATGGACGTTGGAGCGACGAATTTTCCGGGGAATCGTAACAATAAACATTTTATGGTTTAAAGCTTTATTCAAGCTTCGGAATAAAGTCAAGGTTTGCTATAAAGGTTAATAAGGGATGTGTTCCGACACGCTAATTAATGGATGGGAGCAAAAAATCTGTGAAAAGTTTCCCCTGCTAACTAATCATAGACCGCACGTCCGGCGGGGAGCGGGCTCGATAAATTCGCATCGCCTGCGCTGCAGCGGCCAGTCCCAAAATCCAGCCAGCAAAAAAGCATCCGACTGAAAATCCTGCGCCGCGGCCTGTCACTCGATTTCGCCCCTCGTCTTTTTCATGTAACCGAGCGCTACTATTTCATACGTAGCACTGTTTAAGCCCTCAGATTTTCTCTCGGCCGCGACTCTTTTTGCTCGTGCCGCGACGCCACTGACCGTTATAAACGCAAAATATAAACCTAAAGAAGCTACCTTTGACATTTTTAGAGGTAAAATGCTCCGTTTCCACTCGCGTTGATCATTTTGCCGCTTCTACGTTTTACGGAGTGCAGCGTTTTATGTTTTAAAAATAATTTACTGCATTTTTTTGTGTCATGGTATTTTACATTTTTGATGAGTTTTTATACTTTTATTTATTATACATAAATACCAGCTGACTTTCGAGTATCAATTAGCTCGGTTATAATTTAATACTTATTTTTTACACACGCAAATACTCTTACGCATTATTATTGTTAGATTGCCTGTATTAAACAAGCAGACTCGATGGACGTAACGGACGCAATTAATTTCCATTATTACTGTGAATAAAAACAGATAGTAGGTAATTCAAACACCATCGTTTTTAAATATATTCACATGTTGGGTGGTTAATTTATTAACTAATCTGTCTATACATTCCTAGAAAGTAAAAATGCGCTCGGCCCCACGTCGCTCATTGTAAAATATTTAGTGGAACTGCCAGGGATTTTTGTAAAGTTCTTTAAACGCTATACACAATAGATGCGCAGTAGGCATCCACGTCCGTAATTACGACGCAGGCGTAAGAGAATAATTTAAAAGATTTTGCCCAAGAGGACTGCATTATTACAATATCAGGGAAAACGGCTTTACAGCTTCATTCATACATTCTTAATTATTTAATTATCTTCTGAGTGCGCCGTGGAACCGCAACTGCAGAAAATCTACCTCAATTTGATTAAATTGGATTTTGTAAGCGAAATTATCTAATTTACATCAAATACTTAGGTGTTTATGAATTTTATGATGCATATCAAGGATAATAACTGTGCGTTCTCACATCAACACATTTTTAATATTAAGTCTTATTTGAATATTAATTACCCAATTATAAGAGTCCTAACCTAACTGAAAAGTGTAAGTCCATTTCATTAACCTCAACATGTATAAAGAACACTAAATAAAAGTGTCGTCGCATCTTATTATAATGAAGGTTTAATATGTGGCCACAAAAACCCTCAACACAAACAAAGAAAGGACTTGTAAAATGTAGCAAAGCTTTTAACCTCACGCAAGCAATTTTGTAAACGTTGTAAAATGACCACGAAAGTACACAGAGCAAGCAGAAAAATCATAAAACCCCAGATGGTAGCGTTAAAGCGATTAAGCGGGTCGATGATAAATTTTAACGAGTTATTTTAATGGAGGCGATCGCAGTCAGTGGCTATCCGGCAGCCTGCGTCGATAGAAATATAAGAGAGGAACAGGCCAAAACACTTTTCAATATTTCGCCCGTGATAAATGACCGGTCAGAAAATTAATTTTAATAAAAAAGTACTTTTCTTAAGTAGCTTAGGTAATCAGGTTACGAGGACATCATTCAATAATTTTAGTATCCCAGTTCATAGTAATAAAATATAGCGGTAATATTTTTAGGTCTTACTAAACGGTATAACTTTTAGGTCTTACTAGGATGATATTTACAATTGACTTACTGTAGGTCTAGCCAAGGTGCAAGGTTGCGAACAGGTAGATTATTGACGTGTAAAAGTGCCCGTGCGGCCTACTTACTGAATTTATCGGTCGATCTGTGATCAGCTAATAAATCCTTTAAATTTCGTCTATTTTCGAAAATCGTTATAGTTTAACGATAAAATAGCGTTATGCATCTTGAGTAGGCCCTCTAGAAAGTCGGTACAGGATCCTACTGATGATAGTGAGTAATTATGAAAATAAAGTCACGCGGTGATTTGGTTCACTTTATGGGTTGGAATTTCAACAATATAAACTCTTAGAAATCAGTAAAAGTCGGCCATTTTGGTGAGCTTCAATAATCGTCCCCAGCTTACTAACACGCGACTATATGACGCCTTGCCTACGCAATAATAAAAAGGGATGGCTGTACGTGCATCCGTGCAAAAAACGTGAGATAGAGATAGTTAGCGCGTGTCTTGATTGCGGCGTCAAATTCCAATAATTGCTGTTAACTCTAAAACTACGACATTTATTTAAAAACTGGTTTACCAAGATTAAGAGGTTGTGTGTATTATTGTCATTGTGAAAAGAGTGAAAAAGGTACGCGAATACATTTCCTTGACCGTAAATAACTATTAAATTAAAAATCATCGTTGAGAATCGTGATCGAAGATTCAACCAAAAACATGCGAATAAGGTGTCATGTTGAAAAAATAAAACTACTTAAGAAGGCTTAGGTTTCAAATCATGTTTTCACGTTTAAAAGTTTCAAGGGACATTAGCGTTATGGCTATTAGCGAAACACTTCGAATGTTACCATAATTTGACCTCTTAATTTATCGTTACACTTAATTTTTCTGTAACACTAGTGACAAATACTGTCAGTTCCGAGTGCAAGTGTGATAGCGATAGTTAGAAGAATATTATTAAAAAGGTGGAAGTACTGTTTGTTATTGTAAAGGGTTCATTTTCTTAAACAATTCCCCGCCATTTATCTGCTAATTATTAACTGACTGGCTTTAGTTGTCTCTTAGACTCGTAGGCAGAGCAGACAGAGTTACTGACTTTGGTCGCATGTTTCGTCGTCAAAACCGCTCAGCCAGCTAGAGGTCACCAACAATATAGCAGATTGCCTTTTTACGATATAGCTGCCTAAGTAGCAAAATAAATCTGTAATATCGTTCAGCGAAAAGTCTTATGTATTTTAAAAATAAATTAATAGGATTTATAGATCGCATAAAAAGCAGACGTGTACTAAAAGTTAACTTATACTCGTATGAAATTTCATGCTATCTCATGTTGTTTCAACTAAGTAAAACTTATGAACTACTTCACCTGACAGCAACAAGGACTCCCGCTCATGTGACAAACGACACAAGCAACTTTCTAAAACAATCATAAAGATCCTCAAACTACTGTTGCGCAAAAATGACAACGAAACATCGAAACGAATGTGACATTTTGATATGGAGCCATTTGCGTGATTACAATCGACGCAGTGGAGCCCCCCTAGCCACCTTCAACCTCCCCTTCCTACAACTTCCCTTTGCGATAAAGATTGACATCGCTGCTTTTAAATTTCAACGTATCCTATGTCAATACCTGCGAAACAAACCAAAGTACGCCATAAAATGCAATAGCTAAGACTGAAGATCATTTACGCTTGAGTTGCATTTTAGCTTGTCATCGTAAGAAAAGATTGTAGGAGAAAGTACATTAGTAGGATATCACTACGGTAGGAAAGAGCATGTAAGCTTTATGTACCTACTTAGTGCGATGACATCGGAGAGAAGTCGATTATGTTAAATTTTATATTAAGCAAACACAATCGATGTTCGCGTGGTTTACACGAGACGCCTCAAAGTGAACGTATAAAGCGTTTGTTCACTTTTTTACGGATAATGTGAGGGAATTCCCCGAACACATAATCCTGTTATACAACCACAGGGGTAAAAAGCTACAATTGTTGATATTGCGATGCAAACATCCCTCGTTAATACTACATTTATTTTCGAGAAAGAGTCTGTAGTTATTTTATAATTTGTAAATGTTAAGAGGGTAGAATTAAATAATTTACCTACAGCTAGAGCATGAAGTTTGTTGTGTTGAAATTATAAATTTGTTAATTTACATGATTTCAATACTAAAACCAATAGCGCTTAATTGCACTTCAGTAAAGTCAAATCAGGAGAGTTGTTTAAACTCACAATAATTAACAAGCATCCGGCGACTCGGTCAAAATGAGGGAGCAGCTGTAGTGCACTCTAAGTTACACATGTACCTCTTAATGACGCAGGTATACTGAGTGAAAATGGTAGCTAAAATATACGTGCAGACGACACGTAAATGTCGTCGGGACGGTATTAAGTGGGGACCGCATCATTTGCTGTTCAGTCAGCACCGCGCACTCCAACTACGCCTAATTGGAACGAGTTTGGCTCTAGGTGCAACACTCGAGCCGGTTCAAGATTAGGGGCGAGCTATTGCAAGTATATTCCCAACCGTTCCCTCTGAAATATTTGATGTGCAATGTGCGACTGCGGCCGAGGAGCGCTGCTCGCGCCATCGCCCACGTGCGCTAACTTGAATTAAATTAACAACAATATTTACCCTCGCAGCCGAGACAAATGATATTGCACAGTTTAGCCCGAGTTTACGTTTAGTGACGACTTATTGTACCCACATTCTTAGAATAAGCTAGTGAAGTGCCTCCGCGCCGCGGCGACGAATTAATATGAGCCTTGTTGAACAGAAGGAGAAATACGAGGCTGGGAACCACCTCCGCAAGAACGACTTAACGAGCCGCGACTTTACCGTGTAGACAAATTGCCGTGTTAAGAGGCGGCATTAAACCGTGCCGTTGTATCATGTTGCAACTCTTAAATACGTATAATTTTATTCTTGTTCCCACTTACCGTGATAGTCAGAAAATGTTTGGTGCAGATTGTAAGTAAAGCCTTTGGTTTAACGCGTAGAGACCGAGCCGCAGGTAATGACGCCGCCGGCGAAGAGGCTCGGCAAACGTCATTACTGGGGCACGCATAAATATGCAAGGCAGGTAACGCACATTTTCATGCGACGTCGCAAGAATTTTATCGCTCGTTTAATTCTGTAAGAAAAAAAAGGAATTCTTTCCGGTGTAACACGAGACAGGGAACGCGTGGGAACCGGCACAGCGGCCGGAGCCTACTCCTCACACCTAAGTGCAACCGAAATATATTTTCTCCATTTTGTCAGATATTACTTTCTCTTAAATACCGACGTCGAAAGCGTAAGCGGCGGATATTAAGACGTAATCTTATCCATCAGTCGAAGCTCATTCGTCGGGCGCTAATGTGGTGCTTCGCGCACCTAGTTAGAGGCGCCTATTACCGCGTGTTTTATTCATCGCCTTCGCCTTCGCTGTTTGTTCCACGTCCCCGCCGGTGACCGGAGTTCTAATGACACACGTCATTCCTAATACCCTTGCTAACTTACCTCTTGTTTATTCAAGTGAACTAGTTTCTTCGTATAAAATTCTTAGGCGCTTCGGTAAACTAACTTTACATTAATTTCAGAATAGACATTATTACTGTTGTTATTCTGAAAGAAATGATAATTACAAACTTGTTTATTTACAACTAGGGCAGTATATTTTATTCAGAGCTAAACGAATTATTTTTGAGTACTTAAAGTATAATTCTTAGCAGAACGAAGGGAGTTAAGCGTTACTAGCCCAAGACAAAAATAAAAATTGTTACGGGTGACTTGCTTGCTCACTTAATCTATGAGAATAATGAGAATAAAACTACCAGAAAAAATTTAAATGCAATAAAAAACGTAGGACTTAAATTGAATTCGTAATTTTGAGGGCGTTATAAGAAACTATAATAAATGTGCACTATGCACAGTTTGACCGATCTTTACAAAATAAACACTACTGTAAAATTATAAAATGTCCGCACAATATTATGTTAACAGCATTTTATTTTTCCTTTTCAAGAAATACCGCTCCAAGTCTTAGCAACAAATCAAATTGTCACAAGAAATTACTCTACGAGAGCATTTACAAAGCTAAGTCCTTTGAGACTTTAAGAAAACTGAGAGCTGACGATGAAAAAACACCGTCGTTGCGTACTGGTCGCAAGATCCGGCCAGCAGACATCCGGGGCAGATATTTGCAGTCAAAACAGACTTAGGGCGCTGCACTCTGCGCATGTCACTCCGCCTCTGTATTATTTAGTAACTCCAACGAGCTTCCGATGTTACTTTATTCCATTGTGCAACTGTATCTGCACCGGTCTCTGATGTCCGAGCGCGGGAACTTTGCTCAACTGACACGACTCCGGGAAACTTTTCGTGCATAGAATGAATGCCTGTCAGCCGAACGTAAACAGCGAACCGAGATGCTTAGTACTGCGAGGGTTTGGATATAAATTATAAACACGAATTGTACAGCCAGTGGGATTAATTCGTGTATGTGCCTCCAGATAATTAAGATATGTAAGCGGGTAATGCTTGGAGATTCCCTTTCCAATTTCAATATCATGTAGTTTTTTCGTTGATGTGTAGGTGAGGCAGCGGAGGCGGGATGTTATTTGTGGACCGGGTGCAAGTAAAGGACTCTATATTAAGCATTCCTGCGCCCTGATCTTGTCAGGTGGGCGGCGCAAGGCACATGACCTCAACTGAAACATATTATTTTTCAGAGCCACATTCAATTCTTTTGTTTTTCTTCTACTCATATTACAAAGCTAGACTGTCTTATTTTTAGATTAAATTCCACTTACTCTTCTAAATTTTAATTTTTAGCTTAAAATAAAGGTTAAACTATGAACGTGTTTATAATTACTTTTGAGGTTTATTCTTTTTTCAAAAAGTAAATACAGAGCGCCGGTAATATTTGCCACGAAAAGAATTCCTCTCCAGTTTCACAATTCGGCCACATAACGGAGCTTTTTGTTTTATCTCGCGCTGTATAAAAGCCCGTTTTAAAACTGCCTTTAAATCGTCCATCATTAATGAACTCGTTATAACATTAATTGTTGCCACAATCGCGCGGTGGCGCGGCATTAAAAATGTATGCGCACTATTTAAAGATTCCCATTTCGCGGTAGTCGCGTGTAGGATATTTACGAACGCGACTGGCCCAGTGCCCATTAAGGCAGATTACGGCAAAAAAACTGAACGAGCTCTTGGCGTTATGAGTTAATTTTGGAAGAATAACGCGGGCGTCGGTTAGTGTTTCCCTTTATTTGGTGTTTCGGCCGCTCGGTTTGTTTAAACGGGTAATCCAGTGCAAAAACACGCCGAGCTGGCGTTACGTGGTGCCACACACAATGTATGTGCTCGCAATTTTGTCCGAACGTAATCGCCGACGATAAAATCACTTAGCGCCTCCGGAATAACCGCTCTAGACTTAAACGAGAACTACTACGTGAAAAGCTTGTTGGATTTAGGCTGTGTGCGCTCGTTATATTTAAAAATTCAACTTTTTAAACGTTAGTTCTTAGAACGTGTGCTAAACTCTTTTTATTTAATTTTAAAATCTTGGGGTAAAGTAGTTTGTCAGCTGTTATGCGGAGTTGCGTAAGGTTTTTGATCCTGTTTTGAGTTTTTAGCTCTACGTAGCTCTACGGCGGTCCGTCTACGAGAAACTCGTAGAGACATCATGCTGTGTCTACACGTATTGATATTACATTGTTTTATTTCAGCCGGCATTACTGTCAAGTAATTTAAGAGCTATCATAATGTTTACGATACCATAGCAATAAATGGAAAGTCTATATATAAAAACTTGTTTTTTTTTGCAATTCCACTGCGGGCTCAATACAACTTTCTTAAACCATATTGCCCGTACTAATTATTTATTTATTGGCAAACACATGCAAGTTTACAGTACTTACTTACACATTATTACTGATTACACTGGGCAAGTCCAGTCAACCAATTTGATTCCTGAGTCACAATGGACTATGTCAACGTGACGTTGTAAACCAAATCATAAGACGTCCCTTACGTTTGGTTAAAAACGTCACTTTAACATAGTCCATAGTGGCCTAGGAATTAAATTGGTTGAATGTACAGGGGGCCTCGTATGGCTGCGTTTATCACGTGACAAAATGTGGATAAAAAGTCCGTCACTTTCTGACACGTATATGGGGGCCATGGCATGTCTATGAAAATCATTTTATGATGAGCGTAAAGGACAAAACTAATAGTTGTATAGCTCTGTCGTTTCCTCTCAGCGTAAACTGAAGCGCATAGCTTTGTCATGGAAAGCCCCTGAACAATAATAAGTGTAGTATGTTGAATTTAGATGGTTTCAATCAAACGGTAAGATAAAACCTGGCTTTCCTCGTATTATAAAGGCAAGCAGTCGACAAAGAGGATTTAGAAGTTGAAGATCGTGAATATTGATAATCCCTTCTACGAGCCCTATGTCCTAACAGAAAGACATTATCATGTGGAACTTTATAAACGTAATTAAAAGCTATTACATAACATTACTATTTATTAGTACAATGTTTAAATGTTTAAAGTTAACTTGTAGATAAAATAACAAAAACTAAGTATTAGAAAAGATTGTGAACTTATCTATTATTATCAAATTCAAATTACTTAATAATTATTACATTACAAGTAACAGAATAAACCTACAGTTACGGGTAGGTGTATATGTAAAGCTCTGCAAATAATTATTTTAACAGTTTTACACAATAGGAAAAAAAAAAATAGTTCTAAAATTAGAAAGATCCGTAAATTTAATTATTAGAGTGCTCCAAGCGCCGCGAAGTAAATTGTCTGAGTTAAAACTCATACTAAATTAAAAACACTAGCTTTTTTCTAATTCCAAAGCAACATTAAAAATAATCTGTACAACCCAAGTTATAATTAGTTATGTAGTGAGGTTTATAATTTATAATTATTAAACCAAGCGAAATTTCTGTACACTCCAACCATTAAAGTTTCTTGCGGCAGCCTCATGTAAAAAACTTCGGAAATATCCAGCAGCTTTCGCAGTTAAGTAATAGAGTTAACTCCATAATTCACAGAATGTACTCGCTGGAATAATAAAAAGCAAGTGTTACTAATGCCGATGGCGTGCTACATATTTTCGAAGGTGTCCAAAGAAAAAAGGAAGGCATGCGTGCTCGCTTGGTCTCGAATGTGTTTACAAGTTATGTAATAATTCAAATAGCGTATGTTAAAGCGGAGCAAATTTATGCTGCAGCACGGGAACGTACTCCAATGGGCTGCATTCGCAAGCATTTTATTTCCATGGGCGACGCAACTGGCCAGTGTCGTATTTTCGAATTCAACCAGAGAGCTCGGAACGTGTTAGTTGACAATATGGATTTATGAATGTGACGATATAAACGAGCTGTAGGTACGTGATCTGATTTATTGCTGTTTAGATATAATTAAAGTATCCTTCATTAGCAGTGGGAGGTTTTTATACTGTTATAAAAAACTCGAATTAACTGCTCTGTGAGGGAAGACAAGTTCCTTAAAACTAACGTAAACAATTTTCGAGAACTGACAAAATGTATGGAATTGACGTAAGCGCTCGACACGATCGGTTGACAGGAAATGTCAATCTTTCAATTACTATAACCAACACCGAATACATCTTGTCTAGGGCCCCTGTAATCAAACTAAACTACGAGAGCATCGGTGGCCTAGTGGAGTAGGGTGTCGACTTGTGATAGTAAGGTACCGAGTTCAAAACCCAGCTGTGACCATTTACCAATATTTTTTACTAATTTAAGTCCATTATCTGTTACTTTTACGGAGAAGAAATGAATCTTGAAGAAACCTGCACATTCGAACAGCTAGAAAGAGAGATAATAATAAAAAAAAAACATATAGGGGCTAAGTGAAGATGAAACACGATTAAAAAAACAAACAAAGACGATTATGTTGAAGTTTTGTTAACGGCAACAAAAACAGATCTGTGGATGCAAATTTATCAAGTTTTTGTTTAATTCCGGTAATTACATAAATTATTTCACATAAAAACTCTACTCGAAAATTTAATTAAAGACCAAACTCCTGACCTCCACGGGCACACATTCACTGTGATTACTGCATTTTGGATTAAGTGTAGGTATTTTTATCAATAAAACTTACCCTTATATTACTAATTACACGAGTTCTCATTCATGATTTTATGAAATAATGTTAAAATAACGAAATCATATAGATGAATAAATATATCCAGAACTATTTAAATGCTACTAGTAACAGATAATAACTGTATTAAGTTGTTTCATTCTATAATACGCACGGCTACGTTTAGTCTCGTTAAGGCTCACTAGGGGCCCGCAGTTCCGGCCGCGACAAAAGGAAACCGGACTCACCGGCGGGAAGAGAATTTTTAATTGGCCTCGAAATAAAAGCCTAACTTATCTGCGACAAAAACGCTTTTCAGCACGCAATTAATGGCATTTTGGATTAAATATTGGCTCATCAGAATGACTTTTAAACTTAGCCAAGTAATGAAATGAGAACAAAATTGATTGCTTTTACTTTTTGGAATTCCTTTCGAAAACTGGTGTTCATTTCGCACTTGTTTTTGGTTTAAATTGTTTTAATTAATTGAATAATGGCATTCATATGAATAAGTTTAAGTTATTACACGTGTTCGTAAGCGTAAAGGCTAAGGAATAGTAAGCTAATTAACTACTAATATATCTGATTTGCTTTTACAAAAAAACGGGCGACCAAAGGCACAAAGTACGCACAAAAAAAAATTTAAATACGCAATGACAGGCCTACTTCAATTTGCCGAATTATAATTCATAATCAAACTCACAGGTAAATTGTCTTTTATTATAATTATACGAAAGAGGTATGGCGAGCGAGAGTGAATGGATATATCGGTAGGGGACACCCCAACCGTACAGAGATCAGGTTCGCAATCTGCCTACTGAATAAGGGTCAAATTAAAAGCACCCGAACCCGACGTACGTACATGAAGAGTTGATGAATGCACCAGGCGTTCCATAGTCCCTGCCTACCCCATGGGGAGAGAAGCGTCAAGGTATTGTATGTTATGTAGTGTTATAAAATACGTGTATGTGTTTTAGGGTAGGTACGAATCAATTGCAACACTAGTTAAATGTCAAAGCGCAGTTAGCCGTTTGGGCGTCTTATTGCGTTGTTGCTCCACTAGAGTGCCTTGGGATTGTGTCATTCGATCGTTCTATTGAATGTGTTTGAGCTGTCGCTAGTAACTTAGTGTCAGCACAGCGGGCTTTTGACTGGGTCTTGAAGTTTGTTGGCATTTGAAGGAGCACTTTTTATATTTTGGTAATGCACGATTAGTTCATAATTAACTCGACTTTGAGTTCGTTTTTAACCCAAACACTTTGGTAAACCGGCTGTTACAGTTAAGAGTTTTTTTCGTTAGAACTTGGCTTAATACAAGATGACATGAGGAAGTTTTATACACTAAAACGGCTTTTGAACTAAGGTATAAACGCATTAAAAATGCGGGACAATACAACTAAAGGCTCTGTAAAGTTGCTGTAAAATCGATAAAACAGAAAAAACATTTATTCCGTTCAACCTCATGTAAAAGTTTATTGGAAAAAGAGCTATTTCTATAGCGTAAATAATAAGGTAAAGTTAGCTGCACTTGGGGTTTCCCACCAAGAATTTTCTTTAATTGTGGTAATAAACGTGTCTAACACATGCAGCCTATAATTATGTAGGTTGAAGTTTGAGGTGAAGTTCTATAAAAAATATCCTAGAACCAAATTGACATTTATATTTAAAATTTAAAGTAATTAGTTTTTGATCCAATTTAGTGGCAATCACTTTAATTTAGATACTTAAAATGTAGTCGAAATGCTGAAGTTGGCTTATAATATTGACCTCATAATTTATCTGTGATCTTCGAAATCATGGTATAAGCAAACAACCAGCCAAGAGAGGCATCATGATCTTACTTCCCAAGGTTTGCGACGCATTTGAAGTCCTAAGATTACAGTCTTGAGAATGCAAATGTCTTTGGTCACAGATCTTACTCACCCTAAGATGGCTTGCGTGTCCTTCGGCATTTCCATGCCGTTAAAAAAAAATTACCAGTACGTATTTTTTTGGAAATTAAATCCGTTAAATTAGTGCAAAACGTCACATTGCGTTAACGTGGCAGTCGGGCGAGTAACAAAGTGCATCATATTTTCGAGCGGCGGTTATGAAACCGCATAAAACATCGAACATTTCCCGCGTAAGTGAAAATTTTATTTTTACGCGACTTTTTCAACGTAATTTAAACGTTGCGTGATTTAGGGTGTGTCGCAGAACGCTATTTAACCAAAATGACAGACATTTGGGACACACGGGCGGCGTCGATAGGCGTTTGATCGCGTCGTATCTGATATTAAGGCGCTTACATTAAGCTGGGTCCACATTTGTATCATTTTGCTGATCACGATCACGTGTATCGTATCAAGCTCGCGTACCCTAAGTATGGACGCTCACTTTGGGCAAAACGTATCACTACCATCGTCGCGTGAAAAAATGCTTCTATACCAACCGTAGCGTAGCAGCGTATCGTGTCATAACGCCGTACCATTAAGCGTGGAAGCTCAATTTGGGCACACCTTATCACTTCTACTGTCCCATTGATGATCGGGGAAAAACCGCCTCGAGAACGATCACGTCGTATCGCGTATCAAATCATAACTTCGTATCGTGATACAGTATCCAAACACGTCCATACTTACCGATCTTGATATGCGTATCCGATCGCGAGTGTGCAGGGTACATAATATACGCGTTTCAACATCGATCCCGAGCGATCAGATACGGCGCGCGGTACGATCGCGCTGTTTTTGCGTCCGCACTAGCGATCTTGATACGCGATGGAGATACGATACGACGAAATGATACAAATGTGGACCCAGCTTTAGGTGATTTAGCTATGCTACAGCTGCTTTGTTTAACCGCGCGACTGTGGACTTTATGAAAGTATACTGAAACGCAGAACCAAGTATCCCACTTTATATGAAATGTTCTTTAAAAGTATGATACTTAGTTTTGCGGTCCACTGTAGTTACGCTGCTACACCGTTGCTATTGCGTCTTAAGCAACTGATATCCAACCGTTATTGTTTGAACCCCGATCCTAACTATGTAACCGCAGTATTGTGAACGTGTCCTACGTTGCAGTTCTTCCGATGCATGACAACACAACACGCGAAAAGTAATCAATGACTTTCTCTTAGAATGTAATTGTTTAGGTTAAGCATTATGATTGCATAAGAGCCCATGCAACAAGATGTAAATGCATCAACTAACAATAAGTTTAATTACAAACAATCTTGCTATAGTGGTTTTTAAATTTCAAGAGAGATTACATATCTCTGACTTGACGAATGTTTTTTTTTTTAATTTGTCATATTTCTATATAGAAATATGGCAATATTGTATTACAGACAAACATATTGTTTCTCTTATCTTATTTTCATTTTACTATTTGCTAATTAACTAACCAATTGTATTCGCTTTCATGTTATTATGCTATCTTGTGTTTAATTAAATACGCGTACACAATATTTTATCAATGATTAAATAAGCTGAAGTTCTCAGTAAAGCCAATAAAACTAGCGTCTAGTTTAGGTTTTAACATGAATGTGAAATAAGTCTTGCTTTTTATTCAATGAAATACTCTAAATAAGCTTATTATTTTATAATAAAACGCTGTGTTTTACTCTCTACACTGACATTGTTATCTCTTTCGACCATGGTCACTTTTAATTAGTCAGTTTTGAAATTATTAAAAAAAAAAGGTTCCAATTCAAATTAGGCACTTGTAGTGTAAAAGGTATTTTCTATCATAAAAATGTACTCTCTTTCCCTTTCCCTATCAACGAATAGTCGATTCTTTTAAGTATTCGTTTTTCTAGAATAAGTTAATTACTATTCCTTTGAGGACTTATCGAATCGGTCCCTCAGCGCAAAATAACTGGAAACTACATTACTTCATATTGTTGGATAAAAAGGACAGAAAAAATACTGTTTTCGTTTATGTTATAAAATAAACTGATTGCTTCTTTTAAGTCCCTATAACGGTGGATATTTCGCCTTACCAAGGTTGCTTTATTAATTGCCTGTCTATACGAGAATATAAACAACTCAATTAATTATTGGTATTTTTACTGGCAATGAGAGCCCAATCGAGCACACAGGCCACCTGATTGTATGTGGGATCGGAGACATTTGCATTATCAAGACTACAATTTCAAGACAAAAGATCTCTAAGATTGAATGCCTCTATGGTCCTAATTATCCCTTTTTGTTGGTGTTACCACAATTGCTTTTACGTGGTACTTTGATCTTAAGAGGCCAAATTTGCTAAAGTCCGCAGTGTTCCACGATCTGGATCCCATTAGCCATAACGCCTTTGTCTGTTGTTTAAATATTTTAAAATTAATTGTTTTCTCTTGAAACTGTTAAACGTGAAAATACAATTAGAAACAAATACATTGATAGTGTTATTTCTCAAACATTACGAAAACTCTACGATCCTTAACAATTTTTAACTTATTAGTTGAGTATTTTAACTAATTTCTTAATATTAAAAAACCGTTGTTTAATTAAAAGTTGTGGTTTTATAGTACGAGTAAACAGCATTATTTGAATTTGACGCTGCAATTAAGGCGCGCGCAATCCCCATCTCAGGTTCTTCTCGCAAAATTACATAAAGCCATCCCTTTTAATTTCTGTGTGTGGTATTAAGTAGGATCTTAAAGTAATGGTTTTATGAGTAACGCTATTTTTGTTTTTCTTGTTCTAACTTGTATCGTCATGACTGAGGGTCACTACTGTAATTAGTGGTTGCGTGGTTCACCATAGCTCTCCAAGGCGTTTCGTCTCCGGTTTGGCTAGACGTCTGCAAATTGATTTAAACAGACTTCGGTTTCCCTTTTATCATTTTTGTGGTGGTAGGACTAGGACTACTGCTGGTCCTTTTTTGTCATTTATGTCCTCTAATAAAATACACTTTTTATAAAACACTTCACCAAACTGCGGTAACAGTTTGTCGGCGAATTTTAAAAACACTCTTAATATATCTAATGCGACTCTTATATTAAAATTAGAACATTATGGTCTGTCAAATAATTCTCTAAATCTTATGTCTTCATATCTTAGTGATAGAACACAAACAAAACAAAAGACAAACAAAAAACAGTCCTTGGGAGCAGCTGTTAAACTAGGTGTGCCTCAGGGCTCTGTATTAGGTCCTCTCTTTATTTTGGTTTATATTAATGAATTACCACCCACGGTAGGTAACCTTTATGACATTGTGCTATTTGCTGATGATACATCATTAATTTTCAAGGTAGACCGAAAATCCGTCGATTACAGTAGGATAAATGCCACGCTAGGTAAAGTACTTAATTGGTTTACTAGTAATAATTTGCTACTCAATGCTAAAAAAACTAAATGTGTTAGGTTCGCTTTGCCTAATGTTAAACCAGTAGAATCTAGTATATTTCTGAATGATGAATGTTTGGAAATGGTAGATATGGCGCTTTTCTTAGGGATAACCATATATAAAAATCTCCATATAGCAGTACTAGCAGGTAAATGAAGTTCGGCAGCTTATGCTGTTAGGAAAATCAGGCAACTTACTAATGTTGAGACAGCTCGCTTAGTTTGTTATAGATATTTTCATAGTGTCATGTCGTACGGTATTCTGGTTTGGGGAAAAGCTGTTGACATACAGACTATATTCGTATTACAATAAAGAGCCATTTGTTCTATATATAACCCTAACTCCCGTGATTCCTTAAGATTACCTACTATTTAAAGAAATTAGTATCTTGACAGTAGCATCACAATTTATTTATGAGAACCTTATTTATTTCATTAAAAATCGAGACACTTTTATTAAGAATTGTGATATACATAATTTGAATACAAGATATAAAAATAAAATTGCTATTAAAAAAAAACTTGTCCGAAAAAAGAGGGTATGTTTTTGACCTGCGTCGCTTTTACCTAACGCACTCGCAATTGAAATCGGCTTCAAAGTGGAACAATTGTTTTCATTTTGTATGCAGACTCGCCTTCGGACTGTCAAAATGAAAACGATTGCGATTGCGAGTGCGTTAGGCAATAAGCCTTCTGTATGTATAGGTAATGTTTGGTTCTTGGTTTCCTCGCATATGCGGAACGTGTGGACCGATTTCGACATACGAGTCGTTAGATTCGTCTTAGCGTCGGGAGTGTTACATGGTTTTTAACAAAATGGCGGATTTAGAGACACGAATGCTCGGAGTGCGAATGTGTCAATGCGAATGCGAAATTAAATGAATCATAAAAAAATACGATTTTATTCATAATAAAATTAACATACAAGTGTTACTACTAAATACAATAAGTGTATTGTTAATAGTCGAAGTTCAAAAGAGACAGTGCATACATTCTCATTATCTAAACATTCGCATCGATTGATGCAAATGAGGATATCGATGCGTATGTTTAAAATGATGCGAATCATTCGCATAACCGAATGCGTATGTTCGGAACGTCCTGATCATGAGTATGAATGTATATAGACGACAGTAAAAAAATATGCAGTGGAGTTTTTAAAGCGTGGGCATTATTATAATATAAGTTTTAGAAAAAGGACAGAATTATATAACTACTACAACTCTGTCCTTTACATTCTCCGTAAAATAAACTTCATAGTAAACTTTTTTTATGTAAGACTTTATTTATACCATTTTTATTCAACCATTTTTTCAACAATATACCCATTGGCGTGACCTCCGTTTTGCCGCACATGTGCACGCCGTTGTTCAATCGTAAACATTGTATAAATATTGATGACGCAGAAAGCAATAATGTTCAGGCATACTCCCGAAAAAGTGCCCGGCAATTTATGACCTAAAGACATGCGATTAAGTTTTCTGCCTGGAAACGGCAGTCGACATTGAAACCAGTTTTTATATCGATAGGCAACGATTTCGAAAGCCACGAAAGTAAGGCGGCTTACTATGTAAGTTTTGTACGCTAGAAATAGTTTAGTTTGTACGGGCGTCGCAGTACATGTTACTTTATTGTTTTTGGTCAAATGCTTCAATAGGCCTTGAATAACGACTCACGTCTCTAATCAATGGTTCTAGACCAGATGCTTACCGCTAACGTAAACGATTTTCAATACCTTACAAAATGTATGGAATTGACGTATGGCGTTCGACGCGACCGTATATATTTTTACGCTTACGTCAATCCTATATATTTTTGATAACGATAACGAACGCCAAATACATCTTGTCTAAGGCCTCAGGTTTACTTGTAAGTACCTATTACGTAGACATATGAATAAACACTCACGCCCAGGAGCTGTAACCATAAACTATATTGCTTCAGACGTGTTTACGTATAGTGAACGTTACGATATCTATTGTTTATTTGACAAAAAACAATACGATGACAATGTTAAAAGCAATATGATTGTGCCACGTAGGATTGAGCCCAAAACTAAGACAAACACTAGTCCCTCATCATTTCTTTTGGTAAGTTATAGAGATGCCGTGATTAATTTCAAGACACGGATAGCTTATTTGATAGTGACCCTGCCTACGAAGCTAGTGGCCCTGGCTTCAATATCCGTTAAGGTTAAATATGTTTTGGTGTAATAAGGATAAATACTCACTCCTCAATCATGCGGTAACCTACTGATTTTGACCTAAAGCCTTTTCTTAATTAATAAATCGCATTGTCGTACAATACATAATTACTATCCAGGTTCCTTCCACTCAGGATTCCGTTGGTAACAACACAGCACGAATTAAGCTCACAGTTTATATAATCTTCGAAAATCACAATGGCCATACTTCCTTGTATCCATCCTATTTTACACTTTGTGTCTAGATCTATTTTATTAGTTTCTAATAAACACAGTAATTTTATCGACTCCTTGTGTTCGTGTAAAAAATATAAAAAGCATCTACGTTAACTTTTTAATACTTTTTTAAATCAACATAATCCGATACGTTATGGTTCTATCTTAGCGCAATCACTGTCACTGGCAGCAACAGAATAATGAGGAATATGAGAACATAGAATGTTTACAAATACCTACTTAGAATCCACTATTGCGATCTTCCGCGTTCGTTTTATGTAAATTGAGAAAAGCTCTCTCTTCCCGCTCGATTTGCCAGGCTTCGGCTAATCTTCCGACGTCGACTACAATTTAATCAAAGTAAACAACGACCGGCGCTGTAATTTATCTAGATTATTTCGTGGCGAGCGATAGTAATCGACTTTTTTCTCCATCTGTACACAGAATACTCGGAATGGAAGCTCGTAATGTGTCTCGAATCCCAAGATACTAAGATGATTATTATCTACATAAAAGGCTACGTTATATAAATAACAGACTGTTATATTTTTGTTGCGGGATTTGGCGCAACTATAACGTTTTATCGAAATAGTTTGCCTTAATAAAGCATTCGCAACAGTTGACCCATTCGTCTGTTTCAGGGACGTGAGGGCATGATAAACGACCAATGTATATAATATACGACCGCAGTTACTTGTGGTTTGAGAATGTTCCATTTTATAACCACGCAATAAAATAATAAACTGTTAGCAGCCATATTTGACCTGAATGCGCCAAAAGTAGCAAGAATAGGTAAGTGCTTAAGTAAAATTAAGGAACATAACTTTAATTTTTGACGGAGTTTTCTACATAGTTAGCTTTCAACAGCCTTGACTACTTCACCTGAGAAAGATAACTCCAGTGAAGAGCTCAGCGCAAAAAAAGGACTTGCAGCTACCTCATTGTACTAGTAATCCTACTAATAAACCGTTGAAAATGTTTGAAATTTTACATTACTCTACTAAGCCCAACTAAGAGTACATGTACCTACCTAACAGTTCCACTCCTTAAGTGTTTACCGAATTTATTTACCTTATAAATGAGTTCGATAATTGTGTCGATAAAAGGATTTTCTGCTGGCACTAACAATTTATATTACCGTTAAAGCTCATGCGCCGACAAAGCGACTAAAACGAATTTATGTCACTTTGGGTATGTCAGTAAAATCTCGCAAGAAATCAAGGTATAGGCTGCCATGAATAATATACAACTAGGGTTGGGAATATGTACACGATAATCTCTCTTTTTTGTCCGAAAAAGTGCTGATCAATTGAATTGATTTAATATTATTTGTGTCACAGGTTATTAGATAATTTGTAAAAACTCTTATGCTTGTACTTTCACTTCAGATTCACTAATTATAAGTTTGTATAGCCAAAGGTTGGAAATGTAGTTCACCAAATATACAAAGAATAGTATTTTAAGCCATTAGTAGTGTATATTTAATAATTAATAAACTTACCTTTTTGCCGTCTAATTCGTGTATTCCTTGCGCTAATACTTTGTCTACGCTACCAGGGTCGCCAAACGTGATAAAGCCAAAACCCCTGAAACAAAGAAAAATCCTAAGTTAAATTCAAGATTATAGAAACACAAAACATCAATATCGACGGTTCTGTGACTCAACCTCGTATATTGAATAATGTCCAGTATAAACTGACTCGCACCAAGTATGCACTCGCGACAATATTCTGTATACGAGGTTGAGTCACAAAACCGTCGATATATTAAATTTGTTTATAGAAATATATAAAAATTACCAAATTCTGTCAAACTGTGTAGAAGTTTGATGGCAAATATACACTTATTCAGTTTTTGTCGAGCGATACCTATACATGCGCGACATCAAGATTTATCAATATTCAAAATTTCAAGTTACTCAGTTTGCCGACAAAAACCTCTAAGACAGGCGGACGGACACAAAAGTGATTATATAATGGTTCCGTTTTTTCTTCTTAGGTACGGAGCCCTTAAATGGGTAGGAGTTAGAAATACGTCCTATATTTTAAAGCTACATATTTTTTATCTTAATATAGAATACAAGAGCCATATCTTCGACTTTATTAATAATTTATCGAATAACTATTCTTAGTATTTAATTCTGTAGATATTTCTATCTCCCGTCGCAGCAGTTAACATTTTGTTGTTGTTATATGTATGAACTTCCTTCACCTACTCGGTTATAAAAAGCTGTCCAAGCAATACAAGTTATCTTGGACTAATCTTGAGCAGAAATAGCTTTCGATAAAAGTACCTACTCTGACCTAAAACATAATATCAGTAATTATATTAAAATTGTCGATACAGGTTAAAAGAAATTCCATAGCAATGCTGGTATTTAATAAACAAATCAATATCAATTATTGTCCTGTATTTTAGTTGTGTCTTAATAAATCCATAAGCACCCTTTAATTTTTGTTTTACAAATCATGATTCCTGAATTTGTGCAATAAATTACACAATCGCACCTTCGGCATTGATATTTTGCATTTAATCAGCATCACTAGGCGACAAAAAAAAGTGTTTATGGAGATATTTTATGTTTCTGTTTATCTTTATAAATAAGATTATCGTTTCGTTATTGTTGTAATATTATGTATCTGTTTTTCGAGGGATCGAAGAACGGAGTTTTGTAAGAAAGTTTACACTAGTGAAGGTTCTATGTTAGTCAGTCATTGATGATTTTGACCTTTATTATGATAGTTAGTCCTTCAAATTATGGAAAATTGACTCTATCAACTCCGGTTATTGATTTAAATAAGAGTTATCTTAAGGGTAATGCCTATAACCGTCACACCTACCTTTGGATTCCAGTTTTTCCTTCAATATACCTTTTTTTAATCAACCTTATCATTATACACTATGAATTATTACAGACAGCAAATGAGTGTGCCTAATCGTCAAAAGATTTGTGGACACATATTTCTTACTCTTTCCTCACAATCTCAGAGCAACTTCTTCAAACTGACGCAGAAGTAGGTGGAACTAAAGTATAAAATAAGAAATGTCTTCAGTGTGTACTGACGTCGCAGCAGAGTAGACGGGCCGATAGGTGGCTCTGATTGCGCGTCGCGCGTCCGTCCACCCGGCGACACTAACGACGTTGGTATTTATTTTGTTCCAACCTTCAAGTTTGTTTGCAAACTTTCTTAAGTAATAAAATAAATTAAAATGATAACTTCCACGTCTAAGGCGTCCTTTTAAAGCGATGTATTTCTCAGCATCTTATTTACGGCGCCTTTTTCTTGCTTTTCTTTAGCAAGTTTTCTGCATTGAAGTAATGAGTTGTTAAGGTTAATGTGAAGTTACTTAAGTGCAATTAAGTTTTGAAGTTTTGGATTCTTTTTTCAAATTATATCTGTAAAAAGTATAAATTAATCTGTATACTGAGCTCCTTTATCGTACGGGGCTTTAGACATTAATTTAAAACCTATATCATATAAATACCTAAACGGTTGTATTCTTTCATGTTATCTTTTACAACCACAGTCTCAAGGTCAAATGGTTAAATAATAAAATGGCACGCACACACATTAATTTAAACAAGTTAATAACGCAGCGTTTTCCTGAATAAGCGGGCAGCGGCTCGCGGCCGGCAATAAATAATAAAAAGCCTTCTCCACTTTAGGACTTGCAAAAATCACAATTTATAGAGCATTTTAATTTCACTTAGCCGATCCATATTTTACATGTGGAGGCGCGCCCGACCGTGCCCGACTCGAATTAATACTAAATTGAAATTGTAAAAATGGAAATACAATTTTCTTGTTGTACGAGTACTCGTAACGTTCCAGCCCCTAGGTGTAGAGGAACCGAGATGTTTTATGTAACACTATCACCTTTAATTTCAGTGAGTGGGTCTTTCAGAAAGCAGAATAGACCTCTGGCGATCTTTTTTTGTTGCTCCTATGTACTTTATTTAATCAAATAAGGCGTTATACCAATGACGTACTCGTGAATTAATGTTTGATTGTACGTTTAAGAAAAACGGCGTTTAATTTTCACCGCGCCTTTATCTTTGTTGGTTATATTGCGATAAAATAAAACGATACCCCAAAAATTGAGTTAAGACCCTTTTTCTAAAACGCTCGCATCACAGTCGTATACACCCTCGAAACCGTATTAAATCAGGCAGGTCTTTATAAGATTCATGACTTAATACACTCGGCACTCATATTCGTATACAAAAACATGTAGAAAAGGGCGCTCGTGTAGGGAAATTGAAAATAACGAGGACCTCCGTTCGCACCGCGCATCAAGCCGCTTATATGCGGCGCGACCACCAACCGATGACCTATCGCCGGCCTTTCGATCTTCCCTATCTCCTCTGATCTTTTCATCGATACAAGAAGCGTGGGAGCTCACAGATACTTGGTAGCACTACGGCAGCTACGAGTGGAGAGGCCCTTTACCGAATAGAGTTACGTCCTACTTATCTTTAAGGAGACGATGCCTTATTTTCATCCACTCGCAAGAGGAACAACTCAATTCACTCGAATTTATCATTAAATCTTGTAAGGATTTTGCAAAACCTGTTGCCAAATTCGTGAATATTGTTCTTCTGAAATAGAATGTTTATTTTTGAACTGCAAATAAATAACCCTAGTATTTAGCGAGCTACTAGTGTCAGTTTAGCGGGAACTGTGTTGTGGTTTCCTGTCCCTCTTCGGTTATGCACAATGGAGCTTAAACGGCTCAGTCGGTAGCAAGCGTAACCGCGCTCCCTTAATTTATGGATGGCGAGATTTTGATACTGCAGCTCCAGTAGTTATCCTGTTATAACTAAACGAGTCCGGTTGTGGCTTGACCGCTACACGTGTCTGGTGGCTTGCTTACGTCCTGTTGTGGGAGCGAAAATAAATAAAACGCCACTTTTCCGAATCCTCTCTTGCAATTGCTGGCGCTCTCCGATACCGACGGCCAATTTTTCTAAAGTTATGATCACCGATGTTTCTGGTTCGGGGTTGATTTAGAAGAGAATTATGTTGTATTTTTGGAATGTATCGTCCGAAACTTGGAAGTTATTTTACAATTTTACAATACGTGTATAACAGTGCACTCAAACAGTACACTCAAAACCAAATTACATACATATCGATTTAGTTCTACTGACAATTACAATTAAAGATAAAAGTTAATTAATATGCCCAACCCACAGTAGAGTTATTTCAAATGAGCCCATTGTTTTCCACGGCGTTAGGTTAGGGCCGAACTATCGAAACGAGTCCGATAATCCACTGGGCCATTGTGTTTGAACAAAACTCCAAGAAAATAAATATAGGACGGGGTTGAGGCAAAACCCCAAACCGCAACGTCAGGAACAAATAGCGGTAACTCCCGTATTCATGGCTCATGGCTGCAGCTTCGGTGGGAGCCGATAGCAATTACCGGCGGAATTAATATCACGCCCCAAATGTTGCTCGCACATTTATACGTATCGAGTGCAATATTGTCTCCTTTATTAGTTGCCGGGACAAATGCCGCCGCTGTCGTAATTCCACCCTTATTTCGGTCGTCGATTGCCGCCTTTCTTATTTAATCTTCACGATAATTAATACTTCTTACGGCCTCTCCGGCTACATTTCTGGGGTTGACGTGGTCACCTTTTCAATTTGTATTAGTTAGGTGTAATTAACTCCCTATTGGATTACGCAGTTGAACGGAATATGATTTAATGCGGCAGCGCTCTGCGAATGCTGTTTTGAAACGCGCCGGGCTTTGTGTGCCGTGACTGTACAAGTATTGCCCACATAATCCACAGCAAAATTAAGTAAGTAATCCAATAATTAATCTAAATGGACCGTACAGCCGAATGGTTCAAAACAATCAGCCCTGCCGCAAAATACGTGCATTAAATGAAGCGAATCGCCGCCTCCGGGGATCCCTGATAAATTAAATTGATTAGAATCCGTTCGATGCCGGCGTCGATGTAGCCTGTACAAAAATAAGGCCCAGCGAAAAACAGCCGCGGCTCATGATCAGACCTCTTTTAATATCTGCAGCAATGTTGTATTGGTGTTACATAATAGCAAATGTGTTCATGATTTATTATGTGCAAGGAAATACTACTATAATTTATTTAAAAATTGAGATAATACGACCACAATTAGAAAAAAAAACATAAACTGCACATATAATTCTGTATCAAAACTAAATATTACGTATTTACATTTTACTATCTGTCAAAATAACGTTTTGGAAGTCTATTTTTCTAGTGAAAAACATTGTAACTTTCTGCTCAACTACAATTACCAGCACCCCCGATTTCTAATCTGCCTAGCGCTCCCGCCGCCCGGCGCAGGTATACCTGTCACGTACTCGCAAACATTTTAAGTATAGCACCAAAGTGTTCAATAAAGTGGGGCTTTTCACAAATTCCGTTCACGTAAGATTTAACTGGCGATTAAAATTTAAGCTCGAATTTAGACGGCCTAATCTCGGCGTTGCACCGCCTCACTGCATTTTCGTATAATTTTATATAATGAAGTCGTCAGCTATCTATTTAGGTTGTCGAAGTCTGTGCGGGAGTACAAGTAGAGTATGTCGCTGTAGCCGGGCTTATCGGGTGCAACACAGGCCTGTTTATTTATTAGCAACCTACTAGCCTAGTGGCATCTCGCGACTTATGCTTGTGTTGACTACAAGTTTGGCTGCGCAGCTATTGCATTGTGCTTGAGGCTGGTGTCTGATAAACTACCTTTGTCGCCGCAGACGCCGGATGATATTGTGAGGTGTATTAAGGCAGCAACTTGCCTGCGTATGTTATTGGGATATGTTCGAGCTTGCACTTGGTGAGTGCAAGTAATTTAGTGAGCACTTCAGACGAAAATGTTTTGAGTTGAATGTAACATAAAACCATTTATTGCTTATTTGGTGTAAACATTGAATTATTGTCAGGATCGCGGGACCGCGGTGGATGCGAAAAGCACAAGACCGGTCTGAGTGGAAAGCCTTGGGGGAGGCCTATGTCCAGCAGTGGACGTCTTTCGGCTGACATGATGATGATGATGATGATTGAATTGTTTTTTTACGATATGTCAACTCCAGATGGAGAAGAAGACGGGTCTTTGTTATTGGCTCTTGTAATTTTCTATCACACACCTTTAAAACTGCCTTTTTCCGAATATCCATTAGTCTTCGTTTTTAATATTTGGTGATTTCGATCGCTTCGATTTGAGTCTTACAATGAGAATCTTTGCGTTAGTTAAAAAAATGTGCCAAAACATCCCAATAATTTAAATTCACAATACATTCAAACATGTTGTAACGTAATGAATCATCCCTATTCATTTGTTAGCAGTCTGCATCCATTGTTTGCCGATTGCGTACAAGGATACCGCGATAGAGGTTGTATACTTAGTTAATAATTACATTAGCCGTCCGGATCCCGCTTTATTGATTATGGATACAGTATTTGCGTTTAGGTTGTCGTGTATGTTAATAACTGAAGAGGAGGTCAAGATGCCGGATGGATTGAACCAAACTGGACACGACATGTGACGATTATTATAGCAGAATGTCCACACATCACTGTAATTTGAATCTTGTTATTAGCTGTAAAAGTCGGACTAAAACTCCAAGCAGTGGAAGAGACGGTTGTGTGGCCGTATCCATAGAACTATCGTACAGCATACTATACGAATAGAACTTGAAAGGTTTTAACAGGTCTGTATATATTTTGTAGTGTCTTAAACGCTTGGTATTACGTTTATTATTATTTTATTGAAAATAAAATACAACTAAGTGACATGAAATTCGTTAAAATATTGTTTAGACAATTTTGAATCTATATTTTTACTTGAGAAATGTATACAATTTCAGTTTGCATTTAAACGTCAATTCAGCAGAAATCTACAACTTTAAAATTCTAAGCATACGGTCGAGTCCTTGTATATCCCAAGTACATTTATTATAGTGATAATTGTACAGTGAAATAGGTCCTGAGCTGTGCTTTATAAACCTAACCATTCATTCTGTGAAACACGTAATCAGGCGTACCTCCACCACACATTAGCATACCTAAACATTAATTATTTAGTTCTAGTAATAGGACACTGTTCTAATTTTATTAACGGTAGTCCCGAATGGGTCCGTAATCCTAGTATAAATTATGCGATTACAGGATCAAATCAGTTACTTATTCAATCCGTCTCTAGGTCAGGGTAATACTGAAACCTCTGGAAACGCTATGCCGCAGAGCAAACACGTGTGCCCGTATGAACAGGAAATTAATTAATTGAAATACTATCACTGAATCAAATAAATATTAATGAACGCTGTTACTGAATTATTATGACGGCCAGTCAGTGACAAACCATTTTGGAAATATGACGTTTCGATTCAAATAAAATAATGTGATCCAGTCAAAAGTTGGCCTCTGTGGGATTGTCAGATATTTAAATAAGCGCAACTCATTGCGGTTTTATAATTGATATTGCATTTTTAGAGTGTTTGCGGTAAATATGGAATGAAATGTTAATGACATTGGAAAAGGTTTTCGATCCAAAATTGTATTAGTAATGAACGCAGAAGCACTCCCGAGTCCCGACTACAAATGTTTAGTTTTCAGTTGCTAGAAATCTACTACGCAATGTAATTAATTTGTGGTTAGAAACGGAGGGCTCCCCATCCTGGATTAATGGATGAGAATTACAAAGGCACACACTAGACATTATTCTTTACATTTCAACCTTATCGCTTGAGCTACATGGAAAATACAAGAGACGTATTAACTAAAACATTACGAGTACATAACGTGTACACGGTAATAAGACGTCTAATCACCTGAGTAACTTTTTAAGATACGATTTGTAAGTAAGGAACCGTGTTATTACGTACGTAATTTTTGTGCAGTGCAGATAATTTTAAAAGTGAAAAATATAACTTTACATAATGCAAACTACAATTTGAGGTTTAGACGTCATTTTAAAAGTGACTAGATAATAATAATAATATGTTCTTTCCGCATGTGTTTAGTTATTTGCAATACTTTCAACAAAAGCCAAGCCTTTGTTAATTAAAGACCATTGCTAAGCAACGTATGTGCCAATAAGTAGTTTAAATTTAATGTATTTTAATAAACCTGGTCGTGAATTGAAAGAGCTACCGCGCCATGCGCCACTCTAAAGCTCTTCGCAGGCCGGATGGTAAGCCCAGGTGAGATCGCGTGAAGCCTGTGACATTATTTCGTTCCTTGAAAATACATTAAGCAATAGTTGGCCATTAGGACGGCGTTATTTGACCAGGCGGAGCTGGCGTGCCACAGGGCCGTTTTGCTTCCACGAAATTTACACAAGCAGATACCCACCCAGACGGTCAGATATTAAAACGTCTGCAGCTTTTGTGCAGGAAACTAACTGGAATCGTTTAGGGCGAGAGCCTGAGCGTTGGCGGGAATATAAAAGTTTATGACTTATACATAAAACGATTTTCAAATCATATTTATGAGTGTCATCCGAACATCTGCAATGGCTAGTTCGCGAGGAAATTGAAACCGTCGAGTGCATAACGCTTTCACGAACAATTTAAGTTGGTATTGTGCTCAGGACCCCGCGGACGATGCGCTTTTTGCAATGGTCAGCGGACCCCGTCAACTTTATTGTTGTGTTTTGTATGCCCCACCCCTTTGGTGTCTTTTGTTAAAATGTTTGTGCAATTTACCATATAGTGGTAAGCTCTTGAAATGTTTTGGTGAAACTAACACTGTTGTGTTGTCATTCAGAGAAAACACGGCTATTATCCGAGTATATTGTTTTTTTCTAACTCAAAACATGATCTATCTGGTTTTGGCAAAAGGCCTCTCCCTTTTGCCAAAACCAGATTGATCATGGTTTGAGTTTGACAATATTAAATGAGAAAATGGTATGTAATGTAAAGACGAGTTACATACATATTATGATATTTTGTAGCTAAGTACTTAATATATAATAATGTTCCAAACACTAAAAGAAACTAAAATATTTAAAAATTATAATATGGCGTCCCAAACACCAAACTACATCAGATTTAAAACATATTGCAAATGAAAATTTTAGAGGAGTAAAAAAATCATCATTCTCCACTCTCGTTCCTTTTTTTTTTTTTCCTAGCCTGTTTTTGTGTTCCACTGCTGGGCAAAGGCCTCCCCTCGTTTTCGCCATTCGTCTCTATCCAGAGCGCACTCCTGCCAATCCCGCGCAAACGACTCAAGGTCATCTCGCCATCTCCTTCTGGGTCTACCTCTGCTACGATATCCATCGCGTGGAAGCCAATGGGTGGTGTTCTTTATTTCTACGAAAATATTAAAACACAAAATATGCTTCTTAACAAAGGCTTTATCACTGGCTCTATGACATATTAATAAAAATCTACAATATCCCTTCGAGGTTACGAACTAGAGTACGGTTTTTACTACTTGAACTATTTACATGATTAATTTAAAAAGTCTCTCTCTATCTTGCAAAACCAATAAAATGCACTTCGATACAATTTTGTCTTTCACGATACTATCTGCGGTTTACAGATCCTTCATCATTTTAACTTTAGAGCGAAGTTTGTTTTACGTGCGCCGCTGTAGAAGGCATAATCCGCCCAGCATCGCTGCTCCGTCACGCTCCGCGAGTCAAAGTCTACTATTGCAACTAAAACGTTCCTTAAAATGCATTAATCATAGTATTCCACGTCAAACCAACGAACAACCCTCAGCTCTATATCACAAACTTTAAAGTTTAACATTCTTCGCGCAGAGTTTTGCGTGAACTTGGGCGTACCGCATGCTATATCATGCTTCGGTCTCGTTCCTACCGGATATGTTTTGCATTTTCTTTGATGGTGTTGCTTAAGTCACTCAAGTCAAAATAGTTGTTTTATTCCGCATTAAGTCTTTTGAAGCCGAAAAGCGTGAACGAATGTAATGTATTACAGAAAATTAAAAAGGAAAATGAGTTGTACGCGATATATGGGACGTTACACGCATTTGAAACATATTAATTACCTGGATTGTAATAACTTGTGTGACATTTTATCAGGACTTTTTGGCGTGTCTTTGATAATCTGTAAGGTTGTTGAATTAAAGGTTCGATAGAAGGAAGGAACTCTTAAACATATTTTACTAGCTCCTGCCCGCGAATTCGTCCTCATAGATTTTGATTATCGTTTCTCTCAGAAAAAAAAAATGTTTACGGAAAGAAAAGTAGCATTTATGTTAAAAACGGTTATAAGCTCCGCTTATAAGCTCTATTATAAGCCATTTCAAATTTCACTCAAATCGGTCCAGCCGCCAGAGTAACAAACGAACACATACACACACTGTCCAAATTCTAATATTAAAATCCGATCACAATACAAAGCTATTTTTTTCCAGCTTCTGCCGGCACTGCGTCCGCGCTGAAATTTTTATCGCTATTGCTTCTGGAACTGCTCGATTTTCCGGAGAGCTCCCTCCTTTTGTCCATCTCCGGGCTATAAACTACGTTTTTACCTACTAAACTTCACAGCGACCATTGAAGCGTTGAATTGTGAAGATAGTGTTTTCATTGTTACTAAATATTTTAACAAAATAATGATTGTTATTTAAACCTTGAATACCCTAGAAGGTGAACTGAGATAGGACTTATTAGAATTTGAAATATAAAAAGGGTATAAATTACAATTTAGAGTTTGTACTTTCCAGTATTGCAAACATTTAAGCCCTTAATATTATACTACCTAAAGAGGGGCTTTTTAAATCATACTCCGACCTTAGGCAAATGAAACCTATTGCAGTGAATTAATGAACCTGGGACTAAATATTCATATAAAGAACACAGTGTTAGACACTGATTCGACCATTAGCTTGAGTGGTAAAAGGAAGGTGGGGGAAATGGTAACCTAATTTAAACTACGAGTATAATATAGGTATCTTTATAACTGTTCTTGGATCTTTAAAGATGATTTAAAACCTCTTCATCCATGCAAACTAGACTACATAAAAGTCCTATCAGCAAAGAGACGTCGAATGCTGGTTCGGATAATGATGTCTGAATAATACTTAGGCATAATTGCTACAGATCAACCCTAACAAGATCACCTACTTAGAAGAGCATCCACAATCATAGTAATATTAACTAAAAAGGGCCATCACTGAAAATGAAATGGTCCTTTAATTTTCCCAAAATCACCCAAGCGCGACCTCCGCTTTAATTCGACAAGGAGAAGAGAAGGCAGCTATCAAAAGAACTAACGGCGGTTCAAACGAGGCATTTCCATACGCGAGGGGGGCTTTGCAAAGTGCAAACGACACGATATTAGTTCGCAACTGATTACATTCCTCGCCGCCTTCGCTGCGAACGACTCACAATGAAGTAGCGACGAATAAACTTCATTACGCCGAGTTAAGCAATGGGAAATTATATGGAGGAATTTTCGCCGAACAGCAGCGGTAGCACGTACAACACACGTTGAACAGAACACTTTAGGATTATGGCCCAGGGCACTTAAAGGACGCGCCGCCCCTGCTCATTGTCGCAAAGAGTTACATTTCTACGAGAAAGTTAAACACCTGGAATTTCCTCCACGTCTCTTCGATGGCGCCTCGATAAAATTCGAAATGAACATCGGAACCGGAGCACCCGGGCTGACGCGGGCTGCGCGCGCTTTGTGCACGCTCGGTGTCGCGGCTGCGGTCCCTTGCGAAAAGTAAATAGTGGTCCGGCAGAGGGCTTCCCCAGATAAGATCTAAATCAGTCTTTGTCTCGTACTAAACGCTATCCTTTTGAGAGATTTCCCATCTTTGCGGCAGCTCTAGCGTAGATTGTATTGGATGTCGAAATTGAAGGCTTCAGCGCATTTTCTGAACCACTTTGTTCGAAAAATGATTGTGTGGACTGAAGCGATTTGGCATAGCGTTTTGTGTTACAAAATTATTTGTTTTAATGAAGCTATTTACTTTAGTAAACATTGCGCATTACCGACATATCCAAAACTTTCGGCATTTGCATATTGCAATGATAATTTTATAATTTGCGGCGAGGGATTTCGCCAGTGGGCCACACGGGAGAGTTCGCGTTATGGTGATTTCACATGTTGTTCGGAATTAGGGTCCTTGTACCGTATGTTAGGCACCGTCACAAATAAGTTTTAATTAATGGAGTGGCACTTAGAGACACGCGCGGCCGGGCTGCCTTCTATTACACGCATGTTCGCTCATTGCCGACCTTAATTCCAGACGATACATTTACTTTTACATTTATTTAGTTAATTAACGGTCCAAATGAAGAGCAAACGAAAAAGTTTTTCTTTTCAATACGGCTTGATTTTTAGTCAGCGACAAGGTGAGGTAGCAACAGTTACTAATCAGGAAGAAAACAGGAAAAAGCAAATTGTCCCAATTAAGCAGTAGAATAATAATTGTCTTTATCGTCAATCCAATACTTACCTACTCGTCGTTCGTCTTATTCCCGTCTATAATTGAAACCTGTTATCTGCGAGGAGCACAAGAGCGTAAGAAAAACAATTTGCCGACATAACTAATAACAGGAAGTCACCTCGTTACTCACGAGTGAATGGTACGTCGACAATCTCGCGCGCGCCCTCCACTTCTCAACTTAATGAATGAGAATAATTTTGCCAAAATACTTCGGAGAGATGGGACACACGCCCCGGGAATTTTTCAATTTGCAAACTGACATAATGTAATAAGAGTTACACCGTGAGAATGCCGACGCTACGTAATTAATAACCTGTGAAATATTACCTGTTCCAATGAATTTAGAGGATAAAAGTTGAGTGATAAATTTAAATAACAAGATAATGGGTCGTACCCGGGACCAGGCCGAAATACTTGGGAATAGTTCCGTCGGTGATAAGTAGGTGTGTCAAAGCGTTTTAGGGGATTCGCAAGTTTGTTCGCGTGCCTAATGAACGCGTGAACGCGGAATAACTTCGCGAAAGCTTGAATAATGTATGCTTTAACGAGATGTTTTTCTTGAGGGAATCTCATTAACCCACTTTCTGATTGTGTGAATGTAAACTTTGTGAACTTCTTATTCTTAGTGTGAAGAATCTTTCACGAGTTCCGTAAATTAAATCACCTTCAAATTAAACTAAGTGTGTTGTTTGTTAACTCTGTCGGGAAGAAATGGCGCAGTTGTTTTTCATTTTGAAATGTCATGTGTACGTGCCCTTTACTGCCTCACTTAACAAGAGATATATTCAAGTGATTGCATGAAATCGTCTTAATTTATTTCACATTCATTAGAACCATAAAATAAAGTCAACAGCTGAAACTTAAGAGAAGTAATTAAGACGAGCATTGACCAAGTAATGAGCACGCAGAATATAATGAATAAGTGCGTTAATAAGAGTGAAATAACAATTTCATTATCAAATACTTTTATTATTTAGCAAAATTAACTAACAAACTTAGTGTACGAGTATGTAAGTGCAGAGAAAAGTGGAAATGAACCAAGACTGTATATTTACTACAAAATCACTATTACTTCAAGCACGGCTAACAACAATTCTATGACTAATAAATGAACAATGCAGTTGTTTCTTTGCAGAAATAGAACCAATATAGCATTTTAAATATTCACATAAAATCCTTCGCCCGGCGTTGTTTAATCGGCGCGTTAAATTCGAGAAAAGTCGAGAACACATCAAATATTAACACTGCTCGAGCGTTGTTTCGGTAAATGGGATAATATCGCGTTCGTCCATCTAAATACGCTTATTTTTTAGATACAATTTTCGAACCTCTGAAAACGATTTGGTAATTCGTGCTTTATTGAAAACCGGGCGACATAAAATCGTTTCTTTTTCTTGGATCCCCTCGAATCACCATTAATCAAGTGGAACTGAAGTTTCACGCTACCTCCCGAATCTAATTTCGCAAACAAAGAAAGCGAAAATCTATCTACCTTTATCAATCAAAACTGTTTGAAAATTCTATTCCGTTAGTTCGCAATGCGGAGGCGCGCCACGGAGACAATTGGAAAAATGTATCACGAATAAAAAGTCGAATCGGAATGTAATATCGAGGGGACGCGGCTCCGAATATTCTTGTCAAGTGAAAATAAAGGGTCAGGGAAATACAGTGACAGGTTGTGAGTGGACAGTGGTCCGAGCGGGCACAAGTTTCGAATAAATAAACCCGGGGCAAATAATGACGTCATCTTCACGTGCGCCGCTGGCTGTCACGGAAAAGAGCACCTGCTCTTATATGACACATTTGTGACAGCCAAGTCGGACTATTGTTAATTTCGAAGACGAGCTAACGTTTCGGAAAATAACTTTTATTATGTAGAATATTGTGCTCCATTTGAAGTGGACGTCAGCGCTAACGTAACGACGAGCCTGCGATTTACGACCGTTTTGATTTTTAGGGTTCCATGGCTTGCAAAGGGAATTTTCTATTCATCATTTTGCATTGTATCGAGTATCAGCAAAACTGCGAGTCTGGACATTTACCATAGAACCAGTGGACCATAAATTTGGTAATAAAAATGTTAGTTTTACACCTACACGGTAGAAATAATATATTTATTTTAAAGTTTTGATGAAAATACGATAGCAGTAACTCATTCCTCAATGCTTCGAAACCAGGCAAAGGTTTAAACAAATTCAAAGAAGTGCTAAAACAGAGCGCGCCGCGGGCACATTTCCATAGCATTTGACTATCCAAACATATCAGACACAGCCCAGCTCCCACTATCTCCTGCCACAGACTTCATTGACTTCTCGCACTTGAGAAAAAAGCAATTTTATCGCTTTCCTAACTGTTGGATATATTACTTATAAAAACCAATTGCACATCTCAGACTTGACGATTAAACAAAATGAATCAAATACGACTTTACTTTCGAGTTCAATAAATACGTAATTTTTTTCACTATTACATTGTATTCAGTTCATAAACTGGCATCTTATTGCACTCAAGTTTACATGAATATGATATGATAAATAATATCTAAAAACATTTTATCCTGGAGCAGTTTTACACTTTTATTTTCCAATTTAAACCTACGAAAAATACATTAACCACACATCATACAAATTTGCAAAATGTTACCCAAACGATTCCCAACGACGATGACATGATGTTTTTAAAAATAATATATCAGACAATGATGTTAAACCGAAGTAGATAGACCGAAAATAGTTCCTGGGCTAGCTTATATCATTTCAGTCAAACAAAAGCGAAATGAATAGAGCTCTCATTATTACGCATCTCAGCCCCGACCTCTAGGTATACAATATGTTACGTAGTACCACAGTTGGAATGTTAAGGAAGCAATATTATGCAAATCCAGCCGTGGAAGCCGCAAATATAAAAAGCTCTCGTTCGCCTCACACTTTGCATATCAAGGCTTGCATCTGACTGATACCAAGATGCCCCAGGAGGAAAAAATGAAAACCCTATTTGAAATTCTATGCGTTTTTAGAAGCACCTGAGAGTCCCATGGCGGGAATATAGGGTTGTGTTTGCGTAGTTTTGAATTTTATTGTAATATTCAATTACAAGGAAGTTGTGGTTTGCAGCAAAGCTTAAATTACGGGTAGATATATGCAGCAAAGTTTTTAATAAGTTGACATCAATTCAAAAGCGCTGCTGTAAAATCATACTGAAAAGAAGAATTTGAAAAGTGACACTACGAACGTAGGTACATAATATGGCAGTTAATACCTAAGCACAATAAAAAAGTAATGGTACAGGTTCACTTAGAAACCATTGACAGTGTGCGTGTGTCTTGTTTGTTATTGTCCTGTTCGCATAATAAAGTAAACGTAAACAATTACAAGACGGTCATTTTTATTCTGATTATTTCAAATTAAATAAGACGTTTATTAAAAAGCAAAACAACTATTTAACATTTAAACTTATATCCAATTCCAGTTCAATACTATTTGATATGTCAAGCGTAATGAGATAATAGTTTCGTATATTTCATCAAGCGTATAATTTGAGCCAACCAATCAGCTCAAACAGCGTACACGCTTCCATTGGACAATATATCATGTGGCAACTTAGAAGTGTTTAAATCAATTATGAGCACCAGCGTTATAGCTGGAATTGATTCATAGATAACAATCTTCGATGTTGGACAATAGGACTATTATGTGACTAGTAGCGTCTTGTTTGGCATGAGGGGAAATGCCGATCCACCTATGAATGCGAAAGCCGAACTTGCAATAAGATGTTATTGTCGGTTGTGTAGGATGTATTTTGATCGACAATGGACGGCGTTATTGAAAGGACTTATGATTTAGGCGCAATTTTGTTAGAACAGCAGACAATTCTTGTACAAATTCAGTAAGGTTGATATAGATTAACGTTGATTAATGTCGCGTCCACAACCAAATACTTAAAACGAAATTAGCACAATGTCTAGAAAACAATTAAATTGATAAACGATAATAAACTATCTTCCAAGACTGAGTACACTATTAGTTTTTCAGAAAAGGGAAGAGGTTTGAGCACAAATTACCATGAAATTTTCAGATATACCCCACTTTTTGCTCAGTTTTCACCAAGATCGTGCACCGATGCTTCGCATGTAGGCGTGGGTGCATTGTTATGCAAACTCGTGGTTCGGTTTGCCAGCGTTAGAGAACAAGACAAAGCGCCGCTGACGACCGACGTCACTCGCTATCAGGCGTCCTGTGGACGTAACCGGCTGCTCCTCGAATTTCGTTCTTGTTACGTCACTATGTCATCGCTCCACGATGGATGTTGTGCAGTGGTTTAACATGCCGGCAGCAGTTTTGATTTTGCTTTGTCAACTAGATTTTTGATGTATTAAATATTTTTATTAACGTCTTTTTTAATCAGACGTTTTTGTAACCGACCAATGAAAGTTAGTGATGGAAGTTGGTACAAGAATTTATATTCGAAAAAGATACGTGGTGTTAATCTAATTACCAACAATAAAAAAAGTAGTAGGTACATTCATATTTTTATTAATCACTATTTAATTAACAAGTTATGTTTTCCATTAACTGTATAATCTGGACGCGAATTTAGCCAAAAGAACTATAATACAACACAATTTGCGTTCAGATTTCACAGTTAAAATGTATATCCCGCAAAAAAAACCAATGTTCTACAATATGTCTTACGCACAACAATAAAATCTTGAAACATTACCCTCGGTCTTCAGTCTGTCATGGCATAATTATTATTTTTCTTCTTTTTTTCTACCGACCGGACATGTCATTCAATTTTCCAAAAATAAATCCTTAAAAAAACTAATTTCTTAATCAAAAATTGAATCTATTGAAGATAGGACACAACTAGAAATGTCTAAACGCAAGCTTTCTCTTAAATGTATATGTGCATACATTGTTTATACATCAAACAATGTATTAAAAAAATATCTACAGCAAAATTTAAATACGTTGCTACATTATTGCACAATGACAAAGCTGATTTGGCTAAAATGTAATGCTTCACGTCCGCACCGAGCGCTAACAAATACTCTTTATGACCTTTCCCGGGATCACCAGAGCTCTCCAGCAGTTTAAGATCGTGACTTACATCTGAACCCTATCCTCAAAATGAGTATCGGAAATTTACATCAGCTCGTAATCCCGTACCGACTGAGCCTTTATTGTAAACGGCGTAATTTGAATTTCGTCTTTGATATTTAAATGAACCCGTACTTGAGACACTGCCTTAGTTATTTGAGTTTTTGTAAAGCAATCAAGTTTGTTTACAAGAGTTCGTGTAATTGTAAATCTCGTTCTGTGAACTTAATTAATGCATAAAATCACTTCCCACTCCTTTGATGAGACGGGCCTGTTTTAAACTGGAATAAATAATGGTGAACAACGTTCCTCTCTACCAATTAATTTTACGAGTTCATATTACTGTTAAGTGTTTTACGTTTTACATTTTAGACGTAGAGTAAATTAGTATTCCGGATAAAACTGAATTATCCTCGACTGGTCTACTAATCTTGATTTAGATTTTTTACGATTACGATTACGATTTTTGCATGTCGAAATAACTTCACAGATTGACTTTTTATAGTCGAAGTAGTGTATGGAAAATTTATAGGACTACTTAGTGATATCATGAACTGCTTTGTATCATGCGTCACGAACAAACCGGGTTGGACGAAAATATAAAAGGCAAGGAGCCGTCCCGCGACGTTCACATTCGATATCCGCCCTGCATATTTGGAGTCATAACACATAAACCTCCCGATTTCCATGCTGATAACGGATTGCGTGTTCGATACCCTTCCGTGTTGTGAAGTTTTCAGCTAAACCGTCTGTCTCGAGATCGAATCGATATCAAATCACGAATGTAACAACACGAATAACCCTGACTAATTCTGGATATAAACCGAAATTTAATGAAGAATCGTGACGCATCAATGCTCGGTTTGACGCGTTTAGCACATGGTTTCAGTAAATTACGTGGTATTCTAATTGAAGCTCGATTGACCGCTTATTAATTACGTTTATTGACCCGTTACTACCAAAACATTAATTGAAATCGTTGAGGAATAGAAGTTGGACAAATGATTGATGACATTTGTTTTGTAAATACTTATGTTTGATTTAAAACTGCCGAATTTATAATAATTGTAGTTATTTAAGTTATTTTTCTTTCGTATCAAACAACTTCAAAACAGGAGGAGTTTCTCAATTCGACCGTATAATATATATTATTTATGTTTGTTTTAATTGTATTAATGTTTTGGTTGTTGGTGTACGTTACTTAATGTGTACTTAATAAGTACATAAAAACGATAACGAGTGTCTTTTTGCGCCATGTTCATTTTTAGTGTTTATTTTTATTCCGACCATCAGTGAGCAAGTAACCTGTCTGATTACCTTAACTGCACAATGATTGTGATTGGTTTAATTAGTTTACAATTTACTTGTTGATTGCGTTATTAAGCTCATTAAGCCTGGCACACGGTTGCAACGGTTGCAAGACTGATTAAATAACTTCACGGTTCAGAAAAATCAAATGGTAAAGCGGTGATTTTATTACCTTCTAGCGCCTCCACTAATTAGGTAGAAGGACTTGTGAGTCATTACTGAATTTTTCTCAAGAAACTCCAAACCTATTATGTAGGTAACTTTTATCCTTTGTTTATTTATACGTGTTTCAGATGTTTATATTGCGATTCTTAATTCGATAAAAAAAATACGGTTATAAAGTGACTTTTGGTTTAATCTTTAATTGTATTTTTTTTATTTTTCACAATTTGATAAATAGTATGAGACTTCAAACGTTTTCGAGAAAATAAGTTATTTGCCGACAATACTTTTTTTGAAAATATTCAGCAACTTGCACATTGCTATGCAGATACATACAAATTTATTCCCATTTTCACACCCGAGCCTACGCCTTGAAGTCACGTCGGCTAGGCTAGTGAACCCGCACCTGGCTAAGACAGCTTATACCGGTTTCTAACACTATCCAAGCAACTAGGGCTGTCGCGGCGAATGTAAACAATCCCCGCTAACTCGTGTTATGATAGCCATCGGCTATTAACACCTCGCCACGATGTTATCACGGTACTGACATCACTATACGTGTCAGCCGGCTCGCGCTTCACGTAATTGCTGAATAAATTGGATTTACTTTAAAATATCGTTGACGAAATGTGTAATGTAGGGAAATAAAGTGTTAATTTTATTTAATGCCATCGAGTACGTTAGTTTGGTGTTATTATATATTATTCTATTTTTATTTTTATAGCCGTAACAGACAGGCCACCTGATGGTAAGCAGTCACCGTCGCCCATAAACACCACCAATGCCAGGGGCACAGCGAAGTTGTTGCCTTTCAGTGAATACTACTAAACAATTCCTCAGAACACTCCCCGTGATAGAACCTATAGAATACGTAAAGAGATCTAAAGTCCCTTCGCAGGTCAAAAGGCTGCAACCTTTCCGTAATATTATCGAGACAATCTTACATTTGACCGAGACACAAAAAAAGCTCCAGGCTTGTATCACTCGGAATCAAATAACCGAGAACCGAAACCGGAACCAACTAGAGTCAGTTATTCCTACTAGGTGAATTGCCTCTCACCACAATCAGTTATACTTTTTTTTTACATTATTTAAAAAAAAAAAAAAAAAATTTTGAATGCAATAGGTTGGTAGGGTGGGTCATTATCATTTACGCTAACCCCGTCTCATAAATTCACTTATTTTCTTTACTTATTTTAAAATCACAATCAGGGCCAGGGCAATCTTGTTCAATAAGGGCCTCTTCAACTCGGTAAAGCTTTTGCTTTTGACGTATTATCATAATTTGTCAACGTTAAAATAGCTCTTATTTACTTGACAGTAATGGTGGCCAAATTAAAAACAATACCAGAACAATTCAAAGGCAATTTAGTTTTACTGTGAATAGAGGCTCAGATTGAATTATTATATACACCTAGCACTAGACATTTTTAGTGTAAATATAAAATAACTGGCAATTATTTACGAAAATAATTATAAGCAACAATTTAAAATTATACCAAGTCTAATGTAAACATAAAAACCACAAGTAATAAACTAATTCATTCATTCATTCATAGTAACTAATTTTCTATTTAAAGTCATTTGGTGCTTTTTTAGATGATTTTAGTAGGTATAAACCATTTAATCGCCTGTATCTCAAAAACCAATGATGTCTGCTTAGTCGTGATACTTTTTCTTTTAAATTCGTTATATGCGCTTTCATTTAAAATATTTTTCTGATTTTTAGTATTTGTAGTTTTGGCTGTAGGGGGGGGGGACACTTGACTCTAATAAAAATTAGCGCTTTAAAGCTTAATATTTCATTAACGGATCCTTAATCGAAAAAATGTTTTCACAAATTTTTGAAAGACCTATCGACATAAACATAATATATACCAACCACACCCCACACTATGGGGTAGACAAGAAAAAAAATAGATCTCCACGTTACGTGTAGCGTTTATTTTACCACTTCATTGGCGTGACTAATATCTATATTCATGCCAAATAACAGCTTTCTAGTACTAAAAGTATCTGATCTAGGCTGCGGATGGTTGGACGGACGGACATAGCGAAGCTATAAGGGTTCCTAGTTTGACTACGGAACCCTAAAAAAGTACGGTTTAATTACAAAAACCAATTCCGTCTCGACTCACGACATAAGTACGTTATTATTTATTACTCCTAGAAGTTCATTTGCGCAGCGCAGTATTTCACGCGAGAACGAGTTTAGTGATAGAACATTTTAACGCCTGATGCATTTACTAGGAAGTCGCAGCCGGGGTGGTCCCAGCATGTGTAGCTCTACAGAAATGCATTCTGTCCCGGACTTGTTGCTCTTTACAGCTTTACTAATAAACTTGACATAAAGTTACACCTCGCTTTGATGTTAAAATTTTATTTTACTACTGTTGTGCTGCGACCATTACATTGTTATAAAGTGAATATAAAACATTTAATAGCTAAATCTATACCGGTTAATACAATACAATAAAGTTAAAACTTAAACAAACTACTTGAATAACTTAAATTAAAAGCACATTCGTATGAAGGTACTTCCAAGGTTTCAAATCGATATCGCATCGGTTTTTCCATATCAGTTGTTCAAATTAAGACAGCTTTTACTATTAATATTAAAAATATTTTTATTTAATATTAAACAAACATTAATAGACAAAAACAATTTATAGAATCCAAACGAAATTTAATAAAACAGTTCTGGCTTTTGGATTTGTCATAATAAAACCGTCTATGGTTGAACTTATGTTCCGTGTGTTCACATAATTATTCAATTAAGTTGACACCGGATTTAGCTTTTACGCAGCAAAAACACGCTTTAAAACGCTATTCTGTTACAGAAACATCCTCTAAAACCTGGGTTTCAACCTTGAAGCACGAAACGAGACTCAGCAAAATTAATTCAAGTGCCAAAGAGCGGACTTGTAGGGCGTCGATATAATTACCGCGCCATCGACGCGGCTAACACGGACTAAAATATCGTTTAAAATGCCTACGTCTAACCGGCAGTTACAAGGTAGGCGAAAATATGGCAAGCACGACAACGTGTCGACAAGGCGGCGTGTTAACACGTGTGGCGTGCATTCTTCCCCTGCGTTCATTAACATAACAAGTAGTTTCGTTAATCAAATGTACGAAATTAATAGTGTTGTTTAGCGCTAGCATTCCGCCCCGCGATCACACAGCCATTACAAATTGCCTGCAATTACTACGACGGCCACCCCCACCTTTTGCATGCATGAAGGGATTTTTTGCCAGCACGGAACATGTTATAGTTTGCATACGGTACACGTGTAGTCGTTAATGAATATTTGTTTGTTTTTCGACGGCGCGATTTGACGTTTGGTCTCGCGGGATCGGTTTGTGCAGGGTTAACTTCGTGGCGTAATGGACGAAAACAACAATAAGGTTTTTAATTAGTTTAGATTTAATTATATCTTTCATTTTAATTAAATAACTTTTGTTCACATTGGGTTTGTTATTCAAATTGGGTGGTAATATTAACAAGAATTCATACTTTATTGCTTTGATGCTTCTAACTGATTCAACATTGCATTGTACGGGCCAGTTGTTTATATAATTATATTCCGATACACAAATGGATTGGACGATCCCAAAATCCAACACTACACCGACTTCAAGGAGTTATGCTCGCATCTCCCCTGCTTCGGTATGTAGATCCGCAAATATTCATTTTTACTCACTCAAAGGCGTATAAAGCTCTCCATTCCTCATCCTTTGAATGATGTTATCGCGATTTCCCAAATGTTTCGCTCTTTTTGATCTAAATTCTTTATATTTGCTTCGCGTTTTGCCTTTTCCTACCACACATCGCGATTCTTTTGTGGCACGATAAGGCTTAATAAAAATCGAATCTTATTCGTTGCGCGCTGCACTATAAATAGCCCCTAGGGTTTATTGTCGTTAGTCGACTGTCTACCGATGGATCAATACCGCGGAAACACACTCGTGTGAACCTTACGCATACTCGTTAAGTGCCCAGCCAGACTAAAAATACAAGCGCTGGCTTTAATCACAGTAAAAATCGTTTCTTGATAGTCTGGGGCTCCCACGTCGTCTAAACTGTCCCCAACGTAAAAGTTGTTTTATGATAGACTTCCAATAAGCTCGGTTTAAAGAAGTCTTATCCCAGGATGAAATAATTAAGATATTCGTGCGATTAAAAAGTGCGGGAAAGTGGCAAAAAAGGAAACTTTAATTAAGCTTTCCAGAATCATTATCAGATAACATTATTCATTAATTTTAAATGGTTTTCGAAGCTGGGGCCGATGCCTGATAATTTTTGCAGAGTTTCTGGCGACAGGAAATGACGTAAAATTTATCTCCAAACCAGAGAGGTATTACTTTGTGCCAACTTTGCTCAGATATGGAAATCTGTGCAGGTTCAAAACTTTCTAGAAAATTGTTTTATTTTTCCGATTTAATATTTCATTAACTTTTGGTTGGTGGCTAATTTAGAAAGTTTCCTTATTGAGCGTTATTAAATTGTTGAGACGTCCCTCGGGAGTACGTGATGGAGTATTGTGGGAGATTCATTAATAAAGGCTTAGGGCGTCAACAGAATGTGACTGGCGCCGAGTATTTATCTACGGGAGGGACGGTCGGTCATAAACCGAAAGGAATATAACGCATTCAAATATCAACGAAATTTTATCAACCTCCAAGCATCGGGTCCAATACGTTCGGGTCGTTTATGGCATATTACAGACGAAGACTCGTCAGCTCTCCGGCGGAAAAGTCAATTCGACGCAGATTACGGGACGACTGAGGAGATTCTTACTAAAACGCGAATGTTTGTAGACATTTCATTCGATATGAATGAAAAGGGCGCGTCGATTGAATCTAATTTATGACTGACTTTGTGACATTCGTTTTAGATTACGCATTCAGCCTTTAACAACAATAAACCTGCATTGTAGTGACTGGTTAATTTTTTATCTCCTCAGTGTATGTATTACTCAATATATTTTTTTTTTTTAAATTCTAACCTTGTTAATAGTTCCTTAATAACCCATAACCCCCAGTCCACTAAGAAAATATTACACAAGTATTCGTTATCAAGTATTGTGTCGGCCTACGCCGGATACACACACTGAGTAAGAATGTGATAATAGTTGGCTGTGGTTCATTTTCTACACGCGGCCTAAGGCAGCGATTCGCAGAAGTGCGTGCCTTTTTTAGTATGATACTTTTGCAGAATAGTTAAAACTAACACTTTATAAAGTTGTGGGTATAAAAATTCAATTTTTAAAATTTTGATTAGATTTGGGTGAGCAAAAATAAAAGCTTTAAATAGTAACGCTTGAATACCCTAGCTAATTATTTGTTATTCAGCATATTTCAGTATTATTACTATTTGACTAGTCGAGTATAAAGGAATTGTCTCTATTGTACTTTTAGTGGTAATTAAACTGATCACGACCACAAAACACTAAATTGAAACTTCAAATATAACCTCCCTTTCACTGTTCATTCAAATTCGATCTTCAAAGTGGTCAGTCGGTAAAACTTTCACAACGTCACTAATGAGCATATAAGTAGTTCTTTAAATTAAATACAATGATAACTACATAAAACGTACAAATCTACCTAATAACTCATCGAATTCTAGACCTTGCGTTTAAGTCTACTACAAACCAAAGATCAAACAATATCTACCCAACAATGTTAGTCCAGCCTCGTAAAAATAGTTCAACTTTTGCGAAGACGAGCCGACGTGAGCGGAGCCTAAGCGTCCACTGAGTGGGCAGTGTAACTCCATGGGCGCGTTTTGCGACGATGTTCTATTACAAAAGGGAATTGGATCTTGATTCATTGGTTCGGAAAATCGGCAGCGTACCTTGATAATTTCATTTCTGTACAATTTGACCGCGTCCGTGGTCAGACGATTCTTGGGGGCCTCCGCGGACCCGAATACAATATAGGGACTCCCCTGCGGTACTCGCACACAATACTAAGCTTTTATTGCCTCCTTTTACAATCTCCCATTACCTCCAAGGCTCTGCTGCGACTGGGAATTAGTTTTGTTACAGTTTTTTATCTTTCCCTTTGAACGGTTTCTGAGGATACGGACGATAACATCATAGATACTTTAGTAAATTCTGCGCAAGATAACACGCAATGCAATTGTTCGCTATGGAATCTAAACAGCGGTTATGCTAGTTGAAAGAGAGCAGTGGTATCGCTAGTGGCAGTATAGCATCGAAATATGGCATTAGAGGCCACGTTTATTGCCGCAGTCGCTGCACGCGCGCTCAGGTCAGCTTTTACTGGAATTGTATTGGTGCAAATACGAGGGCTATATTGTAAATACACTTGCTGGTAACACAAATGAAAAAATTGTAACATTCATGAATATGAATAAGTGTTCTGTAGACGTAAATGGGACATCAATTATGCAAAATGTATTGCATTGATCGGTGCTGCCGCGCTGCGGGCGCGCCGCGCGGTCGATGCCTCATCATGTTCGTCAACTGCATACCCTTATTCTACCAGGCCAATTTGGCCATTTTAAACGGCAGTATAACCAATAAAATAAAGTGCAAATCCGGACTCGTTATCGGTTGCAAGAATGAATTTGTGTGCCACTGAGTTTTTTTTTGTACATTTTTGCCGAGAGTATTTTGGGCAGATTAAAAACATTCATAAAGTGATATTAGTGATTTTTTAATTAATTGCAAAAATAGTGTATTAGAATATTGTTCACTCTATGCGCAACTAGCATGAGTAATACTTTATTTATTTCGGTAATTATAATTTCGTGCATTTATATTTGATGCCCCCATAACAATATCCATGCTAAGGTACCTGTTTTCTCCCAGCAAATCAATATATTGTAAGAACATAAAGTTCTGTGTATACATAACTCGGTTATCTTGCGATTGTTCAGAAAATGCAACAAAATAGGCGGCCACCCCAAACCGCATTCCCTGCATCGACAGACTATAAACACATCAAATTGAATAAAAACAGTACGACAATTCATCACATTTTATCATAAAAGTTAATCATTTTGCCGTAGATATTAAATTCTAATTTTGTAAAAAAAAGTATATCATTTCTTGATTAAAAACTTTCAGTAGTAAAGTATATTTAACTAATTAAATTAATACATGAAGTTGTGGTATCACCAAACACTTTCAACTACGGATAAAATGTTAGTGAAGATTTGCAATTAATGGATTAAAACATATTTAACTATTGATATTGGAAACGTTAATCTGGTTCTAAACAGATAAAATCGCGGGCAATCGCTATATTTATATAAAATAAATAAATTGTTATAAGGAGACAACCATAATAACCAATTCATTGTCCTTGTAACTTTTTAATTTAGTCTACACACATAACATAACATAGCGTAGACGCACTAAAAATAGCAAAACCCGTGCGCCGACCGCAAACAGCATGCAGGAGCGTTCCCGCATGGTTCGACTGCTCTTACTGTGTCTCACCTGTGTGCTGCGACTAAAAGTCCTGACGCAGCGTTCGGTGAACGATGTCAACTCCAAATTACAGGGCATAGGAATTCCGAGCACTTGCGCCCGCACTTCTTACTCTCAAAGCTTTGTGCTGCGGCCGGTTTTTACGCTTTACTTACACTGTTCTGATAGTCAAAAATAGCGTGCAAGAAACTTGGCCTTGTTGGTTTAAGCTGCGCAAATGTGGATTTATGCAGTTTCGCAAAATGCTTACGCTATCAAAAGTAGAACATTTTTAGTTTATAGTATTGAATCATAAAACGGAGATATTTCTAATCTCAATACTCATAGCATACCTATAGAGAAACGCTATCTCAGTCCTCAGAGTTGGCTACGCATCTGCAGTTTTAAAAGTCTTGTCTTACCATCACGTGGCCTATAATAACTTCCACTATACGGGTGAGTCCAAAAAAAAACCATACACAGTTAACGTCTACTTGAAATTACCCTGGGTTTTTATTGGTAAGACACGTAATACCAAACTGTATTCATTGTTTAAAAGAATGAAACTAAGAAGGCTATATAACTCCATCCAGCTTAATAGCTAGATTGTTACAGTATTACGTTATAGTTGGTTCTCCAAACGGAACTTTCCACTATAACAACTTTAGAACAATATTACATCTATCAGTGAGTATAGGACGCCGGCGATTTCGTACGTGTAGAAATAGTATCCCTCTAGTCCCCTATTTCTTCCCGTTGTAAGTACCTAGATTTCGAAAAACCCTTTCTTAGTACCCCTAGGGTACCCAAGTAATATTACCCCAAAATTTCAAATCAACGATTTAAACTGTCAATCAGTTATTTTTTTATTTATTTTTTATGGCATAGAGAAGACAACCGAGCACACAGGCCACCTGATGGTAAGTGGAAACTGTGACCCATAGATATTAGCACAAGACTGCAAATGCGTTGCTAACCCTGAGGACTAAGATGGAATGCCTCTATGCTAGTCATTACACCGGCTGTCTTATCCCCAAACCGGAACACAACAATGCGAACACTGCTGTTTGGCGGTAGGTTAATGGATAATCAGTCATTCAGCCACGAAAGTTATGTACAAAAAAGTATGGTTAACACGTTCACGGACCCAGCACATATATATGGTACAAATAAATCTCATACAACATTTTCTACGGCCATAGACGAATCGCCACATTTAATATTGTGTCAAACATTGTGTCACTTTATGACGGTACATATCTGTATGTAATTTCGTGAGTCACAACACGCGTCGTTCCCCTTTTTTAGAGTAGTGCATGAGATTGAGGTTGCCCTAGAGCTTTTTTGCTGTGACACTAGCGCCTTGTGTTAAAGCCTAAAACGGCACAGAGTCTGTGCTTGCTATACATGCTATGGGAAATAACCGGCCGTGGACAGAGTTCCCGTTTTGGTGTAATTAAAAACACCGGCCACAGCTGTAGTGCCATATCACGAGGGTCTCAGTTTACGTCTCTCGACGTACTGTCCGTGAACGTGTGAAAAATAAAGATTTATAAAACTATAGTATCCTTGTCTCTGTTTACGAGTACATCAATCAACAAATAGCAAAAGGCTTTCTTTACAATGAATCTATCTTTAGTTTCATGGTATACGAGCAACTACTTATGTCGATCCTTCTATGTAACTGATTTTTTGTTTTAATTTATTACCAATGTAACATTATTTTTTAACCATTCAACCCTTCAAATGAAGTGCTTCAAACGCCACTGTGATACACTAAGCGTGCTATATAAGTAGTCTAGACTTAATAAATCCATTCAAATCGCAATACATCCGAAATAGACTTTAACCTTCTCTAAATATAGTTGATTCTTGAACGGTAATAAAAGTGTAATCAGCATTACAAAGTTTAAAGAAGTGAAGAGTTAAAACGTGAAAAGAAAATGTGCATTGGAATGAATTCTGCTACGGGGAGCTGCCGCACGTTTTTCCACAGTAAGAATTATAACAGTACTACTTTCTTCTGCCACATGTGTTTTTTTTGTTGCTTATTAATTATGTCGTACTGCTCAAAGCTTAATCTTAGTCCTTAATATATACCTGAGGCCCTAATTTAAGAATCAAAGTTCGAAGTTAAGTTAGCGCTACCCCTGTCACTCGTCATTCGAGGCTAAATCAAGTGAAAAGGGATAAAGCTTACGTAACTTCGAACTTCGATTTTCAAAGTAAAGCCTCTGTTCCGGCGAATTACTGAGGAATAAACGCATATAGTCCCGCTTGCCCTGTCAAGCCCTGCCTCGTCTATGCCACCTATTTGCCGCTTTATTTACTGGCTCTATTAGCCTAGCTATCTGAGTGAATACAGCACAGCATGCGTAATGCAAGATGTTCTAAAAGTTGCAATAAAAATACTAAGAGGGGTTACGCTTTTTGCAACTCGTAATTAAAGACAAAACTTACGTAATTTTAGGAGCACCACTACAACCTCTATTAAGATTAACGAACATAATTACAAACTAAGCCACGACCTTCACAAGGTGTTTCATCATTATTCAAAGTATGTAAGAAGCGCTAACACTCTGACGAATTTCAAAGCCACGTGTGAACCGCCGCCTTGACCTTTCAGAAGACGACCAAGTGTAACGTTAACCAAGCTCACGTTAACCGTTAATTAATAGTATAAACCAAATGGTCTAAATCAGTGGTTTGACCACGTTAAAACCCCCTTAACATTACCAAATTAAAGGTCAAATCTACGTCATCACTACCAAAAATTTAAATGCCAAAATGAGTTGGTCCCTCTATGTGATTGTTTCGCTTTCCCCGCTTCACTGCTAAACCAATTTTGATCAAATTTCATATGGAAAAAACCTGGCAATCGAAATAGTATCTTTGTGTCACTGACAAGTCTCACTATTTTTTATTTTCTGACATCTTACAACTTGTCTTCAACACATCAAAAGGTCAGTGCAGATTGCCCGCTGTCGCCGCGTCCGCTGCGTTCCCCCATCTAGGCATTTACTTGAAGATTGCACGGTGTGCATGCGCGAAATTTGTAATCTCACAAAAATGCACCTAGCGACGCGTGCATTCTACAAATGAAAGCCCAGCGCCCTTATAATTTCGACTGCAAACAAAACGATGAAAGCAATTTAGCCAGACGAAATGTGAGCGGAGAGCGAGTATGATATAAGGGTAGGAGCGAGACATGCCACTAACTTTGTGTCTAAATTAATAGCTGAAGGCCACTGACTTAATTACTACAATACCAGAGTGTTCATTATTTAGGTACCTATGCTGAATACATCAAAGATAACTTGATACGTACGCCAGACTCGCAGAATCTAAATAACTTGAATGCTTTTTTAGTTTTAGCTGTAACGTAAATATAAACAAATGTATTATTGAGATAGTTAGATATAAACGCAGCTTTAAAATTACTTCAAAATTAACACAGGCTGGAAAAATTGAATATTTAAAAATTCAGCATCTGAATAATGTGGTCATCTAAACCATTATAAACGCTAGCGTATGATTTTTATCTAGCTAGAAAGTTGGATAAAAGCTTATAAAATGTGACAATTGTCATGTGTATGTCATTTTTCTAATTACCACGTTTTTTCATCCATTATCAATTTGTTATTTTGATTACAGTGTTAACGTTTATGAAAGAAAAAAGAAACTTGACATCTTGTCTCGGGAATTAAAGTACAAAAACAACATACTACCCTAAATATATAAATCTGTATTTTCAGAAAAAGGGTCAATTTCTCAGAATCGAACGCTTGAAAGTTTTATTTGAGGATTTGACGATCAACGCGACCGTTTGACAGCTTACGTCAATCCCACACATTTTTGATAACGATACACGCAACTCGTCTAGGGTCACTGACCCACACACACCCTGCTCTCCTGAATTTGCTTGCTTTTTAGTGATACAAGTACATGTACCGCATGTTATTTTTAATGTACATTGAAACTAATGTATTTGGAACTTAACTTACAAGCGTCTATATTAAATTTGACCAGATTAATATATCTGTAAGCAATAGATTACGGACGAGCGAATTCATGTTATTTAAAAAATGTAATAAGAATGAGCTTCTACGCGCTGTTAATTAATTAAACTGAATTCCGAAGAAATACTCTGCGCCACGGATTTTTCTGACGGACATAAAAGCTAATACGTTTATCTGTCGGAGCTCATTTCGTCGCCGGAATTTTAATTCTCTTAACGCTTTCCCCGAATTTAAGTTACGGCGAACAATATAATTTTTATAGTCCTTTAAAATTACTCCTTTAAATAAGAGTCTTTTTTCGAGGCGAAGCTTAAGCGGAATAGGCATTTAGAAGGCAATATTCGGATGGCATTAAAAGCAATCGAATCGCTACAGGCGCTGCCAAAGGGCCGCTAGCGAGCCTGGAAGCCCTGCGAGCACTCTATCCCGGCACGTTCCGTCAATAATTTTCTTCGAACATCACAGATCTCTTCCGAATACAATCGTGCCGCAGTAAACATCGACTCAAACGGCATCTCTATGTAATATCATTTCTAGCTCTAACATTTTTGTTTTTTCATCGAATCTCATTCCACAAGTGGGCAATAATTGAAAACGAAACAGTTGCGCGAAGGCGGGACCGCGAGACTCAGCATAAAGGCGCTGGAAATAGATTGAACGTATAAAATTTTCAGTTGAAATTCGCACGAAGCGGCACCGGGGGAGGTGCTGTGTATCTTTTTACTTTGTGACCTCACTTTTTATTCCATTAGCGGGTGTGTGAGCCCCTCTAGCCAAATATCGCGGAATAATAAAGGCTATTAGTAATGATAATGCGTTTCGCAACTCTCGCTGCGTCGCGTAACTGAATTAAACTTGTGCTCCATAATGCCACGCTGATGCTTATTGCTAGAGCGAATTAGCTTGTTTTGAACTAACCTTTGCAATCTACGTCGCCTACTTACACAACGGGAGCGTTATTATTATAATGTTAAAAGTAGTTACTAAAACCAAAGTGTGGACGGAACTAAACAATCTAATAATAAACTACCTACTTCGGTTTTGTGTAGCATAAACGTTAAAATCTATTTTACTGAACCAATAACGTCTAAATAAGGTAGAAAATAAACGGTTTTTTTTTTAAATAAAATAAAGTCTGATACCTACTAAAATACAAATACATATATATCTACAAAAGAATGCCGATGTTTCTTGCTAGAAGAGACTTTATACTCAATCTTATTTTCCCTATGAGACACATTACTCTATCTGGGTTGCAGTCAGACAGACAGTAACACCACAATTTTCTTTACAATTCGCTAGAATACTCAAGACAGCACTATTCTAGTTTTCTTCAATTTAGATATAAAAGTAATAATTGCATTCAATAATAGTTTTATTTTGTAATGTTAAAGGATTAGCACCTAAGTTATTACTTAAATAGAAAACATACTTACATTATTAAAATAATGTATGTATTACACGATATCAGAACTTCAAGGTTCAAAATGTATATAAATTACAGTTATTAAGCAAAACATGAAATAAAGAACAAAAAGTTTACTCATCAACACGGAAGAAAAAAGTTCATTTTAGCAATCAGCACCAGCCTCAGCATATTTCACCGGGTTCACGGATTCTGGTCCCTCAGGCAATATCGCCCTAGTCTTAACTAAAGAGAAATGTATCAAAAGGCTGAGACTAGGCAATATTACTGTTACGGTGTTCATCATGTTGTATCCCTTCATTTTTATTTTATATTTAAAATAAATCCACCAGCAAAATAACAGTGTTTTTATGGCACGGAGAAGACCAGCAGGCACACAGGCCACCTGATGGTACGCAAGATCTTAGACCCACACATATTTACAATCTGTAGACTGAATTCTTAAGACTGCAACTTTGCTGCTAACTGAAAGGACTGGAGGAGCTTCTATGCCAGTCATTTCACCAGTTGTGTTAGGGTCATGTTGTTCTGAAAGTATTTACAAAGGAACCTAGTATTTTACAGCCGCCAGTGTAGAGGTTTACTAAAACAAACACGCTCAAACGCTCGGCAATTATAAGCATCCCGTAGACATATTGAGTTTACGTATAACCATTATCCTAATGAGTTGACCACAACCAAGTCGCAACTTGCCCTCATCGGGCATCTCGCTCTAACTTTATATGCGCAATGTAGAATGCTATTGCTCTAACACGAAACTTTTTATTTCCGTCTATAGCAAGTCAATCGTCTGCGAAAAATTTTCAGGCAAACTTTAACAGTGGAGGCAATCGCTCCTGAAATTCGAAAATGAAATCGTACCAAGCGTCGCAAAGATTTATCGATGAATGTTCCCAACTTTCGGGGCATAAAACTTATGACATGTAATCATATTATACTCCATTCAAACCTTCTAGTGCGAGTGCCTTTTATTTTAACTTTCGCGAAACTATTTACAAAGGCTTTGTTTGCTCTCTGATTTATAAATGTGTGTGTTTAACCAAAAACGGTGCCTGATGCCAGGGGATTAGCGGCGCTAAAACCATTTGAAGGATTACGTTACGTATTTGAGTTTCTGTTATTTTGGCACGTTCAACTTATTTAATTGTTTCATTATACTTTAAACGAAGATAAACTAGGATGTAGGCAATTGCGCCTGTGCATCAAGTATTTTAAAGTAGTCATCATCATCTTTGCGGTCATCTAGCATCAGCATCTAGGTGTTTCAGCCCGTTCACAAAACAACGAAGTGGGCAATCATATAGCACGTGGGACAGGGTCTGGTCAGGTTCTCCGCAGTCACATTGTAGTGACTCCCTTAATCTCCACTTGTGTAGGTACTGGTTTGTTTTCCCGTGGTTAAACCAAAACCAATTTCAGCGAATCCAGATTTTGAAGAAAGGGTTACCAATCAAAAGTTTTAACGGTCAAATTTTTGTTTATAAACATAAACAAAAATTGTTTTTTTCTGAATGTTTTTTGTGATAGGTTACCAAAAGTAAGATGACTACACGGTTCCAGCTTGCTGCGTTTTGCCGATTAGACTAACGTTAATATAGCGTATTCATTTTACACATTGATCGCCCGTGATTCGTCAAAATAAGTAGTTTTACTGAATTCGTGGATTGAAAACACTATAATAAGTCTGCCAAGCTCCAATCAGCGTAAGGGACATCACTTTATGACTACGATTACTCTATCTGCCTGCAAAATATTTACATAATATGACCATATGAAAAGGATCGAAAACTTAACGCCGACTTTCAGTCGAGAAACATATAGACGCAGTGTCATTAAAATTTATACAGATGTATCCATTGTCTAAATATATTAAACACATAACAGACTAGTTGCTTTAAATAGACAATTATACTACTAAAAGACAATTTGAACCGCTAAAAATAAAATAATTGTAAAAAAACAACATTAATATCCGAATAAAGCTATACTAAAATGCAATAAAAGAGAATTAAACAATCATTAAAGACGTAGGTAAGTATCATATGCGACAGAAATAAAACGGTCACAGCAATTTTATCAAAACCTATCCCCGTAACATTAAAGTTTATCTAAAACGATATCTGCGGGCGGGACAGGACGGCGATTGTGTTTAAATATTAAATGTTATTTTAACATTAAAGTACCCGATCGTGACTATTAATACGAGTTGAACCAAACTGCAGGCACTGCGATATTGAATCCAATATAAATCTACTATGTAGGCACTTATTATGTATATTGAAATATTAATCTTGACATCTTTTAGTACTGGCAATGTCGAAGAGTACAAAATAATGTAAGTATTTGATTTTAAAATCTTTTTCTTAGAAGGTAAATGAACCCTCAGGCCACCAGATGGTAAGTGGGATCTAGACCTACCGCAAAGGCCCGTTGTATCCAGGAATTTCCAGATGTTTTGGGCAGTGAGGAGTTCTTCAGTGGACCATGATAATAATGCGTCGTCCTAGGTAGATAGTTTTCTTGCGCATTAGTGGTCTGCATGAGCAGAGTAACGTGCATCGCTGTTTCCTCTGTCTCCTGGCAGAACTTGCATATCGCGTCTTTGCTAGTAATTTCACCGGTTGTGATATCCCCATTCCGGAACACAACAGTGCGAACACTATTACATAATCTGTTTACAACAGCATATTTTTATCGATGCAACACGTTTGGTCGCTTGTAGGTAATATGCAGTCTCAACTAATATAAATACTTACAAAAGACGATGCGGTAAGCTTAGTTGTTAGTGACTCTGCCCACGAAGCCATCCACGTTAAGGTTGATATTTGTATTTATTAATATCTGTGTGAATATTTATATCTTTATTAGATGTTTTGTTATTTATTTCTCTGTTTACTTTAAGCACGTCACGTATCGTTGTCATGGTCTAGTACCATTACTACCACAGCACAAGCAAGCCTACAGCTTAGTTCGGGACTAGGTCATTTTTACGAGGCGGTCTCCTCTTTCTTTTATTATACTTTCTAGTCTTTTCTCACAATGACATATAAAATCCCCGGAAACTAAGAAGAAGGATACAAAACTCTGCAGCGTTCAATAACGTCAAGCGTGTGCGTTTTATGCACGACTCTTTCCGACAGATACATTTCTGCGGACATGCCGTTTGAGGCGGGCAGGGGATTAACGCTGCAACACTCGACGCGAACAAATAGCCAGCATTACACGTGATTGATTCCGGTGTCAAAACGCTCCGCTACCCAGTCACCGCTGACTTTCTTGGATACGTCGACAGTGTCATATTGTGTTGGACAGTTATGTGATTGAACAATAAAATAGCAATCTATTGTTAAATTTTTGTCACATCTTACTAATAATTTAAAAAAAAATATTTGCCAATTTACAAAAAGCTAGGTAATATTTTTTTTAAATTATAATTTAAAATCAAATAATGGACATTTTATCGTGTTATTTAATTATTTTTCAACCAACTTTTATTTGTCGTCATGCCACTTATAGGTAACAATCAGTAATTATTAAAGCGATGCTATATCTTAAAATCGACGATCGACGACGCGATTCCTTATGGTAATTTGTGCTTCTTCGCCATTAATAAGAACAATGTTCAAATAAATCTTTGCTTCCTAATAATAGATTCCGTAAGAGCTAATTTTTAATAAAGTGCAATAGTCTGTCGCAGTCAAAGGTCTGCTTGGCTACATCTTGAAATAATCTCCGTAGACTCAATTAAGATTCAACTACAAATTGCTCCAGCAATCCCGATCCAATGAGAGTTTAAGTATCTATCCAACTTAAACCTTGGAAATAATGAGCACTTCTAACAAAGGCGCTATCTCAGTTACTGTATTGATCCCCGCATTAAGTTCTTAAGGTGTTTACTCAACCCGGTCTTCACATTAGTCGCCGTGGACGAATGCCAATAACAACTTGTTAATTTCACTAGTGGTTCTTACAGAATGAAGCTCGGACTCATATTTCCAACTCATGAAATATTTATAGCGGTATAAGCAATACCACCATTGGAAGTCTAGACGCAGTGTGAATGAGATGAAATGAAATATTATCGACTCAGTACAAAACTGTCCTCGTGTTTATTGCAGCTTTGAAGTTAGATTTAGAGATGTAACCCTACAGTAATGCTGGGGATTACAGTTTGATGGTCTTAGTCTGGGCTCATTCGTTATACATGAAGTGAGCTTGCCAAACGAGAGGACAGAGATATGATATTATAGTCCCATTTTGATAATCTTGTAAGTTGATGTAGTTTTCTTAACTTAAATATATATACGTTGACTTAAATATAGATTAATTTGTGATTATTTAGTAACTTGGCAGGGTTGGCAACGCATTTGCAGTCTTAGGCTTGCAGTCTTATGAATGCGAATGTCTATGGGTCACAGTTTCCACATACAATCAGTTGGCCTGTGTGCTCGTTTGCCTTCTCAATGCCATAAAAAATAACTTGTTAATGTGGAACTTATTTCCCAGGATTCTATAGTGTTTTTACTGTCGTTTTATTGCAGTGATTATCGATACTTGACAAGTTTCATGCAGTGCCAGCTCTATCCTATCCATAGAACTTTGCGGGTTTTGACAAGTTGTAACACGCGGCCCTTAGATAGTAAAACATGAAATAAACAGCTATATTCCCTATTCCCAGGGTCCACCTGAAAAGGCTGAGCTGGTTGGTCTTTTCGGCTCTGGTATGTAGTGCGTTTCTTTTTGTTTGTTTTAGAAATAGTTTATAATTTAAGTTGATTTTTGTTTTTTATTTAATTGTATTTGTAATCTTGCACCATAGTTGAATAAATATTTCTTTCTTTCTTTCTTTGTATATTTAAAGTGTACTTACGAGTACATGTTTGATACTTGAAGCAGTTATATTTTTGTTATAGTGGGAGCGCGTTCGTATAGAGGCTTATCCGATCGGGAGCAGTGACGTGGTACGAACAGAATTGTTAGACTACCACAGATAACTTACGAACAGCCTAGCGATCAGCAGTCACTATGTCATCGTTAAACCATCCCGTTTCGATAAGGCATTACCTAACAAGACCTTATCATACCAATCAAGGTTTAACATGAACAAACCTACATTTGCTAATTGACTTTTCTCATACGAATGATATGCTGATTTGGTAGAAGTAATCACAAATCTAATGCAATGCTTTGTTAAATGTTTTGTTATTTGTCTTTTTTTTCCAAATGTGTGTATGCGTTGTTAAAGTCTCTGTCATACAAAATATTTTAAGCAAAACAATCATTTTGCAACGCGAGTCTAATGACGGACTCTACCACTTACTGACCAAAACTAATACCTTGGCCCTAGACAAAATTCATTGATGCTTGCCAGATGCAACATTATCGTTTTCGAAAATGCATACTATTGACGTAAGCTGCGATCGTTTACGTTAGCGTTAAGCGTCTTGTCTCGATGTGTTATTATCTTAGAAACGATCTTTCTCGAACGGTCGATCGAGAGAGTAAAACAAATTTATTTGTATAGTTTTCATTGATCTTGAGCATTTTGCAAATACCAATTATCCCGAGCTTCCTTTAAGCGTCAAAGAATGGTCAACAGTAAAAAATTTGACTATATTATATAGAATCTAGTTTATACGAAGATAACAACTTGAAAGATTTTTTTCCATTATGTTTGTCAAAATCGTTAGAACCGTAAAAAATAAGAAATACGGTACAGCTCACTAAAAGTATATGATATTTAATATTTAAACAAGGAAGAAACTGACAAATAGCAATTTTATAAGCTACGTGAGTCTCTTTAATACCGCTGCGCCGCGGTGCACTGTGGCAGCGGACTGCGATCACTCCGACTACTTACCACTCACGAAGATTGCTCTCCCATCGGCAGAATGTATCCGAACTTGCGCTTTGTCCGACATCGTGTTGCAGTAACGTCAGCAACAAATGTTTGCTGCGACAACATGATACGACTTCGGAAATATACGATAATCCGTGCAATTTATAAGGGAAGACGACTTTATAGTTTAGTTTTAGTTCTATTATTTTGCAATTTTTTTTGCATTGCACATGTTGGATTTTTAGCCCGCTTATATTTGACTCCCTACTGACGTCACAGAGTTTGAAGGAGTTGTTTATATTTTTTACTGGAGGACGCTCGCATCTTTTAACCCCTTAGGGGTTGAATTACCATGAATTCTTTCTTAGTGCGCTCTAAGACCTCATAAGGAACCTAAGTGCTCAATTTGGGAAACCTAGACCCAGTAGTTTGGGCTGCGCGTTGATATACACATATGTCAGTCAGTTTCTTATTTTATACATTTAGATTTATCCCTTAAAACTACACATGGTTAGTGAGGGGTCAGAGCTGTCTTAATTAATCACGTAATGGCAACACGCTGGAACTATTACACCTGGATAAAACTAAGCTAACTTTCTTGTGACATGAAGTAACTCTTAAGTTTATATTTTAAGTTCGTTTGGTTAATTTCGTGTCGTAACTTTGCGTCTAATTAATAAGACGAGGAACTAGGTAAGCACTGGTTCTTTGTCCGGGGGCGTTATTAGAGCTAGCAGTAGTTCTTACGAGTGGCTTGACGAGTCAGTCGAGAAATATACGGCCTGCAGTTCCGGACCAGAATGATGCATATTGCTAACGTAAACGATTATCGAAAACTATCAAAATGTATAGAACTAACGTAAGCGCTCGACGCGACCATCCGGCAGTTAACGTTTATCCTATAGGTACATTTTAGACAACGACGACGTTCACCGAATACATCTTGTTGCAGTATTTTTTTCTTACCTGAATATAACATGTTGTAGTAGTTTTAATCACTACCAAGCAACATAACATATTTCTGTAAAGTTTTTGGTGTAAAAATATCAACTCTGTCTTTTATTTCAAGCCTTAAAACATTTAATTTAGTTTAGATTATTTTAATTAATGAAAAAAAATTAAACAGTTAAGAATAAATAAATAATAAATAAATAATTAATGTCTAAATCCTAATAGAACACTAAGAACTGATTGCTAGAAATACGCCTGTTACATAATTATATTACGAACACAAATCGGCCACAGGACAGAAAGGTTAAATATTGATTAGTGACGGAATGAAACACAGGCTAGTAAGGCACTTAATACAAAACACACGACAATATTAACGTAAACAAAGACTTTTTATTAAGTAAGACACGAGAGTAGTTCTTGCTATGCTGTGCTTTTTGCCTCGGACTCAATCCAATTTCAATTCTGAAAACGCCAAACTCAGACGAAACTATTGGTCGCTGTGTCGGCCTACCATCACATCATAACGATAGTGGATAGCTTCATACGATGGCCGATTAATGAAGCTAGCGCTGTGTGGAGCACAACGTTCCTGTAATGGTTTTACGACTACGTATTCAAGTGTTAAGAGAGAGGCGGTTTTGGTCAGGACCAATACAATAGCTAAGTTATTTTTTGTTGTGGTATTTTTGGATCTATTGATTAATGTGACAATATTTTTATTCGAGGTCAGCATGACATTGACGTGGTTCTTGTTAAATAATAACAGTAGGTTAATACACTTACATATTCTCGGTGTAGCTGTCACACTTTTGAGAATAACTGTCATTTCCATAATATAGTGAAAAACTTTAAATATCCGCTAAAATCAAATTAAAAAAAACACATCACGTCTAGACCAACGAAGCCTGCTTCTATTTTTTTTATGACTGTACTGTGCAAAGCTTTGCTTTACGCTTGTTTAAACAAAAGGATAAATTGTTGATTACAACTACTCGTATACTATTGAATGTATCTATTCCTTTTGTAGTTTGAGCATATTGGATGTGTTTATCTGTGCGAGTATGTTAGATATTCCTATTAATTTCCAGACATATTAAATGAGATGAGATGCATCCTATAATAATCTACAATAATCCACACACACTTTTCAATTAATTCAGATATGGCTTATTGCTAAATGGAATCGGCCGATGGAAAAAAAACCGCTTAGATAAATATTTTATAGTTGGTATGGCCTCCCAAAGAGTACACTCTAAGGTTATAGCTAGCAGGTAAGAAGTTGGGTACATACTAAACTTATCATTGACAGAATACGTAATATTTAATGCAATAACTACGGGTAATAACTTGCACCACATCCTAACTCCCTCGCTCCTCTCGCTTCATCCCCTTAGCACAGCAGACTCGACTACTTGATTATGCATCGCGCTACTTCCAACCGATTACCGAACTAGTAATGAACGTTACCGCATAGAAAGTTCAATATTTAATAACGGACTTCGGTTTCAAATTATTTAATTAAATCACTTTTAGTAACTAAGAAATTCAATTGCGAACTGAAGCGTATGCTACAATGTTAACGAATTATATGTATAATGTTATAACACTCAGTCATGGTTCTATAAGGACGCAGAGTCCGTCTAGATTGCTACTATGATCTGACCTTCTGACCTGCCGCCCAACAACAGTGTTTGCATTGTTGTATACCGGTATGGCGGTTAAGACAGCCGGTGAAATGCCCAGGATTGAGGCATTCCGTCTAAGCGATCATGATTGGCAACGCATTTGCATCTGAGACTATTGAGATTGCGAATATTCTCGGTTCTCAGAGCCTACCTAGTCATACCATTGGGTAACCAGTGTGACTACACTAACATTTAAGACTTTAAATGTATATTGACATGTGACGTTGACTGTACATACCAGTGTTTATGCCTATTTTGGTATGATGCTACGAGTGGAGCGGGCTGTACCGTAATACAGAGATGTGCGATCATTCGGAATAATACCTCGAAGTTGCTAATGGAACCGCTCCAGGGTTAGTTCAATAGAGCAATGCAGAATTATCATTTGAAAATTATCGTTCCTAGGTACTATTGCCCTTGGAGGACGAAGATTTTGTCGACGAAGAAGCGAGCTCACGAAGTCATTTATTGTCATGCCCAAATTTTTAGTCGATTGATTGATGCGTGAAAATGGAACATAAAAATACATTTACAAAATGTTATATGCAAGGATGTCAACGTTAAATAGTGGTCACGTGTGACTACTCACGCATTTTTTCTCCGCTATCCCCTATGTCTTCCCGTTAAAGGTTGAATTTCCATTCTTTGGTTGTGCACCTTTACATTACTATACAGGCTCTGTTCGGTTAAACCCAATTGCTTTTAAGATGTTATCATACTGTTTTTAAAACGGCCGCCATTAACGTTAACAATACGACAACTTATCGTATTATTAATAATTACGTTTTTCCGAGAAAGCATTACAAACGTCATGTTTTGACGTTGAGTAGTATAAACTACACGTTGTGCATCAAAGTGAGAGGAGACTCTGTTATAAGTCAAGATAAAAAATATATATTTACAAACGTAATGAATGCTGTTAGGGAAAACGTGGTGAAAATGTTTTCTATCTTTTGCTTTTAAATTCCTACCGTTCTACGAAGCGGGATTTTCTTGCAAGAAATAGAATCCAAGTGTCTCGTGCTTATCATGACACGAAAGTAACATTTAGGTATGCAGGCAAGTTGCGCACAGAAGTTTAAAAATAACAGGAAGAGGTTACTTAGTGGATTGTTACAAAGCTCTTATTATCTAGGTAACTTTTTTTTTGGAAACGAAAATACACTGAAAGAGATATATCATATAACTGGTTTACCTTTGTTACATCAATGCATTTTTAAGGATGCTAATAATACCCATAGAAAAAAAGTATGTAAGTTTTAAGTTGTTTAAAGAAAAGTCACGTTACTTCATCAAAGGTTTAAGTCTAAGTAAAAAGTAGGTTAGACTACTAAAATTCTTAATAAAACATCACAGGAAGCCTAAAAATTAGTTTTCTAGCAATTTTATTTTCAATACATATGTACATACTCACGCGTTCATTCCCAGAGTATGGTAGGCAGAGCTACAGAATTACCAACAACTGTAAAAACTTGTTGTTAATTCTGTTACCACATTTTACAAATATCGTATAAGTATTAAAAAAAAATAGCATAAATTATGCATTCATTTTTTATGTATTTAATTTATTAGTTTTTGTTTACTAGACTAGGGTAACTTTAACTCTGAAGTATTGTGCAGAATATTTTTAAAACTGCAGTGATCGCAAAGAATTTAATGGTTGTGTGTTATAAGTTATAAAGATTGATGAATATCGTTTAAGCGTCGCTTGTCAGCGAGCGGGCGCGAGTCTTCAGATTACCGCGACTTAAGTGTCAAGCGTGTGCGGGCGCAGACCCGATCCCTCTCATTTAAACACCGCTCCATTCATCTGTAGGTATTTGCCCAAGCGATTCCAACCGAGGATCTTCCTTTTATAGCGCTACTTACAGCCTCATAGTGATTCGCGGTTTTATTTCGGACGCCTCTTGTAATGGGGCGTACATTTTTCATGCGGCGCGAACCGAGTAATCTTTGCATTTATACCGTGATCCTTTATTGATTTTAGATTTTTAGTCGAAAGCGAAACGAATGAAACCGGCGTGAATGGAGACGCGCCCGCTCAAAGCCGCAGTAAGCCCTGCTATGATAGAAATTCCCATTCAGCCGGGCGTTAAAAGTTACCCACATGTGGGCGAGGTCCTAACTAGCGCGAGCAGGCCGATTCACGATTTACGGCTGATTCCCAAATTTCAAGTCTCCGAATGAATAGGGAAATTTTCACGATTGCTAAATTATAATCATCTGCTCGCCCTCGACAGGAAATAGGCGTCTTAACTACACAAACTTGGACCATAAAATTATAATAAAGGGTTTTGTTTTTACGACTAGAACAATTTGCCAAAAGTTGCCGTTCAGCGTTTTGCTAGCTGCCACAAATGAAATTTTATTACAAAAGATAATAAAATAGAAAAGAGAAAGCCACAAAATAAATAACATTCCTTGACTTGCATGCATGAAAACATTTGTAACGATACACGCTAAAGTACCTTTTTTTTAATGAATGCGCTCATTTCCCTTTAGCCTACAGAAAAAAAAACAAAAAGGCGACCTACCATTAAAATAAATAAAAGGAAATAAAGCACCGACCGCAAATTATTTCACTTACCCACCTACTTCTTTTATAAAAATGCGAACGACGCATTAAATTTTGGGGAGAAAGGAAACTCCCTTGTAAGCAATATCGAGCAGGCAAATTTTTCAGATATTGCCTTCAGGTAGCGCACATTTATTATGTACCCGAATATATTACTCTTGATTCATTGACTTTCGATATTGATTTACTTTGCTTGCATAAGCTGTAGTTGGGGAAAGTCCGTGGCGAGCAAACTAAACGGCCTTTGATCTGAAGAATGAAGGGCGGGTGGCGCGTGCGTGCGGCTCCCGCAAGCACAATAGTGCGTGGAACTTGCCGACCTTCTAAATCCGAGAGGTGTGACCGGACGACGCCATAACCGTTTCCATAACAATTTACCCTAACACTTATTATGTAACGCGGCTAATAGTATTTTTTCAAAGTAGCTATTCGATAATAATTCGCGAGATACACCACCACCATTAATAACTTTGTTTACGGCAGCAAGTTTGAAACTGTTATCACTTTCGGGGCGCAGGGCGGCGGTACATCTCGGCCTTTGCCGATGTCCACTTGATTTACGGTAACGATAAGGTGCGACCTGAAACTTCCGTGCTTCCCTTGGACGCGAACACTGTCGCAAAAGATTTAAAACCGAAAAAATACTACCTCAGGTATTACCTCTTTCCCCATTTTCATGATTCAACTTTATGGTATCTAAGTTGAAGATTTAAGATAGGTGTACGAATTCAAAAGAATGTTGTAAGTTGAAAAGTGGGTTGCAACTTTGAAGTTTGCGCGGGCAGTTTTTTATGTCGAAGGTGACAGCTCGTAAAATGACTGTCAGCATGCCAATGGCAGTTAGATTACTTTAGTTAAATTTATCGTTTAAAAAGGGCTCATTTTTATAGATCACGTATCTTGTTTGATTAAATAAGTTCCTTTAAATACCGTCTGCTGAACACGCATTACAAACAAAGCAACTTAGAAGTTCCCTCGATTGTGACGCAGACTAAATCATTTAATTAACAGGGCGTTAACAGTGGCTATATCCAATATACCAATAAGCATAAACAAAAGACGTTTACGTTACATTTGGCTGAGAGGCAAAGCACCGTAATAGCTGGCAGGCTGCATTCAGATTCAGCTGAGCCGCTCCAATATCGGTTCTCTGGATATTATTTCAGGGTGGAGGGGCGAGGGGCAATATTGAGTTGTGAAACCGACGATTTACCTAACAGGAGACGCTGTTTACCGACGAACTTTACCTCGACACTTTGACAACTTATTTCTTGTCTAGAGAGTTGCTAAGCCACTCACTTTGTTTATACAGGCTTGATTGTTGTTCGGTGCGATAGTGTTTGTAATGGCTGGTGGAGATCGGTTCCGTAGTGACTTCCAAAACATTATACTTTTAGGGTTTTTAAACATGAATCCATATTTGGTGTACACTAATTACTATAAAAGTTTATTTTTAAAGCGAGTGTGGAGTGGAGTTTTTGTTTAAAGATTCTAAATACAGTTTCGATTCACTCAATCAACTCAATACTCAACAAAACGCGAAAGAACTTTAAGGGTAAACAAGGGTCAGTCAGCTACGCGCCAAAATATTCGAGCTATGCCCAAAGCAATACGGCTATTGTAGGAATTCAGTTTAGCAACTGTAAAGTGGATACCGAAATCCTCATTCATTGTACTCGTCCTAACGCTTAATTTGGTTGAAATAATTCGAGTTCCATTGTTAAGTTCCTAAATTTGAAGACTAACATTTAACTGCTTACAATTCAAAGGTAACCACAAATTTAGGAACGAGCATGCCCCTACATAGAATGAAACTTATTTGCAAACCGATAACTTTTGGTGGAGAGTCGGGCAGTTCACGCCGAGGCAGTGACCGCGGCTGCTGAAGTTGAGTGTGGCAAAAATGAAGCGCACCGTCCTCTATTGTATTAGGATTCTCTATTGGCCCGCTGTTGAGCGATATACTCGCCAGTGTGGATTTATTCAGAGCTTCTAGTTCTTATTTATGTCGAATGAAGTGTTTACCAAAACAATCCAAGTAAGTACGTATCCTTTAAAAGACACAAACAACATCGTTTTCAAGTTAGCTTTCTCAAAACAGTATATTTCCTTATAATTTTAATAAAAACACCCGCGTCTTACCCAAGTTAAATTGCTATTTTTCGTTTCTTATGAAAATATCTGGCCGACGATTACAGTAAAATACCAAAATCCTAGTTGAGTATCCTTACAAATTGAATGTATAAAGACGTACCTCGACCGCCTCGTTGTTGGATCTTTCATAACCATAACTTCTGTGATTTCGCCGAATTTGCTAAAGTAATCTCGAAGGCTTTCTGAAAAGGAGAGAAAAAATAGGTTATACAAGGTTCAGTAAACTTTTAATAGGAATCGGAAAGTTCCATAGTAATATTAGAATAAACTTTAACTTTGGATGTATTTACAGCCTTTAAATAAAAATAACTTTGCTAACAAAATACATAGGTAGTTGGGCAAGTTGATACTTCCTATTTTAACATTAGAAATAGTGACTGTTATTTTTACACACATTTTTGACTTTAACTAAGTCAAAATAAGATAAATATAAAAAAACAACTGTCGCTTCTAAAAATAATTAACAATAAGAATCAGAATATTCCACAAATATATTAACGAAAAAAAAACGAATTAATTAATTTAGGACACAATGACATGTTAGTTTACCCGTCACAAGCCAGCCAAAAATGCGTCGATTTCCAGCCGGCTGGCATTAATTTGGCATCCAAGCAAAGAAATCACTTAGCCAAATTGAATGTGATTTTAATCCTGGATTACACGTGGGGCCAGAGAAAAGATGGCTTAGAAAATAAAAAAACACAAATGTTTATTGGACTTTATGATCAGAGTTTTAGTATATTTGCCAAATAGGAAAAGTTACGCATTGGTACAGCGACAAAGAACGTTCATGCTACATTCACTCAACACTTCGACACAATAGAAGGGTCTCGTTTTGTAACGCCGAAGCCTTTTCGATTCGCAGTCCATAAAAGTAAGACGATAAGAGCCGTTCCCTTCAAATGACTGAAGGAGTCGTCAGGCAAAACGTTCGAGAGCGCGCGCTCCACGGAACCGTTCCGGTTGTTTATCGTGTCACGAGAGATTTGCTTCGACAGGGAGCTCGAGTATTTAGTATCGAGTTTCTCTATTTATGTTGGCTTGTTAAAACGTCTCGTATGTTTGCCTTAAATACATGCAAGGAGCATCCGCGAGATTTGTTTGCGGCCGCGCCGCCCTGAGACTCACTAATGGATAGGGTTCCCTATAAAATGAATATTCTGATTTGCCACTTCCATGTTTTAGGACTACTTTACATAATTTCCGGGCAGCAGCCCACGCGTTATTTTGATTAAGAATGTATTCAATTATTTTGATGGTTGCAACAAAGAGCGAACTCACGTGAAGGGACTGTGCGTCGTTATACAAATAAGTTAACATTTAAAAAAGTGAATTGGGAGGGATCATTCCACGATATTCCAGTTTAAAAAGGCCCTGGATTTAAAAATATTTACGAGCTATAAAATTTGACCTTCTTCGTAACTCATAAAAGTTCTTTAATAGAAATTAATACAACTTTTGTGAATTAATTTTGTAGCACTAGGTGATAACCCTGGAAGTGCAATTTATCGCGTCAGTATAACTTTAACCACTTCCCTAAGTAAACAACTGTAGCTACATTATTAGTCCTACGTTAAACATTCATGTAAATGCAAATAATGCGTTTTCTTGACACCAATGTTACCAGTGTCTCCAGTGCGATAGTATTTTTTAATGTTAATAATAATAATATCTGACGGTTTTTGCCACTGCCACCTTGGTTATTTTACAAGTAGTAGACCTCCCATTAATACCTAGTGCCCAGGTAATTAAGTACAAACAGGCCAATCACGAGAGGCTTATTGCGGGATACATTCCAATTTAAACTTGCCTTCAATCCGGCTCCGAGCCGCTTGCAAAACCAAATGTTAGTCCATGCTTTAAAGTCGATTTTCGACTTGTTTAGAAGTAAACTTTTCTAATCTGACCAGGCGGCCGCGGCTTTAGGGTCCGCACTTCGGAACAGTAATGAAAAGTAACGATTGCATTCTGACTATACCATTAATCACCCAGGACATATGGGATCCGCGCATTTTACACTTTTTTTTTATTTCTTTGTTGCCCACTAAGTAAGGAATGTACTGGTTTTGGTTTAATTCTATTATTATTTTGCAAATGTGGGTATTTAAATTTCATAACTTTTCGATTACCCACACAATTTTGTACCAAGCGCACATACATAACATGACTTTCTTTGAGTAATTAATGCGCGATAACCGATGTCTCGTAAGTTTATGGTATTTCCTTTGATTCAATCTCTTATATATTGCACATATTTTCTGGCTAACTAAAGAAACACACACCATTTGTAATATTTATGACTAATAGCTCACGCGTGTTCAGTCTAACTGAACACAAGTTCCACTAATGTTGCCCTTTTACGATTATTTATAAACAGAGAGGGTTGATTCGGCTTTAGGTACCTACATTAATTTACGGATGCACCCTTTTCACCCCATGACATGTCTAGACGACGGATAAGCCTAGTTGGTATTGACCTGCCTACGGTTCGGTACCCGGTAAGGGCAAATATTAGGATAACAAGTGCGAATATTTGATTAGATTTTATAATTTTTTCTTTGTTCTTAGAATTTGTTCTACTAGGTATACAAAGTTTGTTTTTCGTTGTCTAGCGCCCAACGTTTGTGCCCAGAGCTAAGTTTAAGGCTAGGTCAAGTTGTGTTAGATTGTGCTTCTTTTATGTGTGGAGGGTTGTATTATTTTATAGCATAATTCTTGCGTTGGTATATTATTATGTGTGTGTAACGGTACACAAAATAAGTAAATTATATTTCCCATTTAAACCACGTGTGTCAACTTAGATCTAAATCATTGCATCTAATAATGTCATTGTTTTGCACTGATTGCACTACAAGAGTCGAGAGTTAATTGTTTTATGAGCAACAATATTATGCAAGAATTATGGCGGCAGAAGTCATCTCAACCCTTGTCATCTCGGGGCAACTTTATAGCACCTTAAACTGGCCACGACACGGAAACGACTACGTGCGATGAATTTTAACAACAATATTTGTCTGTTGTATTGTTTAATATGGTTAAATAGTGCATTAATATATACTAAATATGTTAAGTTTAATAATTTTTAACACTTACGTATAAAAAAAACGCTTAAAAGAGTCTAAACCATTCAAAACATGAAATGTGTGTTGCGGCACGTGTATATAATAAGAGATACCTTGCTTTAAACTAACACGATTTTCACACATACTAAAACTATAAATCGGGAAGTAATCGTATAATTAAATAAACAAGTATCTCGACGTTTCGACTGTGCCACTACAGCCGTGGTTACGAGAAGACTGAAGTGCTAGTCTGCTTGTCGTGCGAGTTTTTCGACCTACCCGTATCTTATATTTTTTATTCGGAACCAATGTTATTATACCGACACACAACACTTACAACATCTGACGATACACTGCCTTGCTTACGCCACAACCACGACCACGGCTGTTGTAACATTGCCGAAACGTCGAGGTAAATAAATAAATAAGTATTAGGGGACAATCTCATACAAATTGACCTAGTCCCAAACCAAGCTCTAGGCTTGTACTATGGGTACTAAAGAACTATATTAAATACTTATATAGAGAAATATATTCTTAAATACATATAAAACATCCAAGACTCAGAGACAAATACTCGTGCTCATCACACAAATATTTGCCTATACCGGGAATCGAGCCCGGGACCGCTAGATTCGTAGGCAGGGTCACTACCAAATATGCCAAAGCGCCGACAAAAAAAAAACTTTGGCTTGATTTCGTTTTAGAACGGCATGACTTTCTACTTTTTAGTTGTTGTTTTTAGTAGTGGTATTGTTTGCTTTTATTATTCCTGAACAATTATTTGGAATCTCATAATGGAATAGTTAATCTAGTGAATACATTGTCGTTATTCCTTTTTTTCTTAAGGATTTTTCATCACTCAATTGTCATTTGATTTTTGAGGCATTACTATTCAATTAATGAAGAAGATAATATGTTACCACACATTATTTTCCATTAATTTTAGTTGTATTATTTGAACACGTAAATATAGTATCCAAAAATGTACTTCCATTCTGATTTTGGCATGTTCTGCCATGAGTCACCTCTTTTGTACGTGTAAGTAATTAGAAGGCGCGTTACTCCACAAGTTTATTTTATTCCAACTTCATCGTATCGGGTGCGTGACGTCACAACAAACCAGCCTTCCCGAGTGGATGTATATTTTATTTAGATGATGCCTACTAGGCAATACGGGAGCCAGTGCGAAGGACAGCGGGGAGATTCGGCACAGTTGCTCAACCACCATAAAATTAGCATTTGGCTGGCTAGTAGCGTTTCCGTCCGACACAACTTGTAGCGGTACCTGAATTATTCGACCGCACTTCTCAAGAGATTGGAGATTTTGTACGTCTAAGAACTACGCGGACATTGGGGGTTATCTCGGGTTGTGTGTATTTTGTCTCCTTTTTCCTTATTTCTGGTTCATGCCATTGAACTTTGCTGGATTAAATTGCAACGAGCAAAGGGTTGCAGCGTTGCTTAGGACTGGTGACTGTTTATATTATGTTGCAACAATTATGCGCTGTATTACACTTATACGGTGGTTGCTGTAGTATGTTTAAGATGGTAAAGCAATATTGTTTTTGACGTGTTGTATTGTTGTTGTCGTCAACGTTACTTGACAGTTATTGCGGCCAAGGGAATATCAAACGTTATACTTTTTTATGTCCCAAAAATTAAGGAATAAATTGACAGGAAGAGTTATAATCATTAATAATATTTCTATACTTAGGTATGATACAGTTAGTGCGATTTATTGTTTTTTTTTGTTAAAATATTGTTTTCCGTGGCTTGAAATATGTCGGTAAAACCTGCGTCACTATTGCCTAACGCACTCGCAATGACAATGCTTCAAAGTGGAACAATTGTTTTCATTTTGTATGCAGACGAGCCTTCGATTTTCAAAATGAAAACGCTTGCGATTGCGAGTACGTTAGGCAATAGCCCCTCTGGTTAGACTGAACTAGAGCGTACTATTCATTAGGTTCACCGCGTTAAACATCGCCTCTTAAAATAAAATTCACTTAAACATAAGTTACGGCTTTTGAATAATACTTTAGTTTTCATGTATTTTTTAATTTATTTTTAATAAAATATTTATGAGCAGGGAAAATAATTCTTAATTATTTTTCCACTTCCGTTAAACCAAAGTAATCTTAAATAAATTTAATGCTTAAAAGGCACTTTAGTAACTTAAATCCGACTCCAGTTTAGAAACTTAGCAAAAATCAAATATTGGCCTAACTCAATTAACAGTCCAACAAAGCACGCTTATAAAGTTAAATGTAACATTGGAACATTTGCACCGCCCGCGTATATTACGGTAATGACGTATTACGTGAGCCGTGCTGCAATATTTTAATATCTTTTGTCGGAGCCGACTCGGCACTTGCTCACCCACCATTAAATTGGAAGTTACCATATTACAGCAACTGGCGTGCCACTGAAATACGTCCATATTGAGCCACTTTAATTAATGCCGACCCAAGCCCTGCACTTAAGCGCTACAATGAGATTGCGTATGCTTGAAGATGTTTGACGTGAGCTGTGTGTGTATGTGTACTATACATGTGTACATATAACACCTGTTACAGAACTTAGCTCAAGTGTGAAATAATTGCATTGATTATATTTGGTAGCATTATATATATGGTTTTGAAATTATAATGTTGCTTGAGGAAGTTGTTCTTGGAATGTTTTTAAAGGGCGGATTTACCATAAGCACTATATCATCAGATATACTTTCTAACTCTACAACGATTTTGTGTTGCGGGAAACCTCAAATAACTTTGCGAAATGTTTAAAAAATCTGGAACTTCGGGAAAACATGGACGACGTTAGCATTATCACTTTGGAGCACCGCTTTCTTTGCATGGTGATAACTTTTTTCGAACAACATTTTCGAATTACTTGCCTTAGTAATAGTTTTACAACTTAGCATTACCTATCCGGTGACATATTCTCATTGGTAATATAGGCCAATTAGACCACCCTCCTTCATTAATCGTCTTTTGTCATTATACTTTGTTTTTTTTTATTTATACACGTAAATTTTAAAAACAGGTCGTAGGTACTTAACGACCAACGAAAAAATATTTTTAATAGATATCTTTAATTATTTATTTATATATTTATTTATTATTTATTGCAAAAAAATAGAAATTTGAGTACAAAAGGTGAACTTAATGCCTAATGGCAGTCTCTACCAATTGACCGTTGGGCAAAATTTTGTATATTTTTAAATTATCTAATAAATCAATGCCCTAGAAAAGAATACACTTTTTCAAAACTTAATAATACTTTCATAACAACTTTGAAAAGAATGCCAAGTTTTTTTAACTACTTCTAAACTGTTTATAACAAGCTTTAACAAAACATATTTTGTCGACGAGAATAGCTTGGGCAATTTTACATGATACGGTGCATGGGACTGGAACACACTTAACACAGACACGCTTCTAACAAAAAACTTGCTGAAAAACGGTGGCGCTGTTACAGAGGATGCTAGCAAAAGTAGTATCAGACTCGTAACTCATGTATAAAATTACAAAACATTTTCATTTTCTAACAAATCTGTAACTTGATATTGTTCGCTATTGTTGTTAGGGTATCAGCGGTAATCTAAGATATTCCAACGATTTTCCGAAAGTATTTTTAGTCGGGAAATCGTTCAATGACTGAAGATTGTTCAGTGACCATAAAATCGAAATTCGGCCGGGATCCGCTCAACCCTTACACTGCACGTAGATACGTATAGATTACATCGGAGTTGTTTGCGATAATTATTGATTCAAAGCACGAACACGCAGTAACTCTAAGCAAAGAATAGCTGTGAGCTTGTGGTATTGTATCAAAGGACGTTTATGTTTAACTTAAAAATAGAATAAACGCCTTTCCGTTGTACTCAGACACATTTTAGAGACGATAAAAATGTTCCTTTTTCAAAATTTTGTATGAAACATCACTAAGAAACGACTTAATTCTTAATAACTGACTCAGTGTGATGGGCGTTTGAGCATTAAATAATACAGTTCTAAAGCTCAATAAAATTGTATCAAAATAATGATAATAATACTAAAATTAGTGTCATTTTTTTAAAAGGAAATTAAAAGGAAGCCACGCCTTCATTTTACCCGACTATTTTGGGTAGTCGGGTAAGGAGGTTATGTTTTTCGAGGTTAATGTATGTATCCATGTTTGATGGATATTATAGTGCGGGCACTCGTCTGTAGTAGAATTGGTTCTCACCCAAAGAGTGAGATAAACTATAATAGAACCTTCAGTCTTGATAGAGTAGTCGGGTTTTCAAAACTAGGTTTTGTTAATGTTGTTTTCAAAATAATTATACTAAATATTTGTAACACTTTTTCGTTGGAAAATATATATCGTTTTAAATTTAAATATGCATAAATTATTGTTCAAGAAGGCACCATTTAAACAATTGAAAAGGTCAGACCAAGTGCAATACACCTAAAATTACATTTTACTTGCTATACAAGAGAGAATCGCCAATTCGAGAGACCGGACAATTACGCTAAGAAAGGGGTATTTGCGGCAATAGAATTGTCAAGTATCCATTCTCGTCAAGTCACCCAAGAATAATTACGCGAATTCTTAAGCAACTTGGACTTGAAATGCCTCTAATTGGCAGTTTTAATGTACTAACTTTTGTGCGGAATTCGACAGAAGTAGGCAACAACTCATCGTGGTTGGTGGCGAAACGAAGCGTCTCTAATTGGAAATTTTAAATTTATTTTGGTTAATTATACCTAGTCTGCGGATTTCTTTTATTGTTTAACCCTTTGATGAAATCCGCAATGAAATGTTTCCTTTAATCAACGTTTTTGGTTGACTTCGGTTTCGCCTACGTATTTAAAGAAGTAAAGAGGTCAAAAATGTGTGGTTTTGCAATAGGTTTTCTTTGATCTGAGAGCAAGATAAAGAAAATTCTAATCTGTAAACTCTTGGAGTTATAAAAAATATTACGAGTAATCTATTTCGATGCTTAAACGAGTATGTATAAACCTTAGTATTTATTTACACGCCACGTTTAACAAAATTACAGTCTTTGCAGACCTACAATAGAAAATAACCGCAATAACAACAAGTCAACTCCGCATAGGTAATTGCTTATTTTATAAACTATACGTATTAATCGATTACCGGACTGACGTTTTGCAGCGTCCGATATCGCGGCCACTTGCCCAACCACCATAAAATTGGAAACTAGCCCGACGGATTCGGCCGAAATGACCCGTCACATCCATTACGTTGAAACAATGTTACATTAACTTAGTATCTACATCATCGACGAGGACCTTTTTTCTTAAATTTGGATGAGTTTATTTCTTTTCATCTTTACGGGTGGTAGGACCTTGTGCAGGGTCCGTCCGGATCGCTACCACTATCTTATCCATTAACCTACCGCCAAACAGCATTTTTGTGTTCAGGTTTGGGGATAAGACAGCCGGTGTAATGACTAGCATAGAGGCATTCCATCTTAGTCCTCAGGGTTGGCAACGCATTTGCAGTCTTAGGCTTGCAGTCTTGTGAATGCGAATATCTATGGGTCACAGTTTCCACTTAACATCAGGTGGCCTATGTGCTCGTTTGCCTTCCCTATGCCATAATAAAAAAACGATTCTGAAACAGCGATACGGTCAAAATACGGTTTTTTTTAAAGTATTTTCTTGATGTTGAATTATTTGCAGACACTCCCATAGACTTATTACAAAAATAAGTCCATGGATATCACAAGGACAATTATTTGATAGAAGAGAATTTTCTCTTGAGGAGTAAATTCATTGTCGCGACTATGCGATGCTTGATAATACTATATGTATAGTATACATCATCATCACTCAATTAAGACTTACTCTTGTCGCTGGAGTAATTTCCATTGTTCCCTATTCCAAGCCTTCTCTTTAACACACTGATACGGCACGACGTCTACGTTTTCTTTTAATTAGGCTAGGTATGTTCTTCTTGGTCTCCCTCTTTTTCTTTTTGCTGCAATTTTTTCCTTAAATTTTCACCTGAATGTTCTCATCGTGCCGTAAAAGGTGACAAAAAATCTTATTGTCTGTAAGCCATCTCCTTCACTACGCTAAGTACCTACATTTACTCTAATATAGTTGTTTACAATTCCAATATATCGTTACTTCGTAAAACGGAACACATCTATTAGTGGCAGTTCATGTTGCGTAGATATTTTTCCCTTTTACAAACGTTTTTGTTTTATAGCCAGATGAAGGTAGATTTGATTTTGTATGAATCTTCGAAGTCAGTCGCGTATGCTGTATTAAAAAAAAGGAGCTTAAACAATCATATTGGAACCATCGGTAAATTTTAATTTGAAGGAAAATATCCTCAAGTAGTAGTCAGCCAGGGAAAGAAACCAGTCCCGGCTCGGCTGCAAACCAGCAGGAGTTTGGTAAGTTGGCTTTCATTTGTTTTAGTATCCCTAGGATTAAGTATTTGCGCTTTTGTTTTTATCCTATAGCCAACACAGATGCGTGTACATTTCAAAATATTTTACACATAAATTACACTTGCCAATATAAAAACACACTTCACAGTTAAAACCTTCCGTCACCAAATTTCGCAGTGGTAATGAAGCAATCAATCAAAATGTAAACGAAAACAATCCGCGTCGCATATTTTATCTTTAACAATCCTTGCCCAACCGAACCAATTAGCGTAAAAACCTTTCGTAGTACAGTCCAATGTTATAAATTTGGCACTTAGCCTGACGCAAATTTTCACTGCTGTCAGCAAATAAAGTATGCCGCAGTCATAGTTTTGGACCGGTTGCATTAAATTAAATTGACAGACTTGTTTTTGCACAAACCTGTTTATAGAACCATGCGATTTACGTCTGTTGCAATTGGTTTACGGGATAGTATTGTTTTAAATCGAGTTACACCGACGAATTTCATTAAAGACCTTGGCACAAATATAATATTGTTGAAATAGTGACATAAAATGGCTGGTTCATATTTTTACAATTATCATGATGGTCAGTATTAACGATGTTAAAAGAAACTAACTATACGTGGTACGAGAAGAAACCTCAATTTCTGAGACGATATTTGTATGTTTTCAGCATTGAAATCTTTATGTGTTTTGTTAGTTCATGAATATGCTTCCGGAGAAATTACAATTCTAATTATTACTACTATTAATAGTTTTACCAACGTGATGAAAATAATGAAAAAAATACGTGGCATAAATACAGTATCTAAACTAAATTGTTTTTTTCCCACACACACAAACAGACATGACAATACGTGTTTATATTTGTCCACGGGACCCTAAAAACGAAGCGGTGTATTACTTACTATTACTTTTAACGTTTATAGACTACTTTAAAATTGTGTCCTGTGAATAAAAACGCCACTTTAAATGTGTATTGCGGTTGGCAGGGCGCCAGCCACGTACGGCACACGCTCGACTCTGCGAATCTCTCACTCGGTCCGATACCCTCGACGATATTTTTCCACGCAAACACTGACGAAATTAAGTTAACGAAACGTCTCCTAAAACGTTTTTTTTCTCGTTAAGAGAGAGCAAACGAGCACACAGGCCTCCATCTATTTATAGTTCCGCTAGTAATATTAAAGAAACTATTAACTTGTCTTACGAGTATTTGATACTAACAATAGAACTCAGTGAAAATAGACCCAGAGAAGGTAAATGAGCTCTCGGGACCATGGAAATTTACAATTACCAAATCTAACTCGTTGCCAACCTTGGAGCGGTAGCCCTCTGGGCTGAAATATAATGTTAATTTAGACGAATGTTTTGCGCAAGATTCGATCACACCTCGATCACTATTTACAAGCGTCTAAAATGAACGGTATAAAATAAAGGGCATAAAAGTTTTTCTAAATATATATTTTTAAAACACACTTTGTAGCCAATGGCACTTCTAACAATAATCTCACTGTCAAAAGACGACTCAAATAAGTCCGGATTCGACTGTTCCATTGAGGAGTTCCTAGGGCTTCGTCTCCATCATCATACAAGCTCGATGGTACCAATATTACGGTATTGTCATCGGAATCACATAAGTATGCCAAATTTCATGTCAATTCAACAATTGTGTTTCTGTGAGTTTGTTGGATTATTAGATTGTTAGTCAGGAGTGTAGCTATTATAAAAGCGTTAAAATTAAATATAAGGTTGTTTAGTTTTATTCCAATGATTGGAGATAAATATAAAATAAAAATAAAATATTAGGTGACAATCTCGCACATCAAGCTCTAAGCTTGTATTATGAGTACTAGACAACTATATATTTTTTATATTAAGAAATACATACCTACTTTAAAAGAAAGAAAACATCCGAGACTCAGAAACAATTAAATATAAATACAAAAGTGGCAAAATTACTAGAACGCAGTGACATGTGAAAGGCTACTTACTCCTGAATAAAAATAACAACTGCATAAGATCTAAAATTTAAATCAAATAATTCACACTGTACATTGTATCAACCGATCACTACAAAAAATCGTGTAACTGTCAGAACATGACATGTGTCTGAACTAAAATATATTGGAGCTACCTCCAGAATCTAATCTTTTCTTGGTATATTGGAAAAGATAGATATCGAATAATGGAATATCATTTCAAAATCTATTTCTTAAGCTGGTATCGGTGTGATACTAAAGGTGATTCTCATATTTCTCGGTGATTTCTCGAATGTCGTCGTTTTATTGACACACACAAAATGTATATGATTGTGAATCGAGGGGATCATAATGCCATAAAAGTTACAATATTCCTTAAAGCTTAACATTTTCGACACCACACTGTAACAAATTTATGTTTCATAAAAATCCTTAGACAATCCAAGCGAAATTATTACAAACCCTCATTTCATGTTTTATGTCAAAATTAATTAAAATTACCCACTTGACGGAGTCTTGTTTTGCTAGTCTCCCATTTTTTCCCACTCGAGTACCTATGAGTTTTTGGATGGTGAACACAAAATAGACAAAGCATTCTGACGAGCCCTCGAGGAGAAACCTTCAAAATGATAAAACATGACTTATCATCCCGGGCTCACACTCAAAACACAGACGCGGCGGTGCGAAAAAAACTTGCTTACATCAAAGTAATTGCGAGCGAAAAACGCCACAGAGTCGAGAGGAAATGTTGTAAAAATCACGACGACGTGTGAAGTGTCATCTGCTTCGTCTCAGTCGAGTGGCGATCGGTTGTTTTTCCCACTTTCGACGGGCCGCGGCCGGCTCGTCGAGGACTCTCCGATTTCAGCCCTGCTGCGGGCGCTGTGTTTTATGAGGTCAAGAGAGGGCCTCCACAAAAAACACGTTCCGCGATAAATTACGCACTGACACATTCAGATTCAACCATAATATACACGATCGTTATATATTGCTTTTACGATTTCCTGAGGTTGGTGTTATGTATTTTCTTTTACACCGCCTGTTGTTTTCCATTTAGGGTGATTTGAATAGTTTTCCCGGACGCTGAAATGTATTCGGTCTCTGGCCGTTATTTAATGATATTTAAAACATAAAAGCCTTGTTTAATTTTGTAACCCTGTATTGTTCGGTCGAAATGTTAATTAGTTTAAAACGCTATCCGTTACATTAAGAATTAATTTAATTGCTAATTTGGATAAACATTACACTTTGATGAGGCAATATGTATTTTGTTAGGCCAATATAAATTTTCCATGTTTTGTTTGCTTTTAATTTTCGTAATAATGTCTAGTTAGGTTATTGTTCATAAAACAAGTAAACTACTGTTAATTAAAATGAAATCGAAACGTATTTGATAAAGTTCTATCTAATAACTATGGCGGATTTATTAGGTACTTGTTTATGTATATGAATTTGAAGTTGAATGGTTTTAAAAAAAGACTACACCTTAATAAACCTCACGCACCGATTTTAATATTTAAAAAAAGCCTATTATATTTAAGGACGTTGAGGTCACAGCACCGCAGTGTGATAAGTTTTTATTTATCTTGTTTTAAATTTCTGCCGGTAGGTACTTAGACCATGGCAGTCACTCCTAATCTAGTTTTATTAACGTTACTACTGGTATTCTTTCATCGGTTTGGCTATTTTTTTTTGAAACTTCTGTAATTTTGTCTAATACCAGTATTTTATTAAACCTCTTTGTGTGGCTAGTGGTAGTTTGTTTAGCAGCGTCACGGCTTGCAACGGCCGACAATGCTGAAAAAACATAATGTATGTACTTACATATTGTTTTATGTCGGTCTGCTATACTTTTTTTTATCTTTTTATGTTTTCTGTGTAGTTTTTTTTTTTCCTGTGTCATTCTATTAAACCAATTTTCCTATAACCACGCACCACAAGTTGGCTAAAATGTTGTATTAAGTTATTTTATTCGTTATAACTATCAAGCGAGTGCAGATGTTGTTCAGTTTCAATTTAAGGGCAACGCCAGAAGTCTGCCGGGGAAGTTCCCGAACTTTGTTGCTCATGACATTGTCAAGTAATCTCCGACCGCCAGCGCACCTACCAAACAACAATAGCTGGTTAGTGAAGCTATTTTAATAAAAAAATGTTACTACTAATTTTGTGAATACAAACTTTATACCTAATTATTGTAAGTAAGTGATATTTTGGTGGTTTGAAAACACATTCATGCCTACAAAAAGGTTTTGTTTTTCATTTGTTTTAGTAACATAGTAGATTAAACTCAAAGGGTGGCCGATATCACCGGCTAAAGATAGCAAAGACAGCATTGTTCAACAGTTAATAACAAAGCAACTGGATATTTTGGTACCCATTTCCATTTAAGGGCCGGTTCGAAACAGAAACTTATCTAACTCCTGCCAAAACTTGGCGAGAAACTCTGGTCCTTAGCAGTATTGTCTATAATCTGTAAGATACACTTGCGCAAACTAAAATATTTGCAGAATAATCTGTATACGACACATTGCCTTGTAACATAGCGAGGAGGTTCTAGACACGGTGCGATTTTTGGACGGATTAATACTGAAGCAAGGGGGATGGGCAGCAGCCTAATAGATACTTAAATTTACTAACTTCAAGATTCTAAACTGCAGGTATAGAACAATCTATTTATATTCTTAATTATAAATTTGCCGCAATAACAAACATAATGGTAAAGCAGTCTAAGCTTGCTATTCTAGGAGCTTGAATATTACTTGTTTTGTCTTTGCTTTCTTTACTCTTAAATCAGCTCTGTCGCAAAAAGAGATGTATCTTACAGTTGCTATATTTCAGAGAGCCATTACCTCTTTTACTCTTGTAAAAGTATACTTTACATCGCTCTCAAGCATATTAAAGCGAATACAAGTGAAAGTGGTTCCTTTTCCACTAGATTCTCGATTCATTTTCTTAAGTTTTAATACTTAAGTACAGTCTTTACTAACGCTTAATATTGCTATCTCTACCTACCTTCAATATGTGATATAATTTATCAGTAGAAATAGAGTTAATAAATGACTAAAACTTTGCAGTGAATCTAAGCTGAAGTTCCAATCGGGGCGACGTTTCGGACTGTACCTACTCCGTGACAGCTTCAAGTAATCCCAGATGGCGTCTTGCGATGAATTAAAGTCAGTCCCGGCCTGAACTTGCTCCGAGCGGGTCCAAAATGCCGTCTTGGCATTAGCAGACGCTTTGTATTTCAAGATACTGACACTAAATTGTGTTACGTTTTGACTGTTACAACAATTATAACTAAAAGCAAGCTTTAAAAACCTTACTGCTGTTTGGACAATGTCAAAAGATAAAAAGATAAAAGAAATTTATTCAGTAAGTAGGCCGTTTGGGCACTTTTACACGTCAAGATACTACCAGCGCTTCCCAAGAGGAGACCACTGCTGAGAAGAAACGCCGCAAGAAACTCAGCAGTCAGTCATTTTTTAAACATATTTCATATTTCATATTATAATGGTACAACTTAGTCTAGCATTATATAAAGCTACAAGTATTAAATTAAATATAATATCAAATAACAGTAGTTCAGCAGGAAAACATGCCAAAAATCTTACGGGAGAGAAAGATAGAAAATAATAAAATAATTTAAAATAGAATCAACTACTTATATATGTAATGTTACTTATCATGTTTATATTTTTTATTTCGCGACTTCCACATTTAAATAATTTTAATATAGTCTATGACACTCTAGTGGTTAAGAAAAATCAAACCAGGTATAATTTAGCAAAATTTGTTTAGCTGGTTAGTAGTTACGAGGGGACATAGAGTCGGACATATATATACAGGTCAAACACATAACCCTCCTTTTGGGCTTTGCCGCAGTCGGGTAAAAATAAAGAAGTATGATCTAGATTGTAATAATCTAAAATTAGATCAATAAATTAATATCAGGAGACAACCAAACACAAATATAAAATGTGAAATGGGACTTAATCGCATAATGAAATAACATGTACCTTGAAGTTTTGATTGTATGTGTGTTTTAGACTTTTAGTATGTGAGAAACTCGTGTTATTCTAACACAATTGACCTAGTCCTAGTAAATTAAGCTCACGCAATATCGGAGATAAGGGTTCCCTTCATCTGGCATAACTTTTTTTGACATAATTCATCATTTCGCACAATCATCATTTGGCATAAACTCTTTTTTTCTGAAACCGTGTACTTTTCAGGATTATTTAAAATACCATTGCATAGAACCCAATAGGTTAGGTTAGGTTTATTTTATGTCAATCCTGAAAAGTACACGGTTTCAGAAAAAAAGATTGTGCGAAATGATGAATTATGCCAAAAAAAATTGTGCAAGACATTAGTAACCCCGGAGATAATGTTAGTGTATTTAAAAGATTATCGGTGTTTGGCACTGGGAATGATTGGAATTACTGGATTAAGAAGTAGCCGTTTTAAGGTCCAGTTCTCCTACCAAATAGTTAAAAGAAAAAAACTACTGTTCACTGATGTGTATGTGAATGTGTTTAAATGTTAACATATATGTTTAACACAAGTTTTACTTAGCTTAGGAGTTACTAGGTTTTGCTGGTTATAGGCCTCGTACAAGCTATGTCATACTATTCATATCTAAACCTACATGTACAATGTTCTACTTTATTTGCAAAGTAAATTTATATTATTATGTTATGTTATTACCTACACGTGGGTGAAAACAAATATGAAATATTTTCGACATTGCCTCAAGTTGAGATTATTCCGTGTAAGTACACAGGTTAGCAGAAGTGTGAAACTGCTAGCTCTTGTTGTTTACAGTGGAACACGCGTCGCTGTCAAATTGCTAACAATGTCACGTGTCCGCGGGAGCGCAAACGCACAAACACAAGATCCCAAACAACCTCTTGAGGGTTGCCGCAAGGTCGAGATGGAGAAAAACTAGCCTTACTTATTTTATCTGGTTGTATAATATTTTCTTTTATTGTTAAATAATTGAAATTGAAGCACAAAAGAATAAAAAATAATAAACTTATAACTTATAAGAATGTACTCGCAAATCACGAAAATAAACCTTCATTTTTACCTGTTAAAGGACCAAACCATAAAAACTCGTTTGAAGTTCCGGGCCCGCAAAAAACTCCCCATATTAAACTTGACGGAATTGGCTTATCTCATTTTTGTTCCGGCAACCCTAAACACAACAACGACATTTCGGGGAGTAACATTATAAACAAGCAAACTTAATATTAGACCACAGTGACACAGTTTATTCGTGTCGCAGGTGTGGAGAGACGGCCTAACGCCCGAGTTACCGCCGCGTTACCCGTAATACGATATTCAGACACATTACACTCAAGTTTACGACTCGAACTGAGGTGAAAGCTTACGTTTATGAATCTTTAAACATCTTTTAAAATCCGTATCGTGGTGTATTTTATGTCGCCAGTCTACATTATTATGCCATCATTGCGCATGTGACGGGTGAAGTAGCGGATGTAGGCCGTGCTAACATTCAACGGAAATGTAACCGTATTTTTGACGTGCGAAAAAAGAACGTTAATTCTGTTTTTAAATTTAGACTCGGTATATATAACGGACATGCATTTATCGTAAGTAAATTTATTGTCCTGCATTTAATTGCCAGTTCTATTTTGAAATGTAATTTAAACAATTTATGGCCTCCGTCCATTCTATGCTTCCTACAATCGCTGTCTGTTCCCATTCACAGTGGTGATCACTAAATGCGTCACGAAATTAGCAACGTATAGTGTGCCAGCCCATATCTCACGCCGAAGACAGGGACGGATGAACGGGATCTCTGCGATTACACGATATTATCCAACTGATTATATAAATCATAGGACGCAACAATCGTCCACTTAATCACTGTCTGCGGGAAGCAAAATAACATACAATGCAAATTGTTTATGTATTGATTTGGTCGTAGTGTAAATTAAACGAACTGAGCTTATAATTACTAATTTAGAAATGTTATTTGTGCCGCGAATGTCGGTATCAGTCAATTGAGCAAGGACGAGTGATACTCCTGAAATCCAATCAGATCTTGTTTTGTTACGAGTCTCCTATCCCTAGTGGAGCGTATAGCGAAGGAGACAATGCTCTTAACAATCATGCTCTTCGGCAGAATGCAGTCAGATTAATATTAAGTGACGTCTGTGCAGACTGTGCTACAGTTCAAGGATGTTCACACATGTTGAATTTCCTGACTCGCAGCTCTTCAGGGACGCCCGAGCTAATGTCTTCAATAATTTTGGCAGTTCGCTTTAGAATCTCAAAACGGAGCGTATACTCGTATATGATTGGTTCTGAGCTAATTCAGTTGTGAATTTTAGCAAAACTGGCAGCTTTCATTCTGAACTTCTATATAATAAAACTAATTCAGTATTGGTTTGAGTCTCCTCTACAATAAAATTGAAGATATTCATTACTAAAGAGAAATAAGTTGCGGGATTTGTTTGTTATAAGTGTATATTTATACTCGAGTGTGAGAACGAGTGTAAATAACGTGATTTTTTGATAATAAATCAGTATTTTTCCGCCCGTTAGTGATTAGGTGTAAGCACTAAGCAGGTTTACCTTCTCTGAAATATTTCGCACAATGAAAGCAAGACAAATACTGTGGCTACTCTTTCTGGCTGGCTAAAGTATGGGGCGTTGTCACGCGATCAAACCGCGTCTGCCATGAGAAAACCCGTAATGATAAAAGATGTACTAAATAAACCGTTTCAAAGATTTATTCTGAAGGAAAACTGTTAATTTATTGTAGTAATAAAACCAATCTTAGGTAAAGGAATTTTAATTTTGTTTAGTTAGGTACATAAGTTTTTATTTATGTATTATTTTAAGTACTCTCTCTCTCGCTGGGTTAAGCAGGCTGCCAAACGACCTGAAACGACTTTGAAAAACAACGGCGCCCTGATCTTGACGCCAAACGCGACGAACTGAAAGCCCGTGCACCTGAGGCAATTTCCTACAATATGGTCAATGGTGAGCTTACATGCCCGCAATGCACTAGATTGGTTACATAAGCCACATGCGAGCTCACCAGCGTCAACAGGGTCTTCTTTAAAACGGTCGCCGTGACCGAGATCGGTCGGACCAATCATCGTCATCATCATCATTTTAAGTGCTAATCCAATTTATAAGCTTAAGCTTTTTATATTAAAATTAATATTGTGGGGGTTAACACATGTAATAACACAAAAAAATAAGATATCTTTGAGTTATTTAGAATTGTAAAATAGCGATTGGTGTTTCTTTTTATTTGTTTTGTTCATCTATTGAGCCTCCTGTTCTGTCTATTACTTCCATTGTGATTCTCGTCTATTTCATTCGACATATCCGGTTAATCCTTTCAGAAAACATCAAAATCGTTCCGCCGCATCGTTGGGGCCTACCGTGATGTAGGGTTCCACTTTATTCGATATTTTTATCATTCCCTTTCAATCTATATAAAGAATAAATAACATTGCTCCATTTTGAGCGTTCTCTAGTGTTGGTACGAGCATGTATTTATACACTGGTTGACCTGAAATGAATAGAACTTGTCAGGAATTGATAAATTCAGGTCAGGCGTCTATTCTTAAAGCGCCAAAAAAGGTTTGCGGTCGGCTTTGCTGTCGGATACTGCGCCGTCCGCAGCCACTGATTTCGTGACAATAATAGACTTTTCCCAGCCTATTGAACTCTACTGCAAAGATCTAAAATATTTATTTTTCTTAAAACCACTGGCGCTGTCTCGTGAGCGTTTTTTCCCGCTGTTTTTATATTTGTGACTTAATTTTGGTTCAATACGTGAATTTTGTAGAATTTGCGGTTTTAAACCATTATGGTCTCAGGTTATAAGGAAATAGTAAAAAAAAGGATTAAAAGTAAAGGGAACCATAAGATTTACTATGAATATACATAGACACTAAAAATATTGACGGTGAAATGCCAAAACCCGTCAGGCGTGTTAAAAAGTTAAGATTAAAATGACGTTTAATTGGTTGTATTTACAAATCGAGTAAGGGTTTATATTGAGAGATCTACGATTTTTTTTAAATTTTGAGAAGTATAGTAATTATTTATTGAATTATTAAAATGTAAAGTATAAGTATCGCTCGGCTAACTAAAATTAGTTTTCATCCATTTTCATAACAGGGTTTAAAGTAAAACAGAGAACAGTTAAATAAGTTTGTGAACAATTTATGTATATACCGCAAAAAAAACTACTTGGCGTTTTGGTTACAAAAAAGCGATTAAGATACTTACGTTTTAAAAAAATACGACACACCTACTAAGCCACATCGAAGCCGGTAAATAAAAATAAGTTTCATCCAAAACTTCGTTTCAAAGCTTCAAGTTTTAAATCTGATCCGATGACTATTTTTCCAGTGAATAAAAATCCTACGCCTACGATACGAGTGCTTTCAGGTTCCACCCGCGTGACTTAATTTTATAATTACTTATTTATTAGTAAGATTCGAAAAGCGAATCCAAGGTGTATTTATTGCCAATTTAGAAATTTACGTTATGCTCTCTAATATTATAATGTCATAAAAGTAGCCCATATTATGGCACAAGCAATCTTGTCCAGCCAGCTTTGAATGTGGCAGTGAAATATAATTTCGATCGGACGGCAATCAGGGCCTGTTGAAGGCAGCGCGTGAGACGACTCAGCAAAATATTAAACGTACCGTCGCGAATGTTCCTGGCAATTCGGTTTATTTTCCAATACACTGAAAAAACATGGGAAATAGTTTGTTATGTGTATTGTTATAATTTGGCAAGCAAATTTTTGATATACTGACTATTATTATGAATGCGAAATCGTGATTGTTTTTTTGGTTTATCTTCAATTCAACTTCACCTCAACCGATCGACGAGAAATTTTGGGACAGATAAGCCCGTAAATGGACATGAGGCATTTATATCCTGGACCTTTGGGACAGAGTAGCGGTCAAGATCTAGTAGATTAATACAAAAATCAAGTCTTAAATTAAGTATAATGGGCTGTATTGGTAGGAACATTTTCTCTTCGTACGACATACATATATAACAGAGCACAATCTTTGATAAGCCTCCATACGACCCACTAATGGGCATATGACTCGTCTCGTTGTGAGCCTAGTGCAAATTGGGAACTGCACATAGCATTTAACAACTTAACAGTGTGTAAAGTTTTTCACACAATGTTTTTAATCACCAAAACGCAAGTGAAGAAAGCATTATGTTATTCCATCTTATTAAAACAGTTTACAACGCACATGCTAGTGTATATAACAAAATTAATGCTATTGGAATAATTCCAATGCGTAACCTCGTTAGTAGACAGCAGTTCTGTAATAATGGTTTACGAGTCATGTCATGACGACTATTACGAGCTTAGACGTAATCAAACAGTGTGACGCTTCTATGATGTAGAAGGTATACGTGTTGGTATAATACTTGCCGTTGTATAAAAAACGTTTATTCGATCAAAATTTCAAAACATTTATCTATTTAGGAAACCATTTTTGTCTTTCTCTTTCATATTAAATATTTTGCAACATTAAGCCTCTTACTTTATTTTAATTTTAAAATTATAAAGGTTTTTTACTCAATTCATCATCATCATGCCAGCCGAAAGACGTCCACTGCTGGACATAGGCCTCCCCCAAGGCTCTCCACTCTGACCGGTCTTGTGCTTTTCGCATCCACCGCGCTTCCGCGATCCTGACGAGGTCGTCACTCCATCTTGTTGTAGGCCTACCTACAGCTCACTGCCACTTCAGTTTAGCTATTCTTCGGGCTATGTCGGTAACCTTAGTTCTACTGCGGATATCATCATTTTTTATTCTATCACGCAGAGAAACCCCGAGCATAGCCCTCTCCATAGCTCTCTGAGTGACTTTGAGCTTCCTTATGAGGCCCATTGTTAGCGCCCACAAATTTGAACAAATGTGATAGACAAAGGCAGGAAAACCTGGGCAAAAAGTACCTAGTTACTGACATTTGAGTCAACTCAATCCTTAACTAACTTAAGCTAACTCGTTACTCACTAAGCTAAATCGTTGCGAAATATATTCTAGTTCTTTTGGTTTTAGATAAATATACAAATTTAGGCTTTCAAACTGATTAGCATTAATGACAACCCGAAGTAATACTAACCTCCTTTTAATATAATATATTCAACAATATAAATTATTACAAATTATTAAATATTTTATTACACACAAAGAAAAAACCCAGTCAACTTCCGCATTAACTAATCAAACAACGCCAAGAACGAATCGTTTGTTCTAAAATTAACTGCAGTTCCTCAGGAACTTCAGGTCTTTTATTCACAAATTACAGACGCCGAGTGCAAAGTTTATCTTAAGCGTTAAATTATATTTTTATATTTCATCTCAGACAATCAAACAATAAACGGATTTGACTTACAGAACCTCTAACCTAATGGTTGCGTTTCTATCATGTTTTGTAGAATCTTGGGGGATAGAAAAGTCCTTGCAAGCTGTATCATGGCAGAATAGATCACTCCCTGTAGGAAGGCGTCAATCGCAGGGTGATTTATAGAGAGCGGTAGGGGCGTCGACTAAACTGCGCACCGTTTTGCTCGTACTGCAGCTCCGGCAAACAAGTCACTCACCTGCCGTTTCTCCCTCATCGAAAATGCGAACCCTAGTAAATGCCTTTATAAACGAATCCGTTTTAAATTCCGAATAGACTACCGAAAACATCGCCGGACTTGCAGACAGGACGTGCGTGTTAACGGAACGTTCGCGTCATTTTTCGCATGCAAATTTACAAGTTTACACGGCCAATTTCAATATTAAGTGCTACTGCATTTTTAATGAGAAATCAGGGAGAAATATTTTTTCCCGCATACTTTTCAATAATTAATTAAACACACAAAACTCCTGGGGTACGGACGTTTTTCATGAATTTTCCAAAAGATTATATTTTGTTAAAGAAAATTAATTGCTACATTTAACTTTACAATAATAACGGCTTTTTTGTGTAAGTATGTTAATATTGTTTTACTTTGTACTAGCTTGAAACGTAAGAATAGAATTCTACAAGAAAATTATTAATTTGCAAGACGTCTTTTATGCAAACTTTAAACGCAAACTTAGCCTAAGAATTCAATTAGGATTGGGTTGGCAATAATTGCACGATCCGGGGGGCACTATTGCAAAACTTTACATCCCGTTGTTAACGTTCTATTGAAAACATCTTAACGCTATCCCTACCTACGCGGGTTATAGGTGGCTACAAAGCAAACTACTTACAATTGGGTAAAGTTTTAATTTAATCTCGAGCAGACAGCGTTTTGAAATTACATTCTGTTTTAATTAAAGCAGAATTTATTCGACTCTTCAATTAATACGACTTCGATTTTGCAAACGAGTGACACCTTGTTCCAGCCATTTACATTGTCGTTGACCATTCACGCCGAAAGATAATAAATATACAGCGAGTGGAAGTTGATTGGATTAGATACATTGTGGTTATTATTGATGCCTTTACTAAACATTGCTTGTTAATTTGGCTGGTTTCTGTAATTTGACGTCAAGTTTGCGTGTTTTATAGTTAAAAGTATTTTTTGTTTGATATTTAAAGTACAACAAGTAAAGAAGTACCTATTGAAATTATTTTATGAGTTTTCATCATGAATATCATGAATAATAGCGATGGTTAATAAGTGTATAAAAAGTTGTTTTTTTTTCTGTAATTGAATAGTGGATCATATAATACTTTTGTCACATCCTAACCTTAAGTACCTATTTAAAGTAAAATTGAAACATTTGAGGCATTAAAGAAGTTTTTAGTTCAATTTAGTAGCAATCAGGACGGCGGCTGAGCAGGCGCGTGAGCAGAATGTCTGAGATATTAAACGCGCCGGAGTGACGGCCGCTGCGCCGAACACTCCTTTGGACGCTTCGCATGAACCTACGCCTCCTTAGAAAAAATAAAGAACTTCAATAGTAACTGCTTCTTTAGAGTTCCGTAGTCAACAAGGAACCCTTATAGTTTTCCCATGTCTGTCGGAACGCAGTTAAACTAAGAAACTTTTGGTACCAAAAAGCTGTTATTTTGCATGGTTGTACAAAACATTAACGACGATGACAAAGTTAAAATGACCCTCTCCCTATAGGTAAAGTCGTTGGTTTTAGGTATATGTCAAAAAACACGGCAGTTAAGCGAAGTTAAGAAGAAACAATCACAGCTAACTATGCTACACATGTTGCCGAATAATAGTCAACCACTTATAAAATGTACTTGGATAATTAAAAAATATGATATGGTTTACACTGACTCCACCCAGACGTTCTTGCCGGGTTTTTGTGGCTCAGAAAGGAAAATACATAACTTGGTGTAGAAGTAAGACCTCAACGCTAATATGCGCTGATGCCTTACTTCTACATGCGTAACATGAGAGCACTGGTCTACATTCACTACCACCACATTCAGGATCAACTGATTGATAAGCAGAAGCAGACTCGGAAGATGAAATTGGCAAGGGAAGCATCATCACCATCCAAGACTTGATGAAATGACCAGCATGGAGGCCTTCAATCTGAGTCCCCATAGTTGGCAACGGATGCGTTTGCAGTCATTTGCAAAAATGTACCTCTAGAGCTGGCTTTACCTGGCCTGTGGGCTCGTCTTACCTTGTTCAAGCCATAAAAAACAGTTTACCTGGTAATAAGGGGCCTCCAAGGCCAATGGATAGAGATATGGATTGCCTCTTTAAGTAATTTCAGCAGTTGCCTTACAGCGACTACTAGGGCTAAGCAATAAGTAACTTGCTATAAACTTACTCGAATATTTTGTAATAGTTAAATAAATGCAATATTTACTGTTTTCAAACAACATGAAAAAACTTGAAAAAAAAAAACGAGAGACGTGAAGAGGCAATAACTAAAACAGGTAGAGATAAAATTTGTGACAGCTAGAAGGAAACGCGCCCAGCCGGGCGTATCTCACGAATGCAGCGCCGCTGATTTTAATTTAATTCAAGAAAATATCACGTTAATTAATTCGCTTAGGGACATTTCTGTTTATTTAAATGAGGGGCTCTCGTTTGCAGACAATATCACTTTTCAATGTCACTATTTAAATTATTGCAGGTACGTCTATTTAATACTCGTATTACAAGTAAAGAGATTTTGTATAAATTAAGTTTAATAGTCATTTATAGACTTATAAAAGTATAATAATGGTCTATCTTGCAAAAGATATTTGAATCATTTCTATACATTTATTAGTTACCGATAATATAACACCTGTTTTACGTATACAGTTATACTGGAATATTTATTCATTTTTATAAACAAATTCTACTCAAATTTAAGCCACAATTATAACGAATCCAACAATATGAATCGAATGAACCGCAGTATGAAATATTTACTTTTTATTATTGAAATGGCTAGATTGGAATCAACCAATCGTGATTGTGTTCGGCGCGTTGTTTGGTTTGAATGTAGTGACATCATCAATAATGTGAAAAACTCATTGGACGACCTACCCGCTTTTACCACCGTTTATTTACTTTAACAACACGGACTCGGAACATTTCCGAACGTGTCCTAACACCTCACCAAAGATCAGGGGAACTCATAGTTTATTATTTGCCCGACCGAGAAACAAAATATTCTTTTATACACTTATTGTGTACCTTACTATCAACGCGAAACGGTTATTTTCACTTTGCTGGCGACAGATTTCCCTAAGAGTGGTAGATTTAGCCGTTCATGAATGTATTTCATTTTAAGCGTGAATTGAATAAATAATCTGTTGGCGCCAAAATAGTATCAGAAACGTTGTTTACGTTTTCATGCTTTTAAAGCGCTACATATGCATGATGTTTTATTGTGACGAATAATAAATTGTAATAACAATACGTGGAAAGTTTTTAACTGCTGCCGTTTCTAGTAAAAATTACAAATATTGGGTTTTTTGAGTAAACATTTCTGTTATGCCTACAAAATTAAATATTGTAACTTTTTAAACTGTGTACCGGAACGCGGGGCCCACGCAGTCGAGAGGCCGGCGCGCCGCCTTACTCTATTTGCTTCATTTTTAGCGAGACTCGGATTGCCAAGAAGTTTTGCGTTCAATTTTTATAATATTACCTGCTTTTCTTGCGATGCACGGCTCGTTTCAGTAAACGGTTTTTCAGCTTAGTCGATTTGGTGAACGTCTTCATCATTCGTCAATCTTATTGTTTTATGCGAAAATTCTCTGAGCTCTCGCTGAATCCGAATAGGGGACGTCTGCGGAATTTATAAACTGTTCTTGAAACTAACAGAATCGGCTCGTAAGGTTGGTACGTTCTCTTTCAACTACATTGGCAAATAAGCTACAAGATACACTAATAGCACGTGTTTTGATTAAATATATTAGTGCACGCTCCAATTATAATGTAAATATTTTAAACAACACTAAGGATGTAATTTTATAAATTGTACGTTAAGAATTGAATGCAACTGAACTACTTATATCATGAATTAAAGTGAAATGAGGTTCCGTTTTGAACTACTTCCAGAGACACGACAGTAATCCCAACGATAAAGCGATAACCTACCGCAGCGAGCCCATCTCTCGTAACATCATCTGAGTACAGTTTCGCATGCAATCCGACACTTAAAACCACTTGGCTGCGATTTCTTGGAAAGTTAGTGCGCCCAGTATGATACCCGTCACGCCGCTCCGGTGGACCCAAATCGATGAACTATAAATCCATTGTCTAAGTTTGCACAGACAGTGCTCCTCTCTGGACTCAGAAGATTAATTTTCTTAGTTTAGATTGTTTCGTGACCCTTTGTGCAAGCGATAATTGGATTTTCTCGACTATCTGTGATCTAGTTACCTACCTCTTGAGCTTAACTTCAATGTAAAATTTAAACAACTATCTTATAACTGCACAATGCGTTAATGGTGTTTTGAACTTGGTGTCGAACGATTTACAGTGCAGTTCAGAAATGCGCTGTTTATAAAACCAGCCGAGTGCGTACATAGTTAAGTTAAATTAGATTTACCTATTAATTTTATCATTTAATTACAAATATACACTTTATTAATTTACATTTTGAATATACATACAATTGAAAAATATTATGAAACTAAATAAACAAATATATCGTGCGAGTACACAACAAAATCGACTATGTGGAGTAAGGAAGGGCAGCTCCATCCTCAAAACCAAACAATTTCGCTACTGGTTTCCATTTATGGCGGGTGCCTCGAATGCACATGCTGGTCGCTCTAATAATTGATGTTATTACACGAGCTCTCAACCAGCCCAAAACGCAAGACAAGGATCTGTCCCAGCATTTTATCATTTAATTTCTGCTACATTTAATTGATTTGGATCCAACGAGAATATTGAGTATTTTTTATGAATAAAAATGATTTCGTCTGCGTATCCCCCAAAATATTATTAATGGGTTTCGTATAATATCAGCTTGGATCAAAATTTTACGAAAAATTCATTTATTGTAGGGTCCTTCAAATTTGTAAGACTATATACTTTGTCTTCTTACAAATGAGTTTATATAAGGCGTTCATACACATAGGTACTTACTCATACTGTCATTTATAATATTATAAAATATTACATGTGAAAATGGTCATTGTAAGTAGTAAGTTACTTTCTTGGACGAAGTATTATTTACTAATATTATAATTAAGTACGGTGGTTATTCTGTCACTCACTACTATCTATATCATCATCAGCCGCAAGATGTCCACTGCTGGACAAAGGCCTTCCCCAAAGTTTTCCACAACGATCGGTCCTCTGCTGCTAACTCTGCTGCTTTTGGCCATCGGTTCTACGAGCAATGTGCCCCGCCCACTGACACTTGAGGTTTGCTATTCGGTGAGCTATATCAGGTACTTTAGTTCTCCTGCGGATCTCCTAATTCCTGATTCGATCTCGCAAGGAGACACCCAACATATTTCTTTCCATCACCCTTTGAGTGACTTAGATCCTTCTTATGCGGCTTCTTTATAATAGAGTAAGTTTCTTTAACTGACCTTCAATCAGACTTGAAATGTAAGTACAGTAAAATGGTACTTACTCTAAAATAATATCAATTCATGAACTTGGCGAAAGCCCTCGCATGTGCATAAACTGCGTAGCTTTATTTAGAAGTATTATTACTTCTGCCTGAAATCGTAAACAAAAGACACATACACAAAAAACAACTTAGTCATCTGTAATCCAAAAGCGAAACGCAGTTAGTACCGAAATAAAATGTTTCGTCGCGCACAACGTCAGAACCTCGTCAAAATTTCAAACGATAATATTATTTTTATTGAAAGAACGTTGACTTAACATTGTTGGTATTTTATCCGTGCAACTTGGTTTCTACCTTTTCACGACAGGTGGGTAGCAACAGCAATAAAACGGTTCTGTTTTATGAGCCTCGTCGTCAAACTCAGCTTAGCTCCGCGTGTTCCGTCGCGAGATTATTCTTTGCTCGAACGTCATAACAGCTTTCAAACGCAGCTCCTTAATTTTATGAACGCCTGGTAGTATCGCAGGCAATTAACGAAATTATATGTAAGCGATATGCAAAAACCCCCTAATAATCAGGCTGGGATATCAGTAGCCTTGAGCGAACTTTGCTGGGTGTGATCTCGCTCTAATTATGCTAACTTAGAGCGGATATGTTCGCACCGACGTCGCTAACTGCCACGTTTTACTTAAATTTTAACATAACCTGTGAATAATTAATATTTTAATAAAACTTAGCGATAACACGCGTTAATTCAGACAAAAAACAAAGGAAAATTATTGCTATATATTTTAACTCACTTCAGGCTTCGTCAAGAAGTTTGTGGTTACCAAGTTAAAAATACTAAAGCAAGAAAAAGGGGTTGCTAACGATAGATTAATCGCTTAACAAACACGAGGTCTTTACCTCACTTTTATAAGTTTAAAAAATACTCCGTCCATTTAATGCCCTGTTTTAACCATCGAACAAAACACCGACAGAACGTAATTGATACCTACGTGCTGAACATACCTCTGAATAAATAAGACGTCGGATATTGATCTTTTCTAATTGTGTTGCGGCCGTGAATGTCGACCGACGGGCCCGTCATTAAATATTACTTAAACGGGATTGTAAGTAACTTGTTTGAAAGAATAGACGAAGCGTTTTGGTACCATCTCTTTTACTGTGTTTTAAAATTCAGGGAAAGGTAGAGGGCGTTGGATCGAGCGAGTTAAAATTATACCGTTGGACTAATGTAGGTCGCTTCTTTATTTTTAATTGAAGGGACCTGTGTACTTTTCTATAAATTATATTATGTACTATATTTTTGTTCTGGAGACAAAGTCTTTGTAAGTCAACGTAAATGTTATTAGAGCTTCGTTTAGGCCAAAACCCTATTAGCGACCATATCACATTTTAATAAACAATGTGTCCGAACACACCTACCATATTTTTATTATTTTAGTAACAATTTTGGCTATCATTTGGCCCTGCTGACTTACTGAACTCGCGCTAAGAATCCCCAAGCTTATAGTTATAGATCTCTAAATAAACCTCTATTAAAACAGCTAGTTTTAACAGCCCCGGTCCTAATTGGTTCAAACCGTACAATTTGCGTCTAAGAAGAACCGCTAACTGCTCGTAAACACATTACTTCAAATCGCAGCTCAGTTCTGAATAAACAGGTCTGGGCGGCGCAGTGATGTTGATTAGACAAATTTCGCGCGGTACAGCTAACTTGCTTTCAGATTAGCGGCTCACGTCCGTCAGTCGGTCCGGCGTGGAATTAGCGGGCCGATGCCGATGGGATGACAATTAACAACTTCGTACGAATGCGCCTGAGCAAAGAATTGGCTTCAATGAGCGGCATTCCGGGTTCACCTGCCCAGTGATAAATTGCCTACGGTTTAAATGCTATTTCCGTGGTGCGGCGGGTTTAAAAAGAAACTCATGTGATTAAATAACTTAAATATAAAATATCTTCATAATTAACACGAATATTAAATAGCTCCACATTAAACGATGACCCTTTAACCTCTAAATCACTCAAAATGATAAACTGGGATTCCGAGAACGAAAGTCACATAAAGTTTCAAAAGACAGACTTTTTAGAACAATGCTACGAAAATGAAATAATTTATGCCGTAAAGCTTTACTTCAAAAGAGTCTTTCACTCAAAAATAAAGCGTGCTGTACCTAAACAAGGTGGAGCATTGTTTTGCATTACAAAAGAAAAAAACACCTAAAGGAAAACATAAAGCCACACTTTATTCGCAGAATACTTATTCAAATGAGGGTGTCCCTTCTAAGTTTGTTTTCAATCAAAAACTCGCACAGCTTTGGCGCTAAACTTTATAAATGAGGCGATTATCCAGCGAGGTCCGCCGGTAGGTGACGCGCCGTGACCGGCTCCGGAGCCAGGGCTGCCACTATCTGCTTCATGAGGACTGGCTAAAACCTACCCAATAGACGAGGGATTAAGGCTAATCTGCGCCAGGTTTCAGGCACGTGATAGGTACTTTATTTCAGGGTAATAGACATTGTCCCTTAAAAAGTGACTCGGTTTAATGGCAATTTATTCACACATGAGTTTCGCTGTGATATATTCCTATTTTAGACGTTCGGATCTCAAAACTAACTGTTGCAGGCGACTTCGTCCGCGTATAAGTCATTCATCGCTCTTCCTTTTAGGAAATGTCAGGGTTCAAGCTATTTACTTCCAAACCAAATTTCATGATTGGTTTAGCTGTGATACCAAACATACCAAGAGGTACTTTGGCATTTATAATAGTGTGGAATAGTTTTATTTGGTTTGAATTTTAAGTTTTGTTATTATTAAATTCACGCTACTCTTAAATTATTCTTGTTGAATCATTTCAATTAAAATAGTAGGTATTATGACGACGCGTTGGCCTGGTTGGTAGTGACCCTGCCTACAAAGCTTGTGCGGTCCTGGGTTCAAATCCCGGTAAGGGCAGATATTTGTGTGATTAGCGCGAATATTGGTTCCTGAGTCATGGATGTTTTCCATGTATTTAAGTATATATTTGACTAGGTCAATTGGTGTCAACATTGTCCCCTGCTTTTTTTCTTTCATTTTATTTATTTATTTATTATATTGAACTGGTCAAATGAGAGTAGCTGACCGCAAGGCAATGCGAGGCGTTTGCCGCGCTACAGCTGCGGCACTGCCGCCTGCACCGCAGAGATAACCGGTCACCTGCCGCGGCAAATTCACCGCTTTTTAACTCCCACTAAGTCCCTTAAAAACTTCATCCCCGAACTGTATTTATGATTTAGACGTTGACAACTAAACCGACAAGTTTGAAACTTGTTTTAATAACAGGACCTTGGTGGCTGTTTCAGCATTTTAAGTCACAACGCCATTATGCTAATCACAAATAAGTTTACATCATAATGGAACTTTGTAGATTTAGAACGTTATGATTTAACGTATATTATGTAAAGAGAATTCCTTTGACAGGTTGATAATGAAAAATGAAGACCCTGTAATCTAAGTGGTATAGAGCCCGAATTAAGGAAATTATGTCACGTCACAGCGTCATACGTCTACATTATGTAGTTTTTTTCCATTTAGTTTATTTTAGTACTAAAGTTATAAAGCCGTGGGTTACTTGTCAGTTAGAAAATATCAGAGTTACGTGTATGAAATGCACAAAGGTTTCTTTTACATATGTCCATAGTCTTACTTATAACAGGCATAGCACAATAAAAGCCAGTCCTAGAGAAGGTTGCCACACAGATTATCTGCAGGCTCGCTACATAAGAGACGAGATGAACGGTTATTCAAGGCTTTCTTCAAAACAGGTTTTTAGTATATTTGGTAAGACTCGATAATTTCCCAATTTGAAAAATAGAAACATTTTATGTGATTTTTAGGGCAACGTTCACAAGCGCCAGTTTACTAACAATGTTATCGAATTAATTTAAAACGATATAATTTCATGTTTAAAAAGTAACTGGTGGTCTAACTTTGTAGTAAGTAATATGCACCTTGTTAAAACGAGCTTGTACTTTAATTGCAGCCGTGTTCAAGAAAATATTTTTGCAAAATAAAATCACCAACGAGTGCTTTAATAATGTTTTATAACAGTTTTAAATGCACCGTTCTAAAATGATAGGATATTGCCGAGTGAGATGTTATAACATTCACGGGGTGTTAGTCCACTAAATGCACACAACGAAATTTGATAACATTCTAGCGTGCCAAATATTGACGTGAACTTTTTACCGGAGCAATAAATCCATTTTTGTAGACATTTACCTGCCAGTGCAATCGAACAAAAATATTAAGTTAGTATCGGAATAACAAAATAAATGAAATAAAAGTGGCCAATCGCATGTTCGAAATGAATCGCAAACAATATTACATTTTGGAAGCAATCTACGTTAAACCGAAAGGGAATGATGTGGCAGCTCTTTATATTGCAATTTTTGTGTCCAAACAAAACGAATTTGCCGCGCAATCAAAGCCGGGATCCGATTGATGACATGGCGGAATAATTGTTTCGTGAAATTGAAAACATTGCGGTAGGTTTTCTCTGTAACGCCTTGCGCCGACCAGCCCTTCCCCGGTATTGTGCGTTCGTTCACCTACTCTGGGGGCCTAATCCAGTTTAGAAATTATTTTAAACGGAGTTTTGTGATTTTTCATGAAACCAACTAGTGACCACTTACAGACGCAATTTGATGTGGTTTATTCCTCATTGCCTTTTTTTAATTTATTTTACAAAAAACATTTGTAAAAATACACCTCAACAACCACTCAGAGGTTTGTTTTTGAAAGAATCTTATAATAAGTTACGATGTGAGACATCATTTTTAGTACATAAATCCAATTTTGTTGATCGTTCCTTACAATTATCGTATTTATATTTTTTTTAAACAATATAAAGTTCATTAATTTCTCAGATATTGTGTGATATTGCTAAAATATAAAACAGGAATATTTGAAATGTATTTTTTACACACGACAGAAATAAAGAAACACAAACCTTAAAATGTATTAAATTAATTATCGTACAATTAGTTGCCAACCATAATTACTACTTCACCTAACAGCCAATAACTTTCGCCTGAGTGCAAACAAATAGATCAAACGTTCACATAAACATGGAGCGGACTAACCGTCGGCCATTACTAGCGGCCATCAATCATTTGCAACTACCATTCAACTCATTATTAGCGTCACCATTCGTCACCGATTAACGCAGCTCATTGGTACAAAACAAATGAAGAATTTTAAGCGTGACCTGTAAAATAAGAAACCAAGGAAGTAATTCGAAAAACAAAATTGCGCTTGCAAGCACTGGTCAGAAATTGGCAATATGATCCAATTTCGACCTAAAGCTGTTTGCTTAATTTGGTGGTTACCACTAAAAATATTGTTGTTCCATCGTCACCACTATATTTAACCATTTTTTTTGGCAATATATTTAAATTTGTTTTTATATTGGTGTTTCGCAGAGGGGTAGGCCGAGACGACTTCTTTCCACCTGCTACGATCCTGACAAATCTCTTTCGCTTCTTCCACATTCATACATCGAGTCATGCACGCATGTCGGTTTCGGGTACTTAAGACTCGGACTTTTTCCAGTATTTCTCCGATTTGATTCGACAAGGTACGCCTTAAGGTACTTATTTAGAAAAACTGACAAGTACCAGGTAGTGAGGAGACCGAGTGTTATGACAGACTTTAAGTTACAGTTGATTTATCACTTTTTATCTAGCTACATTGTATATATCAAAAATATAATCCTATCCTATCATGGATACCAACCATTTTTGTCACACTTATATTTTCCAAGCCAAAATCGCGAAATCCTATAAGTAACCCGGTGACAAGCACAATAAAAGTTTACCTATAAGCAATATTTCACCCGTAAACCAATGTCACAGTCGACTTCAATCTCAAATGGTAATATTTTATGAAGCGATTTCCTGCGAAAGAACGTAAGTCAGAAACGGAGATGAGTTATAGAAGCCTCCCCCATATTCATTATATGGTTTTTTCATGCAAGTAATAGATAATTTTACACGTTTGGGATATTATGGGTTTCGATTACTAAATAAGGCTTTCCTTAAACCCGAAAACTAAGATTTAGGTAGGTATGTGAAATGATAGAAACATACTTTTGAGCTTTAAATTATAAGGCAGGTTTGATCGTCAGACATGTTCTGCCTAAAAGTCCCCCTAAACCATTTGCAAAAAACATTTTTCGGGTTTCGTACCCAACCCTATTACTAAGACTCCACTGTCCGGCGTCCGTCTGTCAGTCGGTCCGTCTTCCCATCTCTCTTTCACCAGGCTGTATGTCACGAATCGTGACACCTAGACAGTTGAAATTTTCACAAATGATATATTTATGTTGCCCCTATAACAAAAAATACTAAAAACAGGATAAAATTAATATTTCAAGGCGGCTCCAATACAACAAACGTGATTTTATAAAGAAAATGTACCCTACGGAACCCTTCGTTTATTTCTAATACGTATTTCTAATTACCATTTACTTTCAAGATATCTCGATTTCATTCTCTTAAGTCAAAGTTCATCGAGTTTGTATTCGACACTATCGATTTCGGTATTAACCGCCTCACTCATTTTCAAAACATTTACTCGTTCCTTTTTCAAACAAGTTTATGAAAAATGGTCACTAGGGAATGACTTAATCGTCATTAACTGACTGTGAGTACGGCTATAAACGTATAAATTACGAACGTTTTAATCCCCAGTCAATTCTATCTCTCTAGTCATACATCAAACCCTTCCTTTTCGTATTTGTGCCATAGATACCTGTCTACCCGTCAGGCCGGTATTACTATGCGTGGTCACGGCGCGTGCACCTCAGCGCCAACTTGTGGCGACACGCGGAACTAAATCAAGTGTCTGAATTCAACTAAATAACACTTTTGATGACACGTGTCGTGAACTAACGCAAAACTTTTAACTTATTCAACTTGTCAGCTGGAGTTAGATGTGAGTATTGAAAATAGAATGGTGTGTGTAAGGTACATGAACAAAAAGCTGCAATACCTGAAAGATTGACAAGGGAGCACTAATATTTAATCCTGAATCTTAAATGTTTCATATTTATTTGTATTTATTATATATGTCAGTTTGTTGGTATGTCTCTGTTTCGCACCCACAACCTTAAAGCCTACATCTGGACCAGGGCAAAAATAAATTTCAGGTTTTGAAGAGTAATTTTAAGTGTGCTTAATATCAGAAGGACTTTATCCGGGTGAGAGTAATTATTCTCTTAAATAAATTTATATTCAACTTAATGAGAACTAAATGATTATAACATTTTTTTCTCCAGTGAGTTATTAAGTACATAGATATGCCTGCTTAGTACTACTGTATATAAGTTTAAATGATAAGTTACATAATAAGTTCAACTTTACACCAAACGTAACAAAACTCTGGTAATTATTTCAACAGGTCAACATTAAGCTCGTAACACAACTTGTCAGTAATAAAACTGAATGCGTTGATGATCGCACCATTACCCCCTTGTCCACGTCGTAAACAATTAGGTGCATAATGCAAATACAATTTTGAATATTGTTAAACAAAATTGATCGACATCGGCCGGCATTATGCGTCGCGGGTAAAGTGAGCTGCATCAATAATTAGATTTGGACAGACCGAGGGCGGTGCAACTGACTTTGAATTTGAAGTTTATATACATATTATTAATTACCTTGCGAGTGCAAACTCAGTATCTGCTCGATACATATATCTTCTTGAATTAGTTGAAATGATTATACCAGAGGTGAATTTTGCTACGTTGCTCGTTTCTTCTCTAAAATCAGGTTCACTTTAAAAGGCCCTAGTTTATCTCGAAATTATTTTGAACATTACGCTTAATTGAATGACCCAAATCGAAAAAGATATTATGTTCCTATAAAAAACTGTATGACTGCATTGATTAAATCTCCAAATAACCAAAAACACATGTCTCAATTTTATGACGTGAAAGAATTATATAGGTAATTTCGTTGATTTCGTCCAAGCATTTACTGAAGTATCTTGAAATAAATAATAAAAATTCTAAAATTCAACAACATATAAATGTCAATATACAATTAGTTCCAATATTGCTGCATTGCAGTTTACGTGCAATATCTCCGCAGGTGCTTGAAACCCCGCCCTACCCGCACGTCAGCTAGATGGCTTGATAACACCCGCGTCAAAATAGCAGACGCGCCATATCCAGTCAACCTCGTGACAGGATAATCTCCCAAGTATATCGAATTTCCTGCTAATCGAGCTGTGTCCAACTAACCGCATCATGTTCAACAGCAAAATTGCGGGAGAAAAATACAATATTGCCCGACTCCTGAGTTAGGCGCTTCACTAGTTGCTGTACACGGCATCGATTTATAATTTGCAAATTCCCCTAGGCATCTCATTCGAAATCCGCAAACTTGATAATAATAAGGGTATCGTCTGACCAGTTATGGAGCAACTTCTGGCTTGCGGTCGGCCGGCCAAATTCACCAAGGTAGTTACAATTTTCTTTCGTAGTTGAAACTACTCCTAAATCAAGATCGATACCGATGCTATATTAAATATTAAGACAGCTTACGGCATTACCAAATAATAGATGTTTGTACTAAATATCGCGTTATAATTAACGGTATTACTACCTTTAAAATAGTAACCATCATCCACATAAATCGAATGACTGAAGCATTTACTTCGTAAATAAGTAATCATGTCTTCCGTAATTATTTTTACCTTCCCATTTTAAACTGGTTTAAAAAGATCATTTAAAAGGGAAACTATCAGAACTAACAAACAACTTAATTACTTCTTGAGTTACAAATGACCAAAGTGACTAAGTCCTATGTCCAGCAGTGGACGTCTTTCGGCTGACATGCATGTATGTGTAAAGTGACTAAAATGTTTATACCTTTAAAAACAAAAACTATTTTAAATAGCACTCAATAATGTAGTGTGTAGTATTTGCTACACAAAGTAATCACGATACTATTCACAAATTATGAAAATTTAATAACATTTATATTTGTTTCTGTAGGTACCTACAATTATCGATATTTGTGTTTTCTGGCAATTTCTGAATTTTAAAAATCAACGTTCCCGGAACCACTTGAATTGCCGACCCATTTTTCGCAGAATGTATAATTTCCTAGAATTTATACCGAGAGATATTTTCTGATAAAGCCTTGTTGTTTCCAGAAATTCTGAAACATGATTACGTAGGTTAGATTACATTACACTTCTGAGTTCCAGGAAATTTTAACTTCCGCGGTAGAAAAGCCCTGTCGATGAAAAGAAAATTCTAGTAAAGTATAAAATGTGTCGATGTCACGTTAGAGGTTATGTGGGGGTAATATCACATTGCAAAGACTATGTTTCCTATTTAGAAAAATATTTCGCTTTGCCTTAAACCATTATTGTTATCACATTGTTGGTGATGCGGAGTCAACATAATGCGAGCTATTATAACGTTAACAACACAAGACAAAGTGGAATGGACAGACCCGTATGTTTACCATTTCAGGGTCTTTGTTCTTCTTTCACGTCAAAAAAACTCAGGGTATTGAGGATGTTTGAGGAATTGAGTTTAAAAGAGACAGGTACAGAGAGGTAATGCGTAAGCGATTCAAAATAAAAATAAAAACTGTCTGACGGTAATCTGATAAAGATCAAGGGAAACTAATGTAATCTATTGGTTAACGAGGAAACTCTAAGAAAGAGCTGTGTCCAGAGTAGTTCACGCGTAAAATAATAAAAATTTAGACGATGTTATTACCAAGTAGGTAGATAAAAACCCCCAATATGGTTTCTATATCTATAAATAGAAAGAGGCGACTAAGGGATTAAAGGCCTGTAGTATTGCTAGGAGATGGGCTTGCAACCTGTCACTAATATACACTGGTAAACGTCTTGGCCTGTATGTGCAAAATATGGTTATAGAATTAGCAACAAGTTGTTAGAGTTATTGGTAATTCTGTAGCTCTGCCTACCCCACTCTGGGATGAAGACGTGACGGTATATATGTATGTAGGTACGTATGTATGAATGTATGAAATTTACTAATAAATAACATTTTTACATCTAGATTTGTGACTTAACACGCCCAGCTTGCACAGATCTTTTAGACATTATTTAGCTGACACAATCCTGCGGGAACTGGTAGATGTACACACTAATTAGGTCATAAACAATTTCTCTCTCCCTCTCTCTCTCTCTCTCTGTCTTTTTTCAGAGCTGATATCTTTTAAACGGTTCAACCGCTCTATCTCCCTCCAGCTTACGTGCGTGTCATTAAATCCTCCGTAGTATAATTATTTTACATGGGGCCGATAGAAAAAGCACGTAAGCTAGAGATAGACTGATGTTATTGATCGATTTCTTACTCATACACAATTGTGATATGAAAAAATTCATAAAACCCAACTAAGAAACAACTTGCATGATTTGAAAAAAAAAACAGCTACGGTGCCACAAACACATAGCGGTCAAACCCACACTACTCTTTTTGCATCGCATCTAATCTTGCACAGCAGTTTTCTACTACCGCCGCTTACGTCGTAATCCCTTACCCATACGAATCGTCGTATAGGTACCCGTACGCCACGGGTGAGTGCCGTCTAAACTCACGTGGTAGACGCGACGGTGATTGATTCCTGCTGCCGTGACTTGGCCGCGTCACCGCCCCGGCCCTCAGGTCCGCTTCATTACGCACTTTAGCGCATGCAGCGCGCAGTCTTGCAGACGTGATTGAACCGATGCAGTCGGTGGAACCGGTGGTTCAAAATTAATGATCATTCGTAGCTTCAAAATGTTCAATAAGGTTGTTAGTTTGAATTACTGTGGGTGTTATTTGGCAAGTTTTCACAAGTACCTAAGGAATGTATTTTTATCCTAAAACTAACTCAACCTTACGTAAATCTTGAAAAGTAAACAGTTGCAAAAATATGCGTACTTTTTATGGCAAGAAAAAAGCACACCGAGGCCACCTAATGGTAAATGGGATCTGAGACCCGTAGACATGAAATCTCAAGACTACAATCTTAAGACGTGTCGTTCAATCCTTATGATATGAACGCGTTGCCGACCCTGAGGAATAAGATGAATGCGAAGACTGCTGCTTTTTGGTTGGCGGGTATGTAACTTAGTTATGAAAAAATTGTAAATGAAACAAATAGGAAATTTTACTTCAGATTTGCGATACGTCACCTTTCATGTATAGGTGAAAAACTTTAAACCCTCTTGGAATTATAAATTAGTGATAAACCTACCGAATATAACTTACGATTAACTTAATATTGGCCAGTAAATCAAGGCTTTTAATTAACTGCACGGACTGTATTCGAAATACATATTTAGCAAAAATCAAGGCTTGTAATGATAGCACTATTATTAGTTCCATTTAAATCGATCGCTAAAGCCGTCACAAACCCGGTAATTGCATGTTAGCTTATTACTGAGTGTGTAATTACGATGCTAGTTCGTTATGTTCAGCTTGTATCATTCCCACGGGTACTTTCATTTATTTGCTACATATTAGTTATCTATGAAAATAGGTAGATTAGCTAACTCTCACAGGTATATTACATATTATTATGAACCTAACTAATAAGTAGGCAATGGGCCGAGCGCGTGATGCGATTACGCTGTATGTGGTCCAAATCAGAACGAGGTGTTTTACTGTTTTAGGTGAAAGCAATAATCTGTCAGTAAGCATTACACAACCGTAATCAAGGGTTTTCCAATGAAAGCAAGTTACTTATGAATACCGCGCTGGCGAAGGCATCTTAAAAATTGTGCATCTAAACCAAGAACAGATCCATCATTGAGTCATCTGACTATTGTATGACTAAAAAAACATCAGCTAAAGGAAGTCGTAAAAGATTTCACTTTAATATTACGTAAGTTTAGATGTTATGATTCCTTTCCTCTTTCAATTTAATATCATCCTGTCGAAACTGAAATTTGAACTGGCATTTGAATACAATAAAAGCTGTTCACCTCGAATTAGTGGCAGCGAGCAAGTACTCGGTCACAGCTAATTGTCATTCAGAATACGTACCTCGGTAATCCCACTAGAGGCCGTGATCTTGAACAGCGTGACACAACGGTCCGTGCTGCGGCCCTATTCCGAAAAACGGGAATGCTTTTTGCTTGAGGCGAAGGTGTCAGGAGGTCGCCTGATAGAAAATATTATTTTCACCGCTACGCATGGAGACTGCGCAAGACCACACACTGAAGAATGACATGAATATGTTCCCGCAGGTTTACGATAGGTGCTTAATATATTATAACAAGCGAAAGAAGTGAGGTCTAAGGTCACCTGCGATGGCATTTTTATCTGGCATATTTTAAAATTCGAATTTGTTCAGGATGGTCCTGAGGTTACAAAGTTAGGGGGGAAATCGTAAGGTTTCTGTTAGGGATGAATTTCAAGTTACAGAATTTTCAATATTTATAACTGCAGCGAAGTAAATAAATTATACACATAAGATCCCGTTGTTCATGACTAAGGAAGCTGTGACGGTAGGCTATGGTATTTTTATAATACCTATATAAATAAAGATTTATTCAACATTAAATTTCAAAATTGTAAATCTTTGTATCAAAATATCTCGCTAAATATCCCCCTATCCTTAAAGTATCCCATCGAAATCAGAAACATTTACCGGCCTACCCGTAACGTTCGCTCAGCACTTGAAAATCTGAATATTTTAATACTAAAAGTGATTAACATTGAAATGAAAAGGTCTAGGTTTATTTAGATTGCAGATTAATCCGCAATCCTGCTTGTTTACAAAGTTGGGCGGCGAATAATTCCGGCGATCCTCGCCCGTAATGACTGCCGTACGTGACTTATGTAAATAATGGTTGCGACAGCCGAGATCAGCGCCGTTACACGCACTTACACCCTTCATATAGTTGGAATATGAATTTGCTGAATGAGCTACACCGAGGTTTTATGGCATGCCAGTTGTAGAATAAGACCGCGGTTTTAGTCGGCTGAAATAGGAATAGATTGCCTCATATGCATCAAGGGGTTTCTAGTTATAGGCTTAGAGGTTGTGTTAACGTTTAATGAGGATTAAAATAAGAATACTAACACCAACTTACATCTACAAAAACCTGCAATTATACTCGCAGTATATCTATGTTGTAATGGATAAAGTAGGATAATGTTTTCTTAGAAAATGCTTCCATAAAGGAAGGTACTTTTTCATCACACGAATCAATAATGTCCTGAGAAAATGTGTGTTACATTGTAAATAAGGAAAACAATGTAACATGTTGTTACCATTTTGTTTTATAATTGTTAAGTACCAATTTTCAGGACCTACGAAAGGATAAACATATATGAGAGTCCACGTCCTGCTTGTTAGGCAACGGCTTCTACGTCGTTACTGTTCGACAACTAACGTAAACGTAATAACTGGAACACAGGGACTTCGTCAAACTAAGCAATTGAACCGTTTCAAAGGACGCAAGCGGATAAATCAAAGGGAGAGTCAAATACATCCCGTTTTGCATCGTTGCCATACAAGTGACCGATGGTCGAGGGCAAAACAGATTTCAGCGATTCATATTGACATTCGCATTCCACAATGTTAACAATTGATCTGGGTTTATATATGGCAGCCGATAGTTTATATCTGTCTAACTTAGTCGGTCTCGAAGCGATTTCAGTAAATCTCCTATATTTCTCTCACTATTCACGATTATTTCTCAGTCACCTTTTTATATGCTTAATTAACATCAAGATGGCTATGTAGTACAACTTCGTTATTACCTTGTTAATTCTCGACACGTTTTAATTTGTCGTTGTGCTTATGAAACATTGTTATTTAACGAACATGCATTAATAAACTGAATTCCTGACAAATGTCTACAAAAATCCTCTATCCTTTAAACAAACTGATACCGCTATTAATACAACGCCAGTTTGTAACGTGTCACAAAATGTAATCGAATATAGGCGTAGTGTCGCCGTCGCAACAAGAACAGCCCTGACTGACACTAATGAGATGCACGGACAATTTGCTTACGGCACAATGCAGCTACAAAAACTGAGTTGCATAGCTAAAGAGCCGAACTACGGCGAAGCTTCGAAGACTAGTTAGACTTATAAGTGACGCTTAAATAAGGCTTGTATTGTGTTGCTGTTTACGCGAAAGTGATGAGACTGCTGGCGGGTTTTATAATGTTTTTAGGGTTTATTGTTATACATCCGCTGTCTCTATGTGAAGTCTTAAGATCCAGAGCAAGTCTAGAGTTGAACGTCTTTTATTACCATCCGTAAACTTTCGGTTTATTAACGCCTTCTTTATTTACAGATGACTCGTGCTCTATTTCATTACGTAGATGACAAATGCGCTAATACGTAATCAAGATTAATGTTAACCTTACACAAACTTCATCTCTATTAAGTTCATATATCTTAAACCAAAAGTTAGCTTGCTTCATTTTATGTAATAATGAAATTCCTTTATTACAATGATGTTTGTAACCATCGACGGGTACAAAAATAGACGATAAATACGTGTCAGAATCAGTAATTGCACGTGTTCCTTACACCATGGAAACTGTGTTAGCGCCGAGTTCCAAGTAAATACACCCTGTGAACGTAGTCTGCATCGTAAATTGAAGCCTTTTAAACTCAAACGCATAGGTAGCTTGTTAGTCGGGAGTCGGAAAACTCTTCGACAGCTCCCCCTGTAGGTGAGAAGCATTCATGTCCTAGCGTTAAAAGCTGCGTGTAATAAAGAAATGTCGGCTTTTAACTTATGAATCAGCTGCTATAGGGTTCTTGTAATTGAGTTAAGTTTAGGAAAGGATAAGTATTCAGCGTTACTTATGAACAGAATAGGTATGTTGCAAGACACTGTAAGAATTATTAAATTGTAATTCTATACAACAAGACTGAGATACCAACGATCTACAGAACTATTTTACATAACATTTGAAGTGTTGAAGTAGAGAATAAGGTTAGTTAAAATGAAATGTAGGAATCAAAAATAAGAGCATTTTAATGAGTTAAAATATAGTACCCGACTGGTAAACTTATGAATCATGTGTTATAAACTTTCTAATATAAAGAAGAAGAACAATACAATGTAATGCAAATACTCTTTATTGAACACCAATAAATCAAAACACGTAACAGTACATTTTAACCATAGGTAAGAACATATAGAATAAAGAACCAATTAATATTACAGCTCCAATAAATTAAGACCAGTTCCGGTGATAAACGCAAAACAAAACACAAGATCAGCATGGCAATAAGTAGGCAGATTAGAGACGATCAGATATCGGTCAAGAAGCGAATGTTATTGGGGGAAGAATGAAAATGCCTTGAGCGATAGAAATGAGTGTGGTGAGCAGACAGATATTTATAAATCGACTGGCAATGCTCGACAATACATAATAGTCCCTGTATTTCTTATTTATCAACGTCCACGCTATAAAAGTCGCGATCTTGTATGTCGCACACAATAAATGCCCGTTGTGGAATCCAGTTACGTAGAGCGAGCCTCGACGGTTGATAGAGAAACTGTGTGCAACGATGAAATTTAAAAAGTCATTTATTTCGAAATCCTTTTTCTCGGTCGCCCGGGGCGATATCAATTTTATTTTCTGTTGCGGCTTCCAGGAGGGAGCCCTCGCTTGTTTCTCGCACAATAACGCGTCGCGGAACATTCATAATTATTGACTTGTAAAGTAAATTTGAAAACAATTGAATATCGGGTGACCCCGGAATCGAAAAAAGTGGTTTTCAGCTGAGTCAGATAACGTTTTAAGTTTTCCGAAAATACCTGAGGTTTGGTTTGGTTAGGGTTGAATTGTAGCAACACTAAAAAAAAGCAGAAATGGCTTTAGGATAAATTAAAATTAGGACGAACGATGAATTAGAAAAAACGACAATTAGATATTCCAATACGGATCAACGAATATATACACGCCACCTAATGTGTTGGAAATAAACACGTAAAGTAATATAACATAATATATTTTGTAATAATTTATGAATTCGTCACTAAGTGAAAGAAACAAGCAATAATTGTAGCTTGACCTGAGCGCAATTTACCTGGAAACGAAGTTTCAAATCCAATAACACTATAAATACATCAAGACAAGTCCAATGTCCAACGACCGCAGCCAGCCCCACCCAGTCCGAGCCAGCTACCGGTAACGTCAATTTAAAGGTATCCACTATTTTTATTTTAATCCATTTTCCCTGTTGTCCGAGAATGGACGTCCGCCGAAGCGCCGTCGATGCAATTAAGCTTTGATCACTTAACGACACATTTTGCAGACATTCTTTTGGTTGATGTTGGTTATGGTCCTTTATGATAGACTAGCTTTGCCGCAATTTCGCCAGTTTTAGAGTTTTTTTATTGCTACTTCTACGGAAACGGTCGTATATTTCGAAATAAAAGTAAATAGGTGTTAATCCAGGGTATGTATCATCAGAGGAATGCATTTCGTTCAAATCCGTTGAGTCATTTAATGCGTTTGAGTGAATTATCAAGGCGCAAAAATATATTAAGTAAATTAAATGACTTGTGGGTATGTATGTTAACTCTTTATTGTATATAAACATTTATTAACATCGATTTAAAATATCGAATTAGTAAAAATATTGTAATTTTATTGCACCTACCTACTTTTTGATTTCTATTTCACCTTAAGGTTGACTGGTGGATTTGAGGATTTTAGTTTTGTGCAATAAAGTATTAAAATTAATAAATACAGATAACGTGCATAGGAGAACTTATCCTCTTCCAGTTACCTAGGAGTCGAATAAGCAATAACAATGCAAGAAGATTGACAAATTAACAAAACAATAGAATATAACAAATGGTATATACATCCGAGAAACAGTAAAAAAACTGCTTCAGTAAAATACACACATAGACAATTCCATGTACTAATAATATACTACCACATACGTAAATAGCATATAATTCAATCAATCAATATTCAGACTCATCTTGTAGTTAACATTTCCTTCAACGAAGGTTTACTTATGCATTGGAAACATTATCATTTTCATATTTATTTAGTTTCCTACTAAATGAACTAAGTTACATATATGTAGATGCAATTATTGCTTACTGATAGCATTTACTTTGATGGGGTACGTAACTACTACGACTATATATTATGTATATATAACTTTTGTGTAGATCTAAGTAATCGAAACAAGCTTGGAAGTAATCTGATATACTGGCTCTGGCAGAGATATTGACTTAATTTCCTACCCTTCGATTACTGATCGCTCATCCTTATGCAGTATACTATACTACTACACTTCTTGCCCGCGACTTACTCCGTGTAGATTTATTTTTCCTTGCCTTTTTTCTTTAGTTTCATTTTCTAGCATCATTTTTTTTATTCTTGGTGCCAATTCAAATCATTTCATGAATTAATACAAAGCATTTGTCAGCAACTAGATGAAAGAGGGCCCAAAATAATAAGGACTCGACGAAATCAAGGGGACAGGCGTTTGCCCAGCAGTGGGACACTAAAACAGGCTGAGCTGAGCGGGAGAAAAAAACAGAGGTTTCTATATTAGGCTGACTTTGGCAAGGCTGTTCCTTGTCTGTTGGACAGTCAATCATAAACACTTGGCAGTTCAGTTCTCAAAGGAAAGCAGGAGTGTAATTAATTAGTAGTTCATTAACTTTGAACTTTATGAAATTGCTTTGATTAACTACTATGGTATCTCTGAACCCACCCATTGTTCGTATGAAATTATTTTTGGGTGACATTTTTATTTTCTTCAGTTTCGTTTTCAAGGATACTTTTATTCTGGGTGCCGTTTTAAATCACTTCGTGAATTCATGCAACTTGGAAGCATTCCTCCGCAACAATACGAAAGAGGGATCAAATAAGGACTCGTCGAGATCAAGGGGAGAGGCGTTTGCCCAGTAGTGGGATACTTAAACAGACTGGGTAAAAAAACAGATGTTTCTATTTTAAACGTTAAGTACATACTAAGTTTAGGCTGTGCCTTGTCTGCTGGAAATTCAATCATAAACACTTGGCAGTTCAGCTCTCAATGAAATGCAGGAGCGTAATTATTTAGCAATTTATTAACATCCAACTTTATGAAATGGCTTTTAATTAGCTAACGAATTGTTTTGATTACTATGGTATCTCTGTTCAAAGGGAAATGGAACAGCTTTATATAAAGCTTGCTTTTCGCCGTTCGTCTGTGGAGAGTCAGTATGGATAAAATGATTGAGACAATTTATTGTTAATGTTAGGAACGGTCGCCTTTATTAAGGCTGTATACTATAGTGCTTTGTCCCTATAACTTTGTGTTTGAAATGCTACACCAACCTCACAAAGGCGTTAATGCGACAAGGTAAAGTGTGCAGCTACCTATAAGGCCCACACGAGTCATTGTTTCAGTGGTCCAAGATATATGGCGTTATATTTATAGTAATTGTGATAATGAATGTGGATTAGAGGGTACTAGACACGCAAAAATATACCTACACCTATAGAGAAATACATCATGTGTACATAATATTTATCTTAAAAAACATCTACTTCACAATCTTGGTTTATTTATAATTTATATCAATAAATAGAAATTTTAAAAGTTAAATTATGTTTTATCTATCAATTTTATTACCCACTTGAAGATTAAATACTTTACCCAATATACGGATAAAATCCATTGAAACATTTCTAAACCTTATTACCTTCCCACGTTTTACAAAATCCTAAATGTAGCATTAGCTGTCGCATTTTCCAGAAACAATTTCCTTCAAGTGAAACGTTCAAACAAAATAATTTTATATCGTTCCGCGAACAAAATGAAATCATCAGCAAAGCCTAAGCGCTGAGAGGTTCAGCGACTATAACATATTACCAGAAATTTACGTAATACTAACACCATTCAGACCCGAGGCGTCTATTACGAGATATGAAAAGTAAAACGTTTATAATACGAGCGAGAATGAAGTATGGGCGGTGGAGAGAGAAAGAGAAAAGATAAGAAAATAATGCGCCCCCATATATCATGACAATCGCCATAATTCTAGCCGGCCAGCGACCCTCTTCAGCGTGCGAATATCCTGGAAACATTTAACTAAGCAGGATTGACCTCGCCTACTAACACACCTCACAAACATTTATCAAGGCTACAAAACATAAAAAAATACACTTTACTTTGGGAGTTTTATTATTAACTTTACCTTCATTGCTTTAACGCTAGTTGGTAGTTGTTATTTCCGTATAAGAGCAAATATTTGTTGAATTAATCTAGTACCTAATAAAGATAAGCCTAGCTTTAAGTCAAAGGCTTGGTTAACTTGTGTTTTTTTGACTAGTAGTCGTGAATTGCGTTATCTAAACATATTTATATTTTTACTAGAGGTCGCCCGCGACTTTGCACGCGTAGAATTAGTTTCCCGCTTTTCTCCCTATTTCTTCCCGTTTAAACCTCACAAGGAACCTTCGTGCCAAATTTGGAATCTCTAGACCCAGCGGTTTGGGCTGTGCGCTGATATGTCAGTCAGTTTGTTCTTTTATATATTTAAGTGTACCGATGACCGAATGAAAATCGTTGCAGCCGTTTCCGAGATTCTGATTAAGTATTATTATAGAGTTCGACAAAAAAGAATGGGGAAATGAAATATTTTTTTCCATTCTAAATTGTTGCCATGTTTAAGCATTTTACGTCAAAAATGTGACAGTTACGTAGAAAGTGGCGCCCTTATTTAATTTCTACTCTTTTTTGTCACATTGTACGTGAATTGCCCACTGAAAGGTATTAGATAGATAGATAAAGCACATACAATATTTCAAACTACCGAAACGTTTCCGTGCATTACTCCTTGTTCTATTATTTTGCTGGAATATTAATAAAGTGACAGAATTAAACCAGGATCATTCAACGAAATCGTGATGGCATGCAATTGAAACCAAAACAACTCAGTCTTTGGAAATTGAATGTAACAGCTAGAGCTAGTCGCTAGTTGCAATTTGCAATGTTCAATTTGTTCGCCTGAATAAATAGTTACTATTGCCCTATTAATTCTCTGAAGAGATATATCTCCATGCCAATAATTTTCGACAGACGCATTTATCAGGTGACTTGTGATTTAGTCAAACTCAAATATTAGCTAAAAGCAATATAGATCGCAGTAAACTGAATTGGTTTAACGGTAACTACCTATAGGTATTTATAGTTTTGTTTTAACTGATTAGCTTTACCGCAGATGGTTAACTGTTTCTTTTGTACTGATGGGTCTCTCTCTATTCACCAACTAGTTAATAGATGTTTTGCATTTTTTATCATAAGTTTCGATCTGTTATTGCCTATCGAAGGTGCTAATCCTTGCATTTAAACGAAAAGAATACTTTTTTTGGGCAATACACGTGTAAAAACTGCACCGCACCGAGCTGCCTCAGACAAAATCATGTTTTTGGAGTGTGTGAATATGTCTTGGTTTCTTGTTTCATTTTGACATCCAAATTAATGGAGTTTAAAGTGCAAGGTATCACTAGGTTGGCATGTATTGCAGGATGTCTATTATATTTTGCTTTTATCCTAAATTATATGAATCTATCATAATACATGCATATCTTATAGTATCTTATTGGTGGGGTCCTTACGGATCACTTCGACCCTATGGGATCTTTTGTAAAATTACCCCTCTTTTAGCGTTTAGTCCAATGCCCATACATAAGTTAGGTGTGCTCCAGAATTAATTCCCTGGATTTTTTTTTAATGTACGAGTAACTTGGTCACCAAGTCTCACTAAAGTCATACACAGTAATCGTGTCACTAGTGTTAGTGGACTAGTGGACTAGTGTTATTAAAGCCTTTGCAACCGTTTCACTCAATCACTAGACACTAAACTAAATTAGCTTGCCTGCGCGCCGATGACACTGCGTTTTCCGAACGCGTAGATAAATAACAGCTGAGTGATTGATTGATTGATGATATTAAAGGTTATCGCGAGATTAAATACTCAGTAGTTACGGTAAACTGTTATTAAAAATGGTATTTTTATTTGTAGCTCAGTGGCTGTGATAGTCGATTCATTCATTCATAATTTGACGGATACTTGCAATATTATCTATCATCAGCATTATCGTTTATAAATTAAAAGATACCTATTCAAGACATTCATTAAAATATTCACTGTGATTTTATATTTAAAATAAATTGAGGTACGTTTTTCGATTTCTTCTTTATTTAATTTAAAAAGTACCATTAAGTGTATATGACAATATTTGTTAATTAATAGAAAATATGGTTTACTAATGTTTAGTCACAAATCGTTTCCCAATGTATTACTTCCCAAACTATTTTTTCCCAAATTATCATTTGGAAAAAAATCATAAGGTAAAACAACATTTGGCAAATTATCTGTTAGCAATTTTTTTTGTGGAAAATTATTGTTTTACCATTTATTGTGGTCATGTTTTATTTTACCAAATTTCATGTAGTCAAATGTTTCGTTTCGCATAACATATTTTTCCCAAAATATGGTAAGGTATACAATTTATATCCTGTAGTGCATTGGAGCGAGTCTAACCTACTCTCCGTACTTTTCTCGTAGCTGTTCGTTTTAGTGGAGGGTCACAATATACACCAGAAAATATACTTTTTAAAGGAAGGTTGCGTCTGTTAATATATATTTAAATAGCATTCCTATGCAATCTAGACGCAATTTCAGCTTTATGTGGCTCAACCAATTTAAACGTAAAACTGCATCTCAGCTTTATTCTAAGTGACTCTAAGTGAACACTTTACTTTCAATTCAGTCAAAATATTTTAACTCTATTCTGCCTAATTTTTGTCAATTTTAAAGTGTCATATGAGGCATCTATTTAACAAAACAGAGTATCTTTTTGATCGCAGTGCGGCGTCGTGAGTCTCCCATTCATTGCGGTCAATTCGGCGTAATGTAATCAATTCCCGAACCAATAAAATAAATCAGTCGAGACAGTTTTAATTGATACCGCCGGTATTAACTGCGTGCACAGTAACGGCAGCACACTTGCGCCGTATTATTACAGCCCAGGAACTCTGAACAAAAGAAAAGCACTGCTTAATTGTCTATGGCTATTCGAAATTTTGAATCGCGCCTGCGTCTTGAGCCAATCGGACTTTTTTCAAGCTTCTGGAATGTTAGTGAACGCATTTTATTACACGTACGGCTCTTAAAACTACTTGCTCTCTCGCTCTTGCTTGCTCACTTACGCTATTATTGTAGTATGACTGACTTTATCTAATCCTGGCAGACTTAAGACCACTTGTAGTATACGTCGTATTAAGGTTACTGTAATAAGGTATTGGCCTACTTATGGTTTTTGTTTTGTAGATATTCTTAATTCCTCAAATACCTAAAGATTCCCAAATAGCACGCGGTAAAATAGCATGAAAATAAAAATAAATGCTAATATACTTTTTCTGAATGAAAACCTTGTGTATAAAAATAGAATAAAATGGTAATTTAAGTCTTATAGGCGAGTAGAGGAAAAGATCGTTAAGCTTAGATTCTTAATACTCTAGATATAATTATATGAAATATTTACCATTATACTCTTAGTGACCCGTCGTGCCTTTATTTACGATCAAAATATTATGATTTACCAACGCGTGCAAAACTGTTGGGGTAAAGTTACTTTTATCGCCAGTTAAATCGTATCCGGAAAGTGTCAGAAATATCACATTGCATTCACGTCGACTACCAAATCACACATCGGAATAAATAACATCTTTCGGTATTTAAATTCGAGTGGAAATAGCTCGGCGTTTTTCATTACCGCAAATGTTTGCATATTTTGTGCGGGTTCGGTTGGGGACAGTTTCAATTATTTTTGAATAACGTTAATTAACATTTAAAGTTAAGCAGGCATATTTGAATGCGGACCTACATACTTATACACAATCAGCTATGGCATAGTATTTTTTTTTAAATCTCAAAGACATGGTTTTAAATATTGTTTATAATTAATAATGAAACAAAATAATTTGTAATATTTCCAAGAATAAATAATTATTTCTAGCAAAACAGAATTTAAAGAATATTAAATAATTTCAAATATTAAATTTCTCTCTTTACTATTATTAAATTAAATTTTAATCCCCAATCAGTAGCTAAATCATATCTAGAGATCGGACAAATTGGCATCATTACTTGCAATAGTGTAAGTTAGCTCTCTACTCACAGTAGTAGACTTCAAATATATAATTAAAGTAACAGATTTCCTTTCTGAAATTTACTTTTGATCCTATGCTAGACTGTAATAAATAAAATAATACAGAGAGAAAATAATCTGTACCCGTACCATGAGTTACAATTACCGTTCTCGCTAGCGAGTCGAACGCTCTAACCCGCACAGCATTCGTATAGAATGCGAGGGACAGAGCATTTAAATATACGTGTAAGGGTACTAGACAGTATACAAGGAAAAAAACGAATCCGTTTGCAAGGAAAAATTAAACCAATCCCTAAAATAAACCAGACATTGAAACAGTCATCCAATCATTAGAGAAGAAAACAGACCCTGAATCCTAATTGCACGATAATTTTCCCATTGAACTACTTAAGTTTGCTTCATTATGATCAGTGGCTTGCTAAAGGAGTTTTTTAGCTCACTAGGTAGTTTAGTTTAGATTTGAAAAGGAAACCAAATAAGGTTTTTTCTGATGAATTACTATTTATTTAGTTTCATAAATCTACACAGTAACAAGTCTCTGTATCATATATTTATTACTGTCTTGCAAAGCATGAAAATTTTTAATATTGCGAATAATGACGACCACTTGTCCGAACTCTGATCATATCAAACAGTGTAAGGGCCAATCAATTCCAACAGTCAACAACATAAAATGGCAACTTACTTCCGCTGCATCGGATATTCGATCGAACAAGCCTGTTTATTCACTTACCGACTCAATTAACGAATACGCGTCAGCACATTATCCGTTCAAATTGCAATGGAAGCTTTTCCACGTAAGCTATCTAGCCGATTTTCCATGAAAACTCAGTGAAAACTTCATAACAGTGTTGACTTTACGCTTGGAAACCGATCGCGTAATGGCCTTTGTCGAGTACAAAAAGCTGATCCGGTCCAGATCCGCTTTGTGTAGTCAGTTGCTTTAGTCAGTTGACAACATAATTATCGTCTGTTGTGCCGTGCAGCCGGTCAACGCACCGGTCGAAATAGACTCGACCGCGGCCGTCGCAGATACTGACATGTTAGCAGAGCCACCAAGAGTTCCGATGGCAATCAGACCAATGCGCTTTTGTCCTTTGTAATCTTTGCATGATGTCGATTACATTTTCGCCAATTAACTTTTGCCCGCAACTCAGTTCGCGTAGAAGTGTTTGATTTTTCAGGATAAAGGCTATCTAACTATCTATCCTAAGTACATAGGTACTGTAGAAGTATGTCCGTCACAGAGCTATAAATTAAATAACCTCTGTACGAAATGTAACATAAAGTGGCTGATGTGTTGAACCCAGAAAATATAATACTGAAACAAACAAACAAACCTTATATCCCATAGGGGATTAGTTTGCCTATGTACATTATCTGCGCCTCTATTCTAGGCAGTAAGAACTTTTACGGAATCGTTTTTCACTCGGTCGCCAGTAGTGTCAAGTAAATAAGAGCTATCAAAGACAATACGATAACAGATCCAACACGAACTGGATTTTACAGTGTTGAATAGAGGCCCTGTGTTGATGCAAACATGTCTTGTTATTATTTATGTAAAAAAAAAAGAATAATGACTATTTCTGATAAAATTTAGGTACATCTAATTATGTGCAGTAAATTTTTTACATACATACGAACACAGTTTTGCATTTATAGTATTAGTAAAGATATTGAAAAGGTCAAGGTAACCAGTAATCAACAATCAATCAATCAATGAATCAATTAGTCAATTTATTTATTTGTCAAACAGGTAACAATAACCGTACATCATTAAAGGGTGGAATGCAAAGGAAAAGAGTTACTTAATACTTCATTACAGTAGTAGTATGTAGCACTGTCCCTCTCATTTTATATAATCATTATTCCGTATTTATCTATTTTAATTTTTCGCTATTTATCCAAGTATTACGAAACAAATAGATACGCTTTTTAAAATCAAGCAAACATATCACATTTACTCCGTACTCTAGCACTTCAACTAGATGCACTATAGTTCCATTAATATACTGTGTGACTTGCACTATGCACTACGACGTTACATTGTGGTTCTATCGAGCCGTCACTAGATGGCGCTACAGAAAACCTTCACGCCCGAGGGAAATGTGAAATGCCGATTGCACGCATTCCTCTAGATGTCGCTTACTCCCAGCGGTCATTACAATCAGGAAAATGGCAATGTCTTGTAATTTTGTAGTGAGAGATTTAAAAGCAATCAACAAAAATAAGGTTTTTACATTTTCCACTTTCAGTAAAGCCCATTTTACGTTCTTTCACTTAATACTTGTCAAAGCAAGTGAATCTGTTTGAATATTATTTAGCCCTATGAGATGGAATGTTATTTTTTACAATGTGCTGTTGAAAGTCCAACCGTCGAATTAGTTTCATTAATAGAGACAGTCATATGTAAAACACGTGTGGTAAGCTTTTTTTAAACACAAGTTGCGTTGACGTATTTCTATCATTAATTAAATTTGTTGATTTGTAATTCGTTATGTAGTTTTTTAAGTTTGATAGTTCGTTAAAGCCATAATTGGCGTTCACGTTCATAAATACATATTAAAGTAGGTATGTCAAAATTTCTTATAGCTTGGTTAATTGTCTTGAATCATTTTAAAATACCTGATTCGTCTTTTCTGTTGTTACTTTAGATGCGCGATAATATTATAGATAGAGTTTTGTGTTTGTCGAACGGCTTCGGAACCCTACACTAAACATGGTCCGACAATTCCGACATGCCATTATAAATATTATAAGATTTTATGGTTTAATTCAAATTGTAAAATAGGGCCAGCTTTATAAGGATGAGACATGGCTGCCACATTTTTTAAGTGGCTCGTCATTCGTCAGCGCCGTTTTAGATAAAATAGTGACGCCTAACACGCGTCAATCTGCGCAGGATTGCTTATAATTAGATGAGCGTCGATACCATCGCAATTTAGATTTAAATACCGAACTAGTAGCTGAATCATTTATTTAATAGGTACTTATGTTACCCACGACGTTGTCCGCGAAATTGTTCTTAATATATACGTTGCATCACTACGTATTCTCTTCTTTTCTACTAATAAATTTAAAGTGTAAAAGCGTATTTTGTGTTCAATTTTATTCAGCTTCAATTTAGGTTATTGGTTTTTTATATTCCCGTTTTCTTCATAAATAAAGGTAAATTACCTTTTAAAATACACAACTTTAATAACGATAAATTCACTGTTGTTTCGTCAGAAATTTGTTTCGTCTATAATCTTACAACTCAACAATTCTGGTCTCTAAAACATTAAAAAGTAACCCTCCCCAAAAAAATATACAACTTTGTATTATGCACAAATGAGAAAGTTGGTTCTACATTAAAACATCTTCAGGTCTGAATAAATGAGTAGGATAGACCCTTTTGTTTCAATCTGTTTCACTCTGCAGTAATTACAAAGTTAATAAAAAATAATGATGTTTCCGTTTCTCCCGATGTAGCAAACGAACATTTTGTTTGAAAACTGACCGGAATATTCTCTTCTCGAAAATAATACAATTTCATAAGTAACTTTGATAAAAAAACTTGTAATATGCTATGCTTTGAAAAAGTAATGAACGGATTTTAATCTAGTTCCTACAAATCTTTGTGGAACCCATATAAGATAGGATATTTTTTTGTTACAATATTAAGTTTAATAATAATTTAAGATTTTTTTATAGACACATTCTTCCCCCTTCACTAACGATATAGTAGGTATTCTGTATTAGTTATGTTTAAACTGTAATACAATGACTGACTGCTGAGTTTCTTGCGGCGTTTCTTCTCAGCAGTTCTCCTCTTGGGAAGAGCTGGTAGATTCTTGACGTGTAAAAGTGCCCGAGCGGCCTACTTACTGAATAAATTTCTTTTATCTTTTTTTTTACCTTATCTATAAAATAAATCAAAGCCACATTGTACATACTAATATTCTGCCACGCTAGCGATGCTGGCAGGTAAGCCATTTTTGATAATACTGGTTTCACCATACATGCATTTTTACGGCTGTAGGTAAGTATACTTACATCGAGTTCGTATGTAGGTGTCACTTTTGCTAATTAATATGTACAGAGACCGCACATGTTATAGATATACTACATGTAATAAAGTAGCATATTAGTACTTGTAAACATCAATCAATTCTGGTCTAATAGATTCCACTTACAAGCTAATGGGTATTTTCATAAAAAAACATCTCTATTTTCTTGGAAAACTTACCTTACGGAGGGAACGTAATGCGCTCGCTTTTAATGAGCAATTTTCATGCAGAACTACTTCAATAATTCAAAAAGCATTTGTTTCTGACATCGTACGTGACTCAAGAAATTAGTGCCCCAGTCCGTACTCACATAACTGTTCCGTAATGCTCGCCACTCTATTTAGTTTGTATATTTAATGAAAGACTGACCTTTCAGTTCGTAAAAAGCGCTCAATGCATTTACTAGTGAGCGACGTTAACAATGTTTTCATAGACCTTAGTTCCTTAGTTCCAGAAACGTTGGGTGTTTCGATTTAGAATAGTTAAAATTCTTCAAGTGGAACTAATTAGTACTTTTAATCGCCCTTCGTTCCCGACGATTGTCAACAGAATTCGCCGTCGCGCTTTAACTTGAATCTTAATTGAAAATTCAATCATTTATTCATCTGATCGGAGTCGTTAAGGCTCTTAATGGCTAGCGTGTTTTCTTACTTCGTTTTTACTTGCATAATGTCTACAGCGTTACTAGGAAAATGGTATTCTTGCGACTAGCCAATGAGGAGCTATTTTTATACCAATGACTCCAACAAGCCCTTATTACACTAGTGATATTATTTTATTGCGTACCATATCTACATGATGCCACCGTACACAGGCAACTCGAGCAATATTTACTTTACCTCATAATAAAATAGACAAACAATCGAGAAATATATTCGAAGGGAGAAACAAAAGGTGGCAAAAAAGTGCATTTACGCGGAGCTTATTGGGTTTCCAATAACGTGTGATAATGAAGTGGGTGAGTAATAGGCGTTACGTTCGTGAGCCGGCTTCATCTCATATTTATAACTGTATTTCTATCGCTCCATAGCCGAGCACGTGCTCAAACCTAAACTTATTTATTTATACGGAAAGGAAACCGTATATTCTAATATAGGTCTGGGTTGATGAACGACTTTCTTCATAAACGTGGTTCGCTTTCGTAGTTTTTTTACTGTTGATACAGTTAATACCGTCAGACATTGTTAAACTAATCTCTTTTTAAATAGATTGTGTTCATGCGTGAGAAGAAGTCGTTTGCGATTTTGTTTGTAAATTTGAGGCGATAATAATGTAATAAATTTGTATTTTTAACACACTCTTGAAGTCTCCGCGTGACTAGTAGTATTTTTAACGGCTTAAAATCTGATAAACGTGTAAAGTAACGAGTTTATAATAACATATTAACACCGTTTGATGGAAGTGTACTATAAAATAATAACTGATCTTTTGAAGTTGTTTAAAACAAAATCGATAAAACAATTTTCTAATAGGGAGTATGTTATACGGGGAAGTGTCCTCAATAATGAAATAATTTGCATGTGCGCCAGTAACTTAGAATTTGCTTGAACATAATCAAAAGGCATTTAGGGTCTTCATGATTTAGTATCTAATAACAGTTTCAAAATAGGCTTAGTTGATTCAGATATTAGTTCTGCTTATTAGCCATTGATTTCCAAGTTTCGTGTTTATCTTGAGTTATATTCAGTAAATTTAATGTTGAATTTGCTTTAAATATATATTATTTCACTCGTAGATTATTGCTTAAAAGATAATTTGTTGACTCAACTTTAGATATACCTAATAAGCATCTGAGCAAGTGAAATGATTACTTCACCCTTTTGTGTATCTCATTGGAAGTGTAATTAGTTGATATATATATATTAACTTCTGGTGATTATGGATTAACCCTAATTATTTAATAAAACCGATTTCAATTGAAAAGCAAAGTCACATTTAAGATTACTCCGCCTACCCCACCCCATCCATATACAAAACAGCCGTACAGAAATTTAGAAAATAATTTCCTCATGCAAAACACGTTCAAGAAAACATTTTCACAAATGTGAAACAATAAGTGCTATCGCAGCTTTCAAGCGAAGCCAAGAACTCAACCTTTGTGAGAATTTATTATATTCTTATGGCACTATTATGCCGTTCTCAGCTACACAACATAAATAATAATGCGGACCGTTATAGGGTCATTACTGAGGCGGGCCTTGTGACGTCACGCGCCTCCTGCCTAGCCGGCTATCCTTAACGCTGCTTCAGGACGATATTACACCGCGCTCTAAGGACACTCATTGTGCTGGATTTGCAAGGATTCAAAGGTCACACATATTTTTGTTTAAATTAAGAATGCTCGAAATTATTTGCAATTGGGATAGACCAAATAAAAGAACTCCCGGTTTTTACATTCTGAATCGAGAGAATATGTTATTTTAAGAGACCAATTTCATTAATTTTGTAGACCCAGTAGTTTTGTTTTAATATCTTCATTTATTTAATCAGACAGTATATGGACGATATAATTATTTTAGATTTTGGTTGACATTTTCTAATAAATTACAACAATTAAATTATATCTAATCATAAAAAATGATTGTAATAGTGTATTAAAACATACTATTTCAAGCGGTTTTCTCCTAACCCGCAAGATACACCTAGGAGGGCTTCAAACCGAAAACGAAAGTCAAACAAAGGTTAAATGTACTTTTGTCGAAATATCCGAAATAGATAAATATTTCAAAAACTTAATAATGCGGAACGGCTTAAAACCCTATTTCTCGAAATGGTTTTCGAATTAGAGCAATTGTAAAAATATGAATAATCCCAATATAGGTGGATTTTTATGATACATTGACGTACAAGTACTTAATACAAAAGAAATGAAGGGTCCACGGAAAGAACATGTCTAGTCACTTTTTTTTGAAAATGAGATTTTAATGCCAAAATGTAGAGCAAGTAATAAACTATTACTTACATCCTCTGTTACAACTGTATTATTATATTAACATGACTTTTTTTTTACTTTTATAAAACCTATACACGGAAAAAACATGTTATGTCACACAAAACAAAACCATACATTAGAGAAATTTTTCTTTTAGTATATCACGTTACAAATTGAGAACGAATGAACGGTAGTATTAATTCCAAGCTCAACTTATGTGACTTTTGAGTTTTTGCATTTTTTCGTAATACTATCCTTATCGACTTAATAATTAGTAAGGTTGCATATTATGCATGTTATAACTAATTAATATTCAAAGTTACCACATTCCAATACTTTTTGCTTTTGACTTTGCATATTTATTTCCTGTAGTTAAGTGACGACGCATGTTTCTTCCGTGTTCAATTGGGGTTTGGTTCGGTTTTTGGGTATTAACAATAACTATCCGACACTTTTAACTAATGTTATATTTATTTATCTAAAGATAAGTAACTTTAACATACAATTGATTTATAAACAAGTGGATAAATATATTTGTTGATTAATTACATTGTTCCAAACTTTAAAAACGCGATAACTCAGAATGTTACTAAAGTGACTAGACATGTTCTTTCCGTGGACCCTTCAAATACTTTTTGATTTCATGCTCCTCGCTATGTGCATGAATAAAAATAAGCCTCACGCATAACTATGGGGTATTATTATGAATTATGAACAAGCAGAGTTTAAGTAGTTTTATCTGAAAACCTTATTCGTCAGAGCGAAATATGCGAGACAAATATTGTTATTAATATAACCGCCCCATGAGTAATCCCGAATAATAATTTGGGATAAATATATCCTGTTTTTACAGGTGACTTTGCAACAGTATAAAACGTAAATGTTACAGCTGAATCCATTTAGCCCTTGTGCGTGATTTAGTAACAATCACGGTCTCATTTTTTTATATTGTAGTTTGTGAAGTTATTCCTTTATTTCCTGTCTAATGCCACCTTCAGCATTATACGCATGAGCATCTCAGAATGTTGCTTCTAGTTTCAAAAAACTCATTTCGTAGAAACCTGTAATCCAGTACATTCTAAGATGTCACGAGCTATACACGTTTATACATTGTCCATCGGCAAGCGAGCTCGGGCTGGCCGGTATCTGCTGAGCGCCTTTGCAGCTCATTGAGGGCGTGATGAAAGCCGCATCATTACCTGAAACAAAGAGCGAATGCCGCTGAAACCCTCGCGTAAATCGGCCCCTGTTTACTCTCTCCGGGAGAAAAAAGACCTTTCCCGCTGAAAGAAACCTTATACGTTTACCACGCCGTTAATAAAATATTCATTGTTTAGTGAGCTTCAAATGTATATATAACTGTTATCATTTATATTGTGAATGTTTCCTGTTTTCAATTGAGCTTAGGCTCGTTATTACGTTGAATGATATTTGGACGTTGAAAAATCCGTGCTTTTCTGGTGTACAATTAAATTTTGTTAGGTACCTACGTGAAATATTATTATTTCAGCGGTTATTTTATCTTGTTCAGATAGGCTCTTTCGAATATACCTCGGCCCTTTATTGTTAGTACAATTACCTTTTGGTACCCACGGAATTAGTGCAGTGTGCAGGTTTTCTCACGGTATTTTCCTTTATCATAGGAGCATAGCTACCACAATAGAGTTAGCAATCAAATAGAGTAGTGCTAAAAACTACATGTGAATAGCTTACTGAATAGTTATAATTCAAGGCCGAGTTATGATCATACGCATAAAAGTAAGTTACTGAGCTAAAATAAACCCTATTCATTTTTTCAAGTACTTACCGACTTAAAGTATCTCAATACTTTATCACAAAGAATAACCGTCTTACACAGCAATGCATCAATTTGCCTTGTCAGGAGCAGTTGCAGTTGATACAAGATTTGCTAACAATTGAATATGGCTGTAAATCAGAAGATAGTGAGGCAGCGCTCTGACCCCGCATGTAAATCGCCGCCAGTGTGCCACCGGCTTAAGTACGCCGTCCAAGTCACACGCGATGGTGATTTCTTTTGTTTATTGTGTAATATACATTTTGGTTGCCACTAAACTACGCCTGCATCGATTTTTCTTTCAAAAAGTCGTCGTTTGAAATATTTCTTAGAATAAGACTTAGGTATGTTATTTTAGAAGCCCAATTAATGCTGGGAATGTGATTTCAGATGTCTTTTTTCAGTTCTTAAGAGTAGTTCCAAATATTCAACGTTAATCCTCGCCTAAAAAGCTCAATTATTAATATAAATTACCGATAATTTACGGTAACTATACATTATCAGTACGAATAATCATCAGGATCAAATGAATAAAAGAATTGTCCAGAACATACAGCTTAATAATATCATTAAAGTATTTGTCCTATGAAGAAGACAGTCTATATTTATCACATCGAGTAATCAATGTAAATACCAATATCTGTCTTGAGTAGCAAACTAAAATCAATTTAAACATTATTTTAGTTCTTCTATTTATGAATAATAATCCTATCCTTGTTCCATAGTTCTCTTCTTCCGTTCTCCTCTATTAACTGTCTTCTTAATAGGTAAAACCTTTCATAAAAATTTATGTTTTCACGCAATCTACTTAACCACACCTTTTTCGATCTTTTCTTCCCTAATATTCATCAACAACCACAGATTTTCATGCTTGATCAACAAATAAAATAGTCGAATAAATGTTTCATTAATTAATTCAATAAAGTTTGTGTTGTTCAAATGTTGTTTATCTAAGTATAGGTAGAAGGATTGTAGTGCAAGTAAGCTTTTAACAATAAGCTTTTTTTTTCGCAATACATCTCAAAGTGAAATAAAAATAAAAAATCCCGGTTGACGCTTGTGAATTGCTTCCTGTCTGGGTTACCCTGGGTAGGTACTCCATGGTATAACTTTATACTATGGGTACAACCAGAAATTAAAATGTGTTTTTCACTTCACTGACTTGGAAAGGCCTTTCTTGCTAATACCGCTTGACGGATTTTGGAATGGCCACGGAAAGAAGGTAGTGTTTACAGTAAAGTTGATACAAAAAATCCTTTTGTCTGTTTTGGCTTGAACCGTTTCCCAAGGTTCTTAAAAATTGTTTTTATTGCATCTATAGTATTTTATTTGCTGCGGTGCGACGAAAAGTATTTCACACGACTGCAAAGTTATTCGAGTCTCCTTCGCTTGCTCAAGATTGAATACCAGCACTCGCGCTAAAATAACAACTTTGCAGCCTCGTATAAAAAATAACTATTACGTACCTAGTGTATAAGAACAAAAGCTTGTTTCATCGCTGCACCCAAGAAGGCTTAGTACCCGATATAATTAAATTTCAACTGGGAAACTTAAGCTTATTTCTTCAGAACAAGAGTATTATCGGATAAACGGTTTAGAATTTAATCTATTTTGTTTTGTTAAGAAAAATTACGACAGACTTTCGTTTGTGGTACTCTACACAATAGTTTGAAAAATAACGCATTTTTTTTATTGATTTTGAAAGTTTATAGACGTACAGCATGAAAAACATAGCACACCTACAATTCTAATACAATTAGTTTACTTGTATATCCTTTTCCTCGATTCATAAGAAAAAAAAACATATTTGAATTGCAATGGATAAGGAGCTTCATAATATATTTCGCAAAATGGCAAGGCTCTTTATATTCCCGGTTACCAATAGGTAGTACAGTTAGGTACATAAAATTTCATCTCGAATGAAACTTCCTTCCGAGTCTCAATCTCAGTCAATGTATTGGGTTGACGTAAGCTGCGGACGGTCGCGTCGAGCGCTTAAGTCAATTCCATACATTTTGATACTTTTATGTAAACCGCCCAGGACGCTACCGTTAAAAAATTGCAGGGAAGTATTTCCTGTTCACACCCGAGTGAATAAACTTTTTCTTGCACACCACTTTTGCCTTTTGCTTTTGCGTTACAAGTAAAAATCGTGCGTAGAAATGCTAAATCGAGAACGTTCGTTAAAAAAACAGTTTAATAAATGTCACCATTACGTTGAGCAATTGCCTACTACAAACCAATTAAAGGTATAGTAACCTTTTTTAGTATATGGTGATATTTCTATCTCAGTAATCTGTATTTATCCACTTGCAGTTTCAGCAACTTACCTCTAGGCCTTGTCATCGTCCACACAACAAAGTCCTCGGATCTAATTGATATTATGCATCCCGTCTCCTCATCAAATTTGCTGCGTCGGCAATCTCATGAATCTTAGTTACTGTCATAGTAACTAAGCCACTATTATGATAATAAAACAAGTAAAGTGATCATAAAATCCAATAAACAAAGTACCAAGTCCCTAGCGGCACATTAAAGTGCCACATTTTACTTCGCACCACACTACATTCCCCATTGCATCCTTGCCTTATCGCCTGCCGTCACGAAATGTCAAAATACTTACGTTCGCGCAAAATCTTCGAATTACAGACCGACCGAACATCCGCGCGTATTTTCCGTAATATGACGCGGCTCTCGTTAAAGAGTAGAACCGAGTATATCGCATTTCGCATTAGACATAATCGAGACACATGTTCCGGTCTTAGCGATCGCGTACCATGTGAGCGTACAATTTATGCCTGTTGAGCTTCGATGTTAGTAACAAATTGGGTATTCGTTCCTGAAAATATTTTCTAACGATTGAGAATTGCTTATTTCCTATGATAACACATGATTTTGTACCTGGCCAGTACATACTTACACATACATACGTTCACGCCTGTCTCCTGATGGGGTAAGGTCAGAGGCACACCAAGTGTACCTGTCTAAGCACAACTTTAACTTCCTCTACATTCATAAACGTCTTTATGCACTTCCGGTTTTGGCTGTTTTTGGTTTCTAGACGTGGCTAATTTTAAATTTTGAACAAAACTAACCTAGATTGGGTTATTAATATCCGCAGTATTAATATCTGGAATCTGGAACGGACCTTAAACAACCCTAAATTGAGTTAATCAAATATGCACACCTGTCAAAATTAATTGGATAATAGGGAATATTCATGACTTTCTTTCACAGCTGATTCATGCAACAAATAGTCGAGATAAATCATCATCTTTTTTTTAAATAGCTGTAAAAATAACCAAGATGTAAGCCAAGCCAATCTTTGTTAGATTTGTCTCTTTCGCGCAAAACAGAATTTAACATGGAGTTTATATTGCCGACCTGTTACTTGACGTCACAGTGCATATCGGATCTCTGTCTAATGCCTATCTAATTAGCAGTTTAAAATGCTTGTATCATCCGTACGTATTTCAGGGCCGATTTAAATTTTAATTTCACCTTTGGTGATCTGTCTTACGGTAACTTCATATTTAGTTGAGTAATGCGATAGAAAAAGGTCTATGCAGATTCCCTATTCATAGACACTTTGTTTTAAAGATGCATAGCGCAGTCGTAAATCCAAAAAACAAACAACTTAAAGACATTTTAACATCCTCAGTATACTCTGTGACTATAAAGTGTAAACTGTGTTGTGAGTACGCGTTGTCTCTATGTTTATGTAATGTCACCTTATCTCCTTGTAGCGTGTAAATCATCAGATTCGGACATTTAAAGCGCTCGTGATGAGCGGCTGACATGTGGCCGCAACAGGGATCCACTTTCAAACCGTTCTTAGCAACATAGGTGCATTTTATGACGCAGACGATCGTACATGTAATAACGCTGTTGTCATGTAAGTTTAACCACACAGTTACGTACAAACTTTCATCAGGTATCAACTCACTTTATTTATCGAAGTACATGCAGTAACCACATTAAATTAGCTAAACTTGGCAGAAGTTACATGATTATTAAAACACAAGATTCTATTGATTACCAAATTCTGTTGATGTACGTTTGCATGAAACAAACAACAACAAATATTTGTTATCGTAAAAAAAAATTGTTTTCGCATTTAAATTGAAGTAGATATCCAAAATTGAACAAGGAAAGGGGATTCGACAATTAATTAAATTGACAAAACAATAAGGTTAAATGTAAATCTTAAAATAGAGTTAAATACAACATCAGTGTTTTGAACGGATCGATGAATCCTTTCGCGGCTCGGTTGGTTCAGTACAAACCGTAATTATAACAGTGTCAACACCACCTGTTGCCTCTAAAATACATTGCACTTATTGACTATATTTAGGGTTAGGATATATCGTAAATATCTTAGAGCGCTTTCTGAGATTCTATTTGATGTGACGTAGGAGCTAGCCGCGACTACAGTTGGTTGGGCGCTAGCCAGATTACTCTTTTTGCTCGAAGCACTAGGCGACGTACGCCGCCGTGGCTGGCCGTGTATCGCGCATTCTCCTTAGGAATGACACTCTGAATGCACGACGGCGGCGACGACCACAAATCAGTAGCCACTTTGTTCTTTCACGGTCGCAAACCATTCTCTGCCGAGAAATCGTTATTGATCTATTTTAAAAGTGATTACCGTCCGTTTGTCTCCCATTGTTTGATTTGGTGTCTGACGACTGAATTTAGAATAGACGTGTTCATTGTAAGCTGAGACTGTAAGACTTCACGCTTAATGTGAAACTAAGTGGCGTCCAATTATGTTGAACTTTTGTTCTGTTTTCTTTTGCCGTCGAGAGAACGGTTTAAATGGTTAACTTTTTCATAAAGTATGCAGGTAGAATTTATTTTGTTTGTTTGAAAAAGTTGTTTGCCATCTGGCGTCCTGCAACTTGTCTCGGTTTATTATATAGATACTTTCCTGGTGGTTCATTGTCTCGATATTTCTAGTTTTAACCGAAACTATTTTAATTTATGAAATCACACGGTAAAGTGTAAAAGTCTGGTAGCCATATTGAGCCCTGTAAAGGTCTGTATCGTACAATGGATCTCCGGAGCCCGTAGCATTCCTGAACGCTGACTACTGCCTTATGCATCAGCGACGCACAATAAATTCCATTTATAGGTTCTCTGCGAGGGTCTAATTCAAATTCAGATTGACTACCTAAAAGCTTTCCCTTTACATAGAAAAGGAAATGCCGTACGTGTTACCCGCTACTTACGGATTTTCTAGTCAGGCTTTATTGGTTTTTACTCAAATCATCACCAGTTTCAATACAAGTTAGAGCTATTCATAAAGCTTCCTACTTGGTACAAAAATATATTCAAATATGTTCCATCCAACGTATTTCTAAATATTAAACTTACTCCGTGTACTGCGATGCACAAGTTCAATCAGATTTTTAAATCAATTTATTTCAATATTGCTCGCTGTCGCAATATCAAACTACCTTCAATGCGAATAACATTATATGTACCTGCATTTAAGTTTTCAGTTTTTAGTGGCACTATTTACAAGCGGAGCACAGTTTGCGAGACATTCTAAAACTTGGAAAAGAAACTGTCTCAAAGAGTCGGCCTGCTCAGAGCGGCGCTGTTGGAAACTTGCGCAATTCGCAGACGCAATAAATGGTACGATCAATTGCTTGGCGTACGTGCCTACTTCGAAAAAACACTTTAAAACTTTCATATGGCAAGAAGTGTGTTATATACAAAAAGTTACTGGTAATTGTGTTTTTTTCTCTATTGAAATGAAAATGACCGTGTCTTCTATAATTTAATACATAGAGATTTGGTAATAAGATTCATTTAAGTTTTTTTTTTACCATTGTCTTTTAGCATTAAAAGACTTGTCAATATTTATAAGATACAATGAAAATACGCTATTTTTCAATTAATATTATATTAAATTATAATCTTAGTTAAAAGTACCTATCTGAATTGTCCACTGATGGGCAAACGCTCCATTCCCGCCAATCATGCATATAATTACGCAATATAAAAGTGGTTGTGCTCCAAACATCTGATTCCCTCATTAGCCCTAAAACCCGCGCACAAGTCTTTACTGCACACCTGTGTGCATAGTCCCTCCTTTATCAGTAAAAAGCCTCTGTAGACTGCTTTCTTCTCGCCGCCTCCAATCAGGGCCCCGCACTCGCAACCGGGGATCTTTAAAAACGGAGACAGCTCACTCTGAGGCAACCTCTACTATTGGTTTTCTGGAGCAGCTTATAAATTAAACTGGTAGCTGGTACCCAAGTCGTTTTATTCTGTTCATTTCTATACAGAGGTGTGTAGTCGACCACCAAACTCCTTTACCATTTTTCGACTCATTTTAGGAGGTTCAAAAGTGGTAAGGAATTCGTTGGTCAACTATTCATTAATTATTTTGTATTTCATATTTATCTACTTTGTATAATTTAGCGAGCTCCTTATCAATTTAGGTTAGCAAGTTCATTTGGTACCAATTTTTGTAATTTACAGTTCGAAATACAAAGCCAATTTCCAATTTCACTTAATAATGCTACAATATAACCGTTTGAAACAACAGATCATAATTGTTATGTATAATTTTGAAATATGCCATCTACTTTATTGCAATGGCACTTTACTTATCGAGACTAAATGTAGTTGGTAATTTACTTATGGAGTTACCGTCCGGCAGCTTTCGTCAATACTATGCATTTTCGATAACGATAGCGGTGTCTCTCAGAGCTTCATTGTCAACAAGTAAACATAATTGTGAATTAAATTTCAGCCCGTTATGATTCTACTATAAGCCGACTTCAAAAAAGGAGGAGGTTATACGGAACGTATAACTGTAAGTTTTTTTTTTCGTATGTTCACCGATTTCTCCGTCAATTATGGACCGATTTTAAACATATTTTTTGATAATTATAGACATTTTTCTATTGTAGACTCTTGTCATCCGCCTGTTATGATTGCGAGAAGATGTACAGAATCGACTTGCAAGTGTTAATCTAAACACTAAATCTTCATAAAGCTATAAAAAACTGGTAAAACACAACTTCTTACCTTTTTACCAACTAACTGGTAGGGGTTTACGGTAGTACTTACTTCGATATTGTTTGTATGGGTTTCTGCAACTCCCTGCTACATTGAGGCATTCGCTGTAGCATTTCAGCGAACAAACAACCTTTCGGTTAATTTAAAACAGGACGGAGTGGTTTAGTAACAGTTAATAGGCTTTAAATGACGTTACAAAAGCCTGGATGCATCGTACAGTCAACCAAATATGTTTCTGAGTCACTGTTGAACTATTTCCAAAGTGACAAAATCGATTGAATCCTAGGAGACTTTACGAATTGGCTTATTGTGTCACTTTCCCAAGTCATCCAGGGCCTCTATTCAACACGGTTAAAAACATATCATGATTGATCTGTTATCGTATTGTCACCGTTTTGACAGCTCTTATTTACTTGACAGTAATGGCGGATGACGTCAAAACAATACCATAACAGGTCAAAGACGATATGTTTTTTACCGTCGGGAACAAAGGCCCAGAAATCCATTTGGTTGGCTGTGCATACTGGTATTATAGTTTTTTTAAAATAAATACACAGATAAATATTTCTGAGTTGTGTTGTATTTGTTTTTTCTAATTCAATGTTGGCCCATGATAATGGTTTTAGGTGATATATCAGGCACTTATACTGTATTGTGAGACCGCAATTAGTTTGGGATGGAAACAGCTGTCAATTCATATGCATTTTGACGTAAGTACATGGTAAAACTGTCACCACTAATCCTTTCTAATCGCGGCTAGAACATCTCGTTACAGTAGTCGTCCAGAGGCCATTTGCAACGTCAAAAGATGGCGGATGTGTAATTTTTTTTTTTTGTGCATTGAGGTGTTCAAAGTTATTTTTTGTTAGTGATTTGTACTTTTAATGCCTTTGTGTTGCATAGTGATAGAAGACTTGGACTTATTTCGTGTATCCTGGCATCTTACTCCTCGTTTTAAATGGACTCGCAGTGGTACAGAGGTTAAAAGTATCTCGGCCTCTGTCCTACATATCACCGGACAACGTTGCCACCAATCTTCTTAGAGAAGATTGGATTGTGTTTTATTGCTATATGGATTTATACTTATTTATTGTTGATACTGGCGAAATCACTTCATTGTGGAAACGCCATATTCCCGCGGTAGTAGCTGTTCAAGTCGCCGCGGGGCTAAGAAAAAAAATAAAAGAAAAAGTAGAAGTCCAATACTTCCAAAATTTGAAATAAGTTTGAGGCAATTATATTTCAGAATAAACTTATTGCAAATATTCTGAAAAATTCAATAATATTTTTGAATAATTCCAAGATTCATTTTGCATTTAGTTTTTAGATACCACTCATTTGCATAGCAAGTAAAGCGCAACCATCTGATGACCCATCTAACTCACGAGTCGCTAGTGACGTCCTAGTTGTCAAATCAGTAGGCCATGCCGCATTAAACGTAGTCAGTCTAATAGGACAGACGTCATTGGACCTTACGACGGAACGAGATAGTTCTGCCTCGGTAGTGAGACGTTGACAAATAATGGACTTCGAGATACTTTAGAATATTGTCGCAAACATGAAGATTTACTATTTTCTAGTTTGAGGAAGTAACGCATGATTCTAAGTGGAACGAGGTCCATCTAGAAATAGGAAGATTTTAAAATTGTCATTGTTCTTATTGCGCAATAAACCTACATATATTAATCAAAATTCCAATTGAGATGTTACAAAAAACGTTCGTTATTGTTCGTTTATGATGATAATGAAGGGAAGATTTCATAGTTAACGATCTACTTTAACAAATGATTTTTCAGGCAAGCTCGTACAATTGACTCAATTTATCATAGTGCTCTCTACAAACTGTTCATTGTATTTACCGTTTAAATTAACCGCTCCAAATAACTAATAGAAATTACACCATCGTACTTGTATAAAACGTAAAATTTGATAATGAAGCACACCAATTCAATAAAATTTTATACTGTACCAGTCTTACGTGCTCTCAATAATACGCGATTTTATTTACTTAAATCAACGCCATCTACAATCGTATCGAGACACCAATAGGCGATGTGCTTACTGCGCTCCCTCCGTACAAGCGTGCTTCAGGCGACCCGTTGAAGCGAAATTATATGCACTTGACAAATACAGACTCTGGCGTCGCAGCTAGCCAATTCACCAAATTTTGTGCATTGCATGTAGGCGATAAATTTTCACACGCGACTCTTGCCAATATCAAGCAATAAATGCTTTGAATGCTCCGCGGGGCGAACTTTGACCTAAACATATTTAAACCAATTTATAACGCCCGAAACTGTATAGAATTCCCTTTAATCTCCAGCCAGTGCAATGAATAATCCGAATTCAACTGAAACTTTGACTAATTGCAGCTCCAATACGTATTTTGGTTTTACGAGTGCTATTGCGCTCCGATTGAGACGAAATTTCATTCGTTTACAAACCTCGTCAGCTTACCGCAATAATTCCGCTGTAAAATGGATTCCGCCAATTAGTTCGAAAGTCCAACGTGCAATTTGGAATCCATCGCGAACACGCTTATCTTCTCTGATAGTGGAGTAAGTAATGGACTCTTCTAAATATATATGACGAAATAACGCGTCCTCGCATCTTTTGGCGTGTTTTACGAGGGAAAAGGTAACATCAGAAAGTACAGCCGCAGGTGTAAAATTATTTCGCTATCTCACTGGGCTCTTGATTTCACAAGTCGTAAAATTTTTACCCTGGAGATTTTATCATGTTTGCCGTTCTAAAATAAGCTGAAATATGGTCGCTTACGTGTTTCGTCTCGTAAGATGGCTATCATTGTAGTGCATGCTTTCAGTGTAGCACCTGTTGGAGTCTTATTTATATCTCGGAGCTTGATCCACAAAGGTTATAGTTTCTTGTTATTTTCTAACAAACCACTTTACTTATTGCTAAGATTTGTTAATTGTATGTAGACTTAGAGGTTAAATCGCAATACTAAAATCAAGATTTATATTTTGCAAAAGATACATTTGACTTTGCAACGATATCGCCAAAAAAACCATTCACGAATAATTTGTATCCAAATAAGCCATATTGATTTCTTTACAGCTCCAAACGAACAAAATGAATCGCGATTGAATATGACGAACGCTAGGCGCGTGATTTAAATAAATTTATTTATGCCGCACAGTGTAAAATCAGACCGCCTCGGCACATTAATACGATGACGAAAGAGTGCGGAAATAATTAGAGACGCTTTATCCAAGCAGATCGCATTCAGCATCGCGTAATGAATGGCGCGTCACGGTGCCGTCACAGGCCGAGGAATAACGCTATGACCTCATATTCAACATCGTCTAAGCGAGAGAAAAACTTGGCTGAAACCATCACTGACATGTCAGGCAAAACACGTGATCATCAACGATCTTCGCTGCCCATGAGACCTTGCGTTGACGACTTTTAAGATAATTGATAAAAAAATTGAATAGATAGTAGAAAAGAGGTGAAGAGGTAAGCATTAATTTTAAAAGTGACGTGACATCTGGTTTAAGCTCAGTTTATAAATCCGTATAATCATGTTAGACAGACCCTTTCTGAACTAGCACACGCCACTTTGCTGTAACCGCTCTTTGCTACTTCTACTTTACTACTCTTACCATTACTTCCACAAATAGCCTTTGTTACAACTAAACGTCTTTTCACTTTTGTCTTTTCACTGTCGATGCTTGCCTGCCTTTAACAATATAGTATTTGCTTAAACTATTTTTGTAAACTAAGAGGTTTACAATGCCTAACAACTTGACTATTCCAAACATGTTCGTAAGCGAAAGTTAGATAAGCGATGACAATACGCTGAAGAAAACAACAATGGGGCCGAACAGAGAATGTTATTTTATTACTTCAGCCGACAAAACTGTCGGTGCGAAACAAATCGTCGCAAACATTTCCAAACCACAGCGGCAATCGATATGAGAGAAGTAAAAAAATATTAAAATTTTCCGGACGATTGCAATCCCGCCTATCGGTATCAAAGCACGTCCAATCAAAACGAGGCGTGACACTGAATCAGGACCTTTTCGATTTTGTGAATGGCTTCGCTAACTTATCGCCTCTTTATTTGCTGATTGCTGTTTGACACCTAGCGGTGCGGGGCGTATTCGGTTGGCATTTTTATTTAATTAACTTTAACTGTAACGTTTGTGGAGTGGCGGGCGGCGCGAAACACAATCATGAGTTGATGACTAATTTACGAGCAATACCACCGCCATTTTGATTTGCCATTTCTATAAGAACGTGTTGCTCGAATTTTCATAACTCTGGTTAATTTGTTGCTTTAAAAATATTTTTAATTTGCTAATGAATCTGCATAAAAATTGTATGTCTAATTGAAAATGCAACTGAATGAATAGACAGGCGAAGTTGAATACGCTCCTAGAGCCGGGCGGGAGATAAGGCTAATAATTCTTCGCGAAATGTCATGAAAGTTCATAACTGATAAAAGTTGAGACCCTTTCTGAAATTTTAATAGAGATTTAATTTTCGCGAGTGCCCTAACTGGGGACGATAACGGAACTAGCGACGGTGCGGTAACCCGTCACCCGCCTTAAACAATAGCCGAGATAACTCGACTTCCTTCTACTTATCTAGTAACAATTAGATATTGAGTGCAAAGACACTTTCCATTCATATTTTAAGTTAAAAACTGTTTTTAAGTGTTATATTTCTTTCGTTGTTTTTGCCATCTACTTATCTCATACGGGTCCAACTGAAATCAGCGCTGCGGCTCCGTTTCACAGCAACAATCAGGAATACGAGGAGAAAGGAATCAATCACGACACATTCTTGTTTCGGCACATTCCTGTTTGGACGTATTCCGTTTTCGGCATATTCTTGTTTCGGCACATTCCATTTTTGGCATAAATCATTATATACACACAAATGAAATCAATCCCAGGTAAGACTAAATTCATGAAAATAAAAAATAACGATACCTACCTAGAATTGATTTCATTTAATGTATAATGATTAATGCCAAAAACGGAATTTGCAGAAACAAGAATATGCCGATAACAGACTACGTCCAAACAAGAATGTGCCGAAACAAGAATATATCCAATCAGGAATACGACGAACAATTCCATACATTTTCCATGATAACGCAAAGCGATTGTGATCACCAAACGCTAGCGTTTGTATTCGATAGCAACTTGTCTAACCCCACTGTTGGGCCGTTTATGAGATATTTTCTCTGAAAGAAGAGATGACCTATATCGGGACTTTTTATCTAGCCAATAGTTATTATGTATGTATTTAATCTACTCGAGAGCAATGAGAACGGGTCGCTTTCTGTGGAAAGTCTAGCTATTGCCCATCGCAATCGGCTTCAAAGTGGAACAATTGGTTTCATTTTGTATGCAGACTCGCCTTCGGACTGTCAAAATGAAAACGATTGCGATTGCGAGTGCGTTAGGCAATAAGCCCTCGGAGGGCTAGACGAATTATGCCGTTTCCATTGCTCTTGACTATAGTTATAAGTCTAGGTGTTTAAGTGAAGTATTTTACTTTTACAGACTACTTACTCAAGTGATAACTCTAACAGAACCCTAAAAACTTAAACATGAGTTTTATTTTAGTTAGTATTCGCCTAGCGCTCTCAAGTGCGGCCTCCGATAGGTTCGAATGTCCACACTCAACATCATTGAATGCAAGTTTGTAATTGAAAAAGTTCGGCGTTTTTCCGAGCCTTCCTATTTGCTTTACAATTTTGCTTTATCGAAAGTGCGGGTGCAACATTGTCGGTAAGAATTTTCTTTCCTCCTTATGAGAAACCTTTGCAAGAAAGGAATGTTTCAAATTCACCACATGAATACAATTTTTATTTTATTTAAATTTGTATTAATGTAAAGCTACTTCACTTGTCGCACTTTTATGATTATTGTTAGCGCCTACTTGAGTGGTTATTCAATTACAGCACTTGAGACTTTGCAGAATAGTTTATTAATAAACAATATTTGTAAAAATGATCATAATTTGAAAAGGAAAACACAGAATACAAGTCTAATAAAAATATTGTTTCTATGTAAATACTTTATTGTACAAACGGGATAATAACGAATAAGACAAAAATACAAAAGGTATGTACAAAGGCTTTACTTTAAGGAATCTCTTCCAGTTCACCTTTGAGTGGTGGGGAAATGAGGTCGTCAATATAATAATATGTATATATATTATGTTAAAAATAATATGATAAAATAATAGGTATACTACTCCATGTGGGTTGGGAATGCTGAAACATCGATATTACCTGATTACTATTAAATTTCATACCTACAACATTATTATATCTGTCATATAGCCCGTCGTCTTATGAACTCTGGTTTGAGGTCTCAAGAACAAGTATTATTTCGCGCTCCTCCGGCTCCTTGGATCCTAACTATCAATTTCTGAAAGTTTCCCGTCTCCCTATACGTACAATGCTTCAGTTAACGCAAATTGAATTCCCTGATACTGTGAACGTAAAAAGCCTTTTGAATTACTTACACTTTAACAGAGATTTAAAACTAGTCAGTTTTTTTAGCAGCTTAAAGTGTTAGCGAGAATACAGCGTTCGTTTTATTCCGAGTTTATTCGTGCTATGTTGAAAAATGTGATTTAGCTACATGGTTACAAAAAAACAGAGTTGAAGATAAAACGTGGATTATTCACTCTGCAAAAAAAGAGATTACTCAATCCATTTAGGGTTATGAAAAATATTACCTTGTTTTTTAAAAGAAAGAGCGTAACGTACGCTAAATGAACTTTGCTGCCAGAAACAACAAACTCATGTCAATTAAAAGTACTTTTTCACGTAATCAACGTCTCCAAGGGATTAACAGGCCTTTAGTCTTTCCTGATACATTATAGAACCACGAAGCTACTGTTTCTTTTTATTAAATGAAATATCTTAATATACATTCCATTGAAATACAATCTAGTCTTGTGACTAAATATTTTAAATTTAACCTAATCTTCTAATACAGACTAAGCTAAGAAAATGTCCATTAACACTTTTCCTATTATCTCTGTTAAGGGGAAGACACTTTGTTAATGTGTTCTTTGTGTATAGTACTCACTGCACTAATTACACTATCAATACACTAAAATAACTCGAAAGGAAACAGTAATATAATGCTAAACATGAAGTTTCGGAATATTGATGATGTTGTCAGCAGTAAACCTATGCTGGTTCACACGCAATAAATACAGCCTTGGCCAAAGGTGCTGAGCACCCCACGTTTCCTTTGTTACTTATAAATTAATTATGATTGTTACAATTTAAAAACTACACAAAGATGCCGCCGGTGTAATGACTAGCATAGAGGCATTCCATTCATTCCATCTTAGTCCTCTGGGTTGGCAACGCATTTGCAGTTTTATGCTAATGTCTATGGGTCACAGTTTCCACTTACCATCAGGTGGCCTGTGTGCTCGGTTGCCTTCTCTATGCCATAAAAAAAAAAATAACACATAGATGTAAAATATTAAAGTGTTTGAACATATTCAAATCATTGGTATATATCGTTTCGAAGGTTTCTAGCTTCAGTTTTCACACGCAGATAGTTATATCTGCGTGTGAAAACTGAAGCTAGAAAAAGTCGGGTTTTACAATAAAATGATTAATTTTACCGGATTTCCTTAAAAGTAAAAAAAAAACTTATATTTCCGGTAGATATATAAATGCACCTTTTACAGTTTGACTTCTATATATGAAAAACGCATGGGTGCTCAACACCTTTGGCTAAGTCTGTATTTATTGCGTGTGATCATAGGTTGCATAGGTTTACTGCTGACAATATCATCAATATTCCGAAACTTCATGGTTGTGCAATGTGTCAGGATTTATTGTACGTATAGTTATGTAATTAAGCATGGGGAACGTACATGAATTTTCTATTTAATATTTCTATGCTTGATTGAAGTTACTTAGCTTAAGGTTTATTTTTTACTAGATTACTGTGCTTTTTTTTAAGTTACCAAGTTAATTTAGATTAAAGATATAACAAATAACTTTCCAAATTGTTAGCGTTCGTTAAGCTTATCTTGGTATCAAATCCACAATCACTATTTATCTTTCCTGTAAACAATTCAAATTGTTTGGAAACTCGCACACGGGTGCAAAATTAACAGTTCCCCACATAGATTTACAGCGGTACAAATCGCGCCTAACACAAACTCGGAATAAATTTACATTCCCACCGTTTTTACAAACATTATTTCAATTCAACAATTAATATGCACCATGTAATTAAAGTCGGAAAAGCTTGATTTAACATTATAAAAATTCCCATGCAATATGCTTTACTTGCGAGGAAAACCGTAATTTTCAATTTCCGAACTTAACATTATGCTATAAGACTTAAATTTATGATGTAGTCAAAGTTGAAACTTAAGTCGTTTAGCAGCTTGGCTTAGTGTTTAATTGAGTCATTAGTAGGAAGGGAACACGAGAGGTGAGAATACGTCAAAAGGTGCAAGCGATAAGTAAATGCAATTTCCTTGCAGACTATGATGTTAAATAACTGCATTTATTATGGTGTCTATGGCACGGGGCGCGTCTTTGCAGGACGCGCGTTGCATGTTTGATGAACTAAGTATATCAAGGCGTGTAAAGAGTGTATAATGTTGTTACCATTATCTTATAATATAATGAATAAATCTTCATCATCATGTCAGTTAGATGTCTTCTTAATAGTGTGAATAGGTTTCTACTAAACTAGCCAACTCCACCATTTAATTTTTCGACTCTTACTATCTATCGGATATACATATAAAACGGAACAATCGCTGGTGTTTTATACAATTTTAAGAAATCTTATACCAATTGACTTAGACCCCAAACTAATCTCTAGGGTTGTTCTATCTTCTAGGTACTAGACAACTATAAAAATGTTACTCATATAGAAAGATATTTACTCAGATATATATATAGAACATCCAAGATTAAGGAACGTAAAGCTACCTATTTAATCGTGCTCATCATTCCCATATTTGCCTTTACCAAGTATCAAACTGGTACTGCTAGAAGGCACGGCAACCACCAACTATGGACTAACGGCGTCATCGATGATTTTATAAAATGAAAAAGTACAAAACCCTAATTAAGTTATCAATTATTCCGAAACATTTACAAAACAGGACTTCCAAATCATCTTTCGGCGATAAAATAACAGTCACTGTTCAAGTAGTTATTATATTATTATTTCCGCATAATGAGGGAAATTACTAAACAGCTCATAGCGGAGCGTCAACGCGAGTACTTTTTGAAATGAATATACAATTTTACTCTCTCTTAACATATTATTTTTAAAAACCAAAGCACTCTCCGCTTCGGAATGGACTGTACATCGTTTATTTCATTGCCAATTACGTTACCCTAATCGCTTGGCAAACACTGCCCTCTTACGATGTTCCATGGCGACTTTTTTTGTTAATACTGCCAAGCCAACATCACCATTAATACTTTTACGCTTTTCCTACGTGTTCGATTTATTAACTCCACTATTTTATATGGAACTTAAATTACAAAATTTGACCGCTATAACTTGCCGAACGGCACCTGAACGCTGCCGCTTGGAAACAGCTGTGCATATCCTTGCGTAGAACTATTCAATACTGCGGGAGAGGTAGGAATCAGCAAAAACGGCGTCAGCGAAATCAGCGAAATGCATTGTCCATCGGCAGAGCGGAACGCTGCGTCCGTGGCGGAATAGCACTCGTTTTTGAACCGAATAGCGTAGCTTAATTGCTCTATTGTTAATTACGTAATGTTCAACGTTCACCGCATCGCTTGGTGTCCAATTCGGAAACCGCTGTTTAACTTTTAATTTTTGGACATCAATATAATGATGTTTCGTTTGCGGTCGGGGGAATTACCTGAACGTGAAAGTTGGCTATAAAATACTTTAGCTGGGTTTTAATTGATTAATTTAATTTGAATACTTTGGTAATTTTAAATACTTTTTCATTTATGAATTAAGACTTTTGGACGCTTAAAGATTCAAATATAAATCTAAGTGTAGTTTTGTAGTTGAAAGATTTATAGTATATTGGGGTAAGGAAACGTACACGTGACTTTGCAGTGTACTTCATTTAGAATTTTCCTAGTGTTTCCATCAAGAAATTTTCAATATAAATCAAAATGCATGAAATTGCCGTAGGTGAACAAATGTCAGCTTACGTTTCTTAACATAATTTTTGTGGCATTTAATATTAATTGCTTCAGTAATACGAATGTTTTTTATTTCAATGTTGAGCCTAATTTCCGGTTCAGAGAGTGACTAAGTGATTCGTCACGGGCAGCTGTGGATTGAGAAATCAAACGTTTACTTTTAAATGAGAGCATCGTCATTAATCTTTGCGAGACAATTCAATTGGATACAGAAAAGCGACTGCTTCTCTACTTACCGCTACCTTTGGTTTTAGGTCTTGATAGTTATGTATTTCTTCTCAATATTAATAATAAACAGTTCTAAAGTAGATGCCAAAGCATTGGTGTTGTTTTTCAACGCAACTTTGGGTAAAGTATCAGAGGTCAGCCAGAGACCATTACTCGACCTTATATGAGGTGAAGAATGGGAATATATCTTCCATACTCTTCCCACTCATACAAATTATAGGCAAAGTCTGACTACAGGTCTCTGGCCACTGGTGACTACCATAGTCAAGATCGTCGGGTTTTTTTGTGGCATATAGAAGGCGAACTAGCACACAAGCGACCTGATGGTAAGTGGCATCTGAGACCTATTTGGTATTTAAATTGTCAAGAATAAAATCTTAAGCGTTAATCAGTTAGTTTTAACATGAGACCGTAAAGTATAAAATGACGTGCAGATACTTTTATCAAATACGCTGGACTGTTACCATGAAGCAACTACGGGCACTCGAAGTCCCTTTCAATCTTCTTTAAAGACCATATCGATAGAAAGGGAAGCTGCCGTTATTTGGGTATTCGATTTTCAAACGATTTTAATGCAGGATGAGCAACCCGAATGGGCCAATTGAGGAAGTTGGACACTATAAGAAAGGTTATCTATTCTTAGGACCCAAGGCAAAAAACAAAATTCTGTATTAAAAGATTTAAAAAAAACATAGGCTATTTTTACTTTATTTTAAAAATTTCAAGTAAGTCATGCTAACTAATGAAAACCATTGGTTTATGGATAAATATTAATAATTTTGCGAAAAGGAAAGTAATTATTTCCTAGTACAGGACATCAAGGCACAGTTATATCGGCGTAGTTACGGGCAGAGGTGATACACACTCGAGATCGATACGATTGGTACACTAATATACGTGAAAGCAAATATACGTCCGCCGTCACCAGTTTCTATTGCGACGCATTCAACAGAAACACAAGTGAAAAAACAAAAGTTATTACGAGAGCAGCAAATACAACCTTACATAAAAATAAGTAGGTACAGTCGACTACAAAGAGATGTATACAGTTTATCACCTTATTACATTGTAATAAGATCCAAAATTGGTTACATCTCTTTATGGTCGACTGTAGTTCTGTAAATATCGGGATCGTAATTGACACCAAAACTTGACAAACAACATTTAACTAAGTATCAATTTTAAAATAAAAAAGCTCCAAGGCGTATTTGATGGTAAAGTTAAAAATAATAATTCACACATAATTCGATTTAAATTAAATAACGATTTATACAGATCCAAATTAGATCAAAATTAAACCAAACCTTTTTAATATTATGGTTAGGTATTCGCTGATTAAAATTCAAAACACCTTACATTACCTATCAGTTATCAACCTGGCCTCGTTCAATGCGATGTTCTGTTTAAATGGATCATAATCGTAACCCGCTTGCGCGCACGCACATGTGTTACCAATCAACTGCTCCGTACAGTCTGCATAAATCATCTGCAATATCGGCTTCTACCCTTATAAGGGGAGATTTCTGTCGAGAAACACTTTTAGATAGTTTTCTCAATGTCATCAAACTCCTTAGAACATTTTAACGCTTTCAAACTAGATGTATCTACGTTAAATACAACGGCGTTTGATTATTAGATCAGCGGGCCTAGTACGATTGCGTTTATCGCGTGACAAAACGTAGATAAAGCATCCGTCAGTCTCTTACACATACGTGTCAAAAAGTGACGGATGTTTAATCCACATTTTCGTACGCGATAAACGTAGCTATATTAGGCCTCCAGCATATTATTGTATCGCCATCAGGAGGGCCATTCCATTTTGGCTAAACCTTATTGCTTTTGACATGTTATTGTAAACGTGGTGGTAGATCTTATTCAACTACAGTAATTGGTGGCAATACACTATCAATAAGTGTAGAGACAAAGTAGATTAAGGCCCCAGGTTACATAGGTATTCTAACAAAAACACGACTTAATAAAACGCTTGTAAAAAGTCATTCGAAGGTTGAATTCTAACAATTTCCTGAAGATTTGTTTTCATAGAGGAAACAAGGGAATATGAAACGTCGATTTCGTTACGGACGTGCAGTTGCCCGTTTTGTTTGCCACATCTCACTTGCTGGAATTGCCCCAGCATAGTGCATGTTGCAAATATCTCTTTTAACCGTATAAAATTTGCATTCCCTACAAGCACAACCGTTATTACAATAGAGATATCGTGCGTTAAAAAGAAAAATGACGTTATTCAAAATCATCAAAATTTACAGGACGAGAGTTAAAAGTTTCGGGCACGCTTATTTCAATATGTTGAAGATGGTATAGAACAAGTAACTAAGTATTATATATCACTTTCTTCGTAAAAAAAATTTCTATTTCTTTTTATAAAAATGTAATGTGAAAAGTAGAAATAAAGCCTTGTTAGCCTAATAAATGCCACTTTTCCATAAAAATAGTTAACCTTTTACGGTGACCTTTTATGAAATAAAATACAAATTGTGGAAGAAAACTTTGTTTATTGAATATAAAAAGCAAATGAAATTACACTGAAGTGTTAAAAATATTGCCAATAGCAAGGTACATGATGCGAAATAAGTAATATTTTTGGCGAAACAACCAAATCAAACAGGTAGATTTTTTCGAAACTTGACATAAAATTATTATTTTTTTATATCGATTCAAGTAGGATAAAAGTGGGTACTTTTTAAAGAAATAAAAAAGAAAATATAAACTTATACTCAATAATTCGCAGCGCTTTCGGCTGCGCCATTTCAAAACCTAGCAAGTCTCAAAAATTCAATTTTGTATTTCTTGCATAAAACGTGGTTCCTAGTAAGTCCCTACCGGATGCAAAATCATTTAGAGACCTATCTCGGTCAGGTTCACAGATATGAGTACCCCGAAACCTACTAAGTACCTACAGAAACAAACGGGCTTGACCATTTCAAAATCCAGTATGTCACAAAATGAATTTCAAATACCTAGTATATGACATGCACTTACTAGGTATTCAAAAAGTCATAGAGGCTTACTAGGTTTTGATGTGGTCGAACGAGTTTAATCATAACTTTTTAAATGTAGTATGTGTTTTTTTACTTGAAGTTACTAGTTTTTGTAAGTCAAGTGTTATATTCATAGACGTTAGTCTTTGTTCGTTTCATTTGACGCGTTTAGGTTGGTAGTACCTGTTCCCCCACCAACTTCATGCCATTGCCGTGCGCCGGAGCCGTTCGAACTCATTCAAACCGTTTGAATGAGTTCGAACGGCTCCGGCGCATGGCATTTGGCTGGCGACTGCGCGTTTGAATCAAACGCGCAGTCGCCAGCCAAATGTCGAGTTAGCCTGCACGTGTTATGTTAAAATTTTGGTTAAGTGGTGTGATTTGGCTACGAAAATCAATAAAATAAGTAGTCGCACTAAGCGTATAGTGAACAACGCTTTGAATTTAGATAACCACAAGTCTGTGTAAGTAAATGTACCTATATATTATACCTATCCTGATTAGACTGACACTTTCTCGTAGGTATTCAAGTGTTATAAGTTAGATTTTTTGTTGCCAAACGATTCATTTCTATAATATACCTATCTTGATGACACTCTGACACTTTCTCGTGGGTATTCAAGTTTAATAAATTAGATTTATTGTTGCCGAATGATTAATTTCAATATAATTATGTTTTTCGAGTTTACAGCTTATTTAAATTTATACACAAGACGCACGTAAAATTCTATTTGATATCATAGTGTGTTAACGACATTTTTTTGACAAACGTTTTATTACGCTTCACATCATCTATTTATCTTGAGTATGGGACAGGGTATCAGCTCATGGTATTTTTTTGCTTAAGCATGGTGTTATGTTTTATGTCTGTGCATTTTAAATTGTTTTTCGGTGGTTTTTGCTATTTTATCTTTTCATTTCAGCTCATTATTAACAACTAACGTTGGTCAACTAAAGATGGTTTTAGGTTATTTTGATTTTCCATTGACAGACTTAATTGTGACGTAAGTAAATCTTACTTATTTAAAAGTCGCAAACAAATAAATTTTATACTCCTAATTTAGAAAAAACAAAACTAGCAGTTATTTTTCTATTAGTCACCATAAAATTTCATAGTAGTATTTTGAACTTAAACGTCTCATTTCTAAAAGTGACGCTTCACATTCAATGAACCCACGGTAACTCTAAATAAATAAATAAAGAAAAACGTCATCTTACAAAAGGTACCACTTTGGTACAAAACTTTATTCTAACTTTCTATACTCAAATCAAAAAGTGTCATTTTAGTATTTTAAATTACGTTGATAAGTTAAGACTGAAGAGTAGTTTTTTCTAAAATGTCATTTTTCATTAAATAACACTTACCTGTTTATATCAAAGGGTCTAGCAGGCTAAGGAAGGAGAAGTGGCCCCTGTGACGAATATCGAATTTTTATAATGTCATTTGTTGGCTATCTTATAATGTAGAAACATCCTAACTTTCAGCCCCCTATCTTGAACCGTCACCGAGATACTGTCAAAAACGTCATTTTATGGATACATTTTTCAAAGTCGTTTTTCTCCTGAACTATATAAGGTAGAGCAATCAAACCAAATCATAGCTACAAAGGATGGGTAGGAGTATAACTCTGATTTTTTAAAATATTTAATTCCATGAAAAAATATTGATTAAAATGTCAGAGAAATTTTTGACAGCACTTTTCAACAAGTATTTGTAAAGGTACAGCTATGGAAAAAATCACATAAACTGTTAATAGTATTAGCTAGTACCCTGTGAAAAATCAATTCAATATAATTGGTGCAACATGCTTAAAAAAAATGAAATGTCAAAGAAAGCGTTAAATGATGACTGCGACTGACTTCTTGTAATTAATTCTTCTTTTAATTTCTAACTAGCAGGGTAATGTTTAAAGTGAGGTTTAGACAACAATAAAAATGGCAGAAGTTAACTGCTGTTATACTAACTTAAAAAAAAAAACAGTCAAAATTTTAATTTTTGGTACAAGTTTGGTTGCCGACTGTACGTTTTTTAGCAAAAAAAAAAATCTCCTTGTCTAAACCTAACTAGTGAGTCTCAACACGGTGGGTCTACAAGCATAGCGCACCTACATCAGATCAGCTCTTAGATACCTACCATGATATTGCATTGTCGACGGGTTTACATATGTGGTCCAAAGGGCTATTTATTATCATCTACCAGTATAATAAACAAATGCCACTCTGACAAGAAGTCAGTCGCAGTCATCATTTAACGCTTTCTTTGACATTTAATTTTTTTTAAGCATGTTGCACCAATTATATTGAATTGATTTTTCACAGGGTACTAGCTAATACTATTAACAGTTTATGTGATTTTTTCCATAGCTGTACCTTTACAAATACTTGTTGAAAAGTGCTGTCAAAAATTTCTCTGACATTTTAATCAATATTTTTTCATGGAATTAAATATTTTAAAAAATCAGAGTTATACTCCTACCCATCCTTTGTAGCTATGATTTGGTTTGATTGCTCTACCTTGTATAGTTCAGGAGAAAAACGACTTTGAAAAATGTATCCATAAAATGACGTTTTTGACAGTATCTCGGTGACGGTTCAAGATAGGGGGCTGAAAGTTAGGATGTTTCTACATTATAAGATAGCCAACAAATGACATTATAAAAAATCGATATTCGTCACAGGGGCCACTTCTCCTTCCTTAGCCTGCTAGACCCTTTTCACACTATTCCGAGATATGTCAGATTTCCACAAAAACACACGTCTATTCACCACTGTGACTGGATTGCAACGGCGAGAGCGTCGCTCTTCTACAAAAAAGATGGCGGACTATAGCGTAGTGGAAAAATGACAACGGTGCCATCTGTAGTGATAGGAAGAAAACTGCGGAGGGCCGCTTTGCCAACTTAAAATATAGGCAAAAAGTAGTTGATTTATGTAATAAAACACTTTTGATATTTTTTTGAATAACGCCACTTTTCTTTTTAACGCACGATATTCTGACTGTGGTTATTTCTCGCATGTTTTTGAAGAATACAGGCAATTTTGTTAAATGTTCTTTCTTATGTTTTTTATTGTCTCTGCTAAATTGTGATTGTTTGTTTGTTTCGAATATTCTGCGCCTTAAACGATCGTAGTGGAATTTGTCGCAAGGATAGTTTATAGCCCGGTGACGGACATAAACGAGGAATCCACGGGCGAACGCTATTTAAAAATAAACTTGAAGATACTAAAACTTTTTTGTACGACGCAACCATTCCAATGTGACAATTAACTCTTCTTTGCGAACTGTACCGTAATGATTTCATGTAAATTGAACGCATATGCTAAAATGAAATTGCAGGTGAGATCTTGCATAATTCCTAATAATGGTTTACTTATGGGAATAAAATAAGGTTATAGACGATCATACCAAACTGTGATAAAAGCCACTTGCGAAATCCAAAAGAGTTTTGTTAAACTGATTCAATTTCGAATATACTTTGAATCAAGCGAAAACGAATGATGAATAACATTGTATAGTAAACTTTCGGCACTTAATTGTTAGTTTTCTTCAAAGACGTCATTATACCGACAGCTGCATAATTCCGCCATAGTTTTTTTATAGCGTGCATAAAGAGCTCGTTTGCACCGTTTCAGTAATCCGCTTAAACCGCCGTTTAACGCTAACTACCTATCCGTTTTGTGCAAGTTTTCGACTAACAAGACACTTGTTCTTAAGAAACTTCTTACTGTGTCGCGTTCGCTTTACCCTGTTCGTGCTTTATTCTGACTTTCTGACAGATCCGGCGCTTACTATCTACATTCACTGAAGTGTTGGCTCTTCGTGCCGCTTAGGTAATACTTCTTCATTTATATAAATGTTAATTAGATAATTTTGGTTTATAATAGAGCTCTTAGTTGTGTATGATTCTATTTTTTAGTCTCTACTATCCGAGCTGTACGTTGTGGCGTTGAATACGTTTAAAAAATCAGCTGGTTTCGTGTTTCTGTGACTTTTTTTTATTTCAATTCCTTTTTTACGTTGATACAAGTAGCTGCACATATGAAAAAGAGTCTTTATAACAGCACCAGCTTAAAATAAAGAATCTAACCTTTTTGATACTATTTAAACTACCACAGCTTTGACAAAATTTTGGGAAATCAAAGGTCGCCATGCTCTATTTTCGTATCCATTACCAATCTGACTGGATACCCTGGGCCATAAATGCCCAAATAACATTACTACCACATAGTTAAAGGTTCTCGTGGCGGCTGCTCTCGTGAGAAGTGGTCCGGCGAAGAGTATCCTTTCAATATACGACCGACGTGCCCGAGATGTAAAACCGCAGACCAAAGATAGGCGTATGTTACCTACGACATCTCATCATCATAAATAATGTATAACGGCCCGCCGACGGCCTGCATTATTCAACGTTGACGGCCATTTTATTAAATTTGTCGTTTTATGAAAATATTAAGCAACTCTGTATCCACGAATACAAATTAATACGGCAAAATTAACATTTACAAATTAAAAGGTTTATAAAGCGCGCTTGCTCTTTAATTGATACTGTGATCGCATCGCGTTTTAATTCATAATTGCATTATAAGCTAAACTAAATTTAATATTTTGATGACAGTTGGTCCGGTAATTAAATAAGGTTTTTCCGTACAGATTTAAATCAGTTTTTAATTAATATGCAATAATGAAATTTCCACCTGCGAATGAGCATGTGTCAGATTTACAAACAGAATACAACATTATACGATTAAAGTTATAACTACATTTATGATATTTGTATTTAAATTATTAAAGATTTGATAAACGACGAGACGTCATGTGAATTTTGTTATTTTTGTCTACGTCACTTTTTTTATTGGTTTAGCCAAATACCCCAGGCGTGATAACGTTTTATCTTGCAAACATTCTGCGGCATTAAATATCTGATTTAAAGAAACGCATAGGTGACTTAAATCCTGTATTTTTGTTTTACCGCCAGCATTATTTTCGAAGACTAACCACCTGATGTCCCCAACTCTACACTTAAGAAGTTGCCGCCGAAATAAGCCGAAGCCACAAATACGCGCGAAAGCGCTATTTCGCGCGCTCTCACCGGCCAACCGCGAGACGTCCTCGAGACCCACCGGTCCTACCTCGAAATTCTAAGTAACGTTATACCTATCTATCGTTACATCAATACTGTGAGAAGATGGATACTCAGTTTTTGGGTCTGTCAAGTTTGTCTATTTTCGTTTGAATTAAATGTGATTCGTTTGACTTTCTATTTATGAGCTGATTTTTAAAATCTAGCTAAAATTTTGTAAATGGTAAAACAAATTTTCTTTGATTTAATATAAATTTATTGAAAATTAAAATATTTAAAATATATATTGGAATTTCGCCCAACTTTAAACGCTTTAAATATTGCTTAAAAAGTCAAATACTTGCAACTGCTGATTATTTAAATGGCGGCTGACAATAAGGAACTTTTGATAATTTAATTATTAAATAAAATTGTCGTAAATAATTGCCCTAGTTATTTTTAAAATTAAATAATATAACTGGAGCGTCCAAATCGTCCGTCCTAACTTTGTAATGCACCACCAAACGACGAAATTGGGGTAAAATGAAAGCAAATTATATTAGAGTATGGCATTCGATTGATGTGGTAGAGTCACGCCATCATATGGTTATTGACTTTTCAAATTACGGTTGTTGTGAAATAACGACAATTTTGCAAACGGCCAGTAGGAGCCAGGTATCCGATTATATTAAATTTTTAATGCTAATATGCAGTCATTGCGGATGTCATTGTGTAGTCAGTAAATAGGGGGTGACTTGACGTTGCAGTCAATAAAACAAACGTATTATAAAATACTAATAAAATGTAGACAGAACTAAACGAGTTTTGACAAGTAAAAATGATAAGGATTTGAATACACTGGAGACATCACAAAATTTGAACTAAAACAAACTATTTCATCATGGGAATGATTTGACAAGGCAAGGTTAACGAGCAAAATGGGTAAAGAGGTTTAAATATGATTCGTTCATACCGTTCAATAACTAATACTAACTTTGATTATAAGGATTAAAAATATATAATCAGAAAGAGAATGGTTGAATGGGTGGTGGAATGGTGCAAAACTTATCTGTTTAAAACGCTTAAACAATAAGAAACCCTTTTTATATCGTCCCGTCCTTTTGTACAATACGTACAGCAAACAGTCCAGCTTATCGGTCAAGAACAACCCACATCGAGCTGCACCGTTTATTAAGTAAAATGAGTGAGCGAAGGGTTAGCCATCGTCGTTACGTGCAAGAGGTTACTCGGTTACCGTTCAGGGTTAGAGATATTCAAACAGATCAGATTTTATGATTTATGATTTATGGAAGTTGAAACTTAATACCAAGAGAGGTTTAATAAAAGTTACATTAAAAAATATTGCCTTCTCGGTCAGGCGATTAAATATAAAAAGCAAGCAACATTTTAACTAAATGTACCTATATTTTTTAAATATTTCAAACCGTCATGTAAAATAATGTTCAATAATCCAAGATCGATAAAAAAAACTTCATTAAGGCAAGGCTCAGCATCTTTAACCTACCACTTGTCCTCAAAAGCGACGTAAGGCGAGTTGACGCCGAGAAACCCTGGTAGCTCTGCTTTGTACCTGTCAAAGAATTTTTAAGTGCCATCGAACAGTGAATGGGTCCACGGCCGCCGGCAGCCACTTGCACACGGAGCGGATCTCGGCCCCTCGCTCCACTAAGGTCTGTGGTTTTTCACATAGAATGCACTTGTGAAACGTCCAATAAAAATGCTGAGCATCCTTTCCCGTTCACACGCATCGCCTTTTGTTTTGCACATCCCTTTAACGGCGGGAGTATCATTCGATTGATTTGTAGCTAGACATTTATGCATAGTGGGAAACAAGATTCGCAAATAATTAAAGCACTCCAAATGGTAAAAAAATATAAAAAATTGGTATTCTAGGAAGTCGGAAAAAATGTCGATCATCATCACTAAAACGAACATAAAAACTGTTGTTAAAGACGTGTTTCAGAATATGAATACAAAACAAAGGTTTGTCCTTTAAACTTGAACCAAAAACCATCCACAGACAAAGAAGATTTGAGTAACGCCACAGTGCTAGCACTTACACAACAAAAGTCGAGCTAGGAAATCAATCCGTGTAAATAAGGCGAGGAGTCTGTAAACTGGGTCGAGCGCCGGTCGAGAGTGACAATGCCTACCGAGCACATCTGCCCACTCCACGCGGCAATCATGAGCTCCTTGACACCAGTGTTTCAGGGACTACAGAACTCAAAGATGGCGGACTGGGAAGTGTGCATGCGAGGAAAATGTGGATCTGGAAAAGAGACTCGTAATAAAAATATAATATTCATTCTTTGTAACTGATATATTTCATTAAAAAAAATATTTGACGCGTATTTGAATATATTCATTGAATTAATATGTTTTTAACAGGTAAAAAAAGAACTCGATGGAATTACGACCATAGGGATCATGCCGCGGGTGGCCCTGTTAGAGGGGGAGGGGGGGTATTGTTGTGTTAAGATTATTATTATTTAAGTAGCTATATTCTTCTATTCTATTTTATTCTGTATGTGTTGACGATTATATAGTACTGCATAAAAAAAATGCGCTGTGAGTGTTATAGATTTTGATTCCGTACTTAGATAATATGGAAAAAATGTGTACCTATTGTATTAAAACAAAATAATACTTGCCACAAATCAGTAGCGCAAATTAGTTTTACGAGTACCTCATTGTTTGTTAGTTAAAAAGTAAGGATTGGATAACAAAAAAGCTTTGATGATATTGACAGGTGAAAATGAAATATTTTGTCCATTTTATTCCGAACGCCGCCCTCATTTTTTCCAAACTCTTTTTTGCCTGCGCAAAATTATATTAAAGACTGCGTTATTCATTGTAATATACTTAGTTGAAACGTTGAAAACTTGAATGTACTTGTTTATATGAAATACAGACAAAAAACGAATAAACACAAAAGAGAAAAAAAAAACTACGTGCAATTCATTTCCGCCAGTTCAACTTTGAAACTATGAAATAGCCTAAAGGATTTTTCAAATGTAGCGCCAGAGCAATATCATATTTTCATCAAATTCCTATCGACAAATTTCAGTTTGAGCCCTCGTCACGTTCAACGGAAGTCAAATCAACTAATTCAATGCTCGCGCTCGGGCTCAAAGCTATCACCTGTCCAAAAAAACTCGCATCCGACGAGTCTAATTGTTTGTGTGCCTGATGACATTTCACTAGTTAAAATTTACTTTGGGAGTAGCTCGTTACTCGTTACTACAAGTCTGACTTTAACACAGTTCTCCGCTTTAATAATAACGTTTCTTTAATAATAAGCTTTTATCTGACTACTGATGCTGCTCAAAATGTGAATCAGTCACTTTGTCATTTCAGGGAATCAACGTTAATCTGGTTAGTAATCATTATATTACGATTAACTGTCGATATTTTCCCTTTTACTCAGTGCACAGGACGTTGATTACAACCAAACGTGATTAGCTCGAACGATGTGCTAGATACGCATTGACTGAAAACAATATGGCACCGGTACACCAATCTCCGATGGCAATTAAGACTATGCCGGTTCGTGCAGGCTGAAACGAATGGGGCTCTTCAATCAACGAATCAATCTACAATCGCGAACGGTCGCCACTTGCCAGCGACAGCTCTACAGATTTATTGCTTCAAATGGGTGGTAATTTTCAAATTTCGACGCCTGTTGATCGCCGATCGACGGAACGCAGCACGCTACGTGACTGCACTGGCTACTCGCTATCAAGTTCTTTGTTTACTACTGAATACCAACACAAAATCTACTCTACTAACTACAGATGTTAGTAATGGTTTCAGTTGAGCTTGAATTTGATATAAAGCCGTTACAATAAAGCAAGCCACCGTGACTGAACGTTTGTCATGCGTCTGTTACTAATTGACAAACTGATGTCCCTTTGGCTCATTAGGTACCCTATTGACAATTGGAAATCACTCAACTATGTAGTTAGTTGCGCCGATATGTATTGCTAAGCTACATAATAATGTAGGTAGCATACATGTCGGACCAGTCTTAAACTATCATAAACTTACATGAGATATCAATTATTGACGGCGAGAACGACCAAAGAGCGAAGCAATCTTTGTTGTTTGCTCACACTATTTTATTTTTTTCTACTTATTCGCCGTTAGCATTTTACAAGTTGTTTAGGTTAACTAAACTGCTAATTAGCATTTTTATCGAACAATTTAACAAAGTTTCTATGTAGCATTTTTTATACAGAAACATTTTCATATAATTATAACAAGATTTTAATCCGCGCTGCACTTGCACAACTACGGTTTAATATGAAAATTTACCGAAGGCGAATCTCGCTATTAACAGTGCTTGAGCACGTAAAACGACGTTAAGGCGTGCTCATCGGTTCCGACTCATTACGAGTTTTGCTCGACTCGTACTCGAGCTTAAGCCTGGGTAAGGTGCGCCGTGATTAAGCCGAGCAGACGGCCGCCTGCTTGCCAAAACCTCTTCAACCGCGCCATCGGTGGTAGTTTCCTACTTGGCCGAGTACTACCCTGTTAGTGTGTTTAATATATTGTTACCAGTACTTACTTTGGCGTGACTTAATTACGAAAAAAGAATGGAACCTATTTACAACATTACTCGGTTTTATAAATTACCAACCTTTACTGCTAATGGCTACTATCAAAATGAAAATGCTACGACTATTATACTAGTATTTATTCTGAATCTCTTGTTTAAATTAAAACTTGACGTTCGCAATACAATTCAACATGTCATGAACAGCTAAACGGTAAAGCCGCGCGTGGTTCTTAAGTTACGTCGCGTGGGGCTCCCTCTCCTCGCCCGGAGACGTCTTTCAGCGATTTACCTGAAAATAAGGAAAAAAAGCACACGTTAATTTATGGCGCTGGACACTAGCCAAACATTTCAACTACTCGTCTAATTTGGTCTTGTCGAGCAAAAAAAAATGTCTTTCAGACAAGACATTCGTTCGGTTCCTGATCAGTTATCTAAGAGACTTGAGAGATAGGCTTAGGTGCGAACAGACAATATAAAACTCATTTATATCCCGTCATCGTGACGTGCAGGGCGTGCCAAGGCGTTTTCCAATACGCTCGTTTATCACACGCTCCTCGACATAATGAGACGCATCTGAGCCGCTCGGTGCTCAGCCTTTCCGTCGCTCAGCCGACAACCTTTATCTACTTATAGTATTCGTACATTTTAATATTTAAATTATAATATTTCATTCCGTGTTTTCATTACAGCCAGTCTCAATTTCTAAATTCAAAAAAAAACTCGGTTGGGCTTATCAATCAATTGTCTAAATGTTACACCTAAATGTCGTATGTACTCGTACCGTAAATCACAAGAGACGGGATTATTTAGTGGAAAAATACGGCAAGGAAATAAATATTGTAGCAAGTGTTGGTTATAATATTTTCGGCTTGTTCACAGCGATCCCTAGATGATAACGTGACAGTGGCACCGGGAGAAATATCTGCTGTCTACTTAACCCGAACCGACCTCGGTTTTAATACCGAGATTTTAATGATGACCATTATTTATGTTCCTTTATTTTAAAATCCTGCTTATGTGAGTGCAATGTGGGTTTCTTCGTACCGTTTTACGATGTAACTACTAAATTGCTTTTACTCGTACCTCGGCTTTATTAAGGAGTACCTACATTTTGTTCAGCATGAAATAGTTTCCTATTGCTAGGCAAAGGCCTCTCTCTAGGATTTCCAAAAGTAAATATGAAATACTAAAAAAAAACAAATAAATATAAAAGATATTTACTTGCTCCTACAAACAGTGGTTAGTCGTTGATCTGATTTAATTATATTAAGAAGTTTATTTTTACTTAAGGTATATTACTTTGGACATTGAAATATCATCAATAGCTCTTACCAAATTGAAAAATAACACGGTTGTATAGTTTTTTTTTAAATCTCCTATAAGACGCTACAAATTTGGTACAGTTGTAGTTAGAAAGTCGAAGATGTAGGTTTCTTTTAATCCTGGAAAGTTGGACCGTTCCCAACTCAATAAATGAATTCTACGCAAACGAAATCGCCGGTAAAAGCTAGTCAAAAATAAAACAGCCTCGATAGCAAAATAGTTCAACTCTTTACTTTGAAGCCCCACCACGTCGCAACTAGGGTTTCCTACTGAAAGTGGGCACCGCAGTGACGTGTGCAATTCACCATGGTGCCAGTCAGCATATCTATGTAAATTTAATCAAATTTCGCATGTAAATTGGAATGAACGTCTATCAGCCGTAACAAGCCGACGATATTATTTCTGTCCGGAGCAAAGGCAATCGGTTTTAGACATACATTAGAGAATCAGAAGCATTAGTGGCAGTCACATGACGGACTCGCTAGCCAACTGGGCTAACGCTCGATGACGCATGCGGCGGAAAAACAAATTCAAATAATAATATTTTAAAACGAGTTTTCTATTTCAAAAGACTGTTCCGTTACAAATTTTAATAACATTATTCTTTTCAATGGACCGCAAAACTCGACGGTAGCGGCTAACTATTTCACATGCCGCGTCAAAGTTTGTGGGGCTATTTACGAATTGTCGACGATCTACTCCGAAGCGTTTGGAATGCCCTCGACTAATTTACCACTGTGCATCGAATAGTTTTTTCAAATGCTCTTTTATCGCTTCGGGTGTAAGCGCTCCACCGGAATAATAAAGATATAGAGATATTTCTATTGCAAATAGCATCGTAATCTTTTCTTTTTAGAATAGGATAGAATAGTCATTTATTATAGGTTATATAAGAAGAATTATGGTTCCGAACTTTAAGAAATAAAATTAATATTAGAACAGGCCCACTGGTTGACTCACATGATTAGTTATAACTAAGTGACACTTCCATATTTTTCCCACATTAATACAAGGCACGAACAACTCAAACCTTTTAGACTTTGGTAATCACACGACCGGTCAATAATAAGGCCCATGATAAGATTAGTAACGAAGATCATCGAGGTCCAGTGAGTCGTGCGTGTGCGCGTCGATCACGCGGCCGGCCGTGACGCCCGCGCGGGCGCGGCCTGCGTGGCCTGTGACGCGCCGTGACGCAGGCGTGACGCTGACGCCACGTACCCGCTCAACTCGGCATATTCCACTGCTCAAGGCAGACGTTATTATTTTTAAACTCTAATGCTCAGCTTCAAAAACATTTGTTCGTCACGCATAATATTTATTTGGTTATTTCTAAAATTACAAACGGAAAAAGCAATTGGTAGTGATATGAAAACACGCGAATAATGAGTTTTATTTTTGTAATAGGCATTATATGACGCACACTATTTTGTATTTTTCAGAGAAGAAAATGCATAGAATACCAGTTTATACTTCCAAGCGTTGCTATTTGCTTTATAAAATAACGTTGATCAACATAATAATTCCATTACAGGTTAAATCAACTAGAACAACGGTCGTTATTAAAAAACTCATCTCGGGAATCAATGTGGAAAAAGGTCTGACGGATTTTGCACGCGCGACATTTTGGAGCAACAAAAATATTCAGTGGCAATCAAACAGGAGCGGCACACGAGCTAATATTTGCACAGAAAATTTGCGTTAATACAGGAATAAAACCGTTAAATTATTAATTTGTGCGACATCTTTTGTATGGCAAATTAAACCTTTATCTTATAGCGAATCGCGTGTAACAACCCTTCATGACACCTGTAACCAGATACCTGTCATGTTGACTACAGTTTAAATTCGTTCTATTCTCCTAAATGACAAACGCATCAAAATTGAGATCAGAAGGCCGACGTCTCACTGCATCTTATCACCTCCAAGTATAAACATTTTACGCAACCGACACATTTTATTGAGCGCTATGAAAAACATAATTTCCTCAATTCCAACGCTTTCATTTGCGTATCGCGCATTAAGGGGCACTTATCGCATCGGCTGGTAGTGATTGCGATTTATTTGATTCCGCGTACCTTTCGAAAAACATTAAATTTGTCAGTCATGATCGCTTGGAACGAAAATGGCCCCGGGGGAGCGGGGCCCAATCGGCTTACGGGCGTCCCAGGGCTGCGAACCCGGGCCTTTATGCTAATTCCTGCAAGGCCACCGTTTTTACACCTCCATTTTTGCAACAAAAAAATAACTTTAATATTTGACAAATGAGTATAATATTAATCGCGTTTGATTTAATTTTTAATTCGAGATAAGATCAGATATTTGCAGAGTGCTAAGCTCGACAACCCTGCCACCGCGCCCGCCCGCGCCCCGTACCCCTCGCTATGCAAACACATTAACGCCAATTTCTCTTGAACCATTTCCTCAATACAATATGACACACGACGGCTCGTTTACATCACGCGTTTTAAGTCAAGCAAACAGAAACGTATTGAATTAAAATTATCTCCATTTTGAATATCATCCACTTACTGAAGTGTGCACAGGGAACAAGGATAAGCGTTGTAAGCCTTTAATTGAGAGAGACAAATACGTAATTTGAATTATTATAGACCGTTTATTTACCTGGATGTAGAACACATGAGTTCTCTGATGAACTCATCATTGCGTGAGTTTAAAACACAAGCAGTGAAAATAACTAAGCAATAAAACTAAATACATTTTATAACATCAGATACAACGATTAGCGAACTCTAATAAAACAGTTCATAAAACAGTAACCGAATTACATTAATCAAAGGCATCTGTACATTACAAATACCTACTTAATCTTTTCTGGCAGACTCGCAAAAAGAGATTGGGTTATAATCCTATCGGAGTATCCACAAATCCAACAAAGGCTGCTAATATTCCGATGAAAATATTTTGATACAATATCTATTACGTATTGATTGATTCAGGGGGCCGGACGTTCTGTTTGTATTCTAAATTGAATGTTGCTTTGTTTCTTCTTCCTTTTTAGGGTTTTTTGCAGCGATAGCAAGTCATGGGCGGTATTTTTACGTTTTTACATTAGAATATTCCCTACGTCTATCGACGAAACATGATTTTAAAACAACAATATGAAAAATCTTGTTTAATTTTTGTTTATTTTTCAGTGTGTAAAATCATTTTTGCGATAAACAAAATACATATGTTTAATACACCCTATATTTTTGCCGATAACTACCAAAAGTACAAAAGAAGCCGACCGCTGTTGTCGAATGTCATTTTACATACAGATTTTAAGACCACCTCCCGTCTCCTTCATCATACTACCACGGTACTATATTACTGTATTGGCATCGGAACAGCGTGAGTACCAATACATACCAAGTCAATCCGACGACTAGAACAAAACAAGCGTCGATATCCAATCCTGAAACCAAATCATTTTTCCAAAAATCTGAAACCGTTTTTCAAATTTAATTTCCAAAGCTCGGTCCCTCATTGTTTGTTACAGTTGTTACGAAACCAGGCGTCCGTCACGTGACTACACGTGTTTTACCAACACGAAGGCGCGCTAATTGAATAAAATACTGAATATTATAGCATGTAACATGGTTTTTTTACACAATTGGCTCATTAAAGTTACTAACTAAGTGAAGCTTAAACACCAACGTTTATTGTACGGTTCCCGTAAACGTCAAATGTAATGAATGGGTGACATGCACGCGCCCGTAGTCATGTATTAACGGTACTAATATCTTATGACTGTACGGTTAATATAGTTTTCCTGTTGTAGGCAAATAAAATAACGATGGGAATTTTATGTAGGGTGCGTACCGCACTAGGTGATTATTGTGATTTACATTATCTTTTCACAAATGGTTTGCTTACCATTTTATAGGCAACCCTTAATTTTATCGAATTTCACTTCATCGTTTGTATTATTTCATTGAATTTCATTTCTGCAAATACCTTGCTGTTTTCAGAATTACGTAGGTTAGGTTAGGTTAGATTGGTGACCACCGAAAATAATTAACTCATGGGTAAGAAGTGCCTTCGATGAAATGAAAATTTGGCGTAATTACACATTTGTTGAAAGGTGTTTCGATAAACTAACAGGTATCCCATTTTATAACGCATCTGGCTGAATACTCAATTATTCACAACCTCAATTCTATGATATTCCTAGCACGTGAGGCAAAAAGCATGGCTAAAAAACGCGTGTTATTCGCGATCCATAATATCGTTTGACCTAATTGATTGTTTGTCCTAAACTGGTTTTCAGCTGAGTCAGACAACTTTTTAAGTTTTCCAAAAATACCTGCAGTTAGGTTAGGTTAGAGTTGTGTTATAACAACACTAAAAAGTTTTAACATCGGGCGGAAATGGTTTTTAGGGCATACGATTAATTAGGACAAATGACGATTAGGACAAACGATATTATGGATTCAAATATAGACCCCTAAAAAACCCGACTGCATATTTGATATTTTCGTCTCTTGTTAGATGCTTGGAAATCCGCCATTTTCATAAAGCTGTTTGTTGGCAGCCCCTACACGAGTAAAAAGAATCATACATACCCAAATACCAAAAAATCTAACATTATTATGTACAGATAGGACAGCCATGGTCTAACGCAATCGCAATCGATTTCATTTTGAAAGTCGAAGGCGAGTCTGCGTACAATATACATAGGTACATACATAAAATCACGCCTGTTTCCCAGAGGGGTAGGCAGAGACGACTTCTTTCCACCTGCTACGATCCTGACAAATGTCTTTCGCTTCTTCCACATTCATACATCGAGTCATGCACGCACGTCGGTTTCAATAACAATACAATATGAAAACAATTTTTCCACTTTGAAGTCGATCCGATTGCGAGTGCATCAGGCAATCGGCCAGTAGGTTTGAAAATACCCCTTTTTTTTAGAAGTCAAGAAAAAATAAATTTATTACATTATGTTACAAATAAAGGAATTTAAAAAAATACGTGTGTTTCAACTGTTACGCGCAAGTACTTATTCCCAGTTGAGGGAAGCATTGCGAGCGACAATTCAACGAGTCAGAATCGCTCCCGTATCTGACGCCTAAACTTAGAGATCCACGTTTAATGGTGTTTAAAAGTTGCAACAACTTAACTGTTAGCAAGATTTACTGCTGTTTTAATAGCCTCTTTTAACTTTGATGGCGGCAACTACTTCCGATACTAAACAAAATGCGCTTAGTTACTGCCAACTTGATGAAAAATACGCAAGAGAAATCTAAAAACTCTCAATCTCACTGAGTTTTCTTGTTAACTGTTTTCTTGTTGGAAACTAGTTTTCTATGCTACAAGGCAGCGCTGTGGTTTTCTGATTCTCTGATGTTGCTGGAATGGGAGTACTCATTTAGTATTAAATAAAAAAACTGATCGACTGAAGCTATTAGTACTACTTCAAAATAAAGTGTACATAGCATTTGATTTAACAATACAAATAAAGTTGAAAAAATCTTTAAGCATCACAATATCAAACCATTGTGATACGTGATGATTTTATCGCATGATTAGGAACGTAAAATTTCGTATAAAACCTTGAACCCATAATTAAAGCAAATAACTACAATAATCATGGAATAATTTTAATAATAACAAGGTTGTCAGCAATAATTAACGATAATAATAGATCTAGTCGTAAAGGACCGTTTCAAATTCAACTAATCACTGGTTAAATAGGTAGGACAGGCTAATGTCACCGCCACTGAATCTAGGCTTACAGGTTTAACCCAGGTCACCGGTATTAATTAGAGAACTTAGCTCCCTCTCCCCCTCAATTACCGAGAATCTATGATAAATATCAAACAGAAGGAAAACCGCAGCCTTTACGCTTATTACCGAAGATTCAACGATTGTGTTTCCTGTTTAATGGTGAAGGTATTCGTAATAATATTAATATTGTTTATAATAATGTCAACTAATTCAGAATAATGAGAATAACGGGCTCGAGCCCTATTTTAATACAGTATCAATGAAAAAATAACCGTAAAAATATTTCGTTATAAAACCAACGACTTATAAGAACTCAACGAATTAAAATCGCGTTATGATTGTTCATAATATATTTTTTCGGCTTTAAATATTCATTACTTAGTTTAGAACAAAATAGTCAATATGATTATTTTCTATTAAATAAAAAAAATACTGTATTTACTTCCGATTGTCAGATCGACTAAAAATATGGCATGCGTGTGTACAGTCGGCTTGTTTTATAAATAACGAAACACTTTAGTGCGAGTATTTTATCGTAATAAAGTCACCTATGAACTTTCAAACGAAATAGTTAAAGGTACCTACCTCAAACTCATTTTTCTAGATAATTATAGTAGCAGGAGATACTGCAAGTTCGTTTTAATGTCTTTTGAATTTGAATTAACGTAAAATAAAATAAATTATTCACGCCTCAACTTATGATAAACCAGTGACTATCGATGTTCCAATTGGCCTAGTCTTAGAACAATTCAAATCCACGTCTTAAAGTAAAGAATCGTTGCGTATCGTTTTCACCATTGAAATAGAACAACCGTTGCAAAGTCATGACGAAATAAAATAACTATAAGTTTAAAATAGTTAAAAGAGCGGAAGATGTGACATATTGGTATGCAGAAAAATGACTTATAACCTCGGCGGTTGGTAACAAGGCTGGGACGGCTCTGTAATCAATCACATTACAGTAACGACTTGATCTCTCCTTGGCCGTGTCTTGACATGTGGTCACGGCATATTACGAAGTTAATGGTATTCTTATTTTTACTACATTTTTTCTAATATTCTCGAGGACTTTCAGAGGTGAAGTCCTTGAACGACGCCAACTGACTGGGCGACATAATTTTGGCCGAATGATACATTTCTTGTTTTCGTTTAATTGTTAGTAGACCAAAATCGTTATTTAATTCCGACGTCAGTAAGGGTCGGCTAAACTTACGGCTAAGCTACCAACGAAAGAGACCTCTGGAAAGGCATGGTAATATTATTCTTTAAGTTGGTAAACTTCATCATCATCATCATCATTATCAGCCGCAAGACGTCCACTGCTGGACAAAGGCCTTCCCCAAGGTTTTCCACAACGATCGGTCCTCTGCTGCTGTCATCCAGCGGTTTCCCGCGACCCGGGTATGTCCTTAAACTACGCCCAGAACCACCGGAGGATGGGCAGCAGCGTCCTCTCAGATCACGGTGAAATACTGCGATCGCCAACCCGCCTGCCAAGCGTGGCGATAATGGTAATTCTCTCCCCAAGAGAAAAAACAAAAAAAAAACTGGTAAACTTGCTTTCCAAAAAATGCGCTAGTATTAGTCTCTGCATAAACAAAACAAGCGCAGGCAGCGTTGATATTTTTAATTGTAATCCTATTTTTTACTTAAGAACACTATAACAGCCTAAAGTCAAAATTATTTGGTCTTAAACCAATTATTTTCACAAAAGGCAATGCACGTGTATTTTTCTAATAAAACCTGTTGACCACGTTACGTCAGGATACTAACAAATCCGTAAAACAGTCTGCAAGCACCGGCCAAAGTGATTGAGGTAAACTGTCTCATTAAACTGAAGCCGCTCTCAAGAAACTTGCCTTAGACAGGTTTAATGTAAAACTTTAAACAGTTTATAAGATTTAATATCAATTAACATTTAATGATTTATATTATTACGTGTACTAGGAATAGAGATATTGCATAAACTTTGATTATAATTGATTTCATTCTGCTTGACCTGTTGAGCCATAAAGAATGCAATGAGACATGTTACTTTAATATATTATGCTATAAGTTTATAAAAATGAATAAATAAGAAAATGATTATTTTACGTTATAGCTAGTGTCTCATTTGCGAGTAGGTACAACTTATTGCAGCATGCAGAAGCTTAATAACGTCATCGATGTACTACATCTTTTAGTGACAAATACATCCGACTCGACTGTTAAGAAAACATTGCCGTTCTTGAGCGAGAACTGTGTTCTGTGGGTCTTAACATATTGGAAATTGCTCAGTATGCGACACAGTTATTTCATCACTTCACTTTTAAAAGGTTTCACCATTGTTGTAACTTATATCAAATTAGATAGTGAGTAAAGAAGGCAAACAATTACCCATACAGCCCGTACTCTATAATAAGCACAGTGGTGCGACGCATTTTCATTGTCCACGTGGCAGAATTGTAGCTGCATAAGTATCTTTTGTTTGTTCCTTGTGATTGAACAAAAAAATATAAATCATGTTCTTTTTCAAGTATTGTATTAAATCTGACAAGCAAAAGAATCTAACTACAAAGAACAAAAAAGCCTAACTTTAAAAATAAAACAAGATAAAATTACACTTTAAACCAAGTACGATAATTAAGAAATCAATAATTTCACAACATTCCACTGCATGAGGTTACACACACAATCAAACTGCCTGTGACCTACCGAGATGCTTCACCGAGGTAATGACACAATATTACCGTGGCCTTTGCACTTTAATTAATTGTACATTGTCAGTGATTTATCATTAATGCCTTTGTGATTTAACATGCATAATAAACGTTTTTATTATGCAGTGAACATGCGTGCAAATGTTTACCGATGTATGATTTCTTAATTTGTAGTTCAATAAGTAAATTTGTATTTAAATAATTGCAAACCAACCGCATTATTGCCCATAGTTTTGTATGTGAGCGCAAACTAACTGATTCTTATATTGAAAAGGATATTTTTTAATAACTTTAATACTCGAACATTCTCCTGTCCCCCCGTCCTCCGGTAAATACATATGTATTTGAAGATAATTAGACAACGAAAAGTGCTCGAAACTTAACTAGTACTAGAAAAGCTATAGCTATAACAAAACAAAATGCTTCCATTAAATTACCTACCTCAGACAGACAGACAGACCCACGTCGATTTTGCCTAACGCACTCAAAATCACAATCTGCTTCAAAGCTGAACAATTGTTTTCATTTTGTATGCAGACAAGCCTTCGATTTTCAAAATGAAAACGATTGCGATTGCGAGTGCCTTAAGCAATAGCCCCTCCGGTCAACTTATAACAGACTAATTTTAAGCCAGGAGTTTTGAGGAACTACAAAACAGCAACTAACTCGTAGTCTTTTGCTATATGACTAACAAAGCAACATTTAAACATAATGCTTTCTAAATTTTACCAAAAAATTGGAAAAGTTTTGGACGAAATCCCGAAACTACTGCGGGATAAAATTCATAACGTGCTTAGAAGTTCCGCTCACCTGTCTCGTTATACTTCGGAATTTTTAAATTAAATTCTGAGTGCCGTCGACTGAACAAAGTTGCGAATTCTTAAAATTTGGCATCGTAATTAATCTTTCGGTTTAATAAACATACAAAAAGTCCACGGAACATTCTTGGCGCGCGAAGGGTTCTCGAAATTACGGGTTACAAATCTTAATATACTTTATAACATATGTTTAGCCCGTGCTACTAAATCAAGGTCTGGTATGTTTTACGAGGTTTTGTTTAGATATGTATTTTTCCAAGTCCCGTGACCTTTGGGTACAACCGTGACGAACTCAACTCCTTAAAAGGGTTCTTGTTCTGACGGAGCCCTAAAAACCGAGGGAATGCAGAGTGGGGGGGCTTATTCCTTATTAATGGAAGGGATGACGCTAAATCTTGTAATTAATGCAGGTGCTCGCTTTCGGGCAAACTTACCGAAAGGATCTTTAGCAATTATCGGAAAATCGCTTTCTATAACACGTTGCGCACAAAATTATTCAACATTAATTTTACTAAAAGCTTTCAGACAATTCTTAACGACTTACAAGAATTTGTATTAAGGCAAATCAGGTGAATTGAGTATTAGTATTAGTATTATCTGTTTTCTTTTTTGATTATTAGAATGGTAGTACTTTTTCCCGAAATTCGGAAAAAACAAGGGATATCGATTTTTATTAACCTTGACACTATCTGAAAGCCGTAAAATCGGATAAAAGCTTCCACTTACTAGTTTTTCTACACTAATACTAGTTTCTCAACTATAGAGTACTTACACGTTTCAGACCTTCACGAAAGTTACATGAGTGTAATAAGAATTCGATTCCGATTTTATGTCGGTCCCTTTTATCTCGTTAATAAATAATATCAAAGTCCTACTCATATTGATCATCGTTCAGATTCTCCACAAACTTTGTTTATAGAAAACTAGTTCGAGAAGTTTGAACACTTTGAAATTTCAACTGCGAGTATAAAATATAAATCACTTCGAATTTCTATTAAAAAGTTCCACCGAAATAAAATGCTTGTGTCAGTGTGAGTAAAAAAATACGCAATGCGAACGTAATCTTACAACTGCTGAAGAGCCGTCTTCTGTTAATGTTCATAAGGCATACTTCCTGTAGAAAAATGTGGACATGCAGAGTCATGCTACGTTGTGGCGACGTCAGCAAGGTAGGACATCAAACGCACTTCTGGCGTACGTTATTGATTTTCACCGCCCGATGGGCGGAGCCAAACCCGTGCGAAAGGGATCACTAGATTGCCTCCTCTCAAATTAGAAGAGGAACCTGCATTTCTCTCAATAGCTATTCTAATAAAAGACGTGCCATTAACCAACTATTTGAAATAGGTAAGGGCCCGTAGAATATTCTTTCAGGGACGGTCTCCGGCAAAGTTTGGACATATAAGGTTTTTCATGGATTGTCTTATTTTTTGGTTTCTTGATTGTCAAGCATGATTTATGTTAATCACTTAATTAATCGTATCTTTTACGCAAGAAAATTGTGTATGGAGGTTTTTTTTCTTATGTTTACTACCTATCTACAATAAAGGTTTTAGCTACTCTGCCATTGAGTCAAAATTGTCTTGCATTATTTTTATTATTTAGAAGTTCATTATAACCCTCAAAATTTTATATACCTAATGGAATTTTACACACTTTTATATCAATCGCGAAGTAATAGTAGGTATCGCAGTCTTTATTAAAAGCTCTAAAAATGTTTCCCGAATAAGAAGATTTAAATTAAAGTTTAAAAACAAAATCGTTAATGTCCTGTTACGAACACGTTTATTTCAATTATTTTGAAACCGTTTCTGTCTATTAACGGTAAATTAGTTTATTTATAAGTTAAACGCACAAACGAAATGAAACAAAGTTTGATACTCGCAGCCACGCAAGGTTTTTAAAACTTTTCAATCACCCGGCTTACAGCTAGGCCTTATATTACAAAACGATGTATCGCTCGACACTGAGGGGACCCTCTGTTACTTACAGGCTACTTATCCATAGCCGGTTAGCTCCGAACCAATAGCGAGAATAAAGGAAAAATCTCGCCTCTTTATGGGATACAAACACTGAACAAAACGAACAAAGAGCCAGAGCACTGGCAACGCCATTTGTGTCACTGTTCTAGTTCTAAGAATGAAAAATATAGCTAACTACCTACTTTGGCAACCCATGTCAACCCCAACTCTGCCCGCAGACTGTATGATGCAAAAAATAAAGACATTTTAATCCTCTTAAAGGTCCGTTCTTCAGGAAGCTGCTTGGATTACGGAAAATGTTCATCCTTTAATTACATCGAAGTTTATTCATTAATAATCATAACAAAAAGTTTTTGTAATCTTTCGGATTTTAAATTCAAGACAACTTAAGCTTATGGCTGTAAGTAGCCGGTTGTAAAACTGGTGAATAAGCACAAATTATTGGATAAACATGAACAATTCATGTCTTCAGTTACTATTACTGTGTCAATTGATTTGTAAGTGACTTATTATTTTAAATGCACGAATTATACCCCATACATTGTCCTTAGGTACTCATCTACTTCAGGGTTCATTGGAAGAGATCCCATGTAAGGATAAGTTCGTCTTTGTACATTAGTTGAATTTGTGTAATAAAGAGATCATAAAAAAATCCGTCTTAAACTGCCAAAATAAACTAACGTTAGTCACATAATCCCGTGCAAAGTTACATATAACGTAACAAGATTAAAATGATCTGAGTCCCGTGACGTTGGCGGCAGGGTTCAGCAGGTCAGGGTTGCGCTGGGACGTGATCGTAACCATCTCGCCGGTCGTGGAGCGAATAAGAATCGAACGGTTTTGAATCCGCTTTGCCGTGTTTGTACTTCGGCGTAGAGGTTTGTAAACAAACCATTAGTAGTGGAAGGGTTGGTTGCTGAGTTGATCGCAGATGCGGCCACAAATGTAATCGTTATAAGCATAAATGTAACTGTTATGTTGCTGGCTTAGTGAGCATTACGGCTAACTAGTCAACTTACTGTCACATACAATATCCCTTTGTCTATGCGTATATTAACGGTGCACTAATGATTAAAATGAAAACTCAACTGATTATTATACTAAATTCCTGGTACTTTTTTGTTTGCTTTGTCCAGTTGCTCTACGTAATTCGGGTAAAATAAATTCATTGCATTTATTGACGTTTCAGATGTTCATTAAAACTTTGATAATATTTGTATATCACACAGCGTATAAAATAACACTTTTCATGTTGTGTAATATTATAACAAGACAGCGTAGTCAAAGTTTTAAAACATAATTTAATAGACTCGCGGAGGTAAAAAAGCAGGTAACCCTTATCATAATGACCTACGTAATACAAAATTCAGCAAAGTTTCGCCGTTCTTTCTTTTGAGCGACCCCTAGGCAAAAAGTATTATGAGGGTTTAAAAAAACTTTACTTGGTTTTTGACAAAAACGTGGCACGGACTTTAAAAATAGGGGACAAAGGCATGTCTACGTAAAGTACCTACCTACTAACATCACAATTGGTATGCATAATCTATTTTGATATTCAATTTATATCCACAGCTGTTACAATAAATTGAAAGGATCCGGTCACAAATTTAATTGTAAAGCTTTTTGTCATCTCCAAAATTCAAGAGAGGATTTATAGACTTTAATCGTAGTTAAAAATTCCCCGACAATGTAAATGGGTTTCAACTTTCAACAGAACAATAGCAATTTGGAATTACAAAAAAAGTGAAAAAGCGGTCAAACTCAGCACAATCAAGCCTCTCAAGTGCAGAAACATAAATGAAGCAATTAATTATCCGCGATCCCAATTATTCTTCGCCCGCCCTCCGCACTTTATATTTTTCTCTTTTCCGTTAATTTGTCGAAAGTTAATTGAAGGGATACCTACAGCTCTGAGCGCTGTATAGCTCTGATAAGAACGGCAACGGCCAGGAACGTGCGAAAATCAATAAGTACTAATAGTTCCGTGAGTCCGTGACGTCACAATATTTCCTTGCATCTCGTAGAGTTCGAAACAAGGCCGAGATTCTAGGTGTTAAAACCATATCTTCTTTGACCTGCTATCTTATTATCAACGTTTTGATAGCTCTTATTTACCTGACAGTAATGGCGGTCGAGTTAAAAACAATACATAACAGGTCAAAGACTATAAGTTTAATACCGCCTAGAATAGAGGCCCAATAGACAATACTTTCACGTTTCTTGAAATGTGCAATTATTGTTTAATATATATATATTTTAACTAGAGTCTGCTGCTGAATGCTCTTTTTTATGTGACTCTAAGCTCCTCGCAAGGCTCATCATCAGGTCGGCACCATAGGCATCATAATATTAAAATGTCGGCTTAACATTACGAGTAAGTATGTGTTCCGAATTCCATGCCATATAGATATCAGACACGGATTAAACAAAATGTGTTCATCTACTTAACTCAATTATCGCCAACGTCAGCGTCATAAATACACATGTTGTGATCTTGTAGCTGTTGTGTTGTGTGTATAAACAAACAAACAAACGAGTGAGTATTAAAAATAATTTCATAATAAAAAAATGCATGATATAACTATAAAAGTCCCAAAAAGATTAAGTATGTCGGTTTGATGCTTGTTTAATGAATAAATAAATGTCAAGTAAAACTAATATAACTTTAAAAAAAAGTTAATGGTTTAAATAAAATCGTAAATGGAACGTATTGTTCTCCAAAACCGTTGGGAATTGGTGCGTTTTTCGCAGAGTTAAAGGGTCGTCGCCTAGTGACGCGGGTACATGGAAGGCCCGACGGCGCGCTCAGCATTGTTTACAAAAACAATGGCCGACCTCGGAGTCATTAACCCACCGGTGTCAGCGGAGCTTGCATCGCAGCTAAAACCGTTTTAACTTAACCACTAGAACTTATCGAGATATTTTAAGAGGTTCTGCCTTTATTTTGCCCGCGGTTAAAAATTTGAACTCGGTTAGTGGCATTTTTTGGGAATGTCTTGATAATTTTACGCCACTGCACCTTTTGTATGTATTAAGTAGTAACCGTATATTTATAAAATAAAATTGTATCCTTGTCATCATGACGCCTGATTTTTTCTTAAGTTATTAGGTAAAGGTTACCGCCATTACAACCAAAACAGAAATACAAACGAGATCGAAGGCCTTCATTTCGTTTAGTTTCTGGTTACAGGTCAAATCTCACTTAAATGTATAATTTGAATACTACGGAATGGTGCTTTCACGTAACTATTCTACTATGCCGTCGAGTTCCTAAAAATAATTCATATATAGCAGTTTAAACATGACATTAAATAGACAAGGTATAAAAGTATAAACATATTTATGAACTCGACTGTATCTCAATCACATCAGCTTTGCGTTTTCACACGGGTGTAATCATGTACATACAAATAGGCAATCGCAACTTGCAACCGCACACATCGCGATTCCCTCGTAAAATTGATTGTGAGTCCTTGTTGTGTTGCTTTTACTACTAAATTCAAAGAGCGTGCCTCTTAAGTGGTGTCAATTTAAGTGGGTGGAGATTCCAGGCGGTCAAAATCATATAGTATTTGACCTGCGCCTCTATTTTAGGCGGTAAAATCCAAATCGTATTTGACCTTACAATAGGCCACTATTGCCTGACGCACTCGCAATCGACTTCAAAGTGAAATAATTGTTTTCATTTTGTATGCAGACTCGCCTTCGACTTTCAAATTAAAAAAATGATTGCGATTGCAAGTGCGTTAGGCAATAGCCCCCCAGTTATGGATTTTTTTTTACCTCGGCCGCCATTTTTCCAGGGAAATAAGAGCTATCAAAAAGTTGACAATGTGATGACAGGTCAAAAATGAAATGGTTTTTACATGCCCTGTTGACAGTAATGACGGCCGAGTTAAAAACTTTACCATAACAGGTCAAAGACAATTATGGTTTTTACCGCCTAGAATAGAAGCCCTAGTTTACTTCAGCGGTTCTCAAACTTTTGGAGACGGAGCCCTTTTGGAATACTAAATATAAAATTTAGATTTTTAATAAAGTTTACCTAACATTGTTGTTTAGGTTATATTTTCTTACTGAGAATTAGGGCATACTTTAAGAATAGCTGCTTTACTGAGTTACAACGCAGTCAGATTCCGTCCAGGTTGCCCGGCACGAGCCTGCTCAGGTGGACGCACGCGTGACAGGGCACGTGTCGCAGGAAAACGGGATACATTCCACAACAAAACTAAGCGTATTAGCTTTTAGGGCTTCAGGTCCGGGATTAGCCTTTAGAATTCCATGTTTCGATATTTAGTGTGACATTTGATTTTGGTTTCGGTTTTTTAATGAACATGGTCTGAACATTGGTTTCCATGATAAAACATGGGATTTGAGTTTTAGAATAATTTATAGTTAGACCTGGTTTACTAGCTTCGCATACAATTAGACGTAATGCATTTAACCATTTTTGTAAAAAACAGAGCGACAGTCAAGCAGACGGCCTGTCGATAAAATAGTTCATGGATGGATATGTTATTTTAGTATTGGTACGACGAAACAATAAAAAGAAGTTTTGAATGTATTTTTAAGTATTGCCAGTAGAACGATCATTTACAAGTATTTAAGTAAACCTGTTTTAAAGACTTAATAAGAGATAATAAAAAAAATATTTTAATCATGAAATTTAAGACCAGAAAGTATGAACTACTAACGCAAGCCAAGCCATCGTGCTGAACTTAAATCGTTTAAAGATGGCTAATTTATTGACATTATACGTATTGGTATTTAGGATTGTCTATTATTCTATCAAATGTATCTATTCAACCTTATTTAATGTTTTTTTATTTGTTTTTTATTATTCATTATTGTTTGTCATAGCAATAACTCAAAGACGCTGGAAGAAATCTGTTTGTTTTGTGTACTTCTTTCTTGCGTAATATAGAGTTTACATACGTTTACATAGTTAGAGTTACATAGAAGAGAATCTTTGAAGATTTATGTCACAAGAACGCTCTGCAGAACAGTTTACTTTGTGAAGATACTGTGACATCTCAACTTTTCCATGCCATAAAAAAAGGTTAACGAGCAAAATAGTTGGCAAAAGACAGCTATTTTATAGTCGCAAAATGTCACAAACTTTTCGAATTTCAAATCCCACAACCGCCGTGTTACATCATCCATAAACCATTCATAATTGGAATCAAAATTCGGGTAAATATCCAGCCAGAATCACTGACCCAATTGAATTTGGAACGTCATAGCATTTGTTTCGCGTTGTTCAGTGGTGCAGCCAGATTGGTGTCACGTGACCACGCCGGCGGCGACGGAAACCGTCACGTGGGCCGCCCCATCCGACGTTATCCCGATACCCGGCTGAATTAAATGCTACCGTTGACATTTGGTTTTAAGGAAGCGCAATAACGCACGTGAGACAATGTATACGCCACGCAAGTTGTGATTTCTATGCAGCGAGGACATGTCAGTGGAAGGTTAGAAGGCGTGAAAATGGCGTAAAGTTTTAACAGTTTTAACCAGAAAAACCTGTTCTGTAATTAAATAATCTCAACCTTCACCTCCAAAATTGTTTTTTGTTTTAAGAAAAAATATTACCTATTATTAATTTACTTTGATTGATGGGCAAAAAGTTTTAATAAATTGGCGTTTTTACACCCTGTAAATATAAGTTCTAAGGTTTAAAATTCTTTATAATCAGTCCTTTTTGACATATGAATACTCCAGCATCACTAAATATGAGCTGGATATCTTTAACATGTTTTGTGTAAAGATGAACAGTTAAACAGACAATGAAAATGCAGAGAAATGAATAGATATTGTTATGAAACCATAAACATTCATCCATTTTCAAATTTTAACAATGCCACCTCTGTGTATTACAGCATATATTTTGATTCTTCACAATAACAATTTCTAATTGTGCTTCTTGTTTGTTTCTTCTGTTCCGTACATTTTAATTAAACGCAGTTTACTGCGAAAAACCCGTTAGATATCTTTCAGACTAATAATAATGCTTCCTTATTTTATGTCAAACAAAAGAGCATCTCCTGTAAAATAATGAGGTCAAGCGATGGTCTCATAATGACAGCAGTTACAGTACCTCGGGCTCTATTTAACACGGTAAAAATCATATTGTGTTTTATCTGTTTTCGTATTGTCACCGCTTTGATAGCTTTTATTTACTTGACAGTAATGGCGGATGAAGTCAAAACAATACCATAACAGACCAAAGACAATACGAGTATGTTTTTTACCTTCGGGAATAGAGGCCCTGATCTTCTCTGTGTTTCTTTTGTGTACAAAAATATTGAATAGATAACACTTTTGTTTCTAAATTTAAAATTTATGTCTTGTTTAAAGTGGGGTCCTATTCTACAGGTTAAAATTATATTGTCTTTGACATGTTATGTATATAGTTTTAGACTCGGCCGCCATTACTGACAAGTAAATAAGAGCTATCGCAACGTTGACAATACGATAACATGTCAAAAGCAATGTATCTTTGCCCTGTAGAATAGAGGGCCACTAGTTATTATTCAATGTAATATGAGTACCATCATTTTTTTATTTAAAATCATTACGTAAAAGCAAACGTTCTTAAAATAGCAGCTAATTTTCATTGTTGAGAGAAAGGTGTCCCGTTAATAAGGTCAGTACATTAAATAACAGGCCGGCGCCTCACTAAAAATGTTTTGTTCTTGAAATTTTATCCTTAATTGTATGCTTTGTTCGTAGGTGTTTTCTCTTTAAACAAAAGTATCCTTTGTACAAAGAAAAACACCCATCGTAAGATTTTTTTATGAGCATACTTTTGTTGGCTTGGTGACGATATCGTTAATACCCACATTGTGCTAGGTGTTTCCCGTCTTTGAATGGCTTCTATATTTCAAAGGCGAACTTAAACGCTGTTTATGTAAAAAGCAATTTCAGAGAGCCTTCAAAGAAAATGGGTTAAGTAGTGAGTCATTCGTTATGTGAACAATGTATCCGCAAGCATTGCATATGAGTGTTGCGTCATATGAACTCATGTGTGTTCACGTTAAAGGCTGAATGCATCGAGGCTTTGGGTGCAATGGAGTAGCTAAACGATTTCAGGTAAACGTTTAAAATAAATTGATCGCTTGGAGATCTATTGGCATAGTAGTAATGTAGGATGATGCAGGAAGCTGGTAGTACCTACGTTATGTCGGAGTCAAATATTAATGTAATGAGAGACTTATGAGGCATGTATGTATGAATAATATTGTACAAACAGAAAATAACAAAGAAAAAAATAAACAGAACCACAAACGGTATGTACTTTAAGGGATCTATTCAAGTTATCATATTTTGAGCGATTGAGAAATAATAAGAAATAAATATGGTAGCTAAACGTACAACAGTTAAAGAGATAGACGATAAAGATCAAAATAACACCAAAAATACATTACTGTATTAACTAATTAATAAACACTCAAGAACAATGAAAACGGGTCACTTTGTATTGAATTACCATTGAAAGTGACCCGATTTCATAGTGTAATATAAGCAAGAAAAGTAGAAAGGACGTACAGTCTTGTGTTTTTTTGTGGATGTAAGCTGCCGTTAAATGTTCACGAACAGGAAAATCATTTGGCAATGCATTTTTTAATGTGTATAATCTATTAATAATACTAGACTAAACTATAAAACTTGCAAGAAACTTTACCGAGTTAATACGAAAATCTGTTGAGCTGTTTTAAAGATCAGCGTTAGTTAATCGGGGGATTTTAACGATTTAACTAGATTTTTGTTTTATAAACTATTTTCTTTGTTTATCTTTCGTGTTTGCATTGTTGCGTTCCGGTGTGGGGATAAAACCGCCGGTGAAATTTTCCATCTTAGTCCTCAGCATTTGCCACGCATATGCGATCTTAGGTTTGCAGTCTTTTGAATTCAAATGTCTAAGAGTTACGGATCCAACTTTTCATCAGGTGGCCTGTGTCCACGTTCGCCTTTTCCAATGTTATTTTGTTTTATCTCATGTTTTTTATATATATATAGCAGCAAGTTGAACTAAAATAAAGTAGAATATAGGCCCTGATTACTTGTGTTGCACCGCTGCACCCAATGATCTCCCATCCCAAAGCGATACAGCTTCTGAATATGTGGAGCGTGTAGCCTAACAACGGTTAGTAGAACAAGCGGCTTAGTTGGCAGCGGCGGCGGCAGCCCCGTATCGGGTCGCCCGCCAGCACCCAGGACTTGGCATCCACGCGCACAATTTGGGCCCAGGCCGAGTAACCTACCCGTTATTGGATTGTCATAACTTAACATTCTGTATCGACGTAGCCAGGAGCTAGGGGATTAATTTGTTGGTACAGCCAAGCGGGTTGATTAGTTTTTTAGCTTTTTGGATAGGCCGTTTGGATTTATGTTGTAAGTAGATAAAGCTGCGGATCGATTTTTGAGAATTATACACTCGAAAATTTCATTCGGAAATTAACGTGTAGTCGTGATTTTTAAAGCTCATGGCTGATTTTGACGTTGCTTTTCATGCCCATTGTAATCTCATCATTTCTTTAAAATCGACCCGCAAACCGCCAAAACGGTTTTTTATCAAACATATCGCGCAATTGATACAGGTTTAGTCATCTAGACTTACTACAGATTTAAAAAAAGAAGCAGACTGAGTTACTTGATTACAATGGAGTTACTTGCTTCAATATGAAGGGTTTAATCTAAATAATCACCTAATAACCTTAATTGTTTAACACAATATTAATTTATGCTGTGAATTTTGTCATTGGTCTTCAGAACTTTGATAAAAACAAGACAAAAATGCTTAATATAACCTACTTTTATTTTTATTACTTATAATAAAACACAGCACACATTTCAACCACGACATTGGGTGCCAAATGGCACCGCTAGGCTATAATCGGTTAAAATAACCCGTCCCTCATGCTAATCGAGATAAAATCGTATGCGAGATGCGTCCAAAATGAAAAATTTAACTGGAAAGTAGCTTATTTATCCCTACAGTCACTAAATTGGTGGAGAAACCGCTGTCAACATTAGTATTTAATGCAATAATTTTTATAACAGACGAGGCATGTACAGTTCAATCACAATTTACTTAACATATCAGAGCGAACCCTCCTTTAAAAATAGAATTGAATTCAGATACTTTTGAGCATCTAGTTTCTCGATCTCCAATATCTACACGCAAATTGAGAAAAAGTGGCATCAGATTAAAGGCGACGTTACTTGAAACAAAGATCCATATCCAGAGATCCAGAGATTTTGATCCAGTCCGATCCAAATTAGGGACTGCTGGTCCACTCCTTGTTTTACCGGAGACTTAAAAACTGGCTTACTATTCCGTCAATGAGTACCTTGACGACATTGACCTTTAATGATTTTATTTTGACAGATTATATACAATCATTGAAAAAAAAAACATTACTTTAACTTTAGTGATTGTGTTTATTTTGTAATTATTGATATTATTATTTTTATGATTTATTTTAATGCAATTGTGTACTGAAAATAAAAGACACTGTATAATCCTTACTGAATAAATAATTATGAATTATGAATTATTACTCTATAACAATAATTATATCAATATTAAGTACTAGCTTTTGCTTGCGATTATATTTTAATTTCCCATTATCATTACGTAATAAAAACCCTAATAAGGCCAGTTCCTAATTTTCATATTTCTAGTTTTGTTTGGTTAGGTTAGGTTAGATTAGGTTCTTCATTTATATAGATGATCATGTCTATGCGTATTTGTGAATGCTAACCACGCGATGTCACTGCGGTTGCATTATACACCGTGGGCCCGAATAACCCGACCAATTTTAACAATCGATACTAGAGCCTATTTGTAGAATATAATGGGTATAATATGTAGTCCAATAACGCATAATTTCCGAGATTTTCATTATTTAAAAAACAATTCCATAGTTAATTTAATTTGAACTCTGTCACCTTAACCTAAAGCATTATTTAATAAGAAATTGATTAATTAATTTATGTTGTATGTGGATGATATTGCTACTTACAACATGAATCTTTCTTAGTAAATAATGCTTTAGGTTAAGGTGACAGAGTTCAAATTTAATTAACTATGGAATTGATTTTTAAATAATAAAAATCTCGGAAATTATGCGTTATTGGACTACATATTATACCCATTATATTCTACAAATAGGCTCAAGTATCGATTGTTAAAATTGGTCGGGTTATTCGGGCCCACGGTGTATGATAAACATTATTTATTGGAGCGTGGGAAACGCGTATTTATACGCATCGCACAATACTGCAATGTTCGCTAAGACCACAAAGGCGAGGTCTCTAGCGAACTCTACAATGTACCATTTGACCCCTGGATTCGCAAACAGCACCCTAGCAAATAGAATGGCTCACGGGTCAAGGGATCACGTTAGGCAGATACAGTCAATGGGTTCGTGTACAGTAGAATTCTGTCGTAATCACAATCTGAACGTAGGTACTTGAGTACTGAGGCGTTAAACACGACATCTCATTGCGATACGGTTGTTCGAATACATTGTGTCGCCTTTAGACACTATTCCAGTCTTTAATCGTCAAACACGAGTAAAAATTGGTGAAGTCTTTATGGACGAAATTCGTTTAAACATGCCCCTAGCCTACCAGCTCAACGCACTGACAGCATACATGCTAAGTTCCTCACTAACGATAAAATGTTCTCCGGAATATGATTTTATTTTAACACGTCGTCTAATTTCAGTCGGCAGTCACAATGTCGAGGGGCTCACGTGTCTTTAACGCAATTACCATACATATGATGTCTTCGCGATCTGTCTGGGTTTTAAGCTGGTGTAGCGGCCCTCGAGCCTAGTTCACATGAGTAAGTTTAGTAAGTAGACGGTCGAGTAAAGTGGTGAGAGAGAATATTCAACCCACGTTATTAGGTACGTATACACACGTCAAGTAGTACCTAGTAGGTACTTTATAGAATCACAACCCCGCAAGTGACCAATTAAACCTATACCCCGCCTTCTCTTTTTTGCCTCGACGAATTTGCCAAAAGATGTCCATTTTATGTGATGTAACTTCCGATTGATTATAAATATAATTTATAAACGAACGTGAAATAATAGAATGGTGTAACGCTTTCACGGTTTAACCGCTGAAGAATTAAATTGTAACTAGTCTAACGAAAGGCAAGCTATAAAAAACCCAACTGCTGTTTTGATAATGTCGTCAAAGTAATGTTACTTATCATCTATTTATTTTTTATTACGCCAATTTCACATTCTAATAATTTTAATATAGCCTATGACACTCTAGTGGTTAAGACGTATAATTTATTCAAATCGGCTTAGCCGCCTAGTAGTTACGAGCGGACATTCAGTCGGACATATATACAAGTCAAACACATAACCCTCCTTTTGGGCTTTCCCGCAGTTGGGTAAAAAGCATGGGATACTTTTTAGCTCGGAAAATTCGCCAGTCGCCGAGAAAATAACGATAAACTAATTCTCACCAAACTCATTACAAAAAAGACTCGTATTCAAGTGCGTATAAACACTAATAATCCCACACTTTAATCTAGGTTTTGCTACTTTACTCAAAAATAACTATTAAGAGTATTCCATGTTTCGACTCGACCGTCTACTCTAATAATGTAAACCAGGCTTCAAGCCCATTAAATTAATAGGAAGTTTTCTTTGCCGCGGCGGCTATTAACCGACTCGTGCCGACTAATTCGAGGGAACGCTTACGCAGACTTAACTAACGGCAGATTTATACGTACACTGCCACTGCCAGTTTTACATGCTGTGAGTGCCGCAACGTTCCTTTGCAGTGCCCACGCGATTGAGCTATATTAGTTTTCAAATACAAAGAGGCTTCACGTTGCTAGTAATTTTTTTTGTAATTTATAAAATCACTTTTTTTGTAGCCAATCTGATTGTAATCGATTGGGTACCGTTAATCTCACTTATTGTTGCCGTTTATCCGGTATTGTCCAGTATTGTATACAAAGATATAGGGGTAAAAAATCTATTATGGCCGTCCCTTTGTAACAGGCTAATATACCTATAGCATATGCCATTTTTTTTGGAACACAGTTTCGCGTATACTTTATAGTAATTATTATGTATGGTAATATGGTAAAACAAATAGTAAACATTAAAAATGAAACAGTAATATAGTAAAAGTAGGCATACGGAGATCGTTCGGGAAGGCGTATGTCCAGCAGTGGACGTCTTGTCTGTTTGGCATGTAGGTACGCCATTTTTATAATTTTCCTCCCCTCCAAGCAACTAGTTAAAACAAACATAAAACTGCTCTCCAAAACGCCACGCTACCCCTTATAAATCTCTGGAACTACGGATCTCATTTCAATAAAACCTTTACATTCGCGTAATTAATTTCCTCAAAGCTTTATCTTAGTGTCTTCGGCTTATTTACATAATTGCCAGCCGCGCGAGCGAAACCGCAAGCAAAAGCTACCTTTTAATAATTAAATTTACACTTTAAGTCCGGTGAATTTGCATATAATTCCATCGGAAAGAGAAAATACATAGAACGCACGCTTACCTCGGAGTGGAATGAAATTAAAAGTTATCGTATCTCAGCGGTGGTGGGAAAGTTGAGGGCGTCCCGAGATCCAGTTGAGCGGGAGATTAGCGGCGCGGGCGCCGGCTCCCGTTACATTATCAATTTACAGCCTCATCTAGGCTAGACAGAAGACACCTCGCGGCGCTCGTAAAATAGAAAAGGATTTTTCAAAGTATTCCAGTGACTCGGTTTACTTAATTTAATATAATCGTAGTGTGCTTAGTTGGAAATTACTATTGCAATGCTTAGGGATTTACTTTTATAAATAATGCAAAAGAAGGCCAGCTAAGTTGCATTCTAAGAGTTAAACATAAAAATAATAAATAAATAAAATTAAACAAGTCTAGCGTTTATCCTATACAATTTATTGCTTCTTCAGTCGTAAACGTACGAGAAATACTTTTCTAAGCACACTCGGCGTATGAAATATATTTTAATTATCAAGCACTCCTTACAAGATGAACTAATTTTAAATGTCCTATTAAGAGTATTTATTAGGAATAGGTGTTCTAAAATTGGAGTGGCGCAGCCTATAACAATATTAATCTCATAACGACCCAACAGGCGACGTTCTAAATAATAATAGCCATGAAATTATCAATTAACCGCTCATTTACAATACCTAATAGCCACTGATTGCCATAATTAGGGCAACGACATATCCCCAGCTACAGGAAATGTACTTAAACAGCTCTAAGGTATATTTTGTCACCGTCACAACAGCGTTAAATGAAGCAATTTCCGTTCCTTAAATTGACTCCTCTGTGAAATTGGTTTTGAGAAATGAGCTTTGGCATTATTTGAATAGTCTAACTGAATCGCCTTTGTTAAATGGGGAAGCTAAAATACGCTGTAACACTTTGACATGATTTTGTCTTTTCACGGTTTGTTTTTGACTGACTACTCAAGGAATACAGTAATGTTATAAGTATGTTTATATACGTCTGTTTTATTTGTGATTCCCTATCGATATAATGGCTTAATGGGTTTTAAGTTGCGAGATACCGTTGGATTAATCATTATTCAAAGAATGTAGGCTGTGCCGGCTGACTCCAAATTGATAATACTAAATCAATATTTTAAACACGTGTTCCCTGAACTAAACCCCTCTCCTAAGTCTCATGCTGCCAATTTAAATAAAAGTGTATTTTTTCCAATTTTTAAATTTAAATTTATTTGGCTTGTTCAGTTACCCTGCCACTATCTTTAAATTAGGTTGATATTAAATGTTGGGTGACCACACTTTAGGACTTTAATTATTAGAAAAAATACGATTGTTAAAGAAGGGTAATTTAAACAAACGTGTTAGTGTAATACAAATGGTGGTGGTAAACGGTGTATGTACTACTTTAAAGAAGCTGTGGTTAAATGTACAAGATGAGTCTTGACGAGATTTGCTCTGTTGTAGGTTTTAATTGCTGTTTACGGATGTGGTAGTAAGTATATATTAGTATATTATTAGTATGTATTTTACTAAATCAGATATCATTACTTTTTAATATGTCTGTTTTTCGAATGAATGTACCTTTTTTTCTGTTATTTTGTAAATTTGCCTATCCTTTTGCATTGTCCTTGCTTATTTTACTTCAAGGTTAACTGGAAGAGATCCCATATGCGATAAGTTTGCCTATGTACATTATCTATAGTGATGCAAAAATGTTTTATAATTGTTTATGTGCAATAAAGAGTTTACATACATACACTATTCGTCATTAACTGAGCCTCATTCAATTGGTTTAATTACCAATTTGAAGTCACCCTATATTTAACATTTTGATGGTGTAAGGCCTACCGGCCTACCTATCTTAAACATGGGTTTTAAGTCCCAGTGCCACAGGGGTCAATATCCAAATTCTACAAAGACAGTCGTATTTTCAAAGCTTGCTTTTTGTTGTTCTTGTTACGTATGTATTTCTGTCGATGTTTCGGGCTGTGACATTTGACTCGTTTGTCTGTTATGCTAAGAATGGGAAGTTCTAAAATTATAAAGTCAAACTAACCGGCGACACGATGAGTGCGCGCGGAACGGATCCCCGCGTTTGATGTCGGAAAAAAATGTTAACTAATGCCCGTTTATTAGTCAACCGGCACTTGTTTTCATCTTCATACATGCGTGCTTCCTTCTAACTATCTATATTGAAAATTCCAGTGTTAACCGGATAAAGACTCAGGAAACCTCAGGGGTGTGGTTTTAAACTTGGCTGCCATTACTATAAAGTAAATTGGAGCTACCGTGACTTTGACAATACTATAACATGTATAACGTGTCATGTCTTAAAGGGATAAGTTCGACTTTATACTACTTTTATTTCAATAATTTTAATGTTTGTATGTATATATATATTTACAATCAGGTAAATTGATTCATAGATCACTTTGGACTATGTCAAAGTAACACTGTAAATAAAATCATAAGAAGTCTCTTACATTTTCATTGATTACGTCAGTTTGATGTAGTCCAAAGTGGCCTAGGAATCAATTTCATTGACTGTACGTACGTATGTAAACACTTTATTGTACAAAATAGACATAAACACAATGAAGATGTAAAGATCCTTTATCCTTTTCTTTGTTTGTGGTTTTAGTACAATAAATTGTTTACATACATGCATACCTACATGTCATACGTGTCAAAAGCACCATGATTTTATCAGGTAGAATACCGCTCAAACACACACTATACATACTTACAACATTATGCAGGTATTTTAACGTTTATAGTGCGGTTGTCGTCATCCGATCTTTGAATTCTTTCATCGGTCAGTTGACACCGGCGCGGTCGCCGGTATTCGTCTCCTGTCCGTGTCTGCCACCCGTGAAATCATTCTTCGCACCTCTTCCCGGCCTTGTCCTTACGCGTCGCCGTCTTCACGCGTGCTGGTTTTTCAACTTGAGTGCACCTGAACGAATGCACACAGTGCCACCAAACCAACAGAATTAAGAAGTCCACTCGCAAGCGGCTCTCCGTGCAATCTGCGGTGTCTCGGTTCCTGCCGGTTGTCTAACAAGTGCTTCACAGTTTGTCTTGTTATGCTAAACAGTCTTGATTTGTTTCCCTCAACTCTGTTTTGTTTGTGCGTAAGTTGCTTAGTCAAGTAGGTAAGTATTGATTTTAGAAATAAACTGAAGTTCGAGGGTTTTTAGCGCAATCTAACAACATTTCAAGGATGATTCAGTCTGACAAACAAAATACAAACGCTAGATGAACTACAATTGTTAATTATGTTTGAATTTGTTTAATCGCTTTATTTCGGTGTTTTTTTATGGAGACTGCTGAGTTAATTATACTGACGTAATTGTCTGGTCATGGCCGCTCTATGGACCAACGTGTAGCGCGGCCATGACAAGACAATGGACCAGCATAGGACGGAGTAATGCGTAAGAGTAGATGCAAGAATATGTTGCTCGCTCTAAGGTGTAAATACATCCCTTACGTTGGCCTATGATGGGCCATCGTGTAGAAGGGCCATCATAGATAACAGTCGCTGCCAACATGTTAAAGTTTGGGTCGGATTTACAGGTCAGTGAAACTGCATAGCAAAAAATGGGATCGATGTTAAAAAAAAACTGCCAAATATCATAGATAGACTCACTTGTTTTTGCTAGTTAGAAAAAAGTTGAAATTGGTTTTTTTTTCTCAAGCTATTGTCAGATGAAATTAACAAGTCCACAGCTGTACATATGCCTTCCCCAAAGATCTTCACGAGGGTTCGTTTTCTGCATCTATTTCGTTGGTTTTACCGCGATCTACATTTCTACGAGCAGTGTTCCATCATACGAAACAGTGATGTTAATTTTAATTATAAAGGACAGGATGAAACAGTTACAAGAGCAAACATAACGTCAACAGAGCCCGCCGCAACCTATAACCTATAACTTCATTGCTAAAATCTAAATAAAACTATACTTCGGATAGGTATTCGTTGTATTGTGTGTGATATTTTAACACCAAAACTCCACATTTAGATAACGTCTGGTAATATAGTGACGGGAAGACGGTGTTCCGTACTTAAACACTATTATTATGAATGTGTAAGTAAATCTTTGTCTTCTCTTTGTCCGTCTGTTACGCTTTCACAGCAAAGCCGCTTGACCGATTTCGAGAAAACACAGAACATAAGGTATTTTTTCCTTCTTCTTTGCGACGGAGTCACGAAGGACACCAGGACCTACTTTTAATATATAAATATCAATCTCAGAACTTAGATTCAAAGTATTCAAGCAGGTTCTGATCATGTCATTGTGTCCGGTGATGACCTACTTTATCTATCCCATGCATTGACTTGGTTCAATGTCTCATAACATTGATAACCCACTCCGGTGCATTGTGTTGGAAATGTGAATCTATCGTACGAAAATACACTCAGAAGCAATGAAAAGGTACACTTCCCATGAAAGCTCTATACAAAGTGACTCGTTTTAATTTTTCTTGACTATATATATATATATCTTTCTGGCCTTAGGTTTTGTTTCAGCGATACAATAATGTGAATCAGAATCGTTCTTTGTTATGAGAGTTTCGAATATCTAGTTGATACCTAGTAACCTTGGAATAGTTTTAGCTCATTGTTATTCGTGAAACTCAACCCTCAGTATAAACTGATTCTACTCCAAGGTTAACTGGAAGAGATCCCATATGGAATAAGTTTGCCTATGTACTATTATCTATATTGATGCATAAATGTTTTGTTATTATTTATGTGCAATAAAGAGTTTACATAAGAGTTTTTTCATTCGTTTTAATGTTAGAAATTGAAGATAATTGCTTTAAATGGGACTTAAACCATTTTACTTACGCGAGATAATTAGGAAAAATAATTCGAAAGCAAACGAGTGGTTTAAAAACCTTCTTTGATTAGCGGTGGGCCTGCCAGAACGCCGCGCGCGCCGGCCAACACAGCCCTCGTTAAAAAAGAGTGTATGTTATAAAACCACTATTTAGAACGCGGTCTTATTTCGAACTTGTAAAGGTTGAATTTACAATTGCTTAAAAGCTGCAGTTGTATATACTCTTTACTCAAAGAGGACTGTCTGCCTCGGTCGTGACAATTAGCTCCATTCGTATGTCCACTAAACGAACATTAACAGCCTTTTTCGAACACGAATTGTGAACTTGCAAAGAGCTATTAACCTTTGCATTTTAGAGCAATCTAGTAGTAATTCCGCTTGTGGAAGAACTAATCAAACTTCGTTCATAACAGAAACAACTGTTAAAAACACAAAAGCAAAACTTCATAGGTACTCAATTTTCGTGTCAAAGGTTGACATAAAACGTGGCAAAGGGTGTTGTTATTAACTGTTTCTTTCATTAAAATAAGAATAGTTTTTACATACATACAAACATCACTCCCGCCTTCATTCCCAGAGTGGGCAGAGCTAAACCACCAACAACTCTAAAAACTAGTTGTTATTTTTTTATTTTTTTTTATTTAAAGTTAACCACATTTTGCACAATCAGGCTACCATGTTTACCAGTGTATATTAGTAATAGGTTGCAACCCATCGCCTAACAATACAACAGGCTTTATGCCCTTAATCGCCACTTACGACTTCCACGGAAAGACATGGAGAGGCACTATTCTAAGCCGGTAACCACACGGTATAGTTTTTATTATAACAGTATAATTAATTCGAAAGTGGTTTTGTGTCTGAGCTGTTATGCATTCACGGCTAAGTACTGAAGGAATTGTAATGAATTTTGTGATGAAGTTAGCTTGAGCCGTGGTACAAGAGACTTTATTTCAAACGTTTTAATATATTTAATAAATCAGAACCAAACGAAGCTTCAGAAAGTAATGAAAATGATTCAGACGCGCTATCACGACGTGACAGGCCCATTAGCGAACCAACGCAGAATGCATTTCAATTATTAATCGTAAGCGACACAGTACAATGAGCCAAAGGTCATTCTCAGCTCTTTTATGCAAATCCGGTCCTCATTTCAGAACAATATGGTGCAATATTGAACGGGTCCACGAATGGCGCATTGCACTTTCATTCTAATAATAAACCATAATCGAGTGATACTCGCAATCGCAGCTACCAATTTGAGAAAATTGAAATTCGTTGTTCCCGTTCAATCACTGCGCTGGAGATCATTTACTGTTAAAACATAATTTGCCTTTGTCGTTATGGATAGTTATTGCAATACCTACACTTTACAATATATAACCAAATTTTCCAACATTTAAATTCGACATCCAGACAAAAACACAAACACGTCAAACAATGTCAAAGGTTTTTGGATATGGTTCTCTGGTACTCACGTACTTACATAATGTCAAAAAGTGACAGATTTTTATCCACATTTTGTCACGCGATAAACGCAGCCTTATTAGGCCACCTGGGTTCAAATCTTGGTAAGGGCAGATATTTGTGTGACGAGTATGTTCCGGAGTCTTGGATAATTTCTATGTATTTATGAACATATTTCTCTATGTAAGTAAGTTTATCGTTGTCTAGTGCCCACAATACAAGCCTACAGCTTAGTTTGGGACTAAGTCAATTTGTGTGCGACTGTCCCCTGATATTTATTTGGCAACGAGGTTAGCCTAGTAGGTGGACCCTAGCTGATAGATTCTGCTACAAAACTCGCGGTCTCGGATTTAATTCTTGGTAATAACAATATTTATGTAATGAACATACACTTCTACACTCTTTCAAGCTAGACTGTACATAAACTTAGTAAGCTTCTCCCCCAGCCCCCGCTCAAATAAGGAAAGCTGAAACAGAATCCGCACAAAGTCGGCTAATTCTTACACGTCCGCGGGCAGTAAAGGACCGTTTACATTTTTCACCGTACTAATTTTATTTGACCCGCCCTGAATATATTATATCCTATTATTATGCCCGCCCTCCGCAAGCGTTTAAAGCCAACAATGAGAAAATTTTCCTCCCTCAAATGTTAACATTAAATTCGGCTGAAAATGTTAAAAATCTGATATCATTACCTTTTATTGCTCATTAAGGTTTGCTTTTATTTTTCCTTCGCGCGTTTAAATTACTGACACATTTAGGAGGGCCACGGTGTCAATGGCTTTAAGTGGTGTTTTATTAAATTGGGCTTATTTTTTATTAATAACAGACTATGATTTAAGTATGCGGAGCAAATAAATCGAGAGCCCACCGCTCGAAGTCTTACCACATGTAATTTGAGTCATTATCTTAAAACGGCTCTCATGGCACATTTATGGTGTGGATTATTTGGGACTACGTGTTGGAATTATAGGTAAAATACATATATTATCGATGTATGAATGTAGAAGAAACGAAAGAGATTTGGCAGGATCGTATCAGGTGGAAAGAAGTGTTCTCTGGCTTTTCCTCTGGGAAACTGCCGTGATTAAATGTGTGTATGTATGTAGATATATTTAATTTAAAAAAGCCTGGGTTTGTTCGGTAACGACTTTTGCGTGGTCCACTCTCGGACTTTATTAACACGTGGTATTTGTTAATCGCGTTATAAGTAACTATTTTAGTTCAACTATTGCAAAATTGATATTCTCTAAGGAATATAATTATGCAATGCTGGCCGTCCATACATACATCTAAATCATATTTTACACTAGTTTCATACATACATAAGTTTAACTAGCTTTCGTTCGCACCTAGCCTAAACCTGAAAAGTAAATCAAATTTATGTGCTACGCCGTAGCACTCGTAGCGATATGGAACCTCACGCCATCATTTCGTAGCAGAACCCAAACACAAGGGGCTAGCACGTTTACTTGAAATCATTATAAATTATGTAAATTCTACGAGAAAATATTACTTTGCAATAAACATGATAGCCCCTTACGTTGTAAAAGGATTTTGAAACTGCAACTTGACTCCTTAACTTACGTTTCAATTGTACGGAACCGGGTAAAAGGATTTCTCGTGCAATTTGGTGCATAATTCTACCTGAAACAAGAAGAAAATGTATTAGTGCTGTTTTCTAACTACAATGGAATAGACTAAAAAATATAAAATGCAGTGCTGAGAAATGTGCGCAGTTAAGGCAAATTTAAGTAGGTATTAAGTGAATGTTATTGTGCTTTGTGATGCTGATGATATTTTATTGTGCTTGATAAAAATAAAACAATTCATATAGTAAAAAAACTTAGTCAGAACCTCTGTTCCGTTTTGTTTTGTCATATATCTTTTATACGATACGGCTGCCTTTTAGTATCAAGTAAATAAGAGCTACTTAGTTTTAGACATAGTGGAATACACTCCATCTCAACCGATTATAATGACAACATTACCTAAACACGTTTTTAACCAGTGTGCCGTGTGTTTAGGGCCGATTGCATGAAAACAATAAATCTAGGTTTCGTACATATCTGTGATCTGAATTGCTGTATTTTAGACTGCAAACACCGCAGTGATCGAAAAGATAAAAATATAACCTCTAACCGGTAATAACTTCTCATGATAAACCGCCTGAATAAGGTAGGTATTCAATGACAGAAGCTTTGTCTGCTAAAGGTGAAATATGACTTGGTCGGGTTATAGTTATTACTATCTCAAAGGATATACTCGAGCAGCTTGTCTACGTATTTTAGCTAAAGTATCCTGTGTCACTTTATGTCAAATTTAAATGTCATAATGACAGATAAGGACAAAGCATAATTTTATCACGCTTTAACTATTGGGAGTTACTAATAAGAGGGTAAATATTAAAAGTGTCGTTAAAATTGCATCGATGACACGAACAATTAAATTGTGGTTCCAATAGATGGTTTTCTTCGTCGATCAAGAATATTTTAAAGAACATGGAATAATGTATTCCTAATTATAGAACATTACGTCTGAGTAATTCATTTACTAACTACATAGAATAGATAGAGGCAGGTCAGGCATTTCGAGCACAAGTGTAACTCTTAAATCACGTCGAATTGCAAGATAAATCGAACTAATTAACAACGAAATTAACGTCCAAACAGTCACTGTTTATATGTGTTTTAAAATCCGTGGTAACTGCCGAAACTTCTGATTCGGCGCATTGTTAATTCCACATTACAATTGTTTCACAGAAACCAACAACTCTCGATAATCCCGGAGTAAAATAAACAGACAGGACATTAATTACTTGGCATTTCGACGATTCGTGCGGGAGAATCTTGGATAGGGTAAGACATCTGAAATTCAGAGGCACTCGTTTGGACCAATCGAATAATCGAATAATTGGATCGCATCGAGTCTAGCTGGCCCGGGTGCGAGCCGTTCCTTTGAGTTTGCGGTTCAGAGGCACCTTAAAGCAAATCCGGTTTCGACTTCCTGTTACACAACCTACCGGACTGAGTGTCCCTGGGTTGGCAACCAGCATATTTAAGTTTACTTTCGATGTCGTTACAAGTCTAAAGAGCAGTGCGAGGGTTGCATTGTCAATCCCGATATGTCAATATAACTCGTTTGTTAAAAAGAACATTAATGAATACATTAAGACAATTCAAATTTGAATAAACAATAAGCTAGTGTCCTAAAAAAGTCTTATTAGTCCGTCATTTACATTACGAGTATCAACAAAATTTTGAACACATATTTATTATTTTGTCAATTAAACAAAAAAATACGAAGATAAAGTGCGTTGAAGTTTCGCGTGACGTCACGCCGTGGCACACTTTATACCACGTTGTGACGTCACGAGCCCCCACTCCTGAACTTTGACACGCGTTATATTTGTCAATTTTGATTGATTTGGAAAAGCAATAAAATACGTGTTCAATTTTTTTTTATAATCTTACTGACGGACTAATTAGAATGATTATTTTTTTACCCAGGACACACTCCTGTTATTTTGATTTATCGGGTTTGACCACGACAACCTCGAGTGGCCCTAGACAAGATGCTTTGCATGATCGTTATCGCTATCGAAAATGTATAGGATTAACGGATGATCACGTCAAGCGCTTATGTCAATCATTAACGATAGCGTTACGCTTCTTGTTCTGGGGTCTCAGAATAGAATAAGGTAAGGTGGGGGAAGATGAAAAAAGGGGAAAGATTAAAAGTCTCACATAACTCCCTAATTTGTTTAATTTTTTAGTGCTGGTATCGATCTTTTAAGCCGCCGTTTTGTAACGATTCGCCGCTCAGTCGCCAGTGATCGCTCGGAGTGAGTAGACGCGTGTTATGTGCTATTTTGTGAAGGTCGGCCTTTCGTGGTGAATTCGTCGATTTTCAATCTTACCCCGTGTTTCATAACTTGATTAATTACGTAAGTATAAAAGTTCTAACTGACTATTTATGTGTTATTTGAGATTTTATTTTTATTTACTAGTGCTAGGTGTAGCTATTCATCATATATTGAGATTTACGAGAAGTTTCCATCTTTACCCAGCCAATTTCGATGGGGTAATATTGAAATAGTAATGTTTCAATCTTCCCCCGTTTTTGAAAGTCATAGAAAAATCACATAATCTCAAACTTTGCACTTAAAAAAATAATTATGTAAGGTTTATTTACTGACCTAATCACGATAACATAAATAGTACTGTAAATATATGTTTATTTAGCTTTATTTGCATATTTGTTTATTTAAGTACTCATATAAGTCTTAAAGTTTTACTCATAAAACGAGCTTTTCTTACTTTGGGACTAAGTTGATTTGAGTGAAGTCTTCCCCAAATAATAAAAAACAATCAGATGTACAGTCGACTACAAAGAGACTACCTACTCAATGTTTAAAAAAAAGTATTCACGACTCTATTGTCTGGGGATTAAGGTTGTGGATACATATTTTTGAACATTGGATGTGTATATCTCTTTTTAGTCGACTGTACACCACGATGAGGCATTTCTTTTGTTTTTAAATAAGGGTCTATAAAGTATTAACTAAGGAATGTTGTCTTTTTTTTCAGCCATAAAAACCAATACTAATTATACCAGTATCCGCTGCAGAATATAGGATTTTTATACGAAGAATATACAATCAAAAGTTTGAGTATCACTGTCCTTTTCCCTGTAAAGCGGGGTAAGATTAAAATACTTTTTTTTTCAACTGCTGTTTTCTTGTTACCTATCAGGAATATTTACGCAAAAATCATCTGTATCTGTTAACCGTAAGAAATTCTATAGAATAACGAGCAACAGTAACCGTTTGCATTCATTTAAAAGCCTTTAGAAACTATGTCAATCTTACCCCTCGACCATTCCATCTTAACCCGTCTATTTTTCAGTCAAAAATGTATTTTATTTAATTATTTTTATATATTAGCATAGGCGTAACCGAGTTTTATCGATAGATTACAAAAATATAGTCCTTGCCCATACCTTCCAATTTATGCAATTGGAAGAAAGTAAATAGTTTTTTATTTTACGAGGGTTTTAACACAACACTGTCCATCTCATAAAAAACCATTCAATCTTCCCCCACCTTACCCTACTGAATGAAATTGTTAGTGAGGGTAAGTATGTGTGTATGTATCTAAGGAACTGAGATTTAGCCGTACAAATATACTCCTAAGTTTTCTTTAGGCTATATGAGTGTTCTACTGCTACTGCTGCTGCCGTTTCCTGCCATACTTCCCAAGTAGAGCATCGATGAACAACCGCATTTTTATTTCGATTTATGTTTGGTTCTTTGGCGCCCGTATGCGGGGTCCATTCGGTGACAATCTTGCCCCACCGTTCTCCACGCATTCAGCAGACATGACAGTGGAGTTTCACGTTAGCGTAACGGTGTTGGCACTAAAGATTAAGAGCCCAGTTGGCTGTTTTACCCGACTGCCGAATGCGGAGGGTAATATTTTTGAACATATATGCATGTATGGTTATTTGTATCCTTTTAATAGTAGGGAAGCCCACGCCTAAACTAATAATAACACTACCGGATGATATTTATATATTTAATCTCGTCATTTCGTGTCCCCACGAAATGGCAATGCTGCAACGAGAAAAACCTGGTACAACACTTTTTTTTTAGGTTTATGTTCTATGTCTAAATGCAACAGTGGTTTTTATTACACAGAAATTGATGATCTTTCAGTCGCTTATCATGCTGCTGCCACTGGTTAGGCCAATCATGGGGGCTTGCAGCACTGCTTTGTCGTAAACTCTTACCCCTCCCGTGTTCCGAAGAATAAACTAATCTTGGGAGTCTTATTATCATACTAGAAATCGGAGTTAAAACTAAAAAAAAAAAAAACACGTTTTTTGAATTGCAGCAATACCATTTCGTGTTCCCCCATTAATGATGAGACTAAATATGTATACATATCATCCGGTAGTCTCATCGTAGTAGGTTTAGTGTCGTGAGCTCTTAGAATATAAAGGTTGAAACGAAAGCCAGATTTTAATAAACGGGTTTTTTTTTTATGTGAAATTGGCGAATGCCTGCTGTTGGGTTTTTGAGGCTTGTATTTTTTTAAACTTGTTTATTTCCCGTTTTGCAATGAACTTAGTATGGTACACTCCCTCCCTCCTGTTTTTTTTGTATTATTTTAACAGCCAGCAGTGTTTATTTGCCCTTTCGCACACTGGCTAATCTGAATTCTGGACTTTTGGGCTTCAATAAGTGACCAAGTATGAGTCAATGTAGTGGTGGATTTGTTAACCTAGGGATGAAAGAGATCAATTGCATACCGAGATAATTAGACTGCGCATACGCTAGCGAGTGCACGTTAGTTGAACACTACGATTTAGTTAAGACTGAGAGGAAAGTAAACAAAAAAGTTCTTTGATATGGTCACGAATTTACTTTGTCTTGTTAACGTCATACAAAAATTACCATTGTCACTTTATTTTAGCTGGTATTATAAACGAGTTTAAAAAACCCGGAGTTGTTTCGCAATGTAACACCATCTTACATGGTCTAGCAACAAGACAAAAATGAGTCAAACAAAAATAAAACAATTGTCGTTATGTTATATTTACCTTACTGACATTTTAGTTGGAAAAGTTCTGTGGGCTTAGTTTGGGTACGTCTATATCGCGTGTTAAATGTGGATAAAGCATATGTCACTGTCGTACTTATTTACGTGTCAGAAAGGAACAGATGCCTTTATCAAACTTTGTCATGCGATAAACGCAGCCATGTTGTACTAAGAGGTGAGAGTATTGTTAACGAAATGCAATGTTCATTTGAAGTTTTATTCTGTTGATATTTAGGGGGTCGTTTCGATACGCAGCCAGTTAGTGTTGGAATGATATTCCTCCGCCATCGCATAGGGAAGAGAGTATTCAACAGTTCAAGTCCAGCTTAGAATCCTTTATGGGGTACCAAAAGCAATTTATAGAAAAAATAAATTATAAACTTAATTATACGAATGGTTTTGTTACAATATTTTCACAAATGTCATATTTATAAATAAGCTTAGTTTTATGTTACTAGTTTGTGTAGTATTTAATGTACCTACTTTAATTCAGCTAAGCTATGCTCACGCCCTTTTCATTACCACAATATATGCAACCTATCTATGAAAATTTATAAATTAACGTAATGAAATAAATAAATTTGAATTAAATTAAATGGAACCATTGTACCAGTTATTTTTAAGATGAACCGGCCCCCGACCTAGTCCGCTGGCAGTTCCCGAATTACCGCGCCTGCTACAAACGTCGAATCGCTAATGGAATGAATATGTGAATTTCAACCCATTTGACTGACTGAAAATGGATCTATTATTTGTGGTATTTCAGCTGTTGCATATTTAAACATTCATATTGTTCAGTTCAATTTAGCTTTTTGAAGAGATTTTAAATGTCAGTATATTTATAACTACGGATAGTTAAAAAAACTGCCTAAAGGGGAGCTTAGGAAATATTTTGAGTTTAGAACGGTAAAAAGTAGAAATCAATCAAACACGTTAGAAATGTCTACTTTTTAACCTATGAACATTGTGATTTAAGCAATTACGCATTTGGTCGCTAAGCATAATCATATATCATTGGTGGATTTTGGTGGCATATCATGGTTCTAATATCAATGGAGTCGCTATTTCCTAATTATTATAATACTACACTTTGATTTTGACCTTCAGTATGGTCATATTTCTTCAGTATGTCAGCGACTCCATGGATTCTAGAACCACGATTTGCAACCAAAAGTCCTAACTCTAACAATAAAGATCAAAATTATGCAATTTGTGAAATGCAAAATAAAAATGATTTATTACATTAGTTTTTATGCAAATAATTTATTACACACCCGTTTGGCAGTGCCGTAATCATATGGTGGCATATCATGTGTCTAACTGTCTATATGCCATTTGTGAAAAACATAAGTTACCGTAGGTACTACTTTAGTACCAAATTCCACCGAGCAAACGGTCGTTGAGTATGGTCAGGCCATATTTCCTCTTTTTCTTAAAAGCGCACTCAAAGCGTTGGCATAAGCCATGTACTTAATGCTAGGTAAATGACACGAGCTTCGCGGACGTGCCAGCTGCGGTGCGGCTGCGATAGCACGACGGGCTTACCGCGGCTATCGGCGAGAGCACGCTGCCGCAGCCTTAGCGCTGGGTAAGGGCCTTAATGTCAGCGGTAAGCGAGGCGCCACAGCCTTTTAATTAAGTTACTAAAATGATACATTCGTTTTATTACAATGTTGATAATATAAAGTCAGTAAATAACATCACGACTGTTCATTTAAATGTAAGATATGTAAGGTAGCATTAATTGTACCTCAAATCCAAGAAATTCTGGTGTAAGAAATAGACTGAGCTGACTAAATCCGCGAGGAGGCCCAAAATAGATTGATTTGAAGTAAATATAGCTTTATCGCTTGCTTCTCCGATAAAAGGATGAGATAATGTTGTTGACTTCCCTACTGATTATTTTTGTCAGCGAATCCGTAACCAATAATGCGCTATTCCGCTCCGCCCGCACCGCAACCATAGGTACTTACTACAAACCAGAACAACACTCAGACGCAACATTACGCGAGAAATGCAAATTATTTTCCACCGGCTACTCTTTACAGGACACTTGAACTTCGTGGGTATAAACTACGTATAATTTTCACCGCCGTTCTTTAAAGAGTGCTGAGGAAAATAAACATCACTTGTATCTCAACGCGGGCATCTCATCTAGCGACGAGCTCGTTTCTTAAGATGTTCGCGAGTATAAACAGAGAGCGAGCTGTTTACGTTGCGTCCCGACTCCATCGACGAACAAAATGAGAGATTTCACTTACTTGAGACGGTATCTACTCTTGATAATTACAGAAGTTAGTAATTATACGACGATACACACGTCCTATGTTTGCTGTAAGTTCGCACGCATAAAATTGGTTTTCTTTCATGATCAGTTTATTTTACTTTTAATAGTTATTATTATTTTACTTTTTAGTGGTTGACCAGTTTTTAATTAAGATTAATTAGCAACTACAACTATTTTTGCTACTTATCCATCATAATTAATAAAGTGGCTTTTATTTAACTTTAAATTATGTTTGACAGTAGGTTTAATTTAGATCTTGCAAATCAACTATTAATTGGAATGTGCCCAAAATACATAACAACAATGCAATATTATGGTACACAAGACCTTATTTGATGAGTCGGAAGGTGGCAACAAGATCTCTGTACCTACCTACCTACCTACCTACCTACTTAACGCGAACCGAACTTTTTTTAGCCATAAAGATTGGTTTCAATTAAGGAGGAGGTAATGACTAGGCCATTAATCTCCTATAACAGTAGTCAGCATCAAAAGCTTGTTTTCAACAAGTAAAACAGGTACTAAAAATCATTGTGGTTATTGACTGTAAAAGACAAGTGATTTTTTCATGTTTGTCCTGTATGACTATGTTTTGAAAACATCTTAGCTCAGAAATAAGCCTCGTGAGCCTAGGATGAAACAAGCATCGCGATGCAGATAGGCGTTGTGGCTGAAAGCCCGACAGCCTCAGCCCCGGCACGCCGGCGTCTGTTGCTCTGTCAATTACCACCTCATTACAATGCTCGCAAACCCCACCTAGAGGATTCAGGATCTCTCTTGAGTGAGATCCTAATGTTTATCGAGAAATTAACATTTGAATTGTTCAGTTTTTATTTAATATTTACTGACGTTTAAGCACGCCATAGACACAGCTAATAAAATATTTATATATGTTTGTATGTATGTAAAAATGTATATAGCGCTTTATGTCTTAAGACTGCTATATTTTATATCAATTATCTGTAAAATAGAGTCGTATCTGCAACGCGCTTTAATTTTCGACGTCAAATCCAAATTATTGCGTGCAAATGTCTTATTTGCTTATTTATTTATTTTACGAGCTTATTATTGAAATACTTTCTGGTATCTTATTTTTTATTTCTTCAGACAGTTTACTTCTGTTGTTTATATTTTATTTAAACCTCTGGATGATGTACAATTTTGAATAGTGAAGTGTATTTTGTTATTAATATTTTACATTTTCAATTTATATACCTTTTTTTACTTTTACACTGCTATATAAATCCACATACTTAAGACTGCATCGTGTGCACTAACACTATGTTAAGATATATTTAAAACCAGATAAATTCCCGTTTCTAAGCCAAGGTGTCTCCGCGAGAGAATTCGTTGGTACCCAGGGAGGGAATATCTTAACTACTACAAAATAAACAAGATAAGGTGCAGTCTGGCACAGGATTACGTGTGTGTGTCGTTATCAGGGCGTTTTACAGGCACAATGTTTCGGTGTGCGTGTGCCTCGAAACACACTAAGCAGGTCAACGTTCTTGAGCCATGATGATAATATGCGTTGTACCCGTAACATATCCATTGTGCTGACAGTGATCGATTGTAGAGAAGACCTCAGCTTGGGCAAACATCTCCATATTGAGGTTGAAGACAGAAAAATCTCCTGCCGGGAAACGATGTATGTACTGGCTTGTCAACGCGTGAAGGATCGGATTGGAATTATCTCAGCTGCAAGCTCGCGGCGGTGGGGGTGACTCACGGCGTTTATTCCGGTCTTATCCAACCATATCCATCGGTAGTTGGCAGTGTACTATTTCACAATGGCAGCCATACAAATTAGGTACTCATGTGACAGTCTGCATCGGAATAAAAGTAATTTGAACACATTCCCGTGTGCCCCTTTGTTAGTTAGATGATGATCGTAATATACGAGTACACAAATAATTCATATTTAAAAAGTGTTGAAAGCCTATTAGTATTAGTCAACCTATAACTGACTGTAAAAAATAATTGGACACTTGGCTTACATAGTTCGTGGGCTAGTAGTAATAAAAGGTTTATTACCTAGAAGCCACGTAAATTTTTCTCATTTCGTTTACCTTCAACTAAGTTTTTACATTAGCGATAACACATTGATGTAATAACTTTTATGTACGTGAGGCCTTACTGTTGTAAAATATGAGTCACACACTTTTCAAAATTCATACCAAAATTATCGATCATCTCGGAACGAAGAATAAAAGAAAATGTGAACGTGCTACTGTGATTTAATAATGACCAAAACGGTTGACTATTTATTATACTGGCCGTCAATCTCCGGAGAGGTAGGTACCTAAATAGCTGAGTTGTTTATATGTGAGTCTCCGATGTCATTCCTACGCAATAAAATATTATCATCTAAACATTAAGATAACCCGGATATTTATGAACTGAGACGGAGTACATCCAAGTCACAATAATTCAGATTGCCGATAACAAATTAGTAAATTTAATTTCAGAGTTAATTTTACAGATAAAGTCTTAAGAATATATATAAATTTCACGTAGGGTAGGGACACACGGTGCTCCCGCTGTATATAACCGGTTTTATTATTATGACCCGGTCTGCTTCTGAGAACTCGGAGCACAATACTATGTAAACGTCAGTCGGTCGGTCGGCCACGCGGCTTCGGAACGCTCCGAAATGCCAAGTGGCTATAACAGTCACCAATTCATACAATTTGCTAGTAAAAGCCGGATTATACGCGAGCAGATGACTTAAAACGACGATCCTGCGTTATTTACTTGTTTATCGCTTGTGACATCGTTACAGCGCGGTACGCAGGCTCATCGATATTCAGCTCAATTTTTATTTAGTCGACTCATGAAACGTGGTTAAATAACGGAACTCAAATCTATGACTGATTGCAAGTACGATTTATGGGCTAATATATTACAATAGCGGTATCTGGCAGTGAAATGCGCCGGTTCACGGAGCCACATTGTTGCTTCACGGCAAGCACGGCAACCGGCGAATTATGCAATAAATCCTCGCATGCGGACAACGGCTGAGCACTAAAACCGATCGACCAGATTGTCGACAAGATTTTTAATAATAATTTATGGTTGCCACATCCTTATCTCGTGGTTAACCGCGTGAACTCTACCTACCGATGTTCCCCTGTCATCGAACTATACCGTTTTTCTACATTTGAAACTGCTTTTGACTGTGCTGAGGTTGGAACACGTGCTAAATGATAAATCATGTGTTTCACAGCCCACATTATGGCGTGAAGACACATTTAACACTTGTGTCCGGGTAGCAACCTGTGACATTTGGAAATTTTATTATTTATCTGTATCGAGAAGGGTCCTGTTTGGTTTACGAAGTTTGTTTAGCCGGTCGCGGCTAAGTTGTCGTGAAAGTCGTGCCTCTCTGATCAGGCGGAGCTCAACATCTGATACTTCTCCGAAGAGACTGTCGAAGTGCTAACGGAAACAAATGAACTGTTGCTGAAGGCTATCTAGAAACTCCTCGCGTTGTAAGCGACCGTCAGCCTTAACTGGGCGTGATAAAGTTGCATTTAGAATTAAAATATAAGGTGCGCAAACAGGTCTGGTTGCTTTCAACGCACTGTATTGCATTCTATTGCGGCCGCAACGAAGCGGTTGGAAAGACATTTGACACGTCCCCGTGACAATAATATGTGTGTGTAAAGCGGAGCGCAATAAATACAAACAGTGCTCGCGCTTTAGCGGATCTCTTAAAAAACAGACATCTATATCGCGTTCTATAATTACGTTTAAAAGAAATAAAGTTACGTCGGTCAATCAGATCACCCTCTGCCTGTTCTAATAATGTTAATCGTAATTTAAACACACAAACAAACTTAATTACTTTAGATACGTAACGAGTTAGCAGATTAACAAAATCATCAGATCCGTTCGAGCGGCCTTTTTGCTTCGTTTATTAATTACACGGGTGACTCCCCGCAGCCCGCGCGGAGGCCATAACTTGTTTATCGCGCAACTGCGGAAACTGGATCCCTAACTCCGATCGGAAAATATCCTCCGAATTTCCGTCGCACGTTTAACACGTTAATTTATACGCCGTAAACTGACAAAGTTTCCACGAGAAGAATAATTAAGGAAATCCGCTAAGGAAAGGTGTATAGATTTATTATCGCGAATTACTTCGCGGCTAGCTTCGAATTGCTTTATGCTCCTCCCTATCTACCCGTGTAGAAAGAAATTGTCCAGTCAGTCCGATGTTAATATCTTGAATGTGCATGTTATGTGCTGACTAGGAAAATCGTCGCAACGACTTACAATCTAAACCTACTTCAATTTCACGCATCACGATATTAAGGTTAACCTCACAATTTAAACGGCGACGCGAGCGCAATCGGCCAGTGATAAACTTTAATATCTAGACTTTGATTTGTGATAAAATGTCGTAATAATAATGTTCTTATCTCGCGTTCCGATTGCTGGCGGGTGCACTGCGGGATCGGGTGCATCGGTGGGAAGGGTGCGATTAGGGACGGCGCGTACCTACACTCGACAATATTACCTGCAAGTAGAAATATTCTGAGTTTGAATTATATGTAACATTTAAACCACGGATTTTATTATAAGCTATTAAATCAAATTAAACCGTTCAGTGAACATCATAATAAGACTTAATAAGAGTTATTATATTAGTTGTGAAAACGTTTTAATGCACACTTTTTTTTATGGCAATGAGAAGGCACACGATCACGCATGCTAAGAGAAATCTGAGACCAATAGACATTTGAATTCTCAAGACTACAATCTTAAGAATGCAATCCTAAGACTTCAAATTCGTTGCTAACCCTGAAAACTAAGATGGGATACCTCTATGCCAGTAATTTCACCGGTTGTCCTATCTCTACAACGGAACACAACAATGTGAACACTGCTGCTTGGCGGTGGGTTCATGGATAAGACTTAACTCGTGCATTGAGCTATATAACAGTAATATTAACTGTAAGTTTATGTAATACTAGAGGACGCCCGCGACTTCGTACGCATATATTTTTTATAATTTGTTCCATTTTCGAAAAAATCTTTCTTAGTGCACCCAAGCAACATTTCTTTCCAAATGTACGTTGGCTGTCAGTCATTGACGAGTTTTAAATGTATACATAGGCAGATAACAAAAGATCACATGACATTGTAACTTGTGTGCAATAAATAGCTTGAAATACAACAATTCAAGTAATATTGGAGCAAATCTGTGAACCCTAGGCGCCGAGGACGAGGTGCGCGGGGCTTCCGCGTCGCACCGGAGATTGCGTCCCAGCCTCCCGCGCAGCCGTCTAACTCAATCATCTGCGTGAAAATATCGAATAAAACTTGCTCCCGGCGACACTTTTAACTAAACACGTGGAGCGAAACGTGCACGCCACGGTTGTTTCGTTTACGGAAACGGAATAAAAATGACATTTCTATCCCCGCCTCAACCGACACTAGAATAGCTTTTTGACAGCGCTCTCCCAATTTGTGTATACCTACATGTTCTTATTACAATTAGACGTAGAAGTTAGACGTAACACCAATTAATCAACTTATTTGTCTGCTACCTTTAAATTACTTTGCGCAAGCATTTTCAAGCTTTAATAAACATGGAGTCGACTACCTCTTCCTAATGGATCTGTCTCAATCCATTTACATTATGTGAACCCGCGTGGCGTTCTATTCCAAACGTTTAACAAAACACCGGCAGCACACGCCTTTTCTTGACAGCCGCGTCAAAAACAAGCGTGCGTGAAGCGGGGCATCAATCAAGGATGCTCTATTTCGGAACCGGCGACGAACACGAAATGTTTTAGCTACTAGAGTAGCTCTCAAGTGCATTGGTAGTGGCATCCACCTTGGGGAACTGTCGCGAAGCTGATGCCTTTTAAATTTAGCACTGAATTTAATTTTACACTTTAACGTCAAGGAATTAAATGTGCGACCCACCTTAGTTCCAAAGTTAACCTGACATTCTACAGCAATAAGGTTGAATTTCCTATCAATTACAAATTACTTTTCATCTCTAATGACAATAACATCTTCAAGCAGATTTTGTTTGAAATGGGTAGCAAATTAACGTCCGTGACCGTACAGAGTGCCTATAAACTGAGGTATTTTAATGGAACTAAATCGTTTAGATTAAAATAATTTATTCAATAAAAGTCCACGTCAGTAGCCCTGAACAAAATGCGTTGCGAGAACGTTATAATTATCGAAAATGTTTAGGATTGACGTAAGGTCGGGTCACCCACTTATGTCAACTCCAAACGTTTCGACAGTTTTCAAAAAGCGTTTACGTTAGCGTTAAGCATCTTGTCTACCCTTTTCCGCGTCAGTAGTAGGTAATATACTAGTATAGTACTCGTATAGACCAGGATATTCCGTTTTAAGAAAACTTTCCTTTTGACGAAACAGGCGCACAATACATGCCTATTTATTCTGTGGAAAATAATTCAAACGAAGTTTTTTTTGGCTTTAGATAAAGAAGAGTTTAATATTGAGAAGACTCGATTTTTACATATTTAAAACTCATAGTTCATAGGCACCCGGTAAAAGTATACTCGTAAATCTTATTTTTGGCAACTAATTGAATCGTGCTTCGAGTCACTACATGAAGCTTTGGTCACATGAATAGTTATTTATAAAGGGTATTTGTTCAGAACGGTGTTAATATTCCGCACTAAAATACAAAGTAGCATTAACAACACGCCTGTCAGCAGCAAATTGTTTAACGATAGACAAGTTATTATTAGTTTTTCTTTGAGATAACGAGGTGCGTATGACGACGCGTTAGCCACAAACTCACTTATCTTCTCAACGCAATACTAGACGAGTCAAATAGAATAATATTATTAAGAAATTTCTTGCGACACACAAATTTGCGATTGTTTTTTTTAACATGACATAATTTTATCTTTCACGTGAACTAAGCAAGCGCGACACGCTAAACGAGTGAAAATAAACTCTCAACAAGATAGCAATAATAAGATGTTGATGGACGAAACAGCTGAAGCAGATGTAGATTAATAATATATATCAGCATAGCCGTCACAATGTAATTGTAAAAGTCGGGGACTGGCAGCCACTAAATATATAAATGGACAAGATAAGTAGAAATGATCTGCAGACTTTGGTGCTTATCCTTTCTACAAAGACGACCGACAATATTTGAGGTTTGGAATGCAGCCAAAAGTTGATTTTAATGACAGTTCATACGCACATACATTCGTTCTTTTAGTATTTCTCAGCTCATATATGTATAGTTTTAAGTAAGCAAATGGTTAGGGGAGCTCTGATAGCTTTTCTGGGACATAATTTAGGAGTACTTTAGTCATTTATATGAGAGATGTTTATTTTATTCAGTGAACTGGCTTTTTATTATAAATATGCCCATATTCATAAAATTCACCGGTTATAAACATGCCAGCAATCGGTAACAAACAAACACCTCTTTATTCAAAAACTCACAATAAACCTATTTTAGTTATAGTATTATTTGTCCCCGTTCTGTGACATTCAAATGTAATAAAAGCAGATACAGACAGAGCATATTTCAAACGCACTTTAGCTATTGCCCGTTTCTAAAAAGGGAACTCATTTAATTAAATAAATACATAATAAAGTTTTTAAGGATGTAAAAAATTACCACAGACATGTTGTTTAAACGCCTCACGAGACAAAATATATTAAAAGAGCAACAATTCCCTAAAAGAGACCTATAAAATATAATGATGTCTTTATTTTTCCAGTCATAAATATCTTGGTCTGTTCGGCGAACGCCTCAAATCGTCGGTTGAATATTTATAAATACGGTAGCGGACTCGGTAATGCGGCTCGACAGACAGTTGCTAAATTTCAATGTGCTCTATTTCGAATTTCTAGCTTCGGCTTTCACGGCGTCAGAGAATAACTCGGCGCTGAGCGGGGACGGAGTCCGTTCCGCCTCGAGACTCCGCTCCGCCGGCTCCGGTACTTCCTGTCAATTGATTTAAAAAAAAGTCGTATTACAACTAACGCACCACTGTTTTCGACATACGACCAATTCTTCGAAAAGTCTGACGTAAAACCCTCCTGGCACTCAATATTGGTTCCGTAATTCCACGTGAGAGGTGTTCGATGCACGCGGGATCCAAACGTTCTCCACTCGGCAGAGAATTTTAACTGCAGTCGTATATTCGCAGCGCTTCAGAAGTAACCTTTAGTCAACATATATCGTGGAGCATATTATTCCGCACTTCCATTTGTGCTCAGTTTGGACTCCTCCGCCAAATTTTTGAGTTATATCCACATGAAGTGAAGACAGTTTATGTTATCGTATCACATTTTCTGAGAACGTTTTCGCAAACTCCACATTACTATTCATTTGGCTGCATAAAGACGCTTTCAAATTACTCATCATGACTCATAAGTTCATAGTAATGGGTTTTCACTTATATGGATATAATATTTACGTCTGTTTTCATAGCGTAAATATTGTAGTAAAGAAAATACAAGTTAAGCCACTCGTCGCACATAAGCCAAATGCGAACTATACCTACCGACAAATAAAAATAAAAGAAGTGACATCAAGAAATAACGTGGCAAATGAAATGGTAAAGGAAAACCAGTAATTTGATAACCTAACCGAAAGGATGGTTGGTAGACGTATCTACGGATAGGAAATGTTTCTATCACAGCCTCGCAGCGTACATTATTTTGACGTCACGGATTGTTGTAATCGTTTTATACAGAATACTTACCTACAAGATATGTGTTTTTTTTAAATCGCCCAAAAAATGAAAAGGGGCGCGTATTGGGTAATAAAGGCAGTATCTGACATTTAATAGCTACGTACGATCGTGAGAGTATGCTTGGGGATGTAATTGCGTTTCTAGGCGATGCGACATCGTTCCGCGTCTTTATAGGGCAATTACCGCCGTTATCTGGCATTGATGTTGCATCTAATTTATTCATGCTTGCATTGGAATAAATACAAGCCGAATGCACTGACCTTTCACATCCTTTTCGCAGTTTGAACCTCAATTCTTGCGAGTCGCATCATAACATAACTTAACCTATATTCCTGAACAAACCACGAAACAAGGTTTAAACGAAACTTCGACAAAGCACGTCGAATGTAACCAAGGCTCTAGTTTTAATTAAATGTGGGGTTTTTGAACGTGTGATCGCGCAGTCGAGGCACGCGTGTGTCGTCCGCCCAAAGTTAAATTCTGAGGGAGTAGATTATGTTTGAATATTTTATAGGAAAGCGGCAGTAGATAGTGAGATATGCAAATTTCGAGGTCATGCCTTGTTGAAACCCAATTTTGACGTTTCGGTTTACTTCCAGGCCTGCGTTCTACTTACTGCGACTTGCGCCGCGTTCGCAACGTGACCTGAAGCAATTTGCAAATTGAATAACTAGATAATTCCAGGGCCCATTACGTCCTCAGATTCTTTTGAAACGTCGTAAAAACCTTGATGTTGTAAGTGTAGGCCGCTTGGATGATTTGAATACGTTATTTGCATGCGATGATGCAGTGGTTTTAGAACAGGCTATCGATTTAACTAAGCATACCTAGTCCAAAACGCGGATCTGTGGCCGTTATGAGCTGCTAAATATGAGTGAACGGGACTGCGATATATAACTCCTATAGCTCTATCCTCTTCACTGGCTGGGAACAGATAGGTTTTAACATCTTACAATACGGGTCCTGATATATTCGTTCTTATTTAGCATCCGAAGGCAGCTTAATCAAAGTGCCAACTGATAGCACGATGCGTTTCCATCTACTCTCTATTTATAAAGTACGAGTAATACGTTTTATTAAAATGAAATTACTTTTAACAAGTTACTCTTTTCATTTTTATTGTAACATTGGTTATTGAATTTTTTGCGGCTCCAAAGATTTCCTAAAGCAAAATGGTGCGTTTGTAGTTCAGACTTAAAGAGAGGCTTATAAGCCGGTCGAGCTTGCCAAGTTCAAGTCTTGTGTTTCCTTTTCTTAAAACTATTTATCGTGCACAAAATATGCCAATAAAGTCTGGATATTTATTTATGTTGCGTTTTGTTTCCAACCTTTTTTTCTTTGCAAGTGCATTGACCTAAGAGTATTTCGAGACACTAGGGGAATTGTGATCTGTGTATTTGATATTTACGAGTAAGATATGATTTATTTTTAGCTTTGTTACTGGCTAAATAAGGATATCAATAAAAATCCAGTATTTTCAATAAACTTAATAAATCAATTTTAACATAAAACAAACATGAAATTATTGAAGTAACTTGAGTGCATATCACAGCATTAACTTATTTGCTAATGCCATATGAATAATTACTGTTTTATATAGACAAGCTCTTTTTTGAGAAGCTAACAATCTCAACCTCAAAATGTGTAATGTATTATTTTTATATTTTTATCCATTTCAGGTATCTCATTTGTCGAAAAATGCTCGTCAGAGCTATTTTTCAAGGGGCATAATGATGTTAAAATATTATAAAAACGATTAATTACGTTAAGATAAACAGTCTTTAAATAGCTATCAAACGCCAAATAAAAAAATAACGCTTCCTTGGTAAAATTAAATAACATCACGAATTATAGAAGAAATCGGATGTAACTTACAATTAATAACAAATACAATACTTAAAATACATTTCTCAGCGAGCTAAAAAGGCTTTTAAGTAAACGATATTTTTTTACACACTAACACTGCGCGCGTAAAAAGAGCGCGCCCAAAATAATGAACCAAACTATATTGAAGTGCGATTGAGCGGAAATTGACGAAAATAGCAATCGCGGAGATATTGAGTGGACTGCACGCCTTTAATACATTTCGTTATGCGATGATGGAACAAATCGATGTATATGATTTTTAAATATTTTGATACCTTTTCTAATAATGTACGGCATTACAACTTTGTAAACTTATATTATTAAATACTAGCTTATCTGCCCGCGACTTCCGTTATTCCCTCGGAAACTATTATATCTATTCCAAATTTCATCCAAATCCATCCAGCCGTTGCAGCGTGAAGGTTTAAGCTGTATAATATTAGTGGGATTTCATAATATAATAAGCATGTACATATTGTACATCAAAACCGTATCTCAATAATATGTCTGGTATCATTAAAATTTATTAAGTGTCTTGATAGCTTGCCTGAATGCTGAGATTGCTGAGTGATGCTGCGACATCAATAAAAATGTCATCATTAATTTTATTGGCTTTACAGGCATCCCTCACACTTGTTAACGAAACATGAGTTATGGCGACCCTTTGAAACTGAATTTATTTACGTGCCTATTAATGGAAGTTGGCAAAGCATACAATCGTACAAATTATGGAAGTTTATTAGTGTATCAAAGGTTTTACTAATAAGATAATAACTAAAGATAAATTATTTCGGACTAGGCTACGACATCGAAGATGTCAACTGCTTACCCGATTGCACAAAACCAAAAGAAGTTTAATAGTGTTAGTCCGTATTAATAAACGATCTCGACTGTAATGCTCATCTCAAGATGCGCCAATAATGACAGTTGTCTATGCCTTGACGTTTACTGTGACGTATCGTGTGCAGGGAACCTTAGCCAAGATGTGTTAATTAATACCCCCCTGAGAATATATTTACGTATGAACACAAGATATTACTATAACACATACTACCTGCTATGAGCAAAAATCGGATGTTTCACTTTACGTCTAGAATTGTTAGACCAGTTTTGTTAAATAGGGTATCATGATGATAAGCTAAAACCGGGCAAGACCATGTCGAACCATGCTCAGTGTACGGTTCCGAAGCCGCTAAGTACTACAAACATAAAAACAACAAGTAATAACTAATGATCTATTTAAATTCATTTCGTGCCATTTTAGATGATTTTAGTAGGTATAACAAGGTTAATCGCCTGTATCACAAAAACCAAGATGTCTACGTAATCGTGATAGGTTTTCTTTTAAATTCGTTATATGAGCTTTCATTGAAGATATTTCTCAGATTTCTAGTATTTGTAATTTTGGCTGTAGGGAGGGGGGGGACACTTGACTCTACCAAAAATTAGTGGTTTAAAGCTTAATATTCCATAAACGGATCCCTTAATCGAAAAATTGTGTTTGCAAACCTGCAATACATTTAAAAGACCTATCCAACGACGCCCCAGACTAAGGTACATTAAAAAAAAACGGGATTTTATTGTACCACTTTATTAGCGTGACTAATATGTCTATTCATGCCAAATTATCATGGCGAAACTATAAGGGTTCCTAGTTTGACTACGTAACCCTAAAAACGTGTTGAAGGTGAGACATACTAGTTGTGTTTATCAACATCTTTCGTTTAATATATAGTGCGCTAAGTAAAGCTTCGCTCTCATTTGGTATGTTCTATTCATTCCGTATGCTTTGGCTTCGGTGTCTGCGGTTGGAGTAACTTTACTAACGTAAAAGCGTACAAAAGTTCAATAGCGATTCAAATGTCTATAATAGTGAAACGCTAAACTATGACTAATATAGCTCTATTCCTTTCAGAAACTGCTACTTGGCAGGTTTTTACCTTGTATAATATATATTTAACCTCAGGTGTGCAAATATCTGGAATTTTAATAAGTTACAAAAATCTCATAATGATAAAATACCATAATGTTTGAGTTAGATAACAGAGTGTGAGATATCGCCGACATCCTGGTAAGCACCGGCTCAGATTTGTTCCTACAATCAACAGATCTTATCAGTGACGAAAAGTAAATTTAGTTTATCACGACGATAAAACCATCGACAAGAATCTCTTCACGCGGTGGGAACTACCTTGATAATTTTCCGTTGCTCCTTGTATTTTGGGTAATGAGCAAATAATGGGTATACATCAATTTTAAAATTTGGAATTTTCTGGTTATTTCTGCTTAAAAATAAAAATAAAAGTACCCGTCCGACTATGAAACACATTAGAACGAAACTGATTTAAAATTATAGTACTTACTAACTTCCCCATTTCAATCTTACTTTGTGTATTATGCAATAAAGTTTAAATAAATGTGATATATATAATATAAAATGTGTTTTTTGTATTTTGATGTAATATATTTTTATTTTACTACAATGGGCGAGGTGGTGTTGGATAGCTCTTTAAAACCGATGTTTTATGTTAATATCTGTTTTCAGATTTGGTGGACTGTTTTAGAAATGTACTCTAAATATGTTAAATTTTTTGCTACTACTAAAAAAAATTTAAACGAAGAAAAATATCTAATACAAATGTTTGAAGCCTTTTTTCTTTGTAGTTCGGCTACGGAACCGTATAGTCAGCATGGCTTTACAACCCGGCCGGTTTTTTTGGCTTGACAATTCCTTCATTTTCTAACAATATTTTTATTTTTTGGTACACTCTAGATAATTAAGTCCTTACAATTGCTTTGTTTTTATTGCGTTACTTCAATTGGTCCGTTTTTCATTGCTAGAAGATAAGGTTTATTTTATAACTTTTTATGTATGTATTATAAATATACCTTAAAAGCTTCTATGTGATAACTTTGATAGGTAGAAATTACGTTTTTATTCATCATTTATGAATAACATGAAATTAAATTATTTACCCTCATACCAAAGTCGTATTACCTGCTTTTAATAGCAGTGTACTGAATTACCTGTTTGTCGAGAACGCCCTTAGTAAAATTATGCGCAATTCATCCCTAATTAGGGTTAGTAACAAATATTCCAAGGAAAGCCAAGGCCAGTCGTGTGTCAAAATACATAACAGAGCATATTGTTGAGCTCAAGCATTAAACCAGATAGTAATTCATCTATAGCCGTACGAGTATTCTGGGCTTAAGGAACATGTAAAGAGCGTTGTGAAACTCTCCAACAGCGTTGTGCACCAACAAATTACCACATAATGAAACAATAAACGTAAGTACTTCATTAATATCCGTCAGTGTTCATTAGTGGCGTGCAGTCGGACTTCAAATAACATTTCCGTGTACACGCAGTATTGTACTCGAAATGTCACTAGACTTGAAACATTTTGGGGATGCGTCATTGTGTGTGTAATGTTTAGTAATATTCCGACACATTGTCAACTTAACATGGGATACATGGTGTTTTTTTATCAATTTATGGTAACATGTTTACATTGTTGTGATTTGATTAATTAACATTATTCAAAGTAGTAAAATACCATAACCGTTTTTACAATGAATATACGAGTAAGTGTTTTTTATATAGTTTTAATTAATATAAAATTATAAAATAAAAATCTACAGTAGTGCGATCATCTATAAAATACACCATTGTGAATCAATATACACAACCAACATTATGATATTGATTATTTTGTCAGTAGGTACACTTAAAATGCCTAATCTTTGAAAAATAAGAATTATAAATTGAAAGTATAATAAATATATTCAAGTGTCTCGTTATCGAAACGTACAGTCGAGTTCATAAATATGTGTACACTTTAATCGCTGTGACAATTAATTTGTGGCAGAATAAACATGACATTAAATAGACAAGGTAATAAAGTGTACACATATTTAAGAACTCGATTGTACATAAAGGTAAAAAAAAAACAAAAGTAAAATACCTACATTGTTTAAAATTAAAATACCTACAATATTACCTTGGACCCAACACTAACCTAGGCCTGTGTCGTGGCAGTCAAAAACCATCCAAACAAAACCAAGGGATTGCGGTCTTTAACTAAGAATTATACATGCATGCCTACGCACACATCTCTCTTTTAATACTTCCTTAATGATTCAGCCATAAAACCCTTGATGCTTTCATAAACGTAGTGAATAAACTGGCAAGGTTCGATATTCTTTGCTTTTAATACCGGTTGGCAAGGATTAGATCCCTTAGGCTGAACGAAACCGCACCAAAGTCATGTAAGCCGGCGGGGGGCCGGGCCGCGGCTTTCGCCCCCGCGCCGTCGCGTCGGATGCGTTTTAACTGCAAAGATTTTCGTGGATGAACTGAATGGCTTCATGCTGGATTCAGAAAAGGTTATTGACACCTGGTCATGGTGTCAATAACCTTTTCTCAACTGTATACTCAGGGAATCCTAGTTGCTGATAGTTTTTATTTGTAAACTGCTCCTTATTACCAAATAAATTGATCTTATCTAAGTATTCTTTTACTTCGGCAAAATTAGCTACGAAATAAAAAAACACCTTTATGTTAACTCAAACGATCTGACGGACCAATGAACAAAAGGTTCAAATAAACAACTGTCCCCTCTTTTTTGGTCGGTGGTCAAAAGGCAATAAATACCGCAGCAAATTTAAACTATAGGTAATCTGTAAAAAAACTATGATAGTTTTCTTTGACGATATTTATTCAACACATGTTTAACGATTGTCAAAGTTTTGTGGTCTTCTTCCTTCTTGTCTGCTTCTTAGTTAGTCGGATAAAACTCTTTTCTTAAGTAGTTTGTAAGTACTTAGTGATATAGGAGTAAGCAACCGTGCTCTCACTTAAAAGCCGCGGTAACGCCGACTTCACAAATACATTAACAAGGCTCACTCGAGACAAGCATAAGCTAATTTTCCAATTTACTAATCCCGCGGCAAATTAATGTAATTTTGAATTCTATCTCATGGTGTGGCAAACCGCAGCAGCCGGCAAACTTGAAATTAACTACCTACTTAGACGTCGTGTGTATTTAGATGTGCAATCAAGCTCTCTATTTAGAATTACAGGTGTAGTTTTTAATTAATGGTCTTATAGTCCTTAGATGATAGATGCCGACAAAATAATGTCATTTTTGATTAAGAAAGTGATTATTTAATAATGTAAAGATTTTTACATTATTAAATACCTAATCACTTTTAGATAAAGATTCACAATTCAGTTAAAGGTTTATTACTAAACACGTTGTTTGCTTTGTTTTTTTTTAATCACTTTATAGCCAATTAATTTACTTACGTATATTTACTTTTTCGTCGTGTACTTGTTTTTTTTCTATTCGTTCCTTATCTTATCAAAATGCATCTTCTCGGGTACCTAAACTTTAAGCCTGTAAGATATTTTATGAAATTTTCCTTCTAAAACATTTAAGAAGCAAAATATGCGGGTTTCCTTATAAGGATTTTCCTTCACCGTAAGAGAATCCACACCACAGGAAGCACTAACCGCTAAAACTCAACCTACATATTAAAAAGATTACTTTTGACTTTAAAAAAAAATATATCATATCACAAATATACACTTTCGACCTACATTTCTTAACCAATTATACACTGGCTTATGTGGTGGTTAGAATTTGTGGATTATTGTTGCAAAACAAATTTACATCATCAAAAAAATTCAGCCTATAATGGGTTACCATGAAAAATACCTAGGTAAAACTTTATGAAAAATCATGGTTACTCGAGCGTTAAAGTGGCCCAGTTAAGTCCTAATTGCGCCGTGGCCTAGTACTCAACAATCGTCCTAGACGTGACGCACCGGCCCAGAGCTCAGCTCAACTCAGCTCGTCGTCTAACTGTGTCTTCCTGCCGCGGAAGTTACGTACGGCTATTTAGTCGGTACCGGTTTTACCTCGGCTCCTTACGGCTATTTAGAGCTGGCAAGAACTGATTTTTACTGCCCAAGCGGAAGATGCTTAACATTGTTAACCACTGTGACTAAACAAGTTTTTTGACCTTTTTTACACAGTTTTTACGAATGGCTGACTTGTTTTTAATAGAATTGGCTTTCTGACATAACAAAATGATGTTAAATCTTTTTAACTTTATGTTATTACAAAAGTTTTTTAAGGTTATTGAGAAGAGACCGCTAATACTCTTGTTTTTATTATAATTTGTATTCTGATATAACCAAAAACCGTAAAACTTTTTTGTTATTACCAAGTTTTTAAGGTTGTTCGGAACAGTCGATAAGATCGCTTTTGTCGATCGCATTCTGTTTTGTTTTTGTAGGGTGTTCAAAAGAGTGATTTTATACTTGTACTTATATTATCTTACTGTAGATATTTTCATTATTGTCCCCAATTCTCATGGCCCGAAGAGCATCAAGTTTTGTTTTTATCATTCGTCAAGGACATGTTATTATTTAATATATGTGTTTTGAGCAATGGTTCCATACGCATATGCCTTCATTGATTAGCAGGTACCGGACTGCGCAGGAAATGATATGTTATTGGATCTCGTTCTGCAACTTTAACATCAATTGCTGGTCACCGTCATTTAAAGTGCAATTCTACAAACAGGGAATGATTATGTTGGAGGGTTCCAATAAACCGGGCACGCTATTTGCGTTCAATTATTGTTGTTGATCCCTCGGTCAAAATTACTTCAATCGTGCACACACTCACCTCATTTATTATGTCAGTTATTATAATGATAAAAATAGCATCGTAAGAACGCATAAGCATGATAATAAAATTAAACCTGCTGATAATTAACAGATTATCCTATTAAAAACGTCTGATAGGATAGACTAAATTGGTGTAATTCTTTGTTTAACTGAAAGTTGTACAGTCAAAGTCATAAATATGTATACGTTCCCAAGGCGTCAAAAATATCTATGCACCCCTACGCCACTGAGAATAAGGTCTATGTATAGGTACGTATTTTGGCGCCATGGCCGTATAGATATTAATGCTTTATACTGTACAGAGATACGGTAAGGGTATTGAGCTGTGACTAAATAATGTAAGAACCTAACTACGACTTGAACGCGGCAAAAGTTTCCAGTAAATGTGCCATGCATATTTTATAGCTATTGAACGCTTACAAGTCCCCGTACTTGTACATTGTAAAAAACAGCCGAGTAAACAGCGGGGTGCTAGTTGACCGCGTAAACATTAGTTTAACATGACGTCTCGACAGTTCAGTAGCGACCTTTTTATTTACTGCCAGCTAATGTTAATGGCTATTGACGTTCAATTAAATATGCAGCGGTTAGAAGTTAAAGTGAGTTCAATTTGTATTTCTAATATCGTTCTAGCACTAGGTAGGTTATTTATGATATGAGTTACCCTCGAACAGCGCTTGATTAAAATCAACTTAGTATTTTATTGGTTTTAACATTATAGATAGTTAGAATGGTGAAACGCTCCTACCAAGTGGGAGAAAAACAAACAATGCATAAGTGAAACAAAACCGTGTACAAGAGCGAGCCAAAACCGACATAATCTTAATAGTTGGCTAAACTGCTAAAGCTACGAAGCCAATTACAATAAAAAGTATTTGGTAACCATTTAAAACTTCAATTAGTTGGTATTTCGAGGAAGTTTCGCGCTAAAAACTATCTAACTGGGCTTTAAGTAATTTGGCACGGGACGCAAAATGGACAACAGGCCAAAAATTAGTCTGGCGACCACCGTATTAGCATCGCTTGCCCGAATGACCAGTGTTCTGGGCAACTAGCTAAATTAAACCTGCTTAAGATTTTAAACACTTAAAACTATTTGCTGTCGTTGACTTGATCCTTGTTTCTTGTACAGTACATCTACTCGTAATTTACGCCTAAGGAGTCAGGAGCGTTTTAGAGCGAATCTCACAAGAACTTGGCCTGTTTTTAATAACAATCACAGTATCATTTTCTTCGTGGTTTGTTCATTTTTGATTCATTTACTTGAAATTCTAATAAACTTGTGCAAACATGATATTATAGTGCCAAATAATGTTTGCAAGTCATGATAACATATTATTACAATGATATTATGATGGACCAATACCCTACTATTAGCAATGTTTTATGAAAAAATCTAGCTATAATGCAAATTTAAAAAAAGTAGTGCCTGTATATTTATTTCTTTGTAATGGTTCAGAGAAATATTTAAGCCAATACAATAATGACGTACATATCTTTTGTATTATTCAATTCATCTTGTCAGGTACAACAATGCAAAAGACTAGTTCGGCCTTGATTTTTTTTTATTTTTATTGACAGTTTGTCGTTTAGAACTGACCGGCCTTATATACGTTGCTGCTATTTATTTAAATATATTCTAAAAGAATACAAACTATATCTAAGCGTTCTAGAAATTACTCAATAAAACCTGATTTATCGATGTAAAATTGAGTATTTTTACTACCTAAGTGTTAGTAATAAAAAACTAACATCGTTATCAAAACTTATCCCTGGGTATGACATAAGATTTGACAAGGTAGGGATAGATTTAAGTAATAAATATGCAACAAAAACACTATATGTATATAAATTTATCTGTTGTCTATATATCCATTCATGTATGTAAACTCTATCGTGCCTATCTCACTGATTGACGAACGGAAGCCTAAACCGCTGAACTTAGGGACTTGAGAGGGAACAACTATTTCTTAGGGTGCACGTAGCATTTATCGAAAATTATTATCTATATCTCCCTTATTTCTGTTGTGGGTCTGTAACAGGAAGAAAAAAAGGGAACTAGCAGGAAAATAAATGCGAATTAAGTCGCGGGCGACCTCTATCTAAAATAAATCTGCACCATTAAAACACCAAATGAACGATGTGCATTTATTTTATTTAAGTACGTCTAGACATGAACATGAGGGTTTTCTGGTAAAAACATTATAGCTGTGACTGCCGATTTAAACAGAGACATAGTGATGATAGAGTTGCTTCAGAACGATTTTCTTATGGACAAGTCATAGAGAATACTGATTTGAGTTTTTTTTTGTTTTTGTTGTAAAAAAGAGGAATATGATGCAGCAAATACTTCTGACACGAACGTAATTCCAAGGAGTTCATAAAGTCCCAGTAGTAGCGAAGTTAATCGTTTCACTTAATCATTGCACTATTTGCGGGTGGTAGGACCCTGTGCAGGGTCCGTCCGGATCGCTACCACCATCTTATCCATTAACCTACCGCCAAACAGCAGTGTTCGCATTGTTGTGTTCCGGTTTGGGGATAAGACAGCCGGTGTAATGACTAGCATAGAGGCATTCCATCTTAGTCCTCAGGGTTGGCAACGCATTTGCAGTCTTATGCTAATGTCTATGGGTCACAGTTTCCACTTACCATCAGGTGGCCTGTGTGCTCGGTTGCCTTCCCTATGCCATAAAAAAAAAAAAATAATAATATTCAAACATCAAAAAATTACACCAGCAGCTTCCTTTTATTATACGACGGAGTTGGAAGTCCGTCTCTTCCTTACTTGCGAGTCATAACGTAAGTGTGTACGGGCACTCATGAAGTTTTAAATTTCGTGATTTGGAGTCAAGCTGCAAACGCACTGGGAACGCAAGCAGCGGGGAGCAGAGCGTTCGGTCTAATGGTAAGTTTTATTTTTTTAATGGAGAGGGCAAGCTACCACTGCCCAAGCACCAACAAACACCAGCAGCTCAAGGAGAGTTCTCGATCTGTTGCCGGCTAACTAGGGAATGGTAACCTAATTGCTTGAAGGCACCCATGTCATAACTGGATGGAAATACCGCCGAAGGGAGTTCGTTCCACAGTTTCACTGTACAATGCAAAAAGTTAGAAGAACGCTCAAGTGAGCTCAAAGCGTGGCGGAGGCGTTTTAAGTATGGGAACGCGCAACACCGCACCGCTTCCGTTCTCAGTGTTTGGGGCTTTATCCAAACTGCGAACGGTCGCGTAGCATTTTGTTACACGTAATCCGATTAGGGCGGCGACGTCTAGCGGCGTATGCGCCTTGCACGTCTTCCGCATATAAATACGAATCGACGCATACAAGAAACTAAACCTAACAGTAACATAGTCTGGATTTATAGAAGCAAAGTGTACTTGCTTGGATGAACCCAATCGGGTCAGTATGGGGAATTCTGAAACTATAAATTGGGATAATCGGAACTGGCAATTGTCTTTCTTTTGGCGAAATGTCGGGTTTTTGTATATTTTGGCCACAGCTTGCAAATCGTTCCCATCGCTTACACTATCAATTACCGCAATAAATTAATGTGTGCTTTTTTCGAGAAAAAATACATATCTAGTTTCATTGTATTTTAAAACTTTAATTGAAGTATTTCCTTATTTTTTCAAATTGAAACCTAGATTTCGCTTATAGTTTCTAATTTTCCTATACTGACCCTTTTATATTGATCACCACGTGTTCTACGTGTTCGTCTAACAAATCATCAACATAAACAATCCCCTTGACCTTGATTCATGATATGTGTGATTCATCTTATTCACGTTTTCTTTTGACCTTTTAAGGCTGTAAGATATCTTCAGCCCGGTAAAATCTGTATAGAAGGTAAGCCAGAAAAAGAAACAGCCTATACGTGTATCGCATTTATATTGTTCTTTGCACTGGCCTTGCCTTTTGGCTGCTTGGCATACAAGACTTAAATAATGGCATTAGAAATTAAGTCCGTTTGTGCTTTATTGTGTATGGTCCAAATAAGTTCAATAAATAATCATTGAAAGGTTGCTACTGATAATGGCAGTGTTTCCTTACTACACACCATTTAAAATTAATATCTCGCGTTTATCTATCACGAGGGGCGGAATAAAGGATTCTACTTGTTCGTATGGAGGCACCATACGGATAGCAGGCCCAACTCGCAGACTTCTATTACACGGCTCGGTTGGCTTGCGATCAGGTTCGGCGCCTAAACCCCTCCCAGAGCCTGCTACGATTACCCTGATAGCTTCCCTGCACAAGATAATGATGTTTTAAGTAATATTTCAACGCCATGAGCACGTCCATCGCAAAATACATAACACCGCATCTCTTTCTGAAATACACTGAATATTTAGGAGATAAAAATGAAATGAAACGGTACAGAAAATATATGAAAATGTGCAATAAACACCAAAATACAGCACAGTACATAAAGTGAACAACAATAATACTCGTGCTCTTATCGTAATCATGCATAGCGTGACATCGACGGTTAGACGCTCTCTAAGAGTATCTACTAAGCTATGTACTGAAGCGCTACACTACTGTGTAAGGAATGCGACCGGCGTTTCCCGGGAAAGATCTATTTATGCGTGATGTTCCGCACTAGTTCTGTTCGTGTCAAGAAGCTTGTGACAGGGCCTCAGCGGTACAATCGACAAAATATTTCTCTCCGGAATCACGACGGGCAGACTGTATAAATGGAGTGCCTCACTTACCAAACTTCGGAGGATGGCAACTAAGGTGCTCCACCACAATTACCGCTTGCGTAACCCTGGGGAAAATATTTTCTCCGTGAATCTAACGTGTAAGTTATTCTAATTACAGGTTGTTCTTATCAGATAGGGCTTTACTGGTCTCAAATAGTACTCCGTGAGTCGGTGTGAGCTCTTAAAACGCTAACATGCTGATCGTACTAGTAATCGTGGGGACAGGGAGCGCTTTGCATCAGGACTCGATACTCTAATGTGTGTACTTTGCTTCTTGTAAGTATTTAAAAAAATCAGATTACTTTAATCTACTTGACTTGAAACAAAAATAAATATACTGGTTACCGCTATCCGGTCCGTACTAGTAACTGACTCTATAATAAAACTAAAACACAATTCTCGTCTAAGTAAATAAACAAGTCTCTAACACACAATTACAGCAATTTACTGAGTAATTTCAATATTGGTCGAATGCAACTGTAGGTTTACAATAAATAAAATAGTGAAGGTAAATAAGAAGTCGGTTATAGACTACAATGGAATAGGTTTACGAGTATAGAAGTAAATTGAATGATTATAACATTCGTCTACAGCAATATTACCAAAACGTAGTCTATTGAATCGACCATTCACCTGGAAAAGATTTGAATCATTAATGTTGTTCCACACACGAGCACGAAAGTTATATGACGTAAACAGAATACAACGATGCGAAACGTTTTCGCGTAGGAAAATACCGTGTTCACCTTGAACGTGTTTCAGTGCCGTCAGAGGGCGGACTCGGGGCATGGCGCATGGCGGTCGTTCAAGCACATTGTGAGTCCAACAAACAAGCATTGTGGTGTTCGGCGCGGGCGCAGCGGCGCGGGCGCGGCGTCCGGCGGAGCCCGGCGCTCATTGAGCTCTCGCCAATTGAGATAATGGCCTCGAATGCAGATGATTACTGACCCATTCATTGGAAACTAGCTGTTAGTAGCTCGGTACTTTCGCGATTTACATCATACACTTGTATTAAATAACGTTTACGCTAACCACTCGTCCCGGTGAAATGTGTGTTTACCCTAACCCGATATATTAATTATTCTAGTTACAACACGTTATTGTTACGTTTTAATGGTTTGCCAACGGAAACAGATGTTGAACAATTTACGGTTAAATATGCAATAAATACGAGTAGATTATCGGATTCAGATAGATACTACATTAATTTACTACCTATTATATACCTATGTAGGTACCCACCCGTCGGGCTGCATTCGCGGAAATGTTTGTTATGAAGTGCGAGTCGGACTCGCGCACAGAGGGTTCCGTATTTAAGATAATATGCTTGGTAACCGCAAAAGAAAATAGGTACTCATTTTGTTATGAGTTTTTTTTTTTTTGCAATAAGGACCATTTTAACTAGCCTACATTTTAATACAGATTTTTAAACGTTTTTTGTTATTTCTCAAAATCTGTAATTAATGAATTCTTCATTTAATTTCCCCATAAAATATAAGTATTTATCTATACGTCAGGTTTTTTTTTGTTTTTTTCATTAATAACCTTCGGAGATAAGGAACGGTCATTTTTTGTACATTGGCTATAAACCAAAAAATACGTCAAGGTTATTTAAAAATAAAATTTTGAAATGTGCATATTGAGCCCTTTTAACTGAAACCCAATTTGCTATCATCAAACCACTTTCATTTTCAACCCCCAATTCCAGACCCCTTGTCAATAATTTATAAAATTAATTTCATATTTTTTTACTAAAAACAGGTGCGGGCAAGCAAGTTGTACAACTATGCCAAATTTCAAGTTGATGGAATTTGTAGTTGGTGAGAAAACCTGCTGTGACATACAGACAGACAGACCACGAAGTCTCACCATAAGGGTTCCTTTTTGTACCAAGCAAATCATTGCTCTGTTCCCTATAATACGAGTACTAGAATGTATCTAAGCTCAAAGCCAGTGCGTGTGTAAAATCAAATATGTCTGGTTCTTACGTTGGATGTACTTGGTCCTGTGATATTAGCATATTAACGACGACAATATATCGAACGCAAGCTGCGACGCGGACGGCACACAGCTTGTAATTTGCAGGAAATGCAAATTTTCTCTCTGAACTATGCGCTGCGTCGGGACTCGGGACTAGTTTACGGTTAATAACGAAAATCTACTGTCGATGACGAAAAGTTTTTCTATACTTACTTAGGTTACTTAACTTGATATGTTTCTTAACGGCACAAACCCGCGCTTCTGCACTTTCTATGTTTTCGCTACACAATGCCCAGTTTACACTCAAGGTTTCTAGAGTCGCTAGTACACTTGCGTTCCAAAGTTCCAAATACAAAGTAATTCTCATTTTAATTTTGAAAGACGCAGCTTTGTCATTTTGATGAAAAGAGCGTATTGAGGGTAAGTATTGGATATTGGTAAACACGATATTAGAAAAAAGGTCTTAGGCAATTTTAAGTTTTTATTTAATTTTTTCATAAAAAAAATTAACATAATATTAATTTTGTGACTTAAATTTATCATTCAGTATATAACTCCTGCAAAGTTTATTTTCACTTGGACTCAGCCGTTGAAAAATTGAAACAAAACTACGTTCGCACTGGAGACCGAGTTGATGCGAGCGCACCGGAGACTCTAAACGTCAAATGCATTTGCAATTAATTGCTTTAATAACAAATTTCTTGTGTCATACCGAGTGTAATATAATAACGTTCAGTCAGCGTCATGGACTAATGATTTACACTCTAACTTTAGTCGTAACCGAGATTTACAGTGTCATACAAACAGCTATTTTTGATCTGGTGCGACTCTCTTCACACTTTAATAATAGACACGAACCGTTACACATATTTCAATGACTAGCTTTAGAGTTCCCTTGAAATATTACTTCGACTTGCTATGAAAGTGTACTGGTAGTGCAGGGCAAAATGCTACTAGGTTTTACCAGACTGCACGTTACAAAACACCGTTTCTTCGCTTGAAGTTTAATGAAGAAGTAAGGGTAATAATCTAAATATATAAACGAATTTGCTACAGTTACACCACACTGAGTTTTATCAAATTTCGCATGTCAATTGCCGTTACAGCTTTAATTCCTGTAACAAATTGGCACGATACGGTAGCAGCTCCGTACAAATGTCAGCGCGGAGTGAATGGACTCAAGTCTTTTTCTTATTTCTGCATACATCCGCATGCAAGTGCCAACAATCCATAGAACCGCTAAACGCATGTCTAAACATTATTCTGAACTAAAATGGCATTTAAAAAGCTCTAATGAGTTGTAATGATCGTCATTCCAGCGTTTTCGACGTGGATATATTTACGGCTGAACCAATGGAATGACGAAAATTACTGCATGTTGGGATTTTCTTAAGAGACGTTATGGATTAGAACAGAAATAATCCTGACGTAAGGAACATTCGTCGAGATCGTTCTGGTGCGACGGTTTTCTACGGTTATAGCATTCTCAGGGAGCCATTAGGTTCGCGTAAACATGTGTTACGTAATGAAGTTCAATGACGTGACTCATGTTGCCTTGATCTGGAGTATCGGGCTAAGTGGATTAGTGCAGGGCTATCGCGGCACGATGCGCTGCGTGCGCGGCGCAGAGGTCGCAGTGCCGCGCGCGCTAGGTAGGTACGGTTCCCTGAGGTCGTTTGATACAACCTCTACGTTATCTAGATGTATACCTTATTAGATGTATCATTTCAAGTAGATAACCGAACTAGGTTATCTAATAGAGCAGCTGGTATATTCTTTAACGCATCATTAAGACGACGTTCTCGTTTACTAGTTTTCAAGTGTGACATTTGTATTTAAACTGCTAGAGTTATGAATGGCTAGATTAATTTAATGCACTGGTTCAATCCATGTGTTCAGTATAGTTTAGTTATATGTCAGAAATAGGAGTTCCATTTCTGACATTTGCAAAAACCAAGAGAATTTTTTAATCAGTAAACGGGCCAGTGAGCTCACTGGACCATTACGACGAAGAATAACACCACACAACTCGACCGAAGATCAATTTATGAAAGAGACAAAGTAAACAACTTGATATGTGTGCATGCCTCGCTTTGATATCGAACTTTTCGATAGTTCAGATACGACACACTTTAGAAGCAATAACGATGTACTGAGATTTAAATGAGGAATCTCGTTGAGAAATCGTTAATGATTACACGCACATACATATGAAGTGCAACCTGCTTATGACGTACGTTGCACGCGTGTGCGTACCCAGTGGGCCGGTCGCTAGAGCGTCCACAACGTATTCTACATGAATGAGCGGATTGTAGTCACATTGCACTGACCCCTGCATGGAATCGATTGATGATTGTGAGAAAATATACGTGTTGGACCGGCGTGTCGAGTGTGATTTTGTACCTATGCGATTAAGAAGATGAACAGATCAAGTTGGTTTTGAATTTGATATTATTGTAACACATTGAATAATGTGTTACAATAATATAAAATGTGTCATATGTTTTTGTTGTAAGTAGGTTCAAATTTAAGAATAGCTAAACTGAAGTGGCAGTGGGTGGGGCACATTGCTCGCAGGACTAATGGCCGATAGGGTCAGAAGGTTCTGGAGTGGCGTCCGCGGACCGGAAGACGAGCTGTAGGTAGGCCTCCAACAAGATGGAGTGACGACCGCGTCAGGATCGCGGAACCGCGGTGGATGAGAAAAGCACAAGACCGGTCTGAGTGGAAAGCCTTGGGGGAGGCCTATGTCCAGCAGTGGACATCTTTCGGCTGACATGATGATGATGATGAGGTTCAAATTTCAAAGCCCTACCTTTAAAATAAGGCATGATTCCGATGTTGGCCCGTATTTTTGTATTTGAATTACCTTAATGAGTTCCCTAAGATTCATTTTCATTAAAAAAAATATATTTATTTTAGATTGAAGTTGTGCCTAGATAATACAAATTAATGAACAGCGCCCTTAACTGATCATAGAGGGAACTTTCCTACTTCCCTACTTTGCATCTCCCCTCTTTAGATCCTAATATCCTATCCTATCCGGCGTTGGGAAAATCTGATTAAATAGCATCAAAGCTTAAAACCGTAGAACCGAGAATCGGGTGGAGTTAAAGCCGACACTAGTCTTGTTCACATCAGTGGTTTAAGATAATTGCGTAGTTCAAGAATGGATGAGGCTTCCCAGCACTTTTAACTCAGTAGCGGTAGACTATAATTGGCAAATAAAAGATACTTACCTACAATGTAAAAATTACATGTCTGGCAAACTTAGTATGCAAACGGGAATTAGTTCATTAGTTAGTGTTTAGGTATTTTGAATTGGTAGCATTTTTTTATTTGTAGATTTATAGGCAATGTTGTACGGTGACGACACAATTCACTATATTGCCAAATACCACACATTTTACTGTTTGCATTGATTAACTAAAGATGAAAAAAAGTTACAATAACTCCAGCCTTTATTTTCGTATTCAGAGCAGTATTTTAATTTCGCAGGACTGATGGCCGATGGGGTCAGAGGTTCTGGAGTGGCGTCCGCGGACCGGAAGACGAGCTGTAGGTAGGCCTCCAACAAGATGGAGTGACGAACTCGTCAGGATCGCGGGACCGCGGTGGATGCGAAAAGCACAAGACCGGTCTGAGTGGAAAGCCTTGGGGGAGGCCTATGTCCAGCAGTGGACGTCTTTCGGCTGACATGACATGAAGTAATTATTCGTACAACTGTCAACCTCCCTATTTTTCCATTACAAAATGTCCAAGGATCAAAAATAACCCAACATTCTTGTGATATTTTGATATGTATCGCAACGCAATACATTAAAATATCAAAATAATGTAGGGCTATTATTGGTTATTAAACATTTTTGATCCTTGTACTCTTCTTAATAGCGTTCGGCCGGCCATCCTCGCTACCACTCTTGCACACGCAACTAACAGAATAGCCAGTCGTTTTTTCACATAAAACAAAGATTGCCGATCTAGTGTGAGCAACATCCATGCACCATCTCATTAAAATATAAATAAACATAGATACTCGTACCCCTATTTTAGTAAACAGGGACCGATTTATTTTTATTTATATGTATTAGTCCGTTTATTTATAGATCATAGCGCTTGGGGCCCGCACTAGAGAAAAGGTTGGAAAACCCTGCCCTATACAATTGCTTACGAATAGGACTTATCAATTTTAACAACCAATTAAAAAGTACTTGGTCAATATTATAGTTAGTTTCACTTACATAGTTAGTTACCTAATAAACCAAGGTTAAATTAATGTAATCTGTTTTAAACATGCAGCTTTAATTCTGTCTCAAAAAGCTCCTCAGCGTTCGTACAAATATTTTAAATGGACGTGTCAGCACTTCATACTTAAATCCCTTTAAAATAAAAGGTTCAGTTTTAACCATATTTCACTGTACATCCGTTTTAACCTTAGTTAATCATCTAAAGAAATGCCCTTTTTGATTGGTGTTCAAAGTAGTAAAGTCATATTTGTAGGCAACTGTTTGGAAAAAACGCAAGCTTTCCCAATTATGTGGCCACCGTTTCTAGGGTTCCGTAGTCAAACTAGGAACCCTTATAGTTTCACCATCTCGGTCCGCAGCCTAGCTCAGAGACCCTTAGCACTAGAAAGCTGTAATTTGAATACATATAAGTCACGCCAACAAAATGGTAAAATAAGATCTTGATTTATTTATTTTTTATTGTGCCTCCCCTTCACGTAACATGCGGATGTCATTATTTTAATCGTTTACCCCATAGTGTGGTGAGTCGTTGGACAGGTCTTTGAAAAATATTGTGGGTTTGTAAAAACAATTTTTCGATTAACGCTAATTTTTGTTAGAGTCAAGTGTCCTCCATCTAATCTATATATCCTTTTGACGTTGTCAATGAATGACAACTTGCGTAGACAAGTCTAATCCAATTACATTGCTAACAAAACATTTTCCGCGAGTACGTCCGCATAGAACATATTAACTTGATACGTAAATGCTATAGGTAGGATATACTTCTTTTGTATTAAATAAATGCATATCTTTCAGAGCATTAAACTATCCCTGTGCATATGAGTATAGTCAAAGTGTTATCCTTATTCCAACTCTATCGCGCTCAACGGGCAACAATTTCTACGCCTAAACAAATATTAGCTGCCATGCCGCTAGAAACTTCCGTAGACGGCAGATTGTTAAGCTCCGACGCTTATTACGACTAACACTACACCCAAAAAACAAACATAAAGAATGGAAGATTAAATAAACATTAGCGAAAACAAAGATAAAAACACTGATATTAAAACACAGCCCTTTCTATATATATTTTTACCTTAACAAACGCACGAAAAAAGGATACTGTCATACTCCGAGCGTAACCAACGACACTTCTCATGACCATGGATAGGTAAAAGAACTCAACGGTTTTTACATCGATAATGTGGTTTTAGTGAAACTTATTTGAATTAATGTAACTACTACTGATCAGGCCTTTTAACAGCTCATGCAAGAACCACATAAATATAATACTGAAACTCAAATCTAAACAAGCAATACTAATAGTTTTACGACATTCATGTTAAATTATGTCAAATGTAGCCTCGGTAAACATATTTCGCTGCATTCTTGATGTTATCTTGACACCGAGACATGTGTTTTGGCTTGCATCCAAGCACTTTCTCTTGAATCACGGAATTATTTCATTAAATTGTAACTCACCAACGGGATAACACTGTATTCCCTATAAAATTAAGCGGCGATCAGAACCTATCAAAGTTTAGTGGTGGTTTGGGTTTTGATGGTGCACTTTATCTGTACGTGATGAGAGGTGTTCTTTATTAGAAACTGCCGTTAAATAACAAAAGTTAGTGATTTTGTGGGAGAAAGAGTTGGTGGGGGATGGTAGGGGCCTGAGAGAGCTCCATTAGGGCCCTCGGTGGTAAGGGGGTAGTCATTAATTGCGGCAGGCACGTCTCGGAGTGACACCCTCGACTCTACCTGTAACAATACGCTTTTTCTCAGCTCTACATTCTAGAATCGACAATTGTAACTAATAGTCCAATCAAACGACTCTCTGCTTATTTACGAGCCTCGTTCATTTATTTTGGAATTAGAATTTCCGGTTTAAAATGTGGTTAGAGGCGTTTGAGTAAGTGAACGTTTCACACGATTTATTGTTATAAAATAAATGTAAGAAGCTTTTAGAAGGGTATTTTTTCTGTAATGCGGAATTTCACACGCATGTGAGAGTGGACCTTAAATGAGGAATCCTTGTAAAATTTTGTAATCCTTTTAGTGTCGCCATGTCCGTCTGTCAATATGTTCTTTTGACCGTCCGCTCGTCCGTATGTCACAGTCGTTTTATTCAGAGACTATTAGAAGTATTGGTAGGGGTAAAATATGCTTAGAAAAATAGGTTTTTATCGATGAAAGAGGCAGAGAATATTTTTTTATAAATGCCTATTATTAATAAACACTTTTAAAATGACGCGACCCAAGCTTAAAGCCATATAATTAACAAGAAACCTACATTTGACGTATCCTGACATGAACGAGGCTAATTATAGTTAAGATCATGATCTCTCTGCCTAATCAAAGGTAATTAAATATGAACATTATTACTTGTCATAAGTTTATTTATGTAACATTTTTTTCTCGAAATCTAGGGGTATGTTTAGTGATCAGTGTGGTCACCCTATGGAAACGCTGAAGAATTAACGTAAAATCTAAATCGTATTTGACCTGTTATGATATTGTTTTTAACGCGGCCGCTATTAGGTACTGTCAAGTAAATAAGAGCTATAAAAACGTTGATAATACTAACATGTCAAAAAAATTGGTTTGTACCTTCTTGAACAGAGGCCCTGAACCACGCATGACCAGTGTCGGGGCACAAGACACTGTTTTATTAGTCCATGGCTGTCACTCAGTAAGACGAGCCCGGAATGCAGCAGTAATTACTTTTGCCCGCATCAAACCTAATACACGACCGAATTAAATATTGCGTGACATACGAGTGCTGACGTTCTAATTAACTTCCTCTTTATCTAGCCGTTGAAATTAAATGTCAACGTATGCCATGGTTCTACCACCGCTGTCGGTATACCTGCTCATTGGTCGCTGGACAATATTTTATACATTAGACGCGTAATACGATTATTTATTTATAGCAATAGAAGAGCGCTATCAGTCAGTGCTTGCCTATCGCACTCAAGGTTAGACAAGAAACGCGCGTTCATAAATAAAAAGCGGACCGAACAAACAGATGGGACGTTTCCAGAAACCAAATTATTTTTAGTCGCAGAAACAAATGAGATATAAGAAGGCAATAACCCTCAAGAAACGCGAGAGTAATATTTTCTATTGGGGTAATTTTACTGCAAGATACTAAAAGAAATAGCCAAAAAACTACGATATACATAGCCGAGTATGTCTGTCGGCGCCGACTCGTAATGTACATTTTTATCCCTCACACACAGCTCTGCGAGACGGCCGAGAAGTCAATAAAATCCTGCTTAGCATTTCTTATTTACAAAACAATCTGAGGCCATAGAAAACGACGCATGTATCTCGACACAAGATTTTCCTTCTCTCCGTATGATAATTTGTGGGCCGCGGTCACGACTGTGTGAAATGTGTGTATCCACTCAGCCAGATGTGCTCGCCGGAATAATGTTTCCAAAATGAATAACTACCCTCTTACATATCAAAAGTCGATATCATTATTGTTATGTTATCGCATTATGAAGGCTGTATAGTTATGGTGGAGATGCTTGTGAAATATAAAAAGAAAAGTTCATGCTTTAAAAATCGTAAAAATGTGGTATCAATGACGTTTTGTTGCGAGCTGGGTAGGTACCTCAGAGATAATATTATTAATGTTTATATTACAAAGCATGCAACGTTCACAAATAAACTAAATTCCTACGCTCTAATACATTTAACAATAGGTCGAGTTCAGATATTTGTAAGCACCTCATCTAATGTTTTGATATATTTGATGGCAACTACACATTATTTAGTTACGATATTGTAAAATTACGGTAGTTCTTATAAACTTGACGATGCAAGGCCCATAGTCTGGACTCATTTATCGCGGTGGATAAACCGTCACTCTCGCACTTACTTACTGGTCGGAAAGCGACGAATATAGGACTATGTCCTATATTAGGATAGGATGTGGATTTTATCCACATCGATAAACACAACCATAATAGGCCCGATATAATTAAATACAGCTTTAGTCTTTCACGTGACCTATTAAATACGTAACTAAGCATAGTCCCCATGATCACAAAATAACTTATATTAGTTTGATATGATATTCAAATAAGCCTTGTTTTTTTACGCTCGTTCTGAGAAGTAGCTGTACATTTTAGAACTTTGTCCCAGTATTGCATTAAATTTAGAGTGGTTAGAATTTAGTATATCAACAGTAATTAGTACTTTTGAGTTCGACCATACAATGGGTGCCTAGACAAAGGTAAACAAACAAAAATATGGAGAAATAAATAATTAACACACTAAATCATCCAAACCGCATTTACAAATTCTCACGATCATCCCACAAATGTTACGGGGATCAAACTTGGGACCGCTTTTTTTTCTACATAGGTACCTACATAAACTAGACTAACGGAGTTGTCATAAAAAGGAACCTAGCTATGCACAGTAGTACATAGTAGGTGTGATATTTCTCGAAACTATTAAAAAGATTTTGTTTACGTTGGTAGTGGTAGAAGTACCTACTGACTAAAAACCATATAAAAAATATGTATTTACGATGCTACTAGGTAAATATTATAAGTATGAAAGTTTGTGTGTGTATTTATTAGATTGTTACTTCTTCACGCTGCAACGGCTGGCCGGATTTGGATGAAATTTATATATAGCCTGGATTAATCCAAGTTCCCGAGGGAGTAGCGATAAACGACTTCTACGCGGACAAAGTCGCGGGCAGAAGCTAGTATGTAATAAAATGGTGATTAGACTAACCCATTCGGTGCTAGGTGGGCATAGAAACATCCAGACTCTTTAGAGGGACCTAAACTACCTCATATAAAGTGCCACTAACCTAAATGGAATCGTTAAATTCCAAATCTCGTCAAAATTATCTGGAATAAAAATGGTGCTGATTTAAAGTACCATGTAGTATAGATACCTCAGTCACGACTCGAGGAGTAAACTTTTGTTAGCTATTTGGTGAAGTTTAATCAAACGCGGGAAAGTAATACAACCTATCATTTAAATCAAACAATAGCTTAGCTTTACGCGCTTAGCTTAGCGCTACGCCACCTCCTTCGAGACAAATTAGGAAAGTATAATGATACAAAACTTGTAAATAAATCTGCGAACTGCAACGAAGAATTTAAGAAAGTAACAAAGTGACTGGTATTATCACACACACTTGAAAACATTTTAGTTACGCGCAGAAAAAAATGCCAGGAAATAATGTCTTGATAAGATAACGTACCTACCTCGAACGTAATATTTTTGTTTACTTTTCTCATAGTTGAAATGAAAACGAAGCATTTAACTCGAATTAGTAGAAGTCTACCAACCAATTTCTAAGTCTCGTCGAGTAAAGTTTGTATTATTAACTGGTTGACCAAAAATAATATACCTATTTAGTACACTTGTGCCCGAAGACCCATCCCCATTTGGCTCCTAATATGAACTTTCCGTGCATTTTTTAATTATGTAATTACGATTGTACAAAATCGAGTAAGAATATCACCCGTAATCTAATCATGTGAGATATAATCGAATTAGCTGGTGGCACCTACCTATACGAGTCGTCAGAAGCGTCGTACAGTGTCTGCGATAAAATTAATATACTTATCAATTAACCCCACGACATTCGTACTCGTATTTGAACATTGCGACCAAAATATAAAAATTACATAGTCGCTTTACCTCGCCTCACGCCGCCGTCAATTAGCATGTCGTTTGAAGACCCTGCTCTCCACAACGACTCGTTTCATTAGGTCATAATTCATTCAGAACTAGAATTAAACTTACACCTTACTGCTCGGTTTATAGAGTTCATTATTTTGTGTGGTTTGTATTGATTTGCGCGAATTTAAGTGCAGCGGGGGCAAGTCGGCAGCGTCAAGTCGTGTGCGAGACATTTGAGTAATGACAACAACGCAGTGGCGTGCGTCGTCTGAGCCGAACGTTCCCAGATGTGTGTCCATAATGCACAGATTGTCCCAAGTGATGCACGGAATGTCGACAAGATTACGAGGGAAATGAAAGACTACATCTGTCCTCGCAGCTGCAGAACTTGGATCAACTTTGATTATCCAGAATATATTGTCAGAAGCACTATAAAACATTGGCGCTGTTACTGCCCGTCTGTTTTTAGTAGGTATATTATGTTCCTGGTGTTTTAATTCTGTCATGTGATAACTTTTAGAGAGATTTAGCCTATTAACTATAGGTAATTTATGTTGTTACTTTTACGCACATTACTATTTATCATGCGTAATAATAGTTATCTGTTTTATCGTTATCGCTAGTAGCCTCATAATATCAAAATATTTACCTATTAGTTAATTCAACTTAATGAAATAAGGCCGTGTTTATCTCGGTCACTATAATATTTTTAATATATTTATTCAAGCGCAACTTTGATGCGTTCTAGTTTCTTAACTGTTTTGAGATAATGGAACGCGTCAGAGCACCCCATGTAACTAAGCACGCTAAAAATAGTTGCCGCTACGGGGAACCCACATTAGCCACACGTGTAGTATCAACAAAAAATCTAAATTGTTCCATAGCGTTGACTGACATTTCTGTGTTTAGGCGGAGAGCCACAAAAAATGCTTATTATGTCAGATTAAACAGTAGCGGTAGTGGAGGTAGATCAGCGGGCAGCGTTAAAATGTGAATTAATAACAAGTTAACAATTCATACATTTGCATTACCTGAATGGTATGCAACAGAACGCCAAAATAAACAAATCAATATTTTCCATTCGCTAACCGTTAAAGCATTTGTCACAACTTGTCAAATAAACGGACGCCACGGTCACTTGCAGGCAACGCCTGCGCGTATGCAGTAATTTACGTCACAAATAGCCTGTACTGCCTCGCCTCCGAGTCAGCCTTGGTGCACTAAAAGCAAACAAAATAAACCGCAATCCTGTCGTTTATTGCCTGCTAAAAGTTAGACGCTATACAGTGATTTATTTATTTTTTCTGTCTTGATTTATGTGAGCTAAAGAAGTGTTCGCACGCGCGCTCGTATGTCTATTTGCGGCCAAGCTGAAATAGCCCACAAACGAACTTGTATCCGGTTCCTATAATAGTGAGCCAGCTCGAAACTGCTGTTTCCTAGTAAGCAGCCCCGCACGCTTTGTAAGGGGATTATGCTACGATTTGCGGTAATGCGGTCGACTCTTCAGTTCACTCGCTACACTCTTTCCTCTTTGACCACTTGCTAAATCTTTTGCCTGTCAGATCAGTCGGTAGCGGGATGGAATGGAATAATGCGCCCCCATGCCGTAGACTAAGTATCCTTTGAAGCGACGTGGAGCTGAATCTGAAAATGGCATAAATTTTCAGATTCGGCCTCCGATTTACAACGCGAGTGTGTCGGTAAATTGTGTAGTGTTGATCAGACGGAATTATGCTAAACAGTGATTGATTTCGAGTCACAATCACGCAAGTAGAGATTCGTGCTATTGTGACAGTCCCATAGATATGTGGGAAGGAAGAACGCTCAGAGAATTATTTAGATTGAAGAATGACCCATATCTATTTATTAATTTTGCATGCATACGTTTTACTACAAAGATGTATCATTGAATTGCTGCAGCTGACGTTATAGAATAACTATTTTTTTTAAATTATAATCTAACTACACTTTTAGGAGTCGCTCTTTAAAACGCTTCATTTTTGTCTCTCTATGGCTTTTTTTTTTCAGTAAGCTGCCTGAACCACTATTTATGCAATTGCTATATATACAATTGCTTTAAGTTTAAGTACCTATACTTTATCGAATATTTGGTCGTTGGATAAGTACCTATAACATGTAAACGTCTCGGTCCTGCACCGAAAGTCTATGTTGCATATAAATAAATAAATTAGTCGCGCTAAGCACCTGATAATAGTGCAAAAAGTATAGTCTGCAAAAATACTTGGTCTCGAAAATTATTTTTAATGTAATTACTGAGACATTTCAAGTAAAATGAAACACAATCCATTCTGGCCACCTGCTGAGAGCTGAAGCCGTTATCGAAGTAGTAAGTAGATGTTTTTCTCCGGCGCTGTCAACGGCAGCTGTGCTGCTTACTGAAAAAACCTTCTCATAATAATTTACTAGCTTGACATCCTACTAAGTATATTATTGTATCAGTTTGTGATTATGTTAAGGTCTTTGACTGTTTGTAACTCATGGGGCGCAAAAATTTGAACTATTTAGTTAAAATTACGTACTCCATGTTATCAATTAAGGTATAAGATGCAATTCAACCCGGAATATTTACCTAGTAGATTCGTAACAATAACGATAAATAACTTATATTTACGATTTATTGGAGAACCCACAGCTTACAAAACAAGATAGAATGACATAACAAAAAAGCAACGATATTAGACCCAAGTTGGAGGAAATACTGGCACACTGAAATGTGTGTCGAAGACGGGGTCCGTTCATTTGACCAAAAGTACGTTTGACAAACGTATCATTTTACAAACTTTCATTTTGCAAAAACGTGTTTGTGCTTAAACCATTACATATTGCATAGGTTAAATGAGCTTATTAAATAAGTTAGGTTAGGTTACAATATCGACCACAAAAAACTTAAAAATAATACGGCGGGAAGTATCTCTTTGTGAAATGAAAGTTTGTAAAATGATACGTTTGTCAAATGATGATTTGGTCAAACATTAGTGAACCGTCGAAGACACTTTTTGAGTGGGGTTACAATTCTGATTGATTTGCTTAATTCAAATTTAGGTCAAAGTTTTGAAAAATGACAAGAAAAACCATTCCTGGAATCAGAAAATAATTAAGGAAGAAATATCGAGATAATCGATTTTGCTTGAATGTGTATTTTCTACCTGATTGCATGAAGTTCGCGAGCAAACTGCGTCATCTCACGAACCTCACTCAGGGTGAAAATTAAATAAGGACAATCCGTTCGTTCTGCATCAGGGATTTGCCTGTTGCATTATTCAACGTATGCAAAATCTAGTTTAATAATAGATGACGGCAAAGGTGAATTTCTCGCAATCGACGACGGAATTCTGTTGTGACCCTTTCAGTTGCTGAAAGGGTAGCAACCTTTTTGTTTCGGAGAACTATGATATTTTCCTACGTACAAGTAAGCCAAACTTGAATGTCCCACATCTGAGCCCTAGAAATGCCCTTTTATATCTTCTTTATTAAGCAATTCAGGGCCATGTTTTGTAACTACCGAAGATTTTACACGTCAGCTTAAGTCAATTTCATACATTTTATTCACTAGTATTAAGCTACAGCGTACAGGACATCAACAACTCAAAGTAGCTGCTGCTCAAGACTTCACTTGTTGCGCGTCTGTATTGCATTCGTTAGAAAGATGCAAAACTATCTTAGTGTTAAATCACCAAGTTCTTATAGATACAGCAAACTGGAAGGAAGTGACCCAAGACTTGATTATAAACTGAGTAAAGAATGTTAAGCCGAGCCGTCATAAGCACGAGGTAAGTACTTTCACGAGTAAAAGCTATTGACTGACAGGCTCATTAAGAACTGAGGAAATTGTAAAGCAAGAGCATTGAGTTGTACTGAGTCGCGGTCTTAGGTAATGCTCACGCTGGGCAAACAATGCGTTGATAACAACCGTAACGTGTCGAGCGGCGATCCTGCGCTCATCTGCATTATGTAACAACGAGAGAAGCACGCGCCGACCTCCACAACAATTACGTTTCACTATTTCAAAGAACTTTAAACAAATTTTACTATTGACTAACTGTTTATCGACGTCTTTTATCTCTATTTATACGATTCTGATCGGTCTGTTGTTTGATAACTTGATGCCCAGTTTAAACTTTGATTATTTTTGAAATATATTATCTTGTAAAATAGATTATGGGAATAAAACTGCAAGACATAGTTATGTGCCGTATTCGCTAAAAAGTAAGGGTTTTTTTTTAAGAAAAATATTGCAATTGTAGGTATGAATCAGTCAATGAATCAAAAATCTCGTAAGTCCTAAATGATGTACAAGGAATCGGTACAATTCATGCAATCGATCAATGTTCTGATAACAGCGACAATGTGGTTAGCAACGTTATCAAGAACCGCGTTTATTACAAAACTACTAAAGAGATATTCCACAGCGTTGCAATGCAGCAAGTTGAAGAAGCTGGCCTAGTAAATTCCGGAGTTAAGCGTGTCAATGATATGTCAGGCGCGAGATAATAGAGGCTGCCTTTTGTGTGACAACTATGAAACAGCTTACGCACACAGCACCAGGATAATAAGTTTGTACTGTGGAAATATGGAATAGAATAACTTATCTCACTCCGCTGCGCTGCATTGTTTAAAGAGGTAAACGCTTTTATCCGCGTTTAAAGATGACTGAATTTTTTTCTACGGTGAACAATACGATTAAGGGAAGATAAAAGAACTTATGACATTGTCGGCGTTTAGCGGAAACACGAAGGAGTCGATTTCGTTTAGTCGTTAAAATGTCGTTAAAGTCAGAGATCAAGTCACCCGCGCTGAGTGGGGTACGCTTCCTTCCGTTCCCATGGTGTGTTAGACCAAATTGTCCGCACGAACACAATAACTAGCTCTCTAATCTCAAATCGACTCATTAGGAAGCCTGCTGCTTGAGCCACATTAGAGGAGCCGAGGCCTCTTGTCTAGTCCCCTAGATGAATAATGCCTATTTTCCTTGGAATTTTGTTTACGAACTTAAAAAGTTGGAGCCCTTTTTATATCAGAGATTAGATAACAGAGTAAGTGAGCTCAAAAAACACGCTGGAAAAAGAGAGGAACCACTTGTCCCCTAGATTTGAAGCAAAGCAGGATTAAGTTACTTTACATCCAGTTCGTAAACATATCGCGAACGATAACGAGTGCCTATCGTAGTAGGTAGTAAGCTCACATTTTATTTCTGATATTCACGTGAGACTTGTTTTTAAAGATACTATATTGATAGTATAATAAACGCGATATTTTGGTTAAAATCGGCCAGAACTAACATTGATACTGTCGAGTATCTACGCTTAGTACCTACCACAGGTACCTACAATGCCAAAGTGTCAATATTATCAGCGGTAGTGATTGATTTTATTCTTGCATTACCGAAATATTGATGCCTGATCATTTATGTGGTGCCGAGATTAGGAAAACTACGATCCGACTAGGTACCGCGCGATAAGTAACAAGTTTCAAATTATCTTATCGTCATGACACTGCCGAGGTGTAAACAACCTAAGTAAACTTTCCGCATAGGTATATAAATTTAAATTAATTCCATACTAAATTCCGGTCATTGACCAGATGAAAAGACACGACGGTCGGTGTGAAATATGTATAAAAGTATTTTCGCAATATTTCAGAGGTATTGCATCTTAATCGTGACTTCTAATTATGGTTTGACGATATACCAGTGGATCATTTTGTAATTTTAATTTTTAGCGATGGATATAAGCGGGTTTGGAGACGCATTACACGCAGCGTGATGGAGGGCTGATTCATGGTGTGCCCGATATAGAAGCGCGAGATTTGTCGATCCGATAATATCCAAAGCACATTGGCTAGTAATCGCCGATGCAGCGCCCTAGATATCTCCAGAGAAGAACAAAGTTGGCATAGATAGAGGGATCAAAGTGCGGCGTGGGCGCACGACCCAATACCGCGCGGAGCCACTTGCGCACGCGCACGCGCACAGACCTTTTGCGTTGCGCGGGCAATTAGTTTAAAAGTAATTGATTGCTTTATTACGGTTCTAGGGGAACGTTAATGGACATGAAATTATATGTTTAGACTGCATTGTCAGTAAACAATATAATAGTGCATAGTGCGACTGCAACGACAATAACAAATCATTATTTGATTTTATTCTTTGCTGATCTTTGCCGACTTCAGTATTCTAAGATGTACAATTTATTTCCGGATCGCCGTTAATTCCATGCACGAAAGGATTGGAATGAAACAATTTGTATGCAAATTTCGTTTTGTATTTAAAATATTTCACAAGACACCAATTACATTGTTAAAACTCGCCAATTCGTAATAAACCGCATAACCTAAGTTGACGGAAACGCGCCGGTCGGTAGCGCTCTACCTAGTTTGAGGTTATGTTGTGATAACCGTTAAAGGGGAAAAGCCGGTAACGGAAAAGCTAGCCCGAGTTTCAGACTAACGTTGTGATAATAAGGACGGGATTAGCTTGCAAGCGGACCGCGTGAGAGGTCGCAGTGACGGCGGAGGCTGCGCGCGCACCTGGCATGGCCGCCGCCGCACACCTGACTCGCGAAACACTTTGCATCACAACTCGATTGCATCACGATCTATAGCCACCCGGGGACATCTCCCACGCCCCTGTCACCCTGTACACCCTACACGTGCACCTCGGGGGACGTCACGTGCACTGCGTGTATGCCACCGTAATGTAAAGACTACATAACACGACTAATCAGCTGATAACGAAACTTTTCGGCTACCGGTGTTTACATACCGAACTTCGATACATCACTGAAACGCAACGAATCTATCGCTTTTGCTACCGGAAAGTGAAACGTATTCCGCCGTGGAGGCGGGCGGGCGGTATCAGCGGTGCGTGCACCGGATGCACTTTCCGTTGCCGGCGAGCGTACCTGGACTAGTCTGCCAGCTGAGTCCTCCGACGAACATCTTCCTGCAACAAACATTGCGATTAGAGTCTGTGTCGCCGGCGGCGTAGACGGCGGAGGCGGCGGCGACGTACCCGGGGTCGTTGGGCACTTCAGCGGGGCTGTGTGCCGCATCCTGGTTGTGGGTTTCCATGGGCTCGTGGGCCGGCGTGGGGCGGGCGCACTACGACTACGAGCGAGCGACGGCGCGGCGGGGACGGCTCCCGGAGTCGCTCGGCTGCACTACCGACTACCGGCACGAGACTGGCGCGGCGGCGCACCCCTCCACGCAGCGCCCCGCTCCGCGCGGCGCCGCTCCCGCGCCGCGCATCGATTCATTCACTCCGTACACAATTATTCATACAGACCGGCACGACGGACGCGCGCGGACCACGTGAGCGCGCGGCACGTGCTCGACCCCCCCCCCCCCCCCCATACATCTCCCCCGCGCGCCGCGCGCACGCCCACAAGCACCCACGCGCGCCAAGCCACCCCCACATTACACAACTAAATTTAATAAAAGTTACATAGCACTTACCGAGAAACATTTCAAAACTTTCCAACAAACTTTAAAATTGTGAAATTGTAGCTTAATTTACATTTTAAATAATATTGCATAGTACGCTTTACATCACTTCATTTTACTCATTTTGCGTATATTTAATAATTTTACTGTCGTAACAATCACTAGGCATTAGTTCGTTTACCTTTCTGATGCAACGTAATGAGCGCGATAAAAATCGTAAACAAAGAGATTACTATGATGTAAGACGGAACGTCGTTATGAAATTCGCGTCAGTGCGAGCCGAGTCAGACGTCACGCGGCCAACGTAGCCCCGAGCTACGAAACGTGCTACGCGGACGATCGCGCCCCAACGATGCTACGTATGTAGAACCAAACTTTAAGGTTCTCAATTAAACAATAAAAACCCATCTCTTCCAAAGTTAACAAATAAGTAATGTTTTAATTATAAATAAATACTATTATTTTTAAATACTAGTTTATTTTTGCTTAATTGTCTTTCATCATATTAAGGTTTTGCATACTATACTAAATTAAATATTAAGTTATCAAAACAACAAACATAAATCAAAAATAAAATAAATTTGAAACAATTTCGAAAATCACCAACGCTTCCGAAGTAACGTATATGATTCGATGCCAAAAACCCGGCTTTAGATTTATGCAACAAAAACACAGCCACTGAAAAAACAACGAATACATTTAGGTCTAGGCGCGATGGCTCATTTAAATTATTCGGTTGATGATCATTAACCCGCTTGAGGTGGCAGTGTTCGTGGAAATGACTGCCTCCAGCCATTTGTTAAATGGCCCGAGCCAGCCTACAGTGGTAATGGCTTATGTATGTTGATAATCCGCCGTCCGCACCTCACCATTAGGTCAGATCATTCCGCCAGAGTTACACCATATTTGCAATTCACTACAACACTATATAAATCATACAAGTGAGGATTCGTTTGTCAACACATCATTTATTACATTCACAAGCTCGTAATAACAAAGGCGGTCTACTTACAACCATAAACTTTACAACCATAGTCGAGGAGTCTAGCTGTTACACAAAGTACTAGTGTTGAATGGCTTTAATAACACACTAGTTCTAAACATTCACACGTTAGAGGAGAGGATTCATAAGATTATAAATAAGTCTGTAGCTCTGTCCAAGTTAAAACGTCTACCAAGCGTCATGTACGCCACGCCACATGACCGCATTTAGAGTGAACAAGTAGATAGCCTTTGATTTGGACTTCATGCAAACCAATCTGGATGCTTCGCAGACATTGTAATTGGCAAGGAGCTTTACATTGACCAAGACTCTTAAGGCTTCAACAGACCCTACGGGCGGTGGCATACGGCGCGGTTCTTCGCCGGTTGTATAAAACGCACGACAGCCGCACCGTTATCGACAGTTGCATTCCGTGTGCAGAGGCCTATAATTACTGAAACCAACTATCCACACGGCTCAAAACTTCTGAGTGCGATACTGGATTTGATGTAAAAGGTAGAACAAAACTGAATTAAAAATATCTAATTTCGTTCAAAGCAAAGGAGCTTTTATGAGCGTAGTCAAGTAATTTTAAATGGTCTTGAATGTAGGACGCTCTTATTACGGTCCGTCTATTATGCGCACGCATGGGTGATTCACCAAAGCGGCTTCCTGTCGCAACTCATCTGCAGGGACGATTGTTACGTTCTTTTAAATAGAAATGGACCACGATAGTTGGCTACGTTGAGGGAATTTTGAACAATTAGTCGTAACGCGATAGTATAGTTTCATTCAATTTTATCTTTTTGTAGTCTGAAGCTGAAGAATAAAATTCCTTATTTTTAAAAGCTACCACGTATAGTCCTAGCAATACAGAATGGCAAAGTCAAACAACAGAAAAACAACTCGTGGACAACGTTTATAAACCACATCTAGCCTAGCTAAAATAAACTAATTCAAAAACTAATTTTGAATCAGCGTGGGTTTTTTTTTAAAATTAAACATCAACCTCGACTGACCAGGCGATTCATAATTTGTCTTTTTTATTGTTTAAAGTTGGGATTGAAACAATTAAACTCCGCAACGTAAATACACTGTTTGATTTGCAAATATAAAGAGTCGGACGTGGATCTAATTAGGTAAGTACACATTTATTTTTCTAATACAACACACCGAAACTTGAGAAACGTTAAGATTATTATCGACTAATTCGATAAGATAGGAATCGTCAACAACATCAATATTTGAAGTATACACAGCCATAATAACATTAATAACCTACAACTATTTATAAATGGTGACAATTTGACCAATAATGCTGTCATACGCTCGTTCATACTCTATAGAATCGCAGTTCAAATTGACCAATGATATCCCAGATAGTAAACGCGTTCTAATACGACGCAAATTATCGTAAAAAATGCATTGGATTTCAAAAACATCAGAATTTAACAAAACTTATGAACACTTGAATTCGACATAGCCTTTAATTTCCAACCACCATTTTTATGACTTGTATTTGCTTAATAGCAAAACGATATATGTAATTAATTTATTATTTTTGTGAGTAAATTTGATATACACACACACACGTTAGCATGGGTCCCAAATGTCCTAAAAACCCATTAATAACTAATATGGTTTCTCGCTGATTATAGAAGCTTAGCATAAAGCTGAAAGCAACAAATACTGTGAAGGGGTATAACCAAAGGACATTAAATATGGAAATGGTTAAAGCCGGCGACGATTCCACAACTTTAACTAACACAGTTCTGCAATTAAGGTCAAATAATTGCAGCAATGCAGGCAAACTGGTATTTTAGGAAAAATTGATCGCGCTAATTCTAGAAATAGGATTCCCTCCCCCTATTTGGGGAGAGCAGGTCTGGCGCTTGCCGCGCCTGATCCACATGTCCGGGCTAACTATAACCCAGGTTGCAGAGACGAACAGTGGATTCCATAATCGATGCCCCAGAAGCCGATTCTAAATAAGGGATAGGTCGGATTCGCGGGAACGCCTATTAATAATTCAGTAAAAATCTAGCAGGTCGGAATATTTCCGAATTTATACCTAGGAAAATCTAAATGAATAATCAAAAAGCAGCTAGTAGACGTTACTTTAAACTTGATATTAATAAACTGGCGGGATGGACAAGTTGCATTCAACGAAAGGTAACAATAGCAACAATCTGAAAGAAAACACGGAACTGACGTTAGCTATCGAATACATGTTTCCAAATTTAAAAATCGTTAACTTACGCAAAATGCACCTTGTTAAGCCCTAGCTAGAATATCTACATTAACCCCAGCCAATGCAAAACAATTTAGGGGCACTATTCTACTCGGGGTAAGCTTTACGTTTTTTTTACCTGCTCACAAAATATAATTGCTATTACATCCTTGCAACGATAGGATTTTAATTGTTTTGTACAACAACTTTAGACCTTATAATTGTTATTACAATTAAGTAATATATCTTATCTTATTATATCTTTAACAATATTATGACATTTAAAGTTATTAATATAATTATTTTTAATGACTTTATAATATTATGACTAACAATAATTACGATGGTAAACGTTATGGACTCTACAATACGGAACTTTAATTTAATGGCACACGATTTAAGTACCCGTTCTTGTATACAGTAACGGTGGGCGAGTTAAAATTAATACGATAGCAATACGTGTAGACAGAGCCAAAGGAATAAGGCTCCAGTCGATCTTTACAATAATCACAATCGAAGAAAATGGAGACTAAATACTGACCAAACAGAACTATTCAACATCAATTAGATAATCAAATAAAGCTCGGATTTTCCCTTTACAGAATTAGGCTAGATGTTAACAGAGCTGACGAGGAATGGCACAAACGGAGCGACAAGCCTCGTTGCGCTCTATTTAAAGACGTAACGTGATAAAGTTGCCGGGCTAGGTAAAATAAATGCACGTCGCAATATCTGAGATGCAATTTTTATACTTCGCCTCAAAAGAAATGACAGTAACTTCAGTGAAATGGTGACTTCGTCAGTTTGTTTTATATCCAAATAGACATTTCATAAAATAAAATCCTACTGACCTTTTTGAACATCGTTTCGTGATAAGTATTTAACTCAAAACACTTGGGTAAAACCAACTGATTTACAGGATACAATTGATAAGAGGAAAATTACATATTTAATAAAAATTCAATAAAAGGGACCCGTGATAACTATATGAAATGGGTTCGGAGAAGCCAGCGTGTACCTATTATAACTTGATATTAAAACATGTAACAGTCGAAAAATAGTTTTATATAAAAATTTAAGATTTACAGATGAACAACATTAATATGTTGTAGCCGTACTGTAAGAATACAAAAAATAAAAAGTAAACGTTTAATTAGAAATTGGAGAAAAAATATTTGTGTTTATAAAAAATATTTAGTTTCAAATTGCATCCATTGTAATACTACTCCAATTCACACTAAATACCTATAAGTCTGTGGAATATAACATTAATACAAAACCTAGAAATATTTCACTTAATTACTACATAATAATAACAAAACACGTAAAAACTTAAATGTTATAAACACAGCCAACGTAAAAACATTGTACCTATAACTAGCAAAAAAAGAGCGCTAAGCCGTAATAAAAATAAAAACAATTCTTGTAAAATGTTGACTATCATAACGGAATTGCACGCAAGCAAGCTTAACGCATTCGCTGCCATCCGTTTGTTCAGCGGGCCGATTATGGTGACACTTATCGACGCGATAAAACGTTTTTATCTCAAGATCATCGACATTATATCACTGTCGACGTAAGCTAATATGGTGGCATCGGTTACATTGCATTATCCACTTTTGACAACGATATACGACAAACGTCATATTTTATCGACTTTGCTTAATATGGGTGGCCACTTTGGATCGACTTTTGACATCTCAATTCGATAAGTTTATACAAGTGCCGGGTTGGTGACGACAAGACATTTCATTTGGAAAAATACTCAACTCATGTAAAATTAAAGCGTAAGTATTGGATTTATAATATTTTTACTTATTAAAAACCGTTTAGTTACTTATAATAAAGGCGTTTTACATTATAATTGGTATACCTAAGCTGTATTTTTTCGTAGAATGTCTAGATACTACTACTACAGTCTCACGCTGCAAACGGAGAAGGAAAGGCGAAAACTACAGCGCAGGACGATTCGAGACGCGTCGAATCCTTTCGAGCTTCCGGAGGAAGAGTTCCGGCACGTCTACAGTCTGTAAGGAGATGGCTCTCCATTTATGTGCCGAACTCGACGTCGACCTCCAGCCGCACAATAATGACGGTTTACCCGTCTATATTAAGGTAATATTTATTGTTTATCATACATATACATAATGTTACTTTAGGCACAAGGTGAAGAGCCAGAAAATTATTGTTAAAGCAATTCGTAAAAATGTACCCTTTCACAGGTTCTAACATCGTTGCATTTTCTGGCGGATGGTAATTACCAACGCAGAAAAGGGCAGGACCACGGTTTGTGCATTGCACAATGCACTGTGAGCAACTATCTGGCTCAGTTTACGGACGCTGTAATCAGAAGGTAGGCATGAAAGTTGAAATAATATATAACATTATCGTTTTCTAAATTGTTAATGACCCAATGGACCTATAGTTTTGAAGTGAAGTTTATTTACTTACTAACATTTTCATATGTGCTACTTGCTTTAATTTTTTTAATTAAAAAGTCCATCAGTTATAAGTCTTCCTCCGGGATATAACTATCTCTGTACCTATCAAATTTTTATAGGTATATTTTAAGGCTTTGAACAGTATAGACCAAACAACAAAACAAACAGGCACACTTACACAATTATAATATTTGATTTAACCAGTGCACAGTGCTGCAGTGTTATTAACACACCATCCCGTGGGAAAATTGCTTTTAATTTATTTTATATTTTGTAACTTTTTAGTGTAATAGTACTAACTTTTGTATATTTGGGTTATCTTTTATTTAGTTTTCAAGGTAATATGGTTCATGTTTAGCACTATATTACACTCATTTAATATATAAATGAAAATTTAATTACTGTCCTCACATTATGGCACATATATTTCAGACAAGAGTTGTTGTCTTAACTTAGCTCCACATGGATACCCTGCAAGGGAACCACAAATAATATACCTACTCAAGTTTTAATACTAACATCATTTAATTACTACAATAAATGGGAATTTGGTTTTTAAATAAAACATAAAAATAGTTAAATATGAACTTATAATTATTCACAAACTTGATGTTAAATACAAATGCAATTACAGTAGGTATAACTAAGTATTATTTTCAGGCTCATGAGAAGATGGGCAAAGTTCCCTGGAACAGACCCCAATAGACAAGCTGTTGCTGGGGAGTTTAGCGCAGCTTACATAGTGCCCAATGTGTTAGGGACCAATGACTGCACACACATCAAAATTTTCCCACCACCACTTCCCCACAGCATAAACTACCTCAATAGAAAGGGGTTTCATTCCATGAATGTGCAGTTGGTAAGTAAAAAACATTAAGCAGGTCAAAACCCCCATGTAATTGCTCCTATACCCCAACAGAATTTTATCCTTCTATAAAAACAAGTTTTTAATTTAAATTAAAATGCATTGAAATCCATTCAACCTCAATCATTTAATATAATTTAAAAAAATAAAGAAATAAAAAAGATTCATGGCTCCTCCTCAGTTATAATTTGCGTGTCCTCCAGCCTGAAAAGAAAAAGGATATCATTTTATATTTTATTGTTACATTACATTATTATTAATTGTTACATGTAAATTAATTTGCCATAATGATAGAGAACCGTTTTTTTTACCTATACCTAAGTACATACATATAACTTGTAAGAGTTTAGAATTTAATTTCTTATTTACATATTATTTTTCAGAACACTTGATATGGAGCTGGCTGCCACAAACAGCAATGAAATCCTCACCACCCAGCAGCTACCGGCAAATGGGCTTTTACTAAGAGTGGCCCAAGAAAAAAGGGCCACCATAGTAAATAATTATTTTGCTTACTATTGTGTTTTATTCCATTCCCATATAAACAGTTAAAGTAGAAAACTATATTTTAACAGTATAAAAAATAGGATCAAGCTATCTGTACCAAACTCAATCTTGAATTAAGATTAAGGTTCGGTTCAGCAGTTTAGCAGCTAGAACGTAAAAGACAGACTGAGTTACCTTGCATCTACATATTAGTGTGGATTATAAATGATCTACCATATTATGTTTGAGTATGGATAAAATTAAAGCTTGCTGGTTTCTCCTTAAAATCCTATTCTGCTCCCTCAGAATGTCATTGTGTTCTGACTTGAGCTGATTCAGTTTTACTAGTTGTTCTATTATATTTTGTAACATAAAATACAATTGCATTACTTTTATATAAAAAAGTCATTATGAAACAAAGGGCATTAGGTAAGTTTGTATGGACAATATGGTCATATTTTTTCCCAGCGGACATGGATAATTTTCTTAAAATAGTTTAGAGGACCTCTACCTACATATAAATATATGACATTAAATGTCTTTGATAATATTCGAGCCAAAATATTAAAAAGATATACATTTCAAGTTTTCATTACTAAAAGACAGTATTAATAGATAGAATATATAGAATTTTGAATAGATCATTCTGTCATAATAATACCTTCATAACTTTTAGGTATGCCCTTCTTTTTCTTCTGTTCTTTGTGTGCAATGTAATGTGGTAAATAAGGCGATGTAGGCTAAAACGTTAATGTTACCCGAAAAATATGAATGTATAGTTAATAAACAAAATACTTACGATTTTCCATGATGCGACGGATTTCTCCGGGCTAAACTCTCGCAACATCGAAGCCAGATTTTGCCACTCGGACTCGTGTCTTTGAGATCCGAGTGGCCCACTGATCTCCCAGTTTGCGAATAAGGGGTGGCTGGCCATATATTCAATATTTTTTCTTTATTGTACTACTGTACAGCGACTGTAACACAACATGATTGTTTTAATCATTAACAATAAATAAAGAAATTGACAATGCACTTAAACTCATATTAGTTCACAGTGTTAAACTTACACTTTTGTTGTTTGTCTCATTTTCGGTTTATCCAAGAACAATTTCGGACCGAACTAAAATTCCAATACAAACTTTAAACTTTCGTAGGTACCAAACTACTAACCATAAACTAATAACCATAGAATATAGAACTACCGAATCAAGATGTCAACATAACCCATATATTTTTAATAGTATGGCGTCCGCCTTCTTTCTATGACTAATTTATAACTTCCCATTTTAGAAGCATTATATAAAGTCCGCCATTCAACATCCAACATGTGCAAAAATGTATTGATTTCGTGACACTAGCAACTTTTTTGGCAATTGGTAGTAATCTCATGTGATTCTTGTCACACTGGGCTTAAACACAATAGTCGTCGCTTTATCGACGCAATAACTTTATCGACATTGTCAACCATATTAGGGATTTCGATAAAATAGACGACTTTGTTAAAAATTTATACATATCCACACGATAAAAAGGTGCCACGCATAATTGGCCCGCAGGTCTTTTCCCAGGTGCCGCGACCTTTTTACGACTCTCGCAGACTGTAAAAACGCACATACCTACGCGTTCAAGACACTGGGGAAAAACGTTTATAAATATGCGTTCACCGGCAGTGAATGCGTTAATAATAATAAAAATATTGCAACACTACGCATATTTAAATAGACTAAATAATAAGTTATTAAAGCTCACTGAGGTAAAGCATTGCACAGATAAATAATTGGCATGAGCGCCGGTATACATATTATTGCCGTAAGCATAATATCGTCATAAATAACCTAGTATTTTTTAAGATAAAAATAAAGCTTGTTAAAATGCAAAGCCAACCAGTCTTCGTTGATTTAAATATTACAATGATTTCTCTGGTTTATACTAACACTTAAAAAATGAATAAAATTTTAAACGTACTATAATATATATAAAAGCAGTTTGTGTCCGTCCCACGACCAGGGCCCGGGCTCGTCTCGCCGCAAGAGGAATGGAGTTTTGCAAACTAACAGAACCTACAGAACTACGAGTTGCCTACAATCCAAAGTTAGTCACTACGCTACTTTGTAAACTGCCACTAAAGTTGCTATTCAAAAAACGTTACCCAAAATACAGTTCAACAATTACTACTATCACAAAAAATCATACTAATGTAAACTCTTTGTACTCTAATTTGGCACATATTATAAACACAACCTTCATATAGCTTAATTACTAGTAATAGATTTCACTTTAGTGTGATTGTATCAAAAACTAAGCGTTTTCAGTTAAATTAGGAGGTAGATACATTATATCTGCAATAAAAACATAAATGCTGAGCTTCATCTTAACAAGTATTAAGGCCGTATTAATAAACTGATCTCGACAGTAATCCTCGTCTCAAGATGTGTCAAAAATTACAGTTTCAAGGTGTCAAGTCAAGTGTCAAGGTTGGAAGTTATAGTCTGTGTCAATTGAAATCGCCAAAGATGTAAACAAACTATAGTCTGCCAAGAAAGTCATGACATGAAAAAGTGGCAACATTGTAGTGTCATCCCTTTCAAATTAATCTAAGAAAAAGAGACTCCACTACAGTGTTTCTACTTTTTAATTTCAAGACTTTCTTGACAGACTATAGTACCGTGTGACACATAACCTCAAATATTCATCAAGCGTGTTTTTATTTAAAATAATATACAATGAATAGTTATTTAATCTTAAACTTAATGTGAAAGTAAATATCAAGTGTATAAATCATTGCTAAGACCTCACAGATCATTAAAAGCACGTGATTATCAAGTAATAATGGTAAAACGGTTCGTTTGGTTTGGTTTACATCTTTGCCAATTTCTATTGACTGTACAAGTGATCGGTGAAAACGTTTTACCAAGAGCCGATACTGATTCATCAGTTGGGGGGCCTAAAAAATGGCTTGACGTTTTGTTTGACGTATCTTGTGAAGTGCATCTCAGCCAAGAGGACTTTATTAATACGGCCTTTAGAAACGTATCACAATGTCGACTGGTTACTCTACCAAACTTTTACGTAAGTTTAAACGAAACTATATCAACGACACGACGAGTGGATTAATTTTATATGCCGTCAGTTGGACGCATAACGATCCTCATAAACGGAACGCAAGAAACTACTAAAATATACGCAATGCTTAAAACCTACATACAAAACACGAAAATGACCGTAAAATCGACTTACGCGACAATACTCGTACATGTACACAAAGATTATTGTGTTTAGGTGCTTTCTAGGAATTAATTTACTTGAGTTATTGAGTGTCTATTTCACACTATAAATCTAACACTTAGCGGCTTACTCAGGGACATTTTAGATACAATAAACTCGTTCTATTTTCAAACTTGACAAATCACCACTATAGTCCTGCCGTTCTAAAACGCCCGATATGACAGCTCTCGACGCAGTACATACGCCTTACAAAACATACAGGGTAACTTCATATTGGTAATACAAAACACTTAATTGTGGCTCAGTTAATGATGAATATGCCTTCTTAAATTATCGTCACTCTTCGAATAAAACTAATAACTAAAATCCTAGTGTCGTTACCCTACATTTAATAATATCTGTCAGTCGATGTTATCATTCTAATTTAAACATAGTGGTAGGGTGACCGTATTATCATAAAAAAAATGGATAAATCAAAGCGCGTCTGGCATGTTTGCGACGGCGCGCATGGACGACTTCTACGCTGTAATGCGTAAGAAGTGCGTCTCCCTTCTCCATCGTGTTCGCGGCAGCCGGAATACCATCCTGAAAGTGCTTGCAAACCGCTTGGACAGTCCCTTATTATGGCACCTGGTCAGAACGGGAATTGGTGTTATTAAATAAAATGAAATGATACAGTAGTGGTAGTAATTTTAAATTTAATTTTCATTCCAATATTGATTATGATTTTAATTCTAACTTCGATTGTGTTTTGTTGTAATTTTAATAATTTATTTACTGCTACTATTGTTATTTAATTTTATCATGACATGACTGTAATTTTATTGAATATTTTTGATTTATTGTATTTAATTTTAATGTAATTGCCTACTAACATAGAATAATGAACTTTTGTAATTAACCTATTTATGGAATCTAATTCTGAATTAAACGATTATTATTATTATTATAAAGCAAAAAAAAAACTTGACATTAGACTTAAGAAAGGGGTTTAGTTTGGGAAAGCGGTGTCTAAAGCATTGATTTACCAAATTGAGGCCGCCGGGTATTTTGTACTAAGTTGACAGAGTTGTCAAATCAGGCCCTTTTCAAACGATGGTTTTTTCTTAATCGAAGTGTCAGAAAATATTAGCTCCGTCCTTTTGTTTACGACGAAGAAAAGGAAAGTGATAACTTTAACCGCCAAATACTTTTTACAATAAAATACAATACAATACCTGCCCAGGAATGATCTAGGTTACCCCAAATATTTCCGCAGCGACCGGTCGCGCGCTGTCAGCATTCAGCAGATTCCCGCGACCATTATTTTAAGGCCGTATTATAAACTATCTAAGCCTGGCAAGTTACAGTGAGTGAAAGTGATAGGGTTATGGAACTCATATATGTTTGTCCATTTTACTGCCTTCAACATGTCAGGTTTTAACAGTTAGACGACTTATACGTAGCACTTTTGGTGCATATCGTATATTAATCCTTGTACCATCAGCAGGGTGTCCACTCTACATCCTAAAAAAACTTCCCTGACTTTTCCCTGACTTTCCCTGATCATATTTGTAAATTTCCCTGACCAAAAATACAGCATTACTGAATATAAATTTTCTGAAGTCGCTTTTGAACAAAAGTCTATCTTTTTCCGTACATTTTGCCTCTTTTAAAAGGAGTTTAGCTTCATAGCCAATATGGATGCTCTCCGTGGCTAATAAGTTATCCGAGCTACTCAAATCTAAATTTTTGATGTTTTCATCAGAAGTGGCCTCAAGTTTCTTTGTCTTTACAATTTTTGCCATTAAGTTTTTTACTAACTCTAAAAGGGCTCCGTATAAAAACGGTACCAGAGGTTTATTCCCTTGAAATCGCCGTAAAAACGGTTCACAGTCACCTACAACTGACCTTACACTTGCCAATTGCGCTTTCAGCAAAGGTTTTTTCATAGCTGTTTTTAATGTTTTCTTATTTTCGCTTATAGGTACAGAATCATTATCAACAAAGTCTTTTACTTTATCGAAAACTTTTAAAGCCCTCTCTAGGCATGGACCATTCTCAAGCCATCTTATGGATGTGAACTTAGTGGGATATTGTGTACCTCCAGTTATTTTTGTATAAAGTGCTCGACGAGCTGGGCTGTCTTTGAAATAATTGTACATTGTTCTCAAAACTAGGTACACGTCCCAGCCAGCCTGCTTATGTCCGGTCTTGACAGCACCACTGACGGTGTGTAAACCACATACTCCTAAGTCAATTAATGAATTATTATAATTTTCTGCAGCAAGTTCAGTTTTGAGTTTTTTTAGAAAGCTAAAATTCACATTAGGTCCATCCATTGAAACTTGTAACAGTTTAGCAAGGTCTAGGTCTGACAAACCCTCTCCATTTGGCATTTTTGTGCGACTTTATTTAGGCTCTCGTCGAAAGCAACCACAAAAAAATTACACTCTTTCATTCATTCATTCATCAAAGCAAAGATGTTTTTATATATGGTGCTATCCCGTGATTTATTACGTACGCGACCTTTGTTTTGCCCATTGATAAATTAAGTGCTATCTTGCTGTCATGAAACATTATTTTAAATGCTGCAGAAGTCCTGTCACAAGAATTTAGACTCATTTTATTAAAAATTACCTGTAATGCCCAAACAATTTCAGCGGACGTAACCGAATCGTCATGATATGTGAAGTCATAAGCAGTCTTGGGGTTCAATGTAGAGATTTCGTCTGTCGATGTTGTTATACTAGGAGTTGCACTTGTACTAGGTTTGATGTCATTATTGTCGGATTTTCCAATTCTTTTTTGTTTAAATATAGAAATAGGCTGTTTTTTTTTTTAGTTCAACCGTTTTTATATGTTTTGGGCCTTTTCCATGAGACACTACTGCTTGCTTGCCCATATTACTTAGTTTAAATGTTCTGCAGCACACTTTACAGTAGCCCGATAAGGGATCTTCAGGGAAATCGCTTAGCCAATCCACAAAATCTGGGTAAAGCTTTGCATCTAACCACACTCTATTAAATGTACAGTGTTTTCCACTCATTTTGTTTTCACACTTCACTTTTATATAGGTATACTTAAATCACACATATATTTCACTTTACTATAACAAACAGGACACACACATTGTAGGTACTAAAAAAGAGAAATCTAATTATGATAATAAATCATATTATAGATCCCTCCAATGCTGAAAATCAAATGCATCTATAGACTGGATTAAGGTCAGCTAGAGCATGAAGTGTCCCTCATTTAACAATCACTGGACAGAATTGATGTTGGTTGGAAGTTGGAATGAATATGGATGGAAAGTATCTTTTGAAAAAAAAATCCCTGACCTCCCCAGAGCTTCCCTGACTTTCCCTGACTTTCCCTGACCACCCTTAGCTTCCCTGACTTTTCCCTGACTTTCCCTGACTTTCCAGAAAGTGGACACCCTGATCAGCAACACAGTTAACTGACCATTTGTGTATCTTGGCACCTTTTTAGTTTTTAAAAAGGTTCAGTTAACAGAGATGCTTGTATAAGCCCAAAGTGCAAAGTTTAACATTTTATAAATATACTTACATAATTTTTGTTAAACAAATAGATTATCTTACACTATTTTTTTTAAAACTAAATAAACTTTTCTATAATTCACTTTTTTAAAGTTTCGCGGTTATTATTCATGATAGTAACAACATAGTCTTAAAAAAATATCAGAAACTCGTGAAACACCTCTTTCATTCACTTTTTAGGGTTCTGTAGTCAAAGGGTAAAAACGGGACCCTATTACTAAGACTCCATTGTCCGTCTGTCTGTCTGTCTGTCACCAGGCTGTATCTCATGAACCGTTGTAGCTAGTTAGATGAAATTTTCACAGATTATGTATTTCTGTTGCCACTATAACAACAAATACTAAAAAAAAAAAAAAAAAAATTAAGGTGGCTCCCATACCATAACCGTCAATTAAAAAAGAGCTACCATAATGGCAAAATATGATAAAGATATAAAAGTAATATGGCCATAAAGTTTGGAAAAGTAACCAGCCGATGTCATGAACAATATGTTGTTTTTAAAATTAATTCGGCTCTTCCCATTTGTTATCCCGCACACCTTTGTTGCCACTTTGAACTCTATTCATCAGGAGTAAGGCAGCAAACTTGGCAGCTAGTAATAATTGTGAATAGTCCGTGAACAGAATTACTGCCTGTTTCACAATAGACAAGTATAGCATATTTGACTGATAACTTTTGCCCTTTCTCTTTCTTACACTTGAAAATAGACAAGGAGAGAGCCAATTGTAAATGGCAGATAAATTTACTCGTCAATTGTGAAACAGACCCTTAGTGAATAACCATATCGTCCCTTTACTTTCTCGACCTCGTACCTGATCGAATAGTTAAGATAGGAAAAGCACTCAAGTTACCTAAATAATAAAGACTACTTTCCTTTCTAACTATTCGATCAGATACGAGGTTAAGAAAGTCAAGGGACGATATGACATCGTTTTTGGTCAGTATAGTTCGTATTTATCTAGCTTTCTCGGTCAGCTTTAGTACCCATCGCCAAGTTAATTAAGGAAGCAACACAAATACTGACTGGCACGACCAAAAACGATGTCGTACACTAAATCTGCCGTTCTAAATAAATAAATAAATAAACTAAAATTATTATATTTGGTTTCCAACAATTACTAACTATATTTTGAACGTAGCTCCGTTATAAAGCAAAAGACACGATCATTGTCCGCGAAAAATTACAAGCGTAAAATGCGAATCGATGTATAAACTGTTATCTTAATAATCTAAGAACTATGGTTATCATTGAGATCAAGTATTATTTTGGAATAATTGGGAATGTTGGAATATAGAGTAATATTAATTGTTGTTGTGTTTAACGCTGTCGGCATTGGACGCGAGCAGAGCCGACAGCGTGGCGTGCGTGGCGCTGAGCGTGCCCGACGTCGGGCTCATTATGTTCGAGGGCGGGTTCCCCATGGCGTTGCTCAGGATGGCATTCCCGGAGCTAACGATGGTCACGTTCGGCGGCGGCGTGGACCCGCTCGCGAAACCCGTCGACAGTACCTTTTGTGTGTTATGCATCATGAACGACTTGGCCGCCCCGGCGCTACCGAGAGTGAGCACTTTCTTCAACATCACAGAGGAATTACAAGCGTTATCGATCATGTCTTTGGTAGTGGAAATATTGTCGTAGTCCCCGGAACTGGCAGATACGACGGTGCTTATTTTAGGCGCCGACGTTTGCATCGGCGGTTTGACTGTTGTCACGTTGAACGACATGCCGGACGTAACTGCGGTCCGGTTGAGAATGTTCCGGGAAACTATGGCGTTGTGTAGGATGTTTCCTGTGGGGAATGATTTGGATGTGACATTGACATACTGCACTGGAGTCGCGTTGGTCGTTCGTGAGCCGAAGCCGATGATTGTGCTCGCTGTCCCTTGTGACATTACGGTGCTGAACGTACCGGTTTTCGTGTTGATTGGTATTCTGAAACAAAATTAGCAAGTTACACATCACAATGAGAAATGAGAAAAACAGTAAACATATTATTGGTTTACCCTTGAAATATCGAAACTCATTTCATAGAAAGTTTCACTTCGCCGAATCTTCATTTTATCGACAGGCATTTCAACGTGGAGGTGCTTTTTATTTGTAGTCTCTAGTCTAACTTAACATAACCTGCGTAACGAATGGTTAAGATAACCTGAAAACTATAAGGTTTCAGCAGAAATTAGCTTTCGACGAAATTAAATTCGGTGAAATGACTCATTCGATGAAATGTTTGTCGATATTTCAAGGGGGATTTATATTACTAAATATGATAACTTTCGGTGAACATACAATTAGACCGACATATTCTTGTCATAAAGATTTTATTATCGACTATTTTTGACATTGAAAATGTAGTGATGTTTTGATAGATTTGATTGATAAGAGAGGTTTTCGTCTCTGTCGCACCCAGCATTACAATACGATGATGATAATGAATACATATTCAAGCTTTTTTATTAAACTAATTAGAGGTAACATTATTCGCATCTGTATTCAATCCTCTATCTAGAGACAATTATAGTCAGGTATGCTTATTACCGCCAATGACCATACATTGGCGTTCTGAATAGAAACAAACTTTACATTACAATGCAACTTTAAAAGAAGCTTGTAAAAAACTGTCACTATTGACATATCTTGAGACGAGCATCACAGCCACGATCATTTTATTAATATCTCCTTAAGACTGCATTCAGCGATGACTCTGTTTAGCGAAGACACAAGGTTTAGTCGTCACTTTTCGGTATCAATTTGAGAGATTGCTACTGCTAGAGTAAAGTGTGTGACGCGTGCAGTCATGTGCATAGCAATGAGTGTTATTAATATGCAACATATCATTCATATCACAAACAGAGTAGGGGACAATACACAGCCTTGCGGTACACCAGTTTCCACGGGCATGTCATTGATGGACATTTTAATGCTTCACGCCGTGAGAGAACTGGTCGCCCGTTTGCATTGCATTACATTACCACCACCTACCACAACCATTTCCAATACCTGAATCATCGATGTTTTCTATTTATACAAGTAAGTATTGTCTAGTACGTACTCATAGCTTAGAGCAGTAGGATAATTTAAAGATTATGTCCAGATATTTATAGTATGTATCGTTGAAGTATGTGTTACCCGCGTATCATCTGCGCCGTGGAGCCCGGGATGCTCTGGATGGTGACGGTGGCCTGCGGCAGGTGCAGGGTGCGCGGCGGCGCGCCGGCCGCCGTGTAGTAGTGCACGGTGCTGCCCGTGACGCGCGGCGCGCCCGCGATGTGCGCCACGGGCACGCTGTGCACCATGCCGCTCGTCGTCGATGCCACCGTGATGCATTTAGTCTGATTGCTGGAATACTGGAACAAAAATTATCAACCAGTGTTTCTGACTCTAGGTACTTATTTTTCTGATCATCTCGGAATAGCAAGAATCGGACAGGTTTCAATCGCAAGCACATTTTACAAAAAAACGTTCGTATAATTCCCGCGATGAACGTTTGTTTTATGTTGTTGATAAGATATCATAGTATGTTTTTTAAATAGCGCAATCTACTCAAGACCCCCCCAATTTCTAACGCATTCAATGTCAAAAAGCGAGGGTTTAACTCTGAGCGTAGAAAAGAGTCGTTATTCGAATGAGGAATTTTGTCTTATACTTGCTTTCATTTGTAATAGGGATAGGTATAGGAAACATAAATAGAAGAGTTGTGAGTATGACTATGGATGCATATAGGGTAGAGGAAGAACGTAAAAACTTTGAATGGATTGCATGAAGCAAGACATGTGTATGAAACGTGTTAGTGCTAGAGTTAACAGTGGATAGAGGAGAGTAGAAGAAGAAAACATGTTGTGCATGGACAGGAAGTATGATGGTTTTGATTGAAGCTAGAACTTTTAAGTAGATCGCGCCACTTCCCGTTAGTACGCAAAAAATAAAAAATACTTACATTGCTGGTGTTCAAAGTAGGCCCTAAATCAAACTCATCGCCCACAAGCGTGATCGTATCGGGATTGGCACCTGTCAACTTCTCAATCGTTTTCCTGGCATCGGCGTCGCTCTCAATATTGCCTAAATTTCTACTGAGGAACTCGATATCAGATTCGAGCAACCCATCCACCAAGTGGTTCTGCTCATCATCGCTTTGCTTGCAAAGAGAAAAATCATCGTTTTCAAGTTTAATATCTTCAACCTTGATTCCATCAATATCATCAATATTTTCAACTTTGATATCATCTACATCGAGATCTTCAACCTTTATTTCATCTACTTTAATCTCATCCAAGTCTTCCACCTTAATTCCATCTACTTTTATGTCTTCAATGGTTTCTACTTTGATATCAGCCAGATCGGTGTCATCTTTCATTGTCGGTACGTCAGCAAAATCTCTCGTGTTATCAGTGTAGCGTGACGCATCGAAGGAATCATAGGTATCTTGATCGGGTTCTAATTTTATCTCTGATTTGAACTTAACTTCGTCCAGGTTGCTGGTGCAAGGCATTGGACTGCCAGGGTTGCTGATGTCTCCACTAAGAGCACGTTTAATTACGTATGCTTTTATCTTTCTAAGCATAAAAGGAGGGACTTTGAAACCAGTAAGCTCTCCAAGCATCGGTAAAGAGTTGTGTCGATAGGCTTCACTGTTAGCCAGTTCTTCGATGTCCTCCAGCACCTAGAAACCCAATAAATATGTTCACTCGTATTTTTTAACAAACCAATATTACCAAGATTATATTATTTTATTTTATTGCTATGAATAACATCCTTAATATCGTAGTACTAATAACTGCAAATGGTTACAGCTTAACAAGTACAACGGTCGGACCTCAAAAGTCATTTTATGTCAACAAGATTAAACAAGGCTGCGTGTTTCCTCATTTTGTTTAAACTTTAATCTTAAATGCTAGAAATAATTCACAACAATGCAGGAAAAGTTACATGTTACAGTTTTATATTACAGTTCAATAGAAAAATAATAAATAGTAAGAAAACACAAAAATTACAAAAAAAAGGAATTTAATGAATCCAAAAATATTTTGAAAGGGTGATGGGCAATTTTGTATGGACCCCGTCCCCACCCTCCAACAATAACGTGATGCATGTCTATATGTTCATTAGAACCCAAAAAAAAAACTTATTTTAGTAGCAAAATTAATAGGATTTTTTAAATGAAAACAAGGGCCAAGCAAGGGAAATCATCCATATATCGACGGTTCTGTGACTCAACCTCGTATATATAATATCGTCCAGTATAAACTGACACTCACCAGGTACCCTAATGCAACTTCGTGCGTGTCAGTTTATAATGGACATTATTCAATATACGAGGTTGAGTCACAGAACCGTCGATATGTGTTCATTTTCAAATAAAATCCATACTATCGTATGGAATTTGGATTGATTTTCCAAGAAAACCCCATACATATGGTGATAGTCGCCATAGTAAAAATACATCATGTTACCAAGATCTATAAACTGGCACATGTTTCATCTCTGTTGGTGGGTGGGAACATTATTTTTGACGTGTTTCCGTACTGTCAACGTATTGATAGCTCTTATTTACTTGACAGTAATCGCGACCGAGTCAAAAACAATACCTAACATGTAAAGGCAACGTTGAATAGAGAGAGACCTAGGTATGTATTGATAGCATATTGCGCGGTCGCGTCGAATTGGCTTACTTGTTCATATAATTTTTTGAATATTGTTGGAAACGGACATAATAATTTAAAAAAAAAGACAAACAATAACTTTGCACAAAGGGTATTTAATAGTTACCATGATATAAGTTTTCCCGCCGACCGCGTTGACGAGGTTGTGGCTGGCGATCCACTCCTTGTCGGCGCTGTCGGCCGGGTAGCGCAGCAGGCCCGCATGCCGCGAATACAGACGCCCGCGGCAGTTTCCCAAGCCTAGCACCTGCGCAATGACACAAAACACTTCTGATATTCTATTGTATCTGCAGGGCGTCTGGGATATAGCGGTGAATCTTCGAAGGCAGGGTAATTTTTCACGAAAGGTTTTTATGTAATTACAGTGATCGGATTAGGTAGCGCCATTTTACGGAACTTCGGTGCGTAAAATCACTATGGGTATAGCTTTTTACCCCGGGATCAGAAATGTTATAATTTAACTATTATTTTGGTAGCATATAATATAGCATTGACGAAATATTCAGACACTAGTTTTGACATTCATGCAAACAAAAACAACAAACCGTACGTCTTATCTTTTGGTATTCACATATTGTATTTCAAAGGGCATTCTTAAGAGGACGCATATGAAACATTGCCGGTTTAGTTCGCTGTTATTATAATTTCATAGAAAATAAGAAATAAAAATGTAAAAATAATAATTACTAACGTAATAATATTCATGCAATATAGTAGATACTGTTGTTGTTTCGTGGTTTATTATATGATTTTACTATTGTTACTTGTATCTGTTAAACATAAGTTAAGTAGCAAGTACCGGAATCCCCAAAACCCGAAATGGCACTACCTATTCAGATCACCGTTCACCGGTAATTAGGTATTGTTTTAGAGGCTATTGTTAACGCAAAAATAATTCGGACAATTTTGGCTGATGTGTGGTACGAAAATCTTATCATAAATAAGAACCTGTTTTCAGTCTTACCAGCCCAGGACAGACCATCAAACAGCCTCTTCATATCAACACTAACTGAATGCAAAATTCTTAAGGATGGAGATGTAATATTAATTGGAGACAGACATGGAGGTTTACTAACTCAGACCAAAAATGTAAAACCTGTAACGCCACTTAAAATAAATTACATTTCTGATGAGAACTTGATTCAGTTATGGCTAAATGATTGGCACACCAGAATAAAGGTCATGTAAATAATGTAGTTGATGCAGAACTAGGTAAAGTAAAGCTGAAGCTCGATAATGAAACATATATGGTAAAGCACATGGACTAAAATTTAGTATGTATGAGACTCTTTTGTAAGAAACAAAAGTTCTTCGAAGACGATTTCAGCAAATTTAGCATCGTTGAAAATCGGAAGTTCGAATAAGCTAGAACTTATGCTTGCCGAAGTAAGAGCATCCGGGTTCATGGTAAAAGAGTTTGTAGGTGATAACGGTGAATTTGGTAATGAAAACGTACGAACAACATTACAAATGTATGGTATCAGGCAAAGACTATATTGCCACATATACCTATGCAAAACGTATGTGTTGAAAGAGACAACCGGGCAGTAGTTGAAGCCATGAGAACGATTATGCGTGCTAATGATCTGCCACAGGCTCTATGGGCAGGGCAGAACTACTTGGTCCAACAGTGTTTTCAATAGAACAGTCCCAACACCTTTGGTCCAAGACCACCAAGTCACCATACGAGATCTGTCATGATAAGAAGCCAAGAATGAAGCACTTGCTATGAGGATGCACATATTCCAAAGATTACTAGGAAGTAATTGAAAAAATAAACCGTAAAAGGCGTCCTAGTAGGCTACGACAGCGAAGGAGGCTATATAATTTGGTCGTGAAAGAAGACCAAATTTATTCGGTCCTGAGACGTCATATTTTAAGAGAACACAGTGAAGACTAGCAAAGAGAAAGAGATAACAATTCCTTTTGCTGTTATTTTAAGTTCTTCTGCGGACTGTTTTCCACCAAATACTATGGAATGTCGACTTCCGGAGGAAAATCAAACTTACATACAGTAGAAGCTGATGAAGTAGTAGAACAAAGATCAAATAGTAGAGAAGAACGTAAAGAATCAGAGAGACTAGGAATTTTGCAAACAATGACATTAAGAGATCGTTCGACACTAACCACAAGATTTGATTATTTAACTGATTGTGAGTTTATCGAAACCAAGGAACCTCAGTCATTCAAATAAGCGATTCAATGCCAAGAGGGATAAATAGAAACTTGCTGTGGATGATGAAATCAAATCATTAAAAGAAAATGAAACATGAAATTAAATCCGGGACAGACGGAGGATATGGCGAAAATATAAGGGTTCCTTGTTCACTACAGAACCCTAAAAAGCCTTACCTTAAATAAATTTACCTTATTAATTGTTATGTGTCCAGCTATTGTCTATAAAAGCATGTTTATTGTTGTCTAGTGCAAGCATACAGCTTAGTTTATGACTAGATCAATCTGTGTGAGAAAACTAAATAACATTATCTATGAACCTTATGAGCATGAGATCCCATGATGAATAGAGTTTCCTGGGTCAGCCGGTTAGGGTTCCACTTCTCAGGATCTCTGTATGCAGATAGTGGCAAGGGTGATGAGGATCCACTATCTGAGGTGTCTTCCTGTTTTATCTTCTTGCGCTTGAAACACGCGTCAAATTCCGACTCGGATTCCTTACGTTTGCTGTGCGATGGACTCTGCAACTGATGAAAAAAAAAGATTGCTATACATTAAGCAATGGAAAGTTGCCTAATTATTTCTGAACTGTATGTTCAACCAGATACCTCATTCTTGGACAGTCTGGTAAAATAACCTTTTACCTACGTTCAGTAGTAGATAGTCACCGTCATGAATGGTGATCCCAAGGAAATAGTGGTTTAACCAGTCATACAAGCACCGTGTCACAATGTACAGCAGTGACTTACTTTGAAACCTCTCTACGACGTATTTATGTATTATCCTAGCTTCTGCCATACGACATATTTATGTTTCGATTACTATGGTTATTCTCTCGAGAACGTGTTAACCCAGGGTATAAGCTATTTCCATTTCAAATTTAATTTAAATCCGTCCAGTCGTTGCAGCTAACAAAGTAACGCATATAAACTTTCGCAATTATAATATTAGTCGGATTTGCTCAGTGAACTTAATTTCATTAACAGAAATTAAATGTAGGTACTTATTCTTTATTCATGCATATAATATGAATGTGTCATTTTTTAGTTTATTTATTTACCTGATGGGATCTGAGATCAATAGATATTGCATTAAAACTGTAATTCTAAGCCTGCAAATTCGTTGCCAACGCCAAGGACTAAACTCCAAAGCCATGTTTTCGAAGCATTCTCTCCAATACCTGTTTATTTCATTTTGTCTTAAGAATTCATTTTAGGAAGATGTTGAAATACTTACTTGTCTATTTTTAGCATCAGCACTATTCGAGTCATCACTGGTTTCAGAAGGGGGTGGGGCCGGTCTGGACGGGGTGGTATACAACAAGCGTGTAGCATCCAACATGGCTCGGCAGATAGCTCGTACCTTGAATCATGAAAGCAATGATTTTTTTTTGGCAACGGTTTGTTAAATAAATTATGCTCCTGGAAACCACCGAAAACAGCAGTATTTAATGTTCTCGCTGTTAGTCGCATTTTTATCCATTCCAAAAATCTAATTCGGGGGCTATTTTTCCCCTCCGGGCCGGATATAAAAACAAACCTAACATAACCTACCTACGTATTGCGATGTAATTACTATTGTGAAAATTTGTGGTGGGAAAAATTTGGAACGGAAAAAATACGGATAGTAAAAATTACGAACATAAATAATGATGTATAAAAAATCGCTACATGAAGAAAAGCGATTAATAAAAATAACGATTATGAAAGAACGCGATGTGAAAATTCGCTATGAAAAAATGTTTTTGTGAAAATAATCTAACAAACCTGATGATGATGGTATATTAAAAGATTTTCAACAACTTGTTGGAAATATAATAGCAGGACTTTTAGTGTTCCTATGTTCCTGCTGTCCCCAGGGCTGGGTTTAAGGGAGGGTAACCGAGGCACAGCCCGCGGCCTCCACAAGATGGTCCCCCACAAAAATTGTAAGTAATCTAGTTGAAAAATAATTAGGGGACTCCACTCCTTTGTGGCCTCAGGGCCTCAACACCTTAAAATGCGGCTCTACCTGTTCCTGTCCTGTTATAGGATGAACTTTAAATTGTTCAGAAATCGGTTCTAATACTTTTAATAGTAGAAACCAATAACATATTAAGTTTTCAATGATTGTAATCTGAGATTGCAGTTGTTAGTCCTAATCCTATTAGTATAAAAGGGTACTGAACAAACATTTAGGTTGATTGAATTTATAAACAAACCTGAGGGCTTATTGCCTACCGCACTCGCAATCGTTTTCATTTGACAGTCCGAAGGAGTCTGCATACAAAATGAAAACAATTGTTCCACTTTTTGAAACCAATTGCGATTGCGAGTGCGTTAGGCAATAGCGACGCTGGTTAAGGTTGTGTCATGAAGATAACTTTAATAAAGGCAAGAAAATCCCACAAACCTGATCTTCGCTGACAGACTCATCTCCTAGATTTAGTCTTATATTGTTAACGGCAGGTACAAAGAATTTCTGAAAAATGAAACATCATGAACAATTTATAAGAAATGTTTTTTTTTAATTATAGTACATCATTCTCATTTGGCAGAGAAAACACTTATTTAGAAATACTTCTTAATCACTGGATCATTATTATTTATTATTATTATATTGGTTGTAAGAAAAAGAACATCTAAGTTTTAGCTTGTATTATAATAATTAATATTTATGTTGTGAGTGAGGCGACCGCTTTCGTCCAAAAAATTAACGTAATGCAATGTTTTTAAAGTCCTACAATCGCAATATCAAATGCAATTTTATATAGGGTCATTTCGCCTGTTCGCGTCCTCTTAGTGAAAAAGATAGCGGTTTTTACTGGGAATGATTTTTCCCATCAATTACCATTTGTAACTACTGGAAACAAAAATTCGCAGAAGTTTAATTTTAGTGGTAACAGCTGGGTTTTTTTGCAATAATCAACAGAGGTAACACTTTGATCAAAGTGCGTTGTTTTTTCTAAAATTGTCATAATAAACGTTTAAAAAACACATTTTAACGACTAATAATGAACAATCAACTTGGAAATAGATCTGTCCAGAAACAAAGTGGATGGTTTACAAAATTTGTATCTGCTGTGTCCACATTCATTTAGCTATAAAAAATAAAAGTTCGACCACACATAACATAATTCTTAATGTATGGTTTTTAATTAAGATCTATGAATCAATTTATTCTAAATAACAAATAAATTAAATAAAACATTATGATAAGAAAATACGATTGGAAGATGGACGCAATCTTTTCTAAGGTCTCTACTGTAGGCACAATTTTATTTATCTCTACTAAAAATAATGTTAAAAATAATTTACAACTTATACGGTTTCTCATATTTTACCACATGAAAATAACAATCAAACTTGGAGACATTTAGACCAAACCGTGTCCACTGCAGATGCAACGAGCAAATTTAATAAATTTGGTATAGCAGTTCGCATCCACCTTAGTTTAATTGCCATGTAGTAAAATACAAGCGCAAACCTTATTATCCTTATATGGTAAGTGGTCAAGAATAAATCCCCAATTTCATATAAATCCATTAAAAACATTTATGACAAGAGCAGCAGCTGACTATTCTTTTTCTAAATTTTTTCACATTTGCATGCTTTTCTTTCACACATGAAACTATTTTACTTCCGGGTAATGCACAAGGACCTTTTGTTTATGGTTCTGTACCTATCATACATCCAGGAATTCATAGATATGGCTTTCAGTTTCGGTAGATATTTTCCACTGTATTTTAAAGTGATTAGTCTTTTGGATGGGATTTGGTCCGTGGACGCGAACAGGCGAACATACCCTATCTACCCCTGATGTCAGGACAACATGATGTTCAAAATATTACATATGTAGAACAACTCGTTGACAGGTGGGCAATTATTTGGCTTCACACTACACTGCAACATTTCTAAATTTTCCCTAATTTTGTTTCTTTTTTACTACTTATGTCTGTTGTGTTGCAGTGTTTTTGTGAAACAACTCTTGAGTTTGAGTTCGTTTGAAATTCAGTTGATGTAACTTGCCAACTATTTCATTCATAAAGTTAAAAAGGAAACACTCACTTCCAAGTACTTCTTAATGACTTGATCAATTTCTCTTGTTACTGCAGACTGTATAGTTTGCCGCAGCATATCCAAAGACTTATTGGCACTGGCCCGGAACTCAGCAATGGGCCGGGAATGAGGTTGCACAGGCCCTGGCAGGCTAAATCGTCGATGCATAGCGGCTAATGTATTTATGGCTATTTGCCTTGTGATTGGCTGCTTCTGGAATAAATTAAATGTTGCTAAGAAAGGACAACTGCACAGGCAAGATCACCTGTGGGTGGGATTGGATGGAAGGTCTATATCAGAATTAATTAATAGGTAGTGATTTCCAAATTAAGTTTATTTTTAAACACTAAAATTATAAGCACTGAATTATTCTAAACCCACTTTATTTTCATGACAAATTATGGTGAACATTTTTGCTGATTGAAACGATTGTCAGTTTTACTAGATTTATTAGATACCTAACATTAACATCTCAGTCATTTTCTTTCTGAATAGCTTGGTATCCTACTAATATTATAAATGAGAAAGTGTGTGTGTATGTTTGTTACTTCTTCACACTGAAACGGCTAGACGGATTTGCATTAAATTTGGAATAAAATTGGCTTATACGCTGGATTACCATATAGGCTACTTTTCACTGCGGAAAAGTTAATAACTATAATCGAAATCTAAGCGGAGGAAGACGCGTTCAGAAGCTATTATCCACTAATCCTTATAATAGGAGTATCCTGCTAATCCTACTGATATTATATACCGTAATGAGTAAAAGGAGGATGTAGAATTTTGTATGAGATTAGTCATTTTTGAAGTTGGAAATGTGAAAATTGGTAGGCTACTTTTTACAAATAAAATATATAGCTTTCCTAGTGATTTTAGGGATAAAAGGGGAATGTAGAATTTTATTTGAGAGTTTCGTAATTTTTGTAGTTACAAACGTTAAAATTGGTATTACATAAGTCTCATAAATAAAGAATATTACTTTTGGCGATTGTTACTTCTTCGCTAAAACGAATGAACGAATTTGGTTGGATACTATTTGGAATAGAGTTCACTTAGGTATACAATGGATGTTAATCCAAGCTACCTTGAATCCCGAAATAAATCAGTGTTCTGGTGGAATGGCAAAAATACTAATTCTATGCGGACAAAGTCGCGGGCAGAGGCTAGTAAACAATATGCCTTACCGTTTGCATAGTGCATGTAATGTTAGGACGCACAGTCAGTGTTTTCGTAGGCGCTTGAAAACTCCATGAGACGCTAGCAGTACTTTGGCTCTGACTTTCCGATACAGTACTTTGATGCGATGTTTCAATATTATTCCAATTCTTTTGTACCACCATTTCGCAGGTAAAGCTATCACAATTCGACCCAATATTGCTGTAACAGAAGATTTATCAAATTATATTACGAGTTTAAGTTATATCAACACACTTATTGATCAGAAAACTATTAAAAAATAACAATTACATTTACGTAGGTATCACCGATACAAGAAAAATAAAAATCGTTTCACTCACTACTTCACCCATCTCCCAACTCCATTCAATTCACCAACCAATCAATCGCTGCAAGGGAAGTGACCAATAAAAAAAACATTGTAAAGTACCGTTTCGCAATAACTGGGACGGGAATACGAGCGTGCAATTTTACGGACTTTACGTACTAAATCATATCAATTTGTAAGTAATCAGTAAAATTTAATGTATATTTTACAAAAGTAATTTCTATTTAATTCTATACTAAACAGAATAGCGACAAAACATTTTCCATAGTCAATAGTTCTGGTTAGACTAAAAAAAAACAATGTTAGTTCTTCTCCAACTTTTTCATCAAATCTAATCTGATTTCAAATGGGTCATCCGATTTTTAAAATTTATTGATTTGTAGTAACGGAACGACACCCACTCTTGTCAAACTACGAACATACTTAGGTTGGTTTGTAATTAAAATTAACTACCGTAGAACTGTTTTAAATACAGCCAAAAAGTTGATAGGTGAAACTAAGTAGAACATTTTTAAGTGGCAGTGATCACAATAAGCATCAGATTTTCAATAAACATTGGATCATATTTCCAATTTCATCCCGGGCAGGGCTTTCATTTTAGGCCTCCGTGCCTAAGCGGTTCCAAACGGGACGGTTCCCATTTTCTCAGTGATCTGTAGCATAGTTACCAAAATTTATCCCAAAAGTAAGGGGCACGTACTTACGTGTTTTAGATATACATACGTAAGAACAGCAAAAGGTCAAAAAAATAATTACTTTGCACATCTGTGTTTAGGTCACATTTACATAATTGTACAAATTTCAATTCAATCGGTCTAGTAGTTTCGGAGCAAATTTTCTGTGACAGACGGACGGACAGGCAGACGCACGAGTGATCCTATAAGGGTTCCGTTTTTTCATTTTTTTACGAAACCATAAAAAAATATAATATTTGTGTTTTTTGGAGGCGATGCAAATCTTTATAAAGAACATCATTTTAACATTTTAAGCAAATCATTTGAATACATCCCGAGATACCTATATTAAAAAAATCATAAAAAAATGATAAGTCAAAAACTGTCAAAATTAAGATGTTGATACTCAGCGTAAAATTATTCTTCACTAATAAGAGGTACTCATGAAAAAAAACGAGCACGTTTGATGTAAGGGACTTACTATGGAAACCCGACTAAATCTTGCCGTGGGTTCCCTTATGTTGGTTTCGATGAATATTTGTGTTGAAGTATTTTTCTTTATTTATAATAAAATAAGAATTACAAACCAGAATCCACTATGAAACCTTTATATGTGGCAGCAGCGTTAGCTATAGTAAGTATGTTTTCTATTTGTTTATAAATGGTAAAATAAATGTTGTTTGTCCTGTCCTCATACACTCAGAATTAAGTTAAGAAAAGTTGTAAAGTATAAATATAGATAATCGACTCGACAACGTAGTGATGATATTCTCTTTGAATCGTGCATTCATAATAATGGTACTTATTACATCACTATCGTGGTTTGTGACGTGACAGTTCTTTCCTATACGAATTTAGGATTTTATTAATGGTAGGCGATAGTAGTTAAATTTGCCTCTAAATCATTATTTATTACTGAATTTACTGATTGATATTTGTAGTGTTAAGTATTTGAATACTTATTGTGCTTTTTAAGGTTTGTACAAACATCAAATTATTTATAAAGATAACGTAGTCGATATAATACCTTCATGATAAATAAAATACTAGCTCACTGATTATAATTATATTGTCACTCAAAATGTTCTCTTATCAACTATTAATATTATCTTAGCAGTTGATTCGTGGAAGTCATAAGAGTACGACGTATTTTATAATCTCGTGTCTTCAATATTGGTAACGTATAGATCAATAATCTTTTTTACATAAGTATTTACTTTCAGGCTGTGTTGATCTTCATTTGTTTTCACTGAATCTCGTTTTTTTTAATTAACTCATTCAAAGATAATGTTACTGAACTTTGTACCGGGTGTTTACGCAGAGCAACCTGTTCTCAAGGTTTCTCCTTGATTTACAATTGTAATTGGCATAGTAAGTCGAGAATTTAGTCGAGTGGCAGTCGTGGTTAGTGTCGTGCTATTCAATAAGTGTGAGTAATTATAATATTAACTTGGGTTTTTAGTTTATTAACCCTTAATTTGGCAAAAATAAAAAAAGTCGGGAACCCTTTTTGATTTTGCTATAATCCTTTTGAATTATTTAGGTAGCTTTTCCTTAATTAAGTTGACACATCATAATTCCAATGGTCATATAAATACCTAATTGCCATTGCTAATGTTGTAGTTAATTTTACAAAGATGGTTTCCCAAGTGCAATAATATGTGTTGTGAAAGAGAAAGTTTAAAAATATCTTGTTCCCACAAAAGATTTCAAATTAATTAAAAATTATTTATGCTATAGTTAAGTTTATTGACTTGTTGAAAGCTTATTTGTTCTCAGTTGTACATTGATGAAGCAATTATTCATTTATTGTAATAATAGCGGTGTATGTTTTGTGTTCCTAGTGCCTTATCCACACCAAAAATATATAAGTTCTCCATTTTGGGTCTTTTTTCATTGTTTTATACAAATTTAATTTCCCAACAAAAAGGTTTATGTTTAACCTGTGGATGCTCAAGGCAGTATTATGTACATCCTTAAATTTAGTTGAAAAAAAACAGTTTTTCATGCAATACCTATGCACAAGAAGCTTAGAGTGAGTGGCCCGATAGTTTTTTTAATATTTATTATCTAGTTTTAAATTAAACATACCAACCAAATCAAGAACAAGTTAATTCTAGTACACCTTTTAACACTTACTACAGCCACACTCGGAGACCTACTAATTCAATTAAATACATTTTTTTTTTTGGGACAATAAGCTCTATTTTGGTGGTGTTGATTCATTCAGATATCCTGCGGAGTATGTTCCCATTGCAGCGTCTTACTCTTTTTTTTTTTAAGACTCCTAGCGTTCTATATGTAGGTTGTTCAGGCGTAATATGTAGAACTAGGCTGTTTGGGTGGATGTTGAGGTGGTCTTTGTATTTTGTGCTATGGCTTTTGATCTCTTATTTGACCAGGGGAATCCCCAGGTCTCGATGTATGGCGGCATTGGTAACATACCATGAAGCATTAGCTATCTGGCGTAATCCTTTATTCTGGAATGTTTGTATAATTTCTATATTGGAGTAAGCAGCAGTGCCCCAGAGTTGAATACCGTATGTCCAGACTAGTTTGATTATAGCTTTGTAAAATTGCTAGTTTGCTTTCTAGGCTAAGGGCAGATTTTCCGTTTTTCAGCCAATTCATTTTGGCCAGCTGAAATCCCAATTGGTTACGCTTGGTAATAATATGTTTTCTAGAAGTTAGTTTACAATCGAGGTGCATGCCAAGGTATTTTGTGTCTTCTCTCTGTGGGACTTCAATAGCATTCAGAGTTACAGGTGGGCAGGTTTCTCTTCGTGTTGTAAAAGTGACATATATGGCCTTGCTTTCATTTGTTTGTATCCTCCATTTTCTAAGCCAAGCTTGGGTAGCTTTTAAGTTGTCTTGTAGCAGTTCTGACGCTCTCGTTGGATTGTCGTGGGTAGTCATAACAGCTGTGTCAGTGTTTATGGGTAGGTCTGCTGTAAAGAGAACATACAACATACCCATTTGTGATTGGTTTTCGCCTAATTAACCGTAAACACCGACTTTCAAGATAAGATTTTAAAAGCAGGTAGTAGTTATGTGAGATGTTAGCTTTCAATTTCCATAGCAGGCCGTCATGCCATACCTTATCAAAGGCTTGTGTAACATCTAAGAATACAGCTGAGCAGTATTTCTTGGCTTCCATTTTCGTTACGTATCTGGTCCACTAATCTGTGTATCTGCTCTGGTGGAGTGCTTTTCATTGAGACCTGGTCAGGTACACCTGTCTACTTAAAGTTAATTAAGCATGGAACAAAACTTATCATTCTTACCTATGAACTAACTTAAATTAAGTTAAGTAGCAGTATGTTGTAAGCTTCATATATTTTATTTTATGTAAAATTATTCTTAAGAAATTTGAATTACTTACCTTACTAGCACCTCTCATTAAGGTGTTATTGAAAACCACATTGAAATACGTTCCTTTTAGAGATCATAAAAGACAAACAAAGAAACATGAAGACATTGAACAGATGCAATGTTCAAAACGCTGATTCCTATTCTGATTCAGAACCCTATTTATTTTAAAATCTAATATACCAATACAATGTTTAAAATAAATGGTCTAAAATGTTTTTTAATGATTATAACTATTATCAATGGTGTTAAAAGACTATCACTTATGTAATGGCGTTATTTATTATCATTTACATCACAAGTGAAGCTTGATGTGGTTTCTTATCATAATTTAAAGTTAGCTATACTTAATCAAGTGTCCATTGACTCATGTCATTTGAAAGTTAATTTACTTTTTTAATGTTTGTGTTAACCTTGACCCTTATTAAGTTATTATGCTGTTTAGTTAGGTGTTGATAACCGGTTTTTAAGGTAGCGGTTCTGGGGCCCTGGGTTCAAATCCCAGTATTTAAGGGCAGATATTTGTGTGATGAGCGCGAATATTTGTTCCTGAGCCAGGGATGTTTTCTATATATTCAAGTATATATGTCTCTAAATAAGTATTTATATCGTTGTCTAGTACCCATAGTACAAGCCTAGAGCTTAGTTTGGGACTAGGTCAATTGGTGTGACATTGTGCCCTGTTTTTTTTCCATTTTATTTATTCATTTATTACAGTCCAAGTGTGAGTGTGTATAGTTTAGTATGTACCGATGTAAAGTACGCAAGTTCATGTCCGACCGTACTTCGAGTCTACAGACGGTGGGGAATGCGATTCTAAACCTGAATTTCAGGCATTTAATTGTTCTTATAATCTTCTTATAATCATTTGACTGTGTTAGATGAAAATGCCATTTTTCATTAGTTAATTATGTATAATTTATATTTTTTTGTGTTTTGTTATAGAATAACCAAGATGTCGAAAATAACAGCTGGACCTGTGGTTGACATCCTCGGTGATGAGATGACCAGGATCATTTGGGACCTCATCAAGGACAAGCTTATATTGCCCTTCTTAGACATCGAGCTGCACACATATGATTTAGGAATGGAATACCGTGACAAGACGGATGACCAGGTCACGATCGACTGTGCCAACGCCATCAAGAAATACAACGTCGGCATCAAGTGCGCCACCATCACCCCGGACGAGAAAAGAGTAGAGGAATTCAAACTCAAAAAGATGTGGAAGAGTCCTAATGGTACCATTCGTAACATTCTGGGAGGAACTGTCTTCAGGGAAGCTATCATTTGCAAGAACATCCCTCGTCTGGTCACAGGCTGGGAGAAGCCCATCATCATCGGCCGTCACGCCCATGCTGACCAGTACAAAGCCACTGACTTCGTTGTTCCAGGAGAGGGAAAATTGGAACTTACATGGACTCCTCCCTCTGGAGAGCCAATCAAATATGTCGTCAATGAGTTTAATGGTGCTGGAGTAGCGATCGGCATGTTTAACACCGACGCGTCCATTATAGACTTTGCCCATTCTTCGTTCAAATTCTCCCTGGACAGAAAGTACCCTCTGTACTTGAGTACCAAGAATACCATTCTTAAGAAGTATGATGGTCGCTTCAAAGATATTTTCGAGGAGATCTACGAGAGGGACTACAAGGCTCAGTACGAGGCTGCCGGTATCTGGTATGAGCACAGGTTGATAGATGATATGGTCGCCTATGCCATGAAATCAGAAGGTGGCTTTGTCTGGGCTTGCAAGAACTATGATGGTGATGTTCAGTCTGACTCTGTCGCTCAGGGCTATGGTTCTCTTGGTCTCATGACCTCAGTGCTCATCTGCCCCGATGGAAAGACAGTAGAGGCTGAAGCCGCTCACGGTACTGTAACTAGACATTTCCGATTCTACCAGCAAGGAAAGGAAACATCCACCAATCCTATTGCTTCCATCTTTGCGTGGACGAGAGGTCTGTTACATCGTGCTAAGTTGGATAACAACAGCGAACTTAAGAACTTTGCTGAAACTCTGGAGAGTGTGTGCATTGACACTATTGAAGGCGGCATCATGACAAAGGATCTTGCTATTTGCGTCAAGGGCATGAACAACGTCAAGAGATCTGACTACTACGAAACGTTCGAGTTCATGGACAAACTTGCTGAAAACTTAAAGAAGCGTCTAGGTAAATGACTGCCCGAAAGGAAACGTGAAGCGAAACTTTAATTTAATTCGCAACTTCGGTCTCAAAGGGGAAAAAGGGTACCTATATACTGCTGAATTTATATGCTTTTATTTATTGGATGATTGTACTATTTTCTTATTTTATTAAAATGTATTTAATTTACTGCGATTTTGTTTTAATGTACGTCTATTTAGGTATATCCTATCCTATATCTTACGAGCAATATTTGTTTAAACATATATGTACACGGTGTGCCAGAACATGACGTAAACTAGAATTCGTAGAAAGACCCATCCTTATCGTTCAAGAATATAACATAAGATAAAGTTATATTGCACACACGTTAATTTTACTGAATTCATATAGTATTTTATAGAACTTTTCAATGATACTGGTAAAAAACGCTACCTTGGCTAAATTCGGATATAATTTTTAATTTTAAAACTGTATCCATTTCTCAATAACATCAATCGATAAATCGAATTAGGTATGTCTTGTTTTTTATTGAACTGAATACTTGGACTCGTCATAGGTACTGAAAGACAATTTCTCTAAGTACACTATGGGATTGATTCCTTTTTCGGCACATTCCTTTTTGGACATATTCCGTTTTCGGCATATTCTTGTTTTGGCACATTCCGCTTTCGGCATAAATCATTATAAACAACAAATTAAATCAATTCTAGGTATCGTTATTTTTTATCTACAAGAATTTATTCTTACCTAGGATTGATTTCATTTGTTGTATATAATGATTTATGCCAAAGACGGAATGTGCTGAAACAAGAATATGCCGAAAACGGAATATGTCCAAAAAGGAATGTGCCGAAAAAGGAATCAATCCACTTGGCGGATATATTGCCTTAACAGTTGGCGTAATACGGAAAGACTTATGGATTTTCAAAATCGCATTCCTCAATAAAATATGAAAATATTGTAAGAGATCACCTAAAGTGAAATTAAAATTGGCCAAGAAATACGGATGATACTGTGATATTCTATGTTTGTTAGGTACAGTCAGCTGCAGTATAGATAGGTATACCCCTGCATACAACTTGATATGCAGGGGGGTATACTTATCTCTGCAGCTGACTGTACATGAATCAGCTTTTTTATTGAAACTGAAAATAGAAAACATGATTATTCCCTATTACCTAATTAAGATTTAGCAATCTTGTAACGAGTACTACTTAGTCAGTTTTGGAATGAGACAGTTCTGATCGATGCAAATAGACATCATTTGATGCAATTTGACCGATACCTACAGGTTAACGGTCCAAACCAAGATTCCCTATATTACATACATACATACATACATTAAATCACGCATGTTTCCCAGAGGGGTAGGCAGAGACCACTTCTTTCCACATGCTGCGAACCTGACAAATCTATATTATCTTAGGTTTATATAGATAAAGTGCATCTCCTTCAACCGTCAACACCGGTGTCAACCGCCAGGGAAGGAAGACGGGCGAAAAATGTCCGGCTTATACCTACTTATGATATATTTCACTTACCTACTGATTATACTCTCACTTGATATTGCTGACACCACTACAGAACCGCCATAAATAAAGAAATACCTTATAATTTATCCTATGTTATACATATTGGTACCTAAACGGGATGGGGGCCAAGACATAACGCACACATTGCTGGTGTGTTGCGGTCAACTTTTGGGCATTCAGAGGTTTTGTGAGGTTGTGCACATTTTACGCACCTGTATGGTCTCCAACAGTAGTTTTTTGAGTGGCCATATTGTTGGCAACGTTGGCACTGGATTACTGATTTCCTTTTCCGTGGGTTCTCGATCACCACTTTTTGGTGGTAAATTGTACTTATATCTTTAACCGCTTTGTTATTAGGTCCAAGGTGATATATTAACAAAGAATGTTGATGTTGGGTTCTTGTTAGTTTATGTTTGTCCTTCTTTTACGTTAAAAGGAATTGTTACGTGCTCTATCGACCTAAGTTTTATTAAGGTTTAAATAGCTAAAAGGACTTTGCTTTTAAGGTTCCATAGCCAAAATGGCAAACACGGAACCCTTGGAATAAGAAGACTCACTCAGAAAGAGTCGAATAATGTCACCATACAAAACACGCGAACGACTTTAATAATTTAGAATGAAACTGAATAAGTAACTGACGTTTTTCGAGCATCTTTTAAGAAGCTCAAAATGGCGGCTCCAGGTCATGTAGGTACGAGTAAGTAAAAAAACAAAACTCATGACTTACAATTGTATTTTTTTTGTTTTTGACCCTGACGAGCACGAAACAATCGAAATAGTAAACGGTTTAAAAATATTTGTTTTAATACGTCGTCAAACTAGTTAACTCGCTGCAAGCAACATTAAAGTCGCAGAAGTTTAAAGAGTTCCATGGTCAAAATGACAAAAACTGAACCCATATAGTTTCATCATTTCCGTCCGTCCGTAGGTATGTCACAGGCATTTTAGTCAAAAACTACAAGAGGCACATTCATGAAATATGGATTATTGGTGTCTTGTAGAAGCCAAATAAAAAAATCAATATTTCTAGGGGGGGGCACTCCATACATGTAACAGAAGATGAAAAAAAAACTTTCTGTTTAAATCATAGTATGTTTAAAAACATTAAGGTTCCTGCAGTGACTTGATTTGGTGAATGTTTTCGAAAATAATCGCTCCGATAGTTGCATTGTGTCCCCCGCCCTGCCTTTATCGTTTAAACTGTATGTTCAGAAAAGATGAAAACGAATCACGTTGAAAATAACTTTCAACGAAAATTATTTTCAACGTGATCGGTTTTTTTTTGTTTTGTGTCATTGCCGAAAAACTGCGATTCCCAACAAAAGGGCGTAAGACTTTTGCTGGTGCACTTTTTGATTTGAGATAGTTTTTGTGAAGGTAACGACGGCTTCGAAACCCTACACTGAGAATGGTCAGACATGCTCTTACCCGGTTTGATTTTTTATTCATTTATTAACTAGCGAAGTCCAACAAGCATAAAATCCCTTTTATTATCTGGTTCCTAGCATTATACTAACACCGAGTGGTGGGAAAACAATTTGCAATTACTCTCGTTTTTACTACTTTTATGAAATAGCTTCACCTGCATATTTTTAACGCAGGTAGTAAACAGAATTTATAGATACTAAATACATAGGTATAGGTACACTTCAAAGTCGTTAAAAGTTTGCAGGACATAAATCAAAGTTCATTAACGAGAGAAAATATATTTCGCTAAGTATTTACCCACTTAAACCTCACGACGTGACAGGATTGGTCCTTCGAACCGAATATTTAACGTTAAAGTTAAAATTGCAGTAAATAAATCAAAACGATTTGCATCACCAAAATAAATGAAATTCTTAGCAAATACTTAAAATCTTCAAACTAAATCAAAATCAAATGAAAAGTAAATCGAACCCCGCAAACTACCAACAATAAATCAGTTCCATTTTTCTGTACAAATCGAACGATTCCCTGTAGAGGCGAGTCAGCAAATAACTTTTCTTAGTGAATTACCGGAGGCGGTTGACGCGGTTTCCCCTACAAGTGCGTCCCTCCCGCCGGTTCTCCCTCCGTTTCGAGAGGGCCATTCAGAGTCGGTTCGCAAAGCTCTCGTGCCTGCTGCTTCAGTTTGGCGGGCTCAGCGTCAGCCAGCAGTCGCGCGCGGTGGTGCCAACTTCCAACACATTTGGCGGGAACTGACGACTCGTTGCCGTAATCCTCAACCCTATAAAGTTTATGTGCTGCGTGAAACATGTCTAATAAATCAGACTTTTCTAATCTTTTACGATGGTTCATCGTAGTCAATATTTTTATGGTAAGCATTTTGTTTTATTGTTCTCTTTGATTTTTATATGGAGGTTGCATTTTTATAGGAACTACATCAAATGATAAATCAAAACGAATTATATACTTACCAAGTATTAACTAGATCCAAACGAAAGAGTCTTAATGAAAAAGCCATGTTTACTTGTATCCACTTTTTTTTTAAAGCTTATCAGATATAGACAAAAGCTGTGTCTTAACGCAGTACCTGTACTATAAAATATATGTCAAGAAGTCCTTTCTTCAAACAAGTAACAAATAACTTTAGTTGCATCGTGACTTCACGCCTAATTTATTTTCATTACTCTCCGTTTAATTACCGTTTAAAGCAGCGTAATTAATTTGTAGTACTTGCATCTAATCACACGTTTAGTCCATTAAAATGTTACGATAGCTAACTGTAAAGGTTGCAACACCGTACGTTGAGGCTTCTATCAGAGCTGCGGCTCAAATCGATCTTGACTTTAGGAGCTACTGGTGATTCGATAGCCACAATAATGGGCATGTGTCGCGTCGTAAATCAATTACCCGAGTTCCTAGTTCTGTGTAGGAAACTAGAAATTCAAGTAATTTAAATTAAATTAACTAGTAGTGAACTGTTAATAAATAATGACTGGATTTGTCAAATTAAACAAACAATAAAATACAGTTAAATAAAAAAATAAAAAATGAGCCTACTGTGTTACGCTGCAAGTTTTAGGCTTCCAGAAACCTCACACTCTTTTGACAGCTAGGTAAGACTGGGTCCAAGTTAATGGCGCCGTTTGGTCACCAGAAAAGTTATTCAAACGTTAAGCTTCCAAGATCCAGCCTCCTCTATTTCAAAGGACAATCATTTTAATAAATGTCTAAGAATGCTTTATAAGAGTCATAAAATAATAGCCGCATGATACCATAGAACTTTATATACATTACAAAGTTGGTAATCATAAATCATACGTCGGATAACTAGGTATGTTTGCCTCCGCTCTTTCGGTATTTGATTTTACAAAAAGCGTTTTCACTGGACCGAGAACATTCTGCGGAATGGACTGCCATGGATTTATTGGCATACAATGTAAATACAGTAAAGTTGTAGTTTTACGTACCTTTACCTTTGATCAACTTAGTTGTTTAATTTCAATTGGTATTTATCTTAGTATACCTATTGAGTTTCTGGAGACGCTATTCACTCACGAATTAGCAATGGAACTAGGTTTTAATTCACTGACAACGCATAAAACGGGAGCCTGCCGTTTGGGCGAAATATGTTTGCCAAATGTAGCCCCCCATTACTGTCAAGTAAATAAGAGATACCGTAAATTTGACAGTACGTTTTTACCCAGTAGAATAGGGGTAGACTTTAACCATGCAAGCTCGAATAAGCAATATTATAGACACGTTCAAAATAATAATATTAAAATACTTTAGGTACCTACTAATTAAATTGGTTTGAAATTAATAATGGTTTAAAATTGAAACCTTTTCGTTTCAATTGTGTTTATTACTTTGTAAAAACATGTAACAACATAATAGATTTTTGGTATTCTACTACTTCAAAGTATTTTAGGCTCCTTACGCAAATCAATGATTGGAGTTGGGTGTTTCTTTAGCCAAATGGATCCCTGACTGACCTGAGATAACGTGACATTTTGTGTTAAAAAAAAATCTTTTTGATTTATGACGTCACGGTAGGTAGGTCACTCGTATGAATATTGCCGACATAGGTACATGGGATAAGGGATAAGTTCGCCTCCGTAGATCCCTATTTTCTGTTTACATTATATTTTATTTGTGTTATTTCATTTTGTATAACAGTGTTTACATTAGGTACATACTAAATAACGGTTGTTTATTATGATCTGAAAAAACAAAACTTCTGAAATTGGGGGCCTAAACAAGACGCATAACAGTATGGGATTGATTGAGCTGTGCCCTTACCATGCGTGACAATAACCGTACTCGCTAGCGAGTCGAATGCTCTGTCCCTTCTAGACCTCGCAGACTCGCAGTATTCTTATAGAGTGCGAGGGACAGAGCATTCGACTACGTTTAATGAGTACGGTAATTGTAACTCATGGTAAGGGTACTGAAGGCAGATCTATCGCGTCGGCCGCTTACGGCAATTCCACGCATTTTATCAATTTGCAAAGATCGTTAAGTTGTATGCCAAGAAGCGCGTGGAGCTAACCCCCTGTGCTTCTGTTTAGTCCACAAGAAAAAATACTTTTTCACCAAAAAATTGTCCTCGCGTTTGATATCCAAGGACTTATAATAACTGAATACATCCCTCTTTTTTGGTCAGTGGTTAAAAATCTTTACACGCTTAAGTTCTGTCTTGTCACATGTGTTTTGGAGGTTGCATTTCGTAGTCAATATAAAATGGGAATGGGAGTGTCTATAAATAACTCGATATTTGTCGAAATACGACATAACAGGAGTGAATCTATTATTTAAAATTATAATTACAATCGGAATAATTTTGTATTCTTCTTGTCTAGGCTCTTGCTCAGCTTCGGGCGCTTGAATAATCGGCTAATTACCTTAATTTCGAACGTCACTATTTTTAAAAGTCAACGTCAACCGTCGGCGTCACTTGTAATTGCGGATTACCCGCACATAACCACGACACGGGAACCGCTAGGCCGCCATATCAATTACCAGCGCCGCTCGGGTGCACCCAATTACTGGCTCTGGCTCACATGATTCCTATTCATCACCGTCTCGAGATTGCTTACCGATTAAAAATCGATTTTGCACTTACCGTACTGAAGGGATCCGATTAGGCTAATGGCGAAATATCGATAAAAGTTCTCAACGATAGATACGTTTCTATCCTGCCAGTGAGAGATTTTTCCAATTAGTGGAGACATTAACCTGGATATAATGGGTATTTTAAAGGAAATGAGTGTGTTATTTACAGTCAACAAGGAACCCTTATAATTTCGATTTCCGTCTGTCCGTCCGTCTGCGTTACTCAGAACTTAGATACTCTCGGTACTACAAAGCTGTAATGTCGCATGTTTTTTTTTACTTTCTTTATTTATAGAGCTTGGTCACTATATAGGCATGGTAATACATTAATTACGCTGGCAAAGTTGTAAAATTAAACCAATTTTTAAGGTTTTTTTGGTTTATTTGTATTTATTTGTATTATTATTGTATTTGTTAATACGGGGTTTTAAATTTTACTCGTCTGTTTCATTGAGTGAGCTAGTGAAAGTAGCTTTTTTCAAAAATAGCAGGGAATTATCCGTTTGCTAATTAATAATAGCTTTGAAGTGGTAAAGTGACAAGTGTACCAGCTCAACCGTTGTTTTTATCCCTACACTGCGCGTGCTCGTACACTCTCTTGGCCGGTTTTTAGTAGTAGTAACTTAGTTACTCACTCGATGTTATAACATGCATTCATTGTTCAATATGTATAACCATAGATGAACTGAACAGTTAAGTAATCTTACTGTATTATGAAAGCAGAGGTGTTGTCTCTCCTTCTGTTCATTGATAAAATTTACACATCATTGTGGAAAGGGGCGGAAAGTTACATAGATTTAATTTTGGACGGTTCTAGAGGAAAGCACGATAAAAAAATTATATGCGAACAGTTGCAAGAAAAACTACTAAGCTTAGCTTTAATATATATGTATAACCAAATACCTAATAGCATCCAACAGCAGTTAATTTTACATCTTAATCGTGCGCATGCAAGCTAAAATAGCACATAAAACTGTGTTAAGTAAATACCGTGATACTATAATAAGTCTCGCGTCTAGTTTTAAATTGAGACTTTTTTAACATATAGGTATGCAGTTATTCAACATGTCATGTTTGTCCACACATATACTATTCGCGTGTAACTTCATTGTGGGGTAAAAAAATAGCGACACTTTTTTGATATTATTCTATTACTATTGCAATATTGCAATAATAAAAGAATCCTGCATGCAATGTTAGTACCAGCTGGTAATTGATTTTCTTAACTTACTCGCTTTACAACTCGGCGGACGTAATATTATCTGTCGAGTTTAAGTTGTCATATCACAGCGTGCAAAAAACATAAGGGCGCGTATTTTCAAATAGATAACTTAGAGGATTGTGCGCCTGAAATTTTCCGTGTACCACTTTTTAGGTTAATAAGTGACACACTTATTAACCTAAAAAGTGTACACGTTGAAAGAGGTCATACATTATATAGACGTCTCGTTTTAACGAAAGGGCATTTGTAACAGGTGCGAATTCTATTAGCTGTTTTTGTACTCCCTCTATGCTTTCCTACCTCTATGCTGAGCCCGTAACGCGTTACTTTAAAAACGAACCGGAAACGTACAAACTTAGTTTCTCATAATAACTACTGCATACTCTAAAATCGTGGACTTGATTTAGGGGGTAAGAAAGTTAATCGGCTAGAGCTAAATTGGTACGGAATTTTATTGACAGCTACGCGATATAATCGTAATTTCAGAATCCTCTTGTAACTCGCTTTTAAGAGAATAACACGTGCCATGTCGCGACTATAATTTGCTGCAGACATCCTCAAAACCTACCCCACGAAGTAATGTAAGTGCGTAAGATTTTTGCTGCATAAATTAACGTCGCGCACGATATTGTCCCGACCTTTCATTGAATTAGAACACGGGCTAAAACTCCGCCAGCCGATACTGGCCTGACGAATTCTTTGAACTGCAAGTGTGGTGCGCACGGCGATCTCGGCCAAACAGTCTGACACCTTACGCTATGCGGTTGCGGGTGGGTGGCCTGCGGGAGGCCTTCTACCAAAAAAAAAATATTTTCTATATCGCTCAAAATATATGGGATGGATGGAACCACGAGAATGTCACCTCATCCATTTTGGGCGATAGAAAAGAAATACGTTAGTAGCGTTCGTATCATGGCGATATCGTCGTCACTTGGCGGTCGGTCGACCCAAACTGTTGTTGAAACTGTGTGGTGCGACCGACAGTATTAAACTCGGCGGTACAAATAAATACCTATTGCGGACAGGCATAAATTGTGTTATGTGTGCGTTCCATTGATTTTAGACTATCAGGCTGCCTAAGAGACTTAGGACTGCAGGTAGGTACTCTGTGGCTCCATAAATGTTATTAAGTTAAGGACGTATTTAGGGTTATATTTTAAGTTAAAGGCGTATTTTGGGTTGCAATTTAAGTTCAAGACCGTAATGAGATAAGTAGATAAGATCAAGCTAGCAATAATGATACAGTACAAAACTGTATCATTATTGCTAGCATTTCCCCTAGAACATTCCGTGAAGTAATTCAAATTAAAAATACCTATTGTACGTTTATTTGCATAGAGCTTTGGCATTAGTTCCTGGCCTGCTTGTCTATAAAAAATTAAAAGCATGACAAAACAGCTTAAAAAATGTATTGCCAACGTGATTCAATTTTTTCCTAAAAACTGCTGCTCTGTGGTGTTTGACATTTGAAAAATACACTAAGTACATACTATCTATGACGATCTACGATACTATAGATCCATAGAATAACTGTTAATTTAAATCATTCAAATAGACAATTGAACCATTCAGTAATCACTAGTTATTTGTATGATACGGTTTTAAGTAATACGCATACCGCTGCTTATTACCGGTAACAATAACAACTGCAACCGAATGCCACCTAGCGCGATTCACGAATTTCTGTTTAGTTACGTAATGGCGGAGTCTATCCGATTCCCGCGTGGGAATCGTCCGGGCCGCAATTAATACTTTCAATGCCAAGAGCTAGAATACCGAGTCCTATTTATACATGAATCATAGATTGCGGCACTGAATGCGTCAAGGTATGCCGGGAGCGAAGCTTACACACTCAATTACCGTGGTGATATTCTCTATCGGAGTAGCGTCGAGCGCGCCGGAGGGTCGTCGTCCTAATGTCCACTTGATATTCTAGTTTTGAAATTAATGTCTATGTCACCACCGGGAATACCACCTGTATTTGGGTAAGCTACCATGTACCGCGAAGTGGCCTGGTGCTCGTTTGCTTTCTGCAAGGCTTAATAAGCAATTCAGCGGAAATAGGTAACATTTTTGAGCCAAACTTTATTGGCGATTGTCCCTTATTTTGCTGCTGAGTAAAATTTTCAAGACTAATCTAATAAAACAAAACCTAGAAGGTCTATGATTTACGTACAGCGGAAATAAAATAATCTCATAAAAAGTAATATTGCATTATCCTATAAATGTGATTTTTGCGATGAAGTCGGATTTGTCATGAAGGACATATATTATATGTCCTTCATGACAACACTTCACTCACTTCATCGAGTTAACACGTACAGCAGCCCATTTCTACGTCGTAGATGAGAGAGTAAATACTTCATTTGGCGTCATCGCCGGCATCATAGTTGAGAATAACACTGTGATTACCTACGTTTTATTGCGACTTCTTATGAAGAGTTAGAGAAATAGAGCTATTTCTTCGTAATACGCTCTTAAGTAGGATTAAGGAACTTCTGAGATTTCAGCCGTGCTTAATACTAAGTACATACCGTGTAACATGGCAACTTTGAAACTAGTGTTGACATCTAATGACAAAGTTACCGGTTTACTGATAACTAAGCCAAACAGCGTACCGCGTTAGTAAAGTTATCGTTCAATACCTAATAGATCTCCAAAAGATCGTCCCCCCTGAGAGCATCGGCGTCGAATATTGTGTGGACGTTGAGCCGAGCGTTACAAAGCTTACACACCACTCGATGTTCGACGCCGAATGCTCATTACACGCGAATGCTCTCAGTGGGGACGCTCCTCAACAGGAAACAAAAGTATTTATCTGATGTCTCTTAGTAACACAAAAAACAAACATTAAGAGCAAAAAAGAAACTTGAGTTTAGGTTACACATATTTTATTTTAATACATTTCACTCGCACAGAACAGTCTTGTGTGTATTTGGTTACTGAGAACAATTTGGAACTAAACTAAACTCTGTCCAGGTGTAGATAATGCCTTAGGTACCTTGTAATTTCTGCTGTATGTCATTTTCTCATTACTAATTAATACGTGTAGCATGGCTGTTAGTGTTAATTAAGAGAATATTAATAATAAATAAATATATAAAAAGTTTGCGCTTACAATGTTTATATTATTGCATAATAGATAAGACGGGAGCGATAAACTGTTCAATGCAAAAAAGTTTTTACTTTAATACGCAATTATGTTGTTTTGATTAAACATTAACGTCGTAACTAAATCTTCATTTAAATAACTACTTTTAAAAATCGGTTAAATAGAATATTATTTTCTAATGCCACCTGTCATAGGATCAAATGGCAGATTTGGTTAATTTTATAATTACTATTAAATTTATAAAAACTCTTGATTGAATAGCGATCCCTACTTTCAGAGCTGAACAGCCGAATTGATTTTCATGAAAGTTTAAAAGCATACTGATTAAACGAGCTTTCTTTAAAAAAAAAATGCGTCTGAATTTGACTATCCGTTTAGGACCAAAAATTACCACAGACAAAGACAGACATAGTTTTATACACTGACACATATGTATACACATATATGTGTTAAACTTATAACACCCCCTCTTTTGCGTCGGGGGGATTAAAAATAACCATCAAATCACCTCAGGGTATCATACATAAATATAACAGTAAAGAAAAACCGGCCAAGTGCGAGTCGGACTCGCGTACGAAGGGTTCCGTACCATTACCAAAACAACATAAGCAAAATACGGCAAAAAATCACATTTGTTGTACGGGAGCCCTCCTTAAATATTTATTTTATTCTGTTTTTAGTATCTGTTGTTATAGCGGCAACATAATCATCGGCACAACATCTGTGCAAATTTCAACTATCTAGCTATCACGGTTCTTGAGACAGACTGACAGACGGAGTCTTAGTAATAAGGTCCCTTTAACCTTTGGGTACGGAACCCTAAAACTAAGTAGTAGTTAATGCCGAATGATTCCTAATTTCCTAGCGTTCTAACGTTTGCCACAATCGAGTTCAGTCTAATAGGCACAAGTAAAAGTTAATAGGTAGCGCCACGACAAATTACTGCGTGTGTAGGAGCTATTGACATCGTGTTCTTAAATTAACCTTATTTTCATAACGCCCGTAATAACATATTGCACTGATTGCGGCATTCGCCATTAATAACAATATTACATGCGCAACACTCCGAGCGGGTAAATAAACTCGTGGGATAAATTATATACTAACCACTCAATATATGTAGGGACAGGTACAGATATATACAGGAATATGCAATTACCTTCAACAAGTAGGTACCTAATAAAGAGTTATTGCGTAAATTATCTTGGCCTAGGTGTAAAGGTTGAGCAGTTAAAACACAATAAACGAGCTAACCAATTACTTTGCGTCCTTATCAGTATCGGTATCAGTGCAGAAACTGATGCCATTCAACGACATATTTCGTTTCGAGACCAATAAACTTCTACTGGTATAGTAGTGATGTCCCGTACCAGTTTAGTCCAACTTTTTTAATGGACCAAGTTTTCCAGCACATGCTTGGTCGCTACAACTTAGTTATTCAATTCCGATGCTTAACAATAAAAATCGTATTATCATCGTTAAGGAAGTCATGCGTAGCAAAACAAATTAACGTAGTCAAATGATATCACGCACGTAGTGATCAGTATCAACTACAAAAACGTAGCGAGAAAGTGATTTGCGAAAAAAATATACAAGAAACCATATCATATGTGTTTTGCGGCGTCGCACAGTCAATGACCCAATCCAATTATCGTTGCATAATAGCGTCTTTTTTCATAGATTAGATTGCTTTTTTTTCAAGCGTAAAGCAATTTATGATGTTGCATTAGTTCCTCCTGATAGTGTCAGTTTGTATTTTATCGCCTGCGCGTCTCGCACTGTTATTTGCCTACGAGTTAGAGCAGAGTCTCACAGGTATTTTTAAAACTGCTGACTTGCTTTTTGTAACTAGTTCTGTGAGCAGAAGTTATTTGTTTGACATGAAGATATCAAATTTCTTAAAACTGTACATTTATTGGAAAGGAGGTTAATGTTATGTATTTCGTCAACACCTCTAATCCTTTTAGAATACTTATTAGCTTCTGTACTGATGTAGGTTGCGGATAAGACTAAGGCATTTTTATAATCAACACCTTTTAATCTCCTTCACTTTTTCATTTTTCTGTCAAATATCCGATAAAAATCTTATACAAGTGAAACAAAATTCCCATTTGTTGGATGATTAAGTTAGTATTATAATTATTTATCAGTGACAGGTAGGTATGGTAACATTCTTCGTATAATATTAACCATAACCGGTATTTACTTGTAATTTGCCAGATCACATCTCATCAATTTATCTAAACGAAATACTTTAGCAAAAAAACTTGCTGAATAAGTTAATCTAATTAGAGATCTAATCTGAAATGGTAAGCGTGGTACAATGAACTTTTTAATGTGGAACTAATTTCGATTCGGCAACATTTTCAGATACAATGTCTATTGTTGTCAACGAATTAGGTCCACTGTTGAGGAATTCGTTCCTCGCTGTTCAGCGACGGTAACGCTATTTATACCTGAATAAGGAAGAAATGCAACTCTATAATTTTAGTATGAAGTACATACTGTTTTTCCGTAAAATCTCAAGTAAGTAGATGAAGCTGTCCGAATGGATTTTTAAACATATTTTTTGTGACATTTTCATACACCCATAAAATAAGTGGTTACAAAAAACAACCGATGACTGATACGATTTATTTTTGCAATAAATCTTCGATTACGTTAGTAATCGTTTTCCAATTTACTAATACAGTTTCCCACTTTAGTTAACGGTAACAGAATATAATACCTATGTCATAATTTGTAGAAGATTTCAACCGGCATAAGATCAGAATTGTTTGTGGTTATGTTTCAATTATTTTCGGGCGTGCCAACCAGTTGCCTAGTGTCGGTATTTGAGACTCCGTTACGTTAGCCTGAAATGATTCTTCAGTTGCAGGCGCATAGATGGTTTTGCAGCCGACTGATTAAGGTAGATACGAGCTTGTTAAGGTTTGTGTCGTTATATATGCTAAGGTGGGCGCAGAGGTCCCGTTGCCACAAGTAACGTTCGAGGTATTTTATTAGACATCGGACCTTTCCAGGTCTCGGTGCGTCATCGTAACGCCTTATTTGAATTGATTAATGAAGAAATTGTAATCATATTAATATAAATAAAGTAAGTACACCTGTTAAAACAAAGTTGGTTTGGTGGTTTAAAACATGCCTTTCAACCACGTGTAAACTATTGAAATTGACAATCGTATTCTATTATGAAATAATATGTAAATACACTTGTGACAATCAATTCAAGTGCGCACTTAGAAGTTAATTGTTCAGATAACCTTTTTGATTGAAGAAGTTTAAGGTCGTTCGAGTAGATCGTTTCGTAGGGTCATTTACCCCTCAAAATATTATTCATTTAAAAAAAGTTTATAATGTGATTTTAGTCATTGGGTAACGTACTCGTACTTTCGATATCAGTTTAAAGTCTTCTTATATCTTTTATATTTACCTACGGAATAATTACCTGGCTACACACGACGATGACACCCTGTACGGAATAATTGTTTATTTAAATTGTAATAAATTGGTAACTAGCTTTTTTATTTGATAGGGTGTACTCGCGAGGTGGTCCCATTGTGACCAAAACCGTATCTGATCAGGGGATCCTTGAGGAATTGAGGGAACTCCTTAAATGTTATAGGCGGACGCGTAGCAATTTTGTTATTTTCGGTACCTAGCAAGTCCAGCATTTGCATTCAGAAAGTATTCTTTGATGAATTAGAACAGATGATGATGACCACAGATGGCCATCGGAACTCTTCAATGGTACCTATTTCAAGAGTCGCGATAAGAAAGTTTCTTTTTTAGTAATATTTTAGTTTTGCTCGTTTCTTTTTTGTCTGTTGCACGCCTATAATTGGTGTATAAACGGGAATGTGACTTCTATTTCTGCTAATGTATAATCTGTTTATGTTACTTTTGGTGTGTTTTTATAAATAAATAAATAAATAAAAATACGTCGATTAAGATGGTTTAAATATATACACAGTGACTTTCCAGCGGCGTTGCTTGTGGTGGGCTTGAAAAATCCCATATCGCCGGTGATACTACAATACCGCGTAACTAAAAAAAAACATGATGCAAAATACACCTTAGCATGCAAGTCAATTAGGTACATTTTGCAACTTATAGAATTTGTTACTTACGCGGTATTGCAGTATCACTGACGATATCATTTCACAAAAAGCATGAAATAAAAATTTGATATTTAAAAAAAACGAAAGAACCGCCTTTTAAAAAGCAAACATTTACGTCTTTCCAAATAGTAATAGGTTCGTCAATTTTAAGTCGGCGTCCCACAATAGTTTTGAGACTAATTATTATTCTATTTGTCTGATTGAATGTGACGTGTAGAAGCTTCATTAGAATATTCAAATTCCCTTCACCTTGAAAGAACTTAATACTATCCATACATAGCCGAGTTTCTTTAGTCAGACCGTGATCGACAAAAGTGCATCGTGCATCTCAATTGCGATATATGTAAGTCATAGGGACGCGGTACCAAAGAAGCTGATTAGTAGATCGGATAGTGAATGGCTGGTCAGTGGAGTACCGTTGCGGCGAGCCGTCAATGGCCTACCGGGTCGAGCCTACGACCCCCTGTGCCCCGGCCCATGTAGGGCTCTGCAGGCCTCCGCCATAAAACTACTTTCCCCTCGAAATCATCCGCGCGGGTCTGACTTCGATCGGCTTTGAGACTTATTTGTAAAATTGATCAATAAACGATGGTTTGCGTCGCTGGGTGATTTGATTTGATGGTCGTGGATGTTATTGAAATGGAAACTTGCACTGCAGCTTCTGATTGCAGATACTTATTAGTGTCGTCTTAGTTTACTAATATTATAAATGCGAAAGTTTGGATTTTTGATGCTCAATCACGCCTGAACGGATTCGGATGAAATTTGGAACTCTGAAATAGCAACTAGGGTTTAAATGTGGAATGACGAAATTCGAATTCTACGCGGAAGAAACCGCTGGCAGAAGCAAGTCAGTAGGATATTAAAGATAACAATGAGTGCGTTTTAAACGCGCAGATTACAGCTTAACTAATTGTAGTATTTAATTTTAAAAAAGGTTGTTTAGTTTAGTTTGTTTTATTTATTCATCAATGTTATACAATATTACATTGAGATCGTCAAACATACTGAACGAAAGAATACAAGAATAATTAATACTTAATTAAAACAACAACAATTAAAAATCTAATAATGGTATTTCGTCCGATGTCAAAATATGTACCTACAGTACAATGATTAATAAATGTCAAAACAATGATAAATTTACATTTCCAGTTCCTTATACTCATCCGCGGAGTATAACGGATTATTGAATAAAAGGTTTCTCAGCTGATGTTTAAATGCTTCCTCGGATGTTTCTTTTCCTTTTACGTCAACATAGAAATGGAGCACCGGATAAGTATCTGCTACTTTTTACAACAGAAAACAATGTAAAGAGAGAATATTAATCCGTTCCTCTCAGACGTCGACCGTATTAGACTAATCCTATTAAATACCAGCAGCAGCTGGAGGACGGTGTTAAGAAATGTTCTAGCGCGATAATTCGTTTTATGGTGAAAAATCGATTTTATATCAATAGCTACCTACCTATTTACTAGACTCCAGCCTCGTAGAAGTCGTTCATCGCAGTTTCCTCGGAAACTCTCCTGAAGTATCCATCACTGGGGTATAACTACTGTACCAAATTGTACGTCGATCAATTGCGGCGTTGGATCATTCAGGCGAAAAAACAAACTAAATTACAATAATTAATAACTAAGGATATACGAAAAGCCCACGCAGACATACCTCAAACCAATGTTGTACGTTGTCGGACTATGAAGATACCTAAACATGATAAATCATATTTATAATGCAAGTATTATTTAATAGGTTACCTCATGAGCCTTGATTGCGATCGTGTAATAATAAAACAGCGCTCCATACCTAGTTTACATTATGGCTCCTCATTATGGCGGTCCGCTTTTTACAGGATGTTTTTATTGATCCCGTATTGATTTAACGTGGTTATTAACGATGGTTAGTTTTTGCGGTCGGCGTTTAATTAATAAGCGTTACTTATAGCGACCAGCGGTGTCGCAGACTGAAAGCAAAAAGCTACCGATACCAGGCTGACAAGCCGATATGGTCCAAAAAGAGACAGTGTATATTTTTTATGCAATGTTATTTAATGTAAATTCACTTTTAAATCTGTGAAATGTGCCTAGTTTTGTGGTAAGTATCTTCTTTAAAATCTTTTGCTTAACGAAACAGCTTGCCATTCTGAACTGGGTACTTTTTTCCTTTTTAATATGGAACTTTAACGTTTAGTTAATCTCACGGTTATCTAAAATATGTTAATTGTTTACCCTATTTAATCTCGAACTGTTTGGTTATACACTTATATAAATAAATAATGTTGTCTTACATTAGTTTACTCAAATTATATGCTTTAATCAACATAGTTTTTTTAATAACATAGTCGTAGCGACCATCACAATCTATGACATTTTCGTGCTGAAGCGTGGCATTTAGGTGATGTGTTGAACGCTAATCATAACCCGACATTGATGAATAATTAACACAATTATTATCACTAAGTCGAACAAAAAACGCGTTACAGTTACCCAAGGATTGTTTAAACCGTTATTCCGTATCATTTTAGAGTTCGCGGTAAATCATTGCGTTGTTCGTCTGTAAACTAGTTTCTTGTAATATGTATAATCTTATTAATAATGAGTGTGGGCTCCGTTCAGTTTACGCTTATGTTCCTAGTCGTGTTTAGTACATGAACATATGCTAAGATATAATAGAGCTCTGCTGTTTACGTTTTGGTCAAACGCGTCCTTGTAATTTGTATCGTCTCGTTTGTTTACTCAATCACAACGTGTCGACTAGTTTGTCATTCAAACGTCTGAACTTGAGTCTCGTTTCCAGAAATCGATGTTGTTTGCAATAGGCGAGGGAGGCGAGGGTGGCAACCCCCTCTATAAATCACTGTCCGAATTACAGCGGTACTATAATATTTGTAATCCGGTGGTCGGACATGCGGTCGGAATGGGACATAATCGCCCACAGCGGGGTCACCCTACACGGATCAGAAATTAATTGAAACTTGAAATGATTTGTCATCGTTGATTTGTTAATTGCAAGATTTTTATTGGTATTGAGATTAATAGTGAGAACAGCAAGAGTCAATTAAAAACTTATTAAGCGGATCATTATTACCGTTAAAAGAAAATAAGTACACTTTTACCAAACGCGTCTTTTGTCATAGGATTTATTATTACATATACAGAGAGTCAATAACCTTGCATTCCACTTTAATTATTTTATCGTCACTTTTTACTGGTCGTTACCCATAATACCCATTTAAGAAAAATACAAATGGCTACTCATTTCAAATGCCTTAAAGTACGGGTGGTATTATACGGTTATTAGTTCAGTAAAAATATACCGAGCAGGCTTATTTCGTACCGACTACAGACAATACTGGCGGTCCCTAATAGAAAGGCATTAACGTTAATACCCAATTATAGACTCCGACCAACGAGCCGGGAAAGAAGATCAACTGGCCGCAAGCCGCGGTGAAGGGAGCCGATAATAGAAATATTACGCTCTTATTTTCAGAAAATTCGTTATCTGGCCGTGAAATGGATGTAATCAGTAAAAATATCTCGTTAACAAGTGCAGTCGCTTTAGTATTGAGGTGGACTTTACAGCTATTTAGGATTATAATAGCTTTAAACTTTGAATAACAAAGGTTTGTTTGTTTGTAGAAGTATTTGTAGTAAAAAAATTGGCCTCCACCTAGTACATTTTTAAGCTATCTTGCTTCTATATTGTAATTATATTGCTTATGTCGTGGTAGCTCTGAATTGGGATAGACCAAAAAAAAAGTCACGAACACGTTCACATTCTAATTTGAAAGAAAAGGTAATTTTAAGAGACCAATTTGATTAACTTTGTATGGATGACATGATTATTTTAAATTTGTGTTAGCATTTTCTAATAAATTACAACAATTAATTGATATCTAATGATGAAAAGTGATTGTACAAGTGTATTAAAACATACAATTGCAAGCGGTTTTCGCCTAACCCGTAAGATACACCTAGGAGGGCTTCAAGCCGAAAACGAAAGTCAAACAAAGGTTAAATATACTTTTGTCTAAATATCCCAAATAGATAAATATTTCAAAAACTTATAATGCAGAACGGCTTTAAAACCTTATTCCTCGAAATGGTTTTAGAATTAGAGTAATCGTAAAAATATGAACGATCCCAATTACTTGACAGTGATAGCTAGAACGCCTACAATAGCTACAAGCTATCGTAATGTTGACAAAACGATATGCGATATGTCAAAAGCGTTACGTTTTTACCCAGTAAGTAGGTACACACGACGACGATAAGCGTCAGCATTCTCGATCAAATCGCGAGTAGTCTCAATAAACTGAATCCACATGATCCTTATGCAAAATAACTTCTTCAGAGCTTTCTCTTGAGCTTGTTAAAATAGATGTTGATCGTCTAGACGGGGTCGGAGGGTGCGTGCCCCGGGGAGATAGGAAAATTGTAAAGCAATAAAATAATATTCAATCTACATCACAAATGGCGTGTATCTTGTACGGGAATGAGGGAGTGCGGTCTCAAAGAGGGCAAGTATGTCTTAAGCCTATTACAGTTCAATACAAGTCGGTAAGGATTGGGTACTGATTATAGGTACTTGATTCAGAAATAAATACAAAAAATATAATTTACAGGCACATCTAAAACATAAATTATACAAACATAGCAGGTGTAGCTGTCGGTGTCCTGCCGTTTGACCAAAAGTCATTTGGCAAAATTACACTTGACAAACAACGTTTTGCAAAAAAATGTTTCGCCAATTGATCATTTTACTAGTTGTCATTTTAAAAATGGCTCACTTATTCAAATGATCAACAGTTAAATTTACATTTTATAAGTAATTATTTGACAAAATGAACATTTAGCAACGGAGTTATCAGACAAAATTTTAAATGCAACGAGCAAGACGAATCTGGGCAGAACTGACTCGGATAGGTTAGGTTAGAAGGCCAAGGCGGGAGCTTTGCTCCCGCCTTGGCCTTCGAGGTTATTTTTTTCTGCCCAGAAATAGGTAAACTACAGGAAATAATATTTGGTGAAATGGAAAACTGTCAATTGACATTTTATTATTTAACACATTTACCAAGTGTAGTGTTTGCTAATTGATCATTTGCTAATTGAGTTTTTGCAAAATGATACTTTTGTCAAATGTCACGTTTGCCAAATGATTATTTGGTGAAACGTTGTTTGTCAAATGATCATTTGTCAATATTTTTTTGGTCAAACATTAGTGAACCGTAGCTGTCATTAGTCATTACTATAAATGTATGTAGGTAAATACTTTATTGTATATGGTGGGCCGGAAATATTTGTATTTTAACTAGCTTTTAGCTTAGCAAATTTGTTTGGTCCAACCTATATAAAGCGAAAACAAAAACAATACAATAAAAAGTGATTACTAGATCCAAAAGCTTTAGCGTACCGAAGAAAATGGTCTATACCTAACTAGACATGATGCCTTATATACTGATCTACGTTCTCCTGTTTTATTTGAACTCTCCTTAACCCCGTGTTAAGGTTAGTCTGGACGATTTCTCAGCATTTTCCGATTCTGCGTCGATATGGGGAAAGTTGCAATCATTTTTGCTGCGCGTTGCATTTCACTCAGTCGTGCCTAGGTGAAGCTGATAATATGGGAGAAACGTAAACCATCGGCCAAGTCGAGCGAGACTTGCGTCAAGAAACCGTGATTTACGTGCCCTCAGCACCCTGCTATCGAGATATCTCAAGCCTTTTACATATTACATATTTAAACTTTATCTTGTAGCGCTAGGCAAATTGCTTTCAGCCCATGCAGTCTAACCCAAACACAAACATATGTATGCAAAAAATAAGCTCTCGTAAAACTCTTATCAGGTTTAATATTTTGATTGCATACTCCTTTTGTCACTATTTCACAAACACTAATCACCGGACAATGCCACACCAATTGACCTGGTCCTAAACTAAGCTCTAGGATTGTACTTCGAGTAATAGACAACAATATTAATAAATAAATAGATAAATACATTAATACATAGAAAACATCTATGACTAAGGAACAAATATTCGCGCTCATCATGCAAGTATCTGCCCTTACCGGGATTTGACCTAGGACCGCTAGCTTTGTATGCAGGGTCACTAACTCACTACCAACTAGGACAACGAGTCGTCAATAGAATCGAAATCATCAACTTATCAAGGAGTAGTACTAGTATCTCGTCATGAATGAATAACTTCTCGTGATCCGACGAAGTTCGGTTCTCAACTAAACCTATTAAAAACATCGCGTCATAACATCTTTTCGTAATTTGCCTCAAAACGTGGATGCGCGAAGCGTAAGCGTGCGGCTTGTAATACAATTTTATAATGTAGCCACGTTTCGTTACAATTTCCATTGTTACTTTTGCGGCGTCGTGAAGAGCTCGCTAACTGCAACACTTAACGGTTCAACTTTGACATACAAAATTGAGAAGTTCACACCAAATCTTATAACCGTTATAAGATCTTTGTGAACCTGGAGCTAGAACAGACCCGCGCATCACTGCTGATTACGTGATAACGCAAACTGTGGTCACGAGAGAAGACATCTGGTTCTATAGGAATATTATATTAACAGTTTAAATCAAAATAATAAACTCTTATATGCGTTGGGTAGTCTTGTAAAAGAACAAAATATCACAACGAATAAAATTAGTCCTACATGCTCGAAGCATTATGAAGAATGTGATAAGGAGAAATTTATTAGAAGATTAAAAGCATCATGATAAGTGGTGTGCAATTAGCTCACAAGTAACTAAGCACGTTGGTCCTAATTAAAAGGCAATGGCTCGGTCACCGCGCCGCTAAGCCCATGTCGAACCATGTCGAACTAATTGCACACTTCCTCATATCGGCATAAAATGTAACAGCTAAAAGCTTCAGATAATGAGGGCCAAAGTCTACAATGGAGTCTGAGCCTAATAAAATTCGCATAATCATGTACCTACTTAACATTTTATTACTTTTTCATTAATTAGTTTCGTCATAAAACATTTATATTTTAGAACGATTCTCACTGCGTCTAGTAGATATACTGTTAAGCTAACTAGATTTCCAGTATTATGGCTTATTGACGTGACTAGCAAAAATATATCCATCCAATCTAGATTTGTGGCCTATAAATACAGACACGTAGTAAAGCTACCGTACATTTTACTGACTTGACCCTCTTTTCTATCACCTTCGTATGTGTAACTTGAGAAGCCTGTGGAATCGCTACATGTAGCTGACTCGTAGTTCTTTGTCGGCAATGTCTTGATAGCTGTAAAGGTTAAACAGATCTCGAGGTAGAGATGTATGGGTCCATCGGCGGTGGCCAAAGCAGCACGACGGCGCGTGCGGTCAACGACCACGCTCGCTCGTGGAGCTAGAAGCTGCACACTGCCAACCCATGCGTAAGCGCATCGTCTAACGCGCTTGTAAGAGTCAAGGCCGCGCTTGCAATCTGACCTTCGTAAGGTCAAAAATATGTTTGGTTATATCTTTGAACGTACAGAATCGTTTTAATTCGACATCTTACGTCGATAAAATGACTTTATTTATGACGTTTATTTATCTAAGACGACTCGCATAGGTGCATTTTTTACGTCCAGTCGTTCACCAGCGCTCCTACATAATAAATCTCGCCGGGTTCGCACGCACGTTGGCTTCCGGTGCATGATTGTCAGCCCGCAATTCTGATGGATCCTATTAAGAGTTCGCAAGGTTCATATTAGACGTCGCAGACCGGCGCTCATTACGCTTGCAATAGCCGTAGAATGCCTGAACGTGCGCGTAGGGAGGAACGGGTCTTAATTGGCAAACAATGCATTGTTTATGCCTCAAGTAAGTTATCTCTTCGATCTTTCATAATATTGAACAATATGGAATTAATCGAGGTGTGTATTTCCGTTACATTATAACTCACGAGGAAGTCCCATAAGTGTAACGGTAGCGCGAACCGCTGGGAAATTATTTTTAGGGTCGTTTTATTAATAATTTATGTAGCAAATACTAGTTCCTTGGATGTTTGTCATGTCCAACTTTAAGTTATTCTAAGTGTGTATCTGTTTATAATACGAGAGTGAATGACCGCAGATTACAATTGTTTATGTTTAGCGAATTGGCTACCTATCGAGTTGAAATTACAAACACATCCCGGGTTCCCAGGTTCTAATATATCTAGTGAATATCAATTAAATGTAAACAATATTATGTCATACATAATTGCATTACATGCATCGAACGCATAGAAATACTTGTACCTACGCACAATCAATCAAGTCAATGAAATAATAGCTATCATTAATTATCATTCCATCTACAAGCATTTGCAGTCTTTACATTATCATCGTATCGATTGTTCATTATCTTTGCCATAAAAAATCTTAAAACACATTTTCAAATTCAAAATCAAAACAATCCCGAATTCGCCGAGGTACCAATTTCACCAATCGATGTTATATGGAATCAATGTTAATCGGCTGTTAGTTTATACATTTTGACATTCGTTGACAGTTCATTGAAATTCGACATAAAGCTAGCAAAAGTGGCTGGCACTGCTCCATTGGTTTTAAAATTAAGTATAAATTAGCTTTATTTTATTTAAAACTTTTGGGTTTTCAAATGAACAACGGATATGTAAAATCTTATAATTAAGTAATTACGCCTTAAGCAGTCGCTAACAAATCACGTTCGGCAGAAGCAACATTTCTATGAATATTCAACGGAATTGTAATTTGTCAGATAAGCGATACGATCAATATTGTGTGTAGATTATTAATTTTACGGCCTCAGGAACAGTTAGTGACAGGTTTCACGAACAGTTTTGTATTAGCCGCGTGTGATCTCGTTTTAATAGATGTTAGTCCGTTGACTGCAAGAAATTTGCGGAATGTACGGAAAACATTTGTTATTCGTAAGTGTTTTGCGATTTAGATGTTTCACAGGTGCGATAATGCGAGTAATATAGAATTGATAATGTCATGCGATTGGGCGTGAATTGAAAAACTGTGGCAGTTGTTATTGTCATGCTGATAAATTTCTGTTGGTGGGTTCCATAAACATTTTGTAAGAAAAATATTTTAGTACGTTAGCGATGTAGGCTATTTGGCCACGGACATTTTACAAGTAAACTTTTTGTCATGCTTGTCATTGGTGACTTCGAGGCGACCACAATGTGCAATATTCACTTGCGGTCACGCCATATCTATTGTTCTCCAAGGAACGAACATATATTTTTTATGTTGTTTTGTCTTACCAACGATGTCGACGTTTCATACTTCGACACTTACCTGGATGTTTATTGTTTCATTCATATTAACACAAAAAGTACCTAAAACATGAAGTTTAAAAAAATACAGAGGAAGATAACGCTTTCTTTAAAAATATGTCTCCTGTATGGTCCATTAAAAGGTTGGTTCATGAATATAATACTATAAGGAAGAAGTTGAAAGTGTCTAAACTGGCTTTTAAGTCCCACATAAAGCAAATAGAGTTATAATAATAGTGAAAACGATAATCCATTTCGTAGTAACCACGTATTACTTACTTCCATAGGAAACATTAAGGTGCACTCGCTGTGAACTCATCAATGGACGGGCCATTACATCTTGCAACTTGCTTTTTATAGAAAGCTGGTATCCTGGAATTATAATGACAAAAAGGTATAAAGGCTTCATGTAATATTGAGTGACGCGAGCGCAATTGATCAACGACTAGATGTTACATGTGAAATATCGCAGGCTCGCGGATTTTAATATTGATACACCGCCTGAAACGGATTCAAGTGATTTAACATCATTTGATGAAAGCTGCTTTTATTTATGTTTCGATACAGAATTAAATATAAAACATTTATTTTTAAACTTCTGTCCTTATACGTTTAAAGCATTTAAGAGAGGTGAATACATTTTTGGTAGTTTTTTAAATTTTACGTTTTGACTGAGTTGCATCGGCACTATCGGCAGACTTCAAAAATGTTTAGCTACTACATTGGCCACAATGGCCACTGAGGTACCAACAGGAAATATTCAATGAACATTTTGTTCATGTCTGAAGTAAATAGTTAACAAATTATTTAAATTACTAAACGTCGTCAACGTACGTAGTGTTTAAAAGACGTCAAAGCTGTTAACGTATGGTTTTTAACTCGGCCCCATTACTGTTAAGTAACTAAACACATATAAGAGCTATCTTAACGGTGACTATACGATTACATGTCAAAGGCAATATGGTTTTACCCAGTAGAATAAGCAGAGGCCTTGTGCCAGAGATCATTCCGCCTTGACCCAACTATATTTCCACTATGCATTGGAATTTATCTAGAAGGCTTTCGCCATTGACGTGAGTTGGAGTTTGGTATTAACCGCTAACTCCTAAATTCCTGTCACCTTAGCCTCATTCGACCTACGTAGTACATTGGTTGCATGATAAGTCTCCGTCGTCGGCCCGTAAGGTTTGTTTATCGCACAAGTATAGGTACCTACATATATTCTTGTCGCGTCGCGATGTATGAATAGCGCTCCAGCTAACAACTTTCTCAAGGTAAAGGAACAGTTAACCTTTTGTAGAGTTCAATGTCGCTTCGCTACGAGTATGGTGCTTCTAAACTTCCTAAGACAATCGCAATCGAAGAGGTCGCATGAAAGTAAACAATCGTGCTTGTCACGCTCTCATGATCACAATAATATGAAAACTCACATTTCATTTTCTTGACAGATAGAGATTTATAAAGTATAATTGCTACATAATGCATCGTTATGTCATCACGGAATGCAGTTGTAATTACAGCATTGGGCTATGCAAACGACGCGCTACGTGTGTATCCTGAGATAATAGGGTGTAATAACTGCATAGCATAAATGCATTTATCGCACAATGCTCTTGTAGCTCACGAAGAGCTATTTTTAATTTAATAGTCAGGTTTCTACGTTCTCACTTAATTAGTTAAACTAAATATCAGCACAAGGCGGCAAGCCATTCTACTTTGAAATTCTTAGGAAATCATATATTTTTTAAAAAGACATTTGCTATATAAATAGTTAAAGTACATTTATAGTTAAACGTTGAAATCACTCTTCGTAGAAAGGAATACATGTTTAGCGATAGGTTGTCAAAAGTAATCAAACAGGATTCTTACATTTCTAACATCACTATCGCATCAAGTTTCTTTTATCTAATACGAATCGCTAACTGTAGATAAAAGGACCGTTCAACACCGATATACCCGGCATCACCAGATAACATTAACACCGCATTCAATCCCCGAGTGTTAATGCCCAGGCGAGAACAGTTATAGCCTAATCATAAAATCCACTTTACCTATACGAGCCGATCACGCGTTTGTCCGCATTTACTCCAAGTTTTCCCACAATACATCATACGGAATCCAAAATTACACCTATCTGCTAAGTTGCACGAACCGTTCCCTAGATATCGGAGATAAGGGCCCTGCGAGGTTGCCTACTGGTTGCCGGTTACTAGGAAATTGATGTGAGCTCTCCGTGAGGTCATTCGCGCGCTAGGCCGGCTGGCAAGCCCTCGGGGCAAAGGTTTAGTCGCATGATCGTTTGGGCTACATATTCGAACCAACCGTACCTCACCTGTTCAACACTTGGTAATAGCGAATGTGCATCATGCTTACATGGTAAGAATAAAAAATCCAGAACTTAACCAAAGTATTGTAAGCCTGTTGATAAGTCTAATATTATATTGCAGTGCTAGTAAGGTTCCGTGTTACTACTTATACTGTAATTAAGAATTTATGTAGATGCACATGATGTCAATTAATTAATTAATTAATTACAACACTAATACCTATAAACCGCTAAAGTATAATAGTGTAAAATAACTGAAAAAAAATCTGACTTATAGAAGTTCAAAATAAGCATTGGCCAAAAGTATTCGGTAATTGCCCAAAAGAAATATAGTTACTTACTCGTAAAATGAGCGTTACGCTCATTCAAATCGCTCAACATTTTTTTTTAATCATAAGTTTCAGGTCAGTGTGCTAGAATAGGAAAACATGACTGCATTGCCGTGCAGGAATTAATAATAACCTACTTAGTATTGATTCTGTGCGACCGTCAGGCCACCATGCGTATGTCCACTATTCAATAAAATCGGTTAACTTCACACAGGTGAACGTTTTACTAACGAAACGTTTGATTGAACTAAACACAACGGGTCTCATAAATTATGTAATAACTACATGTCGGGTCCCTTTTTCCTTTCTGAATAATTTCGTTGTTTCGGTGCTTAAATAACTTACCTGACGTACATTTTTCCCTGAGCTGAAACGTTAAAATTTTAATTTCGGTCGATGCAAGACCGAGGGGTGGAGTATAATAGAATTTCCCTCTTCACTAACGCGCAAGTAGTTGTGTTTACTACCTCGAGTTTTATAATTCAAGTATTTTAAGTGGCCAATATGTTGATAAGTGGAGTTATTTTGCAAGGCCAATAGGATAATTTGCATATTTGAAATACAGTGATTAGGATATCCTTATATAAGCGAAGACAACCTGTTGTTACTGACGGCGACCTATTTAACAATTTCCAGTTATGTCATAACGTCATTTACAAATCTTCAGAATCCGGTGTATTAAACGCCTATGTGAATTCCTTATGTTTTATAGTTCTTGAACTGTGAATCAAGTGATGCTTGGTGTCCCAGGTGGGCCTTAATTGGAATCCCTAATCCTCATTTGTTGTACGTAATGCATCGTTTGTCCTAGTTTTCGTTTATCCTAAAGCCACTTTTATCTCAATTTTGTTTTTTCGAGTGTTGTTATTACATCCCTAACCTAACCTGACCGCAGGTTTATTTGGAAAACTTAAGAAGTGATCGCTCTAAGCTGATACCAGATAATTAGGACAAACGATGCGATAGGAAAAACGTTATTAGGGATTCCGAGGGCCACCCGTCTCAGGTATATACATACTTATAATTAAACTCGTAGGTCAGAAAGCGAGCTCAGACTGCACTAGTAAACAACTTTAAAATGACTTGTCAAGGAGAACCAGTGACCGTGATGGCAGATTATTGCCCTTTAAACGGGTAAATAGGTATTCAGAATGGCACGGCTGGCACCTCTACTTAAACTACTATATAAAGGCGCTAAAGTAGTTTGAAACCGTTGCTTTCCTTTTAAAAGAAATGATTCCTTTACCCGTCATTTTTTTGCTTATAAAATGGATAAGGACCAAAACGTTAGACCAAAGTTAAGCATAGCTAACCATACAAACCACAAAGGCGAAAATAGTTCCGTTGTGCGACGAAAAGTATCTCTACAATGTATGGCTAATTTTGGTGTCACAGCGGAAGTTTCATAGAAAATTTAATTGCGTGAGTTAGCAAGCCCAACTTTTTGAACCTTACCCAAACACGACTGTATTTTTTTTGAGTCTAGTACTTTTATTTGTACACACGTCCTCTAATAAAATATTATTTTTGTGTTTTTACTTCTGCCAATACTGTTAAGAGTTTATACAATTGTATATTAAAAAAAAATATGACCCTGAATTTACTTAACATGTTGTTAGGAAGACGGAGGTAAATTAACTGTATTGTATGTACCCGTAGTGTATTTCAATTTATATAATGTTACGAGTAGACATAGGTAGTACACAAAATATAAATAATACATTACTTTAACGATACGGGTAGGTAGGGGAAGCTGTTGTACCCCGGACAGTTTACATTTCTTTGATTTATAGAAAAAAAACGAGATGCTTCAGAATTGTCAAATGTGCAAATATGTAAAGTTGTACTATTGTACTACATTCCGGGATATGATATTAAACGATCCTTTAGTTAGTTTAGACGGGACAGGCTGATAGAAAAAAAAGGGAAAAGTGTCCATGGTACAACACCCCTGATTTACCTTGGACACTCGGTGTTGTACCTTGGGCAAATACCATTTTTGCCAAGAAAACAGAAAATAATCATCTAGTATTTAGTTATTAAGGATACAAAAGGCAACTCGGACGAAGACTTTTTATACCTTTTCATAGGTTCCTTAATAAAATTTACAAGAAAAGGCCATATTTTCCCACTCTCCTAAAACAAATGGAAAATCTCCCTGAGAACAATTAAAAACATAAACAAAAATGTAATCAACAATTAAAATAGTAAAAAATATTTAACTTGTCATAAAAAATGCAAAATAATGTAAGAATTAGAACACTTTGGAACTTTTCTACCTTAGTCCGTAGTCCAAGGTACAACGTAAGTTCGGTGTCCAAGATACAACAAAGCAAGTTTTTTTTAAAGTAACCTTTGTAAACGCACTTCGTCTAAAAGTTAGGATGAAACGACTGCACTATCTGATAGCTATTTAATATAGTTTTAGCATGCATTATTCAGTTTTATCATATATATATACGAAACACTAAATACCTAAACGAATTTGTAATAAAGTTCTAAAAACTCATTTTCTGTAACAAATTTTATATTTTTGTAATTTTCTCGACGCACACGCCGCTCTCGAGTTTCGTGCTAACTTTACTTTCATTTTAATAGATAATGGTTCAAATGACATATATATTTCTTTTTGAAGAATGCGGGATACTTTAAATATTGTCAACTGTCCGAGGTAAAACTATGTCCGGGGTACAACAGTTTCCCCTACTTGATTTGTGCACAATAGTTATGCAAAATATACAAAGGAGAATGCCCACCGCCCATACAAGGAAATGCCTGAGATGTACAAGAACCAATGATACATTAAAATACGCTAAAAAAATTGAGGTTTCTGAAACTACTTCAAAAATGATTTGAAAACTTGGGATTTTGCTATTATTAAGATTTTTTTTACAATGAAAGAGGTTATGTTGACTTAAAAAAACGACTATAGATGTCGCTCAGATCTATGTGAATGTTAAAATATCAGTCGCGTCACGTTGATATTGCAATTAATACAATTATTCATCTTCTTAAGGAAACGTATCAATCAACAATCAATACTTTCAACAGCGCGAAATCTAAGGCTCCATCGTAAAAAAATCTCACGATGGCGAAACAATACACAACAGAAACGTCACTATGTCTTCTTTTTATTTTTCTTCACCAATGTCAAGTTTGGTGAGTACGTCATTATGTCAAAACAACTAAAAAGGAGGTAGACAGAAAAAGGCAATTTCATGCCTACTAGTACCTACTTCATCTTTTTGTTGCCAGTGGTGTATATGTATCATACTTTTTGCTCCCAATACGATCATTCATATATTTAACTGTGACCTGTTTTGTTCGCTAAGACAAACGAGCGACAATTGTCATGCATAAATAAAACTTTTTACGTGAGTGATAGCAGAAAATCATCATTATTTGTTTTGTTATAAAGTGGCAACTCGACGTAACGAAAGATAAAACCGTACCGGCAGCGGATGTTCCAGTAATATACTAATTAATTAGTGTTTGTTTCTCCGGAGTTCTACAGACTTCTATTTAATCTGTTTAGTTATAATCAATTACGACATTTTTTTTGAAATATGGGACATCTTTGTACATTCCAGGCATTATATGGGCATTCTCCTTTTCGGGTTTCATATCGTTGGTCTAGCTAGATGTGACCTCGTATCATTTGAGATTATTTGAAATAGTAAGTATTCTTGATTCTGAATTGTATTATCTTTCAGACTGTGCGCAGTGCATCGCTGCTAGGCGCGCAGTGCCGGTCGAGCTCCGACTGCGCCGTGCGGCACGCGCACTGCTCGAGCGGCCGATGCGCTTGCGACCCTTACTACGCCCAAGTTGACAACTCTACGTGTTTAGAATGTAAGTAATATCATTATTTTCCTTCCAGGGCCCGCATTATAGTCACCTTTATCGCGATAGACAAAGCATCCGTCACTCTCGCGCTTGCATACTATTCAGAAGGTAACAGATGTTATATCCAAGTTTAAAACCATCGATAAACACGACCATAATAGGCCCGCAGTTTAGAATAAGTATTATTATTTGATGCATAATCTGAAACGATATTATTACGCTGAAGTATTTTTCTTGCGAAAAATGTCTCCATTGTTTTCCTCGGTCAGGTGCAAATATGGACGAAAGATATTTGTCATAGAAATGTTGAGTTACGTTTCTTTGTTTCCCTTAGCGAGAATTTCGTGTAAACGGGGTGACAATGTGTACTTAACGTTAGCGTGTTTGTTTGGTTCTGCTTCGACTATAGCATACAATGATCTTTAAGCATGGAAAGTGAAGAACTAAGCGTGTGATCAGTAATGCGTAGGATATTATCGTCTTTCTCTCACTTTCATGTAAATCACCGGCAACAGTGTCGCCGCACCCTTTTTTATGAAATGCTCATCTTACGCTAAAGCTCATTTCACTTTTATCATTACGGTTGACGAGGCGTTTACCTAATGGTCCTGTGTGGTACAGACTGCGGTGGGACCAATGACTTTCACTTAAACGATAAGCTATCTTTACCTAGTTTTCATCATTAACTAAATCACTTTCGTTTTGGCAAATCAAATTTCGCTTTTCAATATCGCTCGGCAATTTAGTAACGAAAGTAAAGTTTCGGGGCATTAATCAAAAGGCACGCCGCTTCCTACAATGACCGTGCCGCCATCTCTTGATTTCATTGTGTCGGTCTATTGAATAGTCCATTAGATATTTGGATGGATGTTGACGTACAATAGACACGGATTTTGCATAGATATTCGATTTGCTTTCACTGTGTTTGATCTGACAGTATTTGTTCTTGAACTCGAATACAATGAAGTGTAAATAGTCTGTAATAAAAACATTAAGTGTACCCGATGTCCGCGGTGTAAATCGAAGACAAATAAATGCTGAACTGTGAAATTAAAAAATCAAGTTGGTTTGAAAGTCACAGCAACAGAGAAATCAAGAGGAAATTTGACTTTAAAAATGTGAAATCAAACAAGTAGTTCATTAACTGCCTGAGGCAGAAAAGTGACATAGGTTCCACGAAGAAATTTATATTATTCAAGAATTAAGAATTTATAGTAAAACCAAACCTGCATAATTATTTTTTAAGAATTAGCAGATTTGCACTTTACGATCAATTTCCAGAGCAAACCTGCTAAATCTTGAAAAAAGGTGGTTCACTGTTGGATCGCTTGAAATCATTTGTAATAATATTGTTATGCATCATTTCTTTTAGCCGAAATAGCGATATACCGAATCATCTTGAGGCTTAAAATTAAAAAGCATAAATATACAAAGCATAATCTTCACAAAGACTAACATCCAACCGCATAAATACAAAAAGTCATAATAATTAATTGGCATAATCAATAACATCATTACAAAATGCATAAAAATATTGTCCGAAACAATTGACTATAAGGACCCACAAGCACGAGCCTGATGAATTACGAGAAAAGGTTAGTTTTGTCTTTATATATATTTAGGAACAAAAACGGGACCGACGAAGATCCGCTTGACGGATCTCCTACTTATTCTACGTCTAAATTCGCCCAAATGATTAGGGACAGCATGCTGACCTAACCCACCCTAATCTAGCCTAGTAACCTAGCCTTACCTAAATTATGGTAAATGAAAGATATACCAAATAATTATAAGGCCAAACAATAATATGCTATAATGTATATTAGTCGAATACAAAATAGTTCAATTACAATTATACTAAAAGCGTATAATATGCCAATTAACGTAGTAGGCCAAAGTATACCTATGGGAAATCAATCCTATTAAAGGCAAGTAGTATTGTTAGGCGATGGGCTTGCAACCTGTCACTAATATACACTGGTAAACATAGGTTAGCCTGTTTGTACTACTTATAGAATTAACAACAAACTAGAGTTGTTGGTAATTCTGTAGCTCTGCCTACCCCACTCTGGGAATGAAAGCGTGAAGGTATGTATGTATGTAAACTTCTCGCAGTTTCTAGCAGTTTCAGATTCATAAATCGACCCTTTAACGTTGTTTGAAGAGTTAAAATTCGATTAGGTACCGTAAACCAATTTGATTCCTAGGCCACTATGGACTTTGCCAACGTGACGTTGTAAACCAAATAATAGGAAGTCTCTTAAGTTTTGGTTGTCAACGTCACTATAACATAGTCCAGTGGCCTAGAAATCAAATTGGTTGACTGTACCTACTTTGATAATATTTTTGAGGTTGACTGCACGTGAGGCCACTGCTATGCTATCGCGACAGTATCGCGTGCCTTTATTCCGATCGACCCATTATCCCACGCTCGTCTTACTTTCTTTGCCCAATTCTTTCCGTCGTTAAGTATCCAAATCTGGCAACTGGCCGTGCTACAACGGTGCTTTTGCCGATTAGACTTTTTAATAAAACCACATTGTACACTTAGGTATAATATTATTAGCAAAACAGATGCGACAAGTATAAGTAATGGCGTTGAAAAAATATTCTTAGTTTGTATTTTGCGCTCAATACCATGAAATCGATGTAAACTTATCGACACTTATAGGATTAATGGCTAAACCGCAATCGCCGCAGGGCACTAACTGGGGCGTCCTTTTTCTCCGTTTATCGCGATCTAGCTGCCATTTAGTCACTTGATGACGTGGGAGCCGTAAGCGCTAACATGGCAGGAACCATTTGCGGATGCGGTAAGTAACACACTTCTGGAGCGTCCAGTCCAGCGGGATTTCAAACGAGGACCGGCTGGTCCGCTACTCGCCCGCCAAACGCAAAACCAACGGCTAACTTACGCCTCTATGCATAACTCAATGTTTATGACGCCGTATATCAGAAAGACACACGCTACATGAGGTACTTCATTGGCAATTAATTAATATTGAAATGTGTGTACTTACCAAGCCAAATTGAGTTCGCATAAATCTACGAATGAACCCCAAAAATCAATTTATTAAATTCACACTCGCCCTTTCCAAATTACGTATCTAGCTTTATATGTATATACCTAGCTATAACTTGTGTGCATTGTGTAAATTGGAAACTTGAAACGGTGCATGGTTAACTTGTTTACACAATGGGTATCGAGATCTAAATTTATTGTATTCTAATAATTGTACATTTTATAGTATCGGCCTAAACCTGCAAAAACAATTTCCGTTAAATGTAATGTCACATGTATTGTGCACATTACACACATTCTATGATTAGAGCTATTAGCTAGCGATCCTCGTAAGGCCCATCGTCTTAAATTTACGGCATTTGTCAAAGTTACTTTTGACTTTAGTTGATTGACACATAGGTACTTATTAAAATGACGAACACGACAAACATCTCAATGAGTTTCCTCAAGGCTGGTGTACCCACATCTAGACTTGTATCTTGTGCATTAATAATAAGTATACTATCTCGCCTAATTGACTGCATTAATTAACAATTCCATGCGCGACTCCATAAAATGTAGGATAGGATATCCGTGATACTCGTAGTTAGATTTTTAATGGATGTTATTCGCACACTTTCTCTAATGAAAAGCACAATTATACCTGTCAGCAAGTATCAAAAGCAGTGAGTGTAATTGATTCAGACCCGCCCATTCAACAATAACAAAGCCGATATCGGATATGGGCTGCCCGTCTAGACGCGGAGTGACGGCCGGTCGGAGTTCCTTGGTCAGTGTGCCGGCGCGGGCGCAGGGACCCGTGCGTTACCGCTCATGCCGCCATTTCACCATCTGCCGTGACAGATGAATACTGCAATTACGCCTCTAAAATAACAGTACTCCACTCCAAATGAGTCACAAGAAAATTACATGTGTTATTTGAACATGTAAATAGGATATACTGGAAGTGTAATTTTGTAACAAATTTAAGTGTCAAGATATGATTTCCAATTTACGCTTAATGGTGTTTCAGCGAGCTCTAAACTGCGCCAAGGGGTGTCTAGACTTTATATTCCAAAGAAAACGCTGCGTAACGATATCCTTTAATTAAGTAATGCATCAGCGCGGCTGAATAAAGTACGACGCCAATAAATTCTTATTCCGGCCCTAAAGCACCGCGTATTGCTGTACTGTAGGTACGTTTATTTGTGGAACCAATTTAAATAAACTTGTTGATGGTTGGAGCCCGCCGCGGCTTACACCGACCGTGCCGTCCGTCCGGTCCGGCGTAAATTGCCACCAACCTAAGTATTCGTTCGGGGTATACACAACCAGTTCCAATTTAAAACTAAACTGGAACTAAAACAATGACAACAATAATTCTCTATGTCAGCAAGCAATTTAGAAACTCTTTGACCTGACAAATGTAATTGGCGGCCAAGACAAAGCGTGTGATTTCGATTTCTAAGTTTGATTATTTCCTGCGGCAGACATTAAAATTGAAGTTCTGAGGCGCGACGATTTTTCTTTGGATAAGTGACATTATAGAAAACGTAATAGGTATCTTTCACCGCATAGAAGTGAAATGTTGACTATGTGCTCTATTTTACCATACGGCTAACGTTGGTATCAGTTGAACGGGGCTACATTTTAACAAACAACCGTAGGTTCCTAGTTTCTATCTCGACGAGCCGTTTTCCAACTCTCGGCTGTTTACTGTTTACGTCTCACGGTACAGTTATCCTTGCAGTTTTCTTTTTTATAATAATTGCATTTTTTATTGCTCAAGTTTTTTATAGCTTGCGATCCTTATCTCTGACCGAGATATCTAACTTCGGATGAGTCTTGAGTGAACTGCTTTTATAAAAGCTGTTTTCAGGTTAGTTTTTTTAGTCAAACGTAAACTGAACGTACTGCTACGTTGAACTTGTTTTTTAGTTAATCGTTTACATAAATGAATAGACAATGCTTTTATATTCCTTATTCTGCCGCCAAGCAGGCCTAACTATAATAGATACTTGAAATAAATAAATAAATATCAGGGGACAATGTCACACCAATTGACCTAGTCCCAAACTAAGATCTAGGCTTGTACTATGGGTACTAGACAACGATATAACTATAGGTACTTATAATAGAGAAATATATACATAAATAAAAAGAAAGCATTCATGACTCAGAAAATATTCGTGCTCATCACACAAATATCTGCCCATACCGGAATTTGAACTTAGGACCGCTAGCTACGTAGGCAGGGTCACTTCCGACTAGGCCAGCGTGTCGTCGTCACTTGTACAGTTTAACTAAGAAGCTAGTGTTTTTGGTTCCGATTTCCACGTGCTAGAGGTAGGTATTTGTGTTCATCCTGTAGTCTCATCATTTGGATGCCTTTGTTGTGCGGATAGTGATAAGAATCGCGTTGTTTTATTTTTCCATGCCAGAGTAAACACAATAATGCAAGACTAGTACAGATTCACCCTACTTGTACTTATAAGCAATCTTGAGAGTTTCACGAGATCGTAATCCGCCGTTTGACCCATACAATACCGTACCTGTCCATTAACCCAGTTGCACATATGAAGCGAGTGGTGCTGAACTCTCAACGCCACGCCACGCTAAGCACTAATGATGGATCACCTGAATATTCATTCTTTACCTCGTTTGTAACAATCATCACCTTACATTGATCATAAGACCGTAGATAAGTGAGCGATTAGGTTATTTTTGCATGCAACAAATCAACGCAGCGCGAGTTCCTATATCTGACATTGATTTAAGTCTTGTATCTTATAATAAAATGTTTGAAATGTCGATAATTCAATTAAAATGATTTAATTTTATGTACCTATTTATATTCAGTTTGAATATCTTGATTTAACAGTAAGACTCAATGGATTCAACAGCGCGAGTGGCTATATTCGTAAACGTGCGTTTATAGACTCCCATAACATTCGTAGAAGGTGATTTAGGGCTTGTATGACAGGACCGTTATGAAGATAGAGCTCGTCCTATACATGCCTGTATAAGGCTAGGGCCCTCCTTTTGCGCCGAAGATATGCGACTGGCTCCGTAACAGTTTGTTCTACTCCACTGGTGACTCTAGTAAGAAAATACTAGCAATCGTCCCACCTATAATGATCAATAATATGCACTCGCACCTCATTGCGGAGGGTGTAGACTCCTTTGAAAGAAATCAACTGAAGGATCTTGACGAAAACCGTCAGCACTGTAGAACTCGTCCAGCAGACAATAACCGATAATAATAATGCAATCGGGTATTTAAATCAAAGATCGGTTTTGCAAATCATTCACAGACGGGCACTCAAGAAGATGTTAAGGTTGCCATTGTCAGAAATGATAAGCATTTTAATAATGAGTGAAATGATTTAAATGTAATGCTTTAAATCTCGCGTCCACTTGTCACATCATTACTTGATGATGTAGTTTAATGATAACTAAATGTTGTCGAAACCATAAAGTCAATGAGTTAATAAAAATAATCAGTAGTCAGTAGCCTTGACATTTTACTTGATGGTATCTTACTGGAAATGATAACTCAATCATCCATCACGTTCTGAAAGTCATAAAAGAACTTTTAAAAAATGAAAAAGAAATAACGCGGCTTAGTAACCGAAGATAAAATATAATCTTACAGCTTCTGGTTCTGCAGATGGCGAGTAGTTGTTCGAGTAGGTACGAGTAACGATGTTAAAAGAACCAAAAATGAGGTGTTACACATCGACTCACAGACAACACGCTACTCAAATCCTCAAAGCTGGCATTTAAAACGAGAGGATTGAAAAAAAGGATTAGCAGAAATGAATGGATCCCAGCCTAAGCAGCAATACCAAAAAGCGATATTTTATCGGATAGGTATTTTTATATTCTACTATTTTTAACGGCAGGAAAAGTCAAATCGCTGTGAGAAATTTAAATGGCCAAACTACTTAAAATATCACAAAAACATGGTTATGTTTTAATTCTTACAGGACATTGGCTATTACTTTTTAACACAAAGATTTGGGATTACCCGCTATAGTATAAGTTTTATAATATAAAATAACCTATCCGGTGACAGATCGGTTGTCAGCGACCAATACCGTCGCTGATTTGTTTAATAAGATAAGACTGGAAAATTGTTAAAAAAAATGGAAGATTCTTACTCTTATTTGCGCATTCATCACGAGTATGAAGTCGCAGTCGCTCCAGTGAAACAATTGCTTTTTAATAACTGATTGCGTTACATACTATTTTTACTCAATTTGCAATTTCCTTACCGCTAGCATTTTATTCGCCCCGTACCGTACTTGGCACACTTGACTCGTCCCAAATACTGATACCATCTCAAGTATCTGCTCTGAATCGAATCGACCTTGACTTTAACTCGAGATAATTTCAAATCCAAGCCGAAAGTCACGCATATCACACTTTTCACGGCTATGGTGTGCCAAATCTAATAAACGCAAGTGATCGCTATTGTGCTTTTCATTTTGAGATTATTGTGTCAGGTTTTTAGATAACGAATGATAAGTTTATTAAAGTCTGCAAAATGAGAAGTGCGAGGTTTTTTTTCTTTGTCGGCGTAAGATAATTGCATTTTACATTCATTTTTAGCGTCAGGTGTTTCTAAAGATTTGAGATAAGTTGGAGAAAAATGTCTAAATGTCATTGATGATTTGAAAAAGGCGCTCCATCATCTAGGTCCTTACCTATTCAACTGATAATGATTGTTCTTCTTAGTAGGGAAAGTTTGATTTCAAAGTTGGATTTTACTAGATAGACGACACTAGGCTTGTTTATCACTTTCCTCATGCTCATGTTATTGCATAATTCCAGTGAAAGCATTAAAAATGTGCGTTGATTTCTAATTAATGTATGCAAAACAATCATTATTAACATCGAAAATTAAACTGACGCAGAAATTATCGGGTGTCAATTGGCCAATGATTCATTGAGTGGTTATATTTACTATGTCTCGCGGAACTCCGGCTTCATTTAAAAAAATTAAAATAGTTGATCATTCAGCTGTGTAAATCGCATGCATATTCATATTCAGCTATCATCTACCTGCCAATTTCCTTACAGCGCATACCACTTTACCATCACCGCCGGTTTAATCGAAAGTTATAAAACACTTTTACGCATTTTTCGCGAGCTTCCGTGTGTTTTTATTCTGCGTTAATCATGTTACCATTAATAACAACAAACAGGTATATTTTCTATTGGCAGTAAAATAAGATTTCTATTTTACATTGGACATTAATCGATGAGTAAATGGACTCGGAATGTTCTGTTCCGAATGTGTTATATCGGTATTAATTAGGTCAGCACATCCAAAATGTGTATAGTTTCTTAGTACTGTCAATACCTTTAGTACTTAACTGTTATGAAAATGGTAGAATCATTAATAAGACGTATCATCTAGTAATCATGGTCTGAAGAATTTATCACGACGGAGGTAATAAGTTAGAAGCAGACCTGTTAAACGAGACCACACGGAAACATCTTATTAGGGAAGTGTCGTTTAAAGACCTCACGACTTCCGAAAGGCAGGTTTAATAAAATTTTCACTTAATGAAACGAATCGTCAACATAGTTAAATCCAGTAATAATAATAATTAGAAAAATATAAAGTAGGTAGTAGAGATTGTATTATAGAATCACTTTTATTAGTTAGATTTAGACTGCCTCACAAAGGTTTACCTTAATATACGTACACACTAGTTACCATTATATTATTTTCTGAGAGAGAAAAAAAATTTTTTTTTTAATAATCTTAAATGCGATATTTAGTCTCATCATCATCATTCATCATTGTAATACGGCTGAATTAAGAATAGTAGCTACCGGCTTTACATTGTGCGGCTTTACATTGTGAGTGTCTCTCGCTGTCTATATCTATGAATTTATTTAGTAGATATAACCTAAAGTCTCTATCGTCATTACAGCTACGCTCCTGGGATCCGAATGCGTGGTGTCAGAACAGTGCACCCTCAAAGTGGCGTACAGTGCCTGCCTTGAAGGCGTCTGCCGCTGCACCGACGGGCACCTGCAGTTCCGGAAACACACCTGCCTCTCCCGTAAGTGCATGTTATCTGGATTATAGGAAATATCGCGGTCATTGATTTCTGATATTCCCAATGAGAACCACGCTAATTAAGAGTTTATCTACGCTCCAAGATAAAATTCTGATCGATTTGAAGCAGCAGTAGTTGGAGGCATTAAGTGTGTGTACTCAGAAATACATCGCAGTTGCTTGAGTATGATTACGATCGAGATAACATTTCACCCGTTAGTTTTGTTCGACTCGGTAAGCATAACAATGGCTGGGCATTATTCTAACCATTTGTCCTCAGTCCGCCACACACTGTAACGTCGTTTACTTTCGATTTCGATTTCCTTGGTCGGAGCCGAGTCATGCCGAATCGACCAAGTCACGGAGAGTTAGTGGACTGCGACGAACCGCGATAAGTCGCCGTGTAATTCTATAAATCGGGAAGATGTGTGTCGCCATGGGAAACGAAACACGGAGGGTCGCGCTTTGATGACGTTTCTTTGTAGCCATAAATACGCGATTACCTCTAGTAACTGTAGAGATAGGCTTTTATACAATGATTTACAATGCGAAAGGTGGACATCGAGCTCTTTACCACATTTTCTTTACACATCTAGTTATGGTATTGGTAAAGTTATGATAGCTCTTATCAATTTGTCAGTAAAAGCGGCCGTTTCGTTAATAATACTTTTGCAATAGATGTTCTGTTTCTTTTCTCTCTTTTACAACAGAGAAAAATGTAGTGTACCTTTTTCATTATCCGTCCATCTATTTTACACGTATAGGCATGCATTGAATTGGAATCAACGACTTTCAGTTCAGATGTAACCTAAATCAACATTGCTACGTGGATGAATAAATAGTCACTTTTCATATTTCTTAAACTAGACCTTAATTTTAAAGGCTTTGTAGCTCATGTGTGTCTTACGTATTGTACTCAGAGTGTAATCTCCAAGCGCAGTCCTCTATATTTCCCAATAAAGTGGAAGTGCTCTTAATAGAGCATCATTTCCGTGTACCACGTCGGCCTGTGAGAAAACGAGGTAATTGTTCCTTCGAGTTAAACCACTGCGGAGACTTCATGTGAACTTTTCTTATTACCACCAATAACGCCGCTATTATGATCTTTTGTGAGAATTATACCACTTACCTATAGCACAGCCGCGTCTAAAATGCTTTAAATAACCATGTTTGCCCACAACAGCCACTAGACACAACGTTATAGGGACTGCATTTGGAATGCAAGACAACTGCAAATTTTTGGTTTGTAAGTACGATTCTCGTAAATAGGAGCGTAGAAAGAACACATCGACTGCGGAGCAGTTGTCCTGCAGTCCAACTGCAGCCCTTGTATTAAAACATACCTAACGCATTTAAGTAGTAATTACTAATTACCATAGAGTACTTCATACTTAGTATGTGCGATAACTACGATAATACCTATACCTACGAGTAGGATCGGAGTGATTCCCTCAAAATTCTATAAATAATATTTAAGACTTCGATACATTGTGTATTGTTCAGCCAACAATATCTTCTGATTGTTCAATTCAAAATGAATAAATAAGTAGGCGAGTAGGATACTGTCCCACATTAAATGGAGTACAACAAGCGATTATCTAGTCAGAATTTTGATATTTAAATAACCACTGACGATGACTCCGACGTTGATTGCTATCTAGGTCGTGAACACGACTAGAGGCAGGTCGAGACTAAAAAAAACTCAGAGTAACCGAGTAGATACTGCGGTGCGTGCCGTACTGCTCCTGATTACCATATAATGGGCGATCATATTACCATTTGTAAATTTACATTCACTACACTTAATCAAATTGGCTTCGTTATACGATTAGAATATTTACATTCTAAAGCAGTTGTCGTTTTGAAAATTGTCGGGTTCCTTTAATATTATTCAGCTTTAGCTACTGACCTTAAAGTACTGTCAGTTTACACCATTAAGCTGCTTTTTGTGTAATGTAAGTATTGGATAATATTGATGTGGACATATGGACGATGTACAAACAGCTGTTTACAACTGTACTTCGGCTATTATAACGTTAGCAGACCGTCGCGTATGGTCAGTGTCGGGAAAATTGCCATCACCAACCGATCGTTAGCACGGGCACGTTTACTGTAAATGAACACAAGAATGTCTAAGTAATGAATAACGTTTTTCAATGACTTTGATAACAATTAACGTTATTTTATAACATTTCAGCCGCACCGCCTGGGCATGTCTGCTACAGCAACGAACACTGCCGACTATGGGACCGAGAAAGTCATTGTGAATTCGTTATACCCAATCTTTTTGGAAGATGCTCTTGCAATCCATTTTTCCGATTAACTGGGGATAAATGTGTTGCACAAAAACCGCTGACCGAAGCGGTCGTAGCCGAACAAGAGGCCGTGATAGTGGACGCGAACGGAACTATACTAGACCACTCGAATCGTAAACCTCCCACTTCATCAGCGATTAAGCCTTCTGAAGTTCCCTTCGGACCACTGAACACTATAGCCGCTACAGCAGGGGACGTACAGCCTAGTAACTTACCAATGTTCTCTAGTAAAAACGAAATACTTAGTACACAAGAAGACAGTCCTTTAATGCAAGCCGTCATGAAAGTACCAGAACCGTCTAAAAGATTGCCAGTATCAACCCGCAAAGAGGGCGAGCCTAACGACACCGTTGGTATAGGTGAATTAACGGCCAACTTGCATGCGAATGATCAACCCATATACAGAGTTGTTACGCAGCCGTCAGTCGAGAAGAAAAGTAACAAGAAAAATGTATCGTCAAAAGATCAGCAGAAACCTTTTAAATCGGGGCATCAGAAGAAATCATCTCTGAAAGGTAATTGTTGTTTGGCAACTTTGTCAGTCAGTCTCAATTGCCTTATATGTAACTATTAAATATTATACTGACGTTTTTCAGATAAACAACGCATCCGAACAGATTCCGTTGCTGATATCGGACCGGCTTCGCTCGGCATGCCTTGTCTGACAGACTCGCAGTGTCATCTCGTGGATCCTTACACGCGATGCCTCAACAAGAGGTGCGACTGTGCGTTCCGCACTAATTCCACCTCCGCTTGTTCAGCTAGGAACAGAGGATGCTTGCCTGGCACGTTCCAGGTAAATATAGAAAATTTTATATAATTAAGAATATTTAAAAAACAAATTTCGGTGACATGTGGTTTCTGATTTTAGTGTCGTTCGACTGGTGCGTGTATCAGTTGGTACTTTGTTTGCGATGGCCGAAAGGACTGCCCGGACGGTTCCGATGAGACCTGCCAAGGTACTGGTAAAGGTTGGTAACTGTTGCACAATTTATTTCATTGCACGCTTCTCTTCACCTTTTTATCTTTTTTCAATATTCAAAGATTCAAATTAGTACATAACTAATAATGGTGCCATTTTGTACGGGGTACCTCTGAGAAAACGTTGAACCAGTTTAAGAAATGTGGATCGGCGGATAGTCGCGTGCCTGGGTGCCTCATCGTTAGCAGCAGTAAACTTATTTATACCGCTTTATTGGTATAATTCCCTCATTATACTCCAATTTAAACATGCCATCTCTAGGAAACGGGTTGCGAACTGGTTTACTAGTAATTCTCATCATAAAGACATGGTAATGATCTTTCAACGGCGTTAGATACGTCGCCACTGTGCTATCATAACGACATCGTGTTTACCGTTTCACGTTTAATCATTTTATGGTTAACATCTTAACAGAAATAAAAGATTTGTAAATCTTACAAAATTCCTCATACTCAAAGTGCCCGCCTAATTATGGTCAAGGATAGAATCATCTTTAATAAGTAAGGAATAGATCAATGCAATATTTTTAGTTTCTTTTCACTGACATACAATCTGCCTGCAGAAACTGGTTTGTCAGTTATCTTATCTATAATGGGTCTAACACCATTCGTTTACCATTAACTAACTAATCTGCCCAGCAAGCAGGCAGTGTCACGCGGCATAGTCGGATATTGATAATAAAGTAACTGACTCGTTGGTCCAGTGGTCTCATTACTTCGTATAACAATAGTATCACTACAGGGTTATCCTACTAGTGTTAGTATAAACCTTACAGTGAATACCATTGTTAGTATGGAATACTACTAAAGATAAAAGAAATGTATTCAGTAAGTAGGCCGCATGTGCACTTTTACACGTCAAGAATCTACCAGCGCGCTTCCCAAGAGGAGACCACTGCTGAGAAGAAACGTCTTTTTTTAAACATATTTCATATTTCATATTACAATGGCAATTAATAACTACTATTGGCAGTTCACATTATAATGAAACTAAATGACGCTCATTGGTGTTTTGTGTTTTGAAAGCAGCGTAATGACGAATCCAAATAAAATAAATGAATGCGCTGGTGATAACTATTTATTCATACCTTCTCGATGTTTTTAAATGTATATTTTCTCTAATAACCTGTCGCCACCCAATGCTAAGTATGCGCATCATCTTTTTCTATCTTGAGCGAAATGTAAAGCGCAAGTCGCATGTTTAAAATATAATATGATCTGTTCTGTAAACTTACTCCTTTTTTAGATGGTACAGGGGAACGCTGTCCCATGCACGCTTTCCGCTGCGGCGGTGTTGGGTCACGCTGCGTGTCGCGCGCGTCACGCTGCGACGGCACGCCGCAGTGCCCGGGCGGAGAGGACGAGAGGAACTGCAGGGCGACCAGGAGGAAGGGGTATGGCGCTCAAATATCTTAAACAACCTAACGTAAATAACTAACTTCGTTACAGTTACAAAGTTACACATGCACATTGTATAATGATCTCAAAATTAAAAAAACCGGTCAATTGCGAGTCTGACTCGCGCAATGAAGGTTCCGTATCTTAGACAATATGGTTGGAAAACGCAAAAGAAAATACTCATTTTGTTATAAACTGCATTCATTATGCAATAAGGTCAATTTTGACCAGCCTTAACTTTAATACAGAATTTTAAAGTTTCTCGATATTTTTTCCAAAACTTCGACGACTACATTTTATTTTCCCGTAAAATATAAATTATTACTTTTAAATCAGGATTTCTTTGTATATTTATGGCTATAAATCAAAAAGTATTTACGTAACGGAAAATTATAAAAAATGGTTTTGACATTTGCAGATTGAGCTCTTTCATATGAAACCCCCTTAAACGCGTAGCCTTTTAATACGACATCACCGTTGGCTATAATCAAATCACTTTCGTTTTTCAACCCCCCATTCTAGACCCCTTTTCAAATATTTAGAAAAATATTTTCATATTGTTTTTACTAAAATCAGATGCAGGCAAGCAAGTTATACAACTATGCCAAATTTCAAGTTGATAGCTTCTATAGTTTCTAAGATAAACTGCTGTGATAATTTGACATACGACAGACAGAGACAATCATCATTCATCAATCACACATCCATTTCTTTACAATTTTGGTACGGAACCCTAAAAATGAATTTATGCCTTACGTTATATTATTAGCAATGATTCATCAACCTAAGTAATACATGATACTGCGAAACAAGGCTCTCGTTCAAAAGTCATCCGATGATGTAGAGAGGTTAGGTATTCCAGGAAATGAATTCTATCCCTTTCTCTGCCTTAGACTTGGCAGGGTTCGACGGTACATAAAACCAAATTGGAAGAAGAATCGTTATTATTTTTAGGGCATTTAAACTTAACCTACGCACCTACGGAGGTAGCAACTCCTGTTTAATCTGTGCCTACGGGTGCCACCGTGAGCGGGGCAAGGCTGACAGGCGGTGGTTAGGGCTGCAGACCCTGCATAGAGAGGAATTTCCTGACAATACGTGCTGTGTCGAGGAGTACTTACTGCTCTATGTATCTGGGCTTTGATCCAGCCATCTCCAGAGAGTCTTGCAATTTAACCGGCCAAATCAAGACCGTTCGCTATGAGACGGTTCACTGAAACAACTATCGGGACAATGATCATCTCGTCAACATCCCAATTATTATTATTATTATTTTTGCCCAGCGGCGACTTGAACAGCTACTACCGCGGGAATATGGCGTTTCCAGTATGAAGTGATTTCGCCAGTGTCAAGAATATATAAGTATAAATCAATATAGCAATAAAACACGTGGCAACGTTGTACGGTGATATGTAGGACAGAGGCCAAGATAGTTTTAACCTCTGTACCACTGCGAGTCCGCTTGAAACGAGAAGTAAGATGCCAGGATACACGAAATCAGTCCAAGTCTTCTATCACTGTGCAACACAAAGGCATTAAAAGTACAAATCACTAACAAAAAAGAACTTTGAACATCTAAATAAATACACAAAAATAAAAACTAAAACAAATTACACATCCGCCATCTTTTGACGTTGCAAATGGCCTCAACATCCCAATTACATATATTATTATTATTAACTAACCGACCCGGCGAACTTAGGTCCGCCTCAGAATGGTTTTCTCCTATTTTTTTTGTTTGTTTTAATAGTTATTTTGCTATTTGGGGCAGAGACAAATCCAACAAATATCCATAAAAATCGGTCCAGCCAGTCTTGAATGGTGTAAAAGCCGACATAGATTATTATCTGTGAGTGGAAGTGGATACGTATATATCTCTGCACTTGTGTTAAGTTGTGTCAAATATTAGATGGTTGATTAACTTAGGTTGATTAATATATTGTTGTTCTCTGATTTCCAGTTGCCCGCGACACACGTTCCGCTGTGGGTCGGGAGAGTGCTTGCCAGAGTACGAGTTCTGCAACGCGATCGTATCCTGCAAGGACGCCTCGGACGAACCGCCACATCTCTGCAACGAACAATCGAGGTGAACACGCTGAACTTACACCTAATACACCTACAATTCAGAGAAAATAAATAGGAATATTGAAATAAACGTGACAGCACCAATGGACACTTCATTCTTAATTCAAATTTCACACAGTTGATTGTTGCAAAACAAATAAATAACCCTTATCTTCTGTAAAATAGAAATCAAGTGTCCGTCATTGGTCCTTGTCCATTACTGGTTCCGTCACCCTAGGGAGATGATCATACGAATTGACCCAGGCCCAAACTAAGCTGTAGGCCTGTGATTATGCTTCTGACTGCACTTGAACTTGGTTATTAAACTAAAAGTCCCGGATATTTTTTGATTATTTATCCGAGTGATTTTGTTCTTGCGTCTTGGATGTCATAAATGGATTACCTATTTAAGTACGACTACCTATTCTATTTATTTCTAAAAAACAACATCGACCTGAGGGAGAGAATGGGCTTCTTCCGAGAGCTGTGACTGCAAATCTTAACTTTTCCATTTTTTGTTATGTAACCCTGAATAATTCTTCTGTAAATTACAGTTGAAAATTAAACTATAAATACACATACATACCATCACGCCTACATCCTAGAGTGGGGTAGGCAGAGCTACAGAATTACCAACAACTCTAACAACTTGTTGTTAAATCTGTAGGCTAAGATGTTTACCAGTGTATATTAGTGCCAGGTTGCAATCCCACTCAATACATACCTCAATTTTAAATTAAATATTACTTTTTATCCCAACCTGACTGTACAGAAAAAACATGGTATGTTATTTTGGCAAGTACATTTCAAAATGGTATGTCACTTGCTAGATTGTCTAATAGGTAATTGAGAAAAAAAATGCTGGTACAGTACGAACGTTCCTCGATCGAGAATACCCCGACAGGCGGATAGGGCCAGCTTGTTCACAAGTCTTAAATAGGTTCGATTAAAAAAAAAACATACTTCAAACCAATAGATAGAAGAGCTAAATTTTCTATCCAATTGAAAGACACTTTTTCTTTTAACGCTCTCCAGTAAAAGAAACGAATGGATGAGCCCTAAAAAAGGGAAGGCGGTGGATTTAATTGGCAGATAGTGTTCATCTAGAGATTGTGAAACAGGCGCTAAATGCCCTACGTCGATATATAAGTAACTCTCTTATTAACTTGACTGTAAAGGCGGCCGACTCATACACAATGCGGTTGCAATTGGGGTAAAAATAAATAAAAACAAACTAGAAATAAGCCTTTATTACCAAGTTAATAAGAGCTATCATAACGGTGAACCAATGTGGAATAGAGGCCGTGTCTGTACTTTTAACACCTGTGATAACTACAATAGGTTTCGTCACCGTTGTGTAAACGTGACGTTTGATCTGACCGCTGCTGGTGTGTTTTCACAGATGGCGGGCTGCAGACTTCTGCCCGCTGCGTTGCGGCAACGGCCGTTGCAGGAGCACGGCGGTCGCGTGTTCGGGGCGCGACGGCTGCGGGGATAACAGCGATGAGATTGCTTGCAGCGTGTGTAGTAAGTCACACTGACAACACTTTTTACCATCTTGATCGAGATTTAAAGGCAAAACATTGCAGACTTCGAATGTTACAATCCCCCTTTGGACACACTCTGGTTTCTATAGAGTTTAAATATCGTGATCGTACAACATACTCGTACAGCAACATCAATATTTACATTTTTTTCGGAAGTTGAACGAAATCTTCAGAGGCCGTAGACAAGATACATTCGGCGTTCATTCATTATCGTTAAGCAAAATTTATAGGATTGACGTAACCTGTCAGACAGGCGCGTCGAACGCCGACGTCAATTCCATACATTATGTGTCAGTTTTCGAAAGTCGAGAAGTTCGCGTTAAGCAACTGGTCTAGCCACACAGATCGCTTTTCTAACTAAGAATAATTTCTACATCAACAACATCAACATTTACATTATCTTTGTTGAAAGAAATCTTCAGATCGCTTTTCTTCCTAAGAGGAATTTTGGGACGTGGTTATTATCCCGCGTGTAGGTACTATGGTCATCAAAGAGGTAAAACCAAATCAAATTGTTTACTTATAGTGTGGAATTTAGGAACAGTAAGTACAAAGTCGATATAATATTGCACAGATTTTAGAAATACCAATCCTTACCTTTTCATGTATTTTTTGCATTATACAGGTGTCACAAATTTCAGTAACTTATGTATGTAGATTATAGTTAAAAGAAAACGTGGAAGGTACATTATAAATAAATAATAAATATCAACGATCAAATTAAAAACTCATTTAAGGCATTAAAACATTTATCTATGTATTTCTCTTAAAATTAGTTTATTTTCTTTCAAAGTGTCATGTATTTATTTAGGTACTTAATATATATTTCAATGCACATGATATACGATATTTTATAAATTTTATAATTGAGCTGATACCTACTGGCTTCGAACTCTTTGAAACTAGAAACAAACATTGTTTATATTTGGTAAAAAAAATCGAATTTGCATACATAAGCACAATTTTCCAAAATATAAAAACCCGCCACAGTGAGAATTTTATGTTTGATACCTTATGTTAAATACCTATTGCTCTAATATAAAATGTTTCTCTAAAAATACACACAACCACATACAAAAAATGGTCACAATCACGACCAATAATTATTATATACATATGGACATAGTAAGGTCAAATCATATATCAAAGCGCAACCAATTACAATTGAATTTGATGTAGACTAATTTGTACGATAGTTTACGCATGTATTGAAGAGGAAAGTACAGTCAACAGCACAAATAAGTGATCATTTATACCCTGTCACTTTGACGTCGTGTTTGAAATGTCATACAAAATTGTGAAACGATCGAAAGCGACAAGCTAAATAAATGATCACTTATTTATGCTGTTGAGTATACCTACTCACGTACGATCCCGACAACATTAATTGATTTGCCTTCGATCATATGACCATTGTATGACCTCTATTGACGGCATTTAAATCATAACAAATATCGCAATCATCACATAAAGCCAGCATGACGTCCCCAAAACAAACAAAATACAATCATGGCAATTTCAAGTCCTCGTTTCAATATAGACGAAGTGAGCCATGAAAATTGACCTCGTCACTGAAAAGGTTTAACCAACTGATCAAACATATTTGTATGAAAACGTCGTCTACAGCACGCATCGTCGATTTGCTACGAAATGCGGTCCCGTTAGTCGAACAAGGCTTACAAATGACGCCATATGTGACCTGGCTGAGGCGAGGTTAATTTAATGCTGGTACAATAGGGCATTGATAGGGTTAGGCCAATAGCGCAAAGAAATTAATTGGTCAATTCTTGTCCAAAATCTTACCTGATTTGAGAATAGAGGGGTTAACTATTGGTTTTCATCATTCATTTTACTTACAATGGAGTTTGACTACTCGCGTTTTTGACTTCCGTGTGACTACGATTTTCATGTTTTATCGAAATACAGAATCTCTGTTTTGCACACACGTCCTTGCAAAACAGAATAACCTAAGATTTCATTATCTAACATACGATTTTTTTTACAGGTTGTCCCGCGCCGCACGTTCCACAACAAACGCCTTGAAAATAGCCTATGACATTAATGGATTACGATTCTAGTGAATAATCTTGACTTTCCGATCTCAACTTATTGTGCATTTATCATTGTCAAATGAGATCAATATTTATTCTTAGCTTTATACGCTACCTTTTATTAAACTTATTATAGTTACTTTGTAGCCGTATTCACCATAGCACATTTAGTTCAGTTTCAGACCTTGGAAGTTTTCATCAATCGTGTTATGCTCTTAGGCATGAAGCCTCTTTAGTCTTAAGGTATCTGCTCTTCGAAATATGATCAAGGTCGAGACACACAAAAACATTCACTATATGTAAGGGTAGAATTTGTCTAGCGGCACTATTGCTTGTTTGTAACATAGATACAGCCCTTTACACACGAGCCTGTTGTGAAGTTTAGGTCAAAATTAAGCAATATTTTACGCTTCATTATCCTGGTGATCGATTCAGCAATTTTTTTAAAATTTTATCCATGGTTTATTTATTTAAATTTTGAGGGTTCAAAACTCAAGCACAAAGTAACTGGAAGTTAGTAAATAATTGTATATTTTTTTGTATATTTATTTTATGTTTTTTTTTTGTTTTTTTTTTCTACAAGTTTCATATTCAATAAGAAAAATACCTCACAATCGTATCCGCTCGGTGGAAAGGGTAAGCGCATGTCATATAGTTAGTGTTGACTTGGCTTCTATGGAGGACTTTATTTATCACAACATGTATTTTAACCTATTTCAGCATTAGATAGTATTTAAAGGCTCAATCGTCAATTTTACTGTAAAATAAATTAAGATTAATTTAGGTCACGTATACATTTTAGATTTAGTAATTTTAAACGCTTCACAAGAATCTAGATTTTAAAGTTAGGAAACACATTATTTAATTTACTACAGTACGAATTGAATATTATTTAACTGTATCATTAGAAATCAATATCCTAAGTATAGACAGTGACAAGATAATAACAATATGGTGAATAAGATAGGGTAATTTAAAGCACTAACTAATGGAATGTAACGTTACGTGATAATACTGATTTTAACTGTTGAGCTACCATAGAATTCCGCCACAAAGTTTGTCATAATAGGTGATTTTCTTTGACATGGTTCTACATAATAGTGCCAGCTATAATGGCGTAAGATCCGAGTAGGAGACGACCTTCACAGGGTTGTTTATTCGATAAAAAGTATTTTATATCAAATTTAATATGTTAAGTAACACATGGCGAACATGTATGCTGAAAAAAATTCAGGCCAGTATCATCATCATTATCTCAGCCAAACAACGTCCACTGCAGGACATAGGCCTCCCCCAAGGAGCGCCACAACGACCGGTCATGTGCTCCCTGCATCCACCGGGTTCCCGCAACCTTCACGAGGTCGTCGGACCATCTCGTGGGAGGTCTACCCACGCTGCGTCTTTCGACACGTGGTCGGCATTCGAGAAGCTTGGGGCAGTCCAGTATATAATTACATACATACATACATAAAATCACGCCTGTTTCCCAGAGGGGTAGGCAGAGACGACTTCTTTCCACCTGCTACGATCCTGACAAATGTCTTTCGCTTCTTCCACATTCATACATCGAGTCATGCACGCACGTCGGTTTCGGGTACTTAAGATTCGGCCCTTTTCCAGTATTGTACTAATTAATTAAAAATATAAAAATTCACATTAATTTGCACCAAACACCCTAAGTTTGGTGCAAATTATTAGTACCGACTTACGTGCTGCTTTATACCTGCCTACCCAATAGTTAAGAGGGGGGAAAATAACCTAACGTTTGCATATTCTATTATAGGGTTTATACTTTCGATTGATATGTAATTTGTCTATTAAACAAGCAGTTGCTAAAATATTTTTTATCAAATAAACAGCTCGGTGAAGGCCGTCTCCTATTCGGACTCTCTACTATAAAAATCCGTGACCGTCCGGTGATGGTTTCGATATCCAAACAATAATATCTCTTATTTAAATCTTACTGTAAACTTATTTCAAGTTTAAAGCTAACTAGGTCATACTCAATAAGACTGAGGAGTGATACTCTGTCACTAAGTATCATTGTTAGAATAGCTACCACTGCACTGTAAATATTATACATTCTGTTTTATCAACTAACAATAAGCGAATATATACTAAGTACTAGAGTAAAGAGTAAATAGAGCCTTTAGTTCGCAACGATGTCATTCGTTGACTTTAGCCTTTGTTAATATTAGGCTAACTCAACATTTATAAAAACTCTACATAATTATTTTGTATTTCTCACAACACTGTAATGTAACATTCTGTGGGGCTAGACCAGTTGCTTAACGTTAACGTACACGATTTTCTAAAACTGACAAAATGTATGGAATTGACGTAGGCGGTCGACACCACCGTCTGAAAGCTTACGTCAATCCAATACATTTTGCCGAATGCATCTTGTCTAGGGCCTCAGCTTGTCCAACTAAATTGCCTTGTTTGGTCCTTTAGGCTCCTGGTACGAAGTAGGTATAGTTTGCATATAAACTCTCGGTGGGTAAATAGTAACAACTGACAACGATTTAGTGTTGCCTAGACCATAACTCCGGGGTAAGCTAATTTTTTAGGCGATATCATCTCATGACATGTAATATTAGGTTTTAGTCTTTTGTATAGTTTAGGATGACTTTACGTAACGTTAGTAAATGGCAGCTCCTAATGTTTATGTCGCAGAGTGACGTTTACCTGTAGTGTTCTATCATTAATTAATTGGTTGTAATATAGCGTGTTTGTGTGTGAATGTGATATTTATTAAATTATAAAGATAGTGTTGTGGTTTAATTTCCTTTCCAAAAAAATACTTGGTACTTTCCAGGGTAATTAAAGATGACTAATACTGGTTACCAATAATAACCAATGCAGGTAAAGTTTTTACTTCTTTTGTTACGTAAATTCCAATTATAACTCGAACTAATCAAATTCATACGCCTTCTTAGTATTGTGACTAGCATTAGTGGAATCTGCTTCCCGTTCTTCAAATGGTGGTGCTTATAAACACTAGTTAAAAGTTAAACTATGGTTATATCAAACTGCAATAAAGACCACGCATTGATATTATATACTGTTATAAATTAAAAACAGTTCTAATAGCATAAACACATTATAATGACCTGTGTTACAACGACCGTGGTTACGAGCAGTCTGATTATCCTCGGTTATTATCGTTTCTTTTCATTAAAAATTTAGTGTCTCGCACGGTTGGTTTTTGATAAGGTGTTAAATATTATTTCGCACTTTTTTCCTGTTAGACGGCTGCGTTTGCCTACCCGATTTTATTATGGAGTGTGCCAAATGTAACGAATCAGTAACTGATGGTGTTTTATGTTGTGCATGTAAAAGGAATTTACATTTTGTTTGTGCTGGATTGGCGGAAACCACCCATAGGCGCATGACTAATGATAAAAGAGCATCCTGGCGCTGCATTGCGTGTCGAGCGGCTCCCCCTGCACCTCAAGCATCTAATGAAGCTACATTGGCTGACTTGTTCGCTGAATTAAGAAATTCTAGGACATCCATTGAGTCCAAAATTGACAATGTTCAGGTACAAGTAACTGAGCTAAGTAATAAGTGGAGCGCCCTTGAATCTCGTCTGAATGGGATCGAAGATAGAATCTCAAGCACGGAGGACAGAGTCACTACCTTGTCAACATTACCACCACAAGTCCAAGAACTCCAGGACCTCGTCACAGCGCTTAAGCGAGATAACAATGATCGCGATCAGTTTGGTAGGCTTAATAACGTGGAGATTGCTGGCATCCCGGTCCGCTCTGGGGAGAACTTGCGTACAACGCTTAACAACATATGTATCAAGGTGGGCTTTGCTCTTGACCAATCGGACATTGATAGCATTCATCGCGTCAGAGTATTCTCCACTACTGAGGCTCAGCATCGAAATGGCGCGGGCGCAGGGACGAGCTGCTTGCGGCGGCCCGTGCTCGCCGGAGCCTTACCACGGCCGACGCTGGCCTCAATGGACCGGCCACCAACGTATACATTAATGAACATCTTACGCCTGCAAACAAGATGTTACTTAAGCGTGCGCGTCAGGTCAAGGTCGAGCTGAATTACTCTTTTGTTTGGGTGAAAGAGCGTAAGATCTTCTTGCGTCAAAACGAAACTTCGAGAGTTGTGCGCATCGTCTCCGATTCAGACCTCTTGAAGCTTAAGTGACTGCTACGTTCTTCTGTGCTGTGTGTGTTATTAGTTTTCTATATTTTCGTCCGTTGTTATGCAACCTTAGTTATTTGTTTATTCATGCGCCTGATGTTAATTATAAAAATATTTGCTTTTCTTTATATCGCATACTTAGTGCCCCTTTATATCGATGTTTTTCTCTACTCTAATGGCTAATCTAAAAAATATTAGTATTTATTATCAGAACGTGAGGGGCCTTAGAACTAAATCTCATCATTTTTTCACGAATGTACTTACGTCTGACTATGACATTATTTGTTTAACTGAAACCTGGCTTACTGATGATTTTAGCAGTCAAGAATTCTTCTATCATAATTATGATGTGTTTCGGCGCGATCGGCCGGCGGCGGCGGCGTCGCGCGGCGGAGGCGTGCTGGTGGCAGTGAAGCGCGGCCTTCGCGCGCGCCGTTGCGATGATCTCTGCAGCACTACCCATTCCGAGGAGATATGGTTGTCTCTGCCCCTTGCCGCCTCGGAGTCGTCCTCTGCTGTGTCAAAGCATGCTCGGTATCTTCGCATAGCCTGTGCATATTTTCCGCATAATCGTAATCATGCTGAGTCCTTGAAAAACTTTTTTAACAATGTCAACAATATTTTACTTTCTTACCAGAGTGACGCTTACCTGCTGCTCGGTGATTTTAATATTTCTCATGCAGTCTGGCACCTTGATAGTTTTTCGAACTTAAACCTCAATATTAATAATAATCCCTTAGCTACTATGTTGTCAGATTTCCTTTCTCTCGCTGGATTACAACAGTATAATGGGTGTGTTAATGCGCATGACCGTATTTTGGATCTCGTGATTAGTAACTTTAAATGTGATGTGTCAGCCTGTCCATACCCACTTACACAAGAGGATTTACATCATAAATCCTTGGTGATTACCTTCCGTTTATCATTATTTCAACGTTTAAATTCTACTGACCATTATAGGAACCTATACCACAAAGCTAATTTTAATGACTTTCGACAAGGCCTGTCCAATATTAATTGGTCTATTATTGATGATATGGAAATCGAAGATGCCACTAGTTATTTTTATTCAATTCTTAATGATTTAATTAATAAATTTGTGCCAAAAAGTAAAGTTTGTACCTCCACTAGGTACCCGCCCTGGTACAGCAGACCTTTAATTAAAATTATAAAAAACAAATTAAAAGCTCACGCTAGATGGAAAAAGTACAATAACAAACTGGATTATGATGAATTTAGACTATTGAGATTAAGAGAGAAGAAGTTAATCAAGGATAGTTATATTAAATTTATTGCTCTTAGTGAAAAGAAAATTACAACCTCTCCCAAATATTTTTGGAGCTTCATAAAATCTAAATTATCTGTTAATGATGTACCTTCTAGTATGTATTTCGATGATAACTCTTCGTCCGACGGTGTAGTTATCTGTGATCTCTTTAATGATTATTTTAGTTCTGTTTTTGTTACTGGTAGCGATAGGTCACGGGTCATTTCGTCCCAGTCTAAGTCTTCCCCAATAGATATTTCTAGCGTTGACATTACGGATGATTTGGTGTATAAACATCTAAAATGTATATGCGTTAATAAGGGGGCAGGTTTTGATGGCATCCATCCCTATCTTATTTCAAAACTTTATGCTGAGCTTACTGTTCCATTGGCTAAGCTTTTTAAAAAGTCCCTTCGCGTAGGTATAGTCCCCAGTATATGGAAACGGGCAATCATTACTCCTGTACATAAAGGAGGTGATAAGCACAACGTTAGATTATACCGACCGATTTCCAAGCTTTGTGTGTTCGCTAAGATTTTCGAAAAAATTGTCACTAAAGTAATTACTGCTGTTTTATCGCCTCATATATCTGTTCACCAACATGGCTTTTCCCGGGGCAGGAGCGTCGATACCAATCTGGTCACCTATACTGACTACATTATCAACGCCTTAGACTCTGGTTATCAGGTGGATGCCGTTTATACCGATTTCTCCAAGTGCTTTGATAAAATTGATCATTCTATCTTACTTCAGAAACTCTTTGAGATCGGTATACATGGGGACCTACTTAGATGGTTAGAGTCGTATATTAGTAATAGGAGTCAGGCTGTTGCACTTAAGGGCTACAGATCTAGGTTCTTACCTATTCCGTCCGGGGTTCCCCAGGGTTCGCACTTGGGCCCCTTCTTATTTGTTTTGTATGTAAACGACATTCAAAGCTCTTTTCTAACTTCTTCGCACATACTTTATGCGGATGACACTAAAATTTACAGAATAATCAAGAACGTCGATGATTGTGTTTCGTTACAATTTGACTTGTCTCGTTTTGAGGACTATTGTCAGCAGAATAAGCTTGTCCTGAATACCGATAAATGCTACGTTATCACTTTTTCCCGTAAATCCAGTCCGGTAGCTCATGATTATTGTTTAGCTGGTAGTAGTGTCACGCGTGTGTCGACGATTAGAGACTTAGGCGTTACTTTGGATGTGAAACTGTCTTTTAATGAGCACATTGATAATGTCGTCTCTAAAGCGTATAAAAAATTAGGCATGATTCTTCGTCTTACAAAACCGTTCAAAAATACTTTTACTTTAAAGGTTTTATATTATTCTTTCGTCCGGAGTGTATTAGAATTCGGAAGTGTTGTATGGAGCCCGCAGTATGATATTCATAAGTTCCGGGTCGAAAGAATTCAAAAGATTTTTTGTAGATCCCTAGATTTTAGAACCGGTTTTTATAACTATGACTACCTCTCATCTGCAGCCAGGCACGGTCTTCCCCCTCTTGAAAGGAGAAGAATTTATCTCGATACTATATTTTTATTTAAAATTATTAGAAATTATATTGACTCAAGCGTGCTATTAGACAGCATATCTTTCAAAGCTTCTCGTTTCTGCTCACGTTCTAAACCTACCTTTCATATTTCCCCTTGTGGCACTAATTATGCGCAAAATTCGTTTATAAGGCGCTCGTGTAAGGTGTACAATGATTTGTTTAATGATGTTGACATCTTTGCGAATAGTCTATCAGTGTTTAAAATTAAGATTCGGCAATCGCTTTTTTAGATTATTAGTACCTACCGTTTGTGAATTCCTGTTTTCTAATTAGTTTCGGTTGTTTTGTTTGCATGTTAAGAAAACTGGTTAACAACTTAAATTGTAACCTAGCAATATATGGAACTTAAGGCCTTATTCATATTCATATTTGTATGTATTACTTTGTACACGGCTGTTTGTTTTCCTAAATAAATTAAAAAAAAAAAAAAAAAAAAAAAAAAAAAAAAAATTCTAATGGTGAAGCTTTGTACAGATTTGAACAATTTAATACTAAATTTATTCAAAATTTCAGCCCGTTATTTTTAGCCGTTTCAGAGACAAAGGGTCTTGACAGATGGACAACAAAGTTACCTTAAAAGGAGTTCCGTTTTTAAGAATGTATTTAGTACGTTACCCTCAATAATCCTTATTCCACACATGGGTATATTAATGTAGGACTAAAACAATAACTATTCATACGATAACAACTTCCGTATCCGTTGAGATAAACACTTGCATAGGCAGCAATGCAGTTCTTGTTGAACCAAATGCCTAGCAATTATTGCATTATCTATCTATCCTTATATTATGATTTTGACTGTCTGCCTGTTTGTCACACCTTCACTTCAGAACCACTGAAATTTGGGATGAAGATAGCTCGTGCCCGCCGTGCACGAAAACGACATAGGTAAGGTTATTAAGTAGGTATTTGTTTATGAAATATAGTATCCACGAAGCTATTGCCTATAAAACGTAAGTACCATGATGCAGTGGCGAAGCGTCACGTAAATAAATAGACAAGCCGGAGCAAAAAAAGATGTATGGCGTGTGTCGGTTTTACGTTTTGTTTGTATACCTACTCTATGCATAGGAATTTTTGGTAAAGCCGTAAATAATCGGCTTGTACGAACGCCTCGCGACTGCCATGATGGTGTTATATCTTGCTACTTTAAGCCTTGATTAACATTTGATTATATAAAACAACTGCATAGCTCATATTTCGATCTATATTTAAGCCAATAAACACCATTAAGGGCGGATTATACCTAGATTAAACGCCTGATTTGTATAGACTAATGTTGGAGTAAATACCTAAGTCTTATTCCAGTTTGGAAAATCGATGGTAAATAGTTCAACTTTTTTCCGTTACTAGTCCTACTGTGCTCATCTCTCCAATTTGTTTTTATTACAGTAAATATAGCGTCACAATGCATAACGGAGAATTGGATATGATGGTAAAGTTCTAGGGAAACTCCTCGACAATTAACCTTCCTGCATCGGGAAAAGTAATAATTTGTTAAAGGTGATGAGCAGTTGACATTTGGTTATTGTAACTGAGATAAATTACAAATCGAACACAAAAAAAAAATTTTTTCGTCCCACTATATTTTTAACCAAAAGCCGACTTCACTTTGACTGCCCTATTATCATTTTATAAGGAGACATTTTTTAATCATTGGAGGCGGTTTTTCAACTAATTAAAAAAAAGAGAAGGTTCTCAAGTCCACCCGAACTTATTTTTTTTTATGTATGACTTTTTCTGTATGTACTCAGTGATCACGCTTAAATTTATACGACGCGTCCGATTAAAAAAAATCTTTTTTGGTTTGATACAGTAAACTTCCGAGGTCGTCCCATTGTCACCAAATCTGAATCTGATGAGGGGATCCGTGAGGAATTGAGGGAACCCCTCAAATATTATAGGCATACATACAGCGTTTTTGGTATTGTTTGAACAGCTTAACATCCTGTAAGTATAAAGTTGTCTTTCAGTGTCACAAACACCAAGTATATATGTCGTGTTGCATAGAAAAACGAAGACTGCGGATCGCTAATAAGAAACTGGCAGCACTGTAAGGTACATTGCTTTTGTAAATTATGCACTTATCGTATAATATTACTATTTTATGACAATAAAGATATTACACACGGATTGAGCTAAAAATAACCTAGAAAAGTAAAGAAAACTCAGCGCAACAAATAACGCACGCATGCGCAAAGAAACAAAAATGGCGCCCAGCTTCCTGCTCAATATACAGATGAACAGACAACGAGAAAACAACACGCTGGAAATATCTTGAAATGTGAAGTGAATTAACTCGTGGACAATTGAACTGGACATGAAAATTGGATGGGTAAGTACGTGTATGTATCTACCTCTGTGAATTATATGTATGTGAAAGCAAGAGCACCTTGTTTGGTATTGAATGTCAGAAATTGTATATTTAATGATAGCTAAAAGGTACATAGTCGATATATTCTCTCTCGCCACATTGAGTGGTAACACAACCACACGTGTTATACAGGGTGTCCTAGATCTTTAAGTAAATATAAAAGGATTAAAAAAGCCCTTTCTTAGTGGTCTAATATAGTTTAAACTTTCCAATCTGTTGCTTTGTTTAGGAGTTATTAGGGTTTAAATGATACTGGCAAAGAACGCTGCCTTGGATTACACCTTTGCCTATGTTGGTTAAAAATAGTTTTATAATATAACGCTATATTACGAATTATTATTCTAAAAACTTGATATCCATCCTCGATAACGTAGGAATGTATTGAATTATACCATAATTGTAAAATATCGACGCATGCAAAATAAATCAATACTTTCTAAGCTACTAAAGTATTTCATATTCTCGTTTTTCTTTCTACAGCTTTGACTCTTCGTACTGAACAAATACTCTTAACCAATATTTTTTTTATTTATTTCTTCGGCCTACCAACATAACAATGCCAAAACCAACATATACAACAAAAACAACATTAGCTAGGTATTACAACGATAAAGTTAACAACAAAGGTCTTAATAAAAATAATTAATGAATTAATTTCACAGCTACTTACTAATAGTCACCACATGCACATAAAACTAGGTAAACTACATGGCATTCTCGACGACCTACTTATGATCGTGTTTAGTTAAAAAAAATATGGAAATCGTGCAACAAATACTACTTAAGTAATAACGGCAAATAATAAAGTTACAGCTGCTCTCTGCTTGTTGCTTTTCTCCCTTGTGACCTAATTTCGGTTAAATTTCGCACTCATCCCAAATCGCTCAGAGTTTGACAAAACTGAAACTGAAAGTGCTCAGAGACCGATGTAAACAGACGTCAATTGATGTCAAGTTTTAGAATCACAAAAAATAGCTATTTTAAGCCAATGGAGGCATAGGTGTACGGCGAGATAGCGTTCTTTGCCAGTATCATTTCAACCTTAAAAACTCCTTAACTAGTTAACTTATAGAAAATAAAACTGTATTCAGGGGGCCTAGTATGGCTCTGTTTATCGCGTGACAAAGTGTAGATAAGGCATCCGTCACCTTCTACGATATATTAAGTACGACAGTGACGTCAGTGACGGATTCTTTATCCACATTTGACACGCGATATAGACGCAGTCATACTAGGCCCGTTGGACCGATAAAACGGGCGCTTTTTTATGACTTAATATTTACGTCAAGTTCTGGGCTACCCTGTATACGAAAATGTTACAGTTCAATCTGTCACCACGTCTAACCGTATTTTGCCAAGTTCTGTAAGAACGCTCAATGACGCGTATGTATTTGCTGCGCGGGTCCTTCGCAAGGGTCGGGAGAACCACGACTTTTCTTCCGCAAATACTTGTAACACTTTGAATAATTACACATATCACCCAGTCGTATTACCCAGTGCATCTCATAACATATAACAACGTTTGATATAATTCCATTTGGAAACGTTCATAAGATATAATAAACGTTAGATACTTAGGTATAACAACAAAAAGTACATTTATATTTAATATAACGTTTAATTGGTATAAAATTTCTTACATATAATACCGTATCGTATAGTGTTCATTTCAACTATTTTTATTTCCTATAACATACTTAGCATATATTTTAATAAAACACAACAAAACCGGTTTTAACATAAATGTTGAAGAATAAAATTATTTTTGACCTGCTTGTGGGTCTGGCTTGTTAAATCTTAGGTTAACTGGACCCGATTCTACGTGCACATCGCTTAAATATCCTAAAACTAAATTGTCTCAATTTTAGACCGCCTAAAATAGGAAGCGTCAGATTCAAATTAGCGCTGTCATTTTGATTATGACAGCTGCTCATAGCAAAGTGTTTTAGCGACACCTAAATAAATATAGGAAATTTAGAAGCCACTGTAGAATCGGGTCCACTGCCCCATTAGGTTAGGTTGGGTAAGAATTGTGACCATAATCCGGCGCGAGCCGAGCGAGCGGAGCGGTGTGCCATAGAACCGCCCAGCAAAGCGCCAAAACCAAAATTAAATGTATGTTAAGGGTTTTGATTTTTAGATATTGTGACTATTATGTCTTTTAATCGTTATTCAAAAAGTTATTATGTTCGTTTATCATACTAACTAAATGTTATATCAAATTAAATTATACAAAGTGGTTATGAGTACCTAATAGATATTTTATTAATACTGCAGATGTTTGGAAAATCGTGACGGACTAAGTGTGCATAAACATAGCGGCCATTACTTATGTATGAACCATAAACATACCGACTGCGCATAGCATTCACTGACTGTATTAATTTGTTAATTTCCCTGCCCTTTTTTATAGACATTTATCTACTTGTTAACAATCACCTCACCTGATCTTTTTCCATTTATGAGCAATATTGACAAACAAGGGATACAACGATGCCGTTATTTACTGTTTGCAAATTCTTCTCGTGCTACACAATTTTTTCAGTCTTAAAAAGGCAATAGTGGTCAGTCAGGTTTTTACCGTATGATCGACACTGCTCTGATACTTTAATTTAGCAGAATTATGGAAAATAAAAACAAAAATTTCTTTGTCATTTGTTTACGGATATCGAAATGGCTGCTTATTCCTGCTCAAAGGTTGGTAAACAATCTATTTTATAATTATTATAAATTCCTTAAGTGATACCAAGCAAAGATATGCAAGATGTTACATTCAAAGGCATCTAACCGTGGTTGTAATTAGTATATTAATGTATTGCATCACTCAGCAATTATGTTTGTATCCGGGATATAAAAAACGGCGTTTTTTAACGTAGGTACCTTGAATAATGGCATACGTAAAAAAACCTGAGGTCGTCGGGGAACTCTACGCCGTACCTACCAGCCTTACTTAACCTATGGACTCGCAACCAGACTATAGCTATTCGTATTTATGTATGTAGGTATGTATGTAAACACTTTATTGTACAAAAGACAATACAATGAATATAAATAAAGAAAAAAAAAACTTATCCCTTAAAGTAATCTCTTCCAACTATACCTTGAGAGATTGAGTCAAGTGGAAGATTGTGCATTGTGCGTCAAAGGCGTTAAAGCGACAAGGTACTAAACTGTGCAGCTGACTGCACGTTGTAAGTTTCGAGAGAATTACATCACAGTATCGGACAAGGTTAGCGTTGTCACGACTATACACTGAGATGAGATTCCGGCCTTTATCTACTATAAACATTTAAGCATACGAAGTAACCGGAAAAATGTGGTGACCGAAAACTACGTTCGTGTTATTTTTAGGGTTCCGTAGTCAACAAGGAACCCTTCGAGTTTCGCCATTTCTGTCCGTCTGTCTATTTATCGCAAAGTTCGTTGAGACCAAGACGAACCACAACCCGAGAAGCATGATAGCGTGGCAAAGAAGAGTTTAATGGGCGACATTTGGAACTTCAATATTCATAATATAAGTGACAACCACCACATCACACGGGTGGGAACATATTATATATACATAATATTCATAATAGATTTATTTACAATGATTATATTATAAATAAGGCTTGTTTTGAAGTTAGGCGATTGGTTTTTTACCTGTCACTAATACACTGGTACACGTCTTAGCCTCATTGAGCAAACAGTGGTTACAGAATTAAGTATCAAGACGTTTTAACAGTTCTTGGTAATTCTGTAGCTCCTACCTGCTCTGGGAATGAAGGCGTGTGTTTATTTTATGTATGTTATGATGTGATTAGTTAGGACTATGATTGATTTTCTATCTATGGAATTCAAAACATATTCTGGTTTCATCTTATCTTACAGGTGGGCCCTTTCGGATACACTCCGACCCTTTAGGATCTTTTGTGCAATTCCCCTCTTACACACTCAGCTGTTCGAATGTGCAGGTTTCCTCACGATGTTTTTCCTTCACCGTAAGAGCATCGGGTAATGCACTTAAGTTAGGAAAACTCATTGGTGCATGGTGACCGCGGGGGTTCGAACTCGGTACCACCACGAATCGGTTACGATCACGAGTCGACCCCATAAGCCACTGGGCCACCGACGCGCTTATCTATGGTTTTGACCCTTGAATCCTAATCAATAAATGAGATGAGAATGAAGAATGAGATGATTATGAGTTTGGGTTTGAGTTTATTTGAGTTTTACTGATTTTACGTTTGTATGCACTCGTAAATCAAAAGACTTTTTTTTTAAAACTTCTGACTATCGATTAGGTAGGTATTTGTGGCGAATGAACATTTCATTTAATTAATTGGACGTATCCGACCTTCAATTGCGTAGATTACCCATATCGTGTTGCAATGCTGCTGTGAATAGGTCATGCAATTCGTGATATGTTCATAGCGTATGATGTATGCATGTAAATACTTTATTGTACAAACGGGAAAATAACAAACAACCAAATAGACAGAAACACGATAGGTATGTACAAAGGCGAACGTATCCCCTTAAGGGATCACTTCCACTTAACCTTTGAGCAATTGGGAAATGTTTGAAATAAGTAATAAACAGCCAAACGCACAACATTGAATTGAAAAGGACTAAAAAATACATGATTACGTTAATATCAAATAACCAATTCAAAGGATTATACAATGCCAAATTGATATATGGATATATAATTATACCACGTGTCCCAAAACTCAACGATAAGCCGGCACCAGAGGATGGAGCTGCTTATGATTAGTCGAGAAAAAATAAGGAAAAGATATATTTTTTCCTTATTTTTCTCGACTAATCATAAGCAGCTCCATCCTCTGGTGCCGGCTTATCGTTGAGTTTTGGGACACGTGGTATAAATATATAATTATACATATGTATACAGTGATGAATTACATAAATTATTAGTCTTCGTTCAAGGACAACAGTCAGACGATTGATACTAACTTTGTATTGATATAGGTAATAAGATTAGATACTACTTAAAAAAAACACTTCTTTTTTGGACAGTCATTATCTGTCTACTCAGAGACCAAACTAACCAGTCGGTGGGTCGGATTTGAGGCCGGCGGAGATTATGTTGGCATCTTCCGACTCCGTCTTCATTTTATTATACCTAAGGTCTTTGACACCATAATAATGCATTGTCAATACAATTGTACCTATTTAAAATTTTACCACATCCGAATAACCGAAACTGGTAAAAAAACCCGTTTATTTCTATAAAAAAGGGATAATAATTTTAAAGTTAACTTCTAAACTAAAATAATTTAAAAAAAATAGTGGAGGAATACTTAGTTAAAATAAATCAATGAATATGACGATATATAAAGGTTGTGAAAAATACTTGTAAAATCCATCTAATCCGAGATGAATTCGCATACTATATTTTTTTAAATCATCTAATGTACCTAAGTACCTACTTGAATTTGAATTCATAAAAAAATGTTTGTAAGTTCAAAATCATTAATTTTAAAAGACTACCTAGAGCTTTTTTGAAAGTAATTCTAATGTCTTTCTAGTCGTTATTATAGTTTTTAAACTGACGATATTGTTTATAACGACACTCTTGTACGGTACAGAGCTCTATAGAACCCCGTCGTCCCCAATATTCTGTTTGTTTGTAGTGTCTACATAAATACATTAAATCAGGCCTGTTTCCCAGAAGGGTAGGCAGAGATCACTCTTCCCACCGCACTTCAGTTTCGTTTACTTAAAACTCGGCCATTTTCCAGTATTTCTCCGATTTGATTCGACAATGTACGCCTAGGGCAATCCCTTCCGACCCTTCCACTCACTTTCGCTCTGCATATCTCATGTGACTTTTTCATTCCTTACTCTATCAATCAGTTTCACACCACACGTACTACGCAAAGAGCGCATTTTAACTGCATCTATTCGGCTTTCATGATTGTCCTGCCACACCCAACATTCACTACCATACATCAGAGTAGGGGCCAGCATTCCATTGTGAATAGCCAATCGGGTTTTTGTGAAACGCCCCTTCTGCTAGACATACAAATTCACTAATTTGCTCTACTAATTTACCATTTATATTCATCACGCACTCAGTCATCTCCTCGTCCTTCTCTATCACCACGCCTTGGTCTTGGCAACATTTACTTTCATCCCCTTTTGCTTAAATCCCTCATTCATTACTGTCACCATCTCCTGCAAGTACCGATGGAGCAAGTATAACTCGATCGTCGGCATATAAGTTTGTAGTGTCTGTTACAGGAAATGTTGTGATGTGATGTGATGTTGTGATTTGATAATTATATTTTTCAGGTTAAGGAAGTTGAAAAAGCGTATCAACATGAGGCAGCTTAAGATTGCTGTATTTGTTCTGGGTGCAGGCGGCTTCATTGTTCTGCTCATGTATTACTTGCACCGCTCGGCAGCGGCGCCCTTTCCCGCTCCGCGCCTCCTGTTCCCCGTGCGGACCAGGAAACCCTCCACCACCACCGAAGCACAAGATCTAAATCTGAAATACATCGCAGGAACCCCTATGAGACACGTGCCCCTTAACGAAGCTTACAATGAAGTTAAAGCCGCAACTAAAGCTGAAGACGAGTTTTCAGAAGAAACCAAACCCTGTAATTATTATTAGCATGCATGCCATCGTAAATTCGATAAATAGCGTGCAAGTTTTTATAACATTATTTTTTCAGTGTATGTGATAAACCAACCTGGATGCCAAATTCCGTTTGCCACTGTTAACTACGAGAAACATATGAACGCTGCGAAAAAGAAGAAGTCGTCAAACTGTGGCAGACGTGCCGTGTTTCTAAATAAAATTGACGGAAACCATGTGCGGGCGTCTATAGACGCGGTGGCAATGAAAAAATATTTACGGAAAAGCGCTCGTTTTCGCTGCTGTTTTAAATTCATTGAGAGGTCAACCTCGCCTGGTCAAGAAAATACAAAAATCAAGTTAATACGCATTAATTAAGCTATTTTTAACTATTTATATGTAGATGGTGTACTAATCTAATTATAGTGTTTTACAGATTTACAAGGTGCATAAATTTTATCAACGGAGACAAAATTACTCTAAAATCGGATTTTATAAACGTGCGATGCGCTGAATATGATGCAAGGAACGTGTCTCGGCCGGTGTACGACGACGTGTACGCGTTCAGCAACAGGCTCGACCTGCCGCCGCAGGGCCCTGCCCCGGCCTGCGCCGAACATTACAACGTCCTGATGGTGGGGATTGACAGCATGTCTTTGCAGCGATTTGTACAAACTATGCCATTGACCACAAATTATCTTTACGAGAACTTTTGGCTCTGTTTACGTGGCTTTAACAAGGTGCTTATGAATAAAATACACTCTTTTCTCAAAGGCCAGCAGCGCACCTGCGATTCCTCTGGTGTTGTGGGTGTTTATGGGTCGCGATGACCACTTACCATCAGGTGGCTCGCTGGCTTGTCTGCCTCCTTTTTCACATAAAAAAAATACATAAAATACAAATGCCTAATTTTAGTAGGTAACCTTAGGAATAATTCCTTTTAAAATGTATAATATTTTCAGGTAGGTGATAATACATTGCCTAATCTGATGGCAGCGTTATCCGGTCAAAATATGGAGATGATATCCACAAGATGCCAGGGTAAAATGGATCAATGCAATGAATTCCTAATATGGAGCCAGTTTAAGAAAAATGGTTACGTTACAGCGTATGGTGAAGACTGGTTGCGTTTGCCAGATACTTTCAATAAAGGTTATGAATATCATGCCCAACCCACAGACCATTACATCAAGCCATTATTTCTCAAAGGAGAAACTGAGTTAAATAATAAGTCAATGGTGTGTTCCGGCAAAGCATCCTCCGGGCAACAACTGTTGAACTACGCGACCGACTTCGTGACCACATACCGTCATGATCGTTTCTTTGGCGTATTCTGGATGAACTCGTACAGCCACAACGATAATAGCCGTCCTCAAGATGCGGACAGAATGTTTGAAAAATTCTTTAATGAACTTTATTACACAGGCATCCTTGAAAATACGTTCGTAATATTTTTTAGTGACCATGGTATCCGATTTGGTCAAACACGTATGAGTTTAGAATCCTATTATGAAGAGCGGTTGCCTATATTTTTTATTTGGGTGCCAACTAAATTCAAAGGAAAACATGAGTTAAAATATAAGTCGATTGCCTTAAATCAATTTAGATTAGTCACGCCTTATGACTTGTTTTCTACTCTTATTAACGTGCAAAACTTAGCTCGCTGTGAGAACTTGACTAGCAACGCTTCTCCCGCTTGTCCCGGTTGCCAGAGTTTATTCAATCCAGTGAACACTTCACGCCATTGCCGGGACGTCGCTGTTCACGACAAGTGGTGCAGTTGCCATCGATTGTATCCCCTGGACATACAGTCTGAAGGCACTGCTGGAATGAGGAGCGTGTTTACAGCGATCGCACATATACAAGCCTTGATCAAGTCTATAAAACCAAAACATTGCTGGCAATGCTTGGACATCTCACTCAAAAAAGTCATAAGAATAAATTTCTATTATGATAACAACAAGATCAAAAGCGTTTATTTTGTAGTTGCATTCACTACGAAGCCTGGGAATATGTCTTATGAAGCGACTGTTCAGAAGTCTCAATTGATTGGAACTTTGAGCGTGATATCACCGTACAGAGGGCTAGGGCACTGCGCACCGGAAGGCTCGGCACGCTTATATTGTATTTGTCAAAAGATTCAAAATTGCTAATGAGCTATATTTTTGTGTTAAAATTGAAGAGTAAATGATTTTCAGCTGTGATAAAAGACCTTTATTCTATTAAATGGGAAACTTAAGTATAAGAAGTTCTTTATTTCGTCGTCGCCATTAATTTGATACCTTGAACTACATCTTATGTAGATGATTTCAACTTGAGAAGGCAGCTAGAGCACCTTCGACATGCCCTATTTGGCTGCATATACGCGACGTTAATCATGTATGTACAGTCGAGCTCAGAAGCAGCTATTAAGTACCTACCTTGTCGTTGTAACGTAAAGTGATAGTGATTTTAATTTAGTATATGTAAAAATAGCTGCTTTTGTCTGTGTTCGACTGTACACAAGCGTATATATTTTCATATACTCCGGAGTTACAATCGTAGGTACTCGTAATTATACAGTGTTTAGATCTGACATCCTGCTGAATTTAACATTGATTTAGCTAGCTTAGAAGTTAACACTGGAATAGCTCATTATGAACCCTGATGGGCACCGCAAAAATGCATTTTAAAGATCTAGATGGAAGCCACTGTGAAAACATACAAGTGGATACTATAAATTTTCGAGTTGTGTGGTGTATTTACCGATGTAGGTACCTACATACATAACCGTAACACATGACGTTCTTGAAAGCTTGCTGGCCGGTAAAGATAAATATAAAAAACACCATTTTCATTTTAATTTCTAAAGGGACGGACCTGCAGGATTCTAATAGGAGGCCGAGATAAACGTCTTTAATTCGTCTTGATGGTGCGAGTCGAGTGTCACTGAGTAAATTAATAAAATTCGTAATAAAACATTTTTAATCGGTGTTCATGTGTTTTTAAATTATGTATCGAAGACAGTATCAAAAAATGCAGTCGGGTTTACTTTTTTTATTGAAAGAAACATAAGTATATTAAAAATATTTTATGAAGATACTGCAGTGCTTCTTGAAAAAGGAGCATTGCCGGGATGATCCTCAAGATGTCACCAAAACGGGTAATTTGACTTGTAGTAAAATAAAGGTAATACGGAAAGTTTAAATAATTTATCAACACCAATAATATTAAGTTTTAAAACAGGATTAATACATAATCAAAATTAAAGGGATTTCACATCTGGAATTATGACAAAGATAAATAATACTTTTGATTTTTAGTTGTTTTTATAAAAAGTAGGCGTAAATAAAGAATTTTATACCACCAATTTAGGGGTTAAACAACCGACTGGTCAGAGGGCGTTGTGATTGATAAAGTATGCTCAGCAAGGCGGGAGCAAGTATTTGTGGCCGAAAATAAATAAATAAAAGAACATATGAATAGTTCGTCAGGCTCGCGAGCCTTTTTGGAATTTAGAGAAAGAAAAAGACGGAAAATCAATAATTTAGTAACTTTTAACTGGTTAAACCTAAATAGCCTTAGGTTACTAGCGTATTAACTGAGATACCCTAATAACCCCGAGTTACGAGTACATCCATATGACTATAGAGCTCTACATTCTACGGTAGTAAAATTTTAGTTACGAAATAATCTGTTACTACTGAAAAAAGTTAAAAATAAGTCTGATAAAAATAGTCAAATACGAATGTCTGCGATCACTAAAACCATGACGGCTGTAAAAAGTATAAGGACACTATGGTTTGTTTAACAGGACCCTAACTAAAAACTTTGCTTAGCTTGAACCGAGGCGAAGAACTCGACGATGCAAAAGCGCACATGTCAGGTTTGGTGCTTCAATGTTAGCGCGTTATTTCACAGAGCCACAAACTCTTAGGAATCCGTAGAAGCAGCCGATACGGCGCCTATCATGTAGAGATGAACAGATTCGCCCAGGGGTGTGATTTTCTCAACAACGTCGGTCGGTCGTAAGATCGAGTGAATGTCCAAGCGGCGAGTTTAAGTAGTCCCGCCAGAGCGAACAAAACACATTTTAGCGCGAGTATTCTCAATTAGGCAGCCTTATACGACCATCCCAGGGGGTGAAACTGGAAAGATTTCAATTTATGTAAGATGGGAATAACCATCGAGACGAAGGCTGCACGCTACGAGACCAGGATAATAATGTACGGGAACACAAATGAGAGCAACTTACCCGGATTTTACCGGACAGCTGGCGGTTCTAACACTGCAATAATTATTCCAAAACTGGTTCACTTTACAGTTTAATCGTATCTAAATAGGTACTATAACATGATAGCGAAAGTTCTTCAGGGAAAACAACGTCCAGACAATTAAAAAAAAAACATCTCGACAATGAAAATGAATCTGGGTTAAAATTATTATGTTTCTCGATACAAGACATGTAAAAAAAATCCAATTTTCTTGTCCGACCACCGAAAGGTCAGTAGTACGTTCAAAATGTTTTTGCCACCGAGTACGATTTTGTAAAAAGGTGGAGTAACTGAATTAAAAGAGGTGGAACAAGTCTGCGATTTTTGACGCGATCTGTAACTATTACGCTACAATACTTACACAAGAATATACACACAAAGCCGATAACGAACCCTATTGTTTGTTTACATGTTACCTTGTAGTTTGCATGTGAATGGAATCGAACGTAGAGTAAAAACGCCGTAACTACGATACTCAATTTAAAGTTCGCTCGCCAAGCTCAGTCTGTACGCGGCCCCGCGCACACGCATTCATAGTAAAAAATAATCTAATATAAACATTCCTACAAAATGATAATGAAATTCTATTTATTATTATGCTTTAAAAAATAATCTAATGTCAAAATTTCTACAAAATTATATATTTAAAAAAAAACGATATGTTTTTGTGGTTGTGAACTAGTATTGGACCTGCATACAAGCGGATTTTTTTAATAATGCGATGGTAAGTTACCACTATATATTTTTTGTGAATTAACCAATAAGTATTTTTGGTCTTTAAATATTTTAAATCAATTAAAATTGCCATGTCAACAAGAAAATTAAGCAGGAACTTCCTTCTTACTTATACAGTAAAATAGTAAATAATGAAGTACACAGCTTTATTATTTACTTTTGGCGCGCAATAACATGAAAATGAACGTACAAAATGTTTGCTTCATATCATAACTTGTAGTTAGGGTTGCCAGGACCAAAAATAGAAAATACGGACACAGATCCAAACTTAGCTGTACATTCTATCCTGAAAGCCCGACACACCACTTTTTTGTATACCTATCTGTCTCTTTTATTCATTTATGTATACTCTTAATTGAATATAAGAAAAAATACCTAGCATATTTTGGGGGCAAAATATGCACATCAATGAAACTTTGTTTATAACTTTATATGGCACTAGAAATCTGCCCAGTCCTACCCAAATTTAGGGGTCCAAGTTCCAACGGGGGGAAATTTGACTAGGTGAGTGAAGTGTCATTTTCCATGTATTTTTTTCCGCTGGATCAAATGAGATCATGCAAGAACTCTAGCACTATAGGCTTTTACTACGAGTAGGGTCGCCATGTGTTAGGCTTCAGTCGAACATGTGTGGCTTATTGCTATTGTGGCCGCCCAAATACATGGAGCAAAAGCGACACGCATGACTCAGGATCTCGCAGGAGCCACAGGTATTGCGGGAAGGGCCTAATGCGACTCACAGTAACACAATTAATACATGTACCTAAATTAAGACTAAATATTTTCTTAAGACAAATGTACACACGTCATACACACGTTTGTTTATGTCATTGTTACTACAATTTTATTTTCTTTTGTTTTTATAAATGTAAAGTCAACGAGTTTGGCCATATTTTTCGCAAAATCTTATTTTTCTGGTGGTAATATTTCCTTTCGCAAAATTTACCAGTCTTTATTTTTTCAGTAGCTTATTTTTCCGTTGAATATTTTCTCAGCAGAAATAATTTCATTGTTAAAAATTTCCAATCTGTATTTATCTGAATAGTTTAGTTCTCCGCTAATGCGGAGCTTCTACTTCTCTGCAGCAAAACTAACATAACCTAAACCTGCCTAAAATATTATTATTATTATTAATATTAATTAGCCTAATATAGTGTCCCACTGCTGGGCAAAGTCCTCCTCCCTTGATTTCCACACTTATTTCTCTGTGTGGTAATCTTTGGCAAATCCTTCATACCTATCACTTCGCTTCGCTTGGGTCTGTCTGCCTGTTTTATCGTAAATATAATTAAAAAATAAATTCAAACATACATACTACCCAATAGGCAGGCAGAGACGCCAGATGCACCGGTCAGTACGTACCACTTTCGCTTCCTCAAATTCATCAAACTCTTCAATTACGCAACAAATATTATATCAGGTGACAATCTCAATTAAATTGACTTCGCCCAAACTAAGCTCTAAGCTTGTACTATTATGGGTACATAAAACATCACTGTTAACCATCTACTAGGTACCTTTATTATAAGGTTAAAAAAGATAATATTCACAATCGCTAATGGTACTATACACCGATACAAATACTTACATAGGGCAAAAAATACATACTTTAAACACACAGAAAACACCCGACACTAAAAAACAAATATTCGCGCTCATCACACAAATAATTGCTCTGACCGGGAATCGAACCCTGTACCGCTAGCTTCGTAGGCAGGGTCTCTATGTAAACCATAATTGAAATCACAACATTCTAATGGTATACACGTGAACCTAATAGAGATTACAGCAGTACTATGGTTCACATTTGAACCTTTATAGAGGTCACAACATTGATTTGGAGTTACAATGGTTCACAATGTTCACATAGCTGTATAAAATTTCCACCATTTTGTTCTATCATAACCTAAAAAAATTATTACAATATAAACATCATTTATGATGGTTTAATTACATACTACGGGGTTTTTCTGATTGGGTTTTTGTTTTATGTTTGGTTAAATAAACCTTATCTACTGTGAGTATGTTATTTAGCATTGAATACCTATGTATACATTTTACAGTAAACAGTCATTTCATTACCATGTCTAAACACAGGTACTTGCCGCACTTATCTAAAATCCACAATAGGTATGTGCACTTTTACAACCGTAGGGTTTTTTTTTTAATTAATAAAATAGAAACGTAATGTTCTTATACTGCTGATTGGGGAATGTTTTGGAGAACGCGTGTTCTTTAGGTAGTTTTGTAGTGATTTAATGAGCATTTATTAATTAGTCACTTCTTACACCCAATTACACTCTTGTCTGTCAGTTTGATAACATGGATCCCTAATCTCATATACCTACTGCTATTTACATGTTTTTTTATTAAACTGAAGGGTGTATAGTTTTTGCGCAAGTCGGCCGCATAAGGGCTGTATAAGCTTTCTCTACAGTCGACATTTTCTACTACTGTTTAGCTTGTATCAAATTTAGACTTGTTGTTAACGGTTTAACGGTAAATAAGCAAGTTTATCATTTGAGAAGCATTTTCCATTTAATTATTAGTTTTAGCTTTACACAGCAATAAGCTTGTATGAGATTTGTTGGCATATTGATAATGAACATGACTTTCGATGGTTTTGAAATTTCTTTTTTTGTTTGATAGGGTATACTCCCGAGGTGTTCCCATAATCATGTCGGTAACTGACGAGGGAATCAGTTAGGAATTGAGGGGACTTTTCAAATATTATTGGCATACACATAGCGATTTTGATATTTTTGGATAAAGATAGGGGTGCATTTTTTTTGCGACAGTATAATTATAGCTTTTTTTTTTTAGGAGTATGTGAACATCTACCGCGTGATGTATTTGACAAAATCTATGAGTATCTTGCTTATGAGCTCATGGGTAGTCATCGCAATATTATGTTTTATAATATTCTGCGATAATTTAAGCTGCATACGATCGTTTAATACACGGTTGGTTTGGAGAAGGTTTTACTCCGAAGAACTTGCAGCTGAATATTACAATGGTAAGTTTACGATTACATCTACTAGTGCCGTGTTTATAATAGATATTGTCTAATCTATACAGTGTGTCAGGTCACGAAGTTCGCATAAATTCATTACGCATAAAATCCGTTAGCCTTGTTTTTCGCATATAAGTATTAAGCAAAAAAATATAACAGCAACAACTTATTCAACATCATATTTTCCGGCTAATAAAAGATCGCCAAACAGGCTGTTTTGGCAGATTTTTCGCATTGGTATGCCCGAGGGAGCCTAAGGTGGTCACTTGAGACTCACCAACCGAGAGTGGCAAGAATACCCACTAAAAACCCAGCGATTCTCCCTCCACTCTGACATTGAAAGAGAATTCAGGGCACAGAGAGTCCATGCCAGACCAGTCCAATTCAAGCGCTGTGGACCAGAACAGAGGCAGACCCCCAATCCATCGCCCGCAGGTCCACACGATTCGGCCTCAGAGGATAGGGAGAACGGCGCAACGTAATACCGGCACTCCTCTGCCTCTGCGACCTGCCAGATTGCGGAAGGTAGGAAGAGTGGCAGATCTCAATACCAACACGCTTCTCCCCCCGCAATACCGCTCCCAGAGGATAGGGACAACAGCGCACCGTAATACCGGTAATCCTCTTCCTCTGTTGCCCCGCTCCAACTACGGTTAGAAGATTCCTTCTGCCGCAGTCCACCCCTCACGTCACAAGCGTTCGAATACCACGCCACGCTTTCTGCAATGTTGGCGTTTTGTAATAAACGATTACGCTAAGTATGTTATGCCAAATGATCTTCGAACAAACGAAATAATGCCAAACAGATGAAACCCCTTCTTTACTGGACTACCTGAAGTCAAAAGAAGGGTAAGAAGCTTAACAGTAGTATAGGTATGTATGTTAGTAAGTATGTATGAATGACGATATGTATACATTATTTTATACGTAGGTATAACTAAGAATTCATAATGAACAACCGGATTATTCACTCTAAGTTTCTAAACAACATATAGCCTATGACACACGCACGCTTCGACGATTCATATCATATGACACTCTATTTATTAAATAGTAGTTCTAGGTATCGCGTACCTGGTAGATAAGTACCCTTACCATGAGTTAAAATGACCGTACTCACTAGCTAGTCGAATGCTCTGCCCTCGCAATACTGTGAGGTCTACAATGGACAGAGCATTCGACTTGCTACCGAGTACAGTAATTGTCGCTCATGGTAAGGGTACTGGTGACTTTTCGTATTCATCTTGGCTAGCACCTCTGAGGGCCCTGCCAAAATGCACTACGCTAACTAGCGTTTGTATTCGCTACGTCTTTAAACCAATCGCGTCACTGGTAGATGACGAGATTCCGAAAGTCACGTGATCTACCATTGACGCGATTGGTTAAAAACGAAACGAGTAGAACCGCTAGTTAGCGTAATGCTCCTGGCTAGCACCTCTGGACCCAATTTAATAAATAGGGTGTCATATGTTATGATTCGTTAAAGCGTGCGCGACTGTCATTATGCTATACAATTTCTATGGGTGCGTCGTATTAGCCGCGAGTCGGGTATTAATTTCAAACTTTATTTATTATCACTGGTAATAATAGGATGAATAGAAATAGAAATAGAAATAGAAATAGAAAATATTTATTCGACGATCACAGGAAAAAACAAATAAAACACAGATTAAATTTAACATTGACAAAAAGAATGGCAACACAGAAAAAAAATTAAACAATAAGGAAAAAGAATTTAGTAATTTTAGCATAATGTTGCCATGGGTGATTTTTGTTTTTTTTTAATAGGATTATTATTTATTCGTTCGTGATTTTGGTCGTACGCGTTAAGTAAAATGTCCCTTTGAAATATAACTTTCTGACCTAAGTCCAACATAGTCTGAACTTGACTTCATCTATACTAATGTTATAAAGAGATAAAGTTTGTGACGTTGTAAGGGGTAATCTCTGGATCTACTGGACCGATTTTGAAAATTATTTTACCTATATAAAGCCCCGTTATTTGTGAGTGTCATAGGCTAGATAAAACCCAAAAAAATGCACAACGAAGTGGGCATGGGAACAGCTAGTACCTATAAAATAAATAGTTAAGTATAAATAGTAGTAGTTAGAGCAGCAGTAAATTATGTTTGGAGGGAGCATAAACTAGTTGAAATTAGGTAAGAATTCGAAAACATAAACAATAAACGTTTCTTTAGGCTGAGTCACCAATCGTATTATGGATACATTTTAGTATTATTAAGTCTGGTTCTAAATTCAAAGAAGTACCTACATATGTTTTCTTTTTTCTACTCGCGTACTATAGGCAAAAACGATATCGCTAACGGTGTCCGATCAGCGCCTCTATTCAACACGACCAAAACAATATCGTGTTTGTGCTGTTATCGTATTGTCAACGTGTTGATAGCTCTTATTTTCTTAACAGTAATGACCAGAGGTCGGAATCCTCGTAGCACTTTCGAGCTGTCATAGGGACTTCTCGTCTATCGACTTCCGATATCCATGTGTATATCGATAAATACATAATACAATATTTAAAATATGATTACGAGCAGAAGTAAACTAAGGGCGCTCTTATCGCGAATGAGCGATCTCTTCGAGATGACCTTTGGGTAACAGCTTTTTGGAAATTATAAATAGGAATTAAAATAATAATATTTAATTGTTCCTTTTAAAATAATTTGTGTATTTCGTATGCGTTTTAAACATTTTTCGAAAGAAATTGCATCAAGAATTGCTACCGATTATTTTCATTGCAAATTTCTAATTCAAATTTTTAGCTAATCAAAAGTTATCTGAATAAAATCCCTCGTTAGCGATAAGACCGTCTGTTGTTTACCTCTACTTTAAGTCTTCTTTAATATGTTGTGTTCTATAATGTATCGATAAAAAATATATATCAGGAAGTCGATAAACGAGAAGTCCCTATGTCAGCTCAAAAATGCTACGAAAATTCCGGCCTCTGGTAATGACGGCTGACGTCTTAACAATACATTAACAGGTAAACTACGATATCGTTTTTACCGCGTAGAATAGAGGCGCAGAATACCCACCTATGGCGTAACCAAAGTGTAAAAACCGTCGTATAATGAGATGTGACAATACTATAATACTTATAAAAGAACTGTTATTGCCATGGTTACGCGCATGAACCATGTCAGTGGACGGTGTTTGGTGACCAACTGACGTCTCAATTTTTATATTATACCTATCAAAAACTGTTTTTACAACAATTTTAATGAGTGAAAACACGAAAAATATTTACTTCCCAAAAACTTTAAAAGAAATAGTAATTAAGCAAAGATATAAAAATAATTATTTAATTAATTGTTTTGCAATATGGCAATATACCAGCACCAGAAATGGCGTTATGCCAGAATTCTTATAGATAGGTACTTTATTGCACAGTGTATTAAGAAAATAAATGTGTTTAAATCTCCAAAATAGGGAATGAATAAACTTGACAAAGCTCATTAGGTAAATTTAATAGTCAGAAAGAAACGATGTAAATAATATAAATCAACTAGGCTGTATGACGTATAACGTCATACAGATTTTCGCAGTGGTCGATGTGAAAGAACTAAACTTACTTACTACGAATAACTTTGTAGTTTCCTCTTAAAGCTTGTACAAAAAGTTATATATGCAAATGTAATGTACATAATTAGCTCTTAAGGTACGAGTGCCGAGGTTAAAGCGCGAGGAAACTAGGCACTCGGCACTCGTACCTTAACAAGCTTCATTCATTATGCACCTGTTACAAAAATAACTATTTTAACACACTTATATTACCTTCACTTGTTACTGTATCTTGGTATGAACAAACAGCCATATCGGATCAACTTGATTTTTACATACTTGTGAGATTTTGATGACAATAAAATACTATCTTATCATCGAGCTGGTATGATGATGAAGGAAGGTGGCCATAGGAACCACTCAATGGGTTAAAGTAGATCAGTCAACTTGGAACTCTTGGGTCTTTAAATAGCGTATTTATTACCAGTGTTAGAAGTACAGTCGACAACAAGGCTTGATACAAAATAATGATTATTGATTTAAAAAAAAAAAAACTTCTTTGTTTGTTGAATAGTGTAAGACACTTTAGTTTAAGTATGTCAATTTAGAGGTCGCATTAAGAGGTGTTAAACCTGTCATGTTCCAAGCACTAAGTAAGCAACGAGTAAGGGATCTGAGCCATTATAGCTATGTCACTTTTAGCACCTGGTGGGTTTTTATTTCGCCTTTATATATGCATAAATAAATTCTCTAATATATATTTTTTATTACAGGTACTGAAGACTACTTAATAAAAACAGAAGGTTGCTATATTCCCAATTATGCGAAAACTCTACTATTTAAGGAAGCAGACGAGTTAAACACAAACTGCGGTGTAAGAGCAATTTTTGTTGACAAGGATGGCGACAACATAACTTTTCGAATAGACGAGGAAATGATGAAAATACACCATGAACAAAAAAAAGGAAAGTACACGTGTTGCTATCGATTTGTAAGTCGATTGACGAAACCTGGTCGGGAAGAAACTGGAGTATCGTAAGTAGATGTGTAATGCCACACGACACGATTACATTAGCCTTGGGCCGATGCACTCGATTGTCGACATGGTAGGATTAAGTTCAGTCGTTAAGTCAAGTATTATGGATTTATTTATATGATAAGAGAGACAAATTAGGTAAAAGTAAAAGTAAACTAAACCTAAATAGCTACATTTTAAAAAGGCCTTACGGTATTGCCACGATGCTAACAGCATTTCCTCGCTAAATAAATAAACGAATGCGTTGAGCCATCGCTTCGGTCGCTTGTGACGTCAATGAGCCTCTTCGAAATATCGTTGATTTCTTCACTAAGGGTCTCATTGCAATAAAAAGATATTCTGGGCTGATATCACTATATTTACCAACCTTGACGCTCTCAGCCGCTTTAGCTGCCGCACCAGTCCAGTCCTATCAGAGGTCCTGTGGAGATGTGGCGAGGCTAGCGTGTCTACACAGGTTGCAGCCCACACTAGCGCCCGTCCCATATTCCACGAAGCCAAGGACATTCAGTCAGGTCTCTTGCCATCATTCCGCCCGTCTCTAAAACGCAAGTTAAGGTAAGAGACCGGCGAACGAAGCATTATTTAATAGTTTCCTGATATTGTCCATTTCAGATATTCATCGTGCAAGAAATTTCACAATGGCACAACTACAAAGTTAAAAGAAGAGGTCATCGATGTGTCGTGCAGCACAGTTTCTTACAAAAAAACGAAAAGTGTAATTATTTACGAGGATGCTTACATGTTAGTTAAGAAGAATCAATTAGACTGGCCTTATAATGAAGATAACCAGAACCATTGGAATGTTCTGGTGCTGGGTATGGACACCATGTCTCGAGCGAGGCTAATAAGCTCAATGCCCGACACATTCACTTTCTTTAATAAACATGGTTGGCTTGACTACAAAGGATATCAAAAGGTACGAGTCAATAATATATCATATGTATATGAAAAATAGATTTCTAGACCACTAGCTTTTAAGTGACTTTGTGACATTGGCGTGCTAAGTCAAACTGACACACGAAACTAGGAGAAAATGCGACAGGACAAGGCGTCTGGGAAAAACACGACTGTAAAACTCGTGTCGCGTCGTGACACTCCTGAGTGCCGCGACAACATGCTGAGTGGGTTCAGTTTTCGCAAATTGTTACATTAAAAATAACATAATGCATGCTTATTTGCTAAGTTACCTTAAGCTTCAGTTTTAAATGTTCTGCCACAACCAGGTACAGAATGTTAGCTTTAAGAAAAATGTATCATTTTGCAGAAATGAAATTATTTTCTTTCTTTCTTTCTTTCTTTCTAAAAGCTTAATTCAGGAAATGATGCGAATAGAATTGAATTTGTGAGAAATGAATCTAACAAAACATAAAATTTATTTTACCAAACACTGTTACTATACAGTTTATTTAAATGATCTTTTCACCTCATCACCTTAAAAGTTTCGTGTTTATTAAGACAGTGGGCAAAGTTCGATTTTGCTGCGGGCGAAAGACAGTGACCAAAATTCAATTTTGCTGCGAGCGTAAGAAAAAGTAAATTTTTAATTTAAACGCCTTTATAGCTGTTTTACAAGTTTACATAAGTACAAAAGTACTATCACCTTAATTACTCACGATCGGTTTTTCAACAATCAACAAAAGGCCTCCTCCAACGACTTCCACCTATCTCTGTCTCTTGCGATTCTGGTCCATTCTGAACTGGCAACTCTTTGTTGTCATCTTCCCAACGTTTCATTTGTCGTCGTCTTACTCTTTTGCTCTTTTGCCACCACTATCTGATATTATTCTAGTCCACTTCTTATTTTTCTCTATCATCACTCATCACATGTCCTGCCCAATGGACCAATAGAAATGGATGGATAAATATTTTTTCTCGGAGCTGGACTTACGTAACTGGATTCTTTGTCCTAGGTACACATAGTCGTCAACAACTTCGATATATGGGTACCTATACCTAATTCAATATTATAATGTAAAAAAATACCTTTGCTTTACTTGTATGGGAGGTACTTACCCAAAAAAAACTTTTACAACGTTTTATTTTACAAATTAGTCCGTGTAATTCCAATGTATACGAGTACTTATCCCAAATTAAAGGTTTATAGTACCAAGTTTCTTCTCTAAGTTAAACAGCGGACATACAGACATAGCGAAACTATAAGGGTTATATAAAAAAAAAGGTTCCTTGTTGACTACGATATCCTGAAATTTGCCTATGTCCATCCGGAATAGTGTACCTTTCAAATAAAAAATACTTTTTCGAATACGGAACCTATTCGAAAAACTTCCGGAAATTACAAATAAGATAGATACAAACTCAAAAAAATCGCACTTTCTCTCTTTATAATATTGGTACTTATAAAATTTCTAGCACCCTGCCTTCACTTCGCTCCGGTTTAAACATACAATACGAGTAGTTATTTGTTCAACAAGAGAGCAAAGTTGTTTTTTGCTGCGAGTGATAATTTTGAATCCCGAGTAACCGAAGGATTCTATTACTGAATCACGAGCGTAGCTAGTGACTCTAGGTTAGAATCCTGAGCGTAGCGAGGGATTCAAATATACAAGACGTAAAAAATGTTGGTCTCGTGTGAGACATACAACTTTTCACCTCAGCAGCGAGAACAACACAGCGTGAAGCTGGCAGGGCCAACGCAAGTCTTCCGTTGTGACCATTTGGTGAATACACGACTAAATAACGACACGATCGCATATGCATCAATCACAAGCATTTTTGCAAAATACTAATAAAATAAAAAGTGGAAAAAATAATCATGAAACAGATAAAACCTGTCACTCAACTTGATAATGCCGTAGTGCAAACACAACTTTATACAGTTTTATGTAGTATTTGGCTTTAAAAAAAACCTAACTAGGCCATGTCTATATTTTTGAAATGCGTTCCTGAAACTGCCCCCGCGGTTAATGTCACGAAATTATAGATTGTTAAAACGATAACAAAATTATGTAGATACATGATAAACTTCTTATTTTTCATTAATTTTCTCTTCAAAACATTAAATAAAAAAAATGATTGTACGTACTGTATAAAATAGTTATAATAAACACATTTCAAACTTTATCAGATAGTTTTATTTGCAATTTTACGGTTATGTGTGCATCCGAACGTGCGTTTCTTTTTGGGCCCTACTATGTGTGCAATTTGAAAATCGAACTTCGAATCAAGTTGTTTCTATCTCTCGCTTTTTTCCTATCGAAGTGAAAGTGACAGAACAAAGTGAAGTTCAATTTTTTCGAATGTTGTGAGTAGCCCCAGCACGGCTCACGGCATTTAAAAATAATAATTAAAAAGCTACTTTGCCTCTCGCTCGCAGCAAAATTTAATTTTGCTCACTGTTTTTAAGCAGCAAAACCTGCTTGTTTGAGCTGTTGAGGTGAAAAAAATATAGCCATCTCTATCCGATGTACCTTATTGTTTAGAATACGCTTCGTTTTTCCGCGACATGCATTAACATTAGTACCTATAATATTCCGTTATAGATAGTACAATAGTAAAGTATAGTATAATATTTAGCATATATTTACTACGAGTATTATTCTGTAGTAATAATAAATAGTTGGTACCTATAACTTGATATCTAATAGGGTCATCGTCGCCGGTCGTGGCAATTCTAAACAAAAGCTTACAAAATAATGGTTAAATAAATTATTAAATCTGGTATACTTAAGTATAAATGGCTTGTTTTCTTCAATTCCAGGTAGGGTATAACACATTTCCGAATATAATGGCGTTCTTAACCGGAAGAAAGATGTCGTCGGTGTACGTGAAATGTCAAAAAAGCATGAGTAACTGCAATGACGACATGATTTGGAGTAAGTACAAAGATGTGGGGTACGCTACTGCTTTTGGGGAAGATTTCCTGCGGCTTCCGGACACTTTTACTCCTTACCACGGGTTCAGGGTCCCGCCGACCACGCACTACATGCGGCCGCTGTACCTCACAGGAGAGACTAGAAGAGGCAACTTGGTCTGCACCAAACAGGTTCCCTCCGCAACAAGTGCTCTTAGCTATGCCTTGGATTTTGTGAAAACATATAAAAACAACAAATTTTTCGGCTTGTTTTGGATCAATTCCTTTAGCCACAATCTAGATAATTTACCTACCCTCTTGGATAAAGATATCATAGAATTCTTTGAAAAATTAAATGCCACGGGGGCTTTGTCAAACACTTTTATTTTTTTCACAAGCGATCACGGTATCCGATTCGGGAAAATGAGATTACCTGTTGAATCATATTATGAGGAAAGACTCCCCATGTTCTTCATATGGACCCCGACGGACTTCCAAAAGTCACATCCGAGTGCGCATCACAACCTTCAAATAAACCAGAACAGGCTAACAACTCCCTACGACCTGCACGAAACGTTTCGAAGCATACTCCAACTATCGTCTGGTGTAGTGACAGGTGAGCGGTCTGAAGCTTGCCCAACCTGCACCAGCCTGTTCGAGGTTAAACCCGTACATAGAACGTGCGCGAGTGCTAATGTCGATGAAAAATGGTGTAGCTGTCGCAATCTAACATACTTAGACAAGAAAACTCATGAATACGGTGCCATTCGCAGCATCAATTTAGCAGTTTCTTACATTCAAAACTTAACAAAGAATATAAAAACCACGAACTGCACGAAATGTTACCTGTTACAGTTTAATAAGGTTTTAAGAGCACACAAACAAGTAGATTATATAAATAACTTAACGAACTACGTAATCGCATTCGAAATGTCACCAGGCGGTTTAGCTTACGAAGCTTTTGTCCAGGAGGATCAGAAAGGATTTCACCTACTTCAACCTACACAAACTATATCAAAATACAACGTCCGGGGCGCATGTGTCGTTCACCCAAACGATAGGGCGTTTTGTTTTTGTAAGACACTAGATAAATGTAATTAATTTAACCAAAGCAACCAGCGTGTAAGTACAAATTTCTGTGATAGTGGCTCACATTTAACTAATATTCAATTAATTCGACATAAACTTACTAAATACAATTAGAGTTTATAAAAACTAAAGTCAGAGCAATTAAAAAAACAGTATTAAAATCATGTATGTAGGTGAGCATAAATTATAATCGTTTGAGATATACGAAATGAATACCAATTACACAAAGTATTTGTCCATATACAATAATCTACTTATAACTTTCAAGATACCTCAGAACATCTTTTCAACTTTATACCGGACATCCCGGTACAAAAAAAAGCGAACGACGGCTGGGAATGGGACTTAAAAGAAAATCAGAACCTACTGTTTACTCCTATGTTAAAAAACCACATCGCAGCGGTGCAGTTGAAGTAATCGACATTGAAATAATTGATAGTGACAAAATAGGCCATAATAACCAAATATGTATAATAAGTGTGACACTGAGTTGTGCGCGATGTGTGTGTATTCATAGATGTAGGTAGTTATCTAAATAAAGGATATTTTATGTATATTTTATATTTTACATACGTTAAATAAATGACATTTGGAGTAACATGTTGTTAATTTATTTATCTATCCAAATATCATAAACCCTCCATGATGGGTTCAAGAACCGCATATTATTACCACCATAAAAATACACTGGTTTGTTAGAACAAATTTCTTATCTGTAAAAATGTTATTATAGCTAAATAATAAAATCTATTTCTATAATATTAATTTCATTCAAATTTCGAACATCTCTGAAACTCTGTTTAAACTCTCTGTTTCTAATATCACTCAAGATGACGTTTAGTTCGAAATGAATTGTCAATTTGCATACAAAGACACATGTCGCACGTAAGTAAGCTATATCGAAGATTATGATAATTATGAGCAAAAAAGATTTGACAGTAGGTACTGAAAGATTATCACAAATAGGCATACGTCGGACTATAGGGGGCAGTTTGAGGGCAAGGTAAGGTTTACAAAAAAATCTTAACTTACGAGTATTATAATGTACCTAGTATTTGTAACATAGTTCATTAAATTAGTTACCCGTTATCATTTATTCATCTTTAATGTGTAAATACTCTTTGAAGTGACGACTGATAGCCCACTGAAGTGGCCACTTTTAAAAACAAATAAATAGCTGAGAGCCGTGTTCATAGAAATTGACATGCCCAGTTAACTCATTTGTGTTTTGTTCCTTTCTCACAGCTGCAATTGTCTGAGTGACGGATAAAGCCAAACGAACTTTTTCGCCATTTTGACTTATGTGTAGTCCAAGTACGTTTATAAATAACGCAGTTAGTTGCTATGATATTTGGAAATTCACATTATAAATACTAGGTACCAAATACTAAGTACAAATACTCGAAAGTGAATTGATTGATATGCGAACCTTACCTATCATTCTGACATGCCACGAAAATGGCCGCTGGAGTCCGACGTATGCAAATAGGCAATAACAAAGGTGACTCTCGTATTGAAAAACGTTTATACCTAAGAGTTCAAATATTACACTATTTTCAATCGTCTAGATATTAGCTCCGAAAAACGGACGACTTACAAAAATTACTGCACGACACCTTGCACTTGGGACTAGCTATGCGAGAAACTTGGCACAGTTGACTCTTGGCTGGTCTCGAGTAGATTCAGACTGGGCACCACAGAACTATATCGATATATGCTGGGCGCCATCGAGAGCCACCGCGCGTTCAGTGGGGGGGGGGGGGGAGTTCGACGCTGCCGCGCTTTAATTTAAGCAATATTTCTCTAAAACTATACGTTATGACTTATGACATGGATGTCATATATCATTTTCGGATAAATTCAGGATGGGAAGTCAGCTGGGATAAAAATAATGCAGTTTAGAACAAAAAATAAAAGTTTTTTTTTTATATCTACAGAATCTGGTGATGTTGTTATATATAAAAAAGAAACCTAATAATAATAAAATAATAGCTTTTTTTTTCGGGACCGGGACCTGTTATTTCGCGTTATACGTTTAGAATAAGACGTCGAATGTAAACTTGTAGTTTAATCGAATTGGTTACAGATTTAAATGAACAGAGACCGTTTAATACTGAGCGATACGAATCAACCAATTTGATCAGCTTTCAGGCCTAAGCCTTCAGGAAACGAGGCGTTTTTTGCACGAGGTTGGCACGTCCGTTTTCGGTTTAAGCCAATTTCAGAACCCCTTGGCGGGCGAGTATTCCCTTGCGACAAATCGATTACGGTTGGCTAACCTGTCAGCCGGGTCTACCAACATAACAACAAACTTGCCAGCCTCCTGCCGAGTACACCCAAATTAACCACTTGACGTTTCCCGTCCTAGTTTCTCTGCCGCGTGGCGGCACTAGTGTTGCAACGACAATTAATTTCCTAGTCTTCCACCGGCGGCGCAGTATATTTAGTTTTATATTATTACCTTAAATCTTGGCAATCAAGGTCATATCGAGCAAAGCTCACCTCGCTATTGTTCAGGGAGTATTGACAGTAACATTGATGTATGGTACCTATTGAATCTTGGGTATGGCAGAAGAAGAACGAAAGCAGGATTAATGCAGTTAAAATGAGAATTAATGTGTGGAGTTAGGATGATAGATAGAGTAAGAAATAGCGAGATCCGAGAACGATGTGGGTTGAAAGATGTCGTAGTAACTAAGATCGAAAAGGGCGTGCTAAGATGGTTTGGTCATTTAGGAAGGATGGATGAAAGAAGTTATTTTCTCTTTCTCTTTATGACCATTTGGACATCTCAGAAAAATACGACTACGAGCAACGCGGCGTAAACATACATAATAGACATATATACATATAGACAGGCCCGCGCATATACCCTTGAGATGGAGATAGTATCTATACATATAACAGTGGTATATTATATATGCAATCAATTCTGAGTTGCCAACAATTCGCTAAATTCCCCCAAAAGCTACTTTTTATCTGACTTCAACAACCGGTCGAATGCGAGTCGGAAATATAATCCTCGTGCTTGTGACATTGGTTTTAGAACATAATACACTATAATTTTCATACGGCGTTGCTTATATTCGCAACCACCTAACCTCCAAATGTGTGTACGTATTTAAATATCGAAAGTTACATAAATAAGTTTAAAAAATGACTGACTGCTGATTTTCTTGCGGCGTTTCTTCTCAGCAGTGGTCTCCTCCTGGGAAGCGCTGGTAGTATCTTGACGTGTAAAAGTGCCCGTGCGGCCTACTTACTGAATAAATTTCTTTTATCTTATCTTTTACAATATCAAAAGGTCATCATCATCATCATTATCAGCCGCAAGACGTCGACTGCTGGACAAAGGCCTTCCCCAAGGTTTTCCACAACGATCGGTCCTCTGCTGCTGTCATCCAGCGGTTTCCTGCGACCTTTATCCCATGGTTGTTTTTTGTTTATTCTCTTGGGGAGAAAATTACCATAATCGCCACGCTTGGCAGGCGGGTTGGCGATCGCAGTATTTCACCGTGTTCTGAGAGGACGCTGCTGCCCATCCTCCGGTGGTTCTGGGCAAAACACAACAATTCGAACACTGCTGTTTGGCGGTAGGATAATGGATAAGATGGTAGTAGCGATCCGGACGGACCCTGCACAAGGTCCTACCACCCGCAAGAGCAGATACGAGAAAACTTTGTTGGTTGCCAATTTGTGCGACCTGTAGCTCTAATCCAAAGCTTCCTTGCTTCAGTATCAGATGGGTAAGTATCTGAAAAATATTAAAAAATTGTTCTAATATTTGCGAATGTCAATAAGCAAATTTGAGGGATGAGGGATTTATAAAAGTTAATTCGTAAAAAAATGTACTATTTCTTATCAATAAAACTTGTTTTGTTACAAAATACCCAATAATATCATAATTATATAATACCCCGTTTGTTGGGTAAAATGCATTTTGAATGGATGACAACACAAAATAGGTATTACAGTACTAAATTTAAATGTCAGCAATCACACGGGTTAACGTTATCGTTATCAACATAAATCGCATGGTTAGCGGAAGAAAATAGGTACAGTCAACAGCATAAATAAGTGATCATTTTTGTACCTTGTCGCTTTCAATCGGTTCACAATTGTATATGACATTTCAAACACGACGTTAAAGTGACAAGGTACATAAATGATCACTTATTTATGCTGTTGACTGTACTATATATTTGAACAGAAAACCGGTCCTTTTTTATGTTAAAATGTAACTAGGAGACGTTATTTCAAATAATTCGTTGCTTAAATTGTCAATCAGGATTGAATAGACCACAACATTAGTATAATGTATTCAATTGCTCACTCCGGCTTTTACGGCCTAAAGTACTACAGTTCACAATCATGAGACTGTTCTGTAACACACGCAACGTATACTCAACGTATACGTCCCTTGAACTATGAGTAAAATCTCCGAAAACAGCGAAAAACCCATCCGACTCAAATCCGCTGTCAGGTTTGTCTGCCACAATTTTTTGTGGCAAACGTATACGCGAGAGAGGGACAGGTAAGAGTAAGTGCATCTCGTTTATACGTAAGTAAAATGCATAAACGCATCTCAGCCTTCCCACCTGGTACCTAGTCCAATGCCTACTCTGTTATATTCTCCCTCTACGTGACGCGGTGTCCGCGTCCTCAGTATATGCGTTGGAGCGGTCAGTTGATTGGTTAATTTTACGCAGCTATAGAATTAGACGTGCGTGATAAACATTTTTAACAAAAAAAAACACAAATACCTACACGTCAATAGAAATTATGAAAATTATTTTGGTGACAAGTAATATGTTAGCAGAACAATCGAGGACAGTAAGTATACAAAAAAAAGTTAGTCATTGCTTTATTTGTCATTGTCATTTTAATCTTGCAGGAAAACTTATGTTTACAACAATTATGTCATGCGGTTGGACTAAAGCAAAGGGGGCGCAGGACTTAAAAAAATTTTCGGCAAAATGGTATCATTATAACACCTAATTTAAATGATTTTATCTTATAAAGGACGCTAAAATAAGCATGTTTTACTTGAAAAACTTTTCTCTAAATTCAAAAATGGTTGAGTTATAGGGGATCAAATGTTGGTTAATTTCAAGGCGTCAGGGACTTAGACTTTTTTTTTCGGAAGATTGATGTCATTATGACACCTAATTTAAATGATTTTATCTTATAAAGGCCGCTAAAATAAGCATGTTTTACTTGAAAAACTTTTCCCTAAACTTGATAATTACCGAGATAAATGATGGAATCTTATGTATACGATATTAGCCTGCTAAAGTCCGAATCTAGGGCTCTCGCTGGTTAGGACGCGTGCCGACACAGCGCGCCCTAGAGTTTTTATAGAGCTGGAGGCGCGGAGGGAGAGCAGTCCTCGCCCGCCATGCCGAAGCTGCGGAGCCGAGCGAAGTGACCGTGCGCCGTCATGCAAGGGCGAAAGGGCTGCTGTTCCCGCAGCGCCGGAGATACAGAAAGTCACTATTGACATTAAAAACGATTATTATTTTATTGTTGGCATTTGCGACAACGGCAATCAATTAGTTTAATAGATTTTATACCTAATCCAGGATATACTCTGTGTATATCCCGGATTAGGCGACAAAACCTGGCAGCTTCCATATTTTCATATTTTACAAGTGCTTAGAAACTTGCCAACTTCGAAGTCAATTATCTCGGCCATTTTTGATTTTAGAGAAAAAGTTTTTCTACAAAACATGCTTATTTTAGCGTCTAGAATGAAATTTTTCTAAGTGTTTTATGATTGCTATAAAATTTTCATTTTTGGTCAAAAAAAACTAAGTCCTTTTAATGCGCCCCCTTTACTTTAGGCGGACCTTAATTTAAGAATTTGTTATTTATTAAAACATTACGCGTTGTACCCAATATGAACAGAATTAGTACGCACTTTTTAAATCTTACCTACATAGATCGAGAGTACATATGATCTCAATTTGGGGTTGCTGTGGAACATCTCCCCAGCAACCGCAAACATTGAATTTAGGAAATTTTACGTTGCTGGTATAGTCGTATTTTTCTAAGATATCCAAATGGTCATAAAGAGCTTAGGTATCTTTAGCAGTTCAGAAGAAAAGGAATATGCAAAAAGATAATCCGCTCAAATAGCAACCTCTCTTTCTAAGCTATAAGGTTCAAGTTGTAATGGGTATGATATATCGCGGTCGGAGCTCAGCTCACTCACACAGGTAGACGGCCGGCGAGGCTTGTGGCAAAGGCCGCTACTGTTTTTAATGTCAAGCCATTATAATTTACACCTTATAGCATAGTCGGGAAGGTAGGTATTTGAGCGGATTAGCTTTTCACATATATCCTTTCGTTCTGAAGTGCTAATAATAAGCTCTTTATGACTATTTGGACATCTTGGAAGAATACGACTATATCGCGTACTGCAGGCACTGCAGCGTTGTGCGGTGCGATCACAAGACCAAAGCTTTAATCCGTGATCGTTGATGGCCGCTCGGGGTATCGCGCGGCATTTAAGTCTGATTTTTATTCAAACTGAAAAAATGTAAACAAAGGTGTTGCTGTTTACAAAAAACATTTGCAGCATTCAAAATATTTATACTTTCCACATTTATAATAAATCGACTTTCTATAAAAAAACCTTTATATTATCATCAAGATAAAATAATTATATTTCTTGATGGCAAACTTTTTTGTTGTATTAACTTAAAACGATAATACTGTTTTTGTGCGCATAAATTATTTATTGCACTGGTATCATTGACTTGATACACCTGATTCAACAAGTTGAGGGCCACTTGATTTATGCGAGACGTCACTTAACTCGCTGCCATTAAAATTCGTGCGTAATCGCTTTCTAGTGACTCATTTGTACGATTTTAATTTCATTTATTTCTACAATTTATATTTAAAATCTCGGTTCGAGCGAAATGATAACTTGTGCCCCAACATTTGAGGTCCCCTGAAATGTCACTTAGACAGTGACGTAACTTTGTTTAAATTTTTTCTGTGGGATAAAAATCCGACCTTAGCTTAGGTAAGGTCACGGAAGTTAATTTGCTACCCATTTCAAAGAAAATCTGCTTGAAGATATCATTGTCATTAGAGATGCTAAGTCATTTGTAATTGATAGGAAACTCAACCTTATTGCTATAGAATGTCAGATTGACTTTGGAACTAAGGTGGGTGACAAATTTAATTCCTTGACTGTACAAAGTTTAAAATCAAATATCTCGGTAACTTTTCGTATCGATTTCACTGATATTTTTTGTTTTTAATAGAGAATACAGTGAGCTAATTGAAGTAGAATACAGTGAGCTCAATTTCTGAACTTGCTATCTTCATTGAGTAGATAATAAAATCAGAACAATATGCAACATAATATTTCAAATTAATTAATAAAAATGATAATACCTAATCGGATCCCAGCCTGCCGCCGCCGGGTACCTTTTTCACAGACCTGTCAATATAAAGACCTACATTCCAAAGCTAACAAGATTTTACATCACTGGGGTTCATACAAGCCGCGTCATGTACACACACGTCACACACTGAAATGTCACCTGTCACCCGCCATTTAGACATAGGTAGGTACCTTAATAATCTGTGCCCGCCATCTTCTGTATTTGCTGTCTCCTGAACTTGAAATTAGAGCACGTCCAGCAGAACCTACTATTTCTAACATGATGCACCGCACTCGTGCTTGCAGAGTGGACAGATCGTCGCGTCCTAGCTCCCCTCCCACTAAAACCCCATTTCCCGATACCCTTCACAACGCACAACTTCATCACAGGCCGACGACGGCTAAACATCAACACTAAGTTATAATCGTACGATAATTTAATTACTTATATCGATCAATATAAAAGGGTTGTTACATTATCCTAAATTTAGCATCCTAAATGAGTTAGGATCCTAATTTAGGTAGGTGTAATAACATTTAGCAAGTGACCTTCCTAACTAGCATCCTAACTGTTTCTGTTTCTGCCGTCCTAACTGAAGTTAGCATCCTAGTTAGGAAAGGAGTTAGGAAGGTGTAATTTTAGGAAAGCCAATCGTCGCGCGCGTGACTGAAAGGACGTAGGTACCCACTTGAATCATAAATTCATAAATACCCCGAACATTATAGGATAATGTCTAAAGTGACAGTTAGTGACTAAATTTAGGAATAGTGTGATCAGGAGCTTCCTAACTATCCCCTCCCTTGCAAGCCAGTTAGGACGACTAAATTTAGGATAATGTAATACCCCTTTAAACTATATTTGGAGACTGTGTCGTCGATGACAGTGAAAAATGTAATCTTAAGTCAAACGAAACAAAAATATAATGCCGCAATATTCAGAAATCGAACGATTAAATATAACTCTTAATAATTTCTAATACCGCAAATTTATGTCAAAATTCAGTTTAGCGATCGCTAATCGAAAAAGATCTTAATTCATGCAATGTCTTTTCTATTGACATTGTTTATTATAAACAATACTAGTCCAGATCATATAACGCTAAACCTATTATTAAATATCTCTATGAGGAAAAAACACAAATTATAATGGCTATATAGCTCTTAACAGTGCTATTCAGATAACTTCTTTTTTATTGATGGCGGTTTCATAGTCATTGCGCCATGTGAGAATATATAATCAGCAAATAAAATAAAACAAGTGTAGAAGGCGGACATTTTTCAATTGGCCATCTTCTTTCCCATCATCATCATCGTTACACATTGCATAAGCATGAAGTTTATTTAATATGTTTATGATGTTGAGCAGTAAAACAATGCTATTAAATATTGCTGTCAACATTATCATAGTCATATTCATAGTTGTGCAGGATTAAGTTGTTATCTGCACTACAAGCACCATCTCACGAGAGATATTATGCTCTGCTCTGTTCTTGCTTGCCATGCGAGAGCCTTCTTCGCAAATTTGTCCGTTTTAATGACCTTGTAACTTGTCATCCAGTTTTCCTATCGGTCCAAGAATAAAAATGGTGTCCAGGTAATGACTTAAAGTCCAATTTGCAATACGATTCATCTTCCATAATAATACAGTAAGTAATTTTTCGTGGTTAATTTTGAATAACTTTTCTCGATCAGGGCTTCTATTCAACACGGTTTAACCCACATCGTTTTTGATCTGTTATCGTATTGTCAACGTTTTGATAGCTCTTATTTACTTGACAGTAATGGCGGCCCAATTAAAACAATTCCATAACAGGTCAAATACGATTTGGATTGTACCGCCTAGAATAGAGGCGCTGGTTTTAGCTTCAGTTGGCTGTTTTTTATTTCTATTAGGCTAGTTGGGGTGAAAGTCTTTATATGATTATTTTACTTGTTGCACTGTAGATATCGAATATTTGAACTTTTTAGCTTAATCTCGTAAACAGGGTTGGCTTTCTTTGCAAAGCAGCTAGGACTTTCTTCTCGATTTCTCTGCCCGCTGGTACACCTTCTACCACTTCAGGGCGGCGCCGTACTCCACCAGTTTCTCTGAACCGTTTCGGCACCCTTTGGACTGTTCTAATGGACGTATTCAGCTCCATCGCTACTTTTTTAGCGGAATATATGTACAATATTTTTTCATGTAAGCTTTTCTTGGGCAGACGACATCTTTGAAATGTAATAACTACCTGTGTTTTTTATGACCACCATTCTTACATAGTAAGACAGCATTTTTAAACCTTTTACATAATCGCTGTAAGTATAAATGACATATTTTTCTGGGACATGCTTTATTTTCCAAAGAAATCAGGAAAAACGAAAAATCTCGAAAATGGCAACACTTTTACTAGGGTAGTTTTTCTATATTTGTTAGGGGTCCCACCCACCTATCTTCCCCTTAAGTTTTCTTATTCGGCCAGGTCGTGTTGTATCCCTTAACTTATAGGCTAGTGTCTTTTTTAACTCTGTTTTAAACTCTATCCCCTCGCTCTCTGCTCTTTGATCTGCTGATGTTAGCGCACGTCCTTTTCATTATAAGACTGAATAATATTATAATTAAATCAAATCTATCTTTAACGATCTGTCGCGTGTAGTTAATTATTGACGATATTATGTATTACATAGGTATATTGTGTGAAATATACGCCGGTGAATATCGAGAACTTGTTTTAATATCTTCGCCCTAGCTGCTGCGAAGGTTGCTTAATGAATCCACGGAACCCTCTCGGTGTCTGGCTGGTACACCAATACACCCTGTATTTGCCGTCATCCAAACAGAGTGTTCGTGAAAACCCGTCGGCATTTTTATGTGATCTCTCACTGCGATATTGGCAGGCTCTGCAGTTGACTACCTGGCTAAAACTTCTCGTCTAGCGTGCGCGTCGCCGAAACGCGGCGGGCCCCGCGGGAGTGCGCGGGTGATCGCAGCCGGGCATTCAGGGTCGGATGGTAATGGCGAGTATATAACGTAGAATTTACAACTACACGACAAAGCATTGACGACCCGCGCACGAGCTATGTGAGCATGCGTGTTATTACGGCGAAGGACGCCCGCGTCGGACCCGCCGCACCCGCGCGCTGTTTGTAGTGGCGGACGCGGGTCCCGCCCCGACGCGTGTGTGAATGCTTCCATATAACTCCATCTTAAAACACCCGCCGAACTTCTGACCCGCTCGGTGCACGACCCGCGCCCGCCCGCCGTGTGAATTACGCTTTAGTGCTCTTTTCTGATCTTTTTATTTCCATTGGTCACTGTTTTTATGATCCATTACATCTTTCAGCTGGGCTCTGAACACGTGCTCTAGATGAGGCTCGCCGTAACGCGCCTCCAAAGCTTTAAGAAGGTGGTCGTACTTATTTCCTATCTTTTCCCAGAGCTTCAAGCACTGTGAGGGCTTCATCTCTTAATGCCAAATTAACCGTTTTTGCCTGATTGTTGTTCAAGCAATTTGCTCGAGAAACTGACTTAAATTGCAGTCCATGAAGAAATTCCATCAAATACGAAAAACGGTACCTTAGATCTTACAGCTACCAACCGGAGCCAATGTCTCAGGTCCAGTGGTACCTACCTTGGTTTCCCACTTTAATTTTATACTTTTGTATTATCAAACCGCGATTAAAATACAATTGAGCACATAATATTATGTCAATTCTTAATTAATACATGAAATGAATTAATTAATGAGAATTTGCAGATAAATGAAAATACTTATTTCTGTACGAAGAAGTTATAAAGCTTGGGAAAACAACAAATTATATTACCTACTTATTTTATTTTACAAATAATGTAATAATTCTATTTAGGAACACCATATAAAATTATTAAATCATAACACCATCGTCTTCGGCATAGTATCATCACCTGGTACAGAGAAAATAAAATATAAAATTAGTGTGCTAGACAGTGTACAATACTTAGTGTATTATTTCCAGAAGAACGTTAGTTTTATCATTTTCATTATTAAAATAATGTTAATACATGGAAGATGATTTCTCGGCACTGACCGTTTAATACTTTACCACGATTCATATTGTATACCTACTATACAAATTTATTTTCGACAGGTACAGCGATTCGGTAACATGAAAATTATGACATTGATTAGTCAAATACTTTTATGAGTTTAATATTTTTTATAAAACAAATGACAAAGCATTTAACAAGAATGAGCTGAAATTTGGACCACGCATGTAAACCTGATGACAATTCAATATTATGGTACGTAAGAGTTGATCTGATGATGGAGTCGGAAGGTTGTGACTGGATCTCCGCTATTCTTAACGCAGACCCACCTTGGTAGGATTCAATAGTTGGTTTTGATAAGCAGATAAAGATTTTGCAAAAAAAAGTATAGTCAGCAACAAAAGCTTGACCCAAAAATGTTTTTTTGAATGAAACTTATTTTATACTATGTGCTGATATAAATAACTCAATACCACCAATGAGGTACTTTATGCCCGGAAATAATTTGATGATCATTTAGCCACTACATTAATACATGACCACTTTTAACCAAAAGTGGCTGTCTAGGCGTCCTCGGGAAGATGACAAACAGAAATAGTTGTAGTAAAGCCAAGCACCCGCCAACTAGATTTGGTATCTGAAACAAAAATATCAAGCATCACCATTGTGGCTTTACTTCAAACCCCCAGAAAGAAAAACAACTACACAAGTATACGAATGTAAAAAGAGTCAGATACGCGCACCGCCCGACTCATACATGGCTGGTTTTTGTAATTTTTGTTTTTCTTTAGGGACGCTAATACAAAACAAGTTTCCCGGACCACCTTATTAATTTACAGTATTTATTCAATATTTTTTTAGGAAATCCGTCATCAATAACACATGGTTTATTCTGTTCTGATAAAGAAAATCACCAGCCATCTATTACCTAGTCGGTTCATAAGTTCTGTCACTGAGATTAAGGTCAATTTAAAAAATAAATAAAATAGTTTCATTAACCTGTAGTACATCAATAAAAATCTCATTTTATATAGCATAAAAAAAAACGAAATTTGTATTCCTTACTATTGCAATAATGAACGAGCTTTAAGCTTTCCATTTGGGGCAAGAAATCATGGGTCACAACACGCAAGACCACTAGTGATAATGGCCACAACTTTTGTAAGAGTTCTCATATTGAGTCGAAATTTGCGTGACATATTGATCAGACTTTTATCTTCAAATTCTGATACAAATGTATTTCCAAGCAACTAAAGATCCACTTATTCACCTGTCAATTTTCATGACTCATTAAATCGACCCTACGATTTCACATCAATTCTCAGCAAAACAAAAACAAACCAAACTTCGAGCTTCATAAGCTGGTTTTCGAGTGTTGTTAAGAAAATAATGCTAATCTCTAAACATACCCACAGATGAGAGGCTTCACAATATTCAACAAAAAAGTTTCTTAGTTAACAAAAACTAAACTTTAAAGGGTTTTCAATAAGTGATATTTTCAGAAAACTCGTGCGTATTTTAATCGGTGCCGGCTGTGAATGTTAGAAGATCGTATCGGAAATTGCAAAAACTATGTGGAATGATTATTAGTTCTTAAAAATGTACATTAATTAAGCTTTTAATTTTTATATTGTTTGAAATTAAAAATAAACAGTAGTTTGACTAAAACTTTGTGACAGAACTTAAGGACCGACTAGACCGCGACCGACCATCCTGGACCGAGTTCATATGATGACGAGACGGACAGATGGACGGACAATGAAGGCCTGTTTAATAGGGTCTCATTTGGCCCACCTGGGTTCAAATCCCAGTAAGGGCAAAATTTTGTGTGATGAACATGAGTATTTGTTCCAACTTGGATTTTTTCTATGTATTAAATCTGTGTCACTGTCTCCCCTGAATTTATTTTTTATAATATCATATATCTGAAAGTAACTTTGCAGGTCTATTTGTTATGCTTTCACATTATTTCTGGGAGTAACAATAAATGACTTTTACACAGATGTGGCATCAGTTAGTAAAATCATTATAAAATAGAGATTATGTAAATATTTGCTTACAACTAAATAGTCATCATGTTCTATGGTGCCATGTAAGAACCAAAGAATAGAGACAAAGAAAGACATCAAAATCATGGGGAATGGAAGGCAGTCTGTAGATTGCACCCTTAGCACATGCAGCAGCTTGCTCATCGGAGCTGCTACCGTCAGTAATGTGAGAACACAGGCGGATAGACCTGAAAAATGATAGCAGAATAATAGAGCTAATACATTAGCACAGTCAAACTCAGAAGTAGCTGTACATTTCTGCACCTTGTAGAACTAACATAAGTGAGAGTGACTTGAATTTAGTAAATCAATAGTTGCGACAAAGTACTAAAACATACAGCTACTTCAGAGTTTGACCATACAGGCAACGACAAGAATTGTATGTACATTTATGCATATTTTAAGCCAAATATGCCATTAAGCCATTGCCCCTTTTTGCTCATTAGTGCAAGTAGTTGGTAACCCAGGGAAGGAGAAGCAATGAACAGTTGCATCAGATGTGTAAATTGTAGAGCCCTTGGTAAAGTGTTGTAAATAGAAGATTGAATGTTTAAAGGTGTGTTGTATCAGTGTGGGCTATAGCATTTAATTTTACTCTAAAGCTAATTGACAATGCTACTGCTAAACTGTACAACTAACAAATTTAACCAGGGGCAAGTGCACCTTACTAACTTAATAATTTGCATTTGGCTCCTTATTAAATTTGTTAGATACACCGTTTAGAAGTGTCAGCAAAGTAGTGTGACTACTTTTTAAGGCCAACTTTCAAATCTTTTTGGCCATAGGCCCCCGGGACCTCCTTCTTGGTCTATTGGATTAAAAGATATTTTAAAACTTGTTTACATTAGTGAAGTATTCATAAATCCTTACCAACTCTCCCTAAGACTAGTTCATGATGTTCCTCAACCCTGACATATCCCACTGTGAAACATAAACAGACCAAAGTGAACACTGCCTGCCTTAGAGTACTTTTTTTTTTACTTGTAAACTTATAAAAGACAACAGTGTATACCGTCATGAGAACTACACCAATTACATTGACTAGAACTATGGTATTATCATTCTTTGATAACCCGTAAATTAGCCACAGGGCGGTCCTGCAAAAATAAAGTGGTATTTAAGTTAAATAAAATTAGGTCTTATCACTAAAGGTTATAATATAATATAGAATACACATTTGTAACTTACGACAGTATCCCGCAAATAAATGGCAGCGGCGAGGCTTCTCCCGTTGTTCTGTTTACTACAAACTGCTTACATACAAGACTGAAAAGACCAAATCCACATATTTAAAAGCTCAAGAACTGTGTCTACTATTAAACATATTTTAAAATAAACGTACACTCCCGATAAAAATTGCAGTACTGTTGTAACAACGGCCATGCCACTGATAATTCCTTTGAATTCCCATAACTCCATAATTATCGACTAATAATTAAATTTCAGTAGAACGTACACATCCTGAAAGACTAACCATGTGCTGTATGTGGACAATATGCTGCCAACGATTCTATTCTACAAAAGTTCTGAATGACTTTTGTTACCTACTCTGTTTACGCTTTTGTTTGAATATTTGACGTTTAGACATACTTTAATAATCTGTGATTTTACGATATTCTTACGTTTTGCGTTGACAGAAACATGCGTTTTTTTTCTTTACCGTGTTGCCGGTGTATGGCAATCCATGGGATTTGCGAATGTCTAGTAGGTATTCGATTCTTGGTTAGTCGATTGATTGTTGGCGTTCAATTTTTCATTTGGCTTCTTAAGTTATTTTCAGTGCGTTGAAATGGTTTTCGAACGAAGTTCTTATATTTTTCAATTATTTAAAAGGAGGCATCGATATCGCAATATAATAATATTTACAAAGAGGAAACTAAAGATTAAAATACAAAAGGATCAAGAGTGTTTAAAGGAAAAAAATAAGATATTTACAATTTTATACAGTGGATCTAATAAAATTGAGACCCATAGACAATCTCAAGGCACTCACTTTACCTGACTCACTCACCGAAGGTTCCGTACCTATTTAAGATAATATATCTAGAAGGTATTAGCTAAGAGATGGCGTAACTAAAGGTAACAAGAAAGTTACGATTCTATGATAAGGAAGTAGAATTAGGTCCAAGAAAATTGTTACCAAGAACTTTATTTTCTATGTAACAATGTGGACCATTTGACTAGCCTAAATTTTAATTACAAGATATTAGCTAATTTTTACCAAACTAAAATTTTTCATTTTATTTTTCGCTTAGAGTATAAATAATTTTATTTAAATCGGGAATTTTTCACATTTGAGTCCATACATTTTGGAAATAAGGGGGTTGTCATTTTTGTCTTGCACATTTTTGGCTATAAATTAAAAAGTACCTAGGTACGTCACAGAAAATTATAAAATAGTTCTGAAATGTGCAGGTTGAGCTCTTTTGTATGACATTCCGCTTGCTATAATCGAAACACTTTCATTTTCAACCCCTGATGCCCTCTTTTCAAATATTTAGAAAAATAATTTCATGCTCTTTTACTAAAGGGCCGAATCTTATGTACCCGAAACCGACGTGCGTGCATGACTCGATGTATGAATGTGGAAGAAGCGAAAGACATTTGTCAGGATCGTAGCAGGTGGAAAGAAGTCGTCTCTGCCTACCCCTCTGGGAAACAGGCGTGATTTTATGTATGTATGTATGTATGTATGCTCTTTTACTAACACCGATGTGGGCAAGCAAGTTTAGCTTCTATAGATTCTAAAGATAACTGCTGTGACATACATCAAGACAGACCGACAACAAAGTGATACTATAAGGGTTCCTTTATTACCGTATTGGTACGGAACCCTAATGAGAAGCGGTTATGGACGGACGTTGTGAATAATCAAACACGACGTCGTATCCTTCTTGGTCGGGAAAGTTCGTATAATTTATCTTGCTTTCTCAGTTCTTTAGTATCCACCGATAAGCAAATTGAGAAAGAAAAACCAAAATACAACAACTATCCGACAAAACACGATGTATCCATTATTATTTATTAAGTATGCATTTTAGTTTATGTACAGTCGGCCAAAAATCTAGTCTACCACCCTAACCCTACGGTTGAAGTTAATTTGTACGTCATGAAACGACAAGTTCGATTTTTCCTTGCAATATGACAGAGCTTGATAATATAACAGGGACAAGTCTTACGCAACCTTAGCGATAATTACAATAGATCTCATAGAACCTTTTTTTTTGTCATAACTGGTAGATCACTTTCTTGGGCGACCGTACGTTACTGTGTTACTTATAAATCAGTCATCTCTCATCCTAATTTATTTTATTTGCGTGAAACGAATCAAAGTTGTAGGAATAGGTTTTACGTTGAACTGTTTCACACATTACAAAACACATATGTTTTGCACATTTAAACGGCAATGTGTTGCCGGCAACTATCAGCGTTTAGCTCTAAAATACCAAGTAAGAATAAGACAGCAATAGTCACCGGCAACACATTGCCGTGAAAAGTTAATCGTTGTTGGTTGGTCGTAGTTGAACGTTAATCGAGTAACAGTTTATTCGTATCGCTTTATATTGCTTTTTTATCCTTACTGTGTATTTAGCGGTTACCGCATTTAACTGTTTGCGGTTAACCACAGTGAGTGCTAATGCGCTTATTACACCTTCCTAAATTAATCACTAACAAGAGGGACGCAGCAATACGTTGATATAATATGATAGAAATATCTCCATACGTAGGTATCTAACGTATTGCGACATCCTTCTTGTTAGTGACTAATTTAGGAAGGTGTAAAAAGCCCTTAAACCTTTTTATGATGACTTCAATATGCGTCTTTTTTTGACATTGACAGACTTATGTTGTGCTCTGACAGTGACAGTTTCGTTACATTACTTGCCCTTGAATGTATGGTATGTTTCTCAGATTATAGGGTATGTCTGTCTGTATGTTTATCCATATCCATAACATCTGTGATTATATTATTTTCTGTCCTACAGAATAAGATCTACCCTTTACATTACCCTCGATATTTGCAGTTGGATATTCGAAGCGTTTATTTAAAAATGTTGTGATTAATTTTGTCAGTAATGCATTAAGTACATATTAATTAAAACTGTGGTGCCCAACAAAGATGAAGGCGTTTAAACTTATAGTTCATCAAAGCAGCTTCAGTCGTAAGTAATTTTTGTAAATCGATTATGACGAAAGATAAATAAATGTTTTATACTTGCTCGAAATTGCTTAGTGATGATAATCAGTCTATTATTAATTTGTGCTAAGTAGCATATATATTGGTTCCTTCTTATTAAATAGTAATAATATAATTGCCAATATGATTGAAAATGAAATGATATATGTATATGTATACTAAGTTATGTTATTTGACTTTACAGCTGTGGACTTGATTATCAACCTAAAAGATTATCCTGGACTGAAAGAGAAAGATATTGTCGAAATTTATCATCCTGAGAATGACTATCCCAGGCTTCTACTGCAGGTTACCAAAGTGGATATTCCTGGAAAAGCAAGAGGTACAATATGAATTTGGTTTAGTTACTATATATTGTTGCATCCTTAACCCGTCACATTCTCAGGCATGGATTAATGTTCAAACTTTTTGTCCTATTCAATTCGATTATATATATTTTGGACTGGACGCAACTGAACTCTATTGCATCTGAACCACGACTAGCAAACATAAAAGTAGTGTGCGACAGAGACAACATTCTATGGAGCCGAAATTAGCCAACTCTCTTTTTCCAAAGATTACGATGAGCAATATTTATCGCTGGGCAGTGTGTAAGGTTTTATGATTTTAATGTTGTGAGCACCAAAAATTCAGACCTAAAAATGAATAACACATTTGCTCTTAATAATATATGGCGCATTTTATAAAAAACGGATTGTATAGAGATATTAGTCCGTCTATTTCTGTTTTAGATACCATCAGTGTGGAGCAGAGCATTGCTACCACATTTCAATTACGAACATTTGCTGATGTCTACGTAAACATTGTGACTGTAGCTGATGTGGCGCTTGACTCTGTTGAGCTCACTTTTAAAGACCAGTACATGGGCAGATCTGAGATGTGGAGACTGAAGAATCATTTGGTAACTATTCATTAATTTTGCATGTATACATATCGACGGTTCTGTGACTCAACCTCGTATATTGAATAAGGTCCAGTATAAACTGACATGCACTACGTATGCACTCGCGTACTTAGTGTCAGTTTATACTGGACAATATTCTATATACGAGGTTGAGTCACAGAACCGTCGATATGCGATAGCTATTGTGTACAAACTTCTCTGTATACTCAATGTCCAAGTTAAAAGGAGTATCCCAGACAATGCAAAAAAGTAATAGAAGAATGATCACATGGCTATAGGCATAAAACTAAACTAAAATCCAGGGTTACATGGCTCTCAATTAAGTTTTACGCCTATAGCTCAATGTATATGTTTCATCAAAGATTTTCAAGCTAGAGGTGTGAATTCTGTAAGTAAGCAAAAAAAGCAGTCGAAACCCTGGTTTGATTTTTTTTAAAACAAGTACTAATGTGTAAGCGAGTACTATAAAGGAGGTGTTGCCTTGGTCTCATTTTGTTGCAAATAAAGTCTATTTAAAGGTAATAAAAAAAAACAAAACACCTTCATTCAGTGCAAGGCAAAATATACCAATTCCATGGGCTATTGATTGAGCTGCTTGTGCATTATGAGTAAGTGAATAAATAAATATTACCTGTTTATTAACAGAACAAAATTGTATGCAACCAAAATGATTACTTTTCTAGGTCAGTACTTGCGTCTATCTCAACAAAAAGATCGAATACTGCGGTGGCGCCATCAGGTGTCAAGTGTACGAGATGTGGTCACAGGGTGACAGAGTGGCCTGTGGAGTTATCACAGAGGATACCAAGATTGTCTTCAGATCCTCCACATCAATGGTGTATCTGTTCATTCAAATGTCTTCCGAAATGTGGGACTTTGATATACATGGTGATTTGTATTTTGAAAAGGCTGTTAATGGATTTCTTGCAGAGCTCTTTGCTAAGTGGAAGGTAATTATAAATAGTATTAAATATCAAGGGACGATCTCACACATATTGACCTCGTCCCAAGCTAAGATCTTGTATTATGGGTACTAGACAACAATATAAATTCTTATATAGAGAAATAAATACGTAAATACATAGAAAACATGTAAGACTCAGAAACACATACTCATGCTCATCACACAAATATTTGCTCATACCGGGAATCGAATCCGGGACCGCTAGCTTCGTAGGCAGTGTCATTACCAACTAAGCTATCCTGTCGTCTTGGTAGGCAACTTGGCTAAGTTAAGAATATATTGTTGAATCTTTATTGGAAATATCTCCACTGCATTGTTTAAGTCACAGCATACCATACATTATTATTTTCCTGCACTTAGTTTACTTTGTGTAATTTACAGAAAAATGGAAGCAACCATGAAGTGACAATAGTGTTATTTTCGAGGACATTTTACAAAGCTAAGTCTCTGGAAGAATTTCCGCAACACATGAAGGAGTGCTTACAGAAAGACTATAGAGGCAGATTTTATGAAGACTTTTATAGGTAAATATTGTTTAATTACTCACCTGCCCAAGAATATATTCAAGTGTATGTCTGTTTCTATATGCTCTCCTGTAGACTAAGGCTTGACAGATTTTAAAGCAAGTATCAGGTGTCGTTGGATCGGTTTTTATCTCGGGATTGTCATAATGGTACTCTATCGCTATTTACAATTTTACATGAATACACAGCAATTCGTTTTTTAAAGGCTATTTCTAGTTAGACGTTGATACATGTTCCATTTCTTTTGAACAGAGTGGCGGTGCAAAACGAGCGCTACGAAGACTGGTCAAATGTACTGCTTCAGTTAAGGAGATTGTTCACTGACTACCAAAAAATTGTCCTGCAATATCACGAGAGACCAAACATGGAGATTCCCACCGCGATCAACTCGACGGCTGCGCAAGGAAATTTCCTTGAGGTCCTTAACATGAGCTTAAATGGTGAGGAAAGCTTACGTGTATAGTCAAAGGCACTAATGTATGTACGGGCATCGTGGCAAATATGTGTCAATCGACCATATTGTCAGTGTCATTACGGGCGTGTAGATATATTTGACTTCGACTGTACTCGTATATCATATATATGACGTTTAATTTAATTAACTGTACTGATGATATTGTTCAACCCACGAAGTCGCGCAATACTAATTAGTATTACGTACATTCACGCCGTCGTTCAAAGGCAATTTAAAAGGTGGGGCGCACCTTTGTGGATTGAAAATACTGATGCGATTGACAAAAAAAAACACGTTGGGGTTATCTTATTTATCATGTGATCATATTATTTAAAAAGGGAGCCCATTTTTTACCTTGCTTTGGTGATATTTTTTACATCGCTAGAACAGTTCATTTATCACCATTATATAAATATCTAACGTTTAGACAAGGTAAGCTTGGTTAGGGTAGGTGTGATTTATGAATAACCTGAGAAGTAACAATTTGTTAAAAAAATATGTTATGACATGCGATACTGCGATAATTATGACCTAGTTAGCACAGTGATGAAGCGTCACTGATGGTATGCTATATATGTTTTCAGTATTCGAGAAGCACTACCTGGACAGATGCTTCGATCGCACCGGTCAGCTGAGCGTAGTCATAACGCCAGGCGTCGGCGTGTTCGAGGTCGACAGGGAGCTGACGAACGTCACCAAACAACGTATCATAGACAACGGTGTCGGCAGCGACTTGGTCTGTGTCGGGGAACAACCTCTCCACGCTGTACCATTACTAAAATTCCACAACAAAGACAACAATCTCAACTCCATAGACGACTACTCCATGCCCCATTGGATCAATTTATCATTTTACTCCACGAATAAAAAAGTCGCGTATTCCAATTTCATACCGAGAATCAAACTACCGCCCCGCAAGAGTCAGGAGCCGCTGAAGAAGATGTATGAGGATGAAAGGAAAGGGAAATTGTTGAAGGAAGATGAATATATGCACAACTCTATTTTTGACTATGATGCGTATGACGCGCAGGTCTTTCAATTACCTCCCGCGCATAGCACTTGGTGAGTCCCTCATTTTTGAAACGTATTATTCGAAAAAGTGATGTTTCAGTGATGACTGCTGACTGATGGAGGTTAGAAACACTTGCGTTTTTTCCACCCGCCTACAAATATCTCTTATCAAATTGATTACTAATAAAAAAGTACTTGGCCAATTTTATTGCAAGTTATAAACAACTTTAGCTCCTTAACCTCGCTTTAAACTGATGTACAGTTTACTGTTGGAAACGGACCTTTTATTTTATAGGAATTTAAAACTAAAGTGCTAAATTGATAATGTCCTATTTGTAGGCAATTGTATGGGAAAAAGCAAGCGTTTTTTAGTATGTGGCCAATGGCCACCTGTATTTACTACCACATTGCGGTTAAAAAATTGCGGCTCGTTTCGTTTGGCAGCGTGCAAAGGGTTCCTCGGACTAAGAAGACTTCGGTGGCTGGCCTCGAAGGCCTGAGAAGGAGCCCTCCCGCCTCCGTCACGCACCACAGAAAGATGTCGGACCCTGACATCCATCATAGTCTCGGAGATATTTTATCCTCAGGAAGTAAGTCTAGATTAGCAGCAACTGCTGATATGCACGTGTTTTTTCTCGAAATAGTGTTTATACGATAAACCGGTTAAACGATATAAATTCACAAAAACAAAAAAAAACAAAAAAAAACAAATGTGTTAGAGATAATGACAGGGCAAAATTGGCCCACGAACTGATAGTCTGTGTTGCCCATTAGAAGATTAATCCAGATCAGCGGTCAGCAACCATTTAGCAGGCAAGGGCCACAAGGTGGCAAAACAAATTAAACGTGCACACTTGTGATTTTAACCCTAGAAGCCCAATATACCCATAATTATAAAACATCCACGGGCCGCAAGTTACACTTTCGCGGGCTGCGGACCGCTCGTCTAGATAATGATAAGGTCGGTCACTCTGATTAAACAATAGACCAAAGAATTATTTACTTTAACGTTGAAAATCAACCGAAATATTTTCAAATGTGTGTTTCTCAACCTTCAGAACTTAATATTCAATTTCCTACACCATTTTCTTTTACCATTCAATCTATACATATAAAATGCTTCGTCCTGAATGACTGACTGACGGATCAACGCACCCGCTGATCGTAGAGACCTGAAACTTGGAGGGTGGGTCTTTGTATGACGTATGCATCCGAAAAGAAAATATTTTCCGAGATTCTAGCCTTAAGGGAGTGAAAAAGGGGGCAAAGTTTAATGGGACAACGCTATTTCTTGGTCCAATCTACTTCAAATTTTGCATAAACATTCTTTAACAAAATTGATGGAAGACGTGTTTCGTATTTTATTGAAATTCGCAGAAAGTTACCTTGGGGATGATTTGCTTCGAAGTCATAGTCGAAGATATCAATACTCCTTGCTTTTGATTCTGATAATTCTGTAATATTTTACAAAACACAGATGATCTAAAAAATAACGTGTACCCGGTCGAATTGAGAAACTCCTCGTTTATTGAAGTCGTTTAAAAAATTGGCGAAGATCGTATGGCAAGAGATAGTAAAGTCTGTTCCTATTCATTTCGTCACTCTTATAAACAAATCAAACTTTCGCGTACTTTTGAAGCTTGAGCATAGTCATATTATTTGTTTATACACTCAATCCTTGTCTTCATGACTATTTTAATCTCTATTAAACATTGTATTTTTTGATGACAATAATTATGTCTGGTATTGCAAAAGGAGAAAATGTTTTAATTCCCCGCATTCCTATAATTCCGATAGATCTACCATACAACTTTAAAAGTATGCAATTCCCTCTAACAACAGCTTTAAAAAAATGCAGCTTTAACTATGACCATAAATGTACACCGGCTGGTGTACATTTAGGAGCAGTATGAAGCATGCTCACGAGTATCCAGCCCACGAAATCTTCATGTTATAGCGAACGATGGCAAAAGAAAAAAGTGTACTAAAATGTATTAACCAATTCAACTTCTTTTAAAATTTCGAGCTCAGTAAGTAGTACGAGTACGTGAGTTAAAACATCATTCTGGCCAAAGAGGACGTAAAACAATAAAATTACTTAAAATTATTAATTTACTAAAAGCTAGTTTTAATAATATATCGTCAATTCGTCACTAACTTATGAATGTGATTTACAGGGCTTTACTCTGACTGACTCGATGTTTTTATGGTTCCGGACCCATTTACTAAGCCTTTGTTTTCCGTCCATCCATCCTAACTTTCAAGAGCTGTATCTTTTGAACTCTAATACACCGAGCGTCCCACAGCTTTGTGACACGAACGGAGAGTGCTTTAAATATTGTAATAAATACGATATTTTGCTGTATGAAGTCATTATTTTATTTTTTAAAGTTATAATATCGCGTAATAGGTTTTTTTTTTAAATTGCTAGCTTCATCTACTCGTAGGAATCGGACCGACAAATGTAAATAATAAACACCCGCACTTTTTTAACCGACTTCAAAAAGTAAGCTGTTGTAAGTTCCATTGTACGTATTTTTTTTTCTTAATTGTTAACCGATTTTGTAAACAATACTCCCGAAGTGGCCCCATAGTCACCAAATCGGTATCTGAAGAGGGGATGCATGAGAAATTGAGGGAACTCCTCAAATATTATAGGCATACATATAGTGTTTTTGGTATTTACAGTAACAAGTCATTCATTTGCATTTAGAAAGTATAAATGCGACCTAAATGAAGTTATTTTCTATGTTTATGACGGTTTCTTGTGTCTTAATTTATGATGAAAATCGAAAGCGAAATAATTCTCCTTGCCGAATATTGTTTTAACCCCATGTCGTCAGAGTCGTGTATCAAAAGTACGGGTGATATGTGCAGGTGTGCGCTACCCGTCGAGCTCAGACGCGGCGGACGGGGCGCGCGCCCCGCGCAGCTGCGCCGGCGCGCACAAGCCCGTCATGCGCACCGGCCGCGCGCTCATCAACCCCTTCGACCCCTCGCACGTCACCGTCAAGCTCACCAGCAACAGGAGGCGGTGGACGCATATATTCCCTAAAGGTACCTTCCAGAAAACGGAGATAAAAGATGTTTCTTTTTTACGAGTTTTTTTATTAACTTGCAATATTTATTTATTTATTTAGGTCAAATCTTGCAAGTCAATTTTGAAGTTTGGAACACATATGTTAAACTGATCACAATGCAATATTATCTGATCTGATGATGGAGTCGGGAGATGGAAAAAGGATTTCCGCTATACAATATAGACGCACTATGTTGGGACTCGTTAGTTAGTCTTCGCAAAAAAAGTACAGTTGGCAGAGAAGCTTGTGCAAAAATGAAATTTTTGACTTGAACTTATTTCCTCAGTAATTTTCAACGCGGGAGGAAGGCAAACGAGCAGGAGCTCTATTCTACTCGGAAAAACATGTTGCTTAATAGTACATTATTGCCTAGGCACGGAAGTAGGCAATTGCGGGGCGAGGATTGGTTTAAACGGACGAGCTTGCGAGTCCGTTTAAAAATACGAGGCCCGCAATTGCCGTTCCTGCCGAGGCATATATAGTGCTTTTCTCAAAAATCGCAAGAATAAAATTATGTTGGAGTAAAGTACTTTATTAAGGAAAGAAATACCACACAATCTATACAGACAATATATTACCTACTCTTTACCGTCTTTTGTTTATGACAAGGAGAAACGCAAGCTTTTTTTTTAAAACTACTCAAGCTATTCGAGATACAGATAAAAAAGTTATATTCCGAACAAAATTTGGATGTAATAAGACTTGTGCCCTCATTTTATTAAGGCCGTTTTCACTTTTTAAAAAGTTAGATACTAGATGGTAATGAAATTTGTATGCAACATTGCGTGCTTGTGTAGCGAGCACGCAATGTTTTTTTTTTTTAATTTGAGATCTGTCAGTAAACTATGTACTTCGCATCCCAATATATAGATAGTAATGTCAACTTTTCCTGACATTTTTGAGAAAAACATATTATCGTATTTTCAACGTTAAAATGGCTCTTATTTACTCGACAACATTTGCGGTCGTGTTAAAGACAATACGATAACATATCAAAAGCAATGTGGTTTTAGCAAGTAGCATAAAGTCTCAGCCACCTGATCTTAAGTGGGCTCTGAGCCCCATGAACTTTTGCAATCTCTTGACAGCAAATACTTTGCCAACCTGAAATCTGAATATATGTATATTGATTCCGAATCTGAATTTGAACCTTGAGGATTAGGATGGAATGCCAGTATTGCTAGTCAATTATTCCGGTTGTCGTACCCCTTCACTCCAAGCACGACAGTGCGAACTACATATTTGAGAGTCGTGACTGGATGCAAAACCCTCCATGCATTGCAGTTTTTGGTACGCCCACCCGCCTGATATAGAAAGAATTAGCATTAATTGTACAATTAGTTTCTGCAGTACTAATTAAACTGATTTAAAAGGGTTTTGAATTCTCAGTTAAACCTATTTACGATACAACATAAATGTCGCAGGTCCAACGGGGGTGCTAATTCAGCAACATCACTACCAAGCGCGGCCGGCCGTCGAGCCGACGTCCAGAGTCGACCACAGCCACCGAGAGAGCCATCGAGAGAGCCACCGTGAAAGCCATCGCGAGAGCCTTCGCGAGAACAACCTGCCAAAGGAGAACGGCTCGCCAATGATGAACAACAATCATCCTTTATATCAGGTTGATGGTAAGTCTTCTAGTGTAGTACTTTAAGTGTAGTTTAAAACCATAGTATTATTTTATAATTACCGCGGTCCATACATTTTCATGATTGGTTTAGGTAGGTTTTCGAAAAAATACAATTGGAAACCATATGAAAATAAGTTGGTTTAGAATATAGTTCAAATAATGAGTGTGTACTGTAAATTCCGAAAATCGTTTTTTCCATGTGGCGATTAATACCATTCGCATATTTTACCACTTTATTTTTTCTCATTAGCTACTTTTCCCGAAGGGCTTTCTAACCATTCGCATATTTTCCCACTTTATTTTTTCTCAATAGCTGATTTTCCTGAAGGGTTTTCTAACCATTCGCATAATTTACCACTTTGTATATTTTTCCTGAAGGGATTTTTGAGAGAAGCGGATATTCTGTGTCGCATTTGTTCCTAATCTGCTTAACTAACGAGTAATCGTTTTTATGTTTAACAAAGTATTCATTTAGTTATAAATGTACTAACAAAAGGTAAATTTATTTAATTTAAGCTATAAAAATACAAAATGAATATTTCGTTTTTAGTTTTTGTTTTGAATAATTAGTATTAATTTGAATAGATAATAGTATAAGACCGAGTACGACCGATATTAAGAAATCGATACGCTGAATCAAATGGTTACCTACTTATTAACCCTCGTAACCTGCCCGTTAAAAATTATTGACGTTCGTCAATAAAACTAAGTAAGTAGCTGGGTTAACCAACTTCAGACTTATGATTTTCAGCTCTTAACTTTGGCATATACTTACAGTCCTTGAGCTCTTAGAAAAACCTTCGGGTTTCGGGGGACATCGGGAGGCTTCGTGTTGTCGAAAATGACAATTGTCTTTTTGACTTAGGGCCCGTTGTTTGATCAGTAGTTAAGTCAACTAACTTAATTGTTCAAATTCGAAAAAGGAATCGAAATTTTGAGATTTAACCATTAGTTACGGTTTTTAACGATTAGTATAGAGAAAAGGATAAATAAGCGTAATATTATTACAGCAAGGTTTACTTTGTGCTGATGGTTAGTCTTTACTTATATTTTTATACGGTAACCTCGAAAAGTTTTGCAAGTTGATAACAACAACGGCAACACAGACAGCGGAACAGAACGGCATATCACGATCGCGTGTCATCGTCAATACCCGAAGTATGCTTCTTAACTCCGAAGGTTTTTTTAGGAGCTCACGGACTATATAGGTACCCGTATGTTAGGTAAGTTGTTAGGTCATTTGAAAATGGACTTACAGCTTTTGTACGAGTATAAGGACTCGCCTGTGGACTCCAGCACAATAACTCAATCTTTCTATAAGGTAATGTACCGTTGAGGTACGTATTCTATATCTATAAACAAGCTATCTCTGACATTGGGGCTTTAAATGCAAGGATTATTATTCTGCTCTTTAAACTGAGACACTTTTTTCTATTTATATTTCACAATGACAAAGTAAGCAGATTAGGAACAAATGCGACACAGAATATCCACTTCTCTCAAAAATCCCTTCAGGAAAAATATACAAAGTGGTAAATTATGCGAATGGTTAGAAAACCCTTCAGGAAAATCAGCTATTGAGAAAAAATAAAGTGGGAAAATATGCGAATGGTTAGAAAGCCCTTCGGGAAAAGTAGCTAATGAGAAAAAATAAAGTGGTAAAATATGCGAATGGTATTAATCGCCACATGGAAAAAACGATTTTCGGAATTTACAGTACACACTCCAAATAATTAATAATTTTGTATAACTTTTTTTACAGGCAACATTATTAGTCGCAAGCGCATGATAAGTGCATCGGGTGCTCTGAACATACTCGGCACTGTATTAGGCCCCCTATCCACAAATAACGCCTCTCTCGCTTTGTTATGGGGTGCGACGGGAGAGCAAGAGTGGACGCCTGCCCTTACAACAGGTCAGTTTATTACAACGACAAAGATATTGCGTTTGTGAGTGCGTGTATGTGCGCTTGCTTGGTTCGTATGTTCATGTTATTAAGAATTATTTATGAACCTTTTGGACGCCCCAGTCGGCCATACAAGTTTTTTCGTTCTACACTCCATCAATTTTGCGTCGGCATATGAGGACGTGGCGTCTGCACACGTAAAATTGTAGTCGACCCTGGCATCGAAAAGATTCAGGTTTTTTTATTTCACTCCTTACGGGGAGAATATTCAGGCATTGATTGAGATAACTGTAAAATTTCTAGCATGTTTAGTAAAGTTATTTTTCTTTTTAGGTACTAGCAACATATCAAGTTAAATACAATTAACTATAATTCTTAATTCTAAATTTTCTAGGCTTTTGTGATGCCAATGCATACAATACAAACACAAAAGCATACTTACAATACAAAATATCAAGAAAATGAAAATGTCTAAACTAGATTGCCGTTATGCGGCTAGATAAACCGATAGTTACATAGTTAATGAAAGGTTAACAAACAAAACTATGTGGCTGAAATACTCTGTATTCTAGCCAATCACGGTACACCACGGGTACAAATGTGTGTAAAAAAAGAATCAAGAAAAATGTTTTGTATTTTTTCAACTGTTATCAAATGTTGACATTTTTTCTTAGTAAATTAGTTAGGAGTGAACAGTGTATAAATTATTGACGTAAGCTTTTTGTGATTTGTGAACTGAGTCATATAGAAGCAAAGTCAGCAACATCCAATATGGTTGAAAATCGTGTAGAAGATATTTTTTCCTAAGCGATTATTTTAACTATACCACTACATTCAAAGTTTCTACATTTAAAAACAATTGATCTTGCCGTCTTCGCTTCTATATGATCAACTGCTCCCCTATAATCGTTAGAGCAAAAGTGAACTATATCTTATTTATTTTGTATAACAAATGCAAGCTTGATATCTAGCATTAAGACATAAATTACAATGATCGTGGCCATGCACTTTTGCTCTAAATGACTTATTTCTTATAAGGTACAGTACGATTAATTGGACTTTGACACTCGGCGATTCTCTATATTCATCGGGAGAGATCGGAACTGCAAATGACACGAGGTACATTGCTGCATATGTGTAAACCGGTGATGTAGGTCACCTGCCACATATTATTTTTTACAGTGGACCTATGAATAACACAGATGTGGCTTGATTTAATTATTACATCGCATTAAAAATACAAATATTAAATTAGTAGTAAATTACAGATAACTTTACTCGAAGCAAATTCCTTTGGTTTTGAAAGGTAAACCGTCAGTACCGTCATGTCCCAATCAATATCCTACTATTATTTTAAATGCGAAAGTTTGTGTTTTTGTGTATGTGTGTGTTAGTTTGTTACTTCTTCACGTTGCAACGGATAGACCGATTTGGATGTAAATACCGATTGGAATGGAGATAGCTTATACCTTGGATTAACACACAGGCCTAGTTTTCATCCCGGAAAATTTAAAAGTTTCCGAGGGAATAACGATAGTCAAAATCTACGCATACTATACGCTACTCATAAAAAGTTGATAGTTGTCTATTTCAATATTAAGAATATTAATTATTGTTTCTACACTTAGGTTGATATTTTATATATTTTATGTGAGTGAATTCTAGTGTTTTATATACTCTATCTGAAAACACGAACCTTTACGATTAAAACCGATATTTCCCGAGTGCCAAAGTGGAAATAATAGTACTGTAGTTGTACCGTATATAATTGGCTCACTGTCTAATCAAATCATGTAGCAAAAGAAAACAAGCTCAAAATTTACTTAACTTCTGTATCACACTTACATTAATGTGTTTCTATCGATCCATTTTAACAACTCATTGCCAGTCATTCGGGAGCCGAAGGGGCTTTCGGCGAATGTCTCACACAACTCAAGTTTAAAAGCTGTATTCTTAAAAAAACAGAACACAGTCGGGTTTCATTGCCAAACCTGTTGTGTTTGATTTGTGTGAATTTAAACTGTAAGTGCACTTTTTATACTAATAGTTCACCTCATTTCTAATGTTTCATGATATCGTCGTTGATATACCGTCCGTGGTGGGTGTTCGCGGGCCGAAGCGAACCGAGCCATAGGTTTGATATCCAGCTCATTTGTTTGCATCGAGTAGCTGCGTAGATACATGTATTAAGTTATGTTCTCCTGTATCATACTACCGCAACAGTTCTAAAGCATAATAAAGTGGCACGACGGTACAATATTTTTCACGAGATTGCTTGAGCGTTTGCGCGAGCTCGCGCAAGCATTTATAATACAGCTGGGCAAGCATCTTTGTACAAAATAGTTGTAAATGCATCTAGTCAAGCATGCTGCTACGTTTTTTTAAACCACCCTCTGGAAATTGATGGTTGAATGTTCGTATTTGTCTCTTAATTGTTTTCTTAAGTTTCTTTTCTTATGTTAAACATCATTCACGGACGTGCTTAGCGCCATTAAGTTACTCCGTCCAGAATTCTATACTTTGTTGGGTAGTATGCTACACGAGATATAGACAACACGCTTTGGGGGTTATTTTATATAACGCAAGTAGTATAGAAACTATACATGAGCGGATTGAAATACACATTATTTATGCTTTTTAGAACCTTCTACAAGTAGATACTTGTATAATCTACATACCGGCCATAAATCATACCGACCGCACTTAACCGCAAACGTTTTATTTAAAAGAGACATTGCATGTTGCGGGTTTCGAATGGTTGGCGAACTGTGTTAATTTTGCTTACTTCACTAACATGATTTTGTCATATTGCAACCTCATGTTTCATTAACCCTCCATAGCTATTATAAAACACTAACAGCCGTTATATAAGGTCTCTGTAATCACGCTAGGTAATCTAGTAATCATATACTTCGATTTACGTTAGGGTTGAATTGCAAAAATATTGTACATACTAATATGTCTAACGAAGATTAGTCATATAATCATATGGATAATTTTCGTTACACAAAGGAAAACATTTTTAGAAAGTTAACGGTATCTCAATTAACTCCTTAACTATGTACAATATTTTTGCATTTTACCCTTAGATCATTTTGGCCTGTTGTATAAAGCTACAAATTACAATTTACAGGTTACAAGTTTCTATTTGACATAACCTCGACCAATGAGGACAACCCATTTGAGTAGTGTTGCCAGTTTAGACTTGTAAAATTGTTACTTGTGGCTGTATAAAACGTGCCTCAGGGCCCTACCACATGAAATAGGAAATCACAATTTACAAGTGATAATATACAACTTTGTAAATATTAGAAGCGCACGGACCACAAAATATTTAAATGACAATTGTGACAGATTTTTTTTAACAAATAGGTTCATCGTAATAAAAGTTCCACAAATCCAAAGTAACGCAAAAAATCACGTACTTAAGGTACCTACATCAAAAATCCCATAATTATCGTATCATAATTTTTTTACGGGGAAGACAAATTGTTATACGTATGTATATCTATCAAACCGACATATAAAAGGAATGTATATGTATAAATAAATAAAATACAAATCTACAAACCGGTCGTCGTCAAACTTTTTACAACTTATTAAATAAAGTTGGCTACAAAATGTAAACATCGTCGACCATATAATTATGTAAGCTATCGTGATATACTCTGAGAAGATTTTGTTATTTGTTACTATAACGAGCTGGTAACAACCATGGGTATTGCCTAACGCACTCGCAATCGCAGTCGTTTTCATTTTGAAAGTCGAAGGTGACTCTGTATACAAAATGAAAACAATTGTTCTACTTTGAAGTCCATTGCGATAGGCAATAGGCCAGCCAGATCTTACGTACTGTACCACCCCTCCTCATCACGGGGACAAGGTTACTGGATTATCTCTTGTCATATTTTTTTATAGGCGTAATTAGGAACACAAAATCTAGCCAATCGACATTATGGTGCCTAACTTAAATAACCCCAGAAAAAAAACTAGTGCTTGACTGTCTGTGGCTTCGTAATTCCTAACCTAAACGGCTAAAGCTATATCTGGTTTTTTTTAATTTGTCAATACTTTTAATTAGTACAATTAAGAGTTTATGTATATAGATACATACAAGTAGGTACAGAGTTTCACCGAAATTGCTTGGTTCGCTCAAGAGTAACCACCCCTTAAAGAAAGGGGTTTTAAATCAGCAATAATTAAAGTTTCTTTTCTGACAGAATGAAAATTACGCATGATGTTGAAAACAGTCATAAATCATAATAATAAGCTTCTTTTTTTTTTTTTCTAACCTGTCCTGAGCTTCACGACTTCACCATTGCTACTCTGACATGTATTTATTTCAACAATACCTTTGTCCAGGCGTGGACTGGAAGTCTCTAACGATCCCGGCTTGCCTGCCCATAACTACTGACTACTTCCCGGACAAACGGTCCCTACAAAACGACTACGTAGTGTCCGACTACAATCTCCTGCCGGACGACGTCAACGCGGACTTTGCCCAGAACCGGGCTATTTACAAGGAGCCATTGACCACTATGGAAGTGTTCAAAGAACTGGTGTCGCAGAGGTTGGCTCAGGTATGGATATTTAAAATAGTCGCATAGCACACAAATAAAAATAAATAGTTTGGGAAAAAAACGAAATAAAAGAGACCCTTGGGTTAAATGCTACTTTATTCTCATAACTCCGTATAGATAAAATAACAAGATAATTATTGTAATGAATAAAAACGAGGGTAAAGGTTTCGTTGTGCAACTATTACGTTCTATTAATGAGAATTTATGAACGCTAGTTGAACAACTAAAATTTAAGTTGATCTTAGTCTTTTATATTATACCATGGAGTAGTCTTTTATATTATACCATGGAGTATACTAGGGCTCCTGGTCGTGTCCGTGTTTCGTGTACCCGTAGCCGAATCTCCGTTACCGAGTAACACGGCAACGGAGATCCGGCCCGTTCGACACGTGAAATTCGGCTACGTGTAATTAACACTTTCATTGCTAAGAGCTCTGATTTTCGCAAAATGGACTCGCCTAGCGGGTTGGTGGCAATTAAAGTGTTAAGATACGTAGCTCCGTGTTACACGGAGATACGTTTCTTATTTACACGTAGATCCGATCCGCCCGTGACCGTGACTATTATTCTTGGGTCCATTTTCATATTCATGCAATGCATTCGGCAAGTCCTTAGCTTTGTTTTTGTCTAAACTCATAATGGCTGGTTATGTAGAAAACAGAATAATACCACTAATTACTAAAAAGAAAAATATAACTAAAGCTTGACAAATAAAAATAAACTAGAACACATATCACATATCTAATAAGGCTCCGTTCGACAAGCTTTCATTCAATAACCGTGCGGAGCGGAGCCGGAGCCGAGATCCGCAGATACGTAGCCGAACGCTGACACGGATACGTATCTTGGCGTGACCGTGTAGTTCGGGAACTTAGCACCGCCGGTGCTAAGATCACGGAGCTACGGTTCCGCGTGTAACACGGATATCAGGACCACTAGTATATATACGCGCTAAGTTGGTTCTACGGGCTAAGAGGAAATGCATCTATGGTAGTAATTTCACACTGTTGCAAGAGTTGTACGTAACCGTGAAAGATTTAGATAGTTACCACACGGCAAATTGTAGTGCACATAAGTATTTAATTATATTTGTAGGGTTTCCAACTAATAGTGGGCGTGAGCGAGAACGACGTGATCGAGGCGCACTGCCCGTCGACGCCGGCGCCGCCGCCGTCCAAGGTGGCCCCGCAGCTCAGCAAGCCCGCCAACAGCGCGCCCACCAAGCGGTACCTGCTGTCCATCGGCCGCATATTCCACAAGCTGACGCTCGTCGGCTCTACCATCACTGTCACTAGATATCGGCCGAGGTAACAATTTAGTAACATCTGAAATCTTTGTAAGGACCCAAAAACCCGTTGATTTGCTAATCGAAGGGTAATCCATTCGAACGAGTTACATTTCTAACTGGCGAAACGTAAACATAGCCAGGAGTAAACCCTTACCTAGTCCTCCAGGGTGCTTATCGATTATTTGAATATTTCACCACTTATTTTGTCGTTTGCTTTCTTTCGGCAAAGTAGATTATTGCATTTTTATTCACTCGAGTCGGGTGACTGCTGTACCTATCTTAAGTTTGTTATGCACTTGTAAACAACAAATTTTAAGTGCAATACAAATCGCGTACACATCACAATAGCTGAAAATATTACGAAAACCACTTGATAGGGTTTCTCAGTCAAGGGTTTTATTGGGTTGTACTACCATCTTATTGATCAACATTTAAAATAATCGCTAAAACCTTATAAAGTGTTGGATTGTATAATTCATATTGTGAAACTTTTTCATTTTTAATTTATATTATAATTTACAGGCATCCATACCCACCGTTTAACATTCACTACCGCTATCGCTTCCACGCGCCGAATCACGACACGTACGAGGTGTCCTGGGTGGCCTTCACCACGGAGAAGCTGGAGAATTACAACTGGAACTACATGGACCACTACATCTGCACCAGGGGCGACACAGACTTCGCTCTCGTTGAGGTAACCCTTTAAAAAACTATACGGAACAAACAATAAAACAGCCGATTTGCTTTTTTTGTACTTTATTACGAAATGGTTATCCATCTGCTAATCGGAACCTACAGACTCGGTTGGTTTCAGATTTTTTTAAGTATTAAGAACCAGCGACGATATACGTTTGTTTATCGTTATTAGCTTTGAAGGATTTTTTGGCAATGAAAAGTATTTAACCCTAAGATTAACAAAATCGCTTAACATAATCGATAAAACTAAGTGGGTAAGTTGAGATTTTACGTTGTTTTATTAAAATACTCTCTTCAAGCCTCTGAAATACTGGCGTTTCCGCACGCTGCTGCTGCCTCTTAACAACCCGGCCACCAAGCTGATCCTGGAGGATGAGACCAGCCACTGCGACATATACCCCACGCCCACCCGCCAGGACCTCGACCATCTCACCGACGGATTCCTCAAGATGACGGAGTCTTACTTCAACAAAGTCAAACGACCAAATAAGCAGAGGGTAAGTCCCTTTGTGACTTAGCAAATCTGAAATTATATATCACGGAAATTGAGATTCTTGAAATTAAGTCAAAGTTCTGAATATAAAAAAAAAGATATTTATATTTATGTATTTTTTGTTTTTATACAGATTTTATAAATGAACGTATAATTGTTACAAATAAATTTAAGTACGATTAGTATGTAGGTATGACAGTACCGGTATAATGTACATAGATGTTTTAGCATGTCTGTTTAATTTGACTTGGAGCGTACGTTGTAGATATTGCACTGCATGGTTGTATTAGTATGCACTTGATTGATTTGTTCTTACAATCATTTAACAAGTAAGTATGCCCGAGTAGTTTGTGATCTTAGACCGAAATTTATGACCATCACTTAATTACTAAATACCAACTCAAACATGAAATTGAATATTTAAATTAATACGGTGTTGTAAATCGCACGTCATTTGTTTGTTTTGATTGTACCACGAACCTTTTAATTGTGTTACAGATATTGTCAATGTGCCTACAGTGTTAGATGAAATACGTTTTTCTTTTACTGGATGTGCCTCGCGAATGATTGTTATTTTCGTTCATACGTCTTCATTCGCACGCCTTTAATTTCCTGTTTGGGTCCAACCGCATGAGATTAACTTGAATCCTAACCGTAAAATGATCGAAAGTAGTCGGTGGAGGATCAACAAAAAAAACTTCAACTAAAAATAACATAGTAAGCCTCGCGGTTGCGGCGTTCAGTTACATATTGACGCGTCGTAGTCAGGGGAGGCGACAGTTAATGAGGGCTTCGGGCGAGTCTGGGAGCCCCGGGGGCCCGGGGATAGAGTAGCAGAGTTGTGGTGGCTTCAGATGGCGGGCGGCGCGGGCGCGGACTGCGCACTCACCCGGCGGCGCCACTCCACCTCCATCCTGGGCCGCGGCGCGCAGGTACCTCACGGCTAACGAGCGGGGATACACCCACACTGTCACAGATAGGGCACAATACCTAGATTCTGTTCCAAATCGATCGAGGTTACAAGGTTTTGTGCAAGTTCGTGGCCGCAAAATAATCGCCTGCGGCCGGCCAACTCTCAAAACTTTCTCAAGACGGCACCGGACTGAAAGATATTAACTTGCACAGTTAGTTCCGATTCACATGAAGGTATTCTAAAAACTGTCTCAAATTAATATCCGATCCGCTCGTTAGTTCGCGCAACACGAGAAACTTTATTTTTCTCTAGGAGTGTCCAAACATTGCAGTTAAAAATAATTTTGTGGCATATGTCGTGCACAAATTTTATTTTAGGTCCGACGAAATTAAGGTTATGTAAAATAATTAATTTCTACCTTCAATTTGCTGTGGAGATTGGCATTTTAATATTCTTTGCACATAATCATTATAACCCTAAAACACTAAAACAACTTAATCAGTTTCGACATTGACAGTCACAGTACTAATCTCGCTGAATGACTTTGTATTTAGTGGAACCCGGTTCGCGGCTGTATAGCCTTGCTGACGATTATTTTCTCTGCACCCTCGAGACTTAACTGTATTTTGTTTCCGCTAATACAGCGACGCGGATTTGGAGCCAACATCCTCCAAACAGGAGCCAAGTTGTAAATGTGAACTGCGCATATTGCACTGCTTATTATAAACATAATTATGCCATATAATGCACGACTGCACCAATAATGTGGTATTGTTTGCTGGCTTACTTTGAAGTTATTTCTCATTAGATATAACCGCCGATTTTCGACGTCGACAAACGAACTTAGAGACGAAAGAAATATACTTTACTCTAGTGTATCTTTTGCTTTAGTGTTTTCAATCAACGAAGACTTACCACTTAACTCTACGTATATTGACATAATCAATAATCATACGACGTAAAATTAAGATGAGGCGTAATTTTGTGAATTGAAATCTCTATAGTAAGTAGTAGATGTTCGTTGGTCGCCGTAGGCGGCATACATACGTGATGTTAACTCGTGCGTGTCGTGTCAGGGCGGAGTGTCGAGCTCCCCGTTCCGGGAGCGCGTCGGCAGCACCCGGCTACCGGACCGGCCGCGCCTACGGATCGAAGCTATGTCAGTACACATCTACACGATGGGCCATTACGGCTTGCATTAGTTTAGCTACTTTTGTTACTGCTCTATGCATTTGAAAAGGCATAAACAAAATATGCGACATCAGTAAAATAACACTGCTATCACATCCAAACGTTTACACTTTCTTAACAACAGTTCGAATATAAACATTAACCGTCTTCTTCCAGACTAGCTTCTGTACAAAACAGACAGCTTTTTATCCATCTCCATGTTACTTCTAGAAAAATACATATGATCGTATTGAAGTATGTTATGCACAAATGGCAATAACGCTTTACTGGTCTACCTACAATATATGGTTTACATATTGATTGTATGTACTAAAACATAATGAAATACAAGAATCTGTTTGTGAAATAAATGTACATAAAGATTCACACGTTTTAATTACACTCTTGATATAAAACAATTATTTATTCAATATTTCACTCCAGGGTGTAAATGTATTTTGTAATGTAGTTATAACAAAAAAATAGCATTCGAGAAATACCCAATTCCCACTTATTTCGTGTTTAACGTAGAACTGTGTAGAACGTTGTGGCTTATTGCGGGCATGATTTGCAAAACTTGTACTAGGCTTGTCGGTGGCGGTCACATCTCACTTTATAGCTTTTTACCTTATTATTTATGTATGTTATTTAAATGTTTGTTTTATTATTAATACTTATTTTTATATATTTAGTGTATTTTAGGTATTTATTTCATTTAATATTACCTGTATTCTTTTTTATTTGTTATTTACACGCAATTGTTTTGTCTTTGCACTTATAGCTGGGCCGTGCAGACGGAACTCATACCCGGTCTCTTTTCCGATATGAATGAATCGACTAAAGCTATTTTCTTTTTACAGATCTTGTCTCCATTATAATAACGGTTTCCTTTATTTTCTGTATGCTATCATTGAGTGGAACGCTTGTATGAGCCTCTCCCTTGGTTGCTTGTTATGTATCCTTACGGAATGTTTCATTACAGCAAGTTTCACCTACTAAGTCACTAAACACTAGTCAGAACAACAAGTAAGTAATATAAAGGCTTTCATCAAACATCTTTATAAATACCTATACCAAACAACATTTCGAAAGCACTTTGCATCATTTCGTTTTATGTTTACTTAGTTTTTTCGGGTTTCTTCTTTTATCTTAATTTTATACCTATAATAAAACCCCACTTTCATACATTTCTAGCTAGTCACTTTATTATTTAAAAAACATTGAAATTAACGGTTGCATCAGCTGGAATTAGCTTATGTTTTTTTTTAATATTTAATAAAACTGTGAAATGCAACTTTAATAGTTTTATACCTTACTCCTATTTTATGATTTCAGGACGGCAGCGAAAACCGTTTTAGAGAGGACCCACTCACAAACAGGAGAATGCGATGACACATATGATGACAGGTACAATATTCGCCGATACCATACAATCTTTATCGATGACGGATCGCATTTTGAGTAGCTTAATGTCTTATGTAGTTCAGAAATATCATCCGCGAGAGTTGTTGACGGTCGTTCCACAGTAGTTCATTAATAAATACTTCATTCATGCATATATATTTTTATTGCAACAGTGTTTTTGACAAACCCATGAGACATTTTTGCTTTCTATTTGTATTTATTTTGTGTTTGTGTTGAATAAGTATATGTTTATATTTATTTCTATTCATTTATATTGCAGCGTGCTAGAGCCCAAACTGAAGGCGACGGCGCCTCTCCAAGACATCGTGGAACGAATGCGGCACCCACAGCTGGGCGTGGGCTTCCTACAACAGACCGTCAGCCTGCCGTCACACGCCTTCGTCTCCATATACGCCATACATTGGCTGCAGGCCAACGTAGAGGGGGTTACCTATGAAAAGGCTACTAGCATTATGGAGGTATGTGTACGCTCATTTGTTGGAGAAACGATTGGGATTTTAACTACATATTAGGTAAAATTTGCAACATTTATGAAGTAGCTATTGAGCAACATCCCTATTCTTGCAAACCCATTTGTTAACCATGTGACTTAATATATATTTGATTATATTTTTTATTTTCAGAAAATGCTACAAGAAAAGTATATATGCCACGCGTCAGGCAACACAACAAAGCGATTTGTAGTCGGATACTATATGTATCACATACTACCGCAGAAGAAGGATAAAGGTACATTTATTATTTGTATGTATGTAAGTGCTAACCTTTTGTATGTTTAAGCCAGGGACCTGAAAACCCTTTTATTTGATTAAGCCTATCGATAGGGAAACCCTATCGTTTGCGCTTACCAAGTCCATTAGGGTTTCGGTATTTTGAAAAGTTAAACACTAAGAATTAACCGAGTATTATTTATCGCCTCTCTCTTTTCACCTTCAGACTTCAAATAGCCATCACGCTGCGTGCGCGGCTACCTACCACTAGCCTTATTTTTTTTAGGTAGTGAAATAGTAAGTACACATTAATAGTAAAGTTTCGGCTTCTGGTTTAGGCACAAAATCGCGCTCCAATTTGTATTTATTTAGGTTAATTTTGTCCCTGACATCTGTTTCTAATAGTTCTGTTTTAGCACACTCAACTTGAAAAAGTACCTAAAACAGACCAAGGGCCTTAAGATAGAATTGGCTAAGGGCCCCGCGCTGGCTTTGTCAACGATAATCATACTTATATAGATAGAAAAATACGTAGAAAACATCCAAAGACTCAGGAACAAATACTCATGCTCATTACATAAATACTTGCACTTACTACTCATGAAACCTGGAACCTCTAGCCTTGTATCCAGGGTGACTACCATTATACCACCCGTGTTTCGTTTGGAATGACGGTGTAAATGCATCCCTCGCGCCGTCGCCAGACCCGACGGACTACGTGCGGCCCCTGGGCGACCTGCAGAGCTTCGAGAACGAGTGGATGGAGGTGGAGGTGCTGGGCCCGCGCTCGCCGCTCGTGCCGCTGGACGCGGGCGGCGGCGCGCTCGACATCTCCGGCTGCAGCCCGCTCACCGACCTCACCGGCGTGCCGGCCTTCCTCTGCCACAACATCGACCCCGACTACATGCAGAACGATAACGACAACGACAGTGAGTATACACGCCGCTTTTATGCCTCACAACTCCACATTTACAGGGTGGTTATAGGGATGTTACGATCATTCGTATTCGCATTTGCATTACAAACGATTCGCATGCATAGCAAAGGCTCGTTGCGTCCAGGAATTTTCAGATGCTTTGGGCAGTGAGTTGTATCTCTAAAATGCGAATCGGTGATGATAGATGTGATTCCACCCTTATTCGGGTATAAACCTTAGGGATAACTAGATAATAACTTGCAATGGAGTCCCCATATAGCAGTACTAGAAGGTAAATTAAGTTGAAAATTTCGTGTCCGTAAAGTTTATAAATGATTTGTAGGTCAATGCATTCATTTCTATAATAAATTACCTGACGCAGTTTTAATTTTACCATTTCCAGTAGGTACTTAAAAATTACTTGAAAAAGTCGTTGATGTCTAAAGCTTACTATAGGGTCGAGGACTATCTAACAGATAAAAATGCTTGACCCAAACTAAACTAAATACCTTAATAACTTAATAATAAATTAGTCATACAAAAAAATTGTAAACATTGTTATTTTTACTACTACTAATTATTAGTCCCTATGAGCATTCTGAGTTTTGACACATTTTCCTGCTCAATCCTACGCTTGAATATATTTATTTTTTATTTTATGTTAGATGTGACACACACTTGCTCGTAAATGGTGTTATTCCATGCCTGTATACAGAAGGACAATGGCCTAAATTGTTCCCGCGGGAATTATGGCGAGTTTGTCATCCCTAGGGAGTAATGACTTTCTTTTTAAAATTTGCAACTCTTTCGTACATCATTTCTGACTAAGGAGGTTTAATTTTCAGCCAAAAATTAAATCGGTTTCTAATTTCATCTTTAAAAATTAGCTATAGACTAACTTACATTACACAAAACCTATACGCTTCATTAAACTTCATTATTTTTATACATATTTCAAGTTTATATCAACATTTATCATTAATTTTAGTAATTATACATTTTTATCAAATTGGCTAAATCTGGCTCGAATCCAGGTCGAAACTAAACGCAGTTATTATCTGTCACAAAAAAAATATCGTTTCTATTTACGTTCCCGCTGGTCAAATCAAAAGTTATTTCTTTATATTTTGCAGAGTTAAGTGTTTTCTCTTTGTTTTTTTTCCTCGCAAATATGATGAAAACCATTGTGTGTATCACAGGCAGTAAGGGGATTACTAACTCGAGTCATTAAAAGCCCTCCGCCTTCGGCGTCGGGCTTCTAACACTCTCGTTAGTAATTCCCTTCATACTACCCTTGATGCACAATGTACTATTATATAATGCTAGGTTAATCTTTATAATTGTATAATATCATAAGCAGTATTTAAAAAAAACGACTTACTGTTGAGTTTCTTGCGGCGTTTCTTCTCAGCAGTGGTCTCTTGCGAAGCGCTGGTAGATATTTGACGTGTGCCCGTGCGGCCTACTTACTGAATAAACATCTTTTATCTTTTTAACCAAAATAAATGTCCAGTTAAAGAAGATTTTTGTCAACGTAACGAAACTGTCGATTAACGTGGAACACATACATTTTTGTAACGAAATTGTAAGTTAGACATCATTTAAGCAACTTTATGTACATTTATTTTGGTTTTTACCCATTAATATTTCCATCTTTTATCAATTAACCTGACTCTACCTGTGTACTTTTAATCCATATCTGTTCAACTGATTCTGTGCGATAGTGTTTATGCGTGGGTGGAGTTAAAAAATCTCTAAAAAATATCAAATTCACACTATTTGATATCATTCATTGTGTTTTTATTTTCATTGTATTTTAAACATTTATCAAAGTTATTTTATACTTGTGACTATCTAGACTATATAGGAGACATGACGTGACGCAGCTCAATTTACGTGAGCTCTGGTGAGAGAGTGTTAAAGTTTCATTAAATTCAATTACAATTCAATTACGCAGTGTTGTGCGTTTCGCAGTGCCGCTATACAAGAACACTCACCTGGACATCGACGTGAACAACAAGAGCGACCGCATCGAGTGGGGGCACGCGCGCTACCAGGCCACCTTCCGCCCCGACCAGGCCTACGAGATGTGCATCCAGTGGGCCGTCGCCAGCGGCAACATCGTCGCCGAACTGGTCAGTACATATACACTCACGCTGAGCTGTAACGGCTACCACTACTTTTTTCTCGCTTGCCGCTTTCGTTGATGACTGGGTCATTATCATCATGATCATCATCACCAGCTTATGTTTCGACTACTATTTTTCTTTAAAACGTATTTTTTTAACGATTCTTTCCTAAAATAATTAATTCAACAAAATATTTTACGTAATTCCAGGACTTCATTCGTTACAACTAGACCCAATATTTTCTTTGTTAGATATTCGGGTGGGCGCGTAAGGCGCAAAACTGCCGGTTGCAAATGGTCCCGATCCCCGCTGACCCGCTGGCGTTGCCGTTCACCCTCAAGTCGGACCCTCTGCGGGGGCCCATCTATGTGCCGCTCAACGAGGAACCACTGCTCAGAAACAAAACCGCACTATTCGAAGGTAAAGTTTGTTAACAATCGAATGTTTTACTCTAATTGTATACCTGTTTTTAACGAAAAACCATTTCGACGAATACGCTTCTCGGATCAATAACAGTAGTTAGATTTAAAAAATATCTTACAATGAATTAATTGGATTAAAATTATGAAAATACTTTCATTTGACAGCTAAATACAGGCCTACTTGCGCTGTTATTATTTTTTACCTTATTTGTACATTTTAGATGAGAGACTGACTAGGCTAGCTAACACATTTGACGACAGATCTGAAACCGACATAAAAAAATGTTACAAATTAATTAGAAATATTTTGATTAAAGTAGTAGTTAAAAAAACCATTTCTCTTTTAACTTATCTGCAATAAACAATAATCATTTGTGTGGTGAGGTTTTTTGAGGTACAACACGAGCATACGAACATTTACTGAAGAAACTCATGACTATGAGAAACTCATGAGTATGCGATCCCTCATCAATAAGTCTACTCTAGAAAGAAGGGTCACGCAGAAGATGCTATTTTAATAAGGTCGAATGCTCTAAAATAATAAATATAATGTATCGAGATAGCTTGTTTACGTTATGATTGACTGACGTGTATCTATCATGAGCTTGAATAGATCATAGATTAAAAAACTTATTTTCAAATAGCTTCGCCATTTTGTCATTCTAAGTCGGCGAGGTTGGTTTAATTTTTTCTTCGGATGGTTATATAAAATATTAACTATTATATGGGGTTAAACCTTAAAAAAACGAATGAACAATCAAACGCAGTTAATTAAACTAACATAATTTCCTATTAATCCACTGTTATAAGTTCTGTTGTGAAACCAAATAATAAACGAAATTATCCTGGTATAGTTACTTATTACCGACCTACCTACCTACATATTGTAATTCAGGTATTGGATAAATTAATATGAACTTTTATTACTATATTGATTTCCTTAAACAGCTACTCGTACTACTTTGCTGAAACATCATACAAATGAATATTGGATAACGCCAAACATACGGTGTTTCTACCCTGAGGACTAGTAATCTCTTAATTAAAACATTCGTCAGGTTGAATAAGGTCCATTAATAAATTGACGTTGAGTGATGCCCGCCAAAAATGAGTTTTGTTATGACTGGATTTTTTTAAACGTGTCTTGGGACGTATAGATTCAAGACGACGTGGTTAGTTGTGACCCTACCGGTCCCGGGTTCGATTCCCGGTATGGGTTAATATTTATGTGTTGAGCGCGAGTACTTGTCCCTGAGGCTTGGGTGTTTAATATGTTATCGCCGCCTCGTACCCATAATTCAAGCCTAGAGCTAAAATTGGCTCTAGATTAATATTTGTGACATTGTCCCGTAGTATTTATTTACAATACCATCGTTAGAAAGATATCGTAGGTATATTATGTATTGACGACCACATACCATAACAGCACGGAAAGTCTAAAACAAAAGAAATGTTACAAAGTGAGTCAACAGGTGGTCTTCTATACCAAGTACAACTGCGGATATATCGCAGGATTCCCAGAAGAGACCTGGTTGGAGCGCCTATTCCTGTTCCAAGAGGCCATCGTCGGCCGGTTCGGCTTTATCAAGTGCACGGTCGAGAGCACGTCGCACGCGGCTGGCGTGGGCGACCACCTCTACGTGCACGTCACGGGGAACATGTTCATCCTTATCATCACCACGGTGAAGAGTGAGCAGAAGGCGCTGCGGACAAGGCCAGCTAACAAGCCGCTTAATGCCAGCAGGTAAGTTCAAATAAAGTATAATAAAACCGGGTAAAGCATGCCACACCATGCTCTGTGTGGGGTGCTGTGCTGTCTCCAAAAAGTAGTTATGAGGCGATGTTCTATCAAAAGTTAGATTTTCAGTAGGTATAAACATTTGAGTCGCCTGTAATTCAAGAACCAATGGAGTCTACTTACTCGTGATAGTATCGAATTCGATTTTTGTGCTTTTATTTATGATATTTTCCAGATTGTTAGTAAGTGTTTGTTGTTTTTTATTTGGAGTTAGCATAGATACGTTAAAAGTTGAAAACCCAAAATGCCCTCCTGTACGCCTATTATTCTTTTTTGTTTCATTGTTATAGCTGGCATGAGGTTATTTAAAATGGACTTTCAGTATACTTGTTTAAATATTATAATACTTTTGCTATATGATCGATATTACTTTATCCCACAGAAACCAAAATTTAAAGAGTATAATACCTACCTTGATATCTAAATTGGCCTAGGTAAATTGACTTATGTCGTCTCATTGTGCCGAAAATTTCAAATTGCCTCATTCTTTAAATACCGGAAATTTCATTATCACTTTGTTCCAAAACGTTTGATCCCGAAATACCTGAATTATACGACGTGTCTCCCCCCTAAATCAAGTCCGATTTAAACGATTTTTGAATATGGTTTAGTTATTATAAGATTCTGTATTTCTGTACAGAATACAGAATACAGAATTTATTGGTAAAATACAATAACATTTTACAAGTCAATTTAAATATTTAAATAGGTGTTGTGTGCTGTTTATAGGTATTATGTTACAAAGGCGGTTTTGGATCTAAACAGGGTATTATGAAATGAAGTGGTAATTGTAAATTGAGTAGGTTTCTCAACGTGAACAATGGTAAGCCAAGATCTCAATGACACGAATTACATCAAAAGTATAGATATTAAAAGAAAGAGATGTCAAGTTTGGCCCTAGATTGATTAGCCCTAACTTGGCAGTTTTCCCAAACACCCAACGGATTTCATGAAGTTGTAACGTACTGTATAGAAGATACATCGTTTCTGTTCTAGCCAGAAACACAGCAGCAAGTGCTTCACCAAAGGAAAACTTTCCAAAGCCAAAGCACCTACGTTAACTGTTGGACCAATTATTTGTCCTAAGATCTCTATCGCGATCGATCCATTGCTAGAACCGTGTTGCTAAATAATTATTATTTTAAGTCCACGGAAAATATTACCATACTATTTGATATTTATGAATGTTCCCAAATCGTACCTGAATCTATAACTATAATAAAAATCAAATGTTGCTTGCTATCAGGTACCCAGTGCATTTGGAAGCTGCCCCCAGTCCGCACGAGGCGTACATAACGCGTCACGTCAGCGGCAAAAACAAAGACGACTACGATAACAGTCGACGGGTATGTCGAACGAAGAGATATTGAAATATTTATGTTTATGCTGTGTGCGTTATCCTTTATCGCGGTGCGGCCAGGATGTTATGCGTCCTTATCGATTGACCCAACTATTATAAATATTATAGTTTCATTTCAGTTGATCCGTATGATCTGAGAACTGCAAAGGTCAAACGTTTGATCTTTTGATTTTTAGTTTAAGATTACTAGACGTTGGGAATTTTGTTCATTTGCCAGGAATGCGTCTGTCAGATTCATATCATTCCTAATTTTAATGAGTACCTTATTCAAGTATTCATGTTGTGTTGCTCCTTTAGCGGTCGAGCAGGATATTTAATCAATAGGCCGAGTTTCCAGTGGCTTGCAAGACACTTGCAAATGTAACGTAGTTGACACTTGAAAGCTACGTCAGAGATTTATATCAGTGGTTGTCTCGTTGGTGGGCACGCAGCCTTATACTTAAGTATTTGTATTTAAAAAACGTGGAGAACATCACAAGTTGTATTGGAGTTTCTTATTGTTGCAGATGGGATTCCTTTGGTCCTGGAATCACATGATATCCAAGAAGTGGAAGTGGTCACAGTACCCAGCTACTGGAGATGAGGCTATCCAAACCAGAATGTTGCGTGACTTCAAGCATTTCTGCGCTAATCAAGAACAAAGACTTAGTCAATTTTGGGACCAATGCTGGGAACTGCAAGAAAAAGCTCACGGAATTGATATTTTAGATAAATCCTGTTAATATAAGCCAAAAATATTTAACTATAAATATAAGCATTTTTATGTTACAATATGTCTCGTCTCGTTTTTTCCTTATTCCTTAATTCATCTGGCCGAATAAATCATTAAACATGATCACACACATGATGAACATAAAACCGACATCAAAAATAGAAGGCAGGCGAATAGCGGTTTGGGTATTTTTTTATAATGACTGAAGAATTTACGTTCCGAAAGTGAAATTTGATTAAGTGCAACGGATGATTAAAATAAAATCATGGAAGACCACCATAACTTCTCATTGATAGGTACTGGTAAATTTGCCTTTTTACCCGATTGTGTCAGAAGGAGGGTTATGCATAATTATTTCTTCGCCACGCTCTTGAGCCAAAACGGCTTGACAGATTTTAACATACCTATGAGATGTCGTTAGATACATCAATGTTGTGGCGGGTTTAATCATCTTTATATAGTATAAAACAAAGTCAAGGCGACGCGTCTCTTCGTCTATATATCCGCTTATACCTACAAAATCACGCAACGTATTTTGAAATAATCAGTTAGATATTGTTTTAAGGAAGTGTAATGAATTCTCGTATCACTGATATGTAAACACCTGTAGCTGTTACAGGAAACTTACATAAACTCACATAGAGATCCCTTAATTAATACGACAGTCTCTTTTAACCCTGAACTTGCGACAGCTGTAGCCATCGTGGCGTCAGTGACACGACTTTCAGCCAGAGCTGTCTGATGGCTGTTTCGTATAAATTAAGTTGTAATTTGCATAGATGGCGTGCGAGTGACACATTTTGTATTCGACGTAAGGCTTTTAAAAGGTTAAAAACCCAGTAAAAAGCGTAAAAATATAACCTGTTTCCTTGGAATATCATATCTCGCAAGACGATGCTTGGAATGTCATGTCTCCCAAGATGGAGCCGTCCAATTTAATCCCAAGCTGCCGTAAATAATACAAATACCGCCCGACTGGAGGGCTGGACTTAGAGAATATAGGGTCCCCTGATTAAAATCCCGTGTACACAGACTGTGACACAAAACGTTGCCTTAATTCCTAAACCAGAATAAGAAAACCACTTTTTTCTGGAAGAAGTTTTTTATTGCTTTTACCTTACACAAATATTATAAAAAATAGGTTTCACTAACAAACTCCGTTATTATGCTCTTGCTAAAATGCCTATGAGGAAACTTGTGCGTTTTGAAACATTGTATGTAATGTAATATAATATAATATGTATCAGTAGGTACATAACTCCAGCAATTTAGTCTTTCAAGGCACAAATTCAAAAACAATGCATATACTTATAAAATACTTTTCCTCACAGTATTTTGAATACTAATTATATCACATCCTTAGCAATATCAGTCGATCCACCAATATCACACAACATTCGACATTGAGCATAACACTTAAACCCCCACTTGCACATACCATTTATGTAGAGGAAAAACTCATAAAAACAAATTATAATGTACTTAGTGAGTTTTTCCTCTACATAGATGATACATTCATTAAGTACTAATTTCTCATTAGAACACATCTCACTTTCTAATTGCCACAATTTGGTAGAAAGTGAAACGCAAATCTTAAAATACATGAATGTTTGTGCAACTGGGCAAAATACATCTAACCTTGTAGCTGATTGGTTAATGTTTCGAACTGACCATCAGCGTGACTTATTGATATGGATACATGGAATTGTTACTACATAATTAAAGATGGCAGAAGAATTCTTAGGCCATACATCACTTTGACACTAACATACCTAGGTACAAAATTGACAAGACTTCATAGTTAAATAGTAAATCAATGTACTTAACTAATGTGTTCATTGACAAATGGCAGATCATTTAAGTTTATGGTCTAAATTAAGAACTTATAAGCCATGCCCACTCAAATAAAGCTAGTAACTCATACTATTATTGTCTATGAGGCTAGTGGCTTGCACTAAACACAAAATCACATTTATTACACAAAAAACTTATTTTTTGGCAAAACCAAATGCATCACAAAAGGCAGTTTCAGTATTAACTTTAGTTTATAAAATTAGGCAGCATACATACACCTTTTTGAAAACCTAACACCCAAATAAAGAACTTGAACTAATAAAACATAACAGTTCAATACATGAAACAAAATATTTTGTATAAAACTATGTAATTATTACATAATGATTGCATTTTCCAAGAAGCTTTCATAGGCTTTGGTGGGTACAGGTATCAAATAAATTTCATATTTTTCTGTTCCTAAGTGTACTACCTAAATAATAACTTTCAAACAAATGCACTCTCCCTCCAAGTGATGAAGATGATAGTGATTGGGAGCCCCTAATTAGGCACCACAGAAAAGCACATAAAGATAACTGTATAATATGTGACTATTATAGCTATCTAGGTCAAAATTGTCAAAACAATAGGTTTAAAATTACATTTATGTACTGTGTTACTCTTGATGGATATATTATCCACTGAGCCTAATACTAGGTGTCACAAAAGTAAAATGTTATATATCTCAATGCAGCAAAACACCTCTAAACTTATTACCCTTTACTTTTGTGCCACCTAGTATTCAGCTCAGCAGACAATATATAATCATCAAGGGCAGAAATGTTTTATCATATGATGAGAAATCCAAATCAATTACTAAATTAAGTACTTTGTTCCCAAAATGAGGATATACCTTGTATCATAAATAACTTATGACCAACAAGCAATTAAAACTAAATTTATATTCAAGAAAACTATGATTAATGCACCAACTGGTCTAAATTGTGTTCTAGTGAATATACAAAAAGGACTTACCAGATATTTGGAATAATTTGATTATAATTACTATATGTATTCTGTTATTATAAATGTAACTTGTAAAAACTTTATCCTACCTTGTGCAATACACCTATCATATTTGTGACATTTAAACAGCCAAGAGAGAAATTCATTATTCTAGTTAGTACATTGCAATTAAGGTTGATTAAAAGCAATCTGTATAATTCTGTTGATTTGGTTGTTTTCATTTGTAAACAGTAAACATGAAAAGCCTTACAATGTAAGTTTCAGAAATGTCATATTATGTTATTACATGTTACCATAAAATTATGGAATCTATAATCTCCGGAGTCTATAATCTTCAAAAAATAAACTTAAAATATTCAGATCAAACTGAGATATTTGCAAATAGAACATATTTAGCAAATCATTAAAACATAATGTAATGAAACTAAGGAAGTCTTTCATGTGACAAAAGTAAAAAATCTATAATCTGAATATAAAATTATTTCTTACTCCCGAAGACAAGAAGACGTGTAAGCATGCTAGTGATGCAAGGAACTTGCTTCTGCTGGTGCATGGTAAGCATATCTGGAGTGTTGGACTCATAGTCAAGTGCTACTTTTTGGCACACAAAAGTTAAAAGGGTAAGTATATCTCTCTCTGCTCCTGAGTAGCGCAATTCCTCACAGAGTGCCTGCATAAACCAAGATCCTCTGGTAGTGTTACGCCAAGAGAAGTACCCTGGCACAGTAGAGAAGACAATCAGGAAGTCTGCATGAATAGGGATTCTGTATGATGCACTGGACAAACCATCAGTCTCAGTACGGCCGGACAGTGTGATCCCTCCATCAAGCTTGTCGCCCTGACAAGCCTGGATAAAGAATAGCTTTGGTTTGCCAGCTAGAGACGGGCACTTATCAGCAGTAAAGTAGTACCACAGGTTGTCTGGCTTGTAGTGAGTATCCTTAGCGTACAGCATACCAAGCTCGCCATGACTCAGCACGGCAATAAGCAAGCAGTCACTGTCAGAATGATCCATAGCAGCTAGATCTTGGATAAACCTGCTGACATCTTCATATTTCAGGTTGTTGCAGACGGTGACACGGAATCCAAGACTCTTGAGGACCTTGCTCAAATTGTCACTGTCAACATTGGTCCCCGTACGCGATTTTAGGCTATGAATATCAAAGTGCTCATGGTTAAAGATAATAGCCATACCGCGATTTTTGTGGTTCATGTTATAAAACACAGCATTTTTATCAACGGGCATTCTCGCCACTTGGCGCAAGGACGAAGATTCGCTGCTTCCCCACGCGTCGCCTTCATCTCCTCCGCCGTTTGGTCTTTGTTCTTCCCCGCTGCTACCATTGTTTTCTGGCTTTATCTCCGACATCATAAAAATCTACCTTACTTTCAGACAAAGGCACTCTGTATACCTCACGATATGATTGCGTTTATAATTTGGTTAATAAGTGAACACAACGCAGTCTATTCAAACAGATTTTTGAAAACACCACAAGGTTTGACGACACACAAACAGTTGTGAAAAAGTTAGATAGTAGTGTTGCTATGCCTTAAATTTGTATGACATTGCGTTGTTTATTGCTTTGTATTTCCACCCAATAACCAATAAAATGACAAAAGTAAAGTTGTCTTAGCGAGAAAAATCTACATTTTTTTCGAGTGGCAACCACCACATTTAAGCAGCACTCTGAGGTACAATCACAGACCTGCACATCATCCAACACCCAAACTCCGAACTTTGAAAATTAAAGTTCGAAGTTACGTTAGTTCCATCCTTTTCTCTCGATTCAGTCTCGAATAAGGATGGAGCTAACGTACTGTATTTTCTCACTTGTGGCTCAGTACGTCTCTATAGTTACTGTCTAAATAGAAAGGGAATCCGAGCGAAAACCAAGTTGCGGGCAACTTTTGCTAGCCGCGCAGGGCACGATCAGTTCGGATCGTGTTCGGATGTTGCACGATAACATAGTGCCAGTATGACTCGAGTTATCGCTAAGTCGCTATAAATATAATATAAATCGAAAAGTTTTCCTTTTAAGTACAGTCGTGTAAAAATATGCGGGAATGCAACATCTCATAAATATGTCCCAGTCCCTTTGCAGTAAGAACTTTGTAACATATTTATGAGGGGATTCTTTCGATACATATTTTTGCACTTGACTTGATACCTTCCAACTTACCTTACTTTTAACATTTTACTTTAAAACTTTGTCGGCGTAATTTTAATGTAGGTAATTTAAATGTGAAACTATATCAAATTACAGCTTTGTAGTATCAGTTAGCATGAACACTTTTTGTAATTAAGTGCCCTCTTACACATTCAGTTAGCAGAATGTGCAGGTTTTCTCTGTTTTTCCTTTACTGCAAGAGTATCGGTTACCAGTTACCTACGGCTTGATTTCTTCCTACGCTGATATCAGTCGAGCGTTCGAATATATACCATGTTCTATGGTACACCGCACAGCGACGCTGACGTCGGCGGCAGATTTGCCATATATTCGTACGCTTGGCCAACGTCAGCGACCGATGTCAGCGTTGGAGGTAGGTACATTATATATAGTGACTGGAATCTAACTCGGTACCGACACTCTAATGACGCTTGGACTCTACAATGTGTGGCCCAAAACCGGGGCGAAAAATTAAAACGTAGATTCTACTCCTCAAACTACGCAACGTTTGTTTGACGACTTTGAAAAAAAACTTGCGGTTTGAATTTTATTACATTATAAAGTTAATTCGAACACGCAATGTACTATGAAATTGGTTATGTCTGTAGAGTGACTAGACTGACAGGCGATGTCAATTAGACGGAGTTTTAAGTACATTGATTATACTATTTACTTTGTTTGAAAAATGAACAATCTAAAAACTTTATGATTTTAAAAAGTTGCTAAACAAAAGTTGTCTAGTTTGAGGAGTAGAATCTACGTTTTAATTTTTCGCCCCGGTTTTGGGCCACACATTGTATACTCGTAGACTCGCCGTAATGCCGCGTCAATGCGCGGTACAGTCGGCCTCATAATAACTTCTTTAAGAGATTAGTGCAGCAGTTTAAACATGATGTTAATGAAAGTGTGCTACTTACTTACTTATAAAGGCCGACCGTATTTTACGGAAATGTACCCTACTCCACCAAGCTTAGACCTTTTTTTTAAGGCAAGGCAAGGAGAAGGGATCAAGCACATAGACCATATCTGATGGTAAGGGAGATCTGATCTGAGACCCAAAGACATTTGCATACTGAAAACAACAACATTTAGGACCAAGATGGAATGCCTCTAAGCTAGCAATTTCACCGGTTGTTATCCCCACAACGAAAAACAACAATGCGAACACTGCTGCTTGGTGCTAGGTCAAGGAGTGTGGTATCATCGACATTGATGCAAGGCAGGGAGGGTTATAGTTGACAAACGCCAACTAATTAGCCTTTTGAGTGTATTACTTACTATGAGCATAACATAAGATAAAATGCCAAGTTCCCCGCTGGCCTATTGCCTAACGCACTCGCAATCGCAACTTTAAAGTGGAACAATTGTTTTCATTTTGAAAGCTGACTTGCCCTCGGACTATCAAAATGAGAACGTGAGAAGAAAAAAGGATGGAGTTGACGCGGTGTCTGTTCTCTCACACGCACTCCATTTACTTACGTCACGTACATGCGTCTTCCTTCCCACGCTCGTCCGCACTGGGCCTCTATTATTCAGTAAAAGCAATACTGATTATGCGGTGTTTCCCTATTGTTAACGTTTTGATACCTCCTAATTTACTAACAGTAATCGCGGCCGAGTTTAAAATAATACGAAAACACGTCAAAACCCTTTGTTTAACCGTGTTGATCACAATGATATTTTATATTGTTGAACAGAGTCCCTATACTTATACTAACGCCTTGATCAGCTAAAACTGTGTTCATTTTCTAAGGCTAAAAAACACCAATATTGGTGTTTTTTCTTCGCTCAGTTCATCACTAACTTTTACGGTGGAAAGCATGTGATAAGACACCCTTATTGGCTATGAACGTGTTATGAAAGAATAGAAGCAGATGTTTAGTTTACTATTCCGTTGCCACGGTAACACTTACCAATAGAACAACAGGGCAGTATCCCTTAGTAGTCTGTGAACAGGGCCTAAAATTTGTTCTGCCAGTGTTAAATCTAAGGATATCGTTGTTAGGATAATGTCCATTTTTAAAGTAAAACAATGGTGGTCTAACGAAGATTTTCGGGGAGCCCCGAGCGAAACCGGCGTTCAAAACGGAAGTAGTCTGAAAGTAGATAAATTTAGCTCTCATAGCGACAGTGACTGCATTGTTACGGGCGAAGAGTCAATACTAAAACTTTACAAACCTAATTCAAATGGAGACTCATCTCATATTCTACTAGAGACCAACTTAAACGCGCAAATTATACAAATTGAAACTGGGAAATTCATAGCGTAAGTTCGTTAAATAGGCAGGTACAGTTAGCGTAAAAAATATGTATTTTCACACTTATATGCTTTGAAAATATGACATCTTTAATTAAACAAGTACCTACGTCCTACACGGTACGGTTCTTGCTGATTAAGAACCCAGAAGACGCCACGCAATGATTTTCCAATTGATATTTATGATTGTGTTACATACTTATTTTTTTTTATAAATTTAATTACTCTTAGGGCTAAAGAAGATCGACAAATACTAGTCCTACATCCACAAAGCTATGCCGTTTATCAGGTAACCAAGAAAGAAGGACACACTGACTTAGGTTAGTACATTCATCTGATCTTCCATGGTTTTCTACTTATTACTAGATCGGTTACCTTATTTATTACCTGTGTTTATTACACACTAGAGGACGCCCGCAGCTTCGTACGCGTAGAATTAGTTTCCCGCTGCTCCCCTTACTTCTTCCCGCTGGGGGTAGATTTTCAGGAAATCCTTTCTTAGTGCACCCTTAGACCTCACAAGGAACCTATGTATCAAATTTGGAATCTTTAGACTCAGCGGTTTGGGTATTTGCATTGCACCAAGCTTTTATGTGTTCAACCTTTTTTGAATAAAATCGGATTAAGTTTTTAAACATGTGTCAAAATAAAATGTAATGTAACTAAATCTAAAGCACTAAGGAGTATTGATATCAATTACGAAGCAAATCATCCCCAAAATAATTTTCTACCGCATTTCCACCCCCGGGATGAAATAAAAAAAAACACGTCTTCCATCAATTCTGTTAAAGAATGTTCATGCAGTTTGTAGTACGGTCACGGAAGTTAATTTGCTACCCATTTCAAAGAAAATCTGCTTGAAGGAAGATGTCATTGTCATTAGAGATGCCAAATCATTTGTAATTGATAAGAAACTCATCCTTATTGCTGTAGAATGTCAGATTGACTTTGGAACTAAGGTGGGTGACAAATTTAATTCCTTGACTGTACCAGTAGATTGGACCAAGGAATCACGCTGTCCCATACAAACTTTGCCTCCTTCTTTCACCCCCTTCGGGGTAGAATTACAGAAAATCCTTTCTTATCGGATGTCTACGTCACACAAAGAACACACCCTCCAAGTTTCAGGTCTCTACGATCAGCGGTTCAGGCTGTGCGTTGATCCGTCAGTCAGTCAGTCATTCAGGACAAATCATTTTATATGTATAGATCTGCATAAGGCTTGGTTAATTGCGCTATTACAACATTTTAGGTACCCAAAATTGTCTTGAACCGGTCGTAAAGCATTCGTTTACGAGGCGAGCCTGCAGTGTCAGCTGTGGACCCTTCGGCGGCATAAAGACCAGAGACTTCATCAGCGTACAATCACTGGACGGCACTCTGAGCTTCTTTGACCAAGACTTGTTCCTCTTCATGTGCATCTTCAACGATGTCATAATCCCTGGGCCCGTGTGCTACATACCCAGTTGCGATTCCTTTGTCATTTGCAAATCTACATGGGTGCTAGAAATATACAGGTTCGTATTTTGTTCAAAGTCAGGTGTGGTGAGATGAGCATGTTTAAAGAGAATCTGCGACAGTCACCTAAGTGTAAAATACGTCATAAAGTTCCATTTTCCCCTACGTTTTTGGGTTTATAATTTAATAAAATATGTTCTTTATACCTTACCTTACCTGAACAGTTTTTATGTAGGTTCAATAAGGTTTAAAATAAGTCCATTTTATAGTTATCAGCAGTTGAGAGAGCTGAGTGAATTGAACATCCGTCAAAACAAGAAGAATATACCGCAATGGGTATACAATGCAGGCGAGGAGGTATCCGCTCTGCAGGTCATCCAAGTGAGTTGTTTTTAATTTTGTGTCTAATTCAAACAGAGTTTGTACTAAGCTATCATCAGCCATAACAGCCGTGGCATGTTTTTCAGAGGAAAAGGGAGGTGGTTGGTTTAAGTCGTGGAGCTTGGTTTCAAGTAGCGCGTGTTTAATAGTCTGGCAGTGGTGCCAGACATTCAGTATTTTCAAACGATTCATTTTTTTCACACTGTTCACGCCCTTATTTACCCCGTTACCATAGAGCAACTACTAGCTCTTCCCAATAATGATAAAAAAAAGAAAAAAGATAAAAGAAATTTATTTAGTAAGTAGGCCGCTCGGGCACTTTTACACGTCAAGATACTACCAGCGCTTCCCAAGAGGAGACCACTGCTGAGAAGAAACGCCGCAAGAAACTCAGCCAACTGAAAATAGACGGATGTGTTTTCCCCAGTTTCCCCCAGTTGTTTCAGAAGAAAAAAAGCTCTATGTAATTTATTCTGGGATGATTGTAAAAGTATACGCGCAAGGTGATCGTAACTGAATTTAATAATTAATCACTGTTACAGACCAGCAGCAATTTCTCCAGTATCATAGCGCTAGGAGAGAGGCATCTCTACTGCTTCCAAGACAACGGCCTTATGAAGTACATGATCAAATTCGACTTTGTGCCGATATGTTTTGACGCGTATCTGATTGGCTGGTATTATGGTGAGATTAAAAAAAGCATGAATACTTCTGGATGCATTAAGCAAACATTAGGCGATTTAAAACGTGGCGCAGTAGCACCAATAAGGTTTCCGGTGTCTCTACCGTTTTGCAAGAGACATTGCCACATTTTTCATCTAATGGGATCGTCCGAGTTTGTGCCGAGGTTTTTCGATGTTGACCTTCCTTACAAAAACACTATTAGATATTATAATATAATATTTACTTACTTTGCTAAGCTTTGCTTTGGCTTTGTGGTTGTACGAATTTTCAGTGTTGCGCGTGGAAGTGGCGTAGAGTCGATGTGGTGTGAAGTCAGTCACTTTGTATTTTCAGAACCGGGATCACGATTATTAGTAATGATCGCGTCGGAAGACTCAAAATTATACGTATACGAGAATACCACTTTGCTGTGGTCGTGCGCTTTGCCTTCCTTCACTATTGCAATATCACGTTGTTTCCTAAAATCGCTACCAGGCGGCGTGGCTACGCTCGGCAATGATGGTGCTGTTCACGTGAGTTACATTGGAACAGAGCCGGATTTAAACGCAAATGCTGGGTCAATGATGAACGATGCAGCACACCCAGAGGCGGTGCAAGCGGAGTTAGATGATGTCGAAGAGAGTTTGCAGAAAATTCTTGAATGTAAAGAGGGTAAGTAAGAGACACGACTACTTTAATATAGTTATTCTAGCCGCCGCATGAGGGCGGGTTTAATACGGTGACTATGGATCAAAAACCGTGTAGTGCACCAACGTTAAAAAAACCCGTTTATAATTTTGACTTATTGAAGTAAAATATAAACCTACGAGAAGGTATGAGATATTTTGTCACGAGCTATGTCAATAATACACCGATGCGATTTGCCAACCGAGCCATTGAACGGTACAAATAGAAGAATCCACTAACTTTTAATGTTTTACAGAAATAAGCGATCAACTGTCAATAGAAAAAATTCTAACCATTAAAGCGGACGCAGGCAAGCCTGTTCAAAATCTTTTTCAAGAGTTTACCGCACAGAGCGACGAGGTGTTACACCTGCTCATGTGCCCTGTTGTGATGATTTTAACGTGCGGTGAGCCTAAACTCGTGCAAAACATTCAGATCACTTTCGATTGTACGGCCCCATTCGCCTGCTCGGAACAAGTCATATGCTTAGAGAGCGTAAATGGTACAGAGATCGTAGAAACTCAGGTGTTCATGTCGAGCAAAGCAGACATTGCCAAGACGTGCGTCCGAGTTCTACTAACAGTAACCGACTCCGCGGGGAAGATAGATGTTTTAACTAAAGAAGTTGTGTTGCCGATGAGTTTGTACTGCTCGCCAACTAAAATCGTCTCGGAAAACCATGTTGCCTTGACATTAAATGTCAATAAGCCATGCATACAATTTAATGAGATATTTACAGGTAAGTGTTTTCCTTTAATATACAAGTGTCCCGAAAGTAGTACGACAAATTAAAATAAATATTAGGGCATCACTAGGGCTACCAAAAACACCCCCATGTATGTTCAGCGATTTTTAGTTCTTTGATCATTTTAATCGGAATTTTTGTAATTTTTCCTTGTGTCCATGGTACGAAAAACCCTAAAGCTCATGTATTATTTCAATGTATTTTCAGTATTTTCATTTATTGTTAGAATCATTATGAACAAACGATGTTTTTAAAGCTAGATCCCAGTTTGTATTTCAATTCGGCTTTTTGTGTAATCACACATAGTTGGTACGGATACGGGCTTGACACGGATATACTTATTATTACTTCGTTTTATATTTTGCATGCCAGCTGCTGGTAAAATGTGCGCGTTTATGATTATGCAACTACCAACCTTTGTACCACACGACCTACCAACGTTTTTTTTTTTGGTTTTTCCATACTAGATGAAAAAAAACACGGGGTTCACTTAGTATGGAGAAAGTAACTCTGTGTGATTACACAAAAAGTTGTTATGAAGAAAAAACTGGCATGTACCTAAACTGGCAAGTTTATAATGATTCTAAATATGTAAGAAAAGACTTAAAAATCATTGAAATAATACATAACGGTTTTCCGTACGATAGACAAAATGAAAAATTACAAATATTCCGATTAATATGATCAATATCTCTGGAAGTACTAAAATTCACTGATCCTACATGGGGGTGTTTTTGGTAGCACTGGTGATTCCCTATTATTCATTTTAATTTGTCGTACTAATTACGGGACACCCTGTATATATAGATGACTAGCTGTTGCCTGCGACTGCGTCCATGTAGATGTCGTTTATACTTATACTACTTAACTTACTCGTGGCATAAAGTAAATATCCTAAGTAGTCGGGGTTCAAGCTGGTTTACCCGTGAAAGCGTAATAAACAGAAAAAGTTACTTTCACATTTATAATAATATTAGTATGGATAAGTCGCAATCATTTCAAAAATATCTGAACTCGACTATGATAAAAGGTGGTGCGTTAGACCGTGTGTGTGACCGGCAAGTTTGTGTGAGATTTCTCCCCTGTTATACGTATGTATGTATTAATAAGAAGGTATGGATTAGTGTGGATATAAATAAGGATACAATTTATTTGGCTCTAAAACACAATTATCATTTTTTAGATTTTTCTGCGGAAGAGCTTGCTGATCATGGAAATTTGTCAGAAGCTGTTAGTTTCGTATACAGGAATACAAAGAACGTAGTGACAGTAAGAGCTTCGGGCCAGCAGTATACATTAGAAGCCAAAGAGTTCTCTGATATAACAGCAGTCTTAGACCAACTGACTCTAAAACTAAACGATCACTACAGCAGAATGAACAAATCTGACTTTCGGTACACTTTTAAACTAGACTCTGAACTGAATAAACAAATTATAGTCAAATTGCTAAAAACTATTGAAAGTCACGCAAAAGAGAGAATACTATTGAAATGCTATGAGGTGAGATATAATATAAGATGAAAAGTTGTTCAATAACTTCAAAATGAATTAACTTACAAGGGCAAGCCTGACAAATTCTAAAGGGGACAAAGATATTTGATTTTTTAACTCTTATTGCTTTTACCAACTGTGGCCTGTTTTATAAGGCTACAAATTACAATTTACAGGTTACAAGTTTCCACTTGACACAACCTCGACCAATGACGACCAGCCATTTGAGTAGTGTTGCCAGTTTAGAACTGTAAAATTGTAACTTGTAGCTTTATAGCGTACCCCAGGGCCCTACCACATGAAATAGGAAATCACAATTTACAAGTGACAATATACAACTTTGTAAATATTACAAGCGCACGTACAACAAAATATTTATATGAAAATTGTGACAGTTTTTTTAACAAATAGGTTCATCGTAATAAAAGTTCCACAAATCCAAAGTATCGCAAAAAATCTGGAATTTGACAGGTTTTAATAGTTGATATTACCCCTGCAGGATGAACTTAATGTGCTTCAAAGACAATTCACATTGGTCCAGAAAAGGCTTTTGGTTCAATACGGCTCGCTTCCGCCAGGAGACTGCGACCCTTTAGAATATCTAATGATGGACACGCATAGCCGATTAGTTGCGTGCGTCCATAAAATAATCGAAGGAAAGGAAGCCGTTTCCAGGTATTCAACTTAATCAAAGTACTACACATTTTACTATCGATTTAAGCTACTAATAAAATAAACTGTATGTCCGTGCCCGACGGTCGAAATTCTTTTTTTTATACTAACCATGTCCTAACAATTGCAAACACAACAAAAAAAATAACCATATCGATCGAACCGGCCGTTTCCTCGTGTTCTTACTATACTTTGTCCTACTGACTTTCGGCGGAGCGCCGTCCGAGGGCGGGGCTTTTCTGGGTTTTTTCTTTTTCGGGCATCTGAAGAAACCTAACGAACCTAACCTACCTACTTTTACTACCACAATTAGTATTTGGTGATCAAATCTAGGTGCATTTTTTGTGCAATAGGACGAATATAGTAGGACCACGAGGAAATAAGTGTCAAACCGTTCTCAAGTGATGCTCCCTACATGTGATAATAGATATTTATTTATATAGATATTTACGCATTTGTTTTTAGAGCTGGTAACACAGTAGCGGCAGCTGGCAATCTTATTATGTCTATATTGGAACATGCAACACCAGATACTTTTAAAGTAAAATTGATAACAGAAATGCTAGCATTAAATTCGTTGTATGAAGACTATCAAGTAAGTTGGTAAATAAAATGTCATGATTTTTTGATAACCTTTTGATGATGCTATATTAATTCCAGGAGTTGGAAGAAACTGTAACTCAGGCTCTCTCCTATATCGTCAACGAGGTGCTAAAGAAATCAGAGAAAGATAAAGAAAAGTTAGCTCCGGTCAGCGAGCAAGGCATACTGTCGCATATCAATTTAAAGAGATTCATAAAACAAATCAAAATTATACTCGACCGTCTGTTTTCTGATACAAGGAAAGACGAATCCGAAATTAAAACAGGAAAAGAAAAAGTATTACGAATAGAAGAATTTGTTGAGGTGTTATAAAAATGCCATTTTATTTGATAGTCATATATTGTACGGGGTGGTTTTAATATTTTTAAAGCGTAATATTTACATGGCACATTACTGAAATAAATAAACTACCAATGACAAAACATCCACAAGCTTTATTACATTTATTAGAGACAATCGATATAAATATGTAATGAATTACTTATTGTAAATAAAAAAGTATTTAAAACCTTATGTTCACGCAACGTGCAGCAGGCTGTAGAGGGCCAAGTTGAAGTACAGCAAGTGCACGACCAGCAGCAGAACTTTGTCGCGTCATTTCTTCTTCGCGTCTTTGATCCCCGCGCCAGCGTTGAACTTGAAGAAGATCACGTCACCGTCCTCCACCACGTAGTTTCGACCTGGGCCAATACATTAACAATTAGAGTAGAACACCATGGCATTATGGGCACCTAGAAATGATCATTCTACATTAATAATCTTGAAACAAAATATGGTGCCCATCGGTACGGTCTGAACAACGGAATGTTTACACTATATTTGAACAAGCGAATTTAAAAAATACAAGAATCCCAAAACGTATTGTTTATTATTTATTCCCAATATTCCGAATCAGTGACATCAGTGTCGCTATTGCCTAAGGCACTCGAATTCAATTCAATTCAATTCACTCGAGTGTCAAAATGAAAACTATTGCGAGTTCGTTAGGCAATAGCCCATAGTCTTTATATATTTAGAAAATTTTGGTATATCGCTTACGGTCGGCATTACTTCGTGTTTTACTCAAAGATACCAATGTCGAATTAATAAATTACTTTCCGTGAAGCAGATCTTATAAAAGCTGAAATCACCGGATAACAAACACTATCTGCCAAATTAATTTTGTCCTTTTTCTTTCATATGACAATGAAAATAAAATTGATACATTTAACTGTCAGTTAATTCAATCAAGGGATTGGATGAGTCAGGCTTAATCTATGTTACTAGCTTGAATCATACACGAAAAATAAATACTTTACTGTTTTCGTGTGAAAAGTTTCGTCACCTTGTTGGCGGTATTTCCCGGCGGACTTGCAGGCGGCCTCTGAGCCCTCCTCCTTGAAGTCCTTGAAGTGCATCACCTCGGCCATGATGAAGCCCTTCTCGAAGTCCGTGTGGATCCTACCGGCGGCCTGGGGCGCTTTCGTGCCTTTCTGCAAACATGTTTATTAAACTGTAACATAAGAGTGCATGTTCTTGAAATATTAAAAAAAGGTTTTGATAATTGTTTTAAAGTTTTTAATGTTCATAACCAAGGGGCGGAATTTTCATAGCAAAAATCAAACGTCAAGAGGGGGATTGACCAATGTGTTTTATCGACTATTGATGATTAATTGTCACTTAGCACATGTTTTTGGTAGTGAAATTAAAACTATAATGGGGGAGGCTTTTGCCCTGGAGTGAGAGACTCTAAGGTAGGTACCTAAAAAAAATATACATTAATAAAACGGGAACTAGTTTTATTTTGTTACAATTTTAAATATAAAACCAATACGGAAATATTAAACAGTATAACTGTTAGACTAACCTTCATTCAAAACAACAGAATCGAAGTCTATATCTGTACTAATTAGACTTTCATCTTGTCTGTAGTAAGTAAGAATCGTGGTTGTTTTCTCTACATTGTCATTTAAACTGGTCCTGTTTTCACTGTAGTAGATCTATTTATACGATGAAAAAGAGCGCCCTACCTAATTTGAAGTAACGGGAGCATATTTGTAGTGCTCGATAACGCCGTCTTGGTTGTATTCACTTTTTGATATTAAATCGGCATAATCGCGAATTTTGTAGTCCGGAATCATATCTAGTAAAATCGATAACTGGAATAGTCGATAAAACAAAATGGTCAATCCCTCTTGACGTTTGATTTTAGCTATGAAAATTCCGCCCCTTATTCATAACCTAGCCAAATCCAAGAATTTCGGATTTTTATTGCCAGTTGTTCGTATATCACGCAATAAGTATTAAGAAGTCCTAAATCCAAGCCGGCGCCGAAAAAGCGGGAGCCGAAGTTATCTAGAAAAACTTAAATACAGAAGAATTAAAGCAGGATCAATGTTGTTAAAATGAGAGCTCTAAGAAGTATGTGAGTACTCGTAGTGTGATCCATGAATGATGTGGATTGAAAGATGTAGTGACACGGAACGGAAAGCGTATATATGCCAAGATGGATTGGCCATTTAGAAAGGACGGATAAAAGAAGAGTTACGAAAAAGGTATGGCGAGCGGGAGTGAGTTTAGATGATTAAAAGCACCCGAAACCAACGTATAAGCATGAAAAGGTAGGCGAATTTAGTGGAAGCGAAAGAGGCATGTTCGAACCGGTGCACCTGGCATTCCAGTCTCTTCCTACCTCAATGTGAGACAGGCGTGAAGGTATTTATGTATGTATTATTAATTTTCTTAAATGCACGCGGACGAAGTCGCAGGCAAAATCTAGTTATATTACTCTTCCTGTAAAATCCAATCTGTATAAAGCGATTTCCCTAATGTACACCTTTAGAGCGTCAGATAAATATTGAATACTGCAAAATACATACAATGGTGGAACTACTACCGAAGTCTAAAAATGAAATGAGTTACTGTCGTTGATAATCCAAGAAAACAAACCACTATTATTTTTACGTAGATTCAAGCAATGGTACAATGTTCTGATGGCTTCGTTGACTATACCTGTATGATCCAAGCCTTGACTTCGTCAGCGCCAGCAGTAAAGAAGTACTCCAATTGTAAGGCTTTGTAACCTTGCACGATAATCTTATCCAACGCACTGAAAGCAAATTGGATTAAAACTAGTCAAGGACAAGTCAGGTCAGGTAGGTAGTCAGGTAGTCAGGAACAGCCGGCCAAATGGTCGTATAGGCGGTGTTACACATTTCAAATTCCAAATGTTATCGCAACTTGTTTATTGAATGCAAAATAAATTTAACCAAAAGTGGCAGATCACTGTATTTATAGAAATTATATTTGCATATTTTCAACATTCTTTTGAAATACAACAGATAGTCGTTTTATCGGAAGAATTCATAACAAATCATGAATAATGCAACATGGTCGTTTTTTTTTCGACTATTTTGTTTTTTAATCTATTGATAGTGCAACTCCTAAATCAAAATCACAAAGAAGCCAGACAAGTGTAAATGGGGCGGTACGAAACCATCGGTGCTAGATACTACGTTATGTATATACCCTTTTTAGTACAAGTTAAGTCCCTTTTTCACTAAGACACCAGAATTTTAAAATGTCTAAAAAAATATCTACCTGGTAATGCCATGTTCCTTCAAGAACGCTTGCTTCTCCTGAGCGTCCATATCCATCAATTTAGTTTCTAGCACGCCAGAGAAAGGCACCAGCGGCGCACCTGGGTCGTTTTTGTCGATCCATTCCTTGAGTTTAGGTAGCCTATAACAATATGTATCTCTATTTGATTCGTATGATTTCACCGCCTAAAGAGCAAACTGCACAGCAACTGAATAGTCCTTCGGAATTTTTAAATAAACAAATATTTAAATTTACCATTTATTCTTCTTCCTGATATAATCTTTTTCAGACAAATTGACGAGGTAAAGTGCTGGTTTCGATGTAATAAACAAGTACCTATTCAGTACTTCTATCTGTAACATACAAAGAAGACAGTGTGGTTGAAATAGATAAACAAAATTAAAATCCGATAAAGTAAATATTTACTGAAGTGAAAGGCTACAAACTATGTATCATGTGCAAAACTTGAACCTACATGAGATGTCTATTGAGATTACCCCATAGGATCACCCACAGCGTGACACACCTACAGTTGAAAAAGGCCCAACCGAATAATGTAAACGTCCCATCACATCAGTGTGTTCACTGGTTGAGACAGCCAGCAGAGATGTACAGCCAAAAACTTAATTTTGTGACCCACCTTAAGTCCAAAGTCATTCAGACATTCTACAGCAATATGAATGACTTGGCATCTCTAATGACATTTACGACTTCAAGCAATATATTTTTGAAGTGGGTCATAAATTAACGTTCGTGACCATAGGGATCAGTACTATGCATACCTCGGCCACGGTTCTATTAGTTTGTTTAACTTAGTAGTTATTACTTAGGTTTTATAAACTTACGTCAGCAGCGCTCCAATCACCAAAACGAATGTGTTTTTTCTCATCGACTAAATGCGCCTTTATCTTCACCAAAGCATCCTGTAACGTAACAAAATACGTTAAATAAATGTTCCATAATACGTTTTTTTCCTATAAGTTGATTTTATAATTCTAAAAGTAAATATGACAGGGTCGAAGTTGCATTAAGCAAAACTACGAGGGCGACACTGAAAGTTTTTAGATCTGGCCACTTGTAAACAATACAATAAAAAAATAAGTTTAAATTTTGAAAATGGAACTCTTTGCCAATTTTATTGAGTATATATTTTATTCATTTGTTATTTGTTTTACGATTTGGCGGCAAATTGAAAGTTGTCAGTGTCACGTCAGCATGAATTGAACGCGAGAAAATTTTCGCGCAATGATTTTTTATGACTTTCGATGTCATTTAAGTCAACAAGAAAGTTATGACAGACTACGATTGGCCTTTCACGATGAAGCCCCGTCTCGTGCCACTGTTTACAATTGGTTTAATGAGTTTAGAGAGATAAAAGAGTAACAATAGACAATTGTTTGCCACTTGTCTCGGAAAAAGTTCGGAAGAAACGACCTCGCAGTAGGATCCTCCTTCACCACGACAACGCCTCGTCACACACCGCCAAGCGAAAGATCGACTATTTGGCGACGTCAGACTTGGAATTACTGGGTCACCCGCCGTATAGCCCGGACCTCGCACCTTACGATTTTTATTTATTCCCGAAAATAAAAGAAAAACTTCGAGGAAAACGTTTTATGGACGCCGAGGAAGCTGTGGCTGAGTTTCAAAAGGCCCTCGAGGAGACCCCTAAGGACGAGTGGGCAAAGTGCTTTTGTCAGTGGTTCCATCGGATGCAGCGATGTATACTATTTGAAAAAATGTAATAAAGCTAATAACTTGCTAGTTTAATCAGTTTTTGATTTTCTAAGAACTTTCAGTTTGGCCCTCGTAACACTGGTTACACCATTACAATTGGCTGACAAGACGCACGTTACGATTCAAAAGAGCTGCTGCTACTGAATGAAAAAATGGCGAATGAAAGAAAACATGTAAAAAAACTAAATGAAGGTATTGGAATTTTGAACTAAGCTAAAAAGACGGTAGCTACCCGAGAAATCGGTTTATCTTTCTGAATGCGAGAGAAAGTAAGTATTGGCAAATAGATCAGTCGCTTGTTTTCAATCACTCATTAACGGTTAAACTAATTTGACTGTTTGGCGCACAGATCCATGTCCTGGAGCAAATAGGATGGCCAGGGGTAAAACGATAACATGGTAATAGCCAAACGAAATCGCTAGCAACGGCTATTACTTACATATTCGGGCTTAAGTTTCTTGTCACTGCCACGGTTGACGTTGCGCTCGAGCTTGTCTAGCGCAGCCAGCAGCTGTTCCTCGTCCTTCAGCCGCAGCTCCTCGCCGATGGTCTCCAGATCCCTCACGGGGTTTACCTCACCATCCACGTGGATCACGTCCTCGTCATCAAAGGCACCTAAAATAATGAACTTACATGCTTAAACATTTTAGTTCTGAGCTGGGAGCAGCTTTACAGCCGTTCCCAATTAGTATTGCATACGTATATAAGTTTATTCTAATTTACAATGTTAAAACCTTTAATAAAAGGATAGATTGGAATAGTAATCTGAATTAGATTACTTCATTCTTCACTTTTATTATTCGGAAGATGACAATTTTGCACCTGAAGTATCCTGATCTTTTTATGGTTTTGAATATTCTACAGCGTAAAAATACCGCCATTTTGCTTGGCACAAAAGACTCTAACGTTGTTTTGAAGTCTGCAATATTCACAAGTTACATTAAACAGCAGTTTGTGTGTAAAAATTAAAAACGTTGTTAGTAGCACTTATCTTTTTTTCCAAACTACTTTTATATGCGTTATAGTTAGAGAGAGACAGACAATATTTAAAAAAACAAACAACCAATTGGTGATAGTTACGACAAAGATTAAAGATGGCGTCGCAAGCTTTGATGTGAGACAAGAACGCGTTGCCCAGCCCCTGCCCCTCGGCTGCGCCCTTCACCAGCCCCGCGATGTCGACTACGTTCAGGAACGCTGGCACTTTACTGGAAACAGTAAGCCAATATATATTTTTTTCTGTAAGAGCTTCGGCTAATATACTCAAGTAAGAAGAGCAACAGTCAGTTTTACACTGTAGGCCAATTCAAATTTAAGTATCGATGATCATACCGCTTAATACGAAAAGATTGGCCCCTCCGTGAGATTACAGAGGACAGATAAAAAAGTTATAAGATCTTTAAAAAATCTTCTTGTACAAATTTTCGAACATTACATTGACTAGTTGGTCGGGGACGTTCCGCTCCCGCGTCTTGTAAACTGCAAACCATGAGAGGTCCTGAAGCCCGATTTACATTGGTCAAGGACAGTGGAGTGAAAAAATTGAAACCGATCCTATTTGGATCCACTGGCAAGGCGACTTGACTCGCTACTGTCCGATCGGTTTACACCGCTGCAACTGTACTGTCCCCTCGCCGCCGTGGATTGAATACACAGTACCTTACGATCATAATTTGACTCTAAGCGTATATATATTTCTGTATTTTATTTCGGCTTACCTCGCGGGCTTGTGGTACTCGCAGAGGTAGTCGTAACGCTCGTCAGGCACCGGTACCCTACTTGCTGAAACAATAATTATTTGGTTAGGCATAAGGCGTACAAGAAGAGTACTCAATAAAATCATAAAAAATAACAAATACCAACCTAACGAACGACTATGTATGCAAATGTCTAAGTAAGTAAAAACTCATTATAATGAATATTTTTAATTTTATAAATGTATGTCATTACAACGAAAATGCAATCTTCTTTGAACATAAAATTATACAATGTCAAATCAAAGTCAATAACCCAAAAAAATAATTGACAATTAATTAAACTATGCAGTTACCAACATACCTAACCTATTAGATTCTATTATAATATACTAAATTAAATAAAAACCGTTTATTTATGAAAATCTGAAGCCAGAGCCGAAATGCTAGTGCCTTCAATAGTGCTCAAAATGGTTCGCAAACGTTTTTTAGGACAACATGATGGATACTTGGCGAAGGGATTGTCCATTGTCCGCATACGTAAACCAACATTTATCATCAGCTTGCACCTGGCCTCGTACGTAGTAAAAGACTTTAAAAAAACATCCTTAAACGCCTTATCTAGCACGGCATTGTGTGTTTTAAGATACAAGGCTATGTGGAGAAGACCCGATAGCTTCACATTCAATCCTGGATACTTCGGTCTCAATACATTCACAGAGCAACATGCTTCGGTAATGACGTTTCCCAAAGTTTGCTCAAGGTAACCTATATGGGGCAAATTCTTAAGTGAAGGAAGTGAAAATATTTTTGAGTTTTTGAAAACAACTACATTATAGTAAAGCTGCGGTTTAGCTAAAAACTTTTTTAGGCAATAATCTGAACAAAATAAATAAGTTTTACCTTGAAAATTGGCTGCAAACTTACTGCTACCTCTTTCAATTTTTTGAGCTGGTAAGCTTTCTGCATATGATACAATACAAACTCCATTTTCGTAAACAAATGAAGCACTAATAGTTTTAACTACTGCCGGAATCTCGGGGATATTTACTGTTGACGCAGTTAAATAGTGGTTTGGATGAGCAAAAACCATGTTCATGTGTTCTGGACAAATCCAGTAATATTTGTTTTCAAATTGGACTACGCCCTCTTTATCGACAGGAAAACAATTATGCCTAAGAACATTTTTGCGAAGGCAAACTGGACACATATTTTTAAAATTGGACATTTTATCTTCAAATTCTTTGTTGGAAATACACATAATGCCTGCAGAGGTAATTTCTGTCCCGCTTTTTATTAAGTAATTATGAATTCTTGGCATAATCCAGTTAATTTTGTTAACAGCATTCTGAAAACACTGCCATCTTGATTTATTTCCGTTCAGAACATAAATATTTTGCAAGTCGTGTCTTACCCATTCTCTGAGATTGTTACATTTCTCTGACCAATCAGTGAATGTATTTTCAATAAAGGGTCGCGGATAAGGAGGTTTATACTTTAAAATATCCCAATAAACCTCAAGCTGTGAATTATTCAGAATAGTCTCTTTATAGCTAGAAATATCAAATATAATGAGTGGGTAGAGACCAATATTAAGGAGTTCCATTGCTTCCAAAGTGCTGTCGGGAAAACCATCAAACACAAAACCATTTGTGAATGAGCTATGCTCCATCACAACAACTTGGACAGCTTTAATTATTAATTCGGTTTCAATACAACGTCCTTCATTTAAAGCTCTCCTCATTTTAGACGCTAATTCTATCCAGTGTAAATGTTCAAGAACATAACGTAACACCATACCTCTTGAAATGCATAGCAATCCATATTTTTGGGCCAGTTTGATTGATAACGTGCTTTTCCCACACTTCGGTGTTCCAATTACACTGATTCTTAGCGGGAATGGGATGAAGTTTTTCATGTTATTATTGCTAATATACTTCAGCGGGTCAGATACAAATCTTTTAAAATTATTCATCCCTTGAAGAAAGTATAGGTTGGTCCGGTGTCCCACTGCATAAACCTTACCGTGAGACTGCATGACCTTATAAGGGTTTAAAATTGCATCAGGATTTTCGGAAATAAACACTGGACACATACGATTAAATTTGCTTGAAAATAAGTAACCTTCCGAAAGAAGACTTTCAATTTGATCAGGAGTAATTATGAATGTTTGCTCTAATAAAGAGCCATTCCTATTTCCTAAGATGTGGAGTTTTGATAAAACAATTCTCAAAACTTTATACAATGGTTTAGTGTTATTGACAGAGAATGACTTGATTTTTTGTTCGTACACCATATCCCTTAAAGTCTGAATATTCTCATCATCAGTCTCGTATGTACCTTCTACCCTGCTTTCAATCCTTTCCTGAACGTCAGAAGGTTTTTCCCATTCACTTAAATCAACAGGCTCTGGAAACTCCTCTATTATATCATTATAAGCTCCTTGCAACGTGTTAAATGGTGGTTCAGGTTCCGGTTCAGGTTCAGGTTCATGTTCAGTTTCGATATCCATATCGCCAGACGGTTTCATAATAGGCATATCGGCTGGCAATGCAGCTTCAATTAACTCGTCACAAAGTAGTTTGACAACTATGTTCTTTGTTATAAAATCTAGCCACTCCTGTTTTTTAATTTTAAACTTGCTTTTAGATATCGCTTTGGCTTCATTCATTTGGGTTTTCCATTTTTTGAACATTTGTTGTGCTCGTCTTTGAACAGCGACTTCCGATGATCCTTCTATTTCGATAATTAAGTCTGGAACACAGTAGCATGCCAGCATGTCCTCAACATCTGTAGGCAATTTGGGAAAGCCATCCAACACAAAGCCTGTGTTTGAAAAAGGCTTTTGAAACCATAGCTTTTTCAATAATTTTTGCATCAATAAAGATAAGAGTGGCGATCCACGTTCTAAGTAATTATCAATCATTCGTCTTAATTCGTTTTCATTAGAAAGAAGGTTAGCTTCAAGGTTTTCATTTTCTTCATCCATCAGGAGTTCTGTTGCATCACCCTCTTCGTCAATTGGCGTATCAGTGAACATATCTTCGTATTTACGGCCAACTTTTTTAAAATGTCGAGGCATTAAATACTCATTGATGATATCAGCAAAATCTACATAAACTAAACCCAGTTCTTTTGCTATGTATTTCGAAATTGTGGTCTTCCCACTCCCAATACATCCCATAACACAAATTCTTAAGCAAGGAATATTTTTGAATGGTTTGTTGTACATTGAATATTTAGTTGCATCTTTTACAAATCTCTCATTCAAACATACGTCTTTGGCAAAGAAATGAACCCTATTGTTATAGTTTATTGCAAATTCTGGCTTTCCTTGCCAAAGAACGCCATGTTCGAGAAACGTAATAGGACAATATACATGTGTATCACATAAGAAATAAGGCGCAGCAGACTCATTTTGATTATCGTCATCTTCTGGCATTCCTTCTTCTTCAGGTACACAAGGCAAGTAATAGCATTGACGTAATTTCAATAATACTTCTTCGGTCACTTCAACATCTGATTTATTTTCGAGTTCTATTTCTATGAAACCCTTGTTTACCATTTCGAGTTTAGTTTTAACGCCATCCCAATCTCCACGAAATTTATCAACCGATTCGGAAAATACGTTAACATCAGCACTCAAGTCAGGAATGGATGGTTCACCAAAAATTAGATTTAGGACACTGTCCAGATAATTATGAAGTATAATTTTTGAATGTAATAATTTCGCATCCGAAAGTTTTTTTGTCTGTAGCTTTACCTTAATTAATGGATCATTTGCCAATGTAAACCGTTCCTCGTAATCTTTAATACTATTTCTTATGATCATGTAATTATACATCAACTCCTGATCGATTTCCCTATTTTCCATTAATGATATGGTATAATCAGGCATATAGTTTAAAGCCGATAAAAATCCCCAAAGTTCTGGGTCTTCTGGAAACCCGTCAATGACCCATCTGCCATATTGTTTCTCATTATTCGTTTCATCGTATGTATTTGCGTCTATGTCGCTCAAAATTCTAACCATTTCAGTTATTAATTCTTCAGGAGTAGGTTCAATTTCGCTGTGTAAATCATTTGATACAATATACTTGTTGATAGCATCCGTTACATCCGTATCACCTATAGCTGGTATGGCTGGTTTTAAATTTGCTGTGATCAAATGTGAAGGAGCATGTATTAATAACATGTAATTATTTGACAAAGCTTGTTTAACTTGCTCCACATCATCAAGATAAGGTATAAACGACAATTCCTTTCGAAGCGTCTTATATTTCTCCACTTTTTTGTTCAGCATGCTTGGTGTAGGGGAAGGTTCTTTTTTTTCTTCTACTTGTTTTTGTACTTGTTCTTCTACGTGAACTCCCTGTTCCAGATTATGATCCCCTTCCAGATCAATTTCTCCTTCCACGGTAATTTCTTTCTCCGCAACCTTAGAAATTCTATCAGGAATAACCGTCGGAACGACCCCTGAAGGACACTTACTAACCTCTGGACTACAGACGCAACCCATCAACAGTAACGGATAGTATTCACGTAGATTTTTCAACGTTAATTTGTACCAAGCATCTTGTTGCCTCACCCTCTCCAATTCAGCACTTTGCCATTTAATCAATCTTTCATCCTCTATTGTCGCAATTATTTCTGATAGGATACTTTTTGAATATGCATCAAATTTTTTTTGTCTTTCAATTTCTTTAAATGTATTGTAGCAAATATATTGTGCATCAAAAAGCCATGACAGACATTTAGAAATCATCGATTTTCCTGAACTCTTAGTACCCATAACTATGGCCCTGCATGTAGGCTCCAAGTACTTAATTTTTAAATAAGGTCTCGGATTTTTAAAGAACTGTATCATTGAGGGAAGCGAGGACATGATATACACATGTCTAAACAGTGCAACGGCATATCTAGGATTTCCTACAACTGATTGCCTATTTTTAAGTTCAACAGGGCATCTACTATACCAAGGAGATGCATATCTATTGAAACGGACTCCATTGCATTGTGCAATTATCATATGTTCAAGAATAAATTGCCAAAAATCTTCTATTTCTTCTGGAGGATCTTCAAGCATCAAAGGTGTAGGAACAAGTACTGGGTTTAAGGGTAACAAAAGTAACTTCTCCGAAATTTGATGCATCATTTGATCAACTGTTGTACAACCATCTAATTTAATAATATTTTTTGGATCAAATTCTTGTAATTTATTTTCTATAAAAGTCAATAGGTGATTCCGAAAATTACACATTTGTTGTATAGAATTTTCTTTGTAGTTCATTGGTTGCCTACAGTTATATTTAGACCTGAAAACTTCCTTGTCAAGGTGTGTGTGAGAATCACTTATAGAATATTTAACAGGCCACCTTAAATCTGTTGAGATTTCAGCAGGCATCGACTCATGAGTGTTAGATTTACTAATATAATCAAGAAATGTGTGTTCTTTCTTATATACAGCATCTTTATCAGGGCAAGTGATGTAAATAATAATATCTGGTTTCATGGGCAAATTCATAACTTGCTTAAATTGGTTTAACAGTATGACTTTTTTGGAGTGCATTGATGTTTTTACAACAGATATCATATCAGAACACGTTTCTAATAAGAATGTTGGTAATACAACTGGTGGCTGCTCTTGTTCTTCCTCCACACGTTCTTCCTCCGGTACATGTTCTTCTTCCTGTTCGACAACCTCTTCACCTGAGGCACCACTAGTTAAAGATGTAACTGGAGAGTCTGTTGCTGCTTTCTTTACTTTTGGTTTCTTTTTCTTTAAGTTTACTAAAATATCATATAGCAGATCATCTACAACTGAAAGAGATTCTTCACCATTTAAACTGCTGATTACATACTTTTCACTCCAACTCGATGTCACAAGTGGCAAACCAGACAAAACATAGCCTCTATGCTTAATAGTAGGCGATTCCAACTTCTCTTTTATAATAGGAAAAATAACATCAAACTTGCAAGTCTTATTGTGCCTAAGGTTAAAGTCCAAACTTCTTCCAGTTTGGCTCTTTTGATCAATTTCATCGATAATTACATTTCGCGGACACATATGTATGCACTGAAACTTTTTAGATATGGCTTCACCCAGTGTGTATGCGCCTGTCCCTGGTTTGCTAAGAATAAGATAGCAGGTTGGTTTAGCATTTAGAAATATTTCCTGTGCATCAATGTCAGACCAGGCAGTATCAAAATTTGTGTCAGTAGGTAGGGGAGCACCAGTATTATTTAATCCCACTATTGCTGCTGCAAGTGGGGGGATCTTTTGGTCTTCCACTATTACATCCTTAATAATTGAGTCAATAGGTCCTCGGTAACTAGCAGTCTTGTCAACATTCACATCTTTTAAACCCACAATATCTTTGATATCCAAATTTGTTAAATATTTCTCAAATTCTGTCATTTTCAATGGCAATAATATAAATTCATTGGGCTTAAATTTGATTTGACAACTGTCACTAGATTGAGTTTTGTTAACAGCCAGTACAAACCAATAAAATGAGCAACTTTTAAAAATAAAGTTAAAAACTTGAAAAACAAAATAAATAAATATAATAGCATAAATTATTTAACATCAGGGATCAAAACCAGTATTAAATAAAATTGAAATATCTTCCTTACTTTGCAACAGTTCCTTGATATTTTCGATTGGAAGTTATAGGTAATAACACTATACTATTATATAAATTCACTGATGTTCAAAAATGTTCAATAATAAGCGAGATACCAAAATTGGTATTGTAGTATGGAAATAATACCAGTATACAATCCCTGTTTAAGATATAATAAAGGGATACTTATTTTCATTAGGATCAATGGTGCAGAATGGGAAGTTTTCTGCAGCAGCTTGGCTTTTTGTCAACACATTAAAAAATGTTGACTTCCCAACATTGGGAACTCCCACAATACCAACGCGCAGATTAGTTCCCACTCGTCCAATGAGCGGCTTTTTTTCTGGTTCTTCTACTTTCTTAGGCGGCATCCTAAAATACAATTATAATATTAGTCAACCCCTATGATATAAAAACGTATATAATTAAAATATTATAACTACAAGTATTTGAGAATAAAATACAAAATTACAGCGGGAAAATTAGCTTACAGAAATACAGGAATATGGTAATCCAGTACAAGGACTTTCATATACGGTAGAGGGGATTATTTTGAAAATTTTTGACCATAGATTTGCATAATAGTAATGCAAATGTTTAGTTTTGAGATGTTGCTGGATTTTTTTTAATGTACGGCTGTAACGGCAAGGCAGGGTATATAGAAAATATCCTGCCTTGCAATCAGGGTAAACCAAGAGTACCCGAAATGATCATATGAGAATGCGCAACCACAACATGCAGCCCTCGCCAACAGCAACGTGAAGGAAGAATCGCTGCGTATTGGTGGGCATTCTGGCCGGTCTCTGTCGGCAAGTCCTACATAAACCTCCTCGACCTCCCGGGCACTGGATGCAATGCGTAAATGCATTTTCGTAGGATAAAAAAGGAGTACTCGTGATAATTTACCGCAGTCGATAAATTAACCTCTTTCTAATATATTTTTTTCCTACGCTTACCTTGTGGACTGTATCACTTACACCTATGGGAAAACGAATAACGCGACGGCAAAATTGTACTTAAAACTGTAACTATTAGTTTATATCGAAAGTAATCCGGATTAGTGGATTAAAAAATATTGAAATGCCGTATGGCATTTGACGTAAGCACTTTTTTTTGGTTCGATTCTTCCTAAAGGGAAAGGCTAAGGGATCTGTAACCATACCGCCATGTCTAACGGTGGTAGAGATGGGCAACAGGAAACTTTCCTAAAATGGAAACTTTCCAACCCGAAAGTTTCATGAAATATTTCGGAAATGTTTTCAGAAGCGGAAGTTTACGGAAATATGCATGTTTATAAACATAATTTTACTATAGTACAGTTAGGAAATATTACAAAAGATATGTTTTTGTTCAAAAGTACCATAAAATTAAAGTATATACTTTGCATACATTTGAACAAAATCATAAATTTCGGTAAGTTTCTATAAGTTTCCATATATTCCAGCGAAAGTTTCTAAGTAAGTTTCCTAGAAATATGCCAATGGTTAAAATTTTTTGTTTATTTTAACATTTAGAACCGCAAGTAGTAACAAAGTTTTGGTATCTCAACAATTTATTTAAAAATATTTTGTTTCAGTTTTGTTTTTTTTTGTGAACATTTTAACGTTTTTATTGTTGTTTCAAGTATTGAAGTAAGACTCTTCGTATCGGATTCTTTGATTATTCAGCTATCGAGTGGTGTAATTGAATTTTGGATGTAGATGATAGAGTTGTAGTTGCAACATCAAACTGTATTCTCTGATTTTGTGATCTTCCTCCCACTATAAAAGCAAATTTAGACATATTCACATCAAAACACATAAATAAAATAAACATTCATAAAATCATTTAAGCTAAATAGCACTACGAGTACCATGACCACGACGTGCAAACCGTTAAAAATACCATATTCCCTCCAGTATTACCTTATCTCTCTTTCGCACTTGGGTGTCTGAATTACGTTAGTTTAGTACTCACTGAGTCATCGCGTGCGTGCGACGTTGCAGGGACGCGTGGTGAGCCAGAGAGGCACAAAAAGAGAGAGGGAAAGAGAGAATGAGTGTGAGATAAGGCTGCAATACCGTTTATCGTCCTGCAGCAATGTATTCACCTCAGTTTCGCGTCCTGGTCGTGTCGTGTGTTTTTTTTTTTTTTCAAACGATTGACAATGAAACCTCAGTCACTTGTTCGTAGCTATTTTAAAAAGAAAGAAGTGCTCGGCAAAGATGTGCAGGTGTGTCAGTTCTGTGATTTACAGTATCAGACAATAAACGCTACGCGTATGAAACAACACCTACTTAAGTGTAAAAACTGCCCACAAGAAGTAAAGGACTCATTTGATACTGCAGCTGCTGGTGCTCACAAAAACCATGGACTCCATGAGTCAACAATAATTCACTCAGACTCCGATGAAACTTCTAGCACTAACGTGCATCAAGCTACATCTCCGTCTGATGACGTAATGTGTTTCTACATGTTTTTCATTTATTTTTTTCCTAGCCTGTATGAGTGTCCCACTGCTGGGCAAAGGCCTCTCCCCTTGATCTCCATGAGTCCCTATTTGGTGCCTCTTCCGGCCAGTTGTTGAGGAATGCGTCCAAGTCGTCCCGCCATCTCCGTCAAGGCCTGCCCCGTTTACGCCGCCCTTTTTGCGGCACCCACTTGGTGGCTACGCTAGCCCATCGGTCCGGGACTCCGGGTGCATGCGGCAGACGTGACCGGCCCAATCCCCCTTAAGCCTGGCGGTTTTTTTCCTACGTCAGATATGCGTGTTTTGGAGCGTAGTGTGGTGTTCCGGATGCGATCTGTCTTTTTGACACCTAACATACTGCGCTCCATTACTCGTTGGCAAACCTTCAATTTGGACTTTTGACTCTCTGTGAGTGACCATGTTTGGGCACTGTAGGTTAGGACAGGCAGAATGCACATGTTGACGAGTTTTCGCTTGAGTGATAGGGGAAGGTTGCCCTTCATATATTCCTTCATGGACCAGTAGCTCTTCCAGGCGTTTTAGACACTGCGTTCGACTTCTTTGTCTTGCCTGTTGCTGAAAGAGACTAGCTGGCCCAAGGCCCAAGTATATGTACCTACTCGTCAACATAGTGTATTGTTTGCCCGTCTACCTCGACCCTACGTTTCATGCTGTTGGTCATCGCTTGAGTCTTGGTGCGGTTCATTTTAAGTCCAACTTGAAGGCTCGCCAAGCTCAGATCTTTGAGCATTGACTGGAGTTCTGCTGCTGAAGACGCGAAGAGAACAATATCGTCGGCGAAGCGAAGGTTTGACAACCTTCTGCCACCGACAACTATTCCTCTCGCCTCCCAGGAGACCGCCAGGCTCTTGAAAACTTCTTCAAGTACGCTGGTGAATAATTTTGGAGATAACGGGGTCTCCCTGTTTAACGCCTCGCTGTATTTGGAACGACTGGCCGGAAGACTGAAGCTTAACGTCTGCTGTACTATTGTCGTATATGTTTTTGATTAAATTGATGTAGGTGGGATTCATGTTTACATTCATTTAAAAGATTTAAGCCCTAAAATATACTAGGGTAATATTTCTAACTCGAAATTTCTGGAAACTTTCTATGAAACTTTCCATGTAATATATGCAATTTATTGGAAACTTAGAGAAAAATATATAGAAATGACATTCTAAGGAGTTCGTACTCACTAAAACATACGTACATGGTAAAATAGAAAATGTTTCGTTATATAAAAATATTTGGTTTCATACAAAACTTTTGTTATATTTGGTATGTTTCCATTTTAGGAAACATGCCATTCCGGAAATATTTCGAAAAGGTCGAAATTCCGGAAAAATCCCAACACTAAACGGTGGTATTCCACTTGTCCAAGATCTTTGTCCAATGTGTAGATATTTGAGTACCTTTTAACTCGAATTCGAGATTATATAAGGGTGGTATCCCACTTGTCCAAGATCTTCGTCCAATGTGCATTGCGTCTCACATTTTTTAAGCAAACTGTGAGACGCAAATACCTACACATTGGACAAAGATCTTGGATAAGTGGGATACCACCCTTATATAATATCGAATTCGAGTTAAAAGGTAGGATGAAGCCAAGTCTTCTGTGTTGCTTGAATATATATTACAAAAGGCCGAAGCCAAGTCTGTTTTCATTTTATTTTTCTTGATCCAGTTTATGAGGCCGAAGCCAAGTCATAGTCATAGAATCAATCATAGTCAAAGCCAAGTCATATTCATAGAATCAATCTAGTTTTCTGAATAAGTGACATTTCCATTATAGGTACAGGGTGAAATTTAAGTCGTGAATCGTAATCATGTTTTCCGTTAGTGCTGCTGATGACTAACACGAGGCACTAATAGGTATCACAATTAACGAGCTCCTTAATTAATTTTCTTTAAAAAGAGCAAGCTGATACCCAGTTATCATCACATGTGGTCACCCTACTCAACCACCACCACTCTACCAGTCTGAGCGAACAAAGACACCATGTCAAACCTAGGAGGAGGCATTTTACGCTTATTTATTCAAATAAATCGCTTTAATTTTCTTTTGAGAAATGTTTACAATGTTGACGTTATTGACGATTAATGCCAAAACACTATCCAGCCAGTAAATTGCAAAGAGTTTGAATATGTTCTCTTCGAACTTTGTGACAACTATCAGCTGTCGTAATGAAGGGTGTCCAAGAATTTTAAATAAATTAGGATAAAAATTAAACTTTGAGCTCAAAAAAAGAATGATTTATTTGAGTTACCAAATGGTGTAAGTGATTATTAGTCGAGTAAGGATTTAACTTACACGACTTAGATTTCACTCTGTAGATATATCTCCAACAGTCGATATTACGAAGTCATAAATAGGTTTAAAACAATTCCTGTTTTTCAGAAGTTGAGGAAGAGAGAGCGGGACATCGCTCATATTCTTGTAAATGCTCAAAAGGCTGTCTATAAGTACCATTATATCCAATGCAAAACTGCGACAGTCAAACAAGATATTATGATGCAAAGTTTCGGGAACATTATCATTACAATAAATACAAAACGGAGAGGGTAGGTACTACATTAATTTTATTTAAATGAGCATTAAAATGACAATGACCCATTCGCAAACGACATAATAATCGTGAAGAATTTTCTATTGGGGTAATTGTTGCTGTCAGTGAACCAAGGCCTGCCAATCTTATTATTAATTTTCGCATACCATTTATCTTTATTCTCAGTTATTTGATCCCAAAGACATTTTAAAATCGTGAGAAAGTTTCGCTTTAACGCCTTTAGTACACCTACGCGTTCACATACGGCAGCGAGTCTCTGCGAAACGATTGCGATAGCGAAGCCTCTGCGGAACGTTGGTACACTATAGTTTTTTTCGCATAGAAATGTTCGTGGATCGCGACTGGGTGAGTTAATAATTTCATGGTTATGCAAATAAATTAATATGAATATGAATATGACGTTATTTCAGGATGGCGTCCCAATCATCGCTTTCAGATTCAGAAGAGGTAGAATTGTTTTGGGTGCATGAAATAACCTCTGTCTCCTTCTTTTCTTGAATTGTCCTCCATACCACCTCTTTCTTGTACCTACGCATTTTTGTAATCCACGTGTCCAACTGCATATAACTCGGGATAACTCCAAATCAAATTCATCATCATTTCTATATTTTCGGCTTTCATTTTGCGAAATTCTGTCCGCTCAGACAGAACCACGTGGTGACGCGTTGTGATGTGAATTACCTACTACTAGCGGACTCCTGCATCTGTGTAACGACCATTTCGCATTCGCATGCGAAACACTACCGATTCCGCAGTCAAACTGTGTAAACAGTTTTGTGGAACAATGTATAACATCTAAAATTTGTGTTTGTTATAATAAATAAATAAATAATAAAATAAGGACGCAACTTTCTCATCCCGCCGTAGAGTGAGTGGAACATAGCGTATGCGAAATGCTGCCAGCAACGTACAGTTTTTTCGTTGCTTCGCTGTCGCATGCGAACGCGTAGGTGTACTAAAGGCGTAAATCAGGAACGATTTCCACGATTTTTGAAATTGTCGTAGTTATTATAAAGAACTGGTCTGTACATTTCTGTCTGTTTTTTTTTTTAATTTGTTTCATTAATATTTTCTTGCAAAGGAAAACGTACAGACATAGTCCATGATATCTACAACATATTAATTAATGGTAAAAATCGGACTCAGTTTAAGGGGAGAGAAACGTTATCGCATTTTGTATGGAAATGTTTAGCTTCACAAACCTGTTAAAGACTTTTCTTCTAGTTATGTTGGCATTATACTGCTAATAGGATTTCAAGGTAGGTAAGGTGGTTTGATACTTGTATACTTGATATTCCACCAAGTCGCGGTAGCCGGTAGCCCACGATCTAGTCCGCATAGAAGTCTTATTTCTCTGGGAATTATTCCATAAGTTTTAACCGACGAGCATTTAGCAACGAATAATTACTAAACGTTAATCGATACATTTTAAATCACAACTTATACTAACATAGGCCAAGTATTTTGTACACGTCAGCCGAAAGACGTCCACTGCCGGACATAGACCTCCCCCAAGGCTCTCCACTCAGGACGGTCTTGTGCTTTTCGCATCCACCGCGTTCCCGCGATCTTTTGTAGTACTTAGCGGCTTCGGAACCCTACACTGAGCATCCGGCGCGTTGCGTCGTCACAACGCTGTGATTTTAACATAGAGCGACGCACTTATATCGTGTGGCATGTCGTTCTAATTTATATGAAGAACAACGCAGCGGCGACGACGGAGCGCGCCGGGAACGGCCGTGTGGCACCTCTGTAACGAGACGGATGTAACAATAATGCGACCATTTCATGAAGTTGACATAAATCTCAACAATAGTGTACAAAGTTAAACGTTTATTATTTTGGGTTTTTAAATCATAAAGGTAATAAAATACCAATAATTTAAATTTAAATAATATGTATTTGTAACAACTAAGGTTAGTAAGATATGAATCTAACACTATGTTGTGAGCGCAGTCCATGATGGTGACATTGGCTGTGGATTCTGTAGATAGGACATGACCACAGCCGAAATTGACAGCATAAACGAGCTTACAATCTGAAAATGGACAAAATAACATTAACCTCCTTGAAAAAAGAAGTATAGATGAGTAACGAAACCCCATATAAAGATTTTTAAAAAATCACAGAAAATAATGGGCAAAATAGAACTCTATCACTGTCATTCTGCTGGCATGGTGCTCTATTTTGTCCTGCATACATCATTTTTGTACATATGGTAGTAACTCGTCAATGGATTGGATACCAGTTGAGTTCATAAATATGTACACACATTAGTCCCTTGTCACATGAAGGTCTGTGACAATTCATGTATGGCAGTTTAAACATGACATTAAATGGACAGGGTACTAAAGTGCACACATATTTATGAACTCAACTGTACATACCTTAAAATTAAATAATTTATGTAGAAGATTAACCCAAAATCGAATATTGAATTAGAAATCAATAAAAAACCTATCTATCGAATATATTTTATATTTTTATAGAAAACAGTGTAAGGGCCGTTGTTTGATCAGTAATGAAACTAACCAATTATTGAATTTTGAAAAAATAATGGAGAATTTGACACATTTCCTTAAGATTTAACCATTATTTACAGTTTTTAACGAATAGTTAGTTTAACTACTGATCAAACAACAGGCCCTTAGTCATAGATCAATTTCGTTATGGGATTTAAAGATAAAGTAAACAATTAATTTGCAACTTCTGTGTTATTATGATTATGAACCATGATTTATATACCTGCTTTGTATCATCAGAGACCCTGGAGTTGGCAAAACTAATGCTGGAGCAGAACACCGCGGTCCAGGCGCACCATTTTAAACGCATCATGAGACCACACATGGAGAAAACCATCCCTGAAAATAGAGACCAAAACAGTGATTAGTCTCTGCCAATAACAGCAGAGGATGTCTTTTGGCTGACATGATTTATAAGTTAATAAGTAAAAATGACAAGACTTTGTCTGGATCCTTTCCACATGGCTGAGGGTTGTGACCACCAAAGTGATTCTGTTAAATATAGCCCTCCACTGCACACTGCTTTTTGTTTAGTCTAATAGTGCTGGCTGGGATAGGACTGGTATAGTCTGACTTGGGTGGGATACTTTGAGTATATAGAACAGGAGTACTGGAGTACACATTGGCACCATTTTCCAAGCAAAAAAGTAAAGTTTTTGCTGCAGGGCAATACTACATATTTTTTTATAAATGGCTAACACACTAATGCAAATACCATTCTCATACCACACACCACACACCCCATAAACAAAAAAAAAGAAGATGTAAATAGGTGAAATCCAATATTTTTTTTGTCAGATTTCAGTTTATTTTTTAATTTTGTGACTAAGGAAACATTAACTTCCATTACGAGACAATGTAGACCCGCCCTTTTTACTCTATTTACTAATATTATTATGCTTTGGAAAAAATGCGATAGCTATACTGTGTGAAGTGATATAAAAACAAGAAGGTGAATACTGCGATGCCAGCTGATAGATGTTTGGAAGTGACAGATGTGCTGCACCATCCTCAAATGATTGGGGTAAGAGCAAGCATAAGCTGCTGATGATTATTATTGTAAATCATTATTGCAGAAAAACCTTGGAATAACATTATTATATACCGGGTGTACAATCCAAATGGGTCAGTATGGAGAAGTCGGAAACTATGAGAGATAGCGAGATCTGTTCTTAGGTACCATGACGTCGATTTTAGATTTAATAATAATAACATTCAAACTCTTTTATTAACTCTCATACATAAGATTATTATTATTATTATTCCATTAACTAGTGTTGTGCTTCTTGCGACTTGCAGAATTTATACACATTGATTTTGACCAGGTTCGATTCCCAGTTATGTATGAGAGTTAATAAAAAAGTTTGAATGTAATTATTATTAAATCTAAAATTGACGTCATGGTTCCTAAGAACAGATCTTGCTATCTCTCATAGTTTCCGACTACTCCATACTGACCCATTTGGATTGTACACCCTGTATATTACTTAACTCTTAAGGTATAACTTATTGTCCATATTGGCTAATATCTAAACAATGCAAAATAGTGCCTTCGCTATGGTCTAGATTTTTCGATTATTACTTGCGCACAGAATACTGAAGAAAAGCAATTAAGGAAATTTAGGTCATATCATACCCATAATGTTCATATAATCCGTAGTAAGGTCTTCGGCTGGTGCAGACGTGGATGGGGGCGGCTTATAACGACGCTCTCGGTCAGCTCTCCGCGGGTCGGATGTTAATTGCATCTAAAGATTTAGTAAACATTATTTTATAAATAAGATAAAGTAAAAGAAGGCTTCGAGTTTAGTAGCTTAAAGAACTTTCTTAGTTCTTACCTTTTGTAGTTTGAGAATTGGCCCACAAATAATTGAAATGTATACGTAACTGAAAAAACTTATAGTTTTTTGATCCCCGATTTCTTTGTATATTTTTTAATTAAATTAATTGCATGTAAGACTACAAGTAAAATTACTTATGTACATTATACTGTACTGTACGATTACGATTTCTGAAACGTCAACGTCAAAGCACAGACAGATTATGATTATGAAGAGATCATGGGATTTAGACATACCTTAATAATCTGTGCATGGGAATGTCTGTCAATGTCAAATTGTCAAACGTGACATACGAACGTCACGTCCTGGTTATTCATCTGTGGTCACGTCCGCCATTAAATTACAGATTACTATATAAAAAGGCTACTAAATAGGCCCATTCACGATCTTGCATTGCATTGCAGTCCGTCGCGATTAGTGATGTGCCGTTCCCGGGAATATTCCCTAGGTGGGAAAATTCCCGGGAATATTCTTAGGAATATTCCCACACAAAGGGAACATTGGGGAATTTTGAAAGTGTATAGGTTCACATATTGTGTGATTGAGGATTATGTCAAAACGTTATTCATTGAACTATTTACCGAGTCATTGAATGGTGTAACTCACTTGCGAAGGTAAATTCCCAGCCCTATATTTGAGGTTCGTTGGAGATGTGACGGGGCTAGCGTGTCTACACAGGTTGCATCCCACACTAGCACCAGCCCCATATTCCTATAACCAAAGTCATTCCGTCAGGTCTCTTGCCATACTTTCTGGAGATGCTTAAATAGGGCCGGTATGTTAATAGAGGCAACGGATGATGTCATTTAGTGCAGCATATCTTGAGATACGGCCAGCACTTCTCTCTCTCTCTTCTCTTCTCTCCTCTCTGGCAAGAAAGTCCGTCATGTCCTAGTCGATCGACATCACTTCCGCAGGGGCACCAGACATGTGGAGCACAGACCAGCTGGCCCATTGCCTAACCTGCCTGTTGTAATTTATTAGGAAATGCCAACCCAAATTTAAAATAATCATGTCATCCATAAAGTGTCTGCTAAATAAATGAAGATATTAAAACAAAACTATTGGGTCAAATACAAAAATACTGGATTGTCTCTTAAATGAATCTCTTAAAATTACCTATTCTTTGAATTATCCTGTCATCCCAATTCTTAATTAAATTAATATATTATTGAGGCCATTTATCTTTTCATTCATGTGTGATAAATCTTACTAAGTATAGAGTAAGTAGTAAGTATGTCATTGTGTTCAGCACAAACAAGAGTCATGCTAGTTCTGTATCAATTGTAAACTAGGTAATAAACAATAGTCAATTGCTTAAAATACTATCTCTGAAATAATAAATTATTGTATTGGGATTATTTGTTAACATTGTTAAAATCATCTATTATGACTTTGAAAAAAGACCACAGATAGTAAATAAACGTCTTTCCAAATAGCCTAGCCATTTTTACAGTTCCGCACCAGAATGGTAAAAAGGAAACCTTATTCTGTGTCTGTCTGTCTGTCTGTCTGTCTGTGTGTCTGTATGTATGTCACAGCAGTTTTTCTTTTAAACTATATAAGCCATCAACTTGAAATTTGGTATAATTCTATAACTTGCTTGCCCGCATCAGTTGTTGTAAAAACAATATACAATGACAACAACAATATGAAATTATTTATCTAAATATTTGAATATTTGAACGGGGGATTAAAAAATAAAAGTGATTTGATTTAAAATTAGACTGTCAAATTTTTCATTTTTTTACGAATCTGTATTAAAATTTAGGCTATTCCAAATGCACCTTACGGCATAGAAAATATTGTTCGTTACTAAATGAGTATTTTCTTATGCGTTTTCCAACAATATTATCGCAAATACGGAACCCTCGGTGCGCGAGTCCGATTCGCACTTGACCGGTTTTTTCCTAGTACAGTCGAGTTCATAAATATGTATACTCTTTAGTACCTTGTTACTTTAATCGCTGTGACAATTCATATACCTATGGCAGTTTAAACAGGACATTTTCAATAGAAAAGGTACCTACTAAAGTGTACACATATTTATGAACTCGAGTGTAAGTAGGTTACTTTTATTTAATAGATTTAAATAACAATAACACATTTAATCGTAAAATGCTTTAAATTAGAACATTATAAAAGCCTATTCTTGCGATAAAAAATGTAAAAGCAAGCAGTAGGTATTTAATTTAGGTGATAGTATTAATTCAGTAAAAATAGCATATTTTGAAGGAAAATTGTCTACAACAATGAAACTTAACACTTCATATTGGCACTAGGAATGAGGATCTGCCGAGTCCTACCAAAATTTAGGGGTCCCATCCCCATCGGGGGCAGGAAGAAATTTTACTAGGCGAGTGAAGTGTAATTTTGTAATGTATTTAGTTGCGCTGAATCGAATGAGACAATTACCATACATATAGGATTAATATTTTGCGAGATATGGAAGGATTTTGTTGGAAAAAATGAAAAGAAGGTAATATTTCAAGTCAAAAATAGGATTTATTCAGCAAAAACATGTTCATAGTTGATATTTGGTTTGGTTTGGGAAGACCCTAGCTTCCGATATAAGCCCAGTATCTAGAGGCGTGCCGCAGGGATCTATTTTGGGCCCCATTTTGTTTATCCTATATTGCAGCGATATAACACGAGCAGTTAAGTATTGTAAATACCATATTTACGCGGATGACTTACAACTATATATTTCATGCAATGCTAAAAATGTAAGCTCAGCGGTTTCTAAATTAAACGCAGATCTTAATGCAATCGATAACTGGTCACATAAAAACTCATTAGTCTTGAATCCGTCCAAATCGAAATACTTAATACTAGGTACCAAGCTACAAATACAAAAATTAGCATATAACAATCATGTAGTACACATAAATAATAATCCATTGGAGTATGTACAAGAGGCTCGTAACCTGGGGATAGAAATGGATGGAGAATTGAGATTTGAAACCCATCTTCTTAGTACCGTTCGCAGCTGTTTCTACAAATTAAAACTGCTTTATAAAATACGCGACTTTCTAGATGTAGAACTGAGACTTAGATTGTGTGATGCGCTAGTTTTGTCAAAGTTAAATTATTGTGACATCGTGTACGGGCCTCGTCTACTTGCGCGCACGCAGCGGTTGGTACAGCGCGTACAGAATGCTTGCGCGCGGTTCTGTTTCAATGTCCCACCACGCGCTCACATTACCCCGTTTATAAATCAAAACCGGATACTAAAAATGTCGACGCGTCAAAGACTACACTTAGCCACACTGATGTTCGGTGTCGTGCATTGGCAGCAGCCCTCGTACCTCTTCGACAAGCTTACTTGGTCCAACAACGCCAGGTCCTCTCAAGTCAGGTCAGCGAGATTCCTCCAGCTCGTGTGCCCGCCGCACCACTCGGCTGCATTCCGCGGCAGCTTCCGTTACGCCGCCACGAAGTGCTGGAACAGTCTCCCTCCTCCGCTCCGTGCCCTAAAAACAACGGGAGTTTTTAAGACGAAATGTCGGATTTTTGTGCTTGAGGCGCAGATTGGGCAATGAAGCGAGTCATTAGGTTTAGGTCTTTATAATATCTATGTTATATAATCGTGAATCTATTTATTACTTTAATATATTCTTAGTACATTTCTATCTATAAAACTATTTAAAAACGAAATCATTAAATTACCTTCTTGTCCCATGTTCTTTTTGTATTTTCGCAAACGTCGCGTCTCTTGGAGCGGTGGCAGGCATGGCCGACTTCCACGTTCGGCCGGGTTGCCGAGTGATTGAGAAATGGCGCATGCTATGGCAACTTAGTACATTAGAGGTGGTTCGCTTTTTTTTGTTTTTTTTTTAAATTATGACAAAACTAATATTGCGCTTGGATTAAGCAATAATGGACTCTTGGTCAACGGAGTAAGCACTTCGACGCACGCCTTATTAATTGTGTCGTTCTGTGGCGCCATCTTCATTAGGTGTCGAAAAAGTTTTAGTCCGGCTTTAAAGTCAGTGTTGCTGATGGTTTAAAAAAAACGCTCTTGAGAACGATACAAAAACGTAATGATAATGCAAAAAAAGAAATGTATTACTTTTGTTATTTTGATAAATATATATTATACGTTATGAAAATGCAAAAATATATAATTTATGACAGTTTGTATTGAATCGATATGACAACACAATAAGTTACTTGTCTGTCTTGACATTTTTGACATTGTTCAAAGAAATTTTCTTGAATTACTTAAATTGAATTTCAGGGAGAAATATAATAACAAAAGATTACAAATTAAATTGTGCTGCGTACCTGGGTGCAATAATCGGACCGTAGACGGTAATTCACTACACTTTTTTCGTTAAACACAGATTCAAAGGTATTCAGAAAAAAATTAAAGGACAATTCTATTATTGGTCGTACTATTAATATCATTAATGGGAAAATGTGTCTGTCTCTCTGTCTTTTAGACTTCCCTGAACTAATTTGGATGAGTACAAAGTAATACCTATTTACTTTTAATTTCCGTTTTTTTATAGTTCTATAGGGAATAGCGATCGATATACGATATGGAAGTGGATGAAGTTAAGGGCAATATTTATGAATACAATTAATGGTAATTGTGCATGTCTGAAATACTTTCATGGTTAAACCTTCAATAGTTTTGATGGAATTTAGCATGACCCGATTTGTTGACATTTGTTGGTGACCCCAAGAGACTACTTTAATTCCTAATCCCGTGACCGGGCAGAGAGCATCCACGCGCGCTGCCATTGAGCTGCGTGCTTCAACTCAGGCGATAGGTATAGACCATAGCGAATAGCGATACACGTGTTCTGCAATGACGTAGTCGCAGGGAAAATCTAGATATAGCTAAACTAAAGATACAATTTAAATGAAATAATAGTTAACATAATCTTTTTAGTGTTTAGAGGTCAAACTACCCTTATAGTTTCGCCATGTCCGTCTGTCTGTCTGAACCTATGAAATATACAAAGATAAAATTTCAACCAACAACCCACCCGAATTAATGACCCCACCCACCCCACAATATATACCGCGGTTCGGATCCAAGGTTGTATAAAAATTGAAGGATGTTTGTCTTTCAGACACATATGCTCGTCCATACTTCCCTAATTTAGATAAAATTTGGCACTCAATTACAACGTATCCTCAACGATAGTACCCGAGAGAAAAGCGATAAACGAGTTCTATACGAATGCAGTCGCTGGCAAAAGCTAATGCTAATGCTATTTGTAATAAAGTAATAATTTAATATATATTTTTTAATAATTACGTATATGTTATGCGACATCGAAATAGCACTAGGTATTTATTTTATGCATTTTAATATAGGCACGTCTACTTCACTAAAATGCTTTTGATGAATACAAAGTAGGTACCTAATCTTCATTTCCGATTAGTTCTATAGCGATATACGATATCTAGGTGGTTAATGCCTTTAAAGTTTGTCAGACCCAGGACGACGACCATTTGCGACACGTGATTTAGTTTTTTTTTTATGGGCTAGGGAAAACAAACAAGCACACATGGTACCTGATGGCAAGTGGAATCAGAGATATACGGTTGCATTCAAAAGACTATAATAATCTTAAGACTTTCAATCCTAAACCTTTAATGTTTTACTGACCGACCTGGGTTCCTTTTCTATTAACATTTTCTATCGCAAGGGATAGTCGATAAACACTTGGATCTGTTGCAGAGCATTGTTTTTAATGAGAACAAGGAAGCAGACGAGCAAGCGAGCCACCTGATGCTAATTGATCATCGCGATATATACTTAAACGCCCGCAACACCAGAGGAGATGCCGGTCTTTGAGAAAAGAGTAGACTGGTTTTTCGAAAGCCCCAAGTCGTATTGGTTCGGAAATACAGACGCCAAGAGTTGATTCCACATAATATACATAAAATGCGTTTCTCGTTCCATCGGAAGATTTTTAGGTTATAGGTACCTACTCCTTTCATCAGTTTTTCAGCCCCAGGCCCGGGAGAGGGACTTCAATCAGAAATTTAATAGCATTAATCGTGTTCCGGGATCACCTAGTGGTAAACGTGTTCTACGCTGACGAAGTTGCGGGCAAACTCTTCATATTCATAATGGAGATACCTATTGCCATCCTGATTGTAATGAAATTTTGCATAAGTAAGTTGGACCCCGAGAAAAAGACGTAGGATGATTTTATGTTGCATGGTTTCCAAGGGAACAGCGATAAACAAGTTTCACTTAAATAAAGTACTTAGCGCGCAAAGTCTTGTATAATTATAAATAAGAGAGTGTGGCTGTCTGTTTGTCTGTAACGCTCCGCTGTCACGGCTGAACCAATACCTACTTACTTACTTTGTTACTTTTATTAGTAAAACTTGCAGGAGGAGGGTAGTGCTTTTGACCGGTATATATGTTATGTGCAACCGTACCTTTAAGACCAAATTTGGCTTTGCCAGTCACCTTCGCTCACACCAAGGACATACACCTAAGGATGTTTTTTTATCCCAGACAATAGAACAGTTCCGGAAGGAATAATGATAAACGACTTCTATGCGGACGGAGAGTGTTTTATTGGATAGGTATTGCCTTGGACAAGCCATCCATCGAAGAAAATATACGACAGGGTTAGCCTAGTTGATAGTTAATGACTAGTGACCGTGTTTCTGGCTCTCCACAGATGAAGTTGCGGGCACAAAGCTAGTTTTATATAATTCAATTACTACTTTTTGAGGCGTGTTATCAATATAATATCCTTTTAAATAAATAAACTGTCAAGATTGCTCGCGAGAAGGATCCCCTGTTACCGTACCACTAGAAAATCGTAAAGAAGGTGCTTAATTTTTGAAAGGAAATGTCAATTAAATACACTTTTTGAGATGATTAGGTACAGGATTCAGGCGTAAATTGCTCTAGCGTATATTTATTGAGAATTGGGAACCCAAAAGAGAAGAGCTTAAAACACATTATATATATTTTTATTCCAGACGTTTTATCCTTGAGTCCTTGTGGTGGTTACTGCTGACATTGGTTGCGGGTATTGAGCGCTGGTGCCTCTGTATTTACTATTAGCGTAAAGGTGGCTGTCAAAACATAGGTAATGTTCATCCGACGTTATTTATTAAGTCTGATCAGATTGAGATCTGATAGCTAAGTATATTAGAAGAAAGTAGTAAAACACCCCTATACGAAGGTACACAAGACGCTTGCAGCGGGTGATCTTTTTAGTTAGTTAAGTTGCTTTGCATAATATTTTTACTCTAGGTAGTGACGTGATCGAAATCCCATTTCTGACACCTTGATGAATAAAACTCTAGTAATATTAGATTAGTCGCATGTTATAATTATCAGACGAAAATAATAGACAAAGTGGTATTCAGAATACAATGGAGGTACAATAGATTAGACAAGGTATAAAAATGGCTCATATCATCATACTTGTCGCATAGTTACAAATGCCCTCTGTTAAAAGAGGCTTGTATATATCAAGAAAAAAAATTTGTATATTTAATAATGATGAAAGTTAGAAATATCTATTTAGAAGACAGCGTTTGTTTGTTTGTTTGTGTTTTTGACGTCTGATTGTAACTAGGTAGGCATTCAAATCTTTAGACAGGAACTAATATTTTACAGCAGATATTGATATTAATTTAATACTCTTGATTGGTACGTTTGACACCTTATTACACGACTGCCCAAAAACGGGAGTGTAATGTTTTTAGGGTTCATGTATGTATGTATGTATGTATGATTCTACATTCCACCATAACTTCTAAACTCCTGAGCCGATTTAGATGTGTGTGGTATCGTTAGAATCCTTTCTTCTTACCGGCTGACATTTATATGACAGCCCAAAAAAAGGAGTTTAATGTTTTTAGGGTTCATGTATGTATGTACCTATGTAAGTATGTATGATTCTTTATTCGACGATAACTTCTAAATTCCTGAGCCGATTTAGATGTGTGTGGTATCGTTAGAATCCTTTCTTCTTCCCGGCTGACATTTATACGACTGCCCAAAAAAAGGAGTCTAATGTTTTTAGGGGTTCATGTCTGTATATAAATGTAGGTAAGTATGTATGTATGATTATTTTATTCCACGATAACTTCTTAACGCCTGAGCCAATTTAAATGTGTGTGGTATCATTAGAATCCTTTCATCTTTCTGGGTGACATAGGATACCTAAACTGTTAAAAATATAATAATGGCAAAATGTCAATAATTTATGTAAAAAAAAAGTCTTTTTAATCATATTACAATATGGGTATAATTTAAAAGATCTTAATGTGACCATTTCAAATATATACGAATATAGTAGCATTAATAAACGGGTTTATCTGTAAAACGTGACAAATACTAGAAAATACTTACATCTATTAGGTACTTCAAGCACATATTCATGTACATAAAAAATAAAGTCGGGTTGTTTAATAAAACATTTTTATTAAAACTAGGCTTTATAAGGCACTAAAAATGCTTAAAATTAAAAACATAACTGGTGTTAATATTAATCCACAAAGTAAAAAATTAGCTTTATTTTTTGACAAGGACGAAAAAGATGTTGTTAGTATACCTATTTCGTAATGCAATCGAGGGAATGTTTTATACCGAGACGATGCGCTTAAAAGTCCCGCGATAACATTAAAAAAATATACTAACAACACCAGTTTTTTATTATTTTTATTATTTAAGGTTAGGTATTTGAATCGGTTCAGAAGCTAGTTTCATGAGTTATGAATAAGATGGGACCTGATTAAAAGCTGATAGTAATACTCACTAATTATAATATTTATAATACACTTTATAATTTCTAGGTTAACAAGAGATTCTCGGAGGCTGTGCCAGGTGCAAGGAAAAGTGTCCCAGTTTTAGAATACTTATTTACACACGACTTAACTATTCAAGGAATTGTTATGAGGAGAGGAATGGAATTTCGAGGAAATGAAAAACAAATGCGACTGGGTACATACGTTACTTACATTTTTATAAAATAACAGTTGGCTAACTAGGTAGATTTGTAACATTTTGGGGGAAGCTGGAAATTTCGTTCAAAAAATTTGAAACAGCCATTAAATGCATGTTAGTCACAAATCGTTGTGACTAACATGCATTTACTATGCTCACCAAAATGACCGATTTTCACTGATTTCTAGAAATTTGTACCATTAGTGTACCATTGACTCCGGGTGGTAAGATGAAGAAATAACATGATCAAAATCCTACGTCTAACCTCACGTTAAATAAAACTCTTGTAATGCGTGAAAATTATAGATAACTAGCTTCTGCCCGCGACTTCGTCTGCGTAGACTTCAGAATTTTATCTTACCAGGATGAATAAAGTTTATCCTTACCGAACCGAGAACGAAAAATAAAGCTTATAATTGCGCTGTATAGGGAAAATCGCTAAACCAAACTCTACTGCTCACTAGTGACTAGGTTGACGCAACCCTATCATCAGGGTTATGGTTACGTAACAAAATGGTAAACAAGGAACCTTTATGGAGAGACTCCCATTCCCATTCACTCCCATTTTTATCACATACAACATGGACTTTAAACTCATTACCCTCTTTTGACTTCGCAATCTGGTACAAACATCAATAAGTGTAGGTTAGGTTCATGAGTATAGTTATGGATTAATGAGATAAGAATTGATTAAAAGCTGAGGAGCAAAAATACCGGGTCAGAGTGCGTTTTTCATACAAACGAGACTATTTCGAAGCCTCGCCAGGGGTTATTTTGAGTGAGTTTTAATGGTGGATACTGCGAGGTTCTTAAGATACCTAACTGATCACAACCAGTTAACACCACAGCGGGAGAGTTTGGGTCAGCACTTGGATTTCCTTACATTTTATTGCCATTATAGATGTTTTTCTGAACATGCACAATTCCGGCGTTAACAGCAGATTCATTCAGTTGGGTATCCTAGGCACTCTGGAAGTCCTATATCGATACTCGGGGCATTCATTAACAGATTTCACTAAAAGCATTCTCTGGCGTGGAATCAAGGCTTCGAAATAGCCTCTTTAGTATGAAAAACGCACTCTGACCCGTTATTTTTGCTCCTGAGTGTAGTACTTACTTATAATACAGTTTTATTATTTTTAGGTGACAAGAAATTCTTAGAAGCTGTTGTGTTCAGAGCAAGGAAATATGACCCAGTTATAACTAGAATACCTACTTATTTGCACAAAGATTCTGTCTCGTATTATTTGTGAGAATATCGAAACCAAATAGTACTTATGCCAATTAAAACATAAAAGATTGTCATAATCACTTGCAGTGAAGACCAGGGCGGCTAGCGTAAGTCATAATCCCTCACTACCTAGTCTGCAACGAAAGAGAATACCGAACTCAAATAACAGATCCCCGGTCATCATCAAAATCGGGGTGATTACACAAAAGATCCCCACCACACAGGACCCCACCAAGAAGATAAGATAAGACAAAATCATCAAAATCAATATTTCTAAGAATGATCCTGAAGACTATAATGTCATGTGGAGAATATAATGCAATGCAAGATCCGTTCAATTACCTACTCGAGGAATTAATCATAAAGAGAGTAAGGAAATATCGAGGAAATGAAAAATAATTGCATAAGTTATTTACATTTCAAAAAAATAAGCGTTTGCTAAGAAGATTTGTATGATTTTGGCGAGGGCAGGGATATCCCTGGAGTTCCATAATTCTAGTTACATATGGAACAATCGGTACATATATAAATGTCAAATAAGTTATCCCAATAGTTCCATATGGAACTACACACTAGGCTTAACATCTGGTTTTGATTTTAATTTAGTTTTAAATCAGTTGAGTATCTAGATGTGCTCTAACAAAAACAGGTTGCGTAGTTGCCCATACTTATACTACTGTTGAAGTCTTTGGCATGAATACCCGCCCCCGTACCGGAGCTCATTTTTGAACCATCCGTGTACCGTATCGCGTTGTCTTCCTCTGATAGGTGCAACCCATCCTTCCATTCATCCCTTGTCGGAACGTGGACATTGAAGTTCCTCCGGAATACATACTTGGGCTGCATTTTATCGCAGCCCATCGTCAGTATTCAGTCTGGAGCAACATTGTGTGCTATTAAGTAGTAAGTACTTACTACTTATATTATATAGTAAAGTTTAACCCGAGTCATCAAGAGTCATTAAGGCGCATCCACCACCTGTTAGTCACTGCCTGTCAAAATTTGCGCGGGGAGTCGGATTGCCCTGAGCTCGTAGAACGAGTCGTGAGGCTCTTTGTCCCTGAAACATCGCGAATAACGCTTAGGCCGCCTGCGCGTCCACTGTTGGCTGCGCCGCCGGCGCGCACGGTGTCGCGAAGGAACTTGCCCGTACTCCGGGTCTTGACGCGGTTGAATATGCTTATGGTATCAGTACCTGAATGTGATTTGTTTGCGTGGCGATGGGCAGCTGTGTGTCGTGAATGTCTAAGATTTTGCGAGATGATGGATGATAGGCCATCTAGTATTAATTGACTTCTGTTTTTAATTTATTATCTCTACCATTTGTTATTATTACTGAAGTTTCTCAGTGTATATATATGGTCATACTGTAATGCCGTGTAAATTAATTTGAATAAATAAATACATAAATAAATACATTCTAATTAGATAGGTAGGCCAATTTGTATTGAAAACTTGTCAGTTGACCCAAGTTTTTGTTTTTGTTATGCATTTAGCATGTATATTTTAAACAAATGTACCTAATAGGTTTAAACAGAATAAGCTTAAATGTAATAAATGATTTATTCACATATTCATATGTTTACATGACATGGTAATTAGTTGGACTCTTCGAACTCTCAAAATAGGTAGTTGCGCTGCGGCCACATCAGAATCTGTGAGATTTGAAAAATATTCGTGATACAAGTAGTTAGTTACTTGTTGTGCAGAATCTTTCTTTCTTTATGTTAAAAAAGGGATGCCTTTAGATATGGCCGCAGCATTAGGAAGACCCATTAAATATATGATCCTCAAAGATTATTAGTTAAAAAGCTATTAAAAACCACTTGGAAGTTAAATTGAAATTCTGTATGTACAATAGTATTTTTTTAGAACTTGGTGATAGCAATAAACCGCTAAATGTGGGGATACCGGAACTTATAACTTTGTCGCTCTAGAGGAATCCTGTATTCAGTGGACGTCTTTCGGCTGAAATGATGAGGTTTACTTCTCACTGGTTTATATTCAAATAAGAACTGATCAGGCGGTGTGGCGTACTAATTAAAATTGAAATTTGTTTATACATGTATCAATCGTTCCGCGAATGAACGATGTGTTAAAAGATAAATTATATTGCAGGTGCGCCAATTTATTCAATAAAAACGTATCTCGTCGACTAGATTAATGTCGTCTATTTTCTTTGAAGTCCATCAGTTCTTAATGTAAAACATTGTCATCACGCCTGGTATGTTCTTTTTTGTTTTACTTACTCCAAACTTTAACCCCTTTTTTATGAATCTTAACAGCGTTTAAAGCCATAATAGTTAATGTGTGCCAACAGCGCGTCTTAACTATTATTGGTCTTTGAATACCTGTTGTGGTTTTGTATGAATAAAGGGGTGGCGAATAGCTTACGTATGTGGTTATGTATACGTACATGCTTACACACACATATGCACAGTATTAGTTCCATTAACACGAACTAGATGGCAGGCACCACTTACTACAATGTTGCTATACGAACCAAAAATAACGCTGAGTTGCCAGTCTATATCCCAGTATACAATAGTAGTCTTTGAAATGGCGGTACTTTCGTTTCGCTATGTTGCTTGTTGGGTGGCTGCTGCTATATACGAGTCAAGCACATTACTTTTTTCTTTTTTATTTGTAAAATTAGTTACTTTTTTACTGTTAAATCTGGGAATGTAGCGTATATCATTTTTTGGAATATATGAAACTGGTAATATGCGTAATCCATACCTTTGAAATTGAAACTGGCCGTCACTTGCAACGATCCAACAGGAAATGGTTGTGTTGTTCTGGTGTTGTCACACAAAAACTTTATTAGTACCTATTTTTTTTTAAGGGTTTTAAGCTTAAAACAAATATTAATTTATTATATTTTTATTTATTCATCTATGTATAAAATTGTCGCTAATGTTTGTAATGTTACCTGTTACCTGTTTACTGTTACCCGTTTTTTTTGTCTGTTTTAGGTTAGTTTTAAGTCAGGGTCCCTCTGAAAATCAGCGCCGCAGTTTAACTGCGGCACAATGCTGAGAGGGATCCTATTCAACATATTATTATTGTCCTTTAATTTTTTCCATTGTTTTCTTTTGTGTGTTGAATAAATATTTTCTATTCTATTCTATTCTATATTACATACGTACTCGTACCTAGTGTAAAAGTTTTCCAATTGTTTTAGCTGATTAAAACATGATATTTTTTTCTTTTTTCCGCAATTTTTCCAACAATGCGTATATATGATCTCCGGCTGCGCTTGTATGTCCCACATTTTTTTTCGAAACCCGTAGATTAGCGTAGGTACTTGTATTATGTGTGTTAGAAAAGCGAACTTATGCCTATATAAGGGATCTCTTTCAGTTTACCATTGAGCGATTGAGAAAAAATAATAACAAGGAATAGCCAAATAAATACCCACGGTCACGGACTTTAATTAATGTACCACTATAGAACCATGTCGTATGACTTCCAATTAATTCCCATATTATTTCTATCTCGTCACTTGACACTGTCATTGTGACAGGGTTCCATAGTGGCATAACAATCAAAGTCCGTGACTGTACCTATAACACTAAAAGAAATAAAGGTAAATATATTGAATCCAAATTAATATAGTTGTAAATATCAATAAATACATAGCTAAGGATAACTACGCCTTTGTGCGTACTTCTGGGTGGTTTGGTCCTCCGGGCTTGATGCAAAACTAACATAACCTAAACCTACCTTCGAATTACTATGTAATTACTTGTGGGAAAAAGTGCGACTGAGATAGAAATAGAACGGAAAAAAAACCCACTGGGAAAAAAGTCGAACAACAAGAAAAATTACTGTAATAAAATCATACGGTGAAAAATAAAATTGAGTAATATCGCGTTCGGGGAAAAATGCGAAAGGAATTTTTACTACAAAGAAATAATGAGTTCGGGAGAATAATCTAACAAACGGAGTTAACGTTAGTCGTTAATCTAACTCGTGATTGCATTTTACATTTCGTTGCGTTAGTAATTTACTTATTAACAAAAATTACTGATTCTAACGACAATATATTTCCAAATGCTCCAAAATATACCGTTAGTTACTTGTTCAGTGCCGCTATACTTCTCTTTACATATCAGTAAGTATAATTACTACAAAAAAACCGGCCAAGTGCAAGTCGGACTCGCGCACGTAGGGTTCCGTACCACTATACATCTAAATAAATGTTTTTCTTTATTCTTTATTATATTGGAGTTGATTGAATGAAAGGTAAAGTGCGGTTTACGATTTATAACGTATTAAAAAAAAACTAATTATGAGATCTCGTTCAAACCAATTTTCGGTGGAAGTTTGCATGGTAATGTACATCATATATTATTTTTACATTTATCATTCATTCACATTCACATTTTTCCACTTTGGAAGCGTCTCTCGCGCAAACTAATCAGTTTAGAAAAAAATAATATTAAAAACCTCAATATCATTTTTGAAGACCTATCCATAGATACCCCACACGTATGGGTTTGATGAAAAAAAAAATTGAGTTTCAGTTCTAAGTATGGGGAACCCCAAAAATGTATTGTTTTTTTTCTATTTTTCTATCTTAATGCGGTTCACCGAACACATCTACTTACAAAGTTTCCATACTATAGTCTTATAGTTACAGACTAAAGTGGCTGTGGCATACGGACGGACAGACGGACGGACGGACAGACATGACGAATCTATAAGGGTTCCGTTTTTTGCCATTTGGCTACGGAACCCTAAAAAGGCCACTTTTAGCAATATTTGTGGCCGATTGGTGACGATCACTACTACAAAATTCCTCGTCCATATTATTGCGGACTCGGGTCGTGAAAAAGTTCACATTGATTGCTTTACAGGAGCATATATGTATAGGGGAAGCCCGGGCAAGATGCATAACCCAGGTAAGAAGAATAATCGTTTTTACCAAAAATCTATAATAGATGGCGTTACTGGACTTGCACCCGTTGGTAAAGCAGCGACCCTGTGACGCCATGACAGTGCCGTCAAAACAATACACGTGCGAACTTGTTGTCTAAACAAAAATAAAAGTTTTCTGCTGTTTTGTTAAGATTTTTCAGAAGGTTTGTGTTTAAAAAAATTACATAATGTGTCAAGTGTTTGTAGATAATTTTTGTTGATTGATTACGTGTTTATTTAAGTTTAATTTACGATTGTTACTTTTTATTTACCAGTTCAAGGATTCATTTGCATAGGTAAATTTCAAATATTGGCCTTTTGGGCAAGATGAATATGGGTAAAACGGATAGGTATTCCTTTTGCCCGTATGGTGAAATTATTAATTTTACAAGTTATTTGATAATAAAAGTTATTCTTATGTATTTAAAAGTTTTATTTAAGGTTTTAATATGTTAATAGGTAGTGGTAACTATTTGCTAGACTTATGTTTTCACTTATATAATGGCACGACATTTTTTTAGATGGTGTTCAAATACAAACGCAAAACTAATCGAGCATCATGGACAGAAGAAGCACTCGAGGGAGCGATAAAGGATGTAAAAGAAAAAGGGCAATCTATTAACTCTACGGCATCTAAATTTGGAATCCCATTTTCAACTTTATATCGACATGTAAAGACAGGAAGTAAGTCTAAAAAATTGGGAAGGTTTACCACGGTGTTTACGTCAGAACAAGAAGAAGAACTATGTGCCTACTTAAAACAATTAGACGGCTTATTTTTTGGGCTAACGCGTTCAGATTTTTTGGAACTGGTGTATGTATATGCAGAAAAAAATAGTATTGCTCATCCATTTAAAAATGCCAAAGCCGGAGATGATTGGTTTGCTGGTTTTAAGAGTCGAAACCCAGATATTGTTTTAAGATCACCGGAACCAACATCTATAGCCAGGACGAGAGGTTTTAACAGGCCACAGGTGGAATTATTTTATACCAATTACTGGGATTTGGTGGAGAAATATAACTTTGACTCAACCACCATTTATAATATGGACGAGACTGGTATAAAGAGCAGTACGACTAAACCACCAAAGGTCTTGTCTGTTAAAGGAAAAAGGCAAGTCGGCGTGATAAGTAGTGCAGAAAGAGGTCAATTAACAACTGTCATATGCTGCTGCAATGCTGCTGGTACATTTATCCCACCCTTTTTCATATTTGCACGCAAACGTATGCAAGAACGACTCTTGGATGGAGCCCCACCAGGCTCACAAGCTACTGTGACTGATAATGGTTGGATACATGGAGAGGCTTTTTTAAACTGGCTGCGGTTTTTTGCCGAACAGGTTCGCCCAAACGCAAATCGAAAAATTTTGCTGTTATTAGACAATCACGAATCTCACAAGTATTTTCCAGCATTGGACTTTGCGTCTCAAAATAATATAATATTTTTGTCATTTGCCCCACACACCACTGACCGAATGCAGCCACTGGACGTGGCTGTGTATGGACCGCTAAAAAAATATTTTGAGCAAGAGTTGAACATGTTTCAAAAAAGTCACCCTGGTAGAATCGTGAATCAGTATGATATGGCAAAATTATTCAACGGAGCTTACATTAAAAGTGCCTCAGTTCAAAACGCAGTTCATGGATTTAATAAGGCAGGAATTTGGCCTTACAATCCAAATGTTTTTGGAGATGAAGATTATGCTCCTTCAACGATGACTGATCGACCTATAAATGACGCAACTTCCGGTTCCATCGCGGCTCCAACGACCATCGATATTCGTCCTTTAAATGATGGATCACCAGCTATCGCAGCTGTTCCGCCGACACAAGCTATTCAGCCTTTGAACGGTGAATCATCTACCTTGGATGAATATCAAGTTATTGAATCAGAAATAACTATAGAAATAGAAGCTGAAAGGTCTGCAACACCTTTGCCTGATACAGTCTTGTTACAGCAGCCTGATATTCTACAAGAAGAAGAATCAACTAACTCAGCAGACTCAACAAATCATCCAACGAATGAAACCAGATGCATGCAGCTAAGAACACATAGTCTTACACCGTTGCAATGTAGACCTATACCAACTATGGCCGCTCCCAAGACAAATCGCAAACACAGGAGGCAAAAATCGGAAGTGTTGACATCTACTCCTGTCAAAACTGAGCAAGCAGCTAAGTTTAAAAAAGCTAACGATAAAAAAACAAAATTATCGGAGTTAGCCGGCCCCAGCAACACTAAAACCAAAAAGAAAAAAACAGCTAGTAACCTGAAGGACAAGGACCAGCCAAGCAAAGCAAAAAAATCAAGATCTGCTGCAAAAACTAAAACCAGAAAGAATGAAGCTAGCTGTTTTTGTTTAGTGTGTATGGATGAATACATAGACCCGCCCTCTGAAGACTGGATACAGTGCAGCCAGTGTGAAAGATGGGCACACGACAACTGCACATCTTATTCAGGCGTTGGCAGTTACTTCTGCGACGATTGCGATGATTAGTTCAAAGTGAAATAACCTTATCCTTTTTGCCCTTGTGGTGTATCCGTTTTACCCAGGGGGGTGGGGCAAAACGGATAATTGACCTTTTTTTTAAAAACCTAAAATGTGTCTTAAAGATGTTTAAGTTTTGAATATTTTAATGTTGTTTCCGAAAGATTATTAAATGTAGAACAAATTAAAAGTATAAAGAGTTTTGTTGATTATTAGTTTTTGTGTTTTTTTTACCCATTCCCTTAACATATGCGTATTGCCCGGGCTTCCCCTATGCGCTACCTACCCTGATACAAACCTGCGATAAAACTTTACCTAAACGGCACGTAATCCAACAAAAACGGCTCGCTCCGAATTAAATAATGGTCAAAATATGCAAATGCTCAATTAGTGTAACTGTTGTAAAAAAGGTAAAATTCCTTTGCGTTTGCGACCTAGGTCCGCCATTGGCCGCGCTGCGCACGCCCACCGCCCGTGGCACGCACGCCTCGCCCTGCTGTTTACATGTGAAATCTAAAATAATAAACCACTTATTATTTAACCCACCTTCGGTGAGGGTGAACTCGCCGATTTTAGACGGGAAAAACCGCAAGGGAGGCTATTTAAGAGTTTCGCGAGCGCAGTACTGCCCTCCCAAGCCAATAAGCAGTATCCCAAATTCAACAGCCAAAGCAGTTTTAATTCTATTTGGTTAGTAATAAGGTTAATATTGCTACGGGAGTTTTATCAGACATACTGCCTATTGCCTATTGGCTTAGGTTAGGAGGGCAGAGTAGTTCGTGGTGCTGAATATGAGAGTGCCTAAGGAATGGCTTCTTTTTATGGCATACCTGCAAATGCGTTACCAATCCTGAGGATGAAGATGGAAATCTCAGTATATGTATATGTTAGTCATTTCACTGTTAGTTTTATCCTTCCCATTTCAGCTGAACTCAACAATGTGAACACTAACAGATATATATATTTTTTAATCAGGGGGCAATTGACCTAGTCCCAAACTAAGCTCTTGGCTGAGAAATATGTACTTAAATACATAGAAAACGTCCATGACTCAGGAATAAATATTCGCGCGCTCATCACACAAATATCTGCCCTTACTGGGATTTGAACCCAAGACCGCTAGCTTCGTAGGCATGGCCATTAACTAACAAATAGGCCAGCGCGTCGTCAAGTCAGACAGTGAATATGGTGAAAGCGATCCTACAGCTATAAATCCTCCCCTGTGCCTCCGATGTCTGATGCTGAGGGTTCACTCCACCTTAAGCCACATCACAGGTCTGCCTGTGCGTTTAGCACAGGTTACTACCCCAAAGTAGTCTGCAAAGTACCTACACGGTTAAACTCAACTCAACTCAAACTCATAACAGTGCTGCTAGTCATTACTAAACAAAGTAAAAAAACAATACAATACAATACAATATGTATTGCAAAAAACTGGTCAAACAACAGAGGGTTATTATGTGATAGCTGTGCAGTTCAATTTACGCTGAGAGAAAAGGACAGAGCCATATAACTGCTATAGCTCTGTCCTTTACGCTCACCGTAAAATAAACTGCATAGCTATCTCATAATAACCCCCCAGATGATAGGATAAACGGCCTAACGTTTTCCTCACCGAAAAACAGTATTTACGTATATACCGTAGGGTTGACATCATTAACAATACCAAAAAAAATAATACATTTGAGTTTTTTTATTATACGTTTCTAACCATTAGAAATAGACTATACATCACCTATATTTTCGGAAAGGGCCATCGTTCCCTTCCACCTTGTGTATATATCTTTAAATCAATTACTTTTGAGATACCTATTTAGGTTATTAATATTAAGATGAAACGCAAAGGAAAACATACTGTCGCCCTTTCTTTATTTCAGAAAAAACTAAACATAAAAATCTTAATAAATCCATATGCTAAAAAAGGAAACATTACAGGTCAAAGACCATATCGTCCTATTATCAACACGTCAGGACCTGATGATGGGATCTTGGAGAAATCGAGGGTACCTACTCCTCAAATATTATAAGCACACATATAGCGATTTATGAATTTTTAATAGCTAAGCTTTTGGAAAACACTATTCAGTGAAGTAGAACTGATGATGAAGACCACAAATAGCCAACGCATCTCCTTAAAGGTACCTATTTCAAGGGTAGCGATAAGATATCTCGATTAAGATAGTTGAGCGACTACGACAAATCACATTGACTTAGGTTTAAATATAATGTGACAAAGACTTTCCCGTGGCAGTTAATCCAGTTTAAGTATAAGCTATCTCCATTCCAAATTTAAATTAAATCCGTCCAGCCGTTGCAGCATAAAGGAGTAACAAATTAACACACAGACACACGCATTTATAATATTAATAGGATTTATTTATTTAATCGTATGGCTTTATTAAGCCGAGTCAAGCACATGCACTATAGTTTTATATCTAAATTCTTCACCCATTGGGCCGCGTTATCAGTAAGGGTGAACAGATCTTGAGGGTCTCCATCATATTTTCGGATAGGGCAATCCTTTATAATGTGGTCTACAGTCTGCACGGGGGCACCGCAGTCACACGCCGGTGAATCTCTCCATCCACATTTGAACAGGTAATCGGCGCTTCGCCCGTGTCTCGTTCGCAGTCTGTTCAGCTGGCACCATTCTCTTCTTGGGGCAGAAAAGCCGTTAGGTTTCCTGGTTGGATCATAGCTTAAGAGTGAGGCTATAGGATTGCTCGTAGTCGTAGGTAATAAAATAAGTACCTTTTTTGGATATTATTATAAATTTAATTAAGGTAAGCTTGCAAGCTTACCTTAGTGTATTATTACGTAGACCCCCGGCAAGTCATGGAATCAAAGAGTACGTCGAATCAATGAGATCATTGATGACTCTATAGCCTCCGCCAAGCCTCAGAACGGCTGCGCTAATAGCGGATCATAACGGATTGGCTACGGTCGCCGAGCATGGCTAAGTCCTGTTTAGTAATAAGCAAGATTAGGGGCAGCCAAGCTGCTTGAACAACATTAAAAAGTACGTTTCTTTATATCACGAAAAGGCTAAGGAGTACACCATGTAATGCCTGCGTGCTAGTAATTTTACCGGATGTCTTATTGCCACAACGGAATATAACTTCGTGAAGTGTTGCTCGGTGGTAGGTTTAAGTGTCACTAAAAATACATTAATTAACAATTGCAAATGATAACAATTATATTAACTATAGTGATCTGTAGGCGGGTCCGTCTTATTATCACTCTCTAGTACCATTATAAATACCTTTTAAGAGGCGAGTAAATAGTGACGTTCTCTAGAATTTAATTTGAGGGGATGACCATTTGAATAGGGATAATATAAGGTCTCCTGTTAAACAATTTCTTTATTGGCTAGCTTGGCGTGTTAATCATTTTATCTGTAGATTTGACCATATTGATTTCTTGGCCACTGTCTGTCTGTCACAGAAACTCGTTTATATGTCGTAGGCAAACTGCAAAACAGACTTGAAGAGTCAATATTTTTTAGAGCAGTATCCAAATTATCGTCATGTGTCTCTATTCCATATCCTTATCAAATAGGTAGCATTGTGATAACTATTGTTCACTGACAAAAGCAATATATATTCGAAAGAAATTAAAAGAATGACGTCTTAATATTAACGTAGGTGGTGGAATTGAGACCCAGTACACCGAAGAGAGTCAGTCTTGGACTCTGTTTTTCAGCCTCCTCTGCTCCTGCGGCAAGTTTTACGGAGCTGTAGCTGTCGCCGTGGTGGAAATCGTTTAGGAACTGAATAATTCTAATGTTATCTAAAACTTAACAAACGGTAATAAGTATTTTTAATATAACAAACCTTACTATTATTTTGGTATAACCCTTAAAATTAATACTGCTTTACTGTATCCAGCGCAGTGGTCAGCCCTGGTCTAATAGCTGTTGGGTAACATCAGCATGCGATTAGGTTTCAATCTGTAAAGAACTACCGAGGTCTTGATATAGTGTTGTAGGCAGATAATAAAGAGGACACGGAAAACCCATTCGTTTCCGAAAATTATACCTTTAATCGTGTCATTACTGAATTGTTTATTGTGCAAAACTTTTGGTAGTTTCGAAGTGGCATATCCATCCGTTCGATTGCATTATTATCTTGACAGACTTTTACATTTAATATCCTAGTAGCATATAACCTCATGCAAAAGAGAAAAACTAAAGTTAGGTAATCTATTGAAAATGCGTGAGCCCACACCTTTTACCCTTTGAATTTATAATCTCGTTTCAAAGTACACGTTGCCACTATATTTACCACAGTTTAAATTCAGTAGAACTGCAATCCATGCGAGGCACGAATTAATAGCACAATAAAAAGGAAATAATTTAACGGAAACATACGCGAAGACGTGCAATTATTCGAGAGCGGGCGAAGCGTGACGCGCGGGCGGGAGAGGGGTGGTGAGGGGCGGGATCAATTAACTAATAATGGCGGATTAATTAGCTCTCGAACGGTCTTCATTATCTACCGGAGTTGCGCGCAGCTGCGAGCGCTGTTGAAATCTCCGCATTCTTCACACATCATTTGCTGTTGCCACAAACGCAACGCGCCGCACACATTCTGGGCCGTCTTTGACCGGTTATTGTATTGTTTTTAACTCGTCTGCCATTACTATCAAGTGAAAAGAGCTGTCAAATTGTTGACAATACGATAGCAGGTCAAAGACGATATGGTTTTCACCGCCTAAGCCTAGAATATCGGCCCTGTTAACCAACATTCGTGCTATGCGGCCGCTATCTGAATGCCCTATTTATCATAATCTCAAAAGACGCTTCTATAACTTTGTCCGCTATAACTTTGTAAATGGGGTATATACATCCAAAGCTTCTCCTTGATTTAAGTGGCAGTTCCTCAGAACCTCTTTAACATTACACCTGCACAGTGTTTAGTGCTCACCCATTCTCATTTTCCGATTAGGCAGTCCGATTTCAAAATTCCGATTATGTATTTATTTCGCTGCAATTTGTATTTTTTAATCTGTAGATATTTCGTTCTGAATCAGACATGATTGTTGCAAAATTAAGTCAAATTACGTGGTGGGTCTAATTTTATTAGCGATTTGAGATAATGCTCGTCATTACGAACGGGATCGTCGGGAGGGCAAAACAATGCTTGGGTGTTATAAGATATTTATTATTTAAATCGGCGTGGTACGAGAGCGGGTACGAGCGTTAAGTATAGACGAGAGCGGTTGGTAATTCGGTAATCAGCGGTTGCAAGTTCACGATGGGACAAGGTCACCGGCGGGCTCAACGAGATAATTTAGCCTAAGCATCGCCGGCGTCTCGCTGGCGGTCCCATCTCGATAGTCGTCGTGATATTGACCCAATTCCACGAGTAAATGCCATATACTTATACCTGCACCGACGCAGGTTGTCGGGGATCTTGCCTTGAAAGAGTGAAGCAATTTACTTAACATGAAGTGCCGCCGCCATCTTCTGCTGTAATTACGTAATTAGCAATAAGAGGTTTGAAGCCACGTTTATCGTAATTTGTAATGTAAAATAATAAATAACAGGCGTGTAACGGTTAAAACGCTTCTACGAGAAATCTTCAAAGAATATTTTAGCCCCCTTTACCGCGACAGGCCATACTTCCCAAAGTCTTTTGAATAGCGATTTTAAGAAACTGTGTCACGTGCTGACTTGTCGTCGGCATCTAGCGGGGCGGAGTTCCTAACGCGACAATAAGAGTCCTGGAGCGTCTAAGGATCCCTAATTCTAGGGTGAGGGTCCTACTTCCGGAGCCTGCTGCTCAGCAAATTGCCGAAGAAAGGGTACCGTAGGCCGCCATTGTAAACCGATTCCAACGACAAAACATTGTTAACAACGTGTAGCCGATCAACTCTTTTGTGTCGTTGCGCACTCCTTAATTATGTGGAACAATAAAAGGGTCATATTTTCTATTTAATTTATAGAGGGCATATACGGCGTGAGTTATTTTTTAAGGGTAGAAAGTTTTGCTACATTATTTGCAGAGAGGTTGAGTGCACGGATTAACACGTCAGTGTAAGTACGGTAAATATATAAAAGCCAATAGGTATATAACATTTTGACTATAGGTTCCATTTCTTTATAGTTAAGTACATAAACCTTACAGTACTGAAAAATGTACTGTAAGGTCAATGTAATGTATTTTGAATGCGTTATTTATATTTAAATATTCTTTTTTCTTTTTTAAATTGCTACAATTGACAACAAAATTAATACAGATTGTACATAAATAGCCATTGAGCATTGAGTCCTCCATTTCTACTTTTATGTGCAATAAAGGTAAAAAAATACAGTAAACGCAGTATTCGGAGTAACATATGTAAAAAAATACAATTACAATTCCAACTCAATCCACCTTCAAAATATCTCGAGTACCTAGAACTACTCAAGTACTTATACTTGTTCGATGCATCTCTACTTTTCAGTGAATCTTAAGCATTTACATTTGACGTGAGTCTATAAGTAAACTTTGATATCTATATCAATTACTAGCTGTTGCCCGCGACTCCGTCCGCGTTTAAAAATCAATACATAGCCTATGTTCATCAGGAATAATGTAGGATTCTAATGTTTTTTCAAATCTGTCCCGTGGTTTCAGAGCCTATTCAATGATAAAAACAAACCACTTTAAATTACATAAAATGGTCGATACTAAGTTTACCAATAAAAATATCTGCTTTTAGTTGAATCGGCAAGTGTAGCACCCTGTGTCTCGAAGAGCGCATGTGGTGGCGCGCGAGCGCAGCTCTATTGTTCCCTCATGAGCAGATTACTATAATCATTGCGCACGTAATGTGGTAAATGATAAGGTGTGCTCCAGCGCTCAAAACATATGCTTTTGTAACTCATTCGTTCCAGTAGGGCACCCTCGCCGCCCGGCGACGCTGTTGTTTAAACAACCCTTAAATTGAGGTTTCCTCTCAACGGATTGTTAGTAGCTTAACTTATGTCTTGAGGAAAGGTCTTGTTGCAAAAAGAACCAGTGCTAGGTTTTCGATAGGAGATAAAATTTCCTAGTTGTATCTTTTTATTTCATGCTAGTAAAAAACAAAGTCGATTTTGAGCGAGTTGCCTACAAAGCCTAAGCCAAAGCCTAAGTATTATGCCTGCAAAACGAGTTACCTACAAAGGGAGATTACTAACTAGCATGATGGCCTAAGAAGTATAATAATGACTACCAAGCGAGATGCCTGAAAAATAGATGATTTATAACATCAATTTTTTTAAATTGTTATATCTTATTAGCAGAATCTCGACGGAACTGCTCTTTTGCGGAGCTTCTATTTCTGGGTTCTTTGGCCCTCCGGGCCTGCTCCAAATCTGACATAACCTAAACCTACCTACCTTTTTCGACCTAGTTATGAATTGCTTGTTAGACATCCTACTTGCTAGGCATCTTGCTTTTTAGACGTCCTGCTCGATAGGCATTTTGCTTTTTAGATGCCCTGCTCGATAGGCATCTTGTCTTTTAGATGCCCTGCTCGATAGGCATCTTGTATTTTAGACGCCCTGCTCAATAGGCATCTTGTCTTTTAGACGTCCTGCTCGATAGGCATATTGCTTTTCACCTCAGCAGCTCAAACAAGCAGGTTTTGCTGCTTAAAAACAGTGAGCAAAATTCAATTTTGCTGCGAGCGAGAGGCAAAATAGCTTTTTAATAAAAAAAAAAAAATGCCGTGAGCAGTACGGGGGCTACTCACAACATTCGAAAAAATTGAATATCACTTTGTTCTGTCACTTTCACTTCGATAGGAAAAAAGCGAGAGATAGAAACCACTTGATTCGAAGTTCGATTTTCAAATTCCACACATAGTAGGCCCAAAACGAAACGCACGTTCGGATGCACACATAACCGTAAAATTGCAAATAAAACTATAAACTATCTGTTAAAGTTTGAAATGTGTTTATTATAACTATTATAACTATTATAACAGTAGGTACAATCATTTTTTTTATTTAATGTTTTGAAGACAAATTTAATGAAAAATAAGAAGTTTATCATGTTTCTACATAATTTTGTTATCGTTTTAACAATCTATAATTTCGTGACATTAACCGCGGGGGCAGTTTCAGAACGCATTTCAAAAATATAGACTAGGCCTAGTTAGGTTTTTTTTAAAGCCACAGACTACATAAAGCTGTATAAAGTTGTGTTTGCACTACGGCATTATCAAGTTGAGTGACAGGTTTTCCCTTCATGGTCAACTGATCCCACATAAAATTCATCCCGCGGGATGAATGGCCCCTTTTGATTTTTTTCGTGGGTGACTCGACCCAACTGAGCCTACAGGCCCAGTTAACCACTTATCCCACTTACAGGTCTACTCAACCCGCGGGCTCATTCAACCACTCTTAGTATTAAAGAGTCTTCTCAGCCCGCGGGCTCAGTTTACCACTATCTATTAGGTATGAGTTGTCTGAGCCCGCGGGTTTAGTCGACCCCTATCCGAGGCTTAAGGGTTTACTCACCCTACCGGCTTAATGGTTGTCACTAGACGGATTCGTGAGGAAGGTAAGTATTAAAAAGGTAATGTGATGAAATTCAGCACTAATGGGACGTAATAAACACGGGTACATGAAAAAAATATTTAATTTCCACGACAGTACATCAAAATAAAGTAAATTCTAAATGCAAATTAAAAAAAACATGGAAATTAGTGCCTATTAAGCTTGCTTGAAGAAAAAAGAAGCTACCTACATTCTTAAATGTTCGATACAGAAATCGAGGCTATTTTTTTTGTTTTTTAAGTCCAACACTGTTTGAGAAATGTGATCATTCACTTCCATTATTTCGTTTTTTCTTTTAGAAAATTCATTTTTTCTTATTTTTTCTACATCGTTTTTCATCATCCTTTGCAGTATTACAAGAAGTTGAATAATATTCGGTTTCGGTTTCAAAAGTTTATTAACCTTGCTGTGCCACCCCTCGATAGCATTGTTTGTGCGGTTTACTTGATTATGATATGTCCACCGGCCAAAATAAATCGATTTTGGGTCCATCCATGTTTTATAGAAGTATTCGTTAAAGGATTTTCCAATTTTGGTTTTCGGTCCTTTATCTAAGGCGAACAGCCACGCGTCGAGCAATTCCTCAAAAGGCAAATGTGCCAAGGCAGATAGTCGCTTGATATGGACCTTGCCCAGTCTATTCTTCTGTAGGCCACATTGCCTCGCCTTTCTCCAGAGGCATTCAGTGAAATGGTAGTAGCATCCTTGGATCTCTACACCTGGACATGTATCAATAATTGCTGACATGAGCGATTTTTCAAAATCCACTTTAATATTGATGGGATTCCAATTCGTTGCTTGACTTTTTATGAGTCTAAATAGTAAGCTGTATGTTTGTTTGTTCTTATTTGGCAATAACGCGTATAATATTGGTACCACTTTTATGTTTTCTCTATCGCTACCGAGGTCGACGTGTAGCGTCACAAGCTGGTAAAAATTCCTTTGGCATGATTTAAAGGTGCCGTCTATGTAAAACATCTTACCCTTCGATAGCCAAGTTTTTAATTCTGGGCATGAGAATACTAAAATCCTGGTATTCTTTTCCGTGTAGTCAGCAAACAACATGTTTTTAAATTTGTTGGCTATTACAACATCAACAGCCCGTTTAAAACTTATATTTTTTATGCCTAATGCCTTGTACCGTTTCCGGTATAATTTTTTTTTCACATTTTCAAAAGAGGAAATTTTGGTCACTTTATCTAAACCGGCATCTTGAATTTTGCCGGTAACATCCTCATAAATCTGTGCCACAGGTGTCATTAAGTCATGGGCGACTTTTTCGTTAATGGTGTTCATGTGCTTTTTTATTTCGCAAGTAGCATAGTTAGCCTCATGATTATGAGGAGTTTCGCTAATGATAACGGAACTTGTTTCATTAATTGTCTTTACTACAGCATAGCACTTACTTTCTACACAACGCCATAGGATAGTGTCGTCTTTATTCTTTCTCTTAACGCGGTAACTATACCCAGCACGTATCATTATTCGGCCGCCTCTTTGTGAAGTAATAAAATCAATTGCATCTGCACTAGATGATGGGGAGCACGGTTTGTACGGGTATGGCTGCATTTTATTCTAAAAAGCGATAACTAGACGAATAATCGAGCACGATCGAAGTCGGTATGACACTACTGACATATTAAGAGTGATAAGTAATAAGATATTGCAGGCCAGTAATAATAATAACTAACAATGTTACGCAACCTCTTTACATTAATGCGAAAGGATAAACTTGAATAAGGGGAATCCCCGTAATTACCGTAAAATGGGGTAGGTTGGGTCGAAATAGAAGTAAATAGTATCTTTTTTTATAATATCTTTTGTCAACCCTAAACTGGTAAGGAGTAGTCAAGTTAAGCCGGTAGGGTGAGTAAACCCTTAAGCCTCGGATAGGGGTCGACTAAACCCGCGGGCTCAGACAACTCATACCTAATAGATAGTGGTAAACTGAGCCCGCGGGCTGAGAAGACTCTTTAATACTAAGAGTGGTTGAATGAGCCCGCGGGTTGAGTAGACCTGTAAGTGGGATAAGTGGTTAACTGGGCCTGTAGGCTCAGTTGGGTCGAGTCACCCACGAAAAAAATCAAAAGGGGCCATTCATCCCGCGGGATGAATTTTATGTGGGATCAGTTGACCATGAAGGGCAGGTTTTATCTGTTTCATGTTTATTTTTTCCACTTTTTATTTTATTAGTATTTTGCAAAAATGCTTGTGATTGATGCATATGCGATCGTGTCGTTATTTAGTCGTGATTCACCAAATGGTCACAACGGAAGACCTGCGTTGGCCCTGCCAGCTTCACGCTGTGTTGTTCTCGCTGCTGAGGTGAAAAGTTGTATGTCTCACACGAGACCAAAGTTTTTTACGTCTCGTATCTTTGAATCCCTCGCTACGCTCAGGATTCTAACCTAGAACTCGCTACGCTCGTGATTCAATAATAGAATCCTTCGCTTACTCGGGATTCAAAATCATCACTCGCAGCAAAAACCAACTTTGCTCTCTTGTTGAACAAATAACTATTTTAAGCATCCCGCTCGTAACTAAACAAGTCACTTTCCGCGTCTGTCGTCTATGCAGTTTTTTTCATCAGTTTTTCACGGAGGGTTTTTGTATATGGCAACATGTACGGGTGTTACAGAAAACTCACATAAACCGAAGCGAAGCGAGGGCGAGTCACTAGCAAATTAAAAAAAAGTAAGATGCACTCGCTCCCGTTTAGTAAAAATTAGGGGTCTGTATTGGAATCTCTAACCGTCATTTGTCCCGATGCCTCGTTTGTCCGAATTTTGTCTATCCTAAAGCCATTTCAGCCAGAAATTTGATTTTTTACTGTTGTTTTAATACAACCCTAACTTAATCTATTGCAGGTATTATTGGAAAACTTACAATTTATCTCACTCAGCTGAAAACCAGTTTAACTATTCGGACAAACGTTATTAGGCATTCCGAGGGCCACCCGAAAATAAGTCATGGCGCACTGTGTAAGCGTACCTTACTAACTGCAAGTGTCAATCAGAATTCATGCTGACGTAACTTAGGATGCTTATGTTAATCACACGTACGCATGTGGTGGTAGAGAGAGCACAAGAATTCAGAACAAGGCCTACGACGACAAACAAAACCGTAAAAAACATATCGTCTTTGATCTGTTATGGTCATTGTTCTGACGTCAGTCGCTATTACTGTCAAGTAAATAAGAGACAGACAAATCAAAACGGTGACATTACGATAACAGCTCGAACACGATATTGTTTTTACCGTATTATCAACGTTTTGATAGCTCTTCTTTACTCTGTAGTATTTAATGGCGGCCGAGTTAAAAAAATACCAAAAGACGTCAAAAGAAATATTTTTAAAGCCATAGAATAAAGAGGCCCAGTTTGCGTTATGTATAATACATACTAACGGATAGATGACCACGAATCTCAATTCAATACGCTTTAGCAGTTTACTAGCTAAAATATATGAATGACCCTAAGCTGCGTCACGGTGTTTTGTTTGAACTTGAATTTTAGAATCTGTTGCTTTTATCGTCTATTTTTACCTATACGATTACCCACAGAAATGAAAACGTAAGGCTAAATAATTTCACCATACATAATGGCCAGGCCAGTACTCGTAAAACCTCATGTTGCTGGTCACTAATTAGTAGAGCTAAAAGCTCCACCATAATACGGAATGCTCTAATGTAACCTAATTAGAATCACAGGGTCTGATAGCTCGCGGGCTTCCTAGTAGTTAACTCTACATAGAGTCTAGGTAGTACACGCTAGATTGCGCGGATCAATCGGCGAGGATCGACTCATTATGCAGCATCCACGAGCACCGAAGCCGCGGTCTGTCATTACGCCAAATGGAGGCAAATTGCGCACATCTAACGCACTGCCGCCGCACCGCCGCCGCGCCGCCGCCGCGCCCGTCACGCCACTGCCGGTAAAAGCGTGAATCGTTTCAGCAACAAAGTATATGCTAATGCGCGAATGCTGAGAATAGTAATGGCCCGAATGCGTTGTTCACTTTCTAGTGCATTGTTCTCGGTAACAGACTCCAGTAAGTTTCCGTGGCAAATATTTTTCGTTACGATGAATTTGATAAATAGAAAAGGTATTTATTTACGCTGGTCTCTTTTCCAATGTGGTTTCGTGAATTTCGTTATTTTAAAATCGTAATATGCTTAATATTTAGGTATGTACCTACAGAGACAGAACACCGCATAAGACACACCATTTTATAAAATATCTGTATCGATTTTAGTACCTAGTAGTCAGTTGGCAATAGTAGTCAAACCAAATTACCTTTTTCGCATGTTATAGTATTTGTCAACGTTACGGTAACTCTATTTCCAAGACGGTAACGGCGGCTCAGTTAAAAACAGTAAAATAACATGTCAAGGGCTTTGCTATGGTTTTTCCATGTAGAATAGAGCCCATGGTGTATATAGTTATTAATCAAACGATATTGTATGAAGTCGGAAATATATAACCCATCAACTAACTGCGAAAGTAAGATAAAAACGAGCGAATCCGACATAATACGTTTGATAATCTTCAAATGGAACTTAATCATAATGTTTTTAAATTAACACCATTACGAGTACCACGCCGGAATACAATCGCAAGGAAATAAGGTACTTTGTCCGCGTAGAACTAGTTAGTCGCGTTAAATACTTGCGTAGGTACTTACCTACATCAATACCCGTAATAGTCGGTCGCATCTTTTAAACATGATCTTAAGGAACTTCTCTAATCGATAAAATATCCGGTACATAAGCAGTCGTACTGACACACACACACACACACAAACAGACACACTCATGCATGGTTTAGTTGTATGAAATTCTATGTAGGTACCTAGTGTTTTAATTTGGGTTAATGTTAAACACCTAGTCGCGTTATTATGGTGCGCCATTCACCTCTCCAGGTTTCACTGAAAACCAGCGTCACGGAATATCTAAACAAATACCGTGGCATAAAAAGCTCCGTGGAGACCATTTTGGATTTGATGCATTTAAAGTATTATTATCTAGATTAAGTTGATTTAGTTAAGCAAATTGTATTAAGTATTTTAACTGCATTAAGTGCCAAATATATTTTATTTCATAATCTATAATCTATAGTCGAACATTGTCAACCTCTCTCAGTTGAAAGGTATATCGAAATCGAAAAATCGCAATATTCCAATTATACCGAATTTTATCAAAATCGGTTTAAACGTGAAAAGCCTGACAAACAGACAGACTTTGATACCTATACTTCTTTTCTAATTAGACTATATGATCGTTATTTTGTTCAAATTTTCTCCTTACACGAGGTCAAACTAAAAAAAAAAAATGCTGTTGAAAGAAGTAAGTATAATGTGGCTAGTATGAAAGCATGTCAACTTAGACAGAGAGGATGTCACACATAGGTACCTATTTAAATATAGCATGACGTCGTGAACGGCTAGCAACCACTTGGCATTTATGAATTATGAAGACATGTTTGTACGGCGTGTATACGTAAGTAGGTGAAGGAGGACCCACGTCAATTCACATTCATAAGAACGCGAACGTCATTAGAATTGTCGTGAGTCTGTAATTTGCAGTCATTTGCGTAATAACCGCAACCCTTGCACACTTTGCACTGGTACTACGGTACCTTTGTGAGATCCGATTATAAGTCCACTTATTTTCATAGGTTTTATGCATTATACTTTTGACTTGTTTAGGTATAGTGTTTACACCCTCCATGCGTCTCATCCTACAGTATAGCTCTCTTCTTAACGCTTTCGTAAACGATTTTCGAAAACTAAGTGTTCATGGTATTGACGTAAGCGCTTGACGTGACCTATCTGGCAGGCGGCAGCTTAGTTCAATCCAAAATATACAGTTTCAACAACGATAACACGAACGACATTCTAGTCTACGGCCATAGGTATATTATAAATGCTATAGTTTGAAAGTGTGAGTTTGTGTGGTTGTTTATCCTTCATATTGTACGTCTCTGGCAGGACGGATTTTGATGCAATACGAGTAGGTACACAGATAGTCCATATTGTGTTGTGGAGTAGCACTGTAAACACCAAATTTTCCGGAAAAAGAAAAAAAAGTGAATTTCACGTGGACAAAATCGGTCGCACATAAGTATACGAGGTTTTTTACAATTATGACGTTATACTGAGTTCGTGGTTTTTCTTGTCGTAGGTATCTTATCGAAACTCACTTCATAGAACTATTCTACAAGTGATTCATATTCTGACAGCCGACCGGCAATTATCGATAAACGTTGTTAAAAATTGATTACAAAATATTCTGAAAATAACTAGCTTTTTGGGTACCGAAATTCGGTAAATTGACATAAAAGTCCATGAAAAGAGCCTAAAGGGATCCCTAAATTCTATCCAAGATCAGATTTTCATGTAAGGGAAATTTCAAATGGGAATAGTTTAGAAGGAAACTACTGAAATCTGTCCTTTTTAATAATTAATTGATTCTATACTTCGGACTCTATAAAAATTCTAAAGTATTAAATCTTCAATTTACAAAGTTTAAATAAATGATAAACTAAAACCAGTTTATTTCACAAGAAATTGAGATGTGCTTAAGCCCAACCCAGTATTCGACTAAACTTCCCGCAAAAAAAAACCGCCCATTTCCAGAGGTTTAATTATGTTCGGTAAAACCATATTGCTCTTGATGTTCTTGAATGGTCAACTTGACAGTAATGGCAGCAGAGTTAAAAACAATAACAAAAGCCAAAAGATATCAAAAGCAACTGAGTTGGTAGAAGAGAGTCTCAGTTTGCAGAACAATGTTGCGAATCACTTGTAAAACACTGAAAAAAAAACTTACTAAAAAAACACGGTCAAATAGGTTTAAAAACTTTGCTGATTCGTAAAGACTCTAATTATGTAAGATACCACTGAAAAACTTATGAAATTATTCATTTTACGTGACAACATAAGAGAAAATTACAAAAATTCAGATTAAAATGATCAATATCTCCTAGACTAGTAAAAATCGCTGAACATACATAGATTTTACATTATTACATCTGTAGCTTTTTAGCTGCTCTATCATCCCTAGGCGGGTTGACGTCGGTTTCTGGGACACGCTGTATACCTATAACTGAATCACTTTTTCTCTAGTAATACGACCGCAGTCTTCATCCGTCAGTTTGCTCCATTCGCTTAATAATTAGTGTAGATGAATTGTTTGTCTATTAAAGTACCTAGGTACCTACTTACTACCTATGCTTAAAATCTGGATTAAATTTAGATTTAGATTAGTTTAAATTTTGCATTTGTTACTCTTTTCATTTTGGAGGTTATTACTAACACTTAGAGTTGGTAAATATATTTTCTCAAACATGCTCGGAAAAAACGGTTTTCCGATTGAAAGACAAGGACGGAAAGAGCCTCATTTTACTCCTAGGAGTAAAAAAACCATATGAAAACACTTTCCGTCCATGTCTATATTTTTCTTAAAAATGCTGTCAGTTTGCATACAAAATCAAAAGGACCAAGACAAAAATTCTAAACAGCCAAGGTAAATGCTCGCTTTTTTAGCACAGTGCGTGTGTTTCTTTTTGAAATTGCATTTCAATTTCTATGGTTAGTATTTAAAAACAATTGACAGTCGGTAACATTCGTTCATTCTGCATAATTAAATTACTTGCTTTTTAAAAATGTATTTGTATTATTTCCTCACATGTTTGAGAAAAGCATTATGTATGCCTCGGCGGAAACGAGGATTTCCTGACTCGTATTTTAGCAGGCCTCGCTATTTCTCGGCTTGCTAACCACCTCGTCAGGAAAACCCTTACATTCCGCGCCTAGGCAACAATGTACTATTATCTGCTTAGGGTTATAATATTAATGTGTGATTGTATATAAAATAACCAAGATTACGTAATTACACGCGATGCGCTTCCATATGCAAAGTTCCACCATTAAGGCCACTTTTAACTTTTCAATTATCATTACTATTGGTAACTATTTGCCAATCAGTTGCAGCAGAGCCTTAACAGATAAATTATCCGCATCGCAGCGTGGAGTAACAAGCGAAATGACATCAAATATGAAAATTATTTTTAATCGTGTCCAATTGGCGTGCAGGACGACGGAGCTAACCACCGGCCCGCCGCTAGCCAACCGTTGCCTTAATTAAACGGTACATCTGACAACCGGGGCCGACCATGGCCAGGTACCTATACCTATTGTTACATAGGTACCTGGTAAATACCTCCGGCTAAATTATCCGACCTTACTCAACTGCAATGCGATGCAAATAGGTTGGTTTTGGGTATATATGTACGTGCAAGAAAATATATGTGCGGACAATCTGACACTTAGTCCCTTAGTCCTTTTAGGACTTGGAACAATTTCCTACTCGCGCCCATCACACAAATATTGGCCCATACCGAGAACCGAATCATAACTAGGCTAACGCGTTATCTAAAAGTCAAGCTAAATATTTCATGTTTGAGCAAGTCGGTACGTCGGGTGTCAGCGTCGCGTATGTGTATGTTCTTCCGTCTATATAAAGGAATAAAGGCTAAGGCTACTGTAATATTTCAGTCCACTTACCTACAGCAATTTGGCGCATTAAGCCACTATCGCGGGTGTAATTACGTGCATACGTTTGAAACAATACGAAATAATAAAAGCGGATCGGGCGTAGGCCATTTGCATTTCCGTCAGCGGTTGCGCTTGCAGGTGCTTTTCCTTTCCGGCGCGCGCGCGGCGGGCAGGGCAGACAGAGAGGGCGGCTGTGGGCTGCATACTTACTAAATGATTATTTTGATTACGTTTAATTTGCATACAGCCGCAGCGTTCGCCCCAGGCCGGCCGACGCCGTAACGACCCCGGTACTTTTCTGTAATGTTTTCGCCATTTTCAACAAAATTCCTCACAAATCGTATAATTTCAGGCTTTATCATGGTTATTACGAAGAAGCGCCCGTAGTCCTCGAACCACCATAATAGGCCGGTCGACGCTCAAATTCATGATAACTACGAGTAGGTAATCGACATAGAACCTGCCCCGGCAGGCTTAATAACCCTCGCCTTCAATCATTGGTAATATCAGACTCTTAAAAGTTCGTAGGAAGCTGCCTGGCGAGTCAGGTGGGTTGATAGCCGCATATTTATTCTAAGGACACTTGGATTCTGGTTTTGCATTATAACTTCTGAAGAAACATCAAGTAACTACATGGTTGCAGAGACATTATAACGGTTACGTTAATTACCAGACCCGACTGCTTCAAAGCTTATATTAAACTAGTAGGTATGGGCAAGTTCATCATGAATAAGAGCCTCGAATAAGCTACATTCAATAACAAAATTTGCCTGTAGGTAGGTAGTTAATAATTTATGAAGTTGAACTCACTGGCAGTATATCTGGAAGAGATCTCTTATATAAGTTCGCCGTTAACAATGTAGGTTGGGAACATTGTGATTGTACATTGTCTGTGTTCATATTCGTTTGTCAAATTGTTTAGGGTGCATTAAAGAGTTTTACATACATATAGGAGATACTGTTATTAAATACTTACTGCAAAAAGGTAGCATTCTTGAATTTTACCTGGAAACGTGTTTAAAGTCATGTTTACTATTTAATTTAGATGATCATCTTATTTATAATATTTAAAAGTTCGCTTAAACAAATAATAATGTTTATAATTTATAACATAACAAGACGAATAAAGTAAAGTACCTAAATAAGTAACCTAACCTGTCTTTGTCCTTCGAACTATTTGGTCCTTCGAACCGAACATTGCAAGTCGGCAGTGCCGGTAAGTGCTACCGTGCAGCGCGCGCGCATTGGCGCCGCTCTGCCCAATCGGCGCTGGCCACGCCCCCGCAGCGCAAAACTATGCGATGAGATCCTCGAGGCTAACGAAGATGAATCAACGTGCCCTATGTACTGATGTGGCCATATGTGGAAAAATGCCTCAGTTCACTGTATATAGGTATACACCTCTAATGCAAATGTTTTATCGGTATAACTATGGCTAGAACTGTTTTAATTGTAAGTAAACAGAGCTGGATTTCTAATAGGGTTCCGGCCCAAGTACTGAAAAGCGGACTTGTTGTCCGTCTGTCTATCTGTCTGTTTGTCCGTCCATCCGTCCGCCTCACTGTCTGTCTGTCAAGACCCTTTGTTAGACTATACCTGTGATAATCATTTGAAAGCGGTAAATATGACGATAACCATTTTTTCCAAGTGAATGATTTTTTAAATTTAGTATCTTTACTTTAAAACATACTAAAGATAAATCTTACAAAAATACGTAGACTAAAGCAGCAGAAGGACTTTATTGGATTTCTAATATTTCATATAAAAAGACGTAAGTGCGGAACCCTCGGTGATCGACTCTGACTCGAACTTGACTTTTTTATATTTAAACTAGGGGATCGTCTAATCGGTAATACCTATGGAGTACATGTGTATCATCCAAGGCAATCCAATGATTGCTATCCCAATGGATAGGAGAATAAAAGGTGAATATCCCTCGTATGTATAACACAGTAGGTACCTAAGCCTAACGTTTGTTTTACCCTTGTTTCATCGACACTCATTTCGTAGTTAACGTATCATTTCGCAGAATTTTCGTTTCATAGAAAATTATTTTCTGCTGAATCCGTATCGATTTCAGGGCCTCTATTCCCGACGGTAAAAAACATATCGTCTTCGACCTGCGCCTCTGTTCAACACGGTAAAAACTATATCGTCTTTGAGCTGTTATCCTATTGTAAACGTTTTGGTAGCTTTTATTTTCTTGATAGTAATGGCCGCTGCCGTCGAAACAATACCATAACAGCTCAAAGACGATATGTTATTTACCGTCGGGAATAGAGGCTCTACTGTTATGGTATTGTTATGTCAGCCGCCATTACTGTCAATTTAAGTAAATAAAGAGCTATCAAAACGATCACAATACGATAACGGCTCAAACACGATATCGTTTTTACCGTGTTGAATAGATTGACGTAGGGTAAGTTAGGTTAGACACATCACAAGATAACCTGAAATCAACATAGGTTCAGAGGAAAATAGCTTTCGATGAAACGAAAATTCTGCGAAGTGATACGTTCTATGAAATGAATGTCGGTGAAAAAAGGGTAAACCAATCGTTGGGCTTTGATACTTTGTTATACTTATATACGAGGATTATTTTCCTGTTATCAATTGCCGATTAAGATTTTACAGTCTTTATTGGTTATTTATGAAACAGACATACTCATACGATCAAAGGTGACAATACTGTTATTAGGTTAAAAAGGGAAAACTTTGTTTTTTTTTATGATATTGTCCACTGTCTCCACCACACCAGCATAGAAGAACTTTGTTTCAGGTAGGCCTATATTTACAAATACTTTACAGACACATACACCTGCCTATACCTTATACACAGTTCATTACCACCATGTAGGTATATAGTGTTTTAGTAGTTATATTCATTTAAAATTATATTTTTGTAATATTTATTTTAACTGGATTGCGGTAGGTATGAGCAACTTGCTAAATACTTACTAAGTAGGTCGTTACAAATATTATTTACATTTTACTAAAAATCTCTAGTTTAAATAGCAACAAATTATAAAAATAAATCTTATTGTTATCATTATCACCTTTTAATCTTTTGTTCTGTACCAAAACTATCAAAAACGTGACTGGTTTGTAACCAATACGGCCTGAAAACGAATGTTTTTTTTTAAATTGAAATTATTTGTAGATTTAAAATGGGCCAACGTAAATTTAACATTTCAAGCTAAAATAACCCTAGCGTAAATTACCCTTGCTTGCTAGGCTTTTATAATGGTTAGCATAATGACAAATTTATTGTTACAAAATATTATAACTATTTAAATCTATATTCTGAACCGGTAAAAAAGTGGCATTCTTATCCCTTAATATTTACTTCAAGTTCTGGGACATCCTGTATAGAAAAACACATATTTAAAAACATCCGAAACATCCAAGAGTTAGGCACAAGAACTCACACTCATCACACAATGGTTTACCTATACCGGGAATCAAACCCGCTACCGCTAGGTTCGTAGTCACTACCATCTAGGCTAACCACGTAGTCAGATAGAATAACAAAATATATAACCAAGTAGTTTAAATTAGCTAAATGATAAGCGCAATTCACCTACATCCAAGGCCCATAACTCGGGTCCAGCGCCATCTTCTAACATATGATTGGGGACAATTGGGCCCACCGCTGGGGGCCATGGTCCGATTGAGCTTTTCAACGCGATCGACATCCGGGACATTCCGGGACATAATGGCATAATCGCGCCCCGCGGCGTGGCGCGCTCGTTCCTCAGACCAACTTAGCGCGGGGCAAGATGCATCACTGAAGGTTTTGTTAAATGGGTTTGTAAAATGCAGACATACCTAGATATTGGTGAAGAAGAACAGTTATTGTCATTTAAATATCCATTACCTACTATGCTGAGGAGATGGACTCAAGAGACAAGGCACAATAAGACGTGCTGGAAATTCGTCTAGCGTACGTTAGCAAGCAGTTTCCGGTTATATATTTAGAAAAATGAGTGAGAACATTAAAATCACCGTGCACCGGTGAGATTAATAGAAAGTACTAGTTAAAAACAGCCGAATTTTACTTAGAAATTAGTAAAAGTCGACGGTTTTGGTAAACTTTAGTCACCGGATGAGATTCAAAAATCGACCCCATTATGATAATGTAATATTTTTGTGACTAAAGAACTCTGATAATAGAGCCGAAAGGTAGTCATACAAAAGCACTGTAATACATACGTCTTACACTTAAACGTTATATACTCCAGTAAAATTGGTGATTGAAAGAACGGGGTAGTTTGCATAAAATCCGGCTGATCTGATTTTTAACAGACATGTTTATGATGTTGGCCCAATAATCCAAGTTGGTGACCTCGAGCGCCGAACACAACTTTGTCAAAAATAATGTTTTAAGATACTATCAAAACGATCAAAACCTCGTCCTTTAGGGTTATAATCGCCAAAATCTGAAAAAAAGTCCGAAATTTTCGCGGTTTTTTTAAATTTTGACAGTATTGCGTTCTGCGTTCGAGGTCACAAACTTGAAATATTAATTGGGCCAACATCATTATGATATTGGCCCAATATTTTTTTAATTAAACAAGTCTGCAGAAAATGAGAACTACCGGATTTTACGCAAACTACCCCGTACCTACTTACAATCGCCTATTTTACTGGAGTACCTATCGTGTACGTGTATGACGTATGTATTAAAGTGGTTTTGTATGACTACCTTTCGGCTCTATTATCAGAGTTCTTTAGTCACAAAACTATTATCGGTGTGCACGGCAGTCTTCTCAGGTCGCTAGAGTCTTACCTCAAAAACAGATCACAAGCTGTCACTATCAAAGGGTTCCAGTCGTCATTTGTACCTTTAAACATCAGGCGTGCCTCAGGGATCCCATCTCGGTCCATTTTTTGCTTCAAAGAGATTTGTATACATTATGGAATTATTGTTTAGTTAACTGCTTAGATTTAAATATTAAGAAATGTCAAATTATTTCATTTATTAGAAAGGATAATGTATTAGTATACTCATATAATTTTGTAACTGTCGAATTAGATAGTGTAAGTAAGGTGAGAGACTTGGGAGTGACTTTAGATAGGAAATTACTTTTTCGAAGTCATATTAATAAAATTAAAACAAAAGCTTTTAAGATGCTTGGATTTGTCCTAAGAGTGGGTAAATCATTTAAGAAGCCAGATACACTCGTTACACTTTACAAATCTTTTGTTCGATCTCACTTAGAATATGCGTCTACGGTTTGGAATCCTGTGTATCTTATTTATATTAATAGCATTCAGAAAATACAAAAGACTTTTCATAAGCACCTTAGGTTTGGACATATGTGTAGATACGTTAGTCTAAGCAAATAAATGTACATTCATTACAATGTCTACGTTTTATTCGAGACCAATATTTTATGTTCAAAATTTTAAATCATCGTGTTGACTGTCTAAAACTTGTAAATAAGATCAATTTACGTCGTCCGTATCGTGATTTACGCAAAAAAAAGTTATTTCAAGTACCCCTTTACAAAACGAATTATGCAAAAAATACGTTTATTTCTCGAGCTTGTGATTCTTATAATCGTTATTTTAATAATATTGAAATATTTAATATTTCTTTAGTTCGTTTTAAATGTGCCCTGTATCAACATTTTATTAACGTGTCTCTACCTACCACACATTTATGTGCTATAAGTTCAGGTTATGTCTTTCTCAGTCAAGATGGCGCATTTTGCATGTGTGCGCTATCTTTCTATCTATCTCTCTTCCTGTTCTTTGATACTTGACTAGTCAAGAGGCAAGATTGTTTTATATTTTTTATTCTACCTATGAACACTGTTTGTCAATGAACTATTTTCGTTTAATCGAATTAGATAAAATGACTGACTGGTAAATTACTGTTTGTGTTTCAAATATATAAAATAAAATAAAATAAATAATGGGGTCGATTTCAAAATCTCATCCGGTGACTATAAAGAACTATCGGATTTGACGCAAGCTCATGATGAATAAAGTTACTGGAGTAAAATTCTTTAAGCTCATACAATATATGGATGACTAAGAAAACAGTTCATAGCAGTTTTGCCTTAAAATAAAAGCTTTGACTAATACCTTTTAAAATTAAAGTTTCCCGCTGCATTATGCTACGACACCGTGGTCGCAGGGATCATGCGAGCGGGGAGCGGGGCGTGTAGCGGGGCGGGACGAGCGATTGTTTTGTGTCTGACAGAGTTCAAACACACATTTATTATCAGTTAAAGTAAATGTCGTCGGATGGACCGGACAGACGGGCAACTCACTGACTGGTAAGTTTATTAATGTGGAATATTCATGACTTTTATCAGAGCTTCAATAAAAGCTGATATACAGTTGAGGAAAATCATTGTTTGAATTGCTACATAAATAACTAGGACATTTGCTAAGAAAATTTTGTAGCAAAAGCGAATTTAACATGGAGTTTATATGGCCGACGTGATAAATATAGACAAATATTTCACCGAAGATTAACAAATATTAATTAATTAATTACAATGACTTTACTTATGTGTAGTTTCACCGAATTTCATTTAATTAAACCTTATAGTTTTCAGGTTATTCGTTACGTAGGTTAGGTTAGGTTAAACGTGTGGGCACAAAAAAAAAGCCTGTACGTGGCAAAGCCTGTCGATGAAATGAAAATTCGGCGAAGTGAAACGTTCTATGAAATGAGTTTCGGTGAAACAAGGGTAAACCAATCGTTGGGCTTAGATACTTTGTTATACTTATATACGAGGATTATTTCCCTGTGATTTTCAAGGATAAACCATATATCGGATCTCGTCTAATCGCAGTTTAAAATTATTGTATCATCCGTATTTCTTGGCACATTATAATTTAGATTTTATATTTGATGATCTTATTTTCAAGGGTAAACCATATATCGGATCTCGTCTAATAAGCAGTTTAAAATTCTTGTATCATCCGTATTTCTTGGCACATTGTAGGTAATTTAGATTTTATATTTGATGATCTTTTTTACCGGTATTTTCATATTTTGTTGAAAAATGCGATTTATAAAATCCATGCGTATTCCCTTTTGGGCTCTAAGTCATACCTGTCTTTAAACATGTACAGTGAACATCAAAAGTAGATTCACACTTTTGTACCTTGTCGCTTTACAGCCACCTAAGTACCAAATGTCAAACTTACAAGCTTGTCAAATATGTTAATGCGATTAAGTGTGTGTGTAGTAGTGAGCACCTATGACGATAACGAATACATTGAATGTTTGAACTTATAATGGCAATTGAGACAGAAGACTTGGTTATGGCGAGACGGCAAATCTACATAATATAACTGCCCTGGTCGGCAAGGCGCCGCTGACACGTGCACTGCGCACCCTCAACCTTATAGCAGAAGACATTGATTAGTTTTTCGATTCCTTGAATGAATTCACAAAAACGGCACTATTCGTAATATGTTACAAGAGTAGGTAGTATTATAAATAGACAGTTTATATAATTTATGGTAATAGTACCTAATAAAATAAAAGTAGTTACACTATTGTCTTAGGCTTGGTACCTGCAAAAATAGTTGTAAGTGAGGAAAAACAAATAAATAAATAAATAAATAAATAAACTTATACCAGTAGCAATTGACGCGTGACAGTTAATTTAACTTCCTATAAACCTTAGACAAAGGCTTATATCTCAAAAGAAGGAAAAAAGAAGGCACCTATTCGTAACCAAAGAGATATGGATGATTCGACTACTAGAAGTAAGCACGCTTCATGTACGACACAGGCGGTTCGTAAGGGGGCTGAAAAAAAGGTCTAAGGGGAGACCTAGACATAGATTAAGGTAACCCCCCCCCCCCCCCTTCTTCCATATTAATTAAGCCCATCATTACGAACCCCCTGACGAGAGTATGATCGACTTTAAATTTATTGTGCATATAAAAAAACACTGTCGACTGCCTGTAACACGCCCACTCGTAATAGGCTGAAATAGCTTTTCATCCTCCACGCTGCACCGGCGTTTTTTATTGTCCTAACTGGTGTTTTCTGCATAATGGCCGCTCAAGATTATAGAGCGCAGCGATGGCAATGTTTCCGTGGGACTGTCAGTCGTAACGGGAACGTATTAACAAAAGAACCATTTTGATTGTACCTACTTTCTAACGGAAAATGACAGTTACCCTTACATAATCTATAGTGTTCCTATATATTTAGGAGAAACTGAGTGCCCTGCTAAGGTGCACTACGCTAACTAGCATTTCTATACGATTCGTTTTTAACCAATCGCGTCACCGGTAGATCACGTGACTTTTCGAATCACGTGGTCTACCAGTGAAGCGATTGGTTTAAAAACGAAACGAACAGAAACGCTACTTAGCAAAGTGTATCTTGCCAGGGCCGTCTTTTATAGATTCGCATGGGAGTGTTTGACAGGCACCGGTTAACCTGGCTCTTGCAAATTATTAGAAGAATTTGAAATTTCTGAATGTTAACCCGTTATATGCAGGAGGTCAAAAAAATACCAAGTTCTAGTCCTCTCTGATTACAATTTACCAAGTTCCTAAAAAAGGTTTTTTTTTTTTTAAAAGCTATCCTATAAATTTCAAGCGCGGATCCGCATCTAGGCATACCAGAGGTAATTTGATGAAATGTTAGTTATAATGTAGGTACGAGTATATTATAAGGCGTTTTCCAAAACTTAAAGGTGGATAGTTTGGGTAATACATTATATGACACGTATAACTTACTACAATTCATGTTCTTTAATGTTTATTAGAGAGATTTTATTCTTATCTATCACTGATCCAATCTTTGATACAGTAAAATATTGAATATTTATGTTTTTTTAACTATTCTAAAAAATAATAGTTGCAGAAAGTATTTTTTTATTACACCGTGTCCAGAGGTGTTTATTCTCCTAGGAACCGGGCAAGGGCATGTCAGACTATCCTCAGTGTAGCGTTCCGACCCCGCATCACTACAAACACAAAAAACTATTTCAAAAAAAGAACATGTACGGACGCCAATTTTGGCAAGAGGACCACGCTGTCCTGTCACCTCGGTGTTAGTTTTAAGTTTTATGTTGTACTACATTACAACATAAAACTTAAAACTAACACCGAGGTGACAGGTGGTATGTTAGTTGGTATGTTAGTGGGTTACACTGGTATATCCAGTATGTATTACTCGGCTGAATTAAAAAGAATAGCAAGTGGCTTAACATCCCCGTGTTGTGACTGTACCATGAGATGAGTGTCTGAGTTAAACCGCGGACAGACATAGCGAAACTACCTTGGGTTTCTTGTTGACTACCGAACGGAAGTTCAAACAAGAATGCTGCATGTGAAGAAAACCATATGAAAATCCGTTGGGAAGTTTTTGCGTCTACCGCGTACAGACGGTCAGGTAAATAGATAGATGTCTCTTCTAGGTGGGGAACTTTCTTTAATAATATATATCGATAGGTAATGTTCTGAATGATAAATATTTTAGGTGAGGGATGACAAACTTTGAATTTAGTTCTAAAAGTTATAAGTTAAATGAGCGATGGACAATCAACGTAAGATTGGATGATTTTATAAAGACAGACAAATGGATGCATTTGTGACGCGAGGCTAATAATAAAGCGAGGGTACTAATTAAAAAAACGTCAACTATTTTCATCTTGAAATCCAAAAGAGAACTCATTTTCGAAATCGGCTTCCCCGAGAACCTAGAAAATTTGTGCCATGAAGACTTAATTCCATCTTAGTCTCCACAATGCACGTGTTGGCAATGCGTTTAACATTGCATACCTACTCGTATGTCCATGGGCCAATATGCCATAGAAAAAAACACACACTTGGCCGTTTTTCAAACTCTAGTAATCGATGTGTCATCGATACTAAGCACCGCCGCTGAAAACTGCTTAAAATGAGCGATTCTGAGGCCCCACTCTGAAAATCGAAGTACCTAGTACCTACGAAGTCACGTAAGCTCCATACCTTTCTTTTGATTTAGTCTCGAATGATGATTTTCAAAGCAGGGCCTCTGTACTAGCAGACAAACTTATCGAAAACTCACTTCACTAAAACACTCACTTCACTTCAGTAAAATATTCTGTTTTTTATATTTTATGCCATTTATAGACAATAATTATAATGCGGAGACTACTTTAATTTAAACGTAAGATCTAATTTATTTCCAATTGTGCTGCCGGTTCAGCTTTTTTGTATATTACATATAATTAAATTAGCCTTAATAATAACGTATTGTATCACAATCACGTAAACAGGTGCTCATAGAATCGTAACAACTGCCCCAATTCCATTTCAATGGCGACAATTGCCATTCCATATCTAAAAAGCTAACTATCTTAATTATGTTATGATACAATCTTTGTCAAATTTAAGTCAATTTGGGGTAATAAAATAAAGTTTTATGTCGCATTTACTTTGATGCGGTGCGCGTAACCTGTAATTATGGGACAAAAGGACCTTGGGTCTACTCCGGACCCATTAAACTCTCTTTCAACCCACTACTTTAATGATCTTCTAATGTTATTTAACTACAGAAAATTAACAAGCAATTTTGAAAGTAAACTTTACGCTGCGACATTTGGTTGTGTAAATCGGCAACAAAGATAATGTATGTTCATTTTTGGATCTTTTTCGTAGTGTCTATTTTCATTTTAAACCGCACAATATAAAAATGCGAGTTCACGACACAGATTAATTATTGCAGCGAAATATTGTACGCAACATATCAATATATATAGGTAGGTATTAAATTGTCTTTGTTTTTAGTTTTTTCTATTAGAAAATATATTTATTTGTTTTTGCTTACATAATATCACATCCATGGCTGAGGTCCTCTTTTAAGTAAAGATATACCTGTAAGTTTGTACCATTAGGCCGTCTCTTATAGTATTATGTTGCAAGTATTTATTAAAACAGTAAATTAGTAAATTATAAAATTAAAAATATCGATAAGTTTATGATGTATAATACAAAACAGAAGTTAAAAATTAACTGTTGGATTTCATTTCAAACGAAGGTATTCAAAGTGCGTTGAAAAATTAATTCAACTAGCAACGTTGCTGCGCGTTAACGCATCTACTCGCCGCTAGATGACGCTAGTAAATGACGCAATACAATTTAGAACTTGAGTCTTAACGTTGTAACCCCGGTTTAGAAAAAGTATACTTACTAGGATAAAAGTTTTTATAATACTTTTGTGTCCTTAGTTATATTTAGGTAAAAAATCCAAATTTAATTACAATCTTTGTACCTTCTTATGAACATAGGTATATGGGTTTTTCTTAGAAATATTGTACCCATATTGTACCTAGTTAAGGACTTAAGCATATTATTATCGGGCAAAATTGAATCTGCTTCATTTATTGAATTTGAAATATTGCTAATTATCTCAAATTCAATAATATAAATTCATATTTTCCCACTATATTTATTTTCCCCTTCTTCCCGCTGCTAAACTGAATTGCTCAACCAACTCAACAAACCTCAATGTTTTTAAATATCGAAATTAAATTTATCAGAGTCGACGGAGATGCGAGATCCTATTTCTGGGTGGAGTTGGCCCTCCAGACCTGCTGCAAAAATAACATAACCTAAACCTACCTCATATATATGATAGTTGAGCAGTGGGAAAAAAAACGATTTAAAAATAAATGTAGTGGGAAAATATGCGAATGGTTAGAAAGCGCTTCGGGAAAAGTAGCTATTGAGAAAAAACAAAGTGGTAAAATATGCGAATGGTATTAATCGCCACTTGGAAAAAACGATTTTCGGGATATACAGTAGGTACTACACACTATAAATGTACGACTTATTTTCGTAACGCAACGGAAAAGTTAGCGTTTCTTAATCTTAGTCCATAACTAGGTACAACTTTCTAAGAAACTCCCAAATATATCGAATTATTTTGTATTACACAAAATCGTTTTGATTTATTAATTAATTGAAAATGTGTGGACGGAGCTTTTCTGGTAATTCATCCTGTTTTTAATTAACTACGCTTACTTGGCGTGGTTGCAGCAGAGGTTACACGTCAAAATGAGCTGTGTAGTAACCCAAAAACTCACAAGTACTCACAAAAGCACAGGTAATATTTTTTCTCACAATACAATTTATCCCTAAGAAAGGTATTAAGTTACTTTTTTTTTAATAGGCAGAATACGTGTTGAACTGCTTATTTTGCCTCTTTATCGTTAAGAACCATTTAATCTAATAACCCTGTCAGCACGTTGCGCCTAACTGAAAAATAACCAACCATTATTGTTTAGCGTCTACAAAATGGCCACTAAAAAGTTAAATAATTCCAACCAATACCGCATTCCCTCCACGTATTGGCGTCAAATTATTTCGCACGGGAAATGTCAGCCGCATGCAAACAGTCATACCTCAGGTGCTCCTAATTAACCCTAACTACCCATTAGATATATGTAAGCAATTACCGTTCGCTACCTATCTATTATAACTTTAATTACGTCGTTGTTGGTCGGGGGCGTGTTCAAAATATGTCATTAGTTGCTGCACAAATGGCGAAAAAACCGTTCGGTCGGGCCCCGCCTAAACGTGGATTCATCGGTAACGCTGTTATTATTTTTAGCAATAACGTTATTAACCTTTTTAGCTATATTGACTATTCTTAACAGTGGCCCTAGACAAGATGCATGGCGAGATCATTATCGATATCGAAAATGTATAGTATTGACGGTCGCGAAACGCTTTTCGAAAATCGTTTACGTTAGCGTTATGCATCTAGGTAGTGCCTTTGTGACAGTTTTTTTTGTATCACTCTAAATGTATGGGATCAAGTTTGGGGGTGGGGGTTTATCGCAACGCACGAGAATGCCATCCCATACATTTTGATTGATAGGTAGAAAAGAAAAACATTAGTAGCGTTTTCATCATGGCTACGGCCTCTGGCTGCATTCCGTCCGTGCCAACCGCTAAACATTATGATCACATTTGATACAATATCGTTGCTAAGTTATAAGGATCAAGATAAGATGGTTCGCCGGCAGATTCGATGTCGATGCGTTATGGAATACCATGGCCTTAGTGGAGCGGAACTCAACTGTGGCGTGACATGCAACGACCCTCGCTGGGGTACGGAGAAATATGTATTCCTGGGGAATCTTAATTAGGTATAACAATACAATAGAGTAGCTTTTTACGAATACCTACCTTCAGTAGGTACATAGCGAAGTGACGACAGAAGTACGTATATCTTGGGTTATAGTAGCAATTTTGAAGATATAGAGACTAGATACAAAGTTCCTTTAAAAAAAATCTAAGGTCGATTTCTTGTTTTTGTGCTTGTTGCAAATATTGCAATCAGTTATTAACTTACTCTAAGTTTCCGATGAGGGTCGAGAAACTTGAATGTTTAGACATACTGAACCGGTAGGATTTCTTTTGAATTTCATTCTAACTGAACTCCAACATTCTAAAGTAACTCACTTAAGCATCCAGCTCACCAAATTGGAGATTTTTAGTGAGTTTTAGAATTTAAAAATAATCTTTGAATACTATGATATCAAAATAAGAGTAACTACCGTAGTGATGTTAAAAAATTAACTAAAATATCGTGTTTTTTTCATCTGAAATAAATATTTAACAAAGGATTAGCACTAAATTTACATAAACAATCATAATTCCGAAAAAACTAATAATCCTTAATAATAATTTGAATTAGGTATGTAAAACATTTGTCGTTCAATTTTTGATTCTAACGGAGTTAAACAAATACTTTTTATCTAAAATATTGAAATAAGATAATACTTATCAATCATTAACGATTTGTATGAGCAGTAAGTAAACACCGGGCCCACACGCGCCTGCAGGTCGGGGAGCGCGCAGGGCGGTGCGTGTCCGCCTCCGAGATGTTATCTGCCTTAACAGCCTTTATAATAGACTTCGGGCACCTTTCAGCCCGCTGTTATAGGGCAATGGGCCATTTTTAGTAATTTCTAACATTCAATTACAATTTTGCCATCGAAGTAGACACCTAAAACTGCTGCTGCTGCTTGCTATTAAAGGACTTATTTAAGATTGCAGTAGATACTTGATTTATTTTATTTATTTATTTATTATATTATTAGGCACGGTACAAAAGTAAATATGTAACAATATTCCCGCAAAACTGTTTTTACAGTTTGTCTGCAGGCAGGAGTCTCTATTTAGCTAAATAAGTAACAAAATAAATAAGATATGGTTCTAAATATGATACACACCTGAGTGACAATTGCTTATGAAAGCAGTTGTCATTCAAGTGTCTGTAGTAAATATTTTTTGAGCTCTTTCTTAAACTTAAATTTATTTGGTTCATGACGGATGTTCGCGGGTAGGCTATTTAAGAGGTAAGGCAGTATTTTATTTAGCGTTCTGTCTCCAAAATAGTTGGAGACACGGGGAACCTCAAACTTACCCGCGGACACCGACCTAGTAGCATGAGTATGCTCAATGGGTGTAGGGACATGCGCTAGAGTGCCATGGTTGTTAACTGCAAGAAGGTATTTATGTTTTAAGCTTACTGGTAATATTTGACAGATTTTAAATAACTTAGTATAATCTCCTTTACAATTTGCTTTTGTTTTTTTACTAACCATTAATTTTAGGAATCGTAATTGTAATGCCTCTAGTTTGTCTATGTAAGATTTAAATGTGAGTCCATAGCAGTCCAGCGCATAGCCCAACACAGAGTCTACTATCGCATAATACAGACATTTTAATATATTGCTAGGGACCTTATAACTTAAGTGGTAAAATTTACCAAGAAGGGTTCTCAATTTGTTACAAATGTAGCTTATATGTTGGTACCAGGAGAAAGTGGCATCGACTTTTACACCAAGATATGTTACACAGTCTACTATTTGGATAGGTTTACATTCACAATTTTGAAGGTTTTTATGGAAACAAGTAAAGCTATGGGTATACAATAAAGGAGGTGTTTCTGTTCTGTGCATATATGGAGATTGTATAATTATAAGTTTAGTTTTATCTACATTTAAGATTAAGCCATTATCATGAGACCATTTTACAACTGCGTCCATATCTTCTTGAACCAGGCGACACGTTTCGGTAAAGCAGGTTCCGGCGCGTAGGGTGCATAGGTCGTCAGCAAACATGTACGAAGAGCAGTTACGCAGTACTCCGCATAGACTGTTAACATGCATAAGGTAGCATACAGGTCCACACACGGAGCCCTGGGGGACTCCGCAGCGCACCGGCGTGTCGTCGCTCGCGCCGTCACCTATCCTCACGCGGAACGAGCGTGATGTGAGGTAGTCGCGGAACCAGCAGTTCAGCGGCTGCCCCACACCACATTCGTCCATTCCATTTAAAAGGGTACTGGTATCTAGGATATCAAATGCTTTTTTAAAGTCATAAAATATAGCTACTACGAATTGTTTATTTGCTAAATAAGTGTTTATCTCGTTGGTGAAGTTAGATAATAGAGTGTTAGTGCTTTTATTTTTTTGGAAACCATGTTGGGACTCATTTATTATACTATTTTTTTGTAAAAAGGAATTGACTTGTTGAATTATACACTTTTCTATTATTTTATCGATACTTGAAAGAATTGATATGGGTCTATAATTTGAAAATACTTTACGGTCTCCTTTTTTATGGATTGGGCGAATCAGTGATTCTTTTAACTTATCAGGATATTTATGTTGGGTTACCGATAAATTAATTAATTTTGCTATGACTGGGCTGACCTTATTTACAACTAGCTTCAAATCGGACATACGTACAAGATCGCTACCCGGTGCTTTATTCTTATCCAATTTGTTAATAATGCGTTGAACATCTATACCTTGCACGGGTTGCCATCTAATATAGACGTCCGACTCTTTTACATAACTTAACCTATCCAGCCACTTATCATTACATATATGTTTTACTTCTTCCACCTCCTTCATGAAGTTAAATGCGAACTTATCACAAATTTCCTTAATACTACCCTCTTTTTCCATATACCTAAGGACAGAACTATCTATGGACATTTTATCCTTACCTAGTAGATTATTAATTCTATCCCAAACTTTTTTAATGTTATTATTACAGTTTAATATAGATTGCTTATCATACTCATTTTTACTTTTAAACACAGCCTTGTTACATTTATTCCTATACTTAGTATAATTAAGTCTTTTAGACATGTCTTTAGGATCATTGCACCAAATTGAAAATAACTTATCTCGTTGTGATATCATTTTTTTCAAATTATCACTTATCCATAAATTATTATTCCTATTACTATTATTTTTGTTAACATAAATATGCTTGATTTTATAACATTTTTCATATATATTCTGAAACAGTAGGGTGAACTCTTCGTACAGTTTGATTGGGCAGTCTATATTTAGCAAGTCGTCAAAGTTTGCTTCTAATAATTTTTCCCTTACTAATTTATTATCAAGTACTTATATTATATATTTCAACGTAAATTCTTGAAACCATATGAAATGTTAAATATACTCTAGATATATGAAATTAAATTGCCTGTGTGGTTGCCGGGTTAGAATAGTGCCACTCCGTGTCTTCCCGCGGATGTCGTAAGAGACGACTAAGGGAATAAAGGTTTGCAGTACTGTTAGGCGATGGGCTTGCAACCTGTCACTAATACACTGGTACAACATCTTAGCCTGATTGTGCAAAGTGTGGTTACAGAATTATCAACAAGTTTTTAGGGTTGTTGGAAATTCTGTAGCTCTGCCTACCCCACTCTGGGAATGAAGGCGTGAGTTTATGTATGTATGTATGTATATGAAATTAAAGTATACGTTAAACTTTACAATTCATGTAGCAATATGTCAGATTCAAATACAGCAACCAAAGCAATGCAACAGTTATAATTACTTATTTTTACGTTTATTAACTTAAAAAATACCTTCTGCTGTAGGTAGGTATGTCCATCCATCCAAAATGTTAAATACACACTTACGTACAATTCTTAATTTTTCGAAGTATGTGCCTATGTTACCTACTTTTTATTTCACATACACAATTACAAGGCATATTTGCATAAATATAGAAGTCTCTGCCAACATTAGAAAGAATGAATCGTTAATTTTATTATTATACATGCACTGACAGATTGTGGATTTTACGTTTTTTTACTGTCAGAACCTTAGAACATCCCAAAATCTCCCAAAAAAGTCTCCCAAAGCACGTGGTACAGCGGTACGGCAGCGGTTGGGCGGAGCCCGCCTCCCCGATTGTGCGGGCACAAAGAGCTGCCCAGCCCTGTGGAAATCCACTTCGTTATGCTCCTCATCGGCGGTAAACATGTAAATAACAGGGAATTCGACTCAGGACAGATTATTGACGCTGGTTGATGTTACTTTTGTATGAAACTTACCTAGGTAATACGAGGATAGTTACTTCAAGTCCAGATTAAACTTACAGGGAATCAATCAACCCATAAGTGTAGCCCAAAACACCGTAGGAGTTCCGTCAAAATATACGTATGTAGATTTTGACGTTGTTTTGAGATTTGAACCGTAATCGTCAAAGCCCTAATTTTGTTTTGGTAATATCAGCTATTTTTTATCGAGCGACACTACGCTAACGATTCCAAACTCGGCGAGTCGACATGAACTGTAGTTGTAAGATCCTGTAAGATCCTGTTGCCATCGTCCGACTCCATCTTAATCGGATCTTGGTTACTCATAGATACCCTAATATTGCATTCTCATCGGGTTTACACGTGTATTCCAAAAATTTTACACGATTACACACGGTTACATTACGTTGCAAGATTTGAACACATCAAAATGATAAACAAGCAGATAAACATGAAAAGTTGAATGAAAAACCATGATTAAATGATTATTAACAAAGTACGTTATACCAACAAAGAAGTAATGTACTTACCGCCGTTGTTAAAGACGTTTTCGACGCTATGAACTCGTTCTTTTTTCAAACTAGTGTATGAAAAATCGGCACTAAGGAACGAATTAATGGCCATTAACTGACTCTGACTGCGGCCGCTAGATGCTTTATAATGGTGCCAGCAATTGTGCCTATCACGTAATTATTAATGAATCAAATTTTGTATTAATATCGGCGCACACATCATACACTGTCATGCAACAAAGTGGCCGCGGAGTCATCGTGTATTACACGGTGCTGAATGGAGCTGCGCTCGCAACGCTCCATAAATATGGTCAATATGTCGGGCGGCATTGTCGAAGCTGACAAATTGCACGCTGCCCTGACTTTTGTCGACCCTTTCAAGTCGCACACAATACCGAACGACTTCTGTCGACTATCATGCTCACTCCGACCTTTTGAGAGAATGTTGCAAATCGCTTTTATTATCCTTTATGCCTGTGCCTCGCAAAGATTCTACGGTTTTCAATTTTCGAATGATAAATGGAATCCCTGTTCTGCTTTGTATTCGTCAATAACTTGTATAGTCGATAATTTTATTACAAAAGTGTTTGGTTTGTGGATTGCGACAAAGAAGCGGGGCGAGTGAATTCGAGATCAAGGCAAATAAAAATCGATGCATTGATCGGAGTGACGTCTGTTTTGTTATTGTTGTTTTTTTTTTGGGGAGTCTACGTAAAATTAGATAGGTGACATTAATTTATCATAAATTCACATCTTTTGTGCAGGATGATAGTATTTTTATTTGTATCAAGGCTTAGCAATATACTTCTTAAAGATCTGAAATGTCAATCAGTGTTTTGCATAAGTACCTACGTCCAAAACTCTTCCTAACCTCAATCCCAATATATTTAATTCTGAAATAGAACAAAGCACAATGAACTTATTGCACCCTATAGAAGCAAATTACTGTGAAAATGAAATAAAAGCCCTCATCCCCTACTATTAGGAGATGATGTAGCGATACTTGCGCCCGCGCAACTGCGAGACATTTCGTGCTCGCGCCATTTGTAGCATTCGACATCCGTGACGTTTACAATGAACTTAGTGTACGTTGTGATAGGTCTCAGAATAGAATAGTATAAGTTAGTGTTGTGCTACTGTGAAATGTAATCTGAAGTAACCGTGACGGGTGAATAGGGCATAAAAAACATATAAATCAAAGTCAAAAAGGCATGGAGAATGGCATCGGCGGCCGCGGCCGTCGCCAGCTGTTGTCGCGCCGCCGCTCCATGCGCGTTCCCATCAATAAAGAGGGTAATATTCTCTATTTGTCACATTAGCCATACGTATTGTTATTTGAGCACTGTTCATTTTTTTAAATATTGTTTGTTAACTAATAAATTGGATTGTATATTACATTGGGTAGGAAAAATATGTTAGTTAAGATTCATATGCGGGGTTGTAAGGTTAAAATCGAAATAGAGAAAACGAGTAGCAAAGAGCATTGGATCCTCCGAACGCCAGCGTCTGAAAAGCAACGCCTCCCATGAGCTGTAACGAGCTGTAAACAAAAGTTGGCTATCGCGATAAAACGAAAATATACTAACATTGTTTCAATAACTCCGAGAATGTTCTATGGCGATGACGAAATCACGGATACTGCAGCCAGTTTTTAGCATTTGTAAAATCCAACTTAGGTAACTATCCCTCACTTTATTCTAAATATTAAAAAAAACAGTTTCAGCCCTCAGCTTGTCGATTCAAAGATGCTCCAACCGTCTTGTCTGCAATAAAGTATATTGTGTCAACAATATAATGTTTACTTCTCTAGCTTTTTAAAAACCGAACATTCTATTGTGTCCTCTACAACGCCACAGCCGTATTTGTTCCGTGTACTTATAAAATCGAGTGACCACTTAGTTGAAAAACATTGACAATGCACGACATGTTTGGATAAATATTACCCGACTGTTTTATTTGAGCGACAAACCAGTAATTTTGCGGTTAGCAAACATTGGAAATGGCAAATTTGAAGCATGTCTTCATTTCGTATTCGCTTTAGAATGTTTTAGCAGCGTTTGATATGATTGCTGGTGAACGGCGCCATGCAGACTGCACCAGTACTATATTTATTAATGAGTCATGTGATTGCGAATTCTCTGAAAATATTTGATTACAGCTGTAGATTTTTTTTAGGCAGCAATTTTTTACTTTGGATGTTTTTAGTTTGAGTTGAAAGATTTTCGTTGGTACCTAATTGTAATTATTTACTGCACTAGTAGTTAGGACCTATTTATTGATTATGTTGATATTTGTGGCAAAAAGAGAACTCTCGCATTTACAATAATTTTATTAATAAAATTGATTTGTAGCTAAATCCTTTAAAAACGGATTCTTAGGTTTTTAATTGTGATATTGATAAAAAAATAAAAATAAATGTCAATCGTTTTATCGCTTAAACCGACCAGCATACATACCGTCATGTGTGCGGTCTGGTCCGCAGGCGGTTGCGGTCGCGGACAACACCGAGCGCCATCTGCCGGCCTAATTACTTCCTACGCTACCTTTTGTTAAGACCAAGTTTAAATTTTTAAAAGTCAATTACGCAATAAGAAAGTACGCCACACAATGAATTGAAAGGATGAGAAAGTCGCCATATTTGACTGCCGTGAAATTGACAGTTTATTTTCTAACCGCAGTTTATTTTGAAAATAATTGGTGGTTACGAGTTGCGATAGAGTGACGTAGACTCGTAAAAATAGTTGAGAAAAACGTTCCTTATTAACTTTAGGCAAACGTAAGCACAGGATAAACGGGTGATTTGATTTCATTATTATAAATAATAAACCAAATCCCTAAAACTAATTAAGTTCCATGTGATTTCTAAGTATGGTTGGTTTAAAATTTTGAGGAGTGTAAATCATTTTTTGTAGTTATTTTGTGATTGCATTTGTTTAAATTTCTGGTTTGCAATAATGAGTATTTATTGTAGGTACTACTAGCTTCTCCCCGCGACTTCCTCCGCGTAGATTTCGATTACTATTATTCTCTCGGGATCTTTTCTGGGATCAAAACTTTGCCACGCATATGTGTGTCAAGTTTCGTCCTGATCCGTTCAGTGGTTGAAGCGTGATTGAGTGACAGACACTCAAACACCAAACTTTCTCATTTATAATATTAGTAAGTTAAATGCCTAAAATTGAGCTTTAAGGGAATGTCAGTCAAATACACGGATTACTTTTATGCATACGTTTAATAATCCCATAGGTATGGGGAGACTTCGTAACTACACGTTCGATATGTTTTCTTTATGTAAATCTATTACTTTAAATTAAAAGTAACTCATTTATTTTGATTATTAATATATTATAAGGAACATAAATAATAAAATTAATTAATTAATTCGGTATCTGCAACCTGGAACATTTCAAGTAACAGAAATGCATAGAATGTTTATGAAGTTCTTCTACTCGCCGCTAGATGGCAACGCAATGCTCTAACAGGTTATCATATTGTAGGAAGTGATGCGATTGAAAAACGATTGGCAAAGTTATTCAGGTAGGTACTTGTTTTAACTTATGTAACTATACTAATTAAACAGTTTATGATTAATATCAATAAATGGACATATCTGCAAACATAATAAACAAAAATTGCTCAGTTTTGGTTAGCAAATTGACAACGCAACAGTGTGTTTTCCCTTGCAATAGACGTTTTTAACGTTAGAAATTCATAAAATAAAGTAGAATACTATATTGCAAGTAATTTATGTAGCATTTGGTATAAAATAATTATTTAATTTGCAAATATTATACACTTGGTTTATTTCTTCACTAGCTTTTTAGGTAAAAATAAAAGTACGTTCCGGCAGTGGGTGGGGCCATATTCAGGGACAGAAATTTATTGCGTTGTATTGTTGACGTCACGTAAATAAACAACCGAATTAAAATAAACCGCGCTTTAGAGGCTAACCTATTGATAGGACCACATTTTCGAATCAAGATCCTACGTCATTGGAAGGAGGCTTAACCTGTTGTCTGATGATATTTGATGAACGATAGGTTAGAGCTGGACCAGTTTAACACCGAAACTGGCAGAGTCGCGTGACAACGAACAGCTTTTACTCTTTATGATGATGGTGAATCGACCTCGTATCGACTGCCTCATCTGCCTACCATAAAGATACAGAAACGAAATATAATATAATACGGGCATTTATAAAAATGAAGGGTCATAATGATCTATCGCAAAACAAAGTCGGCGAGCCTCTGTCCTGTGCCTGTGACTCAGCCGTCTTACAAGTTCTCGGAAAGTTTACTGGAGTAGACTCATTTTGAAACGTTAATCGATACCGCGAAATGATTAACTTTCTTAGCGTTTCACACAAAGTAAGACTAAAACCTTACGATAATTAAACTTGAAAAAGGTTGTTTTAACGTTAATACCTAGTATACAAACGATTTCGACGGTACGCACGAAAATTTGTCTAAAGTCTTTAACACCTGAAGACCTTGAATAGGTACAGTGACCCAATTTGATTTCTGGGCCACTATGGACTATGTTAAACTGATGTTGTCAAAGTCCATAGTGGCCTAGGAATCAAATTGTTTGACTGTACCAAGTACGTAAGGTAAAGTAGCCTCTAATTTTATCTTAAACATCTTCAAAATATGAATTTTGTTTGTACAAAGTACCCACTCAATTTTCGAGTATAATTTAAGACTTACTAAATTTAATTTGTTACATTCGTGGTCTTTCTTCGCACAGATTGCAAATCATGCTGTAGGTCCCGACCGTTACCCAAAGTCTGGTTTTAATAGTCTTGCACCAGAACTTAGTACAATGCATTCATGAAATGAGTGCCGAGTGACTTCACTGCAGTGTTTATAATTAAAAACGTCCAAACATTTTAAGCCAGCGGCGTGTTGGCTCTCCTCGAGCGATCTAATTCGATTAATTTATTTCAGGCACCAATTAACAAAACAACGGGAAGCGACCGAGCGGACAAAATACGAACAAAATACGACTATTTATTATTTGTTCATTGTGACGCCGGCACGGAATGAGCCGGGGCGGCGCCCGCACAATAGCCTCCATTATGCCTGTAAAACAATACCCAGCTTTATTAAAAAGACATTCAATTTATTTTATTCGCACCGGCGAAAAACAAAAGTGTTCAATACAGCCACAACCGTAAAATATAAATAAAAAATATAATCTATTGCTCCCAAACATTGCACACAACACAAGCCGCGGTGAGCGCAGAAGAGGGCGTGTAACCGCACAGTTAGGCTATTCAGGGAATGTTCTAACAATTCGAGTCGCGCGTCATCTGTCGGCGAATTGAGACATTTTTGCGAAATGGTGACGTAATTACGAACTTCCGCTTCCGGCGGCGCGTGCGCAAACGCCGCCCCCGCCCACTGCAGCTTTTGTGAAACTTAACACTATTCCATTCACTAAGTTGCTAAATACTGTACCTATTGAGCATGCACCTGGAGGTTTTTGGTGGTTTCAACGTCTTAGTTCAATACAAGATAAGCTAAGAAATAAGTACCTAAATCAACGTATCTTTCCAGTAGGTTACTAATTGATTTAGTTTCGGGAATGGCCAGTTTCCAAGAAGAGGAAGGCGCGCTGGGTCTCCTCATTAAAGTAATAATCTACTTAAATAAATGCCCGTACGTGAAACAAGAATAAGTACATTTCAAAACCAATAAATCATTTTAACACAACACAACCCATTTTACCTAAACAATTCAATTATTTGCGTCAATAGACTCCAGACGACGTTGTTAAAGAAGCACAATGAGAGTTCATCTTCATCAACAAGTCAGTCATCTGACAAAAACCTTTTTTATCTTCTGTCACTTCCTCCCACCCTGGCTACTATATCCTGTTCAGGCCAACCTAGTACCGTATTTTGTTGACCCATCTTTGCTCCGGTGTGGGCTCGCAGCAGCGTTGTTGTTTATTGTAGTCTCCATTCCAACCTTCTCCGAGTTCTAGCTCACAGCCCATGGCTCGTTCTTTTTTGTGTTTTTAAGTCTACACATCTTTAGCTTGGAGTTTTCCAAATTCCCAATATACGATACCTTTTTAGTGCAATAACGTAATGATTATGTAATTCTCATATTTCCTAAGTAATTTAAAGTTGTATTATCACAAATAAATAAATTCGTTAACCTTTGTTTTTAAGTTTTTTAAACTACCGATTCCTCCTAAATGTCAGATATTTCCCGAAATTTCAGTATTCAGGGTTCAATGGGAGGAATGCCCATTATTAATTATCGGGGTCCTCACCTGACAGTGGCATGGTGCAACTGGGAGATTTATTATGCCGCGGAATGTCAGTTTTTGCCCTGACCTCAGACAGCGCAAGAAGTGTCGTGTGTTACACGTGCCAGCCCCTCGCAAGAAAATTCTAAATTATTTGTACGTAAAATAGTAAAAACTCTTTGAATTAAAATTTATTTTTGTTCATTTGAGACAATGACTTTTTTATTTACTGGAGACTTAATGGACACCTGGGTAACACCCACGTCATTTTCTTGAGTATTTTCCGAATAACAGCAAGATTTACCATACAATACCTACATAAATATATCAATTCTACGTATTAACAGCAAATGTTACTTGAAAATATGTCTATCACTATCCCCTCTGGCATTGCAAATATACTGACAGATAGGCAGCTAGTCTATTAAACGTTCTATTCCCAAGTCCGAAAAAAGAAAACAACTGTCTTTAGAGTTAAAATATTAATATGCAAATCTTTTCTTGCCAATATTTGATTATTAGCACTGGGGGAAATGATTTTGAGCGTCAATATAGTTAGTAAATCTGCTACAAAATATTTAATTTAAAAGAAAATCGGGAGTGGATATTTGAATCTCATTCAGTGACTAAGGGCCGTATTAATAAACTCATCTTGACTGTGAGGCCGTCACAAGATACGTCAAAGTAAACGCCAAACCATAGAACACTGTCATTTTTGACGCATGACACACGAGACGAGCATTAGAGTTGAGATCAGTTTATTAATACGGGCCAAAGGAACCCTAATATTGCATTGTCATCGGGTTTGTTTGTTTGTCACGTGTATTCCCAATTTTAGGACGGTTAAACACGGTTTAAAATTATTTTGCAAGATTTAAACACATCAAACTGATAAACAAGCAGATTAACATGAAAAGTTTAATGAAAAACCATGATTCAATGATTATTAACAAAGCACGTTATCCCAAAAAAGTAGTAATGTACTTACCGCCGTAGTCAAAGCCGGTTTCGACACTATTAACTCTTTCCTTTTTGCACGCCAAAATCTACCCTTCCTTCTACCTGTTAATATTATTGAATTCCACCGGTAAATAAAACCCCCAAGGTTATGTTTTTAAAATTAAAAAATTACTAACCGTCGTGAGAAAAAAACAGATTTCTCGATTTTGCATCAAGGCAGGCTCCGTAGAGTCCTTCAAAACATTTTCCAGCAAAAAGAAGAAGTGTCCGCCCAAACGTCACAGAATATTTGCATAGCGTCTAAAACAATGCTGATGAATATGTATGATACGAGTTCTTGCAAGTGAAACTTACTCCTCCCTCATATTTTTTTGGATTTATATGTAGGTATAGTGTTTCACTGATTTTTCTATAGATATAGTGTCATAAATAGGTAAAAAAGGTTTAAATTATTTAAGGTTTGGCGAAAAATCAGAAATCTTTAATCGTACTCAGTGATAACACTTATAAACAAAAACTCAGTTCATGCACATGAAACAAACAAGGCCCACTAACAAAAATACCAACTGACATGCATCAATAACGAATTTTAAAATACACCACACGAGCACCAATACACGGAAAAATCATGTCTAGCCACCTCGTTGTGTCACTGTTTTTTTACTTTAAAAAACTCTACGGACACGTAAATTACATACGATATTACCTACATGGTTCCTAGGTTTCAAATCGCGATAACTCAAAAAGTTCCTAAGGTTATCGCGATTTGAATTTAGACATGTTCTTGCCGAGTGATATTATTGATGTTATCACATTTTTATTTACTTCACAGTCAGAGCTAAAGGTTTTATAGCTGATAATCGCTATACTTGCCAATATTCTTACTTTTTAATTTAAGATCTATAAATTAGATAAGTAGTTAAGAACTCCCCATCGGCACACAAACCTCTTCCAGGTTTTGCTTAGTTGGGCATTATACCTACGAGTACTATGTATTTTCTTTTATGTTAATCAATAAATTAAATGTCAAAAATGGCTTTCACAACCCTTAGGCATGTTCTAAAGGAAGGAGTTACATTAAACGTGCCCCACATCTTCGACTGTTGTCTGATTGGCGATGGTTCCCGATTCGCCGACAAAGCGCGCATTTGCATCCACTTTGTCATTCATGTCGTCTCTCAGCCTCATTCCTATTCCACGTTTATCCAAATGTAGAGCCAGGGTAATGAGATTCAGATGTCCCGACTTTCTTTTATAACAATTTGTATACGACATTAAAACGTAACTTTGGCAATAAAATACTTTTCGCTAAAATTGTTTGCTTCCATCTAAAAATTTGCTGAGCCTAAGCTATGTTGTGTACACAATATTCAAGCCTAGTTGGCTCTTTTATTGTGAAACAAGGAATAACAAACACATATATTCCAACTACTATTTCCATGAGACACAATAAACTTGTGACTTGTATTGTATAATCTAAATCTTAGAGGTAAATACGTGGTCGTAAACCAACTTTTAAGCGTATGTAGGCAGTATTTAGGACAACAATAAGGCAGACTGAACACAGTCCGATCGCAAACAACATCAAAAGGCGAAAGTAATAAAATGTCGCAATCGGAGATTGCTTTAATCTTCACCGTCCACAAACGAGGGCTGATTGAAAGCTCCCCTTACTCCCGAATGAGAGCCGCAGTTTACATTTCATTCAATAGATGCGTTAATTTGCATCATCTTTGTGCATAAATAAACTCGTGAATCACTTCTACCCTTGGAACTTTTAATATTAACCATTTGAAATAAAAGAGATCAATGTTAATGTTGTCAATGCGTCTCTTGCTTTTGGGGAACAAATTTGAAGTCGATATGCATGCGAGGCAAAGCCAATTAGTTGTGTCCGATTCAAATACGAAAAAATAGGGTATGAGATTTTAGTACGACGCTGACGGTTCCTAGTCATAAATGTGCAACTGCCTAAATTTGGATACTATATTTAGGCCACGTTGTATTTATTTTGTAGTTTATTTTTGACGCAGAGGGAAAAGTATGTTTTAACACTTTTATATTGCATACACCACAAAAATGTTCCAGGGACAAAATATATCCAGAAATTATTTTAATGTTTTGCAATATACCTACCGCGATTGCGATACATTTGCATTGAAGAATATTTTTTGGCCCTGGACATTTTTTATTGGACATCTATCACACTTCTATTATAAATGCAAAAGTTAATGAGTGTTTAGTTAGTATGTTTGATACTCCTTAATGCTGAAACGACAAGGCAGATTTGGGGGAAATTTGGCACAGAGATAGAAGCGAGCGATGAAAAAAGATTCTGATCACCAAAGCTTCTGCTACTTAATATCCCCAACTCCTTTACTCACAGAGACAGTATTAGGGCGCGGACCCCACTCGCAATCCGCTGTCATTATTTTATCACGTCACAAAAAGACGAGTCTGTTGGCGTATTTACAAATTTTAAATTCGCTCGTCGTGTGCGAACCCGACGCCCCTCGCCGTTATTGGCGTCCTTTATTAACCAGTGTTTGAAGTTCGTGTGACGCGAGGAAATAGATAAATTGTTTGTTTTCCTGCGATATCAACTCAGTCAAAGAGTCCCCGGATCGAGGGGGGACGGGCTCCAAATGTCGAACAAATACGCTGCTGTCGGGATACTTTTTGGATTTGGTAAGTTGTCACATCAAACCCAACCTCTAAAATCAACTACAGGTTTTACCCGATTGCCTCAGAAGGAGGTTTATGTTTTTCGAGTGTATGTATTTATGTATAGATATATTTCTTTGGCACGCTCTGCAGCCAAAACGGCTTGATAAGTGGAACATATTAGGTGTCGTTAGATTTGTCCTGATTTTGGGAGTGGCTAGGGCTAAAATATCTAAATCAAACTTTTTTGAATATAATCAAAGTAAAAATCATTATAAGTCAATGTCATTATGGGTAAAAATCTAGTTAACCTCCCCGTGCATGTAGTTGTGTGCAAAATAATTTGGGATTGAAGTCAAATTACAAATATAATAATGTCGAACGGTCTATTATATGTGTTACCACTACATACAAGAAGAGCTTCACTTAAGTTTTTTACCTATAACCCATTCACTGCCAGCGCACGAAACAAGTTCCCAACCACACGCCAGCGTACCGGCAAATACACACAATCGGGTAGTCCGGTCTGGGAACAACTTCATACAATACCCGATAGTTGGGTGCTTGGCGGCGAATGTGTTAAGGTACTCATTGACAGAATATTAAGCATGACTATGGGTCACTATTCAGGGAGGTTATTATGACATAGCTATGCAGTTCCTTTACGGCGAGAGGACAGGACAGAGCTGTAGCAGTTATATAGCGCTGTCCTTTTCTTTCAATGTGAACTGAACTATGTGCACTGTGAACTGTATATGTTATGTCCTAATAACCACTTTGTGCTAAATTAAGAATTGTTGTCGTAAGACTCGTTTAGTGTATTGAAATAAAGGGTATCCTGACTTTTTACCTAATCATCAATTGATAAAAATGAGTTTGTGCTTAAACCATTACTTACATATTACATAGGTTACATGAGCTTATTAAATAGGTTAGGTAGACTATGGACCACAAAAAAAAATGCGGCAGGAAGTATCTTTTTGTGAAATGAAAGTTTGTAAAATGATGATTTGGTAAAACATTAGTGAACCGAAATAAACACTACTTTTACTAATGACTAAAAAAAATCGCTTGTTTTGTACCTAGATAGTGCCTCAACAAATGTCTCCTGAATCGCACCGTTAACTCTCCTCATTAAACCGTAACATTAAAATATAACGAGTCAAAGGATTCTCATTTCTGTGATTAGTGTTGCCAGCGAGATTTATCACCTCCCGGAACGCGAGTGTCAAATGGCGGTGGCGGATATGGCACCGTGTGACGAACTGCCGCGGTAAATTAAAACATTTTAACTTGACAGTTCTTGTCACGGTTGTCGTGAACACGCTTTAACTGGCTTCTGTGCTACGAAGGAGCAGCGGAGTCGTCGTATTGGAACAAGTTCGTATAAAACAAACTAATGATTCTAATATCTTAATCACTATTAAGATTAATTTAAAACATCTATTTGGAAGCAGCTGTTCTAAATAACATATTAAGTTTAAGTTAGAACTTAAGAAGTATTTTCTGGTAGGTAAGGTAAGTAGGTAAGTAAAGTAAACTCTTTATTGCACAAATAGAAATCGTTTTACAAAAAAACACTTATATGAATATAAATTATGCACAAAGGAGAACTTATCCCTTTTCTAGTAGGTATAATGGATGTATAATTAACAACTGGTAGAGATAGCCATTAGGCATTAAGTTCAACTTTTGTACTTATATTTGTATTTTTGTGCAATAAAGAAGAGAAGATTAGAAGGTCAAGCTAACGCTTGCCTAATATTGATAATTAAGGAAAACAAACATTTAATTACAGATTTCAACATTTCAACTGTAACAATGTGTTTTAATATATGTAACTCACCAAGCTTAGGTTATTACACGCAGATCATAAGTAACCTGTTCTTATTCTTCCATATACTTATCACCAATCATCTCCACACACGTTGCTGTTCGAGGGCCGGCAATATGTCACGGGAGCCGAGACGATCGTATAATAACCGCTACTGTTTTATGAAAGCCGCTGACAGTCCAATAGTCGTGTCTCCGACCAAAACGAACAAAAACACATCGCGTCGTACACTTTGTTTTAACCAAGCACCACTTTTAATGGAATTGGAATTGAAAAATTATCCAACGATTATTCTTTGTACGTCTGAAGATATAAGTAGTAAGCAGGCCGGAGCTAACTGCTTGCTTTGTAGCTCGTCATTTCCTTTTGCATTTTGAAGTATGGCAGATTAATGTGAGTTCGAAGAAGTCAATATTATTTGAGAAGGGGGTCTAAAACACGTGATTTACTGCGGCCGGGCAAAGCGGTTAAAAAGTTGTAAACTGCCTGTGTTTCCGCCGCTGCAACATTGTTTATGTGACATTCTATTCTGACTTATAACTTATAATATTCGTTCGTTATTTAATACATACTTACTCAACTGCCGTTTGAGATATGGGCAGTCTGATCCTTCTTTAAATCAATTTCGCGTGTAAAATTCCTGTTGTTAACTACCTCGAGTAAGTATTAAGCGAGATTGAACCCAGTTCTTAAAGGTCAGAGAGAGACGAAAACACGTTCGGTTTTTGTGCGATATTTTCATTTTAACTTGTATTTTAACATGGGAAAAGTAATTGTGAAGTCCTATGTCAGATCAGTTTTTAATCAAACAATCAAATCTGCACTACCTATTTGGTAAATAGCTATAGCGAAGATACAAATCAGACCACGCCTGCGGCAATTGTCAAATGTTAACAATCCCAGTTCAAATACTTCGTGTCCATTCTGTAAATCCTGTAGAGCAGTAGGGCTAGACAATATTTATATTGCGAAGTTAACCATTGTAGACACGTACTTAATGTATGAGAGTGGCAAAGAACAACACATTACGGCTTACAATAGTTCTTTAATTTCTCCTGTTGCTATAAAATGTAAGTTGTCTAACTCCATTGGATATTTACATTCTACTCCTATAAATCGTTTTTACATGTAAGCTTTCCCTCAATTTCCTATATTTTTGCCATACTTATATGTCTTATTGTCCGTAAATAATGATATCCCTATTTTATACATCATTCGTTTTATTTTTTTAGTTAAATTAATTTTCAGAAAATAATCACACCTATGAAATGACTATTGACCACATATTAGCATTTTGACAGCTACTTGGTATCATTTTTGTCACGTGTTTTTTACACTGCAGTGCGCAAATTGCGAGAGCTTCCTGGAAGGCGTCACACGTGCGCCCGCGCCGGCTCGTCTCTTTGACTCGCCACGATTTATGATTGCTGAATGAACCGATCTTAGTCTCTTCGTAGATTTGGTTTTGTAAATAAAGTTGATTTAAATGACATTAACTAAGTTTTTTTATATTATATTTTTAGACCGTGATTTAGGTTGATGGTAAGTACGTTTTTTATTTTCCTTTTCGATTTGCTTTTTAAGGCTTCCAATTAGAGACACATGAGGACTAAGTCAACTTGTTCGCCAGCGAATGCTGAAATGTTAGGGATCCTTAACAACGTTTCTTTGATGTCGACTGCCGGTGGTCCGCAGACAATAAGCGCAACATTAACCTCGCTCAAAGGGTTTGTGCTCAAAGATAATTCAGAACCAAGTTGCTAATATAGTTAAACGACACCTGTAACATCTTCGGCAACAATGTATGGGTCATGACAAAAACAGACGATTATGCCTATTTTTAAACTGACGTTAAAAGACGACGAGGAAAATTTGTTTGCAAAAACTATTGAATGTACCAAAAGAGAGATTCTTATGATCTTTCATCCGATTCAACTCAACAAAGCCTTTTTTTAGGTTAAGATAATTAGGGAGTGATTACGCTTTATTTTATTTTTGGTGTTTCCGGTAAGAGAATTGTCCAATTAGGTAGTCTATTGATTGAGCGCTCGTAATTGAAAAAAATAATAATTTGGTTACACTTAGGTAATGATTTATTCGCAATCCGTCATAAATATTACAACTATTTTATCTTGTCCATTCATCATTTTGTATACAAACCGTTTACTACTTTGGGAAATCAATTTATTCTGATAGGTATGAGAGTCCAGCTTTCACTAAGTCTGAAATGATTTAACGTCCTCAATCATAAGTATCTTGAGACAAGCTCTCGTGAACACAAATGAAACAAAAACACATGTTTTAAGATTAGTAAGTCAAGTGCGACGAATTCCAATCAGATGGCCGCAAGAACGCTTCATCATCTGCAACAAGAACTAAACGAGCCGTTTACGTAATCTGATCTGGTGGAATTAAAGACCCTCGCTGCGCGCCGTCGCCCTCGATGATTTATTGCTGATCCTGGCTTGACTATCATCTCATGATGGGACATATAAAGAATATGGTGGAAAACAATGGTTACAAAAATCTAGCGCGCTCCTAGCCTATTGATAATGCAGCCTTGTGGATTTAATAAAGAGACGACCTTTACCGGGATTTTTATTCGATAAAAAGTATTTTATATCAAATGTAATATGCTAAGTAATATATTTAGGTTGAATGGAAAAAAAAAACTGAAAATAAACTACTTTTATATTGCTATTGATTGTTTAATATACCAATTACATACTAATCGAAATTATGTAGCCTATAGAATGTGCAAACATTAGGTTGACTATTTTTTCTCATTATAACTATTGGGTAGGTAGGTATGTCGGTACTAATAAATTGCCCTAAACCTAACGTTTGCATATTCCATAGGCTTTATACTTTAGATTAGTGGTCTATTAAATAAACATTAACAATTAAAAAAAAACATTTTCAGTTTGTTTTTTCTGGACTGATTTTGATTCAACTCAACCTGTTATAAATATATTACTTGAACGTCGTCTTCTATTCGGATCTTAGAACATAACACTTTTTAGACGTATCTCGCCCACGACATTTTAACGAGCACACGGGTCTCTTGACACATTTTTGTGATGATTTTATTACCGTAAAGTAAAAGGAGCTATCATAACGTTGACAATAAGATAAAATGTTCAAAGCAATTTGGTTTTACCGAGTAGAATAGAGAGTGCCAGGGCCAACTGATAGTAAGTGGGCTAGAGTAATCTTAAGATTGAAAAGGCGCTACCAAGTATGAGGACTAAGATTGAATGCCGAAATACAATAGCCAGGTAGGTATAACTTGTGGCCAAAAATTTCGTCAGGGTTCTTTTTTTGAATATGTGTTAGCATATCTACTTTGTAAAAGAAATACGGCTTGGTTCCACATATGATATAAACAAAGGATGCATTTATGCACTGCCTATGTTTTTCATATCATCTGTTCTGTCAATTATGCGGCTTCATTTGATCGCAAACTACTTACATTCTTCATATTTTAATTATTAACTTTTTATGACAACTCCACGAAGATAATAACAATTACCTTCGCGATAATACGGCAGAAATTATTTTTGATGAAAGACGGATGTCAGCTTAATTGATCTTAATTACAACTGTTAAAGAGGTAAAATAATAGTTTTCAATATCAGCTTATAAATCGTCAGGGTTTCTTTTCCTTTCGACCTTTAAATTAACTTCATTCCCGGCGTAGATGTCGTCTATCAGGGGTTAAAGTACCCTATTTGTTTCATCGGGGTTAAAAGCTATCTTCATCAGCAAATCGGTGCAGCGGTTTAGCCGTGAAAGCATAACAGACAGACAGAGTTACTCTTGCATTTATAATACACTTAAGAGCAATCAAATCGGGTGACTTTTTATATAAATCTTATACAAAGTGACCTGATTTTTTTGTATGAGTGTATTAGTATAAGTTGATTCAGAGGTGATGTATAATATTTTGATCTGTGACTATTTGGCAGACAAAGGTAGGCATGCATGCGCTGAATTTGAAACAGTTTCTGACTCCCTCATCTCGTTCAATCAGTTTAAGATAATTTGGTTAGCGGCGATAAATCTGTGTTAGTTTAGGGTAACGAATCTTTATTACGTTACGAAGGCTAGAACAGATAATACAGTACTTAACATAATTATAGCGGTCAAATTGTAATTGTGTTATGGCTTACTAAGCTAGATTAAATTTTAAAGCAAACTTTCAATTAATCTCTGTGTATGTTTAACTTGAATTTATTACACACATGAACTGGAAATTACAGTATACTATAAAACCAAATACTAAGTAAGTATAAGCAAGTAGCAAGTATATATATAGTAAGTGAGTATATGTTTGAAATGAAAATACTCGCACACCTTGCGTATTGTAGATGAGAAAGCATCGCAAAAAGCGATAAACAAACGTAGTTAAGACAATTTTACGTAGACATTAAGCAATGATGGTGTGATGGTGGTCACCAGGACCACCGCCATCGTTAATACGGCGCAGATTGGCTAGGCCACGAGGTCGGTAATGGAGTCGGCGCTTGCAGATGAGCTCGGTTTTTACGGCACGAGCGGCCACCCGCGGAGGCGACACTCGCTCCCCTCCTCATTATTTGTGGTTTCAATTCGCTTTTTACAGCACCCTCTTTGCGGCTAAATGAACGTCTAGAACGACGTAATCAACGACGTGTTGCAACCGACTTGGGCGCGTTTTACGATCGCGTAAGGTCCGTTGCGATGCGCTGGCGATGACAAATGTTTTGCATGTTTTGTTTAAGTGAGTATTTTATTATTTTTCGTATGCCTTGATTAAAAGTTACGGGATCAGTTGACGTTTGTTCTATTAAGATTTTTTATGGAAATGCTTAGATTATGTTGTGTTTTTCGAATTAAACAAATTCGAAAAGCAATTCTGGTCCAACCCGAATGGCCATCGTTTTTAGATACTTCTCGTGGAGGACGAACTGACTCATTATTGAGACTGAAGCGCTTTGCCCTCAACTGCAGAATCTTGTTCGGATTTAGCGATTTTAAAAAGCCTCTTATACAAATTACCTATCACAAAATTGTACGAATGCCAAAAGCTATTTGTTAACAGGTAATCTGCGAAGTATTTGTAATCGTACCAGTGTGTATGTACTAAAGAACTCAGATTATAACTAACGGGGACATTATTTCTTTGACAACAATCTATTGAAGTTCTTACCGGACTGCCAAAAAATTAAAAGGTATTTTCATATCGTAATGTGATGTTACCTTCTTATGTTTTTATTTATTTTAATATTAGAAACCTTTGTGCGGCGCGACCCGCAGGAAAATATAGCGATGTACGAGATTGTCCATGTAAACGCGTAAGCTTTAAGTGAGACCTTGTTCTATGGAGTGAGATGAGTTCATCCTGTTTAATGGATATAATATCTCTAGTTATTGGTTGCATATTAATTTGTTTGGTATTTTGTTTTCTAGGTATTTTTAATTTTGTCCTCCGGTTCCATTTTGATCGTAAAGTTATTCAATTGTGACTCAGTGCATTTAAACGTTTAAACGATATTGAAGCGTGTTGTGTCGTTAAATTCGTCTTGGTTGCAGGAGTGACGTAGGCTAAACTATTATTTTAATCAAAGTAATAAGAATAAACATAATAATTACATTTAAAAAAAAACTAGTTTTCTGGTATTTTTAATTTTATTTATTACATGTATCGTGTCCAATTTTGTAAAAAAATCATCGCTATTGATATGTTGTTAACGTGCCTCTCTATCACACATTGTAAAAGCCCAACTTGCTCAAATTGTCTACCAGAGTAGGTAACGTCAACCAAGTAATTAGGGTATCGATTCAAGATCTAAACCAAAATGGAATAAAATCACTTATAAGTAGGTATGTATGAATGTGGGTATGCATAATCATTATTGATTATAGATAGAACTTTACTACCATCCATGTGCAAAATATAGGTAATGGCAATCGATCGATGTGAAATGCAGATGCGAGTCGAGTATAAAAATACTCGATTCGGATTTTAATAGTTTATCATTATTCTCTCGGGGATTAATAACTTTTATGTTGTAAATAGTAGTAGTTATTACTATTCATATTTCCTTTTCATTTAGAATTTCATCAAAATTATTTCAGCCATTTACCCATAAAAACGTAAGAAATAGACAAAGAGAACCATCACTAAACAAATACTTAGGTACGTATATAAGTGTTTATGTCTATGCAGTTGTATGTCCCACGATTTTGATGGAAGATAGCTATCGATCTAATCGGTTTCTGTCTCTTTCGTACCTATTCAGAATAGTCAGGTTTACTTATAAAGTGATGATAAATATGGTTATGGTTATGGCGCAGCCTTATTTGATTAAAATGCAGATTTACCTGCCAATGATTAAAATACTTACTTATTATTACAGACACTCCATTTGAACTGCAAACTGCAAGCCAGCTAAAAAATGTAGTTTAGGTGCGGTTTTTGTGCTGATTGCACCCTGGGGCCCTAACATGGCTGCGTTTATCGCGTGACAAAGTTTGGATAAGGCATCCATCACCTTTTGACACGGAAATGACAGAGAGTGACGGATGCTTTATCCACATTTAACACGCGATATAGATGCAGCCATACTTGGCCTGCTGGCTACCTACTATAAGCGAGAGAACTGCCCTCCTAATTCTAGCAGGCCTCTATAACCTTCCACTAGCGCAAGCGCATGTTTATTTAAAACAATACAGAGCACACCACGCAGCTCGCTTTCGCAATGGCATATTTAAGTATATAGGTATACCGAATATTGTTTCCGACTATTTACCATATCGCTTCGATGGTAACTGCGAAAATCAAACACTTAAGTCAAACGGGGCGTACTTATCACCATCGGCGTATTTTTTACTTATACGTAATTTAAAATATCGAGACCAGAATCGTTTCAATAAATACTAAACTGAATTGGCCCCACCGTCAATGAACAGTCAAGGAAATTGATTCCTAGACCGCTTTGAACTATGTCAAAGTGACATTTTAAATAAAATCATAAGAAGTCTCTTACGTTTTGATTGATTATGTCACTTTGAAATAGTCCAAAGTGGTCTAGGATTCAATTTCCTTGACTGTAGGTACCTACGTAAAAGAGTAGGTATAGTTCCTTAATAGCTATCGACTTTCTTTGTGTTACTATAAAAATCGAATGACAAATATACCTCCTATGTGACTTAGAATAATAACGGATAGAAACCTAGTGCATGCATCAACGTGACGCCCCTCAAACCAGATCAAAATTGGTCTGCTCAGTACGACAGCCGAGAAGATTACACCTACATATTTCCATTTGTGGCTTCAAGTTTGACTTGTACGATTGAAGCTATCATTCTATGGGTTATTATTACAGTAGGTGCTGTCAATCCAATGGTTTAAACTTTACTGTTCCAGTTTTGAGTAATAGGAAAGAGTTTGGGAAAATGAGAGCGTCTCGTTTGGAGCGATATTGGCATAAATATTGGCTGATTCTTGGCGGCAAAGACCATATCGTATTTGACCTGTTATGTTATGGTATTATTTTTAACTCGGCCGCCATTACTGTCAAGTAAATAAGAGCTATTAAAACGTTGACAATACAATAACAGGTCAAAGGCGATATGGTTTTTACCGCCTACAAACTCGGACCAGCTTCTCTGCTGAATTTTAACGATCAGTGCTGATTACAGTTGTTGAAGTGGCCACTTGAGATTGGTCTCTTTTCTGCTAAAATGTGGATAGTTAGATGATTCTATTATTTCCCGATGGCCACGAACGGTTATATCTTCTGGACTCTTATAGTCAACTCAACGTCAGGCTCTTCGATTTACCAACAAAAGAACTCACAAAGGAAAAGGGCACTAACTGTGTTTTCTAATATTTTATTCAGAGTAATTTAGAGTAGAGAATGTTATTCTAATAATTTCACTAAATAATAATTTGACAAAATCTTATGGTATTTTTGATATAATAAAATAAAATAAATATGTAATAATTTGTATAAAAACACTCGGTATTATTCTGTACCGATTCTGCACTCGCCCACTATACCGCCAGCACTGCAGGGAATCATTGAATGAACTAATGAGGCCATTACAAATTAATCAGTTTTGGTTTGTCGTGTAATGCAATACCCCAGGGCTCCTCGCAGTACGTAACCGGACAAAACACTAATGACTATTATTGAGACCTACTTTAAAATGAACGTCATAAAGGTTGTAATAAAAGTACAAATACCCACTCGGAAAAAATATATTTAATTTTTATAAAATCAATATCAGGCATTTTTAATTCGCACAATTTTGTACAATATACAATTATGTTTAGATATTATTAAATTACATCTTTCCAAGCTAACGAGCACAATAATGGACACATTCCTGTATAAGTACGTGACATAATGCAATAATAATGGTAATTGAAACTAACAACCAGAGGTTGGCAAGAGACCGACTTCTGTTCCATTATTTACAAAATGAAATTCAACTACAACAACTTGCATAAAAGATCTACGTTAATTACAAATTTGGTGCACATCCATAATTTATTTAATGAATTGATCTTGAATATCGTATTTGAGCAAATCTCGAAGCAGGTTGAATTTAACTGCATTATTTTTGTTGGAATGTAGACTTAGGCGCTACGGACGCTACGCCGTAGCAATCTTCAACACAAAGTGACGTCAACGGAACCAAATTAAGAACTGATATAATATGTATAGGTAATTCAAATGAGATGGAGATAGGTACTTATAGTATGATAAAAGATTCACTATGTAGTTGTTTATGGGTTTAGTTCCAATGAAGCACATTCGCTTACCGATATTATAATTCATTTGTCTAATTAATATTGCAAGTCGTTAATTATAATACCCATCTGTCCGGTTTATCAAACACAGGATCCACGTCCCGCACAAAAGCTATAAATTTATTTTTATTACTATCGGCATGTTAGCAGCTTAAGAGTCCAATAAATAAAATGGGTTTATTGATATCAGTTGAGGTAAATACATGTAATAAATAATTAACTGCAATTTTGGACTAAAACAGTGATTCTACTTACGCTAAGTAATCGTACAATTTCTTACTATAATATTAAAGTTCTATACTGTACAACACTTAAAAGTCTCACAACAAATACACAACGGTCGCGAACGTCCCGCATCATCTTTAAGTATATTACAGGAGGTTGTCACTATATACAGGGGTGATATGTGGTATGTACAGGGGGAGGCAGTATCACAGGGAGTGCGCGGGCGGCGCGGCGTGCGCACGTCACACCAGCCCGCCCGGCTTGACGTCGAGCTGGTGCTCCGGCGACCGTCCGCCCAGCCCCTCGCCCTGGCTGTTCTCCTCGGAGTCCGAGCACGAGTCCGAGCTGCCCTTCTTCCCGCCGTTGTGCGTCTTCACGTGCTTCGCGAGGTGGTCCGACCGCATGAACCGCTTGTTGCACACCGGACACGCGAAGCGCTTCTCGCCGGTGTGCGTGCGTAGGTGCCGCTGCAGCTCGTCGGAGCGCGTGAACCGCTTGCCGCAGAACAGCCAGTTGCACACGAAGGGCCGCTCGCCCGTGTGCCAACGCAAATGCGCCTTCAAATGCGACGTCTTTCCATAAACTTTCCCACATCCGGGTATGTGACAACTATGTATATTCTTTTTTCGCAGATGTGCGCCTGCAGGACCTAGCCTTTCTGCTTCTTGGCAGTTGGGGCAGTCGCAGGTTGCACGGCCGGCGTACCGGCGCTGTGACCGGGGGGAGGGGGCCTGAGCGGGCGGTGCGGGTGATCCCGGTCCGTGCAGTCCGAACGAGCCCTGCGACGGCAGCACCGACTTGTAGGCGTCCTGTAGGAGGTGCGGCGCGGGGGGAAGTAAGTGCGCACCTCCTGACAACGAGTGCGTTAGTTGCGAATAGTCCTGGCCCGCATAATTTGCCATCTGTCCTCCGACATCTAACCACCCGCTGTGTACGTCCCACCAAGTCCCGCCGACGGGTCCAACGCCGCCCATTTCGGCAGCCTTTAAGGCACCGCTGCTGCCGCCGCCTCCAACATTGAACGGCCACGATTCGTAGGGGTGTCGGGAGTACATCGACCCGAGACTCGCGCTGGATTCACTTTTGCCTAGGAGTTGATCACCAGAGGAGGGGAAGTAAATGTCGTTGCCGTAGGCGGGCGGCGCCGCGCAGGAGGTGGGTTGGCGTCCGTAGGGCGAGCAGGCAGGCGGGTGCGCGCGCGCACCAGGCGGCGAGTGTGCGCCGGGGCTCTTCTTCCAGGGGTGGAAGCCTTTGCCCACGGCTGCGTCGGCCAGCGGCGGCGGCGACTTGCTGGACAGCTTGTTGCACTGCGCCGCCAGCATCGCCAGCGGCGTGCCGCGTAAGCTCGGGTGTTCCTGGAAAGACGGACGATCAATTGTTAATTAACATGAAACAAAAAAACATCCTTGCGGGTTTTAATAATCAAAGCTGAGCTTAGACCGTGAGAAAGGTCCGAGTGTCGACTAAGATTTATAGCCTAATTTATATGGGAACCGAGGTGGCGGTGTTCGTCTCGCGCCCGGGGCGCTCAGAAATAATATAAATAAATTATGAGATGGTTGTAGTGTATTTACAATTAGGCGGCCGGCGACAGCTCCCGCCGCTACTGCGCTCGCTCACATCCTAATTAATAAATACGCCGATACCGGCTTCATGGGCCCGAAGTAATACCACTTCTAACTTTTATTTACACTAGGTCTTTTGTGAGAAAACAAACAAACTAAACTATGTGTTCTTGTAGAACTACTTATGAACCTTTATTTACCTACACAAAGGTAAATTTTGATCCTATTTCACGTATACGGATAAAATACAAGAATAAGGGTGTAAAGCATAATCCATTCACCGTTGTTCATTTTGGCGAGTTAAAAATAAAGGTGAGCACACAAGAACATCCGACCGGATATTTCACCCTAGCATGAGACACAAAGGGCCGATAAAAAAGTTCCATTGTGAGCCATAATAATATAATCCGGGGATCGCGGGACCCGGGCCACGGGGAACGGGGTTCGGCCACGCCCTGTACATTGTGATTGGCGCAGCTGTCGCCGTGTGTACCGGCCTTAGAACTCCTGAAACCGGGAAAAGTCCGATCTGGGTAATAAAAGTTAAAACCATGATTGCATTTCGAATGAAATTAAATTGCGATATTTCTACCGCGGCGAAGTTGTCAAAATGAAGTCTATGAAAGATGACGTCAGTCGTGAAACGAGTATAATGTCCTTTTTAGAGATATTTTTTTTAAATTATACTCTTGTTTTTTTTAATCATATATCGCCTACGCAGGCAATTGCCGAGGTTTAGACAAGAAGCAAACTGCTAACGTTTCTATTTTTTATGGACTCGGAATTTATGGAGTTGATATTAACAGCCGAAGCGATCCGACATCATCTTACGTAAATCCTTACTAACGTTATAAATGGAGCGTACCTATAAGCATAAAGCATATAAAACGTTATGCATCTTGACTAAGCTCCCAGGCAAGTTGAATGTACGAAATGGTACTGCATATCTGATCTAAATATTAAATAAAACGCAATAAATTCTCACAAATGTAAAGGTTGATGTTTTAATAAAGTTTTTGTAACAACAGTAAATAAGTACGTACAGACAGTTTATCTGGCGATATCTGCTTAGATACGGGTAGATGTAGGCCAAAAGCGGCATAAATACAACTGCCCCATAGCCCATGACAATTACGATTACCATAAAAAATAAATAAAACCATATCAAATTGCCGCGGTGAACACTCGGTCGTGAGACTAGTGCTCAAGACGTATAGCTGGGCTTATTAACAGGTCCTTGCACTTACGTGGGCGTGCCATGAATCAATAATAATAATCGTCATACCGTTGTTTAAAAATCGCGTCTTCTACAACGGTTTTAACGATTTCTGGGCGGTTAACTCTACACTGATGAGACGACCAATATCGCACCAACTACCTTTTCACTGCTTCCTTCTCATTACGGCAACGCACCAGTGATTTCTTGGTACCAATCGAGGATATTTATCGACACCAAATATTAGTGAGAAGACTTCACGGGTTTTGATATTGTTTACAAGCAAAATGGGGCCACTTCGGATTAGTTTTCTCTAATATCTTTGAACCTAAATTGATCAACGTTAAACTCGATTCTAGTGTAACAAGGATAGAGTTTACGTCTATACCTCGTTAACCTAGAGATATTTGAAATTACAGAACGCTGATCGGAATTGGCCTCAATGCAAATATAGGTATGTGTTTGCGTTTTGCGCCTGATTTGGTTTAGGTAAAGATGTAAAACCAAAATAAGACAAAGACCTCTTATTTTATCCATCAAAAAATGTCGCATAGGTATACCCATGGCCTTTCATGGGCATATATTTTATTTGAACCATGCGACATGAGATTTAGACACCTCCAAGTTTCCAAAGCAATTTGAAGATAATATTAGAAGATGAGTGGTAGAATGTGTTCGGGTCTGAAGTCATAATTACCCTAGGCATTATGCTCCATTTGGGGCGCGGGGCCGAAACAGAGTGATATCGGTAATTGGTCAACGCGAGATTGAATCAAACCGTGGCGCCTCTCCGGCGCCTGCGCCGCATTACAATGTTGATGGCTTTTTCCTTGTCAAAAATGACGAAGATCTTTTGTCATAAAAAATAAGACACAAAGAGAACCGACGATGTGAGAGTCAATGAAGCCGGGTCAGGTAGCTTAGTTAGCGGAGATGGGGTAGGTATATTCATTAGGTAATTTTCTGAAATTGGAATCATGTGTGGTTAAATTTTATCCCAAGTAGTTAAGTATGGCTATGAGCGCTTACGCACCGCGTCCGGACCGACGCGAACGTAACACGGTTTTGTACGGTGATGACGGCATGGAATGAAGGATCCAAACGTGCAACACTATAGCAAAAAATAGCACCACTTTGCGCTACTACTACCTACTCCTGCTTCTTTGCATCGATTGGGTCGGTAGCATGACTAGCATTTAAGGTTACCATATAAGTAGCTATTAGTTTACCAACTAATTCTTCTTAAACAATAGAAATATTAAATGAACCAAGTACCTCCTTATTGCAGAACTTAGTTACGAGAGCAAAAACATAATTAGACTCCCAGTGGAATTTGAAAGGCCGGATGTATCAATGACCGAGTAGATCGGATTACTTAATTGCCCTCACTCATTCAGTTGGCCATTGAAGAGTTTCTTTCCATGAGGAAAAACAAGTATTTACTTTAGCAACAGAGGGAGTACGGTGATAGTTATGTAAGTTCTTCCTATTACATTGATCTACCTATTTGTATTTATGTGCAGCCAATTAGGGTTTTTGAATGGGCTACGTCCGTTAGTCTCATAATTATATGCTCATTTCAAAGAATTCAAATTCTTGTAAAAAAAAGTATTAATAAAAACACGCAATTAAATTAATGTGAGAAACCATAAATCGTGAGATAAAAGTTAGCGCAGGCGCAACTCGCAGATTGGCTGATTCAAAATTAACCACCAAAATTATGATGAGAATGAATATTCAAGCGAATCGCTTATCCCGATGTGTTATTAAGATGATCGTGAAGTCGTTACCGGCCAAATTGTATTTCATAAAATTCATAATTATACTTATGAGCTAATATTTTTAGACAACACGTTATTCCACATAATGAGCTGTAAGATCGCAAGCCTTATTAAATACGATTATGGTAATATTTACAAAACCATTAGAGTTTGCATGGTATGGGTTGATTAATAAATTAATTAATTGAATTTCCATTCGACCTTAAAATACGACGTTTCAAATTTTACAAGGGCAATTTTGAAGAGAAATAGTCGAGTTCTTATTCGCGTCAGATAAGCCGGCAAATTGCAGCTAATTGCACAATTAGGGGATTATCGGCAGAATCCGGGGCGAAACCGTACTCCGGCCGCGCCGGCGCCGGCGCCGTCACCCCAGCTCCTATTCTAATGCAAATAAACGCGTTAAATTATCGCGATATAATTTATAACATGGCGATAATAAACCAAACCGAGTAACGCTGGCTGACTGACTGGCTCGTTAGTAAAGTCACTAGAGATACTACTTTCAAATTAAGTGTGGTTGCTGTTTCTGACTTTTGTAGAGCCATGTAGAGCACGCTGTTATTAATAATTTAATGTCTAATTGTGTGATGAAATGTTGCTAGTTTAATACTAAATAATGAATTTAGTATTCAGTACAAAATATGATATTTAACAGTTTCAGATAACAAAAAGAAACGGGACATAAAGCTCATATATACATAATGAACTAAATATTAGTTGAAGAATTATCACTAACGAGGCAGAAATAAATTCCTGGACATATTGTTCGAACATATTACCTATACAGGGTATGTATGTTAATCGATCGTTGTGGCTGCAAGGATTTTTAGTCACATTGTTGTTCCAATTACTATTCGTAGTTTTTAAAACCCATTGTAATTTAGGTGCAAAAGTTAAATAGTATTCATAGTAAACCAAAACAAAATACTCTCTAGTTGCAGTGGAATCAAATCCGTTCATTACCCCAGCGAGGGCGGCCTGTCATTTGAAACTAACTGGGGGAAATATTGATTAACTCTTCCCGTCTGGCAACTCGACTTTTGAACAGCTTTGAAGTCGCTATAGAGCTATATTGCTCTTTAGTGATATGGTAAATTAAATCCGGGGAAACAGTAAGTCATTTTGACATTACATTCATGGATTGACAATGAACCGACAATGTTAATCTAGGATAGGTAATTGTTTGACCACATTCTCACTTTATTGATATAGGCCAAGCAAAGCGATGATTATCAATTCAGAATTAAAATATCCTACACGCAATATAATGAGCACGTCATAATGAGCACTAAGAATTACTAAAATTACATTTGTACTCGCACCATTTTCTCATAAAACGCTGTTTGTGTAGCCTCAATTACAGTGAAACTTGACTGTCCGTGGTGATTCTTTTAAGTGAGTAAAGGCGTGAAACCGCGCTAGTTATCGTCGGCCATTAGACCGCCACATGGCGATCGCTCAAATTGAGCCGAAACAAATTATTTATTTAAAGGGAAATTACCGACTTGTGACGCCGTCCGGCACCTTTGACGCATGTGCGGTTCCGCCATGTGGGGGACCCAGTTTTTGTCCAGATTCGGTGTTATGACGCACGGAATACTGAGGCGAGGGGAATGTAATAGGAGAATTGGTTGTCGATAAAAGTAACGATGTCGGAGCGAGATGTATAAAGGAGATGACTTGCAGTGTTCCACATTATAAAAATATCACCCTTTATTTCACAAAACTTCACGAAAACTGACGACAATTATTTGAAAAAAATTGAGAGAGGGAGAAATTTCGTTTAGCCTGGTAAAATCAAACAGAGGACCAATTTTTCACGAAACCAGAAACGATACTACATATAAATTTAAATCATAAAGAAAACATTTAAAGTTCATGCATGAGAGCAATAAAACCTTTACTGAAGATGGCTGCATGGCTATTGATTACAAAATTTTGTCCTACGAGATAATTTTAATTTTATATCGATAGGCAAAGCCAATATTTCTTGAACTGACTCTTTTGGGCTTTCATCTCCTTCGTGTGTAGATCGAGGTACAAATTCTTGAATCGTTGATCAAGACACGTCTCCGGCGCATCTATCGGTAATTTGGGCAGATTATGCCGCATTGTTTCCCGCGATTATCGGAACGTTTCAATAAAAGTTCGCCGCCTAGCCGTAATGCGAGCGTTTAAATTTGATAAGTCGATGAAATTGTGTGGTAATGTGTCGGACATGAGCGCTTGCGCGCCCACTCGGCGCCGCCTGCGGCTGCGCATGCTATGGAGGTAGTGCCCTCGAAACTAATATTATAACCCGAGCTTGGTCTTCTTTCCTAATTTATTTTTATAAGTAGGTATACAACTTTGTAATCTACATTAGATTTTTTTTTTTGCTAAGCGACCCTCTTATCTTGTTTGCTAATGTCTTGTAAGTCTTAAGCGCCATTAAGCGCTAACGGAAGTGAAAGAATTTTGAATAAGTAAAAAAAATCCTATGCATTTTTATACATGAATCTTTAGACTTGAATTGACATCGTTGTGTAAAAAACAGTTTACATATAGGTACATATCTGTCAGAAAAAAGTGTTTCACCGTCCAATTTAGAAGGACATTTAAACCGTCAAAATTTTGATCGAAATTGCCCACCAATATTTTGCGTGACGGAATTCGCTACACAAATTTTCGAAGTGAGACCGACCTTCGCCGGCTGGGACCAGATAATAGGAGCACCAATTTGAGAAACCTGTTCCAGTTGAACAAAAAACGCAAGCGACGGCCGAGTGGAAACAAGGGACTCCCTTCTACTTCGGCTTTTGTTCATTCGCTTTGTAGCCTCGTGTACATATAAACTGGCAGCTTTTTTAATCTTAATTACAGTTAAATCAAAAAGTCTTTAAGTGGTCAGGCACAGACATCTGACTCTTTATTCACTCACTATGTAGCCGACTGAATTCGCAAAAGTTTTCGAAGTTCGAGCACCTGAGTATGTTTGGATTACCAATAACATTGTAGTTTTACAGCTTACTTAAGTAAGGGTAATTGCTCGTGATTACTACAATTGTGATAAAATCAATGTAATTTTATTGTTGTCATATTAAACGCTTCGATTTAACCTATCGACGCGGATAACAAAAACTTAAACACTCAATAATTACAGCTAGCACCGGGCCAATAATTATTACTATTAATACGGACATTAAGTTATTCAATAATTATAACTGAACAATGGTAATTATCGTGAAATTGATTGCACCCTGTCATGCCATCAGAAAGTACCTATTTTATATCCTAGAATGCGTAAGAAAACTGGACTAGTCTTTTTTACACAACTAACAAAATCTAGGTGTCTAATCAGATTCCGCAGCCCTTAAAAGATTCACATTAACAATAAGTCTTCAACAAAATTGTCCCTGGTTACACCGCGACAGGGCTATCCTATTGTTTCAAATAATGTTATATGGATAAGTTATGATCTTTTAACACAAAGAAGCTCGAAGGCGAGACAGGCATTTCGACAGCGCGCTCTGGATAAGTTCAAGGCCGTGTTGCCACAACAATGTGATAGCAGCATCGCGTGCGCCCGCCGCCGTCGGGTGCTCTCGGCGCTTCTCGGAAAACGTCGTTATACTCAAGTATTTTAGGTAGCAACTTAATGCCAGTAATTTCCACAGAAATCATTATAATTAGCCCCATTTATACTATAGTAACAAACAAATAAAATGGTTAGACCGCTGGGGATTAGCTTTATTGACCCAATTGTCTGCTTTATAAACATGCCATTCTGATCTCTGGAAGTGTTTGGCATACAAAACAAGAGACCGTTACAAAAATACTACGGGAGTGGTTTAAAGATGTAAAACAATGACATTTAGAATCTGCAAAGTGTGGAAACATTTGAAAACAATTACATTATGTTGGCATTTTAACGCCAGCACGTTAGTAAGAACCGCAATGGCACATGCCAATACAATGGAGCGCGGCAATTAGTTGACATTTCATCCGCCGCTCTAGCCGTATAATAGCGTGGAACTGTTTCCAGTGGATGTGGCTTTGTAATTTTCTTCAACTTCTGTTTCACATTTTTTTACATTTACAAATTGAACGACGCACAGTATTAATTGCTGAGAAAATTACCGACTCGGAGCCCTCGGGCCGAAACCACAAAGACGCGGCGGTGCAGCAACGACTGCACTCCTCATAAAAACGAACAATTATGCATTCAAGACATTATTTCTTTCCAATTATACCTAGGTATAACAAGACCGTCTTTTCTTGCGTCGTTGCGTACGTATTTAAATAAAAAATAATTAAATCTACAGCTGAAGTTTGTCTACTTATCATTTACAATATGAGCAATTGAGTTCAGGAAAGTCGCGCCTATAGCAGGACGAGTTAACCAGTATAAATTGAACGCGAGATAGATTGTATGATATTCGAGAGCAGTTAGTCGTTTGTAACAATAGTAACAATTAGGTAATAAGGCGAAACACTATAATTTTCGTTTCAGTTCGAGTAGAGCGAGGAACAATCGCGCGATGAAGACTGCGGGCGATTAGAAGGCGCTGAGTGCGTCACGTGGCGGCGCAGAACAAAGCGACGCATCAAACAATTGAACGGCCACAAAAAGTCCCATAATTCAATTTGCATCTTGCTAGATGAGTGTAATCGCCGGCAAGAACTGTGGGTACGGTTACGCGCCGCGGGCGCAAGCCTGAGAACGGCTTTCGCCACTTTTCAACACTTCTGTGAATCGATTACCTAGATGCTAGGTTTCTTTGCATGATCTTACTTCGCAGTGGCGTAAGTACAGTTAATAGGAAGGATATGCAAGTATATTAACTCTCTGTTATGTATTCGTTTTGTAATCTATTTGGAATTGGGATTATTTTAGATCTAATTTGCTTTTGTCTGCGCTTGACCCTTCTTTTTTTCATCTTCATTTATTGATTGTTAGACAGAAAGCTGTGTCAGGCTCGTGGTCTGCATGAGACGAATGATTTCAACAGGCTCCGAAGTTTGTCAGGTATCGATTTACAAATAGTATCGAACACGTCAACAGTCGTATGGCGCGAGGTGACTCGCGCTTTATTATGATAATGTAAGCCGATGGTATCGCTGGCCGCGTGGAACACAATTGAATTAGCATAGCGCATGCTGCTTAGAAAGAAGGACGTATCGTACATATAAATCTTATTCCATACGAGATTTTATTCTAAACCGAATAGGATTGAATCTGCTTTAGCGGTTGAATAACAAATGCACGCTTTATACTTAACACAGCTTATAGCGCGACGGGCGGGCCACGCGACCACCTAAGCACCTATTTCATCTTATTCCATTTAAAAACCTTATCAAGAGTGTTAATAGTCGAATCTTTGATAGGATCAAATCCCATGGATACCAGGCACGAGGTGGTGATAGGTTTAATATCGTTCTCATCAGGTTAAACTATCATTTTAGCTTGGAACTTTTACATCTGACAGTAAGTTGTACAATTTTAGATTTAACAAAAACATCAAACGCAAAAAGGTCGCATCCCTCGTGTTAAAAATATCTCGATTAGATCTGAAGAAAAGAAGGGCAATCATTGCAGGGCAACAGCGATGGGAAATAATATTTTTAAGCAATGAACAATTTTCTCCTTCTTCTTCCAATTACCAATATTGGTACGTAACCTAAAATGAGTCAGAAAAGAGAGATCCATTCCTTGCAAGTTCTCAAGATGAAATTAGAGGTAAAAGCACATTGTGTAAGTCAGCGGAGCGTTTACTGCACAAGCAATCTCAACCAAATATTGCTTCAATTTGCGACCAACGGTGCGCCTAAACTGTATGCAACTAGTCAAATTGTCCTAAACGCTCCACACGTCCGCCCTCGCGTTGCGGTCTGCATTAGCCAGTTATGAATGAAGTCCGCGTTGAATGGAGCGACCGCGGTGACCGCAACGCGCTTGTCAGCTGCGTCCATGGATGGCCATTAATTACACTAAACCATGTATGTATAGGTACCAATAGATACACTGTCTGACATGCCTCGATAAAGTGAATAACTGAAAAAAGTTAACATTAGGTTAGGTTAGGTTTGGAAATAATGACAAAGTGCAAAACGAAACAGGGTTATTCGAATAACGAAATAACTATTACTAATTTACCATCCCCCAAAAGCTAAACATTGTGACGCGGCCACATTAGCGAGGCTATCAATGACAGGCGCGGTTTAAATCTCAAGTGCGGACGCTAGTATTCATTGAGGTTCGTACTCTGAGAGGACGTGAAATATGGCCCTCGCGGAGGGGCCTAATGGCGCCCCACGACCCCTAATGGTAAGTAACCGGGGATAAAAGATTGTTAACAAAAGACGGCTGCAAACGCTGTTCCCATTTTACAACCGTTAAAATCACAACAAATGCATCCAAGCACTAACAGCATTTGACCAACGAGACATACTTATCGTGTCTCACATTAATTTATTCCAATATAATTGATTCAATTTTCCGGCAATCGATCATCGTAATGGTTAAATTGATTATCGATAACGGTTTTTTCAAAATTGTATAAACCATACGCCTCTCACGTCCACGGGTAATTACTTAATTATAAACTTAGTGTTCTTTGCAAATGAGACTAAATAAGCAAACTGTATGTGGGTTAAGCTCAGTTAATAACCGTGAAAATAAATGCGCTGGTTTGATTAAGCGAATTTAGAAAATTGCTAGTTATGTGCGGATAGCATAATGTACTAACATACAAGAAAGGGGTTGTTCGTCGCAGTAAAAACGCAACGTGGAACCAGGTGAAAGCGTGACGTGGCTATCAACGCGTTTATCGCTCGAGTTAGACAGACATAACATAGATATTCGGCTAGTTATACCTAGCGAACATTTATCCCCTTGAAGTGCGAATGGGAGCAATATCCGAATTCATAACATGGCTGCTCCTCGAGGCGGACTGCGTTTAATGGCCACTCGTGGCATAAGGAGACTGTTTGTTTAAATCCCTCCGTACGACAAATTGCGAACGGAAAATTTACACTTAAAAGCCGGATGCTTAGAGTAATAGTTGCAATTTCCGATAGTTCTTGCGCTCGTAACAGCGTAATGGGACGCGTGCACCTTTGTTGTTGGGGCATAAAGTGTTTTGATGGATGATGTTGCCTGGACAGGGACTTTATCAGCATTATGCAATTAGTTTTCAGTAAGTAAATAACGTCGGAACTAGAACACATGCTCTAGCAGAAGTGGACAACATTTTTACAACACTAGGGTAAACTATCGCGGTTATGTTTCATGCATGTCACAAATGAAATTAAAACTAGTTCTAACTGCTAACTGCGGTTTGAAATAATTTGCGGGTTCCCGAGTGAGGTATTTTGACGATGTTCAACCGCCATGGATCACCTGAGTTAGAGTCAGGTTGTTCTCGTGCTAGTTTTATCGATAGAGTCCGACCATAGCGAGTTGTGAAACAAGCATTTTTCTTCAATTTTACCTATCCAGTCGCTATGCATTTCGTGTTATCAGCTATTTTGAAATATTTGAGATATTTTGGATTTGTCACCTTTTTTGTGTCACCGCTCGCTGCTCGGACTTTAGCCTGCGTAGACGACTATGCGTACCGAAAGTTGGTTCCTCTTGGGTTATCCCGTGGTGCTAACTAGTTTTGATTTTCATAAATATAACTTACGAGGGGTGATCCAAAAGTAATGATAATTAATATGTAAAACAACTCAAGTGACCAAAACCTAAATTTATTTCTCGACGTAATCTCCAAATAAGTCTACACACTTATGCCATCATTTTTCTAGGCCGCGAATTCCATTAAAAAAAAAAGATTTTTCATGACTGTCCAAAAACGCCTCCACAGCAGCCATGACCTCATTGTCATTCAAAAATTTCTTGCCTCTGAGGTGTTCCTTTAGCCGTGGAAACAGATAGAAGTCGCTGGGGGCGAGGTCCGGTGAATAGGGGGGGTGATCAAGCAATTCGAAACCCGCATCCTGGATAGCAGCCATTGCAACTCTGGCCTTATGAGGAGGTGCATTGTCCTGGTGGAACAGCACAACAGACCGTAACTTACCCCGTCGCTTCTCTTTGATAGCTTCCCGCAATCTCTTTATTTGTTCTGCGTAATATGACCCCGTGATCGTGGCTCCTTTTTCCAAATAATCGATCATTATTACCCCTTCGGCATCTCAGAACACGGACGCCATAACTTTACCCGCTGAACTGGTGACCTTAAATTTCTTTGGGGTCGGAGAGGACGGTCGTTTCCAGGTCATAGTGTTGCTTGGTCTCCGGATCGAAATGGTGAATCCAAGACTCATCCACGGTGACGAATCGTCGCAAAAAAAATTCAGGGCCAGCTTGAAATTTTTCAAGATTGACCTTTGACATCTGGTATCGAATCTCCTTTTGGCCGTCATTTAACATTCGTGGCACCCAACGAGCGGATACCTTGTTCATGTTCAAATCTTCAGTTAATATTCGTTGAATGCTGCCATACGAGATCTCCGTCATTTCATTTAAATACCTGATCGTCACTCTTCTGTCACTTAAAACTAAATCTTCAATTTTTTTGATGTTGTTGTCAGTACGGGCGGTGGACGGTCGGCCCACGCGGTGCTCGTCTTCAGTTGATGTCCTACCCAAGTTAAATTCCTTGCACCAACGTGCAACGGTAGAATATGGAGGTGCGGAGTCCCCTAATGTTCCCGCTAATTCAATATGTATATCTTTAGTACACATTTTTTTTATACAGATGTACTTAATGACGGCTCTCACTTCATTTTTCTCCATTTTCATGTATTTATTCCGAACAGTCACAAACAAATGAAAATAAATCAATGACATATACATATTTTTTAATATTTTTTTTTTTTAATTTACTGGCCAGTAACCGCTTTAAAAAATAAGACCTCTTTTTACCGTATTCAGCCACGGATAGTATTCGATTATCACTATTTTTGGATCACCCCTCGTAGTATAAACTAAAGCTACTAGGTGGAGCGACGATCTCCGCAAGGTGGCTGGCAAGAGCTGGATGAGAGTGCCCACGAATAGTGCTCGTTGGCGTGCAATGGGAGAGGCCTATGTGCCAGCAGTGGACTAGTATAGGCTGATGATGATGACGATGATGATGATGATGAAGATGATGATGATGATGATGATGATGATGATGATGATGATGACGATAAACTAAAGTCACCTCTAAAAAAAACTTGAAAAGGTAGGTATTCGTAAAGAAAATCAATATAATTTCCACGCGATTTAACAGAATCGCACAACACTGTTTGTTGTTTTCATCTGACCGATCTGCGAGAGGACAGCATGAATGGCGTTATCGGTGTCAGTTTCAATTAGCGCTCCGCGGGGCGCGGCAGGGGCCCGGGGCGCCGCGGGTGGCCCCAGCTATCTCTTGGTGCCACCTAACCAACATTAAAGGGTCTTTTTGTGGGTGACGTACTAAAACAAGTCAAAGTCGAAGTCAAATGTCATTCAATTTAAGCCTGGTGAAAGTGTTTAGTTTCACCAGTGTAAAGTATAGTATATTATATATATATAAAGTATAGTATAGTATAGTATATATAATAATAACCATTGCGACAACGATTCCTCTTATATTGCGTGTTTTCTAAGACATCAATGATCTCTCGCCTTTATAAAACCACATGTCCTTTAACCGCCTTCTTACAAAAAAAAGTAAGCTACCACAAAGCTCTAGAAAAGATCGTAGACAATAAACCAACACCAATTAAACACTCTAAAACACTAACGTTGACAATAGAACAAAGTGCGCCGCTAGTAGACCTTTTTTTAAGTGGAAGGCATTAATTAGTGGTGCGTCTTTGAAAATAACCTTCTCCGTTGTCGGCTTCAGTTATTGACAGCGGGCGATGACGGGCGGCGGCGCCTGCGCCTCCGTGACTTGCACCCCGCCTTCATTACGCGCTCGCCTAACAAGCCAGGCTAATGCAGTGACCTTGCAAAATCCCCCAAAACCACTGCCGAGCTATTATGACCGGTGCTTCTGAAGCCTGACGTTTAATGATCATCTACAAGGTCTATTTTTGGTATTGTCTACACGTTATGCGATCGGTTTCTACATATATCGCTAAGTATTAGCTTCTAGATGCTTGGCAAAGATAGATTTTAGAAGACTTAAAGCTAAAACGAACTAAGTCACAATAACGAATACGAACCCTGACTATTAGTAAGTTGTGCGTTACGCTAGCAGACCCTCTAGCAGCGGTAACAACAAAGTGAACGTTTCGGCGGCAATCACGGACAGTGATGGTGCCGGGAGCGCAACGAATCGCGCGAACACTATTTGTTTGAGGATGATTGGATGAGTGATTGCTTTCTGTAGGAAGGAATATAACAAACAAGTAATTGATCTTGTTTTAATATACTGTACAGGCCAATTAAAATAATAATAATATAGGCAGTTCAATTGGGAATCGCTCTGGTGTAAATATTCAATAGAAAGGAAATAAATAATTCATGGCAGGAAACGGAGTGTTGAGTAAAAACTATTGAATGAAAAGGCACGTCACTGGTGGAACATCTCAGTAGGTCGTAATTGTAATATTCGTGGCGTAATGACGGGCTACGTCGAGCGCATGTGAAATTGGCCGGCGCGGGCGCAGCTCGATGCAAGACGCAACAAGCCAACTAATAATATTATTACAACTGGGGACATTGCAAAAAGTAGCTAAATTACTTACAGTCACTTTATTGATGTATCGTACAAACTAGTTTCCATGTCATGAAATATAGTGATTGATAGATTTAATTTAAAAACTGGAATCTCTTGATTTAAAATGTAAAGCCTCAATGTCGTAATTGATTCCAGTTTTAGTTATGCACGTAGCCAGTTTAGCCGTCATGTCTGCATTGCATACCTAGGTCATGCACTACGTGGCGGTTTCGTTCGAGGACCATGGCCATGGCTTATATCATTATTGGTTTTATAACATTTACTTAATAAGCGGCTATGCGTTATTCTCCGACTATTAACACAATTAGAACCAATAAAAATTGTCCATTACCGGTAACTGTACAAAATTAACATTGCTAACAAGCAATATTGAAATTATTAAATGGTTATTTGTGGTTGAGGCAGGAAACGATGGAGTAGGCTTGCGGTCGGCCCGTTTTTACACAGCCGCTATGTGTGGCGAATGTTAGCCGGTTAATAAACCGCAGCCGGGAACATGGAGTGAATAATTGCAGCTACCAGTTGATTCTGTTAAGTAACACAAATAACCGACGAGCCTCGCTGCGTCGACGCAAACACCGAATATATTTAAATACGAGAAATAAATTTCTGCCTCGAATTGAAACGTCAATGAACCGTGCACAACTGAAATAAAGCACAAAATTGTGGCAACACAAAACAATTAGGTGGAATTGGGTATAATAAATCGACGGCGACACGCGCAACGACAGATTCGCACATCATTAACGATCTTTTAAGAAACACGCGACGCAAAGCGACGAGTGCGGCAGATACCGGCATTGTTAAATTTGTCGCCGCCGAGCCGCGGCGCTGACGGACGCCCGCATAAATAACTTACCGCGACAGCTTAATGAACTAACGCGCTCTCGCTCACCTCTCGCTATATCCGTAGATTACTTACTGGTATGCAATAACATTCAATTAGCAGGAAACTAGCCGCGATCTGTTGCAGAATCAAACTCGCTTCAGACAGCGCCACGGCCGCAGAACATTTCTTACACTTGATACCATCTACAAGCTGTCTCCTATCGCGTCAGCTTCATTTGTTAGATACGTATTTACATTTAACACTACCTCTATCAAATTCAATTACGCGTCTTTCAACTCGTTACCTAAGTGTTCTCGTTCTAAAAACAGACGCAAGCGTAAACGGTTAGAGATCCCGTGCGCGCAGTTAATATTCCCCGACAGCTTAATTTAAATACCTTTTGTCAATAGAAGGGTTAAACACGCGCTGTGCTGCCACGGAAAAGAGTTATGAAGGGCGCTACCGACGCGTTAACACTCTTTTATTTTTCAGTTTTAATTGACTGGTGCGACAGATATTTTAATGAAATTATTTTAGGCGAATCCACTAATTTACTCGAGCACACAATAGTATCGCCGTGGACCTTTCTCAACGGAGCATTCTAATGGCTTGTAAGTGGTCACATAATCCCAACGTTGAAGTGCATAATCCTTCGTGTAAACCGTTGCAAAAAGCTATCAGAAGTGACGGATCTCGAGTGCATTGTGAGTTCATCGTATTAGGCTAATGCCATTTCGGTTCCGTCAATGTTGTGCTGAATCGGCATTTACGTGGATGACAATAGCACCTAATCCTGGCAACAGCCATTTAGGGCCGACAAATAACAGTTTGTCGGTCGCCGGCGCTGCCACAATGGCCATTGACGCGACTTCACGCTGCGCCCGTGAATGGCCCAACGCCAAAAAAATCTATTAGACACGCATAATGGATTCAATGTAGAGATTCGAGCGATGAGATGCGAGTTCTGATCGATAATAGTACCAGCAAGGAAAGAGATTGTAGGGGTGTAACTACATGTAGTTTATTACATCGTGTTAATGTGGGTTGGTAGATATAACTACCTACCCAGTAAATAACTAAATCAATATGTTGGAATAGGTAATACTTACAACTATTTTATTTTAATTAATGGACACTCGAAAATTTAATTAAAGACCAAAAAACCTTACCTAACCTAACCTAACCTAACCTAACCTAACCTAACCTCGACGGCCGCAAATTCACTGTGATTATTGCATTTTTGTTTAAGTGTAGGTACCTAGGTATTTTTATCAATAAAATATTACTAATTACACGAGTTCTCATTCATGTTTTTATGAAATAATGTTAAAATAACGAAATAATCAAAATGGGAACTGTCAGATTTTGGTCTTTAATTAGATTTTCGAGTATAGGGAATCCCTATTAGGCATAGTTATAAAATGCATGTATGTATATGAACAGAATGACCATAGTAGATTTGTAAATATTTATTGTGGTAAAACAAAAAATACCGAGTGTTAAAATTTCTGAAATAATCTGTAAATAAACTTGTCAATCAAGTCTAAGAGCTCCCTTCGTTTACGTTCTCGATGACAAATATTTAGTGAGGGAGGCGAATGGTGAATGGAGAACGAAACAATCGGGACCGGGACCGGGACCGATACCGTTACCACTCGATGCGGAAGTTCAATACGTTCGCTCGATCAAATACTGACGTCTGATTGAGATCCCGCCGTCAAATCCTTTTTGACGACAAATTTTGATTGAACACCTTTTGGCTTTAAATTGTTAGTTATGAAAAAGCTGTTGTCCTTTTAAGGTTTGATTGAAAAATAACTTTTTTCTAAGAACAGATGCAAAAACCATAAAGTGGTTGATGAGTTTTCTCATTATCGACCATATACGTTGATAGGTAATTGCTACCCAGCCGGCTGCTATAAAAACGTGAAAGTACTCCCGCATTAGACACCTGATAACAGCTGATACAGAATATTGCACCGGACATTATACAATGCCGCTGTTATGTAGGTAGGTTTATTAGGCACTCATTAACGCCCGTATTATTTATGATTAAAACAAAATTAATTTTGATAATCCCGAAATGTAAAAAAAAATGCAAATATGTGAAAAGTTAGACTAAAAAAGCGTATTTATAAAAATTAAGAGGAAGCTGTATTTTTTTATAGAATACCTACGGAAACTAAATTGCGGAAACTTAACAGAAGCAAATACAATGACAATATAATATAGTAGGTACCTACTTAAATGTGACTAAGTTAAAGAACTTCTACCTACTTTAAATCAATTTACTTTAGGAATATTACTGACAGCATATTGGTATTATCTACAAAGTTAGTAGCATACGAGTGTACCTACAGTGTGTTTTTTTTACTGGGAGATTATGGAAAAATCTGATACCATACGATATACAGGGAAACTTTTTGATAGTATATTTTGCTCAAGTGTAAGTTGTTACTTTTTTTATGAAGTTCTAATCAGTTTCATTTAAGGAACATTTCATTGTAGGTATGTAGGTAGGTACGGGATGAAAAAATAGGGACAAAAGAAAAGGGAATTTACAAAAAAATACATACATACATTTCAATATTCTTTTTGTACAGACTCAGTTTAATGTTAATATCATTACATTGTAAGGCAGAAAAACACAGAAGTTGGTCATAGATAGGCATGGATTTTTAGGTCCCAGTTTAAAAAAATACAATGTTTAAGAACTAAGTAGGTACCTAGGTGTAGGTGGGTAATTAATAGATTAACATTATTTATCAATTGTATCATCCAAGAAACTTGAAAAAAAAATCCTACAAGACTGTGATCGTCTTAATTTCATGCGATAGTATAACCTACCTATTCAATCTTTGACTGATAATGATAAGATAAAATTAATATCTCTGTAATTTATTTTATACCCTCTATTAATGTTCCCACGTGGCGATGGGGTTTATTGCTATTTTATTCAATTTGTGTCAACTGGAAGAACTCCTATTTTGGTTGGGGCCCCACTTTTTTGATTGAGTCAGCAGAATTCCTATGTGAAGTAAACGTATTTTAAGGGCTTCAAAGAGTTATCACAAGAAAGAACAACGGTCTATTAAACCCGTTGTCATAAAAGAATCAGGCTCAGATCCAACTGATTACGACATTCACGACCCCTTTTTCTTTTAATTTATGGGGCTTTGTCGAGTTCATTATATTTAGGTTTGTGAAGAATATGAGTTATTCCTCTAGGATTTCAAGCAAGTGCGTTCATTTAGAGTCATTAGGTGTAATCCGTGGTCGCGGAGAGCTCGTGCATGCGCGCACGCTATGTCTAGCCGACGGCGACAGTGCTCCGTTCGGACCACGCTACGCTAGTAACGCTAGATACATGCCTAGTAGTACCTACCAAGGTACTATTTGTCATAGCTTTATTTTTATATCTTAATCTGATTTATTTTTAGTTTCAATGTTCATGTTTTTGTTTTATACTTCATGTATTATTTTATGTCGATTTTAATAAAATGTCTATAGGTACATTTTTCAACATATTAGCTACTAAAAAATAAAGTTTATTTAGTTTAATTTTTTCCAGTGATAGTGGCAGTCGTAGGTATCCGTTGTGGGTTACTACTAGGTAGGTAGGTTTTTTTTAAACATGTGGAAATCAATCCAGCTGACTAAACCTGAATCTGATTCTAGTGTTTTTTTTGGGGGATAATCATTACTGTGCTTTTTTAATAACTAATAAGTGAGTAGGTAAGTTAGATAGGTGATTTTGTAAGAATATGAAGTTGATTGTTTTGGATGGAGACAGCTGTTATGTTTTATTTTAAAGAAATTAAAATGTCACAAGTTTTAAAAGTGGCAGAAGGATATTTTTTAACATTAGCCATCATTTTAAAATATCTTCCTTTTTGTTTCTTATCAAAATGTTCTTATTGGAATTTTATCAATCAATGAAAATAATAATTAAAAGCCTTGAATTTTTCGAAAATATTATGTACCTACTCAATGGGTCATAAATGCATGTAACGAGGCATGAAACACTTATAAACAATGCTTGTAGCTACCAAAAACCCTATCTAAAAGACCTTTTTTTAATTTTCTGTAGTACAAAAACAAACTTACGATAGCTTTATTCTGCGCCTGCACCGACAGCGGCGCGTACATATCGGTGATCATCGTCCACAACACTTCAACACTTACACATCGCAACAAAACTTAACAAAATTCTACAAAAGTACTGTCACTCCGCGGGGCGTCCGCATGACGTTTTGTTCTGACAGCGCTAGCGAGATCGCGCTCGACCAGCGCGGGGGTGAGCCGAGTAGCGCGGGGGAGGGGGCAGTGGGCGGGGCTAGCCAATCCCAGCCTCTTACCGCGCCCCGCCCACGCGGCGCCCCGCCCGCAAGGTCGCGAGGGCGGTATCGATCGCATACTGAGACTCCATTTTATTTCGGCTCGATTTGCATAAAGTTTTTTGTTTGAAATTGTTGCTTAGTCGGCGAAGTTGGAGAAGTTGCGCTCTTTAGCGGACCGTTAGCTTCGGCAGCGGGTGATTTATCTCACGCGTGGACGGACTATTGTTTCCGGGGTTAACAATGAGGGAAAAAAGCATTTGTCTCTTTCATTAATCAGGTAGATATTGTAAAGCAGGATAAGCACCATAATTATCCTTCCTAGATTAAACATTTCAAATAAACCTACTACCATACTCTTGACGCAATTTTGGTTAATAGCTAAATACGTAGGTAAGTAGGTAGGTAGGTACCACTATCGTAGTTTCTAATTTTCTTAATTTAAGGAATTAGCTCGCCGTTGTACCTATGTAGGTATATCTACCTACTTTGTACCCTTTGTATCTTACTAAGAAGGTAAGTTAACCTACGCAGTGCTTTAAAGTAAACAATTTGTAAGCAAGCAGGAAATGTGGGAGGGTAACTTTAGCGTCAAAAGTCGAAGTAAGTAGGTAAAAACACAGACACTCGAGCGCCTTGTCACTAATATCTATTTACCCGACCCTTAGGGCTGGCACTTGAAATGTATCCATCCAAATATTTTTTTGTAAATAATGTTATCGATTAATTATAGTTTGAATATAAAACTAACGTATAACTGAGACCATGAACTTAGAATACCTACATGTATTCTTCCCTCCTTAAGGGCGCATGTCTCATAGAACCGCGAATTTAATGTAGGTACTTTCATTCACTATCATATTTCGCATGCGTCCTTTTTATTTAGAAGGGAAGTAATAAGGTAAGTAACGTTGCCACCGTGAACGATAATCTATAGAATAGATCATCAGTTCCTATCATCACCTTTAGTGATGCACTATCATCCCAATGGAACCCTGATCCACCATAGAACTGTGTCACAGTAACGTTATAATTCAAATCGTAAGAATTGACAGATAAATGGTTTTATAACGTAACTGTGACACTGTTCTATTTACCGTTTTATTCCTCACCAAGAGATTAGATGGGTCTAAAAGTAAAGTCTAGTGCATATTTTTTGTGAATTGCCAATTACAAAAATCAGTTGATCGAATTAGTTTTAAGAGCTTTTTTACCTGGGTACCTTTACTGTAAGTAAATAGAAAGCAATGGTCAATAGTTATTAATAGGTGTGTAAGAGTAGGTATCTGTCATCTAAATATACAACTAAGTATAGGTATAATATCTTATCTCTCTTAGATGCTTAACGATATACCCCTTGTATTCTTTTATCTGTGCCGTCAGTAACGACCTTTCTTAACCCATAACTACTTCAACAAGGTGTTAAAGATAATGAAATATAATGCTCACCACAAAAAAAGGTTCTAAATACAACCAAATAATTCGTAATGGAACTTAAAACACAATAAAGGTATCCAAAAAAAATATGGCGCCTTTCCGCACCCCTCGAGTTCCTTAGCTCGGGGTTTAAGAATAGCTTAAGCGGCTAATAGTTTTATGACACGCATAACACGGGGAAAATAATTCCTGACAACCCTGACTAAAAGTCAATCTTACTGCATCGAAGGAAGGTGTAATATTATGTTATAGCGACAACGGAAATGACAGTCGCGAGGCATTATACGACATTAGACAGGGGTGCCATCGGGTTCATAAAATAGTGAAATTGTGGCGAGGTGCGGGGGGTGGGCGTGCCGGGATAACGAAATAAAAATGCTCGGGGCTGCTCTGGCCCGTGCGAACCCGCTCAACTCGCTCCGGGCCACTGACACGCTCGGCGTGCACAAATTACACGCAACCACCTTTCCCGGCACCGAATGTTTAACGCAATAAACATTTTAATTTGAACACCAAACTCACGCTGAGATGTAAAATTACGAGAGGGCGGCGTGTGCGAAAGAAATCGAATTACGAGGAAATTTCATGAGGCCGTAATTCTGAGGCCTTTCCGGCGAGGTCGTACCTATTGACGCTGTAAATAATGTAATGGTCTTTCCTATGTGGGTCCCCGGGGACGCAGGGCATTATGTGGGCAGATTACTAAGGGTCCTTTGACCTTTCTATATTTATGAGACCATCGTTGAGGTGATGAATCAGCTCGTTTCTCGCCAAAAGCCCTCCCTTTTGGTCTAAATTTTAAGGACCGTTAAGTATTCTGTTAATTGTAAGTTAAGTATTATCAGTGATTTCTCAGATAACCTAACCTAACCTAACAGCAGCAAGCATTTCGAATATGTACTACCTAGTAGCCTACCAAACTAAACCTGGGCTAGGTACCTATTTAAAATGGTTGGTGTAAAAGTTATAGACCATTGCAGTACAATGACTAGACAAATAAGCGTCTGTACCTAATATACAGGGTCTCCCAGATACCGACGTCAATCCGTCTAGGGCTGATAAAGCAGCTAAAAAGCCTATGGATCTAAAAAAAACTGAAAAAAAATGGTCAAATAGGTTTAATTACTTCGCTGATTTGTAATCAAATCAAAATCAAATCATAGTCATTAATTGCAGCCATCTTTGGACTATAATATTTTATATAATAAATAATTATTCTGGTAGGTATGTAAGATACCACTGAAAAACGTATGAAATAAAACATGAAAATAATGATTTTTCGTGACATAGACATAAGGGAAAATTATAAAAATTCAGATTAAATGATCAATATCTCCGAAACTAGTAAGAATCGCTGACATACAGGGTTTAAAATCGATAGCTTTTTAGTTGCTCTATCCAGCCCTAGGCGGATTGACGTCGGTTTTTGGGACACCCTGTATACGTAAGTCTGCACCTTTTCAGTAGGTAGTGCAACATTTATCTTGAGCAATCAATAATTTATATTCGTAGGTAGGTACCACACCGGTTAACAGTGCCGTTATACATATATGCCAATGGAGGAAGCCATCGACGTTTCTGTTACAGTGAAACTGTATGCAGATTGGCATTTAGGACGCGAATGGGGAAGAGCTCTTCCCCGTCCTAAGCTACGTTTAGTAAATATAACTGAAGTTTAGCTAAATGTATGTAGTAGGTACGTAGGTATAAACAGCTTCAACAAAATCGACGTAATCGATTAACTAAAATGATAGGAAGGCAGGAGCCGGACTGAGACTCATTGCGTATACCTACTTGAGAGTCAGCCTGGGTCATCCGGACGAATGATACTACTAGTTTGTAAGGTTCCGTCCCCAAAGGATGCAAACGGGACCCTACCTATACTTCTAAGCTTCCACTGTCCATCCGTCCGTCTGTCCGTCTAAGTAGACAGTTGATATTTTCTCAGTGAGTATTTCTGTATTGCCGCTATAACAAAACATGAAAAATAAATATAGTAAAATAGTAATTAAAGTGGGCCTCCATACAAGAATGGAACGGAATTACGGAACCCTTCGTGTACGAGTCTGAGTCGCCCTTGCCCGGTTTTTTATGTTAATAAATAAGACTGACTTGGCATTCAATGTATCAAGATAAAGTCATATAATTGTATTTTTAGTGGACATGTGTGTGACATTTGTATGGTGTTAGCAAAACACTTTGTACTTAGATAGGTACATTACCTACCTACAGTACCATTTCATGCAAGCAAACAATAAACGCTGTATGTAGGTATGGTAATCAAAATCATTTTCTTATATTGCAACTTACTGGTATCATTTTGCGACTTTTTTTGAAGAACGTAGGGGAAGCCCGGGCAATACGCATATGTTAAGGGAATGGGTAAAAAAAACACAAAAACTAATAATCAACAAAACTCTTTATACTTTTAATTTGTTCTACATTTAATAATCTTTCGGAAACAACATTAAAATATTCAAAACTTAAACATCTTTAAGACACATTTTAGGTTTTTAAAAAAAAGGTCAATTATCCGTTTTGCCCCACCCCCCTGGGTAAAACGGATACACCACAAGGGCAAAAAGGATAAGGTTATTTCACTTTGAACTAATCATCGCAATCGTCGCAGAAGTAACTGCCAACGCCTGAATAAGATGTGCAGTTGTCGTGTGCCCATCTTTCACACTGGCTGCACTGTATCCAGTCTTCAGAGGGCGGGTCTATGTATTCATCCATACACACTAAACAAAAACAGCTAGCTTCATTCTTTCTGGTTTTAGTTTTTGCAGCAGATCTTGATTTTTTTGCTTTGCTTGGCTGGTCCTTGTCCTTCAGGTTACTAGCTGTTTTTTTCTTTTTGGTTTTAGTGTTGCTGGGGCCGGCTAACTCCGATAATTTTGTTTTTTTATCGTTAGCTTTTTTAAACTTAGCTGCTTGCTCAGTTTTGACAGGAGTAGATGTCAACACTTCCGATTTTTGCCTCCTGTGTTTGCGATTTGTCTTGGGAGCGGCCATAGTTGGTATAGGTCTACATTGCAACGGTGTAAGACTATGTGTTCTTAGCTGCATGCATCTGGTTTCATTCGTTGGATGATTTGTTGAGTCTGCTGAGTTAGTTGATTCTTCTTCTTGTAGAATATCAGGCTGCTGTAACAAGACTGTATCAGGCAAAGGTGTTGCAGACCTTTCAGCTTCTATTTCTATAGTTATTTCTGATTCAATAACTTGATATTCATCCAAGGTAGATGATTCACCGTTCAAAGGCTGAATAGCTTGTGTCGGCGGAACAGCTGCGATAGCTGGTGATCCATCATTTAAAGGACGAATATCGATGGTCGTTGGAGCCGCGATGGAACCGGAAGTTGCGTCATTTATAGGTCGATCAGTCATCGTTGAAGGAGCATAATCTTCATCTCCAAAAACATTTGGATTGTAAGGCCAAATTCCTGCCTTATTAAATCCATGAACTGCGTTTTGAACTGAGGCACTTTTAATGTAAGCTCCGTTGAATAATTTTGCCATATCATACTGATTCACGATTCTACCAGGGTGACTTTTTTGAAACATGTTCAACTCTTGCTCAAAATATTTTTTTAGCGGTCCATACACAGCCACGTCCAGTGGCTGCATTCGGTCAGTGGTGTGTGGGGCAAATGACAAAAATATTATATTATTTTGAGACGCAAAGTCCAATGCTGGAAAATACTTGTGAGATTCGTGATTGTCTAATAACAGCAAAATTTTTCGATTTGCGTTTGGGCGAACCTGTTCGGCAAAAAACCGCAGCCAGTTTAAAAAAGCCTCTCCATGTATCCAACCATTATCAGTCACAGTAGCTTGTGAGCCTGGTGGGGCTCCATCCAAGAGTCGTTCTTGCATACGTTTGCGTGCAAATATGAAAAAGGGTGGGATAAATGTACCAGCAGCATTGCAGCAGCATATGACAGTTGTTAATTGACCTCTTTCTGCACTACTTATCACGCCGACTTGCCTTTTTCCTTTAACAGACAAGACCTTTGGTGGTTTAGTCGTACTGCTCTTTATACCAGTCTCGTCCATATTATAAATGGTGGTTGAGTCAAAGTTATATTTCTCCACCAAATCCCAGTAATTGGTATAAAATAATTCCACCTGTGGCCTGTTAAAACCTCTCGTCCTGGCTATAGATGTTGGTTCCGGTGATCTTAAAACAATATCTGGGTTTCGACTCTTAAAACCAGCAAACCAATCATCTCCGGCTTTGGCATTTTTAAATGGATGAGCAATACTATTTTTTTCTGCATATACATACACCAGTTCCAAAAAATCTGAACGCGTTAGCCCAAAAAATAAGCCGTCTAATTGTTTTAAGTAGGCACATAGTTCTTCTTCTTGTTCTGACGTAAACACCGTGGTAAACCTTCCCAATTTTTTAGACTTACTTCCTGTCTTTACATGTCGATATAAAGTTGAAAATGGGATTCCAAATTTAGATGCCGTAGAGTTAATAGATTGCCCTTTTTCTTTTACATCCTTTATCGCTCCCTCGAGTGCTTCTTCTGTCCATGATGCTCGATTAGTTTTGCGTTTGTATTTGAACACCATCTAAAAAAATGTCGTGCCATTATATAAGTGAAAACATAAGTCTAGCAAATAGTTACCACTACCTATTAACATATTAAAACCTTAAATAAAACTTTTAAATACATAAGAATAACTTTTATTATCAAATAACTTGTAAAATTAATAATTTCACCATACGGGCAAAAGGAATACCTATCCGTTTTACCCATATTCATCTTGCCCAAAAGGCCAATATTTGAAATTTACCTATGCAAATGAATCCTTGAACTGGTAAATAAAAAGTAACAATCGTAAATTAAACTTAAATAAACACGTAATCAATCAACAAAAATTATCTACAAACACTTGACACATTATGTAATTTTTTTAAACACAAACCTTCTGAAAAATCTTAACAAAACAGCAGAAAACTTTTATTTTTGTTTAGACAACAAGTTCGCACGTGTATTGTTTTGACGGCACTGTCATGGCGTCACAGGGTCGCTGCTTTACCAACGGGTGCAAGTCCAGTAACGCCATCTATTATAGATTTTTGGTAAAAACGATTATTCTTCTTACCTGGGTTATGCATCTTGCCCGGGCTTCCCCTACCAATTATTTGATTGTCAGTTGTTTTTTAGTTACCTCGGATTTTTTGCAAAAAACCTTATAACTTTACATGTATTAAACTGTATACCTAACCTAAGTGTCATCTAGCCTGCCTCCCATCAGGGATAAAGGATGAGTGGGGAGTAGTTTGTCCGTCTGGGTCTGCGGAAATGGACGGAAGTCCCCGACGCCGGACCCGAAGCCCGCTGTCAATAAGCCGTTTATTAAGGCTGCATAGTGTAAAGGTGCCCCGCAGTGAGGCCAGAGTCCAATTCACTGGTTTGTCGCTAAATTATTAGTAATTATAGTATTAGATACAGATTAAATAATAAAAGTACATCTTAGCCTGATTGTGCAAAGTGTGGTTACAGAATTATCAACAAGTTTTTAGGGTTGTTGGTAATTCTGTAGCTCTGCCTACCCCACTCTGGGAATGAAGGCGTGAGTTTATGTATGTACCTATGTATGTAAGTACAGACCCGTGAATAATTTCAATTTTGAAATCAACTCTGTATCCTATATTGAGTGTCGTAGTGTCGAATAGTAGGTACTCTCGTGCACGTTTTGTTTAATTTAGAAAACGATTCTGATTTTTCCCTAAAATAATTATAAGGAGGTACCTACAGAATCTACAATAGCTCTTTAAATGACTAATCGATCTTGAAAGCAATAATATTTATACACCCACTGCATCAAACAAACCTATACCTAAGTGTACACAGACAGACTCTAATGGCAGAAGGGCGTGTAGATATTTATAATGTCTTGGGAACTTCTGTATATTTATGACTTTTACTATACGTACTTCCCTACTGCCGTATTGTGACAAAAACTCCTCTAAGTGACTCTAGGCAGGCTTTCTCTTTTTTAAATGGCGTAGAGGGAGAAATTCTCCGTCAAGTTGTCTGTTTTTTTTTGTTCTGAATTCAAATCAAAGGAGGATGTTCTCAATTCGTCGGGATCTTTTTTTTTATGTACGTTCCCCGATTTGGTACTCGGAGACCAAAGGACCGATTTGAAAAAAAAAATCGTTGTTTGAATAGGTATACTTTCTAGTTGGTCCCATTGTCAACATATCAGGATCTGATGATGGGATCTTGGAGAAATCAAGGGAACTCCTCAAATATTATAGGCACACCTATAGCGATTTTGGTATTTTTCACTGTAACTCGTGCATTTGCTTTTAAAAAGTACTACCTATATGGTGAAGTGGAACTGATGATGAAGACCACAGATGGCCACCGAAACTCCTTAACGGTACCTATTTGAAGGGTGGCGGTAAGATATCTCGATTAAGATATTAGAGCGCGACTTTGAGGAGCACTTTTAGGTTTAAATATGACTATGACATTCCCGCGGCGTTGCCTGCGGCGAGCTGGAAATATTCTACAGTTTCTCATTAATTGAGAAGTGGGAATGAGTTTAAAATAAAATAAGTGACGAGAAAACAAAAATTCGCCTTCAAAAATGCAAGAAATAACTTCTTATAAAATAGTAGATCAGTCCAACTGAAGTCAGCGTCCCACAATATTTTAAACCAAAATCCGAATACATTTGGACTGACCTACTATTTTATAAGAAGTTATTTCTTGAATTTTTGAGGGCGGGTTTACGTTTTTGGTTTCTAAGACTTCGTTCAGTTTGAAGGGAAGCCAGAGTGGTTTCTAAGATACAAGTCACCAAACATGTCCAAATCCATGATATTCATAGATTTTCGGTTCTGTTTTTTGCTCTTCTCAAAACTGATATTTTTGGCTTAGTGCTAGTTTTAGCTACAGCCCAGCAGTCTAGCTTCTAGCCCTAGTTCTTGCACGATCTTATGCCTAGTCTAACGGGTCTGACGGACCTTACTTAAACCTGAAAGAGTTTTAACAATTATCGCACGTACACTAAATAGTAGCTAATCAATTGATTCCTATATTAACTTAAAAATCTAGATGAATGCGGAAACGTTGGCAAAATAACCGTTACATCCTCCTGTCAAAAAAATGAAGTTAATAGTTGATATTAAATCTTACCTTATTAGTTGTTATTGTATAATATGTATTGTTATAAATCAGAGCTAAGTCTATAAGTAAAAACTTTAGCTCTGCTTAAAACAAAGCCATTTCGCGAGGCCGACGCGACGCATGACAACCTGTAATTTGTTATGACAGCCGACTAGGTTTCTGGCTAATGCAATTTGAACTAGCCGTTATACCCATTAGTAAAGTAGGTATATTGTTAAGCCACAAATAGATCCATTTGTCATATAAATCACGTCGATTATTTCCGTAAATTTAAGGTAGGTTAGGCATGTTTCATGGAAAATCCCCTTCTGCTAAGAATGTGTTTAATACGTTGAATAGAGACGGCAATATTGGCCGGCAGGCTGTTAGTCTGTTTACCCTTCAGAACTTTGTCATTTGTAAGTCCTACTTCTAGGCAGAAGCTATTACCGCAATTATATAGAAATCTATAGTATGTACCTATGATCGGTAAATTATACCTAGATACGGTGTACCAGCTTAGTCATATTAGGTGGGTAGGTACATCCCTTTAATCAGCTTATTTATATCATAATATATTCTTTAAATGTAAGTTACCTAAATGAAAATAAAACATTTCGAGGAATACTAAAACAAAATCGATTATCAGCTTTTTTTTTAATAGTTGGTTTGGTTGGTTTGAACTTTAAGTTTTCTGAACCAAAAGACCTCAACGGGCACAAATATTGACAGTAATATTTGTGCCCGTTTCAGTTTTATTTACTGATTACCTACCCCTAATAATGAGCCTGTTACATTAATTAACAACAATTTTAGAGGTGATGCATTGATACCATTTATTTCACAGTTTTTAGCCGACTGTACTTGTAGCGACTCTAGCTGCTCATCGAGTTCAAACACGGTGCGTCTATAATGAGTACAGTGCGGATCTATAGTGTCGAAGGCGAAGGGCCGTATTAATAGACGCATCTTGGCTGAGATGCCCGTCACAAGATACGAGTAGGTACGTCAAAGTAAACGTCAAGCCATACTTCAAACTAAAACTCAAACTAAACTAGAAAACTGTCATTTTCGATGCATCTTGAGACTGGTATTACAGTCGAGATCAGATTATTAATACGGTCTAATATCACATTTTCTATGGCTCCTGTCTCGTAAATTTCCGCCCATTAAAAATTAACACACACGAGATACGTTAGGTAAGTAAAATCTTGCATAAATCCTTACCACCGTACTTAGAGATATTTTACATTTCATTGCTTGTTCGTTCGCAGTCTTTTTAATGAAAAATCGAGACTAAGGAACGACTTCATCGTCTTTGATTGACTCCGATAGTGGCCGTTAGGGAGGTAGGTAGTTACTCTACTTCTTTTTATTTATTTATGGCATAGAGTAGGCAAACGAGCATCCAGGCCACCTGATAGAAAGTGGAAACTGTGACCCATAGACATTCGCATTCACAATGAATGAATGTATCCCTTCGGAGAATTTTAGTTTCATAGAAACCTATTGGCTACCGAACCCGTGTTGATTGCAGGTTATCTTGTGATGGTTAAAGTCTAACCTAACCTATTCTAAGTGAATCATAATTAAGATAACCTCAAATCAACACGGATTCAGCAGAAAATAGGTTTCTATGAAACAAATATTCTGCGAAGTGATACGTTCTATGAAATAAGTGGCGGTTAAACAAGAGGACACCAATGCGAACACTGCTGTTTGGCGGTAGGTTAATGGATAAGATGGTGGTAGCGATCCGGACAGACCCTGCACAAGGTCCTACTACCCGCAAATGTTATATTTATATGTTAAACGCTCAACTAAAAACCAAGACTATCGCTTATCGGTACACTGCATCAACCTACAGCATTTGAATGGAAAATGCTAACATCGCAACTAACGCTGCACATTCGGCCACACGCGGCCTGCCCGCGGCGGGTTGCCGGTTCAATCCCGCTCAATGCACATTGTGCGCCATTATTCGCGATAGCCCTTTCAATTCAGCATTTAATGCTCATTCCAATCGAAGATTGTATTCAAACAAAAAGCTTTCAACGTGGTGAGAGTTATGCTTGAACAAGAAAGGCATATGGGTACGAGTATTGGGTTAGGTTAGCGACTTTCTGTTTTTCAACCCGAGGAACCTGTATGTAGGTATATTTTTTTAAATTATTGTGTAAACAGAGCTGGAACACAAATATGGTCGCGAGATTATAAAATGGAAAGGTAAATAAAATAAAATAACCTGCGAATTGTCGCGTGTTATTTAAGTCACTCTACAAATTATCCACTTTTGAGTCAACATCTGAGTTTAGCTCGAGTTCTTGAATCTGAATACAGATATGCACGACCTTATCTTATTTTGATTAAACTAAGTTAAATGAATCAATTATCATAGCGCTAACTTTAAAAATACTAAAGATTTAATTATAATTATTGGCGTATTTCAGGTTTGACAAACTTGGCAACAAGTCTTGGCATTTTCGATTCTATAAAATATAGCAAATGCGTATTCAAATAATGTGTTGTAGGTAATTAAAATTAATGAAATAAGGACACCGTAAGCAGAGGTGGCAAGGAGTTGACAAATGGTGTCAAGATGACGAGCAGGCCGCCCCGGGGAGCGACCATTTCACTTTTTTCAAGTTAAAATGTGTATATATCTCGACTTACAAATCCATTCTAAGTTGAAGCTTATTACGCGTTCAGAAAGTCGAAAGTAAAAGATTTTGTTTTTGACTTATTTTATTTACCTATTTATAACTTGAAGTCATGGTTGCTAAAGTAACACTTGGGACAGCAAATAATGAACAAAAGAGCAAAAGACTACTTTACTGAATTTTTTTCTTTGACTGCAAGTGTTATGGTATTAAGTCGATCTTTTTCGCAAACATGAATACTCCGTCTAAAAAATATTAAAGTCGCTTTTCGTATTTTCTCCCTATTTATTAATTTTACTCAAACTAATTTTTCTCCAGTTGTGATTTAGCCAGTCCTTCCAGTCGCATATTTTCCGCTATGAATTTCTCTTAATCGATTTTTTCCTATTGTTATTACAATGGAACAGGTAGGCAGGTTTAGGTTATGTTAGTTTTGCAGCAGGCACGAAGGGCCAAAGCACTCAGAAAAAGGAACTCCGCGTAAGCGGATCTTCGTTGACTCTGTAAAATTTATATTTGAAATAGGCAATCACGCGACTCGGAAGCAGCTAAGATCTAATAAATTTGTTAAAATAATGAATGGGGAGTAAAATCACAAAAGGGGGAAAACGCGACTGGATAAATTGCTACGTGGAATTATCGAGTTTGGCGAACAGATGTAGGTACCTAGCTAAACTATCTAAACAGTGTGCTTCTTAAAAAAATATGAAAAGAGCAATATTTTACGACGATCCTAAATTCCTACTTTCTTTTCTGCATAATTATGTATAAAGCTCGGACATTACAATGTCTCGGACGGCGGCGCGCGCCGTGTCGAATGCATTTCGCGCCTCTCGTCGATCACAATACTCCGACGAATAAATGACGAGAAATCGATATTACCGATTTGGCCATTCGATATTCGTTCCGATATAATTTCCTTGTGTCGTGGCTGGAAAATCGTTATTGTGGAAACCCTGTCATTTGGATGGAAATGTCACTATTATAAAAGATCCGCTATAGTTACGGTTAACGGCGGACCGATTTACGGAAAAACGTTTTTTGTATTAACAGTTAGAAGCTTAAAAAAAACGCAGTGTCGCCGCCAGCAAAAAAAACTGTTAAAGAACTCTACGAAGCTTATACTAGTAATGTCTTCTGTAATAAGTTAATAACATGAACAAGAAAAACATCTACAAGTGTGTACATACATCTGTCACCACCTTCACTCGAAAATTTTGGAAAATCATTTAAAAACCGTATATTTTAACACTTTTTTTGCGTTGTTAGTACAAGTGGCTTGACATACCTAACCTAAAATTATTTAGGGAGGTACTACATGAAAATGGTTTTTGTAGCAACCTGGTTAAAAACATATTTAAGGTACTGGGTAAAAACATGGCTAGATCCCGATCCAGCTGCCTTTGCAGATAGGCTGCACGGGTCCATATTGGCTTCGCTAAAGTTTATCACCCGAAATTGATTTTCCTAACGATTTGTACTCCTAATGATCACTGCTCCTAAAAAATGTTTTCCTAAAAATTTCGTTCCTACAATTTATTTTACTATTAACGTAGCTCATAAAACTCATATCTCTTAAAATTTTAAGTGCTAATGTCACTGATGTAACTTTTTGTAAACTCCTATTTTTTTGTTAAATAACATTCTTAAAGCATTGTATATAATTTGCATTTTTAGTTCGTTACATTTTTAGTGTAACCCAGTGGCGAAGCGTCACGTAAATAAATAGACAAGCCGGAGCAAAAAAGGTGTATGGCGTGTGTCGGTTTTACGTTTTGTTTGTATACCTACTCTATGCATAGGAATTTTTGGTAAAGCCGTAAATAATCGGCTTGTACGAACGCCTCGCGACTGGTGTAACCTACTTTCCGAGTACAGGACTTTACGCAGGATTATTTTAAAGTTAAAGATGATCTGCTCTTTTATAAAAAAAAATAACCTCGAAGACGAAAGCGGGAGCAAAGCTCCCGCTTTCGTCTTCTAACCTATCCGCGATCCGAGTCGGTTTTGCCACTAAGTCCCTATTCCCTACTGCCTACGTAATGACGGACCCTTAGGATCTCAGTCACTATTAACTTTAGAGAAAAGTTTTTCAAGTAAAATGTGCTTAAGTGTAAAAGATGGTTATGTTGAGAAAATATAGGAAAACAAATAGTAGTATGATCGATGTTTATTGCAACGGACATTATGAAGTTGAATGATTAGGAATTCAGAGCGTTAGGAACAAAGTAGTTATGAGTAGTGATTATTAGGATGTAAATAATTAGGAACAACATTTTCGGATTTCCGATAATCGACATTAAAAATTTAGTTCAACTTTGGCGCACCCAGGCTGCACAATAGCAACAGAAATTGATAACCATAAGGCTTCACTGCTCGTTGGATATAATATATAATCAGTACAAGGAGACCTCATGTTTCAGAACCCTTCAAGCCTTTTTATAGTAGGTATAGCACAAAGAAACAGGCATGGATTGGATACGTAATTACTCACATAAAAATACCGCAGCAGTCGCCTAACAAAGTAACGTTGTTTTTTGTTTCAAATGCCGTTAGTTTAAAATCTAGGTTTATTCTGGGCCATGGGGTCGATTTATTTATTTCATTGATAACAAATAAATCAGTAGTTTTATGATTGAGAAAGGTGATTTCGTCTACGGGTTGTTGGGGGCACAAGTATTTGATATCATACGCGTGAGAAAATTGTTTACCGGTGTGATTCAAAAATACGAACTTACAGAAATCTGTAAAAATCGCGCCCTGGGTCCAGTTCATTATATAGATATTGTACAAAGGTTTAAATAAATTAAAATACGATAATATTATAAATAGTCAAATATATAAATATGAATAAAATAAATAAATAAGATAGTTCGGTACTCACTAAGATCTTCATGTCCTTGTGTTCTGCGGACACGGAGTCGATACTAACCTGTCAAAGAAAAAATAAAAATATATTTTTCACCCAAAAACTATAAGTAATTATGAAAATGTTAGTTTGGTAATCGTAGTATGACTGGTTACCGAGTTTTTAAACAGATAATCATTGGGTTCAGTTTCCGTGGGAGCACTTAATTAACCAAAAATGAATCGCAAAGCGAGTAAATAAATGAATATACGCACATATATTCATACATCCATGACTTCATTTAATTTATCTGTCCTTATGAGGGCAACATAAAGAAAGGAAGGAGTTTTTATTTCACACACGATGACGATGTCAATTTTTACTATTAATTCGAAGCAAACAAATAGGTTAAAAGTGTCTACACGCACTCTATCTTATATTTTCAGCAATAAGGTCGCGTTCTCATCATTAAACCACCACAAACTCCCTAAGAAACAACATTACGATTCCCATTTTCCCACCACCAAAAAAACTAATTAGAAAGTCCCTAAAAAGTCATAAGGCGGCGTCCACACGAGCGAATTTAATTTGGAGCGTTTTTAATTACGGCGGGAGATTCGTTCGGCCGGCGCCGGCGCGGCCCTGTAATTAGGCCGGTAATGCGCGCGCGGCGGTATCCTAGCCGAGTGCCGAGCCACTGAAACTAGTTAGCTTTGGCACTAACGTAATTTTAGAGTAAGATTTTTGAGTGGACGTTTGTGATGAGTTTTGGGAAAAAGCGACGAGTGTAAGTAATTTTTACTGACAATAATTAGATATGATGATGAAAATGTTTATTTATTAATGTTATTAAATAAGGATTTCAAGCCTTTTTAAACTTTATTCTTATCATTTATAAAATTAGGAAATGCCTGAATAACATGAATTTAATAAATATAGGGAGGTTTTGCAATTTACATTTCAATTACTTGTTAGTCAAACAAGGTAAAAGAAGAAAACAAGCAACTATTTAAAATCAAAAAAATACAAGCGTCGCTACAGGCTCCTAAATAGTTTTATTTCATCTATATTATACGCCGAATGGCATTTTCTATCAGTTTTTATACGGTTTGTGCACATAGAAATAAAAACACTATTCTTCTTCATGCTCTAATTTTGACAAGCGCTAGAACAAAATATTTTACACTGTGTATGGGCATATTTTATATAGATTTACTGTAGTATTAAAAGAAAACGAAATTGAAAAACTATAATTAATGACTTATGCAGAAACCTTTTCACCGGATATATTATGATACAATTCATGCAATAACTTGATATAATAACAGTTCTAATGTAATGTAATTGCCCTTTAGGTAACGCTATGCACTCTCTGGCCACTGCTTTCTAATACAGTTTAAAAGGATTGTATTTAATTATCATGACTGGCTGATTGCTGGCCAAAAAAATATTTGAAGTATACATTATAATAATTATCTATAGATTAGGCCGGTGACTAATATGAACTACTGATGCAGCTATCTACCGTTTGGGGATTTTTTGTTTCGATTTATTTTCACCTGCTAATGTGTTACTTCCCGGAGCGCTTCGGATTCATGCCGTCTACCAATATCATAAACGACTTAGTTGACTTAAATTATATTAATATTTTTATCCGACACGTTGGCTATATGTCGTAGGTTTATTTTTCACCAGAATTACTAATTATCGTATTATTTGTACCAGAGTCAAATGACTTAACTAATAGTCTCTCATGTTTTGGTCGTCCGTGTGTCTATCTGATGTGTCTAGGACCACTTGCAAAATTAGAGCACTGAAAAGGACCCGTTATTAAAGATTTCGAGTTTAGTTTTGGGCGTTGATTGTGGTGCAATTTAATATGGTAGTTGACTCTATATCAAATTAGGAACTTTTATTGAAACGTCAAAAACGGCCTTGTGACGTCACTATTTTTAGTGATCAAGCAGCTTCCTTTTTTTAGTTTCTTATTAATAAAAAAAAGGTAAGTTGCTAAAATAAGCGAAAATATGGTTTTTTCCGTGTATTTCTGAATGCTTGGTTTAGTGATACAGTAAAATATTTTATTTTAGACATTAGTCAAATACCGTAATGTATTCCGAGTACCTATTCCTGTGAATTCGTGACATTGTGCACTTACAACATTGTTGACACTTGTAACGTAAGTGCGAAGCGGAAATGTAGAGATGGCAGTAAAGATAGAGCTACACGAGCACTGCAGCTGTAACGTTTAATGTCACTATCACTGGATCTCTTGTGAGCGCGCCGCGAACTCTACAAATATACGTGTTATATTACACGTGTTTAAAATTATGAGTTGCAAGTGATTCCCGAACTGTATTGTTTTACCCAGACACGTGGTCGGTGTCAATGAGGTCGCCATAGCGTGACCCATTTGTTTAAACTTACTGAATACAAAACATTATAGGTACTTATTTAAAAAATACCACCGTCAAAACCATCTTACGTTTTCTTTAGCTTCGTAGTTACGTCCCATCACACAATGGTAACCTTATTTTAAGGACGAATCTACCTAATTATTATAACACAAAACAACAAAGGGACAAAGCAACGGCACAAGCTAACAACACACGGTATTAATTCTAATCAATACCATTGAAAAAGCAAAATAGGTGAGATTATATTTCAATAAAATGTCAGATTAGCGGTGTTGAACGACAAAGGAAGCAACGCCGCGGCCGCTCGTTGTGGCCCGCGGGAGGTGTTTGTACGGAGTAATCACACCAATTAAGTATTTTTATTCCATTCTCGCTGTTGGCAGCATTGTGCCTTTGTATGCTTCACCGTCTTTTGTTTGACCCACGGCGGAGAAATGACGCGGCTGTTTTTGCATAAAACTATTTTACATTTTTGTTTTACGTCAACTCGAATGCAAATTTTTGTTTGAAAGTGTACTTTTTTATGAACAGAAACGGTTAAAATAACGGCTAACTTCGCCAATTCAGTTTTCTACGAAAACAAATAACGGTGGATATTTGTAATGTGCGAATAAACATAACGCACTTTCCTTTTTATCGTAGCTTCAATTGCTATGTTGTCACAATTATATTTGCTAACCCTTCCTTCATGTTAAAAAGTATCATCTCAAATATATCCGTAAAGTTATCTTATGATAATATTTATTAAATCAAACATTTTCAACGTTATTTTATTAAAAATGAAAAAAGAAGGGGTTTGCTAAATTATTTGAAAACCAGTTAACCAGCGCAGCATTAAAATTTTGAGTTTTATTAAGTTAAATTAATTTCCTACTCGATTTATTTAAAGTGTTTTATGCATGATTTTAATACACTCTTGTTTTGTGCCCTCGATCAGGATTTTAACATTATAGCTGTAGGTGGTGGTTCTGGTGAAATGGCACATTATTGTAGAGGTCCGGAAAATCGGGCATTGCGTCGCGATGTATTTAGCAGGCCAAGCGAGGCCTGCTAAAATACGAGTCAAGCAATCCCCATTTCCGCCGAGGCATATAATTAAATAAATAAATTATTAAAGCTTGTCTCGAACGATGTCAGTTACAAATATATTTGTAAAAAAACCACTACGATATTTTCATGAATAATGAACGAATTTACCCGCCTTTTATTTACATTTTGTAATTTATTTTCTGTTGTTACCCATATGGGTTAATGTCGATAGGACTAAGAAAAAATTCTATGCATAATTCTATTTTTTTCTTAGTCCTTTCGATTATTTTATGCAACTTACAGAATTTTGTAAAAATATAGCGCCAGGAGAAATAAAGTAGGTGTAGGCACTAGTAAGTTATTTTTACTATCAAGAAGAAAACGAGACGCATCGCCTTTTTTAAATACAGTATTTAAATTGGATTCCAATTGGAATTGCCAACGTTAGCTTTAAAATTAAACAAATAAAATAAAAAAGACAACATAATCAAACGAAATAAAATGTACAAATAAATTTAATGCAATTTATATTAATGGTCACGATTTCGTAAAAAGAAAATGTCGGTTACCTCATTGAAATAGTGATTTCCATTATGGGGCACGGGGTGCTCCCCGTACTGCTGATAGTATGCACAATGCATATCAGCCCATCAGACTCCGCGCACAAATGACGTCACATCACACGCGAAAATCAAAGAAAACCCGGAGCAATTATCTTAACGAATTGATGCGACGAACGAATCTCGCCTACTAATTGCAGGGTTTGGGTTTTGGTGTGGCGCGGGCGGCGTCTCGCTCGCACGTCCTGCGTCTCGCTCGTGCCTGTTTGTTTACGCGCGGGGCGTGCCGGGGCGCCAGCCGAGGGCGGAGGCTACTCTAATGCAATTTTTATCCCGAATCAAAGTTTTGACCCGAGAGCATGCCTAATCGGGTTTACTAAGTTACATACGCATTTGACTAGTTATGTATTTTTATACAGGGCATGACAGCCCAAGTGCAGAACTGCCAGTTCGGATGGCGAATACTACCCAATGTAAAACAATTGGTTTTTAACCGACTTTAAAAAGAGGAGGAGGTTCTATGTTTCATTGTATGTATTTTCTTTATGATGTTCTGTTCACCGATTTCTCTGTCAATGGTGGATCGATTTAAAACAGGAATTTTGTTTTTATAGGGTTTACTTTCGAGGTGGTCCCATTGTCACCACATCTGAATCTGATAAGGGCATCCGTGAGGAAATGAGGGAACTCCCTCAAATATTATAGACATCAGTACATGTAGCGATTTTAGTATTTTTAGTAACAAGTCCATCATTTTCATTCAGAAAGTATCAATTTGTGAAGTGGAACCGATGATGAAAACCACAGATGGCCACAAACTCCTCAACGGTACCTATTTCAAGGGTGGCGATAAGATATCTCGATTATAGTTATAGTTGAGCGAATATGACGAAGAACATTTAATTGATAATATGACTTTCCCGCTGCGTTGCTTACTGGTAGGTATTGGTTATCATACGAGGGGATCCATAATTACAAACTTCAAGAAATCATAAAAATCGAGTTATGGTGTCATCGATGAGATCAAAAAAGCCCGCCAGGATAAATTACAACCACAACTATGAAGTTAAATATCTGATATGTTTTAAAACAAAATAAAGGATTTAACCCCAATAGAAACGAAAAGTCCTCCCAGGCACGAATCAGGGCGGAAAACTAGCAATTAAAATGAATAATACTCCGATGTCATAAATCATGAAAACCACGTGGAACCAAGATGATTTATTACTTTACTTGAGGAATTGTTATTGTTTTAGTAGAGTAAATATACCAATAGTTTTGGTACGCGCATGTCCATGTAGCCCGTAGGTATAACTTTTTTGTACTGGTTTCCATAATTTGTGGCCTTTAACGTCCAAGTTATTAGTAATAAAAAAAACATTGATAAAGACAACACCATATTTCTATGATTTAAAAACTACGTTCAAACCACGCCTAATGAAGTGAAAAGTAAATATAAAATGATCCCTTGTCATTATATGCCGAAGATACTAGCAACATTTACCTCTTTGAATACCAATGCTAAAATCTAAATCGGTCATTAATTTATTGCATACCCTATATACATATTTTAAACTTCACCAGGTGTTTCACTGCACGTAGTTCCCCAAAACAGATGCGGTTGTAACACAACAAAGCACAGAAAGAGCACCTCTTTCCGTGTTCAGAGCCCTTCAGTGCTTTACTTAGGTAGTTTTAACAGATTCAGAGGTAATAAATGTTTCCGGTTCGTAATAAAGAATATTGGGATCTCTTCCCCCGCGACTATTATAAAAATTGCTCCATTTTTTACTCGCCCCAATCTGTGCGGGGCGGATACGGCTCGTATGACAGGAACTCTCTCCACTATTGATATCACGCGAATCCGCTCGTTTTGTAACAGATGCGCGTTCATTTGTATTTGCTGCAGACAAATTGCTTTTAATATGTTACGTTAAATTACACAATTGGGCACGCCTATTTCTTCAAAGTTCTAAAGTTTATGAATAACGAGTAAGTAAACCAAAGTGGTCACATCTAAGAATCCAAACCCAAGACAAGTTTTCCAGTAATTTACCAAATTGCCATTCATGACAAGTTGTAGTGTTAATTAGGTACTTAATGAATTTATTTGCTATCTAAGTTATGTGGAAGACCTCCATCGTGAGATGTTTTTTGTCATATCATGTGCTTTTAGATATCAATGGGCATACAGTAACATCGACAAACTAACCATTAATGAAAATGCTTAAGCTGTATAAGTTCAGAAAGAATTGGACACGGATACATGTAGGTACAGACATAGGCGTTCCTACATAATATTCCTCAAAAACATAATACATACAATAACAATACCGTTCATTCTTAGTTAACCTAGACCAGGCGTAACCGCCAGCAACCCCGCGGGAACTGCTGATCCAATGAGTCGTAACTAAAACACCAAATCAGTGCGCCGGGGCACGCCAACAAAGATGTCCCCGCGATAGGGAGGGTATTTTGTATGGATTATAGAATAACATGCGCAAATGATAGTGATTACAGAGCCGTGGGTGCGGCGCGCGTGCTTCGTAATTATTGTAATCTGGCGCTCGCTGCGCCTGCGCGGCTTTCATACTACTGTTACTCTATTGTTCCTGTTAACACTTATTCACAACGCTTTCAACGTCAAACGAGGCGGTCTGGACTGTTTGGGGATATAAAATTGTATGACGCTGCTGGGTATTTTTCAGAGCTCATGTGTGGTCTTTTATAAGATTTGTTGTGATGTTTTGTGATGAAGATATGAAACCCGTTTTATCAAGTAGTGAAAATAGTTTTGTTTGCTTCGCCAGTTTTTTTTTTATTCATTAGTAGATTATATGAACCAAATTGATAGTGGTAGATGACTTCGAACGGATGGGAAGGACGTCTCCTGAAAAAAGCGCCCTATTTTCTCTCGCTCTCTTTGACGTAGAGGAATTGCAATGGAGTTGAATGCGCCAACACTGGCGCTGTATAAGAGAGGAGCTCCCTTGTGATAAAGAACAAGATTCTGTTTCTCTTGCTATGGCTGTGTAGGTCCATAGTGAGTTATTAACCAATAAGAAACATAATCTTATAGACGTGAGTCCTTTTAACAATCACGCGCACTGTTGGGAGCACTGTACGCGACGCGTGCGCATCTGGCACGCCGCCCTCCGCCCGCCCCCGCGATCCAACTGCCGCGCAAAAAATAGTTATTCTTTTAATTATTCCCTATTGATGGGATATAAAGGTGGGCGTGATATATTGAAACGCATTTCTTTGGACGATTGTATGAAAAAAAAATACGCCATTTCTCAGATCTTTAGTGGTGTTTTGGATCTTTCTTTTTAGGTATTTCAAATTACCTAAAAGGAAAGATCTAAAACATCACCAAAGATCTCGGAAGTGCGTATATGTAGGTAGCTACTCATCATCATCATCAGCCCACTTCCGTCCAATGCTGGACATAGGCCTCTCCCATGGCACGCGACTGAGCTCGGTTTTGAGTTTTTTGTTTTAACCGCTGCCAGCCACTTTTTGTATATCATCGCTCTACCTAGCTGAAGGGCGCTCCACACTACGTTTGCCAAGCCGTGGGCTCCACTTCGGAACACGTCTGCCCCAGCAATTGTAAGTTCTGCGACAGATGTGACCGGCCCACTGCCATTTCAGCTTGCTAATCCTTTGAGCTATATCGACAACGTTGGTTCTCCATCGAATCACCGGTAGCTACTACCTATCATGAAATTAGCTAGCTACTTACTATGATGACAGTAAGTACATATGATATTATCTTTAATATCCTTAACACCCATAACAGCAACCGGATAGAGGTCTCAGAGGCCTTAGGTTTTAAAGCACCCCAAATGTTTTCGGTGAAAAAAGGATAGGAAAGGAAAAACGAGTCACATCGTCATGAAAGCGTGTCATGACATTGATGGCAAGACCATTCTTGTAAAGAGCGCACCGAATAAAAAAAATGAAAAAAATACTCTAAGTAGGTATTCTAACTTATTTCCGCTTTGATTTTTTAACATTGCTTGTTCTACACTTTTACATTTAATTAACCTAATTGCTACGAGCAATAAACCACCTGCTGAATATGCTTCGTATCCTTGCCTGAAGTCACCAATGCCAAAGTTAGACTACCCTTTTAGGTAAAAAAAAATAAAGCCAATGTCACTTATCATTTTTATTAACTACAGTAACTGGCGGTCTAAAATAAGCTCAGGTAAGTAGGTAAGCGTTTATGAAGGGTGCAGATCCGGTTGCAATCGTACACCGACTTCCTCTGCATGAGGATTGATACCACATTTAACAACGGTTGCACATTATTATTCCGCATTTGAAAGGCAACTTCGCTCTTACTTTTACTATAGAGATTTGAAATCAGTTTAAATTCCAACGGACTAAAAAGTGTCAAGTGACCTTTCATTGCAATACTGAAGGATCAATGGATTATATTAGTATCAAAGCAAAATATTGTGATTTAAAATTCGATTTTATCGAACCGAAGATAATCTCTATACTAAAAGGCTACCTTAAATATCCAAAATTCATTCAAAACACGTGTGTCCTCTCGTTATTGTAAGGATTTCTTAACTCTATTCAAGTCCTTGTCACGGCTTGGATATTTGACGACCGTTTCCTATGCAAAATCTCTTGTAATCCCGGAATAAAGATATCCATCTGAATGCTTCCGCGGGGCGTCGGACAATAAGGTAAGATGTTCACTTGACGGATATTGAAGTGTCAACCCGAGTGTTTACAGGCATAATAGGATTAAGAGTTAAGAGCGATTGTGTTGCGAAACATTACAATTTGTTGGATTTTCTCACAGAAATATGAGATTGCACCGGTATTTACGAATAGGTACTGGCTTCAACAGACAAGTTATTGATTCTGTGCAAGATATTTGATTAGTAATTGTCCGATTAGGTTAAGAGTTTAAATTCTCAATTACAGTCTCTATACATATGTCAAGCACATCAGTAATATATGTATAAGTTATAGAATGCAAACACAGTGGATAAGACATGTAGATAGTCGCAGTAAAAGTATATCTATAAAGTGCACGAGGGCATGTTGCATGCCGGCGCGGCGAGAGCGCGGCGAGCGCAGGACAGCGGCGAGCGACGTGCCAAACAACAAAATAAACCAGCCAACCCGTGTAATAATGGTGTTTCCACCCTGTAACAATAACTACATAATAGTCGAGGGCCTTTACGAGCTTTTGTGAGCTTGTCGAAGCTTCCACTCGACGTTTTTTGTGATGGATGCTTCGCGCTACTTTTTGTGACTAAAAATCTTACATTTATTGAATACTTAGTACGTTGGCGTTTAAAAAATGTCATCGAGATGAATAGGCGTTAAATCCGATGACTTATGTTTTCATCGTTAAGCTAAAACTCGGAGCAGTTAGAGTTAGACTCTCGGTCATCTGTGTCGTGTAAAGCGGATGACATGCAGCCGAAATTACAGTTTGAATTGCAAGTACCGAACACACACCAATAGGGATGGCTGATTCAGACATGTTATGAAACTTACGAACCCATGTCTTAAGCTGGTCGGTGCCACATCAAAAGGCATTAGTGCCGTGTATTTTTACCGTAGGACATGTTTCACAGCAGCTAGATGGAAGTAAATCGTTATTAATCTGTAAACTACATTATGATAGCTGACTTTTTGGTTCACCCGTGTAGGTGTAGCTTGACGACCCGCCATTCGGGACAGTGACAAACCGCCTTTGCCTTATAAGAGCACTTCATAACAGTCGATATGACGGAGTCACATCCACCGTGATTAATACCGACGATATATAAGGGAAAGATAAACGAAACCATTAAATATGTAATGGCTGTAACCGAATAAAAAATAAATTGAATTATTAAGCGGGTTTCCAAAGACGACAGCCAAAAGTAAGCACTCGTTAAGTACTTTATAAAATTTGAAAGATGTAGGAAAATATTTTGTGAAATTAAAAGTAATAAATGGTTCACATTGGAATGCCTCGATAGTCACAAAACCCTTGCAGACTTTAGTTCCAATTGAGTGGGTAGATAAATCGTCTTGAGTAGAGATAGACAGCGCGTCGTGGCGAGCGCGGAGATGCCGCGTTGTTGAGATAAAATTAGCAGCTATTAAACCGAACACTCGGAAGACTTTATTAATTTACCGCAACGGACTACGCCTCCAAATGCCTGCGATGGCCTCGCGATAGATTTATTAATTATTAAACATTATAGTCCCATATTGTAACCCACCCATGTATTAATTATAAAATACGTTCAACCTCTCGGAGTCGAAGATTGCAACCATTACTGCGCTGTGTTGCCGGCAATAATCGACTTAGATATTAATTCCCTTCATATTTTTAATCAATTTCATTATATCAGTGGCTCTCTGGTTAATGCAATTCATATAGTTATAAACAGACACACACACACATCAATAATGTCCAGGATTTTTTGAAACTACGAAACGTCGACATGTATATAGAATGGTAATTGGAAATCAATAGTGTTTCTGAAATTTTAGTAGGTACCTATGAAATACTAGGCGAAACGAAACAAAATAGGCACTTAGGTACTGTTTATAGTTTTTCAATTGACATAATATAATTTCTGTTTGAAGTTGGAAATTTTAGATTTGTACGTGAGTTAGCAATTTATGTACCTATGCTGCGTCTACAATTAAACCAAGTGCAAAATTCTGTTTCCCGGTATAGAGTCGTATGTATAAGATAGTATCGGACGCGTAAAGGTGAGTTTAGGACGTTTAAGAAGGACGAACACGGCGGCGGGGCGTGGGGGGAGGACAGGAGGGGGGGTCGATAGCCGCAATAAATCAAGATATTATCTGCGCGCGAGCATTACGTTACGACCGCGCCAATACCAAAGGGTAAGTCGCCGGCGCGGCGGATATATGGACGCGCCTTATGCCGCTCGCGTGTACTGCACCGGATTAGACATACATTAACCGGACTAAATGTCATGATAAACGTATTAAAAAAAACATTCACATACATTATAAAGCCAAAACTCAACACATTTGTTATGAAAGCTGGTGTCTAGATTAATCACAACGTTGCACTCAACCGTATATTTAAAAGATCTCGAACCATATATCCCAATTTACAGGCTTAAAAGAAATAGTCAATGATGCTACAAACTATAATTACGAACTGCAACTTATAATTTTGTAGCCAGTCGTTGCGCGAGCGCTGATCGGTGCGAGCGTGTGTGAGGGTACGCTCTCGCTGCGAAGATGACGTCATCGACAACTCTGAAGTGTGCGTCGTGTAATATTGTTATAAATGAAGTTTTAGCTTTCGTGCAAAATCAAATGAATGTTATGGATTATGACAGTTTAATCAAGATATGTGCTTCGGGCTTCCCTGAGGAGAACATTCGAAATGCGAAGATTTTATTACATGGATGCATTAATGGAGATGACCGCCTCATATCAAGACGAAAGGATGTTAAACAACGAGATTTGGAGGACATTATTACTATGTTTGCAAATACGGAATCTGAAAAAATTCCTATATTTGTTGCTAAGGACTTACATAAGTTACCCCCGGTGTCCTTTGATTATTTAAACGTGACCAGATTGCTCAAAGACTTGCAGTTTATTCAGACACAGATTCAAGAATTTAAGAGCAGCTACGCGACTGTTGAGCAACTAAATAAGCTACAAAGTGAGTTTCATAACCTGCAGAGGAATAATAATGTTTCTGTCTATAGCCGTGATTCGTTTGCTAAAGTAAATACAAAAAGGGGGGCCGCCGGTGCATATTTACTCGAAAACAGTGGACCGTTTGGACTGACGTTTGAAAACTCGGCGTTATCAGTAACAGAGCGGGCGGCTAATGACTCAGTGCTGGTTTGCGATCCTGCTCTGACGTGCGGCGGTACTAATGTTTCGGTCTCGCTTTTGCAAAACCGGTCGGCGAGTGAACAGCTGACCGGTGAACAACTAGTTACGGCAAATCTGCCTAGTCATGATAACTATGACACCGAGCGACTATCTTCGCTGGTTAATGATGACAGTGAGCTGAAATACCGATCAATAGCAATGGATAATCGGGATGGTAAACTATCGTTTGCGGAGATGGCTCAGAAGGGAGAATGGACAGATCATAGTAATAAGAATAAGAGCAGTAGTGAGGATTGGACTACAGTGCAACGAAGGCGTCTACGAAACAGGTTTATTGGCAGAACGGGCAGAGCTTCAAATGCGTTAGATAATCGTTTTAAGGCGGCGGAGATAAAGGTGCCTTTGTTTATATCGAACGTGCATAAAGATGTTTCGGAGAATGATATCGTTGACTATGTTTACAGTAAAACTAATGAGAGGGTAACTTTAGTAAAAATGCTATCGAAGCGAGACAAAGGTTACTGTTCCTATAAATTGTTTGTAAACAAATCGCAAATGGGAATGTATTTGAACGACGAATTGTGGCCGAAGGGTATATCTTTTAGGCGTTTCGTGAACTTTAAAAGATCGACAGACTCAGTCAGTGAATCCAATGACGTCAGAATAAACAATGTGCAATAATAGTAATCATGTGTATAAATTAGTTAGTTTTAATTGTAGGTCGTTTAAGAGATCTTTAGAAGGTATTAGGTTACTGTGTCAAAGTGCGGATATTGTGGCGCTGCAGGAGACGTGGCTTATGCCTTTTGATACTCCTCTGTTAGGTACGGTGAGCAGTGAGTTTGGCTGGACCGGCAAATCGGCAGTGGACATTTCGTCGGGATTAGTTAAAGGTAGGCCGTACGGGGGCGTTGCTATTTTGTGGCGTAAGACTGCGTTTCAATCAGTGACAGTTATAGACTCTAAAAATGACAGAGTAGTAGTAGTTAGGTTAGTGTCTGGTGGTAAACCATTACTAGTATTCTGTGTCTATATGCCAACAGATTGTGCTGAGAATTTACCTGTGTTCACGGAATGTCTTAGCACTATATCCTCGATAATAAAGGACAATAGTGATATTCAGGCTGTTTACATCCTAGGCGATTTTAATGCGCACCCGAATGAACCATTTTGCAATGAAATGTTAGATTTTATTTCTGAACAGGACTGGATTTGTGCCGATATTGAAAAGTTAGGTCTTCTGTCTGAATCTTATACGTACATTAGTGACGTGTATGGATGTAGAAGGTGGTTGGACCATTGTATAGTCACGAAATGTGCATGGGATACAGTTTATAATGTTACAGTTATGCATGACGTATTTTGGTCTGACCACTTTCCTATTATGATTGAGTGTTATGTTGATATTGTAAAACCTATCATGACAGAATCACTTCCTAGTGCCAAAAATGAGATTGTGTGGGGTGACAGGAGTGATGACCAGGTGCAAGGGTATCGGGAGTTGTGTTGTGAACAATTACAGTTCATCAATTTACCTAATAGTTTACGTGACTGCTGTGATGGTATTTGTTGCAATGTTGATCACCATATAATTCTTGACGATATGTACACGGACATAATATACGCCCTCACTAGCGCCTCTGTTCGGACGTATAAGAAATGTAAGAAACGTAGGAATATTGGTCATATAGCCGGATGGAACAAGTATGTTGCAGGTGTTCATGGGGAGGCCAGGCTTCACTTTAAGACATGGGTACTTGCTGGTAAGCCGAGGCAAGGGAAAGTTTTTGACGAAATGACTCGGAGTAGGCAGGCTTTTAAATCCAGGTTAAAATGGTGTCAAGACAGGCAGGACCAATTTAAAATGGATAAACTTGCTGAAACACATAATAAAAAAAAATTCAAAGACTTTTGGAAAGCTACAAGGAACTTGAACGTGAGGCCTGGCGTTCCTGTGAGTGTTGAGGATAAAGCCGATCCCCGGGAGATAGCTGAATTGTTCCGGGATCACTTTACTGTGCAGCCGTTATTGGATACGCGATCAACCCCTAGCCAGGTGATTGATGCTGGGGCCGTCGGGGGCAAGCGTGACCTGTTTATCACAGCAAAAGGTATCAGAAATATTATTGACAAGATGCAGAGAGGCAGGTCGCCTGGACACGACGGTCTCAGTATTGAGCACTTCAAGTTCGCGGGAGTTCATCTGCCGAGGGTACTGGCTCTGTTTTTCAATTTGTGTTTATGTCATTCGTACCTACCTGAGGCCCTTATGAAAACGATCGTTATTCCAATTGTTAAAAACAAAACGGGTGACTTGTCAAGTAAGAATAATTATCGACCTATCTCACTGGCAACTACAGCTGCCAAAATACTTGATGGTGTTCTTGATACTCAGTTGGACAGCCACCTTAAAATTCATGATGCCCAGTTCGGTTTTAGGGCTGGGTTGTCTACTGAAAGCGCCATACTGAGTTTAAAGCACACTGTCGGTTATTACACTGCTAGGAAAACACCGGTGTACGCCTGTTTTCTAGATTTGTCAAAGGCATTTGATCGTGTCAACTATGACATACTTTGGCAAAAGCTGGGTAAAACAGGCGTACCAAATGAGTGTGTTAATATCCTTCAGTACTGGTACAAGCACCAAAAGAACCAGGTGAGGTGGGCGAATGCAACATCAGACGAGTACCGGCTTGAATGTGGTGTAAGGCAAGGGGGATTAACGTCCCCTAAGCTTTTTAACTTGTACATCAACGACCTGATTGATGGACTCAGTAACCTGCATGCAGGATGTCGTATCGATGGGCAGTGTGTCAACAGCATCAATTATGCAGATGATATGGTGCTGCTGGGTCCGTCGGTCAGTGCGTTGAAGACTTTATTAGCTACTTGTGAGCAATACGTGAAGGAACATGGCCTTCAGTACAACTCGAGTAAAAGTGAGCTGATGATTTTTAAATCCAGTTTTAAGCTCAAATTAATACCTCGAGTGGTACTGAATGACAGTGTTCTAAATGTAGTGCAAAGAGTGAAGTATCTGGGCCATATCATTACCAATGATCTCAATGATGACCCTGATATAGAAAGGGAGCGTAGGGCGTTGGCGGTGAGGAGTAATATGCTGGCTCGCAGGTTTGCTCGATGCTCACACCAAGTTAAGGTAACGCTATTTAAAGCGTATACTCAGTCTTTTTACTCGAGCAGCCTGTGGGTTCGGTATACGAAACGCGCGTACAACGCCCTCCGCATTCAATACAACAATGCCTTTAGGATGTTGTTGGGGCTGCCTAGCCGTTGTAGCGCTTCAGGTATGTTTGCCGAATCCCGCACGGATAGTTTTCAAGCGATCATCCGCAAGAAGATTGTTTCGCTTCTTGGCCGAGTAAGGGCCAGTCACAACAGCATACTAAAGGTGATTGCCGGCAGGTTTGACTGCCCAATACTTGCACACTGGGTGGGGCAAATTAAAAGTATTGCTCAATTTGCCATCAAATAGGGCTCATTGGGGGATGGTATGATGCAATTTCAGGTCATTTAGTAATTTTAATTTAATCTATTTTATGCATATTGTTCCTACTAACACTATTGTTAAGATCATTTATGTATACTAACACCTACTATGGACTGTTATGTCTGAAATAAAGAGTTTATTATTATTATTATTATTATTATTAAAATTCAACTAAAGTCGGACAAAGTTTGAGAACACAAATCAAATGCATCGCCGATGGCCGGTGGCTCCATAAATCGTTAGGCTTCTTAGCTTTTCTAGATAGAGATTTATCCGGTAATAACATGGTATTTTTCAGTAAATCAACCGCCGAATTATCCGGTAGAGGAGCAATGATTAATGCGCGGGTAGCGGAGGTAATGGCGCGCTCGCGGATAGATCGCTCCACTTGCGGTGACGTCAGCCGCCCGGCCCGCTAGCCGTGCCGCTGCCGGCTGATCCTCAGACATAATACGCAGTGTCAACAGAGGAACACCACTGGAATAAGTATATGTGTAAATATTTGAGTCGGCTGTTCTTTCAGTGCAGGTACATTAGACGAAAGTACCTAGATTCACATGGAATAAGAATTAGAGCACATTTGATCCCTAGACAACCATGGAACTATGTCAAAGTGCGACGTAACAAATAAAAGCGTAAGAATGTATAAATATGATTTTGTTTACCAGTTACTTTGAGACAGTTCGACAGTAAATTATTGTTAGGGATTAACTAGGTTGAAATTTTAATTTAAGTAATTAGAATGACTACCATGGGAAAGTCTTAAAAGCTTAAGAGCAACAGAAGGGAGTCAATACCGCCAGAAGAATGCAATTATATTAAAACGAGCCCATTCAGCGTCGACATGATCTCATCTCGCTGTAACTGTTCAACGATTAACTTTAATTAAACGCTATCTTTAATTAAAATTACACCGGGCGATATTTCATAAAAGTAAATAAAGTACCTTTGTAGTGCACCTAGGAAGTCTTTATTAAGATTGCGACTCCGAAGAGGCGGGGCAGCCACTTGTATGAGAATTTGAATAATTGGCGTATTACAAGTTAACGTTATTAAGTTAGACCAAAATAATACGGGGATTCATATAATTACAGTTCTTAAGCGAATATGTGTTGAGCTCACTATTACTGCCACCGAGGGCATGTAGAGTGTCGGTCTGCTGGTCACTCCGTGTAAATTCTGGGAAAAAATGCATAATGCTATTTACCTATGCACGCAATGCAAAGAACTTTTATTCTTAAAATCCTTTTTTTCTTGACCCAAGTTAATTTTATCTAAACACCACAGAGCACAATAGAAAATCAACATACTCGTAGTCGATTTGTCTATTCTTCTACAGTTACGAGTATATGTGTCAAAATCCGAATAGATAAGTTACATTACAGAGATCGTTACTGCGCAAAGCTGTTTTGATTATTAGTTTTTTCACTTCCTAATGTACCTTCTTACGTTCTCCTAGCTTCCTAATGTGTATTAAGTAGGGGACAAAACCCAGTCCTAGCCAAGATAAAACATTCGTTGAATAGAATGGGAAGGAAAGAGCCACGCGCAATCAAAGAAAGCATTTATGTTGTCGGGCGCGGTGTCCGAAGGGCGGCGCGGAATTCCTCAGTTTGCATACAGCGCGTATCGGCCATATTTCAGCCGTAATGATAGCGGGCGAGCGTGATAATAATTGTTATTACTATGATCCACATCTGCTATTATTTTATAATTGAGGCCTTTTGAGTGAAACCCTGCAATTATAAGAAGAGCCTCCAGCAACATGCAACGAGGTGCGCGCGTTTTTGCCTCGTTCCCTAAATTATGATATATTTACTAAAATTCGTTCCGTGCTCGCGGTGCATTCGCTGGATAAATCTCCGTCCGCTAATGCGATAAGAGAAATTTATTCTTCTTAACTTATTCTTTTGCAATTTAAATTATGAGGTGGCAATCGTCCGGTACGAGAAGATTTTTGATGAATTTACACACATGTAAAATTAAGTCAAGCTGTGCATTATTTTATACCTAATCAAAAATTAACTAATGCATCCATATTTACGTTTGGTTTAGTGATGTTCGGCTTTACAAGGCAGTTCGATTAGCTTTCAAAACTTTAATCGGCCAAAATCTACAGCGTAATCCCTTTGAAGGTCTGAGAATGAGAGTTCATTATTTATTAGGAATATTAGTCAATTTTTATTTAGTCAAAAAAAGCGGGCAGCGACGGCGGGTCGAGCCGGTGCAATTAAGTGAGGCAACCCTGTAATTATGGACAGTAAATTTCTGGACGCTGCCTGGACGCGTCCGCGGGTCCCGCGTCCCGCCGCCCTAGCGCGGGATTAGCTCATGTGAACGGTTTTAAACTTTAGTCGGCGAGTTCGGGTTTTGGGAGATGGTGCGATTAGCGAGCATGTTCCGTGTTAATATCAGATTAAATATTCATCATTATATGATAGCTAAATGTTGATTAAAAAAATCTCAACTACCTACCCAGGTATCTACGTGTTAACTGTACGTACGGTCGGCCAAGAAAGTGGTCTACCAGTTTTGACAAAAGTTTCTTTTAGATCCAATTATCGCTAAGGTTGTCACTTGTCATTGTCATAATATTATTGCAAGGGAAAATCGAACTTGTTGCATCATGACGTGCAAATGAACTCCAACCGTAGGGTTGTAGACTACATTTTTGGCCAACTATACACGGTTTTTAATTGGGAAGTGTCTAAACATCCTATTTTATTTTTTTAATCTAATTTGTATTGCGTCAAACAAGTACCAATGGCGGGCTCAGTGCTTTTGACATTGACCTTCTCTACCGGTGAAACATACCTATTAATAAAAATTAAAATAATATAAATTCATCGAGGAAGTTTCCTCAAATGTTATATTGACGTTTTGTTCAATTATATGGAATGATTAGAAGAAAAAATAAAATAGCAGCACTATTGAATTATCGTGTTTAAATAGAGTCGTGAATAAAGCAGTAATCCAATAAAAGTTTTGCCACAAAATTATCATTATGATATCGGTCATAAATGTCACAACATGTCTCACGGAGAATTGTCACGTTAGCGTTAATTTTACAGCTATCATTCGTAAATTGGAATGAAATAGGTTCCCCTATTCCAAAGTAACCGTTAAAAAGTCGAAAACTCGCCCGTAGTGGACGAGGAGTAAAAAACGGGGGCTAATTATATGAGGGCTCTATCTGCGGCCGCATCGGGGCCTCCTAATTGTCTCTCCTATTTAAATAATTTAGAGTGGAAACTATTAAAATTCACGCAAAGAAAGTTTCCTTAGTTTATTTAAAATTAGAAATTTAAATATTTAGTATAGTAAATACTTCTGCCCTCGACTTCAAACGTGTGCAAAGGGAAACTTCCCGTTCTTCAAGATAAAAGTACCTTTTGCCCGTTTTTCCAGATCATCTATGTAGTCATGAACTTAAATTTAGGATTAGGACCCACCTTAGATCCAAAGTCAATCTGACATTCTACAACAATAAGGTTGAGTTTCCCTATAAGTTACAAATGACTTGACATCTCTAGTGACGATTTCAAGCATATTTTTCTTGAAATGGGTCACAAATTAACGTTCGTGATAGTACATGTGTACCAAGTAATAACGTAACCGTTCTGCCATTTATAATAAACAACATATTCAATAACTTTCACACTATTAATAATATAATTCGTCATTCGTCAAAGTTAAAAAAATATGAAAATCGATAAATTAAAAAGAAACATCAAAAACTACTCGAAAATTGCAGTGGGCGTTATCGATACGTAATAAATACCTCGCAAGAAAACTTCTCCGTTGATATTCATAACAGGAAATGGGTAGATATTACTATCGATGCTGAAGCGTGTCGATCTCTGACCCCCATTCATTCACAATTAGGCCCATGTCGTGAGCTCGCCGTGTCGCTGTCGAGATTTGGTCACAATGGCCTTCCCGCCATGACTCGGCGGAATTTCGGCCATTCATGCCTACACGTGGCCTAACTAGGCCCGAGACGAGTGACACAAGTGTTCTTGTTTTGACAATTAACAGGCAAGTTGATCAGTTATGATACTTTCTCTTTGACACTTGAAGTGTTGGTAAAGCAAATGCCCGTCATTGTTACAACCACAGTGCGTAATTTCACGCTCCAATCGTAATTAGAAGTGCATGATGGGGAATATGTCCTTATTTACTTGGCGTTATCGCTATTGCTATAGGTAACAATCAGTGTATACATGGCGGAGCGTATATGAAGCCCAGATACCCTAAAAACTCGTTAACTTTGCAATGTATATCGAATTGGGATTGTTCATATTTTTACAATTACTCTAATTCGAAAACCATTTTGAGGAATACGGTTTTAAAGCCGTCCTGCATTATTAAATTTTCAAAATACATATTTATTTTTCGGTTCTTTCGACAAAATTATATTTAACCTTTTTTTGACTTTCGTTTTCGGCTTGAAGCCCTCGTGGGTGTATCTTACGGGTTAGGCGAAAACCGCTTGAAATAGTATGTTTTAAAACACTATTATGATTACAAAAACTATTGGCTCAAATACAAAATTAATGAAATTGGTCTCTTAAAATGACCTATTCTTTTGAATTAGAATGTAAAACCCGTGAGTTATTTTTATAGGTATATCCCAATTGCCACTTGTCAACTGTCAGGTTGGTGAAACAGCGACCTGTATTGGGCACATTGCTATCTTAGAACGGTTGGCGGTCGGGACCAAATTCTGGTGAACTAGTACCGGAGAAAGCAGTGTGGGCAGGCTCTCCACAAGGTGGGCCGATAACCTGGTGAAGGTCGCAGATATCCACCTGATGCGACCAAAGGGAGAAGAGGCGTGGACGTTTTTTGGCTGATGATGATGGGGCTATGGAATATTCCGACGTTGTAGTAACCTGTAACGTTTGAAATTGAACCTACGTTTATTCCAAGACTAAGTATATCGTTGTTGACAGCTGGTGGCACCTAGAGTGTTTTCTTCATTTACACAGAATTACCTAAGAGACAGCTAAAAGATTTCGTTTACATTAGAATTATTTGATAGGAAATACTCAAATTAAAAATATTTTTTTATTTATATTTAAACTAAAATACAATTAATGTTGGATGAAAGCCTCGACCTGCAGTCAAACAAATTAGAGACAACCAAGAGAGATTTACTATTAGTTGAAAAAAAAACAATAAAATAGTCATGAGTTCACCAACTTTTGAGGCCGTAGGTAACTAAAAGGGTAACCATAACTTATACGACCCGCATGGCTAGCCAAAACTTAGATTTCATCAACCCAGCATGAGGCAACAGAGGCATTTCATCTTAGTCCTCAGGGTTTCGAATTGTTTGTAACGTATGTGCAGTCGTAGGATTGTAGACTTGAGATCGCAAATTTCTATGGGTCACGGAATACACTTACCAACAGGCCTGTGTACTGTGTGTGTTTGTCTTCTCCATTAAAAAAAAAAAGTCGAAACCAAACCTATCATGTTTGGAATCGCCGTCAAAATGCACCTCGAAAAACGAAAAAAACGCTCAACATATTTCAACGCAGGTACCTAACATAAACAATCGACTGTAAATACAGACCTTTTTTTTCTACTAATGAAATAAATCGTGGCAGAGCAATGGACTTTCCAAAAAGAAGAGTGGGAAGGGCCGGCTGGCTGCACCGCCAATGGCGACCTGCGACCTGCCATTTGCATACAATGCGTGCGTGGGCGCAGGACGCATTCCCGCACGCGCGGAGCTAGAGCTACATGCCTGCGATAACGTCAGAGCCAGTACAAAGAGTATACCTACCGTAACTGGCCAGTATTTAGTCATGGAATTCTTTTCGTAATGTAAATTAAGCGTGTAAGAGAGTTCGTTGTTTCCGCCAAGCTGGCAGCGACCGATGGATATATTTGATTTAAAGCATTTCTTAGCATTTTCTGTCTAAGGGCCGTATCAATAAACTCATCTTGACTGTGAGGCCCGTCACAAAATACATCAAAGTAAACGCCAAACCATAGAACACTGTCATTTTTGACGCATCTCGTGACGAGCATTTGAGTTAAGATCGGTTTATAAATACGGGAATTAGTCACGCTGCTCGTTGATTCAGTCAGTAATCGATTAGTAATCATTATGGAATAAGAACCTAAAAGACTACCACATCTTGATTTAATCGCTTGTCACTCAGTCCGTTTGTTTTGGTAGGTTTAGACCTTGTATAGACTATTAGATTAGATAGAGATTACCAAGCGACGGAAGCGACAAACAAGTCGCGGGTAGATAATTTGTACTAAGCGAAATCGAGCGCCCAAAGAGAGTCTTAAAGAGGACACCTAGCTACATAATGCGATTACAAAAACCTAATAAACAAATATTGTAGGTAGTGTAGGTATTTAACGGCTGTAGAAAGAGAAAAAATAAAACCCGAACACTAACTCGTTTTTGAACTCCTGATTTACATCAAACTAAAGTGGCTTCCTGGTCTTGGCTGCGTATAGATTGGCTAATGCCTAGCTACCCTCACGAATTCCGAGTTTTTCAGCGAGCCTACCGACAAGTCAGAGAGTGGCCTTAGCAAAGAACCACTGCTGGATACAATCTTTTTAATAAAAAAGGTCATCAAAATCATGAACCATGCGTTTGAGCCCTAGGCGATGTCAGACGGGTGGAAAGACGACACGATCACACGAATACACAAACGGACAGTCTCAAAACCCAAAACACATAACTCTTTTAAGTTAGCATTTAAAAATTAAACAGTAATCGTAAAAACTGTAGCTGTCAAGCACAAAGACATTATGTGCATTTGATTCGGTCACTTTGAGCCAACTCTAAAGTGCATTGCAGTTGCCCACTGAAAAAAAAGATTTGCTAACAGTAGCAAATTTTTTTGCTGCTTGTAACATAACTTGAGTGACTACAAAACTAAGGCCTACTAGTAGCTAAAACCACTTCAGTAAAATAAGTTCACTTGTTATTAAGTAATCCGTTTTCTTTGATGGTGATTAAATTAATTTAGTACTATTAACAAAACCGTTTAATTTTAAGTAGTGGCACAAAATGTAGTTACTAATTCAACAGTTTTATTTATTTCCAGCAAATTACTAAGTTATTTCCAGGATTTCATTTCGTTACCACGGACAAACTGTTTAATATTAAATAATCAATTAGATTGAATGATAATAGATAAATAGATTTGCTAAATTTGTTGAAATGTTTTGTTAAGAAATAGATAAACAGTTAGCGTATAGTTATTTAAAAGTTCTGCAGCTGGAAACTAATTTGTTTGATTGTTCCTAACAAGTTAATTTGGTTAAATTTAATAAATAAATAATGCACCTGGTAACGTACCCGTTTCATTATTCATAAATTACATATTTTGTTATTAGTTATTAAAATATTTATTTGAAAATAGAAAAACAGTTTGCCTGTGGTTATTTAAACGTTCTGCAGCTGGTAGCTGACTTGTTTGATTGTTCCTAATAACTTAATGTAGTTAAAAGTTACTTAACAATTTATCTATTTTACTTCACGGCGCGCCCCGAGGTTACGCCGTACGGAGGGTATATACTATCAAATATTGTAGACAGGAATTTAATTACACTATGAACAGTTTATTTTTAGATGATACCAATACTGTTGAAAAAATTGTTTAATTTCCTGTCTATACTATTTGAAAGTATTTACCCTCTTTATGGCATAACCGTGGCCGCCGTGGACTTTAGGACTGCAGCAAATAGGTCGATGTTAGGCTGTAAATAAAATATGAGTAAAGTATAGTGCATTGAATATGCTCTTAATTATCTTTTACTAATAAGTAATGAAGATGAATAAAAATGACGGATAACCCATGCAGTAGCCCGTAGTGGATTGATCGCATAAATACAAAAATAAAACAAAACATAACACACACGATTCTTTATTAAAAAAATGTGCTACAAGGAATATGAATTAGTAATAAAAGCAAAGTAATAAAATTAAAATAACAAAATCAACTTGGATTTATTTGGGAACTGATTATTATGTGCCTGTATTACAGTGTGTCCCGTGTTATGGTGCACAAACCAATAGGGATGAAAATGGAATATGAAGATATTCTTTCTCATTTTTCAGGTGTTTAGGTTTATTCTTCCTCTAATACTGCTTGCTTAAATCAACTTTATATAAAATTAACATATAATAACAATAACATTTTTTAGTAATTCGTGTAATATTAATACACTCAAGCTACTATAAACCATAATATGCTATAACACAAACTCGAGCCAAAGTAACGCTATAAGTAAGGCTATTGAGACTAGTGCGTTTTTTAATATTTATCCGCACTACAAACAAAATATGGGATAAAAGCCCCACTAATCCACTCTAAATATTAAGTTGACATGACACTGAACCTTGAGGGTGCAAGCTAAATAATGGGATCTTTTTCCAAATTATTTAACTGAAATTGCAAATGATGTTTACAAAACAACGCAACATTTTTGGCGGATTAGAGTTATTGGTATCATAGTGTTTGTTTAAGGGAGCTACCGTTGGTGCAAAAGATATTGTCCTAAATGACCCCATTTGACCAAAATAAAAAAGAACACAAGTAACAAAGTTGTACAAAAACCGCATAACCGAAGAAACTGCATAACTAATAAAAAAAAACCTTACAAACACCACACAGGCACAAATCACTATTTTTATTTTAAATTGTGCAATATTGGCGTAGGCACTCAACACTTGTTGACCTAGTGATGGTCATAATCAAACAGGAACGAACACGTTTCTTTTTCAAACTGCGAAGGGAAAGGAGCGGGGCGGGGGGCGCGTTGAAGCGCTTTTATGTAGCTAGCAACAAACAAACTGGTGGACAAATATATTAAACTATTCATAAAATGTTTTGTAAAACGTTAAGAAATTTTAGTAAGACTCGTTATGTTTTAGGTTTTGTTACTCACACTCACATATTGTTAAACATTTGCAAACAACAAAAGCTACCCCAACATCGCAACTTAGTAATTATTTAAAAAAGTGTATAATTAATTTAGATACCTACTGATTTGGTAAAATGCTATTAAACGTATGTTTTAATAACAAACTGGTTTTGTTATTGCTTACTAAAGTGTAATTTTAGCTAATTCTTAAATGTTTTGTAAAACATTAAGAAAGTTTAGTAAGACGCGTTAGGTTTTTGGTTTGGTTACTCATTACTCTGATATTGTTAAACATTTGCAAATAAAAAAAAGCTACACCAACATCGCAACTCGGTTATTATTTGACAAAGTATGTAAAACTAAATTAGGTAACCGATTTGTTTTAATGCTACTTAACGTATGGTTTTAATAACAAGCGCATGAGTTGGTCTACTAGTAATAAAATATTGATATTAGTAAATATTAGTCGAAAAAAATGGTAACTATAAAATAACTTTCAAATAACACAACTAGTTATTGATGTCTTCCAAAATTAGTTTTGCAATATTAACATTATTTTGGTTTCTAAGCATTAAATTTTGGCTAAACGTCGTGTAGCCCAACTAGTTCAGCTATATTTTTTTTTCAGTAAGATTTATGACGTCAGAGGAGAGGGGAGCCCCGTCGTGTCGAATCAGGCGCATGCTGATTAATGTTTCAGTCGCCTGATCTACTTACTGGCCATGTGATGTATCTATACACAATTCAATTTAAGATTCTGATAACAAACTGATAATTGTAACGTTAGAAATTTACGATTCTTTGTTTCAAAAGAGCTGAAGTTGGAAGTCTTTGACCACCCTATTCTAAATAAAATAAAAAACATAAACATGTTAAAAAAATATGACGATGTCAGAAATTATGAGCGATTACTACGAATGGATTAAGAGACTCAAATGGAAAATAATACTCATACCTAAATAACATATTGCCTTAAAGCTTAAATATGACATCTAAAACCGATTGCAACGCTCATTCATTCAATTTCCTAGTAAACCTGATAGGTATACCTATGATATACTAGATATACCTATGCAAATAAATTAAGAAGAAACATTAAGATCCAACTCAAAAAACTTGGCCCATAAACATCGCACTAACAAAACGTAGATTAAAAACACATCCAGGGCCAGGCATGCCAATTTACATACATAACGGACCCTGCATTGTCGTTCTCGGCACTGAAAATGTGAAGGGGAAACAAATATTTTCTCATGGGGCTCTCACGGATTGCGCTCGCGAATTGACCGCATTACGAGCGCGACAAAGCGGGCTCCCCCGGGGACTATTTATCAAATGATCATTTGATTTTCTTGTGTTTGATCACTGAGCACATTAGAAGTTGCTACAGAGCGTGGGTGCAAATTTGGTAGCTTCACTCTTGGAATATTTATTTAGTTTTGACTTGGCAACATTATAAAGGTTAGTTGCACTGCGGTAGGTACCGGATACCGAGTACACCTAACAGGTTGGCAGCTTTCTTCCCATCTGTCTAATCGCAGGGGGGCGTATTAGGAACTGAAAGGTTTGTATATTTTTTAATCTTGGCCATGATTTGTTGATTGATTTATTCATCTTCAAAACATCGAATTGAAAACAACGATGCAGAAATAGGTAGTAAATATTAGTTTGTGTCTTCAGTTTCCTTTTGAATCATTTACTTCATACTTTAACTGAAATCATTTTAAAATAAACTTTATATGAAAACCCGAATGAATAATTCAGTTATTTCTTCAGAATCGAACCTCAACCCATGCCCTTGCTGTACCCACTGCACCCATACTCATCAGCTTCCGCGCACCCTCGCCCTCTGCGCGGATACGTCTTATAAAATACGATCTGTTTTGATTGTGGCCTGGGGCACAAATCAATTAGGCCCCCTCGACCCCCCGCCTCGAACCAGTGGCTCGTTTTATGACACATCTCACAACGATTCATTAACATTCAGAGAGCATTATGACCAATTGACGCTAACCGATTTATGAGAGGAATATTGATTGGTTTTAGTCAGGTCATTTGGTTAATAGGGGCATAATAAGCCGGTGAAGATGGCCACCTTAGTTATGTGATACCTTTAGAAGGAAGGAAGGAAGGTGTTAATATGTTAGAGCATACAGGGCCCTCAAAATAGAATACGTTCTAACGCTTTTAACAATAAAGTCGAGATCAGACATTTTTGAACACCTTAAGCCGGGTACTCACTAGTGAACTGTAACTGTGGTTACAGTTACAGTAACGACCTTCTTAGTACCCTTACCATGAGTTACAATTTCCGTACTCTCTAGCGAGTCGATACTCTGTCCCTCGCACTCTTTAACAATACTGTTAGGTAAAAAAAGTCATTACTTCCAGATTCTAAATAGCATTTGGCTATTAAAAGTCGGTAGGGCCAGTGCGATTGGGATTATCCTCGGACAGAATATCAGCGTGAAATAGCGTGCGGTTAGTCAAAGTGCCTGAGGCTTTACTTTTTCCTTCCTTCCTCCCAACATTCCTTCTCATTTCTTAACATATTTACCGTGAACGACACGCCCGGCATGTTCAAATTTCCTGCAAGTCTGATTTGGTACGTAGAATGGGGGTACTTTGATTTACGGGGTAACATTGGCCACCCCAAAAACTATCTTTAATATTTAATTATTCTATTAAATGTTTCATCAGGACTGAGCTACTCATACAGTTATATAATGACTTCAACAATTTAAGAAGATAACAACTAAAATAGTTATCGTTTTAAGGTCGGTCAATGTTACCCCGTAAATCAAAGTACCCCCAGTTAACCGGTAACAGTAAATGTGATAAAGACTGGCCACCTGCGATTTGTCTGGAATGTAGAGTGCGAAATAGTGTTCGCTTATGGTTTACCATCAGGCATCCACTTAACTAAACTTACAAAAAGTAAGAGAATATAATCAAAATTTACGGCCCCTCTAAAAAAATTACCCCCTTACTAATAAATGTTGAGTAACGGTGGTATAGCTATACAATGTTTTGTGGAATATTAAAGGTATATATAAATGTAAGTACTCATCATGTCAGCCGAAAGACGTCCACTGCTGGACATAGGCCTCCCCCAAGGCTTTCCACTCAGACCGGTCTTGTGCTTTTCGCATCCACCGCGGTCCCGCGATCCTGACGAGGTGACCTACAGCTCGTCTTGTAATGTAAGTACTCGCACTAATTAAAAAAGAAATCTACTTAAATCCAACAACTAACACGTGAGCCCAACAGCCGTTACCGTACACCCAAAGCGTTCAGATTCATTTCGATAAACCATCTCATAATTTGATAGCATCATTAACCATATCGATTTACTATTAATCTTCAATTTAGTGTAGAATCTAATATAGAAAATAATGACGTAATAGAGGCCCTCGGCTACGGGGCCGATTCCCACGCCGCGCACTGGCCGATCTTCAAGGCATTTGGTCATGTTGTATCTTAATTAATTTTCCAAAGAGCCATTTGAACAAATGGTTTTTAATACAAGCTGTTTAGTGTAATTTAATCAAAACCATATTTATGTCATGTAACTCATGTATGTATGTTTTAGGGTTTTTTTATAGCGTTGAATTATCTTTAACTAGCTATAAGTACATACCTACAATTAAAAATCTTGACACCTATATACATAAATTCAATACAATTCATCTGTTCTTAATCGTTATTTAAAACAATCCTTTCATTTTGTAGCCTTTTATTTTTATATGGTTTAAACAAAAAAGAAGAGTATTAAAAAAAAATGTAGCTTGCTCAAAGCACTGGAATTAATCCAATGTGCGCCGCCCCGACAACATTATAAAAGGTGGTAAAGAAATCAGGTTTTGGTTACCCGGCCAAGTCCTGACCCGCTTCTTCGCAATATTTCTAAAAGCTATTACAAATACATTTATATTACCACACAAAAAATCTCTCGAACAATTTTCGCCACATAATGAGGCTATTACGTGGAATTTTGTTTTACCAACATAATAACACCGCCTCGTATTCGGACAATCCCGTCGGTCGAAGGACCTCGGGTCCTAAAGGACATCCATCCAGGCCTGATGAGATTTTCGTGCTAAAATTTTAAGACTAAATTGGTATCATTATATATTTAACGTCCTGGATTAAGACTGCGCGGTCAAAGCGGTCGTTAAACTTGCATGAAATTTTGAACGTCACAAGCATGCTATGCGCACGTTAATATACAATCCAAATAGTTTTTAAGCTAATCAGTAATCTGTTATTCCTGCCAAAATGACATTCGTTTGTAGTCGTTTTTTCCAGAAAGAATTAGGACTACGGACTAATGGAGATCGAAGGTATTATTTGCTTAAAAACGGATCTCTGTCAAACGATCGATCGTAAAAGTTATACGGATAAAATGGGTAAGCTGAGAATGCTTCGCCTTTAAATGTGGCTTTTATCGTTTTACACTCGGGACAACAACCTCTTTAACTCGCTGGTTAACATTTGATGCGTCGAGTTCAACTACGAGTTGTTTAAGAGAATCATCTACCGTATTTATGTTCATAATTCACCTATCGAAGAAACTCTTTATTAGGGTTCCGTGCCCAAAGGGAACCCAACGGGAACCCAACCCTATCGATATGCCTCCGCTGCACGCTGTCCGTCCGTCCTAACTTTAATCAGCTGTAATTTTTGAACTGAAATAGATAACGGGTTGATCTTTTTTGTTATGTATTATTACGGCGGATTTACTAACAAATATAAAAAAAATAAGAAAGTGAAATAATAACGGGGTCTCCGTACAAGAAACTTTTTTTTTCACTCTGTTTGTACTTTTGCAGTATCGTATAAACGGTTAAACATACAAGCGTCTTTGGTATGATTATAGTACAAATACAAAACCTGATGAAAATCAACAAATACTAATAAAAGTCAAATCTGACTTGGACTCTCACTGATTCGATTCAAAATCTAATTCAAATTGTAATATACTAATACCTACTGTGCGGTACGAAACCCTCAGTGCGCGAGCCCAACTCGCACTTGTCCGGTTTTTTAACAATTAATCAAATCCAAGACTTATATCAATGAAATAATTGAGTTCTCTTCATCTATTTCAGCAGCGAGCTCGGTCAGGTTGGTCTGTAATGACGCTCGTGAGCCGTCCATTATCCGACGCGCGCACCCGGGCTGCCGACCATCACGCTCTCTCTGCGCGGGATCAACCTGTCCGTAGCTATGCTTGGGGGACTAGGTAAGCAGAAACAGTTGCGGTGCACTTACTACATTTATTTTTTGTTATTTTGTGTAAACAAGTCACGTCTGGTTTCGTTGAACAATAGAGCAATAGTAGCAAATCTACGGCTCTACGGTCACACCGCCAGGCGAACGATCGACTATTTGGCGACGTCAGACGTGGAATTACTGGGTCACCCGCCGTATAGCCTTGACCTCGCTCCTTGCGATTTTTATTTATTCCCGAAAATAAAAGAAAAACTTCGAGGAAAACGTTTTATGGACGCCGAGGAAGCTGTGGGTGCGTTTCAAAAGGCCCTCGAAGAGACCCCTTAGGACAAGTGGGCAAAGTGCTTTTGTCAGTGGTTCCATCGCATGCAGCGATGTATTGACGTCAATAAACACTATTTTGAAAATATGTAATAAAGCTAATAACTTGCTAGTTTAATCAGTTTTTGATTTTCTAAGAACTTTCAGTTTGACCCTCGTAATTAATGTTCTGAAGACGAGTGTGAAGTTAACAAATCTTCTTTAAAAAAAGTTATACCAATAACATAGAAGACGAGTACAGTTTCAAAAAACGTTTTTTTTAATTGTATACAATTTAACAAAAACTATATTGTTACAAACATAACATGGAGTGATCACTAGTATACAGAACAAGCATCAATGATTGAGTTTATCGGTATAGGAACTCGCTACCTGTCATGAAATGTTACCCCCCTGGATTCCTACGTCTGGCAATAACACTTCTAAGCTTTGACAATGTAAGCCTACCATGTCTGATCGACACTGAACTGTTATACTTCAACAATACCTAGTTGACTGTCGTGTGTCGCTACATATACCTACCAACAGATAGTTGTAATCTCGTAAACCTAAGCAAACGTTAGAATGGGAACAGCTGATATCTATAGGGGTTTATATTGACGCCCTAAAATGTATGGCATGTGTATAGGTAGGTATCACCCTTTAAAAAGTAATGTATTTTTTTAGATCCGTCGCGTAATGGCCTTATTTATGAAAGATGTATTTCAAAACATAAGGAAGTATTTAACTTTTGGGTACCTACCTACTTATTGAAGAAACACTTTTTCACTTTCGTATATGTGTTATGATCTTATGATCAAGCCTAGTCGATTTGATCTTTTATTGTAAACATAGGTAATTAGTAATTATTTAGCCTTCTGCCAAGCTCACAGAAAACAAATGAAATTGGAAATTGAAATATTTGGACCATGGGCAATTTTGTATGGTGCCTGGTTCTGTAACCAACAGAGCTGAAACTTAAATCATTAAATAGGTCTTTAAATCTACTTTATTTCATTATATGGGCACAAAGCCGAATTCCATTGCAGAACTGAGATATTCGTATTTAAGTTACAGTAAATACGATCTATTAAAAAACTGGTTCTCTTTGAGAATACAAATTCAGAATTATTAGGGTAGGGTTAGTGTGTGAAATAACAAAATGTGAAAAAAAGAAACGTTTTGTAGCAATTGATGGTTTCAGTAATAATATATATATATATACAGCAAGTTGTTACCTCATTACATCAATAATTATGTCACTTAAATTCAGTAAGCGGTGGACATAAGCATGAATTAAGTGCGTAATTATGTACCGATCTTAGGAAAAGATTTATATTCATCTAACTACAATTAGTACCTATAAACACACTATACATATTGAAAAACATCATGCTACTCGTATCAGAAATACCATAATGCATAGTATGTTTACTCACCGGAATAAATTCATTTTCCAGTAAGTATTGTGCAATCAGAGGGTGTAATTCAGGTAAGTTTTCTTCTAAAATATGTCGCCGCTGTCGCAAAATCGAACGAGGACATAATACACAACGGCGTCCTTCTATTGCCATGTTTACATATTTGGCGTTTTAACTAAGCAATATCAATTGAACACTTAAACGTTGCGATATCAAGTAACACTTGCACTGATAACACTGACACTGATACTTGTACTTAAGAATAGATACCTAGGTAAAAGAGGTTTTAAATGACTCGAAATAATATTATTATTGGTAAAACACGATATTCAACCAGAAATGACAACGAACGAACATAATTAATGGAACGGTCGATATCCCTACCTTCATTTTAAATTGGGTTTGCTCATTACCTACCCTCCAGAATATGACGAGGAGATAAATGCACTGGGAGAATATTCTCTCCCAGTGCATTTATCGCAGCTCGTACTCACCGTGACTAAAATACAAATATCTTACTTCTGCAATGGAATTTGACTTTGTGCCCATATAGTGAAATAAAGTAGATTTTAAGACCTATTTATTGACATAACTCTCAATGCTGTTGGTTTCAAGGCCCATTTTGACGCATGGTCCTTTACATTCAACATTAAAGTGCATACGAATATTACATTCTGGTATACGTATCGTGTTCTGACAATTCTTATTTATAGGTACTGTCAAAAGCACTAACATATACGGCGATCGCGCCAAACACATGTAAACATAAACATATACCTACCTTATTTATCGTCATTGGCTTATGGTTCGTGTGTAGATATTTTTGTCGCCTTGGGTTCGTAGGTATGTATATTTAAGACTTTGACTGTACCTATGCTAGTCAATTTATCAACAACAAAATCAATTCATACTAGCTAACTAGCGATGGTAAAGTAGTTACCAAACATACAATTATTCCTTCCACGCATGGTTATAAGAATTATCTAGAGCCGTAATAGATAATTAATATCATTAAACCCATGGCGCTGGCCTCTTACTAACAAGTATAATATCGTCTAATAATTGGTGATTTTGTGCAATTTATGGCGATTTGCAGCTTTGAAATCACTTTCCGGTGATATTCCCTTTTCCCACGCCGTACATGACGAGGTGAACGTGACACTAGACTAGTGAAGTTTATAGTATAACAAATATACAAACATTGCAAGTTCATGCAATGCTTGTTAATAAAAATAGTTCACTTGAAAAATTGTAGTTCAACGAAAAGGTGCCAAAAATAAATAAAATAATTAGTTCAGAAATTATTGGTTTTTTTGTTGTTAAAATATGATGTTTTTCCTCTAGAGATACCTGTAATAAAAGGTAAGAACAAAATGGTATTAATTATCCACGGTATCAATGGTATTATTAATTATGCTAATACATAATTACCTATGTAGATAATGGTCAAGTACTCTTAAGTAAAAGACACAGTATTACAGTTTTCGACAAAAGTGACACGGTGTTGCACAACTCGCACGCACAGTCGCACAGTGCGGCAAATACGTGCGCCCGCGCAGCTCCCGCCCGACATTATCCTTGTAATTGGTGATTTTGTGCAATTTATGGCGATTCGTGCAATTTACGAGCAGCGGACAAGTGGACGACTTTTCCTCGGCCAAAGCAAAATTGAACCCAAGTTTCAATTAAAATTTTATGTTCTACAAATTACCAGTAAATTTAAGTTTTATTCCCTAATAATGACCAGAGTTTCCTTTAACTATTCCGTGTTTTATTACTTCAGGAGTCTAATATTCCAGGTTAATAGTTTTAATGGCAGTTATTAGTGTGAGTTGGCTCTAATTTCCTATGTGCAGCTTTAAACACCGGCTGAGCCTTGTTTGGCATCAGAGCTCATCTAGCTAAACGACGCGTATACGACGTGCTAGCATCCAGCATCATCCCTGTAGTTAGTATTCATGACGTCCGATCCGCCGAGCGCGGTTGCAGAATGGACTTTTGTGACACAGCTTGTACAAATTTAATGAAATAATTGTTTGTAAATTAGTATATGTTGAGTTAATGTGGCCCTTGGGCAATAAATTGCACGTAATTTAAGGCGGGAGAGGAGTCGGCGCGGGCATGCGCCCGACCAAGATAAATATTGCATACGTTATACAACCTCGTTGAGCACGTATCACCGATGCAGGTGTACCTAACTAAACAAGTGTATATTTATAACAATGCTTCTTGTATAATCAGAATGCCGCTCTCTTTAGAAAAAAGGGTGTATGTCTTATAGAACCACGTATAAATATGTTAGTGACCTTATTTCTGGAGATTAAATTTGCTTTGACTACTAAAATTGCATAGATACCTATGCGACCTTTTTATTTGGAAGGGCTTAATGATAACCGTTGTGATATTTCAATGCTGCTTGATCTGGTTAGTCTTTAGTCCGGAATTCACCGAAGTAAGGAACTTACGCTTGGAGTAAAACCCAATTTGGTAAGTGAATTATTAACGGTCACGCGATGTAACGCTTGAATATTGTATCGAGCGACACAGAAAGTCCGAAAGTTGCTGTAATGATTTTTACTTCGCTTTTAGGCGAACCATAGGCACTCGTTTGGACCAATCGAATAAATTTTGAACTCGGTGAAAACTCACGATAGTATGTCGATACGGGCTGACATGTTTCGGACTCATTTAGAATCCTTTATCGGGGAATGAGCGCGTTAACGAAGGCGAACACCTCGCTCTCATCATATATAGAAAATCAGGTTACACTTTTGAATTTTACTGTTCATTATGTTATAAAACTAAATTATGATTTTGTCGACCTGCTGGCCTAGTTGGTAGTGACGCTGCCCACGAAGCTAGCGGTCCCTGGTTCAAATCTCGGTGAGGACAGATATTTGTGTGATGAGCGCGAATATTTGTTCTTGAGTCATGGATGTTTTCTATGTATTTTAAGTATATATTTGTCTATATAAGTACCTCTATTTATATTGTTGTCTAGTACGGATAGTACAAGCCTAGAGCTTAATGTGGGACTAGTTTTTTTTTTATAAATAGGAACTCAGAACTCAATTATCTTAATTCCCTCGGAAACTTAACCTATTGAATGAAAGTAACCTTTGTCCTTCACCGGAGCTCAAATTTTATCCATACCAAATTTCGTTTGTATCAATTCAGTGGTTTAGCAGCCTAAGCGTAAAAAGCATAAAAACAAACCATAAACCTATCTTTATATGTAGTAGAGACAGCAAATACTTATGACTACATGAACTTCATAGAGTGAATTAAAAACATTATATGTAATTTGAAACGCTTACGTTTCGACGCTAGCAAGCTGTACCTAAGGGACAATGTTACTATTAGTTAGGTGTGACAACTCTTCGACGACGCCCGAGCCGAAATCCAAAATAGCCAGCTCCTCCGCTCTTATGACAGCGCAGCCGATATTTATGTCGCGCGGCCCCGCCCACCGCCGCGGCTCCATTCAGCCTGTTTGTATTTTATTTCGTGCCTATTTATTTGTATTTGCCTTCGCTTTTGAATAATGCATGAGCGAAGCGTTTCCGTCGTGTGTAGGCAGCATGACGCCGGCCCGCGACCCTACGGCTTCTCCGCGATACCGCAACTCTCACATACAATTTTTATACAATCTATGACTTTAATATAAATAAATTTAAAAACATTAACTGCCTACAGTCCCACGAAGTTAATTATAAAATTAATAATCGATAACAGCATTCGATTCTTGGATGCGTTACTTTGTTATTTGGAAGGTAAATCACAGCGCTATCGCGCGCTGTATCGATTGGCCCCGCCCCGCGCGATTTACAACTTGCGTCAACCGGCCCGCGGTGATATCACGCTTTGTCTCTACCTCCTACAAACTTTATTTTAGTAGTGGTAAAGCCACGCTACAGCCATTTACTGGTTGGTAAGGGGCCAGGTCCAAGCAGTACCCTCTCCCAGAACATCGGCGAAAAGTTATATCACTGTTGCATATCGTTTAAATTTCCATTTTAATATTCAAAGTTAGCAACACACCTATGATTCTGTATATTCCTGGTATTGGGGAGCTCACAGGCAGCGATGATACGTTTGTTCGTCTGTCCACTTCTTACATAGGTACGAAGTCCACGCCCGTCGTCGTGCTACGCTTCGCCACATCGCGGTACACCATCATATTCAATAGAACACAATGAATATTCAATGCGACGTTTACGTTACGTTTGCAAAATGAGTAACATGTGCATAGGGTGAATAAGGAAATAGATAAGTAGCCATAATGACAAAGTAGGAAATCTACGAAAGCATTAAGCTGCAATTTGTAATGATTTCCATGCAGGGTTATACTTTGGCTGTTGTCTTTGAAGTCTTCTGGTAGTAGGTGTACTCGATACTCAAATGGTTATTGCATTCAACAATGTTAGCTTACAGGCTGTTAGGTTAACTAAGGTTAATACAGTATTAGGTATACTTACATATGTATAAGTTATAACCTAGCCGTAAGATAGAGGTATCAATTCTGAAAATGTAAGTGTTCTGAGGTTTATTTAACTCAAGTTATTCATCCATACTATACGGTTTGTAATTCAGGAGAAAATTAACCAGCATATAAATGCTTTGTTCTGAATGACTGACTGACTGACTGACGGATCCACGCACAGTCCTTACCGCTGATCGTAGAAAAGGGATGAAAAAGGGGTAAAAAGTTATTTTGGGGCTGATTTGCTTCGAAGTTGATATCAATACTCCTTAGTGCTTTTGATTTATACTTCATTTTATTTAGACACATGTTTAAAAACTCAATCCTATTTTATTCAAAAAAGGTTGAACTCACATAAAAGCTTGGTGCAATGCAAATACCCAAACTGCTGAGTCGAAAAATTCCAAATATGGTACATAGGTTCCTTATGAGGTCTAGGGTTGCAGTAAGAAATATTTTCTAAAATTTGACCCCCAACAGGAAGAATTAGGGGGAGTAGCGGGAAATTAATTTTACGCGTATGAAGTCGCGGGCGTCCTTTAGTTAACCAATATAGTTCCACTCCAAACTACCACATACACCAAATCTAAGAAATAAAATGCTATCACCATCTCCATCAGTTTCGGCTATCAAGCTATTTTGTTTTGCTAACGTTTCTTGTTATTTAAATCAACATTCAGTTCCGCGGGACAATCTTTCAAACAGAAAGTCCTGGCTAGGCCGGAGGCTAGTAAAGCGAGCATCAAACTGGCATGTCCGCGGAGGCGGCCATCTCACAGATCTCCGGCTCACATAAATCACAACTCTGCACGCGACACTAAACGTCCACTTTGTATCCGATTACCGCCACTAATGAACTTATGTAAAGATGTTATGATACCTTCAATTATTCATTGGCAACGTGCAATTGTTGACTTGCTTGTAATTGCAGCTTATCTCGACTTCACTGCGCGCAACGCGCTAAATCTCCTAATGGGCTGTCAAAATGGATTGCATTGTTATACATATAATGTTGATAATGATCGTGAATCACCTAGAGCGGTTGCTTTGAATCACGTTTCGTCAGTTTACTTGGAAAGAGATAATTCTGAATGCTTAATATTGACAGGATAAATGAAAACAACGATTGCAGCGGTCTTGCGGCGGTCCAAGAAATTCGACAGTGTTGCCCAGTAATTTCACTTGGAATGTTTACGTAACCAGTCTCGGCAATCACTGTCCGGACAACAGTCAAGTTTTAAAGACTGACAGCATAATAGACATAACAAAAAGCAACACGTGCGCGTCGCATCGCATGACGCCTCTCATCAGCGACCGACTTATTGACTGAGCGTCTCGGCAAAAACTCTGTGCCGTTTCCCCAACACTAACTACTCACATTAACGTACAACTAACGCGGCAATTTCATTTCAAAAACGTAACACGCTTTGAGATTCTGATCGATAAACTGCTTCAACACAAGGCAAGAGCTGCCCCGCTTTACTTCAGATTCTTGTCGATGTGGTTCGCGCGTAACCATGACGACGGGGCTCTCTCGGGGCTCTACCTTTGCCACTTCGGTTTATGTGTTCATTAAGTGCCCCCGGCCTATTTATACCCCGTAGGCAATTGTGCTTGCAGTCGGGGGAAATTTACACAGCGCTTTGTCTCTACTAAGTATATTGTCGAGTTTGCATTTTGCCTTCCCTTCTTTAGACAATTAACAGCGTACAATTTGAGAGATAGCAGTTCGCTTGGTGTGAAAACGGAAATAAAGAATGTCTAATGAATGACAGGTTCGCATGACACTACGACTAAAGGAAATGACAAATCTGCGTGTAGCTGTAACGCAAAAAGAAAATTTCAACAGTCAATTTCTTTAGAAGAGCAGACGACATCTTTGTAGGTGTATCTGTCACAGATGTATGATTAACGTTTGGTGCGCTCACATTCCTCAGCGGCGGCCGCCCGCTACAAGTTCATCCCATTTAAATTTAGCGCGGCGCGTGCCGTCTGCGGGCGTCGTAGGAGGAAGGGCGGGGGGATATTGGGCGGGCCGCGGTGCCATCACTCAAGTGACGAAAATTGACGGAAAATGGGCGGACACCGTTGGCCCGCGACGTCATCAATTACTGCGTCCCGACGGTCACCGCCGGCCGACGGCACCAGACTGCATAATATTGTCTAAATGCGATCATGCCATTATTAGAGCCGAGTCAGTACAAGTGTCAATTCACCGTTACGAAAAAAACAATCCGTGAAGAGCAAGGCGATAATTCACAGTGTCATAGTAGGTAACATAAAAAAGGATGGTGATTTAATTGACAATATAGATTTTAGTTAGATTACTTACTCACGATTATTTGTTTATTTATGCTAACTATGCCTATGAGCTTCGTGAAAGTTTTAAGTTCTATTCATTCGATGTACCTACATGTCATGACGTTTTTAATAAACATACCATCTCGGAAGGCGTATAGGAGGCAGCTAGGAGCACGCTCACTGCGCAATCTCAGGCGATATCTTCAACGAGGATTATTGAGATGCAATCTAGGAGCCATCGATCGGCCGATAATGCGGTATAACTGCGCGCGCGCCATTGCGCAACCACTCATCAGATCAATCCCTCGATACCCCGGCGATACCTTTATTAAATGGTAGCCGATGGAAACTTCTGTTCGCTCGTCGAAGCCAATGATCTACAGCGACGCTTGATAGTCTATTTATTAGAAACTCGTGTTGCTAGTCTACCTCCGCAAACATATAGGTAGTTAGATAGTCCAGTAATTCTAATCCAATATTCATTGAGCATATCACGCACGCTCCCACCAACAAGAACTGCAACAGTGTTGTGGCTTTAACCACAAATGTCTACGTGCAAGACAAGCACCCATACTATATATCAGTTATAAAGATATACCGGGTTATCTCGTATCTGCATATAACAGAAGTGGATAACACTGCATGTTTGCTTACGTTTTCCCGAACGAAACGCAGGAAGCCACAGCCAGTGCAAAAGCTCGACGATCGATTTTGAAAATTGCCCATAATTAGCATGTATCTCACTCGTCCGGACGACTGTGCGTTTAAAACTGGGATCGACCACAGGCTACATATTCCAGTAGCGTTTACCGAGTAACGGCAGGCGAAGGCGACGGACACAAATTGCCAGAGGAGCTGCCACTGCGCAAATTGTAGGCCGCGGGAGTGCGCGATCGATTGTTCCCGAGCAGAGCCAGCGCCGCCGCTTCCGCGCGAGGAGCACCGACAGCCGCGCCCGGTAATTGGACCTTCCTGATCAACCTACAAAATACTACTTTGTTCATACTAATATTTACTTCGAAATTGTAAGACAGCTTAGATATCTGCATAATTTACGCATATTCATTGACGTTATTAACATACTGGCTGTCAGATATATTAGTTGATAATATTTAGATACGAAAGTGTAATTCGACTGTAGAGTAAAAATTGTACGATAGACTAATTCAATGGTTGAAAAATTTGACGATTCCCATAGTAACAGCGTAAGGTAAATTCTACAGGCAGAATCGTAGGCAAGGCCTATAGTTGACAGTAGGTAATATAAAGCAACCTAAAGGCCGTTTGACATGTCTCAATCTACCGCTATTGGTTTCTCTGGCGTATAATTACGCAGCTGTTCCTCGGTCCAGCTTTGCATTTGCCCTTGAGGTGCTTTAAAGCGCCCAGTGGTCGCGCTTGCGGGTAATTTATTTCGAATCTAGATAATGCGTCTTGTAGTGGCGGCATCGGCATTCCGAGTCACGTCCGAGACATTTGATCGGGTAACTAGGAGTGTGGGTTTGTGCTGGCAACGGGCAGGCGGGTAATGGTGCCATAATTACGCAGACATTATCAGGTGACCCCATATTGCGGTCGGTTGAGCGGGCCTGGTGCCGCGGGCGGCTTGTGCGAAACGAAACGTACTGGTACCTCCAACGTGACTAATAAATAAGAATTTTGCGTTCAATAACATTCAACAATTCTGCGTTTAGGTACCGTTAAAAAAACGGTTTATGCAGCTCTGTGATACGAAATCCCAGTTCATATAAAAGAATATATTGAAGTCTATTTCGTTTCCTCCGAGAAGAATCGATCTAACAAAACAAAACTCACTTTGATAAAAAGTGAAACAATAAACTCGAGTTGCACGGAATTGTGAGTCGTCTGTCTGTCGACGGAGTCTTTGATGTCTCAATTAGTAACGCGAGCGGGTAATTGTGGCGAAAATTAATTCGCTCTCAGCGGAGGGGAGCAAAATGGCCGCCGAGGCGAGGACAGTCGCTGCAGACAATTACGGTTTAGAAAACGAGACGAGGCAAAAACATGTTGTTAAAGTATTTTCTACTTTCTAACAGTATTAAATCAATGAATATACAATATTTGTAGAAATTACAGTTAAAGAATATTTAAAAGCTTGCACTGTAAACTGATTTTAGTCGACGTCAAAGATATATGTTTAAATTTTTGGACCTTATTTCAATAGAATAAGGAAAAAGATCTAAACATATCTTTGTCGTCGACTTTACTTCTCACAAAACAAAGGTAATTTCATCATATGTTTCCTAAAACACGATGCAAAACATCAATAAATGTAAACATACTCAACAGTTAAATTGAGGTGGAAAAGGAGAGTGGGTTGGGATGATCTTCCGAGAACAGTACGCCATGGCACCCCGGGAACCGGTACCTTTGCAAAACAAAACAATAACCGCCTGGCCGTTGCCACAGTTTCAAGCTTGTATAATGTACTCGGTACAAGCGCACGCAGTCGTCTGCGCGAGGTATTTTGTGATGATCTCGTGGTCGACATAATCGACATAAAATTACACTACATTAAAAACCCATAGGTAAGTCAAAGAAACGCTTTTCACTCCTGTTCATTCAAGGCACTCGTGGTAATGCGTGCAAGTTTTTTGTATTTTATTATTCCGAAACAGGAAGTGACTGGCCTACAAACCGTGTAAGTTTTTTCACACCCGGTATATTCGGAGACGAGCCTTAATAAACCTATTACGCTTCATTACCTAATGCAGACCGGAAGACAAATATTACTCGCTCATCATTACGACCGCAAGTTCCCCTTTGTGTAAAATATTGCATTTCACATGTTTGTTGAATGTGCCAAAAGGGATCGGGTATTAACACCTCTATTTCTTGGGCCGTAGGACTGTTTTTTTTATTTCATTGTGGAAATGAAAACGGGGTTAGCGTCTGTATGATAAATGGCGGCGGTCATTTCCCGCTGCCCCCCATTACGGTTGTCACAGCATATGGCTGATGTGCCCCTGTATGGCCATGGGGGTTACGCTATTGTTTGTTTTGCGGCGAGCTCGTGTCGGTAGTTCTTTCAGGTAACACGAGTAGTGTTGTTGACGACAGGCAAATCGACATTTATTGGTTTTCATACTGACTTATTACAGCTGTCGTTGTCGCTACCAAGTTTTAAACGTTGAGCGTTCAATGTCCTTCTTAAAACTTGAATATGGGGTGTTGTAAGTTTTTTTATGGTATAACTCAGGTTTGCTATGCCAGATTAATATACTCAAGGACGTTGGGTTATTGTAGTTGAATTCAGTAGTTTTTTTGAAGGTATAAATGTAATTAAAGTGTCCGATTGTTTTAATTACATGATAGCCCTTGAATAGCTTATGGACGGGCTTTACGCTCGCCAATATTAATCACCGAGCGTACAATAATATTATTTTGCTATTAATTTACTAACTAAAAGAAACTCCTGTATATTCATTCGAACTAATATACTGCTAACGCGAAGGTAATATAACGTTACGCTGAAAAGGCTTTCTAAGAGCTGAAACATTCCGTTTATACTGTGTACAGAGGGGAACGGCGGCACAATGAATTGGAAGTGGAAAGCAATAAAAGTCACATTAAGTCGAGAGCAAAGACGCTGTGACGCTGCTCCCAGATTGGATTGAATTTGTCTGCCACCTACATGATACGACAGCAGTTAGGTACTCACAGAAATAGTACTGTTTTAACAAGGAAATCCTACCTTAAAAATAAATGAATTATCTTTAAATTTAGAGAATACAAAGGCAAGTTAAATATCAAAATTCAAACGAAATACCTCGGGTAAGACATTGAAATAGTGACCGTATTTAATTACAAACCTATTAAACGCTTCGACTGAAGCTTATTTCAGGTGTTATTTGATTAAAATTTTACCAAACCTTACAATTAAGTCTGACAATTAGAAGCGTTCATATGAATTTTGTAATTCACCCATTCTACAGAATTTAAAGCCGCGGCCTATAATTTCGAAATAATTTCAACCGGACAAATGGGGCAAAGGACATAATTACAGACTTATGGTATTTAATTAGAACTAGACCATAAAGGTGTCCACTTTCACGCGTACAATGGGAAGGCGGAAATCTTTGAATTCAAATGTTGTTCCCGTACTTTGTAATTACCTGAATATGATGACAAGTTTGAAACACAACGCGCGATATCAAAGTGAACTGTGGCATACTCGTGATGAATATTAAATCCTTAGTTTCACACGGGTTGAAAGTTACGGGTTTCAAGTTTTCAGATTCCATAAATCATCAGAACACCTGTGTCAGCGATAAATCACGAAACGCTAGTTGTAATTAAAAGCACGATACAGGTAAGATTTTGGAGCACAAAGTGTATAATTAATTTTTGTTTCGTAGATGAATCACCGATGATTAGAGGCGAGAGCGGCAAGGATTTCGTGACCACTTGTGGACGCAGATGTTTAAGTTATAATTGCCGTTGCACTTAATGATCCGAGACGGCGGTCAACATCTGAAATTGTTAATGGATTGTGGGTAGAAATGGTCAGTCCGTGGCGCCTCGTCCGTATAGACTTACCCGCCTAGTAGGTAGGTAATAGATAATTGTTTAACGAAGCGTGCTTCAGATGTTATTTAAACCAGTCGTTGCCTTACAATTGATATAAATGACTAGAGTATAGGTACAGAACGTGATGCTGGCGTCATGATCGCAAATGTGAGTTACTCAGACTAAAGGCCAGACTAACAAATCAATCGTATCCCCAATAAGACTAAATCTGCCATTTATCTTCAGCGCAACCCATAAATATCGCTGAGGAACGCTATGAAATTGTTTTTTCGCACTTCTTTATGGGTGTATTTATAAGAAAATTATAATAATTGTGTGCGCCGTAATTACGTGATGTAATGTAAGGCCAGCAAAATATCGCGGCCAATTTGAATTTATGTAAAATATCGCGCAATAAATTTACATTTTAATATGTACCCCTCATGGCCGACGTGGGCCGATATCTCTGTTTAGAATCAGAAGCTCGTATCGGCAAATTGCAAAGATCGATCTATGGGTGACGCACCTAGTCAATCATTCCTGGCGATTCCATCAATACTTACCCCGCATTTTTATCCTCTGCCGGTATTACGGTGAAATGGAACTGGCTAACGTTTGCTCTGAGCTCTGATAGTAGGTGTAGGACAACTGACACTGAGTAAGATAATGTATTCGTATAAGAATCACATTTATTTATTACATTTAAATTTTAAAGCGCAATGACCTGAGGCGGACAGCGTCATATAAAAAAGTAATTATTCATTGTATTAGCAGGCTGATAAGTATAAAAGTTAACGTAATTTTTTATCTGTATAAAACATTCATATTATGATAATGGTTAATTCTTGACATATTTTATATAATGCAAGCCCTAGGCGAGTCGGCCGACACTATGTCTAATAAATTTATGGGCCTTCATTTTCATGTTGATCGGCGCTCGAAATAATAATCGTCGTGCTCGAGGCGCGCGCGTCGGGGCGCTGCGCGGCCGAGTCGGAGTTCACCGGACATCCAGGCCACTTACACCACGGGAACCGGACTCTTATTGATTTCTACATTCTATACGAGAGAGATCTCACGGAGAGAAAAACTGCAAGGTAAGTAGTATTTGGTCTTGAAAGGACTTACGCGATTGTTAATGTTCTTTGTGAAATGGGGTTTAATGTTAAACCTAGTGCCTTAATTCCTTTATTAAGGTTTGTGATTTTTTTTATTTTTTTTTAGTCAGCCTGTTGAGTGTCCCACTGCTGGGCAAAGGCCTCCCCCCTTAATTTCCACAAATCCCTATCAGTGGCAACGTCCGGCCAGTTGTCAAGAAATGCGTCCAGGTCGTCCCGCCATCTCCGCCTGGGCCTGCCTCGTCTTCGCCACCCGTCTTGCGGCATCCATTTGGTGACAACGGTAGCCCACCTATCCGGGTTAGAAAGTGTAACAGCATACTTAAACTAAAATATTTTTAAAATAGTTTATACCACGTAAGGAGGTAATGCTTTAAAAATGATGACGACCAAACAACTATCTTATTTAGTCTAAGTAAACAAGAAAAATGAGATACAAAAATGATAAAAAGCGCATAAATGTCACTACAGAAGCACAAGCGCGGAAACGACATGCGGTGTTTAATGACGTAGAAACATCGGCCGGCGAGAGGAGCCGGAAGTTAATGCCATCCAGCACGCAGCACCGCGGCACCGCATTGTTCCACGTTCCCATCATATCCAGGGATTTCGTTAAAAACCAAAACAGTGATTGCTTTTTGCTGTTTGGCGCTGTTCCCGATGTGAACGCATTCGTTAATTTTTACGGTCATTAAACCATGTAACCGCTTAATTATACATGATTTCAATTTTCCCTTTTAAATGTGTATAGGTATTTCTGCACTGTTGAGTGTTACGTTAAATTGTAGCGCATTAAAGTGGATGATTAATCGTATCTCGGTGCGTCGAGTGCGGAAATGTTAGAGCGGCGCACGTGCGCTCGCAGCCTCCTAGCAAAAAGCAAACGGCTGTTTTATGGTAATATCTCCATTTATCTCGTAAAATATGCTTGACGACAAAGCGACTTGTCCCGGAAAAGAAACTGCATACTTTATCTCCATTCATGTAAAAAGGGTACAGCGTTTATTGGTTAGTTCGGTAGGGAACGTTATGATAAATTGCTTATACGAGAGATACATTGCGTCACTTACGATGGTTTATTTTGTAGAAAATGTATTGTTGGTAAAACTGCGAAGATCCTTTTGCATAATCGTACAGTTAGCATATCACTCGTTGAACTTAGACAGTGTACCTATACCTACACAATTATAGTACCTAGGTACCTACAGCAAGTAATTACTTTGAATCAATATGTCTGTAGATACCATAACCCCATTAACCAATTATCATTTATGTAGTGGAAAGTTACATATGATTTGTTTTACACGTGTTTTGAAAAAAACAAAGTGAGATGATGATGTTAAGCATGCGTCAACCGCCAGCTCTGTTCGTTGTCAATATAGTTTTCCCGTAAAATAAGATAATACGTTCGTGCTTTTTTGGGTCACGAACCGGTACCGGTACATATACTATATTCATGTAGGTATATGAATATGTAAGAGATCAAATCACCCAATTCGAAACTATTGCATTAGTTAGGTACTATCACCCCAATGGAACCTTGACCCACCATAGAACGGTGTTATAGTGACGTTATAAAACAATTTCTTTGACACTTGTTACGACTTGAATCATAACTTCACTGTGACACAGTTATATGGTGGGTCAGGGTTCCATTGGTTCGATAGTACATACCTACTGATATATAACCTATCTAAACTTTTTACAAAATAAGCCAACGAGCTACCAAATAATTTATACCTACACTAGTAAGCAGGTAGCTGCATAAGAAGACATATTTTGATGTGTAAATTAGTACATGAGTCCTCTTACATTGCGTGCGTCCAAACAATGTAAAAGTTCAACTAGGGGCTAAACTACCCACTTGAGAAATTACACAACTATCCACTTAGCTGACAGGTCCTCTTTATTAACACTCGCCATTTTTTACAACAATTACAAGCATAAGACTCCCGTTGGAAATTAATTGAATATTTCGAAGTATGCGCATAACAATTAATCAAACTTAAACGTTGACATTTGTCAATGCGTAAGTATTAAATTACGTTTGCTACCGACTCAATTTTTTTATGTGTACCTACACAATCGTGTCATGTGTGTCACAATATTTTAGAAAGTCAAGCAGTGTTTATACTTATCACGTCATTTATAGTTTACTTATATACCTTGTATTTATTTCCAGCGATAGTCGATTTATAATTAGAGATAATGCGCCGTTTAATTATGTGTTTTAGTTTGTTTGATTGTTATATTGAGAAGCTAAAGATGGCCGGATGCAGCTCCGGGAGTCACAGGAGCCGCAGCCGCACGCACGGCGTGCAACTAGTCGTGTGCGCTATTAATGCAAAATCACTATAATTTGGACCGCGTTTGGCGTCACTAGCCGTCAGGCCGGAGAGGCGACGCGGGCCTGTCACATACCGCAATTACAGTACCGAGAATCGGCATTAGTTGGGCTGAACTATTTATGTAAAATAAGAGCAACCTCTTGTACGGGGAAACGGAGATTGCACGCATCGCTCATTAAGCACTTTAGAGCAATTTGAGAGGAGAAAAAGTCGGGCGAGACGCAACATCGCGTGGTCAATTAAAATGTTGCCGCGCTGCTGCTACCCAACGGTATTTTCGCGTACAAAGAGGCGTATTAACTCAGTCCACTTCCACAGAATTGCTCGTATCCTCCGCTATTTAAATAACGAACCGAGTTGCCAGCAAGGTGTCTAGCTGTCGCTGTAAATGCCTTACAAGAACTTGTTAAAGTTCAAACCGAGATACTAATATAATAATAGCAGTGACAACAGTACGTTCAGCGGGTTTAAATGTTCAATGGTGAGGAACTCTTCCAAAGTGAAGGAGGGTTATGGAGATAATTTGTGTTGTTTTTGTTATTTTTTATTAGAAACTATACAGTTTTTTCTTGTAGTTGGTAAATATTTCAGTACGGTGCTGATTACTTAATTTTACCTATTTTTAGAATAAATAATGCGGTGGGAGATTGAATTACAATTTACGTTTAAATTGAGTTTAATTATTGCAAATATTCTAGTTTAAGGGACAGAGGGGATAAGACAGGCTTTGGTGAAAATTGACAGCAAATGTAACTGCATTCGTATCTGAATTCCATACGCAATGAAAATTGATGATTTATGATTTACACAAATATCTGCCCTCACCGGGATTTTAACCCACGTCCACTAGATTCACAGGCAGGTTTACTACCAATTAAGCTAATGTCAAAACCTCACCTTATAGACTTATTTACAATTTACGTTTAAAACTGAGTTAAATTTCTACAAATATTTATGAAGATCAAAGTTGCCTATTCGGGTAGCTTATAAAAAATACCCTTTCTATCAGCCCTCATCATTATGAGGTTAGTAAGGATATCCCTACCTTCTAACCTTCTAGTATTTAAATAAAGTTGTTACACACTCCATTATAAATTCAATGTTATAATACCGCAAGTTAAGACACTTGAGATGCGTTTACCTACTACCTTCAAATTCAATCCGCTCCGGTACTCAAAGGGCTATAAAACAAATAATTGTCTGGTTCATTTGTCCTGATCCTACTCAACCGCAGCGTGACTCGTAGAACGCTCGAGGTAGCGGCGCCTACGCAGCGCGCCGCTTCCGGACCACTGTTCAGGCATGCGCAGGATTTACATTTATAGACACCTACTTTGCTTGCCACCCTGCATAAAGATAAACTAATAGACTGACAGGTTGATCAAGTTCATAAATATTGAGTAAGTATAGTTTTAAATACATTCCAATAAGAAACATAGGTTGGTTAAAACTGTCAAAAGTAATCAAATATTCAGAAATATTGATTGAACTTTGACATATTTAGTACATTGATGATTGGTTTGTAAAGTTGTCACTTCTAAGGGACAGTTGTTTTCTATCGACTACGTTGGAAGTAAATTTTTGATTTTATTTTACATTTAAGTAAGTTGGTAATATTTAATATAAACTTTGGTAATTTCATTTTTATTTTATTTTAATTGTATGTATGTAATGTATGTATATAAACTCTTTTTTGCACATAAACAATTACAGAACACTGCATCACTATAGATAATGTACATAGGCGAACTTATCCCATATGGGATCTCTTCCAGTTAACCTTGGAGTAGAATTATACTTTGTTTACTTGGTTTTGATTATGATGTTGACATTTTCATCGACTTTGAATACTTTTAATTTTAACGTAGTGTAACTAATTTAATAATTTTCATTATAATCAATTTTAAAGGTACCTGTGCAAAAATTCATACGTCAAAAGACACATCATATTTTTTTACATTATTTTGTCACCTTGCTAACTCCATGTTGGTGTAATAAATGGATTATGAATTTAAGACATCTTGAAATTATTTGGTTATAATTTTAAATCAAGTGATTTATACTATTTTCGTACAGTAGGGTTTTTCAATTAAAGACTGTGTGCGTCATTATTATCATAAATGTCATTAACAATACTTAAATTCAAAACTTAAAAGTCAGACCAAAAAAAATACAACATATATATTCATCGTTTTTAGGGTTCCTTATCGAAATGGTAAAAAAGGAACCCTTATGGTGAGAGCTCGTTGTCTGTCTGTCTGTATGTCACAATGGGTTTTCTCAGCAACTACAAATGCTAGCAGCTTGAAATTTGGCAAATATTACAACTTGCTTGCCCGCATCTGTTTTTAGTAAAAAATAATATATAATTTTATAAATACGTAACTGAAACGGGGTCTAGAATGGGAGGCTAAAAATGAAAGTAGTTTGATCAGTGCAAATGGGATGTCATATGAAAGGTCTTAATCTGAACATTTCAAAGTGATTTTTTTCGTTTTCTCTGTTGTACTTTTTGATTTATAGCCAAAAATTTACAATAAAATTCAACTCCGAAGTTTATAGTTCAAAAAATCTGAAAATACCGTGAAATACATATAGATAATGAATTATATTTTAGGTGAAAAATATAATACAGTGCTCATTATTTATAGTTTTTGAGAAATAACAAAAACTTAGAAAATGTTTATAACAATGTAAGCTAGTCAAAATGGACCTTATTGCATAGAAAATAAAGTTCATAACAAAATGAGTATTTTCTTTCACGCTTACCAAGCATTATCTTAAATCCGAGTCAGGCTCGCACTTGACCGGTTTTTTTTCGAGTACAAATAAAATATTTTTTGGGACTGCTTACAACATCCTAAAACTTCGCTCCAACTTATGTTTCAAAGGCATTGTTTTGAAACTTAGCACTGAACTGACAGCGCCAATTATCAGATAGATTTGTAATTGCCCCGGGCGCATCAGTTATTTGGATCAGGGCGAGTCAGTACATAGAGCACCGCGGCTAATCGCGCGTCCGAGCCGCATCAATCACGCGCCGGCACAACAACGAGAACACTGTTAGTTTTGCCGCTGAATTATTAATTACATTCCCACAAAAAACGTACACACGACGCCGAAACGCATAAATTTCTTCCTTTTTGACCGCACAAAGGAGCCGGCCCGCGCTAAACAGATTAGGCGCTCCACGGCCGTCGCGGCATAATTTTTGGCGCCAGTAGTCCTGCCTCTAGATTAAACTAATACGAAAAGGAAATTGAGTAGAAAATGGACGAAGGCTCTATGTGTCATTAAGGATTGGTTCCGCGGTCGAAGGCGCCGCCGACCTTACTTATTTGAGTTCACTTAATTGAATTAGCATTTCGGGGGTTTTTATGAACTGCTAGTAATGCCCCGAACATAATTTAATGGGCTATTTTTGGTTAATAACAATAACGTTTATGTGACCGGCTGAATAAATTGGTTTTGTTCTTTATGTGAAAGTAGGAGAGGTTGCTGTGTGAATTAATGCCGCCTAGCAAGGAGCTGGTTCATAAATTACTTTAGAGATGGGTTGTGCTCCGATACTTCGAAAATAAATCTATTAAAATTTAAACCAACATGAATAATATAATGCTAACAAGTAAACTGGGTCAATTTAGTAAGATTGAGCTAGTTTATCAAATACCGCCTGTATGTTATTCATAGACTCGAACCATTCAGCAATTCAATACCGGCGTATAATATGAGTAGATATGGGTTTTTCATTTGGACGGAACTTTGTAGTGCGGTCTCGGGTCACCCTCGAGTATGAATAGTAATGGAGGCGAAGCTCCAGGACGTAATGCGCCGCTTATGGTGCGTGCTAAATCGACAATGGCCGGGGGACTGCGCGACTAACAAACCGTTTTATTAACCGCCTCTTTCGGGCACCGCTCCAATCTAAACTTTAAACAACTTTAAACCGTGAACTATCATGGATTGCTTTTTTAGTTACCAAACAGTTTTTTATATGTGAATGATTTTTGTTTGTATTTTTGATAAGCACTTACTAAATTGAGCGTAGTTTATTAGCAAGATCGTATAATGTTGCGCATGTCAGTGCGCAACGTTGTCTACATAACAGAAAAGCCGAGTATGACATTACTTAAACGTCAAATCTCCTGTCATCAGGTTTTAGCTCTTGGGTTATCAGTACATAAACTAAGTCGAACGGAGGCTTGACTCACATTCATGAGCAGGTCCGGAGAGGAGGAGCCCTTGCCGCTCATGGCGCCGCATCAGGCGCATGTCCACACTTATCACTCGCGGCGCGGGCGGCGCGGGCGGCGTGCGTGCGGTCTGCGTGCGCCGAGCGACCGCGACTGCCGGCTGGCCCCCACCGCACGGCGCAAGCCCCCACCGCTACCGGCTGCCTCATTTCTCACTATAATTTGCGTGCTGCTCGTTTTTTACCATTATTACTCCCTCGTTTTGTTTTACGTATTATCGAGTGCATCCCGCTCGCACCGGCCGCCATGCCAGCGAGCGCCGCCCAGATAATAGCGCGCGCAATTACGCCGACCGCGCACTGCCAACGCCATCTCGTGCCGAGAGGCGGAACTACACGCCGCTAACTTGCAATCAATCCGAATCACCGATAAATACATTCTTCTTCCAAAATCAATGTCACTAAAAATTATATATCAAATTAAATCGCAGCGGTAGCGAGGCTTATAAGATGAAATCGGGCTGACAAGGATTTTCGCGGAATTAAATGTATAATGTCCAAACATATTTGGGTGCAGATAATTATCGTTAAAACTTGACCATGACCTACTTAAAGATGTGTGCCCGTACCCCCATCCGCACTGAGACCGCAGGGCAATAACAACGCTCCTCACGAGAACTCATCGAGCATGTGACTTGCATTAGCTCATATGTATGTATATGTATATGAATGCTCATAATGTACAAACTATAACAAACATGTGTAAATTAACTAATATGGTTCTAGTTAACCCCCCCGATGACATAATATTTCACCATGCATGAGTACACAAATGCATGAGTAATTTTACTACGAATTAGAAATATTTTCTTAGGCTTTTAACTAAAATGTATACCTTTAACTAATGTTATGAAAAGGGGTTTTTTCCTGGTATCTTACGAGCGTACGACGGTAAGATTCTTAATCCCAACCTAGACACGATTTACGGAATATCTATAATTATTTCAGTGACAGCTTATCTCTAAAATAATTTAAAGTTCTTAACTAGCCATTAGCAAAAAAAAACTTGACCTATTGTTTTTTAGAAATTAGGTAATATTTATTGTTATAAACAGCGTAGATTAATCATTGACAATGAAAAGAAAATGTAGATTTTTTTATTACTAGACCGACATCATGTTTTTCTTTAAATAACAATAACAAAACAATTCAAAAATAATATTATGTATGTGTCCTTTAAATATTATCTGTTTGAATAAAATGACTTTTCAAATACAACGACACAGTCACGCGGTGACATTGTCATGTTGGATTTGGTTTTTCAAGGTTTATGCAGCTCTCAAATAAAATATACATAAGTATATTACTATATCCTAAATTAAATGTAATTATATAGAATTTTGATTTTGACGATTGAATTGAATATATTTTAAAAAATCATATGGAGTTGCGTATACAGTTCCATTCATTAGTATTCCAATTATACACTAATTGGAATACTAATTGATGGAAAAAGTATACTCCTCCGAAATACATGGGCTACGAAATTCGTAGCATCTCGTAGCGGCAGCGTAGCACGACGTTAAAATAATGTCAGCGGCTTCAGTCGCAAGAATTCCACGTGTATATATTTAACAATAATTAAACTTAATGTTTTGGCCGCAGCTGACGCCCTCCTTGCTCATTTTCACGCCAACGCGGTTGACATTAAGAAGTAAAACACGTTTTTTTTCATTGTAGGCATGACCTTATAGACTGTCGGAGTGTTGAGTGCACCCGTTAAGTGTTCCTGCCATTTAAACTGAATACATATTCAGGATTTTGAAATCACACGATTCATAAGCAAAAAGTGTAATGTTTGTAATGAAATCATTGTACTGAGGTTTTTATTAGCGTGTGATATCAAATACATATCAGAAGAGATGCTTAGGAAAATTTAAACAAAAAAATAATTTCCCAATGTTTATTGTTAATTAAAACGACTATCTTATCATTCAGCAAGGCACGTTACTTAAAACTTATATATCTATTTACATAAAAAACGTACATCACAACATAATGAATGGTAACTTGTAATATAATGAAACTACATCTTTAAGATGTTTAACACCGATAAAGGCAATTCTTTAACTTCACACGCCCAATTAACCTATAGTAGCAATCACGAAGACATGCAATTGTTTGAAAGTCACTATATCGCTTATTATGAGCACTTGGTTACTGTCCGAGGGCCACAGGTGGTTGTAGGTTGTAGTGTCCTTGGAACATGGCGTAGTTGTCCTTAGTGGCGCACTGGTAGGTCGAGAAGTGTGTCGGGTATTGGCGGGTTGGATCGGGCAGCGTCGGGTATTGATAAGCAGAGCGGGCAGTGGGCAGCGGCCGCGCGTATAAAGCCTCCTGTCTCAGCTCCGGCGCCCAGCTGGTGGTCCCAGGGTACATCATTCCGCTGTTGTAACCAGCACCGGGCACGGCGGGCACGCTCGGCGCCACCGCCGCGTAGTGCAGCGACATCTGCTTCGGCGCAGCGCTTGCCGACGGCACCGTCCCATAGTTCACGCTGCCGACAGAAGCTTGCGCTTGCTCCCTCACTGTTTGCTCACTCTTTTCACTGCTCACTGTTTGTTTATCTTCTTGACTCGCCTTCTTCGTTTTCCTCGTAACGTTCGCGTGAGTCTTGACGTGTTTAGCGAGGTGATCCGAGCGCATGAATCGTTTAGTGCAGAGCTGGCAAGCGAAACGCTTCTCGCCGGTGTGCGTGCGCAGGTGCCGCTGCAGCTCGTCGGAGCGCGTGAACCGCTTGCCGCAGAACAGCCAGTTGCACACGAAGGGCCGCTCTCCCGTGTGCCAACGCAAATGCGCCTTCAGATGAGACGTCTTCCCGTAAACTTTGCCACATCCGGGGACGTGGCAGACGTGCTCGCGTTTAGCGCCGTCCTTGTAGTTGGGGCCGAGCCCGGCAGCCTCAGTGAGGCAGTTCGGGCAGCGGCACTTGGCGCAGCGGCGCTGCAGCTCACGCTCGTCGGCACCGGCGGGCCAGTACGCGTACTGCGCGTACGGCAGGCACCAGCCCGGCGACGCGCTGCTGCTCGACGATAGGTCCGACGCCGGCGACAATGCGTCGCGCGCGCACCCGTACCCGTAACCACCCACCATGCTCATCATCTGCAACAAACACACGTTCGGTTAATTTCCATGCCTATCAATATTAGTCATCAAAAGAAACCGAGGGAAAAGCTTCCATTCAAAACATTTTTATAATCTTTAACGAAACACTCATAATTCACTGAAGCGTTTGATCAGATAAATTAAAATTAAATGTTCCGCAAATTGCTCTATTAAATATCCGATCCGGCCTTAAACGACACACTAATCATTTATTGCCAAAGGCTATTCGCGTAAACGCGGCAATAGAGAGTAGGGCGGACCTGCTGAGGCGGATCCACGTATTGCATTTCCGGTGATCGGTGACAACACAGCGCGACGAAAGCCTTCAACTGGATAATTACAGGGCGGCGCACCGTTCGCGTCGAGACGTTTTTAATAACTGGCTTCGGCTAGAGGTAACGAGCGGTTGTCGCCTCGCCCCGGCCCCCGCCCGAGGGTGCCCGGCTGCGCGCGCGCACCCCCCGCCCCGCGCGCAGCCTCCACGCACCCCACCCCAAGCCGTGACTTATGGGCCTACGATTTTGGGTCTTATAGAACGAGAGATGATCGTAGCTTGAGACGCCGTGTATTGTTTACATAAGATTAACCTTTACATCACTACACTGTGAGATCACTTCTAATTTTATTTGATTTCATTTTTAAACCAGTTCAATTAATATTTCAGAGCAAAAAATATTGCAGAGCCAAAGCATTGCAAGATTGACACATAGGTACCTATAGTTTTACTGTCTGATTATTATTTTTACTATTATACCTACTTTTATAATCGCTTTCTAAAAATGTACATACACATACGAATAATTCACGAGCCGTTGGATCCATTCAGTCAGACCCTACCTGCGCATTAAAGTACAACAGATAAAGTTTAGGAGGGTTCACCGTGACATCGTTAAACAACCCAATGATAATACAGCTCTGTCTCAATTTAAAAAAAAACACCTGTATGCTGTACCAATATTGTTTTAAGTTCAAACTTTAAAAATAACACTGTTTTCAGGACATCTCTACTTATTTCCATACCTACGTATAGGTTAAGGAAGGCATCAGGGGCTCTATTCTACTCAGTACTCAGTAAAACAATATTGCCTTTGACATATTTATCGTATTGTAAACGTTACGATAGCTCATATATTAACTTGTCTGACAGTATGAATGATGAATCCCAAAGATGTATTTTAGTTAATTGTATAAAATGATTCACCTAAGCAGATGCTCATAGTTTTAAAGTGTTACAGCTTACATTTCATGACTTATTTAATTCCACATCCCACCGATCTGGTCAAGCTTGTTCCGATAGCCATCTACCAACACAATATTATTCTTCTGTGTTTTCTCTCACGCAGCGCTTAATGTTTTTAATTTTTTCTCTATTTCGGTCAGCAGTTTGCGGCAGCGCCATGATTTATGCATATCTGAGCGGCCAAACCTTTAATTACACGTTGTTAAAATATGGCAGTTTGTTAAATGGTTTGTGCTTTTGTTTTACTAAACACCGCTCTCTTAGGGAACTACTTTTCCTTGGCTTCCACCGCCGAACTTATTAAGTGTACCCACTCATTATGTGCCTGTGTATGCCTGTTTTCTGTATGATTTCTGTTTTAGTTGCTTGATGATGTTCAAATTGCTTTTAGGTTTGTGAGTGCTAGAAAAAATAATATTTTAGTAAATTACCTAATCGAAAATGCCCTGTTTTGAATGGCGATGTTTTAGTTATTAAGTATAATATTCTATCTTCAAACTAAGAATCTCTGAAGTTACCTTTCATTCGCATATTTATTCAGTTCCTGTTACACACACACACGCACACACATAAACCCACGCCTTTATTCCCAGAGTGGGGTCGACAGAGCTACAGAATTACCAACAACTCTATCCTGTTACATGTTAAATAATAGACTGCAGTAATTGGTGTATGTAATTTGATTGATAGCAAAAGCAATACAATGAAGAGTTATGTAAAAAAAGAAAAGTACGAAGGCGACCTTATCCCTTTAAGGGATCTCTTCAAGCTAACCCTTTAACCCAGCAAATATCTTTGTTACCTGTCTGAAAAATAATTAGTATAAGTTATAAAGTTAAACCTAATGACATGTCTTTTTTTTATGTGACACGGTTTTTTTAACAAAACCATAGTGTTTTATTACACGCTTCGCTTCGGTTTATGTAAGTTCTGTAACACCCGTACATAAACCAGAATTTATTATACATAAAAATCCGTTCAGTAGTTTTGGAGATTATCGCGAACATACAGACAGACGCGGAGGGTGTGGGCTGCTTTGTTTCTAGCTAACACCAGTCAACGAGTGGGAGCAGCCACTTTTGTCCACTTCAGAATTACAGGTTAAACTGCGCACACACGCACTACCGACAGAGTATACGCTGTAGTCGCTGTACCAGATACAGTAGTCGTGTGAAATTCATAACCACAACAATGTATCAGCTTCTAAATGATCACCACTTCAATTTTAAACGTTACCTTTCAAACCTGGCTCACCCTTTTATTGCAGCCTCGTAAAACACTTCCGCGAAAAAGTGCTACTGTGTACTAGAGCTCAGTAGTCGGCCGAGTAAACGCTTCAGTAACCTGTCGACATGTTTACGACGGGGTAGAACAATAGTTGGCGGTGCAAGGGACTAGACAATGCCCCATTTCGCTACTGTGCCCAGTCGGCTGCGCACAAAGCCCACATGCAGTGGACAATGCCGGCTACTAATGCGCTATGATCGCTCTCCTCACGCCATAAATCTTAACGGCGACTGTGTTTTTGTAAGCGTGCGAACCCAAAAAACGTAGATCCTTAGACTTTTCGACATCTCCAATCATTTAAAAATATATGGCGCGATTGGTATGCGATGAAATACGCCGCCCTCAGTTTACTTTGAGCGTAATTACAACTTTACGTAAATAAATGAGTATTATCTTAGCTCGTGGCTGGGTAAAACTGAATGACCTTTACGACTGAAAGCTAGCTAAGTTTTCTTAGAATGGGAAAGAAAATTATTTTTACATAAGTGGAAGCGTCCAGTACATTTATGTCGATTGCGTTATGCAAAATCTAGTTATTTTTAATGGTAACTACACTCAGGAGCAAAAAAAACGGGTTAGAGTGCGTTTTTTATACTAAAGAGGCTATTTCGAAGCCTTTGTTCCTCGCCAGGGAATGCTTTTAGTGAAATCTGATGATGGATATCCCGAGCATCGATACAGGACTTCCAGAGTGCCTAGGATAGCCAACTGAATGAATAGGCGGTTAACGCTGGAATTGTGCATATTCAGAAAAACATCTAAAATGGCAATAAAATGTAAGGAAATCCAAGTGCTGACCCAAACTCTCCCGCTATGGTGTTAACTGATTGTGCGATCAGTTAGGTATCTTAAGAACTTTTGACCCCCTCTATTGAACCTCGGAGTATCCACCATTAAACCTCTCACAAAACAATCCCTGGCGAGGAACCAAGGCTTCGAAATAGTCTCGTTTGTATGAAAAACGCACTCTGACCCGGTATTTTTGCTCCTAGATCATAATCACTCGAAATTTAAACAAGGTCTTTTCTACCTTAGGTTACTATACCCACTGAGTATAATAAATACTATAAGACAGCGCATCGACCGTTCATATCGAGAAACAAATGCAATCGATCGCCAGTGCGGGTCATTTCCGTTGAGCCTCGGATATTTTACACTAATTGCAGGTTTCCAGTGTCGTGGGCGTGTAATTAGTCGGATTTCACGTTCCTCACTTCCTGTCTTTTGGCGGAGGCTGAATGGGCCTTTATGAAGAGTTGCACAAAGTACCGACGTGGTGGTGTCGGGTTGCACCTATTGTGCGCCAGCCGAACTGGCACCCATGGATCTATTGGAAATAGAAGTAGGTAGTAAGTAAGATTTGTTATATTGAAATGGTCATTAAAAAGTACCTGCTATTGTCTAAACGATTTTTTTTAGTAATATTATATCAAGCCACAGTACAAACCCTAACAAGTTTAACGAAAAGCAAGCTTTAATAAAAAGAAATCAACTGCTGTTTGGATAATGTCGTCAAGGTAATGTTACTTATCATGTATTATTTTTTTATTTCGCCAATTTCACATTTAAATAAGTTTGATATAGCCTATGACACTCTAGTGGTAAAGACGAATCTTACCACGTATAATTTATTACAATCGGTTTAGCCGTTTAGGAGTTACGAGCGGACATTGAGTCGAACATATATACAAGTCAAACACATAACCCTCCTTTTGGGCTTAACCTCAGTCGGGTAAAAAGAGGGTTTTCGAAAAACCAAATGGGAAATAAATGAGTTCTACGCGGAAGCAGTCGTAGCCGAAATCTTCAACTTTTATAGCTATCGTCTTTTGTAGGATCACTGTTTTTTTTTTGTTTATATTTTAGCCTTAAAATCAAAGACCTACACTGTAAGTAAACGATACCGCGTCATAAGTAAAAGGAACTGTGTATCTTGACATTGTCCTTGAAAAAACTCACTAAACAAATTCTGAAATAATAACTACAGTCAAATTCACATGAACAAGCCATAAACTAGCAATTAAACAAATTATTATCAGTTTTTTACCATCTCCATAAACTGCGTGTTGGAATCTTTCTTATGTTGCACAAAGATCTACGTATTTATAAGCTCGTTCAATTTTTAGGAAATTTGATCTGAAATCGGTTAAAAAAGAGAACAAAAACTCCAGAATTCGAATTTAATCGTGAATAAATTTTATATCGGCATTGTATCGATGCGGATCCGATGTTATCTGATCGGAAATGCGCTTGGATTTGCAAAGCTGTACACGAAAATCACTCGAGGGTTGCGGATTTTCTATGTAGTAGTAAAGCGAACACATTAATGATTCAAAATAAAACTGACGCCCACAAGTTACCTTTTTTATGTGTCAATGCAATTGTGATACGTTATTTATTCTTACTCACACTTATGCATTGGTAATGTCGTAGCGAGTTAGATGTAAAGGAGTGAGAAAGAATAGATACGTGGGCATTGTTGCAAGTGTAACAAGATCACGGTACCTGTCGCACAATGCGCCTGCGCTGCAGGTTCGCACGGAGTCCCTTGTCATTTCAGTGAAAAGTTTTAGTAACGTCCCGTTTTGGGTTAAATAGTCAATGGATGGTATTTGCGAGCGGCGGTGCGTTGTGCACTTGAGTTTGATAAGTAAATGTAAAGCCAGAATTGTCACACGATTTTTTCTTGATGGTTTTTAATACAAATCATAGAGACGGTTGTGATCGAGAAGCCGAGGGTCACTTATCCTGACAGGTAGCACATAGTCTTAGCTTCACCGAGGCACTTAATATAAAAGAGATTAAAGATAGACCACTAGGTACTGGCGATCGGAGATAGCCCCTTCTCTGTAATTGGAGGTATGATATTGGGTTCGGCCGTAGAGAAATAACCTACTTAATATCGTAATTTACATTAAACTGAAACGAGATCTGATTTTATTTTCCATCCACTAATGGGAAACGGTTAGAGAATAAGTTGACCTACTCCAAAACTTAGCTCTATAGGTATAGAACTAAACCAATACCTACTTACAGAAAAAATTAAGAATGTAAACGGAGAACGTTCAAGTTTCCAGAATAGATACTACCTAGTGTTTATCACGCTAAATAATAATAATATTATTCGCCCTTAACGGGGATCAAACTCGGGACTGCCGCCAGCTTCTCCTCGTCGTCCTTGTAATCATAAATATATCATACTTTATGTAGGCAAAAAACCAAAGCCTAAACACCAATCTCGACATTCAACATAGTAACCAAGTCCAAGCTCGTCACTCATCTCATAAAAACCATACGTAGGTAAAATTCTGCGGAACGGACACCCCGCGGCGCGCGGCGCTTCAAACGGGGCTTTGCAGTGACAGCCGAAATTGCCCCACATAAGTAAAAACGCCGTCGAAGGCCGTTTGTTTTACATAACAAGCTGTTCCGGACAGATATGACGACGGTTAATGACACATTTGACGCCGGGTATCGCTCTCATTAAGGACTTGCCAATTTTTTTCTCTTGGTTTTTCGATATTGACTATTTTTATAATTATAGCTTAATAGCTTATGGACCCAAACCAACAAGAGCGGTAATCTTCTTAAATATTTCGCAGACGAGATCGGCATCTTTTTAACCGGTGGGTTGCGTCAACCCGTCTACAATCAGTGCGTATTAACTTGTTAACCGCTAGGAATTTTCATAGGAGGTGCCTGGAGGATTGATTCCTTTTTCGGCACATTCCTTTTTGGACATATTCCGGTTTCGGCATATTCTTGTTTCGGCACATTTAAGTAAATAAATTATACTATGAAATACTTGTGACTTTACTTGCGTAATAAAATAGAATAACATTTACTAGTAAAACATTACATTTTAATTAATTAAAATAATAGACAAAAAAATTAACAGTAAGTACCTACCATCAGTATGCACTGATGATTGATTCCATTTTCGTCGTATTCCTGATTGGACATATTCTTGTTTCGCACATTCCCGTTTGGACGTAGTATTCCGTTTTCGGCATATTCTTGTTTCAGCACATTCCGTCTTTGGCATAAATCATCATATAGTACAACAAATTAAATCAATCCTAGGTAAGAATAAATTCTTGTAAATAAAAAAATAACGATACCTAGGAATGATTTCATTTGTTGTATACAATGTGTGGCCCAAAACCGGGGCGAAAAATTAAAACGTAGATTCTACTCCTCAAACTAGACAACTTTTGTTTAGCAACTTTTTAAAATCATAAAGTTTTTAGATTGTTCATTTTTCAAACAAAGTAAATAGTATAATCAATGTACTTAAAACTCCGTCTAATTGACATCGCCTGTCAGTCTAGTCACTCTACCAGTCGCGAGGCTTTCGTACAAGCCGATTATTTACGGCTTTACCAAAAATTCCTATGCATAGAGTAGGTATACAAACAAAACGTAAAACCGACACACGCCATACACCTTGTTTTGCTCCGGCTTGTCTATTTATTTACGTGACGCTTCGCCACTGCACTCTACAGACATAACCAATTTCATAGTACATTGCGTGTTCGAATTAACTTTATAATGTAATAAAATTCAAACCGCAAGTTTTTTTTCAAAGTCGTCAAACAAACGTTGCGTAGTTTGAGGAGTAGAATCTACGTTTTAATTTTTCGCCCCGGTTTTGGGCCACACATTGTATAATGATTTATGCCGAAAACGGAAGATGTCCAAAAAGGAATGTGCCGAAAAAGGAATCAATCGCCTGGAGGTGCCCGTGTCGCCACCTACCTATGCAAAATTGCACAACTCTAAGTAGCTTTCTCGTAAATACCTTTCCTAAAAAACATACATTTGTTGTTTGTTGTTTGTTTTTTTTTTGTAAGAAAATAATTTAGATGCCAGTTGATCACCAATCACTTACTGGGGCTCTATTCAACACGATAAAAACCTGTTACTGTTGTCGTATTGTTAACGTTTTGATAGCTCTTATTTACCTGACAGTAATGGCGGCCCAATTAAAAACAATACCATAGTCCATAACAGATCAAACTGTTATTACCATGGCAACACTCGGTATAGAACTGTTTTCACACTTCGTTTACGCTATAGGACCACCTATAAGTAGAATAATAAGTCTCAAAATACCAATTATTATTCTACTTTACCTTTACAAGTCATTACGTCAGACAAGTAGATAAGAGATATCTTGTTGACAATACTTGTAAATAGTTGTAAATTCAATGTAGAATAAGAAGGTCCAAGGTCCTATCCCTTTTAAGCTACATAGAACCATCGACGATGATACAACCTTGTCATTATTAGGTAAGGCTTAAGTCACATAAATAATTACGTATAATGAATTTTAAAAAAATATTTTGGAGTGGATTTTCGGTTAAGTGTTGGGGTAGAAGGACCTTGTACCTGTACCTTTTTGGCCACTTAAGGTTGAAATGAGCATCAAATATAATTAATTATTAAAAATAATATTCATTAGGCAATAGTTAAAACTGGAGATTAATATAAAGATAAAATATAAAAATATATTTGTAATCTTAATGCTTTACATATTAGTCAAAGTTTAGAGTGGCCAAAGACGGTGCAATGATGTCCAAAACCGGAACCTATGCCTATGCTGAGCTGGTTGCCCTTTATAACCGACTTCAAAAAATGGAGGAGGTTCCCAATTCCTCGGGATCTTTGTTTTTTAAATTTTAATGGCTTTAGCTATAGAAGCCGTCAGCGCGTAATTTGTTTGATAACTCCCAGACATTCTTCTGCTGCTTTCCGAGGAAGTTTCCGCTATGCAGCCACGAAATGCTGGAATAATGTTCCGCCTCCACTTAGAAGCTTGCCAAACGTTAAAATATTTAGAAGTAAGCTCAAAAAGTTCATACAAGAACATCAGTTAAAAGAGGAGAATATGTGTCTGGAAACCAGTTGCTTTTAACACTTCCTCACCCGTTGGTTATGCTCCATATTTATTTCCATGCATTGCCATACGTTTGTAGGTCACCATAATTCAATTTAAATTTAATATTTGTTGTGCTAATTAGCCTAATTAGTCATAGGTAATTGTTATTATTGTTATATGTTTTGTAGCCTCAATCCCATGCGGTTTTTATTTGATGTTTAGTGTTTGGTTTGTTTTCTGTTCTGTTTCGTTGTGATCCCGCTGGCGCTAGTAGTTAACAGTTGTGTGTGGGCTGCGTTCACTGTTACCGTAAAGGCCCATACACACGTAGTGCGGGATGCAACTTTTCGATGTTTGTATTTTTGTTCATTATATCCTTCTAATTTTTTTTTTTTTTTTTGATTATTATGTGTGTAGTTTAGTATTTTAGTTATATTATTTCTTAGTCCTTGTCATTTGTGTATCTGTTGTTGTTGCCCACCGTGCTCTCACCGAATGGGTCCTGCGGAAGACCAGCGCTGGCTGTAAAGCTGGCAACATGCTGAGCAGGGTCCGTTTCGTGACAAAGTGTGTTTTTTTATTTATTAGTTTTTTTTTTATTTTTGTATGTGTTATTTTTTGTCACGAATAAAGAATTGAACTTGAACTTGAACTTGAACTATACATGTACAAGTAGTACCTAACAGTAGTGTAGTAGTTAGAAAAGTTGGTTTTCATTTGCTTTGTAGTTGTACTAAATAAATTATTTTCATTCTTTTTTTCACTTTGTTCATATTACATGCTACTAATAAATGGGAAACTTTGTGTTTGTTTGTTACTCCTTCACGCTGCAACGGCTGAACGGATTTGGAATGAAGATAGCTTACCTTGTTCTGGTGTTAGCATCATGATAGTAATTTAAAAATGATGGTGAAGAACCTTTTATCATTTTGATTTCACTGATTTAAAAACAAAAGTGAAAAATTAAGCAAAACTTTAACATTTTTTTATTCCCTTTTATATTTTTTTCTGCTTTTATTTCACGTGATTTTAAATTTCGCTGTAGTATAATTGTAGTTTATGCATAATGAGAGGCATTAAAATACGAGTGTGGTTTTATGAAACGAGCGTCACCGAGTTTCATAATAGGATCACACGAGATTTTTAAGCCCTACCTAATTATGTACAGTTGCATACACTACTTTATCTACACACATACCTATCATAAGTACTCTAAGATGGGTGCAGAAGCCGACGACTTGACGACAAAAATGGCGGCAAAACTAACTTGTGCTGTGTCAGTGTCACGAATATAAAGTTTTTTTAAATCGTAGACAAACGAATGAAGTCCCTATTCTCATGTCACTCGAGATCAATTGTCGTGCGGTTTATATTAAAAAAACATACTGAATTGACGTTTCGTATCAACTGTTTTAATATCTATCTATCTACTGCTGTTCTAAATTTAAACTCGTAAAACTTTATAAGAAACTAGCTTTTGCCCGCGACTTCGTCCGCGTGGCGTGTTATAAAAGAGAGATCTTTGTGTGTGTGGGAGAAAGGTTAAAAAATGCTTAATTTTATTATTTTTAAATGAGATTATTTTATAAGGAGCCTCTAACTCGCTTCCCGTTCCCAGGGTAATTTTTAACTTTGCATTCACTAAAGTATATGCATGTCAAATTTCAAGCATCTAACTTATGCAGTTTAGATTTTTTCATACAATATTTTTTTCCCGCTAACTTAATTTTTCAAAATACAGCCATAACTAAACTTTATATTTACTAAGGTATGCTTGCATGCTAGATTGAAAACATCTATCTTACGTGATTTAGATTTTTACATACAAAAGTTTTTTCCCAATAACTCCCGTTCCCGTGGTAATTTTGCAATATCGCGTTGCAAGTAAGCTTTACGTTCATTGAGGTACCTGCATGCCAAATTTCAATCATCTATCTTGCGCGGTTTAGATTTTTACATACAAAAGTTTTTTCCCAATAACTCCAGTTCTCGTGGGAATTTTGCAATATCGCGTTGCAAGTAAGCTTAACGTTTATTAGGGTACCTGCATGCCAAATTTCAATCATCTATCTTGCGCGGTTTAGATTTTTACATACAAAAGTTTTTTCCCAATAACTCCCGTTCCCGTCGGAATTTTGCAATATCGCATTGCAAGTAAGCTTTACGTTCATTAGGGTACCTGCATACCAAATTTCAATCATCTATCTTACGCGGTTTAGATTTTTACATACAAAAGTTTTTTCCCAATAACTCCCGTTCCCGTCGGAATTTTGCAATATCGCATTGCAAGTAAGCTTTACGTTCATTAGGATACCTGCATACCAAATTTCAATCATCTATCTTACGCGGTTTAGATTTTTACATACAAAAGTTTTTTCCCAATAACTCCCGTTCCCGTGGGAATTTTGCAATATCGCGTTGCAAGTGGCTTTACGTTCATTGAGGTACCTACATGCCAAATTTCAATCATCTATCTTGCGCGGTTTAGATTTTTACATACAAAAGTTTTTTCCCAATAACTCCCGTTCTCGTGGGAATTTTGCAATATCGCGTTGCAAGTAAGCTTAACGTTTATTAGGGTACCTGCATGCCAAATTTCAATCATCTATCATGCGCGGTTTAGATTTTTACATACAAAAGTTTTTTCCCAATAACTCCCGTTCCCGTCGGAATTTTGCAATATCGCATTGCAAGTAAGCTTTACGTTCATTAGGGTACCTGCATACCAAATTTCAATCATCTATCTTACGCGGTTTAGATTTTTACATACAAAAGTTTTTTCCCAATAACTCCCGTTCCCGTCGGAATTTTGCAATATCGCATTGCAAGTAAGCTTTACGTTCATTAGGATATCTGCATACCAAATTTCAATCATCTATCTTACGCGGTTTAGATTTTTACATACAAAAGTTTTTTCCCAATAACTCCCGTTCCCGTGGGAATTTTACAATATCGCGTTGCAAGTAAGCTTTACGTTTATTAGGATACCTGCATACCAAATTTCAATCATCTATCTTACGCGGTTTAGATTTTTACATACAAAAGTTTTTTTCCCAATAACTCCCGTTCCCGTAGGAATTTTGAAAAATCGCGTTGCAAGTAAGCTTTAAGTTCATTAGGGTACCTGCATGCCAAATTTCAATCATCTATGTTACGCGGTTTAGATTTTTACATACAAAAGTTTTTTCCCAATAACTCCCGTTCCCGTGGGAATTTTGCAATATCGCGTTGCAAGTAAGCTTTACGTTCATTAGGGTACTTGTATGCCAAATATCAATTATCTATCTTACGCGGTTTAGAGTTTTCATACAAAAGGATTTTCCCGTTTATTCCCGTTCCCGTGGGAATTTCGGGAATTCCTTTCTTAGTGCACCTCTACGGTACCTAAGCTACGTCCCTTCTAAATTTCAAGTGCCTACGTTTAGCCGTTTAGGCTGTGCGTTGATATGTCAGTCAGTCAGTTTCTCCTTTTATATATTTAGATGATACTGTTATAACATTACAGTACAGATTTTACCAACTACCACAGACAAAAAAGTTCTCATAGTAAAATCGGTCTGGTCATTTCCTACCATTTCTGAACCCATAATAGAGGGTTTATGATATGTGCGTAGATAATAGTAGATTATACACCGACGGGATAAAGCACTGTTTTATGTCACGGGCGCGATATTGAATCTTGAGCAAACGAGTTACTCCCGATAACTCCCGAGCGTAGCGAGGGTGTTACGAGTTAAAACGGAGTCCTGGGTGCAGCGAGGGATTCAAGCTCGCCCAAGACCAAAACAGCTTTATCACAAAGGAGAATACTCTACTTTTCTCACCTTTTGCGAGACAATAAAAAGATTATTAGAAACAAGGTCAAATCTCAAATCGCTTACGCTTTCGTCACTTGACATTTTTATTCAAAACTATAATCTTTCAACTTCCACCTGCTAACTAATACTGCATCATTTTGCAACACTCGCTTTGTAGTGGCCAGTTCGATTTTCACTATTACCAAATTGCTTAGTCAGGGCTCGGCTTACCCAAGTTCATTTAGCCCACAGATTATTAAGGTATGTCTATTTAGCCATACTTACTTATAAGTCCCAGACGCACTGAGAGCGAATACGGCCCAATCTCCCCATACGAAAAACGTCCGCGAATATATTTGCCATCATAATAAAACTAAACGTTACGAAACTTGATCAGGTATAGTTGCATTTTTTGACGCTGCGACATCTCTTAACACCGTAAAAGCATCGCATATGCAAAGCCAAATAATTAACGGTTATTTATCCGCGAATCCACGAATCCAATCGAATCGAGAGACCGCTGGCGTATGATGCCGACAGAGTAGTTCAAAATACCAACCTAATTCAAATAATAAGCTTTATTCTAAGAGTTAAATAATGAGTTAAATAAAATGTAGTTAAATTTTGGAAATTTATTATTTCATAACACGCGACACAAGACATACATTTTGTACAACCGTTTTATACATTAATTTTCCTTTAAAATCGAGGAAAAGTATCTTGTAAGAGAGTAGTTATAAAAGGCTTCTAAGGCATAAGACAAAAATTACATCAAAAGTAAAAGATGACAGACATGAAAAAGCAATTAAACACGTTTTTACCAACGAGTACCTACAGTGGTAAAAAATTGGTCCAATCCTCATACGTTACAAAACAGCTTAACATTGAAGCCAATGTTTCTAGGTCTCTGGGAAGGCCTATCGCACAAACTCATCTGGGCTTCTATTAAAATAGGCCTAGCATCCCGATCAAGCAAGGTGATGAGAAATAACACTAAGCCTCTGCTCACTTTAGGTAAAACTTTTAAATGCATAGTATGTTCTCAATCCACGAAATCGGGGGATTGGGGCGCCACTAATTCTTCAAACGTTGACGCAACCGCTCAACTCCAATTCGAATGGGACGGGGCACGCGCCGTGAAACGAAGAAAAATCACTAAACACCGCATCCGAAAAAGAAACTTTTTTAATGACACATGTACGCCTGTGGCTAACGTGAGTTCGGCTAATGAGGAATAATAATGCTATGAGTATAACCAGGCAAATGAACTCCGGGGCCACTATGGAACTATTTAAAAGATAGATACGCTATAAATTAAATCATAGTCTTTAACAATATATTTGATAACATCACTTTGGCATGTTCCATTGCAGCCCAGAACTTCATTTGGTTGACTGTGCAATCAGCTGTTATCTCAATTAAATAAATGAATAAATTCGAATTTGTGTTTGCTTGCATTTCCTTCTTTGGCATCAAAATGTAACTACAAGTTGACTCGAGTAATAGTCTACCGGCCAACTACAAGTAAATTTGTTGCAATGCAGTTCCAGGAAGCATGCAAAACAATGCCTTAACTGACAACAGAGTACAATAATGTGCGCTATTAAATAATACATAATGGATTTATCAACGTGGCCGTAACAATCATCAAATACAACAAAAATGAAAATTAAAACACGTATTGTAATCATAGTATAGTAGAAAGATCACGAGATTTCTTATAAAATATATATTAAGTAGGTAATCAAGATATACAAATAATAATTATTTTTTATCACTGACGAGATTTCCGTATAATAAAATAAATGAAATTTACATTAGTACTTCGTAACATAGGTTCACCCATATACTTAAATTGTAATATGTAAAGCAATTTTATGTAAAATATTACAAATGAATACGATTTACTGTCACTTGGGTTGAAAGGAAAATGGACAACTCAAAATTATACGTAAAACCATAAAAATTATAATTCGAACACGATTTGAATCGACAAGAAAAAATTACCAACCTAAGTAACGTCTAATATAGAACATGTCCCATGGTAAAGTTGTCCAATATGTTTTACGTCGAAAGATAATGTCCATTTGTATTTAAGTACACTCAGAAATATGACCAATCGTATATACGTCCTACCTGAAATAATCCCAATATTAAAAACGGCTTCCATTATTATCTTAATATGAGAATTAATTCATTCATAATAAACTTTAATCAGTTTGTGCTTATTTCAATTTAAAAAATACTATTGGGGCTTTATTCATATATATAACGAAAACAAATTAGGCTATAAATAAAATTTTTTTGCACAATAACTTCAGAAAGGTCATTTCAAGTGTTTGATTTTACTTTTAACATAAATGACAGTAAATCATAAATACGGCCGGAGCAGGCCGGTGGTCGACCGATGCTCGGTCATTCCGCCCCGTGCCACTGGTGAGCCGTGGGGACCTGGCCCGGCGACGCTCCCATCCAGATTGCATCCCATCTTTAGAAATATAAGTATTACTTCTCAATCTGCAGTTAATAATTTCGGGTATCCCGAAATAACAGCCTCCCCCTAAGTTGCTAATATTGCTTTTAAATCTTAATACAATGTTGATATGAGAGAAAACATTTATTTCTTTAACAGCATGATGAATGGTAGTTTCAAAAGTAGCTAATGTCACTAGCAATAATAATATATATTATCCAATATTGGACTCAAAAAATATCGCTCACAGAGACCGTTTGAGCCTTACGTTTTATATACAGTGCAATATCTTAAACCTACCTATCACTGTTTCGATTGTCCGAATTTTCATAAGTTGAAAAGATATTTTTCTCTGAAACGGTTGAACTGGTAGGAAAAAAACCTAACCTAACCTAGACCTTTTAGTAGGTATATCTCTTTTAAACATTTTAAAAAGTTAATGGGTTCAGAAAATAACTATATAACATAAGTTGTTGGGCAAGTGAAACAGTGTGGAAACAAGACTGCAGACTTCGATAGTATATCCTTTAAAGTACTATCGAAGAAAGTCAAGTTAACTCGTTTAAGAGAAAAGTACAAGTCAGAAGGCCGCAAAACATATTGCACTGTATGAATTTGACTCAATCTCAAAGCAACGTCATTTGGCGTAAGACCATATTTGTCGGAAATTTCATTACAGATATCTATTGAAAGATTTCATAATTACAATGTCTTCCAGTTCATTACCTTTATTGGGTAAGTTTGTTCAAAATGTAAACAATAAACATTGCTTGGTTACTATAAATATCAAAATAAATTAAAAATATAAAGAAGGTTCAACTGAAGAAGGCAGGGACTGGGTGGCTTCCAACTTAAACTACAATTATCTTGGGCTAGTCACAGTAAGCTTATAACTCGTCCCGGAGGAGAGTATATCTATTCTTGGAGGGCGCTAGTTTCTTAAAGGTGGACTCCGGAGGGGTGGTCACTTTGACATCATTGTTATCTGCTATTTGATTTGGGTCTGGGCCGTAGTGGAATTCCCTGAAAATAATAAAAATATACATTGGATGGTTTAACGTCGGTCCTGGTAGTACAATTGAATATATTTTTTAAAAAATCAAATGAATTTGTATCTTTGTCACAAGATGTTATTTTATGACTGCAAATTATATATTATAACTAGCTGTCCGCGCCCGGCACCGCATGGGTGTAATTATTTTTTCATACAATCCTAATGAAAAATAGTTTACGAATTATTCTCAGACCTACTGAATAATAAAAAAAACACAAAATTTCATAAGAATCGGTCGGAGGAGTTTTGATACAAACACTGTGATACGAGAATTTTATATATTAGATTACATAATTATAACTATAGCTTCTTTACTTTAGCATTTTCGTTTTCAATTCAATTCATTTATTTTATTTCAGGCCAGTTAGCCCATAATTTACGTTACTAGATTTAGTAAATCTTAACCAAGGTCAACCAGTTTTTTATTTGAGGTCATGGTACACAGGGCGATGAAACGGCGCTCGGCGACTGAAAAACGGAGAGTCCCATCTGTCTGATATATCGATCAGAAGGCTGTTGGTGGTTGTCCGCAGGCGATACATTTGAGAGGCGATTCGTTTCGCATTATGGCATAGAAATCGTTCATGCGTGTTCCGCAAACATGCCTGACGCACTGCAAAAGCGTGGCAACCCCAACAGCATTCTGAACCCATTATTGAATTGGACACGCAAAGCAGTAAGCGCGCTTCGTATAGTTGATCCACAGACTGCACAATGACCGTAGAATGATTGACAATACGACATCAACAATGTTTTCTTGACCTCCACTGTACAGCGTGCAAACTAGGGTTGGTTAGTACTTAGTACATGTACAGTCCGTGAGCTCCTAAAAGAACCTTCGGATTTTAGAAGCATACTTCGGGTATTGACGATCACACGCGATCGTGATATGCGGTTCTGTTCTGTTAACAACTTGCAAAACTTTTCGAAGCTACCGTAAAAAGTTATGTAAAGAATAACCATCAATACAAAATAAACCTTATTGTAATAATATTACGTTTATTTATCTTTTTCAAATTTTAATGCAATATGACTTTTAGTCATGATACAATTAAAACAAAATCATCATTATCGAATTCTTCTATCTTAATTTAAATAGAGAACACCCCGCCTTCAGATACTACTTTAGTTTGGAAGTATAAAGAGCTGTTATACCCACCTGTGGATTCTTAGAAACTACATTTTTATATTATATGCTTTAATGTACTTTTCGAAATCCCCACTGCTCCTATAAAACGGTCATGATCCTGATTAAAATAATCACAATCAAAACTTTTCTTAACATCTTTCAACTTCTTTTACAGAAATACGTGTACGAATACGTGTTTAAATTGACTCCCCATGGAAATACACATACTTACATATACAAAAAACTCACGCCTTGCACAATTTGCAGAAATCGATTCCCGAAAATAACAAACTAAATATCAGTGGTGTAATGTAAAAGGTCAGTGGTGGTTTTACTGCTCTATATAAATCAATGAAAACACAACGAGTGCACTGTCATTTTCTACTACACGAAGCCTTCCAATTGCCCCCGAAACCCGAAGGTTTTTCTAAGAGCTCACGGACTGTACTAAGAGCCAAAAATAATGAATCAACGAACTATTCCGTAAAGTGTCTGCTCTAAGTTCATTTAGTACACGCGGAGCAAGAACCGAACAGAGCAGCGAGAGCGAGTGACACTGACGGCAAAGCGATCCGAATAAAGACCGCCCGGCCATTCGACAGACGAGTTTCTTTCACTGTACTAGTGTACTAAAAGAACTAAAAGACCCAATTAGTACATTTGAGCGATTGTACTAGTTTGGAGCGATCCGCTCAGTGAACGAGCGCGCACCACTCTAGTGCAAACCTGCGAATCAACATATTTTTTAGCTTACAAAAACAGAACAGTAACAACTAACACGCTTTTTTATATTGCTAAAGAAATGTATTCGGAGACTAACTACCATAAGACAAACCGAAACCTTTAAACTCACTTTAATAAAGTCGCCATTTTAACCCTACTTAGCATGTCCATACTGGAACTCTGTAGCATTGTTAAAAGAAATCCTAATGAGTATTTTAGGTTGGGAGATATGCAATTATGGAACGTAGATATCAATCTCGCCACAAAAGCATACCTCTTTAAAACTAAATCTAATTCTTTACATAGCATTGGGCCCTATCCTTTATCCAAAAAAAACTATAAAATATATTAAGTAAGTAAGCAATTCACGATGGCGAGTGGGCTTTATAAGTGGTTGAACGTGTACATGAACATTGCGGTAGTGTGCGTGTCGGAAGAGGCGATCAGTCGCGAGCGCGCCGTCGCTCAAGTCACTTGTGCTTATTGTGTCCACGACGCTTACTGCGACGAAGTACGGTCAGCATGTCATTGATGTCATTTCCGGAAAAAACGCAAAGATATTCATAGCGAGGTATAATAACGTATTTTTATTTTGAAGTATGCTAAAATAAAAATAGTAAATTTGCTTTAGAACTGTAGGCCGTGGGTGGTTTAAACAAAACGTGCGAGAGTGACGGGTGTTTTCTCCACGTTTAGTCACGCGATAAACACGGCCATAATAAGCCCTCTGAAATAAAGACAAAACCTACAGACAAGTTTTAATTAACATAAATTTGTATGTAATTGTAGGAGAGAAATACGAAGACATTACAAATATCATCTTCGGGACAACAAGGTCGAGAAGAAGGTCGCTACTACATGCATGACTAAATAGATCGCATATCACGTCAAGAACATATTGTTTGTAGAGACGCACAATGGTCGCCAAAGTCTTTAACTTTCTTCAAAAAGAATATAATTTTATTTTTATTTCTTATTCTACGCTTACCATACGCACTTCCGCTCTCACGCACACTTTGACACGTATACAGATATATGTTTACCACCAGTTAAGCCCACTCGCCGTCGTAAATTGCAAGAGCTATTCCAGAAATAATAAAAAATTAAGTGATATAAAATTATCCTGCAGAAGTCTAAGACGTCTTCTTAAAAATAAATAAATCTCATAATTAACCACATGTATTTTTATCGCGTACCAATTTATCTTCCTTTCTACGTCTCCTCTAACTTGCGATGCCTGACAAGATACATGTATATTTAATTATTGTGGTGCACTTGACATACCTATGTTCAGTGCGATAGCTCTTAGGTGATTCGGGTTTGGAGTTGTCTCCCACTCGCTTTTAATAAGAGCGTATGAGAGCGAGTGAGAGACAATCACATACCCGAAGCACCTTCTAAGTGCTCACAGACTGTAATGCAATTATTTGTATAAATAAATAAATAGATTTTATTAATTTACTACTTTTGCGCTAGTAAATTAACAATAAAACCTATTAGTTTTGTAGGTACGTTAAATGCAGCGATATTCGCATGTTTTAAAAGTGAAGCGAAACTTTCCAAAGTAAAGATCCCGCGACATGAAATCCACCCAAATATTGTAGGACAACTTTAAACTGTATAATATGTTTCTACTTTTGTTTTCATTTAGGCTATATAAAATAATTACAAGAAATTACCTGTGCAGTTTCCCCGAGTAAAGATCTTGCAGGAACTGGAAGAGCCGGCCAGGCTTCTCCATGTCATTGTAGTCGGGGAAGAGGTACATGTGGCGGAACGAGTCGATGGCGATGAGAGGCAGGTCCGAGTTGGACTTGCCCAGGTGGTGCAGCGGATGCTCAAAGCGGACGCCGTCGGCAGTCAGGAAGTTAACATTCTCTGGAACATTTCAAGTAACCATCATCACTATATTAGCTGAAACACTTTCACAGCTGGACAAAGGCCTCACGTGAGCACCGCCAGATGATTTGCGACATCTACCAGGTCTTCGGTGAACCTTTTGGAAGGGTTTCCCACGTTGATTTTCACATGAGGTATAAGAGCGCAAGTCTCCGAGAAGAAATATATATCGTACAACTCCGCGATATTGGCTAAATATGTAGTATTTGGAAAACCGGGCATCGCTCGTGTTGTAACTAAATTTATGAGAACATGACCAATTGAAAGAAAAATTGTAAATTCGAGAAAGCAATGCATAATTATTTATGTATGTCGTCGCAGTTCACGTTATTTATTTTTTCGCTAATGCAGTGTTTTTTTATGATTATTGGCGTCGTCGTCCAGATTGAACCTAGGCACGAAGCATGTTACAAACGACGAGCGGAACGTAGAGTGTTAGGTTGAAAAAAATGGTTTGAGCCGATTATTGTAACGTTTCGTCTTTTCACATAGACGACATGGCGTGCTTTCAAAATCATATTGAAAAGTTAAGTACATATCCTAGACGTTATAAACGGTCGGCTTCTTCTGTACACTTAACACTTTATGATTAGATTCACTTAACTATAATAAAAGCTTTTAAGTCTATTTCACTTCTAATTATCGGAAGACTTGCAATGTTTTATACTTATGTCATTTCGATAACAATACATTAATGTGGTACCAACGAGCTGGTATGATGATGGAGACGTAAGCTGGCCATAGGAACTCTTTAATAGCTTATAAAAGGTCCGTCGAGTTCCAAGTCTTTCGATTGGCAGGTCTTTGCATAGTAAATTAGTTTAACTACATTAGATGTGTATTTCTGTATTGTATGTTTGTAAAGAATAAACTGAAAAACTACTAGACCAATTCCAGAAAGTCTTTCACCATTATAATGCTAATTATCTCGGAGTAAAATAGGCTATGTTTAATTTTTTGCGCGGACAACGGCTGGCAATAATACAAATAGGATACGCTTTCTTGTCTACCAGACAGCCAGAAAGCGTATCCTGTTTTTAAAAAAACTTATCTTAACTCATGAGTTATATCAGTGATAACCTTTTGTAGAACTCACGCAGTACGCTTATATAAGCAATCACATTTTGAAAAAAGCCGCCATTTTTATGTCGGCCATTACCATCCTATCTGGCAATGACAGCTGAGCAATAACATAATATAGAAAAAAAAAATTAGCTACTTAGACCATCATTAGTTTACAGGTTTGGTGTTAAATTAATGAAGCTGATAAGAAACGCTGCTCGCCGCTAAAACTCGTCAGGTAGTTACACAACAACACACCGAGCAGTAGTTATGTGGCACTTTGCTATGTGAAATGCGCATTGATTTTTATTTCATACTTCATGTTTAAAAGATACAGTATCAAATAACAAATAGATAATTATCATAGGCTTATATTAAAATTCCATTATTACTCAGTTTTTTACTTGGATAGATAGAATGTCCTCATAAGCATAAAAGCAATAAATAAAGTTACACGGTGAAGGTGTAATAATACTCTTTAGGCAGGCATACAAATAGCTACAAGTCAACAAACAGTGTGGAAAATTTTACGTGTACATAAAGATGTAGGCATTAAATTAGCTACACTAAATTCTTATAACTTGTTATGTAATGTGATTCAAGAAAGAAAGCTATTTTAACAAATTTGTACTGGTCTTGTTTTATGTAATGTACTAATGCTTTTATTACCAGACTGCCTACGAAGGGTAAATGTTTTTGGGTGTATATTTGTATGTATGTATGTTAAAAATAAAGTTATACATACGTTTTTCAGATATGAGATCCCTTGCCACAATCTCCTTATATTTCTTCACACTTTCACTATCTTTAGGATCATGAAACAAAATCAAGAATGGCAGGCCCTCCTCAGTGAGCTCTTCAGCATTCTCAAACGTGATCTCCCGAACCATAGGGATGCACTTTTCATGTACCCATTTATATAGTTCATCGAAGTTTGTAAGTGAACCATTGTAGGTCTCGTCAGGCTCAGCTGAGGTTTTTCTGTCTGTTCTGAACACAACAATTGGCTGGCCTGAAATGAAATAAAATAATTGTAGTTGTCTAGCAATAATTATATGATTTAAAAAAAAACATTTGAGGTTGTATACATTATCGCCATTTCAAATAATAACATTACATTCAGCTTTGCTACTAGTTTTCTAATCATATTATAAACAATTTTATTATGCTATCGCAGAAATAATTGAGGCAATAAATGGGCTATTTGCCATGACTCTTATTATGGTTTTATATAAAAGTTTCTGATTTACATACTCAATATGAACATGAATCAGCTAGTCCTCATTGCCAATTTTTCCCAATTCTAAGTAACGATATATTTAAAGCTATTATTTGTTGACTGGTAGAAAACAAAGGCGGGCGACTGGCAACCAAGTACGTAAACACCTATTTAAACTAGAAAGTCACACTCACCGTCGACCAAGTGGACGGCGGCGACCAGTCAACAGAGCGTAATAGCTCTTAAATATAAATAGCCATCATTGACATGCCATGATATAACGTGTCAGTTCAATTGCACATTAGAGTCATGTACAAGTGAACCGACACCGAAACCGTACCATTGTCTAATGATTAAACAATGGTGTAAGTAAATTCATCAGACTAATAATAAGAAATAATTGTTCCTGCATGCTGATGCTCTTTGAAATCTTTAATCCCGTTAGTATTATGGATTTCTTTTTCAAAATTTCTAATTCAAAACTTTATGAGTGAAATGAACATGGAGAAGATGACTACATTATCTTAAAAATGGTTTATACTATTTTATCTAAAGCATTTTCAACTTATTTCATTAATTAAAACATAAATAGTTGACGACGCAGTAGCCTAGTTGATAGTGACCCTGCCTATGAAGCTAGCAGTCTCGGGTTCGATTCCCGATATGAGCAAATATATGTTTGATGAGCACAAGTATTTGTATGTATGTAGGTATGTAAACTCTTTAATGCACACACAGAAAAAAACAAACTAAAAAAAGGAACAGAAACACAAAAGTTATGTACATTTGCGAACTTATCCCTTTAAGGGATCTCTCCCAGTTAACCTTAGAGCGATTGAGAAATGAATAAAAATAATGGATGGCTAAACATACAACAATTAAAGAAACAGAAAATAAAAAAAAAAAAAAAAAAAAACTAAACGAATATATTTGTTTCTGGGTCTTGGATGTTTTAAATGTATTTATTTATTTATTTATTTTTTTTTATGGCATAGGGAAGGCTGACGAGCACACAGGCCACCTGATGGTAAGTGGAAACTGTGACCCATAGACATTCGCATTCACAAGACTGCAAGCCTAAGAATGCAAATGCGCTGCCAACCCTGAGGACTAAGTTGGAATGCCTCTATGCTAGTCATTACACCGACTGTCTTATCCCCAAACCGGAACACAACAATGCGAACACTGCTGTTTGGCGGTAGGTTAATGGTGAGGTAGGATGGTGGTAGCGATCCGGACGGACCCCGCACAAGGTCCTACCACCCGCAAAATTCATTTCATTCTCTTTATAAGTATATATATCATATTGTTGACCCATAGTAGTCTATGGTTCAAATAAATATCCGTACAAAGGTGTAAAAATATGTACACATAGACCTTATTGCCATGTAATAAGGTCTGTGTACATATTTATGAGACTAGGATGTATACATATTTATTACAGATCTTAGTCTGGGAATAGGTCGATTTGAGTAAGATCATCCACTGTTTTTGTTATTTTTGTATATGATTATACCTGGTGGATGCATCTGCTGAGAGGCATCTCCAAAACCAGCATGGAAAAGGCATTCGTCTTTAAGAGTAGCGGCCACTCTCCTCAGAACCTCATACTGTTCCTGATCCCTGCGATCCATGTACCCAATGATGTGTCTCTTGTCCTCACTAAGCTCCTGCAGTTCCTTGAGAGAGGTAAACATCACCACAGGGTCGACTAACTGCTTCTTTATAAAATCTGAGAATGCTTCTACTGAACGCTGTCCTGAAATAAAATCAACCAAACATTTTACATTACTATGACAACATGTCTAGCCGAGTTGGTAGTCAGGGTCACTACCAACTGGGCTAGAAACTAAAAGTCCTGGGTTCATTTCCGGCATGAGCAAATATTTGTGTGATAATTGTAAGTATTTGTTCCTGAGTCTTGGATTTTTTCTATGTATTTCTACTAACTTCAGGACTAGATCAATTTGTTTGGGACTACCCCTTTAATTTAAATAGATGTTACTGAATTACGATTACTGATTATGATTGTTGATTTTTTGTACTTAAAAGCCACTCACAGGAATCTGAGTGACTAAAGCTTAAGGAAAATAACTAATATATTTAAGTTAGGTATGTAATGTAAATCATAACTTGAATTTTATGAAATTATTTTTATAAAAACATTTCATCACAGCCAAATATTATGATCTTGTGAAAATATTAACAGATTGATTGAGTAGGGAAAATATTAACAGATTGATTGAGCAGGGAAACTCTTTATATCGTGGAATGCAGTGGGCACAGGATAAAGTTAAAGGAAAGAAATCATATAGGTATTATACCTAGAGGAACAATACCTATCAGTTGCTGATATTATTTACCCATATACATAATTCCTATACGTATATTAAAATTTTAAAGTGATAGGAGTGTAGTTCAAGTAAGACATAATTAGCAAATAGCCATACAAACAACCAAGTTGAGAAAGTTCTATGGGTGTATTTCAAAAAGTTGGACATTTATTACTCACATAATTAAATTTTATATGAAATTTTCTGCGTGCAAATTTTGGTTGCACATAGCTTTGAACTTCATCTATATATTTTTAACCCTTAAATGCATGATGTAGGATGCATCCTAGATAACAAAAACTCGAAAATGTTTTATTACGTTTAATGTTAAGATATGGTAACCAAAAAGAAAAATTTAGTTGTTAATTTAATTTAGTTGTTTCCTTTGTATTGAAATCAGTCTGTGTGTCAGTGCGTCTGTCAGTTTTACATCTAAAACCAGATTTACCTTTCTTATGATAGTGTATATAAGATAATTGATCCTTATGATATTAATCATTGATTATACATGATTATCAACATGCAGTTTTCATGGCATCCATTAAGGTCAGCATTTCAGCAGATAAAGCAATACACTTTCATAAAATGGATCATTTGATTAGTATTTGTATTTTTATTTTAAAATATACAACAAAATCAAAAAGTTTAATGAACTTTTTCAGCACATTATATTATAAAATAATATATAAATGTAGTATGTATAATTATGACAAAAAGTTCACAAATAATATTTTATTTGTCTCTCAATACTGAAATGCAAGTTGGATATTTAAAATGTTCATTGTATTTAAAGAAAAATATATATTTGTGTATGTAGTTTCCCTTTATGATAATAAACAAAATTACTAGAGTATTTGATTAGTTTTTTTTTCTTACCTTAGTACTTAGCTATGAAAACTGCACATTAACAAAGATACTTGATTATGATTGGATCTTTTAATGGTTCCATTAAAATTCTGTTTTTTCCATCATACCTAGTCACATTCATTGATTACCAGCGGCTTATCCTGCTGCAAATTTCCGACATTCTCAATGGATTTTTTAATGCACTATTTTCTTGATTATTTAAAATGAATTATATTTAAAAATTGATGAATGAATTCGGTAATGTATAGTGACCAGTAGAAATAAACCTAGTACATACATATTGCAAATGATTAAAAACCAATACATAACCTACACATTGCTTTAAATATTTCTAATGTGGTTATATAAATAAATAAAAAAGCAAAAGACACCAGATTATTAACAGGTTATTGTAATCAATACAAATAAGGCACATAAGGCATCCTGCATGGTGTCGCTCTCCATATTATAATGAAGGCTTAAATAAATAAAATTTAAATACTTAAATATTATTGAATTTCTAGAAAGCTAAATAGTTATATGAGTAATTCTGTTTTAAAACAGAATTACTCATATAACTATTTCCAACTTTCATAAATAAGATTCATGTTACCTCGGTAACCTTTCATCGCTTTCGATTATATATGAATAACAAAAACAAGCTTAAAAATATATACAACTGAAAACAAGTAATATGTAAAGGTAAGTATACTCTGCAACAGAGAGATTAGACATAATTCTCAATATTAGTGTCAGTGGCATCATCATATTCAGCACTTTTTAAGTACACACTAACTGCCATACTCAGAGACATTACAGACACAAATTAACATTTTTTCAAGCTAGTGTATTCATCACTTAGGAACAACTTAGTCATCTTTACATGACTCCAAGTAAATATCTTAAACATTGTAACAGTTCAAGTGTATTGACTAAAACTACTTGACACATCCTGCAAGTGTTTATGTTTATTTTAAGTCTACATCAGGGGCCATTTGCAACGTCAAAAGATGGCGGATGTGTAATTTGTTTTATTTTTTATTTTTGTGTATTTAGGTGTTCAAAGTTCCTTTTTGTTAGTGCTTTGTACTTTTAATGCCTTTGTGTTGCACAGTGATAGAAGACTTGGACTTATTTTATGTATCCTGGCATCTTAGTTCTCGTTTCAAGTGGACTTGCAGTGGTACAGAGGTTAAAACTATCTTGGCCTCTGTCCTACATATTACCGCACAATGTTGCCACCAATCTTCCTAGAGAAGATTGGATTGTGTTTTATTGCTATCTGACACTGGCGAAATCACTTCATTGTGGAAACGCCATATTCCTGCAGTAGTAGCTGTTCAAGTTGCCACGGGGCAAAGAAAAAAAGTCTACATCAACATACCCCTGTATTCCTTTTTAGCAGGCAGCCCATTCCTGAAGAGCTTCAATGTGGGATATTTAGTTATATGGAATCTAGTCGCCACAGCTCCTTCCTGGTCACAGTCTACTTTGCCCATAACAACTTTCCCAGAGTCATACCCTGCTTTGGTAACCTCATCAGCAGCATCATCAAATATGGGCATCAGCATGTTACTAAATTTGCACCATTCAGCATAAAAATTAATGAACACAATCTCATTGGATGCTGAAATCAAAAAATATTCATTTAATTTCCAATTACCAGGCGAAATGCCAAGAATTTTACTGCTATTTTAACAAAAATACAAACAAAAAATATAAAGAATTTTGTATACTGCACGTTATTTAGCAATTATGACAGTGTTTCGCAGTTGATATTTGAGTTGCCACGGTACTGTAGGCATAAATGAAGGAAACAACTAACCCAAAACCATATCCAAGTTTTTCTGCGTAATTTGCACCGCTCCGCTATCGGTCGGATTGTAAAAACAGTGACAAATCTGTAAAATAACAATTTATTACATTCGCCAATTACTTACTTAATTAAACCATAAAATCAACAATCAAGCCGTAGCCAGCCGATCGAAATGGCAGAAAAGATATAATTCAAATTTCCTAAATTGATTCATCACTTACCAATACTAGTAATGATAACAGAAATTTGTAACTAAATAAATTAACATTGTAACTACTCATTTCGAATATCTTTCCTTTAATAATTGTTCAATTGCCAGAGTAATTCCCTGTTCAATTCCTCTTCAGCTCTCAGCGTTGGCGGTGTCAAAACCACTCCGTCTCCGTCCTCCGGTTAGTTGGCAGCTTGTACAAAACGTCATATTTTTCTATTGTCTATGCCAAAATAAGGCTTTGTGTACACGACTCGTTCGTGTCTGTTTCATAATGTCGTGAGGTTCTACGGTAGACTCGGTTCGAACACATAGATACCAAAATGTTTAGTATTAAAAAATAATTTGTTTTAAGTTAAAAACATATTAAGTGCCAGATAGACGGGCGAGTAAGTACGCCGTAGTTATGGCTCGACGACCTTACTCGCCCGTGTGTCACCCGAACTACGCGAACTTCTAAAGGTAAACGCGGGTGAAAAAGGTCGTCAAGCTTAGACGCGTGCTTAACTACTCACTCGCCCGCCTATCTGGGACTTAAGTATAGCCCCAGAATTCGTATAATCACGTACATACCCGCGAAAAATATGCCAATCGGCGCCACATGCCCGCTTTTACCCGTTCGCGCCCATAAGCTGGGCATTCACGGATGGGCTGATTATCTCTGCGACAGATCAACTGCATACACAATGTTTCCACAATTAAGTGATTTCGCCAGTATCAAGTATATATAAGTATAAATCAATATAGCAATAAAACACAATCCAATCTTCTCTAGGAAGATTGGGGGAAATGTTGTACGGTGATATGAAGGACAGAGGTCGAGATAGTTTTAACCTCTGTACCACTGCGAGTCCACTTAAAACGAGAAATAAGATGCCAGACACACGAAATAAGTCCATGTCTTCTATCACTGTGCAACACAAAGGCATAAAAAATACAAATCACTAACAGAAAAGAATTTTGAACACCTAAATACACAAAAATACAAAACTAAAACAAATTACACATCCGCCGTCTTTTGACGTTGCAAATGGCTTCGGCTTAATATTTTGACTAAATTCACGGGCGCGCCAGACTGATTAGAAAATGGCAGCCTGGGAACGCATTCACGATGATGCCACTTGGCTTGGCGTGGTTACGTGGCGTGTTCGAACGTTGAATTTCGACATTCACGATAGTTCCATAGGAAGGCGCGTTGGCGCGTCGCGCTGGCTTTCCATCCATTTGGAAATCCAACGGACCGCGCCAAGTAGTTTTAAACGCTACAGTTTCGACATTCACGGATCGATTTTGCGCTGCTCTGTTTGGCTTGTTGGAAAGGTCGTGAATGCCCAGCTTAACTATTATTAACGCACACGGACCACACACCCAAAAGGGGTGATGGACGGTCGATCTTTAAAATCGCGATCTTAAAGTTCGTGAACTTGCTTGGTTCGCGCCGGTGGCACGTTGGAGCTTACTCACACTGCTCACACTTCAAACGTAAAATGTCGTCGACAGAGGAAGTGTTTAGTTATTTTAAAGAATTATATAATATAAAATAATTAAATAATAAAAAATATAATATATTAATAATAGAATTATATATTAGAATTATATGTTATTATATTATATATTATTTTATCATTTTGTATTAATGTTTTGTTGACGATATCAATGTAATTTCGTATTTTTTGACATGCAATGCTTGTATATTGTAACATTACATTGATAAATAAATAAACTAAACTAAACTAACATTAAAAATACCCTCATTTTAGGTATTAACTAGAATTTCTGAACCAAAATAAACCAACATCACACAAACGTCAAATACCTCAACACAGGCTGCCGAAAGAAAATCGGGGCTCGCTACTCGTGGCGATGACAGACGTACGAGCCAAGACGGGCTAGGAGCAAAATTCAAACATGTTCGATCTCCGACGAACTGACTCGACTCGACAGTTTTTAAGTAGGTACGCGTCATCGGATGACATACGGATGAGTAAGCTCGTCGAGCCGCAAGTACGTAAACATACTCGACCCTCAATCACCCCTTTAAAAAAAACAGACTTAACGCTGCACTAAAAAGGTATGAAGTTCGAAACGTCGGCAATTTTGTTCGTTATTACACGGTCTGCTGTCACAAAGATGTACTAGGTCTGACAACCCGCCGCCACGCCATTACGCGCCGAGCCACAGACCCAGTAGAGAACTAAACTAAGTAGAGAGAGAGCCAATGTGTGGCCACGTGCAAAGAAAGACTAGACGACATACCTTAATAATCTGTGGACTGGACTACTTTGTTTGTATACATACGTTAGTATGTTAGTATCTCTTCTCTTGCCTCTCTTGGTAGTCTGTGTTGTATACTGACGAGTGACGTTTAATATCTTACGCCGAAGAAAATGCCGTCTTGTGTAGTAAAAACGTGTAAAAATTACCTCAGTAAATCTAAAAAGCCACACGGTATTACTTATCACATGTAAGTTATGTTTATTGGTATATTTTTTCTTAAATAATGCGTTATTTACCTACTTTAAAAAACATCTTTAGTAACAACTTTGATTCAGACTTATGTACTTACTTCAAACAATGATAATAAACTCGCTTTAAAAAGACGGTTCAAACGGAAATGATTGTACCATGTTGTTTGTTATAAATAGGTACCTACACCTGCCTTCATAAATAATGCAAATTTCTAACGAAAATGACAATGTTTTTTTATGGATCTTTTCCCCTGAAAGTGAGGAAATTTGTAGTAAATATAACGCCGTTATATATCGCACGGAACCCTGCTTAAATGAGTCACTTGACTTCAAAAAAGGAGGTTTCTTAATTCGACCGTATAATGTATATATTTTATTATGTGTGTTCGCGGATAACTTCGTCGTTATGAACCTATTTTTATGATATTTTTTTTCTTGTAAAGGAGATATCCCAAGGTGTGTACCATGATAACGAATCCAGGATCTGATGATGGCATCCCAGAGAAATCGAGGGGAACCTTCGAAAATCGTAGTGGCGACTAGTGTGTTTGAAATTTGGTGAAGTCGATCTGATGATGAAGACCACAGCTGGCCTCCAGAACCCTCCAGCCATAAGATATCTCGATTAAGATAGTTGAGCAACTACAATGAAGAAAATTTAATTGTTTTAATATGACTATGACTTGCCCGCGGCATTGCTTGCGACGAGCTTGGAATAACTTAAAATTTCATATCAACTAAGAAGTGGGACTACGTAACAGAGTATTATGAGCTCTAAAATGAATAAAATAAAATAAATCGTCATCTCTTTGTTGAAAATATTGTGGACGCCGATTTCAGTTGGACTAACCTATTAGGTACTTAGTACTTATCATTTTAAAAGAAGTTATTTTTGCATTTTTGAAAGCTGTTTGTTTTTTACATTTATTATATTTTACACACTTTAACTAAATCACAAACAATCTAAGAAACTAAGAATGTTATTAAGCCTTGGATTTCTATTTAACTTACAAGGAAAGGCATACCAAACTGTCCGGCGCTCTGATTTTGTTGATTTTGATATTATGTTACAGAGTAGTTTAAAATAACAGGGCCCCCTTTTATTTTTTTAACTTCCCAAAGTTAGTTAGTAGTTAGTTGTAGTTTCAACAACAGTCACTTTTCAGTACTTTGGAGATCAATTTCTCCAAACAGGTTGAGTTTGGGCCACTAAAAAAAATATGTGTCTGTTATTTTAAACTGCTCTCTAACATATATCAAAATCAACAAAATCGGAGCTGGATGGTTGGGTATAGTCATGTGCCGTTCCTGGGAATATTCCCTAGGTGTGAGAATTACCGGGAATATTCCCAGGAATATACCCATGCAAAGGGAACATTGGGGAATTTCGAAAGTGTGTAGGTTCACATATTGTGTGATTGAGGATTACATCAAAACGTTATTCATTTAACTATTTACCGAGACATTAAATAGCGTAACTCACTTGCAAAAGCAAATTCCCAATGTTCCCGGGAACATTCCCAATATTCCCGGGGTATTTTGCCAATGTTCCCAGAAATATTCCCATAATTGCTATGAAAGTTGAATACATCATTTTTTGAAAAGTATTATTTTTTATTGGCAATTTGTATCGGTGCAGTCCTTATTACGATATAAATACTAGGACGAATCTGACAAAGTTTTATGCATTCATACAGCACTGTTAAAAAAAAGACTAAAAAAAAAATCATTAACAAGGAGGCAAAAGTCATTTAATTCTTCTGAGTACTTTATTATTAACTAAGTTTAATAAAAAAAAAATTTGCCCAATCTGTATTGCAATAATCCCTTGTTTTGGGAATATTCCTGGGAATAAAGGAATATTCCCATGGCACATCACTAGTTGGGTACCTTTCCTTGTTAGTTACTTCAAATTTGTCAGATTGTTTTCAAATTATCGTTATGTAATTGTGATAAAATATAATTAAATGGTAGTACAATTGAGCTGTTATGATGATGGAGACAGGTGGTCATAGGAACTCCTCAATGGCTAATCGTGGATCCGTCGAGTTTGAAATCGTTTGACTCATCTTTTAAAAGCGAGTTTATCATTGTTTGAAATAAGTAGGTAAGTCGGAATTAAAGTGTGTTATAAAGATGTTTTTTTTTAAATTGTTCTTTCATTTCTGATAGCTTTCCTAGACATGCAAAACGTAAAGATGATTGGGTTTTAATTATACGAAACTCCAGAGGAGATACCAATTGGAACCCATCCAATCGCAGTACCGTGTGCAGTGCCCATTTTGATGAAGACGATTTTATAACAACAGCTAAGGGGCTACGTTGCTTAGTTCCATATGCCATTCCAAAAAAGGTAAGCCATTGTTGTTTATCGTTTTATATTTTTGTCGGAATGTTCTAATCTCTTTATATATTTTATTACTTTTAGTTACTATCAAATCCTCCAGATACACCGACACAAAGCAAGTCTTCACATATACTGCAGGTAATGGAGGTGTTTTTTAACTACTTAGGTACTTGAGTTTTCTTATTATGTTAACTATGCAATTTGCTTAACACTTTTTAAGAAGTCGCCAATTGCTAAAGGAGTGGCAAGCGATCAACAGCCCCCGTCATCACCTAGCACGATATCGTCTCTGTTGCAGGTATGATATTAAAGTCACACATCACAATTTGTAAAAAAAAAGTCAAATGAACAATATACAGGGTGGTACTCGATAAACTGTACATATTGAACCATTTCAATTAAATTTTAGGTTAATTTAACGGTAGTCCTTTTTTTTTAATTTTATAAGCCACTTTTTTTAACGGATTCCTGAACTTGCACTGAAAAAATGTGATATTGCTTTCATTAAAACACGATTTTTTCCAAATTTTGCAGATATTTCAACTTCATTTGCTAATTATTTTTCCTCGTTTAATTTTAGATCTAAAGAAGTTTAAAAAAAATTGTTTAATATCTGCAAACGTTTGAGAAAATCGTGTTTTTATGAAACTTTTTTTTTTTGCAGTAAATTTCCACAAAAGAAGAATTTACTCACTATTTTTTTTAATTGCTCTAATATTGTTATTAACTATTATTACCTAACTTATGTCAATAACGCTTTTTTGGCAATTCTATCTATTTCTATTTCTAAAAGTTTAAGAATGTGTAAAACAACCAGCGGCTAAAAAAAAATGTTTTACCGATAAATTAACCTACAATTTTATCCCTTTCAATATGTACAGTTTATCGAGTACCACCCTGTTTATTGTTTGTAAAAAGGGTGTAAAACATTAAGACAACATTTTCTTTCATTTTTATAGGTACCTCTACTCACAGATGAATTTGCTTTTACTGGATATTGCCGATTATGTGCCGCTTCAAAATGCGATGGCATGGTAGTAAACATTCAAAGTGACAATGTTTTGAAAAAAATCGTAGTGAATATGTCAAATAGGCTGAATATCAATATTGACTTCAACCAAGAACATCTTCCAACTACCATTTGCTCTGTTTGTGTCAAATCATTATATACGGCTTATGATTTCGTTGTTGGCATAGACCTCGCACAGACGACTTTAAATAAAATATTGATGCAGAAATACAAATATCAGAAGCCAGATATAAAGAAAGAAATAATAAATCAGCTCGGCAACAACATGGATTTACAAAGTTTACCTTTACAGCAGGTATGTGAACGGGCACACAAAACTCTCAGCTTCACACATCATTACTAATTCATTAAAAATACTTTTAGATAAACAACAGTTCAGAGGCGTATAATTTTAAGCAACCGACCTTACATGCGCCTAGCACCGATGTCCATAAATTACAGGTACTTATGTTTGCTTGAATTAATTGAAGTAATTATTAATGCAGAAATTTATTTCATGTTCTGATTTAGGTATCACCAAATATTGGAACAGCAGAAAGTAATTTTGAACAGTCATTGCCATTCGTATCACAAAACACCAGCACTGTTCCACCGGTATGTGTTGTTTTATATTGAATACTTTAATAATTGTTATCCTCAAACAGATTTTGTGAACCCGCTATTAGGTACAGTTCGCCATTCATCTATGCGGTGCAATTACTGTTCGACGTCCCGCACAATGATTAATAAATCTGAATTCATTTCATTTGACTATTTTAACAGGTATCATCAAACATTGAAGTATGTATGCTTTACTATTTAAATTGGGACATTCAATTTCGGTATATATTTTTTAGCTACCACTCAACACTGGAACAGCTACAAGTAATTGTGACCACCTATCATTACTTGAATTAAACTCGACAATGCCTGTTTTGCATGATTCACCCAGAAATCGTCGACTGCAGGACAATCTCGATAAGAAAAAACAGATAATTGAATCTCAAAAAAAGAATTTAAAAAGATTGAACCAAAAAGTTAGACGACTCCAGAATCGGAATGACTCACTTAAGAATATTTTTAAAAACATTAAAGAGAGAAAAAACGTTGGCACAGATCTATATAACACATCGAATGAAAACATTGTTGCTGCTGACGTGTTCACTTGTGAAGCTAAAAAAGGCACAGATCTAGATAACACATTTAATGAAAACATTGTTGCTGCTAACCTGTTTACTTGTAAAGCTGAAAATGGCACAGATCTAGATAACACATTGAATGAAAACATTGTTGCTGCTGACTTGTTTACTTGTAAAGCTGAAGAAGGCACAGATCTAGAAAACACATTGAATGAAAACATTGTTGCTGCTGACTTGTTTACTTGTAAAGCTGAAAAAGGCACAGATCTAGATAACACATTGAATGAAAACATTGTTGCTGCTGACTTGTTTACTTGTAAAGCTGAAGAAGGCACAGATCTAGATAACACATTGAATGAAAACATTGTTGCTGCTGACTTGTTTACTTGTAAAGCTGAAGAAGGCACAGATCTAGATAACACATTGAATGAAAACATTGTTGCTGCTGACTTGTTTACTTGTAAAGCTGAAGAAGGCACAGATCTAGATAACACATTGAATGAAAACATTGTTGCTGCTGACTTGTTTACTTGTAAAGCTGAAGAAGGCACAGATCTAGATAACACATTGAATGAAAACATTGTTGCTGCTGACTTGTTTGCTGAAGAAAGCACAGATCTAGATAACACATTGAATGAAAATACCGTTACCGTTACCGACTTTTTTACTTGTAAAGCTGAAAAAGAATATTAGATATGTACTCAGGAGCCATAAAGAAATGTTGCCTAGCACTATTATTCACCAAGGGCATACGATTATATAATCGTTCGACACTTGTTTACCTCATCGGAAAATGGCCCAATGTTATGGTCATATTAAAGGTTAACCCCTGGTTTACCGAAGAGTATCCCCAAGCATTAAAAGCAAAAGCCGTTGTTTTTGCATCCGGGCGGGTCACTTGTCAGTTATAACGTAATGGAAGTAATAAATAGCTTTATTCGTTAAATGTATTTTTAATCATTATTCACTATGGTCATAAAAATGTACTTTGATATATCAACATTATTAATATTATTCTGTCGTGCCACCGTTTAAATTTAAATTAAAGGAGATAGGCGAAAGTGGGCCTAGCCGTTACAGGAATCTAACTAAAACAATAATTAATGATGTATTTTTTAACTACTCTTTGTGAAGTATCAGACTTTTTTTCTATGGGATTTAAAATATAACAATAATAAATAACATTGTTGATTTCTGTTTACCGTAATACGCCGTAGTAGGACATTTAAAAAAATTGAGGGTAGAAGTACCCTCCATAACATAATAATTATAAATGTCAGTGGCATTCGCTTCGTTTTGTGTTCTTTACATTGCATTGTGGTGATTTGTGATTACTGGTGTTTTATTTGTCCTTTGACAAGATGGAACATTGTATAAACTGTGGAATTGATATTACACGCAATAATGCTATAGGCATGCATCTTTTGGAAGACGAGGCAATCCTTACACTTGTACAACAGTGGGTTGCTCCTCTTGTGGTAAATACTATGTTTATTTGATTAGCACAATTTACACTACCTAATTATTTTATATGAAAGAAACAAATACAACTACTGTGCCTAAAATTGCTAAAAAACAGCCTGTTTTTCACCATTAACTTTGAACTAAATGAGCCCTTGGAATTTTTATTCATGTTCTTATAATAATATCATGTTGCATATGCTTAACATCTATACCATGATTATTTGATGTTTTTTTAAATATAACTTATCAGAAGTATTCATCGAAGTCTTTTTTAACTACTTACTTTGGTTCATATGGAGAACCGTCCATATCTCTGCTTTTCCAAAGACCAGGCCCATAATTTTTATCCTGTAAATATCCTACATAGTGATCTACAATACGGCCTAAAAATCATTAGTGTAACGGTTGGGCCCAAGACTCTATGGATGTTCGCCGATCTCCTTTGTCAGGTAATTTTCTAATCCCTTAATCGGCTCTAAACTTGCTGAGCGATCATTTGCCCTTTGTCCCAATATTTTTTAGTTGAAATTGGTTTCGTCATTGCAAAATGACAAAAGCCAATTTCATTTAAATTAAAACTGTTGCATGACGCAATCGAACCCATTGCTGAAGTGGGAAGTAGGTACATAAATGATAACATGATTTAATTGTAAGAAGTTTTTGCAGCGATACAATCACGATTCAGTCTCGATGCAGCATCGATACAGTCACAAAACGGCTGTCAAATACTCGTTTGAAAGGCTGCAAAATGTTGCAGAGCGTTAAAGGGCCTTAAAATGGGCAAATTGACGATTTATATGGCAACCCTCAAAGCACGCACACATGTAAATGCCGTAAACGGACGGCCATTTTACGTACTTCACTCCTATAACAATATATTACAATAGGTACTCTTTGCAATACTTTGCATGCTTCACTATTCACTCATTAGACGAGGTAAGAGCCCCCTCGCACCTAGCGTCTTTCGAACGTCAGCGTCTCGTTAGCGCCTCCGCAGAGCCGCCGCGACACAGTGTCGTATTTCGGACGTCAGCGTCACAACAACGCCAACGCAGCGTCGACGCCGCGTTTGTGCAGCGCCCGTGCAATGTCTATCCCTCAAGCCGTCGCAGTGACGCTGACAAGATGTTCCGACATTCGATAGTGCCACTGACATCGCGGTGGCGCTGCGCGGGCGTTATTGACACACTGATGTTCGAAAAACGCCACTGCGTCGCGGTGGCGCACCGAGAACGTGGCGTCGACGCTGCGCGAGCGTTAATAATATGCTGACTTTCGAAAGACGCTAGGTGAGAGGGGGCTCTTACGTCCGTTTGTTTTTTTATATCTGTGTGAAAGCATTACAATTCCATTTTGTTCTTTTTTTTTTTAAAGATTATTCCGATGCTAGTATTAAGTGGTATTTTGTTTGATAAATAAATATAAAACTAGATATAAAGTTTTAGGATCTAAAATTGTGTCCGAGTTATGGTCCCATCCCATAATACCTACATTTTAAAATAAACTAGCCGACCCGGCGAACTTACGAGGGGCGTTCAATAAATACTCGGTAAACTAAATATAGTGATAAGGAAAACAAAAGCGTACGATTAGTGTTTTATTTTTCTATATATTCCCCCCCCCTATGTTTATACAATTACTTATATGATCTGTCAATTCGTTTTTTTATTCTCCACCACCGCTGCCTTCAACGCTTCATCATTAGAAAATCGATGACCACAAAGATCCTTTTTAAGGTTGGGAAACAAAAAGTAGTCGCTGGGGGCCAAATCTGGACTGTACGGCGGGTGAGTAATATTTTCGAACCCAGATTCAAGAACAGCAGCCTTGGCAACATGAGCAGTATGCACAGGGGCGTTTTCATGAAGAAGCAGCACTCCTCTGGTCAATTTTCCCCTCCTCTTCTCTTTGATTGCTTCCCGTAATTGGCGTAAAATGTCAGCGTAGTACTCTCCTGTAATATTTAAACACTTTTCTTTATAATCTATTAATAATATCCCTTTACAATCCCAGAATATTGTCGCCATGATCTTGCCAGCCGTCCCTTTAGGACGACTTTGAATTTCTTGGGATGAGGTGTTCCTTTAACGTACCACGACATCGACTCTTGTTTGCTCTCAGGGTGATAATAATGAACCCAAGTTTCATCTCCCGTAACAATTTTTTGGAGTAAACCAGCAGGGTTTTCTCCACACAGCTCAATGAAGTCGGAACAACAAGCAACGCGCGTACTTATGCTTTTGAAACGGCGGTTCATCTCGCTCAAACTTTGGACATGTTAAGATGATCGTGGATAATGTCATGTATTGTACCAATTATAATATTGGTTTTTTGTGCTATAGACCTAACCTTCACTCGACCATTTTCCAGGATAAAATACTCCACTTTTTTCTGGTGAAGGAGCTTCAATAGGCCGACCAGGTCTAGGGTCATCTTCTATGCTCTCTCTCCCACGCTTAAATTCATTTGACCACTTATGGACAGTAGATAATGAAGGAGCGGACTCACGGTAAACTAAATCCATTACTACTTTAATATAGTTGATTTTTTTCCCTGTTTAGTCAAGTATTTTATCATTGCTCGATCCAATTTATTTAACATTGTAAAATCGCTCATGGTGATCACGTTTATTCAGTAGTAGCAGAAAAAAAAAGAACGTGTGAGCTTCAAATATTTTTTTTACTGTCTATGAATGACTTCGCGGCCAGTAAAGAATTTTCCTAAAAAGGTTTGCAAGATACCTATACCGAGAATTTATTGAACGCCCCTCGTAGTAACGCCTCAGAATGTTTTTCTAGTACTTTTTATCGTGGTTTAAGTTGTTTACTGTACATGACGTCAGTAGGTAGGACTCAACTATAACCCAATTTTCTTCGACCACGCTTGTGTTTAGACAAGTTTCTCTTAGTTTACAAATATTCTTGGGAGAGAAATAATAAAAAATTACGAAAAAAAAAGTAAAAAGTAAAAGGTAGGTTTTAATAATAAAAGTAGGTAAAACTTGTAAATTAACAAGTATTTTCTACAATTAACTGTTTTATTTCATAGTTATACTAGTTATCATTTTTTTTATACAAGAAAATGGAAAAATTTGGTCATCCGAAATATGATGAAAACTAGCAAAATTCACATACATGTACAAAAACAACCTCCATTATTATATAATCAGCAGAGGGCGGAATTGCTCATGGCAAAAATCAAACGTCAATAGAGTTGGAACGTTGAATTTTATCGACTATCGAATAAACTGAAATTATATTTACCTAGCGTATCTTTATTTAATTATTAACAAAACTAAACCTCAAATCCATAAAGAAACAATAATAGACTTCATTTGAACATTACGGAATAACATTTAAATAAAAGACAGTATAAAACGATAATTTTAAAAACTACTTATCTTAGTACTGCATTACTAAAACGACCTAAGTTTCAATAATACAACCTAACGATTTATATCACCTGTGAACTAATTTTCATCGTATAAAACAGTAACGTAATCTAAGTCTGTGCTAATGAAGTTTTCCTCGTCTTTGTAATAATACATGATAGTCATAATTTTTTCCATATGATCAGCCTGCATACTGGTTCTTTTTTCATTGTATATTTTGAAGGAGCGAAATCGGCGTAGTCACGAAGGGTATCATAATCAGGAATCCTGTCCAGTACTTTTTCCAGTTTTAGTTTGACTGTGTTGGATCCATTCCAATCTATAATAGTTCGCACATGGTCACCAACCCGGCACTTGTATAAACTTATCGAATTGAGATGTCAAAAGTCGATCCAAAGTGGCCACCCATATTAAGCAAAGTCGATAAAATATGACGTTTGTCGTATATCGTTGTCAAAGTGGATAATGCAGTCTAACCGATGCCACCATATTAGCTTACGTCGACAGTGATATAATGTCGATGATCTTGAGATAAAATCGTTTTATCGCGTGGATAAGTGTCACCATAATCGGCCCGCTGATAATCAGTTAGGCCATTTTATGCTGAATCCAAAGATATAAGATTAATAAATAGGCCTTTTCATCTATTTCAGATGATTTAGGTAGCATTATGAAATACGAGTACCACACTTTCGCTCGTGACTCAGCAGGCCGATTCGGGATAGGATCCCCCGGCCGCACGCACGGCAAGTGTACGCACCCCCTGTTGGTCGGAGGTTGGCGGCCCGCTCGTGACGCCTCGCGCGTTTTTCTCTAAGGAGACCTAACCAGGTGGAGTCGTGCCTTGTTTGACCTTCTTGAACAAGGCAACGCCACCTACTACGATCATTTGCCAGCTCTCCCCATTGGCTGCTAGGGATGTTGAAAGCTACCATATCGCGTTTAGCACAATCTTTGAAGCGCAAAATGGGCCGACCAACGGACCTCTTTGCGTCTGCGACCTGTCCCAGTAAATTTTTTCTGGGCAAACGAGACTGTTCCATACGGTGAACGTGCCCTAACCACCGCAGCCGCCTCTGCTTGAGCGTGGCCGTAATGCTGTGGAGTTGAGCGGCTCCTAGAACAGCCTCGTTTGTGACGCGATCCTGCCAAGTGATGCCTAGTATGCTTCGAAGACAACGCATGTGGAATGCGTTCAGTCTGCGTTCCTGTTTTGCGTACGTCGTCCAGGATTCCGCTCCGTACAAGAGTGTGCTCAAAACACATGCTTGGTAAACAAGCATCTTCGTTTTCAACGTGAGATGCTTGTTGTCCCAAGCTCGTGCACGAAGCCTCCCGAACGTAGAAGCTGCTTTGCCGATGCGGGAATCGATCTCTGCGTCCAGCAAGAGATTGCTCGACAGAAGCGAACCCAAGTAGCAAAACTTGCTGACCACCTCCAGGGCTACGCTGTTAAGCGTGATCACTGGAGGTACCGAACATCCTTGCGCTAAGATTACGGTCTTCTTGGCATTGATAGACATAGAGAAGAGGTCACATGCTCTAGCAAATTTGTCCGATATCGATGTTATATTATAATTATAATATAACATCGATATTTTTTTAATAAAGATCATTTTTCCAACATGCGCAAAGTTCGCGATGACCACCGTCGCGTGCCACTTGAAGGAGATTCGCGGAAAATGGCCACAATTGGGCGCCACTTGTTGGCGGAAATTGACAACCGCCTGGTACCCGGCAAATTTCCACGAATTGTAACGAAAAGCAAAACTGCGCTCCCCATTATTGTATAAGTTTCTTTAATTATCAAAAGTGCACAGCATTCTCCTCTCGTCTTGGCAAACGAGAACTGGCGCAGACCAACGGTGGTGAGCACTGAAGACCGGAAGAACGTATGGAAGAGCAAGGAGCTACACGGACGCTCACCAATAAGCCTGATATCGTGTTGACAGATCGATCTCAACACTGGGCAGTCCTCGTCGACGTCACTATCCCACATGACGAGAACCTCGTGAAGGCCGAGAAGGACAAGCTCACCTTGACTTGGCTCACGAGGTGACCGCCATGTGGGATGTTGACTCGACGATCACTGTCCCTGTAGTTGTTTCGGCAAACGGTCTTATATCGAAGAGTCTCGACCTACAAGAGACTCTCGCTAGATGGCTGGATCAAGGGCCAGATACAGAAGGCAGTACTCTTCGACACGGCACGCATTGTGAGGAGGTTCTTCTTTCTGCAGCCCTAACCACCGGTAGCTTGAGCCCTGCCCCGCTGCCGGCGGCACTCGTAGGCTAGGTTTTTTATAATGTATATTTTTGTATTAGTATTGTTTCCTTTTATATTTGAATAATAATAATATAAATAGGTAAGTAAACAATATAAGGAGATAGTACAAATTTAATATTATAGTTTTATTCAGTTGGTTTTTTATACTTAAAGTAAAAAAAAATAGAACTCCATATAAGGAGATTTCCTAAAAAAACATTTGTAGATGCGGTAAAAACATATATTTAACCTAAATACTGCCACAGACAGGTTAACACAACAAAGCATACAATGTCTTAGCAAACCCATGAACTAAGGAGGGTTAACACATCCAATGCGCGTAAATGAGAAAACAGTATTAAGTACCTGTTGACAGTGTGACAAAAAAAAGAGAACACAAGTGAATTTTCTTTTTTTTAATGGCGCTGACATAAATCTACGTGGATTAATGAGAAATATAGCAATGAACTTGCTTATCAAATTTTTGATATAATAAAATTAATATCCTTATATACGAGGGGTGATCCAAAAGTAATGATAACTAAATACTTTTTGCATCGATATACAATAATGAAATATAGCGTTACTGGCAGTAGAGACTCCTCAGTAATATTAAGAAAAAAAAATAAAAAAAAATGTATTTGTCATTGAGTTTCAATTGTTTTTTCACGAGCGGTCGGAACAATAACGCAAAAATGGGGAAAATTGAGTTGAGAGCGGATATTAAATACTTCTGTTTAAAAAAAATGAGTACTAAAGACATATATGCTGAATTATTGGGGACACTAGGGAACTCTGCTCCGCCGTATTCCACAGTAGCACGCTGGTCGAAGGAGTTTAACTTAGGAAGAACATCCACTCAAGACGAACATCGCGAAGGCCGCCCTTCTACGGCCCTTACGGAAGATAATGTAAAAAATATCAATGAACTCGTGTTAACAGATAGAAGAATGACTACCAGACATCTAGTTGAGCTCACGGGGATTTCGTATGGCAGTGTTCAAAGAATATTAACTGATGAACTACACATGAAAAAAGTCTCCGCCCGTTGGGTATCTAGAATGTTAACGGCCGAACAAAAGGAAATACGACATAAGATTTCAAAGTGTAATCTTGAAAAATTTCGAGCTTATCCCGAAACTTTTTTGCGTCGATTTGTCACCTTGGATGAGTCTTGGATCCATCATTTTGATCCTGAGACAAAACAACAATCAATGACGTGGAAGCGACCCAGTTCCCCTACACCTAAGAAATTCAAGGTTGCAAGCTCAGTTGGGAAGATCATGGCTTCCGTGTTCTGGGATCCGAAGGAATCATAATGATAGAATAGCTCGAAAAAGGAACCACTATTACAGGCTCTTACTACGCTGCCAGATACGAAGATTGAGAGAAGCAATCAAGGAAAAGCGGCGGGGCAAACTTCGTGCTGGTGTCCTCTTTCACCAGGACAATGCACCCCCCCACAAGGCCGGTGTTGCGATGGCTGCTATTCGTGATGCAGGCTTCGAAGTGCTTGAACACCCCCCATATTCGCCAGATCTAGGCCCCAGCGACTTCTATCTCTTTCCACGCCTGAAGGAAGATCTTAGAGGTAACAAATTTTTGGATGACAGTGAAGTGATAGCCGCTGTGGAGGCATTTTTGACAAGTCAAGAAAAAAATTTTTTTTAAAGGGAATTCAAGGTCTAGAGAAACGATGGTCTAAGTGTGTAGACTTGCAAGGAGACTATGTTGAAAAATAAATTAGGTTTTTTTACATTTTATGTGCCTTTCATTCTGATTATCATTACTTTTGGATCACCCCTCGTATATATATATATATATATATATATATATATATATATATATATATATATATATTGTTGTCTACATAATAGTAATAAATCGTAACATTCCTGGGGTACTACACTCGCCAGCTAGGCATTTGACGAGAGGCAATCATTTTAATTTATAAAAAATATTATCTCAGTTTGTATCAATGATATATTTAAGAATAATTCAAAAAAAGTATAGGTGTTTAGCTGCAATGGGGCTGATCCAAGTCAATAATTATAGTGACAATTGTAAAATTAAAAATATTAATATCATAATACAGATAAAATATATCCATTACCGTACAGTCACCCAATAAAAATGTTGGTTGAGCATACTTAGAACCTTTCAACCTTGTTACTGTGAATTGTTTCAAGTTTACTATGACAACGCACTAAACTGCTTAACATTTTCGTTGGGGTACTGTACATCATTACTACACATGTAGTAGGTATACTACAAGAACAAGGGTTTATGGGACAGAGATGGATGATACTAAATAATTTACCTAACTCATAAACATTTGCTTTTTATTATTATAAAGGTTCTTTTCGACTGATGTATAAAGAGCATTATTCATTTTGGATACAACTGGTACATTATACACCACACTCCGAGTTAAGTACCTTTAAATATGTTATGACATGGGTGCCTTGAAGAAAGAAAAAGCTTAGCTAAACTTTTCTAATTGGCTGGAAACGGACCGACAACTCTAATTGAGTTGCTAGTGTTTATGGGCGGTGTATTATAAACAAATAATAACTGAAGTGTTTTTCTGATGGCTCATATACAGGGTGATTGGAAGGTAGAGGTAAACCTTTAAGGTGAAGCTAGTACAGACCATTTAGAACCATTTGAGCCATGGTTGTCTTAGACGAAGTCTCACGATTTTTTTTTTATCGATTATTATTTGTTTTTTGAAAATATCCCAAAATTTCACAATTAATTGCGAATAGTGGCTAATTTAAACCAAAAATTAATATTTTTTTTACTTAATTTCATTAGAATAATGTGTAAGCAATCTAACGAAACAGGTTGCATGTATCTTTGTCATCAGAATTTTGTTTTACAGACATTTGAATCCCCGAAACATTTCTAATGTTTAAGAAACCCTTTGCTTTAACGGCATTTAAAAAAAAAACAGAGCGTGTGATAATAATTTAAACCTTTTTAAAAACATGTGTCGTTGTTCATCTTTCTTTTGAGGTATCATTTACGCGAATATCTAGGCAAATATTGAAATTAAGACCTACAAACCAAATTAAGGGGGAAAATTAAAAAAAATAGATTTCTTAGGCAGACTGACCAAAACAACATTTTAAATTAAAACCCTCATTTTTGATGTTCGAACTGACTACCGCCGTTTCTAATACAAGCACGAGCCCGTCTTCTCATTTCTACTGTTGTTGTTTTCAACATCATCTCTATCTTCATGGTTGCAAACGCTGAATTAATTCTCTCCACCAATTCTTCTCTTGTGTTTATTGCAGACCTTGCACACCCATGCCATGGAATGGATACATGTGATTGTCGTGCATTGATTTCCAGACCTTCCATTGTGAAATGTTTAGATTTCGAGCTACAACTCTGGTGCTGGTATGAGTATCGGCTTCAAATGCTGCTAAAATGTCTTCTTCCGTGGTAGGATCGTGTCTGCCAGTGTTGACTCCAGGTTCAACGTGGTGTATACCATTTTCAGCAAGCCGACGATATGCGTTGTAAAACACTCTACCATTCGGTACCCTGCGATTCGGAAAACGCTCTTGGTACATTCGTCGTGCCAAAGATCCGTTGCCGTTTGCATTGCCATACATAAAAACAAAATCCGCATATTCCTGATTAGAAAAACTAGCCATCACAATTTAATTGTGCGTGTACTTTACAACTCAAAGTTAGGGTTAAGTCTACGACTTGACGCACTGTGACAAAAATGTTAATTCCTTCAATTAAAAAAAAAGAACAATCGAAGTTAGGTTATCATCAATGAGTATTAATTTACTTATTTGGATCAAAAAGTTTTCAATGTTGTATCAAAATGTTCCCCCTTAATTTGGTTTGTAGGTCTTAATTTCAATATTTGCCTAGATATTCGCGTAAATGATACCTCAAAAGAAAGATGAATAACGACACATGTTTTTAAAAAGGTTTAAATTATTATCACACGCTCTGTTTTTTTTTTAAATGCCGTTAAAGCAAAGGGTTTCTTAAACTTTAGAAATGTTTCGGGGATTCAAATGTCTGTAAAACAAAATTCTGATGACAAAGATACATGCAACCTGTTTCGTTAGATTGCTTACACATTATTCTAATGAAATTAAGTAAAAAAATTATTAATTTTTGGTTTAAATTAGCCACTATTCGCAATTAATTGTGAAATTTTGGGATATTTTCAAAAAACCAATAATAATCGATAAAAAAAAATTTGTGAGACTTCGTCTAAGACAACCATGGCTCAAATGGTTCTAAATCGTCTGTACTAGCTTCACCTTAAAGGTTTACCTCTACCTTCCAATCACCCTGTATAAGAAGGATTATACATTTTCAAATCAAAACTATTAATAACAAATACAGATAAAACATCGATTAGCTTAATTACGTCACTACTATACATATAGTATACTACAAGGCCACTTATGGGACGGACATGAATACCTACGATACTAAAGAAGTTTACTTTTTACTATTATAAAAGTTATTTTCCTACTCGCGTACTATAAACAGCTAATATTGATATCGTTAATGGTATCAGTTAATATACAGTGTGTCCCTGGATAAAGTTGACAAACGAAAAGGGATGATAGAGCAGCTAAAAAGCTATCGATGCAGTGGCGTAGCTAGGGGGGGGCGGTCCGCCCCGGGTGTCACCCGTTTTGGGGTGACACCCGACCTGACCGTGGACATCAGTAGTGAGTGCCATCTATAACAATTCGTAAATGCGTGGCAGATTACATAACCGCCATCAATAAAATAATGTAATAAATATGTAACGTAAGTACCTAACAATAATAAAATTCGTCTGTTGACTGCCAAGTCACTACCAAAACAGTCACTACTCTTCAAAACCTCGTATCTCGGTACGTAGTCGATATCGAGATACGACTTTTGATTTGAGTAGGTATTTGTTACTTAGTGAGTTTTGGTTGTCACCTTCACCTGACGAAATGTAGGTAGGTACCTACTCTACTTGCCTAGTAAGTTTTTTTTCATTCAGGACGATAGAATGGGTTTTTATTTGGTTATTCACGGTGAGCTCAAATACGTGTCACGAGCATAATAAATTGATAATTTTTTTTTCAGTGTATGTACGTACAGTCAATGGCATAAATAAGTGATCATTTATGTACCTTGTCGCTTTCAATCGTATCACAATTTTGTATGACATTTCAAACATGACGCAAAAGTGCCAAGGTACATAAATGATCACTTATTTTATTTAAGGTGACTGTGGGTAAGACCGTCTACAAGGCAAGTCCGTCTACACGTTATAACTTTTTAATTTTAAAGCGTTTCCCGCTTTAGCGTCCAGTCAATAAAGCAGTTTGTCGCGCTATTTCTCTCACTCTAAAACAGATGGCGCTGCGACAACTAACTTCAGAGCAATCCGCCTAAACAAGTCATAACGTGTATGGAACTCGAAGTGATAGTGCGACGGTCTCTAGTAATAAAATAATTAAAAATAGTTAGTGACAAGATTTTGCACCAGAAAGTTACTACGTAAGTAATATAAGAACCGGCTATCTTTATTCTGTGTTTAAATTATCAGAAATTGGGTTAGTTTTGTAATTATACCTTCCATCATTTATCACATTAAAATTTCGTTAAGTTGGAAAGTCCGTCTACTTTGTACAAGGTAAGTCCGTCATATGCCGGACTTCCCTTGAATCAGAGGTTACCAACCGTTTTTACGACTTCAATATTATTACGATTATATAAGGTTACTATAGATTAATCCTTTCGACATTGCACATGATGTTTGTGTTTGTTAAGGGGCTTCCATGGGCAGGTGACCTTCGATTTGAAGCTCTAAACTTTCAGTTGTTGTTAAAACCTATTTGCATTAACACTGCTGTTTTAATTTATATTATAATTATTTGCCAAAAAAGGTTTACCACCCCATCTACGTATTATATGCCGGACTTGCCTTTGAATATGAAAAAACGTGTTTATTTCGAATCTAAGCCATATATTAACAAGTTTAAAATAGACTTTTCATTGTCTTGTTTCATTCTTTTTAAAGATTCGAATACGAACATATAAGCAGCCATAGTATGGCTGATATCATTACTAGACGGACTTACCTTAAACTACAAGGGAAGTCCGTCTACTCGCCGGATTTTAAAAAATACTATTGCGTTGCTTAATTTGTGGTTAAAATTCCCTGTCACTATAGCTTAACTATTACTTATGAAATTCTGCATCGTTTGCGATTACAAGCGTTAACGTAGGTGAATAATTAAAGCAGCTAGATCACTCCGAGTTAATAAAAAAATAAAGTATGCCGGTCTTACCCACAGTCACCTTATGTTGTTTACTGTACACACTGTCGGTCGATCGTGATTTCCCTAACGAAATGTACCTATTTCTGTTTTCTTTTAAATGTTCGAATTTCGCATTACGCTACATAACTGTCGCTAGTCAGGGGATTCCCCGGAAAAAGCGATTGCTCGGCACGGCACCTGTAGTGGGCTTGGGGAATTTCCCTTGTTCCCGAACGCATACATTTCAACGCTATTTTTTTTCTATTGCTTTTTAATTTTAACAATTTTATTGAGTTTTGGGGTGACACGATCAATATCCGCACCGGGTGCCACCCATGCTAGCTACGCCACTGTATCGATGTAACCCCTATGTACGTTCAGCGATTTTTACTAGTTTCGTAACTGAAAAAAAACGGGCAAATAGGTTCACAAACTTCGCGGATTCGTAATGATTGAAATTGATTGATGAACATGAAATTAATGATTTGTCGTCACATGGAGATAACGGAAAATTACAAAAAATCAGATTATAATTATCAATATTTCCGAAACTAGTAAAAATTACTGAACATACATAGGGGTTAAATCGATAGCTCTTTCGCTGCTCTATCATCCCTTTTCGTTTGTCAACTTTATCCAGGGACACCCTGTATATATATATTACCATGGTTACGGTTATTCCGGATATCAGTCTTGGCGTTTAGTGAACAACTGACATCCTAATTTGTATAATAAAGCAATAAAAATGTTTCAAAACTAATTAAAATGACGTATATTAAAAACAAAATTAATTTTGAGACTTATTATATGTTTCAAATTACATATTTACTAAATTACTAAAAATAAATGATTAATATCCATCGAATTGTTATTTGGTTACCATGGATATCCACAAAATGGCGTTTCGCTTAGCATTACAACTTTTATGATAAATTTTCGGAACTGTTTTTAGTAACTATTCAAAATTTGCATGAAATTAGTTAACATTTAACAGTACAATTCACAAACTATTAACGCTAATCGGAATAATGAAAATGACTTTGCTGACAATGAATTTGTTAGCAGAATAATCGAGTAAAGTATACGAGAAAAGTTAGCTATTGTTTATTCCTGTCAGTATCATTCTAAGCTTGTAGAAAAAGTTATGAATGGAACAGTACACAAGTAATTAGCCCTTAAGATACTCGTACCTATAATTAGACGGCACTAGTACCGTAAGAAACTTCATTATGTTCCAGTTACATAAATAACTATTTTGTATACTGTTATATAGAGCATAATACATTTTCGTCACAGCGTGCTCTTATAAGTAGTTATACATTTTTAGTAAAAAGGTAAATTTCTATTTAGAACATTTAACAGTCTTATGAAATGTATATTAAAAATGATATTTAAAATAATATACTACAAAAAAACTGTAAGGACTTACAAATCGTGTCGTTAAGTTAGGTCTATTCCTATAGATTGCGATATTTATTGGTAAAAACACATTTTACAAGTTTTTTTTTATTGGTACATCATTTATGTCTAGCTTTCTATCAAACAAACACTGAGCCAACACTGGATGCTATCTATCTAGGAGGGTAAAAAAATGTGGTAATAGTGTTGACAAGTGCAAACGTTGACATAAATTGTCCAGTAGTAACCAGCAAGCATTGGATTTAGCTTGGGTTACACAATAGTCTTATTGGAATGATGATGATTGGTGTTGGACGGATTTGGGCTCCATTTGGGATTTTCAACTTACAACTAGGAACTTCAACAGTGCAATTGCTCCAACAAGCATCGGATAAATAGGTTGGACGGTGTCACTTCCACTCTGCAACAAAATAACAACAAATGTGTTAGAAGTCTAGTCTATAATGATTCATGACCATTATTGGGCTCTGTCTATGGATAAGAAACAGAGATGGACAAAATTTATTCAAATGACCAATAACGATTATGAAAAACGAAATTATTCGCAAAGGACGAATAAAGTTATTGATTGATAGTTCTTATAATAAATGACATATAATTTATTCATGGAAGTTGTCCAGCAAAATTCCTTATTAAAACAACTTGTTAGGTTTTACTTGATTCATTATGTCACGTCACCATATCTATTTCGCGAAATTGGAAATTTGGAAGCTGTAGATGCAGGGCAGAGCACTTTTTCTTTGGATATCATATTCTCAAAATATCATACAAGCAAACCATCATAGTAGCAAAACATCATTATTAGTAAGACATGAATTAGACAGTGTGGACCGGAGGTAGCTGGTAGCGGAGCTCCTATTTCTGGGTGGTTTGGCCCTTCGGGCTTCCTGTAAATTTAATATAACCTGAACCTACCTACGATTCTATAACCAAACCCGACTATTTGTAAATATTATGTCTAGTATTAGCTTATGCGTATTGCGTATACGTGTTACAAAATACCACGTAAATAATATATTGAATTATCAAAGCCAAAAAATATTGTCTACCCTAATTTTAATAATTGTCAACTTTTGTGAGTTTTCATCCACAAAGGTTTGCTATCTCAATACTAGGATCTCAGAACGCTTAAACACTGGCTTCAAAAAGATAGCAAATTTAAATCGTGCTTGCGAACTGTGTCGATGGAAGACACCCCCCCCCCCCCCTGAACACTACATTTGTACCAGTGTTTTCTCAATATGTCAAGACGCCTACATTCCATAGGCTCCTTTCATTTGTCTACTGGAAGTGCACGTCCAAGCACAGTCGATGCCAGGCAGGTTAAATTAGTGGAAGAGCATTTTGAAGAAGAGCTAACCACGAGTACGAGACGAGCCGGAGCAAGATTCGGTATTAACCATGTTGCAGTTTGGCGAATTCAGCGTGACGACAATCGTCACCCTTATCACTATCGCCGTACACAGGAGCTGATCTTGCACCCAGGAGGAATTTTTGCGAGTGGTACCTCGGCAGTTAGGGGAGAACCGTAATTACGTAAACTATAATAAATAAAATAAATAAAATAAATAAATATCAGGGGACAATATCACACCAATTGACCTAGTCCCAAACTAAGCTCTAGGCTTGTGCTATGGGTACTAAACAACGATATAAATACTTATATAGAGAAATATATACTTAAATACATAGAAAACATCCATGACTCGGGAACAAATATCCGCGCTCATCACACAAATATCTGCCCTTACCGGGATTTGAACCCAGGACCGCTAGCTTCGTAGGCAGGGTCACTACCAACTAGGCCAGCGCGTCGACTATGTTCTTTAGACAGACAGGCAACATTCACGAGGTCAGGACTTTCAAATGTGCACAACGATCACGTTTGGGCTAGCGAGAATCCACATGTTTCACGGCAGGGCAGATTCTAACACTAGTGGCGGCTGAATGTGTGGGCTGGCATTTATGATGATGGGCATGTCATCGGTCCCGTCATTTTGCCATGCCATCACGTCTGAACGGTGGCAACTACCTAAAGTTTTTACAAACGGAATTCGAAGAGGCGATTGACGTCTTTGTTGTGGCCAGCGGGGATTACTTTCACAACCAAAGGCACATGGTTTTTCAGCACGATGGAGCCCCGGCACATTTTACTCGCGGCATGCGAGAGTATCTTAACGTTCGCTTTCCTGTAAATTTAACGTTCATTACGGAAAAGTAAGTCTTAGTTCAGGTTGCTTCGTTAGGTCTTTAATTTTTCCAAAACTCGACTTCTGATATCTATCTAACCAAATTCTGTAGATTTTGTTACTATGTCTCTTTACGGTTCCGCGAATTAGATAAAAATGTACATGAACATTCTGTGTAATTTGCTCTTTAATTTTACGGAAATAGGGTTTGCACATAAATGAAAAAAGAATGGTTTTATTTTATTCGATGGTAAGTCATATAGTAACATTACGGTTCTCAATTATTGTAAATGGACTCGTTATAAGGCACCATTAAACCCCGTCCGGCTTACGGGTTTTTTTTGTAACACTCTGTATAATGTTTTGCAAATGTGATATTCTGCAATGTACCGTGAATCCCTGGATACATGGACTTGACGGTTCTTCACTGCAGCTATTATGTCCTAACCCTTTCAGTGATTTTTACATTCCTTGTAACCTTCGACTATGGCTTAAATACAGTTTTTTGGAGTATTTGAGAACTGTTCCAACTTTGTCAGTCATCCCCTTCACGTGAGGTAAGATTGCAGGTCTTGGTTGTTAGGTACATCAGGATGTTTCCCATTATTTACATTTACGTCTCGAGGGCCGTCTGTTTATCTTGTATCTTCTTAAGAATCTGCTGAATATGGCTCAATTCGGCGTCTACCAAATCAGGGTCACACTCAAAGATATTGATATACTAGCGTAATAGACAAACAGACTCCTATTTTCCGCCCACATTACCAAAACAGATATTATGTCTGTAACATAGTAATGTCTGTCATTATCTTCGTCTTCTTCTTTGTCGGTATAATCAATGTAAAATGAATCTTTGACAAATGACACAAATACTGAATTACACTGTCGCCAGTGTGAGGCTATGTGACTCTTTTAACAGTCTTTACTTTCCCTATATCATTCGCACTTGTATTTGTGCCGTAAGCGACTTCGCTCTCGCTTACAGTCACTATGTATATTACGCTAGTATATTAATGTCTATGGTCACACTAGTCATATGATTGATTGAACAAGGAATTAACTACAGATAGTAGATGCTGTGGATAGTGGTGAGATGTGCAACTCTGAAATGGCTACTACTTAAATATTAGTAGGTAACAATACTTCAATAGTGTTGTATTACTAATTGCAGTGTATATAATAATGAATGTGAGAAAACTGACTAGCAAACAAATGATTAGTTGAGATAAGTGGTCATTGCTCTCTCATTATCTGCCTTTTTCTAGTTGACTACCAGCAATATAATATAAGCCACGCTCAAGTTGTTTTTTAATTAAGAAAATTACTCTTTTAAAGTATAATTCATATTAATATATTAGATTTTTTATTCGAATAAATACTTAGATAAAAAAATATTCAATTAATGCTCATAATCTGATAAGAAACATTGAAGGTATTAACATTAAACCTTACTCTATGCATTTAAAAAACTGATTCTTTTAAAAAAATGATCTTTTTAAATAAGAATAAATGTAAACATAGACCTATACTCTGTTTCATGTAATATGATTCCTGTGACAGCTCATATTATAAACACATATTACCTACACTTGTTTCTATAACTTTACATAAATACTACATTGGCACCCTCCCTCCACCAAGATCTATTAGAGGGGTCAAGTGGACTTTTTGTACATTTCAATCCATTAATGGAGTAGAGTGGCCTTATTGTATACTTAAATCCATTTGGATTTGTTTACACTTTTTAACTCTGGATCATCAAGCAGTTGACATAGCCTATATTTGTGTTACAAAAAAGGGCTATTTGTCCTCTTCAAAGTGTTCCTAAAATACCCAAATAAAAAAAAACAAAGTGATCTCTTCCTAAGCTGTCATCTCAGTCATACAACTTCTATGACTAGTTCACATTTAGTATTTACTACACTTACTGTAAAACATTGAAAACTCCAATGATAACAAATAAATACTTTGATTTTGATGGTTTTAACAAATCAATATTTTGATTTTGATTTTTGATTCATTAAGAGTGCTATTTAAAGAAATTAGTATTTTTACAGTAGTATCACAATTTATTGATGAGAATATTATTTATGTTACTAAGAACTAAGACTTTTATTAAAAACTAGAAATAAATTTAATTTACCATTAGAAAAATTTCATTTCTATAAAGTATATAAATAATTTATTTGTATGTCAGTGCATTCATTTTTATAATAAATTACCCAATGTAGTTTTAATGTTACCATTTACTAAGATAAGATAAATGAATGTGTTCAAGAAAATTACTTACTATAATATAGTAATTGCATCTGTCCCCTTGGCAACAATCAGAGCACTCCCAATCCTGGTACCAAATGTGGGTGCAAGTGGGCATGTATCGCTGCCTGGTAGCCGCACATTCCGCTTTGCTTGAGCAAGCTTTCGATATGTAATATTGTTTCTTAGCACCTTGGGACCAGTAAGGAGGACTACCCCATTTGATCTTAGTCAGGCAAACATCTTGATAATCTGCACACGTCATGATAGTTTTTACACATTTTTCTGCATTATCTTCTTGGTTTTCACACACGTAACATTCTAATCCGAGTACTGTAAATTTAATTAATATTAACGAAGAGTAGTAAACACCAAGTTAGCAAACAAAGTTTCTCGTCTTTAAAACTAGTCTTACCCGTATCCACTGAAATTAGTAATACCGCGACTAATGCAAAGACATTACTTCTGATCATATTGGCAAATTTGTATTTGTATCACAAGTAGTGACAATATATTTTGAAACTTTCTGCCACACCCGTTAGTAGAAATGGTTAGCGTGTAGCGTCTGTCTGCTTGCCCGCCGTTGCCCACAGACTACTAAGGCCCTGCTAAGGAAGGCCGTTGGTTGATCGACGTTGACATCACACAAGACAGACGTCATTAACATACGATGAGGCACAGGTAAAGTATTTTATGCTAAAACGTTTTATTCCCGAATAACAAACTCAAATGGAATTTCTAGGTATCGATAGTGATGAAATTTCGAAATTTAATATATACCGTGCGACACAAAAGAGTAGAGATTAAATGAAATGGAACTAAAAAAAAAACTATACTAAAATGTGGCCATGTTAAAACATATTATGTCAAAAATGTGACAGTGACGTAGAAAGTGGCGCCCTCATTTAATTTCTACTCCACTGTACCTAACAGGAGAACGTGTGCTGTGTTTTTTATTTATTATTAACTTTCATATATTTTTTAAGAATTTTTAGGTATCGACGAAAGAGCCGTTATATCCACGGTATTAGAACGATGGTTTTACTCGCGGCTCGTTGGCGCTGCTCGACTAGCGAGCAAAACGAGAAGAACAAGAAACAAAAAGAGAGAGAATTGAGGGAACATGTCTTGTTCGGAGTCTGAAGTTTTGTGCTATCTCGCTATACCATACCTCGAAATTATAAAAAGAAAAGAAAACGCCGTAGAGTTTGAGTTCAACAAGGGAAGGGAATTCATCCTTAATACACAATAGGGATTGCAAGCGTTTTAACGCTACTACAAAACGCGTGTAACTGTCAAATCTCTGCTTCTTAATATTATTAAGAAAGATGAGATGCGCAACCTTTTATGCTAGCCTACGCTTACACTCTCGTCGAGTTTGGGCGAGGCAGGCTATTGCCATTCATCTCAAATATATATTAAATTAGGAAAGGACGGCATATCCAGCTCGTCCGGCCTAGTTAAGAGTTACCTAGCCTTAAAAACGCCTGCCGTTCGTATTTTATGAATTCTGTTTAATAAGTAGAATTTTTAAATTCCATGGGCACAAGACACATGTACGAAATTATGCTTAAGTTTATTTTATAGTATAATACTTGTGCTCTAGCGCTGTCTTGCTAAGTCTTGATAACTGCTGACTTATCTCGCTGGTCATGATAAACACACGGTTTTGCACAACGAACCGAGTAAAAAATATAGCAAACATGACGAGCCGCGAGCCAGGAACGCCCGTTTGTAACCGCCGTATTGCAATGATACACCGGCGAGCTTTGTTGTTAGGGTTGTTACATTATCCTAAATTTCGCATCCTAAATGAGTTAGGATCCTAATTTAGGTAGGTGTAATAATAACATTTAGCAAGTGACCTTCCTAACTAGCATCCTTAGAATAATTATTCTAAGCTAGCATCCTAACTAGGAAGCAAGGACGGTTTCTGCCGTCCTAACTGAAGTTAGCATCCTAGTTAGGAAAGGAGTTAGGAAGGTGTAATAACATTTAGGAAAGCCAGTCGTCGCGCGCGTGACTGAAAGGACGTAGGTACCCACTTTAATCATAAATTCATAAATACCCCGAAGATTATAGGATAATGTCTAAAGTGACAGTTAGTGACTAAATTTAGGAATAGTGTGATCAGGAGCTTCCTAACTATCCCCTCCCTTGCAAGCCAGTTAGGACGACTAAATTTAGGATAATGTAATACTCCTTTTACCGATGAGCCATCAAACCGCGGTTTTACTCGCCCGTCGATCGGCCTTAAGAGCATTTCAATTACAGGTAGAATTTTAATCGCCCGTCGCCTTTATTTATGCTACCGTGTCAGCTATTTATTAGTGATAGGGTTAGCAAATTTGATAGCGTTAAAATAATAAAACTATATTATATATATTCCGAATTTGAGTAAAACCATAGCAAATTATGTAGGTATGTAAAAACCTGTAACATTGCGTATTGCGCGCTCTACATTCACACGCAATTCGCACCATCTTGGTTTCCTCCATTTCTTTTTAATTTGTTTTTTACTTTTAATGTAGACCCAATGTACGTTAGTATCTCTTAGTAGTCTGTGTGTAGACCTAATTAATCATGAAATCATCGAGCGCGTGAACTACTGCGAATGCGGAGCCAAAAAGAGTTCACGCGCAATTCGCGCCCGCGAATGTAATTCACCCATATGACCCAGTTGTCAAAATGTAGAAGTGACGGGGATTTCTTTCGTAGCAGAGGCCCTACTTTGAAAATCGAAGTTCGAGCTTACGTTAGCTCCATCCTTTTTTCTCGGTGTAGTCTCGAATAACGAGTGACAGAGATGAAGCTAACGTAACTTCGATTTTCGAAGTAGGACCTCAGAAGGGGAATATTTTGACGTTTCCCTAACACGACAAGTCGACAAGATAATTTTCTTTTCTACGAACGGACCTTCAATTTGTTTCTAAATGTTCACAGTGTTGATATAATAACATCACAAAATTATAATATATATTTTCCTGGCATAGCTATATTATCTCATGGAGGGAATTTTATGGAAATGGACCAATTATTGGAATGGTAATCAGTGCGAGCTTTAATGCACTATAATCATAACAAGCCAATTTATTACAAACATATGTTGAAGAATATTTGAATTATGAATTTCATAATTGCGTTTCTTGTGCAGGTTGGCAAACCAGGTGGTTTGTTTTGGATAATGGTATTCTGTCGTACTACAAATCACAAGAAGAAGTGAGCCAAGGATGCAAGGGCTCAGTGAAAGTATCTGTGTGTCAAATAAATGGTGAGTTGGAATTAGCTAACTCGCCTACAAGCATTAAGGTTTTGGCTTTTTTGTTTATTGTGTGAAATATTTCCTGCATAGTGAACCAGATGGATGTAACACGAATGGATCTTGTAATACCTGGGCAGCAACACATGTACCTGAGAGCGCCGTCGCCGCAAGACCGTCAGAAGTGGCTTGTGGCTCTTGGCAGTGCCAAAGCCTGTGTGGACTCAAAGAGCAATTCAAAAGGTATAATTCAATTATTAGGAGAAATGAAAGTTCTTTTTATCATAGACAATAAATAGGCTTAGAGCCTAGCCTCAGTGTCAAATTATTTAACTTCTATTTGTTGCCAAAATGTGGATATTTTATTTTGCACTAATGTAACAGAACCAGTAAAAGACAAAGGACTAATTACAGACACTGATTCTTATTTAACAGACAAGTCTTTCTTAACAATCAAGTCATAAGTCATAACCATATGATCTTTGAATTACGTGTCCATTATTGGTGCCTTCAGCTAAAAGTGTCCAAGATCTTTTTTTTTTTTTATTGGTGCTGTTATGGTAGTTTTTTTCCTATTTTAGCTATGCGATTACAAATACAATGGATTTTGGATTAAGCATCAAATTATTATTTAGGTAATCATTATGTATGTAAACTAAAGAGAAAAAAACAATTAAAAAAAAAAAGCAGAAATATAAAAGGTATGTACAAAGGCGAAGCATCTCTTATAACCATATTTTACTCTTTATTTAAGGATTTGAAGATCCCAACTCTCTGGGCCATAAGAAATATGAATTGCGTCTGTACTGTGACCTGTTGATGCAGCAAGTACATGCCGTGAAGAATGCAGCTTTAACTGAAGGTGGCCCTGAACTAAAGGTGAGAATTTATCATCATCATAAATTGGTTTTATCTATGCCGATAGAATATGGCATACTAGTTAAATAAATAAACAATCTCTTATCTACTTTATTATTTGATAAGCTGGTAAACTGGTTTTATACAAAACACAATTGACTGCAATAAGTAATTTTGCAGTTTCATCCCTCAGCAGACTTAAATTTATTAAATTAAATTAGTAATTTATTTATATATATATTTATGTTTTCAGACTCTTGATGATGCTTCCAGCCTCTTGTCAGCGACCTGTGACACATTTATCAGAACTCTGGAAGATATTATGAAATTAACCAGTGGCAATGTTGCACCAGTATTACCTTACGAAATGCCTATTCCAAATCCTAATATCGCAATGCCAAAAAATGGCCCAAGTAAATCACAAACATCCGCTAAGATCCCTAGGCAAAGTTTAACTAGATCTGTATCACAGGAAAATAGATGAGAAGGGTTTGAATTTAACCCTTAAGATAAGAAAAACGTATAGTTAGGCAGCATAAAATTGACATTATTATTTCTATTACCAATATTTGAATTAGGTCTGAAAATTGTAAGTGTGATGGATGATTATTGACCACCATACTACATAATACTGGTTTCTGAAACGGTTATAGAGGTTTCAATAATATGAAAATTAGTTTATATCACCTAAAACAATTTTGCTAATTTTCAATAAATTGGCATTAACTAGAATACAAATTAATTAATTGGTTCAACACTAAAAAAATATATATTAATACCTGGATTAATATGCGGAAATTAAATTCATATGAGTAACATGTTTAGAATAAAGATGAGATTTTAAATATAAAGATATCTTGGCATTCCAGAATCAAAACATACAATGATAGGAAATGTGCTCAGTAGTTAAGGCAATTTAATTCTCACTTGCATTCAAATCATCACTAGTCCCCTTCATAACCATCCCGGAAAAAAGTGTAATTATTGATACCTACCAGTTGATATTTTCTTAGTGTTAGTTTAAAATTATTGTGCAATAATTTAGTATACATTCCTTATTGACAGAATAATAATTACTGATCTTTTTTAGACTTAAATACCTAATCTTAATATTTTTGGTGTAGCTTTCACCCTACAGATTGAATATATACTAGTTATGTACTTAGACATTCGACTTTGGTGGCTTTAGATGCAGGTTAACGCTAAAATGGGCTATATGACGTAATAAGAATATTGTTGTTTTTTTGATATTTTTAAGTCTTCTATAAGAACACTAGTCCAAATTTTATTTGAAAGCATAGGTTTATAGTTTGGTATTATTTGCTTAAGAGTTTAATTACTAGTGAAATTAATGCATAGCAAGCTATATCTAACTATGTATAAAGTGCTCATAATATTGACTCGCACACAACTTGTAAAAGGTCATGGCAATATTAGCAATGTAGTCATCTGAAATAATATTATGTTATCCAACATTGGGCCCGAAAGTACGTCACAGGTTTCTATTACCAACTCTATTTTCGTCCAACTTAAAAAAAGGAGGAGCCTCTCAATTCACGTTTCTTTTTGTGAATAATATCTTACTCGATTTATTCGCCGATAGGTAGAGGGTACTCAGGGGTGGTCCCTTTTAATCATTTTTCAATATCTCATGATTGAGCACAATGTTGAATAATATAGGGTAAGAGCACCAAAAGATGAACGATTAAGCGACTACACCAACTTTAGACAGGTTATATTCAGTGAAAGTAACAAATTTCACCCTATTTAATTTTTTTATATGGTACAGTATATGGTCTAGATTGAAAATGACTATTATAAAGCCTGTTATTATATCTCCGTATTTTTCTAAAAATCATTGAAACCAAAAATGTACCGATTTGCCCAAAAGATGAACAGCGTGCCCTAATTCTGAACGGTTGGGGCCCAAAAGTTGAACTAACATAATAAAATACCTATGTCATTTTAATTCTTTTCATTTTTAGCAATAAAATGCGAGTTAACGAAATATTCTTTATTTTTTAATTGTTTACATTTATTTAATATTACTTACGTACATAAGGTTCCTATTTTTTATGTTATTTGTGTCATAAAAACAACGAATTAGTATTTTTTATCAATAATCATTAGCAAAACTACTTAGTTACTTATCTTTTTAAACAGATAAACCGACAAAAAGTGTTACTTTAACATTTATAATATTAGTAAACATTTCCATAAATACTACTAGTATACTACTCGTACTACTAGTGTTCATATTATAAAACTATGCCTAAAAGTTGAACGACTGAATTTACTTAGTTCAATTTTAGGACACAGAATTTATGAAATGAACAAACAAAATCAATTAGGTGTTCACATATTGGAATAGAATCCAAAACATGAACCAGTAAATTTAATTCGTTCAAGTATTAGGCACACATTTTTTATTGAACAGTGATAGTTTTCATAGTACTTATTTAAAACTCCAAAATCATTGGATTAGACATCAAAAGCTATGTTCATCTTTTGGTTTAAAGATACAAGAGCATTTAACGATCATTTTAAGTTTTAAATTTTCCATCTGTCATTTTGGTACGATTTATTAAGAAGCTTTAAAAAAAGTACGCCTTGCCTAGTAGCTGAACACCGTTCAAGTATTGGCTTAGGTATATATTTTTGAAACCATTACTTGAACGGCATATTTCTCGTTAACTAACAAGAAAAAAGAAATATCGTATAACTCCAATAAAAGAGTGATTAATCAAGAATACATACCAAGCAAATCCTTCTAAGACTGACAATTATTGAATTTTATACGTAATTAAAAGCTTAAATTTGGAGAGCACTGTCCTTAGCTATTTTCCCATACTATCGACGTTTTCGGCGGGAAGCTCCACAACGACGACCGATCACGGCCAAAAAGAATATAATACTATGTTAAGATTTAATGGAGGTGTAAGCAAAGAGTTGCCGTTTAAGAAAAATAAATTCCGAACTATGTAATATTTGTCAGGATTTAGTTATGTGATTATTTCGATCGAGTGTTCAGCTTTTGGGTGTCGTTCATCTTTTGGTGCCCCTACCCTATTATTTACTTGTGATTAGGTATATTGGCATTGTATTGATTAAGTGAACGTGGTAATAGAAGTTCTATAATATAGGCCGGTGGGGCCTCTTTTGTATAAAATAGCGTCCTTACTGAGCGCATTCGCCTGTAATGAGCATTCGGCGCGAACATAACAGTGGTGTGTAAGCTTTGTAATGCTCGACTCAACGTCCACGCGACTGGAATATTCACGCGAATGCTCTCAGTGAGGACGCTATGGTCTGAAGAATGCTCTGAGTGAGAAGATATCAGGTGATCATTTTAATTGGTTACTCATAATATAATGGAATATCTACAATAATTTGCTATCTTGAGTCTAGTATTTCGATCAGTATTTATATGAAATAGGCCCACAGCCGCGATTTAGAGCGATGGCGGCAGCGACGGAAGACAAGTGGCAACTAAGAAATGCTTGGAGGGAGCCGTAACATAGCTGCACTTTAAAAAAATCGTCAGGCTATTAGTTTTACTTCATTATTTTAGTAAAATTCAAAGGTGAAAGCTTCATTTGACAGTGTTCATCACAGTGAACATACCATAATGTTCACTTTATCCGTTTCTCTTCGTTACTTAATCGAAAATGGTTTAAATTAACTTTTGCTAAATTAAGGGTTAAAAGGGGGGGGGGGGGGGGGGGGGGGTGAGGACCGCAATAATTCTTTTACTAATGTTTCTCAGTATTGAGATTTTATTACTGACATTTTAGTAAATAATGTAACAGCATTCCCAAAATTTAGATTATTGTTTTCTCCACAAGTGATATACTTACAGTAAAAGGTATTAAAATTTCCATCTTGTACATAAATATTATATACCCCTAAAATAGGACTATTCTCAACTATTATCATATGTCAGTCAACAATAATATAGAGGTCGGCTTGGCGATGAAATACCTATTTCATTCCAGGGGATAGAGGGTGAAAAACAATTGGAATAGCCACCAAAATTATTATATTTGTAAAAATTATTAGGTAGAATAAGTAATCTAGGAAAATAAAACAAAATATCAAAAATATTTGTTTTATTCTTATTCTTAGCAAACAAAGTGACAAAAATTCCTAATTTAATATAACCCTAAAGCTTTTCAATTACCAACTCGGCACACCAAATCTTAAAACACTTTTTTCTTGAACATCTAACTCGATTCCAACTTTTTTTCTCATATAGAAAATGGTGCAATCTCTATTTGTGCATAGCACTTCTTCATGAAGACTTCCTTGGCACCTTTGACATTCTGTCCAAAGTTTAGAAAACTTATCTTGAAGCTGCCTCAGCTTGAATATCTCAGTAATGTAAATTTGGCCTTCTTTGTCAGTGCAATGATTACATAATGCATTTTTTGTATCATTAGGCATAACAGTTTTGCATCCTATACATTTCTCTCTTTTCTTAGTAAAAGCAGCTAAAGCACCAACTTTAGATGTCACCATGGCCTTTGTTCTTGTGTGCTCACCTTTGAGAAGCATTGATTCTGCTTTTTCCCCTAGGATAGGCTCAAAAATCCTTAACAGTGGCTTGGACAGTTGATTTTCCATGTAATAATTAAAATCAATTGGCACACTATTCTCCAAAACAAATATAGGATCTTCAGCTTTCATATAAGCTGGAGTATTTTTAGCAGCACAACAAATCACATATGGTACTCTGTCACCAAGCTTAGGAGCAGTACCAGGGTCACGTTTTCTCATTTTGTTTGCCAATTCAACATGGGCCTGTTTAGCTGCGTAATCATTTTTCGTCAATTCCTTTGTTATTACAAGTTGGGAGATATCTATGCGGTTACACAGTAAATCAGAAATAATTTGCTTTGCATAATTGACTGCCCCATCTGGATCTCTATCAATCAGTAACTTCTGAAGACATGTGCTCATCATATTGCATACAAGGGGGCAATTATCTCGTCTAACAGTTTCAATACCTTTGCAGTCCATTTTATCATATTTATCTGGCCTTGTAAAGTATAGGCCAGCATACCTTTTCTTATTTATGAGCAAGTAAGGATAGTAAACCTTTTCAAATTCAAGCTTGATTGGCTTTACAAACTGGGCTGTAACAAAATCAGCAGCCTCTCTCCCTAACTGCATACTTTCTTCAAGTGTTTTAACACCAAACTTCACCATGACAGAATCAGTGTCTCCATAAATAACAACAGCATCTTCCTTATATCCATTGGCTTTTGTATACTTCTTCTCTACTTCTGACTTGGTAAATTCAATCATTGTTCGACCATATGCAGTCACACTTCCTGATATTTCTAGACAGGGCAACTTCCCAACTTGTGCCCCTGTGAAGCCATACACAGAATTTGCACTTATTTTCAAAGCCAACTGCCTCCCATCAAGTACAGACCTTTTAAAAGGATCTTTTTCATTTTTCAATTCTGCTTTAGCCTTTTTCCTAGCTCCTAATAAAGATTCCAATATTTCTGGCAACAGACCCTTCCTGACATTTGATTTAACAAACATATTTTTGGAAGGTGTGACAGTAATGTCATCAGCATTCAAATTGAAATCCTTTTGAGTATTTGCTGGCAGTAGTGTTGTATAGCACAAGTTGTGGGCCATCATTATACTGGGATATAGAGATGCAAAATCCAATGTTGAAATGGGATCTGCATAATAGCCTTTTTTTGGTTCAATGACTGTTGCACCTTCAAATTGATCATCAGAACCTTGGCTTTGGTATGCAGGCATGAGATAACCGGCATCTTTCGCTTTGCGTAGTAGCTGACTAACTACTTTAATCTGCTGACCTCTTGTCAATAAACACAGAAGGGGAACACCTGTCACTCTTGCCATTTCCATATGATTTATTATGCACATCAACTTGTTTAAGAGTTTTAGAGGCAAATATGCATCTTTTAGACAGTACATGGCTAGCCTTCGTCTTGTTTGTTCACTCTCATTCTGTAAATCACTGATAATGCTATGATGAACGTCTTCCTTCTGTTCTTGAAGGAAATGGTAACTTACTGCATTTAAAGTGTATGATCTTAACTTGTAGTCTCTGACAAGTACCAGTAACAAATCAAAGGGCACTCTGCCCTCAAAATTAACACTTTTATTTTCTCTGCGTCCCATTTGCTTTGATTGTAGAATTGAATCTTTGATCACAGATCTCACATTCTTGATTCTACCCAAAAAGTCAAAATTCTCAACTTTCAAGTGCTTAGCACGATTTATCAAATATGGCCAGTCAAAGTTACTAATATTGTAACCAGTGATGATATCTGGATCTAACTCCCTAAAGAAGTCTGACCACTTCGCAAGCATTTCAGACTCCTTCTGGAAGCTTAGGACCTGAGATCCCACTATTGGGGCACAAGTGTTAAGGGTGAAAACATTCCTTAGGTAAGGTTCAGGTTCACCTTGACGTATGACCATTGAGGCAATCTGTATTACAGGGTCATGATTAGGCTCTGGAAATACTCCTTTTCTACCAGCACACTCAATATCAAAACTCAATATTCGGAAGGGGGCAACCTTAGACCATTCACCCTCTGGTTGGTGAGCAATAAAGGTGTTCCAGGCCACATCTACTTCAATTTGGCATCTTGACTCAGGTCTTAATGAGGTATTCTGAGATCGTATAGTCCATTTTTGAGCTGGCAGTTCAATCCAACTACAGCCTACCACAGAAGTATCCACCATGAAACGAATGTCAAAATCAATATTAGTTTCATAAAATGAAGGATCCATCAAGCCAAATGTAGGTGGTTGTCTATCAAGGAGGCGCTTTGCTGCAGCAATGAGTTTCGGCAGGGCTACAGAGACTCTAGCAAATGTTATGTCATCATCTCCTTTATAAAACATGATTGAACGAGCTTTAATTAAACGAATTTCCAATACAGTTTCCTTGATATTATCTTTGTTAGAGCGTAAGTCTTCTAATAGAGCCTTGTTCAGATTGGTTTTCATATTGTGGCAAGATGACTCAGTAAAATTTAAGGGCACAGTAACATAAAAGTAAGGGGTAAATCCATGAAGATGGCAGCATACAGAGTTGCCTTCCATTGTAATGCCATACATGCGCATGATAGGGACAGGGCCAAGCTGGGATCCAGGCATGCCTGACATTGGTTGTCCTATGTAATGGTCTATATCCAATTGCTGGAACACCAGCTTATCCTGTTTGGGGTCCATAGATGGGGGAGGAGGTCGGGACCACTTGACGTTTGTCGTTTGATTCTCAGGCCCGTCGCCGATGACTTGTTGTATGTCAAAGTCATGGCTATCCATACCTGCCAACTGCTCTTCGAAACTGCAAGGAGGCTCATTGTCGTCGTCATCTTCATTTGGTTTAAACCTTTTGACCGGCGGTTTGTTAAATTGCTTTTTCCTATCCATATTCAACTGTCAAGTGCGTCGCAAAACTCAGCAGAACTGAAACGAAACATTGGTTAATCCGTAAATCAAGACACATGACGTTGGAATACAAGGTGCTAATAGAACAAATTATTTAAGTTACCAGAATTCTACTACAAATAATTCACTGAATTTGTGATAATGAATACGTTAGTCCGCTAAATAACAACTGAAAACATCATATTATTATGAAAACTACCGGTCGGTACACTACACAGTAGTCAGTCAGTAGCAAATAAAGCGCGAAAAATAATCGCGTTCGCTTTGCCTATCCTGTCAAATTTGACATTGACATTCCCTGTTAAGTTAAGCTGGGCATTCACGGACGCGCCGTTTGTCTCGGCGACAGATTGAAAGTATACAACTGGTTGGGTGTAATTTTTTGACCACATTCACGGGCGCGCCCAGCGCGCCACGCCATACCTCAACGGTGCGACATCACAGAGCAGACTGCACGTGTAGCACAAGTTGTATTTTCTTGCTTGTCACTCAGTGTGTCGCTATCGTTAGTCGTTACAGACTAGATAGAAAGGGATATCCGAGCGACAAATAAGTCGCGGAGCGGACAACATATGCTAGAGAACGTATTCACGACGACCCCATTTGGTTTGGCACGGAGGCGTGGTGTGTTCTAACGTTGAATTTATATTCATGATAGTTTCATCCATAAATCGATTTTGGCGCGGCGCTGCTCTATTCGAATTGTTGTAGCGGTCGTGAATGGCCAGCTCGACCAGTCAAATAACAAAGTGCCCACGAAACTACTCACGAACCAGGCGCAAACCACAAAGTTAAAGGTTAAGTTATTTATTTTATTATATATGAAAATGCGGTGCTGAATGTTTTTTCCTTATATTTGGTTGACATTGGGATGAATCTAGGTAGAAATATTAATAACCTGTACAAAAAGACCAACAAAAGACAAGTGTTGTACAGGTAAAGTGTTGCCAAATATGAATGAAATAGATATATAGTGATGTGGAAATGTCGATGTTTGAGTATCGACACTAACTATATGGACATGGTCGGTCAGGTCTTAGTTTGCTCTCTTCTTTTAAAGCAGGAATGTGTATTGTACCTAATTTTGCCGGTTTCTATCAAATAATAAAATTAGTTTTGCACATAGGCCTCATTTGTGGCAGGGACATTTATAATAGTTAGGTAGTTATTTAGTAGGTAGATACATTACATAGTTGCTGTCCCTTTCTGGCATCGTACCTAATCCCAAAACGGTTGGACCGATTTATTTAGACGCGTTTTTATTTTAAAAAGCTGAATAATTAGGAGTGATTTTGGCTAGGAATTATAAAAATCGTTTGGCCGTTTAAGACACAGCAGGTCTGAAATAAGGAGTCATCATTTATTAGATCTGGAATTAACACGTTCTTTAAAAAAATGCAACACTTAACATATAAAAGCGCGATATAAAATTATGAGTTAAAATGCCTCTCAAGCTAAAGTCAACGGCTTTTGTTTATTATACGAATGCAGACGAATAAAAAACATTTGTTTCCGAAATGATATTTTTACGGCGCATGACAAGTGCGATGACGAAGAGCGGCGCCGGCGCCGGCTCGGCTGCGCGTGATTCACCGGCCCACACCCAACACTAATTGAGCTGTTCAGTTTAAAATTAAACTGTATCTATGAAGACAATAACGGAAATGTCCCGCGTTCCTTATGAATGGTAAGAACAGAGGCCGTACTTTGAAATTGAAGTTCAAAGTTACGTTAGTTCCATCCCTGTCACTCGTCATTCGAGAGCAAATCGAGAGAAAGAGATGGAGCTAACGTAACTTCAGTCTTCGATTTTCAAAGTAGCCTCAGTACTCTTGTTTTTTTGTTATTAACCCCCGACAAAAAAGTGTGTTATCTGTGCACAGTCGAGTGAAGTTCATAAATATGTGTACACTTTAGTACCTTGTCACTGTAATCTCTGTCACAATGTACACCTTTGTCAGTTTAAACATGACTTTAAATAGACAAGGTACTAAAGTGTACACATATTTATGAACTTGATTGAAACTAGGTGTCTGTCTGCGTCAGCATAGCCCCCAAACGGGTAAACTGATTTGGACGAGCTTTTTTTTCAAGAAAGCTAGTTCTTTCAGGATGGTTCATAGCTAGGTATCATGAAAATAAGTTAAGCTATATAAGAGATATCAGCTCTCGAAGAAGGAATTTCCAAATATACTTTATTTTACAAACGGGAAAATAAAAAAGAACACATAAATAAATGAACAGCTTTAAAAACCCGACTGCATTTTATATATTGTAGTCGATAAAAAGGATTTATTGCCCTAAACATGTAGATACAAGAGAAGAAGAGAAGATACAATTACACAAAGACAGAGATATCCGGATATTAAAAACCCAATAGGACACAATACTCACAGGATACCTGTATATTGATATAACTAATTGTTATTTAATTTTTTACATTTTAGGTATCCTATGTCACCCGGGATGGTGAAAGGATTCTAACGATACTCGTACCCACACATCTAAAGGTGCGCTGTGCCCCACCGCTGCGTGAAATACGGTGTCGTTGCGTAAACAAAACATGGGGTCGTAGTAACAACATGGCGGCATTTTTGACGCACCGTAATATACGCACCGTCAAGCAGCGGTGAGCTGGGCCTCTATTCCCGACGGTAAAAAACGTATCGTCTTTGACCTGTTATGGTATTGTTTTTACGTCATCCGCCATGTAAATAAAAGCTATCAAAACAGTGACAATACGATAGCAGATCAAAAACGATATTGTTTTTACCGGGTTGAATAGAGGCCCAGGTCGCACCTTTATCGGCTCAGACGTTTAGAAGTTCTGGTGCAATAAAGAAACGTACATTCATACATATTGAACCCTGAAAACATTAAGTACACTCCTTTTTTTGGCAGTCGTGTAAATAGACAGAAACACAAAAGGTATGAACAAAGGCGAACTTATCCCTTTAAGGGATCTCTTCCAGTTCTCGTTATTATTATTTCAGTGGGTTTTGTTTTTTAAATTGTTACTTTAGTCTTTAGTTAAAGTCATAAACTTACCTTCACTGGGCCACCAAGACAGCCTCGTTCATTACTAGACTTCTTTTTTGTCATTTTTTTTTTATTTTTTTACCCATCTTCAAAGAACAGTATCTGACAAATAAATTTTAGTTTCGTCCTTGATATTGCTATAACTGACAGATATTTTTATCTGGGGGTTGAATAAATCGGCCATTCGATAGGTACTTTTAAATCGGAAAAGTTCGTATTCATCTTGCTTTCTCGGTCTGCGTTAGTAGCCTACAAAATACAATACGATACGATGTTCATGTCAAATGATTATGCACTATATGCAATGCCGTCTTTAACCAAAAGGGCACACGGGGCCTGTACCCAGGGCCTCCATACTCAGGGGGGCGCCGAAGGACCGACAATTTATTACCCATAATAAATTGAAGATCATAGTAGAAAAATGTTAGTAATAATTCGCTTTCTTTACTTTCCAAAAGGGGCCCCAAACTCTTGAGTGCCCTAGGTCCCCAGCATAGTTTAAGACGGCCCTGACTATATGGGATCTATTGCACTCGATAAAACCATTTGGCCCGCTGGCACGTACATTTTAAGCCTAGGTTAATAGGTTTATTTATACAAATTCACAGTTCTTATATGAATCAGAAATTCTTTAATAATTTAATCTGCGGGCCGCGTACTTATACTTGTCAAAAAGTGTCGGATGATGTATCCACATTTCGTCACGCGATAAACGCAGCCAAGCGGGCCTTATTCTCTTTGACGTGTATTGTTTTTAATTTGGCCGCATTACCGTCAAGTAAATAAGAGCTATCGTAACGTTTACGATACGATAACACGTCGAAGGCAATATGGTTTTACCCTGAAAAATAGAGGCCCCTCTGTTGTGGACTATTGTTTGGGCAGGGGTGTGATTCTCTCAACAAAGACGGTCGGATGGACGGACGAGTGAATGTCCAAGCGGCGAGTTTAAGTAGTCTTGTCAGAGCGAATAAAACACAATTTAGCGCATGCATTTTCGGGTCCATATTGACTCTCATAATTAGTTTTATTCATAAACTGTTATTAGTCATAATCATCGGAATTCATAACGCATTTTATTCAGTAAATGTTACTTTTTCAGGATTTTAATAATTCAAACCTAACCTAACCTAGCCTTATCTACACGTTGAATATTTAAGAACTTCTAAAAAGTTTACTGTTCCAGCGATAATAAAAATTATGAATAACAATTTTATGAAAACAAAATGATTATGAACAAAAAATGTATGTGAAAAAATGCGCTCCCTGCATTTTCAATTTGGCAGCATGGCTTATCGAACGTATAAGGCTTCCTAATGGAGAACGCACGGGCTAAAATGCGTTTCTTCGCTCGGACGGGACGGGACTATTTAAACTAGCTACGATTTCGCTCGTGCGGCGGATCGTCCACCGTTTTTAAGAGAACAACACCCCTGCATACTTCTATACAAATAATTGCCGTCTCCTAGAAGCTAGGCGCTACACACAAAGAAAGACGGCAAGAATAAAATTAAAGACCGAACTCTGTTCTACAAATCTTTTTTTAAACACTTTAGTCATCGAGTAGGCATGTGTTTGTTTAGGAAACGAATTACTAATTGGAATGAAGCTGAAAAAATCGTCATCTTCAATTTTACAGAAGTCATAAAATTGTATGCTCCACGCTTTTATTTACAGTGCTCTGAAGATTTCCTACACTTCTCGTTTAAAGTACTTAAGTAAGTATGATTGTTTGTCTTTAATCGTCGTTCGGCACTTCAGGTAGGTATGTTATGTTATGGACTGAGGCTTCTTGTTATTAATAAATTATTAAGTACCTAATGTGATGTAGGTACGTAGACGATATACTACCGTATCGTTGTCATCTGTATACCTCTATAACTCATTATCATCATGTCAGCTGAAAGACGTCCACTGCTGGACATAGGCCTCCCCCAAGGCTCTCCACTCAGACCGGTCTTGCGCTTTTCGCATCCACCGCTTTCCCGCGATCTTTACAAGGTCGTCACTGCATCTTGTTGGAGGCCTGCCTACAGCTCGTCTCCCATCCCTCTATAACTGCGACTTACTAACAAAGACTTTTCGAATCTGCGTGCAATAATTCTGCTATTAGCCTTTAGGGCCCTGCTCCCGCGCACCACGCGATAGAAGAAATATAGACCCTTGGTAAAGAGCAGGCCCTAAACAAGATGCATTCGACGTTCGTTATCTTTATTGAAGTAAGCGGTCAGAGTCATACATTTTGACAGTTGTTGAAAATCGGTTACGTTAGCGTTAAGCAACTTGCCTAGCGTCAGCGTACCTACCGACCGAATCGGTAAGCGCAAACCGCATACGGTACCGTATTGACAGGGAACGGCAAGGGGAAATGACAAATAAAGTGTTTATAAAATATAAGGTTCATGTTCGGACCTTACGTTTATGAATAAACTTTCTGCTAGGAGCCCTGCGGAGTGCGTCAGTGTTCCGGGAACGCGATAGCCGCCTGAATGAGTTTCCATTACGCTGATGAGTCCGTCATCTAATAATACCTACATGACGAATGCTCCCGTTTAAACTATTTCATTCATAAACTGAATCAAACGGAGTAATTCAAGGAAAGGCTGAAAGATCAGAAAATAAACGATTTTTAATTATTACTAATTGAATTTATCACTCACTGCATTGGCGAACCAATGTTGTGTCAATGTGTGTGTGTGTGTGTGTGTGTGTGTGTGTTTGTGTCAGTGTTGTGTACTTCTACTATTACTTATTCTGTGGTTGTGTGACAATGGTACTCAGAAATAAACTTATACAACGTAACGTAAGAGCATCCGCCATTGTGTAGTACATAAGTAATAAAAACTCACATGACCGCTGGGGTTCGAACTTGGGACCTTATCATCACGAGTCTACCGACACCCTAATCCACCAGGCTAATGACGCTCTTTTTTATTTATATATTTTATATTGCGTTTGTGATGGGCATGGTCGAGTCCCATAGGTTAGGGCCTAGCCTTCAAAATATTTGACTCTCGGGCATGACATTAGCACGCGAATAATCGAGCAGCTGCCACTTACAAACAAAAGTCGATGTTACTTTAACTGATAGGTTCATCTCTCCCAGATTCCCCCTCACCTAGGAGATATCCTTTCCCGAGGTTCAAGCAATTTCCATACGAAATGTCTTCAAAATGGGTTCAGTGGTTTAGCTATGAAAGCGTAACCAACCAACAAACGCAGTAACTTTCGCGTTGTTTTATAAAGCTACAAATTACAATTTACAGGTTACAAGCTTCCATTTGACACAACCTTGACCAATGACGACCATTTTTGTTGGATTTCATGGCCTGGTTGCAGGGACCTTTAAGCCACGTCTTTATTGGGTAATATTCAATTTCCTTTCAAAGGGTTTTCTCCACTTCATCAATGACGACCAGCCATTTGAGCAGTGTTGCCAGTTTAGACCAGAAAAAATGTTACTTGTAGCTTTATTCTACGGGGTAAAACAATATTGCCTTTGAGGTGTTTTTTTATTGTTTTAACTAAGGCCAAAACTCGGTAAAATCATATTATCTTTGACGTTTTTCCATATTGTCAACGTTTTGATAGCTCTTATTTAGGTAAGTACTTTACAGTAATGGCAGCCGAATCATAAAAAAAACCAAAACACGTGAAAGGCAATATTGGTTTTTCTCAGTTAAATAGAGGCGTTTTCATAGATATTTAATGACTATTACAGGAAAAATACTACTTTTCAGAACAATAGGCAAAAATAACAGAAAAAAGTCTGTATTGCATACAATTTTTTTAACTAAGTAGGTAGTCTTATTTTTATTTAATTTGTAATTTTTTGAATGAATTTGTTTCAACAACGGGAGTTATTTACTTTGATGATGTCGTGCTGAGTGTAAGACGGTGCTGAGAAGGAGTATACGTCAATTTAGTGAACACTTGGGTTTACAATATTTGAGACGGCGTGAATGTGAATATGAGAAAACTGTTTTACAAATAAAATGCATGATGATGATATAACTATGTATAAAAGACGATTATACTTTCAAGAATGTTGGCAAGTACATATAATTGGTGTAAACCGTTCTTGTTCAATGAAATAATGATACTAAAAATTATATACACACACCACGGGTAAAACAGCAAACTTAATCATCTCGTTAAAGGACTAGTATCTTGACTGCTAGATTCAATAATGTCCGTCAATAAAACCCGTGATAAATTCAATTTGATAGACTCTTAATAAAACAGCAGCATCACTGTGTTCCATTGTTATTTCTATGTTTATTACATTGCTTTGATACACTTGTTACTAGGAAAGTCTGGGAGTCGTATAATACAAGTAAATATAATAACTTAAAACTTACGTTTATCGTCATCGTTGGGCTTAGTATGAATGAAACAAAGATGAAATTGTGATATCTTATCTCTGCATGTCTCTTTTTCTTCAATACTAGTATCGTATAAGGAATACTTTTTATTCTTGTTTTATTTGCTAGACTCGCTATGGTAAGGTTGCGGTATTGCTTGAGAATGTCTCTATTACTTATATAAATCACGGAAACATACACGAAAATAACATTTGTGGACCTTGTGAATATTTTTTTTGTAATGTAAACGTTCAGAAACGTTCGGTGCTTACCGGTGCCGTTTTAGTAATGGTAGTACCTCGTGCAAAGTCCTTTTACCATGTTATCCTATAATCTACAGCCAAGCAGCAGCGTTCGAATTGTTGTCATCTCCATCGCCAACTCTAGCGAAAATTACACATTTCGGGTTCAATATTTTCAAAAAGTAATGTTTTTTAAAAGCGAATCATTGATACCTTTCTTTACTCGTACATGTATCGGGAGGTATGTATACCTAACATGTAACCGAAAAAAATATTGTTATCAATATTTAATTTTAACATTTTGTCGGCGTAATGTAAATGTATAACTATGCCAAATAACAGCTTTGTAGTACCAAAAGCCTGAGGAAAACCGGACAGACGAACAGATGGACATGCTGAAACAATATGGGTTTCTTGTTGGATATGTTAAGTACCCTAAAAACCATTAAGAGTCCGTATATAAATTTATAGCGCTGGTGGTGTTTCAGCTGGTTTTAAGTGATCTAAGCTTCGTTTTCATTCACATCCAATTGGCAAATCTAAAAAATATTCGTTCGAATCTTCTATTATTTGTTACTTATTATTTTTTTAAATGTAATATACCAACTATACTCTTGTATTCAATTTCTTATTTCGACTTAGTTAAAGTCGAAAACGTTTGTAGAATAACGATCATTTACTCTAAAAATAATATTAAGCATAGTGCATCCAACCGCAACTGCATACATGCACCGACTGAGAATCGGTGCCATTATGAAGTCCGAATATAAATATAGACATCAATGATTCGTGTAACGATTTGTAATGGAGCATGATTGACTGCACAAATGGAATATTGTCAGCCAGTGCATCTACATAGTCGTGTGTTACGCATAGCTGCTACATATACGATTAGTTTTGGGTTTCCAAAACCGTTTCACACGATCATTTCGCGATGACTTTGCGTTACATACACACGTGCACTTAGTCTCTGAAGCATTTAGTGCTACCGAAATATGTGAAAGCTTTTTTGAGTAATGTTATTAATTATAATTAAGTTTTGCGCTTCTCTAAGGTCGATCCTTTGGTCCTTAGTTAAAAATCGTAACCATAGGTTTAATCTGTTAAAAAAAAAAGCATAGGCTAAATCGTCTGTCTGTTACAGAGCTTGAGCAATATTTACCACATATGTATCACAGTTTCTAACTTTACTATTAGTTGAGTTAAGTGCAGATCAAAACCCCCCCTTTATTCTCTCCCCCTTCAATATCCAAAATTAATTATATTAAGATATCGAAGCTGCCAAATAATATGTAGGTATATGTATAAACTTTTTTTGTATTTTAGTACAATGTATGTTACGTAGCAGGTATGTACCTAGGTTATATATTTTGTGAGTGAAGGGCTAAAGTCGTCCAAATTGCATGAAAGTTCAATAATACTTACTACTACCAGGCAAAGCTTTCGCGACTACAACCCTTTAGCTCGATCTTAGCAAAAATATGTTTGCATAAAATTATGATTAACTGAAATAGAAGCTCGTGTGTCGCCAACGATAAATAAGAATGAACGCGACAGGGGCAATTGGCTGGCGACGAAACCTAACCAATTAGTTAATTTGATACCGAGTTGCGAGTGGCTTCTTCGCACATCTGTTCTGCGTTATGTCCACCGTTTACGTTTTATCCGTTACTGAGGAAAATTGGCACCATTTTTTGGGTCAGTTCCGAAGAATCAGTCATTATGTGGGTGTGAAATAAAATATAGAATGTTCGATATTCGATATATATCACGCAACTTACAACTCTGGAGGTTACGATTACGACTTAAGTAAAAAAAGCTTCCTGTTATCGTTCAGATCACGTTCTGTTCGACGCGAAGCAACGTGTCAACATAGTTTTAGTGTAGGTAACTATTTTGTCTTTGTTAACACGACTTAACAATCAACCAAGTTCACATCTGCGACGTCGAGTTCTCCGTATCGATAATTGAATAAACTCATTCATTATTACGGAGTAATAAAACTGGCCGCACAAGAGCTTTGGTTGTGTCGTTTAACGAGTTCAACCAGCTGCATAACTTGGCTATCTTTATTAGACTTGCATGTGACCCTGGGGTTTCAGGAAAGTCACTCGCCGGAGGTACCTACTCGGGCGTATATCGGAGCCGATGCTCTAAACGATAATGTGGCCATTTAGAACGCTCACACTCGTAAACTAAACCGGCACAAAGACAAAGTCTGACTCTGAGATAAGAACCAATTGCATAAAGGCGACAATTGTGCCAGAATAGCAATTAGTCGTGAGACAGGATGCTGGGAGGTAGCGCGGTATTAGGTGAGTATGCGGATCGCAATGCGGCGAGGTGGGCCTTATCTTATCTAGGGAATGTGCCATCCCTTGCGGCGCAGTGGGCTGCCACTTAGCGCTAACTCACAAAGGGCGAACAAACTTTTGTTACACAAAATCAATAACATTTATCTCGCTCACTTCGTGGACATAACGGGTACAGCTCGTCAAAAAAAGGTGACTTTGTATCGTAAATCTTCGACAGTGCCAGACTTATTGAAGAATTATAATAATTTTATGGCATTCGAGTAGGTATATTCGCTACCTGATCCCGAAACAGAGGTAATGCCATCACAGAAGGATTTTAATATACAATTTTTATACCATTGTTTTTGACTATAATAGTTTTATTTAAGAGAATAGGAATGTATTTATTTTTAATGATTGGCAACATTGCCTAACAATAGGATAACTTGGATAAATATTTACAAATCCGTAAGGTTACTTTCTTGTTATGATGATTTTATTATTTGGTAATTAGCTTTTTATGTGAAAAAGAACTGCATTTATAAAACATTTCTAAATTCAAAGTATTCATCTTGACAGACCGATGTGCACGAAGGTATTGCATTACGTGACAGTACGGGCAGGACAGCTGCCTCAAAGGGCATAGCCCTGTAAAGTCACCCCCACACCCCTCAAACAGGAGCGCGAGAAGACTCACCGTCCTACGTGACAATAAATTTCTCAACATTTTCATGCCCTATTTACTTTAAAACGCAATCGTTTAATATAAAATGCAGACGTTTATATTATTTAAATGTCTTCATGTTCATTCATGACTTTACAACTAGTGCGTTAATAAACATGAATAAAAACTTTAAAGAATACTTGAGCTTTTAGGGATCCGACGCAAACGAATGAGAATAAATTCATATGTTTTCCTACCCTTCTGGTCTGATATCTGCTGCACCTATAGGTATTCGACATTGGGTTCTATATTTCTAAGAAGTTCTTATGCAGGTTAGAATACAATTTTCGCTAATAAGTAAAACAATAAGTACATTTAATACATTATACTCGTAGATTAGCTTCAATATAATGCATGTAGTATTTCCTGTTGCCTGAGAAGGAAAAAAAACGCTAATTTATTATAGTAATTCACTCATTTAGATAGGTAACATTACGTTATGAAACTTACAACTTAGATTATTCATAAGATTAATTACAGCATGCCACGGTAGAAGTTTAAAACGTCACGGAATCCTCAGATTGGGGTGCGGTTAATTCTTGCCAGTGTTGCAATTGAGCGAGTGTAGCTCAGCCGCATGAGATTAATCGAATAATGCGACAAAAACCGTCTTCACCAAGAACGGGTATGATAGATGCCAAGAACAATTAACATTTATAATTGATCTTGAGTAGTAATTATCAAATACATGATGGTGACTAAAATATGGATGGTTCCTAGAAGCTTGTCAATTGAACCCCATCGTGGGACTGACTTTAAGATCGACCACGTTGGCATTTAGGGTACTGATGGCATTCGAGAGAAGCATTTAGCGCGTATGTGGTTAATTGTTTTTACTGAATATATAATTACAAACAAACACTGACGTGACTAACTTTACGAAAAATTGAGGAGTAGTTAAATTGAAATATTTTTGATAACAAAACCTATCCTTAAATTTATACATTATTGTATTATAACGGTAAAGCATGACGCATTCAATTATTAAAGCAAACAAATCATGCAGTTGTGGTTAATCAACAGGAAAATAAAGTTGAATGTACCATCTCGTCTATATATTTGAATTGACATTATTTCTGCCGCTAATAAATAATAATAACGTTAGCCCTATTTAAGTTAGTTGTTTTGAAGTATAGATCGAGGTGGCAAAGGTCTCGATAAGACATAATTATGTTGGTAGGTACGCTTGATAGGCTTCGTCTAGTCGCCGGATGCAATTACGTACTTAGTTGCTCTGATTTGCGATGTTATTGCATCAAGAACACATTTTTTATACATTTCTAGGTATATAAAGAAAAATAAAAGTTATTATACATAGCTAGTTTAATGACCCGTTACAATAAGCATAAAACGGATCTAAAGGAAATGGGAGATAAAATGGACATTGAATTGTTTCTTATCAAGTCATTGGGAGGTTAGAAAAAGTCACCAGATATGAGACTGAACTGTGGCCTCCTGTATCATTAGCGCAGCATGTGCTCATTAAAGCTGCTGTATAATTCGAGAATGAATCATTGTAATATTACAACTACGCTATTTAACGCAGTAATTCACACAAAACGTAAAGATTTCACGTCGATTAAAGTTTAAATTAGTGACGTAGACGCAAGCGAGTGGTGGTGCTTATTCTCTTGCACAGTAAAGGGAGTTCGCTCAGTTAGATCTGTCTTACTCGATCCCTGCGGGCGATCATGTGGCGATTAACGATATTTACCAAACTGTAGAAGAAATAGTGTAGAGGTATTGTATCTTAGTCCTCAGGGTCGGTTTTCCTTCTCCGTTGCATTAAAGCACCCCGCATGGGTACTTGAAAGTGTTTTATACATTTAATTACCTTTCAAAGTCTTAACTACTGACTTATTATGTGCCTTATCGGCTTAGTTTAACTATAAATATAGCGCGTGACGTTACAGGCGATTAGACATGTTACCATGAAACGGGCGTGGGCGGGAATCGCTACAGGCGTATTTACCCGATCACGATCGTGCGTCAATTTGCTTAACTACTGTCGTCACAACCTTTCATAAACAGCAAAGATAATTGCAACGTTGTTTCACCCTTCTGTTTGCCTTTACATTTGCTAAGGTTTGTATTGTGGCTTGGTTGCGTGTTAGATAGTCTAGATACGTCATTTCTGTTTGCGTCATCTCGCTATCCAGTCTGTTAGGTACCTCAGCAAATTATTTGATTAATTGTATCTACACAGTTAAGTGTAAAGTCACTGTGGAGATTATATTCTTGAGCCATAGACTCCGTTGACCAACGAAAATATTTTCGTTAATTAGGTCAGTCGTACAAATAGTTGTCCCTATTCAGCAACAGCACACACATACGTCGATAACAGACCTATGTATGTAGTATGTCTCTTGCTTGGTCCATTGAACAATCAAACGCCTACGTACGTTTGGACTATGGCGGCGACTTCGCTGACAGGATAGCAACCAGCCTCCTGTCGAACAGTGGTGTCTACCAGAGGGCAAGACTTCAGCTTGCCTTCTTTAGACACCACAGGGACGCGGCCATAGACTCAAACTCTTATGTGGCAAACAGGATTGTGTTGTCAAACGGCGGACTGCCGGATGACGACCAAGATCTGGAGAGGGTATACATCAGATTCTGCTTGGAGAAGGGACTGGACCGGGAACTGGTAGAGAGAGACCTGGTGAACGCTCGCTCAGAGTTAAACTCGAGGTGGCTAGCGCAGAAAAATGCAACCAGGAGGAACTTTGACGAGTTCCACGGTCTAAGGCAGTCGGTCTCGAGCCCAGGACCACAGGCCGGATGCGATCCTGAGTGCACCATTCTCTAATCAGCGTCTGAGGTAGACCTTTCGGCCCCCCTTCCTTCCAATCCTCAAACCCTCGTACCTGTATCCCGCCTTTAAACCCCCAATTTTCTTCTCCCTCATCCCAATCCCAACCCAACGCACCCCTTATCTTGTAGGATGATGCAATAAGTATTACCATTATAAAATCTTCCAAACCCTTACTCCCATCTCTAACAACCTCTGTTTTATCCTTCTTTGTATTAACGTAAGTACATCTATGTTAACCCAGAGCTAGCTCTAACTTTCAGTGTATAACATACACTTAAGGTTAGAGTTAGATATATTCCTGACGCACGCACCTCCCGAACACCTAACGGGTGTCGGTAGGACGGGGGATGGGGAATCCTGCAGCCTCCTAAACGGGAGAATGACTTTCTCTCCCGGCCCTTCAGCACTGGCTGGGGTAAGGTTCCGCGCGCGATTCACTGGTCCCCCGTCAAATTGACACCGGCCCTCCCATTAAAAATGTATAGGCTAAGTTGCAACGGAAGAGGTCACAAAAGAGGGCAGCGCAAGGAGACCCGCGCAAAAATAGTATCTCCAGGCAAAAGAGAAAGCCTCAAAAAGGGTAGCCCCACCCATAAAGATGGTATCAACAGCCACACAAGTGGTCCTAAAAGATCTCCGACCCAACCCTTCCATTGTCGGGCAAAAGAAAGGAAGCCCGTAGTCTGTAAGCATGCATGCGTCAGGATTTCCACTCCGCGACTCACATAGCTATAAGTCTCCCCCCCATCCCAACCCCCATTCCTATCCCCCCTAACCCCGCGGATAAGTAAACGGAGGAACGACTTTCTCCTCCGGCCTTTCAGCACTGGCTGGGGTAGTATCCGCGGGAGTCTAAATTCTAGTTGGTAATAGGGGCATTGGTGTTTTTAGCCGGTGCGAGCCCGGCAGTACCTGGGCCCTCCATTCCCAGGTCTCCGGAAGGGATTTTCACCTCTGCCCCTTTTTCTTAAAAGCAAACAAAAGCAAGGACTTTTGTCTTTGGCCCCTCAGGCGATTACCAACAAAAAAAAAAAAAAAAAAACGCCTACGTAATCGGCTGATGGAGCCATAAATCACGTCTCGGTGTCCTCAGAAGGGAAATAAAGTCAATTCAACCGACCTTCCCCAACGCCCACTCGTCCCTCGTTTTATCCATTTTCTTCCTCAATCGTTTATAATGCTGGCAAGTCTCATCATCCCGTCTGTTAAGTGCCTTCTATATAGAGCTTTTTTGTGTTTGTAGAAACTACTTTGTCACGATGAACAGTAGCATCGCTACCTACGTCATCGCGCCGCTTAAAAAGACAACGCAAGGAATTCTTTTGAATATTGGGTTTATTAAAAGTATCTTCACTTAAATAGTTATGATTACTCACTAAAACCAATTTTCAAACATTTTTTTTAAACTGCTTTGCTATCTCCTTTTCTCCTCTCTCAAAATGGTATTTGTATATTTGCCGTCTGGACGCTACCAGTCTGGCCCAGCAGCCGTTTGAATTGAGCACACACGCACCCGTCGTGGCTGTCATGGCGCAATAAAGCGAAAAAATTAATACTAAATGTCATTTGATTGAGACTGAAATTAGGGACTGCATACTGCACAATGACCCAATGATGTTTGACGAGACAAGTAAAATGATCTTCGTCAATTTAAATTAATCAAGGCTCCTGCTCCATTATAGCCAGCGACATAGATCCTAAGGTTAATAAGCTGTATGGACCAATCAGCCCTTTTGTTGAGTGTTGATGAAGTGCGCGATTGGTTGACACATTTCATTGATTGGCCATCAGTTGTAACTCGGTTGATGGTAACTTTTTTGTTTTTAATATAAATGTGTTATGTACATAGGACTAGAAATATTAGAAACACATTTCCGCATGGTTTCATTACTACTACATATCGTTGCAGCTGACGGCACACGTAGCTTTTAGATAAATTAAAAACACTACCAAATCGTTTTAATAGTGCTTAAACTGCAAGCAAGCTGCTCGTTCCCACTTATCCATGGCAGCAGCAGTTACTAAATAAGAAATGGTCTCCAACGGCGCTCGCGTTGGCAGAAAATGCGGCGAATATTACTCTTTGGTCACTTTTGTATGCAAATACGAGTATGATATTTCACGCACCATAAAGCAATGACGCATGGAGGCTTACGCTCCCAAGGCAGTTCGGGCAGCGCGCCAGTTCCCCACTTTTTGAATTTGTTTGCTGTTGCTAATAAATTAACTTTGTACGCAACAAATAACATGCGACGACTAGAGAAAGAATGTAGGCGACTTCTATTGTAAAAATGTTTTTACTGCGGGTCTGCGGCATTATATTGTCTGCAATTATCGTTGTGGCGCCGGTTTATTTGTAGCGTATACTAATGAAATCGTGTGTGAGTTAAAGCATTAGCATTGTAGATATGCGAGGACAAAATAAGATGATGTATGTGCGCTTCTGAAAAAGCTGTGTGGATTCCCGCCTAGCGGCGCGCCGCCCGCCTCACCCGCTCGCCCGTACAAGGCCTGGCGTAAAAACGCCGCCGCGGAGCCTCCGTCATTCAACGAAACGGCAAATGAATGAGTCAGAGGGGCGCCCACGCGCGCCTCACAAAAAGACAAAAGCTTTTAATACGGTGCCAGTACACTGCATTATATTTGCTAATGGCAATACTCGCGTCTGAGTGCAAGAAAAATAAATTGTATAAAATATAAAGCAAGACTGCGATTAAGAGCGGTATTTATACCAGGAAGTCAGCGAGCGATGGCGATGGTTTCCTTATAAGGCGACGAGGGTAGAATAGATTAGGATGACGAAACGGGCCGATGACACAGAGGTAATGTCTGCATAAGGTAAGAAATTGGAGTAATCATGTTGGGCACAGATTTAATAATGTTACCTAAATAAGTGTTTTAGGTCCCAATAATCTGACGAATCCACTATGTAGCAAACTCTGGTATGTTTACTATTACTTACGTCCATCGAATATGAATAAAATGAAATGCGCCATTGGCTGTCCATTAAATAATTCCCTTCAAGATTAATTAATAGCATATTGATTGATGGCATTTAAATACAATGTGAATGAAGAATGCCCAGGACTAGGACTGTTGAATGTGATTAAATATTCTGGAGCAGTAGGAATTAATATCACTAAATTGGCCGCAGGTAATTGGTGTTATTAGTGGGTCGTTAGTCGTTACAGCGCAGCGCCAGCGCGCGGGCCGCGCAAGTGTCGCGGCCTGACTCGTCGCCGCCATCCGGTGCGCGCGCGCACGTCCCTCCACGCGAAATGAATATATTCAAGAAAACGAAGTAAAAAGTAGCGTTTTCTTTCATCAGAAATATTGATGAACAATCGCGATCAAGGGTCTGCATGGTTCGGCGTGCCATCTCCGGTGGATGGGCAAGCATCTGCTCAGGACACTACAAAAACTACCAACACAATTCTCTCAACTTGCCTCAAACTCAAATTCTCACGTGTTTTACCAACAACGTATCTTAAAGTCGATCAGTAAAAGGCAGCTGTAGCATCCTTTTTAAATAGGTACCACCACTGGTTTAAAAACAGGCTTATAGTAGCATCGTACCTAGGTACTTTGAATTATAATTATATACATATAGAAGAAGTTGGCCTCATTCTAAAACCATTTAAATAAGGTTTATGAACAGACAATTTAGGACTTTTTTGATGTTATTATTCATTAGAGACACATTTCAGATTGGAGTTTTGATTTTCAACATTAATTGGACATTAGGTTATATTCATCAAAAGTTATCATTGCGTCTGAACTTTGCAACATAAAGTTATTCAGTAATTAGACTGTTTTAATTATTATTTTCACAATTCTATCTACACTGGACCGCAAAACCCAGTATCACACTTTTAAAGAACTTGTCATATAAAGTGTGATACTTAGTTTTGCGGTCCAGTATATAATGAAAAGTTGTGGGAAATAACAATAGACTACTCCAAAACCTACGATCTTGAAAAAACTCCCCCAATGTATCGCATGACTTAGATAGAAATGGTAGGTAAATATTAGTATAAAGTTGATTCTGAAAACCTATTCACAACGTTTTATCAGTCCATCTGTACCCCTAGCATGTATACGATATACATACATATAGACATGGTATTCATCTATCTTCATGTCGTGTGATCAGGTGATGTGTATGTGAGACACGCACTAAACGCTTCACCCAAAATTTCACAGACATTCCGTTTATATGTGAATTCTTACTGGCCTGTACTTGCTAGGACAAGTTTACGCCTTGAACATTTGAATGTTTAAAGAAAAAGTAGACAGCGACATACGTACGGGCTTATAAATATTTTTCATATCACCTACTCGGAAAGGGGACTTTTCTTCCCTGCTAGGAGGGATCAAAGTGGCACTTTTCTGTTCAAGGACATTTTGTTGCCAAATTTGATAATTGTTGTTAAGTGCGATAATTTCCTGTTGTTAAATTTGATAATTTCAGCATTTCTAGAATGTGTGAATGATTAAAATTATTTCCACCTTGGGCATCCCTCACTACGCTCAGGATTCTATTTAAGAATCCCTCGCTACGCTCGGGATTCAATTGTAGAATCCATCACTTCGTTCAGGATTCAATGTACGCCCTCGCCTTAAATATGTCATTTTGCTCCCTTGTGACACAATCTACTATTCTTGGATCGGGAAAACGCGTATAAAACTAGTTTTTCATAATATCTACAACATATAAAAAAATCGGACTAGGTTTAAGGGAACAGAAACGTTATCACATGTTTAGCTTCACATCCTCTTAAAAACTGCGTTCTGCTTGACGCTGACATCACACGCGCGAAAGAGTATTTTTATGTCTCGATGTTAAAAATCTACTGCTACGAGAAGATATTGACGGTAAGCATACGCATTGGACACATCGAGGCTACGTCGGCGTATCGAGATCTTACTTATCAAAACGGCGTTCAGAGGTCTTCGATATACTTACTGATTGATTGGTCTGATAACAGTGATTACAATTTATTTAATAATTTATAGGCTATTATGTATTCGAGAAATGTCGTGTTCAGCAGTCGGTTGTTAGTAGTCGATGTATTAGCATTAACGTCCTTTGGCGAGCCGCCGGGGCTGGCGCCGCGTCGCGCCGATCACATTAGAACACGGGAAATTACACGGCTTGTTGAGATAACTATGAATATTATTACACTCTTTACCACATAATTGTATAGCTGCGCGAGAAAAATCACTGCACGTATCAGACAGTGACGCAGCGACATTATGGTTCGTCGTTGAAGTTTCACCATATTTTTTACGAGGTGGTCAGCGTCACTATCTCGCGGCCTATTGTCACATTATGTATTTACTTATTGACTTTGGCTTAGTCATGATCATGTCATATCATATCGCTGGGTTCGATGCGTTAAACATCACAAGTAAGTCCTGATTAATATGATGCGATAAATTTGAAGCCTCACTGTAAATATGCGAATCAATTAAAACTTGAATTAATCGTTTTCAAGAATTAATGTAATTCATCCGTGATATAAATTTATTGAAGCGATCTCTCGGGTTCTAACTTGGCGTAGATTACTAAATAAATATGCGATAACGATATAGATTACCTGTAATATGTTCTACGTGTATAGGTAGTGGTTATGGTGGTATTTAATCCAGCTTAGCCATGGATTGTTTGTAAACTCGTCCAGTCCGGTGCAGGCAGGCCAGCCGACTGCCGCCACGGGATAAGACCCGCAACTGGCCGTTTTATCGTAAGATTGGTGATTTGTGAGACCATTGGATTAGATGGGCACTTGTAAAAGTATTACGACAGTTAACAAAAAGGTGAGTTGACTCTTTTTTAATAACAATGAAAATGAATTCGCTTCAACCAAACTTGAAAAGTCTTCAAATGACTTTACTTACTTACCTACTTAAATATGTACAAATTCAACATGATTGACATATTTGAATGGAAAATAATTACAAAAGATTAATAAAGGGTGCCTACATTTTTAGAAAAAAAATTAATTAGACTGACAGCTGCAATTCATTTTACTAAAATTATTAAAATACAATAAATATTTTTACGGAACACGTTGTTAGTCCATTCATAATAACAGTTAGTATACTACCTACCTAGTTATTTAGTTTTTAATAACCGTTTAGTATTTTAAGATAATCAGGTATTGTGATTGGATTAAGGTGGTCTGCGCACGCGTCGGCGCACCGGCTGCGCGTAAACAAAGATAATAAGCGCCGCCAATGATCTATCTTGTCTATCTGCGGTGGCTAGTTATTACAGTGCCATTATCACTTTAGTATAGTTAATCACACCGGTCGATAATGTTAGATAATGATCTGCGTCTTACAAGGCACAGCACGAGTGATTGCTTGTGCGCAGCTTGACTCGGGGATCTTAAATAAATACATAGTGAAACGGATTTGATTCTAATTTTATTATGAGTTACCGCCGGTAGAAGTCACAAAGTAAGGTTGTCAAGGATTATTGACGGTCTCATCATTTTTATCAACACAGAGCAAAAAGTACTGCAGGGTTTTTCTTAAATAAATACCCTAAGGGGTTAAGATGGAGGGTAGAAGGTTGTATTAGAGTTGGTTATCTTTAAAGAAACATGAATTTTCGTAATACGAGTAAGTCTAATATTTACATACATTCACATATTTACTTTCACGCCTGTTTCCCAATGGGGTAGGCAGACATTATGGAACACCATTTACAGTTGCACCGGTCCAAACATTATAGGACCTTGTCTATTTAATGCCATGTTTAAACTGCTATACATGAATTGTCACAGCGATTAAAGTGACAAGGTACTGAAGTGTACATATATTTATGAACTCGACTGTACAACTTTCGGTTCATCTACATTTATCGACCTCTTCATGCTTTTAATAGTTATGTATCAAAAGTAGTAGTAGGTGAAGGGTTTTATCATTTTCGAAGAATATTAAATTTGGTCCTTAGACCATTAACTGCAGATGAAAAATATTAGCGTTGTCTATCCCAAAAATAATCATTGGGGGGTAGAATAGGCGCGACATATGTATGTATATGAGGAGGTCAGCCGTTTAAAGTAAGATTCATAAAACAATGTATCTACATCAGTTTTTAACAGGGGTTCCAGTAAAATAGGAGCTCAAAATATTTGTCTCTCCTTGCAAAACAAAAAAAAAATGAATTTTCCTAATAGGAAATTCCCGTTTAGGTTTCTTATGTATCATTATTGAAACATCGGAAATATACCTGAAAATAATAAGTAGGGCAAATTAAATACGGTTATTATTGCAACGAGCAGTGCTGTAGATAAACAAATTAATAGTAATTGGTGTTAGATATTAATAGTATTAATAATCGGGGTGCACAGAGAGACGCTGTTGCCTGAAGTGGAGGTGCGTCCTTTACCGTATTGATAAAGCTAATGCTATTTATCTCGGCACTAACTAGGTGCCCGAGCGTATGTTTTACACGGCTGTATACCGATGCTATTCATAATTACTGTTATTTCTCATGGAGTCGCCGACGTTGAATAATCAGTCCGACCGTCTCGCCCTGTATGGACGTTGATTGGAACCGATTCAGGTAGTCGAGTCACGCAAACTCGTTAACTTCATCAGGAAAAAGGCTGTATTATACTAAGCTGTCATTTTGAACCATGTAAACAAGGCTTAATCACGCATACTTAATTTTTGCTCAGGTCATGTCAAATTAAACACAGTACAGTCGCACTACAAAATTGGAGCAGCTAACTCAGCCCTTCATAATATTATAATGTCGACATTAAAGTACAGATAGTCGTCAGTTTAAACACTAGTACGCGGTAGGACTGCCTATAACATGTTCACATTAAACCTTAGAGGAATATGTTATGATTTTGAAACAGTTAAACTGGCTTGTAGGAGTGACTAAACTCCTTGTTATGTCAGTAATTAGGCCGAAGCTAACGACATCCACACGTACAATCAACACTGTTGCCGACTACGTCATCGATAATAACGGTTTCAGTGCTCAACCAGACTAATAATCAGTGAAAAAACCAGACGTGGAATTGCGTAAGGAAAACTTTCGAATGTTTCAGTTGCATGTCAAAAGTCGTGAAAGTTTTTGAAGTGGCTAAAAGACAAGTCGGTTGTCGTTCAGCTGTCGCTTGGACACCCTCGGGTCGCTGGTGCGGAGTGTTGGCGCTTGGCGCACTGGTGGCAGTGGCAGGGTGGCGCGGGAGGCTGTCGGAACAGGTCCGGCGCACGCGCGGGGCAGAGTCGCGCGGCGGCCGGCAGTCGCAGCGGCCATGGTCTGCACTCAGTGCACGGGCCGCCTCGCCGCCGCAAGCCTGCGTGCGCGAAGCCCTCGCGACTACTTCGCACTGACCCGCGCATGATTACGCTGTATCACGCCGTAAACAAATCTTCATCTAAAAAATCAAAGAACCCCCCGAGCTGCCGACGCGAGCTCTGTTTACACTAGTGCTATTTATCATTCATTACTTTACTTGACAGTGTTTCGCGAGTGAGGTTACTCTGAACGGTACTGGAAAACCACGACCTGCTAAAGGTAAATTATGTTTTTTGTAACCGTTTCCAGTTAAACTTATTTGTTTTTATGCGGCATTTAATTATGCACTTAGCGTGTCCTATTATTGAGGCAACGAAAACTTCAATGGCACGACATTTGTTTTAATTAGTTGAAGGGTATGTAGTGTTTTGTGTTTAGAAAGTTAGTTGAGTAACTATGGAACAAGTTAAATTTTGTCGTACTCGTAACTTGTACATACTTGTGTGCTCAATACGCAAGGTTCTTTAGTGTGTATTTAATGTTCCACTTACGCCGGGTCGAGATAAAAAAATATTTGTCCAACTTAGGCTTTAACCTTATTAAATGCCTCGCACGTGCTTGTGGACATCTCGAAATGTTGCGTGTGGTTGTTTACCATTCCCAACCAGTTATGAAACCAATCAACTTTATTACAACCGCAAGTAACCAATTTTTCTTTGGCTATTAAAATGAGCTCCTTATTAAAGAGGAAAAATTACAATAACGTATGATTTATTATGGATACGCTTAGTTTTTAAATTAAATATTTTAATCTCACTTGAGGCTAGTTGTGCAGTAATGTGTATGTACTTTTAATCATAAGCTCCACCGTGCACTTGCAGAGTACATAAACCGTCTTTCGCTTTTCGGCATTTTTACTTTTTGAAAAGGAATAATTCCTAATGGTTATTGAATAAAATATTTTTTTCCCATGTGAGCTTCCTGAATAGAATGAATAACAAAGTGGGTATTTTACTAATAACATGTAAACTCAATCGAAGCCAGTCGTTTCCTATATTAAAACAAATTCATTGCTTCATCATAGTAATGGAAATAAGCAGTACTTAATTAAACATGTACTTATGTGCGCACAACAGTCGTAAAAGCTGCGGACGCGCCTGAGTGGTCGAGAAAATCTGTATTTAATTTAATATCTGTATTTAAAAGATACCTACTTATTGCGCATGTTTGTAGCTTTTCCGGCTTTATATCCACGTATTGACAGGGAAATAAGACCTAGAGTACTATTTTAACTAATAAAAAAACCACAAAAATGGAGAATGAAAGACAGTTCGTGTACTAATCGTAGCGTAGTCGTAGCATTGTCGTAGCTCATAGACAGTTGCGGTGTCGTAGCGTTCTCGTACAGTATTAAATACATCACTTCCAGTTTAAAAAGCGTAGTTTTCTTATTACCTCTATTATAGTTTTTATGGTTAGAACTGTTTGAAGTATAGTATTGGTTTTACTTAGTTTGTAGGTTCTCTTAGATAAATAGTTATATTATTCTTGCTTCCTTCTTCAATTATTATTGGTTGCAATGAAACAATAAAGTCTAAAATATGGTAGCTAACAACACATCATGTTATTTAAATGTATTTTTAATACATTAATTTGTATTAAAATTAATCACTGAATTCATGGCAAACCATTTTATAATACTCGTAATATATTTTCCAAAACAATTTGGAACTAATTAATTCACAAATTATACTCGTTATATGTATGTATTATTTTTAAAATCACCTTTATTACATTCTATTAAAATAAATAGTAATTTAACTAAAACGTGTGATACGCCACAAAAGTTGTTCAGAAAAGTATTGTAGTTATTTCATCACACATATAATTTTCTAACGTTTAAACGCAGTAGTCATGTCTTTGTGGTCACTGTGCTCAACAAAAGGTTTATTCTAATGCGGAAAACAATATTGCTTTTGAAATGTTATCGTATTGTCAACGTTATGATCACTCTTATTTACTTGAGTGACAGTAATTGCGGGGAACGAAAAAAAACAATACGAAGACATGTCAAAAGCAATATTGTTTTACCGAATAGAATATAACCCCAGAAGGATTACTCGGACGTGTACTCGATGTCGAACAGTTAGCGATAACCCATTTATAGCCCGGACATGTCTCGACTAGTCCCTGTGACGTCAGCGAGTGTTTCACGCGTTTCAGCGGAGCCCCGTGACTCAGACCTTTCCCGACGGTTACTCATAACCCATAAACAAATAGTTTTTATAACACGAATAGATAATCGTTCTTCTGGAAACCCGTTTGAGCAATTACTTACTTTACTTTTTTTACAGAACTAGAACAACAATAAATAAACACGTGTAGCAGTAAAAAAGATTGATACTTGACTAATATGTTCCTGTCATCCATGCCTCCCCTCCCAGTTACATCGATAGATCGAATCCCACAATGTGATGGGGTATTTTCACGGTCCGTATCAAAGAACCACCCCGATTTAAAAAATTTTTTTTTAAATAAAACCGCGTCCGCATCGGTCCACCCGTTTGGGAGCTAATATCCCACAGACAGACACACAAATACACGTTAAACTTATAGCTCAAAGGTTAATTGGAAGAGATCCATTAAAGGGATAACTTCGCCTTTGTATATACCTTTTGAGTTTCCTTTCCGTCTATTTTGTTGTTTGTTATTTCCCGTTTGTACAATAAAGTACCTACCCGTGTGGTTGCGGGGTTAGAATAGTGCCACTCCATTAGAATAAAGGCATGTACAGGTGTAGTGCATAATTCCTTTCCTTCGTATTTTCACGGAAACGTACGAACGTGTCATGCTACTTCAGTCATCCTCAGTACTTTTTGTACTGTGACCGACTGAAACAGCAAGACGCGTTCGTACGTTTCCGTGAAAATACGAAGGAAAACAATTATGCACTACATCTGTAGTACTGTTAGGCGATGGGCTTGCAACCTGTCATGAATACGCTGGTAAACATCTTATCTTAGTAGGTAATTCTGAGCTCTGCCTACCCCACTGGGATTACGGCGTGTAGGTATATAGGTACCTATGTGTGGGTATGTACAGTCACCCAATAAAACTGTTGAGCATACTTAGAAACTTGTCATTGTGACTGCCATTGTTATTGGCATACTCGTCATTTGAAATTTTATTATAACAGTGCACTAAAGTTCTTAACATTATCGTTGGGGTACTGTACAATAAAGTATTTACATACATATCGGAGGTTATAATAGTAGATTATACACCGAGGGGATAAACACTGTTTTATGTCACGGGCAAATCCTGAGCAAACGAGTGACTAAGATTTAACTACCGAGCGCAGCGAGGGTGTTACGAGTTAATTCCTGAGCGAAGCGAGGGAATTATAAACGGAGTCCTGGGTGCAGCGAGGGATTCAAGCTCGTCTAAGATGAAAACAGTTGTATCCCAAAGGAGAATATTCTACTTTTCTCACCTTTTGCGCGACAATAAAAAGCAAGGCTACTTATAAGAAACAACGTCAAATCACGAAACACTTTCGCTTTCGTCACTTGACATTTTTATTCAAACTATAATCTTTCAACTTCAAACTCCTGCTAACTAATACTGAATCGTTTTGCAACACTCGCGGCTTTTCTTTTATTTTCTTTGTTTTACGTATATGGCTTTTAGTGGCCAGTTCGATTTTCAAAAAAGTTCCATAGAAACCTACAGCAAAGGTTTGTATGGAACAATTTTTCATACGAATTCAAATCTCATTATTACCCGCCGGGTTATAATGTTGTACTGAATTTCATTATAACCCGCTGGTTAGCCGATGGTCATAATGACTTGCTTTAACTGAGGTTTGCATGATATATAATTGGGCAATTTCGAGCATGTGGTGTGAAAATGTATATACTACATATGTTCACCACGTGGACGTATGATACTTCTTGCGATGTGAGACGGAGAAACCAAATTGGTTGATTGATTGGTGGTGCTTGGTGTACATATGCTTTAACTTTGTGTTGATGTGGTGCATAATCATAAGTCAATAAAATTAAGAAACGGTAACTTTAATCATGTGGTTAACGAAAATTAACTATACTTCTATAAGACAAAGGGTTGTATCTCAGACAAAACTCCTGTAGCAAGTGCGACCATATTGATATTATACTAACTAACGGGTGCTAACTATAACTAGCATAATGAAGATAATGAGGATACACCAATACGTGGTATCTCCAACTCAATAGACGAGGCAGATTAATATTAGAAGGAGATCCGAATAGGAGACGATTGGCACCGGGCTGTTTATTCGATAAAAAGTATTGTATATTAAATTTAATATGCTAATATATGGCGAATAGGTATCAAGGCTGAAAAATTTCAGTCCAGTACTTATATCATAAAAAAAACCTTTTTGTTTGGATCTTAGACCATAATATTGTCTGAGATACCACCATTTGTCTTATAGCAGTTCATTTTCGTTACCCACATGACTAATGTTACCGTATCTTAATTTTAGTTCTTCCCTTTTTGGGAATCCACCCGACATCGTATTTGGTTTTGTCGGATAAGTTCGTTTTTGTCTTACTTTCTCAATTAGTTTATCGATGTGGGTACTAAAGCTGACTGAGAAAGCTAAATAAATAAAAACTTTTCTGTCCTTAAACGATGTCGTGTCTTTATTGACTACATCTCTGTTAGATTAAAAAAAACAGAACTTACGGAATTATAACACAAAACGCAGAGTAGGATCATTAAATAAGTTTTAAGTTCTTAGCATTTCTTACCTGGGTGGTTATTATGACAAAGCCATGCAGTTCAGTTTACGCTGAGAGAAAAGGACAGAGCTATATAACTGCTATAACTCTGTCCTTTACGCTCGCTGTAAAATGAACTGGCTAGCTATGTCATAATAACACCCAATATTACGTAACAGAACTACTTTCGTACTACCAACTACCTAGTTAGTACGATTTCTATGTCTTACTAATCTATATATATACATATATATAAAAATGAACCCCTATTTCTCCTGGTCACGCTATAACTGGAGAACGGCTCTACCGATTTTATTCATCTATTTTTTAAATGTTTTCTAAACCTTCGTAGAAGGTTCGTACATAAATGAAAAAGAAAATAGCGCAGAAAAAAAACTCTGGGACGTCTGAAATTTGCAATATTATAAATGCGACAGTCTGGATCTTCGTTACTCAATTTCGCCAGAACGGCTAAACGGGTCTGAATAGAACATAGGCAAAGATAGATTATAGTCTGGAATAGAACATAGGCTACGTTTTATTCCGGAAAATCGTACAGTTTCCGAGGGAATAGCGATAAATGACTTGTATGCAGACGAAGTCGCACGTAAAAGCTAGTAATTTACAAAAGGTACCTATGGAGGGACCTACTACTGGGTTCTTCTGGGTTCATTCAGCAGTGGACTTGTAAATACTGGATATGATGACGATTGTGATGAAGCCAGAGAGTGGCTGCGCCAAGTTTTTTTAATTAATTTTACACAATGACAGATAACCTTTAATCCCAGAGATAAAGGCGGAGAGAGCTTATCTCCGTAGAAAGGCAGTTCTCACGAGCCTGGCAGCACTAATTAAACGTTTACTTAGGACTCACTGTAGCGACAATCGAAGATGTGCATTTGTCTCTTACCAACTAGGAAGATGCCCGAAAGGGAGGAAGAATGCTGTTCGATTATCGCAATTAACAGCCGATGCAATGTATTTATGGTCCTTAAGTTCTAGGAAAGCCTATTGTGACACTACTATTAAAACTATAACCCACTAGATAATCATTATAATCTTAACTATCACCCGTAATACGACAGTTTGCGATTGTTTGCGAGTGCTTTTTTACTCTTTCAAGCTGAATCGGCTGGCTTGGGATCAAATTTGGAATGGAGATAGCTTGTACCCTGAATTAACGCAAAGGTTACCTTTTACTGTTTTCGTGAGATGGTTAACGGAGTGGGAAGTGTAACGAATCACTATTTTGTGGTGTACACGTAAAGTTTTGAAAAAAAAAAACTTTTCACTTCTCATGCTCGTAAAGTCTCCTTCTTTATGCTGGGTATAGGCTGCATAAAATCGCATTTTATGCACTAGTGCATTAAGTAATTTCTTCTTTTAAGACTAAGGCAATCAGGCCTTACAGCCTTCACACAATACACCTTCATTTAATTGATATATTTTTATGAGATTTTGGTTACATCTTAATTTAATTACGACATTTGTATAACTATCTAAATACAAATTTACGAATAATACCTACGGCGTGCATTTACGGTAAAAAAATACAACGCAAATATTTATAATAACTTGGCATTAAGCATCAGACCATAGTCAAACCTGTCAAACGTCACATAGTCGAAAATTAAAAAAAAAAGTTAAGAAGGTAATCAGGCCTTACAGACACATACACAATACACCATATTTTAATTCATTTGTTTTTATGAGATTTAGGTTATTTCTCAATTTAATTACGACATATATATAAATATCTAAATTTAATAAATTATCCTGTAAGTATGAGCTTCTTATTTTATTTCCTTGCAATCGAAGTGAAAAGCAGAGTGTAAAATTCGAGCATAAAAACCATTTTACCCTCGACGTGACTATCAACACTCGCCGTTCCGGCTCGTGTGGCTATATGCACATCTTGGGTAAAATGGCTCGTTTTATGCACTTGTTGTACAATCTACTATTGTATTACTTGTGTTTCTAAGTAAATATTTTCGACGGTTAGGTTTTAGGTTTTCCACAACCTAAAGGTTAATACCGCTTGCTAATGATCAAATAATAACTTTAGAAATCCTGTAGTATGTATGTATAGTTTAATGTAACCTATAGATATGTACTTAATGAAATACAAGTTGTAACATGACCTGTATTTTTCATATTTTATTAATAAATAAAAATAAATGATTTTAATTTTTAAACTCAAATCTGAACCAGTTCAACAACATTCTTAATGCCAATGGCAGGATCTTGGATTTGGTTCTTAGTGATATGCCTGGGGGTAAAGTGACTGCTGCCCTAGATGTACTTAGTAGAGTAGATGCTCATCATCCTCCTTTACTGTTCACTGTTGATCCTTCACTCTCTCTATCAAAAAATAATAATCCTATACATGTTAAATATAACTACTATAGGGCCAATTATGAGACTATTGTATCAGATTTGGGTGGTATGGATTGGAGTTCAGAACTGTCTGGTTGCGTTACCACTGATGATATGGTATCTGTCTTTTATAAGCATCTTAACACTGTAATCCGGAAGCACGTGCCTATGCACAAATCCAAGAAAGGTAGTCATCCGCCGTGGTTTGGGTTCTCTCTGGTTAAACTGTTGCATGAAAAGAATAAACTACGATTGCGTTTCAAAAAGTACAAGAACCCTCGCGACGGTTTTGAGTTTGGACTTCTTCGCGACAGGTGCAATAAACTACTCACTACGAATCACCAGAAGTATAAACAGTCTATTGAGGCCTCTGTTATTAAGAATAGCAAATTCTTCTGGCGTTATGTGAATAGTAAACGTGGTAGCTGCGCGACAGTCCCTGCAGCCATGCATCATGGTGACGATGTCATGGTCTCTGATGGCAACGGTATTTCAAACCTCTTTGCTTATCATTTCTCCTCCGTGTATTCGAATGCTGCTCCCGGGAATTTGCCCTCTGTGTGTCATCACGATAGTCAGTTGACTTCCATGCATTTTCGTGAGGAAAATGTACTCGATATGCTTAAGAATTTAAATCCCGATAAAAGTGCGGGTCCTGACCTCGTCCCCGCGGTCTTTTATAAGCGAGCCGCGGCGTCATTGGCTTTTCCATTGTGTTATATATATAATCATTCTCTGTCGGCTGGTGACTTTCCCGCTTTATGGAGGAGGGCTAGAATCGTGCCTGTGTACAAGAAAGGCGATCGGAGTAATGTAAAAAATTATAGGCCAATTGCCATACTTTCATGTCCATCCAAAATCTTCGAGTCACTTCTGTGCCCTGCTGTATCTAGCCATTTTGATTCACTTTTGTCTCCCTATCAGCACGGGTTCAGAACTGGACATTCGGTGGAAACAAATCTTTTTTGTTTCGTATCTGATGTAGCACGGGGAATTGATGGTGGTGGGAGGGTGGATGCGGTATACACAGACCTGAGTTCTGCCTTCGACAAGGTGAATCACCTCATGCTGTTACGCAAACTGGAGGCCTACGGCATTGGAGGTTCACTTCTGGTATGGTTTTCGTCATACTTGTTCCAGCGACTTCAGTCAGTTGTCGTTAACGGCTACGAATCACAATTGTACATCGCCGGTTCTGGCGTGCCGCAGGGCTCTCACCTCGGTCCGTTGCTTTTCAATATATACATTAACGACATTCCCCTCTGCATCAAACATTGCGGGGTGTTACTTTTTGCTGACGATTTGAAAATTTACAGGTCAGTAAAAACTGATTTTGATATGGAGCTCATCCAGAGTGATTTGGATGGTATTAATGAGTGGTGTCAGTCGAACTGTATGGCGCTAAATGTTGCTAAGTGCAAATCTATCAGCTTCACAAATAAACTGCGTCCTGTAGTTTCTACTTACTCAGTTGGTGGTGAGCATTTGGTGCGAGTGGATGAAATTCGTGACCTGGGGGTTTTGCTCGACGCCAAGCTCAAGTTTACATCTCATGTGAACTCTATTGCCAGCAAGGCAGCACGGATGTGGGGATTCGTCAGGAGAAACACACAATCATTGAACGTGTCATGCAAGCTTTCACTCTACAAAAGCCTAGTGCGGAGTCAACTCGAATTTGCTAGTATTGTGTGGAACCCTTCGTATGTCGTACATTCACAGCGCATTGAGTCAGTTCAGAGGACGGCCACCAGACACCTAGCTTATGTCTCCCAATCTATATCACACAGATGTTCCTATGATGCCCGTATGAGCTTTTTAAGTCTCATCTCGCTTCGCAATCGCCGGAAACTTCAGGAGTTAATGTTTCTCAAAAACTGTATTAACGGAAGCATTAAGTCTGTGTTAATTCTGCCTCTATTTAAATTTACAGTACCAACCCGCATACCTAGGAAGCCTGTTAGTAAAATTATGTTTGTTCCTACATATAGTTCCAATGTTGGTAGACACTCTCCGTTGCCTCGTGTTTGTGATGCATTCAATGGCATGAGTGCAACTCTGCCTGATCTCGATTTATTTTTTGATTCGCTTAACAAATTTAAAACTAAAATCTTAGCCTGTTTATTACGAACTGATGTTTAGTGTAATCTATTGTTTTTATTTAGTCCGCTAAGTTATCTGGAAATGCTGTGTATACTTGTAATTGGCTTGTACACTAGACATAATACCTAAAACCTGTTACTATGATGTGAATGCTTTCTGTACTTGCTGTAAGTGTACCTTTCAATAAATAAAAAAAAAAAAAAAAAACTCAAAATCATATACTCAAAAGACAATTAAACTTGGGTGGGTCAACCTATTCCTCTAAAATGGTTTTTGAATCCCCATACATTGCAAAAATACGGTCTAGTTAGATGAAACAAGGGTCGCTTTATTTACGTCGTCTACATATATAGCCTAGAATTAATGCTTATTGTGTGGCTTTAGTGTATAATTCCAAGTCAATCTGGTTATCAAAGAGACTTGCTGAAATGTATCTAATAATTATTTCTAAGCTCAAAGAGAACAAAGGATGGGAAAGTCCAATGATCGCGACATTGATTTCCGAGAACAGTTTTCTCGTTTATACCATGTTGATTTCAGTTGAGTAATCCAGTTGTAGACGTCATTTTCGCAGAAGTTGATTGTGGAACTAAATTGGGTTTCCAGCGGAAGTCAAATTATCTTTAGTTTAACAAACCGGCAGTACGACTATTTTTATTTATTACGTTTGATATAAATCCCCACTAAATCGATCATCGTATAAATTTTAAACAAAAAACAGAAAAGAACCAATTAGATAATAAACTCCATGTTTTAAATTTTAGATTCGTTCCAATAACAGTGTACAATAATAATAAATTAAATCTTAAATTTAATGTGGTGACCACATTAAATTTAAGATTCTTATAATATCTACAGTAAGCCTATTTTCGTGTTACGGCAGTTTTGTACTTAAATTTGTATATTAAAAGATGAAATAAATAAATAAATATTGGGACGAAATATAATAATAGTAAATGTAAGGAGCACAGATTGATAGACCTAGCCCCAAACTAAGTTCTAGGCCTGTACTATGGGAACTATAAGCACATGATATAATAACTACCAGGTATACAACACAAAAATAATGTACCTACACATAATAACAAAGCTGCGTTGGTAAACTTGGAAAACTTATATCGTAAACTTTTTTGATACATTTTGGCACAGACAATAAAATTTAAAGTAAAAGGTCGTTTAGAGCGACTAGAATTATTATTTCAACTGAAATAAACTCAAAACTCAAAATTCACAGCTTCATTCACAATAAACGAATATCGCTGTAAAATGATAATCATACTCACTTGAGCCTACTGAGGCACAGATTTGGGATGCAAAAACAAAATGCCAAATTATTAAATATATCACAATCTACACAAGTTTAGACCTGCATTTTATTTCGCAACTGATTGTAACCCTTACACTATATAGCATCACTCAGTGATTCATCATAGACAAAAGATTGTATGCCAATGATTTCACACAAAGGCAATTGTAAAAGTGGGCAATGTCTTATCAGTGTCGCGTCACCGCGCAGTCCCCTACACCTGACGTGTTGTCCCGTAGTAATCTATGCAACTATTTGAAGAATTCGAAACTATCAAAGTCTCACACCGATCGCCTTTGATATCTTAATTGGTTTCCGATACCAGCAAATACCGAGATACTGATACCGCCCGGTGACGTTTCAAGTTTGCTTAGTCTTCAGAAACATCGCGCGGTAACAACTCGTAATACCGATTTTATGAATTACCATAATTTAAATCAGAATTAAGCATTTCCTTATCCATCGCGGAAAAACAAGCTAAACAATAAATAGGTACGTACCTACTTAATTAAACATATTTAATTAAATAAGTTATTAATTTATATAGCTGATGTAAATTATTGTAACTGCCGCACAGATGTATACGCCGACGTATCTAATATATTTCAAACGTTTATAATAATCAGTTTGTTATTGTGAACCAAACTATTAACCTGATTATTCTAACAAGTGCGAACTAACCTCGGCTAAGCTATTTTAAGTTTATAGGAACGTAGGTAGCTTTATTATTTATGTGAGCGACCTAATTTATGTATGAAGTAGAAAGTTCGCCGCTCCCGGCCCTTTATCGGACGACACTTGCCAATTGCTGATGTCATTTTGTGCACATTCTTAGTCATATTCACGTGAACTTTGTGCATATTTTCTCCATATTAGAAAATAAGACGAAAATCCACTCAATATCTACTCACCTTATAGGACGTTAAGTTTTAATAATCGAATGTTCGAGTTTCAAAAGGGATCTCTGTGATTTGAAGGTTTTAAAATGTCTGTTAGTTTAACTCTGAAGTTTAACCTTGGTTAAATGCGTGTTTGAGATTTAACTTCAGCTTCGTTTCCTTTTTCCGCTTAGATTAAGTTATTAATTACATTAAAGTAACGTAATGAGACATCCTACTAATATAATAAATGCGAAGGTTTGCGTGTTAGCCTGTTACTGCTTTACGCTGGAACGGCTGGACGGATATCGATGAAATTTGAAAAGGAGATTGCTGAATAAATACATAGATTACTTTTTGTCCTGTAAAATCAAAAAGTTACTAATGGAATAACGAATCTACATGGACGGAGTCGCGGGCAGAAGCTAGTTTTTAATAAACAAGTATATTGACCGCTGTACGAGTGACTTCCCCGAATGACCTACGCATGGGGCTAGTTACTACCGTTATTGAGTCATGTTATCAAAGTTTGTAGCTAGGTACCTACAAAAAGAGCACAAAAAACGCATTGAAATAAAAATCATTGGAGACCATAAACTAAAGTATTACGAAAGCATAATTAGGTAGTAGTAGTTATCGTATAAATGAAAAACTAATACAGTTAGTTGTTACGGTATTTTTGTTGCGTGTTATTTTTATTAAACAATGATCTTTGATCGAAGAATAAAAATAAAACACCGGGAAACGTCTGACCATGCTCAGTGTATGGTTCCAAAGACAAAAAAACAAAAAGTCATCTCTGATTTTCTTCCTAAAGTTATCTTAGGCTGGTTAGGCTGGGAGGTGGCTGTCTTAGGTGTTTTTTAGTAGGTGTAACATTTTAGTCGCTTCTGGTATCTCACGAACCAAGCAAGTCTACTTAGTCGTTATAGTTTTCTTTTAAAACTTGTTCTATGTGCTTTCATTTAGACTAATTTTCAGATTTTTAGTACTTGTAGTTTTGGCTGTGAAAATTTCGCTTTTCGAATTAAATATTTCCTAAACGGTCCTCCAAATCTAAAAATGTATAATAATATAGATAAATAATTATTTTTATCTACACAAATATCATAAATCCTCTATTATGCGTTTAAAACCCGTTGGCAATGACCAGCATTACCTGTGGTAGTTGGTAGGTAATGACAGTTGTAACGTATTTTTTTAATTACGTTATTAAATATTATATAGTAATAAGTTTCAAATTTGGAACATGTTCCAAAACCAACACAATTTAAATAGGCCCATTCCAGTACCAATTGAAACGTCAACTCGGTATATTTTTTATTAGAATATCGTACGACATTTGATTTCGAACGACTTGAGAATAGGGTCTTTATTAGTTTGTCTATGTTTAAAAAATCCATTCATATTCATGACCCATATTAGAGTAGTAGCTGTAGTAATGTATGTAACTGTACATAATTAAGCCTAAAAACACTCGTGCGATGTTATTATGAAACTCGCCACCGCACTCGTGTTTTACGAACTCTACTCGTATCAGTTACTACATAAACTACTATTTAAGACTTATCCAATGTTACCTCATACGATGTTATAATACAATGTAAAAAAAACACTTTTACGTTTGCTTTACATGTCATGTAAGGGAGGTACTTACCCGTTTTTTAGGGTTCCGTACCAAAATGGTAAAAAAGGAATCCATATGGTGAGACTTTGTTGTCCGTTTGTATGTCACAGCAAGTTTTCTCAGCAACTACAAATACTATCAGCTTGAAATTTGGGATAGTTGTACAACTTGATTTTCTGTGATGTACCTTTTGATTTATAGCCAAAAAGCTTACAAAATAATTAACGTTCCCCCTTATCTCCAAATCGCACCGTACGACTCGCACTTGACCGAATAATTACGAAAAATTACACATTTTCCTGCTCAAATACGTATGAATATATTTATTTTTTTATTTTATGTTAGATTCATCGTTTTCTATAATGTTAGGTTAAGTTTTATTATTGTGTAATATTGTAAATCAATCAATATGTGTAATATTGAATCAGTATTTGAAAAACGACTGACCGTTGAGTTTCTTGCGGCGTTTCTTCTCAGCAGTGGCCTCTTGCGAAGCGCTGGTAGATTTTTGATGTGTAAAAGTGCCCGTGCGTCCTACTTACTGAATAAACATCTTTTATCTTTTTAAATTACAGATTTATAGTATAAAAAAAAACTTTATTCCCAAGAGACTTTTAGTCCCGATCCCGATGTGCAGAGACTAAAGTAACATTTTAAGTGAAAAAACATTAATATCATTCAATTCATTAAGGGGATTACTGGTTAGTTATAAAAAAAAACTTATCATAATTAATTAGCGTTCGCAACAACTAGAACAATCGCAATCGCTGTAGGTAATGAAACGGAAAATCCCAGTCCGTCACTTCATTGTTAAAAAATTATCAATAAATTGTGAGTAGCGTTAAATCTGCGTGATAAGCGAGCCCGCGGCGACAATCGGGCTGGGCGTGGGCTATCGCGAGGTCGCGCGCTCACCCCGCTATCAACGCTACCTCTATTATTAAACACCCTGTGTGTGCCGGGCATTACAAATATAAATAATTTACTTTGGTCTTTATTATGTGTCTCTAAGTACGGGCCATATATGTGTCCTACTCGCGTTACCTGAACAATATTCTTTCCCAATGTTTTGAACATCGGTATAATATGACATGTCCTCAACAGGGTGTTGTACTTTTAATAAACTCAGTTTTCAACTCAACGGAAGAGTTTTAAACCATTATCCGTTCAGGTCAAGAGAAAACACTCTGAAACCAATGACCATGCCGGTTTTCAACCTCGCAGTGTTATTTTTATTAATAATTAATCTTCGGAAAATGTATAGATGATACTCGTACTTGTGGTTTCCGGGGGGAACGGTGGCCATCCTAGATTAACCCAGAGTTAGCAGTTCAGCCAATCATCGAACTTAAAAATAATAATATAAGGAGACCTGGGGCCGATTGCATAATGGATTGATTTTTACTAATAGGCCCCAGTAATTTAGAAAAAATCAAATACATTTATTTGTAGCAAACACAGTTTGTTCTAGGTGCAGATTGTAAACGCGTGGCGTTACTTCTACGAACTCCATTGGAAGTTGGAACATTGTCTGCGTCCTTTGTTAAACCTTCAGTCACAATTATATTAAAGTCTAAAAAAAAAACCTGTGTTCGAAATTATAACTAGGTAAACACAAAGGGTGTCGCCAGGTGAGAGGGCGTGTGGGGTGGGCGTGGTGACACCCCACCAACACCCCACTCAATGCACCCCACCACTCCGCCACACCCATCGCTGCATACTTAATTTAAGCTTGTTAACATTGCCTCATTGAAACATGATTGCATTGCAACTAACCATATTGGGATGTTGCTAGTCGTATTTCAAGCCAACCACCTAAACCTTCTTGTATATATGACGTATGGAAACCGCGCTTATTTTTCCGTGCGATTTTGACATAGCGAGCAAACAGTTCGATATTTACTATAAAAATTTAGTGATGGTAGGAACTGGTGCAGGGTCCGTCTATCCATAATATCTTTGAAAACTTTCCCATCTGCCGCCTTCGAGAAAATCTGCCGCCAAATACCTAGTAGTTCGCATTGTTGTGTTCCGGAGTGGGATAAGACAAACAGTGTAATTACTAACAGTGTAATTAGCGCGAACGCATTCAATTATAGTTCAGCATTGGCAGCGCGATTGCAGTATTAGGGTGCATTTCCACCAGAGCTGTGCGAGGCAGTTAAGCGGTGTTGCGAAGAAAAATCCGCCAATAGCATTATTTTGTTTAACTAACCTCACTATCTTATAGGTGGATTTTTGGCCGCACATCGATTACCTGCCTCGCATGGCTTTGGTGGAGACGCAGCCTTAGGGTTGCAGATAGCAGTCTTGAAACTGCAAATATTTACGGGACTCAGAACAGTCCGAACCCAATTACCATCAGGTGGCCCGTGTGCTCGTTTGCCTTCTGCAAGCCATTAAAAACTCCGTACAGGCTATAATTTACTTCAATAAAAGTAACTGAGTTGACCCGTTAGTCAACATCCCCATTCAGCGAAAGGATCGTGTTCATTCTGATTATTAGAATGATTTTAACCTCGACCCGCTCGTCTCGGACGGAGTGGCTCGGGAAACACAAAGTAAACATAGCACGTCTCGAGTTGGCTGGCTATTGACATCTGTACTCGTCCTTGGTATGACGTTGAGGAAATTGCGGTTTTATTTTTTGGTATCTCCATTATGTAAGTTTAAGTTTAGTGGCGATCCGCGAAGCTAACACAAATTGTGCGCAATACAACTCTGTTACTAATTATAATTGATTTTGTCATGTTATCGTATTGTTTTTAATTCGATCTAATTACTATATAGTAAATAAGAGCTACTCGTATGACACTGTCAAAAGCACCAAGTAGAATAAAGCTGGCCACTACGGAAACATGTCAAAGTGACAGCAAAATCGTGGAAAGTTTTTTAGAATTTGATTGTTAACGTCACTTCGATTTAATTGCGTAATGGGCTAGAAATTGATTTGATTGACTACCTATAATTAAAAAAAAAGGTTTTTCCTTGTACTATATTGGAAATGTTTAAGACTTGGCTACGTGACGGATTAATAACCTACAAAACAATCATAACATTGTTCTAATAAACATTTAAAAGCCAAATCTATGTGTCATTTGGATCAAACCGCAGACTAAGTGGCATAAGTATACAAGTTCTAGTACAGATGGCTTCTTTTGACCCGGGGTTCTTTGTTAGCTTTTACAATTTTATCAAGATGTACCTACTCATGATGTGTGAGTCCTTCTAATATACATTTCGTTTAACTCTAGTGTATAAACTACGTAGGTATATCCTAGCCTTTAGTCGCTGAGTACCTAAAACGCAGTCTGCCAATTTCGCGTTATGCCTAGACCTAACAAGTTATTGGCATATTGATGTTTAGACCTATTGCGTTTTAGTTCATGAGCGAAGTAGGCGAATTGAGATTTAGGTTTAGTGCGTATTAGCTCAAGGGCGAGGTAGGTATATTGAGCTTTAGTTCATGAGCGAAGTAGGCAAATTGAGATTTAGTTCATGAGCGAAGTAGGCGAATTGAGATTTAGTTCATGAGCGAAGTAGGCGAATTGAGATTTAGTTCATGAGCGAAGTAGGCGAATTGAGATTTAGTTCATGAGCGAAGTAGGCGAATTGCGAGCCTGTTTAGGGTACAAAAGCGTTGGGACCGCGAACACTAGCTACCCTGTAAGATAAGGATGCGACTGTCTAGGTAATAGTCGTAACATTTTAACCCTTTGAACGCTTTTTGAGAAAGGAATAAGTCACGAGTTAGGTTATTATATTTTTATATTAGGCGTGTATTACGCTAAAGGCCAATAAGGCAACGTTTAACAAAAACTTTATAGTTATTTACTTGCATAAATTTTAGTTTGAATTGTTAGTTATTAAAAGTAAAGTTATATTATTATGAGACTCAATCATCCCGCAGTCAATAATAAAACATGCCATGCCGTTTTTTCTTGAACCAAAATACACCATACTTGACAGCACCAGCATATAGATTGCTTTGACATTGCAAGGACTGACGCCTACGGTCGACAAGGTCTCCCAAGTGTGTAAGCGTCAGAACCCCTGGACCACTGGAGATATTTAATGTTTAGAAAATGCCAAAATTCACTATCCATTTGTTACTATTTGGTACCTTACTTCAAATAATTAGTACCTCGATTGTTAGCGAAAAAATTGTTACCAAATAGGTATTTTGGTATTTTCTTAACATCAAAATCTACAATGCCCACAATTCGAAATGTGTAAGAATGACACATAGTTTTTGTTATTTATCATAAGTAGAATAGTTGAAGATTAAACACTTCAGTTTCAAGTGGGCAGTATGCAAAAGAGAAAATACTGTGATAAAGCAGTTTGTAAATGTCGACATAGTCATATCGCTAAATGGGCAAAACGGGGATTAGACCTATCGCGACATAGTCATATCGCTAAATGGGCAAAACGGGGATTAGACCTATCGCGACATAGTCATATCGCTAAATGGGCAAAACGGGGATTAGACCTATCGCGACATAGTCATATCTCTAAATGGGCAAAACGGGGATTTGACGTATTGCGACATAGTCATATCGCTAAATAGGCGATACGGGGGTTAGACCTATTGCGACATAGACAAAAACCTACTTAGTCGAAATGATTATTTTAAATGACATTTTGGCATAACGCGAAATTGGCAGACTGCGTTTTTGGTACTCAGCGACTAAAGGTATCCTAGTACTTGTTTACTATAATATTTTTCATTTATTATTGTGCACGCGTATTTCATGGAATTAAAAACAAAATAAATAAACTTCTATATCCTATATGCGAAACGAACCATTAAAGGAGTTTGGCAATAACCTTGTTCTTCGACCGAATCGATTCCACTATATAAGATCGGATCAGAATCGGCAGACGCGTGTGGAGCTCACTTCGTGTGCTTCCTCCAAGTCCAAAATTCTTTCTTGCCGAACTTGGTCATTTTCCGCAGTACATGTCTTTTCACTCGAATCACCTACGCCTGCCTATGATAAATTTTCCTCTTAATATGATAGTGAATTAATCCTAAAAATAACCTAAAATCACCAATCTAGACTTTACCGTAAGATAGCGTAGTTGTAGCGTGATGTTAGACGATTTATGTCAACTTTTTTTATAGGAAATTAAATTAAGTTAACCACACAAATTTATAACCGAATACTGAATCGATTACATTTCCTTTATAAAACGAGTCGATAATTGGAAGAAATGTATGCAATTTTCACTAGCATGTGGCTAGTGAAACTAAATTTGTCTAATGACATCCTTCACAGGAAATAAATAAAAAAATAAAATAAATGAAAAATAATATAATATTAAATAACAAAGTTATTGAACCATTTATTTTTCTATCTCACATAAACTTCTAAAAAGATTTGGCTAATATTAAGCACACCGTAAATTCCTAGATTGGCACATAGGCTAGGTACCTTATGGCCTTGCAAATTTGATATTAAGGAATTACTATATATGAGTTCTTAGCAGAGTGTAGACGTAGTTGCAGGAAATCACTGGTATTTCACCATACATAGATGACATAATGTAAACGCATCGCAGCTGCGTCGGCGCAGGTGGTCCGCTTGTCTTCTTTGCTGGTCGCTGCCTTCCGATTGTTTCAACAATAAAATATTCATGATTCTAGTTTACATGGAGGCGAGCGTTGAGCTAACAATGCCACAGTCGGAGCGCAAGCGCAGCTTTGTGCCGTGATCGACGATCTTTAATTATAACAAGTGACACGTCAATTTCATTTTGACTAAGCCTTTGTTTTAAGCATGCTTTCTTGCCCCTCTGTTCAACGCCAGTGCGCCGGACGTTTATTCCTGGCTACTGATCAATAAAACATTGAAGGCACGAGAATCCACCGTTGACCACTTTTTTATTGGAAAATATGTGCCATAATGTAAAAGTCTCGCGCCTGCAATGTTTGTTGATCAGGGGACTTCGTCCAAAGAAGAGCAATGCAAGTCAGATCTAGGCGAGTTCTTAGGAACAAGCTTTAAAGTTTATAAATATAAATGTCACTTGTTGTTTCCAGTCCATAGTGGGATTACGTAGGGTTAGGGCTGGTCTCTCGGATGTTATAGATTAGCATTTGTTAGCGTGGCTCTTACTTATATTAATCCTACGGGAACTATCATTTTTGTAAATTTTCATAGAAAGATGTTCAGATTGAAAAATGAATGTACAATCAAAATGATATTTCGATTTATGACAGCTGTGGGATCTTAGGGTTAGCATTGGCAATTGCATCCTTTTAAACAGTGGGTAAGTTTTCAAGAGATTCTTCATCTTGAATTTCACATATTAGGTGTCAAGACTTAAAAGTCGCCTCACTCGAAGATATAATCTAAAAAATATATAGGTAGTTTGGCTTTACAAGTATGGAAGGTAGTTAGGTACCCGATGTTTTTTTAAAGATATCTTTACAGCTATGTCGGTACTATACCAAATTATAGGTTTAGACTCCCAAGTCTTTGAGAAAAACCGTGGACAGACGGACAGACTGACGACGTGGCGAAACTATAAGGGTCCTTGTTTATAAATTGGGTTTTAGATTTTTTCTTATCGTAGGGAAACTTTACAATTGTAATGGAATAACAATTGTTGATATCTGAAATTATGTTTGAGGCCAAACAAACAGATTTAAATGACTGCAACTATAAGTACCTACCTATTGTAATAAAAATTGATATTGCCAGTGACATTTTACTATATTTTTTTACTAAAACTGATTTTTAAAATAGAAGTCGATCTACTTTTCAAATTCGCCAACATTTTACTTTTATTTGACGAGGCATTCTGATCTTAAAGCGAAAGCAAGTATGTAAGAGCATCCAGGATGGTTACTAAATAGCAGTTATTTCGAGACTTCGGAAATCCCTTTCTCTTGACTGTCGGGATTAAATTGAGAGGAAGAGACGTAGCTCTCTAACGTAACTACGCACTTCGATTTTCAAAGAAGGCCTTTGACTTAGAAAGTCCTCTGTCATTTATTGATTTTATTTTAAGTTATGGATTCCGATAATCAAACCACTCATAAAAAGTCTTGACGTGAGGCGAGTGCGCCGCATGTTTGCAGAGAATGACCGTTTAATGGTCTGGGTTCGGCTGTTAATTCAATTAGTACGGACCGACGCGATCCACTGCACCCGTTGTCTTCACGCTACAATGGGATCTTCAGAGTCCACTTAGTGTTATTCTCTTACGGAGCAATGGTGGGATAAAACCGTGCTAACATGAACCCTGGACGCACTAGAGGCAAAGGGGATAACGTGTCAGCTAAGCTGGTTCGTCGCACCTCGGGTTTCAGAAAAAAAACCACCTAATCGCGAGGTTTTCTAATCGTAAGCAATTTCTGCACGTAAAAACTTGAAAGATAGTATAAGGCACATTTTGCCGTCGGTCGCTGTGAATTGCAGTGCTTCACTAATTGTGACATTGTTTGCTAGCTATTGGCCGCGATTCCGTCTGCGTAGTAGCGGTTATCGCTGTTCTCTCGGGATTATGCAATTTTCCGGGTTTAAAAGTATCCTCTGTCCTTTCTCGGAATGCAAGTTATCTTCACACCTCATCTAAATTGGTTCAGCAGTTTAGCCTTAAAAGCGTAACAGACAGGCAGACAGACAGACATATATACTTTCACATTTATAATATATATATTGTTGAGTTTTATACATGTTATATATATATATATATAACATGTATAAAACTCCTTTGTAGTTTACAGAAATTAATGAACAGACGGGTACCACGAAAATAACTTCTAGGTGATGCATATACTCGTAGGCGCAAGATAATGGAACCTCGTCAGAAAGCTTACATAAAGGCACATGCCCAGCCTAAACATAAAGTGATACGGGCCCGCACTTGGTTACGATCCAAATAGATGATTGTCTACTTAAGGTGTATAATCTCGGCAAACAGATAATGATTACGTATTCAAATCCACTGTTTGCTGGAGATAAGTGCGGAACAGTGGCAGACGTTACGTATAAAGAGATAAAATCTTCCGTTCCATATTTCCGTCCGAGTTAAGTATCGAATTAAGCTACCAGTCGTGTAAACGTTGCATATCCTTGACAAATTAAATTTTATGTTGATTTTACGCTGTGCTAGTACGGTAAGATGCTAATATCATATGTTTATATGAAAGACCAGCTTTAAAATTCAAAAATATAAAGTAACGTTACGTTAAATTGAAATCATTGATCTTTTCGCGTTTAGAATAATATGTCATAGGTTCTTAATAGACGCAAGCTGATCTTGTTAGATTTTACTCTCTTATCAATTAGCTAATGGCTATTCCTTTCTATTTGGCAGGATTCATTGAAAATATTTAAGTGTGAGTAATTAATGACGCATTAGTGTTACATGTTGCATGATAAAAATAATTTGCTGTGTAATTTGCTGCCAATGTGGTTTGTTTTCGGTAGTTCATTGGGCGATTGATAGCGAGTTTCCACTCGTTTGTATTGTCACTAGAACACCGATATTTCATCGGATCCGACCTCCGACCAGTGGGAATCCGCTCTTAGATTCCTAGCACATCGCACAGTTATGTATATACATATAAATGCGTTAATTAAGTTTCGTGTAGGTGCTGTTTGTTGAGTAAATACGAGTGAGGTAAGCGGCTGCTGGCGCGCCGTAGAGAGCGTGACTCTCTACGCGGAACTGCACCCCGTCGGCCCGCCCCAGCCGAGCATCGAACTTACCGAGAAAAAAACCTGTATCTTCTTTCGCTTCGCAAGTACAGTTAGCCGCGCATTAAGTAATCGGAGCCGAGAGCGACGAGATAATGTTGCGCACGTGTGAAATATATATCCGAGGCTTTTAATTGCGGCCGCGTTCCGCTCCTGGACTGGTATGCGCGTGTCGCTGCTCCGAAGAAATTCGGTCGACGAGTGGTTTGCCTCACGGCGACCTTGCGCTTACGCTGCCTCCGCGCGCGCCGTTGCTCCGTGAAAGTGCGCGCGCGGCGGCCGGCGCGGCGCCGGCGCGCACCGCCCGCGCCATCGTAGCGTCACCGCATTCGTCCGCGGGCCCTTCGGCCAAAACACGCTTTCTTTACACTTAGCTAGCATATTTGGCAGCCTACTAATGACATCATTGTGACATCGCTGCTGAATCCGTTAAGTCGTTTAAGGAGGCTGTTACGTTTTTCATAGCACCCTTACAAGGGCGAATTGGATTAACAAAACAATTGATTGCTTAAAATTAACGCTTAATTAATAAATTGCATTAGTAAAACGGGTTTGCTCATTAATATCTCTGGCACTGAACAGTGGGTGCCACTTGAAGCTCTCAATGCTTATTGGTAAAAATAAGGTTTAATTGGTAGTTGGTACTAATTAAAAAGTTGATATCATGAATAACACATGTAATTAAGCGCCTGTGTCGAGTCCTGATTGATCGAGCCTGTTGTCCATCAATATGGCATAACGAGCAGATATTAATTTTCGATAAGCAATTAGGTATCTATATCTTCTTTAGTATGTGTGTGTTATCCTGAAATACATGTAACAAAAAAAACTAAGGATTATGAAAAAAAAGCCTTAGGATTTTCATAAGTTCTTGCCATAAGTTTGGTAAAATGTATAGTTTATTCCATTCGAATCTCATTAGCCTTAAACTACATTTATAACTATTGTTAACGTTTTGAATAATTACTTACATATGGGTTGAAATTAAAATAGTATAATTTAGTCACCTCCGTAAAAGTTTCAACCCGTGTTAACCGCCGCCTGCATCCGAGCATTTCTGACACTAGGCATACTAGGTTGAGCCAGTTGAGTGTTACAAAAATATACTTAGGAGGATCTTTTAACTTGTTCACCATGAAGTTTAATTCATCTGTTCGCACAAAACCTGAAAAAAGTTATTATAATTATCGTATATCATCACTAATTAGGTGTTCGCTAGTAATTAATAATGCAAAAATGTAAACTCAACAAAAAGTCGTTTCAATTGTGGCACTTATCACCTCCTAGCCTTGTGTGATATTTAAAGAATTTATCATTGTTCATTCCATATAAGTCAACCATGAAAGCGTCAAGGCTTTTTTTAAACATTATCTTTATGAGATATTTAATTTAAAATGAGTTAAGTTAGTAGTTTGTGCCCCATTGTGATACTAATACTAAACGATTTGTAATTGCGACACTGCTGGAAGGTATCGTATGGAATTCCTTTAAAATACTTGTCAATGGCTTACTCAACCTCTTTGGCGAATGTAAAGCTGAGTACACAATGGCAGTGCTTAGTGGGACTTCCAGGATTGACCCCACACTACACAACACTTTCGTGGAACGCTATGCGACTAACGATCTCTAGATTATTTAGTCAGTCGCCGTGGTGCCACAACCAGTGCAATGTGCCGGGATAGTCAAATATTGGTCCGGTGGTATTTTTCACTTTATACTCAAGTTAGTATTACTTATTATAATGCGTTTTATAAATATGTAAGAAGGTAATTCAATAATAAATTAATAATTATCAAAGCGTTGTTTATGTATGCGAAGTTTTTGTCGTAACAGAAATCAACGCGAAAATAGTTGTAGATATATAATTTAACCTTGAGCTTGACAAGCGCGTGTATTTTTTTATTCATAAGACCAAGTAAAATTAATTGATGAGACTGTGTTGACACGCTTTTAAGTAGCATGTACTGTAGGGGTTTTCCAGAGGTCCGCATAGTTTAACATGTTGAATACGCCGATACATTCCTGATAAGCACTGACGGACCTAATGGTTAAACAAAAAATAAAACAATGGTGTGTGCTGCCAGGTTACGGCAGCTCCAACTTTTTTTTACTTAATGGAGTGGGCGTAGATTTCGTTACCGAACTTGACGCTTTTAAACCGGGAGTTGTTAAGGCTTTGGTGGTAACCTTTAATCGTTCGACTGTAAACATTTTATAAGCTAATTTTTATAAACATGTAACTTTTGAAATTTGAAAGAAATTATACGTAATGTTCGATGTTTCAAAAAAGTTTGTTTAAGTAGATAACACCGGGTTACTCACGTAAATAAGGTCGAAAAACGCACGACATTGTAAAGTTTATTTAAGTTTGCAATATAGTATTCCTAGGAAAAAACGACTTACTGTTGAGTTTCTTGCGGCGCTTCTTCTCAACAGTGGTCTCTCTGGAAGCGCTGGTAGACTCAGACTTGTAAAAGTGCCTACAGGGCCTACTTACAAAACTTTTTAAATAAAAAAAATAAAAAAAGTAAGAAGCAATAAAAAACAGTTTGTATTATTTGCTTCTTTTTAATATAATATACGATGTCAGACATCTAACTATACCTAAGTATATTCTGATTATTCTAAGATGAGGCCTGTGACAGCCGTATTTCGTATTTTCAATCACTTTACTATCTATACTCACAAGCGATGTGTTTGAAAATTGCCAATTATTTATTTAAATTCCCGAACGGCGTCGCTAGGTTGGTCCCGATGTAATATTTGCGTAAAGTTAAAGAAATAAGTCTAATAAGTGTTTAAATATGAGCTGTCACGGGCATCATCTTAGAATAATCGGAGTATAGTAATTTAAAATAACCGGAACATACTTTTTGAAAATGTGTAATAATATTTTACTATAGGTACCTACAGAAATAAAATGTATAAGTTAAGGACATTCTTACATTTTGAAAGTTACGGCGTATTTGTGAAACACCTCTCGGCTCGATAACAAATTGTCCTATTTATGTAAATTCTCTGTTGAACGGCTGGTTGTTCCATCGCCCACTCGACCAGGACTGGTGCACTATTGATTTATATTCAAACGATTCAAACTCACGACTTAATTGGATTGATTAAAACCATTTTCGAATTCATAATCTCAGTGTCAGATCCCCTTAACATTTTAACATGTAAGTATTATGTCCACAACTGCTGATTATCGACACAATCATGCTTTAGACATTAATAATACCTACTTAATTAAGTGTGCAATTTTTTACGATTTTCGCAATTATTTATAAGTGTATGTTTCAAACGAAAAGATTGTATTACTTTTTTGTTAAGCAGTCTAATGTCAATAGACATTAAAAATACAAAAAATAACGACGTACATATTTAAAATTGTAAAATTAATGAGGTACCTATAGATAGGCGTTTTCTCTCGCAGCGGGTATATAGTTACGAATGTATTCCATTTTGAGAATAGCAAAAACTTAAAATTAAGTGATCCAATTGTGTTTTTTGCTGTATTTAAAATGCATTAACGAAGAGGATATACAACCGGAACTAGCGTAATTGACATCGGGGCGCTAGCCCGGCACTCCATCAGCTCCGTGTAAACGCACTTAATATGTACCACTTTTTGCGCCACTCTGTTATTATTAATGAATAAAATGGTATATTATGTCCGAGTACGCGAGGTCAACGATCGCGGGGAATGTCGTAAAAAATGCTCTAAGGACGTCCGTATGCTATCAGCCGTAGAAACACGTACAAGAGGTCATTAGTTCTGTGATTAGTGTACGTACAACTTTGAATAATTATATCTTTATGTACAAGTACGGTGGCGTGCTGTAATCTACCGATTTTGTCAATGCAATAAGTATTTTATACTTAACTAACGGATAACTGTCATGCATCACTGTCTTGTTTACTTTTTCTTATGTCAACTTGAATGCCTTAGTAAATCCCCCTAGGCTAGACAAGTAGATTTTTTGTAAAGATACCTGCTTTTTTTAACTTCATTTGTACCTAAGTATTATTTGTTTTCTCAGTGCAAAAGTTATTTTACTATATTAATAAACAAAGGGTTTGCTTATGTCTTAATAACAAGATGGTAATAATATAGTTTATCGGTGATAATAAATTAAGACTTTACTGCCTACCGTAGAGTTCGCTCACGCTATACGGATAGTGTTAATCTTGTTTATTTAATGCTGTTGTAAATTTCATTGTTCACGTAATAAGATCGTGGAGCAGATAAAGTCCTAACCGCCGTACTCAGAGACATTTTAGAGATAATTAACTCGTTTCTTTTTCAAACTTGTGTATGAAGAATCTTCACTAACTAAGGAACAACTTAATCGTCATTAACTGACTCTGAGTGCGGCCGTAAAGCAAAGCAAAGAATACACTGTAACATATTGTCTGAGAACTGTAATGCAGTCAGAGTGAGTCAGGTTTCCTAATACGTTGAACATTGCACTTGAGTTAAACCGTTGTATAAGACTCCGCTATAGTCCTGTAGTTTGCTGTGTGCTTGTGCTCGGGCGGCGTGATCCAGGCCCTGCTCCCACAGCCGCTTCCTGCTCTATCAATCACGAACGACTGTACCATATCTGGGTCGTCACTGCAAAAAAACCAATAAATAAATTACTTATCACTCACTTGAGATAATTTGGAGTTCGTTGACTGCCCTGCGTCACATTCGACGAGCCAATGTTCAATGATTTTTTGTTGGAATCTAATTACATTTGTACAGTACTCAGTTTAAAACCTCTGCCCGGCCAATTTTTTTGTGCAGCCGACTAGCCGTTAGTAAGTAAATTTCGGGCATGTTATTTTCTATCGATGAGGTACATTCTCAAAAAAAATGCTTAATCACGAAACTTTATACCATCCTTAAACACGGTCATAAAATAAACTGATTTAATGTGAACATTAAATCAGTGTGTTGTTCGTGAGTAAATTTCATATCAATTGCTTCATTGCAGCCCGTCCTTACTCTGTGCCTGCCTTCATGTTATGTTTGAACGATGTCCGTGTTTGAGAGTGTTCCGCGTTAGGCTTACAGTTTGCGACTCATTTCAGCACTCAGTCTCAGTTACCTCTAAGAAACCCTGCAAAAAAGTACCTAGGTAGGTATAAAGTATGTATATAATGTGAGTGTGTGATGTTGTTCGCAGGTGGTGCGCACAAGTGGCGTGGCGCGAGGGTGTGATGCGCGGGGGGCGGCGCGGGTGGCGCCGGCGCCGCGAGTAGCCCCGACCATGCGCGGCCCGCGCGCGCGCGCCGCCGTCTGTCTGCTCGTGCTCGCCGCCGTCGCCGACGCGCTCCACGCTTCCGACGCCGGCATCAGTAAGCAATCTGTTTCTTTTAAGGCATGAAGAAGCATTCAGGCCTCTCGGATACTAACCGGTGAAGCAAAATTGTTTCGCTTGCTCTTCTACCGGCGACCAAATAATATAATGCTTCGACGGACCTAACTTAGGCTCCCCGGTTATTGTAACCAATTTCAGTGGTGGTAGGGCCTTGTGTAGGGACATCCGGATCGCTACCACCACTTATCCTTTAACCTATCGCCAAGAAGCTGTGTTCGTATTGTTGTGTTCATGTGTATAAGACAACCGGGCCAATGCAATTAAAATTAAAAGATCTATAAAACTGACGTAATTTGCATTGTTTTTGTTATGGACATTGCATTGATAGGGTTTTTCAGGGGAGGGTTTTTTACGGGAGTAGCTTCGTTTCGCTTTACTATTTTTTATTTCTTCGTGTACAGTATTTTTTAACCCAGTTTATGGTACAACTAAATCGCAACGATTAATATAGGGTTAGTGTTTACTATTATTCGGTAACTTGTAAATCTTGCTTGAGCCAGCTCGAGGAACGACTGATATTACAATTCTCAGCGGGCTTCATCTGATAAAAGATATGTATAGTCGCCATCAAATGTATTAGCGCATACAAGGTGCTACAAACATCTGAACACGCTCTAACGTCTTTAACAATAGAGTCGAGTTCAAATATCTCTTAACACCTTATATGTCCTGATATATTTTATGGTCTGTATCTACATATAATAACAACCAGTTTCAAAGTTGACTCTAAAAGGGCATTCTATGGCTCCACCGTGTTTACGGACGTTCTCGATCATAAACAATAAATGCTATTACGGAGAGTATAATACTTTCATTGCGTTGAGTTTCACAAGGTATCTTACAATAAACGGGTTGCTCTCGACGGTTACCGGTTGCACAAGGTGTTCTCGACGACAATTCTTCAGTTGCGAAACGCGCGCACCGCGGTCCCACATAGATCACAGCGCGGGCGCAGTGAATGCATTAACTCCATTAGACAACACACGTTTACTTCTTGCTCACGGCTCGCTTGAGCATCTGCGCGCCCGAGGCACTTGGGTCGACTACAACTTTGCCTTTGCAAACGCCATTTGTTCAACTTTAATCGTTTTCGAGCTTCACGGGTGTTTATTCAAAGCCTCCGGCAAGGAGCGTAGGCGTTTCCAGGAGCAACTTTCTAAGAATTATCCTCATCTAGCCGTCATTAACGCAATGACCAATAATCGTCCAGCTTATAACTACTTATGCACATTTTGCATGCGTCTTTAAAAACTAAAGCACCGCAATTATACGCGTGTGAAGTGTTTAAAGTACCGTATATTTTCAAGATTTACATAATTTGTTGTCAATTTATTTATAGCGTAGTATTATTATAACGGTTAAAAGGATATTACTTTAGTTAAGTAAATTGAGCTCTTTAAATTGTAATAAATAAGTCAATATAAATGCTTATGGCACGACACGTGGACTCTTATTTTCAATATGGATGATAATTGATAAAACGTTGCCCCAGAATTAAAATCAGTATTAATATTGAATAAGTGACAGATGATGCAAAAAATATAACAATTATAAAGAAATAACTGGTTAAAAAGTTGGCCATAAAGGGACCTGCAACAGTTTAAATTAGGCATCTGTGATTTAAAAGCACGTAACAAGTTGCCTACACAATGTAGCAACAAGCAAGTTCAATGTCGATTGTGTGTTGACATTGATGTGCGATTAAAATTCGTTTATCTAAGAATGTCAAGCCTTATCTACTCGAACTCTTTCGACGTAGCCGTAAAGGACAGTCGCGTGCGTTCAATACTCAGTCCTAACCTAATGTACTATCAGTAGATTACTAGCTATAGGTAACACTTATAACAACCATAAGGTGTCCACGTTCCTTATTTTCATTACATAAATCTAAATAAATTATTGAAGGTTACCCTAATTAGAACATTGTTATATAAAGGAAATACATCTATTTATCCCCTTCCTGTGGCGAACGTAAAATCTTCACTATACGAGACCTCGATTTATATTTACTACTCGATGATTTATCTTATACGTTTTCCTTGCAAACAGCCTGTTGCTATGGGATTAGCTCACGCGAATTATTACAAACGCGTCCATAACCCGACGATAACAGCCGTGATGTATGCGGCCGATGTTACGATTCTTATAAAATAATCAATAATAATAGCAATTTATAGGAACACTAGAGGACGCCCGCGTAGTAAAATCCCGTCTTAGTGCACTCCTAGGATAAGCAAGGAAAATTCCCTCCAAATTTCAAGACCAGCGGTTTCGGCTGTGCTTGATTGGTCAGTCAGTCGGTCGGCCAGTTTCTCCTATTATATTATGTACATGTATAGATGACATTTTTTGTGCCCGAACATCGTCACTAGTTTCCTATTTTATTACGTAATAAAATATAACACTAAATTATAATAAAGAATAATCAATCTTGCGTTCTTAATTATACAAAGGTCCCATTATTTATAAACGAAATACCAACGACATAGTTTGAATGTGTATTTTGCTTAACAAGAATCGTGAGAATATATTAGCGAGCACTTTAGGCGGAGTAGCGGCGAGCACATTAATTACAAAAATATTTACGCAGGACATGAGGCCGGCGTGGCAGAGGAGACTGCCGATAAGGCGAAGATAGGAATACATTCTAGCGTACCTTATGCTATTGATATAAAGGAAAATAAGATCAACCAGTGTTAGAACATCAATCAAATAACGTCTGTCAAGTGGGTGTGGTAAATCTTTTAACAACCTTAACCAAGGTAAACCGTAATATAGTTTTAAATGTCTGGCCCCAACTGTAACTATCTATTCGTTATTGATTCAAGGCATTTTGGGCAGAGTTTTGTTTTAATTTTCCAAGTTAAATAAGAAAATGTTGTCAATGTCACAAAAATAAGTACAATTGTTACACTATTTCCTATCTTTTATATGAATGGATTGTAATATTGTCGAGCTACAATAACCTAATGATTATAAATAGTAAAATAAATTACAATTTTGTAGAATAGGGTTATTTTGTACTGTCCGAATTCATTCCGAAAAAGCGGTACTGTCAGTTGGTATTGGCGCCTTAAGAATGCGGATCCGTAGCTCTAAATCAAGGTGAATGTGTGTATACGCGACGGCGTGCGGCGCGGGCGCCGACGTAACGCCGATGTCATCGTTACGAATCTCGGTACACCGCTATCTCACTTGTGAACTCAAGGGGCTAATAAACCAGCTATCAGGTAATTTTATATCACAATATAAAAAGTGAAACTCATAGTATTTTGAGTTATTTTTTCCGATTGACTAAGGTCTTTAACACGATCTATTGAGTATTCTTGATTACTTATCGCGTACAACTTTTCCGTCTTATTTTGTTTAACAATAATAATGAATTTTAACTTAAAATTAGTTAACATACTTCATATGTGTTTTAGAGGAGCAATATCGATATTCTTCCTTAGTTCGAAGTTTTATGACTTGCGATAAACCCGTGTGTCAGTTTTATGACAAGAATAGCGGCTATAGCGATCAAAGAACAATCGATTCTATTTAATATTTTACCTTTACTATAAACAGGTATTTAGCATTTCCTAAATACCAAACGTGGCATTTATTCAAAAAATACGACAGATCTGCTTTGATTTTGTTATTTAATTTAATACATACGTGAATCTGTGTGAACAAGATTGTTTAGAAAGTTTATTATTTTCTCGACGGTCGGTGACCGATTTTTGTCAATGCCATATCAACTTTTCCAAGGTCGGTTATAAATTCCAAACTAGTATTGACAACCTCGAGAATTAGATAATTTTGTTATACATATTGGGTCTTCATTGCCGCCGTTAGTAGAATATATGTAGGTTTACGTCATGTAATGTCAAAAACCCTTTAAAAAAACCACGCGCGCATTTTAGCTTTAATCGAGAACTTGCGTAAAATCGCATATAACGACAGCATCATATTATCATAAAGGGAACGTTTTCAAACTGATAGAAAACAAGACCATAGGCAGGGCTTTTCGATATAAGCTCATTGCTTGAACAACATTCTTCTTAATATTTTTTTACACCTTTTGTAAACGACTGGAAGCAATTTAATTAAAAAATGTAAACTACTGGCAAAGTCATCAACGCTCTTGTTAAATCTTTAGTGATGTGATCCGTTTCGATTAACTTAAATTTCAGGTCAGTTTCTTCGTTGAAAGTTTTAATTATACACTCACTTGCTTAATAAGCCCTGCCCTTATACGTGAGATCATTTCCAGTCTTCTCTTTTCTCTGCTAGCTCCTTCACCTCTTTATACGACACGACATGCATCTTCTCCTTAATTTAGCGCATATCCATGTAGCTTCCCCTTGGTCTAATTTTATACTATCAAACTTAAAAACAATCGCTAAATAGTGTTTGGCTTGTGTCATGGCCCGAAAGTTCCCAGGCGCGTATCTTTTTTTGCACAGCCAGACTTTTCCACTGGACCTGATACGTCAGCTCACACATCTTTGACGAACTCCTTGGTGTCAGACCTAAAGTTTAATAGCTTGACCCCCAAATTTGCAAATATTTTACAGACAAGCGCACTGTTGGCATTTGATGGGTTGCGCGGTGGTTCGGTTTGGAGCGTGTTCATGCTGACCTGCGCAACGCTCGACGTGAGACGGAGACAATGTGTCTACACTAGTCATAACCCACGCTAAGCGGCCGCCCAGACTCTTGGGCACCATCGTGCAGCTGTCGGATCTTTTACCGTCGTAGACAAATAAATGATCGTCTTGCCAAGACGTTGATCGTAGCAGCACTCAAAAGGCAATACAGACCATTCTAGAACGTTTAATTTCGAATTTACTCAGGTTATACAGCCATTCTAATCGAGCTCTAATATAATTAATTTGTCTGGTTTGGATGATAATTAATATTGCGGTAACCTTGACCTAATACGATATGCTGCTAACACAATAGCTTGCACGATATACACCCAATATCGTAGCAGATAGTAATTTATGTCGTGCTTGAGTTAATTTTAGCAAAGTGTTTATCCAATAGGTTTAAGAGAAAAGAACTTGTTTTCACTAACACAATTATTGAAACAGCAATTTTTCTGCGGAACATTGCTAAAAAAATGCTAAAATTAAATATGACTTCGTTTACCACGAAATCTTTTGCAAAAGGTGTACCTAGGAGTTTTATTTTACGTGGGCCCTATTGAATAACAGACATATTTCTGTTTAGGTTGCACGTGAAGTAACAGTTTCACAGTTTGGAATTAAACGAGCTGACCGAACTCTCGGTATTTGCGTCGGCAAGTGCAACGCTGGTGCAACGCTGCATTCGATCGCTATAATAGGACATTCGCTTCCCACGCGTATCGCGCGGCCGCAGCCTCCGAGTCGCTCGCCCGATCTGATACAAATTCACTGTGACCTAATCATGTCAGCGCGCCTTGTGCGGACGGAATCGAAGCATACTCGAGAACGTATAGACAGACTCAGTGGGGGGTAGACTGTCAAAACAGAAATATATTGTACATATACGCAATTGATAACAGGATTTTTTAAAAAGAGATCTTATAAAAATCGTGCTTAATGGAGCTCACAAAAGCATACATTTTTTTCAAAGTGTTTGCGATGCCCGCTTTGTACTAGTGGTCGGGATGACTGTGTTACGTAACACTAGCTGTGACGTAGTAAGACTGTGGCGTTTAAGCTTTTAAGCCATTAGCAGAAATATTTTCAATTATTTTCTCCATAAATAAGGACAAAAAAAAAACAATTAAATAGTATGCTCTTGTGACACACTTCATCGTCATTATTTATCTCACTCTGGTCCTCTATTCCTCATTGTTTCAGTCCATATCGTTGCGATATGTCGTAAATATCGTAATCATGCTGTCGACGTTATGACCGTCTGTTTACGATATTGAAACAAGATGTGCTAAACCTGAGGGCAATGAAGGCCTTGTTGATGATTTCATTTTCTTTAAAATCGCGAGTTGGCAGCATCTTGAGTCAAGGCGTACTGATATATAAATCTGACCCTCTTATTCAAAAAAGTTTTATATGCCTCTTTAAGTTAAGTATTCTTGGTTACTTACTGTCAGATGCGAATTTCCAACTTAGCATTGAGATACTTAGAAATTCTTAATTTTTATAATGTTAAAAAGCAAATTTTATTTAATCTACGTTTATTCTATGACCTACCGTCAAGCAGTAGTGTTCCTATTGTTGTGTCCTGGAGGGGGATAATACTAATGGTCAAGTTAGAAGCAGAGAAGTGCATAAGTACAGGAGATGGCAATGCATTCACAGTCTTATGATTGCAGTCTTACCATCGTAGTCCTGAGAATGCAAATGTCTATGGATCTCAGGTCCCACTTACCATAAGGGCCCGTTTCACGAAGCTACAAGTTACAAATTACAAGCGGAAGACTCATTCTAGCAAAAGGAGTTAGAAGAGACTTGCGCTTCTATTAATTGTAACTTGTAGCTTCATGAAACGGGCCTCAGGTGGCCTGTGTGCGCTTTTGCATTCTCCTTGCCACTGAAAAATGAATTCAAATAATTGGTGAACTAACTAACTAACTGACTAATAACTTGTATTCATGGTAAGTGCAATCGCATTCGGTGTACATTCTTTCAACGCTCCCAACTGTGTTTTAATTTTCTGTTGTGTTTTAAGCTACTGTGTACTATTTTCATAGTTAACATGATTTGTGCATTGCAACTTGGTCTAGAGAAGAGGATGTAGTTCTAGGCCATGGGTTCCCAAACTTTTTGGCTGACGGCCCCCTTCCCTTACAAAACATTTTTTTAAGCTTTTAAACAGACGTTAGTCCGCTCTGTGATTTTCAGTCTTTTCCTTTTATTTGATATTATTGTTATTAGTCACTCTAAAATTACTGATATTCCTGTTGCTACGTGTTTAACGTAACTCGTGTTAGCAAATGCTATAGATTTCCAATTTGTGTAGGAATTATTAAATTTATTTTTATTTCTTATTTCGTTTATATTTTTTTTACCGTAGGAAATTTATCACATTTTTGCTATTTATAAGGTCAGCGCCCCCTAAACAGCTTCAGCGCACCTTATTTATTTCTGAGGGCTCGAATCCCCGGATACCTTCAGCGCCCACTGGGGGGCAGTAGGGACCAGTTTGGGAATTTAATCGTATTTATTTTATTTCATTAAAACAATAAATCCACTGCACAAATTAGTAAAGGCTTCTTTCAGACATAATTACAAATCATGAGCGAGTTACGGATTTTCATTATTTTAAACCAAAGCTTTAAAAATACACCAAAAATTACCGAAACCATCTATAAACCTAATATCAAATTCAAATCACATGATTTGAATTTCATGAACGGATTGCACGTTAAATCCAACAGTGAAACATAATTACGAAAATACTAGGTACCATCTGATTATTACGTTTAAAAAGAATTAACTTTTGTATGGATTCTTTTTTGTGCATAGTGCCACTGTTCGATTTAATGTGCGGTATGATCGAGGCTATGAAATGGTTGTATTAGAGCTCAGGATGGTTGTTCCAGAGGGCCGGCGCGCGCCGTGCTCGAACGAGGGCGAGCCGGTGCGTCTGCAGGACGAGAACTGGAGCAGCTGCTTCCGCTGCCATTGCAAGGTAACCCACTAAGTATTTATTTTTGTCTGTATTTGAGGAAAGATAGAGATGTCAAAACACTTGTTTGATCTTCGAGATCCCCACTCATTCCTTGACTAAAGCTTCTGTATTTTTCTGTACGTCTTTATGATATACTTTCAGCAGCAAATTATCGTTGAATAAACTGTCAAAATGCATGGAATTGACTAAGCGTTCGACGTGACCGACCGGCAGATAACTTTCGCAGAATGCATCTTGACTAGGGCCAATGGGCTTTTATTCCACTTTGGTATCATATCTTCGATATCATAATAACTCTGTTGATGTTTTGCCAGCACTTTCTGTGTATGTAAAGAAAGGCTGTCCGAATGTCCAATATGTAATAGAAGTATGTGGAATAGAAGCTCACCAGTGCCTAATGCAAAACGTAGAGCGCGTCCAGTGTATAGGGTCCACGATCCTAACATTTTAATCTATGATTCTAACATTTTAATCATCAATTTCGTCCAGATATTGCTGTAAAAACTTAAAAACCGATTATTTATAGAAAATAGCTAACTAGAAACAAAAATTACAAATCATGGGAAGATGAGGAACTCAAACCATTATCTTCTTTGGCTATTTGGGTAAGTAAAGTCGTTAGGTACTTCACTCTTTCTTAAAGTTGGTGTCCACTTGTTTCACCGACACTCATTTCATAGAACGTACTCGTATCATTTCGCAGACTTTTCGTTTCATAGAAAGCGATTATCTGCTGAACCTGTGCTGATTTTAGGTTAGGTATCTTAACTTAATATGACTCTCGTAGGTTAGCTAAGACTTGTAACCATTACAAGACATCCGGAAACCAACACGGGTTCAGCAGAAAATAGCTTCTGCGAAGTGATACATTATATGAAATGGCCGTCGCTGAAACAAGCTTGAACCGTTAAAATTCCACCAATTTTTGTGTTAACTTCCATAATTTACATTGAAATAATCATCTTGTTGCCACGCTACCCCCAATTAGCAGCAGAGTGAGATAAATCGCGTCATGCCGATCAATACCAATATCGGCCAATAAATCAGAGAGCGGAGAATAAACTCGTCGACCACAAAGAATTAAACTTACAGCATGGCCACGTGGTCATTACAACCTATTTGGTATACTGACTCTGTCTACGGAGTTAGCGATGTAGGGCAAATATTTGAGTGATACTTTTAATAATGTCTGTTTCTAGGTGTTGGATGTTTTCTACGTATTTAAGTATATGTTTATCTACACATATATTATGCAAGTATATTGTGCTAGATCCATTATCAAGTAAAGAGCGTAGTTGTGGACCAAGTTCAATTTGTTTGAGATGTCCTCTGATATGTATTCATTAAATCATTGTCAAACTAAGCTTGCACGAATCATTTGGACACAATTATGGTCGTTCTACCATAGCAGCATAATGGTAGTGGTTCATGGTAAGTACGACTGTCAACTTATCAAGAGATCACGCCTCGTGTTTAGAACAACATGTCTAAGTAGCACCTGCAACGAGCTCGCACCTAGATAGTAACAACTATGTAATTTGATTACACGTTACTGGAAAATTCTATGAATTTGCACAACCAATTTTGGGCACTCGAAGTAACGGCCCGCGGTTCCGACAGCTAGAGTTTAAAATGGTTTTCAGTTGGTTGTCCCTGTGACGTCATTCTACAGTCCTTCACAAAAATATTAGGTACGCACTATTACTTAACTGTTTGTATAACAGTCGTTGTGCAGGATTTTCTGCGGCCAATTATGTTTATTCACAAATGATAATAGTGATCATTAATAAAGTAATGGTGCTCAATAACAAATAAATTAAACTTCTTATGAAGACAAAAACAATTGTTTTGTCAGCATAATGATTATGTACCCTAGCAATCGTGCGGCAGTGAACCGGCAAGGAGCCGGCGCGGCGGCGCGGCGGCGCGGCGGCGGCGCGGCGCGTGCCAGCCGCTGCGCGCGCGCAAAAACTCGCTATGCGGAACCGCAATGAACCGCATACGATGGCAATCCGACGCAGCTGCTCCGAGCATTCCTTATACTAGGACTCTAAACTCTAGATATCTTCCCTACATTGTCTAAACTGTTTTATCATTTAAAGAAACATCAAAATAGGACGAATTACTTTATACAACAACGATAATAAGATAAGTTTTAGAACACTAGCCAAAGCTCATTTAATCGCGAGCAATAATCAGACGTACAAACCCGAATGTTTACTGAATGATAGTTAACAATTTATAGACTTCCAAAGTTCTAGGCATGTTAGTTGAATACCCTTAGATAAAATCGATAGTGCTATAAATCCTCGTGATTTATTTTATTCGCTAAAGTGACTGTCACATATTAATTCGTTATCACTGCATAGTTGTCAGCGACACGACGTAAGCATGTACGAGCAAGGCTGCGTACCTAAGTGCCTACATGCGAGTGGTATTTCCCAGCCGATCTCACCTCGTCGGATGACTTGCGCGGAATTCGAAAGCCCATCGCGAGATTTATCGCTTATTCTGTATTAAAATATACATTTGCTTAATGGGCTTTTTTGTCGCGTGCCACATAGCGATGGGACACCGTCCCGCTGGCGGTGGAATTTTTATGATTTATCAATCTACTTATCTGCAACGCGCAAGGGATAGGAGCCCTATCATAGGGCTCATATGGCTCTCGGAAAACCGCGCTCGTCGCTATTACTTATTTATACCTACACTTAATTTGCTTAAGGCAAACGACGCTGGCGCGGCGTCCGCCGGGTCAAGTTGACCCGGGGGTGCCATTAGCCTTTTTATACTCCGCTAGTGGTCGGTTGATAGCATCTCGCGGCTCCCGCGCACCGCTTACTTTAATGAGCCGCCTTATTTATCGAGGCGTAGTTTTACTTTGCGCCGCGTTAAATTCACTAAAGCTGTGACTAAACTCATCCTCCGATTTGTAAACAACAACGGTTATCATGTTTGCTTACCGAATGTGCCGTTTTATTACAATTAAGAACGTGCGGAAGTATATTTTAGTGCAGAGTTATTAAACCCGATTATCCTGTTAGAAATAAATACATATCGAAATGAGTTATTTCGTTTTAAAAGCACTTGGCAAATTATAATGCTGAATAATGTAAGCCTAAGCTGTTACAGATACAAATTTGAGCGACCACGATTGCTATTATGTGCAAATTTATTTATGCAACAAAAAGCGAGTTCATAAATTAGCAGCAAAATGCCGCTACCGTAATAACAGTTCTCGGAACCTTCATGACAATTTAATTGAATCCAGAAACCCGCGACTCTAACGTTAGACTGCCTGCTCGCGGGGCACAATAATTAAGTAATGTTCCGCGTCTTGCTATTTTTGTCGAGGCCCTCCAGTCTATTAATATCTCATAAATTGTACTTTATAGTTACAAGTAAATTGCTAAGTCAAGTACCTGTAATGATCGTACTCGTGCTGCGCTCGCAGACTGCGCCCGCGCCGCTCGCTCCCGAGAAACTTAAGAATATCGTAATAAATAACGAGATAGGAGACGCGAATGAATCTGCCTCGCAATTCAAATGAATTCAATTACCTATAGAGGTAGGTAGATGTCTTAACGTTGTGCTCGGGCTTATGCAAACAAATCGGAGCTGTCAGATTAAAGCAGCATCTGACATTTTAGGTCCGGTCCCGTTCTGCACATGATTTAGGGTGACAGCGTAATTTTACCAATAAAGCGTCTAAGAATACTTTGTTACTACAGAACTGTAATAGGTACCTACTTTTCAACATATACTTATATATACTAACAGATTGTCAATTAGCTTTAATTGAAATCTCCGAACTGTATTTATTTGGTTGCACCAATGTCTTTATTGTCGTTGGCATGGTTCGGTTATAATACCTAATTGTTGATGGTTGCCGCGTTGCATGTACTGCATCGGCGGCGCAAAATGGTTCTTAAAGAGAGGCTGTAAGGTGCAGAAGGGTTTAGTGCGGGTCGTGTGTGGACGCCGGGTCCGAATGTGAAAGTGGGTGAGTGTGGAGAGCGGGCGCGCAGGTGCCGGCGCGGGCGGCGCCGGGCCCCGTCGCTAGCGCGCGCGCGGTATGCGGTCGCACCGGTTCTTCTAGCAAAGCGTATTTTTTTACACACCACACATCATCGACATTGTTGTTATGTTTTGCTATGATGCAAAAAAATCAAGTCTCATGTTAAATCTTTACAGTTTGTAACGTTTACATTGAATTATGCTTTATTGATAAAAATAAGGTGCCGCGACAACATAAAAGCGGCAAGTGCAGCTTTTCTGCCGGAAAAATATCGCTAGCTAACTTAATGCGACTGAATTTTTACAAGTATTGTTCGTTATAAAGAACTCTCATTTCTGGTGTGAGAGAATACATTGTATGGTTTTGATTTGTCGCTTTTTCAATGGATATGCCATCGCTTAAGTTTTCTGCAATTTGCCAATGTTAGTTTAGTGATTAGTGTTAGTTAGTAGCTACGTAAATGAGGGCCTATTTTAAAAATCGAAGTTCGAAGTTTCGTTGGTTCCATTCCTGACACTCGTCATTCGAGATTAAATGGAGAAAAAGGGATGAAGCCAACGTAACTTCGAACTTCGATTTTCAAAGTAGGGCCTCTGTAGTAGGTGAAAGAAAGAAAGAAAGAAAGGAGGAAAGTTAAAACATTTATTTCCACAGAAAACAATAAAAAACAAACTTAACTAAGATTTAAAACGAAGTACTTCGAAAGTAAAATTATACACTTGACTGGACATTATTAGGTGGAGGTTAGCATATTAATACTTACTTTATAATTGTATTGATGTAAATCTAAAATGGGACATACCTACTTAATCGCGTAAATTTAACGTAATGTAAGTTGTCGCGAAAGTTAAAACAAACAATAATTTTATCGAGTTACAATTCCCAAGTTATTTTACAGTTCAAAAATACACCTGTGAAAATTTAACTATATCTTTACCGTAACACAGACATACAGACAGACATGCCTAAGTATATGACTCCATTTAGCCATTTCAGAATACATAAAAGGTATCCTAATATGGAAAAGGTAAGGTAACAGGTAACCTTAATAATTTCCTTCTACCAATTACCACAAGTGTTTCACGCCTTTTGAGCACAGTATTAACTTTTTCTTCAAGTTGGAGCTAGGCGCCAACCCGTATGAATATGAATGTTGTTACTTATCAAAAAACCTCCCTAAAGCCTGCGGAGTGCAGTTAATTAAGTTACAATGGGCTTAATACGATGTTAATTGCCTGATGTAATGCAGCACACAGTCCATCGATTTACCGCGTGGCAAAAACAGCTTAAAATGGGCACACATATACAGTCAGCCTTACAAGTGCCTGCACACTTTGGTACCTTGCTGCTTCAACGCTTTTTGACAGATTAGTGCAGCAGTTCAAACATGACGTTAAAGTGACAAAGCGCTAAGGCACTGTGTGCAGCTATTTATACGGGGTTTTCTTATTATTATTTCTTTTATGGAACAGAAAGTTAGAATTCAACATGAAAACTGACATACTATTTACCCACGTATTTTACTAAATATGTAGGAATTGGCAAGAAAAGGCGTTATTACGGGCTTTTCAAGTACCTGGCATATTTTCGTAAGACTGCGTAATCTGTTGCAAGTTGTGCACGTGCCTTTAGAAATAATTTCTGTTTTTTAGGTGAACACATCGTCGCAAAATTAATCTAAGCCATGGCACTTCTTTTCAACTCCGTTTGACCGCCACGAGCATCCTTCATCCAACTGCCACGCAGCAGTGTTCACATTGTGTTACAGTGTGAAGATAAGACTGAAATGACTGGGATATAGAGGCATTATCCATCTTAGTCCTCAGGGTTGCTATGGATTGAAGACGTATATGGGTCTCAGATCTCACTTACAAGGTGGCCTGTTTGGTCATTTGCCTCGATGACAAAATCCGTTTTGATAACGCGCTGAGATTCCTTCGTCCAAGTATTTTCGTTGGATGTTAACCTTTTGTTAAAGAAAAAAAAAAAAACTAACCGTGCGTTTGTGCTGACCCTAAAGCGGTAAGAAAAGAACCGAGGCGCCAGAGACGCAGGCGCGAGTCACCCACACTCGGCCTTGCGCTGTCGCCAACCGGGATCATTTACTCGCCTAGATACAATTACGTCTACTTATTTACCTTTAAACGTATATAATTAACACTCCATTTAAAAACGATACTGCGCGTTAAAGGTACGCTGAGGTTCAAGCATTCCAAGGATTTTTAAGGCGTAGTTAGTATCGTTGAAGCGGTTTTACGATTTAGTTTGACTCCCTTCGAGATTGTCGTTAATGATAGCAAGGCAATTAGTTAGTAATTGAAAGTGCAGCTTTATATTACTTAATAAGGTCAATAAATGTTTCAATGTGTTTATTATCATGGCTGGATTACATTACTAGCTTTAGAAGTATCCGTAGATATAGATAACTTTAAGGACAAATAATGAATTTGCTTTAAAAATATACTTGTCTTGTAATCTTAATAACGGGGCCCTTAAACTTTATCTCTAGAACCGAATGTGTATTACCACTTAAGTGAAGATAAGGGTGATATTTACGCGTGACATCTTTAATCGGAACAAGAAAAACAACACTTATTACACGTCATTTACTTGATATAGCTTTTAAGCTCCTAACGCATGCTACAAATATAACATTTGAAGGTAACCCTCTGAGGCTCTGACTTTAGGTGCTAGAGCCCTGGAACGTTAAACTTTACATAGAAATGAATTTCGGAACAACCGATTCACAATTTGAAAATTTAGTGTTTGTTAACCGTTTTCTCTTTAGATAATTATTCTTTCATCAATGCTTGCTACTCAAAAAATGCTGATGCCTTCGAGTACAGAACACCCCAGTCACTACGTAGACGTTATAATCGCGTCCCTTCATTCCAAATCCATGGTCACCTTAACATGAATAAAACTACAAATAAGTTGTATAAAATACACCATGTATAATAAAGTGTACTTATTTGCTCAGAAGTAGTACTTATCGCAGAGATAGCGAGTGGTATATAAATTGAGTCGAGAGTCGTCGGTCCCAGCGCGGGTGGGGGCCACTGCGCGTCCCCGAGCAGTCTGAGTCGCTAACACTCTGTAAACCTCATTATGTATGTAAATTGAGAGATAAACATTTAAAATGAATCTTTACCTGCTATATTAATCTTTATCTTTACATCGTGGAATTTCAAGCGACTTGTGTAACGTAGAATTTCAAAATGTTGCACGGTTATTTTCTCGATCGATCTAAAATTAAACAATAAATACAACATGTTTATACTAGGGTCGTAGGGTATCATGAATGCATGACAAGACTTACAATTTAGATCAAAATCGGTTTGTTGGGTCTGGGTTAGTCTTTGTTTTTGGATATCCGAGCGACGCTCGATAGCCATGTTGTCAAAGTTTAGTTTTCTACAATGTACAATTGTACATGGATCTATAGGTACCTACTTAACTTTAAAGCATACGGCCAAGAGTTTTAATTTAGGCCGCACGTCCAAGATTTTCAAGAATTATTATCTGCGAAAGATTTCGCAGGTTATTTGTGTGATATCCCCGATCTCGCACTGGGTCTGTAATGACCAGCCAAGTTTATTTCATGAGAGGTTGGCGTCTAGAAGGGGTAATGACATTCTACTAATTCCATTGGAAATTGAGAGCTATTTTCAGACTGTTCGTGGGTAATATTAAGTAGTTTGAAGAAACAAGCAGTTGATTAAGCGGTAAAATAATTAAATCCAGAAAGAAGGTGGCACGTGGCGATTGCGCAAGCTATCAGGAAGCGGCGAGGATACAGCTATCAGCGTAACGGGAAGTGGCGTGGCGGTTACCCAAAAACAGAGATACCGTGAGCTGCCGACGACTGTAGTTGTATAAACCGGCCGAGGAGGGTAATCCAAATAAAACAAATGACCAGAAGACCACACCGGCTTTATAATACTTACAATAATACTCGTATGTTGTCTTATTGTTTACGTTATGATAGCTCTTTTTTACTTGAAGGCTAATGCAATATGGCTTTCCCGATTAGAATAGAGCCTCAGTACTTCCAAGCTGTTAAAATTTTCGGCATTGTTCGAAATTTTCCATACAAAATAGGATACTGATCCACTCTTCTTAAACGATGTCCAATTTTAACGATTTTTAAATATGGTGTAGATATTATAAAAAACTAGGTCTGGACATAAATCAAACAGAAAGAAATTAAAAATTGCAACAATTTTAAAATGTGAATAACAGACAGATATTCCATGCCATGTATTTGGATAAATAATACTTTTTAAACGGGTTTGGGTACCTAATAAATAAATATCAGAGGACAATATCTCCCACAAATTATTGACCTAGTCCCAAGCTAAGCTCTATATGCTTGTACTATGTGTACTAGACAACCGTAAACGTACTGATACAGAGAAATACATACTTGAATATATAGAAAACGTGCAAGACTCAGGAATAAGTTATCGCGCTCAAAGCACAAATATCTGCCCTAACTTAAAACGTTTTGAACCCGGGACCACTAGTTTTTCAATACCAACTAGGCGACCGTGTCTTTACTTATGACATAGTAGGAGGGTAATGTTATTGAATGTATGTACCTATGGTTCTTTTTCCCTTGTAAAGGCTGAACGGATGGCCCGATTTCGACAAGCGAGGTGGCGTTAGATTCATCTTTGCGTCGCGCATTCACTGGTAGCTTAATTTAATTAAAATGTGAAATTGGCAAAATTTAAATTGTATGCATGATAACCAACATTACATTGACGACTTTATCCACACGAGTTGGGTTTTTTAAAACTTGCTTTTTTGTTATTTACCTATACTGATTATGTGTACCTATAACCGTAATTGGTCTGAGATCGGAATAGGAGACGATTTGCACCGGGCTGTTTATTAGGTGAAAAGTATTTTATATCCAGTTTATTACGCTAAATAATATGGTGGGATAAGTAGGCTGAATTTTTTTAGTCCAGTACTTAAATCATTAAAAAAAATGCAAATGCTTGTTTAATAGACAAATTATATACTAATCGAAAGTATGAATCCTATAGAATATGTAGGCGTTAGGTTTGGTGCAAATTATTAGTACTTGTTTATTAACTGGCTACCCAATAGTTTGAGGGGAAAATATAGTCAATCTAACGTTTGCATATTCTATAATATAACTAAGTAATTTGTCTAATAAACACGCAATTGCATTTTTTTTAAACAAAGTTAATTTTTACTTTTTTTACTAATTATATACTGGCAACTGTCTAACAAGCCTTAAACAGACTTGGTAGACACAACAAAGTGAAACTGATGTGGATTCCAGGACACGAAGGCTATCCCGGAAATGAAGCCGCGGACGAGCTGGCAAGGGAAGGGTCCAAGGGCGCATACGTCGGACCTGAACCATTTGTAGCACCCTCACCGGGCACTATAAAAGCAGCCCTGAACAACAACGCCCTAGAAAACCACCAAAAAGAGTGGAAAACTACGGTAGGCTTAGGGTATGCAAGGCTCTTCATAGGAAGAGTTGACCAGAGCTGGACCAAGAACCTTTGGAAACTCAGCAGAAGACAACTTCGATACACTATCGGAGTGTTTACCGGGCACTTCGGGGTTAAATATCTCCTAGCAAAGATGGGCCTTTATGACAACACAGATTGTAGAATAGAATGTGCGGCGAAGAGGCTGAGACAATGAAACACCTATTGTGTGAATGTGATGCCCTCGCCGGAGTAAGAATGAAAATCCTTGGTTGTGGATACCCAGAACCGAACGATTTCAAGGCACTGCCGTTGCACTCCGCATCCGCTTTAAGGAAGGGGTGGAGGTTGCATTGGATTAAGTGCTAAAAGAGGGGTAATTACACAAAAGATCCCACAGGGTCGAAGTGTATCCGTAAGGACCCCACCATAAGATAAGATAAGAATTATATACTGGACTAAAAAAAATCGGCCTACATATTCGCCATATATTACTTAGCGTATTGATATAAAATACTTTTTATCGAATATACAGCCCGGTGCAAATCGTCTCCTACTAAATGATGAGTGTAAAAAGATTTACTACATTTGTGTCCAAATCTGCAAGATTTATCAGACAAAGGAATAGATCTGTTTATTTTATCTGAAGGTCAGGAACGAAGGAAAATAGTTTAAGAGTAGGTACCCGGTGCGATAAGTCGGGCACGACGTGCTCGTTACAGCCGTCAACGTGACATTAATTAGTCATAAATTGATCCGTTACTTTGCCTCCAATGAGTGTCAGTATAGGTATAATCAATTTAAAGTCATATCCATTATTGATTTAAAGATGTGTTTTTAACTTTGCGCACAACATTGGGGTGAAATAATTTTGACATATTGTATTTGTATATCTGTTTGTTGTTCTGTGGCATCATAGCTCCCAAAGGAATGGACGGACGCGGACGGGGCTTTTGGGGGTTCCGTAGTCAAACTAGGAACCCTTATAGTTTCGCCATGTCCGTCCGTCGATTCCCGTCAATTCCCGTCATTACGGGATCCGTTAATGAAATATTAAGCTTCTAATTTTTGTTTGAGTCAAGTGTCCCCCCTCCAAATAATAACTATCACGGCTAAGTAGACTTCATTGGTTCTTGAGTTACAAACGGTTTTAATGTTTATACTACCGAAAATATATTTGCGTTGTTGGTAAACTGACCGCGACCCATGTCGATGTATAGTTTTAGGAATAACAGTTTTGCAACGGCTTAGTTAAGTTGTCGCGAGGTCTAATTTGTTTATAGTAACGGCTTCGGAACCCTACACTGAGCATGGTCCGACATGCTCTTGCCCGGTTTTTTAATAGAATACTAGTTTATTTAGAGTACATATCTAACCTAGGTTTAATGAAAATTGGCAAGCCCGTATTTCTGTTACATAAGTTACACAGTCAGGATCGCGGGACCGCGGTGGATGCGAAAAGCACGAGACCGGTCTGAGTGGAAAGCCTTGGGGGAGGCCTATGTCCAGCACTGGACGTCTTTCGGCTGACATGATGATGATGATGATGATGATGAAGTTACACAACCAGTAACTGTTGGAGTCCTCCTATTAAGTTTTATTATTATGTCAAACTAGTGGCAGAAGTCCCCGCTATTCCATTTCAATAAGCAATGCCCTAAATATACGAGCTCCGTCAATTTATTGGACCAAAAATATGTTTGACAAATGTATCATTTTACAAACTTTAATGTCGCAAAAACGTACCTACCTATGCTGAAACCATTACACATTACAGGTTACATCAGCTAATTAAAAAGTTAGGTTAGGTTAGACTCTAACCTAACCTAACAAGGTACATTCCGGCGCCACTATTTATTATTGGTCAATACTTTAACGGTTAGACTATTGACCAAAAAAAAATAATGTTGCGCCGGAAAGTACCGTCTTGCGAAATGAAAGTTTGTAAAATGATATAATTTGCCAAATAAATTATTAGTGAACCTAAATATACAGTACAATTCTTCACTACTTAATTCTGAAAGCAGAGGTCACCAATTATACCGGGGATTGTTCCGATTGTAATCGTTTGTGTAGTTATGTGTGAATAATTAAAGGTATCGGCTATGGGTGTGATATGAATACTAACGCAGTCTTCTAATCTAATCCGCGCCGTTTATGATCATGTTAATCGGGCCGGCTGCGTGAGCTCCTGAACTGAATTTGTAACGACATATTGACATAAAATCGCTTTGAAATTTATAATGTTTGTTCACATTGTAAAGTTGGCCAGTACTTGTTAACAGCATCAAATTATTGAAATTAACGGTTACGTTTTATGATTTTATACAGGATGTCCCAAAAACCGACAACGACCCGCCTAGGGCTGATAGGTCAGCTAAAAAGCTATCGATTTAACCCTTATGTATGTTAATTTTTACATATTAATTTTTATTATAGTTTCGGAGATATTTATCATTTATGTCCTTATGTCCAGGACACGTATCTTACATATTTAGAATCATGACGAATCAGGGAAGTTTTTAAACCTATTGGCCCTTTTTTTTATAATTTTCACATACAGTTTATTTCTCCTTACTAGGTGTCCCAGTGTTTGCTTTTCACTTTATATCTTAAATTGATAAGCGCGAGCGTGATCTGCGGCCGAGTAGAGCGCTGGGGCGCCGCAAACTTCCAGTAGCGCCAATTTCTCGGTTTAGCACCATTAACGTTTTACAACACACCTTAAGCTCCGCCATTATTCGTAGATTGGAGCCATGTATAATCTGTTCTATTTTATTAGCGGTAAGCTTTATAGCAAGTAATGGCCAGTCGACAGGCTTATAGTTATTTTTATCCGACGTGTAACGTAAATATTTCACTTTGTGAGGGCTAGTTCAAAGAGCCGCTCGGGAAATTCGGCCGAAGTATTTAAAAACAATAAACAATGGAGTAGGTAGGGGTGACCTCGTGTAAAACATAAGAACTAAATACAAAAACTGAGAAAATTCGCCCAACGCCCCGCATAATGTTGCAAGGTCCTGCACACACACACACTCACACAAATATATTTTTCGAGAACGAACGCTAATATTATTGAGTTATATCATCAAATCATTCAGATATTGATCTTGGTCAATTACCTACACCGTGGCTCAATAATATGTTAACAAAATCAAAAAGTTGTTTTTATTGGAACGCTCTACGAGTTCATTTGTTTTTCTATCACTAATATTTTCGCATATTTTGTTAACGATATGGAAGAGACAGCGTGTTTAAAATGATTTAGTTATTATTGTTTTTTGTCATGGCTTCGCAACGCAACGTAATAATTTCCTTACACGAATGTGGAAAACGACAGTGTGAGATAGATCGCTAAATATCAGTCGTCAACTAGTGTCCGAGACTATTAATCAATATAATCAGATTAGGCATATCGCAGACCGCCCAGGAAGAGGAATAAAGAGGACTTTTAGGACTCCCAGACTCCGAAACATTATCAACAAACAGCTTGATCGCAATCCACAGACCAAAGTGCGAAAAATGTCTAGGGAGCAACGTACAGTCGCTATTGACCTCAAATTTTAAGCATATAAACTGCGTAAAGCACAACTTCTTGAAGATAAAAAAGTTCATCTTGACAGATACCATTTGATTAAGCAGCGTGCCGCTACTGAAGTGGCCCTTTTTTCAAATGAAAAACTATTTTATGTTAAACTGCCCCATAATAATCATAATGACATATTCCTCTAGTCGTCCTAGACCGGCCGCACTTGTTCTTCACCGCCAAAATCGGGAATCAGTTATGGTTTGGGGTGGTATTTGCTCCACAGGTAAAACTACCCTTGTATTTATAGATAAAGATACAGAAGAGATATCCTTGAAGCCATAGTTCTGCTCCATCTCACAGGGCCCGTAGTGTGCAGCAGTGGTATATAAACAGTTTTCCCGGATTCATTAGCTCAAGAGAATGGCCACCCTGCCCACCTAAATCCAATGGATTATAGTCCTTAGTCAGTCTTAGACACAAGGGCCCGTGCCACTAAACACAAAAGTGTAGACACTCTGAAAGCAACACTTGCGAAAGAGTGGGCAAAAATAACCTTGGAGGAGCTGCGGCGTATCGTTGATAATTTTAACAAACTTTTGCGCCTGTGTATCAATGCCAAAGATATCTTGAAAACCATTGTTTATTTTAATTTTAAAAGTTTCCAGTTTTTAATATTTAATGTCATATTGTAAGTGTCGTAGGCAATAAAAACATTTACTAGCAAATCTTTTTCAACGTATGTTTGGGCCTGTACAGCTATACTCCAGCTGCTGTAAAAGGCTTGATTTGACAGCTATCGGTGGAGTACAAAATATAACCTCAAACATGCCTCAAACACATATTTTGTGCTGAGTTGACAGCTGTCAAAACAGGCCTTTAGAACGACGCGAGTATAGTTAGCTGGTACTGATAATTACTTGGTTTACCGTTGTTGTTCGATCGTCATGTCTTGCAATTTCGTCGTATTTTATAATATAGTACTTTTTTCTTTATCTGCTTAAGCAGTATGAAATGAATGCGACTGGGTTTTAAAGCCATATTTATTTAACGAAACATACAGAAATCGGAGAAATATTTAAACAGAGCAGGCCGGGGGGCGAGGGCAGGTTGTAAGTAACATATTAAGTCGGTTTAAGAGAAAGACATTTCGTAATAGCTCTTTCGTTATACACTTTTCCACGAGTTTCCACTATTCTTTATTTCGTCTAACGGTAAGACCTTACTTTCCGATAGTTCAAAGCTATTTCTTAAGCGACGTAGGTGTTGTGGTGTCTGAACATCTATCTAGTCAACCGGTACTTTATCATGAGTTCTTAAAAATGAGCCTGTTTACAAACAATGTTGATTCTAACCAGTAGACGATTTCAAGGAATCAATTACTGATAGGTAGCTAGTAGCTAGTTCCAAGTAAGCTTTGGAACAAGCTCAAGTAATTCTCTGTAATGGGCAGTTTCCTTTTGTATTATTGAGTCACTACGGCTCGGCTTAGAAGAGGCGACACAGGTACGGGCGCTGTACACTGGACAGTACGTGGTATCAATCAAGTCACGCCAGCCCGGCAGCCGTCGCGGCGTGCCTGCGCCCGCGCAGAGGCCACGGCCACATACAAATTAGGACGCTGTACTGTTGGGTGTTAAAACGTACAAATGTACTCACAGATTTGCGCAAATATTGATACTGAACAATATTTACCATGTCTGGCTACGAACGACGACAGTTAAATGTTACACGGCATGTTAAATATGTTTCATTACAGCACGTTTTAAAATGTTGTAATCAATAATTAACTATCTTGTCTAGACATGGCATATCATATGCAGGCCTACCTAAATGAGTTTAAATGTGAAAACATTCGGAAAGTAGATCCAGTCCATTTCACTTAGCGAGTTTTCAGGTCAAGACACTTAAGTGATAGTGCTTTTAAAAGATACTTCAACGATCCTAATTGTTTTAAATATTAAATGCGTGTAATTATTTAGAAAAGTGATTAACATATTTAGAGTTAGCACGTTACAGCGGGCCCTGCACGTGCTCATGCAAATGCACGCAGAACAAAGAGCCGTTAAAAACGCATTAAGTATGGGCATGAATGGCTTGATCTTATTGCGGATGGAAACGGTTCATATGTACCACTTGCCATTTTATCGCCACTATTAATCGATAGAATTATCATTCCACACTTTGATGGGTTAGCCATTTCAAATTTATACAATTAAGTACATTTTATTTTACATCGTAGGTACGGTCGGCCAAGAAAGTGGTCTACCAGAAGTTTCTGCGACATCTAATTATCGCTAAGGTGGACACTTGTCACTGTCATAATATTATTGCAAGGGAAATCGAACTTTTTGTATCATGACTTGCAAAGAAACTTTAACCGTAGGGTGGTAGACCACATTTTTGCTGCCGTGAATCATAGGCACGACATACCTATTGCCTTTCTGATAGAACAAGGCGGTCAAAAAAATTCTACTGTCATATTTTTTGTAATGTTCGTTCTCTGGAAATACGAGTGATTTAATAAGCTAGAACTCGCCCGATGATGATAAATATTGCGATACTTGTCAAAGTCTCGATTCACTCTTGGCGATAAACAATGCCATTTAATAATAAGAGTCCTTTGATTTTTGTATTATTTCAATAAATAAATGAGAATCTAACAAATGGTTCCCGAGCCTGGGTAATTCCCATCACATTATTTTATTACGAGGGTGTTTTAATCGAATTACAATTATTTCAAAGGTTTTTCTTCTGCGTTATCTTGTAGAGAAACTAATGTGTGATAAAAGTCTTTTTATTTAAGGTTTTGTTTAAGGTTGGTATGGGATAGGAGGAAAGCGTGGGACCAAATGGGAATGGTCAACAAAGTCCACGATGTTGCCAGTTGCCGTACAAATAGGGGTAATTAAGACTGCGTCTGGCGTGTCGGGAGGCTGGCGCATTATTAATTGCGTCTACGCTTTATATTATGTGAGTGAATGCCACGCTCCCGCTCATCTGCTGCATTAAATGAATGAAACAAAACAAGACTAGGAAAACAATATGTAAAAAACAGTTCCGTATCACCAGTCAAACCACAATCGCGGTTGCTACGACGCGTAGGCGTAATTGACACATTAAAGTTTATTGTCAGCAATGAAACAATGTTTGTTTATACAAAAAATTATAATTTGTCTTCCTTTGAACTTTAACCATTGTTTTTTTTGGGCCAACCCATGGTTACAAGATGAGGTATTAATCCTACCTCGTAATTTAATAATGTAAAGCTAAAACAGTCTTGGTTTGATTTTTTCGACAGATTTTGCTACTCAACTGGTTCGATTAACGGGTTGCGATAAACACACAAAATGTATCGTAAAAGTAAAATATATTGCCTCATTATTTGCTTAAGAAATGCTTCTTTGTACTACGCTTAGGGTCTTTAAACCTCCATCAACTACATAAGGCAGAGATATTTTAAGATCCTGAGATTACATTTCAATGCAAGGCAATTTCTAAAGGTTATCTATGTTAAGATTAAAACAACCTTTCTTGGTAGATGTAAGGTTTCTTGAGTACGTATAGTTCTAATATCAATTAACTTTTGGTGAGTGTGAGTGTGGTGTAACATCCAGCGCTGAGACACGAATAGTCGTGCTCATTCACGGTAAGGGCGAATACCCTTACCTTGACTCGAACCCGGGATCGCTAGATTCGTAGGCAGGGAAACTACCGAATAGGCTAACTACGTCCAACTACAGGCTCACTCGGCTCTACTTATGCAAATTACGGCGTGTTTTCACCCAACACTCCTTTGTTTTTCAGAACGGTTTCGTGGAGTGTCGTAACGGCGCGGAGGAGTGCGCCCAAATGGAAAACTGCGCCGTGATGATGCCCCGGGAGGGATGCTGCGCACGCTGCAAGGGTTGCTGGTACAACGGGACCGAGCGGGCCTCGCACTCCGAGTGGACCGAGCAGGGCCAAGTACTGCGCTGCGAGGCCGGCGTCATCACCATCTCGCACCTCGAGTGCTATGCACCCTGCGACAAGCCGAAGCACCCGCGACACACGCACTACAACTGCCCCGTCTGTGACGGTGAGTGTACCACACGCTGGCTGAACGTTTCTAAGGCGGCATTGTCGGTATCGTGTCCCCAGTGCTACGCGCCTGGATGCACCCGCGAGTCCCACGACACACGCACTACAACGATAGAGTCATGTCTGTGACGGTGAGTGTGCAACACGCTACACGCTGGCCGATCGTTTTAAGAGCGGCGATGTCAGTATTGTGCCCCGAACGCTACGCGCCCGGCAGCAAACCGAAGCTCCTGCGACACACGCACTAAAACTTCCCCGCTGTGACGGTGAGTAAGCTACACTTGCTAGACGCTGGCTGGCCGAGTGGTTCGAATACTGAAAAAAAATGCTGAAATGGACATATGCGACCGACCCGATCTCTCTGTCCGTCCGTCTGCTTACGACGATGTTATAATTTGTGCCACTTGTCTTAAATAGCTAACGTCAGCGGTATTCATCTTGTCTAGGCCCCCAGATATCAAATGACTACCTATATTATAAATGAAATAACACTTCTTTAAATGAAATATGCGTCAAATTATTTAACTGTCTGTACTTAGGTACATGTTATTAGAAATAAGTATTTCCCATAAAGCAATAATGATAAAAGAATTTCCTGATCGTTCTACTCTGACGCCTTTTCCCATGGCATGCACGGAGTTATATTGAATGTTTATAATTGCCGTGCGTCGTGCAGCGCAGGCGCAGCCGTGTCTCGCGCTGCGCCCACCCAGACGCTCGCGCGGCAAAAAACAACCTCCACGTAGAAGCGCAATCCCTTACAAAAACAAACACAAGCCGACAACAGATCTAATAAAACCAAAACTGACTAACGATTTACCTCCGCTTCCAATCCAAACCCTAACAAGTTTATTAATTCCATAACAAATAAATAGTAATTTTACAAGATGACTACTCAAAATAGCTTTTGAAAATTGCCGCGGCATTCCAAACTTTAGTTTTATTGGGCGTGTTTATGTTTTATTAATTATACCTATAAGAGTTAGTTGCTAAGGTTAGAGTTAGTGACCGTGGAATACCTTTTGTTAGACGCGATGGCTAATAAATGCGATTTTTTTATGTATTCAGATTGTTCATCTCGGTTCGGATATAAGAACATATTGTAAGTAAATGCTGGATGTTTTATGCGTCAACCTTCTGACCCTGCTCCTTGCTTCACAAGTATCCAAGGCGTCAATGTTTATCGAATTGGAGTTTTTCTTCTGGCAGATTGACATTGCCTTCAGGGACACCCTGTACACACGCCTGCTAAGTGGTTACCCTGGCGCCCACACGCGCCTCGAGCAATGAATAGCAGACTTGATGCTCACTAGTCTATACCGCACAATAGCTCCCAGCCATTTAAGTGCGTTGCACACCTCCGTGACTATATCTACGATGTCTATTATCGAACAATACAGCGATTTATTTTTATGTCCAATATTATCTCATCGTTACAGACAAAAACGAATCAACAATCATCCACGTAGTGCAACATTAATAAAAATCGATAATACATACTTACTTTAACACCAAGTCATAACACATCGATTAATGTGCGAAGTAATGAAAACACACGTCCAATAGCAAAGTAAATAAATAGCAAAAGAAGGAAGGCTCATAAAAACTTTATATCCCGTGCACAAAGGTCTTAATGATTGTAAAGTCCAAGTTTACTACGCCTTCCAGAAAAACTCCTTTCGCAAATCGAAAAGATTATTTTCTTATTTGTTTAAGTTTAATAATGGAAGGCTGCGAGATTATCGCTCTGCGCAAGGCGGACCACCCAGCGCAGGGAGTGGAGGCCTCTGTCGGCCGCGTCTCCGCTGCAGCCTAAAGTTAGGGATGGAGGCTTCAATTCCAACAAGACCTTATTATGTGTTCACAGGGGTTCATTAAAATTATGTATTTCTGGTGGTCGAAAAGTCTCCCACGGCGTTGCGGCTCTATTATTGACCATAAATCAAAAAGTTAACAACCTACTTAAAAGGTAGAGATGGGAGGGTTTTTGTGCGCGGGTCAAAGCGGCCGCCGTCGCCGCGGTGAACCCCGTGTTTGTTTGTTTTACGATCCCCACGGTGCATTAGCTTTTTTTGCTTCCTCTACTTACTTATTATTTCTTCATAATGTAGAGATAATCATGATGCATTTTAGCTTTTCACTATTTGTTGTTAACATTTCGAGATTTAAAGTTCATTGAATGATTAACTTAGCCTCGGTAACGAACTCATCTAAATTCTCAAAGTGTTTTGAGAGCCGGCTTTATTATTAGGTATGCTTGCGACGACAATCTGAGAAATTGAAATAATTAGTGTGTGATGGACGCGCGCTGCGTGTCGTGAATTCCCGATCGATTCAACACGCACACCTAGTTTATGCTTGTTCATGTTTCACTAAAATCTTTTGATACGAGTATGTATATAATAAACAAGGCAAATACCACCTTAGTCACAGTTTCATAATTGAATTCTTATTGAGTAAGCTTAGTATTTACGTCTTAAAATGAACTTAACGGTCTAACGATGAATACTCGTGGTTGATTGTTTGTCTACAAAAGGACAGCCTACTTTGTGCAGCCATCTCTAGTTTTACGACAGACACTTAAGTGTCTTCAACCATTGTTAGATTGTCACACATGCGCTGAAGCGGCTGCCTCGAGCACGCTCTTAGTATTGAGTGTGCGTCGTCGAGGCGCATTCATGTACTGACATATCCAAACACTCCACAGCTAGTAGACTGAGACCGAGTCTAATGAATGCCAAGCGAGGACAAGGCGATCTATTATGTATTCACATTCGTAATTATCTTAAAGAAGGGAAGTGTTACAAATGAGTGTCTAGAATTATATTGCGGTGGCACTGTGGTGTACAGTTACCAGCAATAATATACTATCTTAAATTGGGCTCAATAATATCGGAGGTTTTTCTATTAAGGCCTAGAGTCACAAGAGTGTGTGAGATATTTTTGAAAGCAATGTAGGAAAAAATATTATTATTGGCGACTGTACAGTTGTGCGGGGCAGGCCGCCGCGGGCGGCGTGTGCGGCCGCGGACTCCGTCATTAGGCCCTGATTGATTCATCGGCCTGCCGCAGTAATTTATGGACTTTACGCTTTGTCGCAGCCAGCGCGCCGCTGTGCTTCCCATTCTTATTTGGTAAAGAATGGCTCGCGCTTTTGTTTTCAAGTTTTATTTTGTCCCATATAAAAAGCTGGACAATAACATACTAAAGTAGCTTGAGTTCCTTCCTGTTGCGTATGTAGGTATCTACTTAATGGAGAAGAACACCCGCGGTCCCAAAAATAACGTTTAAGAAATATATCTCGGACCCTTTACAAGTAGCCTCCCATATCCTATCTTACCTAATTTTCGTCGTTTCGAGCTGTTTGCTCAATATTTTAAATAGGCGTTTCAGTTATCCCGTTTTCACTTCTGCGGCCGGCCGCTTTGCCGTCTGGAGTGGGCTAGATATTGCCACCGGTCGTGACTTTATTTAGTCCATAACTGACTGAACATACCTTGATTATAGATTGTTCAGCTAGTATCATAAATTGATGAAATCAAGGCACGGAGCGGTGTTTTGTAAATAAAATCTTAATAATATCCAAAATTTCTATAGTCATGGCTCACTGACGGTAGACGTTTCTGCTGCTACTGTAGTACACGCATATTTTCTCATTTGACATTATCATTGAGCATAGTCTCCATGGGTCTTAATAATTGTTGTTAGTTAGGAACCTAAACTAAGACTTGCCTTACGCAAGAACCCAAAATCTTTAAAATCTACCACTACTTTATCGACACCATGAACCAGTAATGGGAAATGGTTATTAAATGGGACCCAGGACTGACTTCATAGCATTACTTAGTATGCAACAAATTCAGCTCATCATTTGTTCTTCCTATTCCAGAATGCGTGATCAACGGCCAAAGAGTAGGGGAAGGGCGGGACGTACGGATCCCTGAGGAGCCGTGTCTGTCTTGCCGGTGTGTGCACGGCACGCTGTCGTGCGCGAAACGCGCATGCCCTGTGCTGCCATGCGCGCGCGCGTTGCAGCTCACGCCCCCTGGCGAATGCTGCCCGCGCTGCGATAAACCTTCCGTCGACAAAATCCTACCTAGTAAGTATAGTAAAACAAGTAAACCAGAGTTCTGCCTGATGACCAAAGGCTGTAAAGGTGTAAGCGTTTGCAAAGTGTATCGGTGGATAAAACTTTGAATATTTTTTCCTGCTGACAACTGTGGAGGGGTGGTGGGGCTATCTATATACTGGAAACAACCAAAATCATTTTAAGGGCACCTCTTATTTATTGAATTATAAGTTGTACTTGCTGTAAATTTATTTACATAATATGAATATTTGATGGGTTGCTTGGTTGCCATATATGCAACAGCGAGTTTTAAAAATATAACACCTTACTCGTTTCACACGTAGTGGTTAGTTAATTAAATAAGTGCTGTAAACGTCACAATTGCCCGTACACGTCTGTGCCATAAATGCCTGGAATCTGTGAACACAGATGAACGGTTTAGTGTGGCGTTACTGTACCAACGTTAAACGGTGAGATATTAGAAGGTAAACAGTTATGCACCACGATGGTTGGCTGTTTGTAAAGGATTCGCAAATATTATTTATACCCATAAATGGGTTTATAGTATTTCCTACATCGTTCGGTACCCATTCCGTTTAAATTGATCCCGTGAGTTTGACTGTAATAAAAAATACTGTTTAACTGTAATGTTTAAGGTATAAAATTCACTAACTTTGATCTTATTCACTGACAGTCGATGGTACGAGTATCACCCGCGAGAAATACCGTTAGCTTACTAGTTGACTAATACAATATCACATTTTACTAACGAGAAACATTTAACTGTTACAGGTTATAGCTTACCAAAGCCGTGCATCATTGGTTCAGACTACCACGCGCACGGGATCCCGTTCCGCGTGGATCCGTGCACGGACTGCACGTGCATGAACGGCACGGCAGTGTGCACGCGGCACACCTGCCCCGTGCTCACGTGCGGCGCGCGCGCGGTGCCCCCGCAGCCTGGGAAGTGCTGCCCCGAGTGCCCCCAGGTCGCTGAAGCTAAGGCCGCCTGCGTTATCAGCGGAAAGACTTACCAGGTTTGTCATGTTGTAACAATCCATATTAAAATGTAACCATGTTCCAACGTTAATGTTCTGTGTGGGATAACAGTATTTATTATTTCGGGGCGAATTCGAATCAATGTTCTCTAATTTTAAATATAAATATGTAAAGCTAAATTAATAATCTTAACTACCCGAAACCGACGTGCATGCATGACTCGATGTATGAATGTGGAAGAAGCGAAAGAGATTTGTCAGGATCGTAGCAGGTGGACAGAAGTGGTCTTTGCCTATTCCTTAGGGAAATAGGCGTGATTAAATGTATGTATGTATGTATACATTGATATACGTCACAATTCGATTCTGGTAGGTTATCATCACATACATAAAGAAGAATAAGGAGGCACAGTACGGATAAGTATTATGTTTAGTTTAGCTTATTTATTCATCAATGTAATATTACAATATAAATTGTATTGCGTATAAAAAAATACTAAATTACATTGATATCGTCAACATTATTATGTTAGTTCTAGTCTGTAATTTAGTCACCAAAGGGTTTACATAAAAAAATACGTCATTGTGTCCAGTTTTTAAAGCCTTACGATAAAGGGGGTCTTATAAGTTTAAAGTGTTTATCGTTTGTCGGTGTAACTGTGTCTGCCTATGGCATCGTAACTCGCAAACCGATGGACTAATTGGAATGGGGGTTTTTAAAAGGCGCTAGTCGTTCGTGATAGTTCTTAGCTACGTTTCATGATAATCGGTTAAGCCACTCAAGAGACATCAGCTCTGAAATGTTGATATCGCGAAGTTTTCATCTATTAATAGTTGTAATATAAACATACAGGGTGTTAAAAAATGGCCGTCAATGACCACTTGAACTGCTAGTGGTCTAAAATGCTAGAAGAGAGGTACGGTCAACAACTTCAAATGTTGAGCACCCAGTCGCAGAAATACAATCTTTAATTTTGACGTAGTTCGAAAATAATTCGATTTGACGTAATTCACCTATAGTACCCTGTCATAATGACAGCGTCAAGTCTAATTTATTTAGACATGACGCTATTTGACAGGGTCCTCTAGGTGCTCATCAATTAAAGTGGTTGACTATACATACGAGTAGGTATTCACAGTCTCTTGTGTTATGAGAGTGACATCATTAAACTTAAAGTTGTCATACCAAGTGCCACTTGAGTTCGAAACATTAACTTACTATATAATATTCTATCATTATACAATTGATGTTTATATATTTGTCTTTGGTGCTCTTAAATAATAATGAATTTGTTATGGTTATAGTTTAAAGATAATGCAGAGATATCAGGCCAAAACCACCTACTTAGTACTGTTATAAATCTAAAACGGGACTTAATCGCGTTAAAACATTACATATATACTTACCATTATTACCATTACCATTTAGTAGGTCGTGTTAGATTTATACAGTACCAACGTGTGACTGTCGCGAAAGTTTTAAACAAACGATACACCTATTAATCTTTAAAACGTCTTCTTGATATTTCAGGATGGTGAAACGTGGCAGTTGGATTCCTGCAAGTCCTGTGAGTGCCACGGCGGTGAGCCGCGGTGTGCCATGGAGCGGTGCCCAGCTCTGACGTGCTCCCCCGATCAAACTCTTCGACGAATACCTGGGCAGTGCTGTGCGAAATGTGTTGACATTGACGGAATATGCACCGTGTTTGGAGATCCCCACTATAAAACTTTTGATGGAAAGTTCTATAGTTTTCAAGGATCATGCAAATACCAATTAGTATCTGATTGCGCAAATGGCACATTTTCCATAAGAATTTCAAATGATGCTCGAAATACCTCACATTCTTCCTGGACCCGCACGGCCACACTTCGAATAGGACCAAATAAAATAAATATGGGGAGAAAGATGCGAATTAAAGTCAACGGACAAAGGATCAATATGCCCCATAGAGTGGAGGGGGTTGCAGATATAGTCCGCAGTAATGGTTCCGTTCTTCTGAAGGCTGATATCGGTGTTCAGATGTTATGGGACGGTGACGGATTTTTGGAGGTTACAGTTTCAAGTGCTTATAAAGGAAAGCTTTGCGGTTTGTGTGGAAATTTCAACTCTATAGCAAAAGACGATATGAGAGCTCGCGATGGAAAAATGTCAAATGACGCTTGGAGGTTCGGGTCGTCGTGGCGAGTGGGCGGACGGCGCGCCTGCACGCGGCGCCAGGAGCGTCCGAGTCCAACTCGATTCCGGCAAGCCAAGATGATGAAGGCCCGGCGGCTGTGCCGCGGCTTCGAGCTGTACGATGTTTTCAGCGAGTGTGGAGCAAAAGTAAACCCGCATAACTACAAAGAGGCTTGCGAGCTGGACGCATCTAATTGTTCGGGGGTGAGGTGCCACTGCGCGGCGTATCGGGCGTACGCGCGGGAGTGCTCGCGGGTGGGCGCTGAGCCGGCGGACTGGGCGCGTGCGGCGTGGTGCGAGGGCGCGCCGCCGAACTGGCTGACGCGCGCGCGCAAGGGCCCCCCACGCGGCCCCAAGCATTCCACTACCGGGCTCGTGGTGCCCGGCTCCATCCCCCGGCCCAACCCCGGCCGCACCCGCCCGCCGCCGCCCATACTGCACTAATGCTGTTAGTGGCGCTCGTCTACTAGTCAAACCTGCCAGTGTGCCGAAGTGAGGTAACTATACTCCATCTTAATATTCTAGCATTCATTATCTTTGGACAGAAGCACTAACTTTTTCAGTTCATTCATTATTATGCAATGTTTTAACGATTTCCTAAAGATTTATTTCTAACACAATAACGCGATATTTAATATCTTGATTGGTACCTACGCAGGGAGCCGTATCCACACAGAACCACCGTGTGTCTCTAGCTAACGCTGGCGTGCGTATTTTACAAAGGAATCTTTTATTTGCAGAATTACGAGGACGCATTGAATAAGGACGGAACCCAGGGTTGCTTCTTAAAGGCGCAACCGGCTATCAATGGAATGAAGATCTTTCTACTTAAACAGTATTCATTATAACTACTTATATTGTAAGGTGTACGTACATAATATATTATACGTCGTAGAATAAATTGATGACCACCTAACTTAACAGCTCACCATTGCCTCGCGAATATCAACCAGTGCAACTTCAATTTTACCTGGCATACGGTCACAAACTTTAACTGTCGCTACCGCAGAACCTTGTCGCAGAAACTATAATATTAATTGTATGGATATTGATTCCAGTGATTTGATAATTTATATGTCACTATATCTCTCATCTATATCTGGGCAAAACAATCTAATACTCTTGTTTACAATGACCGTGGAGCCGATCATTTGGACCGCTGGTTGTTATTTAACACGCTGTTAACGCTTTAAATAGTAGAAATGTATTACATGCTAATGCTTAGCGTATCTAAAATGTGATAATTGTATTTGAATACGACTTCATGTTAAAGAAGTGCGTTGGATAAAATAAAGTTCAAATTGAGATCTCACCCGTACCTAGTTGTTTACAAAAGATTAGTTAAACACAATTCCGAAGCCAAGAAGCTATAAGATTGAGAGACACATGTAATACCCTAAAACTAGTAACTGATTTCGTGTAGTTATTTTTTTAGTTGAAGATTCTTTTAAGAGCTTAGTTGTTAAATACGTTACCAATGAATTGTATTCTTGACATTGAAAAATGTGCGTGTTAGTTACTAACTACACACTTTAGCTAGAAAGGTACATTTAATGTTTTTTTATAACGTTGGTGACAGACTTTTACTCTGTATAAATGATTGAGATGTACATTCTGCTAGATGTCTTAACCTGGATGTTATATTTGGTAAACAAAATTGTAACCTTAAAATTACCTTATTAAGATTAGTATTAATTGTATTTGAACTTGTGTATGAAGCGACAAGATCAATCGTTTACACAATTTTCCAACTTACATAAGGTAATGTTAAGAACAATATTTTGTTACCTAAAAAGACTAGTAATGAACAGACTATACACTACTATAGTCTGTCTGTTATTACTTGTCTTATTTGGTAAAAGATATTGCTGTAATTGGACATCATGTTTGACGCAGTCATGAGTCATGAACTCATGAAGTACGTAGAGGTATGATAAAAGTTTGCAAAGGGTTATACCTGTTCACTTGCACGTATTACTGCGTCTCATGGTTGTCGGTTACCTCAGATTAGCCTCGGCCACGTGGAACGCCGCAATGATTACACCACGTGCCGTCGACGGTGGCTAAACTGTTTAAGAGTATTGTGATAATAAGAGTACCTACATGAATTGATACTGAATCCAGTCATTGAAGCAGCAGTAAGTGTGTCAAATTATAGACCTGTTTCTATTTCCATATATTTGTAAATGTCCCCTTTTTGTTCTTTACCTTATTTATTATATGAATTTTCTTTACATGTTCAAATTCATTTAAGTGTTTTTTATAATTTGGCCACTTTCTGTCAGAAAGCCGCTAAATCAGCGAATTTTCGCATTAGATTTTATTGTTTTAAAGGTCTACGTTTTATGTAGGCTGATAAGTTATTTGAAATTTTAATTTAGTAACTATTTACTTCTTGACATTCTATCATAATTATTTGCAACTTTACTGTATTATAATTATGTTCACTTTCAAATGACATCAGTGCATACTATTCTAATCTAAGTTTGGTGTAGACCAACCCCTAAGGGTAAACCTTACCCGTACACGCCATAATGTATCTATGATAAGCTGATTATTTATTGTCATAGAACGGGTCTTGACATGTCTGTATTTTTAAAGACTTTTCTGTTCTATTATAACGTATATATGCGATTGGCCCGAGTAAGAATATAAAACGGTAAAAGTTCACAACGTAATAAAAATCTTTCTTATTTGCGAGCGCGTGAACATTTTCATCGAAAAAATATTCTTAATAAATACATTTTTGTTGAAAATGACTTTTATTACTTAATAATACTAATTCCCATGATTTTTAAATGTCACGGCATGTTTATTAATAGGACATACAGTACGGCTGCGCTTCAGTACTTACACGACATGATGCAGTTCTACTAAACTAACATCTTTTATTTTCCAATATTCGAAAAACTCCACCTCAGTCACATAAACCCTACACTAATTCGCCGTCCCCATAAATATAAAACAAAATACTGTTGACAGATATTTTTACTAGATATTAAAGTTCATTAATAATTTCCATAACTCAGTCCGAGTTTATTTAGAAAGTCGGAATCGTAGAGTTTCTCAAATAGATTCATTACTTTTCACTGGCCTTAAGCCAACTTCCCTCAATTTGATGTCATCAAAATTATCTAGGACAATTTGGCGTCCGCTTTAAAAACACGGGATTCATTATTTTTATCTCGAGCAGAAATCTCCACGGAGTATAATAAATATTGCTCAACTCGAATGTTATTTTAAGAGTATTTTGAAACATTTCATGTATAACACATCAGCGGCGACAAGTTATACGTGTCAGAGGACTAATCCGAGCCGAATGAAAAATATATAATAGAATAAAATATTTATTAATAAGTAGGTATAAACATTACGCAGTCACACTCATCAAATATTACAAGATTATTTTGTACAATACATACATAATACTTTCGTGTTAACCAATGAAGATAGGTGTTTACTTCCATTCGTTCCTGTGAGAGTCCTCTGTCCAATGTTCCCAAGGTTTGAAAAATTGAAGGACGAAATGTACATGTAAAGAGATTACTTATATTAATCCAAAAGGTTCAAGAGAAGAGCAGCAGTTGTTTATTCTCCGGTCATCATCTCCATGAATTCTGCAACAACAGGTGATCTCATTAATGTAAGCGAAAGCGAACGTCTTGCAGGCATGTTTTACTTTTACTCTTTTATTCATGCTTAAAGTATGCTTTGTCGTTATCTTTCAATGTGATATTTGAATTTGATAGAAAGTGACAAAGAATGATTTAACTAAAATAGGTTTATTTTACGTTTATGAATAAAAAGGTTTATTTTTAACATACATTTAGACCAATTTTTACTTTCTTTGAACCCCCGACGCAAGCAAGGGGTGTTATAACTGTTATAAGTTGAACGTGTACAAACGGACGGATCGACTTCGTGACCTTTGAATAGACAGCTAGTTTGATCGGGATTTTTTTTAGCTAGGTTTAGACTAAAGCCGCTTGGGCCGGTTAAGGGTTCAACTCTAAAACTAGAGGTTACTAATATATCGGAGATGTTCAATAGTTATACGTCGATGAAGTAACATGAATAAAAACGTATTTAGTTATTATAAAACTTTAGCGTTACTGACAGCAAAAGATTTACAGTCAAGAAAAGTCGTGCAGTTCAAGTAAATTTACCATCAAAGTCGACGGTGCCGCTGCCGTCAGTGTCGATCTCCTGGATGAGCCCGTCCAGCTCCTCCTCCGACAGACCCTCGTCCAGCTCGCGGAGGATCTCCTTCAGGGCCGATGTGGGAATGTAGCCATTACCTATACCCAAAACATGCTTGAGAAACAATTCAACAATATTTATTTATTTATTTAGATTGTATGTGGCATATTGCCGTCCATCTATGTTAAACGGTTCACTAATGTTTTACCTAATCATCATTTTGGAAATTATAAACTTTCATTTCGTAAAAACAGTCCGTTGGAATATTTTATAATTTCATGGGGTCAAAAGTTTAACCTAACTTATTTAATAAGCACATGTAACCCATGTAATTCGTAATAGTTTAAGCTCAAACACGTTTTTTGCGAAATGAAACATTATAAAATGATACGTTTGTCAAACGTACCTCCTTTTGGTCAAATGAACGGACCCCATATTAAACACCGATGTGTTATTCAAATTCAAAAATTCAAATTATTTTTATAAAAATAAATTCCCTAGTTTGATATTTTTTGATATTTTTTGAATCCGTGTCCCGTGACATTCGCAACGGTAATACGAATCTAACGAGACCTCGTTTTTCGAAGTTGGGTCACCTGGTCAGCCTCTACGAGGGAACGAAGAACCAAACATACATACAAACAAACATAAAAACATACATATTAAAATGTTCCTTTCCACCGCCGTTAGTCAAGTAAAACAGTCATGTTTTGCGAATCTAAAATCAAGGATTCATAGTCCAGAGCCTGTACTCCAATTTGTTTTATTCTATCTTGCTCTAATATAGTACGCATGTTCATTTATTTCACTTAATGTAAGAAAACTACTATAAAATTATAATGTCGTAGTTATACGATATAATGTATAGGTATGGTTTGCAAACACTAATTGGAATGAAACCCCAGGCTTCCGATTCTCATGCTTATTTATATGAGGAAACGCACAAGATAATGTCAAACAAATAGTGGACGTTACTCTTAAGAAGATTGTAAAACGACGCTTAAATCGCGCTTTAATTACACGACTTTGAATTTATTGTTTTTATTTATAAAAACACACAAACACAACATAGGTATTCAAAAATCGTAAAAATCGGACTAGATTTAAGGGGAAAGAAACGTTACCGGATTTTGTATGGATATTTTCATCTTTGCAATCCTCCTAACGAAGCGTGAGAGTTGAGTGATCATCATCAATTTATTGTGTTTTTCTTATAAATTCCCGATATAATTGACGAAACAAGTGCCACCCCGTTGAAAATAATATATGCATGTAATTACTATCGTTGTTAAATGAGCTAGTTCTGCGCGATATACGTTTTACACGGAAATGAATAATACATACCTTCCTTATCGTACAATCTAAATGCTTCCCTGAGCTCTTTCTGCATGGCTTCAGCATCTTCCTCTACGATGAACTTAGCGGCTAGGGTTACGAATTCACCGAACTCAAGACGACCGGATTCTGGAATGAAGAGAAAATTTATTAACTGATTACAAGTTTAAAATGTTATCTTATCTTACCAGGGAGTGCAAAACCTTTCTCGACGTTATTAACTCTACATAGTTCTCAACTTGTATACTTATATTTACTTCTCCTTTTCGGAAAATATAATGTAATGTAAATGAAATCCCAACAAAAACATTTCCACGTAAAATGTTGCTAAGACGAGACCATATGGCTCGCATTGTCAAAAAGTTATCAAATCTCATGTAGAGCCAGGCTCCTAACTCTACACGCCGTAACTCTACAAGCCCTAACTTTACAAACTCTACACCACTGTCAAAATATGTGGCTTGGCCGTTTCGATACTACAAGAGTATATCAGAATAGTAATGAACAGTGAATACATTTTTCCCCTTACGCCCATGTAACGGTAGCGAAAGTGTAGAGTTTGTAAAGTTAGGGCTTGTAGAGTTAGAAGCTTGGCTCTCTAGGTACATAAGATTTGATAAGTTTTTGACAATACGAGCCATTATGGTCTCGTTTTGGCAAAATTTTACATGAAAATGTTTTTGTTCGGATTTCACTTCTTTTTGTAAATTGCTTTTAGGCGTTTTGCGTGCGCTAATTTCAATCCCCTGATTAGAAAGTTGGGAGCTTGATTTACTAAAAAATCCTGAAGTATGTATTTTATTATTTATAACAGGGAGTCCCTATATTAATTTTTGGACTTATAGCATCAAAATTTGCGGGTTTCTGATACAAATTTCCATCCTCTAGTTTAAGGGGTTGATGGTATAAGTTCCAAGTTTTTGATTTTTTTGTGGTTCTTGTACTAATACTACCTTATATATCAAATTTCAGCTTTCCATGACTTCAGAAAGTACCCTAAGAATTTTGATCATCTTCAGTGAGTCAGTGACGAAATTGGGGGTTTTTAGATATAAATAAAATCTGAAGTATAAAAGGTATGCAAAATTTCTACATGTTTAATAAATCCACTATTGACGTTTAACCCGATAATTTTGTTTATGTGGTATAATTCCAAGTTATGAGGGTTCAAAAAAACCGATGAAGCGCTTCGAGAAAAGGTAGGTAGTGCCCTTGCGCTCCGGTAGGCTCGTCTAGGCAGATTTTGTTTCCTCACAAGAGTACTCTGGCTTATGAATTTCATTTTTCTTATATTTGCTGCATATGATAATCTATTAAGTTATAGTAGGAAATATAAAGTAACGCTAGGGTACTTTACAGCAGTCAGTTACTCTCTTTTTGAGATACTAATCTTACAAATAGGCAATGGCGGCAGGTGGGACGGTGCCCAAAATAACTATTTGAAATCGATACATCTTTAATCATGAATAAGATAATGTACATAACGCGTTGCGTATTAGCCCCCTTACGTTTTCTAAACCAGTTAAATTAAATATCAATTATGTTAGTAAAAGGTTATAGAGCTGGGCGACACAAATTACAAGGAGAAGTCGGTGAGCTAACCAGGACCAGTTCTAACGGCCGCACAGATTCTGGTAATGACTATCAAGTTGTTCATTGGTCACGATTTTTCATTCAGCACCAGATTGAAAAAGGAACGAGTAAATTGTCTCTAAAATTTCCTCTGAGTGCGGCGGCAAATCACGTAAGTAATATAATTTCTAATGTAAATTTGAAATAGTTCTAGTACTTACTGTCAGCGTCGACTTCCTCAATGAGCTCTTCAAGAATTTTCTTATTGAAGGGCTGTCCCATCATCCTGAGGATGTCAGCGACGAAGTCGCAGGGAATGCTGCCCGAGCGGTTGTGGTCGAAGCCATCAAAGGCTTTGCGAAGGACTGGAAACAACAACACCATATTGAAAACCGTTGATTGCGTAATTACAATAGCTATGGACACTCTGCTGTGCTGACAGATGCTCTACCTTCGATATTTAAATTATGGTGAGCCATATTAATTGCTACCGAGCCACTGGAGAACAAGAGCTCCCTTGATTAATTTTAGTCCAAAACCAACCCCACACAAATGCAATGAGGAGATGCAATTGTCGATGTTGCACTGGCAATAAAAAGATCCAAACTGATCGTTCGGCGGGGTGCGATAGGATTAGGACAGCAGTTCAATGCTCTGAGATGCACCTAGTGCGAATAAGTTGTGCAATGAAGCTATTTCGGTGCAGCAACGTGGTGCATCGTCGGGCCCGCTCGCGTATAGCTCGGATGTAGGCCGACAATAAATAACAAACAAACCACGTCGGCGACACATACCGAAAACTTTTTTTAGTAAAAATATGAAAATGTTGTCCTTCATAACGTTAAAACATCACACGTCTAAACTCTTAATGTCCCAATTTTCCGATATAAAGATGACGATTAAGCGTCCGGTAGATTATTTTATGAAGTCATAAAATTTTCGTGATAGTTTTCGGGAATTTGTTATATTTTTGAGCGTGCGTCATTATTTTATAATAACATCAAGTCTAAAATACCGAAATAAACACTTTCAGAGTTCTAATGATGAGCTTGATAGATAAACGGACTGGAGTCATTAGTGTACGAGATGTCTACTAACAAATGATACATATTGGTATTAAACTACTAACCGTATTTATTCCGTGTCAAAACATTATTAACTCTTTTTGTTATGGAATTAAAACGTTATTCTCTATTACATATGAATTACTGATAGATATTATGGCCAATTGGTTCTTTTTTATGTAGGTTAGTCTAACTCTTTGATGTTCAAGGTATGTTCGAGTAATAAAACGTTTAGCAATGACGTCAAGACTATTTGCACCGGTGTAACACAAAACCGGCCGGCATAACATAATGGCACTTTTTACGGTTTCCGCCGCTGCACCTAATTACTGACGCAGGCTCGTCTTCAATTTGTCGACGGGAGTAATCGGAGTCAAGGCCGAGAAGCGCTCTGAACCATCTGATAAGCATCTCGAAATGTGTTTTATTTCTCGGCGAGCGCGGAACAAATGTCGCCCCATCGCCACCGCGCAGCTGTCCCACAGTATTTTGGCAACAAAAAAGTTTTGAAAACACAACTTTTATTTCTGCCAGCGTGTTAATTTTAATCGTCAAGACGTCTTGGCAGTTGTCTCAAAGATCCAACAGTTTTATTGCTATTTTTCCTAGATTTTAGCTGTTTATTAATTACCCACGCACGGAACGCGAAAGCCCCGGTTTCGAAATTAGCCCGAGCTCCACGCTATTGTGTCGGTTTTAATTAGTACGCTTCGGAAAACACTTCCTAGTACATAAATCTCTACCTTTTCTTTCATCCTGAATTCCTTATTCTCATACAGCCGTTGCAGTGATGGTGAAATATTTTGATAGCTTTGATTTACGGGAAGCTCCATGTATTATTGTAAAGTTCGAAAAAAGCGACTTGCTAATCATAGTCGCTGTTTCAATAAAGTATGAACTTGAGAAACGCCATCCCTTCATCGTATTTACTTAATAAAAATGTAATCTAATTGCACATGATGATTAGTGCACTCTTATCTACTCTGCTAAAGTTTGGTTTATATACCTATAATACTGCTTACCATGCTTGTTGTTGCTTATACTGCTTATTAAAGTATGTGTGCTATAAACTGTAAACTCTATTACGAAATAAATAAATTTAAATATTTAATCTAGTTAAATAAGTATTTATCCACACTTATTTACTTTCTATACACTGTGTAAATGGAATACAAGCAAACATTTCAACGATAGTTAATATGCATCCTAATTAACATATAAACATGTGTACCGTTAACATAACTTGTATTCCTTTTTTCATACAAATTAATTCGCCACGCAATGTTTCAGAAATAGCCCAATTGCAAATAGCTGTGACTTAAATCTTCGTTTACATTATACATTGCAGTTCGATGGGACCTTTAAATAAAATTAATTGCGATCTATGCATTAGAGTTAGTAACGAAATTCCACATTTACATGACTTGTAGAGCCATATCCAAAGTCTAGTTTTAATCTTTGCTCGTATTCCATTTACACGCTGTATAAATGCGAAAGTACCTAACTTTGTTTGTTTGTTACGCCTTCAGAGCTAAGCCGCTGTACTGATTTTAATTCATGACATTAGATATGGAGATATATTGAACCCCGGAGAAATAACATACAATTCCTCTTTAATCCAAGGCAAACAAAAGTTCCCGAGGGTATAGCGAAAAACGAGGTTTACGCAGACGAAATCGCAAAAAAAAAAACTTTCGCAAAAAATATATCGCCGGTTGCAATTCAGTACCTACGAGTACATAATCGTATCTTCGAACAGACGCGGCGAGAAGTGTAATAGACAAGGATAGTAGTTGTTGACTTATAGATGACAGAGATTAGCGGTGACAACAAAAGTTGTCAAAGCTTTTAGGTCAATCAATAGAGAACCATAAAAAATATAATTTGTACAGCAGCGTGTTGTTAGCGCTTGCGCCTGGCACTAGTGCAGAGTAGACAGCTTTTTGTTTCATGTTTTGTTTGTTAATTTGACCTTTTGTTTCATGTATTGTAAATGAAAGGTAGTTTTTCATTATTTTTTGTTACGTTATGCGTTATGTCTACGATGTGTTTTTTGTTTTGAATGAAACTAGCTAATATAATCTTTCCTGAAATGACATTTTATACACAAAAATCTTACAACGTATGTAATAAAGGTTTATAGTATTACAGTACAAAGCATTAATTTACACGAAACCGCAAAATAACTCTCAAACAGCTGTAACATAATTTTTGTTATTCTAAAGTTAGCGTAAGAGAAGTTCTCTTTCTGGATATTTGTTTACAAGAACACATATATTCTGGGAAGTGAGTCACGAGCGCATGGGTGGTAATTGAACAGTAATTTGTGCGTTTGGCTTACATTCATATTTAATATCCAGCGCCGACGCGGTTGATTTGTGCTACTTGGCAAATACCCCTAAACTGACAGAAGATACTTTGTACATAATAACAAAAATGTGAATCTATATTTTCTTGTTATTATTTCAACTAATCGAGGTTGTTAAACTTTGAATGATGCCACCGCTACAGCTGTGGCATGTTATTGCTGTACTGTTGTTGTTCTAGTCTCTAATTGGAGCAATTGAGTGCTCTTATTGATGATTATAATCGTTTGCGATTAGAATCAGAAATAGATAGCGACTATTGCAATCGAAATAAAACGTCCCGTGATAGCTTATTAAAACCCTTGTTTAAAGGGCAAGTGTACCTACGTACCAACGAGAACCTAATTCTAGACCCATATCCTGTCCTTCTGGCGTATATGCACCTGTCTGTCCGTTTGTACGGGCTGTATTTATTAAACCTTTGCTTATTTCGGTTCTAACAAATCTATCAAATCATGTTAAGTATAGTTTAAATAGTTCATTAGTTGACAACAAATACCTATTTGTTATCATCTATAAAAAGCCCAATATTTCTCGGCGGCCATCTGGTCATCCTTGGTCTAACTTGGGTAGTTGGTCATTTTCGAAAAGTTCTATACTAAGGTATCGTAGATGATCTATCATATTCCATTGTTTCCATATTTTGTTATAGCCGTTCCACTTACCGACCTCCAAGTTCCTAACAAATGCGTTCCTACATCGCGGTAGTGTAAGATAAAGTTCCAATTGTGTGGTGCCTGCCTATAATGAAATAAAAGAGTAGGTACTTAAAATATTTAGGAAAAAGTTAATACTGACTCTAAATGTACAGGGTAAACATAGATATTATTATATCCATTCTTAGTAACAATAAAAAAGCGAAAGTGTGCCTTTCTGTCTGTCTGTTTATCTATTAAGATGTTAAGACGAAACCGTTGAACTGATTTTGATGAACTTTTATTTAGATATTCCTTAAACTCTAGAAAAAAAATTGACGTTCTCAGCGCACGCAGTCGAGGGCTAAATTTAGTCAAAACTTAACAATAGGAGCTGCTACATCAACAACAATATGATTACGACATAGACAAACGTCTAATATAATTTGGAAGTGACGGGATCCCCGTAAACGAGTATTGAACCATCCTGTAAGCGTATCCAGTCTTTTGTATCCCGTCCTTATTTTAGGGAAATAAAACATTGCTTTTCGTTTTAGGATGTTCTATTTAATTGAAGACAAAATAAGTATTTCGTAATTTATTTTTGTTGACCTTAGAGTTCTTTTAAAAAATCTCGTAGTACACAAGGAATCCTCTTTATAATTTTTATTTATAGTTAAAAAAAACCATGATGATCTTTACCATTTTACGGCTGAATTACGGATATAAAAGTTGGAAACCCTTTGATATATTTGAAGTTTCACATGTTTGGTGGAACAATGATGGTGCGATCTGATTCCGCTGTTGGCGGGCGGCCAGCCGTGTTGCCACGCCGCCCGCCCAAGCGTGCTGCTATTAAATTATGGTTCACCATACTTTTACAATTCTAATGATCAAGTATCTTAATGCTTCGATATCAATACGTGTTCGTTTTGATTCAGTTTATATAGTTATTTATGATGAAACATTTAGAAATGCAGCTTTATTTTTTTTTAATTTAATTTCCTTTTCTAAATGCTTAATAATAAATTACATGTTAATATTGCCTCCAAATATTTACTTAACGATATCCCAACAAAAACTGCATCGTAAGTGTAATATTGGCTATGTTGTTTTATTATACAGGATGTTTGAACTCTATCGGTCTAAATATAGTCTCAATACATTTTTCAGGTCACGCCCTACAAGGCGAATGCTCGGTTATTTCGAGATGGTTCATTAAGCGCAGAACGCATTTTGGGTGAACGCATTTATAACAGAGCCAGCTTGTGTTAATTTTAAGAAGCCTTTATAAAACTGGCTGTAATCCAAGCGTGTGTTCGCAACTTTTCTTCGCGCCTACGTTTACGCGGCAAGTTAAGAGTTTTTTGTTTATGGGTTAGTAAATTCGTTATATTAATTTTGTGCAACCTTGGCCTGCAGCAAAGTAATAATGTTGAGATGCAGCTTTTGCGACATAATTTATATCACAATATTAAAATAAATATGAGATGTTTATTTTGTGGTCAAGTGTTTTTCACATTGTTTTGGTACTTACTGGCAATTTGCTCAGCGGGGAGCTCGTCAGCCTGAAACAGAAAAATTAAAAATATTTCAATATTACTTAATTGTACATAAACATAATCTAAACCCGAAGAATCTTTCACCCTAAATCAACATTACCAAATCCAATCAAATCGCAGTGTATATTTTTTAGTTCAAGAGACGTAAATCGTGGAACGATAAAAATAACCAGTCATAAACTTGAGACACATACATCGTTATTAAGTTAAACCGTCTCACATTTCAAATTACCCATGATTACGCATAGAACTCAGACGGATGCATTTCGCTAACAAGCTGTGCTAACGAACGCATTTCCCAGTTTTTCCTTGTTATTACCAATGAGTAGGCCGAACCGGTGTTTGTGCTTGGCCTGCTATAACGGGGCTCTGTTTATCGCTACCGGCCGCGGTTTCACACCACGCTGTAGCTACGCACGTCGAGTACTCGCGGGTGCTATTTCTTGCAAGAATACGCATAGGAACTATGGATATTAAGTTTTTATAGTTTCCAGTGGGTTTGTTGTTTGAGGTAACGACGAATAAGCGTGGACTCATATATCATGAATTTATTTTTGCACTTGACTACACTTTCTAGAAGCAAAATGCATGCATAAATTATTTTATGTTTTGGAAAGCAAAATAGATTTATGGGATTGCGTTCCTTAATTAGAATTATGTTTTATTATGTATACGTGAAGCGTAATAAGATGAACGGAACTGTTTTGGAGTGATGAGCAAACCTCCTTTTTTAAATTATGAAATATACCAGTGAGTATATTTCATAATTAAAAAAAAGGAAATAAAAATAACTGCTGTAACTGCAACGCTAAAAATGTTACATTTCAGAATGCATGGTTTATTTAAGGTTCTTTCTAACTTACCTTACCAATAGGAACTGCGCTTACTATTGGTAAGAACTTTATTTAAAATCCACTGTATTTCTACACAATAACTTGACCTTCTTGGAATAGCTGTAATTTTATCTTGCAAATGAATATTACTAATAATAGACCAGATTAGACAAGGTTTAAAAAGTTGTTCTCCAAATCAAAAATAAATAAAAACCTTCTTGAATATTTTGCATTAATTTTATCAGAAATATTATATTAATATGTTTCTTTTTTAAGTGAAGCACTGGGTATTGATTTGCAAGTAACCGGTATTGTTTTAAATACGCCCAGGAGTATTGCTGTGTTTCCAGCAGGTGTTCCAAGCCACCGCTACACTTTCATCCACATACGTCACGCTCACAGGGTGGGTGACAGCTCCCGTTAGCCTCCACTCGTGCGCATCTTCGCCAGATTTGGTCGAACCTTTATACTTTCCAAATTTAATTTTTTCTTTTTAAATTATTATAGTATGGAATTACGGAATTTAATTCGAATTATAAAAGTAAAATTAAATTAATAGGTAGTAATAATCACAGCTTGTTTTGATTTGAACATGAAACACAGAAAACACCTACCCAGTCTTCTTCCATGGTTGAAGTCACTTGTTAACACTATGAGACGCACAACACGACTGGCCACTATTTTGCAGCTTCCAGCGTTCAGGGTTATTTTCTGCTGCTTCGCAAGTTTGTCTGGCTTTTCGTGAGCGGGGTGGGGGAGGGGGGGCCGGGCCCCTCCTGCGCAAGTCCTCCTCGGGCTCCTGCGCGGGCGGCCAATCGCGCCCGACCCAAACGGCAGGATGCTGACGTATTTTTAGTCGAAACGTGGAAGGAAAACGTAAACAAGCGTAGCGTGCTGTATGCGGGAAAAAGGTATAATTTTCCGGCGACCCCGGCTCTTGATGGGTCATTAAACGTGCAACTAACTGTAATCATGAAGTCATTTTTATACACGGAATAATGAGGGGACGTAGGAGGTAATTGTTTGCAGAAAGCTCTCGTATTTTCCTTTATGAATAATTTATTTCTTTACTACAGTTCATTCTGCTTATTAATTAGGAACATGCAAATGAAATTTTGATTTGGAAACTACAGAAATTAAAGCTTTCTTCATTAATAACATATCGGATGACGCCATAGTATTTTATTTTTCAGATTTAGCAAAGCCAGGCTTTTTTCTCCTATCGACCCTCCCACATGTTATAAGAATAACTAACCTTAAACTGTGTCTGATTGTTATTTTGCTTTCGCGTTGAAATATTAAAGGTGACTGAAATCTGTTTTTTTGCAGAAAGAGATATTTGTCTAATAAGTCTATGGAAAGCCAACTTTCTTTACCATCATTACCATCGATTACCAAAACGCAGCCGATCCCGAATTTGCCAAAATTGCAAAGAAAACTAAATGGATAAAAGGACTATGGAAATGAATAAAGAAATCAATTATATTGACTTGTATTTACAGGCGCACGGAGCAGGGTTTTTTTTGTAATTTCCATACCCTTTAAGTATTTTAGGGTTCCGCAGTCAAACTAAAAACCCTCTAGGTAGGTAGTTCCCATCCGCAGCTAAGCTCCAGAGACTATTAGTTCTAGAAAGCTGTTATTTGGCATATTAGTCACGCCGACAAAGTGGTCAAATGAAACCTTGAAAAACTATATATTTTAGAGTACCTACCCAGTCCCCTACACGTAAAGTTTTATTCCTTGTCCACCCCATAGTTTAGGGTCTCGTTGGACATGTATTTCAAAAAAATTGCAGGTCTGTAAAAATCATTTTCCGATCAAGGGATCCATTTGTGAAATTTCAATTTTCATGTGCAATTTTTTGTTAAAGTGTTTCAGATTTTGATCAAGAATTCGATCACCGACTGTAATAGAATCATCTAAGACCGCATCAAATATTTTTAAACAGATAATTGGTTCATACTTGTTGTTTTGTGAGATAGTTTTTGTGAAGTAACGACTTAAGAACCCTACACTGAGTATGGTCAGACATGCTCTTGCCCGGTTTTTTGTTTCTGGCTTTGGTACCACTTTTAGGTACGCGTGTTAGTGCTTATACTTACAGGGAGTAACATTAAGATCGGTCAGTATGGGAAATTTTGAAACTATAAGACATACGAAGATCTGTTCTCAGGAATCATGTCATCGATTTTAGTAACAAGAAAAACCACACACATACATTTAAAAAAAATTTTACTCACTTCGAGAATCGAACCCGAACGTTATGAAAAATAAAACTATCACTATTTCTATTTAAGTAGATATCGATTGTGTAGGTCTTAAGCAGCAAATGTTACTATAAAACAAAATTAATGAAAATGTTTGTTTTCATATCCTTTAATTTATTTTAGTAGGCGTTCGAAATGACTACCATTTTTTTCAGTGCAACATTTAACTCGTTTAGGTGCGTAAAATAGTCTCTATAATTGTTGTCTAATGGCTCTTTGCTGGAATCGCAACTTGCTTGTTACATCCACTGCTTTTACATATGGCATAGGCTTGCCCTTAAGTCATTTCGAACACCTACTAAAATAAATTAAAGGATATGAAAAACAATGTTTTTTATTAATTTAAGACATCACGTATTATAATAGCATTTACTGCTTGATACCTACACAATCAATAACTAAATAGAAATAATGTTAGTTTTATTTTTAAAAACGTCCAGGTTCGATTCTTGAGCTAAGTACAAGTTTTTTTAAATGTATGAATGCCTTTTTTCTTGTCACTAAAATAGATCTTCGTATGTCTTATAGTTTCAGACTTTCCCATAGTGATCGATTTAAATGTTACACCCTGTATTGTACCTACTTGTTTCAGTGAACGCCCCAACTTTAGCGAGACCGACGGGGGGCTAGGGCCAAGCTGCAAGCGCTACTACATTTTGTTATTTTCTACCGCTTAAAATGTATCAGATGCAAGTTGACTATTTGGTTTATCGTACGTACGTACGAGAATACCACCCATACATTTTCAGAGATAGAAAAGAAAAAATGTAGCGTTTGAATTTTGGCTAGGACCCCGGGCTCTGTTCCTGAAAGCCACTTTAAACTTGGCACTCAGCACAAATCCTTCAAACGTTTCTGTGTTCCACAAAACTACAGCAGTGTTGAAGCGGCAGAGAGTAGATTTATTGATTTGCAAAGTATTTCTGTTTCACGAAACAAATGCAGAGTTAAAGATGCGGATTCAAACGCTAAGCGTACATTGAGTATGCAAAGTATTATGCGTAATTGTGTTCCTAAAATTTTATTATGCACTTCAAATTCGAAGTCTGATGAAAATTACAAAGTCTGTAAACTTTCTTCATTCATTTTCACCCCCAAGTTAAAAGGTGGGAAGACTGGGAAGGGGCATGACGTCCTATTCGCAAAATATTCATTTATCCCTTTCGCAAAAGATACCTTTGTAAATGTTCCATTCCCTAATGTCCCATCGGTTAAAAGGGCTGTTTCCAAAAGGTCTAGTGTAAGGTTAGGATAGATTTTTTGAAGCCTAGGGCTTTGTCGATTCTTTAGCTGGGACGTTTTGTTATTGAGGCAATTCGCAGACGGGATATTGTGCGCAAAGGACATTTTGCAGAAGGGACGTCATGCCAAAAGGGACTTTTACAGAATTGACCTTTTAGGGCTTTCGCGAATAGGACATAGGTATCATATTACAGAAGGAAATTATGCAAAAAAGTCGTTTTTCTAACGGGACCTCTTTAGGTTTCGTATGAAGTCGTAGGCGTTCTGTATCTCGTAATAAATCTTTTTAAGATTCGATTTTTATGGATGAACGTATTGCTATTTTGAATGATTAACTATTAAATTACATGAAACAAAATAAAATCATGTTAGAAGCGTGATAAGCACCTACACATAGGCCACGCGTGTATTACTTATGCTGCTCACACCTCGTGTAAGTATAGTTCAGTTTGGTTGTATTATGAAAATAAAAGACAAAGCAGAATTCAATATAAAAAGTTTTCTCAACTCTCTAGACACAAGGTGATTATAATATACTTTTTTATTGATCTAGAGTAAACAGAAATAAACATAATTAGCCTCCGAACAATGCAAAAGTGCATTGAATCCCTTTGTTCGATGTTGTTTTTATAATAATTATCCGGTCGAAAGTGTCACCGACTGAGAGACTTCAATCAATTTGTCATCGTGCCGTGCGCGCGAGCACCTCTGTCAGAAAATTGGCACCGATTTAGATATATCCAATAACGTCCTTACTTTACCTCAGCTCCGGGGTTAACGACTTCATAACTCATATTATTTTGTTTGTAAACAACTATTTATCATATCACTGAGGGCTACTTGCAGCAAATGATAAAGTAAGTAAGTTTTAATCGTCAACGCAGGTTGGACGTGTCAAAATATGTAGACTGCTTGAATCTTGATTCATGACTAAAACTTTTAATAAAGATGAATTTATCTTATACTCCATAAGCACTACTAAATAGTTCCAGTATGAAACCAGTGAGTGTTAGAGTCGATTTTAAATCTGTACTTTTAATTCGATTACCCATTCTTTTAATCCATTAAAATATTTAAATTATCTTACTGTAATTACATTACGATGAAACCACAGATACAGGTTTACTAATATAGGTCATGTGCTGATCGTTTCTGAACATATTATAGGGAAGTTATGCCATGGATGTAGATAAAATACTTTACTAACTCAAATCAACTGATGACCACTATTATAATTCTACATAATGAATTTTACCTTCGTATTATTATGTATTCAATTATTCCAAAAATCCAAATACTTTTAAATTAACTAACAGCTGCACAATAACTGTTTCAGTGGAATCGGCCACGTTGAATATTTTATGCATGACGAAACCTTAGTGCGTCAATTGCATAGATTTTTATGATTTCTATTTTCACCGATACGCCAGTCACACGCGAGGGACTAGCTGCACTTTAGCTCGCTCGAATTGCACTCGCAGTGATTCTAGCAAGGGACCATTGAGTGACCTGACTTCTGGCGGTTTCTAGGCAACCTACCAGGAGCTGAGTAAAACATTGCCCTTCACAAGTTATTATATTTTCAACGTTACGATAGCCGTTATTGACTGGCGGCCGGGTTAATAACAATACGATAAGGTAGCACGTCCAAGGCAATATGGTTTTTCCCAGTAGAAGAGAGATCCCGGACTATGCGGGTTAGTTTTTATACGGTATGTTTTATTTGTAGACGGTTGCCTTCTCAACTCGAAGAATGAGCACAAATTATACTCTGATAAAAGTGTAATATTATATGTGTTTCGTATATATTATGTTCGTCTGTAAGGTTTATGTATGCACATAATTTATTAGTCCTCAACACATTATTTAACAAAGATATAACTCGTTCGTATCTTCGTGTAGAGAAGGCAACCGTCTGTCTACAAATTAAAATCTATATTAGGTTAGTTACTTTTCGAAACACTGTTACGGGACTTTCTGTTTTTAAAACTTGGTTATAAAATGTTAATATAATGTATCGTGCATTTATTATACTTCATACAGGGCGGATGTCTAAAAGCACTTTACATCTTAGCAAACTTGTTGATACTCATGCTCATGCTCAGATGTTTTCATTGCAACGTGGTTTGATTTACGAATCTAGATAAAGAAACACTTTATAGTAATGCTGCGATTATAAAATTGTTACTTAGGGGTTGCACCACAATTAGCAGTTGCGACTTCTAATAAAATCTCTGGTTTCCTGTTTCCTTTCAAATGTTAAACCGTTATAGGCCTGCTGGTAGGCATAATGGCGGGCTTTTCAAGCGTTTTATTCAAACCTTTTTTACAGGCTCCAGCAAAATAAGGAGATTCACAACTTGTCATCAACTGATTAAAGCATGTCCATTAATATGTCATTTTACATTACATTTTTTTTAAATGGAAAATAGTTACTTGCTAAGACCGTTGTTAAAAGAGCGTTACTTTTTATGAAATAGTTGGCTAAATAGCAAGCGCATTTAGTAGCTACAGGCCACTTGGCAAATTGGCTGCTTTTGAAACAGCATTATTTTTACAACAAACTTAAAATCGCACTATATGTATGTAGAAAAGTCCACTTTAGTTGCTTTAAGAAATAACTAACATTGACTGCAAACTAGGGAACGTGCTGTAGATGCCAACAAAACAAAAGTAAGGTAGGTAGTTACGCGTATGATATAAATCAATCGTATTTTTATAAGCACTGGAACTCTCCGGCGGCTATTTCGAGCTTCAGTTATGAACTCAGCAGTTCGTAAAACCGTTTATATTCAGGACAGCTATAAAATGACTTGAATTTGAATCAAGAATTCCCATACGCACCAACATTATTACTTATCGATGTGCGATAATGTCGGAATAAATGAATGTTATTATATGATATTAATACATGTTAATACCATCACACGTAGGTGCAACAAAATAACAAGGTTCTGGACTTCGAAGATCTCAAACTTTACAAGACTTTAAAATTTACTCATTGTTATTTTAAGCCGGTTCCAACACTTGCAACCGTGCATACATATTCAGTGGCGAGGCGTGGGATATTTTTTAGTCAAATTAAGAGAAATTTTCCTTTTTAAAAGTCAATTTTATTTTTGCTTGCGCTCTTAAGTGGGTGTCTTACGTTGCTTCTAACCTACAACCACGAAGATATTATATATACATTAGCTGCGAGCATCTTGGTATTCCCAGGTACCCTGACGTAATACTGAACTTTGTAGTGCGATGTTATTGTTCCAGTGAAATAAATTTACCAACAATTTAAACATCTGAGTCTAAATCTAGGTCTTAGTTGGTGCGATTAAAATTTGTAGGGTTCCGTACTGACAACACAAATAACAAAGAACAAATACATAATTTATTTATTTAAAAGCTCAATCTCGTTTCTTTATCAGGCAACATTTTGATATTGAGTAAATCGTGATTAAGCGTACTATTGTATTATTATTATTGGGGGGTTGAGATGGGCCTTGTGTTCGACCATTACTGATCTTTTGTGGCAGCCCTTTGTTAGCGCTCACCGCAAAGGCCCGTTGCGTCTAGGAATTTCCAGATGCTTTGGGCAGTGAGGAGTTGTATCTCTTGCGTACTTACTTAATTATTTTCAGTTTGGGTTTAATAATTATTGTCACGTATAAAGCCAAACGTTGTTTTTTAACGTAACCTTTGATATACAATACATATTAAACGGGAGCGGGAGCAGAGTTGTAAGAGCAGTGTTCACCAACAATTAAACGGACAGTTAGAGATTTAACGGGTGTCAAATGTATTGACTAACAGCTGATTAAGACTTAACCTGGTGATCTCGGCCCTTATTCTACTAGCGTCCTCTAGTCACTAATTAATAAACTATCGTGTAGGCAGAATTAGGTAAGTAAGTTTAGATTTAGCAATATCTTAAGAGGCTTAGGGCTGTATTAATAAACTCACCTTGACTGTGAGGCCCGTCACAAGACGCGTCAAAGTAAACGCCAAACCATAGAACACTGTCATTTTTGACGCATCTCGAGACGACCATGAGAGTTGAGATCAGTTTATTAATACGGACCTTAATTACCTATAATACAAGCCTAAGGCTTAGTTTGGGACTAGGTCAATTTGGCCCTTGCTAGTCGTCTTTATTTATATTTATTTGCTAAGTATCTCACGCATATGAAGAGTTATTCGTATTTCAGCATTTCATTTAACAATTAATCTTTGTAAGCACCATTATTAACGACACGTCATGTGTGTTTAGTTTTGTGATTAGGTTGAAATGTTGAGTTAGTATCTCTTTGACAGTTCCTCAATTAGTTAACCATTGGTTTTAATTGGATGATCTTCGGTAATCAAAACAGTTTTAGAAATAAGTAGAAAAAATGCTATAATTAAAGTACTTGAATTAAATATGAGCACAAAAGACAGATTGACACAAAGATGCTGTTATTATTATTCCTACACACGCAACAAATAAGTTTAGCGTTGTTTTACTGCTGTCAACAATGTCAATAATGAGAAACTTCATGGTCGTGCAATGTGTCAGCATTGACTTCTTATCGGCCTAGTACTGAAAGCAGTATGATCACCGGTCGATCGATGAGTTTCCCGATAGGTAGCTTTGGTTAACAGAACTATACTTACTCGTATACTTAAATAATTACCGGTTAATACTTAGGTACCATTCTGTTAAATATTATCCCGAACAAATATATAGCGTATTGCTCTCATATTTAAGAAAAAGCTGGTGGCCCAGCTGAATAAATAAGTTGGATAAAATAAAAAATTGAACAAGGATAAAAATAATTGATTAAGTAGCTACCTTATTAATTTTATTATTGACCATTTTTCGTTTCAATTCCTTGCGGCGCGGCAATCATAAGTCATAAATACTTATCATTGATATTGTTCCTGAAATTATCAAGTAAATAGTTCTCAATATAAACTAAAGTCTATTTTGGTACGTTTTAAATTACCATTATCATATAAACAAGGTCAATGGATCTAGCTGTAAATTAAGTTTTTTTTTTTGATTCACGAAATAAAAAAGTGTAACCCCATCCCGGCCGCTTCCTCGAACAGCCGCGCCCAGCTCCGCGAGTTACTAAATCCCTAATGTACACACACGCCCACACTCTGTCTCGTTTGTTTATAGAATTGTGCACGGCTGTGGAATAATATGTTTTAACGTGAATATAATGCTCCTACATCTGAAGCTATAGCCGGCTCGGTGTTTTATTGTGTGTAAGCGATTCCGAGCTTTATCTCGTATAGCTGGTTGCCGGATAATCGAGTATAAATAGCGGACGGCGCTGTCGATGTCTTGTGGCCGGACTTGCTTATTTTACGAGCATTCTGTACTATTGTTCTATTTTATGCTCCTATCAGCCGGTGTTTAGATTACTCTACCGAGATCGCTGCTATATGATTGGCGGACGCGGGCTTACTTCACCGATTACATTTGCGATAAAAAGTTTGTTTTTAGACCGTTTTTCAGCCGATTACAAAGTGGAATTTTAATTAAAAGCTTTTACAGTTCTACGGTGCAAAAATACTGGCATTTTTGTTGTTGAAACGTTATCTTAATTGAAGTAATTAGTCACGGAATCTATTCGAAAAATTATTTCACCATTGAAAGGTATTTCGAATGGACATGGGCTACTTTTTTACAAGTTTTTATTTTTATTTGTTTAAGCGGGAGCGGAGGAAGGTTGGGATGCTATCCTACTAATATCATAAATGTGTGTGCGTGTATGTGTGTATTAATTTGTTATTCCTTCACGCTGCAACGGCTGGACGGATTTGGATGAAATTTGGAATGAAGATAGCTTAAGCCCTACATTAACACATAGGCTACTTTTGTTAAGTCTCCTTTGGAAGACAGCTTCGACGCGGACAAATTTGCGGGCAGAAGCTAGTTACAATATAAAGGAGAAAAATAGGTACCTACCTCTAGAAACCTTTACAGGAACCAAGGCCAAACTATGTGAGATCATGACAACTATGATTACTTATATAAAAATATAAACGAAAATTATTAAATTTCCGACTCCGCCATTTCTTAAAACTATCCTAACCTAACATGTAAAAATCCTGGCCATGAAAAAACTTGTCTGATTTTGACAAGGCTGATTGAGTTTTGGAACACTCTTCATTTTGCGGAGTTCCTTATACTTATAATTGCTATTAACGGGTAAACTATTATTTTACACGTCAAAAGCCGCCATAGGTACTTTAGCTGGGTGGTCTGATTGGCCACCTTTGACTGTTTTGATAAGTGTTCTAAAGTCAATCAATCCTTTATTTAACACAATTTCTTATTTTAGTCGAGACCACTAAAAACACTTTGAGGTCTAAAACTAAACGAGGAATAATAATTCTGTAAAAAAAAGTAACATTTGTAATAATATTAAAGAAAAGAAAATGTACGGTTCTTTTTTTTCGTCAATTATTGTTTTTAATTATTATAAAAAGTAGAACCCGCTTAAGACGATTCTGAGGGGACCTAGCAAAAAAAGTGTCTTAAACGGGAAATCGTATTAAACGTGAAAATTAAACTAGGGTAGGGGCACCAAAAGATGAACGACACCCAAAAGCTGAACACTCGATCGAAATAATCACATAACTAAATCGTAACAAATATTACATAGTTCGGAATTTATTTTTCTTAAACAGCAACTCTTTGCTTACACCTCCATTAAATCTTAACATAGTATTATATTCTTTTTGGCCGTGATCGGTCGTCGTTGTGGAGCTTCCCGCCGAAAATGTCGATAGTATGGGAAAATAGATAAGGACAGTGCTCTCCAAATTTAAGCTTTTAATTACGTATAAAATTCAATAATTGTCAGTCTTAGAAGGATTTGCTTGGTATGTATTCTTGATTAATCACTCTTTTATTGGAGTTATACGATATTTCTTTTTTCTTGTTAGTTAACGAGAAATATGCCGTTCAAGTAATGGTTTCAAAAATGTATACCTAAGCCAATACTTGAACGGTGTTCAGCTACTAGGCAAGGCGTACTTTTTTTAAAGCTTCTTAATAAATCGTACTGAAATGACAGATGGAAAATTTAGAACTTAAAATGATCGTTAAATGCTCTTGTATCTTTAAACCAAAAGATGAACATAGCTTTTGATGTCTAATCCAATGATTTTGGAGTTTTAAATACTATGAAAACTATCACTGTTCAATAAAAAATGTGTGCCTAATACTTGAACGAATTAAATTTACTAGTTCATGTTTTGGATTCTATTCCAATATGTGAACACCTAATTGATTTTGTTTGTTCATTTCATAAATTCTGTGTCCTAAAATTGAACTAAGTAAATTCAGTCGTTCAACTTTTAGGCATAGTTTTATAATATGAACACTAGTAGTAGTATACTAGTAGTATTTATGGAAATGTTTACTAATATTATAAATGTTAAAGTAACACTTTTTGTCGGTTTATCTGTTTAAAAAGATAAGTAACTAAGTAGTTTTGCTAATAATTATATATAAAAAATACTAATTCGTGGTTTTTATGACACAAACAACCATAAAAAATAGGAACCTTATGTACGTAAGTAATATTAAATAAATGTAAACAATTAAAAAATAACGAATATTTCGTTAACTCACATTTTATTGCTAAAAGTGAATAGAATTAAAATTATATAGGTATTTTATTATGTTAGTTCAACTTTTGGGCCCAAACCGTTCAGAATTAGGGCACGCTGTTCATCTTTTGGGCAAATCGGTACATTTTTGGTTTCAATGATTTTTAGAAAAATACGGAGATATAATAACAGGCTTTATAATAGTCATTTTCAATCTAGACCATATACTGTACCATATAAAAAAATTAAATAGGGTGAAATTTGTTACTTTCACTGAATATAAACTGTCTAAAGTTGGTGTAGTCGCTTAATCGTTCATCTTTTGGTGCTCTTACCCTAGTATTATTTCATGTACACACATTTACATGTAATTTGTTTATTTTAAATTGAAGATACAAAAAATTATATTTATGTAAAAGTACATATAGCCGATCGCTTAGTCGAAACTTACCTGGAGGTGTCGCTAGAATCGCGTCCCCTTGCGTAATATTAGTACGATATGCTTAGTTGCGACTCTTTTTGACCCGCGTAGGTACATAACTTGGTGTTATGGTTTAGAAGACGTATTAAGCGGGACGCGAGTCGTATTAACCGTGAAAAAATGTATGAAAACAGGCCTTAAGTCGCAGGGACCGGCAGAAAATGGCGTATTATGCGGGAAATCGTATTAAACGTGATCGTATTAAGCGGGTTCTACTGTACCTGATGCCATCACCATATTCACCATGCATGTTTTATCTTTTTTGGGTACTTTGATTAAAATTGATACCTACCGTCAAAAATAGGTGTATAATTATTAATTACCTACTACCCGAAAAACATTTAAAGTTTAAAAATCTTTAAAAAAAGTTAAAAAAAAATAGTATTCAATATTTATCGATTTTTGCTAAAATTCATCCCTTTCAATTGCTTTCTATATGTACAGTACCCTAACGAAAATATTAAGCACTTTAATGCGTTGTCATAGTAACCTCCAAACAGAACAACAAATGACACACTTGACAACGACAGTAAAATTAAAATAAATAAATAAATATCAGGGGACAATGGCACACCTATTGACCTAGTCCCAAAGTAAGCTCTAGGCTTGTACTATGGGTACTAGTCAACGATATAAATACTTATATACAACGACTACAACTACAACTACTACTTATTATATTCACAATGACAAGGTTCTAAGTATGCTCAACATTTTTATTGGGTGATTGTACGTACAGTTTATTGAGTACCACCTTGTATTGTATGTATTCATATTCACGCAGTTACATTCTCTCTGGGATAGTAAAATATCAATGAGAAACCGATTTACCTACTTATATAAAATATTGATCATTGAGAAATCGCCTTGGACTGGTAACAGAACTGTAGATTTTCAGGGAAGCTTTATGTACGCTACGCCCTACTCCGCAGCAAAAAATTGAAATGACTAATAATACCACGTTTTCGTAAAAAAATAAAAGAGTTACCATTAATGCGAAAAGATGGCGTTAGCTACTACGATTTATAAAAAAAATATGATTTTATGTCATCCACTCGGGCAACATTGTCAATTACTCTGTTATTTTACTTATTTTTAACAAATTCATGTCCATAAGAGTAGGCACCTACACTTATGACGTTGTTACTAAATACTTTTTGTTTTCCATTAGTTTGCTTATTTTGTTTGAGTTCTGCTTTCCACGTAGGTATAATTAAAATTAAGTTATCTCCTTACCATATTAGGCTCTAGCTGAAAACCAACGCTAAGGCTGGAAAGAGCCGAGCCGACAGAAAGAGCTGAGCTGACCTACTAAATTTCTTTTTGTTTTTTGTTTTAGTAACAGTTTATAAGTACCTGGTTAAGTTCACTATTATTTTTTATTTTACTGTAAGTAGGTATTTGTAATGGCCGCTTTATAATTTGGATCATCGAAATGCGTAAGAGTGAGATGCAAGAATATATTGCTCGCTCTAAGGGGTAAATGCGTCCCTTACGTTGGCCCATGATGGGCCATCGTGTAGTAGAGGGCCTTTATATCATAACTATAGGATATTATAGAGGAGGCCCGCGAATTCGTACGCGTAGAATTTGTTTCCGCTACTCCCCCTATTTAACCCCATTGGAATTTCCAAAAATCCTTTTTTAGGGCTCACTTAACAACATTATGAAAGGAACCCCGTACCAAATTTCAAATTTCTAGGTACAGTAGTTTCGGCTGTACGTTGATACATAAGTCAGTCTGGTTTGCCTTTTATATATATGTATGTATTATATATGTATATGTATAGGTAGATATCATAGCCAAATATTTGTTTTTTTCTTTCCTTCCTGTTTTTTTTGCAAGATGCACATCTCTTTGTTTTTGTTATGTCGCAAAGGTTCATTTTCAGATAGATGTTTTACATATAAGACATGTAAAGGACTCCTCAGACCTATGGATGCGGAATCGGCTTGAGCCGGTAAGAAAAAGTTTTATGTCCATGCAGTACCAGTGAGAAAGGCGTTGGGTCGGCTCGGCTCGATTCGGCGTTGCGAACGGAGCAACGTCATTTTCGTTCTTATTGCATGGACATTAAGCTTTTTCTTACCCTTAGCCGATTCCGCGTCGATAGGTCTGGGAAGACCCTAAGTCTGAACAGGGTTTACATACATACCGTCACGCCTTCATTCCCAGAGTGGGGTAGGCAGAGCTACAGAATTACCAACAACTCTAAAAACTGGTTGTTAAAGCTGGCGGCATACATACGTTTTCCGTATTCAATTTCCAAATCCATTTTCCATATTCGGAGATCCGAAGGCATGGAATCAATATAAAATACACATTAACTGACGCACACATTCGCTTTTTTCCGAACGGAACAAATTCCGTTATGTACGTTCCAAATGCAAGCCGGTGCGTTTGGCAAAACCTAATGACGTCATGAGGAAAAAACATAATGACGTCATGCGGAACGCAATTTTGTTTGTGCTGGCGCACACATTCGGAGTTTTCAATTCAGTCTCGCGCCCGGCGCCCGCGCCGCGCGCATCGGACGTATTATCGTATATGCAATTTTAGGTACTAATATAGTTATTTAAGTTCTGTGTGTAATATTAAGAATACATAAATTCCGTGGTCTGAAATAAATGCATTTTAATTCATTTCATTTTATTTCTTTTATTGCTAATAAATCGTCGTACTCCAACGCGCATTGTCGTGCGTTCATCACGCTATCACTATCCGTACTGATTGTATAAATTCCGAATGAAGAAAAACGAACGTTTGCGTTTGTGTAACGGAATTCCAAATCGAAATTCCGCATTAGGAAATCGAATACGGAAAACGTATGTATGCGGCCAGCCTAATGCTGTAACCACATTATGCACAATGAGGCTAAACCAAGATGTATCCCACGTGCACACCAACACAGCAGTTTCAACAATAAAACTCATTAACAGCGTTTTTACAGTTGTCTTGAATAGAAAAATCTTGTTAACTTTGACAGTTATGTGACACTGACAGATCAGTGACAACTGTCAGAACAGAACTGCATAAAAAAAAACGGTCGCATGTATTGTGTTGTGTTTATAATATTATAATACTTTTGGCTAAACAAAACATGCATTAGTTTTGACTTGTTGCATTATTAAGATTGCTTTAGGTGTTTAAATAATATGGAAAACTACGATGTTATATCTTTTGTGGGTGAAGGGTCGTTCGGGCGAGTGTTTAAGGCAAAATATAAAGAAACCGATGTCATAGTGGCCTTAAAAGTTATACGAAAGGTTAGCATTTAACGGCTTTTTTGTGAAAAAAAACTTAATACGTTTAGGTTGTTTTGCTAATTTTATACTTATCTTATTACAGAAAGGACGATCTTCTAAGGATTTAAAAAATCTAAGGCAGGAATGCGACATCCAGAGACAATTGAAACATCCTAACATTATTCTTATGATAGATAGTTTTGACACTGAATCAGAGTTGGTAGTAGTCACAGAGTATGCAGAGAAGGAACTCCATAGCATACTAGCTAAGGAAGGCTGCTTGAATGAAGAACAAGTGAAAAAGATAACTTGGGACTTAGTCTCTGCTCTGTACTATTTACACTCTCACAGAGTTTTACACAGGTAAAAAGCAAACAGTGATGTTATAATTTCAATGTTTTGTTTCATAACTTGTTTTTATTATTGAGGGCTGATCTTCCGCCAATCTTTTTACCACCTTAGATAATATGTTTTTGTTTAAGGTATTTTTTTTGTATTTAGTCAACTTTGACTATTATGGATGATGTTAGTTGGTAAAAATTTAACAGACCACTCTGATAAATCATTGACAGCTGTGGTATTTTAACATTGGCCAACAATTTCATACACTATGCTATTGCTAAATCATGTAATTGGCAGAAATGGTCTCTTAGAATAAACGAAATATAAAACAAAGTTTTATTTACTGTGGTCAATAGTTAAAGGCTTGTGTGCATATAAGTTATATTTTTATCTGATAGGACTAACATACATTTATATGGATATGGATTTAGCCAGAAAATTAGACCTATATAAGTTAACTTCTGGTGTGTCCACGGAAAGACTAACCTACATTTGTGTATGACCTGATTGTCACTGAAAAATTAGATTGCAAATGTGGATAGTGTGAGTAATATCAAAATTTAAAGAAGTTTATGGCTTGAGTTACCAAATACGTGTTTACTTGTTTGTTACTGTAATTTATATTTAAATAATTTGATATCTGACTTCATGTTATGTAACAATTGTGAACACAATTTTTGAATTGTAATTGTTTTGAAAACTAGGTTTATGTTTCCTTTTTATTATTTTTTATTTATTTATTTAAAACTAGCTGTTGGCCGCAACTTCTTTCACTCAGAAAAATACAACACAGCCTATGTAACTCAGTGATAATGTAGGATAATAATGGTGAAAGAATTCTTGAAATCGGTCCAGTAGTTTTGAGTTCATTCATTACAAATATACAAAAATACAAATCTTTCCTCGTTATAATATTTATGTAGATAGACAAGAAATATTTTCTTTGAAAAGAAAACATATAGAACTATTTCTTTTTATACTATCTAAAAGAAATTCAAGACTCGGTAAATCCTCTCTTAAAAATTAGATTTTAAAAAATGGTTCTAGGGAAGAGACGCTTTAGCTTCACAAGCCTCAGATGTGAGAGGTGAAATATGCCTCATAGGAAAGACCAAAAAAAAATAAGCATGAGCTTAAACTATAGTTTACTCTAAACTTAAGCATGGCTCTATGAGGATGGCTCAAGCATATGAAGGGAACAGTAAACATAATTCAGAGTTGACTGAACATTATAGCTTGAGTCAATACTGAAACTTTGAAATCATGTTTGACAATTCAATACAAATTAAAAATTATTTTTTTCTAGTTTACCCATAGAATAGTTAGTTATTGACATTCTTTAGCAAAAACTCAACTAAGTGCCAATCTAAGTTTTGAATTAAAAGCAAAAAACAGAATTGTAAATCTACGAAAGTTGCATAACTTTTTTTTCAACATATTTAGTGACTCTGTATTTAAAATTGTATGTTTTTAATATGAGGCAAAAATAAAACAGTGTCCTATACTTATGTGTATTACAGGCTTTTATTATGAGCTGACAATGGAGTAGATTAATACAGACTATCTGCGAATCTCTTGTAAAATAACTCAAAATTACACATCTTTAATAGCCAATAGCGGTGTAAGTTAAGGTTTTTTTTTAACTTGTGTGTTATTAAATTTACAGAGACCTTAAACCTCAGAATGTGTTACTGGACAGCAGTGGATGTGCCAAACTCTGTGACTTTGGCCTGGCGAGAATCATGACAAACTCCACTCACATTCTGACCTCTATCAAGGGAACTCCTTTGTACATGGCTCCAGAATTGATTGATGAAAAACCATATGACCATCAGGTAATTCCATTTTTTAATATCCAAATATAAAATGTCCTAGTCATAAGTTTATAATGGTACAAAATAGTATGTCCTATTTTTTCATAAATTCTGTTAGCTATATATAGCAAGAAATGACCTTGTGTGTTTTAGATTCAGCCTCCCATGAAGACAGTAATGAAATGACAATATAAACTCATAGTTCAATTGTTTGTATGATATTTTTCCAGGCTGATTTGTGGTCTCTTGGCTGTATTGTCTATGAGTTGATGGCGGGTCAGCCTCCTTTTTGCACCATGTCTATACTGCAGCTGGTTAGAATGATTCGCCACAAGCCAGTGCAGTGGCCTAGTTTTATAAGCATAGAGGCGCGCTCTTTCTTACAGGTAAGATACTGAACATGTTATTTAGTTACTAGTTATTATGACATACATTTATTTCCCATCCTAAGTCAGTTTTTCTTTGGATTAAATGTGAGCAACACTGATGAGTGAAAATAACTGAGATTTTGTGTTAAATATTGTAGGGCTTGCTGCATAAAGATCCCATCAAAAGGATGACATGGCCAGATATTCTAGAACACCCTTTTGTGGCTGGACACATTCATATACTCCCTGAAGATGTACAAAGTGAATCACCATTCACCCAACCATTAACTCATAGCCAACAGGAAGCTAAACAGCTTCAGAGGGATAAAATTAGTAGTAATGCTAGGTATGTTAACAAACAGCTTTTACGTTATGATAATACTGTCTACTTTTTCTATGCTATAATATCAATAAATCTACAGGGCGATGAAACTTGACAATGAACCTATAAAACCAAACATAAGGGAACATGACTTACGGCAAATCAGAGGTGTGGTGCATGCAATGGAGTGCGTTCCTTTGTCCGACGACGATAGTGTGCGGGCTACCAGCGCGTTCAGTGTCCGCGACAGCCTAAAAACTGATGATGAAGACCAATCTCAGCCTATAACTGTTGCCAATGCAAGGCTCTTGCGTCACGAGTACCACGTGATGAACAATTCCAATTTAGTTGTTTGTAACCTTGAAAATAATATAGCTCAACTAATGGCTGCAAACAGAAAACAAGAGGGTGCCATTAAAATAATGGACAAAATTGTTGAAGAGAAGCAGAATAGTGAAAAGCCAAATATAGAACAAAAACCATCCAGCGAAATTGAAGTAAACAATGAAATTGCAGATGTAAAACAGAAATCGAAAAGTGTAGAAACTGCATCTCACAGTTTAGAAAACCCAATAAGTTCAACAAAATGCAGTAGTGATGTCAGTTCGGGTCTTAGTAAAAGTGTACCTCCTTCTTATAAGCAGAAGCTACTGCAGTTTTCAAGAGAAAAGCTAAGATTTGGGAGTGGGGGAAATAGATTAACAAGGAGTATTAAGAGATCGTTTCACTTCAGTAGAAGTTGGGATAAAACTAAAACTGAAAACCAGAGACGCACAAGTGAACCGGCCATCGAGATTCCCAGCATTATGGATACAGAACAAAACAACTCTTCTAAGGAAGAAAAGGACGAAGATATTGAAAAAGTAGAGTCAATTGAAGAACTGTCTGATAAAGATATCGCTAATAATGATGATATTGTCAAGATAGAAAAGCAAGACGAAAGTAGTTATAGTTGCCATATTCATGATATTCTATTGTTATTTACGTTATTCTCATCACATTTTTTTTTCTAGTGAAAGAACCATCTGCTATTGAATTGGAAGAGTGGGAAGCATTTCTCAACTCCAATATTAGTGAAGTAATGGATGGGGATGTTGAATCTCTAACCCAATTGAACATGGTTTGTAATGTTTTTGTGTTATCAACCTATTTGTATTCGACGGTGAAAAGGAAGAATCACTGAAGCGACTTTTTGCAAATTGTTCAGGAGAGCGATTTAAAGATTTTATTTTAGGAAAATAAATCGGAACTTTTTCTGTGGTGAATTAAAAAAGATGTGTTCTATTGACGTGTTTTTAAGACTGAATATCTTTTGAATGGCAACAACATCATTAGCAAGAAGTATTCCATCTAAGTCCTCAGGGTTGGCAACGCATTTGCAGTCTTGTGAATGCGAATGTCTATCTGGTCACAGTTTCCACTTACTATCAGGTGGCCTATGTGCCCGTTTGCCTTCTCTATGCCATAAAAAAGAAAAAATAAGTAGATACTTTCTGAAATAAATGTCGCTTAACCAAAATGTCCACTATAAAGTACCAGGAAGTTTTTATTTTTTATGTTTTTATTTTTTATTTATTTATTAAAGGTTCGCCCACAGATTTAAACGACAACACATAAAACATATTCATAGGAGAAAGCATTGAAGCGACTAAGCGAACTGATCCGTTCTGGGAAGATTCACTGAAGCAACTATAGTGACAACCAAAATTTGACAAAAACAAGAGAGTGTTTTAATTAGACAATTTTGTTTTTTAGGTGGTTTGTAAGTAATAAGAGGCTTTTTAGGTTAGAAAAATACTTTTTCCGCACTAAATTATATTTTTTAAGCTTTAAAGTCGTAGTTATTATAATACTTACTAGTTAAATAATTATAAAATCGCTAGGTAGTCATTCGTACCTTTGTCAACGCTATTTCATTACTAAAGGTTTTTTTTCAAACAAACCCAAAAAAAAAGAATAAAACAAATGCTTGAGGTATGACGTTTTACGTTTACCTCAAAATACACTCACACATATTTACATGTCCTACTTATAATTAAGTTATGAATTATTCCTAAAGCAATTAAAAACACAAAACAATTTATAAAACAAGTTACTTAATAACGGGCAGCGTGCGACGAGAATATAAATGCTATCCGCGGGCAAATAATCCAAAAAAATATGCCTTACGACAGTCTAATATATTTAGTGACACTTTAAGCACCATGCTACGTCTTAGGGATTCCACTGAATTAGCTAGTTTTGAATATTTCCTTGTAGCGACAATTTCCTCTAAATTACAATCGCTTAAAGGAATAAATATAAATGGAAATTTTTATAACGTTCATTTAACCGACAACAGTTGTGATTAAGCTATCCGGAAGAAACGTTTAAGCAATTTATCTTATAAAATTAGAACATGGAAAAAACACTTTAATACCATCATTTAAAAAAACAAGTGTTTTCATCAATATTTTAAGCGAATTCGTTTGTGAAGAAGTGGGTGTTAAGTGTCACCGGTTATATTTTTAAAGATGATGACAAAATTTGCGATCCCTTAAGCAAAATCAAAGTCGTCATAATGTAATGAAATCTAGCTAGATCGACGCAAAATAAAAGCCGATTTCAACTCAAAGTGTCGCTTAAGTGATTCTTCGTTTCCACCGTCAAAATATCATAACAGCAATGTTAAACAATTTGATAACTTATAAATATAGTCCCATCATCTGATTAATTGTTAAGCAGGAGGTTAACAGATATTTAATCTAGACAGATAGATAGGTACAATCGATAAACGTATTTATCTTCAAATCTAAACTATAAAATTACGTAAAATAACACAAATAAACAGACAGAAATAGCGACTTTGTTTTATATTATACGTACAGGTTAGGTAGGATGCTCTCGACTTTGTTGAATTCGTTTCTCCGTTTTCCCCAATTTTTCATCGTTAGGGGTCGATTTTTAAAAATCCTTAGTGCATCCTTAGGGTACCTATATCCCCATCTGAAAAGTCTCTACGTTCAGCGGAGCTTTGCGTTATCTGTCAGCTAGTGTGCAAGTCTCGGAAGAGTTTAGTATGTATATACAGGGTTATTGGTAAGTCGACCTATTCCCGTTAGGAGGTGATAGGGGTGACTATTTGCGATAATTTTGACCCCCATATGCATTATGCAAAAGTGAACCATTTTTGAGTTATAGCGATTTTTAGTTTTTTTTAAAATTAGTCGGAAATTCAACTTGAAAAATTTATTACAAAAAAAGTATCAATTTAAATCTCTTTTTTTCTTCTGATTTACAAAAACGATTAAACACTGGTTATTTCTCAATATTAAAACAATAATTATCGGTCCAAATTTAAAAATGCGAGACGGAAAACGAAATTTTTTCAATATTTTTTGCGATCGCTTTCCACTAAAATGCCTTAAAAACAAAAAAAAACGTTATGAAACTTGGCTTGCAGATTATTTTAAAAACTTAACTGTTTTCTTAGCTCTCCAAAAATGCATAACAAGTAGGAAATTATTTGAAAAAAAACTGAAAAAAAAGTCATCACAAAGAAAGCGGGCGGAAATTATAGTCACAAATGCCACTTCAAAAATAAAAAATAAAAAACATACCGAAATTAAATCAACTTTTTTTATTTGCTTTTGTACAAGATGAACTTGTTTTTCTTATGCAATATTAAAAAATATTATCTGTACACGTTTGAGAATGCGAGGCCGAAAACTAAAAAAAACATGTTTTTTTATCAAACTCCAACATAAATTACACGAAAACAGTTAAATTTACCAATACATTTGGCGTGCAGATTACACATAAAACATTGACGTTTTTCCAGCTTTCTAACGAGCTATTAAAACTAACTGTTATACTCGTAAACACAAATAACAACATTAACTTATGGAAAAAGTAAGCGATTTTTAGTTTTATTTTAAATTAGTCAGACTAATTTCAGGCAGCCAAATGTATTGGTAATTTTTTCTGTTTTCGTGTAATTTATGTTGGAGTTTGATAAAAAAACATGTAAGTATTTTTTAGTTTTCGGCCTCGCATTCTCAAACGTTTACAGACGATATTTTTTTTAATATTGCATAAAAAAAAACAAGTTCACCTTGTACAAAAGCAAATAAAAAAGTTGATTTAAATTCGGTATGTTTTTTAATTTTTATTTTTGAAGTGGCATTTGTGACTTTAGTTTCCGCCCGCTTCCTTTGTGATGACTTTCTTTCAGTTTTTTTTCAAATAATTTCCTACTTGTTATGCATTTTTGGAGAGCTAAGAAAACAGTTAAGTTTTTAAAATAATCTGCAAGCCAAGTTTTATAACGTTTTTTTTTGTTTTTAAGGCATTTTAGTGGAAAGCGATCGCAAAAAATATTGAAAAAATTTCGTTTTCCATCTCGCATTTTTTAATTTGGACCGATAACTATTGTTTAAATATTGAGAAATAACCAGTGTTTAATCGGTTTTGTAAATCAGAAGAAAAAAAAAGATTTAAATTGATACTTTTTTTGTAATAAAATTTTCAAGTTGAATTTCCGACTAATTTAAAAAAAAACTAATAAACGCGATAACTCAAAAATGGTTCACTTTTGCATAATGCATATGGGGGTCAAAATTATCGCAAATAGTCACCCCTATCACCTCCTAACGGGAATAGGTCGACTTACCAATAACCCTGTATAGATAGATAGAGGTGGGTTGATAAAGGACATAAAGTTGGGTGTTCGGTTTCAGGTGAGCATGGTGGTGGGCGTGGTGCAGACCGCGCGCAGCGGCCGCGTGTGCGCCGCCGTGGCCGCGCTGCTGGCGCTGCCCGCCGTCACGCCCGCGCTGCCGCGGCACACGCTGCTCAACATACAGGACGTAAGGCTCATACCTAACGGGCGCACTACAGTCATGGTGGTGGGCGTGCTGCAGACCGCGCGCAGCGGCCGCGTGTGCGCCGCCGTGGCCGCGCTGCTGGCGCTGCCCGCCGTCACGCCCGCGCTGCCGCGGCACACGCTGCTCAACATACAGGACGTAAGGCTCATACCTAACGGGCGCACTACAGTCATGGTGGTGGGCGTGCTGCAGACCGCGCGCAGCGGCCGCGTGTGCGCCGCCGTGGCCGCGCTGCTGGCGCTGCCCGCCGTCACGCCCGCGCTGCCGCGGCACACGCTGCTCAACATACAGGACGTAAGGCTCATACCTAACGGGCGCACTACAGTCATGGTGGTGGGCGTGCTGCAGACCGCGCGCAGCGGCCGCGTGTGCGCCGCCGTGGCCGCGCTGCTGGCGCTGCCCGCCGTCACGCCCGCGCTGCCGCGGCACACGCTGCTCAACATACAGGACGTAAGGCTCATACCTAACGGGCGCACTACAGTCATGGTGGTGGGCGTGCTGCAGACCGCGCGCAGCGGCCGCGTGTGCGCCGCCGTGGCCGCGCTGCTGGCGCTGCCCGCCGTCACGCCCGCGCTGCCGCGGCACACGCTGCTCAACATACAGGACGTAAGGCTCATACCTAACGGGCGCACTACAGTCATGGTGGTGGGCGTGCTGCAGACCGCGCGCAGCGGCCGCGTGTGCGCCGCCGTGGCCGCGCTGCTGGCGCTGCCCGCCGTCACGCCCGCGCTGCCGCGGCACACGCTGCTCAACATACAGGACGTAAGGCTCATACCTAACGGGCGCACTACAGTCATGGTGGTGGGCGTGCTGCAGACCGCGCGCAGCGGCCGCGTGTGCGCCGCCGTGGCCGCGCTGCTGGCGCTGCCCGCCGTCACGCCGGTTTATTTCAGATAAACAATGAACATATTATCCATTATAGTCTACTAATCTTTTCAGAAGATGGCTTATTTTACTTTAGCACAGTCTTTACTTTTCTGGTAACTTCAACTTTTCATTTCAGGTTTATCTTGAAGCAAAGGTGGTTTACAATTTCATCACCGCTATTAACTCTCTGATGACGAACAGCAAAGAAGACAATGACGCCGAAGACAGGTAACTTTGTTACCAACAGTTAACTTGTTGATTCTGATAAAAGTGTATTATTTACTAATTAGGTATATTTTCTCCAATTCTTCTTTATTTTTATGTATGAATTTCGACATCTCTGACACGAAGCATCGGTGTGTGTGTAGTATCTAGTCTAACTATAGACCCCGGGTTCCATAGAAAATTCTCTTCGAAAAGTGTCCTAGGGCGACCTTTTCATACTTGTATAGAACTCTCATCACTGCCCGTTAAACAATTACGATTAAAGATTTTCGATGATCATTTTTCGTCTTCATCATCAGTTTCTCTTCACCGAGCGGTGTTTTTAGAATGTAAATCCTTTATATCTTACAGGAAATAACAAAATCGCTGTATGTGTGCGTATAACTTTTGAGGGGTTTCTTTGATTTGATTCCTCATTGATCCTATTATTAGATTCTGACTGGACAAAAGGGTGGTCAAAAAATAAAGTATGTCTAATCATTCCTCCACATAGCTTATTTTTGTTTACGATAAATTAGTTTTATTTATGGCATAGAGAAGGCAAACGAGCACACAGGCCACCTGATGGTAAGTGGAAACTGTGACCCATAGACATTCGCCTTCACAATACTGAATCCTAGACTGCAAACGCGTTGCCAACCCTGAGGACTAAGATGGAATGCCTCTATGCTAGTCATTACACCGGCTGTGTTATCCCCGAACCGGATCACAACAATGCGAACAGTATGAAACTCCGTCCCAAAGATTTTGTTGCGGTGATTATTTTTGCAGTTTCTGAAAACGCATTGAGCCATTGTGACACGTGTTACTCTTGACGTAGTTGACAACGAGCTAAATGCAATTAAGCTCCCACTTTAAAGTGAGTAGATAATCGCTGGGCCGTGTTTTGTTCTCTGACCCGTTATCCAGTTGTATTGTTGATCGAAGTAACTAGTATTTATTAGAACATCGATTTAACTTGCAAGTCGAGGTAATTTACTGTAATTGTGATTGAATTAGTTATTCGACCATTTATAAAATTGGTTGTCGGTCAAGGCGGTTTACGAACGATAATTTTACATGATAACGTCATAAGAAAACACACAAGCCGAACGCTTAGGCCGATCTACAGTCTGCATTGCATCTACAGTCATGCAATAAAAATATTTTGATTTTGTTTTTTTTATTATTTTGATCGTGCCTCTCTATCACTTGTTCCGCGCTCTCGGTTGCACGCTCGGCTCAGGCGGAACGTGACACTTTTTCGTGCGTTCAGCCGGCGTTCATCAATTTATAAGACGTTATAACGTCAAAATCACCCGCTTAAACTGACAATATTATTATGACCAATGTGTGTGATCAATAGTTACGCCACTTATTTACTAGGTCCTACGAGCGACCGTTATTTTTGTGAACAACGCCATCTGGCGCGTTTCCCGCAGACTGCTGGGCGTGGGGCGCATGGTGGAGGTGTGCGCGTGGCTGTGCGTGCGCTCGTGCCGCGCCGTGCGCCAGCTCGCCACCGCCTTCGTTGCGCACAGCGCTTACCCGGTCTTCACCAAACTGCTTAAATTATGTAAGTACTCCTCAATTAGTTGTTTTTTTAATGCATCTGAATTTAAAGCTATATGAGTGCTGGTTATTTACTTTGGTGTTTATTAATTTGCAGATCCTAAAACCCCACGCTTAGCGCTCAACATCGTCGGTCTACTGATCACCATCCTCCAGGACTTACCGGAACATGCGGAAGTAGTCGAGAAGATTCTTTTCGACGATAAGAACTTTAACTTCATATGTCTTCTTGAGCAACCAAGTGACGCCCTTAAGATGAGAGTTTGTATACTGATAAGTCTGCTTTGCACGTTTTCTTGTACGGCGTTTTCGGTCGCCATGGAATCGAAGTGGGGCAAGGCGGAGAGCGATTGTTTGGAGGCTTTGCATACTCATTGCAACGTCACTTTGAACAGGGCGGCTAGACTGGCCACGAAGGAGGTCAGTAATATGCCATTTTATACTTAACTAGTTTGAAATGGGACGATAAAATTTACCAATTTTTTTAAGTGTTCAAAGTGTTGGCTCAGTAATATGTCATTTAACTTTAATAGTATAAAATGAGTAAACAAGGCATATTAGTATTGACTGTGTCCTTGTGTTATTTAAAAAAAAAAAGCTGCAAGGTGGTGTGCTGGACACCAGTTTTTTGGAGGTTCTGCAAAATTAATCTGTAATGATTCGTGATTTAAGTTTAAATTAATTTGGAGGGATTCCAAGTATAAGACGGATTTGTAGCAAGCGAAGAGCTGATGTTGTCTGATATGTTTGTAAGAATCTTTTGTTTGGGTTTCGTAGTCAGACTATGAACCCTTTTAATGTCTGATGTGTCGCAGGCGGTGAATATTAGGGCGTTTCAACCGCCGTTAATGTTGTTTTCAATATATTGACGCAAAATAATGATAACTACCAGCAACTTTTGATGTCAAAATCAGCGGACCCGGGGGTAGTATCCACTCCATTTAAAAGAACAAGAAAGTTATTAAGTTAATCTTGAATAATATGCGAAAATAAAGATGAGGGCTGTTGAAACGCTGAATAATCAAATCACCCAGGCACACACGAGAGCTACGAGAATGAGATTTTCTGCAAATATGTTAGTACGTAGAAAGTTATTAAGTTAATCTTGAATAATATGCGAAAATAAAGATAAGGGCTGTTGAAACGCCAAATAATCAAATCACCCAGGCACACACGAGAGCTACGAGAATGAGATTTTCTGCAAATATGTTAGTACGTAGAAAGTTATTAAGTTAATCTTGAATAATATGCGAAAATAAAGATAAGGGCTGTTGAAACGCCAAATAATCAAATCACCCAGGCACACACGAGAGCTACGAGAATGAGATTTTCTGCAAATATGTTAGTACGTAGTGATATTTTTCTCACACTTTATTTGTGTACGTCTTAGGTAATCTTTGCAGGATGTTAAGGTAAATTACTCTGACAGATTTGGTGTTTGGTGTTTGGTGCCCAATCTAAGATTAGTTAAAAAAAATCTATTTACATACAATGTAGGTATTCTATTTCTAGTTATAAGTGTAATTATAGTTCAGTGTGATAATAATGTACCTATCGAACAAGTGCCATGCCAGATACTTTGGATTTCACATCATTGTCTTTTAATTAAATTTTTAAATCTTCTTTTCAAGTAGTAAAGAGAAAACTCATTTTCGCAAACATCTCATACCTACTCGGTTAAAAATTATCACAACATTATACATTCGTTGATGTTTGTCCCGAACAAACGTTTTTCTTTCTTTACACTTATTATTTCATGGGGTACTTGTTCTCTGGTGCATTAATGAAAATTAGGTATTTACCCTTAAATAGACTACAGTGCAAATGAAAAATATACATTTTTTAACTGATGTTACGTGTCACGAAAATAGACCCACTGAATAGAGAATAGAGAAAAGACTCTCAGTCTCATCAGTTTTAAGAAACGTACAATATTTTTAGAGTTACTATCATTTCGAATATATTATATAACTGTGATTGTGTATAACGTTTTTTATATTGAAACATTTTGAATATGCTAACATTATTATCAATCTAAAAATCTTATTATGAAATATCTCGAAAATAAATAATAAACATTGATTTCTATCGCTGTGTTTTAATGCAAATATAAGTATACATATATAATTATAAGACCTACTGTTTTGCAAGAGTTGCGACGAATGGATTGAAACGAATATCACCTTTGGTTGTCGTCATTTAAAACGTAGTAAGTACGAATTTAACCCGAAATCCTGTATTTATTTTACACATGTAGGTAAACTGTCGTTCACCCATTCGATCGATTCGCAGCAGCTCTTGTGGAACGTCCTATACAACATTTTAGATTACCTAGTGAAACCATTTTGTGAAAGTCTCGAAACTAAAATACATGTACCTATCGCACGTTTAATCCCAGAAGGTAAATAACAGTGTAAAGTGGATTTTGTTTGGCGGATCAGACCGCCTCGTGACCGGCATACCTACCTAGCCTAGTGTCATAGTGTGGGACAGCCAGACTGTGCTCACTTAACAATGACAATAAATTACTAAAACAAAACACTTCAATAGTGCCATTATTACGGTTAAAAATAATTAACTTTTGATTGGTTTCCTTTTTTGCATAGTGTCGCATTTAACGTGCAATATAGGTATCTGTTCTAAAACCGAGGATTATAATTAGCTGCACCTCTATTGTAACGCGATATACCAAACCGTTGTTAATAAATGCCAGTTCACACATGCAATTCTCACCTACGCAAATACCGAGAATGCAAAACGAAGTGCTTATATCGTTGATCAGGATACCTAATGCGCATTCGCAGTATGATCAAAGACCCGCCTTTGACGTGCTGTGTTTATTATGTCTATATAATAGGTACATATATTATTTAAGTGGGCAATGCACTTTACGACGGTGTTTAGGTTACATAAGGGAGGTGATTGGCCGGCCTCGAGCCGACCGCTGTGGTCACTTTACTGCGACTTAACTATGCGATTTGGAATTACCTAGTTTGATAAGGAAAACGATAATTTGATTAAACTCATATACGGCATGAATTTACCACTGTGTAGAAATTAAACGACAAAAGTAATTACATGTAAATAAATAATAATAGTAACTACAAAGTTGAAAAAAGCTGGAAAGTAGGCAATATGTGGTCGAGTGTATAGATTTAAGAACAGAGTCCCTTTCCATCGAAGCATACCTATACAGCTTTTTACGGTTACTGCCAGGAAAACACAAACTATTAATGTAACGGCACGTTATGGCTAACTTTCGCCTTTTTTAAGCATCTATTTTAAAGTTGGGTTTCATTGAATCGGGTAACTTGTAACCATGTACCTTTAGGCCTACCTGTAAATGGAGTAGGTACCTAGCCAAGTTTTCAGGTTATTTATAAATTCTAAAACCGCAACCACTGATCCCCCTTGCACTAATATCACATCCAGTTAAATAATGTATTTTTTTATACCTACGCACTATACTTTGATACTCATATATTTATTGAGTTGCTTAATAATGCGTTGTGCATCATAAGTAGCTAGGTACATTAGATTTAATTTAAATAATTTATATACGTGCTTCACTAACAGCTTGCATAGTAGAACATCTCACAATATTTTGACGCATACCGATGTAGGGAGATCCCCTTAGGTACTAGTGACATTTAAAGTGCACTAAGTTGGGTTGGTGAAGGTAGTACCTAGTAGGTACCTAGTTAGATTGGGTTTCTGTTAAATAAGTTATTTTTCACTTCGCTTCGCTCTAAAATGACCCATATCTAACAATATGACCCGTATTTAACTTTATCTAATAGAAAACCTACGTTAATATAATACTAAAACTAGATTTAAGTAATACTGTTACTAACACGTTATGGACTAAGTCCGAAATAAATGATTTTGAATTTGAATTTTTGAATGCACTAAAGTGATACTTTCGGTCTCTAGGTAAGTAGGTAAGTACCTATTTTTCTTTTTAAATTTCTTTAAAAAGCCACAAACAGCTAGGTAAAGTTGCTCATGACATCCGAGGGGTGCGGCAAGACTAGCAGTAGAGTCGGCGAACCCGCAAACCACAATACCGCCACAATCCCCTTTTTGAAAAAGTTGTCTATGTAAGTACCATTAGTTAGGTTAGGTTCGGTATATACCTAACCACAAAAACAACCGTGTAGCGGACTCTTTCTGCTTTAAGTGACGGGTAGAGAGTACTGATAGGTGTATTTTTTTTATTAGCCCGTCTTGAAAATCATTCTTTTAATTTTAGGGTTATCTCGAATTACCTTGCTTTGCTCGGGTGGCTAAATGTCTTATGATGGCCTATATTCCCTTGATGAACAATATAATCTACTATTCTTATATAGTTTTTGAGATGTGAATCGATATTACCCAAGGAAAAACACTAAACGTCATCCAGTCTGTGGTTATAAAGTATCTCTTTTCGCCCAATTGGCCTAAATGAAACTTCGCTTTATAAGTAAACAGTTAGGTACCATCAGCCCATCGGAACCCTGACCCACCATAGAACTGTGCCACAGTCACGTTACGATGCAAGTCTTCAAGAAGAGCCAAACATATTGTTTAATAAAGTCACTGTGACAATGTCCTACTGTGGGTCACGGTTCCGATGGGCTGATAGTACAGTCACGAACCGGGATTGTTGAGCCACTAGCTTATCATCATAACTTGGTTGTGTTACACGAATGCCGCTGTTTTTCATTACTTAAATGTGACCATAGCAACCCTTGTAACTACCAATAAAGACAGTTCAGTTTGAACCAATAGTGGCTGTTGTTTAAACGTAACCATAGTAATCATCAAAACAATATTCCCTCTCTCCAGCTCTATTTCGGTGAAATGATCGTTAATTTAAGCGAATATATCCGACTTTGACCGATCCGTGTAAGTAGGTAACACAACCAAGCTGTGACTGCAACACGGGAATGTTAAGTCACTCACGTCAATATTCTTCATAATTTAGCAGAGAATACATACTGGACATACGAGTATAAACGACTAAACCCGATTTGCATTACACGGCCAAAATACGAACAGTGGCAAGTGGCTCAACAATCCCGGTTCGTGACTGTACATACATATCTCTAAAAATTAGGCCACAAATTGTACATAATTAATGCGATAACTTTATTGAAATGTTATTATTTTGACCTTTTGTACAGTCGACTGCAAAGAGATGTAGGTAGATATCTACATTTTTACCTTATTACAATTTAATAGAATGGAGGAGTGAGGGTTGACGAACCTGTGAACTTGAATTTGATTAAATTCTAAATCATGCCTAATTAATACCTACTTACTGCTCTAATAACCTACTTATAGGCTTATTGTTGTTTCACCAAGACGAAATGAATGTAATGACAGCGCATTTATTCCTTGAGAATCTCTAGCTGTGCAAATCCGAGTTATTGGACTTTGATCATTGCTGTGTAGGAGTATTATTTTATATCTAGTTTTTGTTTATTACAAAATTGCTAACTATCTAATCTTACCTACAAAATTGCAGATGTCTGCGAAAGCGGCAGTAAATCGTGAGTATCGTGACTAAGGCTTTGAACAAAGCATTAAAAGCAGGTGCAATGTAGGTAGGTACTTGGCCGGCGTAAAACAGCAGGTGAAGTATGGTAATGTACGTTTTGGACATATTATGGGTCAGTCGAGTTGGCGTTACGCCTACACCATTCAAAAGGTACAATATCCTGTCCAGCATTTTAGTAAGAGTTGCTACTGGTGCAACTTGCGGACACATTAAGTCTGTTTTAAAATGAAATAGGTAACTATCAAAATAGTAGTAGGAAGCTCTTATTCGTACCAGCTTCCAACGGAAAGATACTCGCACAACAGCACTGCGTATACCTATCTTAGGATGATGGTAAAATTAGCTTACTATCACGTCTGACGCCGATAAGCCATGAGGATACCATGAAGAGGAAGAAGTCCGATCGTCTTCGTAGTGGTCGGTATGTCCAGTTAACCAGAGTTGCTCGCTGGCTAATCGCAAAGAAGGAAGTGCGCCTTTACATTTCACTTTCTTCGGGCGGAGCAACGGTCCGGAGTCGTTGGCCCCGTGTCCTCGCGGCCGCGTGCCGATTAGATAATTTTCGCGCTGCGTTGACAAAATACTCATGACCCAATGGTACAGTGAGCAAGCGGTCGATGAACTCGACTATCGGGCTAACGCCTGCGATCGACGGCACCAAGAATGCACAGAGTAGAATGGATTCAGAATACCTGTTAGGCAGGCAAAGTACCCACGTTTGTAGTAATACTCAAATGTTTTTTTATAGCAATTACTGACAACTTATGAAAGATTTAATGCGATGCTGTAATCTACATTAAGAGGAAAGATTACATTGTTTGTTTGCAATGATTAGGCTCCGAAACTACGGGATCGATTTGAAAAAAAAATTCACCATTAGAATCCTACTTTGTCCCTGATGAACATAGGATATGTTTTATTTTACTGCGCGGATGGAGTCGCGGGCAACAGTTTAATATGAATGCTTCTTATGAAGTAGGTAGGTATGTATACTAATGCGTCAGTTACGTGGGATTTGAAAAGAAATAATCACATATTTACGTTCAGAAGCCGGACTTGACCACAGTCTGCGTGTGGGGCTGTATTATTCAATAAGATGTTATAATAGTGCATTTTACACCGAGGAGATAAAGCACTGTTTTATGTCACGGGCGCGATATTGAATCCTGAGCAAATGAGGGATTCCAGATTTAACTCCCGAGCGCAGCGAGGGTGTTACGAGTAAATTCCTGAGCGAAGCGAGGGAATTAAAACGGAGTCCTGAGTGCAGCGAGGGATTCAAGCTCGCCCAAGACGAAAACAGCTTTATCCCAAATGAGAATTCTTTACTTTTCTCACCTTTTGCGAGACAATAAAAAGCATGGCCACTTACTAGAAACAACGTTGTATTAAAACTTAAAGTACCTTATTTAAAAAAATTCGTAAAAATATAAATTTTTCATACGAATTCAATCTCATTATTAAGCAGTAGTCGGCAATGAATAATAGTGGATGCAAAAGTTGAAAGCAGAAAGTTTCACTTCGGATTTTTGTTTGGACTAGTTAGGAGATAAACATACTAAAAGTACCCACCCCTCGGAGGTGAGGGTAGACATAATATAACTCTTTAAAAAAGCGTGCGATAGTCATCCACGTTGCTGCCGAGACTCCGACAGATTTTTACCTGATCGTTTTTCCAGATTAGCGAAGCACAAAAAAAGTTGCTTAATAATGTGTATAAAAGTATACAACAATATACCGAGTTAATTTATAAGTATCTAATAATAATAGGAAATTTAAAAATAAATGATATCAATGGTCGAGTAATAATATTTTTTGTAGTGTAATAGTACATTACTGCACAGACCAGGAAGTAGGCCGTCGCGGGACGAGTAGTCTCGGCCACACTATATACGAGTCCAGCAACCGCCCTTCCTGGTCGAGGCTTGTATAGTGGTTTTCTCTAACAATGCGAGGAAATTAAACAAAATTTCAGTTTTGATATAATATGTATTCAAAATATTTTTCTGCGGACTTCGGTGGTAGTAATTTGGTTTTAACCGAGTTTGCTTCTTCTTTACACTCTGGTGGTGTGCCGATAAACACATCTTCATCACTGGAACTCATTTTACTTTTGTATTTTCGCGAAACAAAAATAATACGTACTGTACTTAAACTTCCCTAAGAAAAAAGTATTCCCGATTCCCGCTTTAATTTTTTTAATTCTAAACGCAGAATGTTTTAAAAAAAGTAAAACTATTTGACACTTTGGTAAATACGCTGTAAACGCGATAAACGTCGTTTACCTTTTTAGTCTATGACATTTAAAAAGTAAATAAACATGGAAGAATTTTGAATTGTACGAGTGTTTGGCTGTTTGGAGTTAGTTATCATAGTCCAAATATGGTTTTAAAAAGCAAAAAACCGGGTACGTTATGAAATTTGTATACATTTTCGCGGCCGCTGCCGCTGGTAAATAATACCTAACTTCTTTTTTTTTAAATCTTGCCTGGGCCTGGAACTCGGAACTTCGCGGGCTGATTTTACAACAGTAAGGTTAACATTTCCGAGCATGTGGGAGAAATAGTACATTGTGCATCAAGGGTAGTATGAAGGGAATTACTAACGAGAGTGTTAGAAGCCCGACGCCGAAGGCGGAGGGCTTTTAATGACTCGAGTTAGTAATCCCCTTACTGCCTGTGATACACACAATGGTTTTCATCACATTTGCGAGGAAAAAAAACAAAGAGAAAACACTTTAACTCTGCAAAATATAAAGAAATAACTTTTGACGAACGGGAACGTAAATGGAAACGATATTTTTTTTGTGACCTCTACCACAGATAATAACTGCGTTTAGTTTCGACCTGGATTCGAGCCAGATTTAGCCAATTTGATAAAAATGTATAATTACTAAAATTAATGATAAATGTTGATATAAACTTGAAATAGGTATAAAAATAATGAAGTTTAATGAAGCGTATAGGTTTTGTGTAATGTAAGTTAGTCTATAGCTAATTTTTAAAGATGAAATTAGAAACCGATTAAATTTTTGGCTGAAAATTAAACCTCCTTAGTCAGAAATGATATACGAAAGAGTTGCAAATTTTAAAAAGAAAGTCATTACTCCCTAGGGATGACAAACTCGCCATAATTCCCGCGGGAACAATTTAGGCCATTGTCCTTCTGTATACAGGCATGGAATAACACCATTTACGAGCAAGTGTGATGAAAATGAATTTTTTGACATGTAATAGATTGTAATTGTGAATTATTTTCTTGTTTCAATCAAAGTGGTAAAATGATTAAAAATCATAGTGGTTTGATTATAGCAAATTGGGTATCATATGACGGGGCTCAATCAAGTCGCCGGTGCCCTCTAGTACCTATCCGATATAGTGCAGGCCCTTTTACTTGGTAAGTTTTATGACTTCATAATTTGGCCGCCGGTTAGACGTAAGATAGTTCTTTTCATTCTTGAGGATGTTCAGCAATGGTCGAGTGCGGTAAAGTGTGATGTAATTCTGTTCTAATATACCTTCCCACTAAGTTTACCTTATTAACATTTTTATTCAAGTAAAACAAGAAGGAAAGGGATGCCAAATGGTAACATATTCCTACACGCAGTGACATACTGCTGCGGAGTTGTACCTATGTACACCACATAGGTATAACTCCGCAGTGTTTAAAGTTTCTTTAGAAAAAATGTTGGTCTAGGAGAGAGAGCACCGACGACACTAGCACATCTGATTGGATGGATTGTACCTATAACGTTATATCTGGCTGGAGTCGCTGGGAAAAACTTTTCTATAGCGTAAAATACTAATGATAATTTGTAGCCTAAACATCATTTACTTGGTATTAGGCACGTGATAGTGTTCCAACCTAAAACCAACGAGCCTAAGCGAAAACGAAATTATTTTTAACCGGTCTTTGACCTTTAATTACAATGTTAATTAGATATTTAGCCGTAAACGATTTATCACTTATGAATTAATCGTTAGTGATCCGACATTCTGATTACTACCGCAAATAGACGTAAACATAAATGACGAATCAAATTTATTTCTCCGAACTAATGTCAGTAGACACCGCAAAGTGCCGATTATGTAACGAGGGGAATGACCGATAGCCTGATGTTGCTACCTACTATAGTAGTAAAATGTGTATACATCATCCAAACATTGCGTACGTAAAAAGAGATACCGAATTTAGCATTAAATTGCGTTGTCATTTCGCAATCCAAACTGGCTCCTTAATGGTTGGTAGTGAAGTCTATTTTCTAATGACACAAAGGTGTGCAATTATAAACAAATCGGCTAAGGGAAACACGTCAGTGATCGCGATCGAGCGAACGTCCTTGCGCGTGCGACGAACCCTGAACACGTGGTGATAGTGAGAGTAGCAAAGTGCCCCGATAAGGTCTGAACCATTATCATTCAACCGCATTGCTTCTTATGTAAGGTGATGATGATCGATAGCGATGACCTTCGCGGTCGTTGCCCCGCTGACAACGTCATTCAGCAGGTAACCATTATACATAACATCAGATATTCGTCAGATCCAATAGTATATATTTTTTCCGAGTGGTGTTAATGTTTGCCCCATGTATATTTCAAAATTTGGATCTCCAACTTAAGGGGGGTTTTTCGAGTGTAGGTATGTATTTATAATCTCGAAATATCTTTTTCCGAATTTGATAAACACGAATTTCACAATTCCAATGTTGAAATCTCCGAATCATCACTATTTCGAATTGTAGTTTCACGAAGCATCATAATCACGATTTCTCAAAGTTCCCACATTTCCCACTTATTAAAATACCGTAAAATATATTTCTGAATATCACAATCCCGACAAATCAGAAGACGAATTTTTTAATTCCTAATATTCGAGAAATTCAACTTCCGAATATCGAGTGATCATTATTTCGAAATTTTAGGAGCCCGATTATTATTTTTCAATTTCAAATAAGCGCCTGATAAAATATTGTATAATACCTTGCATAATGTTTAACATGCATAATGCTCAAAGACTGTAAGAAATAAAGTACTGTAAAAGACAAAGTCGAAGGCGCTCCGCTACACGGTACACCCTACAAAGCTTCAAACCCGGATTCAAACACTGGTAGACCAGATATTTGTGTTATGAGTATTTGTTCCTTAGTCTTGGATGTTTTCAATGTATTTAAGTATGTATTTATCTAGGTAGGTACATATCATATAAGTACATATATCGTGGTCTAGTACCCATAATACAAGCCAAGAGCTCAGTTTGAACTAGGTCAATTTGTGCGAGTTTGTCCCCTGATATTTTATATTTTCTTTCATCAAATTTTCGGAAGGTGCTTTTTATAAAAACATTAACAGTAATAACAATTTCGCTCAATCAGTGTTGTATTTGCATTCCTGAATTGCAGTTTGTTGGCAAAAAGAAAAGTTCGCTTAAACATGTATGTATGACATTTACTTTGATGAAACACTGCATGAAATTTTATTATATGGCGTCCAATTTGATTTTATTACTGAGATATACAAATGTCAGGTCCTTATGGCATGCTGTTTTTGGGGAGTTTGCCGTGGATGATGGCCGGCGCTCCGCACTCGTGGAACAAGCAGCTGGTCGCGCGTCACGGAGGCCTCACCTCCGTGAAGCTCCAGCGGGAGCTCTTCAACAGACCGGACTACACCGATCGGCCGCACACGCCTCTCAACAACTTATTAGGCGGGCGTGGTGAGTAGTTTTGTGCTTTTGTCAAGAGTACTCGTCCAATTTAACATTATTAGTTCTTGGCACATAACAATTATTTACCTAGTGACACAAACGTTCATTACATTTAATGCTTCTTCGCGTGCTGTCACATACTAACTTAAGCGCTTCACAAAAAGTCGCTGAACCTATAACATAATAAAGAACAGCTGTCAAAAAAACAAATTGAAATGTTGAATTACTCGTACTTAACTTACTTAGTGTTTTATTAAATATAGGTATTATGTTACGCGAAGGATTACAATGGTAGAGGCAGCGGCAATTCCTACACGAGAAGTTAACGCCCTCGGCATCAAACTGTGAAACTATGATCGCTTCGAGAAATACGTCATCGTACGTTTTTATATGGCATCGAGAGGAAAAACGGGCACAAGCCACTTCACAGGATTGTAAATGCGTTGCCAAGTTTCAGTACAAAGATAGAATGCACCGGTACACAACAATGTGAACACTACTGTTTAGCGGCAAGTATATACTACAAAATCTGGGTATTGAAAACAAAACTGTGGCGTGCGATCAAGCAGTTTGAATTTAAATTTTTTGTTCAGTCATTTCTAAGTTCCCTTGTAATTATAATTTAAATATGCGTTTTATGGATGACAATACGATGGTGGGATGACATTGGCCTGATTTTGCAACGAGGTCAGTCTGCGCGCTATAACTTCACATTTATTTATAGGTGCCTATACAAGTCGTGTCCGTCCGAATTCTATATTTTCTTCACGCTTATCATATAATGACTTTGCAAAAAACGTACAGTCGGCAATATAATTCCAAAAATGTTTGTTTTGGTACAAACTTAGTAGAGATTTATTTTTAAGTGAAGATAATAGAGTTTTTTAAATAAGCTCCAGGACTCCAGAAGCAAACCAATAGACCCGGCGGTCTCTTTGGGCAGGCATGTTCACAAGATCATCTGCCAACTGAAGATGAGTTTCCGCTTTGAGGAGAATGACCCTGACTTCAAGAGCTTCAACCAAGCAGTCTCCAAACGAATAGAGCTGTTCGGAACTGTGCACATGGGGGAGCACATAGTTACTTATTTATTTAGTAAGTTATAGACATAGACTATTATCATCATAATCATCATCAATGCTGGACAAATTCCTTACCCCAGGCGCGCTACAAAACCCTATAGACGTCTGATAAGTCAACTATTGTCTTTTACAAACTGTGTTTTTGTTACTTTCAAGTTTATTTGTGTATTGCTACCCAACTATATCTACAGTGTGCAATATTAATAAGTAAACTAATTATCTTCACTGCAGTTATGGTCAGGAACGGCCTTGTGTAGAAGATAAAGCGCATCTTACTCGTTGAATATCAATCTATTTATAGTCAGCATTGCGTATGCGATATACATACCGTGCGCCCCTATCACTTCCGATTTGACGTAAATTGCCGGCTGACGCAGTCCTACGTCACGATGCGGGCTGCGACCTGTCCGCAATGCGCGTTGTGATAAGCTTTCCACCTAATTGGCATTCAGAGCAGAGCCCGTGACGTCAGACGCTTCGGAAACAGGATTTTACGTTGCGTAATGCGAACTAGATCAGGATTCTGCAAAATAACGAGCGTAATAGCATATTTGAATGATGGAACGAGTTAATAAAAAATGTTAAATGAAGTTCATTTGAAATAGTACAATAACCTGCCATTTGTGAGCCTACGCCGTAGCCATGTAGATATTCGTAGCACTTACACGACGTTGAATAGATTATCAACAACTACGTTAACGTTATGTAGCTAATTCATTACTGAGGGTACCTTACGTACAATAGGTACAATGAGTAAAACGTGGCCTGTATTTGAAATGGTTTTCAGCACATTGTATTATTATCCTGTAAGTAAATTTAATACATTACACAAAAAGCTTGCTCATTAATGATCAATAACTAGTTAGAAAATTAATTGACATAGAGTAATGATAAAATGAGAAGGGAAGATGGCCAGTTTTAAGTGTCGTTTTCTTTTATTCTTTGACTTTATACTTTAACTTACTTGAGATTGGCAAAAACACTACTACGAAGATAAATTTGCAAAACCTCAATAAAAAGTCTCAGACCTGAATTAGCTACCTAATATTTATTACAATTTGAATATACATACAATTTAAGAATATTATGAAACTAAATAAACAAATATATCGTATGAGTACACAACAAAATCGACTATGTGGAGTAAGGAAGTGCAGCTCCATCATCACAAAATTAATGAATTAGCTACACTGGTCTACACTGGCTAGACTGCATTCCCGATTCCTATAACATATACAACATGTATTTCTATAATATATTCCTCTTAATTTATATAGTAAAAATTTATCGCTAAATGTGTTGCTAAGCGCAAAACTCGACAACGGCTGAACCGACTTGGCTGATTTCTTTTTATTGTATTAGTTATTGTCTGGACAAGGTTTGTATGAAAGAAAAAAAAAAGCTACCGGGAATGTCGGAAATATGCAGCGGGGCGAAGCCGCTAGCGGGCAGCTAGTTACCATTTTTTTCCCCTTTAGCACCTTCCCGGCAAAATGGAGGTGATGCAGTAAGTAGATCACTGTCTGCCTGCCGCCTGCTCACCTACTCGACTATTACCTCGTGGAAATTGAAAAGGAAAACGAGAGCTCCAACTTATTTGCCGGCGTTGATCCAGGTGAACTCTAATGATACAAAATATCCTAATTTTTCACTGCAGGCTACCAGTGGCGCCGCATTGACAGGCCAAGTCAGATAAGATCGCACGAGTTATGGATCATACAATGTATCTGCAAAATCTTCTAACTAAAGGCTAAATTTTGGCTAAATGCATAGAGAACTAATTTGGTACTGTGAATATTTTAAAGTCATTCACTTCTTACTGAATAAACATCTTTTATCCTTTATCTTTTTTTTTTATCTTTGAAACAGACGAACAGATAGTCCAGGTCATGAACGATCTTTTCTCCGCCGGCATGTAGATGGAGACATCTCGGTCCGCATGATAGTGCGTGAGCCCGCGGCGGCGGTCAGGGTACATTTCGAGCTCCGTTTGGCCCTGGAGCCAGGAAACCTAGTTTCCCTAGAGCACCGCCCAGGCTGCCTACCTGGAAGCTGTCATATTTGAAACGCTGCAAATGGTTTCCGTCGTACCGCTGGCACCACACATGTGATCTGAAAGTAAGTTCAAAGTTTTAGAATTAGCCAAGGAAGGCAAAGGTTTACCTTAACAATTATGCTGATCTTTGCCAGTCTCATTCAGACTTTAATAACACCTAAACGAAGTAACAGATTGAAAGGTTAAATAATATTCAGGATCGGTAAGGAAAGGGCTTTCTTATGCCGCAATATTTACGTCAATTTCTAGGATACTTTATAGTATATTCGTATATTTTTCGAGCTTAACTTGTTTTTTGCCATTTTCTTTCGTTCTCCTCACCCAGTCATTAGATGGTTAGCTAGAAGAGATCCCTTATTTTGAACCTTTGAACTTATTTACTATTTTAGGTCACCACAAATTAAGATTATATGAGATAGGTATAGGTTTCCCGATATAACTTACATGGTCACTTACACTTCCGCAAATAGTGCGAAATATAATACTAAAATGTTTCTCTCCCTTTTGGCAGAAATATGTTTGGCCGAATGTATCGTTTCGTTTCCCAACCAGCCAGCAGTTTCATTTGCCAGCTCACTTATATTTCTGTAACTTTCAATATTTCAGGATTTTTGTAATAACTAATCTAACCTAACCTATAGGGTTCTACACGATGGTACTGAAATAAATCTTGGAATATTAACAGTTACAGAAAAAGAGCGGGTTGGCAAATGAAACAGTTGGGAAACGATACGATATGCCATAAGTCAGGATACCTTTTAAAATGGAACATAATCATATCTTTGCTATGGTCAAATATTGTTAGACTATTTGCTTACAGGGATAATGCAACATGGGCTACATTTTAGCGATCCAACGACAAGTTATTTACTAATATAACAGTTAATCAGAAAGCTACGAGTAGTTTCCATTTGAAACCGGAAATCGTAAGCAACTCGTAACCAACTTCCTTGGTTTAACTGTGTACCAATCCAATAAGTTTGCGAAACTAACGTCCCACGCTAATGTCACTTCTTAAGTAATTGATGTGCGTACACATCTTGGCTACTGGAATGGGTACAGGTTCTGGAGTACAGTGGGTAACCAGCTTCATTTGCAGAATGACCAGTAGCATTACTGACGAAAAACTGGTTACTGACTCGTCGCGTCGATCAAACCGTTGCGTATTTGTACAACGGTGACTTGCGCGCGACTCGTATCAGGGCTGTTTTGTTTCTTAGCAAAGGCGAGATTAATTGCCCCGTTACGTCAAACCAAGATAACAGAGGAGTGCGAGTGAAGGTGCTTTATCACCGCCGAGGCGAAACCCATTTCCATCAAAAATTGCCAACATCGTGGTGTGAGACTTCGCGAGCTCGCAAATAATACCAATAGAGGTGGCAAGCAAGCCCCATGATAATTATTTCCCTTACAAAATTAATAACCACTTTACGTATAAGTAATATAGTTACTACAAATACAAATATTTCAATTCTTGCCTGGCATATCCTCACTAATCTAGACTAGTTCCACCGAAGTTGAGTTAGAACCGTATTAGCATTTCCTCTACAAATTTCAGTTCCCTTCAATCTAATCCTCTCCTCACCTAAACAAGTCATGGACGAGGACTAAAGTAGTAGGCAAGGCATGGAAGGCATAGTCTAGTATCCATGATCATCAATACACACACACACACACACAAACTAAATCACGCCTTCATTCCCAGTGTGGGGTAGGCATAGTTACAGAATTACCAACACTAGACGTAAAGTAATTTTATCATATAAATACAAATACAAATATATTTATTTACAGAAAAACACAGTTCATGCAGGTTTTACAGGACAGCGTTGACTCCCACACTAGGCAAAGCCTGTATCATCGGAATCAGAACATACACGAGAGTATCTTAATCAGTGCGGAAAATAACAGAAATAAAACATTATTACAAAAACTTTAGTAGCTAGGTTCTTGTTTAAAAAGAAAGGATAAATTCGATTTATCATCAAAATATATATAATGTATGAATATAAATCTAAGAGCTGCTGTAAACTGTAATTGTTTTTTTTTTTTTTTTTTTTTTTTTTTATTAGGTTCGCAAACTGGACATTACAGAATTGTGACTTATAAATAGAGGTAAACAAACAAGTTTGGCTGCATGGCCTTCTAGGTGCGAACACAACATGCACACGAGTAATCGCTCTCAATACTAAACTTAGAGATAACAAAATAAATGAAGAAATTATAACAAAATAAGATAGAACAAAACAAAACAAAAAAAAAAATTACAGTCTAATAACAAAGTAGTTGGCTAGGTAGTTATAATTTAGAAAACATAAATTGCTTAATGTTTTTAACCGATGCACTGAAGATGTCTAGCTCTTGGCAATCATCGTTGTAGGTTGCACACATGCGGAACAGTGGTGAGTGACGGCTGTAGTTAGTGCGACGTGGCGGGAGACTAAAGGTTTTACGGTTATGCAGGCGGCTACTAATTCGTGGTATAGAAAACTTTACATTTTCAAGAAGGTCAGGGCTGTCCACTGCCCCGCTTATTATTTTGTGTAGGCAAATTATGTCAGCAGCTTTGCGCCTAGTTACAAGCGGGATCATTTTGTAGTGTTCGAGTCTCGAATCGTAAGATGTTAGGTTTCGGCAGCGATTATTGGCGTAACACAAACAGTATAAAAACCTTTTTTGTAGTTTTTCTAGCCTATTAATGTGAACTGCATAGGAAGGGCTCCAAACGGGGCTGCAGTATTCCAAAAGGCTACGGACATAGCAGTTAAACAATATCATTGGTATTTCTGGATCCTTGAAAGTTTTTGTTTGCCGTATAACAAATCCTGCCAAACGTGAGCCCTTCTTTGCAATGTAATCTACGTGTTCGCGAAAATGTAATTTCTGATCCACAACAACACCCAGATCGCGTATGCTTGTGACTTCTTTAATTAGTTCGTCGTTTACGGAGTAGTTACAGTTTATGATCTTTTTCTTTCGTGAGAATTTGATGTGAAAGCATTTTGATGAGTTTAAAACCATATTATTCTTGCGGCACCAGAGATTGACGGTGTTCAAGTCACTTTGTAGGGATTCACGATCGAGGTCGGAGTTTATTATTCTGTAAATCTTAAGATCGTCTGCAAATAATTTGTACTTAGAAGTTAGGTTAGAACAAAGGTCATTGATGAAAATCAAGAAAAACAGAGGGCCAAGATGAGATCCCTGAGGCACGCCTGAGGGCACGATCCTGGCTTGGGACTTGAAACCTCGAACAATTACCAGTTGACTTCTATTCTGGAGGTATGATTCACACCACCTTAACAGAGAGCCGCAAATTCCAGCATGTCCGAGCTTCCGGACAAGAATACCATGGTCAACCACGTCGAATGCCTTGGAAAAATCGGTATAAATGGCGTGAACTTCTTTTTTGTTTTCGTACGCCTCGAGTATGTCCCTGACATAGCCAAGGAGGTTCGACGTGGTTGATCTCCCCGGAAGAAAGCCATGCTGGTGGCAGCTAATATTTGGTTTTAGGTGTGAGTATAACCGTTTTTGTACTAGTGACTCAAAAATTTTAGCTACGGAAGAAAGGATAGAAATAGGTCTGTAATTTCCTATGTCTCCGTGGTCATCTTTTTTGTGAATAGGGGTAATATGTGCAGTTTTCCATTTAGTGGGGAATACTCCGCAACTGAGGGACTTATTGAAAATGATGTGTAGAGGTGCAGTCAATTGTGATGCACAAGTTCTGAGAAAGAGTGGAGGTATAGTATCAGGACCAGGACCCTTGTTAATATCAATTCGTTTTAGAGATAAACATATGTCAGATTTCGAAATGTAGCAAATGCTAAATGGTTCAGAATAATTGTGTTATTTTGTGTGGAATGTAGGGGATAGAGTGCGACGTGTCAGTAAGTGTGAATGTGTATTAAATTAAGTGTGTGTAAGTGTGAAGGAGAAGGAGAAGGAGAGGTGGTAGCCCTACGAGTGGGCAACTCTTGGGATCGGTCGGCAACAATAGCTGCTGACCACTGACGCTTACCTCAACACTTCTTCGATCCGATCATAATTCCGCGATAGCAAAAGACTTCGTATTTGCTTTGCCGGCTCGGCAACACGGCAGCGTTTTACATCACAATTTCTTAGTACTACATTATAAATATGGGGTAAAGTAAAAGCTTTAAACCGTTTAGCAGAGGAGGTTTTAAACGATGGAGTAGGCAACTTAAAAACTCTTTTTTTAAGCATGTCAGGGTATGTCGGCAAACTCAAAGTTTGCTTATGCATAAAGGTCGTAACTCGCATCAGAAATAGTCTACGGATACTTAAAACTTGTGCTTCCCTATATAGATCCTCTGTCGCGAACTGCCGGGGTTTTTGAAGGGATACCTTTAATACCGCTCTTTGAGCTCTCTCCAGAGGTATCATGGTTGATTTAGAGCAGCCTCCCCAAGCGAGGATGCAGTAATTTAAGATAGGCTGGCAAAGTGCCAGATAGACTAGTTTCATCAGTTGCCTGTCGGCGGAATTTCGTAATAACTTCATGGTGTACATGAGTTTACGCACCCTAGCAGCTGCAGCAACAATATGCTTCTTAAAATTAAGATTTTCGTCTAACATGACACCCAGGTACTTTAGCGAATTAACTCTACTAATATTATTACAACTACAGCTTAAAACGGAGGCCGGAAGGGCAATAGTTCGGGGTGTGAATTTTAAGGCTTGTCATAGAGACAGTGGGACTCGACGCAGCAGTTTTATGAAAGCACAAAAATTTAGTTTTAGCTGCATTAAGCGTCAGAAGATTCAGATTTAACCAGGAAGTTACACTCTGCATACTCACTAATGACCGATTACGGACTTCTTGCCATGATTGACCGTAAAACAAGAGAGCCGTGTCGTCGGAGTAACACAGGATCTCACTTTTATCAATATCATAAAAAAACAATTTAGTATTTAAACGTGTTGCGGATATTTGTGTATTTAGCTTTAGTTATTGTATTAAGTTTAGATACTAATCTTTTGATTCCATAAGTAAGCTTTACTAATTCCATAAACTCATCTTTATGTAAAAGACGGTTAGCTGACGTATTTTCTTTGTCTTTTTCGTAATGATGAATGTTGATTGATTAGTGATTAGTAACATTGATGTTATAATACTCTCCCGTTTCATTTAAACTTCTTGTCTTTTTTAAATCAGCAATTCTATTTGATTGAATTGAATTAATAACTTACCCATAACATGCTTGCAAACTAGATTTCACTGTACGAATAGTCGATTTCGAAACACATAAATAAACTATTACACGACGACGAAAGTGAAATGAGGAAATTCAAGTTAAAAATACGATATCCTACTTTGAGTTAAGTTAGCTTTAAAATATGTATACCTACTATAAAAAACCCAGAATATATAAAACCCCCGAAGCAATTAGGAATGAAGTGATTCAGGTCAGAACTAATGAAAATCTTATTGGCCAAGACTCTAGATAAATCGAAAATCAAATACGTAGGTGTAAACTGAATAGTATAGAAAAAAATACGATTAAAATATGAAACCGTTAATCTAGTTACTGTTAAGACTGCACCGAGCAAACGCCAAGTCCAGGAATTGTTTTCTCTAAGTAATTAACTCAAGTATTTTTTTTAATCGAAGCTAAATGGCTGTACAAATGACACAATTATGTGACAATATACAACTTAATAGCATTTAACCTTCAGTGAGTAGGTAACTAAATGAAAAGAAGTGGCCCCCTTTTTCTGTTGAGTTGATTACATGAAGGTTAAATATTTTTAAACTAGGTCATGTATCTTATAAATTGTGAATCCATTTGTCAACACTCTCAGAGGATTGTCAAGCTTAAAACTTTCATGCGAATGAGGACAAGTTTCTCTTGAAAACGAAACAACAAAAATTTATATTTTTAATGTTATTATAAACCACTTGCAAAAAAACGTGCATCTTTTTTTTCAAGTACTTTAGATATGCTATAACTAAATAAGATTGTTTGTCACAAAATAAAGAAAGTATTGTTTACGAAGATAAATAATGATTTTATATATATAATTTTAGTTTAATGTTGTGGCATAAAATGTCATTTACCTACAGTATGTTTAAACAACTTGAAAAAAAAAAAAATGTAGTGCCCTTTTTTATGCTTTGGGGTTTAGTAATTATGTTTTTGGTTGGTTGCATCTTCTTGAGGAGAACAATAAAAAATGTGTAAACAAAGCCGTTGTGTGCGTGCGCCAAGCGTTCTTGCTTTAAAAAAAATTATGAATTATCAATTCTATCAACTAAGCATGTAGATAACACATAAAAAAATGGAAAAATATGTGTAATGGATGCGTTGTGTACACCATTTTTCTTTTCGTGCATTCATATTCTGCTGTCTATGATGGTAAAGTCGATATATTACTCAATTTCATGGTAGTAACAGTATTTATTAGTACGAAGTACTCTCGGCTCATGCCACACAATGGCTTTGTTTGAATACAGTAGGTACTTTGTTCTCCTCAAGTCCACAGGTAGATGTGGCCAATCAAAAACAGAAATATTATACCTCAAAACATAGGAGTAGGTAAATTGACAACAACATTTAAAGACAAAGGTCGCCGAACTAATAAAGTATTTAATTTAGTTTTTCTAGGTATACCACGAATTAATATCAATGTCAATACCTCATCATACTGAAATACAATCATCAAAATCATCATAATCAATAATCGAACAGCCTAGCCAGGAAGCGAACGCTCCTAAAGTTTCTGTTTTCTACTGACTCTAAATGTATGGAGTTGACATACGTGTTCAGCTTTCGAAATTCGCTAATAAAGCGTTAGGCATCTTGACTATGCTTGGTCAAGCTATACTTAACCTCTAGTTTTGCTCCAATAAAATCTTGTCCAATCACAGTGCATTTATAGTTTGAGAATTCCTAATTATCCTAGTAACACCTCTTAGTAAGACATAGAAAGACAAAGGCAACGATGACCTGCACTCAGCTAAACATCCATAAAAGCGGCCTGAAGTCGTGACTAAGGCTTTGAACAATGCAACTAAGTAGGTGTTGCTGGGCGGTATAAAACTGTTAAAACAGCTGGTGAACTATGGTAATGTGCGATTCGGTCATATGGGTCAGTTGAGTTGGCGTTACGCCTACAGCATTTCAAGGTATCCTTTCTTGTCCAACGACTGTAGTAAGAGTAGCTATTTGCTGCAGCGAGTAGACTCCTCATATTTGCTGCGAATTGAAGTCACTAACAAAGTATTTTAATTGTTAATAACAAACCATCATCCTGGGAGACCGGAAAGACCGAGGAGTGGGCATAACCCATGACACTTCAGCCTGGAAGCTGGTGGAGAAGTTTTCTCGTTCTAGTCAATGGTTTCTGAGAAGTTGAGGCGGCCGGTCGCGGACAAGGACAATATGTATTCTGGGAACGTAATCGTCATCGAAAATGTATATGTAGATAGGATCGATGTAGGCTGCCGGACCTCTTGGAGTCGAGCGCCGTACGTCAATTCCATACACTTTTACAAATTTTGATGATCGTTTACGTTAGCATTACGCATCTTGTCTAGAGCAGTTAGCCAGCGTTACCCGCTCGCTAATCGGAGAAAAGGAAGTGCGCCTTTACATTTCACTTTCTTCGGGCGGAGCAACGGTCCGGAGTCGTTGGCCCCGTGTCCTCGCGGCCGCGTGCCGATTAGATAATTTTTGCGCTGCGTTGACAAAATACTCATGACCCAATGGTACAGTGAGCAAGCGGTCGATGAACTCGACTATTTATCGCACTAAAGGCCGGTACTAGTTGATGTTTGAATTTATTACGATTAGCTATATTGCAAAACAACATAGTGAGTAGTAACTCATGCTTATGAGTCACGTGAACTCTGGTAAATAGTCAACAACAAAGACGTATTAATGCTGGACTTTGTTGTACAGCCATTTGTGTTACGGATCTAATATTGTCAACAAAACTATACAACGTTTTAAAATAAAACTACTTCGTAACATTTTTACTTCATGTTGATGTTCAGTACACGTTGGTTCTGCTCGGACCCCAATACTTCATTGAAACAAGTTCATCTGAAAAAACATGCGATAGCTTTACATTTGAATTCGAAAGGCAATTTTAAAATAACAGTTTCATTAATTTTACGGCAGAAGTTCTTAGGGCTCCGTACGAAATACTGAAAAAAGGAACTCCTAATTATTTCTATCTGTATGTCTGTCAATACCATTTTTCTTTAAAAGAACCGTAGATATCTGAATAAAAAATGTGCATCAAACATTTTTATATTCACGTTTTGTAAAGAAAAGTATTTTTTATGTCACTGCTGACTAAGGCTAAAAGCCTAAAAAATACTGGCTCAATTGAATAGTTCCACTATTAAAAATAGTTTAGTTTAAGTCCACTGCTTAAAAGAATCTGAAAATTACATGCGTCATAGAATAGAGTGTGTGATAAAATAAAACATCTGGCAGGTGGGTGAAGATAATAGTGCTTTGAAACTTTTCATCAGCCTCTGCTATTCTTAGTGGCGTGTGTGACATAGAAAAATCCACATTGAGGCCAGGGGTGTCGTCCTTCTTTTAAACAACTAAATCGGTCGATGAATTATTAACCTGCAATAGTGGCCGCATGCGCATGTACGGACGTAAGGCTAAACCTGGAACCAAACGAAGTATACACGCACTCAAATGTTTTTTTTAAGGGGATGATCTAACTGTTATTTTAAGTCTAGAAAATAATCGTTCTTGCTTTCTTATATACTGTTAAGTACAGTCAAAAGCATTAATCTTTACAGCTATCACGTAAAATATACACGTCGTCTTGGGAACGTGCGTTGAGATCCGTTACAAAAATGAAGTTGAGATAATGGATTTTAATACATTGCATTTAGGAAATTATGGTTGTGATGTTGTGTTCGTAACAATATTTTCCACGTAAAAATAATTAATATTTTTACAGGGTGTTAGGCGCCTGAAAAAAAAGGCAAATATTTGGTTCCATGTTCTACATATTAAGGCCTATTTACGAGGTTCAACAAAACGCCAGTTTAAAAATAAACGTTTAACTAAAAAGAAACATGACTTAACCCGGCACTTTTTTTTTACTTGTGTCTTTTCGGTGGTGAGAGTAGATATCTGGTGCAAATAAATACTCACATAAACCGTGGCTAACAACTCAAGTAAAGTGTTAAAACTAAAAGCCCAACATAGCATAGCTTTAAAAAAAACAAAGCACTTCAAGTTCTTTGATTTTTTTTCTGATTAATGCTTTTTTCAACGACGATCATATGCGTAGTTTTTTTTATTAACTGGAGTTATTTGCTGATTTAGCTAATTGAAAATGGATTTTGAAACGTTTCGACTCTCCCAGTATCAAGTTATTTATATAAAAAATAATTCCATATTTACACTAGTTTTTATTTCTGTAATATGTTAAAGATCTTTTTAATACCTCGTCTTTTCATGTATTTTGCCAAACATAAACTGTACTATAGATCATTTGTAAAAAATATTACCTTTATTTAAAATCGCCCAATTTGAAAAGAAGAAAACTACTGAACGCAAAAAACACATACAATGAATAGAATAAAAGGTGAAACCATGGTGGGAACTACTAATATAAAATTTAAGTATGTCCATTGTAAAAATAATTTATATGGTAATTAGACCTAGTACTGCTAAAACACGGATCAGAATGAATGTTGATGGATATAGGGGTAGAAGAAGACCAAAAAGGTTCGGCTTGTGAACAATGATAAGTCTATGAAAGGTGTGATTACTGAGTTAACAGCAGATAGAGGAGAGTGGAAGAAGAAGACAGGTTGTTCCAACCCCACTTAGTGTGCGATAAAGGCTGTAGGATGATGACAGCCAGATAGTACCTACCTATAAAGGTCATTTAAGGAAAAATAAAAAATACACTTGGAAGGCGTTATCATTTTGTGAAGTAAGTTCTAAGTAAGTGGTAATGAAGCCTATTTTTGAAGTTAAGGAAGTGAGTGCCCTTAAACAAATACATAGGGAAACGCGTCATCGCGATTGAACGAACGTCCTTGCGCGTGCGACGAACCCGGAACACGCGCTGATCGTGAGTGACAAAGTGCCTAGATAAGAACACATTATAATCCAACCGCATTGCTTCTTATGTAAGACGATGATTCTTGATTGCGATGACCTTCGCGGTCATTGCCCCGCTGACAGCAGGTTGATGACCTATTTACCTACTTCAGTTTTTAGCTAACATACTTGAGGTGAATAAACTTAGCGTATGTGTGCAAGTGGTATTCTGTTTTATTTACAGTAAAACTGCAGTACAAAATCCCTTATAATAGGTGTGACATTGAACTTTTATTTTTTATAAGGGTATTTATATTGCGTAGTGCGTAACTGTATACTGACACCTCTTAATGTTTCGTAAAAGTTAATTTACATCGTATTCACGATTAAGAGTCTACGATTGTATCCTAATGCATTTTTAACTAAGAAAATAATAGCTAGACATATTAGTAGCGGTTACGGCTTCACATTATTAAGTTGTTTATGCAGGAGATACTAGGTAAACAAATAAATTGTAGAATAGAGTCAGAGACATGCATTTGCAACTTACACGAAACACATTGCTGACTGACAAAATATGACAACAATAAAATTTAAATTATTTAAAGTGATAAGGGCCCGTTTACGTAATTATACGTATTAGAATGAAGTGCGTAATGCGATAAGATGATTGCACTGGCCCCCGCGCGTCCGTATATAAGCCAAACATAAATCAATAACCTTCACAATCATTTATGCTTCTAAGCTGCATTCACGTTTTGCACTGCACCTCTAACATTGCTTAAAAATGTTCCAAGTCCTTGAGCAGTTTTTCCGAGCAATACTCTCATCAAAATATTTTATTATTGACAGCTTGAGACTGACAGCGACTATACTATTTCTCAGTATTTTATTTTCAATTATAATTAACAAAATCAAAAAGCAACGGAGACTGCCTCCTGGTAAGTGCGCTTCATAACAATGTCCTCTACGTGACAAATCCTTACAAATTTATCACCTTAACTAAATTCCATTATATCTGAACCCGAGACTCGCATTTTGTAAATCAGACAGCTGGTATAGTAAAAAAATGCCTATTATATATAGGACATTTCTTGGGATTACTTTGGGACTAGGTCAATTTGTTCAGCATTATCTTTTGACTTGTACTTATTTACTGTTTACAATGCCTATTTAGGCTAAACTTCATGAATAATATATTATATTAATATATATAATATATTAATATATACCTTCCCCTTTAGCAACGGCCAATTTAACATCGTAATATGAACAATATTTATTTGTCAGGTCCTTGGGGCATGCCGTTTTTGGGCAGTTTACCGTGGATGACGGCTGGCGCTCCGCACTCGTGGTACAAGCAGCTGGCCGCGCGTCATGGAGCCCTCACCTCCGTGAAGCTCGGCTCCAACCTACTGGTGTGCGTCGGCTCCGCTCGACTCCTGCGGGAGCTCTTCAACAGACCGGACTCCACCGATCGGCCGCACACGCCTCTCAACAACCTATTAGGCGGGCGTGGTGAGTAGCTTTTCAGATCAGCCACGAGTATACGTCTATTTAACATCCTTAATTATTGCAAGCAACTTCAGCGATAAAACGAACATATATGTTTTTAATTAAACTGACCTACGAGAAAAATATCGGGGTTAGACAGGGATTCTTAACAGAGTTAGTCTCGTTTTAGTTTTATTCGCCTTTGTATTAAATGCAATTTTTGTTAATGCAAGGAGGAGTTTAAATTTAAATAGAGGAATTTTAAATCAGAACATTAGTGTCGATGAGAGATATTTTAAATTATAAGCCGAATTAAAATCATTATTATACGATCATCAAAATAAACGACGAACAAATAAAGTTAGGTAAGTATAAGAAAATAATGAGGCTTTTTAAAACGGGTACCATTCAATTTCTTCGCGACCGGCAACGCATTGGTGACGCCTGCGGCGTTGCAAATATCCACAGGCGGCGGTGACCCTTCCCATCAGGTGGGCTGCCTGCCTGCTTGCCCTTCGATGGCAATAAAAAAGAATACTACTTCTACTTCGAAGAGAAATGCAAAAATTGTGAGATAGTTTCTAAGGCTAATCCCAATTATTCCAATAACAATGCAACAATAAAGCACAATCGACGAAAAAGCTTATTTCTCAAGTAAATTTAAGGAAATTAATATTCTTACTGTCCCGTCGCAGTATATCTTTGAAAATATCATGTATGTTCGCAAGCACATACATGAGTTCAGGCATAGCCGTAACGTTCAGAATCTCAACACGCGAAATAAGGATAAACTCGTAGTCCCAGGTCACCGTCTTCGTAAAGTAAGCACATCGTTCGTGGGGAACTGTATACGCTTCTACAATAAGATACCTGCTGATATTGTAAATATGCCGTTCAATAAATTTATGTCTCGCATTAGTGCTGCTTGCTGGGTAAGGCATATTATACTGTAAATGACTTCCTAGACGATAAAGACGTTTCAAGTAGTATGAACTATTACTGAAAGTATGGTTCATTTTCTCCTCTTTTTTTGTATAGTTATAATAACTGAGCACTGGGCAGCGCTTATTGCAAAATGCTTATTAGCAAATAATGTAGACATTTTAAATTCAAGTTTAATTATTTATTTTTGTAATTTTTATGGGTTCTTGCGCACAAGACACCTTTAGATTTAGATTAGAACACATTGTGATGTTTCTCGCAGGACAGATTTCATGAGCATGTCATGCTCACTCAAACAAAGGTCTTTGCTTACGGCGGCGTCGTTGATCGGGTCGCCACCTTCCCGAACACATGGTTGAGGGAGGCGATGGCTAAGATACGCGTCATACTGAGCGCGGGTGCTGTCTGTGGGGTCCGGTCTGTTCACGCTTGCAAGGACCTTTTTTTCAGTTAGTTGTTTCGATTATCGTTCCTGACGTAGAGACCTCTTAATGTTGTTCTCCTAGTCACTATTTTTAATGTAATGATATTGAGCTTACATTTGTAATGAATTTATTGGTTTTAGTTTTAAAATAATTATTTATTACTTTATTAGCTTGTTATGTTACTTTGAAAATTATGAAAAAATGACCTTCTGCTGGAGTTCCTTGCGGCGCTTCTTCTCCGCAATGATGGTCTTGTCCGAAGCGCTAGTAGATTCACTCTTTATTACCGACGTGTAAAAGAGCCCTCATGTGGCCAATTTACTGAACAAACATTTTAAATTTTTGAATCTTTGAAGTGAAAGGTTAACAAAAAATAATTTATTAACTCTTTACTATATTCTAGGTATTATATTAAGCGAGAGATTACTCTGGAAGAGGCAGCGGCAATTCTTACACGAGAAGTTCCGCGCGCTCGGCGTCAAACTGTGGAACTACGAGCGCTTCGAGAAATACGTCATGGTATGTAAATCTAATGTCAATGAAAAAACTTACCCTCTTATTCCTCATTCATACACGCGCCATAGCTAAAGTGTGCTTAAAATATGGTTTGTCCTTATCTGTCATTTAAATTTGGCAAAAGGAAACAAATACCTACTACTTCAACTAAAGTTGGTTGATTTTATGTTTTAGAAAGACTTTAGTACTTGAAAAAATTGGTTGTCTGTAAAGTCGGCTTACGGACGATAATTTTACGTGATAACGTCATAAGAAAACACACAACCCGAAAGCGTAGGCCGATCGCTGATCGTGCCTCTCTATCGCTTGTTCCACGCTCTCGCTCGCACGCTCGGCTCAGTCGGAACGTGACAATGAGTCACGTTTTTACGTGCATGCAGCCGGCGTTCATAGATTTATAAAACGTTATCACGTCACAAAGATTATGGTACACGAATAAGTTTAATTTTAACGTCATCCATTCTCACTCTCACTCTACTTGACATCGAATGGCTGGCTCTTTATGTTACATAGATGATGTTGCTCCCTGCTTAAATCTAGAATTAAATCGTAAATATTTTTACATATCTAAACAGAAAGAAAAAACATATATTTACAACGATAAACACACGAGTTACAATAATAATATCTATTTAAATGCTTGGTTCCAATTTCTTATAGCTAAAAACATGCTTGTTTTCCAGGTGGAAATAAAAGAGTTTCTAATAAAGGTCGAAGACTCAAGGAGCTTACCCATAGACCCAGTGGTCCCCCTGGGCAGGCACGTTCACAACGTCATTTGCCAGCTGATGATGAGCTTTCGTTTCAAAGAGAACGATCCAGAGTTCAAGATGTTCAACGAACGAATCTCCAAAGGAATGGAGCTGTTCGGATCTGTACACATAGGAGAGCATATACCTAATTATTTGGTAAGTGATAGTAAAGAGCGAGGAACGGAAATCTGCATAAAGTACCGAGATAACTCCCCTTCCCCCCCATCCTTTATTAGAATGCTCTAAAAAAAGGTAAATTAGGCGTCGACATTTCTACTGGCTATTGTTTATAGATGACGTATATAAAATTTATGAAATATCTTATAGAAAGTTTATCTGCCCATCCAAAACCTCTTTTTAGGATCCGTAACTTTTAATTAAAAAAAGTTAGTTGTTACTTCTGAAGTTTACGAGCAGCGGGGTTATTAAAACAGAACAAAATACGCGCAGGTTATTCAAAGAGATATAAATATTCACTTAATATGCTGTATTTTAGGAACTTCATTCTGTAGTTTTTAAGTTAAATAGATAAGATTTTTGAGAAAACAAATTGAAACTGTGAATATGTTTTGACTATTAGCTCTAGTCGAAAAAAATACATGAAATCTACAATTTTAACTAAGGTAATTTAAACATACTCTTACTCTCTATAAAACAAAGTAGATGCGGTTGCAAGTACCAATTGCACCCTCACTGTTGTGCACTTCATGAAACTAATTTCGTTTATTTTGCATTGCAATGACCGTTTTTTAATGAATAGTAAAATATTTTGGGATCTTGAGTACGTTGATGTCTTTTACTTGCCATACCTTAAAGGTCATACAAATCTACAAGACAAAAATAAAAATAACCTAGGCCTTATAACCTCAAGTCCTTATAAGTGTATTCGGTTGCCTAAACATAATTATTGTTAAATTCTGGCTTATCCTTTTTGAAATACTAAAATTCTAAATGTTGAGAACCTTTATTAGGTAATTACGTACTGTGTTGTTAGTTGAAAGCCTTAATTTATGATAAGCAGTTGGATTTTCACGAATAAATACATAAAAAATGAATGAATTAATATGGGTAAGTCAGCTTGACATGGTTACATACACTATGAAAATATTGTATGTCCCAACAGTTTTTTGAAGGTTTTTCAATTGATGTTTATGTTGCGATCCAATTAAGTGGCCTTCACAGAGGCCGTGACGTCACACGCTTCGGAAATAGACTTTATATGTTACGTAATACGAACGGGATCAGGATTCGGCAAAATAACAACTGAAATAACATCTGCAAATCTTGAAACGGAAAAAAAAAACGTTTGACAACGAAGTTGCCGTGAAATAGTGCAGTAACCTGCCGTTCGTGGGCCTACGCCGTAGCACGTAATGGTGTAGAGATTCGTAGCATTTGCACGTAGTTGAATAGATTTTCAACCATAACAGAATAAATACAGTTAAGGCGGTAAGGTTCAAAAACGCCTTTCAGGTATTTATGTATACAGGGTGTCCCATAAACCGACGTCAACCCGCATAGGGCTAATAGAGCAGCCAAAAAGCTATCGATATAAACCCTATGTATATGGTCAGCGATGGTTGCTAGTTTCGGAGATATTGATAATTTTAATCGAAATTATTGTAATTATCCTCTATGTCCATGATACGAAAAATCATGAATTTCATGTTTTATTTCATAAGTGGTATCTTACATAATTAGAATCATTACGAATCAGCGAAGTTTTCAAACCTATATGCCCGTTTTTGTCCAGTATGTTTTTCAAGTAATCGCTAAAGTGGTTTTTTCCATACAAAGTGAAAAGCAAACACTGGGATACCTAGTATGGAGAAACAAAAATTAATGGATTAATAAAATTGTCATATCACTAACACAAAAAATATAACCACTGATTGATAAACATTTCGAGAAGCATAAATACTGATCAATTCATAGGTCCGGTAACTTTGGTTCTTTTACCGCATCAAAGCTATCTAAGCTGCTTTATTACATAGCTACTAAACATTTATTTACATCATTAATGAACCCCACTTTTTTTTTCTAGTATCTTCCGGGAAAAATGGGCGTCATTCAGGAGATAGGTCGCAATCTACGCGACGTCAGCGAGTTCCACGGCCGCCACATAGCGGCGCGCCGCAAGCAGCTCGCGGGCCGTTCGCCCCGGGGCGAGCCTGCTGACCTACTCGACTATTACCTCGTGGAAATTGAAAAGGAAAACGAGAGTTCCAAGTTGTTTGCCGGCGTTGATCCAAGTAAACTGTAAAAAATAAATAATTGCGATTTTACACTACTGTAGGTCGAGCCAATATGCAAACATGCATTAAATATTGCTATATTCCTGATGCTTTAATTTAAACTAAACATAAAAAAGACTAGTTGAGCAAGTCTTGAATCATTTGCTCTACAATTTAATTGTAAGAATCTGTTACAACGCTACAATAGTGTTATCTTTTTAGGGTTCCGTAGTCAAACTAGGAACTCTTATACTTTCGCCATGTCCGTCCGTCCGTCCGTCCGTCCGCAGCCTAGCTCAGAGACTCTTAGTACTTAATACCTACTTAGCTTTAATTTGGCATGAATATACATATTAGTCACGCCAACAATGAGTTAAAATAAAATCTTGAAAAAAAAGCGTACCTCCCTACACGTAACGTGGGGACGTATTTTCTTTTCTCGTCTACCATATAGTGTGGGGTATTGTTGGATAGGTCTTTCAAAAATATTGCTGGTTAGTGAAAAACAAATTTTTCGATTGAGGGATACGTTCATGAAATTTTTAGCTTTAAAGTGCAGTTTTTTTGCTGGAGTCAAGTATCTTATAAAATATCTTATAAGAAATCACATTTAATGAATATAATAGGAAAACTATCATGACTAAGGGTTTCCTCATATATATCGACGCGGAATCGCAGTTAGCTGAACAAAAACTCTTGATGTCTACGCACTAAGAGCGAAACAAACGTCAATCGGCTCGGCTCGACCGGATTCGGCGTTGCGAACAGAACAAACGGTTTAAATGATTATTTATACCTAACGAAAACTTATTTGCGGTATCGGTAAACTGAGTTTCTTACGCCGGTTCTTCTCGGGGCAAAGGTTTTATTTTTCGAACCGGTGGTAATGCTTTTTGACATTCATAGGTGCATTATATTATGCCTAAATTGAAGAATAAAGAACTTTGACTTTGACTTTGACTTTGACTTTGATCGCGACCTATGGCAATGTATGGGGATGGCAGTTTTCCAACGGCAAACTTAAGTTTGTCACGGGGTCTAATTTTATTGTAATAAAGGCTTCGGAACCCTACACTGAGCATGGTCCAACATGCTCTTGCCCGGTTTTTTTGGGGACCTTGGTTATTTTTTATAATACTAATATTAACATGCACACGTTAATAAAAAGAATATAATTACAAACCTAAGCAACGCTGAAATATCACCTTTTTATTTTCATGGTGCCTTTAGTATTATAGTTCTTATTTTGTAACAGACGAACAAATAGTCCAGGTCATGAACGACCTTTTCTCCGCCGGCATGGAGACGTCTCGGTCCGCGCTGGCGTGGGCGCTAGTGATGATGGTGCGCGAGCCCGCGGCGGCGGCCAGGGTACGATCCGAGCTCCAATTGGTCCTGGTGCCGGGCACCCTGGTTTCCCTGGAGCACCGCCCCAGGCTGCCCTACCTGGAAGCTGTCATATTTGAAACGCTGCGAATGGTTTCCGTTGTACCGCTGGGCACCACACATGTGAACTCAAAGTAAGTTTACCTACTTAGATAACTGAACCAGACCAGGTAAATTGAATTTTACCCAGTCGTTATGGTCATACTGCAACAAGCAGTTTGTCTACTAGGTTACATTAAAAACTGTCGGTACAGTAAATGTTTGGTAAAAATGAGTAATATAGCAAATTTACTTCAAAAAACGATATTATCAACAGGATATTCGATTTGTAATTAAATTCTAGTATGGTGATTGATGCTTTGTGAACTTTGTAATGTTTAAACAATTCCATTTATTGCTAACATTTATTTAAAGCGAAGGACTATTGATACTTAGTCAAATAAAATAAAAAACTTACTTGCATGAGCTTACTCTCTGGTGACGTGTTTGTAGTCATTCATGTATAGAAATATAATTGACATCAATAAACATTTTATCGTGCTGTTAAGCTAAGATACCAAAGGTGACAAGAATATAACAAAGGCCGAGTAAGACAACCTCCTTAAATATATTGATAGCTCAGTCACCTCATTGGCAACTTGCATTGTTTACTTGCTTCAGCATCTTGACTAAGTTAACATAAACTATTCCCGACAATAGTCCGTCAAAATGTATGGAGTTGACAAGTCGCTCTTAAACTCGATGGACAGAGTTTAAGTTGTTCTCTCAGAGCATATTAACAACATTTAAGGGGGTACATTCTCAATTAGGTTGCTTTACCTACCCATGAGTGAGCCGGTTCTTATATCACCGTTCGACAAAGAGCTGTTCTTAAAAGAATAACACCACAGCTCACGAGATAATCAAGTTTCATTTAAGAGGTTAGCATTTTGATGATTATCCCGGGAATCGTTTTGACGAACGGTCTTCATAATACTATAGTCACGAATAAGTACGTAACGAAACTCTCGGCTCTACTTGTGTGAAGTAGTAACAAAAAGTTAAATTAAACTTCATTCGCCATGTTCTGTTCCAGCACTTGGGTAGTGGGTGGATACGAGATACCAGCCGGCACCCATCTGGTGCCGCTGCTGAACAAGATCAACATGGACCCGGAGCTGTTCCCTGAGCCCGGCCTGTTCTCTCCTGAGAGGTTCCTCGAAGACGGCCAGCTGCGCATTCCTGACGCTTTCATGCCGTTCGGCGTGGGCCGCCGGGTATGCCTCGGGGAACAATTGGCCAGGATAGAACTGTTCTTGTTCTTCGCTAACATTATGAACAGCTACCAATTCTGGCTGCCCGACGACCAGCCGATGCCAGAACTGGAAGGAGTCATTTTCGCCACCCACGCGCCACTCCCTTTCGAACTCTGTTTTAGAAACCGGACGCAGGGTGCTAGTGTTACCCATCATGGTAAATTTAAATAAGCATATTTCTGACATTGTTTTTGGATTTGATATGCCCAGTTAGTAAACAAGATTTGAATATTAATAGTCTGAAGATTATGGACAGGCTCTGGGTAGAAAATTAAATAAGTCTCAAAAGGACTTTATAAAAAGTAAGTGTAGGAAGTGTAAGTACATAGTTTTATTAGATAAATAACTTTAGATGATACACAAAGTAATGGTATTGTGTTATTTCTATATATTATCTTAGTAATTTAATTATCTTTGTTACTTATTCGTTTAACCGTTTATAAAAACTTTGACGTTTGACTGTCTATTTATTATTTAAGTACTTATTTAACTTTTAAAATATTCCAACGATCCTAAATAATGTATTAATATAAACTTAAACATTGCAATCATTTAATTCAGATAATGTTTTTGAAATTATATAAGTCTCTGCGACCGTCGTGCGCTCCCAATCAAACCGACCAACTACATAGACGACAGCCGACTTGGTAGGTGACCCGCCCACCAAGCTAGCGGTCTCGGGTTCGAATCCCGGCATGGGCAAATATTTGTGGGATTTATCAAAAATGTTTATCGTTGTCTAGTACCCATAAGTACAAGCCTAGAACGTTGCATTATGAAACTTTCACGCTGGTTTGTGTGCTCAAAAAAATATTTTTACACTCTATTAGCGGTACATCCGTTAAATACCCCTTAAAGTATCAATTTTAGTATGGGCAGACCGGATCCCTACTGATCAAAATAAAACATATTATTTCCAATTTTGAGATTTCGTAATATCTATTGGGCTCAGGGCCCTAACCCTCCCGGGCCCCGGTTTGCCTTCGTGCTATACATAATCTCGGTTACAGTTGTGTTAGTTTAAAGTGTCCCCTAAATATTAAATAACAGCAAAACTCGTGTAGACCCTCCCTACTTATTTCAATGAAAGCCAACCGTTTTTTTGCAACAAGCTGTACCAGTACCAACAGGCCAGGCGCTTTGTACGGATTATATCATACCCGGTCTTCAATAGCTGAATTGATTAATTCTATTCGTCCCTTTATGAAAAGGACCTTGAGATTTTAAAGAATTCTAAAGCACAAAGGACCTTATTCAATGTTATTTTATTTTAGCCGATGTGACCTAACAGCAAGTTCAAGGCCTAAGGCGTCGGTTCCATTCGGACGACTTTCAGTTCGGTATGACAATATTTTGCGCAATAGATTTTTGGCACAGCAGCGGTTTGAGAACGCGATTAGGGTTGCTTATGTTAATGATATCAATAATAATTTATGTCAACTTGTCTTATTTGCAGTTGTAATATTTAATATGTAAGTGTGATAGGAATTACGTGCAATAAAGCTGAATAAGTAGGTTTTTTTTTTAAAGTGAGTTATCTAATCATTAAGATACTCGTAATGATCAATAAGTAATTTAAAAAAATGTCTTTTGGAATCAGTGTTTAAAGTGTTTGTATCTTGCATTTTGGCTAGTTTAGCAGTTGTTGTTGAGCATAAAAATATTATACCTATGCCGAGTGATCCGAAATGTGTTAAAGAAACAGCCCCTTTAGTTTGCCACGTGTAAGTTACCCGAGCCAAAACGCGAAGGTCGCAGGGATGTTGTTGATTTGCTGGGTGAATGCATGCGTGCGCGCATGATTGACGTTTATTGAGCTGGGGAACTATAAAGCTTATCGGTTGTTTATTATAGTAACATAATGGCTTTTAAACAAATTTCTGGTAAGGTACTTTCCAATTAGGAATTATTATGTATCTGAGAAGATTTGTGGGAAATAACTTTTGCTTTATTCCTGACTTTTCAATCCCGAAGACTGAATTTGCCTACTCAACTGATATTTTGTACATACTTATATGGATTATGCCTTTGACAAGTCATGGGAGGAAACTAACAAAGTGCAAAATAATTAATGTCTACAAATCTATATTTCTATATAGATCACAAATTTCAAATGATAAAGAGGCAGGAACTGTATCTTTTTAAAAATCAGCAATGTGAGATTATTTACCACACTAGGCAATACGACATGTAACCTAGAAATTTAAGAATAACGAACAGTTTAATTACTTATGCTTTCTTCTGCTTGATTTTCGTATGGTTAGGTAATGAATCAGTTCTGAGAAACGAGTGGATTATTTTTAAGAGATCAGGATGTGTTAAATCATAATAATTTATTACGTTAATAAATACTGTAACGAGCTTCCCCGGCTTTTTGCAACCTACAAGATATTAAAGCTTTTGACCCTGTAGTTATTTTCTTAAGCATAATTATGCTTAAGTATTAGGGTATGCTTCTCAAATCATAAAATCTTAATGAAGAGTAGATCTAGGTAAATGCAGCTTCCCTCGAATGGATTGAATAAGTGGACGAAAGTTAACGTGCAGAAAAATTGTAAAAACCTAAGGCTAATCGAATCAAGTTAATGGCCTACCTTATGATAAAGTTGTAATAAAAACATATTCATCTTGATAACATTTATTTCTCTCTTAAACCGATGCCAATTACAAAAATTAATCCACAACAAGTTTCGTCAAATATGTATGAAGAATCATCAGGAAGTGCTTCGTCAAGAGTTTACAATAGTTAATCAGCAACCTACTTCTTCTCTCTTTTCACATATGCTCTCCTTTTTTGGTTTACTCGTACCTACACCTTTTAGTAAATAATTACGTTGAGTTTAAAAAAAAGGTACCTAAAGCTTTGTGCGGCGTAATAACTGAATAAATGTCTTTTATCTTCTTTTTTTATGAAACTGGTACTGATACATATTGGGAAGATTAATTTTGAGTACAATTGCTGTACTCTTTTCGATGCACCTTAAATATTTATATCTCCGCTTTCGTAAAACAAAGTAAATTTTAATTTCCTGAATAATAATAATAATAAATTTAAAAAAACAATTCAACCATGTCAAGTGAAGACTAGACTTCATGATGCAATGATCATCCGATGACTTATTTGGGTCGAGGCCTGAATGTTTTACTTATATCGATATCAGGTTTTGAACTTCATTTGCAATCTCATTAGGGATCCGAAGGGTGACAGATAAATTAATAACAAAAATATTTAACGTTGAGATGATTCCATAATCTGTTCGATGTCATATTGTGTCAAGTACGTAACCTTTGTATGATGTTTGTTATTTTAAATAAAACATTGTAGATAAAAAAATATGTTACTTCAAGTAAATATAACTACATTATATTAATTTCATGGTAATTAAATAGGTATAGAGCTATATACGCATGCCGATAAAAATCACAAAAAATAAAAATAAATGCTTAAGCAACGTCTTAATTAAGCTGTGAAAAAAAAGCCTTATAAGTAAGTTAATTCGTTTAAAGGAAAGCAATAGTATAATTGTGTGTATATTGTCAAACTATTTTACTTTTAAGTATGTTTGTTTGTTTCGGGACAAAGGTACAAAGTCAAGTAGGAAGAGTGCAGTTACAATTTAACTTTTTTTTTATAAATGCCTATATCTATTGACAGCTTACGTGAAACTATAATACCTACGGTTTTAAGGCAGTAGTTTTTTACCTATGTAACTGCTTGTACACCTGCAAATGTAGGGTATAAATAACACTTAGATGTAAGCATGAGTATCTGCAATTTGTAACTTTAGTCTACACGCAATAAAGTATAATTTCATCAAATAACAATATGGGCCGCTAAATTTGATACTGAACCCTCTGTCCTCTTCCGAGGTTTGGCTGTTATGTCTCCAAAATGACGTCAGCTGGAAACGTCAAAGCGTTGCGAAAGCGTGCGAAATTAAATGATGGTAGTGACCTTACGCACCGTGCCGCAACGGCCACGCGCCCGCCGTTTCGCAACTTTGAGTTTTTATTCTATCACTAGGCGAGATTTTTGCCTATGTTTCGCACTCACTAATAGTGGTAAACGAAAATGTATAATAATTGTGGTGGTCTATTCTACTCGTTGATTGCTTTTGACATGTTGTCGTAGTGTTTTCAACCTGGCTGCCATTACTGACGAGTAAATAAGAGCTATCGTAATAATTTTTGCTCTTAATTGTTAGTATTGTTGTTACGTATCCTATATTGCTTGCTTTGTTTACATTCCCATAGACTAATGTTTTTTTTTTTCTGTTTCCTTGGTGTTGCCAACTTTAACTGGTGGTAAATTTTATAGTCGCTCGTGATAACGTCGTAACGTTGTTTTGTGTTAAATGTGTCACTTTCCGTCTCTTCAACGCGGTTCCAACGGAAAACCAGTGCTGGTTTACGGCTAACGAATGCTGACTTGGGGCCGTTTCGCAACTGTTTCTCTGTGTCTTGTTCTTTTTGGATCTATGTTATGTCGTTATGTATTGTTGCGAATAAGCATATCTTTATCTTTACCTTTATCTTTAATACGATAACACATCATAACCAATATTATGGTACTACAGAGAAGAGTAGAGACACTGGACTATGGACTAAAGTTCTAGTTCGCTTGTAAAACATATACCTATATTACTCTTATTGTGTGAGGTATAAAATTATTTAATATATTGAAAATAAAATACGACTAAAATAATAAGGTTCTTTTTTGCTATGAACGAATTCGAATTACAAAAAATGTAGAACAATCTGAAAACTGAAAAGTAACCCATTACAGATTTATTTAAATTATTTCTATATATGTACATCATTATCAAAGATATTTCTTTTGCGATAAGATAAAACTTAAACAGTATAAACCTACAGTGCGTGGAGAAACTACTTAACCATTTATTTCGCAATCTTTTGCAAGCAAGTACAAGGGCCAGTTTTTCATATTTTTGTAATGGTCTAAGCCGAATAGGAGTGCACCGGGCTGTTTAATCGATGAAAAGTATTTTATAACATAGGTACGTTAAATAATATGTGGCGAATAGTTATGCTATGCTTAAAAAATCAGTCCAGTATACAGGGTCATTGGTAAGTTGACCTATTCCCGTCTAGGGGTTATGGGGGACGTCATTTGCAATCATTGTGGTTCCATAATACCCTATGCAAAAGTGAACCATTTCTGAGATTATTTAAATTCAAGGTTTTTGCAAGAAAAGTCAGGAACGCATATTCAAAATTTTATTTAAAAATATATATATATATATATAGGTCAAATTGCTATTCTTATGCAATATTAAAAGTAGAATTATCTGTACACGTTTAAGAATGCAAGACCAACAAGTAAAAATAAACATATATTTTTATCAGTTTGTCCAACTTAAATGACTCAAAAACAGAAAAAAATACTAATAGGTACATTTAGCGTGCCGATTAGGTATACATAAAACATTTTAAAAAATCGAGATTTCTAACGAACTGTTAAAACTATGATTTTTGTAAAAGATTGCTGGAAAAGAATTGATTACAAAGGAAGCAGGAAGAAAGTCACTTATGAACAAAACTTAAAATTCTATTCACAATAACTGTTATAAACAGAACTAAAAACCATAACTAATGTAAAAATAACAAATAACCACGATTTTTACAGTTCATTTTCATAATGGCTACCTCCATTTCTTACGCAGAGACGCATCCTTTTTCGTAACTGCGACTTTACGACTCTGCTCGGTCAGTTGAGTTTTGATTATGATGGCCGCATTAATAATTCGCTGTTTCAGCTCATCGACCGACGGCACAAGTGAGATATCATAAACCAATGACTTCGTGTGACCCCAGACAGCAATCCAGTGGGGTAAGGTCTGGACTTTTCGATGGCCACGAGATGGGTCCTCCTCTGCCAATCCACCGGTCAGGGAAATGTTTATCGAGCCAATCTCTCACTGTAATTCTGTAATGTGCAGGGCACCCGTCGTGCTGATAAAAAACGTATTTTGCCTGGTTTCTAAGGGCACATCTTCGAAAAGATCAAAAAGTTCGTCTCTTAAAAATAGTAGAGGAAAAATGAGTTTTCAAAATCAGCATTTAACATAAATCTACAGAAAGCAAGCCTTCTTGTAGGGTCTCCTTCTTCAATCACTTGCACCGGAAACTGTTGAAGTATAACTCCTTCATGTTCCGGAGCATACGTCTGGGGTCTTCCTAAATTACTTCGTCGTCTTTAAACACTCCCGGTCTCTCGGATTTCCCTATACACGCTATCAAAAACACTCACATCGGGTCGCCGGCGATTAGGTAACCGACGCTGATATTCACGCCGAGTAGCAGAGTTGCCTTTACAGTATCCGTAACAAAACGTAAAATCAGCGTATTCTTACTTAGTGTAAGTTTGCCGGGATCTCTGTCCGGTTTCATCAGGTTCCTCAGCCATTTAATAAGTTGTTTTAGTTAACATACACAGAAAAAAGTATAATTTAAGTCGACACCGAATATGTTAAATAAAGCAATGACTTAATGATGTTGTGCATTAAACGAATTTGCCGCCAATTTTCGAAAAAACAAATGCATCGTACCTAATAAGATTGTCAAAGTAAGGAGTTCCATTTTCAAATATTTTATTCTTATATAATTTGAAAATGGAAGTGCTTACAAATTTCGTAGTCATCCAGTGAGGAAAATAAAGAAAGATTTATGAATGAAATGTACAGCTAAATAAAATAAAAACATGATAGAGTTAAAAACTGAATTGCTTTTAGTTTCAATTTGTTATTTTTACATTATTATTACTATTAATTTGTATATTTGATAGTTTTTGTAAGTTAATTTCAAGTTATGTTCGGACGTGACTTTCTTCCTGCTTCCTTGGTGATATTTTTTTTCTAGAAATCTTTTACAAAAATTATAGAATGCTGGAAAAATGTAAATGTTTTATATATAATCAGCACGCCAAATGTATAAGTAATTTTTTCTGGTTTTGAGTCATTCAAAATGGCCAACTGATAAAAAACATCTTTATTTTGACTTTTTGGTCTCGCATTCTTAAACGTGTACAGAAATTTCTACTTTTGATATTGCATAAGAACAACAAAACATAAATTGCTTTTAAAAAAACCAAATTTGAAGATTCGTCCCTGACTTTCCTTGCAAAAATCTTAAATTTTTACTATCTTAAAAATGGTTAAATTTTGCATAGGGCATTATGGGACCAAAATTATTGCAAATAACCCTGTATAATAAATTTAAAATTTAAAATTTAACTCTGAGAGTGACGAATGCTTTGATGCTTTGCGGGTGGTAGGACCTTGTGCAGGGTCCGTCCGGATCGCTACCACCATCTTATCCATTAACCTACCGCCAAACAGCAGTGTTCGCATTGTTGTGTTCCGGTTTGGGGATAAGACAGCCGGTGTAATGACTAGCATAGAGGAATTCCATCTTAGTCCTCAGGGTTGGCAACGCATTTGCAGTATTAGGCTTGCAGTCTTGTGAATGCGAATGTCTATGAGGCACAGTTCCCACTTACCATCAGGTGGCCTGTTTCTTCGTTTGCCTTCTCTATGCCATAAAAAAAGTGCTTTATCCAAATTTTGCCATGCGATAAACGCAACCATACTAAGCCCGCAGTGAAAGTGTAACTATATAGCTCAATCCCGAAAAGCGTTATCCATCTTGTCAGTAGGTATAACTGCACTGATCACGGTTGTTTCGTCACGCACGTAGGTACTTCCAGCTTCTTAATAGCGTTCGGCTGGCTATAGCTATCCCACTTGCACTTGCAACTGACGGTATATTTGCCCCTCGTGATGAAAAAAACGAAGATTGCCGATCGCTATTAAGAAACTCGTCGTACCTGAGTGAATAGGCCTAGGCGATTTCACCGTTTCAGCTGCATGACCCCGTCCCCTTATCATGAGCTACAGTTACCGTACTCGGTAGCAAGTCGAATGCTTTGTCCCTCATAATATTGTTATAGAGTGAGAGGGTCAGAGCATTCGACTCGCCAGCGAGTCGCGCTACGGTAATTGTAACTCATGGTAAGGGTACAGACCAGCCCGCTCTATCGCGACGCGTTCGCTTACAACACTGAAAACGTTACGTAAATTACAACTGCCTTGTCCTAAAAGATATATACAATCTGGTTCAATATACAAGGTCAACTTGATACTGACTTCACTCGCGTGTGTCAAGAACTTTTGGGAGGTTTTATGTCAATAAGATTACAGACACCGCCAAAAGTTCAATGGAAACGATAGTGGTTATTCAAACATTTTTTTTATCACTTCTAGTAAATATATTTAATGTATGCTTATTTATCATCTTTCGTCCAATTAAAACAGCACGTGGCTTTAATGACTCTTATGATACTAAATTAATCTCTGTAGTCGTTTATTTTGATTTATATTTTTAAAGATAAAAAAAAGCCACCCACAGAGGTTATTCATATAATTTGCTATTTACTGTTGGCATTTCGATATATTGGCTCATCAATATTTTGTTAAATTGTCCTTTAAGAAAAAATGGGGAGAATGGGGTTTTTTTTTTAACATATCGCTGCTTAAATACAAAAGCGCCACAAATCAAAAACAAATATAGTTTGATTTAAAACTGAAAGTATATAGCATTCCGATTTCAAATGCAACACAGACACATTTTGTTTTGCGTCGCTTTTGTATTAAAGCAACGATATCTTATTCCATTTTGGAAACTCAGAAAGGCCGTGGCAGGATAAGGAACCAGCTTGTGCCTAGCTTTTCGGACTGATTTTTTTCTGATGATTTGCCACGTCATTAGTAAGTGCTATTCTAAATTCCAACATTCTCCTCTTCTTAGTTTTAAACAAGTAAAATTTCACTAAAAATGATTTTTCATGAATAATTCCGTTTCATTGGAAATAATTATTTACATGTGAGAATATTTATTTTGCTTTAAATATTTCAATTGACATCCATCAGATGCCCCGTTTTGAGTTACCTTTGCTTACAATTATAAATAATGGAAGAAAACTTAGATAACTGATTGTTTTGCAATGATACTAGTGTGAGACTTTTCTAACCCCGTCTTTCGTGTCAGCAATAACTACCTTATACAAAAAGTAGGACCCGTTTTAATTACTTATCCCTCAGACTATTTCCTGATACTCCTCGTGTTTTTCAAGTCCCACGACGATGCGGCGGGTCACAGCCACTGCCCCAGCGTCTTTCCGTGTGTTGTAGGCCTGCAAACGTGTGCTGATACACTTGGGCAACGGGAGTTATGCATTAGGTCCGTTATGGTTTTTATAACAATATCGTCCACGTTATACGAACATGACGCAAATCTATCGGTCTATCTAAATAAATAACTCCGAAATGTATGCACGCGCATAACTTCCGAACGACGGCTCCGAATTGGATATTTTTTATGTTGTGTTTGTTATTGTGTAGGTTTGTATGACAGAAAAAACAACCGGGAAAGCGGGAAACTGCGGCGAAGCGAAGCCGCTGGCGGACCGCTAGTGTAGCATAAACTAAAATAGACAGGTTCTTAGCTGTACTAGAAAAAAGTTACGACGGTGGGAAAAAAGGATAAATGGGGTCGTGTAAATATATACACACTGCAGTATCGCTCACCTTTTTTTTCGAACTTGGCTGGACACACCGTGTGTCGTGATTTGACCGATAAAATAGGGTGCGCGATTTTTGTACGGCGAATACATTTTATTTTTACTGGTGGTGGCACGTAAACTACCTTAAAGCAGCTGTGCTCGCACGGTTTCGTTTTGGTATGAGGGTAAATCAACCAATCAAGTATGAAGCACCCCATCTTAGGCCCCAGAGTCGGTAAGTAACGCATTGGTAATCTTGTGATTACAAAATGTCCTTGGAGCTCAAGCCCTCTTAGGTATCACCAGATGGCCTATGTTTGATGGCCACACCATGCTAGTAAAACTATGGACTTGGAGTGCAACCGCTCAAATATAAATATATTTTCGTCCCATTTGTATTTATTACAGGGGCTTTCTACGCTTATGCCGTGTATCAAGTAAGTACCTACCTCCATCAGTATGTATCAAATAAGCAATGTGCTAGGACATCAGGGGACCAGCGCGTGTCCTAGCACGTGCTTCCTCTAGGCTACAGCTCCGGGTAAGGTTGTCCTCAATCACTTCTAACATAGATTATGCTCTTAAATCGACGCTATTGTTTGTATATGCAATGGGGTCAATGGCGTATAATTATCGCCGGAGATGCTCGTGTCCGGCCTGATTCAGTGCTAAACCGTAATACTCGATACCAAGTTCACCGTGCGACCCTTGGAGGCGGTAGCTTGGAAAAAGAGTCTGTATTTCAATCGGCGTCCGTATATAAAAGGGCGGTAATGCTTTTTGCCAAGCGTTGTTTGTTGTTGTTGTTGGATGTACCCACTCTTATCAGCTACACGAGGGGCTTCACGTGATTCAAACTCAGGACTTTGTCTGTTTTGGGTTCTTAGGGCTAAATTGAATTTTTTGCCACCATAAGCCATAGTAAATAGGTGGTGCGCATAGGTATTAATAATGTATGACTGTATTACTGTATTACTCTTGATAATTTAATAAAAATAAAAATTGTAATTATAGAATGTATAATGTGTAATGTATAGGTAGAGGAAATTTTACGGATTTTTGGAAATAATCTAAAGTAATTCATGAAAAAAATATCGAAAACATTGTAAGAAATACCTAAAAGTAACATACATTTTAACAAAATTTCGGTTGCGTAATTTAAAATGTTCATTTGTAACGTTGTATTACTACTACAAAAAAAACACATTAAACTAGATCTAGACTAGCCACCCTCAGAATCAGTTTACCTAATGATGATTAAGTCGTTCCTTAGTGATAATTTTTCATACACAATTTTGAAACGCGCACAAACTGTCATCCACCCGCTCTTTTCACTAGTAAGTACTATCAGCCCATCGGAACCATACACCATACAACGTTGTCACAGTGACATTATAATACAATTTGTTTGGCACTTCTTACGACTTGAATCATAACGTCACTGTGACACAGTTATATGGCGGATCAGGGTTCCGATGAGTTCAGAGTACAATACTGAAAAGTGCCAGAAGGTACGCAACAAAATCTAGTGTACGCACCAGATTAATAAGGATCTATATTTAAACTCACCCAGTCGTAATAGGTAAGTGCGATTAGTAAGCTCAGTGCACTGAAAAAATAAATTACAACGTCCGCTGATGACTTGGATGACGTCGCAAGAATAATAGTGCTTACCTTGACATTAGGCTAATGTCAGCATGGCGCCCGCTCGCGTCTGCGGCGCGTACGTTACATCACGCGAATAATAAGGTGTTGCACACACAGGAAGCGGGCCAGCTGCGCACTGGCATTCTACGCGATAAATGGTATATCTAAATCAGTCTGGCCTTTCGTTTGCCAGCAGTCATGTATTATCTAAATCTTAGACACTTTATATGTACCTCTAGTAATAAAGACCTTAATATTTTTACCGTCTTCATAACTACTACTGCGAAGGTGGTCCCAGTCCTTGTCCTTGTCGAGGGATCCGTTAGGAATTGAACGGGCTCCTCAAATATTATATGTATACATTTTCTTTCTTCTGTTATTTTCAATGACTAATTCAGCATTTGCATTTAGAAAGTATATTATGGTTAAGTGGAACTGATGATGAAGACGATAAATGGGCACCGGAACTCATCACTGATACCTATTTCAAGGGTGGCGATAAGTTATCTTGAGCGACTATGATGCAGCACATTTAAAAGGTTAAATGCACAAAGAAATTTCCGCGGCGTTCATTGCGGCGAAGTTGACATATCCTTTAGCTGTTTAAATTAGAAGTAGGTCTACATAACAGCCGATTATGATCACTAAAAAGTAAAGAAACGAAAAAAGAAGGTTTAAAAATCAAGATCCTTGAAAACGTAAAAAATGACTATAAACTGAAGTCGGCGTCCCACAATATTATTTTAACAAAAAACACACTTTATTTAGTTCTTAAAGGCGGTTTTGATGTCTTTTTGAGACCAATATTAGATCATCATTATTGTGGTCGTCATTGTACGGTTGTGCACATGTTTATGCCGACGAAGATGACAATCGCAATTTGAAGTTTAATCTACCACAAGCTTATTGCTTTTTTGTCGCATAGACAAGCATTTTACAATTCAGTTTTCGTAATTATTACGTTATAATCATAAAAATCTATGTAATGTGGTTTTATTTTGTTGCGAATAAATCTTTATCTTATCTTTATCTAAACAGTTGTGAACACGGTCCTATAGAGACGGATTAGCCATATATGCGGTAACGTATTTATCTTGTCGCATTCCTAACCACCTGCACATGATCATAGTGGTCGACGGGTTTCTGCGAGACATATATAAATCATAGTATTATATTACCATAACACGTATATAGAAAACGATACTGCGTCAACAATATTAGCTTGTTTACGTAACGACGTTGTTTTTGTCGTAGACGCCGGAATAAATTCGTTGTTCCAAACTTCAGGAACATCCCGAAAACACCAGAACCGAGTCGCCATTTTATTGGTAGGTATCTATTTTATTTACGACTCATATCCAAAGTTTCCATAAAGACTGCCTACCTCCCCCCTGTTTACTCAGCCTGAATTTTATCAATGTTTTTTAGGAAACTTATAAAAAGATTTTTGGTTTTCATTTAACTCGAAGACCTAAGATAAAGCATCGTAAAGACAGTACTCATAAGTACCAAAGCCCTATACCCACACGCTTGCTAGGCAGCACCTTGGCCGTACCAGGGGGCTTTGCTGACGTTTATGGGCGACGGTGACTGCTTACCATTAGATGGCCCGTCAGTTTATTTTCCAATTATGGCATTAAAAAAAGACTGATAAACATCATAAGACGCATCTTATCTATATTATATTTTTGCAACTCGTTATTGACTCTAACGAGTATGTTGGCTTTACTTACCTCAAGTCAATACACTAAAAAGATTCATGTACACGTGTTGGTACTGTAATAAATATGAACAATGTAATTGGCGAAAGTTATCACAGGAGTGTCACAACAGGTTCGGTGGAGATCGCTGGCGGCGGGTCAAGGCCGTGCCGCTGTGCTTCACAAAAAGTGGTTTGGCGCCTTCTTCAACGCCAGACAAAACCTATAAATTGTCTGTCCTTATGTTGTAAATTATACGCATTATAATGGCGAAGATTCTAAGAATGTAGCCTAATTTATAGTTTGAAAACTCGTATTAAACTTACGATTGTAAAGTTTGTGTAATCAGCGCGCAGAACTTTATCAATAGTTAGAGATTTTCTCAAGAAATAACTTAGAGCATTGTTTATCATTTTGCAAAGCATTTAAGATAATTGAGAATGTTCTGTTTCCATACAAAAATGAAGGATAATCTTAGAAATCATCGTTCTTGTCTCATAGGGAAGTTTCACTAATTTAAAAGTTTCTAGTCAGTACAATTCTTCACAAGGATGTTATTTCTGTATTTATGTAAAAGTACATAAATATAAATTAACTTGCCTGTTAATATGATGACTGATTGAGAGGCGAGTAGTTAGAGAACAAACGTAACAGGTGTCAGACCCGTTGATTACCGGAATGCTTAGAGGATCGAAATTTGATACTCTGTAAGTATTTCTCAATCCGCATTTCGTGTCTTATATCGCCATTAAAAATAGTTCTGGGAAGTTTTGTTGAATATATTTAACAAGCAACTGATACTCTGTTATTGAAACAGGTACATTTAGTTTATTGATCTAAACCTCTCATCATCATTATCACTTTAGCCGAAAGACGTCTACTGCTGGACATGGGACACCCGCAGGTTTGCCACAAGGATTGACCGCCGATCCTACGCCGCTTGCATCCATCGGTTTCCCGCAACCTTAGCCACGTCGTCGGTCCACCTTGTTGGAGGCGTACCCACGCTGCGTCTTCCGTTACGCGGACGCCACACGTGAACTCTTCGACCCCATCGGCCATCTGTACTGCGAGCGATTTTCCCCGCCCACTTAAGCCTAGCAGTTCTAAAGACATAACTCTTAACCATGTAAATAAACATACACATGTTAAATTGTTACTTTTAAATCATTAGGAAAGAAATCTATTTACCGAGATATGTTTAACAAAGTCAGTTCAATTGTCGTGTGTAATATTTATGATCTTGGAAAATTCAAAGGTTAGGAGTTTAGTGTCCTGAAGCCCAATTGGGGTTCCGTGTTCAAGTCAACTTTACTAATGGTTCACAATTATTTTTAATTAGCTGTTGACGGGACCATTTATCTGCCTTAGAAGGACTTAATGGACGATGCCACTCGCTGTTGTTTACGCTGTCATGTTGTCGTGTCCACCGGGACCCTTACCATGAGTTACAATTACCGTATTCGCGAGCGAGTCGAATGCGCTGTCCCTCGCACTCTATAACAACTGTGAGATGCAAAGCGTTCGACTCGCTAGCGAATACAGTAAGTGTAACTCATTGTAAGGGGTCTAGTTTTACTGTTTACATCGAGTTAAATCGTAATTGATGTGTTTACTATAAAATGACATAATTGAATAGATAAACAGTCCATTCTGGCTCTACCGGTGTTAATTTGCATAGGTATAGAAAACAGGTTGCGTCAAAATAAGCTCTTATACGATAAATGGACAAATCCTTAACATAAATAACATTTCTTTACGTTATTATAATCGATGGGTTTGGAGCTTTTTTCTAAACTAGGAGCGAAAATACCGGGTCAGAGTGCGTTTTTCATACAAACGAGACTATTTCGAAGCCTTGTTTCCTTGCCAGGGGTTGTTTCGAGTGAGGTTTAATGGTGAATACTCCGAGGTTCAATAGAGGAGATCAAAAGTTATTAAGATACCTAACTGATCGCACAATCAGTTAACACCACAGCCGGACAGTTTGGGTCAGCATTTGGATTTCCTTACATTTTATTGCCATTTTAGATGTTTTTCTGAACATGCACTATTCCAGAGTTAACCGCAGATTCATTCAGTTGGGTATCCTAGGCACTCTGGAAGTCCTGTATCGATGCTCGCGGTATTCATCATCAGAATTCACTAAAATCATTCCATGGCAAGGAACCAAGACTTCGAAATAGCCTCTTTAGTATGAAAAACGCACTCTGACCCGTTATTTTTGCTCCTGAGTGTACATAAGTAGCTAGTGTATTGTAAACAAACTAAAAACCGAAATCGTACAAGCGTCGTGTAAGCGTAGCGCATTATTTCTTAATAGCACCTACATTTCATTACTTAACAATACTGACGTCAACTACATAAATCACAAAGCCTAAAATTATGATACTTCGTAGACTAATTTAACCCTTGGCTAAGACTAAATATACGTATTTATCTAATCAAATTCAACTTGTTCAACGGTGCGTATCCATATGTGTGTGAGCGTTAGGCACTTGTCCCACCGCCGCCGAAAAAGCGATTAGCTATCGACTATTTTCTCGCTCCAGAAATGAACCAAATATATAAATCTCGTGTCAATAAAAGAGACACATATATTAATAGGTGATCGCTGGCTGTTCACACTATCAGCGAAGACTCCCTCCACTAGTTTGTCGAAACAAAAAATATAGGTCCCGCGTTAACAAAAGAGACAAATACCTATATTAATTGATCGCTGGCTCTACTCGCTTCCCGCTCATGAGATATCTGCCTTATAAATAGATGACAATTGCCACTGACATTCAATTGAATAAAAGCACCGTTTCGTATGTGATCATTTTGTTTTTAAGCATCGGTGTTAATAAACACTACCCACACTTAAAGCCCCGAACGCTACGTCGTTTGTGTGCTTACTTATTTCGAGCTACTCCCGCCAAATTGAGGGCAGAGCCTTCCCACCCTTGACCCGGTGGTTGCGCAACGCGCTCCCGAATGCGAAGAAAGATGCGCCTGACCAAGGTCTCTGCTACGTGACGGCCGTGATACAAATGCCAGCCAAAAATCCAGTCACTTCAAGCGACCTGTTTTAATCATATGAAAGTATACTCAACCAATTGGATTATTTTACATCAAGTTTATTATAAATAAGTATGATAGTATGAGGAAAACTAACAATTTAATAGATTCTGTTAAATGCAAGCAATTTAGATAAGGTTAATGAGGCAGTAAGATGTATGAGAGTGAGCCAGGATATAATTTGAGAACCTAGACATCTATTATACTCTAGGTTTTCTGTGGTAAATAGACTATAAACACGACGTTAATGTCCAGTTTCCCTCTCTACGTTGTTAGAATCAGTAAATAGCATTTTAAAATACAATACGATAGTACAAGGTAAATACTCTTATACTAAAGGATGTTGTCTCTTAATTAATGCATCATCGGCTATAAATAAATCGTAGTCTTAATATACATAAGCGTCGTGATATGTGCCAAGCGGTTCCGAACATGCTCCGCCGAGGGCGGGCCAAGCTTCTCATAGCGATCTAGAATTTAAGAAGCTGAGATATTTTAACAACAAGATTCGTCACATGTAATTTCATGTTACAGTCTGGAATGGCAAGAACTGGCTGAATTTTGAGATGAGGGGGAACTGTGGGATATTAAACAGGCTATTTGTTAAGTAATTATGTAAAACACACACCTGTAAGATTAAGTAAATTCTGATGTGATCATTTTGATTATTACTACCGGACTACTCTTGAATTATTTTTATCATAAATAGTGCCTACTTGACTCATACGGCCGCACTCAGAGTCAGTTAATAATGATTAAGTCGTTCCTTAATGACGTTTTTTCATACACTAGTTATAAGTAGGAACAAGTTAATTGTCTCTTAAATGTATGTATGTAGTTACAAAAGGGAAAATAACAAAAAGAAGAGAAATATACATGAGGAATGTACAAAGGCGAACTTATTCCTTTTTAATGGATCTCTTAGGATATTTGAAATAGGCTTTCTCAAGCAACTCTAGTATAAATATCTACAACTGTGTGCTGATTGTGGTGCTGTACCTTGAGCACAAACTTTTTCCTTCTACTCGTATCGAGTAAATAACGTTATGGCAATGGGACCAGCGCTCGTCTTAGGTATTTATTTAAAAAATACCCTATTGTCACCTTAAAAATTTGTTAGATATCGTCAACGAGTGGTTAAGGTGCGTGAAATAAATGTATTTAGACGTAAGTGAGCACGTTTTAGGGGTTTGTGTTAGTAGTATAGTTCACGTTTGCGATATGCGAAGAATATAGGCGAACCGTACAACCGTTACGTATGATTGGATTGTTCGTGCTAGAGCTACGAGAAGCGAATGGTGACGTCACACACAGGGGCCGAATGGGAAACCACCGGCCAGTACGAGTCCGTCGTATACTTACCTATTTAAGTCACCCGGGGGCCGGATTAAATCCTGACACGTTCTTGGCAGTAAAAGGGAAAACCGCTATTATTAGTTGATTATTGACTTCTCGTCTGCCTCGGATTTAAAATATTCTAATAAACCTCGTTTCCCGAAACCTTAGAAAGGTACCTGATAACGTTTCGGAAACTCAATTTATTCAATTAATACAGGTTGATAACTGGTAAAATGATTTTTGAATCAATTCGCCAAACCACCACGACAGCGAAGCCGACTCATGCCGTGCACCAGATTGTTCGCTTGAATTTGCATCGACTTGTTTTTCCTCCTTTTAGTAAAGGACTGCCAAGTAAGTACGAGTATATATGTAAATACTATTATGTACTTACGTAAAAACAAAAATAAGATACAGTCAGATAAAAAAATAAGCAAGTAGGTTAGTTGAACTAGTGAAGAGAGTTTAGCCAAAACGTGATATTTATACTCTGTCTACACGTATACATTACTAGAGGCGCCCGCGACTTTGTACGCGTAGATTTAGTCTCCCGCTGGGCCCCCTATTTCTTCCCGCTGGGGTTAGACTTTCGGAAAATCCTTTCTTAGTGCACCCCTAGACCTCATAAGGAACCTACGAGTCAAATTTGGAATCTCTAGACCCAGCGGTTTGGGCTGTGCGTTGATATGTCAGGGTGGAAGCGTAAAAAGTGAAAATATTTCCGTCTCCCCAACAGATTTTGAGAAACGTAAAGTTATTTATCTACTTCACACGGGTGTTTAACCTTCGTGGTAAACGCACTCGTCTAGCCTTTATACATTAGGCCTTTGGGCGTTTAATGTTAAATTGTGACGACCCATCGATAATGTTTAAAATTGAAGCTACTGATACTATCTCTATTTGTTTAGTTCTTTCAAAACATCATCATCATCAGCCCGGGGGCGTCCACTGCTGGACAAAGGCCTCCCCCAAAGAGCGCCACAAGTCACGGTCTTGAGCTGCTTGCATCCAGCGGCTCCCCGCGATCCTAACCAGGTCGTCAGACCACCGGGTGGGAGGCCGTCCAACACTCCGTCCACCGGTGCGGGGCCGCCACTCGAGAACTTTTCTTCCCCAACGGTTATCAGTTCTTCGAGCTATGTGGCCTGCCCATTGCCACTTCAGCATGCTAACTCTCTGAGCTATGTCGGTGACCTTGGTTCTCTGGCGTATTACCGTATTACGGATCATATCGCGCAAAGAAACTCTTTCAAAACAGACCGCTCTATAATCCTACTAACATTATAAATGCGAAAGTTTGTGTGTGTATGTGTTAGTTTGTTAGTTTGAAGGAATGAAGATTCGAAAATTCCGTGTCCGTAAAGTATATAAATCATTCGTTGGTCAATGCATTTATTCCTATAATAAATTACCTGAAGTAGTTTTAAAGTTACCCTTTCCAGCACTTATAAAATATTTGAAAAGGTCGTTAATGTCTAAAGCGTATTATAGGGTCGAGGACTATCTAACAGACAAAAATGCATGGCCTAAACCCGAAACTTAGTCAATAATAATTTGTTCAAATGCAAAAGCTTTATCCTGCTTTTTCTTGTCTGGGGGACACCGTTGATGCAGGAAAACATCGAAACTTTTATGTGGTCATCTTGCACCATCTCATATACACATATTTAAGTAGTTGATTCTATTTTATTTTATTTTATTCTTACGGGAGACAAGATAGAAATCTTTGTCTCCCGTAAGATTTTTGGCATGTTTTCCTGCTGAAGTAGTGTTATTTGATATTATATTTAATTTAATACTTGTCGCTTTATGTAATGCTAGATTAAGTTGTACATACCATTGCAATATGAAATATGAAATATGTTTAAAAAATTACTGACTGCTGAGTTTCTTGCGGCGTTTCTTCTCAGCAGTGGTCTCCTCTTGGGAAGCGCTGGTAGTATCTTGACGTGTAAAAGTGTCAGAGCGGCCTACTTACTGAATAAATTTCTTTTATCTTTATCTTTTTTAAGATAGCTTATACCTTGATTTAACACAAAGGCTACTTTTCATCCGGGATTTTTTTAGAGTTCCCGAGGGCATAACGATTGTCGAAATCAACGCGGACGAAGTCGTGGGTAGAAGCTAGTAAGTCACTATTGAATTATTATGATTAACAATGCTTATGATAAACAGCGGAAGAGATAAGTGTGTAGCTATACGTATTGCACATAGCGTATTGGTCACGGCCGAGTGTAGTTGCGTAACGAGATGACATATTTGTTCCGCATTGCTCCCGTGCGTATCGCTGCCGGGTTCAAACGCCGACATTGAGCGTTTCGGCTAAAAACAACTGTATAGATGTTCATTTGCTATGACGTGAGGATGCTGGTAAGATTTCAAGGCCAAGGTCGAATAATAGCTTTTTAATTAGCTACTGCACCAAGTTATTGAGTACCGTATGTATAAGTTAAATATTGAAATTACGTCGATAAATGTACACCGCCTCGTGGTTATAACTCGTTCATTTTTTATTTACAAATTTAAAGATTGGTTGTATTTTTCTTCGAGTTCAATATAGTTATGTATCTTATCTCGTGTTGTTTAGTCCTAGTGTTGCAGGAATTAACGCAAAAGTATTTAACTCGTATTAGGTTCATTCACTTGGATTGATAGTCGTATGTTCTGCAGCCTGCACCCGTGTAACCCCGTGTCCCCGTCTAGATAGAATTTACTCGAGATCGTGAAGTTAACCGCCTTTAACTTTAACTTAAATGCTGTGTTTGCTCATATTTTACCGTTTTTGCGAGAAAACAACGTTTTTATACTTAAGTTAAGCACAATGGGTAAATATAAACAGCACCTTAAAGTTAGTTCGACAAGGTTGCAAATACAAAGTTATTAAAATAGGTATTTAGCTTTAAATCTAAATAAATACTGAAAATTACTCCCTTTGTATCTACATAAGTGAAAATAAAGTTTTTGGAGGTAAAATATTTAAATATATTTTACCTCCAAATTTGGTACCTATACAACCAAACTTCAAAACATCTATTCAATAAAATCGCCACTTGAGGGTTTTTTTTACATGGCAGTAATACCTATAGAGTGAGTGTACCAGCGTTTCGGAAAAGAGTCAAGACCATCATTGCGGAGAAGAAGCGCCGCGAGAAGTTTCATTAAGTAATAATAAGGTAATAAAGTAATACTATTAAATTCAATAACTATTAATCAAGTAATCAAATAGTTACTATTTTGTAATTAGTAATATTTTCCTGTTTTTTTTTACTGCATACCTTCGAAATTATTTGTCTAGTCGCTAGTTGCCATTGTCGTTATTCCTAGAAACCAGTACATAAACAGCATCACCTACCCTTGATCTTCCCGATAAAACAGTGACGCACCGCTCAATGAACTGGTTTTCCCTCTGGGTCCCTCCCTCGCATCGAAGCTATTGAACTATATCTGCACACGCTAGACATTCCAGGATTCACGCCAATACGTCATGTCTGCCAACATATTTATAACTTGCAATAACAAAGAAGGAGCTAGACAGTATCTAGAAAATTCCGTCGAGACGTGATTGCCAAGAACGTTTGACATGTGGCGGTCACTATATTTTATGATTTAAATAAGATGTTTAATTCTAACTTTTGTACTGCATTTAGGGTGTAAGGCAACGCCCTTTCGGTAAATAACAACAAAGCGAAGAATATATTGTTCACTTCAGCACCACAAACAGGCAGGTTATGCTGTTTTCATCACACTTGCTCGTAAATGGTGTTATTCCATGCCTGTATACAGAAGGACAATGGCCTAAATTGTTCCCGCGGGAATTATGGCGAGTTTGTCATCCCTAGGGAGTAATGACTTTCTTTTTAAAATTTGCAACTCTTTCGTACATAATTTCTGACTAAGGAGGTTTAATTTTCAGCCAAAAATTAAATCGGTTTTAATTTCATCTTTAAAAATTAGCTATAGACTAACTTACATTACACAAAACCTATATGCTTCATTAAACTTCATTATTTTTATACCTATTTCAAGTTTATATCAACATTTATCATTAATTTTAGTAATTATACATTTTTATCAAATTGGCTAAATCTGGCTCGAATCCAGGTCGAAACTAAACGCAGTATTTGTGGTCACAAAAAAAATATCGTTTCCATTTACGTTCCCGTCCGTCAAAAGTTATTTCTTTATATTTTGCAGAGTTAAAGTGTTTTCTCTTTGTTTTTTTCCTCGCAAATGTGATGAAAACCATTGTGTGTATCACAGGCCTTCGGCGTCGGGCTTCTAACACTCTCGTTAGTAATTCCCTTCATACTACCCTTGATGCACAATGTACTATTAAAGACAGTAAGCAAAATTCGATTTTGTTACGAGTGAGAGACAAAATAACTTTATAATTATTCTTCATAATGAGCTGCGGGTGGTTGCCTGGGTAGCAAATATACATGTAGTTTATTTTTTACCATCTTTTATTTTTACCTTTGCTCTTGCTGCTGGGGTGAAAAGTTGAAGATGTCACACGAGACCAAAGTCATTTTGTATCTCGTTTCTTTGAATTCCTCATTGTTTTCAGGATTCTAACCTAGAATCACACGCTGCGCTCGTTATTCAATAATAATTATAGAATCCTTCGCATACTTAGGATTGAAAATCAACACTCACAGCCAAAACCAACGTTACTCTCTTGTTCCACAAATCCACCCATTGATCATACCCCAAATTATACACATTACATTTGTTATTTGAGACGAAACAGTGGTTTAATTTAAGCAAAAATACTATTGCTAACCTAACTTGCCTTTAAACCAGCGAATTACCTGAGAGAAAGTAAAATATTACCAGCGTTTTACGTTATTTAGGACATATTATTAAAGAGCGTAAGAAACTAAATGCTCTATTCCCAACAACTAAAAAATCGTGTTCACATCAACTTATAAAATACATCCAGCGCCTGATATAGCAGGCGAATTATAATTCGCCAAATATGATTTCGTTCAGGTGTTCTTCTAAGAATTAATTGGAAATTCCTTATCCATTCCCAACAACATTACGTCATATTTATTTGATAGCCAGTAAATAGAATCACATCGCTTACGTTCCCCACCTAATTAACATAACGCTGCTACTCGCGATATGACGCACGTGCTGCCCCGATCTGTGTAAACACTCGGATATCGCTGGGGACGTTTCCAGCGATCAGAAGCCGAGTGGCCCTGAACTTCGCTGGCCTCCATTGTCTTCAGCTATTAGACACAATTGCTGTCGCTCCCACTGCCGGGAGCATGGACTATTTATTTGTGCCTTGAAATAGATTTCACTGACATGGCCGCTCATAAAACACGTGGACTGACAGTGTTGCATTGGTTAATAACCAATTACATCTAGTGCGCACCGGATGGCCCCCAAGAAATAACAATGTTGAGGATATGATTGAATAGCGTCTTTTATGAGTAGTGTTTCTAAGTTTTAGTTACAAAAATACAATGGCGTTGGAGACTTGGAGGTCTTGGTCCAGAAATGTCAAAAGTTGACAATAGGTACCTAACCATCCTATTTCAGATATTTAATACGAGTAGATTATCTTTGAACATTCTAAATCTGCTTTTATTAGTAAAGCGCATCAAGGTAATTTAAATTTGAAATTTTGATCCCTAACACATGCGGGGGGTTATTTGTGTTCTACGGAGGATTTTAGAAACCCGTGAAAACATTAAAGATCTCGAGTGCGTTATTTAACGAGAGAATATTATTCAAATTATATTACGAAATCTTAAAACAACTTTTCGGATAAGATAAGAAATAAGTATCATTGCGACAGAACATCGGAAGATCTCTATATATAGCATACTGTTATTACTTCAAGCCAACATAAAGAGCGTTACGTAAACGTAATTTCTGACGGCTGGTTGAATTACTAAACGCGGCAAAATATCAATTAAACAACACGAGTTCATTAACCTGGGAGTGTAATACGATTTGTGGTCCGTAGTAATTATGTTATACCTACGTTAAGGAGAATTTTACCTTGTGTGTCATCGAATATCGTATCCGTCAGCTTGGAGCGACGATCACTACTCTTTCTTCATATTCGGGGAATCCATAGCCTGCCCTTTGACAGCGAAATACGAGCAGGGCTTGAGTCACGGGTAACATGCCGCGAACGTACCAATGAAGCATCATACTGAAGTACAAATGTTTATAAATTGTGAGGTGTCAGCAGTTTGCTGTTCTTTGTTAAATTGGCAGACACAATGAGGATTCATCAAGACTTTTGTTTATTATAACTACTCTAATTTGGCGGAGAAACAAATCCGGCTCATTTAAAGTTTTTTATTCCGTTGAAAAAGTTCCATTTTGTATTGCAATGCTGTAAAGATGTTTAGCACAAGTGCTAGTATTGAACTCAGAGCTAGCGAAGGCTCCTAGGCTTTAAACACAGAGCAAAGTAGTTCTAAAAAAGGTTTCTAGGCGTAACGAGGGATTCCAAGGCACGAGGCGAAAAAAAACATTTCAGCTGTGCACACAATTTTTCACCATACGGTAACGAAGAAAAAACGAGAAATGTGGAAAAAGCATCTAGTGATCTTCACTCAGTTTCCAGATTCGCGCCACTCCGCCTCCAACGACACCACACCGACGCCCCCCCTTCCCCTCCTCCCATGTACTTACTATTCCGAGGCTAACTGGAAAAAATGTCATATGGAATAGGTACATCTATGTACATTTACTATATGTATTGTGCAAGTTTACTATGTCGATGCAAATATGTCTTATTATGTTTATGTGAAATAACGACTCTTATTATTGTAAATATGCATATGTACGTACATACATTCGACATTACTTTTCCACGCTAAAGTGCAGTGCAGCGTTCGCAGGTAAAGTGGACGTTTGCACGCAGATTTTGAGTCACAAACACGGCCTTTTAGAGCTGATGAGGTGAAAATGTTACGTTTATTTCCGAAAATCTTAAACAAACCCTCTCTTTTTATGCGTTTCCATGTCACTTTTCTTTTATCATAAGGCATGCATGAATATCTATCCTATCGTTTTCAATTTCTCCAATATAACTCCGATAGTATTGAATCATCCTTGAAATCCTAAAAAAATATAGTAGGTGCGTTTCGCGTTTACAAATATTTATTTTCAATCAAAAAAACTTCAATAAAACTGTTTTAGTCCGTATTGATATGGATCAATGCGGATTAAAACCGTTTTATTGTAATAACGTAGATCAATTTATGATTTGTAGCGGTACTGACCGTACGATGAACATTTTTGCCGCTCCACTGAAAAAAATATCGATAAAGTGGAGATGTTATCATTATGCATTAGTAGTTGGCCCGTAACGTTAAACAATGTGATTAACTAGTACCTACCTACTTGCAATAAAATATTTGTGTTGCTGATTCCATGTAGGTACTTATTCATAATATTATGTAATTGTTATTTAGCATAACAAATCATTTAATTCATGATAACAAGCTAAATTAATGTCACCCTCAAACTCAAGGACCAAGTATTGTGTTTATAAAGCACTTAAAAACCAGTTAGTAGAGAAAATAAATTTAAATTTAAAACGCTGTGTTACATCTCCGAAAGTAGGGATATCTCGATCACAATGACCGACCGTGATTATTCGCTTTATTCTCTTAGGAAAATCACTTTTTAAATTGAGGCACCAGCGAGTTTAAGTTCTCTCGTCACAGCGTACAATTAACATTTTAGGGCGTGAATTCTCAATTAGGTAGCTTAACCGTCGGGCTCCATCACTCATAATGTGATTGCTCGCTCGATCGACCGATCTTCAAGAAACCACTTTTCAGAGAATAAACTCCTGTTATTGGTCTTTTATTTCGGTGGAAGAGTAATGAAGGAAAGTGCATTTCCAAAATGGTAACAGTATTAGACGAAACCATACAATAAGTACCTACCTACATTGAAATGCTTTTTTAATGGTTTGGCATGTCTAATGATTGACGATTTTTTAGAGTCATTCTTGACTTTGAGTTTATGTAAAAAAAATAATAGATATAGTAACGTAAATATGAGAACGCTTAACATAAATCACAATATGTCATGATGGATGTCTCCATACACCTGTCTGTGAGAACCACTTAGTGTTTTTCCATTTATCGTTGCAATGAGGAAAACTGCATATGCTAATAATTCCACTATATCCTTGTAAATAATCTCAAGTGTGCTCAGTGCAATGCCCTTTTAATCAATAATTGGCATAACATTAGATCACTCCTTATCGGTAATTTTCCGAAGATACTTGCGCTTTGACGTCAATTAAAGGTTCAACTCATTATCAAAGTAAGTTTTCGCGATTTATAATCTATTAAAATAGGTTTAATACAAAATTCAAGTCGTACGTACCCTATTTCCAAATCTTTATATTTTATAATATTTATCATAAATATCTATGTCCAGCAGTGGACGTCTTTCGGCTGACATGATGATCATAATATTTTAACATCAGTGGGGTTATGCAGTTGCAGGCTGTGCAGTTCATTTTACGGCAAGCCAAAAGGACGGAGCTAAAGCAGTTATATCTCTCTGTCCTTTTCTCTCAGCGTAAACTGTAGGCCTAGTATGGCTGCGTCTATATCGCGTGTCAAATGTGGATAAAGCATGCGTCACTTTCGCACTTATTTACGTGTAAAAAGGTGACGGATGCCTTATACAAACTTTGTCACGCGATAAACGCAGCCATGTTAGGGCCCCTGGACTGCATAGCCACGTCATAATAACCCCCCAGATCTTACATTACTTATCCACAAGGGGCCTAATATGGCTGTGTTTATCGAGTGACAAAATGTGGATATAACATCCGTCCGTTTTTGACACGTATGTGATTACGAGAGTGACGGATGCTTTATCTTCATTTTGTCACGAGATAAACGCAACCATCTAGGCCCGCAGCAGCGACATTAGTAGACAAGTACCTAGCCAGGATGCAAACGCTGGGAACGTTCCTGTTTTCTATCGACTCTAAATGTATCGAGCTGACATGGTCGAGCGATCTGTCATCAGCTTACGTCAATCCATACATATTATCGATTTTAAGCAACTCTTCAATCTCCAAAGGTCTCTTTATCTGTAGTAATAAATAAGTAGGACGAATTAAATGGCTGTAAAAAGAACGAGGCATACAAATGATTAATGCTTATCGCTATTGAAATACAATTTCGCATATACCTACATACGAAATACGCTCATTCACGTAGCTACGTGAGTTAAATTAATCTACAACTTTATCTCGAGGTGACCTATCAAGTGTATCGTTAAGGTGCCCGCTGCGTTTTTATATCTGATTAACAATTTCATTGTAAGAAATCATCTATACCTACTTACATATCAGAGCATGTGGCCTTTTTTTTAAATTGTACATTTATTTTATTTACAGTGTTAACAAAAAACTACCTACTTATAGACTAGGTACGCATAAAAAAGCTTAATGAACCGTTTTTATTGAATTTGCACGTACGCGTCCAATCATTAAGGAAAATTATAGTTTACTTATAGCAAGCCTCTACATTAATATGAAAAATCTCCTTCCTCCACAGTATTCTGAAAAGGATCAGCTGCGGTTTTTAGTAATCAAATAAAATTATCAACTTCCTAGACCCCCTTGCAGAATAGCGGTATTATTATAAGTGTACCCCTTCCACGAAACATACCTTTTCCTTGTCAGCGTTAACCTTAACCTTTTGTAAATTCTACATTTGTTTACAATACTTGGTACTTTGGACCCAAGTACTAAGCCTCCGAGTCAATCCCTCTGTCTGTCTGTCAGCGGGCTGTTCTCATGAACCGTAAGTATCTAGACAGTTGAAATTTTCTTAGTGTGTATTTCTATTGCTCCCATAAGAAAAAATAATAAAAGATAAAGATAAAAGATAAAAGAAATTTATTCAGTAAGTAGGCCGCTCGGGCACTTTTACACGTCAAGATAACTACCAGCGCTTCCCAAGAGGAGACCACTGCTGAGAAGAAATGCCGCAAGAAACTCAGCAGTCAGTCATTTTTTAAACTTATTTCATATTTCATATTACAATGGTATGTACAACTTAATCTAGCATTATATAAAGCTACAAGTATTAAATTAAATATAATATCAAATAACAGTAGTTCAGCAGGAAAACATGCCAAAAATCTTACGGGAGAGAAAGATAGAAAAGAATAAAATAAAATAACTACAACTACCTACTTATATATGTGTATATGAGATGGTGCAAGATGACCACATAAAAGTTTCGATATGTTTTCCTGCATCAACGGTGTCCCCCAGACAAGAAAAAGCAGGATAAAGCCTTTGCATTTGAACAAATTACTATTGACTAAGTTTCGGGTGTAGGCCATGCATTTTTGTCTGTTAGATAGTCCTCGACCCTATAATACGCTTTAGACATTAACGACCTTTTCAAATATTTTTTAAGTGCTGGAAAGGGTAACTTTAAAACTACTTCAGGTAATTTATTATAGAAATGAATGCATTGACCAACAAATGATTTATATACTTTACGGACACGGAATTTTCGAATAGCTATTTTATTTTTATTTCTAGTATTTAAATTATGTATATCTGAGTTTTTGGTGAACGAATCTAAATTCTTAATAACATAAATAATATTCTCGTAAATAAATTGAGACGCTACAGTTAAGATATTAATTTCTTTAAAAAGTTCTCTTAATGAGTCACGGGAATTTAAATTACAATTAAATTCAATCAAAAAGGTAAAGTTGGCCCACCATACAAGAAGTATGTTTTATTGGCGTATTTAGCTCGACCTTAATAAACGCTGTAGGTTTCTCTTAAGCCGTGATAGTTTGCTAAAGCCATAAATGATAAGTAGTTTTATTTAATAATTATTAACTAATTGAAATCTTAGGTCGTCCATACAATAAGTGATATAGAAATTAACTTATTGAAATAAAACTATTTGGGAAAAATAGAATTAACTAAATGAGTATCTAATTGTATATTCTTTCTTGGAGACGATGTAAAGATAAAGATATAAGATAAAAGGCAATTGCCTGAAGTATGTAGACCGCACAGGCACTTTTACACGTCAAGAATCTACGAGCGCTTCCCGAGAGGACACCAGACTGCAAGAAACTCAGCAGGCTGTCATTTTTTCTTAATTTTTTAAACATATTTCATATTACAATGGTTATACTCAACTCTAGTATTATATAAAGCTATAAATATTAAATATATTAAATAAAATTGTAAAAAAAAACTGAACTGTCTATCTGACAAGACGCATATTTTTATTTATTTTCTCATTTATTTTATGTTTTAATGGACAAATGGTCTAATTAAGACCATCTTTTGACCTAACTTTTCTTTCTGGGATAAATTTTAAAGAAACGACTTTAATTTAAATCGTTCCTTGTTATATTCATTGTGCTGAGATTGTCATCTGTCATTTCATTTACATACAGAAAAGCTAATATTCAAAATGGGTAAAAACACTTCAAAACGTTTTGGAGACAAAACCAGTTGCCCGGCGGAGCTCCATTTTGTGGTGTAGTGTGTGCGGTGTCGTGCAGTGTCATAGTGTCATTTGTGTTTATATTTCTGTTTATGTTTTCTTTTTTCTATTTGCTATTGTTGTTTTGTTAAGTTTTGAAGATAGGTAAGTAATTTTTACATGCAGGCTGCGACCCAATCTGGTGTGAGCACGTCTACCAACACTCATTCATGTAACTTGTGTTCAAAATCGTTCAAATCCATTCGGGGCTTAAACATTCATAAAAGTAAAATACAAATAAAATACAGCTGCCTAAGCCAAGATGATTCTCCTTTAAACCTAGATTCATCTACGCCGTTTACTCAACAACCATTCCATGTTCGACTCAGCCATCTTAAAAACAGTGTAAATATAGTCAAACGAATTCCCCGCGGCGCCAGAATCTCCGTCGCATCTCATTTATCTCATCTCATATGTAAATGCACAGAAAGTAATTCCCTTCAAGACTGGCACAACCTGCTCCTTTTTTCTTTTTTAGTTTTACACGCTAAAGTAGACAATTCAAATTTATCTTTAACCCAAAAAATTAAAAATAACTGCACAAGCAATTTCACTCCCTTTCCCTCGCATAAATCCACTCATAGTTCCCACAATCAGCTGAAAACAATAGAAAATAAAATAAGCGACGGAGATCTCAAAGGTGCCGCCCGCCTTCTCTTTTCTTGTGACGTGCTTTCTCCAGATAACCCTGATACACTTCTGGCCCTACAGACGAAACACCCCCCAGCTCCTGCAACGCCTTATTTTCTCGACCCTCCAACAGCAAACCATGCATGCCTGCAAATAACAAACAACGACGTCACTAATGCAATTTTATCTTTTAAACCCGGTTCTGCTGCGGGCCTGGATGGACTCTCACCCCAACATTTAAAAGACTTGACTTCTCGGTGTGTGGGCGATGCTGGTGAGCATCTCGTCAGTGGCCTTACCAAGCTTATTAACATGATGTACTCGGGTAACATTCATCCGGACATTGTACCCACTTTGTACGGTGCGAACCTCATTGCCCTCACTAAAAAAGATGGTGGGGTGAGACCTATTGCTGTTGGAGCAACACTTCGCCGCCTTGCATCTAAAATCGCAGTTCGACATATTTTACCAAAATTACAATCTTGTTTTGAACCCGTTCAGTTAGGCTTTGGCGTTAAGGGAGGCTGCGAGGCTGCCGTTCATGCTCTTCGCACCTACCTTAGCGGTGACCAATGCGAAGTGTTACTCAAAATTGATGTTAAAAATGCCTTTAATTCGGTAAATAGGGATACCCTGCTGTCTGAAATAAAATCCAACATTCCTGAAATTTACAACTATCTTCTTCACTGTTATTCAGATCCAACGAAGTTGATGTACCGATCAAACGAGTTGTCATCTGAAGTTGGTTGTCAGCAGGGGGATCCCCTGGGGCCAGCAATTTTCAGTTTGGCTATTAATCCTCTAATTCAAAATTTAGCTTCAAAATTTAATATTTGGTATCTAGATGATGGGACCTTAGGAGGTGATGTAAATACAGTACTTTCCGATCTTTCATCTTTAAAAAACAACTTTAAAGCCATTGGTTTAGAGCTAAATTTCAATAAGTGTGAACTCTTCATCCAAAATCCTTCCAACGCTGACAATGACATAATACAAAAATTCAACGAACTTGCCCCAAATATAAAAATAGTAGATAAAAGTACACTTTGCCTCCTGGGATCTCCTATTTTTGAAGAAAGTTTTTCAGATTATATTCAAAATTCTATTTCTAAATTTCAAAATAATTCCCATCGGCTTCTTGACATTAGTCCACATTTTGCACTTTTGGTTATTAAATTCTGTCTTTTTGTCCCTAAATTTACTTATGTGCTTCGCTGCTGTCCGTTCTGGAAACATCAAGATCTTTTGTCCAAAATTGATACTTTGATTAAAAGTAACCTGCAATCAATTCTTAATATTCAGCTAAGCGAGCATTCCTGGACCCAAGGATCCCTCCCAATTCGGTACGGTGGTTTAGGGATCCGCAAAATTTCTAGTATTGCTTTACCAGCTTTTCTTTCGTCGATCCATAGCTCTTCTAGTCTCATAGGAAAAATCCTTTAAACTATGAGACTTCAGGCTTGGAGGACGCAAAGAATGGCTGGTTAACTGCATGCCCCGGTCAAAATTTTCCTGATAACCTAAAATCGCAGAGGTGTTGGGATGACATAGCATGTAAATTGACTGTTGATTCCCTTCTTAGCCAGTGCTGCGCTGCGGATCGTGCTAGAATTTTAGCAGTCGGTACAAGGGAGGCTGGATACTGGCTTCAAGCTCATCCTTCGCCAAGCACTGGTACTTTCCTAGACCCTAACACACTCCGAGTTTCAGTTTGCCTTCGCCTTGGGGTCCCGGTCTGCGCTCCACATCGGTGCCCCTGCGGAAGTGACGTCGATCGGCTAGGACATCACGGACTTTCTTGCCAGAGAAGTGCTGGCCGCTTCTCAAGACATGCTGCACTAAACGACATCATCCGTCGGTCTCTTGCCTCTGTTAACGTGCCGGCCCTTTTAGAGCCGTCCGGTATCTCCAGAAATGATGGCAAGAGACCTGACGGAATGTCTTTGGTTCCGTGGAATATGGGGCGGGTGCTAGTGTGGGATGCAACCTGTGTAGACACGCTGGCCCCGTCACATCTCCCACGAACCTCCAATAGGACTGGTGCAGCGGCCGAAGCGGCTGAAAACATTAAGACTGGCAAATATAGTGGTCTCGGTCCAGAATATAATTTTATTCCATTCGGGGTCGAGACCCTTGGTCCGTGGGGTCCTAGTGCTGTTAGCCTTTTTAAGGAATTGTCAAAGAGACTCATTGACGTCACTGGAGACCGAAGAGCTGGCAGTTTCCTCGCTCAACGAATAAGTTTAGCCATTCAACGAGGAAATGCTGCCAGCATCTTTGGTACAATGCCGCAGGGGCCATTCTTAGATTTAATGTTTTAGTGTATATATAGATTTAGTCTTATTTAATATTAGTTATTTTTACAATGTAATTAAATATAATGTACTTATAGAATTTATGAGATATTTTGTGTTGTATTCAAATAAAATTGTAAAATCAAACCACAAACAAAGAAGAACAAAGTTTGTATGTCAGCTGACATTTGAAATAACTATAATAAACTCAGCGAGCTATCTCAACATTGGTTAGCTGTCTAATTTTCCTAACGGCGTAAGCTGCCGAACTTAGTTTACCTGCCAGTACAGCTATATGGGGACTCCATTACGGATTTATCTATTGTTATGCCCAGGAAAACTTTCTTTTCTACCATTTGCAAATACTCATCATTTAGCAAAATACTAGCATCTACCGGTTTAACATTAGGCAAAGCGAACTTAACACATTTAGTTTTCTTAGCATTTAGTAGCAAATTGTTTGCTGGCAAAGTGTGGCAGTTATCCTTCTGTAGTCTACAGACTCACTATCTACCTTGAAAATTAGTGGAGTATCATCAGCAAAAAGTAAAATATCACAAAGTTTATCTACTGTTGGTGGTAAGACAGTAGAAAGTAACTAAAAAAAAAGGACCTATAATAGAGCCTTGAGGCACACCTATTTTCACTGCATATTTAATTGCATTTTGTTTACAACATCTGAGCTCCTATCACATAGATAAGAAGACCAAGACTTAAAGCTTAATTGGCCATGGACATGTATTACTGTAATCGGGTTTTATGGGCTGCGCCGGGAACTTCTCTGATGATAAAAATTTTATAAGTACCTATCATTAGGACATGGAAGGAGTAGGACATTGTTTGTTTCTCGCGTATTTATTAGTGATAATTCACTAACAATGATGATTGGTGCTCCCAGTTGGTTATCAATGGCCTACCATGTGATTCGTTAATTTTTGCAACGCAGTAGATTGGCTTACATAAGGAGGTTATCAGTTAACCTACGAGTATGTAGTGCGTCGTTCGTTACTCAAATTGAGATGACGTCACTACTGATTTGGTATTAGAACTAGACCAAATAATTTTTGTTCAAATATTAAAATCATTGTGCAAAGTTCTTAATTCGGACAATAATATTTGCACAATTAGTTATCTGTGCGTTTTACACACACATTGTTATTAATATTTAAAAATCGATCAGTAGCATGAGTGCTATAAGAATTTTATTATTGCTGAAAGAGCTCAATGTGATAACAGATTATTTAAATTAAATCATTTTATTACATTTAAATTACAAAGTGCATATCGAATGCATGTTTCTATGCACAGAAAAGTACTTACACGTTATGAAATAATAATAATAACTTTGAATTTAAAAAGTACAACATTGTTCATTTTCGCATGCCGGCAATCCTTAAAGTAGTTCCCTAAGGGCGTGCACGGCGCTTACGCAAGCTCCTTATCGATTGGTCGCGCCTGCGTAACGCTCGCCGCTCTAACCGAGTCGTTCACCCCGGCCATTCACGCAAAACACGCAGATTTGGAAACCAGTACGACTAGCACCAAATCATTTGTCTCGATTGGCACTCAGCGCGTCTCCTTCACTGTCAACAAGTAAGAGGAAGACTTACTGTGCTACAAAGGAGATGCGGACACATCGTGTTACCCCCCTAGTGCCAGCTGCCTTCTGACATAATATTTTATTCAAGTTATTAGGTACCTACTTGAACATTGCGTCACTGAAAAAAACTTAGTCGCTCTTGATTAAAAAAAATGCCTACTATTCTACTTTAAATATTACGCGTTTCAGATAACACGTTGTGAGTTATATTATGTGAGAGGAAAAAAAGATAATGTCAAAGAAGTATTTAGGCCCTGCTTATCGATGACGTCAAGTTGCGTCCTATGGTGTGTAGGTACATTACACTAAATATTTTCTACAATAACTCAGATAAATTTAAAAAGTCAAGTTTAAGGAATTTCAAATTTGCTGCTTTAGATTTCAGCATTGGTACGTAAAGCTTTCCTATTTAAAAAGTACAAAGATCTCTCAGTACGGCTAGTACAATATTTTATAATATTGTATAAGTATGTCCTTCTGCTTCATTCCTATCAACCATCTATTCTGTATCATCGCAGTTTCTATTTTTCACTTCAGCTCATAACACTTCACTTCACTTTCACTTTGATAATTGAAACCTAATCTAACGCATCCATGATCCAGCTACTGAATTAGCTGACTAGCGTGTGTTTCTGATATGATAATCGCTGCGATCAATCTAATAAACTACATAAACGATGACCATCAGGCTAAAATTAATTAGGCTTTATTTTTACTTACAACAATAACCCGCCGGCGTAACCAAAGTACGCCATTAAATTTACTTACCTTTAATAGCAAGTTTTATAACACTGCGGTCGTAATGGAGATCATTTTCACTAAGTGTATTATGTAACATTAAGTGTACGAAAATAAAGTTACTTTTGGCTTTTATAATTTAAAACATTAATGGGTTATGGACACTCGAGTATTTTAAGAGAGCGACGTCCTGCGGGATATGCGATGTTTTGTAAACGAGTGTTATTTTTATCTTTTCTTTTAGCCAGTTAATTTTTGGGGGTATATCTAAAGGGTCTTGTTTTTTACGGAGTAGCCGTTACGTAAACTAAGAAGGTAGGTACTAAAGTTGCAAAATTAGGTATAATAAGCGTGTTCCTTCTTAAAGGACGATCAGCGCCACTTTGGCAACCATATCTACCGATTCTTAGTACCCGTCAACTCAATCGTATGTAATTACCACGACATAATAAAGTCACTGCATACTTTAGGGCGGACAATACCACGTAACGTAAGTACAACAATGAAACGCGATGCCCAAGACACATCCAAAGCGTTTCTCAGACTTATTCTTAGATCATCGCATATTATCAGTCCGGAAGACAATGTGTTACACGAATTCTTTGTAACGTGAGTTAATGAACTACTCAGGAACTCGATATTGGTAACTTCTTTACCCCTATCCTTCTCTCTCTACGGTTATAAAGGATGGAAGAAAAAGAGACGGGGCTGCATGATTCCGATCTTCGAATTAAGCAGCGGGGCCATGTTACGTGCTCCCGGGAAAACATTATGGTTTGGACACAGCCAGTTCTGAGTGACACTTCCACGTAACGTCACACGAACCCCCAATACCTATGCTAATGATGCGAAATAGCCGGAGATGGGCCGGCACTTAGTAAAGTAGATTAATAAAAATAAGCTGTATATGTAGGTCATACTAATACGTCAATTTTTTTTGTGATTTCCGGAGTTTCCGGTTTTTGTATCAAGAGTGTAGATTAGACGCAGACTCACTTTATCGGACCATACCATGTTATCTAAAGGGCATTGGAAAAGTTTATCCTGAACGTAAATGTTTTTTTACAAGCGGCCACGGATACTTTGTTTACAACGGTCCTCAAAATACACATAAATATTTGTAAGTATATCGAAGCCGTGTTATTAAAGCTTTATGTTTCGGATGCCAAAAATTCGTTAGGTTGATAGTATATGGATAGATAATACATAGGTATACGAACACATTTATAATATATCGGCTCTGATGCGGGGAAGAGTATTACATTATATAGCAAAATGTGTTTGTTGTGACGTAGATCTGTCACAATCATAGTATAGGTACGACCATGTTTATAAAGTACGACACTTTTACAAATTTTTACACTCGAGTTCTTCGTCGAAATTGCGGCTTTCAACTCGTAGATTTGTTTAAATTGGCATAGACCAACAAAAAAAAACACGGTTTTTACATTCTAAATCAAAAGAATAGTAATTAATTAAGAGACTTAAGAGACCAAATTCGTTAATTTTGTATTTGACCCAATAGTTTTGTTTTAATACCTTTATTTATTTATCAGACTTTTTATGGATGACATGATTATTTTAAATTTGGAATTGCATTTTCTAGTAAATAACAACAATTAAATGATATCTAATGATAAAAAGTGATTGTAATAGTGCATTACAGCATAGGTACTATTTCAAGCGGTTTTCGCCTCACTACTCGTAAGATACAGCTAGGAGTTTCGAAAAAAAACGCTGCTTGTGTTTGTAATACTAATTCATTATAAATGAAATATCAAAACACCTTGAAAAGAGAAATTGGGGATTTGGTATAAGTACTTTGGCCACCTTCCTTCCTATCTCCATCGTCATACTCGCTCGATGGTACCTACTATATTATATTTGTCATCGGAATCACTAGGTGTAAATATAATTAGACACTTAGAAGAAACTTATAATTAACTTTTAGATTTTATTACATTGTTCGTTAGTAAGTCACTCACTGGAGCTAATATAAGTGTTTTAAAATAGTTACTTATATAGCTGGTACATAATGAATCTTCTCGTGCTTGTTATTAAAGTTTGCAAGCTTGCGCTCTAACCTCGGCACTCGTTCCTTCAAGAGCTAATTATGTACAGTTTCATAGATAACTTTTTCCAAAAGCTTAATAAAGAAACTCCAAAGTTAGACGTAATTAGTTTAGTACCTACTTTCTGGTGTTTTCTAAGTTGCCAGCGACCACAGAGAAAAACTATGGCATCATACATCATACAGCCTAGTTGATTTATATTATTTACTAGAGGACTCCCTCGAGTTCGTACGCGTAGAACTAGATTCCCGCTACTCCCCCTATTTCTTCCCGTTGGGGTTCGATTTTCGGAAAATCCTTTTTTGGGTCACTTAATGAAAGGACCGCTGTACCAAATTTCAGGTATTAAAAAATGAATTTCATATAGGTATAATTTTTATACAAAACACGATTTGCCCAGCTATACCTATAATGTCAATAAGATACTCGTTGTGGCGGCAAATACACGCAGGAGGGCACGCTCCAGGCACAAGTTATCACCCAACAATAGTAAGCCATATCTTCTACGTAAGGGAGATATAAAAATGTGTCACCTACTTTACGCGCCTTCAAGGTCTCAAAATGTTATTATATTATTTCTTTATGATAACTCCTTCTTCAGACTCATAATTATTCCATTCCTTACCGCCTAATAATAATATTATAAGTTTTAACGTAATCAAATTAGTTTAAACTATAACACTGATGTCATGGACAAAGATAAAAAATGTCCCAGACATTATTTAAGATGCTTTGAAAATAAATTGAACGTTCGTTTTAGTAGGCAATATGCAAAAAAGATTATCTCGCTTGAAGTTGCTACCGCGCAAAAAACATATGTAAGACGTGATCAAAGTTGCCTAGTGACACTTATGTATATCAGAGCTAAAGAGAAAAGTGATTACGTCAATTACAATTAGAAAAAATGCTTACAAACAAAATCGAAAATATTTTGAGCTAGTTAGAGTACATTTAGGACAAATGAATCAATTCCTTATGTATTTATTATCGTCTTTAATTATGAAATTGGTTAGCCAAACAGCATTTGTTAAAATTAAAAACATATCGAGTTGCATATTGACAGTTGTTTGATAATACGTTGCGAATGAGTGTACTGACGATCATTATCTAGGTTGGGGTATTTTTCCTAGCATTATTAAAATGCTAAAAGAATACATCCTTATCGTCTTTTGCTGTACTGATTTATTATTGTACTAATAACCTACTACAATTTAAATATTTAGTACGAACGTACAAGTATGTACATGCATGATATTAGCATACTACCTACGTTGTTCGTAACTTCATATCAAAACTGGTAGATTCTTGTTACTTTGTTTATTTACCTTAAACAAACTGTATTGTATTACCTACCTACTATACGTCACAATGCTACTGACGATTCATATCGGACATCATTCAATGCTAAATCTAGTTACTTATATGTAAATATAAGTATTGATTAAAAAAATATTCGTAAAAATATACATGACTTGTTACAATTATTGAATGAAGTAATTGACTTGATTTGATTTGATTGATTGAAAACGATATATATATTCGATTTTCATCACACTAACCACCTGTTTCACAATCGACAAGTAAAGACTGCTTGACATATAAATTTAGCCCTTTTTCTTTCATTCACTTGGAAATAGACAAGGTGAGAGCCAACTTTAAATGGCAGATAGATTTCCATTGTGAAACAGGCTCTAAAACTTATAAAAAATCTTCTAAAAAACAGTCCGGTTTGCAAAAACCAAAACTTTAAGGACGCTTTTGATCGTTTTTAACAAATAAAACGTGAAATAAATCTTTTGTCTTATAATTATAAGATTTTCTTCCCTACGTAATTATGAGCCAAATGTTTTTGTAGAATGGTTTTAATGTTAAAGGTCTTGGCAGAAACAGATAAAAATAACATAATAAAGTTATTACATGTCATGGTAGGGCGTGCCGACTTAGCCCGGTCTCCCAGATGAACGTTGTTATGAGTTGCGAAGCCTCCGCCGCGCCGGCGCCGCGACAACAAGTGATGATTAATAGTTTTAGACAATCGAGATCACGCAGGTATTTTTATTGTAAAGTAGAACACTCACGCGTTTTAACCAATTTGATTTTTTATGCTTCTTCTGTTTAAGAGTAATCATCTACAGTGATGAAATTTGACAAACAAAATTTTACATTTTAGCTTCAGACCTTCAGTAACCGTCAAAAAGCTGTACTAAAACCAAATTTTTGTAGCAAGATTTTTTTTATTTGCGTACAAGTACGTAAGCCAAAATTACATAAGCGAGGGCGAAAATTCGCTTACAATTATCACTTATCCATGTCAAGGAGTAAATAATCGAGGATAACTAAACAGTGCGCAAACGCACCTGTACATTGACGTCGGATAATGCGCAAGTCGCTGTTTGCGGTGAGATCGACGACCCAATTTGTTCGAAAACAGACCATGACAACCCATTCATAGCACAATTTACTTTCTTTTTCAATGAAGAACGAATATTGAGCTCATGCGTATTAGCAAAGAACATCGTTAAAGTTAGTTACTCCCTTCTGTATTCCAAACAGCTCGTTTTCCTAACTGCAGACTTTTTAACCAGCCAAGTGACGTCCAAGGTCCGTAGGTGGGTGCTATCGTCAAAATAGAACCCTGACCCAACATACAACTGTGTCACACTAACGTTATAAATCAAATTCAAAGATAACATGAAATGTGTGTCCGTCCAATAATCCAACAAAAGTTTACCTACGATTACGCGGGATAATAATTTGACGATGGAACTCTTCAAATTAGAGTTGTAGCTAGTCCTCATTAGCGTCGGCAGCAAAAACAATGTTATGTCTTCATTTTTATTTAAAGATTTTGTCATGAAGAAATACAATTGTTAAAAAACGTCTACCTTATCTCCTGAACAGATTACCAGCTGATATTGTTCTGGAAACCAACAAACGTAGATTTAAAGCTAATTTACATAGGCATCTCCTGGATTCATTGTGAATACGATGCTACCGATGCTAGGATGTACCGCTTTTGTGCAATCTGTTGTCATCAAGCTGGACCGAAGATTCCGCAGTCAAACTGTGTAAACAGTTTTGTGGAACAATGTATAATATCTAAAATTTGTGTTTGTTATAATAAATAAATAAATAAATAAAATAAAATGTAAATAAGCTTAACGAAAGTCACAAATATAGACCGTTAGCCGTTGAATGGTTTAATTAATGGCTTTGGGGTAATTCTGAAAAGTATAAAATTACTACACATCTAGGAAAACATTCTATTATTATAACTAACAATCAGAAAACTAATAAATCAGGATATCAATTAATTGATTTTGCGTTGTTTCCGGCACAACCTTAAACACTAACTAACAATATGTAGTTAATCTTTTGCAACTCGTAACATCGTAACATATATTAATTACTACATTTAAGAAAAAAATACTTAAATAAATAACCATAAATAAAAGAATAAAATGTTATGAACATCCCTGTCTGGAATACAGCTGTTTAATTGTTTAAACAAATGTATTAATAGTTTTTAACCATTTCGAAGGATAGCGCTCTTTGATCGATTCCAGGGAGTTTTATTTTAAGTTAGTACATACATACATTAAACCACGCCTGTTTCCCAGAAGGGTGACAGAGACCACTTCTTTCCACCTCTTCTTTTTCTTTTCTTTTTTTCTTCTTTCTTTATTTCTTCTTTCTTTCTTTTCTTTCTTTCTATTTAAGTTACACTGAATAATAATATCACGATAAAGTAATAACTTTCATTTGACCGGTTCGAATTACGCTATTATTACGTTTTTCCGTAGCTTTAGAGGTATATTTAAAAGTTTGATATTCTTTTCTTTTACCTCGGACTTCAGGTATGCAGGACTAGGTATTAATATTTTATAGGAATTGAATGGAAAGTTATTTAAAATAATTGTGAAGTTTGTAGAAGATCTATAATATCCAATGCTTGTTTTTTTTAAATAAATTATTTTATATTATTACTTTATCCATTGCTTACACCTATATTAAAAGAACCGGAACCTAAATAATTAATTCCAACAAATCTAGTCCAAAGAGAAAGGTCACACGAAGAATACGGTGTTAATCGAAGTTTATAAGTACTAAATCAATATATTGTGGTTGTTTGTTTACGTTACGTTGACAAAATCTATCTATCATGACCTTAAAAACCGATAATCTTGACAGGTACATAGTGAAAGGGTATGCAAAAGAAGATACCAGTTATCTCGGGCTGACACGTAAAGAACACGCCATACATAAATATCTCGCAGTTGACTAGACGGAGCCAATCTGAACGCATATTATTAAAACGTTTACTTACACGCTGTGAAGAGTGTTTTTATGTGTGGAACTTATTTGCTGGTGCGACGGTATATTTTTCCCGTTACCTACAGGCAGAGCAGAAAAAAGAGCATCGTGTTTCCCACTTTGGAAACATAGACAAGGTGAAATTAAATAAAACATTGGAAACACTTCGAATTATTGGTTACCAGCTTTTGATCGCGATTTCGAAAACTGATTTAACAATATTTCTCTAATATTCCCTTAGAAGATTGAATTTCAAAAATTGGTCGTTAGCTACCAAAGAAAATAAATTGCCAAATTAATTTTAAGCGATTTGGGATTGCGCTGATATCTAAGTCGGTTCCATTGATGTTGTTTAGATGATCGTATCTTTTATAAATATTTATAATAGGTAGTTAAGGCAATTGCTAACATTCTAAAAGTAAACATGATTTATTTTATTCTTGAACTTTAAAAATAATACCCGTCCATTAGTCTACATAAAAACGTTGACAACCAGCAAAAAGATACAGCTTAATATTATGTTGTGTCGATTTAAGTCAATGTAATAACCAGAAATAGCGTAGCCGACCCGTCACTTTGCTTTTTTGCAGATATTTTTTCAACTAAAGGCTAATAATACAATAAACCCCAAAAACAAGAACTAGATTTGCTAGTATACAGTTCTACAACAGATCGGCACATATTTACAACAAAATTAATAAAGAATTAAGTATCTATACTAAAACTTACCAGGAATGTAAAATGATTGTTCTAAAATGGATAAAATGCAAAACTTACGAGGACACAGAGATTTTACTAAATTATATGAATTAACACACACACACACACACACACACACACACGCGCGCGCGCACACACACGCGCACACACACACACACACACACACACACATACACACACACACACACACACACACACACACACACACACACACACACACACACACACACACACACACACACACACACACACACACACACACACACACACACACACACACACACACACACACACACACACACACACACACACGGGCATCTAAACCCTTGTTTACCTGTACTTACCTATTTCTAACCTCTAAAAATCTAACCTCTTTTATTCTACTCCAGGTTCCTTCTTTTCACCAGCACTTAACCTGTGCAGGTAAAAAATGCACAAAAAGTTGTTTAGGGCGAATACCTCCGTCAGTGATTTGTGATCCGAGTGTAATCCATGTCTGATAGTTTAAGCTATCGAAAATAATAGTTATCAGGTGAGTTTAACACCAGCCTCTCAGTAGAGAGGTTTTAAAAGTTCCGATTATGTGCGTTAACACTGCACTCTTTTTCACCTAAGATGAGTCATGTGACAGCCGTATTTCGTAATTTCAATCACTTACTTAAGTGAGGTATTTAAAAATAGGCGATTAATTATTTAACTTTCTGAACGGCGTCGCTAGGTGTGTACCAGTGTACTTTTTATGTTAAGTTAAAGAAACAAGTGTAATACGTTTTTATATGGGCTGTCATAGGACTCATCTTAGGTGAAAAAAAGTGTAAATGATTAGTTACGACTTAAAATTCAAAACAAAACGAAATTACGCAATACTTAGTTTTTAACAGCGGTGAGCCACGTTATTAACGTCTCTTGAACTATTTTTGATGAGATTTGGTCGGTTAGAGGTCAAACGCATAGAACTTCGCCCAAGGCTCCTCGCAAGTCGTCGACCCGCCGTCACCTTGCCTCGCGCCAACTTACGCAATTAGTTAATGTTGTCGTCTGCATGCGCGCCCGCCGGCCTCGACAGCCACTCGCTAAAATTCGGTACCCGAGCATGCATTCACAACTTTAGTACATACCTACTCTGAGGTCGAAATAAAAGTACTCCACTTGTTTGCATTAAATGTTCGAGGAGTGTGTAAATTTCATAATAAACCTTAAGACCCTTTTATTCATAAAAGCACGATAGCTACAATATACTTTTTTCTCATCTGTCATTGAGACTTTTGCGTTTAACAGAAAAGGACAAAGCATCTTTAATTAACGGTTTATAGTGCGTTTATGAATAAGGGGTTTAATAAAATATACACTAAAATATTAAGATAAAAACTACTTAATGTGAACCTTTTCAAACATAACCAATCTATAATGTTTCTTGTGAGCTTTCCTGATGATACATTAACAAGTATGACATAATATTAAAAAATGAAAGCAACGAAATAGTGTGATAGACGTAGTGGTATAGTGTGTTGTGCGGTGCTACGAGCGGCGTAGCACCCGGCGCGCAGGGAGGGGCGCCGGCGGCGGTCCTTTGCGCACCTACCTATTTATTGGCAAGGCCACGCCAGCGGCGCGCCAGTGCGCAGACGTCGGTCGCACGCGACATATCTGCTAACTGTGACTGTGCCCAACTTCGCGAGCCGCAATACACGTCCGCGTACAAATATTATGATTCACTAAACACAAACAAACATTTTGGATCCTTTTATTTCATTAGTTTAAAAATGCTCTCGTTTCTATCAAATTCGAAGCTTCTGTGGGGACTATGGCAATTGGTGAACTATTGTGCGATGCGCACGTCGGTGCCGCTGGTGGTAGTGGCGCTGGCGGCGCTGGTGGCGGCACGCCTGGCGCGGCTGGCGCGCGAGGTGCGCAAGCTGCCGCCGGGCCCGTGGGGCCCGCCCGTGGTCGGCTACCTGCCCTTCCTGGGCGTGCGCCACAAGACCTTCCTGGAATTGGCGCGCAGCTACGGCGCGCTGTTCTCGGCGCGGCTTGGCAACCAGCTCACCGTCGTGCTCAGCGACTACCGGCTCATCCGCGAAGCCTTCCGCCGCGAGGAGTTCACCGGCCGGCCCAGCACGCCGCTCATGCACACTCTCGACGGTCTTGGTAAGTATTTATGATCCGCTACTTGCCGGATAATGATTCATATTTATTAATGAAAACTTTAAAATATTTTCTCGATTTTCAATGTTTTATTTGTTTTGAATAAAGTGTGCTTATTCCTATATCGTTACCAACTGTTTTTGTTGAAATCTTGATTAGCTTAAAATCGATTTTACCTTAATTGTACAAACATAACAAAGGCAAAATAAAGTGCACATGGTACGCGCGCGATTGGGCGGTGCTGCGCCGGCGCACGCGCCCCGCTCCCTGCGCTCGCGCCGCCCACAGCGCGACCCCTCGCCGGTAACTAACCGCCTCCTCTGTGTTGCAGGAATTATCAACAGCGAAGGCAGACTGTGGAAAAGCCAGCGTCGTTTTCTTCATGAAAAACTACGCGAATTCGGTATGACCTACATGGGAAACGGAAAGAAAATCATGGAGTCGAGGATTAAAGTGAGTTTTCAGTTTTAATTAAACATGAAAATTTAAGATCATGATTGAAAATATTATGTTAAAGTGTTAAAGTGTCATATTCTAAAAGTGGATTGTGTTCTACAGAATGAAGTGTACGATCTGATCGCCAATCTGCGCAACACTGAGGGTGCTCCCATTGACGCCAACCCCCTGCTGGCTCTTGGCGTGTCTAACGTCATCTGTGGCATCACCATGTCGGTCCGTTTTAGTCATGGAGACCAGCGGTTCAACAGATTAAACCATTTAATCGAAGAGGGCATGAGACTCTTCGGTGAAATTCACTATGGCGAATACATTCCTCTTTACAACGTAAGTTACTTTTACAGGGATAAGTAAAATTACACTGCAATATTTTTTTTGCGTATTTGTACCTAATCTAACCATTATTTCTTGTTCTTATAGTATCTGCCCGGCAAAGCCCAAGCCCAAGTGAAAGTAATGAAAAATCGCGAGGAAATGTTCGCATTTTATCAAACGTTGATCGACGAACACCGAGCTACACTAGATTTGGAAAATGCTCGGGATCTTATCGATGTCTATTTGATCGAAATTGAGAAAGCCAAACTTGAAGGGAGAGCTGGAGAGCTGTTTGAAGGAAGAGATCATGGTATGTTTCTCATTCATAATTTTATTACTTATTAATTTCTGTACCGTTTGTTATCGAGGTCAAATAAAAACCAATAGCTATATTCGGACTTGTTTTTTTTTAAACATATTGACAGTCATACTAATTTCAAAATTTATTTACAGAGTTGCAATTAAAACAAATTTTGGGCGATCTCTTCTCCGCTGGAATGGAAACTATCAAATCATCTCTGCTCTGGATGCTGGTGTTCATGCTGAGGAACCCCGACGTGAAGCGAAGAGTGCAAGAGGAGCTGGACAACGTGGTCGGTCGGGAGCGGCTGCCCACTATCGAGGACATGCCCAACCTGCCCTACACCGAGACCACAATCCTTGAGACACTGCGCATGTCGAGCATAGTGCCCCTCGCTACCACCCATTCACCAACCAAGTAAGTAACGTCATTTCATACGAGTACCTACACTCTCCTACTTAACTTTTATAAAGGCAACAAAATAGATGTAACAACATAAGCAACATCGACATAGCAACTACGTGACAAAGACTAACAATAAGTGTTTTTCATCAGGGACGTCCACCTTAACGGATACGTCATCCCCGCCGGGTCACAAGTCGTTCCTCTGATCAACTGCGTCCATATGGACCCGAATCTTTGGGACGAGCCTGAAAAGTTCAACCCGAGCCGGTTCATCGACGAAGATGGAAAAATAAAAAGGCCGGAGTTCTTCATGCCCTTCGGAGTAGGACGGCGGATGTGTTTGGGCGACGTGCTGGCCCGCATGGAGATGTTCATGTTTTTCTCCTGCGTGATGCACCAGTTTGATGTGCAGTTAGCAGAGGGAGCGTCTTCGCCTTCCTTGGAGGGTACGGTGGGTGCTACCATCGCGCCTCAGGCGTTCCACCTGCGGTTCGTAGCGCGCGCGCCGCCCGCGCCTGCGCCCCCTGCACCCCCCGCCCCGGAGCACCCGCACCTGCGACACGTCGGTGCGCACTAATCGACGCGGATATTCCGCTCCCCCCTTTACCCACCAGTATTCACTGATCACTCGTTTTAGAGCGCATCGACGACCATTTATTTAAGTCTTTATCGTAAGTAACGACGTCGTGACAGCGACTGTCGAGGCTGTGCAAAATGTGTTCAATTTAGTAGTAAACAGATTAGAGGTATTGAAAACTCCCATCGTTGAGATTATAAAATGTTGTTCGTATATGTATGCAGTATTAAAGAAATAAGTTGATTTCTGATTTCCGACCTGTGAGGTCTTTGGAAATGACATCTTACGAAGTACATTTGTAACAAAATTGTTTAGGATAAGAGCTAGTTAAGTTGTACTATACCAAAATTGTATGTTCATTCTAGGTCATTATTTATTAAGATCACTGAGAAGAGTGTCTGTCTGTTGCGTGTGATCTCATGTTTGTTGCGTTGTATAGAATAACGTTACTGAGGACTCGCAAGTGTTTATCCGTAACTTTCTAGTTAACATGATTTTGTTTTGTACCTTTCGAGACTCTAAGATAACATTCCATCATAGCTTAGGTTCAACCGGTAACTAGTCTACAAATTATTATTTATGTAAGTGATCCTTATCAGTTAAAGTTAAATAAGTGTCTAACATTTCAAATTCGGCAACCAAGTTGCTTAGTACTGTACCCATGTTTATACTTTCAGCTCACCGCTAAATAGTTTACTACCAACATTTGCCTTGTAAATATATAGCTATAATTAAAAAAAAGAAAAGTTCGGTATAGAACAATAAAACAAGAGAAATACTTATGCACATTTTTTATTTTTCCTCTAAGTTTACTAAAACAATTGAAAGAGCGATAAGCTATTTCCACTAATACATGGTTGAAAGGTATATAATATTTCTCAAATGTAAAATATAACGAAATTAAATAATTAAATATTATAATGAATCACAATAAAAGAGCACAGGTGGAGGCGTTAAAGTGAGACCAACATTTCCTTCCATTTCTTCTTCCGAAGGAGGATCCGAAGCAAGCCTTATTCTTCTGCGGCGGAACAGCCGCGCCACAAAGCCGCAAGTTACCATACGAGATAATTCGTCCCCGGGGCACATGCGTTTTCCTAAAAAAAGAACGGTATAAGTTAACTATTTATTACATAGGCATAATATAAACTCACAAAGCCAAATAGTTAGGGAACTGCCTTTCTTAACTTACGTAGCCTAAAGCTTCGATGGATTTCGGATGGAGGATCGGAGGTCACCTCACTATAAAAAAACTTCAAACAAACCGCAATACCCTACAGATGTAAAAGGAAAAAAATACTAACCGGTTTGAAACGGTATAAACTCCTGCGGTTTAAGAAGCCTGCCATCAGAAGATATGAAACGGTTTGGTTTAAATTCTTCGGGATCTTCCCATACCTTAGGATCCATATGAATAGCCCATTGAAGTGGAATGACCATGGCCCCTTTTGGTACCAAATAATCTCCCAAGTAGGTATCCTGAAACAGGTATGTAACAATGGTTACTCTGATTCATTACTTAAACAATACAATATTTTTATTAACTCTTACAAACCGTTAAACATCCATGAGGAATCCCAACTGGAACTATCGATCTAATGCGCTGAGTTTCACAAATAGCTGCCATTAGATGAGGTAATCTGGCTCCATCTACGTCATCTTCTTCAGGGTATACAGTCAGAATTTCTTTCCGTACTACTTCCTGCGGAATGAGGTAAGTACAATAACTACATATTACACTAAGAAAAGGCATACAACAGCTAAAACCCTGTATTCTTAAATTAAAACGCGTAAAATGCAGTCATTAAAATACATAGGCATATCCTTGGCATAATCGTACCTGTTCATCCGGATACAGGGCCATATACAACAAGAACCACGCAAGTGTAACCGACGTCGTGTCAAGGCCTGCTCCGAACATATCGCACAGCAGGTAATGCATCTGTTCATCCGTAACATAACAAGCTGAATCATCATTATTATCAAATCTCCGTTTCTGTTCTTCCAGAAAACTGTCCAAAATGCATTCTCCCTCAGTGGGAATTAGAGTATTTGGGTCAAAGTAGTGTTCTTCCGCTTTGTTAGTTTGGTTACTGTACTTTATACATTTCATATGTCCTTCTGGGTGTTCGTCGAAGAGGTCAGCATGCGGGGGATACTCGGCGCCAGCTGGTTGATCTAGTCCCAGCATTTTGCGACGTCTGGCTATAATGCTGGCGTAAAGCCTATGCGTTTGTGCTTGACCTCTTACTAGAACTTCCATTGTCTTTCTTATAGATGGCGAGAAAAACCTAAAATAAGTAACTTGATGAAACTAGTACAATAAAAAAAACTTTCAAAGCCCAATACTATTTAAGTAAAGGAAAGGTACACAAACCTCATGAAAGGCAAGAAGTTCACAACGCCGGCCACTCCCATCTCGTGGCATCCTTCTTCTTGTATCTCGCGCAACCAATTCCAAGTTTTATCTTCAGGAGGAAATTTATACCCCAATATAATTTCATTAACTACGTTGCCAAGAGAGTTTGATAGCATGTGAGTCAAATCCAGGGCTGAGCCAGACGATTTTTCTATGTTCTAAAATTGTCAACACATAATAATTAAGTCAACATAGAAATTGGAACTTGGTTTTACCTAAATTTCCATGTTCCTCTTCAGTGTTATCGAGGCGGATTTTTATTCTATTTACCAAAACCAACGACATACATTTCTTGACAATCTGGTTAAGAACGAATAAATATCTAAAAGAATACTACTTAGCTCGAAATATTTAAACAAAATTAAAATACAAAACTTCCAAATTGACAGTTCCTCAAATCGGGTGTATGTATAAACTCAAAAAATGTACGTGAGCGACTATTATAAAAACATGTAAATCAATCAGATTGATGTGAATACATGTGCCAAGTAGGTAAACATATAAAATATAAGGACTGATATTATTTATATTTAAACAATCAAACGTCGACTATACGACTACGCGCACGTTAGGTAAACAAGCAACGCCAAGCCACACTGGAACCATGTAAGGGTGCCATTTTTAGTTAAATTCTTATCAAGTCTCATGCGACTTGAATTATTAAGTCACTTTGTCATAGTTAAATAACAACTTAAGATTCAAATCAGTTGACTGTACCTATTTATTGGACGCTTTAGATCTGTCAGAAAAGTTGTAAATTACTAAGTAGGTAGTTTGCTTTATAATAGCGAATATGCATTTTTTTTTTAATTACATTTCTCAACAAATTATGAATACAATAAAAGAGATCACCAAAAGTGAACCTAAAATTAAAATCGGCCAAGATATATGGATCATACGAGTACAAGCATTTTAAACTGCTAATTAGACAGCGATTAGACAGAGACCCGATTTTTTTGATTTTTTTTATGGCATAGAGAGTTTTCAATTAGGTACAGTCGACTACGAAGAGATGAATCTACTTTACATGAAACCTAAGGTTCTAATTAATATATAAGTCAATGTAGGACCTTTTTGTTTTAATGCTTACGATGTTTAAATGAGTTAGGTAGGTTTCACAAAAATGCGACGTGAATATCTCAAAAAACAGTACCCGAAAATAACTACCTCACTTAATTATTATTATGGATTGGACTGGCCCGGCAACTTAAAGCAAAAACAAAACAAAGACATACGAATATCGGTTTTTGTACCAAAATCTCAGCAGCATTTTGACTTTGACATCGGGAGGTCACATTCAAAAAAAATTACTGCGTTTTTGTTAAGCAGGTACCAAGGAGGCTGGAGTTAAATGTGTTCGGGCACCTTCGTACTTTATTATGCAGATTCCCCGTATAATGACTGTTCTATGCAAATGAAACATCAACTGTGGCAATAAAATGCATATTGTTTTTTTTTATTCGACTAAGAAAATAATAGAGTACCTAATGTACCTATAAATCTTCCTTTAAAGACAATAACGAACATATTGTATCTGTGTTAACATACAAACCTCAATAAGCTCGTACACTCCTGATGCAATTCGTTTTTCTAATTTATCTCTTGACGCACTGTGCTTGCTCATGCCGTAACTTTTGAGCCATGACGTTACCAACTTCCTCTGGTCCTTCCATAATGGACCCTCGGCGCAAATAATACCTAAAAGTCATTAGTAAAGCTTACATTGCAGTTCCATTCATTGATACCAAAAAGGCTTTCGTAAAATTTAAACAAGTGGCTTACCCTTTCCCTTCATAATTCCATGTGTCAAAAACAAAGGAGCTCTCCCCGAAAATGCTTCTTTTGCAAAAGCCTCCCTGATTAATTTTTGGTCGGACAGCACCACGGCATAAATGCTGCCCATGCTAATGCCGTAAATCGGGCCTAATTGCCTGGATAATTTAGTTAATGTCAAGTGAGGATGGGTGCGGTCAATGAACGGCAAATACCCGACCACGGGCAGGCCCCAGGGACCCGGGGGTAACAGTTTCCAACTTGATATCTTCTTGAAAATCCAAAAGCCCATAACAAAAGAGCACAGCCAAACAAAGATGAAATCCATGTTGAGCTGAAACAAAAAGAGCTTAGTGAAGGCCAAATTAAAAAAATGGGAGCAAGGCCGAGCGCAATGCAGGGCATGGTGTCAAAATTTTTATCTTCACGACTCAATTGTTATTATAAGAGCTTAGCAGTGCGGGCATGCTAACTTGCTTGATCTTACTTATTTATTTTTAGCATGCTCTCACTTCCTTGTTATTTGTTTGCGATTAAAATAGAAAAGGTTTCTTGACTATATTTTTAATTTTTGAGAGCTTTAAGATTCGGATACACGAATCTTAAGAACATAAAATATATACAAGGATGAGTAGCTAAAAATATTCGACACTTTACTTTTCTTCAATCTTTTTACCCATAACTGGCCTTAAATATTAAAAGTCTTGATATTAGCCCAAAAAAGCTAATCATGTTATAAAATATGTAATGCTATTAAGGAATCGGCAATATTCTTCAATTTAGTAATAAAGACGTGCATTATGTTGATGGCATTCCTATGCAAATGTTTTAGATGGAGTTGCGTCATCGGAGATTCGCTTACGATCAGACTTGACGAGCTGCGCTTTTATTTCCTTTTAGCTTTTATTTAACTTATACATGCAATGTCGATACGAGTACATATGTATACAAGTATCATTGTGAGATAGTATCACAAATTAAACAAACACGACATTTAAATAAGAATCACAAGAACAAGCGTCTACCGGAAAATAATGCATGTCCTTTGTTTAACTCCGGTTTAGCTCTTTTCGATTCAATATTATAATCGTATTGTACTGACGTTATGACATTTTTTATTCATTTGTCAACAGAATGATAACGATATCTTAGCCAAAGCAAAATTAAGGTCTTGATTTTTCCCAGAAACGTATTCGTCTGCGGAACAGGCTTAAAAAATACTTATTTTTTAGTAGGATAAGCGTTCTTTACCATTGTCATTAAAACCTTAATAACTCTTAAACTAATGAACAGATTAAAAAGTGAAAACGATACTAATTCTAGACCGACAAGGAAAGGGCTTTCTTATCTGTATTGAGAAATATATACCTACTTAAATCATAGAAAACATCCGAGACTCTGGAACAAATACTCGCGACTAACTATAATATATTTTGATTTAATTTAACTCGAAGGGCGTATTAATGAAAGGAAAATCAGTCGTCGTCGTCGTCATCGCCATCGTCATCGTCATCGTCGTCGTCGTCGTCATCCTCGTCTTCATCCTCATCGTCATCATCATCATCATCATCATCATCATCATCATCATCATCATCATCATCATCATCATCGTCATCGTCATCATCATCATCATCATCATCATTATCATCATCAGCCTATATTAGTCCACTGCTGGGCATAGGTATCCCCTAGTGAGCGCCATAGCGTCTTGTCTTCAGCTTGCCGCGTCCAGCATCTGCCTGCAGTGTTTCGCAGATTGTCATCCCACCAGAGGGCGTCCTACACTAGCCGAGTCGCGGTCTCCACTCAAGAACACGTTTACTCCAGCGGTTGTCGGTTCTTCGCGAGTCATGGCCGGCCCACTGCCACTTCCAAAACCGTACCCAGAGGGTAAAAACGGGACCCTATTGCTAAGACTCCGCTGTCCGTCTGTCTGTCACCAGGCTGTATCTCGTGAACCGTAATAGCTACACAGTTGAAATGTTCACATAAGATGTATTTCTGTGGTCGCTATAACAACAAAACATAATAAAATAAATATTTAAGGGAGACTCCCATACAACAAACGTGATATTTTGCCGTTTTTTTTGCTAATGTTGTATGGGTAATGGTACGGAACCTTACGTGCGCGAGTCCGGCTCGCACTTGGTCGGTTTTTTTAAACCCTTTAGCTATAATAGTTATAAATAAGCACATACAAAAATAATACACGTTATTATTAAAAAAACCTTAAAATTTCATACAATAAGTATGTTATTTATAATAATACTACGTTAACATTTGGAGCTTGCTATCCTGTTAGAGAAAATATTAACTCGAGAGTTTCAAAAGCGTACACGCACGGGGATCTTTCAAGTTAAAAACAAATAGTGAAAACAATATTTTTTATTTAGTTTTGTAATATCGTGAAGTGTTATGAAATAACAATTAATCATGAGGATGACAATAATCAGCGGTAATATTCAATATTGTTTAACATTTTGTAAGAAAATATGATACAGAAATACGTTAATCAAACAGCGTTTTTGATAAGGTTATCATAATTATTGTACCTACTTATATAGTGCTCCCAATCAACGAATTCCTGCGACATCAAATTTAATTGTAAACAGTATTCTATAACGATTATGACAATGATTAGTTATTTCTTAATTCACTTATTAAAAAAACCCAAAGTTTAACTTGAAGATATCTCTTAACATACTTGATCTTGTACATACCTTTTGTTTGTATTTCTGTTTGTTTTAGTAGTTTGTTATTTTCAGTTGGTGCAATAAAGAGTTTACATACATACATACCTATTTCTCTTTTTCTTGAGATTTTCTGATGAAGAAAGGTGACTTGCTAACGTAGATATACCTACCGCTATTCGTAATGAACTAATGAATTATCACAAAGATTTGTCATTTACAGGACTGATATTATATGTACCTATGCTCCAATCAAGATCGTATAGTTAGCGAAAATATAGGAATTCGTAAAATTGAAAAACAAATATATATCGAGCATACTGCATTAATATTATTAATTTATTATTAGTTTGTGTATAAGTGTATTACTATGTTTGTTACTCTCTCACTCCGTAATGGCTGGACGGATTTAGTTCCCGTGAGATGGTCAACGCGGAGCAAGTCACGCGCAGAAGCTCGAAAGGTGCTGTAAGAAGTAAGTTCTTCTTGAAGAATAATCTTCTTGCAGTGGCTCTTGAATTACCTCACCAATGCTTTTTTTTCAATTGTTTTGTAGAATCTGGATTGTTCAACATTTTGGTTCAGGCGGACTGTGAAAACTAACGGTTTGAGAGCAGCTATTGTAATTTTATCATTAGTAAGTAATTAAAATATTGTAGTTTATTACAACATCAACAGTTAGATATCCGTTCAGTAACAAAAAGTGGAAAGTTTAAATAACAAAATAAAGTAAAAGAGGCTCCCCAAAGCACTTTAATAGCTTGCAACAGCTGCGACCCGGCCTCCCGTTACAATTTTCGCGGCACACTAAACAAAACAAAATGGCGACGGCGTCCTTTCTCTAACTTCACGCGATCGAACTTCACAACGCACGGTATCGTAACGTAACGTTCTGTTTCATAACCGCGTAGTGCAGCAAAAATAAAATAAATAAAAGTATGGTATTGCTATAAAAAGTCAATTTTAAATTATTGTTTTATAAATATATTTAATACAACTATAAATACGGACTTTACATTAAAATTTAAAAGTTAAAGTTAAAACTAAACTTATTTAAAATAAAATAAAATAAAACTAAGCTACTCAAATATTAAAAATTAAACATAAACACCACTATAAAAAGAACACCCCCTCTAGCAGGTCCGCTCGCGGCATGGTCCCTAAGACACTGGCTGCATTACCTCTCTGGATGGCTAGCCCAATCCTTTGGGAAAGGTAAGCGCCAGCTCTAGGGTCTCCGGAGGTGTCGATGAGCCGGGATGACAGGGCCTTAATAAAACTTTTCATGTCAGCTGACCAAGGTCCCATTGTTTCCACCGCAAGCGCCACAAATTCGTAATTATTTAATAATGATGAATATTTGCGGCGCTTGTTGGTTTGGGCCTGTTCAGCTGCTGCACCGGCCCGATTACGGGTTGTCTGGACGTGAGAAAGGGCGAATGTATCAACACACGTCGCGTCCCACACCAGTGCCCTACCTAGTTTCCACGGCACCAACGTAGCTCCGTCTGGTCGCTTGCCATCGTATCTATGCAAACCTGCTGGTTCCAGGACAGCAGGCACAGAGACAGTGGCAAGCGAACGACGGATCAGATCATTAATTGTGCCGTGGCGGTACAAACGGCCAGCACTTCTAAAACATGAAAGGCCATGTCGTCCCAGCTCACTCACTTCCTTCCCGCACGTACAAGTATGAGGTTCACAGATTCTGGCTCCAAGCCGTAAGCTTATTGCAATTCGCAAGCAGCTTGGGTCCAAGACTGTGCCTATATTACGGGAAGGAAGAGCGTGGAGCCAGTGGCCTGATTCGCCTGCTGAGACAGCGAGGAGACGGGCGCGATCTAAATCGTCCGGACTATTTTGTACAAGAGATGCATGAATTGATTCGAGGCGAGGTGTATCCCATGCTCTTTGGATATGCCTCTTGACTGGCATATCCACTCCGGGACAAGACTCACACCAAGCATCCCTGGCCTCCACCAGGTTCGCCATCTCAACGTCAAGTATCTGTGGGAGATTTAAAATAATACTGACGAGAGACAACGAACCATAAGCGGAGGACAGGAAAGCCGGCAGTGCCACGCTAGAAGAGCATCGAATACCAAGTCCACCGAAACGAATTGGGAGAACCGCTTGAGTCCAAGACCTTAAATTAAAATGAATGTTTAATAATTTAGACAGAGTTGATTGAAGGGTAATATCTATAGAAGCCATGATGTCTGGAAATTTCCAAATTGGACAACTCCGTAATAAATACATGAACTTTGGAGTGAAAAGACAAAAACGAATAATAAAAAGCGCCATGTGGGGATTTATTTCGTACAAAAGGTCAGAAGTATTTTTAAAAAGATTTAATTTGCAATTTATAATAGGATTGATTGCTTCGTCAAAAATCGGTGAACCTAAAAGTGTTAAAGATGAATTTGAATGGACCGAAATGTTGGGTGAAGCTGCGTTAAAATTAGTGACGATATCAATTTTTTTTTCTAAAGAAATGTGATCTGGCACATACATTTCGCACTTAGTAAAGTTTAATGAGAGGCCTATAATAGAAAATTTAGTGATGATCGTATGCAGGTCTTGTAGTACAGTTGACGCGTCCCCACCAAGGGAACCGTCATCAAGGTACCACAGATTGAATTTGGAATTTAGATCTGAAATAATTGGATGAATGACTAAACTAAAAATTACAGGCCCGAGTGGGTCTCCCTGTTGGCAACCCATGCATGAAGATATGATTTTGTCACCGAATAGTAATTTTGATGGTGCCCCATAGCATTGCCACAAATAGCCGTATAATTCTGGAACTTCTTTTTTGACAGCAGCTAGAAGGGCACCACGATCTACCGAATTAAAAGCATTTTTGACGTCAATTTTTAGAAAAACTTCATAGTCCGGACGGCTTAGAAAAGAGCGCGCAGCGTGGACAGCTGCCTCACAACCTCCTTTGACGCCGAAACCCAGCTGCCGAGGTTTGAAAATGTCTGACAGTCTATTACGATATTTTCGGCAGCAAAGTTTCGACGCCAAACGCCTAAAGGTGCAGCCGACGGCAATCGGCCGGATACCACCATCTTTTTTGGCTAGAGCCACAAGATTGGCGCCATAGAGGAGCGGGACAATCTCGACATTCACGCGACCTGACAACATAAGATTAATCAGAGCAGTGACGTTCTGTAGCAAAGCCTTTCCCGCATCCCCTAAAGACGAGGTGGTCAAATCTTTGAGATGTTGTGGTGAAAGACCATCCAAGCCGCCGGCTGAAACATTAGGGAAAGACATGATAGCCTGCTGGACGGCATCGACATTTACAGATATCTTAATTTCAAACATCTGCTTGCATCACATCACTACATTTAAAACGATTGTTTCCAAAGGTATGAATTGTAATTTCGAATACTCTTATACATAGCATAGATATAGTTACCTACCTAGGCACGTTCTCGTGTTACTTTATTAGTAAAAATTACATCCCTTGAAAAAACTATGCGAAACAATTTGATTGTAAAATTAAAAAGGCCACGTAATACTGAAAATAACGTTTTATTTCAAACTACATATTATTATTTACGTTTTATACACGTTTAATATTTTTTTAAACTCAAATCTGAGGCAATCGCTCTCAGAAATTCACATTCAGTATATTCATAATGTTTTATATCTTAGGTGTCATGTACATTATACACTTTAATTGTTATATCAATCGATATTATATATTAATAACGTTATACTTTATGGAAATAGTTATTTTGACATTATATCTTTCGTTCATTATCTCAAGTGTACGTTATATTAAACATATTTATATAATGTGAGCGTAGGATATATTGTGACTGTTATATGATAAGTTCTTATATCTCGTATTACTTACCCGTAGTTGGCAGTAGTACTAATTAATTAATTCCTTAACACTAAGCAAATATCTTATCTTATCTCACAGTTGACCTTTCAGATACACTTCGGCCCTTTAGGACCTTTTGTGCAATTATCCTGAGACACCCAGCTGTCGAATGTGCAGATTGTGCAGGTTTCAACACGATAGTTTCCTAAGTTAGAAAAACCCCGTAACGCCGGGAGTTCGAAATTGGTTTTGACTCCCTAAGCCACTAACTTACTTTACATTAACCAAAAAATGTTTTTTTATGGCTAGTCATACTGCATGACACTGACAAATTATAATTGTCTAGGTACGAAAGAAAAATTGTTCACTAAACTTTATGTTTTGTGTCGTATAACGTATTGCTGTTCGCTAAAAAAACAAGTTAATCGTAGGAAAACGCCTATAGAAATAGCATTATCGTAATTAACCCATTTTTATGGGTATGTATAGGCGCTTACGCCTCTTATACCAAACAATATAACACTTAATTATTTTTAGGATCACGTAAATAAACAACGTACCCATCAATCTAACCTTTCATTCGTTTGCCACAGTGAGGCTTAAATAAAGACATACCAGCAAACATTTCTTTATTTAACATTAGTATAGCCGCAGTGTGTACTAACGACCACAAGCTAAGAAGTTAATTACAAACAAAAAGTTTGTATTTAAACATATTATCGAATTGTTTACCCACTTCGCAATTCCTAGGTACTCTGATCAGTTCGTCCTTAAACTTAAACTTGCACCATGTTTCGTAATTGAGTTAAAACTAATCGTAGCAGTTTCGTTGCCAGTGTTTTTTTTATTACTTAAGTATTAAATTGGTTTCGCCGTAAATATCTTGGATCTTCACATTAAATGGAAGTTACTTAAAATATCTGCCTTTGTTCAAGTGAACGATATTTTTTACAAATTGCATCGATTTTTAGTTCTGAATTAATTAAGCACATGTATTTGTCACCTTTATAGTGAGCTCAGATTATTTTATGTAATTTTAACTGTTTGTACAAACTAGGGAATGCAAATCGACCAACCGGTTATTACCGAACGGTGTATACTCGAAAATTAATAAATGCATGGAAATGTAACAATTTTAAGGGCACTAAATATTAAAACACTTAAAAATTATCATAAGTTGGTACCGTGCATGTAAAATATAGAAATATCAAGGGACAAAGTCATGTTCTATAATCGTTAGATTTCTATGAGTTTTTTTTAAAATAATTTAATGGCTTTTACAGCATAGTTATAAATTGCCTTGAGGTTGTTATTTTTTAAGGTTTTTATTAATTTGTTTTGTTTTTTTTTATACCGGTTTTTACCGACATATGTCTATATATAGAGGACTATCCCTTGTCATTGCCCCACAGGGCCATTAAGGGCAAAGGACTAAGTATTCTAAAGTTTTTCGGCGAGATCAAATCAGTATATCCGCGGAAGAATCAACATTACTCACGGACATACCGCACGTGATACTATTTAACATCCTTTGGTGCGGGAAGATTCTAGAGTGATGGCCGCGGACCGGAAAGCGAAGTGCCGGATGAACATCTGCTGAAGATTGCGAGAATCCGATGGATCCGAATAGCACAAAACTGACCGTCGTGAACATCCTTAAGGAAGGCCAGTCCAACAGTGGAAGCGTTTAGACTGATATGATGAGGTCGGGAATTTACAAGTTTTCGAGTATGAAATAACTAGGTAAGGATATTTCTTGGTATCTTCGGAAGTCACGTAGATATTTTGATATTTATATGCCTAAATATTCGCCATTAATGGAAAGAAATTATTATTCTATAATATTCTAATATTTAACTTCAACGCCATCTACGGGGATATTTGTAGTAACCGTAACATGCCGTGACGATCTTTAGTAAGCGCTTTTAAGCGCTGCTGTTATTATCAGAACACGTTCAATAAGAGGCAACCTTGCAACAAGGCAACTTTTTTACGTGTGGTAACATCAACCGGCAAGAGCGAGAAGTATCATGTGCTTACTAATATTTACAATGTTACCAACTGCCTAAACGTAATGTCCTAATTTAGGCAAAGTAGAGTAATATTTAAATAAAACACTTACCGGTGAGGAGAAGATGGTTAAAAGCGAAGTATTATCGTTGTATCTAAGGTGCGCACGAGTTTGATAAGATATGATCACTGTAAACAGCCAATGGACGTTGTTATCCGAAGCCGACGACACGGCGGTCGGCCCGGAGCGCACTAGTCACGTGGACCGGCGCGCGGCGACTGATCGCAGCGCTTCCACGATTAAAAGTGGAACTTCCCAAAACTTCTATGTAATTCAAATTTCAGATCTGTTATTCTAAACGTGAATTTCATTTTCAAATATATTCAGAACGATCCCGAGCAGTGCGAAGCCATTTTGCATTTGCGTCGGCAGGTAAAAACATAGAATAAAATTACCTGTGAATTTATGATTGGATTTAGATTTAAGGGTTCCGTCTATATTATATCTTTCTACAATGTAATAGTTATCAGTGACCACACATGTTTTTTTTTTAAAGATAGGGTTGGTACATACATAACTTCAGACAGAAACTAACAAAAAACAAAAAGGAACTACAGATAACTTTTTTCTTACTCAAAAAAAATGATAAATTACACGACAACCACCCACAAAACACAATGAAGGTAGGTTACCTATATTTTTAGGCTAAAAGATACATAGAAATAAGCTACATATAATAAGAACTAATTAAAAAACAACAAATTTATTGGTTAGTGACGCAAATCGTGATCATTTAAATTTAGGCGTACCTATGATAACTTAAGTGGATAAAACGTTCCGTTTGTTCAGAATACTTATCTGCTTCTTTCGTTTTTCTAATGTGTAATATTGCAAAGACGATTGTATTAATTTACCTATACTAAAAACTATTGATTATTTTGACTAAATCAGCCATATACATGTCATTCATACTAAAATTATAATTGCAAAAGTACCTAACAAAAAACCGCGGACCCGATCTTATTTAATTCGATAAAGAGGTATCTTGAATCCCGGGACTATAAAAACTTTACCATTTCTCATACTAGAAAAAATCATACCTAGGAAGGAATAGCGATAAACGAGTTCTACGCGGACGAGTTATTTACTAAATAAAAATATATATTTTTTAATAGACGACAATCCCGACATTTCATTGATTAAACGTCCTTTTTTTGATCCTTAAAAAACGAAATAAGTGTAGGCAACTTTTAACGGCAATTCATGGCCGGCCACAATTGCTGTCTTACTCTAATATTGTGTTATAGAATGAGACGTCCGTACTGTTTTGACCAGCAATTATTGCTCAAAAAATTTGCCGTGCAAGTACCTCCATTAACAGAATTGTGTAGCTAATTTTTTTTTTAAAGAAAATTCGCTCTCGTTTCTTTTCCCTTAAACCTAGTCCGATTTTCAAAAATCATGGAAATTGGTCTTGACTTAGGCAGGGGTGAGAGACCTTATCGCCCGCAGCCCTAAATTTTTATGGCTTTTTTTTACAGCTTCACGATTTAAACGTCGGTTCACATTCCTCTTAACAGTTAGTTTGATAAGCCGGTTCGCCCGCGGCTTCACTCGCGTGCCTTTCCACATGTCGATAAAAATGGCGACGAGGGAGGCCACTCGCTCCTTAACATACATCTAGGCAACCTACCCTACGTGATACAGATTGTCAATAAAATGCCATATTAGTAAATGATGATACTTTGTTGGACACCAGCGTACCGCCCTAGCTTCGCTCCGGTTTTAACGAATAAAAAATAACCTATAACCATCCGGAATAATGTACCTTTCTAATGGTAAAACATTTTTTCGAATAGGTTCCATGTTTCCGGAGATTATCTATCGCATAGATACAAACATACAAAATTCGCACTCTATCTTTATAATATATATAAGCACGTACACAATACATTGACGTAGTTAATGTAATCATCATGTCAGCCGGAAGACGTCCACTGCTGAACATAGGCCTCCCCCAAGGCTTTCCACTCAGATTAGTCTTGTGCTTTTTGCATCCACCGCGTTCCCGCGATCCTGACGAGGTCGTCACTCCATCTTGTTGGAGGCCTACCTACAGCTCACCTTCCGGTCCGCGAAGGCCACTCCAGAATCTTCTGACCCCATCGGCCATCAGTCCTGCGAGCAATGTGCCCCGCCCACTGCCACTTCAGTTTAGCTATTCTTCGGGCTATGTCGGTAACCATAGTTCTACTGCGGATATCAACATTTCTGATTCTATCACGCAGAGGAACCCCGAGCATAGCCCTCTCCATAGCCCTCTGAGTGACTTTGAGCTTCCTTATGAGGCCCATTGTTAGCGCCCAAGTCTCAGATCCGTAAGTCATCACTGGCAACACACACTGGACAAAGACTTTTGACTTCAAACAATGCGGTAATTTGGACGAAAAGGTGCTGCAAAGCTTCCCGAACACTGCCCAGCCGAGTCGGATACGACGAGTGACCTCTTTTTCAAAGTTGGACCTTCCTAACTGGACCGTTTGTCACAGGTAAATATAGTCGTCAACAACTTCGAGCGCAGAGCCTCCGACTATCACGGGAGTTGGCGCGACATGGCCATTGGACATGACTTTCGTCTTGTCCATGTTCATTCTCAAGCCCACTCGGTCGGAAGCTCTACTGAGGTCAGCGAGCATTGCACTGAGGTCCTCCATGGTCTCAGTTATGACTACGATATCGTCAGCGAATCGAAGGTGAGTGATGTACTCACCATTTATGTTGATGCCTCGTCCTTTCCAGTCCAGAACCTTAAAAGCATCCTCCAATGCAGCGGTGAACAGCTTCGGAGAGATCACATCTTGTCTGACTCCCCGCTGCAGAGGAATAGGCTTCGTGCTCTGGTCCTGTAGTCGGACGGATATAGTGGCGTTTTCGTACAGACACTTCAGCACTTCGATATATCGGTAGTCAACTTGGCACCGCTGGAAAGACTGCAGCACAGCCCATGTCTCGATCGAATCGAAGGCTTTCTCGTAGTCCACAAATGCAAGGCAAAGGGGGAGGTTATACTCTTCGGTCTTCTGTATAACCTGCCGCAACGCATGTATGTGGTCTACGGTACTATACTACCTTTTCGGAAACCGGCTTGTTCGGGAGGCTGGAAATCGTCAAACCTGCGCGCGAGACGATTTGTGATGACCCTCGAAAACAGCTTGTTAACATGGCTCAGAAGTGAGATAGGTCGGGCGTTAATGTAATGTAATATTGAAATTAACAACAGTTTTGTACAGTATGGATGACCTAATATTACTCCATGTTGCTATCAGGTTTGAATGTAACTATGCACACCTTTTTATCAAGGAACCCAAGAATCAGCGGGGGAAAATTGAATTATTTACTGATCGGGCGGACCCCGATAAATCTAAATACTTATTTGTTTTTTATTCAAAACCATTAGGTATAAGGTACAGTCAACGTCATACAGATAGGGACCGTCAATTTAAATAAATAAATATCAGGAGAAGACCTCATTAAATTGACACGTATGTACTTATAAGTATATTTACTAAACAACTGTTTGTTTCAAACTTTTACGATGTTCACACATACTGTAATGAGACGAAAAGGGACCTAATCGGTTATAGGTACTCATACTTATTACACATTATATTTCGACGTTTCCGACCGTATAACGACGTATAATTATAATTACACAACTATAAATATAGTCATATAAAGAAATAAGTATATACTTACTTAAAAATACATGGAAAAAATCTAAGTCCCTGCTCGTCACATAAATGCAATATTTGACCATACGTCAATCAACCTGAGACCTTCGTAACTTTACTCACCAAATAGGCTAACCGCGGCCAAACATACCTATCTATCTATGGATATATTCTATATATATATTAACATTCACTCAAAGTGATCTAAGTAGTCAGAGTTCAGATCATCCAGCTTGTGCTTAAGTACATAAATAGAAACACGCTAACGCTGAATAATAAGAATAGTGAAAAACACCTCACATGGTTTTCAGCCAAAGTATATTTTTTCATACCTATATTTGTTAAAGAAGGTTTGTCTAAGTAAACAAGATCACCGATCTTCGTTTTCATTGACTGCCGCTATCCACATTTAAAATCAACACAATATTTTGTATGTATCCAAACTTAATAATATATTTTAGTGTATATGTAGTAAGCAAAGTAGCTAATAAATCAAAAATATGTTTTTATTTTTCGTTCCAACAAAAAAAAAAAAAAAAAAAAAAAAAAAAAAAAAAAAAAAAAAAAAAAAAAAAAAAAAAAAATAAAAAAAAAAAAAAAAAAAAAAAAAAAAAAAAAAAAAAAAAAAAAAATAAATGGTATAGGGCGGAGTGTGAGACGAGCGGACGAGGTCGCGCAGTCGCGGGCGCAGGCGGCGCGGTGTGAAGGCCGGTCAGCGGCCGAGCGGACTTATCGGACCAATCGTAACGACCAGATCCTAATACCGATTAATACCTACTTAGGCGGCACGTGTCTCCTCCGCTCAGCCGTCACCCATCTCGATTATTACGAGATGCATTCTACCCGCTTCAACTAACTTGATTGAACAAACGTGCGCCCACACAACGTCGACTCGCTCACGAACAATGCCTCCATGCATCGGACCGACCGATTTAATCTACTTTACGTGTCAATTAGCCGAGTGAACGCTGACACTACAGTTTAATTAATCACTGCGAAGGAAACATGTAGAGTTTTTAGTAAGTAGATCAGTAGGTACAATAATATGTATGAAAAAAAAGAGCAGGAGAACATTTTGATATTGCGATGGTGACGCACAAACTCAAATTAACTTTATAAAATTCAGCGGTAAGAGAGCAAACCAAAGCTGTTTCATTTATTTCACAGTTTCGACAATCCAAAAGAACTGAAACACGGGTCACCTTGGCGGGGAAAACATGTTCTATTTGTGTTGACATTCAGTCGTCGCTTGCGTCCCGGACGTCGTTTAAACCTTAACTGTAGGCAGCAATAATCATAAAGCCTTCGCGCATTTATAACCGACAAAAAAAACGGAGGAGGTTCTCAAGTATTAGTACGCGTTTTTTTTAACGTATGACGACGCATAACTTTTTTCAGAGCTGTACGACTTTAATAATGATTTAAGGGTATTAATAAAGGGTATACTTCGAAATTGGTCCCATTAAATTTGCTCCCCCCTCCCCCCACCTCCACTCCATCAATAGTAGTAAAATAGGGAATGATTCATAGTTGACCCAATGAATTTTCACCTGTGAACCAATTATGTTCAAACTTAGCACATGACGGAGACTTGATGTTGATCTGGTGACTGAGACGGAAGACTGATGAGGGAACTTCTCAACGGATTACAGCAGGTACCTCGTGTTTTCTCTGATTCATTCATCTTAATGAGTACTTTATACCTAACTTATGTATTATGTATGATGTATGGATTATGAGTACCATCGAGGGTCTGATTATGGGGTTGATGATGGACACGGAAGGCTGTCAGGGAAGCCCTTATTTTCTAGAAACAAAGTTTTTATAAATTATTAATCAGGGTGTAACAAACCTATTGCGACGTAATTGTGTGTAAACCTCTCAGTCTCTGCATGTCTGCTAAAGCTCGTTCATCGAGTGGCTTTTGCAACACCTTACTTAGCTCTAAGTTAGATAAAGCAATACCTTCAAGTGTTTTAACTCAACTAGGTGCAACATAAGCCTGCCCCTTGGCAAAAAGTTTATTTCCGAGGTCGATTACAGCATTATCAAGATCAGCTTTATCCTTGTAATTTTGTCTACCGTGACGGCCCAGCATAAAATTATCGGCAACATTCTGCGATCAATGTCACCATAACACTTCGTACCTAGAAAAGTTCCAACTTCTGCAGGAATGGCAACGCAAGTATCCTATCTTTTAATCATCAAATTTTACTAAAATGCAATTCGGTTCCTCAAGCCTTCCTTCAGTTGATCCCTGCGTAGTGATGGCCATATTTTTTTTAACAACACTCATAACACCATTTTCGGGGCCCGCAGGTAGTGATATGTAATCTCTAAGCATGACACGGGATTCGATAGCTAGAATTAGGTACCTAATCGCTCAGACAAAAGACAGCCACCACAGATGTTCACAGCTTTTGGAATAACATTATCGGGAGGTTTCTTCCCATAGGTAGCAACTTCACAAGAGTCATCTATGAAACGAATTGTATGCACAGGGTTGGCACCGACTTCAAACCCTTCAGTTGGTAGCACATACCATCACACAGTCACACACATACATCTTTTCAGTTTACGAAATAGTTAATATGCTTGTTTGATTGTTTGGCGCCGACTCAAAATTATTTATTAAGGTACGGTCACGGAAGTTAATTTGCTACCCGTTTCAAAGAATACCTGCTTGAAGATGTCATTACTCATTGTCATTAGAGATGTCAAGTCATTTGTAATTGATAGGAAACTCAACCTTATTGCTGTAGAATATGAGATTGACTTTGGAACTAAGGTAGGTGACAAAGTAAATTCCTTGACTGATTTAACATTAGTGTAGGAGCTTTGTTAGACTTAAAAGGCTCTGTTTTATTTTTTGCTTTTCAGTTTTTACGGAGGTTTTTTTTTAAAGTTTTTCAAGAAATTGTACCTACTGTCTTATCTGAACCAGTGCCTACTCTCAGTCGTTTCTCTTACACTGTAAAACAAATTGCTATAACTAAGGTCCATTTCTTTTGGCCTCTGACTTTTGCAGAGATGTTAAATCTAATAAATAATAAACGAATGATCACGTGTTCAGATGATCTCCAGATACTCGTACTAGACAATCTAGACAGATCCACTTCACAATAAATTAACAAACGCACTTGACTTTTTATTGCTGTCGCTTTTAAATAGTGTTTTCAGAAAACGTGCCCCACCCTTTCATTTTACCGGGACGCATGTTTGCCATTCAGAACACTAGCACAACCAGCACTTGACGAAGCCTTAGCTTGTTGTTATTATATTGGTCACACGGTCGCGACAGTCCAGTGCTTTCAAATACCACCAGCATGATCTTGTACCCTGGTGGTGACTGCTGAGTGAAAAATGCTCGAGTAATTCTAATTTGTCCATGGTCTCCGAATGAATGAATGAGTTTACATTTGACTTTCCACCTCGAATAAAAAATAAAATAAAATAAATATATGTCATAGGACATTCTCACATAATTTAACGTATTTACAAACCAAGATCCAGGCGTTAGGTACCAGACAACCACACTCATACTTACTTTCCTATATAAAGACTCATGCTCATACCACACATTACTTTACCGGGAAACGAACCTAGGACCGCTAGCTTCGTAGGCAGTGTCACTACCACTAGTCTAACCCCGTCATCAGACACGAAGCTGAACACCGAGAACACCATGATCGGTTTATCTGGTCCAACGTTCCTGCAGGAGACTTCACCTCGTCCGCGCGATTCTCATTCAGCCATCGTACAGTTATCCCGCGGCCGGTGCTACTGACACAACGCAAGGTTGCGAGAGGTGGACGCCCGCGCCGGGCTGCGTAATACTTAGGGACATTTGCGTGTTGAGCCAAATGGCTCTTTGAATAGCCTTTAAGCTTTCATGAATAATGCTAACGTTAACTAGCTATATGTAATCTAAGACAAGTTAAATTTAATCGTACGTCAACCAAATACTCCAGCTAAACCGAAGTAAAAACGTTTGCCATTGTTTATTTTATTTGACTTTTTTTTCGAAGAAAAAACAGGATTAAAATTTAAATTGTAACTGTAAAGCTAGAGTAGTACAATCGATAGCAAATATGACGGCCAGGTAGTGTATATACAAACATCCCCGCTTGTTTTATGTTCACTTAGGTATGCATTTTTTTGTAAAAACGCTCTTCAACAACAGCTGTTTTCGGCAATTTCAGAGTAGCTACATATCCTGTAAATAACGTAGTTTAATTAGGCTTGTCACTTGTGACTATCCCAAATAGTTCGGTACTGAAATGTAGAAGTAATTAAATTTTCATGCAATGTGTGTTGATGAAATAAGGTAAAAAGTCGTCTAGTTATGTTTACACAATTCCTGGACTAACGATAACATATAATAACGATAATTTAGTAAAACCTTAAGTTCGACTGACAGATTATAAACAAGTGTAACAAAAAATTAACTTTAAAGACCCAACTTCCTGCATTTTGATATTTATTTATATTCATTACGTAATTTAAAACAAAATCACTTTTCATCAGTTAGATAATTTTTCACGAAAGTTTTTATGTGTCATTCTGGTTTATGTTCGGTCACGAACGTTAATTGGTGACCTATTTCAAAAAACTAGGCTTGAAGTCATCAATGTCATTGTAACTTATAGGAAACTCAACCTTATTGTTATAGATTGTCAGATTCACTATGGACCTAAGGTGGGTCTTAAATTTAAGTTCTTGACTGTACGAGTGTTACAGAAAACTCTAGGGGGCACCGTGGTTGTAGAAAAACATATCGAAACTTTTATTTGCTCGTCGTGCACCGTCTTATATGTATACACATGTAGGTGGTTTTTGTTCTCCCTCTATCTCTCTCCTATGATTTTTGGCATGTTTTGCTGCTGAACTACGCTTGTTATTTGATATTATATTTAATTTAATATTTATAGCTTTATGTAATGCTTAGACTAAGTAGTACCATTCTAATATGAAATAATGTTTAAAAAATGACTGACTGCTGAGTTTCTTGCGGTGTTTCTTCTCAGCAGGGGTCTCCTCTTGGGAAGTGCTGGTAAATTCTTGACGTGTAAAAGTGCCCGTGCGGTTGGTCTACTTACTGAATAAATGACTTATATCTTTTTATCAAACTGCAGCGGGTCGCTATTTTAACCCTTTATCAAAATTTGGGAAACTATTTTCTACTTAATTTCATAGTTTTGATTTATATTTCTGTTCTTTGTTTGTGTCTTAATGAAGTTTATATTCCTTTTATAAAAAATGTTCAAAATAATACATAAAAAGAATATCCACCTGACTGACGTCACATTCCAACAGGGTACTTTATCACGAATTTATCTCGCTGTCTTGTATGACTGTTTATTTTTTCAGTTCAAAATATGCAATCAATTTTGAACTAATTTCCCGGTAAGCTAGAGACTCGATAAAACTTTAAACATACTCGTAACTCCAAACTGGATGATTATGGCAACAAAAATTAAAAACTTAATAGTATGTATGAGGTTATTAAATTTAATGATACCATAATTAATTCTACATATATACTTAAAGTTGACTTAGTCTCATTGATGTGCATGATTCTCGATATTAAGATCAAACACCGACAAGGAATGTCGTCGTCAAAAGGAGCCGAGTTGATCACTGCTTACGTTCAATAACTCTATTGCGGAGAGCGAGGCAACATTGAATGTCAATCAAGTGTATAGTATCTCTAATGAGGCGCGCTTGTCAATGGAACGAGCTCGCAGCACAAGTAGGTATTCTTCAACTCTCGACCGCTTCGTGTGGGACCGAAGTCGGCGCCCGCCGCGTCCGGTCGTCCACTTCGGGCCACTGAACGGGTTAAATTCTTTTTGATCTTTTACTCCGGCCACTACTCGTAGAGTCTAGAATGCCTGTATGCCGTCCCTGCAAACGTCTTACCTCTTTTATTTTTAGTTTGTGCGAAAAAGGTGGTCGACCAGTTGTGTGCGCTGGGTCAACGTATTCGAGGCTTTTGGCCTCAGCTGCCCCAGAGCAGCTGTTGCACAATAGTCTAGAAGATTCCTGGAATAATGCACTCCCGACTACTTAACGACTAGCTATTAATAACTATGAAATTTGATTATATTTAGATTTAAACTGCGATAAATTTTAAGGTAAAAGGAATTCGCTTAAAGAATATCTGCGAATCCTTTTTAGGAAGTGGAGATGCAGACAGGCTTAGCAGGTAAATAATTTCATTTTTTTCTGAGTCATAAGTGCTTTTGAGTAGCCATTATTTATTACATTCATATTCGCGGGTTTCATTTCGTAAATAAGCTATTATTTGACATTGGGTAAGTGATGAAGAACACCGAAGAGATTTTTGATATAAGTTTAAATAGGTCTGACAATTTGATTGCGTTGATCTTCTCAACCAGAGGGGCTATTGCCTACGGAACTCACAATCGCAATCTTGTTCATTTTGAAAATCGAAGGCTCGTCTGCATACAAAATAAAAAACAATTGTTCCGCTTTGAAGCCGACTGCGATTGCGAGTGCGTTAGGTTAGGCACTAGCGACGCTCGGCCTCTATTCTAGGAAGTAAAAACAATATCGTATTTGACCTGTTATTGCCATTACTGTCAAGTAAATAAGAGCCATCAACACGTGGAAAATACGACGGCAAACACGATATGGTTTTTACTGTGTTGAATAGAGGCCCAGGTCCTTCTGAATAACGGTTCAACAAACTAACATTTCATATTTAGTAAAATTTTAAAAGTCTCAAAGCATATACCTAATCTGACGATTGTTAAGGAAAATGATAACCGATTACCTACTTCGATGTACCTACTTGCTATTTTTCAAAGCAGCAAGGACATTTTATTGTTATTGGCCCTAAATAGAGATCGACGCATCGCAATTAGTGTGAACAAAAACTCGAGTATGTTGTTACAAAAGTTTACTAGTTAGTACAAACGTATTTAGTTTCTCGGCGTTTTACGAAGAGCCGCAGTGCCTAAAAGGTTATTTCGAAATGTGTACAGATTTTGGGAAGCAAACAGTCGCGCAACCGCGGCCGGCGCCGCGAAGGAGTCGCCGGCGCATCGGCGTCCTTGCATTCTTAGAGGGAGCACGGCGGTACCGGTTCAATGACCCTTGACAATGTGAAGGGACTTACATCGAAATCGGCTTTAATAGACACGTTTCCTTTACGTAACAAAGCGTAAGAGCAGAGACCGCTTGACGGCCGCGCCGGGCCTGTCTAACCTTTACACGTCTCCGTCATTACCAGCGAGATATCAAGCGGTTACTATTTGATTATTGTGCGTCTATAAATACGCTGAGGTTTATTGTTTACCTACAGTTATCAGGGACTCGTTTAATATACTGAACGAGCCCTGTATCGGTGGCGTAGCGAGAATAAATATTCGAGTATTGAGGTCAGATCTCATGCACTGCTTGCTCATGCGCAGTGCGATGGTAAGACAATGAGCCGTAATATTTGGGTGTTGATGTACTTGTAAATATTTTGCAAGAGTCCTCTTTTGGTCAATATTACAACATTGTGTATTCCGAGGTGGTTACGTTGGTGAAATAAAAGAAACTATGACGAGGGGGATCTGTTCAACAAGAATATTGGTTAAAAGATAAATTCATTATTAAGGTTAAGGGTAACATTTTATTAACCAATACTTTTTCATTTATTTACATGGCAGGATTTTATTAATGTTACTAGTATACTTACTTGTTAAGGTTGTTACGTTACGGTACGTACCTACTCTAAAATTTTAACTACTATAGAGCCCTGTCGCACTCAGCTGATGATTAATTTCAAAGTACTTAATTTCTTCTCCGTAACCTGATGTTTACATTACGACAGGTTTTAAGCTGACTCAACACCATAATTAAAATTCGTGATGAAATAATGAAAAAATATGATATTACAAATAGAAAGCACCGAGATAGGTGGTCGAGATGGTCTCATATTTCATTAAGTTTATTCGTTGTTGTTGTGTATTCATAAAAACTGCACCTATTTAAAATAAGAAACCAAACCGTCCACACGTCAGAACTACTCGACGCGCTAGGTGATCTAGACTTGCCGCGGCGTAGCACTCAGTGTGAGCGCTACGAACGAAATCGGTCGCTACGCTGCGCAGCCTTAAAAGTGTTCAAGATTTCTATTTCGAAAGTAATTCACGTAAAAAACACATTTGGGCATGTTGGTATGTGGTTCTACCATTTCATCAGGGCATTTTTATACGCTACGCACCTTTAACATTTTAAAACGAGATTACCTACTATTGCGATTTCGTGACAGGTGAATATATTATCTACACAATATCAACGGGTCGCACGTCAAGTATGAAACAATTAAAAGTAAATTAAATGAAACGCATTGGGCAACGTTCTTAGGAGTGATCTTGATGTTATAAAAACAATTATTTAAAAATGAATGTATGTATGTAAAGTGTAAAGCAAAATATGAAAGTTCAAACGTGCACTGCAAGATGGTTGCGCACACGGCGAGTTCGGCAAGCGATTAGGGCGTTGTCGACGCCATGTTTACAAACAAAAAGATCAACGCTCGCCAAGTAGGTTAGAGCAGCCGCTGCGCCCGCGCGGTGTTGCGCGGGTCGTGGTCTCGGGCCCGCGATCAACGGCCTCAGGTGCCCACTATACATCTCTACATGGCAGTTTCTTAATCAGCTGGTTTTGCTGAGGCAGTTATTTATTTTAGTCTAATTAATAAATTGATTAATTGATTGATTTTTGCACTGAGAATATTAGATGACTATAGATGAATTACCCGTCCCGGTCCCGTGTGGTTGCCGGTTTCGAATAGTGCCACTCCATGTCTTCTCATGGATTTCGTTAGAGGCGAATAAGGGAATAAAGGTCTGTCGTACTGTTAGGCGATGGGCTTGCACCCTGTCACTGAAACGTTGGTAAACATTTTACCCTAATTGTGCAAAATGTGGTTTCAGAATTATCAACAAGTTTTTAGAGTTGTTCGTAATTCTGAAGCTCTGCGTAACCCACTCTGGGAATGAAGTGAGTTTATGTATGTTGATTACTTTGATAAACAATAAAATATAAACATTTTAAAAAATCTACATATTTTGAATATTAAGTTATGTGATTATTTTTCTTGCACTCTATTAAAACTGTTTAGCCATCATGCATTAGTGAAATGTATTAAAGCTCCAATAGGGTTACCTATTAAGTATATACTCGCTCGGTAATCTCACCAGACCCTGGCAAACGTGCGAACTTTCTTAAAGTTTTCTCCAAACAAGAAATTATATTCAAATCGCCAGCTGGATATAAAATCAGATTAACTACGCAACAAACACTTCAAACGTGTTCTTTAAATCTCCTTCAGATAAACTTGAAAAAAATATCAAACAAAATGATTGCCCTTAACAAATGAAAACTTCATATTTAATAGGTAGTTTTATCTGATATATGATTCATAGGTATTTATAGGCTGCTTGTGCTAAGTGAACCTAAGTAAATAAAAACCATTGCATTCTTTCAGGACGGCCACAATAACAATCGCAGCGACAGAGAAATCGAAACAATGCGTAGCGGCTTGCAACTGCGCCGGAAGAAAGTTCCTAGTGGCATTTGCATAGAAGTGCGGTGCGGCGGTGTGGCGGCGGCGACGAGCGGCCGGCGGAGCGCCCGATGCCCCACATAGACATGCTTCATAGTTTATTGTCACGGACCCATTTCCGTGGGTGCACGACCAGCTCCGGGCCCGCGGCGTGACACACTTCTCTCACTCCGTAAGTTTCTCCGAGAGAAACCTACAATATCTAATAGCACCGACATCCGTCTAGGTATGCAGATTTCCAGAGCAAACCTCTGCGACCTAAATAAGAACATTACAAAGCAAATAACAATCGAGGCCAGCCATTATGAAAATCTACAGGCGTTTATCGCGCTTTGCATGCATCTAACAATGCCATCACAGTCGTTGGATGAAAAAACGAACGATATTATCAATGAAAAATTAAGCGTCACTAACGATATCAACTCGATTTCATTACGAGTCGGAGGCGCGAAGAAAAACTTGCTCTAGTGTTACGTTAGAAAGCGTAGACATTTCACCATAAAGCCTAGAAAGTGTACATAAGAAGAAAGTGAAGAAGTAGGGGAAAAATGTGCAATGCAAGTGCATCCAGTTGCGGGAGCGAGAAACAATACTCTGAATCTCGGCGGTTTCCAGATCGTACGCGATCACTTTTAACTTTTTCTCCGGAGATGAAACCGCGCTGCCATGCCGGCGCTAGCGCCGCGCGTTTCTCGCCACCACGTGTTTGCCTAGTTCATATATCGATGCACTCATTTTTACTTTCTTTTCCATTCGCTCTTGTTTGTTTGTTACTCATCGCGCTTCTACTTTGCTGGTAGATGTAGACGTCTATCCCTCTCGCGCGAATGAAAAGTAAACTCATTTAGTGAATTAACTTGACCTTCAGATTCTACGTTATCTCTTTGAGTCGAGCGACTTTGAAATATAGAGGAATGTATCGTAAGTAACAATAATTTATATACAAGTAAAAATTCACGATTTATTCGCTTGATCATCCTTTTTCACGAATGAACTGAACTGAAAGAATCGATAAAGCTTTTAAGGCCGCGGAAAAACTTGTTAAACATTTTTAATTCTTATGTGCTGAGCAAGGTATCCGAGCGAAAGCAAAATACTGCGTAACTGGGACCGTAAACAAGCTGTATTTCCGAATAAGCTAGTTTCTGATGTCCGTTTGCCTGAAAGTGAAAATCACATGCCTAGCTAATAAACGGCCGCACGCACGGTGGCGCATGCGATCTGCCGCGCGCCGCATTGACGGTTCTCGAGGTTTGACACTAGACTAAGTATTAAAAGAGAGCGACATTCTCGTATTATTTGATATTTTAATGACAATTTCTTATGTGTCAGTTCCGTTAAATAGTTCGGATGTTCACATGCGAGCGGAATGTGCGGGAGAAAACACAAACACGGCATTTGCGTGATGCCTCAGAATTAACAAACAATTAGCGTGATAACTTACTTTTTAGAGAAATGCAAAACCGGTTTTTTAGCTTTGTTTTAACGCCTACATTTGCAGTGATGAGAGCAGCAGTCGCCGTAGGATGCTGAGTGTGCACGGGAAAGCTGTCGCTGTGCCGCGGACGTCGAGAGAAAGAGTGCGAAGGAGAGAGATGGGCATTTCACCGCGCGGGGTCATCGCGCTCGCTGTACTGTCGCTGATTGTGGCCCAATTGCAGTATGTAGGTCTAGGCCGGCGGTCGTCGACCCGCGTACGTGACACACTTACGGCGCCCGCGCACGCCGCGGTGCTTTCTCGCCCCGCGCACAGGGTGGGAGGCGCCGGCGCGCTGTAGCCACATCTTTCACGGAAAGCTGAGAAAAGACACTCGTCAGTACGGTAAATAAGCACTTTCTCGGAAAATTTCGTTGGACATGGAATAAACCACAGATATGATGATAATTTCCGAAGGAGGTTATTTGGCCACTGGGAGCTGAGTTATTAACGTTATTACGCAGTCAGGAAATAAGATAGGCATGAATTTGTTACTTAACGGGCTTTTGTCCGAGAGATAGTGAGGCTCGGTTGAATAATGCTAATGGATCTAAGTTGCCTTTTCTTTGGGTGTTATTTTGACTTTATGAGCTTCTAATATTAATAAGTATTGTTTTTTTTGTTATTATAGCGGAAACAGAGTAGATCTGATGCCATGATTTGGTAATAATTAAATTACCCTCAAGTAAATTTGTTTCAAAATAGTGGATTCGAAATCCCAATTAAATTTAAATACTTTATTTTTTCCATGTGTGTTTGTTGTTACATTTGTATGTACCTAAGTGATAACAAGTGCTAGTAATGAATGAATGAATGATGCTATAATTATTATTATTTATTATTATACTTATCTACAGTGTAATAAAGTGAAACTGTGAACGACACTTCGTAGAAAATCATGATTAGGAGATACATTAAATACCTACGTAAAGTGTCACGTACAATAATTTGATCGATCAAACAATATTTTTGTGATTCCATTATCGCTAGTGCAAGTCTTACAAGACATTTTAGAGAAAATCCCTCATTTGGAAATCTAAAACACTCGCTGTATGATCAGTGTCTAACTGTTACCTACAGCCCAGTTACAACCTTGCCGCTTTTGCGGCCAAAGCTTACTGGGGGTGGCTAAAAGTAAAACAAATGTATATAGTAGGAGATCCGAATAGGAGACGATTTGCACCGGGCTGTTTATACGACAAAAATTATTTTAGATCGAAATAATATCGAATACATACCTACATAGGTACATAGTCTTAACTTTGAAATCTTTCCGTGTACCCTTCAAATGTAGGACAGAGACCACGACCCAGAGTGGTGCGAACAACAGCGCTGGTAGGATGTGAGATCGGGCGGTTTGTCTAATCATATATTGTGAACAATTTTCCAGCGAATCAACGATATCGTGTACTTTTCAGCGAATAGGTACGTTATGTAGGCACCGTTCCGCCCGCCAAGAACAAGCCACCTTTTAACCAACTTAAAAAAAAGGAGCCATTGAATCCGTTACATTTTTATGTTAAGGTATCTTTCAAATATTACAGGTAGTACTTACCACATCTACACGGCCCGTCACTGCCGCAAAAGCTAAATAGTTTTCGAATTGAATGTCAACTGTATCACGAGTATATATTATGTTGATTTCTATCAACTTTTCGCGTGCGAGTTGGTTTAATTCGGTGCAATCCAACCCGGTTCGATTGTTAACGCAAGCGGGAGAACAAAATACGTTTTTCAATCAACCAAAAGATCGTCGAAGTCACTCCATGAAATCGCCGCTTAACACGATGTCACTTGTCACTGCCTCGCGTCCTGTACCATGATATGAGAGTCGATCGCAAAGACGAGTGAGCGAAGGAACGTATAAGGCTGCCTAATTGAGAATACACACGCTAAAATGTGTTTTGTTCGCTCTCGCGGGACTACTTATAGTCGCCGTTTGGACATTCACTCGTTCGAACGTCCGACCGTCGTTGTTAAGAGAATCACTTCCCTGGTTTGACTGCGTGATTGTAGAATCTCTAATTATCCAGCAATCTTCACTTTCATTTTAACTTCACTACTTACATCTGAAATCATACCACACTCTTATCAATGAGTTCCAGTTACTGTCCTTGGCCTTCATCAAGAGTTACATGAACATTATTAATCAACATTACAATTTATAATAGCATAAAATATTGTAATGTTGATTAGTTATGTGGATGTAGTCGTACATAGGTATAAACATTTCGTCATCAACTTATCATAGAAAATGGTGTAATCGCTTACGTTTGAGTATCTAGTTTGAGTACGATCTCTACACAAACAAATTTCAAATCATCGGGAACTGTTGGATTCCTGGGATAAAACCCTTCTCTGTTCTTAATTTCACATTAATCGATTCAGACGTATGGAATTGACGTTATAGCGCTCGATGCGACCGCCCCCTTGCTTACGTCAATAAATATACCTACATTTCCATATCGATAACGGTCTCCGAGTGTATCTTGTCTAGGGACATAGGAGTTGGACCGTGAAGATGGACCTAACAAACAAAAAAACTCACTTTCGCATTTATAGATATTATTAGTATCGGTAGTAACAGCCAAACAAAGCTAAATAAAAATAGTTATTAGCTATTTCAGAGTTTAGCAGCGCTAGAAAATTAGTAATCGACGAAGGTTAAGGAAAGAAAACCAAATATAATATGAAAGAACTTTTCCTATAGAACTGAAGAAAACTGATGTAGGGAGCTCTAGTATAAACATTTCAATCATACGTCACCGAGCGATATAATAAAATGCATGAATTTAAAAATATAGTGATATAAATCTGCTTCGCATTAATTTATTGTTAAAGTTAATTCCATGGGTGCCGCGTTGGGCGCCACTGAGGTGAACGTTGAGTTATTGAATTCCATCATAGGACGGGCGGGTAAACCCCATATAATACCGGTGGGTAAACCCTTCATAGTATGAACGGGTCTACCCCTCATTATACCGGCGGATAAACCTGTTAATTTCGCCTAGTACCTAATAGATACGCATTTTAAGGGCGAGAGTCCCGCCTCAGGACACTAACACTCATACTAACATGAATACAATAAAACAGTTTCAGGACCAAAGTGAAGCTTTGACATAGGTATTTAAATATACCAGATGAATTAGGGATTAATAAATACGTATATCTTATTTTAATCGGGCTTTATAGGCAATGCAATGTTTTGCTTGCATCATGCTACTTATTATCATCCTCCACATACCTACCAAGAGTATGTATACATAAAAGTTAGTTGAAAAATCTATGCCTTTATCAAGAGAGTAAGTTTGTGCAAATAAAGGATAAGTGTAGATCATGATGAAGGTCTTGAAATACATTCGAAAACGAACCCTTCTGCGTACACGCACGGAAAATAACCGAAATGGCCGGAGGGAACATACCTGATCGCGTTGAGTAGTGTATTGTATAGCCACACGGATAAGCATTTGTTACTCGTTAGCTTGACAGAGAGAACAAGGTCGAGGATCTGGAGCAAGGTCAAAGCGGGCAAAGTCTTTGAGTGATAGTGTGGCCTCCCTGAGCATTCATTACGTTCAACAAATCACAAAATATAAACAACTATAGCTTTACGTGCGTAGGTGCTGATAAAACTGTGCCGTAATAGCCGCTATTTCTTCAACTCACTTGGTAGGTATATTACATGTATATTCCTACAGCTAATCTGGCTATTAAAACAATCGACGTACTATCATGTATCAGTATTTGTAAATATGAAATATTTGAGGTCAAATGATTTAACAATGCTAGCTGATTACTTATTCTTATTCTTATTTACCTACTCATAGTTATACCCGTTACGGGTTTAACTATGAGTAGGTAAATAAGAATACTACTTTTCGTTCATCTGTGTTAATTTGAATACAACTCAACTTAGTTCGAAGAGATCGCATAATGATCTGAACATGTTTACTTGCATCAAAGTATTTAATAGCGCATAGCGCTACCATTAATCACAACCAACAAGCCAAGTGGAAACAAAAAAGGACTGTCACTGTAATTGATGGCCGCATTTGCTACACGGTCACAGTTAAATGGAGGTCCAAATAAGAGCAGGTGCGCAAAAAAATACATGCTTCGTAGAACCGAGAGAGCATTCTGAGAACCTGTTGTACAACGCCGGCAGACGCCCGAGTGAATCTTGCGCCGCGTCGGCACTGTTCAGGATATCGAAAAGGAATTCCAAGGGGCGGTTCCATAGGAGTTAAAAATAGATATTATTTCTTCTACATTTTCCTGCTAGTCGTTTAGCCTACGGGGACCCCTTATTATTCACCGTCGCTTTTTTAATTGGTTGTGCTTGCCAACAGCACATTAGCTATTAAATCACGAGATTCATTTGATCGTGGAAAAGTAATTGGTTACCAACCTTGATTACATATTAAGTTAAACTATCAAATAGCCCAAGTAATTCCACATTGATAATTATTTATGTTCACTTGTAAGTGGTCTTCAAGGTTAAGTTACTGCCGGCATTCGTTGTGGACCCTTAAGAGATCGACAAAAAACAGTTCTCCGTAACCTTAAGATGGATGACTAAACAATTTTTTTTCTGCTTAGGTTGACGTCATTCAACAAAAAACAAAACGCATTAAAATGCATTATCTCTCATTCAACCCCTGGAAAGGCCGCTACGTCAGTTACTAGGAATGCATGAGTCAGGCTTATTTATAGCGAGGTAACCGGCCAGTCCCGCGTAGCAACAACGTTTATTGTATCTTTTCCTGTATACCGGTAGATAAGTAAGTTCAAAGCTATGCAATATGCCTTGTAAAGAATAGAACGTTCCGTGTGCTTCAATTACTGTTTTTATTCTCATTACTTTTTCTTTACATGGTAAGGTCGATTATGGCATTGGTTCTGTAGGATGTTACCTTGTTCCATAGACAGAATTTTCATAGAATTTTGTTTTGCAGAAAATGTTTCATGTAGTATTTGATCCTTATGTGTTTTTATTTACGATATTATTGTTTCAACGACCATGATTTGAACATATTTCACAGCAACATAAATTAAAGAATGTTATAATTTCGTTTTTTATTCAATAGACTTATCAAACAGTAGTATTATGTTTAAACAAATATTATTCGTTCGGTAGAATAGGCTAGATATCGCTACCAGATGAGTACTCATTTCTGACGGGTTCGCAGTCGGTTAAAACTGCGAACCCGTCAGAAATGATAACTCAGAAATGTGCTCCTAACAGAAAAGTAGGTTAGGTTAGGTTAGAACTGCGACCCCGTCAGAAACGAGTTGCTACCAAAAATCTAGTTTGGGTTAGGTTAGAACTGTGACCTCACCAGAATACATGCACTAGCATCAAAAAAAGTTTTACATTAACTGGTGTACTTTTCTATGTACTCTTTCAATTTTGTGTTCGTTTAACAATAAAAAGAAACCAAGTTACTCGAGTTATAATTTCTGTTACCAACACTGCAAGGAGCCCTGCTACGCAACCCCAAATTGGATATTATGAGGATCAAGAATATTTGATTTGGTATTCTTTGATATGAATATCGAAGCATTGAATTTTATTGATTATTCTATGAACTAAAAATGTGATAAACATTTTCTATTAGCACACAAATTTTGTTAAACTTCATAAAAAAATTTTTTTTAAGAATAGTAGAATGCCAAAGGAAGGTGCTGTCCAAAATGTCTTTATTAAAAAACTTTCGGGTTCAGGTAAAGTCATCGGTTAGACTCGCATAGGATCATTTAAGAGCAAGAGAGAGGTAAAAACGCGAAGGCCTTATAACAGCTATCGCACTGTGGGAATTAATTTAAATAAGGATACTGCAAAAACTATGATTGCTGATAAACTACAAAATAAACTATATTCAGTAGCTCGAGCAAGTACATTTAAATTGAGTAATAAGTCACCTTTTCGAATCGCCTTCACTATTCCTGAACCGATTCGTAGCAAGAACGCCTATTACAAATTCATCTTTACTACTGGATCAAGAATGATACGAAAGTCAACGTCAATGTCAACTTGCGATAAAATGTAAGTACTAAATACATACTAGAGGGCGCTGATATCAATCCCAATACACGATATCGATTCGATGACGATACGGCAATGTTATAACTCGATAGAACGTAAAAGTTCGTGTAGCTCTTGTTTATGGGGGCCGGGGTACTGCATTTATTTTATTATCCAGAAATCTCCATTATTAGCGGGCACTTCATGTTGCTGCAGTTTTTGTAGGGTTTTCTTTTTAGAATATTCAATTAATTGGGATAAGGGGAAGATGATGATGACGTATAACACATAATACGGCGTATTTACAAAAATAAAGGGGGTCCCCATACTTACAAGAAACGTTTTTTTGAACGTACAAACCCTGAAGAAAAACAACGAATATAAAAAATTGTCAAGTGTGAGTCGGGCTCGCGCTGCGCTGATTTGATTCCAAATTGAATTCAAATTAGAATAAGTATAATAATCTACTGACAGACACGCACTTTACCGGTGTTTTTTTACTCAACGTCCATAATCGTTGTAATTGTTGTAAGTTATACTCGTAAGCTCTTAAGTTTATAACCACTGAGGTTTCAAATAACAAGTGTTAAGTTTGAAGGTTATTTGTCAAGTATAAATTGGGGAGCAGCGCTTGAGGTGTAATGATTGTGGATAGAATTTACGAGTAAACCGCTTATATAAGGCATAAGTGACACAAAGGGGCCAATATGAATCAGTGAGCACTAGTTTTAAATATCTTTAAACCTATCATTATCGTTACATTACAGCTTGCGGATATTTTAAATTAGAGAACACTGATCTTTATTATTAAACTGTGATCAAATTTATCGTATATCTTATCACTTGTCCGTCACTTGAAAATGAGGTCAGACAGATACTAATACACTTATTAAGGAATTTATTAAAGACTAAAACTAAACAAGTTCAAAAAAAATTAGAAAAAAAAATTGGTTGCCATTAACCTAAAACAAAAAAGGATTTAAATCAAATAATGAATATGTAAGGCTACCTTAGCTTTCAAAGGTTCTATTGTTACTGGAGCTTTTTTTCCAATTTAGAGTTTCTACCAACGAAACGTATACGTTGTTTCTACCTCTTTTATATATTGTTAACGTTACTTATAGAAGCTGCCACCAACGGCAACATTATCATGACGATATAGAAGCCAAATGGACTAAAACAAAGCGGAATGAGCCCCTAACGGAAGTAGGGAAACAGCAATTTGAAATGAGAACCTTTTTGGATTAGATAATAATCAGTTTATTGCCATTAAAATCGTGGCGTCGTTTCGTCCAGGTTGGCTGGTGATTCTTATTTAGTTCAGAGTTCCGGGAAGGATGACGGGTTCTGGGATCACGACCGGGAGGACTGGTTCAGGCAACACGGCGGGTTCAGGCTCGATCTCGGGCATCACAACCTCCGGCAGCACAGCCTCCGGGAGCTGGACAGGCTCAGGGACCAGGACTTCCTCTTCGTGGATAAAGTCGAGGATGGGCAGCTCAGCAACGGCGAGGCCGGGTGCGGCTATCTCCGGCTTCTCGATGGCGACGGGTTGTTCGCCGATGATGGCTCCAGGAGCGTCGACGTTGACAATGATCTGCACCAGTGGCAGGGGGTTGGCGGCGGCTACGGCCAGGAGGGCGAACAGGGCGAAGAAGGTTTTCATCGTGATTGGCTATAAAGTGAAATAAAGGTACGAGTATGTAGGTAGGTACATTAAAGTAATAAAAGTAAACCGTCCATTCAAAAGTATGATTTGACCCAGTTATCGTTCATCATCATCAGGTATAATCCCAGTCCGCATGTTAATTGTTTGCCAGTATTATTTTTAACTGTGCTGTTTCTCTGTAATGTTTTTGTTTGGTGTACAAAGTGTTTTGTATTATATTGTATTGTATAATATGAGAAATAAATATATTCACGGAAGGACATGGTAATAAGCTTTTAAACGAGAATTGAGCCCAGTAAAACGGAATACAAAGGAATTCTAGAACTAAAACCTGCCTTTGAAACTTTTCACAAAATGTTGTATTAATCAATTATTTGCGCATATCTTGACAAAAATAAATCTAATGAAATGCGAGGTTAAACAACGAAAATATGAGAATTGCCTTGATGAAAGCTGCATTCGTACAAATCGTTACATTGTACAAATCAAAATGTTATTGTTCCATTTTATTTTTTAATAGTTAGTATTTTAAGGTAGGTTCCTAATCACTTTTATTAATTTTATATAAAAAATAATTACTTACTTTCAAAGCTTCTAGTTTTTTGTTTAGCGAGGAGGAAAAAGTTCCTTCAAGCTCTCATTCCCAGAGGGGGGTAGACAAAGCTACAGAATTACCAACTCTATAAATTTGTTGATAATTCTGTTTCCACATTTTGCACCCTTAGGCTAACAATGAGATGCTTGCTTTATATCAGTTACGTAAAAAAAGTCACAAATAAGTAATTTTGTATTTTGCGAAAAGTTTCGGATAATAACCGACTCGTACCTACGAGTACTTTCATTTCTAGAAATAAAAATACACGTGTCTATATATATAAATTTAAGGACCCAAAAGTTTGATTTGAAACTAAAAAGTGTACTTATATGAATTCTTACCTTGTTGGTGCTAGTCCCAAAGAAACTAATGCAGTAGGTACGTTTTAGGCGAGTATTTATATAAAAACAATCGTAATAGTGGTAGATTACGAACTGCAACTGTTGTTACTATCAGATAAAGATATTAAAGTCATCAAATTTACAATGTTAACGTTAGTTATTGCAGGAAGTGAAAATGTATTTTTGAAATAATTATTATAGGTAGGTCTGATAAAACATAATCCGCAACAGGCTTGTGAGAACATACAGGATGAACCTCCTTTTTCCGTTCCGTAGTCAAACTAGGAACCCTCATAGTTTCGCCATGTCGTCCGTCCGCAGCCTAGCTCAGAGACTCTAGTACTAGAAAGCGGTAATTTGGCATGAATATACATATTAGTCACGCCAACAAAGTGGTAAAATAAAATGTTGTTTTTTTTTGTGTACAGTCAACAGCATAAATAAGTGATAATTTATGTACCTTGTCGCTTTCAATCGTTTCACAATTTTTTATGATATTTCAAACACGACGTTAAAGTGGCAAGGTACATAAATTATCACTTATATATGCTGTTGACTGTACCGTAGTGTGGTGTGTCGTTAGATAGGTCAAAAATATTGCGGGTTGTTTAAAGCGCCAATTTTTGTTAGAGTCAAGTGCCCCCTCTACAGCCTACAAATACTAAAAATCTGAATTATATCGTTAACGACAGCGGCAGACAAAGAATTTAAAAGAAAAAATATCACGACTAAGTAGACATCATTGGTTTTTAAGATACAGGCGATTAAACTGTTTAATGTTTATACATACTAAAATCATCTAAAACGGCACCAAATGACTTTAAATAGAAAATATGTTATATTACTTATATATATCGTTGAAATGCGTTAGGATAAATTAATTTTGTATTTTTATTTTTGTATTTTGTGTTTTACTTATTTATTTATTGATACAAAATCCACAGCATAGTAAATAAAATTTTAATAAATAAAGTACTACGTTTACACATCACTGGCCAGTTACGGATTCACATTTAATATTGTAACTGTTAAATAATACACCACAACATTACATTCACCCAGTACGACTTTGAAAAAGTAAAAAGAAAACAAATAATAAACAGACATTTTGGAATAAATAGAAACAGACATAGGTAATTCAATGACGACGTTCGTTTCTATTTTCAGACTCGTATCTAAATACAAAACAGAAAATAAGAGATAAACTTAATCGATTTTTTGTTTTGTATAGACCTTAGTTATCATCATAAGTAGGTAGAATAAAAATAATTAAATATGTAATTCAAACCAATTTTTATGATTGAAATCATGCAGAAAAGGAAATTCGGCTTTATAAAACATGAGTAAAAGAGCATTAGAAACCTACAAACATACCTATGTGGAAAACTTAACAGATTAAGCACGAGCATGAAATGAGCTTTAAATATTCGTGGCGTTCACCTTCACCAACAGGTACGAGTACGAGTACACATACACGATTTGAGATTTGAAAGCTGTCAAAATGTATTGACTAACAGCAGATTAGCATGGTCTGTTAAAGGATCATGCTAAGTATACCGAATTGCAAAATAGAACTCTCTTGGAAGGCCTTCTCCTCCAAATATTTTGGAAAACGTTACCTACGTGTAATAAATAAAATATTTAAGTACTTAAAAAGAAACAAGTGCCAACCTTTGTATGGCCGCCGTGTAAGAAAGACACTCTGTATCCAAACCGTATCGAAGAAAATGGGGTGTAACAATTTTGTATGAGGGATGTGGTGCCGTTCGCGCCACCGCTCATACAGATGGGAATACTACTATTTTGGCTATACCTTTATGCATGCCAATTTCTATGGATAAATTACAGACCGTTTTGGTAAATGGAACATATTTATTTAGAAGATTTCCACTACTAGACAGTCTCCAAAGAATTTTAGATAAGTAATACTTGCGCTGATTTCTCAAAACAAAACGAATAGTACCTATTTGTATCATGGTCTAAGCCTTAATCAACACAATTACATGGAATCGAATAGTCATTTGAATAAGAAACAGCTGTATAACAGTGTACCATCTCGAAACTCTCTAGACAATCTTGTTCTGAGCGGATTACCTACATTCGACTGCCCACGCATTGGAAAAGTCGGAAAAGTCTATCCATCCGGTGAGTATAACCCATACATTAATCCTGCACATTTCCCCGCTGGTCGAGTATCGCCGCTCGTTAAATTTGTGGCGTGTTGGAAAGGCCGTGACAGGCGCCGAGCGGCGCCGCGCGGCGCGCTTCTACCGCGTCCCGTGGAAACTGTGTCAGATCGCGCCCTCTCTCAGTAAAAGTACTTTCTTCGAGCCGCTTTCGGAAACTCGTCTAGAACGAATGAATTTCCTCGCTTTACTAACCTTGTGCGGTGTGACATAAGGCTCTCGCCTGCACATGCACTATAATTAGAACCGTGGGTTTTATAGCCTCTTGGGAACCGGTGGTTGCCGATCGGCGGCGGCTATACGAGTACACGCCTCCTCAGGCTCGTGACACTCGTGAGAACTAACTGATCTTCGCCTTACTGGACTACTAAAATCAAGGGATGTTTAAATATAAACAAAACATAAGAAAGTATTCAAAATCATAATTAATATATTTTTCACACGTCCCTGTGAAAGGTTGTTTATTTATATAAGTAGGTACGAGTTGTGATAAGATAGAACAACCACTGAATATTTTCGTTAACTTATTTCGTTTATGATACTCATCAGTATGTCATAAAAACGTAACACCCGTTTATACTTGCCGCAGTTTATTGTGGCCGAATAAATATGTGAGTACCTAGTACATCAATATTTACATTTACGAGTATACTAAGATACTTAGGGGCTTGGGAAGGGTTTTAATGTTATAATAATAATGATATCTTGGACCTAAACTCCTTGACCAGTTGCTTTGATTTGATTGAAAAAAGGACTGTTCAATATTGGTTATGCTAATAAATGTCATTTAGATACAAAGTACTATTTGAGAAGATACATTTTGCTGACATTGTTACGGGCAGAGTTCGAGTTAAAACCAGCACAATGTCATTTGATGATCTTGCTTGTGTGTCTTGATAAAGCGCGTCAGCAAGACAATCCATTTGCATAGATGAGTATAATATGTAGTTAAAAATGTAACAAAGCACTTTTTTTTAATAATCTTTGTGTGAAGTTGGGTTCTGTCATTAAAAGCAAATGCAATGCAAAGCATGTCCGTACAAACGATTTTCTGCGTTTCCTTTCCTGATTATGGTTCACATTAACAATGCCGGGGCAGTGGCGGTATTGTTCGAGATTTTGGTTGTTATTTATTTATTTATATATAAACTAGCGACCCGCCCTCGCTTCGCTTCGGTTTATGTGAGTTTTATGTACCTAATCCAGAATTAATTGTACATAAAAACCTTCCTCTTGAATATCTATAGATACAACCCGCATTAAAATCCGTTGCGTAATTTTAAAGATTTAAGCGTACGCACAGAGGAACACACGGCGGGAAACGACTTTGTGTTATACTGCCTACCCGCATGTAAAGAAGATAATATGTGTCGCTAAAGCCTCACCAGAACAATATGCTCGTAAACCCTTCAATGGGGTCGCCACTAAAACATTTTTGTTCTGTGTTTCGTGAATTGCAATGATAGTTTATGAACTAATTTCGGGAATATGACGAGGTTTTTTTATTTTTCTGGTCAGGCTTTAATTCAATCTCGTGGCTTCGTCGTCAATACTATTTTTGTTATTTTACGATGCGCCCCGATATAAAATTTCTTCTAGTATGAGTATTTTCGCTAATCCAGCAATTAACCAAATAGAAATTCGTAGTTAAGTACTCTGTACTAGTCGGATGTGCAGTTGCCGTTTCGCTTGCCGCAGCTCGCCTTGGCGCGGTGGTGATATTTGCAACAAAAATGCACTTTAGTGAACTGTCACAATAAACTTCAAACTGGACATCAAATGACAAGTATGACAATAACAATGGCAGTCACAATGACAAGTATGCTCAACATTTTTATTGGGTGACTGTACATTTTTACCGAGTTAGTTGAATGAATAAATTCAAAAACTTATCTATGAGCCAAATTATAACTGGTTTCTGTCTGAATCGTCCAAACCAAATCTAACCGAAAAACAAACCTCTTTAGCAACGTGCATTATTTGAATCATTTAGTGAAATTATGCTCTTATGTACTTATGGACGCTTTTAATCGTTGTATTACTAAAGATAAAGGAAGTGAAATGACTACCTTTTACAGAGAGACCAGAACATGACTATCCACTTCTAACATGTTTTTTATTTCTCTATTATATAAGAGACTAAATCTGGATTGATCATACATATTTTTATAACATAATATCCCGAAACTATTTAGAGGAACACGAATTTGTGAATGTGTGAATACTAATCATGTTTTATTTAGAATTTACTTCGAAAGAATTATTTTCTTCAAAAAACAAACAGGCTCGACAAGGCCTGTTCGTTTAAATTTTTAACTGTGCTTTTGATTCGTCGTCATGACACATGAACAAATAAAATGCGAATTTCCCTATTTTTTCCATAGCAATAACTTATTACCCCAAATATTCTAAATTAGAAAATATAGCGCGTTCCGGTAGGAAACTTTCCGCTCGCCCATCACTAGTTTCAGTACATTTACACTGAATCAACGACTGGCAAGACGTGTCGCTGAGGCCTTTGCCAAACTCTTGTCCAGACAAAGGATACTATCGTAAAAGACCCGTTACAAGAATTAAAATAAAGGGTGGACTCAAAAATTTGAACATTTTATGTGTCTGGAGCTGGAAACAAAGAGTCGTTTAACTGTTTCGAAGGCCAATAAATATTTTAGAACAGTTTTTAGCGAGTCTTCGCACACGTGTGGATTTAGGTCACGAACGATTCCCTATCGAATGACCACCATAAATCGTCTGGCCTTTGTTCTCTCCCAAAGGTCAGCATTTTGACTCAAAAACAACGCAACAAAACTATGTCCTAGGCCAAATCTGATTAAGTCAGTCTCGTTTTTAACCTAAAGCATCCTTTGTTCTTACGGGGTCTACTTTTTTTTTTAATTTATCCATCGCATAGGGTATAATTAACAAGTAAATAGAATTTCATGCTTTTAATTACCCCTAAATCTATATGACAACACAAGCCGTAATTTTTTCTAAATATCCAACCATGGTATGACGGACTTGTACCAACTTAGTATATTTCTCTTGATATATTCGTTTTAGCATTAAAGTGAATTAAAAATCATAATTACACGTTATATTTGCCGAAACACAAGCTTTGGACTTGTCTCACACTGTGAAATTAACTTTTTACCTAAATTGGGAAAGTGATATTTATTTATAATTTATCAAAGTTGTCTGTATTGTGTGTCAATAATACCATCTCTTGTAAATTATTAAATTTACAAAAGCCCCTCAGCGCGCTGCGCCGGGCGGCACCGAGGCAGCGCGCGCGCACGCCCGCCGCTAGGGCGATGGCGTAGCGCAGTTGCGCGTAGTCTTTCCACTCCGCGGCAAATTTCGCCGCTCTCGCCCACTGATCTACATTTCACTTCCAATATGGGTCAATAACTGCCCACGCTCAGCCCCTCTGAGCGCGGCCATTCACCTCGCGACTTCGACTCATTGTTCGCCAAATGTAAAGCGTTGCTTGAGGTCGACGACCGGCGATGGTGTTTGCTGTCAGCGCAAGTCTTCCTCGAAAGCCACTCGACACGCTATCATCAGTGCCGCAAACACAAACATCCTCTCGCCATTCGAGTTTAAACCTTTTGTTTACATTTGACCGGAAGATACCGTATCTTGTTTATAATTGAGATGAACATGTTAATTTGTTGAGTAATATAGCCTAATACTCTCATTGATTTAATTAAAAATATGGTATGGTATAGTACCTACGGTTAAATATAGGACTAGAACAATTAGTGCCTGAAAAAGTTTTTATAAGATGATTGTGTGCTGTTGCTATGCAAGCATCTACTGTCATTCATCCAATAAATATCTTGTTCATAACTCTATCATCGACGTAGTGTTTCATGTCAAAATCTATTACCAAACGCGCTTATGATACAGGGGCACTATTTTACTCGGGTTTAACCTGATTGCTTTTTACACGTCATCGTATTGTCAACGTTGATGACAGCTCGTTTTTACTTAACGGTAATGGCGGCAGAGTTGAAAACAATCACTGTAGCAATACATGTACAGACAAAGTAGAATAAGGCCCCGATTGACCAGTCCAGTTTCATTCCAAGTAGTTGATAGATTGTGTTTATAGATTTCCTTTCAATTCGAAAGAAATATTTCTTCTGTAGGTATCTATAGGTTGAGGCAAAAGGTTTGAGTGTAGGAAAAAAATACCAAACAACAGCTTATTTTGAGGACATATAACTTCAGTCTTCTATAACCCTTTATATACAAAACTAGCGGACGCCCGCGACTTCGTACGCGTAGAATTAGTTTCCCAGTACTCCCCCTTTTTTTCGCGTTGGGGGTCGATTTTCGGAAAATCCTTTCTTAGTGCTCACTTACATCATGAAAGGAACACCTGTACCAAATTTCAAGTTTCTAGGTACAGTAGTTTCGGCTGTGCGTTGATATGTCAGTCAGTCAGTCAGTCAGTTTCTCCTTTTATATATTTAGATAAGCCTAAGATATTTTAAAAAGAAACGAATCAGTTCAGAACAAAACACAATTTAAAAATCGAACGTCATCAAAGTTATTCCATCACCTCTACCACACTTTCTTTGTAAATTTTCCACAAAAGACGTATCCGAATCTATTTATGCACATCTCACAAACTATGACGTAGTGAATTGATGAGCAGAATAACGTACAGCGATAACTGAATATTTAAAAGCAAGGAAAGTGGCGCGCTGAACGGCGCCTGAGCATCATCCGAAGTGTCACGTTGAACTCTTACATAAGCATTTCGTGTGCTTTCGAAAAGACCAAATGGGGATTTTGGCCATGTCTTGAGTGAACAATGTTTTTTGTACATACAAATGAACATCGTTGAATTACTCGAAGTCCTTTCACGCTATGACAAACAATAATAAAATAAAGCCTCTTTAGGAAACGCCGGGTTAAAAGCGGCATTATTGAGTTACTAATATACTTAATTTCTAATCCTACGGAAGTTTCCAAATTATCAAAGTACGAAACGAACCGAGTTTACTATTGTTTAAAATAGAATAATTACATTTTAATACTGGATGAGTAGGTAATAATTACCATAAACCAACTAATAACTACGTGAGAAAAAAAACAACCCAGAAAATTTTGCCATCGGAGTACCTAGTTAGTAGAAAACTGTTTTGCAAAAATTCTACACGCTATATCAACCAAACCATGCCACTGCTTACCCTACACATAAAAAAAACCGGTTGATTCAACTGAAGTGATTTCATAGATTCAACCCACGATTCAGAAGAAACGGATAAGTGACTAATATTCATAGTGGCTAAGTATTACTCGTAATGCACTAGAACGCTTATCAAGTCGGTACTTGTTGCTAAGTGTATTTAACGTGCACATGCTCGCACCGCGCCTCACCTCTGTTTTGGCCCGGGGCAGCAGCGGCACACGCGGACTCGTCGGTGGCCAAGGAGAAACACTCCGCTTGCTCCACATTCAAGTTCGGAGCCGATGACTCCCCGTGACCGCGTCCTCCTTACCGAGAGCTGCTTTATCTCGCCGAATTTCTCCACTGTTCCGCATCATCATGAACAAAAAGTCGAGACCCGTTCGGTGGAAGCGCGGCCTAGTTGCGACGCTGACCTGCCCACATAGCGCTGAGCAGCTCAATACCAGCTCACAGCACAATTTTGCACCCACAATGGTGCTAATTACGCTCGAAGAGGACAGAAATTGTTTGTGATGTTTGATAGAGTCGTACGCGTTCGATGTTAAGGGATAGTAGAATTTTTAAGCTCTTGAAGAAAAACTAGTTGTTCTAAAATATGAATATTTGATTCTTGTTATGTTTAGAATGTTGAAGAATTAAAAAAAGGATACTAATATTTCGTTTCGTAAAACTAATACCCTTGTACCCAAATTAAACCAGTGCATGTGTAGCCTAACATAAACTTAAATTATTCTATGTACCTACGTGACGAAACGCAGCTAATTGTTATCCTTAAAAATATGCCGAGTACTCAAAGTAGGTAAGTCACCCAAGCTCATAACAGAATTAACATTTTCAGTTATATTAACAGTTACTCGCGCAATTACATAATTTGTGTATTCTGCGTGTGAGCATGTTTCTCTGAAACGGCGCAGCGCGGGCGCAACCTGCCCGATCTCCAAATAAGCGGTTTCGTGGCTACCGTACGCCGAGCGCCTACTGACCGACTGAGCCCGCTCCATCATTACCATACTTTTTCACTTTCCGGTACCACCATTTAAATTGTAACAAACCACAGATTATAAACGCAGTATGACACCTTAATCATTTAAAGGATGACGTTAGTCTTTAAATTATGTAAACAAAAGGACCTATTATTTACAGAGAAGGGGCTTCTACAGTGTACCCGCATGCCGACAGCAGTTCTCTAACAGAATAAGCATTTAGGTAGATAATATTGATATTATATTTTGAAGATATTATTATTTAATTATCTGTAATTTTATTATTCACCATATAAGTTTATGTTAAATTATTAGTAAACTGTATTAAATTGTGGTTACGTTATACTCCGACTTAAATTTGTTAGTAAATAATTAATGACAATTCCTTGTTAGTAATCAATTGTTTACCTACCTACTAACAAACAACTAGGATATTGTTGGTTAGTGAATAACTTACTAGAATTGACGCGTTTCATCGTGTTATTATTATTTAAAACGCGCCGTAAAACTTGCCCGTGTCACCATTACCCTGGTAAACGCTAACGTCCATTTAACATAAACACATTCCAACTCCGGATCTACATAATTGTAATGCTAATTGTAATACCCTGTGGTTTCAACCATTTACTTTTATGTAATTGACTAGAATTAACATGCGTAACAAGCTATTTAAGATGTATTACAAGTAAATCCCAGTATACGTGACAAATTAGTTTAGTTTGGGATATTTGGTATTTTGGAAACGAATACACTTTTGGACGGAACCGCAGTTACCAAGTCGTAGTTTCGTGGTCCAAAATCATCACTTGATTTCGGTAAGAAATAAGTTTGAGTTATTTTTTTCAAAAAAATCATTTACTTACTATTTCTTTTAGTACGTACATCAATAAGTGTACGAGAGTCATAAAACGGAATATTAAATTTTTAGGACATATTGTCCTTTCTCTCATTTAGATCAATAGTATTCCTGATTCTGAATATTGCCCATTTCTTGAAAACAAGGGATTAGTAGCCTCATTAGCTACAACCTACAACTCTTGAAGATCACTTACAGTTGCCAAAGTTCGGGCCAACGTTACCGCATCGCTTAAGCCTCGGAACCAACAAAGTTGGAAACAACCTGCGGTCCATGGTTCAATGAACGTAGTAAACCGACCAGGTGCTAATCACCGCCGGTCTACCAATAAACGTTACTAAACACAGGTAAATTATTTAGTAATCAACTTTAATTACCTACTATTGGACTGCCAAGTATAAATAATAGCAACTATTTATAGAAAATTCATTATTCGATGACTAATGATATAAGGGGGTATGTTAACATGGCTCGTTTCGATCGTTTACTCGGAGTTAGCGTCAGGGTAAGGCTGAGGCGTTACTATACTGTTAACAGTTCGTATTATCGTTGATTATTAATATTCTGACCTTCTTAGATGAGATCCAAATTTATGTCAATTTATTGATATTTGATGGTCATTAAAGCGCGATGTGTGCAATACCGGAGGACGCAGGCGCGTCCAGCAGCTCGCGCGCGGGCGCGGGTAAATGTCGCGCGTGCGGCCTCCGCACTCACAAACGGCCTTTGCATTCGGCGCGGTCGACGACCCGCCTCAGGTTGTTGACCGGACCCGCATGTAGTTTTCACTTTCGTCCACAAAAGGATAACTGTACCACATAAGTCACGTGCATGCCCATGATTCAGCCGCAACGACTACTCCGCGTCGGTTCCTGAATCCTGAGAGGAATACGTTAACAGCGTCAATAAATTACCGAATTTTTGAATAAAGTCAAATCGATACAGTAGGTAAGTACCGTACCAAATCTATTAATAGTAACACCTGACATTAAAAATAAACGAACTATTCGCATGTAGGTAACTACAGCTTTACACGTTTAATTGTAGCTATTAACTCAAATTGGTTTTACGCGTAAAGTCGAACATACGCACTAGACCAATCGCCTGCGTGTTGCAGAGCTAGTAGGTTGTTGTACGGATGATGGCAGATGTCGCAAGTCGAGCGCTGGACCGGTGTCCTTTTGGTACATTTTGGGTACAATTAGGTAATTTCTGGTGTGGTGGTAGAGGGGAGCGATGCGTGGGGTTGTGGGCTCGGCGCTTGCGCAACCGGTCGTCGACTCGGTTATGTCAGCGCTTACGTAAGCGTCCCTCGCAACGCGGGGCAGCGCAGGCGCCAATTGTGCCCCGCGACCGTTTCGCACTTCTCGCGGACTATTTGCAGACGCCTGCGACTCGTTAGCGGTTCGCGACTAAAGCCAACATCGATTCGGTCGTTAATGCATCCGTTGTCTGAAGGTTTTTACGCAAATAAATTCTCGCTCGGTTTGATATATTTTATTTCTCTCCTTTTCCCTATTTGTACGCATTGCCTATATGGATGTAAACAGGCATCCCAGCTTGCCCGATTAAAAAGTGCGAGGTATCGTTGGATTTGTTTTATCCCACGAGTATCTTAATGTTTTTTTAAAACTAAGTATTGGACAATCTCAAAACACAGGCATTTTTAAAGCTAGATTTATATATAACTTGTAATTGTATAAGTTAGAGGGTTTAGCCACTTTTCAGTACTTTGGAGGTCAATTTCTCCCAACAAGTTGAGTTCGTGCTGCAAAGAAATAATACGTGTCTGGTATTTTAAACTACTCTCTAACATATATCAAAATCATCAAAATCGGAGCCGGACGGTTGGGTACCTTTCCTTGTAAGCAAAAAAAATTACTTCGATCCATTAATCCGTTGATTGTGAAAGCCTGACAAAGTAACAAACACACTTCTGCATTCATAATACAGTTGAGTTTAATTTAAATACAATCATTGACTGTTTATTGATTATTTACTGATTACGAAGTATTAGAAAACATTTAAAAAAAAGATAAAAGAAAACGGTAAAGCCGTTCTCAAGTTATAGCGTGAAAAGGAGAAATAAAGGTTCATTTTTTTTATTATATATAGGCTTATCTACTGCGAGAACGAATCTTTTAACATAATTTTCGATTGGGAAATACTTTATTTTAAATGAATATTAACTATTAACTTCTAAATATTTTATCCAAAATTGGAGGGCAGGCCGTGTGACAAAAAAGATTCTCTATACCGTAATCGTTATTAGCAGTTTAATAATTCTGAATGTAGAGGTAGACCTATTTAAATATTGTATAGTAAATAAATATTAAATATTGTATTTATTTTATATTAATATTACCTACTCATGCAACAAGTGGAAACCAAATCAAATCAAATCAAATCAAATCAAATCATTTATTGCGATCATGTTGTATACAAAAGGTCTTAGGTGTAATATTAAATTATGTTCAACATGAACCCTGCTAGGGCACAGCAATTTTAAAGATGGTGTAATAAACCAGCAAATAAACTTATATAATATCTTACATTCTAAATTTTATAATTATACTCTAATATTTTATATGCATTGCATAAATTAATAAAACTAAATAAAATATTAATTCTAATTAAAAAACTCTTGAAGGGAGTAGTATGCCTTAATTAACAAATATTTTTTGAGCTGTAATTTAAACTGATTGGGGTTTTCTAAATTTTTAATTGAGCTAGGAATATTATTATAAATTTTTATAGACATTGCGAATGGGCCAGAATGGATCATTAAATTTGTAGAGTTGAAAAGGGAGTAGCTAATCTATTTCTTGGTCGTAAATTTTGTGGGCGAGAATATTGAGGGAAAAGATACATATTATTTAAACTACTCTTGCCTCTTCTTGTTTTTTTTTACTTCTCATCTTTGTTTAAGGGCTATTCGTTTATGCAGATGTTGACAATTAAACTGTCGATTCGTCATATTTTAGAGAACGGTACGGCAAGAGATATGTGGTCCACGGAATTAAGATTATTAATCATCGTCGACGGAATAGCTACCTATACATATAAATGTACAAAAATTAAACATGCCCGCAAAACATACTTTTAAATGCCTTAACAACATTGCGTAAAACCCGCAAACCTATTAAGTTTAACCTTTCGTTAATCGATTAAGCTAGTATCAAACTCATTGTGGCTGAGAACAAAATGTGCCCTAAAGGAGTAATTAAGATATGGTCGGGTTGCCGTGGCGGAGAAGGGGCTGCAGCTTGCGTCAGCGCAGTTGGAGAGCGGCCGGACTCAACGCACAAGGTTGCAGAGGTTCAATGCTCTACAAAAACGACACCCGACCCGCTCCGGCGCCGCGCGACCGCCGCGGCCTGCCGTAGACCCCTCTGCTACGAAGCGTAGACCACAGGATAACAACACTTACCAATTGGCAATTCTACCTATCCCAAATATCACAAGAGGACGCTCCACTAACTAAAATAGACCGTTGACTTTAATTCGCTGTCGTTAGGTTTCATTAGATTACTTCCTACTGCTGAAAATATCTATCTTGCGAGTGCACACAACTAAGTTACGATTTCTGATTTAATAGTCAGGATAAATAGTAGCTGCGATTCACGCTCAGCATTTATTCCGTAAATAACTAAATTAATTTGTATTAAATTGCGCAATTTGGATTCCCAGCCAAGATCAGCAATTACATTAGAGTCATAATATATTAAACGATTTAGACTTCTTGCTAGCTTGTGTTGGAATGCATTCTGCTGATTTTAAATTAATAGCCTTAAGAAATTAGTCACAACTGTGTTTTAACATAATTAGGTGGTTATGTTTTGTTCAATAGGTATTAATACCATTTTTAAATAAAACCGAAAGATACTTTATAGCTAAGTATCTAATGTGTTTATTGGTCAGTAAAGATGGCCTTAGCACAAACAGTATGAAAACCATATGATGACAAAGTAAAATAGATCTAATTTACTTATAGCTATGAACGGATGAATATGATAAGTTTTTGCTTAAGCTAACAATAGGGATTTGTTATCTGACTACTCCGGGGCAGTTCGGTTTACACCGGCACCAGAGGCCTTCAGAAGAGGCCGTCGTCCGAGCACGTCTAATGTGCCAACCCGCTTCACGTCAACGTTTCGCAATTTTATAAATAATTTTGCCTCTGACCTTTATGTGCCACCAAATTTAACTCGATTGGTATTCCTGTAGCGACGATGTGTGCTTTTCGTAACATGTGTTTCGGCGCAAGCGCGGCGCAGCCGTGACCAACATACCTACAGCTCCCGCGCGCCTTGCAGGGTACAAATCGTTTTCGTCACTTAGGAGGTTGTACGAATCTGGCTGTTATGAATTATCGTGTGAAAGTTTTTTGGGGAACAATGTCCTTACACAAAACAATGAATTTGTTTTGTATGTTAAATGCGTTCTTTTGTTAATACTGTTTGCTCGTTTTTGAAATCGTTTTTTACCATATTTGTGACCTATGTGATACTGTGTGTGGACGAACTGGCGAGATAAAATATATTGTATTTGTCTTTGTTATCAGAACAAAAGATTGTCTTGTTAATTGATTAAAATCCAGTCACCGCGATAGCCTTTTATAAACAATTATTATTCCAAAAGGACATTTATATCAACAAACATTGAACTGCAGTAATCTATGCGGGGATGATCTCACAGTACGATAAACGGCATTCCTAGTCAAGATCATCAACCAGGATAAATCTTCATAATGCGGGAAAGACCTCCATGATAAGGTCGGTAAGGTCGGTTGCAGTTAATAACAACTATTTATAACTATAGGGTCATATTTATTGTAATACCAAACAAAGCTGATCGGTAATCTTTGTTGACGCGAAGCGAGCCCGTGTTTTGGTAACAAAGCCATAAACGTTGACAATTTCTCCGCTCACTTTGCTTATGCTGATGTTCGGCAAGAGACCGTAGAAAGCATCCGAGTGCTTATACAACTCTTTATCGCCGCACGCACCAGGGCCCGAGATCACCGAAATCTTTGCCGATTCGCGATAGCAACTGCTTTGGCGGAGTTCACTGACCCTCTTGGCCCGCTCTACTAAGACCAACGTTTCTCCGCAATAATATCGGCAATATCTATACGTTACGCCCATAGGCTGAAAACTCGGAATTAACTTTGGTTAGATAATGCCTATTGCCATAATGTCGAAATGTTAACAAACCAAATAGATATTTTATAATCTAGCCGTTAAATTCCAACAGAAATTGCGGGATTATAAATTGTTGGTAGGTTGTATTTCCTATTGTTTGTTTTTGTGAAACTTTAGGTATATATAGTTTTATGAAACAGTAAGGCGTTCGTAGGTTTTTGAGGTATTAATAAGGTACCTACTTAATCAATGTGCAAATGCTATGTAAGGCAATTGGTATTTCCCTAAAATAAGACCTGTCTCGAATCCAAACGGAAATATTGTACTATTCCCGAGGAAATAGTTTAAAGTATACGCAGTCTAGAGGATATGGTAATCTAGCACCCTTTTTGCTATGAGATGGCCTTAGGTTGCCGATAATTTCATGCATTAAGTACAAATTTTTAGACCTCAGCTCATGCGTAACTAGGTATTTATTTTTGGCGGGAATTGAACCTTGTTCTAATAAGGTTGCTCAGTCATCGTCTCGTCAATATTTGAGGATGAAAAGGCTGCTAAGTAAATTAAGTTAAGCTAATTACATCTTTTTAATATATCCTAAACCTATTTATACACGCCCACGGAATTTTCGTAAAAAACTTATCAATTCTGTGCAATATGTTAAGTATCTATACGGAACGAGCGCCAGTAGCCTAAAAGTAGTTTTTTTTTTTTAAACTGACGTCTAGAGTCTAGACAAGGCATTAAAACTTCAGACTAAAACAACAAAAAAATTTGATGATTTAAGAAAAGATGGAGCCGAAACCTTCTGATGGTTGCGATCGGTAACTCGTACTTTTTGGAGGTTGGCTCGAGCGAGTCATTTATAATACTATCTACTTAGTTTATTTATTTATTGCAGACCTTGTAGATTTATATACTTTTCAAAAACTCCATTTCTTTGTTTCGATTATGCATAATTATTGTAAACATTCCTTTAGTGGTGGTAGGACCTGGTGCAGGGTCCGTCCGGGTCGCTACCACCATCTTATCCATTAACCCACCGCCAAGCAGCAGGGTTCGCATTGTTGTGTTCCGGTGTAGGGATAAGACAACCGTTGAAATTACTAGTATAGAGGCATTTCATCTCAGTCCTCAGGGTTGGCAACGCATTTGAAGTCGGGCCGTATTAATAAACTCATCTTGACTGGGAGGCCCGTCACAAGATACGTCAAACTAAACACCAAACCATAGAACACAGTCAATTTTGACGCATCTCGAGACGAGCATTAGAGTTGAGATCAGATTATCAATACGGGAATTAGGATTGCAGTTTTAAGATTATAGTCTTGAGATTTAAAATGTCTATGGGTCTCAGATCCCACTTACCATCAGGTAGCCTGAGTGCTCGCGTGCCTTCTTATTGCCATAAAAAAAAAAAAAAAAAAAACTTATGTACCCTTTTATAATGGCTACAAAGTTAGAGGTCTTAATACCAATTTTATCTCCTAGGATGGCGCCAGACTAGATAGTGATTAATTACTTCCCGTAGCTCGTTTATATTATATGACAAAGTTTTTGCTCGGAGTATCAGGAAGCGGGCGGGCGAGGCTCCGGCGAGCAGCGCTACCGGAACGGCTAGGTCCGCAGCCTTTCACGCACTTAATTTGGCAGGACCCCCTTCATGCCGCGCCCTCCTCGCACGCTGCCCCAACACCGAGAGAAAGTAGCTAGCCTACGCAATGCTAGGGTCGACGACCGAACTCGAAAATTCTTACTTCTGACGAAAAGTGACACACTACCTCCGTTCATTTTATATTCAGTAAGTGTGGTCAGTTTCTTGCACGGCCGATGAATGGGCAATGCGATTAGGTCAGCCTGGGTTAGCACTGCCTATTGTCCGGAGTGCCGGTGGCGTGCACGTAGTAACTCGCCCACGCCCATTCAAACCCGTGAAATAGGCACTTACATGGTTATGCCTATCAAAATTCAATATCATTACATTCAAGTTGGTCACATCAGGTACAAATAATGTAGCATTACTTGAATACAAATATTTCCTTAATAGTCCCGATTAAGACGGCTCTCGAAGACGTACTAAAAGAACGAGTTTACTTAACCCCAGTTAGCACCCTCTCCACGGTCGTCGAAAGTGGAGTGGAGCAGAACAATCAACCGTGGCCGGACAAAGCCGCAAAGATAATGTAATACCTACTCGATACATAGCAACATTTTATTTTAGTACATGATTTACTATCTTTTACTAGAAAGGTAAATTCGGAAGTATGCAGATAGACTATCATCCACTGTTCGCAATCTACCTTATAACTTCAAAACAAAATTTCGCAAAGCTTGAAAATAACAATAACTCAACAGCTTCACTACCCTACTTACCTACATCAAATAACACAACATCAAAGACATAGACGTCTTGCAAGACAATAAAAACAAAATGTTACGTGCCGAAAGGGCTGGGAAAGTCACGATTCGTGAATGATTGGCGACGTAAAAAATAACCGTATTAAGAACATAACTGAATTGTGCTCCACTTGTCTACAGAGCGCATGGCAACGAGGCTGCTAGATCGAGTTGAGTGTTGAGACACGCATATTTTTATCGCAGTGCGTATCGCTCATCCGGCCGACTTGGTATTGTGACGCTTACCCGTTGAGAATTGGCCTTGTTTTATTGTCTTTCGATTTTCTCACCATTCTTTAACTTGTTCATTATTATCTGACGCATCAGACCTTGCCTTGAGTAGTGATGGTCCGTTTTTACGCTTGTTTGTTGACATCTAATCGGTTATATCCGATCATTACCAGCAACTATTTTTTGTGTAAGAACAAAAAAACTTATGAAAAACTAACCGTAGGTACCTTTTGTACAGGTCGAAATTGTTAAATCGTCAGTTGTTAAACCGAATAGAAATAATAGAAAAATAACTGAACTGTAGATATGCTTAGGTACCCTACATGTGTTACTAATAATGTTGTTAAGGTAATTTACATAATAACATACATTCCTACTATCTAAATTATATCCATCGAATACGTAGTATTCTTAATTTGTATTCTATTCATAATACCCTGTAATATGCCTGTGCTTTTTCGGTAATTTAGGAAACGTCATCAACTCATCACTTCATTCATTTTTAAACTTAAGAATAGAATAAAGTCACGATGGTATATTTGTGTACCTGATAGGTACGATGGCCAAGGCGAAACAATGGTTTACCAGAAAATTGCGAACAATTACTGATGCATAAGCGGTATCACAATCATGGTGGCATTTCCTTGAGGGGAAGTATTAATCCGTTTATACTATCTTAATGGCTTTGTTTCTGCAAAACGTGTAACAAAGATTCCCAAATAAATATATTGGCTTATGCCTCAGTATTTTTCGCGATTTTCTGGTCGATATTTTTGGGATATCGTCTTGATATCGTCTCTCTTCAACATTTTTAAGGCCCTTTTCCGACGCACCACATTTCGAACGCTTCCGATCTTCCCTCCCTCTCTACATTAGTGTCCTGTTCAGATCACACTACCATACAGAAACGCAATAAAATAAATACAACCGATAGTTAGAATAAATAAAATGATCCATTTGGTTGTAAATGCCAACAAAGGTAACATGTATTACTAGGTATATCAAAAATAAAAATTAAGTCGGTTTTTAAAACAGGGACTATAAAGAAACTTTTCTTTGACCACACTACACTTCTTAAGACTTAGAACTATTCCATTTAGTAACTGAAAGTCGCGTTGACTGGAAATAAACATTTTAGAGCAGCAGCACAGTTTACGTATCTCTTAGGTCTCTCGAAAATGTACACAAAATTGCACAGCGTAGGTAAGGTACCTCAGTACGGTAGGTACACATCTACGCAGTAAACTTGTCGGGCGACAGGTTTCTAATCTAGTGTGAATTTATTGTATTGGCTTGCATGAGGTATGTGAGGTCCGCACGCGAGTCGGCCGCGCACGTGTTGGAGCTCGCGAGCTCCGCCATGGAAAATCACAGAAAACAAGGACACAATGCAATGGTTCATTCAACCGGACGTTATTATTCAACGAGCGCACTATGATGAAACTACACAGATCTTCATTATTATTAACAAAGAACGTTTCGACATATTGGAACACGTAAGACCGCAGCGCACCTAGGGCACGGCACGTTCGAGTGACACCCGAAATTTGAGCCCTGAATCGAGGTATTGTTAAACAAATTGGAAGACTACTAGCGTTTAATAATAAGGTCAAAATATTATGTCTACCACCTTCAGTACAATAATAAAGTTAAGTGACGATCGATTGGCATGATTTATGGAAGACAGACGTTCGGTTGGCATGTCGGCTGGTTACTGAAAATTACTCTACTGATCTGAATAACGAGCTCTGGACAGATTTGAAATATTTTTAGAATGGTTTGATTCTATTTTACAACGTAATAATTTGTCCTGTTTAAAAGCATGGCAAGCAAGGAATATGACCGGCCTTGTATTTAGCTTCTTCAGTTTGCTCCAATACCTACTGAGCTAGCCGCATAATTACTTAAAAATTACTTCATCGCGACTTTGTGTTACGCCCACGCTAAATATTTCACAATTTTGCGAATATTATCTGACTGCCGAGTCCGGGGACGCGATGAAACAATTTAAATTCAAATAAATCCGTTTATTCAATATTAAACGGACGTAAAATGTATGTTATTTTAAGTTCAAATCAAACTATTTCGTTTTTGATTTGAATTGTTTTTATATTCAAGCAGCGATACATAGGTAACCACTACTTATAAATAGCAATAATAAGGGTCCTAACATTTCGAGAAATTTCATTTTCAATCGTGTGGCATTTCAGACGTAGATATTACGATTTTAGAAATGTTGACCGTTCGATTTTATAACTTTCGATATTTTGGACGATATTTCAACTTTAGATAGTTATTAACTTTGGATATTTATCACAAAGTTCAATTAACTGTGAATATTTTAATCATTCGACATTATTAACGCGTGGCACTTTAATCATAGGCATTTCAGAGGAAGTAGGTATTATGAATATTATGATTGTATTTGTTTTGACCGTTCGATATTGCAACTTTCGATATTTTTACTTTAGATATATTAACTTTCGATATTCAAATACGTACCCATGTTATAGAAAATGTTTATTTTTTTACTTCCTAGTTTGTTCATAATATAACGAGCATTTTTGGCGTGGTTTTTTTCTATACTTACATAAAATTAACAAAAACATGCACCTAAGAAAATATTACTCATAAATTAAAAACCGCGAATACATACCGCTCAATGGATAGTTGAATAATCCCCATACGGGAATAAGTTCATCAATGCACATCCTTTTGTATTGAACGTTTGTTATTTTTGTGCAATAAATTACATGCATAACGTGGGGATTTACCTATCCTATATAGTCTTGCAACAGACGTCTTAACGGTTTTGATAAAGATAGATTTAAGGTTTGAGTAAAACTTACGTGAAAATAAATTGTGATGGAAGACTACTTACTCTTGAAATAAAAATCAAATAAAGAACAGATGATTTTAAGGAAAAGATAAAAAAACTCGGGCACTTCTACACGTCAAGAATCTACCAGCGCTTCCTAAGAGGAGACCACTGAGAAGAAACGACGCAAGAAACTTAACAGTTAGTATTTTCTTAAATATTAATTATGACGATGATAATACTTAAAACCTGGCATTATATCAAACAATATATAACAATTATTATGCGTACTTGCGCAGGAAAATTTGAACTAAGCAGTTTATTTTATTTTATTTGAATTTATACCAATTGCATATTTAGTTTTCGTAAAAACAATACTAGGCTTAATTAAACCCAATCGCCTTGGAGAAATCTCTGACAACCCTAAATAACCTGGCATTATTATGCATGCCGGAGAGTCAAGCGCAGCCAAAACCGCCGCGTGATGGTGTAACCGCGTGAGTGCGGTAGTAATGGACCGGGTTCGATCGCCGACAAAAGCGAAAGTGCGTTCACTGGGACATCGACCGCTCCTGCGGACCCTGCCCGCGGGACCGGCGCCCGCGCACGCTCCTCAAGGGCCGCGGCTTATGCGAAGCTAACACACGGAAATCACTAGGAATAAGTACCCTTGATATGGACACACATCAAAAATGTATACTAATCAAAAATATCACTTTTGATATTTGGCAATGTATGTACCTACTGCGTTTCAGTACCTACATTGCAAAATACCAATCATTACATAGTATAAAACAAAATCGCTTCCCGCCGTCGACCTCTCATAAGTACGTGTAGATCTTTCAAATAACCTACGTAACAGATTGTAATACGGTTTTCATTAATAAATACAGTGATTAAGAGGAAGGTTTTTATGTATAACAAATTCTGGTATGTACGTGTTACAGAAAACTGACAACAACCGAACCGAAGCGAGGGCGGGGCGGGGCATTTTATAAACCTCCTCCTTTTTTGAAGTCGGTTAAAAAACAGGTTTAGAGCGACTCGCGCACCGCGAGTTCCGTACCTCCCGAAAGACTATAATCAAGCTGAATTAGCCAAAATCAATCAAATTAGAAAATAAAAAAATATGACTGAGTGCGAGTATAGTACGTATAGTAGTATTATTTAACTTAAGAGCTTTCAAATTATTATCACATGATAGAAAGGTTTAAAAAAATACATCTCGGCTACTCGGCTTTTTTTCTTTAAAAAATAAATACCTGGTCCGAAATTCCTAATTTCTATTGAAGAATTTATATATGTATATGAAGGTTTTGTTTGGACGACTATACATAAAAAAACATAAGTCAGCCCGGTCACGTTAGCCGTTTTAGATAAAAAGGTTCTTAACAGACGGATATAAAGTAATTTATAGGGGTTCCGGTTGTCAGTATTTGGTACAGAACCCTAAAATTCAACGGAACAGGTATACATATATCTATTACGGGTCCAAAGATACAGGATGGTCATTTATTATTAGATCACGTGACTTTTCGTATCTCGTCCGCAATTGGTTTTTAACGAAAGGAATAGAAACGCTTGTTAGCGTAGTGCATGTTGGCAGGGCCCTCTGGCCCGTTTATGGAGAAGAGCTCTATCTGTAAGATGCAATATGCTCGCCCGCAAGTTTGCTCGCTGCTCCAGGGAGGTTAAAATCTTGATATTTAAAGCATATTGCCAGAATTTCTACACGAGCAGCCGAAGCCGCAAGCGTGAGTGTGGGTAAAGTTCACGCAGAGAACCCTGAATATGTTAAGGGTGAAATACAACAACGCTTTCAGGATGCTAATAGGGCTGCAGCGATATTCTAGTGTATCCGCCGGTATGTTTGCAGAGCCGTATACCGATGGCTTCTACGCCTTTATTCGTAAAAGGGCCGCCTCCTTTATGTCCCGTGTACGTGGCAGCACTAATAGCATCATGGCAGTTGTTGCCAGCAGCCAGGACTGCCCTTACCAGAGGTATTAGGTGCACCTGCACGAGCTGGGGGTGTAGGGTAGTCTGGGCTGTTGCGCTGGCATTTGTTTGGGGCTGCCGCGATATTGTAGTGCATCCGGTATGTTTGTGGAGGCACATACCGATGACTTCTAGTCCATTATTCGTAAAAGTGCCGCCTCCTTTATGCCTCGTGTACGTGGCAGCCCTAATCGCATAATGGCCGTTGTTGCCAGCAGCCAGAACTGCCCTTACCAGAGGTATTAGGTGCACCTGCACGAGCTGGGGGTGTAGGGTAGTCTGGGCTGTTGCGCTGGCAATTGTTTGGGGCGGCCGCGATATTGTAATGCATCCGGTATGTTTGTGGAGGCACTTACCGATGACTTCTACTCCATTATTCGTAAAAGGGCCGCCTCCTTTATGTCCCGTGTACCTACGTGGCAGCACTAATAGCATCATGGCAGTTGTTGCCAACAGCCAGCACTGACCTTACCAGAGGCACTGGTTGCACCTGCAGGTGATGGGGGGTGTATGGTAGTCTGATGTTGCGCCGGCAATTGTTTTATTTGTATTTTAATATTTGTTTTTGTTTTATTTCTTTCTTTTTAAGAATTAGTTAGTATTTTGTTTGACTACCACAATTTATGGACCGATTTTATGATCTGAAATACTTACATGATTTCAATTTCAATTATCAATAGACCACTGCTTAGCACCCTTTGGGTACGGCACCCTTTAAATATCGAGACATGCTTATAATATATTACGAGGTCAATTACCTATCTTTCAGACTACTCGTATCTTTCCTAGGTCAATTACTTGTAAAAAAATATTATGAATAAGCAAACACCTGCGTATTTTTATACTTAACAGTTTTGTTCATTGCTGCTATCTATCTTTACCGGGCTACGCTATTATATACACTATTGTACAGTCGAACAATGGATTTCTTGACAAACTGGCCTAGAAAACCATATTATTATGTTCATCAAGGTGACGTTGTAATTCAAATACATTTTTGTTACGATTTGATTGATTACCTACGTCAGTTTGACATAGTTCCTAAGTGGCCTAGAAATCCATTTCTTTGACTGTAATCATACTGTAAAACCTACTCGTGCAAAGACGCCTTGATACTTCGGTCGTAGAATCAACTTCATGAGACTTTTCCATTCCATAAATGCCAGGCGCTGTAGTCGAGTAATACAATTATAATCTTACTCTGTTAAAATTATAACTAAATAGTATGTCCAACTGCAATTACCATATTTCTGCGGAAAATAGGGTTCCTCACAAAAAAATTGATTACGGACATGTCAATAATAATGATGTTAGCTTAAGTCGACAATGATAACATGTCGATGATCTTGAGATAAAAACGTTTTATTGCGTGGATATGTGTCACCATAACTGGCCCGCAGGGCTTCTATTCTCTTCGGTAAAACCATATTGCGTTTGATAGTAATGGTATTGTTCCTAACTCAGCCGCCATTACTGTCAAGGAAATAAGAGCTATCAAAACTTCGACAATACGATAACACGTCGGAGTAATAAGGTTTTGTCGTGTGAGATCTCGGACCAGTGCCCATCCCCCTTAGTTTTATTACAACTGGGCTCCATATCGTGTTCTTTGTGAAGCGTGTGGACGACGAAGGCCGTACTAATTACGCTAGTCACAAAATGACCGTATTGCCCTTTCAACTCTTACACCTAAACCTTGTTGAGTTAGTACAACTTTATACAAAAATAAATATAACTAGTTAATAGGGTACGGCTAGGTGGCAGAGATAAAATTAAATATAAATTATATTTCAAATCATGTCCCTACTAGGTATATCTTCCAAGTAAGTATCATTTATAAATTGTATAATTCATAGCAACTTAATGTAGACAACAACATCAATTTAACTTTCATTCACGGCTTCAAATTTTGTACCCATAGGCCAATGGGGCCAACGCATGTAAGATTATAAGATCATCCCTTGCCTTGGTACAAATTAATGATTAGGTACAGTTACGTAAACCACAGTTTCATGCGGTTGTATAAAGCATGAAAATAATTCAGGTGCATGAGAAACCAACAACACACCTAACCAGACACTGAACAGTTTATTGTAAACCTACCCAATTAGGTAACTTAACTTGCTACGTCGTTCGTCCGTCCTTCACGTTATTTGTTTGTTATTCACTAGGTAATGAACTGCTCATAGTGCTCATTAGTCACGGCCGTTATCTTCATACTTCACACCACACCGATCAACGCTACTTCGGCGATCCATCACCAATATCATCATCCTGCAATAACATAGTATACGGCTATTTAAAAACTTCGTAGATAGTTAGCAGTTTCAATATTATCAAATTATGTAATTTTATATATATGATTCGTATATTTTCAGCTGTCTAAATTGTGATTTGTATGGATTTATGAGGCCACTTACGTAATTTAAGTGGCCTCATTGACTGCTATAAAAAAGTAACGTGTGCGTGCATATAACCATTGATATTTTTAACCGGTTCCCTGTCGAAGTTTCTAAAACTCTCCTTATGTTTCAAATGATATAGGTAGCGAGGTACATACCTGTAGTACGCTTGCTATAGTAACTAGGTACATAATGCTATGGAAACTATTAAACTTCAACTTCCTTTTGTAACTTTCATGTGTTTGGCGCATAAGAATAGAATAGAATAACTTTATTTCAGGCTCATATTTACAAAACCTTACCGAATAACATGCATAACAATATATAACATAAAATTAACACGACTAGTCGACTACTAATACACTTTCGCGGTGTCTGTTAGACGACGGCCACGAAATCGCTGAAATATGACACCGGAATTCCTCCTTTAAAAACGGATTCGGGTCAAAACATGATGCTGCTGCCGGAAAGATATAACTAGTAAATTTGGCTTTTGTATCTTTGTATAAAAAACAACTTATTGCGTCGCCTTGAGTAATAAAACTAGAAGGGACATTGTGCCTAACTCTGGTTTGAGACAGTCGTAAATTAAAATAGTTCCGCCGTCTAGACACACAGTTAGGTTCCCAACAAGATGGGCATCCTATTTCTGAGACGACAAACAAAACGCGTTTTGATAAATGACATTGTTGCAGTTCGCGTTTGTTTTGTTGCATTGTTCAAATTTCCCTCTTGGCGACGGAGACAGCCAGTCGCGTACCTGTCTGACGGCAGCAATCGTTACCGGCCGGCGCGGCGGCGGTCTGCATCAGCGGGCATGCGCACACCGACCGTGTGATCGTTCAGCCGAGGAGGAAGTGAGGAGGAACGGAGGCGAGTACTTACTCGCGCGAGGAGTCACCGGGCCGCCGCGCCGCCCGCACCCGCGCGCCGCAGTCCTCTCGCCGCGCCGGCTCCGCGCGCTACACGCTAACCGCATCATGGTGAGTCATGCTATTACGTGCGAAAAGTATTCATTTACGGCGACCTTTCAAGTGTAACTAGACAGATACAGCGGATTTATAATCGACGTGATCTACTTACCGAGTTCGCGAAAGATTTGTCGTATTGCGACGTTTCGATGGAGATAACGAGCTTGACATATAAACCAATTATTGAAGCGATCGAAACTGCAGGCGAATAAAGAAGTACTGTTGTGATTCGTATAAAACATTGATTGTTACCTATTTCAGGTAATGGACAACCGGGTAAATGAAGAGAACCAAAATGAAAACCCTTCTTCTATTTTTATCATTAATTTTCAATATGGGGACGTTGTAAACTATTCCTTAGTTCTAGTCAAGGGTATAATAACTAGAGGTAATGCTAATAACCATGAAAAAATATTATGCACTGTTACAAATGGTGGATTTCAACATAAATCAGAATCGACAATATATAATGGTGAATTTAAAGTCATAATTGAATTGAAAAGAGGCGAAAATGTAATTGATTTTGAATATACTGACCAACAACGCAAAACTTTGGTACTGGAATATACACCTCGAAAGACAAATTTACGAGTAACTCCAGTTTATATAATTTGCCAAGGTCACGATGGTTGCTTCCAAAGTCCCCCTAATATTGACAATTCCGTAGAAAGCGCATGTTCTCGCATAGCGATTGGTGCTAGAATTATCCAAAGCATAACAGCAGAAAAATTGTTTGAAATCGGATTCGGAAGAAAAACATTTCAGTTAGAGCACGAAATCAACTCAAAAAGTCCAGAATGTATCCTATTTCGAAGCAATCTAAATGTAAACAAAGCGAGGAAAATGAAACAAGCCGAATTATGGGCTCATTTTGGAAGAGAGCTCATGTTATCTGACTTAGGTAGCAATGAAAGGAAATTTCTGGCATTTATTTCTTGTACGAGATTCAAGGGCACTGATGTTGACAAACCAATGACGCATGAGGAGATCGTTAATTTAACTGAGGCCTACGCGGCCCTAGGCGGCGGCGGGCTTGCGTTGTTTGGAACTGCGTGCCTATACACTTGGCCGACATGTATAGAAGATATTGTCCCAAAGTTTGAAGATACGACGCCAGTTAACACACGCCGTTTTATGGATGACAGCGGCTATCGTAGCACGCTAGGTGCATGTTTTGCAACGACGTTGGGGTCTGTTTTCCATGAATTGGGTCATACTTTTGATCTTGGTCACACAAAGGATGGCATAATGGGCAGAGGTTTTGATAACATCGACAAAGTGTTTACCGTCGGAGAAAAGAAATCCGCTATGGCAAAGGACAGTATGAACAACTTTAACGGGAAACCTGTTCAGCATTCTACGGTGTCGCTTCAACGTAATATAAGTGTTACAATGAATGTAGCTGAACCTCTTCGAGTGCTTGGGCCACGGAGCAAAACAACGTTAGGAAACTTTGCAGCGATGTCTCGATCTGATATTATCCGAAGAAGTCCAAACGTTACACCCATAACTAGACCATCTAGTGTTTACTCTAACATTTCCAACAGAATGTCAGAATCCCGAAAGAATGTGAATCGAACAAACGGAAATGATTCCATCTATTGGACAAGAAATTGCGCAGTGCTCTTATCATATCACAGATGGTTCAATAACGAATATGGAAGAGAAAGGCAAGCAATCACGCGATATTTGAAATTCGATAAAAATAAAATGATGATTATATCAACTGCCGGGATAAGAATCGTGGAAGTAAGGGATGAATCAAATGGAATGGTTTTAGATTCATATGAATTCACGGATCTTCTACCGGAAAAAAGATTTTTGGTGCCTTTTACCTTTTCAGCTAAAAGCAAAGTTTTAACAATAGTGGTTGAAGATGATTTGGGGAACGTGCTTAAACAAACACTTACTTATTAGGCCTATAGAGGGTATCGAAAGTTATCCAGTTTGACAATACATAAGTGAAGAAGATAATATATTTAAGAAAATTCAATAAATATTTCAGATTATCGTAATAGTTTAAGTAGGTATACAATAAGTTGTATAAATAATGGTGATGTAGCTGTGCAAGAAACATAATAGGTATGTGGTGCATAAAATACTAAAATACGTAGCTTCTATTAGATACATAACATACTCGTACATAGGTTAGTATTATTTATATGCAGCATTTAAGTATCTAGTTACGCAGTTGACACTGCATCGAAACTCTTAATCCGAGGCCCTACTCCATTCATAGTTTCCCTAACTGTCCCTATTTCTCAAATACTCGCCATTTTGAGTACTAATAAAATCCAAGCGTCTCAAACTTTTATTGTCAAAGTAAATGATGGGACGCGTCTTCGTGAATTTAAAAAAGAAAATCACTATTCGATTCGTTGAAGATTTAGGTAGGTAAGTACATAAGTAGTGAATAATCCTTTCCCATCATTTTTTGTCGGATAACTTCATATTTATCATGCTTTCTCAGTTGGCTTATTGATGGGTACTGAAGCTAAGTAATTGAGAAGAAACAATGGGAAAGGATTATTCACTACATCTGTACATCCTCCTGGCCTAAATATGCTCGACTGTAGGTACTCGTATAACCTACCAGAGGAACTACTTTGAAAATCGAAGTTCGAAGTTACGTTAGCTCCATCCCTGTCGCTTTCGTCATTGGTAATGTGATGTGTCGCATTCTTATAGGGGGCATAGTAGAGCTCATTTGCAGTAAAAAAAGAACACGTAGGTAGGTTACGGCCTGCATAGTGTCCTATCCAAAAACAGCAGTTTGGTTCTTATAAAAAATTAAAAACTTGATTTATAAGAAAATAATACCCTGTAACGATGTACGCTAAACGATGCAACTGTTTTTTTCATATACCTACCTTAAATAAAAAACCTATTCAGTCGGGTATCCTGTAAAAACTCTTTTCTGAAATTAGGCAGGTGTATGGCATGTGTCATCATCCGTCAGGTTGACGTTTGTCACTTTTGTCAGAGTGTCAACAAACTGTTACTAAAATACTAACTAGCTTCTTAACTGCTAAGCTATTTTTTTTCATTTAAGTTAATACAGTATCTTACATTTTGCTATTTAATCAGGTATTTAAGTACTTCAAAACTCATCAGGTATAAACTCTAAGCCGGCGAATATTTGATATTAAATTATTTTAACGTTATTGTTGTGAAATAATTTCATCTAAAAATATCTCTGAAAACAAATATTAACATAATCAGGGACTTGTAAGTGCAGAAATGCTGATAAGATGATTTTGTGAGCCGTTAATTCTGTTCAACTCATTTACCTACTTAATTTATTTCCAGGTAACCAATAAAGATAATTTCCCTAATACCTGTGCTGATAAGAGTTTGGAAGCACATTACACTTTGATTGTAAAAATGGCCAGCGCCACTAGCACGCCTAATGAAAAATACACTTTTATAAATATTAAAGATTTCCCTCCAGTTATAAATGGCAAGATAAATGCAGTTAAATTCCTTGAAGCGGCATTTGAATTACTTCGAGTTGTTGGTGAGTTTCATAACCTTAAACTTGTATAAAAACTGAGTAGTAATCTTTATTAAAGTCCTCATTTTACTTACAGATAGCCTTGGTAAATTGTTTGCTCCAATAAAATATGACATGGAAGGAAATATTAATGTAAGCAAGTATTACTTTCTGTCTTTTATGCTTAGTTGTATTAAAAATATTAAAAATAACAAAATAAACGAATTTTCTGTCTTTTAAAAGTACCAATACAAAAAGTGTGTTGATATTAAGTTGAGTTCTGGAAAATTTGCCTGATGTACTGCACCTATTAAAGTGTATTCATATTCTTCTGAATAATTTTCCACTGAGGTTTTTACCACCATCAATTTTGCAAACACAATAATGTAAACTGTGGTTGTTTGGTCTGTACACTGTTTGTCTCTCTACGTTCTGAGAGCATTTCATATTTCAGTAAATTGATATGATACATTGGTACAGTCACCAGCAATAATATATTATCCAACATTGGGCTCGAAAATTTTAGTTATAGAGATGTGTCAGATATTTTTCCATATTTTTACAGTCACCAGCAATAATATTATTGCTGGTGACCGTACAACTGGTTGTTTTAATGTGTGATCAATAAATGATTCTTACAAGATATCTGGAAAATATATTTTCTAATATAGGTATATTTTTTACTTGTACTGGGAAGTTAGAAATTGAAAAATGACACATTTCACATCCTCCTGCTGAGTAGAGTATGTAAACTTAAGTTTAGCTGTTACCTAACTATATTCTTTTGTTTCAGAAAATAAAGAAGCTGGATGTAAAAGATGACTCTTGTTTACTTGAATTAATGCTTGATGAATGTGGGAAAGGCAAACCTGTGGCAACTGAAGGATTGTTATGGCTTAACAGGTGAGACTGTTTTGGACTTGTGTGGGAACCTCATATGTTTGCGTTTAAACCTTTTATTTCATTTTAAGTTAAAAGGCAGAATAAAATACACCAAATGAGCAAAGAAATGACTTTATGAGCCACTTGCACCAAAAATGTAACACTGGGTTAAGATACTAACTCGAGTTAAAATATCAGTTTTCAACTTGAATAAGTGTCTTAACCCAGTGTTACATTTTTGGTGCAAGTCGTCCTCAATGTATCTTTTTTTTATAGTAAAGAAATATAATGATATAGTTATATAATGATATTAAACATACTATCATTAATTTATATTAGATAAAATCTGTTCAAAAGTTAATTTGTTTGGTTGTTAGTACGAGGGGCATTCAATAAATTCTCGGTATTGGTATCTTGCAAACCTTTTTATTAAACTTCTGAATACTGGCCGCTAAGAGTCATTCATTGACAGTAAAAAAAAGTACATTTTAAGCCCACACTTGATTTTACAATGTTAATTAAATTGGAGCATTGAGCAGTGATAAAATTCTTGACTAAACAAGGAAAAAATCAAAAGTCTATTAAATAAGTAATGGATTTAGTTTACCGTGAGTCCACTACTTCATTATCTACTGCCCAATAGTCGTCAAATGAATTTAAGCGTGGGAGGGAGAGCATAGAAGATGACCCTAGACCTGGTCGGCCTGTTGAAGCTACTTCACCAGAAAACATTCAAAAAGTGGGGAAAATTATTCTGGAAGATGGTTGAGTGACGGATAGGTCTATAGCACAAAACACTAATATTTCTATTGGTACAATACATGATATTATCTACGATCATCTTAACATGTCCAAAGTATAGTGCGAGATGGGTACCACGAATGTTGACACCGTTTCAGAAGCATCCACGGGTTGCCTGTTGTTCCGACTACATTGAGCTTTGTTGTGAAAACCCTGATGGTTTGCTCCAAAAAATACGGGTGTATGCTTTTGTTTTCCTTCTCATACCGAGAACTTATTGAAAGCCCCTCGTATTAACAGTTCAAATCAGCCATTTCAGTTCAGATCTTTTGAATCATTTCTGAATATTTGAATGGAATAGAAAAAAAATGGAATACATTATTTATATTAACCTGAAACTGAAAAAAGACCGTCAGAGATTGGGCCAAAGCTGGATGACTTTCATTTATACAGGGTTATTGGTAATTCGACGTATTCCCGTTAGGACGTGATAGGGGTGACTATTTGCGATAATTTTAACCCCTTTTATTTTTGAGTTATCATGATTTTTAGCTTTATCCAAAATCAGTAAAAAGTGCAACATGAAAAAATTATTAAAAAAAATATAATTAAATCTATTTTTTTCTTCTGATTTATTAATTCGACTAAACATTGGTTATTTATTAATATTAAAACAACAATTATTGGTCCAAAAAAAGACGAAAAAACATATTATATCAGTATGTTTTTGAGATTTTTTTCACTAAAATGCCTTAAAAACAAAATAAAGTTATGAAACTCGGTTTGCAGATTATTTTAAAAACAACCGTTTTCTTAGCTCTCCAACAATGCATATTAACTAGGAATTTATTTCAAAGAAACTGAAAAAAAATGATCACAAAGGAAGCAGGCGGAAATTCGTATTCGAACTGAACTTAATGTCGTTCTTTAAAATTTCCATAAAAATAAATAAAAACAATACCACATTTAAATAAAACAAAAAATACAAATTTAAAATAAAATGTAAGAACCAGTAACAGTTTAGTAGTAATAACAAGTAACAATTAATATTTAGTACCTAACAATTAAGACATTGGACATTGGGTAATTTAGCCTAATTAAAGTTCTTGCTCGAAGTGACTTCCCCTATTGCGTACGCAAAGGCGCATTCTTTTTCTGAGTTGTGACTTAACTACCGAAGTAGTCAAATTATTCCGCATCGCATTTGCTGCGTTTATAATTCTTTTTTGAGTTCTTCCGCGGATGACACAGGCGAGACGTCGTAAACTAGGGATTTCATCTGACCCCAGAGAAATCCACCGACGTTAAGCCCGGACTCCTCGTAGGCCACGGAATGGGTCCTCCTCGCCCTATCCAACGATTAGGAAAATGGCTATCGAGCCATCGCCTAACATTGACACCAAAATGTGCAGGACATCCGTCTTGCTGATATATCATGTTTTGCCTTGTAGCCAAAGGCACGTCTTCGAGGAGGTTAAACATTTTATTAGGCAAACATTTTTGGTAAGCTGCAGCATTTAGATTGCTCGGTAAAAAATGTGGTCCGATTAAATTGTCGTCAATTATTCCCATTCACACATTGACCGAAAAACGGCGTTGCGACCCTTTGGGCCTCTTTTTATTAGGATTTTTTTGCACTCTCTCACTCTAATAATGTTTCCACAATGAACATTATTAGAGTGTTATTAGTATTAGTTAGTAATCCCATCTTGATCGAATTTGGATTCGTCGGTCCATAGGATTGTTTTCAAAAAAGACGCGTCTTCTAAATCCGCATTTAACATGAATCTACAGAAAGCAACTCTCCTTTCAGGGTCCTCTTCGTGAATAACTTGCACAGGAGTACAATGGGAAGGATAGAATCTTGCATTATGCACTGTAGACCACGCTTTCCATTGTGTTACGACGGTGTTTGTCGTGTGGCGACGGTGTTTGTCGAAATTGTTGGTTTATCGATAAATTCTTGCAGAATATCCTCCTATCCATAATTAACAACATGGACTGGGGGTCTTCCGGCATTCATTTGTCGTCTCTGAACACTACCAGTTTCTCGGATTCGCCTATACACTCCATTAAAAACTGATACATGGCATGGGGTAACCGGCGATTAGCGTTACCGTTGTTACCGTTGCAAAAGCCGTAACAAAACACAATATCGGCGTATTCTTCATTTGTGTAATTTTGAAACATACGCTGTTCATTTTGATTAAGTTCTTCCATATTTCAATTCAAATTAAAAATTAAACTACAATCGTGAGTGTATTTACTTAAAAAAACACGGCGCCATATGTAAAACAAAACCAATGCACGCGTGAAAAGTTTTTGCAAAAAGATAATTCTTTAATACTTTGTTTTTTTTCTTAACCTGCCAGTTTGCGTCCTGCATTGATCAAACAGCGATTTTATCTTTAGTTCGAATACGAATTTCCGCCTGCATCCTTTGTGATAAATTTATTTTAAGTCTTTTTGAAATAAGTTCCTAGTTGTTATGCATTTGAAGAGCTAAGAAAACGGTTAGGTTTTTGAAATAATCTGCAAAACAAGATTCATAACTTTTTTTTTGTTTTTAATGCATTTTAGTGGAAAAAATCTCAAAAAAATATTAAAATAATATTGTTTCTCGTCTCACATTTTTAAATTTGGACCGATAATTGTAGTTTTAATATTGATAAGTAATCAGTGTTTAATCGTTTTTATAAATCAGAAGAAAAAATTAGATTTAAATTGATACATTTTTTTAATAAATTTTTGATGTTGCATTTTAGACTTATTTTGAAAAAAGCTTAAAATCATGATAACTGAAAAACTGTTCACTTTTGCATAATGCATATGGGGGTTAAAATTATCGCAAATAGTCACCCCTATCTCGTCCCAACGGGAATACGTCGAATTACCAATAATCCTGTATATATTTTTAAACTATTGTGTTCCTTGCTAGGTAAAAATGTCACGGGATCTTCTTTTAAGTTTTTTTGCATTGTTTTCCGCAGGACACTGTGTTTTATCGAAGTAATGTTTCAAGAAGTTCTAAGCAACCTTCAATCAGATAACCTTGATATCAGTATGAAGAAGATTTACACAGTAGCATATGAAGCATCTGTTAAGCAATACCACAACTGGGTTACACAACAACTATTTGGTGTAAGTTTTTCTCTAATGACAATTGTATCAGTTAAATTATCTTGTTAGCATATAGCTGTTGCTACTCCTTATTCTATTGGAATATCTTAGCCAACCTAGCGCTCATGGTGTTGTATGGTGTATCTACATGTCCAGTAGTTCAATTAAGAGGGTTTTATCACATGATTTGAAACACCAGGTAAGAATTGTAGGTAGATAGGAAAAAAGAAAAAAAAAAGAAAGATATCAGATTGATCCTTACACATGGAGTTAGTTTCAGATGAAATAAGTCTGATTGTCTACATAAATGATCTTCTATCCATTAAACGGGAGTAACAGGAGTCGCAAAGCAAATATTTCAATTTTCCCATCTGGTCTTGGTGTTTACAATGACATAATATTTAATGTTTACCATGTATTATATCACATGACCCGCATTAAAAAAAGGGCAATACGAGGGGGAAGGGAAGAGTCAATCGCTAACCTATGACCTTTAGGCCTAATGATTATGTAACATTATTTTACAGCTTATCTGCAGATTGTCCCCTTCTCTATTCCAGCTATTGAGGTCCTTTGAAGCAGATAAAGATATTGAAGCATTCAAGTCAAGGCTAGCAAATTTTAATATTACACTACATTTGGTAAGATGTAAAATTGACGACTTTTATAAAGATAATGATTTGATTGTAAAATGAAACTACCTACAGGATAATATTTTTAGAACACAGGATGCTGTAGTGTAATTATCAGATTAAAAAATGTATTTTGTATCTTGTGCATAGCAAAATAGCATTTGTATAAATAAGTATGTAAGATAATATTATTACATGACACTGTCTGTTATTGTACCTAGTATTTATAAATTGTTTAAATCAATATTTTTTATTAAAAGATATCTAATTTTGTATCCAAAACAATTAGTAGTTCATAAGTTATGTTTCATTTAAATGCCTATAAATGATTCTCCACTTAGCAACCATTGGCTTATTGCGAAATCAGTATTAAATGACCACCAGCAAATTTGACCGGCATTGGTATTTAATTTATAGAAATGTTTACAAATATATTTTTATTATAAATTTGCAAATCATACGCCATAAATTATTAATCCATAGGTATAATTTATGAGGCGTGTTTAACAATTAATAATAAATCAACATCCAAAACTAAGAACTGAAAGACAACATAATGGAAACAGTGATCGACAAGGACCAATGATCGACACCTGACTCCTACCTCAGATGATAAGGCTTAATCATTTGTTTTGTAACACTTAATTTATGATATGACCGTATGATCTTCGAATTAAGAGTTAATGTCGATCATTTTTACATTTCACCATAGTGTCGAACACTAGTGCCGTGCCACTATACCTATTGAAAACATTTCTATGAACAAAAACGAGTAGATTTTGTTTTGCGTAACTAGATATAACGTGTCTAGCTCTATTTTTGAAAAAAATTATCACAAAATTTTAATTTAAGCTGTTGTGTGTCACTCTTACCATTAAGTTAATTCTTCAGTGCCTTAAATAAAGTATTGTGTAGATGACAGCATTGCTTTCCTACTTGTTGTATGTAGGCAACGCATCAAAAATATTTATAAAAGCATTAATTATGAACAATGACTTCCAACAGTCATTAAGTAGTCTCATTGTCTAAAGCTTGATTTTTAATTCCATAGAATTCTGACGTTTCTCGGTCTTGATTAATTGATTGATGATTCTGATCATTGTTATTACAAATCTTTGAACTTTCTTTTTAACTTTGTTACAAATCCATGTTATGTATTTTATGTACTTAAATCATGTTAAATACATTTGAAAATCCTAAAAAGTCAGTATGTGACAGCTGTCAGAATAATACGGAATTAAAAATCAAGGTTTACTTAGTTAGAAGCTCTTTGGATAGTTATCCATGGTGACCCATGCATAACATAGCTGTTATAAAATAAATTTGAAGCTTCAGAATATCAGACAAGTAAAATAGTCTATAATAACTAATAGTATTTAAATTTAAATTATGGTATGATGTCAGAGGGTGCTGTGTTATTGCTGTAAAATAATGTATTTATTTCTCAAAGAGCAAATACGAGTATGTCACAATATAAATCTCATTATTGTACATGTATGCTACTATCACAACTGTAGGAGGTACCTACTGAAAGTTTGATGGAAGCACAAAATCAGTCTCATTTTCTTAAATACTATTAATTTTGTTATGAGGTATCGTAAAACTCCCGATTATTGGCATCCAAAATATCAGATATTGGCCTAGAGTGATTGTAGAATTATCTACTCTAAACAATTGAAATAAACTTCATGTGCCAATAATTGTTAGGGTGCCAACAATAAGGCAGTTTCCTCTACATAAATTAAAACAAATTTCATTAATATTAAAACAGCATTTACTAAATATATTTGTTAACAATAAACCAAACCATGTCATCATTGATAACGCTACAGAAAAGTGGGTGTCTAAACAACCAGTATTTATCTGTTCTCTATTTCATACAATTATCTTTCTTACTTAACTGATCCTTTTTCACCAAACCTAATTCTTTGCCTGTAATTATATTTTTCACAATGTCATAATTTATTGTGTGCTCAATAATTATTCATTGTTATGCAAATTTGGCACTGATTTAATCTGTGTCAGATTTAAGACACTATTTATATGGTACCAAATTTAAAAAAATGTTGCTATATAGAATTCAGCAATTTTGAGTGTGCTGTGAATGAGCTGTGTAAGATAACAAAATAAAAATATGAAATTATTTTATTTTGTCTTGGTTATTCATACCTACATTTATTTTCCATATCCTATTGGTACTTATCATATACCTTCTTATAATAAACACACCTGAGTTTATTCATTATTTATATTAGTTGTTCTTGGGGATTGTTAAATATATACTCTTGGCCAAAGATGATGCTTTCTTAAGTGCTAAGAAACTTAATATTATTTCAGCTATTGTTATTGTGTACAATGTTGTATGAAGTACAAGCTCTGTAGGTGTGCTTAACAAGTAAGAATTAAAAAGGAAGAAACTAACAAGTGGCATCTGCATTAAAATAGATAGCATGAGGAAGCCCGCCAGTTCAGGGACCTGCAATGGAACCATGAATTCACACTAAGTTAGGTAATCATTCACTGACAATAAAATATTTAGGTACAATACAGGGTTTTCAGATTTGATTTTTTTATTGGTATTGATGGACGGCCCACATGATGGGAAGTGGTCACTGCCACCTACTATAGACACTGCAATGTCGGAACATTCTGTAGTCAAACAAGCAACACCTATTATTTACCTATTTATTTATTTATTTATTTGCCTAGTTAGTTGTCGGGTAAGGACCAAAAAGTTAGACCATAGTTAAGCATAGTCAACCATACAAACAACGAAGGCGAAAAAAGTTCCGTTGTGCGACGAAAAGTATCCCAATAATTGTATGAAAATTAGTTTGTGTCACAATGGAGAAATTTTATAGAAAATTTACTTAATTGTGTGAGTTAGCATGCCCAACTTTTTGCACTTTACCCTGTTGTCAAGAACTATCAGATAAATTTTAGACACAATCATTATGAATCAAATGGTCCACCGACAAATTAAGAATGCTTAATGGCTGGCCTATGAGTTTATGCTACATAGACTAAGTAATATTTTCGCTGTTCCATTATAAACACATGCTACTGAAACTAATTAGAAATGCTACTAAAATAATAACATTATGACATACATTTATAACTAGTATAGCCTAGTATAATAGCCAAAATTGAGTTAAGTACTGAAATTAATATGGAATGATTTAATTCGATTACTAGATTGGATATTTGGACAAATTTGCTACGTTTCAGCAAAGCATGTTCATTGTAAAGGTTAGTTTCATTTCAATTATAGGTAGGTACTAATAAAATATTGACCAGCCATTGACCCCATTTCTCATTTAATAGTAAAGGGTCCACCCTCACTTGTTCAGTAACTCTTAAAGATATCCTTCATTTGTAAAGATTGATATCATTTATTTATTACTTAAATTACACAACAACAAGGTAAGTAATGGGATTAGACAGATTAGAGAATAGGTAAGTAAATGTGTTTCAAGGGTTTAACAAATAAGAAATTTAAATTTTACCTACTGTACAAGGCTAAATGGTAAATTCTCACCCGGCAAGACAAATTTCCATAATGGCCCAGGTATAATCTTGCAAATTCTATGACAACCAGCAAAGTATAAACTGTTAAGGATAAGTATCTCGTCAGGTGCCCCAGCAAATCAATCTGAAATTTTAAAGGATCAAAATCAGCGTCATCGTAACTTTGTCATAACGATTCTATTCTAATATTATTGAAAAGTAATTTGATATTGATTACCTTCAAGTATAAAAAGAATCCCACTATAATCACCCATACCAAGTAAAGGTAAGTATTTATGAATAAACATTTCTGTAGTTGAATCATAATCATAATTATCAAAAATGGAGATAATCAAATCGCACATTAAAAAATACTTTATTTGTTTGCTTAGCCTTGCTCCGTTTCCATTCGCAACGCCAACAAAACAAATCAAAACAAAAACTATACGCGCCAATTTTTATACTGGTGGTCACTCTTCAATGCACAATGCTTTTAATAGTGGCTTAAATAGCTCTAAAGGGCTTTATAAGCCTGCATTCGCAAGAACGTTTTTAGGGTTCCGTACCCAAAGGGTAAATATGGCAACGTACTGGTTGCCACTTGAGAATATTGTAATTGGATAAGCCCTACTTGAACTTTGATTTTCAAAGTACCTTGGGCCACATCTCTTTTGAACGTAGAGGGAGAATAGAATAGAGCACAGATTATTAAGGTATGAATAGAGTAGGCATGGACTAGGTACCAGGTGGGACGGCTGAAATGCGTTTATACATATTACGTATGTATAAACGAGATGCACCTGTCCCTCTCTCGCGTATATGTTTGGCACAGAATTGGGTAATCTCGACTCCGGGTTGGGATTCAAATCACTAAATCCAGCTATTGGTATCGACTCCGCTTATCGACTCTTCAACTCCTTTGAATCCGTTAGATCTTTCAAAGCAATTCGCTCTGGATTCGATCGGTCGGTCGGTTCGCGGTACCTGTACTTAGTTCGGTACCGACTTACCGAGTCTCAGTTAGTCGGAGTTAATAACTCCGCAGATTCGATAAGAATTGAAAGGAGTTGATAAGGAATCCGAGTCCGGTTGAGGATTCGAATAATTTAAATCTTCAAGCCCGGATTTACCCATCTCTAGTTTGGCACAAAAAAATGTCGCAGACAAACCTCAACAGCGATGCGAATCGGAGAAGTTATTTGCTTTTTTCGGAGTTTTCTCGCAAATTACTAGGAACGAGTACATGTGTCATGTGTTAAATAACAGCTTCGTGATGGTGGGCTGCAGTATTTTAGGCTGTAAAATAAATACAAATACGGAAATACGAGAACAGAACCTTTCATTCGTAAGTGGGTACAATATACTATTTTTTGGTCTTTTAAATCCTGATCGACAATGTAAACAACTAAATATTTGAAACAACGTCTCCTACTTACATTTTAACATTATAAAGGACCGGTTTTCTGTTCAAACACAGTATGTTTCTTCCGCTAACCGTGCGATTTATGTTGATAACGATAATAGACGGTAAGCCGTGTGATTGCTGACATTTAAATTTAGTCGTGTAATACCGATTTTGTGCTGTCATCCATTTAAAATGCATTTTACCCTGCAAATTGGTTAATATATAATTATGATATTATTGAGAATTTTTAATAAAACAAGTTTTGTTTATAGGACATATTTTTTGTACGAAATACTTACCTCTTATGATCCCTAAAATTTACTTTTTTACAATCGCAAAATTTTAGAAGATTTTTTTATATTTTTCAAGTACCCATCTGATACTGAAGCAAGGAAGCTTTGGATTAAAGCTACAGGCTACAGGTCGCATAAATTGGCTACCAACAAAATTTTCTCGTATCTGCTCAAAACACTTCGAAGCACATTGTTAATATAATGAATAATGAAAATAAACATTTACACAAATTTGAAGTGGCAATCTGACCGTAGGCATTTCAGACCTATACTCGAAAATCTAATTAAAGACCAAAATCCTAACCTCAACGGGCGCACATTCGCTGTGATTACTGCATTTTGGTTTAAGTGTAGGTATTTTTATCAATAAAACTTACCCTAATATTACTAATTACTCGACTTCTCATTCATGTTTTTATGAAATAATGTTAAAATAGAGTCTGTCTAATGAAAGCTGAACCTGGATTTTTCTTGGCTGACGAGTCTGGCAACACTATTTAATATGTCGTTTGGACTTTGTTGTTGTTAAAACTTGTCAATTCGAGATCTAAATTGATAAAAATACGGAGTAATCATGCCGTCGACGATAAGAGGTGGTGTCCGGGAGATTCTGTATACTATTATACAGAAGTACAAAGAAAAACAAGAAGAAAGAAAAGCATTATTGATGCAAAAAATTAATTGTTTAGTTACGGTGACCAAATTTATAGGTTAGTACGGCTTTAGTACGGCATGTTCATTTTGATACTTCTTATTTCTCTATGTGCAATCCTAAGTTTAATTTACCTTTTTCTGTCTATTATACGATGAGATTAAGAAATTAAACGAAATTAAATTCGTTTCAGAAAACCTGGACGTGCACGTTGACAAAAGTGTGCTGGAAAACGTAAAGCAGCTGAAAGAGGTTGAGGAAACTGAGTTAGCCTGCCAGACTCAGACGAAATATTTGGAAGAAGTATCTTCAATGACCGGTAATTACTAAAATTATCATTGTCTTTCCCTATATAATAGGTGTAGGTACCTATTGTCTGTCCCTATATCATGTTGAATCTCTTAGCATTCACAATTTTATTAAATTAATTTAATAGACAGATGATTAATGTAACTGACACTCATAGTTTCAATAAAACAATAAGGAGGTGTTTAGTTAAAAGATATCATAAACATATTATTTGATATGTATTTTCTGTGTGCGGAGCAAACAGCATTTTGTTGTTTATGAACCAAATGTACACTGTACAGTCGATTTCATAAATATGTGTACACTTTAGTACCTTATCTATTTATTTAATGTCATTTTTGATCGGCCAGATATAAAAGATGTTCGGGTTATATGAGTCTTCCTTGTTCTTAAACCGTTGCGATTAGAACCTCACCGATGCAATTTCATTTCACCTAAACCCAAATGTTTTTAGGGCTGTCGGACTGTACAATGGGGCTGTACTGCGCAACCACACAATGTATTTCTAAATGGTGTTCTGTTTATTTAACACTTTCTTTCTTCTTACAGATATCAGTGTTTCATCTTTAAAAAGAATAAGTAATGAGGGAAAATTAAACAACGGTGTCTTTAGTACTCCCGGAAAAAAGCGACCTCACAAGGCCGGTGTTGTCAGTGGGGTCCTGTCTGTTCACGGTTGCAAGAACCTGTTTTCCAGTTAGTTATTTTAGTTATCGTTCCTGACGTAGAGACCTCGTCATGTTGTTCTCCTAGTCACTATTTTTAATTTACTCAATGTTATTGAGCGTACATTTGTAACGACTAAGTTTGTGTTGTTAGAAATAATTATTAATTACTTTACTACCTTGTAATGTTACTTTTAAGAATAATTGTATTTTATGATTGGAAAAAATGATCTGCTGGAGTTTCTTGCGGCGCTTCTTCTCCAAGATATAATTGTCGTTAGATAGAGGTGTAAGGGTGATGAGAATAATGTTACCTCTAATTACTTTATTAAAAAGGTTGAATATAATATTCCTCATCATCATTGTTTTATTATGCTGTGTGCGACACAGACGAAAACCTCTCGTATCAATGAAATCTATCAACAGCACGACTAGCACAAGTTGCTCGTGACTTGTTTGTCGCTCGGATCTCCCTTACTATCTAGTCTGTTACGATAGAGACGCACAGAGCGACAAGCGAGAAAATACAACTTGTGCTACACGTGCAGATCACTATATTTTCATGTCAAATATATTTCGAAAAACCAAATGTGCTCCAGTCACTGTCATCGTATTTTACCTAAAGTGCTTTTCATCAAAATATAGCGCTCGTAATAATATATATGAAAATATAGTACGCGTTTCCTCTTCCTTTGTGCCCACCAAAATAAATAAAATAATAAAAGTATCAATATCGTTTATTCCTTCATTGATCGGTAATACCATATCAAGATTTTTTGAATTTGCCGCTTTTTCCCAGGTTCAGCTTTCATTAGACAGACTCTAACGAAATAATCAACGTGGTAACTGGTAACTGTCAGATTTTGGTCTTTAATTAGATTTTCGAGTATAAAAAGATATAATTAGTGTAGATGTTTTGACCGTTCGATATCCAAATACGTACTTACACACATGGGAGGTTAGGTGGTTGCGAATGTGATTTAAAACGGTGAACAACGCCGAAAATTGTAATGTATTATGGTCTAAACCTGGGACAAACTGTCCGATTAGGTGGGTCCAGATTCGAGAAAGAGGTCACTCGTCAAATCCGACTCGGCTGGGCAGCGTTCCGGAAGCTCCGCAAAATCTTCTCGTCCAACATACCGCAGTGTCTCGAGAAGAAAGTCTTTGACACGTGTGTGTTGCTATAATAGTGCTTATAGTGATGACTTATGGTGCTGAGACGTGGTTGTTTACAATTGGCCTCATAAGAAAGCTCAAAGTCACTCAAAGGGCATCGCCGTGAGGGAGGGAGGGCTATACTCGGAGTATCTCTGCGTGATAGAATCAGGAGAAAACCCGCAGGAGAATTAGGGTCACCGACATAGCCCGAAGAACTGCCAAACTGAAGTGGCAGTGGCCGGGGCACATTGCTCGTAAAACTGATGGCCAATGGTGCCACAAGCTTCTCGAATGGTGACCACGTGTCGGAAGGCGCAGCGCAGGACCTCCTACGAGATCCTCATGAAGCTTGCGGGAACCCGGTGGATGCAGGTAGCTCGTGACCGGTCGTTGTGGCGATCCTTGGGGGAGGCCTATGTCCTGCAGAGGGCGTCGTTTAGCTGAAATGATGATGATGATGTCACAATCTCGAGGGTTATATATCCGACTCGCAACCAACGGGTTCTTGAAGTCAGGTAAAAAGTAGCTATTGGAGAAATTAAGCAAATGGTTGGCAACTCAGAATCGATTGCGTATATACCACACATATGTATAGATACTATCTCCATCTCAAAGGTGTACGCGCGGGTCTAATCTATTTTATAGTCTGTTTACGCTTTTGAAGCTCGTCTTTGTCTTTTGTATTTTTTGATTTACCTATATTTATAATCTGTGTATCCCATCCTGGATATTGACATTTGACGTTGACAGTTCGATCAATTCGATTTTAGGTTATATTTAAACTGTTTAGACATTTAATTACGAACAAATAAACAAATTGGTGCCCAATTACATTTAGTTATCACCGAACACAATGCTTTCAAGTATATCGCTAGGTAGGAAACGTTTGGTCCAACTGATTAATAATAAATTGTGCGTCAATATATAAAAACGTTACGTATTTCCAGGTCTTTTGCGGACTAACGGGCTCCAATTTACCTGTGTTGCGGGAATAAAATATTTCCCACCACCGAAGAACTATGACCGCAAGTTATATTTAACTATTTTGCAATATTAAACCGTGTGTAATATATATTTCAAAAATTAATGTCTGTCATATACATTGGTGTTTTAGATATCGAAATACCTGAACGCCAGAGGCTGCGTCCTCTTGAAAAAGTCCCAACATATCCAGCCAACTTGAAGCCACCCAAAATGCAGAAAAGGTTGCGATACATGCGAGGCCCTGAGCTCTTACACAACTCGCTCCAGTTGAAACAATATGGAGTTATTGTAAGTTGAATAAATTCCGAAATTCATATTCAAAATATTGATACTTAGGTGCTGATCAGAATCAGTCCTATTCTTTATCAAGATCATTATTAACTGATGAAAAAGAAATGGAGGCGGTTCTTAAGTTGACACATATTTTGATCTACTAAAGCAACAGTATGTCAAGTGAAATATTACACTTTTAATAATATGTACTATTGTAATTTACCATACATTTCCTTGCCATACTTGTATGTGGTGTTCAATAAAGAATATTTTTTATTGTATTTTAAAGATAACATATTCTGTAAATATTATCTTGATTAAATATCGTTACGGTCAATAGATTAAATTGAAAATGGACAAAATGGATGGAATGAGTTACTGAATGAATATGTAAATGTCATACCTTACATTAGATTTTTTTTATTTAAATACCCTTTTTACACTTGTAGTAGTAGTTTGGGGATTTCTAAATCAAACCATGTAAATAATACAGTTTTTGCACATTTTGTGAGAAGACTAGCTTTTGCCCGGGACTTCGTCTGCATAGAACTTGTTTATCATAGTTAAGTTAATTAAAAGTTTTAAGTAATTCTATAGTTTGATGTCCGCTCTGGCCAGAATGATCTTTTGAACAAATCTAATATTGAGGTTGAAATTTACCCTGACACCAACTTTAACGACGACGACGTGACTTGCTCGTTGTCTATGACATTGTCTACCAAAAGATAACACTCCACCTTGACCACCTTCTAAGTAAGAAATATTTTTTTCATTTATCCACTTGACAATTTAGTTTGTCAGTGCTAATATTGCTCTTTCGCAAAAATATTCTCTATTCTTTATATTGTTTTGTAGATCGAGGTACTTACATGTTATGTAGATCATCTTTATTTTGTACAATATTACAGAATTCACGGTTTAATGTAATCATATCATACGCCAATTTTTAGTAGAGCTGCAGCATATTGCCCCGACTGTGTATCATTGTGTAGTTCCTGGCATATTTATAGTCAGATACAATTTTTTTACTTAAACCCATATCTTATATGCCGAAATGCATTTATTTTATCCGCTGGTGTGCCCCTAGTTATCACCAGTACTTGTGGATGAGAATCTGTCTAAATTCGCCATCTCAAAGCACCAGCTCTTAATGTCCATCATAGTTCAATATTATATTATAATTATGAGTCTTAATACCAACTTCAATGTAGGTATCTAACAATATAAATGGCCGAACTTCCAAATATAAGTGACCAAATTCTCATACGAACTACCATCCCAAATCTCACCCCCTTAGGGATGATTTTCGAGTTGTAAAGTATAAATTTAATCTAATTCGGTTCTGTGGAAATCGTAACAAACAGACAGACGACAGACAGAATTGCTTTCACATCTATTAGTATGGATTTTCTTTCTACAGCAATATTAAATGTACCTATCAATGTATAGATTTTTTACTCCTTGACATTTTAATATTAAATAACCAACTAATTTACGCTGTGTTTTTTTTTTCAAGTGATCATAGTAACTGCCCTAATATTAAATAACAGCCGTGCGAGAGGAAGCACTTAATAAAGCGCTTATCAATATTCATGTTCTCATAATCCATACCCCTAATATTTAGAACTTGTGCTTTATGTTGTTATGAGTATAATTGGAAGAGAATACCAGATGAAGTATATTATTGAACTATCGTGAAGTCAATTTACCTATATTGTAATTATTTTTTTCTATGTGTGTCTGAAAGGAATACATTTCCTTTGATTTTACTCATTCTGTTGCATTCACTTGTGTTCGTTCATTCGTTCAGTTTTCTAACTTTGCATATTATTCAAATCACTGGATATAAATTTGTGACAAGAAATATACCTATGAACAATTTGAACAATTTGATTCTGATAATTATGAAAACGACGACGACGAGTCATATTTTTTTGGAGATAGGTTAATATTAACTACGAGTACAACCATTTATTTTCATAATTATCAGAATCAAATTGTTCAAAGAATAATGCAAATTGGTGACATACTGATTTATGTAAATGCGGAGATGGAACAGTAATGTAGGATTTCACCAACCACTTAATAGGCGATTGGAGTGTTGACAGCTGTCAAAACGTATGAACTAACAGTCGATTAACATTTAACATGTTTGGTTCTAATTGACCTAGTCCTAACTAATGTCTAAGCTATGGGTAACGATAAACATAGAAACACATACGTATATAAATAGTAAACCCCTAAAACTCAGAAACAAATACACACACAAACATTTGCCCTGACCGGGAATTGAACCTGGGTCTGCTAGCTTTGTAATAAGGATCATATCAACTAGGCTAACCGTGTCATTAATTATGCAGATACACCCATAATCTAAGATAGTTTAAACTACACTGTGTGTTGAATAAATCCTCCAATACACTATATATTTTGTATCATTATCGTCACAGAAGTACAAAGATCATAATGATATAATTTCGAAACTTGGTGCAGTACCTAGTTATAGAGATAATTGCAATGATAGAAACACAAACGTAAATTTGTACATACATAGAGGCAGGTTGAACACAAAATCTCCCATTTTTGAAGACATGATTTTTTAGATATAGTTATTATTTTGTTGTCAAAAGTGTGCACAAGTGCTCTCGATTTTTTTAACAATCCTTACCATAAAATCACTCGTTTCTATCTAAAAACCATAAAAAAGTGAAGTTTACCAGTTGATTTTTGTGTGGTTGTGTTATATATCTATAATTTTACCGAACAGTTTAAAAAAGAGTGCCCAACAATACTCTAGTGACACTTTTAATATCTGTGATAAATTCACCTACCCACATAATTATGGAATCAACTTTCTACCCTCCATAACTTTCTATCCAATAGTGTTGCCAGTAAAATAAAAATAAATACCCCAAATATTAGTCAGGGGTAATAGCAATGGATCCATCAACATCAAAACATCCTTCTCAAGCTGAAAAACCAGCAAACAAAATACTTACTCAGCAAATCTTTCATCCATCCTTGTTTAACAGAACGAGATCCCAGTCTTTATGTAATCTTGAGGAGCAAGCACAAACTCAAAAAAACCCAGATGATACTGAAGCAGATGACTTCACATTAGTAAGAAAAAGACTACGCGAGAGCACAGGAAAGAATGTTGCTCAAAAACAACAGAAATTAAACACCTACTGGCTCGGCCAAGCTGTACCAATCTTCAACAGATTTTCTGAACTTGACGATGTGCCTCAAGAAGATAGTATGGCCGTAGAGAAACCTGCTAAGTCTCCACCTATTTATGTGGATAAAGTCTGTAACATCCAACCACTACTAAAAATGCTGGATGAAGTTGCAGAAGGAAATTACACTGTCAAAGTCTTACGGGAGGAACAAGTCAGAATACAACCCAATACTTCAGAGCTATACGCAAAGATAGTTAAAAGTCTCCAAGAGAGAGAAACAGAGTTCTATACATACAAGTCAAAACAGGAAAGGTCCTTTAGAGTTGTGATCAAAAACCTCCACCCATCATCCGACTTAGGCGAAATCAAAACCGAATTAGAAGAGCATGGCCACAAAGTGACTAATATCTGGAATGTTAAACAAAGGTCTACCAAAAAACCTCTGCCGATATTTTTCGTAGAAATAGAATCAAATAATAATAATAAACTTATATACAATATCAAGGCCCTACTACACTGCAAAATAACAATCGAACCGCCAAGACCTAAAAAAGAAATACCACAGTGCAGCAACTGCCAACAATACGGACACACTAAAAAATTTTGCTTCAGAAAACCAAAATGTATTAAATGCGCTGGAGACCACGCATCAGCCAACTGTGCACGCAAAGAGAGGTCAGACTCCGTCAAATGCATTCTCTGTGATGGCAACCACCCAGCAAATTACAAAGGATGCTCTGTGTATAAAGAGCTCCAAAAAATTAAGTATCCTACTCAGCCACCAAAATATAGGCAAACAAATAAGGTGGGCAATAACAACCATGTAGAAGCGCCTCAACTTAAGCCTCACAGTAACTACCAGCCAGGGAGGTCAAATCCCGACTCAAATAATCGGATAGGCAATAGTAATAAAATGTCATACAAACAGGCGTTACTATCAGAGAACCCAACGACAGCCCCATCTTCTGCATTAGGCAACCAAAATGAAGACAATAATAATTTACACACAAATTATAGTGACATGAAAGAAATGATGAATGCTATGAGACAACTGATGCAGCAAATGAATACAATGACAAACCTCCTTATGGAACTCATGACCAAAATTACAAATTCGATTTACTTAAAATAGCCCTTTGGAATGCCAATGGGCTGTCACAACATTTTCTCGAAGTTAAGTCTTTCGTAGAATTAAACAAAATAGATATCCTACTGATCTCTGAAACGCATTTCACTGTAAAGAACTATTTCAAATTACCCAATTTCTCGTTTTACCACACAATGCATCCCGACGGAACTGCTCATGGAGGATCTGCAATACTTATCCGCACTAATATCAGACATCACGAAGCTGAATCCTACAGAACTCCGGAAATACAAGCCACAAGTATAGTTATAGAAGATTGTCGGGGCCAATTGAAGATAACCGGTTTATACTCACCGCCTAAACATGCAATGAAGAAAGAAGATTACAGACGCTTCTTCGAAACACAGGGTCCAAGATTCATAGCAGGCGGAGATTACAACTCCAAGAACACCAGCTGGGGCTCGCGGTTGACAACTCCAAAAGGTAGGCAACTGCAAGCAGCTCTCAGAGATCTACATCTGAATGCAGTGTCCAGTGGTGAACCTACTTACTGGCCTACAGATCCTAAGAAAATCCCAGACTTAGTGGATTTCTGCATTGTTAAAGGAATCCCAGTGAACAATATTACCTGTTATTCCTCTCAAGATTTATCATCTGACCATAGTGTTGTACTAGTAGAAGTCCGACATAAATTCATACCAGTTAAACCACCAGTCACGCTTCACAATCACAAAACGAACTGGAACCTGTTTCGCTTGCTCGTGAATTCCTCCTTGAACATTAAACTCCCTCTTAAATCTGAAGACGAGATTATGTTTGCGGTAGTGCATTTCAATAAATGTGTCCAAAATGCTGCCTGGGAAAGCACATCGGATATTGTAAAAACAGATACAATGGTCTACTCACTACCTGTGAGGGAATTACTGGCCGAGAAACGAAGTGCCCGTAAACAATGGCAAACGAGTAGATACCCCGAACACAAAAGAAGATTTAATTACTTAGCGGCAAAGCTAAAACAAGTACTACAATGTGAACGAAATGAAAACTTCCAATATTATTTAAAAAAATTAGGTGCTACATCAGCTAGCGACTACTCCTTGTGGAAAGCCACAAAAAAACTCAAAAGACCGATACCTTCTAAAGCACCAATACGCAATAAGAATGGAACTTGGGCTATTAATGACAAGGAAAAAGGCGTGGCCTTTGCTTTTCATTTAGACGAAGTTTTTATACCTAACGCATCTATTTCAAATAGTGAAGAAATCTTAAATCGTCTCAATGAACCCAACCAAATGGACTTACCGATCGAAAAGTTCACCAAAAACGAAGTCTCAACAGCCATAAAAAAGCTAAAACAAAAGAAAGCACCAGGATACGACTTGATTACGGCCAAAATTTTACAGGAACTACCAGATATAGCAATCACTTTTCTGACGCAACTATTTAACTGCATTATTGTGAGAGGTATCTTCCCGCAACAATGGAAAGTGGCACAAATAATAATGATACTTAAGCCTGGAAAACCCCCTGAGGAAGTATCTTCGTATCGACCGATTAGCCTGCTACCAATCACATCCAAAGTTATGGAAAGCCTTTTTCTAAAACGTCTACATTCTGTACTTGCCAAAACTCAAATTATACCAGATCACCAATTCGGGTTCAGAGAAAAACATGGCACCATAGAACAGGTCCACCGACTTGTGGAGCAAATACACAAGACCTTTGAAAAGAAAGAATACTGCTGCGCCGTCTTTCTTGATATATCACAGGCATTCGACAGAGTTTGGCACGAAGGCTTATTGTATAAAGTAAAAACACAGCTACCCACAAATTACTACATCTTCCTTAAATCCTACCTTGCGGATAGACATTTCTTTGTAAAGCAAGGAGAAGAAGTCTCCTCCCTGCATAAAATACATGCTGGAGTGCCCCAGGGCAGTGTTCTCGGCCCCATCCTGTACTTACTATTTACCGCTGACTTACCACTTTCGGAAGAGGCCATAATCGGTACATTCGCAGATGATACGGCTGCTTTAGCAACCCATGAAAATCCAACGCAAGCAAGCACCATTCTTCAAGCGTGTTTAGATAACATAACAAACTGGCTGAAAACCTGGCGTATTAAAGCAAATGAGACCAAGTCAGTACAGGTAACCTTTACCACTAGACGTGACACCTGTCCTCCAGTAACACTCAATGGAACACAAATTCCTCAAGCAAATGAAGCCAAATATCTAGGATTGTACCTAGATCGTCGCTTAGTCTGGAAAAAACATATTTTCACGAAACGAAAAGCTCTAGGCATGCAACTTAGAAAAATGTACTGGCTCTTCGAAAGAAAGTCCCAGCTGTCTTTAGAAAATAAAATACTCTTGTACAAATCCATCCTAAAGCCAATATGGACGTATGGTGTTCAGTTATGGGGAACCGCATCAACCTCAAATATAGAGATACTACAAAGATTCCAGTCGAAGATTCTTCGAATGATAACTAACGCCCCTTGGTTTGTTACGAACAAACAGTTACACCATGACCTAAAAATCAGAACAGTTATAGATGAGATAAGTCATACAATGAAATCCTACAAGAGAAGAATACGTAATCACCCAAACATACTTGCAATGCAGTTGATGCAAAGTAATTCGACGTTCTCAAGACTGAAAAGAAAAGCGCCCAGAGATCTTTAATCGACAATAACATATAGGGTACACGTCATTGGACTGTCACCCTTCAAGTCAATACGCACCTTCATGACCATTTGCTGAATGTCTCTGAGACAGTATTGCAAAACAACATACATAAAAAAAAAAAAAAAAAAAATATTTTGTGTGTACCTACTACTAAAAACTAAAACTAATTATTTTCTTAATCTGTTATATCCCCTATTTCCTTTGTTGCCATAGGTAAAAATATTGCTTTTCTGTTAATGCATCTTCACCTGAATATGTGGTTACAAAATTTTGACTATTGGTTATTTTCAGGCAACTGGTGGTGGTAGATTGCGACATGAACACTTCGAAATGGCTCGGCTGGTGGTTGCCCGCAAGTTAGACATGAAGAGAATGTACGCTATCTGGAGAGTGGACCCTCCGTGGCAGCCAGTTACCAAGAAAGGCCAAGGGCAACGAATGGGCGGTGGAAAAGGTGCTATTGACCACTACGTCACCCCTATTAGGGCAGGACGAGTCATATTGGAAGTAGCGGGCAAATGTGAATATGCGGAGGTAATGGCTTTAGTTTATTTTTCTTTAATTCGTGATTACTAACCCGTGTAATAGATTTTCTGCAATATTGCATACCTGCTCCTAGTACTATATCTAGCCTGTGTTGTATTTTCGAGTCAATTTTTGCAAGAACATTTTAGACCATATCCTGTAAATTAGGTAGCAAAATGTTATTCAATTTATCTAAGGATTGTGGTTCAGGTTTTTATTTTATCATTCTCAGGTTTGGCCTATGTTGAAGATAGTAGCTGAAAGACTGCCTTTTGCAGCTGAAGCAGTTTCTCAAGAGATAATGGAAGAAAAGGAGAGAGATGAGGAGTGGCGGGAAAAAAACAATCAAAATAAGTATACAATGAAATATATTATTCAGAACAATATGGGTGGATGTCATAGAATGCTTTCACCATTTGACCATCACTGGCATGGAAAATATTTGTAATAATAATTATGATTTAATAGAGGAAATATAGTCGATTTTTAAGTAATAACATTTTCATTTATAGCAATATGTTTCTTAGATTAGGCAGTAAATAAAAACAGTTGTATTCAATAATGGTTTATTAAATTTGACATTTTATGAAAGGATTTTGTGACAAGCCTCAGTTTGCATACATGTATATAAACCTTGGTAGCAATAATTTATACATATAAAATCCTTTTTATATATAACTCAACAAAAAAACAAGTGTTCATTGTAACAAATACTACAGCACAAAGTACTCGCGTCTGTGGTTCAACCCTAACCTAACGACAAAAGCCAAACAACACATTATTCATATTTGAGAGATTATCATGGGGTACAATTACTGGATAACATAGTTACATTACACAATGTGCTAGTACAAGCTGGCTGGGACCGTACATTAAACAATTAACAAGAAAACAGACTAGCTAGTTCTAGAAGTATACAGTCAACCAAGAAACCCCTTTACCAGTTTTCGACTCTATTTGTATGATGTTAAGGTTCAAAAGTTGTAAAAGAATTTATTGGTCGACTATACATCTCTAGATCATAGGGTATCTTGTACTCTTTAGCTATTTTAATAATATCTTTGAAAAACAAGGTTACAATAGACACCTCACAGGAATGATAAACATCGAGTACGCCTTGTAGGTACAACTGCAAGGCCGACACGTCCATGCCTGGTTTATAATATTATGTGCAACTCTACTTTTTCTGATACTCAAGCAACTACTTTATTTATTATCTATTTCTGCGTCGTACCTCAACACAAGTACCTATAAATTATATAACGTCATAACAATATTTACAAAGCCTAAAAAACTAACTTACAGTAAATGCAAATTTACATCTTCAATAAATATAGTGTTTACAATATCGTACAAGCGCTAGTTTTATATATGATATGGCTTTTTTTATTTATAAAATCAACTGCCAAAAACAATCCCTAGCAGTCGTTTTAGATATATATCACAAGTCCGTCTAACCTTACTAGTAGGTTTAACTTGCGTGACTATTCATTGTAATGTCAATCTAATTTGTAGCGCCTTAGCATACACATTTAAAACATCAAATGCACATGCAACAACTTACTTTAAAACTGTCATGTTCAAACATACAATACATAAATACATCAAGTTAATTTGTTGTCACGCCTAACAAAATAGAATGATATTAATAGAAAATAGTTGTTAATGGCATGAGCAAGGAAGCTCAGCTATACATTTGACTAGTTCTGTGTCTTATACTATTATAGTCTTATGAATCTAGGAATAATTCCCTAAACACTGGCATTATGCAGTCTTAAAATCTATTCCACTTTCGTGATAAATTAATGTAGGCGCAAGGTCTAACAAAACCTAGGTTCGTCTGCAACTAAATGAGGGGGAAATATAATAAATATATTTAACAATTCGTTGAACTTGTTTGCAGAGTAGGTACTAATAATTAGCTAAGCTAAGCTATAAGTTAAGACAAAGTGAGGTAGCGTCATTACCTACTAGTGAAAAATATGTACAGTTCTAAGTCTTTGTTTGACAATAAATAGTGAATAGGCTCGTCTCAAGCTCTTGGATACAAGTCAAGTACCTCATCCTGCGTTTCATCTATTAGCCTGCAGCAGAGGGAGGCGACACCTCTCAAACATTACCGCGTGTACATACACTCTATTATAATTTAACATACGAGTATTAACTACATGCACACAATAGATACTATCAATTACTTAAATATGTGCAGCTTTGTAAATGACTAGAGTAAATACGTTTAACGATAGTATAGTTACAATTGTTTATGTTCGTTTTCGATCACTGCAAGGATCCACTTTTAGACACATATTGTATGAGGATAATACGATGACTACAACATTACTCGTACGACTCGCTCAAGTGCTCCAATAAGAATTTCAATCGAGTTTTCATGAAACTGTTTTTGTGCGCGATGGAGTCGCATAGCGTTTGAGTGGGAGCGACGTTCTCGTAAGTGCTCTTGTTGTGGGAGTCAATGGTACTATCCTCGAGCTCGGCTGCCGCGGACGCAGCTGCGAGGGCATTCAATGCGTCGCTTGGAGCTTGGCTGATATGCTGATATTTAAACGAAGACAATATCTGCCGGATCTTTGCAATGATCTGCTCTACTCAGGCGTTTGATTCCTGCGAAAAATTTGAAAAATAGACATGAGTCAGATTTTTGCTGCAACTGTACGTTAATTATTTCTATTGACAGTGAAGTTCACACTACTTTCTATGCTAGTGATAATAGATAGCAGTTCTCTAATTCTCTAAAAACATAATTAAAGGTTTAAGAACAGTAAGATTGCAAACAGTGATTATGGTCAGAACACAGGCTTAAATTGCTGCAGGAGTGTGATAGTGTGAATAATTATCAAATGAACCACGTCTAGTTAAAATACCTTATTTAGTAATACTGCACGGAATCATTATATTAATATTTGTGTAAAATGTAAGTACTCATATAAAATACTACGTAAAAGTCGTTTTAAATGCATCAAAATTTAGGCTTTATCGTTCATAAGAGAGTACATTTAGTATCGAAATACTACGTATAGTTAGTTAGATGATAGAACGCGTCGAGTGCTCGTGACAGGTGGCGGCGGGCGCGAGCAGGTATCGATGGAAGCGAGACAGCAACATCTAGTCTAGAAGCGGTGGGACGGTGGGGCGGTTTATACCTTGAGGTTGTGGAAATAGTGCATGATCTGGTCGTAGTCCATTTGCAGGTCGTCGAGCCCGAGCGCCTCGGCCGACGGGGCGTTCGCGCCCTCCTCGCGCGAGTACATCGGGTTACCGACAATCGTCGCGCGCTTCACTTCCGGAGACCCGTTTCCTGTTAACAAAAAAAATACCATTACATTGTGCTTAACAGTATACCGAAAGATCTAAATATGTAGCAAACGAGACCAGCTGCCTCCAACAAACCTTTGTTTTGATTCGCAGCTTCCACAAATTCTCCCTTGACGTTTGATTCTTTGGATCTATTCTTATGCCTCATCTGTACTTCAGGTAAACCTGCAATTTTAATTTAAACCGTTTCAATAACACAGGCATCGAAACAAGACAGTTTTCAGATCGCATAAGTAACATAATAAGCAAGAACTGACCTATTCCAGAGTCATGCATGTAGTCGGGGCTTTGGGGCTTGGTGAAGGTGCGTCGCGAGTCGTCCGTGCCTCTGTTGAGCCCCACGATCTCACGGTAGTCCTTGTTCTCGAGCACGAGCGGCGCGTCGCGGTCGAACGCGAACAGCCGCGCGCAGTCCTCCTTGCTGAGCTTCTCCACAGCGTTGTCGTCGATATCGTTCAGGGGTGGCATCGGGCTCAGATCGCTTTTGTAGTCTTTCATGTCTCGGCTCGATAGATACGGTGCGTCGGTCTTATTCAAATCAATAATTCTGAAAATAAGTTTATGCTCGTTAGGTCGTTAGTAATATTTGCTGTGATAATATAGATAGATCTTGCCAGTTGAACCGGCATCCGTATGTTTGTGTGTTTCGTTGACTATACCTAACTTGTCTATTGTTGATCCGATCTTTATGAAGTTTGGTTGAAGAGAAGTTGAGGCATATATAACAGGTATATAAGTTCGAATATGAGCAGGATCGGTCTGGGGATAACAGAGTTAGGGGAGAAGCCGTGAGGCCCGTGATGTGTCTGTTCGTGGCGAACAACTGGTTTTAAAATAATGGAATGTTTTGTTACCGGTCTGGGCGGCGGGCATTCTCGGGCGAACGTCTGGAAGATTCGTGATCTCTGTCATGTTTTTTGTGATGGTTTCTAGAGTGACTCCGTCTGGTGGGTGGCATGACGGTCTCAGGTAAGATCTGGTAAAGAAAAAACGGGCCATTTATTTCTCGATATTAAAATGTATCCTAAACTACGTTTACTTTGTAGATTTTAGCCATTTTTGGGTGATTATGAAAGCATTTTCAGGTAAAATACTATCGCATAGCTTAAAAAAATATGAAGCGAATCTTACTTTATGTTTATTTCGAGGCGGGACAGGTACCTGGGGTTGCGGGGGAGACGAGTTCCTATGGGGGGGCACGGGAGGGCGGTAGTCGTCTTGGGTGCTGGCATCCGCGCTGAAGACCAAGAAAGGGAAACGGTTTAATGTAGCTGTAACGTGAAGTATTATTTAGTACCTCTAGAAGTACTGTCTAGATGTTAAACAAAAGAACATTTGCTGCAACATATTAAGGGTCTAATCAAATTCTACTTTTAACTTTAGCAACGACGATTGTGTAGTGGTATACTTACTGCCAATGTCCGTCCCCGGAGTGATGCCTCGCATGTCGGATGGGCTTCTTGCAGTAGGTGGTAGAGTCGATGACCCGGTCCCGCCGCTCGCTCTGCGACGGCAGTTCGATGGAGTTAGGGTTGTCGAAACTGGTGACCAGCACGTTGCCGTTGTCGCGGATGGCGTCCTCGGGGTCAGCGTAGTTGTAGTTGAGAGGGTTGTCGGTGATTCGCATCTCGGTGTTCCCGTTGTCGACAGGCTGCGCGGAGTTGCGATTGGTCGAGTGACGATTGCCGCTGCGCTCCATCGTGGCACGCCCTGAAATGTGAAACAGTCTAATTATTCACTGTTAAATACAAAAACTTTGTTTTGTCATTATAGGCCGTGGTTTTGTATTTTAATCTGGACGCCGGAAGCCACTACATGATGAAAGTTGACGAATACAATAGTAAAGGCATGAGTTACTGCTGATGAGTAACACATGCCTTTAATACAAACTTGTATACTAGTGAAATGGATTCAATAGTATCAAGTCAAGGAAATTATATTATACCTATGTAGACGGTCCGGGCAAGCAAACTTAGCATATTTTCGTGCTAAGGACACCCTACTACGTTTCATTTTATATCCTGTATTCTTTATCGAAGCAACACCTAGATACGATATGATGGGTACAGTCACGTCCAATAATATGAACACATAAAACTTTCAAAAATATGTAACAACGACTCGGCTGCTAGGGAATAACGATGTATGACGCTGACTGTACCTATAGACATCGGTTCTTTCATCATTATCATATCAGCCGTAAGATGTCCACTGCTGGCCTAGGCCTTAGGCCTTCCTCAAGGATCTACACGAGCGGTGGTGGAGTGTTTTCTTACCGAGCCACACCCAGTCATGCGCGTTAGTGGTGGATTCCCTGGAAGGCTTCTCGCGCGCCAGGCCGAGCGTGGTCCCGACCAGCCCCGCCACCTGCAGGCGCCCGCCCTCGGCCACGGCGGGCAGCGCGCGCCCGCCCAGCACCGGCCCGGCCGCGCGCGCTGTTGGCTTCAGCCGCGACGCGTACACCACGCATGACACCACGAAGATCTAAAAGGTAAAGTTTAATATAAGCGTTTTCAACGCACGTGGCGCACCACCAAATTGACGTAGTATGAAGCAACAGGGGCAACGTCAATTTAGTATAAGTAGAATGGACTTTAAAGCTTAATATTCTTAGGTACCTACAGTTGGCCTAGATGGAATGAGTATTCCACTATTTATTGATGTGCTCTAATGACCAAAGTCATTTTATACGTGTAGTTGGGCTACTGTTAATAGTAGGTAGGTACAGGTTTGTGCAAGATTTCTTTAATTTATAGACCTTACCTACCAGTTATACTATACATGTAAGTACTCGTATTTAGATAATATTTGGCATTTCAGATTCATTTTTCCCGGCATAAAATATTTAATTGAACCTCTGTAGAGATGTGCACATATGTATATGTTTGTGTATGATTGTATGTGCAGTCACCAGCAATAATATATTATCCAACTTTGGGCTCAATAATATCTGACATGTCTCTATTACCAGTGGCATAAGAGCGTGTCAGATATTTTTGAGTGGAATGTTGGATAGTAATTATATTATTGCTAGTGATCGTACCTAAACAATTTATTGTAATTACTACGGGTAAAACAGCTGAGTACCTACTATTATTTATACATACATACATTAAATCACGCCTTTTTCCCAAAGGGGAAGCCAGAGACACTTCTTTCCACCTGCTACGATTCTGACAAATCTCTTTCGCTTCTTCCACATTCATACATCGAGTCATTCATGCACGTCGGTGTCGGGTAGTTAAGATTCGGCTCTTCAATGGTTCTGTTATTTGGAAAGGATGGATGAAAGAAGATTGACGAAAGAGATATACAGATTATATAGAGCGAAAGTGAGTGGAAGGGTCGGAAGGGGTCGCGTAGGCGCATTTTTCGAATCAAATCGGAGATTATACTATAGTTTTAGACAAATAAAAACATATTTTATTTATTTTGGAAATGAATATAACCTTAAGTCAAAAATAGTAAGTTCTGCCATTTTTAATCATTTAACCACTTACCACGATAGCGCCGACGAACGCCACGACTAGCACGTACATTCCTGTAAATGAAAATAAAGACTCTTATATGTATAGGTACGGTCGGCCATTAAAGTAGTCTGCCAGTTTTGACAAAAGTTTCTGTGAGGTCTAATTAATCGCTAAGGACACTTGTCACTGTCATAATATTATTGCAAGGCAAAATCGAACTTGTTGTATCATGACTCATGACGTGCGAATGAACTACCGTAGGGTGGTAGACCTTTTTGCCCATGGGCCTTTATTCTACCGGGGGAAACAATATTGATTTTGATGTGTTATTTTGTCAACATTACAATAATTCCTTGATAATTTGTACTTACCTGACAGTAATGGCGGCCGAGTTCATAAAATAACAATACCACAACACGCAAGCAATATGGTTTTACCCTGTAGAATGGAGACCCTGATTATATTTGTTTATAAACAATTGAACCGGTTGTTCATTATCGTTAAGTCATTAGGTCTTTGGGCCAGTCGAGCCAGTCGACATTATCAATGTAAGTCGGCAAGCACGCGTAAGTACCTACTGCGCTAGTGGATTTGTTAGTTTCATTAGCAAAGAACTAGCAACGGCAATGATACAACACTCATTGCTATATAAGCCTCTAACTAGGGGAGCTTAAATATTATAAATCAAATCATTCGATGCATGGTAGATGACTTGTGAGATTTTGTTATGGAATAACACACCTTTTTTTGTAAGTAACAAAAATATAAATTAATAGAATTACCTCCTACCCATGCAATTTTAATAAAGTCTCCTTACAAAATAGGTAAGTTTAATATACTTTTATCCATATAAGGCTTGTACTTATCTATAGTTAAAGTCGGGCTTACATTAATTGTATACTTAGATAGTTTTTGCTATCCTCTTGTCTATTGCCTAGCTAGATTAAGGAAAATATGCATTAGATATCGATAGATATTTATAGAATCAAAATGCCGAAGACAAATGAAAATATTCGTAAATTAATGTACAGAAAAGGGCATCTCCAACTCGAAAAATAACGAGAAATACCTAAAAATTATACAAAAGTTTAATATACTGGGTGATCAGCCAGGTCGAAGTCGCAGAAAAGGCTGCATTAAACTGAAATTGGACGAGGCAATAGCGGCGTCGTTTCGTCAAAATCAATCAGTGTCTACGCGAGATATAGCCAAAAAGTAAAATATTGCGGTCGGGAACGTGCATGACGGCACAAAATACAGTTATGAACAAATAAAAAATCCCGAAAAGAACGGCTGCTCAGCTTGAAAGAGTTAATTATCGAGCTAAAATTTTAAACAAGTTTTTAATTAAAAATCGCGACAGATACATGTGACGTGTCACAAAAGACACGAGAACATTACCAAGACCCCAGTCAGTGAGGCTGGCAAGGATATTCCAGAAGAACATGAGTACGTGGCTTTTGATAATTTTGCTCAAAAAATCCTTATATAGCAAGCCATTGGCATGGCTTAAAAGTTCCACCTTTTTACTTCGGGTACGATCAACGATGTCTACCGAAAGGAGTGACTTAAGAAGCGAATTCTGCCTTTGTATCGGAAACATGAACATCGCCCAATATATTACCCAGATTTAGCTTCTGCTCATTATACTCAAGACACTTTAAAGTTCTTTCATAAGGGAATAGTTATTTATGTAACTGGCTTATAATGAAGTCTCGCTACGTTTTCGCTGGCGCCCTTACCTCGGCACTTTGGAGGTAATTATGTACCGTTGCATACATAAGTTTTCTACAAAATTAAAATGATAATTATGATAAACTTATCTTGTAGGTACAATTGATTTTTCTGCTAACAAATTACTTGTCAGCAAAGTAATTTTGATTATTTCGATTGGCGTTAACAGTTTGAGAATTTTATTGTTAAATGTTTACAAGTTATATGTAAATTTAAATAGTAGGTACCTACCTACTAAGTTCTGACAATAATTTATCATGAAAAATGGAATGCCAAACGAAACGCCATTGTTGGTAAACATATTGAGCGTAACCATGGTGAACAATAAGAAATCAATGAATATTAATCATCTTTTTTAGTGATTTCATTAAATACGTTAATAGTCTCTTTTTTTATCTACGTTGTTTCCATTGTTATTAAACCATTTTAACGATTTATTGTATAAATTAAGATTTCGAGTAAACGCCGCACTGATATTCGGAATGAACGTAACCGTGCGGTAATAACAATGCATTAATGGTTATATATGAACAGTTATTATTATGGCTACGCTCATTATAGAACAGTTTTCATGCTTTGGTTACGCAATGGCTGGCATTCTGCGCGCCTAGTATGGTCACTCTCGTACTGTCATACATGTCAGAAAGTGACGGATGTTTTATCCACAATAAACGCGGCCATACCCCCCAGATACTACGATAGCGATCATATACAGATAACGATATACTCGTAAATACATATATTTGCGGTACTATGAGTAGGTACGCGAGTATAAAATTAGCGTTAAGCCCATATTTTCTTAGGTAGAGTTTTTGTAGCTTTGTATTGATAAAATTGAGTTACCGATTTCGACGGGCGTCATGTGCAGGCTGGTGTGGCGCGGGTGCACGGCGGCGCCGGTGCGGTAGATGGACGCGTACTGCTGCGCCTGAACCGTCGGCTCGTGGTTGTTCTCGTCCTTGAACCCTGAAAGAGTCAGCGTTGCGTTTTAAACAAACTGCGAACAACCCCTAGCATAATAATATGCTAATAAAAAAAAAATACATATAAATATATATATGTGATTTTCAAATCTAAAAAAAAAGTGTAAAGAATAGTTCAACATAAGAAGTATTCAATTTCGGAAAAGTATTTCTCCCTGTTTATTTTCTAGGATCCTACCTCGTAAAACGTCACTAAGATCCGACAGGCCAGTCCTCGCCCCTCCCCTGGCCATGATGTCGTCATTTTGCGGCGTGTCCGGCCTTTGAGGCGTGTCTCCGCCACTGAAGTCAACGTCCACACCGGCAGCAGCGCTGGCCAAGGCTCCGGGTATGTTCTTGATGTTAGCCGGAGTTTTAGTGTCGCCTTTTCCTGGGAGAGCGACGCGACGAAGTGGTCCGGAACGACATTGTTCTGGCGTTAAGAGGGTCACGCGAAGGAGCTCACCGCTACCTGTAAGTCGAAAATGTTAAGTTTATAAATAGCTAAGGCGCCTACTCTTTACAGTTGTGAATAATTTTCATTTCATTCTGATTTCACCCGTTTTTAGGGTTCCATACCCAAAGGGTAAAAAATGGACCGTATTACTAAGACTCCACTGTCCGTCTGTCCGTCTGTCTGTCGTCTGTCTGTCTTTCATCAGGCTGTATCTCATGAATCGTGATAGCTAGACAGTTCAATTTTTTACAGATGATGTATTTCTGTTGCCGCTATAACTACAAATAACTAAAAACAGAATAAAATAAATATTTCAGGGGGCTTTTTGTTTGATATTAATAACGGCAACAGGTAGTTTAGTTGTAGGTATGTTCACTTTAAATAAAAATAAAATAAAATAAGTATTTAAGGGCGGCCCATACAACAAACGTGATTTTTTATGGACAATGGTACGGAACGGAACCCTTCTTGCGCGAATCGGACTCGCACTTGGCCTATTTTTTTTCAACGAGGTATTGTAGACGCAGTTGGTTAGTCTACCTTCTCCTACAGCGATGACTCGAGGATGTTTTGAGGCGAGCATCGGCGCAAACGCGACTACTTCAGGATCAAGACTTTCGACAAGAAGGAAATAGTCGGAAACTGCCACGTCGCGAAGAGCCGTACGAGTGTCGTCTGCAAACTCTATATCTATGTCCAGCAGCCCTTCCTAAAAATAGTGTAAGTACTGTTAATATCTTGCACATTTTAATAATTAATAAAAACCATTACATAGTCCTCGGTCTAGTCTAACCTGATATTGCGCAGTCAGTCGCCTGGTAACGGTGGTTTCAGACACATATCCATTTTCAATTGCTGGATCAGGCGAGATGTTCAGCTGAAGACCAGAAATTACTCGTACTAGCAGCCTGGAGATCGTGACTTTGTCGTTTACTACTCTTACTTCGCGTAGACCAATCACGCGACCTATGTCAAGAAAAGGTTTGAGATTAATAAAATACCTTATACTCGTGAATATTAACAAATTTCGAGAGGGTATACATTATAATTACCTGTGATCGGTGACAGCACTTGGACTTCTGTCAGCCCAGTACTCCTTCCTTGTAATACGCGCCCTCTCAACGAAGCGATTCGTGGGTCTGACACTCGCATCAAAGACTGAACCAACTCAGTTACTTTAAGCCGAGTGCGGCGCGACACGAAATATGACACGCGGCCAGAGTCATGATCTTTGGCGAGAAAACGGGCGAAAACCTTTGAAAGCAAATAATGATGATTAAGTAAATAAATAAATAAAATAAATATCAGGGGACAATGTCACACCAATTGACCTAGTCCCAAACTAAGCTCTAGGCTTGTGCTATGGGTACTAGACAACGATATAAGTACTTATACACCGTGGGCCCGAATAACCCGACCAATTTTAACAATCGATACTTGAGCCTATTTGTAGAATATAATGGGTATAATATGTAGTCCAATAACGCATAATTTCCGAGATTTTTATTATTTAAAAATCAATTCCATAGTTAATTAAATTTGAACTCTGTCACCTTAACCTAAAGCATTATTTACTAAGAAAGATTCATGTTGTAAGTAGCAATATCATCCACATACAACATAAATTAATTAATCAATTTCTTATTAAATAATGCTTTAGGTTAAGGTGACAGAGTTCAAATTAAATTAACTATGGAATTGTTTTTTAAATAATGAAAATCTCGGAAATTATGCGTTATTGGACTACATATTATACCCATTATATTCTACAAATAGGCTCTAGTATCGATTGTTAAAATTGGTCGGGTTATTCGGGCCCACGGTGTATAGAGAAATATATACTTAAATGCATAGAAAACATCCATGACTCAGGAACAAATATTCGCGCTCATCACACAAACATCTGCACTTACCGGGATTTGAACCCAGGACCGCTAGCTTCGTAGGCAGGGTCACTACCAACTAGGCCAGCGTGTCGTCAAAGTGGCTGATTATTTTGTGGTTAGTTTATTTAATGGTTTTTACCATGAAGGACTTACTTCTATATTTGTCTGTTGGTATCGCAATCGGCAAGTGCGCTGATCGGTTAAGGAATTAGTGCCGTCAGGTCGAGAGCCGCCCCATCCGCGCGCTGACAAGGATCTCTTTAATCTATCTTTCGAGCTGGTATCCTCCGATACTTTCCAACCTAAACAAGAATATTGTATTTATTTTTCTATTCAATACTCATATCCACCATAAACATACATAAATGATTTTACCTTTAACCTGTGACAGTCGCCTGTTGTCCACCTCAACTTCCAGCGGGTACTCTGGCATCCAAACCGTGAACCGAGCCAAGCCCGTATACGTTCCATACTTGACAATAACAGAAGCATTCGAAGACCCCCTTATCTCTGAACCATCGACATACACCGAGCTGCACGACGACGATACCTGTTGAAATAAATATTGAACTAAAGTACCTATACCTAAAAAAGGTGCAGGGTAGAACCACAAAAGTTTTTAAACGTGCAAGTAATAACTTGGGATGGTAAATAGCTGTGTTTCGGAAGCAGTGCCTTTAATTGACTATTAAGTGAGCTTAACGAGACAAGATCAAACGCTTCCGCGTCAAGTAATTTATTCATTAAAAGGTGAAAGAACTTTTCTGTAATTTGGTTGTTTGTTGAGCGCGTCTCGTCTTATAGTAAGTTTAATATAGTGAAAATAATGTGTTTAAACGTCATTACGCTTTGTCATTTACGAGAACGATGAACAAGTTTCATTAGGACAACATTGTAATTTATGAGTGTGGTGTAGTGGCAATTCATTAAGCTGGACATGGATGATATATTATTGTCGCCCTGATAGCATTTTACTTTGTAGGGACCTTATTCTTGTTAACATAAAGAGCGGAAATTGCGCTGACTATAAAGAACTTAGCAACATGCACTCTATATCAAGCAAGACGCATTTATGTCGCGATGTAAATGCTTTGCGAGAATTGTGAGAGCCTTTTAACATTAGCGGGTTAATGCTATGCCATGCATTACGCTTAAGAGGCAGTAAGCTCACCTTTAGTACGCTCTCGTCCTCAGAATGGCAAGAGCTCTGCAGGGTGACGTCGGCGACTTGCCCTGCCTGCGACACGATAAGCACCTTCATAGCTTGAGACACTTGCCGTCCGGTCAATACAGCCGTGTTCAACACCTCCCAGTTCTAAAACAAATAAACAAATGTCAGTGTACTACCAACAACTAGTTCGGTGACTTTTTTAAAAAGCCACGTCCTGTGTCTTCTCTTTATCCAATTATGTTAAACCAGTCTTAGAACTGACAACGTGAGAAAACTACGCCAGATAGAGAAAACGCATAATTACACTTAACAGGAAGACGACAATTGTCAAGTATTCACTCGCAATTAATGCTTGCATGTTCTGCTACATTATTTAAATAATATTCTGAACTATACCTACCTACTGAATATGCACGTACAGGTATAACAAACAAACAAGTCCGGAGAGGTCCTCGCAGTAGAAACTGAGCCAGCCTAGTGAGAGCATGTAGTGGAATGAAGTCTTTGTCGATTCATTTGGAGGTCGGAATTCAATAGAAACCCGGCATGAACGAATAGTCCTTTCAGCGCTATCTTAGCTCTACTAAGTCTCGGCGTGTTCATTAAATTTTGGCTACACAGGCAACTATTCCGTACTCTATACGAAAACATGTCTACTTGTTGCTTGGGGCCTACCATCAATCAACTATAATCACAATACAACCAGGTACTTACTGTTGCGTGGTAGATAACGGTTTCTCCTCAAACAATACTAACTAGTTCATTCAACACAGCGGAGTAATTGCATTACACACAACAACAGAATGGCAGTGTGCAGTAATCATTCATGTGTTCAATTAGTTTAAACAGTTAGTTCGAACGTCGAACAGATGACGGTTCATCCTTCAGTGGGCAGATAGCGGGAGCCGCGGCCTCGAGCGGGCCGGGACCCGGGCCCGAGCCCGAGGCCTGGGTTAATGGGCTTCGCGCTAATATGAGATAAAGTAATTGCTTAATAAATATCATTCTCTAACTTCATTACCTCGGTGGCGACGGGCCCGCACACTAAGCTGTATGTAAATTGAGTTACAACAAACACTTGTTTATGCAGCAATGATACTGAGATAGTGATCTGGTATAATGGGAATATTCGTAATCGAATTACGGTGTAAACATGGCATTTAGAGGACCTACCTAGGCATTATAATACCTCCTAAAATTATCGTTTTGTTTGCATATTCGACCGTCTCAGACAGTAAGTTAGGACGTGCAAATTATGTTTTTGCCCACATATAAGACAAGCAAGGCATATAGTCCTTGTGGTCCTTGTAACGGCGGTTCCTATATATTTAAACCAGTCTTAATTCAAAATTTTACCTCGTCTGCCCTACAATAATAGCTGCTTCTCCTAACCCTACTCTAACCCCTAATAAAGTCCGTGTCCATTTTACTAGTAATGTGTTTAGGTAATGGTAACAAATGGTTACAACAACTAATTGTGATAAGAGATATCGAATGAACTAATGATGATATATTATTATGGAGGTTTTAGTATTTCATTTATTTATTTGTATTGTTTTTATTTATTCTAACAACTGAAATAAAAGATATTCCTGTATACAGGTTGATCAATCCAAATATGTATGTAGGTGAGAATGGGGATTTAAAAAACTATAAAAGTCAGGGGAAGCTCAATAAAAAAATTCAATAAATGAATTTAAAGATTTAAAAAGACAGTTAGGTACCTAGGTACCTATATTAGTAGTCAAGTCTTTACGGGTTTCTTTTTATTTATTTTTATTTTTATTTTTATTTTTATGGCACAGAGAACGCAAACGAGCACACAGGCCACCATTCGCATTCACAAGACTGCAAGCCTAAGACTGCAAATGCGTTGCCTACCCTGAGGACTAAGATGGAATGCCTCTATGCTAGTCATTACACCGGCTGTCTTATCCCCAAACCGGAACACAACAATGCGAATACTGCTGTTTGGCGGTAGGTTAATGGATAAGATGGTGGTAGCGATCCGGACGGACCCTGCACAAGGTCCTACCACCCGCAAAACCGTACCGCGTTTCTGCTTTACAAAAGGTGGAGCATAGAATTATTTTGATCTTTATTGGTAAGTAATGGGGTCCTCTCCTCATAAATCCAAGTTTTCGACCTTTGGGGAGACGTGGTCCGCCATCTTGAATAGAAGGTGCCAAAATTGGTTATTTTTTCGTAATTGCTCAACTTAACGACAAAAGTGTCTATCAGAAGTATAAAACAATAATTGCGCACAGTTTGTGCATAAGTACAGGTTTTTTTTAATGTTTTCGCGATAGCAAAAGAGCTGCAGACGAAAATATTTACAACTGATTAATTCCTCAGTTTTCAGTACAGCTAGGAAAGAAAACAGCAGCATCATGAATGCGGTGACATTACGTCTGCAGTCGTTTTTTTTACCAATTTTATTGTACTTTAATCCTATGTTAGTAAGTAGGTATATTTGGGTCACATCTAGCAAGTCAATTTTGAACCAGTTACGGTTATTGGAATGGGCTAATATTTGAAATACATATACTGATTATTTACCTAAGATCTAGCTCGTCTTTATTTAGTTATTTATTCAATCTTAGTATTTTAAATTCGTTATTTAATATTAAGGTAAGTACTTAATTATGAAAAACCTAGTCCCTTTGACTAAGTCGTTGGCTACAACTAGTAGATGAGGTAAATTAGAATGTTTCATTCATTTACGGCTTTTTATCGGGAAAAAGTAGAAAATCAGGAAGCTGTAAAATAAACCTATCATACACATCGATAGATACGCAGGTGCGATAACGTCGAGACTTATCCAAAATTCATTGGCATTAGTCGAGTACCGCGGCGCGTTTTCGAGGCGGCGTTCTTTCTCCAACTCCATTACCGCGCGATAAAGCTCCCATTAGACCACTTCATTCATACTAAGTGTTCGCCATTAAATGTTAATCTCTAGGATTTGTTACAACAGTGTACCCCCGAGATTATTCCCAAGAAATTCTATGATAACAGTCGGATACGAAACCCGAAGGGATTTCCACTTATAATATTCTTTCGCGGCCAATTTCGCAGATAATAGCGACCCGGCGCCGCTCGCAAGGACTCGGTAAAGGCCCATGAAACCCGATAAAGATGTCGTTATTGCAATAAAAGGAGCTCCCTTCGTATCATTAATTACTAAGAAAATACGTTGCGGCCAATTTATGAACGTAGTGGACGTCACAATAAATTGCTTGGGATTGCTGGACTGTCGTGCTACGCGTTTCACCTAGTTGTTATAGCTATCATTAGCATTACTAAATTGTTAGCACAGGAGTCAGCTTACTTGCGACCTGCTTCGCGTTCTAATTTTAATTATAGCACATTATGAAATCAAATAATGAGTTCTTAGTTCCTCAAGAAACATGTTGTATAAATCAGGTGCAGCCCAAACATGAACTTCTTTAATTCTTCGAACATACACTTGGATACTGATGTTACAGACTTTGCCTTACCTTAGAAATTGGCAGCACGGCTTGAATGTCATCCTTCTCGATGTCAAGCCTGGTGATGACACGGTGCTCGTGCGGCGGGTCTTCGCTGGGCGTGACGGGCGCGGGAGTCGCGGACAGCCTGGCCGACCAGTTGAGTCGGGCCGTGCCGCGGCCTGACTCGCCCTCTGCGCCCTCCACGTCGCCCTCGCTTTCGGCTCCCACTTCCACCAGCCACGTCAGCACCTCCTCCCATCCTGGTCCGGCGGGGCCGCTTAAATCTTCTTGGTTCCTGTTTAAAATGTATTATTACCTATATTTGTATGACTTTAGCCAACACGGGACTATTGGAGTCCCGGACCTTTGGAAGGAGTACATGGAACCGAATCAAATGCGCCAGGGCTCTTTAGACAACTTTTATTTAGTATAAAGTGATTGGACCCCAACCGGTGCTGAGTTCAAACTATAGAAGTATGCTCCCACGGACACCACCAGTTAATTGAGAACTTTTAAGAAGGAGCGAGAACATTAATAACAGGCTATATGAATGAAAGATATGGATTGGTGAATCCATATTGGTGGCACCTGCCTGGCGAAAGGAGGGCATGCAATACGTTGGTTGAAATGGCAGATAGTGACACGCCAACTTAATGAAATGACCCTCCCAAAATAACCGCATATACATAGCAGCAAAGAGGCAAAATTTCCAGAGGAACTAAGGGTGGAGAGACTCCAGGACTTTAAACGACCATAAGGTCCGCCACTTATGCAACACATTCGTACAACGCACACATAGTCGTACATTTAAGTTCTTGTTGGTTGCTTCGGAACTCTCCGAGCGCAACTTATCCAGAAGAGCGAGTCGTAAAACTCGTGAAAACTTTCATGTACGTTATGTTCTAGTTGCACGGGCTTTCTAGCGAAACTCGGCGAGATTACATGCAATAATAAGTTGAAAAGTCGTGACGTCGAGTTTCATTAAGCGGCACAAGGCGCCAACCGCCCGCCCGATTTATAGCTTTGCCGATGCAACCTTACATACCTAGTCGTGAGCGAAATTGTGAACAAATCCTACCGGGGAAACGGGAACGTGGCTTTATTTTATTGCCGAATACCTACTGTACAAGGAACAAATGTTAACATTTTGCACGAAACTGGTTAAACAAATGCTAGACGTAAATTAAGAGGGTCGCAAAAGTCGCAATCCATTTACATTTAGGTGTCTTGTGATAAATTGGAATATTTAAAGATTTTTTTATCTAGATTTCTTCATTGAGGGAATCACTGCAAACATTGTTAAATAAATTTAAAAAATCGGCTCAGCATAGAGCGTAAAAACCTAAATGCAGTAAACTTTTTCATAAATCTCTGAAATTAAATGCATAAACAGTCCGTGCGCAGAGAGTATTCTGGAGTCGTCTACAATTTTGTCACAGCAGTTGACCTATTTACTTATAATAGGATCGTGAAAAGCTCGCAAGCGGGGGTTGAGAAAATAGAAATGGAATTGGATCCTTTAAATCCGACCTGCAGTAGCCCAGTGGCCGCGGCCCGGCGCACGGCGCGAGGTGCTGTGCACTGGATCGAGATTTCAGTCGCATTGTTATCGCAACTCCGCCGTTCATGAGAATTTTTGTTCTAGTTTTGTTGTGTTATCAGCTATAAACACGGCCTGCTTAGCAAATTCATATTTTTTTTTTCCTCACGTGTCACTTTAATCGTTTATTTATTTCAAGCAAGTAGTTACTTAATATACGATAAGTACGTTGGTTCTGTCGTAATATATAGGGGAAGATGGGGTGGCTTCGTACAAAGGGAGCATTCGTACAGTGGTCATATCTCGACTATGCAACATGCTGAAGCGTTCATATTTGTATGCGTGACTGCCGCTCATATGCGTAGGCTACCCTCAAAAAGTGATGGCAGTGCGGCAGCAGCTTTCGCCAGAAATAATTAATATGTGTTTTCGCCACCCAAAAGTAATTTTTGCTTCTCCTTTGAATGTGTCTGTCTCTAATAAGTTTTACTCGTATTAGATTTTTTATATATATATAGTTTGTAATTAGATGCTTGAGATTAATATGTAAACAATAGTTTTGGGATTACTTTAACAGTTATTTTTTATTTAGTTTTTTTTTCGGTTCGTTTTGGTTGGGGTACCTTCGTACAGTCAAAATGTATGTAATTATATACTGTACGAATGCACCCCATGAAAGTTAAAAAACTGTATATCAAGAATAATTATAATCACAAAACCAGATCAGTAAGATATGCCTAAAAGGTGACTGAAACAGGTGAAATAGCTGAAAATCTAATAAATCCTGGGAAAAACGAATAGTGTACGAAGCCACCCCACGTATGGGGTGCATTCGTACAATTCTCATTTTTTGGGAAAACTATTATATCTTGGCACAGTTGCTTTGTATCCAAACTGAAATATACAATTATTATAGCCAAATAAGTGGATGATAAAGTAGCATTCATTTCATTTTGAAATAGCAGTTAGTTTTTTTTTAACAATTCTTAAAGTAAAAAGTGTACGAGGCCACCCCATCTTCCCCTACCTGTAGAATGGTTTTTACACAGGTTTTATTTTTTATTTCATAATTACCCTTTTTTCATAAAAAGTTAGGTATAACTTATAAAATAGGAGGGAGCTGGAATTTTACTAACTAATCTTTATCAGTCGATTAATAATCATGTCTGGGTTAGTGACGCAAACAAATTAAACTTATTTTTTCTAATTTAATTTCTCTACATTGTTAGATTAAGATAAATGCGCAAAAAAATAAATTAAAACAACGTTGGACAGAGTTCCCTTATAAAAAGGGTTCGGCAAAATAAGCACAGACGGCCCAACCTACGCTAAGTGTTTTCCCCTTTTATAGCCATTTGCAAAGTCAGATTTATTATCAACTTTCTTGGACTGCTTTTTACAGCTTTTATCGGCTTCCTTGAACTCCATGTTGCATTACCAATGGATCTTAATGTCGAGCTCTTTTCACACTTTTTCACCTTAACATAATTCCCGAAAAATGCATACTAGCGAAAAATATTATAATTTGTGTACGTTAACAAATAATGTGAAGGTGTACTTCTTTGTAGTCAATCGGACGAATTGGCTCAAGTCTTTGGGACAACCGAGCGTCGACCAAACAAAACTAGGTCGAGCATGTTTAGCCACCTAATCCTTACGCGGTTACAGGGCAAGTCAGGCCTGTCAGGAAAGTGCACAGTCCAATATCCGCATTATATGATATAATGATATCAAATCCTAAACAGACAGTCACTCACTGTCACCGACACTCACACTAACCCATCTTTTGTTTTATTGTCACTTTGCAGGGCCCGTATTATGATCGCTACTATGGCTACTAGTTAACATGCGTATCAAGAATTTGACAGGTGTTTTGTCCACATTAAACCACATCGATAACAAGACCATGCCCGCAGGTGAGATAGAGTTCAGTCACTGGTCATTCTTATATAAAAAAGATGCCGATTTGACTCTTATAGTTCCCTCCCTTTTATTGACTTGACTTGGCAGGTTTTAACAGTTTATAAAACGGCTTCATTAGCTAATAGTTTACTTACGGTTGGCCATTGTTGTCGTTGAGCGGCAGCTCCAGGCGCGTGGCGGTGACCGTCGCGGCGCGCGGCTTCAGTTCCGCCGTCAGCGCCCAGCGCGAGTTTGCCGCTGTCACGCTGATCAACCGCAGCCCAGACTTGGCTTCATTAGCTAATAGTTTACTTACGGTTGGCCATTGTCGTCGTTGAGCGGCAGCTCCAGGCGCGTGGCGGTGACCGTCGCGGCGCGCGGCTTCAGTTCCGCCGTCACCGCCCAGCGCGAGTTTGCCGCTGTCACGCTGATCAACCGCAGCCCAGACTTCACCTTCATTCTGTAAACACATTATCAGTTAACTTGAGGAGCGAGGTTTGAAGATTGGGTGTAGTGCTACCGCCAACACAACAATGATTTTAATTTTTTATATAAGCACTTCATGGTGCTTGTGAAACATCAACGTCAGTTACGTACAACTATCATCTACATATTTGTAGTGTACCTACATAGTGTATACATAGCGCTGATACAGTTTAGTCGTAACTACAAAATCTTCTTGGTGTTAACCTTATGAATAGGCTGCGTTTACACAGCTCGGAGATCATTTTAAAATGTCATGATTATAACTACTGGGCACTTTTCTTTTTTAAAGGAATACGTCAGTCGTCGACTTTGAGTAATTATTTGACGTAATAATTCAATGGTCGTTGAGTTATATTGCGGTAGACCTCAGTGAAATAAAATAATAAAAGTAGGTGTAAATGTAAATGGAACCTTAGCAGAGCGCGTACATCGAGCTTAGTAGGGTTGGTTGGTTCGTTAATCCCGGGTTGGGATTCACGATTCTAGAAATATTATGTGTTCATCCAAAACAAATATCAATTCGTTGATTCAACAAAGATCACGTAAAATATTGCGCATAGAAATATCAATCATGACACTTCCAATGGAATTACGCAATGGACTAAGGGAAGATACGAGATCATTCAAGAGGCCCTTCGGCCTTCGAAGCTATTCAACATTAATCGTCCTTTCAGTGCCGGGAAATATTCATAGTAGCGCATAATCGTCTAAACCGGACCGACGACTGAATGGACGGCAGGTGTTTGTTAGGATCCCATAGTATGATGAGAGTTCTGCGTCAATCGCAGGTATTGGAGGCAGCCTCAAATCCAAATTAATCCGATTATAGATCGATCATGCTGTACTTACATAGTAGTGTCATAATGTATTTTTCAACACACTTGCTCAAAACGACCTTTTTATTCCACCGATTTTTGGCTCATAAACCTAGATATTAAACACGCGTGCTTTTTCAGTATATTACGCACAAGTGCCTTTAGTTTATTAACCCAAACAATTTACATTTGTAGCCTATTACCAAGTTGTAAGTACGAAGAAGAAGCGATATAATTTAGTCGGGTTATACTTTTTTTTTTTCTTAGCAACAAACAGTTTTTATGCGGCAAATAACATTATCTACATATTTATTTCAATAAATTGGTGAAATCAGCTTTATTACTAAAAAATAACTCAATTTCCTTAAAATCATTTATTTTTTCTGTAATTTGTATTTTAAACATGAATTATTACATTTTAAATTTGGCTGTTGGCCGATCTCGTTCGCGCCTTAGCCTTGCGCGCGCATCGGTATCGCGGCAAGAAAAAAAAACAACGCGCTAGCCGCCATTTTTCGTAAATAATTGACGGCTGTGACGAAGATAGTTTGGATTAATTATTGTGAAGTTTAATATTAACAAAAATGTCTTCTTTAAGTAAAGAAAATGAAGTCTTGTTTTTTTTTCGCAAGTGTGTTGAAAAACGTCGTATGTAACACGTGTGCCTGTGACCATAATATACGCGGCTTTCTTATGGCGCACTCGCTTATCGCTCGTGCGCACACAATAGCGCCTTGTATACAATGGTCAACTTAGCACACTTGTATCATAATGTACTATTATACTCGTACTATACTAGCGGCCCGCCGCCAGCGGCTTCGCCGCGCTGCAAATGTTCGACTTTCCCAGTGGATTTTTTTTCTACGTTATTTTTTTATATGTAAGAACCTTCTACGAAGTATTACAAAACGTTAATAAAATAACGAAATCGGTAAAGCCGTCCTCAAGTTATAGCGTGACGAGAAATAGGGGTTCATTTTATATTATAAAGATAATAGCCTTATCCAATAGTGGTATAAATTTTATACCTAGGCAGCCTAAGCCGGGCGAGGTATAAATTTCCATTTGGGTGGAAAGCCTTAACTCCTGGGTTCGTGTCGCTCGTAATTCAAACTTGGCGCAGATGTACGGAGCTGCACCAGGTGGTGCAAAGGGGGACGCAGCACTAACTTTATATTATTATTGAGATTTCTTTATAATTTTAGCTGTAGAAGCAAATACGGACCTTATATGAAAAGTATACAAAGTATGAGCCCGATTCCGATCTCGTAATTACAAAGGATCAACAGACGCGGAAATTCAGTCAGTTCAACGGTAGGCTAGGGACGAGTGCCTATACAGTTAAAATGTATAATCTTCCCTCCATCGCAGCTCAACGAGGGCCATAAATTTAGAACAGTACCCGGCTAATTCTGTATAAGAATTTTAATTTAATAGATTTTCCCCATTGCACGAACGTTTTATCCCGGTAGGAAACGTGGAGCGTGTTCTAAGTATTTTGTTACCCCGTCCACAACGTAGTGGTCTTGTGATTTTTTTGAAGTTTTGGATCTAGTTTTGTGATTGTCTGTTTATGTGGATGAACAGTAACCTAGTAGGTAAACTAAGTAATTATTAACGGTTCCGAGCGGATTGTCTATTTGTATTTTTTTAATTCGTACCTACAAAATAGAATTTTCGATGGTCAAGTCTCAAATAAATTACAGTAGAAATCAACAGGAGCTGTTTATCGGACGACGTTTAGGTATACCTATTGTATGTCAACTTGCAATCGATCGCTTCTCTGTCTAATTGCTTTTTTAATTAACCTTGACTACCCAAAAATAAACATTAAAATTTAATTCAATGTCTAAATAATATAAGTAATACCTGTGTGTAGGTAGGTATGTGTAGATGGATGAGTAACGGCGACTTAGATTACGCACAAAGGATTTAGCTTCTACGGCTTCTGCTGTTACGGCTCAGCGACAATCAAGTCGACGGCCTGAAAAACCTAAGCAAAAATACGTGTATACAGCCACATGTAAGCGTTTTGTATAAAGGTGGAATAACGAAGGATAATAAAGTAAAAACTTTGCCATGTTGAGGTTATGCATCATTTTGCGCCAACTAAGATTCTTCGAATAGCTTACTGCTGCAGTACTAAATAACGGTTAGCGCGAGCCCGGGAGTAGTAGCGAGCCCGCAGTGGTTTCATACCGCCGCGCCGGTTAATTTAATTTGAACGCTTTATATGTAAAACGAATTGTTAAGTGACGTTACGAAATAATGTGATGACTACATTTTATATTTTTCAAATACTTTTTTTCGTCAAAACTATTTTAAGAAGTGACCTTATTGTAGACACTAAACCTAGTACGATAAGACTACCGGATGGTATATATATTTAGTCTCGTCATTAATGGGGGAACACGAAATGGCATGCCGAAAGACCTGGCACAACATTTTTTTTCTTTTCTTTTAGTTTTTTTTTCTTCGAAGTTCGATGCCTAAATGCAGCAGTGGTTTTTCTTCCGCAGAAATGATGATCTTTCAGATGAGCTTTTTTTGTTGTTGAGGAGATCGATCATAAAAGATGCTGAAGTAGTTACAAGGCGTCGCTTATCATGCCACATACCAATCAGAGGGGCTTGCAGCACTGCATTGTCGTATATTCTTACCCCTCCCGTGTTCCGAAGAATAAACGAAAGTTGGGAGTCTTATTATAATCTGCAAGAGGTCTGCAATCTTATCGCTCGAGCGGCGGTCCATGGCACAGGCAGACGGAGATCTTTCGACGTTTGAGGGTCACAAACATGCAGAGTGTAATGAGTTGAATGAAGGGTGGAAACTCGTGGAGCACCAGAAGAAGAACCGTTTTCACGTAGTAAAGGGAAAAGCATCTGTGGAACCCGATGCCAAGTTCAGGGCGGCAGATTTTAATATACTTCTTTATATAAATAAGGTAAATAAACAAACGACGGAGCAAGACATAATCGATCAGATAAAACAACAATCGCAAGCTGTTGTGACATTAAGGAAAATCAACATGAAAATGAAAAAAGCGTATAACGCCTTCAAAATGTTTGTACCACACAACAAACTCGCCACATTTTTAAATGATGCTCTTTGGCCCGACGGAGTAACATGTCGGCGGTTTGTTTACATAAAAAAACAGGAGCCCTCCGTACCGCAAAAAGAGAGGAGAGTTGCGGGTAACACATAATACGTATAATGGATAATTACGATTACGATACAACGTTTATTAGTTTCAACTGCAGATCCGTTACCAGATCGATGGAGAGCGTAAAAGATCTTTGTAAGCGAGCGGATATTGTTTGCCTTCAAGAAACATGGCCACTCCCGCACGATATCCAATACCTAGGTTCGATTGATTTGGATTTTGCCTTCACGGGCAGTCGGCAGTGGACATCTCGACGGGCATTATTCGTGGCCGCCCGTACGACGGAGTGGCAATTCTATGGCGCAAATCAATTTTTACTGCTGTATCGGTCATCGAGTGTAAGAACATGCGTTAAGCGTTAATAAAACTAATGTACCTGATAGGTCATTTCTAGTATTCTCTGTGTACATGCCGACTGACTCGTCGGAGAATCTTGTGGATTTTGTTGAGTGCTTAAGTGAATTAAGAGCAATTACCGATGAAAGTGATGCGGCCGCGGTATTCATTTTGGGTGATTTTAACGCTCAACCTAGTGCCCGTTTTGGTGTTGAGCTGTTGAACTTTTGTTGTGAGCATCAGTGGGTCTGTGCCGATATGGAACTACTCGGGCAATCGTCTGAAGTATATACTTATGTAAGTGATGTACATGGCACGGGTAGATGGTTGGACTGTGTGGTATCATAGGCTGCGCAACAGTCTTTACTTTAATGTACTTTACGACGTGGTGTGGTCCGACCATTTTCCCGTTCAGTTACGCTGCAAACTAGATATTTTAAGACTTAATATATCTATCAGTTATAAATATCGTAGTGACGTAACTTGGGGTGAAAGAGACGCTGGTCAAAAAACTTTGTATGCTATTTTTTGTAATAATAACTTGAAAGATATTGATGTCCCATCCGCCCTTGGTGAGTGCAGCGATAAGTTATGTACCTAATAAGCCCGTCTGCAGGAGTATATAAATATATTGTGGGTGAATTAACTGACGCCGCTCTTTTCAGTTATATTTGTACACGTAAAGTGAATAAACTTTTTAAAAAGCCTTGTGTGACGGGTTGGAACAAACACGTAAGTGCGTTTCACAGGGAAGCTCGTCTTAGCTTTCAACATAGGCTCTCTTACGGTAAACCTAATTCTGGACCTATCTATCTTAAAATGTACGAAACCAGAAAAGTCTTTAAAGCAAAGTTAAAATGGTGCCAAGATAACAGGGAACAAATAAAAAATGGATTACTTGTTTCTCATCACTCTAATAAGGACTTCTAAAGTTTTTGGAAAGAGATCAATAGACTGAATCCTAGGTTAGCCTGCCAGTGAGTGTCGAGAGAGTAAGCGAGCCAGAAAAAATAGCTGAATTATTTGAAGATAATTTCAGAGTGGAGTCCTCTCTGGGGTCTGCCGAGAGTAAACCCTATCGCTTTCGAACGCACTCACACAAAGGACACATTGTATTCTTGGTAAGGGACGTAGAAAAGGCCATTAGTGGTATGACTCGTGGAAGGTCTCCCGGACACGACTCCCTCAGTGTTGAGCATCTCCAGCACGCGGGCGTACACTTGCCGAGAGTGCTCGCCGTATTATTTTCTTTATGCATAGGTCACTCTTATTTACCTAGCGAATTAATGAAAACAGGGGTAGTGCCTGTCATAAAGAATAGGGGTGGCGACGCCTCAAATATCAGCAACTATAGGCTCTCGAAACTATAAAAGGAAAGGTATTGGACATTATGCTTGAAAAACAACTAATTGCGCACCTTAAACTACACGATGCGCAATTCGGTTTTAGAGCAGGGTTGTCTACCGAAACTGCGATATAGTGCCTCAAGTATACTGTTCAATACTACACCGCCAGGAGTACACCAGTTTATGGGCAAAACTGGAGGCTGACCATGTTTCCCAGGGAGCTTAGGGGGTGTTCAGGTACTGGTATGAGCATCAAAGAAATTGTGTCAGATGGGCTGGCTCACACTCAAGTATATACAGGTTGGAGTGTGGAGTGAGGCAGGGCGGGTTAAGCTCACCCAGCCTCTTCAACTTGTACATGAACAGCCTGATGGATGGGCTTAGCAGCACCATGGTCGGATGCTCGATTGACGGTAAAATGAGCAACAATATTAGCTACGCGGACGACATGGTGCTGCTGGCCCAGCCATCAGTGCCCTTAAGAAACTGTTACGCATTTGTGAGAAGTACGCGGAGACCCATGGTCTAATGTATACCTAATGCCGTCAAAAGTGATCTGCTTCACGTCAAGACCGGAACTCTGTTCCGCAAGTAAAACTAAATGGCGCTCCTCTGAAGCAGGTCTCTCGCTCTAAATATCTTGGTCGTTGGGTCTCCGAGTCCCTGTCTGATGACCTGGACATAGAACGGGAGCGTAGGGCGCTGACTGTCAGATGCAATATGGTAGCCCGCAGGTTTGCAAGGTGCTCATATAACGTGATATTGACGCTGTTCAAAACATTCTGTCGGTCGTTCTACACCTGCAGCCTGTGGGTTAACTATACGCAGAAGGCTATCAGTGCCCTACGAGTTCAATATAATAATGGGTTTATGATGCTGTTGGGGCTGCCACGATTCTGCAGCGCATCATGGATGTTCGCAGAGGCACACACTGATGGCTTTGCGGCCATTATGCGCAAAAGGGTTTCCTCGTGCTGTGGATTCGGGGCAGCCCAAACAGCTTACTCAGCACCATTGCCGACCGGTTCCAGGGTCGTTGCCAGAAGCACTGGAATTATATGCACTGCTTGTATTAGAATTGGCATGTGTTTTTATTATTTATTATATTCTGTACTAACACTAGAATTAATGTACCTAACCAACAAATATGGACATTGCTTCTGAAATAAATTATTTGAATTTGAATTTGAATAATACTAGACATCGAAGTTACAACTAAAAAGACCAGCGCTGGTTGTAACGCCAGCATAACGCTGAGTTGGAACCATTTCGGGACAACAGGTTTTTTGTCTAGATATCAATATTTTGTTGAGTTTTGTTTGTCTTTGCCTTTTTTGAATTGCAGCATCACTATTTCGTGTTCCCCCATTAATGACGAGATATCATCCGGTAGTCTTATTGTACTAGGTTTAGTGTCGTGGGCTCTTAGAATATTAGAAAAGATGTATGGAATGTGTAGCGAGTGATCTGAAAGACAAAGGAGTGAATACTGAGATGACGGCTGATAGAGATGTTTGACCCCTTCTTTCAGAGCTGATATATTAAATGGCTCGACTGATGCTGGCTAAAAGCAATCCCGATTAAATAAGTTTATTTTGTCTGTATCCAAATCGGTTCATAAACGTATGAAACGATGTAAGAGCTACGATGCCACAAACACGCAGATACACAGCTACAAACTTAAAACTTATAACACGCGTAATTCTATGTCAGGGGTTAAAAATACATGCTGCACCGACGCCAAATGATTGGGATAATGGTAAAATAATGATGATAATATCAAAACTACTTTTGCCTAGCCATTTTTATTAGATAGGTACGTCATAGCCGGCCCGAAAGACTATGTGCATAGAATAAAGCGAAATTACTTACAATTTTAAAGCCACATTTCCCGCGAGAACCTCGTAGCTATAATTTTTTTCTTGCTAAGTACGTGGGAATTGTACAGCGCAACAATTAAACTAGAATGGCTTTTTAATAATGAAACCAATACTCTTATATGGCTTTCTACGCGCAAATAAATCATTCTAAGTTGAGTCCACTTGGTGCGGTGAACATAGGAAACTTTTAATGTCCGCGGTCGGCAGAGTCCAGTGCTTTGGGGCACGCCGCGGCCCGCACCACATAAATAGTACATTCTTGCTTGTTTTCTAACACAATTTAACTATAAACATACAATCGAGAACTTAAATTTGGGACCCACCTTAGGTCCAAAGTCAATCTGACATTCTACAACAATAAGGTTGACTTTCGTAAAAGTTACAAATGACTTGACATCTCTAATTACATTGATGATTTCAAGCATATTTTTCTGGAAATGGAGCACAAATTAACGTTCGTGACAATCGTGATAGTACATAGTAATACCAATAACAAGAGAACAACAGATAACTTCCATCTTGAAACGTTATCTTGCAGTTAGACACTCAATAAACCTAGTTGGGCGGGACCGTGAATACAATTCAAACTAAGTTTGAGTGACATACTTAATTGAGAGACAAGTTATCCAGTCGTCGTTAACGTGAAGTGGCTTTTGCAGTGACAGCATTTCGGTCGAGCACGCGCGCTGTCAGGCGCAGACTCGCAGCTTCTTGGGTGGCAGCATGTCACTCTGATATAGCTTATTCCACCCATTTGAACAACGTGGTCCGTTTTGTTTATTAAAACCATGACACAGCTGGATTTGAGTAATTAATTCATGGCTGTACTTTAAAATATATTTTAATAAATGTATAGGTACTATACCTTATAACAACGTGTCCAGTCGAATGTGAAGAGTCACGACGAACAACAAATGGCAAATGTAATCGTGAGTGTGGATAGAGGGGTGCTCTTGGTAGTAGTAATGCCGATGAACCGGCTCTCGCTTCTCTGTACCCGGCCCTCGCACCCGCCAGCGTCACGACTCCCAGCGGCCACGCCGGCTGCACGGACACGCGGCCGCAAGCTCCCTCCCCAGACTCGCTGGTGCTAGCCTCCGCAGCGCTGTATGCTAAGCGCACAGTTCGAGGCGGTCGCTTTCCTTTTCCGTCCGCAGGCCACCAAGACGCCGGTATCGTCAGTTCAGCCAAGCACGCGCCCTCTTCTCCTTCGGGCCCACATGTTGCAGTCAGCGACTTTGTGCCTAGACTCGCATGTAGCGTAATGCAAACTCTTCGAGGTCGAGTGGCGGCTCTTCGCGCACCTCCTTCGCCGCCGGTGTGAAATAGAACTCGCAGCACGGGAGCATCGCGTGGAAGTTCTCGAAATACTAAGTGCGCTGACACATCAAGTCTGTGTGCCGTCGCTTCTTGGAGTTCAACCAACGTTGCGTTTCTCCTCGGTGGTTCTAACGGATCAGGTACCGTGTAGCGCGCAGGCACTGTCTGCTTGGTGGAGAAGGGTCCGTATGTGGCGCGGACGGAGGCTGGCGCGGACCCCTGCAGCACGGTGAATCGGTCCAGGGACAGCAACGCGCCCGGTAGCGCTGTGCCCATAGGCTCTGGGGGCGGCCCGGCGCCGCTCCATCTCGCCGTGTGCTTTAGGAAGAATCCACTGTCCTTGTTCTCAAAGTGAACTTCCACGCCTAGCACGGCACCTGAAACAATAACAGTTAATCAGACTACAGTCAGATGATGTATGATTTTGCCCTTTGGGAAAAACCTTGCTCAATAATACATTTTAACTAATCAGATTAGGCATCTGGTTTTTATTTTCTTAGACTGCGAGAAGAAAGGGCTGTTTAAATATTTCATTTTGGCGGTGGAGGCGAAATAAAAGCGCGTCGAGGCGTAACGCGCTGGCAAGGTTCCAGCTGCATTCATGTCCGCAGTGAGATGTCAGTTCTTTCTCACTTTGTTTACAAACATTCCAATATTTATAACCAAAGGGTTTTATTTTTGTCTTCACTAGAAGTATGTTCCTTGATAATTACTTTTTGGGTTTGTTAAACAAGTTTGTAACAGATTTTTTTTAAAACTTAATCATTCATTACTAAGTACATTTGTTTCCAAGAGTCCTTGTTTCAACTTAATAGGATGTACGACGTCACATGTCCTCGCATGTGACATGTGACTAAAGACATAATACGGAAAATATATAAATATTTTCGCAATTGTGAAACATACGCATGAAATATGAGTAAGTTTATAAGGTAAGAGGAGTCGTGAGTGTGCGCTCGTTGCGTGAGACGGATGGGTCGCGGCGGCGTCGGGCACGACCTCGTTTGGGGAGGCGGGATTTGTGTCACGTTTGTACCAAACTTAACGTTATAAAGAAATGGAAAATCTTTATGGTTCTAAAGGAATAATTACATTAAATTATCTATGCGTCGTTCACATAAGATCCTAGGTACCTGTTTTATGCCTAATGGACTATGGTCATACCAAAACCATTTCAAGAAAGGTTTTCTTGAAAAAATTCAATTGACCAAGCTGTATAAATTCGTTTTTAAAATAGCCTTAAAATAGCCTTATAAAACATTTTTCAATAATAATGAGTACTTTTTTAAATTCATCCCTATTTCAAGCAAAAAAACGAAGCATATTTCGGTTGTATTATAGCTCTTCTCTAAACAAGTCCTACGGTTGAATAGATATATACATATACGATGGAATCAATTTGTTTCTTCGCAGTTTATATGGCGTAGTAGGCGCCCTCCACCCTAAATTTTGTTTCATGACACGAAGTTCGAAAGTACCTTTTCGGTTAAGACATACAAGCGAATTTTATCACAGGAGGTAAGATATAAAACGAAGCTTAGCAATTTTAGGATCATGTTCACTAAACATATTTTCAGCGTGAACGCAGTTTTGTTGGAAGCATGCTGCGTTAACTTCTGTTTTCGTGGCATACAAAGTTACAGAGTTAATAAACTTGAACTTAAATAAGCATAATTGTTCATGATCTTATCAGTATTTCAGAGCTAACGCCTCTATTTGTTAAAAATACGTGTGCTACATTTAAATCAGCACATACGTTCCCACTGTTATAGCACCTATTATAAAATTACTTTAGCGGGTTAGCTTTCTTAATTTACAAGAAAACGATATTGTTCTGTACACTGCCGCAAACAGCCCACAGCCTGAACCTGGGGGACTGGGGGATAATAAAAAGCTTCAGCACGTGACGTTGGAACAAAGAAAAATTCACAGCCACCCGACGAGTTAAGGTACGTCTGGCTGTTTGCAAAGACACAACATGCCAATACGCGGCGAATGAAAATGCTTTTTCATTCCTGTTGTGGTAACGTGGAAATGCAGAAACATATACGAGTGAATAGCAAACACTTTCATCGTTTTACTTGACTAAGGAAACATAACATGTACACGCCTCTGTTTACTCGGTGTCTTTGTTATACAATTTGCTATCGGGAAATAAGTGATGGATTGTCCTTTTCTTAATCAGAAGGTATTCGTTTTTATAAAGAAGAAAAGAAAAGAAAAGAAATTTATTTAGTAAGTAGGCCGCTCATACATACATATCGTACATACATATACTTATACATATCGTATCTAAATTGTATATCTTTACTGAATTTAGTTTTTTACAAAGTTTATACATCAATCTCCTAGGTTATGAGTATGTCGTCTACTAGGGTACGTACTACGTATCTGAACATCCAAAGTTGAAATATCGAACGTTATACGTATCTAAAGATAAAATATCGAAGTATCATAGTATCAAAATTAAGTGATTACTAAAATCTTCATATAAATAAATCACTTAGATGGAATTAAACAAATCTAAAATATCTTGAAAAGATATATATAAGACCACAATGTCGTTTTTTTTTAGAAAGTTTTAATTACCCTATAACTCTAATCTCTAAATAGCATAAAATAAAGTATTTAGTACCAACTAAATGGATTTTGTTCCAATTTTTACAGTCTGTTTTATTCCTATCATGTATAGATTAGTAGTTGAATTCTAAAATTTAGGTACGACATAGAGCGTGTCAGGTTGAACTGTGATAATTTACCGACTGACCGACCGAAATTACTCAATCCGTTTATCCAGTATACATACATTATGTTCCTTGTTATGTGGGCAATAACATAAAACCTAACATCGAAGGCTAAGGCGGGAGCGTAGGGTAGTCAAGCTGAACCTAAACTCACAGAGACAGTTTCGCATTAAGCAGACTGGTTCGCTCGCTGCACTAGCTAACTTCACTGAAACAGCTTTGTAAAAAAAATGAAAAATCCGATTATTCGATGTTTTAACCGTGGGGTGGGATATTGCGATTGTAGATAAACGAACGTTCTATTGTGACCTTCGATATTGGACTTCGATATTTTAACTTTAGATATATTACCACAATTTTCGATATTTTAACACAAAGTTCAAATAGCTGTCGATGTACGATACGAAACGATTTGATACGATATTATAAACGGGTGGCATTTTGATCACAGGTCTTTCAGGCGGAGATATTATGACTAGATGATTTGAGCGTTCGATATCGTAACTTTACATATTTTTGACATCGATATTTTTAAACTACTTCAAAAAAGGAGGAGTTTCTCAATTCAACCGTGTTCGTGGATAACTTTCGTCGTTTATGAAATGATCATGATGATTCTTTTTTTGTTAGATAGAAGACATGTCAAGGGTGGTACCATGATAAGGAAACCAGGATCTAGAAACGAGAGAATCAGTGAGGAATTCAGGGAACTCAGGAAATATTGTAGGCAAACATATAGCGATTTTAGTATTTTTAGTGATAACTCTAGCATTTGCATTCAGAAAGTATAATTTGCTGAAGGGGAATTGATGATGAAGACCACCGGAAATCGTCAACGGTACCGATTTCAAGGGTGGCGATAAGATATATCAGAGCGAAGAGAACAAATACATTTAATTGTTTAAAAATTACTATGATTTTCCCGCGGCGTTGCTTGCGGTGAGCTTGAAATGTCTAAAAGTTTCATATCAAATAAGAAGTGGGGCTATTAGCAGTTTATTATTAGTATAAAAAGTATAAAATAAAGTTAATATTTTAAAAAACAAATAACCGCCGGAACAGAAAGTCGGCTTTTGGTTAAAAATAATGCGAGTCACCGACTTCAGTTGGGCTGGCCTATAGGAACCTAGTAACATTTTAAAAGAATATATTTTATGCGTTTTGGAAGGCGGTTTTTTGTTTTTGAAATCGTTTAACTTTGGTTATATTACCTTTCGATATTCAGACATGTACCCGCGTCCGTCCTACTATCGTGCTGTTAACGAAGAACATAGTGTATGTTCTGAATATTCAATTTGTTACAATTACCTATGTATAGTGTTACATATTCAGACGTTCTCATGAATATCGGTAATTCAGATGTTGGTAAATGACGCAAAGTGCCTGGCCCGGCAATGGCCTGACGAATGGACAAATATTTACCGTTGATGGCCAACACATTACCCAGTTCGCTTTATTGTCGGAGTGGATTGCATAGTAATAACGATCGATTTTATTTTCGTATAGTTGGTATGTACTTATGACTTATAAGTCTGCCGAAATGCGATACATCAAATCGACACATAAAAGGGAACATCCATGACAGTTGACAAAATTCATTTTCTGAATAGCTATAAAAGTAACCAAGATAACATAGGTAAGCAAACAAAGGGTTGGTTCAATTACTTTCTAGCAAAACAGAATTTAACATGGAGTTTATATGACCGACGTGTTTCGGATCTCTGTCTAATCGCTATCTAATTAGCAGTTTAAAATGCTTGTATCATCCGATATTTTGGCCATCATTTTAATTTCACTTTTGTTGATCTCTTTTACAGTATTTTCATATCTTTTTTGAGAAATGCAAGAAAAATTCATTCCCTATTATGGCACCTCATGGTTGTTGCGTCACTGCCGCTTAATACAGAATTTACTCTTTCAAAATTTCTGTCTCCTTGTTATATAAGTAGAGACTATTAAACGGCTGCAGCTAAACGGGACTCGGGGCCTGCAGGGACCCAAGTGATTCTTCCTCCACACAGTTGTTGCGTTAAAGATGGCCGCTGGGTTTGCAGCAGCCCAAGAGGGCCGCGACATTGCAAGGGCGTCCCGGGAGAACACAGGTCGCTCGGGTTCTCCGACCCTGCCGCCCGGTGTACCATTGGATGGAGAGCAAATGCGCGTAACGCCATCGTACTCACCTCGCTCCTCTTACGAATGCAAGTGGGTCGCTCCCGCTTCACAGGCTCCTTTTGCGTCATTACCGACGTACACAAGAAGCCCCTACGAGGTCTCCACCCATTATAACCTCACACCTCACATACTTTGACGGCGTGACGCACCGTGTCCACTGCTGCGTCTCACTCGAAGCAACCTGCGGCTGTCTCTCGGCCCGCCACCCGATACCGGCATTCCCCAATTAGTTAATAACCTAATGCAAACAATATTTTAGCGTAAACAAATGCAATCTTCTTAGCAGTCTTATTATTTCTTTAAATTTTAATGATTAAATCAATGATAATGATGTAAATATTGCCACTAGTTATAATTAATAATGTCGGGCTTCTATTTAACTGGGCAAAAGTATATCGCATTTGACATTGACATGTTACGGTACTGGTTTTAACTCGGCCGCCATTACTATCGAGAAAACAAGAGCTATCGTAACGTTGATGATACGATAAAGGTATTTTGGTTTTACCCAGTAGAATACAGTATGCGCGTTCCACGAAAATAGTCTTGTTTCAATAGTGTCCATGGCCTATAAGACGCGGGCGGGTGGTTGTTAAGATGCAAATGAAATTTACCGATACAGTACGTGTTTATTTGCGACTATAAAGCGCTCATAAAGCGGATGACGCATTCCGGCTGGGAATAAGGAGAACGCTAGACGGTCTTCAGTCTAGCCATTTGCGTAACCGCGGTATTTTCATATTCTTGCTGTACCCAAGCTTTTGTAAGCACTTGATTAAGGACTTAGTAGATAGACTTCACGTCTAAGCAAAAAGGGTTTGGGTTAAACATATTTTTTACCCACATTGTACATTTGAACAGGGCATTGTTGTTAGACTATAACTATATTTTCATTCATATCTATTTCCGTATGGCATTCTAAGCCGCCCACCAGCTGGCGGGCTCCTACCCTATCTCAAGGCAATATTACCTTTCTTGTCCACCCCAACGCCCACGCCGGACTAAAACTTAAAGGGACGATTCGAAAAACCGATAGCAATTTGCGAAACTTCTCGGTCTTGGTGTTTCGGCCACGAAGATTTACGCTAAGCCAGGCGAATCCGATGCTTTATTAGATTATATTACTTTTCAAATTAAATCTCGCCTGACATTATTAAGTTAACAAAAAGTTAAAACAGCTGAAATTAACATTTAGCGCTGATGAAATGAAAGAACAATATAAAACTTTTAACAAAACAATTACAGAGTATAAAACAAAAATAGAACGCCAACCACTTTAGGAATTCTTTACTTTATAAATCCAATCAAATTATTCCATGTTTGAATCATACGTTGATCACAAAATATTTAATACGTTATGGAATTGAGGTTCCCAAATTTTGTATAAAACGACGATAGACTGGAAGAATTAAGGTAAAAGAAAGCCTCATAAAAAATAATGATCCACCCTCTGCTCGCCGGAGAAGGGTGAATACCGAATAAATTGTTTGCCTCTTTCAATTTTGTACAACGGAGCCACAATATCACAGGCACGGGCACACACTCAGTGAGTAATTCTGTTCTGACTTACTGTGACAGTTTGTTATCCTCGCATTTTGACTACCTTCATTTTGTGTCTCAGAATCGTGAAAATGTATTTTATACATGATTATTCTCCTACCGAATATCGTTTTAGAGTGTGTTGCAGGAGCCGGTCGTTTTCTTAAATTATTTAAATCGTTATTTTGCAAGTACAAGGTATTTAGTATGCTTAATCAGATTTCTAGTCATATAAAACTCCAGGATTGAGAGAAGCGAATTGGAAACGGCGTGAGATGTAATACAGCACGGGTAAGTCCCCTCATTACGAGCCATCAATAACCCGGCAGCGGCCGGGAGCTCTGCGACGACGGTTGAGCACGAAGCTTCATGTTTGCGGCTTTTCTTTACAAGCAGATCCTTGTATCGCATTTAATGCTCAAACATTGTAACGTTCCTTTTAAAATAATTATTTGAAGGCGTTTCGTATAGTTAGTAAGTAGTATTATGGTTTTAGGGTTCCGTAGTCGTAGGAACCCTTATAGTTTCGTCATGTCCGTTCGTCCGCAGCCTACCTCAGAAAGTCTTAGTACTAGAAAGCTGTAATTTGGCATGAATATACATCTTAGTCACACCAACAAAGTGGTAAAAAAAAACCTTTTTTTTTTAGTGTACGTACTACACGTTACATGGGGGTGTTTTTTTTTTCTCACCTACCCCATAGCGTGGGGTTTCATTTCATATATCTTTCAAAAATATTGCGGGTTTATAAAACAATTTTTCGAAAAAGGGTTCCGTTTATGAAATATTAAGCTTTAAACCGCAAATTTTTGTTAGAGTCAAGTGTCCCCCCACACTCAAAACTACAAATACTAAAAATCTGAAAAATATCTTCACTTAAAGCGCATATAACGAATTTAAAACTAAGTAGACTTCATTACTTTTTGAGATACATGTGTTTAAAGTGTTTATACCTACTAAAAACATCAAAAACGGTATGAAATGACTTTAAATAGTCAGCTTTTGGTTGAAAATATTGTGAGACGCCGACTATTGAACTAACCTATTACCTATAATTTTAATAAAAGTTAATTTTTGCGTTTTTGAAGGCGGTTTTTGTTTTTGAAATATTTATTTTATTTTACACTTTTTAGTGATCATAAGCTTATTAGTCCGACTTCGTAGTTGATCTACGATACTTTAAGACATTTCAAGCTCACCGCAAGCAACGCCGCGGGACAATCATAGTCATTTTTAAACAACGAAATGTTCTTCCTTTTTCGACTCTTTCTATTTTTAACACAAAATTCTTTGACATGAAAACACATTAATTAAGTCATGCCATGCCTTAAAGAAATATCATAAAAGAGTAATGAAATCTTTTTGTAAGGATTCGTACTCAAAAGAAATCACATAATTTACTAAGTAAGTCCAATACGTAAGTCCAGTGAGGCAGTCTTTCATAGAATTTACTCTCCATTGACGTAGCTTTTGTCATTTGAAGATTATTTCACGAAAAAAAGACCAATATTTCAGAGAATAGAGTTCTGTCGAGAATACGTTGTATACCAATAACAAAACATTGTAGCAACCAAATTCGTGGGAGGGTCGGCTCATTAATCAGACTGAATTGCTGGCCAAGATCGGCACTTTGACGGTATCTACTGAAAACTATCTCTATATTTCCCCGAAACTCTTTGTTCTTTATGTTCTACCTTCACGCTAATTTATTATTCTGAGTAAACACTCTTTTGTATTCGGTTGTCCCTACTACGTACTAAGAAATATATTTTGTCTCATTTATATGCTCTCAAAATTTTATCCAACTTACCTAATGAAAGGATGATGTCTTTTGAAATTGAAATGAAATGGGCAATTGGCAATTCTTTTGTTGAGAAATTCATGAAATAATGTAACACTCATGAAATTTTAGAAATAAACTGATCGAAAAGAACTAGTAGTTATCTTACTATGTGGATGTTTGGATGTTTCTTACTGAATTACGCTTCAACCACCGATCGGATCGGGATGAAACTAAGCATACATATAGATTAGATCCTGGAATAGGATAAAAGCTACTTTAATCCCGGAAAATTTTAAAGATCAGAATATTTTATTCAATGAACCTTCCATTTTGTTTTCTAACTTTACCACATGTTTTAATAACCGACCACGGATTATTCCTCAAGAAGACTCACTCTTTACTAACTCAACTATAGTGACAGACAACCGCTAAGAGCGCTACGTATATCAAACGGACACATTGCAACGCAAAAATTCAAATTACGAAAATAAGATCAAAGCAAATGTTGGCATTTACACTTCAAACGCAAATGTAGGCAATTAATCGACCCACAAAGGGTATGAGGTTGAGGATGTGTAAACACGTAAGCGAAAACTTCGTGTCACAATAAAATCCTGGGCTCGAATGATTTGTTCGCAATCACACCTAACACCCACAACAGCTTTTACGTTTATTCCAACCCTTAATTTCTCGGGCCCGATCTACTAATCACTTACCCTAACTTTTTACTTTATTCATTACAAAAGTAAAAAGGCAAAAGCCCGTGACTTCATCTGCGTACAACTCGTATATGGCTATACCCTCGGAATGAAAAATATTCTTTGTCCCAAGGCACAACATTAAATTGATAATCGGCTTATTGGTTTAGACGTAAAAGCGTAACACAAAAAAAAGTTCCTTTTGCATTTATAATAGGTATTAAGGATTTGTGGTTGCAGCTATAGAATTAAATTATTTGAAGAAAATTATGTTGTCTAAAAGTAATTTCATACAGGTCTTATAAATATCGTCCTAAGTAATTTCAGCCTTAATGTGTAACGCTATCACGGGCTGCCCCCTTTGTTTCGGCAATATCGCCGGCCCATTGACATTATGACAATATTATACCGCAACATGCCGGCTAACAGCGCCCTAACGAGACGAATATTATGTTCGCTCAAAGCCTGATTTTTCCGAGATCCTACAGTAGATTACCCGAACGTGACCAACGGAGTTGACTATTGGTGAAGTTAACAAGAGTGAAGTGTGGGTCGGAAATGGAAGAGAAATGGCAAGCATTTATTAAAAGTATATGATAAGACAATGTGTAGAACTGAAGACAAAAAAAAACAGGTCCACAAGTAACTTATATAATATACGTATAAGGAGATTCAAATAATTGATAGTTGAAGAAAACAATAGTGATCAGAACAAAACTAAGCCACATGATGGGTGATGTAAGTAGTCTCTCGCTAAAGTAAATAAAAATCACTACTGGTACGTACACGGTCGCCCCATAGACGCCTACTCCGAAGGTGGTACTTCACTCGAGGGCTCTTCTATGAAAAGCCTCTACGTGCAATATGTTGCTTGAGGATGATTTACGCTTTCACCGTACAATATTTTCTATGTTCAAATTGTTCATGTTTTTAAGAAGGAACCTAATATTGTCTGTAAATACTAGGACACGATTCACATCGTTATGATTGTTTTTGGTTGGGTAATTTTAAACATAAACTATATTTTTTACCACATAAATATTCGAACTAAAATTAAAGTTCAAAATTTAATGAAATGTAAAAGTCAGTTACTTATTGCAATTTCCTTTACAAAGGGACCAATTAAATGAAGGGAAGCAATAAGCATTTCCACGAGACACGAAACCTATAAGATTGGTACAGATCGATCGTTTTCCCAGGGAATGTCATGCTTTATATTACGCAACAGTGTTAACTAATTGCCGCCTCCCTACCCTACTAGATGGATCGCCGCATTTCCTCTTTATTTACTGGTCCATTTGTATTTCCATGGGACAAGATCTTAGCGGTGTGAACAGATGTTTGTAATTATATCGTAATCAAATCAAATACAAAAAAAATTTTTTTTATTATGTATCTTATTATTACATACATACATTGATACATTAAATCACGCCTGTTTCCCAGAGGGGTAGGCAGTGACCACTTCTTTCCACCTGCTACGATCCTTATTATTAATATTATTTTACATGACATTATTATCAATACTTCGTTTTCCCGATAAGTGCAAATATTTGTGTGATAAGCGCGAGTATTTGTTCTTGAATATTGGGTGCTTGCTTTGTATGTATATACTCGTAAGTATTTATTTCTCTCTAAATGTATGTTTACCGTTGCCTAGTATCCACAGTACAAGCCTAGAGCTTAATTTGAGACTAGGTCAATTTGAGCGAGATTGTCCCTCAATATTTATCTATTTATTAGTTGATTACGACGTTCCGCCCATCATCTACGAAGTATGCAGTTTAGTAATAGCTGCAAACAAATACAATCAAAATGAACTTGAATAGATAAGTGTAGTTGTGGAAGTTCGAGCTAAAAGCACGTTTTACCCGGGACAAGAAGATGGGGTAGTTAAGCCTTAGCTCACGTCTTTCTCACCTCAAATCGCTTAGGAGGTGGAACGAAATAAACCCGTTGCTACGTGAGCTAAGCTAATGCTAACATTACTACACTTTCTTAGTAGAAAACGTCCAAGGTACTCCGTTTATGCTCGGCACTAGCACCTAACGGTACGCGTTCATCGAGTACTTGATGACAATATTTCCTATCATCCACTGTCCTTATTTGGTTATGACAAGCTACATTTTTGTTTGATTAACACGTGAGAATTGTGAAAGTTTATATTTATCATTACCAAAGTAGTTCTACCGGTTATAGTGAACATTATTGCATTTAATGCGCAGTCAAAACTATTTGAATTTGAGATAAACGCTGCGCATCACAAGACTTGATCGCTTTGGCTGAGCAGGTGCAACATTCGTTACCTCGGTGTTAATTCAAGCTTAACTACGTTGCGGTACAAAATGTGTAGGTTATTTGTTGACAACAGGTTCCATTATTGTTTGAAAATTAAAAGAACAATCATCCGTTCCGTCCGAGTTAATGTTTCGAGTTAAAGCGCAAAATACAAAATACCTAGTCCCCTAGCGGGTCTTCTTCGCGGGTAGTCTTAGCGGGTGGCTATTTCCTAACGCACTCGCAATAGCAATCGACTTCAAAGTGGAACAATTGTTATTTATTTTGTAGGCAGACTCGCCTTCGGACTGTTAAAATGAAAAAGATTGCGATTGCGAGAGCGTTAGTCAATAAGCCCTCTGGTTTCCCTTTCAGAGTTAAAAGTGGATCGTTGTCAGAAAGTAATTAGTCGGATGTACGCGGCGGCGCTGTGGCTGTGCTCCCCGCGTTGTCGCGCTAAACAATAACTTGTCGCACCCATCTAAATGCAAATAAAGCTGGAGCGCCCCCTGATCTCCGTCATCTCATCCCTCATTTGTCGACTTGCGGAATAAGGATTTGCGGCTTACGAGACAGTTACACAATACCACGATTTAAGATTTAGGTTCGATCGTATATTTTTGCAGCTTGATTGGTCTAAGACATTAAAAACATACAAGAAGGTGTTGAACTGTGGATTAAGAAAGGTATGTCTGAATTTATACTTGTACATCAAATCATTGTAATATTTTTAAATTAACATTCCGTCCATATTCAACTAGATGGTAGGATCATTCATATTGCACAGCTACGACGCCAAAGTTAGCTCTAGCAATTGCGGGAAACTTCATTAATGTTGGATGTACACAGCCTGCAATGGGTTGAAATGTCAGCGCCAGAATAAGTTATTTCTAGAGGTCAATATTAGATTAACCCGTTTCCAGGATTGTACTAGATACTTTATTAAGACCCCTTATTTGAAAGTAGAAAAAAAATGAATGTAGATAACACAAGAATACGCGATCAGGTACGTTGTGGAAATTGATTATTTTGCCGAGAAAACTGCACCCCTTTACGATACCTAAATGATATTCAACATTTTTAAAGAGCGAGCCATTTCGAAAGAAATCGATTGGGTCGGTAACGAGTTTCCACATCGTAGAGGGCGGATGAATAAGATTAGGCGAGATAAGGAGCTATTGCGATCGACCACTAGGCCTTTTGTTGGGAGAAAATGTAAATCGCTCGAACACTCGCGGGATGAGGCCGAGCACCATCCCGCATAAATCCTGTTAGTGACAAAGCAATTTAACTTCAGCCAATGCTGACCTGTTACGTGCTTCGGAATTTATCTGTTATCAAGCCATGCGTTGCGGTTGCAAACCGCGTTGGGTGCAAAACTGGGAATTGATGTCGGTGCCTTTACGTTAGCCGCAAGCTAAATATTGCAGATGGGATTTACAGTATTGACGAGTTAAAAGCTATATGTTTACTACCACAATGTTCAATAAACATGGAGTATAAGTTACACAAATAATATTGCTGTATCTGACTGTTTTTTTATTTATTCCATATCATTTGTAATAAACAATGTGACCTTACACCACAGGTTACGTTTAAATCGATAAAACTGTCCGCAATGACTTTGGTAGGTACATTGTTTAGTAATAGCCAGTATCACGAGTAAACGACGTGGTATATTTTTATTACAGAAAATGCCTTTTGTGATCATAGCACTGGAGTTGTTTCTTTATAGGAATTGTAGAGGTTTACTTTATGTTCGTGAGAAATGTAAATTTGACAGACCAGATGAATGTTTAATAAGTTTATATTAGAATATTACTTGTATAATCGTGACCAATTGTAATAAGAAAGCTGGCCCCCCAACGTGCCGCTGCGGGATGCGTCACAGTGTACGCACGCCTTACGAGTACAACAAAACAAGTTGCTCGCAGGAGGAATGTGATCAATCATGATTATTTAAAACCGTCCCGTTGTTTCATTGCTTTCAAATCAAATGTAACGGCCCAAATATCAGAACCTAGGCAAGACCAGAGTACCCAAGTCCAGATGCATTCGGCGAACGTTGTCCTTATCTAAAATGTATAGGACTGACGTAAGCTGCCGGATGGTCGCATCAATTACTTATACTTTGTCCGTTTTCCAAAATCTTTTTCGTTAGCGTTAATCATACGCCCGTAAACGCGTTTTAGTGCCCCAGACGCTGTCATAGTTAAACCTATTGTTCACCTCAACACCAATATACTGTAAAAAGTTGTCAGAAGATTTGCTTTTCTAGAACACGATTACATATAAATTTTGCTTGTATGGCTATTATTCGAATATTACTTATACATTTCAAGGCTTATTCACCTAACAATTTGGCATGGTATACATATGAGTAAAGGTAGATAACCTAAAAATAACAGTACCTACAGTAAATGCTGAAAAGTTCCCGACGCTCCCATCAGCGAGATTGATACATTAGTGGCGGGCGACAGAGGTCTCAGACAAAAAGCAACTCGCCGCAGTTGCAAGTGATGCATTCCCGGGCTTTACACAGACTCCTGTTTATTTCGAGATGGAGACCGAATGTGCCGCGTAGATAACGTCTCTTCAAAAGATACTTGGTAAAGGTAAGCTTCGTGGATGCGGTTGGTGTTGTAACAGGCACGTTAAAGGATAAAAGCAAAGTCATGTTGAGACAAAATATAAACTTCATGATTTAAGTCACAAAACATACAAGAAACGTGTTGAAACGGTTACAAAATAGGCACTATGTCTATTTTAGTGAAGGATGTTTCAATTTAAGTTAAAATCATTATAACACCACGCAACCGCCGTTCTTAATGGACTGTCAAAACGAACATAGTTTTATAATCTCAACAAATGATCTCGAACAGCATTTAGGCAAATTGCTTTCAGAGGTTCTACATGCGATAAAACTAAGCTACTACCCATTACAACCCAGACATGCCATAAACATTTAGTAGCTGTCACGTTATTATAATAAGTCCTGTTCGAATAATTTTGTTCAGTATTTTCATGTTTTATTAGGTACAAGAGCTAGTTATCCATGCCTACAAAATAAAGCTTTGTGGCACTGCAACAACTAATAACAGCCTTCAAATACTCCCAGTTCACTGAATACGGAAACGCTTTTCGGAATTCTGCAAATCGATGTGTCCAATCACAGGTTCCGCCCGGAACGCAACTCTTTAAAGATCCCCAGTGCACTTCTCGATCGTTCGAACAGTAATTTAATTAAAGTGAGTGCGCATTAGACATGCCAAAGAAGTAAACGGGATCTTCGCTTTGCCAGTCCCGGCGTCCCTGGGGAATTTGCTTTCATTGCAACGGCGGAAAATTCTAGCTGCTTCCTTTAAGAGTTCTGGAAATGGTAGTTTCAAAGCAACGGCAGATGTTACTTACGTAGTACTAGAAATTAAACGCGTAACGAGTTGAAATTGCCGTGAATTAACCAGTTTTGAAGAAAATCCTTATAGTTAGTGGCGTACTGTCCTCGTTATTAATGTTTACGTTCAATGTTTAATGTTTATTTGGGCACATACGGTACAAGTAAAGAAAAAAGATGACAGAAAAACTTACATAAGACATAGACCAGTGAAGTTGCCACAATTAACTTATGCAGTAACATGTCAAAAAAATGTGTTTACATAGTATTCAATTCTAGTACAAGTATTAAATTCAAGTACAGACAACGCTTAACGTTTAAACATTAAGAATCTGTTATCACGGAGATAACGTTAAAGAAATTACACAAACATATTCAAGATATAAAATCGAGTAAGTAACTCACGTAAATAATATAAATAATCATATTTTAAATAGGCACAATGAACATCACAACGTCGTTAATCAACTGAGAAGCGTAATACACACGATATTACTTTAAATTGCGACGTACGAGTATCTAAACATGTACATATTCATTCAACCGCGGGAAGTCAGTCCCTAGGCACACATTGTTCATAAGTCCATAGTCACGAATAATATTTGCTTAATTGCTTTATTGTTCCCGAACACATGAGGGTTTGAAATCGATATTTTCGTTAAATTACATTTGAGGGTGGATACACTAGTATATTAGTGGTAACTGAGACCAGCTTATGGAACGTTTTGAAATTAAATTATAAGGGACGAGACGAATATATTAGAACGGTAATCCAATGAAGCATAGATTAAGGGGTAATTTCCAAACAGCTGAGACAACGATTTGTTGTCCGTAGAAAGGGTAGGTTTCGAATATACCTATAATACCAAGCCCTTTTTAACTGACTTCAAAAAAGGAGGAGGTTCTATGTTCCACTGTATGTATTCTTGTATTTTTCTATGTATGTTCACCGATTTCTTCCTCATTTGTGAACCAACTTAAGAAAATCTTTTTTGGTTTAATAGAGTACCTACACTTCCGAGGTGGTACCATTTTCACCAAACATGAATCTGATGGGGTCCGTGAAGAATTGAGGGAACTCCCTAGATATTATAGGCTACATAAACCGATTTTAGTATTTTTAGTAACAAGTCCAGCATATGCATTCAGAAAGTATATTTGGTGAAGTGGAACTGATGATGAAGACCACAGTTGGCCACCGGGACTCCTCAACGGTACCTATTTCATGTGTGGCGATAAGATATCTCGATTAATAGTGGAGCGACTATAACGAAGATCATTTAATTGTTTAAATATTATTGACTTTCCCGCGGCGTTGCTTGCGGAAAGCTTGAAATTTCTTAAAGTTTCATATCAACTAAGAGGTAGGAAAACATAACAATTATGATCACTAAAATGTATAAAGTAAAATGAATGTTTTAAAAACCAAAACTACTTATATTACTATACTATTTTAACATTTAGCGGTTTTTGTGTTTTTTTAACATTTATTCATTTATTTGGTATTAGGTACGAGCTGGTTAATCAAACGAAATGAGGGTATTCAAGTGCTTAGTCATATAAATTGATCGAGCATAAAGCAGTGGTGTCACATTATTTACAATGTCTGGTTACACCTGATCTTTAGCCATTAGTGGTGCGTAAACACATTAGATTGATGTTGGTATGCCAAAAACATACAGATCGATAGCTTGCGGACTTCACTACACCTACCTATCGACACGCCCATCGGTATAGCATGTAATTTATGCTTAATTTAATTCTCGTATACAATTAGATAAATTACGACTTTTCAACTTTTACAAGCAGAAAAAGATTTATGTTTACAAAAATACGTACCTATGCAAGTCATAATTCTATTCAAGTTGAGGTAAAACTTATAATTGTCAATTATTTCTTTATCTTACTCTAAGTTCAGAAAATAGCTCTGTATTTAATGAACGGCCGTTATCTGCCTTTCACAGCCTTGTACAATTGGAATTAATTCGGACTGCAGCAGAGTTGCTGGCAAGAGCTTACGTCTCAATTAAATTATAAACGCCTATTCCAAACACGCTCTACAGCGAGTATATTAAATTTCATGAATTTACAAAATAAAGTGAAGAGTCAAATGAACTCTACAAATCATAAAATCAACATTACCTTACTCCAATCACAGTCAAGATTTCCCAAACGTTTTCTTAATTGAATACTCTTGTAGAATATATCTTGCTGTGTGATTGCCGGTTTTGAATAGTGCCACTCCACGCCTTCCTGTGGAAGTCGTAAGAGGTGACTAAGGGATTAAAGGCTTGTAGTATTGTTAGGCGATGGGCTTGCAACCTGTCACTAATTTACACTGGTAAACACCTCAGCAGTTTTGTGCAAAATGTGGTTACAGAATTATAACCAAGTTTTTAGAGATGTTGGTAACTCTGTAGCTCGGCCTACCCCACTCTGGGATGAAGGCATGACAGTATGTATGTATGTATGTATGTAATATAATATCTTAAGTCAGACATTGTTTAGAAGTATTTGTCATAGTACCCGTAAGCAATCATGCTCCGTCGTGATCACGTGTCATACGTCTAGCGCTGACCGCTGTACTTTAAACACTTACCTACCATGAATATCATCTCTCCCTATAAAACTGAATATATCGTGAAATTGCACTAGATCAATGTGGGTGGATTTTTATAAAGCTTCACCTGTCTGCCACCTTTGCTGCTACCCCAGATGACAATACTGATCAAACGACCTATGTAAGTGGCTAATGTTGCCAATTTTCACCTGCAGAAATGTATCTTGTAGGTTAATAAAACTAGTTGCGTTTTGGACATTTGCCATGGATTCTTTCGCTACCGTAAACCAGTGTTGCAGATACAAGATACCTCGCATTTATAGGAAGTGCACAGTTCAACTTTAGGCCGGTTGGACCTATAGCTTATTCTTATATTTACGATTCTTGAAAAGTGCTATCAATTATTAAACGTGTGCACGATAGGCCAAGTGATAAGCGAGCGGCACGTGGGTGCGGGAGCGGGAGGCGTGCGAAGTGGGCGCCCGGGGCAGCATTAGCATAACCGGACGTGTCTAGAATAAGATGGAAATGACCTGGGCGGGAAACAGTGCACCGCCGCTATTGCATCGATGTGGTGTTATTGTCTTACGCGGGCACCGTCAGGCGAACGGTAAGAACCAGCTTTGTTTGACCTATGCGCACACAACGACAAACGTGGGGTTCGCTTTTGGTTTTTTCGACGCTGATAGTTCGTCCTCCAAGGCCAAAAGTTAGTCAAGAGCAAACTCATTATCAGTAAAAATAGAGGTGTTTTCAATACAATAAATAGTCACAATAAGTAAATACTGTTTATTTATCACCACAAACAGTTACAATTGACAAATGGTTACTATTTAATTTAACATGGTAAACAACAGGCGGTCTTCTCAGTGTCTATATCGAAAGACGAAAATTTTATTAGTCCGAATGCGGCATTTCATTAGTCCAAATAATAAGTCATCATCAGCAAATTTCGCAAATTTTTCAGTTAAAATTTTGACTAAAAACCTGTTAGGTCACCCCACGAATCCCATGACCTGATGACATTTGACATGATACATTAGAATGAAAATATTTTTGATTGTCCGTCGGAGCTGTGTGTGGATGCCTCTTCACACATAGTATAAAACAAAGTCGCTTTCCCTGTCCCTGTCCTTTGTATGCTTAAATCTTTAAAAGTACGCAACGGATTTTGATGCGGTTTTTTTTAATAGATAGAGTGATTCAAGAGGAAGGTTTATATGTATAATAAGTTCTGGATCATGGACGAGTTTTACAGAAAACTCACATTAACCGGAAGCGAAGCGAGGGCGGGTCGCTAGTATTTTATAAAACAACTACCTACTTTTAACCAGCAGCAAATGCCTTCACACCTTTGAGGCGCCACTACTACATATTCAGTCCTTGAAGCGTAGGGAGTGCATGCACAGGCCACGCTTGGTTCATTCATAAAACTACTCACGCTAATCCCATTACGAATGTTTCCAAGTCATGTCATGTGTATTTTTATTGTTAGATGAACACTATTTTCTAAAGAATGATTTACTGTACAATCCACCTGTTTTTACGTTAGAAACTTTGTGTAGGTGTAGGTTGATGAACTTGCTATCACATTGAGTGAAATCTAGGTACTTACAATTAATATTTTTTCAATTGATCAATGTACAAACGCGCTTTCATTTGCTGGAAGATTTCTTATGGCAATATAAACATGATCTTTACGAAAACCCGTTAGTCGCATCCACCACAATCTTAACTCATGTTGAGTTGCTACAGTCGAGTTCAGAAATACGTACACTTTAGTACCTTGTTACTTTAAAAGCTGTGACAAATTCATATTAAATTCAGTTTAAACATGACATTAAATAGACGAGGTACTAAAGTGTACACACATATTAATGAGCTCGACTGTACTGCCTATTTCAGTCTGACTGCTGACGTTCGCTTTAGAAATACAGATTGAAATAAAGAAAGTAAGCTTGAATGTGTATTACCGATCCCCAAACCCTACCCTTTTTAAATTGCTATCGGAATTTAATTACTGTACAGGCTCTGTCCAAGTTGCGCGAATATTAGGGCGGAATAAGTAAAGTTACCCAGATGCTGAAGACGTGTGCTAATAACGGGAGGCAGACGTATAATTATAATTAATTATCTTTCCGTTGTGCTGGCAGACAAACGAGGCCCGGGGGAGCCATCTGCGCTAAAAACACGGAACTTGAGGCGCACGCCCACTAGCACCTACATCTCGAGCAGAGTCCTTAATTATTTATTCGCTTTTAAAAACGAATACATTTATAATTTTCTTAAAATTCATGTTTTTTTTAAGAGCCCTTTTGCTGAATGTAAGCACGAAATTTTTTTTTATTTTATTATACGTTATCTTATTTTCTTCCATCACCGTTTGTTAACAGCCAACATTGACATCACATTGAACACTTTTAAAAAGCAACCTTTGAAATGAACCGACAGCAGTCTAATGGAGTGTCGGTAGATCCAGCGCCGATACGCCGCCGGCGCGCGACAGCCTCTCGCCGCCGACAATGACTTCAGTTTCAGATCGAACTCAATTTCACGCGTGATTTCTACACTTTTATTTCATTTCCACTCTTGCAATCGATGCCGCAACATGCCAAATCAATAGTGAGCTATCGTGAATGGCATCTATATCAGTTTCATAAAAATAGTTTTATCTTGTTTGGTTTCTGAGCACGGTACCTACCGCGTCTTCAAAGGGCCCAGCGGTGCCATAATAGGGCAGTGTAAGTTGACAAACAGTGATGTGTAACATCTCGCATCTTACAACGAGGAGTTGACCGACAAGTTGATATATTAGGCGGGCTTGCGAGAGAGAGTGGGTAAACAGAAAAATCAGCTCCGCCCTTTTGTACGGTAATAGGTTTACGTACCGACCAGATAACGCTCGTAGGCTCCTGCACTACTAAATTATTTTTATCTTTAACTAATGTTTGATACCTACATACCTTCGTTGTATCCCACGGCAAACGGTATATACACATTTGGAATGATAATAACTCGATTACAGCTTTGTTTTTATGAATCAACAGATAGAATATTCGTGAGCTCTAAATCGTATCGCAGAAAAAGCCATCAAAGACTGTAAATGAAATGGAGGTGTGGTAGTTGAAATAGAAACGAATTGTAACGGCGGCTTGAATGAGACGAACAAAACGCGCGGCCGTCGAGGCATTATGAAAGCACTGAAATTCCACGGCTCGATAGACAAACCGCGCCGCTCAAAACTTTATGACCGGCAAACGCGTATGTGAGCGTCAGAAAAAGGCGGTTCGCCGATAAAAACCCCAGTGTCGACACCAGGCTCTACTTAAGGGCTCCAGAAATGACACGAGGAGCACGAGAAACTGCGATAAAAACTGCGGACACGCGTCCGGGTGCTGAGGAACGACAAAGAAATGGAATGTTAAGTCGGAACGTCGACAAGCGTGAAATTTGATTGGCGTCTTCAAAACATTATCATTTGCGGGAGACGTGCCGCGGCGGCGCCACTTAGTGGAGCTTCTAGCTTTGCATGTCTTTCACGACACATTTTTTAAAATACTTCCGGCCTTCTTTTGTGTTATATGCATTTTTAGGGTTCCGAAGTCAAAGTATAGTTTCAGTGTTTAGGTTTGTAGAGTAGTGTGTATAGTTTTAGTGTAGTTTTTATTGTAGTTTTTATTATAGTTTCGCAATGTCCGTCAGTCTGTCTGTCCCTCTGTCCGTTATTTTAGGACCGTTTAAAACATATTGAACTCTAAGCATATTCATCATCATCATCATGTCAGCCGAAGGACGTCCACTGCTGGACATAGGCCTCCCCCAAGGCTTTCCACTCAGACCGATCTTGTGCTTTTCGCATCCACCGCGGTCCCGCGATCCTCGTCTCGCTCGTCTTCCGGTCCGATAATTAATAAGCATATTCCCCCAGCCAAAACTACAAGTACTAAAAATCTGGAAAACATATACCTAACGTATATTAAAAGAAAACTATTACGACTAAGTAAACTTGATTTGCACTTGCGACCAAATTGTTTATACCTACTAAAAATCATTAACAAATCTTGAATTAGAAAATAAGTTTCTTGTTTTTCGAGAGAGTTTGGTGTGTTTGTACTAACGGCGTCAGAACCCTTTATTGAGCATGGTCCGATATGCTCTTGCCAGTTTTTTTATAATATACTACATTAGTCAGGGTTAGGAATAATGTAGCTTCCCGAATGTAGGAGATTTTTGAAAAATCTCAAAGCAAAATATTTTAAAAACCAGTCACTTGTTTCAGAGAGTCTTTTACCTCTTTAAATTTAATACATATATTAAATTGCCGCGAACAGATTTATTAGAGAGGGTATTCTTATTGTAATTGTGTGCACAAATATTTTTATTTATTCTAGTTTTAAGTAGATACCTAATAAGACAAATAAATAAATGAACAGATGTAAAGTGCGATTTTCTTCCAATTTCCAGATAATACCTACCTAATAAGCAGTTCATATACTTTTCACGAAACTGCTCGGAAATGTGGCGAAAGATGGTCTGTTCTTGGTCCCCAAAACAATCGATAGTTGTACATTGAATGAGCAGGCCTACTATGAATTTAAACAGACCAACTATGTTGGTCTGTTCCATTGACCAATAACATCGGTCCGCTGATCACTAATTCGACCAATCAGAACACACTTTGTGCTGCATATGAAATTAAAAAGTCAATGAGTAGTCGTTTTATTTTTTTAATAATATTCATCCCTTCACGGATAGGCAAAGGAATCAGATTCCATACAGCCATATATGTCTGCTTTTAATTATCTGAAATAAAGTATTTTTTTTATTTCCTCGCAGTAGTCGTGAAAAGCACTGTGTTAAGCCTCGGCCGAAAGTGCAATAGATGGACTCGTACTTTCGAACTAACTCGTCCATCTATTGCTTACTTTCTAACCTCTGCAACAATGTACTAAATACCTTGCTTTAAACATACTTGATTTTGTCTATTTCTTTCAGAAGAGCATCATCGTTACCTGAAACAAAACAATATTAACGTTACAAAAGCTCCATAACAGGCTTCAAAATGAAATACTTTCCTTGGTTAAATTAACTTTGTTAGTATAATAACTGAATGAATTCTTCTATTTGTGAGGTACTGCTTTGATCGATGTTGGAATTTCCTGTTTCATTAGGAAATTCTTGGCTCGGAGTAATTTTCCGCAAGGAAGAATATTCATGAATTTTGTTTCCAAAAATCGTAAGTAGGTTTCAGTAGTCGTTTATTAGGATTCCTTGTGGTAAGAGATAATTAATAAGTTATTTAATTTTATATGTACTCATAGACACGGAGTATACTTACTGTTGCCAATAAATGCTTTTTTTTAAGTATGTAACATGCCATTCTTAACAAAGTTTATATGCCTACTGCGAAACCACGTTAAAGGAATTTTAAAAAGAGACCCCTTTTCAGGGGTCCTCAAGTTTATAAATGACCGGTCGGAAGGTGTCACTCTCAGGTTTAAGATAAATTGCTGTATATTTTCGAGGAAGAACCATTAATATCTTTACGGCAATGATATAACGTCAATCTCAGTAATTTAAAAGTAATACTCATAAGCCTCTGTGGCTTTTGTAGGTAGTCTTTATTCGGAGCTCTGCGATTTATCACGGATCTTTGATAAATTAAAAAATAAGCTCACATAAAAGGAAAAGTCCTCGTGGAAGATGTCATACTTATCAAAATACGTAAAAAAATACTTTTTATTTGAACGTTTTACCATATCGCAACGACCCAAACTAAATACTTTCACATTTAGCAGGTTCTCTCGCAAGGATGCGTAAATAAAACACCTCCGGGACGTGCCGCTGTAAAACAAACATTCCACATTCAAAGTAGGTTAATTCGAAATCGGTCAATCCATTGCGTGATTCAGCGAAAGCCTCGTGTGTTTCAGCCGGTATGTTTCATGGCGGTCGTTTAGGAAACGTGAAATAGTTTGAAAAGGTCGTTGTTGTCCGTAGTCCGTAAACGGTCGATTCGTCGGTTAGATCTGTTAGGTAGAGTTTCACAGCAAAGGCGTTGTCTACGTCCATTATGCAAATGGAAGGCTCCACCGACTGGGTACAGATTTAGCCGATCTATTCACAGAGCTCGTTCCGACGCGACGAGAATCCACTCAGATACTTTCGATCTAGGAGTTAAGTGAAATAATAAATTAAGCTAGTTCTGCATGCATTGCTAAGTGGATGCGAACTTAGCCGGCAGTCGGCAGCAGCGTTCGGCAACTTCAAAACCACGAGCTTTAAATATATCAATAGAATACTACGAGTACATTTGGTTTTTCTGTGCGGGCTCGAATTATCTGCTAATAGATGTTTGCCGATGGCGCTACCCCTATGTGTTCTTAGGGAGTGGCGGTCCCTCGCTTCATATCGCTGAGTGCTGACAAGTGTTTTGATGCTATCAAGTTTAATGCTTTCCACGCCGTTTGTGTTCATAACCATTACAACCGCAATAAGTTTACCTGTTCCGTAAAACTATGTTGAAATAATTTTGCTTTTGTTACACCAAAACTAAAATTGCTTGAGTATGTTGTTCTTTATCGTTGCAACGATGTAGATCCTCAATAAGCAGCGGCACTTGCGTCGACGTCGAGTGGTTACTCCCACGGCCCCATCGACTAACCCTTCCCCGGATGCTTACATTATAAACATACACTCTACTTCAACTTACACAGCTACCCGTCCCTTGTAATATATACCTACCTTGTAATGTATATTACTTCGAAACTAATCGGCTCCTGTAACAATAAACCGCTGTGGCACAATAGAGTTATTTTTCGTGTACGTTCCTGTGCAAGGGACTATTCTTCGGTAGCTGTAGCATGGTGAAAACGAATTTCCCGAATAGTTTACGCTTGTACTCCCTAGAGACCTAATGCCCGCGTTAGCTATAGGTAGGTTTTAACGAAACGAGCAAGCTGTTTGAATGAAAACGTTATAATAAATAGTATATTCAAGTTTAGCGTTGAATCATGAGATTAGGTAAATTGAATGATTAATTTTGGTTGATGTATGGGTAGAATCTCACCTTAAACCATAAACTGTGTAGAATTCCATGACTACCTACAGACTTTCTTAGCTTTTTATAAGACTCTGAGGTCATAAAGAAAAACGTAAACAAACGTTTTCAGATGCACACCAACAATCTGAGAACTTATTGAGAAAACAAGCCGCAGTCATCACCTAGCCGAGGTTGTTTGCGGAAGTTCGTCTGCTATCGCAGGCGGAGCGGGTTTCATTTCAAGATATTGCCGCGGTATTCGAGTCTCGTGTATAATATTTCCGCCGAGTGCAATCAGCACAGAAAGACGGGAAAAGGAGATGAAAACTCCGCTTTTCATACACCCTCGTTGTCCAGGGAAATTACTCAAAACGACACTCTCACGTTGTACTTAAACTGTTATGAAATGGTTCGCGCTTAATTAAAGACTGTGACAAGTCACGTCTTCACTTCAGACTTCAGACATATTAGGGCACGTGGTTTGGCGGTGCGGGAGCGGAGTTAGATTATCCTTATCACAGTAAGATTTATAGATTTTAGAGAATCTTTTGCTTAAGTAGTAATAAAAATGATAAAATTGCAAAATTAACGGCGCACTAAAATGTATGGTTACGTAATTCAGTTAATTATGAAAGCTAATGATAATAAGAATACCTTTTTATTTATTGAATTTTGAGTGTACTGAATAGAATAGAATAGAACTGAATAAAAAATATGTCTTCAACGCACACCGAAAGAAAACAATAGAAAAAAGAAGACATTAGGTGGGGATGTATTGCATCTCCGTATGAGTCGTCACTAAAATGTACCTTCAAACTGTTAAATTGAGGATGTGGGCGATGTCGCATTTTTATTATTTATCATTTAATATTTATTTATTTTAGGTACCATGCTCGCTCACGCGGTCTATAATTGTTTTTGCATCAGTTCTAAAGCAGTTTAACTGCAACTACACCATTTTGATTAGGTATTTGTCCCAATAAAATTTTATATCTAACTGTCTACCTAGACAAATTGCACCCTGCTACCTAACGTTAACGACTTCCAAAATTAAAGAAAATGTAACGGCTGCTTATGATATGACAAACCTTACGCGTTGAACATCTTTATTAATTTAAAAGAAATACAGATTTCTATTCGCTAGCTTTTAAATAATATAACTAACCTAGGCCCACAAAACTATGTTGTTAGCATACACAGAGTCTAGTCTATATTCTATGGATCAGTACCTAACCATCAAGCAAAGAAAGAGAGAGAGAGATAGCAAGGACCGGGTTTCGCGACGGCTGTGTCACGTTCTCACCCGGAAACTTCATTTAGAAAACTTTAATTGGATGCTCTAGTCCCATCTATAGACAGTTCCTTTCGTTCGTGCCTGTCGGAACGACCGTCCGAAATGTTAATAGGTAGTGTAAGTAAACGTTATTAAATGTTTATACCGGATTTAAAGCCCCTAAAATAGCTTAGTAAGCAACGTAAATAAAAATTTACTACGTAATATAAAGACCTCAAAATCAGATTTGTATCTATCTACACTACAAGTAAACCAATTTAAACTTCCAAGTAGTTTTAATAACATTAAATTAAAAAAAGCATAAAATTAGTTTACGCTGCAAATCAAACACTATAGAACTATCAATAGTTAAGGAAATGTCGAAGAAATTTAATTAATCAAAGTTTGTAATGGCGCCACAGTGCAAACTTGAAGCATCTGTGCTGCGCTCGTATCTATAATGCAAGTCGTATAACGACCCCGAATGAAAACCGCACAGGCTCTCTATGAGCGTAAGCACCTTCGTTTGCTATGCTAATTGGTCGGATAAGCTGCCAACGCTTGCATGCAAGAAACAAAGCCCTATTTTCCGTGCAAAATGTATGCCGACATTTATGTTATCGTGCTCTAAGAAACAATTAAATGGAACAAATACTCTGAGTGAACATTATTCTTTCAACGAATTAACGGGCCACTTGACCTCGTTAGGGAACACTTTATTTCATTTGAACCCTTTTTGCTTCGGTTTCAGGAAGCCGTCCCTTACCGGCGCCGGCGGTGAGTGCTCCTTGATAGGTACACGCACATCTCCTTTTGTACCGTAACAGTATTACATAATGTTAGTGAACATTACCGCGGCCTACGAAACCGCTAGGGGCTGATCTATCCCTTTCCAGATAACAATACTCAAATACATACATTTTAGCTATACTTACCTATTTCTTTTATATGTATGTTAGAGTATAGAAGTGTTATGTTATGTGTAACTTTTACAAACAGATCTTTTTATCTAGGGATTGGATAGATTTGTTTTACCAAATCATCATTTGCCGTATTTTTTTTGTGGTCCATAGTCTAACCTAACCTTACTAATTTCATAAGCCCATTTAACTTAAGTAATATGTAAAGGTTTAATCACAAACACGTTTTTGCGAAATGGAAGTTTGAAATGATAGGTATAGTTTGTCAAACGTACTTTTGGTCAAATGCACGGACGGCCCATTGAGAGCTATCATTGGTTGATTAAGATACATTTCAGTTTCAAATGTTAACGGCAGTAAAATGAAAAAAAAAACACGTAGAACGCCTACCTAAAAATAGTAAAGTTGAGTGTACACATCAATACTCCTGAGGTTTCACACTGGAAGTAAAATTTCCGCCACTTTCGTATATTACCCTCGCCGGTAGTCAGGTTATGTACCGGCGGATTATATTTCCGAAACATATCTTTTCATGGCGCGGCGCTAATTAGCTTTTCCGCCCCGCATTTTCTTCCCTTGCTAATTTTCGGCATAAATTTTATCACCTTACGAGGCATTTCGCACTCGAGATTTCTTACGGAATTATGAAAGACTGTTACGACATCTATACGTAGATGCATGCTCGTAGGTAATTGGTACAGGGCAGTGGCGAAGCGTCACGTAAATAAATAGACAAGCCGGAGCAAAAAAAGGTGTATGGCGTGTGTCGGTTTTACGTTTTGTTTGTATACCTACTCTATGCATAGGAATTTTTGGTAAAGCCGTAAATAATCGGCTTGTACGAACGCCTCGCGACTGGTACAGGGAATCATTTAAGGTTTCCTGGAAGAACAATTTTCTATTAGGTGGCTCAAATACGTAGGTACATATAGCTTACCTATACCTACACTAATAAGATATTGCGCGAGGTTAACTCGGTTATCTATCCATCGATATTTCCTTGAAAACTGCAAACCTGAGAAAAATGAATATATTGGTGGATATCTAGTTGACAGGCAGAAAGGTCGATTTACATTAAAGTCGGTTATGGTAACGCATAAGTAACTTTTGCTATATATATTAGTAAATACCTGACCTAAATGTATCGTTCACATTTATCAATAAATATGCAACAATGCTAAATGAACCTTAGCGAATTCTTACAGTGGTTCCATTCTTATTTTCACCCAACTTTTACCTTAGAAAAGTTTATACTTACAGTAGACAAATGAAAAAAGTTTTTGTCTCAAAGTAATCAAAAAGTGTTTTGCTTATAAACAATGCTTTTTACGTTTCAATTTCGTGATCTACATTTCCTTCGATTTTTCTTGAAATATATTTACATGATCCTTGAATACCTATTAAAAATACATAAAACAGAAACTCTAAACCAGGTGGAATCTGGAAGGTACAATTTAATTTATTCATTACTTCGCACTTCTTGAAGGTTACTTATTATTATGTAAGTTTGCTACGCATTTATAAAATTATTATGTTTCTGGAGAGGGCCTAAACAGAAACGCGAGGCGTACAATTTATTCAAAGGCTGGAGGCACGTGGGGCGAGAGGGATGCCCATCCGGACTGGACAACGGCCGAAAATTGCTATTATTAACGCGAACCTCAGAGCAGCATTCAATTTTAAGTAACAATGTCTACGCCCCTACGGACACTTGTAATATAAAAAGTCTAGAATAGCACCAGCACGCACGAAAAAAGGATTAACGAAATTCTGATCCAGCAAACTTTGGGCAGGAGCACGAAAGGAAGGCGCCCTAAAGTTTAATTGGAAATGTCTCGTAAAATTGATCGTGACTTTCGAAGTTTAGCTTATTTGCCTCGCAAAGTGGAGAGAAACGGCGCTCCGATAGGATTACTTAAGTTTTGTAAATACCATTTAATTGCGAATCTTAGTTTCTTATTTTTAGAGCATTATTATTACATAATCCAATAAAAACATTTGCTATTGATTTGCTTATGCTACTTATCTGCTCTGTATACGCAAGAGAGTGTATCATTATTTTCACAATAAACTGATATCACTAAATTAACGAAATGTACACTTCTACTTTGTTTATTTTTGAACAGAAGTTCTTTCCATATTCCGTCACAGAATATGTTGATTGTATAGAGTAGGTACTTACATAGTTTCGTTTCAATAACTCATTGTTAACATTTCAGCATAGAACTGGGATTAGATAATATTTTATTTTCAGCGTAATTTGTTTTAATTAACATGTTTAATGCCAAACCGCAACTGATATGTGTGTCAAAGAACTCTATTACTACAAAAACAGTAGACTCCTTAATCGTGAACAGAGCCATTTGTTAAAGATGCACGAGGAAATTACGCGTGAAACATGGCAAGTTAATGATATAATTGGGTTATTAAAACATTATCACCAGGTCTGAGTGCATCGCCGGGCAGAAGTGGTGCTCCAAAACGCATTACGCCGGGCTGATGAAACATGCACACAAGTATTACGAGTACCTGCTGCTTTAGAGCGACAGAGACGGACAATATTATAGCTCTACTCTACCACAGGACTCGGTTTGTCAATATTGCCACTACTCTTAACTATCACACAAAGCAAATACCTTGATGTAACTTCAAGATTTTAGCCAAATAAAATAACAAGCAAATCATCTAAGACAACATTATGATTTTAAGATTAAATTAAACGGTAATTTTATTGTGTAAGTAAACGGAATGAAATATATTTTGATGAAGACTATATCAACAGCATTTAAAAAATAAAGTGGCCTATTCAATAGGTACGTAGTGGTATTTGAGTTCATTCTGTTACTAAATAAAACACTTAGATACTCGTTGTCTCAATTAAATTAATTGATAGAAAAAACATAGACGGTCTTTTTGGAGCTAAACCTAGGACTAGTTGGCACGTCGCGTTCCGATCCGATCCCGAAAGATAAGTTTTATTACATTCCAGCACAGAAGGACCGAGGAATTACGAAGAACGTGCGCGGTCAAATATTGCCTTTCAAACTCTCGTGTTTTTCTAATACCAGCGCGATATAAATTATCAGATATACAAAAAAAAAATTATGGGCGTCGCTTTACTAACTTAATCCTTATTTGCAGTTGCAGGGCTAGCTAAATGGTAGGTATAGAAGCAGAATGTAATTGATTTTCCATTTACGTCTATCCTGTTAGTAAATAGTCTTTTCCACTCATAAATACTCGGAATTATAGTGCATAATTAGTTTAAACTGAGTAAAGACTATGTAAAAATACAAATCATGAATATGTAAACCAGTATTATATTCTCAAAATGCATTCTATTTCTAAAATAAAATATTCCACGTAACAGAGTGCTTCATTCAAGAGCTAGTTTAATCACGAAATTTAAATAGAGTCATATCTCAAATGACATCCGTAAAGACTTTTATCTCACGCATCACCCAATTCTATTCTTTACAATGTTACATTATCTTCATCTTTATGGTCTACTCGCCATCACGATCGTTTTCATTTTGAAAATCGAACGCATGTCTGCATACAAAATGAAAACAATTGTTACACTTTGAAGCCGATTGTGATTGCGAGTGCATTAGGCAATAGCGACACAGATCATCTTACAAAAGTTAAATGTATATCTGGATTATGTGGAATTCTCGACATTGCTTTCTTAATTTAGAGGTGTTATCACAGTACTTAGGTGGTAATTATTCTTAGTACAAATTCCAAGAAATAAAAGACAGCGCAGTCTTTTTACACGTTTATTGAAGAACATACAATCAATCATCAATGTAGATTTGTATGTCAGTTAGTTCAAGGCCCAGGAACGAGGGCTAGCAACGAACCGATCGGCGTTTATGATTGACGATAACTACCAATTGGCTGGGACTCGGGAGTCGCGGATGGAAGGTTTGATTGGTAGTTAATCGGGTCGGGCAGAAGCCGATATCTAGGGTGCCAGATTGGAATTCAGAGAACACTTAAGAACAAATCATGGAGCGGAATAGTCCTCAATAGAGTCGGATAGGCCATTTAATAAACGTTCTTATGTGACGAGTCGTTTTCTGCTCACTGTTGTTAATCGGTAATCGTCGACTCCAATCTATTTACTCAATGCATAGCGTGTCTCCTCGGCCATGAACTAGGTCCCCACCTTCCAGTAAGTATAACCAGTATTGTAACTTCACGACATTTTCGAATTAATTACTAGCCTATACGCGATCGACACGCAAGGGTTGCCACTAACCGAAGAACAAAAGAAAGATTTCCCTACTAATGTTTTCAAGAAATCTGTGGCGTGTTGTATGTAGGATTATGTTTTAAACCCTTTTATCTTTTTAAATGCTCACTCGTTTGTGGAATAAATGTATTTTTTGCACGAATCCCAATTCAATTAAGTACGCTCGTTTGAACGACAAGTGAAAAAAGTGTTGTCTACACAAACCACGCAGAAGATAAATGAAACAGTTTCTAGTTCATGGCATCACGTACCAATTTAACTTGTAAAATAGACGGAAAACGAATGTTTACTTGGTTACTCCTTCAAGGACCAATTCAGAACTCATTGTTTCCCAGGTTCTTATTCAAGCAACACCATTAGAAATCCTCTTTTACAAACATAATCTCAAATTCCATATTTCTTAATTCCCTTTGATGTAAATAAAACAAGATAATCCTCGAAATTGTAAGTAGGATCGCAAAATAAATAACGTTATTACCTCCTCGAGCTGTAGGCCACTCCCTAGAACCTACAATTTATTCTGCGTTGGGTTGGAAGTATAATATGGAGTGAGCGCCAGTCCTATCCCGCATCTTTAAGAGATTCTTTAAAGAATGTTCTATTAATATTTATGGGTAGAAAATTATCATTAAAAATAGGTTTTGACCGTCCGTAATATTACCGCTCCGCCCCATTCAATATGCCTCTACACGGGCCCTCCTATTATGCCTCTTATTAGTTTTATTTGAGAAAATAATGTGCGGTGTAATAAAGACGAACGCACTTGCATTATACGAGGACGTACTGATAAAATAATTTTGAGATTTCGATGATTTAAAATAAAGATGACAGGTGGATAGATTAATAGAGTCATATCATCTTCTTTGACATGTTGGGACCTCGCTTGTTTTATTGGAGGTGATCAATCAATTTGTGCGATTTGTGTATCTTCAGTCATAACAATATGTCATCCATCAGTGGTTCGCAACACACTTTGATAGCATGAATGAATGAGCGAGTCTGGTATCGCGGAAGCGCGGACCTAGTTATGCACCACATTTTCTCGCTACAAGCCGAATAACAATAAACAAAACTCGGCTGGCACACGTCATAATCAATTTGCTAAGCATATGTATTAAGTGTTGAAATTCAAATATTTATCGGCGTTCCCAGGCGTGGTTGCAGGCCGACCGTTGACCCTGCGCGGGCGCAGCGCCCATGCGCCCGCGCCGCTGCGTTGCCCGAGAATGCGTCTGCTTTTTGTACATTAAAAGAGTTGCGCTTGCACACCCATAACCACCCGACAACACCGTAACAAACAACATATTTGCGATACCGACTACTAAAACATTCACTTTATAAACTCCAATGAAACAGGTATGGTTATTGATTTTCTGTTGCACGGTTCAAAAAGACTTAATTTAGCAACTGGTTACTAACTATAAGAAAAACCGCAGGCCTCTCAAATGTAAGAGAAAGAAGTTATAAATTATATAAATACCTAAAAAATATTTTCGCAACATTCACTGAGATGTGTTTAACGACTTTATTATTTTAAAGTTGTATGTTCTAGTCGCGTACGTAAAATACAGAGAAGACTTTACATACCTTTAACGTAATTGGACGCCTTAACATGTAAGTGCCTGACGTGTTTAGTCTAGACACACTCGACATTTTGTAGAATATTAAGATTCAGAACTTGAGACCTCTAGTCATCTTCTAACGTATTTATTACTCTGTACGTTTTTACACATAGTTCTTATTTAAATTTAACGCATATAATACGCAAAAAAAATACGGCATGAGTTCGCGGTAAATTCTAACTCAAAGATGTCAGTTACTTAGATTTTGTACGAAACACTTTGACGGCCCAACCAAAGGTCCAGGTGGACAAATGATAACTGATCAAAATGGCACCCGCGATACAAATGGTTTCTTTTCTTTAAAAACAATTTATAATTCTTGAGAAATTAATCCAATCATCCGCATTTTTATTATATTTGGTTAAAACTTTGTAATAAACATGCTTTCAAACAAACAAAATGGATGATATTACGCTTTAGCCGCAAGCGACGGGTCAGCGATTCGATGCAGCAGCCATGAGTCAGTTTAATTAAATGTCAACGCGGGCAATGCACCTAAAGCCAATGCGTCGAATTAATATCGGTATTCACTCACGCAGCCACTCATATCTGCCACTCAGCATCGGATCCATTCCCGACAGGCTGGCTCCGAGGTCCGACATGTTGTCACTCCACGCTTTACACAGTGCTGCAGTGGTGTTATTCGCAACCTTTGAACTAAGGTCGCAGACACTCATCGCACAGGTAGGCTTTACTGAGTAAATGAATAAGAGCATATACTTCAGCCCAGCCATTTCGATCGGAGTCGACAACACCATTAATTAAACAATTTGTCGAACTCGCGTAAACTATACGTGGGAACAACGAGCAAAGCGAGACAAAGATAAGCGCACTGTATACGGTTAAAGTTTCGAGCATTATCGTCGACAGATGTATCGTCTTCTTTTGTTAAAGGTGAATTGTTTACGAAGCCCAGATGGTGGGACGCGTCTCCTCTATCGCATTATGATACGAGCATTGGAATTTAAAGCATCCTAACACGCAAGCTTTGCACAAATCATTCCTTAAAATAGGACTGTAAACGGGGGAATATCATGTAGATAATCTTCACGAGATTGGACGGGGTGATAAGTAAATTACGTGAGCATTATCGCCAATATGAAGGGTCCAGGACTCCCGGAGCACTCAAAGTCATTAGGTTGCGGCTACCACTGCGAATTAGTTCCTTAATGGAGTGTCTAAGCCCCTATCTCCTCTAACTATTTGTAATGGCACATTATTAACAATAACCTATACTGTAGGTAGCAGCGGAATAACTGTATAATTACTATTGGTTCACTGCTAAAGTCCAAGTAACAAACATCGATCTGTGTATAAATAATCAATGTCATTAATAAAGCGATATCAGATATGTCCGAATGTACAAAGAGTCGTCACATCTACTGGTACTACCAGTTTTCTGTTATATGTACAAGACTCGTGCAAATTACGCAGACGACGAAGTAGGGCAAAGAACGAAGAGGCATGACTAGACTTATTGGTTCATAATACAAGATGTTCCCTTGTTAAGATTCAAACACGAGAGCTGCCTACGTTGACGATCCAATCAGTATCTTTATGGTTTATTGTGAAAGAATAATTTACGACACAAACTTGTAAATCTCGATTTTGTACAAAATATTTTCCCAGTTAATTTTTACCCGACGGTTTTCACTGAAGTGGCTAATTCTCCACATAATAAATAACGTCTAAATTTTATCGCGGCTCATTCACTCCCAATAAATAACGCTTTCATCTGACTTAAATGAGATTTTATAGGAGCTGAGCCGCGGCCCGCCAGAGGAATGGTTTGACTAAAACTTCATTAGTATATTTAACGTGACTTTAATGGTTTTATCGGGTCAATTTGACACAAAAAATCATCTGTTAAATAAAACGCACTCGTATATAAAAACAAAACTGACAGTGGCCTGAGCCGGGATTGAAGGCGGTGAAAACCATATCATCTTTGACCTATTATCGTATTGTCAAAGTTTTGATAGCTTTTCTTTACTTGACAGTAATGGCGGCCGAATTAAAAACAATACCGTAATCTAAGACGATATAGTTTTTACCACCTAGCATTGAGGCATATGTAACATATATATATATATATATATATATATATATATAGAGAGAGAGAGAGAGAGAGAGCTAATAGAGCTAAACCTACAACAAAAGCTCGCTGAAAGCCAGGATCGATTGTGTAGTTAATCGGATTAAATAGACAGAAGCTCCAAAATATCCCCAAATAGATCGTGAAACTGGAATCGCACCAACAAACGTTAATTAACCAGTGAGAGGTAGCCGTGAATCACGGCCCGTGATGTACTCTGGTGCCAGTCTGCAATCTTTCAGGACGGCCGTATACAGCGAAAATTAACCCTAACTAGTTCCGGGCATACCTTTTCTATTGTGTTAATTTATAGTGTTCCACTATAGCGACTGCTGATAAAATGTAAGTATGCGATTTGGCATGATTTATTGTTTCATGAAATGTAAAATTATCTAGTTAAATTAAAGTTCCTAACAAAAACCCATCGCGCTAACTGTGTTAATCTAGAATTAATCAAGTAAACAGATGGCCGAAATGTCAAGGTAAAAAAAGGATATTTTTGGCGATTAACTCTCGTTTAATATACGAGTAAGTACATTTATTGTGTAAAATATCGCATTTTTTTATATCACTTCCAAATCCACTTCTACGCCATTTCTTCTCAACATAGGTACCTAGTAGTTGCTTGCATTTCAAAATTAAAGCCGTTCACTTAATCAGTTTGAGACAATGCCGCCTGATACCTATTGTTCTTATCTATATCGCCTTGCACAGCGCCGGTACGAGTAATTGTGGAGGAGCATTGGGTCGGCTACCGGGTATTGGGTGTGCGGCGGCTCCAACTCGGTGTATCAGTTCTGGCTGATTGAACCGAGCCGAGCCGCTTAATCGTGATTACCGACGAGGCGCCTCATTACAGAGAGAAAAGCCTCTCGCGACCGAATAACACGTGATATATCTTAATCGGTAAATGGGAGGATTGGTTAAGTGAAGCCACTAATCTGGCATAAAAGGATTTGTTTTGAGATCAAATACCAATTTGCTAACGCTGTTGTAATATCTTCAACTATGTCTGTATTGGGGGTTTGTGTAAGTGGTATCTATACTCGTAACACGTGTATAATATATTCGGTATACAATTCATTGGCAAATGTAGGTACTGTGGGAGGCCCGCAGTGCCGGCTCCCTTTTCTTCCTGATTATACTATTATATGATACCTACTTCACTCATGCGACTATGAATTATATTTCCCTTCTTTCACTATATTAAAAAATACATCATAACTTCAAGGGCTCACTACTCCATAAACCATAAGTGACTGAAATATTTTCACAAACAGAACCTAAGAATATTCAAATATCTTTGAATAAATCTGACGTAATAGCCAGCCCGTATAACTTAGATGTAGCCAGCACGCTACAAGTAGCGAACCTTCACAGTACCTACCTCGAACTACTTTTATGTCAGAATTCGGTGTCATGATAAAAAAATTGTACGTCTATTGTCCTAGCTTCTATTAACTATTTATAATAACATTGCGAAGAAGGTAAGGGAATAATGAGTAGATATGTAGCAAACTTAATTTTCGAGGCTCTACGCAGCAACAACTCCCACGGGTAACTTTTCCAGGACTGTGGATAAAGTAACCAACGAGAAACGCGGCTGACATAATTTGTGTCTCAGATATTCTCTGAAATGTGTTTAGTAGGTAGGCAGCGCTGATAATGATGCGAGAGTATTATTGACATAATTCTGGTAAATAGGTATCCGATGAACGTAGCTACTAATTACGACCAACGTGTATGATACGCAGTCACTCGCCATTAAGCCGCGCTGCTTGTAATGGTTATAATACCATGAAGCTTTTATGTATCTGTATCTGTAGCGATGCTTTTTCGTCTTCACTAAATAAAACAAAGGAAATGTGCGCTCCGAATGAGGAAATTTGATTATAAAGCGACTGCCGACAGTTACGCCTGGAAATTTGATACAGCCTACAAAATTCGCTGATTATTTCTTGTGAAAATGTTTACTACATGTCGGTTTACATCTTGGAAAATGGTTATGTTATAGAATCGTATTTAACAACTCTTTCAAATTGGACCAAGAAAACTAAAATAAAAAATATTTGATTAACGTGGATTACCAAAAAAACCACAAGAACCTCTAAAACTTTTACAATGTCGTTTTGGTTGGAAAACTAATTAGCTACATTAATTACGAAAACAAAGGACGGCTGCGCTGAACACTGTGATTTTTATTTGGCCGGCTTCGTGGAACAAATATTTTTATGAATCTAGTCGTGCTCAGACTTGCAGGTAACTTTATTCATCAAGTTGGAAACACTAGAACTTCATTATAATGATTTCGTTTTTCGACGTAACTCGTGTAACAAACTTTGTAGGTAACTCTTCTGGCCAATCAAAGTCAAAGTTAACAGAAAATAGTGTCAGAAGTTTTGCTAACGTCGCTCGGTGCAAAGTTTAAGCTGAGTTGTCTGTGAAATGCTCACAGGAGACTTTCCTAGACTTAATCTTTGTATCTTTTAAAATAGTTATTTGTTTTGTGATACGAACCTGGTTTTACCAGGCTAAGGCAGTAGAAAGTTGTAACAAGCGAAGCTCTATTAGGTCTAGGTGTTTGCTTCCTATTGCGACACAAACGTACATTATTTTTGTTACGAAATTCTATTACTTACCTGCATAGAAGGTAGATTGATGCAATAAAACCACAACGTTGGCTGTACTCCCTACACATTTAACGACAATATGTAAAAGGAACAACGTCATAAAACTTTACATCCGTATCTTGAAAATGTAATATGGCGGTAGTTGTTGCGGCCGTTGGACGCGTTCTTTAATGGCGGTTCGTCATGGGAACAACAAAAATACGCATACACGCCTTCATAAATAAACATACTAAAGATAGATAAACATACGTTTATTGATTAAGTAAGCAATTGTGTTACATACAAATGTATATTGTAGGCGCTCACATTTAGAGAGTACCTAGTGGATGGAAACAGAGCACTGGTTCCAAATAGATTTACACATTAGATATATGTACACAATAATCTATACATATAAAATGCTGTGTCCTGAATGACTGACTGACTGACTGACAGATCAACGCATTGCCTAGACCGCTGGTCGTTGGAAGGTGTGTTCTTTGTATGACGTAGGCATCGGATAAGAAACGATTTTCCGAAATTCTACCCCTAAGGGGGTGAAAAAGGGGTAGTAAGTTATTTAGGGGGTGACTTGCTTCGAAGTTGATATCAATACTTCTTAGTGCTTTTGATTTACATTACATTTTATTTAGAAACTTGTTTTAAAACTCAGTCCGATTTAATTAAAAAAAGGTTGAACTCACATAAAAACTTGGTGCTAGGCAAATACCCAAACCGCTGAGTCTAAAGATTCCTGGTGCATAGGTTCCTTATGAGGTCTAGGGGTGCAGTAAGAAACAATCTCGAACCATATTCGACCACCAATGGGAAGAAGTAGGAGGAGTAGCGGGAAACTAATTCTACGCGTACGAAGTCGCGGGCGTCCTCTAAGTATAATATGAAATATGATGTACCTAATATCTAACCCCCTTATTCATAAACGCACTATAAACCTATTTTAGTTAAAGCATTTACTGTTCCTTTTGGCCCAATTCAAATGTTATAATAATGACAGGCATGGACATATCATATTTCAAGCACACTATCTATTGTGCGTTTATGAATTAAAGGGTATCTTGTTTCGTGTTTGTCTTGTCTTTCACGAAGTACCTACAAACTGACAAAATGAAACCGCTAGAAATTGCAATAGGTTCAATTATTAAAGAAACAAACAGTTCCAGATTTTCAAACAAAAAAAATATCTTTAAGTAAAAGAAAACAAGCGTAGGTAGAATTACTAATTCCGTGATCAATTACAAAAAAATACGGAAACTTTCTTGACGGCGGCACAGTGATCAAATAACAACGAACTACCAGCATTTTACCAACTTCTTCGCGAGTTAATAATACAACCACAACACGCACGAATAATTTACCATAGAATTAGACTTCACTGTTTTGTAAGAATTTGACAATGTGTTTTTTTGTGTTCACGTAGCTAATTTGTTAAGATAAGCTAAGTTTTGATTAATTCGGTAAGTTTATTTTCGTAGTCCCTGTAAAAATGGCTAACAATTAATGGGGCATGTAACCTTTTTATAAACGATTTTTATACACCTTTTTTTATAAGATTGTTTACAGTAGTTATCTTTAGACAAAATCATTAACTAAAGAGAGAACTAGATACTTGTACTTTTTTATCCTTCTAAGTAACCTAACGAACAAATTAATAACATTCATAAAAATCATTAAATCCATAACATCTAACCGTCTCCATGCTTCCATCGGAACCAAATGGCCTTTATTCCACTGATTACCGAGGTATTTTATGCGAAGAAGCGTGGGTTTTCTTTAATATCAACGTTCTTCGAAACCGAAGAGGCTATATTAAATATTTTTATTGAAAATCCGGGCCGCAATAATGTGTAATACAGAAACAACCAACAATAATAATAGGAATGTCGGCGAATTCCGCACACGAACATAAAACTTGTGAGCAAGGGGGCTCGGAATTACGACGACCCTCTTTCGGCTCACACCCGACAGACGCGGGCGACTCCAGACGGCTCGGCACCGTGTTCGCCCTGATACATGTCCTTCGGTAACGAAACGAGTTCTCGCTTTACCAGTTCTGCTAGGCACTAGCCTGACTCTGTACCTGTCACTGTGGGCAGTTGCACGATTGCAGTGGTGTTATTCAACTCAGTCGAATTCACCTGCGAACTGCGGGTACTATTTTGAAATAGACTTTAAAAAATAGGTACTAATTGTCATTTGCGAATTTTGCGATGTAGCTTAGGTCGTCCAATATACTGTACAGCAATCCATTTCAAAGGGGTTATAAGCACTTCATTGATTAGTTAGTTTACTGGCTGTAGTGTATAAGCGTATGATCTCTATCTAACGCTTCTGCGTGTATCACGAACCGAACTGCGTTACCAATACATGTGCACCAAATCAGCAAAAAATACAACACACACATACACTCAAAAAAGAGAACCAACCAAGAATTATTTTTTTCTCAGTTGACATAGATTAAGTAGCTAGTAGCTACTCATCATATTCTTTATTATTCACCATAGCTAAAAGTACTGATAACAGATAGTTTATTTAACTTACTTATTTTTATCTATTTACTTTAGTTGTATGTAAAGATACTCTTTACAATCACTAAAAAATATTCGCCCACAACACCAGAGGAATCTTAGGTGCGGTGCCGGCCTTTGAGGAAAAAGTAGGCTCGTTTTTAGAATGCCCCCAAGTCGTATTGGTTTTGGGTCGGAAATACAGACGCCGGAAGCTGATTCCACGCACCTTGCGTGGCAAGAAGGCTCTAGAAAAACGCACGGTAGTGGATTTCAAACTATCAACATGGTATTGATGGAATGAAGAGTCGACATTTTTGAAATCATAAATTGACACGCTAAGCACAAAATACCTCGAATGCACACGAGCGAGAACTTCAAGAGCATAATACACGAGCGAGAACTTCAAGAATCTTATGAAAATTCTATAAACGTTTACTTAAACCGATACACTCTGAGAAAGGTTACATACTTTTTCTAAATCATTGTAAAGGAAACTTTCCTTTGCTGTAATTTCCATGCCATACAAAACAGTCCGAATATTTATTCCGTTGACAATAGTATTGTCAATATCTACCTTTCGAGTAACCGACACCAATATGCAAGTGATCAAAATCATGAATTTCTAAATACTCGTCAAATTATACCCTGATCTATACCAATGATAATCACGGCAATCAAAGGCTGTTTTTAACTCCCTCAGCTGCATTAAGCGTGACATAAGCAACCCAATTCGGTTTAGATTCACAAACGGGGGATGGAGACCGTCTTAAGGATTGCTACTAATCGTGCCGACTTTGCGGCAAACGTTCGTAGGCATCGACCACAGCGGAGGCCGGCGTGAGCTTTAATCGTCCAGCGTTTACCAACAAAGGGATATTTAATGCCGGGGCACGCGCAACTCCGCTTTCTTCCAATGGAAGCGATTAATGGTTCCGCATAATGAAGCCTGAGTATTACTCCAGTGAATCATTCTTTCGCCGTGATTAACGTCGACGAAACGTTTTCCATTGATATGAATCTTATCAGTATCACATTTTAAAAGTAGGTTATGTTAATTAGGATTCTCAAATGATTTTAATCCATCATGAGTCATGCAATTGAGGTGAGCTTTCTTAATGATTTTAAAAGTTCACGTCCGCGTTTCTTTAATAGTAATCTCGTCAGCGAGATCGTTTAAATTCACGGAGATTCATTAATTCTGTAAGGGAAGATTTCCCCGCGGTGTTGTTTCTTTATTTCAGAGTTCGCGACCTACAGCGTTGGCTAGGCGAGTTAATTATTAGGTTCATGTACAGTCAACAGCATAAATGAGTGATCATTTATGTACCTTGTCACTTTAACGTCGTGTTTCAAATGTCATACAAAATTGTGAAACGATTGAAAGCGTAAAGGTACATAAATGATCACTTATTTATGCTGTTGACTGTACCTAAGTATAAAACGCTACTACCTACTACTAGTTGTTATGATTGCGGTAGGACGTAGATAAAAGTTTCCAAACTGACGTTATAAGTGCCGCCGAACGAGTTTGTCGGATGCCACTAAAGTTTTAACTACTAGCCGTGTTGTGCGGTGTCGCCAAATGATCGTGAAATACAAAAAATAGGTTTTGTTAATGGTAATGGTTAACACGGCGACGATATTAGAGTTCCGGCAGCGCCCAGCAATAATGATACTGTATTACTATGGCGTTATTGTTTACATATTTTACAATACGTTGATTTCATTGTTTATAACGAGGAAAATTATTTACGTCCAAATAATTAAAAACGGAGTTTACTTATTCTAACACTGATTCTTTGCAAAAGGATTCTATAAGAATGTAAATAGGTACATATACATATAATTACCTATACAACGGCGAATATTCCTAAACCATTATTTTCTGTTTGTATTTCTTTATTAACCAGCGTTTCAATCAAGCAAGGCTCTTCTCCACATATATCTGTTTATAATCAAATAATATAACTTAACCATTTATTAATTTAATATTTATTTTTAAACTTTTTTTAAATGGAAAGTGCAATCAAGGAATTAAATTTGCTACCCACCTTAGTTCCAAAGTCAATCTGACATGCTACAGCAATAAGGTTGAGTTTCCTATCAATTACAAATGACTTGGCATCTCTAATGACAATGATATCTTCAAGCAGATTTTGTGTTAAATGGGTAGCAAATTAACTTCCGTAACCGTACATACATGGCAAACCTGCACACAGGCCACCTAATGGTAGCAGGATGTATGTGGGAACCATAGATATCTATGAAGCAAATATTAACTTCATTAAAGCTATGATCTCAAGACCTTCATATCTACTACTAAATGAACGCCATCCTCAGAGTTGGCAATTAATTTGCTAATTTTAATTTTAAATTAGAATAAGATTTAAAAAAGTAATTTTAGTTTTTTAATTTTCATCCCATGTAATTTATTAAATATTATTTGCTATATGTAGTAATTTCACGGGTTGTCTTACTTCGCAACAATCCGAACACTGCTGCTTGGCGGCAAGTTAAAGAGTATTATGGTGGTGATCCAAACGGACCCTTCACAACCACCAGCAAAATTCAAATATGGCTTCTTAATATAAATCTCAAAAACGGTTTTTGTAATACATTGTGGGTCTCAACTAATCTACAGCCCAACCTTGTTAACCATTGTATCTTTTGAGATATTATTGACGTGCAAAAATACTGTTTTCTACCGATAGTAATCTTATTCAATTGTCGACTTTAAATCGGAAATGAAACAACCGATATTATTACAATTCTTGAATGGTCTACAAAATTGAGAGCGGAACATTGAAATCATTGTTTTGTTTCCTTTCCTTATTTTATATCCGGTTGCTTGAAATTCGAAGACGTCTCCAATTTATCCATTGGCGAGTTGTATTTTGAATTTTGTCGTTTTTTGTTATTTTGTACTCGTCGTTGGGATTTAAATTAGCAATTCGGAATCTATTGTTTATTCGTGGATCAGTTAAATACAAGAATTTAAATTTCTTAAACTGAAGCAACAGTTTAGGTTAATGCCCTGAAACAAAATTGATCCATTGGGCGAACAAAACGTTGTACATTTTCATGAAAAGTTTGATCATCGATTTTTCACGAGCTCTTAATGCCAGCTGCTTCTGAAAGTTAGAGATATTTTTCTAAAAACAAGTTAGCAACAGTGCGTGTCTTGAATGGTGGGCGACTCGTTAACTTTAGCGCTATTATAAATCTTGAGAATGGCCCACTTTATCGGCGGCTAGTGACTCCCACGTGACCGCTACAGAGGAAACATTTTACAACTTTTAATTGGAAGATCATAGGATGATTAAACTGTTACAAAATTATGCCTCTTCTTCATCTATACTCTTTCTTTCCTTACATTTTTTTTTCTAGAAATTCATCTAACTAATGTATTTTCACAGAAGCAACCCTATTAAAGTTATTACAATAACGTACGAATTCTATGTACACGTGGAAAGCGGAGGCTGGAAATGGAGCGCCAAATAACCTCTGAAAAGATTTATGGAGTTAAAATTGCATCGCTACGTAATGCAATAAAAGCCGGTAGACGCGGCGGCGGCCGAGTGCAGTGTTTTATCGTCGAGACACACGAGTGTATTCGCCAGCACGCTACCGCGATTAAATGCGGATGTTTTTTAAAACTTTTGAACTCAAGTGCTTCTGCAAAACAGCGTTTTACTCCAGAACACAAATTAGTGCTTATAAACTCAACTTATTCGTCCTTTTGCAAGCATTCCGTTTTGGGTCGGAAGTGGCATCCAAAGTTTCCCGCGCGGGATAAGTAAGCAAGAAATCCAAGTAAGTCCGAGGAAAGCCAAAACAGCGCACTTGGGCATTCCGCGGAAGCATTTTGCAGGGCTTTGTCCTCTGAGATCCGAAATGAGCAGTCTTCAATAGAGTTGAGCCTCATTAAGCTGAGCAGAATTCCTTTTTTATATGTATACAACTTGCAAGTATAAAATATGTATTGTCTTTATGACGAGGATTTACCGACTACAAAATCGACCACGATTTTAATTGGGATTTACGATTATTTATATGATTGATACTTAATTAATAAACAATTTAAAATGTTACAGTGGCAACAGTTAAATAGGTTTCATGTTAGGTTAGCAGGATTAAATATTGAAACCTGTGTGTTTGCTGTCCAAAAAATAAATAAACTTTTAAACCAAACCTTTGTACAAAATGAAGATTGACCCGTTGAAATTTAGTGTGAAAGACTTTGCACAAAAAGTATAAACATCAAATTATGAAACCCTATTTAAATCAAACACGAACGCAATCCTGTCACCGTTACCACATTTTATTTATTGAAAATAAGTTATTATGTCCCTATTTTGTACAATGGCCACCATCATAGAAAAAATCCACAACGCAGTGAAGTGACGCCTAGGATATAATCTCAAATAAAACTCCCACGACCTCTTACGAAGTCCCGGGTAATGAAAGCGAACCCAATAATGCGTCCGTATGTCTTTGCTACACAGAATAACTAATATATGAGGATATATTTTTTGAAACCTTTCTCGGGCAGAATATGAGAGGAAGTGATAATAAGAAAAAGGTCATCCTCATCTGAGTGCTACACCTATATTTAGAATATATTTTTTTCAATATGTTTATTACGTTTCAATTAGAAACACTGAAATACAGACATGACTCCTAAACAAAAGTATAATAAATACACGCGATTGAGGTAAATTCTACTTCATAACAATAAATGGACTACCTACGTATAATCTACAATTACGAGTAGCATGACTTATTGGTAGCACTGACAAGCTACAAAAATGTGAAACTTATTCGTGTTCTAGGGTAAAAGCCCGTACGTGACATGTATCAGGGGGGATAATTTGGGGATAATCCCCCCGGAGAGCGGCGCCATGCGCCATCGAAACGCGGCGCGACAATGTGGGGCACATGCCGACGCACCCCATGCTCCCCGGCTTACTGCAATGTCTCCTACCCTACGACAGAAGTCTTCCTTACCCAAAAAATATGATATGAACGGCTCTGGAGACTCAGTATGGAAAGATGTGCCACGGTTTCGTTTGACCCATTAGAAATATATTATGTGGTGGTATTGTATTTTCGTAAGACCATTTTATTTACGAGTATTCATAGAAAATGGGTTTGTTATTGTGGTTAATTGAGAGCGGAATTGGCGGATAGATTAAATCTTCCATTTCAAAATGGATACGGGGTTGGATCGATACATCGCGCTCAAAATAAAATGGAACAATGGACGGCCCGTATTAGGACAACCGCTTAAAATGCTTTCCATGTTCCGTCGCATCCGGCAACGGTCGCCGCAGACCCGCCGCGCCGGAACTAAGGACATGCCACTCTAATCAGTGCAGCGCTAGCCGAGACCCAAGGAATATTTCCACTTTTATGGAAACAAATAAACAGCCTGTCAAAGAATCATTAATTTTACTCCGGGCAGGAAGCCGGCCATGGGGGTGAGCGGGGGCCAGATTGGCCCGCGATAAGTTGTTATGTTATGAGCCTACATGGACCTGACATGCCGTTAATAAAGGCCTTGTTACAGTAGGAACAATGTTGTTATAACTTAAAACGACATGGATGCTCGATTTTAGCTTATGAGCCCTCCTACTAGGTGCATTTAATTACGAGTAATAAATTCACCTTTCGTGGGTACAAATTTTTGTGTACGGTGTATGTTAATTGTATAAAGAACTCGTTATGGATATTCGTTGGTGATAGAGTTCTTTTAGGAATTTTTCAAGTAGGGTTCCACTCAAAAATGTCTTATATTGTTTAATCGAAATTGAAGATATTGACGTTGTCAGCATAGTTTGAATATACTCGAAAATTATTTTAGAGCGTTATGAATCGCAGAACATGTGAAATATTTCTACACTTTTGAATCACATTATTTCTATTTATTAGCTGATTCGTACTAATAATATAACTATTAAAGTAACCTTATTCCGTTTGTTACACTTTCACGGTTAATCCGCCGAACCGAACACAATGAATTTTGGTATGAAGATAGTTTGAACCCTAAGGAAGGACACAGGGTACATTTTCTCCGCGAGTAGCGATAGCGACTTCTATGCGGACGCAGTCACGGGCAATAGCTAGTTGTTTATATTTTAAAAGCATTTATTTATCTAAGAAGATAGCTTGTATGTATTTAGAAAACGTAATATCAACATCGTGTCAACACGTCCTAATAAGCTCTTCTCGCGCACCTGTGTAGTAATAACCTTATTTGCCAACGTTTTGTCGCTCAGTTCATTACATTCATAAACAGAATCCCAGAACGGATCAAGGCGTTATATCACTGATTGCTGAAAGGTGCAATAACCGAGCGTGATTCGGCAAACGACTAATAGGGCTCCCCGGAGATGACTCACGGCGCCGCGACGTAACTAACCACATATTATAGGCCGGCTGGTGTGGTATCGAGGCTCCGGCGGAGTTCCGACACGTTTAGAGAACAATAAACGGAACCCAAGTTCACACGGAAGTCATAACTGCGATTGCCTCTTTGTTACTGTATGCATGGATGAATATTTAAATGTCGGACCGTCTTTGGTTAGATACTAAGAATTGCATCACAATTAAAGTTTATTTTAATTTACTCTCAGGTGCCACAACACTAAATTAAATTATATATCTGGCCTAGTTTATAAAGTCATACGCTGTTCTCGTTAGAGCTAGATCACGTATGAGTTTCTAAAATTACTTAAATTGTGCGATTGCATTTTGAATTCCTATTTAGTACTTTAATATGGTTCACTTCCTTAAAGGAAGCGAGAGTTTAGGTACCTTTAAAGTTAAAAATAATTTTCGCTCAGGATAATCCCGTGCAAACAGTGATAAAAAATCTAAAACATAGATTTACATTGCGTAAAGCAATTCAATCTCCTAAGCACACATGTGGACTTCATAAATCTCATGTCAGTTGAGTAAAACCGAGCTCTGTGTCATAAATACGGCGGGTATGTGTGTCAAAACATGGGGGATTTGGGCGCTGTCTCCCGGCTCTCCCGCGCACGCCGGCGACGCGCCGCGAGATAATGAAAAAAAAGATTTATGATCAACTCTAATCAAATTTTATTACCGTTCTTACGGTCCCTTGCGCTATTGTACAATAAGCATAGCTATCGAACGAATTTGTAACAGACTGCGAGGGGTGGCCGTTGAATTTTACGAGAAAATAAGAGAGAGGTCTTAAAAAATTCACTTACATAGAAATAAAATGAATAAAATGTTGCAGTTAGTGTCTATGTGTATACGTAGTTAAAATAATCGATGTTTGCTGGAGTGCTGCCTACCCACCGTCCCTACTGAATACTTAAGTATAGGTCAGATATAGCCGGGTTCAATAAGATGAGTAAGCAAAACGTGGCCAAGTTTCTTTTGCCAAAGGGGTCGTGAGTCGCATTTCCATAAAGTTCCCAGAGCGGAATGTAGTGTTGTAATAATAGCGGGCATATACCCATTCGTACGCGACGTGGAGCAACAGTACCCCTCCTACTCCCTCTAGCGTAACCTAACCTAACGTCTCCCCCTCCCTCTGAGGGCCTTCGTCGACCACGTTACTGACCCAATTATACTTGACGAATTTTTTGGGCACATACGATACGACGTGAATGGCAGATTTCGCTCTACACCAACCGCAAAGTTTTTGCTGTCCGCAAAGTTATATGAAATGGGATTTAAAGGCTTCGTTAAAACAGCAAGCTGCTTTGGCAGCGGATTCGAGAGGATTCATTTGGCACGAAATAAATTTATAGTGGGAATATTGCGACTGTGTCATAATAAATTGAGTTTGTGAAAATAACCGCTAAAGTATAAAATATGATTACGCCGCTAAAGTTTCCTTTGCGTTCAGTTATTTTGCACGCGTTCAAAAAATATTTAGAACTACATTTTTTAAATAAAATCTTATCCAAACTTGTAAGTTACTGAAACCGCAAATAAGCATACGAAGTAAGATTCTTTAGGACAAAAATTACTGTTATCTTTGTCCTCAGTAGTCCTGTACGCTAGAGCTTCTAAGTATATAAAAAAGTGGTGTTTGTTGGTAATCGCGTATCATTTGAGAACGGCTGGACAGAGCCGGCAATGTTTTTGTAAATCTTTGTAATAGGCTGAATAAAATGTTTAGGAAAAATAATTGGACAAGACACAGTGCACAGGGCACACAGTTAGCTAGTCTGCTAAACAAAATAAAGATAAATACTCGTAAAACAACGATCGATGCGCGGTACAAAATTCTTCCTTGACCAAGCTTTATACATAGGTACCTAACTAAATCTTTACCTACTCAGTGCACCCATTTCACGTTTACCGTAAACAAGAACTAAAATGTCGCATAACTTATTAACAACTAGGACAAGGTAACCCTTCAACCTTTAAACCAATTAACCTTTAAATGCTGCTTTTCCATTAACTTCTGGTATTACCCTCAGGCTTGGTCATTTCATCAGTGCTTTTGAAATTAATTCAAGTGCCCCGCGCTACAATGAATACAATCATTTCATAATATTTCTATAAAATGTCCTTGAAATATCCCTCGAGTATGTGCTTACTATTGTCGAAAGGCAGAGGGAGCCGCAAAAGGGCTATTTACACAGAGTAAAGCGCAATGACTTGAATTAGTTATTCAGTTGATTATGCCTCCCCTCCGGCCACTCTATCATTATCATGAACGCACGTGCCGGCTCCTGCACTGCGACCCTTATGTTCTTCAAGGTCAGTATTTATGTCTTTGTAAACCGTCTTACTGATTATACACTTGATTTTATTTAGTTTAACACAAGGAGGACTTTTTAATCGAAACCCTTTAAATTTTAAACTTATCACTCCCTCCGTCTTCTGCATTAAAGGCGTATATCGTTTTTCTTTCGGGAAATTGCCAATTTTCTGGGATAATTTTATTTAACTAATGTAAAAAGAAATAATGGTCCAAATTTTAAGTCATACGATGAAGGCGTTGACCTAAAAATATTGACACTTTCGCATTAATTAGCTATTAGCAGGAAAGATAGGCGTAGGTATATAGTTCTCTAAACAGGAAGAGAAACTAAGTGCCAGTGGAATACAAACGCCTCCGCGAACAATAACAGTTATGGCATTGTCCGCATCGGTTATTGCTTTCAAGTCATGTAACGTTGTTTGTCGGAAAATCGTTGGATTTGCTGTAGACGACGCGTTGGCCTAGTTGGTAGTGACCCATCCTACAAAGCTAGCGGCCCCAGGTTCAAATCCAGACAAGGGCAGATATTTTTTCTGAGTCATGGATGATTTCGATAGATTTAAGTATATATTTCTCTATATACTTATTTATATCGTTGTCTAGTGCCCATACTACAAGCCTAGAGCTTGGTTTGGAACTAGGTCAATCGATGTGACATTGTCCCCTAATATTTATTTATTTTTATTACAGACTTATATGTTACTGACTCACATCAAATGACATATTTACTTAAAGCCATCAAAGACTAGTTAAAAACAAACCGTAACAGAATAAATAATTCAGTATTTTAAAATTAGTAGACACACTCAAGCTAGAAGGCAATTCCCAAAGGCAGACACGAACAGGGGTTTCTCGTTTGAAGTTTATAAGAACCGAATAGAAAAGCAACTCTTGAGGTCGCCCCTTAGTGGTCTGTTGTTTAATCACCGCCAAATTCTCCTTTGAACTGGCAGACGCCCTTAGCTCTGCAAGTTTGTCGACCCAATCGCCACTGGGGAAATAACTTGGCCACTTAACTATCTATTAGGTATTGTGGCGATGAGTTTCTCTCGCTACAGCAAACAAAATGTTACAGATTCACGTTTCTTATCGCCGTATCGAGATATTTCTGGAGACCTGGTGAAAAAGTCGACTTAACTCGTAATTAAAAAAGATATACTTACATAAACAGAGTATGTATTAAACCCTTTTTATTTGGTCTTCAGAAGACTTATACCCTTTCTCACTAGGACTTTACAGAGAACTCGTTGAAGAAAAGACGCTTTTGGAAATAATACGTAGGCGGAAAATGTGTTTTAGCGCTCGCTTTTACTTTATGACATTGAAATTAAAATTATAATTTACTTCTGTTATCTACTATGACTTATAACAAGTCAGTATTTACGCAGTGCGCTATTGATTTATCCTTACATGTTATATTATTGTTTTTCTATTTCGTAATAAATACCTTATGGTTACCGTAGAAGGGTACAGTAACTGATGTTACTTATAAGTTTATACAGTTGACACTCGACACTATGTGTCGTTGTGTGTACATCGTCGACATACAAATTGCTTATCTACAACATGCCAGTAGTGACTGACACTAATATCGATAATTGCGCCTATTGACTGTGTCACCGTGTAATTAAAGCTACTTACCTTTAGTGTTTGACCTTGTCATTACACTTTACATTATTTATAACGCACACTGGAGGACTATCCCGCCCCGTTGCCCGCTATCACTATTATCTCACAAACTAATCACATGTAACAAGAAATGGAATGAATGTTGTTATCAGGGCATAAATATCTGTCCCACGAGATCACGACCGTGTGGATTGGAGTGCATGTGCAGTGCGCCCGCGCAGACGCCACCGCGGCGTCGCTGGCGCACACGGATGTACAAACGCACGCACACACGCGCGAGATGAAAGAAGCGCCCGGCCACTTATCGCTTGCACCCGTTTTGATTATGCGCTCGCTGTCAGCACCCCGAAATAGACATAAACCGCGGAATGCGACGCTCCATTCAAACGAAATTATACAATCGACGTAATGGTAAGTAAGACTCAAATCCATTACAATGTTTTTCATCCAATGCATTAATACCAGTATGTCGAGTAAGTACGGCTCATTTCTCGCACGCATTGCACACTCTGCCGTCAATCAATCGGACAACCATACATTCAGGCATAAATTCCACTTTGTATTGTTTATACAGGGAAGAGAAGTGATACCAGTAAATCATAAAATTTAAACGGAAAGGAAACAGTACTTACTATAATCGTTGTGAATAAATATCTTTATCGGCTCGACTTAAACGCCGCCACCGAGCTGATGGAATTTTAACGAGACATTGTGCGTGCACAAGAGCTCACTTCAGTTGATGCAACTGTACATTTTTAAATAAGTCTAACATTCTAAAAAAACACTAAGCTTGTGTTAAGAGTAACCGTGCAACAAAATCACTAAAAATAAATTACAGGAACCATAAACCGAAACAGAAGCAAAGAGAAAAAAATCTGAGCCGAAGCCAGGTGCAGTTCACATCCGCACCCAACAAAAAACTACGGCAGAATAAGAACTCGCTACAGTTTCACTATAGCTAAAATCCTGCAAGTAACGTCTAAAGTTTTAGGCGAGAGCGCGCTAAGTTATTGCCTAGATATACGGAAGTTTCTTAGTTCCAAATCCAACTAAAAATATTTGCTTACCTAGCTAAGAAGTCCGTCTTCTCGTGCCGTAGTTTAAAACGACGCAAGTTAGCGCAGGCACGAGTCCATTTATTAAACGAATTAAAGGAACTTGTCCTTTCTGTGAGAATTCAAGAAGAAAAAAAACCAAGTTATTTTTTACTAAAGATTGAGTTTTGTTGCAATCATTGAAAGTTGCAGAAAGCCCATTCCTACTAGGATTATAATATAAAAGGTATTAGTAAAATTACACGTTCCCTTTAGCGATACACTAATTCAGCGCATACATAGTCGTTCCTAATTACTTAGTACATGCAAACCTCTTAAAATTCCGAATTGGTTTTTTTAGGATATTCATTTTTCCGAAAGCTGTGTTACGCTGGAGCTATTTTAGATTAAATGCATAATTTATTTGTCATACGTAGGATGAGTTACGTTTGATTTATAAGAGATAACAAAAAGTTAAGTCTTCTATCAAAAAAACTCACAGCTTTTACATTATAATTCCATTGAAAGAATAGGTAATTTTAAGAGACCAATTTCATGAATTTGTATTTGGCCCAATAGTTTTGTTTTAATCTTTATTTATTTAGCAGACATTTTATGAATTTCATCATTATTTTAAACTTGGGATGGCATTTTCTAATAAATTACAACAATTAAATGATACCAAATCAAAAAAAGGGATTGTAATAGTGTATTAAAACATACTATTTCAAGCGGTTTTCGCCTAACCCGTGAGATAAAAGGTTCAAGCCCAAAACTAAACTCAAACGAAGGTTAAATATACTTTTGTCGAAATATCCGAAATAGATAAATATTTCAAAAACTTAATAATGCAGAACGGCTTTAAAACCCTATTCCTCGAAATGGTTTTCGAATTAGAGTAATTCTAAAAATATGAACAATCCCAATGCTTAGTTATACGACGGATAAGTTCATATTCGTAAATCTATCTTACTCAGCCTTTCGATGGGTACTTAGACTTACTAAATTACTGAGATAGCTGCATAAATACGAAGTTACGAACGTTTCCGACCAAGGACGACGTTGTATATTTTTTTTATAATTACGTCTCTAAAATTTGTAGTTGAGCATTACAGTGCAGCAGTGCTACCATTTTTCTAATAGCTATCGGCTATCTTTGTTTTTCTATAACACACGCACGAGTGACAAATATACTATCAATTGAGGGTGCAAGCGTGATAGCGATAGCCAGCCGAAACCTATTAATAAGATGAGAATACCTACTATACGTCTAATAATAAAACTAAATTTAGCTTGTCATTATTTTTTCCCTTGGAAGGTACAATCACAATGAATATTCTATAGCACCTCACAAAAGAGCCCTTGGGCCGGTCAATTACGTGGGCTTCTACCTGCACGGAACACCTGTCGTCGCACTGATTCCTCAAAACGCCATGCGCATAAACCATCTCAGTCATAGTGTTTATTTAAATTATGAAATAAGTACGAAATGCACGCAAAGTGGGCGTTTATTGTAAAGCATAACATGTTGAGAGAGAATTGTTTCATACTATTTTATGGGTTCGACCTTAATAGTTTTACAAACAATAAACTTAACAGTTTCTTGGAAACGTAATATACGTAAAGTATAATAATATTACAAATAACGATTTAATGTGAGGTTGTAAATTAATCAGTTATTTGTTATTGAGAATAACTTCTGCCTGCGAAGTATCTGGCATACATTTTTTACGCCTTCTCCGAGGACTGAGACCGTTCTTCTGGCAAAATAGCTTTTATGTTATTTCAGGATATGAATGATTGTCCGAATCACACTGGGTCATTTAGACGTGAAAGATATCAAGGAATAAGCATTAATGGCATTAAACGTTTGTAAAAGATCCTTGATGGTCTTATGTAAAAACAAACGGTATCCACTTATTGTAAAATAATACTACGAGTATAAACTATTTTGGTAATTAACTATTAAAAATTTCGGAATACTTGGACCTAAAAATTACCCTTGCCCCGATATAATTAAATATTTTATCTGGTCATTTCGAAATAAATAACTTAACCAAAACAATCGCCAGCCACATATTTGGTTGCGTAACGAATGTAATGATTTAACCTATGTTTTGAATCGACTCGATTTTTCAGTAAATGGTACCGAATTATTTATTAATATTTGCATAGTATAAACAAAGTCACTTCCTGCAGTCTGTCCGTCTGTGTGTAATGTACGCTTAGATCTTTCAAACTACATAACGATCGAAAATGAATTAGGTTTTCATCAATGGATAGGAGTGATTCAAGAGAAAGGGTTTTATGTTTAATAAATTCTGGATTATTACGGAAACCTCACATAAACCAAAGCGAAGCCAGGGCGAGCCGCTAGTTCCTGTATAGTGACGGTACCGTCAGCCCGTATTGTTATTTTAGTTCCGACTGTCATGCCTAAAAGGTAATGAAGACTAAAATAAATGCTTCTTATTTTATCTATGTATTTAGGTAGTTATGTGCAATATCTAGCAGACGAAATCATAATTTCAGATTAAGAATATTTTATTTAAGTCGGGGATCGTCAAAATGTAAATCGTAACGATTTGTAAATGCCAAATTGCCTCGTCCGAAAGCTCATTTAGCCGTGTAGCAGCCGTGTTATTATGTTTAAAAAGAAAATAAAGCTCCACACTGCAGCTGCTGCTCAACAAACCAAGAGCGGCATTATTTGGTTCGACACGTTAGGCGTTCACATTGTAAAGATTCTTAGTCTTAATAATATGACTTACAAAAACCTAAGATTTTTTAAGGAACCCTTAAGCAAAGTGTTGTACTGTCTGTCTATGTCCGACCGTCTGTGCATTAGTCTGAATTTCGTGCTTACTTCTTGGGCCACGCTATGGAGTTAGGTAAAACGTATTTGTAAGGTTAAAATGAGAAATGATGGTGAAATGAGCATTTATTATATTTTTCGTTTACTTTTGAATTATAAAAAGGAGTAATTACTTAGTAGGTGAAACGCATAAGTAAATAAATTCTGCAGCTACCTTAAAAAAAAAACACTAATCCTAAGGAGAAGAAGATATTACGTTTTTAAATACGCAGAAAGGCATGCATTAGAAAATTACTAAGCATGCCGTTTTAATTTCCGCAAACTTATAGCGAGGCCGGTGACGATAATTATCGCATTTATATCACCTAAGTAGTAGGTACACTATTATTAGAAAAATATTAGTTACACCGTTTCTTGGTCGATAATAAATATGATAGTTCCACTGCACTCTCCGATCTATCTATCCATTCGTTTGGACAACCGTTCTTATTGAAAAACGTTTAATTTGTTATTTATTTCTTTATGTAAATCGTGTATTCAAAAGTCAACTTTTGTGACATTTAACGAAACGTTAGTATTTATGAAACAATAACTTCGTGACGGTTTGAAGCAGGCCCACTCTATCGTAAAAGCCCGCCACGTTTTGATTTATATGCTATAAAATTACGAAGTTGAATTTGAAAACTTGCATGTCGCGATCTACCTCAGGGTAATCTTATAGGTACATTTATGGCTTGATTTATTAACACAGCGCCAAGCCGCTAACCCGGGATAACTTTGAACCGACCAATTCCCTTTTGCGCTATAGGCAGATGTCCTTCTAACAATAGCCGTCATTCGAACAATATGATCAATCGAATCCTACTGCAGACCGTAAATAAAATAGACATGAATTTCTTTTTGATCTTCATGTTATAATATAATTACTTTAAATGATTATAATCTATTAACGGGCATGCTATATATATGGACCAATCACTATTTTAAGCTTTAGTAGCTACGGATACGAAGAAAAAGCCATACATATAGGAATAGAGCCTCCCGTGATACATGTATGTATACTTACCTAAATCTTAGAAGCGGCGAGAGCTTTACTGAAACCACAATGTTTTGTTCCTAAAATGACGTTGGCATTGCCATGCAAAAAATGGTCCTTTCTTTGGAACTGGCCCATTTGTTCGCATAGCGCCCGGAAGAGGGTCCCGTGGAGGGTACACAACTTCTCACGAGCCATGACAAAAGACCGGCGCGAATGTCGATGACGGTTTAATATCCTAGTACCAAGAGAAATTGTTACATAAAGTATCAAACACAGTACACATTATATATATTGTTAAGCGCGTATAGCTGCCGCTGTAACTACGAGTAAGTAAGAATTTGAGCATCGATAGATAAATGCATAGTCAGTTATAAAGATGAAACAAAAAGCTACCGAGCAAAATACAGATAGCAAAAAAACAAATAGAAGCACCCGGTCCTAGTGTAGTTTATTTAAAACCTTTTAAAACCATATAAAAATCGATTAAATTGTTATATACTTTCGCAGTATCAGTGTCAATATGTTGACATTCATTATGTACCTATTTATGATCGCACATGAACGGTGTGCGTTTAAGTGAGATGATTATCTTATCAGTAATCCTTCTTTGAAAATTATCTAATCCTGTGTTAAGTTTCACTAGAAATGCCGGAGAAAAAAGGGGCAGCGGTACCTATAAATAACTAAGAAACACGTTGAATTCTAATTAAAGTGAAATACCGATAGGATTAAGTGTCTATTTTAACCTTCATCTCTTTTTCCTTAACGGAACGAGCTTTGCAGAATAATTAATTAAAACTGAAGAGATCCCTTTCTATTAAAAGGTATGATTTTAAATTAGGAAAACGCTTTTGTACTTTTTGTGAACGAAATTACGAGAAAGTAATTTTTTCAAGTTATTCAAGGTTTTTTTCAAGTTAACCCTAAAGGGATTCCGATAAGTTTTGCACAAGACTGGATCTTATCACCTAAAAACTATGAAAAAGCTTATGTTGCAAAGTTTAAAAAATGGCTAATTAAGAGAATGAACTGCAAGCTGCATTAACCAACATTAAAAAAAATGCATTTCGATGTATAGAATAGCAAACAAATCTTACCTGTCAGTAGAAACAGTATCAATCGCCGCATGTTGAATCCTTCAAGAGCGCTAGTTCAGGCCGGAGTTATTTGTTCAGGAGCCATCGTCTTCGATCGTCAGGTCAGGTACGAAGAGCCAATGTTTACGCGACTCAGCTGGTCTCTCGATTATGTTCGCCAATTAACCACACACTCGCGCACTGCGGGATCCGCACGCTGCGATGTCAGCGACCACGAGCTTACGAGAAAAACTAGACACTCGGCGAAAGCTGTCTTTAAGAGCACGAAATAAAACCGAGTGGCACTTGTCAGCCTCGAACGGTGTTGTTATTCATTCAAAACGCGAGTAGAAGATCCCGAGAACGAGTTGACAGTTGTTTTCTGTGATGAAAACATCACACATGTTTCTAGCGGAGCGGAGAGATCTCGCGCGCGATCGCAGCGCACGGCGGCCGACTCGCGAGTTGCGTGAGTAGGCCGGCGCCGCCGCGGGGGCCGGGGCGCGCCTGCGCCTCGCCCGCGCCGCGCTACCTCGGTATTGACCGACGCCTCCTTCCCACAATTCACATCCTTAACTAGGTACTGCGAATTCTCCTTTGAAAAATCCCCTAATTCTTTCTCTACGATTGAGATAGGACACGTCTTATGAGAAGCTCTATGAAAGCCCTGCGGCCGTTCTCGTTAGAGCTACAGGTACATGCTTCCTAAACCTAAATAACGTTGCCCGAGCCGGTAACTTTTAATGAAATTACGATTCGCGAGTCTCTGACCTGACAAGGCACGAGTTCTACAACGTGGACGCTGAACACAATTTATAACTTTTCAAGAAATCTTGCGACAGCGTAGCTCGTTGAGCTTTTACCCCGAAGGAGCTCCTCGCTGCTCTCGATTTTCCGAGTCTACCACATTTCTTAAGTAAAGTTTTATGCATTCAGGTCTGAGTACGCAAACATAAATAAAATTGTAAGTAGCTATCCATATATCTAAAACGCTTACTCTGTATGCCAGCCCTGTCAATTTTGCCTCTCCTCGCTGCTATAGGCTGAAAAGTGGCTGTTGTGATTGATGGATTGTTGATGCGTTGGAGGATTTACGTATCGAAATATCGTTTCGGAAATTTAAGTGTGCAGAGTAAATGTATAGCTGTTGATAAGTAAATATAATTATTATGCTGATTGTTTTGTATCGAGTGCCTACATAGTTTTGAATAAAGTCCATTAATATGCTCCGCCGCAATCAGTGTTGTAGGTGCGTGTTATACGTTTGTTGACAATTAAGCTTTTTCGGATGACCGGTTTTGAATGAAGCCGTGAGATAGCGGGCCGGCGGCGGCGGCGGCCGTCCCGTGCGACCCCCTGACGTCAACACGTTAAACGCGGAAATACCTGCGGAGAGCGCGAAATTCCTTCCTCTTATAGTTTACAGTCCACCAAAACAAAACGAATGACACTATCCTGAGTTTCTGACCATCTGTCCGCCTGTTTTCCACGAGTGTTTTCTGCCACGGGTCTTTAACTTGTAAACATAATAAGCAACAGTCCTGAATTTTGGATGTTGTGTGTTAATGGTTGACTTAATTAGAATTTGTGATAAGAAGTTAAAAATTGAATTTGATAATGTTTTAGGGAGGTCCCATTTCCACATTGAAAGTAGATGAGAAAGGAGACACATTTTTCTTACCATGGCATGCCCAGCTTGTGGGATGACTTTGTCTAGAGCTCATTTACAATAAAAACATATTTTTTATAATTATTTACTTTAAAATAAAGTGCTGCATTTTAAACATATTACGGAGTCTATAATTTTTTCAATGTATGCGCGCTCCGAAATCGCACCAGTCAAAGTACGAGATTTCGGGACTTATTTTGTTAGCTTTTTTATACAAAGTTATCAATTGCATACGGAACCCTCAGTGCCGACAGAGGCCATCCTTTTATAAGAAAATAATGAGCAATTAATAGGTTTACACGTTATTTTTGGTATCTATTTAGGTACCTGGAATGTCCACTTTGACCCAATGCATTATATAAATTCTCGCGGCCATAATACTCTGTAAACAACCAACACTCCACCCCACTCCACTCCACTTACTTTTATGCCCATCTTGTTTCTAAATCGTACTCATATTGATGACGTCGTCATAGGTAGGTATTAAGTTATCAGTAAGAACGTGACTGATTACAATTAAAAATCAAGTTTGACAAAAAAAATGAATAAATAAAGTCCCCCTTTGGTTCATTCACGCAGTTAATAAACAAAACAATCGTCAATTTTGCTGCCCGACCCCACATAATAGCAGATAGTATAGGCAGACAGATAGACCACCCAATAACTTTACTAGCGCTATTGAAAAAGATAAACCCGATGGAGAGACGTTAGCACTTTCTTGCAGACGAAATATCAGCTACTTTTGATCGCCCGAGTACCTAAACGTCGGCGTCCGTCGACCCCACCACAATTTGATATGAGAAGAAATGTGAGCCGCGCTCCGACCGTAAGCGTTGACCTTTGAACGACCACCACATCGATTCACGTAAGTGGACGCGACATCTAAATTGCACGGAAGGTAAACACGCGGCATTTATATAAATCACCATGAACCCGCCTAACTTTTTTTGGGCTCTGGGCTGGGTTAACGCAAATCGAATTAGCGAAGAGTACTTGGAACCGTTTTCGGGTTTTTATTCGCGTTACAGGTGCTTTATTATTCACGCCTCGGTACCTAGGTACATGTAATTTGTTCGGGTGGTCGAACCCTCTCATAAGGAAGTACGTAGGAACCTACACTAACGATATACCAGGGTATACTACTGGGAAGGCATTTCATTTTAGTTGGAATTCATTCTTAACTGGGACTACTTATTAAGAGCTACGGGTTGCGTATCGAGCAAAACCGTAGCGAGATCTTTTTACGCAACTTACGTTCCAAAAAATTGCATTATTCGAAGTAGGTAGGTAAGTAAACAGCTAGCATTCCACATTTTATTTACAACACTCGATCCATAAAGTAGGTAGGTAGGTACTTATTCAGAAATCTCGAGACGACGCGACGACGTCGCGACGTAACAAACGGCAAATTTGTATGGGTACCTACTCGTACTTAGTAGAATTTTAGACCTAAAATTTGAGGATACGCTCATTTTCAATGATCATTAAATTAGCAGTTATCTTGTATATCTTCTAATCTAGTAACAAAACAAGGCAAACATTATGGGAAACGAGATACGATATTCTAGACCAGGTACACCAAAGAGCCCTGTTCATTTCAGGGTTTTTTCTAGCAACGAGCATAAAAACCACCTGTCTCCATTTCACAGAAAGGCAATGACAGTGTCCCGTTTTACGAAGCTACAAGTTACAATTTTTTTAAATAATTTTCAATCAAATATTTTTCTGTTTGTAGTTTGTAACTTGTAGCTTCATGAAACGGGCCTCAGGTGACAGTATATAGTTTAAAGTTCCTCTAATCTCCAATAAAACATGCTGCTTGGCGGTAGGTTACCAACCAAGTATGTGGCAAATGAAAGGATTGTGCTCCATAGGTAATAATCCTTTTTTCTCTTGATAACAAATTAAATCACACGATTTGATTGCCTTACAAAAGAAATGTCTTTATCACTTAGTATACGCAAACCACATATCAAGGCAAGACAGCGGATTCACGACGCCACTTAAAACTGTGTCGGCGCCAACCGAGCAAAGTTGGCAAAGAAATACCCGCAAGTGAATTAATTAGAAGCAAGGGCGATCCATGCTCTTGCTGTACAATGAAACAGACGCAATAATGTGTCTGGCGCAAGTCTTATCTAAGTTATCGGTTGAAAGGTTGCTAAGGAGTGCGCGAACGTGAGGTTCAATACGACAAACGCGACACTATTTCAAATACTTGACCCAGTTAGAACAAGAATCTCTGAAGATGTGGCGTTGAGAATATTTTCCATTATGTCATTGAGAGCTTTTGCTGAATTGGAACTAATGGGAAGCAATTCCAAGCGCATTTGAAGGAACCCAAGCTTGTAATAAGATTTTCGCTCACTCGCTCGCATTTCAATGGAGATACCTAATTACAGTGACTGCAAATTCTTGAGGCTTAAAATAACTAGGGCCAGCGGGCCCCTAACAATTAAGCTATGCGGACTTCTAATAAATAAGGTTTCCTGTGTAAAAGCCTATAACTGGAGTGTTCTTGTCAAATTAAAACCCCAAGACGCTTACTTAGCACTAGTTAATGTACTGTCTCACCTATCGCGAAGTGCGTTTACAGGCTAAACCCCTAAAGACATTTATTTTGTATAGCATACTACTTATACATCTCTTAAGGATTAAATAGATAGATTGGACCGAAACACAGTGGTTTACATCAGGAGTCGCCAAATTTTATCACTCAAGGGCTACAACTAACTCGGGGAGACACGCTAACCGTATCAAATTAGCGCTGTCTCAAAAATATGATATTTTTAGCAAATATTTTCATTGATAATTGTTTAGAAATAACACTTTTGACTACAATTTCATATACAGGGTGTTAGGCAGAAGGTTGGACAAACTTCAGGGACTAACTCTGTAGGTCATACTCATCAACTTTTATTATGGGACCAACATCCAAAATTGCGAAAAAAAAACAGCTTTTCCAAACAAACTTTGAGATCTAAACAGCCGAAATGTATGGAACAGGTGTTTTTTTTTTCGCAATTTGGATGTTAGTCCCATAATAAAAGTTGATGAGTATGACCTACAGAGTTAGTCCCTGAAGTTTGTCCAACCTTCTGCCTAACACCCTGTATACTTTAGAAGATTCAGTCTTGTTGTTAACCACCTTCATAAAATCTAGCTCCAGTCTCGCCTATTGCATTAATTCTAATAATTAATAAAGTAGAATTTTGTTTGTGCGGTTCGATCGTTCAGTGCAATACCATGGAAAAACAAAACACCCTTCTGCCCCGGTCCGGAGATTGCTCGATGCTGGTGTCCTATTCATTTCAGGTGTCATGACGAACGTCCTAGCCCGTGCGGGCTGTGATAGCGGGCCAAGGAATTGCAACGCCATCTAGCTATAGATTTACTTTAACTCTCCGCATAATCTGCGCTCTCAAGTTCTTTACATGCACACCAACAAAACTACCCAACTAGAAAGCTATTTCAATCTGTAACCTCTAACGCCATCTAGTGGAAATCGAAAACATCACTTACCGTACCTTACAGGCTAACAAACAGTCCAGAAAATAACCTCCGAAGTTAAAATTCATTAAGGTCAGCAAGTAATCGTAAGGTAAGCAAATCGTGTCTATCCGTGGCAACTTGAAACGTGATTGCAGCCAAAAAACTTGAAGTGATCAACATTACGTTACACGTTTACATTTACATAATCTTGACATTTTTGATGTAGAATTGTTTAAATCTATACTAGCGCTATTTGTGCACCAATATTACTCAAATGAGGGTGAACGGTCAAGCACTCAACCTTGGCTCAATTTCATTGAAACTAGTTAGATCGCTCACAAGATGGCGCTTAACGATGGGGTTATTTAGTTGCCATATGAAGAACTCCTGTTATATTGGTGGTTAGTTTATGTGTAATATACAAAATAATATTTACAAGTGTCGTCTTGAGATGATGTTAACCGGATTACGTTATCTTGCAGTGATATTTATACGACAGCTATGCCAATCATTACTTACCTTCTTTTACGCGACATCTTTGATCTACACCTATTTGAGCGAAACTGGAAAACTGAATCTAAAACATTGAATACTGATTGGGATACAAATAAAAGATCAAACTAATAATTATTGTGTATTTAACTACTCTATATTTTTAGTTCTTCAATACTACATAAAACAAATCAATTTACTTGAACTTCTTGCATGCCAAACTTAGATTCACGAAAAGCCTGTAAAAACTGCTTCCTTATTTCAAATGCAATAACGGCCGCCGCCATGCCCGTGTTGAGGCTGTCGATACCTCTTTGTAGAGGGATGTTGACTCGCAAGCCCTTTTTCGCTACCGCTAACCTGAAGACAAATTAATTAGGATTGCATTAAGAGGCCACCATATGCTAAAGTCGATAGTGTTCCGAGATGAGGAACTAAATAACCAAAACGCCGATATACCTGTTCTTTGGATGTATTGTTTTTTTTAAATTGAAACTGTTAAACATGAAATTACGTTTAGAAGCAAAAATGTCGATAGTTTTATTTTACAAACAAAACACCATTTTGCATGTTTTTGGTTGAATTTTCGAAACCCTTCTTATGATTAAATAGTTGAGTAGGTACTAATAAATTCTTAATCCTGGTAAACCTTTTGATTTGTTGTAGGTTTATAGGGAACCACAATTATTTTATGTTGACGCTACAATCATCGCATGCACAAATTACTTCTATCTCACGTTCTTCTCGCGTAATCACATATAGCCATCCCTATTTACTGTGTGGGCAATGGCAGCATCGTAGCCTTTTAATTTAAGCGCTTTTTCCACCAAACGGCCCGCAACTGATCGGATCGGAAAGAATACGACGGATGCGGCGACAACCGATCGTGTCCGGCAACATGTCGACGCATCGAACGGTAACAGCCGTTCGCGGTCGCCAGGATGTCGACGCACACGATCGGCACCGTACGGTTGCATGCGAACGTATCCGCACCGAGTCAAATAGTTACCCAATTATCGTGCAGCGCGTGCACTTTCGAGAATGAGGGATGACTGAATGGGCTCGAACGGTTACGGCCGAAAGGTTCCGGTCGCACGCGACGACGAACGGAGCCGATAAATAAATAGAAAAAAAACTTATCTTTCATTTTCATTACACACAAAACAGTTACCTACACTAACTGAGAATCAGTCATGTTAACACCTTATATGCCAGGGCCTTAATATATTAAGTTTTATTTATATACACAATAATAATACCTGGTAATACATTTTTTGTATTTAAAAATAACCTTAAGAGCTTGAAACTTGGTTTTTATTCATTCTTGCAAATGCCACCATCAGGGTGTTTTTATTGCTAATAATAAAATAGAGATGTGGGTAACAGTAAGTAATTGGATAATACGTCCAATTTAAAACAGTAATCACTAAGTTAACACTTGTCAAGTATTATGATCCTAAACATAATATGTAAAGCATGAACAATTAGAGACAACAGTCTTGAATTGTGTATCATATTTCATTTTCTTTGATGTTTTGAATTTCCACAGCTTAGTCACAAGTCACAACAAGACAACAAGGGACCCTAATAAGGCTTCGTTTATCGCGTGACAAACTTTGGATAAGGCATCCGTCACCTTCTGACACGTAAATAAGAACGAGAGTGATGGATGCCTTATCCACATTTGACACGCGATATAGACGCAGCTATACTATACCCGCAGGAATATGACTACGAATCTTAAGTATGATTGCTTGAGATGCGCATAATAAACAAGCATTTCACTTACCCATAGCTATCTTCACTTATGCCTTCAGTCTCTCCACCAATTACAAGAGTTACATGTCTCAGAGATACATAATCAACACCATAATATGGTAAAACTGGTAATTGTATGCCTTCAACTAAGTTTTCCTTTCTTTCAGTCCCAATGTCATGATCTAACTTAGCATTGCTGTCTGCAATAAATATTGTTGAATCTTTAACAAGATGACTAGGCATCTTTTCCCATTCTATGGAGTTGTAAATAGGCAGGCGGAAATGTGCTCCTGCACCACTTCTTACAACCTTTGGGTCCCAGACATCAACACATCCTGTATAATCAAAAACAATTATTTAAAAATCAATTAGCTTGTAACTTCGCCTAGTCGAATTTAAAACATACATAAGTAAAGTCGGCGTAAATAGAAATGGCAAAAGGTGTAAACAAAACCAAACGGACCAATCAACCATTATTACTCCATAATCGCGTACTTTTGAACATGGCGTGAGGTATTTTCATTTCATTCATAGTTTTCAATTATTTACACACTTGATCATTACCTTCATATTCTCTTTAGGATTAAATAACTATTAATTATAGGTTTCGTTCAATAAAATAGTTATTTATGTAACTGGTACATAATGAAGGTTCTAAAGGTACGAGAGCTGAGGTTAGAGCTCGAGCTTTTAGTAATTTTATAAAAATGTAATTCTAAACACATAATTGGTGTCAAAACCAAATTTTTATTTAATATTATTCGTAATTTTAATTGGTGTTAAAATATTTTGTAAATTTTTTATACAAATTAGGATTTCAAGTGTTCACTAAACGCCAACACTGGTATCCGGGAAGACCATGGTAATAACAATTCTATAATAATTATTATAGAACTGTTATTAGCATGGCAACATTCATTATAGAATTATTTAGCCGCTTCGGTTTCGCAATACGCGGTATTCTGATACCGTTATCGACATCAATATCAGCGGTTTAAAGTACGCGAGTAGAAAAACTCATTTGATGTACAGAGATTATGTCTCAAACAGTGGGCACTAATTTTTTTACATCTTTGACATTTCTGTTGGCGCTGACTTTAACTACATAATGGTCTATTCTTTTCATTTTATTGGTTTCAATTAAAATATTTAATACTTGAATTTGGTATTTTCATTCGCATTACTAAACCTCATATATTATGCTTAGGTACGAACCTGTCAAATATGCCAGGGGTGCCATAGCATTCCCATATTACTTAACAGTAAACAAAAACAAACAAGGTTTTTAAACACTAGTTCTGATCATCCAAAAACTTGCAAATAGCCGTATCGCACAAAAAGAGGGCCATATATAATTTAAAAATAACAATTAATTACAACAAAAAAACATACCCTTTGTTAATAGTACTTTTTCGCATCCTGCCCCCACAGCAACTCTCAGGATTGCACCTAAATTTCCAGGTTCTCGGACTTGATCACAAATAAACTGTATTGGTAAAGGCCGGGAAAGCATCTTCACATTATCTGGTGTTGGTGTTTCAAAGATGCCTGAAATTAATATTATTAATGTTTATCTTATTGGAGCTGTTTATGTTGCTAGAAAACATCCGCAAAAACTACAGATGAGAAGTATATTCAGAAATGATCAATGATTTTACAGTGGACAGGGTAATTTCTTTTAATTATTTACAGTTAAGAGGCTAGGGTACTTTTAAAATGGTTTACATAATTTTCTAAAAAAATTTTTACAAACTGATTCATTTTACAAACACATCATTTTGCAAAACACTATTAAAAAAAAAGTTTTGGAGAATGATATTTGTTAAATTAATCTGTTTGTGAACTGTTATTTAGCCAGTGATTGGAAACCTTTTAAAAATCCAAATCTTCATAGAAACATAATTGTTTTAATGTGTAGTTTCCAAGCAATTAGTTTGAAATGAATGGAATTTTTCTCAAACATGCTCGGAAAAAACGGTTTTCCGATTGAAAGACAAGGACGGAAAGAGACTCATTTTACTCCTAGGAGTAAAAAAATCATTTGAAAACACTTTCCGTCCATGTCTATATTTTTCTTAAAAATGCTGTCAATTTGCATACAAAATCAAAAGGACCAAGACAAAAATTCCAAACAGCAAAGGTAATAAGGTAATGTGTTATAAGGTATGTCCATTTCAAATTTCATCCAAATCCGTTCCGCTGTTGCAGCATGAAAGAGTAATAAACATCCATCTATACATACAAACATTCACGTTTTTTAATATTAGTAAGGATAAGGATGTTGATATCAATAACTGGATACCAAAAGTAGTCTTTCGCTTGAAAACTACACAATTCACTATTTGATATAAGACAAGTATATAAACAAAGGCTGGTAAATTTGCCTATACAAACCAAATATTCCTGGAGAGGTTTCTACATTAGACCACATGGAGATCTCCTTGTACGAGGCCTTGAACATTTTTACTCCAGTCTTAGGCAAAAAAGGTCTTAAGTTAATCAGATCTTCTGTATTACTAAATATAATGTATTTCAAAGAGCAGTTCGCTTCCAGACCATCAACTATTAATCTCCACCCCTCAACCAAGATTTGTCCACTGCGCATTCTATCCTTCTTTGACTTTAACTTGACAAGAAGAGAACTAAAAAATAATAACACAGAATTTTAAATGCAGCATGAGCAGTTTTTTTTTAAACTTTTGTACAGTCGAGTTTGTAAATATGTGTACACTTTAGTGCCTTGTTTAATCGCTCTGACAATTCATAAATAGCAGTTTAAACATGACATTAAAAAGACAAGGTACTAAAGTGTACACATATTTATGAACTCGACTGTATGTACAAGTGATTACATACATCCATAAATTAAATAATGCGTTAGAAATATTGAAATAATATACAAATTGTGGATTAAATATGAAATACTCCTGTAAAATAAGTATTGCACTCAGTTATACCTTAACCAACCATCATTATCCTTCAGTTTTTGATAAATCAATTCATTATTATCATCAAATACTTTAGTTTGACCCAAGTAAAATTTCCGTTTTTGCATAATTTCGTGCCTTTTCTGTTTAATTTCTTTCGTTTTTTCCGGAGTCACAATAACCTTATTTTTTTCTGAAGTACCTTTTTGTGTCGAGTGACTTACAGCAAAACTTGAGATTGCTTTTGCTTTTGATTTATTAAGCAATGCTGGATCCAAACTGATAACTTTTTCATTTTTCAGCTTTACTTCAGAGTTAGACTCGTACGGCAAAATTACTTTAGCAGGATTTCGGTGGGACCATCGGCTATATAACCTCACTGTATCGTATTTAGGGATAAGATTAGCGATACGTTGAAAATTTCTTAACGTCATTTTGCTAGTAAAAACCAATTTTTAATTAACAATTATCTAGTAACTAACAATTTAATGCATGGCTCCTGAATTAATTTCTTATCTTTAGACTAGACAAAACAAACATGGAATGGAATGGATGGAATTGACAGCTGGCTGTCATTTAAAATAAAATGATGGTTTTCACCACAGACACAGAGTGTAGGTAGGTAGTAATATTTATTAGAATAAAGCGTATAAGGGCTCAAAGACGTACCTACCTACGAGATTTAAAATCGCGATCTTAAAGTTCGCGAACGTACTCGGCTCGTGTTAGTGATAGTAGATGCGTGCACGAGCGACAAAATCGGGATTTTAAAGTTCGTGAACTTGCTCGGCTCGCGTCGGTGTCACACATTGAAGCTTGCTCACACTTACAACGCAAAATGTCGTCGACAGAGGAAGCTTTGTAATAATAATAAGGAAATTATATCATATCATATTTTAAAAGTCACCCATTTTAGGTTTTCATGTCAGCCGAAAGACGTCCACTGCTGGACATAGGCCTCCCCCAAGGCTTTCCACTCAGACCGGTCTTGTGCTTTCCGCATCTTGATGGAGGCCTACCCACAGCTCGTCTTCCGGTCCGCGGACGCCACTCCAGAACCTTCTGACCCTTATCGGCCATCAGTCCTGCGAGCAATGTGCCCCGCCCACTGCCACTTCAGTTTAGCTATTCTTCGGGCTATGTCGGTAACCTTAGTTCTACTGCAGATAATATCATCATTTCTGATTCTATCACGCAGAGAAACCCCGAGCATAGCCCTCTCCATAGCCCTCTGAGTGAATTTGAGCTTCCTTATGAGGCTCATTGTTAGCGCCCACGTCTCAGATCCGTAAGTCATCACTGGCAAAACACACTGGTCAAAGACTTTTGACTTCAAACACTGCGGTAAATTTGGACGAAAAGGTGCTGCGACGCTTCCCAAACGCTGCCCAGCCGAATCGGATACGACTTTCTCAAAGTTGGACCTACCTAACTGGACCGTCGTCAACAACTTCGAGCGCAGAGCCTCCGACTATCACGGGAGTTGGCGTCTTGTCCATGTTCATTCTCAAGCCCACTTGGTCGGAAACTCTACTGAGGTCAGCGAGCATTGCACTGAGGTCCTCCATGGTCTCAGCCATGACTACGTCAGCGAATCGAGTGGTGTACTCACCATTTATGTTGATGCCTGGTCCTTTCCAGTCCAGAACCTTAAAACCATCCTCCAATGCAGCGGTGAACACCTTCGGAGAGATTACATCTCCTTGTCTGACTCCCCGCTGCAGAGGAATAGGCTTCGTGCTCTGGTCCTGTAGTCGGACGGACAAAGTGGCGTTTTCGTACAGACACTTCATCACTTCGATATATCGGTAGTCAACTTGGCACCGCTGGAGAAACTGCAGCACGGCCCATGTCTCGATCGAATCGAAGGCTTTCTCGTAGTCCACAAATGCAAGGCAAAGGGGGAGGTTATACTCTTCGGTCTTCTGTATAACCTGCCGCAACGCATGTATGTGGTCTACGGTACTAAAGCCTTTTCGGAAACCGGCTTGTTCGGGAGGCTGGAAATCGTCAAACCTGCGCGAGATACGATTTGTGATGACCCTCGAAAACAGCTTGTAAACATGGCTCAGAAGTGAGATGGGTCTATAATTCTTCAGCAAACTTTTATCACCTTTCTTGAAGAAGAGAACCACCACACCTCTGTTCCATGCTTTCGGCGTTCTCCCTTCGTGGAGGACGGAGCTGAACAGCGTCTGAAGGTCCCTAAGGATGGGTTTACCACCCGCCTTCAGGAGTTCGGCTGTAATTCAATCCTCACCTGGCGCTTTGCCATTCTTAAGCTGTTTGAGGGCCATACTAATCTCGTACAAGCTGACGTCGGGGAGATCTTCGGCATAGTGTCGGGTTAATCTAGCCCTTGGGTCTTCAGCTAGATTTCCGACGGGTGTTCGAGTTGTCGTGTACAGCTGTCCATAAAACTTCTCAACTTCCGCCAATAGCTCAGGTTTGGATGAAATGACTCTGCCGTCGTCGGTCTTCAGCTTCATCAATTGGCTTTGGCTAACAGACAGGTCCCTGGTAAACACCTTAGAGCCCCTGTTACGCTCAATAGCCTCTTCAATACTTTTAGTATTGAATCGGTGTATATCATGCTTCAGAGACTTCGAGATCCGTCTGTTTAGCTGCCGATAATGTCAAGCGTCACCAGAGGACTGCAGAATAATTTCGCGCCTCACCTCCACGAGCATAAGCGTGGAGTCCGAGAGCTTGCTGGTTTTTTAAGTTTATTTTTATAAATCGCACTGCTAGATCAAAACAGGAGTAACTCAAAATACAACTGTTTTATAAAATCAACTTTATTACAAATCCTATGAGCTTGAAACAAAACTAGCAAGGATTTTGAGTTGATACTGTTTTGATCTAGCAGTGCGAAATCCTAAACATAAATTACAAAACTTCAGACTAAAATGATCAATATCTCCGAAATTACTAAAAATCGCTGAACATACATAGGGGTTAAATCGATAGCTTTGAGCTGCTCTATCAGCCCTTGTCGGGTTATCGTTGAGTTTTGGGACACCCTGTAGAACAATACACATGATTAACAATCATCAGGATGCTGTTCAGCAGACGCCACCTTCTTGCCCAAGATTGCTGCTTTTTTTGATTGAAAATTTCGAAGCGAAGAGTGGTAAAACAAAAAATTGTTTTAAGTTCAAGTAAAATAAATAAAAAAACAAATGTTGATTGACATAACTTTGTTTTATTTCAATTCCTATGGCAAAAATATAATAATTCATTATTTAGTAACGTCTACTACATAAGAAAAACTGATTTAAAAGTCTTAGTACTTACTTAAAAGTACGGTTATTCCATCAACATAAGTATTTGAATTGAGATGTCTTTTATGTAGTTTTTCCTTATTCGCCAATTTTATTTCATTATCTTTCTACTCAGATTTCAATAAATCTTTCTATTAAAGCTTTTTGCCTTTAACCTAATATAACAAATGTGTATTTTGAGTTATTTCGGCGTGAACAGTTTATAACTACATTGCCATCATAAATCATTTTTTTAAACCAGTCATAGGCTTTATTTTTACACCCTTTTACTTTGATCAGATAATTTGAACTCATTCCCTTACCTATCTATCATGTTGCCTTGGCCAGATAATTCATACTCATGCACTTAAACCCTTTAACCTTGATCAGATAATTTGAACTCGTGCATTTAAATTATTTAAACTTGATCAGAAAATTTTAACTAATTTACTTAAATCCTGTTGCCTTGATCACAAAATTGTGCATAATGGCTTAAGTTACATCTAACTCAGTAAAAAAACGTTATTCATTTGTCATATATACAGGGTGTCCGGTAAATAGTGGACTTCCTTACAGGGCTGGATAGCTCAGCTCAGGACTGGCCAAAATATGATAAATCATGTTTAGTAAAAGTCGCACCAAAAACGAGATATATCTCAACTTTTCAAAATTTTGGAAATGCGGTACCCTGGTCCACCATTTTCGATGCCGTGGCCACATTTATTAGTATTTTTCAGTTTCGTTTGCTGTGAAAGATTGCTGATTAAATTTGCTATAAGACCTTATCAACGGAATTAATAAAAGTTTAGCAGTTTTTTTAATTTTTCAAATCAAATTTAAAGTTTAGGAATCTGAGTTTAACTTGCGGCAAGTTTAATATCGCACGGTGTAAAAAAAATTTAGCAAGAATTGTAGTGCTGCTTTCCTAAAAATTGGCCTGGTTAATGGAGATTTTAAAATGATATAACAATTGAGTTTATTGATTACAACAGCGAAGTTATTATTAAGTTTGTCCAACAAAGACTGAATTTTATCAAACTAGCGAATTTAATAAACGACTTTTGTTTCCGTTTAAAATCATGTCGACTGATTTGAAATGTTTTAATACACAATTTACGTGAATGTTAAATGCAACAGAAACTAATTTCTGCCATAATAATTGTAATCCTAAATTCCATTTCCACAGTCGTTAGTTCTATGTTGATGATGTGACATTTTTTATCGACCTAATAGTCGTAGTATTACCTTTTATCGTAGAGTTGTAGCATTTCACACTCAGGTGAACTATCTTTTAAAACATTTAAAATCAGTTAACTTCATTTTAAACGGAAGTAAAAGTCGTTTATTAAATTCGCTAGTTTGATAAAATTCAGTCTTTGTTGGACAAACTTAATAATAACTTCGCTGTTGTAATCAATAAACTCAATTGTTATATCTTTTTAAAATCTCCATTAACCAGGCCAATTTTCAGGAAAGCAGCACTACAAGTCTTGCTACATTTTTTTTACACCGTGCGATGTTAAACTTGCCGCCAGTTAAACTCAGATTCCTAAACTTTAAATTTGATTTGAAAAATTAAAAAAACTGCTAAATTTTTATTAATTCCGTTGTTAAGGTCTTATAGCAAATTTAATCAGCAATCTTTCACAGCAAACGAAACTGAAAAATACTAATAAATGTGGCCACGGCATCGAAAATGGTGGACCAGGGTACCGCATTTCCAAAATTTTGAAAAGTTGAGATATCTCGTTTTTGGTGCGACTTTTACTAAACATGATTCATCATATTTTGGACAGTCCTGAGCTGAGCTATCCAGCCCTGTAAGGAAGTCCACTATTTACCGGACACCCTGTATATCAAAAAATAGCAGGCTTAACGACTTTTTATAATTTAAGAGTGTGTTTACGATTACGTAGATGCATTGAGTGTAATGTTTTTTTACCCAAAAAAATAAACTTTAAATCGCTCTCCTGTAAAGTTTCCAAAATGGCGGTTGAATCAATTCGCCTTTTAACGGTCGATATGAAACTTTAAGACATTTCAAGCTCGCCGCATGCAACGCTGCGGGAAGATAACATAAGATATAATCATTTATTTGCGTTAAACATTACCGTTAAATGTACTGTATGTATGTATCTAGGTCTTATTAAACTATTGGCAGGTTTACCTACATATTTAACCGTTTCCGGTAGGTATGCAAATTACACGTAAAAGCTATTACCTAATAAATAAATAAATATAGGAAAATAAATCACAATTACACTCTATTACATGTCAAAAAATTAATTTATACTATAAAGATTATTATTATTATTTAATGGTTGACCATTGATAATAAATTATTTTTAAATTTCCTATTATTATTAATTTTAAATTCACTCGGTATTTTGTTGTTTTGTTTTCTATACATTATTAAGCAGCTTTTATTGAGCTTCAAAGTCACAGTCATATTTAAATAATTAAATGTTCCTCCTTATAGTCCCTCAATTATCTTAGTCGAGACATCATATAGCCACCCTTGAAATAGGTACCGTTGAGGAGTTCCGTTTGCCACGTGGTCTTTATTAGGTATCAGTTTCACTTCTTCAAATGATACTTTCTGAATGCACATGCTAGACTTTTTACTAAAAATACTGAAATCACTATAGTTATGTATGCCTATAATATTTGAGGGCTAACCTCAATTCCTCATAGATTCAGCTTCAGATTTGGTGACAATGGGACAACCTCGAAAGTAGGTACACTCTATCAAACAAAAATATTTTCTTAAATAGGTACCTAATTCATTTACTGAGAAATCGGTAAACATACATAAGTATTAAAAACTTTTATTGAATTGGTTAAAATAAAGTATCAAGTCCTGTAACTACATTTTAAATATCATATTGAAAAACTGTGTGGTGTGGAGTCATGGTTGGTACACCTATGCGATGATAGCGATCCCAGTATACAATAGTAGTCTTTGATGATAGCGACAGTTTAACTTTACTTGACTTTACTAACTTACTATCAATACGCTCTTATCATCTTATCATTACTAGCTAAAAATATAAGAAGCAACAGAACATGAGCGGAACCTAGAACTTTCTGGGCTATTTTTATCATCCGACAGGTACATTATTTTCTATTGTCATTCAACACTTAATTCAGCTTTGTTTTAAATAGTATAGAGTTTCAATATCGACAACCTAACGGAAACGGTTGTTAAGCATTACGTGGTACAAATGTTGACGTTGCGATGGAATTTTTTTGTACATGTGCAACACTCGCTACATAACGTTATCATAGCCTCAGCACAGCTGAATGTTTAATATTTTATCGTGATCTTGTGAATGCGTAATTTTGTGTTTATTTATAATCCTACAAAGTCTAAACAAAATGGCAACGGGAGTACCACCTCGTGAAGATGATATCCAATTTACCCGGTCGGATCTTGATGCTATACAGGACGCCATGAAAAATAAGAAATTTCGAGACTTGTTAACCGAGTACTGCGATGAAGTACGTGACCCGGCGAATCAAGCAATCTATCAAAAAGAAATGATCCAACTGGAGAAAGAGCGAGGTTATGATGTAACCTTCATCAATCCAAAGGGCGGGTATGTTATCAAAACAAGCGTTGCTGGCGATCGGAAGGCGTTTGTTAATATATGTAGTAACGACAACGTCGGCAAACCATCTTGCAGCGTTCAAGAAGTCGACAATCAAAGGGGTATGAATTGGAAAATACCTTACTCCATGGTTCCCCCTAGAAATGATTATGGCAAGAACCGAGAGAAGTGTGTAATCTATGATGTAGTCTTTCATCCTGATACTTTGCGAATGGCAGAGGTTAATAAAAAATTCCGTGAATTGGTTAATAAAACCGCATTCGAGGGGTTAAAACAATCTTATAATATTCACCTAGATGATAATAATTTAAGATTTCCCAAGTCATATTATAAGGGAATGATTATCCCTTCAGTTATAAGAAAAGAAGACCCTAATTACAAAGGGGTCCCTAATGATGAAGATGTTGAACAGCTTACTCCTGAAATATTAGAGAAGTTGTATCCCCAACGCTCATATGCAGGGACTTCTCAAACTGATCAGGAAACTACCAAACCTCAAGAGTCTAAACCAGCCCCACTAAAACCAGCTCAAACTAAACAAAGATTAAGGAAAAACAAAAACGAATTCATGCATACAACTGTAAATGGGTACACAATACCAAAATATCTTATTAAACAACAAAAGAGTGTAGACTTTCAAGAGTTTACATATGAAAAAGATTGTAAACAATATACCGCCATTCCTAGTCACATTGTGGTGGAAGTTAACCTTCCACTCTTAACATCTACTAAAGATTGTTTATTAGATGTTAAAGAGAAGTCTCTCAAATTAACTTGTGAGAGGCCAGCTAAGTACAAACTTACTGTTGACCTTCCTTACTCAGTGGATGATGAGTGTGGTAATGCTAAGTTTGACAAAACAAAGCACATGCTTTTTGTGACTTTACCTGTAAAGAAGGAAAGCTTAAAAAGTGAATATACTAATGCATCTTTGAAAACTGATAGTGGGGTGGAAAGTGAAGGAAATTCAAGTTCCCAAAGCGATGATGAACTACCTAATAATCCATTGGTTCAGGAGTTGTCTTCCACCCCTGCTGAACCTCTTGTGAGTCCTAGCAATAATCACTTAGATTCCAACACATTTGATGAGGTGTTCTTGGATCCTAACTGTGGATATATTTTGCCATCATACACCTACAATGTTTTAGATGATATTGTAGCTTTTACATTTCATGTGAAAAACACTGAACCAGATTCAGTTAAAGTGAAAAGTGATGGAAATAGAATTTACATCAAGTTTACTACCTTGGGATCAGGATTTGTACCTGTTCACTATGCAGCTCTTGTAGTCTTCGAAGAAGGGACTGTTTTTCAAAATGCTTTAGGAGAGCCATGGGACAACAATGTTATCCTACAACTGGAGGTCACTAATGAGATTCCAGAAAAATTCCAAATAGGTTTGAGTGAAGACTCACTTCAAAGTGAATATTTTGACATTTCCCAAGTGAAGAAACTAATGATAGAACAATCTAAGGTAGATCTTACGCTGCCTCAAGATGAAGTGTCATTGCCTGTTGTGGAAGTAACCAATATGGGATCTGAAACTAACATACTTGTTTCATCACAGAACAATGATGACAGTGATGATACTGAGTCCCAAACCTCTCCAGAAGAAAAGGAAATTGTATGGATAGAGTCAGAAAATGGCCAAAATGGTGCTAAGAGCATTCTACGTAAACCTATAAATATGATGAGAAGTTATTCTGAATCTAGTGCAGGGGATGTTGCTTCTTCCATGGATTACATAAGCTCTGACTGTATTCCTGAAGAATCCAGTTTAAAGAAGACTGTCAGGTTTAATGATGTAATAGCTAAGCAGTTCTATAGGTATGTATATAACTGGTTGGAACATTTTACTCTAATTTCTTTTTTACATCCATAAAATGAATGTTTATTTTTGCAGATGTAATTCATCCATTGAGGGTCAGAAGAAAAAGAATCAAAGGAAGAAGAGTAAGAAACGCAGTCTTGAAAGACGAAAAAGTGAAAGTGAAGCTGAAGATGAGATCTCCAATTCAACACAGGTATTTAAAATGTTAATTACTTCAAGACTGCATTATAACTTTTTCGTTTTTGCCAGGGTGTCTTAGTAAAAATCATCATAAATATTTAAAATGAAGCATAGTTCTTAAATTAAGCCTTTGAGAAGTTGCAGTAGTATAATAGTAAAAGTATAGTAGTATAAGTATAATAGTAGTAGCAGTGTTAGTGCTGGTAGGACCTTATCCATTAACCCAAGCACTCCACTTCCACTCCCAAGCAGCAGTGTTCGCATTGCTGTGTACTAGCATAGTGGCATTCCATCTCAGTCCTCAGGGTTGGCAACGCATTTGAGGTCTTAGGATTGTAGTTTTGAGATTGTACTCTTGAGATTTCAAATGTCTTTGTGCCTCAGATCCTACTTACCATCAGGTGGCCTGAGTGATCACATGCATTCCAAATGCCATAAAAGAAAAAAGAATGAGAGTGTTAGTAAATACTTGCCTGATTCCTGACCGTTTGAGGAATAAATCATAACATAAACATACTTTTTTAGATGTCAAAACAAAAATTGAAGTCTGCAATGAAGCAACGGCGTGACAGTGGCTTAGCAGACACCTCCGACGTCGACAGTGAACCTAGGAGTTCTCCGACTAGCTGCGAGATTAGCAACGGAACTAACAAGAGCCATGGCATTGACGCCGACGTCTCGGATGGCAGCGTGCCTACATCCTTGCTAAACATATACAATGCTGAAAATAATTCCAACAAAGCGGAATCTGTCATTTGGAAGTCCGAAGATGATGTGCCTAACAAGTCAAAATCAGGGACAGATAAAAAAAATGCTTCTGAACCAATCACCTGTGATAGTATACAACATAACACTGATCTCTACAATCCAGATAAACTGAATAAAGGAGAATACTTGGAAGTGTCGTTCAAAAATGAACTCATATTTGACCTAGATATGTGAGATTTGCCATTTATGTTGTTTACTTTTTGTAATGTAATAATATTTTTTAGGGGTCTCTTACCTGTTTAATGGAAAAACTATTATGTAATGCACCAGTGTAGTTATTATGAATCTATACTTAGTATTTTAGTTACTATTTTTAAATAGGTAATTAGTTTCATGACTTTTAATTTAGTTCCTATGTCGCATGTAGCTATCTTTAGTTATTTTATTCTTATCTTTTCCCAGTTCTATACAGTGAATTAATAATTATCCCAGAGTGGTCAATTAAAAACTTTTTAGTATTCATTTTTAAACAGCAATTTTATCAGCATCATAAGTGTGTTAGTATGAAATAATAGTATTCATCATAAAGTACAAAATAAAGTTTGTACCTCTACTCATAAATTACTAAAAGTATTGTTAAAGGCAATAATAGCGAAATTTATACCATCAATCATTTTAGAATACTAACTGTTAGGTTTATTAAATATTTTTAGATATTTTTCATCTTGCTCATTTTAGACAATATTTAAATATATAAAAGTTGAAATGCATTTAAAAGGTACAAAATAGATTAATTCTGGCATTATTGGCCTAATTGACACAGTGGCATGACATGGAAATAAAGTGAGATCCAAGTAAAACAAGCATTGACTTAACGCTGCCACGGTGACGAACGCTCGCTGGTAATGGGTAATTGGGGAACGGAATCATTGGGTCCCGTTTCAAAAAGTTTTACATGGAATCAAACCAGTGGTATTTATATTATTTAAACGATAAAAAATGGCGTATTGTGTCCATTGTAATACATGAATCTTGTTCAGAGCGTCCTTTGACGATAATTTGGTGCTAAAGCTGTTAAAGATTCAGAAAATAAACCGATTAATTGACTATTACTATCTTGCAGAGCAAAATTAGGCTGAGCCGATTGTCAATATCTTTGCTGTACACGTATTTTAGTGAGTTATTTTTATAGATAGGTATGATAAATTATGTGAGTTATTGTCTTGTGTAGAGTTTAATATAATCACTTGATTGATTTTGTGATGTAACTTTAAATACAAGGTGTCACTAAAATAACACCGCTATTTTCATTTTAGTAAGTACCTATTAGGTAGATCCTTTATTGGCTGATTTGTGATCGACTTTTTCGATCAAATCAGAGCCGTTATCACTCTGATTGCCATTGTCTAACGGCACGTTTGTTTCGAGACCAAGCACTTTTCATGTGTTAACATAAAAACCAATCAGTAGATATGAAACTTATGACCAAGTTTGTAGTACTAATCGCTCTACTACGACGTTATACTACGTCGACGTTATACGTTATTGACGTTAGTCAATTATCCTTTCCTTACGCCTTCATTCCCAGAGTGGACAGGCAGAGCTCTAAAAAGTTGTTGATAATTCTGTTACCGCATTTTTGAACAATTAGGTAGGCTAAGATGTTTATCAGTGTACCTATTAGTGACAGGTTGCAACATCGGCACTATTCTAACCCGGCTACCACCCGACATGCTTGTTGATCCACACTGCATCTTATTAAATTTGATAAAACTTGCAGTTTAACTACTACTACCCTACTTAGACATTGTGATACTGTGTGTGTGGGTGATAGGTCATAAAGTGTAGTGAATTGATACAGTGAATTATGATACCCAAAGATTCGCATAAGTATATGTTATTGACCAAGGTCAACATTATATCGTGTTTTGCACAAAAGTCTTCTGTTTAGCATTAAACACCTGGTCGCGAAGAAGTAAAAATCGAAAGGATGTTTATTGGATACACCTACTACTTAATCCATGATAGATATGACAAAAATAAAATTGAAATAAATCTGCTTCTCAGCGAACACGTTACATCATCTTTAAAAAGAAAGTTTGAAGAGCAATTTCTACAACTAAACATACCGTACTACTGCTAAAACGATTAACGTCCGGATATCTGTCTGATTTAAATGTACCTACATTAAGAATGTCCGTATAAAATACACAAGACTGTCAACTGCTGTACCTACAGAGTTTTGTGGTATACCCGAAGCTTTTTTAACGTACTTGAGGTAGGTATGTTCTACTTATTTGAGAAGTAGTTTTATAAGTAGGACCTACCTGTAGTCTGTATTTGTTTAACTTAAGTAATTTTTAAAATTGTCCCATTAGGTAGTTCTATGGGTACTAGACAGCATTTAGATAGAAAACCTGAAAAACTCGTCGGGACCAAATATTCGCGCTAATCACATTATTAGGTAGGGTAGGGGCACCAAAAGATGAACAACACCCAAAAGCTGAACACTCGATCGAAATAATCACATAACTAAATCGTGACAAATATTACATAGTTCGGAATTTATTTTTCTTAAACAGCAAATCTTTGCTTACACCTCCAATAAATCTTAACATAGTATTATATTCTTTATGGCCGTGATCGGTCGTCGTTCTGGAGCTTCCCGCCGAAAACGTCGATAGTATGGGAAAATACATAAGGACAGTGCTCTCCAAATTTAAGCTTTTAATTACGTATAAAATTCAATAATTGTCAGTCTTAGAAGGATTTGCTTTATTGGAGTTATACGATATTTCTTTTTTCTTGTTAGTTAACGAGAAATATGCCGTTCAAGTAATGGTTTCAAAAATGTATACCTAAGCCAATACTTGAACGGTGTTCAGCTACTAGGCAAGGCGTACTTTTTTTAAAGCTTCTTAATAAATCGTACTGAAATGACAGACGGAAAATTTAGAACTTAAAATGATCGTTAAATGCTCTTGTATCTTTAAACCAAAAGATGAACATAGCTTTTGATGTCTAATCCAATGATTTTGGAGTTTTAAATACTATGAAAACTATCACTGTTCAATAAAAAATGTGTGCCTAATACTTGAACGAATTAAATTTACTAGTTCATGTTTTGGATTCTATTCCAATATGTGAACACCTAATTGATTTTGTTTGTTCATTTCATAAATTCTGTGTCCTAAAATTGAACTAAGTAAATTCAGTCGTTCAACTTTTAGGCATAGTTTTATAATATGAACACTAGTAGTAGTATACTAGTAGTATTTATGGAAATGTTTACTAATATTATAAATGTTAAAGTAACACTTTTTGTCGGTTTATCTGTTTAAAAAGTTAAGTAACTAAGTAGTTTTGCTAATGATTAATGATAAAAAATACTAATTCGTTGTTTTTATGACACAAATAACCATAAAAAATAGGAACCTTATGTACGTAAGTAATATTAAATAAATGTAAACAATTAAAAAATAAAGAATATTTCGTTAACTCGCATTTTATTGCTAAAAGTAAATAGAATTAAAATGATATAGGTATTTTATTATGTTAGTTCAACTTTTGGGCCCAAACCGTTCAGAATTAGGGCACGCTGTTCATCTTTTGGGCAAATCGGTACATTTTTGGTTTCAATGATTTTTAGAAAAATACGGAGATATAATAACAGGCTTTATAATAGTCATTTTCAATCTAGACCATATACTGAACCATATAAAAAAATTAAATAGGGTGAAATTTGTTACTTTCACTGAATATAAACTGTCTAAAGTTGGTGTAGTCGCTTAATCGTTAATCTTTTGGTGCTCTTACCCTAGGTACCCACAGCCCGTGAGCTCTTAGAAAAACGTTCGGGTTTCGGGGGAAATCGGAAGGGTTCGTGTCGTAGAAAATTAGAATTATCTTTTTGACTTAGTAGCAATCCATCACGCGAAGAGTGCACTCGTTGTCACGTAACTGATTTATATAGAGCAGCTTGAACCACCGCTGACTTATTAAGTTTGTTATTTTTCGGGAATTGATTTCCGTCACTAATACGCTGGTAACCATCTTAGCTTAATTGTGCGTGTAATATGTGGTTACGGAATTATCCACAAGTTTTTAGAGTTGAAGGTAATTCTGTAGTTCTGCCTACCCCACTTTGGGACGAAGGCGTGAGTTTAAGTGGTAGGTATGTGTATTTCCATGGGGAGTCAACTTAAACAGTGTATTTCTGTAAATAGCAAATCACGGGAAATTATTTATAATGTACTTATACATATTTTTTTTAAAGAAGCGGAACGTTTCAAGAACAGTGTTGATTGTTAATATTTTAATGAGGGTCAAGACCGAGTTATACAAGCAACGGGGATTTCGAAAGGTACATTAAAAAATATATATTAATGTAGTTTCTCATAATCCACAGGTGGGTATAACAGCTCTATATACTTCCAAACAAAGGTAGTGTGCGAAGGCGGGGTGTTTTCTATTTAAATTAACGATGGAAGGATTCGAAAATGAAGTGTTTGTTTTATTTGTATCATGACAAAAAGTCATATTGCATTAAAATTAGAAAAGATAACAGAACAAAACCGCATATCACGATCGCGTGTCTACGTCAAAGTATGCTTTTGGTTTTTTAGGAGCTCACGGACTGTATTTGGTCTTACCCGGAATCAAACCTGATGCTAGCTTCGTAGGCTGGGTCACCACTGACTAGGCTAACCGAGTCGTAGGTATTGTAATTTAAGTATTTATGCAAAGTTTACAATTACTCTTTTGACTCCGACTTTTCCTCCTTACCTTTCAGAAAAAAAACATTTATGGCCGATAGTAGCGGTCACCGTTTGAGGTCTAGCGCCAATTTTTTTTATTACAAAACGTGTGTGTATTCACAATCTTCACGGTTCACTCGGTCAGACTCTGGAATTAGTTGCCACGTTGCCAGCGGCCTGCACACGTAAGTTCGGACCGCGAGAAACGCCACGCGCCGTTCCAATCTTCGTTCCGAATCGTACGTGTAAATGCAACTGTAATAGTAAAATAAATATGTAGTATTTATTGTAACAGTATCTATATTACCTATGTCTTATATTCTTATATTATTACGATATTGGTTTTGGATACTGTATTTATCCATTTATTTATTGATTTTGTTATCTTTACTAGTTCTCGTTTATTCATGACTGTTTGTTTGCTATTAAGGTATTTATTAAACATTATTTTTTTCTCAACAAGAGTTACCTGGAAGAACTCCCTTAAAGGGATAAGTTCGTCTTTGTACCTATTCGGTTTTTTTCATTATATTCCCTGTGTTTTATAATATATTCTTGTACATTAAAGAGTATACATACATACAGACATACGTACTTTAAGCGAAGCGTTCCGTACCGTACCCAAAATTTACGATATAATTAAACTTTCGATTCAATATGGCTGCGGAATCCTAAAACATACCTACGGCTCACTCTGTCGGTACTCGGTACGGTAGTGTGGCTACAAGCTTTTAGGCCGCTTACCACTTTGTTCCTTTTTTTAAACGCAGAATTTAAAAAGGTTCTACGGGATTGGGGCCGACCCATTCACGCATTTGCCCTCGCAGTCGCCGCCTCGGGGGTCCGAGGAGTGCGACGAAGGGTGACAGACGGCACTTTCATGCGGATATTTGTAATGTACGTATAATATCTACCATAGCGTTGTACCATTTAAACACCATGTTGAACTTACTTACCATAAATCAGACTGATTTACGCATGTGGGTCTTCGTGTCTGTTTTGTACGCGTTTATTCTGTTTATTTAGTTGATTAATGACTTGTTGTACAACTGTTTATAATGTAAACTGAATAGAGGTCGAAAGGGCTTAAAGGTCGTCTGAGATATACCTATCAGGGCCTCTATTTTACTGAAAGAAAGAAGAAAAACATTTATTCCGGAAAAACCGGCTAAATGCGATTTATTACACAATAATAGGCTTAAAGTGAATACCAAATTACCAAATCACCTATTATGCTAATTACAATTTCAAACCATAATACCTATGCTACTTATATACTAACAATACGTACACAAACACCTTTCAATATTAATAAACAAGACAGTAATAATTAAATAATACAAAGACTTCTTATTGTTTATATTTATTAAAGCAAATAAACAGTAATTTATATATTTATTCCGCGGTTAGTTTATTCCTTTTCATGGCTAAAAAAAACGTATGCTGTGAAAAACTCCTTTTTCAATCGACGGATGTTAATGGAGCAAACTTAAGTAGATTAATATTAATGGCCACTCCTCACGTCTTTGTATTATTTATTTATTACCGTCTTAGAAAGTATCAAAAGTATTTTTAGCGTAAGTCGTCAATTAATGTAAATTAATTTGTTTGTTTAAAATCTTTGGAGTCATGTCCTCATTATTGCGAGTAATGACGCCCATTTGTCCGATCTCTGGCAAGACATAGCATATTGTCAAATTTCATGATTTTTGGTGAACGGGAAGAACCCGGGTTTTACTTAATTCTCTTGAGAGTTTCGAAATTGTGTCATAAACGGCCGTATAGCTTTTGATAGAAGTTCAATTGTTTCATAGCTCCAAGAGGGATCACTGACTCGAAAATTTGATATTATTTTCAACCTACTCCTCGCGTACATACCTTAGCAAAAGGGTCTTAACAGACATACAGGCAAACGGATGACAAAGTGATCCTTTACTTAAGGGATTTTTTCCTTTTGATGTATGGAACCCTAGAAAGGAAAACAGACGACTTATAGGGTAAAAGCATATTACCTTCGATATATTACGTAGGGGAAATACGGACAAAATAACGTACTATACGGACAAAATGACACACCCGGCTTATTTCAAAATTGGCAGGATGCAGGGCATGTTCTGACAATGCAAAACGTGATGTTGGCCATGTGTACAATCCTGCGAGACGAGCGCCATTGACCGAGACTTGCCGGAGTAACGAGTATGAACGTGACCACGAAAGTTAATTAGGTACTCAATTTTACGCTAGTGTTAGGACCCGTAGCCCGGATATGCACTATTCAAACCCAAGACTCATGGACCTCATGGTCATGGCAGCCCTAGCGACGGGGCGCTGAGGGACAGCTTCTAAATTTGGACGACGGTACGATAATGTAAATGCGACAGGGTTGACCACGACCGTTGCAGACACATCCGATAAGTGTTAGTATGTAGACTAAAACATTTTTTTATTCTCGTACTTATCCTATTTAAATATCTATATGTGTACAAAATTACAGCTTTGGAACTTTAATAGTAAAAGTGAGTGTGGTGTGACATACAGAAAGACAGACAGACGGATATGCTGACACTGGGTTTCCAGTTTGACAAGGGGAAACGTAAAAACAGGCATACTTTTTAGAACTCTTTTGTCTCGATTTTTATTTATGGAAAAAGGATAATAATGCATGAATAATGCTGTGTTGTGGGTTTTTTAATTTGTCTGTTACTCGTATGTACGACTGTTATCCAGCTACATTAAAAAGTATTACTTATCTCAATTATTTTACGGCTGAAACCTATATTCAAACCGTATATAGATAGATAACGCTTACTTCGGGGTTAAAATTTGACATGTCGCCATACAAAATACGTCAAATATTAATCCGGAGTAAGCCTCTCTGTCCGCGGTTTGAATATAAGGGTTCGGCAAATAGTCAATCCATAACTCCTATATTACCATAATACGAAAAATCGCGAAGCGTACATATTATAGGGTCGGTGCATCCGATTGTCCCCTGCGGTGCTCTACCTCTGCCTATAGAGTATCACTTGTTACTACAACCTGGGACACCCTGTAAACCTAAAGGAATAGGCCCAAATTGACTTATTGAACACTTCTAATTTCCTTGTAAGAGTTAATATATAATTTGTTAAACGGTACTTTCTAATTACTTTACTTCTCGGGTGTGTTTAGGTGAAATCTTGCAAGTCAATTTGGAAATTCGTAATCGCTATCGTAAATGGCTGAAATTTTGAATACACGTAAACCTTTAAGACAATGCTTTATTATAAAGTATGGGAAAGCTGACGAGATGATTAGGTTGCAGGGTGGCAACAGGACCCCCGCTTCACGCATATCTAGTCCTACCGCGTTTGAAACAGTTAGTTTGGTCTTGATAAGAAAATCTGTGATGACGGCATTACAAAAGTACATATACTGGGGCATGTTTTAAAAAGCTACGAGTAACAATTTTCCAGGTCTAAACTGGCAACACTGCTCAATGGCTGGTCGTTAATGGTCGACGTTGTGTCAAATGGATGTGACCTGTAAATTGATATTTGTAGCTTTATAATAAAACAGGCCACAGTCGGCGACAATTAGCTTGTGTGATAAATGAATTTCATGGCAGAAACTATTTATATCTTTGATTCAATAATTTAAATTCAACATATTTTATCCTTTCATCTTTCTAAAGCAACTAGTTCTTATAAGAATTTGTAAGGGTTATTCATTGCGTTATACCTTCATCTTACCGTCACAGACGAGACTGAGTGATAAAACGTAGCCAATTTTAGGTTAACGGTAAAAACGTGCACTAGCAAAGAAATAGCACTTAACTAGAAAGTGAAACATTTATTTCTATTATTTATCTTACAAATTAAAATATGTGTGGCTACCAATCGGTTCATAGACAGAGTTTGTGATTCTTCCTTAGGCTCGTACTTAATTAAGTTTTTTAGTAAATTCGTACTCGATATCACCAGCTGAAACCCAAGATCAAGAGCTTTGCCTTGTTGATTTGATTCCAACCACTTTCGACGAAAGTACAATTACTTAGGTACCTGTATTTTACTACCTATCTAATTTATTTCTACAAAAAGCATTTACTGCCATACCTAGTGGTTCCTAATTAATTTAATCTTATAATTATCCTACAGGCTACGTATCGATATGTAGGTCAGGCTTAATTGAGTCGGCTGCCAGGACGCAGGAGAGTTATTGCGCCGATAATTAAGTTAAAATGGTAAATGTAACTCCAATTATGTAATAAAGGGTTAACTGAAGGACTACCCGAACCCAAAGATTAAAGGGTGCTCCTCGAGAGATACAACAACAGATATCGTAAAGATAGGACATGTTGTGTAATAATGGAGCAGAGGAAAGGTCGTAGGTAATGATGTGCCGCTATCTGGCGAGCCGGGAATCACATTCAGCTCGCATTCGCCATGCCGGGTCCTGGTACCTACGCGCCATTAATCACCCCATTGTTGAGAGCGCCCACAATGGCGCCCGCCCCGGCCCGGGATTATTTCCTTCGCCACGTCTGCTTCTCCTTCAGTTCAACACTAACTTGACCCCTATACAGCCTATCCTAACTTAGATTTACATTGTCATTTCATTTGTCAATCTCAGACCTTCCTTTAATCCGGATTGGGGTTAATTTGTTTAAGATGAGCCTTAGCTATATAATTTATCATATTACTCTTTCTAAGATAGTTAGCCTGATTACGTGGAAACAGAAACAGAACAATATTTATTGTTTTACCGTTTACCTAGACAGGATGTTATAATTGGATTAGTTATAACAGTTGCCCGGTGCCCGGCATACAATATTAATTAAAAGTATGACTAAATATAGAGAAAGATCTCATTTTACCTCTTGGATAGTTACTAGGACACTTTTTATAGTAAAGAGTTTCGCAATCAAAGAACTCCTTCGAGTACTAAGTATTTACTTATTCCGATCCCCAGTTAAAGAATTCATATCAGATACATTTGATTAAATAAATAAGCACTACGGCACCAAACTAAGTACCTAATTATTTAATAATTCTTTAAAGTATATTTTAAGTTGTATACTCTCCCCAACCAAGCTGCCCCAGGTGGTCTCTAGGCCCCTAATCTGTACATTCAATTTGAAAACCCTTCGCAAGAAACGATATTACGATATACATAATAGCCATTTCCTTTATAACAAAAAGAAATCCCTTTACCAAGCAGTCCTGGGGCTAATGTGTGTGTACAACAAACAACACATCTAAACAGACTCCCGCCCCGAATTCTAAATGCCGTTTAGGAAACAGTATTTGTCTTCAGTAACCGCAGGCGGAAGAGCCATCTTTGTGGTTCTAATTCGGCAATGGAAAACTGTGGTGAACACAGCAGCATTACGTGGAATTACTCATACATACGGGGATCCTGATAACGATCTATAATACTGTCGTTGGTGTGGCACGAGACGTCGCAAGTGTTATCTCTACAAAGGATGTAGGTCAATAATAATTAAAGTATGTAGGTCAGCGCTACGGGGGTTTTATTGGATTTGTGTTTTTAATGCAATAAAAGCAAACATGTTAAAAGATAAAAAGATAAAAGATGTTTATTCAGTAAGTATATACATTATAAACTTACCTATGACAGTGCAAGACAACCACATACAAAGTTTTGACACATTCTCCTATAGATACCGTGTCCCCTAGATAATATATAATGTTTACATATTTTTTTATTGCTAATTTATTATCAATTTATTTAGTTAGTTTAGTTTATGCCAAGCATTTTAATCTGTTACATAGTCCTCGACCCTATAGTAAGCTTTAGACATCAACGACTTTTGCTAGTAAGTTTTAAGTAATGGAAATGGTAACTTTAAAACTGCGTCTGATAATTTATTGTAGAAATGAATGCACCTACAAATGATTTATAAACCTTACGGACAAGATTTTTTTTAATAACAATTTTATTTTTATTTGATTGTATTCAAATTATGGATATCACAATTTTTAACAAGAGTCTTAATTTTTAATAATATAAAGAATATTCTCATAAATAAATAGTGACGCTACTGTCAAGATACTCATTTCTTTAAATAGTAATCTTAAGGAAATAAAGTTAAGTTAAATATACATAATATATAGAACGAATGGCTCTTTTTTGTAACACGAATATAATCTGTATGTCAGCAGCTTTTCCCCAAACCAGAATACGTTACAGCATTTAGAAGGTGCTTTGGGTTTGTACTTCTATCTCATTTGTTTTTAATTTCAGCGTATACCTATGTGGGCGAGTGAGCGACAAGTACACTCAGGAGCAAAAAGAAAGGGTCAGAGTGCGTTTTTCATACTAAAGAGGCTATTTCGAAGCCTTGGTTCCTCGCCAGGGAATGCTTTTATTGAAATCTGATGATGAAAACCCCGAGCACTGATACAGGACTTACAGTGTGCTTAGGATACCCAACTGATTGAATCTGCGGTTAACGCCGGAATTGTGCATGTTAAGAAAAACATCTAAAATGACAATAAAATGTAAGGAAATCCAAGTGCTGACCCGAACTCTCCCGCTGTGGTGTTAACTGATTGTGCGATCAGTTAGGTATCTTAAGAGCTTTTGACCCTCGAACCTCGAAGTATCCACCATTAAACCTCACTCAAAACAACCCCTGGAAAGGAACCAAGTCTTAGAAATAGTCTCGTTTGTATGAAAAACGCACTCTGACCCGGTATGTTTGCTCCTGAGTGTATATACAAATCCGAAGCACTTTCTAAGAGCTATCGCACTGTACCTACCTACTCCCAATTCTCAATTATTTATTGCTTCCATAAGTTAGGTATACATAATATACTGGTTTAAGATTTCTTACTCCATTTATCTTCTCTGATGATTGTAATAAACCGGTCAAGTGCGAGTCGGACTCGCGCACTGAGAGTTCCGTATTTAATATAATATGATTAGAAAACGCAAAAGAAAATAGGTAGGTAGTCATTTTGTTGACTAGCCTAAAATTTACATACAGATTTTTTAAGTTTTTTTAATTTTTTTCCGTAACTGTATAATTCGACAACCTTTTCTTCAATCTCTTAATCAGGAATTTTTCAGATATTTTAGCATATAAACTTCGGTGATAAAGGGAGCGAACCGTCATTTTTGTATATATTCAAATATTTTGGTTATAAATCAAAAATTACGTCACGTAAATAATAAAAAAAATCGTTTTGAAATGTGCAGATTTAGCCGTTTCATTTTATTATGATCTTATTATTTGTTATTATGACCAAATAACTTTCATTTTTCAACCCCCCATTCTAGACCCTTTTTCAAATATTTAGAAAATTATTTTTCATATTGTTTTTACAAAAAACATATGCGGGCAAGCAAGTTTTACAAATAAGTATAAATTTCAAGTTGATAGCTTCTATACTTTCAGAGAAAAATGCTGTGACATACCTATAGACAGACAGACACCGAAGCCTCGCCATAAGGGTTCCTTTTTACCATTTTGGTACGGAACCCTAAAAATGATATTTGAAATGCGTCCAATCTGAAATAGGTAGTTGTATAGTAATATTTGAAATTCAGATAATAGCAATATACTCGTAATATAATTTGCGTGCAATAAGTTACGTGTAATAAGTAACCATGTTAAGTAATCGAACACATAATTATCAGTTTACCGACTAACTACTTTTCAAGTGTCACGTTGGCTAACCGACCTTGGGTCCAACTGGGTCCAACCAAAGCCGCAAAATGTGTCCGTGCCAACTGCCAGTAGAATAATGGCAAACCATTTGTCTTTTAACTTGCACCTGATACCGTAATGAACATGTGAAGTTTTGTCATGTTTTTTTATGTATTGCGATCGAATGTATAGTCACCATATAATACACATCTTTTAGGGTAAGTAGAGCCTGCGGCCAAAGGATACTCGCAGATATTTAGTATTGATAAATTTAAAGGTTCCTTTATCCCAACGATTTTTTTACTACCTTCAGAATTGCAATTTTTTTTCAGTGTCCTCTTTGCGACAGAAACCCTTTTCATTTTCAAAGGATCCTTATTTCAGGGTTGCGTCGCCTGAGCGAGTGTACCGATTGCTCTATTATCATTGCGGATGGAGCTTGTAACATCGGATTACACGTAGGTATATCTCTTATCAATCCGGCATTGCTTCAATTTCTATGTTATCCTAATGGAAATCGATAGGCTCACAATCTTGTGGAGAGCGTTTATCGACACAAGGGCGCAGGCAAACACTCGTGACGGGGGAGCCTGGGCTGGGATAAGGCTTCGCTGAGTGCTGCCGCTCAAATACATATTAAGAAACAAACAACAAACAAATCGGGCAACGTTTACCCTTTTTTGCAACATTCAATTCCTGCGAGGCACACACACACACACACACATACACAAGTAGCATAACGCTAACATACACGATAACAATTTTCGAAAACTGACACTGTCAGCCAGGGTACCTATTCATTAGCCAGCTGTAACTCTTACTGTTGCACGTAACAACGTGATGTGTACGCGGCTCGCCAACCGGTTTTCTACTAGGAGCTCGTTACTGTAATTGCTGCGGTTCTAACTGCTCGCTACTCTCGCTAGTGAGTGCCCGGATTTGTATGGAATTGACATACCTAGCACTCGACGCGACCGTCCGGCAGCTTAGTCAATCCTGTACAATATTTTCGATAACTATAACGTTCTTGCTAAGCGTCTTGTGTGTTCACTCTCTTAGGCAACTCACTTTTTATTTCAACGGGACCCTATTACAAAGCCTCCGCTGTCCGTCTATCGTCTGTTTCATGAATCATAATAGATTAGGTATACCTACTTGAGAATTGAACACGGAGGAAAATAAAATACGATCGAGTAGTTACTGTTGAAAATTAAAGGGCCATGCAAAAACCGTAATTCGTTGTCTTTAGCTCGACCATATAACAATCGCTTATCTCTTGAACCGTAATAGGTACACGGGCAATTCTCCATTAATTAATATATATATATATTAATTATACATATATACATATATACATACATACATACATATCTTCACGCCTGTAATCCCAGAGTGGGGTAAGCAGAGGTACAGAATTACGTTACAACTTTATAAACTTGTTTATAGATAATTCAGTAACCACATTTTGCACAAATAGGCTTAGATGTTTTGATTTTAATTTCTAATTAAATAACTTACATATTCATTGAAAAATGGCATTTTTTGACTTGTCAAATAATTTATAACTAAATAGGACGCCTTATTTTTGGTATAATATCAGACACGCCAAAAAATATGGCTTTTATTTGACACGAAGACTTTTTAATTTGGCATTTACCTGAATACATTGTTTCTAGAAAAGCAAATATAACCCCCAGACACTTGAAAATTTTACAGAGTGTATATATATACCTATGGCCACAATAACGACAAGTGAAAAAGAAATAAAGTTAATAAGTAATTAAAGGGGGAAACAAACCCATACATAAAAATTTTGGTTTTTCAATCTGCCATAGACTCGCACATGGCCGGTTTTTTTTCATGCTGAGTGTGAGAGTAGGTACACTAGGTACCCACAGTTAAAAATTACTTATGAAGTCAGACTTGCTCTCAACCAGCATTAGGTACATTAATAACAAGTAGGCGATAATCAATTGTGAATGATTATCTTGCGATTTTTCAGATAAAGAACTATCAACACGCTTAGGGCGGGTGTTAATCAAATCCCGAGAGTTTTTAGAGTCTTTCTATTGATAAAGGTCAATGTGCAAGATTATTCAGTTAGGTAGAGAATGCAAGGATTTCTTTCTTTTAATAATTAAATGCTGTGTAATGTTGCCATAACACCAGGGCCTCTAATCCCGACGGTAAACAACATTATCGTCTTTGACGGTATTGTTTTGACGTCATCCGCCATTACTGTCATGTACCTACATAAGAGCTTTCAAAACTTTTTTTTTATCGTGTTGAATAGAGGCCCAGGTAATTAAATAAGAGCCAGTAGGTTGAAGTTCCTGGAGAACTGCAAAAGTGTCCAGTAAATTCGAGGGGTTTTGAATTTGGAATCAATATGTATCCATTAAGTAAGTTTTGCAATTCCATAACATAGGCACCATATTATTTGAATTGGGTAGTATCTGTACAGACCTGTGACATCTTTAACATAGGTACAATATTATTTGAATGTCGAACTGTGTGTATATGTGTATGTACTTATCTGTGTATGTGTGTATCTGTGAATGTATGAATCTGTGTATCTGTGTATGTGTGTTTCTATGTAAATGCGTGTCGGTATATCTGTGTATGTGTGTATCTATGTATACGTGTATGTGCGTATATGTGTATGTGCGTGTTTGTGTATCTGGGCATATGTGTATCTGTGTATGTGTGTATGTGTATTTGTATCTTGTATGTGTGTGTATCTGTGTATGTGCGGGTCTGTGTGTGTGTATCTGTATATCAATGTATGTTTGTGTCAGTGTATGTATTATCTATTTTATTTTTGAGAAAAGCTTTATACATGCTTCAACCACTATAAGCCATCCGGCCTCGTTTATATAAAAGCCCTCGCCTCCCGGTTCGGGATTTTAACTCATACTCGTCCAGGAAAGCTCTCTTACTTGGTCTCTGCAGTAGTGTACCTACTATAAACTGTTTCTACTTCTTTTTCTTACTATATACGTATGTACCTACACACTCAAATAATGAGTAAGAGCTACCGTATCAAGAACTATCTGACTACGAAATAGGAGCAAGATGAGCTGAAACAAAGTAGAATATGCCCAGGATGGGTTTTTCATATTGGTATCTACGCACGGTATTACTTGAAGTACTTTTCCGAAATGAAAAAAGTATAAAGGGCCCGCATTTCTTCTGAGAAATTTCGCCACATTAAAACAATGGGGAAGAGACGTCACAAAAGAAAAGAAAATATCATTCCTCCGAAACTTAGAGGGCCGCGATGAGCTTTAAGCTTAGCTTTATTGTCACTTTTATTATTAGCGGTTTTATTTCGCCGCACCGTTTAATCTCCCCGACCTAAATAAGAAGAAGCTGAACTACTTTAAGTATCACGACTAATGAGACAATTATTATGGCTAGAAAGTTAGGGTTAGGGTATCACACAATGGGGGTGTGTCCTGGGTAAAAAAAAAGTAATATAAGCCCGTCAGTAAGATTATTAAAAATATTGAACACGTATTTTTTCTTTTTCCAAATCAATCAAAATTGGCAAATATAACGCGTATCAAAGTGGGGTGGTGGTAGAGCCGGGGTGTGGGCTCGTGACGTCACAACGTGGTTGGTACAAAGGCGTGACGTCACAACAAAAGACAAAAGCAAAAATAAGTGTTCTTTATTTTCTGATAATGATATTGATAATATAATTGACGGACTAGTTTGATTTTTTGAGGACACTTATTTAATCATGCCAAATGGGAAATTCGAGTGATACTTGATATTTTTGACACCAATTTGATTGAATTTTTTCTTTAACGTTTTAACCTGTTTTAATTTACCTTTATCTATATAAGTACCTAGTGCCTAGTATCCATGTACTAATAGTCTAATACTAAGCCACTTCCAGGATTAAGATAAATCTAGTTAAGTCTAGTTACGTCTATAAAACTGGGGATCTATTCTAAAGTATTGTTACACCATATTGCCTTTGACATGTTATCATGTTGTTTTAATATCGGCCGCCGTTATAATATATTATACTGTCAAGTAAATAAGAGCTACCGTAACAGATACTAGTAAGTGACCCAGGAGGAGTATGAGTTGCATTGCAGGCAAGGGCTTTTATACATACAGGCTGGCTCATAGTGATCGAAGCATGTATAATGCTTTTCTCAAAAATAAAACAAGTAGATTGTATAAAATAAACTGATGTACTTTTTGTAAATTTACCTACAAATCTACAAAAAACACCAAACAATAAACTTATTTTTTTCCCACTTTTTTTTACAACATACATCTGGCAACACTGACCTTGTTCGTGACAATTTCTTGTTTAAAGGACCGCGTTGCAGTATCAAACTGCCAACCTCGGTAGAGCTGATTGTTTAGGTTATTGTTTTAAATAAAAAAATACATACAGATATTTAAATTATGAAATTTATGAAACAAATAAAAATGTTTCTTGAATGATTTAGTTCTGATAATTTCAAAATAGCGTTCAAATCAATCCTTAATTTTTAATTTTCATGTGACCTTCTTTTGCTTACCGCTTTAGCGTTTTTAAAGGCTGTCATAAGTCTGTACAGATAGTTCCAAATTCAAATATCATTGTATGTTAAAGGTTGACACAGGTCTGTACTGTATAGTTCCAAATTCAAATAATGTCAAATCAAATCTCTTTATTTGTGTTTACTTACATTTAAGTAAAGAATAGGTGATACGTGATATAAATATGTCCCACTGTAAACTACCCACAGGCGTTCAAATTAAAATATAAGTACTTACATCAAATGTCTCTCAAATTATTTTATAAATAAAATAACGCAAGTATGATTTAATTTTTGAATCCTACGCTTATTCGGGATTCAAAAACAAAGCTTCGAAGCAAAAACCAACTTTTCTCTCTTGTTACACAAATATCTATAGTATTAACAATATTTCCAGCCACTTATATGGAGCTCGCCTCGGAGATTTTATCAGTTGCTACGTTTTAAGTGTTAAATATAAAGTAGTAACGACGTATATGTTGGTTGGGTTAGAGTCGCACCCACCTAAAAATGGAAGTCAACAACAAGAGGGATATTTTTAAAGCATAGCAGTAAGGTTGTCAGTCTTTTAAAATATGTTTTTTTTTTAAATCTCTTTACTGTCTTCAAAAACGCAAAGAATAACTTCTTTTCAAATGGAAGACGACTTAAAATATTGTAGGACACCGAATTGAGTTTGACTGACCTTTGAAATAAAGCTTATTTTTGCAATTTAAAGGCGACTTTTTGCTTTCTTTAACATTTAATAATTATTTCATACTTTTCTGTGATCATAACATGCTGTTACGAGTACCTACGTACTACTAGTACTACCTACATGTACCCCAATGTATCAAATAATAAAAAAGTGTAGGATATTTCGAATTCGCTGCTAACGATAGTATCTATATGCCTATAATATTTGAGGGGTTCCCTCAGTTCCTCACACAACCCCTCATCAGATACTGACTTGGTAACAATGGACTGATTTCGGGTCTTTTCCCTATGAATCATGATTCATCTTATTAATTACAAACTTTTCAAAAGTTGGCGTAGTAATGGGGTAACAAACTTTAAAAAAACCGGTCAAGTGCGAGTCGGACTCGCGCACGAAGGATTCCGTACCATTATTTAAACAACATTAGAAAATTAGGTAAATATTCTGTGAATATTTTAGCGTCTCGAATGGTCTAAAATCGAGGAAAAAACGGCAAAAAAATCACGTTTGTTGTATAGGAGCCCCACTTAAACGTTTATTTTATTGTTTTTAGGCATTTTTTGTTATAGCGGCAACAGAAATGCATCATCTGTGCAATCAAATATCAACTTTCTAGCTATCACGGTTCATGAGATACAGCCTGATGACCAACAGACAGACGGACAGTGGAGTCTTAATAATAGGATCCCGTTTTTACCCTTATGGTACGGAACCCTAAAAACAGTCGAGTTGAGCACCTCCTCTTTTTTTGGAGTCGGTTGAAAAAGATGTAGTCAGCCAAGCAGTTTCTCCATTGTTGTTACCTACCAAAAATTCGATGACATTAACCCAAGTCATTTATTTATTTATTTATTTATTTATTATAACAAACACAAATTTTAGATATTATACATTGTTCCACAAAACTGTTTACACAGTTTGACTGCGGAATCTTTACATATTCACAAATAATTCTAAATGTGTAGACAAAAGAATGTTTCCTAGCCCGAGACTGATGAAATCCTTTTGTTTCAGATTGCCAAGACAGAACTCGAAAGCGCTAGCCATTAAGAACAAACAAAAATTCACATCACATCACATCACACGGCCCCCACACACGCGGGGCCCCCAAAAGGCCGATATAGGTATCCTACTAATATTATAAAACCGACATTCGATTAACTAACACATAGGCTACTTTTCATTCCGGAAAAAAAACCCGAGATTAACGATAATCGAATTCTACGCGGACAAAGTTGCGGGCAGAAGCTAGTTAAATATAAAATCATAGCAGAAAAAACTTTTTTGTTTGGTAGTCCACAGGCCTCAGGGGCCCCAGCTGGTCGAAGGCGGCCCTGCATGGAATAGATCTAAGGATAGTCTTTAGCTGAGAAACCAAGTTCTCAGTTTTGATTAGGGTCATGTCCTTCCATCGTCGTGCCTTGAACAAATGAATCTGCGATTGAAATTAACTTCAAAATGATTGGCAAGCAAATCGTCAAGATAAGCAGGTTTTGGCCGTGATGTTTTCGTGATTGTGAGGCGGGGGAGAGCTGTTGCCCGCTGCAGTGGTAAGTAAATGGTAATCGCAGATTTAAGATGATAATGAGGATGTAAACGGCGCGGGCGCGCGGGGTGCGGCGCTGGCCCGGGCCCGTCAACCTGTGGCTGCGTATCTGTTGCGCCGCCCGCCCGAGCGTCGCGCGGCGCGCCGCCGCTGCCGCCGCTCGCCGCCGCCCGCAGTCTGTGTCGCCGCGCCTCGCCCGCCGCAAGCGCCTGCTCTCAGTCGCTCGCGGAAAGCGCTTCGTTCCGCTCGAAAGCACGTGTCTGACCGCTTCCTGAAAATCCCACCGTCGGGACGAACGCTCTATTCTGACAGTTCAAAAAACGCCCGGTTATGAAAACTTCTCAGGATACTTAACGTTAGTAAACTTTACTTGCCAATGATATTAAATTGTTAATTGATACAAAAACAATGAAGTTTAATGAATACTTATCGCATAACTTTATTAATTGTCTTATTCAATTTAAACTGAAGTGATATTTATGTTTAGCTGTTATTTTAACAACCAAATGCGATCTTATAGCCACAGTAAATAAATTGGAAGTGCAATGGGTACCTACTTAGTTATTTACAGTAAAGTTCATTTTATCAATTTTAGTTTAATTAAATGCTGTCAAATTGTTGTAGTGTAACTTTTACTTGCATTCTTCGTTGTGTTTGGTGTGAACGTGTAAGTTGAGCTAAGTAGGTCAACAGTTTTGGGACAACAGTGTTATATATTTTCGGAGATGCCATTTATATTTGTTGACTAAGAGGACCTTCCGCTAGGGCTCTTACAGCATTATTATACTTCTCGATGGGTGTCGCCCCGGGACATTTGAAAAGTCATTTGATGTTTGGAGTGTACCTATAATACTACCTACCTATTTTTACGTGGCTTCTGCTTTATAGTTAATAGTAGATGATTGATTTTCTGATTTATAGTAGGTTCAATGTTAATTATTACCATTTGTATCTTTTAGATTAAATCATAATTCGATCATGTTTTGTAAGAAAACCAGGCACTCAATGTCGTCATAGTTAGTCACTTTGTAAAGTTCGTTGATGAGTCATTTAAAATCACTGAGTATGGCTAAGCAGCTCGCACGCTACCGAAGGCTGCACCAGTAGGTAATTAGGTTCCAATTATCTTTATAAAATGCCTGCATGTTAACATTGCGGTCTTTGCGATATATAGAATCAGACGTGAAATTAATGTGTTAAGTTGCAATTAGTATCAAGATTTTACTTTATAACTGTATAAGAAAAAGTTTATTCTATCTTCTTATATTTAAAAGCAGAAACTAATCGATCAACGCGCATCCAAAACGGCTGGATGCAGGGAATATTCTTTCGATATAGGTGGTGCACTAAGAAGGGATTTTTGGAAATTTATCCCCTACGGGGTTAAATTAGGGGGGGTAGCGGGAAATTTATTCCACGGATATAAAGTCGCGGGAGTCGTCTAGTTAACAAATTACACCTTGCACATAGTCATCGGATTAGAAACATTTCCTTCTGCTAAAAAATGCGGTTGCAATGATATTCTATCCGAAGCGTTTGGTAGATCTATTCACATTACAATATTACGTGGCCAAATGTACAGAATACGTTAATAAAACCAATCAATTGTACAAAAAGCTTTTAATCTAGCACTTCTTTAGCTCTATCAATATTTTTAATTAGTTAGATCGATACGCAATATGCAAATTGAACAAAGCAAAATGCCAATAATAATTACATCGCTACCGTAATTGCCAACGCAGACGCGGAATCATTTTGTTTCGCGGGCAGATCAACGCTTGTTTATATTTAATTAACAGCAAGTTCTCGCCCCTAGTCCTAGCTCCTCATTCATACACGAGATAGGTACTTACTTCCTCATTAAACCACATTGTTTTTGTATCGGTTTCAAAAGCAGCAAAAATACTTACGTACAGTTATTGTAGATTTTAAGTTTTTAAATATAAAAGGCAGGTGTGTTAATTTGGTACTGTGAAAATCACCAGTGTGAGGAGTTGAGTTGGTGCAGTGGCTGGTGTTGAGCGGCCGAGGCGGGCCCCGATGGCCGGTGCAGCCGGGCCGCGCTAGATCGATCCCGCTAGGCGCCTCCGGCCGGCGGCTTCACTCCGTAAGTGCACCCGCCACCCGCCCGTACACTACCTTGCATGCATAGTTGCAAACCCGTCGACCGACGCCGCTCCAACGTTATGAGGCGAAATAATCCCGCACGACACTGTGCAGCGGAAACGCGCCCGATGGAAACGGCAAAACGATAATATTCCGCAATATTGGAAGCGAATTGCCTCGTGCATTCAATCTGAATACGTTCAGTACCTGCACCTATTAACGATTCATGGAAAACTGCCAAACGTATTGTTTTCTGTTTTTCTATAAACAAAGGAACACGCATGTATTCTATAAATTAATGAAGCCGGTGTTTGGGTACACCGGCACAGCGGCAACCGCTACGAAATTCTTTCACCAAAATACCGCAATCATAAACCAGCATGGCCGGCGGCTAGCATTTATTTACATTACGCCATAGCTTCTAGGTACGCCGTGGAGAAATATTGTCGGTGAAATATTACAGCTAAACGATTTCTCTGATCTGAGGGGACAGTGCGTGTAAAGGGTTGCAGGGTCAATAGAAAACGATATTATGTGTACGCAAAGGATTCGGGTCTCAACAATATTTATTGAATCGATTGACTCGTCACAGCTCTGCCTCTTACATTTACTGTCGGAAGTGATAACTTATTCGATAGGTATTTCCAAGGCCGTCGCCGGGGTTCAAACCCCCCCAAAATATTAACATCGAGGATGTCATAAATTTGTTGGCCACGAAGAAGTCTAGACAGTTAAATTTCCTTTTGTACAGTTAAAACACTTTATTGTACAAAAAAAACAATACAGTGAAGAATTAAAATAAAATGTACAATGGCGAACTTATCCCTTTAGGGGATCTCTGTCAGCTAACCCTTGTAAGATTGAGAAAAGTGATATCATTAACAACAAAAAGAAACTGGTTACGGCGTTGTGTATTTATTTCAATAAGTCAAAGAGAAATATTCGTGTAGATATGTATACGCGACCTACATAATGTATCTTTTTAAACATTATTGCAAATAGGTACCTGTTACGATTATAAAATAAGTAGGTAATATAATGTAGTAGGTAAGATAAACTTCTTTCAAAGTGGTTAAATAGATCAACTATTCAGCCTTATTTTATTTCTATTGTATCCGCGAACAAAACACACCACTTAATATGCGATCGTTAAAACGGCGTAATGCGAGAAGAATTTCAAAATATCTAATTGAGACCACCGTTGTTAAACTTGAGACGCTAAAATCGAAACCGCGAACGAGCGTGAACACGAACATTTTTCATATTGCCAGATTCGTCCGGAAATAAATTTAAAGTAGGTAATAATAAAGCCGCTCTTTAACATAATCAGATTTGAGAGGGGCTACTTACGCATTTAACCTTTAAATAAGGAGGGATTGCTATTTCTGGCTGAAGGCGTCAAGTCAAAGTACCTACTAGAAAATATTGTCACGCACGGAGGAATCCTTTACACGAAGCAACTCACGAACTACAATATAGTAGGTATACCTACTTTATGGCTCAAGCAAGATTTGCCTGAACATCACGCAGGTTGATTTATGGAGATTATTGCCTACGCTATGGATTTGCGCATTTGTGCATGGGCTGCGATGTTCTATTACAATACCATGTAAGTTTGGCGTAAATACAGTAATACTTCTTTAATAGTACATTTTAAATGTTCCGGTGTGGAATAACACTACCCGTGAAACAAAGAAGAATTCCATCTTATCGTTACCAATAGTCTGCAGTCTTAGGATTGTAGTTCTGAGATTGCAAACGTCTATGGGTCTCAGTTCCCACATACAATAATATTAGATGTTATGTGTCTTGACTGCATTTGTCATAAAAAAAACTTACGACCAAAATTGTGTACTACAGCATTATCTAAAATTGTTTTATTCCATTTAAAATTAGAACGTCGAACATTAAACTCAAGCTTGACTAATTAACACATTGGGTTGTTACAGGCTTATTAGTGACGGTGAAATGATTTGTATCGTGGTTGAATAATTTCATTTCAAAATGGGCAGTCACGTTATGTTCTCAAAACTCTGCGTGTTTTCAATGCTTGGTTGTGTTCACAAGTTTAAATGATATTTAATGATGGAAACAATTGAGTATATAGTTTCGAATTAACTTCTAATCAGCCTCTATTTTCGGCGGTAAAAAACATATCGTTTTTGACCTGTTATGGTATTGTTTTGACGTCATCCGCCTTTACTGTCAAGTAAATAAGATCTATCAAAACGGTGACAATATGATTACGATATTGTTTTTACCGTGTTTAATAGAGGCCGTGATTTATCGTATTCTTTGGGGGCTTCTAAACGAGCAACATTTTCACGGCAATGTGTGGCCGGCAACTATACGCATCTTGCTCTAACATACGAAGTAAGAGTAAGATAGCACTAGTTGCCGGTCACAAATTGCAGCAAAACATGGCCCGTTTAGAAGCCCCTTTTTTAACTCGGCCGCCATTACTGTCAAGTAAATAAAAGCTATCAGTCATAACGTAAACGATACGATAACATTTCTAAACATTTCAACGCGAAAACTGGCAAATCTGAAATTGACATAAGCCCTCGACGCGACATCCTAGTAGCTTAAGTCAATCCACACGTTCGGTAATGACAACGTTCACCGAATGCGTATTGTCTGGGACTACAGGTGATGACAGCTATGCAGTTCAGTTTACGCTGAAAGAAAAGGACACTAGAACTATATAACTGCTGTAGCTCTATCCTTTAAGCTCGCCGTAAAATAGCTATGTAACCCCCTGATGTGTGATGTGCCAGTCATAAGCGCTCCGTGTACTACCATGATATGTCACAGGTGTGGCTAGCCCCTAGAAGTGGATCGTTGCGACCAGCGTGATGTCACAAGCATGTGCTTGCAATCTTGCTCTGTTTGCCGTCGTAGGGGCACCTGCTGGAATTAAACTGCAAGTAATATTGTACACTAGCTACGTACGAACGTATTTATTGAATTGCATTTGTTTATGATCCGGCCAAGATCGAGTCAGACTCACGCGATGAGTGCTCCAAACTAAATGAATATCAGGGACCATCTCGCACCAGTTGACCTAGTCCCAAACTAAGCTCTAGGCTAGTACTAAGGGTACAAGACAACGATATAAATGCTTATATAGTGAAACCCTTAATAACATAGAAAACATTCATGATTCAGAAACAAATACTCGTGGGGCTATCCACCAGGCCAACGCGTCCTCTCACAATATGTCTTATTTCTTATTTCCTATGTAAATATGGTTATTTCGACTAAAGCAAGGAGAAGGATTTTTCGGCTGGTTAACTCCGGAAATTAAAGAGCACGGTTTCGTTTTTGTTATTTAATATCATTACTCTAAAATTACGCAACGTAAAAAAATAAAAGCTGATTTTGAAATGTGTTACTGAAGCATTTTTAAATGAGTTCTCTGAACTCTGAAATTGAGGTATTAAAATGAAGCAAGTAGTGATCCGAAATATATTTAGGCCGAGTAACTGTGGTGCAATAGTCATAATATATCCTTTTCTAGTTCCCCTAGAGTAAAGGAGTTGGAATGTCCATTTTCCTGGGCATTACTCGGTTTGAGGCAAACTTGGCAGGTACGATTCAATCGGCTTTCGAGTAAATCCAGTATGGCTGAGGTATGCCGCGTATTCAATCGACTCGCAAACAAACACAGACGTTCAGATAACACATTTGCAATAAATTTGTTTTTTTGCGCTACTTCCAAGGTGAATTTAAAAAAAGCAAGTCATTTTAATCAATACCAGCTAGTTTGCTGTAATTTTAAAAAAGTAACATTAATCCAATTACCCAATAGTAAAATCCTAGGTAAAAGTTTTAGTTAGGTACAATTAGGAAGTCGTTTCTCACCAGTTCAATAGTTGTACCCAGTTGTACCTATACATCACAGCGCAAGGAATATAATATAACTATTAAAAAAAAGTAAGATTCCATAAAATACTACTTACTTAGGAACATACATTTTTACTTAACTCATGTAACTTGTTTTCCCCACGTGTATCTCTACGGTATCCAAGTACCAAATAAACATAACTTTTCATTCAAAAAATCCTTAGTATATAATTTAACGGCGTTACCACGTCGTGAATTTTCAGGAATGAAACAAACAGAAACTCCAATAAATATGTAGGTGTGGCGTGTTCGAACAAAGGCTCTATTTTTAAATAAATCCTTTCGCTCTGGATCTAAAATGTTTATTTAAGGGTATTTGAAATTTTCCTTATATAAAAAGTCCTAATTAATACTGTTGATTAGTTTGTAAACAGAAATGCTCAATTTTAACCAGTTTTTATGGCGGCCCAAAAAGTGCCAGGCAATTAACGGCAGTGAGTCAGTGCGCCATTGTTTCCGATCTTGGCAACAGGCCCGCCCGTAACCATCGATATAAACTTCTAATTGATAGGAACCTACAGAAATGCTACTTCACAGTCTCGGGTTAAATACAAAATATTTAATAATTATTATTTATTTATTTTACATAAATAAATCAAGTTCAGTGGACATACATTATACAATATTGCTATTTTTATACAATTAGAACTAGGAAGATGTTACTAATGCACTTAATACACTGACAAAGAAATTTACACTGGTCCCTACACTAGGCGTAGCCTGTCCTGTACGTAACCAATACAGAAATCGTTTGCAGAAAGTAGCGAAAAGTTAATAAAATACACAACACAAAGGAATGAAGTCTGACATATACATACTCGTATATCATACATTTTATACTAAAACTAGAACTAAATAACAAATGCACGAGCTTGAGTGTGTGCGTGTGCGATGTCGGTGTTTTAACGGTGTAAATGTATGTTAGAGTCTGTTTGTATGACAGAAAGTTGACCGTAAATGCGTCTCTGAGGTTAAATGCAGTTTAATTCAAAACTTTTACAAATTCTTCTACATCTTCGTACCAGAGGGTGATGAGCCATGCGGACAGTTTATGTTTAAGCTCTCTAACGGATGTATTTGCTAAGGGAAATTTAGCATTTACTTTATTGTAAACGAATGGATAGAGAAAGTCTTTTGGCAAAGACTGAGGTAGCCGACGGCACAGGGCAATTTGGTAACCCTACGACTCCTTCATGCACATTTAAAATGGCGCGTGTGCCAAAAAAAATACGAACGCTGAGAACTTTAATATCCTTGTACACAAGCTTGGCTGGGTATCTAATAGGTTTCCTGAGTATAACCTTGAGGACAGCTCGTTGCGCGGACAGCATGTTTCGAGCAGGATCAAATTTGATTCGGATGCCCCGCCCCAAGCAGTAATACAGTACGATAAGCCAGATTGGCAAATGCTTATGTACACTGTTTTAAGAAGTTTCCTAGTGCCAAGTTACATAGATTTTTTAAAACATAGATGAGGGCTCGTACTCGTTTTGCTATAGCCATTAAATGCTTCCTCAAGTTTTTCATCGATAACAATTCCGAGATATTTAATAGAAGACGCTCTACAAACGCGTTTGCAATGACAACAAGCCATCGAAAGCTCACTTTGCTTGCAGGTGTGATTTGAAATGTTGGGTAACAAGTTGGGAGCAGAGACTATGTTTATTCTAAAGGCGACTCGTTTGCTGAAAATAAGTTTCAGTTAAACCCTCTATATTATTATGACAACGCACAATAGCTAAAGTGTGCTTGAAATATGGTCTGTCCTTATCCGTCGTTGTGACATTTCCTTTTGGCAGAAGAGGACAGTGCTTACTTTAACTAAAATAGGTTTATAGTACGATTATAAAGGAGGTAAGATTGAAAATACTATAAGTCTGCAGAACTTTATTCAACTTAATGCCTAGTATTTTTGAGTGTGGAAGTGGAAGTGTCATTACAGGTGTAGTCAACAAATTTGTGTGGTACTTTAGAACCTTTTCGCAGTAAGGTTAAGTATTAAACATTACATCACTCACTTGATCACTCGCTTGAGTGATGTCAGTGTGGCCTGTCAATGCTGCGTCGACACTAGTCGACAGGGTCCTACAATGGCACGCGAATCCATTTTACTGACTCAATGTAATGTTAAAGTTATTGGTATTAACTTCTTTCATATTATTATGCATTTGTAATTCTATTGGGAGATGTTTTTATACAAATTCATTGTGTTTACGAGTATCTGGTGAAAAAACATGAACTTTTTTTTTACTTGCATGTTCAATGCGCTTATATTTTCTTATTGGTTTCAGTAAACAGCAATAATTCCCTTTACTTAAATAGTCACTGACACAATCACAATTTTCTGGTTCGAATCGAGTGATTCAACACAGTTTTTTACTGAATATTATTGTGTCAAGATATTTTAATTAAAAAAGAATACGAAGACTTATATTACTCCGAATCAACTAATGATTTCCATGCGTATTGTTTTCAGCAGCAAGCGATTACAGCAGAATTACCACCGGGTTCTGTAATCATTAAAATAAAGTCGGTCACATAGACAAGACTGACGCGGCTTCTAATTTATGAGGAGATTTACCAGGCATTGCGCCGAGCATACGTACCGCTGAATATCACGTGGCTATACGATTGTTCAACTTATCTACTTTCTGTAAGTGCTGCAAGCTCTCATTCCCCTCCGTATGCATAATTAAAACGTCAGTTCATCAGATACAACTAAAACCGAGATAGCGCACAAGTTCAACGAAACTTTTCTGGAGCGAAGTCAAAGTTGCAGTTTTTGTTGCGTATTGGAAAATGTTCGATATTGTTTGAAAGAATACTTGAAAAACGAGGAACTTTGGCCCCGTTAGCGAGGTTAGGGCACGTCTGGAAACCGGCATCGGCGCGTGCGCACGTTCTGCAACCGCGGGATACGCCACGCTCGGGTGACGTCACCTTACCAGCTGATATCAAATCAAGGGCATTTACTAATCAACTCTAATTTTCCGTAGCTTACGATTAAATGCGCGATCATTCGCCGTGCCAATGCAAGACAATCTACAAGCCGTTCATCATTTATACTCTTCGCAAAAAAAAATTAAAATACAATAAGGACACCTGATTTTTTTTGTGTTCTGATTTTTAGAATATGTTATGAAACTCTTAAATGTAAAGTTAAAATAACATTCGTTTAAAGACTGGTCGTTTCCTTAAATACATAGTGACACATTTCACTGCAATTACGTTGTGTGTGCACTTAAGCTCACACAAGAGACTGAATCTCAAGAACCCACTGAAAATAAGCACGCCAGTGACGTCGCCGTCCCCGTCACGCTTGTATCTCGGACAAGATAGGGTTGCCATATATCGGGATTTGTTAACAAGTCACGATTTTATGGCTTTTGTCAGAACAAGCCGGCAATGTCAGGATTTTTTTAACAAGAATTCTACGTAAAACAAAGTGTACCTACATTTTACGGTTAATTTATTGAGAAGAAATGATACATGTAGCACCTAATCAACAAAACGCACGTAAAAAAACAAAAATAACTACAAAACGACACATGTAATTTGCATAAATTTATTAAACTGCACAAATTAGTACAACACTCCGCGGCGACGTTAAATCTAAAATCTCTTGTTGCGAGAAATATCAGGACTTTTCGATTGATGTCACGACTGTTTCAGGATTTTTTATTTGCATGGCAACCCTAGTCGCACATCGCATAACACTGGCGTTTATTTAAAAACGAAACGGAATGATTTCCGATCGCAGTAAATTGTGCCGTAGGTAAACCATGTCTTTGCGCGCTAACAGATGTTACTTGTTCCAGTTTTTAATGCCTAGTATTTTTGAGTTAAACGCGATAACGTTTTGATCACAAAGTTCTACGGGGAACGTTACACAACCATGAATACGGAAATAGAAACGAAAATACGAGAAGCTGTTAATGTAACGAATGTATATCAAAAAGAGCCTCTCAAAGCCCATTCTGGTTGTAAATTTACATTTGTTTTCAGTTTAATCTCGTGCTTGGCAATAATTTCGCATTAGAGTGCCATGGGATTGTACCAGTAGGCAGTGTTTGGAAGAAAGAGTTTTTTTGTTTAATTACTCGCACGTGGTTTGTTGAATTTATGACGGTATATAATAAGGGCCTCGATTCAACACTGTCGCTTGTGACAAAAATGCCATATTACATAACTTCAGCGTCAAATATACAATATACGACATAAGACTTAAAGAAAAAATACAAAGTATAAAAATTTTCACTAGTCAATTTGGTAAGTACAAATAATAAGAAAAATAAATAAACAATAAAAAAATAATAAAGAAGTATAAATCTGAAGCACCTTCTAGGAGCACTATCTACCTATATATGTTTACATCTGCCAAACTATGTATGGGAAACCTGTATATCAGCAGGCAGCGCTCATGTTCACAATTATGAATTGTGGTTTATCTACGACTATAAAACTAACTATAATAGAAGTAGGCAGAATTATACAGAACCTAATATAATGAAGGTAAATGACCTAATTAAGGTACTTATCACATCAGACAAAACAAATAGGCGCCTCGTGTACAAAAAGTTCCTTAGTTTCCGTTAGGTAAGCTTTTGTAACAAGTTTGTGTTTCCGTCCCTCCTAAGGAAAAGCTTGCCTATTGTATCCAATTTAGCAAAACAAATCTTAGTTTATTAGTTTAAGTAAGCATGTATGAATACATGGACATAGAAGACACAATGTTGCGGTTTTAAACGAAGTGCAGCAAAAGAATGAATGACAGTCACGTATTTTTTACACATATTTATCATTAAACAACCATGTAGGTACATAGTTAAACAATGTTCAACTATTATGCTTCTATACCTTGTGCCGCCCAAGAAAAAAATGCGAGATCAGCTAAACGCCCAGTGTGCAATGAATATTCCGAAAAAATATTAGGTCCAAACTGCTGTTCTGATGTTCACTGGGCTTTCAGTAAAAAATGTGATGTACATTAGGCGGCACGAGGATAAAGTACAATGCAGGTAAACTTACCCGTTAGACGGTGGTAATCTTCACAAGATAATACAAGAGCTTAGTTGAAAACGTCTTTTTTGCGTAGAGACCCCTCTACGCAATAAAGGCGAGGGCTCTACTCTTGCCTAAACGTTTTTAAAATTGCACGCCATCCAAAAACTTCAGGGTTGATTTAAGAACCCCCTCTCCGGCAGGCAATACTGAAACTTTACATTTACTGGCTATGAAGTTTATCAAGGTAAAACCAACAGCACTCTGTAAAAAACTCGTTTACTTTTTTTAAATACGGATATTGAATTCTGGCATCAGCATTGAGGAGTTGAGACTCATTAAATAAATATTTTATTAGTACCTACCTAGTTTCAATGGGAATTTTGCATTAACAAATTCTTGATCATCTCGGTTTAGGTAGCCCACTATTTCTCTAGGGTCTATATCGTCTGTCATAATTATTTAAAGTCATACATAATGTGTTTTAGATCATATTTCTATTTCTATTTCATAGTCATAAGTGATAACGTATTTTTTTAATAAACCTTTTCTTACCGCCCTTTGAAGCTGTAACGGTGCATAGCACCAACAGCAAAGCTCCTTCCAAAAAAAAACCCGTTTCTTTTTCAGGGTTTATAAATCAAACCTAGCCTAACCTAGGTTTGAGCCTTGGCTACACGTTAGATATTCAAGATTTTTTGGCAAGTTTACGGTTCCAGTGATATAAACAAAAAAAAACCGGCCAAGTGCGAGTCGGACTCGCGCACGTAGGGTTCCGTACCACTACATCTAAATAAATGTTCTTCTTTATTCTTTATTATATTGGAGTTTATTGAATGAAAGGTAAAATGCGGTTTAGGATTTAAACTAATTATTAGATCTCGTTCAAACCAATTTTCGGTGGAAGTTTGCATGGTAATCATCATTTATTATTTTTACATTTATCATTCCCTTATTTTAGAAGTTACGGGGGGGGGGGGGGGGGGGGGGGGGGGGACACACATTTTTCCACTTTGGAAGCGTCTCTCGCGCAAACCATTCAGTTTAGAAAAAAATTATATTAGAAACCTCAATATCATTTTTGAAGACCTATCCATAGATACCCGACACGTATGGGTTTGATGAAAAAAAATAATCGAGTTTCAGTTCTAAGTATGGGGAACCCCAAAAATTTATTGTTTTTTTTTCTATTTTTGTATGAAAATCTTAATGCGGTTCACCGAATACATCTACTTACAAAGTTTCCATAGTATAGCTCTTATAGTTACGGAATAAAGTGGCTGTGACATACGGACGGACAGACGGACGGACGGACAGACATGACGAATCTATAAGGGTTCCGTTTTTTGCCATTTGGCTACGGAACCCTAAAAATATGAATACCAATAACTATGTCATACTATTTCGAATCGCGTACTTTTTCGAATCAAATCAAATCTGAGAAATACTGAAAAAGTGCCAAATCTTAAGTACCCGATGTATAAATGTGGAAGAAGCGAAAGACATATAGCAGGATGGTAGCAGGTAGAAAGAAGTGGTCTCCTCCTACCCCTCATAATTATATCAACAATTACCGATTTTTTAATGGAAAACAACGGGCTCTCATTTCTCTAGCATAAAACGGCCTACAATTTTTTCCCCACGAATCCGTCTGCGTAGCAGTCGTTTATTGCTATTTCCGTGGAGAATGAACCCATTGTCCGTCTTCAGGATATAAATTTGAAATAGATACCCTGTTTTAAAACATCGCTCCAAACGTGGTCGGTTTACTAAATCTATGCGGACGATGTCGCGAGCAGAAGCTAGTTGATAGCATTTCGATTTCAAAATATGTCGGGCCGTTTAGTATAAAGGAGGTCAAAAAGAAACAGCTAAGATATAATGACATATATATTTACTTACTTACATAGCCTATAACCGAAAAATATTCTCCACCCTGAGCCACCCTCCTTCTTGGGGTAAGAAACCCTAGCGAACTTACTCAGGGCTAAGTTTTCCTATCTTAATCCCCAGATAAATTTATCTGACTGTTAAATTTATCGCTTTATTTTTCTTTTTTATAGGCTGGAAAGGCCAGAGCTAAACTAAATCTGATAGATAGTGTAGTTTAGAAATTTAAAAATCATTCATCTTAATTAACTAATATAAAGACATTTTTAGAGATAATTTTGTCGGTCTATGCATATGCATACTACGTACTAATACATACTGCGCCACATAAAGTTTGCGAAATCATAAAATACACATATTTGCGTAAATTCATCGCATTATTCAATATATTGCTTTTTTTGAGGCTTTATATTCCTGAAAGAACAAACATTTATAGTCAAGTCCATTCTTAATCAATTTAATTGTAGGTCTCTTGCTGCTAACTAAGCCAGCGCTCGGCGGAGTGCGGAGGGTCATTTACTTAAATAAAAGTCGCTCGTGCTCCCTTTTGACGAGTTTCTTGTGTCCAATTAGAATGACATAAAATAGCGGCCATTTCATAAAGTGTCTCTTAAATCTTTTAAAAAAGATGGATGGTGGAAGTTACCATTTGTGCCAACTTGAGGTCCGGAAAGAAACCACTAATAAACTCGCTGTTTAGGGTTGCGTGCCCAAACGGTGCCCGTCTGTCTATAACATTTATAGGATTGTATCTCTTGAATGCGGAATTTGTGTTGGTAGTCGGTTGAACTTTTTACGCAATATGGCGGATATCCTAAAAATATGTATACTTTTACAGGAATTTCATAACACAAGAACCTTGGGATTTTAACTTATTTTCCTTCTATAAAGTTATACTTACACAAAAGCGTCAAAGTTGGTATGATTAATGTATAAACTCTACAGTAAAAAAAGATTTACCTAAGATGTACTCGCGCTCAGGATCCAAGACTAACTTAAAAGAATCCGTAGTTTATTAACAATCATAAATGCAAATTTGAGAAGGTTTATTTTGTGGTGGTTTATTCCAACTCGTGTTCACTTCTTAGACTTTTTTTACATATTTATCAAATTAGAAATATAATGTGGCTATCCTTATTTACAGACCGCCTTACAAAACTACAAATTTACCCATCAAGTAAAAGAACATAAAATTATACGCCGCCTCTGCCTTTCTCGGATTCTGGACTCAGTATTTTACTCGGTTACATAATAACATGCTAATAGAAACATCTCCAGTGACTTGTGATGTACATCTGTCCGCTTGTATGTCTGTACTTAATAAGTCACGTTTGATTATCTAGGTAACAACGCATGACATCGATATGTAATTTAGTAAACTAGTAGAACTTGATCCGCCGCCTCTATTCAGAATCCGGCGAAGTAAGAGTCGGACACGGAGGGTTCCGTAATCTTGTATACATATAATTATTTGTTGCTATAGCGGCAACATATTACTTTACACAGCGATCGTTAAAAATGGCATTTATTGTACGAGGACCCCAGTTAATGTTGTTTTTGTTATTTTCTCCTTTAGCAGCAACAGCAATACACTCGCTGAGACAAGGACAAACAGACGGACAGCGGAAGCGGAAGTAGGTAATGAAAATCAATAAAGTACTTATTTTTCATACGGCAAATGTAATAACTTTTTTTTCTGTTTATTTTTTAGTTTGTTGTTTTCAGTTTGTGCAATAAAGAGTATAAAAATACTTACACATACATAGTACACTTGCTTTGCATGTACACACACTATACTTAGTGCAAATTTTTAACTTCTTTCAAACATACATACTTACTCGTATGTCCAGTCACGTGAAATATTATTTCAACATTGATTTTAGTAAAATTAGGCACTGAAATATTTAACACGCATTGAAGTAATCGAATAACATGTTCAATTAAAAGTAGTAACATGGTAGTAACTTGAAAAATGAACAAACAAACAAGTCAATTTTTCAATTTAAAACCTAAGGTTGAGGCAAATTCAAGCAACACTTCGAAATTATACTAGTTAGAAGCGGTAGGTACGATTTGTTTACGATTCTTAATTCAAATGTAGTTTTCATATCAATGTAACTTTACATTAATTACTTTTTAAATATTCCCATTATATTACATATAAAATGTTAATAAGCTGCAGAGATTTATTCAATATCGCTCTGTAGCATTGCCGCCTACCGCGAATTAATATTTAGCAATTAGAATAGCCAGCGAAAAGGTACGCGCCTCATTGTTATCTCGGCGGGCCACTCGTCGATTCATTCCATCGATTCCAGCTTTACAACAACATGCGAATGGAACGATTACGGTATTCCGTCTCTTTCGCAGCTCAATAAGAGCGAGTGGAACATCGCCTTTATTATCCGGAAAACGATTGTAAACTTATTAAATAACACGCCGCCCGCCCACGCCCTAGATAATAACACTACGCGGATTTAACCCGGCTTAGTTCGACGACACCCAATTTTGAACGCCATTAACATTTTATCGAAAACCTTACCGCATGATGAATAATCATTATAGATTAGTCTCGATATTTAGTTAACACTCAATATGTGATCACGCCATCGCTGATAATTCGAGCGTATCACCTAATATAAGGTTACAGCCATTGTAATGCGGCCTTTTAACTTTGAAGATACGCATTTGTTATTGAATGAAATGCTTTCAGGCGAAATGTGGTCGGCATTTAGCTGGTGCTACAATAAGTCGTTATCGTTATATGCACAAGGAGAGATGAGCACAGAGCGACGGCAATCAATCATAAGAATAAGAAGAACATAAATATTAGCTTTTCCGTCGTTACGCGTCGCGTCGTGCAAATGGAGATCCCAGGTAGATTCGCTGCTCAGTCAGAAGGAGGTAATGCCGACAGCGAGCTTGTTGAAAGCGCGGCGTCACGGCTCCGAGCTTTATCTAATGTTCACTCACATAAAACGCTTTAAACAATCGCAGCTTTCACGTAGTCGTAGACCATAAACTGCTGGAATATGAACAGTCGGTAAAATGGACCTGAACCATCATTAAACTGTGTCACACTGACGACGGTATAAATCAAATCGTAAGAATTGACAAACACTTACTGTGCCACAGTTCTTGGATGGGTCGTGGTTCAATTTTACCGATTTTATAAGATATTATATATTATTACAATGTATTATAATTTAATAATTCAAAAGTAGTTTTATTATCCTTCCAGTTTCACCGTTATAGTTATTTTATACCTAGTTGTTGAATTTAAACGTGAATTGATAGGTATATTTAGGCTAAAAAAATAATAATTCAGAAATATCAAAATATAAAGGGCTTACTCGTATTTAAAATTGTATTCACGAAGCAGTATCCAATTGTTCAATCCCATAATAGACGCTCCTAAAAGCGTAGATTTTTGTACACTCTGCATAAAAAGGTAAGTTATGTATGGCTGTTTCCTTTCTTACCGTACTCCTGACCTGGAAATAAAACTCGTAGCCCGCGGCATAGATTTTAGACTTGTAAACTCGTGAAATTAAAAAACCCTTTCCACTTCTTTAACTTCAGTTCCGTGCCTGTACAAGGTTTTTGACAAAATAAGAGCTTGTATGTGTGAAATGTCCTAATTCCATCAAGAGCATATTATACGCAGTATAGTTAACGATAGTAATCACTTTGTCACTTTTATGGTAGTTTTAACACTACCTTAAAGCGATTAAGTACACTACTGAGCATTTATTTAAGTATAACGCTGACTCTACCTTATACCGATAAACCTTAACGATACGAAAATGGCTAGCTGTAACTTCGCACCCGCGTGAACCTCTTCTAAGAAAATGATTCTAGGGATATATGCGCGACGTACCTATAGTATGTAAAAGTGTATATAGTAAGTATATCTCCCAACCTAATCGTACTTAATGGTGTTTATTCAAAGCTACGTACTTCTTTTGTTTTTGCAATGGAAAAAGCAAACCACTCGTAAGGTCACTTGATTGCGAGCGATCACTGCCGCCTTTGGGAAATTGTTGAAATCAGATTGCTTCTGACTGTGCAGTGCTAAGTAGGTATCTTACCCATTTTCTCCTTGCAACTTGGAGCCGAAAATAGAGCTTTCCAGGTTGTAAATTTGAACTAATAGATACCTTACTTATTACACATTTATAGGTTTATGAACAAAGCTTGAGTGTTTGTAATTTAAAGCAATAATGGCATTATCTTGGGTCGCAGCACAGCGCTGCGTCGCTGGAGCATCACTTAGACTTAAGTCAAGTTCAGTTAATGCAGACTCGTACCTAAAATAAACTACAATGCAACGACGGCAAAGTCGAGAGTTGGTTGCACCTCTAAATGTAATAAAGACACTGATAGTGAGTTTTAGCAGATCAACTAAGGCAAAATATTAAACAGAGACGTCTAAATTAATATACTTACTTTATACGCGGAGCAGCTGTACCTAAAGTTGTTTATTTATTTTCACTGGAGGGCCATAAAATACATCTTATCCCATGTTTATTTGACAAATACATACATTTATGGCGGGAATAAAACAGAGATGAGATGTCTGTAATTTGTTTTATGGAAGCTGGTATTGCTTTTTTCTAATTACGGAGTGGAAAGACATTTTGACTTTGCGTGGTTTCAGCAAGATGCCTTAGTAACTAAAATAGGAATACACTATTTTTCTATTTCTAGGGTAACAGATGTTGTAGGTAAAATAAGTTTTTAGATAATATATTTCTGCGAATGTCTCCTTAAATACAATAGGCAAAGTCCAACCATAACTTGAAAACGTCAAAGGAGCGAGACATAGTTTGCAGTTTGCTGACTTCACGGTCCTTCACGGAGCGGGCTTTCAAAACGCTATGCGAGAACAATTAATAAACGCATCGGCATGTGGAAGTGATGAGAGTTCCATCCATCCATGTCAGAGACAAAGGCACCATGCCTACATCCGTTTAGTAAGAAATAATTGGCAGGACAAGTTTATATTTGTGTTGTTCAACTATTGCTTGTTGCTTGGACGTCATTGCATTAAAGAAGAAGTTATAACTTCTACAGAGACTCCAGAAATTATTTTTATAAAATGATGATCTCTATGTAGCTGGATCTCATGCGTAAAATTATTAATTGTGGGCACATTGTCATCACAAATAAAATACAGTTTCCACTTTTCACACCGAGTGTTTGTAATTTTAAATCGGCTGTATTAGGTGCGCCTCAATCCGTAACTACAATCTTGTCACAAAGGGACACTTCTATGGTGTCGATTACAACTTTTTCAACACGGATGTTTGGTAAAATGAGCAGGGAAATCCGACTTGTATTTTATCAATAGAAGCATCGCAAAGTCTGCAGTGACCCTGGTGGAGATTCCAGCGGAGGATCACCGGTCAGCCCTTATCAATCAGGCGCGGTCATTAGCTGGTGAATCCCTTCGTTATTTAGTCATTTTAATAGCGCTAAATATAACCTTTGAGATAGCTCTGTCGAGTTGACCTAAAGCTGTTCATTATGGGTTTGTTATTTATTTAAACAGACATTACTAAAAGACGTTTTAATGAGGTCTCACGTGTACTATTGAATACTAAAGAAACGTATACAAATACCCTCTCGAAATAATGAACCTAAAACACTAAAAATAAATTATATGGAAACAAAAATCGGCTTTCCGGCGGTTCAATTAAACTATTACATTTCGTGAGTACATTTTGCTGCACCAATATACATTTAGTTATTCGCGAGAGCAGGCCATGTGTAAAGTTACCCCGTTTATTGGGTAGATTTCAAAAGCACTTTATATCTAATTGGCCACGTCAGTTATTTTGGTAGAATGACGAACGCATAAACAATTATGTCTGAAATTCGAGGGTATTTTTCAACAACACGTGATATTATCAGAAGTTATGTATGTATTAAACACAGAAATTTAAATACAATATTTGCAGAATACCAATGTATAAAGGCTATTAAAGGGTCTTTTCTAGCTAACCTTTGTTAGTGATTGAAGAAAATAAGAAAATCAGAATGTGGCAACGAGTACACATAATATATGTAGGTATTTGGCTTTTTTAGGGTAACGAAGTCAAACTAGGAACCCTTATACACCCTGTTCAGACTTACTTGTCTTACTTATAATTATGGTAAACAACTTTCTAACCTCTAAATTAAATGTTGCTAAAACAGCTGTTTTATCGTAAATAAATTAAAGTGAGAATACATTTTGGACAACACTTGGCCAATTTTTTGTCCGTGATTGCTTTATTTTAAACAAAATACCTAGTTGTTTCATACAAAAAGATTTTTAAATTTCGCCATGTCCCTCTGTCCGTGGTCTAGCTCAGAGACTCTTAGCACTAGGAAGCCGTAATTTGGCATTGTACATTTACTTAAATGACGCCGATAAAAAGTAAACGTATTTTTTTACAATGCGTGCTTGTTATTATCAATTTTTAGAATGGGGACTTAGGAAATATTGAAGTCGAAATGTGTAATTAGCTAGAGTTGCGTGTTAGAAAATTTGTTCACAGTTGTTGTTTTCCGAGATAGGGTTTTAAATGTTTGTAGTAACAGTGTCGGAAACCTACATTGAGCATGGTCCGACATGCTCTTGGTCGGTTTTTTTCTTCCCATTCAAAGTCTTTTTTTCCATACATACATACATAAAATCACGCCTGTTTCCCAGAGGGGTAGGCAGAGACGACTTCTTTCCACCTGCTACGATCCTGACAAATGTCTTTCGCTTCTTCCACATTCATACATCGAGTCATGCACGCACGTCGGTTTCGGGTACTTAAGATTCGGCCCTTTTCCAGTATTTCTCCGATTTGATTCGAAAAAGTACGCCTAGGGCGGCCTCTTCCGACCCTTCCACTCACTTTCGCTCTGTATATCTCTTTCGTCAATCTTCTTTCATCCATCCTTTCCAAATGACCGAATTCAAAATTCCATTCCCAGTTAAAATCTAAAAGCTTTAAAATTTTAGTTAAACAAATGTTAACAACAATCCGAATAACTTGTCAATGCATTTAATTTAAAGTATATGATATTGCTCGTAGATATGACTGTGAATTTGTAAGCATATTTCATAAATGGCATAGGTAAGTAAATGGTTTTTGAATGCCATGCATTATGAAACTCTACAAAACTGTCTCGCCTTTAAAAACACGTACATACTCGCGAAAAAATATCACGACTCCTAAAAAGCTTTTAGTGTTTTCAATTTAGAAATGCGCCAATTTACGCAAACTCCCGTCAAATAAGGGCATAGGAGCCCAACCGATATTTCACGACGAAACGAATACTGTCGCTTTACAAAGCGAAGATTGACCACACGAGCAGTATTGCTCACACATCCCTGGGCTGGGACTCTCAATAAATATTAATTGCTTCCCTTTGAGTCTACAGAGACGAGCTATTTGAATCTTCAACGATCCCAATATAACGGAACGATTGGAGGAGCCTTTAAAGCTGCGATGGCAATTTGAATCTCTCTCTGGGACGGTGCTCTGAGGAATTGTTCGGCTTGGAGCCTGCCGATAGCAATCAGCGATTTTACTATCAAACCATTCTTCACCGAAGAAGAGTGCATCATTATTACTCTGAACCATTAAAATCAACTACAGTTCATTCTGTTATAAATCAAAAACGTGGCTTAATCGCGTATTTTTATGGCAATCAGAATATTCGCGAGCCCTCAAGCCACCTGATGGTAAGTGGGATCTGAGACCCATAGACATTTGAAATCTCAAGACTACAATCTCAAAACTGCAATCCTAAGACGTCAAATGCATTGCCAACCCTGAGGACTGAGATGGAATGCCTCTATGCTAGTAATTTCTCCGGTTGTCTTATCCCCACACAGCAATGCGAACACTGCTGCTTGGCGGTGGGATAAGATATGTAATCTAATGGATAAGATAATATACGTCAACACTAAATCCGCGGACACTGTGAGTGTTGTGTGCCGGTCAGAGTGTATTCCGATAAAATAAAACAAGACGCAGTTGCAACACATAATTATAATGTTTGTACGCAATTGGGATAGACCAAAAAAACAACTCACCGCTTTTACATTCTATTTCAAACGAATAGATAATTTTAAGAGACCAATTTCATTAATTTTGTATTTTACCCAGTAGTTTTGTTTTAATATCTTTATTTATTTAGCAGACATGTTATGGATGACATCATTATTTTGAATTTGGGTTGCTATTTTCTAATAAATTACAGCAATTGAATGATACCTAATAATAAAAAGTGATTGTAATAGTGTATTAGATTGTAATAGTCTATTTCAAGCCGTTTTCGCCTAACCCGAAAGATACACCTACCAGGGCATCACGCCGAAAACGAAAGTCAGACAAAGGTTAAATATTCTCTTGTCGAAATATCCGAAATAGATAAATATTTCAAAAACTTACTAATGCAGAACAGCTTTAAAACTCTGTTCTTAGAAATGATTTTCGAATTAAAGTAATTGTAAAAAATATGAACAATCCCAATTAGGTAAGTTCCGTTTTAGATTTATAGCAGTACCTATGTTTGAACGTCGCGAAAGCTTTATCTTCCTCGTAGGTACCTACATACTTACCTAAAAAATATGAAATGCACTTTCCTGTGTGGTGTTTCCATTGTCCTTAACGTGCTGATAGACGCGCACATTCCCTCATTTTAGCCATTGTCTATCTGCACCATTAGCCTCCTTGAAACCAGACTTAAAAACTAATACTTCTAGACTTAAATTAAGGAAGGAAATAGTGCATTGCAGTCGTTTATGGGTGACAGTGACCGCTTACCATCATGTGGCTGTTGCTAGTTTGATTTTGACTACTATAAAAACAATGGTAGATTAGACACAGTATAACAAGCTTAGAAAACGCTTTCTTCAGGTCTCTAATCTAATCTTCTGCAACATTACTTGACGTACTTGTATTTATATTAATTGCACATGTTTACGTAGATATACATCACAAACACAAGAAATCAAACGCGTCAAGATTCGAAGGAATAATTTGCCGTCGAGATTGAAATTAGCGACGTAGCTTGTAATTAATTCGGTTTTCCCATTTCTGCCGTAAGTGATCTCCTTGTGATCACGCCGCCTCGGCGCGTGAAATGAGTCTAAATATAGGCCATACTATTATGCAGCCATCTTCCTTAACTTTTGAAAGATAACCTGCAATAGTTCATTTTACTTTATCAGTTTATCTAGCTTCTCGATGGGTGATGAAATAAAACAGTTAAAGGAGTATCACTTGGAGAACTTGTTTCTTAATTCATGTTGTTTTTTGTTAAGTGTGTCACTTTCCGTCTCTTCACCTAGCGGTTCCAACGGAAGATCAGTGCTGGCTTAGCGATTGCTGAGTTGGGACCGTTTCGCAACAATTTCTCTGTCTTGTTCTTTTTTGGATTTATGTGATGTAATATTGTATTGTTGCGAATAAAAGTATCTTTATCTTTATCTTTACCTATCTTTATACGTGTCGAGTGCAAGATTGCATAATTAAGTTTTGTACCCTTTGTAACTTTGTCAGTATAAACTTAATTGAACACCTTCTGTTTACCTACATATAATATGCATGCAATGTGCACTGTTAGATGTAATGATGTCCCTGTTCTTTTCGATTATTTCGGGGTGTTCCCAAACGCCGCGTTTTATGCATGGCATGTTGCTGTTAAGTGACTCACACTGTGTGAAATTTTTAACTAGAAAACTCTTTCAAAGGTATTTCCTTGCTTTTATTGGATAAATCTCTATCATAAAGTGACACGGTTTTATCCAAACGAAAAATGGGAAAAAGGCTTTTGGAAAATCCGGTACACATATTTTCAACGATACGTGTCACGAGGTAAACATAAGGCCGAAACGTTTATTGATTCGTTTTTTACTTAGCTTATATGAGTGTTCCACTACTGGGCAAAGCGCTCTCCTCCGTGGTCTTCATAAGTCTCTATTTGGTGCCTCTTCCGGTCAGTTTCTGAGGAATGCCTCCGGGCCCTGACCAAAATAAGTTGCTATCAAATTTTAGTACCTACCTACTAAATACAGACACGGGGCAAATATATCATACACATTATAGAAGGTAAAACTTTGTGCTCGGAGTACTGCAAATGCAGTACGAGAAAAATGTAGTTTTCTTTTCAGCTAAACGATAAGAGGAGCGAGTTATGTAGAATAATACTTACACCAGGAGGGCAGGAGCATACAAACTTTATCGAGACAGGCGCGCGGAAAATGAATCTATATAATTTTATCGCAATTTATTTGTGCTGGATTTGAATTTGATTGATCAGGTAAAAATTGGTTTTTAATAAAAAATGTGCTTTCTTTTTACATTAATTATGAGCCGTCAGCTGTTTGTGCATAAGAAAGTATGATATCGAGTGAGACGCAAACACAAATCCGAAACGTTTAAAGAGTTATTGCAATGTAAGTACCTACTTATCAATCATTGTTAAATTTAAAAAATCTCTCAGAATAATAAAGAAAATTAAATACTTTACCGGCAAATAAATTGCTTCATGAAAACACAAACACTGCCAGCTAATCACAAGCATGGATTTAATTTCCAATAGAAAGAGAGAAATTGGGACAAATTTATTTAAAGGAACGTGTTCGTTTCCTAGTCAATTTGTTAACCTTTGGCAGCATGTCCGTCCATAATATCCATATTGGCCCTTATTAAAGACGAAATTATTTACAAAAAATGTCGCCCTCGCTTTTATTGCTGACGTTTACGTATAAACTTTAACTCACTAAATATCACATCACGCGTTAATTGTATCGAGTAAACCCATGGATTTTTCTCCTCACAGGTTATTTATATTTCATAATACCTTATTATAAAGTCGGCACGTTTCAATCAATTTATTTTCTTTGTGCAGATAGATGCAAATGCAGTTTGTTTTCAGAGCGGGCACCAACGCTAAATTAAAAATAGCACTAATAAGCACTCACTAAGCTTCACAGGAAACGGCTTTCAGACAAACAGATTAAATATTATAGGTACATTTAATGTGTTTGTTACTACTAAATACATTTAATGTCTTTGCTTCCAAATCAATTAATGAGTAGGGACCTAGTTATACTTGGCAAAAAACCGGCCAAGTCCGAGTTGAACTCGCGTGGAGAGGGATCCGTACAATTATAATTTTTTATACGGTGCTTTTTAAATTAATATAAAATATCACATTTTAAATCCTCACAGTAAGACACGAGTTAACTACTACTAGCGCTATCTAGTGGTGTTTTAGTGAACTATTTTCTGTAAGTGAACGTATTATATTGAGTTTACTAATTTATATTCAATTGAATCCTGTAATCTAAAAGCAATTAACTATATTTTGTATTTTGTTCAAAATTTTAGGCTCACAATCAGCCGTTTCGGAGATCAGTGGGGGAATGGTAAAATTTCGTCTTCTTTCATGAATAAAATCAAAACTATTTTGTTTTAAAATAGTAATAACAAAAATATATTTGAGATCCTCATTATGAGCCCTTTCCTTTGATATATGACACCGTACGGATTCCATAAGGGTTCTGTTTTATCATTTTTCGTACGGAACCCTAAAAATAATAGTATTTACCTGTGTCTACAAAAAGCTCCCTTTTGTGATTCTGTATGTCTTACATAAGGCGTTCGTGGTAATTACACCTATTTGATATATTATGTACAGTAAGGGAATCTGAATGACGTACCTTTTTATGTCTTATTCCCATTACGATAAGAGCGAAAAATTACGTCTTTCAGTTACCCTTACTATTCATACCAGGGAGAATGGTGGCTTTTCGTTAAATGACTCGGCCTTTAACTTCATACTGGTTAAGCAACTCGTTTCTTCTACGCGTTAGTGAGGGTCCTGCTAATTGACAGCCACAAATAATAAATTAACTTTTTTTTTTTACTCTAACAGCAGTTAATCAAATTTCAATTGATTTCATAGGAAAAAGGTAAATATATAATTTACTTGAATACTCTGCTAAAAAACAAGTAAGCATACAACGTATGTACAAAATTGTTATTAGGCTCATAAATTATTTACTCTACTCCTCGCTCGTTTCTTTGTCAATGTCTGAATAAATTTTGACAGTGCGAGAATTGTGTTCCTTAAAATAAATATGGGCTAAACAGACCTTCTCGAAAGATGTTTTTTCACATTATAAGGAGAGAAACTGGAGTGTTTTAATCGCATTTTGTTATTAGGGCTGTTCCAGCGGACGTTTTATTTTTATGCGCATTTTTGACAGCTACAAATGAAATAAAGAAAACGCATGAAATGACATAAAGAGGACTTCTGAAATTATTTAAAATACACTGTGATAAACTAATACAATAATCACTTGCACCCAGTATAGCGACGAAGTTCAGACGACCCAACTTGCTGATATTTCTATTTGCAGGGCGCGAGCTGGCTGAATAAGTCCAGTTTAATTTGTTTTTCCACAACACAGCACCGCGGGCAATAACCGCCTCTTGAGATTATTATCTGATGGCGTTCTGTATTATTATTGTTCTTATCAATCTTGGCATTTATGGCATTTATATTCGAAACTAGACAAAGACTGGTAACGGTAAATAGTATGGCACACGCTTAAAGTTTATGTAACATTTACTGTAATGGTATCGAGTAATAGTACTAATAGGAAATGTCACTTGTGGACTCTCCTGCACGAATCGTATGACAATCCAGGAGTCAAAGACGAACGTACGTACCTGTTACAGTACCTGTACATATACAGTGTGTAAATGGTATACGAGCGTTCCTTTTAACTGTGGTTAGTATAACCCCTACTGAGCACATTTAGGCAGCTTTTGTTAAAATTAAATTTGAAAAAAAATAACCATACAAAATAATTTAACACGTAATGTATAACGAAAAGTGCAATTAATTAAACATTACGGTACTTACCTGACAGATAGACTTCGATGTACATTGCGGGTCGATAGTATGTTCAAAAATCAATAACGGTGTATACGTTAGCGTAATCAAAATAATTCTTTCTGTTATTGATTAGTAGAGTCTTAATCTATGTCCAGTTTTAATAAACGCCCGTATACCATTTACACACTGTATAGACTGTAGAACTCAATATATACCTCCTTTTGGTTCGTGCCACTCACAAATGTAAATTCCTTTTTTTTGCTAAAAGTGCCGTACTTAATTATTTATGTAACCCATTTGCAAACATAAGTAAGCATCCATTTAAAACGTTATTTGTTTATCTAATGTCTAATGAAAAGTATATGTTAAAATAGTTAATTATATAAATATTGAGTAGTAAAATAACAGTGGGGCTAGACAAGTTGCCATCGAATACAAACGCTAGCGTTTGGTGATCACCTATCGTTTTGCGTTGTCAAAAATGAAAAAGCAGCCAAGTGGCCCTTAGATAACGCCCCGCCCCGCTGAAAAGTTTACGTGTGAGAAATTTAACAAATCGGAATTAGTCTGTAAGAAATCCCGTAATAAGTAATTCTGAATGAGAAATGTAAACAACCTGACTTTACTTGAGCTATGCACTGGCGGTTTGGGAAGTGCAGCGTATTAAAGTCAAAACGCTTTCTCAACATCTTCGGGTTGCTGGTAGTGCAGGAACTCTAGGGGTATAACGCTAAAGAACAATATTGTTTAGACGTGGCAGTACACCTTTATTTGGTTTTACACTGCCCATACGTAGTTTTAATTGCCATTAATTAATTACACTCCTTATTTAAACCTGTTGTCGATACTTATGCACTTGTCCGTCCGTCCGTCTGACCGTTTATTTGAAACGGCTGAAGCAATCGGGCTGAAATTTTGAACAGATGTAGTCTTAAGTGATCCACACAAGGCCTCATCATTATAAAATAAGAATTATTCATTCTGGTAACCAACAAAAAATAAATAATCGAAAATAAATGCTTTAGCCTATATTTGTATACTTATGCAAAGTCAGCGAATCCGTTGCCAAAACTGCTTTTTACTTAATATGCAAGGGATAGTAGACCTTATTTGGCTTACGGTAGGTATCTGTTTAATGTAGAAGACCATTAAGAATCTCGATCATGCTAATGTCTGTAAGGAATGCCTTTACGGTTTCGATGAATCGAGTCAATTTGGCCCAGCTGGAGGAGGCGGGGCTCCCCGGTGGCGGCAACCTCGAGTCACACACATGACTACCTTTTGCTTTAGAAGGCGTAAAGCGATGAGATTTTTTAATAAAACACGTCAGCGCACGCAATTATATTCCTTAAAGTTTAAATGACTACCTATCTTTTCTCATTTACTTAAATGTACATAACTGGTTGCTTTAAAAATTGGCATAAAAATTAACTTCATCGGTGAATATTTTGAAGTTCACACATAACAGGCATCAGCGACTAGGAAAAGTAGGAAACAAAGAAGTATATTGACAATGATGTTTTGGCTCGCATGGTATTTTTCAAGCTCATAACCATGTCACAATGTTTCACTAACAAGGCGAACGGCAGACACAATTTTTACGAACCTTTTATCTCTGCACAAACATAAATCTTATTTGTTGAAAAAGCGAGAGTCGAACCCATAAGTACCTTTCAAAAAATTACTTCAAAGAAAAGTTTGACGTTAAGAACATTCGCAAAGCGTATTGTATTTTTGCAAGGTAAGCACGAATTTTACTGACCTAAATAATAGTCCTTCTCATGATAGGAACTTGTCAAACCCTCTCAGTAAACTTAATTAGATTATGGCGCCGATTTGGATCAGTGATCTCTAATTTTTAATATTTGTTAACCTCAATATAACGTCCAATTCTAGGGAAAAACTGCACTTAAAGATTTTTTCGTTTTCAAAAGCAAGGCCTTGGTTCCTAAGAACAGTTAACCCTCTCTTATAGTTTCCGAATTCCCCTTACAGATCCATTTAAAGTGCCCTTTACCTATATACCCACAAACTATAATATAGTTAGTGTGTGGGCATCGATACACAAATTGATTACTTCGGCCGTCGTATGCTTCTGTCGCAGCCCAAACAAATGGCTCGCCACCCGAACCCAGGGGACACCTTGACGGGTAATACATATACCTAAGTCACCAATATAACGTTTGCCGGGACGGCTTTACAAGAATATATGCGACTTCAAGGAAGGTCTAATACATCAATTATTTACATGCACCACCACTCTTGGGTAATTCGAGTTTTATATATGACATGATAAACTTGAATACCAGTTGTTGCTCCCAACTAGTATCAGCGATCCTTGTTAAAGGACAGATAGCAGCAGAAGTAGGAACACAGTATAAGAGCTCAAAATTATCTATGCAAGATTCTATTATCAAGACAATAAGAGCGTTTGTAGATGATTTTGAGCTCTTGACTGTCGACCTACTTCTGCTGCTGACTTTACCTTATAGCATCTTAAACTCAGAATAAATTGTTTAAATGATCTCGCTTTATTACGCCTATTTCAAAAGTCACATCGCTTTGAACTGAGTGAAACCTAAACAGTGTGCATCGTACGTACTCTACGAGACGCATCGGTTTGCATCATGCTAAAGTGCATCCTGTCTAATGTTGATGCACCGAATGATGGAATGGCCTAAATATTTATTTACAATTGGAACAAGACCGCTTTTCTAAGCTCGTGTAAGTTCTTAAAATGTTGGTAGTTCATTTCGTACAAGATGTACGTTAACTTAGCATAGGTTTGAATACTTTAATTATTATTCAGTGTCCTAATTACGAAGGTCGATCTGAAAGTTCAAAAACCAGGCAAGATTATGTCCGATAATGCTCAGTGTAGGGTCCCGCAGCAGTTACTACAAACAAATTTAGACCTTGCGACATACTTAACTATGCTGTTGTAAAACTGTTATCCCCATACATCGACATAGGTCGCGGTCAGTTTAGCAACACCGCAAATAAGTTTTCGGTAGGTATAAACATTTAAACCGTTTGTAGCTCAAGAAACAATGAAGTATTCTTAGTCGTGATAGTTTTCCTATTCAATTCATTATATGTGCTTTCATTTAAGATATTTTTTACATTTGTAGTAAGTACTTATAGTTTTGGCTGTAGTGCCCCCCTCTACATGGGACACTTGACTCTAACAAAAATGAGTGCTTTAATGCTTAATATTTCATAATTGGACCCCTTGATCAAAAAACGTTTTTACTAACCTGCAATAGCTTCGAAAGACCTATTCAACGACACCCCACACTACGGGGTAGACGAGAAAAAAAACATGCCAGGATGCGAGCGCAGTATGTTAGGTGTCAAAAGGACAGATCGCATCCGGAACACCACACTACGCTCTAAAACACGCATAGCTGACGTAGGAGAAAAAACCGCCAGGCTTAAGTGGGATTGGGCCGGTCACGTCTGCCGCATGCACCCGGACCGGTGGGCTAGCGTAGCCACCAAGTGGGTGCCGCAAAATGGGCGGCGTAAACGGGGCAGGCCTAGACGGAGATGGCGGGACGACTTGGACGCATTCCTCAACAACTGGCCGGAAGAGGCACCAAATAGGGACTCATGGAGATCAAGGGGAGAGGCCTTTGCCCAGCAGTGGGACACTCATACAGGCTAGGAAAAAAAAAAAAAAAAAAAAAAACAGATACGTGCAGGGCAGGTAGTACACAAAAAAAAAAAATTCAAGATTTATTTTACCACTTTGTTGTCGTGACTAATATGTATAATGTATATTCATGCCAAATTACAGCTTTCTAGTACTAAGAGTCTCTGAACTAGGCTGCGGACGGACGGACGGACGGACGGACGAACGGACGGACATGGCGAAACTATAAGGGTTCCTAGTTTGACTACAGAACCCTAAAAACTGGGCAAGATTATGTCGGACAATGCTCAGTGGAGGGTTCCGAAGCTAGCTGTTACTACCAATAGAAAATTCGCTCGTAGGTATACGAACGAATTTTATACGCAACACGCAATTCTACCGAAAATAACTCGAAAACTAAAAATTGATAATCACACACACACGATGTTATAATGGGAAAATAATAGTTTTACCTTTGTTGTACATGATGGGAGCTACTAAAAAAAAATGCTCAAAGCTTTATTTTACAACTGTCAGCATAATTTAAATGTATAACTTTACTGTGCCAAGCTCTAGCTTTCTAGTAACCAAAAGTGTCTGAGTAAAACCGCGGACAGACGAACATGGCAAAACTAAAGTTCCTTGTTGAAATTATGTACGGAACCCTAACAACTACCTACCCGGGAAGCACAAACGAGGTTATTATTAAATTTTCTCTGCTCTAATTTTAGCTGGGCAAGACCGGAAGTTGGCTAGCAATTATTAGATTAAGTTACCCTCATAGGTAGCGGAGCCAAGTGGCGGATATTAAATTATTTAAATAGCTGGCTATTACAATTTGCTAACAGTTCGACGCGAATTATTTGGTAACGTTTTAATATGGACAGGGGCGCGACGTCTCAGGGTCTCGGCCGTTTGGGAAAAATATGTTTGGTCAAAAATAACATTTCCAAAAAGATAATTGTCGCCGCAGCTGTTTACAAATTGTATAGTGACCAGTGTAACCTAACCTAGCCGAATTAATAGAAAAAAAAGATAAATGCAACAAACAATTGTTTCCCTATCAGCAAGCACCAACACACCAATGTAAACAAAAATTCGCCGCTAAGCATATAATAAATGATACATGCCAGAAACTAGGAAAAAAACGGGTTCATTATAAAATAGAAATGACATTTAAAATGCAAAGCAGCCTAAACACCTCGGTTTTGCGAATAATTCCGTGTTGACCTACATTTCACAATTTTCGCGTCTGCAACGCGAGAGTAATGCCGAGCGGAATTCGTCATTTTTATAATTTATCAACAGGCAGCTTTACCTACTGCAAATGGCGTCTTCAAAGTTGACGTTAAATTGAATCGACTTTTTGAGGAATGAGCACTCACGGCGGGCGACGCAGGGCGGTTGGTTACAACACTACATATACTGTACCTACCACTAATACTTATACTAATACTAATAAGCCACTTTGTTCATATAAGAAACGCACTTATCGATACAGACTAATAACAGTTGGGTTGCCTTCTTCCTTTACTAGATAAAGACAAAACTTGGCAACCGATCGCTCACAATATTATTTAGATTTTGTCGATAATAGGTCCGTTAATTAAAAAACTGTAACGTTATCCTTTTGGATATTACCCAGCCGTTCACTACCCTAACATCTCCATTCCCTCCGCGGAATTCCGACCGAAACTTAACTTGGCGGTCTTCCTGTAGGGTCAGCGATATAAGGGTTTCCTGAAGCATTCTTCATTCCAATTTTCCGCCCATGTTTGGCTCATCTACTTCCATATTCCTTTTTTTTTCAAATAAATATACATAAATGAACGATACCTCCCGTTACGGTTTTTTTCTTTTGTCATAGGAAATTAGTATATTTTAGAGCATGTTTGACAAAATAAAATTACTTATTAGTAAAATTACTTAACTTACCCCAAACTTATAGCACTACAGGGTTGGGCAGATTAAGTGTCCTAGTTAAAAAAAGCCATAAAATTAAAACAAGACAGATTTTTTTTAAATTTATCACGTTTTTATTTTTAGCGTACTCTATACTTAAAAAACTAATTCATAAGTTCAAATCGCTCGCCATCAGCTTTAATAACTTGACGCATTCTTCCATAGAATGCATTGCGCGCGGCACGCACTACCTCGTCTGGTATTTCATCCCATATCTGACTAATCGATGCTTGAATGAGTTTAGATTCATGCCCTGTGTGCTCCCAATCTTGCTCAGCGGGTTACTAATGTCTTGCACAAAATTTATTCGCACATTTTCGTTTCGCATAGCAACCATTGGCACAATCATCATTTCGAACAATTGCTTTTTGCCTAAAGGACAATGGGAAAATTTGTATGGGCACTGTCCCCCCGCACCAACAGTAACGGGATGCATGTCTATATGTTTATAAGGACCCAAAAAAAGACAAAATACTTATTTTAGTAGCAAAATCAATGGGATTTTTTTAATGAAAACAAGGGCCAAATAAGGCAAATCATCCATATATGTGTTCATTTTCAAACAAATTCCATACGATACGATTATGGTTTTCCAAGAAAACCCCATACATCTGGTGATCGTCTCCATAGTAAAAGTACATAATGTTGCTGAGATCTATTAAATGAGACATGTTTCATTTCTGTTGGTGGGGGGGGACATTTCTGCCCATGGTCCTTTCTTGGCACACTATCATTTCGCACAATTTTCTTTGGCAGAATAATACATTGGCATAATGTTGATTAGAACAATACTCCTAATTTTCTGGCAGCGATTCGGTTATGTGCGGGACGCAGTTTCAACCTAACCTAACCTAGTTTTCTGGCAGCGATTCGGTTCTGTGGGGATGTAGTTTTAACCTAACACCATATTGTGCTACAGAAAATTCTGCGATATAAAATTCGGCGGAATACATATTGTGCTACAGAAAATTCAGCGGTATAAAAGTCGACGATAGTAGTAGTATGCTATTCAAATTTGTGCCAAATGAATATTATGCGACATAATAATTGTGGTAAATATATAATTATGCGATAGTATCATTCGGCTGAAAGTAATTGTGCGAAAACGGTTATGCGAAGTGTATTTCGGACAACAGAGATTGTGGAAGATAAGGGGTACCCTTGCTCAGCATGTAACCCCATATCGAAAAGTCCAAAGCATTCAAATCCGGCGATGATGCAGGCCATTCTTGCCAAGGTATAAAATCTGTCAAATTTGTTCTACACCAGTCTTGAGTGCGTTTAGCTTTGTGAGATGGGGCACTATCTTGTTGGAAGCAGTAATAGTCGTTTCCATATAATTTTTGAGCATTTTCTAGCAAATGACCCTGTAACACGTTCTGGATGTAATAGTCTTGGTTAATTTTGACACCTCGATCAATAAACAGCAGCGGTAACTTGTCTCTAGGCGATATCGCACCCCATACCATGACAGCTGATGCACTCTGGAACCGTTGTACGGCTAATTTGTTCACAGGAATATCCTTCAATGAAGCATCATAGACACGATCGTTTTGTTGGTTGTGACTGTCTTGTAACTGGAACATCTTTTCATCGGAAAAATTAATATCATCGCCGTCGTGCCAAGCTAGCAATTCCCTACATTTTTTCACTCTAGCTTTTTTCTGGGCATCTGTTAAGCCATGAATTTTTTGTTTTTTGTAGGCCTTTAGCCCAAGATCATATTTTAAAATACGACTCATTGTTCGACGGGATATTTTCATATCTTTAGCAAGTTTGCTTGCACTTCGAGCTGGATTTCGTCTAATACGCTCACGAATATTTTTAATGATGTTTTTGGTGCGAACAGATGGCTTTCTCCCAGGTTTGGGCCTGATTTATAAAGATCCCGTTTCTTTGAATCGCTTGACGGTCCGCGATATAAACCTTATATTGATATTTAAATGTTTCAGCGTCTTCAATATCTCACACGGTCGGTATTTTTTCTGGTAAGTACAAATCGCACACGAGCTGGCGTTTCGCGTCCATTGTTGAAAACAATATAAAAACAAAATATATCAAGCTGACGTGTAGAAATCATAAAGAAGGTTAATTTGTCAACAAAAAAATAATAGGAAGTGAATAAGAAGTTTAGTTATATTTAAGTAAAAAAGCCGTACACAACTAGGACACTTAATCTGCCCAACCCTGTATTTCCAAGCGTTCCATTCCACGGTATAAAATGAATACGATTGCGTATTAGCTAAAGGTTTGAGATTATTTTGAACACGTTTTCGAATGAGCGAAATTAATTTGACATTAAGTTTAATAATCAATACAGTGTCTTCTATAAATTAGTAATTTATAACAAGATTAGCGCTCTTAGATAAATGTTTTTCAGAAAAAGTAAAGTTAACTCATTTAAAATAATGTTTTTCGACTTGCATAATAATTATGCTACCTTGACGTTGCGCTGCTTAAATAACAATACGTAAACGAGTGGACAGTTCACTTCTAAAAATAACAGGAAATTTGCATAACGAGTATGAAATAGTTTCTAATAAATAGTCAAATAAATGCCATTTTCTCCGAAGCTTTACACGATTGTAAATTATTATGTAGATTACTTTTTGGTTGTTAAAAACAAGAAATGAAAATTTTTACTTGCTATTCGAACAATTTGAATATATTATTATACGCCTTGTTTATTTATACTGTATCTCTGAGCGATATAGGTTTTTGATTTCCGTAGTGAAACTAGGAACTCATATAGTTTGCTATATCCGTTTGTCTGTATCACTTTTTCTCAGAATCTATCAAAGCCACGAAGCTAAAATTAAGAAGATATTGTAAAGATATATTTAAATAGTATCCGGCCAAACTTTCGGTTTCGATTTCGTTCTAGTTTTAGCCAAAAAACGAGTTTCGGCTGATTTTCGGTTTCGGTTGGAATGCGGCCGAAACTCAGGCCGAACCCGAAACTACGGTCGGGAGCTTTCGCACTCCGTTTGGGCATGCTCAATGCAAGGCCCTGCGAGCGACAAAGTGAAATTTTGCCGTGTCCGCGCTCATAGTCGTGTCCATGATTTGCTTGTTGCGTCATGCAAGTTGCATTTATTTTATGATAATGTTGACGTTATTTATTATTCGCGCTAAAACATGATTATATGGAATTTTTGGTTTCGGTTTCGGCCGAAACTGAATCTTCAATCTTAAATGAAAGCACATATACATCGAATTCAAAAGCAAAAGTTTCATTACTTAGTACGCTTATTGGTTCTTGAGTTTTAGGCCACTAAAATGTTTATACCTACCTACTAAAAATCATCTAAGATAGCACCAAATAACTATGAATAGAAAATTAGGTCACGTTTGTGGTTTTTAGCGTTAGTTTTTCCGTGTTTGTAGTAACGCCGACGGAACCCTACTCTGAGCGTAGTCTACTGACATACTCTTGCCCGGTTTTTTATCTTATTCCGTCACTCAAATGCGATGAAGTGACACGTGTGCTAATGTAAACTCAAAACTTCTATTTTGGGATATTCCCACGCCTGGGGTTGTTCCACATTCATCTCCTGAAATATGTTAAATATAAACGGTTTGTATAACTTAATACGAAACTACTATATTGATTTACATTATCGATACATATTGAAGGTACCTAGATTTATATTTTTTAAGCAAGAAATGTTTTAGTAATATTAGAATATTGCCATAATATTAAAGCCAGCTGTTTATTATTTTCCAAGGAACTTCAAAAGAAAAAGTGATTTTGACGTATCAGACAATAAGCTCCACTTAGAGCATAAAAAGAAAAAACGTGTTTTTTTTATATAGGCTTTATCAAGCCGGCAAAAACATATAAAATTTTATCTCCTTTAGAGGAGTGTGTACTGTTAGCAGGACACATTTAAAACCTCAATTATTGCCTTTATGTGTGACAAAAACTGCTTCTTTATTCTTAGCATATTTGATGAAATGTTTATAATTTATTTAGTAATATAGATTACTTAACTTACCCCACTCTTATAGCACTAATTCCCAGCATTCCATCGCGCTGTATAAAATGAATATGATTGCCTATTTATTGAAAGGTTTAGGGAGAAAATATCAAGCGTGAAATGGAGGGAAATTAATCAAATGAAATGCTAACGTTCCCTTACATGTAACCTGTGTTACGTAAATTTGGTACTTAATTCGCAGAAAACATCAATTTCCTCGGCAATACAAGTTATTAGCGTGTAAAGGCATTTGAAAAAAAGGCTTTGATCAAACGGGTGTGTTCTTGGTTCCAGGATGGTTGGTAGATCCTTACTAATGTTATCCATACATTTGATAGAAACTCTGTCCGTCGGTTTGGTAAGTTTTCACGGGTGAACCGCTGAATCAATTTCATTGAAATTTGGTATGGTGACTTGAGTCCCGGGAAAGGATAAAGAATTACTTTTTTTGTCTCGGAAAATTGGACAGTTTCCGAGGCAATAGCGATAAACGACTTCAACGCGGGCGGGTCACGGGCAACAGCTAACATGGCTATATGGTGCGTTTCGGTTTGTAGAAAATGCGGTTTTAACAATCATTTAAATAGTTTAGATAATTTCTTCCGGAGGTTTATATAAAAAATACTGGCCGGTCGTTCGTTTTCTATATTTCTTTGCAAATGCACCACCAAATATCTAATGTAAATGAACATTAGCATTTGTGAGTTTCCTGCGGCTTCCCGAGCGTGGATATTCATTACCCACGGGAACTTTATGTTTTTCCGAGATGAGAATATCATACCCATATCATGTAGGTTTTAAACAGGCCTCATTACGGAAGGGTAGAGAAGATGTGACAGAATAGCTATTTTTTTATTCAATTTTTCAAATACCAACTAGTAACATAGTTATGAAGATGTATTTATTTTTATATACGTAATAAATTAATAATAAATAAACATCAGGGGACAATGTCACACCAATTGACCTAGTCCCAGACTAAGCTCTAAGCTTGTACTGTGGGTACTAGACAACGATATACAGTGCCCGGCGGTAAATATTGCACATCGACTTTTGGAAGGAGACAATCGGCTAAATTCGGCTTTGTAGAGCGTTATCTCTGTCGCACACTACTTTTATAATGTTTGCTAGTCGTGGTTCAGGCATGATAGAACCGATAGAGTGCGGTGATATGATAATGTAAGAAATGTGTTGACGATTACACTGGTAGACTAGTGATAAATACGGCTGATACTTAGTGACAGAGATATTAACCTCAGTGAGAGCACGGATAGTGAAATGGAAGGATTTGAGAATTTTACTGTTTTTTTTTTTTTTATTCTTTTTGAATATTTATTCCTCAACCTAAAAACATAATTAAATCTATTTCGAAATTATATTACAATGCTTCTATTTTCTTAATTCTCCCGGCAATCTTCGTGTCGGCAATCGTCGGATAAATATTCATTTAAGTAGCATTTTTTTGGTAGTCGGTTGTAGAATATTAGTATTTTAATTTGTTTAATATTTGTATTAATTTTGTTGGTGTAACATCTGGAAATGGAGTAAATGATATTTAATAAGTAAATGATATTTAAGTGGTAGTTTTACAACCAAGTACTTAGTTCTAAATTCAAATCCTAATAACCGATTAATCTAATAATTGACGTACATGGAAATTAGCATTCGTTTGTATTCGGAAATGCGATGATTGCCGATGTGCAATATTGACCGCCAGGCACTGTAAATAGAGAAATGTATACTTAAATACATAGAAAACGTACATGATTCAGTCACAAATATTCGCGCTCATCACACAAATAGGTATCTGCCCTTACCGGGATTTGAACCCAGGACCGCTAGCTTCATAGGCAGGGTAAGTCCCTTAATTAAAAAACTGTAACGAGAAGCCTTTGCTTCTCACAAAGAACATGAATTATTGTGAGACCCATTTATTACCCCTAGTGAGACGGTAGGAAAAAATGGACGTGACTTATGGACGGAATTTTTGCTAAATGGGAGTAGCTAGTGAGGTGTACTTAGTATTAATTTGTAAACTCTTAAGGAACGATGATAAGTAAGTAGTTAAGTACTAAAGTGGTTCAACGAAAATCCTTCGGAGCCGATACTCACAAACTTTTTAAAACAACTGACGGGGACCAATACTGCCCTGATAAGTCATAAGGCGATATATCAAATTCAATAGCCAAAGCAGATTCAATCTTCTACCGTTAGTAATGAGATTTCTCTTGCTACAGGAGTTTTGTCCGAGATACTGTCATTTGTCCTTAGCTGGGCAGAATAGCTAATGCTGTTAACCAATTTCCGACTCAAAGTAATATTGTTATAAGTCTGCCGATGTCACTGCTTAGATGTCCGCTCAAAATATGAAAGCGTAATTTATTTTATCTTTTTTTAAACATCGCATCAATTAGCCATTCATCAGTGAACCTAAAGGAGCTTTCAGAAAAGTTAATGATCTTGATGAAATTTTGTTCATTGTTCTTTATATTCGCTGCGGTCAGAGCTAATAGAATAAATCTAAGTTTTTGTTCGCAACTTTGTCCGTGTAGAAAACTTAGCTGTTTCCTCAGTAGGCAATGGTAATTCTTCGCACAAAATAATCACGTCAATCAGTTACTGCAATTTATTTTTGAAGAAGATTAAAAAACCAAACACACTTTTGTAGTTTCTACGCTCAACTTTACGATCCCTGCGTGTATGTATTAGCAATATAGAATCTAGTAGCAGCACGTTTAAAATTCCGTGAACCAGGCAAACAACTCTTGAACCCCTAACACCCGGGCACAATTCTAGCTTTGCCTTTTCCATGCAAATATTTGTGCTAGTTGCAGGACCAGGCTAACCCGCCTCGGCCGCGGTCGGGCTGGCATTGCAGTCCATAATTTGAACGTTTTATTCCTTTATGTTTATAAACTACCAGCGAATTAGAAGCAATGGAGCTTGACTTTATACACGGCCTTAATTCTACTGGCTTAAATCATATTTACCTTTAACGTGTTGTCGTAATTCTCTTATTATTTATTTGACAGTAATGGCGGCCTAGTTGAAAACAATACGTTGACAAGTGAAATGTAATATCGTTTTACCTTGTAGGTATAATAATAATGTATTAGAGGACCAGCTTGACCTAGGTGTAAACTCCTTCTAACTTTATTGGTCAGAGCACCCAGGGCCTCTATTTTACTTCGTTTTTATCCCTATTACAGCGTACTGTTTATTGCATAAGCAATATAGGTAAACATAATATAGAATAGAGACACATAGCTTATCTACTAAACCAACAAATCATGTAAACATGAAACTTCAATTGATTCTCCACTTGATGTATTATGTAGTATTAATAAATCAGGTCGACCTTAATCAATCTAAAATAAATTAATACCTCTCACTTCACCACTCGGATTTTCCACACTGACCCGTTCCATATTGCTCACTCTAAATAAACTATCTACATTCTACAAAGTATAAACCTATAAACAGTCTGCAGCCAAAGGGCCGAACGAATGCCGAGCGTATGCTTATCAGTCTCGTTAGCATCTTTTTGGTTACAGAACTTTAACTAAAGATAGCATAAGAATATATAATAACTACACGTAGAAGCGTAACTCCCGGCTCTTGACGCGCGGTCGGTGCGTTAGATACCTACTGCCTGGCGACACCTGAGGTGTCTAGTCAGTCAGGGGCGTCACACACGGAAAATGTTACGATAGTTACGATATATTTTCCGTACTAGTTAACAGATTCCACACACGCAGCTATAATATTTTTAATAAATATTATAGCAAGGTATCTTAAGATACCTTAACAGACCTTGCTTTAAGATATATTTATCTCTTTCCGTCACCATAATGAATGGGATGGATATATATTTTCATATCTTAGTATTGTGTGGTTCTTTGCTATAATGTCATATATATTCCGGTATATTAATATATTTTATAACTCCGTTTGTGATGGGCTTTAGGCCATGCAGAGCGCCGTGGCTCGGTCGTTGTATTTGTTTCACCGCGTGTAAAATAATAGATAAGAAAGCACAATTTTGTAATTCAAATTAATGGTCCGGAAAGGAACGTAAAAAGTAACTCCTAATCCCAGACAATAAAACTTTAACAATAATAGCTTAATAGCTAAATTATTATTTTAAAGGTTGTTGAATTGTTGTTTTCTGGAGATAATCTTAATATCATCAAAACTCATTTAAAAAAATCATTTTGCAATACTGTTTACACATTAAAGAAAAACATAAATAACATTTCGTGACTAAACTTGTAATCTATAAACTTATTAAAATATTTCGCAAGTGACAGCCCTAACTTTGGGCGCGGAAGACAGAGTGCAAGTGTAAGGCGAGCGGGGTGAAAGGGGAAGTAGGTATATAAAGCGCAGCATTTTGGGCCTTGGTAAAGGAGATTCGCTTCTACGTGTAGTTAATATTTATTCTTGTGAGATAAGGTACTAAATCGAACCATACTGTATATATAATACAATTGCGCTTTCTTTGTAAGGAGAACAAAATAAATATTATTTTCTATGAATGTTTTTTAACTAATTACTGTTTTTGTACTGATGTTGTTACTACTACTGTTATCTACCAAATGTTGTGTTATCATCAGCAAGCCACTTAATTGTGTCGGGTGACGGCGATGTTCTATATTGCCTCATTAGCGGCAGGTTCTAAATGGCATAGAGAGAGATTTTGATCGAGGCGGCTCGGATCATAGATGAAGTCTCTATGTGAGTTGCGGTTTTCGTCACCTATAAGCACCTGTATTATTTTAATCAAACGACCTCAGGTATGTCGCTTGCTAACGAGCTGTACGCGATTGCGAAGCAATATCGATAAATTGAGGATTATTTGTGACAAGGAGACAAGGACGACGGTGATTTGATGTCATATTACTAATAGTTATTTTGATAAATCATACGATAGAAGATTGGTCGATGTAATTGTATATTTAAATGCCGTTTCTTATATTACGAAAGAATAACAATTTGTCTGTTCTACGTAGTATTTATTTATATTCTTTAGTAGTTTGATATCTATCTATTTTATTCTGTCAGGATGCATGTAGGTAGGTAGGTTAATTTTGCGGTAATGTTAATTGGTTGCGTTAGTAAGATACTCGTCGATTGCGTTGCTTTATGAGGGCAGGACAATTAAGGAAATGTTCAAATAAAAATAATGCTTTTGTATGATTATTACGATCAACTGCAAAAGGATTTTTCCGTATGAAATAGAAATAGGCGATGGGAGTTTACGAAGTAGACACTTTTCGCCTTGTTAGACTTAGAGTACGAGTATTTGTTTATTTTTGTCATCATTTAGTAGTTTATTTTAGATTTGTTGTGGCAATATTAAAAGTTCTATCCTCATTCTGCTGGCAACAATTTGCCCCCCCCCCCCCCCAAATTCCGTAACTCATTCGTTCCGTTTTGAATATCGTTGCGTGAATACCTCTCGTTTCGTAAATCATTCAACGTTTTCATACTCCGTAGTACTCTTAGTTTAAACTAAGTATAGTGTATTGGAGTTTCCCGGCGTGAAACCTGGACATGAATCGAAGTCTAAGTGCGTGTGCTCAAGTTAATGTACACGGTTGATCTAGTTAACCTAAGGCAAATGTACTTCGGATCACAGTTATCGCCGAAACATTATACTTTAGCATACTTCACATAACTGTCATACGCATAACATGCATTTGGCAGAATTTTGAATAAGTAGCAGAATACTAATATCACCTACTTTAATTTCGCATAATTTCTTATGGCATTGTTGTACCATAGAATAATAATAGTAACGAACTGCTACCTGTGAAGTAGGTTAGGTTAGGTTAGGTTAGGTTAGAACTGCGACAGCAACAACGCCAGGAAGGAAGTAGGATGAAAAATATTAAAATCTTTCTAAAAAAATACTATAATATAAATAACATAATCACAATCAAGGATTAGTACAATATTATTCTGCTTTATAACTTTATGCCTATTAAATAGTATGCGATACATTCCGCCGAGATATTTATTCCATCAAAGGACTATTATTGTAATCAGTGTTATGCCAATGTACTATTCTGCCAAACCAAATTCTGCGAAATGATGATTTGGCCACGGGCTGCTACTCGTATGTGAAACGAAATTATAACAATCCATTTTATATGCTACATATTAGGGAACCTTCAGTCCACCACCCACTTTAATTACGGCTAATTATTTGTTACATAGAACATACACGATATTTCTGATTAGGTATACCTTCTAACTCGGTTGTTTCTCGAAACTCGTACAGTCTCTTTTCATTTAAAGCACAATATTCTATTACTTAATTAACCATCATGGTATTATTGTAATGGTATTATTTACTCATTCTGAAATTTTTAATCAATTTTTAACCTTTATTTTTTTCAAACCCGGCTCATGATCACCTCTTATCTACATAGGCCGATACCCAAAAAATAACATACATTTAAGAAGTATGACTTCGTGTTTTTAATAATTCCAACTACCGGGTATGATACCCAACTTGATGAAACTGAATCAAAATATGTCAATTAATAAGACTCGATGGTGTTGCGAAGAGCCAATAATAGTACATTGTGCATCAAGGGTAGTATGAAGGGAATTACTAACGAGAGTGTTAGAAGCCCGACGCCGAAGGCGGAGGGCTTCTAATGACTCGAGTTAGTAATCCCCTTACTGCCTGTGATACACACAATGGTTTTCATCACATTTGCGAGGAAAAAAAACAAAGAGAAAACACTTTAACTCTGCAAAATATAAAGAAATAACTTTTGACGAACGGGAACGTAAATGGAAACGATATTTTTTTTGTGACCTCTACCACAGATAATAACTGCGTTTAGTTTCGACCTGGATTCGAGCCAGATTTAGCCAATTTGATAAAAATGTATAATTACTAAAATTAATGATAAATGTTGATATAAACTTGAAATAGGTATAAAAATAATGAAGTTTAATGAAGCGTATAGGTTTTGTGTAATGTAAGTTAGTCTATAGCTAATTTTTAAAGATGAAATTAGAAACCGATTTAATTTTTGGCTGAAAATTAAACCTCCTTAGTCAGAAATGATGTACGAAAGAGTTGCAAATTTTAAAAAGAAAGTCATTACTCCCTAGGGATGACAAACTCGCCATACATCCCACGGGAACAATTTAGGCCATTGTCCTTCTGTATACAGGCATGGAATAACACCATTTACGAGCAAGTGTGATGAAAATAAATAAATAAGTACTAGGTTACACGAAACCCATTAAACTCACTTGAATGTCGATACGCAAGGCTTCTGAAGTCGGCTGCTTCGAGATCACTTCGAGAGCAAATCAAATGCGGAAAAGTTTATTTGATACAAAACTCCTGCCATATTATGGGTCTCTCTCTCTCTCTGAAGTAAAAGTCGCGGTATTTACTATTCGAAAAAGTTCTGCCTTTGGTATAGGTACCTGGCAATTCCAGCTGTATTTTAAATATTAATTACATTGTGGGCATGACTCATGGTAACTAAATAATTTATTTGGCTTGTTGTTATACTTATTATTTAATTAATGCATTACCTTTTTATCTTTTTTTTAATCATGGTTACCATGAAAGGTATATTGTACTTGCAAGCTTTCGTATTTTTTTTGGCATATAGAAGGCAAACGAGCACACATGCCACCTGAAGGTAAGTGGAAACTGTGACCCATAGACATTCGCATTGACAAGACTACAAATGCGTTGCCAACCCTGAGGACTAAGATGGAATGCCGCTATGCTAGTCATTACACCGGCAGTCTTATCCCCAAACTGGAACACAACAATGCGAACACTGCTGTTTGGCGGTAGGTTATTGGATAAGATTGTGGTAGCGATCCGGACGGATCCTGCACAAGGTCCTACCACTCGCAAAAGTTACATCAAGATACAATAAACTAAAAATAAACTTTATTTACACATTTCATTGTGAAAATTCAGAATACGTTGCAACACACAGCGTTGAATTCTTCGCGTCGCGTCACGTCTCGGTGTCAATTGACCCTTATGTGAATGGTTTCTTTCATGACCCTTCACAGTTATAGTAGGTACTTATAGCAGCTTCTGCCCGCGACTTCGTCCGCGTAGAATTCGGTTATCGTAATTCCCTCGGAAAGTCCCTAGCCTGTGTATTGACCCACGGTACTATGGGGTCTCCAATCCAAATTTCATCCAAATCCGTCCAGTAAGTGCAGCATAAGAAGTAATAAACTAACTTACTAGCGCACACACACAGTCTCTCATAAAGTTTCGTATTTATAATAATAGTGTGACTGACGTCAAAGATAGATACGTATTTTAATGAAAGTTATCTAGGTACTTCACCGGCATTTATACTTTACCATCGACTTTTCGTCGTGCATAAATTCTTAGTGATCCCATTGTCATTTCGGAATACATTCGTGTCCACGCGTTCATTCGTGTTCATGGCCGCACGGGCACTTTCACATGTCAAAAATCTATCAGCATTTCCCAAGGTGAGATCACCGCTGATAAGACGAATAAAACCACAATCAGACCAATTTGATTTAAATGGAAAAACGGGCAATCTGTGAGCAAATAATAAATGTTAAATATTCTAAGAAATAATTTAATCAACGGGAACCTTAAACATCGTTCGCTAAACAGAAGAGGGCACTTCTAACTCGAAAACGACTTTTTTCCCTCGCAAATACAATTAAGTCATCGATTCAACTGTTGTTTTTACTGATTGTTTCTTTTGTTTGGTTAACAAGTTTTGAGTTAGAAAATTATATAATTGTAATAAATAATTGAATTTATAATAAATAACAGTGAAATAAAACGTAAGTTATTATAAATATTAGTTATTTGCTCCATGTCCTTTTAGACAATGAAACCCTCGATCGGTGGTTATTATGCGAACTTTTTCATTTTAAATAGTTATTTCGCTTAACAGACCCGATTAACTAGCCAATTAGCCATTATATTCGAATCACATAATACTCGTTGTATTTTCATAGAACCCCGTTCACAGTTACAGTAACATCCTCACTCATGAGTCCGATAAATCTCCGCATTTACTTTACACAAGATAAATATTAATCTTCACAAAATAAACCCAGTCTTTCGACCAAGAACAGCGAATGCTTAACGTTCTACTACAAGTAACCTTAAACTGATATTCCATCATAATAAGTTTTGAAAATCGACCCTAATAGCAATGTAATTCGAACTTCTATCATAAAGGCGAACAAATTCCTCTATAAGCGAAGAGTTATCGGCGTCTACAGGTAACTGGAATCTTTCGTGAATTTGAATCTCCTGAAAGCTCGAATACTAATATTTCACGCGTAGAAGCGAGACAATGAGACAAATATTCTAGACTTAGAGGTTTCCGGAATTTAAGGATGATTAAGAGGTTTTATAGCCGTATCTTTAGCGCTAAGAAGTTGGTGAATTCTGTTTTCGTACCGAAACTACTCCAAACTCAGACTGAACAATTCGGCGCCCTTAATTTAGTACCCCGATCGAAGATGCCCAGCCTCAGCCCGCCACTGAGATGTTATTCGTGAATTCGTGGTTAAATATTTAACTTGAGCGATTGGCCTACGCGTTATTCGTTACAGCCTAATAAAGCGTTATTTTCCTATAAAAATTTAAGGTAAGCAAAGTATATGGGTTATTTTTATTACTTTTTTTTACATATACGTATTCCGCATTTTGTCATTATCAAATATTATTGTACTCTTGACATTCTTTATTGTAGAATTTGAGATATTTTTTTTTACTATTTTTATTTTGTTTCAGTATATTATTATTCCTTTTGTACACGCTGACATTATTTGATTTTTTTATTTTTACATTGACGATCTTATTGTGTATAGCGACATATCTATCTATCTATCTTCTATATATCTATCTATATATATAAAAATGAATTGCTGTTCGTTAGTCTCACTAAAACTCGAGAACGGCTGAACCGATTTGGCTGATTCCTTTTCGGTTGTATTCGTTATTGTCAGGGCAAGGTTTGTATGAAAGGAAAACAAACTACCGGGAATGTCGGAAATTTGCAGCGGGCGAAGCCGCTGGCGGGTCACTAGTAATATATAATAATGTAATTTCCATTATGAAACAAATGACTAATACTGATTTAATTGCCAATTATTTTTCTCTATACATAAAGTTATTATGTTGCATATAATAGTTAAAGTGATTTCATTCGGTGTTTTATATCATTTAGTACCTACATGTTAAGTATATCCTGTGATCCCGAGCCGGCATTTTCTCTGCCCCTATGCGTTAGATATTTAGTAGTTAATTGATTAAATAAGCGCAAGTTAAGGCCGTTATTATTGTTTGGTTTCCTTTATAAATCAGGCTAAGGCTAAGCTAGAACGAGGTTTACTCGAGGTCCCCTGAATCTGCACTGCGAGCTGCCTCGTATTTAGCATGGAATCCGACTTCCGGCACGTTCTATTAATTTAAAGCATTTAGTGGGAGAACTTATTTAATATCGCGCGAAGAACAAAGTCTCACGAGTATTATTATAATATATCTACATACATTATATTACAGTGAAATGTTTATGTTGTTTTGAACTTTTATTCGTGTGCATAAATTAATTCAATTTGATAGCAGCCGATTTTACCGAGGTTACCGAGGAGTTTAATATCAATTTGTTAGAATGGAAAATTGCAAGAAAAATAACATTATAGAGTGAAGTAAAATAATTTGTGCTCATTTTGCCACTTATTGTTGGCTGTATTAAATCACTCATAGTAAAATCATATTAAAGGACCATGGGCAGAAATGTCCCCCCCCACCAACAGAAATGAAACATGTCTCATTTAATAGATCTCAGCAACATTATGTATTTTTACTATGGAGACGATCACCAGATGTATGGGGTTTTCTTGGAAAACCATAATCGTATCGTATGGAATTTGTTTGAAAATGAACACATATATGGATGATTTGCCTTATTTGGCCCCTGTTTTCATTAAAAAAATCCCATTGATTTTGCTACTAAAATAAGTATTTTGTCTTTTTTTTGGTCCTTATAAACATATAGACATGCATCCCGTTACTGTTGGTGGGGGGGGACAGTGCCCATACAAATTTGCCCATTGTCCTTTAATCCAACTTGTACACGGTTTATCTTACTGAAATATAGATACGGTTCTTTACAAACGGGTAACGAATTCACCATTTCCTGGCCGAATTCCTATCTTTTGTGTTTTGTTCACATTTATATTGAAGGCATCATTTCTAGTTGCACACATAATGTCTGCTTAGAAATACAAATACCAAACTTTTATTTCAGGCGACGGGGCCCATTTTGACACATACCTTACAGGTTATACATATCTAATCAGTATGAAACATAAAACTAACACATAAATCATTCATTATACTTAACTGAATGCTTAAGTTAACATGCACTTCTAAACCCTTTTTTAGAACCACAAACAGATAATTATATTAATAATAATGATTTATTGGTAATATTTATCGTAGCAAGTGAAAGGAAGTGGTCTCTGCCTACCCCTACGGAAATAGACGTGATTGTATGTATGTGTAATGTATTTTTTGCTAATGTAACGAGTAAATAAGTACCTAATGCATAACTATTCTATGTTCATAGACTCTTATGTCCGAAATATATATATTCATTACAAAATTATAGCAAGCGTTCCATCTTAATAGGTGTTATTAAGTGAGGATGCCATAGTTAATATCGCTGCTCGCAACCTCGTGACGTCACGCCATGTTATTAGATCAGCCCGTCACGGTGCATTACCTCATTGCACTCCACATACCCGTCGCCGTCGAGTCTAATCTACATGTATACAGGATGAGGCGGGTTTTTAAAATCAGCCTAAATCTTTGCTGACACTTGGGTTTTATAAAACGGCAGATTTGGCGAAACAAATTTTCACTCCATTTAACTGCAAACAGCTGTATCACATCAGATATTAGCTGCTTTATTTATTTTTAAGGCTATCATTAGAATAATGTACTTACCTATTTTGATGGCTGGAACTAGTTCTTTGGTTCTAAATAGCCTCAGAGGTTGCTAAGACGGTGTACTTCTTCATTGAGGCCCACTCGAGAGTCAATAGAAATTTTGTTGTATGATATTGTACTTTTCGTGATACTTAATTTGATGTACATTATTAAAGATGTGTCCTTGAGATTAATAACTTCGCACTTTCCCTAAAAGACTCGACGTTCGCCGGATGTCATTAAGCTAAGCCGAAAAGAGGCTTATCTTCGATAAGCACCAAGATCTATAAGCTAATAGAATCAAGTGATATCAGGTGACGTGTATTACATAAGCTGTATCAAAGTAATCCAGCGTCGCTATTGCCTAACGCACTCGCAATCGCAATCGGCTTCAAAGTGGAACAATTGTTTTCATTTTGTATGCAGACAAGCCTTCGGACTGTCAAAATGAAAACGATTGCGATTGCGAGTGCGTTAGGCAATAGGCCCTCTGGTCAATGTAATATATAAATAAAAACTTCCTTGCTACAAACCTTCTTACAAAATAAACTTAAAAGACCAAAACCTACCAACGGTTCTTAATTTCTGCAAACTTACCTTTTTTTATCGCTGAAATAATCGTGATTCTAGTATTACGAACTTCAGAGCAAAAGACTCATACTACCGACTACATAACACACCAACCGTCGTGTTGGGGCGCCACAGGACCTCACCTAAGTTAAGTCCTTATTTCTTTTCCTGTTTCTACATACGTGGCGAAGAATTTATAATTGTATATGTAGTTTATCTAGGCACAAATCCTCGGTTGTGGCTACCCAGAACCAAACGAGTTCAAGGCAATGCCATTGCACTCCACTGTCCGCTTCTTGGAAGGGGTGGAGGCTGCATTGGATTAAGCGCTCAAATAGGGGTAATTAGGTACACAAAAGTTTCCATAGGGTCGAAGCATATCCGTAAGGACCCCACAAATAAGATAAGACAAGATAAGGCACAAAGGCACATAGAATCGTTGTTTGCAATTTAAGCTTTGAACGCACCACGCGGTTTTATCGTGTCGACTGTCTACTTGAACAATCCCACTGCCGCGTAGTGCGATCAGTCTCTTATTTGCCCGCTACGCTGACCGCTTCTTTATACAGCGGTGGCACCCATTCCATATGTAATCTATAGCGCCTATTAATATTTATATACACCGTGGGCCCGAATAACCCGACCAATTTTAACAATCGATACTAGAGCCTATTTGTAGAATATAATGGGTATAATATGTAGTCCAATAACGCATAATTTCCGAGATTTTCATTATTTAAAAAACAATTCCATAGTTAATTTAATTTGAACTCTGTCACCTTAACCTAAAGCATTATTTAATAAGAAATTGATTAATTAATTTATGTTGTATGTGGATGATATTGCTACTTACAACATGAATCTTTCTTAGTAAATAATGCTTTAGGTTAAGGTGACAGAGTTCAAATTTAATTAACTATGGAATTGATTTTTAAATAATAAAAATCTCGGAAATTATGCGTTATTGGACTACATATTATACCCATTATATTCTACAAATAGGCTCAAGTATCGATTGTTAAAATTGGTCGGGTTATTCGGGCCCACGGTGTATATTGACCTTTCAGTTCGACTGTTCAGTTCTGTTAAGATGTCACGTAAAAGTCATTGTGTGCGTTTGTTTACTCAAACGACCTTAGACCCGCTTGCATGTAAGTTATCCCCAGGTTAAAGTATTCAAAATTAACAGATTGGTGAACTGTCAATTTTAACAAATTGAATTGTTAACTTAGCCTAGGGTTAACATTTACGTGCAAGCGGGCAAGCGGCCTTATATTATAGGTATGAAAGTAAAGTTTTCGAAAAAAAATGAAAATAGGTGTAATTGTTCAAGATATCATCACAAAGATAATACATACAAAAATGTAAATATTTTTGCATTTATACGCTTTTATTGGGTTGATGCATTGTTAGCCGGCCCCACATGGCACACACACAACTATAAATATTTTAATCAATGATATTTTAGACTAAAGTGGCATCGAGGCCCTTCGGATATTTTAATATGAACGTTTTCTGGCCTTTGTTTTCTATATAAATTAATCCGATGTGGAATGGCGGTGTCATTTAAATATAAATGAACGAGTGGACGCTGTAGTCGCGCCTGGTGCTGAGCTCGATATCGGTGTCGACAATCCCGAACGTCGTTATTGATTGACGCTCGCCTCGCCCTCTGCCAAATTATCAACAACCTGATTTAAATGCTGCTCCAAACTTCACTACACGAATTTCATAATAAAAACAGACCCGGGATTTGATAACTGATATATTTTCGACATTTATGCAATTCGGTGAAAGTTAATATAGGCTGTACAAACTAGCTTATCCAGATCTATTGAATTCAGTTCTTATAAAGGGCGTAAAATTCTCGCTCTCGTCTAAATCCCGACATTCCCAACCTCTTCAATAAAACGGTTTACGACCCAATGGCGATAAGAACACTTTACCCACACGATATCCTATATTCACGATACCTAAAACAACGATGGGGGGTATTCGTTGTTCAAAGTTAGTTGTAACTTCGGAAATCGTAGCACCTTCGTAGCGTGTCGTAGTACTCTCGTAGCATTTTAATAATTATTGTAGCTTTGTCATATTTAATCATTTAAAAGAAGTAATGTATTTATTTAGGTAAACACTTTGTTGCACTAATAAGAAATAAGAAAATAAAAATAAATGGAAATATAACAGGGATGTACAAAAGGAGAACTTATTTATCCCTTAAAGGCACCTCTTCCAGTTAACATCTAAGCGATTTAAATTAATAAACCCGGGATAGATAATTTCGGACCATGCTCAGTGTAGGGTTCCGACGCCGTTACTAGCAACAAAAAAACTATCTTGGAAAACAACAAGTAGATGAACAAATTTTCTATTTTGAGTTAGGTATTTGGTGCTGTCTTAAATGATTTTTCGTTGGTATAAACACTGTAGTCGCCTATATCTCAAAAACCTACTTAGTCGTATAGTTTTAGCCAATGACACATTTCGAGTTCAATATCTCGTAAACGGTCTCCAAAATCTAAAATTGATAATAATAATACATTCGAAATGGTTTTTTTAAGACCTATCCAATCATACTTCACTCGATATTATAGTGTAAAAAAATACATTTAAATAATAAAGTACCCTTTTTTTTACAACTTTATCGGCGTAATGTGACATCATCATAATCAGCTGAAAAGCTGCTGGACGTAGGCAGCTCCACGACGGCCGGTTTTCGGCTACTCGCATCCATCGGCTTCCCGCGATCTTCACCAAATCGCCGGTCCACCTTGTGGAAGGCCTGCCAACACTTCGTATTCCGGTCCGCGGCCTCCCCTCTAGAACTTCTTCCAGTCCAGCCATCTGTTCTACGAGCATGAGAATGTGTGAGGAAAATCGCGGACAGGCGGGCAAGATTAAGTAAACTATAAGGGTTGAACAAGACAACGAGCCCTATAAACCGATTTCGAATGACTTTAGTTGATAATCGTTTATGCGGCTTAAATAACGATCATAAACAAACGGCTAATCGAAAGCAAATCACATTGTCGTAGTTTGAATTATAGAATCAAATATGTTGACATTATACCTATTACGAGGCTAAAGTTTCGGGCACGGCTCGGCGGGTTAGTTTACCCCCATTCGAACTCAGCTAATAATCGTAACTTACTACCTGATACAATATAACCTACTAATTTGATACTGCGAGAACTCCGCTTAGTTTTGCCCTAAATCCCTCCATAAGGCTAGAATTAGTGGGGCATAATCGAGTGGAGGCAGACGGCTCGAAACTTTAGGAGTCAGTTGTCGTCATGGCACTCTATTTCAGGTAGCGAAAATACCACTTTATTGAAGGGTTGAGTTCATAGACATTAGAAAACCAATGACTTTTTTTTAACCTCTTTACTTTTTAACCAAGATATTTTGAGTACAAAGGGTGAACTTAATGCCTAATGTCGTTCTCTACAAATTTAATATTGTACATTTGAAAAGAGAAATTGTAGATTGTACAACAAGGGCATAAAACACAACCATTTTACCCAATACTTATGGTATCCATCCGACCCGGCAGGCGACGGTGGATAATTAAGTTGAGGATAAAATGGGTTTTAAGATCGAGTACACTCTGCGTTTCACTTCGATTACGAGGAAATAAAACAGTGATAATGTAAATTCCGTACCACAACAATTTTCGCAAAGAAAACCACTAATTAATAGTCCAAAATAGGCTAAAACCTCTTTCCCGCCACTATATATTTTTTTCTGCATGAGATTTTTAAACTTAGGTAGAACACAATACTGCCAAGTAATACGTTGATTTTGTAATGTTTTTGTTAATAATGCTTGTTTTTAATAATTTTAAATTTATTTTTTGTTAGATGCATAAAACGCAAATAAATTAAAGTAATGCAGTCACCTCATCTGTCTGGCTTTAGGGCTAATGTGTCTTAGTTTAGATGACGACAACACTTTATGCACTAATGCATAAAATGCGATTTTATGCACCCTATACCCAGTATAAAGAAGGACTTTACGAACCCGAGAAGTGAAAAAGTAGTTTTTAGGTAACCTATTAAATACATCGATATAAATTGTAGGTATATCACAAGAGTATGTACGCGGTGACGACGCGTTAGCCTAGTTTGTACTAGGTAATCCTTCGAGGCTAACGGTCCCGGGTTCGATTCCTGGTATGGGCAAATATTTGTGTTATGAGTTCGAGTTTTGTTTCTGAGTCTCGGATGTCTTCTAAATATTTAAGCATTTATTTATATTTCTCTATATAAGTATTTATATCGTTGTCTAGTACCGATAGTACAATCACCAGCAACAATATACACCGTGGGCCCGAATAACCCGACCAATTTTAACAATCGATACTAGAGCCTATTTGTAGAATATAATGGGTATAATATGTAGTCCAATAACGCATAATTTCCGAGATTTTCATTATTTAAAAAACAATTCCATAGTTAATTTAATTTGAACTCTGTCACCTTAACCTAAAGCATTATTTAATAAGAAATTGATTAATTAATTTATGTTGTATGTGGATGATATTGCTACTTACAACATGAATCTTTCTTAGTAAATAATGCTTTAGGTTAAGGTGACAGAGTTCAAATTTAATTAACTATGGAATTGATTTTTAAATAATAAAAATCTCGGAAATTATGCGTTATTGGACTACATATTATACCCATTATATTCTACAAATAGGCTCAAGTATCGATTGTTAAAATTGGTCGGGTTATTCGGGCCCACGGTGTATAATTCAACATTGGGCGAAAAAATATCAGACTCATCTTTATTACTGGAGTTATAAGAGCGTAGCAGATGTTTTGCGCCCATTTTTGGACAATGCATTATTTTATTACTGGTGACTGTACCTACAATAAATAAATAAATAAATCCTGCATAAATCATCAAAAATATAGTCCTGTAGCTTAGGTCAATTTATATGAGAATACCATGATATTTATTATTTGTTTATAGTAGTACTAGCTGCTTTAATGCTGCTTAAACTATGGTACTCAATAAATGATTTAAGGTCGTCATACTAAAGAACACACTTTTTTTTGTATACATACATGATACTAGCATTTGCCCGCGACTCCGTCCGCGTAGAAGTCATTTTCAGGATAAAAAGTACTCTTTGAGCGGCTAGCACAAGTTGTCCGCGACTTGGTTATCGCTCGGATCCCTTACTATCAATTCAGTACCAAAAAATAATCAGTAAAATGAGATAGTTTGTCAAATGTGTTGCGGGTGGTAGGACCTTATGCGGGGTCCGTCCGGATCGCTACCACCATCTTATCCATTAACCTACCGCCAAACAGCAGTGTTCGCATTGTTGTGTTCCGGTTTGGGGATAAGACAGCCGGTGTAATGACTAGCATAGAGGCATTCCATCTTAGTCCTCAGGGTTGGCAGCGCATTTGCAGTCTTAGGCTTGCAGTCTTGTGAATGCGAATGTCCATGGGTCACAGTTTCCACTTACCATCAGGTGGCCTGTGTGCTCGTCAGCCTTCCCTATGCCATAAAAAAAAAGATTATTTGGTAAAAAGTCAGGATATTTAGAGACACATGAGCGATAAGCGAGAATATACAACTTGTGCTACCGTGCAGTCCTTTCTCGGGGTTCAATCTATTTTAATACGAAACGGTTATGCTTCTTTTATTTATTTACCGATTGTAATTAGCAGAATTTCTTCCTTCAGTTTTTTCCTTTTGGTCTTAAATAAAACATCTTATAGCCATTGTAAGTGTAGCTTTATGTCAGCTTTAATTAACTCAGCAGTAGAGGCGGCCGTATTGTACTGGCCGTATTGTAAGAATAACGTGATTTGAATAAAGAAGAATAAAAGGCCTGAAGAATGGGTTTGCTTTTGTTCATAATAAACAGTGTACATGTGGTCGGTTACTGTTTAAATGTTAGCTTCAACGCTTTCAGTCAACTTAAAATAATGTCAGATAATCCCTAACATAAATTCATAATTTATAATTGAGAAAGTATGCTTACGCTTAAATTACGCTTTCACGGTTTGAATCCGTGGATGGATAGTTTTCCTCTTAAAAAGTTAGATAGTTAACGAGGGAATAATAATTAACCAGCTTTTATCGTACAAAAGCGGTGGCTAAGTTATTAGGCATACATTGTTAAAATAACAATCTTATATCATTATTGTATGTTACATCTTTATTGTGTATTCAACACAGAATCTCTTTGGTATTCCAATTCCTGATGACACACATGTTCTTCCCACTATTTCAACCCCTCGCTCGCAGTGTGCTGTCAAAGTCGGTCATTAGTCTCGCATCCCTGAAAGCTACGACTAACACGTTTTTAAAGCCAGCATTCTAATTCCTATGTGCCTCACTTTCTGAGATTAAAAAGCCTCTTTCAGCGACCCCAATTCATTTTTAGAAAACACGCGTCTGTTAAGAGATTCGTTTCAAGTAACACTTCGTGTTATGAATTAGGTTGTATAATGCATAAAAAGAGACTTATTAAAAAGATGGATTGTTTCGGCGCAGGGGTTCTATTCTGCTCAGTAAAATCATATTGTTTTTGACACGTTATCGTATTGTCAACGTTATGATAGCTCTTATTTATAGTGCGAACCCACTGCTGCGAAAAATACGGTGTCGTTGCGTAAACAAAAGACGGGGTCATAGAACAACATGGCGCCGTTTTTGACGCATCGTTATATACGCACCATTAAAAGGATTGTGAAGCTAAATACTCCATACAAAACGCGAAAACGTTTCTCTCCCCTTAAACCTCGTCAGATATTTACGATTTTTGGATATGTTGTAGATATCATGAAAAACTATGTCTGTACGTTTTCCTTTCCAAGAAAATATTTCTTAGAACAAAATAAAAAAAAAAGCAAAAACAGTAACGTACAGACCTAGGTCTTAATAATAACTACAACATATTCAAAACTCGTGAAAGTCGGACTTGTTTTAGGGGGTGAGAAACGTTTTCGCCCGGAGCTAAATATGCATGTTTTTTTTTGACAGGTACACTATTTTAGCGGCGCGTCACCATCCTCTTAGCAGCGGCGCTGTCGCAACTTTACTTGACAGTAATGGCGGCCAGGTTAAAACCAATACGATAGCTTGTCAATAGTAATATGGTTTTACCGACTTGAATAGAGTACCATCTGAAATATTAAACAACGGCTTATTCTGCTGTGTAGCTGCGAAATAAATTAAAGATGACCGTTTATTTACCGTACTGTTACTATGACATCGTTTTGCCCAATCAAGATTCTACTCAGCGCTGCCAGCCCGTGTTTATACAGGTGTCTGCCAGTTTTCACAAGTGAAATTACGAACTAAATACTCGTAGTTAACGAATTGTGGACAATGACAACCAGGACCTTATTTAAAAAATGTACAATTCACCAATAAATAATTTAATTACTTGTAATTTGGCTTGACACAAAATGAAATGAATACTGTGAATTGGATATAAAAATAAATGTTATCATACATTCATTCACTGTTTTATAAAAAAAAATACTTATATCTTGTATGCATAGGCATATTTTACAGGTGGCATATGACATATTTTACAGTAGCGGTACTTCATAAAATATATAGACACTGTAAAGAGGAGGTATTACTTTCACTGTTTTCTTTACTCATTTGTATATTGTGCTTTATGAATTTTATGATTGGTGAAAAAGTGTATTTATTCCTCTTCTTCTTCTGTGTTCCACAGTCTAAGAACTACCGCTACTCTTAAATATAAAAAGCCATTAAAAAGTAGATGTTTCATAAGGGACTTTGCAAACTACGTTGACAAATTCCAAAAACTCACCGTACAAAAGGTGCAAACTCAATAACAAATTGTCTTGCTTCCTGAGTAATTCTGTCCTAACACTCCACAGTCTAGTAACTCTGTTGATAAACCTGACCCCGAGCCAAAGATAAAGTTAAGAAAAGATACACCACTCATTCACGGTAGAGCCTTTAAAGCCTACCGCTTAGTAGTCCGCTAAATAGCAGTAGGCTGCCACAAGCCTTCGTGTCCGCACAATTCATTGTTTTGCGCGCAAATTTCTCTGCTCGTTACACCTACCGTGACAGCTCTAACGTTTACAACTGGTGGGGTTTTGTGAAGTGCATGGTTATGACAGTGAAAAGACGAACCTAAATTTATAGTTTTTTATATTTAAAATATTTGTAACAATACCTACTTTTATCACTGGTATTATACTTGCTATTAAAAGGAAAGTACTGATGTATAATTTGTTATTTGAGTTTTAATTAGAAATGGCATGCTGTGATTGTCTGTAATTAGTGTAGTATTTAAATTTAAACCTAGTACATTTATTATTATTTACCACTATACAATGTATACATTGTTGACAATCCTAAATAAATAAATAAATATAAAAGTCAAACTAGTCCAAATTGGACACATGCACTATTGGCAATTGAGGAGTTCTAAAGGCCACCTTCCGTCTTCATTATTATAACAGCGCGTAAGTAACATATTATTGTACTGACATCAACATCCAAAATGTCAAGTCAATTTGATGACTATACTCGTAAGGAGGTTGAAATCGTTTTTATTACACAGTTAGTGTATGTGCCATAATAATAAGTATTATAATAAACGTAGTTTCTTGCACAAATCAGCACATTTTTTTTGGCTCTTAGCACAACCCTGGCGTATTCGGTTGGTGACTAATCTGCTCGCGTTCACGCGGTGAGTTATTTTATTAACGTTAACTTTTGCTTGCAAGAAACAAACTGGTTATATTATTATGTAGTCATAATACCTACTAGGTTACAGCAGTAGCAGTAGGTTAGGTATTTGCTTTTTTTTATGAGAGAGGTGTATCTGTCCTTATTATCTAATCTGTGCCCCGAGCCGGCGTCGTCGCTCGGGAGCGCTCCGGTTGTATCGCTCGTTCGAGACCTTCACTCGGGCACGAAGAAAATGAAGCTCCCGCTTTGCCGTAGCCAATATTTTAGAGCTAAGTATATTAAACCGACCACGCCAGTGTTGGGCAATATTAATTCCAATGTTTAGCAGTATTTTATGAAACTCACGTGTGGTGAGTACATTTTAGGTGTCTATGTTTAATATCTATTGTTGATCTGTGAGGCTAGTCAACTGCTTAACGCTAATATAAACGATTTTTGATAATTGGCAAAATATATGGAATTTTCGTGGGCGCTCGGTCGAACGTCTTAGGAAACAGCTTACGTCAGTCCTTTACATTTGAGGTCCGCGCTCGGCGCCGCCCGAATGTAATTTTTTTTTCATACAAACCTTATCAAACATAGTTTACGTCCTATTCTCAGACCTACTGAATATAAACACACAATTCAATAAAAATCGGTCGAGCCATTTCAGAGGAATTCTATTACAAACACTGTGAGTTGTTTTAAATTAAAGAAATACCAGGCAAATGGGTCATCAAAAATCAAATTAACCCGACGACTTTATTCATTTATAAAGAGATTTGGCACCTCCTAAAGTAAAATTTATGCTGGCATAAACGTGCTACATCTAAAGACCGTAATTTTGAGAGAACAAAGTTTTTAATGTCAATCAAAAAATTTACTCCCTTTGAAGTGTTTATTAAACTCAAAATCAATCTTGAAGTCAGAGCATGACTAGGTTTTATTGATTAAATAAATAAATTTAGCTTCATTTAGACACAATGTAGATTGCAAAAAGGAAATGCCCAATGACCTTAAAGGCTGAACATTAGGAGTCAACGAGTCAGTTTATAATACACTAGAAATACAAATGACCTTAACATAAACATCAACAAAGAAGAAGAAAATCATTAATGCAAAATGAAAGAAATCTTTTTATGGAAAACGAGCACCACCACCACCTGATGGTAAGTAGGATCTGAGACGTATACACATTTGCATACTCAAGACTGCAATCCTAAGGCCCGTATTAATAAACTGATCTCAACTCAAATGCTCGTCTCGAGAGGCGTCAAAAATGACAGTATTCTATGGTTTGGCGTTTGCTTTGACGTATCTTGTGACGGGCCTCACAGTCAAGATGAGTTTATTAATACGGCCCTAAGACCGCAGTATTTTAAAATTGCATTGTAGAGCCGACCCAGAGGACACGTTTAAAAAAAATTGGTAGTGAAACTAAACTAAGGTCTGAATATAGGTACTCGTAATAAAACCAAACCAAACCTATAGCCATGGGTAATTAATAAGATACAAGTTAGTCTGAGGTATTATTTGTAGCGAGTATGTGTAAACGAGAGTGTATTCTGTCTATTACTAGCGAGATAGACAGTTTGTAGAGAGGAGCACTTACTTGATACAATGTGGTGTAATATTTGTGGTGTGTTAAGAGCGCTATGTTGGGTTCATCACCGACTAGTCTCATTTGACTTCTGAACTCGTTTCACTCGAGGGCTCAGCCGGCCAGCGAGGATGATCTCCACTCTCGAATGTTGTAAGGAGTTTGTAGGTTAAAATATAATAGTCCGACGTTATACTTGTTGGCAAACTTTTCACTGGTAAGCTCGCGGTTTAAAGTTTTGAACCAGTTTCGAGCATGACCTAACAAACATCTTTGTATCTAGATACTCGTGTATTACGTATACTGGGTGCGCTTCAATCAGTATAAAAACTTTTTACCAGTCATAACACTCATTTAGCTTAACAACCTTTTGTATGACATTCATATGGCATAATGCCATTTAATCAAAAACGATATTGTTTTACGTGTTGAATAGAGGCTATGTTGCTTTTAAAATCGAGCCTATTCTCCACTAGAAGCTCGTTACTGTAGTCCACTGGTGCGCCTCTATTCAATACGGTAAATATCAAATGGTTTTTGCCCTGTTATCGTATTGTCGATTCTATAGCTCTTATTTACTTGACAGTAAAGGCGGCCAAGTTAAAAACAATACTTACTATAACCGGTCAAATACGATTTGGATTATACCGCCTAAAACAGGTACAGTCAAGGAATTTAATTCCGATACCACTTTGGACTATGTCAAAGTGACATAATCAATCAAAGCGTAAGAGACTTCTTATGATTTTATTTAGTCTCACTTTGACATAGTCCAAAGTGGTATAGGAATTAAATTCCTTGACTGTAGGTCAATGCAGTTCTTGAAACTTGATGACGAGAATGAGTCGGTGTCCCCGAAGCGCAGTTTAAGAATAGACTTCATGCGTGTTGTCGCATTTCACAGGACGTACGAGTGTACGCCGTATACGTCGCTTTACTGTGTTTTACTAAAATAAAAATAAAGTAATTTTACATACATATACTGTGATAGAAAGATTAAGGAAATATCCCCTTTGATTTAATACATTTAATGTACTAACCATAAACTTTAATATACCTACATAACTGTGTCGCTTTCTTAGATCGCTTATAGCAATAAGACCACCAGTTGTCTATCGATTAAAGACTCATGTATTTGTCTTCCCTTGTTCATTTTTCTTTGTGTGGTGTTCAATAAAGCGTATTTGTATTGCATTGCAACCTTTTACATTTTTATTTAGTTTGTATACCTATTTTAAACTTTTCTGTTCACTTTGTAAATACTCGTGCGAGTATCTCTTCGACGCCACATCTTTCTTGTTTTATTCTAAAACGTCCAACGTCGGCTGGAATATCTTATACAAGAATGAATGCAATATTTTTACGCTCAAGTTAAGTTGTCCTGTAAACCATATAACAATAACTTCGTCTAAGTTAAAGCGTCATAAAACGCCATAGAATGTCGCCCGGCTTAATATAAATTGCCGTTTAGATTTCGTTTTAACCCAGACAAGCCCCACAAATATATTTTGCTGTGTTGCGCTTAGCCAACCACTAGACTGAATAGACAATGCTTTTTACCTAATACTGTAGCTCGCATCTATAAAATGTATTTTTAGTATCACTGCAGAGTGTGTAAGCTTTGTCTCCAGTGCCAGGTAATTAATCAGCTGGAGTTACCTGCAGCTCAGCGGCGATAGCCTCCCGGCGCGGATCAAAAGGAGCGAGAGCCGACGAAGCCCGGGAGCCCGAGGGAACCAGTCGACTAGCAATGAGTGTAACATATATATCTGGGCCCGTACTACGGTCACCTTTAGCGCGGTGGATAAACCATCCATCACTCTCGCACTTACATACTGGTCAGAAAGTGACAGCATAATACTCCCGCTGGTAATATTGCTGCGACAGCTTCCTCTTATTGTAGCGGCAAATGAATCAAGCGTAAAATCGCAATAGCAAAGATGTGTTTCCTGCAACGTAAACTTGTTATGCTGAAAGTTTTTAGGTTTCCTGCCGTCTTAGTTGCATTTAAGAGTTAAAGTCAGTCCTATACATAATAATATGAACTTACCAGAAATATGAATAAAACCGGTCAAGTGGGATTCAGACTTGCGCTTCGTGGGTTCAGTACCGTCACACAATTTGATTGTAGTTCAATTTGTAAGGTTTGCACTACAATCGTATCAAATTTCTGGTTTGTTTGTTTCGACCAAGAACAAACCAAAAAAACCTTAAGAAAGGTTTTTGTACGGAGAACCTCGTATTATTATTATTATTTTATAATTTATTAGTACATCTGCCGTTGTAACACCATATTTCATTAAAAAAACATCTGAATTATATTAGGGTTTTAGCATCTTTGGTTGTGGAACCCTGAAACCACAAAAGGGGTGCCTCTAATACTTTTTTAATCTGTGTTACGCGAGTTGCAATCTAAAATACAGTTAATATCTTTTCGGCAATATGAAGGGGTTTTCATATTCCAGGTACCAACACATAAAATATTGCTGATGCGACCGAATCTATGGAATTTAGAAAAGTGAATATTCGAGTATTTAGCTACGAGCAAGATATAAGCAAAGTACAATACCTACGTTATAAATTATAAAGAACTTCTGTTATTGCATTTTTTACGCTGACTTCTGGTATTGGGATAAAACAATAATAAAACTTTAACTAGGGGTTTAGTAGTGTGGAAGGAGTCGTTAAAACGGTGAAACCTGAAAGTTTAATGGTCTTATCTTCAGGGAAAATTGTTTCAAGCGAGTGACCCCGGTCTCCGAGGTGCCAATGGTACTAAACCGAATGCATCCACTCGTTTTAACTTTGAATTAACAGAAGAGAAATTGTATTTTGAATATTTAAAACATTTTTTTTTACATTTATGTTTATTGAAGACACTTGGTTATCAAAATAAATACGAACTTACATAAAATATAATACTATACTAAATAAACTAGCTACTAAATACTATTTTACTGTTATCATTTCACGAAAGACATCAAAACAAATTCCGCAGGCATATAAAACGTCATACTCGATTTACGCTAAATGCATTATTTTAATTATTAAATTGGTTTGTATGCGTCGTTGCTAGGGCAGCAGAATATTCGTATTCATGAACGTTAACTATACACTCAGGAGCAAAAATACCGGGTCAGAGTGTGTTTTTCATACAAACGAGACTATTTCGAAGCCTACGTTCCTCGCCAGGGGTTGTTTTGAGTGAGGTTTAATGGTGGATACTGCGAGGTTCAATAGTTCTTAAGATACCTAACTGATCGCGCAATCAGTTAACACCACAGCGGGAGAGTTTGGGTCAGCACTTGGATTTCCTTACATTTTATTGTCATTTTAGATGTTTTTCAGAACATGCTCAATTCCGGCGTTAATCGCAGATTCATTCAGTTGAGTATCCTAGGCAACCTGGAAGTCCTGTATCGATGCTCGGGGTATTCATCATCAGATTTCACTAAAAGCATTCTCTGGCGAGGAACCAAGGCTTCGAAATAGCCTCTTCAGTATAAAAAACATACTCTGACCCGGTATTTTTGCTCCTGAGTGTATTAAATTTCAAAACTTAAAATAGACGTTAAGTCTTAACTAAGTTTAGACGATTCTAAATAAAAATAGTATGAATACGAAATAATCTTCAATCTAGGTTAATGATAATTGGCATCTTAAGGGAGGATCAGAAGAGAAAATCATTAATTAACGTGGAAAAATGCTACAACAAAGATCTAGTCTAGAGCTTAACTCACAGGCTTAAGAATCACAGGTGTATTAGGCGCAGGAGTAAGGAATTAAAGCGGCATTACGACGTTATCCCCTTATCCGGCGGATCGATCCTGCCGGAGCGCCCCAGGGTACTTCTCTTATTCCTATTATACGAAGAATAAAACCCGTTGAGATCACCGAAAATAAAGGCATAAAAACCATCACCAAAATAAAACTGCACTATAACTAAAAGATTAATAAAAACCCTGCTTTCAAATAAAAAAATGCATCCAAATCGGTTTACCCGTTTAATAGCTACGGTACCACAGACAGACACACAAACCTCTTTTTGGGTCGAGGTTAAAAAGTAGAGTTTAGAATTAGAGAGCTCAATCTGTCAAAGCTTAGGTACTGTCTACGCGTGATCTTGACACAATATTGATGTTCTACGTTACTCCACTACTACAAAAACAAGATGGATTATTTTACGTCGGTCGGAAAATTGGCTGTTTTCTGACGATTTTCCAGCTGCGCTCGCCGCGGAATGTCTCTATTTAATATGAGTTTGTAGCGGCTGCTATTGAAGACTACCACGTGTTCTGATTTCTTGCTGGTGAATATCGTATTTCATCGATTCCTTGATTAAAAATTGTGCCATAAAATTTCTACGAGACGGACAACGCATTGGTGACGCCTACCTCCTGCGTTGCAAACGTCCATAGACGACTCGTGTATACTAACCAGCGGTAAGATTTATTAAAAAAAAAACCGTCTAAGATGATTTAAGAATGTATCTACATACTTTAGTTGCTTGTATTGTCAAGAACCCATTAAGTCTACTTAGTCGTGATATTTTTCCTATTAAATGTGTTATATGTGCTTTTATTCAAGATATTTTGTAATTTGTTTTGTATTTGTATATATGTGTACAAAATTTCAGTTTTGTTATTATGATAGTTTCTTAGTAAAAGTGACATACATAGGTATAGACAGACATACAGACGGACAGACAGACGGACATGGCGAAACTATAACGGTTCCTAGTTTGGCCCTAAAACCGATAACATGGGCCATATGGGCCAATAACATTTGTTTTCAGTCATGTTATAATAATATTTTTTGATCAAGGCCGCATTTACTGTGAAGAAAAGAAGGGCTCCCTTAATGCTAACAATATGATAACGATATGCTAAGAACAAAGTTAAAAACAAGGCTTAACTAACAAATGCAAGCGTTCATCAGTCGAACTTTAACAACGCCTTCTGAAGGCGTCTCTGCGATATTTAGATGTATTATTAACCAAAGGTATTCATAGCTGTCCCTGAAACTCAGTATAAGTTCAAGGATAACGTTATTATTACACTTCATGCTTGAAGCTCTGCCTGACCGAGCATAAACACATGTGACAATTTTAGCTTCAGTTATCGCAAAAGTCTTATTAACTACGTAATGGAATAAATGCCATGTCTTATGTTTATTTTAAAACAGCTTTGCGCTCAACCTAGGAATCTTATTTTCGGGCCAAGCCTGCATATTTCCAACATCAAATGCTTCTGGATAAACACTGATGTTAGATTCTAAGATAACAACATTTTACTATTCCATTAAATTAACTATTCATAAGACGTTTGTTTAAGCTTGGTAATCCAAACCCTAAACTTACGAGTATGTTCCGCGGTTTACGTATGGCAAAAGCGAGAGTATTTTTATTATAATGTAATTACACTTTCCACTGCTAGACCCTGAGATTATATCACGATTTATTAAATTATTATGTATTAATACTAAATTTTAATATACCTAGTCTTACTATATACACTGACTAATATATGAAGATAATAATTAAAAGGACAGTTATTGAGGTAACATACCATAACTTCTCGTAAGATTTTTACCATGATGACATGAGATGCACTTTTCCAGGATCAGCTATACTGGAAAATGCCTAGTGGAAGTAGTGAAATAGACTCGGGGGGCAATTCGGATCAGTGTTCAAAGATACTAGGTATTTAAAATAAAAGAACACTAATCCGAATTGGCCCTTTGTTAGGTGCATCTCAATCACTTGACGTTGCTATGAATTATTAAATATTATCAAAAATCATGACACCACTCATACCAAGAGCCACTTGGAAATGAATAACAGTGGGTATTTAGTAAGATATATCTCAACACCTTATCAAACTCGTCCAGAATGGTTACAATGCCAATAACATCCAAGTTCGCGGCGCATGAATAGGCACAAAACCAAGTTTAAGGGACTCACCAAACTTGTCAATGCCACTCGATGCGGAATCACATTTTGGTATTTCTGAAGCTATTGTTACTTATGAATTGAATGTATATAACTACAAAAATAAAACATGATCGGCACAGAACCAGGACAAAAAGGAACAAAGGGTTTTTTTTTTTTTTTTGCGGATGGTAGAACCTTGTGCAGCGTCCGTCCGGATCGTTACCACCATCTTATCCATTAACAACAGTGTTCGCATTGCTGTGTTCCGGTTTGGGGATAAGACAGCCGGTGTAATGACTAGCATAGAGGCATTCCATCTTAGTCCTCAGGGTTGGCAACGCATTTGCAGTCCTAGGCTTGCAGTCTTGTGAATGCGAATGTCTATGGGTCACAGTTTCCACTTACCATCAGGTGGCCTGTGTGCTCGTTTGCCATCTCTATGACATAAAAAATAAAATAAAAAAATATGCTTTTAATAAGTCTAGACGGGGTACACCACGCGGGAGGTTTACCTAGCCTCTCGCGTATTCTCGCTCTCGATCGAATTATGCTCATTGTATGTTTGAAAAACGTAATTTTACTAACTTTCATTCCGCAAAAACATGTTAGAGCTTAAATTATTACATAGGTGAGATGAAAGTCTGTGAAATGATATAGTTTGCCAAATGAAGATTTAGTGAACCGTTAATGCATCGTCACTGAGAAAGTGTATAACGGTTTAAATATCAGCGGCCTTTAGCATTTATTTGGTACATAAATTTGACATAGCCGTTGACTTTCGTATCGTTATCGAGTAGTAAACATGAAGTATACGTACAATCATTGTATGAGAACTTGAGTTTGTTATAGGGGTTCATGCTCCAGTTCAGAACACGCTTTCGAATAGTAAAGGAGATTCAAAAATGGATTAGACTAATTATTCCACGGAGGTCAGCAAATGAAATTATTTACTAATTAATAGCCAGTAATTAAACACATGGATGAGATCGATAAATCCCTCATGCGCTTATCAAATTGAACAACAAAGAGAACAGAGAGAGATGAAGTAGATTAACATCACCCCAGTAGCAATCAAACTGCTGTAGCCCGTGAGAAAATAACAAAATGTTATTTATATTTCTTTATCTAAATTAAATTACGACAACGAGGACATCATTAGCGAACTGTGTCAAAGTGTCGGCGGCCACTCAGAGAAAATCCTGGCGCACAGATTTTATAACATTAGTGGGATCATAAATTATTATTTTTTCATCGTATTATTAGGGCCAGGGGGGTATTCTACTCGGTAAAACCATATTGCTTCTGACATGTTGTCTTATTGTCAACGTAACGATAGCTCTTATTTCCTTGACAAGTAATTGCGGCCAAGTTAAATAGAGATTAAAGTGTTAAACGTCAAATAGAAGAAAGTATATGACAGTTATCAGTGGTACGGTGTACAAAGAATCCAATAGACATTTTCATGTTATAATGACATTATATTGTGGTTCAACAGTACAGGTCTCATATGTACACAAGGGCAAAAACAGCATTCATGAATCATAGATGTATTTAATTAATGGGATAGGGAGAAGCCCTAACCGCCGTACTCACATACATACATTTTAGAGACAGTTACTCGTTCCTTGTTCAAACTTGTGTATGAAAAATCGTCACTAATAAGGAGTGACTAAGTACCAATTCCACCAAACGATGTTAAATTTAATCAATGTTAATCGACTGTTTATACATGTTTACGGCTGTTAACGCTCTAATCGTCTGTTAAGTGGTTAACACCGTTTGGTGAAATTGTTACTTGTTCGTCATAAACTGCCTCTGAGTGTGACCGTATTTAACATATAAATTTTGTATTTAATCGTTTTTGTATGTGTCCTGACTATCCTGTAATAAAAATTATATATAGAGGTAAAAATGTGTTTGTTTGAAAAGGGGTCTAGAATGGGGGGTGTGGTTCAATTACCTATAGCAAATGGGGTGTCATATGAATGGGCTGCTTAATCTGCACATGTGAAACCATTTTATTTTTATTTTTCTGTGATGTACTTTATGATTTATTGACAATAATGTACAAACAATGTCGCCCCCCCCCCCCCCCACCTCCGCTTATCTCCGAAGTTTGCTAATCAAAAAATCTGACGTATAGATAATTACTAATATTTTATAGGAGAAACAAAAGGAAGTGTGCAAATTTTAAAGTTATTGAGATATAAAAAAAAAATCTGTATTAAAATTTAGGCTAGTCAAAAATAGAAAGGAAATTAAGGAATTGCATAGAAAATAAAGTTTTATTTTGCGGTGACCAAGCATATTATCTTGAATACGGAATCCTCGGTGCGCTAGTCCGACTTGCCCTTGACCGGTTTTTTTTTATTTAGTCTAATCTGGCACCCAGCGCGGGCGGGCCACTGTAGCGCTAAAGACGCCGATTCATTTTGTTTATATTTGAATTTGAATTTGATGTGCTATGGATATGGTTAATTAATGCAAACATTTGAGAATTACCTGACTGTTTGTATTTAATCTGAGCAAATTTACATTTACACAAGTTCTGGTTAGTCGCTAGTACCTGAAGTATTAATTGTATAAGGTTCGCCAGAATTCACATAATTTTCCAACTCTGATTATCGAAAGTCCGCAAATGTTTCTCATAAAATTTTACGTCATAATAATTAATATATAGGTAATCTACCAGTATCAATAACGGTCTTACTCCAAAAAAGTTTTTTCTAAGCATAACTGATACCGACACTATTGTTTTTATTCATAAACTTGAACATCATAAAGATTAATGTAGCGAAAAATTGCTTATTGGGGTCAAGTTGTTTACTGTACATGGTCTATCAGGTCAGAAGTGACTTAGATAGGTTAGGTTAGAAGGCTAAGGCGTCTTCGATGTTGATTTGTTAGATGTCTTTCCCAAATTCACTTTTTCTTTGAAGATAATTTTCTTTTCGCGTTTTTTCCCGAACGTAATATTACCAGTCGCCTTTTTCCCGGCAGTTTATTTTCACATTCGTGTTTTTCCCCTTACGAGGTTTATCCAGTCGCTTCTTTTCCTAGCATCATACTTTCACTGTCATGTTTTTCCCATTCCATGAATCAAAGTTGCGAGAGCCGACGGAGCTCCGCTATGGTGGAACTCCTATTTCTGGATTATTTGGTCCTCTGGACATAACCTAAACCTTCCTACATAACGATGTAATTACTTTTGAGAAAAAGTGAGACTGGGATAGAAATCGGTCGGGAAAAAATGCGACTCGGAAAAAAGTCGCACGAGAACAAAAGCGATGGTAATAAAATCGACCGGGGAAAAATTAAAAATGGAGAAAATGGGAAAAGAAATATCGCTTCGCAGAAATAATAATTTCGTGAAAGTTATCGAACAAGAGTAACAAGTCTGTACGAGTATGACTAGCACTAGACTTAATTTCCTAGATGAATTTATTTATTTTCTACCCACAATCCGTTACGAACTCCGATAGTAATACAAAAATAGAACTAATATTTTGGAAGAGCGATGAATCAGACTACAAATCGGTAATAATAATAATAAGCATTCTAAGGCAGCTAGTGGCGAGCTGTTGGTGAGTGGCGACACCACGGACCTGAATGCTCCCGAGGGTAGGTCCTGTTCCTCACCTTTCGCTTTCCTTCACCGGCCGGCTGCGGTGTACAATGACGAGGAACAGACCCTCACCACTGGCTTGCCTTTATTGGCAGGTCAGAGTGGAGTCGCAAGAGCTATATGCTCGAAGGGCGGATGTATTGCATAAGTGGTGAATGGGCACCTTGTAGTCGTTTAAAGTCCAGAAGCACCTCTCCACCCTCAGCTCCTCTGGAACTGTTGCGTCCCTGCTGCTATATATATGCGGCTATTTCGGGGGGCCCATTCCATTGAGTTGGCGAGTCACCGCCTGCCATTTCAAGTAGGTAATTAACTAATTAGCATTGGCCAGGCAGGCGCCGTAATTTCATCAATAGCCTAGTTCACCAATCCATATCGGTTCATTCATATAACCTATTATTAATTTCCCATCCTTCTTAAATAGTCTTACAGTAACCGGTGGTTGTGGGACCGTGGGAGCATACTTCTATAGTTTGAACTCAGGGACAATCGCCGGTTGGTGTCCCATACCTTACTAAATTAAACTTGTCTAAAGGGCCTCTGCGTGTTGGCTTCGGCTCCATGTAGGCCTTACAAAGGTCCGGGACTCCCATAGTCCCGTAATTGGTAAAGACATACAAATAATAATAATGAGCAAGCAATTTTATCTGAGCCAATATGGACCTGTCGTATAATCAAGAGTGTTCATGGCTCTAACGGTTTCTATACGAGCTTCAGGATGTGTACAAGACCGATGCCAAAACAGATAATCTCGTGATGCAACTTCGTGTTCAACATACGTTACACGTCTAGAATGCTATACGCTCAAATGGAATATCCAATCAGATAAACATATTGTCAACAAGAAGCGCTGGTTTACATTAAACGCTGGATTGAAGTAGTCACTACCCTATCAGCTGATTGCTTAAATCCACGTGTCTCATGCACCGATATCTGTCTGTCCGTAACAAATGAAAATCGCTCGGCGAATTTCCATAATTAAGATCATTTTTTACTAAAAAATATTGAGACATCAAAAGTATATTGCTTCTGGGGCTCAAATGAACAACGAAAAATTTATCTCTTTTATTTCAAAATAAATTGAGCAAAAAAGGGTAAAAAAGCAGTTTTTAACCGACTTCAAAAAAAGGAGGTTCTTAATTTGCCGTGATCTTTTTGACCACTGGACCGATTTGATTTTTTTTTCGTTGTTTCCATAGGTACACTTTCTAGTTGGTCCCATTGTCAACACGTCAGGATCTAATGATGGGATCTTGGAGAAATTAAGGGAACTCCTCAAATATTATAGGCACACCTATAGCGATTTCGGTATTTTTCCCTGTAACTCGTGCATTTGCTTTTGAAAAGTACTATATGGTGAAGTGAAACTGATGATGAAGACCACAGATGGCCACCGGAACTCCTTAACGGTAACCATTTGAAGGGTAGCGATAAGATATCTCGATTAAGATATTAGAGTGACTATGAGGGAGCACATTTAGATTTAAATATGACTATAACATCCCCGCGGCGTTTCCTGCGCCGAGCTAGAAATGTTCTATAGGTATAGTTTCTCATTAATTGAGAAGTGGGACTATATAACAGCATAAATATGATCACTATAAAGTATAAAATAAAATAAATGCTTAAAAAAACAAAAACCGCCTTAAAAAATGCAAGAAATAACTTCTTATAAAAGGGTAGGCATGTCAGTCCAACTGTATTCAGCTTTTGGTTTAAAATATTGTTGGACGCCGACTTCGTTTAAACATTCATAATATATTTATAAAACCAATTGCCACTTGCATGACGAAGCATTACTTGAGAACGGTCCAACCCATATGACTGTGTTTTTGTTGTGTTTGTAATTGTGAGGAAATTCAGCCGGGCAACGACGCCGGGCAAGAACAGTTAGTTTTAAATAAAACTTACAAATATAAACAGTACTAAGAGTAATTAGTAATAACATCAGAAATATGGTTAGGTACCATATAGAAGCAAGATAAGATGAAATTTTGTACATTGCACAAATGCTTTGCCAAGGCTCTACAAAAACGTAGTTCAACTTACTCTGGATGCACTGGACTGTTCGCGCGCCGCTAGCTCAACGAGTTGCAATCCGAGCTCCAGTTGCGCACAGGAGTCAAATTAGGCTACGAGTAACATTGTGATTTCGATGGCGGCGAGCTTTCCGTGGTTGCAGTAAAGTGCATACAGCAGTAGGTACGTTTGTACACGCAGCTCACTGAGCTTAGAGTAGAGAATTGTACAATCATCGCACTTTAGATAATTAAAAAGATGCAGATAATTAAAATAAATGTGCGATAATTACCAAATAATTATTAATTATTAATGCGTGATTAGACTGTAGAAAATATATTAAATGTCATCAAATGTAGGAACTATTTATGTACCATGATTATAGGGTGTTATTGTATATATGTGTTAATTTGCACCCAAATTGCTATTTAAATAAAATAAAATAAACATCAGGGGACAACGTCACACCAATCGACCTAGTCCCAAACTAAGCTCTAGGCTTGTACTATGGGTATTAGACAACGATATAATTGCTTATATAGAGAAATATATACTTAAATACATAGAAAGCATCCATGACTCGGGAACAAATATTCGCCCTCATCACACAAATATCTGGCCTTACCGGGATTTGAACCCAGGACCGCTAGCTTCGTAGGCAGGGTCACTCCCAACTAGGCCAGCGCGTCGTCAAATTATAAATATGTACTAGAGGACGCCCGCGACTTCGTACACGTACAATTAGTTTCCCGTTACTCCCCCTATTATTAGGGAGTGAATTTCGAAATATCCTTTCTTAGTGCTCACTTACATCATGAAAGGAACGCCTGTACCAAATTTCAAGTTTCTAGGTACAGAAGTTTCGGCTGTGCGTTGATATCTAACTCAGTCAGGTTTGCCTTTTATATATATAGATTATGTAATAATTTATATGTAGCGTCAAACAGTATAACACAACTTTAGATATTTCCCAGGACGGAAGTATAACCATACAACACAAAAAAATCAGCAATTGCTTTTTGTACTAACAACACTATTATTTAAAACCACAAAACCAAAGTGTTTTTACTACTAATTCAAACCTAGAATTACTCACTAACAACAATAGACTAGCTTTTTCGTAATTGAACACGGGTCGGTGTTTTGTGATTAGTGAAGTGCCGTTGCTATTTTCCCAAATTCCCGGAATACTGTCACCGGCAATATTGCTAGCAACATAGCCAAGTGTCCGGCAATATTACCAAGGCCTTTATAGGGTTCCCACTACGAGCAATGTTGCCGGCAACATTTACGGCAATATTCCCGGGCACTATTTTTGATCACTATTTGAGATACTTTTAGACGTTTATAGAAATCCCGTGGCTTCTTTTTTTGCTTACATACTACTAGGTCATATTGTCTCTTTGTGCAGAATTTAAAAGGTTTTGCAACAATTACTTAATATATTATATGGTTTTAAATAAGCCACTGAGCACTGAGACCTAAATTTGCATTGAATTCTAAACATATCATTGTATTAAATTGTGCCTATATGGATAAGCATTCATTATGCAATGCTCTATATTGTTATGCAAATCCGTATCGCCGAAGGACTCTACAAGCCGCCCGCCTCCGTTCAAGACTGAGATAAATAATTGGTTGGAGTTGAACAAGAAGTTTTCATACATTATGGAAGACCTTTCAGAAGTGAAATAACTTCAAACATTGATTAGCGCTTAAGGAGTCCTAAATTCCCTATTTTACATTGTAAGATTCATGTGTGTTCAGAATTTGGTACTTATTTTCGTCTATTCTCGCATTGCTGCCGATTTCGGAACTGGTCAGTATTGTATATTGGTCATGTCAGTCCAAAATCACAGATCATATCTTCGTGAGTCATCATCTTGGCAGGTAGTTCCGTGTTGCTAGCCAAGGACGTTAGACATGTCGATCAATCTGTAGTTGCGAGAACAAAAGATGCGCTTCACTGAAGCAAATACTTACTTCAGGTTTTTATGTATCAATTTTTGTGATCATTAGACGTTATTGCATAACAAATCTAACTAATAGCAAGCTTTAAAAACAACCAACTGCCGTTTGGATAATGTCATCAAAGTAATGTTACTTATCATCAGAGTTGGGCGTTATCTAAATAATTTCTTATCTAGATAATTATTTAAAATAAAATCATCTCAAATAAATTTATTCGAAGATAAATTCAATCATAAATAGTGCGTTGTCAACTTTTTTATTTAGATAAATTATCTAGATGAAGATAACCGACCTCGTTTGTTATTGAAGTAAGCTTATTTATAATAATAAATGTATACCTACAGAATGTCATGTCGGGTCAAACCGTCACACTAACATTGCTCATATAATCAGAAAATAATTATTGCAACATAAACGCTGCGATGTCGTCTTCTAGCTCTGGCTCTCAACATGTATTACAAGCGGAAGTCTCTTTCAAACAATATATATTAGAAAAAGACTTTCGCCAGTAATACCTACTTGTTACAAGCGTTCGAGAAATGGGCTCCTGTCGACAGTGTATGTTTCTTTCCATAAATGTGTTAAATAGCTAAGTACTGCAGGAGAAAAAAATCCCATATATTTATATTCATATATTTAAGTATGTACAAAACATTCATTATTTTTGTTGTAGGTTATTTTCATTTCATCATGCCCGACCACTTCTAGTTCTGCATGACTGTACTACTGACATTCATCTTTTATTTAAAATCCGAACTAATTTATCTAGATAAAAATGAAACTGATCTAGATAAATTTCAAAATAACAAATGACGGATTATTTAGTTACTTCAAATAAAAGATGATTTATTTATCTTCCCGGTTTTTCGTAAATAGATAATTTTTGCCCAACTTTGCTTATCATGTATATATTATTTATTTGAAATTCTCACACTAGTGGTTAAGATAAATCTAGCCACGGATAATTTATTAAAATCGGTTTAACCATTTAGTAGTTACGAGAGGACATAGAGTCGGACATATATACAGGTCAAACACATAACCCTTCTTTTAGGCTTTGCCGCAGTCGGATAAAAACAATAAGATGAATCATATCTTTATATCATATTGATATGAACTTTTCATTGTATTCTAGACAAGGTTTTTGCATAACTTAATCTATATATTACATACGAGAAAAACGGTAGACGGTGTAGGTAAATCTGAAACAAGTCGGGCCGTGTCTCCCGATAATTCATTAATCGAATATTTAAAAAAAACAATAGTCATTACATTTAGGGAGAGATGAGCCTTCTGTGATGTTGGTACTGAACAATTTAATACGTACTTGCCAATCGAAGCCTAAGGTTGGGCAGCGTATTTCCCGACTAGAAGTCACGGCATAATTTTACGACATTATTATAGGCTACTTGTAAAGACGAAACAAACACGAATCGCTATGAGTGAATTTCAGCTTTACAACAGTGATTTGGAAGCCCGTCACAGGCTATAATTCAATGTCTCGGCCGGACCCAATCCACTCTGTATTATCAGCAGCAATCACATCGATTTGTATCGGGTTATCGCGCGCGTACAATGGCGACGGCCGCCGCCCGCGCCGGATTAGTGTGCACACGACGACGTAATCATCAACCCGGGTTCGATTGATCACATTTTGCGAGATCATCTTTTGTCGATACACTTTTATAATAGCGGTGTTTGATTAGATAAAACTTAATACTGTAACAAGATTTTAATTAGCTGAAGTACTTACGGCCGCACTCAGTCAGTTAATGACGATCATCTCGTCCCGTAGTGATGATTTAACATGCACAAAAAAAAAAAACAAAAACAATGAAGTAAACTGTCTCTAAAACGGCTCAAAATGAGCGAGGTGGCACTCAAATGTTGTAATATATTGAATTTCGTAATGCTTAACCAAAAATAATATATATTTAAGTTTACATAGCCAGCAAAAAATTACATTGTGGTTGAAAATTTGTAACCTTTCAGAAAATTCACCAAACTGTTATGTAAGTAACAATCGATAAGATTGTTTATCGCATTGTAAGTTTATTTGCAATTTAAAACAAAAACTGATTTTTCACGATCTTTTATCAGTTCATAACATGCTATTATTAAATTATTAGTTACAGAATGGAGTAAGTTAAAGTATTTTTGCTATTGCCATATTAGTTTCGGCCTTGTTAAGTTCCTCTCAAAGTTATATTAATTGGGTTCAAGAAGTAATATCTGAGATATAACTACCTACTGAAAGATATTATTAATAGTAAAAGTACATAAGGTTCGAAGAACATGCCGGATCATAAAATTAATTACTTATTAGGTAATTATGTCGCCAATGGCCTTTATTAGCTTTTTCATTCATCTGAAATGTAATTTAAGTACTAAGCTATCTGAAAGTATAATGAATCAGTCCAAGGATATCTTGAATAAGGTTACGCAGTGCGCAAGATCGCTTACCATAAAACCATTACGAGTCGAAATTAAAAGTGTTAAAAGTGGTAGTGGTATAAAAATGGTGAATTCTGCTTTGGCGCAGTTTTCAACCTATTTTTTTTTTCAAAAAACAGGAAAATGTTATTAGATCCATAAAAATACTTACAATCATTTCAGAAACGTCTAGCTGACTTATATTTGCATTTACTTCCGCAGCGTACCTACTGACATCTCTCTTAATGATATCTGCAATCATAGATATAAAGATAACGAATTTTGTATGGGTAAAGCTTAGTTTTTGAGATAAGCCTATCTAGAAGGAAATATGACGTGCATCACATACATGATAACAGTTTACTGGGTACGAAAAATGTCAGTGTTACGCGAGCAGCTGATTGGCCGGCGCCGGTGCTGGCCAGTGCACTAGCCCAAAATATTCGTCCATAATCATATCGTACCTACTTAGTTAACTATCTATCGAGACATCGCGTCGCGTCTATGTGTAACCGTGAAAGTGACAGACCACGCCATCATTTATCTTACAAATAAATATTTCCGAGATAACGATAAATCCAAATAGTAATACAAGTAAACGGTCGTCGGTAATTATAGCGGCCATATTTTTTAGATTTATGTGCGGAGGTTATAGCTCCGACCCGACACGACTGTCTTGTTTATTTTCCGGCTGAAGGAATATGGCTCACTATAGGGAGTAGCCTCGGAAAACCGTTAATTCATATTTACTACCCTCGCATTTATGAAACATAAATACGGGTTTACGAGAAGGTGGAAAGGCTGCAGGCATATTCTAGCATCGTTCAGTTTATGGGTCACCTTAAATGGAGGTTTAATTATTGGTATACCTGCAGAAAGATTTATAGCGGCGTTTTATTAAAGGAACGGCCAAGCGCGAAACGGCTCCACGTGGCACTACTTGCAGTTGAAAATGTAAGAAAAATCATTTATTGACGAGTGTAGTTAATAAGTAGTTTATTAAAACGCAAATATTTGACATAATTTGCCGTTTACGTGACCTAATTAATGATAAAGCTTCTGTTTGTGACAAATGTGATTTTATCATTATACTCATTACGTGGGTCACGGTGAAGAGTGATTACAATCACACTTAGAATTTCTTCCAAGGTGACAGAACATACGTATTTAGATTCGTATGAAGAAGACACGGTAATGTTTTGATTACTTTTGATATAATGTTACAACAAAAAAGCGCATTTGCTACCTAGTTCCCGCAGTTTTGCCCTAGCCTGTACTGTAGTATATAGTAGGTACTAATAATATCTTCGACCTTTTAAATCTATCTACATATATACACGTATATAAAAAAATGAATTACTATTTCCCTTTGTCACGCCATACCTCAAGAATGGCTTGACCGATTTGAATTTTTTTTTTTGTTTTCTTCGTAATTATCAGGACAAGGTTTGAAAGTAAAAAATACACGAACGGCTAGTATTTACCCGACGAGGGTAATGTTTTTCGTGCGTTTCTATGTATGTATGTAGGTAATATTCTTTATTACCACGTATCATCAAGTTCAACATATGTTGAGAATTATATTCCCGTTGCCCGTCAATGGTTTAAAGTACATTATATTTGCATTCAAGTACTCATAGGTTCCGATGCAATGTAAACATTGCACGGCCCATTCAACATTAAATCAAGCGTAAGCAACGTAACTCTACAGTAGACCTTGTTTTCCTCTTTTCAGTTAAATTTTTCAACATTAAAAAGAGTCATGTTTTTGCAGTCGGGTTTTTGGTTTTAATTAATTAAGTTTATTTATATATTCTTTACACCTCTGAGTCACGTTTCTACGTATCAGCCAGTCGGCACTTGGAGTCAAAAAATGCTTAGGTACTTTGTAAGTTCTTCTGTATTTTGATTACTCATTAATAATTAATACGTCTAGCATGACTGTTAAGGTTAATTAAGAGAATTAAAATAGATATATATTTAAAAATATTCAGCTGTTGAGTTGTCTTTCCGCACAGCGGTCTGTATAAGGCTTTAACCAAACAAACAGCCGATGATGTACATAACAGAATGTGATACCATTTCAACGTAAAATGAACTTCAATTAAATTAATGAAATGTAATCACAGGGAAAATATTTCAGTGGTGGTAGAAATAAATTATTCGGAAATGATAATTAAACAGACGATAACAGCAACCATTTCTATACAAAAGCTCGCATTATGGTTCCGAGAATATCCGAAAGGTGAACAATAGGAATTTATTAACATGATACCCAGCACTTTATCAGCTTTTCACAAATCCCTGAAAAGATTTAAATAGACGACTTTTCAATTTTATAACTTATTTACCTACGAAATCAAGGCTATCTTCAGCCAGAAATAATCATAAGATGAACGGTTATAACTATAGATCATATAATTGAATTTATTTTAGGTTTTATATTATGTGAACGTTATGATAGCTCTCTTATTTACTGAACAGTGATGGGGAGCAAGTTAATAGTAATTATATTTTACCGAGTAGAGCGTCTACATAGTCACCTCTTCAAAATTAGCGCTTTAAAGCTTAATATTTCAAGAACGGATTCCTTAATCGGAAAATTTGTAATGACAAACCCGCAATATTTTTAAAAGACCTATCCAACGACACCCGACATTATGGGGAAGACGAAAAAATAAAATGACATCCCTACGTTACCTGTAGGGGAGGCACAATTATTATATTTTTTTAAGATTTTATTTCACCACTTTGTTGGCAAATTACAGCTTTCTGGTACATGGCGAAACTATAAGGGTTCCTAGTTTGACTACGGAACCCTAAAAACGCAGCAGTTTCATATTGTTATTTTAAATTAACCTGTCCATATTACGTTGAAGACAGAATACTGTAATGAGCGTTGTTACAGTTCCACAATTAATAGGTCCTCGTAAACAACAGGCATTGTTTCCAACTAGCGGAGCGACGCGTGCAGCAGTCACCCGGTAGGTGTTATGTTACACGCTCCCGGTCTAATGCACTGTGATTAAAAAAAAAATAAAAAAATTCCTTAGCAAACCAGTACAGATCTTATGATGGCCGGCGTCTCCTTGTAAGTTATTTTAAAAATAATCTGTACCTGTGATAACTTAGTAAATATGCTGTTACTTCGATATTGACTTAACATCTATAAATAGACCTTCACAGAACTTGCCCCGGAAAATACTTAATGCAAAACTGCCTCGTGCTAAAGTGACTTTAACTGGATAAAACTCAGCTTATTTAAATGTAAGGACAAATTTATTCTGAAAATAACTTAAGTTTATTTTATTTCTTTTCGCACCCACCTTTTCAGTATATTCAATGGACTTCGCGGTATTATAAAAGCGACCCGTGGGCACACTGAAAACATATTCTGGATCTTTTATCGTCCTAATACGGCTTTGACAGGAGCATAATAACAGTTACGGCTTCTAGTATAAGGAATGAACATTGATATTTTATACGAGCTCCGATATTAAGTCAGTAAATAAACGCGCTTGCACACAATCCTCTTATAAAAGAGTATCAAGGGTTTACCTAGGTAACTTTAACAGATATTATAGTCGAGTCTAGCTAACGGTTTTATATTCATGAAGAAACCTTTCTATTTCGACGTATTATCTCAAACTAAGTGTAACTACCCACAATGTAATTAATACATTAACTATATAAGCTCTTTGAATATTAAGTATCTCTACGATCGCCCAAAGCGAATGGAGCAAGGATTACGGAGTAATGGCCGAGTCCGCTGCAAGTGATGACGATCCTTGCCCGGTTTCGGCTTAATGCCGCGAGTATTCTGCCCGAATTATTCGGATGACCCAAATCCCAGAAGTTAAGAGCTCAGTATGTGGCCGATCAGATTATCTAAATGAATATTTATTTATTTATTCTGAAATTAATTCAGGTTCTTAATCCTTTAAAGGTTTCGTACAGCAAAATGCCCGTCTGAAATCCTTTGAGATTCGGTTGTGAAAACCTGTACCGGTATCGATGATGTTACGAGTGCTGAGTTTTATTTTTGCTGTTTGCAATCATTTAAAAATATCGCGTCCCTGTAAAATATAACAAATAATAAATATAATGTAAATATAATAAATATACACAATAATAAATAAATCGTGTCATCGCAGCCTCGGCGACGTAATGCATGCTACATACTCGAATATCTCTATTGAAATGTTTATTAGTCGGTTTTCCCTTCACTAGCATTATGTAATCTAAATACAAATACGGTCGAAGTCAGAAGTAGCTGTACATTTCAATATCTTGTTACAGTTATTGATCTACTAAATTCAACTACTCTTACTGCCACAAGGTACTAAATTATATAACTACTTCCGATTTCAACTGTACCCATCTAGTACCACTTAAACCTCATCTGAAGTGGCTTAAATTTAAGAAATGTCTACAATTACAACGAGCACAGTAGTAATTTAAGTACTAATCCATTATTCAAAAATGTCATCAATTTATCTATAGTAGTCACGTAATACGTGTACATTGGTCCTATTGGATATGCTATGCCTGTTTTTAAGCTTATTAGAAGAAAGATGAAGAATGAGTTGCGCTAAGTGCCAGTTTCAATCATTATTAAATAATTTGGTTTTTGTTGCAGGTGGCTGTCCGAGTGCGCGAGCGCACGGCGCAGGGGGATGCCGGTGCGCAAGGGGCTGCTCGCGCCCCAAAACACCTTCCTCGACACCATCGCCACTCGCTTCGATGGCACACGTTAGTATCACTTTCATCTCCTTTGGGTTATTGAGCACTCTTAGGGTTGAGCTGTCTTTCCGCACAGCGGTCTGTATAAGGCCTTAACCAAACAAACAGCCGATGATGTACGTAACAGAATGTGATAATAATTAATAAAAAATAATAATTATTTATTATAATTATTGTTTTTTATAATACAGTTTATTATAATATCCAAAAATCGGCAATTGCAGGATGTAGTAGTCCTCACCTATAGTTATCCCAATATCAGGTTTCACACTTCGCGAATAAGTCAAATAAAGCAACCTAGACTTTTGCCCCGGTATGATTTATTCATCTACTAATTACAGATGTAGTGCATAATTGTTTTCCTTCGTATTTCCACGGAAACGTACGAACGTGTCTTGCTATTTCAGTCGGTCACAGTACAAAAAGTACTGAGGTTGACTGAAGTAGCATGACACGTTCGTACGTTTCCGTGAAAATACGAAGGAAAGCAATTATACACTACACCTGTACCTGTGTAGGTTTATTAAGTTAAACAAAAACATCAGGCTTTCTTGTTGGTAGGGTTTATAGAAATTCTTTGTTGTAACATAAATCTACAACACATTTCCTCAAATTATGTCTCAAAAAACATATTTCAAATTGAGTGTCACGTAATCAAGAATACTTACACGTAGGCAAAACATGCACATAAATATTGAAAATCAAATCACTTTCCATTTTCTTCGCTGCAAACCGTGAGTGCAGCCACTACCGACGGCCTGCGATTCAATTCCATAATCTCCGATGAGCAGTGGGTACATACATACACGGCCAAGCGAACCAATGCACATGTTATTCCTTTTCAATCTCCGTTCCACAAATGTAAATAAAAAGGAAGGCAAAAAACATCGGGGAGATTCACGAACGACAAATGTAAATCCGAAAGAGCAAACAGGATCCAACCCTGCCTCAGATATTTTAGCTTACGAGCAATATTGTAGTGCCTATCTCCTACTCCGACGTGGAAAGGTTCACGCCGCCGCCGTCACGTGCCTACGACGCTTATTTGAGGAAAATCAGTTTAGTTTACCGTCGACGAGCCTTCCTACTTTTATTTAAAATGGATTGTTTTGTTCCTTTTGATTCGAGATAAACTAAACACAAGTAGATTTTAGACTTTTTGGGTTGAAAATGTGGATCATCTTTTAAGTTTCAGAACTTTCATCAACTCCTTTGTTTTACGTAGTACCTACCTAAATTTGCGAAACCGCGCAACGTATATTCGGGGGACCCGTCGTGAATTTAAAATGATTTACCAAATCGTCATTTGACAAACTATATCATTTTACAAACCTTCATTTCACAATGAGATACTTCCCGCCGTATTTCTTTTTTGTGGTCAATAGTATAACCTTACCTAACTTATTTAATAATACCATGTAACCTATGTAATATGTAATGGTTTAAGCACAAACACGTTTTTGCGAAATGAAAGTTTGTAATGGCCACTGTGTATGTATTAGAATCTAGCACGTTTATAAGAAAACACAGGTATCTATACACGCAAATAACAGATATAAGAAGAAATGATAGGAAGTTTAATAAATTAAAATTACCCTTTTCCAAACTGAAAATATTTATCTACCCAATAGAATTAAAAACCTAGATAGACCAAATATATTCGCGCAACAACTAAAAATATTCTTAATTAACAAACCTTTTTATAACCTAAACGACTTTGTCAATGTGACCTTCCAATAATGACATAGTTACTTAGATGACCCTAGATTAAGAATAAGTAGAATATAATTTTAATGATTATTGTAAGAAATGGCTTCATAATTTGTATTGACTTGTGTTAAGATAGTGTTAATGTTCAATATTGAACATAACTTGAGTATAATAAGGATAATTAAAGGGTAGTAGCCCTCTCATGTTGAGCTGCTGTGCTCTCGCAGGGCGACACATGTATACCTGCAGTAGTAGTTCCACCAGTTGTAAAATAATCTGACACGCAATAAATGATTTATTGAATTAAAATGATATAGTTTGTCAAACGTACTTTTGGTCAAATTTACGGACCCCATTTAAAACACTGACCCAGGTACGTATAAAATATTATTCAACTTTACGCCTACAAATGCCTGGCTCTAAATTGGCTCGTCGCGTCGTCAATATTATTTGAGTGGGAGGCGTTCACTAACAAGCTACCTAACAAACTTCGCAAGATTACTGCTCGATACTAAAAATAATAAATGGGGAAAAACTGGTCACCAAGGACACTCAAACAGCTTGAAGTAGAAGGTATCCGACAAGAGAATTTTGTCTCGCTGCCGTAAACGTGTAAGTATTAGTACGACTGACACTTCACGATTGTTTTAATGCGCGACGCGTCCTTAATCCTTCACTAAAGACCTTGTATGTAACTAACTAAACACGTCGAGATGCATTAAATATGACGATGTCGTCTAGCAAACTGTTAGTTTAGCATCCATAATTATTTATTTTAAGTGGAATTCGCACATAATGTATTAATCCTCCATGTTTTTCTCTGTTGCTAATTCATAATCAACCAAAAATTGTGTAAGAAAACTGGGAAGCGTTCTAAGTTCTTAGTGTACCTAATTAAGAAAATAACAAAAAATCGAACGTGACTAGAACTAATTAAAGTACGCCTACTATGTTTTGACTCGAATAAAAAACCTTTTAACGAACGTTCAAACTGTCTTCTTTAGAGCAGAAATACCTATTTAGAGAATACAATAAGTACTTAGTGTTTTTTGCGGTTTACCATTTCATAGAACGTAACACTTCGCAGAATTTTCGGTTCATAGAAATCTATTTTCTGCTGAACCCGCGTCGATTTCAGTTTATCTTGTGATGGTTACAAGTCTAACCTACCTACGTGAATCAAATTTAAGATAACCTTAAATCAACACAGGTTCAGCAGAGAATAGCTTTCTATGATAGAATCTACCTATAGATAAAATCTCTATAAAACAAGGAGACCGGTTTTTTGCACTTAATTTAATAGTCTCAATATTGTTTTCTTTGTAGTTTTTTGTAGATCCATTTTGGCTTAAGGGTCTCCATTTTACATATGAGTAAACCAAGTTCGATCGAGTGTGTAAAAACTTAAAACGTAACGTCTTCTCGACAAAAATTGTTTAGCGATTGGAATCGGCGCCCCAAGTACTCCAACCTAGCACGTTGACATTGATGTTGACCTTCGTATCGTAGTTGAGTAATGGTGTACCTTAATTTACGAGTACGTTAAATAATGTATGAAAACGTGAGTCTATTTTAGGCTTTTGTTCTACTTATAAAAGTTATAAATGTCAAACACTTGTTCGTTCAAAGTAATAATCTAATTAGTCACTTCCTGCTCATCTCGCCCCTCGCCTCTGTTCCGCTCGAGTGGGGACGTATCCTAAATCCTAACTCACCTACATCACTGGCAATTGAGTAAACAACATTGTCTTGAGTTCACAACGACGACGAGTGAGCAAAACAAACGGTTCCACGTGATAAAGGAAATAATTACCAGCCAGTAGGTCAGGCCGCGTCGACGCGGGGCGGACTTGAGCACTTTATTACAATCTGAGCTCAACACGTCCATTATTAAAATTACGAATTTGAGGCGAAAATGTGTCGGTTGCATAACCGTTGCAATGGAAAGCCTCAATTAACCAGAATGCTTAATTTATATTCACTAATTGCCTTTACAAATGACTACCCTGTGAAATGGTTATACTCGGTTTTAAATGGAAACGTCTGATTTCTCGATAACAGAAAATATCAAAATAGTGTATAAAGGTGGAAGCACAAATTATTTAGGTAGCCCGTTATGTGCTGCTCGTCTTTTGGTTTTGTAAAAAATGTTCCTGTAAATAACGATTTGGACCGTTGTCAGCCTGTTCTTAGGGGCAGCTGGTATCCTGAGTCAAAGAATATCACATCTCATTAAGGTTTAATATTTGTCGTTTGATCTAAAAAAAACCATTTAGGTATCCCTCGTTTACTTACAATACATGCATCGATTGAGTGCCTAAAAAAACGTTTACATTAGATATACCTAAAAATGCATATAAATATATTTTGAAGTCAAATCAGCTGCACCGTAGCGTAGTCACACATTCAATCTATACGGCACTTGAGTGTTCTGTGTCGGTGCAATCCAATCAGAGTTTGAATCAAACCCCCTTTGTAAAGAGAATTCAGGAATACCAGGTGTGCGAGGCCGAACATGATGAATGTTCGGGAAAGGACAACGCGTGGACGGAATATACGCTTTGTGAGGATTGCAAAATTCGTGTACGAGTAGTTAAAATTTCACGGACGCACGGATGCACGGATTTAAATCTTCATACTCTTGTCAGTTATTTGCGGTTTAAAAAAAAGATAATGAATGTACCAATATGGCAATTAAAAAGGTTTTCCCCTGAAAGAAGAGGAATAATACAGATTCCGACTAGTCAGTGACTGTAGGTATATAGCAACGGTACTGTTTGAATGCATTTTTAATGGAGTAGAGTAGCTGCAACGTTAGATAGCCCCGCAGCGGCCAAATTAGGTCCGTTGTTGCACTGCCTCACATGATTTTTCATATATTGCCACATGTACAACGGTCTTTGTCCCTTGAGTTGATACCTTTTGTATCTAGTTTATTTTGAGCTTTGTGTTGTTTGTGTACCTTCCTTGCGTTCATATTCCTAGTACGAGTATATCTACAAAGTAATTAATTGAAAGTTATACATTTACACTAGTACGGGTGTCAGGTGATGCTTAGTTACTTACTCTCTCCTCCGTTTCTAAATAAGTAATGAATTTACCTCAACAAAATAATAAATTTAAAAAAATGGTTCGTATACTATCGCCAGAAACCCTGACTGACGTACTTCTGTGGTGGGTCAGTGTTCCATTTGGCCTATACAACGGGGAGCCTATAAAGTTTACGAGTCGTATAAATTTAAATGCCTTTATGTACTAAAACACTCTTTAATATAACTACATTAAAACCTGACTGAAAATAAAAGCTTACGTAGAATTTATATAAAATCATTTAACGTTCATGCCATTCTGCCCGTTCAAGTAGCATAATTAGCTTAAACTAAGAAAACTTCTTACTAAACTTATACCTACTCAAGCTCAGAAATCGGAAAATCATTAAAATTAATGATGGAAATATGAACCTTCAGGATTATGGAGCACTTTATTCATACTGGAGCTTGTTTAAATTGAAAATGTTGCATAATGAGATAAGGTTGGAATACGCGCAATCCTATTGAAGTTTGATTGCACATTATATCGGGGCGAATGGGCGCCGGCGTCATTAGCCCGCTCGTTATTTCGGTGCCGGCGCATTGACCGACTGCGTCAGCAGAATTAGCCACAGATCCGCCAATGTGCACAATATTGCAGTCATGACCGCAATAAAGTTATTTCCACCTAGCTTTGGCCACGGCGACGCCAGTATTCGTGGCGATCTTAAATTATTAACCGCTTCGTCCTATTTTAGATTTGATATCACGTCACAAACAAAATGCAGGTACAAAAACAAAATAATGTATTCGTACAGTGTAAGTCTGTACCTATATGGAAGGATTAAAACGAACTGGAAGATAAGTATAAAAATTGTTTAATTTCTGACTTGCTGATTGTCAGAAAAAGCAACGGAAAACTTTATGAAAAATAGGAAACGTGAAATTTTCAATATAAACTCCTTATTCGTTAAGTTAAATGTGGACAAAATATAATAAGGGGTGGACATGAGAGGGAAGCGGTAAGTAAAGGAATCCATCGCATATGCACTTTTATTCGACATAATATGTTTTTTTATTACCTACTTAGTGGAGCGTTTCGGTCAGTCCCCGACTATATTCAATGTCTCCTTTATCTTCAAAGGTTTTTAGAATTCACCCTCATTCAGTCTAGTCATTGCTGGAAAACTATTTTGTAAACACAGCCTAGTAGATAACTTTTGTAATCCGGTCCTGTTTGCTGTGGACTAAAAGTTTTTGTTTCTAACAAGTCGATCCTCAGCAGGGATAAGTCCGGTTCAGGCGGTATGGGGAAGTTCTGAATGTCATTTGAGTCGAGAAAGGTTTCGTTGCATTATTGCTTCCGTTTGCGGGCTCCCTGAGAGATTTGCCCATTGGCAGTCATTTTTCTTCCAAATGTGTTTTGTACACTTTGACGGGACTAGGTACTTATTTAAGCTCGCCGGTTTATATGAACTGCGTCGGGTTGAAATGTGATACGATTGAGATTATCACGCCCCTGCATGGACCATCAAAGTAACCATTGAGGGCTCGAAACTCAGACCTGTCGTACCACAAGGCTGTGTATTATCCCCACTCTGTTTCTTTTGATATAAAATGAAAGTGATATGATGAAATTGGTAACATTCGTAGCTATGTAAACTACAGGAAAGAATGTCTACAAGAAAAAGCGAAGCGAAATTTATGACTTTGTTCTGCGTCTGTCCGTCGCGTCAGCATGTCAAGAGACCCATTTAAAACCAATCCTTAAAATGGCTTAAGCAATTGGGATAAAATCTTAATAGACTTACCTTATTGATAAAATCAGTGCTATACACTTGTTTGTGTAGTGATACTTTGCGAAAAAAATTCGCTGATTCATTAGTAAACCGTCTGCGTGTCTGTCTGTGGCATCGTACCTAGCTCCCAAACGGATGGGACTCGTAGATTTGGACACGGTTTTAAAATAACGTTAGTTTTATCAGGATGGTGCTTGGCTAGCTTTTATGAATGTTGGGCCGTTTAACAGATAACAGCATTAAAAGAATTTGTCATTATGGTATACCTATCTGTTAAATAGTTATTAAATATGTGTAAACGAAATCACTGCTTACATTAGTTTTAAAATGAGTAATTTATCATCAATGAGATCCAACAGTCAACCGCAAGGTTCGACTTTCGTAATAAATTTTGTGATAAAAGACAGTATGACGTGTCACTCGCTGGCAAAATTATTTTGTCTTAGGCGGTATCGCTTAAATCTCACTCTAAGCTCTGAATTTTATTCTAGCTCAGTTTGTAGTTTAGCTCTGGGCACAGAATAAGTAATAAGTAGTACAAGTTTTCTGGATTCAATACACCGCCATTCAAGTAAATGTATAATTTTAGCTCGCTTGCGACATTATCGTGTAAGTTTTAACGGCTTCTACAAAAACACTCACAAAAAATCGCCTCTTGACGAATAAACACAAGATACACGATAAACAACCGTTCTCTATAACATATTTGCTAACACGCACGTCATGTAGTCAATGTTTTCGGGGTCTTTAAATCCAGGCAGACAGAAAACACAAAACACAAAATCTTGTTAGCATTTCAGAGTTAGTTTAGTAGGAAAGCGGTGATAATAATAGTTTATCCTGAGTTTGTAGTAAGTAATTAAAATAAAAAAATAGTTACGGTTGCAAAATGTATTTTCTGTGGATGACCGTCATGTGAGCTCGATTACTGTTGGCTTAGAGGAGGAGAGTTCTATTTTTAGAAGCTCGTACGGGATGAAAAGAATCGCGTGTTGAAGACTTCGCTTCAGCCGCTTACAAAGTGTCCGATGGAAGGAAAACACTAGGTGCTTGAGTACCAGTCGCGACGAAAGGGGGGGCCTCGGTATTAAAAGCCATTTAGCTCTCCAAGAACTTGTATTCAGTGTCTCCGTATGTGTATCCGGTGTATAAATAGCCAAGCCTTCGTGCCGCTGATAGCAGTCTGAACTTAACAGCCTATTTAGGAACCAATACTACAAACGCGAGTGTCTGTTTGTTGTGGTTTTACGAGTACAACTAAAACATTGAAACGGATTTATATGTCTAACATTTAATTCGTGTCGTATGGACAAATAAAGATACGGTAAGATGTAAGTTTTTTTCCTTGGTACATTCTCGAGTCCTATTAACAGAGTTTTTAACTAAGTAATTAAAAAGTTACTTTATTTTATTTTTATTGTTGCAAATTTTTACAAAAACTTCTTAGTCACAATGTTAACAAGTAAAAGTGCGAATATTTTTGTTTATTTCGAGTCATAATGAGGATTAATATGATCAGTTTCTACCAATACAGGTATTCATATAAGTAAAGCAATGATCAACCAAACCTTTTTCACCCGATTTAGTTAGTCGTATCTATTGAATTGCTATCATATCTTCTCACATAATAAGTAATGCCAAATTTAAATGGAAACTCAGCTGGATCTAGTGGAATCAATAACTCTCGAGCGGTGAGCGCCGGCAGACACGTACCTACCGTTCATACAAATTAATTCGGAAAAAAATAAAAGTTCACGCTTTGGTCGAAGCTGTTGAAAAGTTGTTGTATATAGATAAATATAATATAGCCATTCATACTTTCAAGGGCCCTCTGTATACGAACTTGTTGCCACAATGCTCATTAAAATTTTATTTTGAGTTCACGAACCGCACTTAAAAGACTTCAAGTACTAGCTACCTACCTTCTGAAATGCCTGTACAAATTGTGAAGTGTAATTGCCAATATATTAACATGACCTAACGTTACTTTAACGTTACTTTAGTACGTTAAGATAATATTGTTTTGTGGCAGCGATTCAAATTATCTTTTGCGATATTTCCTGGCAGTGCAGCTAGAAGTGTTTTAGAAATAGTTTCGTATGTTTAAGCTACAAACAATCAGATAGATAACAACATTAACAGCGTAATTCTCATCATGAATGTCAAAAACAAATAAATATTTAAAATTATTATTTGAAATAATTTTAAATATTAAGGATCGTCCTCGCTATTGAAAAATAATGTATATTAAAATAAAAGAATGGCAGATATAATAAGGTACAACATTGATAATCACGGAAAAATGACAATAAGGGTTAAACGGCAACAAGCTAGACAAGTCTTTGATATTTACAAGTAGTCTTCACTGGAAACCTGAGATTTTTGTTGTTGTTGTTTGTAATGCTATTCCTTTATTACAACGTGCGCATTATGGTTGGAAGCGTGGTAACGTACCCGAAAATTGGGAATCAATGTCGAGTTTAACGGATTACACTCGCGTCGCCGCACAAAATAAAAGAATTCCGAGTAAATATGCGCTCGGAAACTGGAGCAGTAGAGGATCAGACGAATTAATACTGTAGATAAGTAATAAAGGATCGGACCCGGGAGCTCCACCGACTCGAGAAATGTTTGTTGCTAAGTGCGATGTTCCACGACAAAATACAAAACAACGCGACAGTCAAAAGTTCTCGTTTTGTAATGTGTTTGAAACTTTGAATTAAAATGCCTAGTTACATGGTAAATACTAAGTATATACTTAATACAAAATCAATGATTTACAGACTTCTCTAAACTAGCTCCGCTCCTAAGTCAAATGCTGCTAATTTAATTTAAAGTGTTTTTTCTAAGTTGATTTTTTTTCGCTTAGTGCGGGTACCCTACCACCAGGTCCGTGCCCTACCACTATCTTTATATTAAATTAGATTGATAACATCGAGTGACAGGTATGACAGCATGACCACACTTTAGGAATTTAATAATTAATTTTATTAGAAAATTCAACAACTGCCTTAATGTACACTATTCGTTATTAAACGAACCACAATTAAGTGTTTTGTATTGCCACATCGAAGTCATCTTGTAGATTGCTCTTTCAACCATTTTTTTTTCGGAACAAAGGGTTGCTTATTAGTGCTAATAGTGACAAAGCATATATTGCAGAGCTCACGTGTCGCACATTCAGAAACACCATGAAGAGCTGTAATTGTTTGCGCCCCCTCGGCCCTCGCCACGGAGCTGCGACGAGACGCTGCGCCGCGCCGAGGCGAGATGAGATGGAAATACCGGAGGGTGGCACCCTCCTCATCAATCTCGGGTTTTTGCCGACGCGATCAAGTTTCGTGGACGCCTAAAACTGATTCAGAGCCTCATGCGTTAGGGTACTTATTTTTTACGCGGCTTCGATAAGCTGCGTAACATTATTTTCAGGGACCCGATGCCATTATTTATCTTCTTTGTTCTATATCATCAAGTAATATTACACTTGACAACCTAACATAGTGATCGAAGTTAACCGTCGAAAACAATCGTCGGAACTGTAGGTACAGTACCTACTCCGCGCTTCTTAATAGTTTTCGGCTAGGTATTGCTGTCACCTGTGCACTCGCAACTGACAGTATGTTTGTCACTCGTGTTTCATAGAAAAACGAAGATATCCGATCGCTATTAAGAAAATGGTTGTACTGTACTAAAACTTATCGTGCCATCGCGGACTGAAATTGTTCGGGCACGGTATAACGCAGTGATTATATAATGAGAATGACATCAAACCAATACAAGGAAATTAAGTTCCTACATCAAAATCCAAAATCTTTAACTTACTGCGTCTACGTTACATGGTGGCTCGCATAGCAACATGTTTACATTACGAGTACCACTATGCAGAGGTATTCTACAGATGTGACCAGTGAATGAGAACGATCAAATATCTATATCTATAGGTATCTGCCTTTTGGCCAAAATATGTTTACTCGAATATATAGTTTCCCAACTGTTTCAATTGCCAACCCGCATTTTTTTTTCATAATAACATCGTGTAGAACCCTATAGGTAGGACAAATGAGTAGAAATTAAATGAGGGCGCCACTTTCTACGTAACTGTCGCATTTTTGACGTAAAATGCTTAAACATGGCAACAATTTAGTATGGAAAATGTTAAGGTCATTTTATTTTATTTCCACTCTTTTGTGTCGCACTGTAGGTTAGTTTTTATATATAAAAATCCTTAAATATTAACAGTTACAGAAATAAAAGCGGGTTGGCAAATGAAACGATTGGGAATACGATACATTCGGCCAACCATATTTCTGCCAAAAGGTTTCTATAATAAGGCTTGGAGGATAAAATATTTAGTTGTAGCTGGAAGTGGATTCAACTTTAAACGTTATACCGCAACTCCCTAGACATGGGTTCATACTTAGTTGATGGGCGCGCGTCCTGAGCCAACCGAGAGCAATCAAAACTTCCACCGTGCTCTTAATACTTATACACTCCTTGCTTTTATTCGTTGTGTTCGCGATTCAGCCTTGGCGGGAATTGCCTTATAAAATTTCAAATAATACAGATGTTTTTTATGCATGAACTTCGCTCAATCTAAACACAATGAAGCTCTAAAAGGAAAACTTTGAAAGTTGAAATTACGTACGATAGAATAATATGGTAGGAAAAAAAATGAGCTCGTAATTAAGTGTTGTATGATTTACTTTTAAATTTCTTGGGAACAAAACAAACAGTTTCCTCTTGTCCATCCTGCGTCTACTTTTTAATATTAAAGAAATGTTAACTTTTCCGCAAATGCCCTAAAGAGCATGAAATTACAATTGAAAAACCTTTTCATACCGAGACTACACACACACACACACACACGCACGCACGCACGCACGCACGCACGCACGCACGCACGCACGCACGCACGCATGCACGCGCACACACAAACACACACACACACACACACACACACACACACACACACACACACACACACACACACACACACACACACACACACACAAACATTCGCATTAATAATATAACGTAGGATAAACTGAAATTATGTATGAGTAAAGAGAAAGACGTATCTTGTTATTTTAGAGAAATCGGCTTGTTTACTTATTCACTCTACTATATTCGTACCGCTGGCTTTTTCTTGGCCAGCTCCAATTAAAATTAAAAAGCAAAGCGAGCCTGAAACGCATATTTCGAGAGAAATGTAAATAAACAATGCGCTCGTTTTTATTTCATTCGGGGACCAATTCTATTTATGCTTTTGTTTTTGATTGCATATTGGTTTTAACTATGAGGAAGCTCGGTGCGGATTGCATTCTTTGAGGTATAAATGGAGCGTCCTGTTGTTCATTTATGTATCAGTACAGCCGGCCAAAAATGTGGTCAATCACCGTTCGGTTGAAGTTCATTTGTGTGCACGTCAATTTCAAATTCAAATTCAATAGTTTATTGCATATCACATTACAATTCAAGGTGGAACAAACAGGAATAGGCATACATGTGACACCCTGCAAGGGCGCAGCAACACGAGAGGGCTAGCTATATTTATATAATAACTAATTTATGTCTAGATAACAATAGGTACTTAAAATAATTATATCTATAAACTATATGTTATTGCACTTCTTATAACGTAACTTAATATAGATTTAGAAACTTTCATTAAAATAATCGTTTAATGTGTAGCAGCATTTATCTATAAGGAATAGTTTTAGTTGTTTAATAAATGCAGTACTTAGGTTTTTCTATATTCATGATACAACAAGTTAGATAATTAAATCTCACGGAAACTTTTGTCAAAACTGGTAGACCATTTTCTAGGCGCACTTGTTTGGGCGTAGGTGACCGTACCGACGCCAAAACAATAACGCCCAAAATAAATGTGTTCGATTCATCCATTCATTCAGACGTATTTATAGTATCCCCCTTATTTATAAACGCGTTACAATGTTATTTTTAGTTAAAGTATTATTGTCTGATTAAAATGTCATAATGAGCCGTTCAGGAATATTGGTGATTTTGGTTTTTTATAACCTTTCCTTCTATGGGGACCACATTATTGTTATTTAGTTGGTTTAGGATGGATGACAGAAGAGTTACGAAAGAGATATGGCGAGCGAGAGTGAGCGGAGATGTCGGTAGGGGACGTCCTAGACGGGCGTACGGTGATCAGATTCGCGATGTGCTGATTAAGGGCCAAATCAAAAGCACCCGAAACCGACGTACGTGCATGAAAAGATTGATGAATGTAGAGGAAGCGAAGTGTATATGTTTGGACCGATGCACCTGGCGTTCCATAATCTCTGCCTACCCCATTGGGAGACAGGCGTGAAGATATGTATGTATGTATGTATGTTTAGCTTAAGGATAGGGTCTCGTTCGACACCCTTCGGGTCCCTAAAAAATACGGTACTTTTTGTAAGTAATCGGTCAAAAACTGAGCCATGATTCTGTTTAAACCGTTTCGGGTCTCGATTAAACTGCTGTGATATAGGGTAGAAGTACCGGTTTTGGTAATCTTAAGATCGTTTTTGGCCACTCTAAATTTTTACTAGTTTGTACAGCATTATGCAATTACAAAAATATTTGTATATTTTATCTTAACGATGAATATTATAGTGTTTTTGATACTAATGAAAACCGTAAGTGGCCAAAAAGGGTACAGTGGCCACAAACGGTATTTCTATTCCTGCCCTACAGACGAAAGTTTGCTAAACTAATAGAATGTTGTCAGCAGCCCTGCTGCAGAATCCTAATTAGTACGTCAAAAGTTATCTATGGGTGTACTTGAGACATTTATAAACCGGACACTTTTCCAATTGAATGTGTTTGTTAGGAAGCTAAATTGACAACGGGAGCGGAAAAAGATTTATTTAATTCTGATTTTAGTATTTGATGTTATAGCGGAAACAGAAATACCTGTGAAAACTTCAACGGTCTAGCTATCACAGTTCATGAGATACAGACCGGTGCCAGATAAACAGACGGACAGTGGAGTTTTAGTAAAAGGGTCCCGTTTTTACCCTTTGGTTAGGGAACCCTAAAAATCATACTTGTGGAAGTTTGTCTCAAAAGCATTATACATTTTATCTGAGAGTATTAAACAAAAGGTTAATGGTCAACTCGAAATTTATTTATATATTTGTATAGTCAACTCAGCCCACGGGCCTAATCGGCCCTTTTGAAATGTATTTTCGGTCTTTTTTTCTTTTCGTAGTCGATCCATTATGACTGTTAATTCGTCGGTGGAACCCTTTAGCAAATAGTGTAATTCTGAGTGATTTTACTGTCAGCAATGGCCCTAAAAGGTCGTTTTAATTTGAAACAAGGGAGCGCTTCAATTTCGGGTCGGTCTAAAATCAATCTCGTTTTGTGTACTTTCTTCAAAGGCTTTTACCAAGTTTCGCTGGCAACGATATGTTTAGGCAACAGATTCGAAATAAAATTACAAAGTTACGGTACATTATGAGCCGAAAACTTTTCGACAAATTTCAATTAAGGTGCCGAGATCCGACACTTTCCGAGCGAGATGATTGAAGATAATTCCAGATTCATCTCGCCGTGAAATGTCATATAATTCTACTTACAAAAAATATTTGGAATGATTTGGGGAGCGGAGATCCCTTTAAACCGCGAGTTCGATTAATTAAATTCTTAATGACGTCGGATTAAAATTGTTGCCGATTCTTCTTTATCTAAAATAACGCTTGAAGTTAGGAATGGTTACTTTCCGAAACCCCGAGAAATCGAATTGCGGGGAAAGCGAATGATTATTTAGTACCTACGTGTTTTTATAAAACTACCTTAGGCACATAAAACCTCTACCCAGAAAATTGGTAGATAATGCCTTGCGGGATTAAGTTTGCCTATTGTATTTTAATGTATTCTTTTGTGCAATGAACATTAAATCCTACTAATATTATAAATGCGCAAATTTGTGCGTGTGTGTGTGTGTTAGTTTTTTATTCCTTCACGCTGCACCCGCTAGAAGTATTTGGATGAAATATGAAATGGAGATAGCTCATACCCCGGATTAACACAAAGGCATCCCATAAAAGTTTCTAAGGAAAAAACGATAGATAATCTAAATCGACGCGGACGTAGTCGCGGGCAGAAACTAGTAAATAAATAAAAACCGTGAGCTCACACGCTTGTTACCTATACATTTTCAGTTACGTTAAAAAGTTTGCAAAAACTTCAGCTAAGATTTCTTTTAAAGAAACGGTCCCCAGGCGGTACCCGCTGCATCTTCCCCATATCCATTTCCCTTTTAACAAATTGAAATCAATACGACGAGGATAAATGAAAATACTCGAGTCGAATACTCGTACATGGTCGACTTTATTATTTTGGGTTCCTTGCGGGTTTTTTAGACATAATTATATTTTTACGATGTTATGCTAGTATATACTTATATACATAAATACATTAGAAAACATCCAAGACTGAGGTACAAATACTCGAGCTCATGACACTAACATAATTTAAAAAAACACAAACATTTTAGAGCTTAACTTGTTTTTTGCCATCCTCATGCGTTGTAATAAGTTTGCCTTTGTACATAATTTGGATTTTTAATGGAATAAAGAGTTGATATACTTGCTTATAAACGTTTGCCGATACCGGGAATCGGACCTGAGGGCCCTGCCACTCCACTAACCTAACCACTACGCTAACTAGAGTTTCTATTCGTTTCCACTTTAAACCAATCGCGTCAGTGGTAGATGACGTGACACGTGATCTACCAGTGACGCGATTGGTTAACAATGTAACGAATAGAAACGCTAAAAAACTAGAGTAGTGCATCTTGGCAGGTCCTCTCTGGACCACTCGCTTCGTAGGCAGGGTTTCAGTTTTAGCATTGGGGCTAAACGCGTCCTCATCTTTATATCATACTAAGTTCGCCCTCGACTTCGTCCGCGTAGATTTCGATTATATTTTAATATTCTAGGATGTAATGTAATTCAAACTTCATGAGAATCCGTTCTGTCTTACAGCGTGAAGGAGTAACAAACTAACACACAAACTTACGCATTCATAATATTAGGATTATACTTGTCATAGTATAAAACAAAGTCACTTTCCGCCGTTAGTCCCCCTGTATGTACTCGTAGGTACGCTTAGATCTTTCAAATACGTAACGGATTTTATAGCGGCTTTTATCAATAGATTCTAGATTACGTACAGAAAACTCTCGTAAGCCGAAGCCGGAGGGGTGGGCGAAGGGTGGCGCGCCGGTTAAAACCGTAATAATTAAAACCTACGAACCACGACCCAGTTCTTCTATCACGCAATAACGGCAGCATGAAACCGCTCTATGTTGACCTCCAGACTTGTAGCAACGTATGAAACCGCTGCTCGATAACGCTGGTGTCGACTGATAAATTACCGTGATCTCTAATTTTATGTAGTCATCAGAGTCAGCGTGTTTTGTGTTTCTTTGTTTCATGAAACGTCTGTCTTGCGTTATGGGACTAACTCCTCGACTAACTAATTTTGCACACCGAGATGAACAATAACTGCTTGTTCGTAAACGTTTTGGAGTTTAATCTTGCAACCATAACCCGGTGAGGATTTTTTAACAAATAAAAAAGCAAAGAAAATGTTTGCATTAATGAAGTCCTCATAAACTTAAGCCAAACGGACACGGCTTATGTAAATTTAATACATTTAACATATTCAGAAGTTCGTTCGCTATTATTGTAAAATGCAATTAAGGAACTTATCTAAGCCTGCAGGCTACACTTGGTTTTAACGTAAACGCACTCTAACAGAATGATTACGACTTTGCACGAGAGAGGGTGTGTCGACGAAGAGCGGCATCAAAAAACAAAAAATAGATGTACAGTCGACGTCAAGATCTGTTTACATTTTTGGACTATACAATACACTTGCATTTGCAATTCTGCCAATATCTACTTATATTGGCCATTCTTGTGTTAGTAACTATTTAATAACTGGTAGTAGGTACTAGGCCTCTACTATGACGTTACACAAAATTATTATTTTTAAGTCGGCCGCCATTACTGTAAAGAGCTATCAAAAGATTAATATAATACCAGGCCAAAATCACTATTGTTTAACGTCTCGTAGAATAGAGGCCTGTAATGAAACATGCCACGACGTGTCGCCACAGCGGCAGCGATGTACGATGAGGCGAATTCTTATTTGTTTCTGTCGCCCGCCGCCGCCCGCCGCCGCCCGCCGCTTATCGCCCGCCGCTTATCGCCCGCCGTTTATCGCCCGCGCGCCGCCTCTTAACGTCGTACTATACTCGTTCCCGGATTAATTTACTCCCTGGTCCTTTGGTCCCAGTTACAGCTAATGTAAACACCTGTTTCTTTGACTACTCATAAATATAAAATTAATATAAACTTTGCGATTACGTTTTAACTTGCAAGTTTAGTACGCGTTTGATATTAAAAAATACAGGTGTCAAATGTAACAACCGATATGGACTACAAAATCGAAGTTCGAAATTACGTTATCAAAACGAATGCCAATTAAAAAGGACGGAGCATTCGAATTTTGTGCCATCATTGTGCGTAGTATACACCTAGTAACCATCCAGTGGTCCTAAGCAGGACAAAATACATGGCGAGATCCTTATCGTTATTGAAAATGTAAAGGATTGACGTAAGCTGCCAGATGGCTTTGTCAAGTGCTTATGTCAGTCCAGTCCTATGCACATTGACAGTTTTCGAAAATCGTTTCTATAGCGTTAATCGTTTCTATTCTTGTCTAAGGGACTCAGGTATAGCGACGGCCCTGCTTACAAACCCAAAGTTCGAAGTTAAGTTTACGTTGTCCTCTTCTCTTTATAGATACGAGTACATGGTCACCCAAAAAAATGACACCATGATTTCACATTTAATGGATTGGAATAAGTTTCGTTTTGTTGTTGACAGACAGCAACTTCGTGTTGGGCAACGCACAGGTGCCATCGTACCCGATCGTCTACTGCTCGGACGGGTTCTGCGACCTCACGGGCTGGGCGCGCGCGCACATCATGCAGAAGGGCTGCGCGTGCAAGTTCCTCCACGGTGGGGACACCAAGGACGAGCACCGGCAGGAGATCGACGCCGCGCTCGACTCCAAGCACGAACTCAAGTTGGAACTCATCTTTTATAAGAAAAATGGTAATTTACCCTTGAATATTATTTCCATTACCTTATTACTCACTATAGCGAGCCGTAACTGTAACTCTCGTTCGCGAGCCAGTTCTTGACTAAAAGCTCGTTGCTGTAACTGCTACGTCTAAAGTTAAAGCTCGCTAGTGAGTACTCGGGTTTATATATCGTCAATTTTATTGAAATCTCACGTATAAGAAAATAACATATTTAAAATTTAAGTAAACTAGGCACCTACAATAAAATTGTAGCTAACATAACGTTTTAGTAGTTTTCTTTTTTCCGCTCGCTTTTCCGACTCTCGCATGTTCTGTATTCCAGAAATAAAATTCCATTTTAATATTCAAGAACTCGTACCTACACAAACCCCTTTAGTCCGTTTTCGTAATTGCGGTTTCGTAATTGACTACGAGAGAGGAATTATTTTTCGCTGTTTCGTAATTAATTATTAAACAAGAAATTATTTGCTTTTTTCGTAATCAAGTATTTTTTCTTCGTTCGTAGTTTATTACTTAACACATTCCGTTTTCTTTTTTTGTAATTAATTATCAAACAAGAATTTATTTGCTGTTTCCGTAATCCAGTATTTTTTCTTCATTCGTAGTTAATTACTAAACACATTCCTTTGAACGAATTCAAACTCCTTGGTTACCTACTTCATTGAGGTTCAAACCTCTTACAGCTGCAATACCCTTTTTCGAAAAGCAAAGACACTCGAAATTAATTCAAGGATTCAAAGACGTCATGTAGCCCGCTGTGCTGGTTTAGCACGTCTACCTTTAGCGTTTATCAAGGATGGGTACGAATATGTGATGAATAGAAGCCCAACGGATGAAAAATGTGCAAAATTTAATAAGTACTACCAAATGAAATGGATGACAGACATCGGATTTATAAAAAATGGTGCAGCGAAGACGAGGTAATACGAACCACAAACCCAGTTGAGGCGTGGCACTTGTGAATAGATAAGTATGTGGGAAGAAATAATCCCAATATGGCATAAATACTAGAAGTTTTAGAAATGGAAACCAAACTTCGTAATTAAAAACCTGCCATGAAACTAAATAAAAACTATCAAGAAATCGATCAAGAGATCAAAATGGCAATATCAGAGTTAGTTGACAACAAAATCAGAGGGCTATGGAGAGGGCTATGCTCGGGGTTTCTCTGCGTGATAGAATCAGAAATGATGATATCCGCAATAGAACTAAGGTTACCGACATAGCCCTAAGAATAGCTAAACTGAAGTGGCAGTGGGCGGGGCACATTGCTCGCAGGACTGATGGCCGATGGGGTCAGAAGGTTCTGGAGTGGCGTCCGCGGACCGGAAGACGGGCTGTAGGTAGGCCTCCAACAAGATGGAGTGACGACCTCGTCAGGATCGCGGGACCGCGGTGGATGCGAAAAGCACAAGACCGGTCTGAGTGGAAAGCCTTGGGGAAGGCCTATGTCCAGCAGTGGACGTCTTTCGGCTGACATGATGACAACAAAATTACGACCGGGCACTGTGTGGAGATTATTGCTCCATTTATGTATTAAGCTAAGAAGTATAAATAAGTGTAGTTTTTTTAAGTGAAAAGTATATTTTTTGTTAACTGATGTAGGAATGAATTTACAATTAAAGTAAATGATTAATGAGGTGTATAATTTTATTTTCTCTAATTCACGTTAAAGGTCTGTGTAGCTATTGTTATTTCCGATTATCAACTATCTTTCACAAAGAGAGAGTATTCATATCTAACCAAAATTTGATAAAAAAAATGCCGCAACAATTAATAGTAGGATAATATGAATATCATCATCATCATCATCATCATCATCATCATCTCAACCGATAGACGTCCACTGCTGGACAGGGTCTCCCCCAAGGATCGCTGGATGAAGTCCAGACTATCGGTATTTTCCTTTAATTAAAAGACTAAATGCATTATTTTTGAAGAGAGAAAACTTGTTTTATTTATGTAACTTGTCACAAAAAATCACAATTGATCAATTACGAAACAAGTCTAAGGGAAACAGCGACAAATATAATTCCCTTTCCTTTCGTAGCAAATGCACTACCTACAAACACAGAATAAAAATCTTATTTCGTAGTTAATTACGAAACTCGATTACGGAAATGGCAAATAAATTCTTGTTTGATAATTAATTACGAAGAAGTGAAAAATAATTCTTCTTTCGTAGTCAATTCACTACGAACACAGAAAAAAAATCTTTTTTAGTAGTTAATTACGAAACTCGATTACGAAAACAGCAAATAAATTCTTGTTTGATAAATAATTACGAAACAGCGACAAATAATTCCTCTTTCGTAGCCAATTACGAAACCGAAATTACGAAAACGGACTAAAGGCACAAACCTCACCCTCGATTATTGATTCACATCAATTAAAAACGCACGTATCATGAGTCAAAGCCACTTTTGATTCCACTTCAAAAGTGTAGGTACCTATTTGCTGTATGATTCGGGTCAGATACAGGAAGCAATTTATATAATTCGGAACCTTTCTCTTTGACGTCGTCAATTAAAATTACCTTTAAACAGGGGAGATACGAGTTATAATGTGTAATTATTAGGCAGATAAAGTGAATACGATTGATAGACATGAGAAGAAGTATCCAAACTGGATTCTGGCTAGAAATAATAGCTATGCAAAGTTCGTCCACGCCACAATCGTAAACAAAAACCAATAAGGGGTTTACGATTCTATTCGACAAAATTAAACTTTTACAAGCTGGTGCTTCGGCTGATGGTACAGCTGGGTGGCTGCTCGTCGACGCCACGTATTTAATGACTCCGCGATAAACACTCGAGAACACGAATGTTATACGCACCAACCGCATTTCAAAAATAAAATGTTCATAAGAGCAGGCTCTTGGTACACGCTCTTAATGGGTAGGTAGACTGCCAATGTGACTGAAAAGGACAGACTCCTCCCATGCATAGTTAATGCGTTAGCGCGGGGTTTTGCCTCTGAATTTCAATAAGTGGCAACATTAACATTTATATATATTCACAGGTTCGCCCTTTTGGTGTTTGCTCGACATTGTCCCAATTAAAAATGAGAAACGCGAAGTGGTTTTGTTCCTCGCCTCGTTCAAGGACATTACCAACACTAAGATGGCGGCCATGACCAGTAATGAGAACTTCGACAGCGGTGAGTATCCTCGAGACTCTTGAAACCATTCTTCTAAACTGCAAGCTAAAAAGATTTACGCGCCATTTCTTTGTTCTCGCACTCTGACAAGGCGTTTGCGTTGCGTGTAAAGTGTCCCTGTATTATACACTTGTTAACTGTTCTGCATTTGTTATGATAACCTGTCCCGAGCACGTGTCCTAATACTATGGGTTGATAGCGTTAGCTTGAGGTCCCCCATAGTCCCGTCGTTGGCGTAGCGAGTTGAGCATCACGCACGGTAAAGTTCCAGTTCGACTGTTACTACTTGTAGCAATAGACCTAGTTATTTCGTACTTTGTAGCTAGAATAGTGAAGCACACAGTCTGTGTGCCACTCAACTTTAAAATTACCTACATGGGTAATATTTTGTTAAAGATCACTCTTTTTGTGCTATACATACTTACCTACATTAATACATTTTTAGTAGTTATTATGATCAGTTCGTTTTATTTAAGGTAATATGATCATTTTGTAAAGGTAATGCGTGCTTCGATTTCCATATTTGGTTCAGGTTTTTATTTAATTTACTCTCACTCATATTGGGTCGTGTGTTGTTTGGATTGAAACCACCCTGTCGTTCAATTCTTATGATATAACGTTTATATGTCATAAACTTATATATTTTTTATGTCGCCAGTACTTGCACTACACAGCATATGCCTTGCAATTTTAACCACAAATGGCTTCATTATTATTTAAATGACCCGGCAATGGCTGAAGAACTTTATAATGCTATTTTTACTCAACTTTTATCTTTTAACATAATGAAAATCCTTGCACATTTCACCGTTGTTAATCCTAGGTAAAAAGTTCATAAAAATGATAACATCCACAAAGTATTGTTAATACTGTGACATCTAAGTATATATAATTCTGATGGTTTTTGTATGTTATTGAATAGATACGAGCAACGTTACAAGTTTTATTGCTATGATGCATGATATGAATACTTAATAAACTGCTGATCATTAAGTAGTTCAGTTTAGTCATAAAATATTCGCATGATAACATTTCCACCTATTATTCATATTTTATTCTATAAAGAACAACACCACATCACACTGTCACGCCATGTCCCTTAATGTAATATGCTGATCATCATGAATAGTATTCTATCTATAGAGTACTTGTTATTCTCAAACATGCATATTTTTGATGTACCCATTCATGTTCTAAATATGTTAGTAACTTATTTAACGCCTTCATTAGCTTCGCTGGCGACATTTCCCATGACAGGGTTTTCTCGCATAATATACCTAGAAAGAAAATTCCCTCTGGCGCCGAACTGGATGTTTATTTACCGCCGCCAAGCGATCAAGAACGTTACTTACTGTCATCCTACTGCCTAGAATTCGGTCTGAATTACAATTATCCGCTTAGCCTGCAACCATTATTGTGGATTCTCTTTCTGGAGTCTGAATATGTTTCAAAAGAAAACCCTGTCTGGAATATGGATGAAAATAAATAGATGGACAAATTCAGTTTGTTTCTTAGTACCCGTGGAGACTTTTTGGATCGAGATGGTAACAGGGTGGTTTATGCGTGCAGGTGCCGCCTTGCGGCCTTCGGCTGGCGTGGTCACTCTAGCGTTATCCCCATTTGTACCCGCAGCGGCACTCTTGGGGGCCCGGTTCCGCGCTGAATCTAGTTGCCTACTTCCAGACCCGAATGGCAATCTGGACCCCGAGGCGCCGTCGCCCGCCAACATGGGCAGGCGCCGGTCTAGAGCGGTTCTTTATCAGCTTTCAGGACATTATAAACCGGATAAAGCGAAAAGCAAAATCAAACTCAATAATGTTAGTAAGGTAAATATTTTATCTTTTTTTGTACTGCCCCGTCGCGTGGGCGTTCTGTATTAATCCTATCCTACTTATCATTTCAGAACCTTCTTCACTCATCTGACCCACCGCTTCCGGAATATAAAACCTCAGCGGTCAAAAAGTCTAAATTTATAATATCACATTATGGCGTGTTCAAAACGTTTTGGGATTGGTTAATCCTTATAGCCACGTTCTACGTGGCGGTCGTGGTGCCGTACAACGCCAGCTTCGTTGACGAGGGACACCCGCGGATCAGCGTGACGAGCGACGTCGTCGTGGAAGCATTGTTTATCGTCGGTATGAGACTCGTCCCTGCAATACTCAAACAGTAATTATTTCAGAAAATTATACTAACTTGCAATTTTTATATAAATTTCAGATATAGTTCTTAATTTTCGAACTACCTTTGTGAGTAAAAAAGGGGAGGTGGTGTCGGATTCTAAGGCGATCGCTCTTAATTACATAAGGTCGTGGTTCGTGGTGGACCTACTGGCTGCGCTTCCCTTTGACCTACTTTACGCGTCGGACGTGTACAGCGGCGCGGTAAGTGGAGCCCAGCGGCTAATTCATTTAAGCGCGTTATTTAAATTAATTATAGCCTAAACTAGAAACTGCAGAGTAATTTCCCGTTTTGTTGGAAACGGGGCGGATTACGTTCTCTCGTTTGGAAATTACCTACAATGTAACTTGATTTAGAGCGTTTACGAGCGTAACGAGGGCGCATACATTGTCGCGTTGACTGTTTGCAGGAATCGACTCACGGGAACGTGCACCTGGTGAAGCTGACGCGGCTTCTGCGGCTGGCGCGGCTGCTGCAGAAGATGGACCGCTACTCGCAGTACTCGGCTCTTATCCTCACGCTGCTCATGCTCTCCTTCTCCCTCGTGGCGCACTGGCTCGCTTGCATCTGGTTCATAATAGCCGAAAAAGAAATTGAAAATCACAGAAATGAGAGCTGGGATTTAGGTGTGACTTTAATTTGAAATTGTCTTTCTGCATATATTTTATGGTACTGATTGAATTGATGTCAAATTGTTTGGAAAGTAATTAATTTCTTTCCCTAGTAACAAATATTCGAAATTCTGTCGCTTTAAATCTTTACTCTTTTTATATTGTTTTTTTTTGGTTCTGTTTATTTGGTTATAGTTAGAATTTACCCCTTACTTGCGTATATGTCAATCCAAATAACAGTAATGGGGGTTGTTTGTCCGTGACTTTAGATTTCGTGCTCAATCCCTTTTATGTCATAATTCTTAATTAAGATGGTTTAATAAAGCGGCAAAGTTGCTTAGATCCCGCAATTATTACTTATTGTTTAATTACGACTAAATTAACAGCTTTTAACGCTCATAAATTAATTTATAGCTTCCTTTTGACTCGTTTATTCAGCAATATTTCATGATAACACATAAACCTGATATTTTTCTATTAGACGTAAATGTTCATGAAGTTATTTTTGGCTTAATCGATTTGTCGGTTGGTGCAGGTTGGATAAACAATTTGGCGGAGCGGCTGAAGGTGCCGGTGCCGGATATATCGCACAGCGAGAGCTATGTCACCGCGCTCTACTTCACGTGCTCGTCGCTCACCAGCGTCGGCTTCGGGAACGTCTCCGCCAACACCCTGCCCGAGAAAATATTCAGCATTCTCACTATGCTTATTGGAGGTGATCTTTCATATTACATATTTAAATAGTACTTATCTTAACTTTAACGATTATACGAAGTTTAATTATCTACTTCAACTAACTTCTTTTGACACAAATGGTTATATTTCCGTCGAAGTCTTATTTTCTCATTTTCTTTCCAGCCTTAATGCACGCTGTCGTCTTCGGTAACGTCACTGCTATCATACAAAGAATGTACTCTCGTCGATCTTTGTACCAATGCAAGTGGCGCGACCTAAAAGATTTCCTTTCTATCAATCAAGTCCCAAAGGAGCTAAAACAGCGCATGCAGGATTACTTCCAGACCATGTGGTCGTTGAACCACGGCATCGACATCCACGAGGTAAACACCGATTTAATCATACTAAAACAAGCTTAATGCCCCTAATTCTTTCAAAGGACGAAACCGTAATGTTTTTACGAATCTCAGACATCTTATAAAAGGATTACAGAATATTTTTTGCTCGTAAAAATTCTCCTTTTTGCTGGTAAATCCAAGCAACTTTAAGAGTTGGATGTAAATTTAATGCCACCGTCCAGTCGCTTTGAAGTCATAAACGAAGTGAGTATAATTCTTATAAATCAGTTTAGAGTACTTTTCTTAGATTTGTTTTCATTTCTAGACGTTAAAGGAGTTTCCCGAGGAGCTGAGAGGCGATGTTTCATTACATTTGCACCGGGAAATACTATCGCTTCCAATTTTCGAGTCAGCCTCGCAGGGCTGCCTGAAGTTACTATCGCTGCACATTCGTAACAACTTTTGCGCTCCTGGGGAATTCCTCGTGCACAAAGGGGACGCGCTCACCTATATTCACTATATTTGCAACGGCTCGATGGAAGTTATGCAGAATGACATGGTCGTCGCTATTCTTGGTAAGTTTAAAACTTGTAATTTCATGCTTGCTCGTGGTGAGGTTTATAATATCTACAACTTACATTTTTTTATACAACAGGTAAAGGGGATTTGGTGGGCTGCGACATGAATACTCATTTGCATGCCTATATAACAGGGCAATCACAGAATAATAACCAAGATTCAGTCATCGTAAAATCGAGCAGTGACGTTAAGGTTTTTTATCACATCTTTCTAACCGAAGAACGTTATACTTGCAATATTACCAAATTTTTACTTACACTAACAATTGTGGTATTTACAGGCTCTGACATATTGTGATTTAAAATGTATACACATGGGAGGTCTCGCAGAAGTCCTGCGCTTATATCCAGAGTACCAGCAAGAATTTATACAGGACATCCACCACGACCTGACGTACAACCTGAGAGAGGGGTACGAAGCAGAGCAGGAATCGGACATGAACGGTCATCCCGCCTTCACTCTGCCGTCGATATCAGAGGACGATGAAAATACCGCAGAGGAAGTAGGCGTGTCTCCTAAAAAGCCACCACCGCCGTGCATTACGAGCAGTCCTCGCCATCTTAGGTTCAGGTTATTATATTAAAAAACTTTCCTAACAAATAATTACTATCGTAACTAAAAAACCAGTACCAGTTAAAACATACCATCGAGTTATTCATCCCTATTATTTTTTGAAGCTAACTATTAATTAGTCGTTAGAGACGCCTACGCGGAGTCTAGCAGACAAGTGTATTTATACTTGTTCGACGATCTCCAGTCGATTTGTTACTAACTCTTAACAGCTAACAATTTCAGTTGCCAATTGAACGTAAATTCACGAATTCTAACTTCGATGTCGACAGGGAATTATTGGCTCTTTCCGATATTAAAACGAATCCATTTTCTGAAATGATCAAAGCTATTTCAACTGTTTAATTTTGGTAATTTATATATGGCTCGTTAATGGTAATTTCAAGCATAACATACCTACTCACTGATTAAGTTTACTACTCGTCTTACCAAGTAAATTTCAACCAATATTCGAGTTTAGTTAGGTTTCAAACTCTACTTTATCAATATATCATAGTTATTTAGTCATGACATGAGCATTTATCCACGCCTCGCTACACCTGTGGGCCTAGTAAGGCAACGTCTATATCGTATGTGTCAGAAGGTGACGGATGCCTTAACCAAACATTGTCACGCGATAAACGCAGCCATACTAGGGCCCCAGTAGTCTCTTTGTGTGTGTCGTTTGCTGCCCAATTAAGAACATTTCCATATTTCAGGACTGACAGTCAGCGCCTCTCACACAGAGAGCTGCGCGAGAGAATAGAGAGGCAGCGATCCGTGGCAACACCTAAAATTACGAAAGCGGGTTCGTTGGAGGGATTAAATTTAGAAGTTTACAACACTCGGTCTTCAGTGGACAGGCTCGACACCCAGGTCTCTAGCTTGCACCACGACGTCGCCGCGCTGAGCATGGAGGCAAGTCAAACAATGATGTCACCCAGCCGTAACTTCGTGTTAGCCTAATTTGTCGTACCCAAGTGATGCGACTAAAACCGTAATTAAGATAAGGGTATCTCTGTTGATAATGATACGGCAAATCGTTTATTTATTTTGTTATTTGTAGGCCTAATATTCATTTTGTCAATTGTACACATTCCTTAAAAGAAATGTTTATGGAATTGAAGGAGATTCGTTTAGTTCTACGTAGGTATAGGTATAGAATACAGTGAATTTACAGTAAATACCCAAGCTCTCACAAAGTTAAACTTAAAAATAAATCACACACACACAGATTTCGGCACATTAAAAAAAAAACACCAATGTGCCGTGTGGTTGCCGGCTTAGAATAGTGCCACTCCATGCCTTCCTGTGGAAGTCGTAAGAGAAGACTAAAGGATTAAAGGCTTGTAGTAGTATGTATGTAGTATGTATGTAATAAACACCAAATCTAATTTAAATGATTAGTAAACTTAACGAACAAGAGAGCCACAGACAGCTATTATCACATATGTAATTTGTTTTCACTTATTGCCAACTCACCGGTATGATTTGCTTGACGGACTCTAAAACTCGCAAAACCTTCGGCCCTCACTGCTCACACTTTTTACATGCTGTACATATCTACATGTTGTCGTTAGGGTATGTGACGATCTCCGAGGTATACTTAGTACTTTAATAAAAAAATGTTAAGTGCGAGTCGCGCCGGACAGAAGGTATTATTGTTATTTCGTAACTACATAACATAAAAATCGAAATAAACGGGTTTCGGAAACCTGCTTTTTGCTGAAATTATACGATAAACATAATTATCATATAGAGATATACATACTTAAATATATAGCAAAACTTTCAAAACTCAGAAACATATACTCGTACTAATCACACATATATTTGCCCATATCAGGAATCGAACTCGGGACCGCTAGCTTAGTAGGCAGGGATACTGCCAATCAACTAAGCTAGGAAGTCATTTTTGTTATAATTTTACAGGTACGCAGTGCAATACAAGCTCTGCAGGAAATGGCGGCAGCGCCGCCGGCTAGCTGGCACGCCGCCGCCGCACATTCCAACCCTAACCTGCAGTGGAACGCGCCGCCCAACCAGCTGGCGCGCAGCTGCAGCCACCCCCCGGACGTCTTCTGTTGGGAACAGGTAATTTCCACCTAAAAATCTACCCCTAAATCTAAAATCTACAAGATGACACAACGATCAATTCTTTGCAGCAAGAGCGACCGATCACACCTGACCGCCCGAAAGTACATCGGAGCACCCAAACGGAATCTTTCCTTCATTCCGTGACGCAGTACATTTTGGAGCACCCTGCGACGGTGATGCTGCTGCTTGGACTGGAGCCGGTGACGAGCCTGGATCCAGGGCCGCCGATGGCGGAGTACTACGACCCGCGCGCGCGCCGCACCAGTGTACTCGAGCTGATCGTCGAGTCGGAGATCGGCAGCCAGACCTCTACCAGCTCCTCCAGCGACCAAGTCGAGCACAACAGGAGCGTCAGCGGGAGTCTCAAGGACCTCGACAACCAACCGGAGCTCAAAAAACTAGAGAGGCAGGATGCTAAAATTTCGAACATGAAGCGAAACAGATACTCCGCTAGCGACCTGTGCGAGGAGACCGAGCGGCTGCTCTCCAGGTCGTCGCTCCCCAGCTCGCGAAGCCTTAAATTTAATATTAACAGCTAAATTTAGGTAAGACTATTCCATTACCGATATCGTGTTTAATATTCTGCTCATTAGTCTTTAGGACGTTAATAGTGTCTCTCATAAACCTTAGGTAGAAGTCGACGTGGTGTTCTAAAACATACACATGACTTCATAATTTTAAGACTCTGTGAGTTTTAACTCGAAGTGCTTAGAGTTTAAAGAAAAACGTTGTCTGTATTCTTCTGTAAGTTCCACTAACTTTTTATGACTGACCTTTGTTCAACGAAGTGTTTGCCTAACAGATGAAAGTCAACCGGTTTATTTTAAGTTTACATAAATTTAATGTACATATCAGCTTCAGTTTTCTTCATTTATACATTACTAGTTCTGGGGGTCGATTATGAATACCGAATTGACCGATTTTTTACAATTTTCTTAAAGTTCGTATTTTTTAATCTTACTGATGAATAAATTTCTCATGCATATGATATCAAATACGAGTGCCCCACCCACTTGTGAACGAAATCACCGCGTAAATTAATTATATTTTTTTCTTCAATCAATGAGATTCGAAAATCGACTTCCACTTCTGATCGTATGAAATGTCTAGTCACTTGTGTTAGGTTTAAGTAAGAAATACATAGAGAGAGACGTGAGCTGAATTTTTAAGACAGTATTGTAAGACAGTCCCTTCTTTCTATTTTTAAGTTCAATAAAAGTGATGTGAAATACATATTTATGTATTTAGTTAGGAACGTATAAGCAATTACGTTATAAAATCAAAATAAAGCATATCGTTTTGAAAACATGCTGCTAGCTGTTGCCGGTGCAGCTGGACAATACATAATCCGTAGATACGTAGGTGCCGTTAGTACACGGGCTTCTCGTTCGAAGCTAGATATGAAATATTTTAAAGGAAAGGATTTATTTAAGTCATTTTGTTCTTATGTTTTAACTTGATCTCTATAAATCAAAATTCGACTTATTTATGTATATAAACTAATGTAAACGAAAATATTTGAATGTGATCTTACTATCAATAGGTAAAAATAAATAAATAGATATTTATTATGTATAATTATGTAATTAGGTAGTATTTATGAAAACTGAGCCAAAAGCCAAATGTATATTTCATCAAATATGAAATGAAACTATGATGCAATTAAAATGATGTGCCAAAGGTTAAGGAAAATTGTTTTTAAATAATTACTGAATGGAATTAAGAACTGGTGTAGTGTTTTCAATTCACGGCGGCGTTCCCCAGAGACTTGACATACGAGCTCGAAGCACGGTCGTCAATGTATAAAAAGAGCGGCCAAGTTTGAGTTGGACTCGCACACTAAGGGTTTCGAACACGTTTATTGTATGGTAATCATTTTTTTTTTTATATAGCTCCTGTAGTAGTATGCAGCTGTGTGAATATTTCAAGTATTACGGATCAAAATATTTACAGGCCTATGTCCGACGGACTAGTTATAGGGTCCCGATGATACCGTATGATAACTGAACCCCTAAATTGAAGTAGGGGGACGGAACAACGTGGGTTAAAAACACTACTTAAACATCGTTCATTCTAATACACTCTTCGCAGAATAGTAAAGTGATCCTTTCTCATCTCATCTCATCTCATTCGAGGAGTGAGTAAATTAACGCAAGATGAAACTTGCTTTTGTGAGTCATCAATTTCAGTTCGATCAAAGTTTTTGGACAGCGAGCAGTACATTATTTTCAAAAGTTGGATCCTAAGTCAATATTCTGAAGAGACGTGAACCGCACACTATTAGATTATTATTTCAGCCATTCCAACGGTGCTTTTATTTTAGCATTATCTAAACAATATCGTAAAGGTTTGATTTTGACATAACCATGTTATTCCCTTACGCAAAAAACTAATATAGATATGAAACCATTACAATGACTTTGAATACTGTCGAAGATCCGGGACAACTGCTTTATGCTCGCCGTCCATAGCTCTCAAGAAAATTAAATCGAGATGTCGAAGAATGTTCCAGGGAGTAATTGATTCACAATATTTTTGTAGATATGTATTTTCTATAGTAATTTATTTTGTAGTCGATATTATTAAATAAGGCCTGGTATAAGTCGATGGAGAGGTAAATATTACTTAACTTTAATAAAACTCGTATAGTATATAGTCATGAGAAATAGTACCTACCTACAGTGGCAAATCACATTTATTTATTAACCTGTTAACAAACAGAATGGAGCCGACTTTTTAGTTTCTAACGTGTGTTAACCCTAACCCTACCTATTGACTAGCATTTACCAACATACAATCGCACCCACCTTAACCAACGTACCTACTAGTATAGCTTCTTTGAGGATTATTACGACGGTGGAAAGGCAGAATCACTGAAGCGACATTTTGTGAATTTTACAGGAGAACGTGTTAAAGTTTTTTTTAAGAAAAAAAATTCGTACCTTTTTTTCTATCAAACATATAGCTATGGGTTCTTTACACGTGTTGTTCAAAATTTGAATAGCTTCCGAACACAAATAACGTCATTTCTAAATAAAAGACGGTCTCTTAAATAAATGTCGCTTCACCAAAATTATCATTTGAAAGTTCCCGGAAGAAACTTTGATGCGACGAATATTGCTAAAAAATAGTCAACGAAGAAAGCAATGAAACGGCATACTATTTCTAATTCGGTCCGGGAATACCAATTGAATCAACTACGGTAAGACACCAATTTTAATGTGAAAAAAATAATGATTAAGTTAGATTTCTTAATAAACGTTTATAATTATGAATTAGATGAATTTCCAGCCATGGCAAAAATACTTGAGTTAAAATACTGACTTTAAATTATAAAACTGATAAGGCCATTTGAAATTAAGAAGTAAATAAAAAACATTGATTGTAATAATCAAATTCTTTATTAGGTAGGTACTTTTGTTTTAATTTCGCTACTGTCTTGTCTGTGTTTTCAGTCTTTATTCTTATTTAACTTAATTATATATGTACTTGTTTCAAACAAGTATACTAAGAGATCACGTTTTGTACTTTAATTATAATTATTATTTTAAACTATTACTTTAAACAATTTGCTGGCCACGTCTCAAATATCTATCAAATAACGAGAGTATTTAAATGTTTCACAAATCATTACTGAATGATAGGTTTATTTTTATTCATAGAATAGTTAAGATAAGTCAAAGGTTCAAATTATCATTCAGATATGACACGAAATATTAAATATTAATGGGGTGGTAATTGAACGTTACTTTAAGCGACATTTAACTCAAAATCACGAGTGTCGCTTAAAGGACTTTATATACAGGGTTATTGGTAAGTCAACCTATTCCCGTTAGGAGGTGATAGGGGTGACTATTTGCGATAATTTTGACCCCCATATGCATTATGCAAAAGTGAACCATTTTTGAGTTATCGCGTTTATTAGTTTTTTTTTAAATTAGTCGGAAATTCAACTTGAAAAATTTATTACAAAAAAAGTATCAATTTAAATCTTTTTTTTTCTTCTGATTTACAAAACCGATTAAACACTGGTTATTTCTCAATATTTAAACCATAATTATCGGCCCAAATTTGAAAAAGTGAGACGGAAAACGAATTTTTTTCAATATTTATTGCCATCGCTTTCCACTAAAATGCCTTAAATACAAAAAAAAACGTTATGAAACTTGGCTTGCAGATTAATTTAAAAACTTAACTGTTTTCTTAGCTCTCCAAAAACGCATAACAAGTAGAAAAATATTAAAAAAAAAAACTAAAAAAATAATCATCACAAAGGAAGCGGGCGAAAACAAAAGTCACAAATGCAACACCAAAAATTAAAATTAAAAAGCATACCAAATTTAAATCAAACATTTTTTATTTGCATTTGTACAAGATGAATTTGTTGTTCTTATGCAAAATTAAAAAAAATATTATCTGTACACGTTTGAGAATGCGAGGCCGAAAACTAAAAAATACATGTTTTTTTATCAAATTCCAACATAAATTACACGAAAACAGAAAAAATTACCAATACATTTGGCGTGCAGATTACACATAAAACATTGATATTTTTCCAGCTTTCTAACGAGCTATTAAAATTAATATGAATTTTGTTAAAGATTGCTGGAAAAAAATTATCACAAAAGAAGCAACAAGGAAGTCACGTCCGAACATAACTTAAAATTAACTAACTAAATCAATGAAAACTAACTGTTATACTCGTAAACACAAATAACAACATTAACTTATGTGAGAATAAGAAATGGAGGTAGCCATTTTGAAAATGAACTATAAAAATCCTGATTATTTCAATTTTAATTGTTTATTAGTTTTAATTTTGTAACTTTTTACATACGTTAATGTTGTTATTTGTGTTTACGAGTATAATAGTTAGTTTTGATAGATTTAGTTAGTTAATTTTAAGTTTTGTTCGGACGTGAGACGTGACTTCCTTGTTGCTTCCTTTGTGATCAATATTTTCCAGAAATCTTTAACAAAACTCATTTTAGTTTTAATAGCTCGTTAGAAAGCTGGAAAAACGTCAATGTTTTATGTGTAATCTGCACGCCAAATGTATTGGTAAACTTTTCTGTTTTCGTGTAATTTATGTTGGAGTTTGATAAAAAAACATGTATTTTTTTGGTTTTCGGCCTCGCATTCTCAAACGTGTACAGATAATATTTTTTTTAATTTTGCATAGGAACAACAAATTCATCTTGTACAAAAGCAAATAAAAAATGTATGATTTAAATTTGGTATGTTATTAATTTTAATTTTTGAAGTTGCATTTGTGACTTTTGTTTCCGCCCGCTTCCTTTGTGATGATTATTTTTTCAGGTTTTTTTTTTAATAATTTTCTACTTGTTATACGTTTTTGGAGAGCTAAGAAATTTTTAAAGTTTTTAAATTAATCTGCAAGCCAAGTTTCATAACGTTTTTTTTTTGTTTTTAAGGCATTTTAGTGGAAAGGGTACGCAAAAAATATTGAAAAAATTTCGTTTTCCGTCTCGCTTTTTTAAATTTGGTCCCATAATTATTGTTTTAATATTGAGAAATAACCAGTGTTTAATCGGTTTTGTAAATCAGAAGAAAAAAAAAGATTTAAATTGATACTTTTTTTGTAATAAATTTTTCAAGTTGAATTTCCGACTAATTTAAAAAAAAACTAATAAAAGCGATAACTCAAAAATGGTTCACTTTTGCATAATGCGTATGGGGGTCAAAATTATCGCAAATAGTCACCCCTATCACCTCCTAACGAGAATAGGTCGACTTACCAATAACCCTGTATATGTATGGTTAATTGGGATACGCTCATTTAACCGACATTACTTATTATAATGATTTCCAGAAGAAACGCTTAAGCAACTTAAGTCACAAATTGTGTACTTGGAAGAAACCCTTTAATGCCATTATTTACAAAACAAGTGTTTTTAAAAATACTTTAAGCGGGTACGTATATAAATAAGTGGCGAGTTAAGTGACATTGGTTATATTTTATTGAAATTGTATGTCGCATAAATAACACTTTTTAAAACTGAGGTTCAATTTCCGGTTACCTTAAGCGCCATCAAAGTCGTCCGATCGTCGCGAAACCCAGTTTAAACGACGCAGAAAAAGCTGATTTCAACGAGTATAATAACTCAATTTCACAAAAAATTTCGCTTCAGTGATTTTGCCTTTCCACCGTCGATTACATTCTCCAAAATGAATAGTAGTTTTTTACGGCCTTATGTCTTTGCAACACGTCACGCTAATAAAAGTAATTAATAAGCTCCAAAATGAACATCTTGGATTTTCTATCGTTTTTTATTTAACACTTTAGTACCTTATGCAAAACCTATGTGTTTATTTTCTATTGTCCGTGATATCCTTCCAAATATAGCTCATGGAAGATGGTACATAGATACGCAATTAGCGGCAGTTGCTAAACACCGCTTACCCGGCTCACGGCGCGCTGTCACCGCTCGCCGTGGGTGAATCACCTATAAACATGCAAATTGCTGATTTAACATCAAAGGATATAAGGCTCTCTGTGTATGTAGATTCAGGCCATATTGAAGCATGAGAGTTGTTGACGTTAGGACACTTTCCTTTTCGGAAATATCATCGTTATTTTAAACTTAAAAGCCGCTCTTTGTGGAGGTCGAGTTTTCATAAATAATATAATTAACACGAGTCAACACCGTACCTTTCCTAAACTAGGGTCCTCTTAACACAACCAAGTTTATCTTATTTATATGCGTTTAATCTTAGAACTTTAAAGTGTTAAAAAGGTTCTGTTGAGCCGTTATATACAGTGTTAGCATTAATGCACTTAAACGGGCACATGCATAATATATTCGACAGACCGCGCCTGCCTGAAGCCCGAGGCTTTTTGTTGATTCCAATTTCAATTCCATTCAGCAGAGTGCTACAGCAATGTAAATTATATTCTCAGCCACTCTTAACTCACATTTTTTATAGAAATTATCTATCGCTGCCGATTGGTTTTTACTTTATTCAACAGTTTTGTATTTCTCTATCGCTTGGCCATTCTCCATCGACATATACATAAATTAGTAAATGTTTTATCGACAATCAACCATATCATACTTTGTAAACTACTTCTACGCGTTGTTTCCTTCGATTCGTATCCGATAATTACGAAAGCAGAAATAGAAACGGTGCGCAATATCGCAATTTAGGCGATGCCATTATGTGTTTTCAGAATCCAGTTTAGTATCAACACATTCTTGATTTACTACCTTTTATTTTATTTTGATATTAGAATTAAGGTTTTCATAATGGCATGGGACAAATAAATACTATGAAAGGCGCGTCTGCCCCGTTACTTGAGATAGGAGCTCTTTATACTTAGACCCTAAAGCCGGGAAAACAGGATCTTTCACACGAAATATTCAGTATTTAGAAAAAACCTATTCCACAGTATTATACCTAACTTTAACTGTCCCAATAAGCCAATGTTTAATACTTAGTTATTGTTATAAGGTTGGAAACGCTTACTAGAATAATTGAGTAATAATCGAGAGGACGTCGAGTGGAGCCGTGAATGTGATATGATGATGAAACAAGTGCAGTGCCTAAATTTTAATTTATTTCTGTATGTACCTAATTACGACTATTGTTTTATAATTATACCTTGAAAAATATTTTACTATGCATATGGAGAACGCGCGTAAACATTTTGTACATACCTAGCTATTGTTATGATGAACTTATATCTTGTGTAGTACAAAGTATTAGTTATTGAAGTTTTAATAAAGACGAATTGATGTTAATTTGTAATTGTTATTTTTATTGTGTTAATTGAATTAGGTACAATTACTTGTATTTTGCTATTGAACTCTTAAACGCCAAGTTTAATGTCGATTGTTTATAAATTCAACTCTTACCAGAACACAACTAGTGCAATACTGCACAGTGCACACGTAGGTATGGGTGCATTTCCTTTTAATTACACCAGTAAAACGTAACGATGTCGAATGTAGGTCTCGTATTCAGAGTCCCGGAGCACACTCTACGGGGACTAGGTTACTGGCTGCACTATTCAGTTAAAACCTCTCTGAAATGTTGCCCTCACTAAATATCCCTCTCACATCTATGTATCACTCAGTGTGCAGTAGCACACCAATCGCCAGATCCAGAAGCGAAATAATTTAATTTATCGTTGCAGAAGTTTCTTCTTCTCAAGAAACTTCAGTGTTACCTAAAATAAATCAGCTTTCATAGTATAAGTTCTTTTTCCAATAGGTACTTACCTGAAGGTACGGTTTAGCGTGCAAAATAAATCCCATTCGTACAGTTCGATAAAATACGGACCGAGATAAAAGTTATAGATTTGACAAGAATCACAGTTATTCATTACCGAGATTTAGTAATCCTAAAAGCTACTGTAAGTGTTAAGTGAGACATAAGTAGCAAGTTGGCCACTTAAATATTATGGAGTAGCGATCAGATGGCAGTGTTCCGCAGGGCTTTACAAATGAGTGGAGTTCGCTTACGGGTCAATCAGTTTTATCTTTTTTTATTCCGTAGGGAGGTATATTTTGAAGGCTGGCAACACCAGCGGGCGTGTGCACGCGTCGCGACGCGTGAAATGCAATTTTCCGACGCTGCAGCGAGCGCCGCCGGTTGCCGCCATGTTACAACGTTATTAAATTAATTTGCATTCTTTATTTACTTTCTGCTGAGATGCTGAAGGTGAAAAAATGCGTTTTATTAATTTTACTACAGACCTCTTGAAGAACCTTAAACTCTGTAGCAAAACTATACTCCGTATTTCCTACTAGTTAGGCTCTAGACAAGATGCCTTCGGCGAACGATATCGTTATCGAAAATGTATAGGATTGACGCAAGCTATCGGACAGTCGCATCGAGCGCTATCACATTCCCTATGAGCCGCGTTACACTCGTAGTTGGTCCTAGCATTTCTTTGCTTTGTAGCGAAAGCAGCCTAAAAACAGAGAACCCGACTAGCGAGTTGCTGGCGTGAATGTGTTTGTAAAGTCCATATATTTAGACAGTTGTTGAACATCGTTACGTTACGTTAGCGTTAAGCATCTCGTCTAGGGCCACTGTAGCACCTTTATTACCTTAAATTAACACACAAAGTCACACGAACGATGGGAAATCAATACAAGTAGGTATCTCGATAGACTGACAGCGAGGATCCTAAAAATAACAAAATAAACAATATATATACTTTATTTACAATTTTGAAAAGGTTAACATAAAATAAAAGGAGTCCCCAATCTAGGCATTATGCCTGTATCCTGGGCGACCGTTATACAACTTAAAAATAAGAATTTGTCGACTGCTAAATGTGACATAATATTGATTTTAAATTTAACTAAAAGTAATAAATGCGAGGATATTAAATAATGGTATAGCTATAATACAAGTTTATGTGACTGTACATAATGAAGGACATTAAACACGAGTGGGGGTTACTACTAATAACATCACACAAGTGTTTTAATGCCTAATTATGTACAGGTTACATACACTACTTTATCTACCCACATATCATAAGCCTCCATGATGCATTCAGGAGCCGCATATTATGACCGGCATCGCGGCGTGGTTCAGGGCCACTAACAGTAATTTTTTGACGTTAGTTGCTTTGGCACGGATATCAGGAGGCGTCGCCGAAATATTTATATCATCTTGATCGCTCATTTTATGGTTTAAATTCAACAAATCGAACAGTTTTATACAACAAAACAATTTTGAAACGGTAACGAAAAGATTGAAAAAAAATCTGGCAGCTGTCATAGTTTTTTTTTATTCAGAGACAAACTAGAGTCGGCTCTATCATATCGTTAGATATCTTACCTACGTGCGTCATTTGTCAAATTTGTATGCTTTACAATTCATTTCTAAATAAACGTCATCTCAACTGTAGAACTGAGGTCAAATCAAATTTCTTTGTTTTTGAGATGTTCGAAACTTGAATGTATAATATCATCGAAATCGATGTTATTATTTAGCAATAATAACATTTCTACAGATAAGAAAATTGTTCTAACAAAACAGTATATTTTAATGGTGGTCATAATGTGCGGGGTTCTTGAGCGCATCATGGAGGGTTTATGATATTTAGATAGATACAATTATTTAGTGGTTACAAATATAACCATTCTAAAGCAATCATATATCCAACAAAAAAGTGAATGAAGTCAGAACAATTCGTCTCTAATCTCTCTAAATAATCTAGAGTAAGAAGTCACTTAAATATTTTATCCTTAGCCTCCATAAGGTAGGTAGGCTAATTATTTTTTAAGAGACACTTTTTCTGCGCATAATACTAAACTGTTGCTTTCATAAACTTTCCAAACCTACCTACTTGCGAAAGTGGAATTTACGGCGGGCAGAGGTAGCCTGTGTGTTTTTGTGTGTCTTAAAAAATAATTCTGGGCCCCAAGGGAAGTTTCAATTCACGATTAGATTTTACACGCTGTTCGCCGGGAAATTGCATATTTCTACGCCTATAATCGAACGGAGTATACGAAGCGCTATTGTTGTCTCTGTCATGTGAAAGATTAATGAGATTATCCATGAAGGTGCGTCCGCCGCTAAAATTGGCGTTGTATGGCTCAGTGGCTGACACTGACGTGTAGGTACGTAAAGTTTAGTTATGGGGCGCGATTTCGCGTCGATCGATAGTATCTCTTAGTAGTCTGTGGATAACACTATCCATTCCATCGCGAGCTAGAAACAACTTATTTTCAACCTGGTAAATTTTTGGAATCAGTTCGTCGATCCCGTTCATTTGATAGGTTTCTGAAGAAAAAAAAGTTTCTTTTCATACAAAAAAAATATGACGTCATAGGTAGCCGCCGTAGCCGGAAAATGTACCAGGGGGCGGATCGCGGTTGTCCACCCAAGCCTAAAATAGGTACTTACTAGTGCACGTACGAGTACCTACAAAACATTACTGAAGCAATATGGTCTTGAGACAAACCTCTAAGCATGATAATTGGCTAAAACACCCTTTCAAAAAAATCCTGTTGTCAATTATTCCCTGTTTATGCCACTGAAAACCAACCTCCCTGACTCGGTTTAGCAGACGCACTAAATCCGGCATGTTAAAAACCTATCTTCTAAATACATAAAAGGAGAAACTGACTGACTGACTGACTGACATATCAACGCACAGCCTAAACGGCTAAACGTAGGCACCTGAAATTTGGAAGGGACGTAGCTTAGGTACCGTAGAGGTGCACTAAGAAAGGAATTCCCGAAATTCCCACGGGAACGGGAATTAGCGGGAAAATCCTTTTGTATGAAAAATCTAAACCGCGTAAGATAGATGATTGAAATTTGGCATGCAGGTACCCTAATGAACGTAAAGCTTACTTGCAACGCGATATTGCAAAATTCCCACGGGAACGGGAGTTATTGGGAAAAAACATCCGCTTAAGATAGATGATTGAAATTTGGCATGCAGGTACCCTAATAAACGTTAAGCTTACTTGCAATGCGATATTGCAAAATTCCCACGGGAACGGGAGTTATTGGGAAAAAACTTTTGTATGTAAAAATCTAAACCGCGTAAGATAGATGATTGAAATTTGGCATGCAGGTACCCTAATAAATGTAAAGCTTACTTGCAACGCGATATTGCAAAATTCCCACGGAAACGGGAGTTATTGGGAAAAAACTTTTGTATGCAAAATCTAAACCGCGTAAAATAGATGATTGAAATTTGGCATGCAGGTACCCTAATAAACGTAAAGTTTACTTGCAACGCGATATTGCAAAATTCCCACGGGAACGGGAGTTATTGGGAAAAAACTTTTGTATGTAAAAATCTAAACCGCGTAAAATAGATGATTGAAATTTGGCATGCAGGTACCCTAATAAACGTAAAGCTTACTTGCAACGCGATATTGCAAAATTCCCACGGGAACGGGAGTTATTGGGAAAAAACTTTTGTATGTAAAAATCTAAACCGCGTAAGATAGATGATTGAAATTTGGCATGCAGGTACCCTAATGAATGTAAAGCATACTTGCAACGCGATATTGCAAAATGCCCACGGGAACGGGAGTTATTGGGAAAAAACTTTTGTATGTAAAAATCTAAATCACGTAAGATAGATGTTTTCAATCTAGCATGCATGCATACCTTAGTAAATATAAAGTTTAGTTATGGCTGTATTTTGAAAAATTAAGTTAGTGGGAAAAAAATATTGTATGAAAAAATCTAAGCTGCATAAGTTAGATGCTTGAAATTTGACATGCATATACTTTAGTGAATGCAAAGTTAAAAATTCCCCTGGGAACGGGAAGCGAGTTAGAGGCTCCTTATAAAATAACCTCATTTAAAAATAATAAAATTAAGCATTTTTTAACCTCTCTCCCACACACACAAAGATCTCTCTTTTATAACACGCCACGCGGACGAAGTCGCGGGCAAAAGCTAGTTATTCATATAAATGCAGTTCAAAATAATTAAACGCTTTAACATCAATAAACCAACTTCATATTATTAAGGAGCTTCGTTGACTTTACATGGATCAAAAAAAGATCTTGACGAAATGTATATGGGATTACCCCCGTGAGAACCCCACTCTTGAAAAAAATAATCGTTAAAATCGGTTGATAATTTGGCGAGACATTAACATACACACAAACAAAAAACAGGTGAATTGAGAATCTCGTACTTTATTAAAATTGGGTTATGCAAAGTATATTGTGACGCTTAAAAAAACATTCTAAAATACGTAAGGTGGCTTATTGATACTGTTGCAAAAAAATAATTAATGAATAGCAGCTACGATCCCGTAGTTTTTGCTACGTCAGTGGAGTTAAGCGTGGGAAATCGTACCGGAATAAGCTTTCCTTATCACCGGCCGGGACTCCGCAGGGGACCTTCGGCTTGGGAGTGATAAAACAGATCGAGTGGAATGAGGGTCACTTCGCTCCGCCGCGATTTATGGTGGAAGGGATTACCGTCATTTGCAGCCGTTGAAAAGATAAAATTAGATTTAAAACAACTTGACGTCACGTTTAGCCTAGTTGGTAGTGACCCTACGTACGAATCTGGGTTCGATTCTCGATGTGAGCAAACATTTGTATGATGAGCACAAGTATTTGTTCCTGATTCTTGGATGTTTTATTATTAAGTACTTATGTATTTCTCCATATTTAAATATGTTTAACGTTACCTAGTACCCATAGTCTAGAGCTTAGTTTGGGACTAGGCACGTCAATTTGTGTGAGATCGTGCCCAGGCAGGGCAGGATCTACCATGCAGGGCTCGGAAACGTTATTCAAAATAACGTTTTAAAAACGTTTCGGACCGTTCTTTGTTCAACATTTTGTTCGGAACGGAATCGAAACGAGAACGTTATCAAAAACCGGTTTAATCCACGGGACGCGGCCGCGCGCGGCGTTCGGCTACAAAGCGGCGACAAGTATGAACTTGTTTAGTAATGTTAGATACTACCGAACCCAGCAAATGGAAAAAAACGGTTAAAAACGTTATATGGATCAAAAAATATTTAAATTTCGTTCTTGTTCAAAAACGTTTTCTATAACGTTATTTGCGAACGAAACCGAAACAAATCGTTCCTTAGGCATTTAAGACGAAACCGTTTCGAAAAAAATACCGTTTTCCGAGCCCTGCTACCTACCATGTCGGGGCCCGTAGACAATACAATTCTGGGGGGCCCTTTAACATTTATTTATTCTTCCTAAAATACATTTTTTAACATTCATGCTTCCTAAAATACTTGTTACCCGGTGCGCTGGGCCCCAATGTGCCTACACTGCCTAATGGATTATCCGGCCCTGTGCCCTGATATTTAGGTATCATTATTATTTATTTAACTCGTCCAGTGAAAGTTAAACTTGCGCGTCCAAATCCTAATTAATAAAATAGTATTATTTCTCCCAGTTTTTACAATGTAGTGGAGGAGTTTAATTTCTCAAACACGTAATTTCATAAAACGACTTATAAAAATTACACCCCATCCTGTAATATGATGTAAATAAACTTCTCTTCCGTTAGAAAGCGTAAATTACTTTTTTTTGACAATTTTGCCGGCGTAACCTAAACGCATAACTCTGCCAAATTACACCTTTGCAGTAGGTACTCGCCTACTGCTTACTGCTTGGTTATGTATTACGGGAAAACAGCTGTGACTACTCTTTCTCACCTAAGATGAGTCCTGTGACAGCTCATATAAACACTTATTACATTTTAACTTTACATAAAAAAATACACTGGCACACACCTAGCAACGCCGTTCAGGAACTTAAATAATTAATTGCCTATTTTTAAATACCTCACATGTGAATATAGTAAGTGATTGAAATTAGAAAATAAGTCTATCACAGGACTCATCTTAGGTGAAAAAGAGTGTGATTAATTTAAAATATGTTGTTCAAACTTCGTCGCTTATAATAATACCGCAGCGACTAAGTGCGAATCGAACTATCAATTGAAGAGTTCCACCATTCTTGTATGGGGGCCCCTGTTAATTTTTGTCTCGCTCACACACCGGAGTGGCGTGCGGATCTGCACACAATGTGAAGACCGCCTTTAGATGCCACAGCACTTTTAAGTAAACGGAAACCCTAACTGGAATTTCTGTACTTTTTGCTTTCTGGTTCATATGGTATTTTACCAACCGCAATACATTATTTTTTTATGACATTTTTGATAAAAGTAGCGTGTTAGACCAGCTACAACAAAGTTTGTGAAAAAAGGGGCGACATGGTGATTCCCTTTGCGTTACAAGTTCATTAATCTAACATAAAATATTTGCGGGTGGTAGAACCTTATGCAGGGCCGTCCGGGTCGCTACCACCATCTTATCCACTAACCTACCGCCAAACAGCAGTGTTCGCATTGTTGTGTTCCGGTTTCGGGATAACACAGCCGGTGTAATGACTAGCGTAGAGGCATTCCATCTTAGTCCTCAGGGTTGGCAACGCATTTGCAGTCTTAGGTTTGTTGTTGGAGGCCTACCTACAGCTCGTCTTCCGGTCCGTGGACGCCACTCCAGAACCTTTTGACCCCATCGGCCATCAGTCCTGCGAGCAATGTGCCCCGCCCACTGCCACTTCAGTTTAGCTATTCTTCGGGCTATGGAGTGACGACCTCGTCAGGATCGCGGGACCGCGGTGGATGCGAAAAGCACAAGACCGGTCTGAGTGGAGAGCCTTGGGGGAGGCCTATGTCCAGCAGTGGACGTCTTTCGGCTGACATGATGATAATGATGATGAGAGGATTCATTTGAGTGTAGTGTTTTTATACCGATAGTAGGGTGTTGTCTGTCAACTCTTCCGAAATTACGTACTATTATTGTTTGTGGAATATATTGTTATTTGAAATGCTATTAATGGAATCCTCGTAAATTATTATATTAACCATCGAGTTTCTGCGACAATAATCAACCGTAGCCCAGCCATATAACAGGAAAGACGTATAGGTAATAAAGTGAAAAGAGCTGGGAGATCTTGCTTGTTGCTATAGAATGGAATATGCAAAGTTTTTCACCTATATTTCTAAATTTAAAGACAACAAAATGGTAATTTAAGTTTATTATATTTGTACATCTCTGAATACAGATCTATCACCAGACATATAGCCAAAATAATGTGAAAATTGTGTTGCCAATCTAATCTGTTTGTGTATAGTAAAATATGACATATATTATATAGTATGTTAAACAGTAGATACCTTAGTTAATTTCGTTTAGGTGTGTATGCTATTGCTATTTACATTCAAATCTCCTACAGCATGCAATTTTAACAACATACGATAACAATATGTAGAGCCGAAATAGTCTACAGTAACTATTTCCAAGATAAAAATATTCAATATTTAAACAACCTATATCTATAGGATATTTATTAAGTCGACATTACTTGTCTAGCAAAATATTTAACGTCGTTGTGGTTAAGTCGTCATGATTTTATGAACCATTCTGAGGTTTATCAACCATGCAATTGGTTTTAGTTATAGTTTGGCAAAATAGAGTTGGACGTGGTGGTGATGCTTTAATAATTTCAAATATCAACTGCCACATTAGGGAGAAACTTTAAGGTGAAAATTGGATCATGTTACCAATTTCATTGCGAACAGCTCATTTTTACTAAACACTTTTTTGCCAAGCTACACGAGAACATAATTAAGTAGTGTTGACCGTATCGATGCGAAGCTGCAACTTAACAAGCTACACGATGACTTTCGTTTATTTAATAATAAATAAATGGAATGACAAAAATCAATCACAAAGGTTAGCTGCCTAAATTGGAGGCAGAATTTCCGGAAAAAGAATAATGTAAAACAAAAAAAAAACGTGCTAAATTTAGGTGATAAGCGAAAGTAATTTAATGAAATGTTAAGTAAATTAATGCATAAGGATGCCTTTCGGATAAACAATTCCGGAGGTTGTCCGAATTTTTATACAGATTTTCAACAATACTAGCACTTTATAAATATAAAACAAAATACTTAAGTCGGTGAGACTAACAAATATATTGGGACGACTTAACATACATCCTTTGCCTATGATAGTGTTACAACATATACAGAGAAATATAAAGTACATAATTATTTATTATTGCATTTTATTGTGATCCGTTATCTAGTTTTATCTACACCATTTAATGCAGTAACGGTCATGATTTGTTGGTAATGAAGCATTGATATGATTTCTACGTTATTAAGTATATCAATAAGTATTGTGCAGAACACTTTCACTCTACACGTACGGACATCAAATCACAATAAGATACTATGAACAATTTCAAAACTGCACCCAGTTTTGTTGGTTGGCGTTTGGGGGCGGCGGCTGCGGCTTGCTGGGAGCGCTGAAAGAAAAAAATGGGTCTTACTCAGCAAGTAACAAACATGGTAGATTTTACACTGTACGGTCACGTTCATAAATATATATATATACATTAACAAGGTTTCAGAAATATATATACACCCTTATTCCCTTGCAGCAGAGTCGTGTTACATATTTTTGAAAGGTTCAAGACTCCACCGTAACTTAAACTTGACAGGGCATAATATAGATCAAGTTGGTACTGAATCATCGACATTTCCTCATAGCTATTAAATTCTTTATATATCTGGCAACACTATCTATCAAACTACTTCGCATAAATTGAATAAATTCAGTATTTAGTTGTAATGCAAATACAATCGTAAGGTGCACTTTAAGCAGATTAATATTACTTGTAGTTTTGACTGAAGACACACAACTCTAGCGAAAATGACACATTTCGAGAGTTATTTCCTAAGCGGCCCCCAAATCTAAAAGTTGATAATAACATGTACAGAACGATTTCAAGAACTATGAATGATACCTCACGAGATGTTACAATGTAACGTAAACAACTCTAACGAAAAGCAAACTTTATTTAATGTCGTCAAAGTAATGTTACTTTTAATTTTAATTTCGCCAATTTATAATGTATAATTTATTAAAATCGGTTTAGCCGTTTAGTAGTTACGAGCGGAGATTGAATCGGACATACATACATATATACAAATCAAATACATAACCCTCCTTTTGGGCTTTGCCGCAGTCGGGTAAAAACCTTTACTACTTTGTCGGCGTATTTTAAATGCATGTCTATGTCAAATTCAGCTTTATAATAACGAGAGACTCTCACATAGACAGCGACCAGACAGAGGTTTCACTTCGGAACAGGAAGAAAATATTATTACATCAAACAAAAAAACTCGTTCCTCATTTTCCGACGCAGCAGGGTAAGGAAACAGCAGCATCATGAATTTTAAGCTGTGAATGTTTCATTTACTTTTTTAATTTCTTTATTTATGGTCCATACCATACCAATAGAGTTGTCTTATTTGGTAAACACTTTTATAACCTCAAAATGCATCATTTATGAATAAAATGGCCGATTTAAGCCGAATAAAGCAACTAGAGACCACATTTTGGTCACATGGGTGAATTTTTTATGACAAAATTGTTATTTTAGGCGAAAAGGGAGCATTTTGAGGTTATAAATGTGTTTACTAAATAAGACATTATTTGGTATGGAGTTTATATGTTAATATGTTTGGATCACATCTCGCAAGTCAATTTGGGACACAGTTAGGCTAAAATTTTGAATACATTATGTAAAATCGATAACAATGAAATATTAACGACACGTTAGCTTAGTTGGTAGTGACCCTGCCTACGAAGCTAGCGGTCCAGGTATCAAATCTCGATAAGGCCAGATATTCCTATGTATTTCTCCCGTTATCTGTCTCGTTCGAACCCTTTAAGTAAGGGAGTGGGACCCTAATAAAAATTAATTGCATCACTTGAATAGCTCAACCAATTCAACAGATTTTTGTTTGCTTCTAATTGTTATTTTCTTGGTTTGTATGAACCAAAAAAAAAACACCCGGGCGACACCGCTGTGTCTAATAAAAAGCACTCTTTATGATTTTTAGTCATTTATAAATCAACAAGACCACAAAAATAATTTCTGGTTCGATATGATCATGCATTTAAAAGTTTCATTCCGTGGTCTGTGTAAAGTGATCCCCAAAGTGGTCAATATCTGTCCCCAGGGGTCCACGACGACCAGCAAGGGCCCATATAAGCGGAAAAAAAAATAGGGGTCCAAGAAATCAAAATGGGGGTACACAATAGTGGATCCTACTTAAGCAGGTTGTGACTTTAATTTTGGCTTTCCATTAATGGAATAATCCATATTCATACACAGATAGTAGGTACAGTCACCAGCATAAATAAGTGATTATTTATGTACTTTGTCACTTTAACGTCGTGTTTGAAATGTCATACAAAATTGTGAAACGATTGAACGCGACAAGGTAAATAAATTATCACTTATTTATGCTGCTGACTGTCCTATTTACTTACGGAATACTTTTTATAAATATATAAATAAACAAATATTATCTATGTAAATTATTTTTCTATTTTATCTGCGTGTGTAAAGCCTATGTAATTTTTAGGCGGCTTGTTATCCGTGCAAAAAATACCCGAAGATTTATTGCTCAGGTTTTACATGATAACGTAAATAATTATAAGGTAAGCATGGGGTCCACCCGAAACCGAAACAATTGACAAGTGGTCTATGAGACAAAAAAGTTTGGGGACCTCTGATCTACACAGTTCATTTCCTTATTTTGTTCTGAATCCTTGAGGAGTTGATCGCTTATACCAGAACATGTAAAAACCGGAACCCTCAAGTCCATAAGGGCAAAACACACAGAGCGCGGTGCGGGCGGGGGAGCGGGCGTATTGCCGTTACATTGTGCGCTCTTTGAGAAGGCCTATCGGAGAATGCGTGTAATACAAGCAATGTAACGGCAAAACGTCCGCTCCCGCACCCGACCCGCGCTCTGTGTGAATTGCGCTTGATGGCTATTAACCTATTACTAATCGCAACTTCTTCATTATTGCACTAATTTCATAAACTACAGGAGAATAAAGTGCGTCATACTAGTTACCAGAGGCCCTATCATGGTCGTGTGTATTGATGGTTATAAACGTGTTTATAACATCTGTCGCTTTCTGACCAGTTAAAGGTGCGAGAGTGACCGATGCTTTATCCACCGCGATAAAAACAACCATAAAGGCTGGCGCAGACATAACTGCTCCACACCGGATCAGCTCAAAGTGAGACATTGAAAAATTAGCTTTGATTTATGTAAGTACGATACATTATTCAGTGAACGACTGCTAGCTTGTGCCGAGGTGAGGTGTTGCCGTTCCGATGCCGATAAGTGTGCGTTACAGTTTAATTAGTTAGTTATGCGTTAAAGTATTTCATACAAATGGATTGTTATGTGTGCGTCAACCTCAATACGGGGCAGTTGAAGGTTCAACTTTATATAACAATAACAATTAACGAATTACGCTTGCATTTGTTATTTACCTAGCTGAGTTAAAATCGCCCCATTCCGAGTTAGCGTTGGCAGGTGCCGGGGCGCCGGGCGGGCCGGGCGCGGGCGCATGTTGCGGCGAGGGCGGCGGCGGCAGGCGCGAGCTGCCCGAGCCGCTGGGCGGGGGCGGCAGCAGCCCCCCGGCGAGACCCCCCCCCACTCCGCGGCGAGGTTTCGAGTCCGAACCGTCTTTTTTCTGCAAAAAATATTTAATACATTAAAGATCAAATGCTTAAAGTACCGCCGGTTGCCCAATTATTATTCTTTGAAAAAATAATGGTCCTAAGAGCAAATCCTGGTTGGATTGAAGCGAAGTTTAATAGAGTTTAATTTACCATTAAGCAATTGCAGCAGCAACAGCTATAATGATATATTTAAACTTCCCAACAACACATAATGCCTACACCTAGATATGAGCGCCGCGCCAGCGCGCCGACATACTTCATTACTGCTCCTACTATAGATTTAGACCCTGATAATGGGAATGTCTTTCTTTATTGGAAAGACAAAAAAAGTTCGTTTCTGTACTTATCAGCACTTGCTTTTATTATGTGCAACAAGTACTCCAAGTTTTCTGTGGTAGCCGTGGCAGGACAATTTTATTAATGACTGCAAAACAGGCTTGACTAAATCTAATAAGGATTAATTAATCATACTATATTCATACATGATAATTACCATCATTGGAAAAACAAGGACCCTTAATGTTTAATGTTCTAAAAGTGTTGTGAGAGATTTAGTAAAATTATTTATGTACCACTATTTTCTTATTACAGTATAGTATATCTCTAGGAGCTACAAATTACTTGGTGGCTTATTATTATACTGTAAATTATTAAGTTCTTTTATTCAAATTCTTATGTGATTTTGAATGAATCCCAGAGTGAGACAAATTTTTGAATAGCTCAGCTTCATATATTATGTTAAATTCAACATAAAAAAATATGTATCTGTTTAAACCGCATTTAAAACCCATTATTATTTTGGTTACAGTATATTTTGATGTTAATAGTTATTCTGAATTATTTAATTACATTTTTTTTTCCAATTATCATGTTTCACCACATTTATAGTGAATCACACAACTCACACATGTATTAAAATTTTCAAATAACACAAGGTTGAGAGAAGGCTCTTCATGAAAATAGTCAAGCCTGTGTGTGCTAGCAACCCTAGGAGACACTTCTTGTCGACTTGTGCTGTGAAACTGTGGAACACTTTACCAGAATCAGGTTATTGGTGCACCCTCAGTGAACTCCTTTTTTCCGAACTTCCCTTTAAAAGTTAACTTGATAAGAATGATAAGTTTTTAAAACTTTATAGTCACATGCGTCAGCTCAAAGAGCAGCTAGTGTATTATAATAATAAATAATAATAATAATAAAAAATTACAAACTATAAAAAATGATACTTAGGCAATTGTATGGGAAAACGCAATAGTGTTTGCAACATCAATCACACTGGCATAGCGGGACTTTGCAAATTAAAATACAATATGGACAATATTGTATGAAGTGTGCTAATAAAGGTATATTTTCTAAGTGCAACCTCCTTTACCCATACAAATAAAATATATATCTGCAATGGAATACAAATTGGTGCCAATAGTATGCAAACACCAATTTAATTACCTAAATCAGCTATATAGGTTCTTGGACCATTTTGATACTTAGTACTTAGATATTCAGTAAATTGTTAGTGGACTAACAAAGCATTACTTTGCAAATAAACCATTCTTACTGTAATTTTCATGTTGATCTTGATTGTCTCGCCATCTTTGAAGCCAAGGTCAAGCTGTTGTAAAGGGGCTGAAGGACCTTCCTGTTCTTTTCGCAGCCATTTGAAATGATCTTGCAAGGCTACATTGAGGTCAAATGAATCAGACCGGTCGCCGAATCCCAAACCAATGTAGGCACTTCGACCTGAAAATATAAAACCATTATTATTATCATCTGTAATTGCAACCTTATTACCTTACATTTGCAACAGTTACAAACCATTATCATCCTGAATTTTCACAACAAAGTAACGTGAACTGTCTGTCACAGATTCAAGCGCAACCCCCGGATATTTATCGATAGGACACTTGGCAAAAAGCTGTCCAGATGTTTTATCTTCCAACTTCATTGTCAATTCCTCCCCTTTCGAAACGAGCCTCATGCGTCCGGTCCATTGGGGCTCTTGCAGGTTCCAATCCGCTGCTCTAAAAAAACACCCACTTTTTTATCACGCACTGGGAACAACAATTATGAATAATACGAATTTGTAATTGTAATCACTTACCTATATCCTCTGTTGGTAGTTTTTGGAGGTACTTTAAATACAAATACCTCATTCTTTACGAGCAAGACACTCTCGTATGTATCCATGTTCAAAACTAAGCCTCCTTATAATTCAACCTTCCATATAATAAACAAAGTTTTGTTTCATTCGACCCGATTATTTTGGATATTTCGACATGTAGGTACTGACGTGACGTATGTAGTCTCTTTTTTTATTTACTATGATATTGTGCTGAAGGAAGCGTGTCATACAGCCAATGTAATATGGTGATATACGATCAATGAAAAAGGAGACTGTACAATTTAAACACCTGGCAACTTTATTACGAACCACTTTATTCACATTCGGTCAGTCCTACGGTCTACGTACACACGGATGTTCCGACGTTTATTGAAAGCGGAGACAATGGTCTTTTTAATGCCTTAAAATAGAGCGCTTACATGTAAGTGATTTTCTAAGAGGCGTAATTAGCACACATTGTTCGATTTCAGGCGCGAAGCGATGACACGATATCAATTACCAGCACACGGGTTTTATTATTGCCGCTAACTCGAGCTACTTTTTAACGCCATCAGTCTTGTTTTAGGCATGTCATTAATTTTTGCTACTCTAAAATTGATCCACAAGTTATTTTTCTGATGGATTAGGAGTAACCCAAAAAAATATTTTTTTATTCTAACGACAAGCGATATCGCAATGCTAACGCAACGCCCAAAACGTCCATGCGTACGAGGGCTTACAAACTAAACGCCACTGTCACTGTCACAACAAAATGTAACTAGTGCAGGCTGTATGGAGCAATGTCCTTTGCCTTTCCATTTGGGACAAACCACATGAAAAAAAAAACCTTGCCCCTATGACAACTATGACATTTTGATTGACTATTAATTAATCATTGATATGACATAAATCATATTACATTTCAATTACATTCATTAAATTCTTACAAACTACGGAGTGTTGCTTGAGTTATTAAAATTCAATAAAGCTCTACGTTACTTCAGCATTTTAAACAAGTACGTTGTAATAATCATTAATTCATTATTACCTTTAATTTGTATTAGTAGACTTGTGTTATTGTCGGTTTGCGAGGTAATGTTTTTGCTCATAACAACAATCGTGTAAACTGTGTAATAATATAATATTAGTAAAATGGTGGGAATAATGCCGACCTAAGTGAAGTTATCTTATAAAATGTAATTTATTCGCAGACAATAATTGTTATTAAAGAAAGTGCATAATTATAACATAGTTAATAGTACCCTACTTACTTAAAAAAGCCTTTTGTTGTGACATTCAAACAATATTTACAATATATATATCAGGAAGCAAACATTTCATTCAGACTTCATCTACTTTAAAATAAGTAAAGTTAAATATTGGATATTTTTTGGAAGTCCACTGGAATAGTATTAGTTTTAGTTACTTTAGTAGTAGCATAGTAGTAGCACTGCCCACAAATAAAAACTTACTAGAGTAGGTTAAATATCATATTAGTGAACTAAATGAACCTCCCCAGTGATTTTCAATGTTTAAGGTTATTAATTTTTGCAGGTGAAGTTACAAGTTATCAATTTACCTACAACAAATGGCCTACAATGTAAGTAAATTTTATTATATTTATAATAGAGGCATTAAGGAAGTTTACAATTTATTTGCCGAGTATTTTTTTAAATTGTAATTCCTAATTTCCCAAAGCATCATTTAATCATTTGGGCAATACCATAGCAGAGAGTAACATAAGTTACAAATTTGTAGCCTTCTGCTTGTGGTTTTAGTAATATTGCAAAATGGAAGAATTCATTTATCTCTATGAACATGTTTAAATTTATATCTAGAAAAATATTAGCATTAATCCTTAAAAAAAAACACTCATGGAAATGGTAACTTGTTTGTGGAATTACCCAACATTATTGTGGAATTACCCATTTTATTTTTGGCAGTGAAATGAAAAATGAGTGAAATTACACCTTGCTGTATTTTACTTTTTAACATTAGGGCTGCAATTTCTTCTTCTTTCTTCACAATACGAAAAAGTAATTCGAGTTTGCGTAAAGTTTCAGATTAATTAGCATGAGTGTATGAGAACAAAGTACATACCTGAAGTTTCTTTTACGAATTAGGTATTGCACTGTACAGTCAAGTGCAATAATATCTTTACATCCATTTGCGTCATATATATGTAAACACAAACCTTATTGCCAGTGGCATACAGGTGTATAGATATTTTTGATGTCTTGGGAATGTATATATATTTATGCCCTCGACTGTACCTATTAAGCAGAATTTTCCCCAAAAGTAAACAAAGCTCTAACCTGTTTCTAGTAAAAATGTACTGAATAATTAAAAAGTAATTTTATTTAAGACTTTTGATGCTTTTGCAAATTTAAATTCAATCCATCAAACTTGTTGCCAAGACTTAAGTCTTGAATAATCAAGTTATTTCTGACGGTCATAATATCCGACAACAGTCAACTAGCAGTGTTACATGAAGTATTTTGTCAGATATGACCATACAAAGCCTCCAATCCCCCACATCATTAAAAGTAAGCAGAGAGAATACCTCATTTCCCACCCTTTGGTGCTTTTGTAAATAAATTTTGACAACACATTTCCCTTGTCGGTAGTAACCCTATGAAGCTAACGATCCTGGTTTCAAATCCCAGTAATGGCAGATATTTGTCTGATGAGCACAAATATTTGTTCCTGAGTTATGGATGTATTCTATGTCTTTACGTGTATATTTCTCTATACATATAAGTATTTATATTGTTGTCTAGTACCCATAGAGTACAAGCCTAGAGCTTAGTTTGGGAATAGGTGAAATGGTCTGACGTTGTTGTCCTCTGATATGTTTATTTATTTATTAACCCCCTTACTAATAAACGCTGAGTAACGGTAGTATAGCTATACAATGTTTTGTCCTTATCTCTCGTTGTGACATTTGAAGTTGTCAGATAAGGACGAAACATTGTATAGCTATACCACCGTTACTCAACGTTTATTAGTAAGGGGGTATATAACTGCAAATTAAAGAGAACGTAATGATTTTAACCAAACTTGTAGGTATTAGCTTCACTTGTAACTATGAACTAACTATGTAGTCAAATCTCGGAAGTTGATTTACTTCTGATTGCCTGATTGACTTGAAATAGGGAATGCTTCGGCAATTCCGATACAAATATTATTGTACCATCTAGCTGGCATGATGATGCATATAAAGATGGCCATAGAAACTCCTCATTGCTCATAGTATAGTTTAGTCTGGACATAACTGACTGGACTTTTTATATTCAGCTTATGAACTGAACACCATCCTAAAAGATCTGATTGATATTTAGGTATTTGATTTTAGATGTGTTGAAAAACGGAGGTTTGTTTTTCAAACATAAAAGTATTCCATTCTTCCAGCTATTATTTTTGGTAATGGATTTGTCGAAGACGAATAAAACAAAACTTATTTTATTACGAAAACACGAACCAGTAACAATTTTTTCATATTGTAACATAACACAACACAACAGTAATGTATATGGCAATACTGGCGTCGTGCGCTTTCTGCCTGTCTAAACAGAAAATTACCGATAAAATAAAATGGCGGCTCCGCTTCGCTGTTTAGATATGTCGATATGTTTATTGCGACTCTTGTTTCCTATTATAAAATGCACAAGTTCTATAAAGTGGTAATAAGTGCTGTTAAGTGATATAAAAACTTTGAAAAGTGATTCATATATGGAATTATGTAAGAACAAAGATGAAAACGACGTTTGAACTGACCAATGAATCGGGCAAATACCCAAATGCATAAAAATGGGAGAATCGACTTTGTTGTTGTTGATATTATTGTCCTTCTGGACGCGATGTAGTGTTCTTGCTGAGAACAATGAATGCCCGTTTAAATGTGATTGTCTGGAGCAATACGTCGATTGTTCAAACAAGAATTTAATGTCTGTGCCAAAAATTCCTCAGTGGGTGGAACAATTAGATCTCCGCTTCAACAAACTGAATGGAAATGTAACAGAGGAATTTGACAAGTTTACGAGACTAAAAGTATTAAAATTAGATAAGAACGCTTTCCGTGTTATTCCAAACCTTTTACAACACAATGAGTTGCAAGAAGTGAGTCTAAACAGAAACAACATCGGCTCTATTGACTCTGGTCATTTTCCGGCAAATAGTTCTATCAGAATATTAAACTTGAATAGTAACCGGATCAGAGTAATTGCTGAGGGCGCCTTGAATAATTTAACTAATTTAGAAGTGTTGAAGTTAAACAGGAATGACATAACATCACTACCCAACCATTTGTTCATGTATCAGTCCAGCTTGAAAATCCTTGAGCTCAATCACAACAAACTTCATATTATTAATGGACTGCTTTTTCAAGGATTATCCAACTTGACAACCCTCAGAATGAGATACAATAACATTGATAACATAATGGATGGAGCCTTCTTTGGGTTTAGGTCTGTACATTCACTTCAATTGGATCACAATAAAATAAAAAATATATCTAAAGGATGGATGTATGGTTTAGAGTCACTGGTTACTCTATCAATGTCTAATAACTTGGTGTCTGAAATTGACATTGGCAGTTGGGAGCTGTGCACAATTTTAGATAACTTGGATTTGTCACATAACCACTTAACTGAGGTACAGGGAAACACTTTCCAGCATTTAGTAAATCTTCAGACGCTCAGCTTGAGTCATAATAATATATCTATGATAAAACATGAGGCATTCAGCCGTATGTTTCATCTAGAGACATTGCTTTTGAACAATAATAAAATTTCATGGACTGTGGAAGACATGTCCGGACCATTTTCGAAGTTACAAAGCTTAGTTACTTTCAGTTTAGCAGCTAATCACATAAAATCTATTAATTCTCGTGCATTCGAAGGGCTTTCCAAGTTGGTGGACTTGGATCTTGCTGATAATAATATAACATCAATACAACAACATGCTTTTGATGCAATGCCGAAATTAAGAAAACTGCATTTAAACTCTATATCACTATTATGTGATTGTAACCTACTTTGGATAATAAAGTGGATAAGAGATAAGGCAGAGCAAAAATACATCACAGCTACTTGTGCATACCCTGAAGAAGTAAGAGGTGCTGCAATCACAACTCTAATGGAAGGTAACTGTGGAGATTCTCCAAAGCCTAAAGTAATTCAGCATCCAAAAACCCACCTAGCCATCAAAGGACAATCTGCTAATTTAATGTGTTCAGCTACTTCCAATCCAATTAGTAACATGACATTTTTATGGCGAAAAAACAATGGGAATGTTAGTAATCCACTTGTTTATGAAAATGTTACAGTAACTGGCCAGCCCCGAGCTACATCAGTTCTTGTTATACCTAATGTAACCCATGCAGATTCTGGCAAATATCAGTGTGTTGTTAGCAACAAGTTTGGTACCACATATTCTTCAAAAGCTAAAGTGAACATTGTGACATTTCCACGCTTTACAAAAGCTCCAATTAATATCACTGTTAAGACAGGAGAAACAGTTACTTTAAATTGTGCTGCTACAGGAGAACCAACACCTGAAATATCTTGGAAGAAGGATGGTGGTAATGATTTTCCAGCTGCTAGAGAGAGGCGAATGAATGTTATGCCAACAGATCATGTATTTTTCATTGTGAATGCTAAGACTACTGATATGGGTATTTATAGCTGTGCTGCAAAAAATCCAGCTGGGACTATCATTGCTAATGCCACACTGTCAGTACTAGAAGAGCCTTCATTTACAAGGGTAATGGGGAACAAAGAAGTGACAAGTGGAGATTCAGTAGTTTTGCAGTGTATGACAGCTGGATCTCCAAAGCCAATGCTTAAATGGTTTAAAGACGGGGTGCCAGTAGTACATACAGATCGTCATGTTTTTGCAGCTGATGATCAACTTCTTATTATAGTTTCTACAGAAGCTAATGATGCAGGTCACTATGAATGTGAAATAACTAATGAGTTAGGAACAAAAAGGGATAAAACAGAGTTAAGAATCTTGCCACCTGTGGCTATTATGGTAAATGAGGAAGACATGACTGGTATGATAATTATAACCGCAGTGTGTAGTGCAGTGGGGACTTCTATTATATGGGTAGTTATAATATATCACACAAGGAGGCGCATGGCTACTGCAGTGCCTTCATTTCCTGCTGAAAGTTTAAAAATGACACAAGTGGTGCATAGTGATAGTGAATCCCCTCAGCTGTTTCCAGACAATATTTCTGAGCACTCGTCATGTAAAGACAGTGGAACAGGTGATTCAGCTAAACAAACGAGCTTTGATGGTGTGCCTACCGATAAGAATGATCAAGTGCATTTTGAGCCTGTTGTATGTCAAAGCTATTCTCCAGTGCCAGAAGCACATAAGCTTCTTCCTTCTTCCTTTAAACCATCTATTCAAGTGTGCGTAAATACTTCTGTTACACCAGCTACTTATAGTTTTTCTAGTCACAGTATTAACAATTAAGTTTTGTAGGAGTTAGAACATAAATTTGTATAACTATTTTCACTAATTGTTTTATCTTATAAATTAAATACAAATAGATTTATTATTTATCTTTGTTAAAGTATTGTGACGTATATAAGGCAGCTCCAAGATTATACAATTAGTGAAAGGCATCAGTTATTAGGCAGCTATACATTTTATAAGCTTAGTACAAATAAATGTAAACAAACTTGCCAGTATTGGTTTTAATATAAAAGACTGAATATGTCATTTAGTTTGGTCATTGTTATTTTTTTAGGTATTATTTACAGCCACATTGAGTTTTTTACAGTTGTAATTAATATTAATTTTAAATAAAATTCTGAGTGGCACTCTCCATCCACTATTCTGTAGTAATTGTGACAATCAATATTATAATTTATATTTGGTGTCATAAGGTCAATAGTTAAATCAAATTAATTAGGTGTAATGTCATTTTATAATGTAATTGTTTTGCATTTCATACCACTATATTCATAATTAAATGCCAATGCAATAATAAATAACCCTCCTTCAGGCAGTCTGGTAAAAATATGACCACCCAGGCTAGGACCCCACCAGGTTTAGTTTTCTGGGTGCAACCTGTCTATATTTAGGTGGGCATGATATTCTGTTGCTGATTGAAGACGTATACTAGGATTGACTTTTGTTGGTTTTTATTGAGAGTTAAATATTTTTACAATGCGTCTTATTCATAATGAGTAAAAACATTACAAGTCAGCAATTAGAATAATATGCATCTAAAGACAAAAGGATGTTCAATCGTAATTAAAAGTTTGGATTGTAATTTATAAACTACCATTTTGAATAGACTATCTGGATTATGTTATGTTCTATGATGTAATGGAGCCATTATAATTTAATAATAGTAACATGAATATTTTATCATGAACTTAATGTTATTAAAAGTGTTAACAATAAACTGTAACCAGAGCCTTTAAAAAACTGGTATTTTCTGTAATTTTGGCACTCTTTTTGTGTACAGACTTCATTTGTTGTTCTTCTTATTTTTTTATTTTACCTTTTAAAATATGGATATAACTAATAGGTAAAAAAATAACAATGTAACAATAAATAGTGACTTGATAATTATGTTAATAATAATCTAGTTTAGTTATTAACAAGATTGTAAAGAAATTAGTATTAGCTACTTAAGTTATAAATGCTGAAAGTTTTAGACTTCAAGGGCACAAAATAATTATAATCAAATTGATAATACTAAAATAATATACATAAAGGTGCCTAAAAATGTTCTTCCAAAACGGAAATTATGGATATAAATTTTCAAACTACTCGTATTTAACTGAGTAGAATTTATTTAGTTTACTCAAACTTTGTTGTCTGTAGTATAAGAATGTTAAATTTGCCACTAAAGGATGACTTACAGATTAGTTGAGTAGCTGTAATGGAGTGGCAGAACGAGTTTCGATCAAATGTTCAAATGTTTGCTACAATGCTTCTGTTAATAGTGGTAACTGCGCTGGATTTAGCAATTGATTTGTGAGATGAATTTAAAGCTGAGTGTATTGTATACCTACGTAACATAGAATAAAATAACGTTGTTGTGTGGTGTAAGGAACATAAGGTAGCTATGCATGGGTAACTGAACACGGCCTATCTTAAACAGAACCCCATGTAAATTTACTCGACAGCAATCAAACTGTGAATGTGATGAAAATGCCTTTATTGTCTAATTTTATATTGCGGTTCATTATTACATAAAAGCGATTTTGGATGAAGTTATGGAAACTTGCAGTTTTGTATTGTTTATACAATGTATATAAAAACCTAGCACTAAGGTAACTATTTATACTTTATAATTAAACAATAAATAGGTTTGACTTGAACGTTTTTTTCATACTGTCGCCTTACCTTTCGCCTCCTATGCAGTGAACTCGGGAGTAGGTGTACGTTTTACTAATTTATCTATAACTACCTAGTCGGTCCTTAAGTTCTGTCACAAAGGTTTAGTCAAATAAAACTAAAATCTGTTTATTTTTTAATTTCAAAATATATAAAAGTTAAAAGCTTAATTAATATAATTTTTTAAGGATTAATAATCATTCCACATAGTTTCCGCAATGTCCGATACGATCTAACATTCACGGCCGGCACCGATTAAAATACGCACCAGTTTTCTGGAAATAACACTTTGAAAACGCTTTATAAGGTTAGTTTTTGTTAACTAACAATCTTTTTTGTTTTTAATATAGTGAGATCAGCATTATTTTCCTAACGATACTCAAAAACCAGCTTATGAAGCTCGAAATTTGGTTTGTTTTCGTATTGCTGCAAATTGATGTGAAATCGTAGGGTCGATTTAATGAGTCATGAAGATTGACCGGTGTATCGCGGATCTTATTTGCTTGGAAATACATTTGTATCAGAATTTAAAGGTAAAAGTCTGATTAATATGTCACGCAAATTTCGACTCAATACGAGAACTCTTACAAAAGTTGTGGCCATTATCAGATTTATCAGTATGATGACCCATACCCATACCCATGATTTCTTGCCCCGAATGGAATGCTTAAAGCTCGTTCATCAAATGATTGCAATAGTAAAGAATACAAATTACACTTCTTTTTATTCTATATAAAATAAGGTTTCGATCGATGTAATAGGTTTATGAAACTCTTTTATTTATTTTTTAAATTCTAATAAATCTCAGTAACAGAACTTATGAACCGACTAGGTATATCACAATAGCAACAAGATACTTAAATGTACAGGATAGAAGCTTTTCGTCCACATCTCGATATGACTAGACCACTTTACGACTACATCTTAGAAGTCTGAGTCTGTAAATGACCACATTGTTTTTTTCATCTTAAGTATGTCTGTATTAGCAATGTTGACGGAGCAATAATAATTTTCCTGGGCAATTAGCCCTTCGGGCATTTGAAGTTACCTAACGAGCCCAACCTACCTAGTAACGCAAACGAAGTGGTCATTTTGCAAACTCTGACTTTTTGAGATGTAGTGTCAAAGCAATATGGTCGTATTGTGATCTAGTCGCAATATGATCTGGGGAAGATAAGATGCATTACGCTAACTAGGGTTTCTATTAGTTTCGTTTTGAAACCAATACGTAAACGATACGAAGAGTGACGTCATCTAAGTACCAATGACGCGATTGATTTAAAAACTAATCGAATAGAACCGCTAGTTAGCGTAATGCATCTTACCTAGGGCCCTATCTGTGATTGCAAATCATTTAAGTTAAACCAAATTAAGAAGTAAATAAAATGAAGTTATTATGTTGTTGATTTTCAACTAGTTTTTTAAGCTTTTTTAAATAGAGAATTATACTCAAATCAAACTAAGTAGGTAATTTTTACGCTTTATTTTAAAATAACGATCCCATTTCCCAGTCCTTTCCTATTTTTAGTACATTTTTGCTAACTGTTAATACCGGTACCAGACTTCAAAATTCAAATGCAAATGGTTTATTGCATGTCACATTACAAGTATTCAAAGATGGAATTACAAGAAGGTATTCATGTGACGCCCTGCAAGGGCATAGCTACATGAGACAGTAGGGCTTATTGTTAACACGATAAGTACATTACAATTATACTTTAACTTAAATATTGCACGGAGAATTAACTATTGCAGGAGTTTGAATTAAAATAAAAGGCAAGTACAGAATTATTCATTGCTTGGTTTGAATCTTGCTTATTATTAAAACATTACATAAAACACGGTGTGATGAAAAAAATGAACTCTTAAAAACTCACACTCACAGACACCATTGTACTCTCCTTTGTACTCGACTCCAGCAGTTACTGGCACCGGCATCATGTAGCCTTTTGCTTTTGTTAGTTGAATATTAGTAGTAATAATAGTAGTTTTAAAGTTGTAAAAAATTTTTGCTATCTTAAACATCACATGCGCAGGACATTTGGTAATTAGTAACCATGATTCTGGCCCCACGAGACAGGCGTCGCCTAGTGCGGTGGTCACAAAAAATGTTTTTCTTCGGGTGCAATAATGTTTGGTAAATAAACAATTTATTTTTTATTTTTCGGCCGATTTGGTAAAACGTAGGTATTTACCTGATTTGATTAAACAAATCGATCCCCTGGGACTCCTAGGAGTCTAATTTGAATCTCGCTGAAGACATAAATTGAGTTAATGAATATATGCATAATGAAAATTCAGTCGTCTCGTTAACTACCATGGGCATGAGAACTTCAGTCACCGGTGAGATTCACAAACTTCTAGAAATCAGTAGAAATTATTTTCTTAAGTAGGTGGACCTGATAAATTTCAAGAAAATGTTTAATAATGATTGGTCCTGCTGTAGGTAGTGTGTATATATATACCTCTCTGAACCTTTGATAAAATTGAGAATCTGTATTTAAAAATGCTATTTTGGGAACGAACGAAATAGAAGTACGTATTAATCGGGGTCCCCAGCAAATACAACACTGATACCTAAGCTTTACCTCGGCTGTGTGTGTTCAAATAACAATTAATTAAAGATTATACTTATCAGGGGACCATGTCACACAAATCTACCTAGTCCCGAACTAAGTTTTAGGCTTTGTACAGTCCCCAGCAATAATATATCATACAAAATTCGCCTCAAAAATATCTGACACGAGTTGACACGATTCAGCACGACTCTATAACTACAGGCTTAAGAGCGTGTCACATGTTACTTAAATAAAGAAATAAAGTATGTTTTTGCTGGTGACTACTATATGGGTACTAGACCGCGATGAAAATACTGAGGCAAGTAGATACGTAGAAAAATACATACACAGAAAACATCAATGCCTGAAGAACAAATACTCGCGCTCATCAAAAATTTTGTACCCATACCGGGAATCGAACCCAGGACCGCCAGCTTCGTATCTAGGGTAACTTCGAGTTTGTAGTGTAGTAAATGCAACTCGTCCGTACTTGTCTTGGCTTTAAATAGGTACTATTGTTGTTACAGCCTAATTACCCGCAAGGGGGTTACGGGAACCAACCGCCTCCAGGCCAGTTGGAGATGGGCCACGGTCCGTACCCCTCTGTGGGAGCGGGCGGCGGGATCTCGCCCCAGGTCCAACAGTGGTTCCGCGCCGTCGACAAGGACCTGTCGGGATTCATCACCGCTGAAGAACTCAAGTCTGCGCTGGTGAATGCGCAGGGGCAAAAATTCTCGCATACTGCTTGCAGTTTGATGATCGGTAAGCGATTTTTAGACCTCCAACGCAAAAAGAGAGATGTTATAAGTGCAACGCCTGTGATCCGTGTCTGTACGTCAGTCTTGGCATCGTGTTTTAGTAAACTACTTACATCTGGATGGTTCTAAGCTAGCTTTCATGAAAAACAGTTAAGTTTTTCTGTCGGCTTTCCATGTATGTAATAGTTATTTGAAGTAGGCCCTTCGCTCGTTACTAATATATTATGTGTCACGTAATGACTCTAAGCATACTCTACAATTCGGGTTATAAGCGGGATGCTTAAAAATCAAGATGACTATCGAGCAGGAAATATATAAAGCAAGATGCCTATCTATCGAGCAGGACGCCGTTATGGTTAAGAAGGGGATAGATTAGCCACGTAAGGTCTCTGCCCACTGCACCATACCATGACTAGACCCCGTAATCTTGTCGTACTGTCATTACTTTTCAGGAGAGTGTGACTGTTTTTTTATCGAATATCTAAATATCGATACTGACTCACTGATAATTTCAAAGAGGAGTCACTAGGTTCTATTACTTTTTTTATAAAAATATATCCTACTAATATTATAAACGCGATAGTTTGAGTATGTATGTATCCGGATGTTTGTTACTCTTTCACACAATAACTAACGGGCGATTTTGGTGAAATTTGAAAGGCAGACAGCATATTGGATTATTCATGTATATATAACTTAGAAGGAAAAAAATCAATTTCAATATAAATATAAATATCGATATCAAGAATGTCGATAAAAAAAACATTCATGCTCTACTGAAAAACAAAACAGTACGACAAGATAACGGGGTCTAACCGTGACCGTACTATGAACGTATCAGACCCGGAAGGTATAAAAGTAAGTAAGTAAGTATTAAAATATTCAAAATGTTGGTCGGTGACGGAACGGTCTAGTGGGCATAGTCTCATACTTTTCAATACAAAGAATATTTTTTTGTCTGACACGTTCCTACGACGGTCATGGGATGAAACGGTGTAGTGGGCAGAAACCTTAACTAATGAACACGACGACGTCGTAGTTTTCGACGTTGTTATTCGTAGGAGCAACATTTTTAACTTCCAGATAACAGGTACCTGCTACCTACCTGACAGTTAAAGTCACCACTTTTTTTTATTAAGAAATCGTGTATCGCTGTTCCTGCGGGAAATCCAGAATTTTAGACACTAATGAAACAAGTGGGAAAAGAAGTCACTATGTATTATTGTTAAATTGTCCGTTATTGTCCGTATGTCCGAACATTTTAAGTATCTGTAAGATATAAAGGTAATAAATAACTTTCTTATGTTATATATATATATATACCTATATTTTTTCAGGGATGTTTGATAAAGATCGTTCCGGGCACATAAATGTAGAAGAATTTGACAAACTGTACACTTATGTTAACCAATGGTTAGCGGTGTTCAAAACGTATGACACCGACCAGTCTGGGCAAATCGATGAACAGGAGTTAACTAAAGGTAAGAAAGACTAGATTCACGGAGCAGTTTCAAGGGGCTCTACATCTTATTCAACCAATAGTCAATGTCAATGACTCTAATCAAAGATTTGACGTGGTGAAATTCGAAATTTTAGCAAAAATGGTAACTGATGCTTACACAGTGCAGGCAAATATCATTAGAAATCCTGCACATTCACGCCAACCAAGGTCAGGCTCGAGAAATGTTTCAGAAATGAAGCACGATTCAGATGATAACGCAGAATTATTCCGAACAAGAATAGTATAAAACAAATTTCTGGAATCCTGAGCCGATATGTTAATGGACCATAGAGTACATTAATTTTAAAAATTGCTCTGGTTAGGGTGAATTTTAATCATTCTCTGTTGATTTAGAATCATTATTAATAGATTGAACCTTACTACTGTTCTTTTACATGTGAGATGAAATAGCCATTTACTTTTAGGGGAAAATGACGATTGTAGAGCCCTTTCTAATTAAAAGCACATTTTGTCATGTGGACATACAATTAACACAATAAATTTATTTGACTGATGGATCTTCCCTGAGACCCTGTTTTTCAGGGGTATGCAAGATTTATACATCCAATAAGATAACGATGCACCAATTTTTTTTCTTAAATCTAATACCCTTAAATATTGTTTGTGTTTCAGCTTTGTCGCAAATGGGATTCCGTTTTACGCCGGACTTTATAAACTTTTTGACAAAACGCAGTGACCCAAAAGAAGGGAAAGTTTCAGTAGACGAATTTATTGTACTTTGTGTGCAAATACAGCGTTTCACAGAAGCGTTCAGAGCGCGCGACACACAGCAAAATGGTACAGTGACCATCGGATTTGAAGACTTCTTAACAGTGGCGCTAAGTTGTTCTATATAATTAGCAGAAAAATAAGGTAATGGGGTAATTTCAAGGACACAATTATTTAACTTCATCACTTGCTTTAATAAGGCAATATTACAAAAGTGTGGAAGAAATACTGATACATGTCAGATACCATACAAAGCAGCTTTAGTCTCAACATCATCCACTCTTCTTGAGACTTGAATATTCCGACGCCACGAGCTTGAGAACGCGGTCGAATCAGCTTTAACTTATGCCAGACAATAAACATTGCTTAAAACTCCAATGAACCTGCAATCGAAATATAATATTTTTACAATAAATGTATGTTTCTTTTCCTAAATTATTCCAACTTCTTGCTGTGATTCTACTAAGTACATACTAAGAAAATGGCTTCAGCCTGAGGCGGATTTTGTGTTTTTTTATTTTGTATGTTTTGTCTTTAATATCAAAACTAAATTATTAAAACTGTTTTGTACTAAAAGTCAGGTCTGAACTAATATCAATAATTTGTACTTGCACACGGAGATTTAAGAGGTTAAAAGGTTATTATACTTACTATTGTCATTTCTCTTCCTGGTTGCTTCTGACTTTTCAAGTGAAAATACTACTTCTTGAAAAGTTTTAACCGCGGTGCGCATATTAGCTTGATGCTGAGCGTGTTCGGCAGAGCTATCATCAAGCAAGCTGGCAATAGTCGGGACTTCATCCAATTTGAAACTCCTTACATTATTAGGATTGAACACTACAGATACTTTTCCAGTTTTTGGATGAATACTAAATGGTGATTTTAACAAATGATTAAATCCTTTAGTAACATTCACATCCAGTCTAGGGTAGCAATATTGGATTTTGATCTCCTCCACTAAGTACTTAATTTTTCGTGTTGCACTTCCATTCTGTAAAGAGAATGAATGATGTAAGAAAGATCAGAGGTACTCTTAATAATTTAATAAATCCTAGTAGTACAAGCCTAGAGTGATATATAACTTATATAGGTGACAAGATAGGAATGCTGACGAATTGGAATAGTGGGCCATATGGCATTGTGAACATGTGAACGAGATAAGGTGACAAATTAGCACTGTGGACAAAGTAGATAAATCAGGATAGTGGACCATTTCACACTGAGGACAAGTTAAGAAATTGACAAAATAGGATGTGGACGAACCAAGACAGTGGACGATACAGAATGGTGAACGACAGGAAGATGACAAAAAACTAATTTGGGTCAAGTCACTGAAGTAATCCTGAGCTGCCAAACTTTTTAAGTCCAACCTTATTTCTGTAAAAATAATGTTTTGATTTGGGGTTGCTATGGCATCCAACGCGTTCAATGCAAAGCACAATAAAATTGTAACTTAAATTAAATGGCTTGAAAAACTGACTTCAAATAAGTATACACATTTTAAATTATACTCACTTCCTTGCAATAATTTTCATAAACCCTTACAAACATATTCCATATTTCCAATGATGATACTGTACTTTTGCTCAAGTTTGTTTGAACTTGAGACCTAAGTGTCTCATCTGGTATCATTTTCAACAAATTTTGTAATCCTTCTGCAGTCCCAAAAAAGTCCTGGTCCTTGACAATTTCTTCAAAGTATTTGTTAATAACTATTATAGCCCTCCTAATAAATAAAAAAACCGACATTAAAACTGTAGTCGAGTAGGTTCTCGGACAATTAAATAGACAAAACATTTTTTTTACCTTTTTAATTAATAATAATAATGATAGTTGTGGCCCATATTTTTAATTAAGAGGATTGTATACCTAAAAATTATTTCCATACAAAATGTGATAACTGTGATAAGATTCCTTTTCCCTTGGTATGGCACTCTCTATGGTTAGTCCCTTAGGGGGTGAGAAACGTTATCCCGAATCTTAATTTCTATAGAAAAAAATTGACAGACACGCGATTTTAGCGTCGGTTCACAACCACAATCTTCTTAAGTCAGGAACAGGCACAGAGCAGACAATGTTGAACTTGGGCCTGCGCAAATTGTTAGTGTGCAGAGATAGATCAATGCGGTCCATGCAAAGTCAACACGCGCGGGCCCACGTTTAACTGGCGCTGCTCGACAAAGGTGTGGTGTCAGAAAAGGAAACTTGACGCATTCACTCAGTAATCTATTCTCAATCACACTTGAGTTTGAACTAATGTGCAATAAGTTTGAGTAAATAAGCATTACCTATTCCTACCCCTGTTCGTTTATTAAATAAAAAGTCAATAAGGACCTTATACTTGTGTGTAAGTTATCACTTCCAAGATGAACTTTTTTACTCTGATTATCCCCTCCCATGATAAGACATAAGTAATCAGCTACGGCTGCCCTCCCTGGACTATCCAGCGTCCTGGCTTCATGGTCAGAGACCCAACAATGTATTCCTCTTCTTCCAGAAAATACCCAAAGGATGCTTTGAAAACCGAAATCATCTGAAATAAGAATAGAATAAATGTACTTATTAGTAAAGAAGTAAAAATGTGGTTTAAAAATTCACATTGTGGTATGAATACACTACATATCCTACATTAGTCTTTTTGATTGTGATGTAAGAGATATGGATTGAGTCTCTCCAGATTAACATCTGTTTTTGGGTCACCTATACATCAGTTCTTATTTACGTGTCAAAACGTGACGGATGCCTTATCTAAACTTTATCACATAATAAACACAACAATGCTACGGCCCCTGAATGCTAAATTGTATTAAAGGTATTGAAATAAATATAAACAAAACAGACAAAATCTAATCAAAGCTTTTGTCTTTATTGGCTGATTTATAGACTCAATTATCTTACTTTCAGTTTGAGGGCAAGTGATGTGGCAATTATGGTAAGACAAAAAAAGCTAATAATAATAAAATGATAACTATAAATTTTTACACAAATTACAATAATAGTACAATTTTAGAATTTATAAGCAATATCAATATAAATTAATACCTACACAAACAAGTCTAACAAGAACCCTACTGCTAGTTTTTTATTTCTCAAAAACATTACCCTCCTTTAAAACTCTGGTATACAATGTTTCATTATTTAATAGAATTATTAAAATAAATAAATAATACAGTGACATGAAATGAGAACTTTGTTAAAAATCATAATAAAATTCAAAATTCATAATATTAAATAAATTATAAATTAAACTGCAAGCCTTCGAGGTGGTGACAGAACTGTGTAAGGTAAGGTATGACAATATTTGTTTCAATTAATATTTTAATTGATTAATTTTGTTTAATATTACATACCATGTTTTTCAGTTGTTATCTTAACCCCTCATATGCGGGAGGTCAAAAAAGGTCCAAGTTCTCATCATCTGCTGAATATAATATAACCCATAAAATTAAGCTTAAAAACTTAAGGAAAGATATCCAAATATTGAGCACGCCTCGTGCCTAAGCTTATGAGGGGTTAATTATCAAGTAATTTCAATTCAAATAAATAATTTTAAAATTAATAAAATTAGTGAAAATTTTATTAAAAATCTAGCCACATCACTATTTTGACCTGCTCCTGAACTCAATGTTTGGGGTGTCCTGATTCAAGACCAATTTTTTTTTTTCAATCATTTCAGTACCTAAAAATATCAATGCAAAGAGGTGAGAGAAGCTACTGGTGGTGGGTAAAGAAAGTAGAAGGCAAGAGAGCCTGAGGTCTTAAACTAACCAGATGGTTCGATCAATTTATGCTACCTCAAGCAAATTCCACCATGTCTAACTGACTACTGGAGATGCGTGATCAAGGCATGAGGCATAATTAAGTCAACCTGTGATCACAATTGTCAGGAATGAGATAAACAACTAAAGGAAAGAATTAAGAATAGGCAGTTTGGTAACAAAAACTTCACCACACCATCTCTGAATTCTTTAAAATTGGCTACCCTGGTCAATGCACCCTTGCTATGCCTTATCTGTTTAACAATATAAAGGCAAAACTTATAATTCTTACCTCTCAAAGCCTTGTCTATTATTTTACAAGCAATCACCATAAACTTCCAACACTTATCACAAACTTTTGCTTCCTGACAACATGTGCGAACTTCATCATAGTCCGTCAAGTCAATATCGAAGACAAGCTCTCTCGATAGCACCACAGCATCATGACGAGCAATTGAAGGTCTAAAATTTACATATTTCACAGTATCAGATAAATTGAAAATCTAGGTAAACTAATAGTTAAATGCATGCATCCCTGAACTTGTCCTAGGTTAGAAAGCATCCAGTCTAGATGCTGTTAGTGTACACACACACACATAAACTAGGTCAGGAAAAAAACATACTCCAAATTGTTTCAGCAAGGTTGTACAGTAAAAGGGCTACTGATGACAGCCCTATCTGTGGAGCATATTTGCATCCAATAGCCAACTTACTTGTTATTATATACTGCCCCAATATCCAATTTAAACGGACACTTCTTCTGAAGCAGGGTTTGAAACTCCTTTTGATTGCATATTGACAAATATCGTAAGTAAACGTCATCAGCCAGAGTAAAAGACAATTCCCTATGAGACAGTGGTTGCGGGCTACTGCCGCACGATAACCATCGACAAAACACGTTCTGAGGGAATAGCCTTGCGTAATACACAGGGAGCATGTCCGATAAAATGTTTTCTTCATTCTGCCCGACCTGCAATTTAATTATGACCCATTAAGTTTACATCACAGGAGCCAAAACTTTGACAAAATAATGCATAATGATTATAACCATTCTGAAGTAACGTAGAAATTGTACTATTCTTAACGCAATTAGGCGACTCGTCAATTATATGATTTTAGTTAAAAGAATATAAATTTTCAATAATAAAATGGAATTAATAGAAACTCGACGTTGACGTTGGCGCCAAAATAATGTTTTTTTCTGACTGTCAATGTCAGTCAACCATGCAAAAGCTGTCATCAAGAGTATTTGATACATATTTTTAAACGCCGAATAAATCTTATGCTATGCACAAATTTAACCATAACTTTAATTTAAATTATTATCGTCAACATCATGTAAGAAAACGTTCGCACGGACGGTATTTCAACGCACGAGCAGAGATTTATAGTGCCTTGAAATGGAACATTTAGAACATACGGGTTTCCCTATTGCAGGAGTGCTTATTAATCTAAAGATTATAATAATTTATTACCTGCGATTTAAGGAAAATAGATTCAAATTCACTCTTGAAAAATCTCTATAAGGATGAGGAGGAACTCAATAGGTATTCCCTTTGTTTTTCGGTTTGTACTAGGTATACGTAACAGAAATGGCTAAGATTTTTAATAAAATGACAAGCTGTTTTACTCCTGTGCAGAAGTAGGCTAATAGAGAAAAAATTAGCTATTATCACGCGATACGAGCATAGGTATATACGTATCACAATAATATTTATGCGTGTCACAGTATCATGAAAGATATCCGAATATTTTGAAATCCGCGATAATACTTACTTACATACCAGTATCGTCGATAATATTGTTAATTAGTATATCGGGCTTCATTTATTTTTCACGTTAAGTGGCCTTTATATTTTCATTTTAAACATTTTGAGATATTTTATTTTTATTTCACAAGCACCCCTTAATTCAAATCGATTTAAATACATGTGCGGGTAGACTTACATAACACTTTGTCATAACTGTCGTAGTAGAGTGATTGTGTATTTGTGTGATTTAATCGTGACATGACAAATTGATTATGGAAACAATGTTCAAAAAGGCTATAAATATAAAGCATCGTAAGCGTTATTTAAATCTTATAAATGTATATATTCAATTGATCCATAAAGCTGGACCAGTGTTTGAACACTTTGCAAGTAGAACTGCCAAAAGCAATTAATTTGATTTATTTGCATAATAAATATTAAAACTTTACTTTTACATAATAAAATAAAAATATTTTTATACTTTTAGTTCGATTTGCTGCTGGTGACGATGCTATATTTATTTATTTATTTATTTATTTATTTATTTAGAAACAAACAGTCGTACATAAAACATGAGCAATTAAAAAATAATAATAGAAAATAGACCTATAGTTTCATAACGGTACAAGTTAATACATGGCTAATAACATTACACAGATCTGACAAGCTTTGCAAACAAAGAAGATTTTATACTATTGCAAAAAAAAAAAAACGCATACAGATTTACAAGAAGATATTAATTGAAGATAACAGACAAATATATAAATAAATGTAGGTTATGTATGGCATGCGTAAAAATACCAGGCAAAGTAACTAATTAAATAAACATACCCAATAACTTATAATATTATAATTCTATAAACAATCAAAGTCCACTATTTAAATGCTTTTTTCAGCTGTGCACATGTACAGTTGAAGATATCCATGTCTATAAGTTTTTCACTATTGTTAAATAATTTACAAGCACGCTTAACAAACACATTCCCGGCGTAACAAGTCCTACTGCGAGGAATACAGAAAAGGTATTTTTTGCGACATTGGCGCTCTCGTCTTCGCGGAACTCTAAAACTTACTTTTTGTAATAATGAAGGGGCATCTAACTCAGAGTGAATAATTTTGAAAAGTAAAACAGAGTCTACTGAATCACGGCGGCTGCTTAGTTTTTGCATGTTAAAACGGTTACATGTTTCCGTATAATTCGTGTACGAGTGTCCAGTTCTAAAAGCCAGAGATTTAATAAATTTCTTTTGTAGATTTTCAATTCTATCGATGTGTATAGCGTGAAAGGGCTTCCAGACCGAACATGCAAACTCTAGATGGCTACGAACGAAGCTGTTGTAAAGGGTTTTATACGTTAATGGATTTCTAAAAGGTTTACCTACCCGCAAAATGAAACCCAATAATTTATACGATTTATTTAAAACTTTGTCGATATGAGGAACGAAAGTAAGTTTACTATCCATTAGGATACCAAGATCACGAATTTCCATAACTCTTTTCAAAACAATACCTGAAAGACTATAGTTGAAATTAATTATATTTTTCTTTCTTGTGAAAGTAATAACATTACACTTGTCAAAGTTTAAAAATAAATGATTAGTATCGCAGTAGGCAACCAGATTGTTCAGGTCATCCTGTAGAAGTATGGGGTAGCAACATTATTCGCGCTTCCTTGGAAAAGCCTCTTATAACAACTTTTGTAGCAATGACAACAGGCTCAATAGTGCTAGCACTATTTCTAATGTTATTTGTAATTTTTACTGGAGTCCTATGTATTACAATCATTATTATTCTTCTAGAAGGTAAGTATTGTTTAAAATATATCCCTATTAATAATATAAATGGGAAAGTAGGTCCAGATACAGCTGATTAGGTACTACAGATCATTATCGGAATTTTCAACCGTCCTGGATTCGACAGGACAGTCTGGGCCTAGGCGGCTGCTTAACGGTGCGTCCAAAACGGCGCTATGTTGTTACTGTAACTCGGTATTTTGTTTACGCAACGACACCGTATTTTACGCAGCGGTGGCGTCGCACCTTTAATAAAAACTACATATCGTGAAGTTGACGATACGGTAACACGTCAAAAAGCAATTGTTTTACAGTTTTTAATGGTGGCCATTTTAAGCTTTCATCTCGCCATGAAATAATGATTTAATTTAAAACTGGAATAGATTAAATTAATTCCCATGTCCCACATTCCGGGACAAAATAGGTACCCAAGGAAGGGCTACCAGAATCTCATGAAAAGTTTAAAATTAAAAATAAATCGATTTTGTTTTATTATTTTATTTACGCCCGTCAATTCAAATTTCACCGCTTGTCAGAGTTTGTTATTGTTTGTTGTGTTTACTCAAATACAGCGTTAGTTATCAGGAAAATGCCCTTGAACCCCTTCGATCTAACAAGGGAAAGTACCCAACTGTCCGGCTCCAATTTTGTTGATTTCGATGTGATTTTGATATAGGTACTTACTATTTTAGAGAGTATCTAGTCTAAAATAAAAGACACGAATATTTTTTTAGCTGCCCAACCTAAACCTGAGGGCAGAAATTAACCTCCAAAGTAGGTACAGAAAAGCCAATAAATCCTCTCACTTTAAGTGTCTTGCTTTTATTAGACTAGTAAATGAAGTCAAGTAATATTGATACCTTAAGTTATTAATAAACCAATATTTATCATATTTATTTTATTTTGTGAGCATATTTTTTTTGCTAAGTAAATAATTACAAAATGAATGCGACATAAACTGTAGTGATTTTGGACAAGAGTGTTTATTTAATAAATAAAATATTGAAACCAAAAAAATAATATTTTAAGTTAAACGTTGAAAACTAAGTTAGGAAAAAAGGAACAAAGTGGATAAGATTTGTTTGAATTACGTATGCGTTTAATAATTTTGTAATACAGTAGTGATGTCTTTTATAGGGAAATATTGTTATTAAAATAATTAGGTTGGTGCGTAATTTGCAACCGTGTGCCATTGCATAATCAATATTACGCATCAGGGGTACCGGGACACCAATTTTAAGCATGATCTTATGCGAGGGCACTCTCGATAGCTCCAAAAAGTTCAGTAACTCTAAGGGTAGGACGTGATTTACTCTGTGTCTATGATATTATCTACCACATACTCCACAACATCGCCTTCTGCGTTTGACATACTCGTATTTTTTTCATTTATCCACTATACAATTAGCTCAGGGTTAATTAGTTCAGGGTTAGCTGGAAGAGATCCCATTTAGGGATAAGTTCGCCTTTGTACATTAGTTTAGTAACAATATTGTAATATTTATATTTTTGTACACTAAAGAGTTTACATATATACATACATACAATTCTGTTTATCGGCCGCATATTTGCCCGGACTGTGTATATGTGACTGTGTATATGACTGTGTGTGTAGTTGCTGGCATATTTGAAGTCAGATACATTTTTTAAACATATAGCCATGTTGTAGATGGCGTTATGCATTTATTTTATCCGCCGGTGTGCCCTTAGGTATCACCGGGAAATGATAATCTGTCTTATTTCGCCATCTAAGTCCACTATTCCCCCGATGATAGTTTGGTTGTTCTTAATGTCCATGATAGTTCAATATTATAGTATATTATGACTCTTAATACCAATTTTAATATATCTATCAATATAAATTGCGATGGCGGCCATGATGTTGAATTTCTACCTATAATTAGAAATTATTTTCGAAATCTGCGTCCCCAAATTCTAAGAAAATGACACACATGTCCACTTTTTCAAAAAAACATCATTGCTGCTCTTTTGAATCCAAAATTTGGTTACATTTTCGAAATCTGCGTCGCCAAAATGTAAAAAATTGACTCCAATGACGGTTTTTTTAAAAAAAAACATGGCCGCTACCATTAATTTCAAATTTGATATAGGTTTTGAGATCTGCGTCCCCAAAATCTTAGAAATTGACACCCACAATGTCTTTTTCAAAAAACATCAAACAAATTATCATAATCCCCTCGGGAACTCTTAAATCCGGGATAAGATTATCCTATGCGCTAATCCAGGGTATAAGCTATCTCCATTCTAAATTTCATCCAAATCCGTCCAGCCGTTGCAGTGAACAAAACAAACCCCCCGGGGTACTTTTTCCTAAATTGTTGAAAGTGGTATTTTTTATTTATAACCTAACAGTAGCCTAAATGCCAATTTCCAAGTTGATTAATTAAAAAATAAATAACCTCCCATAAAAACCTGAACCTCTCCCAAAATCACTGAAAGTTGTGTTTTTTACATTTATTTATAAACAGTAGCTTAATTACCGTATTATTATGACCGTAGTTCCATACAAACTTCCACACCCTATTTTAAACTCATAAGGGATGAATTTCCAAAAATCCCTTCTTAGTGCATCTCTAGGTAGGTACTCATCGTAGGTACCCAACGAATATTCTCTTCAAATTTCAAGTCCCTAGGTCCAGCGGTTTAGGCTGTGCGTTGATCCATCTTCTGTCAGTTTTACCGCTTTCCATCCCTTCGGGGATGAAATTGTTAAAAAAGCTGAGACACGTATAAATTATTTTCAATCGTCGACCTAACCACAGCAATTTTAAAGATTATAACTTCATAACTGACGGACGTTCATACAAATTGTTATCCCCTATTTTACCCCCTTAGGGGTGGAATTTCCAAAAATCTATCCTTAGTGGATCTCTAAACTGTATAAGGTATTTATGTGCAAAATTTCAAGGTCTAGCGGTTTGGGCTGTGCGTTGATATAACAACAATCAGTTTATCATTTTATATATTGATTATTTTAAAGGCTCTTATAGTTTTTAGTTTCCATACTAAAATCGTAAAAAAGGAACCCTTACCATAAGACTTCGGTATCTGTCAGTGTGTCACAGCAGTTTTTCTCTGAAACTATAGAAGCTATCAACTTGAATTTTGTATAACTTGCTTGCTCGCATCTGCTTTTAGTAAATATAGTTTAGTTTCTTCGTGATGTAAGCATAATTATTTTTATTATATGCTGAATATAAAATGAATTAAAAAAAATACAATTTAGGAAAAAAAAACAATAAACTTTAAAATCTGTATTAAAATTACGGCTAATCCAAATGGTTTTTTTTTAATAGAAAATTTAAGTTGTTATCATAATGAATATTTTCTTTTACATTTTAAAACGTTATATTATTTTAAATACGGATCCCTCGGCGCGCGAATCCAACTATCGCTTGGCCATTTTCTTTTTCAGATATTTTGTTTCTTTTTCAGGTTTCGTCTTGGTAGCGGTCGTATCTTTTTTGGGTCTAGTTATAATAATTTTTCTGTATATTTATGTAACCATTACAACTGTTATTGTGTATTTTGATCAAAAATCAATAAAATGTCGTCTTTAAACTGTTTAAACTTATTTTTAAAGAGGGTGAGACACCCCGTGACAGACTGAACGGAGTGTATTCATATCTAGGCCCTACTTTGAACATCGAAATTAGCTGCATCTTTTTCACTCGTCATATGACACTAAATCAACAGAAAGGGGTTACTTGCGTAACTTTTAACTTCAATTTTCAAAGTTGACCTACTCCTTAAAGGGGTGATAGACGGTGGAGTAAGTTCGCGTACTTGCGGCTCGGCGAGTAATCGCCTGTGTGTTATCCGAAGTACGCGTACTTATAAACTGCCGAGTTAGTTCGTCGGCGATTCAACATGTTTTAATTTTGCTCGTAGCTAGCCCGTCTTGGTTCGAGTAGCGAGCTGTCTGTGGGTGAGATGCTTACTTGACATCTGTATTGTGTTGTTTGTTTATTTTGATTCAAAAATCCTAAAATGAGTATTTTTGAAATATGATATATTCCTTGATAACTCAAAGCTTCCTCTGTCGACAATAATTTGTGTTTGAACTGTGAGCAAGCTTCAACGTGTCTCACCGACGCGAGCCGAATAAGTTCACGAACTTTCAGATCACGATTTTAAAACTCGTACGTCGTGTCTATCAGCCCTTTATAAGGGCATACATTAATGTAACCTTTAGTTTCAAATTATATTCATTAGGCGCTTAAGTTGCTCGTAAGACTAGGCCAATGAAAGCCCTAGGTCCTCGTGATTGGCCTATTACTTAGGCCTAGTGTGAACTGTTTAGCCAACACTAACTACTCGTAGAACCATTATAGCGTAGCAAGAGCGTAGCGTAATATTAAAATAACTAGAAGATGCCACTGTTTAAGACAAGCTTTTTTACATTCCTATTGGATAGCATTTACTTTTAAAATCGACGTTTGAAGTTACGTTAGCTCCGTCCCTGTTACTCGTCATTCAAGACTATATCAAGAGAAAGGGATGGGGCTAATGTAACTACAAGATTCGATTGTTTAAGTAGCACCTCGAGAGTTTCGAGATAACGTTGGTGCTATTCACAATGAAGTTGGTAATATGATTCATTTTGTTCCAAAAACCTGACGCTTATTGTGGTGGTTGCTATTTGTAAATATTGTAGTTTTACCTGTTACTACTTGTTTTTGCAATGCTATAAATATTTTGATTAAATGATTATTTTGTTCAATTCATTTTGGCGAACTCGCAGTATCTCGAACAGACTCATTTCAAAAAAATCTGTCCGAAATAAGTTCGCCGTCTTGTTTGCACTCAGCAAATCAATGCCTGCTGCCGCGTGGGAATAAGTGAAACAGAAAATGTTTAATGGGTACAATTTGGACTGACTGCACTGCAGCCGCTGTCAGGCTGTCACGGAACTTGAATTATGTCATTCATGCGCTACGGACCAATTGTGAGCGAATCGAACGAATTGTACACTAGAGTAACATAAAAAACGTTTAGCATCAACATTAAAAACAAATCTTGAGACGCAATCTTATTAGTGTTGAGTTGTGATAATAGTAATCAGTTTAGTTCTCAGTGAGTATTTTTTCTGGATCTTAAGAACTGATCCGCGTTTTTCGTCGTGGAGAGCTGAATAAGATGGATCTGCTTTGGGTACCTGCAAGGTCATAGCCCCCTCCAGGAGTGCATGTAAAATAATGATTGTAAGTACCTAATATTAAATTACCACCTTCAAAATCAAAATATACGTTCGAGAAGGGCTGGGTTTGGGAGGGGAGGGTTCGAACTTCGATGGGTGGCTGGACTGGCTAGCAAAATAAATTTTAACAAAAAACTTGTTGATGTTTTATTTGGTTAACAAGATATTATATGTTTCCGGTTGTAAAAAGTTCGTCATATTTATAATTTCTTGTGTCTGATGCTGGCTGTAGGTTAACCTAGGCAGCTGACCTTTATTACAACTATTACAAGGTTTCTTTTTCGCGCCTGATTTTCATAAAAATACATAGTCCATACCTTGATTATGCTGTAGAATTTCAAATATTCCAACAGACTTAATAAATTCTTCTGCTATGACCTATGACTCAAATGATTGATGATGTTTATGAATTACATGAATTATTATTAGTTATCTCTTTATTTTTTGTCTATGGAAGGGTGTAAGAGTAAGAAAATTAAGGGGGCATTATCATTTCCTAACATACATATTGTGCTAGTTGGAATTATTAAGAAGATAGTGTTAAACATAATTTTGAATTATAGAGTAGGTATAGTTATAGACCTGAGAAATGTTTATATTCTTTTAAGCCAGTCATATTTTCATGTTTGCCTTTGTAATTGTAATTTTCGATGATTGTATTTTTCTTTATTGTAAAATAAAGCGTTTATATACATCCTTTGTGCAATGGTTTATCCTCATTTGCATTGCCTATTAGATGTGGTCATCATTTCCTGATAATGAAGTGATCAGCAATTATATTATCCTTTTCCAATCAATACATCAAGAACAAAGATGAGGAGTCACATTATGTTATAATGTTATGTACGCTGGAATGATAATACTAGTCCAGTCAATATAGGATGACCTCTGTTACAGTTCATATTTATAAACACTAATCACTTTTCATGACATGAATACTACATTGATACAAACCTTGCGACCACCTCTTCTTACATATGCCTTGTTTTCGAAAACTGTCATAACATAAAAGTAGGTGTCTAAAAGTTAGGAACTACTGGCTTCTGCCAGTGACTTATTCTGCATAACATTAGTAATATTACCCGCCCACAGGATCTGTACTATTTCCTCGGATAAAAAGTAGCCTTTGTGCTATTCCAGACTATGATCTATCTCTGTTCCAAATTTCATCTGAATCCATTCAGGGGTTCTCGTTGATGAGTAGGGCATAATGCAGTACCGGGCCCGGTCCTGAGAATTTAATTTCCCGGATTTAGGAGACGACGGTATCAGGAACAAAACCATATCTTAATTAAGTAAAATACTTGCTAAAAAGCTATTTGTTCTTCCTTTGGTATCATGTAGAGATGAATTATTGCAAATATGCCACAAAATATGATGGATGTTGATGCTATCTTGCCCCTCTTGCTGGCGTGGTCACTCAGGAGTGAATTGTGATATTTGTGATAAGCGCAACTATATTTGTTTGGTATTTTAGAAAGAACTGGGAAAACCGGGATTTAATCTTCAGTACTGGTTCTTTAGGCACAGAACCAGGAACTCCCGGGAGGATGCCCTATTGATGAGTAACAAATATACAAAATCTCGCATTTATAGTATTACACTGCTGAGATCTGAGCTTAAGTGTGCCTATTGATATTTATTGTCTCAATTCTTAAATTACAGTAAAACATAATTAATAATTTTAATGTTGTTACAGGTTTTAACATTTCGACAAAAAGCTGTGAAAAATACCATTCCAAATTAGAGCCGTAAGTAAGCTTCATTACTCTTATCTTACATATACAATTTTTGGCTAGAGATATTTTTATTATGCACCCAATACCTACATAGTAGTTCGATTTGCATTATCACCATGTGGTTTTCTAATAATGTTTATTTCTTCATTAGAAGTTCAGAAATAGTAAATAAATCACATAGATATGTCTTAGCTGCATTCTTTTCAGAATACCTTGAGTATGGCATAATGACTTAGACTTGGAAGGAGTTGTTCATTGGTTTTGTTTTGCAGGAGAGGTCGTCAAGCTGGCGGCCCTCAAGGATGCGACTCGCGCGCCCTCGCTAGCACCGCGCGAAACACGCCACGTAGCCACACTTACTGGTGAGTTGACATTCTTTCTGACACTCCATTATTAATGGTACATCAGCCAGCCAAGGCAGCCGTTATGGACGAGCATGAAGGCGACGGTTTCAGTGTAAGAGGCCAGAAAGGTAATTATTAGGCTTGAAGTTTGTGTTTAGAGGTTTAATCAAAAATGCTAACTATACACCGTGGGCCCGAATAACCCGACCAATTTTAACAATCGATACTAGAGCCTATTTGTAGAATATAATGGGTATAATATGTAGTCCAATAACGCATAATTTCCGAGATTTTCATTATTTAAAAAACAATTCCATAGTTAATTTAATTTGAACTCTGTCACCTTAACCTAAAGCATTATTTAATAAGAAATTGATTAATTAATTTATGTTGTATGTGGATGATATTGCTACTTACAACATGAATCTTTCTTAGTAAATAATGCTTTAGGTTAAGGTGACAGAGTTCAAATTTAATTAACTATGGAATTGATTTTTAAATAATAAAAATCTCGGAAATTATGCGTTATTGGACTACATATTATACCCATTATATTCTACAAATAGGCTCAAGTATCGATTGTTAAAATTGGTCGGGTTATTCGGGCCCACGGTGTATGTACTATATTTACTAATCGTACACGGTATTTTATTGTCCCCTAATGTAATGAAAGTGTTGCCAAAATCGCTGAGGAACGGCCGTCTCTGTTGCTGATGTAGGGCGACAAAAAGTTGACATATGGGATGGTACGGGTTGCGCAATCTCCAATAAGTAAGTTTATAGCTCATTATTAACACTTATTGCTTTTAACCTAAATATCATTAATATAACAATTTCTATCATTTACTGTATAAAATCGTCGCAGTCTTTGTAATGTTACCTGTTAACTGTCTACCTACTGTTACCAGTTTTATGTTTAATTTAGTTTTGTTTTTAAGACAAAAAAACCCCCTCTCCCTCTGAAAAGCCGCAGCCTGCTGCGTCACAATGCTGTGTGGGGTCCTATTCAACGTAATGTCTGTCTTTTACTGTATTGTTTTTCTTCTGTGTAGGTTGAATAAATATTTTCTATTCTATTCTAACCGGAGGGAAATTGTTCTCCAGTATATTTAGTTTTCTGTCCTGCCATCTCTTACGAAATAATGGGCGGTATTTAATAGCTAGATATAAATTATAATAGATTTAGGGTAATGTAAGACGGCGAGATTTGTCTTTTAGATATGTAAGTACCTCTTCTTTCAAGTGACACGGATAACTCTGCCAATAGTGACAGTTGATCTTATATTAGTTGACTTTGTCTGAAGAGGCTCAATATATTTCTTAGAAACTTATTGTATGCTAAACCGCTTAAATTGAAACATAACATGTTGCAAAATAACTATGAAGATGACCATATTTAGCCCCAACATATATAATTTGACTAATACTGAAAAAACCAAAGTATAGGCTATTTTATCGGTGCTAGTCAACGATTTACATATTTATATAACTTAATAAACATACCTATAAAACAATATATTTACGGGGATCATTTAACTGCTAAGTTAATAATTAATGAACTATATGGCTTAAGTGCACATGGGTGTTTATATTGATGCTATTCGTACCGCTATTTGAGGTCACCATGCGGTAAATACATGATGATGAAGTGTTAGGTACGAGTTTTTTAGTCGATGTCTACGAGGTATGACAAATAACTATTTATAGCGTCCTACGCTGGATCTCAGTGCGAAAGTACAATTATCTTAGTTTTTTAGAACTAGACATTTAATTCAATACATTTACGATTTAAAAACTTGTTCCGCGATTTTTACTCAAAAGTTGGGAATTGGGGTTGATGGAACGTTACGTCAATATACTACATGAACATGAAGCATGTATGGAGAATAACTCGTTACATACGTATAAGGTACCTAAAGCCAGTTAAGCCGGCTTGCTTTTTGTGTGTGTAAAGGGATCATCATTGCTTGCGTTGTCTCTAAAGTAGCCCATACTTTTTAATTGCATGAAAACGTGAATATGAACATAATATTCGTGCGTCTTATGATAAGTGGGTTCCCGGGACCCATGGAAATTGGCAATCTGAAGATCGCAAATGCGTTGCTAAACCTGAGGGCTAAGGTTAAAGGACGGAGAATACCTATACTTAACCTTATGTTAGTGAATCCGGACAGACCTTAGACTGACTTACATAAGAAACAGATAATTTCTCCTTATACTAACTATAGTGGCTACAGCATTAGCCTAACGGCCAAACCCTATGTTCAAACCGCGGACAGAAAAGGCTTACCTGCGGCTAAAATCTGACATTTGCCCATACAAGCTGTCAAATTTTAACCACAAGTAAGCCTTATCTGTCGGCGGTTTGAATATAGGGTTCGGCCATAATTTGTGTTTGTAATAAATACCTATATAAAATCCTCGGCTCAATTTAAAAACTGATCGCTTGAAAGTGTAATGTCTATAAACCATATCTGGTTTAATAGTGAAAAGTAAAACAAATCAATCAAACTTAGCATTAATTTTGTTTGACTATAACGTTTACTAAGAAAGGGAGGTTTTGTTCAGGTAAGCGCTAATTTTATGAATGGGGAGCCACTTTGTCACGATCTAAGTTGCCATGTGACTGGCTTTGTGCCAGTTCGTGGTTATTCTGGGCGGGCGGATCGCACGCGCAGCCCCAGTCTAGCGCCGCGCGTCCCTCGACGACGTCTCAAGACTCGCGTGTGCACAACTAACTTGCGCTACTTTACTTTTTTATTTTTTAACATTGTTGACATTAAACGTTTGTTGACATTCGGTAGATTCTTTAAATAAATTTAACTGTTATCCAAGCGTTATTTTGTCGTGTAATTGGTCACAAAAATTTGACGTGTTTTCGTAAATACTCAATAATATAACTAGACCACGAAAATAATTGAAATTTTGCCTATCTCGGTAATGTTCTGATCAAATGTGTTCGGAAAGTATTTTCTCAGAGAAGGGAGTTGAGTGAAGGCTGAGCAATGAAAGGTACTTCATCAAAGTTTTGACTGAGATGGCATGCCCCTTACATGTCTGCCATTCAAATCACAGTTTCCGTTAACAACTTACTTACATTCAAACATTTTTGTTGGTGTTGTCCAAAGTATGTTGGAATTTAACTCATCAGTTTTGCAACTAGTCATTAGAATTACAACACTTGCAAGTGTTATGTGGTTAATTCTTTACATAAATGTTGCAATGGCGTAGCCAGGGCATGTATACGTAACTAAGGTACTAATTGTAATTGTTATGATGTTTGGCGCATCTTTTGTGTACGTTCTTTTTTTGGAAAATGTTGATATATTTTGCAAATACTTATTTTGTTTGTGTTAAGTATTCGAGTAGTTAGGATTTGATTTGAACAGTTAAAATAAATTACGTCAAGGCAGAAACTATTGGAAATTATGTGCATGCTACATTGCTACGTTACATAATTTTTCCATCGTCTTCGTTTAAATGGATGCATATTACAGTACAAAAATAATTATCATTAAAAGAACTCGGTCGTCTTCAAAATATAAATGGAACTTTTATGTATTTTTCTGCAATGTACCTACAGTACCTACTTCAAGTAGGTATATACGAGCCGCAGTTGTATGACGGTAAACAGTGCTATTCAAATAGCGTTTTGCCAGATCGGCGACAATTACATAGTTGAGCGAATTATGGTCTATCATAATTCGTTAGGCCCTTTTGATGCGTCATCGGCAAGGTCGATGTCGTTACGTCACTAGCACAGACAGCAGCGGCCGACCCGCCGGAGGTGACCCCGCTATGGCAGCGATGCCAACATATTGACGACATCCTTATTTTTATTGGTAGTTCGAATGAGTGCGTCGACCGTACCGCCTCCACAGCCGCACTGTGCGTGTGGCCTCGCACTGGTTCTATTTACAGAGCTTTTGACAAACTGTTCGATGATAATACCTATCTAGGTTTGACTTTCACCGGTAATTTGACAATCAATAGCAAGCCTAATTTATCAGCTTCTTACTGATCACGACTGGTAGCGTTCAAAGACTTTCACGTTTTAAATAGCATTATCATTTTTAATCTTGGTACTGAGTACCTAGGTGTGGCGTGTAATTGTAGGTGCACTTTCATAAAGATACTATAGACAGAACGAAAAAGTCTGCATTGAACGAGTATCACTAATGTTTTATATATCGTACCACGTAATTTCATTTGCAACTTAGCCGTAGTTTATTACAATTAGTAACTGACGTGTAGAATAGTCTATTCACAGCCATTTGTGTATGCAGGTATACCTAGTAAGGGGTTGATTAAAGAGGTAGAAACTATTCCCACCTGTGCAATAAGAAAACTGATCGTTGCATGTTACGGAAGAGTTCTGTTATTGCAAAACACCGATACTATGATAATATTTAGGCTAACGATGCAATCGTTAAGAGTAGCGCGTTAGACTTCTTTCGAATTGTCTTCCTGTAGACTGCACCTGCGAATTAATTTCTTGAAACATGCTCAAAGTACCATCCTTCGAACAAAAATCAAACCATTGTCAGGTGTATTGATCAGTGACAGCTAACTGTTATCGAATTTTATGACGTATAGCTTTATCTACTATCAAGAGCTCATTACATCGATTGATTACTCTGGGGATCGTTTAACATAGCACGTCCACCTGATGTGCCCGTGAAAGTGGCTATTGTTTGTTGTTGTGATGTGACTTCGTTCTGGAGTTCATTTGGAGGAAAGAAAAATAGTTGACGGCGGAACAAGTATGAGTGAGAATGGGAAGGCAAGTCGATTGCGCCCGCGACCCCGACGTCGGGACGAGCTGCATGAAAAGAAGCAGGACTTGCTTCTTGCATGGAGTAATGGTAAGTTATGAAATAATTGTATTTTGTAGGAGTCATTAGAGTTACCTACTGTTAAATGACCTCGTGGTGTACTTGTTTGATTCAAACAGAGAAATTTGGATTATGTGCACTAAGTAACTCTTCTTTCTCTTCGGTAGTTAGCTTTATTGGATTATTAGTATTAAATAAGTATGTTACAGGTATTGTGATTATCGCAAAGTAAACACAAATATCACATACTGCCAAGAAATGGTCACTTTTTGTTTCATTATGAATTCGAACCTATGGCTACATTTTACTCCTACCCGATAGGTACTTAATTGTGTTGTGGTGTATCTTATATATAGAAGATAGTAATAGGATAGTAATGTAGAAATTATACATATTCAAACAGCGAATCAAACTAAAATTGACTTCTTACTTAAAAAAAACATCTAACAATTACCCGCGGTTATCTCATTACACAATTAATAAATTCTATTGTTTTTAGGAATGCATTCTTTTCAGTAGCAGTAAAAGTCATGTAGTATCCGGATAGTTTCTTGATAACCTTTAATTTTTAACACGTCTGCGTTTATGTTTTTGAGCATATTTATGTATGTACCTATGTCTATTTCTGAGCAGGCTCTTCAGCCTAAAAGGCTTGACATACGAGGTGTCAATTCGCCTTAAAAAAAGAAGAAAAAAGATGTATATTCAATTATTCAGTAAGTAGGCCACATGGGAACTTTTACACGTTAAAAATCTACCAGCGCTTTGCAAGAGACCACTGCTTTGAAGAAACGCCGTAAGAAACTCAACAGTCAGTCGTTTTCCTAAATACTACTTATGATATTATACAATTATAAAGCTTAACCTAGCATTATATAAAACAATGAATCTAACATAAAATAAATATATTCAAGCGTAGATTGAGCTGGAAAATGTGTCAAAACTCACAATGCTCATAGGGACTAATAATTAGAAGTAATTAAAATAAAAAATATAAAAAAATATACTTACCTATGAGTGCAAGACAACCACATATAAAGTTTCGATACATTCTCCGACAGAAACCATGTCCCATAGACAATATACAATGTTTACATATTTTTTTTATGACTTTTTTATTATTAAGTTGTTTAGGTGTTTAGTTTAGTTTAGGCCAAGCATTTTTATCTGTTAGATTGCCCTGGACCCTATAGTAAGCCTTAGACATCAACGACTTTTTCAAGTAAGTTTTAAGTACTGGAAATGGTAACTTTAAAACTGCGTCAGATAAATTATTATAGAAATGAATGTATTAACCTACAAATGATTTATAAACCTTACGGACACGAAAATTTTTAATAGTGAATTTAGTTTTATTTCTTGTATTCAAATTATTTATATTACAATTCTTAACAAAAGAGTCTTGATTTTTAATGACATAAATAATATTCTCATAAATAAATCGTAACGCTACTGTCAAGATACTAATTTCTTTAAATCTTTAAATAGTAATCTTAAGGAATCACGGGAGTTAGGGATATATATATATATAGAACGAATGGCTCTTTTTTGTAACAAGAATATAGTCTGTAGGTATGTCAGCAGAAAGTATGCCTCCCTCCATGTTTATTCCCCCTCGAAAGTATTTTTTGTTATAACAATATGATGCTACAGGGTGCCATCTATTTGGCATAATTTTTAATGTCCGAGACGTATTAGGCATAACAAGTTTCGCTTAATTTATTTACGCCGATTCGTAACTCGCCGAAATTTTATTTGGCGTTAAAATTATGCGTAAACAGCGGGAACCGAAGTTACCATTTTGACAGGAAAATAAAAAAGTACGTAAATTTTATATAATAAAATAAACTCCTTTTGCTAGAAAGAGAGTTCCGCTTGTAATTTGTCACTTGTATCTCATTAAGTGCTTAGTAATAATTAATTAAACCACTCTTTATTTCATGAAAACTAAAAAGAGTGAAATAAACAAAATTATTAATTAAATAAACCCGCCTGCAATAAAAAGACAACTGAAAAAACAAAAAAACAAGCTCTAATCTATAGAAAATTGTAAGATCAATGTATTTAATAATACAATTTATACTATGTATTATATGTACATTTAACTTGAATATTGGAAAATATATTGCAGTGCAATGAATTACAAAACTTATTTGTACTAGCTTGTCCCCCTGTTTCGGGTTCATATTCCATAGTGAATGAGTTAGCAGTTGCTCGGTATTTTACCATCGATCGATAGGTATTATGTAAATCAGCAGCCGTACCGTACGGCAGCTGCGGCTTGTCATCAAGATCCATTGTTAGAATGTTTTTGTCATAAGCATTTAATTACATTACTTTCTATTTCCTGTATGTAAGTTGGTCGTCACGCTGATAGCAGCGGCCGCTAGTCCGGGCTTGCCAACAACGCTTACATTAATGTCTTCTCATTGTGGGTCGAGGCGGCTATACCTCTGGCAGTAACTTTTAACCGTAACGAGAAACGTTTACGTTCCGAACGTGCGATGAATGCAACCACACACGGATTACTCTTAATTTTAAAACTTTAATTCATGCCACGTTAGTCATAAAACCCTTTACGGCTTTTAGTAACCTTTCTAATTAGGTAACAGAGTTGTACATTTGTCATTGATCTACTTCTTGGAAAGTTAACTAATAAAATGCTTTAATTAAATTGCACTGATTCCAATGTCGATATTTTGTCGCTATGGTCTTTCTCAAGCAAAGTTCTATACTCCAACAATAATCTTTTTTCGTTTTTGATTTTGCCCTGTAACCGTGGAGCTGTCGTTAAACAATTGTATTTTATTGAACCAAACATTTATTGACTAAAAATATGGTCAAATAAATTTCGATTCCTTGTTGAAACTTATTTTTTATCCAACCAACACTTGATTACCGAATTAATACTCTGTGATGAGTCATTGTCATCAACTCATCATGTCTTCCCAAATCGTATTCAACTCCGAATGACCTTGCCTATTGCAATAAAATAAGTTTCGTAACCACCGTGAGGGTTATCTACTTGCCAATCTGGCGTTGCAAACCGATTGATATTACGGAATGCATTTATGAAAATTGTGTTCATAGCTATTCTTTGTTATTCTTTGTTATTGTACTAGCGGCCCGTCCCGACTTCGCCCGGGTTGAACAGTAGTATTATATTATAGCCTATGTCCATCCGCAATAATATACCTTTCAAAGTATGTAACAATTTTTCCTGTGCGTTTGTTTCGTTGTTCCTGAGATTACCTGCCGTCGTTTATATACCTACAAACTCGCAAAATTCGCACTCTCTATAATATTAGTATAGATAATATAATAAATCCATGTTGTACTGTTGGTATGCATTGCAAGATCCCGGGTGCATTCCCCCCCGACGGCGGGTGGGTGACCGGGGGGAACGGTATTGATTCTGTCTGCAAGCGGTCGCAAGCTCCCAGCCAGACCCATACTAAATACAGAAAGTCGACGCCATATGCAGTACACGCTGCACGCTTCTAGATTGTCCATTTTACTTTTCCAGTCACGACATCGCTTTCAGACATTTCCATCGATTCATTATCGCGATCGCGAAGGCTATTTGTTTTTGAAAGCGGTCGGCGGTTTGTGTCGGTAAAATGCCTTTTGAAACTAAATTTCTAACAGTCGTAAGCGACCATTTCGAGTTATATGTAAGTAAAACAGTTTAAAGTAAAAAATACGTAGCGCTTGTCACATTACTAATTTGTTCTTGACAAATAACACTTAAGAATTACCTAACTGCATTCGGTAACGGTATTCCTACTTGAAATAAAATTTAGCAAGTGTCTAAGTGAAGTAAATAACCAGAGGAAAATTACATGCGCAATCTAATCGACCCGAGATTATTAATATTTTTCTCTTTGTTCGCAGAAGTGTGCAATAGCGAGGAGGTGCCCGAGGTAGAAATCGTCAGTCTTCTACAAGAACATATACCAAAGTACCGACTTCGAGCCGACAGCCTCACTCAATTTGGAGGTAAATAATGATGTCTAGATCAACTGCTATGATCATTGTATTGCTGATTGTGAGTTATCAGTTATCATTACTTCAGTTATTGTGGCGTACTTGAACCCGCGGTAACGCGCCGATAGCAAAGTTCATGATTTGTGTTGTAAACTTTTAATTGGGACGATGTTAGCAGGGAATGGAATCAGTTGCTTTGCGTGCAAAGCTACTATTTAACTCCTTTGAACTCGCTACCCCTTATCTTTATTTGGTTCCGTGTAGGTAAATCACTTTGTATGTGCATAGTGAATGTGACTTTTTTAAATACGCCCATAACTGCATTTCGACGTTTGATGGATTTGCGTGTTTGTATTAACACTTACCCTAAAAAAATATTCGTGACTAGTCAGTTGCAATTTACCACTGACGAATGATGGCTATAGATATTTGCGACGTCAAACGATCACGGGATACGGTTTAACGCATTTTGAATCGTGTTAAGAAAGCAGATAATAAAATCAGTATGACAAAAAGGTGTACGTGTTAAGTATCACTTGAAAGAACGAATCTTCTTGTAGACTTCATCATCATCATCATCATCATGATCATTTCAGTCCATAGCTGTACATAGGCTTTTCCCAAAGCGCACCACAAAACCCTGGTTGTACACTTGTAATTTAATAGGATAGCGTGAAAGAAGAACACATTAATGGTTGTCCTGGTTTAGTTTCAATGACTCCTTACAAATGCTGAAAATAGGCCGTAACCGGATTTTCGATTTATTGTGGTGGTATTTTCTCTGTTATAAATATGTTTTAACTAGTTATATCTTGCGACTTCACCTAAGTATATTTTTTTATCGCTGTGTTTGAGGAAATGGTCTTTGGCTGTCTATGCATTTTTTTTTTAAATCTCCTTCCTTTTTGAAGTTTACGATAAACACAGCCAAACATGCTTATGTATTTGTAAGAATAATTTTCTATATCAAGATGATAACATAATTCAAGTAATAATTAAATTCACTGTTGCTTGTAAGGTTCACATACTGTATTGTATTAGTTCGATGAGTTGCGCGGCGCACGACGACGTCGCTAAGCAAGCCTTTCCTAACAATATCTAAGTGATTGGCAAGGTCTAGCGACTAGTTCAATAGTTTCTCCGAATGCCAGCCATAGATCTGCGAGTGAGATGCATTATCTTTCTCTTTGCAGGATTTACAATAACATTTCTTTTAATGGTTTCTAGACTTTTTGCGCATTGGCAGCTCTATTGGTTTTTCATCAACTTTTACTTAAGACAAATTAAGTATTAAGTAGATGACCTTACCTACACACTTTTTTTTTGGGCCAGTGTTCCTTCCCATTTTAACATGAGCCTTTAAAAAATGTTCAAGACTCTGAGCTAGATGAACAAAGTGTTTCATTGACGGATAAGAACTGATCTTGTTAGCTTCAGGTACTCCATCCAAGGTTTACTTGGTTGATGTTATGTCACGTCACGAACTCGCACTAACAATATTAAAGTTATTTTCCTTCCCGTTTGGCAAAAAACTTGACTAAACCTTGTAAGGCTTAACTGCTACAAAAGGTGGAAAATTAACGTAAATAAATGTTAATGTCCATTTTATCCCGGGGCTAAAATTTACTGTTCAACTAATTTTTTGCTTGGAAAATTACTTCCTACGGACGGAAGTGATGCTATCATTTATTACAATAACCATAGGATTTAACTCAAGAATTTAAATATTTAATTGTATGAATGAGTTGATTGGAGCATGTTCTGTTTGGTTTGTTTTGGTCGGGATTGAGTGTTTGCGCTGGACTGTTCCGTCCTACTAAGTCCTGCAGGCGCGGCTTCCGGCGCCGGCGCCGCCGCTATAAATAATGGTGTCTCACCGCTCGAGTCATCGCCCGCTGACTAGTATGCGTCCCGACCGGTCCCGTGCATTCCATCTGTCAAACTGATGCATCCGGTGCATCTCTGCGATACTGCAGGTTATCAACAATTGCAAAAGTAAATAAATGCACATGGGATTTAACGAATTAACTACTCGAAGTGTGAAACCCCTAGTGTTATGTGCTTATTGACCCTATTTGTTTGATTGGGTTATTTGCACAAAAAACACTGTGTAATACACTTGTTTAGAACGCGTATTACGTAGCACGTAAACCAATCATTTTTAACTTTCCGTTACTAATGTGGTTATTGATACTGACTTTGTAATAGAGTTATATTGTTTTTATATTTTTGTCAAGAAATAGCAACAAAGTGACTTCTTCGTACATATAACTCAGTTTTATTGCCAAAGTTTTTTTTAAATTGCTGATATAGATTTAGGATTTTGAGTGCCCAGACTGTACAGCCTCTGCAACAATGTAGTTACTATTTTTTGGCCTGTTTCTTATTTGCAAACTGGCCGGCATAAATATTCTTGGAAGTTCACATTATGTGCTGTATTGTGTGTGACCGCGATTCGGACAATCTTTGGTAATATTCCCGAGCAGTGTTGTGAAAAGTTGATTAACTAGCTATGGGTGGTAGGTCCTCCCTGTGCTTGAAATTAACTTCTCAATTAGAACTTAACATTCGAGAAATCAAAATGATGGTCGAGGGTAAAATCAAAAATCTATTTTTGAAAAAAAAAACAATTACCCAAAATAGCAAGCAATCCTTTTCAAATTATGCTTTTGTATACGCTGTGTATATAAGCCTAACAATTTCAACTGAAAGACTCACTGGAATGAACCATGACTCAGCGCTCCCGTGACGTCATTAATTTCGTTTCAGGGCCGAGCATAAAGTGATCTTATCGGAGTACTTAAGAGCAAACACGAATCGTATATTATGATTAAATCTTATACTATTCTTAGTTCTGTTTGTTATTGCATACCATCTCAGTATGGGATAGTATTGTGAGATCAACTAGTCAGTTGTATTGTTATCTATCCATCCTATGTTCTAGTAAATCCTGCAAATTGCGTACTAGTACTTGCATTTCTGGATTGTTGTATAGAAATGTTATAGTGGAACGTTCTCTTACAGGATACGAGAACCAGGACTGGTTCATTCCGACGCCGGCCCTGCCCGTCAGCGACAACGACCTCGCGCTCACTCCCGATCAGATCAGGGAGACTCTCAATTATTTCCGTGAGTAACACATTCCATGTTTAAATAATAATCAGATTAAAAAGCCCAGGTGACCCGAGAAACTATTATAATTTGTACTAAAACAGGGTGGATTAAAGCCGCACCCAGACCAGGTAATAATGATTTAAGTCGTGACGTTTTTTCATACACATTTGAAAAATGAACGTGTTACATAATTGTTTTCAAAATGTCTTTGAGTACAGCAGCGGAAAGATCCCCGAGTATCGTTTTGATACAGACCGTACATAATGCGAAAATATTTATGTGCTACTGTGGACGTGGACTCGCGACTTCGTACGAATATAATTAGTTACGAGGATCATGCCAAAAGAAAATAGATTTTCAAAAACTATAAAGTTTATTCTTTATTATTGCTATCTATTTTTTCGAAGTATTTACCGTGAGCACGTATACACTTTTTCATCCGGCTCAACCACTTGAAAAATGTTAATGACCATTCTTCTTTAGGTACCTCGGAAATTTCATGATTATAGGCAAGCCAGGGCATCTTCTTTGGTATCAAATCGCCTCCCTTTTAATTTTTCTTTGTTTTTCGGAAACAGGTAAAAGTCACAGGGTGCCAGGTCAGGGTATGTCGGGTAGGGACATTTTTCGAACTAAAATAGTCCAGTGTTCTGGCAGAAGTGTGCGGGGCTGCGTTTTCTTGGTGCCAGAGCAGGTGCTGGGTTGCTGACTTTGGCCGCTTGTCACACAAAGCTGACAGCACTTGTGGAGCCCAAACTGTCACATACCATTCTGATTCAGTTCTTTGATCCTCTAGCACCACGATCGCCCAATATGCCCTGTCTTGCAGAAAAATGAGGCAGCCATTTGTTTCTGTGTGCTTCGTGCTCGGTGACATTTTGTTGGAGTCGGTTCATCTTCGGAGCACCATACCGTTGACTGCCGCTTTATTTCAGGATCGTAGTTATACTAACATGTTTCGTCACATATCAGTATATCATACTCTTCTTCTCTCCAGCGTCGAATTTATTCATGATAAATTTACACCAATCCACGCGGCGTTCTTTCTGCAAATCGTTGAGTTTATGCGGCACCCATCTCGAACAACGCTTATAGAGGGACAGTTGTCCATGAATTATGGTTAGAAGTGCTGCTGATCCAAAAACTCAAGCTGTACATATTTAATTCGTCGGTTCTCACGGATATTTTTTTCCACAGCTTGCACATTTTCTTAAGTACCTGCGGTTGGCGGTCGCCCCGAATTCGCCTCATCTTCAAAGCTTTCTCGCCATATTTTAAATTCAGCAAACCAATTAAAGACACGAGAACGAGACGTGTACGAGAACAAACAGACACACCAAAAATCGTAGTTAAAAGTTCAAAACATTATTGGGGCTTTCAACCTTTTTTAAAGTCATAATAAATCATAACTCGAAAATCTCGTCCACTAAGTTCCATTGTAACCGAAAATTCCCGCCAGATTCAATAAGAAAAAAAATAAAAAATAAAAATTTAGCTCATTTCCGGAGTATTCCATTTTTAAATTTACAGCTATTTAATCAGCCTTGACGGTGGTGTATAACTGGCTAGTATCAGTAAAATGAGCATGGAGTATTTAATTTATTTCCCCATGTCCCTCGCCACCGCTATTTTAAACATTTAGGGGATGAATTTTCAAAAATCCCTTCTTATTGCACCCCTAAGATCTCCAAGAAATTTTATTTTTTCTGTTAATTAGTTTCTTCTTTTATATATATTAGATTTATAGTCGGGATTGGAATAAATTCTCGCCTCCTTAGTCCTTATTATATCTATCAGATAATATTTGATTTTCTTATTTCCTGAATTCGGGTTACGAATAACTTATTTCCAAAATACCAATTCTTATAGGTGAATATGAGGTAAGGATGGCGTGTGTAAAATGTATTCCAATAAATGTTCCCAAGTTTGCATTATAATAATTATTTTAAGAGATTTTTTGGGGTTTCTTGAAAATTTCATCATCATGGCAACCGAAATACGTCCAGATCGAAATAAAAACAGTGACGTACTTTCCGCCTTCGTTGTGAAATTTGATAATTACAGGGTTTCAGTAAACTTCTCGAGTTGTTGCGAAATCCAAATGCGTGGGTATTGCGCAATCGCTCGTGTTCCTAAGCCCTTTAGCTGCGTGAAAGCTCCAATGGCCAACTGAAAGTATTCTCTATTATAGGTATACTCTTTAACTTGCCTTTGCTTTGTCAATCGATCTGAATATAAAAACCATAAATAGATAAATAGAGAAGACACTCTATTTATCAATTAATATTGTTCAGTACGAGACTGCAGACAACCTTTATACGCATAATGTATCAATGTTTGTGATTAATTATATATAAGTGTTCAATGCACTTGTGTTTGTATTAACCGTATGGGTACATATACCCGTAGCCTTGGAAATAATGAAAGTAGGTTCGCTTCTGTTTTTGGTGGGACTGGTCCAACAATACCGAATATAGTGATGATAAAAATACTTTTTGTTATATGTATTCGTTTTAATTTAAAGTAATATCTAGGCGATGCCCTATTAGGTACGTGGATTTCGATACCAATTAACCTTTTATAAGCCGGGTTATGATTTCTCGGAGAACACCGCCAACGTGATGGTGAAATAGTGGTTTGTTTTATCCTCTAATTTCATGCCCGAGTGGGTTCATAATGTATGATTTGATAATATTCACGGAGCAATGTCATCGCTGCCGCATTGTGTTATATAGCAGCGTAGGGGTTTACGTAACGCTGTGGCCGTGTCTGCCGGTCCGGGCGGTGTGAGTGCCTCGGCCTGCACGGCGCGTGCGCGGCGCGGGCGGAGGGCCAGGCCAGTGCCGGTCGCGCCGGTAGCCGCGCCACGCGTGCCCGCCCCGCGCCCGATCAATACTGCGTCGCGCTGCGCGACACCCGCGCGCCATTGCACTAAAAACGGAACACCGGTTAGCTGCACCGCTGCACCCGGACGCGTCTTCCTATGCCACTCGCAAAATACTCTGCACCGTAAGAATCTTCCTGCAATGAACTCTGGCGCCCATATGTGCTCAAAAAAATCAATTACAAAGCACAAAATTAAATGTAATACATCAAGTCCGCGTTGCCATTCTCTAGTATTACCTGATCCCTCGTCAATGTATAGACCATCCTTTTTATTAGAGATATAGTTTTGTACATATTTTATTCGGTCCGGAGAATTGAATAATGTAGAGGTTGGATAGCATCGATTGAGGGTGGGTGGCTTGGAGCGCCGGGCGGGACGCGCCGCCGCACCGCGCAACAGCTGCCGGCGTTATCTTAACCGTGAGGACTTATTTGTTTTACGTTACTGTTGCCTGATTATATTTTATGTAAACTATAATTTACTAGAATATTATTATAACATACGTTTTATTGCAATAATTATTTAATATAATATTTGAATACGTACGTATTGTGCGCTTTTTTCCAAATTTAAGTTTATCGATGCATATTACTTAATAATAGTAATTTTATATGACTAGTCATTGGCTCTGAGACCTACTTACTTACTCACTATATAACCTTATTATAGCGTAACGTAACCTTCTTATTTGCAATAAAGTAGTTAAACGTGTTACTAAGTTTGGCTTGTTAAACCTTTGTAGATAGAAAAAAGTCGTCGATAAAGAACTACTCTGATTAATACCCTAATTGTATGCACGAATGTTTTTGCTTGATCGATAAAAATGTTCTTATTTTAAATAATACTAAATGAGAAACTGAAACTAAACTAAAGAAAAAAACGCTTAATGTAAAGAAATATAGGTACATGTACTTACTTGAACCCTTATTGCAATTGCTGCATTAGGTAAACGCTATTCCGGTTACGGATTGTTTTAAATAAAGAAAAGAGATATCGGTTGACGTGCTTTGCCCAGCATGTTGATTGTTCCTTTGTTTTACATCTTTTTTATCTTGCATTCTCTGTCAGTTTCAGTACCAATCGATAACATGATCGAGAAAGCAATACGAAGATATCCGACAAAATACGATCTCGTCCGATCATGAACTACATCTGTACATTGCACTTCATCCTTACATATATCTGGCCTACATTGTCTTCCTATTTTTAGATTTGATTATTTTTACTCGCGAAATTACTATCGTGATTGTCAATCCGCCAAATTCGCGAATAGTAGGTTCGTTGTTCAATTAAAGTTCAATTATAAAGTTGAAGGTCGATGATTCTAAAATAAAACGGGCAACGACGTTTTGGCTGCTCATTAAGTTGATTAAATTTTTCGAATCAATTGTACGTTCCATCGTACGTCTCTTCACTACTAGATAGGTAGGTAGGTAAGTCATGTTACTTATGATAATTTATGTGTTTACAATTATACTTTTCGAATAGCGAGTATGGCGACACAGACATTAGACAGTCTCGATATAATAGTTCGTGCACGACCTGCGGGGTGAAGTGGGCGGGCGGCGATTCTTTAGCGTTTTAACCGCCGTCATTATTGTCTTTGTATATTATTCTAGATAAAATTATCATCTTTCTTGTTATTTGAAATGGAGTGCAAATTACCTCTAGGACCGCTGTTTTTTACATCAAAAGTTACTGGTAGTTATTATTAAATTCGTCAATATATGACAACAATGGCGGCGGTTGAAACGCCCGAATATTCACCGGGGATAAGGCGTCTAAGCGTTTAGCGGTGGGGCTCTGTAGCGGGGAAGGGTGTGCGACTGCGCCCCGCGTTACTACCTATTAGTCATCGGTCCTCCCTCCTCCCCCTACGTGTCCTCCCGCCCTGTTCCCTCGTCGCGTCGGACTATAGTGGCTACGTAGGTAGTGTCTGAACGATAAGTAACTTTTACACGACTGCCCAAAAAAGGAGTGTTATGTTATCAGGGTTCATATACGATTCTTTATTCTACCATAACTTCTAGACGCCTGAGCCGATTTAACACTCCGTGGTATCGTTAGAATCCTTTAAACTAAACTGTTAAAATTGAAATAACAATGGCAAAATGTCAATTACCTATGTCAATATAAAAAAATCTTCTAATTATTACTATATGGGTATCATTTAAAAGGTTTTTAATATGGCCATCTCAAATATATACGAATATAGTAGCATTTATAAACGGGTTTAATAAAAATATCAAAAAATGCAGTCGGGTTTTTAAAGCTTGCTTTTCATTTTTACGTCGATGTACACTCACCACGACATTGAGGGTTCACTCTGAGTGTCAAGTGTCGCCATGTATACCTACTTACCGTTATGCGAGCGGACCGATACCACTATACGATACGCATTCAATTTGCGTAAAGGATAGTTATAGCAAAGTGTAAGGTCAACAACCAGTTTATCAGTTTTTTCAGAGTAGTATTCACTATGTCTATTACTGGCTATTAGTAATCGTCAACTTCCTGTAATTTTGTATTGAACAGGCTTATTTCACTTTTTCACACGGAAATTATAACGATGACAGTGCTAATCAAATGATATACGTACAGCAAATTTAAATTGCTTTTTAATTTTTACATACGGTTGAATTTAGTTCGCTTATACAACCCTCATCCAAAAAACCCAACACGTTATTAGATCTAGTACTTTCGAATGTAAATTGAAACAATAATTATACTCGCGCATGAATAATTTATACCGCAGTAGTGCAGTTACAGGTGAAGTGGTCGGGCTAGAATCTGTAGCGGCGACCTGCCCCGCCTTGAGCATGACATGCGCACTGCTGGTGTTGTATGCCGGTTTTGGCATGTCAAGCCACTATCGCTGAGATTCGATTCGGGCCGGCCGTTAGTGTGGCTCGTTAGTTATTATTATGGCTTCGGCGGAAGTGGACGTCGGTTCGCGCGTGGTTTAAATGCAGATTCGCCCTGTGCCGTGTGTCGTGCTGATCGCGTGCTGCCCGCTGCAGACGCCTGCACTTGATCGTGAAAGTTACCGCTGGCCTCAAATGCCAACACCGTTACTAAAAGAAATCGCCTTGTTTTAAGTTAACTGAGATGTGTTTCGATACCGGAAGATTGTGCGGCTCTTTGCCATTTGCCATTCATAATACATAACACTGACTTCATGACACTCGGTATTTTAGGTGATGCTCACTGGTAACCTCTGATAACCCTTTACGATGTTGAAAATAATCGTCACTGTACATTCGACTTTTTTATACAAATCTATTAATGAAGCGTGACCCTAAAATCTTTTGTGTTTGATAAATTAGCATTTTAATTCAATGAGTTAAATATGTATTTGTTTGTTTGATAATGAGGTACGGTCACGAGCATTAATTTCTTAATCAACATTGGGCTGTTTAAAAAAAAACCATTGTTGGATAATCTTTTATTGCTGGTGACTGTAGGTACGTAAGGTCTTATCTCCGAAATACTTTGGGGGCTATTAAATTAATTTTTCACAATCAATCTCATTAATATAACAAGAAACTTGCAAACTAGATGCCCTTTTAATCACGATTTTACTAGTTCGCTTTCTTATCTGTAGTTTTGTTTGTCTGGAGGGTTAGCACGTTGTCGGATCTCCATTTATAACTAGTCTGTAACGATACGAGTGAGCGACAAGCGAGAAAATACAACTTGTGCGACCTATACTGCTCGGTACAAGTTTTACAATCGACTTGAAACTCACTTCCTGTTAAGCCATAAACATGAAACTCTAAATAGCTAAGAATTGGTTAGGTGTTCTGTTGTCATCAAGATCATGTACAAAACAGTTTGCTACCGACTATATGTTCAATTCAATTAGAAATCATTATCTTCAATACCTGGCCCTTATCCCAACCATTTAGAATAAACCCTAATTTAAATACACTTTGAATTCTTACTAAGCACTTTACAGACGTTTATATATGCTACAAAACGCGATTAACATCTGACATGCACTTAAACTTAGTTGGATAATATATTAAATCGTTTTCCAAGCGATTGACTGAACCAATTTCTTTTGTAATCTAAAAGTATATTAGCCACGTACCCCGTATAACGTTTATACGCAGTGAATTGTTGGGGATGAAATAGGTCAAGGTTAATCTTCATCGTATCTCTCTAACCTTGATAAATTCGAGACAGCAAGAAAATGGAAGTTTGCTCAAGGAATATCAGCGCGGGTGTTAGCGCCTTATTAGTAGTAAGATAATGGAGGAATATTCACTCGAAAAATAGCTTCGTTTCTTTAAATTAATTTCCGGGTTAATAAAGCGTAACTGAAAAATGTTATGGTATGGTACGGGTTACAATTGAATTTACAAGAAATTTAGTTAATCCGACTTAAAAAAAGGAGGAGGTTCTCAACTCGATTGTATTTTTTAAATAAAGTAACTATATGCCACATAATTCGAAACACTTGCGTTTTTCCCATACAATTTCATACAAATTTATCGACAGCTAGTTTTATTATTATTTACACTTATCGTCCACTAATATACTATGGTATGGTATGGTATGGTGATGGACTCCTTTTTCCGCACTTAGCCCGTGTATGTCGGGCCATTGTGCGTGGTACCGGCTAGTAATCTAGCCAGCCTAACTCCGACCAGAAGCGCAGGATCCTCCTGGTGTCTCCACAGGCTTCTCGGAGTGACCTCGGTGACTTGAGGATTTCAGTCCGTTGAGCGGCTACACCTACGCATTCCAGGATTACGTGGGGGGCTGTTTCGTCGGCCGATAGGCATCCCCTGCATAGGGGGCTATCGGTCATACCTAGAACATACAAATGTTTGTTAAGCGAGCAATGTCCAGTAATGTTTCCTACAATTATTCGTAGGGCCTGTCTATCTAATGATAGGAGACGCTTTGTTAGACGCGCGTCCGCCACTAATATACTAAGGTTTCAATTTAAATCCTCGGCGTCTTGTCTTTTTTTATGGACGCGTCAGCACTGGTTAAATCAAATTCGATAAGTAATATTTGGCAATTGTATGGGAAACACGCGCGTGCGTTCCAAGCCACCTTAGTATATGCATTTTCACGAGATAAAAATATGACATTTATATTTTTGTGCCTTAAGAGGCTAGGCACTAGGTACAAAGTTATCTATCTTTACGAATTAATGAACCCAGTACAATAAGTACCGAGTACGACACCGTATCGTGACTTTGTAATTGAAAAAAAGTAGTGACGCAGAACGCTATTGAAGGTCGAGTTTTTTTACAAACACTAAGGAAAATAGTTTTTGTTCTAGACTTGTAATGAAAATGAGTTTGTCTCACTGCATGTGCATACTTGAAATTTATTGAATGCTAACGTTCAACTGATTGTCTTTTCGCATTTAAACGGGGAAGTACCAAATTATATTTTGTTAATTTTGATATCGAGAAGACCTTTCACGAACTATTAAACTCTTGCTAAAGCTCGTCGTGCGCATTTGAAAGTTTCAAATGTCCCTTAGATTCCAGAGCGGTTCGCAGAAGGCGAGCGTTTCGCAAGGTTGGGTGACGTCAGCTGCTGAATCACGTGCGGGCGTTGCCGACCTTTTAGGCCCAACGGCTTTGCTTATTTCATGAAGAAATTATTTGAATTGTGCAAAAAGGCTTTTTTATTAAACATCGTGATCAAGTTAGATGAAATCGAATTGCCAGTTATATAATAGTACATTGTGTACACTTAACTGAAATTATCCGCTAAGATATTTGTTTTGATCGATACACGAATGTAATGTGTGCTCTGCTCGCGGTCACCATCCGTACCCGTTCCCAAAATATGCCAAACACGCATTCTAATGTAAATTTTATATTACATTTACAAAAGCGTGCTGTCTTCTGGTTTCGAATAGTCTGTAATATTTACTGCCGTTTTAAACAAAACAAGTAATTACTGTAATTGCTTAGTTTTCTAGTTGTCCGTGAAACTAGCAAATTACCTTGTATTTGATTACCCACTGACCAAGAAAGAAGTAGCCATAAAAAATGTAAATTAGTTAATTGGAGGGATTCATGGAACCTATTTTACTTATTTATTTGTTACGAAGTTAAAATATTGCATATATTATAGGCACTATTCTTTTTTTCTGTCATTTCCCTTATTATTCGACTTTATTACCTTTACATTTTCCAAGTAACATCAAATTGTTTTTCCTCTAGTTTTTATGAGAAGTTAACAGAATAAAATAAATATGCGTTTTTTTGCTCTAAATTAATAACGGCAACTGGTATAGTGTCTAATGTTGTATAGATTATGGTACGGAACCCTTCGTGCGCGATTCCGATTCGCACTTGTTTTTTTTATTATAGGTCTATGTTTTCTTGTTTATGGCTGTCAATGTTACATGCCCATAATGATATCATTTATTTAGGTACGATTTTCTTATGATGACGCTATTAATTAGTCAATTCTAGATTAATTTAAAATGTAGCTAAGTTCTTAAATAATTCATGCGGTTAAAATGCTTTGCCCATTGAAATGTTAATTAAGTTTATGCAGACGGTAAAAAAAACTTCCTTAATATGAGAGCTATAAAAAATCAGAGTGCGGTAATTTAATCCAACCACTTTCATTACATTGTGGGCGTAGTGCCGGCGCACCTAGCTTTGCCCTCAATTGTAGGTACCTACATTAAATCAATATTTCGTGTAAATCGCACTTCGTGAGTTGACGTTTATGGATTAAATTATATTCGTAGCGTGTTACGTGAAACGCTTGTTAGAAGTTCTAAAGTAAATACCAACGTTACCTGCGTTTCAGTGCAACTATTTATACGCTCACGTCAGACGGTATTTTAAACATATTAGTCGGACATTTTCCAGGCGGCACATCAGACCGCACACTCTGGACGAGCGAGAATATGAATTCGATATTGTCTTTCATAAATACGAAGATATTGACAATATTTTTGCAAGCATACGTAAGAGACAGAGTGTAGTATTGTGTGAAGCATAGTGTAGTGTAAGAAACAGTTTTCGTTGGAGTGCATGGGACTGTGAGAGGGGCAGGGCAGGCCGATGGTCGTCGTCGGGGCGCGTCACGGCGGAGGGGCGTGCGGGCGTAGGCGCGGGGCGCGCGGGCGGGTCGCGCGCCTCGCCGCCGCCCGGCTTCGATATCGAGCTCTTCCACGAGCTCAGCTTCCTCCCCGACTCTGAGCTGCGTGAGTGCCTCGGCGAGTACCCGGACTTCCTCTACCACGTCGCGCGGGACAGGTTCGGGAGACTCTACTTCCGCGTCATCAGGACATTGCTCCTTGACCGAGGTACGCTTAAAGCTGGCTTCAGATATGCCAACTGCCGACCCGATCGAGATCGACGCAGTCATGCGTGACAGTTATACGTACATGTTACGTATCTCTGACACATTATACTGCTTTCCTCTCGGTTACCTCGACGGCTGTTATGCCTGTAGCAAGCTCAAAGTAGGGAAGCCGTCGGTCATACCATTGCTTTTCGTTAACTTTTGTTTGTACCCAACCAGGTCCAGTTTATTTTCAACATCTTAATCCCTTGTGCTTCGTTATTTTCTCTCACGCTTACTGTTGTCACTTCTATTCATGCATTACGCCACTTGTTATGGGCCGATGAGAAATGTTAAATTGCCTTGACCATTGTCTTTGTCTCCGGTTTCGGGCTTGGTTAAGGAACTAACTATAGATGTTGTGACAAAGTGATGCATTCATGGCTTTATTAGCATTCTGATTTTTCTATGTTTTACGTAACCTTGTTTTAGTAACTGTCCCAATATAATTGTCATGGACATTGTTACATGACAATACAGTTATTTACTTATATTAAGGACGTGAATACGGGAAATGTGTCTGCAAAAAACGTGTATTTCTGCGTCGTGTGAGAGACAACCGTGAACACATCACAATCAATATCCGTTGTAATCTTGTAGTTAAGTAACAAGTGAGAAAAAAATACATCTACCACAATGGTTTCGTTGCCTTCTGTTCTCACACTTAGAAAGCAAACTTGTTCCCTTTTTCTTTAAATACATTGGTGTGTATCAAAACTCCGTTCTATCTCTATTATAACACCGATATTTATGTTAATCAGTCGAAATGTCTTAATTGTTGGTAGGGACCGTCCATTCCGCCCATGCACTTAAAATAGTGTAGGTAAGTAACTTCGATTTTAATCAATCGTAATGTCTTAATTATTGGTAGCAACCGTCCACTCCGTCCATGCACTTAAAATCGTGTGAGTGAAATTCTAGCATTTTTACGTTATTAATTACAATCAAGCTCATCGCTTCGACGAAAGATATCGTTATCAACGATATATTTATAGGGAGATTGGTAGGTGTAGTACTTAACTTATGTTTGCTGGTGAGGTGTTTTTATCAGTACTATTATGCGTTATGTACTCGTCTGTTGTCTCTTATGGAGGTACTTGAATATTCCCACATGTGTGTATTGTATACAATTGAGAAAAACAGTTTGGCCTGCCCACCGCTGGCGCGGCGCGGCGGGCGGCTTGCTCGGCGTCTTGCGCGCGCTAGTCTCCAACTCGATCGGTCGGCTCGCGCTGGTGTTTGTCGCCACGGCTCCCACGTTGTTTATCGATGAAACACCTATCGCTCGCACAATATTGTTCCATGAACCGCCGAGTTCACGAATAATGGAACAGTGTAATACTTCGCCTCATTGAACATTCTTCAATGAATTCGCCACGGTCCGATCTTGATAATACATACCCTGGTTAGTATATCATTACGTGGTATCGAACAATTAGTGTCGATATGTAAATAATTGAATGTTTATCATATCTTATCAAAACTCGGAGCCGGCAAGAATATGTAAAGAAAGGGATCGCCATTCCATGTTTACGCTTGGGTGCGTTTCACTTACGCAGCGTTTTTGGATATTTTTTGTGTTAATCAGAAATTGTGCTGTGACACTTGTTGTATTCTTATTTAGATAAGTGTTTTTGCCGGGTAAAGGATTTTAGTAATTGAATATTATTCGGAATGTGCATAGAAAGCATCGAAATAACGCTGTGAATAAATTTATGCAAAATATGAGTGTTGGTAAGAAGTAGTAATGAAGATGGGTATTCATTTTTATTACGACTTTGCGTCGGTGTACACATTATTCTAGTTTTATGAATACATTGAATGGTTTCTCAACATGTTATGATGGGAAAATATTTCATTCATAATCGATTTCTTTATCATGATGGTAAAAAATGCAATAAGTATTGATTGGCAAAGTAAATTAAAGATCACGATATCGTAAAATTGGATAAGAAAAAAAGTTTTCCTTTCTAATAATTATATCTGTAAGGGACAAGTTTCATGTTCCGTTTCCCATTGATTAAAAAGTATTTCTATCCACAGTTCTATGCAGCAACAGGGTGAGCCAAATGACAAAAACCTACAATGACATCGAAGCAGTAACTCGGCTCTTAGAAGAAGTAAGTACCCATTGTTTTCTACATCTTTTCATGCTAGCGTTGTTATGTTTACTTGTGCATACTTGGCTGGCGGAGGTAGGTGCTATCAGTTTCTCTTCTTGTAATTTGATTGAGTTTATAAATTCTTGAATGCAGAAGAAGAGGCGTGCTTTATTTTATTTATTTATGAAACAACAGAAAACAGCTTTAACAATTATAACGTTTTTTAAAGTAAAAGAGTAAAAATAAAAGTAATATAGAATTTGTATCCAATTTAGATTTTTTAATATGGGCTTTTCGGAAAGATTGTTTAAATATATTTATCATAAACCAAAATTCCAGTGCAGAAACAGCACACCACTGAACATTTTTTTAAACAGATTTTTTTAACAAACGTCTTATGGGTTAAGGGTGAATATTTCTGTTGTGATCAGAGCGTGTTCGTCATTGCATAATTTGATTGTATAAATTCTAATTAATATCAATTTGATACTTAATCCGTGTGGTTGCCGGGTTAGAATAGTGCCACTCCATGTCTTCCCGTGAATGTCGTACGACGCGACTAAGGAATAAACACTTGTAGTACTGTTAGGCGATGGGCTTGCAACCTATTACTAATCGCTGGTAAATATCTGAGCCTAATTGTGCAAAATGTGGTTACAGAGTAATGAACAAGTTTTTAGAGTTGTAGGTAATTCAGTAGCTCAGAACGGATTCGTGAGTTTATGTATGTGTGTATGGTACTTACTTATCCATTATAAATTTTACGGAACATAAGCTATTTATTACCGGAGATTGGCATTCTTACTTGATTACTGGGATTTTATAGCGCAATAGATATAATTGAATAAAAATACATTTACAGTCTGACGATACTTAAATCTAACGTGGAATCCTGATCTAGTTGAAAACCACAGATTCCGTTTTATATTGGAAACCTCTCGTCTCATTTGGTAGGTGTTGAGAAAACTGGACGCAATGTGGCTTTCGAGAAATTGTGAATGATTGCAACGTGCCATATAATCCGGTAAATTGGCTGTCACCCCCCACGGGGTGCGGATAATTTATTCAGTTCGCCTAACGCAACGGTTCGAAGAAATTGATATCTCCCACTCTTGTAATCTGACTCCGAATATTGATCTCACTCCGAATATTGCGAGGAAATTTATAATCATTATGGTTATTTACAATTTTCGTTTGTCCGCAGCGTGCGCGTAGAATTGATCTGTCGCCAAACACCAAAAAATGTTTAGTGTTTTTTATAAAGGAACTGAACAAAAATAAATTATTTTGACGATACAATTCTAGGCCGCTTAGCACCCATTTATTGATGTACTTGGCCTTGTGGCCAAGAAACTAGTTGCCTGTATATAGTATAGATAAACATTCACAATTGAGTACAGATTTTCGAACCAAAGACCTTCGCCACAGCCTCACAGCCTTGCACTACCATTGAGCTATAGGGGTCAACTAATTATAATATGCATTATCTTTACAAACCATCACATTCGTAATATTTGTGCAATTTAACATAGGAAGTAGTGTAAAGTGTAGGTATAAATAACACTTTTATTTGTTTTTAGAAAGAGAAAGACTTAGAATTGACGGCCCGCATTGGCAAAGAGTTGCTGGCCGTCAATGGCAAACATGAGACGCGAATCAACTCACTGGAGAGCGAGCTGCGCAGCGCGCGAGACCTCGTCACACAGCTGAGGCACGACCTCAGTGCCAAAAACGATTTACTGCAGGTCAGTTACGGTTTACTGCAGCTCAGTTCCAGTTCATTGTAGCAGTTACAGAAAAAAACAAGAGAAAGTACATTCATGACTCAATTTACCCAATGAAAATAATATGGGGGAACACTAAATTTCCTTAAAATAATAATTCGAAAGCTATGTTACTCTGGAGCTCATTTACATTAAATGCAAAATTTTATTGCCATACGTACGTAGGTTAGGTTAGGTTTGATTTAAAAGCGTTTTAAAAAAAGTCTTCTGTCAATATATTGTATACGAAATTATGAAATTGGTAATTTTGCTCAAATTGGAATTATGTCGAATGTCGAATTACGGCGATAAGCTTATATCTATGTGATAGAATAAGAGATTCCTGTTTAGTGTTTGAAAATATAAATTCACGATCCATCACTAAACCACCGTTGCCTATGTTGTCTCTGTATATTAATCGCTCTCAACGAGATTAAGTTCTCGGAGTGATGCCTTAATTAAAGGGTTTAGTTTAAAATTGTTCGTATTATTCTATTATCTATTCAATTGACGCACTTTAAAAGTTCTCATTTTAAATTTCGTAATTTTCGTGTGTTATTCTCACGGCTATGACTGCCAATGATAATTATTGCCTTGTTTGTGGTGCTTCTCATATTAAGATTAATTGCTTCCTTAGCACTAACGCTGATACAGTTTCGCGTGTATCGACAAAGAGTTGCATTGTAATGATTGATCAGGCAATGTTATGTAATTATGTAATTACATTATTAGTGGCAGCGAGTAACTCGTTCAAGACAATAGGGAAGAAAGCGGCTGTGGTTGAACTGGAAATGATTTCACGTGATTACATCTAGGAAAATTAAATTTTAAAATGGCTGGGTGGGATTCAAACCCTAATGGGTAATAAGAACGAGTTATGCGGCAAACAAAAAGCTTGTTTTATATAATGCAACTAAAAATAGTATCAATGGCCTCTATTTTCAACATAACTTTGCTAATTCTCACGATAAGATACGCATAACAACAATGGCGTCAATGAATTAGAATTGAAACATTGTATACATATACATACCAGCAAAGAGCACGTAAAGGGTAACGACTTTGTGGGAAAGTGCGTAGTAAACAAGAGAATGGCATTGCCGAAATAATACTATAACCTAATTTAGGCGTACAACTTGTACGGATGAGGTGTTGGGAGACGGCAATGGTGACTAAATTAGCTTATCGTACCTCACCCTAGCACCTCATGCCTACCCCGGAGCTCAATGAAGTTGTACTCTTATAGTTAACAGTTAAAAGTTCATGTAAGTTAAACAAAAAACTTCGTGATCTTACAGGTAACTGAAATTATTGGTAGTGCAAAGAATAGAGCATTTGTTGGGCATTTCAGAGCTATCTTAATAACTTTCTGTATTGAATTGTTCTCAAATACGTCACACTGTTTTTATTACCAATAAATTCGCATTGTATGTCATGAGTTACTATATTTACAATATAAACATGGCGTTTTACATGTCTTGTTTCAAACAAAATGGTTGAACACACGGCTATTATATAAATAACTTAAGTTACCTTACCTGTTAATATTTACATTACACTAGTTGTTTAGATTATGATAGAGGTGCAATGTATGTATTTGTTATGTAACTTCAGCAAATGGCTAGGTTTATGGTACATACCTACATAAAATCATAAATGTTATGGTGTAAAACGGAGAAAAATCGAAGCATTTATTGCTTTTCTATAATATTATAAAAACGTGTTATTGATAACTATTTTAAATCTACGGTTAAAGTTAATAAATCACATTAAATTTAGGCACAAAATGAAAAGGTTCGTAGATTTTCCTTAAGAATAGCAGAATGTCGTATGTCTTGTCGTTTATATTTATTTATTTATTTATTTATTTATTTATTAAGGATTACCAACAGATAATACATCGTACAAATTCTTAATTCTATATGATATAGATCCCAGGTTGATGCTTATCTACTTATAGGTAACCACAACTTACACATACGTTCGTTTCCCTGCAGATACTTGCCGACAATTCAGAAGGCTCGCTCCCGTTGGAGCAAGATATGTTGTGTATGTAAAACCACCCAGAGCGTTTAGAATGACGATGCTTTTACCTATTAATTAATCTCACTTGAAAGTCAATATCTATTCAGTCTTTACCCAAAAATGTCGCGTGTCCGATTTCAAACAGTGGTAGTATCTTGTGTCTGTTCGTGTTTTAGGACAACGTACGTTTGCCAACAGATACTGACCAATGATACAGAGGAGTGTACCTCTCCGTCGGAGCAGGAGGCGGCCCAGGAGGCGGCGCTGCGCAGACGCACCGGCGCGTTGGAGCGCGAGAATCGCGCGCTGCGCGACGAGGCCGCTCGCCTCGCCGCCGGCGCCGACTGCGCGGAGCTGGCCGAGCGGCAGCTGCTGCGCGATATCGCGCATCAACTTGGTAACTATAATCATCTGATTTCATCCTACTAATATTGTAAATGAGAAAGGAACAATTAGAATACTTAATACATCGGGATAAATTTAGTATAGTATCCGCAGCGCGCTAAGGACAAGTCATAGTGAATTTTTACACTACGACTTGACCTTAGCGCGCTGCGGATACTCTGAAGGAAGAGCCGTATAAAAATTTCAGCAATGATTTTATTTGCACCGACCGGTGTCCATCATTTATCCTGTTTGGACTTTCGGTGACTGGTTAGAGAATGCCATTTGTACTTAACTTTGCCAAACTTGGTTTACTCCTTTGTTGTGGCAACCCTTAATTAGCAGAGGCTATGCATATACATTGCTTTCTCTCCTGTCTCCTGGAAGTACTTAATCAGATATATTTAGTATTAAGCATTTCACTATAATTATGTAGCGTTAAATACTATGTGTGACGTGAACCTGATTGATAGAGTAAGGAATGAAAGATCAGAGAGAAATGTGGACTAAAAGAAGATGTAGTGACTAAGATTGAAAAGGGCATGCTTTGATGGTTCGGTCGTTTCGAAAGGATGGATGAAAGAAGATTGACGAAAAAGATATACAGAGCGAAAGTGAGTGGAAGGGTCGGAACTGTCGGAAGGGGCCGCCCTAGGCGTACTTTTTCGAATCAAATCGGAGAAATACTGGATAAGGGCCGAATCTTAAGTACCCGAAACCGATGTGCATGCATGACTCGATGTATGAATGTGGAAGAAGCGTTCGAGATCTGTCAGGAGTGTAGCAGGTGGAAAGAAGTGGTCCCTGCCTAGTTGCCTACTCCTCTGAAAGACAGACGTGATTTAATGTATGTATGTATTTAGTATTAAGCCTTTAATGCTTACTTCTCCAACCGGATAACACCCACCCCACCCCCGCATGTACATAATCTATAGCGATGCAAAATGTTTTGTAATTGTTTATGTGAAATAAAGAATATAGATATATATAACTGAGATTTTACTTTTTTTTTAATGTAACAAAACTGTTTAATTTTTAAATTTAAATATTATTTTCGATTGTATTGCTTATCATGATCTAAATATTAAGCTTGTTCTGTATATGAAAGGAGGTGTAATTGTTTTTAACAAATAATCTTTGTTTAAATAATTGATTCGATAAGTTACTTTATCATTATAGCTTTGTTCTGGAATTGTATTTTAAGTGTGTAAGTAAACTTAAGACCTGATTACTAAATAGGTACTAGTCGATAATCATATCGGTGTTGACACAGACTCTTTACGTCCTTTTGAACAGCAGAAGTAATTGATTTATAAAGAATGGTGTTGTGTTTACGCTTGCATATAGCACAAGGACTCTCTTTACATTGATGGGAAAAATGTCCGACACGAAAACAGTTTGTGCAGACTCTTAATTTTCTTATTGAGACTTTACGTTCACCAATTGTAATTTTATTATTAGCTCACAGTTATAAAGATGATCCCCATTGCAAATCCGACACACCCCTACTTTCGAAGGGCTCGAGGTGATAGAAATGGTTACCGCGAGCACCAATGCAGACAAAATCGACAAACCATTCGTTTTTAAGCGCAAAAAGCCTTTTTGCTTTGTCCAGCGATGCCAATCTTCCCGAGATATGCAATGACAATGATAGAAACTTCTTAATGCTCAAACTAAGTCTGTGTCAGAAGCATTTGTAGAACAAAGTATAAAAATTCATTTTCACATCACCTATCAAAGTGGCACTTGTCAGTTCAAAGACATTTTGTTGGTTTAAAAAATAGGTGCCACAAAATTTCTTGTTCAATTTGATTATTTCAGCACTTTGAGACACACAAAAGAGAGTGTAAATAAATAAATTTGTTTCATCACTAAGATCTTTCATTTTCCTTATAGGTGATGTGAAAAGCAGTATGTGTCACACGGTAGCAAAGTTATTTCCGCCTTGGGCGTTAACACTTGAATCCCTCACTACGCTCAGGTTTCTATTTTGCTTCAACATTTTTGGTCACGGTGGAGTCAAGAATATTGTATTTGCGAGTTGCAACAACGAACTCGATGGCCACAACGGTAGCCCGATATCAAACCGGGGCAGCTCGTGCGCATAAAGGATAAAGCAACATTTTTATTTTTATTTTTTTATGGCATAGAAAAGGCAAACGAGCACACAGGCCACTTTTCGTATTCACAAGACTGCGAATGCGTTGCCAACCCTGAGGACCTATAATCGGTTTTGCCCATTTCTCGACGTGGATAAAGCTGAAAGCCTGAGAATGTTGACGCCGCTAACAACAAGACTACGTCATGATGACGTTACCTTATTGTTCGGGGCATTAACATAACTCGATAGCCATCATTTATTATCTTACTTACTAAACATTACTGAATAAATATCCTTTTTCTTTTTTCTACCTTATCTTATAAGTTCAAAGCTAGAGTACATTTACCTTAAACAATTTGAACTTGCATTTGTTTTAGTTGCAAAAATATCTTGGATATGACCAAGTAGCCAACTAGCATTAGAATCAAGTGAGTTTATTATCACTATTATCAGTATAAGAAGTACAGTCGGCAATTGCTAAACTATGTTAGAAAAATGATTTCTTTGAAAAACTTATTTTATTTGAATTTAGTCATTGTGTTTTATTTCAATGAATTTAGGATGGTTTTACATATTTCAACTGGACCAGAGAAGATTGTAGACTTGGTGGCACAAGGTGGCCTCGCAGCGTGTTTTCATTAACGCTTGCACCCTGTCAGACCATACTTGTTCCAACTTGTCTTATTGCATCACTTAGAAGAAAGAAGCTTAACTCAGCGGCTGCAACTTACGAAGATACCATAACTGTGAGTTCTTATAATCGTCTTAAGTGTAATCAAATGGAAGGTTTTGTTTGTATATTAACCCCTTTGCCAAGAAAACAGGTACCTACGGGACAATGCACAGCCTAAACTGCTGGACCAAGGGCTTTGAAAATTGGAGGGAATATTCCTTGTCATCCTAGGGGTGCACGAAGAATGCATTTTTACTAATCTGTTGGTAATGTGAACAGACGAAGGGAGTTGCGGAAAATTAAATCAACGCATACAAAGTCGTGGGTCCTCTAGAATTTCAAGCAATGCATCGCAAACTAACTGGCGTTTTTTTAAAGTAGTATAAATATATTTATTTATTTAAACTGCAAAGTATATTACGGTATTCAATTTCTCGAAGATCATCTCCTCCATTTTTGAGGCAAATATAACGGTATTAATTTACTCGAAGATCCTGTGCTTGACTTCTCAGAGCGTTCTAGAAGCACATACTAGTCCGATCTCATGAAGCGCCTCTAACTTTGCCTATACGCTGAGGTAGTTTGGCTATAAATTGACGTGGGCTCCCAGGCCTCGTTTGTGCCGGAAGTGAGCCTGCCTCCTCCTCTTCCACGTTCTTGCCGGGAGTGAGTTAACCTCCCTCTCCACCTACACGGCATCCGGGTGTCAGTATCCGCTGCCACTCACCGGATTCTCCTTTCGAGCTCCTTGCCCGCCCCGACGTTCTCGAGCTGCACCTTATCTCCTGTAGGAGGGTACCTCGTGCTGTACCGCATCTCCTCTGCAGTTCCTTAGTTCTCCACATCGACCTGCGCCCTGAAAGAAAGAGATGAAGGGATATATATATATTATATGAAAAGTTCCCGAGGGAATAACGATATTCCAAATTCACGCCGACGAAGTCGCGGGCAGAAGCTATCTTCTATATTATCATCATTTTATAGCACAAGTGTAAATACTCGTTAATTTTCTGATAATAAACTTTTATTTTTACTGTTCTTATTGTTAAATGGTCGCTACACGATAATTATAAAAAGCAAGTACAAGTGTACCATAAAACTTTTTAAAAAACGGTAGCGCTTGTTTCCTTGCCAAAGTGATGTATGTGCTACTAAAGGACACCCGTATGTTCATACTTGTAGAGTTAGTTTCCCGCTACTAGTGTTTCTTCCCGTTGCGGATCGATTTAAAAGAAATGTGTCATTGCACCCCGAATGTACTTATGGAATATTTCCTCCAAAAGTCTATAGATCCAGCGGTTTAGGGTGAATGTTGTGTCAGTTAAACAGTCAGACACAGAAGAATTTTTAGATATGATGCACATTTTTGTAAACACTTACGAGCATTTTACTTAAGGTGACTTAACTGTACATCAGCAGCTCTTTAGCGGCGGGCGCCTTTACACAGCGTTGCTAGTCACGAAGAGAACGTTTTAAAAGCTCTCTCTTATTCGATGACTTCGCTGCACTGATGTCACTCTGTTACTTTTATATTGTTCCCATTAGCGCGGTTAAGCCGCCTCATAGTTCGATTTCTATAAGGTGGGCTTTCGTACAGGGGCCCATTTCTCGAAACTTTCTCTACTAATAACAATAGTCCATGTTGTACGTTGTAGAAAATTATACTCTTGTGAGTTTCGAGGAACGGGACCCCAGATGTCCCGCAGTCCAAGGCTTAAGACCTGCCTCCTGAGTTGTAATTTAATTTTGCTGACTTGTAGAGTATGGTTGAATACGGGGTGAGTATGAGTATCACGTGTTTTTCACAGAGAGTGCGAACTCGGAGACGAGCGTGTTAAGCTCGGAGCTGTCGGAGGAGCGGCAGCGCGCGGTGGACCTGCAGTATCAGCTGGAGTCGGTGTCGGCGCGCCTCGCGGTCACCGAGCGGAGCCTTCAGCAGGTTAGATTTAATACTCATTGCTGAATCGTTAAGAACTTTTAATTTTGCACTACACTAATAAATAGGCTGGACCATAGTATCATTCGGACATTCGATCGCAACGTGTCTATTGTAGCGACACTGCTAGAATTCTATAACCATAATGCCATCATAGTCAGGAATCATTATACTCATCCCTAAAGGAAGGACTGACTCGTCGTGGGATAGTTTATCGATCAAGACATTTTAGATTTAGAAGAGAGATTGTAATAATCCTGAACGAGCAATATCATCACGTTGTCGAAAACGGCTCAAACGATTTCGATGAAAATTGCGCAATAGAGGAGTATTTCGGGTCAAGAAATCGACGTGTCAAGTAGTCGTCTTCGGGAGATTTCGTTTTCAACCCGAGCGACGCTCGGTCTCCCAGGTACTAATTATAAAAAAGAGCCACTAGCATTCGTAGCAAACATTATAACTGCTAGGAAAGCTGTAGTAACGTCATCTTACCTTATAAAAGTTCTTATTCTGTTAATTTATTATGATGAATAATTCCTTTGGTATTATCTTAAATAAGTGTGTTGGTATCATAAAACTCATAGGTCACTTGAATACATAATTTGCTGATGTTGGAAAAATAAGAAAGGCCTTGACTAAAGCGGATAAGCCGATACAAATTGTGTTTATTAGATTAGACTGTGTCTAGACGTTACACAGGCGTTAACGCTTTACGACGCGACCTTTGGTTCTCTTTATGTGTAAAGATCATTAGTTATGTTTGGTTATAGCCTTTATAAAGCAGTATAAAGATATTTGATGTGATTCCTAAGAATGGTCTAGTTTCTGTCGTTAAAGTAATAGAAATTTGAGATGCCAGCGGTGGGCTCGACTTAGCGGGAATTATAAATGAGGTCACGCCAGAGCTGTAAGTAATGTTCGCTTCGCCTCGTCCACAGATAACCGCCGAACACGAGCACACGGTGCGAATATTAGATATAACAAAAGACAACCAAAATGCTCTCGCGGCGGAGTTGGCCGACGCAAAGGTAAGTGACGAGTCACTCAGTCATCAACATTACATACTCATCATACTTATCACTAGATACATTATATACGAGTAGATTTATAATGCATTATCGACGATGAATTCTTCAAGTTCGATAATAACGTTGATAATCTGCATATTCGAGAATGCCCTGCGATGCAATACACCCTATTCAATATAACTAGGTGTTGTATATAATTTAAACATCGTTAATAAACAACTCTAACATTGGTGCTAGCGTGTGCCGCGTAAGCAGGGAATTATAGCTGGCGGTAGTGTAGTGCGTTAATTACTCATAATATTGATTACCTAAGGCGTGTCCTAGATAAAATACAATAGAGCGCTTTACTATAAGAACGTTGTAACGCAATCCGAGGTTGTTCGGTAGCGTTCATTATACGATCAAATTTAAACTGCAATAAGGCGGTTCAAGGATGTGGTACAATAGTAACCTAGGCACATGCTTCTTAAGTAGTGTTGTGGGATCGAACCCGGCCACACCTTTAGGTTTTTTACTTAGACTGGTCATTTTGATAAAGGAAAATAAGGTCCATTGTAAGGATATCAGCACAAATCTGCGAAGCAATTTAATGCTGTATGTAGTCGCACGCTCCCTCATTCTGAGAGGTCTGTGCGGTGGAACGTGCCATAAAAATATTAACAGTCTATCTAGTTTTATTTTTTAATGGCTTTCACGGTTCGCATGAGACTCAGCAAGTAGGTAGGTACATCTAGGCAATTATTTTAAATGTTTGTCTGCACTTACGATGTTAACGAGGCAGTAAAATAACCTCAATAAAATTGGGAAAGAATTACTATTGTTATTATGCTTAGCCTTTATTTGTTACGCTGTTCTGGCGTTCTGTTGTTATTGTTAATAATATTCATTTATTTTTATGAAGGTAATAAATACAGGTTTATTTGCTGTAGATCGTTTGACAAGAGCCACGAATGGATCGAATGGGCAAATGAAGCAAGCTATACGTGTGTGTAAAATAAATTGGAAATTAGTAAAAAAAGCGACCTACGTTTTAAAAGGAAGGCACTATCATAAACGAGTGTAGGCGTTCCCGTTTTGAAAATGTATTCGTATCGTAGTCTACTACAATCAAGCGATTGCTATAACAATGAATACCTGACCCTTTCGGTTTTCTAAATTAAGCTTAATTACAAACACTATGGTTCTATACACCTGAAGGGTTAATGAGGAACGTGATGGTCAAACAGGAGCGGTATTGCGAGGTGGCGGCGCACCTGGCGGAGGCGCAGGAACAGCTGCGCGCGCTGCGCAAGCGCGGCGAGCCGGCGCGCGGGCTCATGCCCAGCGTGGCTGCCGCCGCCGGCCTGTTGCCCGCCAGCCTGCATCGCGAGATGCACTCCTCCATCTACTCCGAGCTGTCACTGGACTCCGGCATCGGCATCGGCTCTGGAGACCCGTTGCATCAGTAAGTGCCACAGCTAAAGCAGCCTCAAGCATGAAATCCCTAATAATGTTTATCCTAATGCTTCGTTTGTTCGACTGTCACACGACGATTTTGACCATGTCCTATAGTGGTTTTAGGCTGAGTCAGACCACTTTTTAAGCTTTCCAAAAATACCTGCGGTCAGGTTAGGTTAGAGTCGTATTGTAACAACATTATAAATAATTAGGCGGAAATGGCTCTAGGATACACGAAAACTCGGACTCGGAAATGGAAAACTCTGTAGCAAAATAAGGACATCTATATGCATTGCTATTTGCTGTCTTGTTCGTATTGAGTGCAGTGTAAACGCAAGTCGCATTTTACAATCTCTGTCATTATCATTGTTGCTGTGTTATCATATCATATCAATCCTTACAATAATTACATTGGAATGTTTATTGCTGGTTCTACATAAAATTAATAATCTACTTTTAAACCATCTGATCTTGATTTAAAATGACCTCTCTGTAACAAGTACTATTGTCTATAGTACCTAGTCTAGCCATAAGTTCTGTTACTAAGGTTGAGTCAAATAAAACTTCTTCTTCTTCTAAGTCGGTCCCTCACTGCTGAGGATCGTGACTCCGCCGATTAATATTTTTGATAGCAGCTCTCCACTTCTCCCTATCGGTTGCTTTCTGGAGGGCTCTGCTTAACGTCGTATCCAGTTGGTTGGATATCTGATCACACCATCGTATTGGGCTTCTACCCCGTGGTCTGGTGCCGTCCATCTTTCCCATTACCATCAGTCTCTCCAAATTGCCAGGGTCTTTGCGAGCTATGTGACCAAAGTATTGTAGCACACGTTGGAGGCAGATGGTAGATAACCTTGGCTGGCTTTCCAGTTTAAGTTGGGCTATTATGGAGACATTAGTTCGGCGTGCAGTCCAGGGTATACGGAGCATTTTTCGCCACACCCACATCTCCAAAGCATCGATCTTCTTCCGGAAAGCTTCTTTAAGAGTCCACGTCTCTGCGCCATATAGAAATATGGGAAAGACTAGAGTCTGAACTATTTTAATTTTTGTCCGGTTCAGTATGTTCCTGTCTTTCCATATTTTGTCCAATTGAGACATTGCCGATTTCGCCATGCCGGTTCTTCGTCGAATCTCAGCTTCACAGCCACCCTTGTTGTTCAGGACTGCGCCTAAGTATATAAATTCCTCCACTATTTCGTAGTTATCAAGGGCATCCGTTGTTTGTAGATTATTGAACCTATCCACTATCATTATTTTGGTCTTCGATTTGTTGATCGTGAGTCCATATTCCCCGCTAGTGTTCTCAAGGCGGTCTAACAGCGTTCTCATTTCGGTTTCAGATGAAGCAAACAGCGCTGTGTCATCAGCGTACCGGAGGTTCGAGATTTTATGACCTCCCACTGTAGCACCCCCCTCCCAATTCTCCAAGGTCTGTCGCATTATGTGCTCTCCATATATGTTGAAGAGGATTGGGGATATGACACAGCCCTGTCTGACGCCTTTCCGGAACACGAAACGGTCAGATGATATCCTCTCCACTTGGACGGTTCCGAAGCCAGACTCGTATAGACTCTGTATGAGTTGGACTAGGTGCTGTGGAACGCCGGCCTCTCCCAGAACTTGCCAAAGTTTGTTCCACTTGACGCAATCAAAAGCCTTTTGATAGTCCACAAAGCACATAATTAGCGGTATCTTGAATTCGTAGCATTTCTCAATGATTTGTCTCATATTGAGAATTTGCTCCCTTGTACCTCGGCCTTTTACAAATCCTGCCTGCTCTTGTGGTATTTGCCAGTCCAAGAAATACCTCAAGCGGCTGTTTATGATGTGCAACAGTACTTTGCTGGTGTGGGAGATGAGAGCAATGGTTCTGTAATTATTGCAGTTTTTAACGGAACCTTTTTTGTGTAGTGGTAGTATTGATGAATGCACCCAATCAGTTGGCCATTGGCCTGTAGACCAGACGGTGTTACAAATTTTGTGAAGACAGTTTATACCCTTGTCTCCAAGAGCCTTCAGGGCTTCAGCAGTGATATTGTCCGATCCCGAGGCTTTATTTCTTTTTAACTTTCTAAGAGCCTCTTCCACTTCTGATCGTAATATATCTGGTTCTGGCCTTGTAAAACTAACTAATGTTATTTTTTTAATTTCAATTCGTATAAAAATTAAAAGCTCAATTAATGTACCTTGTTAAGAACAAATAATCATTCTATATATTCACCGCAATTTCTGATACGATCTTTTAGCAATCACAGCCGGGATCGATAAAATTACGCATGACTATTTGTAAATTTCACTTTTTAAAAACGCTTTAAAGTTAGTTTTTGTTAACCACGGAACTTTTTTTGTTTAATATTATAAAACTTCCTATCTCTGTGTATGTTTAGAGACCAACATTATATTTCTCAACAAGACTCAATTCCAGCTTATGAAGCAAGAGATTTGGTGTGTTTTTCGTATTACTGCAAATTGTCGTGAAATCGTAAAGTCATTTTAATGAGACATCAAGATTGACCGGTGTACAAGCGGATCTTTAGTTGCTTGAAATACATTTGTATCAGAATTTAAAGCTAAAAGTATGTTCAATATGTCACGCAAAGTTGAACTCTCTACAAGAACTCTCACAAAAGTTGTGGCTGTTATCAGTATCATCGTCGTGCGTAAATTAAACTATAATTTTCTAGTCCCGAATGGGTAATACTTCAAGCTCGTACATCAAATAATTGCAATAGTTTTAGAATACCTTATTTTTATTTTTATTCTTTATAAATTAAAGTTTTGATTAATATACAGGTTTACGTAAAACTCCTTTAATTTATTTTTTAAATTGTAATAAACTTTAGTAACAGAACTTATGGCCCGACTATGTATAGTCAATGCTATACACTCAAGTGACCACCTGTGACCCATGTGTCGGTGAAAAAAGATCCATAGGTGTTTACTGAAGCGTGCATATTTTCTGATAAATAGGACTTTTATTACTAAAAACCCGTTATTGTTACATAGGACAGAAATTAATAAAACGTTTTGCTTTACAGATCGAGCATGTCAAAAGTGTTCGAGACAGTGCAATGCGCGTCGCGCTGGTCCGGCGCGTCGCTGGCCGGCTCGGAGCAGCCCGATGGGCACCCCTACGGGCAGCCTTACGCACAGCCCTACGCGCCGCCCTACGCGCCACCCTACGCGCCACCCTACCGCCCTAAGCCTCTCTCCAACGACTCGTTCCTCGACGACGCCTCCGAAGCCGACTCCGACGACCTCTACCCGTAAGTGCAAACTGACCTTCTTACACATTACTTACATTATTAAGCCGAGCGACCAGTACCGTTTATTTTTTTCTCGTATGCCGCCTAGTTTAACATTAGTTCAGGTAGAAATTGTAAGATAAATTAAGCTAGCTCTTTCTCGCTACTGCCTCTGATGACCGCAAGAGTTCTCCAAGACGGCACCGCACCAAGTTCAATATAATGTGAATCCTCAGTACCGGTGTTATGATAACTATCAACAATTGTGAATCGAGTTGAAATTGTTTTGTGTAAATTTCAGCATGTTGTCATAATGTGCGGGCATTCCCTGATGGTACAGTGGGTCAGATTATTTTAATGGTGCATTTTGAACGTGCCAGGCGTAGTTTCCATCTCTCTAAGCGAAAACTGATTTAGTGATTGTGATGACAAGCCGGCAAAACAACAACTCGTGATTTGCTGCATGTTTTCTAAACATTCGTTGGTGTGTACTAACAGCACCATGTTAACTGACCACTAGTGAGCCTTATTGTAAGGTGGCAAGACTCAAAAGTCATCAGTTAACTGTGTTGCTGATACTACTAGACAAGTGTTGTCAACAGCTACTTAGAAATGCCAAGAATTTTGCTCTGTACGAGTATATTGTTGGAAATCGCCTACTTCAAATATTTACTCTCTTATAACGGTGTGCTCATTTTTTCGTTTCATTTGGCATCCGGTGTTAAAATTAATAATATAATACGCGCAGTTGGCACAAATATTGAATGAGGACGCGGTTAGTTTAGCAACAAATCTTCGGTGTCGACGTTAAAATTGGCAGGAGCTGCGAAACGAAATCATAAGACTGTTATTGATTGTTTTATTTTTTCGGCGGAATTATTCATTTATCGCCGGAGAGCTGCGTTGTATTAACAAGAAAAGTGCCAACAATGTGGTAACAATGACTTCATAATAGGCAATCTTTAAGTTAATTTGGGTCGAGGCAACCAACACGGCGTGTCCTTATTGTTGGTGACCTAACGTCACAGCGAGCGTAATGCCGTGCCAGAACGTTTGCGATAAGGCGTGAATTTGTATTTTGACAGATACAAAGATAACACAAAAATAAGCAGGTTAATCTTAGCTCAATTATACTGATATAATGTGATATTATTACACGCAAATTACGATTTCCGGTATGTACTTTATTATGTACTTTTAAAAAAAATGGATAATGGGATCGCTTTTTAAACCCTAAACAACATCACGTCCTTACTCCATTTAGGGCGTTGACTATGCTTCTCCGGACGGAGTCTCACATGCTAGAAGATGTTGATGTCAGTAAACAATAACCAGTCCAATGCGTGGCCGACGACGGCATAATGGGTTACGTAGCTTGTTAATGTTTCTCATGATTTAATACCGCACCGTTATTTATTTACTCGTTTATTCATTTATTCGATTGGTTTTTCCCATTTAAATTAATGAACTTAATACAGTACAACTAGCTCAAAAATAAAAGTCTCAACCTCCCAACGGGTTATGATTATTTAGCTCATGATATATGGCTATGATCTTATACATACGGAATGACATGCAGAAATCTATAAAATTTGATTCTAATAAACCCGACCCAAAAAGAAGGATGTAATGTGTTAGGAGGTGTGTATGCCTACCCGTAGGTTATCGCGTAGGAACCGTAAATGTAGAAAGAAGTAGCGCTTCATATCATGTCAACGAGATTGACATGTGACAGGCTGCTGCGCCTGGGCAGCAACGCACACAGCTTGATCTCACGCAGGGGCGCGCAACCTGAGGCACAATTTGTAAAAGGTTGACGATGTTGACGATTAACGACGACGATGGCATCTGAGGTCTTGTACAATCGCGATAGTGTTTTTTGATTTTTACTTTTAACCCTTGGAGTGTCTTTCTACAGAATTATTCGAATTTAGAACTCAGAGTGGTTCGACCTAAGATTGATATTGTATTATAGATGTATATGTGAAAGCATTCCACGGGTAAATAGATTGATTTTGTGCAGTGGCGGGTCGGGCGAGGGTGTGCCGGGCGCGCCGGGCGCCGCGGAGCTAGCGGCGGCGCTGCGCCGGCTCACGCCGCAGGAGATCAACTCGCGGCGCGCGTCGCTCGCCGCCTCGCACGTGCTGCGCCAGCGCAGAAGCACTGGTACGTGTATATACTTACTGCTCCTGAACATTCCAGGACCTTTTAATTTGCCTCGCAGCAGTGTTTAAAGTGCTGTGAAGTGGAGAGAGTATAAGACAACCGGTGAATTTAACATCAGGTCATCGAAATATAATAAGTATGGAAGAGTAACGTCTAACAAAAACGACTGTCAAATCCGCTCCAAAACGCCCACTTTTTGAAATGAAAAGATCTTATGTATCGAGTGGTTTCAATAATCAACTAAATATTAATTGGGTTAAGGTATGAAGTCATTTATGTCAGATGCTGATATAACGTTTGAGTAGACAGTAATTTCAGTAAGGTTTTATACCGTTTGAAAGACAAAAATCTGCAATTGGTTACAAGCTCTCTGACAGAAGATTTCCATTTGTCAATATTTTTTTTCATAAGGGTTATTTGAACGCGGCCATGTCTTTCAACATTTGACGTGGATGGTTTAATACAAAAACAACACAGTAATTGAATAATGAATTTTATTAATCTTTTTTTATAGTAGTGTTTTGACAAACTTACTGATTGTTCCCCTTGAATCATTTAACATACTTATGTTACACTATTATAAAGTTGTACAATAGTATATCAGAAGATATTATGTTGTAAGAGTAGTCAGCGTCAAATAGTCTTTAGCATCTAAAGTGCGAAATATATTGTAACCCCTTTTTTATTCTTATAGGCATAAAGATCCGTGACAGTATAATACCTATATATAGTCGCTTTGGATGGGACAGCCTATTTGATGCTGCCGAAAAAACATGACAAAAATTAAACGAGTAGTAAGACGAAAACATTACAAATAATCCATTTGGCACTGTTTCTATTCTACAGTTAGAGATAGCTAAGAGCTAACTCTTAAGTTAGATCATATACAATAGAGTATAATTTTATTTTTAATAAATAAATAAATAATAATAATAATAATAAATATTTACAATTTTAGCTTTACCAACTCCATTTTTGTACAAATATCAATTAATTAAGCCTATTGCTTTTTAGGGTTAGGGTACGATAGTAAAGATGACATAAAATTTAATTTCCTATTCATTCGAAGTAGTTGCTTGTAATTCACATTTTTCAAAGATATATTGCATAACATCGGCCATGACATTTTGGTATGGTAATATTAAAAATTCAATAACTTACTAATGAAAATAAATATCGCTTTGTTTTGCATCTGTGTGGGTCCTGCACCAATTTACAATGCAACTTGACATGGTTGCAGCATCATTTAAAATCGGTAATCTTTAATATCGTTTTTTTCTTTTGTGTTTGTAAACAACTGTTTGACACTACGTCAGAAAGTCGACTGATAGACAGTTCGGCACTCATTAATAGCTCCACCCCCGCCGGCACTAAGTCAGTGGGGCAGATTTTGAGCGTCGATTACTCTTCCATACTTATTATATTTCGATGCATCAGGTGGCCTGCCACAGTACTCGTTTGCCTTCTACATAGGGAATTAAAGCCCGAATAATATAGTTTCAGAGATTTATTGAGAATTTAGTGACATAACATAATATTTTCAGAATTAATCTTGAATACAATTATTATTTAATACTAAATTTATTTAAATTAAATATAACTATGCTACTCAAATATTAAAAGATATAAATAATTACCAAACTGATGCAAAAGATACGTCACGTAATTCAAGGGTTTTGTTTAGCCTCAATTCATAGTACGCGTCGAATTCCGTTTTTTTTAAGGCAAAGAAAAGGCACACGAGCACACAGGCCATCCGATGGATGAATTCTCAAGACTGCAATCCTATAACTCCGAATACTTGAACAACCCTAGACTAAGGTAGAACTAGTGAACAATTTCTCACCGGTTGACTTATCCCCACACCGAAACACAACACTATACTACTGATGATTGACGGTGGGTATAAGGGATGGTAATAGTTAGCCGGACGGACCGTGCATAACATCCTACCATTACTGTAGGGCACTGTATCCATAGAATTTAAGCTTCTATTAATGTGCCCAATTTCATTTCGCGATGCTTTTCGTGATACATTGATTGCATCGCTGCAATAGAACTCATGAATGGTTGGTAGAAGGATGCGGGCTATCGAGCAATAAGCCGGTTGTAGTAACTCGCCGTTGCTCAACAGACAGGGACCTGAGCGAGGAGAGCGCGGTGTGGGGCGCGGGCGCGGGCGGCGGGCTGGCGCGGTTCCGCGCGCCGCACAAGCTGCAGATCGTCAAGCCCATGGAGGGCTCGCTCACGCTGCACACGTGGGCGCAGCTCGCCAAACCCACCATGTCAGGTACGGCAAACTAGAATAAATGTTAAAGATAAAAGCGGCCAAGTACGAGTCGGAATGAATCCAATCAGTTCACACCGAAAAAAACACGTTTCTTTAATGGGAATTATGGGAGCTACTATATTTTTTTCACTTTATGGGCCACACACGGATTTAGGTTAGCGTCTTTCCTGTAGACACACCCGAAATTTACATTTTATAGGCCTAATTTTCTGGCTGAAATGAAATCCGCTTAAACGGCGTCAAGTGTACTTTAGGCCTACCAGATAAAAACATAACTTATATGCACACAAGCCTTTTACTATTGACCACAGAAAAAAAAACTTCTTTTTCGAGTGTGTATAATTTATTTTATTTTTATTATTTATTGGTATAGCGGCAATAGAAATATTCACTGTAATAATATAAACCGTCTATCTATTACGGTTCATGAGATACAGCCCGCTGACAGGCAGACGGACAGCCAGTTGAAGCTTAGTAATAGGGTTCTGTTGGCACCTTGTAAGTACTGAACCCCAAAGTCATTAAAGTTATAACTTATTAAGAATAACATCATTTGTGTTTATTTTAAGCCAGTATTGAAAGCCAGTGCAGTGGGTTTATGTAATAGTTGGTGAAGGTCTAATTGCGACTTTCGACCTTGGGGCTGTTAAGTTCGCACCACGCAGCTATAGGTTTACGGAAATAATGTTATTACAGTAGTCACTTTTAGTTTTTAGGTCAACCGATACGTCGTTTACCTAGAGGGCTAGAATTATAAAAAACTATACACTCGTTTGTTTCCGTGATCATTTGTGAAGGCCCAAGTAGAAGTAGTAGAAGAAGCCTATGCTGGCAAATACAATTAAAAATTGAAAACAATTCTATAATCTTTATTTATCTATACTCTACATGTAGGGGTTTAGGTAAATGACATTGTGGCAACCTCGTAGGGATCCAATTTGTAATTGACGGTGATTAAATCAATAATAACGTAAAGAAATTCCAGTGTCATCTTGATTGTATTATTTGCAGGGTTACTAGAGGAGCAGGAAGGCGTGGGCGTGCGCGGGTCGCGCTCGGCGCAGGCGCTGGGGCTGCGCGTGTACCGGCTCTCCGACGTCGAGGAGGACGACGACATGCTGCGGCTGCCCCACGCGCCGCACGTCTACACCTTCACCAACAGGTGCGGACAGAGGGGGGCGGAGGGAGGTCTAGGTGTTTTGGTTTTAGATGACCTAGCAAGGACCAGGGGTCAAGAGTGATTTGTATTTTATGAGCTAGGAATATGATTGTTAAGCAAGTAAAGATGAACCTCGATAGTATTTTTTATGTGTTAAATCGCATCGTGTGAACGATATCTATAAGACGTTATAAAATGTAATTATCTCATTCGGTATACTATGATTTTGATTACACTAAACCGCCGCATAGTAACAAAGACACAACAATTTATTAAGTGCAAACTAAGCTGTATGCTATCTATCGCTGGTGCTCATCTCACAAATCTTTAAAATTATTATTTTACAATTTCACTTGATACTTTTTTTCTGATCCTTCCCGCTAAGTGTTTTGTAAATGGGTTCTTTTTGCTTGACAGAAATGTTTTTAAACGTAAAAACAGCTTCACAGAAAACGATCACCGCGATGATATAAATTCTGTTTTGGTTCCAGTACGGTGCTGCACCCCAACGATGGCAGCCTGGCGACAAGCACGCGCGCCGGCAGCGTGTGCTCGAGCGGGATGAGCAGTTTGAGCTCCAGCGTGCTGGGCAGCGCGTGGAGCTCGCGGCTCACGTCGCGGCGCTCGTCGGCGGCCGTGTCCCCGGTGCTGTCGCGGCGCGAGTCGTTCTGCGCGGCCGAGCGGCGCTTCACGCCCACGGCCACGCCGGCCAACAGCCCGCTGCTCGGGTCGCCCGACGCCTCGCCGCCCGCCACGCCCCGCCCCGGTGCGTACACTCGACCGACTACGACGATCGCTTATTATCGTTATACATAAAATAACATACTTCTTATTTCTCCTCTAACTTACACAGGACTCCCGGGAGCTTTAGTTTTTCTTTAATTTCAAAAACATTTGAGGATTACAATGTATTAGCCCAATTCAATGTCGTCTGTGCCTACCCAAGTAATGAGTTATGTATTGTCGGTCCAGGCGACGCGCCGCCTTCGCTGCACGCGCTGATCGCGAGCGGTACGTCGATCCTGCGGCGGCGCTACCTGACGTCGCCGGCGTCGGACGGGTCGCCCGCGCCGCTCGCGCTGCAGACGCCGGGCTCGCTGTACACCGGGCTCGTGCACCGCAGCCCCATGGAGCAGCTGACCTGCCTGAAGCGCACGCTGCGCTCGCCGCACGCGCCGCTGCCGCCCATCCCGCAGGAGTCGCTGCTGGGCGTGCCGGCGCACCCCGGCGTGGGCGCGCTGGACGCGGCGGCCCCCCCCGGCGCGCCCCCCCCGCCCCCGCGCCGGGCCCGCGCGCGCGCGCCGCGCCCCCGCACCGACCTGGGCACGGTGGGCGCGCCCCCCGCCCCGGCCCCGCTTCCTGAAAGAAATTCCTCACCCCTCGGCACCCTGAGCTCGCTCCTGTTCGGCAGAAAAGGCGGTCTACTATAGTAGCGAACGGCTGCGCCCGGCCGCCCGATCGGCCGCCTCGGTTTTGAGTTCGGTTCGCTCGAGATGTCCGCTTTCTAGTTGATTTTATTTTTAATTCACTCGCGATCGTATCGCGAGGATCGACGGCGTATTAGATAATGTTTATGTTTTACGATTTGATATCCTATTATGTATAATTGTGAATGGTCGTTTTTATTGCTTTTGACGTGTATTTTCATAGAAAACTATTTAACTTTAATGAAATAATGAGCAGTCGTGAGCATTTACGATACTGTCCACGGGACCGTGGCTGAACATCTCGTATACCTATATCGGGTAAGTAGAAAAGTCTGAATTGAGTTTGATAAACAGCATTTTCTTTGTATCTCTCTCACTCTCTATGTAAATCATTCCTAATAAAGCTCAAGTGTTTTTACGCTTCGTATTAAAAAGAGAGAATTGTCGCGAGGACCAGGCGTGCACTTTAAAATATTGTATAAAAAATTAAAAATCAGAATATATAGTTTTAGAATTCGAGCTATAAAAACTATACAATCTACAAATTATACTATTTCGGGAGTTAACAGATAACTCGATTTGGTTGTAGTTTTTTCCAATGAATAACGCGTGAACAATTTAACGCGTGATCCTGTCGAAAACAGTGTTTTATGTTATTTTGGTTGTGTTATTTATTTAGTAGAAAATTTGAGACTTACTTAGGTTTTATGTAGAACTGAAAGTACCTAGTTATTCGAAGTGGTCGTGTTTCAATAATTATTATTTCGATTATCATTATTATTTCACTAGTGATAAATCATAATGTATCATTGTAAATATGTATTTATATTTCCATTTAATAGAAGAGTACAAATTATTTATGTTCTGAATCAAAACCTAGTATTACTGTATCATGATAATAATTAGAACTCCAGTCATTATCATAATGGCAGACAACAACCTGTTTCTTTTATATTTTACTAAAGTTTGATTGTATTGTAAATAAAATGTGTAATTTATTTCTCAGTGATGACGAGCTGACGGCAACGTCAATTCATTTAGTTGCTTTAATTAAAGTTAATTAGTGTATAGAATTTGTTACTACTAACTTAGGGTCTGAGTAAATTAATGGTGCATGCCATAGTGTAAGTAGCATTAAATTCTTAACCATCGGAGGTGAATCAGTGTACTAAAGAATGCTGGAAATCAGTTGCAGAACTTAAACACCTGTCTTCATTTGCCGAATTTTAGTTAAATGAAAACCCAGTTATTCAATTTTGGGTTCTGAAATTGGTGCTATATAGTTTAATGTTATTGATTTGTTTGTTTCAAATCAAATGTGATTAGGTATTGTATTTCGTGGAATTATAATAATTTTCTAGTAACCAAATTGGTATGGTATTATATTGTTTCGTGTCTTTTGTTTTTCGATAGCGTCGTGTCATTATTATAACATCTGTCTGTAGTGAGAAGTTAGTGAACGATGTAAGGCTGTGAGGCAATCGAGTGAGAGGTGATTTTGAACGAGTTCCCGGTGTGAGTGAACCTACCGACGCCTTAGGCACAAATACATCATAGAGTAAGGGCAACTTGTTGAGATTTGACATCAAACAATTATAATGATTGTATTATAATTACAGGAATATAAATTATTCAATGATAATGTGTTGCATTTTTGATTCATTAATCCCTATTCCTTCTCTATCTACGTTTTTGGTGCAGGAAAATTTCTGAATTCGACTCTATTGCTGAAGGCGTTAGAGCGTGTTTAGATGTATGTATGTAAACTCTTTATTGCACATGAACAATTACAAGACGTATTTGCATCAGTATAGATGTTGTATACTGGCTGATCCATGACTGGCCCATGTGAGATCTCTTCCAGTTAACTTTGTAGTAGACCTGGACCTGGTGGATCTAGTTGGTTGGATCTTTTGAGTAACTTGAATGATCTATATAATATATTTATTTCTTTGATGGCAACTATACAAACCTCCCGCGACTTAGTTGTTTTTTTGTCAGTATCGACTCTAATGTTATGCCACTGATTCAGAATACTTGCACCACTACACATTGTTAAAAAAAGTGTACAAATACTTTTGGTTATTTTAATATTTCTCTAAGATAATTAATATTTCTCGTATTCATTTACGAATGAGCACCACAATGACAATTAAATAGTAAATTATTACCAGTCTAATACATTTGTTGTTATCAAATAACGCATAATAGAATATAATAAAATGTTCAATACATATATGTAAAGGACTTGGGGTCAAAAACCTGCATCGGCTGCATCAAAACACCCTTTTTCGACAGCAGGTACACGATAGTTTACCTTTTTGTCTCACTCCCACCGGTTGTGTTACAGTCGTTTTATCTCACAAACAAAAGCGGGTTACTATACTAGTAGTTGTCACACGAACAGACATACAACGATGACGCTTAGCGACGACAGCTATGCACTTGGAGACAACGTGTATCTACACACACAAGTATGGCAAACCCGCTTTCGTTAGGTAAACAACTGCGGGTGTGCACGCCGTACCGAAAACAAGCCACTTTCACAGAATATAAGGGTAGGTATGTCACATTATCAAATTTAGGTAGGTATGTCACTCGCGGGACCGCGGTGGATGCGAAAAGCACAAGACCGGTCTGAGTGGAAAGCCTTGGGGGAGGCCTATGTCCAGCAGTGGACGTCTTTCGGCTGACATGATGATGATGATGATGTCACTCGGCACGTGGCACGGCGGCAAATTTATTTGCGTATCGAGCCTTTGGATCCCCGCTACGGTCAGGCCCCTATTTCACCAAGGTTGACAAGTTCGACAATGGTCTAAATTACGTGACAATTGTATTTCTTGAAACAGCAATTGTAATAATCAGGTGACAATTGTCGAGTAGTCACGATAAGTGTTGTTTCACAAATCTCTACATTATTAAACCACGCTGACAGGTGCGAAAATAATACCGTGAAATACGCCAACATTGCCACCAAGGGTATCATTGCCCATAATGCAATTTACAAACAAATTCGTTAATGTGGAAAAAATCTTCTTCTTTACAGCAACACTATTTACTATGGTAGAAAATAAATTATATTTGTGGTAACACTGTGATTGACATTTGTCTCTAAGTTCACTCAGTAGCTTGCTGCGACTCATCAAAGACAGGGTGTGTTTTTGCGGGCAGAAATTTGATGTGAAGTGCGTGTGTACTATTATATGATGGCGAAGACGCAGGAGAGTGTATCCAATTATATGTAATAAAGTACACCTTGGAGAGTATTTTAGCTTAGGATTTAACATTCTAGGTTTTATATAAATAAAGTTATGATCATGGGTAATGTTATCCGTTAATTTTTGAATGTATGACGGACAACTTTGCCCGATGTCGTTAAAGCGTCAGGGTTGTCACATTTCATAAATTTATTATATAAGTAAATTGAAGCAGACTCCCTCTGAGTATATTCGGGAAAATCGAAAAAAAATATTGATTTGCATGCGGTTATGACTATTATTTAGATCGCATTAATAAACGGGGTCATATACCGGTATTACTATAATACAAAAATACCGGTATTAAATACCGGTATCTCGCTAATTATTGTTTTTTTTTTGTTTTTCGACTAACTTATATTATAGTTTAATGTTATTACCTAAATTAAAATAGAAGTATCAAGGGAATGATGCAAGTTAAGAAAGACAGGTATTTTAATTTTAAGTTATGCCGGTATCGATCCCCGTTTAATAGTTAGGGCTCGGAAACCGGTTAAAATTTAAACTACTTACTGTTTCTGTTTTTGTTACTGGATTAGTTGTACCTATTTTTTTATGATACTGGATATTGGAGTTCTTGTATTTGTTACCTACTGATTACTGATTTACATTTTTTTTAAAAAACTACAGTAAAAGGTAAATTTTAAAAATACCGTGTTTTATTTTGATAATTTTCAATATTGTATGTCCTAAAACTCAAAAATTAAAAATAGTTTAATTCAATTAATCAAAATAAATTCATTTAAATATTTAACCCCAATGTGACAACCCTGACATTTTGAAATCGCTCTTGGTGACTTGTATGGAAATGAGCAGAAATGCCTAGATAACATTGCCCACTCATTTTTAAGCGAAAGTTAAGATGATATCTACTCGATGATTAAAGTAAACGGTAGGATATCCCTTACTCTTGACCTGTTGCTCATTTCAACTGCGTAGGGCCTATATTTACTTACGTCGAAAATCATCAAGGGCAATGTTGGCTGAAAGTCCAGATAACATTGCCCGCCATTAAAATCGATAAAATCAGGGTTTAAATCAAGTCTTAGGAGTTATTTTTCATCATGAAACGAAGGACATGACCATATTGCTTCAGCAAAGATTTAAAAAAACCAGAGCTGCTATAGAAAAAAATCGAAAAAAATGTATTTTTTTACAAAATTCGGGCAATGTTGGCGTATTTCCCGTAATAAAAAAAAATACATTTTTATATCGTGAAAAGGCAGTTGTCAAAATCCTGATACAATTGTCACGTTGTCATGACAAACGATAATCTTTATATTTTTAAATGTGTAAATCAACCGTATGTTGATTGTTGAAAGGCGTCCACCATTTCCGCGTAGTTAGTCCACAATTATACAACAATAATTATTATATTAGTTTGGAGTTTACAAACTAATTTTTATTTCTTTTAATCAATCGCTCAACAAATGAAACACACTATGACTATACACACTTTTTTTCAATAAACGAGAGCGGTTAGCTTGGCTGTATGGATAGTTTCCTCAGTCTTGTCGAATAGGTATATGCAATTATTCTCACTTTAAAAAAAACTGTAGCAAGAAACAAGGTTAATATTTTTTAATTTTGATGGATGAATATGAGACACTACCCGTGTTCGTTTTTTAAAAGTAAGTTTTCCGATCATGTTTGGGAAAATGTGTTTTTATTGATACTACCTAGCCAGTGTTTATTTTTTAATTTCAAAGTACGTGTGTTTTGGAAGCGAGCGTTTTCGAGTTTGTCCGACTAAATATAATTACCAATTACAAAAATTCATACTTAATTAAGTACACCGATGGTTTATTATAAATTGGCTTTTTATTTTTTAACGTACGCTCGAGAACCGCTTAAATTTCAAATATATACCTAGTTGTGGATATAAACTGACACTGGCTGAATACGAATACCTTTGATCACTTTGCATGAAACTTATTTAAAACTATTAAACTATTTCCCGCGATTTAACATTCGACATGAAAATCAAGAAATGGAAAGACGTGGTTGACGTGGTTTTGTGACCCTGAAACCATCCAATGCAGTGTGCAAATAATTTGTTGACAAGGCGTTAAAGCTTTATTTTTTGTAGTTGGGTGATCTATAACTGCACCGATTTTATTTATTAAATATTCGACACTGGTTTTACTAATACGATTTTTTTTCTTGAACGCAAAGGGAGTGACGTCAAAGGAGAAATTTATTCGTTCTTTATATATTCTCCTATATGCGAACTCATCTAAATCACTGTCACTAATACTCCTTTAGCCATTTTGTAACTAACAATGAAAACACTACAATTGTAACGCAAGCCTGACACAGCTCTAATCTCATGTCAATAATTACAGACAAATTTGCAAATATGTCGATATGGAAAAATTTACAATTGTTTCTCAACATAATTGTCCTTAAAATAAATTATGGACAATTGTCACGCGTTGCACACTGTAATTGTAGACAATTATGTATGTCCATAGAAATAAAATTGAGATTTGTCTACTTGTCACCTGTTACTGGACAATTGTCCGAGACACTTGTCGACACTTGTCAGCAGACATATGTCATTGACAATTGTAACTTGGTGAAATAGGGGCTGTCCTAGATTTAAGAAGCTAGATTTTTTTTAGACGTTACTTGTTTGCAGTCATGCGTTTCATTTTCCAATTACGGGCATTAGTTAATTTTTGACTTGCAATATTTTATTGAAACACTGACAAACAAAAACATTCAGGTCATAAGGAACCGCTTGTAGAGATGGTAAAGAGTACTCTGTGGGATTAGTTCCGCAATGGTTTCTCCCGCCCAACGTCGGCCCTCGCTATGTGTTTACTTTCGTTGGGGACGTCCGTTCAAAAGTTTCCTGGTTTGACAAGATACCGCAAGATGGCGCTAATTGTACTGACCATACTAGAATTCTATTTTGTATCCGAAGTAAGTGGTGTTTTGGCATTAAAGATTAAAATGAATAAAATTATTGTCTAGCAATACCTTTTTTTATTTTATTCGAATAACGGCCTTCACTACCTACCTTAGTAGTCACAGATAGTAAGTAGTCTTTGCCGAAGTTTAACCTATAGTTCCCATGGTTACTGAAACTTGTCAACAAACGCGAAATCTACGTAAAACACATAATTTATTGTTTACCTAACTTTTAAAGTTATAACTAAGATAATGACGGAACAAATAAAGTATACAGTGAAGGAAATAAACGCAACTTTGGGGAGGAACTACGACTTGATAAAGTTCGACGCTTTAAACGAGAAGCAGCTACTGCAGTTGCTTGTTGATTTGCTGGTCTCGTTCAACGCTGGCGAAAAGGTTAGCTTACATAAGTACAATTGTATATATTAATAGATTGAGCCATGCAAGTACGCTACATTTCCGAATCATCACGTCGTGGGACCACGTTGTTGGAAGTCCACTCAAATGCGTTTTCTTAATTTCTGATTCGGTCACGTAGAGAAATTCCCATCCCATCGCCGTCTCAATTGCCCCTTGGGGTCATGTATTGGTACCATAAGTCACCACTGGCAATACATAAAAGTCTTACGTTGCCGTAAAACCTTGTAAGTGCAAAAGAGGTTAATTACTAGAAAGAAAAAAAACAACATTTTTAACCACCTCGTTTGAGTCTAGATTCTACATATAGTGGTGAACACGAAATTAAACGAGAATTTGTGTAGGAAGGCTAACGTATAGGGAGATCTCCCGCCAGTAGGATAGGTACCTTGCCTGGGAACCGAAGTCCGGTGGGGTGAACTTGGAGTCGAAGTATGTATTTCTCTGCATAAGTAAGTTTATCGTTGTCTAGTACCCATAGAACAAGCCAAGAGCTTAGTTTGGGACAAGGTCAGTTTGTGTGACACTGTCCCCTGTTATTTATTTAACTCAGGAAACTTTGAAAGCGCTATTATTTTTGGATAGTGCGATGATGCGCACCGTCAGATTATTTGGAGGCACTGTCGTAACTAGTTAGTTTCTTCTATATCGCTAGTATTGCCACAGTACCAGAGTCAAAAATATATACATAGGACGTGGTTATTTTGCTCTTGGATAGCTCTTTTGCACTCATGAGGTTTTCAATCTACGGCTACGCACAGCTAAGTAGCCGATGGTAAAAATGCTTTTGGTCCGATATCTATGATTTCTTTAAGATTATTTAATTTAAATATATCTTCAGTATTTAACTATTTCCTGAAGTGGATCTTGATTTATCGGATTTTTGGATTTAGTCTTATCCTTTACCCATCCAGATATAAAAAAATAATCAAAAATCGCATACCACAAAATATAAACTTTAGACGGACTATATTTTTCAAAACAGAGAGCGAACCTAAGATATTATTACTACGGGTACTTTGCTACGTTCTACGTGATATAATTTTTTCATACGTTGTAAGAATAACATCCAACAAGCCCTAAAACGATTCATTACTTCCTTATAATTTGGCTACCCAATGTATATCGTATTCCAATTCTAACACACCCTCGTATTTGATGTAAAGGATTGCGAGTTCACTCGTTGACTGAGCTTTCTACTAAAAGTTATTGAAATGTGGGACCCGAGCTGCTCGTTTGCGGCGCGGCGGACCCAATGTATTCGAATACCCGCTTAAATGCCGTACATTGAATGACCGTTCTTATTTGGATTTTACATATTGATTCCTTAACCGACAATTCGCCAGTTGGTACACTTTTACTATTTCATTAATTTGAATTAAATAATCTGATTGATGAATAAAGTTAGGTTATAATGCAAAAGTATATACAACCTTTATTATTACCTACTTATTACAATGAAATAAACTCTCTGAAACTATCAACCAATAAGAATAAGTTCGATCCGAAGCTCAACTTTGATAATTGATGACTAGGGTTAGGATTTTGGTGGCATTTCGTGGTTCTAGAATCCATGGAGTCGATATTTCCTAATTATTATAATACATAACACATTGATTTTGACCTTCGGTATTATCATATTCAAAAATGAACTAAATACATATTTAGTTCGGTTATTTCATACCTATTAATATTTGCTTGTTTGTAACGCTTTCACATCAGACATATCCTCAATACCAAAATTAATTTAAATTGGTGCGGCCGAATAACGAATAAATGGATTTTGAAATATTAAAACACTGAAGGTCAAAATCAAAGTGTTATGTATTATAATAATTAGGAAATAGCGACTCCATGGATTCTGGAACCACGATTTGCCACCAAAAGTCCTAACTCTATTGATGACAACACGGAAAATAAAGTGTGTCACTTTGTTACCTGCTTTTTTAATGTTATTTAATTAGTAATTGCTATTACTATTGATTGCCGGATTTTGTTTACGAGTATTTAACATTTTAACATTCAATTCGCATTATCCATAAACGTAAATCGAGGAATGTACGCTATTTTTTCTCGTGGTTTAAAACATTAAAAATAACGATAAAAGCCAATTCGTTTATCGTTAATTAATTTAAGTTTTTAGACATATAAAGGAATATCAAACACTTAGTTAACTACAAACCTATCTAATTTACAACAAATCCAGAAAATACGCCTGTACTTTATGGCCTCTTTAATTTACTTCTCAATTCCTGACTACGTTTAATCAAAGATATTCGTCAAAGCTTTAACCTGTGTAACTTATTTACTGCGTAAGGTCAGGATTAGCAAAAGGTCGAATGTAACTTGATTTGCTGTAATCCGTGTATATTTGTATAGGTCTGCTCAGTCTATTGACCACGCCTTTTTTTAGGGTTCCGTAGTTATAGTTTCGTCATGTCCGTCCGTCCGTCCATCCGTCCGCAACCTAGCTCAGAAATTAGTACTAGAAAACTGTAATTTGGCATAAATATACATGTAAGTCAATAAAATGTTGAAAATTTATCCGGGATTAAGTAAGGGATCCGTTTATGAAATATTAAGCTTTAAATTTCTGACTCGGACATTTGACTAACAGAAATTTAAAGCAGCCAAAACTACAAATACTTGCTAAAAATCTGAAAAATATATTAAATTAAAGCACATAATAATATATTGGATTTTATAGGAAACTATCACGACTAAGTAGACTTCATTGGTTCTTGAGTTACAAATGTTTTGTGTCCTTTCATTTCGCCAAACAACGTTTCCCAAACTGATTCATTTCCCAACTGCTTCATTTGGGCAAATACTTATTTTTCCAAAACTAAATATTTCAGGTTTATTTCAGGACCATCGCGTAGAACCCTATAGATTAGGTTAGGTTAGTTTTTAAACAATCCTGCAATATTAATAGTTTTAGAATAAAAGCATTTGCCACTTGGGCAAATGCTTTTGGGAAATGAATCAGTTTGGGAAACGTTGTTTGGAGAAACGGCAGAAAACCGGTTTAAATGTTTATACCTACCGGTGAGGTGTTGGTATGTCGATGCATGGGGATAACAGTTTTCCAACGGCATAGTTAAGTTTGTCGCCAGGCATAGGTCTAATTTGTTTGTAGTAACGGCCACGGAACCCAACCCTACACTGAGCATGGTCCGACATGCTATTGGCCGGTTTTATTCATAAGCAATTTATTGCTGTAGAATCAAACATTATATTTGGCGAATACCCTGTAGTGGTGCGGTGGTAGTAGCTGGTAATATTGCCAATAACATAACAAAGCTGTTCCAGGGTTTCCTAATATAGCTGGACGAGTCTGATAATCCTTTTATTAGTTCTATCGGATTAGCAGCGTGTTATAGGGCAAACGTGACAGGCGTGAGAGTGCGACCCTTTTTGCGAGAACGACACTTATATGGCTGTTCAAATCTTGGGGGAACGCGTGGCGGCTGTTTTTGGAAATTCAGAGAATGCGAGGGAAATAAGCATGTTGCTGGTTTTATTATTTCACGATTGCGAGTTTGACTGGCCATGGTTTAGTTACACGCTAAGTACTTTAATACAGAACATTCAACAACAATACAAGTTAGTGGTTTTTCTCAAACCTCTGGAGTCTTTGTACCCTTGTTTTCACGACGAAATAATCATCGTTGTTCGTAATGATTGTATTAATAGACCTACACCAGCGAGCTGCGTTTTTCTGCCCGACAGACTTTTATGATTTTTGAATATGTTGAGATATTATGAAAAACTATGTCTGTACGTTTTCCTTTCCAACAAAATATTTCTTTAAATAGAACAAATTAAAAAAATCACAAACAGAAACGTACTTTATCATAATATATTAAAAAATCGTGGAAATCGAACTTGATTTAGTAGTGAGAAACGTTATCGCCCGGAGCAAAATTTGTATGTTTTTTTACAGCTATACGATTTAAGCGGCGCTTCACAATCCTCTTAAGAGCTATGCTCTCGTCGGTGGAGTAATAACCATTCTTTCCTATTCCAACACTTCTCTTTTATAGATGAATTAACGAGAGCATGGAATTGCATATGTAGTAGTATGGTATATTTACAGGCATTCTATATTTGAATTTTCTATTTTCTCGTACTATCAGCATAAAAAGAGGTTTGTTATATATTGAAGAAGTAAATACCAAAATAATGTCAGTGTCAAATTGTGAATATTATTTACGTTGTGCATATATTTTTACGTCTGATTTTATTGTATTCTCACAATTATCAGAATAATTTTGTGTCAGCCCGTACGACTAAGTAAAATATGGCAGTGAGTAATTTTGGTCCGATTGAGAGGAAAGTAAGCAAATTATTTTTAACTGTTATAAATATTTTGAACTTGAACTGAAGTAAAAATTAAATTCCCCTTACATCGCGGCCCAGTTAGTTGAAAAAGCTACAGGTGTTTGTCTCTCTACTGTTTATAACATTGTGTCTGAGAGCAATAGTGAGAAATTCGAATCAACAAAGAAATTCACCTCCCCGACAAATAAAAAGTTACGTACTTGTCCGTCATCAGCAGTAGACCATTTTGATCAGGAAGTCATCCGGAGAACTATATACAATTTTCATCTGTCCCATAAGCAATTTCCAAACTTGAAGGCACTCCACTCTGTGTTAAAATCCGATATACATTACAAATTTGGCATTTCCACCTTACGAAAACAAATACTAAAATTAGGATTTAAATGGAAAAAGCCCGAGGACAACCGAAAAATATTCATGGAAAGACGCAACATACGACTGCTAAGAATAAATTCATCATCATCATCATCATTATCAGCCGCAAGACGGCCACTGCTGGACAAAGGCCTTCCCCAAGGTTTTCCACAACGATCGGTCCTCTGCTGCTGTCGTCCAGCGGTTTCCCGCGACCTTTATCAGATCGTCAGTCCACCTTGTGGAAGGTCTGCCAACACTTCGTCTCCCGGTTCGCGGTCGCCACTCTAGAACCTTTCCGCTCCAACGGCCATCAGTTCTACGAGCGTTTTTTTTTTTTTGCTCGTAGAAGAATAAATTACCTTAACAAAATTGCGGAAAATCGGTCTAAAGATAGACCACTAGTTTATACTGGTGAAACCTACATCCACACTTTACATGTGTGTCCGGAGAGGCTTGGACCGATAAATAAATAAATAAATAAATATCAGGGGACGATGTCACACCAATTGACCTAGTCCCAAACTAAGCTCTAGGCTTGTACTATGGGTACTAGACAACGATATAAATACTTATATAGAGAAATATATACTTAAATACATATTAAACATCCATGACTCGGGAACAAATATCCGCGCTCATCACACAAATATCTGCCCTTACCGGGATTTGAACCCAGGACCGCTAGCTTCGTAGGCAGGGTCACTACCAACTAGGCCAGCGCGTCGTCGTCGTCGTCGATGGAACAGAATTTGGTGTAAAAAAACAAATCAGTACAGGCCAGCGGTTAATAACATTGCACGCACGAGGAAAATATGGTTTTATTTCCAACGCTTTGTTAATGTTTAAGGCAAATCAAAAAACGGGAGATTACCATGACCAGATGATTTTTGTCAACTACGAAAAATGGGAAAATAATACCTAACGTTGAACCGAATAGCGTACTTATCGTAGATAATGCGTCCTATCTCAACAAACTTTTGAATCGTGCTCCAACGTCAAATTCTCTTAAACAAGAAAAGATGGATGGGTTGACAGAACACGACATTTCATATAGCCCGTTGATGTACAAAACCAGTTTGTATGATTTAATTAAACAAAATAAAGAGCGGTTTCGTGAGTACCACATATATGCAATTTTAAAAGAACATGGCCACTCCGATTTACGATTGCCACCGTATCACCCAACATTCCATCCGATCGAAAATATTTGGTCCATGGTAAAAGGATATGTAGCGAAAAGAAACGTTTCTTTAAACATGCAAGGCATTATGAGTTTAGCAACTGAACGAATGAATACTATTACTGCTGAGGACTGGGAAAATATTTGTCGCCATGTCGAAAGTGAAGAAAATAAATATCGATATCAGGAAGGGGAAATGGATCGAATTTCAGACGATCTTTTTATCAATACTTGTGACAGCTCAGATGAAGAACATGATAGCGAATAAAAGCAAAAAACAGAGGACTACTACTTATTCCATTTCTTAAGGGTATGTAATTTTATTAAATTAAGAGAAAATTATTCTCCTTTTGTTGCAAATGCAATTCCATGTTCTCGATAATTCATCTATACACCGGTACGGTATGACACCTACTTTTTCTTAGGTAAGTAAGTTCTAAATTTTTACATAAATACATAAATATATTGTTTATCAAATTCCAGTTGGACGTAAACGAGGACGAGCCGGAGACTGTGTCGGTGCGGCTGCTGGAGATGCTGGGCAACGTGAAGTACCGGCCGCCAGCGGGACAAGAGCCCCCGCAGTTCCGCGCGCAGCTGCTGGCCGGCGCCGCCTCCGCCGTGCACCATGCGCTGCACTGGCTGCTGACACACAAGGACCAGGTCAAGGACACCGCCTATCTAGCCAAGTATGTTTGTATAGTTGGCTTAGTAAAACTTGTTTTACTCAACTACGTCTCAATTAATGTCCGTTACGTTGTGTGCCACAGCCATTTTACGCAGAGTTTTTGTGAACTTACAATGTTACCAAATTGTCTGAGAATCTTTAAAAATGACGTCGAGTTTTCTTTTCGTTTTTTTTATTCGAGTAAATGTGTGGGCAGAATATGTGGTCCACAAGTGTTTCAAAAAGAAACTTTAAATTGATGCGTGAGCACTCTCCCTCAACGAACAACCTCTACTGACCACTAATTACTTCATTTATTTTTTGATAAAGTATAAAAATAACTCGGTCGAGACGGCCAGTTCTTAGGGCTCCCAATGACTTTGTGGTTGGTTCGAGTATCATAGCTAGCCCGCACTTTACTTTGGCAACAGTTGCCACAATGGCCAGCGACTAGGTCATCTCATCATAACATTTAATAATTATAGCAAGCAACAAGGCACATTATTAAAATGACGTCGACAATCGATGAAATCTTACACTACAATACATGGTATTTCTAATTTTCGTAACTCTTGTAGCTTTCAAGCTCTTATCGTGACAAGGCAAACAGTACTTACCCCTCGTATTGTAATCTACTTGGCACTGCATTTCCTATAAATTTTACTTGTCCTCTCTGCCTTAGGCAGAGAGCCAAATATTGAATACGAGAATGAATATTTCAGAATCCTAGTTATACATGAATTTAACACTAACTCTGAAAGGTACGAGTTACTTTATTCGGGATTTATGTAAGTTGCTCACAACTTCTACCCTCCTGAGGCAACCCTGAATCGTCGCAATAGATTATTTTATTCACATTTGCAGTAATTGGATGTATTTAAGTAACAACCAGGGACAACTAGTTTACCTTACTGCCAGACCAAACGTAATTAAGTTACGGCGGTAGAAGGTAACCCCGAAGGTTTCGGGCGCCTATGGTCAAGGATTAACTACATCATTGTCAAAGGTCGAGTAATTAAAACAACACACGCTTTGATCTTGGGCTCATCCTTGATTTATTAAAGTTTAAACAAGCGTTTGAAGTCTGAATCATATTTTTTTACTGTAGATAATTGAAGTAGCTGCTAAGTAAATTTATTCAAAGAGTGTTAGCTTAGTAAGTAGTGAAACTGAACGGCGAATACAGAAGACGTGGGAAGATTAAAGCATTATTTATTATGTATAAGTACCTATATTATATCTCAATTAAGGGCCAATTAATATACGGAAAGATCCGTCGTTACGATCAATCTGAATCGATATCGTGACGATTGAAATTTGGATGCGATATTGCCACTCACGTACAATCCATCGTTCGATTGCAGTCTGAACCCTATATAGTATAGGTATATGGCACCCTTTACTCTTTCAGATATTTAAAGATCCCAGATATACCTACCGACGTCGCCCGGAATAACACGGTTCAAGACTTGCTTGACTTGTATCAGAACCTGATAGATGAGTTCAAGGAGGTCCATAAGCGGACTCGAATGCTGCAAAAGGAAAATGCGTCAGAAATTATTAATGATATCAAGGAGATGGCGGTCGAGCGAGACATTGGTGAAGCATTACTTACTGGCATCGGTTTAGATGGAAAATGTCCTGGCGACTTGAGTGATTTATGTTCTAACAGGCAAAATTCTTTTGCTTCCAGTTATTAAACGATTGGAGAACGTACAAGTTAATTTAATTGACGTTGGAAATAAGGAGGAACTGATGAACATAAGCAAATCTCTGAGGGTTCAACAGGAAATGACAAAGACTTTGGAATATCAGGTATCCGGAAAACTTAACACACCGCGATAGTTTTGCTTCGCTCACTAAACTGAAGCCCTGGCCAAGATGCATTACGCTAACTGGCGTTTCATTCTTTTGGTTTTTGAGCCAATCGCGTCACAAGTAGATCACGTGACTCTTCGTATCACGTCGTCTAACAGTGACGCGATTGATTTAAAGACGAAACGAATAGAAATGTTAGTTAGCGTAATGCATATTGTCTAAGGCCTGATCAGAAGATGATTTTCACATCCTTGTTTATTTAATGTGCCATTCCGGTTTAGTTTGTTTGTATAAAGTTCACTGTATTAAAATCAACTTTGTATTATTATAAGTACTTATTAGTACGTAACACTGTTCTTTAAGCTGGTATTTTATCTGTGAGACACGACGAATTACCGTTATTGGCTTATTATCAACAAAATTGTAGCAAAATCATTTCAACAAAAAAAAAAGTTGGGATAATTGATTTTAAATGAAACCGTAGTCAATACATTCATATGTCGCAAATTCGCATTCCAGATTTACATTTCTAAATTAAACTCTAGCTGTCACGTTTCGTATTGAAACCAGTTGTGCACGTGGACAGCTAACGGCAAAATATACGAACGAATAATTTTACTTAGATAGTGACATAATCATGTTCGGTAGGCACATTTATTTGTACGGTCGTAACAAGGGTATGTGAAACCACTCTTCATAATTTAGCCGAGTATTACAGCGAGCGGCTTCACAATCCTCTTAAATGATGTTTTTTCAAGCTATTCTTGGTAGGTGAGCTAAGTATTTGTTTTGTTTTTTTCTAGTACGAAACCCAACAGTCGCAACTAAAAACCGCTACTGATCAACTAAAACGATACTTAAACGTGATTCACGGCCAGAGCGCAACACCTAAGACGGTGAACGACGTGATCAAACACCTGAACGAGGAAATCCAGGTACAGCGCCCTGTTAAAAAAATAAGAGTCATTGTAACGTTGACAATGCGGTAACCGGTCACAGTCAAGTTTTACCCTGTCGAATATTTTCTTAGCACGGTAAGATGAGAGGAGCTGTGGAGTCAACATTAACATTAAAATTCAACTCTTACTCATACTCATTTGTTTATTTAATTCCAAAATGCTTTTATATTCGCCCTGAGCCCATGAGTAAAGCTACTCAGCTATGAAAGATTACGATTATAAAAAATATAGTTTCATATACAAATTATTTAATGATGTAATGAATATCAAAAGTTAAAGTTAATACCTATATTTATTATAAAAATAAATAAATGCTATTGAATAAACGAACGAGTATGAGTATGAGTAAGAGTTGAATTTTATGTTAATGTCGACCCCACAGTGCCCTCATCCCTCATCTTACCGTGCTATGAAAACTCCCAACCGTAGGTTATAATAAACCATTATATTTAACCATAAAGTGAATTATCAAGCTATGATATCAAGGTGTTTCATTATAGTACTTTAAATAATTCCCGCATGACCTAGTTTCATAAGTTACTTTTAATACCAACGTTGCTTCACGTTCTCTACTAATGAAATCATTTTATTAATATTTTTATAGCTTAATAGCTACCTCGTAAAAGAAAAACTGCCGCAGGAAAGTGCGCACCTACAGAAGGAATTAAATATTATGCAAACAATAGCCATGGAGCAGCATCCCACGAGGTCGGATCTGCTGACGGCCCAGGACAAGGTAATACCTAACGTAATGACTTAGGGCCACTTGCACCAAAAATGTAACACTGGGTTAGGACATTAACTCGAGTTAAAATGACAGTTTCCGTATGAATCTGACGTTTACTCAGTCGAGGTAGTATCTTAACCCAGTGTTAAATGTTTGGTACAAGTGGCCCTTATTAGTATGTATTACTTAACTGTCTGACTACTATAAATCAAAAACGTATATATGTAGGTAGTTTGATTGTTCTGTACAGTCAACGTCATAAATAAGTGATCATTTATGTACCTTGTCGCTTTCAATCGTTTCACAATTTTGTATGACATTTCAAACATGACGTTAAAGTGACAAGGTATATAAATGATCACTTATTTATGACGTTGACTGTACATTCAATATAAGAATACCGGATTGCATGTCGTTTTTAGGTACCTAAAGATTTATAATAGCGATATAATGGCGGATCCAAAGACGTCGTTAACGTTAAGTTTGAATATGATGTAAATAATCAAGGCAATCCAATTTGAACTGTATCGCAATGGGAATAAAGTTTATTTATGATCATGAACTAAAATTGGCAATATCGAACAAACTTTTATTGGGGTAATACCGGATGGATTTTACACTGGTTGAGTTACCGCGCTAAAAACTTTTTTCTCGATATTAGTAGTATTAGACCGCGACAGATTTATGAAATTTGGCGTTATTGGTTAAAAAATAACCATCTCTCAGGCCTGAATATCGGTATTTTTTGATAATCAACGGTTTCTGTTTTGTACCTGTGCAAATTAAACATATACTTTTTTAAGAATGTGGCGAATAATTTGCTATTAACGGGTAATACCGGATGGAGATGTAAAGGCGCTTCTAATGCTCAGAAATTAAAGTATCTAGAAGCAATATGTCCTATCTTATCCGTTCTGTAACATATATGAATTTAAGCCATCAATTAAATGTACTCATCAAATGTTTTTGTTTTCGTTTTTAGCCTTTAATAATAAAGTATGTTAATTGTTAAATTGAAAACATTGAAAAAAACCGCCATATTAATTAGTGTTTTTGGCCCCAATCTGATATACACCCACATACATAGACTGCTAGAATCATAACCCTTCCTTTTGGCTTTGCCGTGGTCGAGTAAAAATAACGGAACGAAAATTTGATCAACAAAAAAGGTTTTCCTACATACTAAATTTGTTTCTCAGCTAAAGTTGCATAGTTTAGATTCGCATGTAAAAACTTGTGTCTATTTTTAACTAGACATGCATCTGAGTATTATTTTCTAACTATTACTATGCACAAAGTACTGTAAATGTTTATTTAAGGTAAAATTCAACCCTTGAAATCACGTAACAACTGGTGTTGCGTTTCTACTCGACATAAAAAGGTCAAATACGGCTTTTTCTGAACCAAAGATTTCCTTTAGCAGGATTCATCTTTGGGTTCCTGAGATGTTTTTAAGAACCACTTCTTGAGCTGGAGCCGCGCATATTTTTCATGCAGGTGGGGAGAGAGTGGGTTTTCCGCCCCGGCGATGTCTGAGGTTAATAACTGTTTAAGTATAGGTACTAAGACAAGTTTGGTATGATTTTTAACTTGACCAAAGATGTACAATTCAATTCCGGTATCGAAATTGCATCACTCTATAGTGAAAAAAATCAATTATCACTTTCGAAGATGAGGCTGAATTGGATCCAGAGGTATTCGGCGAAGTAAATAACTTTTTTATGTAATAAATACCTTTTTAAACAAATTATTGCGTACCTACTTAATTTATTTGATATTATTAAGTTAAATTTTCTTTGATATTACGGCACGATTTGGCCTAAAACGGAATGCGTAACCATTACTTATATTTTTTTACTTATCATGTGACGACGCGCTGGCCTAGTTGGTAGTGACCCTAGCTACAAAGCTAGCGGTCCTGGGTTCAAATCCCGGTAAGTAAGTAAGTGATTATCGAGTACCTACCTACTCGGTGAATTGGTTCGTTTGGTTTTGTTTACATATTTTGCAAGTTCTCTTGACGGCGACTTTAAGTGTAGGTTTTTGGGAGTATAAGTAATTTACATCTTTGATTGCGGATTCCATTGCAAAGTTTACGGTGCTCCGGAAATCAAAATATGTATCTCTTGAACTTACTTGAAAATTCAAACAATTCTAACTTGGTTTCAGATTTACTTATATTTATTCTCAATTTAACTAATGTAAATTCCGAGCTCTGTAAGTATGCAAAAGTAAGTCTCGCTTTGCTTTAATTTGTCCCAAAGTTGATCAAAATGTATTCCGTCTACAAAAATGAAGTTCTATTTACCCAGAAGGTAAGTGATATTGCTAGAATGTTGGTTTTGTTTGTTCATACCATATATACAAGTATATTATACATATATGTAGTCTGATATGTATTGTTTGACCATGAAATAGTTCACAGTCTTACCGGCGAGCGAATAACTTCTCGATTACAGCCGTATTGTAATACAAAAAATAAATAAAGGATCTAAGACTGTAATCCCGTTATCGGGACAAACAATTTATTAGGTTATTATTTACCTTCCTTAATCGTCAAACACTTTTGAACAATTATAAAACCACTAACCATTCTATTAAATGGTCGGTGGAATTAACAATAAGGATTAAGTCATCTTAGTATAGATAGATGGATAGATAGTAGAGGCGGGGAAGAAATTAATTGCAGAAAGTATTATGATTATGACCGTATTGTGACGTGTAAGTAGGTACTTGTCTCAAACAGACAAGGAAATCATTTTGATAAAAACTCCAGTGAAAATGAGTTCGACAAAAGTTTATTTCGCATCTAAACCCGTCAAGTACGAATCAAACAACAAACCGAGGGTTCCGTACCATCCTTAACATGAACGTATCCCTAATTCCAACCAATAACAAGAATAAGGGGAATATTTGTCTCAGATGTCTTACTATTTCTTATTACAAGAGTACATCATTATGATGTACGGATGAATGTTTACCATTAGGTAGGTACGTTGTAAAACGGACCCTTGTAAAAATTACCATAAGGGTACAGTGCGCGTTAGTGCAATGACTTCGCATTACTTTGCAGATGAATGCAGCTTCAAAAAATGCCTTTTTTTATATTTTATACAGTATTTTATAAAGTAAAATCGTTGTATGTACTTTGGCTTCGTAGATTGCAGTAGTAAACAGCGAAATCGAGCAGTTGGTGCAGCGCCGCTTAGCAACGATGGGACCCCAGGAAGACAAGTTGGCCCCTTTTCGGCAGCAGGCAGCCGTTATCAGACGCAACAAGGAGGCTAGCGCCGCGCGCGCCAACGAGTTGGCAGCCGCACTGCGTGAGCACGAGGCCACGTTGGCTGACCTGCAGTCACAGGTACATTTGGGGCAGCTCAAGAATTGAACTTAAATCTTAGCTGATGTATCTGACTGCTTGTTAGGCTCGTATGGAATAGAGAAGCTTATCCACAACAATCACAATCTTGTTAGAAGTGACCAAGATTTTTGGTGCAGTCACAGGTACAGTAAGCTTCATAAGTGCATGGACAGATTGCAAACAAATTCCTATGAGGCAAAACATTACGCCATCTATCTGGTCATACTGTAAGCTGAGTTATCTATGATTTACACTAGTTCAGTAATATTCTACTAGATGGCGTTGAATTACCTTAAATATGAAAAACTTAATTTCCGCTTACCGCAGATTAAGTAAGCACGACACGTTCCTATACTTTATTATTATTTAGTGACAGCCAATGTTCCGAATGTTCCGATTGTTTCGAATCTCCAATCCAATCTTATTACAAATTTCAAATACAAAAACATTCATCACAGATGTAATTGTATCGATTGGGTTCGAACCCGCGAACACGGGGACTGCGAGTGATCCCTTATGCCACTCGACCGTCGAACGTTTAATTATATCTTCGAAATTAAGTATATCTTTGTTTACTTATACGGCTTATTTCCCAACAAATATATTTATATTAACACTTAGGGTAGTCTGAAGATTAATAAATACCTGTTAGGATTTCACAAAGACTCCTGCTCGTTCTTTCGTTCGCTGCTTCTTTGTTTCCTCTTTGGTAAATATTCACTGTTGTTCGATCATTCGATTATAATGAGTTCTCGTTGTAATATTGACATGGTCAAGAGAGCACAAATAATTGCTTTCTACAATGAAGGCAAAAATGTGTCGGATATTGCTCGAGATACCGGTGTAAACGTAAGTAACTAGTTTTTTTTGTATTGTCATGTTTATTTCTCAAAAGATTTACAAAATCACTTCCTTAGAAAACAATATTGTTATCTTTAGGAGTAGAGGCCAGTTACACTAAACTTTGTTCATTCTTTGGTTATCGATAGGATTATTGTTCAGGATAAAATCTCCCTAATAAACATTTGGTCTTAGAAATAAAAAAGATCGTAAAATTTAACATTAATTATAGCGAGTGATTTTTTAACTGGTTCGATTCCCGGGTGAGACAAGAATAATTTTGAAAAATATTTTTTTTCCTCTTTTTATATTTATACACCCAGCAGAAGCCATAATGATGTGTTTAATAATATGTCTTGTATAATAAAAATGACTAATTTCTAATAAATTACTTACTATTATGTATTCAAATGTTTGATTTTTGCTACAGCGGAAAACGGTTGTTTTATGGGTACGAAGATACCAAGAGGAGGGAACTTTACTCCAACGTCAAAGATCGGGTCGACCACGTCTCATAGACACACCGCAGCGTCAAGCCATGGAACGCGAGTATGAGGAAAATGGTTTCATACCGACGAACCATTACGCCGGCTTATTCGGTACGAGTGCGGGCACTGTTCGTCGTGCTCTTCATGGCGAGGGTTTGCATTATCGGAGGCATGCCGTCAAACCTTTACTTACGGAGAATCATAAAAGAGCACGGTTGGAGTTCGCTACACAGTACTTGAATTTCGACTGGAATGGTGCAATCTTTACCGATGAAAAAACTTTTAAATCAAGCCAACATGGTCGTTTAAGTTTGTGGCGTCGGAATAATACGCGATACGATAGCGGACACGTAGTGCCCAATATGGAATCTGGTCGTATAACAGTGAACATGTGGGGGTGGATGAGTTCAGCCGATCCAGGTGAGCTAGTCAGGATACCTAGTCGAGCGAATAGCGCAAACTATGTGGATGTGCTGGAACAGACCATGTTGCCTACAGTACGAACCGTATATCCGGAAGAAGAAACGCCGCTGATTACATTCGTGCAGGATAACTGTCCGGTGCATCGTTCGCGTATCGTGCGGGAGTGGTTTGGCCAGCACAACAACATCAGCGTTATTCCTTGGCCTAGCAGATCGCCGGATTTGAATCCCATAGAAAATTTATGGGGGATTATTGTCCAACGCTGGGAAAACCAGAATGAGCGAACTCCAGAAGCGTTGGAGGCTCACTGTTTAAAAATATGGGACAGTATCCGGGGTTCAAATCTGTGCAAGAATCTCGTCGACTCAATGCGCTTCCGCTTGCAAGCTGTCATCGACCAGAACGGAGGTTATACTAGTTACTAAATTGAGTTTGAGGTTTAAATATCGTTCATTGAATACAAGACAGACACATTCCAAAATGAGTCAGTGTTGGATTTTAAAATTAGAAGCGGTTCATATAAGATTTTCAATGCAAGAGCAAATTATTTTGGAATGTGTCCGTTTTGTATTCAATGAGCGATATGTAATTTTTGATAAAACGCAATATGTGTAATAGAATTGAATGTTAGTGAATATGTTTACGTTATTTTAGTTTAAGCGCGCTGCACAGCATGTTTGTATGCCGAGAAGCATAAAGGGACATAATTTCATAACTGTATTAAAGATCTATATGTATAAACCTATGCTGGACAAACAAATAAATGATTTATGATTTGAAAATGGAGACCGGGTTACACCTAATTTAACTCAATATTTAAAACAAAACCTAAACCCATTTTTTTTCTATATCTTTGTGATTATTAATTTTTACCTTATTTTATATACTTAAGGTCAAACCAAATACACTAGCGTACTCTTAGCTATTCGTACTTTCAATAATTGATAACTAAGGTAAGTGATAAAAACTGCAATGTAAAACATACCAGCACCTAAGCGTATAACCTTTATGGCAACCCGGTCTCCAGTTTCACATTATACTTACCACTATATGTTACTTTGGTAAAGCTTCAATCCACTTTCCGATTTCGGAAACGAATACTTAAGCTATTACCTCAATACGGTTGGTGGTTGTTTTATTGTTAAAAACTTACGGTGTTATTAACAAACATGTCGTTGAACATGTGTTTATCAAATGTCAGTTCATAGAAATCTGTCATTTAAGACGTGTCTGAAGTGTCTAACTTTTTTGTAATAAGTGATAGTTAACACCGTTAATATCGTTAACAGAATATTGATTTTGACAATTCGTCTTAACTTTTTTTTCCTTCTTGCATATTGTTGTCAATTAAAAATGTATTAAATGTAAAGTAAGTGAACCACAATTATTTCTATAACCACCAACCATTATTCAATGCGATTACTGGTTTATTGTAAAATAAATAAATATATGTTTATCTTGAAAATCAAGTTTCATCATTTCTGGTTAAAAATAATTATTTTTTAAATAAATAAATCGTTAAATCAAACTAGAATCAATAATTTTATCCCGTAATATTAAATTGTAATAAAAAATACTTTCTTGCCCCAGTCATATTTGAACTCCCGTCCCGTGGAATCATATCGCGATTCAGGCGAGGCGCCGACCTGTTAAGCCAGCAACTCATTCAGACGAACGGTCGAATTATCGATTCAGATAGTAAGAAGTAAATAATTACATTGCTACACCTTTAAACAATAACTAAACTAGGGTCGTTAACAGCGCCATCTAGTTCAATTTTTGAGAACGTGATCTCAACGGCGCACACGATTATCGTCGTTAAGGTGTCCATGCACTTATGGAGCTGACCGTACACTTAAGACAACGCCGGCAGCAGACAGGCATTACCAATGTTTGGGCAAAAAACTTTTCCCAAAGTATCATACCACCACACCACCAGCAGACAGTTGTCATCAGGTGCAAAGACTTTGACAAGCGGTAAAGTATGAAGGAAGGTCAGGTCATTGAAAAAAAACATGCTCGACGCTGTCCGCCTCCACACGCAGCGTCGACGGAACCGGTATTTTTATACACAAAGGCTTTTCTATAAAGGGGTATGCCTCAATTTACTCATACTCCATCGATGATAAATATAACTAACATATTGGTATACCAATATTGATAACGGCCGTGAATATACTGATAACAATTTCACTAAATTCCGGATTTCTGAGTAGTTGAGACTACTAAATTGATCTTAGTTATTCTGAAAACAAAACTATAGTTTGAAAGTAGCATTACATTATACACGAACACACACAAGTGTAAAACATTGATGTATAATTAGCGTTGTTTATTGAATACGGGAATGGGTGTGACTCGTCCTTGCGAGAGCCCCTGCCCGGGCTACTCCTAAGCTTCATTAACTATTAAACGCATCTACGAGGGGTTTAACCTCGCACAATCACATACCGTTGTTTATTTTTACTCAAGCTAATAAATGTAGGTACGAGAATCAGGAGAGAGCGAATTTGTGGGTATGAACTTTAATCACAGTCTTACACCTCATACCTACTCGCACGTCCTCTAAAAAAGAGTCGTAACATAAAAAAAGGTATTTTGAGAGAATTGCATTTAAAGTTTTTTTTTCTTCTTCGTTTATTGTGAATGTTTATTAATAGTTTATATTTTTTTTAAAACACACTACCTACTGTAAAATGTACTTAACTCTAATATTAGTTAAATAAAAATTGTGTCGTCATACATTATCATTTACCTATAAATATTGTAGTTACAAATTATTATCATCACAATTCAACACTAGTGTTGTATTTATTTTACTAAATTGTTTTCTTAAATAATAGTTAAATCCTTAAGGAGTATAAATAAGTCCAAAGAGACTTGTGGTGGATAGGTACAATAAAGGAAATGGCACATGAAACTTTATTTACAGCATAACTTTTAAATCACTTTTGAACACAATCTTTGAACTTGAGATAAATGGACGTTAACCCACATAAATATCTCAACGTACAATAACAATATTAGAAAAATCTCAAATAGCTTAATAGTTATCATTTACATTGCATGGCACAATCAAAATCACAATGCTACATAACAAAATCAGTTTTAATTTGTAGATACGTATGCACCTACTTAGAAATGTAACCATAGCCGCGTTGTGACTTCTTTTACTAACCAGAATTATCACATTTACTGAAAAATAAATCCTTTAGGATTAGAACAATTTCTATGAAAAAGGAACATAAATAAGTCGTAAGAGACGACTAAGGGAATAAAGGCTTGCAGTACTGTTAGGCGATGGGCTTGCAACCTGTCACTAATACACTGGTAAACATCTTAGCCTGATTGTGCAAAATGTGGTTACAGAATTATCAACAAGTTTTTAGGGTTGTTGGAAATTCTGTAGCTCTGCCTACCCCACTCTGGGAATGAAGGCGTGAGTTTATGTATGTATGTATGTAGGAACATAAATTGAACAAAAATAAATTCTAAAACACCTTAGAAACATTCAAAATGGTAACTCAAATAGGTACATTAATGAGCCCTTTAACTTAAACTTAAAACGAATACAACCCCATTGTTGTGTCTCAACTCTCCTAAAATATGTAAGTATTATAAAAAATAACTAAAAATGAAGAATACTTCAGTCTTCTTCGACCGAATTAAAGTAAGGGACTATTAAAATCACAATCTTGTCAATATAGTTAAGTGTAATCAGTCATTAATTAAATAAATACTTTACTGGGTAGATAACTTCAATAGAATCTTAGAACAATGTAGGTGCTTAACTATTTATCACATTGAATGAATGATTAGGGAGGTACCTATTACTTAGACATAATAAATTATACATTTTCAAAAAATGAAGCATAAATATTGAATATGTGATGTTTCTTAATAAGAATTAGAAGATCTTTTTTTATTATCTTTTATTTTTGGCCTAGACCTGTATGCTTTTTGAATTGTTACATTTTGGATATTGCTTTTTCGTATGACGGTTTTTTCCACAAAATCTTCATCACTGTAGGAATACTTTATGTAGGCTTTAGTTTGATGTTTTTCTTTGTTTTTGATCTAGACACGTAAGCTTTTCCTGAGTTTCTTATTTTTTTGCTTCGTTACTAAGCCATTCGTCCTTTCTTTCTACCCTCGCTTCAACAAACTATTATCTTCTGCAGTCAATTAATTATTTGGTTGATCATCAACATGTTCTGGAGCTTGATTTCAATTATTTTTGCTCAAATTGCTCGAATCCCTCGATATATAGTTTGGATCCTTTACCGAGTCATCATCGTCTTCTGAAAATACTGCCATAGTTGGCTCGTCAAAAGATTTGAAGCTGCAATGAGGTGCATTATCCATTACACTGACGGTAGCTGTATCATCCATCGCTGAAGTAGGAGCTCCATTATTTCTGTATTTTACAAAATATTTAGGTTTATGTAAAAGTATATTTAGTACAAGAATTGGTATTTTCAGTGTTTTCGTTATTAATTACAAGTTGGAACTTCCTAGCTCTACTGTCTCGGAATTTATCACACATTATGGGATCCTGAAATAAAAATATTAATTTAATAAAATACAACACTATAATGGTAAAACAAAATGATGAGCTAAAGATTTGGTACAATATAGTCGCAAATTATGATATAACAATGATAACTTTAGAATCACGAAATATTTAAATGTAGAATAGAATTATATTATACTTTCGACACACAACGCATGATTGACTAATGTAAAAAAGTGACATAATATATTATATGGCTGTATACTGCAATTGGCAGAGTGCAAAGCGGGTGGAGGGGGTAGCCTAAACGATCACAGCGCTCGCTACGGCTAAAATTGTCATTTTTGTCGCTGACTTGAGCTGTCAAATGCATATTGCAGTAAACATTTTCTAATCGTATTTGAGATAAAAATATGGTCCTGGTAAGATAAAAGATAAAAGATAAAAGATGTTTATTCAGTAATTAGGCCGCACGGGCACTTTTACACGTCAAAATCTACCAGCGCTTCGCAAGAGACCACTGCTGAGAAGAAACGCCGCAAGAAACTCAACAGTCAGTCGTTTTTTAAAACTTATGATATTATACAATTATAAAGCTTAACCTAGCATGATATAAAACAATGAATTTAACATAAAATAAAAATAAAAATAAAAAACATTCAAGCGTAGCTTGTGCAAGAAAATGTGTCAAAACTAAGAATTTTCATAGGGAGTAATAAGTAGTAGTAATAAAAAAAAATTTTTTGTATAAAATATGTATATATATTAAAAAATATATATATATACTTTCCTATGACAGTGCAAGACAACCACCACATACAAAGTTTCGATACATTCTCCTACAGAAACCGTGTCCCCTAGACAATATACAATATTTACATATTTTTATGCCTATTTTACTAGTCAGTTATTTAGGTGTTTAGTTAATTTTAGGCCAAGCATTTTTATCTGTTAGATAGTCCTCGACCCTATAGTAAGCCTTAGACATCAACGACTTTTTCAAGTAACTTTTAAGTACTGGAAATGGTAACTTTAAAACTGAGTCAGGTAATTTATTATAGAAAATAATGCATTGACCTACAAATGATTTATAAACCTTACGGACACGAAATTTTTTAATAGCAATTTTATTTTTATTTCTTGTATTCAAATTATGTAGGTATATCACAATTCTTAACAAAAGAGTCTTGATTTTTAATGACATAAATTATATTCTCATAAATAAATTGTGACGCTACTATTAAGATACTAATTTCTTTAAATACTAATCTTAAGGAATCACGGGAGTTAAGGTTATATATAGAACGAATGGCTCTTTTTTGTAACACGAATATAGTCTGTATGTCAGCAGCTTTTCCCCAAACCAGAATACCGTACGACATAACACTATGAAAATAACTATAATAAACTAAGCGAGCTGTCTCAACATTGGTAAGTTGCCTGATTTTTCTAACAGCATAAGCTGCCGAACTTAATTTGCCTGCTAGTACTGCTATATGGGGACTCCATTGTAAGTTTTTATCTATAGTTATCCCTAAGAAAAGCGCCTTATCTACCATTTCCAAACACTCATCATTTAGAAATAAACTGGATTCTACTGGTCTAACATTAGGCAAAGCGAACCTAACACATTTAGTTTTTTTAGCATTGAGTAGCAAATTGTTAGTAGTAAACCAATTAAGTACTTTACCTAGCGTGGCATTTATCCTACTGTAATCGACGGATTTTCGTTCTACCTTGAAAATTAATGATGTATCATCAGCAAATAGCACAATATCACAAAGGTTATCTACCGTGCGCGTAAGATGTGTTGTTGTGAATTGTAATAACACCAAGAAGAATAGCGACTGTAAATTTTACCAATTTCCAAGACCATTGTGGAAACAAGACCAAAGAAATAAATGGATATTTGCCGTAAGAAAAAAACGTAACCCCGTTTTAGTCACGAGTAGGCTCATTTCTCACTGAAAACAACAATTTTAATATCATTGGCAATAATGTTACTGACTACCATTGTCCAAAATTGTGTAATATAGTAAAATACACAGGATTTCATTAATATTTTTCACAATATTTACTTACTTCTTGTTTAACAGCGGTGACAATATTGTCCATAATGGCCGCCTGTCACGTGGCGCTGTCGTCGCGCTCGGTCCCAATAGGCACAAACAAAAGTAGTGTTTTACACTATAAAAAATTGACATAACCTGTGATATGACTCTTATTTACATTCAGTATCATAAAAACACAAACAAATCTTTATATAAAATAGTAATATTCTATCTTAAGACTGTTTTGTACAAATAAAGTATGTGATAAAATGTGTGAACTTACCTGCAATAAAGTCGCATAATAGCTTATGACGGTTTTCACCCGCACCGACACGCGTGCGCCTGCGGCAAACACTGTTAGGGCACTGTTCACGTGACGGCGTGTCAATGTCGCTCCGGATCAAACAGACACAAGCGCCCTCTATCCGCGATGTTTTGAGAAAAAAAGAGTGGATTTTTTTGTATCATTGGTTAATATTTGCACTTTTTACAGGATGTGCGTAGTAGTTTTTTAGTTATTTAGTTCAAGTACCCCGGGGTACTTGAACTAAATAACTAAAAAACTGTTTGATCTTTTGTGAAGCCATTTTAGCTTTTTAGGGTTCCGTAGTCAAACTAGGAACCCTTATAGTTTCGCCAATTCCGTCCGTCCGTCCATCCGTCCGCATCCTAGCTCAGAGACTCTTAGTACTAGAAAGCTGTAGTTTGGCATGAATATACAGATTACCCACGCCAATAAAGAGGTAAAAAAAATCTTGTTTTTTTTTATATTTACCTCCCCTACGCCTAACGTGGGGAACTATTTTTTTTCTTGCCTACTCCATAGGGTGTCGGTGTTTAGGTCTTTTAAAAATATTGCGGGTTTGTATAAATATTTTTTCGATTAAGGGATCCGTTTATGAAATATTTAGCGTTAAAGCGCAATATTTTGTTAGTCTGTTTTTGTTACAGCCAAAAGTATAAATACAAAAATACTGAAAAATATCTTAAATTAAAGCACATAGGTATAATCAATTTAACAGGAAAACTATCACGACTAAGTAGCCTTCATTGGTTCTTGAGTTACAAATGGTTTAAATGTTTATACCTACCTACTTACCTACCGAAAACTTATTTTCAGTGTTGGTAAACTGACCGCGACCTATGTCGATGTATGGGGACAGTTTTCCAACGGCAAATTTAAGTTTGTCGCGAGGTCTAATTTGTTTGTAGTAATGGCTTCGGAACCCTACACTGAGCATGGCCCGACATGCTCTTGCCCGGTTTTATTAATTACGTCAATGTCTCTTTTTCTTTAGAATTACGACATTATAGGTACCTAAGGTAAGTCACCAATTACTAAGAGTTGTAAGTACTCGTCATTAAAAATTAGTTACTAATACTTAACAATAGATATTCTTTTGTTTTGAATTATATTAATTAGTAAAGCTTTTCAGAGTACCTAATTATTAAAAAGTTAGGGCGAGTAATTTATAGCCTAAATTAATGAAATAATTTTACTTTGACTCCCTATATTAACTACCAAATCAAGCGGCGTACAACTGCTTCTGCTTACCCTTTTGTGTTTCGATTCGGGCGATTGAAAAATAATATTACAATATGCTTTTTATTTATTACCAGAGTTTTCCAGCGACTTTGTCCTTGTACAAATTCGACTGTTATTCTTATGGGAACTGTCATAATTTCCGGAATCCTAACCTTTAATACAGGACACCGATTCCGTTCAGCCGTTTAACACGTGATTGAAAGACAAACATGCAAACATCTAAACAACGAACGCGACGCGACGAGACTCAATACTCTGGTTGGTAGCCTTAGGTACATCTGACTACGAATATAGCGGTCCTGGGTTCAAGTCCCGGTATGGACAAATATTTGTGTGATAAGCGCGAATATCGGTTCCTTAGTTTTTGATGTTTTCTATATAATTATAATAATTATGAATTTGTATATATACTCGTAAGTATGTTTATCGTTGTCTAGTTACCCATAGGTAGCACAAGCCTCGAGCTTAGTTTGGGACTAGGTAAATATGAGTCAGATTGTCCATTGATATATATTTTTCACGCCACTGCTCGGAAATGTGGCGAAAGATGGTCTGTTCTTGGTCCCCAAAACAATCGATAGTTGTACATTGAATGAGCAGGCCTACTATGAATTTAAACAGACCAACTATGTTAACATTGTTGGTCTGTTCCATTGACCAATAACATCGGTCCGCTGATCACTAATTCGACCAATCAGAACACACTTTGTGCTGCATATGAAATTAAATTGGCCAATGAGAAGTCGTTTTATTTTTTTAATAATATTCATCCCTTCACGGATAGGCAAAGGAATCAGATTCCATACAGCCATATATGTCTGCTTTTAATTATCTGAAATAAAGTTTTTGTCACGGTGAGAGTCGTCAGTTTAAAAAAATATTAATGTTCCCGGCAAGAATATTTCGTTATCCTTTAATAATTGTCCTAACGCTAATATTAATATCTCGTTTAATTAAACAAAAATGTATTATAAGATATTTTTTTTATTTCCTCGCAGTAGTCGTGAAAAGCACTGTGTTAAGCCTCGGCCGAAAGTGCAATAGATGGACTCGTACTTTGGAGGGCCTCCGCTACGCGTCGGCCCTCGAACTAACTCGTCCATCTATTGCTTACTTTCTAACCTCTACAACAATGTACTATATTTAAACATCTGAACATCCGACACTCCTCACAAACTTCACATTTATTATTTTAGTATGTTGGATAATAAACATTTTTTCTTCATTTAATCATAGGATATTTGGTCGACTCACAGTTGGTATTTGTTTAGTAATAATAATTTCCAGGGACCTATTTAAAGGTAACTGAGAAGTGTGTTTTGTTTTCACGGAGGACGGCTCGCTTTAATATTATTTCGCTCACGAGTCACGAGTGACGAGCATGAGTAGCGTCTTGGTAATAGTACACTCGAGATAAAATGTTAAGAGTACTTTAATTATTTTTGAGAAGGCAAAGGAGCACGCTGGCTCGGCAAGTGGGTTTGATGCCCATACACAATTTGAACCTCTACTCAGACTGCAAATGCATTGCTAGCCTTGAGAGTTGAGTGTGACTGCGTATCAAATCAAATATTCAACTGATTCAACTCGGAATAAGAAACTTGAAAAAAATGTATAGTTTGTATATTTTTATTTTGTGTTTGTTTGCATGTCAATTAAATTTGTGTGGTGGGCGTTGATTATGATTTGCTATCATGCTTTGGCAGTACAATCGTAAATTAACATTTTTATTCCCACTTTTATTACAAATACGAAATTTTATGCGTTTATTGCACTTTAACGTCAAAATTAGAATTGTTGTAAAAAAAAGAATATCACGGAAAATATAACAGTTAACAGTCAAGTATCCAATTCTGTGTTAAATTTATTTAATCGGCCAATCAGATTGATGTCAATGGATTGTATTCGAAAGGACATTTATTAATAGACATCTAAATGAAACTGGGAACGAGGAATATATTTTTTCAATCTCCAATAATCGGTCATTAGGCAGAGATCCGGCAGGTTCGACAGAGATAATTCCAGAGATAATTCGAGCTGTCTTCGACCGAGATGACTTCGTTAGCAAATCAATATCTCGTTAGGACTGTTTTTATAACTTTCTCCGCCTCTGTAACAAGTGACTTCTTAGCTAGGCGTTTAGATGATAAATATGAGAATTCCCATAAAGATGCTCCTTGTACTGTTTAGGTCCGACATCTCCTGGGGGACACAGTTCTTAGAGGTGAAGAATTGAAGAAATACGTGAACGCACTGCGCACAAAGAGCACCGTGTACAAACGGCAGCGGGCCAGCCTCTCCACATTCAAGGTAAGTGTTGCGGAACTTGCGGATAATATTACTTGCAAATAGTTTCATACACTTTAAGTTATTCAATTTGGGTGTAAGTAATACTACTAAGTTTCTGATACAGGTCGAGGCGGGTATTCTGACACGTACGCTACATATTTTGAGTGCCACCGATCCCACCGTGGAATTGGCTTTGGTGAATCATAAGAAACTCAAGATAGAGGATGACGATTTAAATGAAAAAGAACTTAAATCTACCGACTTAGCAAAGAAGTCTTTACACGATCTGTCTCAGGTAAAAGTTAGGTTTTTTTACCATTACTCATTAGTAGACCAATTCTGGGTTGATTTATTTATAATTTTCATTTTAGATAGGTTCCTATGGATTAAGGGCAAAGTTTTCTACTATTGTAATTTCACTATATTTTGTCTGCGACTTCGTCCGCGTAGAATTAGTATTCAAAATCTTACAGGAACAGTGTTGTTTTTAGAAATAAAAGGTAGACTTTGTGTTATAATAAGTTATCTCTATTCCAAATTACATCCAAATCAGCCCAGCCGTTTCAGTGAGAAGGAACAACAAACATACGCACGCCGACCCATAAACTTTCGTATTTATAATATTGGACCACCTTGTATGTTTGCTGCCACTTACATACATATAATATAAAAATATCAATTTTAATGTTAGTCAATTAGGTTGACTCTTTTTTTTTACTCGATTCTGCCTGCTACGTCATCTACGTTGATCATCCCACAAGAATAGTGTTTTTTGTGCAGATTTTTTTGTATATACTATATCCCAAATTTACATTTAAGTGTTACATACATATTAACTCACACACATACTCACAAGCTTTTGCAATCATAATATAACTGTGATTTCAGTTGGTAGCCCAAACAGCTCAAAAATTGTCCCAAGTGCGCCAAGAAGTACAACCCCTAGCAGATAAAATAAAACCGATCAAAGAGCAATTCCAATCAGTGCAGCAACAGTACGATCAGAAGAAACGGGTATACGAAGCCACGGCTATCAACATCACTTCGCAAATGGAACCATTCAGGAACCAAGTAAGGGAGTTGACGGACCAACTGAATAGCAAAGAGGACGAATGGAAAAACTTGCGGCAAAAGATAACAAAGGCAGAAAGTTTGCAAGAGGTTGTGATGTTCGAGATGAAAAACTCAATGCAGTCCCCGCGCAGGCCCTCCAAAACGGAGGCTTTAATGAAAAAGGTTGCTGATATGGAACAAATTGTAAAGAATTTGGAGGAGGTGAGGCAACAATAACTTATATTTTTCTATTTTCATGATTTAAAAGTCTTTACTTTTGCCAGTACTAAGTGCCGCGACTCATACTGACGTAAATACAGGTTTTAAGTGAGCTCCAAATCGAATTTATATACCTATACCTATACTCGAATATATTATGTATAACTTACATACATAGGTTCTCGTAAACTGCTTCGGATTATGATCAAAATTGAATTAAGTATGTATTTATTCACTCATTTTGACGCAACTACGAAATTAGAATCAACTGAAACGTATGTATGTACTCTTCTTCTTCAGCGCATATGGGCCCACCGTTGGGCATACGCTGGCAGTAATAGCTAATCAAATATGAACCATGATATATAATGATGGATGATATATGATATATCTTATGAACTCCGAATAAATACTCGAAAATTAACGACAGTTTTTTTTTAAATATCTAATATTTACATTAAAATCCGTTAAGCCGTTTTAGAGCGTAGTCGACACAATCTTTCACAAACCCAAAACGTCAAAAAACCTGAAAACGGGTAATTGTGTTTAGGAATCGGATAAAGCTACCAAGCTTACACTTAATTTGTGCATTCATTTTCAAATCGCAGACAGACACTCAGATTTAAGATATGGCTGCTTCCAGTGGAAAACAATTTAAGGATAATATAATAACTATAAACATAATTTCTTAAAAAAATAAAACAAATTTTGGCACGTAGTACTTACAATGTAAGTAGCTCTTAAAAACGAAATTCTTTTTTGTACCTACTTTCCTTTCTCTCTCTCATAATCTCTTATGACTGTACCTGAACCCGAAAAACTTTAAAAAAGCTTATTACACTTTACTATATTCAGGCTTTTTGTAGTCGCGTTAATAAATCAAATCAAACGGAACACCATTTATTTCAACCATCTTAGTGTCACGTCATATCAAGGCTTTCGATTGGTTAAAACCGTACACCTTCATGGTGATATATTTCAGGAGCAACAGGTGATAAGTTCCCGGCAGGGCGTGGTGGAGGAGCAGACCCGGCTGTGGACCAACACTCTAGACCTGCTGCGCTGCAAGCTGCGCACGCGCACGCAGCCCGCAGTGCGCCAGGGGCGTATGCACATAACGCAGCACTCGCAGATGCTCACGTTGACATAATTTTTGTTACACTAAGTTTCAAATAGAATATGTTACTTACTCACTGAGCATTTTTCTATTAAAAATCATTCTTCACAACACCATAGATATTTTACTACAGTCGATCCATAAGTAATTATTATTATATTAACATCAACGTCTTATCGTGTAGCAGGGAGATCACTTTCTCAAAATTAAATGAAACAGTTTGAGGGGTCGTATACGGTCGAAGTGTAGTTTCTATAAACAATGGTCTGGCAGTAACTTAACCCTGGTGGGAGCACAACAGCATCAATTTACGTCTGCTAAACTTTACGCTTTCGCGCATGCCGCGGGAAAAGACCGGAAAATTTCGTACCCGAATTTGATTTGCGTCCACAAGTGTATGCAGAATTAGATCAGCATATTTACACGAGATCTCAGTTACGTGCGTGTTTTGAATAGGACGTAACTTTACCTTCGTCCGGCGCGAGGCTTGAGGGACGCGAGCGGGACGGGAGTGGGACAAGAGCGGGACGAGCGCGGGTCGAGGCTAACAGGAGGACGAAAATTTGAATACGCTGGGAAAGCCAATTTGAAACCCAAATATTTTGCCATCCTGTTGATAAAATAAGCTCCTCTAAGAGCACCTTTCCAAACGTGATGTTAAGACAATATTTATAAATGTACCTCACGGTGCTCCCCTCTACATCTACGCGAAAAACTAAGTAAAATGTCTCCTAGATTACCGTATGCGATGCATGTCCACCGAGTTTATATCAGATTTACGACTTCGCTGCTTTTTATAGTGATAATCCCCACGGACGCCTCGTATTTTACGAGTCACAACGAGTGTTGTTTATTTCCTTTGCAAAGTTGCGCCAGGCGTATCCTAGCCTACATATTTTGAAAACTAGACTATGTTATTTAAATCTTTCTATTACGCAACAATTTATTTTGAACTTGGATGTAATGAAATGTGGAATATATAAATGTATGGTGGGAGGCAAAAAAATATGGAGGTTTTTTTGGTAAGTAGCATAAATCGGGCTCAGTGCAAGGGTGCAGGGAGCTGCACTGTTTGAGCGAGGTTACAGACGACACTCTGCACCTTCGTAATAAGCGGGCAAAGTCCCGTGAACTAGGATTACATTGCATCTTTATTTTCTTGAAATATGAAGAGCTCCGGTCTTTTTCCCGCGGTACAACATGAAGAGATAACCAAATTTAATAAAAAATTAATCTTGGCAATATAATGGATACACAAATCATAAAATATATTCGTCGTCGCAAAAACGAGAATAGGTGCTGTGTACCAACTTTAATAGTTTAAATGATCTCGAATCATTGTTTGGCTCATTCTAGAATTAAAAACGCTGTGTAATGTAACACATAAGTCTGGAATAAATGTTAAAAATAGGAGCAAATTAACAAAGTTGATTTCCTGTAACCTATTTATTTTTAATCTTAATTGACAAGTGGAGTGACGCGGAAAACCAATTTGCATAGCAAACTAATGTGTATTAGGTAGTGCGATGCTCGCACAGTCCGGTTTGTGGCATTTCAGGCAATCCTATTAAATTGTCGTACGAGTGCGTACAATTGATATGTTTGACATCAAACATCCTCAGCGATTTGATAATCGCGAATTAAAAAATGCAAAAAAATAAACGGGGAGGCGGCACATAGCGTGACCAACGAGTGGAACTCTCAATTTTCAGCAACAAGTTACTCGCACCGCTACTGACTAGCTGGATTCCAGCCTGAGGTGTTATTGTTTTAAAAACGGCTCTCTGTGAAGTGCGCTCACTCGACAGATAAAGCAGGTAAGCTGAGAATGAACGCCCTTAAATGTTTTACGCTTTGACGGGGTAAAATATACTCGCAGGTTTATAATTGATGCGTCGAGTTCAACAGAGAGTTGTTTAAGAGAATCACCTACCTGTGTTGCATAGCATGAACCCCTCTACTTAGCCCCGTGCTAACTTCATGCATCTGCAAATTGTTTCCGCCTCCACTACCCTACCAAAACTCTGTGAGCCGACAACTTATCCATCACCTTGAAAGGTGAAGTTAATGTTAATAATATTCTTGCTAAAATGTTTTACCAACTTACGTTGTCGTTGTCAGTACTCAAAGTAGAGGAAGGTACTTAAAAAAAAAGTTTATTTAAACTACACCAATACTTATTGATAAAATACTTACTGATCGGATTTGTAATATTTCCGTCGTATGAGGTATGTGAAGAAAAATCTATTTAGACATTATTTAGACTCTAAAAATAATGTTTAGAGTTTCAAAAAAACCACTAACGCCCCGTTACGCTTAATAAGAATAAATTATATTAAGGTGCACGTTGGGCGCTGTTGACCGTTTCGCGTTTTTGAATCAAGGAAATTTAAATAATGTCTAGGAGAACAACACGACGAGAGTTATATGTCGAAAGGTAGTGGAATTATTTTTTGAAAATAGATCGATAAAATTTGGATGGCGTTACGTCACTTTAAAAAGGAGAAACGGGAATTGATATTTGGGCTAAGTACCTACAATGATTATAAATATCTCCCCTGCACATGTGGCTCTTATCTGAACCTTTTTAGATTTATTTTCGGAAAGCCCTCAACCGCCACCCACACAGCGATCACTTTTTCGTGTTGATTATCACGTGATTTAAACCCTCTGAGCTCCCCTATACCCCAGTCATATTTTACAAATTAACGCCGTAAAAGCGCAGAATGCGATGTAAAGCTGGTTTTTTGGTATTTTATTTCATAGTGAAACTATACAGTGTGTAAATGGTATACGGGCGTTTATTAAAACTGGACATAGATCAAGACTCTACTAATCATTAACGGAAAGAAATATTTTGATTACGCTAACGTATACACCGTTATTAATTTTTGAACATACTATCGACCCGCAATGTACATCAAAGTCCATCTGTCAGGTTATTACGTAATGTTTAATTAATTGCATTTTTCGTTATACATTACGTGTTAAATTATTTTGTATGGTTATTTTTTTTAAATTTAATTTTAACAAAAGCTGCCTAAATGTGCTCAGGTAGGGGTTATACTAACCACAGTTATAAGGAACGCCCGTATACCATTTACACACTGTATTATGCAGTTTTTCACGTAGTACGTAGTCAGCAATAACTTTTTTTGATTGCTAATGTACTGATATTAATTCACTCTCCCCTAATGGGTCTAAACAGTTTTGCGTTTTGATTGTAAGATATGATTGGCCAAATACAGTTTAATTTTTGCAAGGTTCGCTGGTGCAGGATCAGTTGGGAGCAGCAAAACAAGGAACATACGTTTCCGTAAAGCGATGCGTGTCAGCGGTTTCCAGTTAATTAAAAACCAAGCCTCATTATTCCCCGACACGACCACCAAAATACATTAACTAATTTAAAGAGTGTCGTTAATTAACTCACGCGTTCACAGCCGTGATTTGATACTATTTTCGATATCGTAGCAGGCGCCTAAATTTTTCCAAAATATTAACAGGTTAGGAACCTGTAAATTAACGTAAAATAATGACAGTAATATTTATTCACTAGCTTCTGCCCGGGACTTCGTCCACGTAGTCCGGTTACCGTTATTGTCTCGAGAAAATTAATTTTTCGAGATCGAGAATTTTCGAGAGATTTTCGAGAAGCTGTCCACACACACACACACACACACACACACAACCTTTTCTTCAAACTTCTTCGCGGACGAAGTCACGGGCAACAGCTAGTACTTCGATATTTTTACAACTGTTTGAATAAGTCAGGGTATTTCTAGTATAGAAATTCTATATTTAAATGTACGGTACACCAAATTATAAATAAAATAATGCTCGGTAGGTGAGATAAGTTTGGTGGAAGGACCCTTGCCACTGGAAACTGTCGACAAACTTTTAATTCGTGTCGTTATTAATTCGGAATCTGTATCGCGCCTGTCGCCTCCAGACGCTTCGCTAATGACTTGAAGAATCCCTCAGGACCCGCGCAGTTGGCTTAAAATACCTCTTGTTCATATTCATGATGTCCTTAAAATGTTACAAATAAATTAAAATAAGTTAACAAAATGCGATGTAGGTTTGGGAAATGAATAATACATTCATTTATTTAAATAAGCTTGTAACTGTCATCCATGTAGGTACCAGTATTTAAAGTACTCGGCTGTCGATCGCAGTCACACTTTCCGAGGTCCTAGCCAAGATGCAAACGCTAGTACCGTTTTCCTGTTCTATCGCTCAAAATGCATGGGATGACAGGTGATCACGTGGTTTATCGCAAATCACCGCGGATCCTGGCATCTGCCAATATATTTGTTGTAACAGAGAGTGTGACAGCGATAGATAGCTGAATACTATTAATACGGTTTTACTGTATGTAAGAGCTATCAGCCCAATGGAACTCTGACCCACTATAGAACTGTGTCACATTTACGTTATGATGCAAGTCGTAAGAAGTGTCTAACAAATTGTTTTGTAACGTCACTGCGACACGTATGGTGAGTCATTGTTCCATTGGGCTGATAGGACCTACCTATTTTTAATTGTTTTCCCGAGGTCATTCATTACATAGACATAGAATTCGAATTTATTGAATGAAACAAATTTGTCTGTAAATAAAAATATATGTTTGTATGTTTGTCCTCTATCCGTCCCTAAACCATTAATCAGATTGTGATGAAACTTTAGTAAGATGCTATGAGGTGAGGTGGAGGTAAGCCGCGAGGGTTTTTGAGCCAAAAAATCTATATTGAATTTTTGATTTTACATGGCATTGCACCGTGTGCCGGGTACATCGAGTGCTTCATAAAACCAATTGAGAGGAAGACGCGATTGCGTCAAATCTGGCTATCGATTAGATTAGGCAGGGTGACCTTTGCAGCGCCTTACCTTAACTTAAACGAGACTTGAACCAGTCGCCTGAAGTAAATCTGAAGTAACGCCACCATCCTAACGACACTTAAAATAAGGTCTGTGGTTAATGTTGTTAGATTTAAATTTATTATACTATTTCAGAGTAGAATTTAAAGAGATTTAAGTCTCGGGACTTTCGCGCAAATAAAGATAGTGTAGAGAGGCGTAAATCTTGCGTATTTTCAAAATGGATTCATTTTAGAAAACGGCTCTATCTCTGTAAAAGTTAGGTAAGAAAGCGTTGGCCCTTTTACTCTAAGGAATCTTTTAAATAATTATCCTCAAAATATTCGGTAACTAAAACTCAGGTATTCCTCGAGGGAATCCTCTGCAGATTTATCAAACGAAAATATTAAATTTAATATCGGCTCAAAATACTATTTGGGTTTTGTTCCAGAGAGAGAGTTTATTTCCGTCTGTTACGGAAGCGGGAAACAGCTTACGAGCGCTTCCTGCGCGACACACTTGGAACTGCCCTAGGGCTATTGCGTCGTGGTGTATCAACGGTTCGGTGGTTTTCACCGCGGTCTGCCATCAGGGCCCGAGGCTCCGTATTTTATGCTTGTTCTGATAATAACACGAGTATTCTATAGACGACGGGAATTAAACCTATCGATACGCAGCCAGTAGCCTATCTTGTTGATTCGATCCGTTTTATATTCGTAACACGTAAATCGAAGCGTATCACTGCGTTTAGTAAATGAAATTTGAACGTGACAATGTTGTTGAATGGCATCAGCCACCAGAGTTTGAGCGGCTGAAACGTTGGCTGAATGACTCAAAAGAGATAATGCAAATTTTATGCTTAAAAAGATTGTGAAGCTAAACATCTCCATACAAAATGCGATAGCGTTTGTCTCCCCTTACACCTAGTCCGATGTTTACGATTCTTGAATATGTTTAGATTTAGGGGGTGAGAAACGGTACGTAATTAGTCGACGGTACGTAACGTTAATGGGCATTTTTTTTAAAGTTTGTACCTAGTTAAGGAGAAAAATAAGAAATGTTAACTTTTCCACTGAGTTACGAAAATTAGTTTTATGAACTTTTATAAAGACAAATGGTGGTATCTCAGACAAAACTCCTGTAGCAAGTGCAAGCATATTACTAACGGGTGAGGATTGAATCTACTTAGTTTATTGAATTTGAGGTACTACTTATTGACTTTGAGACTTTTCGACTAATTTTTGTAACACAGAGGAAAAGTGAACGTTTTTTAATTTTAGTCCTTAACTAGGTACAAACTTTTAAAGAAATGCCCAAATAACTGTTTTAACTAAGAGGATGGACAACGCTTACGCAACCCTAAAAAGGAACGAGTAAATTGTGTCTAAAATAATTATGACTGCGGCGGTTAGTATCAATAAAGTTGGGGCTTTATGTATAATATAATCGACCTACCTATTTATTGTTGTAAATAATGTGAGAGTTTGTGTGGTAATGAATCTAAGCGTCCGCTAAATAAAGTGTCGTTTAAATAAAACTATACAATCATGGACGTAAAACTAGCGCTGGTTAAAAAAACAATATAATTACACAATTAAAGTGAATACGTCGAGGACGATATTTATTTTAAACTGACATGTAAAGGCACTTCCACATTCACATTTTATTTATTTTGTATCGTTTAACCAACAAATATAACTGGGCACGTGTTTCGTAAAGAAGTTAAAGTTTGGGTTTAGTTCCCAAACTCATTACGGAGCTGTCAGCTGTCCGAAGTACGGACGAGTTTGGTATAATGAGTGACACCGGGCCGAAGTTCGGCCGAGAGCTGAGGTTGGTTTGCCACAATACAAAAACTCAAAATATTAAGGAGATGGTCAGGTATCAAGGCCTCTGTTGTACTCGGTAGAACAATCTTGCGTTTGGCAGGTATCGTGTTGTTTTTAAGTCAGTCATCATTTCTGTCAAGTAAACAAAAGCTATCATCATAACGTTGGCAGTACCATAGCATGTCAAAATCAATGTGGTTTTGCCGAGTAGGATTAGAGACGTCTGAAACGCAATTCGCGTGCACGTTCGCGGGTAATTCTGGTATATAAATTAATTGAAAAATTATACATCAAAAGGTTTTTATTAATTACTCTCTTTCTCCCATGTGTACTTCATTAATAGTTTCGAAGCTAAAACAGAGTTGAGAAGCAATGGCCGGCATCACTCAGTCATGTATGATGACGATACGGATGAGCTCTTCTTGGGGCTTAGTCAAGATGCAAAACGCTAAAGGCTCAGTTTCATTGGTCAATAGCCCGCATGCATGTAGCAATCCATTAAAGGGTTGTTTTAACATATTTGAGCCGAGAGCTATTGCAGCGACGCAATGAAACGGAACCTTAAGTTGGCGATTTTAGAAAATGGACAAGACGACAAATTCACGTATATCGCATTCACCGCTCACGTCAACTTCATACATTTCGAGTCGATAGAAAACTAAAACGTTAGAAGCGTTTGCATCCTGGCTAGGCCTACTGTACCCTTTTTAAAGCTCACACACACAGACGTGCGCGCGCGCGTGATGGGCACTTAGTGCGTTTAAGTAGGTCAAATGAAATGGAAAAGGTTAAATTATCCCGACAAACGTATTTGTTTCTGAGACCATTTTTTTTGTTACTGCCGTCTTTACTGTAAAGTCCACAATAACCACCATAATCTGTACAATGTGATAACCGTTTGGTATAAGTATGACTAAGTGGAATAGAGGCTATGGGAACATTCAGGTCAGGTCGCGGCGGGCTCTTTTCAGCATCTCGACGATTCAAAATACTCAAATCAAACCTGTTTTGCATGAGGGGTTGGTGGCAATACTCCTGCCAACCTAGTTCCACCAGGAAGCCTGGCAGACCTTTAATGTTGCCGACGAATTCTGGTAGAGACCTCGGTCCAGTCCGAGATGTCGCGCTTGATATGTTGCCACCTCAGGACATTCCATGATGACGTGGGTAGCATTTTATTCTGCCGTCATGCAGGCTCTGCACACGGGGCTGTCTGGAACACCTAAAGTGTGCCAGTGTTTGTTAGATAAGGCATGGCCAGTTAATACCCCGAGAATCGAGTTACAGTTATTAATCTGCAGGGTAAAACCATATTGCCTTTGACGTGCTATGGAATTGGTCAACGTTACGATAGCTTTTATTTAAATGACAGTAAAGTCAGCTGAGTTAAAAATCTAGAGAGACGTCTAAAAAGGCTTAGATTGACAAGTAAGCGTTTCTTTGGATTCAACAGTAAAGTGAAATAAAGTAAAAGCTAGGAGGCACCGCTAAATTTACAGCTTTCAGTAATTTAAACTGTTTCAAAGTTTTAATTCAGTTATGCGGCTATCAGCGGATTTTAGAGTGAGCTTAAAGGCGCGGCAAAGATTGCTTTACGCTGGCTATTCACACCTGAGCCGGGCATTCAGGGCGCGCGGCGACTGGGCAATGTGACCAGGAGGGGGTAGGGGGGTGGGGTGCTACGGGCGCCTGCGGTCCAGCGGGAGATTGGACGCGCTGCGAAACGATTGCCACACTATGTTTCAATTTTAAGGTGAGAGGGATTGAAAATCTAAAACATTATTAAAATGTCTTAAAGTTAATTTGCTTCTATTATGATTTTTAGTAGCATTTTCTGTAAGTGTAAGTGGCTCTATTTTACTCGGTAAAACCGTATAGATTTGGCCATATTATCGTATTGCTTTTGACTCGGCCACCGTTAGTTAATAACGGGTATTTTAACGTTGACAATAGGTACGCTAACATGTCAAAAGAGCCAGCTAGGTAGAGCTCTTTGATATTTTTCATTAGGTAATTTCATTCAGCCGTTTATGCGTGAATTACAGTGGATAAACAAAAGCTTGCGATGACCTTTGCCTCATACAAGCATCGCACCCTAATTGAGGGCATTATAACTAAGGCCAAGGTAACCAATATCATTACTCGATGGCACCAGATTGAAGCAATTTTCAAAATTATTGCTGTCCCGTAGGCATTGTTAGCCTAGCAATCATTCCTCAAGAGATTCTTCATTTATTCACAAGGAGGTCACTTGAAGTTTGCTGTTAGAATACTGAAATTAGACGGGTTGGAGAGTTGTTAGTGAAATAACAATGAGACAATTACAAGAGGATTTGAAACAATGGTTTTGTGATTAGCACCGGTAAACGAGTTGGTTCCCTTGATTCTGGCGTATCTATGATACTTCAGTATCCCAGCATCTGCGATGCTGAAATAAACCTACCAAAATTTAATAATTATATGGCAATTAGGTAACTTGAAATGGCACACGATTAGTTTAGATTTAGCACGAAATAATTTCCAGTGTCGCACAAACAAACAGTAACCGCCTTGTCAATTGCATATGTCTGTATGTGTAATCATTGTGTATAATCCTGTATTGTATTGAATACCGAATATGTTCAGGCAACGCATAAAATATAATCTTTTTTGTACTTTATCCAGGCATTCTTTACAGTTCCTAATGTTCAGCTGGCAAAGTGTTAGATACACGGTTAGCGCCACGACGAAACTTATAAGATGATTTTTGAGTATAACAGAACATGGTTTTGTTTTTGGCGTTGTATTCAAAACCTAGGTATTGGAATAATATCTAGCTAAAGTATACAATAGTAAACGATGAACAAAACATTGTATACATTGCCTAAGAAAACCGATTACATTATTATTTATAATATTACATAGAACCACTACGAATCTACTCTAATATACCTACGATGGTTTTACACAAGGACTACATTATATGCTTTCCCGGTAACATATGCACCTATGTATTGCTACGGTTTACCGCTGATTAATTAACGATTATCTACTAATAGAGGTGTTAATTAACAGCTTCTAATATTAATTCCACGTGCAAGTACAGTCGCCATCGAATATATCCAACGTCAGGTGCTCATAATATTTAAACTTGACTCTATTGTAAAAGGCGGTAGAGCAGGCTCTGATATTTTTAAGGAACAAGTGCAACCATGGTCGGTAGTGGAGTCACCTTCGAAACTAGCAGTCCCTAGTTCAATCCCTGGTAATTTAACAAATATTTCAGATATGAATACAAGTATTCTTAGTTCTTGTTGGTTTCTAGGTATTTAAGTTATATATAGTTATATATGTATCTTGATATTGATAGTTGATCTTTGTCTAGTATAGGTACTAGTTAGCGCGTGAAGCCTAGGTTGAGTGTTCGTGCATGATTTTCCTCTTATTAATTTTATTTGTATAATTTATAGCTGTTGCCCGCGACTCAAAAAAACCACGAAAAATATAACGTAGCCGTAAATACCAATTTTTTGTTTTTGACTAACTTATGGCTGCGATCTCTCGCAATATTTAAAACGCAAAGAGAAGTTGAAAAATCGACCATCCCTGAATAATTCCAACTATAAATTATTCGTAGTTGATTTGAATTTTGCATAAAAGTATTTTCTGTCTAGAAAGGTATAACGGGGGGCGAAATATGCAAATGTATTTCCCGGTCGTGTTAACAAGTTGAAAAATCTGTTAAAAGTATAATCCAACGGTACCGAGATAGTATACGGGGTGCCACAAGGTTCTAGTGTAAACGAATTTTAACTGACTTGCATATTCAATGTTATGTTTTCGGCAATCTGTTCTCGATCACGCGCAGGCCGCCTCGCTGGTGTGTTGCGCCGTCATCCTCCCGAGCTCCAACAACGTTTAATCGCCAATTCGATAAAAAATGATTTACCTTGCCAAATATCGTACCCAGGATTATGAAATGTTGGGAAGGAAATGTAAGATTAAAGCGGAGCTCGCGTGTGTGCCGCCATTATTGCCGCCGGAGGCCTCACCGCGCCCGATACGAGCAGTCCGATAAAGAAACTTGAGGGGAATTTGAAGCCTTGGCCTTGGTCGGGGCTGCCGCGGACGCCGGCCAGTGTCAAATGTTCCCATTAACTTTGGCATTGAATAAAAAGCAAAAGGGCTGTTTGGAATTGGAGATAATCATTTGCTTAAAAATATTGTTACTTACAACAAAATTTTGTTATTTGTATTGTACTATGATACCAATTTAAATCACGCTTTTAACAACGAATGTCTCCCATGTGCATCAAGGCTACTCTTACCGGGGTCGGTTTTTCCTCAACCTATGAAGCGGTCGGCAAATGTTTATGAGCATGTAGATATCTCGTATTGTCGTGAAGTGCGGCGAGAAGAGTATCGTAGTGGAGAGAGGCGAGTGCTTAAATTTATAGAATTAAAGAAGTATAGACCTTGTGCAGGGTCTGTCCGGATCGCGACCACCATCTTATCCATTAACCTACCGCCAAACAGCAGTGTTCGCATTGTTGTGTTCCGGTTTGGGGATAAGACAACAGGTGTAATGACTAGCTCAGAGGCATTTCATCTTAGTCCTCAGGGTTGGCAACGTATTTGCAGTCTTGTGAATGCGAATGTCTATGGGTCACAGTTTCCACTTACCATCAGGTGGCCTGTATGCTAGTTTGCCTACTATACGACATTGAAAAAAATTACAGCTAGAAATATTAAAATAAATTATAATTAGCTACGTAGTTACATAGTTGTTGTGATTGACCTAATGTTGTTTATAAAAGCTGTTTTATAAACAACATTAGGATTGATCAGATAATACAATATTCACTTGAATACGTCTTGGTATTTAATGATCTGAATTACTGGTTCAGATTATGACTTGAAGCGAAACAATTTCAACTTTTTGTAAACAAGTTGGTTTGAATAGCCGCGCCGCCGACGTCCACTTTCTTAGAAAGGTCATTAAATAACGTGATTTGCCCGCCTGGTGCAGTCAACTAAATAGTGGAATTTGTTTTATTTGTTGCTTGTAAATAAGTGCATTGGGTCTGTGGTGTAAATATAAAACAAGATTTAAGAAACTTTGCTCGACTACATATAAGTTTGTACTTCCTCCGACTTTTATCGTGTTTCTCTACTCAAAATAAGTTAAAATATAAATCACAACAGTACATTGTTCAACAAGGGACTAAAACAAGCCATAAATTACACGAGATGTTTAGCAACGGGAGCGAGCGAGCGAGCGAGCGAGCGAGCGATAGTGGCTTTAGTTCTAGTGTCATTATGGTTGTTTAGTTTCGCGTTAAACACTTTTCATTTTGAATGCGAGAAAAAAAAACGACGCTTATACAAAATTACAATATTTAACAAATATGTAACTAAATTACAGACTTGAAAGCTATTTGGACAACATGCATAATAAAATAAAATTATTGTTAATGTTTTTAAATAGATTCGTATTCGAGATCATTAATCGTTTTTCACGTAATTAAACAGTTTTTTAAAATGTTTTTGTACAGTTGTGATTTTGAAGTTATTTCTGCGCCCTATTAATGGTCCATACACAATCACTGAAAGTGGCTATAATCCTCCATTCACGAACACCAGGTTCAGGGATTGCCAAAGTAAATTTAAAAACAAAAGTGCAATCCCTAGAGATTAATAAGGAGCTTTATTTCCGATGTGCAGAGACTAAAGTAACATTTTAAGAGCATGAGAAGTGAAAAACACCCTATATCCATGTGCTCAAAAGCTATAGTGCGTCAGTTAGTACATTTGTATACTTCTTTCGTAGCAGTTCTACGCCGTAGCGGCCGCTACAATTCGTAGCATTGCCCCTTTCGTTGAAATGCTGCCTAGAATTTAGGTACCTTACCGGCGGAATGCTGCTCGCAGGCAGCCAGACAGATATTGTCTCGTCTTGTCGCTGTCCATGCTTCTCACGTCTCACTGGATGGAAATGGGTCCTAAGGATTCTTTAATTTAAACTGTCTTCCAAGTAAAAGTATTTCTTGTGATTACCTTTTACTTTTTTCTTTTAAATAAAATTGTTTTTAATTAATTCAGAAAGTCAACGCTCGATTTAATTCAATTGACAGTTATCTTCGTATTCTTGGGTGATAAAAGAAACCTTTTTTAGTTGGGTAATGTCAGAGCCGATTGGGTGAGGGATTGAGTGATTGGCCAATTTAGTGGTCCGGCAGCGGGCGGCGATCCCGCGCCGCCTAACGAGCTGGCCACGTGACACTCCTAGCGCCTCAACGGACTCCCATCGCTCTTACGCATCCAATACTAGAAAAATTGGGCTTCAATTTACTTGGCGTCCGAGACCTGTCGTTTTTGTTGTTATTTATGTGACATTTTTTTTATCTTAATGTGCTTGTATTTTCCCTTTCTTTCCCTAGGCACTACTGCGTGGCACAACTGACCAATGATTTCTATTTCAAAATCAAATTTAATAGAGTAGACGGAGCTCTGCTGTCGCAGAGCTCCTATTTCTGGGTAGTTTGGCCCTCCGGGCCTGCTGAAGAACTAACAAAACCTAAACCTACCTCATATTTATGATACAGATTTTGGTCAGTTGTGCCAAATAGTTGTGCCACGGGGAATACACTCTTCTCTATAACATCGTGGATTTCTAACCATTACCTCAAAACTTTAGTATTATAAGTATAGAGTTAAGCTATTAGAAGTATGTAGATAATGGGTGCGCTTCGTTTACTACGCATTTGGAATAGGAGTAAATTGTGTGTAAAGTAGTACACATAGGTTGCTACATGGTATGTTGGTTAACCCATAAAGTTTACTGGTACATACATATACATATGTACCAAGCCAGTTGTTTTCACAAGGTCCACGATAAACGGTAATTTGATAGTTCAGGCCGAAAGGGACGTGGCCATTTGACATGTTTAAACGTGTTGCTGCTCATTGCTCTCTCGACTGGAACGGCCCCAGGCAATATTCTCTTACGAAGCAAGCGCGCGTTCGCTCATGGAAATAAAAATATATAACGGAGGCCTAGTCAAAATTCACAATCCTAACATTGGCGATTTTTGAAAACTGATAAAATGTATTTGACAGCGAGTCCACACAAGCAGACGCAGCGATAGATCGTCAACTTACGACAATCCGTCAATCCTATAATTACGTCAATATACATTTTGTCAGTTTACGAAAATGGCTATCGTTAGGGCATCTCGTCTAGGCCTCCTGAGCGGCCAGACATGTAGTATTTCCTCACACGAGTAAGCTTGCTTACTGTATCTCTATATATAAAGAAATCTTTAAGGAAAATAAAATCCTTGCCTGGCCACATTACACATCTTACATTATATCTTGGAAATATCCGAAAATACTCGTATAAAACGCGTCCTCAAACATTTCTCAATCTCTTTATAGTTCCTATCCTCACAGTTGGAGTGAAAAGCTATATGTGTATAAAATTAATGTTATCTTGAGCGATGTTCCCCTTGCTACACCTATATCATGTTGCTTTCATCATCTGCTTATCGAGACCAAACTAACGAATCTAAACTAGGTGAGTCTACGTTAAGTGTGGAGTTCCTGTTGCAAACTTGCAACTCGAACATCAGATCAGCTTCTAGATACTATAATATTCTATTAGCATCACGTGGTTCAACATTGACATGCAATATTTGACCCAACCATACAATCATGGTAAGTTAAATAAAAGATTTCAAAAAACTTAACACAAAACCGCCGTGCAGGCTCATTGATAAGTTCTTCAATAACTTTTTTTTTTTTTTTATGGCATAGAGAAGGCAAACGGGCACACAGGCCACCTGATGGTAAGTGGTAATTGTAACCCTTAGACACTCACATTCACAAGACTGCAAGCCTAAGACTGCAAACGCGTTGCCAACCCTGAGGACTAAGATGGAATGCCTCTATGCTAGTCATTACACCGGCTGTATTATCCCCAAACCGGAACACAACAATGCGAACACTGCTGTTTGGCGGTAGGTGAATGGATAAGATGGTGGTAGCGATCCGGACGGACCCTGCACAAGGTCCTACCACCCGCAAAACTAAAACTTGGAAATAAATAACTTATTTTTTTTTTTTCCTATCGGCACGAAATCAACTTGACTAATTAATTACAACGTAGCAATTTCCTCAAATCCCTCCGAAGTGCGGCCACCCACGGGCACAATTTAAGTTGAACATTTTATAGCAAACTGGCAATCACTTTACGGAAAGTTAGCAACAAAAGGGATTGTTTTTCAATATGTTAATTCATTTTTTAAATATATAAATCAGAATAAAATAAATATCAGGGGACCATGTTACACCAATTGATCTGGTCCCAAACTAAGCTCTGGCTTGTACTATGGGTACTAGACAACGATATAAATACTTATATAGAGAAATGTATACTTAAATACATAGAAAACATCCATGACTCAGGAACAAATATTCGCGCTCATCACACAAATATCTGCCCTTACCGGGATTTGAACCCAGGACCGCTAGCTTCGTAGGCAGGGTCACTACCAACTAGGCTAGGGAGTAAAGGGAAAAAGCTAGGTACGTGTATCCCAGGTGTTCCATATTTTTCAGTCCCAGATTTATAGTTTATCACTTAGGATAAGTAGTGCCGTGATTTACCGGAACTATTGGCATATTTTATCTGTCGTCTCTTACCTCTTTATAACGACGAGAAATTTCGTTACATTATTGGCCACTTAATGACACATGACCTTCTAATAAATCAATAGCTGGCATATTTAATACAGTTACATATTTGCTTTAGCCAAATGTATACTGCAATATGTTTGTAACTATTGCCCGCGACTCCGTCCGTGTTCAGAAAATATAATTTGGCCGTCTGATCTATTTAGCAATTATTTTTTCTGCGTTAAAACTTATCGGACCCAACCTTAACATCAACCCAATGTGCTGAATGAAGAACGAAGGCAGTTTTACAGTTACCTTTTGTTTGCTATTAACAAAAAGATTTTTAGTGAAGATTACAGACGGCCAATTCATATTTCCTAAACTATATATTTTGAAATATTGGGATAATTTATTTGACATTATTATGTATCCCAATTGTTTCATGTCGAACTATAACCCGGTCGATCTAGGATGGTCTCCATGTCAGACTCAATTTCGTTACTTCAGTCACTTTGACTACACACGCAAGCAAGGCGTACAACAATAGGTGATTTTTCGTTTAAATTACTAAACGTGGTCGCAAGCTTTGTGTTAGGTATAGTCACGGTAAGAAAACGTTCGGCACTTTTGGACCTTAATAGCGTTGAAATAGAGTCGAAAAATGACGAACCTTTTTTATCGTGGATACCTGGGTGCGTAGCCAAGATGCAAACGCTAGTAACGTTTCTGTTTTCTATCGACTCGAAATGTATGGAGATGACATGAGTAGTAATAACACGTGCAAGAATATTGCAGGGACCCGTTTCGCCGATGTAACTTTGATGTGACTTTAATTTTAGTTGCATTCTGCCTGTTGGCATCTGCCAGCCATTACTAAAGCGGGTAATATGACACACGAGCTCCCATTTACCACGCGGTACAAGCAATAAACACGAGAGAGCGCTGCAAACGGCTTTTAATCTTAATAAGTTCGTTTGAAAAAGTGCGCGTGCACGCTTGTTGCGCGTGAATTCCGGGCACGAAGCATTTGGATATTTATTGAGTCTCTTGAAGCGGCCCTAGCACGGCCCTGCGGAAGAGTTACAGTCAAGACACGTTAGATTTCACCAATATCGGCTTATGTAACATGTTCCGTTTGATTTGGCTCGGTATTGCCAGCGTAACTTTGCCTCCCGTATCCGGCAGCGCGCGTTTAGGCCTGCGCATATAGAAGGCCAGTATTTCCATCTGATTTGTTGACCCAGTCGTCGCATCGTTACAACTTGACTGGGAAGTTATAATACATGAGTTTGATCACCTTTAGTCTCCGGTCCTTCTTATTATTTTGATTAGCCCATCTTGCATCGATACTGTAATCACACTATTCATGACATTATGACAGTTCTTATTATTTTGTCAGTAAGAGCTTGTACTCTCTGGTAAATGGGAGCCGTCTTAATGTCATCAATATAATAACGATATCGATGCAAAGAGGTCCAGTAAGGCTAGACAAGTTGTTTAACGCTAACGTAAACGATTTTCGAAAACTCTCAAAATGACGGAATTGACCTAGGCGCTCGACAAGATAGCCTGACACATCCTATACATTTGGGATAACGATAACAAACACCAAATGCATTGATACAGCTATTGGACTCGGAAGTTTCCAATCACATGTTAACAACTCAAGTCGACTACCAGCACCGCTCTCATTAAAATCACTGGCGTTGAGATTTGCAGTATTTATTATCCTTCTCTAACAGTCACTTAAAATCAAGTTTAAACAATAAGTTTCCTTCTTCTTCCTTTTCTATAATGGTGACTCTGATATCAACTCCGGATACTCTTCTTTATTTCTTACGAGGCGAAGCGCTACGAAGACACTCACAACTCCAGTACATTGTTGTGTAATTGTGCGCTGAGATATTTTTTTGCGGCCCGGGGATCTCTTTCCATATCAACATTGCCCATCAATATGAGTTGCGAGAGTTCGCATCTTTTGCGCCAAAAGATATGACTGAGGTAAGCAACCTTTCTCTTCCCAATGATGTCTCAGAGTTTACTTGGTTTTTCCACGTCAGAAGTCTCCAAAGTTAAATATACAGTGTGTGGCCCGAAATCGGGGCGAAAAAAGTAAATGGGGATTCTTTAGAACATTTCAATTAACTATCACAAGAATCTAATATTACAAAGTCTATAACTTTGGAGAAAACAGCCTACAAAGTTAGAAATCGTAGGTAATGTATTTTCCCGTCGCGATAGCGTCGCTTGGTCACTTGGTACGCGGTATGTCTGAGTACAGGGTGCCATTGACAACACGCGGTAGATTTAGCGGTGTTTGCATTACATTGAATTTGCGATTAAGTTTGTTAGAAAAAAACTGAAAGTTAAGTTTTGATTTTAATTAGGTAAGACCATTATAATGTAATTACCGGTGATCTATAGAGCCCCTGTTTTTAATATTATCCCCGGTTTTGGGCCACACACTGTATTCACATTTTTCGTAAATATCTGTTAGCCAAGCTGTGGCTCTCAGTGGGCATCGGCCCAAACTGTGGACGCGGCTTGAATACCCGACCCGTGAAATACAATCACAAATCTTCAACATCGGACACGTCCATATTTTCTGAACCAGTATGTAAATATTGAACGATTACAATTGCTTCGTATAACATCTACATGCTGCCGTCTTAGGCTCGATTTCTTATAATGTATGTAAATGTCAGACGGCCACTCTTATGAACGTATTTTACCAACGCGCTTTAAAGAAAGAAAGAAAGAAAAGCAATTCGTGACAAATTTAAACAAGAACTTTAAAAATTTAAACAAATTAAGAAGAAAGTAGCCACGGCAGCGCTTGTCTACCGTTGGAACCATTAGTTCAACCTTCAGTTCACCCATCTATTGTAAAATATTGAAATTCGGTCTTGCTTTTCCGCCAGAACCCTAAAGTATGATATATGAGTTATCGGTTTTAGAGAGCGTTTGTAAACAAAAGGAGACTAGAGAGCCGCGGAGGTCATATTTTCATTAATATTCGCGCGAGGGAGGGAGAAAAACCCGCCTTGTTTACCCTCCCTAATTTAACGCGAGAAGCTTGTCTATATTCCCTAAGCATCATTTACGGTGTGACGTTGATCTATGAGTGCCCAAGGTACGACTCAGGCCGTATTACCCTAAAGCCAAACTTTAAATGACGGTTAAACAAACTTGGAACTAAAGTCGAACTGATTTATCGAACTTTGCAGGGAAATGAGCAAACGTGCTTCGAGTTGCGCAGCCCCGCCATTGTGTGCGATTCTACTCGCGGCACGGAGAACCGACGGCGAGTTCGCTGTTTTTTACAGACTATGCTATTCATGATTTAATTAAGGCAGCTTTAGATTATTTGGTACGACATCATCATCATTATCTTAGATAATTATGTTGAAAAGAGATTACAGAAAGCTAAAAATATTGTTCTTAGTATTTACATATATAAAATATACTATAAGTATAGTATATTATCCACATTGACATTATAGTAGACTGTAGTTTTATAGCAGCTGTGTTTATTTTTATAAATAGCTTTGAATGGTTGGATATATCCTGTGTCTGTGTTTTGTTTGTGAAGGGCTGTAAATATAGAGTTATGCGAGATACGAGTATCAATTGCTTTGGAATAGTCTACGAATGCAAAGTATAGTGAAAGGATGACTTTACCTTTTTGAAGGACTGGCCAGAGATTGCTAAGAACAGGGAAACATGAGAAAAGTAGGGGGAGGCCTATACCCAGCAGTGGGGTGGGACACATCAGGCTCTTGAGGCTCTTAATCATCATCATCATCATCATCATCATCATCATCATCATCATCATCATCATCATCATCATCATCACCATCATCATCATTATCATCATCATAGTGGCCCTTTGGTGATCCAATCTTGGATGTAGGGCTCTTCCCTCTTCTTCCACTCTTGGCGATCTTGTGCCCGTCTCATCCAGTCCCGACCGTGCCCTCGAATGTCATCCATCCAGCGCTGCGGTGGTCTGCCGCGCCCTCTACTATCGGCTCTGGGTCTCCATTCAAGGACTCGTTTTGTCCAGCGACTCTCGTCCTTGCTCGCAATTGGTCCCGCCCATGTCCACTTTTTCTTTGTTATAACAGCTAATCTTTATAATGAAATAACATTAAAAAAGCTGTTTGTTGGTTACGCTTTCACAGTTGAACCGCTGACCCGATTTACGAGGGGTGATCCAAAAGTAATGATAACTAAATACTTTTTGCATCGATATACAATAATGAAATATAGCGTTACTGGCAGTAGAGACTCCTCAGTAATATTAAGAAAAAAAAATAAAAAAAAATGTATTTGTCATTGAGTTTCAATTGTTTTTTCACGAGCGGTCGGAACAATAACGCAAAAATGGAGAAAATTGAGTTGAGAGCGGATATTAAATACTTCTGTTTAAAAAAAATGAGTACTAAAGACATATATGCTGAATTAGTGGGGACACTAGGGAACTCTGCTCCGCCGTATTCCACAGTAGCACGCTGGTCGAAGGAGTTTAACTTAGGAAGAACATCCACTCAAGACGAACATCGCGAAGGCCGCCCTTCTACGGCCCTTACGGAAGATAATGTAAAAAATATCAATGAACTCGTGTTAACAGATAGAAGAATGACTACCAGACATCTAGTTGAGCTCACGGGGATTTCGTATGGCAGTGTTCAAAGAATATTAACTGATGAACTACACATGAAAAAAGTCTCCGCCCGTTGGGTACCTAGAATGTTAACGGCCGAACAAAAGGAAATACGACATAAGATTTCAAAGTGTAATCTTGAAAAATTTCGAGCTTATCCCGATACTTTTTTGCGTCGATTTGTCACCTTGGATGAGTCTTGGATCCATCATTTTGATCCTGAGACAAAACAACAATCAATGACGTGGAAGCGACCCAGTTCCCCTACACCTAAGAAATTCAAGGTTGCAAGCTCAGTTGGGAAGATCATGGCTTCCGTGTTCTGGGATGCCGAAGGAATCATAATGATAGAATACCTCGAAAAAGGAACCACTATTACAGGCTCTTACTACGCTGCCAGATACGAAGATTGAGAGAAGCAATCAAGGAAAAGTGGCGGGGCAAACTTCGTGCTGGTGTCCTCTTTCACCAGGACAATACACCCTCCCACAAGGCCGGTGTTGCGATGGCTGCTATTCGTGATGCAGGCTTCGAAGTGCTTGAACACCCCCCATATTCGCCAGATCTAGGCCCCAGCGACTTCTATCTCTTTCCACGCCTGAAGGAAGATCTTAGAGGTAACAAATTTTTGGATGACAGTGAAGCGATAGCCGCTGCGGAGGCATTTTTGACAAGTCAAGAAAAAAAATTTTTTTTAAAGGGAATTCAAGGTCTAGAGAAACGATGGTCTAAGTGTGTAGACTTGCAAGGAGACTATGTTGAAAAATAAATTAGGTTTTTTTACATTTTATGTGCCTTTCATTCTGATTATCATTACTTTTGGATCACCCCTCGTAAATGAAATTGGGAATGGAGCTTGAGCCCCGAGGAGGTCATTTTTTACTCTGGAAAGTTAGACACCGAGTGAATATTGATAACCAATTTTCACGCGGACGGAGTTACGGGCATCAGCTAGTATATTACGTAAAATTATGTGTTTGATTGTTTGTATAAATCTCTGGAATAACAGAACTTATAAAAACTTAGCAAACTACATTATCCCTGTCTAGTATAGGTAATTGGGGTTTGTTTGTTATGTAAAAAAAGTAGTGGAAATAATATCAGAGGAGTTTTTTATTCAGGTTCGTACATCAATCTGTTTGAAAGTCATCTTCGGTAATCGAAATTTTAACCAGCGTGGTACTTCGACTCCCGGGATACTTACCAAATTACGTGCATCACGTTTAGCTTGTATTTCATAGTTAGTTACGGCCAAACTGATTAATAGTTTCTAAACACGCTTCTACACACTTACGACAGGTGTTACGCTTATTAAAAAGGTGGTCCACTCTAATACGTATAATAAACAAAATAGCTAGCATAGTTGTAATAGTTGAATTTTGCTACTATACTATTCGTATGATTTGCCATTATCATTGTGATTCAAAATTTACACATTATTTAGATTGTATTTCCCAGGTCCGTTGATAATATATATTGTGCATTGTGCATTAGGCATTATATCAACGTTTTTTTCGTTAGAAGTTTGGTCTAGAAATATTTGATACTTTATGTCCGGTTTAATAGGTTTCTATAGTACCTTTATCGCTTTAACCAATCTTGCTATCAAAACCATATTGAGTTTTTCATTATCTGTCAAATGAAGAAGAGCTATTATAAAGTAGCAAAATCATTTGCGATATCGTTTATTCATTGTGGAATAAAGGCTCAGGTTGACTGATAGACGGTACGATTAAGCTCTCTGCCGCCATTACTCTTTTACGTACTGGGCGATTAAGTTGATGTTCTTTTAAACAAATGACTTGGCAGTGGAACGAATAGTAAATAAGCCAAAAATAATATTATGCTTATAAAAACATGTGATATTTTGTTTAAGTACCACAGTACCACAAATAAATTACAGAAAAAGAGACAGAATTATATTTTATAGGAATCAATGAGTGGAGGTGTCCACTAACTGAATGATCTGAAACTTAACAGAAAATTAGTGGTGCTGCACCCTGACACTAATACACTCAGCCAGTATGTGTTGCGGCACTTTTGCTGCACATAATTGGTAAGTAAAGTAATGGCATACGTACAATATTTTTCTTAAATTATGGGACACCTCACGGATACACTTAGACCATTGTATATAATATACAATTATTACAAACCCTTTAAGTGCTCCCACACAGCGGTTAAAAAATGTTCTATTGTTAGGTATAACGTATTAATATAACATTACCTATACATAGATATGTTTAACATTTTATACATTCGGAATGAGCAGGTTTCCGCACGATGTTTTTAGCTTCACCATAAGAGCACCGTTGTTGCAAAAAAAGCTATCAGGTTCCTAACGTATATGCTTAAGTTAAAACACTCACTAGTTCAAGAGGGCTCCTGGGGATCGAACTCGGTACCTTGCAATCTCGAGTCGGCACCTTAAGCCCTAGGGCACCGACAAATTCATACGGAAAATGTACGTTGATGTGTAACGCAATGTTGACAAATAAACATATAGGGTATACTTACGATCGTCGAACTTCATGAGAACAAAAACGTAACACTATCTTCAATTAAACTAGGGCAAAATAGCCATCGCCTTTATTCTAGCGGAGTTAGTTAAGGCTGTTCTAGAAGCAGTAATTACCATACAGATTAGGGGCACGCGACGCGGAATCCTTCCCCGGCGTGTGTTTGCTCAGGCTGTGTTCATGTCGGCAGCCGGCGCCCCCGCACCCCAGCAAATGTCAATTGGCGCATGTCTTAACAAGCTGCTACTAAATTAGAAGATTTGTAATTCTAACAAGCTGAATGATGGTTCGTTAGGCGACCCGTTGGTATACACCGTGGGCCCGAATAACCCGACCAATTTTAACAATCGATACTAGAGCCTATTTGTAGAATATAATGGGTATAATATGTAGTCCAATAACGCATAATTTCCGAGATTTTCATTATTTAAAAAACAATTCCATAGTTAATTTAATTTGAACTCTGTCACCTTAACCTAAAGCATTATTTAATAAGAAATTGATTAATTAATTTATGTTGTATGTGGATGATATTGCTACTTACAACATGAATCTTTCTTAGTAAATAATGCTTTAGGTTAAGGTGACAGAGTTCAAATTTAATTAACTATGGAATTGATTTTTAAATAATAAAAATCTCGGAAATTATGCGTTATTGGACTACATATTATACCCATTATATTCTACAAATAGGCTCAAGTATCGATTGTTAAAATTGGTCGGGTTATTCGGGCCCACGGTGTATAATAGACTTTGAAAAATGTCTAATGACGCCGGGTTTAAGCTTTTCATATTTACACTTGCGTTAAGGTTTGACTGTTCCTTGGGTGGTTCCCAAATTCAAAGTAAGTTATTTTTTAAAATAAATAATATTTATTGTAAAAGTGGTGATTAATAAGTGGAGTTTCAGGCAGTATCATCAACATATTTGTCACATAACTTAGATCGGTTACAACGCACTGAAACTTAACACTTTGCAGTCTACCCAGAAGCCTGTCTACTCCACGAACTATATATAAATATATGTATTAGCATAATTCAATGGATATATATATATATGTATATATATCCATTTAACTATGCCAGTTTCTATCTTTTGCAGCTTCAATTTATACGCTTTTTATATCATGTTAAACACGTCTCAATTATACATACGTAAGTCTTGTGCATAGGCAGATATAGAGACCGATAATGGGCTTTCAGCAGACTCCTGTAAGGGAAATTGCTCGTTTGTTGCCTACTGTTTATACAGTAGGCAACAATTAAGTCGAGTGCCTTGGTCGTTGTCCTGAGCTCCCGACCTTGCCCGTCCGGAACTAAAGGAAAAAATGTTATTATAAATTTGCATAACAAGACGTGAGGAACTGGGGCGAGACCTTATGTTGTTAGTATTTCGTTGTTGGCTTTTGGGTATTAAATATGGAATAAGGCATCTTCCGAGCGCTAGCAGTGAGGCGGAAGCTGCGCGGATCAATCGATCAGACCGTAGTTCCTAATCTTCAAAGCATCATTTTTGTACAAACGGCAAAATGGAATCCTGCGGCTCTACTAGAGTCGTGTTTATCGATGTCGATAAATGTGGATGAAACATCGGTCACTTTCTGACCAGTTCGAGATTGATGGATGCTTTATTTACCTTTATTTACCGTGGTAAACGCGACGGTCATACAGGGGATGATAAACCACCGAACTGAAGAACAGTGATATTTAGCTTGACATGAGTTTGACTCAATATTTTATGGTGGGTCATGATTTTATTTAAGATATATTATAATGAAAGGTTTTACTTTATATGGGGTTCTCGGTGAGCTGAAGTCATCGTTATCGTAAACTTTTACATACTTTCCTAGAGATTTCTGTTGTTAGTCTAAGGGACTGTATCAAAACCGACGAGTATTTATCTGGCATTTAAAATTTGCTCTCTCCTTCTCTATTTTCAAGTGCAAGTAAAAGAAAGGGCTAAATGTAGTGTCAAATATGATTTAATTTTATCGATTGTGAAACAGGCGGTAAGAACGTTTGTTTAAGTATCACTACATAATATCACTTGACGAAATAAAATTATGTTAGCATTCACTTTTCGTATCTAATGTCTAAAATGAAACAGTATTTTTAAAATATCGTTGATATTTATAAAAAGTTAGTAGCAGTAGGTATCCCCGCCATGTAGGTTATTTTAAATCTGACATTATATTTGGTCTGTGTCATTTTAAGCAAAAATAAATCTGATATTTTTCAACACATAATGGTGTTCTGATTGTCGATTTTATTATTTCGTTATATAGCGCTAAAGTACAAAAAAATGTTGCCAAGATTGTATAACAATGTTGTCCACCAATCGACAAACAGGCCAGTGAAAACATTCTTAGCCTGGCCATATAAGCGATGTTTTGCGGCGCTAAACCAGGCTTGGCGATATTTTCGAGAAAAAATTGTTCATGTGCAACAATTGAATAAAAATGCCTGAAATAAAATTAGGGAGCACATTAAATAAAATAAACCTTACAATACGGTAAATTTAAGAAAAATACGACTTCAAGCATAGGAAAGATACCGGATTTAAAAAGAATATTCACTGCTACCACATACGGTGTAAAATGTATTTTTTATAGCCACGTCTGCCCAGCGCTTATTTTATTTCACTTTATTTTCATGTTTGGTTTATGTTCAAAAGAACAGGTTTTTAAAATTCATGCTTGGAACATAAACAAATTTCATATCCTATCAAATGTTTCTTTTATAATATAGAGTAGCTTGTTTACTGGGTCGAGGAATATACTCGTTAGCTTTATGACGGTAATTTCAATAAATCTATTTTTATTCAGTTGCTATATGACTATGGGTTTCGAACAACACGTGATCATTGGTAATACATATTAATCAATGTTGTTTTAAATGTCAATGTAACCCTAGAAATATTGTCCAAAGCGCTTTTTTTTAAAATGGCATTGTTGAATTAGCGGAATTGAATTATGTTATAAAAAATCTACTAACATTTTTTTTAATTGGAGAGATTTTTTAATTAGAAATACTTAATAACTGTGATATAGGTACAGTAGTTTGGGTTTAAATGGTATGAGTATGTTAACGATATATTTATGTACGTATGTAAACGCTTTGGTACTAATGTTATATCAAATCATTATTTGGCAAACAATGTCATTTTACAAACTTTCATTTCGAAAAATTGTATTTCCGACCACATAATTTAACCCAATACCACTTATTCAACAACCTCATGTAGCCTGTGTAAAATGTAATGGTTTAAGCACAATTACATTTTTGCGAAATTAATTTTGTAAAATGACATTGTTTGACAAATGATGATTTGGTAAAAAGTCAGGATACCAAACACTTTATTGTACAGAACCAGAAATTCTAATACAATATTTAGAGAATACGAATGTTTTAAGGGATCTCTTCCGTAGAACATAAGAAAAGTAAAATATGGTAGACATTAGTACAAAACAAAGTAATATAATTACGTATGGATTATAATTATGGCCTTAGAAAAGTCACTAAAAAACGATTTTTTTTTGTTCTACATTCTAAAAATCACTTCATAATGGGTATTATTACTTTTAATAACATGTAAACTTTATTCGGAGTAAGTATATTATAATCTTATTCTATGGTATAATGAGTTCAGATGATGTGCCTTTGGTTTTCCATAGCCGTATAGCGCTGAGCGCCACATTCTGCAGTTTAGAGATTGACAACATCTGCTAGACATAAAGGCGGGAGCGAGCGGAACGGCGGCGGAGGAGGCGCGTCACTCCTCCAGACGCACAAGCCGGCCGCGAATTGAACAAATATTGACGCTCTGAAAATGTCGCGGAGGCTGTTTGTCGACCTCACGTAATTCCATTCACGCAAATCTTTTTGCCCTAACTCACCCTGCCAAGATCACTTTGCTCCTAGCATTTCGCGTGTCTATTATTCTATTTATGCTATTTACTATGTGTCACTTGCTAAGCCGTTTCGCTGAACGACTCGGGCAATTAGTTTGTTCAAGAGTCTAGGAAAAAGTTAAGATAAAATCGTTTTGGTAGATTCCTAAGTAATTATAACCAGTGACTTTTTTAAACTAGTGTACTTTTTAAAAGACGATTAGTTCAAGATATGGAGGCTGAAGTAAATCCTCGTTAACGATGAGAAAAGCATGAGAGCAAACATTTGAGATATACCTAAGTTTCCTAGTTTGTAATTACGTGTCTGTATCTACATAGGTTGGATTCTTATTACTTATTCCTTATTCCATTACCTTTTAATAAAGCAATTATATAGCAAGCTTTATGTATACACTGTTCTTAATAGCCCGAGACGTTGACATGGTCGTTAGTTCAGATGTTCTGACGAAGGACAGCTCGTATTGACTCGTGATGCGATTATCTTTATAAACTATGTAAAATGGAACTATGTGGAATTGTAGATGTTGTATTTTGTGTAAATTTACATTAAATGTTGTTTCCGCTTGTCTGTATATAACCCTCGACATTTAATTACGTGCGTCGTCGAACTTGCTAGGTTAGCCTCCGTACTTTTGAGACCAACTCGATTTAAACTTGGGTGTCCATTCGAGCTTAACTTAAGCTGAGTCATGATTATCAGACTTTCGTCCTTATTTACTTGTATTTAAATGTGATTCTTCTTGCAGAAACTTTACATTGGACTTAACAGTCTAAAACAGTAAAGGTACTGATACACATGCTCTATAATAGCATGCTTAAAAGTGTGCTTATGAGCATGCTTGGTTTGAGCGTGCTTATGCACTGTTCACATTTGCTACAAATAAGCATGCTAATTTTGAGCATACTCACGAATAAGCATGCTCAAAGCAAATACTCCGAATACACATGCCATTTAGTAGCGTGCTCTCTGCCACGAACGATGGATGACGTAGCTTTCCGCCTAGAGCTCAATAAAATAATTCTTTTGGTGGCGATACAATGCATCACCAACGTTTTGAGAAATAGAAAGAAGAAAAAAAGCAGGAAGATTTGGGTTCGTGATTGGTTGACCAGGAGACAAGACCTTGGAGCTAGTGTACGTTTGATAAGAGAAATGCGAGAAGAAGATATTGCGGGTTATAAAAATCATTTGCGTATGCTTCCACATCAATTTGACTTTTTACTTAGACCTTAAATTTTTTATTTTGGTTTTTAAGATCTTTAAAGTTAGAGTAGAATCATTCATATTGCTTAACAAGTCGTCGTAAGCATTGTTTCTTGCGATATTATTTTTATATTGAGGTGACCGTGGGTTCCAAAGGCATTCATTATTTCTGTATAAAGTAATAAAACGTATGGTTTTCTCGTCACGTCACCCCAGCGAGACATTTTGGCAGACGCAGGCACATGCACCTGTTGCAAACAACAGATCGATACTAGCGTGCTTATTAGCAAACGTGTTCACACTTGCTATTACCATTCCCCTCTCTACCCCCGCCTCAGGTAGCACGCTCAAAAATAGCAGGGCGTGCTATCTTTGAGCATGCTACTAAAAAGCATGCTAATTATGAGCACGTCGTAGACACACATGCTAATAGGTAGCATTTGCTCAATAGTAGCATGCTTTCGTGCTAGTAATTAGCATGTGTATCAGTACCTTAAGGTAAATCACCTGCGGCCTGCCACAATGACATATTTTTACAGTACACCTATGGATAACACAGATTTGGCTTTATTTAATAATAACAACGAATTATCAAAAACACAAATATTAAATTAGTTAATTTAATTTGCAGATTTTGAAAGCTAACCCATCACATGTCATAAAAAGTTGATTATAGTCTGTTTTAATAACTAAAATATTAATGAAGTTTCCATACTTATGTTTTATTATTAACTAGCTGATGCCCGCGATTCCGAACGCGCAGAGAAATAATACGTAGCCTATGTTCATCAGGATATGATGGTGAACATTTTCTTCGAATCGGTCCAGATGTTTTGGTTGGAGCCTATTCAATACAAACAAACAAACATTTTTTTATTATTATTGTAGATTATACTAAATAGGTAGGTTTGAATATTTTATGTAAGTAAATTCTAGGATTTTATATACTCTATGTAAAATCACGAGCCTTTACGATTAAAACTGAGATGTCCCGAGCGTCAAAGTGGAAATAATCGTACTGTACAAGTTCGTAAGTCGAAGTACCTAGGTGTAAATTACTTTGTAGGTATGGTGAATACGTAGATGGTAAGAAATATTTCCCGAAAAAGTCGCATTCGAGTACTTATTATGTTTAAGAGGCTCTTTCGGCTCTTGCTTTGTGTGGTGGCCCCTCTTAGAGTCGTGCGTGGTGGCCGTTTGTATCGATGGTTCCGTATCCAGCATGGAAGGGAAAACTCAGAAATTAAGATTTTACCAATATCCCGTTACAGCTCAACAAACGACTTACAATCTTACTTAGTCATGCATGCTATAAATTTTCTTATTGGTTATTCAAACTGATGTCACAAAAATGAATAAGAAATTACACTGATTGTACGTAGTTTGCTGATATTCATAATTTCAGGGTTTTTTTTCCACCGCGTGCGGCTCACGGAACGAACGAGACAATAGCTTTTCAATGGCACCTTTTTCTTTGTTCTTGGACGAGAACTTCTCGACGCTTTATTGCATTTTATAAATATATATTATTTATGTCTGCTGTACTTATTAATCATCAACCGACCGAATTAACTTTACGAAACAATGTGACAATATAGGTAGGTACAGTCAGCGTCATATAGTTTGTAGCATCCAAAGTAGCCAAATAGTTCGTTACACGCCCTTGTTACTACGGTAATAATGACGTGTAACGTACTATTTGGCTACTTTGGATGCTACCAACTATATGACGTTGACTGTACTTACTGTATCCTCACCTGTTTCGTAAATCCTTAATATTGCGTTGAGAAAACGTAAGGTAACCAACATTACGTAAACTCCAACTACCCCTTTATCAATAATAGTGTTGTCATAATTAAGCGAAGTATTGTAAATTAATCAAATAACCACCACGGATACCTGCTCTTTGCCAATTTGTACGAAGTGATTTGTACCTATTGGTATTTTAAAGAATCTACTGTAGGTATATAAGTTAGTATGCCGCTGCAGGGAACTAAATAAACTACTCTAGGTAATAAGACAATAGCGTTCAAAGAGCCGGGTGGGGCGCGGTAACCGGTGGGTTAAGTAATCTAAGTGAAATTTACTGTTAGTTTAAATACTGGAATCACATATTCATTGACCTAAAGGGTTTAATTAACAACTGAAACTTACGTTGCCTCACTTTGCAGTAGTCGCCCACGTCCAGCAGTGGACTGGTATAGGCTGATGATGATAATGATGATAAAGACGTTTATTTTGCGAGCGTGTGGGACAATTTTCGCTCGCCGGGTAATGAATTGCTAATGAGCTAGAGTGTGAACGCGCTGAACAAAGGGAAAAGTGTATTACTTAACACATGCATCATATAAATTTTTTCAGCTATTTAAGGAAAATAAATCGATTGTTAGGTAGTAATTACAGAGAATAAAATTATCCCTATACCTTAAAACCTTTATATCTCAGTATTTATTAAGCTGCGGTAAAACTTTCAACAATACCATACGACCTCATTCCATCAGTTGGTCGCGCGTTCAATAAGTTTTTCTCTAGTCTGAAAGCGACGTGGTTCAAATACACTATATTTCTAATATTTCTCGGCTTCTCATACTGACCCCATTTAGCCGTCTCGTCTGTATATAGAGTTGCAGCCGGCACCTAGTTGTGTCGTCGTTAGGTATTCAGAGAGGGTCTCGCTGCGAGTTTGTCGGAGTTAAAACGGTTTTGGCTCGGCGACTTGCTTTGCCGACTTGGAGTTCGGGATTGTTTGTGAGCTGTGGATCACCAATATTTGGCGCGCCTTCCATTTTCAAATAGAGCTATTTTGTCCACACCTTGATTTGTCTTTTGTCGGACAGGGTCTTTCAGCAATCGCAAACAGCTGATATTAAAAGTTGTAATTTGACACCGTGGAGTTATACCTAATAGAGAGAACTAAAGATGTGTGTAGACGAACTAAACACAAACACACCTAAGTACTTGTGTCGTTTTTTTTATTAACATCTTATACTACGTTGCTTTTACCCGTATTGTTTACAAATTAGCCACCTAACTGGCAAGTTAGTAATAGCTAGCATAATGTTGATAATACGATAGCAATAGGAATAAAGAAAATGTAGAATAAACTCCGTGTGCAGCTTTAATTGCGTGTATTATTATAAATCTATACTAAGTAGTTATATCTTTAGTTATATCTTAAAATGTATTCAGTGAAATGTTTTATGGCGGCTTAACAGCGAAAATGATAAATTTCAATTTTATAATTAAATTTCTAATACCTGAAATATAATTTAATGCAGTATTGGGGCTGCCTGAAAGCGCAGATATCCCACAGGATTTATGTGAATTATAGCCTGGTACCGGCGCTCACATGATGACCCCGACGTTGTTTATATAGGTGTTAGAATGTGAAATGGTCACAGAATTTATGCATGTGGTTAAAGCTAGCAAATGTTTTGTGCTCAAGTTTCAGGCGCTATCTCCCTATTTATTATAGTGGCTCCAGCTTTAGCCACCCTACGTTTTATTTAGTTCTCTTGTCCTATTCGAAATATTGCACTGAACCGTTTGTTAAAGTTGCAGGCCTAACCTAACCTTGTAAACATTATTTCCGATCGGAAATCAAACAGAGCGGGCTCTGCTCTCAGGCAGAAAATTGAAAAATGGTGCTTGCCAGGCTTCAAATACAGTGTATACTGAGGAGTCGTTCAACAGAAAATGTATGACACAGAAAATCTGTGAATGGTAGAGTCAGGAAATGTATTCATGTACTGCACCGGGTAACCCTGTCACTACATCACTGAGGTTTGCAACAATGCTCTTCGGCTGCAAGGTAGGTATTGTCGCCATCAATAGAACTTGTGAACCATGTAAACAAACCTTATATTGGTATATTGGTGACACGTCTTCCTCGATCGATTCTAGTGATACCGATAAAAATACATTTTAAGCGATTTTTAATCTTAGTCTACTTTACCCGTCGTCACTAGTAAACTCATCGAACTATAGACAATATTAATACGGCGCTTTGTTTACATTGTTCACAAGTTCTATTGATGGCCACTATAGTTAGATGGGGACCTAGGGACCCAGACGGACTCTGCACAAGGATCTACCTAAACATTTATTTATTATTATTATTATTATTATTTGAATATTATTAGCTACCTACTTATAAAAACCACCTAATGTTTTCACGTCTTGTTTTTTTTATTATTCCGGTTATTACGATACGAGCTCATATGGAATATTATACAAAGTTCTTTTTTTTTTTATTATTGTACATGTCTGTGTATCGTACAAATGACGATTCTTGCTGAGCAAATTACCAGTATGTTTAATTCACTCGCCCCGAAGTAAGAAAAAATACTCAATAGATGTACAGTCAGCCTTATAAGTAGCTGCACATTTTTGTACTCTGTTGTTTTATAGTGCAGCAGTTCAAACATGACGTTAAAGTGACAAAGCACTCAAGTGTGCAGTTACCTATAAAGCCGACCGTACTTACTCTCAAACTGTTAAAAATACCCACTTAGCATGGTACTAAAGAGAACCATTGAGAAGTTCTCTGTTCGCAAGTTTACTTCTTTTTTTTTTCCTAGAAACAATTTAATTCCTGGTAGGCATACCAGTGAGGCTAGTCAAGATGCTTAACGCTAACGTAAACGATTTTCGATCTCTGTCAAAATGTTTGAGATTGACATGAGCCGCTCGACGCCACCGGACGCTGACGTCCATCAGACATTTTCGATCGCCGAATTAATTTTGTCATGGGCTACAGTATTCGATAACTAATTCCAAAATAGTTATCAATAGAAAATAAAAACATATGTTCCAGTAACAGCATAGGTTCATATAAAAGTAGTTGGCATAACAATATAAACCGGAGAACGAGAACGAGAGCAAGTGTGAAGCGGCGTTCAGAGTGCGCCCTTTGCCGCCATTACCCGCGTCCATTAACTAATGGCGGGCCGTGAGGACGCCGGCAAACACTGCCCGGTGTCGCGTGCACTTCTATGTAAACTAGTGTCAAATGTCAGATGATTTGTAGGTACAGTTAGACATTTGTGAACCTCCTTAGGTCCAAAAAAACAACAAGTACCAATGAACTAATCTTCTATTTCAAGTTATAAGTATGTAAGATGTTTTTAGTAGGTAGGTTGGTATAATCACTTTAGTCGACTGTCTCTCAGGAGGAATCAATCATGTCTATTTAGTCAAGTTAGCTTTCAGATAAAGTTGATAAATTACATGTTCATAATGTTTTTTAAGACCTATCCAATGATACCTCACTGGGAATGATTTTTATTTTACCAAGATTTAAAACCCTAGAAATGTACCACCATTTATTTGTTGAATTATATTCATGATCAGTTTTTATGCACGTTTTTAGGACTAAATCCTATTTGTTACCTGTTATAAAAAATGTTGGTATCGTTTATAAAAATATAGAACAAGACAAGAATGAGATTTAAAACCCGACACATGGTACCTACTTAATTATAATATAGGCTCAACGTTACTTAATAATACAGGTGGTTGCCAAGATACCATATCACAATTAGCTACTAGATCACAAATCGGAGGAGAGATTAGCGGGACATTAGCATAAAGGTAGATTCCTACTGGATCCGGTGAGACGCAACAGGCTTGGTCCCGGTGCGCGACCGCGGAACCGGAATAAACAATCATGCTACATATTATTAATCTTTTGTGTTTTTGATGATAACTTGAAATTCAGCTCCTAAGTGTATATTCCGATTTAAATTCGATTTACAATCGATTCAGTGCGAGCCCAAATTACACTCGAATATTTTTTCTTTTGGTTTTTATACAGGGTTGTTCTATTACTATATCACTATCATTCATACCAAACTTAATACTCAATACTCAATATTTAGAGAGCGAGGGACACTTATCCTGGTAGTATTATGAAAAGACTTTAGTTATATTCGAATTTATTGTATTTTTGTGTAATTTACCTTTAATGTTTAATGTAACTTATTTGTATTTTTATAATTTTTCGTCTAAGTATTCATTTCTTGTTTAGTAAGCTTTAGTCATTGGTAACTATTTGAGTTTATTTTAAAATGTAAGTTCATTTGTTTCTTGTCTTAATATTTCAGTTAAATTGTTGTACATTTTTATTGTCATTACGTTTTTACGATAGAACAATAATAAAAATACGTTGAATAAAAAAACCTTTCTTGTGTGGCCCCTTTGTTAATTTACCTACACATGCCATTCCTTAACAACACATGCTGAATAAACAACCCGCTATCTATAGCGGCTCAAGAGATACAGATCTTTACAGTCAGGGCGGACGGACGGGTAGCGTTAGCCATATTATTAGGGTCCCGTTGGGCTAGCTTCGGGTAGGGAACTCTAAAAAGTACAAGTAAATAAATATAGCAGTTCAGTGGCTTGGTTCTCCTATGCAGCAAGGGCGAGCTCGTGGGTGATCTACTCGAACTGACCTCACTTGTTCTCGGTTATCAACTAGACTAGTACGAGTAAACAAGTATAATAAATAATCAATGCTAACTTTAAACTCTTTTCCGTTTGTTGCATTACGTAATAACACCTCCTTCCCGACATTCTGATAGGTAACTGGAGTTTGTAATAAATGGTTGCTTTAAGAATGAGTAAGTTTATTAGTGTTTTCATAAGTAAAGTGTACCACCGGCTTAGACTCAATGTTCTAAAACAGCTCAAACATGCTAATTCACCCAATAGGTCGTTTGTGAACATTATTAATTTGCCCAAGTGGCTGCAAGAGTTAATCAGTCTGTGTCCGCCAGTGGACCGGCTGGCGGACCCTGCACTTGCTTTAGAGAACACCACAGATTCATCTATATTAAATATGATAATATCTCGGTGTTCGTTTAGTGTCTATTCTGGTAAGAAAGGAATGGGTACGAGTAGGTACGAGTAGACCTCTATACGCCAAAGTTCGCTGAAAAATGTATAGTTCGAATGTATCCATAATCGTCGCAAGTCCGATATTATTTTTTACTGCTACCATTTTTACCGATTATCAGGCGCAGTCTTCGCAAGTTGCTTTTACATAAAGCTGACCGTATAAAATGTAGAAGATATTTTTAAATCCAGCAATATATAAATAGTTTTTTATATACAATGATTATTAAAGCGCCATGAATCTGATCCTATAACTATAGTTTTTGAAGTTAGTTAGATATTAAAACGTTGTAAGTTAGAACGTTTTAATATTTGTAATACATAAATCTTTGAAAGAGTCTCTTACAACTCTTTGTGATTAAAATATTTAAAGCCAGCGTATCAAAGCGTGAGCGGTTTACGGCACTCATTCAGCTGCTGGCCTCATTATCTCGAACCGACTCATAATTATTTCCATTCATACTGATATGTCCCATAGGAAATGAATCAGTTTGGGAAACGATGTTTGGCGACATCAAAGGACACCTGTAACTATACAAATGATTTATTATTTCCGTCACTTTTTACTATTTTAACAATTTAGAACAAATTTTATTACTTTTAATATAATCTGCTAAGGTACTCTTTTCTCCAACGGTTTCTTTTTTAATTATTATTGGCATACATTACAGTTATACTTCTCTTAAGTAATAGGTATAAGGAGTTTAGACCAGCCTCCTCCTTTTTTTAAAATCGGTTAAAATTAGTAAATTATGCGAAATAATACTGTCCATAATCAAGTCAAACATTCCCTCAATCAGTCATGGACATTAAAAGAATAAAATAATAATGAGAAAACCCTTGAAGTTTAAAAAGAACAGCAATACCAAAACCAATTTATAATATATCCATCGGCCGCTGATACCGCCAGTCAGTTTGTCACGGAAATCATTTCTCCGGACTGCGGGGTCCGGCTAGTTGTAAGGCCGGCATGATTAATGGGCTCTAAATTATCGACAGGCGTCTATCAATCACCGACCTGTTGCAGACAGTCCAAGGCCAAGCCGAGTCCGACTGGGTCTTCATTCAATCGGATAATATCACTCTGTCAATACCTTGGAGTATCCGTCACCCCTTAAACTGGTTACTTAAACAACCCATAACCCCACCTGCCCCTTCTCGTGAGAGTCTATTATCAAATTAAAAAGTTTCATCTTTTTAAGTTGTCTCCTCAAACAAGGAACCCTTATGCTACCAACTTCAACATGTCATGAATTCAGTCTTTCGCGATATGTATAGACATACAGCTCAAAATTGGTACAATCTTTTGTCATTATTAGCTATCTGCTTGCAAATTCGTCTACCAAACCTGCTCCAAGTGAAGGGCTATAATATATGCTTGTAAATTCAATAGAATGAAATAGAATAGAATATTCCCCAATAATTTTATGTCACGGCATATCCATGAACGGGCGGCAGCATGTGCTGCAACGTTGCTGCTGCAGCAATATGCTGCCGAAAACCATAGGGGCGGCAGGCCATGCACATAAAGAGTCACTCACTCAATAATTTGGAATATTAATTAAAAATAAAACCACAACGTTAATTAACACGTTAAAAAAACTATATAATTATAAAGTTCAGTAAAGTTCCGACCGAAACCATTAGGTATTGGCCTGAAGTTCCTCGCTGATTTAGCAAATGCAGTTTTTATTTGCTTTAAAAAGCTTGTTTTGAACGACTAATAATAATCGACCCCACTTCCAAATTAATGTCTCCCCCTCCTTATACGATCCCCTGGATTGATTTTTCAAAAGCCTTTTCTGAGCGCACTTCATTACTAAAGAAACAATTAGATATACACATATATATGTATTTGACTCTTGACTCCGTTTTATACCAAGCGCGACGTCTCCAAATCTGCTCTCTCTCTTATCTTATATCGGTTCTATCATTTTAGTTATAAAATTGTAAACCTCTAGATCTGTTTTGCGCAGTTTTATTTTTGAGTCTAATTTACAGTCTAAAAACAGCGACTTAATTTCACACTCGTAATACTTTCACGAGTCTTACGCATGGTCATGGCATAATTAAGCATGGTCCACCATAGGAGGTCTAAGAGCAAATTTTAGTGTTAGGACAGCAGTATAAGCGTATGCAACATATTTATTGAAATCTTGGGCCGTAAAATCAGTGTTTATCAAAAATTGCCAGCGCTGACAAAACTCGACTTACCAAATCCCGTCGTCCATAGCTAGGTAATCCATTACTCGTACAGGCTCTGACATCTGAGCCATTTGGAAATAATTTACAAGCTCTCTCCGTCCACGTGGGCACTTTATCGGATTACCTACAAACCTGCCATAACAAATATTTCACTAGCATCTAAACTCCATTTGCTACACACGCTCTTGTACTGGTTATTGATGACAGGAGCATGAAGGAACGAAGTGGCATTACACAGTTTTTTTTCCACTCATATAAAATATTTGAAGATAAATCATTAGTTACAAATATTTAAAAAAAACCTTTATTGCTGTGCAATTTTTTTACCCATTACATTTACTCATTTTTGAAACCCGTGTAGTAAACAGGTAGAACACACATATTGTACCGCAATAATTCACTTTTTACTTTCATATGCATTTCTTTGATCTTCATGACCTCACTAAGTGGCCAAAATAGTTTTCAAGTATAAGCTGTTCTTTTTTCCACTTCTTTTTCATTAGTATTATGATGAATAGTTTTCAACTATTTTTTCTTGCTCTCCAAAACATCGATTCCCTGCAAGTTCGTAAGATGTGTTACCAAGCGACCAAGGGATAACTCAATCGCGGTATGTGTCAGTATTATGTCCGTAGCCATTATGACCTAGGAAAATCGGAGCGGTGAATGGTAAGTCAGACGTAATGAAAAGGGTGCCGGGTTCCGCCCATTACCACAACATGCCCTCATAACGGACCGAGACTTCCCAAGGCCCCTTAGTGCTCGAATATTCGGCTGATATTGTGCAAATATCCTTTTAGGCATGATTAGCGAAGCAGTCATTATTGCGAGACGTGAAATGGGATATTGATCGTATTGTTAATGAAGCCTGCACACAGCTCAGAAGTTCTTAATTTTCTTTTGTTTGTCGTGTACAATTCAGAAACATTTAGATATCGTATTCGTTTCGAATGTTCCGTAACAATTTATAAATGGTGTGTAAAGTAAAATATCTTTTTTGCAAACATGCTGGGAAAAGTTGTTTTTTATTTTAATTTGTTTTTAAAAGTATCGTTTCCTCCCCAGGAGTAATTTTAAGTATGAAATCACATTTTTGTCTACGTGGCGGCGGCGAGGTCGAGGGTGGTTCATTGTGTGTGAAAATATTTTTCACTTCTCATGTTCTAAAAGCCTTAAAGGTCACGTATAGCCAGGTGGAATAAAGTTATTCTTTTTGATTCTAGGGACTACAGTCGATACTTTTTTTTTAAAAGCCACAGTCCACCAGCCATTTTCCTATGGCGAGCAACCCGCAAGTCCACCGCGCCGAAGACGTGACTAACATGTAGCTGGCTGTTTGTGGCTATTCACTGCCTTAGGCTTTCGCCCCCGATTTTAAGTCTATCCCGATAAGCACCCTAAATACTACGTTTGTATTTAAACTTGTCCGGTGACTTTAGCCATTTTTGATTATAAATTCCTGTGAACTGTCGTCTATCACAGCTATTGCTGTAGACAAATTTAATATTTAACAAATATAAATTGAATAATTGAATAACAGCAAAGTGGATCCTAAATTCCTAATGTTTGCCATTACGATGATCTGTCATTCCTCGCGTTTATAAGTAGGTGCAAAAATATTTTGTGATTAGTTGATTACTGAATGTAAAAAAAAACTTATCCCTTTATAAATTACAATAAAATAAATACTCAATGATCTTGATAAGACAAATAGTACTTACACAGCAATTTAATATATTATGGAAAACATGCTGGCAGAAAGTTTTGTAGAAAATATCGTCGGGGGCCATGGTTTTCGTTAAAAATGCTGAGCGGCGCGTTGTTCAACCAATGCTACTGGAAGCGTGCCAAATTTGCAGAACTTCTGAACTTCAAGAACCAATTGAAGTAAAAGAAATAGTCCTCGCAGTATGGGTCGCACCTGTACGGCTACAATTTGTCATAAGTTGCTTTTAGTAAATTATAGGTATATTACCTAAAATGATAGAGGTGCGAAGGTAGGAGGTTAGGAAGGCTCAACATCAGAAGTAGAGGTGCACATGTTTGTACCTGGTACCTGTACCATGAAATGGAAATACACGAAGTCCAAAGTTTGTTTGCCATGTATTAATTCCTGCAGGATAATTAAATAGGTCCGCTTAGTTTAAATTACTCCGCATTAAATATGTGTGTTGAAGATTTTTTTTTAATCTTAGCCGTATTTTGGAATCTATAAAAACATGCCTATTTTATTTTTATCTCACCGTCACATTTACAAGTATATAGACCTCGAAAACGGTTTCATAAATCCGCCTTTCTTGTGTGTGATCCAAACCTCTCACATTTTCACATTCACAAGGATATATAGCCGTCAAGGTGCTCGGATAAACGCAATTCATGAAAATGCCTACGTGTTCTGAAAATCGATGCGTAAAAGATGATATCACGTCAAGCTTAAGGCGATGTCGCTTGTCATGGAGGGTTCCCGTTTTCTTAACCCGGGTACTCACTAGCGTGCTGTTACTGTTACTGTAGAACGTAACCTCGTGATGTGTACGCGGCTCGCGAGCCGGTTTTCCACTAGAAGCTCGTTACTGTAACTGCTGCGGTTACAGTTACAGCTCGCCAGTAAGTACCCAGGTTTATGCCTGCCTTAGAGTACATTCACCGCTCCCGATGGCAGTCGAGTTCATAAATATGTTTACAGTTAAGTACCTAGTCGCTTTAATCGCTGTGACAATTCATGTATGGCAGTTTAAACATGACATTGAATAGACATGGTACTAAAGTGTACACTTATTTATGAACTCGACTATACCTACAAACTTGGACAAAAATATTCCATGTATGTAAATACTTTATTGCACGTATAATAGACAATAATAGACATATAGCAAGAATGCCAAGAATTTACCAAAACGAGATTATCCCTTTATCGTAGGAGCCAATTTCAAGAATCACCCGATTTTAGCGTTATATGAGTACATAATTAAGATTAACCGTCTTCAGAAGGACGTTCTCTATTCGACTGTCTTGTTATTTTTTGTATAGTTTTTTGAAATAATTGTTCGCTATAACTTTTTTACCCTTGACCAGTATTTATAATTCAATGTACAACGTAGCGTATGTTACCTATATTACATAAAGGGAATCATACGAGAAGTTGAAAAGAAATTGAAAAATGAATGTTTGTTGGTCCGTCATAAACTAGTCAAGTAGTGACGGTATTTTTTGTGGGTGTCTGGGTTGTCGTTGGGTGATTAGAAACTAAGTAGATTAATCCTGAAAACACAGCGATACATGAATTACACGCGAATAAAAAGTCACGAACTCATAAACGAATAAAAAAACAGAACAAAAAACAGAGATCGTTTATTTTTTACTTTTAACACTCTAACGGCCTCGCCACAATTTTGCGCAATGGCAGGCCGCTGTTTAAATAAGCTCGACTAGTATGTAATGTAACCACCTAACATAGTTTGTAAACAAATATAGAGGTAGGATGCTCATTTTACCCTACTTCTGAGCGTCGGATCGACTTAAAATATTAATTACTGAATGCAATTAAACACGCACCTAGTTATTCGTATCATAAGGTTTCATTGGATTTCATTACATCATTAGCATACATCGGAATTTTCGGGGAAAAAACATTTGACAAGTAGTGATAGTTATACATAACATGCTACACAAATGAATATTCATCCATACTAATTAATATTAGTTATAAATGTGAAATTAACTCTGTGTTTTTGTCTGTCTCTTCGTTACGCTTTTCCACAGCTATACAGCTGTACTAATTTTAATCTAATTCAGACTAGATAAGAATAGCGATGGAACGAGTTCTGCGGTCACGTGGAGTGAGCCGCGGCCAGCAGCTAGTATTAACATAAAACGGCCAGACCTAAAACAAAATTATTTAAAATAAACAGGGGACAATGTCACAGATATTCCCAAACTAAGCTGTAAGCTTGTACTATGGGTACTAGCCAACGATAAACTTACTTCTATAGATAAATAAATACTTAAATACATAGAAAGGACTAAGGCGCAGGAACAAAATATTCGCAGTCATCACATAAATAGATTCAGATTCATTTTATTACTCAATATAACACGGTATAAATTACATTACTTGCCAAATTATATGCAGTTACATTGAGGTCGTCGGAAACATAATTAAATGACAATAGTAAAATAGGAACGTAATATCTGATCTTACCGGGATTTGAACCCGGGACCGCTAGCTTCGTAGCCAGGGTCACTCACTACCAACTAGGCCAACGCGTCGTCCAACTGCCTTACATATTTTAAAGTTTACTATTCTTTCAAATAAAATCAGGTGGCCTGTGTGCTCTCTTGCCTTTTCTATGCCAAAAAAAAAACTTTTTTGGTACTTACTAATTCTTAAAACAAAATCGGGTGGGGTGCGAACACGCCCTTAAGGAATTCTTACAATTCTTCGCTATTCATTTATCCTCCCAGCGGGGGAAGTAATAAACAAATGTGCTCGTGGAAGCGAACCCGCTATTCTCCTACGGCAGCAATACTGCTTTCCCAAGTTATGCTGCCACTTGTATGTGCAACCCTATTTACTACCCGTAGGGACTCGAATCTGCTTTGAATATACGCTCTTTTAGCTCTAGAGGGAAGTCATTATCTACATACGATGGGATTAATTCCCTCGCGTGGAGGGATTTATGATTTAAAAAACACTTAATATAAAGACTTAATCCATTGTTTAACTTCAAAAGCAGAAGACAACTTCGAAAGATTCATCAAATAAGGTTTTACTTTACTTCAACGTCGTAAGAGAAAGCACATATCTTGATAAGTAGATTCGTCTTATTTCAGTCCATAGAAATTATAGATTTTACTATAGGTATTATATCTTTAGTACTTCTTTAGAAATGATATGGGTTATTTGTAAATGTCTTTGGTTTAAATGATAACCGGTTTACTGCGTCCCGCGGATCAAAGTAAAGAACCGAGATACAAATCTATTATCCCTTTGGGAGTGGGTAGAAGTAACAACTCCTAATCCCAAACAGGGATAAGTCTATTTTGCAACAATATATTTGCTATCTCATTCGTAGAAATGAGTACAAATAGAGAGTTCTCGGCGTCATAAAACATCCAATCCCAAAAAGATACAATCTAAAGGAATTGCCATGCAGAAATATTCGCAATAAAACCGTGTAAATGTTAAAAGGAATATTTTTTGGTAAGGAAGTAAAAAATCCGTCAATCTTATCTTTTGGGTAATAATAATAAAATATCTCTAGGGAAGTATAAAGAACAAGCAGAAGATCTAATGGCACATTAACGATATGGACGTTCATCGGTTAATGTCTTGCTGAACGTTAACGGCCGCAACATAAAACGACTTTGTAAAGAAGATCGGTCGTAGACCGACCAGTGCTTAGGCGATGGCAACTTGATGTTTCTGAGGACCTGAAACACCTTATCATTTTATAGTAAATGGGTGTTTTAATAAAAAATCTGCATACTATCTTTATAAATCACACAATTGAACATAAAAAATTGTGTGATTTATACACATTTTTGGGTAATTTATCATTTTAACGATTCATCGATTGTATCGCTCCATCTAAATGAATTCCATCGAACGCTAGCTACTTTCTGCTTAAATGATGATGTTTTCAGGATACGTTAAACATTAATTACGAAGGGTAGTTTAGGTTAGACTAGTGACAACCAAACAAAAACTCATGTGGCGAGAAATGCCTGTTAATGGAATGAAAATTCCGCGTAGGATTCGTTTGTTGAAAGGTGTTTCGATAAAATAACAGGTTAGTAGGTAATTAGTAATTACCCATATTTTTGATTATATTAAAAAATAAGTGACAAAGAAAAATCTAGTTAGAAATCTCTCCCTACGGACTCGATTATTCGATTTCAATATTTCTCTAATATTGTAATAAGTAAGTTTTATGACGGTCAGTGGCCCTGCACAAGACGCATTTCGAGAGCGATGTCGTTATCAAAATGTATGGGACTGACGTAAGCCCCCAGACAGTCTCGTGGAGCGCTTATGTCAATTACTTACATTTTGACAGCTTTCGAAACTCGCTTAAGTTAGCGTTAAGCCCTTGTCTTGGGTCTCGGAAACCCTTATTTTTTGGTAGATATCTGTGGGAGATATATTCTTAAGTAAATGGGTGTATTAATAGCTATGAACCTTGAACCTGTTTTGTAAAATAATAATAAGGGTAAAGGGCCTCTATTCCCGACGGTAAAAAACATTTCTTTATTTAACATATCGTCTTTGACCTGTTATGGTATTGTTTTGACGTCAGTCGCCATTACTGCCAAGTAAATAAGAGCTACCAAAACGGTGACTATACGATAACAGCTCCAACACGATATGGTTTATACCGTGTTGAATAGAGGCTCGCTTTTGTGTTTGTAATGCTGTGGCTCTCTGTAAAATAATTCTTCGTTGTCAAAAGAGCCGTAGACATTCCCGGTGCGTCATGGCGCGTGAACCGTTCGTCGTCGTCCGCTCCTCGCTGCTCGTCCCGCTTCGTTTTTATCCACAATATTTATGTTAGGCTTTCCGAGTTTTGTTATAAGTAATAGGCACAATAAAAATATTGAATATGTACTACGCAATATTTTAAGCATGAAAGCTGGAACTTATTAGCCAATTTCTAAAATGGAGGACGTTTTCAATTCGACTGGTCTTTTAGTGCGTATACTTGGTTTGCCGCCAATTGTTAACCGGTTTTATAATACTTTTCATGAGTAAAGTAAATATAAAAAAATACAAAGTAGTATATTTCAAAGGTACCACTTTTAAGTCAATACTTGGCCATGGGACCTATGGAAACGCAACGAAACTCCGGAATAAGTAATTTGGAAACGTTTCATTGTTTTTAAACGTTTATTTATTATGGTACCCTCATTTTTCATTACTTATAAGATTATATCTACGAAGAAGTAATGAAGTGTTTAAAGGATAAGATAAACCTACTCAACAACCAGGAGGTATGTCTAACAATACCTCTACAATTATTGTTTTAAGGTAAAGTACCTATTTAGAACAAATATAATCTGCTTTTACCCTCAGATCTAATACATAACTACTGTATGAATTCTGTACTTCTACGTATTTTTTTACCAATATTTGTAGATCGGGGAGGTAGACCTATTAATTAACCGGCGCGGCGCGACGCGCGACCCTCGTGCGCCTCACGCCCGGGCGAGAAGTCGCATAAATCCAGACGTGTAATAAATGTCGGGTATGATTGGGTGCGTGTCGTGTCGTGCGGCTATCATAAATTATTACGAAGCTGATCTATTGATTGATTGACAATTATTGGAGGAATGGAAGGAAGGAGGTTTTCCAGGAGTAGAGAAGTAATTTTACACTTACCAATTATTATAATGACCAGTTTTATTGCGTTTGTAGTAATATAGCTTGGAAAAAAGGCAGCTACATGGTGACAGCCGTAAGAGGCGACGACATCAAGCAGCAGTTTTTGGGTGAACATTAGATCTTGCTGCTGATTTCCTTCCTTTTTTTTCCATTCTTATCAAGCTAACGTATGTACTCGTACATACGAGTATAATGACAAAAACACAAGCAAGGATAATTTTCCAAAATCAGCACCTTTCACGTCAGCTGATAAATTTGCCACAGACTGAAAATAACCAAGTAGGTAATATGAATACTTTCATTTTAGCAGGCTTGTGCTGTTCCATCCAGAGTTCATCCGAAACCACAGGACGGGATTGTACGCTTAAGACTACGCTGAGCGCCCTCATTACTATGTACCTATGTTTTTTAATAGTCTAAAGTATTGTCTCGAAATCGAAGGATGGTTTTTTGTTGTCCAAATGAATACGCAATGTATAACATATATGACACATTATTCACCGCCGTCAACTTAACGGATAAAGGTGGCTTATTGCCTTTAAATTAGTCACTCATAGTTCAACTGTTATTAATTAAGTCATGACTATCCTTCGATTGCAAGACAATACTTTAGTTGATTAGAAAACACAATAATAGTAATGAGCAGTTCACATATTTTAGCGGCCTCGAATGCCTTTCTAAACAGGTATCTCCAGGTAAGTGTAAAACTATGTGTAACACCGTGAAATCTATTTATTTGTCCATACGCAATAACAAAACATTATTAAGAGAGTTTTAAATTCATTTACTAGACAGCTATTCGTATTCACATCAATCATCATGTACAAAAAATAAAGGGGTGTAAATATATCTCTGAAACCGTAACAAGACAACGTAATGTGTATCGAGCTAGACGAGGTCAGTCGGGCAGGGACAAGAGTAGGGGGGCGGCTAAGGGGGGGCGCGGCGGCGGCGCGCGCGGCGCCCGCACAGCAGCCGCTGGAACGCGTGCCGGAACTCTGGGCTGAACACCGTGTAGATCACCGGGTTCAGCGTCGAATTGAAGTAGCCCAGCCACAGTGACAGCGACGTCAGCACCGGGCTCACCTCGCACGCGCTGCACGTCGGCAGCAGGATCGCCAGCACGAAGAAAGGCAGCCAGCACGCCACGAACGCGCCGGTTATTATCGCAAGAGTTTTCGCCGCTTTCCTCTCTCGTTTCGAGTCAGCAGCTTCTTTGGGTTTGCGACGCACCAGCGTGGGATAGTAGGCGGCTGCGACGGCGCCGTACCCGGTCGTCGGCGGATCCGCTTCGAGGCCGTTAACGCAAGATTGTTTTTCGGGACTCGTGTTATTCGACGATACATTAGTGAAACCGGTAGTGGTGGTTTCGGATATAGTCGGCAGAGGCCGCCCTATGACAGCGACCACGGCGGCCGCGATGCCGCCGCTGCCGCCCGCCGCGACCAGCGCCCCGCCAGAGGGTACCGGCGGCGGGCCGACGCCACCGCGCGCTGTGGCGCCCCGTCTTCGGCGTATTCTCTTTCTGGCAGTTTGATATATGCGCCAATACAGTATTAAGATAACTAGGACTGGCACGTAGAACGAGGAGGCTGTGGCGAATACTTGATAGCCAACGTCTTGACTGACGACGCAGTGCAGGTCCTCGGACACGCGGCGATCCCAGTCGGGGTCCTTCCAGCCCAGCAGCGGCGCGATGCATACCAGGAAACTCACCACCCATACGCACGCGATCATGGAGCCGATGCGCCGCGCCGTGCGCGCGTGGATATAGTCTATGTTTGTCACAGCCCAATACCTACCGACAAAACAAAAGAAAATGTTAATACTAATCCACGTATTTTCGTGGGAATAAAGCCTAAGATTAACCAATACTATTTCATAACACCAAAATATACTACATATTTAGTATTTGCTTCTATATTACAAGCGACTTGGGTGGTAGGACCGGGTGCACCAAAGTTGAACTAAATTTTTAATGTCGATTATCGGAAATCCGAAAATGTTGTTCCTAATAATTTACATCCTAATAATCACTACTCATAACTACTTTGTTCCTAACGCTCTGAATTCCTAATCATTCAACTTCATAATGTCCGTTGCAATAAACATCGATCATACTACTATTTGTTTTCCTATATTTTCTCAACATAACCATCTTTTACACTATTGTTCAAGACTTTAAATTTTCATAAATGCGATGTCTTATTGACACTATTTTTTTATAATTCTACCACATAGAATACGTTAAAATAAGCACATTTTACTTGAAAAACTTTTCTCTAAAGTTAATAGTGACTGAGATCCTAAGGGTCCGTCATTACGTAGGCAGTAGGGAATAGGGACTTAGTGGCAAAACCGACTCGGATCGCGGATAGGTTAGAAGACGAAAGCGGGAGCTTCGCTCCCGCTTTCGTCTTCGAGGTTATTTTTTTTTATAAAAGAGCAGATCATCTTTAACTTTAAAATAATCCTGCGTAAAGTCCCAAAAAAAATATGATTAAGAATGTTATTTTAAAAAAAAATAGGAGTTTACAAAAAGTTACATCAGTGACATTAGCACTTAAAATTTTAAGAGATATGAGTTTTATGAGCTACGTTAATAGTAAAATAAATTGTAGGAACGAAATTTTTAGGAAAACATTTTTTAGGAGCAGTGATCATTAGGAGTACAAATCGTTAGGAAAATCAATTTCGGGTGATAAACTTTAGCGAAGCCAATATGGACCCGGTAGGACCTTGTGCTGGGTCCGTCCGGATCTTATCTGGTGGTAAGGTGGCTTATCCATTAACCTACCGCCAAACAGCAGTGCTCGTATTGTTGTGTTCCGGTTTTGTGATAAGACAACCCGTGTAATGACTAGCATAGAGGCATTCGATCTTAGTCCTCAGGGTTGGCAACGCATTTGCAGTCTTAGTATTGCAGTCTCGTGAATGTGATTGTCTATGGGTCACAGTTTCCACTTACCATCAGGTGGCCTGTGTGCTCGTTTGCCTTCCCTATGCCATAAAAAAAAGCGAGCCTCGAGTTAGGAAACTATTTAACCGATAACAAAAACGAAACGTTGGCTTAATAAAGAGGAATGTGTACATACTGTCCAGTCGTGAGTTTTCATCGCGACAAGAGCAGATTTTATGTCAATGTAAATTACTGTAAGTACCAATATATCCTTTACAATAATACAATACGTAGGCAAAAATACTCTTAATTTAACACCACATCATCATCATCATCATCATGTCAGCCGAAAGACGTCCACTGCTGGACATAGGCCTCCCCCAAGGCTTTCCACTCAGACCGGTCTTGTGCTTTTCGCATCCACCGCGGTCCCGCGATCCTGACGAGGTCGTCACTCCATCTTGTTGGAGGCCTACCTACAGCTCGTCTTCCGGTCCGCGGACGCCACTCCAGAACCTTCTGACCCCATCGGCCATCAGTCCTGCGAGCAATGTGCCCCGCCCACTGCCACTTCAGTTTAGCTATTCTTAGGGCTATGTCGGTAACCTTAGTTCTACTGCGGATATCATCATTTCTGATTCTATCACGCAAAGAAACCCCGAGCATAGCCCTCTCCATAGCCCTCTGAGTGACTTTGAGCTTCTTTATGAGGCCCATTGTTAGCGCCCACGTCTCAGATCCGTAAGTCATCACCGGCAACACACACTGGTCAAAGACTTTTGACTTCAAACACTGCGGTAACACCACATACAATAACAGAATGGAATATATACACAAAAAAAGTCTTCTATACAAGATCCTCCTCCTTCTCTTTCCTTTTATAAGAGCTGCCAAGAATAGATCGAATGGGTTAGTGAGACCGTTACATACAAGTGTCTAAAATAAATACACGTTCTCGATTTGAAATTAGAAGTTCGTTTAAACGGACGACACACACACAATCATCAATTTCGTTCATTCCATTTATCGCAGCTCTTATGAAACAACCTGTATTGCTGTTTACCTATCCAACGCGATTGCGACCAGGTGCAGGATGGAGGCGGTGCAGCAGAGGACGTCACCCGAGGTCCACATATCGCAGAGCTCGGGCCCCAGCGTCCAGCGCTGCGCCACCTCGTACACGGCGCCCAGCGGCATCACCAGGCACGCCACCAGCAAGTCCGCCACCGCCAGCGACAGGATCAGCTGATTGGCCGCACTGCGCAGGTGCCGCTCCAGTAGGATCGCCGCTATCACGAATACATTACCTGGTAACAATCAAAATTTTATTCAGTTTAGTTTAGGGCTGTTTTTGTGACGATCTTTTTGGGATTTTAGTTGGAGACGCGAAATAAATAGTGGGTGCCACCGGACGGTTTCTGGCACCGCGGTAGACCAAGAAGAAGATGGTGGGATGACTTAGATGCATTTTGAAGCGACTGGTCAGAGATTGCTATGGATAGACAGGGTTGGAAATCCGAGGAAGAGGCTATTAAAAAAACCGCCTAAGTTGTGACGAGATTCAGTAGGCCTGATGATGATTTAATTAAGTTATTATTGCCGCACGAAATGCAAGTAAAAAGCCAACTAATCAAAGTCGTTAAACAAAAAATAAAAAAATACAAAAGACGAATCGAAAATTTGACACATTTCCTTGGTTTTTAACAATTGGTTAGTTTAACTATTGATCAAACAACAGGCCCTAAGTTAAACGATAAAAAATTATATTAACAATGTAGATACTAAACTGGAACAATACAATTAATTAGGATGCTTTAAAGTGTAAAACGAGCCTAAGTAAATCTTTAACTCGTAAAATTTACTTTACCTTCGTAAACAAGCGTCACTACCCAAATAAAACTTGGAAGCAGTATAAAACTGGGAAGTTGAAACTGCTAATATTAAAATGAAAGTTTACTGTCATGCGACAAGGGTCGTACCCAAGCGCAAGTAACTGTGTATTATGGAATTCGCGGAGTAAAATTCGAAATTTTGTTTTTTAACCCACTTCAAAAAAAGTGAGGTTGTTCTCAGGTATGTCGTTACGTATACAAAGATGTATAGGTAAAAAACTTAAGTAATGCTCCTCTTGCATGTAGTTGTAACACTTCTGTATAGACCGTTCGACATTCTATATTTGAAATTTGACGTAAATCCTATATTAGTTTTGTACACAACTACATGCAAGAGGAGCTTCACTTAAGTTTTTTACCTATAAAAATATAGAGACGAAAAAAATGAGTCTTATTCGCTCTCTTGCCGAATTTCTTAGCACTCCCCTCGATGTCATCATGACCGCTACTGTAACCAAGAATAGTGGAACTACCGGGGAATCGGAACCGATTTTGATGATGCTGATGATTATAATGATCTGGAGTTGCGAAAGGTCTTACACCCCCATTACTTTCCCCGCCGCTTACGACTGGCTTAGTCTTCATCATCACGCTCAAGTCAATTACATTAGCAAATTCTTCCTAATACTTAGCATGGAAAACTGTACAATAGTGCATACGTACCGACTACAGTAGCTAGAATGAGTAAGCCGAGTACGACAGCCTTAGCAGCGGCCCGGGCGATGGCGGCGGGTGAGTCGAAGGGCGCGGGCGACTCCCACCAGGTCTCGTTGGACGCGGTGACGTTCCAGGGGTCCGGCGCCCACGAGGCGTTCCACGTCGTGTTGGAGGGCAGGTACAGCGCCTCCCACTCGAGCAGCGCGCCGTCCGCGCCCTCCATGCCCCCTCACCGAGCCACGCCACCTGCTACACGTGGATCATTCATCATTTATGCCACCAAGTAATTATTGACATTTATAAACGATTTAAACATGTGACACGAGACAGGGTGATATTAATTAGAAGCGGCTTTTTGAGATACGACTAAAAATACTAAACAACGGATATTGACGACACGTACAGGTGTAGTGCATAATTGCTTTCCTTCGTATTTTCACGGAAACGTACGAACGTGTCATGCTACTTCAGTCAACCTCAGTACTTTTTGTACTGTGACCGACTGAAATAGCAAGACACGTTCGTACGTTTCCGTGAAAATACGAAGGAAAATAATTATGCACTACATCTGTAAGCCTGGTAGTGACCCTGCCTATCAAGGTCCCGGGTTCGAATCCCAGTAAGGCAGAGATTTGTGTGACGAACGCGAGTATTTGTTCCTGAGTCTTGAATGTTTTCTATGTACTGTTAAAGTATGTACTCTTCACTAGACATGTTATATATTTACCGTTGTCCAGTACTTATAGTACAAGCCGAGCCTTAGTTTGGGACTAGGTAAATTTGTGTGAAATTGTCCCCTGACATTTATTATTTTTCACTTCTCAGGCTCTAAAATGACTCACAATTGGCTTGTATAGCCGGACTAAAGTGATGTATTTAATCTCTAGGGAATAAAACTACACTTTACTCCCTAGGGACTAAAGTACTTTTTCTTTTTAATTTACTTTGGAAACCCTTAAACTGCCAATCATCGCCTTTTTCAGTGATTGTATATGGATCATTTTTCTTGCAAAAAATATAAATTAATCGATTTAATTTCACGATTAATGATTACAAATATGAATCTATTTAAATATATAAGGGATAAAATCTATTTTATTAGGCATGGTCCAAATAGTTTTCAAGTTTGTATCTGTTGGCTAAATATGCAAGCATTTAAACATCACGGTGTTAATGAATGGAGGATTATCGCCATTTTCAGAGATTGTGTATGGACCATTTTTAGGCCGTGGAAATAACCTCAAAATGCCAACTGTGCAAAATTATTAAAAAAAAGATTTAATTTCGTGAAACACGATTAATGATTACTAATATAAATATATTTAAATATATTAGGGATAGTTCTAGTTTATTAGGCTTGGTCCAAATAATTTTCATGTTTGTATCTGTTGGCTAAATATGCAAGCATTTAAACATCACGTTGTTAATGAATGGAGGATTATCGCCATTTTCAGAGATTGTGTATGGACCATTTTTAGGCCGTGGAAATAACATCAAAATGCCAGCGGTGCAAAATTATTACAAAAAGATTTAATTTCGTGAAACACGATTAATGATTACTAATATAAACTCTATTTTGCCCACCTTTATGCGTTAGTTTAGGTTACATCTAAAGCGTTCGTCGTCATTGAGAACTAATTTTAAATAAACTTGGCTGTTTTGACCAATGTCCTTTGCCTTTCGTTTCGGGATAAAATGTAAAAAATAAAATAAAAAGAAAAAAGCCGCGCAACCAAGATAGACTAAATTAGATTTAATTTTTAATAAAAAATAAAATAAACAAAAAGAGTTTTTTTTTCTCGCATTCGAAGTGAAAAGTAGAGTGTTTAACTCGAGACTAAAACGCCATAATGACACTCGAACTTTATCCACCCTCGCTTTGCTCGGGTGGATAAATATCTCGTGTCATAATGGCTTATTTTAGTCCCTTGTTGAACAATCTACTATATTTTTATAGTGCAAATACCGCGCGGAAATACCAAAGTCTCAAGCGTAATACTTTCTGCACAAGCAAGTTCAAAAAGGTGCAAAAATATTATAGTTTTCAAAATTAAATTACATAGCGGGGCCAATGATTATTAAAAAATAAGAACACTGATACAAATTGGCCCCATCGTGTAATTTGAACTTTGAAAAAATAACATCTACATATAATGTGTCATGTTGTTTGGTGCAAAAGTATACTGCTACATATAATTTAAAACTTTATTGAATTTGCTATTTACACGGTGTTACACTTCTCGGCTGCAGTTGTGTATCGTGTTATATTTCTTTTGTTTGAATTCCTACCTAGTACTCGTACCTACTTATGTTAAATTTCATGTTTGCTTCATTTTACTTACAATATATTTTATGTTAATTTTTATGTTGCCTACTTATGCAGCCGAATTAATATTTAACTAGTATTTCATCCAGTGAGTAATTTATTTAGAACTATGCATTTATAAATAACCGACCCGCTTATGTCAGTTTTCTGCAACACACCCGTGCGTAATCCAGAATTGATTATACATAATAATAAAAACCTTCCACCTGAATAACTATTTATGAAAACCGCAATAAGCGTACATACGAAGGGACAAACGGCGGAATACGACTTTGTTTTATAATACGTAATAAAGATAATCAGAATTTTATGTAACTGCTACTTTAACTAAGTACTTAAGTATGTATCGTTGTAATATTGTTTGTATAAAACCGGTAAAAAGTATAATTATCAAACCATGCTTAGTGCTGGTTTTGCCGCATAATAGCACCGCACACTGTCGAGCGTTACATGGGGACCGTGTTTTGCATTGGGACGGCGAGTAGCTCGTCGCGCGGCGTGGTTCGCGATGACTACATTAATAAAAATCCACAGCATCCTGTAGTACGGCACCAAGCTGTGGCGCCGCGCCGCCGACGCCTCGAGCGTGTTTCCAATATAGAACGAGCCATGCGAGATAACATCGCAGGCGACGACGTCTTGTACGGACCTCTTAAAGAGCTACAATAAAAAAAAAACTTTAGTTTTTTTTTAAATGTGCTCAGGAATTGTTTATTTTTGACCATATTACATTCCAAGGGAGCCGCTTGGCCGAAATATTTTTGGTAAAACTAGTATCATTTCCCAAAATTTAATTTATCAAAAATCCATTTGTATTATTTTGGTTTTATGTTTCCTTCTGATTAAAATTATCGATTTCTATTTCCAGTATTTTAACTTCATGAATTTCGACAGTATTATATTTATATTTAATGCATTGTGATATGTACTCCTAATGCATCGCGACCGAATCTTTGCAGTAGCACTGCAAAAACTAATAGAATTGCCACTTTGTACCATAATGACGAAATTGTATTTATCCATAGTTTTATGATTTGTTTGTAGACGAATGTATTGCCTTATCAAAAAATCTCTCAGCATTTTAACTTTAAGAATGGAGAATTTGTCAAGCATCATCAACTACCATCTTTATAGGTACAACTAATTCAAAGTTTTGTCTCATATAAAAGAACAATTTAAGTCAAGCACCTGAAAGGAGGAGTTAAAAATCGCTCATGCGATGGCCCAACGCTGTCTTAGAAACTTCGTCTATTCGCTGGACTCAATTCTCTTTGTGGTAAGCCGCAGTTCCCGCATTGATTTCTAATATACATTATTGATGAATTTCCGCTAGAGATAAAATCAATCCACCTCTACCTACGGGGAGAATAAATGCGGGTTGTTTTCTTTTGTTCGTCGAAGTATTACGTGCACGATTCAATCGAAAACCATTTTTTAGACTTCCATATTAACGTTGCCATCTGAACCTCTACTGTCCGTTTGTCAGTATGTCTGTCAGCCAGCGGGCTGTATCTCATGAACCGTAATGATAGCTGAATTTTTCACAGAGTGCTGCTATAATAAAAAATAGTAATAAGAACTAAATAAAAAGCAAGCTTTAGAAACCCGACCGCATTTTGATACTGTCATCGATATATTATGATAAAAACATTAAACAAAACACAAAATCCGATAGGTTTTTTTAGAATTTTATTTACCCAGTGACACTCGCGCAAGACGAATCTCATGACGAATCATTTATCAAAATCAGTTAACGCTTTGAGTAGTTTCAGGAGAACATAGGAACGACATACATACATACATACCGGTCAAACACATAAGCCTCCTTTTGGGCTTCGCCGCAGTCGGGTAAAAAGTCACTACATTAAAATCAAAGGGACCCTCGGTACATGAAACGTGTTTTTGTTGGTATTTTTGGTTGACATGTCCGTACCACTCTCGTAGTTTCTTTTTTTTGGGATAAGATATATACTACTATACATACTTACTACTATATATACTTACTTATTACGGTTCCATAGATACAACAAGGAATACCGTTCGTGTGCGATCCCGACTCAAAAGTAAATACTTACTGCTGGTGTTGTATTTTCGGAGCAGAAAGCTCACTGCTCGGTGCGCCATTGTCATTGCTATTGTTATGAATGGCTCCCCTTCCAACTGTTGACAAAATAAATACAATTATTATTTCAAAGTACTACAAAATAATATCATTAAACTATATTTTAATGAGCCAGCGTTACACCGGAGAAAATCTTTGTCTGCTTCAGGGATAATTGGCAAGGTTTAAATACCGTTTCTTTACATTTTGACTAAATATTCCTGGGTATTCGTATTGTTTGTATTTTATTACCCGTATTAATAAACGCCAAACCCTAGAACACTGACATTTTTGACGCATCTCGAGACGAGCATTAGTAACACAATAATTGACCAAACCAACGAAAATAAATGCAGATTTTTCGTTTGTTTTAATTTATTAAAGGAATCTAAAATACTTTGGAATCTAAATCTGATACTGGATTGGCCTTAAGGTTGAATTTACTAAATTGAATCATCAACAATAATATTTCAAATAATCAAGAAATAACCTACTGATAACATTTTTGGAAAACTTTTGAGAGCATTGGGAAATTGCTCTTCCCATATACAAAAAACTGTGCTCCGACCCTCTCGTCATGTGGAAAAGACTCGGGTAACAAGTTGTTGTCCGGTCTTTTGCCAGTTTTGCAAAGTTCAAGTTTTATGAAATTGTAAACCATAGCAAATATATTTCTATATTGCTTTTCATGAAACATAGATTGTAATAATTTAAACAATTAGTTGAAGTATGGGTTATTGTATAACATGGCGAAATTAATTCAGAAATGTTTAAAGGCGCTTACATACCTTGAATATCTTAGCTAATTTAGCAGTTGTCAACTTGGCGGAAACGTGCTCGTAATAAGGTTGAGTTAAATTAAATTAATACCTACGCAAGTTAAACAAATTATGCCGCGACGTCAACATAATCTCGGTATCACAATGAAATCTAAGATATCCTATTAATTTTAATATAACCTGAGTAACCTGACATTAGACCATGGAAGATGTTATTTGCGGTAAAATCCTCTATGAAGCGACAGCGAAGCTTTGTAATTAATTCCATTATAAGTAAATACGGGTCTAATAACGTGGTTTGGTAAATGGTACTCCAGCAGAATACCGCATTGAAGGCCTATTCAGCTGAAACTCCTTTTAATCAAAAACAATTGTATGAGTTTTCCGGTGATGAGACACGGCACAAGCGATCCTCTTCACAATGCTTTAATGTAAACCTGAGTCAAGTACACTTGTATGAAAACATTTTATTTGCTATCGGTCCACTCACAATTAATTAACTTCGAGTTTTGGGCTGTTACCGTTGCCAAACAACACTTGTTCACGTTTTTGCAACGGATTCCAACGTTATTTTAAAATACGCAGTCTATATTTTGTTTCGTACGAGTATTTTCACGGGTATACTTCATTGAAAGGTCAGGCCATGTCAGGTCTTGTTGACTGGTTTTAACTGCGGTCAAATTAATTAAGTTCAACCTACTTGGTACCAGGTTATACGTGATCTGCAAGACTTGAGGTGACGTAAATGTCATACGAGTACATTTTATTATTTTGAGATAGGTGGCTTGTGAAAAGTAGGTTGTGCCTATATATTTTACAAATCAGTGTAATAGTTTTTGAGATAATCACGAAGATCATCTAAACATACATACGAGTCGAACTTAGAGCATTCCGTTTATGAATTATGTTAAAAAAAGCTACGGCACCAATATTGGATACATAAATGCCAAGACTTTCCGTATAGATCTATGAATGTAATTGTAGGTAATGATATAATAAATATAACACAGAAGTGGCTGCACTTCACCAGATTTTCTGGACTGGTTGTGCCCCCACTATTAGGGCACACCACCCGATGCCAGGGTGAAGCACTTACGGTAGCGTTACCCAGTGCAAAAGTCCGTCATAAAGAAAAGCTTCACCAGGTCTTCGGTCCACTGATACGCAGTCGTCGTACGAGATCTCTTTGGTCCCATTAATCAACCGTTCTACGAATGTTATTATGATGATCATAAATACATACAAAACGAATGAAAGGTAAAAATATTACTTTTTTCAGTCTGCAATTACAATCGGAACAAAGAAATCAATAATCGGTAGTGTTAATTAAACTTGGGTTGCGGTTTTGTATTTCTTAAGACAGATGTTAATTTAAGAAAACCAAGCACTGCACCTTACAAATACACACACACACACACACACACACACACACACACACACACACACACACACACACACACACAAATATATTTTCACTTTCATTGGAGTTCAAAACCTTGGTGTTGCATAGGTAGCGGTACTAACCACTTTCCATGAGATGCACCGCCGGTTTGTGTCCCTGTTTTTGGGCCATAAAAAATAACTTAAAATTAATTTAAATATAACATAACCTAACCTAACCTTTAAAATTCGCATTTACCTGCACCAACCCAGCAGGATATCGAATAAAGTAACCATGACTGGAGATTTCACGGGTAAATTAATTAATCACTTTAAACGAGTTGCATGCCTACTCTATTAAAGTAAAATTAAGTCAAGGTCACCGGTTAACAACCAAGGCTTCACAGACAATTATTTCCCCAAAACAATTTTAGAAAAAGCTTTATCATCTTTCGTTGTTCGTTTTTCGCTCGTAATGACTTTTAAACCTAATTTTGCACTTATCTAAACAACTAGTCAGGTTCAAAAGAAAACAGCGGGTAGAAACGTATGGTGGGTGTCTGTATGCACCATGTGGTTCCCTTTGGTATAACATGACTGACATAGACATTTTGCGATTTGATTTTACTCGCCATCGCGCCAGCCAGTCATATTGACGTTTTACGGTCGTGAAAACGTGACGTTGTACCTCTTACTTACAATATTATTTCATTAGTAAAAAAATATTTAAGCAACGGTTCTTCATTTAAGAATAAGTAAGTGCACATTCAGTTATCCTGCTAATAAGGCGAAAAAACCAGCATGGTGATTATGTTTCTTGTTCAGCAAACTATTCTTCTTCTGTGTGTAAGTACACACAGAACTAATTGCCAAATCGTTTTGTTTTGCAATGGAAATTGTTTTAGGATTATAGCGCGAACTTAAGCCTCCGGCATCTTCAGTCTGTAATGAGGAATAAAAAAAAATTAAACAGCGGCAATATCTCTAGGAGAGGGGTATAATTTTATCTATTTTTAGATCCCCCAACTGATGAAAGCAGGGCGATGAGTATATTATTATTAACAAATGCTGTCAAAAACATCTCGTGTTAAGGTGTCTCTCATTACTTGGTTTACAATTAACTATTTAATTACGATATTCTTGGTTAAATAAATTTTGCTCCAGAGTATAAAACTCAGCTTTAAATCCATCTAACGCGGTACTAAAGCGAAGCGTAACGAGCAAAATGATAACCGAATTGAAGCTTTTCCGTTGCCTTTAACGTACATACTAACTACAAAGTTTAAGTTTTTTATTATCATAACCCTAAGTGGGTTATGAGAGATCGTTCAATAAGTCCCAAGACTAACTAGGAGAACGCGCATGTATTAAAAACATTTTTGATTTTTTGAAAAGTTCTGGCCATCAAGTGTTACGTTTTTTTTTTTTATCGAGCAGGTATATACACCGTGGGCCCGAATAACCCGACCAATTTTAACAATCGATACTAGAGCCTATTTGTAGAATATAATGGGTATAATATGTAGTCCAATAACGCATAATTTCCGAGATTTTCATTATTTAAAAAACAATTCCATAGTTAATTTAATTTGAACTCTGTCACCTTAACCTAAAGCATTATTTACTAAGAAATTGATTAATTAATTTATGTTGTATGTGGATGATATTGCTACTTACAACATGAATCTTTCTTAGTAAATAATGCTTTAGGTTAAGGTGACAGAGTTCAAATTTAATTAACTATGGAATTGTTTTTTAAATAATGAAAATCTCGGAAATTATGCGTTATTGGACTACATATTATACCCATTATATTCTACAAATAGGCTCAAGTATCGATTGTTAAAATTGGTCGGGTTATTCGGGCCCACGGTGTATTGAGTCACAAACATTTAAGTGACGCGTTCTTTTGTTATTCTGAAATAATGGAAAAAAACGAGTTTAGTTTTTTGATAAAACATTGTTTATGAATGGGAAAAAATACCGTTGAAGCACAGCAGTGGCTTATAAAATGTTATTCGGAATCTGCTCCTTCTAAGGTATCCATTTGTCGGTCGTATTCCGACTTCAAACGCGGAATCATGATGAACGCTGAGGTCGTCCAAATGAAGTAGTGACTCAACAAAATATCAACCAAGTCCTAAAAATCGTTACGGAAGATCTAAAGGTAAAAGTGCATGAAATAGCTAAGATACTGAAGATTTATACTAGTAGTGTTTTCACTAGTGGGCGCCGCGTTTGCTAAAAATTGATCAAAAGCAACAACGTAACAATGATTCCGAGCCCTGTTTGGCACAGTTAAATAGAAATAAAAAGGATTTTTACGTCGGTGTGTGACAATGGATGAAACATGGATTCACCATTTCACTCCGGAATCCAATCGGCTGTCAGCAGAGTGGAGAGTGGCTGGTGAAAGCCGCCCGAAGCGGCCTAAGACACAAAAATCTGCCACCAATGTTATGGACTCTATATTATATTATTAAATTAAACATGCTAAACAGCATAAAACTGTTGTATTTTTAACCAGTGGAAATGATTCATTTTTAAATGAAAGGGGTTTTTAATTGCTAATGAAACCAACACCACAGTACAACACTAAATGTCTAACACGAATCTGAGCACTTGATAATATAAATGACAAGGTAAAAGCAAATTTTACCAAAGTACAAGGCATCATTGTGATATTTTGATCATCATGCTGGCTGTAACATATCGAACATAAAACAGCTCTTACGTCGATAGGCCAAATGGGAGACGAAAAAATTGGAAAAAATCTCTTTAATCAATGTCACTCATCGTGAAACCGATACTGCAGTACAAAAGCGAGGGTCATGTGTATTTAAATCTATGTACCCCAGTAATTTATTATCCCGGTAATGACTGGTCTGCGGTCGTAAACCTAGACCGCGGTATTAGCGAGGCCGCGCGCTGACTGACGTCCAGGTTACTTGTTAATGATGTAAATAGCTCCCAAACTAGCCTAACGCCATTATTTCATTGCAAATAACTACGTATTGTACACATTTTAGGGTTCCGTACCAAATACAGAAATAAAATAAAATGACCTAAGACCAAATGTTACGCAATATTAGTAATAATCCGCAGCAACATCAGCTGCTAGGAATAGTTATATGAATGATAAATAGTAATTTATTAATTGAAATTACATGTAATTCACGAAATTTAATTAATTTAAATACCAATGTGGTAAATAGATGCGCGCATAGATCTAAGAAATCAAACAACTTACACCTAAACGTAACTATTTTTGAACGTTACAGCCCTTTATGCTTAAAGCTATACAATTCCCTTTTCACAAGAAGCTGCCGCTGAGCCGAAGTGGCAATGGGCCCATTTATCCTTTGTTTTATTATGACATCGCAAAATTGGAACTCCTTAAATGTCCCATTTTGTTACGCCGCGGCGTAACGTCCGTCCGGCGCGCCGGGATTGACGAAGGTGGACGTAACACATGAGAGTCTTCTGCCTGCTTAGTACACTGCGTTCCAATTATAACGGACATTATTACTCATAATTACTAGTAATTACCTAATTTATGAGACATCTAGCTTGATTGGTTGTGAGAGTTTTGACTTCCGTGCTGCTATGTGTTTGATACAGAATGATTAAAGACGAAGAACGGGTCGTTTATTTCACATTAATATAACCTATCCAATATGATGATGATATTTAAGCAAGGAATACGGTAACCAATCACAAGCCTGAATGTTCGTGCCAAAAGGTTTAATTTGTTAGAAAATTACTAAATCGACAACTTTTCAAAATATACACATACATACACATACCGTCCGTCTGTTCGTACGTCTGTCACGTGTTTAGCTGTACAACAAACCTGTAATTTGACGTTGCACTTAGCTGTATTTTAGTTTATTAGGTCAGGTTTATTTTTTAACAATCTTGGAAATTTAAACAGTTCCAGAAAAAACATTTCTGACTTATGAAAATTCGGACAAGTGAAACAGGTGGGAATGAAAATTTGACCTTGTGATATTCGTAAATAGGCAACGTAGAATTAATGCCCCGATCGTAACGGGTGATTATAGGTGCCGGTGGTCGCTCTCCCACGTTTACCTGACAACTTACATGCAAGAAACTTCTGTTGATACCTAAATTACATAATAAACTTTATTTACTACCACCTTGTCACTATAGCTTGTTTGAATATCTATTATCTGAACATTGCTCTCGAAAGCGAAATTGTTGAATTAGCAGCTCAATGAAATGCATAACGCGCTGCGTTTCAGCAGGTAAAATGGTTGGCGTTCCAATGTAGGTCGGAAGTTGACTTATTTCGATTTGAAATCGCGGTGATAAGTATCAGTTTTGCTATTTGTACTGTGTGGCTGCGAGCGGAATCTGCAACATCGATACGACCGGCAGGTGAACCCGGCGCGGGTCGTCCATTATCGTGCGCCGGAGAGCCCGCCGTGGCCACCCGCTTGTAGTTGACACTTCTGTTTAACGCAAGCTTAGCTGCTTATTCATTCATATTATTTTACGCCATAAAACAGTATTGTTTTATTTTGATGATCATCTATGGAAGATTCAATTAATGTAAAGTCGAAGTAAAAAGATTTTTTACATGTCTGAGCCATGTTTCAAAGGTGAACAAACACACATATTATAACATACTTTGTTACTTATTTAAAGGCCTTTTATTTTGCTGTCTAACTGCAGATTAAAACAATGAACTCTTCAAAGAATTTACGACTTAATCCTCATTTAATATATCTGGGTGCGACAGTAAGGGTTTAAAGTAAAAGTGAAATGTATATAGATTAAGTTAGTCAATTATTTGTCTAAAACGTCTGTACATTTATGTGGGTTTAGCGAGCTTCAGTTGCAAAATAAACATTTTCGCCTTTCCGCGGGTTGCCGCCAGCTCCAGCTAAAAGCCTCGCTGACCTCCATCTTATTCCCCGGGGAAAGTAGAATGGGTTGCAACTTGTATACTCAATATCCTGGGTATTGATAAGATATTGATATTAATAATAAAGACATGTTACAAGGTAAAGAGGGCTCCTTAGAAATTGACAAGTTGACACGGAGATACAAAGGGTTTATAACGTTGGAACCGAGTATTTTGAAAGATACATTACCCGTTGCCTTTCCCAAGTCCATCGAGGACTGTACCGCGGATGTTAAGTAGGTATATTACAGGATTTATGTAGGTGGGTACCTACCTACTTAACCCCAACTATCAGCAATACACCTTGTTACAAGGTCTTCCATGGTTTCAGCCATGACTACATGTCATCGGCACACCGAAGCTGGGTGTTCTTCCCAGTCCAGATCCCTGAACACATCTTCCAGCGCAGCATTTACCATCCAGATATTTAACATGTTTTGTTCGTATTAGCTGTATTTTACTTTCAAATTTCGGCAAAAACTATTACAATAACAAAATAAAACATTTGTAAGAAAATACACGTGGCGTGACATTAATAGAATAATGTAAATAAGTACTTAGTGCAACCGTAGTCGTTTCACGAGGCTTCATTGAAGGAAATGGAATCTCAGACGTGCGCCCTATCCCGTCGGTTAGCGTATATCCAATAAAGTGTCCTATTCAATTCCGCACAATAAAAGGAGTAGAGGTGTGTTCGTAGCCACGATTTTGGCCTTTTATTTGATCTTATACGTATATCTACAAAGTAAGAATCGAAAAGCAATCACTTCCGGCGAGTTTGATATAGATCAAGGTATACCTGTCTCACATTACGCGACGCAAACAGGTTATATTTCAAATTAATTCAAGATGGAACTTTCTTTTTGATCTTTATTCAATGTTGCTAGCAATATTTCCATCGTACAGATTTCTTGGCAAGCACATTTATTGAGAAAATGACCGAACAATAACACGAAGTCGATGTTCGTTGTAATGTGTTTTACTATTACCGTAAAGTGGTTCCGACGGCGAGTGGATTGGTGTTAACGCATCGACCGGAGTCAACAATTTGGATTGAATTTTCGCTGTCATCGTAATATAGGGGCGAGCATATCATAGATGGGAACGCTTGCAGCAGTCACGTTCCTTGTCAGCTCGGGGTAGCGGCGGCCGTGGCAGCTATACAGTTAACCGATGACGGAGAGGCGTTAGAAGCGCGATGGCATCGTAGTATAATGACTGATATACATTGGTCCAGCAAAAGCATGCCAGTAGAAGTACATTGACGAGTTGGTTTTCACGTTGAGACGAGAGCTATTGTAACGACGCAATGTACTTCTACTGGCATACTTTTGCTGGAACAATGTAAATCAGCCATAATAGTAATATACTCGTAAATACTAAATAAATAAATACCAACTGCCAATACAATGTAAGTCTACTAACATTACAAAAATATCAAAGATTATTGCGGTACAGTAAACGTAACTCAATTATTTATTTATTAAAATTCTCCATGTGGAAAATTACTACAGTATTTTTCTTAGAAGGAGTGCGGGGTACTAACGCAACAAAAATACACATTGGTCGCTACAGTAGTCGCTTGCGGTTTTTTTGTTATTATGTTTTCACATTATTTATTTCTTTCGATGATCCATTTGCCCTTCTGGTGATAAACAACATGATATGATTTTTTAGAGTTCCGTGCCCGAAGGGTAGGGACCCTACAACGGGACTCTATTAATATGCCTCCGCTGTCCGTCCGTCCGGCATAACTTTAAAAAGCCGTATCTTTTGAACCTTTTTTTTCAGAATTGATGTATTATTACGGTGGATAAAATAAAATAACAGTCTTAAATTATAACGGTCCCATGCATGACACGTTTTTTTTCCACGTATTAATAAAAATGGTCATATGTGAGAGGTCAGAATATAATAATACTTACCTACTGTGCTGCGTTACGGAACCCTCGGTGCGAAAGTCCAACTCGCACATGACAGTTTTTTCTTAAAAATAGGGCTCTTATGACCCGCTTTATTGTAGCTGACTGTGCCTCTGATATCTAACTCACTATTATAAGACCAGCTAAACGAGTCTGAACTCGATGGACTTTACTATTATCAGGTATTGAGGAGTTCCTAAGGCCACCTTTCATTTCCATCATCGTTCAAGTTCAATGGTTCCATATATTATCTTATTTTCATTACATAAGCATGCATAATTTCAAGTCAATTATGTTAAAGTCGATTCCCAAGATTTTATGACGTTGTTAGTAACAGGTAGAGCTCCATATAAAATCATGTTTTGAATATTTACGTAAATTAATCAGGGCTACCATTCTCGACGGTAAAAAACATGTCGTCTTAGACCTGTTATGGTGTAGTTTTGACGTCAGCCGCCATTACTGCCAAGAAAATAAAAGAACTATCAAAACGTCGACACTACGATAACAGCTCAAAATCGATATTGTTTTTACCGTGTTGAATAGAGGCGCAGCACTGATCCATGAAGTACTTTACGTGTAAAGAATGTGAGCTATGGTTGCACAAAACACGCGAGTACCACGATTTGAATGGTCGCAAATTATTCGCATGGTTAACTCAGTTAGGTAACTACATTTCCTGTTTATTAAGGTATTTAGCTACTTTTTATTAGTCGACCCTTGATAGCTGTGACAATTTACCTTTTAATAACACAGCGTGAGCTAACCTGTGCTTCAAAGGGAGGTTTTGACAGTTTGACCCTAGAACCAGACCTCTTTAAAGCCTCTTTTTAGCCTCTGATATTTTGGATTTGCTTGTAAGGTTCACGTCAAATTTCATAAGTTCAAAAGAATCTTGTCACAATTAACTGAAGTTTAAAGTCATTTTAACAAATGTCCCAAAAGGAGTGTAACAGTCTGAACAGATCTAGACACAGTAGAGATGGCACGGAATAAGTACCACGTTCTTTTAAGACAAGGGTACGCAATTTCGGACATGGATTCGGATCGGTGGCTCTTATTCAATGGCATGACATTTCACACCCCTTGTAGTAGGAATATAATATACCTCAGTTCGTAATTTTATGATCTACTAGAGGACGCCCGCGGCTTCGTTTTCCCGCTACTCCCCCTACTTCTTCCCGGTGGGTGTCAATTTTCGGGAAAAGCTTTCTTACTGCACCCCTAGACCTCATAAGGAACCTATGTACCAAATTTGGAATCTTTAGACTCAGCGGTTTGGGTATTTGCGTTGCACCAAGCTTTTATGTGAGTATAACCTTTTTTGAATAAGTTTGGATCGAGTTTTTAAACACGTGTCAAAATAAAATGGAATGTAAATCAAAAGCACTAAGGAGTATTGATATCAATTTCGAAGCAAATCACCCCCAAAATAACTTTCTACCCCTATTTCATCCCCTTAGGGGATGAATTTCAATAAAGTACGAAACACGTCTTCCATCGATTCTGTTAAAACTTTGCCCCCCTTTTTCACCCCTTTAGGGGTACAATTTCAGAAAATCCTTTCTTATCGGATGCCTACGTCATACAAAAAACACACCCTCCAAGTTTCAGGTCTCTACGATCAGCGGTTTAGGCTTCGTCCGTCAGTCAATCAGTCAGTCATTCAGGACAAAGCATTTTATATGTATAGATTTAAGAAGAAAAGGAAAATGTATAGGTCGTGTAACTGAAATTACGAACAAACTCAAATCCCTACATTAACTTATTCAATAGCCTTTAAATAGAGGTACAATTATCAGTAAATGCCAGCTAAATGTATTTACACCGAGTCGAGCCCGCTAGTCCTCCACGTCCCCTGCCATTTAAACACGACTGACAAATACGAGACAAACAACCCATTGTACCGAGAACAATAAACGTAAATCATGAATAAGACATCCTCCCTGCTGCTTCACCTCATCTTATAAATGCGTAGCTACTCACAGCTACTCTATAATGAAGCCATTGACAACTTATTTTCATCTTCCCTTTATTTCTGTAACTGTAAGTTCTAATTGTGTGTTACTCAAGACTTGCTTTTGAATAAGTGTGTAAAGAAATACATACAAGTTACGTTCACAAATCAAATTTACACGCTTTGACTGCGAAAGGTGAAAAAAACCGATGCGTTACTCGCGAGTTTTACCATTTAGGCGTGAATTTCATGCCATTGAACACACATAGAAAAACTCGCCCAACGCGCCCAATTGAAAACCAATAACAAGACTCGTGATACGTTGCGGATATTGAGAATGATATCGACCGTTATATTTCAAGCGCAATACGACAATAACCCTGATAGTTCTAAAATAAATAATACTTAATACTGTATCTAGAACGTAAAAGTGATTACAACACATTTTGTTTGATGCGTCAATCGATCAAATCAGCCTGACTTCACCCCCCCCGGTCGCGCTGGGTCTCTACACTTCTTCGGGCATGTGATATCCCAGTTTTGTGGCAATCTCATCTAGCGTTTTCCGCCCATATTTGATAAAATCTTTGGTCATTTCGCCTAATAGCCCCTTGACCTTTAATTAAATCTTGGCCACCGCTTGCCGGGCACCTTTGAACACCTCAGTTAAATTAGAACATCATGTAAAAACTGACATTTTGTTAGTACTGACGTGCTTTGCGAGATGGTTTTGGACTGTCAGGTGGTCTGACAGACTTGTCTATAGCTCCATTAAGACTCGGTTTGGTTTGAAGGCGGTCATTGGATGCAAGTATCGTAATGTAGCAAACGGTGACGATTTGCTTCTAACTCGCACATTGGGCTTCATACATGCTTCATAGCTGAGCATCGCCGCTATACTACGACGTATATTTGTTGACAAAAGAAATCAAAAAGTATTTGTGCCTGCGGTTTTTAGCTTTGAGTCAGGGCCTTAAGTCACCATACTAATGCTCCTATAACATACCAGTACTATCATTGCCAAAGTTTGTGTGTGTTACTTTTTTGCGCCTTCACGCTACACCGGCTGGACCGATTTGAATACAATTTGATATGGAGCTAGCTTATATCCTGGATTAATCACAGACTACTTTTAATCCCGGAAATTTTAAAAGTTCCCGAGGGAATAACTATAATCGAAATCTACGCGGACAAAGTCGCGGGCAACAGCTAGTCAATTAATAAAACGTGACGCGTCGCTAGCGTCCCGCGTCTAGTGTGCCGCGAGTAGAAGTAACTAGTATGGGTGATAAATAAGCCGCGACGATGCGGGTGCTTCCGGTGTCGCGGCGCGCCGGAACCGCCGCTTCCGACTCCGCCACCGGCTCCCCATAACTTTCAGTCCCGTGGAAATACTGGATACTCCACTTGATTAGGAATTAATTACATACATGCAATCGTACATTATTATGTGGTTCTTGATGTCTACTTAAAATGTCGCCGTTTATCAATTTAATTTTAATATGTCGACCCGGGTGATTTTAAAGAATAGTAAAATGCAAGGTACAATGAAGAATAATTTAATAATGGCCTTTGACAACGACGCGTTTGTAAAAAAGGTAATGAAGTGATGTACTTAGTGCTTAAAGAGTATCTTAAAAGCAAAAAATATAAATATAACAGCAAACATTATTTATGTACTTAATTTTATTTTGTTATTATCTTAATATTGGATTTGACTAAAAGCAAGTATTTCTTAGAAAAAATAATGCTTTTACATAACAACAGAGCTGCCAACAAACATGTGCCGTACTCGAGCGGTAATGTCGGGTACGACGGTTAGAGGGAAACCCCTTTTCCCGAGAATTGCTCCGTGACGCGTGAGCACTTGGCGGCACTCGCGGCCGATTCGAGAGCCGAAACATACGCAGCGATACAACCATAAAATATAACGTGTATCCTTATTTTACTACTTTATTCGTCAACGGTAAGAAGAGTTGCAATTATTTATGTTACAATCGGTATTCGTTGATAGTTATCTAATAAAGAACTTACCTACAGCTTACAGCTATTGTTTCATAATCATAAATTATATTTAATTCCAAATTCGTTATTTGATGCTCTTTCTAAAGATATATTTTCTTTTTCATAATTGGCCTAGACCCATTTTTTATGGAGCAAATGGGGCAGTGAACTTTCTTAATAAATGAAAAAAACATTAATCAAAAGCAAAATATAACAAAAATGAAATTGGATTATATCAGATCAAATTTCAACACAAACAGCGTACGCACGATAAACATTTTGCCCGACAAAATGATCAAATTTTCTTTTACTCTATTTCATTTACTTTGGAGTAGAATGAAAAAGCAACTCATTTCCGTGACAATAACAAAGTCCGTGCTGCCTGCTGTCTTTCGAATCGGCGCTGCAGCGCGGCCCCCGGCCGCTCGACCGCAGACTGAAACCTAAACCCTGCAGCTACAGACCTACTCTCGACTACTCAACTTATCCCACCCGCGTACACGAGTTTTCTTCCTAACAGCTACTGAACGTCAGAAAAGATTTGGTCATTCTAAAACCTCTTAACTTAACTTTACTTAAAACAAACTTTTTCCAGCTTTGTCACGGATGATTACCTGAAGCTATCAAAGCGTTCATTCCCGAGTTAAATTGCTCCACCGTAACTTTTTCGCGTTTTAAAAGGCCCGTCATAGTCAATTAATTTGAATTAAGATTAAGTAAACGAAATAAGGTGTTAGTGAATTTACGCTTCTGGTGTGAGAAATTCGAGGAGGAGTTGTAAATATGATTCACGGGATATTGTACGTCACATTAAGTCATATGACAATTAAGTCGTCGTCATATTTCCAAAACTTGACGCCAGACAAGTTGCTTAACGCTAACGTAAACAATTTTAGTAAACTGACAAACTGTGTGGAATTGACGTACCTAGGTGCTCGACGCGACCATCTGACAGCTTACGTCAATCCTATACATTTTGGATAACCATAACGACCACCGAATGCATCCTGTCTGCATCTACAGTTACAATTTGAGTCAGGATAATTGGTATTTAATTAAAATGAAAACAAAGTCACTCACGGCAAACGGTGTAATGACATTTAATTTAGGATAGTGCCCTTCTTGTTTATGAATTGGGATGAATCAAATTATTAATTCAAAAACCATTGAGAGAAAAATGCTTGGCTAACTGCATTCATTTATTTTGTCAGTTTTTTTTGTACTTTATTCGGGGACATTTTGTTTGACCTTTGACCAGACTTGACAAAGCGCGTGGAGCTAACCTCGAGTGCTTTTATTTAGTATACAAGAGAAAATACTATTTTACTGAACAATTGCCCTCGCTTCTGATATCCATGATGTGTAACCATCCCTTTGAAATTTCAAAAGCTCTACCTAACTCTCTTTCTATATGTAAAGCCTATGTAAAGCCTGAAAGCAAACTTAAAGCTTATTAAGCTCTGAAAACTGAAACTGAAAAAGTTACCCTATGTAAAATTAAAACATGAATTATAGAATAAGAATGAATAAATATTGTTGAATTGGCCATATGATCGTCTAGTGTCTAGGATCCTATGTTGTGAACCGTTATAGACAGTAACCTTAGAACTTACCATGCATATAAGATTGGTATAGTTAAAAGAATAAAGCCTAACCCTTTAGAAGTGAAGTAATAAAAGAGAGTGATAAATTGGTCTTATAACTAATAAAAGGTCCGTCAATGTCTTTTGGTTTATTTAATGATTGTTAGCTTGAAACTGGAAAGTATGCTTAAGGCATTTTATTTTTGCGCTTAAGGTGACCATGACTCCCCGCTCATGACTGTGGGACTCTTCTACCTGACTGGTCATCCCTCCAGTGCTATATTTTTTTTCTTTCCAGGTGGGTCATTGATTTTACAGTCTTTGTCAGTTGTTAATAATAGTTTAGTCAGTTATAGTCTTTCATCAATTTTTCAATGGGCAAGTGTGAATATACAGTCTCCTTACTCCATTGCAAGAGAGAAATATAAAATAATGGTCATATAGTATTGTATGTAAGTCATATAAAATTTACTAGCAGCTGAATTATTAACAAGTCAAAGGCGAACTGTCAGGATGTAGAGAGTAATGGTAAGTAGTCTTACAAGACTAAGTTTATGAAGCTTGAATTAATACCAATACTCTGCAATTTCTATGAAGAGTCTACTTTTAATTATAACGATGATAATTCCTTAAAATGATAGTGAATCTTTCTAGTCATGATGAATGCTTGTTGTAATGATAGTTTTAATCATAATTTGTACATATTTGTTGAAGTATAAATGGCTATCTGCCATAGACTAGAAATAATCACGTATCATGAGTTTACTTTACTCAAACTTTAGGTATTCTAGAATGGTCGTATATAACGAACAACTGCTACTTTGATATACATTTTAATTTGCGGACTTACTAAAAAAAGGCTGTCTTGTTGAAATTGTTATTATTGGAAGGAGAAACCAGTTCACTAAGTCTCAAATAATCAATTGTAATGTAGATTAGAGGTATAGTAAAGCTTTCCAGTCTTGAACTTTTAGTTGTTTTTAAGAACATTCACAAGAAGGAGTGACCCGGTCATCGGCTGATAAATTTACCCTACAGTGACTAGATGATGTCCGTAGACGGTGACAGCAGAGACGTATCTCAATATACACGTAATTCACCTGCCTCTGAAGATCAAATGAGGGAAGAAAATCCAACTCATCAATATGACTTTAAAATATTTACTTTCTGATAGGCTTACATAAACCTTAATAGCTCAGACAACGTTAAATTGAGTCACAATACGCTGAGATCTCCTTAAGATAAGATTAGATAAAGATATAAGAAGTTAATCTCCCTCTAATTTATTAGTTATGATGATAATCTTATTTAATTTTACTTTCTTCACTAATATAGTGGCGGTATAAGACCAAACGCAAACCAGTTTAAACGATGATTATAACACAAGGATACTATCAATCCTATATGAATCCCTACTGATTATATAACTAAAATCCTGCTTTCCGTAACGTTGAAGGTACCCTAATCCTACTGTATACGCCTATTCTACGAACTGCTTCCTATGAGCTTCCCTCTCCCAGTAATTAGCTAAGTCCCTAGGGAAACTGGACCGTTCAGCTGAGTCGGCTGAGAAAGCAACATAAACACTCGTGTTGTATGTACCTCCCCCTTCACTTTTGGTGGATCGTAATCCTAATAGACAGTGAGAGTAAGGCGCCCTATTGTATGGTTTAGTATTTATATAAATAATAATAGATTTATCGAGAGCCATTCTCAACTCCAACAGAGCTTCAGTGGGTGCGCGCCTGCGTGCCAACTTGTGGACCCCACTTGTTCTCTAAAGGCTGACATTAAGAATAAGTAGGCATTTCTACAGATGTCTATGTAGGTAAAGAGATCATCTGGGTTTGCCCAAGGCTCTTTTAGTCACTAATAGTTCCAAACCAAAGGCTCCGTTAAGGTACCTCGGATTTGTCAGACACTTACTAGTGGTAGCCTGATCACTGTTCTGGTATAATCATATGCTAATCTAGCTTAACACAAAAGGCAATCCCCCGCTATAATAAAATTACCCCTTATCCACCAAGTAGTTAATGCAATGCACCAGATACAAATGATAACTAACCCAAAGCTTCTGAAAAGTACACAGAAATAATTAAAAAACACCAAACTCATAAAATTGAATTAAATTTCACACAGTAAAGTTAATAAAAAGTTGTCTCACCAAAATACCCAGATTATTAATATTTATCTAAAAACCCAATCCCTGTTGACTGAAGTAATATAATAATAATAATAATTGGGATCGATCTGTCATCACGGACAGGACTATTGTCGCCAATAAGCCTGATATCGTGTTGACAGATCGATCTCAACGCCGGGCAGTGCTCGTCGACGTCACAATCCCGCATGACGAGAACCTCGTGAAGGCCGAGAAGGACAAGCTCAGCAAGTACCTACCTTGACTTGGCTCACGAGGTGACTGCCATGTGGGATGTTGATTCGACGATCATTGTCCCGATAGTTGTTTCGGCAAACGGTCTTATAGCGAAGAGTCTCGACAAGCACCTCAAGAGACTCTCGCTAGATGGCTGGGTCAAGGGCCAGATACAGAAGGCAGTACTCCAAGACACGGCACGCATTGTGAGGAGGTTTCTCTCTCTGCAGCCCTAACCACCGGTAGCTTGAGCCCTGCCCCGCTGCCGGCGGCACTCATAGGTTAGGTTTTTATAATGTTTATTTTTTGTATTGTTATTTTACTATTATATTTAAATACCTATTGTAAAAAACCCAACTTATAGAAAATTTAATAAATATCTAAATAATAATAATAAGGCCGCAGGGCAGCTAGTGGCGAGCTGTTGCTGAGTGGCGACACCACGGACCTGAGTGCTCCCGAGGGTAGGTCCTGTTCCTCACCTCACGCTTGCCTTCACCGGCCAGCTGCGGTGTGCAATGACGAGGAACAGACCCTCACCTTTGGCTTGCCTTTATTGGCCGGTCAGAGTGGACTTGCAAGAGCTATATGCTCGAAGGGCGGATATGTTACATAAGTGGTGAGTGGGCACCTTATGGTCGTTTAAAGCCCAGAAGCACCTCTCCACCCTTAGCTCCTCTGGAACTGTTGCCTCCCTGCTCCTATATATATGTGGCTATTTCGGGAGGTCCATTCCATTGAGTTGGCGAGTCACCGCCTGCCATTTAAACCAAAGTAATTAGCAAACGCCAGGCAGGCGCCGTAGTTTCATCAATAGCCTAGTTCACCAATCCATATCAGTTCATTCATAGAACCTATTATTAATATTCCTGTCCTTCTTAAATAGTCTTATACTAACCGGTGGTTGTCCGTGGGAGCATACTTCTATAGTTTGAACTCAGGGACAATCGCCGGTTGGTGTCCCATAACTTTACTAAATTAAACTTGTCTAAAGGGCCTCTGCGTGTTGGCTTCGGCTCCATGTACGCCTTCCAAAGGTCCGGGACTCCCATAGTCCCGTGATTGGTAAAGACATACAAATAATAATAATAATAAGCATTTATTTCGAACATCCTAGAATACTAAATCTCTTTACTAATCTGCAGACCCCAATCGTATCTATCATACATAAAAATACAGAGCTTTCACGCTGCATTCCCATAAATGACAAGGAGGCAATTCCCCACACAGAAGTACCTATTACCTATTCCCAAAACCCTCGCGAATATTTTTCAATGTAACTAAAATCCCTTTTTATAAAAGCGCTAATATAATAACACAAAAAACGATGTTTAATGTAAGGCTGCAACGCGACGTAGTTTAAACTACATAACACTCTTAATTGGTCCGCAAATACTAAACTGTAATGTAACTAGTAAGCTAAATATTACTTTTAGAACAAATAATGAAATTATACTGTTACTTAACGTAACGCTCTCTTCCTATATTGGAAATAACCGGAAATATTATAACCGTAATCAGCCCAAAAAAAATTAACGATCCACAATGCACGAATACATAACATGATATAAAAACCAAAGTAAATTATCACGGATAATAAGAACCTAAACCACAGAATAAGTAATACTACTTAAATATCAATTACAGGCACGTAGCGAGTATCGAGAGTATAGGTCCGAGTAAGTATCGAGCGCGCGAGCCCTAACCTAATCGCCTAGTTGTTGCTTCGTCGAAGTCCCCCGCCAAGTGTCCCCGCTCCGTCCTTCCGGCTCGCCATTACACCTCCCTCTTTGGTTGAATTCACATCGTTTTCCACAGTGTGGTAATTTCTGCAATTTCGTCCTAAATCTTGCAATTTTGATCCTTACACACCGCATATAGAGTGCATTCCATAATCTTTTTATTTATTTTCTCTTTCTGTTGTATACGAGGGCTGTTTGATAAGTCATTTTAATAACTATTGGTAAAACCTTTTTTCTGGTAAATGGAATTAACACTGGCAGGCACAATCTTTCAAATGAAGACTGTCAAAAATTTGCAAATAATAAACAAGGTTTGTCAGTACAACCATTGTTTAACTGTGATCACTCGTAAATTTTCAACAACCATGGAAAAATCTGAATTTCGTGCCGTTATAAAACATTTCTTTATGAAGGGTTGCAGTGCTGCCACAATAAAAACTGAACTTGATTCTGTTCATGGCACTAACGCATCAACGTTGCAGACTGTTTATAACTGGATAAATCATCAAGCAAATCTGATGCTCCACGCTCTGGTCACCTAATCGATGTCACTACTGAGGATGTTGTTGAATAAGTCCATAATATTGTACTCGACGACCGCCAACGACTAAAATTGTCCCCCAAGAAAGTCCTCTTTCATCAAGACAATGCCCCAGTGCACACGTCAACTATTGCAATGGCCAAAATCCACGAGTTGGGCTTCGAAGTGGTTCCGCATGCTCCGTATTCGTCGGATCTAGCTCCGTGCGATTATTACCTATTCTCAAATCTGAAAAGACAAATTAGGACTTCATCGCAGGTGTAAACGCCTATTTTGAAGACTTTGACAAAACGTATTTTTTGGAGGGGATAAAAAAATTGGAAACTCGCTGAAACAAGTGTTTGGCCCTCAAAGGAGACTATGTTGAGAAAAAAATGTAAATTGTTTTAAAAAAAGGTCTTTTTTACTTTTTAAAACGACTTATCAAACAGCCCTTGTATCGACACTCCTCACAAGGACATGTCGCCAAGCCATGTTACGTAATATAATCTTGTTTAATCTAAAATAAACTCTAATTTGATTCTACATAAGGTTTATGTTCAGATATTCGCAATTAATTGTATAAGTAACCAATACTGGCACTGAAGACTAATCCTTACGCTGACCAATATAAGGTACATTTCTCTTTTCTTGCATTATTTTCATTTTTACGTTGGTTAAGGTAAACGCACGTTTCCCTGAACGCCCCCTCGGTAAATTGGACAAGCCGTAGTTAAAACGTAAAAGCTTCGGTATAAATACAAATCTGACATTATTAATACAATTAGAATTCGTATCGCTACCACAATTTTATCCATTAACCTACCGCCAAACAGCAGTGTTCGCATTGTTGTGTTTTGGTTTGGGGATAAGACAACCGGTGTAATGACTAGCATAGAAGCATTCCATCTTAGTCCTCAGGGTTGGCAACGCATTTGCAGTCTTAGGCTTGCAGTCTTGTGAATGAAAATGTCTATGGGTCACAGTTTTCACTTACCATCAGGTGGCCTGTGTGTACTCTACTAATAGCTTCAAATAGAGGAAATTCGGCAATATTATTTATTTATTTATTTATCTATTTGTCAGGTTCGGTGAATTGCACGTTCACCCTAGCATCAGCGAAAATGCGCCGTCTGGGCTATCAACTGCCAGAAGTAGCCGCAGAATACAAAGGCAGCGCTTGCGTCGAGCCGTCGCGTCGCCTGTGCGCGGTGCTCTATGTTCAACTAGATCAAAATAGTATCAACTCAAAAACTTGCTAGTCTTGTTTCAAGTTTATATAAATTGTAATAAGGTTGATTTTAGAATACAGTCGTATTTTGAACCGCCACCGTTCCGATCCCGCAGTGCGATATGTAATTCCATTCCGTTTCTATATATTAATAAACTTATTTTTTTATTTTTATGCTTTAATCTGTTCCGTAATTGTTAATCAGTTTCTGTTTAACTCGCGTTCGGACGTACAAGAAACAAAATCGCCCTTATTATGACACCGGTAAGGCTGTATATCGTGATTCAAATTGTTATTACGCTTGATTATAAATAGTTTTATTAAGATATATTGTTATTCTATATCGAATAGAGTTTTTATACTAATCTTTAATGTATAATGATTTTTACTCTTTTTGGAGCCTTAACTGAAATTATTTATATTTGTGAATTAAACGCGCATATCTAGACCGTTACACATATCCATTTCTCTAGTAAGTCCATGGAAGTGTCTATAAATAAATCGACATTGGCGAAATACACGTTAACAGGAGTGAATTAATTAGAATTGGAATTAGAATCAAAATACATCAACGGAACAGCAATTAAAATACATGCGGTTGCTCGCGAAATCCGTCCGCGCAGAAAAATAACACATAGCCAATGTTCATCAGGGATAATATAGGATTCTAATAGTGAAATATTTTTTTAAATCGGTCCTGTAGTTTGCAGCCTATTCAATGCAATCGAACAGAAAAACAATTAAATCTTTCCTCTTTATAAAGTATTATTTAGTGTAGATTATTCTTCGATAATTATTAAACAAATGCGGGCGTAGTTATATTATCAGCACATGCCCGCGTTTTATTTTATCACACTAGGCGTTGATTGCTTCCTGATTTTTTCATCCGTGTGGTTGTATAGTAGAGATTTATTATTCCTACAAGAAATGTAAACCAAAAATATCTTTCAGTAAACGGTTGGTGTCATGCGGGTCTCGGCTAGTTAAGTAGTTAGTGCTGTAATCGTTTTATATGATTAGGTGTATATTTAACGACCTAAAAAATCAAAGGTAAGTAAGATGCAATTGTTTTCTTGAACGTGGAATGTGGAGCGAACCTACAATATCCCTTTTAAAGGTTAAAAAAGCTCTTCATCAACATAATCATTCGAGATTTCCAGGTACAATTCAATATTTTTACACAAGAACCGCATTTATTTTAAAGTCACCGAGTCACTTAAATGGCATCATTAAATTATAATTAAAATTTAACGGTCTCATTAGCACGGCCGCGTTAACTCGATCAACACAATCTGCGCTCCGAATTATAATCATTGCGTTTGACCACAGCTCTACAACGGCCGATGGCTGAACCAAAAGGAACCTTACCGCGAAAGGCGATTAAACTGTTCTAGTCACTACTAATACGAGCAGCATGACAACAGTATTTAGAACCGCGTAAACGCCAGTACACAATAAGGTTCTTTTTGTTTTGCACAAATAAATGGTTCGCACAACTCGGCATTTTGAATGGATCTCTGTGAAATTAACTGCACGGCAGCGGGTCGCTCATCAGCGCTATTCGCAGCAAGCGTTAAGGAACATGTGCACTCATACGATCTGAAAACTGTTTGATGACTGCACTGGTGTGTGCCAAACGGTGCAGTAGTATTCGGCTACGTTAAGTATTTACGCTGATGGGCGTGCGTAATTATAGCGGCTACTTGTCCCACTTCGAAGGTGAGATAATATAATGCTTTAATTTATAAATAAGCTTAGTTTTATGTAACCAGTTAATTTATGTATCTATAATCTCTCCATGGCTGACCACGGCTCAAATTCAGCCTAGCTGTGCTCACTCATCATTACGCAATCTATGCAATCATCTTTGGGTAATGTCTAAATATAATGAAATAAAAAAAAATGTTTGATTTTGATTTGATTTGATGCTATAGATACTGGGTGTCCCCAAAACCGACGCCAAAACTGAGAGGGCTGATAGAGCAACTAAAAAGCTATCGATTTCAGCCCTATGTGTTCATGTTCAGCGATTATTACTAATTTCGGAGATATTGATAATTTTAATCAGAACTTTTGTAATTATCCCTTATGTCCATGTCACGACAAATGATTAATTTCATGTTTAATTTCATAAGTTTTCCAGTGGTATCTTACATAATTAAAGCATGTAAGGGAAAATTACAAAAAATCTGATGAGATGATTAATATCTGCGAAATTAGTAAAAATTGTTGAACATACGAGTATATGGGAGTTAAATTGATAGCTTTTCAGCTGCTCTATCAGCCCTCTCTCTTTTGGCGTTGATTTCGGGGACATCCTGACATCCAGCGTCGCTATAGCCTAACGCACTTGCAATCACAATCGGCTCCAAAGTGTAACATGTTTTTTCATTTTGTATGCGGACATGCCTTCGATTTTAAAAAATATATTTGAAAATCGAAGTTCCTCGGTATAAATGAACATGTTGTTAAGAGCTGGAGCACGTTTTATAAAGCTACAAGTAACGATTTTACAGATCTAAACTGGCAACACTGCTCAAATGGTTGTTCGTTATTGGTCGAGGTTGTGTCGAATGAAAAATTTGTAACCTGTAAATTGTTATTTGTAGCTTTATACAACAGGCCCCTGGGAATTATTAACGTGTGTATGTCGTCGTCAAGATATATCATACTCGTATATTACACGATCACACTGCTATTATAAAAAATGTGAAAGTTTGTGTATATGCGTCAGTATGTTTGTTTCTCTGTCACGTTGAAACGGCTGGACGGATTTAGTATATTGGATAATTCGTACCCTTAATTAACACATACGCTGCCTTGTATGAGTATTCCAAAAAATACTAAGGGTGGCGAACTATTAAATCCGTGTGGAGGAGGTCGCGGGCAGAATTGGACAATGTTTCGTATGCACTTAACATCTTCAATACCACGCATTTCTCATCGTTACGCTCATATTTTAGTATAATGGTCACCAAATTTCTCTCAAATTATTAATGAAGTAAACCAACAAGATTGTTACAGACATCTCCTTATTTTATTGCAATACAGATATTTTACTACTTGCCTTGCGGCATGATACCTAGCGTTAACGACTCTATCTATCTGAGAAGCAACTTTATTCGTAATATTAATTTGGTCTCATTTAAAAAAATGGTTATTTACTAGTTTTAAAAAAAGTCAACAATATTTTTTCCTGATTGTAAATAGTTTCTTTGTCAGCATTTACAAGTAACCTTCAGTGCAATAGCACATTAAAATTACCTTATTGGGTTTATATTTCCGTGTCACTCGGTCATACGACCTTACGCGAGTGTAACCGACGTTACTCAAACCCGAAAGACGTTTTAAGATTTGGCACTATACATAGCAGAAGTTTAAGTTAAGTAACCGTTTTATAATTTTAAATCAGCGAATGCTAGCTGTTTTACAAATGCTAAATTTAAGGAAATAAAAAGGTTCGTAACGAAAATATATTTATTTGGAACCTCGTGGGAACCAAATTAAAATACACGGTTGAAAAGACAAAGCAATTTTATACCGAAATTCTAAAAAAAATACGTCTTTGATCTAATTCAGTACGACAACTTAGATTTCATTCTTCTTAGAACCATTTATTAGAACTAAATTTGTAAGAATAGTGTTTTAAATCTAAGAAGGCGCGTGGGTAGCGCGACCTGGAAGTGTTTTTTTAAGAGTGCGAGGCAAAGGAACCCCTGAATTCACCTGATAGTATCACCACCGCCTATGAATAGGAGATGAAAAGGATTGAAAAGGCTTAATATTTAGACATTAAATTGATTCCGTCATTAATTTAAAAAAAAACCATTCAAAGGGAGTTATTATGACATAGCTATGCAGTTCATTTTACGGTGATCGTAGATGACAGAGCTATAAAGGTATATACCTCTGTCTTTTTCTCTCAGTGGGGTTATTATGACGTGTCTGTGCAATTCATTTTACGCTGATAGAAAAGCTATAGCTCCGTCCTTCACGCTCACCGTAAAATGAATTGCACAGATTGAACTGCATAGCTACCATGGGTCAGTCCAACTGTATTCGGCTATTGGAGCGCAGACGAAGCACACAAAGAATGAAGGTGTGTGGCGGATACTCCACAGAGTATTCCACGTGTTATAAAATCGGAAACCGTGTGTGACTTCATATAAGTGTGTACTAAACTGTACTTAATCCACCAGACCGCAACTCTTTGTGGCGCCGCTCCTTGTGATTTCAAAGAACTGCGCTTGAGGTTTTTGTAGTGCGTCCTCGCAAGCGGGAATAATTGCCGAGATTTCTACAAAGAACAGACTTTAAAAAATATATAATTTCGTTATTACCTTTTCTACTTATTATTTAATATAGAAAAGAGCTAAATGGATGTTGGGTCAATATAAATATTTCTTGTCGAGTGACCTCGCTGATAAGTAAACTAAAATTTCCAAATTCCAAACACTACTCTAGTTCACTTCTTACACTGTTAAGTAGGTATAGACCTACTGGACTGTAAGAGCAGTCATACCGTTAACACAATGATTAAGAAATCGAAGCCACGTGAGCTCAACCAAAGTGGAATGAAGGCCCTATTCAATAAATAGTAAACTTAAGGTAACCCAGCACTTTAAACGCTGTAAAAGTTAAGCAAAGAGGTTTCTTTCAACCGACTTCAAAAAAAGGAGCAGGTTCTCATTTCGTCGGGATCTTTTTTTTTGTATGTTCCCCGATTAATCGAAAACCACTGGACCGATATGAAAATTTTTTTCGTTGTTTGAATAGGTATACTTTCTAGTTGGTCATGTCAGGATCTGATGATGGGATCTTGGAGAAATCAAAGGAACTCCTCAATATTATAGGCACACCTATAGCGATTTCTTTATTATGTTACTCGTGCATTTACTTATGAAAAGTACTATATGGTGAAGTGGAACTGATGATGAAGACGACCGATGGCATTATAGTTATACATGTAATACTTAGTAGCTATCACACCTCACACCGGAACTCCTTAACGGTACCTATTTGAAGGGTGGCGATAAGATATCTCGGTTAAGGTAGTTGAGCGACTACGACGAAGCACATTTAATTGTTTAAATATGACTATGACTTTCCCGTGGCGTTGCTTGCGGCGAACTGGAAATTTTCGAAGTTTCTCATTAATTGAGAACTGTGACTACATAACAGCATACATAGGATCACTAAAAAGTATAAAATTAAATAAAAGTTTAAAAAAACAAAAAACCGCCTTCAAAAATGCTGAAGTCTGCGTCCTACAATATTTTAAACCAAAAGCCGAAAACAGTTGGACTGACCTACCTACAATTTTATAAGAATTTATTCTTTGCATTTTTGAAGGCGGGTTTTTGTTTTTTTAATCTTATATTTTATCGACATTATGGTCGCGCTAATAACATACCAGTTTTCTACTTCCTCCATCCTTTTTTATTGTTTAAAATGCAACCCATAATAATCAAATTAGTACAATTGGCCAAGAAAGTGGTTTACCAGTTGACAAAAGTTTCTGTGACATCTAATTGTCGCTAAGGTTGATACTTGCCACTGTCATAATATTATTGCAAGGGAAAATCGAACTTGTTCTATCATGATGTGCAAATGAACTTCAACCGTAAGTTGGTAGACCACATTTTTGGCCGACTGTACCAAAGTGAAAAGCAATATAGCTAGGTTGATAAGCAATAGCTTTAGAGGTCTACAGCTTAAAAGGATTAATTTTGTTTGGCGAACGGTGCAAAAATGCATTTCACGGTGAACGCACGGCGCCCGTAAACGCTCAACGTTCTGATATACCTACAAGCGAGGCAAAGAGGATTATCAAATAATATAATTTCCCTGTGCCGCTTCGTGACGAAACCTCAACACAGAATCTCATTTCAGACCGCGCTATGGATCATAAGCCTAATTAGTTGTACATGTACAGGCTAGACAGGCCCATACGCAATTTAATTAATTTCTGAGAGGATTTTATTAGAAGGGTTCTTTTGGTTGTGGTGTTCTGAATCTGTGATGCTAGGTTTGTCTGAATAGCATTTTTATTATTATTATTTAATGACGAAAAAAAGAATATCATCAGTGTTTGCTACGCCCGCTTTGGACTATTGGGCGGAATGACGTCATTTTGTTTGTAACATGTTACTTAGCACGAGCTGTGACGTAGAAAGGACGAAGACATTAACAAAAATGTATTAATTTATTTTCTCAGTAAATAATAAAGAAGTATTCTCTTGACACAACTAGTGAGTTTATTTATTTATTATTTATTTATTTATTTATTTATTCATTTAATTACAATGTAAGTTTACAGCATTAAATCACACCAAAGCACTTACACGATAAGTTATTAAATATAATATGAACAGAAAAAATACATGCCAACAAGAAAAGTCATCAAACTGAGAACATTCGAAATTATGGAAAGTAATAAAAATACTAAAATAATACATAATACATAATAATTAATTATAAATGTCAAGGAACTGCTTAGCAATACGGCATAATTGAGTAAAGCGATCAGCAAACAGGTCGGCGTCCTCGTACTGAGTGAGCATTAGGTATAACAAAGATATTGCGCGCGCGGTGGGAGCGTGTCGAGCGTGGCACGTACGAGCGGACACGCGCTGCAGCAGGCCCGGCCGGCGGCGCGGCGCCATCGCCCCCCCATCCAAATCCTGGGGGACTCTCATCGGAACCACCAACCTAATCCGCTCCAGCACAACGGAGCTGTCCACCCTGTGATGGATAACAGACAGAAAGTGGACTAACAACAACAGCTTCCTCCTCATCCGAAGTGTGTCTAGCCCAACCATCCCAGAGACAAACAATGAAGGGTACAGGTATGGATAATACCCGTAGGCTTGGCAGTACAACCAGCGGGCGAATTTACGCTGTACTCTTTCCACCATCAGAGAGTATTTATCCTCGTAGGGATCCCAAATAACAGCCCCATACTCCAACCTACTACGGACATAGGCATTGTACAAAACCACAGCGACTCCGACACGAAACTGCTTCGACGCCCTCATAACGAAACCTAGAGTCCTGCTAACCCGTTTGCAAATATTAGATACGTGTTTATGGAAATCTAGTTTAGTATCTAAAACTAAACCTAGGTCACAGATTTCGTCGACTCTTTCTAAGCAAGCGGCCCCCAGGCCGTAATCGGTTAAAAGTGGCGAGCGCTTACGCGAAAAGGTTATGACCTTGCATTTCGCTGCATTAAAAGGCAGACGGTTTGCAACACTCCACTCAGCCGCCGCATTGATGTCATCCTGCAACGCAGCGCTGTCAGCCACACTACCGACGCCGAGCAACAACTTTAGATCGTCCGCAAAAAGCAGACACTCAGCCGAACGAATTTTATCAGGCAAATCGTTTATCATTAAAATAAACAATGTGGGCCCCAGAGTACTACCCTGACTCACCCCAGACAGGGTGCAGTAATCGTTTGACTCGAAGCCGCCTACCCTGACGTACTGCTGTCGTCCACACAAGTAACTGGCAAAGAAACTCAATAGCTTTGGCGTGAAGCCCAGTAATGCAAGAGAGTTGTTTGGTTTTAGTGAAAACCATGTTTTTTTTTAGTGCCTTTAAAAAAAGTTCCAGTTGTCTATTAGTGATACTAGGAGGCGGAAGCTTAAGAGTTCGTAAATAGGTAAAATATTCAAAATGTGTGCGACTAACAGTCAAGATCTAACAAAATTGCTTTGATTTCTTTAGGACCAGACCCCAGTTTCTTTGTAAGTTTTGATGATTTTTGTAGTACCTAGTTATAATATTGATCATCCGACGATAATCGAAATTATTGATGACAATGAAAATTACTTAAGATGTTCGTGCGTAACCAATAGATAAATTAATAAGGATAGTTAGTGTTTTAAATATTAAATAATTCAATTAGATTATAAATTTATTTCTTTAAGTAAACTTCAGATAAATATCTACCATACATTTAACAATAAAATTTAAAAGTTAAAGTTAAAACTAAACTTATTTAAAATAAAATAAAATAAAACTAAGCTACTCAAATATTAAAAATTAAACATAAACACCACTATAAAAAGAACACCCCCTCTAGCAGGTCCGCTCGCGGCATGGTCCCTAAGACGCTGGCTGCATTACCTCTCTGGATGGCTAGCCCAATCCTTTGGGAAAGGTAAGCGCCAGCTCTAGGGTCTCCGGAGGTGTCGATGAGCCGGGATGACAGGGCCTTAATAAAACTTTTCATGTCAGCTGACCAAGGTCCCATTGTTTCCACCGCAAGCGCCACAAATTCGTAATTATTTAATAATGATGAATATTTGCGGCGCTTGTTGGTTTGGGCCTGTTCAGCTGCTGCACCGGCCCGATTACGGGTTGTCTGGACGTGAGAAAGGGCGAATGTATCAACACACGTCGCGTCCCACACCAGTGCCCTACCTAGTTTCCACGGCACCAACGTAGCTCCGTCTGGTCGCTTGCCATCGTCTCTATGCAAACCTGCTGGTTCCAGGACAGCCGGCACAGAGACAGTGGCAAGCGAACGACGGATCAGATCATTAATTGTGCCGTGGCGGTACAAACGGCCAGCACTTCTAAAACATGAAAGGCCATGTCGTCCCAGCTCACTCACTTCCTTCCCGCACGTACAAGTATGATTAGATTATTGTATTGCTATATACACTCACATAGACAAGTTTTGTAGGAAGCGGGCTCTATGATAATCGGTAAAGCAATATTTTGACTTATGTTAGCGTATTGTTTTTTACTCGGCCGCCGTTACAGTCAAGTAAATAAGAGCTATGGTAACGTTGACATCGATACGATAGCATATCAAGAGCAATATGGTTTTACCGAGTAGAAAAGGCAGAGACGATAGAAAAGTTAAGCCTTAAGGTAAGGTCTCGGTTTTACTCCTTACAGCGGGAGAAGAGGACGTCACTCGAAAATTGATTGTTGCAATTCAAGCTTTATAAATATTTATTAAGATTCTTTTTATACTCTAACGGTAAGGTAATGACGATTAAGGATCTCCCCTCCCTGTCCTCCTGTCGACGTGGAATCGGCTTTCGCCGGTTGTTTTACACCACACTATTCGCATTTAGCCGATCAACCGTCTCAGCGGTTGTAAACCTACGTTCAGCCATCTCATCCTCTGTACGGCCGCAGACACTATCGCAGCTGTAAACCTACGATCGGCTCCGTACGGCCGTCGAGACGTCAGATAGCCCTCTATGTAATAGTAAGCGTCTCCCCACATTTGTCGATGCCGAACGGCTGTCGCCAGCTCTTATCGGCTCTCATCGTAGCTACTCGGCCGTGGTCGGAACTGTCCAGCCCTTGCAGGTGCCGTGCGGTACCTGGCGATGTAAGAATGCGAACGCGTGCGATGGCGATGTTAGGGTCTCCCCAAACCAATCGACGCCGTTTCGGCGAATCACGTACGGAAAAAGCTTTATGTCAACGCAATAAGAGCGAATAAGACGTCAATCGGCTCGGCCGACGCGAAACGACCTCTTTCGACGGGAAAACGGCGTTTTGCCGTAAAGCTGTTCGCATCTGTACGACGCTGTTAGCAGCCTACATATATATATATATATATATATATATATATATATATATATATATATATATATATATATATATATATATCTACAACCATCGGGCGTGATCAAGTACAGTCGTTTTCAAGGGTATGTCACTGCTGAACTTTATCTCAATGGAACAAGGTTTAAAAGTACCTTTTTTACATATCTTTGTAATCGACGTTGGTTAAACCAGCGAAGAGTACACGGTACCTTCGTCAACGTCTTGGCGACCAAAGTAGAGGGGTCGTAGCAAAACAGAACCAATGCAAGTCAGAAAGGGGTATTCGTATAACTCCGAGTTTTTTTGTTCTTAACTTTATGTTCTTGTACCGCCAAGTAAGTACTCGTGTATGGCAATGTTTTTCAATGGCCATCTGCCCCCATCTTAACATGGTTGCAGATAACCTTGCCTCATGTTCACTAAATTCATGAAGTGTGTATCTAATAATCGAGTGATACATATCTATACTAGTAGGTATATACTTATTCTTAAAATTGTGTTCTCTCAATGTAAAGCGCTTTCCAACTTAGGAGTACTATCAATACTATCATGACAAACGAGAACTAAAGTAACGCCAACGAGACGAGATAAAGAATGTAAGCAAGCTTTCAGGAGTTCCAAACATTTTCATTTGAAATCGTGTCATTTCGAACGCCATCCAAACAGAAATTACCTTCATAAAATAGCAGCCCTTATGTTGACAAATTCTGCTTTCCTGTACCACAAATCTCGCAACGACAGCCGTCATCGTCCAACTCATGTCCAACTGAAGATAATATTGGAGTATGAGAAAAATGGACATGTAATAATCGCTCGCTATGGCAATATAACTCAGTAACGGTCATTTTGTTTACATTCTTTATCTCGTCTCATTGGCCGCACTTTAAATCTCAGTACGAGGACCATTAGTATTAACACCCTATGTAAGAAGATAAGCTACCAATGAAGATCATGAATCATGAGCACTCAACATTTAAGAGAAAAAGAGAGAAAAAGTGAAACAGAGCCACAGTCATCTTCCAAAGTTAACGAGACGATGAAATTTACAACAAACAATCTCCGTGAATAATCACGCAAACGTAACTCTGTGCTCAAATGCAGCTTAGAAAACTCTACATGTGCGAGGATAATTTATAGAACACACCACAGAACTTCCAGGAAAGGCTACTTTCTATCTCGTACGGGTCGCGATGGCCTTATTATGCACACATACGGAGTTTGCCCGCAAGTTTCATAAGTGGCAAGTACTACATATGAGGTCAGTACAATCTGTTTGAAACTCGGCTCGCCGGCTGAACGCCACACCCAGCAGCCTACCTAACGACGTGCAATCGATATAGAGGGCCGCAAATAATTATCGATTACAATACCCACTGATTTGATTTCTAATGTCATGTCTTCAACTTTTTTATTACCAAGGACGGTCTAATGTCATGTCAAGTGATTGTTTTCGAGTATTTAAAGGCAAATATTGATGAGATTTAATGATATCCAAGGTGACGTCAGATTGGTAATATAAAACACTTCTTTGTGACTCAGTTAACAACGAACAGTGTATTACATTCACTCATTTGTTTAAATTAGCCTTCTTCAATTTTTATTATATAGTGGTGTACCTACATTAAAACATAGAAAAAAGTGCCTTCAAATAAATTAGCAGCATAAGTCTTAGGAAAGGGGTTCAGTTTAGGGAAGATGTGTGTAAAACATTGACTTCGTATTAAGTTGAAGTCACCCTAAGTTGATATTCCTTAGGTACGACAGTTGTAAAAAAAAACGACATTTATTTACTTAGCCAAGAATATTGTTAGCTAATTTAATAAATCACTTTTCACGACCGCATTGGTTCTTTGAAAACATCTATGCATGTTGAAACTGCAGTTTCGCATGCCTTACGCTTGAAATACAGAAGCGGCGCGGCGCAGTTAAGGCGTAGGCGCGGCGTATGCGCGGCGCAGGTAAGGATGCGATAAGACGTGGAGAAGTCGCTGGCGCGATACTAAATTATACAGAAGAGGCGAGCGAGCGAGAGGGACGGCGAGGGCGCGGCGAGGACGCGGCGAAGGCATACCTTTTCCGCGTCGCGCCGCATCTTTTGTGTGTAGGTATATCACAACTTGTCGCTTTCTTACATTTGGTTTGAAAAAGGTTTGGGCCGCGCCACTTCTGTGTATTTAATGCCTTATGTATTAAGTATAAGCCGGGCTCGCTCGGCTGCGCCCGCGGGTACTCCTGTGAGTATTCAAGCATGACACTTTTGAAACACGACACAGCAGCAAAAATGCAAGACAAGTTCATTTTTTATTTTTATTACGATTGCCGTCAAGTACTAAGTAAGATTACCAGAAATCTATTCAGAAGAAAAAATATAGTAGATTATCGTTCGGGATTATTGGTTTCTTATTAGAAAGCTTTAAATTACTTGATGTCATGGCAAGGAAACCCAATGTCGAAGAAGGATGGTATTATTGTTAATACTATTAATTCAAATTTATAGCTACTTATTTATAAGCTTAATTTGATGTAACTAGTTAATATTATCTCTCCGTGGGTGACTACGGATGAGCTCATATTCAGGTAAGCTGTGCCTCGTGCCCTTTTCATTACGACAATCAATCTAATCAGCTTCAAAGAAAATGTCTAAATGTACTAATGTACTATTTTTTAAATTATAACCAGGAATTTGCTTCAACTTTTTTCGAGCAGTTCCCCGTTTAACTTGGTCTTCGACTCAGCACAATGACAACAAGTAAATCATTATGAATATTTATTAAACGATGAGATTTTCATATTAGTTGTGGTTTTTTTTTATCTCAAAGAGTTCCCTAAATAAACCATTGTAGGTATTAGTAACTACGTGTGATATCAAAAGTTTTTAACAATAGCAAGAATACCGAAACCATTTATTCCTCCATTCTACTCGGTACAACCATTAGACACGGCCGCCATTACTCTCAAATAAGTAAGAGCTATCATAACGTTGACAATACGATAACAAGTCAAAAGCAATATGGTTTTACAGAGTTGAGTAGAATCTTAAAGTATGTCGCATGTATTTTCATAGACGGACGCCTCTAATCATCTGTCATGTCACAGACATTGCCAATACTCGTAAGTAGGGTGAAATTTAGGGGGTCCGTTCATTTGACCAAAAGTACGTTTGACAAACGTAGGTATCATTTTACTAACTTTCATTTCGCAAAAACGTGTTTGTGCTTAGACCATTACATATTGCATAGGTTAAATGAGCTTATGAAATAAGTTAGGTTAGGTTACAATATCGACCACAAAAAACTTGAAAAAAATACGGCGGGAAGTATCTCTTTGTAAAATGAAAGTTTGTAAAATGATACGTTTGTCAAATGATGATTTGGTTAAACATTAGTGAACCGAAATTTATTTAGAGTAAGAAGGTTTATAAATAAGAAGTTTCTGACTGCTTGCGGCACTCTCAGATATAAACTAGCTCGATCGATTTCCGACTATTTAAATCCAGCTCGGCGATTTTTCGGGACCGAAACTGATAGGGTAGCTCTATCACTACATAAATTCGCTTTTACAAACATTATAATACGTTTATTATTCAATATACATAGTGTTTATGAAAATGAAATGGAGTAATCATGATGTAGCATTGTAGGGGCTTATAAGCCAGGCTAATAAGTCACGCGGTGACCCGCGGCGCCGCCCATTTATAGTGGTAACTCTCTAGTTTAGTCTCTTAGTTTAGTGTAAATTGTGCCATTTTATTTTTTGTGTCACCTGTTTGCCGGAATAAAACCATTTCATTTCATTTCAATTAAATGACATAAAAGCACTACTACAAAGTTTTTTTTTTACAACAACACTGATAGAAATTTGTATAATAAGGGAATACAGTCACAGTTAAGTTGAGTGTCTTTTCGCTAATAACGTTAAACGCTCCAAAAAAAAACAGTGCAAAATGATCAATTTCATAATTTTAAGGCCTCATGTCCGTACATTTGGCTTTTAATTCTTACGTTCCCCTGCGAAGTGTTTTTTATCAAACATGAATTATCAGTAGTTCTTTCTGATTTAAAAAGTAGCGAAAATGTAATAGGTACACACAACCTACATAAGATATAAATACCCAAAGCAGAGTTCAGGAATGTAATGTTTCCACCTACATTATATATTACTGAAACGCCTACGTGTATTCCAACAAACCTACAGAGAGGTATTCTTTGTAAATAACTTCTTTCGTACTTCTCTCGTTATGATTTAGTCCATGCTTCATTTGCGAATAAGCACTAAAAGTTCCGTGTTTCAACAATCCGAGGAACGAAACAAATACGCATTAAAAGTTGATACGAGTACATACCCCTCATTTATTCCGTCTTGAATAAATTAAAATAACAATACAACAAAGTTTTTGTCGCCTATTTAAGGCCGAGCCACACAGGATGCGTGCGCGTAGACGTGACGAGCGGGTGCGCTTTCCCCTGCGTTGTATAGTAGGAATTCTTATACGACATCTCACTATACAACGCAGTGGAAAGCGTACGCGCACGTCACGTCTACGCGCACGCAGCCGGTGTGGCTGGGCCTTTAAGGTTGTTCGAGATCTAATTGTTTGATATCCGAGCGTAAATAATCATAACAATAGGATACTCAATTGAAACCATTAATATTTTTCCTAACTTTCGAGATATATTTTTCGAAATTCGTTCTTTACTACTTAACACTACAGACGGACGGGACCCGCTTTAGTCACGAAACCTTCTTGTTATTGCTGAAAATATATGGCCTTTTTTAGGGTTCCATACAAAAAATGAAAAAGCGGAACCCTTATAGGATTACTAGTGCTTTTGTCGGTCCGTCTGTCTGTAACAGCCAATTTGTTCTGAAAGTACTGGACCGATTGAGTGGAAACTTGGTACAAATATGTATATCGATGACCCAAACAGATAGGCAAAGTAAATAAAAACCTATAGAATTCTATCTAAAAATAAATTATGTACAGAATCTCCTCTGCATGCGAGTTCAACTCGCACTTGGGATTTGTTCCTGATTCGTCATGTTCCTAATTAGACACTTTCCTAACTGGTCATATTCTTAACTCGTCATATTCCTGATTCGTCATATTCCTAACTCGTCATACCATGTACAAACTCAAACTAATGCTAATGCCTGCACAAACTAATTATAGGGTCCTCTGTGGTAAATGATAAGAACCTCCTTAGATAATTAAGAGATGAGTGTTAATGGTATATCCCGAAGTTAATGTCATTGTCACTTTATTATTTCTATCGTGTCATACACTACTTAGTACAATATGACCTAACACTTATATCCTGTGAGCACATACGAGTATTCGCGATGTTTGCGATTTTATTTGACTGTACAATGACGACTTGGTGAATATGACGAATCCGGAATATGATGAGTTAGGAATATGACCAGTAAGGAAAGTGTCGAATTAGGAATATGACGAATCAGGAACAAATCGCACATGGCCGGTTTTTTAATTATTAATTTTGTAAATATGACTGCTTTGCGAAACATGCAAATTACTGCCTCAACTATTTTTACAAAAAAACAAACAAGATATATCTAATAAAATCAACGTGCTTTCCAAAACTGCACTTAGCTGGAACTTCTTATTTCAAACTTGAATTCCTTTCGCACGCTAGCGGATAATGTTTTTTTGGACGCAGTTTTTGGACGAGAAAAAAGGCCGAGCTAATGAGGTGAAAAATGTGTTTTACTTTTTACTTCTTATACGTTGCGAACTGGTTTTCTATTCGTCTGTCATACACCCTTAATATAACAAGTAAATATTTCTCCTACATAAAGAATACTGTATAAAAAAAACCAAGAGGTTGACACGAAATAGCCCATAAAGAAGAATAACTCATGTCATACATTAAGAAATCTGAGCTGTAATGAGGTCGGAGGGCTGGAGGGAAATCCGTGGACATTTCGGCGAAAAGCCATACGTTACCGTAAACGACATTTAGCGCGCGTGCCTCCGCCGCCGCGCCGCGTGCGCCCGCGGTGATCGAGCGGCCGCGTCGCGAGTCATCCGCACGCTCCGCCTAAGCAACCATGATAACACGGAAAAGCCAACCTTAATGTGTTCCTTTCTCGTTTGTAATGGATTAGAAACGCGAGGTGTACCTATCGGAGTCAATTGAGATAAATGTTTTGTTTTTACAGAATAAATGACAAGGCGTTTTGCGTTTTCATTTTCTTATTTCCTGAATACACTGTAGGTACTGTTTATTAGGTACACCATGCACAGGTTTACAATAAACAAGTTGTCAATCTATTCTGCAATTGAAACTCAGTGATATTAACCCATTGCTGCTGCAGCTGTGGCCATGCAGGCAGTGATGGAAACGATGGATGGTTCAGGATTAGTTTTGGATTTTTCAACCCAATGAAAATACAACTAGAATATTATTATTTACTAATCACCTATTTAGTTGACGTTAAGATATACTAAAACTTTATCAGTATGATTACGATATAGAAACAAGGTGGATTACAAAAAATTGGAATAAGGGCTAACTTAACTAATCATCCGTAAAGTTCGTCGATCCTTATAGTTGCCATGCTTGCCATGCGCCTTCTGAACAAATAATTATAGTAGTATTTTTTTTAAATGTAATGCTATGCACCATACGTTTAAGATACGATAATAGACGAGGAAGATCAAAGATGGTTGGTCACCTGTAACGGCATGACGAGTACATTAATATTGAAGGAAAAATAGAAGCAAAAAAGAAAAGAGGGAGACTAAGGAGAACGTACCTGGACCAATTAAAAGAAAAAGTAGGAGTCGTGCCGGATCAATGTGTTAAAGAGAAGGCTTGGAATAGGGAACAATGGAAATTACTCCACCGATAAGATTATACTGCTCTTAAGTAAATGATGAAGATACATACGATAAGCTGTTGGCTGTGGGGGTCATTCGCTTTTCTTAAGCTTGCGATCTAAAGCCGAAGTTACAACGATTAAGTAATAGTACCAACTTATGATAAATCGTCGTGAAACCAAGCACTCAAATAAGGTACTAAATGTTAAGTGATAGTTCGTATTTTGTACTGATTCATTAAATTCGTAAAGTTTGCGATATTTTCTTGTTACAGTAGAATTATTTTGTAAAGCACGCCAAGTCTCGTAGCACTATGTACGTTTTGTGTAAAAATCGTAGCTTTTCGTAGCACTCTATCTCTGTTTGCGAAAATTATGAATGATGGAGCAAACATCACCAGCAAAATTTAATTTAGCATATTTTGTTATAATTTAGTTGACATTAACTTGTAATTTTACCGCATTGAATTCAAGCCATGCCATAATGAAAATTAATGTAGAAATTAGGTATTGCTTGTAACCTGACGCGCCCTCAAGCACGCAATAGACTACTCACTATCATATTACGAGTAATAAATGTAGTACGCTAACGGAATCGGATACCTTTATATTATTTTCAATCCTATATTGTACTCTAGGAGTTAGAAAAATACAGCCTGCTTATTAATGTGGTAAATCTTGTTTATATCTAAAGTTGATAATCGAAAAAATTGAGGCAGTTAATTTGTGACAATCAGCTAATGCTGTTGCAGCATACCTAAGTCGCCGGCGTGAAGTGTCTCTGTGAAGCCTGGTGGGGCGCTTACTACAACTGTACTACAGTCCGTGGGCGGGAGACGGGCCGTTTACCTCGACCGTTCTCTCGTCTAGTCTGCCGAACTTTAAACGCCGGTAAAAGTCACTTTTTTATCACTATAAAGTTTGAGTCAGTAGTGGGGGATGTAAGTATTGCACCGATTTATTTTGTGGTTATGGTAATTTGAAGAGCGCACAGTGAATGTTTACGGGTCGTCCTGACGCGGCGGCGCGATTCGAGCCGCGTCCACCGCGCGGCGCGGCGCAACAGATACACACGTAGGGCTCCCGCCGCTGCCGCCGGGCAATCCGCGCGGCGCGCGCCATCCCGCCCGCACCGCACTCGCGCCCCCTCTGACGTCACCACTAGAACCTTCCCAAAATCCACGATCGCGACAAGATGAGATCGTTTCTAATGCAACGGGTAATCTTTACCGTATTTCATGTCAATGAGGCGTGACGCGCGGCGCGCGGCTCATCTACCTAATCTACATGCCAATTAAGGCGAGATTGTAACTTCACCAACAGTAACTTTCCCGTTTAAACGTCACGTAAGTACAAGTAATAGATTGTTACAGTATTTTCTGAATTAATTGCAGGAAAATTAAAGATCTGTGGCAGTTTAACGGGTGCTTTAAATTTATAGTGCCCTTAGGGGATTCCTTTTGATCGTGCACATGTTATTATTTAAAACATGAATTCCCTTGGTAATAATATTCAATCACGTTTACACCTCCTTTTATGTTTAGTGATATAATACGTGCATAGTACCTATGCATCGTTTCTGATAAATTAATAGGTAGATAGTTTTGTTTGTTGACGTACCTTCTATCTTTTCCGAAGACTTGTTGATTGTTGAGTTGTGGGTACAATGTTATCTTATCCTTGAACCGGGTGCCCTTTCGGGTTTTCTTCGACCCTTTAGGATCTTTTGTGAATTTATCCTTTTACACTTGTGCAGGTTTCCTGAAAAAGTATTTCAATTACCGTAAACGGTATCGTGTAATAGAAAAAACTCATCTATAGTCAAGCGCAATAAAAACGTGTCACTTTGTAATGAATTACCATAATTCATGTTTGATGAAAGTGACCAGGTTTCGTTGCTGCTGAGTGTAGTTGACACTTTAAAAGTCACTGGGTGGGTCCCAGGGTTACGGCTATAACGAGTCGCCAGGCGCGCATGTCTCCAAACATTGTCTTGATGTTTCTTCGTTATACACGTATGGAAAAACCATGTTATTAAGCCTGGGAAGTAATGTACCTATTAGAATAAAACATTATGGCTCTTTCAATTATTATTTAAAACTAAACTACAGAAATAACTAAAATTAAAAGTAATAATCAAGATAATTGTGTTCAACCAATTTGTTAAAGTGAAAAGTTAATATCCGCGACAGCCGGGGGCCGGGACCATTCCGCTGCAGCGCTGAGTGAAATGGCTTCTGAACGTCTCCGCTCTCTGCAGAATAAAATCGAGCACCGACTAATACCAAACGCCAGAACACGAGCTGAATGTGTTCTTTAAAAATAAAACTGTTAATATGAATGCCTTCGTGACTGAACTAAAGAGGTACTTGGTCCCCACTCAACGACGCCCGAGACTTGATTTACTTACCTAGCGGAGGTACTGCTGATGGGCCTTTCTGTAATAGGAGACTAAAAGGCCACCTAATTGTGGTCCCACTAAACATAAGTTACCCGAGTGAGCCCTCCTTACATTTACAGCTACTTGAAGCGTCATTTAGATCATATATTTACTGCCACTCTATGAGTGTTCAGTAGCTTAATGTTAAGGTAGCTACGAAAATTTTATCTATTCCGTTTGCTTTTACTTTCGTAAGTAAAATCCAAAAAGGTTGTGGCGAGCGACGGGATCCAAATTAAGTTCGTTTGTGATTACAAGACAGCGTTCCTATCAGTTAACATTAAAGGTATTTTTTTAAGTGTGGTCGGGGCGGGTCAAACAATGGCAAGTGAGCGTGCGGCAGACGGCTGCGAGGCGGAGGAGTGAGGCCGAGTGCGCAGTACAGCGTGGCGGCTTTGTCAAACGTTTAATCCACTTAAGAGTTTGGTGCAGCCGCTGTTTATGGACGTCGACTTGCGCCTATTGTGGCCGAGAAACATTGCTTCCGACAGGAATACTCGCGACCCGCTGCCCCTCTCAATGTAATCTATCAAAAGTATGTCGTTTTAACAGGTCGTCCGAACGGGACGAATTGATTGGGTTTTATATTTAGATTGAGTATCCAGGTACTCTATACGTTGCGACCATTGAAACACCATCTGTATAGGTATTTTTACTCGGTAAGTAATTGAACATGTAACAGCAAAATATGTATTACTTTTAAGATATAAACCCAATTTGTATAATTTCATTTAAAATTAGTCTCAGCTAGTGTAATGAACGAAACGTATAACTAGAAAAATGTCCCGGCGAATTGAGAACTCTTCCTTTTTTTGAAGTCTGTTAAAAATATATAATCTCATGACATGGTATATATATCAAATGTTATACTAAATGAAATAATAGTTCTTGTTGTTATATGTAAGGTTTTTTATATATTATAAACGTTTTTAAAATGAATTTATATTAACCGTTGCTATATGTTATGAGACGCACTCATACTTATTTACTTACGCATTCAAAAGCTGAACCATAAAGCGGTTCAATTATGTATAAATCATTATTACATCGGTAAGTAAACCATAAACAGGCGCTGTTCTCCGTAAATCATAAAGTCTCTCACAGTTTTGCGGGGAAGCGTTTTCCAAAGGCTTTAGAGTGACATAAATATCTTAAAAGGACCCAGCGGGGTTCTTAAGCTACTTACGCTGTTTAAATATCTATCTGAACTGTTGCGGTTTATGAAAGGAATGTAAGTATACTGAAATATATTTCTGCAGTAATTCCTAACTACTGCGGGAGTGAACTTTAAAAAGGGTTAAAATAGAAACAGATTGACTTATATATTTAATTAGAGGAAGCTTACCTACCTATTGATAGTATTCTTTACTTCTCAATCTCGAAAACGACTTATAACTAGCGATGTATAGGCGGTCTAAGGTGACGCTTTTTGTTTATAAGGACTAAAGTATTATGTCTGTTTAATGTCTTTGAAAAGCCACAAAAGACCAGCTACTATGATGCTGGGTGTTTGTGGCGCTCCGCCTCCTCGGGCTCCGTGTTGGAAAAGTTGTCTTTGGCCAATTGTAAGCCTTCCTAGGTAATCCCCAACCAAGTGTTTACCTAGTTGTCTCTTCCTCTACTTGAGTGACGTTTATAGAGTAAAAAAGAGAGTGCTATACTTAAATGTATTTTAAGAAAATGTTCGTCACGTTATTACGTACGTTATTTGTTTCAAAGAAATTCAATGATTGTAGCGTAAATGTTAATCACATCATACCGCCGAGCGGGAATCGATTACCTCGATTATAACGCTTCGTTAGCGACGGTAAAGCCGACACTGCATATAAACAGGGATAACAGGATTCATGAAATCTCGCTTAAATTAGATTTTGTCCAGAGCCCCAATGGGGTAAAATTACTTTAGTAAACGGACGCAATATTGCTGCAGACAGACTTCTCGTGGGACGGCAAAATTTGTGTTCAGAGGTAATAATTTAGAAAAGGTTTTATTCCATACTGATAAAACTGAAACGCAATACAAATTTAAAACTATTAATTTACTCAACATGATTTTCAACTGCATATTTGACAAATTTGCTCATTGGGCGTGGCGCGACAAGTTGCCGTGGCTGTACCAGCCCGCCACGCCGCGCCGTACTAACCCGAGGCCCACGGGCTCCGCCTCACCGCCGCCGCCGCAACAAAACCAATGGCCCTGCGTTTATTTCACCTATTCTATTATTTCTAGTGGTTACTCCATTTGCGATAAGAATTTTTTTAATGTACAATATTCACCTACGCAAATGTGTTGTTTGGCTATTGTGCCATCGGCCATGATGATTAACGGAAACAAGGAGTTGTTTGGGATTATGGGAAAGCGCGGTATAAATACGGTTCTCCAGCTTAGCAGCCTACTTATAAGTATTTCCGCCTCGATATTTTTTTTAAGGTGACAAATTCCAGAGTAGTTATACGGCCAATGTTGTTTGTAGGGAGCCCGGAATTCTACCGTACATCATGTCGTTATAGATTCTTATTGTTAGTCTAAACCCGTATTATTTATTTGTTTTTATTTCATTACTGTACCATAAATCTATAGGCTTGGTCATCGTTAGGTATCAGTATTGCTTTCTCATACACCTAAGAGTTTTCTGTACGGTTTTGAATATCATTTCGGGTAGTCGCATCAGGTTCCATTTTTTTTGGCGTAAGACTTAACTGTACACTTGTCTTAGTATTTGTCGTTTCTTACATTTGCAGGAATTATTAAAAATGACATCAAAAATTACTTACAATTTAAAACTAACATGATACTCAAAAATCGAAAAAAAAAAGTGGATGGAAAAGTTGAAAGTTTGACTTCGGAACTTTGTTCCAAACAAACAAACTAGTTGGGAGATAAACATACCAAAAGTCCCCACCGCTCGGAGGCGAGCCCTAGGGCCCACAAAGTAGGTCCCGTTTTTTGGTTTTTTGTCAACATCTTGAAAATAATGCATCATAGGGAATTTTGTTGTATGGCATACAGCTGATACAATTCTCTACAACTCTGATTCTAAACTTTTTTTACCTATTTTCAATCGTTGTCTACATATGAGCTCCATAAAACCTGTTGGACTGTTATTAAACTCGGCCGCCATTACCTACTGTCAAGAAAATAAGAGCTATCTCTAAATATCGACAATACTATAACAAGTCAAAAATTAAGGTTTTCACCGTGTTGAATGGAAACCCTGTTCGTTTGTATGTATGTTAATAAGTTATCAAAATTTGCGTCACTTTTGAACTAGGTTCCTTTTAAAGGAATGGGCTGAAATTTGGACCGCGTTATATGTAAACCCGATAAAAATGCTATATTATGGTATCAAAGAGCTGCATGATCTGACGATGGAGTCAGTAGGATGCGACAGGATTTCCGCTATACTTAACTTTGACCCACTGTTTTGGGACTCATTAGTTAGTACACAATTGTTGATAAGCAGATAATGACTTTGCAAAAAAGTACAGTTATTACAAAAGCAGGCATTCAAGCAGATCACAAAATGTTTTATTACAGAAACTTATTATTTACTAGACATAATTATACGTTCTCTAGTATCTATCATTCTACGATTTGCAGTATATTTTGTCCTCAAGCTAATAATATTTTTCATTTTTTAACTGACGTGGTTTTAACTGTAGGTCTTCAAAATTTACAAGTTGTTATCTATCATACCTTATGCACATCATAAAGGTCCCTAAAGCTTATGTGTGATAAATTTTGGGCAGTAGGCTAAAAAAAAGATCCCATTTTGCCCACCGCGCCGGTAAAAAAAAGGATGAAGAACGGAGAAGGAGTAAAGCTTATTTCTGCGGGCGTTGAATTGTTTCTTTGTAAAGGCAAATTGATGGATCCGATCTAAATCGAAAATGTATTCAATCTCCAGAAAAGTGAAGGAAGATTAGGAGTTCACTTATTGCGAGGTACGGCATGCGACCTTTAGCATTCTCGAGCGATCCTGCGCGGAGCGGCCGCGCGGCGCGAACAAAGGCGGCGCTCGCGGGCGCTCGCACCCGCGCCGCTGAATAATTGAACACTTTGTACTTACGGGGCTGCCGACTGCGGAAAAACCGTAACATCACATCAGCGCAACTTACACGCACCTAAAGGGTGGAGTAAGTCGCTTTTGGTGCTCGTACTTACAGTTATAAAACAAAACCACAAGGTTAATGGAAAACACACTGCGGAGCGAGACGAGAACTCTACCAGCAAGAGCTTAACCACGGTGTCAAAGTTCTACAAGGCGATGGATAATACATCTTTCTACACAATTCGATGGGCAGGTTTTATAGTAAATAACGGTTAAAAACAAAACTTAAACATGATATGGAATACACCAAGCTGATCTGAAATTAGCATTACCGGAGCTAGTTCGCAGACCCAGGATGGACGCGGTAAGCTAGAGGCACACAGACTTCAACACTGTTTATCGCCTCGATATTAGCTTCAAGCAGCGTTTCAGCCATTTTTTCTTATAAGTACTTAATTTCCTTACACCATTATATTATTTTCTTATTTCTTAGGTACTTAATATATTTAAACAACCCTCTTTTCAAACATCAAATTAAGTAAAGTACCCCAACTTTTACGAGTATGTGCACTTTTCAGATTTTTCTCCGCCCAATAACAAATCAAACAAAAGCATTTGTGAGCTATCGACGAAAAACTTCTTTCAAAGAGATCGTTTATTTGCTTGGGTCTCGGGAATTACTCAGTTCATCAATAATTCATGCCCATATTGCTACCTCATATTTGTTTGTTAAATAGATGTAGATGTGCCCAGTCTGTGAATATTTACATGGTGATAAATTAAACGTTTGTTGCAATTAGTTACTATTAGTAGATTCAAGAGTATCTGTTTCTAGAGAGGGGTAGACAGGAATCTGAAAACGGACAAGGGACACGTAACACCTGTTTTTAGTCTCGTATATTAAAATAAGCTTTACTAACCTAGCATAAATCATTACTGACATCTTATGAATAACTTGTGCTTCGAAAGAAAGTAATTGTATGTTTTATATCGATTTTTTATACCACTAAAATACGAATAAAGTACGTGTTTTTACAAATATATAATCTTTTTTAAGTAAATATGTTTTTCACCACAATGTCACATACACCTGAAAAAATCGAATCAGCAACTTAATTTCGGCGTTCTATAAAAATAAAGAGCCATTAGTCCAAGTTTGACTAAATTACCGAGTGCCGGCGCTAAATTACACCTGTGTGCTAGTTACGCAACTTTTGTACAAAAAGCGCCTGCCATTATGTTTAGTATGCGAGTGGCTATTATACGAGTAGGTAGGTCTTGTAAGTAGGTACGTACTAAGAATAAGCATAATTTATAGCTACGAGACTTAAATCATGGCCAGTAACAAAGTCATCTCGTTTCACAATGGAGGCACGGCACGTTCGAGTAAAATCTTACGCGATTCACCAGAAAGGTAAACATTAGCGTTGGCTCTAGACGCCGGCGGGTCATCCACTAACATTAGTCGTAACGATCTGTTACTGGTATATAGACCATTAGGAACACCTGTGCTCGCGAAAATGTAATGATACCTATGCAGCCGAACCTGCTGCCACCTGACGACCGTTTGAGCTTCATCGGGATCATTACCAACGCCGTATTGTTATGATTGCCGACCTTGCGACTAAGTATAACACAAAAGACGTAGTTATTGTCTATAAAACTAATTCCCTAAATAATCACATCATCTACCATGACTGTGTACAAAATACGTGTTCGTACGTGTCTCGGCCATGTTTCATCTGACGCCCGCCTTGCGTAACCTCTGCCAATGTCGAAGATAAGTACCTACCGCTGCGTACGCGTCATACTTACTGCCGCAAAGTTCAAATTATGTTTGCCTGTCGAGTTGATCGTCGAACGAGCCAGTAAGAACAGTGACAGTTAAGTATACAATACTATAGCACATCGTTTATCTTAGTATAACTAGTTGAAGTAGATACGAATAACTTCTAAACATAGACATATACCTAGGTACATTTAATGTCGCCGTAATGGTTGGTACGACTAGAGTCAACAAGTCTGGGGCCTGCTAGTTACAAATTACTATAACATAAAAAGCTAAAATAGAAGACTAATTTGTTAGCTCAGTAAGGCGGGGTGTCAGGTTGGTCCCGAAAAGGCTACGATAATATACAAGCTCGTGTCGGCGGTGTCACCGGAACGCCCGGACGTCACTTTGTACCCGCCCAGGAATATTGTGCCGAGTTTTTATACTAGCCTTTACCCGACTTAATATATTATGTATTACAGTATTCTTTGCTTGAACATAAAAACGTACTGTCGTCAAGAAAAATACGCTCATGTTGGCAACCTACTTACTTACTTTGTTTTGTGAATGTTGTTTGCCAAGTAGCTTCAACTTTTACTCCTATAAGGGTTAAATGGATGTATTTTTTCGATTTAAGGATGTCTCAAAAAAATTGACTAATTTATCGTTATGGAAATAGTTTTTTATTTTTTCAATAAGTCGGTATCCTTCTTTGTAAAATAATTAATGGATGAGCTAAGATTTGAATAGTTTAAATCGCAAAGGGAAAATCTAGTTATTCAAATTTATTCCTCCGTTTCTGAATACCGAGCACACTAGTACTTAATCAAAATTTAAATTATCAGCTTGTTAGGTACTCTGTCTCGAATAAAAAATAAATGTTATGATTAATGAGTAAAAGTGATTCAGGAGTTTTAATCAGTTGAATGAATTTCAATTCACCTAATACATTCTTTTTGCTGCAAATAAAAAACTTATAGTAAAATTACCAGCATTTTAATCATAAAATGTTAACAAAAAAAATGATACATTTAAAAATTAATTAGATCCTCCTTTGGCAAATGCCCAGCAGCAAGCTGGCACTAAACAAAAAGGCTGACGATCACCTCCAGGCGTCATTTGCTCCTTTAAAAGGTGCTTTAGTAAAATAATGGCGCCAATAAAACGCTATGGGCAATACACACCCAGATATAATGGGAAATAAACCTTCGAATCGCATGGCGGCTGGCATTAATCTATCGAAAACGTTTAAGAGTTGTGCGTTTCGCAATATGTATACCACCCACAAGAAATAACCAAGTTATTTTCTAACTTGACCCCTTCGCTTATTTAAACGAATCCTCGGGAAGTTTCAAGTGTGTTTATCTCATTCGGGTTGGAAGTTAGTTTCCGCGATACTTCAAGGGTCATCCGGGAGTCGGGGTAGGTATGTAGCAATTTAAAAGTTTGAAGGGAGCCTTGGGTGAAAAATCCTATGGGTACCAAAGGTACCAAAGGTACCCAAGGGAATAATAAAGGTAGTCAGTATTTATTTGCGTATGTACCAGCAAAACTAGTTTCCCAAACGGCCGCAGCCGCATTCAGCGTACTAATGAAAAAACAGAACTTCCTTTCCACAACGGAAAAGCGCTTAGACGAAGTACCACTTCGCTCGAGATAAGGCTCTTGTGCGCAGTAATTTCTTTTCTAAGTTACGTCGTAAACTACACTAAAAGATGGGTCGTGCACTGGCGAATTGTTTATGGACAAATAAAATTTTATGATATTCTCATTTCATTGACTTCTCTACGGAGAGTACTTATGGATTATAGTTAATAACACATTAAAAAAAAACAGAATAATATACAATCCCATGATGACCAAGAGGTACCCAAAAATAGCATCTTACTTGTATGAGTTATTTAATGAGTTTTCTGGCTAATAACTTTTCGAATTCGTGCATTCATCGACCATAGGATAATTATTGAAAATAACTTAAATATTTATAGTATTACATACGTTATGTTAGGTTAGACTTGTGACTACCAAAAAAATAACTCATGTGGCGACAAAAACCTTCCGATGAAATGAATAATCTGCATATAAGTTCATTGAAAGATTTTTGTATAAAATAATAGATACCCGAAAACTTGTGATCACATTAGGCGTCGTTAGCGGTCAAACGGTCACTTTGATAATCGCTTACAGAAAAACATTAGAAAACCAAAATCGCAATGTAAAAACGAAAAAAAATTCTCGAGTTAATTTTGATAATATGTGTCTTTTCTAATATATAGTATAACGTAAGAAACGTGTTAGAGGTATAATCACTTCTGGGCAGCATTTGGTGGACCAACAGGAGAATGACAAGTTGGAACTTTGTCATTCTCTTTTCACCAAACCCTGTCTTTTCAGACGTACGGTCGGCCAAGAAAGTGGTCTACCAGTTTTGACAAGAGTTTCTGTGAGATCTAATTATCGCTAAGGTTGACACTTTGTCACTATCATAATATTATTGCAAGTGCAAATCGAACTTGTTGTATCATAACGTGCAACTGAACTTCAACCGTAGGGTGGTAGACCTTTTGGCCGACTGTACTTACACACAATTATAAAATATTTAATTTAAGACTAATTAATGTATGAAAATGTCAATTCGCATTATGAAACCACTTTTGGGCGTCATTTTTAATCTTGCGCAGGGCTAATAGAGTTTATGTTTATGTATATTGTCGACGTACTGCCTTAGAGGACAATTTCCGGACTGGTTCAAACAAATACATAATGTTAGCAAATCAGCAGACCTCTCTTAAATACAAACTATAAACTGTTAGGATTCGATGTTCAGTAAAATACGTTCGACAACTTTGTTTTAGTGACGTTGACCTTCAAATTATTGCTAGTTAACCAGTCAGTCAGAGCTTTATTAACATTATTAATATAAATGATGGTCTCTCTTCCTTCTATTATTATAGTCGTATCATCAGTAAACAGAACTCAGCTATTTGAGAGAACATTAGGCAAATCGTTTACATACAGTATAAATAATAAAGGCCCAAGAACACTGCCTTGTGGTAGGCCATATTTGTTTTCAATAAACCACTCATAAGTTACCATTGCCATACTCTTACTATCTTTATAGTAATCTGGACAGGAGTTGTTTGATAGTTAAGTCCTAATCCACTTATATAATTTGTCATCTTTTGTTAGTAGTCACTTGTGATATACATACATAGTCAAACGATTTAAGGAACTTGATCACTAGTTAGGTAATTTAATCATTGTATCAACATTTTAAAACAATTTTTATTTAGCTCATTGTGCGCCTTCTGATTAATTCAACACGACACAAGCATTGCATTTGTGATCAAAGCAAATTGATGTCACATGCACATACAGTGGTGGCCACATAATTAGAAAATCTTGCGGTTTTGTCATATAATTACCTACAAATATAACATAACTTTTCGCAAGTTATAATTTGCTTTAGATCATCAACTAAGCTTTAAATTGATGAACAGTAAACTACAGTTGAAAACGGATATTTCATTGATTGACGCGTTCTTAAAAAGATTTCAAATGTGCATGATCTCGAATACCAATTTTTTTTTGAATCCTTACAAAATGAAACAAAGGTTTTTAACAGAGATTAATTGTACCTACATCATTGTAAACCTTGGTTTATTCTTTAACGATAATTGTAACTATAAAATTGATTAAAAACGTTTTGATTGCTTGTCAAAATTGATAAGTACCTTTTAATAGGTAAGGTAGGTAATTGTATCAGATAAACGCAAGCTTTCTTAATTATATGGTCACCTCTGTAGGTATATTTGTTTAAAAAACGATTTAGAATAATTTTAGTACCATATCAGTTTTGGTGTATTTGTCTCGTACCTACGTATATCGGTATGTCTACGTATATCCGTACATACGTATAATCTGTTTTTGTAACATTAATATATTTTGCTAAAATCGTTTTGGTTACATAAACTTGTATTTATACTCTTAGCTTTTTGGGAATACTGTTCACCGCCAGGGATAAGACAGCTTGTTAAGTCCGGTAAACATTTTGTATCCCGCCATGCCTCGGGAAGTGAAGCCGGTCGCTGCACGCGGGTGACGAGGGTTCTGTCACTGTAATTCACGACCTCCTTTTACAATATCACCTGAATGTGCTCTTTTTAAGATAACTTGTCTGAATTTGGTTAATAACGCCGCGCGATACAAGCAATCTTAGTCTAAAAATCCACTTAACCTTTGAAAGCGAATAAATAAAACACAGAAGCTGATGGACAATCGTAGAAGTACAACAATCTCATTTAAATAAAAAGGTATAAATAAGTACACGTAGTTAGGTACATACGTGTAAAGTTTGACGAGAAGAAACCTTCTTATGCAACAACCTCAGGGCCGGTAACACTTTTTGGTGTTTAGTTCTATTTCTGAAACTTGAATTTAATCTGTAGTAGGTAGGTACTTTTATATTATCTAACTGTATACTGTCTCAGATAAATTTGCTAACGTGCTTACCTATAATTGCTTTTGGGACGCTACTAAAAAGAAAGTCCGATAAAACTAAAGGCTCCCTTGTGCGTTTAACATGAAAGGACGGCACAATGGTCCGCTTGGGTACCTTGGCAGGGTCCCTCCTCGGCGCCTGCCGTGCCGCGCCCTTGTTACCGATCTGCTTAGAAAGATGTTCTTTCGCTACCCAAAAAGCTCTGCTTGATACTGTCATGATATTGAATTGACGAAAACCAGATAACATTACATTTACAAACGTGAATAACTTCTGCAGATGTCATGTAATATTCTTAGAATTGCGTAAATTCTTCAAAGATATACGTTCGTAAAAATGATTACCTATGTATCAATGGTAAATGTTGTGGTCACTTCTAAGTGAGAGATAAATTATTTCCAGCATTTCTTTAATACCATTACCTTTACCTGTAAGCATTGTAGCATGTTGGTTAACCTTAAATAAATAAATAATTGGACCTTAAGTTAATAATCAAATATGGGAATGGATTAAATGTGCCCTTACATTTCATTTAATTCTGTAAGAACGAGTACCTAAGTCATTGTTGTGGGCTACATGCCCCTTACAATTAGTGTAATTAGCTACTAACAATTAGGATTAAGGAACTAGGTACTAACAATATATGAGTGTACATTTTCTCGAAATAAATTATTCTATTCTATTCTATTCTAATGTACGTAAAATCTTTAGTGAGCGCGTCTTCGTAGAAAACAGTATAACAGGGCATGTGTTAGACATCGGTCTTGAATAAGATGAAAGTATAATAGATGTAGGTGTATGTAGATGAAGTGTTTTGAAATCCGTAGAAATGGGGGATGAAAAATCTCACTCATTTACTAAATATATGATATCTAGAAGAGTTCGACGACCGTTATTCTCAGGCCTATGCTCCACCGACAAGAGCCTAGCTCTTAAAGTTAAATGATGATGATGAGAGTTTCTTCTCTGCTGTAATGGTCTTAGTGGAAGGGCTGGTAGATTCATTCTATATTCATCATCATCATCAGCATGTCAGCCGAAAGACGTCCACTGCTGGACATAGGCCTCCCACAAGGCTTTCCACTCAGACCGGTCTTGTGCTTTTCGCATCCACCGCGGTCCCGCGATCCTGACATTCTATATTACCGACGTTTATAAAAATAACTATAATAAATTCAACCGTGATTAAAACTTTTACTGTAGAATAGAAAATGTTCGACGCTGTTCGTGCCAGCCCTGACAACGCGCTGTGTATTCTGGGACGTAAGTTTGTTTATAAAGCTAAACTCGGGTTAGCACTTGTACCTCATCATGTGAAGCGGGATTCTAGTTCTTGGCATTCAATGGAAATGTCAAACATTCACAGCGACTGAGGTACTTGTTAAAGTTAATACCTATCTTTAGAGAATTGTGAACCTGAAATGTTTCATAGAATAGTACATTGTGCATCAAGGGTAGTATGAAGGGAATTACTAACGAGAGTGTTAGAAGCCCGACGCCGAAGGCGGAGGGCTTTTAATGACTCGAGTTAGTAATCCCCTTACTGCCTGTGATACACACAATGGTTTTCATCACATTTGCGAGGAAAAAAAACAAAGAGAAAACACTTTAACTCTGCAAAATATAAAGAAATAACTTTTGACGAACGGGAACGTAAATGGAAACGATATATTTTTTGTGACCTCTACCACAGATAATAACTGCGTTTAGTTTCGACCTGGATTCGAGCCAGATTTAGCCAATTTGATAAAAATGTATAATTACTAAAATTAATGATAAATGTTGATATAAACTTGAAATATGTATAAAAATAATGAAGTTTAATGAAGCGTATAGGTTTTGTGTAATGTAAGTTAGTCTATAGCTAATTTTTAAAGGTGAAATTAGAAACCGATTTAATTTTTGGCTGAAAATTAAACCTCCTTAGTCAGAAATGATGTACGAAAGAGTTGCAAATTTTAAAAAGAAAGTCGTTACTCCCTAGGGATGACAAACTCGCCATAATTCCCGCGGGAACAATTTACGCAATTGTCCTTCTGTATACAGGCATGGAATAACACCATTCACGAGCAAGTGTGATGAAAAATAAATTAAAATTAAACCTAGTCCGATTTTCTCGATTTTTCAGTGTGTTGTAAATATGAAAAACTAGGTCTGTTCGTTTTCATATTAACTTCAACATACTATTCAAAATCGTGGAAATCGGACTTGATTTAGTGGATGAGAAACGTTATCACCCGGAGCTAATTTTGTATGATTTTTATGTCGCTACAAAATCAAGTAGATACATGAACCTATCTAATTGCAATAAATAGCTATTAATTTTAAGGGCAATCTGAGCAAATGTCTACGAACGTATCAAATTAATTTGTGTTTTATTGTGTACAGTCTGGAGACTTTATAGAGGACGATAAACGTAACTTAGCGATAAGAGATTGTTATTGCTTAGTGTCGCTAACTGTAGATTTAATGTAAGTGGCTGATAAACGCATTATCTCGGGTGGCTGCGTCGCCGCGGAGCACTCGCGATTAGCGGGTTATCGTGCCCTTGATCCCTGGCTGAGCCTGACGAGCTGCGCCGCCAGGTGTGAGCCCGGCGATAAGTCGCGCCATACTCAAACGAGTCAAAGATTGATGCGTGACACTAACCCGGCCGGCGGAGCCCTTCAAGCCACCTCTGATGTCCAGCTTGTCAAATAATGTTATGCTATTAATTTTTTAAAGACATTGCGCGTTTCTCACTCTTTACCAATGTTTGGGAGAACTTTAAGAGCACTTTCACACTAGCGTTTTTGCCGGCGGTTTCTCGGCGGAGCGGGAACGCGGCGTGCACGTGGCGTCCACGCCGCGTTCCCGCTCGCGATTATTTGCCGCCAGCATGCCGTCGCGGTGACGAAGAACAGTAGTGACCGTACGTGACTTGATCGCCGCGTCTACGCGGCGTCACCGCGACGGCACGCTGGCGGCATTTAATCGCGAAGATATAGCAGCGTGCTCGCCGCATGCACGCCGCGTTCCCGCTCCGCCGAGAAACCGCCGGCAAAAACGCTAGTGTGAAAGGGCTCTAAAAATAGGATAGAACAAAAAGTAATTATCGCATTTAAATTTTTCACAAAGCTATCCCCTTGCGTTTTTTTCTACTTGAAATCATAAAATACAAAATATAGAATATTTTTTAGTACAGTCAACCAAGAAACATCCTTTACGACTCGATATTTGTGTGATTTTAAGTTTCAAAAGTGGTAAAGCACCTTCTCGGTCGACTATACTGTACTTTCACCGTGACAATGTGTTGTACATGCGTGAATGTGTGAGTGAACTTTGGTACGCTGCCTCAATACACAAAACTATACTTCGTTAATAGATGAGGGTTCACGAATAAGATGACGCAGGTGTCCTTATTGGTGAATACGGTTGGCGAAAATATTCGTGAAGCCCAACAGAAGCAGAAAGCTTACTATGATACAGTAGATAAATAGGGTGGTTAAGGCTGACACGCATGAAGCAAGAAACTAATAATTCAGGGTCTTACATGGTTATAGTAATACGTCAGAGTTGTAATGAAAAATTATGCTGATCTACGAATCTTATTTTTATATACGTAAGTAAGTACATAACTATAGCGGGCACATAAAACCGATGACAGGGAACTCGGTTCTTAGTAGCTGCACACTTTAGTGTTTTCTCACTTTAACGTTACATTTGAAATGTTGCACTAATCTGTCGAAGCCGTTAAAGCGACAAGGTACCAAACTAAGCAGCTACATACCTATATCTCGCCGCTCATTTCTTTACACGTGAGCCCACCCTAGGCGTAGTAAATTGTAAAATGGACTGACGTACAATTGAAGTCAATTAACTACAAATGTTAAGGAGTAAAAAAATATTCTTATTAGGAAATAGGCTGTTGGTTCATAGGTTAGCTTAATAAATGGTGTGTCACTCACAGTTTACTTAAGTATCATTATATTATTATAAACAATGTCTGCTAGCAGGTTAGTTCGACGCTTAAATCGGGTAGAGGTAAAAAAATGTAGGTCCCTTAGCTTTGACCGGTGGAAAGGGAAACCTACAGACCTAGTGTTTCTTAGTAAATATCTACGACATAATCAAAATTCGTAAATATATCGAACTAGGTTTTAAGGAGAGAGAAACGTTACCGCATTGTGTATGGATATTTTCAGCTTTCTATCCTCTTAAAGCAGATGTAAAGAGAAATAGCGAAAAATAACATAACAAATTGAAATCATCTGATGACGCACAAAAGAGATCCGTAACTGCCCATTTGCACAATTGTAACAAAGGGACGAAGTCATAATTAACTTTGATAACCGTCGGTGCCACATACTTAAGTATACCTAGTTGTCTTTAACACGACTAGAACATCCCAGTTACTTATTCTATTATAACTAAAGCAATTGGAAAATTCATAAAGATTTTGGGGCATTCGTTTCGGCGGTCTTACAAGCCGAACCACAGATCATAGCAATGTGGTTTTCTTTGTTTTGTAAGCCGAACGATGCGCAATAGTGATGCTTCTGCTTAACACTGATGTTGTGGGATTAGGTGGCAACCCCGAAGAGCCGGCCCACCCAGCAGCTGACCACGGCGTGTCCGTGCCCCTACAACTCGCAGGGATTGCGGTTGTTAATTAATTGCATACGCGGCCGCAATGGCCGGCGAGCAAAGCGACGTGTCGCTCGCCACTTCCATTGTAATGGCACTTATTAAGACCTCGCACTCTACGCGGCACGTTTTTAAGGTTCCGTGGCGTGCTGAGAAAACCGGGACGTTTAAATTCTATGTAGTTCTAGTTTTATATAGTTTGGAAGAACTGTATTTTTATTTATTTATTTAAGAAACAAGCAGGACCAAGTATACAAAAAACAATACTAAGATTTAAACATCATTCTAAACATGCACTTACACCCTTGACAGTTCTCACTAAAACAAAGTATAAGGTGGGTAGTTTTGTACTCTTACGCTACGTTTAACCTAACAACACTATTTAAACAGTCATCCATCAGTATAAGTGGTCAAAAAAAAAATGGCCATGTGCACTTTTTTTCTTCTTATGGTAAGTTCAATCACGTCACCGTAAGTAACCATTCTATGGTTAAAAACTAGCTAAAAATGTTTGTCTTCCTGTCCTGGACATCTGTCGGGCGACACGCAAGTAGGACTTCATCAGCTTGGATATTAACCACTTAGTATGACTACGAGAATCATTCTGTGGATCCGTCGATAGCGGTATTTTCAGAGGGCAAAGCAAGTTGCATTCTCACGAGGGAATGACGCTTACGTCGATCTTCGGCGTTTCTCAGAATGCAACTTGATTGGGTCCACAGGCTCTAATTTTTTGTTATAAAATGTTTTGATAGCTCTTAGGTAAGCAGTGGCCAGAACACAGAGGTTTATGTTCAAAAATGACCAAACCATTATGACTACATGATGTTACTAATACTTAAGGGTATAAGTAAAGAATCACCAATTTTTTATTCCATTATGTACCTAATATCTTTTTCCCGGGTCTCAAAATACAAATTTTTATCGAAATCGTTTCAGCGGTTTAGCCGTGAAAGCGTGACAGATAGAATGGCAAAGTTACTTTCTCGTTTATAATATCAGTAAATTAAATAGATAGATTGAACAGATTTAGTTGTTCTACTATTTTTAGATCAATTATGGTGAGACTTCGGTTTCTGTCTGTCTGTATGACACAGCAGTTTTTCTCTGAAACAATAGAAACTATGAACTTGAAATTTGGCGTAGTTCTATAATTGGTTGCTCGCATCGGTTTTTAGTGAAAACAATGTGAAGTTATTTTTCTAAATATTCCAAAAGGGGTCTAGAATAGGGAGTTGAAAAATTAAAGTGATTATATAATAGCAAACGGGGCGTCGTATGAAGTCTCAATCTGCAAATTTCAAAACATTTTTGTACAAAAAATGACCGCCCCCAACTTTCCTTATCTCCGACGTTAATGGACCAAAAACTCTGAAAATTCCTGATTTAAAGATTATTATTTTATTTTATAAGCAAATAATAAAATAAAGTTGTCACATTTAAAAAATAATTTTGTTATATCACAAAACTATAAAATCTGAATTAAAATTTAGGCTAGTGAAAATGGACCTTATCGCATAGGACATAAAGCTCATAACAAAATTAGTATTCATTTTGCGTTTTTCAACCATTTTATTTATCTTAAATACGGGACCACTGTGAATATTCAAAACGTGAATTTTTCTATTTTTTAAAGAATTTTTATCTCAGTTTGTTTCTTTTTAAATTAAATAAGTATTATTTAAAAAGCCGTAAAAATAGTAATTTACTCAAAAAATGGTTTCGATGCATTGAGAACCTCTTCTTTTTTATTTAAATGGGTTAACAACAAGCAATGTATTTAAGAGCCTCGCCCGCTGCTACCCGAGGCGCGTAAACTTATAACCTTAAGTTTCAGGAAAAACCTCTCCTGAATTTCAGTTCAGAACAATTTCCTAAACAACTGGTCAGTTTCGGTAGACCGTCTCTTACACCCTGTATATACATATACAGCCTAGCAGCCCAGCATACCTTCACGCCTTCATTCGCAGAGTGGGTTAGGCAGAACTACAGAATTACCAACAACTCTAAAACATGTTTATTCTGTAACCACATTTACCCTGTCTGTGGTATAGCTAAATATGGTAAGGAAAGAGGCATACAGTGTCTCGGATCATTGGACCTTATGCAGGGTCCACCCGGAAACAATTAGCATATTATTACTACTGAGCCGAGGAAAACCAGTATTTATACTGTTGAATACCGCTGTGGAGGTTAAGACAATCAGCGAACCGACTCTCACATAAGGCTGGCATGCAGTTTCAGTCTGGACTGTTACAAATTTCCATGGGATGTAGCACTATTACAACTTGTATACTCAATGACAACCGTACCATACCGTACCGTATTGTACCTACATAGTTTTCACAAATAAATATACCTTTATAAATTGAAACGCATCATCCAAGTGAAACGACGGAACTCTCAAAACGTGAGTTCATTTGCACCTAACTGTTTTGTTGTTTTCTTTTTTCACGGCTCTCTTCCCAGTCGCTTGTTTATTTTCAGCTATATATGTGTACTCTTCTGTGGGAAAATGGAGCTTTTAGTCGCGACTATAACCAAAATGAACACCCAATTTAACAAACAGAAAGGGGTTTGAAGACGAAGTAACGTGCAGATGTTATCGAACATAAAGTATATTTGATAAACGTTAACGTGTAGAAAAACGTATAAAAACATGAAGGATAGGGTAACATAAGGTACTTACACAGTGGAAACGTATCATGCCATCACATCATTTAGCCCATTCGTATGCATGAAGTTCGGAATCGAATATATTCCATAAATTCAACGCTGCTACATCTTTTGATTGTTAAGTATAGGTAAAGAACGTTCCCTATTGACGAAGCTCTCTGTCAATTTATTATCTATAATAAAAGTTGAAAGATATGTGTAATGAACGGAAGGCGACATTTGATATCGATAGCACTTAGAGCACAAAATTCATCAAGAGGTATAAAAGCTATGAAGTCCATTAGGCCCTGTGGCTTTCGGCCGGGAAATGCCATTCAAAGGTCACCCATATTATTGTATCTTACACGACGCACCTCACCCGCGCGGTACTTCTCCCTGCGGGAAGCTTCGCATTTTTTATTCGCCTCTGTGGCATTTACCTAGGGTCTGTTTGTTATTCATTTAACCCTTTTTCAGGCATTTTAATGACCTAAAGGTCTTTAAACGAACGCTATCGACCCGCAAGCGAAGCCCATATGGGGCGGGCGAGATGCGGTTATGGCGTCTGGCTGTCTTTGTAATGCCTCCGAACCTTTTCAAAATTACTATATGATGCTTTTTAGTTATATACAACGCATATGATTGTAATAAAATTATCTTATCTGCATCCGCTTGTTTACCTATGCCAAGAAATCCCATAGATGTCCATGCCTAAATAAGTTCATAGTTTTTAATCAGCGTAAAGGTTTTATGGTTTCAATCCGTATTTAACATGTAATCGCAGGTTTATTCGTTTTATTACATAACTGATTGTTTTAAACAATCTCGAATGAAAAGACTAGGTACTTACCTAATCTGCAAGATAAAAAGCATGTAAATACATTTTGAACCTTTGACTTCTCTTATTGCTTCTTGTTGAGATATCAATATGTATGAGTACATTTTATCTGCTGCGAATTACTTCATCTTATGCAGTTCTTAAAACATATATAAAATTAAATAATTGTAATAAAATTACCCATATCATGTCTCCTTGTGATTTGCAGGTACCAGATGCGCTCCAAATAATAATAATTAATAGCAAATTTTGAGACCGGTATCATGTCATGAATATCATATAACAAAGTTAAAAACAAAGCATTTTTAGTGACAAATCTGTACCTAGTAGGTAGGAAGGTTGGTTCTCCTGACTGACACAAACAATTATTCTGGATGTAATTCGAAGCATCAAGTTAATTTAAAAAAAAAAACACAATTGTTATTATATACAAAATGTAATCCTGTCACAATCTTAATTAGAACCTTTAAATTAAATATTATCACTATCACCCGTAACGTTTTGCTATTCTAGACAAAAATTGAACCCCTGAACCACTTAACCGCATTGAACTCAACAAGGAAATTAACGACTATACCAGAAGCTTATTAACTTTTAGTGGGCACCATCTTTCACTCATAATAGGTATCATTAAATTTCATAACAGAATAATAACGAGTTCCGTGAACCGCTATCGTCGCGACAACAAGTTTCGTGATAAATACAAAGACATGATCCCGGAGCAAGTTGGCAAGTAAACACGTACCGGGGTTATCTGAAGCTATTTGTATAACTGCTTTCGCAGTGCTTACCCATTGGCATTCTGGTCGGCAGCCGCAGCTCATTTCACACGGATCGTACTCCACACCCAAAAGTAAGAAACTTATTGCAACTATAAATTACTCGTCTAGACATTTAGAGCTTGCGAACTTACGTGTTACGCAGCTACAAACTTTCAAAGCTTTGTAATTAGTCGTTTTGCTGACTGCGTTTTACTTTTTATTTCTTAATGTCCAACATCATCAAATGACATTAGTCATTAGTGATTATTAAATCATTAATTTTCGTTGGAGTAAAACTATTTTCTGCATCTATCGTGCGTAATAAATTAAATTAAACCATATTCGCGCGTTCTATTTACTTTAGTTGTTTATTCTTTGCAAATGTCTCACAGTCCTACATGTAGGTACCTCCAACTGGTTGCCTGCGATTCCGTTCTCGAAATTTAAATGAATCTGGGGTTGATTTTTGAAACCATTTCGAAGTGGCCCTTGACATTACGTGATTAATACATGCTTACTATTGCAAATCTTTAGTGCATGGTTAGTTCGTAAAATGAACTGTGTAGTGACTTTTGTAATTTATAAAACGTTGCCCGGGACTTCGTTCGCTTAGAACTTGTCTTTCACTGTTTTCTCCGTTCCTTACAGTTAGATTTCGAAAAATCCTTTTTAATGCATCTCAACATTACAGCAGGGGTACCTAGGAACACATTTTAAATTTCACGTTTCCTTTTGCGTGGTTGCAGGTTTTAGGTATCATTGTTTATCAGTCAGTTAGTGAGTTGGTAATGGAACAGTTAGTTAACTGGTACGGATAAGTTAGTTTGTGTGAACTGTGAACTGAAAATACAACCATCATTATTAAATGTGGCGGTAGGGCGCCCTTGCATGAAAATCTTGTTTTTAATAAATGAATCGTCGAGACACTAAAAAAGCTTTTATGCCAGTTTCACTGTGTACCTACATTATTCATTCGCAGCACGACCGGTCTATCGCCCAAGCTCCGGGGAGCTGGCAATCGTTTTCAGTTTTGTGCGGATCACCCGGGATTACTAAATCCCGAATTAATCAATTCCGGATCGGTAACTCGGTTTACTGTTCTTTTTTATATAATACATCTTATGTACTCTTTTATGTATGTTAATCCAAAATGTACATTTGCCTCGTGGTCTGAAAAAAGGTTTTGAATTTTATCGTAAGTGACCATTCATGAACATGTTCTCGAATATTACATACCATTCCTACTTTTTACCAAATATCGTGTAGAAATATTATTTTAGCTACGTCTAACGGCTTATGCCACGTATATAAGTGTCGGCGACTAACGTGTGTTTCTAACTGAAACCGCGCACTCTGTGCTTCATCATTTTTCTTAAGCTCCTTTTTGGGTCAAATAGTAAGTTTCCTCCCCTCGGGCCTAACCAAGTTGCATTTTGCAAAAACTGACACCTGTAGGAACCTGTCGAAATCTATGGATTAGGTAATATACGCAAGACAGCTAACATCCATCCTATACAAATTCATTGCTATCTGCAAGCGTCAACGTTCGCAAAAAATATTTTGGCTACGCGGACTGGACGCTGTACAAAAACCTTTTATTTCGGTATCTTACTTACCTATCACCTGCTTCGATAACACAAAATACCATTTTAAATAAATATAAAATCCCTCTAAAGACCAACAAGAACTTTAAAATATTAAACTACCACAAAAATTACATAATTCAATTAAGTAAATACGATACGACTCTTGGTATTCAATCTAGGCCAATCAATGTTTGTGCAAATAACAAAGTCGCTCAAATATTAAACAAATGAACGATGTTTCATTATTTCGATACTAAATTGCAAAAACCGTTTTGCGATACTTACCTCCCTCGAAAAAATACTGATTCATTATACAGCTTTTTTCGGAACAAGTCACTTTGCGCCCGTAATTGATTTCACAAATTTAATTTCCTTTCTTCTCTTTGCCTACAGCAGCGTGAATGTTGTTTGTTTACTGATACTAAACCAATACAATTTGTGAACATATCGTCTGTGCATTGTTATAAATTTGTAAATATACATAATAATATATTTATCTGATGCCGTAAATTCGTGGCGCCTTTAGTAAATTTTATTTTATACACAGGGAGTTTTTACATTTAGACGTTCTTAATTAACCTAGTACATAGTACGAGTATGCCCAAGGTCACTCAAAGGGCAATGGAGAGGGCTATGCTCGGAGTATCTCTACGTGATAGAATCAGGAATGAGGAAGTCCGCAGGAGAACTAGGATCACCGACATAGCCCGAAGAATAGCCAAACTGAAGTGGCCGACGGCGGGGCACATTGCTCGTAGAACTGATGGCCGATGGGGCCACAAGGTTCTCGAATGGCCGCCACGTAGAGAGGTCTACCCATGCTGCGTGCATGGGTAGACCTGACATGAGATGGTCCGACGACCTCGTAAAGGTTGCGGGAACCCGGTGGATGCAGGTAGCACGTGACCGATCGTTGTGGCGAAATTGGGGGAGGCCTATGTCCTGCATGTCCTGCAATGGAGTCGTTTGGCTGAGATGATGATGATGATCATACCTCGAACAGGTCATAGCAAAAACAGATATGGTAATAGAACAAGATTCAATAGAGTCGTAATACCTAAGATTATCTAAAGCGGATATTATCTCATACTTTTGTCAAAATGGCGTTCCTGAAACAGTTTGGTGACAATTTAAATTAGTAGAATTATTTAATTCTGGTTATTTCTTAATATTTTAAATATATTATTTAAATTAGAAACAGTTAATAAGTGGATTAATAACTATCCCCAGCTCTCGTATGATGAAAATGTCTGTGAAATATTGTGTAAAGTTTAGTTAAAGAACGATAATATTAAAAAAAGAATGTTCATGAACCTTCACAAACATTTGGAACGTTTTGGGTTACCTACCGTTTACAAATGTACTTGTAATACGACTCTATTAATCTTATTCCATTACCGTGCTGCGATTGTTTTGCTATGACCTGTCCGAGCTATGATGATAGTAGGTACGTATTGTATAGACGACCTGTCTAAACAGGTAAAGGTACCCACTTATTCTTAAGCGCGTAATAGCTAAAGTGTATTTAAAATCATGATTTGTCCTTATCTGACATTTGAATTTGACAGAAAGTGACAAAGAATACTTTAACTTAAATGGGTTTATCGTACGTTTATGAAAAGGGGACAAAAAAAAAATTTGAAAATAATAACCCACTGAAATTACGATATTTCGCAGCTTCTTTCACTTATTCTTATGCCATTAGGATCGTTAGTTATTATTAAGTAGGGCACCTGTATGGGTGGCATTCAAAACGCATCATTTTATTTCGTATAATGATCTTTTCGCATTCTTTTTCGCATAACACCCTTATAGGCTAACATTGCAGAATTTAATAAACGTCTAATATTTAGATTAAGTTAGGTTACATTACGTTAGTATAATAATAAAAATAAAACCCTTTCTATTGTAGAAACTGTTTTAGGCCAAACGATTTTATGCCATATGATACATACCTTTATGGATTCCGATATAGACCCCACCTGTATATGTGGGTACCTACATAATAAGGTGGAATGCAACCTCTACGTATTATTGCAGTTGTAGAGCTCCTTTCCGATTTGTTTTTACCCTACTTGTTTATTTACGGTACGGAAGCCTTTATGTCCTGTAAATTAGAGCTACAATATCATTTACGACATGATACCTATATGGTATATGACAAAGTGGAAAAGATGCTCTGGTTGCCTGGTTTTTTTGTAGCATCGATCTGCTTGTGAGAAACCATTTTATACTATAAGAGTACCGACAGTAAGCAAGAAGTAAAAGCATGTAACTCCATTGTAGCATGAAGGCAGCCCTGGTCCTGTTGATGCTGGCGTGCGTGCTGGCGGTGGTCTGCGGTGACCTGGTATGCGGCACAAACTACTGCAAGCAGCATCCCTGCACCGCGCCCGTCACGCAGAAGAGCTGCCGCACGCCCTCCGTCTACAAGCCCAACATCGCGGGCCGGTGCGCCTGCTGCCCTGCCTGCGTCACGGAGCTTAGTAAGTCTTCCACAAACCAGCTCCAGTTCAATTTAATCTCTTAGACCTTTTACCACCTCATCATCATCATCATCATGTCAGCCGGAAGACGTCCACTGTTGGACATAGGCCTCCCCCAGGGCTTTCCACTCAGACAGGTCTTGTGCTTTTCGCATCCACCGCGGTCCCGCGATCCTGACGAGGTCGTCCCTCCATCTTGTTGGAGGCCTACCTACAGCTCGTCTTCCGGTCCGCGGACGCCACTCCAGAACCTTCTGGCCCCATCGGCCATCAGTCCTGCGATCAATGTGCCCCGCCCACTGCCACTTCAGTTTAGCTATTCTTCGGGCTATGTCGGTAACCTTAGTTCTACTGCGGATATCATCATTTCTGATTCTATCACGCAGAGAAACCCCGAGCATAGCCCTCTCCATAGCCCTCTGAGTGACTTTGAGCTTCCTTATGAGGTTCATTGTTAGCGCCCACGTCTCAGATCCATAAGTCATCACTGGCAACACACACTGGTCAAAGACTTCTGACTTCAAACACTGCGGTAATTTGGACGAAAAGGTGCTGCGAAGCCTGCGAAGCTTCCCGAACGGAACGAGTCGGATACAACGAGTGACCTCTTTCTCAAAGTTGGACCTACCTAACTGGACCGTTTGTCCCAGGTAAATTATAGTCGTCAACAACTTCGAGCGCAGAGCCTCCGACTATCACGGGAATTGGCGCGACATGGACATTGGACTTGACTTTCGTCATGTCCATGTTCATTCTCAAGCCCACTCGGTCGGAAGCTCTACTGAGGTCAGCGAGTTTTGCACTGAGGTCCTCCATGGTCTCAGCCACCTACACCTTTAAAATAATTTCTTTTTAGTCATCTAGATAAAAATAGTTTATCCTTGAGTGGCGACCTGTGGCCTAATATGATTGCGTTTATCGCGTGACAAACTTTGGATAAGACATCCGTCACCTTCTGACACGTGATAAGTGCGACAGTGACCGATGCTTTATCCAGACGCAGCCATACTAGGCCCGCAGGTAGTTGATTCGCTTAAGCAACTCGTTCATGAACTCTACGAGCAAAATATTAACCGACTAGTTGATGTTGTTCCGTCGGAGCCTAAAAACTCCATTCAAGGATGTGCATTCTCTACTTACTCGTACACGCTTTATCCGTCGTGGGAGAAGCTCATAAGTATGACTTCGCTCACTCGATCACCCGTTCGACAGAGCCGATTTTAAATAAAAACAGGTGAGATTGTGGATAAGTATACCTATATCTATTAATAACAAGCTGACCCGACAGTCGTACTCCTGTACCATAATATTTTTTTTATAAAATGTGAAGCGCTGACCAACGAACAGCATTTCATTTATTTATACAGATAGAAAGTGTAGTTTTCTTCATCAATACTCCAATGTCCGTCACCTAATATATTTGAAAAGAAGAGGTGCTGTTCTATTTCTATAGGAGTTTCTTTAGTAGATAATGAATATGAATTCACCGAATCAAACTCTGACTTTTATTGGTCACCGAATCTTGTTAACCAATCAGGATGCATATACGATTGGAAGCTCAAGAAGTTGCAGCGGTTATAAAGGGTATGACTAGGGGCTAATCACCTGGTCACGACAGTATCAGGATCGAGCACTTACGTTTTGCAGTCGCACACTTGGTACCATAACGAAACCAAAAGTGTTCGTTGGGCTGGCGCATACTCGGATGAATACAGGTACAAATGCGGTGTGGGTGCGGTTTGACTTCTCCGCCGCTTTTCAACCTGTATGTAAATGCACTGATCGATGAGCTCAGCTAAACCACTACTGTCGGGTGCTGCATTGACGGCCAGATGAACAATAATATCAGTTACGCCGATGACATGGTACTGCTGGGCCCATCGATCAGATCCCTTGAGGTATTGATAGGATTGAGAGGTACGCGGTATCCCACGGTCTGAGGTATAGCTCTAAAAAGAGTGAACTACTTGTGTTCAAAGCTGGTAACAAAAAACCCAAGGCTGTCCCCCCACTTAAACTTGATGGAGCTGAACTGAATGGAGTTACTAAGTTCAAATATCTGGGACTTTGGATCACCGAGGAACTCTCTGATGATCTTGACGTGGAACGGGAGCGTAGGGCGTTGGCAGTGAGGACCAACATGCTGGCTCGCAGATTTGCGCGCTGTACTAAGGATGTCAAAATAACCCTCTTTAAGGCATTTTGCCAGACTTTTTACACGTGCAGTCTGTGGGTCAGCTGTACTCAGAGATCTGTCAACGCCATCCGCGTCCATTATAACAATGGTTTTAGGATGTTGTTGGGACTGCATCGATTTTGTAGTGCATCAGGCATGTTTGCCGAGGCTCGTGTCGATGGCTTTCAGATGGAGACGCGAGCAAAAGCTAGTACACTCGCGGACAAATAATACGGGTCAGAGTGCGTTTTTCATACAAACGAGGCTATTTCGAAGCCTTGGTTCCTCGCCAGGGGTTGTTTTGAGTGAGTTTTAATGGTGGATACTGCGAGGTTCGATAGAGGAGGTCAAAAGTTCTTAAGATACCTAACTGATCGCACAATCAGTTAACATCACAGCGGGAGAGTTTGGATCAGCACTTGGATATCCTTACATTTTATTGTCATTTTAGATGTTTTTCTGAACATGCACTATTCCGGCGTTAACCGCAGATTCATTCAGTTGGGTATCCTAGGCACTCTGGAAGTCCTGTATCGATGCTCGAGGTATTCATCATCACATTTCACTAAAAGCATTCCCTGGCGAGGAACCAAGGCTTCGAAATAACCTATTTAGTATGAAAAACGCACTCTGACCCGTTTTATTAGTCCGCGAGTGTATTATAATAAATAAATTACAAAAAAAATGTTCTGAAATAGGTATATAGATCTTTAGACGAGAAGCGCGTCGAATGAATAATAGATGGAAATCTTAATGGAAATATCTTTTGAGAAGGGTTAAAAAACAAGACCCAAGTCAATGACTCTTGGAAAATAAGAAAATCAAACGAGGTCGAGAGGGCGCGCGGCGTGCCATCAATCTGAGTGCGGTATTTAACGTGTGAAATGAAGTGGCGAGTCGCAAGTGTCGCAACGCCACCGCCGGGGTTCCCGGCACTACGGAACCCTACTGAACCCCTTCACTGATATTACTCAGTACTCGTTTCGACCTACTCAGGGATTATTGCGACTAAATATTAGCATTAACTTGTTGATTCTTTCGTTTTAATCGTTTAAAAACCGGGTAAGTACATGTTGACCATACTCAGTGTTGGGTTCCGTCGCCACCACAAATATGAGCAATTTATATAAAAGTTTTTTGGTGCTGTCTTCGAATTATTTTTAGTATGTATAAACCTTTTAGCCGCCTGTAAGTAACTCAAGAACCAATGAAATCTTCTTAATCGTACTATGTTCTAATCCTTTTATGTTCGTTATTTTTGCTTTAATTTATGATATTTCCCAAATCATTATCATTTTTGTAGTTTTGGCTGCGGGACTCGTAACTCTAGCAAAAATTGCACTTTTAGAGTTCTATATTCTCTAATAGTATCTAGTAATTGATAATGACATACCTACAAGTAATGGCTTTTAACTGACTTCAAAAAGGGAGGAGGTTCTATGTTCGGCTGTATATTTTTTTTGTTGTTTTGTATGTTGTTGTTTTGTCACCGATTTCTCCGGCAATAATAAATTCGGAAATATTTAAAAAAAATATGTTTGTTTGATAGAGTACTCCTGAGGTGTTCCATTGACATTGAATTGTGGGAACTCCACTATATATAGTTTTCCTACCTTGACTGGGAACCCTAAAAAGTGTCATATGGTATTCTCTGGAAACCCACATAAAATTTTTAACCGATAAAAGCATGCCGATCTATCGCTCCAAAATGTGACGTGAGAGATAGTTACACCAATACACGTCGTGTATGTTCACATAATTACTCGTATCTTAATGATTATTTTTTAGTTAGGCTCAATGTGTGTTGTAGTGTATAATTGTAACGGCCATATTACCCGACATTGTAAAACTAAGTGCGTAATTCACTTGTTATTCAGTTTACGTTGCATTCGAGTTGCGAGAAGTTAGGGAGCGGGAAAGTGCGCAATATACCTTATAGACTAGTCCCATTGTTACACAACAAGGCCCAGCGCGGCGCGGCTCTAATGAGTCCCATCCGCACCCGTGAGCGTACAACTTATTAATCTTTTGTTATGAAGTACTTCGGAGTTGTTCTTCTTATTATTCAATTTCAAACAATCTGTTGATTGGAACATAGGAGTCGAAGTTCAAGCTTGTGAGCGAACCTATCGAGAAATAATTAAAAGTCCACAGACGTAGTGAATAAACACACTACGTCGTTTACTAATTTCGTATTTACCTTGTTTTAATTGATAGATACGAACTACAACTGTACCGGAATCTTATGACAAAAAAGTAAAAAGTTGAGTGTTTAATTTAATGTGGTTGTTTGTGATTTTCCAGGCGAGAATCAAGCCTGCAGAGTGTACAGCCAGGAGCTGGGAGAGACCCCGTCCGCCTTATGTCGCGCGCCACTGATCTGCCAGAGCGGCGTATGTACCAGGATCCCGCCGCGCCACTAAATACTGATTAAATATTTAATACGAATATTGAAATCTCCCCGGTAATTAACTACTTATGTAAGTCAAGCTGTCATCGCAAAAGTAAATAAATATAATGAAATGAAGAACTCTTTTTGTATTTATCGTGAGTAACGACTTTAACCCTATCACTTATTTTAACGTAGGTATATTGACACAGCCATGCAACGTCAATTTGTGCGGCGGCGGGGCGCGTCGTCGTGGATTAAAACATCGTAAGGCGCTTTATAGTACATTTCGAGCTAAACGAGTTTTAAAGTCAGCATAAAGGGCTCTCAATTTCCGATTTGTTTGCCAAGAGGATATCACAGCGTTAGGTATGTACCATCTTGCATTGTAGATGGAGTTCGTTCCATCCTGCTAAATAAAATATTCACAGAATATAATATTTATTAGCAAGGATTATTGAAGCGGTGCGGGCGATTCTTAGAATAAGCGCGGAGCAAACAAAACCAGACCTCTTGGTTCAAGTGATTCTGCTCACATTCGAGTGCACCCTCTTCACGTCCATTTCTCTTCTTAGATCGGCACTTCCAGCCGTAATGCACAAACATATTCGATAAATCGACTTCGGGATTGGATGGCGTACATGTGGTATGCGACAATAAGGACCATTGGTAGTAAATAATCATTGCTTTTAATTTTTATTTAAGGAGATAGGTAATGACATTATTTCCATGTCAAAAAACCGCATTAAACTCTATTTTGAGCCTTATCTTTGAAAGATTAAACCGCTACTAAGCCCACTTTTTTAGGGTTCCGTAGTCAAACTAGGAATCCGTATAGTTTCGCCATGTCCGTCCGCCCGCAGCCTAGCTCAGAGACTTAGTACTAGAAAGCTGTAATTTGGCATGAATATACATATTAGTCACGCCAAAAAGTGGTAAAATATTTTTTTTTTTTGTTTTTACTATAGCTCCCCTACACGTAACGTGGGGACTGGGGACGTATTTGTTTTTCTCGTCCACCCCATAGTGTGCTGTGTCGTTGGATAGGTCTTTCAAAAGCTTTAAAGCGCTATTTTTTGTTAGAGTCAAGTGCCAACTATCACGACTAAGTAGACAACATTTGTTTTTGAGACATGAGCGATAAAAGTTTTTATACCTACTAAAATCATCTAAAACGGCACCAAATGACTTTAAATAGAAAATATGTTATATTACTTGCTGTTTTTAAGTTTGTAGTACCTTAGCGGCTGCAGTACCCTACACTGAGCATGGTCCGACATGCTCTTGCCCGGTAAGAGTATCATCGTCTTGATGTACCTACTTGTCATGCCGTAGCTATTCACCCGAATAACCAATTTGCCCTATAATACACCCGCTGCGTGTGCCTTATCGGATAATGCTTTAGGTACCTACTCGTATCTACCTACTAGTAAATGTTTTTCAACCGACTTCAAAAAAAAAAAAAACTCTATTCAACGCTTATTTTATTTTTCTGGTTGTCTCTACCTCTAACCTCTAATAATGATGCTTCATTGTTCGCAGTAGGTATTTAGGTAGGTAAAAAGTGTCAAAATAAAATTAATAACATTAACAAAGAACATTACATTTAATAATCACAAAGAAACGTTAAAAATAATATAAGTTATCTAGACTGTAGGTATGACGTATGACGCTATAGTTTTTCTCTGAGGTCGCTGTCAATTTAGAAACACGCCAACTTACTTAATTAATTGGACGAACTTTGCAATTTCCTTTTTAATCTTGTAGAAAATTAACTCCTAAGTTACGAGTGCCGAGGTTAGAGCGTGAGCTTGCGAGCATCATTTTATTATATATGTACTAGTTACAAATATAACTATTATCTATTTAATACCAGCCAAATTGTAAAATGCCTTGTAAAATGATTTCAATGTTTTTTTGTTAAATTTAACCGACTTCAATAATAGGAAAACGTTCTTTTTACACGACTGTCCAAAAAAGAAGTATAAAGTTTTCAGAGATCATGTATGTATGTACCCACGATTCATTATTCCACTATAACTTCTAAACGGCGGAGCCGATTTAGATGTGTGCGGTATCCTTAGAATCCTTTCACCATCCCGGGACATAGGTTACCTAAACTGTTAAAATTGAAATCACAAGCAATGGCAAAATGTCAATAACTTTTTAACATAGGTATATCGACGACCTTAGCGTATCATTGCCTTCCTTTGTTCTCCTTATTCAATGATTGTTATATAATTCCGTGTCTCTTGTATAGTTCTAATATAATTTCAGCCTTTAAAATCGAATTCGTCTTCTTTCAACTATCCTTAAAAAACAATCTAACTGACAATAACTTAAACAATTTCATTTCATAATTGGAATCCTAATGTAGAGTATAATTGGACATCCATTGATGCATATTTTAGCAGTTCAATATTGAGTTGTTGGAGCAGCGCGGGGCGCGGCGCCGCCGTATTAATGGCGGGGGGCAGTCGCGATTGTTGTGGAGGATGTTCAATATCGTTTATTTGCATAACGATGCTTAATTCGTCTACTCAATACGTCTTCTTTATTAAAAATACCTACAGTGCTATGAATAAAGAAGTTAAATTACTTTACTGCGGTAATCTTTAGCTATAACACTAGACATCAACAGAGCAATAATCCACGAAAAACGGTTTACATACATATGATACGAGTCCACTGTTATTTGAAAAGAATCACGAGCAGGTAGAAAATAAATGGAAAAGGCTTTTATTACGAATATCAGAATACCAGTAAACCACTCGGTTGCGGCCCGATAGGTACAATGTATCGAAAAAACTGTACGATTATTGGTATTCCTTGTATGATTCGATAACCCTAGTATAAGGATTCAATATGAATATGTGGGATGGAATATATTGAAATGTCGGGATTGCTTCATATATTTACTTCTTCTAAACCTATCGTATATAAATGTTACATTGTTGGTCATTTCGTAGCTGAGCGACTATTTGTAACTTTATTTAAAGCATTTTCTTTTACACCTACTTACAGTCACCAAATCACCAGTAACTGACTTTTTGTCCCGTAGTTAAATAATGGAGACCAGACTGATTGAAGTATAAATTGGTTAGGTATTGGTTGTATTTAGAAACAACTGACAATTTGTCACTCTGAAAACAACAAGTATTAGAAAATGTATGTGTTTAAAGTAATTTGGAGTGCCTCGCGGTAGACTACGTCGAGGTTCCCTTGGCTACAAATAGCTATAATTTGTTATTCTAAAACTTGATATCTAATCCTCAAAAACGTAGTAATATACTAATCAAATACACAAGTCGACGCCACTATGAGGGCGGATAACTCGTTTATCAATCAACCACTCTTCCTACTGAAAATATACCTAAGGTGGTAATAATCCCATCAACTGCTTTTTAGGGTTCATTAGCCAGATAACAAAACATTAAAGGTAAAATAAACATTAGAGAATTGTTAGAATATAGTTAAATTACGGTAGCAAAACTATCGCAAGCGCAACTGAGTGAAAGCAAGATTGTCCAGTGACCGGCTAATCCGGCGCACGGTCGAGCGCGCCTTCTGCTCGCCGCACACGTCTTCGCGCCGCTGGGACCTCTGACATTCTGGGACAGATTTCCAGACCTTGAACCAATCAAGCGGAAAATTTCTTGCTAAATTGAAACTTCATATAAATATTATCTTATACTTTAAGGTACAATTACAATTTTTCTTTTATTTTTATTTTTATTTTCCAATTTTATTTATAGTACTGTAGAGCCGATAAGAAAGCGGTTAGCGGAGTATTAAAGGCTTATTGAACTTTGATTTTCGCTCATAGTGCAATAGTACTTACTGTTTATGACTAGACTGCCTGTAACGTCAAGTTAGTACGCGCGAACTTAACTTTAGCAATACGATAATAATAGGGGTAAACAGGTAAAAACAATGTAGAATAAGTTCCAAGGAGCTCTATTCTACTCAGGGTATACCTAAATGCTTTCGACTAATCGTAATATCACCGCCATGATAGCTCTTATTTACTTGACAGTATGGCAGTCGACTTAAAAACAATACGATATCATGTTAAAACACAAAAACAGTCATGTTTATCTTGCCTATTCTCACTCGGTTAGCTCATCACATTGTATCTCGTCTTAATTAACTAAATTGTGTATACATAATATCCATCCATTCTATTTAAAATTGAAACCAGCAGGCACTTGGTTAAGTGGCGTCCCGTTTCTTGAGGCCGATCGATTCGATAAACGTACCATGGCGGCACTGCACCTCGGAAATACCAATTATTTATTCAGAGCCACGGACCTAAGGAAAATAAGGACGTAACGTTGCACTAAAAAGGTGTGAAGTATACAAGGGACGTCATTTCGTTCTGTCATACACGATCTACCGTCTCACAGATTCACTAGGTACACCAACCCGCCGCCATTACGCAACGAGCCACAGCACGAATGACATTTAATTTTACGCCAAAGAAAATACCGACTTGCCTAGTAAAAACGTGTAAAAACTACAATAGTAAATATAAAAAGCCACACGGTACCACTTATCACGAGTAAGCTATGATTATTCGTGTTATTTTTCATAAATATGTGTTTATTTACTTTGACGCAAATTACAAACAAAAATGGCAATCAGCTTTGCCAGATTTTTCAAGGATTTTTTTCCTAAAAGTTGAGGAATCTATACGCCGTTAATTATGGTACGGAACCCTAATTCCCTGATTCCCTGACCCTTGTATGGAAGACTTGATTTTGATCGGGTTTTTTTACACACTTTTAACTAAGTCACAAACAATCTAAGAAACTAAGAATGTAACTTAGTCTTGGATCTCTGTATTAACTTAGTTACTTCTAATTTGTCAGATCCTCGTGAAATTTTGTATCCTTATGTAATTGCGATGACAATATAATTATATGGTACCTACGTTCGATCTGTTATCATGATGGAGACAGATGCTCATAGGAACTCCTCAATCTAATACTGGGCTAATAGTGGGTCTGTTGAGTTTGGACTCGTTTGACTCATCTTTTAAGGAGAGGGTTTTATCATTGTTTGAAGTGGGAAAGTAGTGTTTTTTTCGACAATTACTCATTAATATCTGATAGCTTTCCTAAGCATGAAAAATGCGCATTTGTATCGATGCAAAAGTTGCAGTCGGTAAAAGGCCTTAAAATTGGCAAATTGGCGATTTATATGGCAACCCTCAAAGTACGCACACAGGTAAACGTACTTCCATTTTGCATGCTTCAATCATGACTATACTCGAAACTGGAATTCAAGACCAAAAAAACTACGACAGATACGTCACTGTCAAATCTGTCAAAGTCACTTATGTCATTGTCAAATAAAGTTTTCAGGTTTCGCCAACCTTTTTGTTATATGCTTCTTTGTACATATTGGCTGTTACAATTAATTAATTAGGATTTTCTCAAAAAAGGTACCTACTTACAAACTTTATTTTTAACTCAACATTGCAAAATTTTATTGTAAAGAACTTAAACACGATAAGAGTGCGTTGTTCAACTACAGAGAGTAATTCTAAACTAAACTCGAATTTATAATTCAAGACCAAAGTTTGACAGTTCCTATATTGATTATTTCGTTAATTTTAACATTATTTCATAAAGACATGAATGACAACTCGTGTAATCAGTAATAATAGGGTAAGTTTTATTGATTAAAATACCTACACTTAAACCAAAATGCAGTAATTACAGCGAATGTGCGCTCGTTGAGGTTAGGATTTTGATCTTAAATTATAAATTCGAGTATAGTTAAAATTCTTGTACCAAATGTTATTAACACCTGAAGTGATACAAGCACAATACCAGCTTTGCAACCAAAAATTGCGGATGATTAAGTTTTTATTAAGGCCTCTTGTATTTATGTAAAAATAAGTTAATAAAATTACTTCTTTAAATTATGGAATTAAAATTACCAATAAATAAATTATCTCCGAGTGTATTTTTAGAAAAAAGAGATATACTATTGTACGAACATTTTATTGCAGTGGCAACATTGTCGTAGTTTTTTTGGTCTTGAATTCCAGTTTCGAGTTTAGACGAGGTTACATCCGTATTTTTTTTAGGTCAGCACTGTAATCACTTATTAGTCAAAGTTTCTATTCACTTTTTAGTGTAATGATTACCTACCATAAATTGGATGTTATGGGTTTGGGTTTGTCAGTCTGTCTGCCTTCACTCGGTGCCGAAGGGGTGAAAAGGCCCAAATGCGATATTTTAACCTTGTATTCTACTTATTAGATAAGTATTTATTGAAAAACGACATGAAATAATACATGAAGTATAAAATAATAACTGAAAATTATACCTAAAATTAAATAAGACTAAATCTAAGACTAACTAAAACACTAAATCTAAAAATGGTCCCTGCTGCTTACCAAAGATGCTGGAAGCATTTCCTCGTTGAATGGCTAAACTAATTCGTTGTGTGAGGAAACTGCCAGCTCTTGGGTCTCCAGTGACATCAATGAGGCTCTTTGACAATTTCTCAAAAAGGCTTAGAGCGCTAGAACCCCACGGATCAATGGTCTCGATGCCGAATGGAATATACTTAATTATATTCAGCCGGTTTAGCCACTGCACCGTCCTATTGGAGGTTCGTTGGAGTTGTGACGAGACTAGCGTGTCTACACAGGTCGCATCCCACACTAGCGCACCAGCCCCATATTCCACGGGATGAAAAGCATTCCGTAAGGTCTCTTGCCATCATTTCTGGAAATCGCGGTCGGTGGCGGACTGGCACGTTACTAGAGGCAAGAGACCGACAGATCATGCCATTTATTGCAGCATGTTTTGAGAAGCGGCAAAGCACTTCTATGGCAAGAAAGTCAGCGATATCCTAGTTGATCAAATCAAATCAAAAAAGTTTATTTGCTGAACACAGTTTCTTAAGTGGTAGTAAACATTATTATTTAAACGTCCAGTGTATTCAGCCTGCATGCAGGCGTGCAAATATTAATAAAACGCAAGTTAAATTCAAAGATATAAATATAAAATAGTAAAATAATATAAATAAAATTCAGTTATAACCAAATGTCAACAAAATTAAAATAAAATTACAAATTAACATCAATATTACGCTCGAGAAAATCCTTAACACTATAATAGCACTTATCAAAAAGCCAGTCTGTTAACTTATTCCTAAACATATTTCCCTGGAGCAACCGTATGTCTTCAGGTAGGGCATTATAGATGTTAATGCACATGTTAAACACATTTTTTGAGTAGACGGCTTTAAAGCAACGAGGTTTATACAACTGGTTCATAACGTCCACTCTCGTACGACGTTGCATGATCGAGGTTACTTCCGCGCGGGCACCGATGTGGAACGCAGACCGGGACCCCGAGGTGAAGGCAAACTGAAATTAGAAGTATGCTAGGGTCAACGAAAGTACCAGTCCTTAGCGGGGGATGTGCTTGAAGCCAGTAGCCGGCATCTTTTATACCTACTGCTACTGCACGATCCGCCGTGTAGCACTGGCTAAGTAGGGAATCGACAGTCCGTTTGCATGCTATGTCGTCCCAGAACCGCTGCAATTTAGGGTTTAAAGTAAAATTTTGACCGGGACCGAGGGTTTATGTATAAAACCCTTGGAAGTTTTCCTATGACATGTATGTGTATGATGTGTAACGAAATAATACGAATTTTGTGGATCCTTAAACCACCGTACCAAATGGGAAGGGATCCTTGGGCCCGGGGCTGCTCGTTTAGCTGAATATTCAGAATGGAATGCAAATTACTTTTCATCAAAATATCTGATGGTGACAAAACATTTTGATGTTTCCAAAGTTGACAGCAGCTACGTTTCATAGTTTAATTCATGTGTGTCATTCACGTTTTATGTGGGTCGTCGGGTCTTTGAGATATTATTATATTTAGTTACTAATTATCTAATTGATACGTAAAACTTTCAACCCGTTGGTTGGATAAACTATATGAATTAGTTTACAAAATATAAAGTTATATAATTACCTACACATATTCGCAAACGCTAATAAAAAAAGTGGCCTTATTTTAATTTAGTATCAAACGCAATATAATAGTTATTGAAATCCAATTCCCGTGGGATACAAAGCAGCTGTGTTTTAATATTCATTTAAAAACTACCGTCTCACAACAGAGTGAGGCGAATAATTGCCATGCCAGTTCAGTGGCTCGCAGGAGGTGCCGGTCTCATCGGAAGTTTAAATGATTAATTTATGAGCTTCTTTGTTCACCGCCAACAGGAATAAGCGAGTCGTAAGAACCTACCTTCACGCCGCACTAAAAACTAACTAATGAACTGCAAGGAAGTATTTTAGACTGGCAATTTTCCTTTAACTTATGCTAGGTGGATGCCCTATCAGCAGGAAAAAAAGGTTCATCAATAACTAGGTATGGTTCAGGAGCTTTTGAACCCCATCTCGTTTGTAACACAAAATTGATATGGAAAATGATGAATTAGATTACTATCACATAAAGTCAAGGATGATGGGCGAAGTTTTTAAAGGAACTCCTCGAAAAATAATGTTAGTTGTAATATTACATACTAGCTATTCCTGTGCCCACTACATTGGGCTTTTTTAGTAATATAATATATCCTATGACACTCACAAATAACGTGGCTTTCTAATGGTACAAGAATTTTTAAAATCAAGACAGTAGATCCAGAGATTACCCCTTACAACGTCACAAACTTCACCTCTTTATAATATTAGTATAGATTGGTAAATCGGTAATTAGTATTATTAGTATTAGTATTAGTATTAATCTTAGTATAGATTACATATTACATATAACAAAATTTCATAGCGCACAGAATGGGCCATTCAATGCTCGTGAGCATACCAACAATCAATAGTATCAATCAGTATAGTATCAATAGTATCGTATCATTAGTAACAATTTAAAAAATAGCAACTCTTTTCAGGAAGGCCTAGACAAGATGTATTACGCTAACGTTAGCGACATTCGGTAATGGGCGAAATGTATAGGATTGATGAAAGCTGACGACCTATACATACATATAATCTCAGCCAGCCCCCTTATGCTAGGTTTACACGGGCTTAGTCCTTGTCATTAGTTTAGGTGGTTAGGGACTTATATGCACAGTGACAAGTGGCAAGTAACCGTCTACACAGTGGTGTTAGAGAATGGTATTAGTTCGGCAGCTTTGAGTAGGTAATCTACTAATCACTAATCAAAATGCACTTGTTATTAAATGTTTACACCACTCGACAAGTGACAAGTATTAGTATATTTTTAGCTGCGGGTAGGTGCTTGTCGCTTAGTAAATAGGAACGGCTTCTAATTACTTGCACTTGCAGTTGCACTAATACTAAGCACTTATACAACATGTTTACACACATGTGACAAGTGTAAATGACAAGTACTAAGCATTAGCTACTAAGCCCGTGTAAACCTAGCATTACGCCAATTCCATACATTTTGCCATTTTCAAAAATTGCTAACGTTAACGTTATGTATCTTTTCTAGGCTCCTAGGGTGCCTTATGGCTGCGTTTATTACGTGACAAAATGTTGATAAAACATCCGTCACTTTCTGACACTAATATAAGTACGAGAGTGACGGATGCTTTATCCACATTTTGCCACGCAATAAACGCAACCGTACTCGGCCCGCAGAGGATACAGTCGCAGTCTAACCGATTTTTATTAAAATACAAATGTTTTTTTTTTTTTAAACTCAAGTTTGAAGTAATTGCCCTAAAATTCCCACACCAGGTATTCAGTTATCTTTTTCAGAATATTAATTATTTATCAATGCGAGGAAATTATACAAATACATAATTATAAGTATTTGTAAAAAGCTTTCGAGGAATCCGAGATAATCTTTTTTTGAAAACTACGAGTATTATGATAGTTTCACGCAAAATGAATCACCGCCCGCCACCGGTGCCGCAGCCCCCGCCGCCGGCCAAAACCGGCACCCAACCACAAGTTGGTTGTTTGGGGTTTTTTTTCATGGTCCTTTGGATTTTTTATGCAATAGAGAGCATTTTTAAATAAAATATTGCAGCAGACAATAATGTGTTTCAATATGTTGACTTTTACAGTTAGGGAGAAAATGAGGATCTTCGTCTTGTTTTTCCAAAAAAAAACTCATCCTTCAGGGCATGTTTGAGCAAAGGTATATCTCCACCCTTATTTGGCTCGGGGGTTAATAATGATTGCGTCGTTATTAATAAAACACTGATGAAGCTGTCCTTCAATACTTCGCTAGCGGTTGCGCTGCGATCACCAACCTGTAAGGCTCGAGTGTGTCGACGGCTTCATATACTAATTTAGCATTTAACTTACAAAAAATGTTGTTTTTACACTTATTTAATAACTCCAATTTTACAAATATTATACTTACTAATATTCTAGATGTACTCGTAAAACTAACTTTGTCTGTCGGTATGTTACACTTTCACGGCTAAACCGCTGAACCGATCTCGATGAAATTTGGTATGGAGATAGCTTGACCCCGGGGAAGGACATAGGGCAGGTAGCGATAAACGACTTGTACGCGGACGGAATCGCGGACAGCAGGGAATATATACAAGGTATACAAGGTATGTCACAGCTCGAATACAAGGACTACAAACCACTTGTAAAGGTTTAACAGGGAAATTATTTTCTTGCGCCGCTTCTATGTTAGTGTGGTCGCCTCTTGGAAAGCACTGGTAATGGACTACCGTAAACGGTAAATAAATACCCAAATTAACTAATTCCGACCGGCGGTGTAATTGACTAATTACACCGCAGTTGTTTTTTTAAAACCAAAACACGGGGTATTTTAGAAAATGTAACATAACCTCAAAACCAAAGTCAACCACCCATCTATAGAGTTAGTTCATAGCTAGCTTGCTAGGGTTTTAAATTGGCCAATGTAATAAATTAAAAAGATGCATTTTCTCAAAAATGCCCAACTAACTAAATACAAAAACAAATACATCTTAATACATCATCACCATCTTCTCATAATACATCTTTTATATATTTAAATATTTAGGTCTTGTTGCGGCGTGTTTGTCGTATCATTATTGTAATAGCGGCCAAATTTGTCGGTAAAACGTCGCGCCACAGAGTGTTTGCCGTGACTCGTAGCACTTCATCCCGTAGCCTCTACGCGCAAAAAATTAAAATGCCAAGTCTAATTTTGGCAGTGTCACTGCTACGCTTCATGATTGCAGTAGGCCCTGTAGAACTCATTTGCTTTCACCTTGTTTGTAAACATGGAAACATGTAAACTCGGCAAGAGGTCAACTTGACCACTTTTCTCAATTAAAGAAAGAAAGAAAGAAAAAACGTTTATTTGCTTTCATCTAACACAAGTACAGTTTTTTTAACAAAAAGCATCTGAACCATTTACAAACATTTAAAATGTCCATCCTCGACAGTTTCAACAGTACCTATATGAGTCGAAACGGATTAGTGAAACCTTAATACAAGCCGCCCGCGACTAACTTAAATAAATACCTATACACCCCCTTGCAAAGAAGTAGGGTACTTTCAATAAATACTTTAACACAAAGAGAGAAATAAAAAAGCCCTAGCAGAATCGAGGACTTCTTCAACTTTTTTAAACCTGTATTCCGTTTTATTGGAAATAAACGCGCTGTCCGTTTGTCAAACTGCGTCTCCCGGCACGGCAGCACGATCTGGATTTTATTAGTCGTCGTAAACTGTATGATTGAAAGGAATAAATATACACATATTGCACACTGTCGTTGTTATCGGGCGCAATATACGATGATAAACAGACGTAAAAGAAACCATAAAGCGGTATCAGCAATAAATAAGACACTTTTACGAGTATTACGATCGCTACTCATAAAGCATATTTGTCTTTAGAATGACTAACTCCTAAATCTTTCTCTGTAAACAAACTATTTTATCAGCCGCAATACAAATTGACTTTAATTATTTTTTTACTTTTGATGAGACGCAGTACCTACGTATTGCCTACCATTCTCCTACACTGCCACCAGACGACACCTGCCTTTTCTATTCTTTTGTTAATGTGGTTGCTCCAGTTTAGTTTGCTATCAAGTGTACCTGCATACTTTATCTCAGGTGACAATGCTGTCTGGATTAGTTTGGGTTTAGTAAATTGGCCACGAACCCTTTTTTGAGTGAACATTACCATTTCTGTTGGGTTGACTGACAGGTCAAATTGGCCGCAGTAGAAGCGTTCAGCATTGAGCTTGGTGATAAGATCGTTTACCACTTGGTTCCACAGCAGTGACGAGACTAAAGCTGCAGCTTGTGACTCCCCCTGATTGGCCTGAAGGATTTGGAATTAGTATAATCGCTCTTATCTGGTTTAGGTATGCATATAACGTTGACAGCCCTCCAGTTTCTGCGTCCAAGAGCTAGGCAAGCCCTCATCAGTTTAGTCAGCGTCACCAAAATGTGTTCAAGTCCCCATTGCAGGAGAGCAGGAAAGATCCCACCGAGACCTGCCGGTTTGAAGGGTTGAAAAATATCTATGGCCCACATTAGTTTTACTGGAGTGACTACACTGACGACCCTTTCAGCAGTGAGGCAGTTGGAGTCTGATGAAATTCCTCCTCCTGCAACACCTCCTACCCTCCCTCCCCTACAGAGGAGATGTATGAGCCATCGGGTCTGCGTATCGTTAGCGTTCCCAACTGTGACGTTGATTAACGCGACAGTGTTTTCCTTACCCGATTGGCCTGATCTAATATCATTTCGCTAATATGCTGATCAAAATTATGCAATTCGTTTATTATGCAAAATGAAAATGAATACCTTTGTTTTTATGTAAACCAATACACACCCAACCGGCATGTTCGTTGCAGTTCTCAATTTATCCTACCGTAAGAGCAACACAATAATCTCGACCAATGGTGTAGGTGGGTATATGGGCTACGCTGACAATGTATACTCGTATATGAAACAATTGACAACAATTCATATGTGCTATGGCCGTAAAATAAAAATACTGTTCGTAGATTTTACACTACTGATTACAATAAAAATAAAATTGGATTTTTTTATTCAGTAGTTTTTTTTTATATTTAGGAAAAACAGTAAAAAAAGTTGGATTGTGAATGTTAGGAATACACTTATAGAGCCCTTAGTTCATTTATTACCATAGGAATAGAAAAAATACGCAACTGTCATTGTCATGTCGTCATTATTATAGAAAGATATTCAAAGCGGTAAACGCGAAATAACTTTGTGAACGTGTACAATAGTAGTCTTTGGAGCGAAATTATTTATTTATTTAATGGAATCTATATAATAACGTTGGAGCGAACGGCAACGAATGGTTGACAAGTGACATGACATGACAGTCAGTTCTATTACTTTTTTTATTTTATATCATGCTAAGATCACGACATCAGTATTCCTAACTTTGTATATACGGTCTTTTTAATGACTATTTATGTAATAAATTATTAACGACGAATTTAAATAAAATAAAGGAAAACCGAGAAACACGGGTAGTCTAATTTTTAATTTTTAATTTTTATAAACGCGAAAAAACAGAAATGCTTTTTTGTTTTAAATGTTGTCAATTGTGACGAGCTCGTGATTTAAACCTTAGTTTACACAATCAACCATATATCAAAAACAATAATGACAGGATTACTGTAGTAGTGATTACTATCAACAAAACAACCGGTGTTTAACGAATTATATTAGGTAAGTACCTAATTATAAATTATCTTCGATAAGTGCCCGATACTATAAAAGAACACCTGCACGGAGATAAAATTTATAGGTAGGTCTCGAAGTTGCTACCCATTATAACTCGCCACTTATGCCACGTTTTATGAGGAATACTAATTAATCTATACATATAAAATGCTTTGTCCTGAATGACTGAGTGACTGACGGATCAACGCACAGCCTAAACCACTGATCGTTGAGACCTGAAACTTATAAGTGAAGATTTTCCGTAATTCTACCCCTAAGGGTGAAAAAGGGGGACAAAGTTTGTATGGGACAACGTGATTCCTTGTCCAATCTACTTCAAATTTCGCATAAATCTTCTTTAACAGAATTGATGGAAGACGTGTTTCGTAATTTATGAAAGAGGGTCACAAAGTTTCTATTATGATTTTCTTGAAACTTGGTAGAAATGCTCTCCAATGCAAAATATCTACCTATATGATAAATGGCAATATCTATATATATAAAAGAAAGTCGTGTTAGTTACACCACTTATAACTCAAGAACGCCTCTAGTCCCAGTAGTTCGGTTGATTAGTCCGGGGCCGAACTACTGCCACACTTTTCTTCCCATTAGTTCGGTTATGACGTCAAACCGAACTACTGAGAATTAAAACGACTCAAAAGTACGGTTAAGGATGCACACACATACACAGCACAGCTAAATAAAAAATCAAAGAGACATTTATTTCATTACATTTTTTAATAAAAAAAAAAGGTTAAGTAACTTCTTCGTATTAGATCGCTCACGCTTTAAAGGTTGAAACGGTTCTCTGCCTTTTGGTCGAAATACGTTTGGTCGAATGTATCGTTTCACAACTTTTTCATTTGCCAACCCGTATTATGCTAAATAATGTCAGCAGGCGGGCCCCGCCCACAGCTGCAGAAGCTTAAAACAACATGTTTATATTGTTTATTTTAGGGGTGGGTCCCGCCTGCGTTGACTATAAAATAAAGCCTAAACGTTGCAGTGCTGACATTATTTAGCATAATACGTTGCTTGTTTTTTGCTTTTACGTCAAGAAAACGTTTTTGCAGTCGGGTTTTTTTGCTTTTTTTATTATTATTTTAATTTTGACTTTTTAGTTAATTTTTAATATTAATAGGTACGAGCAAGTGCACGAAATTGTTCAACTTGGAGCAGAAGGAATGGTATCTATGCCTTACAATCGTTAATTCTGTACCGACACTAATATATTAATATCCCAAAAAAAAAACGGGACGTTTTCCCGGGATTAAATGTAGCCTATGACACTCTCGCTGCGAAGACAAATCCAATGATACCTCATTTGTCAAAATAGTCCAAGCCGTTTTTATTGTAGCGGGGAACATAGAACTGGACATACATACATGACTGTGAAAAACATAACCCTCCTTTTGGGCTCCGCCGCAGTCGGGTAAAATAATCCGATAATGGTAATTTTATAGTTACATCACAATTCAAATAGTTAAGTTTGTAATTACAATCTAAATTGCAGTTTATAAACTAACCACGACCTATGTCGATGTATATTGTAGGTATAGGGACAATATTTTTTCAATGGCAAGTTAAGTTTGTCCCTCAATCCAAAATACAGATTTTTTGGCGTATCCGATTCGCACTTGGCCGTTTTTTTTAATAATAAAAGTTGTTTGCACATCATTAACCGAACTACACACCACTTCCCAATAGTCCGGTTTGACGTCATAACCGAAATAATGGGAAGAAAAGTGTGGCAGTAGTTCGGCCCCGGACTAATCAACCGAACTACTGGGACTAGAGGCAAGAACGGCAGAACAGATTTGGGTGAAAATTGGTATGGAGGTAGCTTAGAGCCAGGAGACGGACATAAGATACTTTTTATCCCGTTCGACAGCGTTCCCGTGTGACTTGACATGAAACGTCAGTCACTATAAAACGTGGTATAACAAAAAAGAATCAGACTTGGAATAACAAAACGCAAATGATAGCTATGTAATCAAGTTGGTCGTTATGTGAACTGTAATGAAGCGATTTGGCGTATATTCGCATTTCCCATTCACGAACGTCATCCTACTGTTATGCATTTGGCGGTGCATCTGGAGAATGGTCAACGAGTATATTTCACGGCTTCGAATGCTACGCAACGTGCTGAAACACCTCCAGCAACTACATTGACCAGTTTTTTTGCAATCTGCCAAAGCGATCAGTTTGCACGAACTTTGCTTTACTCGGAGATGCCACGTTATTATACTTGGAATGCTTCATCGAAGAATTTTCAAAGACGGAAGCAAGGCGATGCGGTTCCTGGGTATCCAGATATGCGTTCTACTGATGCTCTTGGTCGTATGTATACAGTTCATCCAAAGAATGATGAATGTTTCTATTTGCGGTTGTTGCTGGTAAATGTGCGTGGGCCAACGTCATTTGAGACACTACGAACTGTTAATGGTGTAATATTCCCAACATATCGTGCTGCATGTGAAGAATTGAACTTATTAGAAAACGATACCCATTGGGATACGACAATCGCTGAAGCCATTATCTCTGCATCTCCAAGTCAGATACGCACATTATTCGCTATCATAATTTCGACATGTTTTCCATCAAACCCATGTAACCTGTGGCACAAATACAAGGATAATATGTCAGAAGATATTTTACATCAAATTCGTGTCAGTTCCAGAAATCACGATATTGAGATGAATGAGGAGATACATAATCGTGCTTTACTCTTGATCGAAGATAAGTGTTACCTCATGTGCGGCAATTTATTAATCAGGTTAGGAATGCCAGCGCCATATCGTGAAATGAATGACGCATTTAATCGAGAATTGGAACGGGAACGTGAATATGATCACCAGGAATTAGATTTAGTAGTTCAAACGAATGTACCCCTGTTGAATTACCAACAAAATGAAGTTTATGATACTTTAATGAAGGCAATCGATGATGAAAATGGTGGTTTATATTTCCTAGATGCCCCTGGTGGAACTGGCAAGACATTCCTCATGTCATTAGTTTTAGCAACTGTTCGGGCGAGATCCAACATAGCGGTTGCAGTTGCTTCTTCTGGAATAGCAGCCACATTGTTAGAAGGATGCCGTACGGCTCATTCAGCATTAAAATTACCGTTAAATCTTTAAACTATTGAAGAACCAACGTGTAATATTGCGAAACACTCAGCAATGGCCAAAGTTTTAGCGCCATCGAAAATCATCATCTGGGACGAATGCCCAATGGCGCATAAACGTGCATTAGAAGCACTTAACCGAACATTAAAAGATTTACGCAATGACTCGAGATGTTTTGGAGGAGCAATGATTTTACTGTCTGGCGATTTCCGCCAAATACTGCCAGTAATTCCAAGATCTACGGCTGCCGACGAAATAAACGCTTGCCTCAAATCGTCAAATCTATGGCGCTATGTGAAGAAACTGCAGCTGACAACAAACATGAGAGTTACATTGCTTAATGATACATCTGCTGAAGATTTCTCGGAGCAATTGCTGACTATCGGTAATGGTCAAGTACCTGTCGATGAATCGAGCGGATTAATATCATTTCCAAATAATTTCTGTAATTTTGTCTCATCAAAAGACGAACTTATCAACAAACATTATTTCTAACTACAAAAATAATGAATGGTTGAGTGAGCGAGCAATTTTAGCGGCTAAGACTAAAGATGTAGATGACCTGAACTACATAATTCAAAATAAGATCATTGGAACAATGCACTCATTCAAATCTATTGACTGCGTCACAAATGAAGATGAAGCCACCAACTATCCAATTGAATTTTAAAACTCTTTGGACGTGCCTGGCTTACCACCGCACAATTTACGCCTAAAGGTTGGCTCCGTAGTAATCATGCTTCGAAACATAAACCAACCAAAACTGTGCAACGGTACGCGTTTGGTGGTTAGAAAATTGATGAACAATGTAATTTACGCTACGATAATGATAGGAAAATTCAAAGGTGAGGAAGTTCTTATTCCGAGGATCCCGATGATCCCAACCGATATGCCGTTTGAATTTAAAAGACTTCAATTTCCGATACGTCTTGCATTTGCCATGACCATCAACAAATCACAAGGCCAATCCTTAAAAGTTTGTGGTTTAAATCTAGAACATTCATGTTTTTCCTATGGTCAATTATACGTGGCATGTTCACGGGTCGGAAGACCATCTGCGTTGTTTGTTTTTGCGCCTGATAATAAAACAAAAAATGTCGTGTATCACAAGGTACTTAAGTGAAGAGCAACCTATGTACTAAAATACAGAAATAATAATGAATGATTAATGTAGGTACGTATTTAATTTTTTTGTATATTTTCCAATAAAAAAAAAACAAACTGCTTATTTATTGCCATTAAGGCGGAACAAAGTTCGCCGGGTCAGCTAGTATACATATAAAAAAATACTTTCGGCGATTCAGGAAAAACTAGCTCTGAGGTTGGAAAATGGGGGGTAGAAAATTGTATTTGTGGAAAATGTTGTAAGGGCTGTAATTAATTATACTTCAATTATAAAATAAAGATATTGCTTTCGGCGATTTTGGAAAAACTCACGGGTATTGGCGGTAGAAGTTTTTACGGGATTTTGGTAATTTTTGGAAATGGAAAAATATATATATATGGTGTTGTTAAAAAAAAAACCGGCGATTTACGAAAAATTGTCCCAAAGCTGGTAAAATAGGGGTAGAAGTTTGTATGGGACTTTGGTCATCTTTGAAGTAAAAAATGTGAAAATGTGTATTTAGGCAACTGTTTATTAATAAAAATTACAACTGTTTGCGAGTTTGCAAAACTAAAGTGATGAAACGGGGTGTAGAATTTAGTAAGTGAGTTCGGTTATCTTTTAAGTGAGAAAAGCGATGGTCAGGGCTACGAGATTTAGGAAACAGGAAAAAGTAATCCAGTAAGTGGCGGTGGTAAATTTGCAGTAGAAGTTTGTACGGGATTTTGATTATTTATGAAGCGATAAATATGAAAATGTAAATTTATATATTTATCTAAGGAAGTGAAATGAAGTTTGAAAGAGAGAACGGTCATTTTTTAAATGAAAATCGTTAACAAAGTTGTTCAGGATATAAATAAAAAAATAGTTACGGCAAATTCGGAAAAGGGAGTGAAATGGGGGTAGAGTTTGTATGGGAATTTGGTCATTTTTGAAGTCAGAAATGTGGGAATTAGTATTAAGGTTATCTACTATTTACCTATAAATAAAAATTATGCCTGAACGAGTTAGATACATGAAACTCGGTATCAACACCCTTATAAATTAAATAAAATCCTGTTTTCAAAATAAGCCCTTAACAGTGTGAAAAGCGGGTGAAAATTTGTATGTGTTTTTTTTTAGCCAGGTACATAAATATTATCATCTAAAATAAAGTGCACCTTTCAGAGTTTTTTAAAGATTTGAACTTTAAAACAAAAGTTAGTCAAGAGTAAACCAATTATCAGTTAAAAATTACTAATGGGGCAAACTAGGGATCCAAACCTACTGACTGTAAAGTTTGTATCGAAGTTAAGTAATTTTCAAAGTTACATAACTGCAAGATATGAAAATAGGCAATAAGACTACTATTACATAAAGAAAATTGGGTTAATTGTTTGTATACAAACTTAGTAATTAGGGTCGTATTAAAAATATGTAATGGTGAAAGATGGGCACCGAATTTATTTTGTATGGCGATTTTGTTGGTTTTAAAGGTTAGAGCCATGAAATTAAAGTGTTTATGTGGACCGCTTGATTAAAATTCACGTTCTAAACTTTAAAAAATAAACCATTGAAGGTGATGTAAACTATATGTGTACTTTTAACAGAAGTTTTGACTCTCCTCAGACGAGGTCGCGGGAGGAAAGTAGTGGTACATACGACGAGAAGTGTGTTAAAGAGAATTAATAATATAGTTATAGTTTAATACTAAAGTGAACTTAAAGAACAAAATACATCACAACCTCCACTCAAGCTACTTAATTATTATTGTTCGAGCCGCGTTGCGAGCGGCGTCCCTTTTAAAAGCAAGAAAAGCGCCTCTACCTCAACGTCGGTGGATAGTGTGGACACTTTGTACGACGGTTGCAAATTGAGTCTAATTTAATTTAAACGTAGAATGCGGCGCCCTCCTGACCTTTAGCACCTTTAATACAATGTTGCGGACTTTACGAGGAGCTTAACTTCCTCTAATACATACTGAATAGCGTAACTGGTCATAAAGGCATACTTTACCCTAAAAAGACCTTTACTAAATCTATATTAAGCGTAATTAATAGCTGGTGCTTACATCTGGGCCCCTTTAGCCCGCAAGTTATCGCTTTCTTCTGGCCCTGAGGTTTTTTACCAATATTCTACATTATGAAACGAAGTACTTAAATATTCCGAAGTAAAGGGTTCTATATTTTTATGTGGATCTTTCATATTTGGGACCCGTTTAATATTTAAAGATCCATTCCGATAGACATGACAATAGGCGGCAAGGGCGACCCGACCCGTTCACAATGCATTTCCGTTTAGCCGTGAATAATTAAACGGTCTGCTTTTTCTCTACAACTGAATTTAAAAAGAGAACTTAGCTCTTAGCGTTCCGTTTTAGAATATTGAAGAACCTACTGTAAGTAAGGCAATATCGTGGCATAGTAAGTCGAGCGGCTTTGCGTGGTTTTGCGCAGCCGAGTCGAAGTCGGTTAATGTGACTAACGTATAAAACTGGGTACTGACTGACCAACGTTACGAGGTGTAATGTAACATGTTACGCAGCGAGCATGTTACACAGTCAGTATGTAATTGCTCGCTGGTTCCCCCGTAACACTACGTACTGACTGCATGAATGCTCGCTGTGTAACATGTTACATTGCACCTCGTAACGTTGGTCAGTACCCAGCTTAATCTGGTACCGTATATAAGTAGGTACACTATATTAACGCTTGAAACTAGCAAGGGGATAGGCACGCGTCGTAGGCAGTGTTCTTTGTGTGATCTTGACCCAAATGTTATGATCTGATATTTAGTTAATAATTATCGCAAAATAAAATTAAAATAAATTTACCATTAGGAAATTTCGTGTTCGTAAAGTACATATTGTAGGTCAATGCATTCATTTCTACAATAAACCCAACGTAGGTTTTAAAGTTACCACTTTCAGTAATTAAAAAATACGTGAAAACGTCGTAGATGTCAAGGACTATTTTAGAAATAAAAATGCTTACCATGCATGATACCATTAACGAGATAAATATTAGCAGTTCATTATAAGAAAGCTTTTTTTTAATTTTATTTATTTATTTACTCGTGTTTCAAAGTTTTGTCACGTTCTCATGCATGATGTGTTTATTATATATTCATTGTTTTATATTCGTAATTCTAAGTTAAGTATCATTGGTATAAGTAATATTTAAAAAAAATAGTTACCGTTGAACTTCTTGCGGCGTTCCTTGTCAACAGTATATTTTTGACGTGTAAAAGTGCCCGTGCGGCCTACTTATACTGAATAAAAATCTTTTATCTTTTTATATTTTATTTTTTACTTTTATTTAAATAGATTGTATTTTCTTCCTTTCTAAATATTTCCAAAATAAATTACGAACTTATTGTTGCCGTTGTTGTACTATTGTTCCAACTTTAATGATTCCTTTCAACTTGTATATGGTCGGTTTCAATTGAAATGGGCAAAGATGTAAATAATAGTACATTGTGCATCAAGGGTAGTATGAAGGGAATTACTAACGAGAGTGTTAGAAGCCCGACGCCGAAGGCGGAGGGCTTTTAATGACTCGAGTTAGTAATCCCCTTACTGCCTGTGATACACACAATGGTTTTCATCACATTTGCGAGGAAAAAAAACAAAGAGAAAACACTTTAACTCTGCAAAATATAAAGAAATAACTTTTGACGAACGGGAACGTAAATGGAAACGATATTTTTTTTGTGACCTCTACCACAGATAATAACTGCGTTTAGATTCGAGCCAGATTTAGCCAATTTGATAAAAAATTATAATTACTTACTAAAATTAATGATAAATGTTGATTATAAACTTGAAATAGGTATAAAAATAATGAGGTTTAATGAAGCGTATAGGTTTTGTGTAATGTAAGTTAGTCTATAGCTAATTTTTAAAGATGAAGTTAGAAACCGATTTAATTTTTGGCTGAAAGTTAAACCTCCTTAGTCAGAAATGATGTACGAAAGAGTTGCAAATTTTAAAAAGAAAGTCATTACTCCCTAGGGATGACAAACTCGCCATAATTCCCGCGGGAACAATTTAGGCCATTGTCCTTCTGTATACGGGCATGGAATAACACCATTTACGAGCAAGTGTGATGAAATAGTACATTGTGCATCAAGGGTAGTATGAAGGGAATTACTAACGAGTGTTAGAAGCCCGACGCCGAAGGCGGAGGGCTTTTAATTACTCGAGTTAGTATTCCCCTTACTGCCTGTGATACACACAATGGTTTTCATCACATTTGCGAGGAAAAAAAACAAAGAGAAAACACTTTAACTCTGCAAAATATAAAGAAATAACTTTTGACGAACGGGAACGTAAATGGAAACGATATTTTTTTTGTGACCTCTACCACAGATAATAACTGCGTTTAGTTTCGACTTGGATTCAAGCCAGATTTAGCCAATTTGATATGTATAATTACTAAAATTAATTTAAATGTTGATATAAACTTGAAATAGGTATAAAAATAATGAGGTTTAATGAAGCGTATAGGTTTTGTGAAGATCATGTGTAGTTTCATTAATGATTTATATACTATACTTGATTATCACTTTGATATTAAATTTAAGATTAAATAACTAGTAATTATACATTTATTTAATTAAAAACACGCACTATGAAAATTTGAGGTTATGTGTCAAACGGAACTGACTTGTTTACATCTTTGGCGATTACCTGACACAGATTATATCTAAACGTGATGTCTATTGTGAAATGGATTTATTTCTCACAATTTTTCCAATTACAGTTTGGCATACTGCCATATGGAAGGAAAAGAAGCAACTTGATGATAATTGCATTTCGAGGAACATAGACAATTTGGATATTTACATTTGAATTTAGGAAAATTGACGGCCCGTTAGGAAATCGGTCAACATTTTTTTAACGCCCGAATAAGGTATGATATAAAGTTAACATGAATATCTATGTATGTGTGTGTATTTGTGTGTGTGTTCTGTGAAATCGTAGCTCCCAAACGAATAGACCGAATTTTACCTCATCTCGTAAGTGAAGATTGGACTAGGAGATAGTCAGCTCTGAAAGAAGCGGTCGCCATAATGTCGGGTTTATTAATATATTGATTACATAGGTAATTTATCTAATTGCAGCTGTTGAATGTGGTGGTTGCCAGTGCAGCCACGACACGTGGGCCTAGTTGGTCCGGGGTTAGAGTACGGGCAAATATTTGTGTGAAGAGCGCGACTATTTTTTCCTGAGTATTGGATGTAGGTATATGACAATTGTGTAAATAAATATATCGTTGTCTAGTGCCCATAGTACAAAGCCCAGAGCTTAGTTTGGGAATATGCCAATTTGTGTGAGATTGCCCACTGATATTTATTTAGTTATAAAATGTTCCATCTGTGAAAAGTAATTTTTATGTACCTTCTTAAGGCACACTGTGCCAAAGGTCACGTTTGCTCCTGTTATCAACGGGATATGTTGACCCGTTGTTGATGTCTGTTTATTTAATATGCCATTTTAATTATCTTATCGGTGAAACAAAGTAACAATCAGAAGAAAAAATATTAAAATATTAAATTCTCACTGTAAAGTTCGCCAACAATGTCATCAGTTTTACAGCATATATATTTTTAGTGTACCTAGTTACTATTTAATTTTATACCTGCACATACATTTATATATCTTTACATACAGGGTGTCCCAGGAAATGAAGTCAAGCTAAAATTCAGAGGAGGAACATCACGAGGGGCATTCGAATCATTTCCGCGATTTTTGTAGCTTAGGAGTTATGGGCTTTTACCACATTTTCTACTTAACTGACACCACAGGGACAGTTTTGCTTATACATATTCCAATAATTAAGATAATTGGCTGTTTTTAAAGTTTATTGTATAATAAGTACTTGTGACACGTTTAAATAAATTAAATAATAAAAATTAAATCACGCAGCATAAGTGTGTATGAGAGCGATACCTGGCCTATATTAATAAACTGATCTCAATTCGAATGCTCGTCAAAAATGACAGTGTCCTAAGGTTTGACGTTTCCTTTGACGTATCTTGTGACGGGCCTCACAGTCAAGATGAGTTTATTAATACGGCCCTAAGTCTGACATGCTGTAACATAATACTAACTCTTTAGTAATAGGATAATATTAGGTATACCTATGCGAGCATGTGTGCGAGATAAAGGCACCAGGGTACATATCTTTTAATATCTTACTAGGTCTTTAACATCTTGGTAAATAATTAAGGTTGACACAATGTTGAACGTAAAACTTCATAACAATTAAAAAACAATATCTATTCTATTCAATGTGCAATGTGTTTGAATAAATGCGAAGCCTGCCGTTTGGCAAATATATGTTCTCCAAATGTATTGTTTCTCAAGTTTTTCATTTGTCAACCCAATTGTATATAAATATTTCAGGATTTATTTCAGTACCATCGTGTAGAACCCTATAGGTTAGGTTAGTTTTTATAAAATCCTAAAATATTTACGGTTACAGAAAACAAAGCGGGTAGGCAAATGAAATGGTTGGGAAACGATACATTTGGCAAACATATTTCGCCGAAACAAAGGTAGCCCGAATAAAAGTAATATACGATGGAATAAGTTCAATAAAGTCTTTAAATAACCCTGGATCATGAAACACAATATACAATTCGAAATTAAAATTATTTATTTGCCAATCTACCTCATTATCAGAATCCTAAACGGAGGAGTATGCTAAAATCAGCACTACAACTAAATAAATTCCACGGGACGATTTACAAAAAAAAAACGTATTTATCATCGTAAAATCCTCAATGGACCCTATTTTAACATCTGCATCCTCAAAAACATAAAACCCATGACGGCATAATCAAAAACATGTCCGCCGCTCGAAATCAGCCCTACTGTAATCGATAGTATTATTTTATTATAGAAAACACGTTAAATCAAGGCCGTGTAAAGTTATTCAAAATACAATTGAAAAAATCGTTTTTAAACAGTGCTTTTGCAAACCCTGTCAATCATACCACAATCAAGCCCGCGCAATCAGGTTCTTACCACGGCGGAGCGTATATTATAGTAGGTATATATGTATATAATACTCGTAACTAGAGGACGCCCGCGACTTCGTACGCGTAGAATTAGTTTCCCACTACTCCTCCTATTTTAATATATTGAATTTATTTGAATTTCCAAAATCTTTTCTTAGTGCTCACTTACATCATAAAAGGAACCCCTGTACCAAATTTCAAGTTTCTAGGTACAGTAGTTTCAGCTGTGCGTTGATATATAAGTCGGTCTGGTTTGGCTTATATATATAGTAGCATAGGTGAACCGGAGGGAAGAGCTCACGCACACAATGTCGCGCTGTGTGTTGAGTGTACCTAAGATTTACACGTGATAAATAATAGTACATCTATGATGTAATAGACTTAGATACATAACTATTAAACAACAAATAATAATGACGTAAATCCGTAAATATTACATACTTATTTTTGTTTTTTGTTTATTCAATACACTGTATTTGCATTTGTTATATTTGACTAACTAAAATTAGTGACCAAAATTGTATCGATCGATAAATTTTGTGATAAGACTTATCACTTACAACACTGATAGCTTTTCGCTCGGAGACGAGTGATCAATTAAATAATAGTTATTAATGTTATTATACTACTGGTTATTAGTAAGTCGTCCAGTAAACAGCGCGGCGGAGAGGCGCGCGGCGGACCCAGGGAAGCTGTAGAGTAGTGAATTAGTGATCTGTGGGCGCGAAGGTCTCGTCCTCCTGGAGGTTGGAAGTGCGAAGTTTGGAATACTTCCCTTAACCCTTTTGTTCGAGCATGTAGGTAAATACCAATGAAGACGTTTAAAAACAAATTAAGTGTTTTTATTTTTATTAAATAATTTAAAGGAACTAAAAATGTTCAACGACACGAAATCTAAAGCAAACAAATAATTTGTTAGTTTACCTTGATCCTTTATCCTTGGTATTAGGGTGAAGCAAAACGAGCGAGTTGTGAGTCGCATATTTTTGGTCGCGTAATTCCTGCTTCATACAAAATTCCAACTCATTTTGCGTCGCCGTGTGAACCAAACAGGAGTTTTGTACGAAGCTCAATGCAGCAGAAATTACGCGAATCACAGCACAAAAAATTACGCTCGTTTGGCTTCACCCTACTAATATAAAAATACTAGCTTCTGCCCGCGACTTCGTCGGCGTAGAATTAGTAATTTTGCCATCTCACGGGAGCTGTGATTTATTTCGGGATTCAAGGTACTATGTGTTCATTCAGTGTATAAGCAAACTCTATTCCTAATTGTATCTAACCAAATTCGTCCATCCGTATTAGCGAAGAAATAACAAACTCACGCACGCATCGCACTCATAATATATCTATTATTATGTTTTTTTATTATTTATTGGTGTGTTTATTATGTAAAACTTACCACCAACTGTACTTACTCGTAGTACAACTCACCTATTATCATAGCTCATAGCTATGAGTTTATTTAACTTTGATGTACTTCTTCTACCCCCATTTTACCCCCTTATTTTATAGTATTTATTTATGACCAATACCAATATATACCAATTTTCACGTTTCTAACTACAACAATGACGAAACTCTCATACAAAATTCTATTCCCTCCGGTTACCCCTAGCTTCTGCCCGATTATGTGTTTATTCAGGGTTATCTCCATTTCAAACTTCATCCAAATCCGTCCATTCGTTGCAGCGTAAAGAAGTAACAAACTAACACACAAACTTTTGCATTTAATTATTAGTAGGATTAGTAGGATATTCGTATCATTGGTATCATTAGTGGATAAGAGCTTTTGAACGCGTCTACGTCTGCTTAGATTTAAATTATAGTTCTTCCCTGGGGAACATTAAATTTTTCCGGGATTAAAAGTAGCCTATATGTTAATCCAGGTTATAAGCTATCTCCATTCCAAATCCGGCCAGCCGTTGCAGCGTGAAGAAGTAACAAATACACACAAATACGAACACAAACTTTCGCATTTATAATATCAGTAGGATAGGATATTTTTGCGTAGATTTAATAACCTGTTTCTCATTTTTTTATTATTCAATTTCAGCGTCTGAGACTCTTCTCAGTTTATTAAGCCCAGGATTTTTTCACACAGCAAGACACTCAAAGGTAAGTCCTTACACCTACAAAAGACGACATTAAACTTAAGTTCTATGCGCTAAGTCCCGAGTCGGACTCATGGCCAAAAGCGATTTGCCGAAATATTAGTTTCTGCATCTCAGTGCATTTTAAGTACATTGTGAAGCATGTTAGCATTTATATTACTGTTTTATCTAATGATATTTATCACATGTGAAAGGTTACTTCCCATTATCTAACTTAAGTTATTAGTTGTTGACTTACTTGTTCAGCTAGTTTAAATAGGGCGTCCAAGTGTGAGTGACGATCTGATAAAGGTCGCGGGAAACCGCTGGATGACAGCAGCAGAGGACCGATCGTTGTGGAAAACCTTGGGGAAGGCCTTTGTCCAGCAGTGGACGTCTTGCGGCTGATAATGATGATGATGATGATAGTCGACACGTTAATTCATGGTATACCTACTAGACCCCGACGTCCTTTTAGCTTTTGCTCATTGTTTTACAAGTTACACAGAACATCAATTTTCGAAATGAGCTCAATATTTTTATCAGTATAGTATAGGTACTGAAACAATAATGACAATAAGTTATTGTGATTATTACCTACTTACTTACATACAGGGACGTGACCAAAGTTTACCTAATGTTAAGGTGCTTTTCCAACGGCGAAGCGAGGCGAGACGAAGTGGCGCGATATTTTGAATTGTATTAAATAACCATTTTCACCGATATTGCGCGAAGAGAGAATTGAATTTTTTCAAAACATATTTAAGTTCTCACCTCACCTTGCCGATGGAAACGCAGTTTTGGGTTTTTTAACTTTTGTTTTATTTCAACTAGTCGTTAACAAAATATAATACGACAGACACCGTGAGGGTAGTTGTCTTTAAATCGAGTAAATATTGAGGATGAGAACCGAGGTAACACGAGCGCACGCAATTGATGCGCTCAAATGGGGGTAGGGGGAGTTCTGTCTATACAGTTTTGAAACCCACCCGCAAGTATCAAGTGAACCCGTGATCATGGCATATAGGATCATGATTAAATATTGTGAACCTAAAAGAAAAGGTAATCGCGGTAAACACAACGTAGAAACTTGTCGAAATAAGTATTCGTGATATGACGTAAACTTGGTTAAAAAAATAAACACCTTTTATTACAACCTTTATGTTACAATTCGCAGTATTGCTGCAATGGAAGGAGTGAAGAATAGACGGCAGCGCAAGAAAAGCCCAACACGAAATGCTGTCGCTGAGCCTCGGGAAGAAAAGGAGCAGGACTCAGGGTTCACATACAGACAATCTCCCCTTACAGTTCTCATTCTGAACTCGCTGCACATAAGAGCGATGTACCACATATTCGTCGTGATCCTTCTGATGCTATTTTTGGACACTGTCATTTACGACCTCGTGGAACGAGGACAGTAAGTACCGCTAAGTCGACCCTTATGATATTCCCTAACTAACGGCGTAGATTACTCAGATGTCGAGATCCCCGTCGAATCTTTTCTTTTACCTTAATTAGTACCTATTATTGTTTTACGTCGAAACGCAGGATAAGCTAAGTTGCTATTTCATGAAGCAATATAAACATTGATCTCGTATTTTGAAGTTTATCTGAGCATTTCTAAAGAAGTTTGTTCATCAATTAAGATATTTTTAAGTCTTTAGTTTTCCTATTTCGGTATCTCATTTTTTGGTAATTAAAGATATTTTAGGCTTCTACTTTTTTAATAATTAGGAATATATTATTAGCGGGCCGCTGGGGTTCCCGAATAATTGACCATTGAACAGGAAGTTTGCCAGTTTACGGCCAAATCAATCTTAATTAAGTTGTTAGTAATACACTAGTAGAAAACGGTGACTGCGGCAAAATAAGAAAAAAGTTTAAAAACAAAATTGGATTCCTTCATAATACAGCTTTCCTTCAATTCTAAAATTCGTGTATTTTTTACTTATGCATTATGCAATGAATATTTCTCCATAGACTTTCATATGCGAAGGCTGTTTGTTCCTCAAATAATAATTTTCTAGCCGCTGAAATGGCCAGCGTGCGAGGTCTGTACGTGATTGGGTTGTAGTAAGCAACCATTGCCAACACTTTGCTTATACTTAAACAAAGGTATAGCTACTCGTATTTATTTCTCACTATCATTTTAATAATGTTTACTTCATAGGTCTGTTATGTCGTCTTCCGTGGAATTTAATTGGTACTAGCTATGATATTTGAATTCGTACAAATTTATTATACTAAATATAATAAATTATTTTGGTTATTAATTAATTAGAAAAAAATCTAACGTCTCATACACAAGCAGTATTTAAAATCAATTGTAGGGAAATTTGAAAACTTTAATTTACGGGGTTTACTTTAGCCGCTCCTTAAAATGCTGCGCAGAGGGTGTGACAGCAATACAATCGGCACTCACACTGCTCAGTACTGTTTTTTTATTGAGTGCATATATTTCAATGAAGAAGTCAAAGAAAAGCCAATTCCAGCAGCCAGCCGCTTTTGTAGGACTTGGAGTTATCCTCTGGAGCATCAGGTCTGAAGAGAACAAACCATTAAACCTCGCAGTTAAGGTTTCCAATACCTCTACAGCATCACAATACGAGAATCTAGGGCTAAAATATAGCCTACTAGCTTCTGACTGCAACTTTATTACCTAGCATTTAAAATTTTGTCAAGCTGTTTAGTTAACAAGAGGTCATTAAAATCGTAGATATATAAAAACTTAAACATTATATGTATGAAAGCAAACAACATTACCCTCCTTCTAGCACAGTCTGGTAAAAAATAGTGGTATGTTCCAGTTGTACCACCATCTAACTAAAGTACCTATCATGTTCGTTACGCGTTGGTGGCAGGATAAACATTGCGACGAGCACGGTGGCGAACGGGTTCGGCGACATCGGCCGCGGCGTCAAGCTGTGGCTGTTCGAGCTGGCCGTCGCGCTGGCCTTCTACCCCGGCCTGAGGCTCCACGCAGCGGGCGCCAGGCTCTTCAGAAACCACCCGGGTAATCTATCACACACAACGTTAGCACAATGTTTGCCAAAAACCCACGGTAAAAACCATTTACCTGCCTAGTTTATAATTCATACTCAAATTTACTTCAAAGGTTCAAACAACATGGATAACTTTTTCAATCAGTTGCGAACAAAGGTTGAACTTTGATGAAATCAAAGGTAGGTAATCCATTTCGCTACATAGTCGGAGTTTCAATATAAAATATCGAAACAATGGCGAAAGTTTTGACAGGTAGATAATTATAAACTCTGCTTGTGCTGACAAACAATCGACGAAACTTTGGATGTGTCACTGTGTTTGTTTTTTAATCGGTAAAATCAACACAAAAGTGGGAACTAATGAGGTTGCAGCTATGCTTGGTCGTATAGATGGTACATCGGTTTGGAATAGCGCCCGCGCCGCGAAGTGGCCACTGTGGCCACTCAGCGGTCGAGGGTCTTTTGTTGCAACCCTCCCTTCCAATTAGTCACTTGGAAGGTTAACGTGCGCCGTCGAATGACTTACCTAACTATGAACTGCAATAGGTAGGAGATTAACCTACATAAAATATTTATTCTAACTACGGGCACGTGTAGACGGGGCAAAATACGATTCAGTAAATCTCTTACCTTTGCAGGATAGCGCAACTCCAGTCTGCATTATTATTCTGTTGTGTTAGCATTATCATATTAGAAGCGCTGTTCTAGTTGCTTGAGCTACAAACACCACATTTCTAGTTGCAACTAGGATACTAAATACATAAACTAAGGGTCGATGTAATTTATCGATGGTCACAACGTACAATGTATGTTTTAAGTTATACATACTACTTATCTACATCTTAAAACATACATGAAACTTCACGTATTGTTCTCTTTGTTATTTGTCTGACTTTTCTCTCAATTTACTTATATTAAACTGAAACTTTGAACTACTTAAATACCTTATAAAAATAACATTTATCATATCTTTTTTTTAAGGCTTCCTAAGCCAAAAAAACGTTTCAGTTTTTTAAACTATTAATCTTGTTATATCATCCTACTTATTAAAATATCTATTTGTTTCCCGGTGAGTCGGGCTGAATGGAAAACGCTAAATGCGTTGATTACTTCCTTAAGGCAATTGTCCCAATGCCGCCGGCGAGAAAGCGATTAGCTATCGACTATTTTGTTGCGCAAGAAACAAACAAAAGATATAGATCCCGTGTCAATAAGAGAGATACATACCTACTATCAGAACATAGGAACCCTGCCCCACCGTAGAACGTTGTCACAGTGACAAAACAATTTGTTTGTCACTTCTTACGACTTGAATCATAACGTCACTGACAGTTCAATGGTGGGTCAGAGTTCCTATGGGCTGATAGGATAGTACATATATTAATAGATCGCTGGCTCTACTCGCTTCCCGTTCCCTCTCATCGTCGGCGGGGGACAAGAACCTCAAACTAGATTTTGCACTTGACTTCGTTCGCGTAGAACATTTATCGATATTTAACTCAGATAGACATACTTTGGGATTTATATTTAATAGGTTTGGATATACCGTTGGGGTTTTTAAGCGACTCGAGTATTCGTTAGATATTGTTAGCCTTAACAAAGAGTAACAAAGAATGCCTCCTGTTTTTATTCAAAAACATTTAATACTATCCCATGCCAATAAAGTTAATTTTGTATGTTGAATTACAACGAGTTAATTTTGTATGTTGAATTACAATGACTTTTATTTTCTTTGTCTTTGGTTTTTATATCTTTTGGTTTTTTGAAACATTCCAGGTCAAAGACATAACAAAGACAATATCACGAATAACTTATTAAGGTTCCGAAGACGTTACTCAAAACACAAAAAACTTTCTCAAGAAACATCATGTATAACAATTTATGTACTATTTAAAGTTATTTGGTGCTATCTTAGATTATTTTTCGTAGCAATAAAAACTCTAGTCGCCTGTATCTCAGAAACCAATGGCGTCTACTTAGTCGTAATAGTTTTCCTTTTAAGGTCATTATATGGTTATGGTTTCATTTAAGATAATTTTAAGGTTTTTATAACTTGTAGTTTAGACTTGTGGTTTCGTTTATAACTTGTTGTCAGAATACGCAACTCAAGTACTTGAATTGAACTATAAAACTATAATTTTGTTTTCTAGTTCAATATTTCCTAAATCTAAATATCGATAAGAACATCTACACAATTACTTTTTAAAAGCTATCTCATGATGCTTACTTATATCACTCGATGTCATAGTTATAATGTAAAAGAAAACCTCTGCTTTTCATGTTTTGAAGCCGTGGAAATCGTTTTTCCACGTATAGTTTGACTACTTTGTCGTCGTAATTTAAATAGATAACTCTGCCAAATTACAGCTTTGTGGTTCTCTGAGCTAGACAACGAGCAGATGGACGGTCGCAAAAGGCGAGACTCTAAGAGTTCCTTGCTTCATTTCAGAACTCTTAAAACGTGGTTTCTAGAATGCAAGATTACTATAGTTCGTCGATGCTTGTAGTAAACTATGTGCTGATGCACGTGTGCCACTTAATTCTCTTTGCTGAGGCATAATAAGAAGCTGATGCCATGTTGCTCCTACGCTGCGGGCGCCCAGACCGTGGCGCCAGGAGCCCGTGACGCCAGTAGGTAAGATGAGCATTGATTGCGCGCCGGCTGCGCGGCTTAGTCAAGCCTACCCCACAGAGCCAACCAATTTGCCGCTTCACAGACGCACTGCCTTGTATTAATCCCGCCGAGACGGCCTTTTGTGTTCAGCTTACGGAATATAAATGCCAACAAAATACAAATCCAGTAACAACGTCGATTCCATATTACACGGATTCACAGCTTATTCACAATCGCGACAAATAGGCTGAGTACTTGTTATTTAAATTGCCTTCTTAACTCTGTTTATGTTAAGGTTTTCATGAGAAAAGGAACTCCATTTTACTACCAGATTTCTTATGGTTTTGTAAGAAAGTAGACAGGCATATGAGAGCACGCTACGCCTTTACTAAATTAATAACTTAATGAGTTAATTACAAGGTTATGATAACTATATTTGCTTGTCGATTTAGGGTGCTATATTTCTCACATTTTTTGTTGACGACTCCGTCCATGTTGAGTTCATTTACCACTTTTACCGTGATAATAAGTAGCCTTCCTCTGACTTAAACAAACTTCACAAGAATCATGTCGATCCGTTACTCCGTTGCTGAGTAAAGGAAGGAGAAAACAACAAACGCACTTTTACATTTAGAATCACGGTTTAGAATAATAGTACTTAGGAAATAGTTATTTGGCAACAAGAGAGCAAAGTTGTTTTTTGCTGCGAGTGTTGATTTTGAATCCCGAGTAAGCGAAGGACAAAGACAAGAGATGCAAATAACTTTGATTTCGTGTTGCACATACAACTTTTCACCTCAGCAGAGAGAACATAATACCTAAAGATAAAAACCACTTTGTAAAAATTAAACCACGTGTATATTTTACCCACCCATTTATAAATATTGACCCAGCACTAATCACGGATTTTATTTTAATACTAAAAAGTTACTTTTTCTCACGCACAGTCGAATTTTGCTCACTGTCTTTACACAGCAAAACCTTCCTTTTCGAGGTGCTGAGGTGAGAAATATTTCTTATCTGGCCCTTAATGTGTAGGTTTGAGTCGGATATGGAAGACCCTGGCCATCTCAGGGCTGGTGGGGCTCCAGGGCACGCTGGTGGTCGTCCCGGTCTGGGCGCTTGGCCGGAAGCACCTGGCCATCGGCTCCGCGGTCACCGTGACCTGTGAAATGGTGAGGAATTGTCTTGTTTATGGTAATGTAAACTGAGATGCTCAGAGTCTCGGCTAGTATCCAGATAAGGAATAATCATTAATGTTTGTACCTGAGATATAGTTGTTAAATACATATACATACTTATTTGTGTGTGTATAGGTAAGTGATCTGAGGTCGGTGCCTGCTGTTTTGCCGAAATTAAAAAGTATTCATTTTAAAAAGTATTCAATCATCATTTCAAAAGGTAGTACCAATTTCACCAAACGATGTTAAACACTTAACAGACGATTAGAGCGTTAACAGCTGTCTAAATGTATGAACTAACGGTCGACCTATCATTGATTAAATTTAACATCGTTTGGTGAAATTGGTACAAAAGTCGGTATATTTACGTTGGTTAAGTAAAAGGTAAGATTTCGGACTACAATAAAATACAAATTGCTGCGACGGGAAATCTCTTTTTGCTAAATGAAATTTTCGGCAATAATACAAATGCTGGAGACCCGATTTATGATTATTCCTAGTGAGAAACTAGAAAAACTTATTTTTGTATTTAATTATGCCAATAAATTTACCTGCTTAGTAAAATAAGAATAGATTATGGAATATGAAAAAAGAAAAAAATATAGTTAATTTGATAGGATTAACAATAGACATGATTCCGTTCCTATTTTTAGGTACTTCTTTCGACAAACAGGGATATAGAAATAGCACAGAAATACTAAACGGGTTTCTGTGTCAATGCCCGCAATTTCGCTGGTCATCAGATAAAGTCTGTTTTCGGTTCGGGTCTGATTGATGCGGAGCTTATCTGTAACGTGGTGTGATTCATGCGCAGCTCACAAGTAAACAATTCGCAACAACATAAGGAACAATTCGCGAACAACAAATTCCCATATCCGCAGCTCGTAGCTCGCTGAACTGCTAGTGCGAAACAACTAACTTCAAATTTTCAAGGTAGTTCCGTCTTCGTCTCTTTGGTTTTACAAGTCGGAAGCGAAGAGGATAGCACTAACGAATAACGAAGTTCCTGGTTTTAGTTCAACTGTGTAATATCATTTGTCTCGGTCATATTTGCTTTTGTTATTGGAATTCTGTTACTGGGATAAAGTTTGATCAAACAAAATTTGTTAAAGTGAGTATAAAACTAATAAATCGCGCTGCAGGTATCACGTCCAATCTCACCAAGCATTATCATACACTCAGGAGCAAAAATACCGGGTCAGGGTGCGTTTTTCATACAAACGAGACTATTTCGAAGCCTTCATTCCTCGCCTGGGGTTGTTTTGAGTGAGGTTTAATGGTGGATACTGCGAGGTTCAATAGAGGTCAAAAGTTCATTTAACACCACAGCGGGAGAGTTTGGGTCAGCACTTGAATTTCCTTACATTTTATTGCCATTTTAGATGTTTCTCTGAACATGCTCAATTCCGGCGTTAACCGCAAATTTATTCAGTCGGCTATCCTAGGCACTCTGGAAGTCCTGTATCGATGCTCGAGGTATTCATCATCAGATATCACTAAAAGCATTCCCTGGCGAGGAACCAAGGCTTCGAAATAGCCTCTTTACTATGAAAAACGCACTCTGACCCCTTATTTTCGCTCCTGAGTGTAGTTCATTACTTTTCAACACACTTGCTCAAAACGACCTTTTTATTCCACCGATTTTTGGCTCATAAACCTAGATATTAAACACGCGTGCTTTTTCAGTATATTACGCACAAGTGCCTTTAGTTTATTAACCCAAACAATTTACATTTGTAGCCTAGTACCAAGTTGTAAGTACGAAGAAGAAGCGATATAATTTAGTCGGGTTATACCTTTTTTTTTCTTAGCAACAAACAGTTTTTATGCGGCAAATAACATTATCTACATATTTATTTCAATAAATTGGTCAGCCATTGGTTGGTCAGCTTTATTACTAAAAAATAACTCAATTTCATTAAAATCATTTACATTTTTCTGTAATTTGTATTTTAAACATGAATTATTACATTTTAAATTTGGCTGTTGGCCGATCTCGTTCGCGCCTTAGCCTTGCGCGCGCATCGGTATCGCGGCAAGAAAAAAAAACAACGCGCCAGCCGCCATTTTTAGTAAATAATTGACGGCTGTGACGAAGATAGTTTGGATTAATTATTGTGAAGTTTAATATTAACGAAAATGTCTTCTTTAAGTAAAGAAAATGAAGAGTCTTGTTTTTTTTTCGCAAGTGTGTTTAAAAACGTCGTATGTAACACGTGTGCCTGTGACCATAATATACGCGGCTTTTTTGTGGCGCACTCGCTTTCGCTCGTGCGCACACAATAGCGCAACTTAGCACACTTGTATCATAATGTAACTACTATTGTGTTCCTTAACGCATACAGCTAGTGCACTTACTAATTTCCATAGTTACTAAGTATTGCGCAAAAGTTCTCTAATTAAAAACATAACCGTCCTTCTGACGCAGTCGGATAAAAATAGAGAAACGTACAAATATCGATATTAGTAAGTGTAGGTACTAGTTTGCTTGTGTTGTGACGCCCTTTTTACACGACTGCCCAAAAAGGAGTGTAATGTTTAAAAAGATAAAAGATAAAAAAGATAAAAGAAATTTATTCAGTAAGTGGGGCCTCGCACGGGCTCTTTTACTCGTCAAGAATCTACCAGCGCTTCCCAAGAGGAGACCACTGCTGAGAAGAAACGCCGCAAGAAATTCAGCAGTCAGTCATATTTTAAACATATTTCATATTACAATGGTACTACTTAGTCTAGCATTATAAAAAGCTACAGATATTCAATTAAATATAATATCGAATAACATGCGTAGTTCAGCAGAAAAACATGGCAATTATCTTACGGGAGAGATAGAGAGAGAAAAAGAAAAAAGAAAAAATAGAATCAACTACTTATGTGTATACATATAGTTACGATGGTGCAAGATGACCACATAAAAGTTTCGATATGTTTTCCTGCATCAACGGTGTCCCCCTGACAAGAAAAAGCAGGATAAAGCTTTTGCATTTGAACAAATTATTATTGACTAAGTTTCGGGTTTAAGCCATGCATTTTTGTCTGTTAGATAGTCCTCGACCCTACAATACGGTTTAGACATTAACGACCTTTTCAAGTATTTTTTGAGTGCTGGAAACGGTTACTTTAAAACTACGTCAGGTAATTTATTATAGAAATGAATGCATTGACCAACAAATGATTTATATACTTTACGGACACGGAATTTTTGAATAGTTTTTAAATTACGTATATCAGAGTTTTTGGTGAAAGAATCTAAATTCTTAATAACATAAATAATATTCTCGTAAATAAATTGAGACGCTACAGTTAAGATATTAATTTCTGTAAAAAGTTCTCTTAAGGAGACACGGGAAATTAAATTGTAAATAGAACGAATGGCCCTTTTTTGAAACACAAATATAGTTTGTATGTCAGCTGCCTTACCCCAAACCAGAATACCGTAAGACATAACACTATAACACTAATAATAACACTATGAAAATAACTATAATAAACTAAGCGGGCTGTCTCAACATTAGTTAGTTGCCTAATTTTCCTAACGGCGTAAGCTGCCGAACTTAGTTTACCTGCTAGCACAGCTATGTGGGGATTCTATAGCAAATTTTCATCTATTGTTATAGGAAAACCGCCTTATCTACCATTTGCAAACACTCGTCATTTAGAAAAATACTAGAATCTGCCTGTTTAACACTAGGCAAAGCGAACCTAACAACGTTTTCAGGCTTCATGTGTGTATGTATGTTTAAAAAAAAAAAAAAAAAAGTAAAAAGTAAAGTAGTTTGTTTGTAAAGATTCTTTATTGTCTCTACTGTTCCAAAACGAACGGAATGGCAGCGACGCCTTACCCTAGATCTACGATTAGATATACTTAAATTAAATTATTTTCAGTTTTATAGTTTCGCCATGTCCATCTGTCAGTTTGTCCGTAGAGACCGTTGGTACAGTCACGTCCGTGACCGTACTATGAAGTTGTATATTTGACGACGCGTTGGCCTAGTTGGTAGTGACCCTACCTATGAAGCTAGCGGTCCTGGGTTCAAATCCCTGTAATGGCAGATATTTATGTGATGAGCGCGAATATTTGATTCTGAGTAGTGGATATTTAATGTGTGTACGTATATTATTTAATTAAATTACGGCAACAAAGTTGTAAAATAAAATTTTAGTAAAAAAATTATTTCTTGTTCCCTTTTTTCGGATATCTACAAGGTTAAAACATATAAGAGTACATGTAGTAACGGCTTGAAAAGCATAAATACACTGGGCATTGTCCGCCATAATCTTGCACGGGTTCGTTTCTTGGAACTGTAATTATTATAAAAATAACGTTAAAGGGGTTTACGACTCCGGATTCAAACTGCCAAGTCTTCATCTTAGGGAAAGTCGTTTCCTACCCGAGCGACAGGAGACCTGCGGGAAATTCCAGGAAAGATTAAGTTTCGCAAACTTCTTGTTTGTTTTATTTCTCTCTGTCGCATTTCAGACAGTAACGTGCAGACGGCTGTAGACTGACTGCGTTACTATACAATATTTCATTTCCCCTACAATGCCCAGCAAGTAATGCCCTATAGTTATTATTTTTGAAGTATTTTAGTTGGCATAAGTCACTCTTTATTGTTTTAATCGGAGCACGGTAGTGTAACCACCAAGATCTAGCAGGCGAGCACAGCTGTACCGTGCTTTACAGGAAACATTAGTTTGATATGAACAGTGACAGTTCAAACAAGATATGGCGACCATTTACTTTTCACGTTAAGTGCCTAAACATGTCGACACGCAAAACTAATAATAGGCTCGTCAAAAGTGCCTATTTTACATCACATTGAAGGCTAAATTCTATTTCTACTTACTGATCCGAAAAGCTCATTAATGCTATCTGTTTTCTTGAATGAATTATCCCTCCCCATCTGATCGGGGCCGGAAAATGCCAAAATTAAATTCTTCAAAAGCGTTAAGTAAGCTCGTGTCCGCTTTGAGAAAAAGTTTGTCAATGAAATACGGCAGTAAATAATAGAAAACATTTCTTGTTTTGAATTTGCTAAGTAAGAATCATACTTCGCTTAATGGTTTGTATAAAATGACGGAACAATTATATATTTAACCTATTAGATTTCATAACAAGTAGCTATTCGTTTCAATGAAATGCAGGATCAAAATGAAGAAGGAAAAAATACGTATGTAAACCTACAATCTGGGGAGAAAAAACCATCTTACTATATCAGCCTTTAGTCCACCACCGCTACAGGCAACGATCGAATATAAACTACATTCCCGACGCGATACTTGAAATCTTCCTTGACTGTACTATACAGCCAGACGAATGTCAAACTTTTTAGCGGCTTTCTTGAATTTTTCGGACACCTTTTGTTCGGTATCCTATACTCAAAAATCAGGATATTTAGCAATGCCAACCAAATACCTATACTTTTATTACGTTTATTTATTTTTTGGCATCGGCATCAAAAACGTCCCCGAGACACATTTTACTGATTACAAACAACATTTATGTACATAAATAATAAATAGGCTTCTGCCTCCGCGTCCATTGCCTTACGTCGACTATCTTGATAAGTATTAAACCGGCAACTCGATATTTATCAATTCTCATTCCCAACAGCGCTGAGCAGGTTGAATAGCGTAACATTTAGAAAAACAAGACCGTCTAAAAACATTTTGAGCGTATAAATATATATATTACATGAATTTAGTGTTCTTATATTGCAATAGTAACTAAAGAGCTGCAAAACAGCGATGAAAGTGTAACGCAACATAAATCACCTGGGCCTGGGACCCTCGTCAGACGCGCGGTAAATAACGCCATCGCCGGCTGCGGCTGACGCTTGCTCATTACCGGCGGAGCCTGCCGCAGGTAGCGGGAGGTGCTATGAGCTGAGCGCCACTTAATCAACCCTTTCCTCATCTTCCCAAGTCTAAATAATCTCATCAATATTCTGCAGGCCATAATTCCCGTGATCCTAATCCTCTTCGAGTTGCAATGTCACAGGTGTAAAAGACATTCAAGATGCTTTACAAAAATGGCCCCTAACCTCTTTGACAAATATATTATATTCGAATGAACTATTTGGACGGAAAACCAAAATAAATTACATTAAGCCTAGCCTAACACATTACGAAGGACGCCCCTTCAAGAAATTTATATTACCCGGGGGTATTAATTGATAAATTGTAAGGGTCGAGCAAGTTCTTGCTCACTATCCTGTAGGAAATGAATGTTGATTTTGTAGCTAAATACTTATACTAGCCATATTTCTTAAAGTTCTCTCAAAACATAGTCCAAAAAGTTCACTTTCCCATTTTTCAGTTTCGCTTCGCAATGAAAATTCATGCCGTGACCGTCGCCTGCGCATCAAGGTGGCGCGAAGGTCGGACTCCGCTTCCGACGTTCAAGCATTACCTCTACTTTTTGTTTGCACCTACTCTAATCTATCGAGATCAGTATCCGAGGTAGGTAAGAAATTAATGTTTTTAATCATTTATTCATAATCATAGTAGGTAAGTGGTTAAATTAAGTAGGCATGTTTTTGTTTGTAAAGTCACGCTCGGTTTTTTGCAATTCAAGTGGGTTAATACCTACGTTACTCGTATCCAGCCACCCTGTGATGGTGCTTGTTCGGAGGCTAAAGAACGCATGATTGGTAACTCCCTCATAAGTAAGCGACCCGAACTTTTCTCGTGGCTTGCAACAATCTTATGGTGGCCCGTCAAGGTCCACTTCCCAAAACATGAACTGTTGTTTCGTTAACTAAAACATATATGAGTAGGTAGTCTTACAGTAGTAATACTAAAGATATATTATAATCTATGAATGTCTAAGGATATTCCGATGTTTGGACGTTTATCTTTTAATCATACCTACGAACAGACTTGAATGACTTGCTGCTTCGGCGGATTATGTACAGTTTCAAAATATTTCAATCGTAAAAGTTATTTATTATGTTGGTTTCAAGATCATGGGGCCTTATTTTAATGTGATAACTTTTCAGCTGTCTTAAGTTTCCCGTTAATATCTTACTAAATAGGTTAGCGTAATTAGTGGTGAATCATGCCAAATTCAGATATACTACTTTATGTTATATGCACCTATGAATACTAAATCAGTTTCAAACACAAAACTCAGTTTCCATCACAAAACTCAGTTTATACAAGCCCCTACAATAACAAACTATAGATATTACATACACTGTTGCATAGGTAAGTTATCTGATCAGGAATGCATTCAAATCGGGGTATTCGATTCGAATCGCGCGTCGTTTAATTACCTTTGTGCAATGTGCCACCAATATCGCATCTGTACCTCCGCTATTATTGGCAAATGGCTTGGGAATGGTATCAGAGCTTCTGTGCAAGAATAAAACACGCTTAAACTATACCGGACCGCAAAACTAAGTATCACTTTATATGGCATGTTCTTTAAAAGTGTGATACTTAGCGGTCCAGTGTATAAGCTTTCAAATCTGACATTGTTATAAGTTCAATACTTTTGACTACGCAGTATGTTGGAAATGTTGGAATTAGTCGACGTATGATTCTAGCTTGTACCTAGCTACGGACAGAGGTTTAACATGCAATTATTAAAGAGTTTTTCTGTTGACAGAACTCAGAAAATCAGGTGGGGTGCTGTAATATTCAACTTCGTAGAAGTGGCCGCGATTATATTCTACAACAGTTTCCTGTGGGAGCGTTTCATTCTGCCTTACTGGTCTAACTATGGAAAGGAAAGCAAAGTGAGTACTAGCCTTACCTGCGACACGCCGCCGTGATTACTGCCAAGAAGGAGGATACTTTCAGGATACGAACGGGAACGAGATCACTTGCGCTTCAGTTACTTAGGTATATTAATAAATCTGTTACTGAGACATCAAATTGCCCGTACTACACTTTTGACTGCTGGCAGAATGACTAAGCATTCTACTCTTATGACTTCAGTAAAACTTTTCACATAATGTGTTCCGGTATTAAAGTAATTTATAGGTAAAATTCTAGGAATGTACCGAGTGCGCGTCATTCACGTTCAAGTTAGTTTTGCTGAAAACTTGAGTAATAATGCATAAAACCAACATAAAAGGTGCAGGAAAACTAATAGTTTTATGACATTCAAAAAGGCAACTTTCACCGTCATTTTCCAGACATTTTGTTGGACATGCTTTGTGCATTCCAGCACCCGAATTTATTGAAATGGCGGTTAAAAGCTCTCGTATCGCATCGAGCGAATTTAAGCTCTGTTGTGTTTATATGTTGGTGTATTTTACAGGTGGAGGCAGGCACTGTCGTCCGTGGCATGTTTGCTTGCGTGCTGCCGGGGGTGATATCATTCCTGTGCGGATTCTATTGCCTTCTGCATGCCTGGCTGAACGCCTTTGCAGAGATGCTGAAATTCGGCGATAGGTTGTTCTACGAGGTAACTAGTATCTTTATATATGAAGTACGATGTGAGTTTTAAAGGGCGGCATTATATCCGTAACTAAATGCCTAAGTCTACCGGAATCTTGTAATACGGAGAGCTGGTAAGCATTTTTGAGTAGAATAGAATAGACATTTATTCGTAAAAAACATACAAACTAAACGCAACACAATAATGACATGGACAAGATACCTGTTTTCAAGAAATGGTTCCAACTCGGCGTAGAAAGCGGTCAGCGGGGCCTCAGTACAGTACTTCTTATGATACTTTAATACAAAGAGGTAAACCTTGATGAAGGGTAATATTGGGGCTAAACCGAGTTACGATTTCTAAAGTAGTGATTTTTTTCTTGAAGCGTTTTGAAACATTTAAAAATGTTAAATTGAATATTCAAGAAGTCAAAAAATAAACGGTCGTTTAGTCGGGCCTAAAATTGAGTCAAGTTATTGCAAAAGTATGTTTGAAATGGAAAAAAATAAATTAATCGTTAGGTACTTAGGTATGTATGTTACAAATGTTTGATTATTTTTTTACAGTCGTGGACATTTTAATGATATCCCAGTAAATTTAAATTTCCTTTTTTCAACCTTTAAACCTCCATCCAACCTTGGAACCTTCAGGAGTGGTGGACCACGTCCCAGTTCTCCACGTTCTACCGCGCCTGGAACCGCGTGGTGCACTCCTGGCTGCGGGACCACATCCACAAGCCGCTGGCTCCGTACACCGGCAGGGCCCTCGCCTACTTTTTGGTGTTCTTCGTAAGTATTTTCTTGTTATGTAAATGTGTTGTTGCCGATAAATTTCAGGTAATTATTTATGTTCATATTTAATGCTCCGTCGTTGTAAGGGTTCTTTTGCAAATCTACAATTAAAAGTCTGTGATGGCAAACCTCTGTATCTCAACGTCATAGGCGGATGATAACTTTTTGTTAAACATTTTTATTGTGTCGTTATTATTAGGTAGATATAAAGTTGAACGTCATACATGTCTTAAAATAATCATTATTTCCCAAAGTTCTTTATTTTACGTTCATAAAGTTACCGGGTAACTTAATTATCGGTCGAGAAAGACGCCGTGTCTCATGTATCGCGACGTGAACAACGAAGTTACGTAAAAATATTGTAGGTATCTTTTTGCTTTCCATCTTTCTAAAATTATTAAGACACGAGACGACGTAGCAAAATGCGATAAAGAAATTGGAGATCGAAGACTGCTTCAGGAATAATACTGTAGAACTTGCTTGCCGGGTATATTTAAGGACTAATTGTTCAGAGTTGAAACGATATTTTAATAACGATTGCTTTATGTTTGTTAAGAAATGGGGCGTTTAACAAAACGTTAGCATGTAGATACGATCATGGGTTTTGAGCAGATCTAGATAAAATTAAAATAAATCGAAGTTTATAAAAAAAGTTATTTTCACTTCTCAGGCTCTAAAATGACTCACAATTGGCTTGTATAGCCGGACTAAAGTGATGTATTTAATCTCTAGGGAATAAAACTACACTTTACTCCCTAGGGACTAAAGTACTTTTTCTTTTTAATTTACTTTGGAAACCCTTAAACTGCCAATCATCGCCTTTTTCAGTGATTGTATATGGATCATTTTTCTTGCAAAAAATATAAATTAATCGATTTAATTTCACGATTAATGATTACAAATATGAATCTATTTAAATATATAAGGGATAAAATCTATTTTATTAGGCATGGTCCAAATAGTTTTCAAGTTTGTATCTGTTGGCTAAATATGCAAGCATTTAAACATCACGGTGTTAATGAATGGAGGATTATCGCCATTTTCAGAGATTGTGTATGGACCATTTTTAGGCCGTGGAAATAACCTCAAAATGCCAACTGTGCAAAATTATTAAAAAAAAGATTTAATTTCGTGAAACACGATTAATGATTACTAATATAAATATATTTAAATATATTAGGGATAGTTCTATTTTATTAGGCATGGTCCAAATAATTTTCATGTTTGTATCTGTTGGCTAATTATGCAAGCATTTAAACATCACGTTGTTAATGAATGGAGGATTATCGCCATTTTCAGAGATTGTGTATGGACCCTTTTTTAGGCCGTGGAAATAACCTCAAAATGCCAACGGTGCAAAATTATTACAAAAAGAGTTTTTTTTTTCTCGCATTCGAAGTGAAAAGTAGAGTGTTTAACTCGAGACTAAAACGCCATAATGACACTCGAACTTTATCCACCCTCGCTTTGCTCGGGTGGATAAATATCTCGTGTCATAATGGCTTACTTTAGTCCCTTGTTGAACAATCTACTATTATTAATGACGCAATTAGGGGGGATGTGTATAATATGATACCTGAAAGTAAATAATTCCTAATCGTATCCGAGTGACTGTTAGCGACATCTATCTATATACGTACCTACTCAATGACCGTATTCCCCACGAGCCCGCCAGTTGCCTCCCCAACTATCATGAAGGTGGAAGCACTGTGCGTAATTTTATAAGAAAAAAATGTGTTTCTAATCCAAGGTACAGTCAGCCTTAAATGTGGTCTACCACCCTACGGTTGGAGTTCATTTCCACGTCATGATACAACAAGTTTGATTTTCCCTTGCAATAATATTATGACAATGACAAGTGTCAACCTTAGCGGTTATTAGATCTTACAGAAAATTTGTCAAAACCGGTTCATGTTTCATTATTGTTATTGGTTTAGTATGTAAGTAGTCTTTATATTAAGGGACTAAGTACAGTAATTTCTTTTTGTTTCGCTTAAATTATTTCATAATGACATTTTGAACGTCCATTATTTTCTAATAATATTAATGTTCCTTAGTATTACTTAATTAAGTATTAGCTTGTTATAAATTGGTTTATTTTTTAACTACCTATTGTTATCGACTTACTCGTATGTCAATTATTGTACGTACACCATAATTATGGTACATTGTAGTGATCCACACACAAATGTTACTTATCACCCGTAATACCTGTATAATACAGTGTGTCCCTGGATAAAGTTGACAAGTAAAGTTGCCCAGTGTTTGCTTTTCACTTAGTATTGAAAAAACAACTTGACTACATTTAAAAAAAATGAAAAAAAAGGGCAATTATGTTTAAAAACTTCGCTAATTCGTAATGATTCTAATAATGTAAGATGCCACTGAAAAACTTATGAAATAAAACATAAATGAATGATTTTTCGTGACATGAACATAAGGGAAAATTACAATAATTCAGATTAAAATTATCAATATCTTCAAAACTAATAAAAATCGCTGAACATACATAGGGGTCAAATCGAAAGCTTTTTAGCATCCCTATTAGTTTGTCGACGTTATCCTGGGACACCCTGAAGTAGGTATACTTTATACAATAAATATATCATTTTGATTTTGGATTTAATATGTGTGTGATGAGCGCAAGTATTTGCTCTCGAGTCTTGGATGTTTTTAGAGTTCCGATGTCACACAAAGAACCCTTGTAGTTTCGCCATGTCCGTCTTTCAGTCTGTCCGCGGTGTAGCTCAGAGACTCTGTAATTTGGCATAGGGTAAGAGCACCAAAAGATGAACGATTAAGCGACTACACCAACTTTAGACAGTTTATATTCAGTGAAAGTAACAAATTTCACCCTATTTAATTTTTTTATATGGTACAGTATATGGTCTAGATTGAAAATTACTATTATAAAGCTTGTTATTATATCTCCGTATTTTTCTAAAAATCATTGAAACCAAAAATGTACCGATTTGCCCAAAAGATGAACAGCGTGCCCTAATTCTGAACGGTTGGGGCCCAAAAGTTGAACTAACATAATAAAATACCTATGTCATTTAAATTCTTTTCATTTTTAGCAATAAAATGCGAGTTAACGAAATATTCTTTATTTTTTAATTGTTAACATTTATTTAATATTACTTACGTACATAAGGTTCCTATTTTTTATGTTATTTGTGTCATAAAAACAACGAATTAGTATTTTTTATCAATAATCATTAGCAAAACTACTTAGTTACTTATCTTTTTAAACAGATAAACCGACAAAAAGTGTTACTTTAACATTTATAATATTAGTAAACATTTCCATAAATACTACTAGTAAACTACTACTAGTGTTCATATTATAAAACTATGCCTAAAAGTTGAACGACTGAATTTACTTAATTCAATTTTAGGACACAGAATTTATGAAATGAACAAACAAAATCAATTAGGTGTTCACATATTGGAATAGAATCCAAAACATGAACTAGTAAATTTAATTCGTTCAAGTATTAGGCACACATTTTTTATTGAACAGTGATAGTTTTCATAGTATTTAAAACTCCAAAATCATTGGATTAGACATCAAAAGCTATGTTCATCTTTTGGTTTAAAGATACAAGAGCATTTAACGATCATTTTAAGTTTTAAATTTTCCATCTGTCATTTTGGTACGATTTATTAAGAAGCTTTAAAAAAAGTACGCCTTGCCTAGTAGCTGAACACCGTTCAAGTATTGGCTTAGGTATATATTTTTGAAACCATTACTTGAACGGCATATTTCTCGTTAACTAACAAGAAAAAAGAAATATCGTATAACTCCAATAAAAGAGTGATTAATCAAGAATACATACCAAGCAAATCCTTCTAAGACTGACAATTATTGAATTTTATACGTAATTAAAAGCTTAAATTTGGAGAGCACTGTCCTTAGCTATTTTCCCATACTATCGACGTTTTCGGCGGGAAGCTCCACAACAACGACCGATCACGGCCAAAAAGAATATAATACTATGTTAAGATTTAATGGAGGTGTAAGCAAAGAGTTGCTGTTTAAGAAAAATAAATTCCGAACTATGTAATATTTGTCACGATTTAGTTATGTGATTATTTCGATCGAGTGTTCAGCTTTTGGGTGTCGTTCATCTTTTGGTGCCCCTACCCTATATTTAAATTACGCCAGCATAAAAGCGAAATAAAATACAATTAAAGAAAAGGACATATTCTATAAATTACTTACGACATCGATATAAGTTATCATTATTAAAGGTCTTAAAAATAATTAATAATAATATGTGCAGATATAGTGGACCGTTTACGAAATATCGATCTAGAAAAGTGTAATTTCTGCTAGAGTTGCCAAGTCACCCCACGTGCATAAAAGTAACCTAGCAGGAGGGGTTACTTTTCTCTGCAGCTGAGTGTAATATGGATACTAGACAGCGATAAGCATACCTTCATAATAAAATAGAGAAATACATACTTAAATACGTAGAAATGTGTCATAGTTAAACATGTGAGGTGAGTGCAGGTGTCTGCGGCTGCGCACGAGGTGATCCTGGCGCTGTCGTTCGGGTTCTTCTACCCGGTGCTGATGATGCAGTTCGGCGTGCTGGGGGTGCTGCTTGTGCCTATCACGGCCTCCAGCGGCCGCCGCTTTCCCAACGTTATGAACCTGCTCATGTGGAAGTCCTTCTTCTTAGGAAACGGTCAGTTTTCGTCGAGAGATGATATATTGTAGGGTTAGGAATATTTTGATCCCATGTTTAAATGTATATCATAGACACGGTGTCCCCTTGATTCACCGACGCTCAATTCACAGAACGTAATACTTCGCAGAATTTTCGCTTCATAGAAAGCTATTTTCTGATGAACCCGTGTCGATTTCAGGTTATCTTAAATATCATTCACCTTGCAGGAGGAGTATAAACTTACTATGTGATGGTTACAAGGAATATTGCCGTTATAAACTATCCTAAGGTTAGGTTAGACTTGTAACCATCACATAGTTAGTTTATACTCCAATTTGACATTATAAACTTTAATAATGTAATTAATACCAACTCCAGATCGTTTATTACGACAATATTTCAATAAAACAATAGGCAAGACCAAAGCGGAAATGTGTCGATTAAAATTCCACTTTGGCAACCCATTTGTTCCCATTCGCATGATGACGGCTCCCCGAGAAAGTGATACATTGGCCGATAAGATGGAGGTCAGGGTCGGGTTTAGCTTTAATTTTAACTCTGTATCAAATAATATTGCGATAATTCCTATCTGCTAGTGTTTATCGTACGCTAACACCTCATAGCTGCTTTACTAAATCAATTCAGACAGAACGGCAGAAATGAATACTACGAAATGCGAGGGAATGAATAGAACAAATAACACGCACACGTATAACGTCAACAAACGATAACTTGTTCGACTACAATGTTCCGATATTGTTATCATAACATTCGTACCTATCACATTTGTTTATGCCCACCAATCAGCGGAAGTTAACAATGCAAATAAACAGTGCGATGGACCAGAATTCTGCGCTCCTTACAGACGTATACAAAGTGACTATAATATTGCTAGCAATGTTAGTGTTTTATAATTCCGATTACTACCTATATAAAATACATACTAACATCAAAAATGTCTAAAGATGAAAAATATCACTTCATTATTTCGATATTTTGCTTTGAATCGCAAGCAACGCAGTAAGTACCTACCATCGCAAAATATCAAAATAATGTTGGTAGGTATTATATTTTCGATGCTTGGATATTTTTATGTGTAAATAGAACGATGTTTACGTACTATTCGGAGCAATCAAATACTAAAAATACACGACATGAAATCTGATAAATGTAGCCATTGGCACTTGTCTGCTAGTCAGCTGCGTCAAAAATCATTTAGCACGCGTCCGGAACCCCGCAAAAGTAGGTAGGTTAGGTTCGTTAGGTACCTATCTTTAGATGCCCGAAAGGCAAACTGTCCAGAATTAGGAACCCGTCAGGCAGGGATCCGTCGAATAGAAGTGGGACAACAAGCAGTGGGTCCACGAGTCGGTACCGTTCCACAGCCGATGATGAGCGGGAAGCGAGTAGTCATCAAAGATCGACTTTTAATATATGTGTACTCTTTTATTGACACGGGATCTAATGCCTTTTGTTTCGACAGACTAGTGGAGAAAGTTCTCGCCGGCTGTAAGAAGTCAGCGGGGAACTATTCACAATTAATACCTATACGTATCTTTTATTGATCTTTTGTCAATTTGTTTCTTGAGCAAAGCTAATCGCTTCCTCGTCAGCAGTGGGACAAATGCTAAAAGCCTATTTATTTATTATTGTAATCACGTAGTAATGATGTCCTGTGAACAGGTATTCTCTGGAGCCTGTACCCGATGGAGTACTTCGCGCGCAAGAACTGCCCGCCGGCGGACACCGACAGCTTCTTCGTGCCGAAGTCCTGGACGTGCCCAGAAATTGTTCTCAAACCCAATTGGACCTTCCATAATCCGTTCCAAATAAATTATTGAGAAAATATCAGTGTTTATCTTATACCGAAAAAAAATATCTACATTACGATTATAGTACCTACGAACCCTGAAGAATAACAACAAGTGCGAGTCGGACTCGCGCACCGAAGGTTCCGCACCGCCGCACAGTAGGTATTATTAAATTCCGATTTGAATTCTATTTCGAATCGAACCAGAGCGAATCCAACTCGAACTTGACCATTTTTGTATTTGTTGTTATTCTTCAGGGTTCGTAGGTACTATAATCGTAATGTAGAATATGGTTTTACTTTCAACTCGATACGTCCACACGGTCCCGAGATATAGACGACGCGCTGGCCTAGTTGGTAGTGAGCCTGCCTACGAAGCTAGCGGTCCTGGGTTCAAATCCCGGTAAGGGCAGATATTTGTGTGATGAGCAAGAATATTTGTTTCTGAGTCATGGATGTTTTCTATGTATTTAAGTATATATTTCTCTATATAAGTATTTATATCGTTGTCTAGTACCCATAGTACAAGCCTAGAGCTTAGTTTGGGACTAGGTCAATTGGTGTGACATTGTCCCCTGATATTTATATTTATATAGCGTCTCGACAAACGGTCGGACGGACGGACGGACAACAAAGTGATCCTATAAAGGTTCCGTTTTTTCCTTTTGAAGGACGGAACCCTAAAAACTAATATTTAAAAAAAAGAATAACAAAAAAAACAAATAATGCATAACAAAAATTATACATCGTAACATACACGTAAAAAACTTGAACTTGCGAAAGAATCAACCAAAGACCATCCGCAAGGAAAGATTCTATATTTTATTGAAAAATACAGGGGCGTTTGAAAGATACATGCATTTTACAGGTCATTTTTAATGCTAATGCCTTTGCCCGTGTACCTACTCATGCCTATTGAATGAGTTTGAATACTGAAAAAGGAACGTTATTAAAAGTAAAAGAATAATAATGTGAATATGATTTTATTGCGTACAAATAGGATATAACAATATTGCTGACAAATTTTGTAATTCGTAAATGTTTTTTTTGGTTTCAACTCACTAAATTTGGATTAAACTAAGGCCGACGTGAATATGCAAGCGTGTCAAACACCACCAGTACCATTCGTTAAATTTCATATTTTATAACATAGGCGGAAGAAATAATACAAGACTTAATCTCAGACTAATAATACAATCTTTTGTGCAATTGCGCAAAACTATGCGATGCATCTCAGGCGCAATCAAATCCACTCCTATACAATGGCTACCAGCTCTAAGCCACATACCTCCGCCACATTTAAGAAGACAACAAGCCCTTCTGCATGAAAGCAACAAGATAGCCAGCAGACCAGAATTGCCGGTCTTCCACGAGTTCTCTTCTCCCCCGCGGCATCGTCTAAAATCTCGGCATCCTCCTTATCAGACAGCCCAGAACCTCCTTGCCTATCAACCTACGATCAAAAATCAATGGAGCGAAGAGTGGAAGGCTAATCCGCCTATAGCCTCACTCTCAAGCTATGATCCAACCAGGAAACCTAACGGTTTTTCTGCCCCAAGAAGAGAATGGTGCCAGCTGAACAGACTGCGAACGGGACACGGGCGAAGCGCCGATTATCTGTTCAAATGTGGATGGAGAGATTCACCGGCGTGTGACTGCGGTGCCCCCGTGCAGACTGTAGACCACATTATAAAGGATTGCCCTATCCGAAAATATGATGGAGACCCTCAAGATCTGTTCACCCTTACTGATAACGCGGCCCAATGGGTGAAGAATTTGGATATAAAACTATAGTGCATGTGCTTGACTCGGCTTAATAAAGCCATACGATTAAATAAATAATAATCTCAGACTAAACAACGAAGGCTATCCGGATCCCAATAAGGTGAACGGTAATGATGTGAACGAAACACTCGAATATTCACTCGCCTTCCGACTACTAAAACCGAATAATAATGGCAAAACAAACATCAAAATTACTGCTAATATTACGCTATTCAATTCAGGGACCTTTGTCTCACAAACAATACCTACTTGATATCTTGTGAAATACTATACAGATGGGCCCTCTTACAATATGGCATCTAACCACGAGACTAGGCACGTCGGCACCACTTAATAAATGAAATTTCTCGGCAAAACAATTAAATATATCAGCAATAGATAAAATCCAACACCTCTATGACCGATAATCGAATTCCATCCAACACTTAATTATCTAAATATAACTCAGACCTGCCAAGTTCTGTTAAACTGCTTACTGACTGATTTAGTCACACGGAACTTGGCAGATTTCAAGCGATATCCTGGTGTTCCACAGATTGTACCCGATTAAATGTATGTATATTTAATATAGATATGCTCAGATATAACATTACATTCAATTGGATGTACTCTTACTCTTAAAACCTGTAAATGCACTAATAAACCAAATCAAAGGCAGTTTGTAACAGATATGGCAACATACACTACCTAAAATTATGTACTATAATAACAGATACAAATATACCGAAAATCTCTAAAACTAGCGCCTGCTTGCACCAGAGATCTACGAGATGTACTCGTATATCTCTAGTGTACGAAAGCCCGTTTTATATGTATATTATCTAGAATAGAAAACCGTCAATATGGTAAGATTTACATATTTACGTATAAAAATATTACAGACCGTGATTGAGACTGCGTCGGTAACGAAAATATGAGCCGCAAAATTCTATATTCTAGGCTAACAATCTCAACACTCACGGGGAAAAATACTCGCCCTTTAAATAACTGCATGTATTTAAATCAGAGAGTAACTGTAAAAATACTGAACAAATTTCGACTTAGCTTGTGGTATTTTTGTTTTCTAAAGTTCCCATAAGATCCACAAATTAGGAAGTCGTACAAAACACAATAATTTACTACAACAGGTAATTTATGAATCTTTTGGGTTCCTCTGGCAAAAGTTACTACCTTTAAAAACAATAACTGATGGCCATTTTGGACCTAAGTTCATTAGCAACAAAACACAACAATTTACATGAAAATTAGTTAAGCATTATTGAAGTTATGCTCTGAAAAAGTTATAATTGTATGAGCAAAAGACGGGAGGGCGAGTATTTGCCTGTGAGTGTATAACTAATGAACGGCAGCGAATAAAAACAGTGAATCATATAGTTAATTATAAAATATCTAAACATCATTTTATTACAAATCGATTCTTAAATGCTCTCACAATTAGGTAGGTGCTTACTTACAGCGCAGATGCTTTTAGTATGTGGGGAATACCGCTCGTCAATCATTGTCGCCCGTGCGTCAGCCGTCAGCGAGCGACCGCATGATGACGAGACTCCGGCTTCCGCGGCCCGCAACTATAAAGGTCTTCTTTTGGCGTCACGGATTCCAAAAAACGATAACTTGTACTAGTCAGCTTTAATAGCTTGGCAAAAAAGAGTTTGTGACAGAGAGTAAAATAATCTCAAGTGGCCAACACCACATTAAGAAGCTGATTTCAGTTGCGAGCAAGTTAAACTGCATTATTGCGTAAGCATCTAAGGCTTGATTTCCCCCTACGCTGACATCGGTCGCTGACTTCGGTCGTGCGTACGAATATAATTATGGCAAATCCGCCGCGGACGTGAGCGACGTGAGCGTCGCTGTGCGGTCTCCCATAGAACATGGTGTATATTCATACGCTCGACCGACGTCCGCGACCGATGTCAGCGTAGGAGGAAATCAAGCCTCAATAATATGGAATATTCCTCGAGTAATATTATCGACAAGCTGAATATATAGTGATCAAACAAATAACATAAATATTTAATTGAATATTTACATCCTAAATAATAAAAAATACAATTATAATTATCAGAAGCAGAACAGTTAGTGTGCCCAATACAATAACCTAACCTACATCAAATGGATTTAAAACATTCCTGAAAATGTTATATGTTAATAACCAAAATTAAAATATCAAGCATATGTTGTGATACTATTAATATTTAATAAATTTCAGAATAATTATGTTGAAACATACACTAATTACAATAATGCAACATTTCTAATGACTAATACCGTATTATGTTTCACAATGCAACGCAAACTATGCTTTGTAGCAATGACTCACGCATAACGACGTGGCTATCAAAGGTTGGGGCCAAACTAGGGCAGTCTAATTGGCACCGTATTGACCAAATAGGCGTCTATCTCTAATTCAAACAGGTTGGGTATCAAAAGTAACACAATACAGTGGCAGTTAAATTTTGGCCTCTATTTTCATTCACCTTCACTTCATGTAAGAGCATTTACAATTCACAACCCTTACAAACTAAAGAACTTAATTACGTCATATATAAATTGCTAAGACTTTTTAGAAAAATATAAATACTGTGCCAATACTCACACTACTACCAGTTTCCTAATAGCGATCGACTTCGGATTTTTATGAAACAAAAGTCACATATATAATGTAAGTGTAAGTGTGATAGCGATAACCAGCCGAACTCTATCAAGAAGTCGGAAGTACGTACTGCAACATTACTAAAATTTTGTGAATAATAATATTAAAGTGTAGTCTTAAAAAAGAGACAGCGTACAAAATTTTAATTGCCTTGCTTTATATGGCAGGTGTGCGGTCGAGATCCTTGAACAAAGAAGTGGACATCCTGTAACAGATAAATACTTTTGTCAAACATTTGTATTTTGGCCAGTGGAATATGAATTATTGACTCCTAGATTATGTGGTGCAATCTGCACTCGCCTCTCTGAGTGCGACTTTGAGACATAATTTCTTTCAGACATAAAAGCGAAGTAAAATCCAATTTATCTCCTTGATAATGGATCTTTATTCCAAAAGCTGCGTATTTTTTTTTGTCTTAGGGGCTTTACGAGGATAACACTGATTAAAAAAATTTATTGACATTTAAATTAGAATTTCATATAAATTACATGCCTTAACAGAAGTCATCACTAGTTTCCCTGTTTCTTAGTTCTAAGGACGTTCAGCAGTAACATATAAACCTATTATGAGCAATGAATTGAATCATAACCATTGTAAAATACTTACTGGTTTGTCATATGTTTGTATATGTAGTACGGAATAATTGTAATATTTACAATTGAAGGGCTGTTATCTATGAGTTTAGATATCTCCTTATCCTTCAGTCCAACTACGGACACTGTGTTTATTTCCAGTAACTGATGATCAGTGAGCATGCCATTCCGCGCCGCAGATGAATCCTTTACTAATCCAACCACTTTCCCATTTTTGAAGTGAAAGCCAACATGACCGATGGAGTCCTTGTGCAGTATAATTGTCCTCTCGAAAGGTCTAAAACAAATTATTCTTATAATATTTGCAACACATGGAAGTACTCCAATTTCAAAGCTTTTTGATATTTAAGTATTTACCTGTCACGAACTGCACATGTAATTCCATTAGTCGGTGCCTTTCTCAACAACTCATGACATTTGTCCATGGTCATGCCAGCGAGAGTCACATTGTTTATTTCCAGTATTTGATCTCCGAACCTGAGCCCCGCCATAGCCGCCGGGCTTCCCGCCGCCACGTAGCACGCAAACACTCCACTGTTGACAGAGTGCAGGCGCACACCACATTTGCCATCCTTATCTTTGCAAAGCACAACTTGCCTTATGGTTTGGTTAACAATTGATTTTTGAAGATTCACTGTTTGAGATGAAATTGGTGCAACGAGACCAGCACCTCGTGATTGAACCTGCAAATTGTTTACAAATATTTTGAAGAACTTGAACATTAATTTTCAAATAATGATAATTATTATAAAAAATAACATAACGTGACTAAATTAATAACAATTAACTTATTCGGCAGTGCATTCAAAATAAAACCGTTTTAGAATAAACTAAAAAACGGTGTTTTAAACCCGAGAAGGAACAGTATTTATTGTTAAGGGCAGTTGTACCCGCTTTTAAAAACCTGTAGGCCGTAATTTACCTACAGTGTCGTTAAGGCGAGACGGGGTACCGTTACGGGGCGAGGTAGGCATTTGCCTTACCGTACAACTTTATGCAAGGTTTCATTTTTTCATACTGGTACTAATTCTATATATTCACAGGTGAATTTATTTTCTCCTTAACGTCTACTCATTTTTAGGGTTCCGTAGTCAAGCTAGGAACCCTATAGTTTCGCCATGTCCGTCCGTCCGTCCGCAGCCTAGCTCCGAGACTCTTAGTACTGAAAAGCTGTAATTTGGCATGAATATACATATTAGTCTCGTCAACAAAGAGGTTTTTTTTTTTTAATTCTCGTCTACTCCAAACCTTGAACCTTGGTCTTTCAAAAATATTGCGATTAGAAAAATTACGCTTTATGCGCTAATTTTTGTTAGAGTCAAGTGTCGTCGTCGTTTCTTTATGTATGTTATTGTTTTTATGTTATAACGGTTATATTTAAAGCATAACTGGAAAGCGCAGCGATTATTGCAAAAGACGTCTGTTATCAATACTACCGACCGGCCTTTACCACTTTAAATTAATCTCATTACAAGTATGTCCCAATTGGCGAGTTTTTGGGAGTTCTGTAGGTTTTTTCTCAAGAGGTGGAGGCCTCAATCACTGCATTTATTTGGTCTAAAACCAGAGCATCCAGATACAATCGGAACTCTACCGCCAGCGGCAAAACCTTGCTGTATAATAGATATGACCCACCGGAGTCCTTGATGATTCTCCGTAAAAACCTCCTTTGGTGTGGAAAGGCAGCGAAATATACGAGCCAGGACTCGATGAACGCGAAACAGTTCTAGGGCTGCACGCCGTTTTGTCTTTATTCTCCATCGAAACACTTTAGGTACGTGATAACTGCGACACCCACACTAGCACTACTTTTTTACTAGAAGAAAATAAACTTTGATTTCACTATTGATCATTCTTGGTTTGCTAGATGTATCCCGTACCTATAGATAAAAGCGATGGGTCTTGACTTTGCCCATGCTGCCGAGTCTGAAGTCTTGTATCCCGCAGTGATTTCGCCAATACCAATTGGGTAGAGTAAATCAGTAAATAAACAATAAATCAAAATTAAAAGCCGGCTTTCAATCGGCCATCTCCCTCCCCGAAGGTTACCGTTTGGGTTACCGGACAAAAAAAACAACACACAATAAATATTCAATAAAAAATAATCAAAATGTTAATGGTTCTTGGCGTAATTTTGAGCGAGACTCATAATCATTCGAAAACAACCTTTTTACTTTTAATCGTAGTTTAGGTATAGCGCACAATAGCGGTTATTGATTCGGCAATTAAACCCACCTTTATAAGAGGTACATCAGCCATTGAGTAAAGCACCGCGTTTTTTGTTGGTTTGAGTATGTAGACTATGTAGAGCCTAAGATACAGCCAGGTATAGTTGCCGGCAAACTTCTTGAACACGTAACCTTGCTTGCGCAGAAGCGATTTTTAGGTTTCGTTGGGAGGGGGGCCGCGGGCGGCGGGAGGTGGCGGCGGGGGAGCACGCACCATTGGTCAATCAGTTGACGTTTGCGTCCCGCACCGCGTCCACGTCTGCCTCCCGAGTACACTTGCGTGCACTGATAAAGCCGATTGTTATCATTAATTTTCTTGTTATAATTTGATATTGATTTTTTAATCAATTTGAGAATGATATTCATGATATTGATAATAGTCAAGAAACAATGACTACCTCCAGCTCCCCTGAACCAAGACCTAGTACCAGCGCTGGTATTGACTTAATGGAAGGAATATCCTTTTTAGTTCAAGACTAATCTATTTTAAATAGTTTCCTGTATTTTTAGTGTTATTCTAATAATAATATAAACATTTTTTTTTCACTTGTGTATCATTTATCCTAAGATTTGAAAATATTCTGTAACAAAAATTAGGTACTTTTTTTTGCACGTATGTGTACGATGCGCGAACTTTCCCCCACTACCTCGCCTAATGTTCAAGAAGTTTGACGGCAATTATAAGTGATTCTCTCATTGACGGCCGGATTAGTATGCCGCGAGTTTAACTTATCACTTCAGAGCGTTCAAACCATGTTCAAACACAATTTAAGGGGTGCATTCTCAGTAAGGTGGCATTACCCGTCGTAAACCCGCTCGTATGACTTCGGTCCCTCGATCGACCGTCCGATAAGAGCCGGTTTTCAGAGAATAATGCACCTCTAAACCAAAAACTTACAGGTATACATTTGTGACATGATGCATAGTGTTCCAAACGGGGCACGATACCTAGGGGTACGTATTATAATACCGAAGTTCAAAAGACCGAATTTCATAAGGCCTAGTAACGGAAGACCGAATATCAAAATATCGAATGATTATTTTACCGAAAATTCGTGTTGCCTGCACTTTCCTACAGCGGGCGAGGGTTGCCCTCCCTCCGCGCCTTCGGCTTTTAATATACATTCTAGGGGTAAGGCAGACAAGAGCACGTGGAGTCGGAGCTCAGCCAATTCGGTAATTATTTTTTTATCTGTATACCTGGCATCAAATGTAGGTATATTAATCTTCGGTCAAACGTACTTTCGGGATTTTAATCATTCGGTCATTTGAAAATAGATATTTCAAGCTTTGGTCAAACGTACTTTTGGAATTTCAAACATTCGGTGATTCGGTCATTTGAAAATAGGTATTTCAAGCTTCGGTGTATCGGGTATCGGCATTTTGTACTATCGGTATTTTGATTTTCGATGTGTTTATTTTCGGTTATTTAAAAGTAGGTATTTTGAACTTTCGGGATTATAATATGTACCCATACCTACCTTTTGACATACGAGCTAGGTGACGTTAGATTTATCTTAGCGTCGCGTGTGTAACTAGGTACTTATATAAATAAAATCCAAAATGGCGGATATACAACCTAATAATGTATCTTTAAAAAAACCGTCAACTCTTTATCTTTACACTTTCTGAATTTTCTGATACACTTCGACATAGGATCTTTAGTATAATGACTCGTCTTAAACAATCAGCTGTTCGAATGAGCAGAGAGGTAAGTGTGCATAGCGCAACCTCACGATGTTTTTCCTTAACCGTAAGAGCATCCGATTCTGATACAGTTATTTCTCCTCGCGGTTTAAACCGCTAGTGCGCGCACTGTGCGCTATCCCTAACCAAATAACAGAAAGTTGAAATACAGGCCTCATTAGTCAGTACTGTCAAATAAATAAGAACTATCAAAAGGTTGACAATACGATAACACGTCAAAGAAGCGTCAAAGTGTAGTCTTTGCGTCAAAGGCGATATGGATTTTACCTAGTAGAATAGAGGCCAGGCATCATCACAGCAGAGCTAACACAATGATGAATTGATGACGGAAACTGTTTCCCGCCTAAACAGGTAACCTCTTCTTCTTTGCCCCGCGGCGACTTCAACAGCTACTTCCGCGGGGATATTGCGTTTTCACAATGAAGTGATTTAGCCAGTGTCATGTATATATAAGTATAAATCAATATAGCAGTAAAATAGACGTCAAGATAGTTTTAACCTCTGCACTACTGCGAGTCCACTTGAAACGAGAATTAAGATGCCAGATACACGAAATAAGTCGAAGTCTTCTAATACTGTGTAACAGAAAGGCATAAAAAGCACAAATCACTATCAGAAAAGAACTTAACACCTAAATACACAAAAATACAAAGCTAAAACAAATTTACACATCCGCCGTCTTTGAACATTGCAAATGGCCCCCCAGGTGACCTTTAATAAGCCTTAAATTGATACCATAGACACAAGTCAAGTAAAATAATATGTATAACCTGATAACCACGTAAGTAGAGGCGTGTATTTAAAGTATAGACTAATTTTACAATAAAAGCTGCACTTACTGAGGGAGGTTGTATTGTATAGCAAGCTTATAGGCGTTTTTCTGTTGCTTATAGGTAAACAAAGGTAAATAAGAATATTACGCCACAATATGAAGAAATTATTACTTACAAAGAAATGAACTTTTGTTTGTATAATAATAAAATATTAATTTAAACTTGAAACACAAAATCTTTTTTCCTTCTACTACAACTATACATATAAACCCGAAATAGTGTCCATTTTCTTTGTATATGTTATAATAATTATGTTCAAAGACTGCAGTAGTAGACTGCCCTAAATCATGACTATGGATCGGAAATTCCAATACTTATTTACACATAGGTAGTTGGTGAATTCTGAGATAAAGCTAAGTAAATATGGAGTCAGCAGTCGCGAGGCGTTCGTACAAGCCGATTATTTACGGCTTTACCAAAAATTCCTATGCATAAAGTAGGTATACAAACAAAACGTAAAACCGACACACGCCATACACCTTTTTTTGCTCCGGCTTGTCTATTTATTTACGTGACGCTTCGCCACTGGGAGTCAGCTACCTACTTAAGAAAATATTTTAAATATTATAATAATTTCCGGGATTCTCAGATTGTGCAAAACGTCACAAGAATATAATATACTTATTGCAAAAATATGTGTCAGACAAGGACGGCCATTCAAATATTCGCATTATTACTATGCATGTTGCCATTAGGCCCGTTGCTGTTACTATGAGTCTCGCTATCTCATATAAATGATACCCCATGAGTCATAATTATGTTGTGAAATAAGTTTTATTCGATTTACTCTCATGTTTCCTGAAAAGTTCAAATGTGTCAGATTCCTTTTTATACAACTGCATTTGAACATTTTATTGCATCTATAAAGGTTTTGAGAAAATCGGAATTCGACTTTAAAAGGTCATATTCACACTGATCTATCCCTTCATAAAATATATAAATACAGTTACTAACAGTACTACTAGTCCCTTGAATGCCCTTGATAGTTATCAGAAATCTTAACTATTCCTCCCTACCAAAAATCTACATTTAAAAAAAACATCTATATTGGTTGAGCAGTTTAACCATGAAAGCATAACAAACGGATGGCCAGGAGTTACATTCCTTATTTGCACCTTACGCAAGTCATTATTGTCAGATGTAAGTGCAATAGATACAATGTAAGGGACAAAGACAGTAAAGGTCCAATACTGTACAAGTTTTTAAGAAATAAGAATATCCTTTAAGTTAAATTACACAACATTGGAAAATATATTCAGTGCTAATTACACTGTATTGAATTTTGCATTTTCAAAGATAATATATTTTAGTTGAAACTTAAATTTTTAATTATTTATTTTTGTGTGACGTTTTTCACCACACTATTATTAGGACAAAAAGCCTGTAGGCATTGACCTTTAAAAAAGTGATATGACAGTACTCCTCTAGTCATTCATAATTTCAACCACCTAAAGACGTAGTGTCACAGCGTAAAATGGTAAGGGTATTGTGATGTGACAGAACGCCTTACGACGTAAGATGCCGATGCATGTACTGATGTACTAATGTAGTACTGTCCATCGACATGTTAACATGAAAATCCATTATCATTAGCTTTTGTGCATATTGCAATAGAGCACAGCAGACTAAATTATCATGACACCAACAATGATATTAAGCAAAGACAATCAGGATTCAATAATAAAACAATAGAGAAAAACATAGTATGAAAAGAACCACTGGTTAACAACTTACTGTTTGCACACGATACTCAGGCATGTTGGCAGCTATGACATTCTCAGTAAACTCAAGTCCCATGTATTCTCCCAAGGCAGGGTAATACGTCCCAGTAGGTGAAGGCGCCGAGGGCGCCCTGACCGCAGGAGCCGCTGCGTAACAGTAGGAGGGCACCGCCTGCTGCTGGGACAGCTGGGCTTGCACCATGTTATCCACCTTCATATCCTCCAGTGACGGGTACAGAGACATCTTAACACTGTGTTAAAAAATAAAATAGACTGGACTATACGAATAACTCACCTCATCACTCGTCAAATAACGGTATGCTATACCTACTTAAAGGAAAGTACCAGTGACCTAAGGTCAAGCAAAGTTACTAAACTGATTAATCGTCTATCAATCAAGATAACTGCGTACCCACCTACCTTATTACACCACAAATCAACTATGACAAAATCCAAATGACGACGTTCACAAGAGTACGAAAGAACTAGAAATACAAATAATGGAGTACCAAACAGGATATACAATATAATATAAACACGGAAAGTCGGAAAGTCCGCCCTGAATCACAATGTAGATAGATACGACACACACATAGACATACCTTAATAATCTGTGACACACACACACAAACGATTCGTTCGTCGTATATGGTCGTATACGTCACAGATTATAAGGGTATAGGTAGGTATACGTACGTGTACATAGACAGCTCTGTCTGGCTCTGTCTACGGTCGTACTCGTCACAGATTATAAAGTATGTCTAAAGATTATAACTACGCTATGGCTACGCTACAATAGGTATGCTATTTGCTATGTGGTATGGTCGTAAACATAAATATACACTCCATTCCCCGATTCTCAAAATGATAGAGATCAGTTCACATACGAGATAATTATCACATTATAAGGGTATGTATGCTAGACAACTTCCATAACGATGTCAATGTCGAAAAATGTATATATTATAGTCTATGATGTCATGTCATGTACGTGTCATGCCAACCAAAGAAGACCTACAAAACATAAAAACCAGATACAGATAGATTTTTATATTTTTATGTAAGCTAGTAATAAACATAAAAAATATACATTTAATATATGGTCGAACAGAGAAACTCCTTTTTTTAATCGTTTAAAAATGGCTTAAAATACCTGTGCTTATTCTTTTGTTGTTTTTTTTTACAGCATAACAGCTATAGCTATCTTGTCGTTGTCGCAAGGTATGAATAGGAGCTGCTAACCCCTCTGTTGTTGTGGAGAAATTAATAATAATCGATATCGGTACAATTTTACAAAGTTGTCAATTGTGACACCTGTCATTCCAGTACTAATTATAAACCTTTTCTTGGGTTTGAGGTTATGTTTTTTACTGAAATGAAATGACGGGTGTGAGGATTGACTTCTACATTAGTTTTGATTATAATTGAACATTCTTTCTTAACAGCAGGTCAAGGATCCGTTGAATATGAATATTTGTTTACCGGAGGGGTGCATGTTCGTGGGAGTGAGAGAAATAATCGATATCGATATCGGTACGGTCTCTCAGAGAGGAAACCACTTCGTCAGTCAGCTACAATCTCATTTAATTACATTAACACTTAGTAAACATACCAAAAAAATAATTGAATACAATAAAGCTTACACATTTTTTTTATATACAAGATTAACTTAACTAATGCGGGGCTTAAAACACGTACAGATAGGTAATTCCTAATCTAAACGAGATTCATCAAAACGTGCATCGATACCTAATAATAATGAAACGTGCTGCCCGGCATTTAAGCACAATATTATGTTCGTAACGACTATTTACCTTGCTTCATTCGCGTCTTTTCCATTCATTTTTAAACCACATATGATGTTTTGAAAAACTTGAAATTATATCAATTAACATGTGCACACATGATGTCAAAACTTCGATTATTTAGCCCTAGATTTCAAAATATGCCACCAATTTTACGTAAAACCTTATATTTTTCTATTTTTTTTTCTTTTTTTTTCTGGCATAGAGAAGGCAAACGAGCGCACAGGCCTCCACACCAGGCCAGGATTATATTCTCCATGTAATAAAGAAAATACAGAAAAGCATTCTAGGGTATTGTTTCCCTCAATTCGATCCGATGTCCTGAGTGCTAGTTGCAGCCTTCCATTCCACCACGCCACACTAGCAATTATTGCATTGTTGCTACAAACTTGCACGCTAGATAAAAATCACACAGGTTGTGACTGACCAAGAGCACACCCAGTCAGAATTAATAAAAAGGTTTAAAGAAGAAGCAAAGTCCATGAAACTTTAAAGTTAAAAAAAAACTAAACCTATTGTTGCATTTTCCCGAGAAACGTAATTGTATAAAAAGGTAGCTGGTCTGCTTTTTTTCACACGCATAACAGGCACAAAACGTTGAATTTCTAAAACCAGTCCGCCATAACATACAAAAAGCTGTTGCAATGCATCCCATACGTTTCTATGCTTTGTTATTTGTTCTTTAACTTTTTCTGACCATCTTTACGCACCAGAATAAAAATGATGATTATACAATGAGTTTGTACGACTGGCAACATTCATAAGATGCGTTCCGAATTACGCATACATTGCCGGCTTAGGATTTCTGGCTCCTAAAACTATTCTATATAAACATAAAGTTATGTTTACATTACATCCGTCTTCCGTGAGCTATGTCCGTGAGCCATGCAATCCTAAATGCTATTGAAGTATAGAACATTCTATCACGTCTTCATAAGAAGCATTGTGACGGGTTTTATTTAAAACGGTATTAACTATATTTACTATTAAGTTTGTTCTATTACGGAGCTGAAGACTACGTCGACTACGTGTACTATGAGTGATTCGAACGAAACGTTAACCTTTTTTTTGACAGCCGCTGTCATTATCATACCATTCATACCTCATAATCTGTGGTCATTATTGTTGACTTAACAGTATTTTCTTCGATGAACATTTTATTTTAGAGAAATAAGAGAAGATTGTATCTCGTATGTGTTCAGGGGTTTATTGTTTTTCTTGTGGGTTTAAAGGAATAAAATACATAACTGTAGAATAAGTAAACGACAACAATATAAGTTATACTATATGCCATGGAAACTACATCGAAAGCCCGAACGCCAAGGTTGTAGATTTATATCGAAGGAGTTATTTATTACTGTCGGGTTAAATTATTATTTCTGTTGTTGAAGTACATTAATGAAAATATATATATTTTTTTAGTCGCTGTCGCGAATGGGAGCGTCAGAGACGCAATAAATTTAATGAAGCCATTACGAAATTGGGTGAGACCGTACGTGACATCAATAAAACGAACGATACCTCCGAAAAAGACAGTGATAATGCCCTCCCTAAGGTTGAAATTGTCCTTAAAGCCATTGCATGCCTAACAAACTGTGCACAAGAAAAAACACAACTGAGTAAGTCAAACGGAAAGGTAACATTGCATATAAACATAATCATTATTAAACTAAAGTGCACACAATCTATGATATTTTAGATTTTTGCATTTTTCGGTATTTAATTTTCTCATTAAATAAGGCCACAGTTAGTTATGTCCCGGCCAATATATTTCCTCAGTAGAAAAATCAATATATTTCCTCAGTAGGTTAGGCTTCTTTGTATTAGGGGTATTCATACTAATAAGTATAAAACATGTAACTAGTAATACATTACTACAAAAAACTAAAATTACACCTCAGGAGCCTGCCCGACCGATTGCTGAAATACTATCTATACAAAAATTATCATTATAATGTTTTTGTAAATATTTGAAGCTCGGCTGTGACCCTGAAAATTCATAATTGTAATAAAACTAATTGGTATACATGATTTATTTGTACTACAGTGCATAGGTGTGTATGACTTGTTATTTGATTTTAGAGGCAGAAATCCTAGCATTGCAAGTTAAAATTGAAGCAACCAGTATTGACAAAGGACCAAAAATAGATGTATCAACTCAAGTGTATACAAGTTTTCATAAAAAAAATCAAAGTAAGTAAATCACTATTTTGCAATACTATTTCAAGACCTGTTCTCAACACTTTCAATACCAACATTGCTACAAGTGCTACTGTATAGCCTGTAGACGCTTGTGTCTGTAACACAATGGTAGTGAAATACCAGATTGCCCAATGCACCACATTCATTTAATATTGCATAATCATAATACCAAATTCTGTATAAAATTTTAATAGAAAATATGGTAGTATAGGAATGCTCTATGAAATAAATGTGGTGCATCAGGTAATCTGATAATTTCGCTTCTATGGTGGTGTGGCCACAACAAGGGTCATTTCCAGGACATGAAGGCTTTCCCGGAAATGAAGCCGCGGCAAGCTGGCAAGGGAAGGGTCCAAGGGCGCACACGTTAAACCCGAACCATTCGTGGCTGAACAACAACGCCCTAGAAAACTACAAAGTTCTTCATAAAAAGACTTGACCAGAGCTGGATCAAAAAACTTTGGAGACTCAGCAGTAGACAACTTCAATACATTATTGGAGTGTTTACCAGGCACTTTGGGGTTAAACAGCTCCTAGCAAAGATTTATGACAACACAAATTGTAGAATGTGTGGCGGAGAGGCCGAGACAATGAAACACTTATTGTGTGAATGTGATGCCCTCGCCGGAGTAAGAATGAAAATCCTCAGTGGTGGCTACCCAGAACTGAATGATTTTAGGCACCATTGTGCTCCACTATCCTCATTTTGGAAAGGGTGGATGCAGAATTGGATTAAGTTCTAAAATGAAAAAAAGAAGGGGTAATTACAAAAAAATATCCCATAGGGTCGAAGTGTATGCGTAAGGCCCCCACCAAAAAGATAAAATAAGAAGATAAGGTCTGATTACCGTTTGCTACAATCAAATATTATAATGCCTTTTATATATTTGACTAAATCTCATTTGGTCTTACTTCCAAAATGCCCAAATTCCCAAATTGACTTATTTTCAATACAATAAAATGTCATAATAACATTTACACATTACATCTGATTTCCAAAATGTATAATTGGTAAAATTGAATTATTACTAAGACTGAAGGTGAAAATGAATTACTTTCATAATTACCTAAATTCAAAAATTCCTTTTGTTGACAGGTCCATACTAAATGTGACAGGTCCATAATACCAAAACTTAACCACACAGTATTTTTAGTGTAACATATATCTAATTTTTAAATAAATACTACACTTTATCAGAGTTGGTTTAGCAATTTATGACTATTATACTTTTTTAAGGGGTCCAATAAAAACTGTCCTTATGAGCGAGTCAAGAATTTTAGGGTTCCATACCTTAAAAGGAAAAAAGGAACCCTTATAGGATCAAATGTGCCTTTGTATGACTGTTCCACCCTCTGTTCCACCCAATTTGCTCTGAAACCGCTAGACTGATTGACTTGAAATTTATATATTTTCATAAATACTGAGTTTTAGGTGTTTTGACAATGTGAGATTTTGTATGAAAATAATTTGAGTTTTTGAGTTTTTGGGAAAAGGTATAATTGAATATTTATAAAAACACGATAATGTCAAGTTTTAGACATTTTGGGAAATGGTAGAATTGAAAATTTATCAAAACGCGATATGGTCTAGAATGTCTACATGAATTATAGTCATATTAAGAATACGGTAAGTTAAGAAGTAGGCATAAGTCATTTCGAGCTCTAGACATTACGAGAACATGTTGGCTTTGCGACATTCTAGGAATATGGTATTATGATTTTTGGTTGTAGCTAACTGGAATCTTAGGTCGGCCATTTTTACCTATTTTTGTGCAAAAAAGAATAAATAAATAAATAAATATCGATATAGCTATATACAATAATAGAAAAATCAAACAAGACGTTTGGTGACTATAGTATATAATAGCATATGTAGGTACTCATGCCATTACAAGTCGAATATAATCTAATCTCAGGCAAATCACCTCATTTAATCCCTCTTAGATAGGTATTCAACCTTAACTTATTATGAATAAAAAGTGCCTGGGGCTCTGTTCTACTTTGTAAAACCATATTGCTTTTGACATGTTATTGTATTGTCACTGTTATGATTGTTATTATTTACATCAATAACCCAGTAGCAGTAGCAGTATTTCTATTTGCTTTATTTTTGATATCGGCTTTTTCTTTACAGATGGAAAACATATTAAGTTATTGCACCAGAAATCAAAACACAATGCTTTTAAACAAAAGTCAGTTCTTACTACAAACGTCACATTAGAATCAAAAATGAAAAAAAATAAACCGCTACTAAATTATAGTACACCACCAACACTTTCAACATTATTACCCAAAACTGACTTAAATGAGAAGAAAAGTAAGTTTCTTTTTAATTTTGCTGTTTCTTGTCATCGTGTCTCATATGAAAATGTTATATAATTGGTCATTTTCTTTTTTAGGAACAGAAAATACAATAGTAGTTTTACCAGCAGCTCCATACTTATTTCCTCAGAGGCCATTATTCTTGCCAACAGCTGTACCACCTGCCTTTCTTATAGTGGACTCAAACATGTCATCTCTCAACAAAACTTCTGCGCCTATTCTTAACAGAACTGGTGGAGATACAACTAAAACTACAATGGTTAATATTCTTCCAATATCTGCATATTCGCGACCCTTATCAGCTACAAAAATTAAAAAGACAAATGTTAAATCAAAAAGTAACATTTCTAAAAGAATTAAAAGGAAATCCAACCCTTCCGAAAATGTTAAAGAGACCGTAAATAGAAGTAAAATACAAAAAGACAATAACGACCAATTAAAACCAACTACTGACGCGAATGTTGTCACTGTAACTAATGAAGAAGTAAAAGAAGTAACTATGCCTAAATGTACTAAACCTTCTAATTCTAAAATTACGAATACTAATAAAGATAGTAGCAGCATTCATATTCATAAAAAAAAAGAAAACGCTTGTGTCATACAAAAAGAAAAAGAAAAGGTTGTTAAAGAAATAGAGACACCCAATCAATCTGCAAAGCCTCCTGCTGAAGATATGAACATAAACCAAAATCAAAAAACAATTTCTCAAATTGTTCAGACAAACCAAAATGTGATCAATAAACAAGATAATATATGTCTAAAAACGACTTCAGTAGAGGAGAAAGACAAAGAAAATAAATTACCCAATATACTTGAATCCACGTTGTGTGAAAATGGAGTTGATGTAGGAAACGCTCGGCTTGAATTAGCGGAAGAATTTTTAGCTGCTTCTCCTACTGCTGCATTTCTTATGTCATTTCCGCTTGTCAGTGGCAATCGAGCTGATAGTCCGGCGGAAGAGACTTCTAATACTGTGCATACTAATGTCAAGGAAAATGCTTCGCTACAATTAACAATTCAACCTCCTACAACCGAAACTTACTTTGAAAAACCTAGCAATAGCGACGAAAAATCTAGAGCTTTACAGAAACAAATACCAGTTCCACTTATACCAGACAAACAGGCAGCAACGCACAAATACGTGGACATTAACATTAGTAAACCGTCTGAGACCAAAACAACTAGTTCAACCCCGGTATCAGGATCAAATGTGTCGAGTGATAACCCGTTCCTAAGCTTGCCGATGCCATCATTAGTACTAACGACAACTCAATCTGACACATTTGGGTTAGACTTTGACTGCAATATAAGCAAGTCTAACCAATCTTCTACCTTTGTTAGTAACAGTAACATATTTTACAAAAGTGATCCATTCAATGCCGTTAAGAGTACTATTTATAGCACTAGCAGTATAGCGTCAGGGCATGAGTTTAATAGTCTCGGACTGTATCCATGTGCGATGGAAAAATATAGTAAAAATAAATCAGATTTTACAAATGTTGAAGATAATCTTATGAAAATTGGGTCTTCAAGGTTAACATATGACATTGACCTTGGTTGGTCGCATAAAGGATTCGACTTTGTTAATTGCACTACTAATTCTAATTCGTTCAGTAAAGATATTTTAACAACCGCGACAGCTCCATCATACTCTGCTTACAACCCCTTCAACCCAGAATTTCATGTTCCTTTAGTATCAAGCTCAAGTAAGAAAGACACTTCAAGCAGACCAATTTCATCGTTTGCGGAAACGATCACTAGCTTTTATTCAACTCCGCAACCTTCTAATTTATGGTCAGAAGATATGTGTTTGTACAATAACGTTCAACAAAACAGTGCTTCGAAAACGTTATCCAATAAACACCAAAGTTATCTAAACATTGATCACGTCCAAACAAACAGCGCAATTAAGTCTGTTCCTCCTAAACAGTACGAAAGCAAGTCAGATACTGGGCATGAAAATGTCGTGAAACCAACAAATGATACAATCAGACAGCAAATACCCGATAAATATAACAAAAAATCGCCAAGTAAAATGCACATAAATTGGATGACTTCAGAACTGCGACCAATGCAGAATAATTGCAACCCATCGCAAACAGGAATGAAAGAGACCCACAAACAAGCATATTCCCAAGTCGAACATGCTACCAAAAAGCAAGAACATAATGACGGAAATTATTTTCCTATTTCCATGCACAATTTCCCTACCCAACCCACTCAGGACGACTTCCAAGTTTGGCCATCCGCGAGACCACTTGGAACTACGGAGATAAGCATTGAACCTCCTCCTATTAACTTACCCACATTGGTCGGCGATCTGGCTCTTGGGCCACATGACAAAAAGAAAAACGATTTAACAAATAGAGTTGGAGCACAGTCAGATATTCAGAACTGCGGCAACTTCCTATCTGTCACACAACTTATGAACCGTTCATCTGATAATGCGACTTCGCGATATCACGGATCTAATTTAGAAACGTCGAAATCGGCTCCACCTAAACATAGTATGCAATTTGCTAATGATAACAACCGTAAAACTTTGCCCTCGCGTATCGAAAGCAATATAACGCAGCCGTGTTATGTTTATAATGATTTAAAGCCGATAAATTCCTATGAAGCCATGGGTCAGTTTTCGCATGCAAAACCCAAAGCTAATAAAAATGATAAAGCTGCCAAAATTCATAAACATAGTTATTCTGCTGAAGCTTTAATACGCAGTGGTACAGGTTCGCAAAAGGTTCAAGATTACATTGGTCATAAATTTATAACCCCATCTCAAAAGTACAACGACTTCAATACTGCTCAAGACACTAGCGTGGCGCAGGTATCACACTTTCCGCCCATGCTAGACTACTCGGATAACAACTATACAGGGCAACAGTTTTCCGGGACGACTTTATATAACTCTACTACGAATACCATTTCTAACTCTTTCTATTCCAACTTCATGTCAGGGAGTGCGAACATAATGTCAGGCAGCTACACGACCGCACCTTTTACTGGTGATTTCATGGATTACAACCAGGCAGAGTGTAACTACACTAACAATAAATATGAAGAATTTAAAATGCGGAGCAATCCTTCCGTCTTTCAAGATAAAGTCCCTACTAATTACAAAAGTTCGAGGAGAGAGCCCGGGGCTAAACATAAAATGGAATGCTCTAAAAAGGACTCTAACAAAAAATGCCAAAGCAAGAGGTCTAAACTTAGTAGTGAGGTAGAAGATTGGAACGACGGTTCTAATTTGTTCTGGCAGAATAAGGGTCCGAATAAAAAACATCCTAACTTGGTGTCTGATGAGTTTCCGTTTTCGAATTACGTGGGGAACCAGATGGGGTCGCAGTACCAGCACGAGCTGTTCAACAGCCACCTGGTGGGTGTGCAGGCGCCCGAGCGCGCGCTCGCCGCCTTCCCCGCCACCTCGCGCGCTAACTTCAACCTGAGCACCATATTCCCAGAAATTACAATGGTAAGAAGTCGATCGTGAAATTTCAAACATCTGTGATGAATAGCACTCGTCATTAATGCTTGAATTCACATCAATAGGTGCACATGCTTTCTAATACATTCTTTTTTATCCAATCTTTTAGCAATTAACACTTTGACAATGTAAATACGCCATACCGTAACACATAAAGAAAAAAATACCGATTAGATTGTAGGTACTTATGCATAAATATGATACAAGCTTAGCTTAGCTTCCTCTAGCGAAAGTTTCTTAAGCTAACAATACTGATATTTGTTTTTTTTTTCTTCCAGAAAGTGCAGTAAGTGGGAGGAAAGTGATGTCTTAAGATTTCAACACGGTCAGTCAGCCAGTACACGCATCATCATCAAAATATTAAACTGTGATTTTAAATTTATATAATTTCTAAACAGTCTATGTAGGTATTTTAATATATTAAAATAAATGTTTGTACAGTTGCTTTATATTTTCTTTATAAGTTACACTTCTTTTACTCTGTCGTTACACTTCTTTTACTCTGTCGTTATATCGCTAATGAGAGAGAGGGACATAGCTAAAGCATTTTTAACCTTCGCTTATAATGGTGCGTTCCTATATTCAAAACCGTTGGTAGAGTTGTGACGTCTCGTTTATAAATGTCATAACGCTACTGCCCGTAAGGAAAACGATTCGTTTTTTGAATATAGGGACCGGGCATAACTCTTCTAATGCCCGGTTCCTATATTCAAGAAACGAATCGATTTCATAACGGGCCGTAGCGTTATGACATTTGCTACGTACAAAATGTGTCAAATTCTAACGAGGCGTAAGGAAAACGATTCGTTTCTTGAATATAGGAACCGGGCATAAGCCTGTTCTTTAATTTTCTCTAGACAGACGCACTACAATTTTGCAGCCATCAAATCCAGCTCAATTTCCGGACTGATGGAGATTTCTATATTGGAGGTAATGGACGGACAGCGTAGGCATAGCAATACACGTTTTCTCGTGGTCCTACTAATTTGTCCTACTAGTCAAAAAGTGAACCTAGATTTGATCACTAAATACTAATTGTGGTTGTAAAAGTAGGTAGGTTAGGTTCGTTAGGTATCTTTAAACGCCCGAAGGGCAAACCGCCCAGATATAGGAGCCCTGCCGCAAGGCAGGGCTCCGTCGAAAGTCAGTAGGACAAAAATAGTAGGACCACGAGAAAACGGCCATAGCAATAGGGTCCCGTTGAGCAACTCTTCGGGTACGGAACCCTGCACTCATGAAATGATGCCAATACCAACATCTCTATAAAGACTAAGGCTGCGGCTCCACTGAGGCGGAGACGAGCGGAGCTGTGCCAATATTAACCAATAAAAGGCATGCGGTCACGTCGAGCACGCCTTGCGTACGTTAGTTTAAATTCTATTGGTTCATATTGGCACAGCTCCGCTCCACTCCGCTCAGAGCCGCAGCATAGAGAGGACCAAGCCAATCTTGTCGAGTTTAAATGCGACGAACGATTCCTCAAGTTTGATCGCCGGCGGAAAAATGCAACTCCGGTAAGGCACTGGTCCCACCAAGAGCGAGGAAGCGATTAGCTACCGGCGATTTTCTCGCACAAGAAACGAACAAAAGATAAAGATCCCGTGTCATTAAAAGAGACATATATATATATATATATATATATATATACTCGTAGTGGATCACTGGCTGTTCACACTGCGTCGGCGAAAACTCTTTCCACTAGTTTGTCGAAACAAAAAATATAGTTCCCGTGTCAAGAAAAGAGACACAAATATTAATAGGTATGTAGTACTCGCTTTCCGCTCATCGTCGGCGGTGGGACCAGTGCCTGAAAGTTTCATGAAAAAATTGCGTTCGCGGAACCCTACTAACAAATTGAAAGTGTTGCGAATGTAACCTCTCTTATGGATTAAAATGTTTGAGTTTTACATTTACATAATTTTTACATCCTATGAAAAATCTTTTTAGGGATCCGCTTCGAAGAGAGCCCGACGGGACCCTATTGATATTTATACCTACGCGTCCGTCCGTCCTAATCAGGGCTCGGATAACAGTATATATTTCGGAACGGTTTCGTCTTTAATACCTAAGTAAAAAACGATTTGTTTCGATTTCGTTTGAACGGACTGTTATAGAAAACGTTTTTGACCGTTTTTGGGATGTTCGGTACGAAGCTGCAAACGATTATTAGGAATATAGTTTCATGCTTGTCGTCGCACGCGGGACGCGCGGCGCATATTGTGGATTAAACCGGTTTTTGAAAATGTTAACGAAAACATAAAGAACCGTTCGAAACGTTTTAAAATCGTTAATTTAAATAACGTTTCCGAGCCCTCTATTAAAGAGCTGTAGTTTTTGAACCATAATAGATAGCGGGTTGTTTATCTTTCCACTGATTTTTTTATTGCGACGGATTTAATATCTTTTTAGGGTTCCGTATCCAAACTAGGAATCCTTATAGTTTCGCCATGTCCGTCCATCCGTCCGTCAGTAGGCAACCTCAAGACACTCTTAATACAAGAAAGCTGTAATTTGGCATCAATATACATATTAGTCACGCCAACAAAGCGGGATAATAAATGCGTTTTTTTTATTGTACCGCCGCGCCCCTACACGTAACGTGAGGATGTTTTTTTTTTCTCGCCTACCCATTAGTGTGGGATGTCGTTGGTTAGGTCTTTCAAAATTATTGCGGGTTAGTACGAACAATTTTTCGATTAAGGGAACCGTTTATGAAATATTAAGCTTTAAAGCGCTAATTTTTGTTAGAGTCAGGTGTCCGTCCGTCTGTTCGTATTTCCTCCGCCCGTGTATCCTTCCTTTGAAAGCCTAGCTATGTACATTTTATGAAACGTGTAATAGGTAATTGATTGAAAAAAAAGAACACGAAGTACTAATCATAAATATAACTGCGTTATATTTATGTCTAAACTAATAATAATAAAAACTACAGGGAGGTCTCCATACAAGCAACCGAAGCTGCATAGTAAAAAAAACCAATTAATTAGATTATTTAGGACACTAGCCATAAATTTTTGGTCTACTATTGTAATTGCAATTTTTTTCTGGATGGACATTTCACGTAAATGCTGCGGTAGGTATAAGTATTTAGGTATATATCGTATCTCAAAGCGCGAAGCTGACTCGCATTTGACCGGTTTTTTTTAAACTATGACAAAGCAACCAGAAGTTAAATCAGATCTTACCCTATTAAACTCTATTTAATTGATCATTTACCCCAAACTAACTTCTCTTCTATACTTAGTGGTTAAACTACCCAACTTCCAATAAACTTATAAGATATCACTTGGACGTGGCGCAACGTCGAGCGTACTTTAGCAGCCTGCGTGAGTCACGCGTGATTCTACAAGTTATCGAATGAATTAAACTTCCTCCGCACAAGCTCTGCGGCACTCCCGACTTCTCACCGCTCGACGGCGCCGATCATCGACCGCTTACTCCGGAACTACTTTACGATAAAATACGAATACCTACTCTATTATACAGTTTAAATAAGATTCTGTGATATTTTTCTAACGATGCTTCTTGCCAGCTGCAATGTTTTACAGTCATTATTATCTGCTTACGAGTATCAAGTTCAAACTAACAAGTCTTAACACGTTAGGTCTACGTTAAGTATATCAGAAATACTATTGCCACCTTCTGACTCCATCATCACTCATCCGATCAGCTATTTATTTATTTATTTATTAAGGATATCAACAGCACATTACAATTCATAAAAGCAGTAAATTAACAAATTAGTCACCATAATATTGCATTTTCATCGGGTTTACATCAATTTCAACTCTTTCTGATAACGGAAACATGTTCAAAAGTAAGTAGGTAAAATAAAAGTCTGTAACTTGTTATTAATAAAGAATAAACTTTCGGTCCTTCCTCAGTGCAGTTAAACATATTCAACATAAAATATTTTTAAATACCTACGTACCTATACGTACTATTACTTATACATACTTAACATTGTTTGATCTAATTCGCAAATAAATATGATAGTTTTGTAGGAAATATGTTATTTTAACCTATAATGTATATGAAATGTATAAACATAACTAATAGGTACAACAAACAATAAGGTACAATAGTGATTGTTTTACGTTAGTATCTAAAAATGACTAGCCCTACACCATAACTAATAAATAACCTAAGCTCCTCTCATGGCTCCACAACAGGTTGTTATACGGTTGTTAAAAAAAAAGATAAAAGATAAAACAAATTTATTCAGTAAGTAGGCCGCACGGGCACTTTTACACGTCAAGAATCTACCAGCGCTTCCCAAGAGGAGACCACTGCTGAGAAGAAACGCAGCAAGAAACTCAGCAGTCAGTCATTTACGTTATCGCTGTGAGGCCTGTGAGTATTTGGCATCAGTGCAACTATTTTTTACCCATTTGAATTGCAGAATTCCTAATTTCAATATAAAAAATGGTTTCTACATCCTGGTATATGAATGCCTTGAGCAATTACGTAGAATAGGTAGGTAAGGAATTACCCAATGAAAAACAACTGCTGTGAGATAAAAGGTTATCCTCGATCGGCTTCCTGAACCGTTGTCGGCCCGTCTTCCAAGGTCAGATTACTGAAATCAGAAACTTGTAATCTCATATTAATGGGTTTCAGGGGCCAGCATCTTGGAGCCATCCTGATAAAGACATGATTGATGATTATGGCCAGTTTCTCCTCCTTGTCTGAAGTTTTCCCAAATAACTGATAAGATTAAATGCCTATTAAAAAGAAAGAAAATAAATTAAGAGAGATAAGTGCTTACCGAAGTAGTAGATAAGTAAAGTTTTTTGTTGATAAAAATTATACTGAGTTATGGTGTGCACTGTGCAGTGCAGTCCATAATAGTAAGTAGGTAATGGGTATTCGTAGTAAATAGTAATATTTTTGCAAAAATAGGTAGGTGTATCTCGTTACTTTATAGTAAATACGGTACTCACTCGATAAGTAAATTACTCTAAGTATGTCTATCTAATCATCTTATTCGTAACCTAACTATCTATTGGTGGCACCTTGTATAGTACTAGGTACTTTAAATCCTTTGAATAGCTCCCTTAACAACCATAGTGTTAACAATACACTAAATTGACGGTATATACGGTATTTACGTCAATGTACAGTCAACAACTTTGATTTTTGAGCCACTATAGAACCTTGTCACACAAGCCAAATAAGCCTTGTGACATAGGTAATTTAATCCTCGTGACTTGACGCTGTGTAGATAGGGTTAGCTACGCACTATCTTCTCGTCCCAAATACTACAGTGCCTCAAGACAAAAGTCTTTGATCAGTGTGTGTTGCCAGTGATGTCGTATGGATCCGAGACATGGGCGCTTACAATGGGCCTCATAAGAAGGCTCAAGGTCACTCAAAGGGCGATGGAAAGAGCTATGCTGGGTGTCTCTTTGCGAGATCGAATCAGGAATGAGGAGATTCGCAGGAGAACTAAAGTAACCGATATAGCTCACCGGATTGCAAACCTTAAGTGGCAGTGGGCGGGGCACATTGCTCGTAGAACTGATGGCCGTTGGAGCGGAAAGGTTCTAGAGTGGCGACCGCGAACCGGGAGACGAAGTGTTGGCAGACCTTCCACAAGGTGGACTGACGATCTGATAAAGGTCGCGGGAAACCGCTGGATGACAGCAGCAGAGGACCGATCGTTGTGGAAAACCTTGGGGAAGGCCTTTGTCCAGCAGTGGACGTCTTGCGGCTGATAATGATGAGATAGGGTTCTATGGTGGTACGATTATATCAAATTGTAGATAGTTAGTAAACCGGGGCGCAACCTTGTGGGTCTACTTATTTATTTGGAAATACTATAGTCAATCATCGTACTTCATTGCAAGGATTTATTTGTTACGGTTCTCGAATCAAGATCTGAAACTGTTCCTGATCAAAATTATTCCAAGTTTATTATATTTTTCCTTCCCAACCAGAAATGAAATTCAAAAGTATTCAAATGACCGTCTATTGCAGGGTTGGACGCCTTTAGTTACGTAACGGCCTCGAGCGAGGCCCACTTTAGATCAGAAGAAAGGTGTCCCTGATTAACAAAAGCGAAACCGGTCATTGGGAATTAGCCGAATTAGGAACTTTGAAGGAAGTGTCTTAATTGGGTTCAGAATATTTCAAATGGTAAAAAATATTTGATCAGATGTAAATGAAAGGATAACGTTAAATAAACGAAGAAAATACAAACTTTAAACTCTTTCATACAAAAATAAATGCGGTAATTCTGCCAGGGTGTGTGCAACAGACTTCTATCGTTTTCGAAGTGTTGGCAGGGCGCCCACAAGGTGAACAGACAATCGTGGGAAAATGGATGCGAGATTATTCATAATTAGTCAAAACTATTTGGTGCCAAATCGAATACAGGCTGGCAAAAAAAGATGAGGTTCAGTTCAGGCATGTTGCGATTGATAATCTTGGCACTAAATGTGGCGGAAGATATAAAAGCCTCCTCGGAACAACTGAACATAAAGAAGAAAAAGACACCGTCATAAAGAAAGAAAATTGATTAGCACTAAATATAAAGAACGTATAACACAATATGCATAATTGCAATTGGAATATAGTAAAACTGTTATTAAATACCTGTAACATTTAATTTCGTGAGTGTGTGTGTTTTTTACACCTTCCTAACGAAACAGCTGAATGGATTTGGAATACATTTTAGAATAGAGATAATTTATACCTTGATCATCATCATCATCATCATCAGCCCGGGGGCGTCCACTGCTGGACAAAGGCCTCCCCCAAAGAGCGCCACAAGTCACGGTCTTGAGCCGCTTGCATCCAGCGGCTCCCCGCGATCCTAACCAGGTCGTCAGACCACCGGGTGGGAGGCCGTCCAACACTCCGTCCACCGGTGCGGGGCCGCCACTCGAGAACTTTTCTTCCCCAACGGTTATCAGTTCTCCGAGCTATGTGGCCTGCCCATTGCCACTTCAGCATGCTAACTCTCTGAGCTATGTCGGTTACCTTGGTTCTCTGGCGTATTACCGTATTACGGATCATATCGCGCAAAGAAACTCCGAGCATAGCTCTTTCCATTGCACGCTGAGTGACCCTGAGCTTATTTATGAGGCCCACATTCAGCGGCCAAGTCTCTGATCCATAAGTCATCACTGGCAGCACACACTGGTCGAAGACTTTCGACTTAAGGCTCTGCGGTATTTTGGACGAGAAGATCCGCTTTAACTTTCTGAACGCTGCCCATCCGAGTTGGATTCGGCGATCGACCTCTTTCTTGAAGTTGGATTTACCTAGTTGGACAGTTTGTCCCAGGTATACGTACTGATCAACAACTTCAAGTTGAGAATTCCCCACGTGAACCGGTATTGGCAAAACGCGAACATTGGACATGACTTTCGTCTTGTCCAAGTACCTATACCTTGATAGGCTGTCTTTATCCCGAAAAAAAAACACTTCTTATTTTATGGCATAGAGAAGGCAAACGAGCACACAGGCCACCTGGCAACTGTGACCCATAGACATTCGAATTCACAAGACTGCAAATGCGTTGCCAACCCTGAGGACTAACATGGAATGCCTCTATGCTAGTCATTACACCGGCTGTCTTATCCCCACACCGGAACACAACAATGCGAACACTGATGTTTGGCGGTAGGTTAATCGATAAGATGGTGGTAGCGTTCCGGACGGACCCTGCACAAGGTCCTACCACCCGCAAAGATTGTTTATACACTGAGAAATAATTTATTATATTCGAAAATTATGCATATAAAGAGCCATAGCCATATGGAGGGTAGTATTTTACTTACAGGTTATGGTCACATAATTAGGGACGCTTGCGTTTTGCTCATACAATTTCCTACCCGTGCTACAAGTATGACTGGAGAATGCCCATAAAATGCCTGGCATGTACAGAGATAATTAATAATTCAGTATTTTTTTGTAGGGCTGATGGGCATTTCCCTTTACCATCAACTAAAAAAATCTTGACCGATTTTATTAATAATTACAATTTAGTTTAGACCACAACTAAGGTTCAAACTGATGTACGGTTGTCAATGTGGCGACACCCCTAAGGTAATGTGCGTACGCAGCGCTTTAGACGTGGCACAGGCAAGTCGCGGTCGAACTAACCAGTCACTTCGAGACCTCTCTCGTAATAACACACGTCCCAGTAAAGTCGCCTGTGCCCCGTCTGGCTCGCATTCTTATTGTCAACTTAAGTGTAATTATTCCTCTTGCTATTTCGTGTTATAAATAATAAACAATTAAATAGTTGCACTGTTTTATTACTTCAGTAAAGTGAACTCTCACATTGGTGACCCCGACGTGATTTATAGTTAGAGCCAGGCGGGACCGCGGAATTTAGGAAATACAAATGTATACGCACGGCAACATTCCCGGCGCGGCAGCACCGCCGCCGGCGGCGCCCGTGGATTCAGCACAGAGCAAATTGGCGGCAGTAACGGTTGTTTCAAGAATCTCACCGTTCTGGAGGGACATGACAAAATTGTGGTTCTCCCAGCTAGAAGCAATTTTGGCGTCACAAAAATTGGGCCAGGAAGCGAAGTTTGACATCGTGATCGGAAAATTGAACAAGGAGGAGCTCAACGTGGTACGGGACCTCCTGGAGGATGCGCAGAATCGCAATTACGACGTCCTGAAGGCTCGGTTAATTGCAGAATATCAAGAAAGTGCTGACTCTCAATTCAATCGGCTGGTGAGAGAACTCGAATTGGGCGATCAAAAGCCGTCGCAATTGTACCGGAGCATGGCGGAAGCTGCTCGCAATTCAGGTGTGGGAGACGACCGACTTAAAACTCTATTTCTCCAGAGGCTACCGTTAGCGGCGAGGACAGTTCTGTTGATTAGCGAGGATACCAAGCTAGAGAACTTAGCGAAAATGGCAGACAAGCTGATGGAATCGGTTAGGCACGGGGTGGTAGCGGAAATAGCGCCACCGCCGGCAACACCGAAAACAGTGCAGGCAGCAAGCAACATAGAGCTGATCAACAAGTTTAGGAACATGGCCATAGAAATGGAGCATCTGAGAGATGAAATTAATGAGCTGAGATCCAGGCCATCGGCAAGATGGGACCAGCAGAGGAGTCGCTCACGTTCCCGTTCCGGCGGTCGTCCATCGAATAGTAACTGGTTATGTAGATACCATTTCAAATTCCGAGAAAGAGCCCAGAGATGTCTGCAACCCTGCGCGTGGAGGCAGCCACCGCACGCGTCTGCAGGTCCTGCACCGTCATCGTCGTCGAGCGGGTGGCAACAGAACCAGGGAAAATAAGTGAGGTACCTCCTGTAGCGGCTGGAGGAGGTGCCTTAGCAGCAGACAGCCATCGTCTCAGCGTCATCGACTACCATAGCGGTATGAGCTTTTTAGTCGATACGGGAGCAAACGTCTCAGTGGTACCGGTGAGTAAATTCAGTGCCAATCGTCGCGAGTGTAGCTACAAACTGTTCGCAGCTAACAATTCGGAAATTAAGACATTTGGAACGATAACGTTAGAATTAAATTTAGGATTAAGGCGAGCTTTCAAGTGGGCATTTATCGTTTGCGATGTAAATCAACCTATTTTAGGCGCAGATTTTCTTAAAGCACATAGGTTAGTGGTAGATTTATACAATAGGAAATTGAGAGATAGTGTTACAGATTTGTGTTCATATGGGTCCATTGTACCCTGGGGTCAGCAGTCCGTAAAAAGTATACAGGATGATAACCCATACCGTGACATCCTGGAACAGTTTACGGACATTACCAAACCCATGTCATTCAAAGAACCTGCTAAGCACGGTGTTATACACCATATAGAAACCTCAGGACCTCCGGTATACGCGCGAGCTAGGCCGCTACCGCGTGATCGATATGAGTTAGTAAAAAATGAGTTTAAAAACATGCAGGAATTAGGTATTTGCAGGCCTAGCAAGAGCCCGTGGGCCAGTCCTTTGCACGTGGTTCCCAAGAAGGATGGACAGTTCCGACCTTGCGGAGACTACAGAAGGTTAAATGCGGTCACGAAGCCCGACCGGTATCCAATCCCCAGGCTGCAAGACTTCACATACGTACTAGCAGGTAAGAGGATATTTTCTACGCTTGATATAAACCGCGCGTACCATGTAATAGAGGTAGCACCCGAGGATATCGAGAAAACAGCCATCATAACACCATTCGGCCTATTCGAATTTCCTAGGATGTGTTTCGGTCTTAGAAATGCGGCTCAGACTTTTCAGCGGTTCATGAACGCTACGCTTCGAGAATTAGAATCTTTCACAGACGAGCAAGGAGCCAATTCCAGTTTGTTTTGTTACCTTGATGACATTATCATAGCATCAGAAAGCGAGAAAGTGCATAGGGAACATTTAAAACAGATTTTCAAGAAATTTAGCGATAACGGTTTAACGATCAATCTCGGCAAGTGCCAATTAGGTCAAAATAAGGTAGAGTTTTTAGGGTACTCCGTCTCAACAGAGGGTTTACAACCACGCGATGAGAAAGTGAAAGCTATTACAGATTACCCACGCCCGGAGACAGTCGAACAATTAAGACGTTTTCTGGGCATGGTAAACTTTTATAGGACACATTTAAAGGAGGCAGCCAGCCAGCAAATGCATTTGAATAAGTTCTTACATAATTCTAAGAAAAAAGATCAAACTAAAATAGTTTGGGACGCGGAAGCCAACGCGGCGTATGTACACTGTAAAGAGAGCCTTAAAAGCGCTATTACATTGTCATACCCGCTCGCAGACGTTCCGCTCGCGCTTATGACGGACGCGTCGGGGACCTCCGTCGGTAGTGTATTACAACAAAGGGAAAATAACGTATGGAAACCGCTCGGTTACTTTTCTAAAGCATTATCAGAAACGCAGCGTAAATATAGTACTTACGATAGGGAATTACTAGCCATATACATGTCAATATGTCATTTTAGGAACTTAATAGAGGGAAGGAGATTAATCGTGTATACAGATCATAAACCTTTGACATCGGCCTTAAGTAAGATAAATACGTCTAAGGAAACGCCCAGAAGGGCTAGGCAGTTGATGTTTATCGGCGAATTTACGAGTGAAATAGTGCATATTAGCGGTTCGCAAAACCCAGTAGCTGACGCGTTATCACGCGTAGAAACAATAGGCTGCCCTGTAGGCGTCGACTTCGCCGAAGTAGCCCGGGCGCAGGAAACGGACGATCAAGTTACAAAGCTACTCAGTAACAAAGTACAATTAAAAGCGGTAGCAATCCCAGGAACTAATACAAAGTTATATTGTGAAATATCTACAGATAATACCAGGCCTTACCTACCAGAAGAATTTAGGAAAACCGCGTTTCATTCGGTACATGATATAAGTCATCCCGGGATAAGAACCACTCGGAAGATGATTGCACAAAAGTTTTACTGGCCAAATTTAAATAAAGACGTCGGCAATTGGGCCAGAAGTTGTATTCAATGTCAACGAGTCAAAATCACACGTCACACAGTATCAAAATTAGGGCAGTTCGAAAACGTAGATAGACTACAACACGTTCATATTGACATAGTGGGACCGTTACCGATCACTGCCGATGGATATAGGTATTTAGTAACAATGATAGATCGCGCCACGCGGTGGCCGGAAGCGGTACCTACAGTCGATATAACGGCAAACACGGTAGCTAAGGTCGTTTATGAAAACTGGGTTTGTAGATTTGGATGCATGGAAGTAATTACGACGGACCAAGGTACACAATTTGAAAGTGATCTCTTTAGCAAACTTATGAAAATATTAGGCGTGCATAGAATACGCACTACAGCGTACCATCCCCAAAGTAACGGCATCGTGGAACGATGGCACAGGTCATTGAAAGCCGCATTGACAGCCAGGTTATCTGATAACGCTTCCTGGGTCGATGAGCTTTCGACAGTACTATTAGGTCTCAGAGCAGTTTGCAAAGCAGATAACGGCGTCAGCTCAGCAGAAATGTTATACGGTCAAGTTATGCGTTTACCAGGAGAATTTTATGTCAGCTCAGCGGTAAACAACAATGATCCATTTACGTACGTCGAAAATCTAAGAAGAATAATTAGTGACTTGAGGCCTATGTCAAAGGCGGTTGGCGATTCGCGAAAAATTTTCGTTCATAAAGAACTGGCTACTTGCTCGCATGTGTTCATAAGAAACGACATGGTTAGGAAACCGCTGACCCCAAATTACAACGGCCCATATCTAGTTTTAAATAGGAAGGACAAAACCTTTAAGATTCAATTACCAAATAGACAGGTTGAAATTTCAATAGATAGGCTTAAACCCGCTTTTGTGACTCAACATCATGTAAATGAACCAGCAAGGATAGAGGACACTGTAGTGCCTATACAGCCTACAGGGTCCCAATCGCAACAGTCTATACCTCGGACCACGCGTAGTGGCCGAGTTATTAAAACGCCAGTCAGATTTTTAATAGATGAGTAAGTAAGTTGAGCTCACAGTAAATCAGTATAAAACAGTAATTAAGTACCGAGTGGTGCCGGTTACAACAATTACTTAGGACTAGTCGGCGTTGCTGCGCAGGGGGGCTGTTTGGTGACCAAATTATTAATTATTTCAGAGCCAGCCCCACGCAGTGACTACCATTAACTTTAGATAAGGCCCTTAGGTTAAGGATTTCAAGCCGAACCTTGTAACACAGGTATCGCATGTCAGTAGGTTAAGGTAGGTTACTGATCGCAACTATGCACTGCGACAGACTATGCAGTTTAATCAGGTCAACTATGACAATAAATTTAAGAGATTTGTGTAACAATTTCATTTATATTTCCAACACCGCGTCTCTTAAGCGCGTATCGAAACAAGCATATCGAAAAGTACATGTGCATATTATATAACATTTGTAACGTCATTTGCTGGATCGTCATGGGCTACGAACAGAGTAAAGAAGATAAAGGTTCCCATGACACCATTGCAATTGCCCGAGTAGAAACAATATCTGATCAAGTGGAATCCAAGCTGAATTATGTAGGCATTGGCCTCATGATCCTAGGAATAATTTTGTTACTGTTGGCATGCTACGTCATTCATAACAAATGTAAACAGCGAACAAGATCATGGTTGCAGAAGGCTGTAACCGAAGTAGTGCCGGTGAGCATTAGAGTTCAAAATGTGCCACAACAACAACCGACGTTCCAATAGTGTATTCAGCAGTCGGCATTCTTAGAAATAGAAGTAAGTCTCTAAATGTAATTAGAAACCGGTACTTTGTAATAACAACATAATGTATTGTGTCGCAACAAATTCCGCAACCTCAGCGGTAGAGTCAGAGGCAGCAAGGTTCATCTATAGTTTATATACAGTTCGCGTTTTATCCGACCTTTAGAAAATAAGAGTTATGTTATAATGTATCTTTTTGTTTTAATTTTTTAAGAGGGGGAGTATTGTGGCGACACCCCTAAGGTAATGTGCGTACGCAGCGCTTTAGACGTGGCACAGGCAAGTCGCGGTCGAACTAACCAGTCACTTCGAGACCTCTCTCGTAATAACACACGTCCCAGTAAAGTCGCCTGTGCCCCGTCTGGCTCGCATTCTTATTGTCAACTTAAGTGTAATTATTCCTCTTGCTATTTCGTGTTATAAATAATAAACAATTAAATAGTTGCACTGTTTTATTACTTCAGTAAAGTGAACTCTCACATCAACTACTGTTAAAAATGGACCTTGTATATTATAGGGATTTAAAAACTTGTTCTGTCGCGTCCTTACAATGTTATACTTTGTATGGACGCCAAACAGTCATTTTTTTAAATCCTTATAAAATGAAAGGTTCGCTTTCAGCAGAGATAAATTGTACATACATTCAAATCTTAGTTTATTGCTTAACGATAAGTGTAACCAGAAATAAACTTGGCGAGGAACTTTTTGATTGGTTGTCTAAATAAAATTGTAAAGTCATGTTAAAAGCGCAAACGTTCCTAAGTACAAGTTGTTTATTAACCCATCTACCAACGGGTTAACGCATTGTTTGCAGCATGCTGTATACATATTTTAACCCGTCACTTGTAACAAAAGTAGGTGTGCAACCTAATGACGCATAAACGCTCAATAAGTGGTGCAAGCGAGCAGGCTCGCCTTGACCGCCCGCCATGCTTATGTAACCCATTCATGCCGACGGACATGCCGGTTGATAAGATTAATGTCTAGTCCACCATACACTTGTTTTGGAGCCACATTATTTAACAAGTTTTAATACAACGTACCTGGTGCGATGGCTCTTAGGTGCTTCGGGTTTGTACTCGTCTGTCACTCGCTCTCGTACGATCTTATTGAAAGCAAGTGAGAGACAAGTAGGTACAAAACCGAAGCAACTTCTAAGTGGTCGCTCACAGACTGTATATTATTTAAATTTGTTACAAACCCCGCCATAAATGGGTATAATAAGTCGTATTATTTAGTAAAATAGTGGCGCGTTTATTTTATTCAGTTTAGCCTTATTGACTATAACCCGTTTTCGGTCACAGACTGGTGTAAATGTTTTTTCATAGAAAGTAACAAATCCGGTTAAACTGAAAGCAGCTAACGCATTCGGTCACCGGTCAAACCGAAAATCCAAAAGTTAGGGAAGGCATATTTTAAAACCAGCAGCTTTTGTAGGTAGATGCCTAAAATAATATAAAAAAAGTGTAGTAATACTATTTTTTTAATGTACTTTCAACCTTGGTACTTTAACGTTTCCATGGGCTAATTTGGCTTAGTTAATTTAAAAGTTTAGACATACTATATGATATTACAGCTGATATTGCCGTTCGCCCAAAGGCTGTATTCTACTTGGTAAAATAATATTTCTTTTTACATTATTATTGTATTGTTAACGTTATGATAACTCTTATTTACTTCACAGTAATGGCAGCCGATATCGATTACATGTCAAAAGCACTATTGTATAACCGAGTCGAATATAGCCCTAGAATCGTAGGTGTCCAACTATGTAACGTTATTCGTAGCTATCTAGGGCTGTACCAAGTAAAGAAGATAAGTAAGTAAAAGGAAGAAGTGACCAAATGAGTCAGGAGCGCCCGAGACGCTGGCGCGCCGCGGCGGTCTCCAGTCTGTGCGCGCCCACGGATGCCGGCAGTCGCGTGCGTTGCCGCGACGACGCGGGAAAACTTTACGATATGCCCTTATAGAAAACCTTATAAAAAATAAATTGCAAAAGTTATTGTTACCATGAGTTATGAGTCAGCTTGAAAACTTGAATATTCGTACTTATGTGAAATATTTTTGGTGAAGTGAAAGTTTTTTGAGTGACATCATGAAAACTTTGAACTGGATAAAAGTATGTTAAGTATTGTGTTTTTAATATTTTACTGATTTTTTAGTTTTTTTGGGTAAGTGGTTAGCAATAAACTAAACATTAGTTTGATATTTTGTTTAATTAATGTACTCAGTCGATTTGATTTGCATATTTTAAGAAACTAGGTACGCAATTAATATCCTATTGTTGTGATTGTTACACCCCTTACACTTTCCCAATGCTACGCCACGTAGCGCTCGTAGCACTTCCGTATTCAGATCACAATAGGCGTAGGGATATAATTATGCGCATTGTAGTCCTATTAATAGATTGAGGATAAATGATGAACCTACAAGTCGGTACTTTATCATACAAGCAAATAATGATCGTTCAAGCAAGGCATCACAAAATCTGGGTATCAAAGAAATAGCGATTTTTACTATCTTACTTAACTAAGAAATAAATCCGTTTATATTACTTCCATGCTTGTATAGTTCGATTTTAGCCGAGACTTGGTTTTTTAAGGAGACCATTTTAACAAACTAATTTTATCGTTCACTTATTTATTGAACTTCTTAGGCTTATTTTTTTTTATTTTAAATGCTTTCCAATTTTCAGGCGTTGATGTCTTTTGTATAAAAAACGTCGAAAAATATTTTTATTTTAAAAATCGGTCTGTTTAATAATACAGGTGTGTTCTTTGAAATGCTTTTTTGAAAGACCATAACTATAGTATTTTATTTTTATGCAACGAAAATTAAACGGCGACAATTCACTGATCGATAGGTACATGAGGTGAATCAAATTAATTCCTCGTTTAATGTTTAATTTTGATGGTTATCATTGTTATCAATTTATGATTATCATATGACATAAGTACTTATGCATTTTAAATATTCACACAATTTTTGTTAATATTGATGAAATTGTACAATATTTGAAATATTCATGTTTCATAGATGTATTTATGAAGTGGTTTTTGAAATAAAGTCTAAGAAATACCTCAACGCTATCAATTTACCGAATCGTTGTTTTTCCATTAGGTACGTTTGGGTTGGGGATTACCTCGGTTATCCTTTCTTTCGGTGTATTATTTCTCAATCTTCCTCAACATAATAGTATTCCACTTTCTTTGAAAAATATTTAAACATATCCATCCTTTTAAAATTCGCTTTCAAAAATGTCGAATCTCACCAACCACTTAACAGTCGATTACAGTGTTAACAGCTGTCAAAATATATGAACTAACAGTCGATTAAAATTAATTAAATTAAAAGATTAAAGTTTGGTGAAATTAGTACTTAGTCTCAAACATTACAGTTCATAAAAGATGTTGGACGTCTAAAACGAAATAATACTTATAATAGCAATGCAATAAACATCGCGTTAAAAACATATATGCAACCCTTATTTGAGGACGCAGTTAGCCTAGTTGGAGTAACCATGCCTATGAAGTTAGCGGTCCTAGGTTCAATCCTAATCCAGTCTGTTTGTGTCAAGATCATTAAAAATGTAATCTGCCGTATCTCAGGCACTAGTAAACAGATAAATACCTCCTATCAGATATCTTCGCGCCAATCATACAAAAATTCGCAATGATTGAGATTATTAAGTTTTAGTCATGTTATTGAACTTTAAAAGTAAGTGGGCAATTTGTATGGATCCCACAGTGGTCTATCTAATTTAACGTATTATTATGTATCTAGCACGCGCCGGGAAGGCTGCGCGGGCGCCGCATGGTTCGGCTATGCGGGTGCGATCGCTACTACGAGTCACACAACACCGCGCAGTGCGGGCCCACTCGCCTAGAATACAAATTATGCATGTTTGCTCCTCTTGCTACGCTGATTTACCATATTTGTTCTCGTTTCTATTTGCCATTTTATATTTAAATTGGTTATTTAGTTATCATATCACTCATCATATGAGATAGTTTATGAAACGGTGATAACGGTAAAACTATAGGATCACGTAGCTAATAATTAAATCATGTATATTGTTTACACTAAATAAAAGAAATATTTTGTACCTCTTGAATTTTAAAATTCCTTTAGTAAGAAATTTTAACAAAAATATATATATTTTCACAAATGTTTTGGGATATGCCTACAACTTGGCCGTTCCAAGTTTAGAGAAATGTAGGCTGCTGAGCCAAACAGAACATTCCCAATGGTTTCTCAAGACTCTCAAACTTTCAGTTCAGCAGGTATATTAATTGGTAAAAACGGTCGGCTATTACGCAAAGTTTTTTTACTTCTCACTCTCGTAAAGTTCGGTTTTAGATCCGACTTAGACACTGAAGTTGAGCATCGCCCCCTAAAGGTAAAAGGACTTCTTCCAACAAGAAAGAGCAGAACAGCCATTAATTAACTAAATAAACAAAAAAACCAAACCGAAAAGACTCCAATATCTACATAACATAGGCTAGACCCCGCGACGAACATAAAATACTAATATGCATCTAAACTACACATATAACGCTATGCATCGCAAATAAACTCGACGATTTAGTTGGCCATGATGAAATATACTCACACTTTGTGTTAACGTTAGTGAACTTAACGTGTCAAAAGGTAGCAACTCAAGTCAACGTCAGCCCTTCTATCCTTCGGTTTTGAGCACTTAACGTTTAGGTAATGTAAATTCATGAACTTAACCATTCTAATTGTAAATAAGACGGCAAGTACTTTTCCAATAATCGAATAGGTCGATAAGAGCACTCGCGATAGTACGGCGGCGCGGGTTGGCATTGACATAGTTGCAGTGTCAGAGCGTCACAGCGTCAATGGCCTGCTCACACGCGCCTGCGCAGCCTTACTTAAGTACTTTATGCGAAAATACTTTGTATCACCGAAATTAAATGTAACTAGGGTTCATAAATGTATTAGCCTTTTAGATCAGTTACATAAGCATTACATTGTAAAAGCTGGTATAGCTTTGATCAGATTACAGGATTCATGCGCAAAGGTATTATGACCTATTTGGGTTTCTGTCCTATTCCGACATGATACGATTCTCGTGACGTATTATTAAGAAAACGTTCGCGATAATCTCAGGAAGTAAGACAGATGAAGTATGTTATGTATGTTATTTCGTTTTTGATTGTCACCTAAAGATTATTATAGCTACCAATAAAAGGCTGAATTACTTACTTATTGACTATGAGTTAGTATGAGTATAAAATCCTTGCAATTAACATCTTAATGATACTCAAAATATGCTCAAATGTACTTTGCAATTTGTCTCACATTTTCCACCGTGTTACATCAGCTTATTGTTACTAATTCACAATATTGGATGTAATTTCAAAGGTACCCGAACTATACATTTAAAAAGTATATGTGATGACACTGATGACATAACATGTAATTATTACCAATATTACAATTATTATTATTATTTCAAGAGTTATGTGTTTGGTAAACAATGTACCGTTTTAAAAATCGTTCATCGCGTAATTTAGCCCCGAGGTTTAGTTAATCGCTCGACATTATATCAAAAAAGTAATTAAGCAGCTTGCGGTGACAGCTTCCAATATTGAGGCTATATGAAGGGAAACGAGAATTCATTACGGCGAAGCGAAATATTACTAACCGCTTAGTTTCACACAGTAAGCCGTTTAAGCTTTATTGATTACAAGCTGTTCGTACCCGGCGTCGCCTGTATTTTTTAATACAAGCCTGGTCTTGACCACTACGAACACAAATAATTTTTAATTAAATCGGTTGAGCCATATTTATTCTAGTTTTTGCGAAACTAACGAACGGCAATTGATTTTTATATTTAAAAGTAAAGAAGAAAATGGTATTTGGCTTTCTATTATATAGGTACGGAGTATTATATAGGAGTGTTATTTATAAAAAGCTTGTCTCTTGTGTTTCCGTTCCGGAAATAGTAACCGTTGACTTTGATATAGATCCGTAAAATCGTGGGAGACGTGGGCGTAAATTAGTAGGTCAAGTACCTACCTACCTAAGTACCTTCAAGAAGTAGTGTTGAGCTCTGCAGTTTGGCAACATTGTATAATTTTAACTATTTTATTAATAATTAAATACAAAACCGTTTTGTTACAATGTTAAAGTTCCTCTGTTAATTTAACTTTAAATTAATGGAAGAGATGTAGTGAACTGACAACTTAACTTGTTACGTTGCCGGTTCACCACAGTAACAAGTACCCAACAAACAAACACCTTCACAAACGGCGAGCCTGAGCATGTCGAGCACGCGGACAGCGTCTGCGGTTAGTCCAACCCTCACGTGGAACTGCACCAAAGATAAACTCAGATCGTTCCGGACGGCCAGTCCGGCAGGTTTAGCTGCGGTACGCCACAAAACATTTAGTTTTACCAATGTTTAGGTATCTAGTTATTTGCAACGTTTGGTGGGAGCTATGCTTAAAATTAATGGGAAATTAATTAATTACGAATGGAATGATAAATCACAGATATTGTCAAAACTTTTAGTATTTTGCCTAGGTTACGGTCGGCCTTAAGTAGCTGCACAGGGCTATTCCCAGTAGTCTGCACCCCATAGTTCGCACTGCGAACTACTGGGTTTTTTTTCCCCAGTAGTTCGCAGTGCGAACTACGGGGTGCGGACTACTGGGAATAGCCCGCTGCACACTTTAGCGCTTTGTTACTTTAACGTCATTTTTGAACTGCTGTACTAATCAGTCAAAGGCGTTAAAGTGACAAGGTACCAAAGTGTGCACTTGTGCAGCTAATTATAATATAAGGCCAACTGTACATTGTTATAAGACTAAGGTTTGTCGTCCCAATTGTAGCCGTCTTTAATGTTTATAGCTAAAATACTCGTCGTAAAAAGTATACTATGTACCGTAGAACCGTAGTACGTAAATACCTATAATTTGTAATTCAAACTACAGGTACTTACATACAATATACTTACTCGGATTGTACCCAAGTAAGTGTTTTAACTTTATTGCTAGATTCCTTCTTAATTAAGGCGAGGGGTCGAGCAACGACTTTCCAAACTATGTAACTTTGTGCAGATTTTTCTGTTTCCCATTGGTAAAAACTAACTTCTTTTTTAAGAGGGTATGCTAAATCTTACCACCTGTACAACTTAGCTTAGCTTGTTTATTGAAAATAATTTCTTATATTACCACCAAAACTGTTAAGCAAAATTGTAAAAGTACAGAGGAACCTCTTGATCACATGTAAGCCCGTAATGCAAACAACTATTGCTAGCAGATTGCAATAAACACGGAACCCTATTTATGTTCCTCGCGGTTTTAACCCGGTCATAGTTTCATAAATATCTCCCACTAAAGCTATTTATAACAACATTGTACACAAACTGCCCTCACGTGTCTACGCGCCGCGTCCAAACAAAATGTCACTGTCTCTGCGCTCCATCATCTTACTTTACATGTTCTTTACATACATATGTAGTAGGTAGGTAGGCTGTCTCTCGTATGTACCTACGCTTAAATCTTTCAAAATACGGAACGGATTTTAATGAGGATTTCACCATGTTACATAAGTTTTCACGGATTTACGCATCAAATTTACGCATAATATATCAAGGCGGTAAGTCAAAGTATTATTATAACATGTTTTTTTTTCCAAAGAAGGTATATTATTTTTGACTTAATGTTTGTTAAGTTATGATGAGCGTTATGTCATGTAAATATCTGCGAGAGTGCGGTTCAACGAGATGGCAACTTTCACAATGTGTAGCTAATTTAATGTGGGTACATATGTACATGTAGTTCGTGCGCCGTGCTCCAGTCAGCGACGAGTTTCGGAGCTCCACGTCCACGTCACGTGAACATTACGTAAAGGTTCCTCGAACGGCCCAGCGAGTGTAAAAACCAAATTGCAAAACTGAAGACGCGGAAAGGTGCCAAAGAAACGACCGGAGTTAATCTAGTCTCTAGTAGGTAGTTTAGTTTGGGATGTATTGTTGCTCGTTGTTTTCACTCTAATTTTGTGATAAGAATGTAGATATACACCACACCACCCTGCAAAAAAAAACGGGTGCTTGCGTTTTTCCTCATAAGTATTTGGCCCATAAATATGACTTTTAAATTTTGACCCCTAATCAGAATGTCTAATCTATTGCTAATTACAATTAACTTTAGATCATTAAGGGCCCGTTGTTAACTCAGCTAATTGTTAAAATTCGAAAAAGGAATCGAAAATTTTACCTGTCCTGTGCCCTCATCAGTTTTTAGTAAAAAATATGAAATTAATTTTATAAATAATTGAAACGTGGTCTAGAATGTATGTGCAATGCACGTGCATATACTTACCTAAATAATATCAAGGGTAGCGGAGATACAAAAACTGCCAAATGACACGATCATGTAGGTACAGTTGAGTTCTAATATGAATATATGTACACTTTTGTACCTTGTCACTTTAATCGTTGTGACAATTTATATATACGGCAGTTTAAACATGACATGAAATAGACTAGGTACCTACTAAAGTGTACACATATTTATTAAAACTTACGTAATTACTTAATACATTTTCACAATTGCCCCTAATCCCCTATAATCAAATAGTGCATTGTGCCCTTGTTCTACCAAAGGTGCGAATGATAAATTGTCAATTATTTATGTCAACAAAAAAAAGTCTTATAATTATTACAATATGGTTCTCATTTGAAAGATCAGAAAGATTAGTGTGACCATCTCAAATATATAATACACGAATAATAAAATGGAAAATTGCAGTTGGGTTTTCAAAGCTTGCTTTTCATTTACCTTGTTATTACCGTCGGGAACAGAGGCCCTGGTTGGCAGCCGAGTGAAAAACAATACCATCATGTCAAAAGCAATATTACTTTAACTTCCTAGGAATAGACATTCTATCAGGCACTTAAAACATTATTGGTTAACATATTAAAATACGAATATTACAATTTATATATAATATAGGTATCAATTCGAGGTTGTACCTGCTCAGGAAGGAAAACACATTTACCTGTTTAGGTATAAACGGAAAGTATTATAATCACTAATGGGGAAATAACACACTTAATTAATAAAATAATTATATGTGATAGCAATACATGCATTATTATACATTATTAAGATGACGGGTTTGCCTATTATTCTATCGAATTGTAATGTAACATCACCGTTACACATGATCCGATTTATACTACAGTCTTTTTCACCTAAGAAGAGTCCTGTGACACCTCATATAAACAAGTGAGGTCGCCGTCATGTCAATAGAACTGGCAAAAGATGTAAACAAAACCAAACGAACCAATCCACCATGATTACTCGATAATCACGTACTTAAGATCAACTGAGGTCCTTGCAATGATTTATATACTAGATCACTTCTTTCATATTAAGTTTAAGATGAAATAACTATCATTATACGTTATTTTTAATAAAAACACGCTCGGTGAATATTTGAGGTTATGTGTCAAACAGTACTAATTTGTTTACATCGTTCACAAGTTATTGACGGCGATTTTTAGAATACACTTGACACACCTAGCGACGCCGCCGCCGTTCAAGAACTTAAATAATTAATCGCCTATTTTTAAATACCCCGCGTGGTGAGTAAACTAAGTGATTGAAATTACGACCTATACCGGTTCCTATATTCAAGAAAGGAATCGTTTTCCTTACGCCTCGTTAAAATTTGACACATTTTGTACGTAGCAAATGTCATGGAAACGATTCGCTTCATGAATATAGGATCTTTTTCACTTAATGCCCGGTGCATTCGGTGAAAAAGAGTGTAAACCATAAACGTTATACTTTCCTGCTATAATTGTTCCTGCAGGTTCTTAAAATTTTGAAATCCCAAGTTGTTTGTAGGAAAATTACTCTTTTAACCGGCACGATAGCTCATTTTGGAATTTTCTTTCGTTACGCTAAATTATTTTAATGCCATTACACACAAAACCTTGTCATGGCCGTTTGTTGCCGCCATACCATCCATACCTATAAATTTGGCTGCTTAGGCTCTTTATAGAAGCCTCGATTGCAAATAAATCTCGCGAACAAAGCGAGGACATTGCCGTGTCCATAAAGCGGCTATAAGCATTAATAGCAGAAGGCTGTACGTAACTCTGAAGCTACTACAAAAGCGTCTATTTAAAAGCCGTATCCACACTTCAGGGTTCTTTATGAGCCGGCAATATCGGAAAAATGTTGGTCGCACGTGTGGACTGAACAAACGGTTCGCTGGGATGAATTTTTTTCAATTGTCGCTCCTCAACCTTTTTTTCAGGGTTCCGGTACCCTTAGTCACATAAGAGAATCAATTTTCTATGTATTTCATTATATCTGTTTTTGTACCTGCAATCTCCAACTTTCTGTAACTATTAAACTCCAAGTTCTTCTTAACCAGCTCCTCTATTCCCGACGGTAAAAACATATCGTCTTTGACCTATTATGGTATTGTTTTGACGTCAGCCGCCATTACCGTCAACGTCAAGTAAATAAGAGCTATCAAAACGGTGACAGTACGATAACAGCTCAACACGATGTGGTTTTTACCGTGTTGAATAGAGGCTCGGTTAGTTTCTATGATGTGGCTTTACTCGGAAAATGTATCAATCACTCTATGACGGGATTGACGGGTAATTGCCAATTCTTGTAAACAAGTAGTAGTCCGTAGTTCAATAAATTATTATTCACGAGTACTTATCATAGCTACTGCTGCTTAATTAACAGCATTGTTTACGTAGGCAATGTATAACTAAACAGTATTCGGGTAATGACCAATAAGAATATATTTACCTACTAGAGGACGCCCACGACTTTGTACGCGTATCGCGTAGATCTAGTTTCCCGCTACTCACTATATTTTTTCCCTTTGGGGGTCGTTAAAAAAACATACTGCACCCCGAGGGGTGAAAAAAATGATCCCTCCAAATTTCAAGTTCTCAGGTTCAGCTGTTTAGGCTGGGCGTTGGGCACGGAACAGTTTTATTATGTAAACAAAGTATTTATATTTATAAATATGGACTTAATTGAATGGTGTACATATAATCAGAGTTTATACGATGTGAATGTTTGTTAATATAATATACACTACCTATACAAATTGTAATTATTATAATTTATAATAGTACTAATTTAATAGCTGTGCCCTTGCAGGGTTCATGATGAATAGATATAAGAAATATATTTAGAAGATCATTTGTTACGTTTTAGACAAACTTAGTTAAATTTATCTCTAATCTATGTAGTTAAAAGTTATATTTGTAATAAGTTGAGTTCATGATGAGATTTTAATGTATTGATTTTTTGTCTACCGAGGAACACTTCTGTGAAATCTTTGAGCTGGCCCCGCGATACAGGTTCAGGCTAGTATGGGGACTAGAGGGTATTCCTTCGGTCCCTGTCCCCTGTAGTCTGTCTGTATGAGATTTTTACCTTTCCTAAGATTTGTCCAATGTGTTAATTGTGCACGAAGTGTGTGTATTGGTGCATATCGAAGTATTTTTTTTTTAAATTTTGTTTATTAACAGCTTTGTATTTGTTTGGTTGCAGTGGAGCTGGTGGCTGTGCGTGCTCACCGGCGCGCCGAGGAGTGCCGGGGAGAACTTCACTCTCGGCTACATCACAGGCTCGGAGACCACGCCCGGGGACCCGCTGCATTCGTACGAGAGACCTGGCCGGACCATCTCAGGTAACAGTCAAATCGAGATTGATTTTTTATGATTGGCGCAGACATAACCGCTCGGCACCAGCTAGAGCAGCTCAAAGTGAGATATTGGAAAGTGAGCTTTGACTTTCCAATATCGATTTCTTTGGTACGATACATTTTTCTGTAGACGTCGCGAGCGCTCGGTAGTAACACAGATCAAAGCTCACTTTTCTTTGTCTTACTTTGAGCCGATCCGGTGCCGATCGGTTATGTCCGTAAGCTACGTTTAAATAAATAGGCGTTGAAACCTTAAAAAAATATATTGTTTCATAAATAACACCGAAGACCCTGGAAGACCGAGCGTGGCTCGAGTTGAAAACGAATTTTCCCGAAGATGACAACGTGATAAGATTCTTTGCCTCGATATTGCAATATTTTTTTTGTTACAGTCGTCTTCCGCAAATAATATTACTCGTTTAATAGTAGGCTAGAACTTTTATTATCAATAACTTATAACTGTCAGTAGGTATGTACACATTATATGTACACATGTAAGAATACCTTTATGGGCCCTAAGCAATCAATAATTTTCCTCGTTCACTTTAGTAAAATACATTGTATGTTTCAATGTCAAGCTATTATTAGCGTTACATTCGTTAGTCAGGAGGTTTAGAAGGATGTCTTATTCCTTCTCATGACGTAAGTCCATATTTTGTAACAGTTTTATTGCTGTGGTGTCGCGTATAGCTTCCGGCATAAGGAATAAGTACTATATTAACATCTTCCCCAGTTTTGAAATACACATAGGTACTTACTGAAACAAATGGGTGTCAAAATAGAATTATCCCTAATTTATACTGATAAATATACAAAATAGACCTTTAGGAAACTAATTACTTACATTAATTTGGCAACGTTGTGCCCGTCAAACATTATGTCATACTCAAAAATGGTACAAGTAACGTGTCAAAATATCTTAACCTCAAAAACTTAACGTTGAAATGCGAGACTGACTGACTGCCTTGAATTGGTTGAATCACCGTACATTTTTATAAAAATAACAACCAAAGGTTCATCCCAGCTGCATCGGTTCTAAATGTGTACAGCTGAAGTTAGAACAACTTTAGTAAATCGTCGCAAAATATTTTTCATCACAGTTGCTATTTTGCCCTATTTTGATAATATTTTTTTTTTAATATAATACGTGGACTCAAACTATAATAATACGTCAGGACCCCAACTCTTGTGCCATTCGATATGAAGTTTCATTCCAGATGAAATGTCAGTTGTATACAATCTTCTAAAAAAATCGTATATAAATTATTGATCTCGACTGTCACTAGAATCGGACTCCTGCACAAGTTTGACATTATTTGTGATAAGTCATAGACAATGATGTAGTCTGCCGCTAATTTATAAATATGATCTTTTGTCTGATTTTATTTCATTACCTCGCAATTGTGATGAAAAACATTGTATGTTACACGGCTGGTAAAGGAAATACAAAGCTCGAGTCATTAAAACCCTCAGCCTTCGGCTTCGCGCTTCTAACAGACGTTAGTTAATTCTGTCTTTACCACACATAATATACTAAGGTCAAACTATACGTACGGATACTTACAAAATATTGATAAAATACGAATTTAACTTTGAGCAGTTTTCCTATTACATCATTGTTCAAAAATCTTTTGGCGCATCATTAAATAAAATAATTAAATTAAAGAGTTACGATGCTGCCGAAGTGCCCACGTGCGAGTCGGTCTCAAGGACTATGAGTTCCGCACCTACCTCTAATTTATATGACACTAGCGACCCGCCCTCGCTGTGCTTCAGTTTCTATGTGTTTTCTGTAACACCCGTAAATAAACCAGAACTTTTTATACACATAAACCTTCCTCTTAAATCACTATCTATTGCTGAAAACGACATATAAAATCCGTTAATTAGATTAAAAGATCTAAGCGAACAGACAGTGGAAGCGACTTCGTTTGTAAAAAAGATAATACTAGAAACCCCATAAAGTCCTACTGCTACTTCCTGTAGCACACAGTAGGACATCCGTGTACCTACTTGTACATATCGCTCGGTTTGATTTTCGGTGACAGTTTTATTCACTGCAATTTTTTTTTCAATTTATCTATTTCTTATTGTATGACTTTGTTTGGTCAGCTAAATACTACAAATATATATTTCAGCCCGATATCTGAAGCCGTTTCAGAAAAAAAGGACATCATAGTCATCTTATAAGCAGTCCATTTTGGGTACCTATTTGGTCGGTAGGCACGTGTACGAAATAGTAGATTGTGTCACAAGGTAGCAAAATGACATATTTAAGGCGAGGGCGTACATTGAATCCTGAACGAAGCGAAGGATTCTACAATTGAATCCCGAGAGTAGCGAGAGCTTCTAAAATAGAGTCCTGAGTGTAGTGAGGGATCCAAGTGTTAACGCCCAAGGTGGAAATAATTTTGCTACCGTGTGACACATACTGCTTTTCACATCACCTATGAGGAAAATAAGAGATCTTAGCGATGAAATAAATTTAATTATCCACATATTCTAGAAATGCTGAAATTATCAAATTTAACAACAGGAAATTTTCGCACTTAACAACAATTATAAAATTTGGCAACAAAATGTCCTTGAACAGAAAAGTGCCACTTTGATCCCTCCTAGCAGGGAAGAAAAGTCCCCTTTCCGAGTAGGTGATATGAAAAAAGATTGTTTACCTCTGTGGAAAAGAAAAACGTGCAGAAATTTAGTATGAAATTACCTCGGCGCCTAATAGGGAGCAGAGGGTCCTGACAAGATGTACTACGGTAACTAGCGTTTCTATTCGTTTCGTTTTTAAACCAGTCGCGTCACTGGTAGATGACGTGATACGAAAAGTCACGTGATCTACCAGTGACGCGATTGGTTAAAAACGAAACGCATAGAAACGCTAGTTAGCGTAGTGCATCATGGCAGGGCATAAAAGTACCAATATTAATAAAGAAAGCTCCGCCATAATTATTCAACAGGGAAACGACTACCCTCCCTTAATAATCTACATCTGTTATCATCTAAGGACGATAACCATAAATATAACTAGCCTTTATAGATCTAAGTGGCTGCGCCCTTGCAGGGTGTCACATGTATACCTATCTGTATTTCCACCTGTGTTTTTGAAATGTGATGAGCAATAAACATTTTGGATTTAAATTTGAATTTGACCATTGTTGTTAATTTTATTTTCAAATTGCAATGTTTTGTCATGTCGATAAATTTTCCACTAACGCTTAGACGGCCGTAGATGTGGAGGCAACGCTTCTGTTCAGTAAAAAGTTCCTGGCCAGAATAACTCCAAAACCATTCTCATCCACTAATAATGCAAGTTATTCGATGTAATTATAGAGCTTACACAACTCAACTTGCTGTTTATTTCTATTTGACCTGCCGCGATTAATTCTTGCCACGTCTTGGCAGTTGAGACACATATCTAATTAGTTCTGAACTGTTCACTTGGTTAAATGTGTTCGATATGTTTCTGTAACAGGTGCTATTTCGATGGCGGTGGATGAGGTGAACGACCAACTGTTGCATAAAATGGGACACTGGTTGGACTTTAAGGTCGCTGAGACTTACGGCCGAGAGGAAATTTCCATCAAACAGGTAAATAACTAAATACGTGTCATAAAACCAAAAACAGTGGCCAACTGAGAGTCTGATTCGCACACGAAGGGTTCCGTACGATTCTTGTATGTGGGCCTCGTTTATTTATTTCATTCTATTTATTTGTTACTAGCGACCACAACTTATTATAATTACATTGAAACCTTCTTCTTGAATCGCTCTATCTACTGCTGAAATTTGCATTTAAATCCGTTGAGTAAGTAGTTTAAAAGATCTAAGGGAACAGACAGCGGAATCGACTTCATTTTATATTAAGTATGTGAAGATTAAAGCGGCAATAGAAATACACTCTCTGTGAGAATTGATTCTCTGACAAAAAACTGATGAAAGACAGACGGACGGACGGATAGCGGAGACTTCGCAAAAGGGGCCCTATACGGAACCTTTAAAAAATATCAATTGCTTTATTAACGTTATACTTAGTACATAACACGTTATCAACCCCTTAAACTTCAGGTATTTTAAATTTAATTGCTAACACATGAAATTGATATTGCGTATGCACTTAAAATAATTAGGTACTTACTTACTGGAACAGTTGATAAATGTATATTAGTGGCTTAGTATGTAAATGGATTTTGTCAGGCATTTTAATTGAATTGCCGCTACTTGAACATATCCAACTTTCTTAATTTTGTGATTCCAATAATGGAAGCTTCTTTTGTGCTTAAGTTATAAAGCGACTTGAAAGATATATCACGTTTTAAATAGAGCAGTACAGGAAAACATCTCAATTTCTAAATAAAATCAGATAAACAATACTAGATAAACGATTTATTGGTCCACCATACTTTAGATAAGATATTTTCGCTAGTACGAGTGAGGCCGATTTTATGGCGCGGCGACCGGTCCGTCCACTGCGCTCGTAATAATATCAGCTGATGGGCATGATCTAGATTTAAGCAATTAAATTTCGAAATTGCTCAGCACTCCAGTCAACTTATGGCACAAAACAGAATCAGACCAACATACATAATGTATGATCTCCATATCTAATAGGATAAGTTATGGTATAGTTAATAACTTATGCCCGTTTCCAATAGGTACTCATATCGTAAATTGATTAGGTTAGATATCTACACAAGTACTTGGTGTTTTAATTTAACATTTGCCACATAAAAAATGTTTAAAAAAAAGGGAGTAACTTTATCTATCCGCGGTTTGACTATTGGTAACGGACATTAGTTGATAGATAATCGTTGATAAGTTATCTATTTAACTAGTACCTATCCTCCTGAGTCCCCAGGTTTTCGATTGAGGACATAAAGTACCAAACATAAAAGGCACCCTCCTTAATTCGACAAGGTTGCAATCACAACGTTACTAAAATAGGTTTTGGGTGTGATACTCTTTTCTCTTACGATGCTATAGTAGCATAGACGTATAGGCTAAACTGTAACTCTTGGGTAATTTAAGGTTTTCGTATTTCCAAGATCTTGGGGCCTTGACGTGGGTAATGTGGGTATTTAATATGGAGTTCCTTGCGGCGCTTCTTCTCCGCAATAATGGTCTTGTCCGAAGCGCTAGTAGATTCACTCCACATTACCGACGTGTAAAAGAGCCCTCATGTGGCCAATTTACTGAATAAATATTTAGATTTTTTTGAATTTGAATACCGAATACGAAACCTAGCATACCATACTAAGTGAAGATAAGATAAAAATAAAGAAATAAAGAGACATTTAAATTGGAAGTGGGTATCTATATTGGAAATCCTAATTGTGTTCCAAATCTAAGTGGTGGCTAAAGGTTGTGTTCCGATGTGGGGGTAAGACAACCGGTGAAATGACTAGCATAGAGGAATCCCATCTTATTCCTCAGGGTTGACAACGCACTTGGGAATTTAGGATTGCAGTCTTAACGTTGTAGTCTTGAGACCCACTTACCATCAGATGGCATGTGGGCTCGTTTGCCTCCATGTCATAAAAAGTTAAAACATAAACGCAGGTATTTTTGAAAAACTTAAATATTGTCTGACTCAGCTGAAAACCAGTCCAAAACAAAACAAATGATAATGATGCGTTGAGAGAACCGTTATAGGGAGTGCCGAGGGTCACTCTAAGTGAAGTAGGTGTTTTGGATTGTTGGTTGTTGATTCTGATTATTTTTATTTGTTCCTGAAGAACTCCAATGTCTAGAATGTTACCACTTTTGGGCTCTATTGGTAGGACGTTAAGATCTAAAAGTAGTAAGGAATGGAGGATTTTTTTTGGTCGACTATAAATACATAGCTTATGCATATCCAAGCTTCTCCGATCCCAACTTCTCTTGAGTATAATCTCTCCAGACCGTTTCCAAAAAGGGGCCTTCAGGCTCCATCAATACACAGACATTTGCTCTATCAATTTAATTGACGACAGTGAGTCCATTTATCAATACTAAAACTTCTACACGAACATAATTGTTTACTGTAAATTGGGTCAGTATAGCATGTTTATTTAAAGATAATACATTAAACTGATGTTATCTTTGAAGTATTGGAGTACTAGTGATGGGCGATTTCTGAAACATTGCAATTTTTTTCTTAACTGCAAACATTTCCACTTTTGAAATATAAATAATTAGATGGAAACGATTCTGACACAGGTAATAATTTGCGGGTACTACAGAGGTAAAAAAATATGAAAAGTTTCGATTTTTTATTACGTTACACTAGTAATTTTTTGAAATTAAACTATTTCCCTTTGGTAACTTTCAGAATATCACTTTTTAAAAAATCTGAAATCTGCAGAAATTTAAGTAAAAGTTTCACTTTTGAAATTTATCACCAGGAGTAACTAATATGATTTTAATGTCCAATGCGCACGCACTGCGTTGCAATCCAGAAATAATTCCTTGATGCGTTATTCCCGGGAACCGCGATGACCCAGTAATAGCGCTATCGGGAGGCAGCGCGCGCCGCTCATCGCAGTATCACTCGTTAGGATAATTCACTTTGCGTAGCTGCGATCTTTTACCGCCAACATTAGACAATCAACATTAAGCAGAATGCCACGAGGAATCCCATTTGAAATAAAACCCCTGCGTTACGTAATGCTCTCAAGAAAACCGATACATTCGTTCTACCTTTTTCAAACTACACTTAGGAGTAAAAATACCGGGTCAGAGTGCGTTTTTCATACAAACGAACCTATTTCGAAGCCTTGGTTCCTCGCCAGGGGTTGTTTTGAGTGAGGTTTAATGGTGGATACTGCGAGGTTCAAGGTAGAGGAGGTCAAAAGTTCTTAAGATGCCTAACTGATCGCACATTCAGTTAACATTTAACAGCGGGAGAGTTTGGGTCAGCACTTGGATTTCCTTACATTTTATTGCCATTTCAGATGTTTTTCTGAACATGCACTATTCCAGCGTTAACCGCAGATTCATTCAGTTGGGTATTCTTGGCACTCTGGAAGTCCTGTAACGATGCTCGGGGTATTCATCATCAGATTTCACTAAAAGCATTCCCTGGCGAGGAACCAAGGCTTCGAAATAGCCTCTTTAGTATGAAAAACGCACTCAGACCCGTTATTTTTGCTCCTGAGTGTACACCGTCAATTTAACATAATGAATTCAGACCTCTAATTAATTATATATTTTAATGCGGTGCACGTAATAGACGTCGGGTAGTACGACAATGTTTAAAACTATGCGGACAATTTTAATTAAACCTTTACTGTCCTATTTCCTTTTGCCGTAGACCGTTATACGCGACATAACAAAGATACTTGCGTTTTTGCCACACGTTCGTAAAAAATGCCTTTAACAAAAGAGGAATTTTCAATTGATAATACGTGCTGGTTTTACTACTGGAGCTTTTGTTAGCAAAACAATCGAAAGAAAATAGAGCTCATATTATTGGACTTCGCGAAACTGCCTGTTGGTTTGGTTTAATCTTCTTCGTGAGTGAACTGTTTACATATCTCGAGTACATACACATTACCAAACTATGCATCTAAATCATATCCAGTTATCCACTACTTAGCCACTCTTGGTTGGTTGCATGGTTATGTGCAAACTTACTAGTTTTTCCTTATTACATTTAGTGAGTTATTTATGATACAGTAGGTATCCCTGTTACACATAGAGCTAAATATTTCCTTATTAGTGTGTCTTGTGTCCCCAAAACGAAATGATGTCCATTGGATACAAGCCAATAACTATGCTATGCCAGTGCAAGGCAATTTTGCTGTCTTCATTTTGCCCTTCAAGACTTCAAGTCAAATCTTCATAAATCTGTGGAAACTGTCAAAAGGTTTATTTTATCTACATCCATGGCATAACTTCTGTATCATATGTTTAGAAACGATAAGCAAATGACCTATATTAGTAAACCTGTATCTGTGGTTGTATAGGTACCCAAAACTTTAATCACATTTTTGCAACGTTTTAAGATGGCGGATGTGTAATTTGTTTTAGTGCTGTATTTTTGTGTATTTAGGTGTTCAAAGTTCTTTTCTGTTAGTGATTTGTCCTTTTTATGCCTTTGTGTTGCACAGTGATAGAAGACTTGGTCTTATTTCGTGTATCTGGCATCTTACTTCTCGTTTCAAGTGGACTCGCAGTGGTACAGAGGTTACAACTAGCTTGACCTCTGTACTACATATCACGAAGAGAGATCGCTTATGGAGACTTGGCTTCGGCCTCACAATCCAGGATTTTACTAAAAATCTACAAAGACTTGGCTTCGGCCTTACTTAAAATTGGATCTTGAAGTATGAAAACTATGACTAGGCTGTATGTATCAATGTCCTTTGCCTTTCTCTCTGGGATATAAACAAGAAATAAAATAATAAAACACATTCAAATTTCGAACATCTTAAAGAAAAGGAATCATATTTGGTTGTGATTTATTGATTAGTCGATTTGTAATTTCATTTAGTGAGAAATTCTTGTTTAATAGAATTCTTTGAATCTCGAATGTTACAATCGATTCACACAAATACTAGGAGTGCATAAACGTAAATACTAGGAGTGCATAAACATTAGAAGTACTTACCTACCTAACCAACAGTGTAACGTGTGAGTCGTCCGCGCTGTATCGGGCGCGAAAGCGCCATACAGTCATTTTTGTTTCGAACTTTCGAATATTTCCGAGGAACAGAAAATAGCGTCATCTACAACTTGAAAATGTAGGCAATATTGTACATGTTGTAGAAAACTTATGATATGCATGTAGATAAAGTTTTGTATGCGACTGTACGCATAATTAGGCATTTAAACACTCGTGTGATCTTATTATGAAACTCGCCTTTCGGCGAAGATATAATGAGATCACGCTCGTATATTAATGCCTCCCATTATGCTCCAGTCCCATAAATAACTATTATCGAACTCCGTATGCTAAAATGTTGTACCCACCCATGTGTGCATATAAATATACTTGTGTATATTTACGCGTATCGACCGATTTGACACCCTAACAAGTCCTCCCGCTGGGTGCTAATTGACGTATCGGTCGGGTAATGCACAAAGTGTATGCTCTACCGTACACACTACGCAAATGAAGTAAAAAATCTCTATCATTGCCAATCGTAAAAAAGTCGTGAATAACAGTCCTGAGTTCCAGCAACGGTAGCAAGTGTAACTATTCGATATAGTATGGGTCTTTCGCGTTCCTGAGGTGTTTTGCCAGTGAGTTCTTCGACAACTTACATCGGTTGACCCGTCTCATTATCTGTCTATTTTCTTTATAAATAGTAATTAATGCCGAAATGTATGGTTATGTAATAATTTTTTATTTACTCGTTATTGTCAAGGCAAGGATTACATGAAACAAAAAAAATGAAAAATAGCCCGGCGGGCCGGAGTCGCTGGAGGGCCGCTCCGCTAGTCATATAATTAATTTGCGTTCATTGACGTAATCGTGTATCGAAAACCAGAAAAACAGTATTATTTTTACATACAAAAGGGTCCTGACACGTCTTGAAGTACTTCGGCACCTATAACTCCACCCAACATGCCCTCGTTATTTAATTATTATTAACCAGCGAGTATAAGTTGTCCTATCAGAGCGTACAAACAACATAATTTAAGCGCATGCATTCCGCCGTTTTTAAAAGCATATCAGGTTTAATATCCCTGCCAAAACTATCCTGATTCCAAAATTATAAGTCTCTGTATTAAATATTAGACTTATGTTTTGGTTCTAGACTTACCCGAAAATATAAACATACCTAAAGACTACGGTGCCAGATAACTCGGATTGTAATCATAGGTTATGCGAGGGACTAAGGCCCTTACTTTCTAGAATTGTGTCGCATGTACCTACTCAGCAAACCGTCTCAAATTTGTTTGAGAAAACATAAAATAAATAGCCGCACATAAAAAGTGGCAGTACAATTTCTCAGTGAAGTCTGCCACGAACAAAGTAAATCGCCTATATCGATTTCGTCCCAAATTTTTCGACCCAGTATAGGGCATTGATCTTTCGAAAGAAATAAAAAAGTAATGGCTAGTAATGAAAAACAGTGTTAACAACAAACTACTTACCTATTATAAAATAAATTAATCAAATAAGTAGGTACTTTACTTTTAACGGTTCACTAATAGCCAAGATGTTGAAACATAAGATTGAACTTAAGTACGCTCGATTAAACTTCAACTAAATCAACTTTCCAAGACTAATAAATAGTGAATGAAAATGAAAAAATATTCTTGTGCAAATAAGCGAAATAGTGACTCTGGGCCCTGAGCTAGGCGTCCCTGTGTTCCGAATGTTCCGATAGTGCTAATTCAACTCTGTAATGGTGAATTTCAAAAATGTTGGACGTAGTTTAGGACTCAATTAAAAACACCTTATTTTTTTCCATTGTGCAACGAAAATGAATGTGATTGTATGACAAATTTTCGACTTCGTTAAAAAGTTAACGTTTCTATTAAAAGCAACTACGTACTATTTTTCTGAAAATACCCGCAAGCCGTCTGCTTGTCAGAATCGCTGTCGAAAATCAATACATTTACCAGTGCCAAAAGTACAAGTCAATACAATAATAAAAAAAAAACTTATAAAACTATATGTATACGTATATCTATTCTTATCATACGTATTTCTACTCATATTCATTATCCACCCATAGAACTTATTCTCACTAAGTATACTCGTACAACGCTGTAACACTCACAATAATAGCCGCTATGATAAATAATTAATTGTGTTATATTTATAGCACTATATTTATTTTGTTTTCCTCCAATAAAAAAACTTTTGCAGGTCCTTAATAGAATAGCTTCCAGCGATAATTTTCCTGGTTCGTTTGACGCAGACTTCTCGCAGATAATAATGTTTATTCATTTCGTCGTAGTTCCGTGTCGCTGGGTGCTCACTGAGACCTCCGGCCTGACGTTGATAGCTCCTCGTTGTACCGCAAGGGTAACTGACAGAAAACAAATTGCACTTACTTAATGGCATAAAATAGAAGCAAATAACTGGCTTTTAACGGAATTCCCAAACTCTTCCTCTGGAGTAATCACACCATTAACTCCGGCGTGTCTTGAACTCGAATTAGTGAAACATTAGCTGGAAGCGAATAGATGTTTTCACTTAAAAGTTAGTTTACGACTGTCCTTATAGTTTTTGGGAAGTTAAAAAAGCAATTTGCGAGTTATGCCTCGATTTTATTACGTATGTTAACAGGATTTAAACTTGGAGATATTCTGAATTCCTCTGTAAGCCTATTTTTAAATGTCTATCGCAGTTTGTCGTACTCATAACTCGTAAACTAGACAACCATAAAATTAGTTTTATAGCGCCTCAGCTAAGCTTTACTGCCACAAAAGTGCTTCGTAGTCTTTTCAACAGATGTTAAACCTTTCGGACTATCGGCAGATGGCTATAGTGTTCGCCATAAATCTTTGCGTCGCCCTCTTTTGATGTTGATAAATGCCTACCGGCCGTAACGTTACATCGGTTGTTTAAGGCCGCGAGTGTTTACTTGAGTGTCTCTTTGCTGTAGGTGGCATCGCTATGGGCCGCCAACGTGTCGGCCTACATCGGCCCGCAGGAGACTTGCATCCACGAGGGCAGAATGGCCGCCGCCTTCAACTTGCCCATGATCAGCTACGTAAGTAATTATTTCGTGCTATTTAAAATGATATTTAGTCAGTAGTCAGTAGTCTCGAAGATTAATAATTAAAAACATTAGCTGTAAAGTGGCAATGGACATAAATACCGTCATACTACGTCTTGGTTTAGTTTTACTTAGCTAATATTTGAGGGTATGCAGTCGAATCAATATCTGTCGTGTAGCTAAATTCGTCATTAGGTAATGTTGTAGCCTCGCTAAAAAATCAACTAACTTCAATATGAATTACTTTATTTTAACGCGGAATTAAGTTATTTAAAAGCATGAATGAGAACTCGTGTAATTAGTAATATTAGGGTAAGCTTTATTGATAAAAATACCTACACTTAAACCAAAAAGCAGTAATCACAGCGAATGTGCACCCGTTGAGGTTAGGATTTCGGTCTTTAATTAGATTTTCGAGTATAGAGCATCAGAAAATAATAATAAGCGCAAAAATAGTGATGTTTTATTTCATTTTGCGAGTGTCATGAGAATATGTATATGTGTGTGTGTATGTTGACGAGAGTATTTGGTCCGCAGTTTTGCCGCGACGTGGCGAGCGGCGACGTGGCGAGCAACCGGCATGCGTATGCGACGTTCGCGCGCACGCGCCCCTCCGACACCGACATATCGCGAGCAGTCGTCGCCGTGCTCACGCATTTCAACTTCATGCATGTAAACACATCTTACAGCACTTAAAAAAACAAGCAACTCGTCTGCTGCCAGCAGCAAGCTTGGGTCAACCCTTTGTACCCTCACTTTCAAAACCCGAAAGTCTTTATTTTTCTATCTTGCCCGAAAGTTGAATTGAGATTAAGTATTTTATATCTCGAGCTTAATTCCTGGAATAAAATAACACTCCCAACCCTCCTGGTAGGTGAATGAATTCGAATCAAGTATGTCTGCTTTCAGTGGTCTGACATAGTTAATTTGGTAGCAGCTTTACGATTGCTTTCGAAAGTATAGTCAGTTTTTAATTGGGAAAAGTGTTACACTTTTGAATAGAGCATTGCCAATGGGCACGGGTGCACCGCTTTACAAGCCAAAGTAAGTCCAATTCGCCCGGTAGGCAATCATAACTCCGCGACAGGGGGGGAGAGTTAGGGGGTCAAGCACCCAATCCCCTGCGCTTGGTAAAAATAATCCAGCGGATATATTTGGGGTGCTAGGTCCAGTTTGGTATCGTTTTCAGGTAAATCAAGGATGGCCAATTTATCTTTGATAGATATCAGTCAATTAGTCACGATGTAGCGTAAAATATTTTTTATGTCCCTCAGTATTCGCAAAAGCAATATGTATTGCTATTTGCTGTGCTGCTGATACCTCTTAACATAAACACATGGACATGGCTCGCAAATTTGCATTCTGGATCTTTGCCAAAATCAACGAACACGTCTATTCTGTGCTCGGAATTAATCAATTTTAAAATACAACTTATCGACATTCTGTCAAACACTATGGAGCAATTTTTTTTTACTTTCTTATTCTATATATTTCGAGCTTCCAGGGATTTCGGCCGGGATGGCAAAGGCAAGTTTCTGGAAAAATGGTTTGGGCTTTGAGGCAACAATGAAAGGCAGGAACTTCTTTTCATTATTGAAGTGCCTTCCCTCCACGTGACGATTGATTCGTAGCACCTGCGTGTTCAGAAACGTTTATGATTCTGGATAAATTCACTCAATCATCTTCCTAATAGAGACGATTATATACAATTTCTTAAACTTTTGATAGGCTGTTTTTATTAGAATATGTAAAGACTAAGGGTGTTCTTTACTTTTAATAAATTTTTGGCACTCTGGTACATTTTCATTTCAATTGTCTTATTTTCCTTGGAAAACTCAAACTTCCAGTATTAATTGGAAATTCAATAGACGTTTAAAAAGCTTAAATCAAAAAGGGTACGTTGTATGCTGGAACGTTTACCTCAAAATCTGTAGTAGGTACCTACTAAAAAACACATATTAAGCCATATATTAAGTAGGTACAGTCAAGGGCATAAATATATATACATTCCCAAGATGTCAAAAATATCTATACACCACTATGCCACTGGCAATAAGGTCCGGCTATACATATATTTGAAGCGATGTCGGAATAGATATTAATGCCTTTGACTGTACATACAATTTCGTAAAATTTAGTTTAATGATAATTTTATGAATGACAGAAATACGTTATATGTAAAAAACCGCATTTGGAATACAAAAACTTTCTCATTCACCGACATACGCTGAGCAGCACAAACGTAACTGGCTGAATTGGGTTTAAATTTACATTTTATTACCCGGCGTTCAATTTAACATTATCGTTATTTAAAATAAGAACACGATTCGATATCCCTTTCGACTGCTCATTTTATTGGCGATCCATTTGGCGCAGTCGGTCCAAATGGCTCAAACAGATGCGCTCGATGTGGCTCTGCGCGTTACCGACCGTTCGGGATCACCTCATGAAAGGGAAGCCTGTTTATCATCGCCGTATGTGTCCCGAATACACCCACCAGTTGCTAGAAGAATATATAGTTCTACATATTTTATGTTAATTTAACACTCCCCATACACTAGTATCCGGACATGAAGTAGTCTATGATACATTTCTTAAAATTATGTGTTATGTTATTAGTCGACGATCTTTAAAAAAAACACGGTATAATTAAAATTGTGTTGCAGGTATCCATTATTTATTTAAAAGATCAATTCACCCGCCTCGCTAAGGCCATTATCGCTGCTGTTAAGGAGAAGCAAATCCAAGTGAGAAATATAAGACACTATAACAGTCCCTACTTTTACCACCCGGAAAACGTCACACGTAACCCCTTCCTGGACATCGTTCGGGAAACTTACAAAGACACTCGAAGTGAGTATTCGAAGTCATGCGATACGAGTTCCGATCAATAACGTGCCTTCCGTTGACTTAAATTGAAATGTTTTTCGCAGTATACGTGATAGTTGGCAATTACTACCACGACCACATCGGGCTAATGATGGCCTTGGATGCCATGAAACTATTGGATTCTGGTAAGTTTCTTTTTTAAGGATATACAGTGTGTAAATATTTAAACTAGACGTAGGTTATAGCTCTACAAGTCATGTAAATGTGGAATTTCGTTAATAACTCTAATACATAGAGCGCAATTAATTTTTAAAGGTCCCATCGAGCAGCAATGTATAATGCATAACTTTTTCAGACCTTTCGTATATCGGCAGCCAAACTAGCGTAATTATGGCATTTAACGTGAAAAATTAGAATTGTTCTCTAAACAAAAACGTTTTATTTTGTATTATTATTGATTTTAACGTGAAACGATCATAATTTAATGCACCCATGCACGTAAATTGTCGTACATACTACTTACTTATCTTTACTAGGTATCCAGTGTGTCATCTATCACACACATACATTATTCACACATTATTGACATGATCTTTTTTGTGGGCTTGGTTTTATTAATGGATAATATTGCATTTACAGATTATGTATTAATTTAGCGGATTTAATGTGGTATTTATCAACAAAGAACTGTAACTGTCAAAAGAGTCATGACCTGTGGTAATGACAATTTCATAATCAATTCAGATGACCATAGACGAAGAAGTTGTATTGTACCTACCTACATACTTCTTTATTATGAAAACAGTTTAGATATGAGGAATTGCACTACTGCATACAGAAAACCCATCATGTAGTAAAAAAGGATAACTGGATGCTGTTACGCAATAATGTGTCAATCCACAAGTATTTAGCAATAAAGTGTCAACCCTTAGAACTCTTGTTGTGGGTTGACATTTTATTGCTAAATAATTGTGGGATAACGCATTTTTGCGTAACAGCATCCAACTATGACATAAAATATGCTGGAAAACAGTTACATAAATCTAAAATGCCGCGACCATCTAATTTTAGTGCTCAGGAATTGAGTGATATGATTTTAGCATATGGTGAAGCTCAACAAAATGGAAACAGAGCGTTAAGTTTGTACAGAGAGCGGTTCCCGAATCGCAGAGTTCCGAGTAGCGCTCGAGTGATTGTGAACGCATTACAGCGAGTTCGAGAGGATTTGCCTGTGACCGGAAGAACTGATGGTGCAGCAGTGAATCGAGAGGTTCCCGTTCAAACAGAAGATCGAATACTGCTCCATTTTTCGTCTAACCCAGAGGATAGTACCAGGAATGCTGGGCGACGCTTTAATGTGAGTCAAACGGTGGTGCACAATATCCTCAAGCGCGACAAGCAACATCCTTACAAATTTTTAAAGGCTCACGCTTTGCTCTCCAGGGACTTGCCGCCACGAATTGCACTTTGTCAGTGGTTGCTCAGCCAACATCGAGAAGGCGGCGATTTTTTGGCCAAGATAATCTGGACTGATGAGAGTACATTCACACGGAATGGGGTCTGGAACCAGCGTAACAGTCATTACTGGTCACGGGTAAATCCTCACAATTTAAAAGAAACTGGGCACCAGTATCGTTGGGCTGTAAACGTTTGGGCTGCGATTCATGGCAATCGTATTATCGGGCCTATTTTTATCGACGGTAACCTAAACACAGACAAGTTTATACAGCTTCTGAATGGGCCTTTAGCAGACTACGTTAATACGCTGCCCGAAGAAGAACGCCGGCAGACATGGCTGCAGCTGGATGGTGCTCCGGCTCACTCGGCAATTCGCGTGCGAAATGTCCTCAATTCAATGTTTGAGGACAGGTGGCTCGGGAGGTTTGGCCCACGTCGCTGGGCGGCTCGTTCTCCCGATTTAACGCCACTCGATTTTTTTCTTTGGGGGGCAGTTAAGAACGAGGTGTACTCGGAACCTAGGACGTCGGTGGAACAGCTCAAAAACAAAATAACCGAAGTTTTTGAAAAACTGAGACAAACGACCGATCTCAGCCATGTCATAGACTCCATTAAACGACGCTGTGAAGCCTGTATTGAAGTACACGGTCGACACGTGGAGAACAGCTATCTCAGGCATGTACACCGGCGGCAGTGAAAATTTCAACAGTATCTTTTTTAGAGTACCAGTACCTATGTTTGTAAATAAAATTAAATTTGATATTCGCGTTATTGTCCAGTTCGCCATTTACTCATTAAAGGTCTTAATGTCCCTTAGGAAGATCACCCATAGCATCTTTTTCAGCGATGAAATCACCATACAGTTGCAAAACCCGCGATACAGTCGCTGGTCGTAACCTTTGCACTGGTAAAGAACTACGCTTGTGTATAGCTAATAACACAATACAGCAGTGTCACGATTTATTCAATCATCGTTACTGATCGAAAATAGTATCATAAATATGAGGTACCTAGGTTTAAGCTGTGTTAGTTTTGCAGCTGGCCTGAAGGGCTAAAACGCCCAGAAATAGGAGCTCCGCGCCAGCGGAGATCCGTCAACCCTGTCAATTTGATATTGAAATAGAAATCATTGGTCAGTAGGACTACGCAGTAGAACCACGGGCAAAGAATGAGAATTTTTTACATTTATTAGTGGGATTAGTGGGATTAAGTACTTAAATGTTATTATTGTAGTATGCAAAACTTTGAATTAAGTAGGTGTCTAACTTCCTTCGGTACAATTATTCTGTAGAATAAAGATTAGATTAAAAGAAATGAAAGAAGTTACAAAGTTAACTCGGGCAAAGTACCGTGGATGTTTGTGTTTCAATCACGCAAAAACGGTTTAACGGTTTTGTAGGAATTCGACACCCACGGATCGACTTATTATGACTCATGACACATAGGACAGTTTTTATCCCGATATAAGCGATAAACAATTTCTACGTGGACAGACTCGCGGGCAAAAGCTAGTAAAAATTCTGCTTGAAACGAAAATATTTTTCATAGTGCCAATAAGATAGAAAACTCTTTTGGCAGGGCAGGTGAGTATAGCCAATGTTGACCTTATGTCATTACGAGTGGCCGTCAGTCACATAACCTAAAGTATCAATCAATGCTGTGTGCCTTGGTTGTTTGTTGATAGATTTTTATTAAGAAAAACGTTATAATTTTGCATTATTATGGAGAACAGGTATCTACATTGTCTTGTGATTTTACAATGGTTTCCCCTGATTTACATCGCTGAGTTTGGAACATCGTGGATCAACTAAGGATTAAACGAAGATATTTTTTTTTAATTTCTGTAAGTGTGAAGGAATCAGTATGTGCATGAACTAAGTGTTTTTTATTAAATTAACAACAAAATAAAAAGCATTTCCACTGCTTTTCATTCTAAATAAGTTTTAAATACACATAACTACGACTGTGACCCGAGTCTAACCGAATTTTCCCGAACCACTTGAAACCTTGTCAGTTGAAACGAAGATTTAAGTCGCAGTTAATTGCAGGTTAATTGAGTTATTTGTAATACATTGCGTGGCGAATTAATTAGTATGAAAAAAAAAATTACAACTTAGGTTAACGATACACATGTTTTTATGTTAATTAGGATGCATATTAACCGTCGTTAAAATATTTGCTCGTATTGGATTTACACACTGTATAAAATTAAGTGCATCCATCATTCATGATAAACCCTAGTTATTATAATTTGATGTTTAAAATTAAGCATGAGTAAAAAGATTAAAAAAACGTTTTTTTATCTGTGTTCTAATACGACGAATATTGATTACCTACCTATATCCTAATTTAAATCAGGTAAATTGACCTAAGAAACACCATATTATTGGAAGCATTAACTTTATCTTTAGTGTATCTATAGATAAGGAAAATGATGTCCCAGTGAAGAGTATCCGCGTGTGCTCGTATTTCCATAAGCCTTGGCGGTGCATTTGTCTAGCTCTTCCTTTGTTGCGCGCGCTCCGACACTACGGGACCTCGCCCAGAAGGCTTAACGACACTCATTCATTATCCATAATAGAAAACTTGCCGACTTGTAAAATGGTGGAGAAACTGTGTAAACTGTTTACCGTTAGTGTTTATGTTGCCCTGGTTAGTATCATGCTCTTCTGTGAAATGAAAACTACTCGCTTCCTGAAAGCTTTCCGGGCTACTCTTTGTGATAACCCATTAGCGCTTGGTGTTTATTTACCAACTTTACAATTTTGTACCTATATCTAAACATGTACAAATGCTGCTTTAGAGTATAGTTTGGTGTACCTAACAATGGGAGTGATTTTGTATACATTCCGTGACATTACTCAAAATGGTATTTTCCTTAGATTAGAAGACATCAGACAACCGGTGAAAGAATGAAAAAGGAATTGGCAGTCTTTGGATTGTGGTCTTAATATTGTAGTCTTCAGAAAGTGTACATGTGTCTCACATCGAACTTATTATCGCTCTATTCTACGTGATAAAACCATATTAGCTTTTGACTGTTATCGAGCTCCAGGTGGCCTGTGTACTCTTTTGCCTTATCTAGCTATTAAAAAAAACAATTAACCAAATTTTCTGTATTTTACGCATTGTCCTTCACCGACGAAGTAAACATCACGAAGCCTTGCTTGTATTTTAACTCGCTAATGTAATTCGCACGTTCACAAAGCTAGTTAAATCTTGTATCGTATATAGAATCATAAAGGGTTCTAAAATTAATTCCAGGATACGATTTTAAAATCAAAGCCCTTACCTTAACTCTTATGAGTTCGTGACAAGCTTGAAAATCTCTGAAACATAGTGCACGTGCTTTCAATTTTAATGGAAACACTCGAGGAGAAGTTTACATTGAACGCTGCATTGCGTTATAGTTACGTTTTCTGATGACATGATAAGATTTTAGTAATAGCGTAGGTAAAAATAAAATATAAGAAATGGACAGTACAGTAGGCCTTATGTAGCCTTTGTCAGCATCATGTTTGAACTAGTGCGCTAACCTGTCAATGTACGGAGGTGGAAGGCGTGTTTACGCGTCAAATCCAAATGCAATCCAAACATAATTAATCCTACTGAATAAACACAACTAACCGTTTTAATTACGGCCTGTTACACTGCGAAGTTTAACGCTGTGTTTAATGTAAGTAATTTATTTTAAGAGACAAAGTTGTTGAGGCTATTTAAACCAGGAATATAGGTAGTTAGTAAGGCCGACTCGGATCATGTTCTTTAAATTTAGGTTTACAGATAATTCATATTAAAGAAAACGATTTGAATTGGCCTTAATGTCCTTGATTTTAACACATTGAAACAGTAACCCTGTTATAATTTACGTGGAATAACAAACATTGCTTGCTTTTTTTTGCTCGCGACTTCGTCCACGTAGAAGTCATTAATCGCTATTCCCTCGGGAACTGCACAACTTTTCGGGATAAAAAGTGCCCTATATGAATGTCTCCGAGCCATAAACTATTTCTGTGACTAATCTCACGTCGATCGGTTCAGGCATTTAACTGTGAAGAAGGAATAAAGAAACAAACAAACTGTTTACGACGAGTACGACGACGACGCGTTTAGAAGAGAAATTAGCGGTCCTGGGTTCGATTCCCGGTATGAGCAAATATTTATGTATTTGCACGAGTATGTTTTCCTTGATGTATTTATTTATTTATTTAATGTTTATTGCAAAAAAATACAAATTTGGGTACAAAAGGTGAACTTAAATGCCGAATGGCATTCTCTACAGCAGTGCAATATTGTACCAACGTTTATATGAATTTAAGTAGGTCAAAGAGAGGACAGTGGCTAGGATTTTTTCAACTGTTGCACGAAAAATAAAAATCCCTGAAATAGTTATTGCAAGCACGAAGCACAGTGCAATATTGAAGTTTCATATGAAGCAAATAGATTTGCTATTAATTTTACCAAAAAAGAGATACCAAGTCTTTAAAAAAAATGGAAGTCGAGCCACTGTAAACCTTTGTGTACACTCCCTAGTACACAGTGGTTCTTACAGTACACGGTGGCTACGTTTTGATATTCAATGACCAAACGGGCTCTGAGCCATTAAGGAAAAATTAAAAATTGATGGTTTTTAAAGTAAAGTCAATAAGTCAATAAACCATAATATGACCTTCACCTATTATTTTATCATAGAAGTCATTTACCTACTAATACATTTAATGTGGTGTTTATAATGTTATGTAAAGAGTTGCATGTACACAGTGGTTCGACAACGACTGTGTACTTTTCGAAACGAATTACTGTTGAACCTTGCACCATTTTGGATTTAAGATCAAACTAGATGCAAACACCAAAGCTGAGGGTCTTGAATTACCAGCCAATACTAAGTCGATTAGACACACTCTTAGACAAAAACAAAACTAATTAAAAATCTCGTAAGAGTTAAGATTTTTTTTTAGTGAAACTTATGTGATGTCGTTATGTCAGGGATTAAAATTTAAACGCATCATAATTCGTCCGCATGGCGCTGGAGCTCGGCTCGGTCGGCTCGGCTCACTAACTAGTTCGTGCATGATTGGGTACCGAACGCTTCCGATTGATGTAGAGGGCAGACATAAAGCTCTTTCCCTTTCGAGTACAGCACATTCGAGCCACTGTTCCCACCGAGCTACTGTTCCCTCCCTGACTACGTATTTCTCTACATATTAGTATGATTTTTGTTGCCTAGTACCCATTGTACAAGATTGCAGATTAGTTTGGGACTAGAACAATTTGTGTGAGCACTGTAAAAATATGTAAAAATTGAGCGAAATAAATGTTTCCAATTCTATTCTTTTCTATATTTTCTTAATAAACACACTTTCACATATATATATATATATATATATATATATATATATATATATATATATATATATATATATATATTTTTTATAAGGATGGTGGTAGCAGCCGGTGTACCTGCTTACTTATATTCTATAAGTACTTCTTTTAAAGCGGCTTACATAATAAACACTCCAGTCTAAACACGGTTCATCTAGTATTCTATCGGATATCCTGCGAAACTCTGATGAGATCTGGTGAACTTGAATCATTGCCAAGAGTGATCTCGCCAGTCAAATCCACACGCATAGACTACTGAACACACATACAAACGAATAGCAAAAAAAAAGTGAAACAAGAAATGAGGGGTTGTTTGCAGGGGAGTACGCGGCCGTCGGCGTGAACATCAATAAGTACGAGCCCGGCAATCCGATGGAGTACCTGAAAGGTCCCGTGAGCAAGGACCCGGCGCCCCCAAGAGCGTTCCGGTCTTTCCTGGCCATAGCCCCCTCCCCTTCGCCCTCCTATAGCGAGTTCGCGGCTAAAGTCAACAAGAAACTATCTATGCCGCCCTTCAACTTCACTAACCCGGGGGAGAGATTTGGCAGGGGAAAACAGGTCAGTAGACTAGTTATCCAGGGTAACGAACTTGGGGCTTATGAAGATGCATTACGCTAATTTAGCGATTTTCGAAGATCGTTGAAATATTAACGTAAGCCGATGACCGATTTCGAGTGGATACAAAACAGAAACATTAGCAGCGGTTGTATATCTTGGCTAGACCTACCTACGGGGGCCATAGCAAGATGCTAACGCTACTAACGTTTTTCTTTTCTATCGCTCAAAATGTATGGGATGACAGTTGATCACGTGGTTTATCGCATCGCACGAGAATGTCATTTTGAGTCATAGAAAAGAAAAACGTTAGTAGCGTTTGAACCTTTGCTAGGCCTACTAAGGCCCTAGACAAGATGCATTACGCTAACGCGGCGAGCATTTCTATTCTTTTCGTTTTTAGGGTTCCGTACAAAAAAATAAAAAACATGACCCTTATAGGATCACTCGTGCGTCTGTCTGTCTGTCTGTCCGTCTGTCACAGCCAATTTGCTCGAAAACTACTGGACCGATTGAGTTGAAATTTGGTACACATATGTAAATTGATGACTTAAACACAGATGTGCAAAGTTTTTTTTTTATAAAGCTCATTTTCTGGGGTCAAATTAGGAAATGTAAAAAAAAGTTTTGCAAGCCTTACTGTGTCATATTAAAACAAATTGAAAGTGCTCGTTATGAGGATGTCAAATATATTTTTGATTTTATTGTAAAATAAATAGTTTTGATTTTATTCATGACAGAAGACGAACATTTACCATTCCCCCTCTGGTTTTCGAAACTACATAGTTCATTGCTTGTAGATTACAGGGAAACCTATAAGAATTCGATAAAAAACATTTTTTATTTATTTAATTATGATCGGAACCCTCTCCACGCGAGTGGAGCTCGCACTTGGCCGGTTTTTTTAAGCCTATCGCGTCACGTGACTAGCCAAGATGCGCTAGTTGGCGCAATGCATCTTGGCTAGGGCCTTCAGTACTCTATTTCACCCGGTAAATCATTTGCCTATTGTCTTTAAGTCAGCTGCTATTACTGTAATTTAAATAAGAACTATCGTAACGTTAACAATACGATAAAATGCCAAAAGCAACTTGCTTTTACCGAGTAGAATAGAGGCCCTGCTATGAAGAGACATATTATTGTCAGTCTAATGTAACCCGTAACTACTCGTTTGTTTTTTTTAAAGGTGTACACATTAATTATGTAAGCCGTTGACAAATATGATGTTGTTTTCAAAATATGACGGAGCGTAAATAAAGACGATGCAGTCAAATCGCAACCGCTAAACCAGACTGTATCTATCTAAGCACATATTACACCATTTAGGTTCTGTACAAGAAAATCAAACTAAAAAGGCAGCTAACGCGGAATGGCGTGGGTAATGACAAGAAAACTTTATTACTTACCTAGTGCAGTTTATAAAAAAATAATTGAAAATTCGTTGCGTAGTTAAAAATAAGTTAGCAGCCATAAAGATAGGTTTTATTTCATATCTAATTAGGTACTATTTAGCGATAGAGAAGAGATAGAGATAACCGATTTATATTCCTCTTTATAATAAAAATAGCAGCAATCTTAGTTGGATTTGGCAGTTGCGAGTAAGTACAATAAACTACTAACAGATTTGTGTTACAAAATATATAACGAAAAATTAACAAACTATGTTTTGTCCACGACACCTAGAATCGTTTTTAAGAGATAGGTATTGAAACTTGTTTGAAAGTATCATACAAAACCAGATCGACGTTATAACGTATTCATTACCACCTCGCATTGAGGACACTGTTGTAAATCGTTATCTGAACACCGGTAAGGCGGTACTCGCGCGAGAAGTCACGTGATTCTATACAATGAAAATTGTGTCACGCGTGTTTTGTAAACAAAACACACACGTAGAGAAAACTCCACAACTTAGCAGGTAAATAACCTTTCTGTAAGCAAGACAGTTGGTGGCAACAAGCCTACCGAACAGTAAGCTTCAAAAAATCCGACACTCTGTATTCAGTAAAAAATCAGAACTATTCATGTTATTAGTAGAAAATACAGCTTGAGTCGGCACATCAAAATCAACCCTTTCTGGGAATCTAACCCAGGACCGCTGGCTTCGTAGTCCAGAGCTACTAAGTTCAAATACCCTTTATCGTGGGCAGTCTGGTAAAATACGAGTATGTATGCCTATCGACTTGTGAGTGGTAGTGGGCTACTAATAAATCAGAATCTATGTCGGCACAGTGTGAAGTGGTTCAGTTTACAACTGCTTTTATGACCAAATCGCCGCTAGCAAATAAATGGTTATTGCCAAGCCGGCTTTCTTTTCTGCTAGGATCGAACCCAGTATACTCGTAAATCCAAGTCGATTATCTACTTGTTGAATCTGCAAACTTAGGCCAACAAGTATAAGCTTCTTTTGAAGATTATCTCAACGCTTGATCTCTTTTTTAACTTGAATGCTTCTTCTCAACATATTGAACTCTATTCCTAAAAAAATTAAGTCTCAAACAAGCGTCGAATACCTCATACGAGCATTGTCTGGTTTAGTGTATGGTATTTTTTTAATGCATAATAATTACATGTTCAATCAAGAACATACCTTACATTGTGCAGTGCGATAGTGCAGGCTTATAAAAGTTATAAAAGAAGCAAGTTAATGAATATCTTATAATATCACGATTGAACCGTCTCTTGATTTTTTCCTATAATATTGCGTGTAGATCCCTGTGGAGGCTGCATGGCTGCACGACGCAGTGTGGGTGTATGCGCGCGCGCTGGAGGCGGCGCTGCGGGCCGGCGACGACCCTCGCAACGGCCGCGCGCTTGTTAACCGGATCCGCAACAACACGTACCGCAGTGTGATGGGGTAAACTGAAAAAATAGCTATTTAAACACAACTGAAATGTCTATGCGTAATGCCCTCCGCAGCGGGGGCCAGAGTGGTCCATGTCCGGTTTGTCAACAGGGGGCTAGAGAAGCCGCTATTTGATGAATATGTGTATTGAAAACACTTAGTTTGATAGGTATTCCAGAATCAACATTGCCGAAACAGTACCTAATACCGGCAGTAAGGCTTATTAGTGCCTTCCAGAATCACGTGTGTCTCTTTTACACAAGGGCTGAGTGCTAATCTGGAGCACTCACAAGTTCCTGAGCCTTGAAATCCCTCATATGGTGTGCTTTTAGTACATTTCGTGTTCTAACGAACGCGACAAGCAATTCGTTTTAAATCTTAGAGACTTAAAGGCCGCACTTATGCTCATGCAGTTAACGAAGAGTCCCTTACTGTCCATTTTTTACACAAGTTTGAAAAAGGACCGAGTTAATTGTCTCTTAAATATGTCTACGGTGGTTAGCTATTGAATTACTAAGCTGTGCTGTGCTGAGATCGGGCAACACTGTGTCAAACCTGTTGCTGCATATTCTACAAACAGTGCACATTTTGGCATCGTGTAGTTTTTCGTATGCTAGCTAGTTATACACTCTTACCAAAAGATGGACGAGGCAGGCATGCTGTCTTTTTCTAATTTATTACTCGTATATGTTGTTATTGTCTGCTTTGATTGACCAAGACGAGAGTTTAGTTACAGATATATAGGCTTTATATTGCTTGACAGGACCTACAATCTCTGATAAATTTGCATGCAAATAAAATACAACCGAAGACAAGTAGCATGTGTTGTTACGTAAACGATACAAACAGCGTGCGATGAATGCTCTTGAAATGGCCATGCATGGGAAATTACTCATTTTATTTCTTTGCTGCTATATGCAATCAACAAATTTTTCGTAATTCCATTGTTAGAGTGCAGACGTCTTTTGTTTCCGTAAGCTAGTACTTAAATGCACGTAATTAAAATGACGGTGGCAAGAACATCTCCACTCGCAAAACGATCCGATAAAGTTCCACTGTAAAGCTGTACCTAAGCTGCTCCGAGCAAGTTTGCAAAAAGCCAATGTTAACTCTCACGTGACGCAACCGAGCGAATTGTAAGAGCTAAACTTTAATTAATTTGCCTTTATCTCCGGCTAACGCGTATTTGAGTTGTTTTAAAGTTTACCCGCTCGAGTTGGCCAGAAAGTAGGTTTTGTACATGGTGACTATGCGTACAGTGACCAGCAAAAATATACTATCCAACATTCCGTCTTTAATGCTAGAGGTATAAGAGCATGTCAGATATTTTTGCGCCCAATGTTCGATAGTATATTATTACCTACTGGTGAATGTACCTAATATTGCCACGATTACAAACAACTTCAGTAGGCATCACAGGTTGAGTGAACCCGTTTGTCAGGCGGGAGGTAAAGCATTTTAGCGATTTTGCCCGTTCTGTTCTCGTTCGCAATGACCATAGAACTGTTCGGCTTTATGTTTTTAACAGTTAATTATTATGATTCAGTTTGTAGACGTAAGAGCATCGATTACCGGCAGACAGGATACCTGTATGACGAGTGCATAAGTAAGAACAAAACGATACATAGATTATTAATTGGCAATAATTAATATTCAAAGGACTTCCAAGAATTGATGATGAATGAACGATAGTAAAGAGTCACTCATTATTATCTGAAAAATCAGTTTTTCGACAAACAATATGTTGCATTTTCCTAATATTCAATGAACCTATGTTCTGCTGCTACGTACTCGAAGGTCGTACTCGTACCTTTTTGTGATGAAAATTATTCTCGCGGGGGAATCGACTCGAGACTGGCGAAGAATACCTACTTGAGTGTTGATACAACGGTCGCGATTGACTTTCCATTTTATGTAGCCTCATGAAAGCCAAGTCATGTATTGGTGGAATACTTTTGTAATATCACCTGTTTCAGAGACAGTCTAGGGACAAGTGTTTGTTTTTATACGCGATGCAGGTACACTATTTTAACGCAAAGTAAAAACAATGTCTGGCTACCGATCCCATTGCCTTCGCGGCATCCACTAAGATCACCTGAGTGGATCACCCAGGTGATTATATTGGACGAATTTGTCTTATAAGATCCCCCAGGTGATTCAACCGGACGCTATGTCCAGGAGGATCCCCTAGGTGATTTTAGTGGACAGATATATATCCACTGGGATCCCCCAGAAAACAATATGACTTCGCAAGTGATTCTAGTTGACAAAAATGTCCAATAAGATCATCTGGGTGATTCAATTGGATTACGTTGTACATTACGATCACCCAGGTGATTTAAATGGACTGCTACATCCAGAACGATGAATCAGGTGATTCAAATGGATATAAACATCTAGCACGCTCCCTTGGGTGATTTTTGTGGACTACTACGTTCAGTAGGATCAACCAGGTGATCTCAGTGGATATGTTTGTTCGCTAAAATCACCTGGGTGATCCTAACATGCAGTCGAATACAAAAGTGTAGGTATCTATGTTTTTTTTTTCACCACTAGACTCTGTAACCATATTTTTTTCGATTACATGGTAGTTATTTTAATTTTAATATTTCCTCTTAGTTATGATAATTTTCAGTTTTTCAATCAAAATATAATTAGAGTGTATAGTGAAGTTTAATGTTCAATGAGTCAACATCCCTATTCCTAGAAATGTCCAGCAAGATCACCCAGGTGATTTTAGCGAACAAATATATCCACTGAGATCACCTGGTTGATCCTACTGAACGTAGTAGTCCACAAAAATCACCCAAGGGAGCGTGCTAGATGTTTATGTCCATTTGAATCACCTGATTCATCGTTCTGGATGTAGCAGTCCATTTAAATCACCTGGGTGATCGTAATGTACAACGTAATCCAATTGAATCACCCAGATGATCTTATTGGACATTTTTGTCAACTAGAATCACTTGCGAAGTCATATTGTTTTCTGGGGGATCCCAGTGGATATATATCTGTCCACTAAAATCACCTAGGGGATCCTCCTGGACATAGCGTCCGGTTGAATCACCTGGGGGATCTTATAAGACAAATTCGTCCAATATAATCACCTGGGTGATCCACTCAGGTGATCTTAGTGGATGCCGCGATTGCCTTAGGGCGTCGGTGAATAAATAAAAAATAACATATCATTACGCAAAAAAATCATTGCCGCTGCATGAGTTGCAGCCACAAGTCTAACCTAACCTACGTAATTAATGTTTTTTTTAAAGTTATATCATGTTTTCTGCAGAACATGGCGTTGGATAAAATTTAATTCGATGAAATAAATTACATTCGATAATGTAAAATTCTTAAGGCTGAAGAAAATAAAAGAGTTCAGTCGGTCACGTGCTACCTTGAAACTCAAAGGGGAAAATATTGTTTTTATTATATTAGTGTTATTATAACAAGGCACAGTAAAATACATTGTTACGAGTACTTATTATTGAATTACCAAATTATTTATGTGTGATTTACTTCTTATTATTTTTATTTTAATAACTACCTACTGATAATTGGTGATGCGTACCAGGTACTCGATCCACATGGACGAGGCCGGAGACGCGGAGGGCAACTACACACTGCTGGCCGTGGACGCGGCGCGTCCGCCCGGCCTCTACGAGCTCGCCGTGCTGCACAAAACTGCGCCGGTAAGAGCCACCACCAATGTGATGTGTGTCAGTCCGTACTAGGTCCATTCGGACGAGGTTGTGACGCGGCGCGCAACTACACACTGCTGGCCGTGGACGCGGCGCGCCCGCCCATCTTCTGCTATTTAACGTGCTGCACTACGCCGTCATCCGATAAGCATTCTATTGGTAAACATACGCTTAAAAATCTTTCAAAGATTTTCAGTGAAGCGTGATTAAAAACAAAAGTTTGAATTTAGCGTATAGGACTTTTCCTAAAACGTAAAAAATGTATTATTAAATCTGACCTGGTAGTAAGTATGAGTATCTTTGATTACTTGATTTGACTACTTAATTCATTTTAATAATCAAAAATTCACGTGCTAACTTTTTGTTAAGTAGGTAAAATTGCAACTCCCTTAGTAGAGCGGTGGCACTTTTCTAACTATAGGTATGTACTTAGGTATTATATAAAACATTAAATTGACTGGCTGACTGATCTATCAACGCACAACCAAATATTCCTAGAGATGCCCTAAGAAGGGATTTTTGGAAATTCGTAGCGGAAACTAATTCTACGCGTACGAAGATTCTAGGCGTCCGCTGGTTAAGAATATAATAAAACATGTATGTTGGTGAATTTTATAAAAAACATTCATATCGGTATTTGTGGGATAAACTAATGCAAAATATAACAGCAGTCTCAGCGAAAGAAGTAATAATTCCATCTGAAGTATCAGCCGGCTCGCATAACACACATCGCATTATTCTCACGCACTTGCGTTTTATATTGAATCGCTGGAATATAATGCGCCATAAACTTTTATCTTCTGCACCAAATGATGCTTATAAGTGAGCAATAATAATTCAGATGGTTTCCGAATGTTTTTAGGCAGAGACGAAAATACATATCATCGTCTGACAAAGCCACTGCTCTTATAAACTATGCTGTCATAACTTAAATAACTTTTAAATAAAGAATATTTTATACTATGAATCTGGATAAGAGCCAAATACCAACTAAAGTTATTTGACAAGGTAATCGTACTCAGGACGCACAAGTGCATAAATAGTTTGTAGCTGCACGAGTACGCACAGAATTCCGCAATCAGTACACGTTCGCAAAGCAAATCGGGACGTGGTCGGAATATGCGGACTTAACGGTTTCGCCAGAAAGTTTCCTCAGATCTTGGCGTCAGAGATGCACTTTAGTGCCAAGTTACATTTGAAATGAAATTCTTCGCTATTACGACTTTATAGGCGCTTAAACTCTTTTAACCGTACCGTAGGCGCTGTTCATTTGAATTACGACTGTCTTTTTAAAATTGCGCTCTCAAAATTATATTGTAAGTGTCTAGTTTCTGTTTAGTAAGGCGTTTCAACTGGCATTAAATTACATTTTTATTGAGAGAAAATATTTTATATTTTATCTAATATGTCGTAATATTGGCTTTTTTTCGTAACGTTTATATATAGGAGGTGAGATTCGTGCGTCAGATGGAGTGGCCAGGCGGTCGCGTGCCTCTCTCCGAGCCTCCTTGTGGATTCCGCGATGAGAAATGTGTCAGTAAGTACCTACCTATAGCCATAGAAGTTTCGCAGGAGTTGTATTATTTTATTTTATTATAAACTTCAAAAAAGGAGGAGCTTCTATTTTCCACTGTACTTGAGTATTTTTTTTAAAGCCAATCGTAGTACAGTTATATTCTAGTACAATACGGTTCGTTATTGTAAGTACCTATGTTTACTTAGGTAGTGGTAAATCACCCGTATTTCATGAAAACTGTACGTTGACATCGGTGAACATGATTTTCACTTTAGCCTTAATGTCATAAGTATGTAAGCTGCTAAAAGAATCAGCAAGTGGGCCGGAATGGTTCTAATGGAACTCTGTCGCGACGGTCGTAGCCGGTTTGTTTGCGAAAAAACTAATAGGTACCAGCTCCCAGGGTCGAGTTGCAGGAGCAAACATTAAGCGCAAGCGAGGTCGGGAGTGGGTCGTAAGATGGTCGTAAAGTCGTCGTAACGAGGCGCTGACGGCGGCGCGGGCGGCGGGCGGCCATCGCGGGCACGCGACTCCCGCTGGGCTGCCGCGACCACGTCCGCCTTTTAATGCCCGGACAGTACTTACCCTTAAGTATTTACTGGAATTTGTGCATGACGTGATATAGGGGACAATCACACTGTAACTAGTCCCAAACTAAGCTGTAAGATTTAGAAACAACCGAGACCGCTAACTACATACATAGGCAGAATCACACCAACAAGGCCAACCGTGTCATCAAACATTCGATCTAATTAGGATTTAGGGATTGCGTTACGGATATCCGGATATTCGAAATATTCGGAATGCCGCTTAATTTCAAATCCGGATTTGGGCTTATTTTGTACCTATCTGGATTATTCAGGAACAGTCGCCGTCATATACGTACAGGAGAATCAAGGAATTCCCGTTTAGGTAATCATTGATTACATCTTAATGTAAGGTAAAACCAAGAAAACCTTGCGCTGCCGCTGCACATTCATTATAGAGTGATCCGGCTCTGGATCAGCTCTGATGGGTCAGGAATTGGGAAGTTTAAAAAAAAATAGCACACCTTTGACTCTCTCTTCAGACTTTGGGGAAAAATGCACGTTGGTTGGGATTATCATTCTGAACAAGAAAAAATACTACTCCCGATATGTCCCCAAAAATATGTATGGAATTGTCCGTTTTGTTACCAAAAAACGTATTTGATTTTGATAACGAAACGGAAAAATTCCAATAAGAGACCGACTTGGCTGAGTAGCAGGATCAGTGGGAAGTAATATATTTTTCCGATAATGATTCACCCAGAACCAAGAAGTCAGATATTATGGTTCTACTCCACTTTCCTAGATGTTTTGGAAAGAATTTGATATCAGGCTAAATGTTTTCTTAGCGGTCAGGTCATAGAGTGCTAATTAGATGTACTTTATTTTGGATTCCACCAAAATATCACACTGGAAGTTTGTTGTTTTTTTTATTGGTGTAAATGTATCGATTAACACCAGATATAAGGACCCAGAATAAAATCAAAAATAATACTTAAGTATCAGGAAACAGAGTAAAGTTGCTAATTTTTTAGTTATTTTTTTTTTAAATCATCCAGTTTATTTTCGAGTGTAGTCAGTGCAATATACGATAAGGAGCGTGTTTGAAACATTAGTATACCAGAAGTGAACTGATATGAATATTTAATTCAATTATAACTTGCTTTTTTTTTGTAAAGCTCTAACAACAACAAATGGGTTTCGAAGAAAAAAAAATGAACTAATGTGTATATTTTCAAACTACTTTAAGACGCACTTAATAGTGTTTATAGCATTTTTGCTCTTTTTTACCTAATCAAATCCAGTTTTTTTTAAATGTTGCGGCCATAAATTGTAGGTTTTTGATAAGGAATATAATTAAATTAAGAACTTGCTAATCTAATATTTGAAATTATAAATATACATATTCGTAACTTTTGGGGTATACGGTGTCTCTATAAGAACAGTAATTTGATCAGTTTCTGAAACATTGATTGGTGCTACAGGGAAAGTAGAAGGCAACTAAAAGGTAGCAACTCCCTAATCACGGGTCCAGCAGACAAAGGGTTTACTCAGTTTGGATTGGATTTTACTAGTAGAGAACGGTGGGGCAATTAGCGTAATACATTGTGGTAATATCAGTATTCTGTTTTTTTTATCCGCTATTTTAATATTATTATTTTCGTTCCTAAATTTTTCACTTGCTTTACGGTGACCATTTCCAAAAGTAATGTATAGGCTCTAGTCAATAAAATGTTTTATGTGGTATGTACACAATAAAAAGGCAGCCGGCATCGCTAGCGAAACGTGATTTAATTATCGCGCGGCCGCTACGATATCGCGTAGCTGTGTTATTTCCGAAGACGCCTCAAAGACGGATTTGCTAGCTACACGGCTTTGTTCCCGCTCTTCCAATTTAATGGCTCGAGTCGCCCTCAACCCACTTTATATCATCTTGCTTCAAAGAAATCCCGCTACAAATTGAATTGAAACGCTATATAAGGGCTATGTTAAACGCTTGACGGGGACCAACTGTAGGCTACCCTAAGGAAAACTTGTTAAAAAAATCTGCCGCGTTTGTTACGGGCCGGACATCTTTTATTCATGCCCAATAAATCTCTGTCATTTCACTGCGCGTTGGTTGCGACAGTTCCTGCCACTCCCATGGCCATGGATTAAAACTGAATGATATCGGTACTTGTAAGTTATGTCGTGCGTAAAATATCAGCTATCGTCGTTAGCTAACATTGGTACCTAGCGAGTTAACTGTAGCATTTAAACTTCATAATGAACAAGGACAGTAAAATTCTAGCGAGATTGAACGATGTTTTACCAGATCATGTGGGAGCCTGGACTTTAGGCGCAGCAGGAGGTGCCTTGGCTTTGTTGGTGTTAGCATCTCTGGCTCTGTACAGAGGCTGGCGCTACGAGCAAGAGCTGGACTCCCTTCTCTGGAAGATTGACTTCAGAGACCTTCAGCTTCCCGACAAAGACCAGCGCGCCAACAAACTGAGTAGGTAAAACAAATCTGTAAGTGTTGTTTGCATGCGCTTTCCTAGATTAACGAGACGATATGTAAGTAATTAAAAAAGGACAGATTAAGCCATGTGGAATTGGCTGGGTCATGTCGAAGGGTACTCTGAAGTCTGTATCCAAGCTAATCGAACGTATCTACAAAAAGTTTTCCTGCTGAGCTCACACTTCAATTTGTATTGGATCAAGAAGCTGAATCATGAAGCTAGGAATTTATTTCCTTACTGCCACATTGTTACATTTACGCTGATTCACCTTTATAGGGACACGTTTACGTAAAATAAATAAAATATTTCCAAAACATAGAATATTATTTATAAAGTATTTAAAATAGTGCTAGCAAGTTGGTCAGAGCCTATTTTTTCCAGCAAGATAGTAATGCAACAGCCAATGGGAACCCGACGGTAATAGTGGTGGCGAACCCCGAGAAGAACGGCAGCGGCAACGCCGGCGGGGTGCGGTCCAGCCAGGTCTCGCTTAGCTCCAACCCTGACCTGGACTTCCGCTACTCGGCTATCTTCACCGAAGTGGCGCTGTACCGCGGCCGCCTACTATCCGTCAAGAGGATCCGAAGACACCACATCGACATTACCCGGGAAATTAAAAAGGAACTAAAAATAGTAAGTTATATAATAATCTACAAACGAATGAAAAAAATCTAGTTTAGTCTAGTTTATAAAGAAGCTTATCTTGAATTAATATGAACTTGAACTGGAGCAATAATTGTAAAGTCATTTTCCATAAGAGACATTTTTTATTAAGGTAAATATTTCCGATTTGCCCGCCCGACTGTGCTCAGTAATGAGTATTCGTAAAAGGATAAATTACGCTCTAGCTAGAATGTATTTTCTGGTTCACAAAGTCCTGAAGCAAGTTTTATCGACGGCTCACGGCTGTAACTACAAGATATCGAATAGAGGAAAACGGATTGTCCTTTCTTTATGAAGGAAACACTTTATCCTGTATTTTTTATATATATTATTGTATGGTTTCCGAGGAAAGATACTCGACACATTACAGATGACACATAGCATGCCAATAATAAGGTTGCACTAGTTATATCGATCGACTAGAGGACACCCGCGACTTCTTAAGTGTAGAATAAGTTTCCCGCTACTCCCCCTATTTTAACCCCATAGGGGGTGAATTTTGAAAAATCCTTTCTTTGTGCTAACGAACTTTTTTGCCTTTTATTCCTATAGAGAAGATAGGAAAAGAGGAACGCGAAGCCTTATTTTCCGCAAAACAAACTATTTACCTAATTGGCGGCGATTTTGCGAAAGGGAATATGACGTAGAGGCCTTGACTGAGACAAATCACTTCTTACTCTGTTTTACCCCCTACGATTTATCTATCTCACTACATCGTACCTGCATACTAAGGTAGAGGAATAAATCACAATATATTAAGTACGCAAACATCAGCTTACGAGTATTTGCTGGTATTTCATGCAAACATTTACCTTGTTATTCGTCTTGATAGTTACATGACTATTCGTGACTTAATGAAAGACTTTACGTTTTACTATACACTTTTATTTAACTTCATCTGTTTGTTAAGTCATGTTGAACCAGTTTCTGATATTAAATGGCCCGAACTTGGGTTAGACAAATCCTAACCAAATAAAAGCTGACCTGGTTACTGATTATACTGATTATATAGCGGAAGGTTATCACTTATCATATTTATTCGTAAAATCGTACACGTATATAAGCAGATCTCGAAATGGCTATGTAAGAAAAAAGGACAGAAAAGGAACAGCCTTAAAAATAAACTTTTTTTGCGCTTACAACTGTGCATACTGTAAATACTTGCAAGCATAATAGGTCGGAAGCTTCTCGTAAACCAGCGGACTCTCTCGACTCTCGAGTCGAGTTTAGCAGGGTGGCAGCTGAGTGGGTGCAAACGGTTCGGGGAACATTACAGTAAATATTGTCAACTGGTGCAGGTGTTAGTGAACACTGACCTACATGCTGGGTATTTGTTCGGTTCGTCGGTTCAAAATACCACCTCGCTATCGAGGATAGCCATCTTAGCCAATGAAATTACTTGAGTACATGGGACCTTCCGGACCGCAGCTTTGCGCGTATTTCTAACCGATTGCCTATACTTCTATCTATCTAAGTCAAAAGGTTATAAAATCTTGTTTACAAGTAATTCTTAAATAAATTTTGTATCTATCCTGAAAGTTAATGTACCAACTTATTAACATCAGCCTCGCTTGGGTATTTTGATAGAAGTAAATTAATTTATTTATTTATTCATGAAAATACAATGTATGTAGGCATATCAGTAGGTCACCAAAAATCGCTTATAACGCTGTAAATGCTATAATTCGGTTTCGTGCTTCTGTTGTTTTTCTGTGAACGAACTTTTATCTTCTATAAATATTGATCATAATAATTTGTCGTAGCTTATATGATCGTGTTTCACAGCGAAATTGTATAGGTACTTATACCTACCTGTTATAACGGATATGTCGATCCCGTACGTGAACGTATTTTAGGAGCACAATCCAACGACTGACGGGCGTCGGTGAAACTTTGTTGGGGATACTTTATTTGCATTTTGCCTTTATTTGGCTTGTTAAGTACTAGAATTGGTTGAGATAAATAAAGTTTGAATGGCAAATAAGGAAAATATTTCTTCCCAGATGCGTGACCTGCAACATGATAATGTGAATGGCTTTGTGGGAGCTTGCATCGAACCGCCAAATGTGTGCGCTCTGTCGGAATATTGCACTCGTGGGAGTCTTAAAGTGAGCATAAATCTCTAAACACAATCAAGTACCTTGGTACTTAAACAATTTTAATAGAGGACCATTAACGTGCAATTTTATTACAGGACATTCTCGAAAACGACGACATCAAATTGGACAACATGTTCATCGCATCGTTAGTCGGAGATATTATTAGGGTAAGCTGCTAACAAATAACAACTCGAATAACTATTAACTGAAACAGTGCTCTTCCTACATTCATTCATACTCGTATCTTACTTTTTTTCTACTAATTACCTTAAACAAGTATACACCTCGTAAGGCCCCGCGTACAAAAAATTGTACATAATTCAGTCATGGAAATAAAGACCCAGTGCAAAAGAAGATAAATTGGCATTTGTTTTTTTTTTATTGTGTGTCTGTATATTAAACATTTGAGGGGTTGAAATATATTTGTTACTGAAAGCTTACATTTTTTGACGCTGTCTGTACTATGATTGTAACTATGCATCCTATAAACTTCAAACGCACGCTCAACGAAGGAATTTTTTACATTAATGAGAGCATCTGGTGCTCAGGGTATGATATTCCTCCACGAGTCGCCGCTGCAGTTCCACGGCGCGCTGCGGCCGTCCAACTGCCTGGTGGACGCGCGCTGGGTGGTCAAGTTGTCCGACTTCGGGCTGCACGCCTTCCGCGCCGGCGAGCTGCCGCCTGCGGAGCCCAGCGCCATACGGTCGCATATTGAGAGTAAGCCCTAGTAACAAAGTGAACTTGAGCACAGAATATACTATAATAGTATTAGTATAGAAGGCGCACTGCCTAACAAAACGTGTGAAGGTACTTAGATCAAACATAGCTACTCTTTCCTAATCCTTTCCTCCAATCCAAAGATGTCCTTTGGATTTGGAAAGGATTAATCTTTGGATTACTAACATGTGTTTAAGAAGTGGAGCCACGCAGATTTTTCACGCGGGGGATTTTCCGCCCCGGCGATGTCTGAGGTCAATAACTGTTGAAGTTTAGGTACCAAGACATGTTTGGTATCATTTGTAACTAAATCAAGGATGTACAATTCTGGAATAAAAATTGCCTCAATCTATAGTGAAAACACAAGAAATTTCGGAAAGAGTTAAAAAGAGTTATTGCACGTGTAATTGACCCCGAGACCGTCAAGATTGGATCCAGATACAATCAGCGAAGTAAATGAGGGAACAATGTACCTTTGTAAACAAGTTATGGCGTACCTATTTAATTCATTTATTATTATTGAGTTTTTTTTTCATATTATGGCACGAATTGGCCTAAAACGGAATGCATAACCATTACTTATTTTTATTTACATCTTAATCATGTTTGCGAACCCATTCCTATCATTCTAGGATCGCAAAATAACATTTTAATTAGATTTTTTCCATTTCATTTTTTAGCACTGTCAACAGTTTTTTTGTAGAACTAGACCCATACGAAATATTTTAATTTCGCATTACATATATTTTTAGTGTCCGAATAATAGGGCTCTCTAAAGCACCTCTTTTTTTACATATAAATAAATCGTCTATCCTAAATCTGTTAATAGAGTTTGGATTTCCCAAGTCCGTAAACCAGATTCCTTCCGTCCTTCTGTTTCATTCAGGTTGGCAAGATTAAGAACTATGAAAGAATAGGACCAGAACACAAAAAAACTGACATATGACTAACCTACTATGTTATCTGAAGATTGCAAAAATAAACAGAATCGAGCTGAATTAACAGTTATTAAAATATTTTAATATCGCAAACACCACCTACCCTGACCCCTATAATAAAAAGGGCGCATCTAACATGGAAAAATTAAATGTTTTAGTTGAAAATTAAAAAAATGTACCTGCTGTCTCTAAACACATGACATGACATAGACACTTTCCGTAAACGAAGTTATATAGATATATACAATATTGTCAATATGGTAATAATATTTTTATAATTTATATTTATATATTTAAGATTTTCCGTTTTATCTAAGCAAAAAAATTACGGAAAATACTCGATACTCCGTTTACAGGACGTAAGTAACCAATTACGCCGTTTCAACTGAGTATAATCACAAACTTATTATTAATATAAGTGCTTGACAGATATTTCATGCTTTTATCCTGATATAAAAGGGTGCGTTTGGACACAAGCGTCTTTTCAATAAAGTAATTGATGTTTTAAACAACTACTTTTACTCAAATAAAAATAGTAATATTTTCTCTTTTTTACTACTTTGACATGCTACCTGTAAAATAAACGACTTGAAATAAAAGTTTGCACATTAACAATGTTCAAAGGTCCAATCAAGAAAAATAATAATAATAAACCGTATGAAAAAATAAAAGTTTACTCCTAATTTGACGTTTTCCACAACGTTGACATTATAAAAACCAAAATCTTCGTAAAACTAAAATTATTAGATTAATTTTAGATAATAATATTATAGGAGAATCTCATATTTATATAATACAGAACTATTATACTAAATCAAAAATAAACATCCAGTGCGAACGTGAATTTTTCGTCAATTGCCGTCAGAATGTAAATGAGGAAAGACGTTTCTCACTTACCCTCGGTTAAAAAAAAAAATGTTAGGGGGTTTCTCGAGTCAGCCTGCCCCAAGCCACACTTTCTTTAATCGATTCCATATTGCTTTGTTTTGTAATTTTTGAAGTGATTACTTCTTACGGGAGAGGAAACCACTTCGTAACGAAACGCGTTACGGCGCCAGCATAGAGGGAGTATAAAAACAGCTAATAGAATAGTACTCTCCGCACCTGTTACAAATACCCTTCGTTAAAAACAGACGTCTATATATTATGACCTGTTTCAGCAGTGTACCACTTTTTAGGTTTGTTAGTGTGTGTCACTCTGCATTAGTGTGCGGAAGTTTGCAGTCAGTTAAACAATTTCAATATTAAATAGTTCAGCTTAGATTAGATTAATTCACTTCTGTCAGGCGTTCTGAGACGCACACGTTTTTTTTTAAATCCTATCTTGACTATCAAAATAATATTTAAACAAAACTATGCGATGCAATGCAAACCGATACGGTTCCGGAAAAATTGGAATGAGAACCTAGAAACATTTTATAAAACAGGAATATGTGTGTACGTGCATTACTTTATTCAAACAATGTATCACGGGTGTCAATGTGGTATACTTCCTTGTTAAAGCCACGGTTTTTCTGTCTTCATAAATACTTTTTTATGTTCAGCTGTTTAAAATATTGAATTAATTCTACAACTCAATGCCCCAGCAGAATTCAGATAAAGGAGAAGAGTGGAGCGTTGCTCAGGGACTCTGCCCCTCTTATCGCCATTTCTTTATATTATGTATTTAATGGTTGTACGTTATTTTACAGACTGAATTTGTTTAGAATTTCATTTCATATAAATTTTTTCTCGTATTATCATTTCATAGAATAATCAATATGTAGAATAATTACTTTGAAGACATTTAAATCATCGTTTTTTATTTCCAATAAAAATCAATGTTTCTTTTTTCATATCATAGAATAGCAAATTAAATATTCTTTGTTCTAATATTATTTATTTAAAATATAAAAAAATAACCTCGAAGACTATGGCGGGAGCTTGCTTCGCTTCGCTCCCGCCATAGCCTTCTAACCTAACCTATTCAAGTCGGTTCTGCCCAGAGAGGTCTTGGTCGCTCGCTTCGCTCTCTCGCTCACTCAAAAATACACTGACCAAACAATATTCGCTAAAAAACAAATATTTTGTTTGATAAGTTTGTGTAATGAAAAAATAAAATTATAAAATTCATTGATTTGAATTTCTGTGGAATATGTTTCTTTCAAGTAAATAGTTTAAAAAATAATAATATTCGAAGCAAAAATACAAGGACCAAATAGTATATGAAACATTTTCTGTGAAACAAAATTCTGTAACTTTTCTGTCTGTAAAACAAGGGGACACCGTATTTAATATTAGCCTGTTCTGCCCCATTATTGGGTAAAACATTCCGCTTTTCTTTCCACGCTGCTACTTACAAAGCGGTGACTGATCTCATCAATCTTTTCCAAACGTTTGCTGTTCATCCCGCCACCTCCGTCATCATCATGAACGTCTCTGCAACTGAGATTTGGGGAAGACTTCAATGCTCTGTTTGATGCAGTTGTAAATGAGCTTAGTCTTTGACATGTTTATTAGTAGTCCAAACTCAAGGCTTACTTTGTTTAGCTGTTCCTAAGTTCTGTAGCCGACGCCGGGAAAATAACGCTGCCATCAGCAAGTTCAAGCAGTTCCATCTTCATGGCTCAACCGCCGAATATAAAATGAATATAGCTTGAGTCCCGGGGATGGACATGATGATATGTTTTTTTATCTCAGAAATATAATAAATTCGACAAGAAAACTCGATAAACGAGTTCCATGCCGACAAAGTCACCAGCAATCACGATGGTATAAAATACTATCATGTTTCAGTTTAAATTAAATTAAACCTATAAGTTATTAAGCTATATTTCTCAAATTTGATTACGGTCTGATATTTGGACTAAAACATATTTATAATTCAGAAAACATATCTAGCATACCTTTGGCAATGTCCATCATACTGGTAATTTAAGCCGACTTTATATTCTCCACAAATTTGGCAATGTCCAGTATTCTTGACACACGTTTCCGGAAAACTAACAAGGAAATACGTATTCTTTTTTTTTTCAATCGAAATACCCCAAACACCCCGAAAAATAATAACACTTTTTTTTTTCTCATTGTCAAATTAAGGGTTAATATTCAACTGACATAATTTGAATATAAATGTACGCTTAACTACACTTTTCAATGTTATCGTATTGCAATAATAAAATATGCCTACATCAAAATCAGACGCAAATACCACGAGCATCCTAAGTGAATTAGCAAAATACACTATTGTAAAGGTACATGTGGTCATTAGCGTCTTTTCTACTTAGTTTTACGTGTAGATGCGTCCGCCTCAATATAAAGTTATCGAGCTCTGGCTCAGTTGAAAAGGCGCCAATGGTCACTTCGGCGCCCTTTCCAATAAGTATTTAAGTTAGATGGGTCTAAGTCAAATTAATGCTTTCAAGTTCAAGCTTAGTTGAAAAGGCGCAAGTACTTATTTGCGTCTTTTTATTGAAGTATACGGTGATGGATTATACTTTGCGTCTTTTCTTTTACTGCACTGTTGAAAGTTCGGCAAAACAGTAGGGGGCATTGTACGTCTATTTTATGAAGACCACCTTCATTTTCTGAAATGCGTCTTTTTTATTAAGTTTTTGTAACAAAGTGAGTGATGTTACGCCCTTTTTGCTTATGGCAACTTCTAATCTAGCCTGCGTAGGAAAAAACTAAAAATATCAGAAACTGGGTCTTTTTCCGCTGATCACGGCAGTATAATTAACTCTTTTTTTTAAATGGTTAGTTGCGCCCTTTTTACTATAGGGGGCAGTACTCATATCCCGTAGGTTCATTACGAGTAGAGTAAGTATCCGTGTCAAACATATTAACCCAGTAGGATAAATCCCTTGTAATATTGCGTCTGACCAAACGCGCGGCGAACGAGTGGTGACGTCGACAAGGTTTTCCTGCAATTACTGACAACCACATGACTAACTCCATTATATTGATTACTCGCCTCAAACCGCATTACACAAAGGTCAATTAAGGAATCATCTCCAGGTTGGTAACTATACTAACTAATATTCCTACCCATTTTTCGGTTTACATTTTAAGTAAAAAGAATATTCCTTTGTTTGTCTCGCCCTTCCCCAAAGATCTGACGTAATTAATGATGCGGTCCCTTATTGCTGACGTTTTTCTTGCGCTGAATTTAAATAAGACGATGAAAAAGCGCTTGGTTAATTTCGTTATACGTTATTTTTAACTTCCGACGAGAAAAGAGGGGTGTTATATGTTTAACGGGGTTGTATGTGTGTCAGTGTACGTATGTGTCTGCTTGTGACATCGTAGCGCCCAAACGGATATACCAATTTGGACGCTGTTTTTTTTTAAATAGGTTTAATTGGTGGTTCTTAGCTAGGTTTCATAAAAATCGGTTAGGTTTAAGAGATATCCGGTCTGAAATTAGGAGTTGCTATTATTACGTGGTTTTATCTACTTAATAGTTATCAAGAGTCATATTTTATTTTACTTGGACTTAAAAACAAGTCAAGAAAGTTTAGCTTCTCTATTTGCGTCCTATTTACGAGATAAGTAAGTATACGCCCCCGACGTAGATCTCCTGCACCTGTCTTCCCTTTACGACGGGATTCAGCAGCTGTAATTTTACATCTTACGTATTATACCAAAGCAGCTATTGTCTCGCTAGGAATACAGATCTATCACCCTGTGTTTTCTTTATGTCAACATCTTTGCCGGTCTCGAGATATATTTTATTTTTCTCTTTAGCGCCTAATTCCGGACAAAATCAATATGGCACGCAAGTTTATTTGTTTAGGACGTTCATGGAACCGAGCCGTCAAAATTAAGCCCTTGCAGAGTTTTACTAATGATAATAAAGTGAAGTGTGAGCCTTACTGGCATCTTGATTACAGAAATTTAATAACGCAAAAGAATGTATAAATCGCGCTTTACCCACCGAGACGAAATAGACGTGCGTAGGTATAGCTTGGAAATAATTAGGGCGCTGTTCATAGTGAAATTGGCCACATGATTAAATGTATGCCTAAATAACTTTTGTTATGGTGGTTGCCACTTGACTACTACTACTTGGTTACTACGTATAATAAAAAAGTAATTCTACCCGGTATACGAATGTTGACAAAGACGTTGAGAATGAATCAATGACCCCTATTCGACCGTTTTCATCTGTAGTAGGTAGTTTGTTAACCAAGGGCTGGAAGTGATCAATTGTATCTCGTAATATTTAGGATGCGCTCACGAGTGCGCCTTTAATTCGCAGGTACAATTCATACGTTCGCCCGACTTAAACACGCTACTTTTAATTTCGACTGAGCTCATTAATTTTGTCTTTAGGAATTGTCTTCGAAAACGGGATTTTTAAATTTAACTATGATCTATAAAAAAAAAAATCTAAAATAATCTAAAGTGTTTCACCAATTCTCTTACTTTCCGCCTTATGGATAGAGATGCTTTTTTAAGCTCGCTGAAAGGATGAGATACGGAAATCCTTACTTTCTGAACAGGAGAAAAATTGTTAGAGTAGTTGTCAAGAACGCTATTAGGTATAAAAAAATACACAAATATTGCTCAACAACGTATAGGAGTTAGTGGCAGCCGAACATGCAGCGTCTTGTTTGCTCCAGGTCTGGTATACCTAGCCCCAGAACTGTTGCGCGCGGCGGGCTGGGGCTCGCCGCCCGCGGAGCCCTGTTCCGGCTCCCCCGCGGCCGACGTGTACGCGTTCGCGCTGGTGCTGTACGAGATGCACACGCGCCGGGGGCCCTTCGGCGCCGACGCCCCGCCGGCGCCCGCGCTTCTGCGCCGCCTGGCCGTCGCTGAACCGGTGCCTTTCAGGTAGGTACGTACGCGCTTAGTTAACGAGCGTCATTTGGGCCAAAAAATCAACAGTACCTATTCCCAAAAAAAAACTAATCCATGTTTCATATTACGTTAGCTTTTAACTCCATTGAAACATTTCATTGTTTAAGTAGACCATTGTTGATCGGTCATAGTGTAGGAAATGCAGCCAAGCACAATTTTTTCTCCGTTGTTGCTCAGTGTTTTATGGGATATTCAATCAAACGTCTTGGGTGTCTATTTTTTTTATGCAAATCTTGCTTCCATATCGTAATCATAATATTATCGAATCTATAGAAGCCAGTATTTAAATAAGAGTTACCACAACACCAATAAAGAAGCTAGTTTGGCAAAATCAAAGTAGAATATAGTTCTTGAGCCTTGAAATCCTGTCAAGACCAGTTAACAGGACTCGATGAACTTTAAGCTTGCTCTACAAAATGATAGCGGCTTACAAATAAACGTTCTATTGATCGCGTACCAACCAAATGTGTGATTATGAACGTAATGATTTAAAACGGAACGCATCTTAGTTTAAGGACAGTTCAAAGATCTCAGATTATATTTCCCAAGATTATCCCTATTCCACCGTCGCTTGCTCCAGGCCGCCCGTGGACGCTTTGGCAGCGCAGTTCGACTGCTCCCGCGAGTGCTGCCTGGAGTGCTGGGTGGAGGACCCCGCGGCGCGGCCGGACTTTAAGGCCATACGAACTCGATTGAGGCCTTTGCGGAAGGGCATGTAAGAAGCTTTAACCACTTGCACAAGTTACAAGTGATAAACTTCAATAACTTCTCAAAATGGAATCCTGACCTACCATGGAACTTTTTGCGTCACACTGACTTTTTGTTTTGTCTAACAATTCTTACGATTTGATTTATAACATCACATCACTGTGACAGTTCTATGGTGGGTCAGGGTGCCATTTGCCGATTGTTCTCCCATTCTGTGAGCACGTAGAAGGTGCTTCGGGTTTGACTTATATATTATAATATTCATCTTAATTTTTTTAGGAAACCAAATATATTTGACAACATGATAGCTATGATGGAAAAATACGCCAACAATCTAGAGGTGTTGGTTGACGAGCGTACAGATCAACTTCAAGAAGAGAAAAAGAAAACAGGTGAGCGCATCGCTTCCTTATTCTGCTAGCCTCATTAGTTAATTACATAGAAAACCGTTGCGCAGGTGTTCTAAAAAAAACATACTTATAGAGGTTTGTCTGAAAAGCATACTTTTTTTTTAGTGGGAAAAATATTGAATATTATCACAATTTTGCCTTAAATCTATATAAGCTTTTTTTCCTGAAAACTTTAAAAAAGTTCCTGTTGTCAATTGGACTCGCACATCGGGATTTTCGTAAAGTATAGAGAAAACTAGAATTTACGATTGCTTTAACATATCCGATCACGTTATTAACGCCTTTAACAATAGAGCGAAGTCCAACATACTCTTGTTACCAGCCGCTGATCTTTTTGATGTATTCGTAAGTCGATGGTCCGATGTGTGTTTTTAGTTTCTTACGTTCTGTGTGAGAATGGATGGAAGTCGATTTTTTAGATAAAAACTTTTTAATTAAAATTGTACCTAATCAGTTTGTATGTGTTATAATATTTACAATGTATCTACGAGTAATATTAAGTTTCTCAGTGCATTGGTTCTACTGCAATGCTGTGAAATTTTTGTTTGAATAAATAAATAAATAGATATGCACCATGCATTCATGCATTCTAATAATGTATTGACTGTAATCGGCTGTTCCAGAGGCGTTGTTGGAGGAGATGCTGCCAGTGCCAGTGGCGGAGCAGCTGAAGCGCGGCCGCCGCGTGCTGCCCGAGAGCTACGACTCGGTGACCATCTACTTCAGCGACATCGTCGGCTTCACGGCCATGTCGGCCGAGAGCACGCCGCTGCAGGTATTCTACTGGATATTTATAAAGTCACATAGCATTGGTCTCCATATGATAAGTCCTAGCATCAGTGAAATATATCAAATATATGTCAAATATTGATTGCCGCGCAATACCCGAGCGCCTATAAATAGTGCTCATATAGAATACACAGCACGACATGCAAGGGGTGTGGTTGAAAAACTCTGCCATTGGCAAAAACTGCAATCCTGAAGAGATTGGAAATTATTTGTTGTACAGGTAGCAACAAGCAACCGTGTATCGTTATTGCGTTGGTAGGTAACATCGACATACCAACCAATAGACGCCGGGTTGGTTTCGATATTCCATATTCTCTTCGATAAGTGTCCTTGGGCGACCTATACAAACTTCATATTTGTATAAAATCGTTGTCAAAATATAACATTCTCATTCAAACGGGATGTCATTACCTAACGCAATGCTTAATTTTGCTTGGAATCATTTATCATCTTATGTGGCTCCGACTAGAGGTTTTTTATTAACTTATGCAGCTTCTACTAGCGGAGTGCCAATGTCACCGCGAACAGAGTACAAATGGAGTAGCTTTACACTTACTTAATATTATTTCTGTTTTGATGTCTCAGGTGGGTATGGGTTAAGATAAAAAAAACGCAACGATATTTCTGTTATATAAAAATATAAATATAATGTTGTGGGCTTGAAAACCCTCATTTATTTATTTTTGAACCAAAAAATTAAACCGTCTTTAAAAAACCCTAATAGCTACTTGAAAAACTTATATCGACTGAATTATGTCGGTGACAAGAATCATTTGGCATTGCTATTGTGTAAGTATACCCACTTGACACTGGTTTTGGTTATATTCCATGTACATGTTAGGCACAACATAGACAATTTCTAGGAGACCGGTCATTATTTCGCCTTGTTTAGTGGGTTAAAATGATTAATGTAGAGGAAGCGAAAGTTGTACTTGTATGCTTAGCCTGGTGCACCTGGCATTCCATAGTCTCTGCCTATCCCAGTGGGAGACAAATGTGAAGCTATGTATGTATTTAAGTTTAGTGGGTTTTTGAAGACAGTTTTTTGTAAGAAGAATATCGCTTTTTAAAGATATTTCTAATATTATTTTGTGATTCACTACAGCAAATATACATTACATTACGAAACCATAGTCGAATAATCATTTTCCATCAGTCTTAACAAAATTTCGCTGTCCAAGATGCAGGGCCGTTAATCATTAAAAAGTTCTCCCGATACTTCACCACCTACATGCATAATGATTAATAAACGTACCTTCATATTCTTAATAGAGAAATCTCATCACTGCTCGTTAAACAATTACGATTAAAGATTTTCGGTGATCATTTTTGGTCTTCATCATTAGTTTCTCGTCACCGAGAGGTGTTTTTAAAATGCTAATCCTTAATGTCTTACATTAAATAACAAAATCGCTGTATGTGTGCCTAAAACTTTTGAGGGGTTTCTTGATTCGTCATGGATCCCATCATTAGATTCTGACTGAATAAAGGGTGGTCAAAAAATAAAGTTCATCAAATCATTCCTCCACATAGCTTATTTTTATTTATGATAAATTATTTACTTATGTGTCAAAATGACACTTGTTAAGTGGTCGTTTACTGGTCGGCCAAAACATTTACATTTATGCCAAAAGGATCTCACTTTTCCGGATCTAAGAACTCCTCCTGCCATTCATTTGCGACGATAGAATTCCATTTCGCACAATGAAATGGATCACCAGGAAATCTACAAATGAATATTAAATTTACGACTGCATAAAATATTAAGTGTTTAACTACTCCATAGACTCACTGTTCTGCAACAACCAAATATTGTCAATTGCTGGGTGGAAAGAAAAATAAATTATTTTATTAGAAATAGTTAGTTATTTATTCATTAATTTTACGAATCGACATTTACTTGCCGAAACGCATTGAGGCATTGTGACACGTGCCACTGTTGGCGTAGTTGACAACGAACTAAATTCAAGTAAGCTCCCAATTTAAAATGAGTTGATAATAGCAGGGCCGTGTTTTGTTCTCTGACCCGTTATCCAGTTGTATTGTTGATCAAAGGTAGGTAAGGGTACTTGTAGGTACACTATGTAGGGACAGTCACCCAATGAAAACATTGAGCATACTTAGAACATTGATATTTTAATGGCCACGTTTGATATTCAGTTTGAGGTTAGGTTAGGCTATAAGGCACTAAAGCCACTAAAGCGCTCAATAATTTTCGTTAGAATACCTATTGCGCCTTTTTTCTACTGGGTAAAACCATATGCTTTTCACATGTTATCGCATTTTTTTTTCTCCGCTTTCATTACTGTCAAGTAACGATCGTACCTAACGTTGGCAATACGGCAACTTGTCAAAAGCATTGTTTTACCCAGTAGTATAGAGGCCCTGTAAAATCAAGTTTAACTTATTGTTATTGAGATTACGTAACTCAGACAAAGAACGTATTCATAGAACCAACGACAAAGGTATATTAATCATGTAAATAACAAATAAGCTATTACACAGCGACATTTTCCTTCAACGGTCCATATACGGAGAGCACAACAAACTACTTGTGTATTACATTACATCCTTCTACTCTACCCACAGATTATATGGTATGTCTAAACTCTACTGACTGACTCTACCTTGACGGTTTCACTCAAGTCGACCGTACCTACATACAGTAAACCAATTTGATTCATAGGCCACAATGGAACAATGTCAAAGTGACGTTACAAATCAACCCCCTTATAGTCGAACCATATTTTCAAACCGCGGTTAGATAGGCTATAGGAGTATAGGGTTTGGCCGTTCCTCATAAAGCTATTTTAGTTAAAGTATTCTTTGTCCCTTTCTGTCAAAATGACAAATAAGGACAAAGCATAATAATATTTCAAGTAAACTTTAGTGATTGCGCTTTAAGGGATATTTACGGGATATATGATTTAATGTATAAATAAAGAGGGTGTATATGTTTACAAGACTCTCCCGATTTGATTGATTACGTCTTACGTCACATTGACTCAGTTCCATGGTGGCCTGCTAGGAATTAAATCGGTTGACTGTACATATACTTAAGTATTAAAACCCTCTCCTTTGTTTAAACAGGTGGTGGACTTCCTGAACGACCTGTACACCTGCTTTGACTCTATTCTGGAAAACTTCGACGTTTACAAAGTGGAAACTATCGGTGATGCCTACATGGTTGTAAGTACCTTCATGTCAGTAAGTTTTGCTGTGCAGTTGGCAGTAAAATAGCCAATTTAATTTATGAATGGTTGTAGGTCTCAGGTCTCCCGATTCGCAACGGCATCATGCACGCGGGCGAGGTGGCGTCGATGGCCCTGGCTCTGCTTTCCGCCACACAGTCGTTCAGGGTGCGCCACAGACCCGACCAAAGATTGCTGCTTCGAGTCGGAATACATTCGGGTATATTGATATTTACATCTAAGAACATGTTTACTTCCTCAACTTTTATATAGTTTCTAAAGCAATTGATGTTTGTTTTCTTAATTTTAGGGCCCGTGTGCGCTGGAGTTGTTGGACTTAAAATGCCCAGATACTGTCTTTTTGGTGACACCGTCAACACAGCTAGCCGTTTCGAATCAACTGGCTTACGTACGTCCTAATTAACCACCACTAAATTGGTCCTTTAAACCGGATTCGTCAATTAAAACGTCTATTTTAACTTCAGCACTCAAAATCCACTGCAGCGCGGCATGCAAAACACTACTGGAACGATTAGGAGGATATATTTTGGAGGAACGCGGAATAGTGGCTATGAAGGGCAAACGGGATCAAGTGACGTATTGGCTAAAAGGAGAAGAGACGGAGACAGCGGCGGCGCGTGCGCACCGGCGCGCGCAGGCCGAGGGCATCCCGCAACTAGCCGTGGAGAAGCGAGGGCAGAGAAGCTCATTGAAGAACAAAAGTTGGAAAAATCAACTCGGTGTTCTGCACAGGTAGGAAAATCCTTATTCATACGTGTAATTGGGATGTATTAATTTAATTTAATTTTTTACACTGTACGAGGCTGATTAGTTATAACCTGACTATGAAAGAAAAGACGTAGCTGTCTAGTTTATTTTTTATTTTTCAAGCAACGACGTCCAAAAAACAAATGAAAAGCAACGAACAAATTAGGGTCTCCCCACAATGATCGACGCGGAATCGGTGTTAGCCGGTCAAAAAACTCTTGGCGTATACGCAATAAGAGCGAAACAAATGCCAATCGGCTCGGCTCGGCCGGATTCGGCGATGCGAACGGAACGTCGTTTTCGCTACGCGATCAAAATTTTGATAAAAAAGAACCGTCGATACATCTTATACTGATCTTATTTCACGCTTAGTCTGTTACTTAAAACAGTAAACTATAATACTTGCTGTTCTTCATAAATTATTTGACGAGTAGTCGCAGAAAGCCGCCGACTAATTTTTCATACAAATGTCTGCGTTATGATGACAGAACTCTACAACAAATTGTTTTTGCAAAGGGAGAACTTTTTCCTACGGTAACCTTCTGACGAAATAGGCTTTTAATATTAATTTTATGACAGCCGTGTGACTAAATTTATTTGCTTATGACGATTAAGTGACCACTTTACAACCGTGTTACATACTTAGTCTTGAAAATTGCGCCGCAATCGCGTTTTGTAAACTATTGTATGACTTTAATTGCATACTATTAAGTTTTATCGAACACGTTACATACTGTTATACATATATACTGTTTGTAACAAACACTTCTACAACTAATTTTTTTTATATGTTAGCTGCTGTTTCAGATATAGAATATTTATTTTTCAGATGTTGCAGTTTAGAATCTCCAAAGAAATTACGTTTTGCTTCCGGCAACCTGTTGGAATCCCATACAGATAGCATCCTGCACCATCGGAGTGACGAATACCTTATGGAGGTAAGCAATTAAATGCATCTGCCATAATATGTCGCCATTATTAAGCAAGACTAGCTTCTGCCCGCGACTTTTTCCGCGTACATTTTGAATATCGTCATTCCTCCGAAAACTGAAATTTTCCGGAACTAAAAGTAGTTTATGTTATGTGTTAATCCTGGGAATAATTGTCAGTCCATTTCAAAATTAATTCATATCCGCCAAGCCGCGGAAGCGTGAAGGAGTAAGAATCCACAAACTTCCACGTTTCTAGAGGCTTTGGCGCCGATCCCTGAGTGAGGAATTGTTTTATACTTACCAAAGTTTTTTTGTTCGTTAAGGTAATCGGGGACGGCAGACTGGCTCCCGCGCAGCGAGGCGACTTGTTGGAAGCGCCGAGCCTTCGGCACGAGCACACGAGCGTGTCGTGTCCCATCATCGAACACACGGAGTGTTCGCCCTTGGCGCTCGTCGCCAACTCCTGCGCCACCCTTCCCCACGACAAGAGGACGAAACCATGCGACATCAAACTCATTGTCAACGGATGCTCCTACAGTGAAAACGAAGCTGGCGTACCTCTACTCGCGGACGCGTGACTTAGTTCGTGTACTAATTAATTCCTCACACTAGTCATTGGGCGAAGCCCTGGGCCTCCTACATGTAATGTTTAGGCTTTCGATTGTATCAGCTCTCTATTTTTAAGAGGCTATATGGACCCTAGCGTCCTATTTCCGTAGTTAATGGACTTACATGTTTGCATCAACAATGTAAAAGATGCCTTGTAACAAATGTTGAAGGTTCATCGTTAGAAGTTACCATTTGTTTTAAATGTAGATTTAAGACTGGGCCTTGCAATGTTAAAAACAATGTTTTTATAGACTTGTAAGTACAGTTACTTATGTTGTATATACAGGATGTATATCGCACATTGAGAATCAAACCATCACTAAACAAAATATATAAGAGTTCGAATAATGACAATATTGCCATCAAAATGAAGTTGGATTTCAAATAAAGTATTTTTTTGTTTAGTGACGGTTTGATTCTCAATGTGCGATATGACAATCTTCTATGTAGAAGAAAATAAATGACGAATTTCACTTCACAAATAATTTAACTAAAAGGCTTGGATACTATAGTGCCCGGCCGTTAAGAAGTAAATCCTGACAGCTGTCATCCCAGTACAATTTATAACCTCAAACCCATGAATAGGTTATAAATTGTACTGGGATGACAGCTGTCAGGATTTATAAATAACAAAATTTATTGTTAATTTTTTCATTACGATCTGTGTAATTGATTCTTAAAAGCCTAATATTAAGCAATGTAAACTATTTAGATCGCGTAATACGTGGCTTATAAGTTAGAAAAATATCGTTTCCGTGTGCGGTCGACGCTCGCGCCGGGCCGGGCTATTATTATTAAGGTCAGCGAACGACATAGCGTCATAGCGTCGATGTGATCAGCGTCAGTATTATAAAGAGACCATGTTCAATAGAAATTATTTAATAACATTAAACTCTTATTTCACATTTGACGGTAACATCGTTTTACTTAGATATATTATTTACAAGAGAATCAGATCGCGCGGTCAGACGGCGGACTCGGTGTCCAGCAGCGGCGGGCCGGGCGCGCGGCGCAGCGACGCGCTGGAGCTGCGGCTGCCCGCGCCGCTGAAGATGCCGAGCAGCCACGAGCGCAGCGCCAGGCGCGGCAGCCGCCGCTCCGCCTTGCCGTCGGCCACGTTCTCCAGCGAGCGCCACTTCTTGTAGAACTCGATGTAGTCGGAGTCGTGCACCTTGCGCTTGGGCCGCTCCAGCTTGTTGTACAGGCTGCACTTGCGCAGCAGCGGGCTGTCCTCGGCGGTGCGGTCGGTGACGATGCCGATGATGGTGCCGTTGAAGACCGGGTCGAGCGCGCCGGTGACCGTGGCCACGCCCGCCGGCTCGGCGTCCAGCGAGCGCGTGGTGTGCTGCCGGCGCAGGCGCGGCTCGCGGCGCGGCGCCCGGGCCCCGAGCACGTCCAGCGACTGCGCGTACCGCAGGTGCCCGCCGCCGCCGGAGTTCAGCGACGCGCCGTCGCCCTCGCACGCCGTCGACGACGCGATCGAGCTGAGCGCGTGCCTGAACACACATGCAAACGACAATTGACATCATTTTCTGCGGTCGTCCTGAAATCTCTTGATTATCTGGCAAATTTAAATTGAAACTCGCTTCAATTATAAGGTTTAAGCGTGTTCATAGTTCTCTAGCAATTAATCAACTAGCTCTAGATCGCGATTCCGTTCGTAAAGGAGTCGTCGCAAACGAGCACATAGGCCACCTAATGGTAAGTGTGATCAGGGACCTATACACATTTGTATTTTCTAGACTACAATCTTTAGACTGCCTATGCGTCGCCAACCCTGAGAACTTCTATGCTAGTTATTTCACAGACTGTCTTAGACATCTCTAAGACGGCACATAATGATGCGAATACTACTACTGGGCGGGAGGTTAAAGGAAAAGATGGCGGTAGCAATCCAGATAGAGCATGCACCTACCGCCACTTAAATGATCGTTTATAATAATTAATTAGTGTTGTTTTGCAGCTGTGTAGTGCAGTATGTATGTATGCATATAGTATGTAGGTAGTAGTGAAGGTCGCGGCGAGTGGTACGCACCGCGCCCGGGAGGCCAGGTCGCGCGCGCGGCGCGTGGCGGGCGGTGTGGCCGGCGCGGGCAGCGAGCAGCGCGAGCCGCGCGCCCCGCTCGCCAGCCGCTGCCGCACCACGCTGCCGCCGCCGCTGCCGCCGCCTGTCCACACAGACAATGTAATCACCACTTACCTCAAACGAAAACAAACTCTTACCTCTACAAGTGTACTCGATTGTTACTATAATATTATGAAGCGTCGAAATCGACTTTTCTTATATCTTTTGTTCCCGAAAGAGATAAAACGGAGAATAAATTTAATATTTATCGTTAAGTTTAACTTTAATCCGATATTCCTAGTTGAGATCAGATGCCATATTGCAAGCATTAGGCGCTAATAAGGCCCGGGTGGTTTGTATCGAGGAACGCGTTAAGCAAAGCGCCGCCGGTACCTGAGAGCGAGGGGTGGCGCGAGTCGGCGAGGCGCGGCGAGCGGCGCGGGCGGCAGAACAGCGGCCGCAGGTCGTCGCCCTCCACGCAGCGCTTCTGGATCGCCTTCTCCGTCGTGCCCACCAGCCAGTACGTCTGCAGCTGCAATCGATCGGTCACCAACCCGTCGGTTACTTATGTCAACTACATAAAACTTGACAGATTTGACATGCATTAACTTTTTCAGAATGCATAGCCAAAGAGACTTTACAAAATGCAAACTTATAGCGCATCACCGAGACAAATTTAAAGAAAGAACCTATATTTTATGTACAATCGTGGAAAGTAAATGTCACTTTTCGACTATATAGATGGTGTTAAAATTCAAAAGTGACAAATCTTCACTTTCCGCGACTATACAAGTTTAAAAGAGACCACTCGAACGATAATATATATTCTGTTAACATAGCTTTTTCTCTTCACACAGATAGATAAAGTGGCAATTACTCCTCGGACAAGGGCGAGCTCTTAAGTTAAATGATGATGTTAATATAGCATAGGAATTACGAGACATACAATTTACATTAAAGTATATAAATAGGTGTCTGTGACGCAATCTTAATTGCATGCGATAAATTGCATAATGTAAGTGCGCGTTCAAACACGCGCGATTGCAACTGCGCGGTCGCATATTAATGATTAGAAGACGTTTATTAACCTGCGACGAAACAGGGCGGTGTTACAGGTTTAACTATAACTGTGTATCCGTCTTTCAAACTGATGGCTAGTTTAACAAGAGTGGTTCAATGTGATGGCTAGGTAAATTGTATAAAATTCTACAATAAAATTCCAAAAAATATTACTGAACTTAATGACTCTAAATTTAAATCTGTCGTAAAACAAAAACTAATTTCCCGAGCATATTATAAAGTAAACGATTATATCATGGATAGGGATGTTTGGCAGTGAGTCGTCCGTCCTGCATGAGTAATCTACGCATAAATTTACCTACGCTTAAAAAAGGTGCACCGTGCAAAAATACTGTGATATTGTAAACTATTTATATTTATTATGTAATGATGCAAACCTTTTTCTTGAAAAAAATATACCTTGCCGAGTTTCTTACGCCGGTTCTTCTCGGGGCAAAGGTTTTATTTTTCGAACCGGTGGTAATGCTTTTTGACATTCATAGGTGCATTATATTATGCCTAAATTGAATAATAAAGAACTTTGACTTTGACTTTAATGTAAATCGGTTTAATTGTTAAGGCAGAGCCCCATCACACCATACAACACGGTACTTCTCGGCTGTTTTTGATACTTACGTCCTTCTTTAACCTTTTGAACGCCTTACGTCGAATACAATATGGGTCACTCGCACGCCAAACATGTTTGCCATGCCATGCAAGTTACATCTTATTGATACGTAACTCTTTTAATCTCGATCTTGGCACAACTTTCAGTTGACGGCCAGAGCCGTCTGTGACTTTGAATAGTTTAAGGTGCGACGTCACCGCTATGTAAAATATGGTGTTGTTGCGTAAACAAAAGACGGGGTCATAGTAAAAACTGGCTGGTTTTTAACGCACCGTAATATACGAACCGTTAAGCAGCGGTGCGGTCGCACCTTTACTACCCCCACAGCTGTTATCCGCATGCTACGCGCCAAAAATGACTATTTAAGCGCGTAAACTACAGGTAGCGGCATAGCTGCGCATATGTACTGTTACGCACGCAATTGTTATCTCTACAAATTGATTAAAATAAGAATCCTTACTAATAAAGAATGTGTTTTTATTTATCCTTCTTTTATATATAAGCTAGTTTGTTTAAACTAGTTTCATAACTAATATTGGGGGGTAAAAATAAAATGAAATAAAAGTTGGGATTTTTTATTAAAAAAGCTTTAATCTGAATCTGATAGGGGTAGCACGCCTTCCACTAAACTGCCGTATGCCTGGCCCGTACAATGTTTTTTTCTTGATGAGGGCCCGGGCTCAGGGCTGCTTCGTTCATCGTTATCATTAGCATCGTCATTATCAGAATCGTCTTCGGAACTGTCTTCATTGCCGCAAATAACAAATTCCTCTGTGAGCAAGTCTACAACACGGTCACTTTTTGCATATTGTTCTTCAATATCCTTCACCTTCCTGCATAACTTGTTCCAATCCCGGTCACCCATTTGTGAAACTTTTTGAAACACAAACTTAATTAAAACAGTCAATAAAAAACAAACTCAAACTTAACAGAAAACAACAACAGTAATAACAATGCAATTTAGAACGCGACTGTGCACCAGAAGTCAGCGGGGCGTCGTATCGGTGCGCGGGACAGAGTATGGCTGGAGAGACAAGCGCATACGCTCACCCGCGCGCGCCCCCTTCACCCCCCCCGAGATACCTTATTTTCGACTTCTGCGCATAAACGGTCAGCGCTAGACTTACGTGCCGCTACCTGTACATAATTATTTGTTTGTCCGTCACATGACGTCATTAACTTCGTTTCTAAGCGTTGATTGGCAAATAATCATTTGATTAGTAGGGTCATACGACATTAAAGATTTTAAGACGTACGTACGCTACGTGCAAATTTTGACACTGAACTGATATTTGTATCCCCGGGGATACATCGGCCGGGTAGGTAGGTAAATCTAACCTCATCTATCTCATCAGCTCTGAAAGTAGGAGTCGCAATTGTGTAGGGTGTGTGTGTGTGGATCGAAGGTTATAATAAAACGATTACCTTTCTTTTCTGTACAATACCTCACACGCCAATGACAGCTTAAAACCAGAGCGAATGTCAACCTTACCTCATAGTCCATTAGGCTTATTTTACGCTGGCAACCACGACGAAGATATCCATCGTTGGCGTTGAACCAGTAGTGCGGATATATCCGTTAATGGCGTCAACAAGTTTAATGCAGCTTAGAGCTGTATACTGTGGTGTACCAACCTCGCCCTTGCCCTTGATGGGCACGGCGCCGCGCGGCTCGGTGATGTACCCGCCGATGCAGTCGAGCGCCTGCTTGCAGCTGGGCGAGGCGTGGATGCGCAGCGGCTCGCCCGTGGACTCCATGCGGGACGCCGTGTTCACCGTGTCGCCGAACAGGCAGTAGCGCGGCATCGTCAGCCCCACCACGCCTGCCACCACCGCGCCTGGGAAACATGGAGGTGTTACCACACTACGAACTAAATAACTTGCCCTACCTTCAAATAATGTTCGAGGTGTATTTCCTAGTATGGGGAGCTTCGCTATTTTTTTATTAGTTCCATACCCAAAGGGTGCGAACGTGACTTCATTGTTAAGCTTAGACTGTCCGTCCGTATCTCTGTGTTTACTTTATAGGATTGTATCTCTTGAACTAGTTAACTGGGTGAAATTTGACAAGTTATGTGTTACTTATTAACTTATTAATATAATTACTGTGGATTTTTTTACGAATACAATAATTTAAAATTATATTCACTACAAACCATTGTGTAACGGATAACATTACAAGGGTTTAAAAGCTACAGGGAGGGTCGGCGTGGTTTTAATAATAGGATAATTTCGACGGAACCCTCAAACAGAACAGTAAAAACGTTAAAACATATATAGCAACAAACCTGTGTGTATGCCTATCCTAAGTTTAAGAGTCTCGTTTGGTCTGTGAGAAATTTTATGGCTCTTGACTGCGTTCAACAGCTCTAAGGCCATTGACGCAATCTCGCCGACATGCTTGTCATTGTTTCTGATGGGCAGCCCGGACACCTGGAAACAAAATGTGTTGTAAAATTTGACCACATTAATTATTAATTATTATAACAAACAATAAAAACGAGTGAAATATATTAACGTACCACCATATAGGCATCGCCAATAGTCTCCACTTTATAGACGTCGTAGCCTCTGATGACGCGGTCAAAGACCGTGTACAGATCGTTGAGGAAGTTGACGACCTGCAGCGGCGTGCTCTCGGCCGACATGGCCGTGAAGCCGACGATGTCGCTGAAGTAGATGGTGACCGAGTCGAAGGACTCGGGCTCCACGCCCTCGCCGGTGGTGAGGCGGCGCGCCACGGACCTGCAACAACCCGGCGTACAGCGACGCGCCGAGCCCGCACCGCTCGGAGCCGGCGCGGCCCGTCTGCACCGGCACAGCACCACCAGCTCCTTAATAGCTATCGGTAATCCTCGTTTTTCTATGAAACACGAGTGGCAGACATACCGTCAGTTGCGAGTGCAAGTATGACAGCAATAACCAGCCGAACGCTATTAAGAGACTGGGAGCACTGCACGGCCGCGTCGTCTCCGACGCCATCCGTCGACCGTTCAAGCAAACTCGTGAGAGGTATCCGTGCGATCAACCTACTAATACAAGGTGAATTATTGCGATGTTAGCGACTACCGAAATGCTGCATTAGTGTCCAAAATACTATATACTATAAGGTACGCAATCCTACTATAGAAGAGGCTTATATACATAATTACTTGTTCGCTATTCTATAAATACCATGCTACTCTACTCGAACTATTTGCAGTCTCCTAGCCCCGGGAGGTATATTGTTAGAACGCCACCACCGGTCCCGCCGCGCTACAGAGCCCGCCACACCCCAAGCAAGCACTAACGCTACTCAAACTGTTAATATAGAAGCGGGCCGCCGGCCCGGGGCCGCGCGGCCCGCTCCGGTCGCCAGTAGGGAGTTAATTACCTCAAGACATTTTCACGACATTTCTATAATGGATTCAACCTCCACATCTGGAAAAGAACACAAGTACAACAAAGTGAATACATTTACAATTTATTTTATACCATAATGTACCACGGTTTACATCAAGTCCATGTCAATAGAACCAATGTGGAACAACCATGTAGATATATATATTTTTATACAACCATTATTCACCACATAATGTCTTCTAAAGGCCAGGGCTTTAAAGGTCGATGATAACGGTTAGTTTAAAAATAATATTTCACATTTTAACACAAATGAATACCACTCAAATATTAATTTAATTGGTATCATGACTAATAGATAGACGCATACAAATGTTAAAGGGACGCCTATAAAGCAGACTATATGGAGTGAAAAGTTAATTATTTAAATACTTTTAAAACGTCATATCATTATAATACTAAAGAAAATAGTGGAACGGGAGTTCCAGCCTCAAATGTGAACATCAGAATCGTGTGTTATCCAACGCTGCGGAACTAGATCAGGATGAACTGGACTAAATGTAAACCAGTGTGCACACTAGAGCGGCCCGCCAATCAGCAACAGGGAAGTGACATCTTGTTGTATTTGCGTTTTCCTTCACTGTTCTCGTATTTATCAGTCCTTCATTAGTAACTGGTGATGATCTCTTAAATCTAACAAGTAGTTGACATGCACACATTTATTAACACAATTAGTGAAGCTGGGTTAACAAATAATACGACAGTTGACATTAGAACTTGATGTCGTGGACATTACTGTGTTTGGTATATTCATACAGGGTTTCGCGGAAATGTATCTTTGTTGTACCTACCGAGGAAATAGAGTTAAATATCCATAATTGCAATACATACTTTGGTAGCATCCTATGTAATAAATCTTCCGTTTTCTGTTTCTCTTCAAACAATAGCCTCGTTCTCTCGTTGACTAGTTCTTCTAAATTATTAGCGTACTTCTCCATCATGTCCATCATTTGGTCCATTATGTTTCTAGACCTGGGGAAACACACGATGTCATAATAGTGGCAGGAAGCCAACGTCATAAGAAGAAAGCAGTTAAAGAAGATAGTGTAGGTTTGTTAAGTAGGTTTGTAAAGAATCACGTCAAATTTGTAAAAGGTTCTGTTGGATCACGACCCGAAACCGCCTTCAGTTATAGCTACCCAAATGATATCTTTCCGGAAATTAGAATGAAAGTTGGAGTTTAGTCGGTGTAATGTCTCGATGTGTCGCGTCGTGTTTGTTGTTGAGGTGGAGGTGCCACTCACTTGCCAGACTTCATCTTCTTGAGGCGCGAGCGCAGCGCGAGGAAGTCGGGCCTGGCGGCGGGCTCCTCGGCCCAGCAGTCGTGCATGGCGAGCAGCACGTACTCCTCCGCGCCGGCCACCGCGCTCGTGTCCGGCCGGAACACCTCCTCGCCCTCCAGCCGGGGCCGCTTCACACGGTCCACTATGTCTGCCGCGAGATCATACACGCTCAATACTCGATCTCACTAACCGGCTACTAATATGCAAAAACTACACTTTATAAAACACCACTACAGCAAATTAATATTTCATTTCATTATCTGGGCCCAAGACTAACTTGAGCATTTTTCAATGTAGCAGAAACTTTTTTTTTAATAATTTGACAAAATTGATAACCGGGCCTAGGCTATGATGAAATCTTGTTAAATAGTCTAGTTCGCATTAAGAATTTACCCTAAATGCATTTTTTCGTTTTAACTGGACACTCCACAAGGGAACGGCATGAATTTTTGTAATTTTCCCTAATGTCCATATGACAAAAATCATTAATTATATGTTTTATTTCATAAGTTTCTCAGTGGTATTTTACTTATCATTACATTACAAATCAGCGAAGTTTTTAAACCCATTCGCCCGTTTTTTTAATCATATTTTTAAGTCATCACATCATGTAAAGTTGTTTTCCAAAGTGAAAAGCAAGACACTGGGACACCTAGTATGGATAAACAAACTTTGTAATTACTTAAAAAATGATTTAAAAAACGAGCCAATAGGTTTAAAACTTTGCTGATTTTGAATGATTCTAATTATGTAATGTAAAATACCATTGAAAAACTTATGTAATAAAACATGAAATTAAACATTTTTCGTGACATGGTCATAAGGGAAAAATACAGATGTTCAGATTAAAATGATCAATATCTACGAAACTAGTAAAAATCGCAGAACATACATAAGTTTTAAATGGATTTTAGCTGCTCTATCAGCCCTCTCAGTTTTGGCGTTTGTTTTAGGGACATCCTGTATATTACCAAGGCATTACTAAGCGATAAAACTTCGTCTACTGGGACTGTCCTCTACCGGAGCTCAAGCTATCTTAAAACCAAATTGCATCAAAAACAGATCATTAGGATAGCGCAAAGTTAACCATTCAAAGTTAATTCTTCATTTTATTATGAAACAATGGCATACCTTTGGGTTCTAAAGTAGTGTAGCCGAACGGCCCCCTCCTGGCTATAATCTCGTACAGTATGATGCCGAATGCGTACACGTCACCCTTCTGAGTGCCGCCCACCGTGCCGTTGGGGTCGTCCATCTCTCTGAGCAACTCCGGCGATTTCCACAGCAACCCTAATAGAAACAACCTTGTGTAAAATCACTAACTTATAATATGTATCGCACTTAATTAAAATAAAATGCAATAGATTTTAGCAGAACACTTCTTGTTCATAAAAGAGCTTAATATTTAAAAAAAAGGCAGGCGCAAAACTTTGTAGGTTACTTATCGTTCTTATCAAGAACATATAAATATGTGATTGAGAACCATACCTCTATAATATTGATGTTCCCCTATAAAATCATTTTCAGCACAATTTCGCAGTTCGTGGAGGCCGAAATCAGTAACCTGAAATTGTCATGACAATAATAAAAAGTTTATGAACATCGAGATTTTGTTATTGGAGCGTATGTTTTTTTTAATTAATATTTTACCTGGAGCATCCATCTAGACGTAACCACACAATTGGAGGATTTGAGATTTCCGTGATACACTAATGGCGAAGAATGAATAAATGACATTCCCTGGAACAAATACACATAAACAAATAAATATTGTTATATTTACAACATAAATTGTTGTATGAATGAGCAACATAAAATGTAACATACAATACCTTTATGAGATCATGTACTAGTGAAGATATAAACATTTGGTCCAATTTTATATCCTCATTCTCAATTATATCCTGAAAGGCAACAAAATTACATTGATGAGTTTATTTGGAAAGTAGCGCATATCAATTACGAGTATGTGACAAATTGTAACAATTCAATGACTAGATTACGATATCATGACCGGGCATTTATTCACGAAGAATTGCAAGTGTGCAAAACAGCAAATTCCTTATCCGGGTTAAGAAATTAAGTAATACTCTAATATAAAAACATAATTGTAAAGTCATGATATTGACGATGATGCGATTAACCTAGTTGATTTAGACAAACACTTTGCAGTACGTTATACGTTGAAAAACAAAGTACAGTTAGCGCAATTAATTCTGATGATGGGCAACATCAGGCTATCGAAGTTTACAGTCAGTTGTAATACATACATACAACTTCCAACTTCACCCCAATGGACTTCAGTCAACAGACAAAACCCGCTGTATGTCAGCCGAACTACAAACCGATTTATTAATATCAGTACCGAGTGTAGTCAGGTAAAACACTTAATTACTGGCCTCTAAAATACCAGTTACTGGCACTAAGTGATTGTTGAATTATCGTCTCTATTACCAATAATTGGTAGGTGGCCAACAAAAGGGCAGTTCACTAAATGTTTCTCGGGGTACGTACATACAAGCTGCCCTTGGCGCAGTAGTCGGTGATGAGCACGACGCGCAGCGGCTCCACGACGGCGCCGATGAACGAGGTCAGGTTGTCGTGGCGCAGCTCGCGCAGCAGCCGCATCTCCTTCATCACGTCGCGCGGAATGTCCTGGAAAATACATAGTACATGTTGTTACGCGGAAATATTCTTATTTGTCCAACAGATTTATAATGTTTTTAGGGATTCGTACTTACAAAGGAAAAAAAACGGAACCCTAATAGGATGACTAGTTTCTGTCCGTCTGCCTGTCCGTCTGTCACACCGAATTTACTCTGAATCTAACAACCGACGGATCTTTTAAATAAGAGAAATGTATGCTATTAAATTAAAGATTCAACAACCAAACTTTAAAACTTCTTTGGCTAAGATATTTTTTTCATGTCTATAGTCATTCAAAGAGATCTGTTTTTTTAAAATAATCATAGTAATATAAAATAAAACATAACGCACTTACTTTCTTTTTTGAGAACTTTAATTCCTTAAGCCTAACCACATTTCCCCTGTAATGAGCGGTAGTCGTGAATATCTGAGGGCAGCATCTGCTCTCGCACGAAATACCACTCGCTAAACTTAACTGTAACAAAATATTTATGGTTAATATTTACAAAAGAATAAAATACATCCTGTATTTATATTAATAGATTATGTACCTTACTAGGCGACCACACGAGCCCGCTGGTTAAATATCCCTCGATTTCTTGAGAGTCTATCTTCCAGAGTAGACCCTCGATTTCTTGTTCGATCTTCCACTTGCGGTAAATGCTAATAGTAACGACTAGAGTGCAGAAGAGCGTGACCGCCAGCGTGCCGGCCACGACCAGCGCGGTGATCTGGGACTCGTCCTTGGGGCACTTCTCGTTGAGGAACCCGCACGACGGCTCGTCCTCGGGCTTCACGCCGTCTGGCCAGTCGATGTTCAGCTTTCCATTCAGCTTGTATTCCTGAAACCATTGGTCGGTTACACTGATGGACCTAGTTTGACAGATAGCGTGGACAAATATGTACGTAGTGTAATAGTGATGAAGAATTACCGACGTTTCAGTGTAGACTAGACCTAATAATTCGCCAAATCTAAATTACACTATTTTTTAATTTCAATGTCTATTACGTGACGGACGCGCACGTAAAGCCAGCACTCACGGGGAACTCGCGCGCGCTCTGCTGGAAGTGGCCGACGGGGATCATGCTGAAGGTGCAGTTGAGGTCATCGTCGCTGCGGTTGCTGGCGGGCCGCGCCTTGAACGCCAGCACCGAGAAGTTGCCCTCCGAGTCCGCGCGCTCGTCCAGCCGGATCGACATGCCCGCCACGCCTGATACCAACACCAACCTTTACAGTTACATTTTACACATTAACAAAACGACACGTCGAACGTTCCTTAACTTACTTTTATAGGGGGTCGATTCGATCATTTTAGCGACGATTCTAGAGCCGTTCGTGGCGATGCCCATCAACTTTTGATACGTCAGATTCTTCTCCTCCTTTATGAGCTTATCCAGCGCTCGCGCGTAGAGATGAACGGAATCATACAAATAGGCGGCGTAAATGGAAACGAACTGGAAAAAAACATGAATCATATGATTAATCTTTGTTCATGTGAAGGAGAATGTAATGTTATTGTTGGCAAGCAATGTTACCTTAGTAAACTTCTTCTCGAAGAGCGGCGGCAGCTCGAACTCGAACGGCTTCATGGTGTTGTACCTGCGCACGCGGCCCGTGAACTCCTCATAGCTGTTGTCCGGCTCCGACGACACCACCACCATCAACGACTGCGCTCGTTTCTTAAACTCCGGACTGTGAGAACAGATCAGCTGCAGGCCTCTCTCCTCGGTTTCTGATAGTAAACACGACACGAATGAAACATACAACCCTTTCTTGACAAAAATACCAAAATAAAAATTGTCTTACTGATCAAATACTTCAATGCTTCCTTGGGCGAATAAGTAATCATGTCGACGAAAATCACCATGTATTCGCCCTTGACGAACAACTGTAAGGATTCCATGGCCGTCATCATCTCTATCAAACCCGAAGTCGATCCCAAGAACACGTAAACTGAAAAGTAGGTTATGATGTAATGAATATTCACTATAATATTTTGCAACAGTAATTAAACAATAAGAATGTTCCAACAAATAATTTTAGATGATGATAAGTGGGAATGATTTATAAATCACTGTCAGAGAAATTCCAGAGAAATAATATAAGACTAGTTCATTCCATATTACAAATGTACACTTTAGCGTATCAAACCTATATCAAAACATAAATATTTACCTAGTACTTTCTAGTCAGACAAACTCATTTGGAGAACTGAATTAATGGTAATTCATTTATTAGTGTAGAGGAGACTTAACTTGGAGAATTGTCTATAGGCCGGTGAAACGAGGTCCGACGCACAAATTGAAAGTAGAATTAATAAGTTCAACTTAGGAAAACATGATGATTACATGTTTCCTAAATTAAGATATTGGAAACACGCTACAATCACAAGGAAATCGTCGTTTACAAGGAAATGCTGATAATAGCAATACGTTGGGTGAAGTGAAAGTACTCACTCCTCGTCCTGTTCTTGGTCTCCTGTATGAACTGGTACCAGAAGCCGGGCGCGCAGCAGGTCATCTTCTCCTCGCAGCACTTGAAGCCGTCGATGACGGGCCGCTGGTGGTTGACCGTCATGTTGTTCCGCTTGGCGTGGTTCTCCAGCGTCAGCGCCACCGTCACCCACGACTCCTCGTATAGGATGCTGAACTTGTTCCAGCGGTAGTAGCGCAACAACGATATCACAGATTTGGTCGCCTGAAAATATTCACAAATCAAAACTTCTCTAGCTTAAGGTAAGCGCGGAGGTATTCCATCGATTAGATGATCCTCCGTTTAGATAATCGAACTTTCATCTTGAACGGTTTCGGGAAATCTGAAAATTTATTAGGTGAGGTCTCGAATAGCGGGATCGAGATACTTACCTAAAACTAAACTAAGGTCGGGTAGGAATACTAAGACAATAATAGTAAAAGCAGTATTTATTTTTACCTGGGTATCTGGAGGTTCTAATCGCGCAAAATTAGACATTGTGGAAGTTTGGTAGTCCGAACATTTCTGAAAACGAAAATCAGTAAAAAATATTAAGAAAGGTGAAGAAAAACTTAATTAGGCTAGTAAATACTTGAATGATTTACAGTGTAAGTAAAAAAAAAACTTCCGGAAAATCTATGTAAATCAGCGAGAATGACAGTGAGATACTAACATAAGAGATCATAGGCAGGTTGACGGACTGCGCGACCACGGCCTCGGTGTTGCAGTGGCCTTCGGGCCCGAAGAACGCCACGACGCCCGAGCAGCTCATGCGCGTGAGCAACCGCGTCGCCGTCACCGTATCGCACTTAGTATCGTTCCATTCCAGCATCAGTTGCACATCGGGCAGGATCGTCGACTGGTTGTTGATCTGAGCAACGATAGTAACAATTAAAACACAAACACACATTGATCCCATCACAACTAGGAATCCCTGGGTGTTAGAAGTATGAGCAACGATATGAATGCTTGCTTAGACATATAAATAATCAAATTTATAAAGATATTGAAACATCCATAATCCAAGTGCGAACATTGGCACTCATAACATAACCGAAAATTTTCTCGAAACTCACACCAACTTTAGGTGCCTGATTATAAACTTTACATTACAATATTTAAACTCGTAAACACTGTAAGAATTCCGCAAGTTTTACTTTTCAAGGATATTGCATTTTGTCAACAGTCGAAAGTGCATTAAATTACGATTTAGTAGGAGCTTATAAACATATATTAGTCATTAAGTTGAATACATCAACTTAATGATTAATATTTTACCATCCATAATATTCCTTTATGTACTCTTGACGAGTAATATAAACAAAACTATATTTCAGTTCAGTGAGTTCTATGTTCCAAGTTTTAACTGCTATGCGATGACTGGGTCAAGTTCGGGGTCACTAATAAATCAATGTATCACAACCATATGCACTGAAATCGACCTAGAAAACCAACTCGTATTAATACAGTAGCTGCTCTATTTACATACGTCGATTCGATAGCGAGCATTGAAAAACGGTTAATGCTTATTTTCGACCGAGAATATTTCGAGCACGCATATCAGGAATGTTTACGCCTATATTCTTATTTGCTGAAACTATATTTAGTGACGGAAGTATACATATGATTTTTTGAACAAATACCAATACCCCTTTTGACTTTGAAATAATTTATACTTACATAAAATATCAAGCAGATGCGAGATCGTGCGCCTGCGCCTGCGTTTATGTCTTTAAGACCACCGATTAGCAAAAAATAAAAAAAACCGATGATTAAGCCTATTATTTTTAATTATGATCCTGAAATAAAGAAACGGCAAAATTGCTTTGTTTTTTTTTCGTCATGATAATTAAAAATTGAAGTGTATAGTTTCGATTTAAATCCTCGATCTTACAAAGTACAAATTCCGCACACATTCGCAAGTATTTGAAAATAATAGTAACCTCTTCTAGGGCCATGGAGAGCGCGCCGGAGATGGCCAGCCCTTGCCGGTCGCGCATCTCGCCCTTTATGGAGGGCAGGTAGCCGATGGTGATGTTGTACTTCTTGTCGTGCGCCAGCGACGGCCCGGCCAGCAGGCCCAGCGCCGCGAGTACCAGCACCCGGGCGCCGCGCCACATGCCGCCGCCTTCACGCCACTACCCGCAACTGACAACCACAATTCAACATTTAATACATCATCAACAACAGCATATGAACGATAACCCGACACACGTGCTTCTCATTACTCGGGTCAGATGCATGGTAAAGGACGCGGACCGCACGGTGCACGATGATGGCGACAATAAGCGTGTCTATTTCTGTAACTCAATAAAGGGAAGTCTTCCTGCAGTGCGCTTTCCGCCCTCAAATGTAGGAATTGCTTCCATGCTGTCAAGTAAGTAATTGGCTCGCAGCCGGACACCGATTAGACCAATTGACGTGCCGCTGTTTTGACAACACGCCACTGTCTGTGCCAGCAAAGCGCGGCCTACGTAGACGAGTGGCGGTGGGCCACACGATAATGGGAGTATTCATTTCAAAAGCTAGAATAACCACAGCACGGTCAACGCTCACGTTATACGAATACGTCACTGTTATTAGTGAAGTAAAGATAAAGAGTAGATTAAACGTCTAAAAGGTGTTTTCGCAACAATGACGCGAGCTGTGGTCAAAATGATTCGCCGTTCGACTGCGAGTTGTATAGCGCGGATGCATGAGCAGAGCTGCCAGCGCCGGAGCGCCACCGCGCTTCGGCCGCGCACGATCTCTCCTTGAGATAGCGGCAGCGATAAGACTAGAGTTATTTTTAGAATTAAATAAAAAGGTAACTCGCTTGTAATTACTTGTCGCACATCCCAAACATTAACTGATAAAACGTAAAACAATAAAAAATGTTAAGTAGGGATTTGCGATGTTTTAATGGTTTAGACCTAAATAATGCTTGATAAAATTAACGTGATGTCACATGCACATATAGGTCTATAAGACTTGAATAGTAAAAAGACAAGGAAAGGCACGAACGAGCGTCGTAAATTTCTCTGAGGTGACGATCCGTCATCTGGGATCTGATAGTTACCATGAGGTTACCGTCACTCGCTTTGAACCTTTTTATCTTAGTACTATTGTTACTTTATGTAACAACAAATCGCATGCCATTCAGGTACGTGTTGGGGATCACAAGGAGCACAGGAAGGGAGAGTGGATACGGGATTAGGGATAGGAAAGGGAAAGGTTGTAAAATTTTGGCATCCAGTAGTCCCAATAGGTTAACGATCGGAATAAATAAATAAAAGTAATAATGATGCTAGTAGCATTACTTACATATATTTTGTGAGCGGGTAATATTGCTCCGGTCTAGCCGACCTATTCGTACCACAACCAGCAAACGCCTAAAGCGGTGCTCTATATAATATAATAACATAGCACCTCACGTTTTACAATAATTGAGTATGATAACGAGGATGGTTTAAGTCGTAAACAGAGGATTAGTCGGGTGCATATTCAATGAGTTGCTATTAAGCTGGGATCCCTGTGAAGCTAGAGGTGGTTTGAGTGCATATCTATTTTTGTGGTACGCACTCGTCCTGTTAGCCGATTTCATGCTACTAGGAGCTAGTCTAAACGCACAACGGACCGGTTCTTCAGCATTATTGATAAATTAATCTCGGGAAATGTTGCAAAGGTTATCTCGCTTACGTGTTGTACGAGGCGATCCGAGACATTCAACGCTGACGAAAATGAAATACAAAGACAACGAATCGTCTTAGCGATCAAACGAGTGCTTGTGAAAATGTTAACTGATGATTTTTCTACTAACGACGAAACCAAAAACTTGTAAAATTAAAGCGAGCCTTTATTATAATTTTGAAGGCTTCGGCGAAGAGACGGAATGGCTAATCTTAGTAATAACATTGCGTCAAACATGTCGTGCCGAAGTTAATATTTGTAACCTCGACTTCAGTTTCATATTTACAGAGTTAAAAATAGAACCGAATAACCAACGAAAGACATTACAGACAGAAATTGGTTGAATCAGCAGTTTGCAGACTAACACTAACAAAAAACAAGGTTTAAAAACCCGAATGCGCTCGTCTTGGTATTGTTGCGAATTTATTAATGTAGGCATGTAGCAATCTTCAAATCTTGAATATATTATTTAACGTCGTTTGAACCATTTTTTTACAAGCTTTTATTTAACTTGATTCGTTCGTAAGTCTGTCATTTGGGAGCTTGCTTCTTTCATGTACGTCTGGCATTCCGGTTAAAATTTTGCAAGTCAATTTTGAATCACTTTCCACTATCGTAATAGGCTGAAATATGGAAAAAATAAGTAAACCCAAGTGTGATACAATATTATTATACCTAGGAACTGCTCTCATGATGGAGTCGGAAGGTGGCAACGGGTCTTCACTATAGTTATCGTAGGCCCATCGAATGGGGATTCGTTATTTTGGTCCCTATATGCAGATTATTGCTGTACAAAAAAAGTAGTCTGCAACAACAGGGTCAGACACATTTGTTGCGACATACGCCATTTTGGAATTTTTTGACACTTGTGATGCTAACACGAATTCCGTCTAAATCGGGCAATTCGTTATGTCTACGAAAAAGCAGGGAATCATGCACGCACGCTCTTTGGGCAGTCAGGTAATAACATTAACCACCTTTTTCAGTCGGGTAAGCACAAAATAAAACTTGCGTTTCTTTTTCAATATCCAATATTTAGAAACCAGGAAGTTTGCCACTGACAGTGTTGAAACTGTGTTGAACGTGATATCCAACAGTGATCTAGTTCTAAATTTACAATCATAATGCTACTTACATAAAACCATCTGCGGTTCTATGATATGGTATGAGTATCTATGATATGGAAATGTGTGCACAGAATAGACCACATACCCACGAGCGCTATTGATCTCTTCGAGCCGATGTTTGGCCGGCCGCTCCCGACCGCACCCACTCCACAAGATAATAAAAATCGACCACTCCATACCACATAGCCATATTGCCTGAGTACATAAATGATTCAACAGAATTCCATCGGCCTTGTATTTAACAAGTTCAAAACATATCGTACAAAAACGTAAGGCAAAGGAGGTCTAAACTAAACTTCATAACTTTTTTAAATTAAGGAAACATGTTATTGACTAGTATAAATTTGCCATTAAATTCACCCGCGTATAACGCTACAATCGTCATTCCTTCGGGAATTTGACCGTTTTTTGGAGCTCATATCTAAACAACGATTGAATAGGTAAAAAATGTAAAGAATCAAATTTGTAGATAATTTTATCAGCTGTTTTTGTGCAATTTCCTACGACGCATCGTTTCAAGGTTAACAAAAACAAAAACAAAAAGGACCTTTGTGGGTAGCGCTCACCTCCGAGGGGTGGTACTTTTAGTATGTTTATCTCCTACCTAGTCCAAACAAAGTTCCGAAGTCAAACTTTCTGCTTTCTACTTTTCCATCCACAATTACTCATTGCCAGGACTAATACATTTTTTTGTGTCCATTGTTTACTGAAAACAAATAAACTCTGCTAATGGCTAAAGAACTTTACCACCACAATGGTCTTTTCTACGTCACAGTTTGTACTAGACTTGAAAAACCAAACGACGTCGTTCCGACACGCAATGCACTAGCTAGACCAAAGCGGCCGTAGAAAACATATTTTTTTTATAACATTGATAAATGTATAATAACTATAATAAGTAGGATAGCTAGATATTCTAGTTGGGGAGTTGGGATTGTTGGGGCCGATATCACTGTATGCCTGTTAATTTGGAAACACGCGAGGCATGATAAAATACGAGGCAAGAAATCCCGGTTTCCGCTCAGCCATATAACTTACTTTTCTCGAACAATGTGAGGAAATGGTACAAATACACAATTATTAAGTGTTTGTAAAATATATGCGACATTTTCGGAGAAAATCTTTTTTGAAAAGTACTGCCCGAAACTGCACCCACCCACAAGGTGGCTGTATGTGATTTTATCCATGGTCCTTACGATTTTATATGCATTAGAGAGCCTTTTTGAATAAAATATCGCAGCGGAGAGGAATTAATTTCATATGTTTATTTTACTCCTAGGAAAAAAATGAGGCTCTTTCCGTCTTCGTTTTTCAAACGAAAAGCCATCTTTTCCGACCATGTTTGAGAGAAAACATGTTTCGGGATGTAAGGCATAGAGTGGCGGCTCTAAGACTTAATTTAAGGCACACATTTTGGTTGGCGGCATCTACTTGAGAAGAACAATAATATGCATATTATGTTAAAATAAAGTCTTTACATTGCGCACGCGCCGAACTACCTTGAAATTGTAAAGGATAATCGATTGTATCACCTTAGTAAGTAGATCACAAATACTTAAATAATAATTGTATTACAAGAGCAAAACATTTTTTCTCCCTGTTCCCAGTGGTAAGTACCTATTGGGAAATTTAATTTCCTATAGATACCCCTAGAAACAAATGGGAAAAGAAATTCCCAAATGTGTTAGTCCCTAAACGACTCTCTGTCAAACAATCGATAGTGAGCGAAATCATACGAGCGGGCTCACTCGACGGGTAAAGTGGGAAAGCTGACAATGCGCGCTCTTAAATGTTTATTTACGCTCTGACGGTCCACCTCCATCCCGCCAGTTAATAATCGCTGTGGCGAGTTCAAGAGCGAGTTGTGTAACGGAATGTATTCGGAAGTAAGTAGTTAGTTACCAAGTCTTTCTTGTTTTATTTATAATAACGATTTTACGAAATTACCCTCCTAGCCTCACCAGCCCGCGCCTGGCAGCTAGCGGCTAGCGGCTAGCGGCTCGGGCTTCAAACATACTCGTGCAGGATAACTTAGGAGTTTCCGCAGGTAAAGGTGTCATTTTCAAGGACAAAATACGCTAAGGTCAAAATGTACAACGCGCGAGTTCCTAGGTACTACTCATAGCACTTATGATTCGTGGAGATTAGAACGACTTTAATGCTGTTTAACGGTTTCTTATACAAAAATGGACAAATAAAAAACCTCTAGACACGAGAAAAAACTGAATATAAATAACAGAATAGATACAATGTAATCTCAGACTTTTCTAACCATTTCACAAATGGGCAATCAGATCTATTGAACTTACCAACCGCTACCGTTAAATTAGGTAAAAGGTAAACTAAGGCTGCAATGAGGTTACATATCTATCTGTCAGAAAATCTATGACAGCTGAAGAATTTGCAAAAACGCCGAAATTAAACAACGGGCGACTGAACTGACCCATAAATAGCAGAGTGTCCAAACTACAAATCACACAATGCTGGTTTAGCCATATAAAGCAGATGGAAGAAGATCATGCTTTGAATAGTCAGGCAAATCCTGTCAGGACCTATCGGGGCAAGCCAAAAAGTCGGCCATCCTAGATATTAATGGTCTTACATGGTAAAAACCATTGGATTAGTGCAAGCTCCAATCTGACGACTCCAAACCGCACAAGACCTAAATCAGTAGCGTTTTCTCAAATCGAAATCCAAGAGGCACTTTGGGTCTCGTGCGATAGCGGAGTAAATAAGGTAAGGCTACCAGGTCTGGGTAAAGGGTGAACTATAACAATCTCATTTAGAGTTTCTATCCACTCTTAATACCGCCCAGGTCAGGTCAGGTCTATGTGCATCTATCTATACCTTAGTTAGTTACTGGTACTGACAATAACCTATTCCAGAAAGCCCTTGAAAGGAGGGAACCTACCTTATCGATACATGGTCAAATGTGTTAGGAATGTGACTTTACCAAGAAATCGACCAACCATCATTGACAGACAACTCAATAATTCATACCTACCTAGTCGGTCCTTAAGTTCTGTCACAGTTTTAGTCAAATAAAACTAACTTCTGTTTATTTTTTTAGTTCAGAATATATAAAAATTAAAAGCTTAATTAATGTACATTTTTAAGAATTAATAATCATTCCACATAGTTTCCGCAATTTCCGGTACGATCTTCTAACATTCACGGCCGGCACCGATTAAAATACGCACGAGTTTTCTAAAAATATCACTTTTTGGAAACGCTTTAAAGTTTAGTTTTGTTAACTAAGAAACTATTTTGTTTAATATTGTGAAGCCTCTCACCTGTGGGTATGTTTAGAGTTCAGCATTATTTTCTTAACGACACTCAAAAACCAGCTTATGAAGCTTGAAGTTTGGTTTGTTTTCGTATTGCTGCAAACTGATGTGAAATCGTAGGGTTGATTAAATGAGTTATGAAGATTGACCGGTGTATAAGCGGATCTTTAGTTGCTTGGAAATAAATTTGTATCAGAATTTAAAGATAAAAGTCTGATCAATATGTCACGCTTTCCACTCAATACGAGAACTCTTACAAAAGTTATAGCCATTATTAGAATCGTGGTCGTGCGTGTTTTGACCCATGATTTCCTGCCCCGAATGGAATCCTTAAAGCTCTTGCATGAAATGATTGCAATAGTAAAGAATACAAATTACGCTTCTTTTTATTGCCCAATGGTAGCATCATTAGGAGCCCATGGCGCCCCCATCATGAACAGCATATGGAGTGCTAAGGCCGCTGGGGTTTTAGTAGGTATGCCGGCCATTTTGATTCGTGAGTCCCACATAACCATCCCGGGTCTCCCTCGACCTGGGTGGTATGCGTAAAAGCACTTCCCCAGCGTAATAAGAAAAAAAAAATGTTTTGATTGATGTACTACAGGTTTATAATTTATTTATTTAATTTATTTATTTTTTAAATTGAAATAAATCTCAGTGACAGAACTTATGAACCGACTAGGTACAGTCAACGGAAAATTATGTACATATACACCCCAGTCTCACAAATATGTACACAGACGTTATTACTATGACAATAAGGTCTATGTGCACAAATTTTTGCACCTTTGTGCGGATATTTATTTTTATCCTTGACTTTAAATGCCAACGATTGGTACAGTCAAGGGCACAAATATGTATACACCACAAAGTCTCAAAAATATGTACACAGACCATATTACTATGGCAATAAGGTCTAATTGTACATATTTTTGCACCTTTGTGGGGATATTTTTACCCTAGACAGTACGTGTTAGTTTGACAGGACGAACACTCTGAATTTAGTTGGAAAAATGTATCGATTTCTGCATTTCAGCATGACCTATTTCACAAAAATATCGATTTACACTGATCAAGTTGTGGAAACATCAGACATTACGAGAGACCACAGTGAGGCTAAATAGACATGTATGTACAGTCGAAGTCAAAGAGTGAGAACAAGGTGCAAAAGTGTATACATATCCTTGTACTCGACTATACCTGTCTATCTACTACAAACTAGTCGTCAAAATCGTCGTAGTGTTATTATGTCACTTCACTAGGTACTACATGTACCTACCTAGTAAATATAGATAGAAATAGGTACCTATCCTTAACGTGCACAAAAAAAAAACACAAATTTTCACTTGACATTAATTGAAGACAGCAACTAGGTATCATAATATGTGCATATGCGATTTAACTTACGTCTTAGTTGACGGAGGTACCTACTAAGGATTTTACGTCTTGTCAGGCTTGTATGGATTCGGGAGGATTGTTCACGACAATAAAACATCAAAGAGTACAATCATTTTTAAGTGTAGTTTAATTGGTAATGTTACGTCGCGTAGCTGTCAAAAAAAAAGTACAAATTTAGCTACAGGCAAAAACGTTTTCACCCCCTAAATAAAGTCCGATTTTCACGATTATTGAATATGTTGTAGTCATTATAAAGACCTAGGTCTGTACGTTTCTGATTTTTGTTTTTTAAATTTGTTTTGTTCTAATAAATATTTTCTTGGAAAGGAAAACACAGTCATAGTTTTTTATGATATCTACAACATATTCAAAAATCGTAACAATCTGACGAGGTTTAAGGGGAGAGAAACGTTTTGCATTTTGTATGGAGATTTTTAACTTCACAATCCTCTTAAGGCATCAAATTAGGTGTGGATGTACATAGCAAATATTAAATAATAAAAATGAGTCAAGTGTGATACGGGTGGTATGAAAAACTGGGTATGCGATTATTGACTCGCCTTTAACCGGATCTTATTGTTCTATTCTTTCTATTCCATCCTTAAAGTGTCATACACGCACGAAAACGAGGGAATGGACTAGTTCTAATTAAGAATGTGCAAAAAAAATCTTTACTGTACTGTATGTCTAATATTTCGAACTTTGTTGCCATGACATAACTGAGACTTTGAGAATGCTCTGAAACCACCTTAGCAATTAAAGGTTAAGCTTCTTTTTTGTCCGCATAGAACTCATTTTATTCTCAAAGAAACTATATTTCATTAAATAATCTGTTTTACAATTTTTCAGCGTAAATTCATGAATTAATGACAAAATCCACCTTACCAGTCACTTTTATAAATCAGTAGGATAGGATTAGAGGCAACAGCGGCTGATACAACATATATTTCTATCTAAGATGCACATAAGTAGCAGGTGTTAAATGCTTATCTACCTGTGTTACTGCACGTTTAGCCAAACATACCTTTACCTATTCATAGCACTGATGGTTACAGAATAAATATCTACCTATTACGAAAATGCTACTTGCATATTTGAGACTTAGGTAGATAGCTAACATCTCATCTATGTGAAACATTTCAGTGACTGACTAACAAATAACTTCAATTTTATCGAAAATATTCCTTGGATACCATAGGGAACCATGCACTAGGGTAAGATTTTTGAAAACAAACTCTACGCATACAAAATCGCAGTTGTCTTATAGTAAAACTGAAAAAGTAATTTTGATTAAATGTCAATAAATGTGATTAAATGTTTCATCCAAAAGTCTTAACCTGATGACCTGATGATTTATAATAAACAATGAGACATGGATATGAACCTAAAACTGCTGAAAGTAAATAATGGAGCTGTTATAGGCAACCACCCAATTTTTTTTTACCTTATCTTCAGTAATCTGATAATATTCTAACATGTTTTTTTTGTCCAGTAAGAATGTGTTCATGCACATTGGGTACAAACCAAAATAAATGTACATAACAATGCTATTTAAATGTCACTTAAATGATGTCTAACTTACAATTTCGTTACAATAATGTATGTTTGACATTCATCAGCAGTTTCATTATGGCGACAAAACTCTTCTTTAACCGGACATTTATTTGGTTAACACCCACATAGGACTATTTCTCAAAAAAAACACTGTTACAATTTGAAAATGAATAATAATCATTGCAAGTCATTAATTAAAAAAATAGAATGTAAAATAAGCAATTGGTATTACTTAATATGAGTTACAAGTTTAAGTAAATAAACTGTGCTACTCTGACCACTGACAAAAAATAAAGTTTCTTTTTTAAAATGGTAATAATAGTATAAGTAAGTTTAGATAATATCTACAATGTTAAAAAATAATAATTAAAATTTAGATTTAATAAGTACTATAACAATTACCTTTTTATAATGTTTCTGTAAATCAGTAGAAAGGAATCAACAACCACAAAAAGTATCATAAACCTCTGAACTAATCACAAACATGATAAACAGTCATGTCACATTTAATTACACATTTATGGTTGATGCATAGGAAATGAATACAACAAAAGGTAATTATCTAAACATAGAAAAACCACAGGTGATCAATAGCATGTTTACTTACCATAAATTTCAAATGATCTTGTTTGAGGGATCCTTTTGCTTTTCATTAAACCATTTCACTTTCATTACAGTCCAAGTTCACAGCACAGTTAAATAACCAAACCAAATCCCATTTTGTAGGAAAACACTGTATTTACTCTTTAAATCAAGCTCCAACAGCAGAGAGATTCTAAAAATACTTCTACATGATAAAAGAGTATGAATGTGTTAAATACATAGAGCAGAAGCAACACAATGACAATAAGTACATGTCAATGTAGATCCGGATTATCCACTGCTCTGCAGCAAGGAGCAACAAAAAACTATCCGCTATTACGTCTAACAATTATTGACATAATAAACTGGCAATATTTTTTTAACCAATTCGTATTTATAAATCACAATTTGCTAAAATTACACTTCATTTAATTTCCGTTGAAACATAATTACACTTTGCTGCTTTATATTAACTCAAATAAACATTTTAAGCACCTATGCGGTTAATAAAACATGCAACAAACAAATCTAACTGCATAAAATACCTACATTATGATAAACTACGTTGGTGGAAAACTAACACTAGAAAGTCTACACAACATACTCCATATATTACGATGGAGGAAATCCGGCTTTAAATACACTATAAATTTACTTTTCAACACTTATTTCTTCTTCTTAACAAGATTCACGGGTGAAACAAAGTAAAGCAATAACTTTAGAGTTATTTTTAATAAAATACAAAACAAAGTCACATAACACAGCACACTATTCGACTTTATGCTTTATGCCATCCATCCCATCCATTGCTACCACAGATGTCCTTAACCAAGTAAACAACAATACGTCACTTCAATATTAGGCCGGATTTTCACATCCCAATTGCCAAGCCGACAAAACTTGGAGTTATAAACCGGACAGTTACTATGCAATATTAGGTGCTCTATTATGAAAATTTTCGTCAAAATTTATAAGGTTAAATAGTTTACTACTTTTGTAATGTTGGTTAACCTGAAATAATTAAAATACTCACAAGAAAGAACAAAATATACGCTTAAGGTAATAATTTGCTCTCATTTATGTCTTATTTTATAATAATATTATTTTCTTATTTTAGCCAAGAGCTTCGTTTGTAAAATTTGCAAATTGTGTGAGATTGTCCTAGTGACGTTTATTTCTGAGTAGCGTCTTCCCGCGAATTCGTCCGTGTAGATTTCGATTATTGTTTTCCCCACGGGAACTTTTAAATATTCCGGGATAGAAAGTAGCATATGTGTTGTTAATCCAGGGTATCAGCTATCTTAATTTCAAATTTCATCCAAATCCAGCCATTGCAGCGTGAACGAGTATCAAACTAAGACACAAACTTTCGCATTTATAACATTTACAAATAATAGGAGCTGTCACGTTTAACAAGAAATATGATCATGCTTTGGGCGTACCCGTTTAGTCTGTTGTGTCAATTCCGTCTTTACTTTAAGCCTATAAGGGCACACGAGGCCTGTGCCCAGACCTGTGCACGAAGGACCGACCATTTACTACCCATGATAAATAGTAGATAATAGTAGAAAAATGTTAGATATAATTCGCTTTCATTACTTTCTAAAAGGGGCCGCATACTCCTGTGTGCCCTAGGGCCCCAGCATAGTTTAAGACGGCCTTGTGTGGCATAAAGTACTGTCTTGTGCACTCCATGAATCATGCAGTCATGAAGACATACACATACCCTTACAATTTTGAATTTATAATCTGTGGTGCATGACATGGCTGAGCGGCTGACATATTTTGTAACAATACCAACGTAAATCAAGAAAAATAACAAGTTTAATAGGAGTTCTTTACAGCAAAGAACGTAAAGTACTAGTCGTCGTGATTTAATTGCGTTTTTATACCGATATATTGACGCTTATAAGCTATCAAAATGGGGAAAGGATTTAATAATTACATGTGCAAAAAGTTCTTCCATCCTGCTTCGAGAGATAACTTAAAACGAGTAAGTGTCTTATTCTACGTATTTTAGGTTTAACCCTAATTTTACTTTACCATTGCAGTGGGCTATAATTATAGCCGATATTGTTATCTTTCACTTTTTATAGAAATCCATTGTCAGACTGTTATGTCAAGGACTTGTAAGGTGCGCAATTAGTATTACAGCTTTCTATTCTTACACCAATTACGTTCCAGGTATGGATGGCAGAGCAGAAAACAGATGCTTACAAGAAAAAGCAAGAAGAGCTACGAGTACAGTATGAGAAAGAACAGGAATTACATGAGAATAAGTAAAAATAATAATAATAATCTTTATTTGTTGTTGTTTTTGTATCTTTATTGGTCAATTATTTATATAAATTTTATTAATTTATAGGGCTTTACTGAGCAAAGACAGTAAGGACAAACTGAGTTTAAACTTCATGTATGAGCCTCCACCTGGTGTGAAAAAGGAACGCGAAAGAGAGGACAATGAGCCAGAGTACAAGTTTGAGTGGCAGCGAAAGTACAATGCTCCTCGTGAGAGCTACTGCAAGGGAGACAATGAAATCAGAGATCAGCCATTTGGTATATTGGTCAGAAACGTCAGATGTATCAAGTGCCACAAATGGGGGCATATTAACACAGGTATGTAAATTTCATTATGTTTAATTGCCTATATTTACATTAGCAAGTGTTGTTTTTGACAAAGTTTCTGTTTCTATTGGGCAGATAAGGAATGCTCTATGTACTCTCTGTCTATGAGTGAGGCCCGTGCACTGCAAGCTTCCTCATCAGCTCCTGAAGAAGAAGAAGCTAAGCCTGATGTGCCAACTCTTATGCAACAAATGCGAGATACTGGCTTAGTGATGAAACCAGGAGCCCTTCCTCTTGCCGCAACTAAGATTGAAGACAGTGATGGATCTAATCTTACTGAAATGGACTTAATAAGCCAACTGTCAAAGAAACAAAAAAAGAAGTTGTTGAAGTAAGTACATTATTTATTATTTTTAGATGTCCATAACAAAAAAATTCATAGAATAAAGCTAAAATCTAATCTGTTTCAGAAAACTGGAAAAACTTGAAGAAAAGAAGCACAAAAAATCCAAGAAGGACAAAAAACATAAAAAGAAGTCAAAAGAATAAGCTATTGAGACAATATTTTTAAAACACAATCTTGCTTATCACTTCATTTCATGGGAAGCTCTTGAAGCTAGCACACAACATAACGGTAAGGTGAAGCTATGATGTTGTTCATGCAATATTTTATTGAAATTGTGTTAGTATTTAAACTTTTAATAATAAAAACTTCTTTTCAAAGACCTATTTCTATTTGTTATATCCAATTGTGTTTATTGATTTCTGAATTGGTGACCTTTTGAAGGCTCTGGCACTCAACTGAAAGTCGTGCCACTGAGGCCAAAAAAGGAGATGAAAAATATTGTTACCACTACAGTATGGTTTGTTGAGTTAAAACATTTGTTTAAGTACATCAATATTTTTTCATAAAGTTATGCTACACCACTCTTTCAGAACTCTTTTTAATAATATATTTAAAATCAAATTTTCAATATCACCTCAGATTAAATAATATTTACTGATTTCACTAGTTAAACTAAATACCTTATTAATAGTACCTACCTGTAAGATTTATATATGTAATATTATTTTAATTTGTAAGTACATAGCTACCTAGTGTTTTTTATGTTACAGCGATTGTATAGAACGTAACACCTGTATTTTACACACACAATAAAGAATAAAAATAAATAAATAACAGATGTCCGATGGGGTTGATGAGTTTTCGAGTGCTGACCACGTACTGCGGTATGGGTAGAATTCTAACAAGGTGGACCGACAATAGGGCTTAGATTGTGGGAAACCACTGGATACAAGTGGTGCAGGAGAGGTTGTTGTGGCAAACTTTGGGGGAGGCCATGTCCAGCAGTGGAAGTCATCTTTATCATCATTTCAGCTGAAATTATTCCTTACCTTTTATAGGATAGCGGTCTCGTTTGAGACCGTGTCCGTATGTCGTGTTTGAATATGTGATTTACTGTTCTTTACATTACAATTCAAAATAAATTGAAATAATGAAATAATTTATCCTGTAAAGGGTTATGGTAGATCTTTGTTTAGGTGTTTCTTACTACTTACCGAAAAGTATGATGGGAATATATCTGGGATTCAAGGAGAAACGCGCATTACATGACTAATAAAGCACTGAGAGCACTAAACGGCTCAAAATGTAGACAGTTCTACAAAATGAAATAATTGTGTGCGTCGTAACATTAAAAAAAAGAAACATTTTCTTCTCCTTTTCTATTTTAATATAGACATCCCAAAATTATATAGAGATATAATTAAAACTATTCAATATCACAGTATATCACACCTCCATAGTGTATGGTCTTAAAATAAACATTTACTAATACTTATACATATTTGAATACTTAAAAGTAGCCTGGAAACAAATTATTTTACATATAATAGAGGAGTTTAGTAGAGAAAATAAACGGGCAAATATGGGACAAATGCAACATCTCAAAAATATGACCCAATGCACCTTAATAAGAACTTTGTAAGATAGTTATGGAAGAATTCTTTCGATACATATTTTGCACTTGACTGTACATTAGTATTTGTATTTTTGTCTTATATGGTAAACAAATTTCAAACCAAAAAAATGAAAAATCTAACTTAACTTAAGATGGCTTACAATTACTTATCTTATTAGACTCTAAAAACAACAACGGATATATCCATAAGTTGACTGAATGCGTCGACCTCCTTTGGTTTAACCATTTTTTCATTGTTAATTACTTTGTTTTTATAGTAACAAGATGGCATACGAGCACACAGGCCGCCTCTGTGCTCTGTCCTCTGGTATCTGAGACTCATAAATATTTGTCTCAAGACTGCAATCCTAAACATTTCAAATGCATTGCCAACCCTGAAGACTAAGATGGGATGCCTCTATGCTAGTAATTTCACCCGTTTTCTTATCCCCACAACAAACACAACAATGCGAACACTGCTACAGGCTGCTGTCGAATATGGCCAAACCATTAATTATTCAGTATATGTTTTTTGGTAGGAAATAATTTACTGTTACGGCTACCCTTATAAGAGTTAGTAATAATTGAGTGTATATAGGATGTGTGGATTATACATAGGATGTATATCTAGTATACGCGGCGAGCTAAGGAAAAAGAACAATTGTTAAAACACATTTCATTTTAAATATACGCCTACATTAGTTTTTGCTTTAAAAAAACATTACATTGGGTAATGTTTTTATTTTACGGCAAATTTTTCCTTGGCTCGCTGGCGACTCGCTCGGCAAAGCAAGGATTGTAATTATGAACTCATTCCTAATAATTTCAATGAATACTGCAGATAAGATACACTTATTTAAACAATTGAGATTGCTAGTCATATAAAATAATGTTGATGTCAAGCTTATTTACATTTTCCTAATACACAAAAATACTTCTTATTCTTATTATACAAATAAACCAGTTAAAAATTGATATTTTTTAAAGATAAACATTACTTAACATTAGTTATTTTTATACCTATTATAACTTTTCATAAGTATTACCATCAATTTCTATTATATCATCATGGTCATTTCGTTCTTTCCAATGCAAATATGATACACAACCTATTATAACTACTATTATAGCTGTTAGTACAAACAAGCTCTTAAAAATTAACTTACTTGGAGTCACAAATAACCGAGCCTTCCACTGTGAAGGATCGTTTGCTGGAGATGGTATTACAACTATCTGAGAGTTCGGTATTATTTGTGTCCAACTTTTAGAAAATCCGGAAAGCCCCACATTCAAAGTGTCAACAAAGTTAGGAGTTCGATCAAGACCGAATATTGAATATGGCAGTTGAAGTGCAAAGTAGGCAGACTGAGGTAATTGGGCACAGGCTCCAGTTCTGTAGGTTCCTTCTTGTGACCATGTATTGTAGCTTATTTTGGGCCCCGGCAAGTTAGTACCTGAACAACAGATTTAGGGATATAGCTTTAAAGGTATGCATTATTTTACAACTTACACTATCATACCTGTTCAAGTTGATTAGCACTTAAGTGATTTAAGCAATGAATATGAGAAAAATCACCTTATGGACAAATATACTAGTCTACTTACCAAATGTTACTTTTCTATTGTACAGTGTTCCATTTATCTGTGGCACTTTTGCATTAGTCAATCCAGTTACAACAATGACCTTAATAAAATTAGTGTCATATTCCAATTCATTTCTGAAAGCATGCATGGTGTATTTGTCGGTTGTAATATTTTTCTTTACATAGATAATATCTAGAACACCATCCATATAAAAATCGTAAAATGTGGCCATAACAACATTTCTTCCAAAAGTACTAAATACCTCCCATTGAACTTGAAAAGTTCTGTAGAATTTACACTCTGCATATGTACAGGCAACATTGTGAAGAAGAAAGGATCTTGTTTCATTACTGTTTACCGGACTGAGAGTCATAAGTATGTCAGGGTAGCCATCCATATTGTAGTCACCACTGCGCATGGTTATCACATCCATGTATAGTTCACTCCGAGGAGGCACAAACCGCCAAGCTGTTCCTTTACCATCATTGAAATCCACCTGCAGATCATGCCATTTCTGGTTGTCATAAATCAAGATGGTACTGTTGATGCACTTCAGGTCATAGCAAATAGGAATAACTAAGAAAAACTCTCCAGACAAGGCAACATCCAGAAATAAGGTTTGTCCATAAATTATTGGATGTCCAACCAGCAATTCAATGCTGTTGTTATACTTGAACCCTTCCATTTCCTGGTTCAACCATAATTCCACATCCAATTTGGTGGTGACCAAGAGATCTGCAGCATTATCATCATTTATGTCTAAAAATGAATGTGAATGCGGTAATTTCATAGGCTTAAATAAGGTGTCTCCCATTGGAACTTCTTTGGGTGTTGTTCTACTATTATCAAATACCCAAAATACCCTTTGATTTTGAGTATTAAGACCAAAGAGATCTAAAGTCATATCACGGTTGTAGTCCATCACCAGAGGCTGACCTAGAGTAATAGCTTTTATTAATAGTGCATCAGAACAATTTAAATTTGGCATCCCACCCCATATGATCCGAACTTCATGAATATCTGTCTCATTGCCATCCACGATTTGTGTCGTTAGAAGAATATCCATATAAGCGTCACCATCGTAATCTCCAGGGACCACACTTGTAACCACAATGTTACTAAAGTTACAAGATAACGTGGAAGGCCTTAAAAATGGTTCTTTTTCATGTGCTAGATATACATCTACACTAGAACTATTTCTGATAACAAAAGCATCAGTTAACTCATCTGAATTGAAGTCTCCAAAGGCTGCAATAATCCCTTCATTGTTTTTACCAAATGAACTCTCCGTCATATCACTTATCGACAAACAACAGGTAAACATTACTATAAGAACAAATAAGTTTAACCATGTGATAATCATTTCAAAGAAGCATATGTGATATCGTAATTTTCTATTATTTATTTGCTTTTGTTGTTTGCTGACTTCGACTTTGTTTTGTCAAGTTATGTTACTACATAACAAAGAGAATATAATCACTACGTTTTACTACATAACTTACTGCCACACTTACTATCTGTCGCTTCAGTCAAGTGTAAACGGGATGTCAATTTCATCAATATAATAGGACATAGGAATAGGACACGGCGCACTATTCACCATGGGCCCCAAGATACAGGCTCAGTTGTGACCTAATTTGGGGTCCATGGGATATTTTCTTGTGTGTTCTTGTGCTTAATTAATCAATAAACTTATCTTATCTTATCTTATTCCATAAAAGAAGTGATTATTTTAGTGCACCGTGCACCCCTATTATATCCAAGGAATATTCCCTCCAAAGGAGTTTGTTGTTTTTGGGCCCACTAGAAACTTATGTTTATTGATTCACATTTATATTGAGGTCCATAATTTTACAGTCATATTTTCAGCATTCCGATTAGACACGGTTAATAAAATTTAACCACTGTAATTAAAGGTTAAGAGGTTAATCGACATAGTTTTATTAATATATTATATTACGTTGCATTGCATTACGTGTTTGGGGCCTATTCCCCATACAGCAAAAAATAGTACCTAAGTCTTTTTTGTTTCTTTTTTTATTTCTTGTTTTATATATGAAGACCATGTATAATCTTTCCTTTCTAATCTGTGCTCATAATATAATCCGTCTGTGGTAAGGTAGTTCCGTAGTTCTAACAGACATACCTTGTTTGTAATCTGTGGTTCAAACAAATCAATCACACTATCTCAATTCAGTTCAGTCAATCAATTCATTACTTTTATATTTCTTTGCTTTCTCATTCTGTCCGTAATATATACATTTGTATTAGTGCAAATTAGAGAAAAAGCTATGGCTGATGGAGTGCAAATCCTAAGACGCAATCGTCCTGGGTCTAAGGCCAAGGTAAGGTGCCACGGATGATAACTTTGTGTGATGTTCGAGACATGACATCAATCTAGTTAATAATAACATTTTATGCTATAGGACTTTTGCCGTTGGCCTGATGAACCATTCGAAGAAATGGATAGCACTTTAGCTGTTCAACAATTCATACAACAAACTATTCGCCGAGACCCAGCCAATCTGGAGGCTATTTTAAAGATGCCTGAAGCTCAAGACGAAGGCGTTTGGAAATACGAGCACTTGAGGTAAGAATAATACGAATCATTGATCCAACAATTAAAGTTTAAATCCATTTTTTTTCTATAAAAAAATCTCATTTTAATTACAGGCAGTTTTGTATGGAGTTAAATGGGCTAGCAGTGCACTTACAAAGTGAATGCAAGCCAGAGACATGCACTCAAATGACTGCTACAGAACAGTGGATATTTTTATGTGCAGCTCATAAAACACCTAAAGAATGCCCGGCCATTGACTACACTAGGCACACCCTGGATGGTGCTGCTTGTTTGCTCAATAGCAACAAGTATTTTCCAAGCAGGTAGGCTTAGTTTCGATGTTTAATGCCATGTTCACTACTTTGCTACTTATTAAACCTCATAGTGTGGTTCTTGGCTATGGTTTCCATCCATCCGTTCATAGTAGTTTAGAGGTGTTCAGAGCAGCGTCTGAGTGTAGTTTTATTTGGTTTCAATTTACTGGTTGCATCCTTATTGTATCTAATTATGTTTAAACATGTCAAATTGTGAAAAGCCCCCTTTTTTATTTTTTTTAAATAAGCAGCAGCTGGGCAAGAAGTATGAAACCACAAGATTTTGGAGCTTACAACCCGGGTTGTAAGTAGTGTTGTACTGTTACTGTAAATTATGTGTACAGAGAGAATTTTAAGGTAAAATTCTTGGTAATGTTCTACATAACGGTAATCATCGAGAAAGTAGTCTAAGTTTTCATTTTTTAAACTTTTATTAAATTGATAGTATTTCAATTAGTAACAATAACCCACAACAAAAAAGAACAAAATAATAGTTAGCTAATTTACAGTAATGTTTCACGGTGATAATTACTGTAAGTGTGTAATTTCACAGTTGCACATCACTAGTTGTAAGCTCCAAAGTCCGGGGTTCACTCTTCTTGTCTCGGTTGCCAGATTGCAAAGATTGAAAGCTTATTTGTGGCATTGGTATGAAGGCTACACAGAGAAAACATAGATTTTAACCTCAAAATATAGTGCATAAAGTTACATTAAAATACTTTTAAATCATGATTTCTCAAAAAAGTACTATTGTGGAGACGTTCTCTCCATGTACCCTGCACATATATTTGATTTTAGTGACTCCCATTCTCTTCCACAGGGTCAGCATCAAGGAATCATCTGTAGCCAAGTTGGGGTCTGTGTGTCGCAGAGTGTACAGAATTTTTTCACATGCCTACTTTCATCACAGGTCCATTTTTGATGCTTTTGAAAAGGAAACTCACTTATGTGAAAGGTTCACTTATTTTGTGACTAAATATTCCATTATTTCTAAAGAAATATTGATTTTGCCTAAGCTTGAAGGAGAAGTACCTCTTCCTCAAACAGCAGGGGAATCAGAAGCCTGAGATTCAAAGAAATAAATCACATTTGTGAATTATTTATTGACTTCAAATGTCTATTCAATAAACACTGCATTAGATATTTATTGCTGCCTTGGAAAGTAAATTGATGATAATATTAAAGTATTGATAAAATATTGGTACTTTATGGTTTCATTGAAGAAATTGAAACATAGACTTCTTTGCTATAATCAGTTGTACAGTTCTACCAAGGAATCCTATGATAGTTATATCATATAATGTATGTCACTCAGTTGAATTGAGCCGAGTTGAATGTATTGGAAATTACTTTAATTATGATAGTACCATAGCATATGTTCAATATCATATGTTACATTAAATATTTCCGTTCATTGCCTGGGCGGAATGAATGGAGAGCCACTCGACCGCCCGCCTGCCTCGGCGGCGTCCCCACTCATCATCCGTTCATTGCCCGTGGCACTACTCCGTGGTACTACTGACCAATGATTTCTATTTCAAAATCAAATTTAATAGAGTCGACGGAGCTCTGCTGTCGCAGAGCTCCATTTCTGGGTATTTTGGCCCTCCGGGCTTGCTAAAGAACTAACATAACCTAAACCCACCTCCTATTAATGATACTAATATTGACCAGTAGTGCCAAATAGTTGTGCCACGGGGAATACACTAATGTTTCATGGAAAAAACATTCATAAATACTAGTATTGTATAAACTTATGACATCAAACATTTATTAATAATGTATAAACTCTTATAGTGTTTAATGTTTCCATTATTGGTTATTTAAGTTTTTTTTTGTATCTCTATATGCCAGACTGAATGTGGCAACTGACTTGTAACATTTTGGTGTAATGTCACAAGACAGTAACGCCACCTTTATATTAATTTTAGAGGATGTGATATGGGATGCAAATCACTGTTTTGTCTCGCTTTTAAAATATTAGGAGAGACTAGCAAACAAAAGACAACACATCCATGAGAAAAAAAACAGCCTCAGCTGTAAATTTTAGTTACTTTGACACCTACTGATGTACTTACTTGATACTAGAAAGACTAGGCTGGTAACATAAATTACATAAATTGCTAGAAACTAAAATAAAAAATAATAAGCTGAGCAAATTGTATCTAATTATTTACATTGGGAGCAATTATTGACTTGACAGATTTCTGGAATTGAAAATTTTTCATGTAAGTTTGACTGTAGAGATAAGTCAGTCAGTAATTGATAAAGCTAAAAAGAAATTACAATAGTTATTCTATAATTTATTTATTGCTTTATGTATTACGTTCCGGTAATCAATATATAACATATAACCTAATGTAATGGAATCACTTTATACTTATTTAAAATACATACTAGTAGTAAATCTTAATGTTTTGATTATTTATCTACGTCCAAGAAACCACAAGAAATTTAGATAATAGTCAGTAATATGTTTTGAGAATTTTTTAAACAAAGTACATGGTTTGTTTACACTAATTTGTCATTCTATTTCTGTTCTTGTACACCTAGTGATAGGCCATGCCCAATTTTGGAATATTTCCTATGAAATACAAATTTATAGATTGTCATGTGATGGGCCAATTTCCAAGATAAGATAACTAAGCAATTGTCAAATACGAAATGAACATTCTGTACCTTGACATTGGTGGAATCATTGTTTCCATCCAAAACTAACAGAACAAGTTTATTTCCATAATAAACCATGACTAACTTCGAGTATTGAGAATTTAAAAAAAAAACCTTATGTAAGAAAATGTTAAAAATGTAGATTTTTCCTGATTCTGGCATATAATAAAAAATACCTATAATAATGGCGCCGTATCAACTACCGAAATGTCACATCACATCAGAGATAGAGCTGAAAACTCTCTTCCGTGGCGGAATAATCCTTTGTCAGATCTAGTGGTGAAACTAAAAGCATCTTCATTCAAAGCACGTTGACTGAGCATGTGCTTGGCCGTGGCCAAATTCCTATTCTTCTGTTTAACAATTTAATATCGTGTTACCTAATCAAGTTAAGTACTGAGTTTGGGGACTAGAAGAGCAGGCAGTAGGATTAAGAAATTAGTCTGAGAATGCCTATGATGGTTCAGGCATATCAATACTTCTCTTGTCTTGAACAGATAGTCTCTTTCGAATACACTTCGACCCTGTCTGTCTATTTGAAATGCCGCACAATATAAAATCCATACTAATGACAACGACAAGCCTGGGTGTTGAACATTAACATTACCGGTTTGTAAGTTCTCCCTTGGTCCCAGTGTATTCAGTATTTTTACAGAAACTAGGTTGATTTGCCAAGAAATTGAAGTGATTAAGTGCTAATAAATGTTTAGCTTAGGTATTTAAATGTTTGTGTTTTATGCTATTACAATGATTGTATCTTATTTTCTTTATTTCTTACTATTTTGATAGACTAACGTAAATATTATCGGCAATAGAAACCCATACCTATTCATTTCAACAATATATAAAAAATATAAAGGACTTAAATAAAATAAAGATGTGCATAAACACTTCGCTGCTACGAAGCGTCAAGCGCTACGCCCGTGACGTGACCGATTCCAGCGTGTTTACGCTTTTTAGCGAAAACTGCATAAAGGTTGATATCTATGGAAAACTGCCCACGAACACAGACCTAAGGGTTACTGGCGCTGAATGTAGGCCAGTCAAAGTCAACCAAACAAAACCCAATTATATACCTACTACTATATAAATTCCGTAGCATTCCATCTCCTTAGGGTTGGCAACGCATTAGGAGTCAGGATTGCAGTCTTGAGATTGTAGTTTTGAGAATTCAAATGTCAATGCGTCTCAGATCCCACCTAAGGCCGGTTTATAAACGACTTCATACAAAAGGAGGTTCTCAATTCGACTGTGTTTAAAAAAAACGTTTGTTACATCAGAACTTTCGACTGGGTGAACCGATTTTGATGATTCTTTTTTATTTGATAACTGGTGCTTCCCGTTGGGTTATTCCCACATGTTACCACCAATTTTTTACCACTGGTAATAGCTGGAAAATTGTTTCCCCCCTGTTAGAGTCTGTCTAATGAAAGCTGAACCTGGATTTTTCTTGGCTGACGAGTCTGGCAACACTATTTAATATGACGTTTGGACTTTGTTGTTGTTAAAACTTGTCAATTCGAGATCTAAATTGATAAAAATACGGAGTAATCATGCCGTCGACGATAAGAGGCGGTGTCCGGGAGATTCTGTATACTATTATACAGAAGTACAAAGAAAAACAAGAAGAAAGAAAAGCATTATTGATGCAAAAAATTAATTGTTTAGTTACGGTGACCAAATTTATAGGTTAGTACGGCTTTAGTACGGCATGTTCATTTTGATACTTCTTATTTCTCTATGTGCAATCCTAAGTTTAATTTACCTTTTTCTGTCTATTATACGATGAGATTAAGAAATTAAACGAAATTAAATTCGTTTCAGAAAACCTGGACGTGCACGTTGACAAAAGTGTGCTGGAAAACGTAAAGCAGCTGAAAGAGGTTGAGGAAACTGAGTTAGCCTGCCAGACTCAGACGAAATATTTGGAAGAAGTATCTTCAATGACCGGTAATTACTAAAATTATCATTGTCTTTCCCTATATAATAGGTGTAGGTACCTATTGTCTGTCCCTATATCATGTTGAATCTCTTAGCATTCACAATTTTATTAAATTAATTTAATAGACAGATGATTAATGTAACTGACACTCATAGTTTCAATAAAACAATAAGGAGGTGTTTAGTTAAAAGATATCATAAACATATTATTTGATATGTATTTTCTGTGTGCGGAGCAAACAGCATTTTGTTGTTTATGAACCAAATGTACACTGTACAGTCGATTTCATAAATATGTGTACACTTTAGTACCTTATCTATTTATTTAATGTCATTTTTGATCGGCCAGATATAAAAGATGTTCGGGTTATATGAGTCTTCCTTGTTCTTAAACCGTTGCGATTAGAACCTCACCGATGCAATTTCATTTCACCTAAACCCAAATGTTTTTAGGGCTGTCGGACTGTACAATGGGGCTGTACTGCGCAACCACACAATGTATTTCTAAATGGTGTTCTGTTTATTTAACACTTTCTTTCTTCTTACAGATATCAGTGTTTCATCTTTAAAAAGAATAAGTAATGAGGGAAAATTAAACAACGGTGTCTTTAGTACTCCCGGAAAAAAGCGACCTCACAAGGCCGGTGTTGTCAGTGGGGTCCTGTCTGTTCACGCTTGCAAGAACCTGTTTTCCAGTTAGTTATTTTAGTTATCGTTCCTGACGTAGAGACCTCGTCATGTTGTTCTCCTAGTCACTATTTTTAATTTACTCAATGTTATTGAGCGTACATTTGTAACGACTAAGTTTGTGTTGTTAGAAATAATTATTAATTACTTTACTACCTTGTAATGTTACTTTTAAGAATAATTGTATTTTATGATTGGAAAAAATGATCTGCTGGAGTTTCTTCGGCGCTTCTTCTCCAAGATATAATTGTCGTTAGATAGAGGTGTAAGGGTGATGAGAATAATGTTACCTCTAATTACTTTATTAAAAAGGTTGAATATAATATTCCTCATCATCATTGTTTTATTATGCTGTGTGCGACACAGACGAAAACCTCTCGTATCAATGAAATCTATCAACAGCACGACTAGCACAAGTTGCTCGTGACTTGTTTGTCGCTCGGATCTCCCTTACTATCTAGTCTGTTACGATAGAGATGCACAGAGCGACAAGCGAGAAAATACAACTTGTGCTACACGTGCAGATCACTATATTTTCATGTCAAATATATTTCGAAAAACCAAATGTGCTCCAGTCACTGTCATCGTATTTTACCTAAAGTGCTTTTCATCAAAATATAGCGCTCGTAATAATATATATGAAAATATAGTACGCGTTTCCTCTTCCTTTGTGCCCACCAAAATAAATAAAATAATAAAAGTATCAATATCGTTTATTCCTTCATTGATCGGTAATACCATATCAAGATTTTTTGAATTTGCCGCTTTTTCCCAGGTTCAGCTTTCATTAGACAGACTCTACCACTGAAGTATTCGGTGGTAACAAGTGGGAATATTATTCCTATTTGTTACCACTAAAATATTTGCTGATAACTACTGGGGAAAAAAAACCCAGGAGTTAGTGATAACAGCTGGGAAATCTTATTCCCAGTAGTTACCAGTGGTAACAAATTGGTGGTAACCCTTCTCGTTTGGACCCATTCTTAAAAATCAAGACCTGATGATGGAGTCCATGACGAATCGACGGAACTCTTTAAAATTTATAGGCACACCCCACACCTATAGCGGTTTTGGTATTTTTGATTGTAACTCTTGCATTTGCTCTTGGAAAGCAGTATTTGGTGAAGTAAAACTAATCATGAAGACCATAGATGGCCACCGGAACTCCTAAACGGTATATATTTCAAGGGTGGCGACATGATATTTCGACTAAGATAGTCGAGCGACTATGACGAAGCATATCAGTCGCGAGGCGTTCGTACAAGCCGATTATTTACGGCTTTACCAAAAATTCCTATGCATAGAGTAGGTACACAAACAAAACGTAAAACCGACACACGCCATACACCTTTTTTGCTCCGGCTTGTCTATTTATTTACGTGACGCTTCGCCACTGGCATATTTAGGTTTAAATATATGACTATGAGTTTTCCACGGCGTTGCCTGTTGCCTGCGGCGAGATTGAAATGTTCTGTAGTTTCTTATTAATTGAGAAGTGGGACTACATAACAGCATAATTATGATCACTAAAAAGTATAAAATAAATGTAAAAATAAAACCCGCCTTTAAAACTAAACTAATAGTACATTATGATACAAGTGTGCTAAGTTGACCATTGTATACAAGGCGCTATTGTGTGCGCACGAGCGGTAGCGAGTGCGCCACAAGAAAGCCGCGTATATTATGGTCACAGGCACACGTGTTACATACGACGTTTTTCAACACACTTGCGAAAAAAAAACAAGACTTCATTTAGTCAAATTTTAATTAATTATTAAAACAGTTGGTAAAATTACAATTTCTTCATTTTCTTTACTTAAAGAAGACATTTTCGTTAATATTAAACTTCACAATAATTAATCCAAACTATCTTCGTCACAGCCGTCAATTATTTACGAAAAATGGCGGCTGGCGCGTTGTTTTTTTTTCTTGCCGCGATACCGATGCGCGCTCAAGGCTAAGGCGCGAACGAGATCGGCCAACAGCCAAATTTAAAATGTAATAATTCATGTTTAAAATACAAATTACAGAAAAATTTAAATGATTTTAATGAAATTGAGTTATTTTTTAGTAATAAAGCTGATTTCACCAATTTATTGAAATAAATATGTAGATAATGTTATTTGCCGCATAAAAACTGTTTGTTGCTAAGAAAAAAAAAGGTATAACCCGACTAAATTATATCGCTTCTTCTTCGTACTTACAACTTGGTACTAGGCTACAAATGTAAATTGTTTGGGTTAATAAACTAAAGGCACTTGTGCGTAATATACTGAAAAAGCACGCGTGTTTAATATCTAGGTTTATGAGCCAAAAATCGGTGGAATAAAAAGGTCGCTTTGAGCAAGTGTGTTAATAGTACATTATGATACAAGTGTGCTAAGTTGACCATTGTATACAAGGCACTATTGTGTGCGCACGAGCGGCAGCGAGTGCTCCACAAGAAAGCCGTGTATATTATGGGCACAGGCACACGTGTTACATACGACGTTTTTCAACACACTTGCGAAAAAAAAACAAGAATCTTCATTTAGTCAAATTTTAATTAATTATTAAAACAGTTGGTAAAATTACAATTTCTTCATTTTCTTTACTTAAAGAAGACATTTTCGTTAATATTAAACTTCTCAATAATTAATCCAAACTATCTTCGTCACAGCCGTCAATTATTTACGAAAAATGGCGGCTGGCGCGTTGTTTTTTTTTCTTGCCGCGATACCGATGCGCGCGCAAGGCTAAGGCGAGAACGAGATCGGTCAACAGCCAAATTTAAAATGTAATAATTCATGTTTAGAATACAAATTACAGAAAAATTTAAATGATTTTAATGAAATTGAGTTATTTTTTAGTAATAAAGCTGATTTTACCAATTTATTGAAATAAATATGTAAGTAGATAATATTATTTGCCGCATAAAAACTGTTTGTTGCTAAGAAAAAAAAAGGTATAACCCGACTAAATTATATCGCTTCTTCTTCGTACTTACAACTTGGTACTAGGCTACAAATGTAAATTGTTTGGGTTAATAAACTAAAGGCACTTGTGCGTAATATACTGAAAAAGCACGCGTGTTTAATATCTAGGTTTATGAGCCAAAAATCGGTGGAATAAAAAGGTCGTTTTGAGCAAGTGTGTTGAAAAAACTATTTTTTGCTTATTGTAGGCGGGTTTTTGTTTTTTAAACTTTTATATAAAGGCCCGTTATTAATATGTCAGATCAAACATTCCTGACCGAAATTTGATCTAACGGATCTTTATAAAACCCAGCCTTAATGGCTCCATTATACTATCGGCGATGATCATTGATGGTCAGAGGCCATACTTTGAAAATCGAAGTTACGTTAATTCCGTCTCTGTCACTGGTCATTCGAGACTAAATCGAGGGAGAGGGATAGAGTTAACGTAACTTCGAACTTCGAGTTTAAAAGTAGGACCTCAGATCGTCGGTGGTGGTTGATCATGTATAATCGGCACGATCACCGTGTGAGCATCCACACTATTGCCCGTAGTAGTTTGTCGAAAGGCCAAGCGTACAAGATTCCCTTTGTTGCGTGCCCGAAAAACCGCCTATAATCGGCACTATCGCGTAGTAGTTTGTCGAACAGCAAGCGTCTTATCTTATCTTACATGTGGGCCCTTTCGGATACACTTCAACCCTTTAGGATCTTTTGTGCAACTGCCCTCATACATAGCGCTTCAAATGTGCAGGTTTCCTCACCATGTTTTTTTGCCTTCACCGTAAGAGCATCGGGTAATGCACTCAAGTTAGAAAAACTCATTGGTACGAGTACATGGTAATCGCAGGGGTTCGAATTAGGTACCTTACGATCACGAGTCGACCCCATAAGCCAATAGACCACCGACGCTCTTCAACGGCAAGCGTACAAAATTCCCTTTGCTGCGTGCCCTAAAAACCGACCAATCACGGGTCGCAGGCGATCATAGTCGATGATCGGCGAATACAGCCGAGCATGCCCTAGACACTATCGTGCCCGGCCGTAATCGTCTATATCGGCGATAGTTTAGGGGAGGGGAGCTATAGTTCCATGCGCTCTGGTGGTATAACACCAGATGGCCTTTGTGCTCGTGTCCCTGCCAAGAAAGACTATTGAGAAGCGCTCATGCCCTGCATGCACTAAACTTGACTGTCATAGTGTCATTCTTTAACCCTTCATGTAGGACCGAGTCCCACACATGATGAATATCTGTAATTTATTGGTTGATGGGATTGGAAAAAACTCTATGTGACTTGCTCGAAAGTTCTAATCGAATAAAATGTTGACCATGAGAACATGTGACCTTGCACTGATCAGTGCGGGGAGTACACTGATTGATCAGTGCTCATTCAGTGCGTAGACAATACCAAAGGGTTAAATAAACTAAATGATAATATTGATAATACTAAGTTGATATATGACTGTACAGAAGCGCGTGGAGCTAACCCCATGTGCTTCTGTTTAGTCCACCAGAGTAAATACTTGTCCTCAAGTGTAATATCCATGGAGTAATTTCTCTAAAAAAAACTAGTCATTGTCGAAAAACACCTTTTTAAAACCAGAAGTGAAAAAGTGAGTTTAGGAAAAAAAGGGAATAAGTATACATACAAATTACTTGATTTGAAATGTTTTTTTAGCTGTCATTGTTGTGTGAGGACTTTTAAATACATATTCTTGATGAAATAGTTACAGGGTTTGATTTATTGCCCTCTTTCACTAATTATTCCAAATGTTCCTTGTGACTATTCATACACAGGTTTGAATGAAAAAGGAACTAGTTAATTGCCTCTATAAGGTCTTCAAGTATGGCAGTAAGCAATCTTATAGGGAAATACCTACGTCACTTAATTAGGGCATGGAAAGTGAAACACTGTTATGGTATTATGAATTTTATACAATTACTGAGTTTGGTTTTTCTTATACTTAAAAGGTTTCTTAGCTTTATATGATTGGTGTTGTTTTTGATTGTTGCTTGATTGTTCCCTTTGCCAGAACTTCTTCCCTTGCAATGTCTGATACCTGGACAAAAAAATACTTAAATCCACAACAAAATACTCTTGGCTGAGACTGGTTTTACAGCATCAGAGGTGCAGACATGTGTTGCATGTGAGTGAAGCTATGTATTCTGACACTTTTAGCAGAATACCTATGTATTCTGTCAGAATAATAATGCATGCATGTATTAGTACAAAAACAATTTTCTGCTTATTTTTTTTTATATTTCTAAGTAATTGTTTTTGTATGTAATCATGTTTTTGCTGTAATAATGACAATTTTTTAACTCTGGAAAGCTCTGGACCACATGGTCTACATAAACTGCTGTAAAACAAGTATAAAGACAAAAATTTAAAATAATTTAATTTTTCATACTAACCCTAATTGACTGGTTTCCGGGATCAACTGCGTGGAAAGTAAAATGTGTATAACAGGTATTTGTCTCTTTACAACAATTGTTTCTAATCCATCAACTTTAGGTTCCCAAAACTCTTCAACTCTGTTTATAGAAACACGATAATTAACATATATTTGAGGTGGTATAATAGAAAGAGGTACTTATTATGACTTATACCAGAAATGTATGTTGTATAGCAAAGTTCTAAACAGGATTATCAACTTACTTTTTAAAGGTAAGTTTGGAAACTTGGTGTTCAATAGCAAATTGTCTCTTTAGGATTTCCGCACAAGATATTGCTTTGGGAATCCCAACTCCAGTGCCTGTCCACACCACTGCCGGAGCAGTTTTATCTTCAAGAATGCCTGAGGCATGTGACAATAAATTTGGCATCTTACTGCCTCCTTTGACCTGAAAAATTGTAATTGTATTTTTCTGGTAAACATATCTTTTCACCAGCATCATAAACACAAAAGTTTCGTAACAGGAACCATTTTATAGAACAAAAAATCCTAACTTAACATGCATGTACATTATGGAGGAAAGCATTTTTGTTAAAAATAATGTCACTTTTCCCCCTATACTCCCGTCCAACAAACCTACGCCCAAATAGTAGACTGGCCACATCCGCTTCTAGATTAAAAAAATATTCGATTCAGGCCCCTTTGCTATGTCAATTAAAATATTTAACAAGATACCCAAAGAAATACAAAAATAATCCAACATAAATACATTTAAACACTGCATAAAGACATATTTAATAAAAAAGCCTTATTATAGTGTTCAGGAGTTCCTTAGTGAAAATTTTCTTTTTTCTTTTATTTTTATTATTGGAATACCTACTTTATTATTACGCCAATATTATTATTTTCCCTAAAACTCAAATATGACTGAATGTGATACTTGTATGTTCCTTTTATTTATTCTCTATAATTGTTAAATTGTTGTATGTGATAGATTACGTTATTTATAAGTAAATGTTTATTAGTTAGTTATCATCATCATCATCATGTCGGCCGAAAGACGTCCGCTGCTGGACATAGGCCTCCCCCAAGGCTTTCCACTCACTTTCCATTAGTTAGTTATAGATATAGTTTAATAGTTGCGACCCTACCTACCAAAATTATAAAATTGCGCATGTTCTACTACCATTGCTGTGCCCCTGCGGGGTTTACGTTGACGCTAGACTTAAGTACTTTAAGACCTCATGTAGCTACAGCGTAAAACGCAATAAAACATTTGAACATTAGATTTTTGAATTTGTAACCCATCACTTACTTGCATCCATAGAAAATTTTCCGGTAGGTCTTTAATTGGTATATTACTACGCTCTAATTCCTCTTCTACATTTTTTCCCTTGTAATAATTTTCCATTGTGTAATGGTGCTAAATTTTTCGATATACGGGGACTGTAATGTGACTGTAATAATTAATCTCATTAATGTTTACATTTCGCTCGACGACGACAACGTCAATCGACAGCACAGATTATAAGGGTATGTCTAAAGACAGATAGGAATCAAATTTGGAAGACATAACGTTAGTAATAGTTGTGTCCCGCACCGCGGGGTGGAAACAGTGGCGCTAGTATGCAACAAATTTTAAAAATATATATCAAGGAATGGCGGCAAATAAATTCTGATTGAAGTTCATTCTCGAATTGAACGAGGTAAACTTTTTCGCACTTATGGTTGGTAAGCACAAATTAGTTCCTTCGTTCTAGTCGAGAACGCTGCAGTTTTTGTATAATAACTCATATTAATAATATTAGCATGTGCGCCATGGATAATGTGCTACAACATAAAACACCTAAAAACCTAATACGCAAACCGACTTACACGGAACCGCAGCCGTTGATACGCCAAACCTCCTCCGTTGTGTCAGAGCTTTGTTCCTTTTAGTCTTTTAAGTGTAGAAGTGGCCCGAACTTTTGGTACCAAATCGCTAAATATCGAGGTTCCTAAGGAAAAGGAAGCAATGTGTCGTCCTCCACCATCGATTTGTTCGATTTGCACCACTTAACAACACGACTGGTGCAGGCATTTTGTTATTTTAGTTTGCGGTCCCTTTTCATATTTCGCCAAAGGCCGGCGATTGAAATTTTCAAGTGGGTGGGATTGTGATGTAAGTGAAATGGAAATTGCAACGGGTAGAGGAAAATACTAACAATTTTACGTTCCTAAAAAAGAAATTTTCTTATTTTTTATTTGAATTTATTGAATATGAATGTAAAAATTACCTACAGATAAAGCAAAATGACCGAGTAAGCTATTCACGCTTCGTAACATCATTCAATTAAGTGAACTGTATATGTATAGAATACCTTATGAACTTAAGCTCATTATTCCCACTAAAGTACCAGTGACGTCACGAATTAGTAACGTAGGAGAGTGAATGAGGTAGATTCCAACCCGTGGTCGACCGCGTCGACTAACCCTAAACCCATAGATTTTAAGGGTATGGTTTTTGTGCCTGTCTACGACTTACTGTCAAATATAATGTATGAAGCCATTTGCAACGTCAAAAGATGGCGGATGTGTAATTTGTTCTAGTTTTTATTTTTGTGTATTTAGGTGTTCAAAGTTCTTTTTTGTTAGTGCACAGTGATAGAAGACTTGGACTTATTTCGTGCATCTTACTTCTCGTTTCAAGTGGACTCGCAGTGGTACAGAGGTTAAAACTATCTTAGCCTCTGTCCTACATATCATCGTAACTGGTTTATTGTTTCGTTTTAAGCTAATGGCCTAGTAGCCAAAGCTTCAACAAAAAAAATAATCAAATATAATGTTGCCAGGGTTTCCTTTGATTATCATGCCGAGATTCGATTCGAGCGAATCATTGAAAAAAAATTCGATCGAAATCGCGCGAACAACTCACGCATGCAACGCATGACTCGCAATCTCGCAGGAGCCGCATGCGCATGCGGTGCGGGGTGTGCTCTATATATATTTATAATATAATCTACATACATATTTAAAAATGAACCCCTGTTTCTCCTGGTGACGCTATAACTTAAGAGAACGGCTTGCAAGTTTGATTCATTTTTTTTAATGTTTTCTAAAACTACGTAAAATTAAAAAAAAAAGAAAATAGCGCAGGCTTTCAGGGCAAAATGTCCGGCTAAGTATAAATCTGTTCCTATGAAGCAGCGGATTAGAAGCGCGCATTTAGAATGCTAAAACGAGCAATCCGGAGCATTGTCAGCATTCGGAGCGACAAATCAGCGCGGGAGGATTTTAAGGGAACTGCGTGTCCCCGCCAAGCATCGTTTTACTCCAAATGGCTTTTTTTTAAACTTACACACCTTATCGAATTTAAACGCCGCGGTACACACAGAATATAAGGGTAAGTCTAAAGAAGAGGTACAGCAGCATCACCAAAAAACCGTTGCGCCATTTAAGAAACTCACTAGGTCAGAGCAGTCCGTCTACGTCGAGCGCCCGAGCTATACCACCATTGCCTTCCTGGCCCTATTCGAACCGCATTATTCGTGCAGAGGCCCTACTTTAAAAAACGAAGTTCGAAGTTATGTTATCTCCATCCCTTTCTCTCGTTTTGGTACATTATTTATGTCCCGGCTTGGTACGGGATTTGATGGTACGTTATTTATGTCCCGGCTTTTCTTTATTTTTGGGCCTGGCAACCCTAAGCGTGAAGCATCGGATGTGCTTTTTTTGTATGTACACCATGTTTAAACTCAATTTGTTTTCGTCCGTTTAAAAGGACGTGTATAAAGAAGAACACTGTTTATGACGACCACCCTAGCCAACAGGAGGGTGGTCGTCAGCGAACCTCGGGTAAGTAATAGAACATATATAACACCAAAATATCCATTACTCATAAGATATAAGGCCACTTTGTATAATTTTATTTGGTATAGATTCAAGATTCAAGATTCAAGCATTTATTGATAAAATGGTACATTTTACACGTCAATTTTTTATAATACAATTAATTATTGAGATATTAAATTATTGCTTAATAGATAAACATTTTTCTTTAAATTTAGGTAAGTATACATTATTATTATAATTAGGTTAAATCCAGCTAAGTATACATTTAACATTATACTTAACACTTAGTTGGTGTAATGAAACTTACAACAACAAATGATGTATTTTCATAACTCAATCGTATTTGTATGTCACAGCATTTTCTCTGAAATTATAGCTAAGCTATCAACTTGTATTGCTGTATAGCTTGCTAGGCCGCATCTGTTTTTCGCGCTCAAACTGCATTTTTTTGTTTGTTTTCTATATCGTATACTTTTTGATTTATTGCAATATAGGTAGGTACAAAAAAAATTGGTCCCGGGTTCGATTTCCAGTATGGGTAAATATTTGAGTTCTAGCTATAGGTACAGTCGAGTTCATAAATTTATGTACCTTATCACTTTAATCGTTGTGATAGTTCATATGTGGCAGTTTAAACATGGCATTAAATAGACAAGGTACAAATGTACACATGTTTATGAAATAGACTGTACCTACATAGTACCTACCTACCTACCTATATTAATATATAGTCGTGTACACAGCGCTTGAACTAATTTACTCAACTGACACAGATTTATTTGCGCAATTGAAAACAATTGCCTAAAGGTTATCATTGCGATATCAATACGGAGTCATGGCTATAAACATCGGTAGTATCAGTTATTAAGTGGTATTAGAGAGAAATACACGCCCCACTCATAATTAGTGATTTCAATTGCTCAAAATGATGAAATTTCTTTTGCTAGCCGTTTTGTTCGCTTGTGCGTGTGTCTTAGTAGAAAGTGGACGTAGCATAGTAGCAATCGATCAGAAGGCAGTGTGTTTTATTAAGAAATCTTGCGTGGACTGCTTACAATTATCGCATTGTTCGTGGTGTAGTACTAGTAATAGATGTTTCTCGAACGTATCTTTGCCTGAATTCTGTAAAGATAACGATACGCAACCGTTTGAAGACTTAGGATGTGAGTTTACTTCACACGGACCGTAATTTGTGTTTCTTTTCTTATCTTTTTTTTTTCTCTCTAGCCTTTACGAGTGTCCCTGCTGCTGGGCAATCTGGGCATAGACCCATCCCCTTGATCTCCATGAGTCCCTATTTGGTGCCTCTTCCTGCCAGTTGATATCTTATTATTCTAATCTACTTTATTATAAAATTCCTTGTCCGTTTGCACTACTCAATTATTACTGGGATACCTACAGCGTGCAGTGACGGCATGAAATTGCGTGCTCAATATTTGATAATTTGTTTTACAGTCAGTCTAAGAGACAACGCAATATGCATTTGCAATCCGACTGCAGTAGAACAGAACTGCCAACCTCCGGAATCCGGCCAGACTGCAGAAAAGCCGTGCAGCGGCCGCGGGAAGTGTGTCTGCGGACGCTGCGTTTGCGAAACACATGCCAAAATTGGCAACTCTACTAAGGTTACTTTAAGTTATTTAGAAATAAGTTAAATTTCCTCATGATCCACGTCCTTTATCTCCTTGTGGGAAGGAAGGGAGTATCGAACATCGGATTTGACTACAAGGGCCAATTTTTGCTTTAATGGGAGTCTTATGTTACGTGATGATATCCCCGTATATCGGCTCTTAGATTTGAACCCTGCAAAAAATCTAAACAACGGTTTTTTCCTGAATCATGTATTAAACTTAGCTCTCTAAATAAAAACGAAAAATAAAACGCTTTCTATGACCGGAACAGGTAAAAAGTATTATAACCTACTGGCAAATTTTTATCCCACATAACTCCCTATGTTAAATTGACTAACGTAATTTCTGTAAAAAAACGTTCTTAAAAAAGCGCGGGGGTGAACTTTACGGGGGTGCAATTAAATTTTTGGTCCAATTTCCCCGGGCTACGATGGTGTCGTGGAATGGCGACTGTCGTGACAGTGATAGTGGTGGAGCGATTGAACGAGTGTTCTAACTCTAGCCCAACCCTTACTTTGGCTCTAACTGCGGCTTGACTCGTAGTGATTGGAGTCTGCTGGTGAAAAAAAAGATCATTTTTATTTTCATTGTATGCATACTCGTACCTAACCTCATCATAAGTGAAGACTCTCTTGATACCTAATTCCTCTTCGAAATTTAGAAACAGCTCACGGAAAGAGAATAGTTATCCGTACTATATTTGTCTTATTTGTCCGTCCGGATTACTAAAATGCTATCGTGCGTATCGTGGGAATATAATACGATTCTAGTATACCCTGGACCGCAAAAATAACTATCACACTTTTAAAGAACATGTCATATCATGTATGATACCTATAGTTTAAAGTATTGATCATTCTCTTTTTTCTCCCACAGATAGTAATGGGCGAGTATTGCGAGTTCGACAACTTCTCCTGCGACGGCCCCCATTGCAATGAAGGCCCTTATCCTTTGAAGCCACTTGAAGTAACTGATGACAGCTAATAACCATTGTATTATTTAATTGCCTACCGGTATTTTTAACTATTTAGATACTATTAGAATGTTCGAGGTTTGAAACTAACACACATGAAATATACACACCTGTACAAATACCTACAGTATTTTTTTTACTGTAGGCAATTATGATATTTTGGAACCGATAGAGATTCAGTTGCATCGTCTGTAACTCTCTGTCTTTCTCACACCAAACCTTAAACTCGCTGGTTAATAATTCGGCAGTCGAGTTGTAAAGCGAGTTGGTTCAGAGAATCACGCCTGGGCACGTTTTATAAAGCTACGTCTTATAAGGTAACAATTTTACTGGTCTAAACTGGCAACATTTTAAATATAAATTTGTTACTTGCGCCGTTTAGCAGTATCACCGACGATATGCAATGAGAATGAGACCAACCACCGGCAACGGACTGACGCCCTCTTCTTGAGTTGCTGGTCCGTGGAGAATCATTCCCATTAGGTAAACCACATGCTTGTTTGCTTCCCTCTCTCATACATACATACTTTTTTTGTAGTTAAACAGACGAAAATCGCTTAATTGGCATGTGGTGATTTGGATATATCTATACAGGGGTGGCCAACCGGTCGATCGCGACGCGACTATTAGTCCAGTCGATCGTGGCAATGCAAAAAATATAAATACGTAGAACAGACTGCGCAACGTAGCTAATTGTACGTATGTAATTGGTAGATCGCACAGGGTGTTGTTAGTGAACAGTAGATCTTGGGTCTAACAAAGTTGGCCACTCCTGATCTATAGGTACGACGTCCATGCTTTTAGGGACACCTGTAAATACAGAGGTAACAAATACAATTTTGCTACTTATTGCTTTCAATAAATTCCATAGTTATTGGTAGTGGGCTGACGCACACAATCCATAGGTACGTATAAATTTTATAGAAAATGATTATCGGCGCGATCTTGAGGCAAGTTTTTAAGCGAGGGCGTTCGAAGAAGCCGTCTCAATTAAGAAATTGATATGAGCGCGTCTGCCGCGGATGGCTCATCGGTCTCGAGTGGCCCCGTTATGGTTACGCGAAATTAGATTTCAACAGGCCCATTATCTCGTCCGGCGCGACTCCATCTTTTATTTCCTAGAAATCTGTCGAACCCCATTCGCCGCTATTTTCCGCTCAAAACTCGTAAACACAGATCTTAGACACCAGGGTTTAATTTTCTTGTTTAAGTAGTTTCGATTGCGTGAAATGATGGTTTCACAAGCTGTGTATTACACGTGTAGATAGCATAATTTGTTGAAGAAAATCAATAAATAGGTAATATCAATAATTTACAGTAGTAGGTACTTATAATACTTAATGTGCGTTCGGTTAAAGTAGGGACACCGAGTGATGGCACTTGACGTTTGACTTGACGTTTGCTCGCTCATGAAGTTCCCTAAATATTGACAGCAAGTATAAAGGAACAGATGTCAAACTTCATTGTTGCAGGCACCGGAATAGTGATGTACCGCTGGGGCTGTAATTTACCGAAACGCATTTATCGTAACTAGCTTCATCTTGAGATCGTTTTTATTTGCTTTTCGTTGCGTTCATCGTTTTAATCATAACTAATAAAAATCATCTCAAAAAAACAATTCGCGTGATGATAACAAAGGATCGCTGACTGGTACACTCAAAGTCACAAACATGTGTACACTTTAGTATACCCTGTCACTTTAATCGCTGTGAGATTTATATATATGGCAGTTTTAACATGATTAAATAAACAAGGTACTGAAACGTAGAGCTCGTCTAAGTTAAAATGACGCCCCTTCCACCGCAATTTACATGTAAGCCTATGAAGTTTTATATAGGTAACCACATATATATTGTTATGTTTTTTTTAGTTTGTATATTTTGACACAATATTTCAAATTTCTGACAATGTCGTCTTCTTCGAGCCAAACAGTTTATTTCCAGAGTTTGATCTAAAAACTCTATTGGCATACAATAAAACGTCTCCATATTTAACCCACGCCCTGAACTCACCTCCATACTTTACCCTTCACGCTTTTAATACGCTTTTTTTATTTATATAAGTACTTTAAATAAATCCTTTTTTGTATTGGCATACAATAAAACGTCTCCATATTTAACCCACGCCCTGAACTCACCTCCATACTTTACCCTTCACGCTTTTAATACGCTTTTTTTATTTATATAAGTACTTTAAATAAATCCTTTTTTGTATCCTCTTTTATTAAATTGTCACTCATTCGCTGTCAGTTTTGTCTTAACATTACTACGTATTGCGTACATGTGATCCGAATCTGTTTTACCTGGCGTTAAATTTTGGACACTCATACTGCCCTTAATTGTTGACCATTGCTTTTCTATTTGGACTCCGTTTACGCTTCTGATGTGGATCTCGTCACTATGCCCAAACATACGAAAAGTACTGTTTTAAACAGTCAAACAAATAAAATAAATGAATAGTCATGACATGAATTTTATTGAAATAATTATGTCAACTACTAATTAAAAGACCTCGGTTCAAATTACCTAGTATCGAGTCCACGACGCAATGACTTGTCGATGAAATGAAAATACTTGAAACGTTGTCTTTGAAATAATATTCGATTAAAAGTCTGTCGGCAATTCAATGGTAAACCACTACTCGCACTTGACAGAATTTTTACGATAGTTAAATGGAGTGTTTCACAACACTATTGTCAGATGTGTCAAGTGCCATCACTCGTTGTCCCTACTTTAAGTTTCGGACGGTAGGTTGAGATATGTTGTTTTTTTTCTCAGCTTGTGATGATTACGTTACGTATGTACATTCACCCAATAAAAATGTTGAGCAAACTTAGAACATTATCATTGTGAATATCATTGTCATTGTCATGTGTGTCATTTGATGTTCTGTTTGAAGTTTACTATGACAACGCATAAAAGTGCTTAATTTTTTTTGTGGTGCCGTATGTCATTCAAATATCAATATGATTAGAATGAAGTACTCTACGACGTTGAATTTTGTTATATCGCAAGACATCAAAGATGAGTGTGTGATGATTGATGAGTGTTGAAAGATAGGAACCAAAAAAAAACGAAATCAGTAAATTTCTACGTGGTGGTGTAAGAACGGACCATCCTGTAAAATCGTCTTAACAGCAGGAAAATATCCGAGATATAAATAAGCTGAAGCTCAGCGATGAACTATAAATGTATAATACAAAAATTTCGGCCACGATTTTTATTTTTTTAAATATACTTTTTCTGTCCGATCTTACCTACCCGATGCACCATTGGATGCACCCGATCAATTCATGAGGTCAATGAACCCAGGTTCATCGAACCCGCAAAGACCTGGTAGGCTGAGGAAGATAATCACGTAGATGAGTTGTTTTAAAGTATGGAAAAAGTAAAATAAATACAACCATTTTGAAAAAGACTGCATTTTTATTCGTAATAGAAAGAACTTTTGTTTGTAATACTACACTCATTAATAAACATGAATCATTTAAATAAGTAGATTGAATGTAGCTTGTCGCATTACCATGGTGCTCCGTAGCCTGGTTGGTCTGTTTGAATCATTCCTTTAAATAAGTAAGAATCAAATAACGTTTCTATGGAGTCAGGTTTAACTAGTTGAGCAAGTGCAAAGTTTGAGAATCCCTGACAGTTTAAGACCGGATTATTTTTATCCGATCTTGAACTACTTCGGGTGAGACCGGATCTCAGCCTGCAGTAGGCGTATCCCAATTCCAATTATATATATTTGTCACAAATTTAATAAAATCAATATGTACCTACTCTGTAAAAGAAACTAAAAACGCTTTAACTTACCAGTTATTAAAAAAACTTGCGGGTAATTTCAGACGCAAAAGAATCTACATTACGCGGCACATAGCGCACGGCTCCTCGTCGGTCGCAGAAAGAAGTGCGGATGAGGGGACCGGGATAAAATGGAGGATCGCGTCGGCTTATAAAATAATAAATAAATAAATATTTATATTTATATGACCTTACCCGGTGTCCGATCTTATTCGAACGCACCTTACCTTTTATACATTAATAAATAATAATGAATTATTACGATATAGTATAGCATATTCTAGTAAGGTATTATAACAAAAAATGAGATGTAACACAAACACATAAAGCGGTAAATTCAATTTCTGAGTAGGCCCGCACTGTAGAGACCAGTTACTTCGCCTGCGCTACCCACTCCGCCTAATTTTATAAGTTTAATTCCCATAATATTTGAAGGGCAAGCTGCGCATAAAACTAAATACCGAGTTAAATAGTCTAGTTTTTGCTTATCCTTCAAATACTCTAGGAATTTCAACTTATATAAAACTATCTGTTCCCGTGCCCACTTCGTTGGACAATTTTTTTTTTTATATTATATAGCCTATGACACTCACATATAACGTGGCTATCTATTCATAAAAGAATTTTCAAAATCCGTTCATTAGTATCCGTTTATAATATAAGTATAGTTTAGTATTAGTATAGATAAAGATAGTATATAATAGATTAGGCGAAGTTGGGTAGCATAGGCAAAGTTACGGGTCTCTACGCCTCTACGGTATCAGTTTTGTAGGTTAGTTGTAAATGTAGGCTGGTAGTTTTGAGTATAGCTCATGCAATTTATGATGGCAAGTGGGCTTTACTTGTGGTAAACACATATCTGTATACGTGTCAAAGTGTGCGCGACAGCGAGAGCGGGTATGGTAAGCATAAAAAATAAAGAGAAGTATTGGAGTAAGAGAAGTATACATTATACTTATTATACTGTCGCAAACCCTCTAGCAAATAATGATAAGAAATAATGCAATTAAGTATTTTAAACCGACTTCAAAAAAGGAGGTTCTCAGTTTGACCGATTTGATTTCTCCATCAAGAATGGTCCGATTTCAAAAATTCTTTTTTTGTTTTGTTTGACTGAGTTTACTTCCGAGGTGATATAACGCTTATATTTTCTTTCTTAAAATTACGTACAATTTTATGTTACTTAAAATTAAAAACTATCTGTAGGTTTGTCTTTATTTTAGAGGGCTTATTATTGCCGTGTTTCTTGGGTGACTAAACGTGGATCAAACATCCGTCACTCTCACACTTATATGTATGTACTTGTCAGAAAGTGTCGAATGTTTTATTACCGTTTTGTCAAGCGATAAACACGGATAGGCCCACAGTTCTAAATAAATTTACTATTTTTATTTTAGGATACTTCAAAATAAAAATACGTTATACCTCGCTATGAATAACTTTGCGTTTTTTCCGGATATTGGACATGCTGACGGTAGTTCGTGGCAGTAAGCGTCGTGGAAACAATATGCACAAGTAACTCGAGCGACGGCGCGCTCGCGACTGATCGCTCCGTCAGACACGCACACTACCGCAATGTGCATGTACACGTTCAACCACTAATAAAGCCCACTCGCCATCGTGAATTGCATGAGCTATACCTAGTTTAAATCCAAGTTAGGTTCAAAGAAACTTGAACGAATCAAGCAACTCAGGAACAACTGTCTTGACCGAAACCACAAAGGCGACGAGACGGCAAAAACTATGCAACGGGTACGTAATAATTAAGTCTTCTCGTACAAGTGCTGCATAATTTATCAAGGCGGCAAGCACATCAGACAATAGTTATAGGTATATGTAGTTGTAACGTCATTATAGGAAGCTTGGTAAGCGTCGGCGGGGTAAGTGAATTTGAGGCGAGTTCAATAATTGTGGAGGAATACGGCCGCCGTCGCGTCGCCGCGCTCGAGTCGCCGCGCTCGCGCCGCGATTCGATTACGAAACGAGGACCCAAATTGTTTTAACGTAGATCACGTTAATCATGGGAATATTTTTTGCCTGCCAGCGGAATTTGTAATACCAAAATTTTTATTTTTTGAACCTTGCTCATGTGATGGTTCAAAAATAGTTTAGAAAAATTAATGTCGGAATGAAATTGGTAACAATATCTAACATCCGATGCGAATAATGGTGCGGTTACCGCTTGAGGATATTGTAGTTCCACCTGACACTACTAACTCTATTTCTTACATTGTTGTATGATTATAAGAAGCTACAGTTGTAGAGAATAAATAAATATACGACCCAGTTATTGGTCGGGAAAGTTCGTATTTATCTTACCTTCTGTCAGCTTTAGTACATACCCATGGGTAAGGTATTTGAAAAAGCAAGACGAAAACTAAGTTATCCGATAAAATACGATGTTTTATGACTATGCACTACCTACATAACTTTGAATATCTAACAGTTTTTAGTACTTACTTACTTAAAGACCAAGAACGGTACCACACGTACCTACTACACTGAAAAGTCTATAAGACTTCGCACGTGGACACAGCACAGTTTTCATAAAATTATACATTATCTACTGAAACGTGCATTCGTTATTCCTAAAAAGTCAGAGAAAGATATTTTCATTTAACTTACAGTCGCATGAATAATTTGCTTAGGTATTGGACGTGCCCCGAAGTCACAAGCGCGCGGAGCGTCGGGGTCGGTATCGGGCTATGTATAATACCTACTTATATGGCACAATAGGAGATCACATAATAATGTCGTCGGCATTCGCGCGAGGAAGAATGCGCGTTCCGAGCGGCGTCGGCCGGCGTGCCGCCCGCCCCGGCGCCGGCCCTGCCGTCACTTGCACTTTTATATTAAAAATGATTATGCCGTATCTCAGTAAATGTAACAGTTCCTACGGGGTCTTGAATGTCATCAAGACGTAATACACTATAAGCGTTCTGGTTCAGTTGATCAAGTGCGACAAACATTAGTTTAATTTGTTGAAGGAAGAAAATAAATGTGTTACAATTCACAAAAAGAAAAAAAAACGGCCACTTTCGAATCGGACTCGCGCACGAAGGGTTCCGTACCAAAAAACGTTAGCAAAAAAAACACGTTTGTTGTATGGGAAATTAAAATTAAATATTAAATTTATTCTGTTTTTAGTATTTGTTGTTATAGCGGCAACAGAAATACATCTTCTGTGAAAATTTCAACTGTCTAGCTATCACGGTTTATGAGCTATACAGCCTCGTGACAAACAGACGGACAGCGGAGTCTTAGTAATAGGGTTCCGTTTTTACCCTTTGGGTACGGAACCCTAAAAATACAATAAAATTTAACTGTCAATATGTCAATAATTCCATGAAAATGTTATCCATATGGGATGGGGCCATATATTATTATTTAGAGTGATTAAAAAGAAAAACCTAGACTGCTGGTGGCTAGGTACTCTACTAGGTAGGGCCTGTCTCTAACCTTGCGCTAAGCTGTACAGTACTGCGCTTCCCGCATCCAGCTCTTTCCTGGGGCACGTTTTATTAAACCTAACCTACGTATAATAAAATTACGCATTTTATCTGAAATATTTTAGTTCCAGCAGCATAACATAAATATTCGGAAATTAAAACGGTTTTTTAAAGGGTTCCTCTTTTTCTGGCAAGGAGAAGAAGGACACGCTACCTGAGGCACGTTTTATAAAGCTACAAGTTACAATTTTACAGTTCTAAACTGGCAGCACTGCTCAAATGGCTGGTCGTCATTGGTCGAGGTTGTGTCAAATGGAAACTAGTAACCTGTAAATTGTAATTTGTAGCCTTATAAAACAGGCCACTGATATCTCACCAGATTATCCGACATTGGCTGAGGTGGCCTGCCAACTGATTGTTTCCCTACTTTATGCCACCTCTATGGTAACCTGCCTTGTCCACCGATCGTCTTCCCGTCTAGCCGATATGGTCCTTTGCGGGTGTAGGTATAAATTTCTTTCCCACATTCGATTATTCCGTGTAGTAATTTTTCCAGTCGAGATTTTTACCATTCGTGATTTTACACATATCGCTTTTTTCCATTCTTATTTTTTCTTGGTCGCATATTCTCCATTGTGGTTTTTCCCAGTTTCGTATTGTATATTATTGTATTTAGGCCGAATTATGTAGATACGTTATGTTAGTTTTGCAGCAGGCCTGAAGCGCCAAACCAGCCAGAACTAGGAGCCCCGCACAAGCGGAGTTCCGTCGACTCTTTGGCAATGATATTTGTACATTCAGATAAATATACATTAGGAAATAATGATAATGGAATTATTCTGCTGAGAAAAAAGTCATGGTTGGTAAATTTTGCGAGTAATTAAAGATTCTGGGAAAAATATGGCTTTACTCTTTTTGCTAGAGCACGTGTCCCCATACTCTGCCAAAACTGTAAATAATAATAGAAATCTGTAAAATATCCTAAATGAAAGCACATGTAACGAATTTCAAAGGAATACTACGACGACCAAGTACTCCTGATTGGTTGTTGAGAAACAAGCGACTAACGTAAAATAAATGTTATAAATATTAACAGAAAATAAGTTATATTATTATTTATTTATGGCTTCGGCACTAAAGAGTTTACATTGAAAACTCGGTTTAGCAAAACTAGCGGTAGGTATGTTGCTATACAAATGCAAACATGATGGTGTTAGCAGGTGTTCGCGCGCTACGATATGCGTGGGGACAATGACAAAATGGCTGACCTAGACCACCTCTATATAAAAATTAAATTGCGTTAAGTAAATAATATTCGGTGAAATGCGTTAGGTATTTATTAAAGTTATCTTGACACAAAGTTATAGGAATAGCCGCTCGTTGGGCGTAATATTCCGAAATTTTGAAAACTCGTTTTTTTTTTTTGTGCTCGTATACTTTTTATAGTAGGTATATATTTTGGTGTAATATAAGTATACAAAAATCGTTAATTAATATGGTTTATTTCTTTTGTGCCATGATCCAAATAAATGTGCACGAAAATGTGTCATAACCTAAATAAATAAATAGTTAACCAAAACCCCTAAAGTTAATTAAATTTACGTAGCCGCAAACAAAGATACTAGGCTTGTACTATATGGCACTATCGGCAACAATAAACATACAGGGTTATTGGTAAGTCGACCTATTCCCGTTAAGAGGTGATAGGGGTGACTATTTGCAATAATTTTGACCCCCATATGCATTATGCAAAAGTGAACCATTTTTGAGTTATCGCGATTATTAGTTTTTTTTTAAATTAGTCGGAAATTCAACTTGAAAAATTTATTACAAAAAAAGTATCAATTTAAATCTTTTTTTTTCTTCTGATTTACAAAACCGATTAAACACTGGTTATTTCTCAATATTAAAACAATAATTATCGGTCCAAATTTGAAAAAGCGAGACGGAAAACGATTTTTTTTCAATATTTTTTGCGATGGCTTTCCACTAAAATGCCTTAAAAACAAAAAAAAACGTTATGAAACTTGACTTGCAGATTATTTTAAAAACTTAACTGTTTTCTTAGCTCTCCAAAAACGCATAACAAGTAGAAAATTATTTAAAAAAAACCTGAAAAAATAATCATCACAAAGGAAGCGGGCAGAAACAAAAGTCACAAATGCAACTTCAAAAATTAAAATTAAAAAACATACCAAATTTAAATCATACATTTTTTATTTGCTTTTGTACAAGATGAATTTGTTGTTCCTATGCGAAATTAAAAAAAAAAAATCTGTACACGTTTGAGAATGCGAGACCGAAAACTAAAAAATACATGTTTTTTTATCAAACTCCAACATAAATAATTACACGAAAACAGAAAAATTTACCAATACATTTGGCGTGCAGATTACACATAAAACATTGACGTTTTTCCAGCTTTCTAACGAGCTATTAAAACTAAAATGAGTTTTGTTAAAGATTGCTGGAAAAAGTTGATCACAAAGGAAGCAACTAGGAAGTCACGTCCGAACATAACTTAAAATTAACTAACTAAATCAATGAAAACTAACTGTTATACTCGTAAACACAAATAACAACATTAACTTATGTGAGAATAAGAAATGGAGGTAGCCATTTTGAAAATGAACTATAAAAATCCTGATTATTTTAATTTTTATTGTTTATTAGTTTTAATTTTGTAACTTTTTACATAAGTTAATGTTGTTATTTGTGTTTACGAGTATAACAGTTAGTTTTGATAGATTTAGTTAGTTAATTTTAAGTTTTGTTCGGACGCGACTTCCTTGTTGCTTCCTTTGTGATCAATTTTTCCAGCAATCTTTAACAAAACTCATTTTAGTTTTAATAGCTCGTTAGAAAGCTGGAAAAACGTCAATGTTTTGTGTGTAATCTGCACGCCAAATGTATTGGTAAATTTTTCTGTTTTCGTGTAATTTATGTTGGAGTTTGATAAAAAAACATGTATTTTTTTAGTTTTCGGCCTCGCATTCGCAAACGTGTACAGATTTTTTTTTTTTAATTTTGCATAGGATTAACAAATCCATCTTGTACAAAAGCAAATAAAAAATGTATGATTTAAATTTGGTATGTTTTTTAATTTTAATTTTTGAAGTTGCATTTGTGACTTTTGTTTCCGCCCGCTTCCTTTGTGATGATTATTCTTTCAGGTTTTTTTTAAATAATTTTCTACTTGTTATGCGTTTTTGGAGAGCTAAAAAAACAGTTAAGTTTTTAAAATAATCTGCAAGTCAAGTTTCATAACGTTTTTTTTTGTTTTTAAGGCATTTTAGTGGAAAGCGATCGCAAAAAATATTGAAAAAAATTCGTTTTCCGTCTCGCTTTTTCAAATTTGGACCGATAATTATTGTTTTAATATTGAGAAATAACCAGTGTTTAATCGGTTTTGTAAATCAGAAGAAAAAAAAAGATTTAAATTGATACTTTTTTTGTAATAAATTTTTCAAGTTGTATTTCCGACTAATTTAAAAAAAAACTAAGAATCGCGATAACTCAAAAATGGTTCACTTTTGCATAATGCATATGGGGGTCAAAATTATCGCAAATAGTCACCCCTATCACCTCCTAACGGGAATAGGTCGACTTACCAATAACCCTGTATACAATACTACCACCATCAAGGACTTTAACTGTTGATCCACCATAGAACCTTGTCTTAATCACAACGTCAAGTGACGAGATAGAAATAAAATTAACCGTTCGTCGCTCGTCGTTTAATGCGATAAGGTTCTATAGTGGTTCATCAATAAAGTACTCCGTACTCTACCAAGAATAATACATACTTTTATACGAGGGGCGTTCAATAAATAGTGAGAATGATATGCAAACTCTTTCAATATTAGGAAATTAAATACTGGCCGGTAAAGCTAATCTATCCAGCTGATTGCTGTGAAAAAAAAAACAAACTGCCTTTTGTTTAAAAAGAAATACGATAATTTCTTTGCAATGCTATTGAGTACGTTAGCGAAAATGGCGAAAATTGAACTGCGCGCAGTTATCAAATACTTGTGTTTGAAAAAAAATCTACGGACCTAGTCCATTTAGATTTGCGGGATACTTTAGGGTCTAATGTTCCTCCGTATTCGGCAGTCGCACGTTGGTGCGCCGAAATAAGACGTGGAAGAACATCGACCATGGACGCAGCAGTAATTGAAAAAATTGTGAAAAAAGTCGAAAACTTTGGCGGATCGTCGTGTCCCGGTTCGTTTTATTACTGAAAATGTAAAGATTTCAACGGGGAGCGTGCATTATATTTTACATGAACACTTGGGTATGAAAAGGTATTCGCGCGTTGGGTACCAAGAATTCTTACTGACACGCAAAAACAAACTAGAGTCGAGATTTGTCAAGAAGCTTTTGATTTATACAGCAAGACCGGAAACTTTTTTAGGCGCGATTTATGACAATGGACGAAACATGGCTCCATCATTATGACCCTGAAACGAAACTGCAGTCTATGACATGGATAAGGCCATCATCTCCAACTCCGAAGAAATTCAAGGTGGGCCCATGTGCCGGTAATGTCATGGGCTCTGTTTTTTGGGATGGTAAAGGGATAGTAATGATTGAGTATCTCGAGCATAGAGCCACTATTATGGGCACTTTATATGCCAAACAAATAGCAACATTGCGCAATGAGATCCGCGAAAAACGGCGAGCTCAACACTCGAAAGTTGTGCTGTTCCACCAGGACAATGCCCCGGCACACAAGTCCGCCGTTGCAATGGCTGCAATTCGTGATTCTGGGTTCGATATCCTTAAGCATCGTCCGTATTCACCAGATCTCGCCCCCAGTGATTTCTACTTATTTCCGAGATTGAAAGAATACCTGAGAGGCCAGAAATTTGAAGACGACGACGCGGTAGTCGCTGCAGTACAAGATTTTTTAAGTGCTCAAGATGAGACCTTTTTTAAAATGGAATTTTAAGTTTAGAAAAGAGATATACTAAGTGTATTAAGCTAGAAGGTGACTATGTCGAAAAATAAAATGACATTTAATAAAAGTTGTTTATAACATACTCATTCTCACTTTTTATTGAACGCCCCTCGTACATAAAACATTTAAGACTTAGGAAAAAATACCCGCGTAGGTCAGTACCTACGCGGGTACAGCACACCAGTGGGTACAATGCTACACCAGTGTGTACAACGATTTTCCCACACTGGGATTCGATCCCGGCACCGCTAGCTTCGTAGGCAGAATCACTACCAATTAGACTACGTATAACCGCTTCTTGTTGGTGCTTCATTTTAAACAATTATGTATGTTCGTTCGCCATCAAATAGGTATAGATGAATTATCTAGAACATGGAATTGCATTTGTAGTGGTTGTACCGTTTGCAACAAAAGGAGAATAATTTTCTCTTAATTTAATAAAATTACATACCCTTAAGTAATGGAATAAGTAGTAGTCCTTTGTTTTTTGCTTTTAGTCGCCATCATGTTCTTCATCTGAGCTGTCACAAGTATTGATAAAAAGATTGTCTGAAATTCGATCCATTTCTCCTTCCTGACATCTATATTTATTTTCTTCACTTTCGACATGGTATTTTCCCAGTCCTCAGCAGTAATAGTATTCATTCGTTCAGTTGCTAAACTCATAATGCCTTGCATGTTTAAAGAAACGTTTCTTTTCGCTACATATCCTTTTACCATGGACCAAATATTTTCGATCGGATTTAATGTCGGGTGATACGGTAGCAATCGTAAAACGGAGTGGCCATGTTCTTTTAAAATTGCATCTATGTGGTACTCACGAAACCGCTCTTTATTTTGTTTAATTAAATCATGCAAACTGGTTTTGTACATCAACGGGCTATATGAAATGTTGTGTTCTGTCAACCAATCCATCATTTCTTGTTTAAGAGAATTTGACGTTGGAGCACGATTCAAAAGTTTGTTGTGATAGGACGCATTATCTACGATAAGTACGCTATTCGGTTTAAGGTTCGGTATTAATTTTTCTTTTAACCATTTTTCGTAGTTGACAAAGTTCATCTGGTCATGGTAATCTCCCGTTTTTTGGTTTGCCTTAAAGCTTAACAAAGCGTTGGCAATAAAACCATCTTTTCCTCCTGCGTGCACTATTATTAACCGCTGGCCTGTACTGATTTGTTTTTTACACCAAATTCTGTTCCATCGGTCCAAGCCTCTCCGGACACATGTGAAGTGTGGATGTAGGTTTCATCAGTATAAACTCGTGGTCTATCTTTAGACCGATATTCCGCAATTTTGGTAAGGTAATTTATTCTTACCAGTCGTATGTTGTGTCTTTCTATTAATTTTTTCGGTTGTCTTCGGTCTTTTTTTCATTTAAATCCTAATTTTTGTATTTGTTTTCGTAAGGTGGAAATGCCAAATTTGTAATCTATATCGGATTTTAACACAGAGTGGAGTGCCTTTAAGGTTGGAAATTGCTTATGGGACAGATGAAAATTGTATATAGTTCTCCGGATGACTTCCTGATCAAAATGGTCTACTGCTGATGACGGACAAGGACGTAACTTTTTATTTCTCGGGGAGGTGAATTTCTTTGTTGATGCGAATTTCTCACTATTGCTCTCAGACACAATGTTATAAACAGTAGAGAGACAAACACCTGAAGCATTTTCAACTAACTGGGCAGCGGTGTAAGGGGAATTTAAATTTTTCTTCAGTTCAAGTTCAAAATATTTAAGGTAAGGGCACCTATTACCGCTCCCCCCAAAATAGACACCAATTAACGCGGTATTTTTAAAAATGCGTTTTATGAACAAGTCGATTTTCTCACTAAGAAACTTATTTTACACGAGCAAAGCGTAGTTTGTAGACTACCGGTTTTTTAGCGCTAGTGTTTATGCATCAAATAAACAACTTGCAAACCGCAAGGAACCGCGACGCCGGCGCAGGAGCAGGTTGTGCCATACAAACGCGAGACGCCACACGTAAGTAAACCCACATTTTATTTAGTGATTTGCGTAATAGTTGTAATGACTATCCTAATGCTAAGATTTTTAAATTATTGTTTATTGTTTTCTTTGCGACTTCCAAGTACTAATTTTGTGTGTTTTTGTCTGGAAATACGTAAAAATTAGAATATTAAATACCGCGCTAATCGGTTTCGTTTTTTGCTATGGCTCCTTAATCCGAGGTATACCACGGTAATAGCAAAAATGGTACTTTAGTTTCAATGGCCTTTATTATTTATATCTGCTGTTGGTTATTTATTTTTTAGTGCTATAAAAAACTTTATATATCTAAGCAGTTAAAGAGCAATTTCCGTGGTATGAAAAATACTAATAAAGGCCTTATTTTTTACTATAAACTTGTGCACTATATTACTTGTTTTCATAGAAACCCTTAAATGTTTGAGTCGTTTATATATAAAGATATAATTGAAAGATATTCTTTTAGTTTTATGAGTTTTGTTTTATTAGATGGTTAAAATGTTAAGTTTTTATTTGTTTAATAAACGTCACGATAACTTAATTTTTTTATGGGTCGGAATGAGGTTTTATAGTACCGTGAATTTATCCTATTACCGAGGGTAAGAAAAGATAACCCTCGGTAATAGGATGTATGGGAACCTAGTTCCGAGGTATTAAGATTTTTTATGGGTCGGAGTTAGGATCCCATACTATCTCCTATTACCGTGTGACAGTAAATGAAATATCAATTTTAGGGTACCGTAGTCCGGATTCCTTAATAAAATTAAGATGTTTTTGATAGTAAAGCTTACCCTCTTGGAAAGTGTTGTATTAACTGATGGTACAACCCTTATTTGGTAGACTGGAATTTTATATTAGTCTGTTGAAAACTGGAATAATAGTATTAAGTGTATGTTTATTTTGTATTTCAAAAACACATCTATGTTATTTATTTGATTTTTGTCAAACGAAGACTTTAAAAATATATATAATAAATAATGTTGATTTAATACGCAGTTTTAATTAAAAATAAACTTTATCCACTTTTAAATGTTGTATTTAAGTAGATTTACTAAAAAAAAACAAAATGTGTTAAATATTGTACGGAACCAAAAATACATTAATCCTCTACCCACGGTAATAGGAGCCTCATCCGCGGTAATAGGGTCAAAGCCCGTCCAATACCACGGTAATAGGAGAATCCGACTTTTTGGGTTTAATATTTATTTTATCCCAAATAATCACCTAAAATGAAGTCATAAAGGTGGAAATTAAAAAGTTCAATCAACACACTTTTATAAAAAAAATCCTTTTGGTCGTTAGGGTGTCTTGATTCCCTTAATTTTTGGCTCTGATTTGAAAACTACCTTAACTCCCACGGTAATAGGTGCCGTTACCTTATAACAGTTAAAAATAATTTGCTTACTTTGACTCTCAATCGGATCAAAATTACTCACTGCCATATTTTTTGAAAATTATGTAACAAAATCAGACGTAAAAATACAATAAAATACAATAAAATCAGACGTAAAAATATATGCACAACGTAAATAATATTCACAATTTGACACTGACATTATTTTGGTATTTACTTCTTCAATATATAACAAACCTCTTTTTATGCTGATAGTACGAGAAAATAGAAAATTCAAATATAGAATGCCTGTAAACATACAATACTACTACATATGCAATTCCATGCTCTCGTTAATTCATCTATACATAGGGTGCAAAAAAATATGAACTCGCATTAGTGCGATATAGTAGGCGTTAGCGCCTACTGTAATAGAGACGAGTATAGATTTATATTTGTACAACTTTAATATATTTGATGATGACTTAACCTATTAAGAAAGTTCCACTTCAAAAACACCGACTTGATAAATTAAGGCTGGGGTGAAAAAAGGCACTGGAGTAAAAGGTTTCTTGCCACTTTAAGTAATATTCGAGCCTATGAATATTCAACCTAGCTCATTTAATGGTGGAATAAGGCAATCCTTTCGTTAGTCCATTTTTATACGCCTCCATGGATTAAATGCAAATCATTTCGCTTAGTTTGGGGTTTATCTTACATCACATATTGTTTTATTTTAATGCAATTACGATAACCACCCTATTACGGTGCAACGTAAGTAGGAGCTCATTGAGATCTGATATGCGGTGCATTTCAACCGAACACAATGAATGAAGTGGTGTCGAGGGCGGGCGACGGTCGCGCTCTTTCATCGTCCGCGGGCGGGCGGGATGCTCGCGTGGGCGTATTGCACCCGAACTCGCCCTAGAACACGTTATTTTTTAAAATGTTTGTGTAAAAGGGATATAAATAATCCTAATAAAAAAACACTATTTATTTATTTCAATGAACCATAAAATGGAGGATGATATGATATGTATGTAGATCACTTGTCGCACTTCGCACGCTCTTGGCACCCATAGCTAACCCGCGGCAAGTGCGCCCCGCGCCCCGCGCGCCTCTCGACCAGTGAGTGCTGACTGTGCCACGCCGAGTCAGCCGGAGGCCTTCGCGGCGCTGACACCGCACTCTCCGACCCATCTGAGCTCTCGGACTTAGTCTTTTTATCATAAGATGGACACGGAAGAGTTTCGCGTTCGGGGAAAGGAGATGGTGGACTACATCTGCACGTACATGAACACGCTGCAGAAGCGGCGGGTGACTCCATCGGTGGAGCCGGGGTACCTGCGCGCCGCGCTGCCGGCGGAGGCGCCGCAGCACCCCGAGGCCTGGGACGATGTGATGGCGGACGTGGAGAACAAGATCATGCCCGGGGTCACGCACTGGCAGCACCCGCGGTTCCACGCCTACTTCCCCTCCGGGAACGCGTACCCTTCCATCCTGGGGGATATGCTCTCTGCTGGCATCGGATGCATCGGATTCTCATGGGTGAGTAAAGTTTTAAAATAATTAACATAGGTACCACGCTTCATGACCCTGCGCAAAAAAGGATAAACGTATTCTCAGGGAAGACAGGAGCTGTACGTAGATAGCTACATTTATTTGAAAAATTTGGATACGTGGATGGACCTTTGTCACATTAATTTGAAATCGGCTAAAGTAGAGCGAGGTTAGTAAAATGCTTGTATATATTGCGTTGTGCTAGTTGGTGCTTCGATATGATCTCGTAGGGTTTTTATAACCACTATTCCCTTAAGAACTTTCTATTATTATATTAGATTTCATTGGTTCTAATTCTACTAAAAATAATCTTAAACAAAACCAAATGACTTTACTTACAAAATACGTAATATATTATGGTTCTCAACAGCTACGAAACCCTTCACTGAATAGTGCCCAACATGCGGCTGATCGATCTCTTTAAAGTAAGGCGGTAAAAGATAATAAAGATCATATTTAATTCTTCTCTTCTTAATTACAATAATTTATAAATATACATTACACTGATCACAATATTTTTTGACAGGGTAACATTAGCATCCTTTGAAACAGTGTGTCGTAAATGCCTTTCTGCGGTTAAAGAAAACGTATTTATTCTTCCTGACATGCAATGATTGATCGAAAGCTGGGGATACGACTCGCAAGGAAGGGCGTACGAACCGATATATTATTCTTCCACTTTGACACAATAAAATAAGTTAAGATTTACGATGAAGCGACCTGTCGGTGACTAACGAGTGTCTTATTTTTATAGAGCGTAGTGTCAACTCGTGATCACAGGTTCACAGGGTGGCGAGACTCGAGCCTAACAATACGGTATTAGACTAATGTCTAAAATAAAATATTAAACTCTATCACTAAACCAAGCATTCAAAAATACACGGAAAAAACGAATTTTCGCTTATTTTTGAAATTTAGTATATTTTTAATTAATTAATACTAAAAAATGGAAGCTGTTTGATCACTAAAAACAGTGACATCACAAGGCAGTTTTCCATACAAACTGGTTTGATATATAGTCAACTACCGTATTGCCCCATTGTCAATTAGTGGCAATCGATGCTTTGTCTTACACCGAGGAAACGCATCGTAGGGTTTTGCCTTTTATCCTACTAATATTATAAATGCGAAAGTTTGTACGAGTGTGATGTTTATTTCTTCTTCACGCTGCAACGGCTAAATTGCTAAAAAAATTGATAAAATTTGGAACGGAGCTTATACACTAGATTAACACGGAAAAGTTAAAAGTTCCCGAGGGATTAACTATAATCGAAATCTGAGCGGACGAAGACGCGTTCAGAAGCTATTATCCACTAATCCTACTATTACGAGTACTCTACTAATCCTACTGATATTGTAAACCCTAGAGGAGGAGAGGAGGGAAAAGGAGGGGTCGCTCGTTTCTAGAAAATTGCTATATAGGGTTATTTTTTACCAATAAAATATATAGGATAGAATAGAAAAGAAATAGCTTTCAACGATTTTGGAAAAAACTACCCCTAAGGGAAAAAAGGGTGGTGTAGAATTTTATATGGGAATTTAGTTTTTTTTTGTAGTTAGAAACGTTAAAATAGGTATTACGACTCGTAAATGCAAAATATTACTTTTGGCGATTGTTACTTCTTCGCTAAAACGGATGAACGAATTTGGTTGGATACTATTTGGAATAGAGTTCGCTTATACACTGGATTAATAAATAAGTAAAATTATAACAAAAAATAAAAAGTACACAGTTCCCACAAAACTGGAGTAACTGTTTGACTGTGGGAACGGCAGTCTCTAGCTACGGCATTCATTCATATTAGAGATATCAAATAACAGTACCTACTATACTGCCTATAAAATCAGTCATATCTAATCTAAATATATAAAAGGAGAAACTGACTGACTGACTGACTGAAATATCAACGCACAGCCTAAACGGCTAAACGTAGGCACTTGAAATTTGGTAGGGACGTAGCTTAGGTACCGTAGAGGTGCAATAAGAAAGGAATTCCCGAAATTCCCACGGGAACAGGAATTAGCGGGAAAATCCTTTTGTATGAAAAATCTAAACCGCGTAAGATAGGTGATTGAAATTTGGCATGTAGGTACCCTAATGAACGTAAAGCTTACTTGCAACGCGATATTGCAAAATTCCCACGGGAACGGGAGTTATTGGGAAAAAACTTTTGTATATAAAAATCTAAATCACGTAAGATAGATGTTTTCAATCTAGCATGCATGCATACCTTAGTAAATATAAAGTTTAGTTATGGTTGTATTTTGAAAAATTAAGTTAGCGGGAAAAAAAAATTGTATGAAAAAATCTAAACTGCATAAGTTAGATGCTTGAAATTTGACATGGATATACCTTAGTGAATGCAAAGTTAAAAATTCCCCTGGGAACGGGAAGCGAGTTAGAGACTCCTTATACTATAACCTCATTTAAAAATAATAAAATTAAGCATTTTTTAACCTTTCTCCCACACACACACAAAGATCTCTCTTTTATAACACGCCACGCGGACGAAGTCGCGGGCAAAAGCTAGTGATATCATATAAGTAGATCTAGGTAATGCTTTTTAACAGTCCCTTGAATTTATTCTTAATTTTTTCACGTCTTTTGGCTTCACTTCAGGCAAACTATTGAGTAGGTACGGGATACGCTTTTTGAGAGTTAATCCAGGCTACCTTGAATTCCGAAATAAATCAGAGTTCTCGTGGGATGACAAAATTACTAATTCTACGTGGACGAAGTCGCGGGCAGAAGCTAGTGAAGCTAGTGTCTGGATTATGTACGGATGTTATAGAAGTTAGGTTGCATTGTTGTAAAATTATTTTATTCTGAAAACGTTTTTACTTTCAGGTTTGTGAAACAAATGCCTTCCCAACTTATGAATTATCGGATAAATAAAACATTTAGGAAACTTCTTAGTTGAGATTGGACACCACCAGTCTTGCCGCAGGATATGTATCAATAGTCTATTTTTAACCGACTTCTTATAACTATTAAGTCCATACGACACGCTTTTTGGGTCATTAAAATGAAGTACAGTGAAGCTTTCACCGTGCCGCATTTGGCCACAGTAGGTACTTTAAAGGAAAAAGTATATTATCAACGTGTAAACAAATTTTAATTTGTCAGGGAACCCATGACAAGGGTAGGTCAAGGATTGTAATAACCCGACTTGCCGAATCTCGGGGTTTGCATGAAAATCAAACAATCACGAAAATCAGTGAAAGGTCGTATAATGTAGAATTGTAGAAGAAGAAGCAGTTTTAGATCTATTACCAGAAACCTAGGCAATTTCCTCTTATAATCAAACTAACCCCGATAAACGAGCATTAACAGTTATTATTTACATAAGTTGAATTATTAACCTTTCAAGGATATATAATTATTTCAAGCAAGTGTTAGTACAGCCCATAACCTTTATTGTTGATCCTTCATAGAACCCCGTCACAATGACAGCGTGAAAGGCACGAGAAACAAATTACCGGAAATTGGCTTTCTGCGATAGGGTTCTATAGTGACTTAACAAGTAAAGTCGTTGACCTTTCTTACACAATACAGAAATCCAAAGTGTACGCTTGTACGGAGCTCGAACTTGCTTAAATATTAATAAAGCACCTGACTGCGGCCACTCGGTCTATATATCGGGCATGAAATTAGCTTTTAACTTTATTTGAATACAACTATAAATACGGACTTTACGTTTAAAAGTTAAAGTTAAAACTAAACTTATTTAAAATAAAATAAAATAAAACTAAGCTACTCAAATATTAAAAATTAAACATAAACACCACTATAAAAAGAACACCCCCTCTAGCAGGTCTGCTCGCGGCATGGTCCCTAAGACACTGGCTGCATTACCTCTCTGGATGGCTAGCCCAATCCTTTGGGAAAGGTAAGCGCCAGCTCTAGGGTCTCCGGAGGTGTCGATGAGCCGGGATGACAGTGCCTTAATAAAACTTTTCATGTCAGCTGACCAAGGTCCCATTGTTTCCACCGCAAGCGCCACAAATTCTTTTATATAATAAAATCAAACTCCTTTCTTTCATGAAAATTTAATATCGCAAATTCGCAACCTAACCTACCCTTTAGCATTTCAAATTTGACAATGCATATCATTTCACCCGCTTAGAACCCTTGATTATTTAATTTTTCAAAAATTACTCTTAAAGATAAGCCGAAAATAGGGCGTCAAAAACTGTATTTAAATTTATTCATTGATTTCACGAAACGGCTTATTTGGACGCCGAATGCACTACTTACAACTCCTTTGTCAGAAACTTTATATACCTAGTACTCAAACCAATTTTAGTGCGGTTCCCATTCTAGCCAAGTTTGTCGATCGCCTGCCTATCTACAGGGTGTCCGGGATATAGTGAACTACCTATCCAACCCTGTAAGTTTGTTCACTATATCCCGGACACCCTGTAGGTATAAGAAAATAATATAGGGTTAGGAATCAACGTTATCAGTCTGAATTTTAAACTGGTTATAATATATCAAGCTAGAAGATATATTCGATCCACCCACCATTTGTGTTGTAGGTACTGACTGCAGTCGCGAGGCGTTCGTACAAGCCGATTATTTACGGCTTTACCAAAAATTCCTATGCATAGAGTAGGTACTTATACAAACAAAACGTAAAACCGAAAATAACCCGGTATACTATAGCTTTACCTTGCATTACCATCTTCATAATACGATGCATAACCAAAACGCAATTTATTTACTAAGCCGAAATCTATCGCAGTACTCGCTCGCACATATTCACTTACCTACAAGAAAGAAACAATAACAATATATTCGTACACACGCGCAGTTACATTTCACTGCGCGCGAACTTACACCCACAAAATTATTACAAGTCCGGCCGGTCCGGCGGTCCCTCCCGGCTGTACTTGAATTCAAACATTCAAACATTTTTCTAGCGCTTCGAACTCACACAACAGACACGGCAGCATGTGAAAACAATAAAAATCAGAGTGAGAGAACGCTCTAGTCCGCGGTAGGACGACGGCTTATTTCAATCAATTTTCAACTTTAAGTGTATAGCACGCGTCACTTTCTTTTCTCGAGGACGCCGTCGCCGCCACCTACGACCTTCAAACTTTAATAATATTTTGCATCCTTTTTTCATTACGCAATATTACGCGACGGACGCCATTACTTTAGTTCGCGTCGTCGCGCAAAGATAGTGTAATTCTTGTGAAAGTTTTTTTGAATTACCTATTTATTTAGTGTTTTATGATTCAAGTAACTAGTGAAATTTAGCTCGCTAAGTGTTAGTTCTGTGTTCATGTGCTGTGTTTGTAGTTACCTACTGTTTGGATTATTTGTTTTTGTTCACGACGACGGAGGTTGGTGTTTCTATTCTATTTTTAATACGTTAGGTACCTATAGGTTTTACCCAAATCTAATTCAGGTTATATTCGTGGTTTTTCAATATTTTTGTCTGTCTGTAGGTACTCAAAATATGGCCGCATTGGTTCAAATTGAGTGTTGTCTTGTCTTACATATTACCTACTTAATGAGCTAACAAGTTTTTCAAGGTTATCCTTTGAAAATAAAAAACATGTCATTAAGTTAGGACGCGCTCTCCCAGACCTAAAAATTGATTATAAGCGTAGAGAAGGATTCTTCAAACACTTCCATAGTGAATTATATGATAAATACAATTGGCTGACTGGCAGCTGCAAATTAAACAAATTGTTTTGCTATTCGTGTTTGCTGTTTTCTCTAGCAGTGTTTGGAATCGAACCGGTTTTGCAGATATCAACAATATATATAATTCAGCTAAGAAACATGTTCAAAGCGAGAAACATATACGGAGTTGTATATTATTACATAGTTTAGGTTTACTTGGATTGTTTGGCGCTTTATTCGTGTCATCATGGTTTTCTTAATAGGTACAGTAAGGCGGGTACGGACGGCGCATGCCGCGGGCTGTGGGTTTTCTTTATTCGGTTGATTTTGTTGCACGAATTTGTAAATATATGTTTAATTAAGTCTTTTTTTTGGTTTCTGTGTGCAGACCTGCAGTGCATGTATTTAATTTGGTTTATTTTTGTTTTGTTTTTAACAAAGGACAACTTTTTATTTTGCATGATAGGTATTAGCAAGCTAATTTTTACTGTGTTTTGATTTCTAACGTAAATTAACTATATTGTCTGTGTGTTTAATGTGTGCGTACGCAACTAACGGCTTTTTTCAAAGCCACTTTTGTCATACTTGACATACACTGTTCATGTAATACCAGTGATGTCATGTATGGCGAAGGTGGTGAACACTAACTGCAAGGATCGCACGTAGAAACAGTTACCGCACTTACTTCAGCACTGCTTTTTGGGAACTAAAAGATGACATCTATTTTATTAAGGTAGGTAGGTATGGTTTTTTTAATAATGGAAGGGGCAAACACGTACACACGCCATACACCTTTTTTTGCTCCGGCTTGTCTATTTATTTACGTGACGCTTCGCCACTGACTGACTGTGCTTATTCTGCCGCGAAGGCGATTAAATTAATACAGATATTTCCAACAATACTGTGTTTGACATCTCTTTGTAACAATGTTAATGGCGGAGCGGCGCTTATCGGATCATGGAGTCGAGATAAGAATAGGTACAGTCAAAGACTTAAATTTGTGACGCACCTTAGGTCTAAAGTCGATCAGCAGTAAGATTGAATTTTCTATAAGTTACAAATGACATTGACGACTAAAAGCACTTTTTATTGAAATGGGTCCTACGTTTGTGGCCGTACCTACTGTTTTCAAGGTGATGGTCGTCAAAGATTGCTGAGCTAATTCTAGAGTATTGGATTATACTTTCTCATACCCTAACAGAGATTTGATATTACTGTGTTCGATTACAAAGTGTAGGGTAAGTCGTTCTATCCGTCTGTCACGCGCATATTTGTGCGAGGCGACCGACGAAAACCGCATTAAAGTCTTTCCAGCCCTGATGATCACAGACTGATGGACACTATGGATAGACACAGACACTTAAAGAAAAACACAACACACATTTGAGGTTTTAAAGTCGCGGAATTCGATAGTACTTTCCATGTTGTTACTTTTGGTGGGCGTGTTCGTTTATCAAGTGTTTCTTCGAGAACCAGATGTTTTACGGTTTCATAAGTTAATTAGGTACCTATATATGCTTGAATGAAAGTACTAACTAGTTTAGCAGACGTACAGTTACTATTAAATTGTATTACTGCTCTCAAACAACAATTGTGTCAATATGCATACTCTCAACCGTTCTTAAAACTCTTTTATAAACTTGACATGTATACATATGCCTCTTTAAGGAAATCTTTTAATGGGGATGTTCTCAGTACTTAGTACAGTCGGCCTGATAAGTAGATGCACTCTTTTGTACCCTGTCGCTTAAACACCTTCGACCGATAAACATAACGACGACTGTTATACCTATTAGTAGAGGTATAGCAGTCCAAACACAACAAAGAAATACACGAAAATATTAAGACTGGAATTATTTTCATTCGTGGTAGGTATAGCTACTTGTTCTATATAATTGAAACAAACGAAAATCGTAAATGTCTAAGTTTATGAACAATAACTGTGACGTCATCGTTTACGTTATTGCTATAATTAAAAATTCATAAAAAGCTGTTAGTTCTTTAAGTACTTTACTTCATTATTTCCTCCATAAATTCCAATCGTCTTCGGATCGACTTGAAACGTTTTAGTTCCTATGCAGATGTGATCGCAATAGGTACAATAATTGGTACCATCGATCAAACTGGTAAAGTTATGTTCAAAGGGAACATAGAACCTCCTCAATGGCATTTAGTAATTCCATCCAATATGGACTCTCATTATCTCAATTTGACCTCGATGGACTCGTCTCCAGAGATGTTAAAGGAACCAAAGTTTTCTTTCAAACTTTAAATAACAACCAGCGAGCTACAAAATAGTCAAAATACTTACATTTGAACAGTACTCCCAGTTTCTTAGTAGCAATCGGAAATAGTCGTTTTTCTATGAAACATTTTAAGTTGCAAGTGCAAGTGTGATAGCGATAGCCAATCGAACGTTATTAGGAAGCTGGGAGTATTTTCCGTAAGTGGTTATGTTAATTACCTAGTAAGTTTCTGTCAAAACATTTAAAGGACTAGCTTTTTGTTGCCGATTGTACATTTTTTGCACAATCGTCAACATACGTCGTTATCACAAGAGCAAAAATGAGTTATAATTACTGTACTCGCTAGCGAGTCGAATGCTCCGTCCCTCGCACTCTATAAGAATACTTGCGAGCTCTGCGAGGGATAGAGCTTCCACTCGATAGCAAGAACGGTAATTGCAACACATGGTAAAGGTACTGAGGTGTCACTCGTATCGAGAAACGTTTATACCTACAAGTTCAAAATATATCCATTTTCTTTCTTATATCTTACCTCCGTACTTTTGACTTGATCAGAATCCCGAATTTTCATAATTCCGAATGAAAAGTTTTGATCGAAATCTTTGTTCTTTGATATTGCTTATTAAATAAACCTAATCCAACCTACGTATATTTATTATATTATTTAAATCTAAAATAGCTCCAGACTAGATAGCTACCTATCGGAAAAATGAAAATACGGACTAATGAATATTCGGATGAAAAAACCACGATTTTTTTGGATGACCCCGTTATATTTAAATGCGGAAGTCGCGTAATACTCCAACCCTTTACAACGTAGAGATAGATAAAGACGGCGTCCAAGTGCAATGCATCGATTTGTATCAACTAGCGACCACGACTATTGATTGGTTCTGTACTTAACGAACTCCATGAATAATTTGCGGGTGTTTCGAATCCATGTTTGGCATTATCATTCATTTATTCTATTTTTAAACCGGCGGTTATCTTTTCCAATACTAGAAATAGAAATGCTTTTACTGATTTTTCGTACATTAAATCGCAGCTTGTAGAGGCAATTATACGGCATTTTATGATTAAGAGATTTCGGACCCAATGATTTGAGAATGGGAGCTTATTTTTTTTAAAGAACACGTTTTCAAAGATTCCTGTTATCAATTTTAATTAAATTCTTGTACTAACACCTGAAGTTTGAAATCCTTTGAGCCGTTTAGTACCTATTGGACACGAAACTTTGGATAGATCGAGAGATATAAATTATAAAAGCGTCAATTTGTGATAAGGCATCATATATAAATAGTATTTTAAATTATTTTAATTAAAATTTGACTTTTACTTTACTTATTGGTTTATATCAAAAAATCATCACAACAAATGTTAGATGACTAACGTTTATTTGTACGTATTAGGTATCTATCTACTTAATAATTGTGATTAAGAATAATAAAATTTGAATTTAGGATGTTCCCGTATTTTGCGCAAATAATTAAATTATATTGTCATACCTTTCAACATTCCGGAGGTATTCGGTTTTATTACGGACGAAGCTGGTATTTAATTAATACACGTTAATTCTTCGGAATTACACAATAAGTTGATTTAATTAAATACGATTTTACTCCGACGACTGAATCAACATATTTTTTGTAACAATGCAACTTACTTATAGCATACTCGTAAGTATGTACTGGTATATATACGCAGTTGTCCAAATAAATAGTACTTTGCACGTCATTAAACATTTAAGTTGAAGATGTGTACTCGTATTTAGAGAAAGACAGAGTTCCAATAGTCAAAAACATTGCACTAGTTAAAAACTTAATTGACACGTCATCTCGCCCTCGCATCGTTGCACAAAGAACGGAGAAGTGCGAGTTTCATTTTATTTTTCGCGTAAAATATAACTAATTTGTATGTTAAATCAGGAATTTTATTTTGATTTGGAGAAAGTATGAAGCCCATAGAATATGTAAACGGCCATACTTTCGATTGGTATGTAATTTGTCTGTTAAAAAAGCAACCCCGTTAACTGTTAATCAATCAATAAATATTTTGGTACGGAACTCTAAAACCGTGTTTTTAATTGAGTCCTTAACTTTTTTGGAAATCATTTAAATAATTTTCGACGACAGTTGATTGCCATTTTACGTGCTCCAGAGACGAACGCAAATATGGGAAGCTACCGAGGGCAACTCGATACCGCGGCGGCAGCGCGAAGTTACGTGGACGAGAGCGAGTTGCCGAAGGTCAAAAGGTTAAATGGTGTGATTGTTGCAGGCGGCGAGCCCGGCCTGCACGGAGCTGGAGATCATCATGCTGGACTGGATGGGCAAGTACCTACTATATTTACTCTCTAAAGCGCTTGGCTGGCTGTCGACGCTATCACTGCTACCACACTTGCAGTGGCAACTATATTTGTCAATCGAGTTTCATAGAAAAAACGGGTCAAGTGCGAGTTAGACTCGCGCACCGAGGGTTCCGTACTGCCACACAGTTGATATATATATATGGTGGATATTTCGATTTGAGTTATGTTATGTAAATAGAAATTACTAATTGTTTCAATTTGATTGTTGTGCGAACGATTTAAATCATGTTTTGTTGTATCAAACACAAAACAAAATACATGGAATAAAATAGGACGTTTCTTATATCCCCATATAACATATACGTACCCCCTTTACTTTTGCAACATTTTTATTTTATTTTCATTTGTTAGGAAAAAACAATCCGGTATCGGTACGCCTACGGTTCAAAAGATACAGCTCTTTCACGTTAGGACAGACGGACGGACGGACGGAACAGCAAGAGCAAGAGCATGGTCCGACATGCACAGTGTCGGAACTTCCGACACAGTTCCTACAAACTAAAAAAACTATCGCGAAAAACAACAAATATGAACTTATTTTCTTTTAGTGCTGTCCAATGATTTCTCACTCGATGTAATAACGTAAAAAATTGCCTTGCTTCACATGTATGGGAGCTAACCAAAAAAAAAATTGTTCAAAGATTTTATTTTACAACTTTGTCGGCTTAATTTAAAGGTCTAACTATGCCCAATTACAGCTTTTTAGTACCAAGAGTCTTCGAGTTAAACCGCGGATAGGTGGACCGAAAAATTCAGACGATCGCGAAAATTTTGAGTAGCGCCTTTTCAAGTCCTTTTGGTATCTCGTGGCCTAACCACGACGAGCTGGTTTTTTGTTTCGTACAAAATATTGATGTGTATTTTAATTAAATAAAGATGTCGATATTTCAATTTAAAATTGTTCAATGCGATATTGAGTATAGCTAGGTTGGGTTTTATTCCCAAGGGACCCAGCAAGAATAACACAAATACAAAAGCTAAATTTTGTTTCAGATGTAAAAATATATATTTTAATATCCTAACCCTTATTTAGCGATAGCTAGTGTGCTTTTTAAATATCATTTGTCCTTATCTGCCATTGTCACATTTGAATTTGAGAGGTGACAAACCACAATAACTAAAATAGGTTGATTATGCGTTTATGAATCAGGGGGTTAATGTAAAACTTATACTAGCGACCCGCCCCGCGTCGCTTCGATTTATGCAAGTGTTCTGTACATCATCCAGAATTTATTATGCATAAAAACCTTCCTCTTGAATCACTATCTATTGATGAAAAGCGCATTACAATCTGTTGCGTAGGTTGAAAGATCGAAGCGTACATACCGACAGGGACAAACCCGGGAAGCGACTGTGTTTTATACTATGTATAGATTTGACGTTTTAAAGGTTCCCCGGGCAATATTAACCGCTGCTGTCTACTGTTAAAAAATCTGTTATTCTAATTAGCAAAATTGGACGAATCACAACGACAGTAAATATAACTGTAAATGTCGAATACGGCCCCTTTATTTGAATCGCTTCGTAGTCCTCTACGGCGTAGCAACAGGCGTAGCAGGTGTGAATAATAAAGCATAATAGATTGCTGCATTCTTTCAGGCAAAGCGATCGGCCTGCCGCCGGCGTTCCTAGCGCTGGAACAAGGAAGTAAAGGAGGCGGCGTGATTGAGGTCAGAGTTGTTTTTATTTATTTGTATAGCAGGTTAATAATATCTACAAATAAATTAAATCTACCCACCAGATGCATAACAAGTGTACATAGACATTTGCATTTTCGAGACTACAATCTTAAGACCGTGAGGATATAGGTGGGATACCTCTAGCCTAGACATTTCACCGGTTGTTTTAATCCCGCACCGGAACACAACAATGCAAACACTGCTGTTTTGGCGGTAGGTTAAGGGAAATAATGTATCCTATGGATGGACCCAGCACAAGGTCCTACCACCACTAACATTGATATGCACCCCATCTGGCTATCGAAAACTAATCTTAGATTTAATGTTTTAGTGTATATATAGATTTAGTCTTATTTAATATTAGTTATTTTTACAATTTAATTAAATATAATGTGCTCTTTATCAAATAAATTATATCTTCACATGTTAATAGATAATGGTATATAATAAAGAACTTATGTATCATATATTAATAATTAATTTAAAATATATGTATATATGTATAATTTATTACTTACTCGTAAATTGCGCAGTGAGCCAAGGTTGAAAATCAGAACTGTGATTATATAAAACATGGCATTGTATTATTGTGCTTCTGTTTTATATGTATTGTTTTTGTTTATCATGCTTGGATACTCTTGTAAGAGGATGGATGTGAAATGCCCGTATGTATGGTGAAATTGAATTTATTTTTGTGTGTGTTTAAAACTGTGATGGAATGTAATGTACCATCTATTTTATGTAGCAATTATGATTTCTAATTTTTAACTTGACTATTTTTTTAAATTGCACTTGATGTCATCGATTATACTTTTATTTTTCTTCAGTTTTATTGTACTAAGAAAAGTAGGTGTACCTAATCAAAACTTGAGTTTGCTATAAAAACGAAAAATATTTCATAATTCAAGAGACAACTATATTATTATGATTTAAATTTATCACAATTTTAATGACGGTGGTTAAAATACGCTTCGTAACTGTTCGGTAATATAATAGTTTAGACAGTTCTGAGCCATCTGCTTAGATATGAGGATGATCAGCGGCGTGTGGGTTGGCGGCAGGGCTCGGCCAGCGAGTGCGTGCTGGTGTCGATGCTGGCAGCGCGCGCCAACGGCATCAAGCGCCTCAAGCATCAGTTCCCCAACGTCGACGAGGGGCTGCTGCTCTCCAAGCTCATTGCCTACTGCTCCAAGGAGGCCCATTCCTGCGTCGAAAAGGCAGCCATGATCTGCTTCGTCAAACTGCGCATCCTTCAACCCGATGAAAACGCTTCACTCAGGGGCGAGACACTGAAAGAGGTGAGTGCCTAATTGAGAGTCAATGGGAAGGGTTCGTTTCGGTCAAGATTTAATTTTCATTATTAAGGAATTTTTAATCGCAAGGCCGTCGCTGACTCAGTTTTTGTTTGGATATTTAATTGGGGGCCGAGATGAGATAAGGGTGCAAGCGGGGTGCAGATAATCGGGCGTTAATTTAAGAGGCAGGCGGCGCGGCGCTCGCGGCCGGAGCGCGTTTAATGACTCGCCCTGGATTCCGGAAATACGCGGCGCGCCGGGCGGTAATGGAGCGGCATTGTGTGCCACTTTCTATACCGCAAATATTGAAATTTCACGAGACAGCTTCATGGAACTCGGCTTTATTGCAAATCATTAGAAAATGTAGTATTGAATAACTCTCTTATTTAAACGCTCAACTACTTGTTGGGCATGTCTAAATGTCAGGTGTTTGTTAAACACTAAACATTATGTATAGGCTATGGAAGAAGACGAGGAAGCCGGGCGCGTGCCGTTCTTTGTGTCGGTGACGCTGGGCACGACCTCGTGCTGCTCGTTCGACAACCTGGCCGAGATCGGGCCCGTCGTGCGCAAGTTCCCGGGCGTGTGGCTGCATGTGGACGCCGCGTACGCCGGCAGCGCCTTCCTTTGCCCCGAGCACAAGCACCACCTCGCGGGCATCGAACACGCCGACTCCATCAACACAAACCCTAACAAACTGATGCTTACTAACTTTGACTGCTCTCTCCTGTGGGTCACTAACCGGTACTTGCTGACGTCGGCGTTGGTGGTGGACCCGCTGTACCTCCAACACTGCTACGACCACACGGCCATCGACTACCGCCACTGGGGCATTCCACTGAGCCGGCGCTTCCGCTCTCTCAAGCTGTGGTTTATGCTGCGGAGCTACGGCATCAGCGGGCTGCAGAAATATGTGCGGCGGCATTGTGAGCTCGCCAAATACTTCGAGCAACTCGTCAGGAAGGATGACCGATTCGAAGTTTGCAACCAAGTCACGGTAATTTATTTCACTATTTTTCGAGGCGTCAAATTTTGCAATTTAGAGGGCGTATGTATAACCGCAACATTTGTGTACAGCTGGGCCTCGTCTGTTTCCGCCTGCTGGGTGGGCCCGAGGAGACGGGTCCGCAGCAGGACGAGCTGAACAAGAAGCTTCTGACCAACATCAACGCCTCGGGCAAGATCCACATGGTGCCGGCCAACGTGCGCGACCGCTTCGTCGTCCGCTTCTGCGTGGTCGCACAGCACGCCACGCGCGAGGATATTGGTGACTAAAACTATCTTGTATTATCCGCGTTAGAAGAACTTTCCTATCTTGATTTGACCCCTGAACGAGCTAGCATCTGCGACAGTGGTTCGGCTTCGCTGTGGTCAAACTCTAATTTGTAATGTCAGAGCATAAACAATACCTACTGCGTAAAACCACAAGACACCGTATTGTTTTAACAAAAACAATTGATTGTAACGTGTATAATTGATTTGCAGAAACCGCCTGGGATATCATATCGGACTTCGCAACAGAACTTCTCGAAGGACCAGACAAGGAAAGGGTAAGATTTGGAAACATTTCCAATAAATGTCTCTTTTTTGACGTGCGATTTTTCATTTTGGTCAGCAATGGGTCACTTGTTAAAACCGGAAGAGCTTTGTTTGTTTTTAGTCCGAATATATTGTTATAAATAATGGACTAAGCCAATCCTTATTTTGCAGGACCTGAACGAGGAGCGCGCGCGCCGGCACCGCGCCGCGCTGGCGCACAAGCGCTCTTTCTTCGTGCGCATGGTCAGCGACCCGAAGATCTACAACCCGGCGATCAACAAGACGCCGCCGCCGGCGCCCGCCACGCCCTGCTCCCCGCCGCCCGCGCCGCCCGCGCCCGAGACCCCCGACACGCCTTGCGGCGGGGACCCGGTGCAGCTCCAACCACCTGCAACACCGTAAGTAGTAGTGCGGTCCGTCCGAATTGCTATATCTTGACCTTCAAACTGCCGCATTGATGTGTTCCGATGTGAGGATATGACCTACATTACGACCGGTGAAATGAATATGGCATACGGACGCTTTATCCCTGTTATCATGGTTGATAATGCATTTGCTGTCTTGAGATTGACATCTTGACCATGGTCATCGCAAGGTCATCACAATTACATTAGTAATGTAAATGTCTATGGGTCATAGAGCTTACTTAAGTAAGCATAAGGTTGTATAACTCGTTTGATTTCTCCATGCCAAAAAAATAAGGTCTTTTATTGAGTTCTTAGCTACGTACAATATGTTTTAGACCCACCCATATAAAATGTCTGTCTGTTCCATTTCCTTTCGAGTATGGTACCGTGATTAGAAATCAATTAGCGATACTGCTTGACGTCTACAGACGTCACTACCCGCGAAAGCGTTAAGGAAATGTAACCTAATGAAACTTTTTTTTAGGAAACCGGCTTCCTGGATAAGCTGGCCGCTCGCATTTTTCTTCCAAAGCGTTGACCATGACGCCAACGACCTTCCACTAAGGTAATCAAACCAAATTAATATACTAAAGTTAATTCATCAAGTCAAGTAACCAATACTCCGTCCGCTTAAAGTTGTGTATACTCGCCCCTTCTCGGGCTTATCAATCAGTGTGGATGTGTTGAGACTTATGAAAACGCTAGAATACACGAACGCAGATACAGGCACGTAAATTCCAACTTCGATTGTCAAATAACTACTAGTTACTACTATTCTGTGACGATCGAAGTTGGAATTTACGTTACATTCATCTCCTCTCGAATGACGAATGAAAGGAATGGAGTACCTAGGGCCTGTTTGATAAAGCTACAAATTACAATTTACAGGTTACTAGTTTCCATTTGACACAACCTCGACCAATGACGACCGCCATTTGATCAGTGCTGCCAGTTTAGTAACTGTAAAATTGCTACTTTTAGCTTTATAAAACGTGCCCCTGTAGTTTCGAGTTTAGTGCTTCGTACTAAAAAGACTATTATTTATTATTTATTTATTTATTTAAAAAGATGATATTACAACATATATAGGAACATATGTCCCACAAACCCGTTTGCACAGTTTGACTGTGGGATCGAGCAGTCTCTACTCTCTTATTGAATCTATGATGAATCTAAACACAATAAAGTATCCTAAATTACTATATGTTATTAATACGGTAACTATACAGCTTTCTACCAATCTTTGCTTTAATGGCTTCCTGCCTGATGTCAGAGGGCAGACTGTTGAGTATATAGGGTATAGGCGTTTCTGGAGACACCTATCGCCGTAGTAATTAAACACCCTCGGCACAGGGTCCAAACCAGCCCGCTTTTTTAGGGTTCCGTACCTAAAGTGTGCTAACGGGACCCTGTTACTAATCCTCCGCCATAGACTACAAGGGATAGTAACGTATCAGACTGCTATCTAGCGAATAAAATCTGCTCAGCGTAGGAGACATATTTCTTATCTCAAAGGTACGACATTTTTTTAATTCTAAGTGGAGGCACTGGAACTTTAAAATAATACATAACCTATTTTTTTATACAATTGGTGACCGGTTGGTTATTTTTTCGGCATTTAATTCTAAATAATACAGACACAACTAATTATTCCTAAATTTTGTATTGTTGGTTTTTTAAACCACATTCAGACTACAGAACTGATGGGCTGCCTGTACCTATTGACATGTTGACATGTTTTGACATGTTGTGGTAATGTTTTTAGGGTTCCGTACAAAAAATTAAAAAACGGAACCCTTATAGGATCACTCGTGCGTCTGTCTGTCCGTCTGTCACCGCCAATTTGCTCCGAAAGTACCGGACCGATTTTATTCAAAAAAAGGTGAACTTACATAAAAGCTTGGTGCAATGCAAATACACAAACCGCTGAGTCTCAAGATTCCAAATTTGGTACATAGGTACCTTATGAGGTCTAGGGGTGCAGTAAGAAAGGATTACCCGAAAATCGACCCCCAACGGAAAAAGTAGGAGGAGTAGCGGGAAACTAATTCTACGCGTAAGAAGTCGCGGGCGTCCTCTAGTATAATATATACTGGACCGCAAAGCTAAGTATCACACTTAATATGTTCTTTAAAAGTGTGATACTTAGTTTTGCGGTCCAGTGTATATTACATGTTTGTGTTTTCTTGGAAATGTGGTTTCACAGTATGGAGAACAGTAGATCGACTTCAAACAACGGTAAATATAAGTATACGGGTGCCTATAAAATGGTACTTATACAAAATCCGGAGCTGTCGATTTTCAAGATACCTTAGAGATACCTCATAAACACTCTACTTGAAGAGCGTTGATGGGAGTGGATTTCATAGCCCCACTAATTATACGTAAACACTTACTTTGGGTTTTGTCAAGTAGAGACAACGCCTTTTTATTGCAACGTTCTAGTAGAAATGACGCGTAGTCGAAATGACTACGAACAATAGAATTATAAACAAGTTTTAAAGTGTAAGGATGAGACCCCCACCAAACACCAGCGAAAGCGCGCAGAACGTTAACGCCCTTTTCACATTTATCAGCTACGTAAGACAAATGAGCTACGCCAGTCAATTTTGAGTCAAGAAACACACCTAAAAATTTAACGTTATTAAAAACCGGGATAGCCTGGCCAGCAATCTTTATTTCTACTTCAGGGGTGGACCTCTTCCTAGAGAACACCACTACACTACTTTTGGCAGCAGACAAAGACAGCCCGTGATCATTGAGCCAGAGGGATAAATAATCTAAAGCGGAATTCAGTCGCGAACAAGCTACTGTAACAGAAGTGGATGGGACATAACATATAAAGCAATATCATCAGCGTACTGTAGTATACTGCAAAAATAATCAACTGATTACTGCAAACCTATGGTATAAATGCTATAAAGAATGGGACTTAGGACAGAACCTTGGGGTAACCCTTTGAAAAAACGAATGAAACGGGGTAAACGAAATGGGGTAAACGAATTACGAACGACCTATCCATAAAAAGATTACCTATAAAGTTAACTATTTTCACAGGAATACCCAGGTGGATCATTTTCTGCACAAGGGTAGGGAGAAGAACACTGTCTTAAGCAGCAGAAATATCTAGAAAAACACCAACCAAATACTCATTTCTTGAAAAAGCCAAACGTATATCAGTACATAAAATGCCAAGACTATCTATAGTGCTTTTACCCTTACTAAAACCATATTGGGATGAAGCCAACATACCTTTACTTTCCATCAACCATTCCAGCCTGTTTTTAATTAAATGTTCTAGCAGCTTGCAGAGAACTGAGGACAGAGCTATAGGTCTTTAACTAGACGGATCAGAACAATTCTTTCCAGTCTTTGGTAAGGGTAAAACAAGTTGCCTCTTCCAAGATTCTGGAATAATTGTAGTAGAAAAAAATTTTAATAGACTCAAAAAAAATTGCTTAGACTCAGACGATTTTTTTTTAATAAAAGAGTAAGGAATGCCTTCTTCACCTGGGGCAGAATCCCGAAGGCCAATTAGCACGCATTCAAACTCCGAAATTAAGAAATCAAATTCCATCGCATTCGAGATCGTAGGGGTAACGATAGGAATGGAATATTATCCTTATAAGGAACCAATGGAGGAGCTAGCTTGTCACAAAAGCCATCCAACCACTGCGATGGATCGTTTGACGCGGGGGTGCTGGATGAGAGTGACCCACGGAATCTCCTTAAACCTTACTAAACAATAGAACTAGGAGACCTCGGAGAAAGAGACTCGCCGAAGTTTTTCCAACCTTCTTTTTTTTCTTTGATAGTAACCGCTTTGTACGAGCGTTTACCTTTTTAAAAAGAAAGAAGTTTTCCATCGTCATATTTAAAGAATAAGCATCTTCTCTGGTATTACGCTCACGAACCATAGCCGTAAAATCAGCGTCCCACCATAGCGGAGATGAAACTATACTTTTTGCAGAATTTTTCAAGGGAAAACAATCGTCAGCCGAAGATAAAAGTGAAGAAAGAAATAGAGAATAAAGTGAAAGAGGATTTTCAGATAAAACCGGCTCGACATGTAGGAGCCCAGTCGATTACAGTCGACTTTATGCAGTTTGTATTTTAGTAAAGGGCAAAGTCATTTTAAACGAACAAAACGTTTAGAAATTGAAATTAAAATAGGGAAATGAGCGCTACCAAAAGAACGAGTTAGAATATTCCAAGACCTGGGTGGGGATCCATTTTGGCGATCCTTCTTCTTCAAACACCTTTCGGTTAAACCTACGCGCCTTCAGGACCTCTAGGGTTTGCAATATCCGCCCAGTTTATTAAAATTCGGATATTGAAAACTTCAACATTTATTATCCGAATATTCGGATATTTGAATAATTTCGGATAATTTTGGTATTTTATAAAATCAACAAGTCAAGTAACAAACAACCTGAAAATTAAAAATAGAACATCCTTTTATAATCATTATATGAGTTGTCATTATCGCACCACGTAATTTGTAATTTTTATAATAAAATAAAATTGCAAATCACATTTTTTTAAATACCACGCGTGACGCGACGCGGATCAAGAACAGACAACCTACCTTCGTACGTAATAGATACCTACAGACTGACTGACTGACTGAGCGAATGGGTTCGGTGTTCGGTCGGTTCAGAGTAGGTAGGTAATACCAATATTTATTTTAGTGACAGGTAGAAAATCCGCCTTATCTGCAAGTGTTTTCGTTGCTCATTTAAATACCTAATAATAGTAACATTAGTATCAATTCGTGTCTCCTAGATTTAATCAATATATTATGTAATTTATGTCAGTTGGTATTCAGGTACTTATTTCATAAAATATAATACTTAATATGGAACATTTGTCTAAACACCTTATTTGGGCAATACGGATGGACATAAAACGTCATTAGTCATTAGTGTTAAGTGTTTTATTCATGTTTTCAAAATATCCGTTTATTCGGATACTTAATTCGCGGTTTAGTATTCGGATAATTTTGAATATTATTTTCGGAGGATATTCGGATAATTGAATATTCGGATTATTCGGATTGCAAACCCTAGGACCTTCCCACAATCATCCGGTAACGAAAGGGACTCCACTAGCTGATGCATAGACCACTCTGTTGGAACGCCACGAATAGGACCCATGCGGGTCACATTAAATGACGGAATAATTGCCTTATATTTGTTTTTTCCCAAGTCCAATTCAAAAAACGCATACGCTGATTCCGCCGAATTTAAATTCAATAGAAATGCGGTTACGACCAACACTCTTAATGCCAACCTTCACAATGTTTTTAAAAAACGTCCAATTTTGAAATAAATTAATTGGACGAATGGAGAGCCCCGCGGCTAAATCCGGCTCCACACGGGAGACATGCACAATGAATGGACCACGACAGTTCGGCGTATAACGTCTATTTTCCTCCCCTAAGTCAGGATCAGTATAGACTGCCGCATAGAGGAAGAAGGTGGATCCGACGTCATCGCAACTTTCCTAATGCTAGGCTCAGATGTCATGTCCACATTACTACGTTTGCGTGAATTTTGACTAGACTCGAAAATAGAGCCCTGAGTCGAATTAGTTTCAGAACAGGGAGGAGAACCAACTGCATCCATGAATCCGGAATTATCCGGACTCCCCTGTGAAGCATGGCTGCTCAAAGCTTCCATATTGGGGCAATGAGCGACCCGTAAACACCGTTACAGTTTAAAATTAACTACCTACATTTACCAATAATCTACAAATATATACAACTATTACTACAACTAGCTACAAATTCTGTAACCTAAACAGACTAAATGCCTAAATTTCATATTTCACCAAAAAATTACGTGTGTCAACCGCGCCTCTTAACAACAAAAAAACCTCGAAAATGTTAGGTCTGTCTAATGAAAGCTGAACCTGGGAAAAAGCGGCAAATTCAAAAAATCTTGATATGGTATTACCGATCAATGAAGGAATAAACGATATTGATACTTTTATTATTTTATTTATTTTGGTGGGCACAAAGGAAGAGGAAACGCGTACTATATTTTCATATATATTATTACGAGCGCTATATTTTGATGAAAAGCACTTTAGGTAAAATACGATGACAGTGACTGGAGCACATTTGGTTTTTCGAAATATATTTGACATGAAAATATAGTGATCTGCACGTGTAGCACAAGTTGTATTTTCTCGCTTGTCGCTCTGTGCGTCTCTATCGTAACAGACTAGATAGTAAGGGAGATCCGAGCGACAAACAAGTCACGAGCAACTTGTGCTAGTCGTGCTGTTGATAGATTTCATTGATACGAGAGGTTTTCGTCTGTGTCGCACACAGCATAATAAAACAATGATGATGAGGAATATTATATTCAACCTTTTTAATAAAGTAATTAGAGGTAACATTATTCTCATCACCCTTACACCTCTATCTAACGACAATTATATCTTGGAGAAGAAGCGCCGCAAGAAACTCCAGCAGATCATTTTTTCAATGACACTTGGTTCACTCAAGTTGGGAATAAGCTTCTCACGTAACCACTTATTGAAATTTGTGGCGTTCATGTCATGGTGATAGTCTGCTTTGATTGATTTTGTGCTAAACGTTAATAAAGCATTAGGCACAAAACCATCTTCTGATCCAGCGTGAACAATAATAAATCGTTTTCCAGCTGAGATATTGCCAACTACACCTTGGGTGGAAGGCCCCTGCCACGACTTTTTTGTTTTGTAGTTCTGGTGAACGTAAGTCTCATCCAGGTATATTATTTTTTTACCTTCAGCACGTTTTGATGCAATAGTCCTTAGGTAGCGGTGTCGCCAAGCTGCTATGTCAAAACGCTCAATAAGTATCGAACGTTGTTCAGTATTTTGTTTAAATTCGTATCCATTTGCCATTAGTATTCGGCGTAAAGTCTCAAGGCATCCGGTAAAACCGATGCTTTCTCTCAACTCTGCCAATAAGCATCTGAGTGTAGGCACTTGTTTTTTTACAATATAAAATTCATTTATTTTATTTCGGATAGCTTGGATGTCAAAGCTATCCAAATTAGACACCGTGGCCTTGTGAGGTCGCTTTTTTCCGGGAGTACTAAAGACACCGTTGTTTAATTTTCCCTCATTACTTATTCTTTTTAAAGATGAAACACTGATATCTGTAAGAAGAAAGAAAGTGTTAAATAAACAGAACACCATTTAGAAATACATTGTGTGGTTGCGCAGTACAGCCCCATTGTACAGTCCGACAGCCCTAAAAACATTTGGGTTTAGGTGAAATGAAATTGCATCGGTGAGGTTCTAATCGCAACGGTTTAAGAACAAGGAAGACTCATATAACCCGAACATCTTTTATATCTGGCCGATCAAAAATGACATTAAATAAATAGATAAGGTACTAAAGTGTACACATATTTATGAAATCGACTGTACAGTGTACATTTGGTTCATAAACAACAAAATGCTGTTTGCTCCGCACACAGAAAATACATATCAAATAATATGTTTATGATATCTTTTAACTAAACACCTCCTTATTGTTTTATTGAAACTATGAGTGTCAGTTACATTAATCATCTGTCTATTAAATTAATTTAATAAAATTGTGAATGCTAAGAGATTCAACATGATATAGGGACAGACAATAGGTACCTACACCTATTATATAGGGAAAGACAATGATAATTTTAGTAATTACCGGTCATTGAAGATACTTCTTCCAAATATTTCGTCTGAGTCTGGCAGGCTAACTCAGTTTCCTCAACCTCTTTCAGCTGCTTTACGTTTTCCAGCACACTTTTGTCAACGTGCACGTCCAGGTTTTCTGAAACGAATTTATTTTCGTTTAATTTCTTAATCTCATCGTATAATAGACAGAAAAAGGTAAATTAAACTTAGGATTGCACATAGAGAAATAAGAAGTATCAAAATGAACATGCCGTACTAAAGCCGTACTAACCTATAAATTTGGTCACCGTAACTAAACAATTAATTTTTTGCATCAATAATGCTTTTTCATCACACTTGCTCGTAAATGGTGTTATTCCATGCCTGTATACAGAAGGACAATGGCCTAAATTGTTCCCGCGGGAATTATGGCGAGTTTGTCATCCCTAGGGAGTAATGACTTTCTTTTTAAAATTTGCAACTCTTTCGTACATAATTTCTGACTAAGGAGGTTTAATTTTCAGCCAAAAATTAAATCGGTTTCTAATTTCATCTTTAAAAATTAGCTATAGACTAACTTACATTACACAAAACCTATATGCTTCATTAAACTTCATTATTTTTATACCTATTTCAAGTTTATATCAACATTTATCATTAATTTTAGTAATTATACATTTTTACCAAATTGGCTAAATCTGGCTCGAATCCAGGTCTAAACTAAACGCAGTGTCTGTGGTCACAAAAAAAAAATCGTTTCCATTGACGTTCCCGTCCGTCAAAAGTTATTACTTTATATTTTGCAGAGTTAAAGTGTTTTCTCTTTGTTTTTTTCCTCGCAAATGTGATGAAAACCATTGTGTGTATCACAGGCAGTAAGGGGATTACTAACTCGAGTCATTAAAAGCCCTCCGCCTTCGGCGTCGGGCTTCTAACACTCTCGTTAGTAATTCCCTTCATACTACCCTTGATGCACAATGTACTATTCTTTCTTCTTGTTTTTCTTTGTACTTCTGTATAATAGTATACAGAATCTCCCGGACACCGCCTCTTATCGTCGACGGCATGATTACTCCGTATTTTTATCAATTTAGATCTCGAATTGACAAGTTTCTAACAACAACAAAGTCCAAACGTCATATTAAATAGTGTTGCCAGACTCGTCAGCCAAGAAAAATCCAGGTTCAGCTTTCATTAGACAGACTCTAGGTCATAATTAAACAAAACACATACCAATGACAATTTGAAACTGACTTAACAGCTCAACAGCCACTTAGCGCCGATTTACTTATGGCGACGGCGGTAGTTTATGATGTGAGGCTGGTGACAAAAGGTGGGTTTAAGTACAGTACAGTATACCTTCGGAAGAGTTTTTACAAGCTTTTATTGACTTGCAATGTATGTATGTATGTATGATCGGGTCAAATCTTGCAAGTTAAACTTAACCCACTTCCCGTTAACGGAATGGGCTGAAATTTGGACCACGTAGGTATGTAAACCCGATGACAATGCAATATTATGGTATTTAAGAGGTGATCTGATGATGGAGTCGGAAGGTGGCGACAGGATCTCCGCTATTCTTAACGTAGACTTAACGAGTGTTAGGACTCAATATAGTTTTGGTCTTGAAGAGCAGACAAAGATTTTGCAAAAAAAATACAGTCGGCAGCAAAAGCTTGTCCAAACATTAAAATATTGACAGAAACTTATTTTTCTATGAAGTTATAGGGCCGTGGCCCCCGCTGGGGGTGCCCCTTAAAATCTCGACAAACTTTTCATCGAATATCATTTCATCGAAAACGATTTATAGAATATTTAGTATAAATATTATCTCTTGTAATATTTTGGCTTCACCGACTATTCATTATAAATTAAAACAATTATTAGAACAACGGTACAAGGATTTTTAAATGCTTAAAAATATATTTCATAAACTATTCAAGAGACACAACAACTCAATATTACTAAAAACTAGTTTGAATTGCAACACATTGTTATGCGACAGAGTACACATAGGTGCGACGACGAGCGAAGCGAGGAGGAGTGTGTTAGGTGAACTGCGACCTAACAGCGCGCGAAGCCAAGCGAGCGAAGCCGAGCGAGCGAAGCGAGCGTGCCGCGGCAGCGGCCGGCGAGCGTCAGAACCGATTTGTTTTATTTCTAAATAATATATTGGATAATAAAGTATGAAATAAAAATCTGTCCCTTAAAGTATATATTTAATAATATTTATAAACATTAAAAATCGGTGTTTGAAAAATACATCATTTAATTGTTCGATGTAAAGAATATTCGATCAAATGAAAATAAGCGAAACGTTGACTTTGAACTGAAATTCGATTAAACGTTTGTCGATATTTCAAGGGTAAACCCCCCGCTGGACATCCGTCTGTCCATCAGCGAACTGTATCTCTTGAACCGTAATAGGTACAGTGAATTTTTTCAAAACGGTGTTTCTATTACCGATATAACAACAAGTAATAAAAATAAAATGGAAATTAAAGGGGTCCCAAAGAAGAATGGTACGACACCCTTCGTGTGCGGCTCCGACTCGCACTTGACCGGTTTTTTATAATAAATAACCTACTTACAAAACATATCGGTGCACTAGCCCCCACGTCTACACAACGTGAATACCAACTCGTCAATGGATTGCTACTTGCTAGTTAGGAGCGCTTAGTGCGGAGAAACTGTATTTTGTATAAGAATTGTGCAACTTTATATTCTTGTTTCTGAAGTCGCTATTTGAGAAGCTTAGAATCGGATTGCCTTTGATTAGGGAGGGGAGGAATGATGTCAATCATTCGTTTACTCGATTTTTTTTGGTTGGTACCTACCTACCAATGAAAATACGGCATTAAGTTTTGACATTGCAGGTTCCGGCACCTGGACACGATGGTGCGGCTGAAGTCCCCGGGCGGCGCGCGGCGCGGCTCGTCCCCGGGCGCGTCGCCCGAGCGCCGCGCGCCCTCGCCGCAGCACCCGCCCCACCATTGACCCACACGCTTCCCACCACCACTATAACACTACCAATAAACTACTCCAGCATTCATCATGTTTCATTCACTTACTAAATATATTTTATGTTAGTGTAGTAGACATTTTTATTTTATTACAACGCACCTTACACGCTAATTAGTTGTACTTTATTCCAAATAACTTACCCTAAAATCACCGTTAATTCAAAATGATTTGTAGCATAACCATCACAGAATGAGGTATTGCCACTTCTGGAAGTAATTTGTAGGGGAAGCTATGGATAGTAACATATTTACTAGTGATGCCGTTAATATAATACGAAACATTCACGAATTCGACCGTCTAGTTTAACGATATTTGGAATAGTGTACATTAGTTATTTGTGCAGAATTCACAAAATTCCTCTCTTATTAAATATATTTCACGCACCCATACAGTCCTACGATAGCGACGACGCAGTCGCTAGTCTAGACGAGAATCATCTAAAATTTGTAAATTATTCATCAATGTCAATAAATCACTGACATGTTCCACGCAGATAAACGTATTCAGTGTGCGCACTCTTTTCGTACGACCCGCATTGTACGTATACGTACGACAGGAATTTGTGTCCAATATGCGACCGGCCTTAACCCTTAAACGCATGATTAATTTATTTTGGTCAAAAAGGAAACATATTTAGTGTGCTGTTTATAGGTAATATTTTTCGATTTATTTGTTATATAGGTACGGTGCACCCTTCACCGTACATTTAAGGGATAAAAATATGTAATGTTGTGTAAGATCTGGCCAATGCGACTGTTGCTGAAGATCAAGAGGTTACAGTGCAATTATCATTAGTTTTCGCCTGTCTATTGCTATTATATTACACTTGCTGTCCCATCTGACAGTACCGTAGCCATTCGCGTTTCTGAAAAACCAATAATAGTCATAGACATACTGTACGGTCACAGACGTTCATTTCCTACATATTTCAAAGAAAATCTGCTTTAAGATGTCATTGTCATTAGAGATGCTAAGTCATTTGCAATGATTAAAGAAACTATAGGCCATTTGCAACGTCAAAAGATGGCGGCTGTGTAATTTGTTTTAGTTTTTATTTTTGTGTATTTAGGTGTTCAAAGTTCTTTTTTGTTAGTGATTTGTACTTTTAATGCCTTTGTGTTGCACAGTGATAGAAGACTTGGACTTATTTCGTGTATCCTGGCATCTTACTTCTCGTTTCAAGTGGACTCGCAGTGGTACAGAGGTTAAAACTATCTTGGCCTCTGTCCTACATATCACCGTACAACGTTGCCACCAATCTTCCTAGAGAAGATTGGATTGTGTTTTATTACTATATTGATTTATACTTAATTATACTTGACACTGGCGAAATCACATCATAGTGGAAACGCCATATTCCCCCGGTAGTAGCTGTCCAAGTCGCCGCGGGGCAAAGAAAAAAAAAAAAAAAACTATAGTCCAAGGTCATTTGTAATTGATAGGAAACTCAAGCTTATTGCTGTAATATGTCAGATTGACTTTGGAAGTAAGGTGGGTGCAAAGATCTTTCATATACTACTAGATCGTGCACCGAAAAAAAATGTTTAGCTATTATGAGATCTGTCTTCATACACTTAGGGTAGCTATTTCCTTATAAGTGGTAGCTAGACAAAAGCCGGTCCTGGCGAGAGGGCTCCCGCTGGTAGTGTGTCCTTGTCTGACGTCTTGCTAGCTCGATTAATCATTGGGTTTGATAGAAATGGTAGAAATTTTTATATTTTTCTTTTTTATGATTTACCAAAATGAATGATTCATAAACTTTGAAACGTATTTAAATATTATACAGTTCCTATAATTAATAATCAATTCGTTGTATTTTAATAATAATTCATTAATACTGAGTAAGAGTAGTACTCAAATGTTTGGGCCTGGTAATACTAAATATAAGATGGCGGTTTGCTCATTGAGTTATTTGAACTTGTTTTGTTGAGTTTTGTGGATAAGTTCTAGAATATGGTGAATTCTTGTTGTGTGACAGGGTGCAACAATGAATCATATCCTGGTAGGCGCTTTTCTTTCCACGGGTAAGTAAATCAAATCATTTAATGTAAAAAAATACACAAAAACAACAATCGTATTCTTTAGGATAACCATGAATTTTGTTGATCAAAGCTTTTTTACAATCTCGTTGTAGTAGGTAGAGTCTGGCAAACGAAAGCTGTCCACAAAAAAGGGCGGCAATTCAAAAATCAGCAGCTGGATAAGCTGGATTAGGCGATACTAAACGTAGTTGATATTATTTTATTTGTCAGAAATGTTAAATGATTGTTTCTATCTTTCAACTATATATATTTACAATAAATTAGGTAGGTTAAGGTAGATAGCGTAGTTAGTTAGCATCAATATATCAGGATACTTACACAATCGTTTTTACAAGCAATTTATCCCGTGTTCTGTTTGGTCATGGTCACCTCATTAGAAAGGGACACACTACCAACGGAAGCCCTCTCGCTCGGACCGGTTTTTGCGCCGTAGTACACAGTCTAGTAGTATAAAAGGTCTTTGGGTGGGTGACAAATGTAATTATTTGACTGTACATTCTATTATTATTGATGTTATTTTATGTGTTGAAGGCAGGAACACTAAACTCGTCACAATTACAAACTACCTTAAAACCACATTAACCATCAATCTGAAAAGCATAGAGCTTTCAGAATGGATTTATCAGGGTTAAATTACAAACCATAACACTTTACATTGGTGGGAATTTGTGTATTGCACTTTGTACAAACAAAACAAGATTCAAGTTAACTATGCGATATTGTGTGTTCTGATTTGGCCATCCCAAGCTGAAGAGTGGAGAGCATTCTTGTCTTCGAGGTCCCAAGCCACTCCCCTCACGTAATTGCTATGCAAGTGCCGGTCATGGTATATCACTCTTGACTTGTTGTTTGCAACTTTGTCACACACAGTGACTATTTTGTTGTCACAGCACACTGCTATTCTTCCATTACTGAAAAGAGGAATTACATACTTTATAGGCCTATTACATTGATAACTGACATATTCATTCTGGAATTTAAAGCTCATGAAATATTGTGTTAAATACACTACCAGAATGACTTTTACGTAGACAGCATATTACCTAGACCAATTTCTCACGTACACCCTTTGACATAGCAATACAGACATCTTACACGATAATCTGTATTAGTTATATGTGGATTATGTAGTAGACTGTACTTGACCTACATTTATAGTAACTCTTATGCTTTACACAGCTTGTTCAGTTGGTTTTTTGTCCCGTGAAAAACAAATAAATAACTTAAACAGACAACCCAACCAAATCAGATAAATCCTTTCAGACAGGTTCTGTTATTCAGTGCCTACCTTAATAAGGTGGTTTATCATAAGAAATAATTACCGGTGAAAGGTATATGTTTTCATCTTTTCAAGTACTGTGGCTTTTGCAGACTAAAGTACAACAATTCAGGTCACGTCTACGAATCCTACGAAAACACATTGCACTTCTATGTTGCACTTTTATCAACTTGAACTTCGAAGTTTGTCAGAGTGACACTAGGTCTAAATTGAAGTACCCCGACAATGTAACATAGAACCCTATTATATTGGGGCAGTGACATAAACTTAAACACAAACAACAAACAATAAAATAGTTAAAAGCAACAATTGATTCCATTTTTTGACAAACAAAATCAGACCTAAAAACATATATGCAAGGTAAGATAGAATGTAAAGAGACCGACTTCTTATTTATATGTATTTCCGTACAAATGCTTCTCTGCTACTTGCTCACACATTTCTAGCATGAACGTTGCGGATATTCGCATCCGAGTCCACAAACACGGAACTTTCACATTCTGCAAATATAGATGCCACCGCATCCACCTATGTGGATCTGTGCAAGTGCTTAATTAACAAAGCCAAGCGGGAGGGTGTGCTTGTGGGTGTTACTTGAGTACTTTTTTTTATAAGTTATTGCAATTAATTTTGCATGAATATAATAAAACTAAATCTCAACAATCTGCATCCGCAACCTCCCTGATTTGTACTATAATAGAATTATAAATCTCACTTAAGTACTTGATGAGTGGGGACGCCGCCGAGGCAGGCGGGCGGTCGAGTGGCTCTCCATTCATTCCGCCCAAGTACTTACTCTGGGTGCACCGCCAGTTTATGCACGGGAGCTGGGAAGTCGCAGAGAATAGTCTCCGAGCCGGGATGCCGCACGTCCACGATGCGGAGCGCCCCCGCGTCGTCGCCGTACACCAGCTGGTTTTCCTCAACCCATTGTAAACAACGAATCCCACAGTCATTTTTTACTAAATCTGTAAAAACATTTTTAATTTAAATCTAATCCACATAGAATGTGAATTGTATAAACTCATAAGGTAAAAGATTGAATATGCGCAATATTATGTGTGTGTGGGTGTGTGCTTGTGCATGTATGTGTGTATGTGTGTATGTGTGTGTGTGTGTGTCTGTGTGTCTGTGTGTGCCTTTAAAACGTACCGAGAACTGGTTTGTCTATATTGTCATCCCATAAACTTATGTACATGTCTAATGAGCTTGTGGCAAAGCTGGTGCTGGAGTTGGGCCTCACCGCCACACCAGACACGGCAGCACTGTGTGCTAAACTATAATTTCTTATACATATCATATCTGGAAGGTCCCAAACCTGGAATAACAAAAAATAAACAGTATTTAATCCCTGATTACTTCATAAATTCAAGTTATGTTTGGAAAGGTCAGAGTTAAAAGAATATTAATTAATATTGTCTGCAACTTCACCATAGTTCCCTATTGGAATTCGTAATTTATGAAGTGAAAAAAACACTGGCTAGTAAATACATATATGCATATGAGGTAATCTCTACAGTTGTTGATCGAATATGAGATCAAAATCTGACAATTCCCATCTTGATTTTTTAGTTATTTTAACATTATTTCATAAAAACATGAATGAGAACTCATGTAACCAGTAATATTAAGGTAAATTGATAAAAATACCTACTGTAAAAACAAAATGCAGTAATCACAGGGAATGGGTGCCCATTAAGGTTAGGATTTTGATCTCGAATTTGATCACCAACTATAGAACTACAAATCTGATTATAAAACTAACAATGTTATACAAGTGTTGTTTTTCCCCTTATATAAGACTACACATGCAGATTTATAAAAATGTACTAATTTTACCCATTATGAAAACAAAGTTAAGTAAACTTACAATAAACAAAGTTATTAATTCAATTCATCTTTTAAAAAAATAAGAGAACATCCTTTAAAATTAAACCAAATGTCAGCCTACCTTAATGTGACCATCTGCGCCTACTGTTACATATTGCTTTTCAGGCTCGAGGCAATCAACAGCCATGACCATGTTATCATGCTCCGACACAGTCACCTCCTCCTTCCATTGCTTCCACGCATCATCTTGATTAATGCTCCAAATGCTGATTGAACCACTGTCATCACAAGTTAAAACCTGTAAAGAAATGTTAATATCTGTCAACCACTTGGCGAAGTTTATATATTGTTATACATTTATTTATTCCTAACATTTACCTTAGAAGAACTACCAACAAAGCATCCATCAGCAGAACCATAGTCTAGTTGAATATTTCTCATAGATTTGGGACTGATGTCTTGTGCCTCTGAGGTACTATTGAAGATGGCTGCTCCTCCACTCCAATAACGACCGGTTAACTCCGAACAGCCTACAAGAACGCTGCCATCTGCCAAGCGTAAAATAAAATTTGAAATCGTACCTACTATGAATTTCTAATAAATAAGAGTAGGAAAAGAAAGTTACCTGGATGAAGTCTAATATAATCTAGATAGGAAGGAGCTTCATTTCCCGTTGTATCAGTCCTGTAAACTTCAGCATTGAGGTGTGGTGGCACAATCTTGTTACTATTCTCCATTATACGATATCAAAGTCTACTCTGACTAACGCAATGCAACAGATTTGAACTGTGTATGGATACCCGCATATATTAATTAGTTTTGTCAGTAAGATAAGACAGATTTTCATTAAGAAATGAGATAACCACAAACCGTTAACCGTACAATAATAACACATGCACAGATTATTAAGGTGTCTAATTGGACATTGTACAGATGGACTTGTCAATCTTTTTTTTTAAATAGCTATAGCGCGCTTCTGATGACATATATTAGGCGTCTTCGTAGTGATTATACAGGGTGTTAGGCAGAAGGTTGGACAAACTTCAGGGACTAACTCTGTAGGTCATACTCATCAACTTTTATTATGGGACCAACATCCAAAATTGCGAAAAAAAAACAGCTTTTCCAAACAAACTTTGAGATCTAAACAGCCGAAATGTATGGAACAGGTGTTTTTTTTTCGCAATTTTGGATGTTGGTCCCATAATAAAAGTTGATGAGTATGACCTACAGAGTTAGTCCCTGAAGTTTGTCCAACCTTCTGCCTAACACCCTGTATTCTCTTTGGGCGTCTTCTTCTGTTAGACATTTTGGTTCCTGCAAGATTTCAATAGTACATTACTTAACAAGGGCTGTAAAAGAAAGAAAGCCCGAAATCGCAGGTATTTGAGACCCGAGCCGTAGGCGAGGGTTGTAAATATGCGATAGAGGGCTTTCTTTTTTACTGCCCGTGATGAGTACACAATTTTACGTCTTCACCTGGCCACAATGCGAGTTTTACCGTGCGCGCAGCGTGCGATAAAACTCACATTATGGCCAGGTGTTACGTAAACAATATTATGCTGGCTCACCGTACATTCGTCCAAACCAAGCGATCTTCAAACCGATGCACTACACGAACGTCCTGTCCAACTCGTGTTCATAAAAAATAATGGTTTAATTCGATTTTAATTAGACAAGTAAGTAATGGATCCTTTTCAGAGTAGTTTAGTAATCTAAGCTGTTTATGAACTATTATTTTGACTTCTTTTGGAGCACCCTTATGGTGTTACGAGTTCATGTTTCAAAAAAGTCGAATTTATACTTTACTTAAATGTAATTCCCTAAAACCCGGTACGCGGCTCTTTCTCCGCACATTCTAGTACTGTTTTTATGTATGAAACTTACATTCAGGGGCACGTTTTATAAAGCTACAAGTTACAATTTACAGGTCTAAACTGGCCACACTGTTCAAATGGCTGGTCGTCATTGGTCGAGTTTGTATCAAATAGAAACGTGTAACCTGTAAATTGTAAGTTGTAGCTTTAGTCGCGAAAAGAAGCGAAATGCAGCGAAAAATTGACCTCGAAATTATCATGCGTCTGTGCGTCGCGTATCATGAGACTAGACTTAGATGAAACATTCAGCAAAAATGATGATTGATGAGATTTCACCCAGATTCGGAGGAAAATTTCGAGAGATAGTGCAGTTATAGATCGGTTAAACATCCAAGTTCGGAGTTTGCTGTTGGACATAAAGTAATGCAGTGAATGCATCGGAAAAATACAAATACCATGTTTAAGCCTTAGGTATAAGCGTAAGTTTCATGCGTCGAGGGAGATGGTATGGAGATGAATAAACCAAAGTCTACTATTGTATACTGGGATTCATGGTTCATTATATCCCAGTATACAATAGTAGTCTTTGGTTCATACATAAGACTTGGCTGCATGGGCTGTGTTCCCTTTGTTAAAAACCGTCTGCATGTTTGAAAAAATATATTTGAAAGATACAGTTGTCACAGTAGAACCAAAAACAAGAAGAAGAATACAAATCAATATAAAAGAATATAGATTGTTAAAACCTTCTTCTTAACATTCCCTCCCTTCTTCACTGAAGTCCTATTGGTTCCATTAAGAGGAGCAGCCTCGGCTTGTATAGAGGCTTAGTCATAATGTCAGCTACGTTTTTATCCGATGACACCTTCTTCGCCAGTATGTTGCAATCATTTTGCATTAAACATTCTCGAAGGAAGAAGTGCCGCCTCTGAACGTGCATGTGTTTGGTCTGATGGTGCCTCTCTATAGGGTTCTTGCTGAGTTTTAGCGCAGACTCACTATCAATCAGCAACTCTACAGTTTGCTCATCCATAACCATGTCCTCAATAATTCGTTTCAGCCACAGTAGTTCGCGCGTAGCTTCACTTGCAGCTACAATTTCTGCTTCGCTTGATGATAGCGCTACTGTTTTCTGGCGCAGGCTTCGCCAGGAAATAGCTCCGCTAGAATACAGGCATACCAATCCTGATGTGGACCGTCCTGTAGTTGGGTCACCTCCAAGATCAGCATCTGTGTACATTACAATGGGTTTATTGTCACCTTTGTATGTAATACCGTACTCCTTTGTGCCTTGAATGTAACGCAGTATTCTTTTGACCCTTATTATGTCTGCATCTGTAGGACTCTGCAGGGTTCTTGACACTACTCCAACTGCGTAAGCAATATCGGGTCTTGTGCCTACCATTAAATACGACAAGGCACCTACTGCTTCACGGTATGGGAACTGTTGACGATTCTCAGTTGTGGCCGTTGCTCTTTGCATGTCCTTCACAATCGGAGTTGGTGCGGGTTTGCTGTTCATCATGCCAAATCGTTGCAATACTTTTTTCGCGTATGCTTTCTGATCAATTTTGATAGATCCATCTATATTGCATTTTATTTCTACACCAAGAAAATATGACGCGGGCTTAGTGGTGATTTTAAATCTCTCTCTGAGCTCTTCATACAAATCTTCCACTCCCTTCTCGTCAGATGCAGCAACCAATCCGTCATCGACATATAAGGTTATAATGACCTTTCTCCCACCTTTTTCTCTGGTAAACAGGCACGGATCTGCAGAACTTTGTTTGAAACCTATTTTTAATATGTGTTCGGTAATGCAAGCGTTCCAGCATCTCGGTGCTTGTTTTAGTCCGTACAGACTTTTCTTGAGTTTACACACCATATTAGGGTCTTCATCAGTCAGCCCTTCAGGAGGCTTCATGTATATTTCCTCGTTTAAGGTGCCATAGAGAAACGCAGTTGACACATCAAATTGTCCTAATTTCATTTTCTCTTTTGCGGCCACACTTAATAAAGCTCTAATAGTGCTTGCCTTAGCAACTGGGCTAAATGTTTCATAATAGTTGAGTCCTTTCTTTTGAGTGAATCCTTTGATTACCAAACGCGCTTTGTATCTCTCGATAGTGCCGTCGGGTTTGGTCTTAACCTTGTAGATCCATTTACATGGGATTGCTTTCCTATTCTTAGGCAATGATACCATTTCCCACGTATCATTCTCCTTAAGAGAGTTCAGCTCATGTCCCATAGCTTCAAGCCATTTGTTCTTGTCAGGATGAAGCATGGCATCTTTAAACGTCTTTGGTTCTGAATTTGCTTGCACTATATTTTCAGCAACATTCATTACATAGTCGTTGAACCTAGAGGGGAGTTTAATGTTATCTCTCTGTCTCAGTGTTCTGAGACCTTCTGCTTCTACTTCATGAGCAGAGAGATAATCATCACTTTCTAACTCAGTGTCAACTTCTCGCTGCGAATCAAAAGACTTGTTAAAGACGTTTTCTTCATCAGAGCAGGATTTGTTATTTTCATAGTCGTGAACTGTTTCTTCTTTAGATTGGTCTTCTACAGATGTCGACGGTAATGGATCTTCCTGTGGGGGCTGTAAAATAATTTCATTTATAGGTGTGAGAGTCCTCTCTTTAAATGAAACGTCTCTTGACCTTACTAATGTGTTATTTTCTTTGCACCAAATCCTGTATCCATCGTCGTTATCGTAGCCAATCAAAACTCCTTTCACTGCTTTCTTGTCCATTTTCTTTCTGTTGCATTTTGGGATATGAGAGTAACAAGTGCTTCCAATGATTCGTAAATGCTTGATATTCGGTTTCTTACCAAACCAAAGTTCATATGGCGACTTATCTTGCTGTGTAGGACCAGTTCGGTTTAAAATGTAAGAAGCTGTATTTACTAGTTCAGCCCACAAGCCTTGAGGCAGTGTCTCTTCTTGTGCATACATCATGGTTCTTGCACATTCTACCAGTGTCCTGTTGTCACGCTCACAGCAACCATTCTGTTCCGGAGTGTATGGCATTGTAAGTCTTTGCCGAGATCCATTTTTGCGTAAGATCCCTCTTACCTTTTCATTGTCAAACTCGCCTCCATTGTCACTGAGTATCTCTTTCACATTATGTCCAGTTGTCTTTGTCTCTGCCAACATTTGCTCAAGTTTCTCATGTACCTCTCCCTTTTCCTTCATAAAATAGACTTGACGAAATTTAGTGTAGTCGTCTTTAAACAGTACGAAGTATCTATACTTTGCGAATGAAAATCTAAAAGGGCCACATACGTCGGTATGTATAAGCTCTCCTGGGTATGTTGCTCGCTCTCGTGTGCCAAATTTGTGTCGATGGGCTTTACCAAATACGCATCCTTCACATAACTCAGAATCCAATTTCAGCTTTATGCCTAGCTCTTTCTCTATTACCTTTTTGACATGTGCTTTATTCTGATGTCCCAGACGTTCATGATATAATTGCATCATATTGGAGTCATCTAAAAGATTGATTTCATGCGGTCCTTTAACGTTTGTAGCAATAAGTTTGTACAAGCCTCCATGCGCATTTCTTTTCCCAATCAATAGATCTCGACCTCCTTCAAATTTTATTATACACTCCTCGGTTCGAGACTCAAACACAGTGTTTAGTAATCTGTCTTGAGCTGACAGTACCGAAAATAAGTTTTTCTTAATTGAAGGTATGAACCATACATCGTTTAGGGTTATTAGCTCCTTTGTTCCTCGTACATCAGCCTCTATTTCAAGATTTCCTTTACCAATTGCCTGAACCGCTGTGCCGTTTGCAGTTGTCACAGTATGAGAACCAGTGAAGTATTCAAAGGTCTTAAACAGATCGCTTCTATTAGTGACGTGACTAGTCGCGCCGTTGTCAACGTACCAGTTCTCGCTGTCTTTATCTGCTGTGTTACAGTAAAATGGGGTGAATAGAGATTCGCAGGGTGAATAGAAATACAGCCTAAAATAAAGCATATTCTACTAATTAAAAGACTGAGATTTTAATGTATTTTTCTAATAGACTTGTCAATGTAATACTTGTTCTTATTAGTAACAAGTCATGACTTATTTTGTATTGTATTTCTATTCACCCCGCGAATCTCTATTCACCCCATTTTACGGTACTGTCAAGTGCCATCAGATTCATGTTGATATTGGATGCACATTGAGGCGAAGTAGGTTTCTGTTTAGGTGGTCTTCCATCTGCTTTCCATTTGGAGCAAGTTTTGACTCTATGTCCGAGATCTCCACAGTAGGTAATTACACTTGGTCTTGTAGTCCTTGTCCTTTCTCTTCTCTTTCGACTTCATAACTGTCAGTGCTTCAACCTTCGTGTTATTATCAATAACATTCGTTAAAGCTCGTTCGTGAGTACATAACTGCGTTGTGAGATTTTCAATATTTCGATCACTCTTATTCATTAATAGCCAGCTAGATTTAAAACTGAAATACTGCTCAGGAAGTGTATCTAGTATTTTACATATCAATAAAATCTCTGGAAGATCATTTCCTTCTATTTCGGTGTTCAAATCATACCATAAATTTTTGAGAGACGAAATATGTGTGGCCATATCATGCTCCTCGCTTTTCTGGTAGCGGAAGAACCTCATACAGAGATCGTAACTCCTGTCTTCCTTTACTCCGTCATAAAGCCTGTGAAGCTCTTTCCACATCTCGCTTGACGTTTCGCATCGCATCACTTTTTGCAATGTCTCTTCTGTCATGTTTGTCGTAAGAATTAATAGGGCTTGACTGTCAGATTTTTCAATTTTTTCCATGTCAGACTTATATTTTGCTAACTCTTCGGCTGTAGACTTTACGCCGGGATGAGTGGGCCTTAATTTTCCTTCTATTGCTTCTAGCGACCCTGGAGTACTCTTTAGTAACAACTTTACCTTGTATCTCCATGTTTGCCAGTTAGCGGAACCGTCGAGCCGACCGATCTCGATTTTCATGCCTGACGCTAGTGACGATTGCATGATCGAGAGCTCTATTTTTCTCGCTATTGCAATAAACTTAGGATTATTATAACTTATTATTGCTCTGCTACCATGTTAAAAACCGTCTGCATGTTTGAAAAAATATATTTGAAAGATACAGTTGTCACAGTAGAACCAAAAACAAGAAGAAGAATACAAATCAATATAAAAGAATATAGATTGTTAAAACCTTCTTCTTAACACCCTTAGCCTTCCCCATGGGGGGTAAATTAAACCAAAAAAAGAAAATCTTTGATTCATTAACTGACAATACTGACATTAGTGACAGGCACACTGACAGCTGCTCACAATCAATCACACGAGTTTGCTTAGCACGGAATAATAAAATTATAGGTTTTATTGTTGAGGTGAGGTGAGGTACGTATTAAAGAATTATTATATTATTAATATTATATACGACGTGACCGCCAATAGCGCCAAGCGTTATAGCTTTCTGGCATTGTTTTAATATCTTTGCCAATATCGGATATGAATCCAATGATTTCTGTCTTACAACTGTGAACATTGTTTAATAGGTTTTTATTCTATTAGCAACTACTTACCATCTTGAAACTGACTAAATAAAGTTCTGATTACAGAATTGTAATAATTTGTAGATTATCAGTTAGTTATACTGGGTATACAAAGTATATAACTGGAATAATTCAGCATCATGGCTAGAATGGAACTATTACAAACTGTGACCGGTCATAAGGGTATCGTCTGGAATGTATCATGGCACCCTCTTGGTAAAATATTCGCATCTTGTGGAGAGGACAAAACAATTAAATTGTGGAGTAAAGATGGACAGGAATGGGCCATAAAGACAGTTTTAGTTGATGGGCATCAACGAACTATTAGAGAAGTAGCATGGTCACCCTGTGGGAACTTCCTCGCTTCAGGCAGTTTTGATGCAACTACTGCTATATGGGATAAAAAAAGTGGTGCGTACTATTTAATCTAATATTACCTTCTTCATTTTCTTCAAGTGGCTCTCCAACTAATAATATAGCACTGAGATAACTTCCTTTATGATGGTATTTTTATTGATTCAATAACATCCTGTTTCATCAGGTCAGTTTGAATGCAATGCAACATTGGAAGGACATGAAAATGAAGTAAAGAGTGTGGCTTGGTCTCAATCTGGGCAACTGTTGGCTACATGTGGGAGAGACAAATCTGTCTGGGTCTGGGAGGTCGCTGGAGATGATGAATATGAATGCGCTTCCGTTCTCAATGCTCATAATCAAGATGTCAAGAAAGTTAGTACCTTGTTAAATCCAATAAAACTATAGATTAGGAAGAAGTGATGAATGTTAAAATTTATTATTTTTGTAGGTGGCTTGGCACCCAACATTAGACATCCTGGCTTCAGCATCCTATGATAACACTGTTAAGATGTACAAAGAGGATCCAGTGGACAATGACTGGTCATGTGTAGCAACCCTGCAGTCACATGAATCTACAGTGTGGAGCCTTACATTTGACAAAACTGGAGAGAGACTAGCCACATGCAGTGATGATCAAACTGTGAAAATATGGAAGGAGTATAAACCAGACAACCAGGAAGGAGTGATGGTCACAGACAGAGACTCTGTATGGAAATGTGTATGCACTTTGTCAGGGTTCCATACAAGATGTGTTTATGATATTGCATGGTGCCACAAAACTGGCTTGATAGCCACTGCATGTGGTGATGACATCATAAGAATATTCAAAGAGGCTGAGGATTCAGACCCAAATGCACCAACATTTGATTTAGTGTGCACCAAACTGAATGCCCATGCACAAGATGTGAACTGCGTGGCTTGGAATCCAACTGGGAACCAAGAGATGCTATCTTGTAGTGATGATGGTGAAATAAGGATATGGAAGGTGTCTGACTAGTGAAAGTGGTGATTTAATGTTTAGTTCTAAGTTCAATTGTATGATCAATGTAATTGTTAAGACATTAGAGTTGATGTATAAATACAATAAATTATATTTGTTATTGGTTTATACTTTTGTTGTTATATTTTGGGTTCTTCCTATGTACATTTTAAAAGGTAACAGAGGTGCACCTAATATTTAACTAAAATAAATATTTTGTATTGAAGGATGAATAATAATTCTCATGTGTCTTTCCAGGGTATTGATATCTGATGCTTTTAAAATTGGGAAAACACTGTATTGGAAAAATATCAATATACAGAAAACTATATTCTGTTTCAACTTCTATCAGGATGTCAGTAGGAGAAAATTCAGGAGTTAACTTACATAAGGTGGTGTCTGTTTTGGAAGATTTTGCACCGAAAAACCTTGCAGAGAGCTGGGATAACACTGGTTTGCTTGTAGAGCCATATACTTCTAGGTAAAGCAAAATAATTTTATTTCTCAAATCTACCTATTTTAAGTGAATGTAAAAGCTTTGAGGCAATCATGTCTATTAATTATTGTTTTCAGGAATGTTACAAAGCTGTTATTAACAAATGACCTGACAGAAGATGTTGCTATTGAGGCAGAGAAACAAGGATGTGAAATGATTGTGGCTTACCATCCTCCAATATTTGCACCATTAAAATCAGTCAACCAGAGGTAGAAATTCATGTTGTCACTAAAGTCTACAACTCATCATAAACGCACAATAGCTAAAGTGTGCTTGAAATATGATCTGTCCTTATCTCTCATGACCAGAGATTGGACAAGTTGGGTTGGCTTGTCGATCTCTGGTTATGACATTTGAATTTGACACAAAGGGACACAGAATACTTTCACTAAAATAGGTTTATTGAGAGTTTTTAAATAGGGTTTTCAAGCCACCACGGCGCGGCGGGGACAGCTTCAAATTCGGCGCATCGTCATTGATTGAAAACAACAAAAAGTACTGTACTTGAAAATCAATTGTTAAAATATTATTTCAGAGCATGGAAGCAACGCATCGTATCCTTTCTACTGGAGAAGCGCATATCTTTGTATTCTCCTCATACGAGTTGGGACTGCGTGCGCGGCGGCGTCAACGACTGGCTGGCGTCAGCATTTCCTGTGAGGGAGTCCAAGCCAATTACTCCAGGGGTTGATCCCAACTTTGGAGCTGGAAGGTAATATGATAATGAGAAAAAGGGATATTAGTTACGTGACATGCGCAGTAACTTGTTTGAATGTCGGTGAGCGTCATCGTAGTTTCCAAACGGATGCATCGATTTCGAAGTATTTTTATAGATAAAACTAGTTTACTTGAATTGGTTCTTAGCTAGGTTTGATGAAAATCTGTTGAGGTATTTGAGTTATCAGCTCAGAAAGTGGGGGTCGCAATGTTGTCGAGGGTATTTCATCTATTGAATAGTTATTGTAAACTATACCTTTGTGATTTGTGTCATAAAGTCGTGTGAATTTTTAACCTATGTTAGGTCATTCCGGAGTTTCACCTCGCTACCATAAAGGCTTTGCTGCTTAGGAATAGAAAGGTGCATTCATCTTCCTAATTTTAATAAGGTTTTTTATTTTTCAGATATCTGCATTTACAGTCGGAAATATCCTTATCGGACGCTATCGCTAAAGTGAAGCAGCTGACTGGCCTGCCTCACGTGCGCCTGGCCCTGGCTAAAGGCAAGTCTTTGGCCGACGGCGTCAGCACAGTGGCGCTATGCGCAGGCTCCGGGGCTTCTGTCCTTAAAGGAATTGCAGCTGATCTGTATCTAACAGGTGATTGATTTTACCAATTCCTATCAAATAACTATTGTCTATGCTAGTGGGTAAAATTTCTCTAAACAACACCGTGCCTAAGGCCATATTATCTTCCCAATATCCTTTTTCGATTAAAGAATTCAGGAATCCAATATCTCTCCCTTTCACTGGCTGGAAGTTTTCTAGTTTTGCTAATAATACAGCTTCTGTGCAGTCCCCAGCTACAATATTAGGCTTTAAAATATCTGGCATGCTCTAACGCCATTGACAATAGACACGCTATTTTTGAGCCTCATGTTGGCTAAGATACTGCCGGTAAAAAATACTCTAGAGTTGGTATCTGAGGCAATGGACACAATGTAAAGTTCGGTTTGGTTTTTCCCAGGTGAAATGCTTCACCACGACGTGCTCGACGCCGCACAGAATGGGATTTCAGTTATATTAACTAACCATTCGGATTCCGAGCGGGGATTCCTCTCAGTGTTTTCACCGGATCTTCAAAAAAGATTGAACAATCAAGTCCAAGTGCTTGTTAGTAAATGTGATAAAGATCCATTGGTAACAGTGTAACTTTATTTTTGAAGCTATAAATAAAACAAAATTATCAAGTCGTTTTTTATTAATATTTGTTATTTTGTGTTATTAAATGTAATGTGAGATCATTATTAACTTATAACTACGTTGAATATGAAATTGTATCATGACATCTGACATAAGTAACAATATAAATAGTGATAACGCACTATAGATTTTTCTATCCTCAACTCTGTTCCTGTTCACAATAGTTGGCAAGACCGTTGTGTATGCATTTTCGTCTTCAACCTCTTATGCGCGTGACTCAGTCCGCTTGGGTTCCTTTCTCGGTCTGGGAACTGCACTGAAAGACGTTTACATTTTAAGAGGCTGTATGTATTTCATTGTTTTGTTAGACTTTTGAAAAGCATGCATACGACTTACTTACGCAGGTTTATTTTCTCGGGCATTTTATTATAAGATTTTTGTTCTTTAGGGGAGTCTTTCATTCTGTCCAAGGAAGCCTTTTTCGTCTTTGTCGATCTCGGGTCAGTTGACACTTTACATATTGATGTTACTGTTCCATTCTTGTCATCGTAGTTAATAACATATTCGTTTCTTTTTGATCGCGATCTGTCTTTTGAGTGACGCATCTCTCCGTTTCTTTCGCTAGATTTTATCTGCAGTGAATTTTGGAGGCGATCGGAGGAGTTTATGCTAGATCTTTTTTGGTGACCTACGTCTTTTTTAGTCGAACGACGGCTTGTGCTGCTTACATACTGAGGTTTTAGAACTTCATCCGTACACTCCGGCTCTGTACTAACTTTCTTATCCTGAACGTTATCAGTGACCCGCTTGGATGATTTTTTTTCCGGACGCCTAAGGGATCCGTTCTGTTTCTTGACTGTCGTATTTTTTTCAACTCTGTGTTTATTCTCCTGCGGTGCTGATTTTCTCGAAATGGATAGATTTTCGCTAGATTGTTGATCCGAACTTTGTACATCAAGAATGTCAACTTTTTGAGGTAATTTCTTTTTCTTAATTGAATTTGTTTTGTTATTGTAACTACCCCTGTGGATTTCTGTTTTATGAATTCGGTCATAAGAATTGCATTGGTTGCGATTGTTTTCTTTGAAATCATTTATTTTTAAATCTTTATTATTGTTTGAGTTTTGAAGTACATTTGATGTAACGATTTCCCCAATGACTTCCTTATCATAGTTAACCCCATCTTTGATGAGATTTACATACGTTGGCACCAAATCCTCCTCGTCTTCCTCACTTAAGTACAGTTTGGCTGTGTCAGGGGTGCATGTTTTATTATTGTTCACTTCATCAGGTGTTGAAATTTTGTTTATTCTAAAACAAAAAAAAACGTATAAATAAAAAAGTTAACTATGAGTAGTTAGTTACTTTCCCTAAAGCGTTAGTTATTAACATAACATTGTAAGAATGTATAGTTATTAATTATGATGTATGACAAACTACTACCTCGTTGATGCATTTTGCTGGATGTAGTTGTGACGTCGGTGTGATTTTCCCACAGAGTTTAACATGTTCGTCTTAGGTGGCTCTGATATGCTTCGAATAGTCGGCGAATTAACTTCTTCATATTTTCGCGTTCTCGCACGTCGCGTAGCATGGTCTTCTTGTTTGATTAATTTAGAGTCTTGTTCAATGATCGGCTTCAATATGGTTACCTTTTCAGGTTCTCCTGTTTTGTTAATATACTTCGTGCGAGATCTAGGAGTGGGCACAGGAGCAAAATTACTTTTAAACGGCACATTTTGATACTCCACAGCATCCTCTGATTCGGCTTCACTATTGCATACACTGTTTGAAACCTGTTGAATTAATCTGACAGATTGGAAAATATTATCGATTGCATCGTTGTGCATTTTTATTCTGTCTCTAATGAACTTTGGCTTGTCTTGTGGTGCATTATTTTTCTCATTTTGAATGCCAAAGTACGTTAGATCTGACTGCCGAAGTTGTCGTGTTTTAGATCTCGAGGGCGTAGGGGACATCTGCAACGCTTTAAACTTATTTTTGGCTGAATCGAATGAGTTGATAACTTCACTAGTAGGCATATATTGTTTTGTATTTTTTTGTTGGCTTTTTGAGGAAACGCTTTTTGTTAGACCTGAAATAAGAAAACAAAACATTTAGTGCCATTGCGGAGATTGCATTTTCATTCTCCGCAGATTTTATAAAACAATATATTTACCTGCAGTAATTGGCCTAGATACAATTTTTTTTGGTCCGCTTGACTCAAAGTCGCTTGATAAGCTAGAAGTTGTATCATTGCTGTATCTTCTTTCTGTTTGTAGTTGCCTGTTTATTATTGAAACAGCAGTTGGCGCCTCAGCCACCTCCTTATATGCACTGGGTTTATCAGCACTGGGACTGTCATCAATGAGCCCAAAGGCCATGTTCTCTCCTAGAAGATATGGTTTGGGCTTAGGTATTTTATTTTTGAGAATACTCTTTGTAGCTGCTGTATTCTCTTCGAAACCTTCTTCGCTGATGTTGTGACTGAAGAATTCATCTGCTGTCACATCGCCTGCTTTCGTTTTATTTTCTCCGAAAAGAGTTATAGGTCTTTCGGGTTTACTATTTATTGGCATAAAAGCACTTTTTTTTCGTCTAAAGTCGTTTGTCGGTGGTGGTTTTTCATCGGTGGCAATTATATTAACTTTTCCAGATTCAGCCGCAAAGTGTAGTTCAGTTTTACAAAATTCTACTTTCTTCACTCTTTTGTCGGTTTCCTCAGTAGTATAGCCTTTTTTATATTGATAGTCATCATCAGTTTCAAGGCTTATAGGCACCGTTATTGATACTTTTCCTGCCGATTGTACTGTGACGTTATTTTCACTCGGTTCTTCGATCACAACATTGTGTTCTCTGCGTGATTTAAATGAGTTGCTTTTGTTAAAAGAAGTCTGCCTATTTTTGTTAAGCCAGTCTTTGAAAGAATCTTCGTGTGTATCGTGTTTCCTATCTTTTTTTTCGGATTCTGTGTAGTCATTTACAATTTCTGATGATTTACAAATGCCACTATCGGTTGATGACTCCATCGTCATCGTACCGTTACTGTGCGAAAAGCTTTCATTTAGCGGAGCTGTTTCTTCAAAGCTGTAGCTTTTTCGTCTGTTGTTCCACTCGTTACTTCCGTTTAATAGAGATTTGTATTTTAGTGTACTAAGTGCAACAGGGGCATCAAGAAGTGGAGACGCTCTACTACCTACTTTCATTATTGAAATGTCACTGGTCTCTGAGTCGTAGGAATACTTTCTGAATACACTTTTATGGTTAGTTCTGGGATCCAGATCAATAATACTGGCGTTGTCTGTCGACGACGACTCTTCGCTGGGCATTCGTATCGAATTCTTGCCTGTTGAACCTTTCCATTTCGATGGTGCTGAAATTTCAGAATCATCCGGTTCAGTTACTTTATAATTTTCTGTTTCGGCCGTATCTGGTTCTAAGGGAGTAGATGATATTTCCAGAGGTAGTGAAGGCAGTGAATGTTGGGAAGGTGTGTCCTCAAAAGGTCTGCTCGTCAAAGATGGAGATAGTAGTCCGGTGCCGGAGGAAATTACCTGAAGTTCATAAAAGGTGTACGTTAGTTTTAGAAGATCGTAAAACTAAAATCTAATATTTGAAAAAAAAACGTTATGAAACTAAGCGTATCCTGGCGCATCCATCGTTAAAAATTTATGAAAATTTACCCTGCGTGTGGAGTGCATCATGTAGGAGGAGGCGGGCGCGCCGGGCCCGGAGGACGAGTGGTAGGCGGCGCGCACGACGCGCATGCGCGCGCCCGGCGCACTCGCGTGGAGCACCTCCATCGCGCGCGCCACCTGCCGCGTCACGCCGCCCTCTGTCACCTGCGTTTACATTGAAATAAAATTATATTTTCAACACACTTGCTCAAAACGACCTTTTTATTCCACCGATTTTTGGCTCATAAACCTAGATATTAAACACGCGTGCTTTTTCAGTATATTACGCGCACAAGTGCCTATAGTTTATTAACCCAAACAATTTACATTTGTAGCCTAGTACCAAGTTGTAAGTACGAAGAAGAAGCGATATAATTTAGTCGGGTTATACCTTTTTTTTTTCTTAGCAACAAACAGTTTTTACGCGGCAAAATTTGACTAAATGAAGTCTTGTTTTTTTTTCGCAAGTGTGTTGAAAAATGTCGTATGTAACACGTGTGCCTGTGACCATAATATACGCGGCTTTCTTGTGGCGCACTCGCTTTCGCTCGTGCGCACACAATAGCGCCTTGTATACAATGGTCAACTTAGCACACTTGTATCATAATGTACTATTATATAAGGGTTCTGTACTTATACTAGGAACTCTTTCAGTTTTATATGTACCTGCCTGTCTGTCTGTCTGTCTGTCTGTCTGTACTACACCGACCTTTACTTATCCTAAATTTTAATAATGTTACACCGGTAGCGTACTGTTACCAATAAAAAACTCGTTAATGTTGTGCGTGCACTATATCTTGATGGTTATAATGTCTGACAATCTCACGTAATCGAGTCCAAAATAGACCGCACCGTATCGTTAACGTTTGTTAAGATGCTGAAGCGGAAACTTGCGGTGATGTGCGAGTAGGTCGGTCGCTGAAAAGTGACGCAGTAATTTATGCTTGCGCTAGTTTATGGATCGAGGTAAACCGATTACTATGCCACCGTATACTCATTCATTAAAGAAAGTTACAAACAACCTAAAATGTAGGTAAGGTAAACTATATCGTTTATTTGATTGAAATAACAGTTTGTTGGCCTATAAAACATCGGGGCTTATTACATTGAATATATTTCAATGGTCCTCTAGTTTTTTGCGTTGTTACTAGTAAATTCTCATATGAAATATTCATGACCGCGCTTTATGATGAGCTCAACTGTTATTATAACTGTCCGCCAACGCGAGTGCTCTGTTAGGTGCGATAGAGACCGTACTCTTGCATGCAGCCGCTCGCGGGTTGTGTAGCGGCTCCGAGCGAGCTTATCGACGACCTACGTGACTAACGTGACATACAGATGGACTTACTCGCTTCTCAAAAAAGATCAAAATCAGTATAGGTGTGCTCGTGTTTTAGACGTCACCAAACCAACAAAAAATATCAAAAGTTTTATAATAGGTACTTAATAATAACAACTTAGCGCAAAACTTTCTCTTACATCAATTTTATTAAAGTTTAGTAAAAAACCTAGCGGAGGTGCTTTACATTAAAATAATTTCCTGTCACGTATAACATTGATCACGTAGGTATAGTTAGATTGAGAACAATTGTTTTAAAACCTGCTCAGAGTTGGATACAGGACCCAGATTGTCGTAGCGACCTTCGACGGCGAGTACGCAGATTAGTTAATTCGCTGGCGTGACGTGATCGACGCGGGGGCGGATGGAGTCGCGGGCCACGGCGACCGCGATCTTTCCATTGAACGATTCACTTTTGCAGCCGCGGTGGGTGTTGAACTGTACGGCTGTACCTCCGACGCACCTACATGTCTATAGATGATCATAATTCAGCAATAATAAAACTAGCTATTGGTCTTAATTAAGCTTAATTGCGAATCCGCTATTGGAAGCGAAATGTATCATATTTTCGGCGATAGATCAATCGCTAGCCATCAATCATGTTATTTGATCTGTAGGGGCTTTAGCAAATTTACCTACTAGGATTATGGTCGTTTTCATTTTGTGTTAATTAAGAGAATATTTATGAAGAACATAAAACCTAATGTACAATGTACTTAATGCACTTACGTTGATTGATTTACTAAATTGTAGCTTCTTCGGCAACTTCTATACAGGCGGGCTTAGTTCTATTCCTGTAATATAACGGTTCTCATAAATGCCTATCTACCTAATTGATGAGGTCAAAAAACAAACTTAATTAGCTCTACGTTGCTTATTGTCAATACTACCGGCAACCTTACACCGTCAATAATATTAATAATATTAGATCAAGGCGATTATCTCAGAGATAGGTGACGTCATGGACGAGATCGGACTCCGACGAAAACCAAAAGTAAGGTCGCAGCCAGCCCACTGAGAGAAGGCGAGACAAATGACGCGCTGCATCGCTGACACATACGTGACGGTGTACATAACGGTCCTCGTGTTACATATTTAGCGTCCAGAAAAACGTGTGAAGTGACGCGTGCCGGCGCTAGTTTAACACCCCTGTGGCGCCGGCTCACCGGTGTTAGTAGGGTAAGATGGGGGAATAGCGGTCACTTAAGCGGTTATTAATTTTTTATTTTATTTTTATGATTTACGGTATCGGAAATTAACTTTTTACATAGCTTATATAGTAGTTTATTGATATATATGCAATACATTATCAATATATTACGGGTATCTTATTTATTGATCATTTTGTGAAACCCTTCGTTGACCGGTATTACCCGCCAATGCGGGTAATACCGGTCGGTTTACCGGTCATTCAAAATTAACACAGGGTTGCTTCTAAAATGTATCAAAACGAAATAAAACGACAGTTTATTAATATTATCTTTATTTAACCAAAATTAACTCTTTTTTATTAAAAAAAATAAAATATTATTATTATTTATATTTTACTTTGAAAATCACAGATGATACGCACAGGAACTGTCTTTAATTTAGATTCTAACTATATTATATATTTCTTTTTATTATATTTACCCAAATCTACTCTTTAAAAAAACGAACAAGTATTATTAATTAGATACTTATAAATTCTACTTTGAAAATCACAGATTGATATGCTCAGGAACTCTCATTTACTTGTATTTTAATTATTATATATTTTTAAGGCTTCAATAGCCTTTACTAAGTCTTCTTTTGTCCATTTCCCTTTCGTTGTGGTTCTGTTCCTGTGTCTCGGCATCTATTTAAATATAAAAATAATTGTAATGAGACGTTATTTTAACAAACACACAAATAATAAATTGTCTTATAACTCCATACGGGGCAATACCGGTCAGTGACCGGTATTGCCCGCTTAGAGTGATTGCCATAACCCCAAAATATGGAAACGGTTTTTTTGCTTCGTCACGAAAAATGTAAATAACTTTCATAAAATCCAACAAGTACATACAATACACTTGCAAACGTACAGTAATTAACTTTAAGGAAGATATTAATTGGTATAAATCACTTTAAGCTTACCTTTCATCAAAATTTCGATTTTATTACAACAAAACACGTCAGAACCTATACACAGCTGTCACACTCACTGCGCGCGAAAGACAATGGCGCCGCTCGGTAAATTAGGTTACTCGGCCGCATACTAGATGGCGACACTAGTAGCGATTGCATAATGTTGTTGGAAGTTTTATATTTTGACGTGACCGGCATTGCCCGCTGACCGCCATTCCCCCATCTTACCCTATATTTATTTTGTAACGGTTAGAAAAATACCAAAAGTCCTGTATGAGAGCATAAATGTTAAATAAGAAGCATTGCTGGAGTGGGATTCAATCTTGTTAAAGTAGATTTACTTCTGCCTTGTCGGCGTTGAAATCGTTTATCGTGTTTTCCTCGGATATCATTAAATTTTAAATACATACCAAATACCATTAAAATCGGTTTAGCTTTAGTCTTGAAGTAGTAACAAACAAAACTAGAGAACGGATAAACTCACTTTCACATTTAAACTTTTATTATAGACTAGAGGACCCCTGCGACTTCGTACGCGTAAAATTCTGTTCCTGCTCCCGTTCCTGTTGGCTGGCGGTCGATCTTCGGGAAATCCTTTCTTACTGTACCTACCCCTAGACCTCATAAGGAACCTATGTACCAAATTTGGAATCTCAACCTTTTTTGAACAAAATCGGATTGAGTTTTTAAACATGTGTCAAAATTGTATTGATACCGACTTCGAAGCAAATCACCCCCAAAATATCTTTCTATCTCTTGTACACCCCCTTATGGGATGAATTTCAATAAAATACAAAACACGTCTTCCATCAACTCTGTTAAAGAATGTTAATGCAAAATTTGAAGTAGATTGGACGAAGAAAACACGTTGTCTCATACAAACTTTGCCTCTTATCGGAGGCCTAAGTCATACAAAGAACAACCCCTCCAAGCCCTCCAAGTTTCAGGTCACTACGATCAGCAGTTTAGGCTATGCGTTGATCCGTCAATCAGTCAGTCATTCAGGACTAAGCATTTTATATGTATAGTATACCTACTCCCCAACATAAACAATGGTTAACTTTACCTTAAACACAGGCCAACTATTTAAATCAACTTAAGCTTGGTCTGCTCTAGGTATATACTGGGGGTTACTACTTACTGCTCTTGATTCAGGGTGAGTTGAGGTGTGAAAAAATCAGTCCTTAAAAAGTTTTGTATTTATCTAATGCTTCGGATTAGATAAGTAACTAAATACGAAACTTTTAAATAGGTACTGATCTTTACCGTCCGCATCTCACCCTAAACCAAATCAAGAGCAGTAACCCCCAGTACAATAGGCAAAGGACCTTTTGTTTACTCTTCTTAATATCACTAGTGAACTAAGTGATACAAGTATCGGTTCATATTAATTAATTTGCATAGGTATCATTCAAGTATAACATGATTTCGTAACGTCTAAAATAAAATATTCTTATTACAAAATAATAATAATTACTAAGTCAGAATTGTCTAATGGAAGGTAAAGCCTGCATGTTATCTCTGATGGTATTTTCCGACAGTCATTCAATTATTGCTAATCGGGTGCTGTTATAAAGTGTGGCGCGATCGCGGCGGTCGTCGACTCGCGGGGGCGGCCGCCCATATCCACAGAGTATCACAAGAAACCACTTAAAAATCCCCACGTTCTACTGATTCACCTCTTTCGATTTACATATCCTTAATGAATCAGACCAAACTTCGATCGTGTGATTCTAAATGACGTAGGTATTGGAAAAACTTAATATAAAACTCTTTTATTACTTGTCTGCGATGGAGAGGTAATTCAACGTCACTTACTTGTGACTAATAATCTAATAACTTCGATCATGGTAAGATATCCATCGATAAACGTCCTAAGATTAAAGTGGAAGCCCTTAATTACGCCACAAATACGGACATTACGAAATGGATATAGCACACTAAATTTGTATTCTATTGTGAAGATGACTCATTATGGTCACCTGTCCGCCCCGTTAGAATATTGATCATATTTACGCATCTCCAATAATCCCGCAGTTCTTACAACAGTGGTACGCAATCTCTATCAATAGGGCGATGGAAATGAGGCGGGATTAAAATCTGACTAAACATTAAGAAATATTAGCACTTACTTGAATGATGTGGGCATAAACTGCCAGATTACCTTCAGATTAATGTTGACAAGATTGATGGCATGATATTTGAATGATCATTAAATGACATTAGGTCTGTAATGACGAGCCTGCGTTCAAATAACACGGCAAAGCGGATGGCGCAGCATGGTGCGCGGGCGCAGCCTCGGCCCGGCCTTTGCGCAGGATTTCCGGCAGCCTGCACACGAGCCGCGAAGAGCCAACAACCTCTGGGCACAATGAACAAATGATGCCTCTAGCCCTCTAGATGTAGACTGTTGATTCTTTAACGTGCCGAAACGTCTCCTTGGCGTGATAGCTCATCTGAACGATGATTACGTTACGTTAGGAAACGCTGCGACAATGAATACATCGGGAACTACCTTCATTTATATGTGCGTACCTATGAATGTGTATAGTATAAGCATACAAATTGAATTAAAAGGAACAAAAATGAAGGACAACTCAGTCATTTTCTTTGTTGATTTCTGACCCGGCTCGGCGCGTAGCTTCGAGCTTTGTCATTTGTTTAGTATGCAAACATGAACGTTTACATGCTGTTAATACACAAACAGGGCCTGCTATATGTAAATTTAAGTTTCCTACATCTTTGTTTCACAGAACAGAGAAAGGTGTTATTTTGTGTAATTGGCATAGCGACTGTAATCTGCTCTTGCAAATACAAAAGGAGGTTAATTTGTGTCACGCACGAAATGTGATGAAAGTTAGTAACATTCATTTTCCGACGTACCTACACCTATTTAAATTTTCTATGTAGCTGAAATTACGCGCTTAAAAAGACATCAACGCGATGCAGCCCACGCGTCGGCGGCTTATCCATGCTGTTAAAAATAGATTTAGGTAGATATTTCTCATCTAAGTACCTTTGTACTTGTCCTTTACTTTACAATAAGCTTGGATTTCTAATCATAAAATAATCTTTACATCGATCAATAATTGATCTAATTAAGCGACAAGACCAAGACCTTGACAAGCCATGACCCGTTCACCGATCGCTAGCTCTGTCTGTGGGCAGGTAGTTGCGAGTAAAGGCAATAAAAGAAAATAACCTGCAATTAGGAACTATAAAGCGGGCTTTGTGAATGTAGAACGCCACAAAACTGCATAATTAAATAGGTAACCGAGTTTTACTTCTGAAATGACCTAACTTTAAGCAAATAAATGTATTAAGTCCTTGTACAAAATACAAATAAAATGAATATAGTTTCTTTACCAGCTTCGTTCACCTTTATTAATTAGCTATCAGTAAAAAAATGGCATTGGCACAGCGCCGAAAGAACCACGCGTACAATCTACAAACGTATGTGTACTTATAAGAACTTAATACCTAACTATAAGTTCTACAAAAAAAGATATTGAATTAAAATTATAAAAGCTAATGTAAATTGCAAATCATATTTATACGTATGTAGCTGCTATACATAGTTATAGGTACACGTCTCTACCTATATTTTTTGTGGGGAATGGACACGTTTGGAAATAAGTTCAACAACAGATGTCGTACACGTAGGTTGGTACTAGAGTATTTAAATCAATACACACCCACCACTCCACTACCAAAATTGTAAAATATTTAAGTCCACATCCTTAAAGCAAATACAATTATTTGTTTTGTGTTTTTTCAATGATCGATTCATTCAAATTCATTCATGATCACAAAAGTTACGCTAACTGGATATTTTAGCACAACCTTAAACATCTTGAAGTAATTTTTAAACAAAGCACGACGACGACGAGGGTTCCTAGCTCATGATAGATACTATTTTATTTTAACCTACGGATTCGTATAGTAACTGTTCAAAACGGGAGGTCAAACAATGATGGACAATGTTAATGAGTGGGTTCGTAAAGGAGGTCCTTTACTCCTTTATAGCAACTGTGTACGATGACTGAATTACAACTAGAATATAATCATTTAAACACCTTAGAACCACACTATGTCGTAAATATTATCTGGATTGTGAGGCATTGTATTGTTAATTAATCGTTAGAAAAGCTGCACATATCTGCAAAGGATAAGTAATTCAACAAATGCAGTTCGACTATTGGATTCGTATATGCGTTTTGTGATCTAGTCTATTTTACCATTATGGCATGGATGCATTGCGTGTAGGTCATGATTTGTGGTTAAGCCGTTACGTTATTGCTCGTATTTCAACTGGAAAGTCTCTATTTTGAATCGTAGTTTTTAATATATACTTTGTTACATAAAAACTCATTCCCATTAAGCTACAAATGTCAAGTAAAGGTCCCCACGCGATGTGTATCAACATTTTTAGTAAAGTTCCTGCCCATATATCCCAAGAAGAAAAATACACCAATTTTGTAACTATACCTAAATCCTACCTTATAAGCAAATGTCCATACTCTCTGCAGGAGTACATGCAATACTAAAGATAATAAATTTGTTTTTATTAGGTTAACTAGTTAAGTTCATATATTTATTATAATTCCCTTTTTTTTAATTATATAAATTTTAACATGTTTAAGTAAAAGTACCTAAATGAGTGCTAAATTGTATATAGTTATACTCGTAAGTTTATATTGCTACACCCTAGTAGGGTCCATGTTTTGTACTGGTTATTTAAGAACTAACATCTTGTAAATACCATGGTTGCAAAGAATAAATGAATATGAATATGATTATGAACTCTAACACAATACATAATGTGTACTAATCAAGGATTTACTAAGCAGTAAACAATTTCGATTGATGTTAACGTTCTTTACAACAAAACGTTGTTTGTGTCCGCTCCGTTTGCGCGACAGCCTCAACCCTTGTTCGAGTACCGCGACACTTTCCAATTTCACGTCACTCGGATGTTGGTACTTGCAAATAAGAACCCAAGGCAGACCGTGAACATTACACTAACAATAAGCGAATAGATAGCCTAGGCAGACTTACATGGAAATAGCAATCTAGCAATCGTGGGCATCAGCTAACCATGTCTAATATTTCATTTACGTCGCGCCCTTGACCGTTTAAACCTAATATTCAACGCGATTATGTTGCAGTGGTTAAAACAACATTCGTGATAATATAAATCTCCTTTCACGATTTCCGCAATCAGCAATCATTAAAATACTCTTTTGTAATCCGGGCTAGAAAAATAATTAAAAGCGTTTAAAGCCCATCTGAAGTTCAGGGGCACCTACGGCAAAGACGAAATATAAGGACGCCTTTTAAAAAAAAAACGGCCAAGTGCGAGTCGGACTCGCGCACGTAGGGTTCCGTACCACTATACATCTAAATAAATGTTTTTCTTTATTCTTTATTATATTGGAGTTGATTGAATGAAAGGTAAAATGCGGTTTACGATTTATAACGTCTTAAAAAAAACTAATTATTAGATCTCGTTCAAACCAATTTTCGGTGGAAGTTTGCATGGTAATGTACATCATATATTATTTTTACATTTATCATTCCCTTATTTTAGAAGTTACGGGGGGGGGGGGGACACATTTTTCCACTTTGGAAGCGTCTCTCGCGCAAACTATTCAGATTAGATTTTTTTTTTATTAGAAACCTCAATATCATTTTTGAAGACCTATCCATAGATACCCCACACGTATGGGTTTGATGAAAAGAAAAAAAATGAGTTTCAGTTCTAAGTATGGGGAACCCCAAAAATTTATTGTTTTTTTTCTATTTTTATATGAAAGTCTTAATGTGGTTCACCGAATACATATACTTACAAAGTTTCCATAGTGTAGCTCTTATAGTAACGGAATAAAGTGGCTGTGACATACGGACGGACAGACATGACGAATCTATAAGGGTTCCGTTTTTTGGCATTTGGCTACGGAACCCTAAAAAATGCCATGAAGTCGTCAATGTCAATACAGATGACAAGTCATTTGCAACTTATAGGAAACTCAACCGTAGGTATTGGTGTAGATTCTACACAATTTCCATTTTCCATTCTACACTATGATTCTACACCGTAGAATGTCAGATTGAATTTGGACCTAAGGTATTCTATAGGGAATTTGGACTTCAGAACCTTAAGCAAAACATCAACGCCAATCCAAAAGGCTGAGGTTCCTAAACAACTTACGTAACCAGAAACGAGACAATTGTAATAGCAGGTAGGTGGTTAAATGCGTTGTTGGTAATTGTAATGAATAGGAAGTTGTGCATACAGACAAAGCGATCGGTAGCTTCCTCACATCTAGGTATCGTCACTTTCTCCGTTCGATAATCAGCGGATCAGCGATCTCTATTGTGCGGCGCGGAACTGGCTCACTCTCACGATTCTTCTGTGACAAGCCGTGCGTTAATAATTCAATCACGTAATCCTTATGGTCGTACGTTTTTATTACCGTTGCCGTGGGGTAATTAGCGAACATATGCCGAATTCATTGGTTTTTAGTCGATACCTAAACGATGATTATAAAAACGCGACTTAATTGGTGAAGTTGATGTTTTCTAGTCATGTGCAGACCAGTTAAACTATGTAATATGTCTTTTAGATTGTGTTGTGTTCATCTGTACATCAAATCAACACACTTCGATTTTAAATAAGTTTGTTAGAAAACAGTAATGAGGGCGCCACCGGCACATCCGGTGCAGTCTTAAGGCGTTGTGATGACACTATCATAATAATTAAAATATTATTTTCCTGATCTAGGAAGCCGGCAGGGGCTGTTAATAATGAAATTTAAACAGGTGGATTAGGGTCTCCTCAGACCTATCGACGCGCAATCGGCGGAAAGTTTTATGTCCATGCAATAAGAGCGAAAACGACGTCTCATTCCGTTCGCAACGCCGAATCGAGCCGAGCCCAGCCGAGCGCCGGCTTTTTCACTCTTACTGCACGGACATAAAACTTTTTCTTACCGGTTCAAGCCGATTCCGCGTCGATAGGTCTGAGGAGACCCTAATCCGCCTGTTTAGTGCCAAAGGCCAAATAAATGCCCTAAGGTAATGGTACCTACTAGGTTTTAAATACCAATAATTTTATACGCGAGCACTTTTACGCGTACTACCAAAATTTCAAATTCCTATTCGTAAAAAGAGGGGTGTCATATAACATTATGTTTATCTATTTATCTGTGTATGTATCCGTGAGTCTGTCTACAACGGATTTTTTTAAAAGCTTGTTTGATCGGGATGTTTCTCTGAGTTTGCCAGGTTTCATGAAAACGGTTCAGCTCTAAAAGTAAGGGCTGCCATTTTAATAAGGCATTTTATAAGTTTAATCGTCATTTTATTTAATAAAATAAAGTTAGGAAGATTATTACCGTAGTAAAAATAAGGGTGGCTCTAGAGGTACGTTCATGGGGGTTGGGTGAATATTTGGGCGTTTCAACCGCCGTCATTGTTGTCTTCAATATAATGACGAAAACAATGATTATTACCAGCAACTTTTGATGTCAAAGTCAACGGACCGGGGGGTAGTATTAATTCCATTTAAAATCATAAGACAATTAAAAAGTTTATCTTGAAAAATATGCGAAGACAATAATGACGGCGGTTAAAACGCCGAATATTCACCCGGTTATGAAAACCCAACCCTGAGTCCTATTTAATAATTGATCGCGTTAGCCTAGTTGGTAGTAACTCTGCCTACGAAGCGAAACTGGCGGTGGTCCCGGGTTCGATTTCTGGTAGGATTGGGCAAATTTTTGTGGGATGAGTGCGAGTTGTTTCTGAGTCTCGGATGTTTTCTATAAATTTAAATATTTATATTGTTGTCTAGCAGGCCCACCCAGCAGGTCCAGTTGTCCAGCAGGTACAAGCCTAGAGCCTGGATGGTACAAGGTCAATTTGTGTAAGATTGTCCTTGATATTTATTTATCTTTATTTTGATAGTACCTAAATACTTTATAATAATATATGTGAAGGTATGTCAAAAATTAAGTGTAATAGACTGTCCCACAGCTATTTCGGAACCCTGGAATCCTGGATTAAAGAGCTGAATCTAGACTACCTTCTTACACTGGTTGTTTAAGTGCCTAACAAACTGACCAATATTATTTAAAAACAACCTTTAAAGGAACCATTGAATGCAGAGCTTTTAATATCCGCTTACCCCTCGACAAAGTTTAAGGAACAAAGAAAAAACGAAACAACCTGGGCCGGACAGGTTCGCAGGCATCTTTCACGAAGTTGGACCTTACCGTAACGGTACACTAGTGCCATTTAGGTTTTGAGGCGATAGCCTAGCTATGTAGCTCTGGCGATCGCGTCATTCTGAGTTTTTAATACCGTATAAGGAAAGACAACTTTACTCTTTTGGCAATGACCGCTTGTTAATCGAAATGCCATAAGTATAACCGGTACAGAACAAAACTATACATGTATATAACATATCTTTCGCATTCTCATCAACACCTAATTAACACATAGTTAATCTGGTTAGATAAGTTAGCTGGTCCAACGTCTAGGATTCGCAGCGCACCATTAAAAGCTGCAAGTCTCTTAAAGCACCCAAAGTGGTGAACTAAACAATATTTTCTTATATGTCCGTTTGTTATGCAAACTAGTCGAGGGAAGTTGTTGATACGCTTTTTGCAACGCTTTAAGCTCTGTTAGTTGGGGTGGCGAGCGTCGCAGCGGCCTTACCTTCCCATATTCGGCGGCTCCTGCCCACTCCCGCCGCCATTGACCTGCCACTTCCATTTCAGTGAGACTTGTTCTGATCGCTGCAGCTACAGTCGGGATGTTTCGAACACGGTCGTTGCGCACACGTCCGCGCGCCGCGCTGGCTCGAAGCCTACTGGCGCGCACGCAGCACGAAAGCCTTCCGCAGCCCACATAATGTAATTTCAAGATCGTTATTTGCCTGCCGTTAGCAAAAACGATACCGATTCGGTGTCAACGCCCACTCCCAACTTATGTTTGCCGCCCAGACACGAGCCCCCAACCCACATGTATGCTCCTGCTGCAACAATTCGGTTAAATAGCCACTATGTGACGTAGGGTGGTGGTTGTGAATCTTGTGATAGATTCAAATAACTTCCTGGGAAGCGGTTGAAGGAATACAGAAGGATTCATCGCAATGACACTTTACATATGCACTTCCAAATGACACTATAGCCTCGCGAATTTCGGTTCAGGGTCGTGTCTCTGACATCCACAGATCCACATTAATTATTCTTGGATTTTAAATTGAGGACAATGTAGAGATAGTTTAATTTTTAGGGTTCCGGTCTTCGTAATAAAAAAGAGCGGAACCCATTTAAAGTCTGTTCCTATTCAGACTGCCAACGACAATAACAAGTAGGTATACTTGACTAATTTGTCTTTAGATAGAGGATGAAATAGTGATGAGAATAACGTTACCTCTAATTATAAAATGAAAAAGGTTGAATATACTAGTACGAGTACCTATATTCATCATCATCGTATTAGGGTAAGAGCACCAAAAGATGAACGATTAAGCGACTACACCAACTTTAGACAGGTTATATTCAGTGAAAGTAACAAATTTCACCCTATTTAATTTTTTTATATGGTACAGTATATGGTCTAGATTGAAAATGACTATTATAAAGCCTGTTATTATATCTCCGTATTTTTCTAAAAATCATTGAAACCAAAAATGTACCGATTTGCCCAAAAGATGAACAGCGTGCCCTAATTCTGAACGGTTGGGGCCCAAAAGTTGAACTAACATAATAAAATACCTATGTCATTTTAATTCTTTTCATTTTTAGCAATAAAATGCGAGTTAACGAAATATTCTTTATTTTTTAATTGTTTACATTTATTTAATATTACTTACGTACATAAGGTTCCTATTTTTTATGTTATTTGTGTCATAAAAACAACGAATTAGTATTTTTTATCAATAATCATTAGCAAAACTACTTAGTTACTTATCTTTTTAAACAGATAAACCGACAAAAAGTGTTACTTTAACATTTATAATATTAGTAAACATTTCCATAAATACTACTAGTATACTACTACTAGTGTTCATATTATATAACTATGCCTAAAAGTTGAACGACTGAATTTACTTAGTTCAATTTTAGGACACAGAATTTATGAAATGAACAAACAAAATCAATTAGGTGTTCACATATTGGAATAGAATCCAAAACATGAACTAGTAAATTTAATTCGTTCAAGTATTAGGCACACATTTTTTATTGAACAGTGATAGTTTTCATAGTATTTAAAACTCCAAAATCATTGGATTAGACATCAAAAGCTATGTTCATCTTTTGGTTTAAAGATACAAGAGCATTTAACGATCATTTTAAGTTTTAAATTTTCCATCTGTCATTTTGGTACGATTTATTAAGAAGCTTTAAAAAAAGTACGCCTTGCCTAGTAGCTGAACACCGTTCAAGTATTGGCTTAGGTATATATTTTTGAAACCATTACTTGAACGGCATATTTCTCGTTAACTAACAAGAAAAAAGAAATATCGTATAACTCCAATAAAAGAGTGATTAATCAAGAATACATACCAAGCAAATCCTTCTAAGACTGACAATTATTGAATTTTATACGTAATTAAAAGCTTAAATTTGGAGAGCACTGTCCTTAGTTATTTTCCCATACTATCGACGTTTTCGGCGGGAAGCTCCACAACGACGACCGATCACGGCCAAAAAGAATATAATACTATGTTAAGATTTAATGGAGGTGTAAGCAAAGAGTTGCTGTTTAAGAAAAATAAATTCCGAATTATGTAATATTTGTCAGGATTTAGTTATGTGATTATTTCGATCGAGTGTTCAGCTTTTGGGTGTCGTTCATCTTTTGGTGCCCCTACCCTATATGCTGGGTGCGACAGAGACGAAATCCTCTCTGTTCACATCATATATTCGTAAAGGGGACTTTTTTCCCTGCTAGGAAGGATCTAAGTGGCACTTTTCTGTTCAAGGACATTTTGTTGCCCAATTTGATAATTGTTGTTAAATTTAATAATTAAGGTTGTTAAATTTGATAGTTTCAGCACTTCTAGAGCGTGTAAATAATTAAATTTGTTTCATCACTAAGATCTTTTATTTTCATCATAGGTGATGTGAAAAACAGTATGTGCCACACGGCAGCAAAAATATTTCATCCTTGGGCGTTAACACTTGAATCCCCACTACGCTCAGGATTCACACCTATGTACCACCTTGTGACACAATCTACTATTTCTAACTATTTGTAATAAATTTTCATATCAACTATTCCTTCGAAGAAAAAAATAATTGCAAGCATGTCAGTCACATTGTATCCTCACCGAAAGTGCTTTTCATCAAAAAATACAAAATTAAATAGAGATTATTACCTCAAAATAAATGATTAAGGGATTAATAGGATAAATAATATGACCATGCCCATCCTTCTGGAGTACGTGAATATAGAGTAATAATGGTAAATTGATCCAGGTCCCGACTATAGAATTACTCGTGTCTAGCTGTCTGTCACAGCCAATTTACCAATGAAATTGAAATTTGGTACACATATGTTCGTCTGTGACTCAGATACGGAAGAGTAACATACCTAAAAAATAAATAAATAAATAAACGTATACCTTAAACAAAAGGACTTAATTGTTATGAGTCTCAAATATTATAATTTATTATATAATTTAAAAGTAAATAGGTACTTAGTTTTAACCACAGCTTTTAACATTATAGAGAAATAATATTACCTTTTCTTTTGTTTGTCCTACAATCATGAAATTTGGCAAGAAGCTATGTCTTATCACACAGTTATTTATTATGCACAAGTATGATATAAGTCCAAAAACTATAAATTTGCATTTTTCTCAACAAAAAAAAGAGATTTCAAACCTACAAGTTTCAAGGGATGGAACCCTCGGTTGAGCGACTCCGACTCGGACTTGGCTGGTTATTTTTTATAATAATTATGTCTAAAAATAACATTTGGGTTCTTTTTTACAACTTTGGTATGGTACCCAAAAATAATCTGCTTGAGATCTGTTTAACAAAATGCTTGTATAGATAAATCTGGACTAGGCTCAATCTGAATAATAAAAAACGAAAAAGTTAAATACATATATTTACAAATGACCTGCATAAAGAATGTAAACCTACCCACTTCTAATCAGTACAGTTTTGTGTAGGAAACAGACATCAATCAATCAATTGGTTGGTCGCTCGGTCAGTCGGTCAGCTACGCGTTACACAGAAGTACTGCTGCTGGTCTTATCAGTTTGTAAAAAATAATACCAGCTATACTCCATTTTGTTTACTTAACTAAATGTAATAAACCAAATGCGGCTCTGGAGAGCTTTGACATATCAGTGTTTGTTCTGCTTCTATTGGCTGATGAACTATATCACATGGTTTTCTTGTTTATATTTATATAAGTACCTAAGTAAATGCAGTATAAATTTTAATTATAAAAGTCACCTTTTCTATAATACATAATGTGAATAATCACAATCACAATAACAATAATGTTGCAGCCTTTTCCAGCCCAAAGATTTTAATCTTTATAACAAATGAATGAAATGATTTACTCAATTCCCTTGCAAAAAATCAATATATAATTGTAAATCATCATGTTTACACACCCTTAGCTCATTAATCTGCAGTAATGCATCACCTTTATCTCTATTCCTCGTGTTAACACATCGGGTAAAAAAAGCCAACAAAACTTCAGAAGTCTGATTGGTGAGGCAAAAGTTGTAAAAAAGTTTCTGTTCAAAACTGAAGTTACCATTCAAACCACCCTTAAAGTATCTATAAAACAACTGTTGCTCATTATCCACCATTTTTTCCATATCCAACCATTCTTCAATAGAAAGCCCAAACAGAACTCCCACAATTGGCCCCTTGACAACACATACGGTTTGCCCCGCTCTATCTCCTATCTTTAAAGTAGCTGCTGACGAAGCTTTGCCTTTATAACAGTTTATTTTTACAGACTCTAAGTAGTAGTCAGTTAACAATGCCCAACTTTCAGTGTGCAGTTTCAGTCGCCGAGCTTCTGATAATTTGATAGGAGCTACATTTTGTACAAATTTTTTATCGTATTTTGTCTGCTTCACATTATACACAGAGTTCATTCATGTGTTACTTGCGAATAACCTACCTGAAACAGCCAAAAATTAATCATGTTAAAACAAAATATATATAACACAAATCTGCAATATAGCAATCTCACACAAATTAAACTTTTGGCTTGTGAGTTTTGGAGAGCAATAAACATACTTATATAATGGATATACATCTACACTAATATTATAAAGAGCAAAGATTTGATTGTTTGTTAGCATTGAATAGGCTCCGAAACTACTGGACCCATTTTAAAAACTCTTTCACCGTTAAGAATCCTACATTATCCCTAATGAACATAAGACTTTGTTTTATTTATCTGCGCGGACGGAGTCGGGGCAACAGCTAGTACTTAAATACATAAATATTTGCCCAAACAGGAAATGAAACCTGGGACTCTTGCTCAATAAGTCTACTACTACCATCAAGACTAACCCCCTTCTCCCCAACCATAAAAACATTATATTAAAATGAAGTAATAGTAAACTATAACTTAATGAAACTAACCCAAAAAATTAGAGAAAACAAACAGACTTCATTTATTAATTTAACGCGGTTATGCCCACTGTGCCCACAGATCACAGGCATCACAGCACAGATTATTAAGGTATGTCTAAGTTATGCCAGATTATGCGATTCACTTCACCGTGACATTGACAACCACTAGCCACAGATTATAAGGTATGTCTAAGGACTAGTTTTTTTTGTTAATTGAATGTTTGGCGTTCGCGGCGGGCACATGGATCGCGCCTCGTTAATCGCGGTTCGTGTCGGTAGTTGGCCCGCGTCAAAGGGCCGCGAACGCAACAAGGCTCCACATTCACGGCCAACTTTTATAAATTATAAGCCCAGTAAAGGCCCAGTACCACTAATACCGGAAAAAATATTACAAACATTATTCTATTACTATGAATACTCGTCATCACCATCTTCGTTTCCTATATATTTTTTTTACTTTGAATGTAGACCTTGTTACATCGTCGAGCGCGCGAACTATACTGTGAACACTGAATGTGGAGCTTTGGAGCGTTCACGCGCATCAGCGCGCATTAGAGCTCATAATCTCTTTCTAATCGCTGCTAGATATACATACTCATTGGAAGAAAACTTTCAACTTATAGTACGGCATAGATAGGAAAACATGTTGGCAACATAAAAATTACATTTTAACCCGAATTCTAATGCATAGGTTTTGTGGTTTGTGGTGGTTGCTATTAAAGTTAAAAGATTTACTTTAATCGAATATTGAATTTATTTCATATATTGACATATCTGTTTACATAAGACAAGTTACAAGACAGTCAACAGCTAGAAAATAATAAGGAGGTTTAATACTCCTTAACATCCGGCTCCATTTTTGATTCCGGACATCTTGCATAATTCCGAAATCCTGGGACCATACAGAGGTTTGGTTAACATGTCTGCAAGTTGTCTGGAAGCTGATACTTTGCAGACTTCTAGTATATTGCGATCAACGCATTCTCTTACAAAGAAAGATCTAATATTAATGTGCTTCGTCCTTTGGTGGTATTCGTGTGGTGGATGATTGGCCAGCCTGATTGCTGATTCGTTATCAATGAAAAGAGCTGTTGGCCATTCCTCATCAGTGAGGTCTTTTAAGATTTTCTTCATCCATATAATCTCTCGAGCCGTTTCGCTAGCGGCTACGACTTCTGCTTCGGTTGATGAGATTGCAACAGTGGACTGGCGTTTACTCTGCCATGAAATTGGTCCTCCTGCAAATAGACACAACATGCCAGTGGTAGAACGTCCTGTGCTATGATCACCCCCGTGATCAGCGTCACTGTAGCATTCTAGGCCAGGAGCTTCCTTACTCTCATAAGCAATGCCTTTGTCCATTGTACCTTTTATATAGCGTAGACAGCGTTTAACGGTTTGAATGTAATCCTTGGTAGGATAATCCAAGTTTCGTGATACAACGCTTATGGCATAGGCTATATCTGGCCTTGTCCCAGTCATAAGATAAGCCAGGGCTCCGACCGCTTGACGGTACGGAAAAGGTCCAGAAGACTCTTTTTCTTCTTTGCCATTCGACTTCAGGATTGGTGATGGTACTGCCTTACAGTTCTCCATACCAAACCTTTCTAAAACACGTTTGGTGTATGCTTTTTGATGCACAAAGATGGAACCATTTGATTTTCTGTCTATTTCCATGCCGAGAAAATAATTCGCTGGTTTGATAGTTATCTTAAATCGTTTTTCCAACTCTTCTAGAAATGCTTTGGTTTCTTTTTCGCTATAAGAAGCAAGCAATCCGTCATCGACGTACAGGGCTAAGATTATTTTATTTTCGCCTCTCTTACGAATGAATAAGCAGGGGTCTGCTTTGCTTTGCATGAAGCCAATATCAATGATGTAATCTGTAATACACCGATTCCAACACCGTGGTGCTTGCTTTAAACCGTAGAGACTTTTTTTCAGCTTAAACACCAGCTTAGAATTAGTTGCATAACCTTCTGGAGGCTTCATATAAATCTCCTCGTCCAACTTTCCGTATAAGAAGGCAGTTGCTACGTCAAATTGAGATAAAGTCATGTTTTCTTTCGCAGCGACACTTAAAAGTGCTCTTATGGTACTGCTTCTTGCCACGGGACTAAATGTCTCATAGAAGTCCAAACCTTGTTTTTGTGAATAACCCTTGATAACTAACCTGGCTTTGTATTTGTCTAAAGTGCCATCAGGATTAGTTTTAATCTTAAATATCGATTTACATGGAATGGCTTTTCTGCCCTTTGGTAATTCAACTAATTCCCACGTCTCATTCTCTTTCAAGGAATTAATTTCGCTGTTGATGGCATCTTGCCATTTATCCCGATCTACTCCAGACATAGCTGCTTTGAATGTTTTTGGTTCAACAGCATTCAACGTCATATTGATATTGCAGATATGATCTCTGTATCGACTTGGAGGTCTGAGATTACTACGGTCTCTCAGTGTCATTTGACCTTCTCGTTCAATCTCATTGGCAGGTAGACCATGATTCTCAACAAGTTCTGTTTCTTCATCTCCAGATTCAAAAAATTCATCTTGTTCTAACTCATTTTCTGTATCGTTCTGCTCTGATTGAGGATGAAGATCTTGTCCCTCTAGTACATCTGGCTCTTCATGCACGTCCTGCTCATCAACTCCATTCGGTCGTGATGGCGAAGTGTCACTGGAGGTATCATTTTGTTGTATAATATCTGTTAAATTCAAAATTCAAATTCAAATTATTTTTATTTCAGAAATAAAATCATTTCCAAGTTAAGTCCATTGATTTTTCTGGTAGATCTGGTAGCTCATACTGAATAGTTTTGTTGGTCGAAGTAGTAGGTTGTGAAATGCTTGGGTCCTCTTTCTTGTTATTGTAATCTAGTAGCGGAGTTTCTTCAAACGTTACATCTCTGGATCTTATCAACTTATGATTTTCTTTATCCCAGATTCTGTATCCTTCATTCCCATCGTATCCAATCAATATTCCTTTCTGAGCTTTCTTGTCTAACTTCTTGCGATTAGGTTTAGGAATATGAGCGTAGCATTTGCAACCGATGATCCTCAGGTGTTTAATACCGGGTTTCCTTCCATACCATAACTCATAGGGTGATTTGCCTAGTAAGCTTGATGTACCGGTGCGATTTAGGATATACCCTGCTGTATTAATAAGCTCTGCCCAAAGACCTTGAGGTAACTGTTCATGTGCATGCATCATTGCTCTCGCAGCTTCTACAACGGTGCGATTCTCTCTTTCCACGCATCCAGCTTGTTCATGAGTGTGAGGCATCGTCAGTCTCTGTTTTATGCCATGGTTAGTTAAGATTTCCCGAAATTGTGCATTATCGAACTCTCCTCCATTATCACTCAAAATTTCTTTTACAGTGTGTCCTGCTCCTGCAGCTTTAGTTTCAGCCAGTACTCGCTTAAGCATCACCCATGCTTCACATTTCTGCTTTAAGAAATATATTAATCGATAATGAGTGTAGTCGTCTTTGAACATTAGGAAATATCGAAACTTCTGTATTGAATACGCAAAAGGTCCGCAAATGTCTACATGTAAGAGTTCTCCAGCTTGAGTTGCTCTTACTCTCGTGCCAAACTGTTGCTTATGCGCTTTTCCGTAGATACATCCTTCGCACAGATCTGATTTATTATCCTCCACTTTTAATCCGAATTCTTTTTCAATCAGTTGTTTGACGTGTCTTTTATTTTGATGAGCTAGCCTTTCATGATATACTTGTAGGGGATTTGTCAGTACCGCGTTAATCTCCGTGTTTGGTGTCAGGCAACTGAGGTTCAGCTTATAAAGTCCGCCATTTCTCTCCCTTTTACCGGTTAATCTGATGGATCCAGCTACTTTCAGAATACACGTGTCTGGCGTCGACTCGAAGACGGTGTCATACTCATGATCATGTGCAGCAAGAACAGAAAAAAAGGTTCATTTTTATATTGGGAACATACCAAACATCTTTGAGTGTAATGTGATCTCGTCTTCCAAACACATTAGCTTCAGCACGAATGGTTCCTTTTCCAAGTGCTTCTATGGCTTGACCATTGGCTGCTGTGACTGAATGTTGGCCTTTGAAATATTCAAATGTTTCAAAAATATCAGCTCTGTTCGTTACATGGCTAGTTGCACCATTGTCAACAAACCAGTTATCTTTGTCTACAACTGAATTATTAAGGGTCAAGACGGGTAGAGTTAGATTTACTGGAGTAGACTCTTTTGGCTCTTTCGGTGGTCTACCATCAGAAATCCATTTCTTACATTGTTTCACTCTATGTCCGTTCATTCCACAATATTTACATTTTAATTCTTTTCCTTGCTTATTTTTGCCTTTCACAGTTTTTACATAAAGTGCCTCTGAAGTGCTCGCATTCTCAGTCTTGTTCATTAAGGTTTTCTCATGGGCACATATTTGGGTAGTAAGATTTTCAACAGTCCTGTCTTTCTTAGTCATAAGTAGCCAACTCGATTTGAAGGCAAAATATTCTGTCGGTAAAGTGTCCAAAATCTTGCAGATTAGCAGCATGTCTGGTAATTTTGAATCTAACTGGCTGTTCAGTTCATGCCAGATATTCTTTAACGCAGAAATATGGGTTGGCATACCATGTTCAAGTTCTTTCTTATAACTGAAAAAACGCAGACATACCTAGATCATAGCTCTTATCTTCACTACTTTCTCCATATAACCTATTGAGTTCTTGCCATACCTCTCGTGAACTTGTTAACCGCATGACATAATTTAAGACCTCATCTGTCATATTAGTCGTGATCAGCACTAAAACGGCACTGTCAATATTCATAAACTCTTGTAATTCTTTCTCATACTTCGTTTGCAAGGCACTGTCTGCCTCTGCAGCTGACGGCTGTTGTGGTCTACATCGCCTACCTTCAATAATATCCAAGGCTCCGGGGATGGCCTTTATGACAACCATTATTCTATATTTCCATGATTTGAAGTTTTTCGAATCTAGGTGTCCTATCTGCACCCTAGATGCTTCTACGATCGCCCTGTCCATAGCGGTAGATAGCTGGTACAGATTTCACGACAACGATTTCCGTTTACTATTACGAAATTCTTTCCTAGTATTTACATACTTCTTCTCATTAAAATATTTTAATATTTTTGCTCTGCTACCATATTAAAGTTAGTAAAAGATTTACTTTAATCGAATATTGAATTTATTTCATATATTGACATATCTGTTTACATAAGACAAGTTACAAGACAGTCAACAGCTAGAAAATAATAAGGAGGTTTAATACTCCTTAACAGTTGCCACTTGGGAATATTGTAGTTTCACCTGTCACTACGGCAAAACGTGCAATTTCTCATTGTGAATTAAATCAAGTTAAACATCCATATTTCTCTACGCATAGACATAGGCAGTAAGCTATAGGGTCAAATCGCGATTTTATAAAAAGAGGTGTTCCGTCCAATATAAAATTACATTAATTATTTATTCTTTGGGAGAACGCTAGGGTACGTGTTTTGCTATTATCGGTATTAACTCTAACAAATATTAGCACTTTAAATCTTTATATTTTACAAACGACTCCCTTAATCGATTTTTTTTTGTATGAATGAACCCGTAATATTTTTGAAAGACCTATCCATAAACACCCCACACGATGGGGTAGACGAGAATAACGATACATCCCCACGTGACGAAGAGGGTCCTCCTAAAAAAAAAAACAGTATTTTATTAATTTTACGAGTTTCTCGGAGTAACTTAGATGTTTTATCATGCCAACTTACAGTTTTCTAGAACTTAGAGTCTCTGAGCTAACTATATGACATGTGTGGAATAAATAAATAAAATGTTTCTCATTTGACTACGGAACTAAGTAATTATACAGGGAAAATGAAACTTAAAAAGATCTGTTATTAGTAAATACGTTAGATTGTTGTTAATTTACGTATTCGTTGTGTTGTACAGTTTATTTTGTATGAAAAAAATCAATTCAACACAAAAAAAAACGTCTTTCATTAACAAATACAAACTAACGTCATTACCATTTCAATCAGTTAACTTTGGAGACCAATAACTTCTAATTTAATGATTCGATAATGGTGCCGGTTTTTAAAGCTTATTATTATATCTTTAAATTTCATTCGCTAAACATGCAAAAACAATCAATTTTCAAAAAAGTTTAAAAAATATTAAGAAGTAAACATACACGCGAATCCACCCTACATAGATATGTAAAAGAACGACAACTAAGTGACATTGACATGTGTGAACCTTAATAATTTGTGGATGTGTCATTCATACTGTGTTTAGGTTATGTTATGCAAGAACCGTTTTAAATAAACTTTTTAATGTGATAAAGTTTAGTTATTACAAATCTGAAATGAGAATTGGTTGGGTTCATAAACTGGTAAAGAAATGGCCTGGAAAAAAAACATTTGGCATGTATAGATTTTTACCGATATTTTTCGTACTCGGAGCAGCTTTGGAGTTTTCTATGATTAATTGGAGAGTTGGAGAAGTAAATTTTTATAACACATTCAAGAAGAGGCAAGCTCACGATATTGTTGAAGACAAAATAAGACAACATTCTTCAGTTTGAAATGCCTGTGGGAGTGACGTGGGGTCAGTACGTGTCGTTCACCGCTGCGGCGATGTTCTCCATGCTTGCCGGCTCGCAGCTCGTCCACCAGTACTACAAACCGTTGCAGGACATGCACGAATATATTAACAGAGAGTTGAAAAACTTACCTAGCAATGTTCAAGAAAAGATTCGAAAAGAGTTGCGTGAAGAAGGGATTTTAAAGTGATTTTTACAAGTTTAGTTTCGAATTAAGGATCAAGACAATTTAGATAGCAATTTGTTATGTCATAATATACTGTTATTATGAAATAAATAAGTGTTTATTGGAGTATTTTTAGTATAGGTAGCCTTTAATTTTGTCTTATCCAAAATATTATTTCAAGTAATAAATGAATATTGGGACAATTCACACAAATCCTCCTTCCTCTGCAGCATTATATTTGAATGCCCTGTGTTGGAAATATGTCTCAAAGTTTATTACAATTTGCTCTATTAAGCATTTGCCAAATCAACAGTCTCAATGCAAGCACTAGGCTTATACTATGGGTACACTGTACAGCAATAATTCTTACTCTATAAAAATACATTTCTTGTGAGTATCGTTTTTAAAATTACAAGTTATGGCATCAGCCTGCTTCTGGTCATAATATTTAGGTGCTTAAAGGTCATTCTGGTGGTTCTGCTGGAGCAGATCCTTTCAGGATCTGAACACCCCTTATCTAAATGATGAGGTTGATGTTGCGACAACGCTATAGCATATTTGGTAGTGACCCTGTCTACAAAGGTAGTGGTCCTGGGTTTGATTCCCGGTATAGGCAAATATTTGTGTGATGAGCATGAGTATTTGTTTCTGAGTCTTGGATGTTTTCGGTATTTAACTATTTACTCTATATAAGTATTTATATTGTTGTCTAGTACCCATAGTACAAGCCTTGAGCTTAGTTTGGGACTAGGTCACTTTGTGAGAGATCATCCCATGATATTTATGTAGTTGGCTATTGTTGCCTATCTTAAATTTACTTTGCCTGCAAAACTGGTTTGGTTTGTAAATCTTTTATCATGCTTGCTATAAGGAATACTAATTGAAATTCAATATTTTTATTTCCGCCTGAACCCATGTGTTAGTAATAAAGTCTAATTCTACATAGTGTTACCTGCCACAGTCTCTCATCTATAAATCTCTAGCTATAATAATTTCCATTGGGTTCTATTGCAAAATGCTGGCTGACTCCATGGGATGCCCCATACCCTTGCATCAAAAACATCTCAGGGTATTTTATTGGATAAGTAATGATACTGGAGGTGCTGTGCTGCTTTCCCCTCGTGGTCCCACTTCTTGGGGTAAAAAATACTTTTCACAAAAATAAACTGCTTACATATATTTAAGTAAATTTATTTCAAATTTGGTCTTTTCTTAAACTTATCAAAATATATTTACAAATTATTTATTGTACATTATTTTTTCTATAAATAAGCATTACTCTATAATAAATATATTTAAGAAATTTGTACCTTAAATAACAATAAAATAAATTTCTAAAATAGAATAACAATCAATTGTTTACACAATCCAATTAATTAGACAAGGGCTCGATGCAGCTTGGCAAAGCTAGAACACAAATCTATATAAACTAACAAGTATTTACTCACGTTTTAGGTGTCAAAAATAACATAACAATACCTAAATACAAATGACACAATTCAAACAAGGTTTACGCACGCACAGTCGTACAGCCATACAGAGAAAACCTTTCCTACCCTTGCAACTCTAAAAGCTTTATAATACAAGTGCGCTTTTAAAAGTTTTTTTCTCGACCTGCGACTCAATCAGTATTCAGCCTCTTCACAATGATTTTAAGTTTGAACAAAGTATAAAATAAATGGGAAAAGTTTTTTCTCTATATCTGTGGTCTCAGTAGTGATTGTTGATGCGGTCAGCTGGCGGCGTTGGCGACCGTGCGGCGGATCCAGTCGACGTGCGACGTGACGGAGTCGTAGATGCGCGGGCGGCCCAGCCCGATCTTCGAGCACGCGATGCGCCAGCCGCTCACGCCCAGCAGCGACCAATGCTTGCTCTGCTGGTCGAAGCACATCATTGAGCTTCCCGCGTACTCTTCTTCCTGCAAATTGACGAACTAAGTTACATGGTTATAATTAATTTTTAATACTTTCCGCCCTACTCAGAGACATTTTACAGACAATTAACTCATTCCTTTTTAGGGTTCCGTACCTGGAGGGAGCGCAATGGGACCCTATTAATATGCCTACGCTGTCCGTCCGTAGGTACTTTAAAGCCTTTCGACGCATAATGCCAAAAACGCAAAACGCCATTTATACGCAAATCGCCAAATACGTGTATTGCCAAATCCTGGTTATGCCAAACACGCATAATGCCAAAGCTGCATAAAAACTAAATACGCTAAATGCCAAACACGTGTATTGCCAAAATCTGATAATGCCAAACACGTGTATTGCCAAATCCCGGTTATGCCAAATACGCATAATGCCAAAGCTAAATACGCTAAATGCCAAATATGTGTATTGCCAAATCCTGGTAATGCCAAACACGCATAATGCCAAATACGCATGACTCGCTGCTAATTTACCGTTATTACCAAGTGACAAAATGGTGGAAGGCTGGCAATCTATTCTAGAGACAAGTCCTAAAGATGAAAGTGCAACGAAATTTCAGGCATATTTCGAGAAGCAGTGGCTCACAAAATTCCCCTTGGACTTGATAAGTGTGGCTGATAAACGCCACAGAACGAATAACGTGGTGGAAGGCTGGAATCATAGAATCAATACGCGAATCCACAGAAATCCTTCTCTCTTTGACTTCATACACAAACTGAAAAAAGAAACTATTCATAATGACAGAAAAATTGTCGATTTTTTGAGAAATCCATGCCGCAAAAGTAAGCGTCGTAGTGTGGATATTGGGTTTGACTAGTATATAAAAAATATCTACGAAAAATAAGGAGAAATATAATCAAGCCAGAAGAATTTCTCAGAAAATTTATTTTACTGAAAATGTTAAAGTAAGAATTAAAGTAACCAGGTAATAACGGTAACACTAAGTTGAAGTACAATATTTTAAGTTTTAATTATTTTTATGTTTATATTGTGTATCTAAAAAGGTAAAAGGTACATTAAGACTGGGTTTTATATATACTGCAATAGGCTTGACCGTATCGCTGTAAGTAATGTGAAGAATGTACTACTGTTAACTAATATAAAGTATAATATTAACTTTTGTTTTGATAGGTATTTGTTTTATTTATTAATTATCCCATCAAAAACATAAATGTGAAATGAAGGCCAAGTTCAATATTAGGATATGATATACTCGTATGCCTTGGTTTTTGACTTCAACGACAAAAGAAGTGAGATATAAATGGAAGCCAAGTTCAGTCTTGAAATTTGTTTATAACAACATTAAATATTTTATAACAAGTTAAAATATAATATATTCTTATAACTTAGGATATTATATTATTTCACGCATGATTCGTGGACCTACTACTCCTTGTCCCACAGCTATTCGTCGGAGCCCTGAGGGCTCCTAATTCTGGGCAATCTGTCCTTCGGGCATTTAAAGACACCTAACTAACCTAATCAACCTACTTTTGCGGAATAAAAATGATTTCTGACAAATTTCTGATGAAAGCGAATAACAGTGAGGCAAAAGTAGTGAGTCCACGAGTCAGTCGCTAATATATTGAAGCCTGAGCCTTGAGGTCTGACTTGGCTAGTTCTCATATACGAATTATTATTAGTATTAGTATGCTGGCATTCTGCGTATTTGGCATTCTGAGTATTTGGTGTTCTGCGTATTTGGCGTTCTGCATATTTGGTATTATGCGTATTTGGTATTATGCGTAGATTTTTTTTCATTATGCAAAACGACAAAGTGGCCTTTTGCGTTTTTGGCATTATGCGTATTTGGCATTCTGAGTATTTGGCGTTCTGCGTATTTGGCGTTCTGCGTATTTGGTATTATGCGTATTTGGTAATATGCGTATTTGGTATTATGCGTGGATTTTTTTTTCATTACGCAGAACGACAAAGTGGCCTTTTGCGTTTTTGGCATTATGCGTCGAAAGGCTTTAAAGAGCTGTATCTTTTAAATAGCGGGGCTTTTTTTCAGAATAAATATGTTATTACGGCGGATTTAGGTTCCTGCCTACTAACATTTTTTTAACCTCGATAAGCCCCGCCTTCAAAAAATTGTACCTAGGTGCCTACATAAAACAGCCATTGGAATAAAGCTCTATTGCAAAGGAAATGAAATGGATTTTCTTTGTTTTATGACTCACAGTCGAATTAGAAAATTGACTATGATATTCACAATAAACTCATATTCCATTGACAACTTCGTTATATTTTGTGCGGTTGGCATGTCAAATAAATAAATAAAGAAATATAATAAAGAGGGTCCCACTACTCCCCATACAAGAAATGTTCGTTTTCAAGGTATTTTTATTTTTGTTGTAGATATGGTAAAAACGGTAAAACTTAGCTGGTACAAGCGTCAAATTTGGTACGATTAGTCATTATAGTGCAAACCCTGAAGAAAAACGATAAATACTATAATGGTCAAGTGTGAGTTGGACTCGCGCCGATTCGATTCCAAATCGAATTCAAATGAAGATAATAGGTAACGTACTGTGTGGCGGTACGGAACCGTCGGTGCGCGAGTCAGACTAGCACTTGATCGGATTTTCAAACTTGCGCATGAAAAAGCATCACTAAGAAATGACTTAATCATTAATTATCAACTGACTCTAGAGTGCTGCCGTTAGAACCGTTACTTGTTATTGCTACCGAGAAGAGCAGCAAGAATTCAAATGTAGAAGTCGAAAGTCGATTAAATGATTAGTTCTTACACTTTTTAACTTAGGTAACCCAGAAAATTCGTCCTCTACTGTCGGGGTACTTACGTCACAATCATCTTGGTTGTACAGGGGCTCAGCGCAGATGCCGTTGACAGTCGCGATGCTCACGTTCTCACAGTTATGCATAGGGCTGGCGACCACGTGGACTCTCTGAAGCTGGTCTCTGTTCCGCATCCAGCTCAGTGTATTGCAAACTGCGAAATCGCCCACGCTAGTGCCGTCGACCGGTAAGCACGCCGGACGGACGAAGTCGGTCATTTCGACGGGTTCCTCCAGCCGCACGAGCGCCAGCATGCTCCCTTCTACCGGCGAACGCACCATACCGACCACGCGCCGTTCTTGCTGCCACGGCGTCGTGCTTTGGATTCGCACCGTTCCTAATCTTGCAGTCCATTCAGCTTTTGGCTGACCCTGTGGATTCATTGGATGACATTAAAGAACTTGATCATTTACTGATTAACGCTTAGCTAAGTTAACAATCCATTAACCGATAAGGACCGATCAGGTACACCGGACAATATCTTGAAAAAACTGTAGGCTTGCCCTAGTACCTTAGTACTAAACAATTTATATGTACAGACAAAAATGAATACCTAAGTACAGAAATCAAATAAGACTCAGGATAACATAAATAAATGCTCGCGTTCGTCCTCAATTTTATGTTTACCTTTGCTGAGAAATGAAATGTGAGTTAGATTGCAGTGGTTAGGTAGGAGCTGGTGTTACCTGGAAGCAGGAGGCGGTGGTGACGAGCCAGGCGGGGTGCAGCAGTGCCGCGTCGCAGGCGTGCACGCCGGCGCGCAGCAGCGCCGCGTGCCACGGCCAGTCGCCGGGCCGCGCCGAGCGCGCCAGCCCGTCCACGCCCGCCGCCGCCGCGCCCACCCGCGCCGACTGGACCCCGCACTCTGCAGGGTAACAATTAACATTGTTAGTAGGTACATGACTTTATGATTAGACCATTGAAATGTGCATTAATTAACCTCTGGTTATCGCTTACAGCACATAATGATAGAATCGTGCAAAAATGTGTGATGTTCAACCCAACCAAATGATCTAGCTAGGTAGTCGAAAATTTAATGTTTGTTACTCATATACGTTTGTAAATGTGTAGTGTTTTGTAAGAAAACTTACCCAATTGATCACAAACAACTCTAATAACTCTCTTCTCGGGGCACTCGCTCTTCACGAAGGAGATTTCTGGGGCGAACGGGTCCACAACTTGGACATATTCAGGCGGCGGCCTCGCCTCCGCGCTGAGATCCTCGACGTCGGCGTCGGCGGCTTCCGTGTCCGGGACCGCCTCAGCGCTTATGACACCCCTGAAAGATTCATATTTTACGAAATTTAGATTTATTCCAAGCTTAATGACCGATAAAATGAGAACGTCTGATTGTTACTCCTGGAACGCCATGTATTACACGTCTAACGCAATTCTTATTTTCTGCTCCATAAGTCATCACTCATCAGACTTGACTATTATCTGGAGTGACGTAAATGATAATAAAAAGCTAAGTAAATATTCGTATACGTTCTTCTACTTTCATCTATCCCGAGATTGGGTTAGGAATCTTACTTGAACGTGAGCGCCTTGCAGAGCGAGGCGCCGAGACTGGCGAGCGCGCGCGCATCGCGCTCGTGCGGAGCGGCGCAGACCTTCCCGGCGCGCCCGCGCTCCGCCCACACGGCCACGCCGGCGCGGCTGCGCACGGCGCCCAGCGTCGACTCGCGCGTCTCGCGCCGCCACCACGCGAGCGAGCGGGACACCCACACTACACCACCAAGGGACCATCAATTCAAATATAATTCATACCACAAACGAGCGATTGTTCTACCATTTTTAAATAATAAAATGTGATCGAAAATGTCCGGCAGTAGTGGCGCAGTCTTTGGCTTACCCACACATAAAGCACGTACAATTGCAGGGCGTTCAATTTAAGCATTTTAGTCTGTTCTTAGTTGTCAGGCATGTTTGTTCTGAAGACACTCAGAAGGGAGATCGATACTTACGGGTACCTACGTACGTTTAGTGTGATCAAATAAAGTACAAAATAAGTAAATACTTCAAGGCGTTCGCGGTCACTGTTTTTTAAGAAGTTATAAGCATTTTCAGTTCAAAACTACACTTCCAATCAAGAGCAAAAATATAGGGGACACGTTCAGAAACTGTTTACAAAGTGCCCCGTTATTTTCCCTCACTAATGTCCTCGTAAGATACTAACAGCAGCCGGCCTCGTCGCTGCTGTCGGGGCAGTCAGGCGTGCCGTCGCAGCGCAGGTGCGGCGGCAGGCAGCGCGGGTGTAGCGCGCAGCGCAGCGCCTCGCCACCAGCCCCTGCGCAGTGCGCGCAGTCGCGCTCGTCTGCGGCGTCCGCGCAATCTGGGATACCGTCGCACGAGCGCCGCGACAATGCCAGCCGCTGCAGACCGCTGCGACAATCTGAAAACAATAATGTGCTTGAATAAGTAGGTAAGTACAGTGCGATAGCTCTTAGAAGGTGCTTCGGGTTTGTACTTAGCTCTTATTAATAATAAGATCGAGTGAGAGAGGTGTACAAAGCCGAAGCAACTACTAAATGCTCACAGACTTTAGGTAAGTAACCCGCTCCATATAGTACCTAGTGTGTTCAATGCACAATATCACGCGACCTACTACTTAATATTTTACTGATTTTACGCACATTGACGCAACGTTAATTTCAAATAAAAATACTGTGAGTAGGGTAAGCGTACCAGTGAATGAACAGTGCTAGTGAATGAACAAAATGATTTTTTTTTCGCAAAACAAGGATTCCTAGTATCTACCCGTTAACGAATTTCATGATTTTACTCTACTAGGTATACAAGTTTAAAAAGAGTCAATTACATACTTACTATCCTAATGTACCTACTGCCAAGATGAACCAATTAATAGAATATAGAAACCTTCCGAATTAGAACAAAATGATGACTTGAAAATTATGATGATAAGTTCCAAAACCTTGTATTTGTTTGTTTGTTGTGTATTTGTCAAATTAGGTATTAGTTTGAAATACAAATGTAAAGTTTTGCGTTAGTTAGATAAATAAGAACATCGATTCGGTAAATGAAGGTGCTATACGAGTCAGTATCATTGACATAAAATCCCAGCACGAGACAGCATAGGTACCTGGTTCAGGTGCACACGAGCCCGGTCCAAAGAAGTCAGGGAACCTTGCGCAGTCGAAGTGCGGGCGCAGCCGGTCCGGCAGGCGCGAGCCGCAACCGGCGTGGAAGGCCCGGCAGTACGCCCGGCACGGCGCCACCAACCGCGCCCGTTCGCAGCGGGGCTGCAGCATCTGGCACACGAAGTCCTGGAAGTAAAATTAATTAGTTATTCTTTTAAAAATAGGTTCTAATTAACAATTAAAACAAAAACAAGTCAGGGCCTCCATTCCAATTTTGTAATATGGAAGGGCTAAAAACAACTCGCCAAGTAAAATCCCAGTATTGCGTAGGTACCTTCCTGTTAACGATAGGTTATACTAGCGAGGCGAGACGAAATGCCTACCGCTAACGTAAACTACGTTCGGAAGCTGTCAAAACGTAAACAATTGACTTAAACAGCGGCGGCAGCTTACATCAATCGTATACATTTTCGATTCATCTTGTCTATAGTTAGTTTGTTTAGGTACTTAAAAAAATGTAAACAAGCCAAACCACGTGGCATTGTTAAACAGCCAATCAAAACTGTTTTATCGCACTTTGACGTATCAGTGTTCTGCTTCTATTGGCTGACGAACTATAAAACGTGGTTCTTTTGTTTACATTTTTTTAAGTACCTAAACAAACGGAGTATAGGACTTTATCTTTATTAATAATAGAAACTAATAACAGATCCGGGGTTCCCCAAGGGAGTATCCTTGGCCCGTACTGTTTCTTCAGAATCTAGGTATATCCCGAAAGTATTTTGTCCTATAACTTGATTTAATAATACCTTTAGCTATAATAACTGTTTGTCTTTATGCGCAACAGACTTAACCTAATGTAATTATCCCAAAATTGTTTCGACGAATATTGTTTACAGTAATACTGATATACACTAATATGGTATGTACTAAACACATGAAATTTAAATGTCCTAATAGTTCGTTTATATCATACTTTTGTGGTAGTCATATCATACCACATCATAAGATCCTAACGAGGCCTACTGAGACGTTTTAGAACTAGGTAGTCTAGTACCTACACTACCTACCTGTTAGAAAGTCGACATTTTGCTTTGCCCTTGAACACTGCTATTACATTTTTTAATTAATGTATGACAAAACAGTTATTAATGTTATTATATGTATGATATATCAAACATTGTTTATGGGAAAAGTTTGTGGAATAAAAGTTAAGGACCAATACGTTAATATGGATTGCGAGGGACACGTTTTACCCGATGTATCAGATCGTAAATGTATAATGTTTGCGGATGTTACTTCTTTGACAATTAAATCTTATCTTACCACCTATACATTACATACAAATAGAAAAGAAGAAACTGACTGGCTGATCGATCATCGCACAGCTAAAACCGATGGACATAGGCACTTGAAATTTGGAGGGACTATTCCTTGGATATCCTAGGGGTGCACTTGGAAATTCATCTCCAAAGGGTTAAAATAGGGTGTACCCAGTGGGAAACTCATTCTACGCGTACGAAGTCGCGGTCGTCCTCTAGTATGGAATATAATTTTTAATTTTTAATGATTAAATTAACTGTAATTGCCAGATACAGATAGAAAATATTGTAATAAAATAAAAGAAATTAGACACATTTGTTTAGTTTAAGAAGATTAAGAAGTGTCTACTTGGGATCACACCTATGGATCAATGCTAAATATGGAACCTCATGTGGGGTAATCTGACAGATGCGGGCTTACGAGCGGAGTTTGCGGAGTGCATTTATGGATTGATGTATACCGCTATTATAATCACCTGAAGAGTCTCAAGTCCGTAACTCCGTTAAGGTTTATTTATTTTTACCTGCGCTAGATGCGAGCATTCTGCGTCCAAGAGTTCTCTGAACGCCACCAGGTCCTTCAGCAAGGCGTCCTTGGTCTGGTGACCCACAAGATTGGGGAAGGTGGTGACGTTATACGGCAGAGAGGAGCACAGTGGCAGAGTGAGCGGCGCGCACTCCCGCACCTCCTCCTCCTCCGGCGCCACGGCCTCCGTAGTCGGTGTTTCAGCCGGCGTCGCGTCGGTCTCTTGTAATGCTTGCGATGATATTACTGTACTTTCCTAGAATTATGCAACGCCATTAGTAAAACTTGCGCCGATGTTGCGGTTCTTTGCGGTTTTAAATTGGCATCTGCGGCGTAACATGAAATTTGAAACATTTTACGAATTAGAATTTATTATTTAGAAAGTTGGAGTCATTATGTACAGACAGACAGTAGCTCGTCTACAAACAAAGGAATACTGCACGGATTAGTGGCATGTGTGCTTGCTTCGACCGCGTGCACACCGCGAGCCACCACAAGCAAACTCAACAAGTCACGCCGGTCGGTTTAGTCTGGGCCGCGCCGTCCGGATGCCGCGTTTAGTATCGAGCGAGACGCGCATCGACGGACGCAGCCCTAGCCCCAAGCGCCAATAGGAATCAGAAACTCTTGAAGGGTCGGAGAAGAACTAAATTTATTTTTACACTATGCCTCACCTCTATGTGCAGCGAGTGAGGCAGCGCGGCAGCAAGGCGGCCGGCGGGCGCGCCCAGCCCCCGCGCCAGCACGGCAGCCACCTCGCCCGTGCTCACGGCCGTGAAGATCGGCTCGAACGACACCTCGAAGTGCACGCGCGTCCCTTCTTCGGCGCTGCACATTATTAACATTATCCGTTAGATATAAATAGGCACCACTACCGTCAGCAGTAAAACTACTGAACAGTCTAAGAGGTCAAAATAATCTATTGCTAACTACATCTGCAAGATATTACCTAATTACCCGAGAATAAAAGTGTGTGTAGACAATTTTGAGCTCTTCGACTATCACCTACATCTGCTGGTAACTTAAACTTTAAAATTGATTGTAATTCAAGCAGAAATTGATTGTACTTGAAGCAGAACGCCATGTTATTATTAATATAAGACGGACAGGGTTCTATCGTGACTTAACAATTAAAGACGTTGTCCACATCTTTGTTTATAAATATGTTCCTCGAATGCGACTGCGTAGAATTCATATAATTATGATTCTTCTTACCCCTTAGGAGCTGAATTTCGAGCAACACCTCGGTAGCAGGTCTTGAAAGTACATTTTTAAAATAGTTTCTTTTTATAGTGGTGTTTATGTTTAATTTTTAATATTTGAGTAGCTTAGTTTTATTTTATTTTAAATAAGTTTAGTTTTAACTTTAACTTTTAAATTTTAATGTAAAGTCCGTAATTATCATTTGATAAATTATTTTAAGTTTCTTTTCTAATTTCAGGGTTTTGGCCTGTGTATTTCTAATCAGTCCATATTTCCATAGTTTTAATTTATCCGGTTCCCAATTAAACTGCGGAAAAATAGTAGATTGTTCAACAAGGGACTAAAACAAGCCATAATGACACGAGATGTTTAGCCACGCGAGCGAGCTTGCGAGCGAGGGTGGCTGTAGTTCGAGTGTCATTATGGTTGTTTAGTCTCGCGTTAAACACTCTAACTTTTCACTTTTAATGCGAGAAAAAAACGACGTTCTAAACAAAATTACAACATTTATTATAAAAAAGTTTCTAACAATTAAAACTAACAATTAGGTATCTTATTATTACTATCGTTAATCTAACATTAATGATGTTATTTGTTTCCCACATTTCCAATCAATAAAAGTTTGGTATGGTTTTGAATAAATGCCACTAGATTTTGGCGGCAAAAGATTTCGTATCACCTCTTTTGCTTTATTTATTTATTTATTTATTTTATTTGGGTAAACAAACAGTGATCACAATTTGTCTTTATCACTAACTTAACTTAAATAATAATAGGTCATTGTGCCACCAACACCGTTAACCACACATTACTATTTTATTGTTGATTAGTGGTGGTGTAATTATACATGACATTGACTATTTATTAACAAATAAAGCATAGCATAGTACATTACCATTGCATAACATAATATCGCAATTATCATTTTTAACGGCACCGACAATGAGGATACTGGTAAGTGCTGAACACCGCAGATCCGCGGCGCTAGGCAGTCTCCAGCACCCTCATTACCTCCCTCTTAAACATTCCAACGCGAGTGGCCATGATATCGATTGATACAAATTGTTCATTATAGGTTTTGACTATTCGGTAAAGAGGCGAGCGTTTACCGGCATTAGTGCGGCAAGATGTAATTGCGAAGACGCGACATTGGTTTCGACAGTGTGTTCTGTGGGGAACTTTATAGCATAATCTGTTATTGAGTGCATTACAATCATACTTATTTTGGCATAAGTCATATAACAGCATTATTTCTAGTTGCTGACGTCTAGCTTTAAGCGGTAGTAAGGTATATTTACGCAAGAGTTCATTATAGGATAATCTTGTATGATAACACTTGTAATGCATACATCGGAGGAACTTAGATTGCACAGTTTCCAGTGCATCAATATATTTATTGTAAAATGGATTCCATACGGGCACAGCATACTCTAATTGAGAACGGATAATGGATTTATAAATATGAAGAAAAGTCGACGGTCGGACGAACTCTGCACATGAACGCATGGCAAAACCATACATCTTATAGGCTTTGCATATTATGGTGTCTATATGTGAATTAAGATGCAGTTTTCTATCAAGCTCAATCCCAAGGTCTCTTATGGTTTCAGCGACGTCAAGACTGGAACCCAATAGTGTGTAGGCACGTTGTGTGTAATTTAGTTTTTTGGTAAAAGTGATAGATTTGCATTTATTTAAACTGAGGTCCAATTTATTTTTGATACAGTAATCCGAGAAACGGTCCAAATCCTGTTGAAACCTATAATAATCATTATCGCTTTCTATAGTGTGAAAAATTTTGATATCGTCAGCATATAAAAGGAAGTTACAGAAGTCAAAACAGGAGTAGACATCGTTAATAAATATTATAAAAAGTAATGGCCCCAGTATTGAGCCCTGCGGCACCCCGGAGGTGACAGAAACAAGATAAGACTCGTGACCATTGATGACTACTTTTTGGGTGCGATTAGTGATGTAAGATTTGAACCAGCGCCAAAGGTTTCCCCTGATACCATTATATGCGAGCTTTTCAAGTAGAATCCTGTGATCCACTCTGTCGAAGGCCTTTCTAAAGTCTGTGTATACGCTGTCAGTTTGTTTATTTGCGTCTAGACTTTCAAAGAGATAGGTGGTGTATATTAAAAGATTGGTCGTAGTAGAACGACGCTGTACAAAGCCGTGTTGTTGTTCGATTATAATATTATGCATTGATGGGTAAATAATATTGTGTACTAGTCTTTCGAAGACCTTCGACAGAGTGGGCAAAATAGATATGGGACGATAATTCTCAATATCATTCTTGGAACCTCCCTTGTACACAGGAACTATGCGAGCCATCTTCCAAATGGTGGGGAAAACGCCCTCAAGCAGACATTGATTAAATATGTGTTGTAGCGGTTGACAAAGAGAGATTGCGGTGTGCTTGAGAAATACTGGGGGAATATTATCTAGACCCGAGCCCTTCGAAATATCTAAAGCACGAAGTTCATTGTATACGTCATCCTGAGCTATATGTATTTTACTGATGATGAGATCTGACATTGAGTTGGTATCGGGGATATTGTTTACATTAAGGTCACTGGATAGTGTGGATTGCTCAAATACTGAGTGAAAAAAGTTCGAGAATAAGTTACATATTTTAATTGGGTCACTTTCGGAAGTATTCTTAAAAGTCATGCGGCTCGGGATATCTGCTTTTTTTTTACGGTGATTGACATAAGTCCAAAAGTACTTAACATTATCACGTATACTATCCTCTACTGCGGCTATATATTTTTTATAACATTTAGGTGATTCAATCTTAAATCTCTCTCTGAAAATGCGAAATTCTCTGTAGTCACAGTTATTTTGGTATTTTTTCCATTTGACCCAATATTTGTTTTTATTTTTAAAAATGTGTATTAGTGAAGGTGAGAACCACACTGGGAAGTGGGAAGATTTAACTACTTTAGTCGGTATATGTTTTTTTATTATTGAAAAAATTGTTTCATATAGGATTGACACTGCGCCTTCAACATTTTTTTGGTATAGAATACTGTTCCAGTCAACGCCCGCCAGCTCAGTATTCATTAACTCATAGTCTGCTTTATTGAAGTCATATTGCATACGGGGTTTGACCGGAACATATTTGATACCGCGGTTAATGGGCACCAAGACTTGAAAAGGGGGGTGGTGATCATCAGGGGGAACTAAACCTGCAGTGACTGGGGCTGCGCTACAATCATCGATATTAGTGAGAAATAGATCAAGGTATCGTCCACACCCGTTACTAAATTTGTTTATCTGTGTGCAATTAAGTAGTGACATAAAGTTAATTAAACATTTATTTGACAAACAGTAGTCGTTTCGTATAATTGGTTCCATGTGGGATCGATGTTCTCGCCATTCCATAGTAGGTAAGTTGTAATCTCCGACAATAATAAAATCGTTCACCTCGGGTGATTGAAGCATGAAGGTTACATAACTAAAATATGAGTCATAAATATCTGGATTTACACTAGGAGGTATATACGTCGCGGCTATAACGCAGCAGTAGTCGCGCGAGCGCAGCTCGATGAACAGGCAGTCCACGAGGGGCGAAGGCAGCGGGGGCGCGGGACTAGCGGCGCCGCGCGGCGCGGCGGCCAGCTCGCGCCGCACCGCCACCAGCGCGCCGCCGCCGTCCCGCCGCCCGCTGCCCGCCCGGTCCCGGTCACATCTAAATACTCGATACCGAGAATCTATGTATTCGTTATCACCAATACCATCGTACAACCATGTCTCTGTCAAAATAATAACATCGTAGTTATTACACATTATATTCATGTACAGAGTGTGCAACTTTGTTCTGAGACCCCGACAATTCTGATAATAAATAGATATTTGATGTTTAGCCATACTATATAACAATGAGGTAATAATCCATATTACTATCAGTTGTATTATGAAAAACAATCGGGTTCAAAGAAGAAATGATACTCGTAACTAATACGTTCATATTCAACTGTGCACGCAGGGAAACCATATAACTATCTATACAAAACCGTTCGCTATCAGCATGATAACAGACTCGCAGTACTGAGTTCATTATACTTATGATTGTATACCTATAACTGTTTTGACGCGCCGTATATAAGAAATTATTTAGATAACTGCCTTTACAATACAAATGCCATATTAGTGAGGGTGTTTTTAATACATTTTCTTTTGCTTGATAGTTACACTCGTACATATTTATGCAATCAGGATGTACGCAACGAAACAATAAACACTTATGTAAACTTCGTAACAATTTCTTGAACCGTGCGAATGGCAATAATAGGTGACGTGTCCGATTTGCGGGCCAGAATTGTGCCGTGCTTGACCCACACATATTTATACTCCTTAGTTTTGGCAGTTTCGCGGCACTGTCGAAATAATAGCTTATTCTTAAGCGTTAGGTGTTCATTCACGTAGATTATGTGTGGGGGACCAGATATAGCTAACCTGGTCGAGTCCAGACCTCTGTTAGCGCGGAAAGCAGATAATATGTTATCACGGAGAACTCTAGTAGTTAGTTTCACGATTACATTTTTTGGTCGTGGGCTTCGTTGATCGGCATGAGGCACACGGTGAATTGACACTATATTTGCCACATGGATTGGATGTTTGGTCTCGTGACACAATTGCTCGAATATTTTAATGAGGTTTTCTCCGCGCTTCTCCGGTAGGTTAGATATCTCAAGGTTACACTGTCTGGCCTGCTGTTCCATCATGTCAACCTTGTTCTCAAGCCCTTGTAGATGCATTTGTACGGCCGATGATTGAGGAGAATTATTCTCGAGTGATTTTATTCTAGCATCGAATGAATCCTGACGGTCTGATGAAAAAGAGAGGGCTTTGTCCATCTCGGCCATTCGCGAATGGGTCACCGAAAGAGCTTTGTTTATCTCGATATTATCCTCACTAAGTTTTTGTACATTTGTATTAATAGCGACTAGGGCACTACTAATCTTTGACAACTCGGACGACAAAGCCGTGTTAACCGCTGTTGATACACAGCTAGTTATCTGACTGGACATTTTTTCATCCCATTTCTCCAGCTGATGGTTAAATTTTTCTTCGAATGAGGCCACTAAATCATCAACGTCGGGTATCCTGCGCCTGCGGGTGTTTACGTATTTTTCACCTTCTACCGACATTGGAATATCGGAGGTAGACGAAAACTTGCTCGGCGGAGTGTGGTGCATTATTTTGTTTGTTTATATGCCTCCTTACCTTACGTAGGACAAGGATAAAAATATTGTTGCTGTCTTTTATCCCAGAGGAGGTGCGGTGAGGACGCCCCGCGGCTACGACTTACACCAGCGATGCGAGAATGCGACAGATATATTTCACTCACTTTAATCACTTAAGATGCACTACTGTGTGTACGCGCAGTTTCAAAACCAAGGTGCACTAACCATAAGGTCTATTATACTTTGCACAAAAACTAGAATTATTGAAATAATTTTGCTACACTACCACTTACAACGAGCTCTCGATTCTGGGAGCTTTCTTCTCCATTCTGGAGTTAGGCGTTGATTCTTCTTCACTGGATGATGATGATGACATTTCTGGTCCGTAATTTCTAAAGCTGCACGATTAATTGGTGAAATTTTTTAACAGCGTACGCTCAATACAAGTCATGAACATCTATTCAAAATACAAATAGGAAAAAAAAGTTCCGCGGTTTTTTTGTAAAGTGATGTTTTAAATGCTTGCATATTTAGCCAACAGATTCAAAAATAGAAACCATTTAAAAAAAATTGGACCACGCATAATAAAAGAGTTCGGCCTTAATATTATTAAATAGATTCATATTCGTGATAATTAATCGTGTTTCACGAAATTAAATCCTTTTTAGGGTTCCGTAGCCAAATGGCAAAAAACGGAACCCTTATAGATTCGTCATGTCTGTCCGTCCGTCCGTCTGTCCGTCCGTATGTCACAGCCACTTTATTCCGTAACTATAAGAGCTATACTACGGAAACTTTGTAAGTAGATGTATTCGGTGAACCGCATAAGATTTTCATACAAAAATAAAAAAAATACAATACATTTTTGGGGTTCCCCATACTTAGAACTGAAACTCAATTTTTTTCTTCATCAAACCCATACGTGTGGGTATCTATGGATAGTTCTTCAAAAATGAGGTTTCTAATAAAAAAAAAATCTAAACTGAATAGTTTGCGCGAGACGAGAGACGCTTCCAAAGTGGAAAAATGTGTTCCCCCCGTAACTTCTAAAATAAGGGAATGATAAATGTAAAAATAATATATGATGTACATTACCATGCAAACTTCCACCGAAAATTGGTTTGAACGAGATCTAATAATTAGTTTTTTTTTAATACGTTATAAATCGTAAACCGCATTTTACCTTTCATTCAATCAACTCCAATATAATAAAGAATAAAGAAAAACATTTATTTAGACGTATAGTGGTACGGAACCCTACGTGCGCGAGTCCGACTCGCACTTGGCCGGTTTTTTTTTATATATTTGCACAGTTGTCATTTTGAGGTTATTTCGACACCCAAAAATATGGTCCATACACAATCACTGAAAATAGCGATAATCCTCCATTCACAAACACCGTGATTGGTTGTTTAGGGGTCTCCAAAGTAAATTAAAAAAAAAAACTTTAATCCCTAGAGATTAATAAGGAGCTTTAGTCCCGATTCGCAGAGATTTAAGTAGCATTTTAAGAGCATGAGAAGTAGAAGTGAAAACTATTTTATTATCTGACAAGGGACAATAAAACCGCATCACCACGTCTAATTGGCTTGCGTGTTTTTTTCTTCTTTTCCTTGTATTGGAAAAGGCAAAGACTACAGGAGAAACTCTTTGTAAGTTGTGACTTTATATGAAGAAAGTAAACTTGCACGAAGGACTTACAATCTTAACCAAGCTAGTATAATATAGTCTATAATCTAATCTAGTATAATAAAATGACTTAGCAGACTTTCCATCTATCTATCCCATAGGTGTAGGTAAATAAGCTAAATAATACGGTGGTGGTAGGACCTTGCGCAGGGCCCGTCCGGTTTTTTATTACGAGTTAAGTCGACTTCATACATATAACGAATTAAAAGGAAAATAATTAAATAGACTTGATTAGTTCTTGAGATACCGGCGGCTACCTACGAACATAGTTTTTTGTGTTTGTAGTATCGGCGTCGGCACCCGGACCTGCTCTAGCTCGGTTTTTTTTAATGTCGTATAAAATAAATTAATAACCTTTCCACGCTAGAGCGCTCGCATCAACCGCGCAACACGGATCGGTAATTTATTATTTTCCGTGTGGTTTCATTTCGTTTAGAATTCAAGCCACGGAAAGAAAGGTCTGCGTGAGACCTCCGCACGAGTGCTTGCAGATCGACCTTCACTGTATTTCCACGACGTGCCGTACATAGAAAGCACAAAGCTTCGACAGGCCACGTATAAACTTTCTCATGACAATATCGTATTCTCATGACAGTATTTACTCAACCTACATAAAGTACCTACCTACCTCCGAGTACACGTAACGCACTGCACATTATCTCTAAGTAGGCACTTATGCCCGGTTCCTATATTCAAGAAACGAATCGTTTTCCTTACGGGCCGTAGCGTTATGACATTTGCTATGTACAAAATGTGTCAAATTTTAACGAGGCCTAATGAAAACGATTCGTTTCTTGAATGTATACGAACCGGGCTTCAGCGGGTTACTAATGAAACCTATAAGGCCCAGTCACACGCGATGAAGCTGTTGTATTTTATTTTATGTATTGTTATTTATGTTTTTTATGGTTTCCTTATTTTTGTTTGAGTACCTTTTTTATGTCATATAGGTACTTCCACCTCAGGCTCCAGCTGAAAACCAGCGCTGAGGTCCTGCCCAGCTGAGCTAGTTAGCCTTTTCGGCTTTAGTAGCGTTTTTAGGTTTCTTAATTGTGTAGTTTAATTTCTTTGTTATTTTTATTTAATTGTAATTGTATGCCTTATTTTACAGCCGAATAAATGTTTCTTCTTTCTTTCTTTTATCAACTATGGATTTTCCGAAACGGGTCTTAAACGCTGCAATTGGCCTTTAGAGTCCATTTGCTTAAGACTGGCAATTGTTAGCGTAAAACGGTTACTTCTTTCGGTTAGCTTTGTGTCCCAAAAAGTCGAAAACTCTTAGGTACTTACTGTCTAATTAACAACACATCACGTTTCATCGAATATTGTAGGTGTGGGTGGCTAAATACGCTACTAAATCTCACCTTCGACTAGAAACCTACCTAACGTAAAATCTACATTTAGATAGAGACGGGAAACGTAAAAAGTAAGTAAGTTGTAAAGCTATTACGTAAATATACATAATCTTACGGAAAGCTTTATCTAATTCATTGAAATGCACAAAATGGTCACCACAAGTTTAAAACAAAACAAGTGAAAAATATCATAAAATCACGATGCTTAACTTACATCATTTAGTTAAGAGAAAGTGACACTACAAATTATCAGTTAACATTGTCATAGACAGATAGTAATTTAGTTATATACAGTATCATAGCAATCAAGTTTCTGTAGAAAACTCTACGGTTATTAAACGTAGTTTTAACTTAATACGTGGTTTGCTTGTTTACAATTTACAACAGTATAGCACGCTCGATCCGACCTCGCCGAGATCACAAGAAAGTGAACTTTCTCTGTAAACTACCATATCGGCTTATAGCTGATGCATTTTGAACGAGTGACTGCCGACGTTAAACACCTTCCTGTATTTATGTAACAGACCTTATTTGAATCAATGACAACAAGTAGTCTTGAAACCGTTCACCGGAAAATTAATCATTCACTCTTGCTCACGCCGTTTACCGCAACTGTGACAAAATATTTCAGTTTTTAGTTCGCAAGGCAAGAGTAAGTCATGATTATAATTACGGAGCACTAGTGGTAACAGGATGGTATGTAGAGTGAATTTCCATGTATTTTGCCTGAGCAAGCAGTGTGAGTTCTCGTTAAAAAGCTCTTTAGTAATTCTGTAAGACACAAATATTTAGACGGCTGCTACCTGCCTACTCGTAGGTATTAGGCAGGTTCTTATAAAATAAATAGTTTTACGAAATGAAATACCTGTCTAAAGCGAGTATTTCCGCTGACACGAAACAAGATCTAAGCTCGGAATTCCGGTAGAGATCGCAGAGGGCCTGACGCACGGCGCCCTCGCGCGTGTGATTGCCCTTGGGTTCGGCGCCCTCCGCGCCCTCCACGCCCTCCCGCGCCTCCCGGGCGCTCGTCACAAACGAGCCTCGGAATGTTTGCCGGTTTAGAGGATCGCCGAACAGGTACATGTCTGTAAACACAATAAAGATAAACACGTAGTACACTCAGGAGCAAAAATACCGGGTCAGAGTGTGTTTTTCATACAAACGAGACTAATTCGAAGCCTTGGTTCCTCGCCAGGGGTTGTTTTGAGTGAGGTTTAATGGTGGATAGTCCAAGGTTCAATAGAGGAGGTCAAATGTTCTTAAGATACCTAACTGATCGCACAATCAGTTTACACCACAGCCGGAGAGTTTGGATCAACATTTGGATTTTCTTACATTTTATTGCCATTTAATTTATTTTTTATTTTTTTCTGAACTGGCACTATTCCGGCGTTAACCGCAGATTCATTAATTTAGGTATCCTAGGCACTCTGGAACCCTGTATCGATGCTCGGGGTATTCAGCATCAGATTTCACTAAAAGCATTCCCTGGCGAGGAACCAAGGCTTCGAAATAGCCTCTTTAGTATTAAAAACGCACTCTGACCCGGTATTTTTGCTCCTGAGTGTAGACACACATAAGAGCGTAATACAAGTTTAAGGGAGTATATGTGGCCGCCAGATAGTGACCGTTTTAGCCGTTGGGATCCTACTGCCATTCAATTAAACATTATGTGCGCTTAACGATTGTTGCTGAACCGTTTGCTAAAAGCTGAGTGAACATTTTCTTCCTACGTTGAGAAACAGATAATTATTCGTTTATATTATCTGATCGTGATATAAATATCGTGGAACGCTTTGGATGCAATAAGCTACCTACACGTCCACTTGTCGCAGGCGCAAGGCCATTTGCACCGCGCGACCAGCATGGCCTTTGCGCTCGCGCGGTGACGGGCGCTGCGCCCGCGCCTCGCCTACAGTACCTACTATCAACACTGACACCACTGTTTACTAACAAAGGAACACAAAGCTATCCATCTGAAATGCGCCAGGATTAAGTCATCGGCTGATCGAACTGGTCATAGTGTAAGCTTGTGACTAATTGATCAACAATTTAATTATTGTGCCTTCTTCCGTTAAGTAATTGAAATATAAATTGGTCACAATAATACGATTAGATATTTAATGAAAATACAGTTTAACAACCCGGGTTGAAACAAAAGTAGCTACCTACTTAAATGTACCTACCTAATTAACGTACCTGTTTTAATTTACTGAAATAATAAACCAGAGGTCAAATTTAAAATAACTATGTGTATTTATAAAAACAGACAGCCTGAAGAACACACAAAAGGTTTACTCATAAAGGGCAACAAGGTAACTCTGCGTCATTAATTGATAGCGCTTTTAAGTTATCGCCTAGTCGGGATAATCTGAAATACCAACGGCCAAAATAGACGGCGACGGCAGAGAGCAGCAGCAGCACCAGCAGGGCCGCCAGCGCGGCGCAGCATCCGCGGCAGGGACGGCTGAGCTTGCTCCGCGTGAAGCGGATGTCGCTGCTCACCGACATCGTGGACTCCGGCGGTCGGTGCGCCCGGCAGCGCCGCTGCTGCGTCCAGCCATAGCCCAGCTACGCCAACAAATTCAATTTTAATATATTTTGACTAATCACTTATCTTCAGTCATGGACTATAAAGACTGAGTGGGAATGGATGGAGGATTCTTTCAGCTAAGCCGCTAACGCACTGCGAGCAGAGGCGGCGCGGTGCGTTTCCAGCGGGCCAACCCTAATATTTCCTTAGTATGTTAGGAAGCAGGGTAGACAGAGCAAAATGCCCCTTTCAATTAGCGTACTAAGTGAAGGTAGGTAGGTACCATGATTAATAACAATTTAGGTTTAGAAGCAACTGCCTACTCAAAATAACATGCGGTCATTTTCTCTACATAAAATATATCCTATCACATTTTTCATAATGTTCTTACAAAATACAAACTAGAAACACCTACTCATTCATATAAGTACCTAACTAACATAAGAAAGATTGCTATTCGAAAGAGTAAATGAGAAATACTTAAATAGCCATTTCTCAAATGTCATTAACAGCATACCTACCTAGTGTATGTAACAAACAAGTGAATATTAATAACTCGGCACTTTTATTCAGTTCCATCTGGACAGGTTGCTTAAAAACCGTGATTCGTGACGTGCGCAGCCAATTAGAAGACAATTGAGCCGATTCTGGACAAGCCGCTATAGACTAATTTTCTGCTTGCCAATTGGCTCAATGCTATTACGAGCCAAGATTGAACGAGACGCTTCATCTCCTTTTGTGAAGCGCACAATAAAAATAATGGTACCTGCTAGGGGAGGTTACGTTACGTGCGGATAAGTGAGGCGGACATGTATGTAACAGGTGTAAGCGACGACTATTAGGCGGAGCCCGCGGAGCCGCTCGAATGCACTTGCTAAGCCGACAGACGTGAACTCGTTTCCCGTCTTTGGCAAGCATTCTTAGGAGATTACCAAACTAACTCACTTTTGTTTTGGGCCAAATGTTTTACCCACGTTTTGTTTTCTCACTTAAAAAGTGTAGGTATAACACAGCTTCACGAGATCAAAGTATTATGTTTAATGAGGATCGTTAAGCTCTAATAACAAAGTAGAGTTGTAGGTGTTACGTAACAAACAGTATGAGTAGCGCATGATTCTTTGATACGTGGGGTGCAATTCAAAAGAAGGTAGGTAATTAGATACAACATACAACAGAATGCTATATGCTATATACTCCTACTTACCTACTTACCTACTTAATTATTTAAATAAATATAGGTATTCAAGTTATGTTATGTGTAGAGGTAGACTAAGGCATAAATGAAATAAGTAAATCTTACTGCCATGTCGATTAAACTTTCCTACAAAGTAGTTGTAATATTAATACTTAGTGTGGCAGACAGGGACAAATTGATTTTCTGAGTAGGTAGTTTGTGGTATCTCTGCGGTAAGGTCAAAGTAGGCTACGGGTATACATAGCTAGCTAAGATCGCAAACGAAGGTATCGTGTAATAAAAGGTTAAATTTAAAGTTACAGGTATCGTTATAGACAAACACTGAACTTAATAAAATGGATCCGGTGTCTCGAATGGAGACAACCAGAACTTGCCAAACTAGCACAGGACCGGAAACAAACCGGAGCCTCAGTCAGTCCGACACACGGTCACGAAACGAACAATAGCGCAAGGTATAACTTTTTGTGTATGTAATGTAGGAACTGTAGCAGTAAATACTTAATAAAAAAAGCTATTTTTTGTATTTCTAAATGATTGTCACTTTCCGTCTTTTCACCAAGCGGTTCCAACGGAAGACCTATGCTGGCTTTACGGCTAGCGAATGCTGAGTTGGGACCGTTTCGAAACAATTTATCTGTGTCTTGCTTGATCTTTTTGTATCTATGTAATGTGGTTTTGTTTTGTTGCGAATAAATGTCTCTTTATCTTTAATAATAATATTCCCTCTTAGTTGGTTCTGCATGACTGGGCCGGGGCTCCAGTCCGCGGTAATGTCGTGTAGAACAATTTTCAATCGATAAACACGTTAGTCAGTTGACCATTATTTATAGTTATCAAATGGCAAGAAAGCGGCACGAAATTGCATGAGTTGCGTCAACAAGACCACTACTCTATTATACCTTAACTTGGGAGTAATTGAATGTCAGATCAGATAACGAAAGTTACTCGGTTGTGTAAGTCGCTAATACACTTCCAGCTTATTGTTGCAAACATATTACGGAATGAGGTCTTTGGAGGAGGAAGTAAACATACACGTATCACATATAATTAAATTCATACGGTCACGGACTTCAATTGCTAAATGACAAAAAACCTTTGCCGCGGATAGTTATTGGATGATTGGACCTAATTTCAGTATGACAGGATTCTTTCAGGAAGCGGCCTTTAGGTACGTCTGTTACAAACGACTTATGGTGTAGTGCTAGTAAGATAACAGAACGCTTTTGGTAGCTAAACAATCCTATACGACATATCTTACCACAAACGTGGCAGGAGAAGCTTAACTACAATTATTTCATTAAAATTAAATAATCAATCAGTTGAATTCCGTGATGTTACCTACGTGTCTAGGCGATCATTATTCATGCAAAATGATGAGTAAAAACTACTGGTGCCCCCTATAGTATACTACCACAGAATAAGTGCCCCTACTGCTAGCCCGTCGGTTGACATGATTGACGTGGTTGCCACCCAAAAAATTACGTTGTCTCCTACGGACAACCAAGCCATGACAGCTGGCAGACAGACACTAAATAATGTATCTGAGTGCATTCCCTGAGTAACTTCTGTTCTGTGCATGAGTAAACTAAGTAGAATACAAAGTTGTAAAGATGTAGATCTTTAGTTAGCCTTTTAAAGTTTGACTTTCGTAAAAACGAACTGATCTACACGTCTAAAGTAACTCTGCCTACAGACTATTGCCTTCCATCCATCATCCATCCGCATGGCGCGTAGCCTAAACCTGCAATGGAACCGAAAATTAACCTTTAGTTAGGTAGGTACATTCTAATTCACTGTAAGGCAAAAGCAAGTTTTAAGACGAATTACGGAGTTGCACAACGTTGTAGGCCTTTATAATGGAAGATTCAAAAGCTCGGGGCGAGCTTGCAAAACTTGCCTCTTGTAATATGCGCTCTATTTCGTACATTTATCCATACCACAGATAGTAATAGTAATATTAGTCTCAAAAACAAATTATGACGTTCGGATTAGTTCTAACGTGGTTCCAACTGACAGTGTTCATTGTACTGTTACAGTTTCAAACTTTGGTTCGAGTAAGTACGCTAAAAGTATATAGGCTTAGAATGCTGTGAGTAAGTAACCTTCTGTAATCGCAAAAGCGTGACACTCTGACATACAAGTGGCATTTAAACACAAACATTCTGAACAAAGAGACCGTTTTGAAGTATTTTCGTCGGAGCGAGGCTCAGCCTCACGCCGCCCGCTCTCGCGCCAGCAAGGCCGCGCAACCGCGCAGCTCTCAGAAATACCATCCCGAGTATTTCGTTGTGGCAACTACATAGAACTTTACAATTTAACGTTACGTTTCTGACATTATTTATACTTAATTTTTACCAGTTAAATGATACAAAATAACAGTTTATGCCGGTTATTGTAAAGTCGGTACCAATTAGAGTCGATTTCCCTCGAAATGTCTTCCGTGAATTCGCTAGGCATTCATCTGGGTACGAAGAAACTTTTTCCAATTACATTCGCTCATAATCAGACTAATGGGTATTGGATGGCCGCCATGTTTAATAGTAATCATTAAGTTCAGTATTTATTATAGTTTCAAGGACCTGTGGTTTTAGGAAATGCGTGTAATGACGGAAATGTAGGGTAGCTATGTAAGGCGTGTTGGCGAATGCAGCGTGCACTTGTCGCGACCCACATCGCGGCCGCGGCGCGTTCGGCGCCCGCTGCGCAAGCGCAACAAAGAGACCCGGCGCTATTCAGACTCCTAGCAGTTTCTATTGTGATCTCCAACACTAACAATGCGACCGACATCACTTTCGTTTTACACTTATCTATTTAAGAATGTCGGTTTACCAGCTAATTTATGTAAACATGACCTTGGTGAAAAGAAAAGAAATCCATCAACATTTGAACCATGGTATGTATGAGCCTTTTCATTGTTTTTTTTGTTGTTTTAATCTACCGACGTATAACCGTGGCCAAGAGCAAGTTGGACTCGCCTACAAAAGGTTCTATGCGAAAATGGCTCTACTCTTAAATTTAATTAATTGTTGCTGAGCGGCAATAAAAATACACACTGATAATTTCAACCTCCTACTTATCACCGTTCATGAGATACAGGGGAACATACAACGAAGGCTTGGTACCTATACCTACTCGTAATAGGGTGACACCGTTTAGGTACGGAACCCTAAAAACTGATTAATTCACAAGATGTTCTCGTATGTAATTTCTAAAATGAAGATAAAATGTTTGTTAAGCCGAAAGAAGGTAGTTTGTAGCATTAACAGAATTAAATGAAGAGTAAACTGAACAAGCATGACCAATAAGGTGGGCAACAAGGGAGGAGGATGACCAAGACATGGAAATAAAGCTTGTGCAAAATACTCAGTTCTTGCATTCTAGCAACGCACCGCAGTAAACGGAAAACATAAGGTACAGCCAACCAACGGTATAACAGGCGTAATCCTCATAAGGGTTGTTCAAAAAACTGCATTTCATGCTTACGGCCATATTATAAAGATCCGTTACAAAGGAAATAACGTGGAACTCACTATTTTCATGAATGACAATCATATCAGAAAATTGACTCTAATATTTTCATAATAGGCTAATATTCCTTTGGCCGATGTATGGTAGGGCTACTAGGGCTAAGGAGGAAATATTATTATTATTATTATTATTTTTAGCCCGGAATGTCCCACTGCTGGGCAAAGGCCTCCTTCCCACCTTTCCACGTAATTCTGTTTTGGGCAATCTCCCGCCAATTGTGCTGAAAGGCTTCAAGCTCATCGCGCCATCTGCGCCGGGGTCTGCCACGTCGTCGTATCCGATCTTGCGGTATCCAATTTGTGGATATTTTTGCCCAAAGGTCGTCAGGCATGCGGCAGATATGTCCGGCCCAGTTCCACTTGAGGGTGGCAGCTGTTAAGGCTACGTCAGCTATTTGGGTTTTGGAGCGTATGACAGTATTTCTGATGCGATCAGTCAATTTGATGCCTAAAATACTACGCTCCATAGCTCTTTGGCAAACCTTGAGGGCAGATTTTTGAATGTTAGTCAAAGACCAAGTCTGTGCTCCATAGGTGAGGATTGGAAGAATGCACATGTCCATGAGGAAAAGAAAAAATAAATAAATAAATAAAATCAAAAAAGAAATATATAAAAATGCCATATATATATATATATATATATGGCGGAGGAAATATATTCTTCATAAAATACTTAACTTCCATTTGGACTTCGGACTGACTATAAGCTCGGTTGCAAGCACATACATAAACAAAGTTGTTTTACAATATACATACCTTCTAAACGTTCTGTTTGTACAGATATGTTAGTATAGGTACATATGCATTTATTTCTACACCTGTTTGTGCCGGCCATGTACCGGCAGACAATGAGCTCACTGTCTGCGATCACGCTCCAAGAACAAGAGCGACCGGATCGTGTGAACTCAGATAACACCATATTGTGTCCGCTGATTAAGTGATTAGGGAGGTACCTACCTACTAGCGAAAAAAAAGTCAATGATAATTTAGGCAGGTTTTTTAGGGTTCCGTATCAAATTCTTAACGGAACCCTTTAAGATGACTTTTTTTGTCCATCTGTCTGTCAATAACCTTTTTCTCTGAAACGGCTAAAGTTATCGGGCTGAAATAGGAATAAATGTAGTATTTAGCGGTGTAAACAATAGAAATCCAATTATTTCTTTTTTTGCAGAAAAATACCGAGTCAATAAACATAGTGTTATTTTTTGTTTTACCTAAACATGTGTTTATAATATTTGGAATCTCGAATAAAATACCTAGGATTATCATATTTATTTCATTTAGATTTTTTAAATCGATGATCCGTTCCTAATATGTCTAATAAATTCTAATAATTTTGGAACGTGAAACTGTCTTCTATTCTATTAAGTACCTATATTCTAAAAGATTACATAAACTGGGGAATAGTTTTCTCTTTTTGGTTCCCTATTGTGTCGTGTAGGTAATTTAAAGTGCTTAAGTAAAGAAATATTGAAAAATGTAAGCCTTTAACTGAATCATAAAAATTGCTTAATGCTTTAGGAAGGAGAAAAAAAATATTACGTAGGTGATGGAACTATGTCAAACTGACGTTGTTTCAAGTTTGTTACGATTTGAATCATTACGTCGCTTTGAAATAGTTCCATAGTGGCCTATGATTCAAATTGGTTGACTGTACTTACCCAAATAAACGTCCTATATGCATAAACAAAGATTCAAGCGTATATAGAAATCATTCAAAAACCAAATTAAACGCAAGTGTTGCCTTGTTAATTCCTCGATCTAGAATACGACTTTGCTGTATGGGAGGTAGGTAGGTGACCATTGGGCATTCGCGAAGTTCTGGCAATAGCTTATTACAAGGTACCTACTATCAGCCCAATGGAACCCTGCCTGACCCACCATAGAACGGTGGGAGAGACATTAAAAAACAATTTGTTTGACACTTCTTACGACATGAATCATAACTTCACTGTGACATAGTTCTATGGTGGATCAGAGTTCCATTGGGTTTATAGTCCCTATCGAGCACATCGTTCCCGATCCAGCTATACAGGAACAGTTGCGTCACTCGAAATCCCACGTAATCTGCTATCATATGTCGGGAGGTTCGGGCACTACCTTATAACTTATAAGGCAGTGCCCGAACCTCCCGACTGCCCAATGGTCACCTACCTCCCCTGAACCTTAGGTTTAGGATATTTATTTCCTACTTAATAAAAACTAAAAAAGTCAAAATTTTCGTCAGGCATTTTATGGGCATGGCAAAACCCGATGGTCGGTTTTATAATAAGGGATTATTCAGTAGGTACATAACATATCCAAAAATCCGACATTTTTTGATGTTTTTTTAGCGGACCTTCTGCCAGCTACCCGTAATTCTTACAGATAATAAAGTACTTATAGCTATTGACTGATCTTTATTTGAATTACTACGGCTCTGTGATTTGTATTCAATGGCGGAAAGAGTCTTGAACGCACGATCAGAATGAACTGCCGGTAAAGAAAGCAACAACCGACAATTAAAACTGGAAGTAAGGCGCCCGTGAAAGTAGATAGGTAATTCGTCAACCGGTAATACATCGATAACACTGAATCGAATACTTGGTAAGCTCGCGTGATACGATCGAATAAACCAAGCGCTGTCTACTTATAGACACATACTACCTACTTAGATTCTATGTGAAACCAAAACGACAAGGTGAGGTGATAAAATTAATTAAACTTTGATTCTAGGAAATAGGTAGGTATAAGCTAAATATTGAGGTTACTTATTTTAAGAATTATGTCATTAACTTGATAGGTGATTAATTTCTGGTGTGTTGACATTAGTTTCAAACACAATAGGAGTTAGTGTAAGCTAGGTCCTAACCTAATTCAGGGTATTTCAAACATTCTAATCGTAACAGGCGGGTACGGAGACGTTTGAAATGCTGTACAGTCGACGTCAAAAACATGTTAACTTTTTTTTTACTTCATTCCATGGAAATAAGGTGCAAAAATCCTACTAATATCTTATCCTATTATTAGTAGGTACTATTCATATTATAAATGCAAAACTTTGTGTTAGATTGTTACTTCATCACACTGCAATAGCCATTGAGTAGAAGGATTTGGATGAAATTTTAAATGGAGATTGGTTACTTTTTGCTTTTCAACAGGGAAAAATTTAAAAAAAATCCAAGGGAAATTCTCGTATCTCGCGACATGGTTCATTTAATTTAAAAGACAAAAGAAAGCCTTTATGTATGTTTAAACCCCGATGCTGACTTACACGACCAAACGAACATACGAAAAAATCCCAATTTTGTGCCTACATTCTTTACATGCATGAGAATGCAAAAACCTACATAACCTTAGGACCACTTACAGAAAAAACAATCTAGTTTTTGTTAAGCTTGATTAAGCCTGGCAGTTCCATATATTTTGTCATTATTAAACTGAACTTAAAGCCAACCTGGGTTTATCTTGTTGATATACAAGTGGCCCTAAGGTAGGTACTTGTCAAATTTTAGGCCAATCTTCTTTGATTGAAATTACTTATACACTACGGACAGATAGACAGATAGATATGGCGAAATGGTAAGGGTTCCGTTTTACAATTTGGTTACCAAACCACAAAAAATCGTTACAACTCCTTTGGTTTGTTAGAATGAAGAGGACTTGTTTAAACACTGTAAACGAAATAAATTATTGATGTAACATGTGCAGTCGACTACAAAGAGATGTATCCACTTTTTCACCTTATAGCATTGTAATAAGGTCCAAAAGGGGATACATCTCTTTGTAGACGACTGTACAATCTAGTGCTACTTATTTCAGGAAAGTTAATAACAATCGTGCCGTCTATAGTGCTCATTAGTCATTATACATGATTAAGCCGCCTCGGGTGCGACTGGGGAGACTGGTGCAACATTGACGATTTCTCTTTGAATCACGACGATTTGCCTATCATTATCGTACTTACTTACTTACCTTGATACTGCAAATGTCAGTGAGTGACTTATTTGTTCATTTCAATGTCAAACGCAGTAGGTAATTATTATTATTGCTAAATAACAATTAGTTAACTCTGTGGAAAACCTAGACTAATCTTTAGAGAATGTTTAGTAAAACCAGCAACCGGAACGAATCAATCCATTCGTAATTTTATCACATGAAACCGGATCGTGGCCGTGCGGTTCGGTTTTCGTGACTGTTTCGGAAATCAAACCGGCCGGCGTGGCAACTATTCAAAAAAAAACATCCTACCTATTTCATATCCGCTTTCACGGTTCTAAGAAAAATCTCTATAAAACGATTTAATAAATACCATGGTTAGGTAAAACACTGCCTGGAATGGCTAGGGTTTCAAAGTGTATTTGAATTGTGGTTGGCATTAGTGGGTCTCATATATAATTACAAGCGAATCGAATTTCATACCCAACGCTTTATATCATTATATTACTTACATACCGTTTCCTAATTAATACCGCGTTTGCTTTGAAGTCTAAACTGTGGTCTAAAGCAAGTCGTGACTTCAAAATCGGTTCTTACTTAACGTCGTGAACTTTGAAATGTTCACTAATGCTGAACAAAACGTTACCTAAGTACCTAATTTCATTACCAATAAAGCCAGGTAAGTAAAATATGTTTTAGAAAGTTTCGTTTAAATTTAGGTTGGTTTGATGTCGCTGGAAACAACTCGAGCAAGTTTTAGAAAATAAGAAATACCTTATTCTACATTTGTTGGGAGTCAAATTCTAACTAAAAGTTGTACCTCAGTAAGTATGTACAAGGTATAAGGAGTGCGTGTTTTCTTATTCTTTTAAATTCAATGAAGAAGTTCTAACGAATGATTTTGTTGAATAGTCGATGGCCGGTCGGAGAGCGCTGACCCGGATCGCGTTACACGTCTTCCCCGTTAACGTCCACTGACACACTTCCGCGCCAGCTGATCTACCAATTTACCGGAATACTATAAAATTACAAATCGAAACCAATCTGCACGAACATGGCTCGGTGATTCATAATGGTACCAAATCTTTCATTACTTTTTGAGCTGTGTTAATCTTAACACGATAGATACCTACAATACATACCTACTTAGCGATCTAGATTGTTTAAAAAAAGTACATGTGTTTTTGTGCAATAAAAATCTGTAAGTCGTCTTTAAACCTATTACCTATACAGTATACACCTACAAAATTTGACAAAAATCTCGATGTAACAGAGTCCGCGTTCTGAGTATTGGGAACGGGCAATAAGCACTTCTAGGTGGCTACCTACCTACTTGACCAACTTTTCTCGGCAATGTTTAGCTGGCATCTATGGGCGTATATCTCGTACGTTGTTGACTTGGTATGTGCTGCTGTTGACGGCTGTAAGTTGCAATGAAAATTCATATAATGTGCCTAAGTGCTTCTTTATGCACGTTCCCAATATTTGAAAAAAACAATGGTTAGTGTCAATGAGATAGCAACATAAGTATACCTATTTTGAGTTCAACAACCAAATAAGCGGTGTGTGTAAACATGAATTGAATAGCGACACGGTAACAAACAAAGTTCTTTGTCTGCATACGGAAACATTGCTTCCTGGTTCTAAAAACGTGTTCGATAAGATCAGATATCAATTTATATCGTAGGTAACAATCCATTTTCACGTGTCAACTTCTGTCTAAACCGCAGGCTGGCATTGCAACGGTATACCATGCAATGAGTGAGAGGCCGCCGGCGCAAAAACTCTAAGGACATAAAACATACCAAGGTAAGTATTTCATACTTCACCCACTAAGTAATGGATGGTAATAGGTATAAAAACCCGTCTACGAAACCTGCAGTTACACGCAATAGAAGCTTTAGGTAGGTACCGACTAGTGGGATGTAAGTCCACATATCTTATCGTAAAGAGACCAGATACTCATACCGACTTCTTTTAAAGCTTTGAAGATGTTTTAATAATTTCTTAAATATAATTTCTCTGTGCGTCTATCTAGGTCACCCTTTTTTTCCGCAACTAAAATTCATCTCGTGTCATACCTATACCTATTTTGGATGCGCACTTCCTGAAGGTTTGACCTGCAATGTGGTAAGTGGTGCTATGCTTGAAAGCAAAGTGTACCTAACTTATAATGTTACGTAGTTTTATAGGTGATATAACATTTCGGAAAAAAACGCTCAAAGAAGGGAAACTATCCAGCTCATTAGTAGACAACCACATATTCTTTTTTAAAGGAACGGCCAGTGATTCGTCTCAACCTTTTCTGTAAGATGGTATGCCCTAGAATGCACCTTCACTCTATGTTCCAAGACTAGCTCTCCTCTAGCCGTTGGTATTTGACAACAAAACCCTTTAATTACAGAACCCTAGATTTTTGATAAAGTAGGGTGAAGCTGCTCTTCCATCGCAAGCATCCAGGTCCAGGTCCATCGCTTCCAGGCAAGCCATGGACTTTGTCGGTTTTCAGGGTTCAATAGATTACGACGTTCGGCGCTTCAATAAGTCCAAAGATGATTACAAGTAATTTCGTATTCTTGAAGATAAGAACTCTTTGAACAGGTATACACTCGCATCTCTCACGTGAAGGTAACTAAGTACATAATATTTTAAGAGGCATAGGTCCGCGTCGTGTTCGTAAATTCTTGGTACTACATGTAATTAAACGGGTTCGGACTTGACAGAAGCGCGTGGAGCTAACCCCGTCTGGTTCTGTTTATTCCACCAGAGTAAATAGGTATTTTACAAGTTATCTAACCGAATAATTGTCTTCGCGTGTAATATCCATGGACTAATTTCTTTAATAAACTCATGGTGATTGTCTAAACCTCGACATTGGCGAAATACCCCTTGTTAAACAAGGAGTGAAAGCCATTAATTTAGAAAAAAAGGGTTCTTACCCAGGGGCCAGCCGCGAGGGCGCGGGTACTTGGCAAGTTCCCGGTATTTCAATCACTGGATAACTCGCCTGATATTCAAACCATTGTAATAACCCGTTTTATTAATTTTAATATCATTAATAATAACCGCGATATCCAAAGGAGTCGGATATTTTAGACCTAAGCATTTGTTTTTACTTATCAACTTGGTATGTTTTACTGCGGTAATTAATCATTTAGCAGTGTTATGGCGAGAAATGCAAGGGGGAGACGGTCTTCGCAGTAGTCGAGCTTATAAAGTGGTTGAGTTTGCGCAACGGAAATTTTTGCAGGTACCTACTCATTCAAGGCGTACTTAATAACAAAAATAAGATAATGCATAATAGTTCATGAGTTTTTTTAAATTTTATCTACGAAAGTAATTTATCGCTTTCCGTTTGTACATCTGTATCTACTGTTATATTATTAGGTGTCTTTAAATTAAACGTTTTAAGATAATTATAATTATAACACACAGGTAGGTTCTTTCTGATTGAATAATTATCTAAACAGAAAGCTGCCAACTTAAGAGAAAAGGTACTAAACACCCGTTAACGACTTAAATACCCATGCATATAAAGATAAACCAATTGTATTCATAACGATAACAATACTGTGAATCACGCGTGCCTGTATTAATTAGTCGCGGCGTCAAGACAATGATAGAAACTGTCGAATCTCACCTCCGACTCCCATGTGTTTTTCGCGGATCGCTGCTTGCTCTCCTTCATGTTTCCAGAGAACGTCATTATCCTTCGTCCGGCGGTCGCACTTTCACACCGCGACCCCCTGAATAGCAGAAGGGGTTCACTGTCCACGGGAGAACGGCACACTTCAGCACTGTCGCTTTCTGTAATCTCGTTGCCGGATCGACGGTTGTATTGTAAACATGGTGGCGGGCGGCGCGGCAGCGAGCGCGGTGCAGAGCGGCCGGGCGAGCGGCGCGGACTGGCGCGCGCGCCGGCCGCGGCAGTAACGGGCACGGACTACAGTTAACTTTCTCTCGTCCGCCCCGGCCGCGCGACCATAAGCTCGGCGCCATCGAAAGTGCTACCGCCGCGGCCTCGCGGGTCAAAGCCTCCACGACGATACTCATCGATTGTTGACTGATTGATAACGGACCACTGATATCAAATGTAAAATATTTGCAGAGAATTTGCCTTTTTTAGGGTTGTTTACCATAATTGTGAAAAAATAACCCCTATTTAGGAATAGTAGGTGAAGAGACTTTGGGGTCTATCCGTCTGTATGTCACAGTATTTTTTCTTAGCAACTACAGTGAGCTTCTATCAACTTGTAATTTGATGAAGTGATACAACTAGATTGTCTAGTAATGTTTTGATGAAAAAAAAAGTAAAAATATTTTTCTCATATTTTATTTTATTCTTAAGAAATAACAAAAAACAATTGGGTTAAAATTTCAGCAAGCTAATATAAACTTTGCATACGAAATAAAGTTCATAAAGGGTTCAACCATACTCTACAACATTATTTAGCTATGGTGTGCCATCTTGAAAAATTAAGTGCGGTTCGCTCGCACTTGATCAGCATTTCTGAATGCCTTACTTGCGAGTATATTAAGTGATTTGTTGCTTATATACTTACTTTTGATTATTACTTAATATGGCTGTATCTGCTGTTACTGGGACCATCTTTCAAAGCCAAATAATAGTACGATACCGATTAGGTGTTAAAGCCTTTCTTGTTTTATTTTCAATGGGTTCGGAGATAAAGTAAACACAATCGAGTATAAAACTTAATGTATAATCATGGTATTTACAGACTTACCTTATATAAAACAAGTAATTATGGCTATTATAAAATATACTTATTACAACATGTCATTAATAATTTACACAATATTCAAATAAAAGCAACATTAAACCGATTATTGAGGATAGCAATTTATATACGTAGTAGCACAAAAGAGACGAGCGATATCGTTGGAAAAAAGAGATTCCGTCATTTACATCATAATTAAAATTATATACAGATAGTTTCAAAAAACTCATTGGTACTTCGTAACCAATATTCAAACAGGATTGTTGCCATGACATATACACTTTTATCATAATTATTGTAACAAGATTAACATATTCCTACATATACCAGAAATTTATATATCCTTTAAATATAAAAGAATGAACAAGTGCATCAAAGATATCAAAAAGGTAGGGTATGACATCAGAAATGCAAACAATTTGTTTTGCCTTCCGGAAACACCGCTGTTTGTATACTAAGTATAAAAATAATTTCTCTAGCTACAACGTAACTGTTGCCGAGAACGCCTTGTCAAATGTTAATTTTATACAATACAAATCTCATATCTATCATTAGAAGTGACGATTGTACGTTTACTGATATTGCTAATATTAGCACCTTCAGTATGAGGAGGTAAGAGACTGCCGGACAGACAATAGTTGTGAGGCGACACATACTGTGATAAGTAAATAATATATTTGGCTGGTGCTCAGGGTGGCAATTTAGGAGTTTCACAAGTTCCAAAACTGGGCATTTTGAAGGAAATTAGTAATAGCCCTGTAAATAAGTGCTTAAAGAAGGGGTGTGGATGGAAAAGTTAAAAGCAGAAAGTACGATTTCAGAACATTGTTTGGACTAGTTAGGATATAAACATACTAAAAGTCCCCACCGTTAGTTTTTTAATAACATCTTGAAAACGATGCGTCATAGGAAAATTTGTTGTATTGCATTATTTCAGCTGATAAAATTCTCTACAACTTTGATTCTATACATTTTGTACCTATTTCCAATCGTTGTCTAGATATGAGCTTTTTCAGATGATATACATACAAGTTAGAGAAAAATGCAACACAAAAAAGGTGAGGTCAAAAATAGATTTTTGATAATCGACCGTTTTTTAAGCTCATATCTGTACTATACAAAATGTATAGAATCAAAGTTGTAGAGAATTTTATCAGCTTTAATAATGCAATACAACAAAATTTCCTACGACGCATTGTTTTCAAGATGTTAACAAAAAACCAAAAAACGGGACCTTCTTTGTGTCGTCGCCCCCCAGGGCTGTCCTCCGAGGGGTAGGGAATTTTATTATGTTTATCTCCTACCTAGTCCAAACAAAGTTCCGAAGTCAAACTTTCTGCTTTCTACAATTCCATCCACAATTACTCATTGCCAGGACTATAAGTATAGTATAAATAGTTTAAATTTTTACATTATAAAACTGTGAGTTTTTTTATTATAATTGCCGTTACCTCTAATTTCAAAGCAGTACATTATCAAACAAAGGAAACCGCTTTAATCTGTAGGTGAAATTAGGATGTTCCCCAAACAGCCACCTAAAGCACATTTACATGCTAAACTACTGAGTAATGTATGTAATACAACAATGTACCTGGGGACCATGGTAGAAATGATTCACTTACATAGTTAATTTCATACAACGTTTCCAATTACATTATGTTTTTTTTTAACCATAGAGGAAAAACTCAATAGGTAATTAGTAAGTTATATATATTTAGTGAGTTTTTCTCTTTATACTCGATATTAGTATTATAAGATTTATAAGTCATCCTCCACGTTTTGAACGAGAAAAACAATGCACTTCTTTTTTGGGCAGTCGTGTAAAAAGAAATGGTGCCGACGAACCGAGTGAACACTAACGATAAAAAAGTTCGTATCACAATATTTTGGTAAGTTTTTATACTCGAGAATAATTATTTCGATTATAATAACTATGTGTGCAATGCTTTGTACACACAATCGCAAAATGGTTCTATTTAATGCGGCTAGATTGAAGAGACATCGCTGTACGTTTCCCTCGTTTGTATAACCTAAGTATCCTACGCGCAAAAAAGACTCTGTCATTAATTTCGTTTCTACAGTCCCATCGAAATATTCGAAATGCACGTGATGTTTCTTCGACATAACAGCGAAATATACTCACTCTTCAATACCTACTTGAGACATTAACAGTCGCACGATATATCGCAATAACATATATACATAACTATAATGGCAATACATAAGCCAGTTAAAAGAATTTAGTTGAGCCTTAGATCTTTGGAAACCTGAAATCTTCTTACGATTACAATATCGATAAACACCTACAGTTTACTTTAACGCTTTACGCGAATCTAACAAAACTGTTTAGAAAAATAAGTCGTCATTTTGGCTTCCGATCCTATCTATAATGGAATGGTCTCAAGAATAACCATAATTTACAACTTTTGCAGCTCATTATCATAATATTGCATACAATACCGTTATTATTAAATCGTTTAACACGAGGTTAAATGATCGCATAGTAATACTTATGTTAATGACAATGTTATGGTCGGTATAGTACAGTAACAATCACTAGACTAAGGCGCTCAACCAAAGCCTTGCGACCGGAATCTCGGTTCCGTTTTTGGAGGCTTGGTAAAGTTTTATGTTGATATTTATAGTACACCTTTATAATCAGAGAGCGGAATTCTCGTAACAAAAATAAATGTCATAGGGATAGAACGTCGAATTTTATCGACTATCAACAAGCAATAACGAAGCAAATATTTTATCTAATAGAACTAGACCTCCTATCTATGTATATGCTTCAGGAAAATTATTTATCAATTGTAACATTTATTTTCGAAAAAGAAACGTGCGGTTGCAATTTAATTTTTATGGCGATGCAACTCGCTTATCTATCAAAGGGTTTAAGAGTGTGACAAGTGAATACACAATATCGGTAACAGGAAAAGAAGAGAATTTGGGACGGGAATACGCTCACTGCTTATAATCAATAATTCTATCATATTGACTTCCATATAAAGCCCGTCACAAAAAATGGCACCGCTACTAAGTAATTTTATACATTGCGGTTTCGATGGATTTTAATACATATGATTTTATGAGTAAAAATACATACTATGAATGTAAAAAAATATGAAATCATGGTCTGAACACTAAAGTTGAACATTTTTTCATATTTTATAATGAACTGATATAATTATTGCTCTTTATACTATCAACAACGACAATACAAACGACGTTCCGAAGAAATAAAATACAATACTTGATTATAAGTACTGTTGTCACAGTACCGAAACGTAAAGTGTAATCTCAGAAGGCGTTATATTAAATTTATATCTACTTGTTTATAAGAGCTTATTCGATTTTATTTTAATTCCTTTACGCAATACTTCGTTAAACGTTGAGTACATAACGCTAGTTCTACGTTAGAGCGTGTTGCAGTTTAACAAGTTGTTCCCGCTGATTTGCCTGTGCCGTACATCGTCCACTATAATAAAACTTGGCTGCCGGGCCCGTGTAGTGTGTCCGCCAAAATTCGTTACATGCGGCGCGATTCAATTTAAACAATTACTGCTACACTTCTCCTGCCTGCTGACTCAGGAGGCTGGAGAATTAGTTCATTAGCTATTACGTCTCCTCGTGATAGATCAGGTTATGCACAGTGGAACCATTTTATTACATTAAAAATGTATTACTCTGTACTTATGACATCGTACCGCATTCAAAGTATTCATTTTGCTTTACGTGTTGTATGAAATCATATTTTTACAATGTTTAACATAAAAGCAATTACATTCTATTCTCAAGTATTTCGGACTTTTTGTTGGAATTAAATTGCAAAGCGATGATAGGTGGTATATCAGGTGTAAGGTTTATTAATAGGGGAATAAAATTATATACATGATTATAATAAGAGCTACAATATTAATGTAACCTAACGTCAGGAAATATAACTTTTTCAATACGTAAATAAGAAATGAAGTGAATCTGAACTATAGCAGCAGCTACATCTACGGCCTAAAATGTTTATTGTTGTGTTGCACAGCGTTTGGAAGCACTTCGTAACGCTAACAGTCCAAATTGAATGTATGTACAACCCAAATGAAGGAAATAACGCACATCAGATTCCAATTAAGATTATAATAATTCATGTAACACCTATATACTAATATAACACCTACACCCTTACTCCTTATCGGCAAAAATATGATGTATTTTTCAATTAGGTAATGAAGAAACCGCATCGCTAGAACACTTTTTATGCAGTAACCCGACTAAAATAACGTGCTGGGCAATATCACGATGCCCGTTATAAACTGCTAACGTTCCGCGATAAAACATTAAAATTTGTGGCAGTGTCTAACGGCCAACAGTTAAATTAAAATTGCTTTCAATCATAATAAGACACATGGCAAAAGTTTATTTTCACAAATCGCATTCCCTCTAATAACTCCTTTATTTCAAAATCATAAATTAAATTGTGACCATAAAAATATATCAATCATATGTGAAATAAATATGTTTAAAATCGAATCTAGCTTAATGACTACAGAGCTAAAAGCTAGCAATAAGAAAAATCACAAATCTTCCTATGATGGATACGTTTCACGTTTCAAAACGATTCACTTGAAAATCTCACAATACACTGAGCATCAAGCACATAATCTCCATCATTATAATCAGTATCACTAACCTTTCTCGAAGGTCAATTTAAAGAATGTATAGGTACGCTTACAATACAACTTAAGATAAAACGATACCATAAAGTAATAAAATTGTACTCGGCAATAACTAGGATATTATAAAAATAGTTAAATTAAAACAAGATTGCACTCGCGGTACGAATATACAAAACGTAAGTCAAGAACGGCGGTATAACGCAAGTTTAGAATATTCCACACTTTACCGATGCGTCGTGGTAAGTAATTGCATTGGGATCCGCCGGGCGGCGGCAGAAGTCAATGAGTTCATCAACGGGTCGCAGCGGCCGCGGCGCTCAGCCGCCTCCGCACGCCCGTTTGCGGCTAAGGCACGGCCGTCATGGCCTGTGGAACCTGCAACCAACAAACCGCACGTTTATCTCTTTCTCTTTTTTGTATTAAGGCTTTGCGGTGATTTTTTTATGGACCTAGCTCTTACTCAATTACCACGGTGCAAAACATGAAATCAGAAAATTGGACCTTATGGGCCTAATTATGGTTCTTATTACGGCTGCTCGCATTGAGCACCCTAGACGTTATGGTCAGGTTAATAGTGAGGTACCTTGTGAGGTGCTTGCTATCCTCGTGTACCGCCATCTCGGAGCTCTTGAACTCGTTGAGCTCGCGGCGGATGGCGGCCTTGTCCCGCGGCGTCAGCCGCGTCCACGGCTTGTCCGCGCGCCGGTCGTAGTCGTGCGCCTGACACAAACAATATGTTATAGCCCAAGAACGGAAAGGGTGTGTTGTTTTGAATATTTGCATAACATGGACCTTCCACTATTATAATATTTATATATGTTTTTTTGAATTAGTTCGATTATTTGATATGATACGAGTAATAAACCCCTTAAGATAATAAAGACGTTGACGTCACTTAAAAAACTTTAGCAGGTTATGAAGTTTTACTACACCGAAACCTGTTTTACACATGAAACAAAATGCTTAATTCTAATCAAAAAATACCCTTTTTGAGGACAACATTCTTGTCTTAACTTACAGCAACCCATAAAATTATAAAAAACAAAGCATCAAATCATACCTGTGTAACCTCGATGTAGTCACTGAAGCGTATGATTTTCTTCTCTTTAAGTTCGTCGACGGTGGGTCGGAAACTAAGTTTACGAAGAAGATACCGTTTCTTTTCCTCCTTCTGTTTCTTTTCTTCGGCAGGTGATTGACCTACAAAAGATAATTTCGGTTACATTCAAATTGACAAAAAATACAGACGAAAAATGTTGTAAAGTCAAAACGGTCACACTAGATTTCGATGACAGTGTTACTAGAGCATGACCGGATATATTGTAATAATGGGGAAATGACTCTCGATATTTCTTTAGTAGTTGGTTAAAGAAATATGATGATAAAAAGAAATGCATTGGCCATTTCATTCGGTGAATAAAAAGACCCATATTTTGTGAGTAATAGTTACTTTTGAGTATGTTCCTCTCGACGAGCTCCTCGGCGGTGGGGCGCATGGACAGGCGGCGGATGAGCCGCGCGCCGATGGCCTCCCACGACTCCTGGCGCTCGTGGTCGCTCTGCACCACCAGGATGTTCCTGCGCAAGCACGACAAAACCTTCATCCGGCTTCTTCAACCCTCCCCCCTCCACTACCGCGCCGCCTGACACGGTTCCGGTGGCATAACACTATTTATTATCTCGAGCCAATTAGTTCGCCTGACGTAACTCCCTCGAGTATTATATGGAGCACACTAACAATACAATTTATCCGCTCCGATTGCGCCCGCGCACTGGCAGCTAGGCGAAACGAAATTTGCGAAGCTCGCACGACGCTGGGAATGTTTTCATATTGCCCGATTAACGTAAAATCTTGGCCGCGACCCAAATAGCCACGTTCAGGGTGAGCTTAATTAATTAGCTGTTATGAGGCGTGTTTCTACCACTCACCGGAATTTGTTAAACTTAACAACGCCTATTTTAATGCGAACTGTAGTTATTTCAAATGACGGTACATACATCAAGTTCGAAGCGATACAATATCGTCGGTCGTTAAATAGGACTGTAATATCAATGCCATTGCCAAGATCGAGATCCGAGAAACAGGAAGAAATAAAAGATTGATAACAAAGAGTTGGCCTAGCGATGCATACGAAAATAAACACACCCAGGCTTGTTACGCTGCGGCCGCGCGGCGATCGCCGTGTCAGCTGGTACTCTGTGTACACATGCAATGCAGCGTCTACTATACTGATTTGTGTTAATATAAATAAATCCATTAACAATTGAACTTGTTAATAATTAAATATATTACTTTTGCGCAATATTAAACAACATTTGAGGTATACATAATATACAAAGTGGTTTTTTTTGGAGTAAGGATGTTTTATTTTAAAATGAGTTAAATTTATTTCCAATCATGTACAGCTAAAACCAGCACGTGCTCCGAGTTTCGCTATCCACGTCCGGGCGCTGAGCATATATGTTTTGAATATGTAATGTATAGTCAAGAGCAATGAAAACGGGTCACTTTGTATAGAATTTCCATAGAAAGTGATCCGTTTTCATTGCTTTTGAGTGTAGAATTACGTTCTCGCTTTCGCTCTTTTATGAATGCGCATTATTCCGATACATTTGTCAAGTTGAGTATGATAAGGGTTTGCGTATGCAAGAGTTGCTAATCAAATGCCGATGATCAAATTATACTTGCTCCATCGGTACTTGAGTTGCAGGAGATGGTGACAGTGATGAATGAGGGATTTAAGCAAAAGGGGATGAAAATAAATGTTGCCAAGACCGAGGTCATGGTGATAGAGAAGGACGAGGAGATGACTGAGTGCGTGATAAATATAAATGGTGAATTAGTAGAGCAAGTGAGTGAATTTGTGTACCTGGGAAGTATGTTTACAAGAGACGGTAAGTGTGAGAAGGATGTCGAGAGGAGGGTGAATGCGGGAAATCAAATTAATGGGGCCCTGAACTCCTTTGTGGGCAGAAGGGGCGTTTCACAAAAAGCGCGATTGGCTGTTCACAATGGAGTACTGGTCCCTACTCTGATTTATGGTAGTGAATGTTGGGTGTGGCAGGACAAGCATGAAAGTCGTATAAATGCAGTTGAAATGCGCTCTTTGCGTAGTATGTGTGGTGTGAAACTGATTGATAGAGTAAGGAATGAAAAGGTCAGAGAGAAATGTGGACTAAAAGAAGATGTAGTGACTAAGATTGAAAAGGGCATGCTTCGATGGTTCGGTCATTTGGAAAGGATGGATGAAAGAAGATTGACGAAAGAGATATAGAGAGCGAAAGTGAGTGGAAGGGTCGGAAGAGGCCGCCCTAGGCGTACTTTTTCGAATCAAATCGGAGAAATACTGGAAAAGGGCCGAATCTTAAGTACCCGAAACCGACGTGCGTGCATGACTCGATGTACATATGAATGTGGAAGAAGCGAAAGACATTTGTCAGGATCGTAACAGGTGGAAAGAAGTCGTCTCTGCCTACCCCTCTGGGAAACAGGCGTGATTTTATGTATGTATGTGTATTTGTCAAGTTTACAAAACTCTTGGGTTTTAAAAGACAGTTTCTTGGAAAAAAAAATGTCGGTCAAATGCAAGTCAGACTCGCGCACCGACAGGTTCCGTATTTAAGATAATAAAATTAAGGTAAAATTTAACATCATCATTTTGTTTTTCTCGTAAAATAAAAATAATCATCTTGAAATTAGGATCTTTTCTGATTTTTATGTCCATAAACTTCGGAGTTAAATGCTCATTTTTTGTACATTGTTGCCTATAAATTGAAAAGTATGTCACGGAAAATTACACCACCGCCATACCAACCATAATCACCATTTTTTCTTTCTGTTGCGGCTCGGGAGAATTGCATATTCATGAATATTTATTCAAAAGTGGTCAAGTGGTGGTTTGCAACCCCTAAATACCAACTAATAATTTTATCATAATTTGTATAACTAGTCTTTTAGACAAATAGGAGCGAATGCGACTTTGACGGGTTTGAAAAATGAAAAACTGGAACCTCTACCTGTTAAATTGTGTGGTAGTGAAAGTTTTTTTATGTGCCAATAAATCATATTTCTTTTATTTATTTTTATTTTTTATAAAAAATGTTAAAAGTCTGTGGATTGAGTACTTTCTTATAACACCGCCTATGCTTTAATCAAATTACTTTCATTTTTCAACCCCCATTCTAGACCCCTTTTCAAGTATTTATAAAAGTATTTTCATACTAAAAGCAGATGCGGGCAAGCAAGTTACACAACGAATGCCAAATTTCAAGTTAATAGCTTCTATAGTTTCAGAGAAAAACTGCTGAGATTTGCAGACAGCCAGACACACACCGAAGTCTCACCATAACGGTTTCTTTTTTTACCATTTTGGTACGGAACCTTAAAAACGGTTAGAAACATGAATGTGTAATAGCGTACCTTCCACTGCTACTGGTCACGTCTGATATTTTGCAAAAATTAGACATTTATTGATTTGTTTGAAGAGTTTTTTTTGGGAAAATACCGACAGAAATAAACGATTATTTTTCATTTTTCACAATGTACCAGACTTTACAAACGGTTGCAAATTAAGATCTATTGTTTCTCCGTATACCAATATGTGTCGGTGAGTCTTAAAGCGTTTGGAATTTAAAGTTTTTGGTTTCTAATCGGCGGCGGATAAGAAAAATGTTTTTTCTATCGTCAAACTATAACATTTCTGGACTATTTTTTAGCTGAAGCTAAAAGACTGATTTAATCAACAATTTTACAAAATAGTATTTTGTTAGAAAAGTTCGTAATTTTGCATTCTAATCGTTTAAAAGTTTTGCATTCTAATCATCACGCTCTGTGTAACCTAATTTATCACCGTCTCCAAAAAAATAAACACAAACGGAGCTGAGAGCTATCATTAGTATGTGTATCTAAGATGTAATCTTATTACCTACTTATTTAATTTTGGTTCTTCTGTATTCGTCATTTAGGTTTTTTTTCTTTCTCTATTTATTATATATTTTTACATTTGTGTGTATAATAAGCTAAAGCAAGAGGTGCCTCGGTCTTTACTGCAAGCCTCTTACTGACACTGTAAATAAATAAATAAATAGGGAAAAAATATCGATAAGCGAGTTTTTAGATGCAGGAACTCCCTACGTGTCATTCAATTTTGCTACCAAACGTCCGATGTGTGCTGATGATCACCAGGAGAGGATTGAATCTACTTTGACAATCGAACCTCAGATAATGTAATATTGATACATAATAATTTTCCTTTTAAATTGATTAATTGTGCTTTAACTTAACATATTTTATAGATTTTTAATATTTATTGCTGTTTGTTTCTGTAAGGAGAGAGGACTCGTAACTGTAGCGAAAATGCCACTTCCTCAAATCTAAATATTTATAATAAATAACATACACACAATGTTTTACAGAAGCAATCCAATGATAACTCGTTCGATGTTGTGCTATGCCAAATAATATTTTTACCCTTGCACTTGCTGTTTTGTTGATATTTAATTATTTTACCCGTGTGCGCGGTACGAATAAGTACGGTCACGGGCGTTTATTTATTTGCTACCCATTTCAAAGAAAATCTGCTTTAAGATGTCATTGTCATTAGATAAGCCAAGTCATTTGTAATTGATAGGAAACTCAACCTTATTGCTGTAGCATGTCAGATTGACTTTGGAACTAAGGTGGGTGACAAATTTAATTCCTTGACTGTACGTGTACAAATTTTCCGCATAACGATTTTGATAATCTGTGAAAAAAAATACTGTAACCTACAGGCAAACAGACAGGCGGATATGGCGAAACTACGGAACCCTAAAAAGGCAAAAGTGCTCATGGAAACCTGAGTATTTTCATAAATAGGTCAATATTTGGTTTGAATTTTTATTAATAGCTTCACTATATGATATATCCTTAACGGGTAAAGCAGGAAAGTTATTTCAATTATTTATAATCTTCATGTATTATTCATACATACATTTTTAGATAATAAAGTGGCAATTAATTTGGCAATTAAACGCATTACGTCCTATTCAGATGCTTTTGAGGTCCTAGTATGCTCTAATATATTAGTTGGTGACTGTTCATCACTTACGGTACATGGTATCCTAATCTGATGAGCTGACGTCGAGCCTCCCGGTTGCAATGAGTATGTCTATTATTTTATTACGATAAAAACACTAATTACATCTCGCTTAAATATGTACGAGTAACTCTCTCTTAAATTGTGTGAATTTTGTCGTAATATGTATGTTTTGAACCGACTCCAAATAAACAAAAAGGATGTTCCCTATTCATCCCGTCAAGAGTGCTGCCTCGTAGCCCCATCGATTTTGGTACGCCCTACTCGGGCAGCACGCTCCATTATTCGGGAAGACCTGCCGTATGAGATTGCAACGCACCTGTTGATGAGCTCCTGGCGGTCGGGGCGCAGCGCCAGCTTGATGTTGAGGCTCTCCTTGCGCGCCAGCTTGGCGGCCACGCAGTCCGACTCGTTAGAGTGCTCCTCGCGGTAGTCGCCGCCGCCGTCCCACGGCCGCGCATTTTCCTTGTTCTCCATCGCGTTGCCTATGCGCACTGGCCGACTACTGCTGTTACAAAACAAAATTATAACCCTAAATCGCTTGATCCTTACGTCATAACCAGAGAATCGTTCAACAGACAACTACGCAGACATACACGTGCGATAATGGATGACGTATTCGGATGCGCAGTTTTTATGATTATGACGTTATTATAATAGTACGGCGGAAACGAGATGCACATAGACATGACAACACAGCTATGAATAACCTCCATTCGTAAGTGAAACTCGGGAGTCTAAACGACCGGTATAAATATGTATGTTTAATTATAAACTTAAATTATATTACTTGTAAAATGAGCATCGTCGGCATCTAATACATAGGTTAAAAGAACTGTGTCATAAACAAAATTAAATGATAAATTAATATTATTTTAAATTATTCTAGAACTAAAAGCTAACAATACAAAAGAAGACATAGACATGCAATACGTAACAAAACATATAATAATAATAACAACAAACGATTTAACATAACAGGGCATTAATAAATAAAACCATCCATTAATCATACACAAACACGGACTTTCTTCTACGCGGCAATTACGAGAACAACAGGATAAAAAACACTGTTTCGTGTCACAGATGTAGGAAGATAATCCCATCGGGAGGTGGTTAGTCGACGTGGCAAGCATGACAGCACGCGCGCGTGTATTGTTAAAGGACGATGTCTAAGTGAGGTGGCGTGCGGAGAGCGTTTGTCGACGAAAGGGCGTCGAGAGATGATGATCGTGAGGATGACGTGCGATGCACGATGCATGCGCCGGGGCGGGCGGCCGTCGGGGCTTCGCGCGTACCACAACATTGAGACATAGCAGACAATTACCATATGCGGATCCTCGGTTTGGGCGGCGGCCGTCTGCTCGTCGGAACGGATGTGGAAACAAACGGACAATCACAATCACGCCCAAAAACCAATTTATGTTACATAGTTAGTAGATTTATCACATAATTATCGTTAATAATACAGGGTATTGGGAAATAGTATAACGACGTTCAACCCTAATCGAAAAGTCTGGTGGTTATTTTTAGACAGAATATGTTTAAAATTTCATTTAATAACGGTACTCGTCTTTAACATTCAGTACCTAATTGAGAAATTAAAAACCTCACAGGGGTCAGCTCGTGCAGTGGAAAGTAGGTTACCTAAAGCTAGCGTGGTGGTCCTGGCGCGGCGCGAGCGGCGTGGCGGGCGCGCGCTTCTTGAGCGCGGACTTGAGCGGCACGGCGCTGAAGCTGGGCTCCTTGGGCGGGATCTCCTCCAGACGCGACGTGTCGCCCGTCAGATGCTCCGGCTCCGACTCCACCTCATCTGAGTCTTCCGCTGCAATTCAACCAGTACGCGTAAGCTTATAGTAGTCATAGCTATTTAGATCCTCGGGACTCGGCTAAGTATCAACCATGATGAGCAGTGAGTCGACTTGAAATCAAGTACGGTAAGGTTGTGTGTTCTTTTTTTAATAATTTAATTTAATTTTAATTTGACATCTGGAGACTCTTTACATCTCCAAAATTGACCGTGGAGACTTTCTACATCTCCCTTGTTTTGAGATTTTTTTAAATTATATTTAATTCTTAATTTTAATTTGACATTTGGAGACTGTTTACATCTCCGAAATTGTATTATTTATTTTAATCCGACAATTTAATTATTATTACTACTGGGACCTGTACATCCCTGTGACATCTAAATTGTGTAGCTTAAGTTTAGTATTGTAATGTGATTTATTTGGAAAAAACGGCTTACTGTTGAGTTTCTTGCGGCGCTTCTTCTCAACAGTGGTCTCTTTGGAAGCGCTGGTAGACTCAGACTTGTAAAAGTGCCTACAGGGCCTACTTACAAAACTTTTTTAAATAAATAAAAAATAAAATAAAGTACATTGCTCGCACAAAGCATATGCATACGCTTTAAGCGTCCGAAAAATATCTTCATTTACTCTCCCGAAGGTCAGTGATATGATATACTTAGAGCTAGTACAATAAATGACGGTATGATAATAACCAGGTGTCCGTTCCGTACTAAGATATCCTCTGTATGACAGATAGCCAGCCAGCCCCAATCTACCGGATTTCATAAATACATACATGTCATCTATTTCAAAGTAGCTGTAGGTGTTGACGTACTGAAGTGTGGTTAGAGTATACGCACGTTCGACGCTCTGCTAAAACCCGACACTGACAAGCGCTATCAATCAAATTGCCATTGCACGGTTTCGTCAATGAACTTACAGAAAATTAAGCAGATAAAACAGAAAGTTGGAAGTTGTTGCCAAATATTTCGTTATTGAATTAATGCTTTTTTTTACAACATTTAACATTTTTTCTTTTTTTGGTTTTCATGAGGAAAACGGGGGTAGTTTCTCGCCAGCCTCACCGTTCCCACCGAGCAGCCGGGCTGACAGAGCGCTGGCCCGCAGTGTTCGTCCTGCTGCGGCCGCGTCTGCTCATGAATAGGGACTCCGGACGAGCCCGAAACATGTCGAGCGTTTATCGACGAAATTTACGTTTGTAACCCGGTGTGATCTCCTTAATATAACATTTTACTCGTTTCTTCCCGCGTTTTCGTCGTTTTTGGTTAATCTTTTGGAACTAAAGCCGCTACCGAGTGGATGATGTATCTACACAGAATACAAAAAACAGTAGAAGTGTTAAGTGGGCGTGTAATGCGTGGCATAGTTATGCGGAGTTCCGCGCAACCTACCTTAGTTTTGCCGCGATCGCTTGTGTGTGAAAGTTGTGTGAATAATATTTCTAATATAGGAAATAAATGCAGTAGCATGCCTTATTGTGCTATTTTGGAATGTAAAAACGATAGACGCACCAAAAAAAAATAGTATTGGCGACAACAGGTCTGATACTAAGCGATGCTTCCACTTCCACTGTTTTTACTATTCCGTGTGTATCAATATGAGGGGTGTAAGTGTAACAAATACGAGGTGTTATAGTTACAGTCGTCGTGCGCGCGCGAGGCGCGGGGCTCGGCCGCGTGGCGCAGCGGGCTGGGCGAGCTGAACATGGGCGGCGGCGGGATGGGCCCGATCTCCGAGAGCGCGATGGGCGGCTCGGGCAGCTCCGACAGCACCAGCGGCTCCTCGCCCGCGCCGCCGTACCCGCCCACTGGAACACGCAAATAATCTAACATAAAACTTTGCCTTCTTTTCTATACTGTGGTGTCAAAATACATTAAAAAGGGACCATTAACTTCAATCAGAATTGTTTAATTCAAACTTTGAGAAATTTAGTTCTCGCCCATATTAAGAAGTACTTGTTGCACGATTTCGATCGAATCTTGTTTAACTGCGCAAACTTTTGAGACAAGATGCCACCTTGGTCTAGCTAGGGCAATTTTTTTTCAGTACTGCGATTCAGTTTTTGAAAAAATAACGAGAAATGTTTTAGTGGCATAGAAAATATGAATTTATTTCAAATTCGTTGATATTTCAATACATTGCTCCAGTTACGAGGATTAGATATCTTTTTTTTAATATTTACTTCCACTTTAGAGACCGCTCTAAGATTTTCACCGGAGAACATGGAGATATCTTTACATAAAATACTACCACACCAACCATAAAAATTACGAGCCAAAACTCGATGGAGGTAGAATCTCTTAGCTTATCCTGGCACGGCCTTTTATAATTACAAATTATAGCTATTTTTAGGCAAGGGACCCACCCAAAAGTGTACCGCAAGGCAGCGTTCTAGCTTGGTTTTCATCCAAATAGCTAGTTTGCTCAAACACTTGCGACAATATGGAGCGGTTGCCGCAATTGCATCCACGAGTGAGTTAGAATTCCATTATAGTAGTTTAAAAAAATATAATGACTTCAAAAATAAAAATAAAAAAGGTAGTCGGCAACAAGCTTGTCCCAATAATTATTTTATCGAAACGTATTCTTTTTTACTTAAAAATCTCAACGACATTTAAATATCTCCAAATAAAATGACGCCCATACCACATGAAACTGTCACAACTAAAAGAGAACGAAGCCGTGTGTCATTTCATTATGCAATATGCATATTTATTTACAAAACTGGGATAAGAAATTCGTTTTCACATTTGTCTATACAAAACGTATATACGTCTCTTCATGCATGACTAATTGACACATAATGGAAAAACCGCCGGGTAAGAGCATTCATTAACAATTTAGCATCGACATCGAAACCGCGCGATGTGTTTTACGCGCCACAAGGTAAACCCATGAATATTACCATAAAATGTATGTAATGTACGCCTATTGACTGGTAGAGAGTGGATGAAACTATTTATTACTTAAGGGGCCTATTAGACAACAACAAAATGTTGATCTTGTACCAGACCCTTAAGACCTACTTTGTATACCTACCCACTATTGACAAATAAATATTTTGATTTTGATTTTGAACCATGCTCAGTGTAGGGTTCCGAAACAGTTCCTACAAACACAAAAACAATCTTTAAAAAACCAGGTAACTATTTTACTAATTTTAATACTACTTATTTACTCAATAATTACTTTGAATTTCAAATTTTGGTTCTGCCGCTAAAAAAATGTATGTGTCTGTTGTTTTAAACTACCTTCTAACATATATCAAAATTAACAAAATCGGAGCCGGACAGTTGGGTATCTTTGCTTGTTAGTCGTGACATTTTCGTTTTCAATTTGTTGACGTTGTAAGGGATAATCTCGGGTTCTACAGAACCGATTTTGAAAATTATTTTACCAATAGAAAGCCACGTTGTTTATGAGTGTCATCCTTATCCTTACTTAATATTATATAATATTATAAACGCGAATGTTTCTATGTATTGATGGATGTTTGTTACTCTTTCACCGCTGCAACGGCAGGACGGATTTGGATGGAATTTGAATTGGAGATAGCTTATACCCTGGATTAACACATAGGCTATATTTCATCCCGGCAACTAAAAAGTTCCCGAGGGAATAACGATATTCGAAATCTACGCGCACGAAGTCGCGGGCACAAACTAGTAGGCTACATATTAACCTAATAAAAAAAACTAAACGAAGTGGGCATGGGAAAAACTAGTATAAAATATTTTTTTTTGATTTTTACCATCTGTAGTTTTGGCTGTAGGTCCTACCCCTAACTGGGACATGAAACTCTAGCGAAAATGACACTTATGTCATGCCCTGAAATCTAGTCAGATTTTTGCGATGTTTGAATACGTTGTAGATATTACCCATAGTACCCATAGTACAAGCCTAGAGCTTAGTTTGGGACCAGATAAATTGGTGTAACACTGTCCCCTGATTATGAAAAGCTGAATGTGCGAGTTTAATATTTCTTAAACGGTTCCCAAATCTAAAAAAAATATAATTTTATGTAGGTAGTACTGGTACATGATTTTTAAGAGCTATCCAATAATACCTCATTCGATGATGATATAATTTTAGCGATGTATTTTTAATATAATTATAACTATGCCACATTTCAGCTTTGTAGTACCAAGAGACTGAGTTAAACCGCGGACTAACGAACAATGCGAAACTATAACGGTCCTTGTTGACTACACAACGTTAAAAAGTGAAAACGAACGTTAAATCCAGTAGCTATCCAGATCCATGAATCTCTCCGGGATTGTTTGGCAATCATTAGTTAATTCGTACTCGAAAGGGTCCATCTGTATAAGATAAGATAAGGGTTACCTCTGCCCCTTTCATTGTCTTTAAATTGGCAGGTTTTGACAGGTCCAGGAACCACAGCTCTGGCATATCAAGGAGTCAAAAATTTGAAAACAAATACATACCCACGTCCCCTTGATAACATATCCGCCTTGTGTGCTTGCCGGCCGTTAGGGAGTTCGGTCGCTCGGGCCTCATGAGTTCGCCCCCATTTTCCAATTTGTCTTTCTTTGGTTCTGAAAAGAATAGAGATCAAGATTAATTAATTAGTGAATCATTAAGACCGCGTTTGAGATAAAATAGCCACATTAATGTTTTTAATACCAATGGCGGCTTCAGGGGATACGGAGAGGAGGTAGGGGAGCCAAAAATTGTCCAACGGGAGATCTGGCTAGTTTACAATTTAGGTAAATGACGTAACTGAGTAAAATGGTAGTTTAATAATAAACTCACGGCTCTTAATATATTTATGCCTACCTACATCGCAGTATACTTCACAACCTAATCGTAAATGTTATATCGCTTTACTTTATCACATGATCGTAACTAGAGAGAACGGTAGAATACAAAAGATCGATTGGTTTACGATTCTTTTATGTGTACACTGTGATCTTCACTTAGAGCTCGTTTTTACGGCCCAACCCGAACTCGCTGCAAAAGCAATCACGGTCAAAGGTCAGGAATCGTAAATAATGTGGAAGTGGACACTTTCCTTGGTTAATGTCCAGCGCTGTATGGGAATGGCGCTGGAAGTAAAACTGCGGGTGACGTGCAAGGGACGCGGACGTGGACGTCTGCTGCTAATAATAGGAAAGCAACGGTCGCGTAAGCACGCGCTTCCATTCACCGCGGCGCCGTCCGACCCGGCCTTGGCCGCGCTATGGGAACTCAACTGACGCATCCAGCGACAAGATTAACTAACTGACGAACAACAAATAATAATTGCATGCCTTCGTCGCGCGAAAACGAAACTATGATTGATCCGCTAATTATATTTCTTACTCACACGATCCATCATCCACGATACCTTGGCCTACTTAGCAAAAATATTTATAAACACATTTTTTCTATTAAGATTTGATAGTGAGTGATAGAATATCTGAATACTTACCTACTAAATATTTCTAGTCATTTATCAAAAAAAATACAGAGGTTTTTAAACCCTTTAAATAACACAATGGACAATTGTTTGAAAGCCTACCAAGACATGAATCATATCACAAGAGAAGTAATTCCTAAATCCTTGAGGAGCCCTAAGACAAACAGCTGGAAATGGCGAGGTTGTTATTTCAAAGCTACAATATCAATACATTCCGCGGGTCTGTTGACTCTCGATCGTATTGGCATGGAGTCCCTCGGCAAGGACGTTCGGTGTTTATTCAACAGGCAGGCGCGAAGCTGCGGGCGAGAGGCAGGAGGGTGCGCGAGCGCGGGCCGGGGCGCCGGGCGCGCCCGGGCGGCGCCGATCGATGCGCCGCCCTTGGCCGAGCACCCTGCCGGTGCCGGCGAGGACGTCGCTCGCAATGTTGCATAACCACAACCGCCCTAACCTTATCGCCATCGTGTGACTTTCCAAGGATCTTTGCTGCGTTTTCAAGGTTGCTTTCCTACCCCACGTTTCCTATGGAGTGCCATAAATAAATATCTTGTCAATGTGTTTCACATCATCTAGCTCTACCTATCTCTATCTAATGTAAAGCTAGTTTCAAATCATGAAATTAAAACGTGTAATAAGCAAAAGACTTTCTTATATATAAGATAGTCTTCTGCTATATACAATATATTGAACTATAACCCGACTGCAAAAATAAAGAAACAATTTTGGACACACTAGTGGTGTATGAATTATAATAGAACCACTTCTAGAAAGTCCGTTAATTAGGAACAACGCTAGATTAGAACACCATACATAATATACATATACATAAGTTAAAATCTTTACCCTTCCTTTGTTTCGCTGTAGTCGGGTAAAAATAGGTAAACTAGGAATCTTTAGATTACATAATTATTAGCGTAGAAATTAGTCGAAGAGTGATGGATGATGTAATTAGCTAGAAATGCGGATGGCGAGCGAAGGACTTGCTCGCACTAGTAATAGCCACAATGTCAAGAGTACGCTAGATGGACGCGCCGCTGCACGCTCGCGCTCCTCGTGACACAACTGCGGACCCAAAATATATCGAAGAGCCGTTAAAAACACATTTAGCGTGACTAAAGCAGTACACATCAACAACGCGACGTCTCAGGCATTTGGGTGCCTCAATAAACACTTTATTTAAGTTACAATAAATTTCATAAATCTTAATGTATCGCACATTCTTTCTAGTTTAATATGAACCAGATAAACAGCAGATATTTATAATAATACAATGCGTCAGACCATGTTGACGTCGAGCCGGATAACACAATATAGAAAGAGCCTGAAAACCGACCGACTCTTGGGATCCCTATTAAGCATTACATCCTCCTGCTGTTACATTGACTCTGGGGAAATTAACGACCATGTCAGCAATTTCACATTTATGAAGTTTCTTCGCCTTCATGAATATCTTAACAAAAATCAGCGAGAGTACCTACTTCGTGAGATATTCTAGTGAATGTCTCAGACTAAAGATAAATTAGAGAAATGGATTAAATTGGGTCACATTACCTCGAGACGAGAGAAATTCTTTCACGAGAGCGACGAGGATGAGAAGAAACATTCGCGACAGTGACACAACGAGTGGCTCGTGGGCGGGCGATGATAGCTAGTAAACTAGGCATTACGTTGGACGATGTACATTAAAAACAAGAACATTAGACAGGCCAATATAGCTAGGCGTGTTCGGGTTGTAATAATGTTCAAGTAGGTACGATAGAGTACCTATACCGTAGGTACCTTCAGAATTGCGAAATAAAACATCATCTGCTTATCGAATCTAGGTTGTGCTGTCAAGGTAGGGATTGGAAAATACATTTTTTTTGATATTCGGAATGAAAACAAACAATAATACGGGGTATGTAAAGCTATTGTTTAAAAATAGCGCTACGTCAATTATGCTCATACCGTGACTCAGAAACACGGCGCGCCGTCTAATTTTAAAATGACCGATATTCTAAAGTTGGTACTATAACTCAATCAGTACCCGTGCACCCAAATCTAACCTAATTATTGGAACGCTAGCTACGCATTTAAAATGACTTATACCCAATAAGTCATTTTAAATGTGTAGCTAGTCAGTGACGTTTGAGTTCCAATCTAAATATGTCAAGTGTTTTTGTGTTCTGGATTTATTGGAACTGGATTGATTCCGGAAATAAACAATGCAGAACTGCGTATCAAACACCGAATTAAACTCTATGTCATGTAGGTACATATTATTATGTAAAAACTTATTTGAATGAAAACACCTACATGGCACAAATAATAAATTTATACGAATACAAGTATTTTATAAAATAGTTTAGTAATTATTTCTAGGAATAAAGTTAGGGAATATTAGAACCAACATAATCGTTGTATTCATTGCTTGCTGCATTGATTTAAATGATAAGTATCGCATTAGGGTAGCGAGATGCGGTTGGATGTCGCGATCAGCCGGGCGGACGGCGCAGCGCGGCGGGTCAAGGGCGACGCGCGCGCCCGCCCGCTGCGGAAGCTGGCCTTTTTAGCCGGACTCTCGCTCGCAACCATTTCCAGCCGCGTTGAAGGACAAAAAGTAGCCACGTTATTGCTGGGCCGTGGGGAAAGGGTTCTGCTAACAAGTATGCTCTCTTTGCTTTACTTTCCTTGTGTGGAACGGTAACTTTATGTAACTTTATCCCAGTATTATTTATTATATATGCGAAAGTTTATGTGTGTGTATGTTAGTTTGTCGGCAACGGCTAGCTAGACGGATTAGGATGAAAGTTAGAATGGAGCTGGCTTACACCCTGGGTTAATCCAGGGTATAAGCTAATCTAGGTTAGTTTGGTTTGTTAGACGTATTTCCCGATATTGGTATTTATTTTCTTGTATTAAACAAAATCCGATCGCCTTCTTTCCCTATAGACATGTTTACTGTTACGAAGGCTTCCGAGAATAAATGAGTAGGAAAGAAAGCAATCTGAATTTTTGCACAAAAAAACAAATATAATAACAGTAACGAAGGCGATTGAAAATTGTATACAAGTAAATATATACATCAGAAAATACTTCTAACAAATCGTTATTTTATCCCTTTATAGAGCAAAACTAAAAATAAAATGGAATTCTAGCCTCATTAGGTTTCTCCTATTCGCACAAAATGCTTTTAATAAAAAATACAAAAATAATCATTTGTAAATGGTAATTTTTAGTTCCTGGTTTTAAAATTGACCTATAAAGGGTTAAATCCCGAAAAATTGAGCTCTCGAGGGAATAGCGATAATCGAAATCTACGCGGACGGAGTCGTGGGCAGAACATAGCAATTCATATTCCTATATCGAATTGAATAAACCCAAAACATTTTCGTAGCTGATAGACTTGAGCATTAAGGTCAAGCAGGGCTATTGTGACAGGTGTAAATGCATCACTTTTTTTTTCTAAACTGAATTCAATATTTTAAAACTATTTATGCTTCCTTTTATAGAAATTAAGGTATTTAAAGTACTTTAAAAGGACGCAAAAATTGTTTCAAAACGATGAAATCCCTCGAAAAAATAAAGTGACTCATTCTAGCGAAAATGCTCAACTCTTTCGGCACCATTAGAGGAATCCATAGACACTTTGTACTCAATTTTGAGCCTCGTAACATTTAAATGATGGACTATGCTAATCTGCAGAATTTCCTACGCTAACTCCGGAACTCTCATAACGGTTAGGAAACAAAGCGACCTCGGAATGTAAGGGCTAAATTCTTTTTATATACTGAATGTCGTATATGATATGTAGGTAACAAATTTAAGCCTGTGTCCCGCTGTGGAGATAAAGTTTGGGCATAGGTATTTGTTGTAGGTACCTAGGTTTAGAATTTAAACTTTTAGGCATTCGCGCCGTTTAAAAAAAGGTGTCCACACTGAATAGGCGCTCGTTGAGATTATTCATTCAAAAAGATTTTTCGGGGTATTTAATTAGACTGCTACCGCAGCCTCGCAACATAAAAGTGAAACTGAAAAAGTTTTTCTCGGAAATAGCTTGATTATCGCCAGGAATGTGGTGATTGACATTCAGGAAAGCAATTAAAGCGGCGTAGTTAGCGCGACGCCGCACTCTCGGCGCGGCGCGCATAGCTCCGCGAGGCCACGCGACGGCGCCTTCGTCTGCTATTTATCGGCAGCCCATCCACACCGGCCCAAGCACGCGCTATCTTAACAAACATCTGTCTTTCTTTTGACTCATCTCGTTTTCAATTGCTTCCGACTGATTGTTTGTAGTAACAGCTCCATTTAAAAATGATTGTTAAATTAAAGATTACATGAAACATAGATTGTTTAGATACTTGTTAGTCAATTAGATGTCTCGTTTTAACTTTCTAAAAATCTGTTCGTATTAAAATAGTTTATTTTAGAAAGTTAAAAAAACTTTGTTTATTTCGCATTTAAAAAACTAATCGAATTAAAAGAAATCCGCATTTTTGGCCGATTGCTCGCGTTATCATTATCACGCCACCTTGGCTAATTTAATTTGTGTTATGCTTTGAATTGCGGTATCTGCACATAGATCAAAAAATTCTTAGAGGCAATTAACGACACACAATACACAATCATTACTTCAATTATCTCAGAATTTCTATTAGATGTATTCTTCGGTAAAAACTATAAAGTCTACGGAGACAGTTCTTGCTTCAAATATATAATATATATATATATATATATATTATGTATTTTTTTGAAACGGTAAAGTGTGAGAGTGAAGCCATTCTAATCAGGGTGCCATACCATCATTTTATTACTGTTTCGGGAGCCAGCAGTTCATCTGTGGGGGCGGAACTGGCAAAAAAGAAAAAGAAACATATTTCTTTAATTACTAACGTGACGTTGTATAGGAGGATATTATGAGTCACTTAGCGTAGGCATATTTTAGTAAATGCATTTAGATGTTTTATCATGAAAGGCCCAAATCAGAATTTGAAAAGGATTGTTTCTGTTACCTATATAAATTTAATACCTATAATATTTTCAGAATCTGCAAATAAATCCCCTTTATTAGATATCCCACAAGGTTGGTTTCAAAAATATGTATACAGGATAAGACGCAAAGTCGACCCGGCTTTTTCATGAGGACAAGGGTCCTGGGTTATATAGCCAACGGGGATTTCAAACCGGGAAGTTTTTTTTATGGCAATGAGAAGACACGCGAGCACTCAGGCCACCTGATGGTAAGTGGGATCTGAGACTTATAGACGTTTAAAATCTCAAGACTACAATCTCAAAACTGCAATCTTAAGACTTCAAATGCGTTGCCAACCCTGAGGACTGAGATGGAATGCCTCTATGCTAGTAATTTCACTGGTTGTCTTATCCCCACACCGGAACACAGCAATGCGAACACTGCTGCTTGGCGGTCGGGTAATGGGTAAGATGGCGGTAGCGATCTGGACGGACCCTGCACAAGGTCCTACCACCATAAGAATTCGGGCGATTGTCTAAAACTTTAAGATTTTTCTTGGTTGAATTATTTCTATGAATGTATTAAGAATCGTTTCTATAAACAACATATTTCAAAAATAACAATGAGTTAAAAAAGGTGAGACTTCGGTGTCTGTATATCACAGCAGTTTTTCTCAGAAACTATAGAAACTATAAACTTGAAATTAGGCATATATAACTTGCTTGCCCGCATCTGTTTTTACAAATATGAAAAAAAATTCTAATTATTTAAAAAGTTGTCTAGAATGGAGCGGTTGAAAAATGAAAGTGATTTGATTATCGATTTATAGAAAACGGGGTATCATATGAAAGGGCTCAATCTGCACATTTCAAAACTATTTTTTTTATCATTTTCCGCACGGAAAATTTACATAAAAACCGGTCAGGTGCGAGTCGGACTCGTAAAAGAAAATAGTCGTTTTGTTGAAATAAGGTCCGTTTTGACTAGCCTAAATTTTTATACAGATTTTTAAAGTTTTTTGATAATTCTTAAAAACTGTAAACAATGAACACTTATTTAATTTTCCCCTAAAAATTTAAGTAATTCTCTATACGTCAGGATTTTTTCTGATTTCTTGATTTATAAACTTCGGAGATAAGGGGCGGAACGGTCATTTTTTGTAAATTTTTGGGTTTAAACGAAAAGCAAATCACAGATGAAAAAAAAGTTTTCAAATGTGCAGGTTGAGCTTTTCCATATGACACCCCATTTGCTACAATCAAACCACTGTCATCTTTCAACCCCCCATTCTAGACCAGTTTTCAACTATTTATAAAATTATTTTTATATTATTTTTACTTAAAACAGATGCGGGCAAGCAAGTTGTTAAACTATGCCTTTCAAGTTGATAGCATTTGTAGTTGCTGAGAAAACCTGCTGTGACATACACCATAAGGGATCCTTTTTAACCATTTTGGTTCGGAACCCTAAAAATGACAGCTCCCCTCTTATTTCCAAAGTTTATGGACAAAAAAATTTATATATTCCAAATTTAAAGAAAATTACTTATATTTTACGGGAATAATAAAATGAAGTTGTCATACTTCACAGTTGTGGAAAATTATCAAAAAGCTTAAAGATATGTATTAAAATTTAGGCTCGTCAAAATAGACCATATTGCATAAATAATAAAGTTCATAACCAAATTAGTTTCTTTTGCGTTTTCTAATCATATTGTCTTACATACGGAATCCTCGGTGCGCGAGTCCGACTCGCACTTGACCTGTTTTTATTATTATAGAGATGACGAAGACGAACATCTATAATTTCTGTATTTATACCTTCTTACTATCTTTTTTTCCATTATTATAAATATATTTGCATTATTTTTCCCTCTCTACACCATTTTAGTAACTGCAGTGAATTGATCATTAAAGTTAATTAAGTCATTCACGCTTTCTAATTTCGTCATCAGGATCAAAAACATACCACGTATAAACTTCTAAAAACTAAAAGATAAATGTATACTAAAACTACCAACCTAGATCGTATAAGTTTTGTACTCGTTGTTAGCAGAAAGGCAAAAAGTTAGGAAAGTTTGATACGATTGTTGCGCTGAGTAAGCAGTAAGATCTTAGAGTGCCGGTGCACTGATGATGAGAGCGTGACATTGACATTGCAGATGGCAGCGGCGTGTCGGACGGCGCTAACGCGGGGCTGACTGCGCGCGTGGCCGCGCTGCTGCATGATAACAGCTTATCAAAGTTACCGCTCGCGGCTGCGGCAAGTTAATAAAGCATCAAACACATGCCGGTGGATGAGAAATGTATTTAATGATGTACTAAGAGCGATGAGCTTGCAAAACTGTCGCCGGCCGGCGAAGCGATAAGGCTGATGGCTGTTATCGGTACCGTTGCGGGTAAAGAGAGCCAGGTTCGCGCATTGCCTGGGCACGGGGGACTTGCGGCGCATGTAGTAGTGGTCGTGGCGCTGCGGCGGCGGCGGCGGCACGAAGGGCGGCGGCGGCGGCAGGCGCGCGGGCCTACGCCTCGCGCCGCCCGCGAAGGCGTCCATGGCGGCGAGCGTGCCGACGTCGCTCATGCTCGCGGCGTCGCGGCGCGCTCGCGGCTGGAAGACTGAACACTGCGGCCGCACGATCGTTACCCCGCCTCCTCCCCGCCCTCACTCCCGGCACCGCGCGCGCCCTTCGATCGCTGCCCGCCCTCAGCGCTTTGCCGGCCGCCCGCCCACGCGCTCGCTCGCTTTGTTGTGAATATTTAATTTATAGCCATTCATTTACCACCCGTATACCGTGTAACAAGAACAGCACAAGTTCTCGGGGTTCAATGACCGCATAACATAAATTAAACACAAGAGTTGTTTTTTATAGGAGTACTACGACAAATGGTGGTTTTAATTACTTAAATAAGTAATAACGTTTTAAAAACCTTATCTGATCATCTGAAAATACTCCATTCACTCGAAAGGGACTGAGTTCATTAACACCAAGTAAAAAAAACATGTTGTAAAATCCAAGGATTGTTAATACTCTATATTTACATAAGTACGTCTTCTCGGAATAATTAAATTCAATCATGTATATTAGCTTAATTAAACATGAATCATAAAATTATAGCCGCGCCAGGCAGCGTGATAGCAGCTAAGTAAATAACAAAATTGTATAACTCTAAATGTTAAATTATGTAAGATAATTTGATAATTTAGAAATGCTAAAACACCCAGAACACGTGAAACATAAAGCATATTAGCAAGCAACTTAAGCCAAGTCGCCACAGAATTTGCAATTCATCCAATGTTTCCACAGGGCTGCTAAAATATGTACGGGAAAGTCATAGAGATTAACTTTTCAACGGTTCATAACCCGGTTATTTATAGTTACCCATCCCGGTTAACGTTACTTGCATAAGTAAACACTTTCCCTATCATCCCACGCATATTTACCACTAGAGAAGTCAAATGGGACGTCTAAATTAAGTTTAAACTTAGGAACTGTAATAATGCTGGTGTGGATATCGCATACTCCCACGTGAATGTGCTTGTTCGCCCATATGCAGCGCTCTGCATCGCGTGACGTCAGAAGAGGAGTTATTACGAATGGATCGCACATGATTTCGGTCTTACTATATTATTGATAGCGTGCATACTTAATGCAATGCTGCTATAGACGCCAGTATTAGTGTAAAACTCCACATCATGAACTGCTCCCTAACCTAACCAATTGTGGGAAATTGAATAGAGCGATTAATGCGTTTTATTCCTAACAAACGAATGCACTTGATATCTCGTAGCTCGAAGTCAATTAGGATATTAACGGGAGAACTTCGCTTAAAAAGGTTATTTACCAATATTTTAAGTTGTGCGCATATATTTTTTTAAAACATGACGTTTTTTTTAATTTAACTTGGCATACCCATAAAATCCAAAACGAAGTCCGAGAATTATAAGTTTGAACAAGAGAACAGACAGACCACAGAATAGTAAAACAAAAACTTATTTGTAGCTGTGGCACCCAATTCCACTTAATACTTTATTTACATTGCGCAATCTTCAATATCGTCGGCGAATCCCCAAATCCTAGCTTATACTGGCGCTCCTAAAGTAAGGGCTAGGAACGAGTGCGATCCAATTTAAATAACAACTTACGTGTGTTGTTATTTGTGCAAATCGTGCGTCCGCGTGGATAGGTAAGAGTGAATAATTAACATAAAAATATCAAAATATAATAATCTATATATTACTCAATAGCAAATTTGACCCCAGGATTATCCATCATATCGGAATCTCCTTAAACAGCATATTTATTTTCTCAGATAACTGAAGCATCTTTGGACGGATGCTTATCGTGCCAACGAATGTTGCCAATTCGACTATTCGGACGCTCGAGTACGGAACTGTGCACGCAAACCGCAAAAACGGTGGCGTACTTTAAACCCTAGGTACATAGTAACATGTCGTTATTACCTACTCTGTCTAAATTGATTGCCAGGGGAGTTGGCTTGGCGTCAAGCGTGCAGAATGCACTGCAACTTTGCCAAATCAAAACTACCGTACCGTAGTCGTAATGTTTACCCTTACCCAACGAAAACAACTATAAATCTGCGAGGAGGTCCTATTTCAGAAATGTACATGTCTGGAAATGTCTTTTTTTTCTATCTTCAAATGCGTACTAATATTATAAATATAAATCAAACGAGTACTGGTATGTTTTTTCTGTCTTTACGGATTAACGTTTACTGCTGCAACAATTTTGTTGCAGTAATAGTTTACAAGCCCGGGAATACTTTATCCCGGAAAATCAGACGGTTTTCTACTGAAATTGTATCTTAGTTTCCATTTTCTTTACACAGTATAAAATAAAGATGCTTTCCGCCGTTTTATATTTTGTAGGGTACCGTACCCGAAGGGTAAAAACGGGATCCTATTACTAAGACCTTACTGTCTGTCTGTCTGTCACCAGGCTGTATCTCACGCACCGTGATAGCTAGACAGTCGGCATTTTCACAGATGATGTATAACAAATATTTAGGTGGGGCTCCCATACAACAAACGTGATTTTTTTGCCGTTTTTTGCTCGATACTAATAACGGCAACAGGTTTCAAGACAGATTCAGACGCTTGAAATATTCACAGAATATTTAGTTATCTAATGTTGTATAGTGGTACGGAACCCTTCGTGCGCGAGTCCGACTCGCACTTGGCCTTCCGTGTGTACGCTTAGATCATGCAAACTACGCAAAGGATTTTAATGCGAAAATTTTCATCAATTAAAAGACTGATTCAAGAGGAAGGTTTTATAATATGTATAATAAATTCTAGTTTACGGGTGAAAAGTCACATAATTCGAAGCGAATTTATCGCGGTCGCTAGCAAATTTAATAAAATAGCTACGGTATTCGTTAGATCATCTTTTGCGATTTACCTATCATCTTCGTCGATGCATCTTACGTTTTGTTATCCTCAAATGGAATCACGACGCTTTTTCACATGAATCATAATGTTGTAAGATGAAATATTTTTTAGGTGTGGTAATTAATAAAGGTTACCTCTGCAATTCCTATTATTGTTGAAACCTTCATAGCTTAATGCTGTTTTGTCATACGCTTCTATTTGCAGCGACGTGAACATGCTGAGACAAATGCAACGTAAACTGGTTTGATTTCACTATCAGATAAACTTGTTTGGCTACCGTAAGTAGTATATACGAACCTCTCAAGCAGGCGCACCCCATGATGTATCCCATCATAGAGAGCCTCGGCGCCGGCGGCGGAGGCGGCGGCGGCACGCGCCTGCCGCGGCGCGGCGCTCGCGACACCGCGCCAGCCTTACCCGCCGCCGCGGACACTCCCGCGCCGCCCGCTATCGCCGACCAATCGACGCCTCATACCACACATTTTACCACTCATAGTCTATTATTTAAAATAATATGGCGAACTGGTTATCGGAAATAGGGAGGTCATGAATAACTTTTTAACGACTACATCCACGCTTCAGGTGTCCCCGTAATGTCAGATAGATTGGGTAGGTCGTTAAGGTCGGGTAAAGTCGGCTTCGCGTAGGTATAAATAGTTTTTTATAATTGAGCTATCGGTTTCTAACGGATAATTTGATGCTGATTCAGAAGTTAAAAAATCCTACGTTAACTCATGCCCGCATTAGTTGTAACTAACACCACACTCAAAACAAAATTCATAAATCTTAATACCATTGTTTTAAATGTCCATTGATGATTCCATTTCTATTTCTAAGTATAAATAATATGCGGATAATTTTTTGAAAAGCCAGTGCTTGAAAGTTGAAAATAAATCAAATGCGGAGGAACGTCACAGCCAACCCAAAATACAATTTTAAGGTTTCACTTTCATTTAAAAAAAATAAAAAATCAAAATTTGTTTATTTGCTATAAAATATGGTATAATAAGGTGTTGTTAGTTTATTATTCCTTATATATATTATTCATTATAACATCGAATCTAAAAAATAACAATTCCTAATATTTAAAATACCAAAAAGCCTTTCCTAATTTAAATTTACCTATGATCAAATGGCATTATAAAGTCTAGTAGCAAAAAAGTCTTCAAGTAATATATCTATTAGGTCTCATTCAAACTTGATTTAAATTTAATAAGCTATTATACAACAAGCGAAAGTGTAGGCAATTCCAGTCACCAGCAATAACATCTTTAACCAATATTGCCATCAAAATGTCTGAGACGCTGTAATGCCTCTAGTAATCTGTGGTCAGATATATTTTTGAAATTCAAAATTTGGTACTTAATTATTATTATTGCTGGTTACTAAATAGATGCTCGAGCTCGGACAAACCAGAGTTTTTGATACGAGCCGCTATAAATGGTAAGTTAGGTTACTCGTCGAGCGTCTCAAGAAAATTTAGAAGTATACCAATTAAAAACTGTTGTGTATATTCTGTAAGTAAATTTCTGGCCTCTTCCTAGCTCTCTGCTCCACTTATGTTCTTGTACAGTCGAACTCAGAAAGTCACCTAGTCAGCACTCCGCACTCGAAGTTAAAACACAATACAAATGTCAAAAAGTCGACCTTTATAACAGCATAAGCTATCTATAACTTTGAAACAATAAAGTGCTAAACATAAGTGCTTCGAAATGCTTTAAACAGCATAGACAAGGAAATGGCTGAGATGGCTAAACAATTATAATAACGTCACTATTTAGGCCATCCTGTATTTTTTATACACAAAAAGGTGTTCAAGTATATATCGTTTTAAACGATACGGTATGAATTTAGTATCTTAATGCGTAATTAGCCGATAACCTTAATCTTTTGTTGCCGTAATACTTGTGTCGTAAATTTAATTGGCAGACATGTAAGCTCGCTGCGCTCGGACTCTTAACTAAAACATTAAATAATGACATAATAAACTTTAGGTAATGAATCGGTATGAAAAGAAATAATTAGGACAACTTTATATTATATGCAATAAAATATTTTTAAATGACTATAAATATAATCTTGAATGCTATTAAAAAAAAATGATGTAAGGATTATTAAGTATTGTCTTATTCTTTTATTAATAGCAATAATTATAAGCATAAGTAATATGGGAATCAATTTCTGACTTTCAAACTTAATGATTGAAAAATGGATCCCAAAGAAAAGACTGAAGTTATGGGAAGGAACAAATAAATTACCAATAAACGGTTTAATTCTCCCTTCAAGTCAATTTTTGCTGTGAGTACGTCAAAAATAGTCGTTTTTTTTTTTTAATATCCTGTTCCCCTATCCATATGGAGAAAAAAAAACCGTAAAATACCATCTAAGTTCGAGTTAAAATTGTGTTTTGTTATTTTTAAATATAATCTTAATGCCCCTATTTATGCAAACAAATGTGTTCAATATTACCCCCTAATAAATGGCACAAATTTAGATCACCGAAGGAGGTGTGTACGCTATGAAACTCAAACTAAGAACATTTATTTGACAAACATTGCATCATCCTGCGACACCTGTACAATAATGAACAAGGACCAATGATGGACACCTGATTCTTATGTTACTGAAGATGAAAGAGTTATGAATTATGATCATTCGTTTTAAAACAATCAATTTTACACTTAAATAATCGAATTAAGAGTTAAGTGTTCGTTATTGGCCTTCAGCTAAAAGTGTCCAATATTGGTGGCGTCACCCTAGAAAAGCAATGTGGAATTTTAAAAACGCACACTTCAAATTATAGAACTGAAATAACATTGCTTTATTCTGTTTCCCCTTAGTAAGTTTCTGCATATAAAATGCAAATGTTACCTTAATAGATACGAAATTATTTAAATATTGAAAAGTCCACTTTCTTCTTGACATATTGTTATCGCTTTTTAAACCCCCGACGCAAAAAGAGCTATTCGAAAACCATTTTATAACAGAGAGAGTTTTACACATCTTTAAAGTGTTACTTTACACTAGTTTTCAGTAAGTAAATAACATTTTTTTTAAATAGTGAAGTTTGTACATTTGTCGCAGTGGACAAGTCCAATTTTCTGACTTCAACTAGGTTAAAGACCTGTCTCATATATTAAGAAGATGGTTCTTTAGAGCGCCTAATTTATTTTCAAAAACGATTCACGTCAGTCGTGTAAAAACATTTTGATTTGTAATTGAACGTTAGTGACTTCTTTGATTCAAGCCAACCCGACCCAGCCAGTGCCTGACTCGATAACAGCTGTGATTTGTTTGTTTGTGATTGCATAAAAATGTTGACTGTAGTAGTGACATCTATCTGCTACCGGTAGGTAGATGTTACAAACAGTACTTTGTTAACATACATCTATACTCTTTTCTGCCCGTGACTTTATCCGCGTTGACCATAACCCGGGAAACTGTTTTTTTTTTTCAGAATTAAAGATATATTAATACACGGTAAAAACTATATTTCTTTCTAGTTCAAACCCGTCCAGTCATTTCAGCGTTAAGAAGTAACAAACATACCAACACACACACTCTCAAACTTTCGACATTACCTATCCACCAATAGAAACATGCTTACTTTCCTACTAAAGCAAACCAATCGTCCTTGAGGTTATTTCTATAAAATGAAACGCGCCATTTTTATAGTACTTGGAGGTCGCTAACACAAATAAGTATTCCCCGCGGCGGGTGATTATGGGCGCCGTGGGACAATATTGCCGGTGCAGCGGGCGCGATCGCGTGCTGCCGGCTACCGACCGGTGACGATCGATACCGCCCGCAAAGCTCGCGCTTTGAGACTTCTCAGCTCGTACACATAACCACACATTAAATTTGCAAAAACAGATGGACAAAGCACTCTCGAGCACCAGCAGCGGAAACATGAATGCGCCAACGGACCTACAGCACCGATTATAACCACCTATTCAGTCAGTGTTCACTCATACGATTCCAGATTATCTAACATAAAGACATTTTATAAAGTTATAAAATGTCATGTAGGTACTTTAATTTTAATAATAAACTATAACATCTTAAAGTGCTGAATCCAAAGAGGGTTTCAGTTGGTTGACATCAGGGAAAAGTCCCATTATTACGTCGTATGAGTCAATACATTGTCACCAGCTGTCGAGATAGAAAAGCGCGCAGCGAAACTGTTCGCTCAGGAGGTATCATACGATTAGTTCGTGATTTGACAAGCGGCGTATTGTCGTGGGCGGCAATAGAATGAGGTTAGGGCGGCGAGCGCGAGGTTCTGGTTGCGGCAGGTCGTAGGTCGCGGGCCGGCGGGCGCGGGCGCGGGCGGGCGAGCACTGAGGCGCGCGCCGCTACGCGCTCGCAGCACTACCCCCGCTCACCCCCGGATTGAAAGCCAGATCTAGACTTTTGCTTCTAACAGCGACGCATCGTCTAGAGCGCACATCCTGACACACGAATACCATTAAAGCGTTGGTGATATAACCCATTGTGTACGATATTTCGGTGTCAATTGGTGAATAAAGCGAGCTCTACTACCATCGGCTCTTATAATAAAGTGATGCTGTTATATTTTTTGCGTTTGCAGTGTATGTAGGTAGGTACCAATACCAATAGCTTTGCGCATCCAGGAAAACTTATCTACCGATAACTTCGTATAAGCGTTCCCATTGTTCTCTAGCGTAACTCGTATGGCATTATTTTCCTGCGAGACTATCGCCGTCCGTGTTGAATGATGACGCGGAGTGACGTCATCAATGCCATACCAATGGCTCCCAAGTGGCATGTGGAATTGTGGAGGTCAATGCTCGGCGAGCGTCCTGCCAGGATGTCGCTAATTCCCGACACGCGCCAATCCTATCCCTCATCAATACGCGTTCAACATTAGCTACATTATAATCATGAGTTAAACCTAGTTACAACTCATTTGAAAGTCATGAGCAGTTGGAATTATATTTTGAAGCCTCTTTAATTAAAAATGCTTAGCGACTAATTAGTACAGTTACACGATTAATGTAATCGGGTCTGTTAACACGGCTATACAGAATCTCGCTGCACGATGTACAACTCCGCTTCAAAAACGCTGTTTCATATTTGCCAAAGTTGAGGAACGCAATAAGTAATGAGCTTCCCTTGTTCCTTGTCGAGTGAACATTTACGGCCTAACCCTTGTGCAGTATGGGAGGAAAATATAATATTTCGCAAATGTATATGCGGAATTTTGGTGGGATTGTTACTCCCTTCTCCTTTGCAATGTATTAGGTTTCCTAAACAACTGTAATTTATCTATTTGATAAGTCGTAAATGAAAAAAACGTAGGTAGCAAAACTCCTTTTTTAAAGTCTGTTAAAAACGCCAACCTACAGGGGAAGATTTTAGTCTATTACAGAAATTTTAAACAGAATAATCACTCAAACCTGCAAATAATTTATTCTTACTTGGTTTTGTTCAGAGTATAAAACGTTTTAATGAGATCATAATCAATCATAAAATAGCAAACAAATAACAAACATTGTACCACTAGAGGAATCGTACTTAGTAAGGTCATGTTTTGGTCAACTCAGGGTTTGCATCGTGTCAAGCACTTGTAGATAATCGCAAATTTGGATTTTCTAACTTTCGCGTTTCAGTGTCCAACTGCATGTGCCTCTATGTGTCGTTATGAGGTGTAGTATGTGGAGTGTAGCATTTTTTATGCTAGAGAAGGCAAATGAGTAAGCGGGTCACCTGATCGTAAGGAGAGCACCGGGAGAGGAATCGCAGATGCGTTGCCGGCGTTTGAGAAACGTATGCGTGTATATAATTGGACTAACCTATGACGTTGTTGTTCTGGTGCATGGAGTGCGCGGCGGCGGCGGCAGCAAGCGCGTTGGCGAGCGCCGCCTGCTGGTGCTGCAGCTGGGACGCCAGCTGCGCCTGCAGCGCGGCATGCGCGTTGCTGATGCCTCGGTCCATGCTGTTGGGCTCGGCTCGAGCCTCCTCGCTGTACGTAGGTGACTCTTCATCTGGATAAACACAAGCGGAAAATAACACTTGAGATCTGTTGAATGCTAATATCGACTGATAATCATGTTTCTAGCGTAGAGCGTAGTTTGTGACTAGGTCAAGCTATAATTTTCGGATCCTCGCACTAAATAGGGTATGTCATCATCATCATCATGTCAGCCGAAAGACGTCCACTGCTGGACATAGGCCTCCCCCAAGGTTTGATGTAACACGCAAGTAACCACAGATCATAAGGGTATACCTCTTCAAATGATTGTTTATTGTTTACTTGCTCGTGACGTCACACTTGTCATATGGACAGCGCCATGACAGAAACAGCATTTTTAGCGCGGTAAAAATTCAACTTAAACATGGATTTTTATTGATTGATAATACAGTAGAATCTCAGGGAAGTAATAATGTAGTGTGCTTGTTATGTAAAAAATAATCTTTCAAAAGTATTTCTTTTTAATTATTCAAATAACCTTTTGACCGTTCTTTCAGACTGATTTATTTTTGTGTAATAACGTTGTCAATGTACACAATAATAGAATAGAGTGGTTTGTAGTAACAGGTTACGGACAGGCAGACACCATTGGTAGGTCACACAACAAGCGCACAAGTCACCAGTTGTCTTATCCCCATGACAGTTTTTCCAGCAATTAGTAACAAGCTTAATCCAAAGTAACGAACAAGTGCAATATTGATTGTTGGTACCTCATGACCATTCATCTCAGTCACTTTTCGACCTTCTCCCCACTGTAACCTGTAATTCGCTTTAACTCGATCAGATAGGGTTACCGACGGTTCCAAGTGGGTCTATATTTTTTAAACGATACGTAACAATGTGATACGACAGAGGATCTAAGCTAAGGTATTGATGTATCCCATCGAGCAAGCTGATGTGGCAGGATTACAGAAATCGATTTTAGATTTCAAGATGTGCAGATTGAGCCCTTGTATAATTATGACAACCCGTTTCTTTTTTACCATTTCGGTACGGAACCCTACAAAAAGATGTTTATTCAGTAAGTAGGCCGCACGGGCACTCAAAAATCTACCAGAGCTTCCCAAGATAAGACCACTACTGCGACGTAGCTAGCGTATACAAAACATTGGTAGATAGATATTAGCGGCCATAAAACTCAATCGTGTCAATGTTATTGCACACACCACGCGCACACACGCATATTTACATAATAATGACCAAAATTACGCTTTTAGACAAAAAAAAAACTCGTTTCCTGTACGATTTGAACACATACTGGCACAAACAGAGCAGTGTATGTACGTATCCGTACAATAATGTATGTTTACTATTGTATTATGTTTTATGCGGTTGTTCTATAAATTGTTAATTGTGTGTCTTTAATGCAACCCATAGTGAAACCAAAGCGATGATGGTGATAAAAGTCCGATAATTAGGGTTTCCATAGTAATAACAGTTTAGTATTAACCATTACAGCATTGTTATTACCAGGCTGACTTGTTTCACAAATTATTAAAATCAACTCTAAAATCGCCGTCAATAGAACTTGTGAACGATGTAAACAAATTAGTACCGATTGACACATAACCTCAAATATTAACCGAGCTTGTTTTTATTAAAAATAACGTGTAAAGTAGGGACACCGAGTGATGGCACTTGACGTTTGACTTGACGTTTGCTCGCTCATGAAGTTCCCTAAATATTGACAGCAAGTATAAAGGAACAGATGTCAAACTTCATTGTTGCAGGCACCGGAATAGTGATGTACCGCTGGGGCTGTAATTTACCGAAACGCATTTATCGTAACTAGCTTCATCTTGAGATCGTTTTTATTTGCTTTTCGTTGCGTTCATCGTTTTAATCATAACTAATAAAAAACATCTCAAAAAAACAATTCGCGTGATGATAACAAAGGATCGCTGACTGGTACACTCAAAGTCACAAACATGTGTACACTTTAGTATACCCTGTCACTTTAATCGCTGTGAGATTTATATATATGGCAGTTTTAACATGATTAAATAAACAAGGTACTGAAACGTAGAGCTCGTCTAAGTTAAAATGACGCCCCTTCCACCGCAATTTACATGTAAGCCTATGAAGTTTTATATAGGTAACCACATAATTATATTGTTATGTTTTTTTTAGTTTGTATATTTTGACACAATATTTCAAATTTCTGACAATGTCGTCTTCTTCGAGCCAAACAGTTTATTTCCAGAGTTTGATCTAAAAACTCTATTGGCATACAATAAAACGTCTCCATATTTAACCCACGCCCTGAACTCACCTCCATACTTTACCCTTCACGCTTTTAATACGCTTTTTTTATTTATATAAGTACTTTAAATAAATCCTTTTTTGTATTGGCATACAATAAAACGTCTCCATATTTAACCCACGCCCTGAACTCACCTCCATACTTTACCCTTCACGCTTTTAATACGCTTTTTTTATTTATATAAGTACTTTAAATAAATCCTTTTTTGTATCCTCTTTTATTAAATTGTCACTCATTCGCTGTCAGTTTTGTCTTGACATTACTAAGTATTGCGTACATGTGATCCGAATCTGTTTTACCTGGCGTTAAATTTTGGACACCCATACTGCCCTTAATTGTTGACCATTGCTTTTCTATTTGGACTCCGTTTACGCTTCTGATGTGGATCTCGTCACTATGCCCAAACATACGAAAAGTACTGTTTTAAACAGTCAAACAAATAAAATAAATGATTAGTCATGACATGAATTTTATTGAAATAATTATGTCAACTACTAATTAAAAGACCTCGGTTCAAATTACCTAGTATCGAGTCCACGACGCAATGACTTGTCGATGAAATGAAAATACTTGAAACGTTGTCTTTGAAATAATATTCGATTAAAAGTCTGTCGGCAATTCAATGGTAAACCACTACTCGCACTTGACAGATTTTTTACGATAGTTAAATGGAGTGTTTCACAACACTATTGTCAGATGTGTCAAGTGCCATCACTCGTTGTCCCTACTTTAGTGAATAGTTATTTCATCTTAAACTTAATATTGTTTTGTTTCAATCTTTTGCAAGTTCTATTGACGGTGACCTTATGTTACCTATCTCATCCTGTTTTGGTCTCCTCTTATGGATGCTTAACTTGGCTGGTTGATCTACTAAGCCCTCTGTCTGTCACTCTGTAAGAGCGCTGTATCTCATAGACCGTAAAAGGTAGGCAGGTAGGTAAGGTAGGCAATTATTCACAAAATGTGTTTTTCTATTGACGCTTTAAATAAGAATTATAAAATTAAAACTATAATGTCGACCTTGGTAGGTTTTTAACCTGTTGTTTATATTCTTTCCCATTTAATTACAGTCCAGATTGTGCGATGTTAGGAAACCTTCATTGTGCGAGACGGATCCGTGCGTAACCGGTATTTTTAAGTCGAACGCATGACAACTACCAGCACATACGCGAAGCGGAGATGACGAAAAAGTAAGTTGAGTATAATAATAAGCCTTACTGTCTTCGGGCACTGGTGTGATCGGGCTCTCCGGAAGTAGGATGCCTTTCTGCACCAACTCATCTCTGTTCGCTCGGACGGATATCTTTCTTTCTAAAGCTGCAAAGAAAAGAACGCAAAATTAGGTATTTACTAAGTGCAAAGTTTTATCGTATTGATATAGACAAAGATAGGAAAGTACGTAGAGAGGTACGTCATTTTTTTTAAATAGTATTGGTACTTACAGTCACCAGCTATAATATATTATTATTCAACATCTATTACTAGAGGCATAAGAGCGTGTCAGATATTTTTGAACGCAATGTTGGTTACCGTCTCTGCGTGTGCAAAAGTCGTTGTGTTATTTTGTATAAGGAAGATTTTCAATATTAGACATTTTAATCAAATTTCGAAATCCCTGATGTGATAACTGATAACAAACACAGCGAGTTTTGCAAGGGCCGTAATCATTTATTATTGCTATTTATTTATTATTTATGGGCTTATAGCGATGGCGATCATTAATTAGTAAAATAAACGTTTGCATTTTTTTCTGGGAAATAAGTTTTGAACAATTTTGACAAAACAATATAAATACTCTTAATTGTAATCTGTAAGTAGAGAATTTATTTCGAAGGTTTTATTACAGTCATACGAGTGTGTAAAATGTACCTACTACATTATTTACTATATAGGTAGTATAATAAAATTAGGTCCCATCCAGGTGAAGCCGCATCTGGTCGCTAGTAATATTATAATTAGGTACTATAAATGCGAATGTGTGTTCGTATGTTTGTCCTGCAAGAATTGAATTGTTTTTTTACCTAGGCTAAAAACCCTAAACCGGGAAACCCCTAAAAAGGGATGAAAGGCGGTAATAACCATAACGTCTTTGAATTGGTATGGTATAGTTTTTAACTCAAGTAAATATCAAAACGTTGAGAATACAGGTCAAATATGATATGGTTTTCACCGCTTAGGAAAGAGGCCCAGTAGGTACTATCATCAGATAAAGATCGACTTACTTCTAGAGGCTGCTTCAAATTTCTCCGATTTCTTTTTCCGCTTCCATTTCCAAGGTTTGAAGAGTCTACCGAGCGCCGAGAACTTTGACTTGGTCCGCTCGACGGGGGGCGTGCGCGCGCCCGAGCCCAGGCTGTTGGTGCGCACCGTCGTGCCATTCTGCTTCTTGGCTGTAAACAAACACACACGGTTTACTAAAAAAAAACGGAACTTCACATTGAATAGGCGCTACAAAGAAGTTAGGAGCTTATTTAAGAGGGCGGCTAGCACGAATTGCCTAGTACTTGTTTATTGCTCGGTAATCCCTCTCTCCCTAGGCTATAAAGAAAACGACGCACTGAACGACAAGCGAGAAAAAGCTAGTCGCGCTAGCCGTACAAGATATCTTTTTAATTTAACTTAAGCGATAATTTATAAGTTTGGCTATAATAACAGTGATCACGGATAAATAAAGTTCGTATAAAAACAGGAATGATTAATTATGAAAAAATAAACACTGCGAAAAAAAAAGTGTGCATAAAACCTTCAAGCAAACCTAGTCATAAACCGAAATTGAGAAGTCATCGATGCCGTTTTGCTATTATACCTACCTTGTGAATACCTTAATGGCAAACTACCTTGATAGACCTAAAATTCTGAAAATCTCTATTCTGCACGATAAACTATGTTGAAGACGTTGAAATGGTTTTTGGACAATGAATAGTAACTAGCGATACCTTAAATTTTAAATAATATTAAAGAAGTCATACGGAAGCTAAGGCATATAGGTGGATACGTAACCTCCACATGTTGTTTTATTATTACGAACTCTAGAAACACCAGAAGACACGCTCTACGCTGATAATACATCAGTGTTCACAATGTACCCACTCATACATTGACAGAATAAATGGCCCCATTATGTCGAGAGCGTATTGTTAAAGACTGTCCGTGCCCATCACAATACTAACGGGGAACGTACAAAAGAGAAAACTATCTCATGTTAGCACAACTCCAGATTCAAAATGTAACGTTGGGTTAAGCTATATATAACGAATGCGACATTATTAAACATTTCAATAACGTATTTTTTAAATACCTTACTATATTATATGATGGATGACACCTTGTAGTGTAAATTATAGTGCCACTATTCCCTTAAAATTAAGTATGTTTCCGATAATAGACAGCCTACGTTTCATCTAGGGAATAACTCTCATCAAATTTATCCGTTCAAGTATTTAAACATATAGGTCCACTTAGCGTTTATGACATTAGTAAGAAGGTGGAGTATGCTGCTATTGCGATCTAAACTCACAAACAGGATGAACCCAAGAAAGTAAACGACGATCAGGTCATGCATAATACAAAGCACGGTTCAATTATCAATTAAATATTCAAGACATCTGCGGACGCAAGACAAAAAACGTTCAGTGAACTTCCAAACCAGATGAAACCAGATGATATGCTTTTTAAATACTTTACGTGGCGTATTTATACTTTTTGGGGTCAGTTCAGAAGCGTATGAAGTATGTACTTTACTAGGTTCCTTATCAATTCTTAATCATACTCAATATGAGGATTATGAGGAACTCCGACTCCCAATTAATTCAAATAGATTCAAAACCCTGAACGTAATTTCAACCCACCTGAACACCCGCTTGAACTCTCAAACGTCCTAACTTAGGGCCGTATTAATAAACTCATTTTGATTGAGATGCCCGTCTCAAGACACGTCAAACCATACAAAACTGACATTCTTGACGCATCTTGAGACTGGCATTAAAGTCGAGATCAGTTTATCAATACTATTTGATAAACTGATCCGAGCAACTAAGGCCTTAGTTGCTCGAATCTAGCTAAGATTAAACGAAATTTTAATTTAAAAAAAACATTGATATTGGTTTTTTAGTCAGGGGTTAAATAGTATACTTTTTTCTTCTTATTGTGCCTCTCCGACTTGCGTATGTTAATAAAAGCCTACAGGAGCTCTATTCTACTCTATAAAAGCATATTACTTTTGAGATGTTATCGCATTATTTTTAAATTTGCCACCGTTACTGTCAAGAAAATAATACTGTCAAAGTTATGATAGCTCTTATTTAACTGATAGTAATAGCAGCCGAATTAAAAAAAAAACGATGACCTGTCAAAATATGGTTTTACAGAGTAGAAAAGAGCCCCACGTTCTACAATTTATTGTCGATCATAACTCCCTAGACGCGGTTTCATATTTGAAACGCCCTTTAAATATTTTTACCTGCATCACATCGCATACCTGGCGACTTAAAACAGGTAGAGTTGAAAAAAAAGTAACGCACCCTAATCTTCTTTATCAACCTGTGTCGAAATAAAACACATCGAAGGAAAAGTAACTGTGAGGCTATATAGACAAGTTGCTTAACACTAAGGGAAACGATAGTCGAAAACTGTTAAAATGTATGGAATGACAAAAGCGATCGACGCGACCGTCCAGCATCTTATGTCAATCCTACAGTTTCGATAACGTACTCGCAATGCATCTTGTCTAGGGCCACTGGACGTTTTGCAATAATGATAATGTCAAATCAATCACGCAGTCGATTGTTTGTACTGTGAATGACAATTGATAGACACCAGTTCAACTAACGAAAAGGGTAACACGTGAGTAGAGCTGGAGCGGTCGAAGCAAGTCCACAATAATAGATTGTTAACCAAGGGATGAAAGGCACCTATTTCGTACTAGATATTTTGTCGCTCGTGCATACCGAGAGCGTAAATATGTCGAGTGTGAAATAGATGGTGATTTTTACTAGATTTAAACACTACTTTTCATGTCGACTATGAGGAAACTTTAGAATAAAACTAATGTTAATAAATAATAATAAATCTTACGTGACTGAAGACTTAATATAGTTTTACCAAAGAGTGGCTGAATATGATTTTAGCATGGCTCAGTTCAGGTTTGGGTTTTTTTTTGTAATCTTACTACAAAAACTTTTATAAGTTTCTGCTACTGCACAGGTCCGTTGACATAGCTCTGTTTCTTTTTTTAATAATCTTACTTCAGAGAGGCTGTATAGGTTTCTGCTACAGCTTAGGTAAATGACAGTTATTTATTTAAATTACTTTCCATCCCTAGGGTTGACATGCATCACTTTCAACCGCTTCTAAGATAAACAATGGCCTACTATCAGAATATGAGACTTGAACAATATTGTCTTTACATAGAGGCCGTGCAGATTTTTAAATTTCAACAATGGACCGTGAGTGCCGTGATATTAAAACTTTGCGCAATTTCTTTAAGTACATATCTGCTCCTGTTATTGTTTCCGGCAAGTTTAACAAATTGTCGCTCAATTTGTCGTTCTTCGTACATTGTTATGACTACATATAAAGCTTTGAGCTTTGAGATGGTTAGTCTGGGCCTTGTGTTTATTCTATTATAGAGTTTCAATTAAGTGTGTAATTATAAAGATGTCCCTCATAGCAGAAACCTCAAAGCCTATCAAATAGCAGACGTTTGTGAGTCATGACTGCCGGATAGGGTAGACACAGAAATTGGTATGTTTATAATTTAAGTCGGTGCGTGTTACGTGGCAGGAGCATGGGTTACGGTACAAAACTCCATAATTATTGCGTAGATAAGCAGTGAGTCACGCTACTCGCGCTGATGTCTCGTCGTCGCAACGCTTACCCACGCGCGCAGTGATCGATGAGGCGCGCCGACGCACCTTCAGGTCAGGCAGTTTAAAGTCGAAAAATATGCAATTAGTTCATTCATTGTAAAACTATGAATTACTTTATGAAGTCATCACGTAGGTAAGGTGTAGGTAGGTTTTAAGCAAGCTTGTAGGTTGAGAAAAGCCCTAAGAATAAAGCTGATTAATTTCATTAAATACAGAAAAACAACGAAAAACGACCGCTCCGTCTCCGCTTTATAAACTGGCAATAAACCTGTCCATATAAATTATGAAGTTCGCATCTTTTAAAATTCAAACTATTTGCTCATATTTCATTAACTTTTATCTATCCATTGATATTAAATATATAAATCATATCCGTCCTTGGCTTGCCCCGTGACGTGACTGCTATAGGTACGTTATGTGCAGGATTTGCGTTGCACTAAGTTTTGATTTAAGTATGTAGATAATTAGATACTTATAACTTAGCAAAGCCGAGGCTGACGCAGTAACATAATGCTAATGTTTCTTAATACCTACCATAAATACAATAGAAGTTAAAAGAACATAAGCATAAAGAAGAGTAAATCGATAAATGTTTGCGATGTTTTGATGATTTTGTATATTAAATTATTGACTGTAAAACAGTTCAATGTGGTTTCTTTTCCTACTATTTGAACCTTTGTAAACATTATATTGCGGTGTGTAAACATATTATCACCACCTTATTGATTGGCCTTATGGATTGCTTGAAACGCGACCAATTAAAAATCTTGTTATGATTTACCTTATAAATCTTTAAATAGTAAGTAGGTAAATACAGTCAAGTAAAGTAGAGCAAAGAGCAGAACAAATCTAAAAATACGAGTAAAGCATTAACTCCTTGCAATAATAGCCTAGAATATAACTTTTTCTTGGACTGTGTAATTGAAGAAACAGTCCGAGAAAAGTTGCCAAGAATGCAAAAGTCCGTAGTTAACCATGTTTTGAAGTCAGGATGCCCACGTGTATATCGTGACAAGAGGACGACAGGTAGAGGAATGTGTAGGTAAGTTATGATTCACGGTAAGAACCCTTATTACACAATAAGATTATTTAAACTGTGTAATTAATATGCTTCTCTTGTACCGCACGTGTCGTAGCGTAGGTTTGTTAGTGAAGCAAGCGAGAACAAAGAATTATATTTTGCTACACCATAGGAACCTGTCTCTGTCTCTTATTTGACAGTTATATATTTAAAACATAGTAAGTACATAATTTAGGAATCTATATAATAAAGGTGCTTCAATTGACACTACGATAGTCATCTTAAGCAGAAATACAGTACCTGATGCCGTACCTTATATGACGGGATTTAGATGTGTGGGCTAAAATTAACAGTTAACTTTCGAAAATGAACACAGAAACAAATACAATCAACAAAATGAGATCATCGTATGAATAATACAAGATTAATAAAAGTATAAAAATCTGAGGAAACGACTGTAAGGAGGAAAACCAACTCATTAATGCTTGATTTTCCTTCCCTAAAACCGAAATGATTTTCTGGTGGCGTTATCCCTGTTTAGTGATTAATGTGGATTTGGCAGTTCCAAGCACGGTGTGGGACCCCTGAAATTAAAGAAATTATCTTAACCCGAAATAGTACCTTCTTCAAATAAATAAGACACTTAGATACGAACTTTTCGGACCAAATTAGGATGTCGTATGATTATTCACAACATCTTTTCTTTACCCACTTTACAAACACAGGTACGTCTCGTACGTAGGTAACGTCTCGGTGTTTACGTATCCGTGAAATGGACCCGGTTTTAATACATGGACACGCTATAATCGTTACACACATTGAACACCACTGTTGACATGGTTCATTTTTCCCGAAACCAACATGTAAATTCTCATACTGTCAAAATTGAAGTAAATATTCTGATGTCGCAACGTAGTGTTTATTTTAGTAATTTTGAATTTTATTATAAATATTAAGTCAATATACAACGTTGATCTAGTTATACAAATATCACAACGTACTTATCTTATAAATTGCAATAAGATAGTGAAAGTACGTACCCGACGAGGGAGTACTGTATAAAACAAGCTGTAAGTTATGAATGGTGGAAAACAGTATTTTCACTTTCGCGTGGTTAACTAGTATCGTATAGCCGTGGGAAAACGGACAAGTACATACTGCGAATTCAAAGCTATGGGAGCTTATTGCCCGACCATGCATTTGTTTTTATCCAATCATTATATCATAATCTTTTTATCAACAAGTGATCCAGATGTAATTCTTTCAGCGAGCCAATAGCTCAGGCTATGCTTTGGGTCATTCACTAATTTGGATCACGATACGATCCTCAGTCACAACGGTATAAGAAAATAATAATAAAAAACGATTATCCTACAAATAACCGTTCAATGCGGGACCATCGGCCACCTCGTCTAAAAAATACGTATCGACGTAGCCCGCAAAAATGTATACTATAGAACCATTATATTTACCAGCCACCTTATTTGTCCAGTCCATCTGTATAAATCACGGTCATTGCACTGACAATAGTTGTCTGCTAAAAACGGTGTGATCGATTAATTTAACAATGAGCGATGTTGGTCAAGGTGACAAAGTTTAAGACCAAACTACTTTTTAGATTTTAGGTACACTGAATATTTTTTACAATGCTTTAATATAAAGCGGTAATAGAACCTGGTACAGCTAAGTGAATTACAAAGGATAAAAATGTCAAGCAATAAACGTGTACCGTAGATTACTAGCAACGGCCTTTACCTACAATTGACCTTAACGTAAGCTGCTTTTATCATGACTACGGAGTCAAACTTAAGGTCGAACAGTTATCCGCATTAACCATGTTTGGAAATAAGTAAACAGATATGAAGTACAGTCAAGTTCATAAATAGGTACATATACACCTGTACCTTGTCTATTTAATGTCATGTTCAAACTGGCATATATGAATAATCACAGCGATTAAAATGACAAGGTACTAAAGTGTATATGTATTTATGAACTCGACTATACCAACAATTTTATTGAAACAAGCAATCGTTTAGGTTTATTTTCTCAGAACACCTATCCTAGTTTGGGGTTACAATGGTTAGATCTATGTGCTATAAACTATGATTAATTGGCAAGAATGAAACATAATAGAAACACCTCAGAAGTTCTAGCTGTAGTTGAATTTTAATAACACGCAAAAATAGGTACTATGAATTATGATATTTATGAACATGCGTGCTAAGTACGGCTATATATACGGCTTTTTCGGGGTCGTGGCACTACCACTCCTTCAGAGCCCGGATTCATGACGTCAAAGTACTTTAACATCACGTCAGGAATATTTTAAAGTCTTACTCGCGATGTATTTTTAAAGGAATTTAAATCGCACGTTGATGAACCCAAGATTCCGAGATAAATATGTACGTACAAATATAACCTTGTGCACGTCAACAAAGTGATTAAAACATCTTTTTTAATACCAAACACGAATACCGAGGCGCGTTTAGTTAAGTACTTTAAATACAAGGTAATGTAGCAGAAACGTCAATAACTAGGAGTTTGACTTCCAGAGCAGTAGGTATAATATATTCCCCTATGCTAACGTAAATTGAATGCTGTAACGAGGTTACTTTATTAGTTCCAAGATCACTAGATCGCGATCATATAATCGGCTCAGATACATTTCCATAAATACGCTGTTTGCTATTCTTTTTTTTTGTAAAACATTACGACTACTATTGATTAACCGCCGATTTTATTTATCTATCAACCCATCAATATAAAGATGGTCTGAGCTTCTAACGATTATTCGAATATTTCTAAAACTAATACTTATGTTATGTCGCACAACCGGCACAACTCTATCTAGGTATGCTCTAGTTATTTTAACTTGGTTATTCTTATTCCACTTAACAATGCTGAATTCTTGAAACTTGTTATCTTAATAGTAGGCAGCTATTATTGAGTAATGAGACACCAACAGATAACATTGTTTACACTTTAAGTATCCATTATCATGTGCACTCTTGTCTTAATATACAACCCATCCTAAATGCACACAAAACGATATCTAGCGCATACTTTAACAATTATCTGATTTTATTGTATTGGCCGTTTGGCAGTGTTCGTCACAGCAGCGAGACAATTGTCACAAATTTTGATTATAGAACAAGTGGTTTATTTCTACAAAACTATTAGCACTGAGCACCGACCGAGTCCCATTCATTAGCGTTTGACGTTAGTGTGTCGGGCGCTTACACTGTGTGCTGGTAGTGGAGGCCAAATGTCATGCATGAGCCTTTTGGTTTCGCAAGGCTATTGTTAGGAATGTGACTGGGCGTGTAAGACAGGAGAGGAAAGGCAACTGACCGGCAACAGCAGCGACTTCTTTCGCTCCGACGTGTAAGAAGTCAGTGAGGGACAGGGAGCTGGCGATCAGGTGCCTGCGCTCTTGAAAATCAAGCTGGTCGAGGCTGCCAGCCCTATTTCCGCGCACCACCTGGGCTGGCGCGCTGAGCGACATGTCAACTATGCACAGCCATTTTAAAAGTCATATTGAGTGTTGATTCAATCAACAACTTACAACAACACTTTAGTAACACAAAACAAAGCCACACGCGAGAGCCGGTCGACGATAATCACGAGGCTTTCATGCCTGCGTCGCGAGGAACGCGCATCGGCGGACTGGCGCTCGAGCCGCGGCGCCGGCGCGGGGCAGAGTGGGGCCCCGCCTGCCGCACGCTCCTGCATGTTGCAATGCATCGCTTGTTTGACGGTTGACTCTTGCCTTGGTTCGTCTCGGTCTGTGGCGACTAGGCGACCCTCCTACGACGACACGAAAATGCACCGGCTTTGGCGATGCTTGTTTTAAGCCTAATTAGCGATTTTTTTTCTAAGTGCAGCAATTAATAACGGAGCAGTTTAAATGAAGGTAACAAGGTTTGAAACTGACACCGAGAAAAAATATTTTGATCAGTTACATCATTTGCTAACTACATGAATACGATCTACACCACATTGTTTGGCGTGCAGTGCACGAAAAAAGTAGAGGGTAAGTATTGTATTGGACAGGTAGTGGGGCGCGGCCAACCGCCCGTCGGCGCCGGCCGGAGCGGCGGCGTGCATGTGCGGCGTGAATAGCGCTTACCGCACCCCGCGCCGTGGGGCAGGTGTACATTATTAACAGCCCTACCAAGCCTGTATAGACAGGAATCCTGCGCTATGCATTGCTTTCTCGTATGCAATTCCCTTCCCTCGCGTTGCATTAATTCAAAACTATTCAGATCCAAATAGATCATTTACGTTTCATATGATCGGGTATGACGTATGGACTTACAGGTGATTCGTGCTCCGTTATGCTGGAATTGATGTATTTATTCAAATTATTTACTTTAATATCTAAAAGTCACATGTTGAGATTATTTTCCTGCTCGTCCCTTGGGGAAAACCCCTTCCTGTATTTACGTGAAGATATAATGAGGGATATCGTGCGAGGATTTGCCATGAGGAACTATTTATATTTTTCTCAGAACTCGATCCTGGATAAAACATACCTAACATGTCGAATAGTGTTTAGCTATAACGACACCTGCTTTTAGCACGACCTTTTTTGGTGTTTGTTTCAAGAGACGACGTTGTTTGTTACTTTTAAAATATCAATTACCTACCTACAGGGTCGGTATTTCTGTCAGAGTAAAAACCATATCGTCTTGGACTTGTTGTATTTTCAACGTTTCGATAGTTCTTATTTACTTGACAGTAACGACGGCCGAGATAAAAACAATACCATAACGAGTTAAATACGATTTGGATTTTACCGTTTAGAATAGAAGCACTTGTTAACTAGGCGGGGTAAAGACTGCCCTTTATATACTGATATGCCTATCTATACTATCTCATTTAGTGCGTAGACACCAGTATATTTGCACAATTTAATTTATTTTAGGCAAGATTGTGAGATCTGATTAGTAATGAGATACTTTTGTAACGACGAAATAGCGTCAGATAAGTCACGTGTTGCATTGCAGCCGCTTGTTAAATACCTCTCAAGAACCAGACTTTTAACCAGACTGGTACAAGAAGATCGGGACCGTCGAAACGCTACCAGAGTTAACATTAATGTTCTAAAACTGTATTGTTTCACTGCTTTCGAATTGGCTTACTTCTAAGAAGGTATAAAGGTAAACGTTTCACTTGCGTTTGCACTCATTCAATAAAAACTAGAGCCGCAGCTGATGTGACGTGTCGGAACTACAACACCGTGAAGAAGTTCTTAAAAAGGCATTAACAGCTAAAGTAAAAACTACAGCTTTCTAAATTCGCTAGTATTTTGTACTACGTGAAATCAACACGAATAGCTTTGTAACAGCGGATAAAAATATAAAAATGTTAAAGATATCTAAATCGATTGGAAATTGGATATATAAGCTGATAAAACTATAGCTACATTAGCCATACGTGCGCTTTAATTCACAAAACGGCGACACTTACAGGATACTCGGTTATTATCTAAAATTCCAGAGTCACTTCTAGTATCGCCATCAATGGGTCGATGCCTCGTTACTGAGCTGACGACTAGGTCATCCATATCAGACACGGCACTGTTAACATAACACCATGAAAACACTCGGACACATATTGAGGCACTTTATGAAAACTATCAATGTAATGACCTAATAGTATGAAATATGAATTGTTACTAAAATATTACAGTACAGTCTTGATAGATTAGATAGTGGGTGATAAAACTTTCAGCATTGCTTATCAGGTAAATTGTTTTGTGTGCAATGCCCGAGTTCCGCTAGTTTGTTTTACAATCACCTCTTGAAGTATACAAGGGCAAATCCGCGATCATTCAAACGAAAGTAAACTTTATCCACCTTACGCGATCGGGACCCGTATTATGGTCGTCTTTATCGCGGTGGATAAGGCATCCGTCACTGTCGCACTTACATACTGACCAGTAAGTGACAGATGTTTAATCCACGTTGATCGAAATCTTTGACTACGACCATAATATAGGCCGCAGGGATTTTAAATGCCCTAATAAATAAAAATAATTCAGCCTATGGCGGTGTCATTGCACTGCGACTCCGATCTCCGTCATGCCTAAGTCGATGTTATGGCATATACCATTAAGCCAAGAGCTCTTAAGCATTTTTGGCTAGGTGTTTCAGGCACCGTGGAAACTTGTACTTACTTACAGTACTTCTATAATGATATTTATAAGTCATAGTTAAAGTTCATGGCCCCTCTTACTTAAATTGCAAGGTTGTTGGTACAGTCACCAGCAATAATATATTATCCAACATCGCCCATAAATATGACGCGCTCTTATAACTCTAGCAATAAAGACGTATCAGATATATTTGAGCCAGTGACCGTACTTGGTACATAAAATGAATTTTTGTAGGTGTATCTTGCATTTTTAATTGGTTTGGTTACCGGAAAACAAGGTAACTCTTCTAAAATCTGTGAATGCAGTTATTCTTAATTCTAATAATAACTAAATGAAAATCAAGCTTTAAAAACCAGACTGCATTTTTTATACTGTCGTCGATATACCTACATATGTTAATAATCAATTATTATTTCAATTTTAACAGTTTAGCTATCCTATGTTACCCGGGACGGTGAAAGGATTCTAGCGATACCACACACATCTTTATCGGCGTCAGGCGTTTAGAAATAATGGTGGAATAAGGAATACATGAACCCTGAAAACATTACAATGCTTTTTTTGGGCAGTAGTGTAAAAAATAAAGGAGTGTGTCCATTGAGTAAAAATAATTAATAGTTGGGGTACTTTCCCTCCATGTTTAAGGTTCAATATTCTCGATCACCTGGCAGAAAAAATGTCCCAGCGAAATGGTCTGTTTTTGAGAATTTGAAAAACTACGTAAGGTTGGCAGGGACACATTGGGCAGTTTTGGAATTATCGTCCTGTATTTTCGTGATAGTTTGCATTAGAAAGATGTTGCATTGATTATTAGGAAATTTATCTGGGCATAACCTCCAAACAGATGTTCTGTATTCTGTATTGATTAGAAGAAAATTTGTTTAAACAGACCAATGTCAATCATGTTCAACTTGCCCCGATAGTGAGTTAAGTTGAGCATGGGTTTGAGGTAAATCAAGCAAGGTCAGAATTGCATGAAAAAAAAACCATCATATTTATTGCTCATGTTTGTTTATTACCAAAAAACTACAATCAGTCTAATAATCACACATTTTAACGGACTTCATGACCCCAGAATCACATTTCATTAGACAACAAATAGGTAACGAAATTTATTAGAATGATGACTGACCAACTAGCCCTATGCCACGTTTTTTAACAAGTTTTAGGTTTTAATGAAATGAGTAATAGGTACGTTGTATGAAATGAGGAATATGTTAACATACATATTAAAACACAATAGCCACATAAACTTACTAAGTATTAGTAGTTAGTAAACATTCGGTCCGGTCCGGTTCCGGTCACCTTATACCCGAAATATTTGTCCTCACAATTTTGGAAGAATAATGCCACAGTTACTTTTTTACATTAAAGTTCGAAAAAAACAAACAACGCGTATCACCAACTCCCACGCCTTGGGCAACTGGCAATGGCGGAATTTGTTCCTCTCATCCAGATCTCACTTTCCGCCGTTTGATGCTGTAGCGTCGCGAGCTTAGTTTTGGAGATATTTCAATTGCTCAACTTACCCCCTGCTCAACATGCCTCTCCTTACCCTACTTTCATAGCCTGGTTTCGCCCCAATACCCTTCAGCCAGGTCTGCCTCTTTGTATTTAAATATTATCATTACAGAAGTATTGTACAAGTTTTCGCGGTGCCTCAAACACCTACGCAAAAATGCTTAAGAGCCACCTACTATAGGTACACGTTTCTTTTCGCTCGCTTTTTTGTATGTGAGTTTGTTAGTCTGTTCGGTAACAAAAAACAAAAATCCACCTTCAAAAATGCAAAAAATAACTTCTTTTAAAATTGGTAGGTGGTTCAAACCAACTGAAGTTTGCTTTTGGTCAAACATGTTGTGAGGCGCCGGCTTGAAGACGGTTTTTTGTTTTTTAAAACATATCTATAAGTGCTCACAATAAGCTGTTATGTAGTCCCACTTCCTATTTGATATGCAACTTTAAGCATTTTAAGCTTGCTGCAAGCAACGCCGCCGCGGGAAAGTCATAGTCTTCAACGTCATCTTCGTTATAGTCGCTCAACTATCTAAATCGAGATATCTTATCGCCACTCTTGAAATAGGTACCGTTAAGGAGTTCCGGTGGCCATGGGTATGTTGTCTTCAACATCTGTTCCACTTCACCAAATGATTCTTTTTGAATGCAAATGCTGAACTTGTTACTAAAAATAATAAATTCACTATATATGTGCCTATAATTTTTAAGGAGTTCCCTCAATTCCTAACGGAGCCCCTCATCAGTTTCAGATTTGGTGACAATGCGACCGCCTAGGAAGTATACTCTATCAAACATAAAATGATTTTTAGAATCGGTTTACAATTGATGGAGATATCGGTGAACATACATTAAAAAATAAATACAGTGGAGAACTTCCTCCTTTTTTGAAGTCAGTTAAAAATGCTATCGAGTTTACGCAAACTTCACCATGAGAAAACACGTAAACCGTAAAACTTTTTTCTGAAGTTAAAAAGCTAATTATGCTCTCTACCTATTAAGGTTCATGATATAAAGCCCACTGACAGACAGACGGGCGGACGGACGGATGGACGGAGGTTTAGTATGGGATCCAGTTGGCATCCTTTGGGTAATGAACCCTAAAAACGAGCACGCTGATATTCATTTATCAAATCGATGCCTTATTTATTAATTTTCCTTTCGTAAATTTACGCGACATTTTTTGATCACCCTCCTTTAATTTTGTAATTGCTAAAAGTCTCAGCAGTACGGTCTAATTAAATGCTTCAATGATCATATTGATCATGCATCGAATTAACGTGGTTGGATGAGCCGCCTGCCACTGGGAGATTGAGCGTGTAGCCTTTATTTATAAATAGACGATATATTTTGCCCTAGAAAATAATCGGACCATACACTTCAAGCTTGAAGCCTACGTAGCGTGTAACACACGCGTCCAAGCCTAAATTCAAGGGCTAAAGCATACATAAACCCGTTTTTAACGTTTAAATTATTCATAGCTATCTACCTAGGGAACTTCGTCAATTTGACACCATAAGTGAATGACACAAGGAAATCATTACAAATTATCCGTAACAACATGCACGACACACTGTAAACATAGAGCACGCTATAATATCGATTTGCAAAGCTCTTACTTAGGGCTCCCCGACAAACTGACGCCGCTGCTAATCGAGTTAACCATATTATGGGGCAATATTTTTTTACTACACAGTAGAAATAATAAAATATGTTTAATATACGTACTGCAACTTCGAAGAATTATAACGTTTAAATACGCAAACTGTCATGTTTCTATTTAAATACCTAATATCGTTAATTAGATATATTAAGCTACCAGATTACAAAGACGATAAAACAAGAGCCGTGAATGAAATGTAATGAAATGAATCGTTCATGCTCGGCCCTAATAACTAGATCTAAGACCACAACGACAACAACACGTATGAGGTACTGAGGATACGCTCACCTCTAGCGTAAACGGGGAAATCGCCATCGGATCGGCTGTGGGTGAGCATGGGTCCGTAGCACCGCCACGGCGGTCGATCGCGCCGCGCCCGCGGGCCCTCCACGGCGCCTCTCACCTACACCAGGCCATCAGCACATAAGGTCGGCACGGAGCCTGCATCGACGAAGCACCCGCGACGTGGCGTCTAGCTCACGCGAGCGTCAACTCGCCGACCGCGGCGCCACGGAGGCGAGGGCCGACGGAGGCTGCGCCGCGCATCTCGCGCGCACCCCTCACCCTTTATAAACGCAGCCCGGTAGCTCTCACCGCGGGCTATCGTCCTCCGAGTACGTACTGCCTATTCTATCTATACAACTTAATCCTCTTTACCTACCCGTGCCTTCCTGCGCGCTACTAAACCTATCTGCGTACACATTCAAGTTTTATTATAAGTACGTTCTGTTCTGACTTACTGTAAACTTCCATGCAGATCAAAAAATGTTTTTTTTTCTAAACGATGATAAATATTACTTTTTAGGTAACTATGTTATCCGAGATGCCAAATCCCAATTAAATATTCATTTTATAAACGAATCGAAAAAATACTCTTTCAGACTGTTCAATATACTTAAGTAATTTAAAGATCATCACAATGCCATAGCGATTTACTTTATTTAGTCTATGACTCTTACCCGAAAACTGTAAAAATCCAGACAATCATTAACATTTTAGTTAGGTACACAGACACTATATTGGCTACGTGCCCTAACATCAATGGCTATAAAAATGCGATACATGATTTTCCTGTTCTCAAACTGCGCTTTTGTTTTTTGTCTCTACTCTTTCCCACCTACTTTGATAATCTCTCAACCATCCCCAACCGAATAGCTGTTACTTTTTTGCCCTGCTTATCAGGTTGTGCTTATATTGTAGGCTCCCCAACCACATTTTAATATTTATCAACCTAAAGGCAATCGAAAATATTCTAACAACTGCGAGATTTACGATAACATTAACTAAATCATCATTAAAATATTAAAAGTACTTACTTATATCACCGTTGACAGTTGAAGAATCAAAAGGTATGGACAAATGGCGGCCTCCTTTGCCAACAGGGGGTGCACCCAGGTTTGTTTTGTCCCCGCCGTCACCTATGCCAAAATCGTATTTCAAAATTAGCAATATATTAACACTATACGTATTACCCAAATTAGCAGATAATTAGGAAACTGGAGGAAACCTAACTCATCATGATGCCTAGAATGGTTACCTGCTTCTTTAGGATCTTTGTTACGGTGCATGGTGGTGACTCAAGTTAAACACCTACATCTTGATTACGACTTACGGTAATAGTTATTAAGACATACCAGATTTTACCAAACAAAGCCGCTGTTTTAAATTGAATGTTAAGTGTGTTTAATATTTTAAGTGAATCATAAATGCTAATGGGATTCAACTACTGGTGTTTATAATTAATTTTATGTCCCACTGCTGGTCAGAAGTCAAGGTTTATAAGCAGAATAGTTTATTATTCTAGAGGCCCACAAAATAGGGGATTGCCTGACGAGGTGGTTAGCAGCCAGAGCCAGGGTGCGGCTCCACTGAGGCGGAGAGAGCTGAGCAGACCGGAGCAGAGCCAATATTAACCAATAGAAGTCGCGTGCGGTCACGACGACACTTGACTCTACCAAAAAATAGCGCTTTAAAGCTTAATACTTTTTAAACGGATCCCTTAATCGAACAATTGTTTCCACAGACCCGCAATACTTTTGAAAGACCTATCCAACGTCACACCTCACTATGGGGTAGACGAGGACAAAACAGTTACATCCCCTCGTTACGTCTAGGAGAGGTACCTAAAAAAGAATATTTTTCAACATTTTATTTTACCACTTTGTTGGCGTGACTTATAGGTATATATATTCATGCCAAATGACAGCTTTCTAGTACTAAGAGTCTCTGAGCTCGACTACGGACGGACGGACACGGCGAAATTATAGTTTGACTACGGAACCCTAATAAAAAATTACGCAACCACCGCCCGTAACCGTCATGGTCCTTTCTATTTTGCATGCAAAAGACAGCCTTTAAAAAAAAAGATCACAGCGGACAGGAACGGGTTTTTCATACGTTACTCGTAGTATAAAAAAAGTGGCTCAGTATTGGCACAGCTCCGCTCGTCTCCGCCTCAGTGGAGCCGCACCCTAAAAGCCATTATTTCCGAGCACTTATGTTATGAGATAAAATAAAATGTTTTGAAAAACAAAACACCGCCTGCAAAAACGCATTAAAATAACTCCTTCATAAGTCAGTCAAACTAATGTCGGCGTCCTACAATATTTTTACCAATTTCAAAAAAAGGAGGTGGCTGTCAATTCGATTGTATTTTTTTAAATGTTTGTTACCTCATATCTCTCCGTTTATGAACAGATTCTTATCAAAATGAAGATCTGATAATGGCTTTCATGGGACGGAATTCCTCAAATATTATAGACAAACCTTTCCGATATCGGCATTTTTCTTTGTAAGTCACTACTACACTAACTGGAAGCACTATTTGGTGAAGTGGAACTGATAATGAAGACCATAGGTAGCCGCCGAAACTCCTAAACGGAACCTATGTCAAGGGTGGCTATAAGATATCCCAATTAAGGTAGTTGAGCGACTGTGACTATGACATTCCCGCTGTGTTGTCTGCGGCAAGCTTGAAATTTTCTCTTTAATTGAGAAGTGTGACTATATAACCACGGACCTAAAAAAAAACAACAAATAGCAAGCTTTAAAAAACCCGACTGTTGCTAACCAACTTTAAATCATTATAAATCCAAAACGAACGTTCAAAATTAAAAATGACGAAAGAAACCTTAAGATTTTTTTTCATCACACTTGCTCGTAAATGGTGTTATTCCATGCCTGTATACAGAAGGACAATGGCCTAAATTGTTCCCGCGGGAATTATGGCGAGTTTGTCATCCCTAGGGAGTAATGACTTTCTTTTTAAAATTTGCAACTCTTTCGTACATCATTTCTGACTAAGGAGGTTTAATTTTCAGCCAAAAATTAAATCGGTTTCTAATTTCATCATTAAAAATTAGCTATAGACTAACTTACATTACACAAAACCTATACGCTTCATTAAACTTCATTATTTTTATACCTATTTCAAGTTTATATCAACATTTATCATTAATTTTAGTAATTATACATTTTTATCAAATTGGCTAAATCTGGCTCGAATCCAGGTCGAAACTAAACGCAGTTATTATCTGTGGTAGAGGTCACAAAAAAAATATCGTTTCCATTTACGTTCCCGTTCGTCAAAAGTAATTTTTTTATATTTTGCAGAGTTAAAGTGTTTTCTCTTTGTTTTTTTTCCTCGCAAATGTGACGAAAACCATTGTGTGTATCACAGGCAGTAAGGGGATTACTAACTCGAGTCATTAAAAGCCCTCCGCCTTCGGCGTCGGGCTTCTAACACTCTCGTTAGTAATTCCCTTCATACTGCCCTTGATGCACAATGTACTATTAAATACCTATTCAATGATAACTCATTTGTCATAGTTCGCAGACTTTTTTTTTTTCTCTCTTACAATATGGCGTCTAGTGGCCGCCATATTGATTTTTATTTGTTATCATATTTTTAGTGACACTCATAAGATTAAAACAAATCGATCGCCATAAGAATAATCAAAATCGGTCCTTGCGTTTAGTTTCTAGAGCACCACAAAGGAACAAACATACATATATAGACTAATAAACACATTACTCCTCGGCAGTCGGGTGAAAAGCTGTGAAGTATGCAAAGTGCACCATTTCGTTCCGTCATACACGATCTACAGTCTCACAGATGCATTAGGTACACCAACCCGCCGACATTACACGTCGGCGTCGCCAAAACTACTATAGCAAATGTAAAAAGCCTCACGGTATCACTTATCACGTGTAAGTTATGATAATTCATCTTATTTTCATAAACATGTGTTTATTTACTTTTAAGCAAATTACAAACAAAAATGACAATCCGTGTTTCCTGTTTTTTCACGGATATTGTACTAACGCTGCTGTTAGTTATGGTACGGAACCGTACTTTTGCGAGTCAGACTTGATTTTGATCGGTATTTATACACACTTAACAAATTCACAAACAATTTAAGAAACTAAGAATGTAATTAAGTTATTTTAACTTAGTTATTTCCAATTTGTCAGATCCTCTTGAAATTTTGCATAATTGTGATGATAATATAATTATTTGGTACAGTAGAGTTCATAAATATTTGTACACTTTAGTAGATTGTCACTTTAAATGGTAGTTTAAACATGACATTAAATATACAATATATGTATACCAATTAGAATATTATTGTTTTTAGTAAGAAAATAAATATTGTAAAAATGCACCAGGTCACATGTAAGTAATAATTTAATGTAAATAATAAATTGCTTTTTTTATAAAATGTATTTTTAATCACTATATTCATTAAATGTTGTTAGATATATCATCATTATTAATATTATTCTGTCATGCAACCCTTGAAATTTAAATTATCATTTAACTTTCTACTCTCTTAGTCCCATTATTTTTTAGTTGAAATTGGTTTTGTCATTACAAAATGAGAAAACCAAAATTTAATGAAATTAAAACGGTTGCATGACACTAAATTATAAGCCCAGTATACATTCCATACTGTTTTGATGCATTTTAATACTCATTTAGTGGTTTGGCCCTGTATTGATAAGCTTTTACGTCGACATAGATAAGCCATGTTCTTCTATTTGGAATGGTTTAGTCTCCTCTTGTCATTCTCCTGGGTCGGGTGTTCAATCGACATACTAGTTACGCGGCTTCGTATTCTAAGCCTTAAGCTCCCGTGATTTTCACAAAATCGCAAATCGCACTCTCTGTTTATACATTTAGCCTAATTCACTCCACTTAATTTTTTTGGAAATGACACTAGGTGCAGTGAAAATATTAGGGAATATAGGGGTGAATTGCAAAAATATTGCACATTGTTAAGGACTTAATTGAGATAACGTTAACTTTCCTCAATTGTTACACCTTTGTGTAACGAATATTATCCATATGATTATATGATTAATCTTCATTACACAAAGGAAAAAGTTAAGGGCTTTACAATCCTTTTTTAATTGAGCCCTTGACTTATAAAAATGATACAGTGGATGTCCTTTAGGTTTTTTCACATTTATATTAAATTTGATTGTTTTAAGATTACAAAATTGCTTATAACATTGGTTAGGTTAGGTTTCACTTGTGACTACAGCAATGTGAACTGCTGATGCATGAAATGCCTAACAAGTTGAGAAATTATAAATACTACCAAATATATTTTATCCAAACTGCAAAGATATGACTCAAAGTACAAAAGTTCACCAAATACATAATATCACAAACAAAAGATTTTATGATAAACTATTATGGTGTTTACTACAAAATATTGTATTCCCATCATTGAGTTTACCTTCTTAAAAAAAAACATTTGTTTAGCGGAAATTCATATAATGACATCCCACATGGGATTATCAATGTAAGACACAAAATCTGAATAATCCATATAATCATGCATACTTCCTGCCAATGTATTTGGTTGTGAGGATCTCTTATTATGTTCTGCAGTATATAGTTCTTTGTACACTTTTTTCCATTGTTCAGAATCACTTGGCATAGCATTTTTAAAATCTCTGATACATAATTCATGCCACAATATATTGTTATCTATTAAGGAATTCAATCTCTTGCACATCTTAGATAACTTTACTATATCACAAATTGGAAGATAAAACATAATATTTGAAAATATTTCTTCAGGTAAACCCATTAAGGAAGCACTTGGGAAACCCAATAATGTAAGTATAGTGCTTTTAGCCATAGCCAAGACTCGGTTCTTGTACATAGTTGAGAAATGTTTCAAATCTCGAAAAATCATTGGAATTGTTGATGCTTGAGGTGAAACAACATATCTACTGACAGGTAAACACACAGAATATGTTTCGGAGTTTGAATTGTTGATTACAACATTAATTAAAACCATTGCTCCTAGTGGACTCATTATTACTTTGAGTGGAAAGCTTTCCATACCAGGAATTCCGAATGTCGCTTCATATAGACCAGTATTATCTCTCTTCCATTTTGATAACTGGGCGGCGTCAATTGCGACGACATTGCGCAGAAATTCAGAGTCTTCGTTTATAGGTAAAAACCCATTTTCAATCATTAGAATAATAATTAGTACAAACATGAAATCCTTTTGCATAGAATCATATGCATTGTTTTGAGATCGAACCCTGCTTATTATTTTCTCTAGTAAAGGAGAAACGGTTTCTGTTGTGCTGTCTTCTAAAGTCAAGAGGCCCATTATAAGGCTTTAATGGATGAACTTATAATACATCTTCAACGAAAAACTAATTCACGAAATTTTTCAACTTAATCCAACCCAATTTTTCTTTCACTGGCATTCAAAAGTTCTGTTCACACAAAACGAAAAAGCAAGTCACTGTCAGTCAGATAGACGTCAGCTGTCGCTGTGGGCCTACTGTCACTTTGTCGATCAATGAAAAGTAGCGTTCAGGGAAATAATTTTATCCCGTTTTTTGTGCATAGATGACTGAAGTTTAAAGTTTGGAAAAATAATGTTATTTTTCAACTAAAATTATCTTACATAACTTTATAAAAAATATTGTTATCAGAACGCATTTAATTAGTGTTAAAATGTTTATTTAAAAATCGCATTTTTTTTTAAACGTTATGGTACATCACGACGACATCAACATCGTAACAAAAGCAAAATAACGGTATAACAAGCTTATGAATTGCGCGTTGTTGCCAGTTTCTACTTTTAATGCTCTAACTAAATCAAAAACTCGTGAGTGCGTAGGGAAAATTGGCTAACTACTTTGACTATACAGTCAACAGCTTTAATTGTTGAGTTGATTTACATGTTCTTTTAATGAAAGCAAAATAGAAAACCTCTTTCCTCCTCATGCATCCATCCAAACCTACATCCTTACAAAAATGGGTTTCTTTCTATGTACATTTATTTTTGTTTCTTCGTAAAAACGGTAAAACAAACAATTGTTAAATTTGGAATGATATGATAATAACGCAAACCCAGAAGTAAAAAAAAAAAAAAACGACATGGTCAAGTGCGAGTTAGGTTTGCGCTGATTCCGACTGAATCGACTTCAATTCAGAAAATAACAATACGGTCATGTCGATAAATATATATATTAAATTGACAAGGTTGCAGAAATATATATACTTACGCCCTTATTCCCTTGCGGCAGAGTCGTGTTCGCATATTTTAGAAAGTTTTACTGTGTCCATATTATTGGACGTGTCCTACTGTGCGGCAGTACGGAACCCTCGGTGCGCAAGTTCTACTCGCACTTCACCTTTTCTGATATCATTTGAGTTTTCAAGAAAGTAATGCATTTCTAACTTATGAAGATTTGGTCAAATTAGAAAGACTGAGTATTTTGATATACATGATTAGTTAATTCATAACTTTAATGACATTTCCGATGGCACTGGAATAAGTCAAGCTTGACAGACCATGTATAGCTTGGCCAAAAAAGAATTTGACATGGTGGCACGTGGATTACAATATTCTAGAGTAGCAACCATTAAAAATGTTGGATGAAATTTTTTAATTTACCTTCTAGGATAATATATCTTGCCAATGTAATGGTGTAAAAACTATAACTGTGACTAAATCCGCGAGGTAGTCTATTATTTAAAATGCATAATACTGTATATTGTTGTGACATCTGTGAGACAGGGCTCTATAGTACTACATAGTTTGTAATAAATCTGAAGCAAGCTTGTTGCTTAGCCAAATCTGTTTGTCGATATTGTTATTTAATCATATAAGGGTATAAACAAAAATAAATGTCCAGTTAGAGAAGAGTTTTGTCAACATAACTGTTGATTAACATCAAACAAATACTTTTTTGTAACAAAATTGTAAGTAAGATATCATTTAAGTGACATTTAAATAGGGTCTTTATGTACATTCATTTCGGTTTTTACCCATAATTCAATGGTAGTTTTTTTTTTTTTTTAAAGTTCTACTGTGATTATATTTACAGCCAGAGCAGATAAACCAACATGAGCAACATAACTTGTACATATTAAACTACAGTATAAATTTGAAAACTTGAATAGAGAGAAAGTACTAATGTTTAAACAGTGCATAAATGCAGTGTAAGTATTCATGGTAAGCGATGATTATTTCCCATTAAATAGCCTGAATGTTAATTTACCTCTATCTTGTATAAAAAAAGCCATAAAACTTTTATGTTAATTACATAACCCAAAAAACCCACAAAATTTAATTGTAAATTAAGTAACCCTGAGCACTGGATATGTTCTGCATTCTGCAGTCTGGTCAAGCATCCTGGCTATCAGTTTCCAAAAATTTGCCGAAGATATAATAATGCTGTATGCAAAACACAGACAGATCACATCAAGTATGTGGGGTTAACAAAGCCCCAAACTCTATTTACTGCTTTTAGAAACATACACACGGGCGAGCATAGAACCTTCCTTCCTTCCTAATCCTTTTTAATTAAATTAGATTAAATGAATTAGAATAAATATAACACGAATTGATTTCAAATTTGAATAGCTAAAGTTAAGTGGCAGTGGGCGGGGCACATTCCTCGCAGAACTGATGGCCGGTGGGGTCAGAATGTTCTTGAGTGGAGTCCACGGACCGGGAGACGAGCTGTAGGTAAGCCTCCAACAAGATGGAGTGAAGACCTTGTAAAGATCGCGGTAACGCGGTTGAAGCGAAAAGCACAAGACCAGTCTCAGTGGAGAGCCTCGGGGGAAGCTTATGTCCAGCAGTGGACGCCTTCCTGATATGTGAATTGATTTCAAGTGGAAAATGGGTGTTTGTAGAACATATTGAAATTGTAAATGGAGAACCAAACTGTCACATTTTTAATTAGACACTACAGCAACTGAAACTATGTAGTGTTTAGAAGTTATGATTATGACAAATAAAAGTTATAAAATGATAATTTATTGCAAAATAAAAAGGTGGACAATCTTGTACACATAATATTGAATAAGTAACTACGAAAGAAAGGTGCCCAACTGTCCGAATGCGATTTTGTTTATTTTGATATATGTTACAGAGTAGTCCAAAATAACAGACTCGTATTTTTTTTAGCTGTCCTCTTTCAAAGATTTCAGGGGAATTGACCTCCAAAATAACTTGTATATATAGTTTTTTTTTAATAGCTTGTTTACTGTTGGTTTGATTATATTTTTAAGAACATGAAAAAATAATGAGGATGTGTTTTGTTATGTCGGCTAAAACTCATATTTATAAAAAATACCAAAGAATATGTTCGATGAAAAGTATACATTTAACTTCAAGTGGTATTTCTTTTCTTAAATGAGTTTTAGCCAATATAACAAAACACTTGCTCATTATTTTTGCATGTTCTTAGACATAATTATCAAACCTGTAGGAAACTAGCATTTTAAAAAAAGAAATCTCATTTCTCTAGAAGTTAGAGGGTTTGGGCACTTTTCAGTACATTGGAGGTCAAATTCTCCCGACAGGTTGAGTTTGGGAACCTAAAAAATAGGTTCACTAATGTTTGACCAAAAAAATATTGACAAATGATCATTTGACAAACAACGTTTCACCAAATAATCATTTGGCAAACGTGACATTTGACAAAAGTATCATTTTGCAAAAACTCAATTAGCAAATGATCAAATAGCAAACACTACACTTGGTAAATGTGTTAAATAATAAAATGTCAATTGACAGTTTTCCATTTCACCAAATATTATTTCCTGTAGTTTACCTATTTCTGGGCAGAAAAAAATAACCTCGAAGGCCAAGGCGGGAGCAAAGCTCCCGCCTTGGCCTTCTAACCTAACCTATCCGAGTCAGTTCTGCCCGGATTCGTCTTGCTCGTTGCATTTAAAATTTTGTCTGATAACTCCGTTGCTAAATGTTCATTTTGTCAAATAATTACTTATAAAATGTAAATTTAACTGTTGATCATTTGAATAAGTGAGCCATTTTTAAAATGACAACTAGTAAAATGATCAATTGGCGAAACATTTTTTTGCAAAACGTTGTTTGTCAAGTGTAATTTTGCCAAATGACTTTTGGTCAAACGGCAGGACACCAAAAAATATACATGTCTGTTATTTTAGACTACTTTCTAACATATATCAAAATAAACTAAATCAGAGTCGGACAGATGGGTACCTTTCCTTGTAAGTTGTAAGATTGACCCTAGATATTCAATCCTTCATTTATCTTGACAATATGGCAGGATATTTTAAAATAATATGGGATTTGAGTAAAACATTTCCTCATACAGAGCTTAACCTGACCTGGATATTGATTTAAGAAGAGAAGCCCCCAATACTGATAAGGGTGGGAGTCATCAAAACTTGGACTTTTTTTAGAAAGAAAGAAGTAATAGCTTTTAAAAGAAGTAAAACTGGAGAGGTGTATGCCCAACAGCTGGCATAAATGTGCTGAAGAAGTAGAAGGATGATAATAATATTGCATACAAAATAGCATCAAGTTTTGTGTAATAGCTAGAAAGTATCAATGTAACCTACATTGTTATTTATATTAATTCATTAGCTCAATAATATTCTAATTATGCCATGAAATGCTTATTTTTAACTTAGCCTTGTAAGGTGCAAGCTATTTTAAGGTCGTTCGTAATAATGACCCAGTGTTCTAATTAAATACACATTTATAAAAAGGTGAATTCCCATTTTTTTTAAGAATGGTATTTGATTGAAGTATATGCCCTTATTGTAGGTTTCTGGGCGGCTAATTGATAAATTTAAACTTCACTTGTCCCCCAAGAAGTCAAGACTACAATAGTCAGTCCTAAAATAGGATGTTGGGCCTTACAAGGTTAAGTAGGTATTTAACCTTTTTTTTATATTAAAGAACTAATGGTCTTGTAAAAATTCATTTCATGTTTGTGGTAAAATTTTAAGCATTGGTTTTTAAGTTTTTGTTCAGTTCTTTTTTATTATTATTATGTATTTATTTATGTTGATCTTTTTATTATTGCTTATTAAAATCCAGTCTGGCACCTGGAACAAGTACCCTTTTTAAAGAATGACTGAATATTGGGTATCTTGTAGCAAGTAGTTTGCTTATTAGTTTGGTGTGAAAGTAGTTTGTTAGAGCTGGTAGAATTTAGACATCTGAAAGGCCAGTCGTTGGGCATCTGAATGGGTGCAACCTACATACTGAACAAACATCTTTATCTCTATTGTATGCATGGTGGTATATATGTATGTAAGACTTCAAGTATTGAAAACACAGCGTTTCTTATGCAGGAGTGAAAATTTGAAATCGGGAAGTCAAGGCCAGCCCGCAACTAGCCTTAGTTAAATATTATTCCTACAGGAACATCTAACTTTATGAAGGCTTTAGGAAGCACAGATTAGTACCAAATATTGATTGTATTTAAAAAAAAGAGTTCAATATATATTCTTGTATTAAATCATAACCTAAACGGAGGATTTTACATTTTTATGCTGTATTTTTACCCTCACGTATATGGATTTAAATAAATGATTAAGATGTATGTAGGTGGAACAAATAGTCACTGATGACTTAATCAGAGATGACATGAGAGGTTAGGACAACAGTAGTAGTAGTACAGTAACATTTTACGAATCAGACTACACATAGTACATAACTACACTTACCAGTATTTCCACAGTTTCCTTGTTTCTTGTTATTTTTTATAAACCCATCCAAGTCATGATTATTCGAACTTTTGTCGCTGTCACTAGCCATTGAAAGGTTTCACTTTAGGTATTACAAAACACTTGAAACTTGAATTTCATAACTACATTTTATCCACAAGTATAAAAAGACAAAATAAAGTTACCCAAAAATAGACATAATTATTTCTCTTAAACAAAATAATAAAAACACATTAATAGGTACATGTTTACACCCTTTTCCATAACGTTCAACAATCGTATTTAAAATACGTTCAAATATTAATTGTGTACAATTCTTATCATTATGGATAAATTGAATTGTCATCTGAAAGAAAATTAAATGCCAAGAATTTGAAATAGCAATCATATACATATATATGCAATATTTTTCCCAAGTTTATTTCATTTTTATTCGGTATATCATAGTATGAGTAAAATTATTTTGATATAAATCGTGTGTTTCGAACTGACACCACAGGTAATGTGAAAGATATTGAATATGTAAAGGTGTATTAACTATGGGTATTTGCGCGCCATTGAATAGCTACCTACCTACTAGAGAATACATACAACTCGCGTATATGACGTGATATGACCCTTTTGACCAATCAGTAAAGATTCAGAAGCAGCAATAAAGCTTAATTTACAATGAGGAATTCCACGCGAAAAAATCCCTCTTCGCGTGGTGTCGCGTTGCATTGCAATCATGCACGAATCGCTTACGTAAAACATTAAGATAGAATTTATAACGATAGCTTTAAGTACTGCTAACGATTTTTGAACCGAATAGCACTGGAATATTCGGAGCTGACTGCCAACCAAAAAACGACTGACTGTTGAGTTTCTTGCGGCGTTTCTTCTCAGCAGTGGTCTCTTGCGAAGCGCTGGTAGATTTTGACGTGTAAAAGTGCCCGTGCGGCCTAATTACTGAATAAACATCTTTTATCTTTTTTTTTAACCTTCGCTAAGTCGGAGAGGCACCTTAAGAAGAAGAAGAAGAACAATTTTATATCAAAAATATAAAAATGTTTCTTGGTAATTTAACGTAACTTTCATTGTAATATATTTATTGAAAAACGACAAAAAATAATACATTAAGAATAAATAAATAACAATTAAGCAAGCTAATATTAAATAAGACTAAAGATAGATAAGAAATATAGACTAAAACTTTAAATCTAAGAATGGCCCCTGCGGCATTGTACTAAAGATGCTGGCAGCATTTCCTCGTTGAAGGGCTAAACTTTCATTTCAATTTGTAATACCTATAGTTTCTAGCAGTCGTGTATCGTACCGGCATAGTATTGGCGTCATAAAGACGGGGGCCCAATTAAAATGGTAAAGTATCACTGTCCATGAACGGGTTACCTACATATAGAGTGATTGTTCACTTGTTACCGATACATTGCGTGCCGAATTAAATTATATGAAAAAAACATGACTGACTTTAACAAAATATATCAAATTATGTTAATTGGGTCTTATTCTTTCAGCCCATAAAACATATGTTGGTATGGAAAACACACACACTGTATAAAGAATAAAAAAGAAACCTATATGAATATTTACTGCCTCCCGCAGATGTGGCTTATGCATAATATGAAATCGACGGTTGTAAAGGTTTTTTTTTTTAACATTTGTTTAGCGTTAGCGAGAGCTAATACAACATGTATGTTATGAAGACCGAAGCCGTGGGGGGGTCACTTGTGTATTTTTAATAGCATCCTGGCGCAGCCTATGTCGGCTACTGCTAGAGTGCTATTTACTTTATTTAATTAAGTTAGTTGGTAAGGTAGATTAGGGAATTATGGGACTGACGTGGCTCGTAATACCAAAGCCCCTTTAAATAAATAAAGATTTAAAAAAAACATACATGTGCCTAGGTTTTTTTTTTAGTATACTATGGATGTAATAAGGTAGAGGGCATTGAATGGTCATTGACTCGTGTGTGACTTCAGCAGTTCAGTTAGCAACTTCGTTCATTCATTCATTTGATCCACACACTTTTCGCTGCTCTCTTCTCTCACTCACATCACATTACTGTGACAGAAGTTGCGTTAATTTTTACATTACATTGTAAACTTAAATTAAAATTTCATTTATTGCATTGTCCAAGTCTTACGTATTACTTAAGGGACTATATAAATTGATTTCTTATACTGCTACACAGCAGAGTAATCGCTGATGTGATATTATAGAAATGTCATCGTATATGGCAGGTGTTTTTGATTTGGATTTAGATGTGGATACTGTTACAGTCGGAGATTCAGACGAAGACGATATTATTGATGTCGATGAGGTATTTATGCCACATATAAAGCCATTGAATATTAACCTAAAAACATGGCTGTGTAAAACATAATTCAAGGGTAAATTCGTCGTAGTTAACCAAATGCCCTTTTTATCATCGGAATTACTTTTGTTATTTCCGAGCCGAATATAATAATTTTGTAAGGTTAATCCGATATGCACTTTTTGTAATAGGTTATTAAGTACAATAATACAATGAGCATTGGTTGTTTTGAATTCAGGTCGATTACGATCCCGAACTACACGTGAATAGCATTGTTGAGTAAGTAAAATTTCGTGTTATATGTAATACATCTACTGCCATAGTATTTACGGTCATTATTGTTGTAGATCTGAAGGATCAGAGACAATTCAGCTCTCTGAGGATAATGTTAACCCAGGACAATGCAAACGCCTTGGCCCTCAAGATTTCGAACTGCGCAAGGTATTGGGAAAAGGTGGATATGGTAAAGTGTTCCAAGTACGAAAAATAACCGGACCTGATGCAAATGCACATTTTGCTATGAAAGTGCTTAAAAAGGCTTCCATTGTGCGAAATCAAAAAGATACTGCACATACAAAAGCAGAGAGAAATATTTTGGAAGCTGTGAAGGTACATATCTTTTACATAAAAGAGTGTTTATTATATTTACTTATGCACAATAATGATATTAAGTTCATTATTTCAGCACCCATTTATAGTGGAGCTAGTGTATGCTTTTCAAACAGGTGGTAAATTATACTTAATATTAGAATACTTAAGTGGTGGAGAGCTATTTATGCACCTTGAAAGAGAAGGTATATTCCTTGAAGACACAGCCTGGTAAGTATACTGACTTGGATATAAAACATTACATTTGGGATATTCAATTGTTTATGGCTATTAAAGCAGTAGTAAGGGCAAATCCAGAACCATATCTTGAAAGAAACATCCTATTAATACAATTTTTACTTTAGTGGACATTGTTAATTGCATGATATCTAAGTATGTGTATGAGTGTCTGAACATAGTGCCACAAGCATAAATACAGATGTAGTGCATTATCATACAACATGGCATTTTGATGGTTAAGTTCATGTTGTGTGCTTATCAATGGGTACTAAAGCTGTCTGAGTAATGCTGTGAAAGCTATAAAAGTAAATAATAAAGGTAAGTAAAATGAAGAGTCTATGGTGAAAAAGATTGTGTAGTGAATAGTGTAAAGAAGAATAGTCTTTTGGTGGATTGTATTATAATTATAATGTTATGTATATAATGGTAACCATACAATCATCATGGGCAATGGCAATAAAGAACTTTATGCTGGGACTTGAACCCTTGACAGTAGTTATTTAACCTCTTTAGAATTGATGGCAATGGTGCTTTTGCTGCAGGTTTTCATACTAAATGTATGAGGTGACTAAATTGGCTGACATGCCAGGGATTATACGGTACAGGTTGTAGCGTGCTAGTTTTCCGCAACTGAATAACTTAATTACGCGCCTATTTTCTGTACGGGGGTTGATGCGTCATGCCAGGGGTTTAAAATGCATAACATGACATTTTTGGAAAAGTTGAACAATGTACATATTTTGATATTATACAATTTGTGTAATATGCAGAAAAATAACTAATTGCATTTTTTCAGCTTTTATTTATCAGAAATTATATTGGCATTGGAACATTTACATAGCTTAGGCATAATTTATCGGGATTTAAAACCTGAAAATGTCCTCTTGGATGCCCAAGGACATGTAAAACTTACAGACTTTGGTTTATGCAAAGAACATATTCAGGAAGGCATTGTCACGCACACATTCTGTGGGACGATTGAATACATGTAAGTATTAGTATAAATATTTCCCCTGTGTCCCTTATAGCTTCTATTGTTAGAGCAGTATGTAGGGTTAGGCTTATTTTGTTGGCTAGTAAGTTATCATATCATTCGGATCTCTTGCAAAGGCTTTCCCCAATATTTCCATTGATTTGTGCCTTGCTGCTCTAAAATGTGAATGTAAAAAATGTAAATACTTACAGACCTAAACTCTTACCTTCGTTCCCAGAGTGGGGTATGCAGACCTACAGAATTACCTACTACTCTAATAACTTGTTGTTTATTCTGTAACCACATTAAAAAACGTAATTGTTACATAATATATTTATCATAATTGTACTGTATGAAAATGTATAGTATAAAACAAATTAATAAGGAAACAGCAAAACGAGGGCAGGTTGCTAGTATATTTTATATGGTAGAGGTACACAAACAGTAGAGGACCATTTAGAAGCTGAAAATCAAAATAATAATAATCCTGGCTTTCTTTGCAGGGCTCCAGAAATTCTGACAAGGAGTGGCCATGGAAAAGCAGTAGATTGGTGGAGTCTAGGTGCATTGATGTATGATATGCTTATTGGACAGGTAATTGCGTTAATTTAATACCTTTTAGTATTAAGAACATACAATCAATCTTTACTACATCTTTTAAATTTGTATGTTCTGTTTAAATTATTTATTTATTTAATCTTTATTGTACAAAAATACAAATTTGAGTACAAAAGGTGAACTCGGATATCTACTAAAACTGAATGAACAGCTTATTTATTACCGTTCCTTTTGTTTTTGGTATAGGTATTGATTTAATTTGGATAAAAAGCAAGCTTTAAAAATCCGACTGCATTTTTTGATATCGATACCTATATGTTAAAGAATTAACCTACTTTTATTAACTTCATTAAAATATTACGGCCTTTGCCACTCTCACAACCAAACCGAATCTAAAGACACCTCTAATGTTAAAATCATCAAACTGTTTAGGCTGATAAATGCATACTTTACATATATACACTCTTCTGACGCAGTCAGGTAAAAACTGAATGAGGGAGGCTCTGAACAGAATCAATAATTTACCTAGTATGTATCTGGTAGAAATCAGATCATAACCAGAACCAGAGAAACAAAAAGGAGGATTGTTTTTTTATTAGCATGGTAGGAGCAAAATGATGATGATGTCTTTCTGTTATTTTTCACCAGAGACATAAGGCTTGTAGAAAGCATTTTCAATGTTTACGATCTTGTGCCGTAACTTCAAGATCTTTTCAGCCGAGACCAGTTGCTGCAAACTCTTTCTCAAGTTAGCCTCTGGGTGGGCAGCCAGGTCTTCTATTTCCTTTTATTTGCCACCAACAACCTTTCTTTAAGATGTGGTGGTCTATTCTTTGCAGCACATGTCCAAACCTGCAGTTTGCATGTTCTTAAAATAATGTAATGGTTACTGGTCAAAGGATTTTTTAGTTTATTATTTAACTTTCACAATCTTGCATTGCAAATGGTTTGTTGCCAGCAAATAAATAAATAAATATCAGGGGATAAATCTCACACAAATTGACCTAATACTAAACTGAGCTCTAGGCTTGTACTATGGTTACTAAACAACGATCAACTTGCTTATATACAGAAATACATACCAACTAGGCTAACGTGTCGTCCCCAATATGTATAGCATTAGAATTTATTCACAACAATGTAAAGCTTGCTGCCGCCATGATATAAACGAATCATTAAAAATAACATCAGTTAAAATACATATCGGGTTTTACAACTTTAGGGTATCGCGTTGCGTAATAATTTACCCCAAAGGAACACGAAATAAGGTCGAGTGGTTGCGATACTCATTTTTTTGGTTTCTAAAAATATATTTCATTTACAGCCACCATTCACGGGTGACAACCGTACAAAGACGATAGAGAAGATTTTAAAGGGTAAACTGATGCTGCCTGCCTACCTCACACAAGATGCGCGGGAGTTGATCCGACGTCTTATGAAGCGCTCGGAGACGCAGCGCCTCGGCGCGAACGGCGCGCAAGCCGTGCGCGGCCACGCCTTCTTCAAGCACGTCCACTGGGATGACGTCGTGGCACGGAGACTGGAACCTCCCATCAAACCGCGATTGGTCGGTGTTTTAATCATGTTTTACTATAACACTCGCGTTTGAACGTATTTCTTTTTACAAACGAATGTTATACACGCGAGTGTTACAGCATCAATTACTTACCCTTTTATTCTGAAAATACGTGCAATAACCAATGTGTAACTTTCAGACTGGTGAAGACGACGTGTCTCAATTCGACACGCGATTTACACTGCAAACGCCTATTGACTCGCCGGAAGAATCTACTCTGAGTGAAAGTGCCAACCTTATGTTTCAGGTACACTTTTTGTTTTTGCCAAATCAGGGGAAAAAACTCGTGTATAAGCGAATTTTGGCATAGTTGTAGGGAATACTGTTTTAAAGCTCATACGGGTGGGGGTGGAGCTAACTTGGGGGTGTAAAGGTCCCTTTTTTTAGTTTTTCGTATGTAACTCGTAAACGGTGGCCCATAGCAAAAAATGTCCCATTACATGATTAATCTGCTTGAAATTCTCTACAACAAAGAATATATATTCATTTCCTCTGGGATCAATATTTAATGAGATATAGAGGCAAGAATGATTCCCGAAAGGCCATAGTCGGGTTTCCATTGTAAGTCGGCTAGGTTTGTGTAGTACATGTACATGTACATGTACATGTACATGTACATGTACAAGACCCAAAAAGAATGAATACCCGTCACTGTACTAGAACGAACTATTCCGTAAAGTTTCTGATCTTAGTTCGTTTAGTACACGCGGACCAAGAACCGAACACTGCAGCGAGTGACACTGACAGCAAAGCGATCCGAACAATGACCGCCCGGCCATACGACAGACTAATTTCTTTCACTGTACTAGTGTACTAAAACAATTAAAAGACCGAATTTGTTCATTTGAGCGATTGTACTAGTTTGGTGCGATCCGCTCAGTGAACGAGCGCGCACAACTCTAAAGTCGGGCCTTACATCAAATGGGTTCGGGTTTTTTTTGTAAGTACCTCTTATAGTTAAGAATATTTATGCTGAGTATCAACATCTTAATTGTGTCAGTTGTCAAATTATTATTTTTTTCAAGTTTTTTTTTAATGTACTGTTTTTCAGGATGTATTCAAGGTTTTTGCTTCAAATATCGAGATAATGTTCTTTATAAAAATTTGCATCGCCTCTCAAAAAACGAATACTAGTTATTATGTAAAAAATAAATAAATCTGACACTTTAATATATTTTTATATGGATAATTTTTGATAGGAAGTACCGCCGGGGAAAAAATGATATTTTTGTTAAGTAGTAAGCCAATGTATGGTCTATTCTGAGAAGTTGTGAAGCAGTCACCTCTAGGTTTTTTTATCAAGAACATAGAATACATCCTGAAAAACAGTACATTAATAAAAACAGGACAGAACACAGAACACACACACACAGAACAGGAGTTATGGACGGTGCTGTCTATGTATGGAGTGAGCAGCAACCTGGTGCAGGCTTTGAGGTCCCTTTATGAGGGTTCCAGAGCCTGTGTCAGGATCAATGGGGCATACTCGGCCTGGTTTAATATCTCTAGAGGTGTTAGACAGGGCTGTGTTGCCTCACCATGGCTGTTCAATCTATTCATGGACAGTTGTATGTGAGATGTGAAAGAGTATGATAAGGGTTTGCGTATGCAAGAGTTGCTAATCAAATGCCTCTTATATGCCGATGATCAAGTTATACTTGCTCCATCGGTACTTGAGTTGCAGGAGATGGTGACAGTGATGAATGAGGGATTTAAGCAAAAGGGGATGAAAATAAATGTTGCCAAGACCAAGGTCATGGTGATAGAGAAGGACGAGGAGATGACTGAGTGCGTGATAAATATAAATGGTGAATTAGTAGAGCAAGTGAGTGAATTTGTGTACCTGGGAAGTATGTTTACAAGAGACGGTAAGTGTGAGAAGGATGTCGAGAGGAGGGTGAATGCGGGAAATCAAATTAATGGGGCCCTGAACTCCTTTGTGGGCAGAAGGGGCGTTTCACAAAAAGCGCGATTGGCTGTTCACAATGGAGTACTGGTCCCTACTCTGATGTATGGTAGTGAATGTTGGGTGTGGCAGGACAAGCAAGAAAGTCGTATAAATGCAGTTGAAATGCGCTCTTTGCGTAGTATGTGTGGTGTGAAACTGATTGATAGAGTAAGGAATGAAAAGGTCAGAGAGAAATGTGGACTAAAAGAAGATGTAGTGACTAAGATTGAAAAGGGCATGCTTCGATGGTTCGGTCATTTGGAAAGGATGGATGAAAGAAGATTGACGAAAGAGATATACAGAGCGAAAGTGAGTGGAAGGGTCGGAAGAGGCCGCCCTAGGCGTACTTTTTCGAATCAAATCGGAGAAATACTGGAAAAGGGCCGAATCTTAAGTACCCGAAACCGTCGTGCGTGCATGACTCGATGTATGAATGTGGAAGAAGCGAAAGACATTTGTCAGGATCGTAGCAGGTGGAAAGAAGTCGTCTCTGCCTACCCCTCTGGGAAACAGGCGTGATTTTATGTGTATGTATGTATGTAATAAAAACATAGGTCGAGAACTGTCAGAATTAAGATGTTGATACTCAGCATAAATATTCTTCAGTATAAGAGGTACTCACAAAAAAAAACCCGAGCCCATTTGATGCAAGGGCCGACTTACAATGGCCTTTCGGGAATCATTCTTCCTTCCATATCTGATTAAATATTAATCCCAAAGGAAAAATCTTTGTTGTAGAGAACTTTATGCAGATTAATCAAGTAATGGAACATTTTGCTATGGGCCAACGTTTACTAGTTATTTACGAAAAACTAAAAAAAAGGACCCGTTACAGGTATTTCTTTAATAAAAAAAATTATTTATTTAAATTGTTCCGGTAGTTAAATAACATTCAATAGGTTTTTTTTTTTGTAAATTATATAAATAATTAAATTGTACATTGCGGTAAATAATTGAGTATGAGTGTACCTATGGCGAGCAGTATTAATGTCGACTCGAACTCTCGCTTTAGTCTTTCCGTGCAATGAGAACTAAACACTTCTGAGTGAAAGTGAACAATTTAATCGAGGTACTCGTAACATAGCTGTATGCGGAACTGTATTGTAAGAGGTGTAACTCCGCACTCCGCACTTGGCAGGGCTTCACGTACGTGGCCCCGTCCGTGATGGACGAGATCCACAAGCCGCGCGTGATCACGGCGCGCAGCCCGCGGCGCCCGCGCCCGCACCACGGCGCCTTCGCCGCGCCGCTCGCCTCGTCCGCGCACGCGCACGCGCACGCCCCGCAGGAGGACCTCATGGATGTACAAGGTCTACCCATATAGTGAGTACGCGACCCGACCAATAACTCCACAAATAGCAAAATTTATAGCGATTATATTTTAAGAGATACGATAGATTCTTATATGGATTAATCTTAAGGAAAATTAAATGAATTTATTTTAATTTAAAAGGAATATATTTGTTACTCACCTCTGAAGGGAAATGTGTTACTGGTTACTGCACATAGGCTATTGGAATGTCGTTTAATATAAAAGCTCCGTCCACACTCTCCGTATGTCCATCTCCAGGTTTTAAAACTAAAACTGGGAGTTGGGACAATCTTGCATAAATTGGCTTAGTCCCAAACTAAGCTGTAGGCTTGTACTAGTCCCCGTAAAACATACAAATACAACAAGCAAGATTCAGAAACAATTACTTACCTAGATGTATTTTGATTTTTTTGTTGTTGGTTCAATTAATAAATAATATATGTAAACACTTAATTGTACAGTCACATACAATTGCAATAATATATTATCCAACATTGAGCGTAAAAATATCGGCCACGTCTTTTGTTCTAGAGGTACAAGAGCGTGTCAGATATTTTTGCGCCCAATGTAGGATTCCTGGTGATCCCTTTGTACTGTACAAATGAAAAACAAAAATAATACAATAAAAAATTGAAAAGTCAGTGTCAATTGAAAGGGTTTAGGCACTGGTCCCACCAAGGTCGAGGAAGCAATTAGCAATATAGCTATCGGCGATTTTCTCGCCCAAGCAACGAGCAAAAGATAAAGATCCCATGTCAATAAAAGAGACACAAATATTAATAGTTGATCGCTGGCTGTACTCGCTTCCCGCTCATCGTCGGCCTTAGACCGAGTACACATCTGGATATCGGAAGTTTAGATATCTAATGGTAAAATATCGAACGGTCAAAACATCTACGGTCATAATATCTACGTCAGAAATGCCACACGATTAAAACCTCGAAAGTTCAGATTTCCCACATTTTAATGACCTAAGTTTATTTATCAAGGTATAGGTACCTTGATAAATAAACTTAGGCATCGCAGCTTAAAAAGAACAGCAATACTTATCAAAAACAAATGTAGTTAAATTTAAAACTTATAGTAAAAACATTTCAACTGTGTCCCTTGTCGTTCAAAAGACGGAGAGTAGCGTAGCGAAGCTCCCGCCTTATCTTTCGCCTTTCATGTTAGGTTTTTTTTATTGCTCACTAAACAATAAGCATATGTATCTGTACTAATATTATAAAGAGGTAAAGTTTGTGACGTTGTTGTAAGGGATAATCTCTGGATCTCCTGACCCGATTTTCAAAATTCTTTTACCAATAGAAAGCATCGTTTTTTGTGTGATAACAAAAAAAAAATGCTCGACGAAGTGGGTACGGGAACAGCTAGTACTGAATAAACAGATTGAGTAAGGGTGATGGGCAATTTTGTATTGACCCCGTCCCCACCCTCCAACAGTAACGGGATGTTTATATGTTTATTAGGACCCAAAACAAAACAAAATACTTGTTTTAGCAAAATCAATGGGATTTTTTTAATGAAAACACGGGCCAAGCAAGGCAAATCATCCATATATGTGTTCATTTTCAAACAAATTCCATACGATACGATTATGATTTTCCAAGAAAACCCCATACATATGGTGTTCGTCGCCTTAGTAAAAATACATAATGTTGCCAATATCTCTAAACTGGCACATGTTTCATCTCTGTTGGTGGGTGGCGACATTTTTGCCCATCGTCCATTAGGTCGGTCAGTCGGTAAATTATCGCAGTTCAACCTAACACGCCTCCTCGCTACGCTCGTCGTCGTACCTTACTTTTATAATTCAACAACGATAACCGTTCAATATTTCAGTTTTCGATATTTTAACTATAGATGTATCAACTTTCGATATTTTATTAGTGATTACATACTCGACAAGTTATTTTCATATATCAATCAACGGCATAATAACTATTTGATACTCCAACTTTCGATGTTTTGGACTTCGATATTTTAACTTTAGATATTTAGATATGTACCCTTTAGACCTGCATTAAGACTGAACAGTTTCCCTGCGGTACACGTATTATTATAATAAACGACTTTTTGAAATTACACAAGCATTATGTACCACTCTATAATAGCTCCATCCCTAAATAAATACAGACCGAATTTTTATCATCACTACATAGAACTAACTTCCCCCATGTTTTCGAACCTGTTTATTTTGTCACGTTAACTTATTCAGTTTAAAGAATACTATATACTCTATAGTCCAATAGCCAATTGCACCGAAACCGGAACATTATTGAATATTTATGTAGTTAAGATTCTTAACCTTGTAATGGTCAGACTTGTCGGGATATTTCCAACTGTTACCACCAATTTATTACCACTGGTAAAAGCTGGGTATTTATTTTCGACCTGTTAAGACTCTACTACTGTCAATCAGTAGTGACCAGTGGTAACAGGTAGAAAAAAAGTCCTAATTGTTACCAACTGCAACATATTGGTGGCAGCAGGCTGTTTCCCATCAGTCGTGTAATTTTTAGTTAACGATTTATTGTAACCTGTTAGTTTGGTTTGTGACCAACTTTACTAATCATGCCTTATCTCTAATCCAAATATATTTTGTATTAACGTCCAAGGTTAGTGTTTGGGAAAATAAATCAGTGGGTTTCAAACATTCTCTGCAAAAAATTTATTAAAGTCAACCCTTTCATTTTAAAATTACAGCAAGTGTTAAGATTGGCCAGCAAGACACAGGGATGGAGAATCTTCGGAATCCCACAGACTGTTAGGTACTATTCAGTTCAACGTTTCTTAGTGGGAGTTTATGCGTCGCTTGTATCGCGGCGGTGGCAGCGTAGAAACAAGATTGTTCGTGTTACCACCCACGTAACGATTAAATAATTATTATTTTTAGTTATTTTAGTTTAATTTGTATAAGACCACTAGTGCTCTGCTTCCAATCACTGTCCGAGACAACACAGCCTGAAGTAGCCATAGCAATATTTATATGAACGGTTGTGCACTTATTATTCTGACTCGTCATAATCAGCAGTGTTCTCTTGGATTCAGTGTACAAGCATTCTAAGGGTTCTTTGTAATGGGTCCTGCAGCGATATAATTTAAGTTAGGAAATTAGTAAAATAAACGGGCAAAACGCAGTTGATTCATCGTTATGTTAATTATCTGCATAATAAACATTGGTGTCATGTGTGGTTGATTAAATATATTTTAATGAATGCGTGTACTAATCGAAGGCTTTTGTTTGCAGGCCTAGAGTAATTCACGTTAGTTGACCATTTATACTAAGGATGATGAGTTAAACTACAAAGATGCCCAATGTAATACTGTCGGTGAAAATAATGGTACTGTTTTATACTATTATTAACGGACATTTTATACAAGTTACCGTTTAGTGTAATCTTTTGGTAGAATTAGTCGCGTATAATAAAATGTTCTAACTCCGACTATATGACAAAGCGATAATTTACAATAATATAACTTGTTACCATGCTTCATGAATTGAAAATAAAGGTCATTTTTTATTTTGTAATCGTAGTTTTATTTAGAAATAACGAATCATTTTCAAAAACATTTCAACGTGTACAGTAAAACCAGAGTATTGAACCAGAGTATCAGCGGTGTATCACTTGCATGTCACTGAATTTTCTATGCCCAGGAGTGGGGACAGCAATAGACTGGCGAGCACAGTGTGATAGCACTTAGGTGCTTCAGGTTTGAACTTGTCTCTCAATCGCTCTCATATCCTCTCTGGGCTATTCCCAGTAGTCCGCAGTGCGAACTACTGGGAATAAAAAATCCCACTAGACCGCACCTCCGGCAAGTGATTTAGATACATAAAAAATATATTTTAATTTGACCATATTTACAAGAAATACACAACAAACATATTATTAAAGAACAAGTGATAAATCTACTAACCGAAAGATTTTTTTACTAGATATCTTAACTTAAGGGCGGTTTCAAATCCAGCCAGGTTAATGTCAACCCGGTGTGATTGCCACAAGAAACTTATTCCAGAATAAACATGAACGAATGATGTAACATAGCATAGTGAATTTTTTTAAAGGAAACCAAAATAATAATATCTGGTAGGATGTAAGTTTTTTTTCCTTTGGTAGTATGTAATCAGATTAGTTAGCCAAGACCAAGACTTATTACATTTATGCATTTAATTACATTAAACTGCGATCCAACAAGAAATTGTGAACTGCTGGTTAAAGCTCTAGATACATTTATTATTACCACCAACTGATTCTTGGCAAGTCAATTAAGTAACAGTACAATTCTGGTAACACTACACAGCATCAAGTTAATAATTTAAAAAAAACGAAAATAAATAAATAATGAAGTAGTAATATTCCCCCCTATCACGAAATGATCAAGTAGTAACTATTGGGGTTCTCTCTTTCCATTTTCCAGCAGTTACTACTGGCAACCGGTTGGAAAAATCATTCCCAGTAGTCATGAACACCACTTTTTTTTAAATTTATTGTCAATGAAAAATACATAAACATAGGAAAAACTTTTTTTATTCAATTGTGTAATTTTTTTTATGTATTGAATGCTTAAAAACAGTGGTGGTATCTACTAATGATTTTTCTCATCTGTTACCACTGGTAACTACTGGGAGAAAAAAATCCATTTATTTTAGTGATAACAGCTGGGTTTTTTTTATTCCCAGTAATTAAAAGTGGGAACAGATGGGAAATAAACATCCAGCTGTTCCCAGTGGTAACAAATTCGCAGTAACAGGTGGGAATAGGTATTGCACCCAACAAATTACACACATTTGGCGTCAAAAAAGACGCACATCTATAAAGCTTTTAACAAATACCAATAGAAATCACGTTTTATTACTTATAACATATTTAAAGTGTACACCATTTTATTTGATCAATGAAAACATGTGGTATGTGAAAACTGGTAGGTACCAGTTTCAAATTTTTGTCAGACACTTATTAGCTGTGCAGTTCTGCCATCCTCCTAGTATGGTTAGTTAATGATAATCAAGGCAATACGTAATTTGTGAAATATAGATTTAATTATTCTCAAATAACACCTCACATTTATACCCATACTATTTATAAACATTGGTAAATAACAATAAAAAGGTGCACTTTTTGAAATAGTAAATTACAAAAAAAATGTAAATAAATAACGAAAGGTAGATTTTATGGTCAATATAAAATCACAACTCTCTCAATACCTATTAATTTCATAAAAACCAAGGACTTATATTACCAACTGCATTTCCATACAACAATCGCAAATGAGGTATAAATGATTTTCATTTAATTCTGGGACTACAGTGAACTGGACTGGGCTGTTGCACGAACCTCCATGTTTTTCAATACACATGGTCAAGGCCTTTTTAATGTCCAGTAAAGATTTTTGTGTTTGTATTTCGCATTTGCATTTGGAACAATTCAATAACCCAAAATTAAGTCTTAAGTTGTTTTTTTGACACATAGGACATATTATCTCGTTATCTTCTTGTTCGAGTGCAGACCAATCTACATTATCTGTCTGTGATTTTTCATGTTCTTCTAGGAACCTATAAATCATTTTTGTATGATTAGTCAATGATAATAATAAACAAATACAATAAAGCAAAATATTGCATAAATTACTCCCTAATTATGTTAGAGAACAGTTTAAATTAATAATACTTTAATAACTATTACATAGATATAATAGAGAAAATACTCCATTTAATGGTGACCCTTTTCAGAGCTGATATCTCTTAAAAGGGTAGACTGATTTTCATAAACCCTACCTAAGAACTACCACTAGAAAACCTGTTAAAAAGAGCTAAAATAAATGGCAAGCAATGGCACAACCATACAACTGCGTTAACATGATGTCTGATTGTTGATTGAAAAAAAAACATGTTCTAGTCTCTTCCTTTGAGTTACATCTTCAGATATAAAAAATGAGCATAGCCTTGACACCCGATTCAAGACACATAAAAGTAAATGTCAAGACATAGAAAACTCATTTCTGATGAGGGTTAAAGACCAGTTAAATTAATAATGTTAATTAACCCTTTCAATTGACTCAGATTAGATACCATTATTGAAAACTATTTCACAGATATTGTGGTGTAGCAAGGACTAATCTGGAGGTGAGCGAAGTTACATCACTATGGTCCTTTTCCATACTATTTAGAGTCATGGCGTTTGCCCATACCTAACTACCCCACTGCATATCAAATGCATTTTTTTTAGATTATCACTGCTTATAGACAATCTACCAGTCGCGAGGCGTTCGTACAAGCCGATTATTTACGGCTTTACCAAAAATTCCTATGCATAGAGTAGGTATACAAACAAAACGTAAAACTGACACACGCCATACACCTTTTTTTGCTCCGGCTTATCTATCTATTTACGTGACGTATCGTCTATTTATTTACGTGACGCTTCGCCACTGCAATCTACTATCCTAAAGCTTATACAAACCAACCATTGCAACTCCTCTTGGACCAATTCATTCCTGATGTCTTGGATTATTTCATTTTCTTCATCGGTTATAGTAGGATCAGCAGAAAAATTAAACATGCTTTTGTATATTTCAGTAAGTGTCTCTCTCAAGTCAGATTCCATAGTGGTCCCACGAAGCCTATTTAGGAGCATATTACGACAGTTTTGGACCTTATCCTTGTAATTCTGAGAATGATAAAATTAGTTGAGTTAAATCCATCTAGACCTTTTATTTTATTTAAGAAAAGTAATTAATACACACCTTCCTCATTTTTTCTTTAAGTTCGATTGGTGAATGCTTGTGTTTCGATGCAACATTCCTGTAGGAAGGTGATCTTGAACTAGGAGAATTCATGAGGAAAGTTAACTTCTTTTATTTACGTAAATTGGCGGGAGAGTTGGAGTTATCAATTTATAAATAAAAGCCCCAGTAAGTCCTATTGAATCATTGGCATAGAGAATCAGTATTTGTATATAGTTTATCAACTAACGAATATTACTATTTGATTTCTTATTTCCAGTGAATTAATATGATATTGATCACGAAGCAGGTAAACGGGTAAACGTAAGGGTAAGGCAGAAATTCGGGAACACAGATTATAAGGTATGTCTAACTAAAGCACAGATTATAAGGTATGTCTAAAGGAATAAATTTAATTAACGTCTTAAATGTCAATGTCATGTCAAAAGGATAATAATATGGTAGGGGGTAGACCCCTTTCGACGCTATGGATAGCCATCCGTGCTGTCCGTCTGGGAACTATGCACGACTCAAAACGAAGTGCGTAGGCTTGCTGGACATCAATAATTATTATAGTTGATGAGTGATGGACTCGCACGACCGATTTTTTCTCCAACGAGCCTGGGAAAAATTGTGGGATTCTGCTGTAAATAGTGTTGGTTTTTTTCTCTAGTATTAGAAATGAGCAAGATGCCAACACGAAATATTCATGGATTCCGCACTTTTCTGAAATAACAAACTTTTATTTGTTGTTCATAAGACGGGAGCTATGGCAGTATTTTTAATTAGGCAACTTATGTGGTATTGGAGATGTATAGTTGATAGCTGGCAATATTGGTTTATTTGTCTGTCAGACAGATGGAAAAAAACAATGTGAATTGTGAATTGTGAGTGATAAGTAAAAATATGGCAAAATCTAAAAGTTGATAGGCCTTCATGAAGAGAATAGTGAAACACAAAGGAGAGTTCATAACTAAACCTATGAACTACGACGGGAGTATCATGCCGCACATAGAGAAAAGGCAGGCTCGGACTGGGAAGGAGACGATACATTCTGGGCATTTTATGGTGTCGCACTTCGAAGCAGAAGCCCAAGATGATTTCGACGATCTGGCCGTGCCTGTACCAGATGAGGAACAAAATGTTCAAAAAGTGTCTGTGGTAGCGACGTACACGGTTCCTGGGTCTAAAGAACCTTTTCTATCTTTTGATAAAGAAGACAGTAAACAACATCAACAGCTTTCCATTGAAATATCACTTACAAAGTTGTTTCAATGCATGACTCTGGCCTACAGGTATGTTTTTTGAAATATATTATTAAGTTTATCTTTACAGTATATAAGATAATTGAAATGCAGTTATATTGGTTTAGACTTTTGTAGCTAAGATTGAATGAGTGTATTTGTTTTATATAATTAATCAAATATTGCGTGTCCATTGAGCATCATTGACCACATAATAAAAAACCACTGTAAAAAAATAATAAGGAAACAAGTATGTTTCCACTGGGTTTAGCTAGCAAAGATAACAGGAGGTCATCACAGCCTGTACAAGAGACACAGGTCACTTGCTGAGATAACTGTATGTATTATCATGCTCAGTATCAACTTATTTATAACTAATCAAAACAAAGTTAATAAATAGTTTAGTTTACCATGGTGCTTATTAATTGATTGATGTTATCTTTTGAATATGAACCAAATGTATTATCTATCGATATTTTAATATGCAAAGTACCCTTATTTACAAAGTTATAAAAAAAAAAAAGTTTTCTAGTGTAGTGAGCTGTGGAGGCTATGAGAATATTTTCATATGTTTGAGCAAGGTATTCTATACTTTACAGTGTTTATAAATGATTACAAACAAAATATGGGTTTGTATCATTTTGTATGGGTGGTGACATGGGCATGTCTGATTAAAAATTCTTAGCTGTTAAAGGTTAATAATGTTAAAGATTTTTACTACTCATCCATAAAAAAAAGTTAATAAGTACAGAAAGTATTATATCTAAATTAGGGAGCTGAGCCTAGCAAATATAACATTACAATTGTGCTCTTACAGTTATGGTTTGTTTGTTAATTATAGAGTGCAGACTTGTGTTACACCGCTAATAGTGTTAAGTTTGGCAAGCTCTGAGTAGATGTACTCATTATTAATGGGCGGATGACAGATGCAAATTATTTATATTAATATGGATATGACTACAAAAAAAACTGGCCAAGTGCGAGTCTGCCTCAAAAACAGCAGAAAAATCACATTGTTCTATTGGATCCCCCCTTAAATATTTAATTTATTCTGTTTTTAGTATTTGTTGTTATAGCGGCAACAGAAATACATCTTCTATAAAAATGTCAACTGTCTAGCTTTCACGGTTCATGAGATACAGCCTAGTGACAGATGGACAGATGAACAGTAGAGCCTTAGTCATAGCATCCCAATCTTATTTTTTGGATACGGAACCCTAAAAAGAGCACATAAATGCACTAAAGCTTTATAATTTTTGTTGTTGTAGTAAATAATCATGATCTTTCTATATTACATATTTTCAGTCCATTCCTCTTATGGTTTACTATCCATGTAGGGAGAATGCCCTCTCTACGTCTACAGATGTAGGATATGCTTATTCATAAAGTGATACTTAATATACTAATTATGTACTATGGAGGATAGAGGTATTATGTACTTTAAAAATATGGTTAAATCTACTCTCCTTTGTTTCTTTATTCTCTTCATGAAGAGAATAGTGAAACAAATGAGAGTTCATATCTAAACCTATGAACTATGACGGGAGTGTCATGCTGCACATAGAGAACCCCAGACTACTTACTGATATTTTTATAAAAGAAACTGCCTATATTTTTATATACAAATATTACTTGAAATTGATTTAAAGTCTTATCCATCTTGTCACCATATTGCATCCATCATCCCCCCTTTACTCATTTGTATAGTAAATTTGTTATGGCATTGTTTTGTTTTTGTTGTTTTATCTTAAGTTTATTTTCAATTATCAATACACTTAATTTTCTCCCTATTGATTACATTTTAGGCAAGAGTTGACTTTAATTTATTACCTTAGACTTTTTTGAAGTTGGTAGCTACCTTTTTTGATCAATTTATTGAAACTTTATGTTTTAATTGTTTATTATAATATGCTAAAAAGCATCACGCGCTTACTAAACTAGGTACTCTTAGGGTGGCCCAAATGGTATGCAATATTTGTCAAATGTTAACTCTAAATATGGTTATTTCCTGCCCGCCTAAATAGTTACGTTTTTTGTTGAAAGGATAGAACTCTCATACAAAAAGACAACCAGTAAACTTATCAAGGAAAAAGAACAAAAAAATACAATTATAATCAGTTGGCAATCTCACACTGATTGACCTAGTCCCAAACTAAGTTATAGGCTTGTACTATGGGTAATTGACAACAATATAAATACTACAAATAAATATTTAAATACATAGAGACCCCCTAAGATTCAGAAACAAATACTCATGTTCATCACACAAATATTGCCCTAACTGGGAATCGAACCCGAGACTGCTAGCTTCATAGGCGGTGGTCACTACCAACTAGGCCAAAATGGTGTCAAAATGAGATTGTATTTTCCCACTGCTTAATACTGAAAAGTGTCTAAAATGTTTCTTATTTAATATCTTTATGAGAATTGGAAGCCTTATGTTTTTTTATATCAAACAGTTTAACTATAATATATATTATAGTAAGGGTTGGTTGCAATAGAACTTGGTACACCCTTTTTACATGTGTTTTAGAGTAAATACCACCCTATTACATAAAGACGATAAATGGCTGTATGCCTATTTAATAATATAAAAATCTACCAATTGAATTATTGTGGAAATAAGTAAAAAATCTAGAAGTATAATTTAATGAATGTTGTAGTAAATAAATAGTGGTCATACTAGCAATTTACTTTTGTACCTGTATTTGTACTAGTGTAGTCTTGATAAGATAGTCTGACTCCTTATCAGAGCAGTTATTTGTATAAGCTTAAGATCACTTATTGATAGCAGTGATGATAACAGGCTTCATATTTAATCAGCCCACAGTTGTCACTACTCTTGTACAGCTTCTCCTGCAAGACTGTACCTTTTCTGCTAAAGTTTCACTTTTAACCTTCCATCTTATAATGTTTGTTTTTAACTATTTTCAAGTCAAAATGTTTTTAACAAGTTCAAGGACATTTATAGTGAACTTATTTAGAATTAGGATTACATTAAGCAGTAACTTGTGACTATTAAGAACGTGAAACTAGACAGAGCATGGTAAGTTATTTTAATTTTGTACATGTTTCACTTTTCTCAGACAAAAACTAACCTCACCCAAATGGAATCGTTTTAAAGGTATAAAACTTCGTTGGAAGGACAAGATCAGATTGAACAATGTCATATGGAGATGCTGGCACATGCAATGTAAGTATTTGTGTTGTTGATACTGCTTCTTTTTTTTAACACAAATACAACTTCTAAACATATTAAAAACAGCACATCCTTCAACTTATTTTTTTTTTTCATTTGTCTATTGTGTTACATCTAAACCAGTTACAAAATAATGGAAAACTAGAAGCAGAGGTTACACAGACATGTAACCTTATATGAGTAAAGCAAAGTAAGACTACTAATAGCGACTATTTTTTTGTGTGTTTAGTATTTATTGTTGACTTTTACTCATATTCAATGTTAGATAAGTAAAGGTTGAACTTTTTTGGACGGGGCGAATGCACTTAGTTATGAAATGGTCGAAATAATCCTTAAAGGAAAACCAGCCAGTCACAAGGCTCATACATTCTGGTGCACTGTGAAAGATTAATCATTTTTAACCTGACCTGTTCAAATGTTGATTTTGCAACCACAATATACATGTCTTTTTCATAATCGCGAGAAAACCACACTCATACAGTGTTTAATTTTATGTAGGTATGTAATACAAACGACCCGCCTTGGCTTCGCACCGGTGTAATTTAGACCGGTTGCAAAATATTGTTTTTTCTCTACTTACATAAAACTTATTATTATATATAGAGGACGCCTGCGACTTTGTACATGCTTCTGATTGGACCCGTAGGATATCCAAGGAATATTAGCTCCAAAGGTCCAGCGGTTCCGACTGTGCGTTGATCGATCAGCCAGTTAGTTTCTTCTTTTGTATGTACTTACTAGATTTTGTGCACGAGGTCCGCGTAGAACTTGTTTATCACTATTGCCTCGGGAACTGTCTAATTTTACGGAATAAAAGTACGGCAATGCAGACTGTTTTCCACACCATTTAGCTGTTATGGCGTGATTGACTAATAAACATTCTAACTTTCTCATTTATAATATTTGTAAGATAAACCTAAACCTTCCGTGAAAAAATGAAAACTGCATCAAAATACGTTTCGTGGTTTAGGAGTATAAGTGGATAAACAGACAGACAGACAGACGCTGAATTAAGCGACTGTTTTATACTATGTAGAGATAAACAAATTGTCCATAAAGGACAATGATTATGAGATATTTATTTAAAATATAATGTATACCTTATTATGTACCACCAGTTAAATAAAGTATGCATTAACACACTTTTATTAGGCAGTGACAATTCTGTTCGTTTAAATATTTCGTGTTTCAGTTGCCATTGCAGTTATCACCGCCGAACTGCAATTTTATTTAGCTCTCTCCCTTTCCTTAGTTAATGTTAGAGCAAAAAAACCTATGGCCCCGAAGGACTCTCTGATCATTTATCGTCGTCGTTCGGCACCCGGCGCGTGATGAGTATTGAGTTATAATTATTTAGAATTTTTAGTATTTTGTAGCAATTTCAATTTGTTGCCGCATCTCGTGAGAGAGGAGACAATTCGGCGATCGGAGATGTTTATCTCTAAATGCGTCACCTCGGTACAGTGTTGAAAGATGTCGGTGGCTGCTTCTTCTGTCTTCATGCACACGGTTATTTGTAACACTATGAATGGTAGACAGAACTTCTTATCCGGTCTACATTAGTCCTTATACATTCAGTCTTCGTTGTGCGTGACTTCTGCGGCTCGGTACGGTCACGGACGTTAATTTGTGACCCATTTCAAAAAATATATGCTTGAAGTCCTCAATGGCATGCCAAGTCATTTGTAACTCGAAGAAACTCCACTGGGGCGGAGACGAGCGGAGCAGAGCGGAGCTGTGCCAATATTAACCCATAGAATCTAAGCTAACGTGCGCAAGGCGCGCTCGGCGTGACAGCACGCGCCTTCTATTGGTTAATATTGGCACAGCTCCGCTCGTCTCCGCCTTAGTGGAGCCGCACCCTTATTGTTGTAGAATATCAGATTGACTTTCGACCTAAGGTGGTTATTTGATTGTACGATTGAGTAGCGGAGATGAAACTTTGCTAGAGGGTGTTAGTATGATCAGGTCGGGGCCTATCGCCTTCACGAAAGAACCACAGCGGGAAAGCTCATCCGCAACATCGTTACTTCAAGAGCCACTTTAACCATAATCTATTGAAGGGTCAGCTGATTGTGATGGCGAACCTACATTAGTAGTCTGTTTGTGGCATTCTTATTTTATGATGTAACGGAATTACTCTTCAGGGCCAGTACTAGGTACCTACTTGTACTGCCATGCTGTCTGTAAAGGTATACCCATGATGGCACCTTTTACCTTTCTAAGCAGTGGCCACGTTTCTGTTCTTAGTGCAATCAGCTAATCAGTTTTCTGAAAAATTGCCAGATCCGGTCTTCTTTCTATCTTTGGACAGATGGGCCCTTTCGGATACACTTCGACCCTGTAGGATCATTTGTACGATTACCTCTTTGTACTCAGCGGTTTGTGACTGTGCTCCGTTTTGAAACCATCTCCAAAGTTTAAGACCCTTCATAGCGGTAACTCTCGTGTAACCGCAGTTTATTCTTATCAAAGATCGTTCGTTACCCTGTCCAAGTTGGCGGCGTGATGGACTCCGTAGTTGGACCTTCATAGGTCGACAGCTTCTAACATGACTTCGGATAAGGCGACATCTGGTTGGGCACTGAGGTGAAGCGGGGGTAGATCGAGCTTTTCGTTCAGGCCGGAAGTGGGGGTAGTCCTCATGCTGCTAGTAGTGACCTTGCAGGCGAGTCTTTGGAGCGCTTGCAGCTTGTTGTGGACACTGGACAGTACCGAGGTTGGTATTTGGCCATGCGACCAGCGCCCCGTACCAGAAAAGAGGGGGAACAACTGTCTGAAAACGGTTATCGTCAACAATGATGCCTATCGTCCTGCGACACTTGGTTTTGCTATTATTTTTGTTGATTCAGTTTAGTTTACTGTCACGAGTAAGGTCTAAATGCTTACTAGAGATGCGAACTGACGCTCAGTCTAAAATCGAAGTGAGATGGATATTATCACGCTAATATTATGAATATAATGATGTTTCTGAAGAACAGGAAGGGATAGAGCTATAAATAAATATTATGCTTGGCTAATTTGTGTGGGTCAAATTCGAATATTCCAAAGTAGGTATAGGGGTTACAATAATGACGTGACTGCCGCTGCCATTACAATAAACCACACAATTTTATTAACCTATTGTCTGCGCAGTTTTGTTATTCTTACAACTAGTTCGTAGGTAAGGTCAAGTGTAATCATATGGGAGAACGCAACGTCTCAAAAATATGTCCCAATGCACCTTATGATTAGATTCTAGTGTAATAAAAACTTCTTAACATATTTATGGGAGGATTCTTTCTTCGTACATATTTTTGTACATGACTGTATATGGCTACTTACAAGACGTTTTAAGCTAAACATAGGTTCAGTACATACTATTAAATAGACCAGAGCCCCCCAAGAAATGGCGGGTTGGCGATCCGTATACTTTTTTAGACTTGATATCGCTAAACCAAACCGTAACCGAAACCAAGCATAGAAGCGTCGCCTTTAACCTAGCGTTCTTTTAAAAAAACTACGTCGTAATCGGTCCATGCGTTTAGGTGCTATGGTGCCACAGACAGACACATACATACATACATACCTTAAACTTAACACCTAGGAATGTATAAAAAAGTAGTCCCCCTTTCTCTTATGTTTTACGTTCAAGTCTCTTTTTTATATTATACAACTATAAAATAATCCGCTACCATTTATATGCCGTGTGCCTTAATTCCTTGAAATGTTCGTCATCCTAAAGAGGGTTCCATTTCATTTCCTTCATCCAGTCGACCAAGATAAAGTTAGCGTTCGCGGAAGTGTCCCTGCCTGCAAATTAGCGGTTCTGGGTTCGTTTCCCAAATACTTGGGAGGAGAGCGCGAGACTCTTGCATCTAATTATATATTTTTAATACAAGAACAATTATCGTTATTCAGTAAGTTCCCTAAATGATTTTATTTGAGATAATTAATTGAATTTAAATAACACTGTCTCGAGAACTCTTCCGAGGAAATAATCCGTTTTTTTTTAATTTGCAATCCAACCTTGGTCTAATTACAAATATTTCAATCTTATCGCGAAACTTGAATTGGGTAGCGCCAGACGACTCGCGCCGCGCCGCGATCCAGCGCGGACCGCGTGATAACTCCGCTTTATCTCACACACTTTATTGATATCGAAAAGCTCGTCTCAGAAGAACACGAGTTACTATTTACTTTAAATAAATATATATTTGTTGGTTTCACAAATTAAGTACCGGAGAGTTGAGGGGCGGTTTTCAAAACAAGTGTACATACCTAGGACTACCAAGAAGTAAAATTAGAAAACGGTAACTTTAGCATTGCGTCGCGAAAATTAGTCATACATTTCATACTGCCCTCATACTTCAATAGACGGTATCTCAAATTCAATAATCGAAGCAGATTCAATTCTCATCCTTTCTTCATCCATTGGGTAAAGTTTATAATCTTCGTCTTACAAATCGAATCAACAAATTGTATCCCCTAGTAGATATTACTCCTGAATTATAAAATATCAAGTACTTAATAATAAAGGCTTATTACCTATAACCTATTATAAACTAAGAAAACAATAATCTAAAGATCACATGGCAATAAAAACAAATTAACGAAGTCGTTAATCGAATATAGTTAAGGTATATTTGGCATTTTCTTCAAGAGAAAAGTAAATGTAACGATTCTCTCATGATATGATAAATGCTGTGCTATTTCTCTAAACATTCGTGATAGGATAAATGGACAGTTATTTCTCTGAACATTTTATTTATGTCACTAAAAACTCGGCAGTCTTGAGAAGAGTTAATAATTATCTGGTCTCAATACGCATATCCCTAAGCTATGGGCTTGTTAACCTAACCCTAATGAAATGATTCTTACATTACAGGTGATGGATACATTACAATACACAAAAGACGTTGATACGAGCTTGGCCTCTCTTAATCAACATTAAAATTGGCTACACTAAGACTTATTTTTTTTTAAATATCTTTAAAATAATACTTAGTTGGGGTGTATTCAATAAGAAAAACGAGAACATACATTGTCAAATATGAAATAGTAGCCAATTTTAAAAACACTTTCTTGCATACATTGTCCGTTTGTATCAAAAAAATTACAGTATCCAGAAGGGGATTCAAAAATCCATCAACTAATTTTTGAGTTGCATTCTATGAAGATTGAATCTTCGTATAATGTTTAGTTGAAAAATGTCATGAAAATATATTGAGACAGACTTTATTGATATAGTTGCAATAGCTACAGTGGTTTTGTCTGAGATACTACCATTTGTCTTATAGTAGTTAGTTATGAGTTAGTGGTTAGTTTTATTAATTTTAGTCCTTAACTACTTGCACTTTTTTGGAAACCGCCCTTAGGAATGCCTGTTACTATTCAGTTTAAATTTCTAAGTATATTATGTATATTTAAATTGTATTTTTTGTTTTCAGTTATAAAGAAACAAAATACTTTAGTCTGTCAGTTTGCGTCACCTTTAGATGTTGATATTCACGTAAAACCAGAGGTAATAAACTTGTAGAAATCATTCTTAACTAGAATCATAACAGACTTAAGCATATAACCAAATAATCCAATTATTTTTTTAGACAACAATATTAGAGGGAAAGTACTGGAAACGTAGAGCGGAAGCAGTTATAGCAGAATATAAAAAATGGCGCATGTTTCATATAATGCGTCTCCTTGGGAAGGGGGACACCTCGGTCCAGGATTCGGTAAGAACCACAACAACAACTAACTAGACTTTCTGGTAATTAGATTTCACTATTGTGTGGTGCTGTAAGATGAAATTCGATTTTGCGGTTTTCTCATTGACCTTAGCTTGATTAACTGATTATCTCATCCGGACTAAACGCATTAAAACTGTCCAAGGTCCAAAAATTTAATGGAATTAGCGGACATTTAATGTCCCTCCATTATTTTGAAATATTGCGCTGCGATATATTGCAAGATACCAAAATAATGTGCGGATATTTTTGACCCTTAGAAATTCTTAGATGTGTGTAGATCGAGTGCCAGATTTGCCATCGCCAGGAACTTCCATATTATCTACAACTTGTCACTCTTCAGCTCCCCATAGAGTATCACCTTGTCCTAGATAAAAAATACTGAATACCAAGTTATTATGAGTATTGCGCAATGTCCCGTCAGATATCGGAGATGGACACGGTGGAGTCGTTTTCGCAGTGCAGCGACTTCGCGGCCAACATGCTGACCGACGAGGACTACCTCAGCTTCATGAGTGACACGCTGTTCTCCACCATCTCCAGCCACCAGCCCTTCGCCTTCCCTGACCCGCGCGAGATCGGTAACTCCAAACTCTACAACCTACACGTTACAGTTCGCCATCGATTGTGCTCGGAGCTCGACCATTAGAGTGATCAGAGTCTCTCAATAGAGGCGGTGTTCGTTGGATTATGCAATACCCTCAACGAGATTGGTGTTGTGTGGATTATCGAGTGTCATGTCATTCGCTCAATTTTTTCCAATTCCAGCAAGGGGGGCAAGCTTAGCAGACTTCATTCAACCGAGTTTAGGCCCGCTGCAACCTAACCTTGACGATTTTATGGACACATTAGAGCCTCTACAAGGTTAGTGTTCTTGAGAACACTTTTTATATCATTGACTATTATTGCGTTGAGCATTATTCGTAAAACGTATATATTGTGCAGATCTGTTTTCAACTCCCCGCCTGCCGTCCGTACCCGAAGAGACGGCTCTGCCGCCCGAAGACGGCATGTATCGCAGCTCAATGTCCGTGGACGCGTACAACTCGCACGGGTACAGCATGCCCGGCGGCCAGTCTACACAGGCCGCCATGCCGCCCAGTCAGATGACCATCCACGGTATCAGTAGAAACAATCATGTCGTCTCCTAAGACACACCTGTATCATCTGCGGAGTACTAATTGTATCTTTCGATTCAAGGTGCCCCCAATAATACTCAAATGATGTCGATGTCTGATCAAACGATAAAGAACGAGCATATGCAGATGTACGCGAACGGGCGGCTGTTCGTACAGACAGATCTTCAAAACAACATGCTCACCCAAGACATAATGCCGTACTCGTCCGGTTCGTACGATCAACAAAACTCGTCTCAACCCATTCAGCAGATGCAGAACAACGTGTTCGATCAAAAGCCACGCGTTCAGTACACGTCGAAAGTGATATCGCAGCCGGAGCCTGCGTACAAGTACAACGCGCCGGTGCCGCCGTCGCAGACCGCGCCGGAGACCGTGTCGCTGCTGCAGCAGCCCGTGCAGAACCAGAAGTACGCGTCGGCCATCGTCATCCAGGGCCGCAGCGGCGCGTACGCGCGCGACAAGCCGCGCCCGCGCCTGGCTATGTACTCGAGCCAGCTGCCCAACAACCAGTACACAAACTATGGGCAGCAGGCCGCGGGCGCGCAGGGCCAGTACCTGCAGCCCGCCGCGGACACTTACAAGCCCAAGCCCGCGGGCGCCGCACCCGGCGCGCGCTCCTTCAAGATGCCCTCGCCGCCGCTCGTGCCCACCACCTCGCAGGTGAGAAGTCGCCACGGACGCGGTTGGACTTTTTAACCTTTTGTTATTTAGTGCGATGTTTCCGACGCTTATGAGTGAAAAACGTAATTCCACGGTTAGAATAATTGACAGGCCATATATGGTGACATGCTGCTGCTTTATAAATGTGCTTCTTCAGAACTTGAGATGAAGATACTTTGCTGTTAACTTTAAAAATGCAACATTTATTTAAAAAATGGTTTACCAGGTTTAAAAAATAAATAAGTACTCAACTATTTAATCAAAAACCATCGTTGACCAGATCGTATGGTTTCGAAGATTCAGCCAAAAACATGGAAAAAAGTTGTCATGTATGAAAAATTATCGAGGATCACGTTAACAGTTTCAAACGAAATATGATCAAGTTTAACATATCCAAAGAACAGACACATAGGCGGTAAAGTTTAGTTATTGAGAACCAGATCGCCGAGCACTATACATTTGGTTATGTGGCCCCTTAAGGAGGGATCTTGCTTTAGACACTTATTTTTTGAGGGTTTCGAGTGAATGTGTTCCTGTGTCAGGGGGCGGTGGTGTCGCCGGGCGGGCGCGTCAGCAAGGACCAGTTCCGGTCGCACAGCCTGCCGCTGGGCGCGCAGCTCAACGCCGACTGGTCGGTCAGCGCGCCGGCGCCCGCGCACGACGCCGCCGCCGCCGCCGCCGCGCAGAGGCACACGGCCAGGGTGAGTGAGGACCCAGACTTGTATATTATTTCAAAGTTGCAGCAAATAATCATACATCGTATTCTATCGTTGATGGATTAAAGCTGACTAAAAAACCGGCCAAGTGCGAGTCGAACTCGCGCACGTAGGGTTCCGTACCACTATACGTCTAAATAAATGTTTTTCTTTATTCTTTATTATATTGGAGTTGATTGAATGAAAGGTAAAATGCGGTTTACGATTTATAACGTATTAAAAAAAAACTAATCATTAGATCTCGTTCAAACCAATTTTCGGTGGAAGTTTGCATGGTAATGTACATCATATATTATTTTTACATTTATCATTCCCTTATTTTAGAAGTTACGGGGGAGGGACACACATTTGTCTCTCGCGCAAACTATTCAGTTTAGATTTTTTTTTTATTAGAAACCTCAATATCATTTTTGAAGACCTATCCATAGATAACCCACACGTATGGGTTTGATGAAAAAAATAATTGAGTTTCAGTTCTAAGTATGGGGAACCCCAAAAAAATATTGTTTTTTTTCTATTTTTGTATGAAAATCTTAATGCGGTTCACGGAATACATCTACTTACAAAGGAGAATGCCCACCGCCCATACAAGGAAATGCCTGAGATGTACAAGAACCAATGATACATTAAAATACGCTAAAAAAATTGAGGTTTCTGAAACTACTTCAAAAATGATTTGAAAACTTGGGATTTTGCTATTATTAAGATTTTTTTTACAATGAAAGAGGTTATGTTGACTTAAAAAAACGACTATAGATGTCGCTCAGATCTATGTGAATGTTAAAATATAAGAACGACATAGATGACACTATCGTGTATATAATAAAAATGTGAGATAGGGTTTCGAAAAGACTACAACTAGGCGGCGGCTAGGTTTACAGTGGACTAAACGTATCAATCAACAATCAATACTTTCAACAGCGCGAAATCTAAGGCTCCATCGTAAAAAAATCTCACGATGGCGAAACAATACACAACAGAAACGTCACTATGTCTTCTTTTTATTTTTCTTCACCAATGTCAAGTTTGGTGAGTACGTCATTATGTCAAAACAACTAAAAAGGAGGTAGACAGAAAAAGGCAATTTCATGCCTACTAGTACCTACTTCATCTTTTTGTTGCCAGTGGTGTATATGTATCATACTTTTAGACTCCCAATACGATCATTCATATATTTAACTGTGACCTGTTTTGTTCGCTAAGACAAACGAGCGACAATTGTCATGCATAAATAAAACTTTTTACGTGAGTGATAGCAGAAAATCATCATTATTTGTTTTGTTATAAAGTGGCAACTCGACGTAACGAAAGATAAAACCGTACCGGCAGCGGATGTTCCAGTAATATACTAATTAATTAGTGTTTGTTTCTCCGGAGTTCTACAGACTTCTATTTAATCTGTTTAGTTATAATCAATTACGACATTTTTTTTGAAATATGGGACATCTTTGTACATTCCAGGAATTATATGGGCATTCTCCTTTCCATAGTATAGCTCTTATAGTTACGGAATAAAGTGTCTGTGACATACGGACGGACAGACATGACGAATCTATAAGGGTTCCGTTTTTTGCCATTTGGCTACGGAACCCTAAAAAAAAGCAATATAGTAAAAACAAAATGTAATGCAATTTTCCGACCAAATACGATCTCGTGTGTTTATTCACGACATCTGTTCCAACTTAGCTACTTAACGTCCTCCAACTTAGCAACCAATAGACCTCTGACATGTTTTGTTATCTGTTGAATAATATCGTTCATTTTGAATATTTGGACAGGCGCGTGAGTTAAACACGAACACGCTGCGCATCCGCTCGCACTCGTCGTCGGGTGGCGCGCTGGAGGGCGCGGCGAGCGGGGCGACGAGCGGCGCGACAAGCGGTGCGACGAGCAGTAGCGGCCGTCGGCCGCCGCCGCTCTGCAGCGTCGCCTCGGAGCCGGCGCTGCCGCAAGCCAGCGTCATGCTGGCGCAGCTGCTGAGCGCGCAGCACTGTCAGTTTACTTTTTATTCCGCAATGTATACTTAGATTGCCTTGACTCCGCCAATCTAGTATTATTATTATTATTGAAGTAAGTAATATAATAAAAATGCGCGTGGAAAGGCTCTGTGTTCAATATTGGTCCAAGAGACGATGCAAGTGAGATGTGTGTGGCTTACAGTTTCTATACAAAAGGCGATAGGTAACATTTATCTCCCCTTAAATTTATATGGCAAGTTTTTATCAGTTACGCGATTTAAGCGTCGCCAAACAATCATCCTAAAGCTGAAAGTAGGTAAGTACTAGATTTCTAGGTTTGACTAACGATATTTTTTTAACGTTTAAGTTTAGAGAGTTGAGATGTAAATTGGAATAGAACTTTTTTCTTCTACAGCTCAGAGCCTGTACAAACTGAGCAGTACCGCCGACGAGGACCCCAAGTCCCCACTGCGCCGCGGCCAGCCGTCGCCCATCGGCAGTGACGTCATGTCTCCCCACCAGGTCAGCAACCTTACTCGGTGCATCTATATCACTTATCGCCGCGATAACATCGCAGGTATCACACATCTAATACAGTTTCAAGGTTGTAGCCTAAATACTATAAAATAAGTCAACCAATAATAAACTGTCGACACGTCAATGGACAGGTTTTATCATTACGATTCTGATACTTATTTTTAAACAAGTTTCGTATAGCAACTGCGTGTCTGCGTTGAAATTCTGCACGAAATGTTGATATTGATTGACCTATAAACTTTATAAACGATATTTAATTGCTGGCCAAGGATCAAGGTCCGATCCGATATTCACAATAAGCCAATTTAAGAAGTTATTACCCGACTGCGGCAAACCCCAAAAGGAGGGATAAAAAAAAAAAAGAAATAAAAGATGTTTATTCAGTAAGTAGGCCGCACGGGCACTTTTACACGTCAAAATCTAAGGGTTATGTGTTTGACTTGTATATATCCGATTCAATGTCCGCTCGTAACTACTAAACGGTTGAACCGATTTTGATATAAAATCATACATGGGTAGATTTCCCATGATACATTTCATAGGATATATTAAAATTATTTAAATGTGAAATTGGCGAAATAAATAAATGATGATAAGTAACATTACTTTGACGACATTATGCAAACAGCAGTTGGGTTTTCTTGAGGCTTGAATAATTTTATAATGGCTTGGACGGACGAACTCGAGTACAGGTTTTCTTTAAGATCAGAACCCGGAAAGATGTTCAATAAAGGGGTCCGTCGCTGTTATTATAACCAAAAACACTAAGCAAAACAACTATGATAACTTTTAAACAATTATACAGTTCTTATTTCCTAAACGGTTCCCCAAATCTAATAAACTAATAATGTTCGCATTGTTGTGTTTCGGGGTGGGTGTAATTTAGCGAATAGACTGTGAATAGAAGAAACGTGTAGAAGAAAAAAAAGCGGACCTAACTTAAAATGCGATTCACACCAGCTAATGATCTCTTCTTTTTCATTTTAGGTACCTATGCTTTAGTCTGATTGTTGTCTTTTTTATACTTTTTTTATACGGCAGCTATAAATTGATAATTATTATCTTGAGAGGTTGATAATAGTCTGCACTTGTTGTTATCACTTTGTATTACTTAGCTGAAAATTTAGATTTCTTGTTAAAAGGGCACAAGTGCACAGTTTTGTTAATTGCTAAGAGGGAAATTATCTTTTAGCAAAATAAAGAAATATTTGTCATATAAACGTCCGTTTTCTACTACAAACACATGAAATATTGCATTTAATGTCATAGACTTTAACCAAGGCCAGCCACAACTGACAGTTTGGCGACGAGATATTCATTAAAATGCAGAAAGAGACAAACGGGGTTCGAAGTTCAGGTTGGCATACGCGACTTACCTGCACATGTAGTTGCCATTTAATGGCGAGCCAAGGAAAATAAAAATAATATTTCTTCGTCCCTAGAAACAAAAAGTAACACTTTAGCTTACGAATCCCTATTAATGTTATAAATGCGATAGTATTTGTTAAAAGGGAGGAAGGATATAAAAAACAAAACGATGTATTGCTAACTCGCGACCCGCTTCGCTTCGGTTTATGTGAGTTTACTGTAACACCGTGACAAATTATCTAACTGATGTTCAAAACCAAACTAAAATGTTTTGCGTGATGTTAGCGGTTTGAGTTGTTTGTTCTATAGAAAGTAAAGGTTGCGTGTGTGTGGTTGTGTAGAGCCTGTCGCCGCCGGCGTCGCCGGGCTCGCCGCGCGGCTCCCCGCGCGAGCCGCGGCGCACGCACATGCACGCGGAGCAGAAGCGCCGCTACAACATCAAGAACGGGTTCGACACGCTGCAGGCGCTCATCCCGCACCTCAACGCCAACCCCTCCGCCAAGGTACCGGTCCGCAGGAGGCATGGGCTTCTAACAACCATTCAGTGTCGCGGTACCACTAACTATAAAAAACATTGCCAGTGATACGATGCGCGGCAATAATAATACTTTATCATCATTAAAAAAATAATAATAATAATATGAGTAGCTGAATACATTGTTTTCAGTCATCGCTCTTATCGGGCGTCATCAGATACTGACTTGGGTTTGGTTTTTTAAATCACTTAACCCGAGGTCTGCAAAGTGACATATTACGACACTTGTAAATAACGATCTATACGCATTTCGCAGCGAGCGATAACGAAAATCCTTTGTATTATTTTACAGATAAGCAAAGCCGCCATGCTGCAAAAAGGCGCAGAGTACATAAAACAGCTAAAAGCCGAACGGGACCAAATCAAAGAAGAGATGGAAAGTTTGCGGCAACAAATCGAATGTTTGAACAACTCCATCTCGTAAGTTATTAAAAGTTTGATACCGATCAACTAGAAGTTAAGATAACGATATCTGTTTATACTAATCAGTAGTCTGATGCAACGCCACAACACAAATAATGCTGAATACGCAGCGGTGGTTTTCATTAATCGACTTTACTTACACATAAAGGTGTGTTTTTCTTTTCTTTTCAAATGAACGTTGAAATGATTACTTTGACGATGCAGTCAGTAATGTACAGTCAAGGAATTAAATTCGCACCCACCTTAGTTCCTAAGTCAATCTAACATTCAACGGCAATAAAGTTGAGTTTCCTGTCAATGACAATGACATTTCAAGCAGATTTTCTTTGAAATGGGTAACAAATTAACGTCCGTGACCGTATTATCTGCCCCCCCCCCATTGTCCCCTTTATCGTCGTGTGCCCTGTGTTTTCTTATTAGCGGTAGGTAGTCGGTAGATGCATTCTCGTGTCGTGACTCGTGACGTTAAAGGGTCGTCCTCACTGAGAGCATTCCCGTGTAATGAGCCGATCTAGATGTGATTCATATCTTTATACTGGCAAATCAGTAATTCAGTTCAATCAGACATTCTATTTTCTATTCTATTGTTATATCTTAGTAACACTTGCTTCAAGCTCATGGGCGACTCTTAAACTGGTGTCCCATAGTACTCTAATCAGTGAGAGGGACAGTTGTTTCATAACTATTTTAGCTGCAGATCTGTAGGGACAACCAATGAATGTTTAATGTGTACGTTGCCACCCGACTTATAGATGAAATCAAATATTTTATTTTAATCGTCTTTGCATAATAATAATATAGTGTTAGTAAATTAAATTATAAATTAAGAGGATTTTGAAACTAAAAATCACAAAACAAAGTGCGAAAACGTATCTCTTCCGTTAAACCTCGTCCGATAAATGAATATGAATATAAATATGAATACGATTTTTCCAATTTTTGTGTATGTTGTAGATATCATGAAAAACTATGTCTGTACGTTTTCCTTTCCAAGAAAATATTTCTAAGAACAAAACAAATTTAAAAAACAAAAATCAGAAACGTCCAGGCCTATGTCTTTATAATAACTACAATATATTAAAAATCGTGAAAATTGGACTGGAAACGTTTTCGTCCGTAGCTAAATCTGTATGGTTTTTTTTTAAAGCTACGCGATTTTCGCGGCGCCTCAAAATCCTCTTAAACCTAGTATTAGCAATGTTGTCACGGAACACATAACTAATGTAACTTACTTGGCGTTATACATATGCTTTATAAGCATGAGTGACGTTATGTTGTGCGTGTGCAGCAACTGCCACTCGCTGCTGCCGGCGACGGGCGCGCCGGTGTCGCGCGCGCGCGCCGGCCGCCTGCGCGAGATGTTCGCGCGGCACGTCGCCACGCGCACCATGCACACCTGGAAGTACTGGCTCGTATCCTTTGCAACATAAAATATCACTACAATACTATACTAATACTAGCGCTATACCAATCCGCACTTACGTACAATTTCATCCTAACAGACCTCGGTTGGAACGGCAATATATAGATGTGACAATAGATTGAACAGAGAAAGGTTCTTAAAAAATAATTTTATTTAAGCCTACTTCATTAGGCAATTTTAGTTTCAAGAGTCCCAAGTAGATGTGCCGCGTCAATGTAAATGCCTAGACCTCGGAATATACGGGCAAATTTAATGACAGCTAGGGATCGCCTATATCGATAAACTCAATTATCGATACTTTACCATATACTAGTGATCGTCCTCAGCATTGTTGTATTATTCTTTTTTTTGCTCCTACTATTTCCCCAGAAATTGAAAAGATGTTTAGCCACCTGAAATATGAAATGGGACAGTAATTCTGAAATACACAGTGAGGAAAAAAATATTATGATAATGAGTAAAGGTGCAAAAATCCTTTAAAAATAAAGAATAACCAGAATTATGTTGCTACTTTGTTTCATTTGCATACTCTCAATAAAAACATTTTTTTACAAATAAAGCTTGAAGCAATCACTAGTATATGGGAAAAGCATCGATAATTGTGATTAGGCGATCTCTAGCTGTCATTTAATTTTGAGGTCTGTAATGTCTATGGGTCTCAGATCCCGCTTACCATCAGATGGCCTGAGCCCGTTTGCCTTCTCGTTACTATAAAAAACGCAACAGTCAGCCGTGTAATGTCGAGATAGGGATGACAACATTAAATCAGTTTAACATTTATTAAAATCGAGTACCGACTGAAATTCGAATCGGTCCCTGTTAGAATATTTCAAAGGTGTCTCGACCCGGATTTTTTAATTTAATAAAACTATTTGTGTGATATGAGCAATTTGGAAGCGTTACGTTTTATAACACGTGGGATTAGTGAATAGTTTCCTTAGCCAGGTTGTCTAGTTTAGCGTGGTGTGCGCGGCGCTGGTGGACTCGTTCAGCGCGTGCGTGTCGTGCGGCAGCGGCGCCGACCTGGTGCGCACCACGCTGCTGTGGGCCGAGCAGCACTGCTCGCTCGTCGAGATGCGCCCAGGTACCTCGCACGCACCTACCAACACGCTCTAATTTACTAACACGCACGCTCCCACAAACCCATTTGCACACGATCATTTCCAAAATACCCACTTTTATCGCAACTCATAACGTATTTCAAAGGAAACTGTAACTTTATAGGATTTTTATAAATCAAACCTAACCTAACCTAACCTAGCCTAGCTACACGTAAGATATTTAAGAAATTCTGTAAAGTATACGGTTCCATAAATGTTAAGGCTACCCAATAATGATGTTAGCAAAGTAATCATGTCCAAAAAAAAAAGGGAAACAACGGGCTCTCTGTATGGATCTCGTTTTACTTCGGTTCGCAGCGGTACTGAACTCTCTGCGCGTGCTGTGCACGAGCACGGACATCCTGTCGACGCCGGAGCGCCTGGCCGACGAGGCGCGCGCCGCGGCCGCCGCGGGCGCCGGCGTCAAGGCCGAGCCCACCTAGCGCCGCGACCCGCCCCTACACACACACACACACACACACAACTACACTTACAAACTTATCTCTGAATAAGGTAAATCACGCTCCGACTAGCCCTATATCAGTACCTGAGACGTCTGCTGACCGTTTATGTTCTGCTTGAGAGAATCAAATATGACAAAAGAGTCACTCGTTATTCATATTTCTACATTTGTTATTGAATACAGAAATTTGATACTTAACTTTTCCCTAACTTTCTCTTGCCTTTTCGTTTTCCGAATTCCAACCAAAACGCTTGGAGTTGCATCATATGTGTACCGCTTTGTACACGAAGCCTCGAGTTTTCGATGCGATATTTGCCCTGTACTTATCAGAGCCTGATTCGTTGATTAATTAGTTTCTGAAACTTTTCTTATCAAATCGTCACTAATCGCTTTTAATTAACTCTCACTATTTCCCCGTAATTGCGTAATTAACTCTCTGCTGTTTTAACAGACCTCAGACGAATTCTTGTAAAAGGCATTTATATTTCTCTTAGCCATTTAAAAGTTCTTCATGATTTCGGATAAATCCCAATATTTAGTATATCTAACCGACTTCAGAGAAAGAAGATTATTATTATCCCCAGTATACTATTAACACAATAAAAACATGATGATGGCGACGATTGAAACAATAAGCAAGGGCAAGACGAAAACTATGTGAGATGTCACTGATATTGTATTAACGAAGGAGAGCTTCGCGGTTCTTCGCCGGCTGTATTGTACTTCCATATAATCAAGAGTCGGAAAAACGACTGTCATTTCAAAAGCTTAACCCTGTTCTATACAGTAGATCAAAAGTATACTAGATATTTTGTATAAAGGTGGCAAGAAATAATATAAAAAATAATATCTTACTGTACAGAACAGTATTACGTTTTAGAAACGACGAGCGTTTTTATCGACCATTGAGTGTTATGTAGTGTTCATATCTACCTGCGTCAATTGGGATTTAAGACAAGTAAGTAATGTTTTATGTATGTAACACGCCTGTAGCGGGCCAGACTTTAGTCCAGTCGAAGACAAACAAGGCAACATTACTACGGCTTGTGATAACGATCTCTTTAACTTTTGTACGCATTGAAGGTTGTATCTACTAGGTAAAGATGATAGGCAGGGTCCATCTGCACAGACCCTTACTAAAATGCAAAAATGTCAGATATCTCACGAATGTTCATACTGTTTCAAATTTGTTAGAACTGTGCATTTTAAAATGCCCCAGTCGTCAAGATTCGTCAGCGGATTATTATAGCGGGCTCCTCACGATAAGTAGGTTCATACATACATACATTTTACGTCGAGTGTAACATCTTGACACCTGGGGCACACGCAATTTGGCGGCATAGTTATTAATAAAACATGAATACTGAACATTTCAGCATAAAATGATCAGGATTTTAATAAAAAGGGCTCGACCTAGATTCTTATGGATCAATTTTTGTGATAACGAAGTGTCTTTTGTTTCTTATAATGTGTAGACAATATTGAAATTCGATGCACCTAAACCTTATGCTGGCAGGAATGCAAGGACGTGAAATATTTTGGTGTTCACTTTAAAAAATGAATAGAAATTGTACAACGCACAAAATAGATGTATGCTTACTAAGCCAATAATTAGGATTTGTATAAAGCCTAACATTAAGGTACTTAATTTTTTAAGTTCAGGAATGATGATGGGCGATCGAAAAGAGACGTTTTGTTTGTTGGACACTCAGTTTCAGCGGGTTCACACTGTCGTGGCGGTGGCCTTAATGTTTCCAAGATTCATAAGCCAATTGTAAAGTTTTAAATGTATTAACGAATGTATTTGTAAACGAGTGGGTCTGAACTCGTTTTATTTGGCAGCTCGAGATTTCCAGGCTTTCACGTTGTAAGTCTTGTATTGTAGACTATTCGCAAATGAAATTACGCTCGAATAACATTCAACTTAGAGTGTACATGATTATATGTATATATTTGAACCGTGTGGCGTAAATCTAGTGCCTTTATCTAATATTTCATCATGCAGCAAAGCATAAAAATGTTTTGATGTTCTCTTTACCAAAGATGTAGTTGTTTTCAGAGATGTGTTATATGTAATGACTAAAGATGATGACGTCCCGAGCAGACTGCTGCTGCGTTCATGATCAGACCAGACATTCTAAACCCAGACCCGTCCTGTCCGGTGACACGTGAATACCAATTCTTATAGTGCTATAAGTAAAATGAATTTATTGATGACGTCGAGATTTGTTAAGAGTAAATTGTAAGCATATTTACGTAAGTAACTTAAGTAAATATTTTTATATGGATTGTGTGGTGACACAAATGTTTTATATCACTATATATGAATCGGTGCCAACGTAAATATTGTTGTAATTTGTTATGTAGTGATAATTTTATGAAATATCGTTGACTTCGGAGCACGACTTCGCGCGCGAGCTCCGTTGAGGAATGTGCAATTGTTTGTTGTATTGGAATACAGTTTGGAAACAAAAAGTTATGTTTTTAATAATTTATTTACCACACTTCACTCTGCCGACTCGTCACATTACGTATTTGTATTAGTCTTCAGTATTTACAATAATTCAATACTATTTGGTATAAATATTACATTATAAAAATGCTATCACTAGCATCAACATCAATCGCCATCCATAAACATAATAATATACTTAAAATGTAAATAAAACCGCATATTACACGCTTTGATATAAATAGCTTGCAGGTAAAATAACTTAGTAGCAACCAGTTCCCTTGTCTTTACTTTTACAATCTTTTCCTTTTTTATGTTTATTCAAAGCAATCGCTTTCGTCTAAAAATGTAAATACGGTTTAAATACCTATACCACACCGTTATTACCTAACCTAAATGTGGATTTTTATGCTCTGATTACAATCTGAATTGCGTAGGTACAACCCGTGAGCTCCTGAAAAAGCTTTCGGATTTGAGAAGCGTACTTCGGGTATTGACGATGACATGCGATCGTGATATGCGGTTCTGTTCTGTTATCAACTTGCAAATCATTTCGTAGTTTCCGTAAAAAGTTAGGTAAAGAATAACCATCAGTACAAAATAAACCTGACTGCAATATATTACGCTTATTTTTTGACTTTTTGTCATGATACAAATAAAACAAAATCATCATTTTCCTCCATTGTTAATTTACTTTTTACAGAAATACCCTGTTGAAATTGACTTCCCATGGAAATCAATTTCCGAAAAATAACAATTTAAATAAATAGCTAGATAAGTGGTGGTTTTAACTGCTCTATATAAATCAATGAAAACGCAACGAGCGCACTCTTCGCGTGATGGATTGCTACTAAGTCTAAAAGACAATTACCATTTTCTACTACACGAAGCCTTCCGACTTCACCCAAAACCCGAAGGTTTTTCTAAGAGCTCACGGACAATATACAAAAAGAGGCAGCATTGATTTGGAATTGGACGTAGTAAAGAGAAAAGGCACCGTGACTTGCACTCGAGTAATGAGCAGTTTGAAGTTCACGGAGCATTTAAACAACATTCAAACAATGATAGATTTATTTGACACAAAATACTGGAGAAAATGATCGGAAAATATGATGCCGGATCCTTTTTGCTGATTGATAGTTTAGAGTCTAGACTTTAGGGTCCTTAGGGTGTAGACTCTTGACCCTAAGGACCATCGGGGCATACTTAACTCCACTTCTGATTGTTTCGTGGATTGAGTCTTTACCCGACTGCGGCAAAGCTCAAAGTGTTTGGGCTTGAATATATGTCCGACTCAATGTCCGCTTGTAACTGATAAACCGATTTTAATAAATTATACGTGGTTAGATTCGTCTTAACCACGAGAGTGTCATAGGCTATATTTAAAACTACTTAAATGTGAAATAGGCGAAACAAAAAATAAAAACATGATAAAGTAACATTACTTTGACGACATTATCCAAACGGCAGTTGGGTTTTATTAAAGCTTGCTTTTCGTCAAGACTTGTTCCCTTAACTACGTCCAATTTAACTGTTATTTTAGGTTAGAGCGGGATATTATTAATATAATGACGTGTCACTATTATTGCTAGAATCTATCTACGTTGGTCCCTTCTCGATAGACATTCGAGTAGGTGTCACCGAGCCTTGTAGAAACCCAATATAATTCCACTGTCAAAGAACATGAGGGCACCGCGCACATTGGCTTACTTGGGATTTAAAAACAGATCTCGAGTGAGATCGAGCGAGACACTGGAAAGTACAGTTTTCCACCACTTGGCTGTCGTTTTGATGGTCAGCTCACGCAACATCCGTTTATTTTATAATACGGTCTGTAGCAGAATAAGAAGAGGTGTCTCATCCTGTTCGCTGTCTGTTACTTTATTTTATAAATCTCCAGACTAGTTTCGAATAGGATTGTAAGAATAGGTTTATTTAACAACGCGAAGCGCATGTCGAATGATGTTAGGCACATCAGAGTTGAGGAATGAATCGTGTGGCCAAGTGGCCATGCACCCTCGGCATTTATGACTCCGGCCGGGTTAAGAAGCCTTGATGAAGATGGAGACAAGCTTACATAGACAATTGTAAAGGATGGACAATGCAAGTTGGTCAGCATTCTTAGATCATTACTTAAATATTAATAACTCAAAGAACTTTGTAGGAAATGCAGTTTCCTAAATTCTTAAATTCGAACAACCAATGTCCCAATTTCTTGGTCTCGCAGTTCGCCATCAGAATAAGCAAATTTGGATTGTTCATCCTGTATAATGTAAAATCAGCGTCGCCACATCGGCGCAGGGCGGTGCTAGGTGTTGTGCGGTTGCGCCAGCATGTTGGCGAGCCGAGAGCCCGGCGTGGCCAGCAGCGCGGCCACGGCGCCCTGCTCGACCGCGCTGCCCGCCTCCAGCACCACGCCGCGGTCGTAGCCTCGCACCGACGACACCCGGTGCTGCGGGGATCACACCACACACTCTTAACTAGGAGTTATGTTGTAAGCCTGGATTATCTACTTCTAAAATTCTTATCTCGTCCTATAGTGCTATGTCGTTATCAAAAAAATTGTACATAGTTAAGGGCTTTAATTAAAACAAAACTTAATTGATTCCTTTGTGTAACGAAAGTTACCCGTATAGTTTGTATGACTAACTTTCGTTACACAAAGGAAGCGATCGTGATTTTGTTTTCAATAAGCCTTTAATTATGTACAATTTTTTTGATAACGGCCCGTCCGTCAAGACTTACTCCACGACTTATTTTAGCGTTGCTTGACTTCATGACTGTACCTACGTAAAATTAACTACCCGCAGTCAGGCAGTCAACAACTTAACTGTTGAACTGGTTATGACAGAGTTTTATCGTGACAACAATTAACATACTTATGTTTAACTGTACAGTCCGTGTCAGTTGAATTGCGCCAATGATCCACAAAATAAGTACTGTTTGACACCTAACGTCAAACTGTTATCGAGTGTTATTTGAAAACACATTTAATGAATAGTTATTTAATCTTAAACATAATAAGAAAGTGATGACAAATCAGTAAATTCATACAAAAAAGTACGTGATTAGATTAATATTGGTAAATTAGTTCGTTTGCTTTAGTTAACGTCTTTGCCCATTTCAATTGACACCGAGTATTTGTTGCGGCGCATTGTACCCGGCTAACCTGCTACCGTCTCTGGTTATGGCAGTTTTAGTGAGTAAATCGTGTGGTAGCTACCGCGACGGTGATTATGGTGGTGGTGGGCAGCGCGGCGGCGAGGCCGGCCAGCAGCGCGCGCTCGGCGGGCGCGTCCAGCGCGGCGCCAGGCTCGTCCAGCAGCAGCGCGCTGGCCAGCCGCGCGTGCAGCAGCGCCCGCGCCGCGCATGCGCGCGCCGCCCGCCCGCCGCTCCAGCCGCTCCTCGCCTTGCCCACGCAGCACTCTGGAACCACAACATACGATCAAATCCTGTTGTGTGCTAAAACTTACCCACTCACTGTTTCTCCAGTAATTGTTTGTAAAGAGAGATATTGAACTGATTGATACTCACTTACGTTTCAGAATAGAACTTGTAGGTAGGTAGGTAATTTGGTGTTGCATTTCAGTAAGATTATTAGGGGTTTACTATAATTTCATCAATGAGGGGATGATCTCTGTGTCGTCAGTCGTATTTCAGAAGTAATATTAAAAAGTTACTAAGAACACTTGGGTACTGCAAGGCACATAAAAGAGGCAGTTAATGATATAATTTACTGACCGTCGTCGCAGAGACGAAATAGTTTCTGATGTCTCCAAAAATGGTTTCCTGGGGTCCAATGTCTTACCAACATCTCGCTCGTTTTTTTTTTTACCACCTAATGGTGTCCCGTTAGGGGGTGCGTAACGATCGATATAAAAATATTTTCTATAATATCAGTCGATATAACGCTCATTTGATATAATAATTAAATCATATAACAACATTTAATATATTTTCATCTGGCATACAATCGAATAACATAACACTCATTTAGTATAACTATCATTTCCTTGTTATAATGAAGTTTTAGTCAATTTCTTCTAACTAGGTTAGGTTAGGTTAGATCTGTGACCATATTATTAGTAATGAAAGCCGTTAGAAATATTATTTTTTTGAATTTATGAGTATTATAGTATTTGAAATTATGCATTTTGATAATATACCAATCGTTTATTATATAAAATGAGTGATTATATCCTTTAAAATTATATCAAATGTTATTATATCAAATGAAATTATATGAATTATTTTTATACCGATCATTACACACCCCCCGTTAGGCCGTTAGTTACCTAGACCAGCGTTCTGCGAGGTGACGAAGTCGTGCAGGCCGACGGCGCGCAGCGCGAGCCAGATCTCCTGGTCGGTGTGCACGGCCAGCGGGTCGAGGTTCTCGCGCAGCGTGCCCGCGAACAGCACGGGCTCCTGCGGCAGCGTGACGACGCGGTGCCGCAGCGCGCGCAGCGGCACGCGCCGCGCGTCCTCGCCGTCCACCAGCACGCGCCCGCGCACCGCCGCGCCCTCCACCACCGCCAGCAGCAGGCTGGACTTGCCGCTGCCGCTGCGCCCGCAGATGGCGACCTGTTTAAATCAACCATTTCTGTCAGCCGTAAGTAGTGACGGCCGTTCACTACTGGACCTGGACTTGTATGTACTAGCAGCATTCCCTACGACTAATTTATCGTAATCATAGATAATTTTACTATTTATTATTTTTTAGCCCTTCTATGAACAATACAGAAAAAGAGAAAAAGATTTTGGGCATCTTTAACAATTTATAGTATTGAAATTTAAAAAAAAACAGCGCTGTTATCAAATGATATCGATACATGTTTGGTATCACTACCTATGGTAATAATTTACCACTGACTACCTTTTCACCAGGATTAATGGTCAGGTTGATGTTATGCAGTATCGGAGGCGCGCCGGGTTCTGGCTGGACGCTGACGTTCTCCAATTCTATCTTTCCATTTCTCGGCCAATTCGTTGGTATTGGACCTTAATCATAAGAAGAAACGAATCACTATCAAAATCAATTATGTGCATGAATATGTGCAAGAATGTTATGAAGAGGATTGTGGGGAGCCGCTAAAATCGCGTAGCCGTCAAAAATAATCCATTCAAATTTAGCTCCGACCGAAAATGTTTCTCACCCCCTAAATCAAATACGATTTTTACGATTTCTGAATATTTTGTAGTTATTATAAAGACCTAGGTCTGTACGTTTCTGTTTTTGTTTTTTACATTTGCTTTGTTGTAAGTAATATTTTCTTGGAAAGGAAAACGTACAGACATAGTTTTTCATGTCATGATATCTACAACATATTCAAAAATCGTAAAAATCTAAGGGGAAAGAAACGTTTTCGCCTTTTGTATGGAGATTTTTAGCTTCACAATCCTCTTAAAGAGAATAGTAAATATCAATTGAGCTGCCTTATTCTTACTTTGTATAGGTACTAAACCACTTCACTGATAAGAAATTGTGCTTTTTTGGAATCGGGGCTAAATATGTAGTTCTTTGCAACAATGAGTGCATGCATCGCGTTAGTACGCTTCACGCGGTGTAGGTGCGGGCCTCACAGTCGTCGCGGTAGTCCTCAGTGGCCTGCGCGGCGAGCGCGCTCGCCCGCTGCAGCGCGGCCAGCTGCAGATGCAGGTCGGCGCGGCCCTTGGCCAGGTGCGCCAGGAAGGCCGGCAGCAGCAGCGCGTACGCGCCCGCCAGCCCGGCCGCCGCCGCGCCGCCGCCCCACAGCGCCGCGCCCAACGACACGCACACGCTCGCGGCGCCTACTAAATCCTGCAATTTCTCAAACCGTCAACTCTCTGCTTGCTTGCTCTTATCTACCTACAACTTTTTGACCGCGATTGCGTCTGCCCAGAAGTTGCCGCTTTTAACTTGGAAAGTTAAAACTATGTTGTATTAAATTTAAAAAAGTCTAGTCTAGTCGTTAAATCATAAAGTACCGTCATACAAATAAACTAACTTTCGCATTTAACTTTTAATATTAGTAAGGATAAGAAAGTTGACAGGGTGTTGTTTAGCGGTGTCCTACGAGAAAAACTCACGGCGCCACTGACATGTCTGAAATTTGAGAAGTGGATGGTTAGTAGACGACCATCCATTAGTGTTACCAGAGTCAGCCCCAGCCACCGGTTAGCGGCGTTGAGCAACAGAAGTGAGTTGTGGTTGTCGTCGAGCTTGGCGAGGAAAGCGCTGCGCATGCGTGGCTGCAGGCGCCCCGCGCGCACTGTGCCGCCCCCCGCGCTCGTCTGCATCGCCAGCGATACCACAGCTGCAGCGCTGCACGCTTCGCTGCGGTGGAGCTCCCTAGAACCATAAACCAATGTTGAACCACACGTTCTTTATAGTAAGAATACCAAGAAATAACTGAACAGAACACCGAAAAGCCTTTCCTCCTTGTGTTCTCTTAGAGCTCTGCTGAACAACATATCGAACAGCAAATGTATTTTATATGAATTGGATGCTTCTGGCAATGAATACGTAAACATTGCATCGACCATACGTTGCGAGTCTACCAGCAGCGCCAACCCAGCACTGCAGCGGGTTTATTGCTGTCGGAAGCATCCACGAACATAATACGTAATCACACAGCTCATACCTGGCATTGCGCAGGTAGACGGACTGGAGACCGAGGTAGAGCACGACGGCCGGGAGCAGCGCCAGCAGCGCCCAGGGCGTCACCAACGCGTTCACTAGCAGCGCCGCGCCGCACAGGAGCGCCAACTGCACCCAGCGGCTCACTGCTATTGGCAGTTTCTGTCACCAACAGACATTTATATATGGTTACACCTTAGAATAATAACACATAGAATGATAGTTTCCTACAGCCAACCCGTCAAAAATGTCGCACAAAATGGATTCATGTGGGCGTAATCAACGCGTACTAACACACGACAACACGCACACAAGTAAACAAATAATGTTGCTAGCGGATTACATTTCCCCCTAAACTAGGGTTTTTTTTTCATATTATCATTTTTGTTAAATTCGATCATTTTTTGTATTTACTTAGTAATAATACAAACGTTTATTAACACTTATGTAATAAGAAAATGTTTTGTCTCTTTCTAATTCGCATAAAATATCATATTTTAAGTAGGTAGTTTAAATGTTCTAAGGTACTTTTTTGGCCGGTGGTTTTTTGGCGGACTAAAATTCAATTTATCCAGGGACACCCAGTATATACTCGCAATCACCTTAGTAGGAACCACGTCCCGACGTAGTCTGCACAAGCCACCTTTAGTAAGATATTTGTCTGTGTCATTAAAATGTACAGAACATGTTTTTGTCCTCCTAGACGGCTTCCACCAGATTTCATTTCGATTAAGCCTAATTTTTTCAATCCAACGTGCGGCAATAATCGGATTAGAAGGAAATCTTGAACGAGAAAAACAAGTAATTCAATTCGTATCACAGAATATCACAAAATAGAACAAGTACTTACTATAACAATTTAGGGGGAAAAATTTCGTTATAATGGCAACATTTTCATGTAATGTCGTTAGAAAATAATTTAATATTTTAGTGAATGTTTTACGTAAAACAACAAGTCAAAACATATTACTTACACGTGGAATGTTATTTTATAGTGTTTATTTTCTTGGTCTGAAGTGTTGTGGCACCCATTAACAATACAAATCGTCATAATCAATAAAAATCCGGGAGCTGTTGACGCTGTGTGACGTGATTGCGACTGACAGGCGGCGATCGCCGAGTACACCAGAATGGTGTAGTTTAAGTCTGACGGTTTTGGTGCGCGGACTAGGTTTCTATGTGTTATTATTCTACACCTCCTAGTTAAAAATTAAAATGCTCTATATTCCGTCACTTCATTGGTATGCTGCCATTTTTCATCTGGAGGTACCTAAGCATTTCGCTAAAATATTTTTAAAGTCTTTAATCCTGGCATTCCTTGATACACCAACACATTCAACGCCATGGTTGGCAAAACGTGGGTGTATTTCTACGTTGTTTTACGCGTCATACATATTCCGTCGTAAAAGGATAACCAGGGTCCGGGGTAGATAGTTACGTAGCAGTCGACTGTGGTAGGTCCGAGAGTGTCAATGGGTGTGCGTGCTTTAAGTATAACTAATCGTCCGCATTCGTTCGGATAAAGGTCCTGCAACTCATGTAAGCCCACCTTGTCTATAACAGCCATGTCCGCCCCGAAGCGTTGCAGCGCGATACCGGGTGGCAAAGCGGCCGCCGGCGCGGCGTGCAGGGCGGCGTGCAGCATGCGCTCGTGCAGAGCACGCCGCGCCGCCGCGCCCGCGCACGCGCACGCCGCCTGCGCAGCGCCAGCCGCACACGCGCCTATTGCCGACCACCACGCGTACGTGCGGACTGTGTGCCACATCTGAAAAGTTCCATAATTTGACTTTTCTATGGTTAACGGAATGGAGAGAGAAATGCTTTAACGAGGAGTTTATAATATTTGTTAAAAAGAAAGCGCGCAAACCTGTTCGTCTGTGAGCGCAGAGCCAGCGTCGGCGCTGTAGCCGAGCCAGCAGTCGGCGGCCAGCGCGCAGCCCTGCGCCGCCGCTGCCGCCGCGCCGTACGCCGCGCCCCACCAGCCGCACGCGCGCGCGTACTCCCACCACACCGCGCACTGCGAATGGAACCTCACTTAGCAGACACAGCACAAATTGTAACGTCTATCCAAATCAGCGCGGCTTCTACAATAACGTATTATTATTTCCTTATTATAATTATGTATAATACGTATTTATAATTATGTACCTCGCTAACGGTGTCGTCTTGTTCTATTTCGTCCTTTGTAGGATTGTCTGGAACTGTAAGTGTCACCTCGACTCCGTTCGAACCCGTCGAGAGACATGAAGTCTCAAGTGTTTCATTATGCGTTCCTAAAAAAAGTGGGTTTTCACTACAATTGTTTGAAATAATGCGTAACCCACGACTTTCAATAGATACGTACCATTTGCTTGAGTTTCCTCGGCAGGTGCTTCCGAATCAGAGCTTATTAATCGACGCAGAGTTCGCGGAGTCCACCTGCAAACAGTAATATTTTTTTCATCACACTTGCTCGTAAATGGTGTTATTCCATGCCTGTATACAGAAGGACAATAGCCTAAATTGTTCCCGCGGGAATTATGGCGAGTTTGTCATCCCTAGGGAGTAATGACTTTCTTTTTAAAATTTGCAACTCTTTCGTACATCATTTCTGACTAAGGAGGTTTAATTTTCAACCAAAAATTAAATCGGTTTCTAATTTCATCTTTAAAAATTAGCTATAGACTAACTTACATTACACAAAACCTTCATTAAACTTCATTATTTTTATACCTATTTCAAGTTTATATCAACATTTATCATTAATTTTAGTAATTATACATTTTTATCAAATTGGCTAAATCTGGCTCGAATCCAGGTCGAAACTAAACGCAGTTATTATCTGTGGTAGAGGTCACAAAAAAAATATCGTTTCTGTTTACGTTCCCGTTCGTCAAAAGTTATTTCTTTATATTTTGCAGAGTTAAAGTGTTTTCTCTTTGTTTTTTTTCCTCGCAAATGTGATGAAAACCATTGTGTGTATCACAGGCAGTAAGGGGATTACTAACTCGAGTCATTAAAAGCCCTCCGCCTTCGGCGTCGGGCTTCTAACACTCTCGTTAGTAATTCCCTTCATACTACCCTTGATGCACAATGTACTATTTCATCACGCGTGCTCGTAAATAGTGTCCTAACATGCTAGAAAAATCGACCGTAAATCCAAAATAATACCCGCGGGCCTTTTTTTTACCATTACGCCCTATCGTACGTAAAACCTTTTTTTTAAATATAATGCGTGGACTCAAACTATCATTATACGTCAGGACCCCAATTCTTGTGCCATAAGATATGAAATTTCATTCGAGATGAAATGTCAGTTGCATACAATTTTCTAAAAATCTCTCGACTGTCACTAGAATCGGACTCCTGAACACGTTTCACATTATATGTGGTAAGTCATAGTCAAATGATGTAGTCTGTCGAAGTGCCGATAATTATAATTTACAAGTACTGATAAAAATTGTGCGATTCAAAGAAAATAATTAAATAAGTTAAAAATATGATATTTTTCTGATTTTATTTTTTTCCTCGCAATTGTGATGAAAAACATTGTATGTTACACGGGTGGTAAAGGAATTACAAAGCTCGAGTCATTAAAGACCTCAGCCTTCGGTTTCGGACTTCTAACAAACTCTCGTTTGTAATTCTGCCTTTACCACCCTTAATACACAATGTACTATTACGGGCTGGAAAAGGCTAATTAACACGATAAATAACAGCAAACGCAAGACTGTTTCGCATTGCCAACCCTGAGTACTTGAGTGCCATTTATTTACAGTGTGACAATGACAAGAACCATGATTTCGACGAGTCGATAATCTATGGAACATTTAAGGTCGTTGTAACGAATTTTATAACGCGGTTAACCACACAATATAGAACGACTATAATCGATAGGCTCCATGTCTCTTTGTCCTTTTGGTAACTACCTGCCCAGAGTGCGATTTGCCCGCGGCCTCCGCAGCAGCCGCCGCAGTAGACTGGCCTCCCGTTTTAGCGCCGCGCTTGATTCGTCAGCACTTACAGCGCGTCGCACGTCTCTTCGCCATCTGAAAGATTGATTATTAGCTCTACTTCAGGGAGGTACTAAACGGCATTAAAGTGAACTTAACAATAGGTTACTTGTAATGATGCATAGCGGGCGGTGGGGAGGAGAACTGCCTCGACAGCGCTGGTCGTTGACGGGTGGTCGACCGTCGCCAACTCCCGCCGGTGAATGTTGGCACTTCAGCTAGAAGGTGCGCTCCGGTCACTTCACTGATGCCCACCTAGTTAGCAGTCGTTAAGATTCAATATAGAGAAGCAAATAATAAGATTTTCGAAAAAATGTTTTTATCCTTGTTACCGAGGTATCGTCAGACATGCTCCTAAGGAACTTGGCCCGGCTGAGAGCCCTGACGAGACGCGAGCGTTCGCGCGCCGTGCCGCCGGGCGGGCCTGCGCCGCCGCGAGCTGCTGCCGCTCGCGCCTCGGCCGCCAGTCGCGCCCACTGCGCCAGCGCAGCCGCGCTGTCGCTCGGCCGACCGAAGCCAGACACGCGCCCGTCTTCCATTGCGATAACCTGCAATCCCACCAATCGCGATAATAATAGAAACCATTATTAATCAGACAAATATTTAATGTAGTACTTATTATTACTGCATCTCCATATGCCTACATAGGCCTGAAGCATCCTCAAGTGCCTGCTGTAATTTAGATTCCTATAAGCGGTATCAGTAAGCTTCAATTTAGAAAATGACCAAATGGACGGTAGTGGATTTTGGGGGTTCACGAATGTTATACCAAATTAATAATTATCATCAGGCAATCTATATCATTTTTACCCGACTGCGGCAAAGCCCAATAGGTAAACTAGCTTTTCGTTAGACTTGTACAAACGTTCTTTCAAAATGAAAGTTTGTAACAAAATGATACGTTTGTCAAACGTATTTTTGGTTCAAATAAACGGACCCTGGATTTATGATCGGCAGACTGACTCAGCGGGAGGTAGGTATACTCAGAATGCGACAGTCAGTTGCGTCTCATATCGCAAGCCGCCTACGAAAAGCTACCGTAGGTATTAGTGAGAAGTCCTACCAGGTCAGCGTAGTGCAGCAGCTCGAGGCGATTAGTAGCGAGTAGCACAGTGGCGCCAGCGCGCGCGGCGGGCACGAGCGCGCGCGCCACGACATGCCGCGCCAGCGCCGCGTCCAGCGCGCCCAGCGGCTCGTCCAGCGCCAGCAGCCGCGCGCCGGCGTACAGCGCGCGCGCCAGCGCCACGCGCACGCGCTGACCGCCCGACAGCGGCGCGCCCGCGCTCCCCAGGTGGGTCGCGTCGCCTTCTACACACGTGCGTACGTAACGTGTAACGTATTTTTCAACACACTTGCTCAAAACGACCTTTTTATTCCACCGATTTTTGGCTCATAAACCTAGATATTAAACACGCGTGCTTTTTCAGTATATTACGCACAAGTGCCTTTAGTTTATTAACCCAAACAATTTACATTTGTAGCCTAGTACCAAGTTGTAAGTACGAAGAAGAAGCGATATAATTTTGTCGGGTTATACCTTTTTTTTTTCTTAGCAACAAACAGTTTTTATGCGGCAAATAACATTATCTACATATTTATTTCAATAAATTGGTGAAATCAGCTTTATTACTAAAAAATAACTCAATTTCATTAAAATCATTTAAATTTTTCTGTAATTTGTATTTTAAACATGAATTATTACATTTTAAATTTGGCTGTTGGCCGATCTCGTTCGCGCCTTAGCCTTGCGCGCGCATCGGTATCGCGGCAAGAAAAAAAAAACAACGCGCCAGCCGCCATTTTTCGTAAATAATTGACGGCTGTGACGAAGATAGTTTGGATTAATTATTGTGAAGTTTAATATTAACAAAAATGTCTTCTTTAAGTAAAGAAAATGAAGAGTCTTGTTTTTTTTTCGCAAGTGTGTTGAAAAACGTCGTATGTAACACGTGTGCCTGTGACCATAACATACGCGGCTTTCTTGTGGCGCACTCGCTTGTCGCTCGTGCGCACACAATAGCGCCTTGTATACAATGGTCAACTTAGCACACTTGTATCATAATGTACTATTGTGACAAAAGAAAACGTACTAAGTGCCATTGGGACCCGCGCACTGGGGCAACCTCTCTAATTTCAGTTTACTTTATTCAAAAATGTATTATTATATTCGTACAAATGAAATTTAACGAGAGTGAAACACTCCGTCGTAAAGGATTCGAGCAGAAAATTGTATGTAGGTAGTTATCTATATTTTGATATTAATTATTTTTTTGTTTATGTGACGATTGATATTTTCCTTTTAGGTAATTGTGTGTGTCAGTGACGAGGTCAAGTGTGTTTTAGGTTGTTTTTATATTTTTATTTGTAAAACAAACGCAGTAAAACGCACATAGGTAGTTACTTTCTAAACCTTAAACAAAACATTCGTCCTACTCGTCAACAGTTTCCACTAAGACATGTGTGGTGTGGTGGCGATACCCAGTCAAACGCTTTTAAGAAGCTGGAAGTAATATAGGTACGTGGATAATGTGGAGAAAATCTATGAAATAAGATGAAGTAACAGGTACCGGGTAATAGCTGCAGGTCCGGGCGCAGGCCGGCGGCGCGCAGCACGCGCGCGTACCGGCGCGGGCACCAGGCGCGCTCCAGCACGATGTTGGCGCGCACCGAGCCCTCCAGCAGCCACGGCGGCTGCCCCGCGTACCACGTCGAGCAGTTGCTGGAACACCCTCACCATCATTCATTAATTATGTCAGTATCTCAAAAGCAACAAGAATGAACTAATTCTCCATTAAAAGTTATTCGGTGCTGTCTTAGATTATTTTAGTAGGTATAAACACTTAGTCGCCTGTCTCAGGAACCAATCACGTCTACTTAGTCGTGATAGTTTTTCTTTTAAATTCGTTATAATATGCACTTTCATTGAAGATATTTTTCTGATTTTTAGCTGTACTTAGTCACTTGACTGTAACAAAAATGAGTTTATTTTTAAAGATTTTATTTTACTTACTACTTTGTTGGCGTGACTGAAATTACAGCTTTCTAGTACTAAGAGTCTCTGAGCTAGGCTGCGGACATGGGGAAACTATAAGGGTTCCTAGTTTGACTACGGAACCCTAAAACCCTTTTTTAAACTCCAAAACAACTTGTCTGACCGAAAAAGAAATGTTTTACCTATAGGTATGTTCAAAACTGTAGAATTATGTTCGATAACCATATTTTGCAGGGTTCCGTACCGTCAAACGGGGGAAAATGAGACTGGTGTGTTAAATAGGACAAAATGTAGGGTAACCTTTGATGACTTGTCATGGCGACATCGTTAGAGATATTCACGTCTATTTGCTGTCAACTCAACCGCAATAACAACACGTTCACACAGGTAAGGCAAAAAGACTTAACTAAGAACTATGTTTTTTTTGCCCGGGAATTTGAAAATCGTCTGATTTTCCGGGTACAGTCGTACCCGTGGTGGGGAGCCAAACGGGACTCTATTTATATGCCTACGCCGTCCGTCCGACCGACCTAACTTTAATGAACTGTATCTTTTGAACCGTAATAGATAGATGGTTTTTTTTTTCCCAAATATGGGTTATTACGGCGAAACCCTGAAAAAAAAACAAATACTGAAAAATGGTTAAGTGCGAGTTGGTCACGGGCTGATTAGATGCGAAATCGAAATGAACTTTTTACTGCGGTTACTAAAATTTTGTGTTGTGGATAGCTTATTTTTTTCAAAGTACCTTACCTACTACCTACATAAATGTACCTAATTCCTTCATATTTCACGCGAGATTCCACATAACACACACCACACCACGTCACACCACAGGACTAACGTCCAAATCCTGATAAAAAATGTATGAACCGTAAGAGAAACTGATAGTTATGTTCTAATACGATCGAATGTGCAGCCAATATCGGCTAGCGGAGCATTAGTCAGTGTGTTGCCTTTTAGAGTAGGTAGTAGGTACCTATAAATCTATGCAATGATATGATGTACACGTACCAACAGACTTCGCCTCGTACGATATACATTTCTCCCAAAGCACAAGAAAGAAACGAGGTCTTGCCGGATCCTGTTGCACCGACGACCATAATTAGATTTCCTAAAAAAAATACAAGATGTGTTTACAACATAACCATTTAAAGTTGTGTGAACAAACGTCGATAAAGGGATTATACCTGCAGGAATGTCTAGGTGGTCAACTTCTAAGACCGTGTCATTTTCCATTCCCCAGGTAAATGCCGCATTTCTAAATTTCACCAGAACCTCTTGTTTATCTGGGGCGGGGGTTAATGTGTCGTCGTCAGAATACTGATCACTATTCGGGTCGTCGGTGTTAGCTGCGTCTATTACATTGTTACTGAGTGAATCATCTTCCGGCTTATCATCAACAAAAGCATTATTAAATTTGTCAGACTTCTTTCTTTGACAAAATACGTCGTTATCTGCTTCTCTGACATTATTAGACTCAGGGCGATCTAAATATTTCTGTATTCTCTCAGTGCTGACCTGAAAAAGCCACAATCACCTTCATTCACTGGTAGTGCAAGTTCATCGCGAATGTTTATAATAACAGAAATTCAGCAATCATGCGTATCGTCTTACCGTAGCCTGAATCACCATGAGCACAGTCACCGGCAGGATGAGCAGCGGCACCGCCAGCTGGTTGAACAGCGCCAGGCCGGTGAAGATGTTCACCGCTGTGAACGTGCTGCTATTGTCGAGGAAGTAGTACACCGTGAAAGTGATCACTGTTACCAATATCGTGGACACTTGGGTTGTAAATGCTGAAAAAAGTAATTGTCGCCGATGTACCTTTCTTTTTGTAATTAAGTAAAAAACACCTCCAATAAATTTATACTTACTTAGAAAACTCCAACAAATAGACTCTTTATTCAAATGTTGTAATTCGACTTCTCTAAGGTTAAGGATTTTTTCAAGAAACAGATCTTCCCATACATAAAGCTTAATAACCTGCATTCCTTGCAATATTTCCGTAAGTTTAGAAATTCTGTGATCGGTACATTTTGAAATCTTGCTAGCATTGTCTGATAATTTCTTTCCTATGAAGAACTGTAAGGGAGAGATGAACAATATGCTTGCAGCTGATCCTATTATGGCGCTTACTCCCAATTTTGTATACAACAAATATAAAATAACAGCCACCTGCAATACCGAAAGTTTATGTAAAGTTTATTAGTTTATAAAAACAGGAGGCTGGCCAAGTTGCATTCTTGGTAAGCTTATTCGATTATAATTATCCGTTAAAATGTCATGTATGAAATGTTACACATGACAATTTACGTCAAATCCTATATTTCAATTGCTGCTTTCGTAAGTAGTCGTTAACGTTCACAGAATGCAACTTGTCAAGGCCCACTAAGCTTCTATTCACCTTCAGTGGTATAGCCCAGGTGTAGTGGCAAACCCATACACAGGACATGACGTTGTAGGTGTCCTGGGACACCAGGTTAGCGAGCAGGCCGGACTGCGCGGTGGGCTCGGGCGCCAGCAGCGGCTCGTCCTCGTCGGCCGCCGCCGCGTCCCTCGCCCACGGCGCCAGTCGCATGCATTTGTCGAACACCATTCCCTGTTCATGTCAAAATTGATAGCTAAAACACACTCCACATTGAGAGCTAAAACACACTCCACTATGACTCGTAATCATAAAAAATATTAGGTATAAGAGCTTTTATTACGAACGAGCAATGATCGGTGATACAAGCTTTGCACTTACTTGTAAAGCAGTCTTTAACCGTGTCCCTTCAATGGTCACTAAATGAGTGGAGTTTTGTGACAAGAAGCCTTGGATAATCAGCGCTAAAGTGACTATGAAGAGCATGATATAACCGTTACTTAATAATTCTTGAACGGTCACTGGGGCGTTGAGGTCATAGTTCTGCTCGGGCTCCTGTATGTATTGCATTATGACGGCCAGGCCCACGGGCGGCACTACGCCTATTAAGTCGCCGAACAGTTTAAATACTCCAGCAATATAAAAATTTGGCCAAACCATGCGAGTATAGCATCTCCAAATACTGGATGAAGTATTATTTTCTATTTTAATTGTCTGAAATAGAAAAAAAAAACTTGCTTGGTTTCCGATTAGACTCACGACGAGAAAAGTAGTATAAATAATTGCAATTCGACACAAACCTTTTGTCTATAATAAATCTCCTTGAGCTTAGTATAATGTCTCAGCGAGCGTTCTGCTTCGGGGAGTTCTCCTAAATCATCTTGTTCAAGCGGTGAATCATACCCTTTGCGCAATAAGGAGTTGAGCCAGTAAAACGAAATCTTCGAGTAGAAGTGGCTGTCGTGGTGCCTGTATGCTACATCGATTGAATTATCTGTTGACGATTTGCGATTATGCTGAAATCGTTTCGTTACCTAAAAAAAGTCGAAATCAAATGGTTACCATGAGTGTAGCCTATAAAAACGGCATTAACTTCGTTTAATAACATAACACGCGCGGGGTTACTGACTGAGGGGTTCTGAAGTGCATTACTGGGCCACCCTAAGAGGAGACTAATGGGCTGCAAGTAGGTATTAAAGGATTGAGTAGCTAAGAAGCCGGCGCCGCTAAAGAGCGACTCCGTGGCGGCCGTCTGGCGGCTCCCGCGCTACGGCCCAACACGCGAGCTACGTTAAATGTCTGCGGATAATACGCCGCCCGTTCGTTGACACGTTAATAGGTTACGCTACGATAGTTAATCATACGAATGTCCGTTACATTTCTGTTACTTACACTACATTATTGATTAAATTACAGTAATGAATAAAGCATTTAATGTAGAACCAAATAGATATAATAGTTTACAGCCCCAACAAGCCAAAATTGGCAATAATGCTTTGCCTCTTGATTTAAACTAAATTATAGGACAGCGGAAACACCCTTGAGTATAAATTTAATTCACCAAAATATTCAAGGTTTTTCCAGCAAAGAACTAGAAATAGGGTTGTTCTTAGATAATGAAAATGTACAAATAATGTGCATTACTGAACATTGGCTTAGACAAGATCAATTAATTTTTGATTTTTTAAATTTTAAATTAGTAAGTTATTTTGCCAGGAAAAGTGCCATTCATGGCGGCTCTTTTATAATTATTAAAAGTACTCTTAAATCCAAAGAAAGAAAGGATATTGTAAAGCAATCGATAGAAAGGATTGTAGAAATTTCATGCGCAGAAATAGAAAGTTATATAATAATATGTGTTTACAGACCACCATTGGCTGATTTTTGCACATTTGAATCCACTATGGAACATGTGTTAAAATTAGCATGTAATAGCCAGAAGCATGTTATAGTTTGTGGAGATTTTAATATTAACTTACTTGAAAAGTCAAATAATACCACTAGGTTACTAAGTTTATTTAAATCTTTTAATTTAGGTAATCTGTTCTTTGAACCCACTCGGATAGGTGTTAGTAGTGCAACTTGCTTAGATAATATTTTTTGTAACTGCGATTGTTTGGATAAAGAAATATTTAATTGTTTTAATTCTGACCATAGTGGTCAGAAGGCATCTTTCATCTCGGATTTTTATCAAAAACCTCACACAATAACTTACCGACCTATAACTAGTAATCGTTTGAAATTATTCAAAAATAAAGTTCAGAGTAATCTTTCAGTGTTACCTTTTTCACAGAATGAATGTAATAGTATTTATAAAGACTTGTTTGGCGTAATTCTACATCAATTTAACAACAATTTTAAAATTAAAACTATTACTAGGTCGAAAACCAGATTTAGTGAATGGGCTACTGCAGGCATTCATAAAAGTAGAAATAGGCTTTATGACCTATATAGAGAGAGGGAGGACAATAAGAATGCTGATTTCCTAAATTATGTTAAGAAATATTCAAGGACCTTTAAGCAAGTTTGTTTAACTGCTAAGGCATTTTTTCTTAGTCTTAAACTCAAATCATCTGAGAACAAGGTAAAAACTGTATGGAATATTATAAATAGAGAAACGGGAAAATCAAAAACTCGTGATAATCAAGTCACCCTGAACACAGGTAGCCATCCAATCACGTCAAATAAAGATGTTGCATTAGCATTCGAAGATTATTTTTCCAACATGGCAATTAATACTACGAAATGTCTTAAATCATCCGCGGTTGAAGCTCAATCATTACTTTGCACTAATGTCAGTAAATGTAATATAAACTTTGAATTCAGCCCTGTAAATTCAGATTCAATAGTAAAGATATTTAAATCGCTTAGTTTAAAAAAGACTGAAGATTTGTGGGGCACATCAGTTAAAGTGCTCTTTCATATCATAGATGTAATTGCACCCCATCTAGCATTAATTTACAATAATTGCATATCAGAGGGGATCTTTCCAGATCTCATGAAATATAGTAAAGTCATACCTCTTTTTAAATCAGGCGAGATGAGTGATATAACGAACTTCCGTCCCATTTCCATACTACCAGTTTTAAGTAAAGTCTTTGAGAAACTAATGCTGAAGGATATGTTAGGTCACTTTAACAGAAATAAACTACTTAGCAATAACCAGTTTGGCTTTACAAGAGGTCGATCAACAATTGATGCGGCATCGGTACTCATTAAATATATATATAACAGTTGGGAAACATCTTGCGACGCAATAGGAATATTTTGTGATCTTTCTAAAGCTTTTGATTGCGTGGAACATATGACCCTTATTTTAAAATTAGAACATTATGGATTGTCCAATAAAGCTTTAAGCCTTATGTCTTCTTATCTAAGTGATAGAACTCAAACAGTTGTTGTAAACAAAACGCAATCTGTTGGAGCTACAGTGAAAATAGGTGTGCCTCAAGGCTCTATTTTAGGTCCTTTTTTATTTTTGGTTTACATAAATGACTTACCACCAATAGTAGATGAACTTTGCGATATTGTACTTTTTGCTGATGATACTTCACTAATTTTCAAGGTAGATAGAAAAACCGTAGACTACAGTAGGATAAACGCCACTCTAGTTAAAGTACATAATTGGTTTATTAGTAACAACTTGCTACTAAATGCCAAGAAAACTAAATGTGTTAGGTTCGCTTTGCCTAATGTTAAACCGGTAGATTCTAGTATTTTTCTAAATAACGAGTGTTTGCTAATGGTAGATAGGGCGGTTTTCCTAGGCATAACAATAGATAAAAATTTGCAATGGAGTCCCCACATAGCTGCACTGGCAGGTAAACTAAGTTCGGCAGCTTACGCCGTTAGGAAAATTAGACAGCTAACTAATGTTGAGACAGCTCGCTTAGTTTATTATAGTTATTTTCATAGTGTTATGTCTTATGGTATTCTGGTTTGGGGTAAGGCAGCTGACATACAAACTATATTTGTGTTACAAAAAAGGGCCATTCGTTCTATTTATAATTTAAATTCCCGTGACTCATTAAGAGAACTTTTTAAAGAAACTAATATCTTAACTGTAGCGTCTCAATTTATTTACGAGAATATTATTTATGTTATTAAGAATTTAGATTCGTTCACCAAAAACTCAGATATACATAATTTAAATACTAGAAATAAAAATAAAATAGCTATTCGAAAATTCCGTGTCCGTAAAGTATATAAATCATTTGTTGGTCAATGCATTCATTTCTATAATAAATTACCTGAAGTAGTTTTAAAGTTACCCTTTCCAGCACTTAAAAAATATTTGAAAAGGTCGTTAATGTCTAAAGCGTATTATAGGGTCGAGGACTATCTAACAGACAAAAATGCATGGCATACACCCGAAACTTAGTCAATAGTCATTTGTTCAAATGCAAAGGCTTTATCCTGCTTTTTCTTGTCTGGGGGACACCGTTGATGCAGGAAAACATATCGAAACTTTTATGTGGTCATCTTGCACCATCTCATATACACATATATAAGTAGGTAGTTGTAGTTATTTTATTTTATTCTTTTCTATCTTTCTCTCCCGTAAGATTTTTGGCATGTTTTCCTGCTGAACTACTGTTATTTGATATTATATTTAATTTAATACTTGTAGCTTTATATAATGCTAGATTAAGTTGTACATACCATTGTAATATGCAATATGAAATAAGTTTAAAAAATGACTGACTGCTGAGTTTCTTGCGGCGTTTCTTCTCAGCAGTGGTCTCCTCTTGGGAAGCGCTGGTAGTATCTTGACGTGTAAAAGTGCCCGAGCGGCCTACTTACTAAATAAATTTCTTTTTTTTTTTTATCTTATCATACGAGACGCCAGGACTATCTACACTTCTATAAGAATTTACACATAGATTCAAGTTGAACTTAATCAACAAACCCATTTAGCGTTTAGATACCTACTCGCTTGCTAAGTTACATCCTAAACCGATAAGCAGCGTAATGCTATTGAAGGGATGATAGCGCGAGTCCCTGTAATTGTAAGCCTAAGTTGTAACTAATCCAGGACGCTGAGTGGGCGCAGCCCGAGCGATGCGATGCTAAGTGGTGGGCTCGCAACTTCTGTCCCAGCACCTACTAAGTACCTATTGCTTATTTGGCTGTGAGCAATTAGTTACTTATTAAATAAGTTGACTACGGACGTACGTGATGGCTACTATGTATAATTTTAAAGATTTTCAAACCTATGAAAATTACGAAGCGCGTGCAATTTTGGACGCTGTGGTTTAAATAAGTCCACAATAGCGAATGAGATGAAACTCGTCATTTTAATAAAAACATAGGTAGTTTAGTTATTATACAGCGTATAGGTATGTTAAATTAAGTGATGGTAAAAGTGAAGTCATTTTCAAACCAATATTTAGATATTCAATTTACACAATAGGTACGAGTACAGTCAGTTTGATATAGCATAAATAAAGTCTAGGCTTGTTAAAATATGCCATTCACCTCCTTATTTCATTTTTTGTTTACATAATGTCATGTCAGTGCCAGTGCTCTGAGTGGGGTATATTTTGTACCCAGACGTGTAGTGTAGCTAAGTACGTACCTACGTGATTCTACATTATAATGTCGAGTATAATTAAACGTGGAAAAGAAATTAAACATAATTTACGGATGTTAATCAAGAGCGGGCATGCGTAAAGCGTATCGTGTATCGTGTTTGTTTTAATCACCGCAGCGACTAGCACATAAGTAGGATAGTCCGAAGTGTTGACCGTCAACGGCCGACGAGATTACATTTGTCGCGATATAAATCGTACTTTGCATACTAAACACCAAATAGCCGCACACACGCGCCGGCGACTTGCCTCCTTGGTTTTAATGTAGGTAATGTATGTAAGTATAACAATAAGAGGGCTATAAAATCCGCTCATAATAAATGTGGGACTTATACTACGAATGCGTATTCAGAATGGCGGCCTGCAACGAAGTGTACATTTGATGTGCATAATAAATGAACGCGAGCGATAGGGTGTTATTAGGTCAATGGTGGTCGGAAGGAGCGGCGGTAGGATGTGTGCCATCCGCGTTTCAAACGTGGCGTAGACATTCCTCTGCGCTACAGCTCTAAATGATATGCCAACACGCATTATAATTCTCATCAAGCCATTATAATTCCGCTCCACTTTCGTTTATATCACATGCCTACTGATTTAAATTTTACCTGTTGAGTCACAACGATGCGCACCTTAGGAACACGTTTATTTCCGTTATTTTATTAAGATCGTTCGTTGTTGGACCGTGTAATACTTTGCTAATAAACAGCTTGCATAATAAAGAGTGAATTAAATCTAGTACAAATTACCTCATCATAGAAACAAATGCAATCCACTCCAGAAATTATTAACGCCATGAGCATGCAGACTGGGTGAATATAGATTGCTACGTGATTGAGAGACGGTCCAGTTTGAAGGTGTAGCCAGAAGATAGCCGCCTCGGAGGCGGCTGTGAGTAGGAAGTATATGGCGAGGTAGAGAAGCGAGGCGGCGGAGCGGCGCGCGTGGAGCGCCACGTGCAGCGCGGCGGCAGCCAGGCTCGCCAGGGGCGCCAGCAGCGCGCCCGCCAGCGGCGCCGCGGGGGCCGGCCGCAGCGCGCCCGCTGCTGCACCCAGGGCCTGAGCTGCACCCAGCACCAGGCTTGCCACGCCTCGGATATTCTGCCCCCGCCATTTTTTAATGGTCCTGCTGAGCAGACGATAATATCAAATATTTTAAAATGAATTAGGTACCGTTTATCAGAATATATATCTAGTACCTGGAAGACCGAGCTACGCTCTGGTTGAAACGGTTTTTCCCGAAGATGACAACTTGACAGATAGATTTTTCACTCCCGTAAACCCTATATACCTACCTACAAATATAGCTCGTTTAAAAGTATATCATAGGATATCGTTGGGTAAGTCTAGCAAGTCTATGAAAACGTGTCTCATTTTGCAGTAGGTAGACTTTATTATGAGCGACTTTAAATTTGTTGTTTTCCTATTATGACAAATTACTTAATTGATAGGATTACATTGGTGACTCAATAATTAAAGTCTGTGACGGCATAGCGAGCGCTGCCAGTAGTAGGTACAATGGCGCCGAACATTTACTCTCTCGCATACTGGAATTGTAAACTACCGGTCCCTGTTATGGATTTACAAATGAGGGCACTTTAATGTTGACACATTTTTGAGCGAAATCATACACAAGGGCGCATCCAATGATTTGACAGGTTCAATGTCCAAGCAAAATAGGATTAGGTATTTTGGAAAACTGAGGATTCCCATCATCAACAAAGATCGGGGTGAGTTTACAATCGCAATAAAAGAAACCTACCGATTGATGGACGGTTTCGCGCAGCAGCAGATGAGCGCGGCTGAAGTAGTTGCGCAGTAGACGTGCAGCGCGTGCAGCGCGGCGGCAAGCGCGCGCACGGCGCACGCGCTGTCGCCGCTCGCGCACACCGCCTCCATGCCCGCGCTGCCCACAGAACTCTTACCTAATATGAAAAATGGGAAAATACTTAGTGCCATCGTGACTTGGTGGAAACGGGGAGGCTGACAATAAAACCACATAAACCTGATGTGGGGCTCTTGAAATCGTTAAAAAAAGATATAAAATTACCTATTTAGTAAAGTAGGCCGGACGGGCACTTTACAGTCCAAAAATCTACCTGCGCTTCCCAAGAGAAGACCACTGCTGAGAACGCCGAAGAAACTCAACAGTCAGTATTTTTTTTACTATTGCTTATGGCAATGATGATAGTTAACCTAGCATTATACAAAACATTAATATTTAAAAAAAACATATATAGTTCAGCAGGAAAACGCTTCAAAACTCAGAAATATCACAAGAGCAAATAAATAATAACGATGTTCGATACATAAGGGCAGATATTTGTGTGATGAGCAAGAATATTTGTTTCTGAGTCATGGATGTTTTCTATGTATTTAAGTATATATTTCTCTATATAAGTATTTATATCGTTGTCTAGTACCCATAGTACAAGCCTAGAGCTTAGTTTGGGACTAGGTCAATTGGTGTGACATTGTCCCCTGATATTTATTATTATTATTTATTCTCTTATAAAAATCAACCTCTCTTATAAAAACTCTAAAACTATAGACCGGTAACTTTACTCGTAATTCCCATTTTCTCAAAGTTTTTTGAGCGTATTATGTTGAAAAGACTTTAAATCTTTTCCAACAAGCATTCTATTATAGTGAATGAATAAAATGGCTTCGTTTTCGTCATCGTTCAACTAATTTAGCAATCTATCAACTTCTAAAAACTATGTACAGTTGCATAGATAATAGAGTTTTCATCACACTTGCTCGTAAATGGTGTTATTCCATGCCTGTATACAGAAGGACAATGGCCTAAATTGTTCCCGCGGGAATTATGGCGAGTTTGTCATCCCTAGGGAGTAATGACTTTCTTTTTAAAATTTGCAACTCTTTCGTACATCATTTCTGACTAAGGAGGTTTAATTTTCAGCCAAAAATTAAATCGGTTTCTAATTTCATCTTTAAAAATTAGCTATAGACTAACTTACATTACACAAAACCTATACGCTTCATTAAACTTCATTATTTTTATACCTATTTCAAGTTTATATCAACATTTATCATTAATTTTAGTAATTATACATTTTTATCAAATTGGCTAAATCTGGCTCGAATCCAGGTCGAAACTAAACGCAGTTATTATCTGTGGTAGAGGTCACAAAAAAAATATCGTTTCCATTTACGTTCCCGTTCGTCAAAAGTTATTTCTTTATATTTTGCAGAGTTAAAGTGTTTTTTCCTCGCAAATGTGATGAAAACCATTGTGTGTATCACAGGCAGTAAGGGGATTACTAACTCGAGTCATTAAAAGCCCTCCGCCTTCGGCGTCGGGCTTCTAACACTCTCGTTAGTAATTCCCTTCATACTACCCTTGATGCACAATGTACTATTACGTATCAGCAGTCCTAACCGGTGTCATTTGACTGTGTCAATCATAACATACTCATCAACAAACTTGAACTTTATGGTGTAAGAGGCATTGCAATCGACAGGATAAAATCATTCCTACTAAATCGAGAACAATGTACAGAACTAAATAGCTTATGCACACTTAGTAAGGAAATTAAATCATATAGATCCGAATTCAGAGCAAACAACAGAGGAGTCCCACAGGGTAGTATATTAGGACCACTACTTTTTCTCTTTTATATTAATGATCAACCGAATCATATCGAGGACCAAATGGTCCTATTTGCTGATGACAGTACTTCTATAATAAAATGTAACCACTGAGAAAAATATGAAAATAACATTAATAGTACACTTACCAATATTATACAATGTTTAGAACTCAATGATTTAAATATCAATCTATTAAAAATAAATGGTTTTATTTTCGGATGACAGTACAGCAATATTTATTGGAGAAAATTTAGAGACATGCCAGGCCGACATAAACAAATCACTTGAGGTTGAGGTAATATAAGAGGCAAGATAATTGCTTTGCTTAATTCTAATATCTTAAATATAAACTTAGAAAAAACTAAATTGATGAACTTTAAATAAATAGCCCAGAGTCCGTAATTATACAGTAGAATACCCGAACGAATAATTCATGACACGGATACATCACAATTCTTAAGACTAATTGAAGACAATAAACTGACATGGAAAAATCAAATTAAATGTAGGTATTTGCACAAAACTAAATGAATTTTCATATGCCTTATACAAGCTAAATAAAGTAGTCAATGAACCGGCAGTGCTCACCGCATACCATGCTTACGTTACATCGACTCTTAGGGTTCGGTATGATATTCTGCGGAAGTTCTACAGATAGAGAAAGTGTACTTAGGGCTCAGAAAAAATGCATAAAATCTGTATGCAATATTAAACTAACTGATTAATGTAGACCATATTTCACCAAATTAAAAATACTGACCCTTCCTTGTCGGTATATTTTTGAGTGTAATATTACTTGTGAAGTGTAGCAGTAGTCGATTCCCCACTTTTAATAGTTTACGCCAGCGAGGGAAAATAGACACCAAATATTTTTAGACCGCCCTTTTTACTGTCAAAATGCATTTTTGGGATGGCACCAAAGCTTATTAATAAACTACCAAAATAAATCCTAGAATTAGACGACAAAAGAGACTAAAAAAAATGTTTCACATCTTAGTAAATAAGGCTTATTATTCTTTAAATGATATCTAATTTGAAATTTAATTTTTAAATCTTTCTTTTTCTCATTTGTTTTTATTATTTTCTGTAAATTGTTTTTTTATTGTTATTAATATTACTTTAATGATCACCTGACATCTCTAAAATTTAAGTAGTTACCAAAATACCATGTCGCTAGCTGCATGTCAATATGCTAGCTATTTGTATGCCTGTATGGTGATACATAGTGCACAAACTCTTATCATCAACATCTTATTGATAACCTATATGTTTATACAAATTATAATATTATTATTTTTTGATTTTATTTCATTCAGGTACTTAGCTATATGTTTTTATGACTAAGTTATTAATAAGTTTTAATTATGCTATTGAGTACGTTAGCGAAAATGGAGAAAATTGAACTGCGCGCCGTTATCAAATACTTATGTTTTAATATTTTTTTTACGGACCAGGTCAATTTAGATTTGCGGGATACTTTAGGGTCTAATGATCCTCCGCATTCGACAGTCACACGTTGGTGTGCCGAATTTAGACGTGGAATTACATCGAGCATTTTTTTTTTAAAGATATACATAGTGTATTATGCTAACTATGTCGAATAATAAAATGACATTTAATAAAAGTTGTTTATAACATACTCATTCTCACTTTTTATTGAACGCCCCTCGTAGGTAAGTAGTAACCTTTAAACATCAACGACCTTTAGTAATTTTAAAGAGCTGAAAATGGCAGTTAACTTTAAAACTACGTCGGGTAGGCAATTATTATAATGTAGAATAGAAATTAATGCATTGACCTACTAATGACACGTATAGACACTAAAATTACGTATAGGTATCAGAATTCTTCATAACATAAAAGTCTTGGTTCTTAATAATATCAATAAATTGTGACGCTTCTGTAACAAATATAAAACAATAAATAAGTATCAGTATCAGGGGACAATGTCACACCAATTGACCTAGCCCTAAGTTCTAGGTAATGATATAATTAAATACGTAGCAATAATCCGTGACTCAAGAACAAATATTCGCGCTCATCACACAAATGTCTCCCCTTACTGGGATTTGAACCCAGAACCACTAGTTTTGTAGGCATCGACACTACCAACTAGGCCAACGCATCGTCCTTCTCCAACTTCGTTAAATATAGTACTTACTTACCCTAAAGGAATCACGTCACGGGAGTTAAAGTAATATTATTTATATATGTAGAATGAATGGCCCCTTTTTTCCCGCTCCCACTTATCTAGTCACCTATTAATCTATGTAACTTTGCTTCCTTGCGAAACACACAATTTTATATAAGTAGGTAGGTACATATTATAAACTTACAAGTGTCGCGTACTGCTGGGTCCCTCTTGCTACGGTCAGGATCCTATTCAATTTTAACATTCATTTCGCTGGATGCATTAAGCAGCACTTGGACTATTACTATATTAATATTAACTGTTATATTTAAATTATTATACCATTACAAGTCAGTTGACTTTCCTAGAAGAAAACCTATACCTGCTGCCTATATTTATTGACTGTAGGTACATAGTGAATAGACTAAAGATCTAATAAATAAAATATAGTCGTCTCCCGACAGTGTCATCAATCAGTCATCAAATAGGCACTCAAATTGTTATTTATTCGGAGGTTTTCTTATTTTAGTTATTTAGTTGTGTCGTGCTGCTCATGCTCTTTCGGGGAAGCCGCGTTTAGGCGTTAGTGTGACGTTATTTATTTTATTTATTACCGATCCTGAACCGCGCTTGCGGTCGCGCGTACTCGTTGATATTACATTTTATTTCGAAACCCATTTTAATTTTACTTAAAATGGGATTGTATAGGGTACGGTCTGAGTGTGACGTAAGTAGTACGTCAATTGTATTATACTTAACAAACTTTTTCCGTTTCCTCAACGGGGTTTACAAGCTCAATGTTAACCCAGACCGAGTATTAAAAGAACCCAGAAGCGCCTGTCGCTAGCGTTAATTAACGATTATTTTACACGAAGGCACATGATGCTCTCGAATGATACGTAGTGGCTTCGAATGGCTCGTGCCGTGCCATGTTGTTGCCATTAGAGATGGCCCTCCGTCCTGGTCCTGGTCTGGATAGTCTTGAGGAATCATCAAAGCCTTGGACTAATAAATAACCCTTCTTGGCAGTTGGGTAAAAAAGGGGCGCAGTCATCACTAATTAACCATTAGCTATCAAGCTATCATCAACTGTGGCAACTTGACCTTCCTGTGACCACGGTACCAATGACCTAGCAACGGTTATTTTCTGTGATGCAAAAAATCCTCTTTTCAACACATACCTACCTACTAACTAACTAGGTATATTCCGTTTGGTTTGACCTGTGGGTCTGACCGTAAACATTTGTAAAGGTAAATTTAGCGAGACAAATATCAATTACGAGAGGAAGGTCTGTAATAAAAAGTTAAGCTATACTGTAACTGTTGTTTTATCCTAGCGCGCTTCTACATCTGCAGGATTAAGGAAATTAATATTTAAAAAAAAAAAAATCTACGTAAATAGTTTTAATTGTGCGTTGTCTGTGAGACAACAACGAAACCGTAATAATGAAAAAAAAGAAAATATAAATATATTTTTATCGATAACGGTAGGTTCCTACGGATGATAAAGTTATATTCATCGTTATCAATTCATCATGTCCGCCGAAAAACAACTAGGTACTACTGGTCATAGACATTTCCTGAATATCGGCATAACAACAAAAAAACGTGAACAAAATTAATTATGGCATACCTTGAAATACAGTGGAGCATTCGTCATCTTTTCTTTGGACATTGACAGTAATGGATTAAAGTAATGTATCCAAATCTTTAATTATATTTTTAAATGTTAAAGTTAAGTGGTACCTAAGTTAAGTTTAATTGGGACACATCTTAAAATATAAATATGAACATAAGTAGAAAAGTAACCGAAATTAAATTTATATACTTAAATCAGAATATCTGGGGTTAACCCCCCCGGTAAACCCAAACAGTTCTCAGAAAGTTTGTTCAGTGACTACGTATAATGCCTGCTCTTCACTCTCGCGCGAGTCGACACGAACGCGAGGCCGAGATACATTGATGTTATAACAAAGGTTTTACAGTCCGTCTCGTATTTAAAGACGGCAGTGTATCTCGGCCTCGCGTCGACGCGCGCGAGAGTGAAGTGCAGGCATAAGGAAAGAGGTCTCAGATTTGTTAAGTTTTTAATATTTTATCTGAAGTCAAACCAAAGGCGATACAAGGAACAAGGGTGCAGTCTGGCGAATACTTGTAAGTGTAACCCAACTGGGTCTCGGACAGTCATGGCATGGGTACCAAAATTGCATGCTAAGTCGGTTAACCAAATCAGATAACTACCTACTTAAGATGCAGAGTGCGGCGTCACCTGTCAGTGTATACATAAGGAGTTCGAAACAGCAACCACTATAATATACCTAACTGCTCGCGTGCCCTCTAATTGCCATGAAAAAAAAAAACACAAGGCATATTTCGTTATAAAAAATATGTTTCTTGGGAATCGTTAAATAGCAAGTAACAGATTGCTAAGTGAAGAGCTACAACAGCAACTGACAATGGACTTGTACCTAAAGCGATTCTTCAACTTGTCATTAACTAGCGTGACAAAGTTAACGGTGGGAAAATCAATAGCGGATCCAAAGAGAGAGGCGGACGTAACTGTTAATTACTGTGTGAAAATATCACATCAATGATCAAATTTATGCCTTCTCGTACATCTAGTAACTAAGACTCTGTAATAAGCCTTCCACTGCTCGTGTAACATTGTGTTTGTCTGTCTGACAGGAACACTCGGCGCATGAAACATGCCGGTTTTTAGGGTTCCGTAGTCAAACTAGGAACCTTTATAGTTTCGCCATGACCGTCCGTCCGTCTGCAGCTTACCTCAGAGACTATTAGTTCTACAAAGCTGTAATTTGGCATAAATATACATAGTAGTCACGCCGACTAATATGTAGGTATATATTCATGCCAAATTACAGCTTTCTACAACTAAGGGTCTCTGAGCTAAGCTGCGGACGGACGGACGGTCATGGCGAAACTATCATCATCATTCATCATTTCAGCCCACATCCACCCACTGCAGGGTAAAGGCCTCTTCATTTCCACGCCATTTTTCCCGGTCTCGTGCTAACGCCATCCATCCTTTCCCAACTGTCTGCCAAATGTCATCAGACCAACGAGCTGGTGGCCTGCCCACTGATCTGTGACCTAATCTCGGCCACCACTCTGTTAGCGAAACTATAAGAGTACCTAATTTGACAACGGAACCCTGAAAAGGTAAGGGCATGTCCGACCATGCTAGGGGTAGGATTCCGACGCCGTTAAAACTGTCTCGAAAAGCAACAAGTATGAATTAATTGAATTAAGGTCCCGCTAGTCAACATGAACCCTATAGGTTCGCCATGTTCAAAGACTGTTGGTAGGTACAACGAATCTGTAATGGGGCATGTCACACCTGCACATTTAAATTACGCCGACACAAGTACAAAATATAATCTTGAAGATTTTTTTTCGGGTATTTCTCGTTACATGTAGTACCTAAAACAAAGATAATAATAATAAAAATGCTATAGGTAATATCGAGTGAAGTATCATTCGATATTTCTTAATCGGGTCTTAAAAATCATTGCACAATTATTATTGTCAATTTATAGATTTGGGGGACCGTTTAGGCAATGTAGAACTCGAAAAGTGTCATTCTCACTAGATATGAACCTTGGACTTGGAACCTTTATGGTGAGACTTCCGTCTGTCTGTCCATTTGTATGTCACTAACAGGACGAAAAACCTACCATCTTAAAAAATACGTTATGGTTTTATGGATCTTTTCTAACAAAAAATAACCTTTAAATCCACAATCCACCTGCGCTCGATTCGGATCCGTCGTGAGCTCGAGAGGAAACATATAGATAACTTGTCCACCCTTTAAATTATCCTCTTTAACTTGAACCTCTTCACAATTCTTGTTACAAAACTTTGTACTTAATGCCCCTTAATCGCCATTAGTACTTCTCCGGTAATTTTGGACCCTTCCGTCAAACAAAGTGTTATCTCTTCTTGACTTTTCACCCCGACTTTCCTCCGTTTGATCTGGGTGCCATTACTGCGGATCAAACTCTTAGGTTGCTGAAATCCATTAAAACGAAAGCAAAGCAGTTGGCGAAGATTGTCTGGTCATTGCTCCTATCCTTTCCAATTTCATTAACTTTCATTAACATTAACTTTTCTTTTGTCCACTGGCTCATTTCCTTCTTTCTATAAACTTGCTCAGGTTATTCCTCTTTCTGAATTTTCAAAACCCACCTCCTTCTCCGATTATCGTCCTATTTCTATTCTCCCTGTTCTTTCCAAAATAGTTAAGCATTTTGTAAGTTGTAAACGGTGCAGCTTTCTTAATTAACAATGTTTTTAATCCTTTCCAATCTGGTTTCCGTCCGGGACATCTTTGACCAAGGCAGGAACAGTCCTTACTGCCTTGGTCAAGGTCACAAACGTTATTCGCCACGGCATTGGAAATAAAAAACTCACTGTTCTCGTTTAACTGGATCTTAACTATGTTTTCTGTGATTTTTCTATTTGAAATGACATCTCCGCCGGTGTACCTCAAGGATGCCATGATACTTTTTCTTGCGTTAACGTAGTTTCTCTACGTGTTTAGAATCAAACTTTTATCGCTTGCGGAAAGTCTTAATATTATTTCAGCAAGTAGGTTCCTACTGCATAATCTACTGATTCAGTTAATAATCATGTGACATTATACGAGTTGGTATTTGGTAGGAAAAGCTGTTACTTACCGAGTTATCATCCTCTCTTACGGCCGCAATCATTGTCAGTTCATTAATGACGATTACGTCGTTCCTTAGTGACAAATTTTCATTCCTACACAAGTTTGAAAAAGGGACGTTATTTTGTCTAAAATGTACCTGAGTAGTACGCAGTCAGTTAAAGTACCCATTGATTAATAAACTATAAAACTAAATAAGTGTGAAAGCAAAACGGATACGAATTTATCCGGGAAAAAACGATCTGATATAGTAATTCTTTTGGGATGCTTAAAACTATGGGGCCAAGAAATGTCACGATTAAACTACAGCTCTTTTTAGGTAAAACTTTATCTGTCAGATTCCGGGGAAACCCTGGTGAGTCAGAAAAAAGTGGGAGCAGGGCTCGGATATTAGTGGTTTGTTTTTTATTGTCTTTTATTACAATAATAACATTAATAACTTACCCTAAATTATTAAGTAATTAGTTATGACATGTGGTAAGATCCGTAAGAGTATATTTGAATATTTTTGTTTGTACTCGCAAATTCGCTTCGGCCGCGTTTTAAAACAATTGTGTGGTGTAACATTGTGTTGTTTTTTAACTTCTTACCACGTAGGTACCTACCTACTTAAATGCTTACTGCCTGCACCTAGTCATTTTTTTTTGTAGGCACTAATAAAAGAAGTAACAAAGATTGTTCTGAAGTTCAAATTTATTGGTGTTTGTTGAAAATTGTAGGTAGGTAGGTACGTCGGGATTTAAATCACAATCAACAGCAAACTCACCTCCGAAATCAAACAACTTTTCACAACACCACAGAAATACTTCTCGAATGAGTTCACTGCACTTTCATTTTTGTTACTTGTAAATCTTGTAATTCATTGCATAAGAATGATAATGTTTACTATAAATGTAACTGCATTATGCGGTTTGTTATTATTCGTCGGTGGGCAGTGTAGGCTGGCGGAGCGTCGTCGGGCGCTCGCGTGGCGGCCGGTCGGGGAGCGACTGACTCGCGGGTCGTGGCGCCCGGCGAGTGCGAGCGGGCCCGCGCCGCCTGCCGCCCGTCTGCCAACCGTTCCACCAACTTGGAACCATTGACCGACTCCACAACCGGCATTCGATGTAGTTCAATAGAACATTACATACAACTGGTTGTTTCTTTAATGCATGTTCGTGCATATAGCTTGCAGTCGAAAGCCGCACGTGTCCTAGATAGATAGGAAACTCATGTTTAGTTCACTTCGATCAGTTTGATAAAATTAAAATCTTTAAACAAGACTCATTAGGCACTTAAGTATGCTTGTGCAACTGGATCCGATCGGTGTATTTAGTAACGAAACGAAGGATGAAGAGACAAACACTCGCGCTTTGTTTATCAATGACGCAGCGCGGCGCGGGGCGTGCGTAAGTAAACTGAAACAGATGTAAGTAATATCGTTGATTGCATATTACTTGACCCAGAACTCGCTTACAGGATCGTCGATTTGGCAAACTTTGTCGGAATCCGACGGCGATCAAAGCGAGTGGTAGCTATTTCTCCTTGCAGGACAGGACCGACTCTGGCAGCCCGAGACGTCAGCGGCGGCAGGTAGAAACACCGCGTCCTAGGTGAAGGGCGCGCGCCGCGGGCGCAGGTTTCCCGCCCGTTGACCTGCATTCTTGAGCTACTAGTTAGCTTTTCCCCGACTCTCGCTTCGTTCTCGAAACCGTCTATAGCACACGCTTAGGTGAAATTTAAATTTAAATCAAACAGCTATTTTTAGTAATGTAAAAAATGTATTATTTACTTACGTACAAAAGTTTATTAAAATTCTTCTTTCCACATTTTAGCTACTTACATCACACACTAAATGTAAATTTTAAGGAAAAAGTACTGTAAAGTTCGTGATTTCTTATTAACTGTCGGCTTAGAACTCGAGGTCCCAACCGGACGTCTCGTCAGGCGGCAGCTTCTCCTTGGGGTACTTCTCGAAGTTGGCGAGATCGGTGCTGCTGGCCACGGGCTGCACGAGCGGCGCCCTCAGCTTGCGCTCACGCAGCGCCTCCCAGTCGAACCCGAGGAACCACCTCGATAACAGATAAACATCGTTTTACTTGCATATAGCAAAACTTAAAATCAGATTTGCTTCAAACATAATCTTTTTGAACTCTTATACGAAACTGGGAAGTCAATGCAGTTATTAGGTGGGAATTTGAAACTATGCTAGATAATTAAAGGAATTTTGTAATGCTGACGCTGCATAATCTTAAGAACAATACAGATCCTATAAATGTTTGACCCAAGTCGGTTTACGGGTACGGGAAGTGTATTACAACAAGACCTTTTCTTCGCGAACCTTAGTTTCCTGGTGAGTCAACTACAGGTTACTTTACTTACATCATTATTCAACCACGAGTTTTTAGGATGTGACGCAGCTCTCTCATCATTCGTCATATTCATTTACACGCAATATGCCCGCATTATTGTAAGCAGCTAAAATCCGAGCGTCGATCGGGTTGAAAACAAAAAGATACCAATGTCACACAATCTTGCAACGATTGAGTTATTTAATAAGAACCCTAAAAATGCAAAAAATTAATTCTTATAAAATTGTAGGTACAGTCCAACTGTATTCGGCTTTTGGTTTAAAATATTGTAGGATGCCGACTTCAGTTGGACTGACCTACCTACCATTTTGATTTATTTAACCTTTTATTTTATTTTAAGTATACTTTTTAGTGATTCTATTTATGCAGTTATGTAGTTCCACTTCTCAATTAATGAGAAACTTAGAAAATTTCAAGCTCGCCGCTAGCAACACCGCGGGAAAGTCATAGTCATATTTAAACAATTAAATATGCTTTGTCATAGTCGCTCAACTACCTTAATCGAGATATATTATCGCCACCCTTCAAATAGGTACCGTTAAGGAGTTCCTGTGGCCATCTGTGGTCTTCATCATCAGTTCTAATTCACCACAAAGTACTTTTCAAAAGCAAATGCAAGAGTAACAGTGAAAAATACCGATATCGCTATAGGTGTGCCTATAATATTTGAGGAGTTCCCTTGATTTCTCCAAGATCCCATCATCAGATCCTGACATGTTGACAATGGGACCATCTAAAAAGTATACCCATTCAAACAACGAAAACATTTTCAAATCGGTCCAGTGGTCTTCGAGTAATCGGGGAACATACATAAAAAAAAGCCCGACGAATTGAGAACCCCTCCTTTTTTGTAAGTCGGTTAAAAACATGAGTGAAGGCCAAAACACACAGAAACACTTCAAACTCTATAAAAATATCTAAACGCTGGACGCGTACATCGTTAGGTTAACTTTAACGTATAACGTATTTAAGTGATATACGTTTTTTTGTATTATACTTTTCAGTGGTTTATAATAGCGGTTTTCCGGTCATAATCCTCTCGGGGAATGCCAGTAGGCCACTTGTAGGATATTTTTTGTATCAAGGAAGTATGTAAACAAATACTTAGGTACCTACCAAAACTTTGATAAACAACGTTTCAAATCGAAGAAAATCACCACACCTACGAGTTGCATACGAACACATGAAAGTGCATCAAACCATTTTCTATCAGTTCTATCAAAAGAAGTTATTGAAAAGGGCATGCTTCGATAGTTTCATTTGGAAAGGAAGAGATTGACGAAAGAGATATACAGTGACGAAAGTGAGTGGAAGGGTCGGAAAGGGCCACTCTAGGCGTACTTTTTTGAATAAAATTGGAGAAATACTGAAAAAAGGACGAATTTTAAGTACCCGCAAACCGACTTGCATGCATAACTCGATGTATGAATGTTTAAGAAGCGAAAGAGATTTCTCAGGATGGGATTCTCAGGACTTAGCAGGTGGACAAAAGTGGTCTCTGCCTACCCCTACCCCATTATACTTTTTTTGCATAGACACTCATCAGAGGCTTATCGATCCCAATCTACGAGTCCACAATCGATGGGTCTACACATTCCAACTCCTACATGAGATCAGCAAATAGACGCGTATTGTCATCGAGTTTTAACTACTTATTCTAAATATCGTCATCACACGATTTGATCTAAACATGCTCACAAGTGACAACAAACAATCTTGTGAGTTAGGAGTAATGGGCTATAGGTTATTTAACTTAATATTATCATTCCGTTTCATTCACGTTCTAAACTCATATGAATCATAGCTATCATAGGCCAACGTAAACTTTAACACATAACTGTGACAAATATGTACTTGTGTTTCTTCATTTAGTTAGTACAATTTCGATGTTGGCGACCGCGACCGGCGCGGCGTATGCCTTCCAACGCATAATTTCATTGCTTATTTCATGCTAATTTGTGTTAGCCGTAAACTTGCATGCTTGTCAAACTACTGCAACTTGCGAGCAAGTAAACTGTATTTAGCATTGTTTTTTGCATTAAGTCAAAAGCTACCGCAGTGACGCAATAAATTGTTACAGGGATGCAGGCATCGCGACGGGTTAGGTATTAAGCATAATCAGGAACTTTAATGCAACAGCATGGCCAATGGTGTTATCCGTAACAAGAAAGGGCAATCCATACTTATGATTCTTAATATCGACTATTTTCTTGAGGTATCCCAGGCGCTCGGCGGGCACGGCGCGGCACAGCTTGCGCACGAGCATCTGCGCCGACTTGGGCACGCGCGGGTGGAAAGGCACGGCGTCGATGCCTCGCAGGATGAGCGTGTAGGTCTTCATGTGGTCGCTGCCGGCGGCGCGGAACGGTGGCTTGCCCACCAGCAGCTCGTACACGAACACGCCCAGCGCCCAGCAGTCCACGGCGCGGTCGTGACCCTGCAGAAGTCATATTGCACCAATATCAGTAACATAACACTACCTCAATTGACTTTTTGCCAAACTACTGCGTCTTTATCTTTGTATCTTGTTTTCTTGCTTGCTCGCTTTCTTTTATCGCAAAAATATGTTTCTATATGAACATTTTGTGTCTCGCCCCACCTACCGATCGAAGAACGGTTACCACGTTCTGTGCCAAGAACTAGATATAGAGTTTCATTTTGTTTGAAAACGAATATGTGTGGCATTAACGGCCGCAGTCAGAATCAGTTAATGATGAAGTCGCTTCTTGGTGACGATTTGTCATACACAAGTTGTAAGTTCATATACGAGTTAATGGTCTCTGAAATGAGTACGGCGGGAAACGGGTTTAACTCCCCTCCCCTGTTTATCCGCAGATAAAATCTTACCGTATCTGCGTAGTCTGTGAGAGTCGTAGGTTCCAAACTCCCAGGTTGGGTAGAGATATAAATTATATTAATAAACAGTTTGAGGTTGAATCGTCGAGCAAAAGAGGCTGGTAGGTAGGTACTTAATGGTTTCATTGTGTTGTGTTGTATTGTAATTCAATAAAGTAGCTTTAAAATAATGGTGCAAAATTCTACAGTGGTTACCTACCTTTGATTTTATTGGGCACAGGTACAAAATTGCATTCACCACTCATAATATACAATTAAAAACGCGAATATTTATATTGAAAACACCATTACCTAAAGACAGGGATCGATATCCAAAATTGAAATATTTTTAATTATAATGGAGTTTATAACACTATTACATAAATTAATTGAAGAACAAAAATAATCAATAAATAACCTAGGGACCAAAATTAAATGCTGGTATTTTTGTACGAAAACACCACCGGTATAGGTACCACCAGCCCCCTATTTCACCATCCTGACAACGACAGGTGACAGGACATTTCAGTATACCTACATGGCGCAGCTGATATGAAACCCGCTGATGTGAGAGCTGGTCAACTTTGCAACGTATAGCGACTTGTCACCTATCACATATGGCCGATGCTGAAATAGGGGGCAAAAGGAGCCTGTGTAAAAGTCTAAATTTTATGAATTTTGGTATTTATAACGACTTTTTTTTTTTTTTATGTCATAGAGAAGGCTACCGAGCACACATGCCACCTGATGGTAAGTGGAAACTGTGACCCATAGACATTAGCATAAGACTGCAAATGCGTTGCCAACCCTGAGGACTAAGATGGAATGCCTCTATGCTAGTCATTACACCGGCTGTCTTATCCTTATCCCCAAACCGGAACACAACAATGCGAACACTGCTGTTTGGCGGTAGGTTAATGGATAAGATGGTGGTAGCGATCCGGACGGACCCTGCACAGGGTCCTACCACCTGCAAACTGTTCTAATTTACCTTACTTGTTATTAATAATAAAATACGGTTACCTTATTTAGTACAATCTCTGGAGCGACATACTCGGGCGTGCCGGCAAACGTCCACGTTTTAATATTCGGGTCAAGTTGTTTGGCAAATCCAAAGTCGACCTAAAAATAAATTATAAGTAGTTACGCAATCAACACCACACTCGTAAGTTTATGACAATCAAGAATAGGTTATATTTATTAGCGATCGCTAGACGCCACCACATGTTCTGTTCCTATTTATTAGTTATGGGTAGGAGTTACCTACTCTTAATTTAGTAATAATAACATTAATAATACTGTATGATATGATATCATTGTTATAAAAAGAATAAATGGTCATACGTACACATAATTCTCTTTTAACTTATTAAGGTTATTTATACTTAGTGTACAGTCCGAGAGCTCTTAGAAAAACGTTCGGGTTTCGGGGGAAATCAGAAGGGAATATATATATATGTAACAGTAAATCTACCACTTATCTACTTATTTTTTTAGTATCTTATTTTTCGGAAATGGATTTCCATGGGGAGTCAACTTCAACAGGGGATTTCTGTAAATAGCCAATCACGGGAAATTGTTTATAATGTATTATAAATATTTTTTAAAAGAAGCTGTTAAATTCAAGAAAAGTTTTGATTGTAAATAATTGAATAAGGTTCAACCCCGAAATTTTATTTAGAAAAGTACTTTTTTTTTGTACCTATACATATATGAATGTAGATTTTAAGAATCCACATGTGTGGAACCACATGGTTATAGTTATGACAGCTCTATGCGGGGTGTTCTCTATTTAAATTAATGATCGAAGAATTCGAAATTTATGATTTTGTTTTATTTGTATCGTAACAAAAAGTCGTATTGTATCAAAATTAGAAAAAGATAAATAACCGTAATATTATTACTGTAAGGTTTATTTTGTACTGATGGTTTTTCTTATATATATTTTTACGGTTACTTCGAAAAGTTTTTGCAGGTTGATATAGCTCTTGCAATTCACGATGGCGAGTGGGCTTTGTTAGTGGTTGAACGTGTACATGCACATTGCGGTAGTGTGCGTGTCAGACGGAGCGATCAGTAGCGAGACTCGCGAGCGCGCCGTCGCTCAAGTCACTCGTGCATATTGTTTCCACGACGCTAACTGCCACGAAGTACCGTCAGCATGTCATCATGTTATTCATAGTGAGATATGATAAAGTATTTTTATTTTGAATAATACTAAAATAAAAATAGTAAATTTATTTAGAACTGTGGGGCCTATCCGTATTTATCGCGTCCCAAAACGTGGATAAAACATTCGTCACTTTTATCTACGTTTAGTCACGCAATAAACACGGCCCTAATAAGCCCTCTGAAATAAAGACAAAACCTACAGATAGGTTTTAACTAACATAAAATTGTATTGTTCGTAATTTAAGAACAGAAAACACGAAGACATTTGTAATGTCTTCGTATTTCGCGAAAAGATACCTAGAGTTACATCAATTTCGTAGAAGATGCAACCAAGAAGGTCGCCAGTTCGCTACTACATGCATGACTAAATAGATCGCATATCACGTCAAGAACATAAATAGTTTGTTGTTTACAATGTTTTATCTTATTTTATATTGTTTGTAGGGACGAGCAATGGTCGCCAAAGTCTTTCACTTTCTTCAAGAAGTAAATAATTTTCTCTTTATTTTTTTATGCTTACCATACCCACTTTCGCTCTCACGCACCCTTTGACATGTATCAATAAGTGTTTACCACAAGTAAAGCCCACTCGCCATCGTAAATTGCAAGAGCTATAACAGAACAGAACCGCATATCACGATCGCGTGTCATCGTCAATACCCGAAGTAAGCTCTAAAAAACCGAGGGTTTTTCTAAGAGCTCACGGACTGTAACTTAGTTGGACAGTCCTCAGGGAAATACTCGTCCAACTCTTCGTACTCGTCGTCGTGTCTTGTTTATACTGGCAATAAGGCTCGCTGACTCTACAGTGACTGCACGGAGTCGGCCAGTAAAACTACTCTTGTTTCGGCTTACCAGTTTTATGTAGCCCTGGCGATCCAGCATGAGGTTCTCCGGCTTGAGGTCGCGGTAGACGATGTCCTTGGAGTGCAGGTACTGGAAGGCCTCCACGACGCAGGCGGCCATGAAGCGCGCCGTGGCCTCGGGGAAGAACCGCTGCTTCTGCAGGATCGTCCACACGTCACCCCCCAGGATCGGCTCCATCAGGAAATAGATGTATTTGTTGTCTTTGAACGTGCGGTATAGTCTGAAACAAACATTCCTGTAGGCACCGACCGAATAATCGCTAACTAGGGCTACTCGGAACTGCATAAAAATTATTAACTAAAATAAATCTGAAATAGTATTTTTTAACATAAAAGATGTTTTATGCTGTAACCATAATAATAATAATACCTATTGGCCGCAGGGCAGCTACTGGCGAGCTGTTGGTGAGTGGCGACACTTGGTCGGTCCTGTTCCTGACCTCACGCTTGCCTTCACCGGCTGGCTGCGGTGTACAATGACGAGGAACAGACCCTCACCTCTGGCTCGCCTTATCGGCCAGTGAGAGTGGAGACCCAAGAGCTATGTATACTCGAAGGGCGGATGTTTTGCATAAGTGGCGAGTGGGCACCTCATGGTCGTTTAAAGTTCAGAAGCCCCTCTCCTTACTAAGCCCCTCTGGAACTGTTGCTTCCCTGCTGCTATGTACCTACATGCGGCTATTTCGGGCGGCCCATTCCATTGAGTTGGCGACTCACTGCCTGCCATTTCAACCAAAGTAATTAGCATTGGCCACTCAGGCGCCATAGCTTCATCAATTGCCTAGTTCACCAATCCATATCACTTCATTTATACAGCCTATTATTAATGTTCCCATCCTTCTTAAATATAGTCTTACATTTAAAGAGATACCTATTTGATTATTTAAGTACGCGTACGGTACTGTACTATTTATGTATATTAAATAATGGAGAAGAATACAAAATGTATAAATTTAGAATAAAGTTTTACCTACGACAGATATAGCTACGGCCCCATGGTATTGTTACCAGTGCCACCCTACATCCAGACTTAGGGATTTTCTTGGTCAAGGAAGAGATCAAACGCCATTTCACAAAATATAAAAACCGCCTCAACGCCCACCCAAATAGCTTAGTTAGTTCTACACCTTATGCCTAACCAACCACCGCCTAGAAGGCTAAAACACAAAACCCCAGCTGACCTAACAGTTTACAACTATAAAACGGTGGAGATGCTGCAATGGGAGCATACTTAAGACATCTGAATGGATCAAGGCAACCAAAATAGAGCTTATTGACCCATAGAAAAGGACGGATCGCACTTTAGTTTTTGGTTTTAAACAAGGAGTTTTATTTAATGATAAGCCGTATAATATATTTTTGTAAATGAAAATGTGACACGTAGACAAATAAAACTACGCGACCAAATTAATATATCTTAAAAAGTGAAAGCCCAACTCAAATTGATACTTCCCTTGCGGTGACGCGCTCATTAACTTTATTCATCTTTCTGCATTCCAGACAAAATAAATTTTTACATCTTTATGCAATAACTTCAACTTAACATTTCTGGCAAACCGCCAATATTAAGTCGCATTAATAAATAAGTCTGGGAAATTTCAAGGCGACGACGCAACGTCTGCGAAATTTTCATTTTGTCTATAAAGGCTGCGGTGAACGCTATACGTACCTAAGCTGCCCACCTATCCAATCAATGATACAGTGGCTGCTTAGGAATATGAAACCGAACACAAGTAGGTATAGGTACTCATAGATTAAACTGCACGGTCACTGCGGACCCTACCTATACTCGTATCCTGGGTGTGGCCCAGTTGCGGAATGAGGATTTCACACACCACATAGCAGAATGAGCAGGTTTTATAACATTGCTTTTCTTCATCGATAGTAAAAAAAAAAATAGTAATAAATAATGTTCCGTAAAACCCAGTAGCGCGAACCACGTTTTAACCTAAGTGAATTTACTTTAGAAGTCACGATCTGATCAAGTCACTACCACAGTAGGCAGGGTGATTACCTGCAGATGAAGGGGCTATTGCAGACCATCATGATCTTCTTCTCGTTGAAGGCGTGCACTTGTTGCTGCTGCTGCACCATATCCACCTTCTTCAGGCACTTGAGCGCGAACGTGAGCTTGGGGTCGCGCTTGTACTGTACCAGTTCCACGCGCCCGAACCCGCCCACGCCCATCGTGCCTACTATCTCCAGGTCTTTCAGGTCCACGAATTCAAACTCTGTGGAGACAAACAACATAGGTTTAATACCAATACTACCAAAAAAATGATCAAAATGGACAGCAATGATAGCATCAAGGACGTCATGGAAACCTATGGAAGAGGCGTTCAATAGTGGACGAGTATATATGCTGAGAAGAAGAACAAGGACTAGGGTAGTATATGGAATTGACATGAAATCTTCGGTGGAACTCCGTATTTTTGAGCATTTTGGGCCTTAAGGCCTGCTGCATGGTATTCACTCATAATCTATAAAGTTCAAAATGTATAATGGTTCATAATCTACGAGTATAATGGTCATACTCTATAATGGTTTTTTGTTCTGAAACCATAACCTTCAGGATTTTTTTAAAGTCCATGTTATAGAACCCAGTTAGGTTAGGTTAGATTTGTTTTATAACAATTCCTGAAACCGTATTTCAGAAAAAAACCCATTATAGATTATGAACCATTATGTATTTTCATTTTATAGGAAATAAGTTAGAACCCTGCCGCATAAATACCTGCTAAAAAAACCTCATCCTACCTGCCTAATGCGATTGGAACAACAACAAAGATTTAAACCGGTCAAGTGCGAACCGGCATCGCGCACTGAGAGTTGCGGACTGCCGAAAAGTAGGTATTATTATAATTCGATTCGAATATTACGTCTTTAACGAATAAAAATTGTATACTTATTTCAATTTGAATGTCATGTCCGCACCAAATAAAAAAATTGTGCGAGCCCAACTCGTACTTGACCAGTTTAAAGTACCTATTTGCTTTTGCCAAAGACTAGTGTATGTTTTACCGTTTTTACGACAGGTACAACAACAAAAATGTACGTTGAAAAAAACGTATTTTGTATGTGAGGCGCTTTATTGATTATTATTTGTTGGTTAAAACAACATCAAACATCTTTAACATTAGGACGGACAGACGCACAGAGCAGGCTTATTGTTAGTAATAAACGGTTCCGGTTCCGTTTTACTCCATTACAGCTTTATTAATCAAAAATTTGGGATAATTGTCTTACAGTCACACCAGCTTTACTTTAATTGTGCCACCCTGAATTCGAGTTTTGAAATGATATTGTGTACACTTACCGCTTTTTACACGAGATGACTTCCTTTGCTCCAGAGGCGCAGGTACTGGATGTATTTTTCTTTTCAATTCCTCTATATCACCGAGAAGTTCCGTGAATGGCCTGTCGAAAGATAATAACTTAAATAAGGTATCACAATGAGCTGCTACTAACAGAATAAAAGTGTGATAAAGTACACAAATCACTGTGTGTAAAATAAACACCGGTTTAGGGTTTGTAATTTGAATACTGAATGAATAAATAAAATGTTCCCTAGATGTATTCTTATCAACCACTGTATATTGAATTTAATGCTGACAGACGATTTTTATTTCGCCACACATTATCGCTGTCTGCTGTCTGTTGGCGAAATTACTTAGAATGACGAAACGTGGAATCGTCAAGTCTCAGAAATTACCTAGTTACAATGCAATACGAGCATGCGAGTCAGAGACTACGGTAATTAATGAGCGAAACTTGGAAATTAGACATGACTATCGTGTACTTATACGTACGGATCTAAGGTAACGGCACCTATTACCGGGGGTATCAAAATCGGCGACCATTACCGTGACATTTTTAAATACGCATTTTATAAACAAACCGATCGAATATCGAATATCGATATCGAATAGATTTAATGAAAACAATGCTTATTTAGTTGACTAATGGATCTATTACGCGTGATGCCATATGTAAGGGAACTCGAATCTTATTTAGTATTTTACGTAATAGTTATGGCCATTGAACTATTTTTTTGGTATTTAAATGGTTGGTTATTGTTTTCTGACCAGCTTCTGAATACCCTTTATACATGTTTTGACAAATAATATGTTTAAAAGGGAAAATAAAATAGAGCGTTGATAGGCGCCATTTTTTGCTGGGAATCCTTATACCTTAGCTTAATAATAGTTAGCAGTGATTTTAGCTTTGTGCTTTATTTTTGGTATATGTGATCGGTCATACTTATACTTTGTTACGGTTATTCTAATCTTGATCTATTCACTCAATTAACAAACTATACCGGACAGCAAAACTAAGTATCACACTTTATATGACATGTTCTTTAAACGTGTGATACTTACTTTACGGTCCACTGAATTTATAGTTTCCATAGAAACCCTTATTTTGTCAAGTGGTTTAAATATTGAGATAAAATCATACATTTACTTACCTTACCTAAGAAAAAAATAAAAATTGGTTTTATACCAAAGTCGTAATATGTTTTGTTTTTTTTAGTGAAAATACAACTGTATCCATTTGTTTTTATGGGTCGGAAGTAGGTTTTACAACACCCCAAATTAAGCCTGATGGTACGATCCGATAACCCTCGGTTGGGTCGGTTGGGAATCTATTACCGACCCATTCAATATTTGTGAGGGACGGTGATAGGTTCTTGAAGAAGTATCTATTACCGAGTGACATTTTAGTCTCACTAATCACATTTAGGGTACCGTAAGTAAGTACAGATTTCTTTGATAAAATTGAGACAATTACTCATCAGTTGGAAACTTCCGTGTTTACTGGTCCATGAAGGAGCATACATTCTGAAACGTATTATTTAAATATAATTCTCGTCTTAATATGTGCAGTGAAAGGAGATGAATAAGTATCCTGTAGTAGCTAGGTAATATAATTATTTGCAATGTATTGTGACAACTTTAACAAACGAAACATAAATCCGAAGTGTAATCATATTTTAATGTTTTATTAAGTTTTCTTTAAAAATCTTGATGCATAAAAATAATATACAGAACTAAAGCCATTATATTTTTTTTATACCCTCCGTAATAGAATCACATCCTGCCCATTGCCACGGTAATAGAAGACTTGGGTATTTAGGTTTCAATAATTATTTTATAAAATATAAAAAACTAAAATGAGTCCGAAAACTTACGACGCTAAAACTTCAATAAACACTGATAAATAATAATAAAAAAACTCGGTCGTAAAGAAGCTTTGATAACCTTAATTTATTGAACTCATTTGAAAACTTTCTTAAGTACCACGGTAATAGGCGCCGTTACGTTAGGTCGTCGACGGGTTTACCGGATTTTGTTATGGCATGATAAAGGCAAGCAAACACACAGGCCACTTGATGGTAAGCGGACTCTGAGGTCCATAGGCATTAGAAATCTTCCGCATCCGCATTCTTAGGTAGAGTGCCCTATTATGCTAATATTTATTCAAATTATCTTATTACCGGAGCACAACAACGCGAACACAGCTTACATCGTAGTAGCGGTCGGGACGGATCCTGCACTGGATACTACTACTACTGAAATAATTGAGTGTGGCGATTGGCGATGCACTCGATGCTAGGCAGCTTTGCGCAGTGACGGCGACGTGCTAGCGTGAGCGGCGCCAATGAGGCCCTAGCCAAAATGCAAACGGTACTAACGATTTTCTTTTCTATGCCTCAAAATGTACGGGATGACATTCTCGTGCATTTCGATACACGACGTGGTAAACTATCATCCCATACATTTTGAGTGATGAAAAGAAAAACTTCAATAGCGTTTGCATCTTGGCTACTGCCCCTGCTCCGCGAGCAGTGGACGTATTTAGCTGACATGATGGTAGGCGCTCACCCTCGCTCGAGCGTGAGGCATTCGACGCCGGGCGGCTCCGCGGTGACGGTGGCGAGGCGGCGGTCCTCGTGGAGCAGCGCCTGCTCGCCGAAGTACTCCCCGCGGCGTAGCGTGGCCACGCGCCGCTCCGGGCCTTCACCCTCGCGCTTCGTCACCGCGACCGTGCCGCCGCGGATAATGTAGAACTTGTCCCCGCGCTCGCCCTGACGCACCACCGCCATGCCCGCTGAGAAGAATTCCTGACACAATACTCAATCCATTAGTGTTGTTCACTTTTACAAGGTGTTTATTTATCAATTAACTTTTTGTTCAGAAAAATATTATTAAAATAATGTGGTCCGGAACTAGTGGATTTAAGAACTCGACTGTACTATATATAACAAGGGCCTTGACTTTAGGTGTTATTATATCTTATCTTATCTCCGTCGAATACCCTTGACCCTGGAGGACCTTTACTGCAATTACCCCTTTTTCAGACTCAGAAGTTTAATGTGCAGTCTTTTCACGATCTCTTTCCTCTTGTGACGGACCAGTTTGTAAGCCAAAATGCACAAATGTGCTGTATACTTTCTGGATACTAAATAATTATTTACCTAATCGTTAAGTAGTTATTGTGTTTTTATGAAAACTAGTGACAATCCTGCTAACTAACTCTGGCCCCGTAAACTCATTTCATATCTTATTCCAGATACGGATTAGGTACCTAGTATATATGCCAACTTTCATTAGAATATGGGGATCAACGTCTTAACATTAACATACATACATACATTCTTTGACATTTACAACCTCACCTACTAGGAAAGATATTAAGGATATGATAGGATAGCATAATTATGTATTTATCATAACTTTACGGGTATGGTAATGGAAATAGTATCATATGTGGATGCATCGATACTTAAACCAGACAGTCGAATTATGGATTTTATCGGACAACATAGTTCAATATTATCACGAAGGCTTAAGAATTAACGCTTACCCTTTTGAGGAAGTCGGATATGGTGGCCAGCTCGATGGGGTGGATGCCCTGCAGCAGCGGCACGGAGGCCAGGAAGCGCATGTTGTACTCCTGCTCGCGCCTCCCGCTGCCCACCATAATCTTCTGGAACACGCGCCGCTCCAGCGCCCACACCTTCGCCTCTGATATACCTGCGCACATCCCAATATCATGATATCCTAGGTCAATCGATACCTCCACCGACAACGAAGTACAACAAGGAAGTGCGAATTTAGGTTCCACACGAGTACATGTGATTCATAACAAACGCTTATCACGTACACCGTATCGAGGCGAATCGCTTTGCTTTGTATAAAATAGCGAGTTCCCCGAAGGCCTCTCCGGGGCCGAATGTCTTGACCACCTGGCCACCCTTCAGCACTTCGAACTGGCCCTGCGCGGACACGTACAGGTGGCTGCCCGACTCGCCCTCGCGGATGATCAGGCTCACCGCGGGAAACTCCTGGGGACTCATCGCTTCCACTACCATCATTAGGAGTTCTTCATCCATTAGATTCTTCAAAAAGTCATTGGCCATAACCGCCTTTTTGATTTGTTCGATTGATCTGCAAAATACAAACGCCATCACAAAATCTATGTCACAACAAGCTAATAACAAGCTACATCGATTACCTAAAGTAAAACTGTCGGTTAAACCGAAATGCTCGAGCTAAAGGATGACTAGTGTGCTCACATTTCATCCTTTTCATATTTCATGTACTGGAGGTCGATGCTGGAGCGCGAGGTGTCGAGCGGCGCGTGCGGCGCGATGATGCCGCGCTTGCGCCGCGACTGCGGCTCCGGGTTCGCCTGAACCATCTCCGACACGGTCTTGGGTCCTGTACTACTTTGGCGCACATCGTTGTCGATATCAGAGTCTTTGCTGTAATTCGTTTTCGCACTTTGTATGCTCATGTAACTTGTTGTAGACTTGTTCCTGGAACTCCCGGGCTCTGGAGTTGTGGCGGTATCCGGCTCCACCACTCCATTGGTGATGTTTGCATTGTTTGCTTGTATTTCAGCAGCGTTTTCGGTTAGTTTCTAAAAAATAAGCAAATTCAAGTCTCATTAGTTTCATTAGACAGGTTAGAAGAGAAAAGGTTCCAGGTAAAAGAGAGTTATATTAAAATACAAAATACAATAATAAAGCAATTCCCTACATTTACTTTGGTAGAGTACTGGTAAGGGGTACAGCTTTAAAGTTTCCCTGGGAAATAATATGCAAGTTATTAAAATAAAATTAATTAAAATTATTTAACTTTAGCTTGCCACACTAACGTGCACATTAGTGCACATATGTCTCTTGAACCTGCCAAGAGTTACATTGACCTGTGCCTAACCTAACCTTACCTAGATACAGGTTATAGTTACACAGGTTAAAGTTAAAAGTACATTTACAAGACATTTATTCTTAAACCGTTGAAAACATGAAAGTTCCCATCTTAGTAATATAAGAAGATATATCAGAATACCACGATCAAATGATTAGTTAATTACGTCCCATACCGATAACATTAAATAATCGACACAAGATAAAGTTTTAAAATTCCCGTTACAAACTCCAGATTACCGCATTTGATCACTAATGTCCACAAAAGTATGAGAGACCGTCTCCAACCTTTTTGTATAGTGGTGAGCCAAACACTGGACGAATGTTTATCGAGGATTATGGTGTGCCTAATATTATTCTCCGTATGTGAGTGAGATACAATATCACGGACACACAGGTTACAGTAAAAATATCACTGGACAAATTGTCGTGTTAATATTGTTTTGTTAATATTGATGTATAGATGTATGCATCATCATTTCATCATTTCAGCCCACATCCACCCACTGCAGGGTAAAGGCCTCTTCATTTCCACGCCATTTTTCCCGGTCTCGTGCTAACGCCATCCATCCTTTCCCAACTGTCTGCCAAATGTCATCAGACCAACGAGCTGGTGGCCTGCCCACTGATCTGTGACCTAATCTCGGCCACCACTCTGTTAGCGCCCTCGACCATCTACCATCGTTTCGCCTAGCCAAGTGTCCCGCCCACCTCCACTTCAGTTGCGTTATTCTTTGGCCGACATCTGCCACTTTAGTCCTGCGCCTAATCTCAAAGTTCGGTACGTGATCCAGAAGTGAAATCCCCAACATGGAACGCTCCATAGCTCTTTGTGCAACTTTAATTTGGTGCATACTTGCCTTTGTGAGCGTCCATGCTTCCGACCCGTACGTGAGGACGGGGAGAACACATTGGTCAAAAACTTTAGTTTTTAGGCATTGCGGGAGATTACTTTTTAGGATTATTTCTAGCTTATTAAAAGCGGCCCATCCCAGTTGAACCCGTCTCGCAATCTCCTTTGCTTGCCTATTTGGGCCAAAATGTATGCATATATTTTTAAAACCATTTCACAACTATTTGAATTTCATAATATGCTTCTTGCAATATATTATAATATATATAATTATAATAAAATATACACCAATATTTCCAAGACCCAAAAAAAACTGGAAGCATGTCGCATTTCGACAAGACAAGTTATATACTTTTTTTTTTTAAACAAATTTAATAAGAATGTATAAATAAAAGGTCTGAGTTTATCTATGAACGTTATCACTTTTTCTGAAAAAATACATTAGAACTACCCACATATACACGATTTTAAATTAACCTAGCCGTTATTAATACTAATGATTCAAAGAAACAGTAAACATTCTTATACAAATTGACTTCCAACTCCAGTACGTACTAAAGTGTGTTTAGAAACTAAAGTTAAAATATCTACTTAACTACAAGCCAGCTTAGCTAGTAGCTATAATAGGAATTAGGATTAAATAGGACATGCAAACTAGTCCTAAACAAAGCCCTAGGCTTGTACCTTGTGCATACTAGGGTATTAGACTAGGATATAGTTACATACTAATATAAATACGAGTATATAGTTAAATACGAGTACATACTTAAATTGCATGTAGTATTTGTTTGTATGTATTACTAGCTGCTCCGTCCGCTTGGAAGTCGTTTATCTCTACTCGCGGTAAAAAGTACCCTATGTAGGTATTTTCTTGGGTTTAAATCCTTACCAAATTTCAACGAAATCGGTTCAGCGGCTAAGCCGCGAAAGTTTAATAAACGGGCAAAGTTACTTTCAATTTTTAAAATGAGTACGGATTATTAAGTTATAGTCTCGCTTGGCAGCTATTAAATAAACTGAAAGGCGCATTTACATCCAATAGAAATGCAGGGACAGATTTTTAATAAGTGTTTAATATAAATCAATGTCATTGTGCGCTACATGAAAGTTGTTATTACAGAAACATACCACTTGTTTAGAGAGTATTGCGGAATTTCAATAAACTTCTCTAATGAATCACACGGATCAAAACTATTCATAATCTTTCTTCAAACGGAAGTAATTGCAATGATTTTTATTAGAAGTCTTATCGACTTTTTAGTAATTTTATCAGTAAGAGCTAATTTGAAGAATTCTGATTGAGGCGTTGTCCGATAATCCTGAGATCGTAATGATTGTCCTAGTAGCATTTATTCCTGGTGGCCTGGTTTTGCTAATCAAACTTAATAATTATAGGTATATATTGTATCCTCACCGGTTTTCCATACTAAACATGAAATTCGTTCAAGCGTCCAACCCAAACCTAATTTCAGTCTGGTATTTTTTCAGCTCCTTAATTATCTACGCAATTGATTACAAATTCTATGAAGTATTACTTAAACTGGTAATATGTGTTATTCAGGTTTTAATTTGGTACTGAATACGACTCCCCGATAAGTATAATTTTATCAAATAAGTATAGTCATTACGGGAAAACATAAACTCGCGCGCGCCACCTATTAAGATACTAAATTCGTGAAGATATGTTGGTTGACGTCAATTAAGTAAGTGTAACGATGTTATAGCGTATGATTCATATGAATGATTGTTTTCGCATATTTTATACATCTCTCTACTGGGCATTAGGACCTCTACGCCATTCTATGTAGTTTCCTTTCATCAGCAGAAGTTTCGCTATCGTTACATAGCAATTTCTACCAGGCAAACTTATTTCGTCAATAGTATTTCGCTTCGAAACTTTTAACGTTAGCAAAACACGTTTAACAATTCACGGTCGATTCAGAATTATTTCTTTAATTTATTCATTTAACTGGAGCAGCTGTACAGCTGTACAACACTTCAAAATAACAAACATGGCATTTACAAGAGTTTCGGTTTAGTAGGTTAGACTCACTATTGTCTCACGGCGAGGATCCTCAGCGGCGGCGCCGGCGGCGCTGTTGAGGTTGAACCCGCCCTTGGAGGACCAGCGGAAGGGGGGGCAAAGGACCATGGTGGCGGCGGCTTGAGCTCATTAACTGCACTCGAGTAGGTAATTAGCGCATGTTGTAACGTTGCGCGCGAGCGCTCCCGCCGCGGGCACTGCGCGGGCGGCGCCGGCGCGCTCGCAGCCCTTATCGCTCTCACTAGATTATCTCGCCGCACCGATTGTTTTAATTATTCTATACCTACTAAATAACGATCAGGTACTATTTATTTATCAAAGAGCCTCGCTATCTTATCAGCCCTAATAATATTAATATGTATCACAGTCACCTAATCAATTGCAGTTGGAGTTATAAGTTGTTCGTTTTTTATTAATCAATAATTTTTAACATAATTAAGGTCAATCTAACAAACCTGGAGCTTGTAATTCTTGTATTTATATATATATATTCTTGTAATTCTTGTATGTATATAAAATGCTTTGTCCTGAATGACTGACTGACTGACTGACGGATCCACATCAGACTAAACCGCTGATCGTAGAGATCTGAAACTTGGAGGGTGTGTTCTTTGTATGATTTAGGCATCCGGTAAGAAAGGATTTTCCGAAATTCTACCCCCTAAGGGGTGAACTGGGGGGCAAAGTTTGTATTGGACAACGTGATCCCTTGGTCCAATCTACTTCAAATTTCGCATAATCATTCTTTAACAGAATCGATGGAAGACGTGTTTCGTATTTTATTGAAATGCGTCCCCTTAGGGTGTGAAAAAGCGGTAGAAAGTTATTTTGGGGGTGATTTGCTTCGAAGTAGATATCAATCAATACTCATATACTGCTTTTGAGACTACTTTTTATTTTATTTTGACACTTGTTTAAAAAATTAAACCAATTTTAAAAAAAAGGTTGAACTCACAACATAATAGCTTGGTGCAATGCCCAACACCCAAACCGCTGAGTCTAAAGATTCCAATTTTGGTCACAGGTTCCGTATGAGGTCTAGGGGTCAGTAAGAAAGGATTTCCCGAAAATTGAAAGAAGTAGGAGGAGTAGCGGGAAACGAATTCTACGCGTATGAAGTTGCGGGCGTCCTCTATACGAGGGGCGTTCAATAAATTCTCGGTATGAGAAGAAAAACGAAAGAATACGGTTAATGTTTTATTTTTATTTTTATATATATTCCCCCCTATCTTTAGACACTTATAAGATCTGTCAATTCGTTTTTTTAACCCCTTATAATATTTTTCGTATTTGGTTTCAAAATGCTTCACCACCGCTGCCTTCAACGCTTCATCATTGGAAAATCGATGTCCACGAAGTTCCTTTAAATTGGGAAACAAAAAGTAGTCGCTGGGGGCCAAGTCTGGACTGTACGGCGGGTGAGTAATAGTTTCGAACCCAGATTCAAGAACAGCGCCTTTGCAACATGAGCAGTATGCACAGGGGCGTTGTCATGAAGAAGCAGCACTCCTCTGGTCAATTTTCCCCTCCTCCTCTCTTTGATGGCTTCCCGTAATTGGCGTAAAATGTTAGCGTAGTACTCTCATGTAAAATTTAAACCCTTTTCTTTGTAATGTATTATTTTATTTTATCTTATCTTATCTTATCTTTATGGTGGGGTCCTTACGGATACACTTTGACCCTGTGGGATCTTTTGTGTAATTACCCCTCTTTTCGCACTTAATCCAATGCAGCCTCCACCCCTTCCAAAAAGCGGATAGTGGAGTGCAATGGCAGTGCCTTAAAATCGTTCGGTTCTGGGTATCCACAACCGAGGATTTTCATTCTTACTCCGGCGAGGGCATCACATTCACACAATAGGTGTTTCATTGTCTCAGCCTCTTCGCCGCACATTCTACAATCTGTGTTGTCATAAAGGCCCATCTTTGCTAGGAGATATTTAACTCCGAAGTGCCCGGTAAACACCTTGATAATGTATCGAAGTTGTCTTCTGCTGAGTTTCCAAAGTTTCTTGGTCCAGCTCTGGTCAACTCTTCCTTTGTAATCTATTAATAATAGGTATCCCTTCACAATCCCAGAATATTGTCGCCATGATCTTGCCAGATGAAGGGACGACTTTCAATTTCTTGGGATGAGGTGTTCCTTTTACGTGCCACAGCATAGACTCTTGTTTGCTCTCAATGATAAACCCAAGTTTCATCTCCGGTAACAATTTTTTGGAGCAAACTATCAGGATTTCACCACACAGCTCAATTAAGTCGGAACAACAAGCAACGCACGTATGCTTCTGAAACGGTGTCAACATTCGTGGTACCCATCTCGCACTAACTTTGGACATGTTAAGATGATCGTGGATAATATCATGTATCGTACCAATAGAAGTATTGTTTTTTTGTGCTATAAACCTAACCTTCACTCGACCCTCTTCTAGTATAATTTTTTCCACTTTTTGAATGTTTTCTGGTGAAGTAGCTTCGACAGGTCGACCAGGTGTAGGGTCATCTTCTATGCTATCCCTCCCACGCTTAAATTCATTTGACCACTTTTGGACATTAGATAATGAAGGAGCGGACTCGCGGTAAACTAAATACATTTCTTCTTTAATAGACTTTTGATTTTTTCCCTGTTTAGAAAATAATTTTATCACTGATCGATGCTCCAATTTAATTAACATTGTAAATTCGCTCATGGTGATCACGTTTGTTCAGCAGTAGCAGAAAAACAAAAGAACGTGTGGAATTTACTTTATTTTACTGTCAGTGAATGACTCTTAGCGGCCAGTATTAAGAAGTTTACTAAAAAGGTTTGCAGATACCAATACCGAGAATTTATTGAACGCCCCTCGTGTATATATATATGCATATATAAACTGAATATCAGAAACGGCTCTTTCATGAAATTTAGTATGCGGGGGGTTTCGCGGGTGATAAATCGATTAAACCTATCTAGGTTTAATTTTTAGAAAACGTACCAAAAAAAAATACCATCCAGATACTATACTTTTATCTGACAATCGAATTCTTACCCTAGCAACAGTATTCGCATTGTTAGGGTGGGATAAAACAACCGTCGAAATTATTAGCATACGTATGTAGCTATTCCATCTTGATCCTCAGGGTTGGCAACACATTTGCAGGCCTAAGAATGCTAGTATCTATGGGTCTCAGATCTCACTTATCACCAGGGGGTTTAATGTGGCGGCGTTTATCGCGTGACAAAATGTGGAGAAAATAATTGTCACTTTCTGACACATAAAAGTGCGAGAGTGACGGATGCTATATCCACATATAATTTATTACGCGATAAATGCAACCATACTAGAGGCCCGCTGGTGGCCAGTGTCTAACCTATGCTGAAAAAAAAGGAACATCGGAGGCGAGTAGCAGAAAACCGTCTGCCGTGGAAATTCCCTGGACTATGACCTCTTTTGGCTGAAATGATGACGATAATCAGGATAAGGATTTCTCTAACGAGATAACATTTTTTCACCTCCTAAACCGGTCAATTGTGAGTCTGACTGGATCACTGAAGAAAGAAGACGTTTATAAAGACTGTTTCTTATTCATTCTGCATTTCGATGATTTTTATACTTTTTTGTTAGGTTTTTGTACAATCGAGAAGTTAAATTTGGGTCCAAAGGACCTTAGGTCCAAAGTCAATCTGACATTCTACAGCAATAAGTTTGAGTTCCCTAAAAGTTACAAATGACTTGACATCTCTAATGACATTGACGACTCCAAGCATATTTTTCTTGAAATGGGTCACAAATTAACGTTCGTGATAGTAAATATTTCAAAAAGTTCAGTTATAATGTCTAGTAACAAACCTACATTAAAATAATTACATTGACGATATTACGAATACGTTTCAGCCCCGCCTCGACGGGCAGAAAATCCATGCATGTTTCTTGACCCAGGTAGAGACGTAAAATTGTGTAGTTACCTACACACGGTTACGTAAAGAAAATCTTGGATCGTATGTTTATCGCCTCCGCCTTAGGCTCTGGAATCAAACACCTACAATCTGATAGGTACACCTTTATAATTTTACCTCCCTAGGTATGTAATGTACTATTTCGAATATATCACGTCTTTAAAAAAACTGCCAAGTTTCAGTAAGCATATACTTAGTACTAGAAATTATGCATTATAAAAAAACCCAGTGGGACGTAATCAACACTTGTATTATTATATACTTGTATACTTGTGTATAAACGTAAGAGACTTCTTATGTTTTTATTTACAGTATCACTTTGACATAGTCCAAAGTGGTATAGGATTTAAATTCCTTGACTGTACAATGATTTTCAATTACTTCCTATACAGGGTTATTGGTAAGTCGACCTATTCCCGTTAGGAGGTGATAGGGGTGACTATTTGCGATAATTTTGACCCCCATATGCATTATGCAAAAGTGAACCATTTTTGAGTTATCGCGTTTATTAGTTTTTTTTTAAATTAGTCGGAAATTCAACTTGAAAAATGTATTACAAAAAAAGTATCAATTTAAATCTTTTTTTTTCTTCTGATTTACAAAACCGATTAAACACTGGTTATTTCTCAATATTAAAACAATAATTATCGGTCCAAATTTGAAAAAGCGAGACGGAAAACGAAATTTTTTCAATATTTATTGCCATCGCTTTCCACTAAAATGCCTTAAAAACAAAAAAAAAACGTTATGAAACTTGGCTTGCAGATTAATTTAAAAACTTAACTGTTTTCTTAGCTCTCCAAAAACGCATAACAAGTAGAAAATTATTTAAAAAAAACCTGTAAAAATAATCATCACAAAGGAAGCGGGCGGAAACAAAAGTCACAAATGCAAATTCAAAAATTAAAATTAAAAAACATACCAAATTTAAATCAAACATTTTTTATTTGCTTTTGTACAAGATGAATTTGTTGTTCTTATGCAAAATTAAAAAAAAAATTATATGTACACGTTTGAGAATGCGAGGCCGAAAACTAAAAAATATATGTTTTTTTATCTAACTCCAACATAAATTACACGAAAACAGAAAATTTTACCCATACATTTGGCTGACTGAAATTAGTCTGACTAATTTAAAATAAAACTAAAAATCGCTTACTTTTTCCATAAGTTAATGTTGTTATTTGTGTTTACGAGTATAACAGTTAGTTTTAATAGCTCGTTACAAAGCTGGAAAAACGTCAATGTTTTATGTGTAATCTGCATGGCAAATGTATTGGTAAATTTTTCTGTTTTCGTGTAATTTATGTTGGAGTTTGATAAAAAAACATGTATTTTTTAGTTTTCGGCCTCGCATTCTCAAACGTGTACAGATAATATTTTTTAATATTGCATAAGAAAAACAAGTTCATCTTGTACAAAAGCAAATAAAAAAAGTTGATTTAAATTCGGTATGTTTTTTAATTTTTATTTTTGAAGTGGCGTTTGTGACTTTAGTTTCCGTCCGCTTTCTTTGTGATGACTTTTTTTTCAGTTTTTTTTCAAATAATTTCCTACTTGTTATGCATTTTTGGAGAGCTAAGAAAACAGTTAAGTTTTTAAAATAATCTGCAGGCCAAGTTTCATAACGTTTTTTTTTGTTTTTAAGGCATTTTAGTGGAAAGCGATCGCAAAAAATATTGAAAAAAATTCGTTTTCCGTCTCGCATTTTTAAATTTGGACCGATAATTATTGTTTTAATATTGAGAAATAACCAGTGTTTAATCGGTTTTGTAAATCAGAAGAAAAAAAGAGATTTAAATTTATTTCTTTTTTGTAATACATTTTTCAAGTTGAATTTCCGACTAATTTAAAAAAAAACTAAAAATCGCGATAACTCAAAAATGGTTCACTTTTGCATAATGCATATGGGGGTCAAAATTATCGCAAATAGTCACCCCTATCACCTCCTAATGGGAATAGGTCGACTTACCAATAACCCTGTATAGTTAAAAATATTTTGCGTCGTTGTGCCCGTTGAGGTCTTTTAGTTCCGAAACTTTGAAGGGCAAAAAAAACGTTTTTTTTAAATAAAATCATAACTTATGGATAATCTGACGATTTAATCTGGGTAAGTGGTCCCTTTGCTCAAAATGTATTTCAAATAAGATATATACCTATTATTATACAAAATCGGTCCAAGTCAATTATTGTCCGTAGAATACTCGTAGCTAGATATTTAGGTTTTCATCTCACGATACGAGTACATGTTTCATGAAACGTAAGAATCACCTCCCGCAATTTTTTTTCTTGCACTTCCAAGCCGCTACGTACCCAATTCCTTGGAAGGAATTAGGTACATACTAGGGGTCTGCACCTATTTCAATACTATTTAATATGTCACTGAAAATTGGAGTTATATCCGGCGTTAAACATAATATAAAAAATAATAGGCCTATATCTAAGCTGAATACATTACCAAAAAGTATTTAGGCCACATGTTATTCAGGAGCAACACGGATTCATCAATAATAAGTTAGACAAATTAGTCCTTTGTACTATGGATGCCGGCCACCAGGTGGATGTAGTGTGCACCGATTACTCAAAAATATTTGATTAAATCATGACTTGCTATTACGTAAGCATCTTAAGACTTGTATAACAACTGCTTCTCCGAAGCCGACATATTAAACATGTCTTTCAGTCAGTTCAAGAAACCTATAGTAATTTAGTAACTGCGTAATTACCTATTATTATTTTGACAGTTAATTTTTAATTATGTTTACTATGTTTTACCTTTTTATTTTTATTTTTTAGTTAAGATTGGTTCTACGATCTACTCGTGGCTCAGGGCCCTTACTAATCCTACTGTATAACATGCTCTATCTCTGTTTCTGTCTTATTTTAATGATATGTAACTAGTGGCAACTTTGTTGGTTAATGTTTACTCTAAGTGTATTATTTGTAAGTTTATTGTACCGTCTGTGACCAAAATTTCCATACAAAATGCGATAACGTTTCTCTCCTAACCTAACCATCATAACCATAACCTAGTCCGATTTTTACGATTCTTGAATATGTTGTAGTTATTATCATAAATGCTGATGATATGTGCAGTAGAACTAAGGTTAGGTTACCGACATAGCCCGAAGAATAAATATATATTATAAATAGAGAAACGGGAAAATCAAAAACTCGTGATAATCAACTCACCCTGAACACAGGTGGACATCCAATCACGTCAAATAAAGACGTTGCATTAGCATTCGAAGATTATTTTTCCAACATAGCAATTAATACTACGAAATGTCTTAAATCATCCGCGGTTGAAGCTCAATCATTACTTTGCACTAATGTCAGTAAATGTAATATAAACTTTGAATTCAGCCCTGTAAATTCAGATTCAATAGTAAAGATATTTAAATCGCTTAGTTTAAAAAAGACTGAAGATTTGTGGGGCACATCAGTTAAAGTGCTCTTTCATATCATAGATGTAATTGCACCCCATCTAGCATTAATTTACAATAATTCAGTATCAGAGGGGATCTTTCCAGATCTCATGAAATATAGTAAAAGCATACCTCTTTTTAAATCAGGCGAGATGAGTGATATAACGAACTTCCGTCCCATTTCCATACTACCAGTTTTAAGTAAAGTCTTTGAGAAACTAATGCTGAAGAATATGTTAGATCACTTTAACAGAAATAAACTACTTAGCAATAACCAGTTTGGCTTTACAAGAGGACGATCAACAATTGATGCGGCATCTGTACTCATTAAATATATATATCTTGCGATGCAATAGGAATATTTTGTGATCTTTCTAAAGCTTTTGATTGCGTAGAACATATGACCCTTATTTTAAAATTAGAACATTATGGATTATCCAATAAAGCTTTAAGCCTTATGTCTTCTTATCTAAGTGATAGAACTCAAACAGTTGTTGTAAACAAAACGCAATCAGTTGGAGCTACAGTGAAAATAGGTGTGCCTCAAGGCTCTATTTTAGGTCCTTTTTTATTTTTGATCTACATAAATGACTTACCACCAATAGTAGATGAACTTTGCGATATTGTACTTTTTGCTGATGATACTTCACTAATTTTCAATGTAGATAAAAAAACCGTAGACTACAGTAGGATAAACGCCACTCTAGTTAAAGTACATAATTGGTTTATTAGTAACAACTTGCTACTAAATGCCAAGAAAACTAAATGTGTTAGGTTCGCTTCGCCTAATGTTAAACCGGTAGATTCTAGTATTTTTCTAAATGACGAGTGTTTGCTAATGGTAGATAAGGCGGTTTTCCTAGGCATAACAATAGATAAAAAATTGCAATGGAGTCCCCACATAGCTGCACTGGCAGGTAAACTAAGTTCGGCAGCTTACGCCGTTAGGAAAATTAGACAACTAACTAATAAAAGATAAAAAGATAAAAGAAATTTATTTAGTAATCAGGCCGCTCGGGCACTTTTACACGTCAAGATACTACCAGCGCTTCCCAAGAGGAGACCACTGCTGAGAAGAAACGCCGCAAGAAACTCAGCAGTCAGTCATTTTTTAAACTTATTTCATATTGCATATTACAATGGTATGTACAACTTAATCTAGCATAATATAAAGCTACAAGTATTAAATTAAATATAATATCAAATAACAGTAGTTCAGCAGGAAAACATGCCAAAAATCTTACGGGAGAGAAAGATAGAAAAGAATAAAATAAAATAACTACAACTACCTACTTATATATGTGTATATGAGATGGTGCAAGATGACCACATAAAAGTTTCGATATGTTTTCCTGCATCAACGGTGTCCCCCAGACAAGAAAAAGCAGGATAAAGCCTTTGCATTTGAACAAATGACTATTGACTAAGTTTCGGGTGTATGCCATGCATTTTTGTCTGTTAGATAGTCCTCGACCCTATAATACGCTTTAGACATTAACGACCTTTTCAAATATTTTTTAAGTGCTGGAAAGGGTAACTTTAAAACTACTTCAGGTAATTTATTATAGAAATGAATGCATTGACCAACAAATGATTTATATACTTTACGGACACGGAATTTTCGAATAGCTATTTTATTTTTATTTCTAGTATTTAAATTATGTATATCTGAGTTTTTGGTGAACGAATCTAAATTCTTAATAACATAAATAATATTCTCGTAAATAAATTGAGACGCTACAGTTAAGATATTAGTTTCTTTAAAAAGTTCTCTTAAGGAGTCACGGGAATTCAAATTATAAATAGAACGAATGGCCCTTTTTTGTAACACAAATATAGTTTGTATGTCAGCTGCCTTACCCCAAACCAGAATACCATAAGACATAACACTATGAAAATAACATATAACGTTAATGGGTTGTCACGTCCTACCGGGTGGCAAGTAAAAAACACTAAGTGGTTTAAAAGGTTTATTTTGAAAGTACGCCGGTAGTGTGAACAGAAGAGGTAGGGTAGGTTCGTAGGGGTGGTCTGGTTCTGCGAAGCGAGCTAGCACTTCCCTCGCAGTTTGGTGACGTGGAGCGGCAGTGAGGAAACCGTCGGCAGCCCGACGGTGCGCGGTGACTGGACCCTGGCGTCGGGGGTAGCACCCGGTGTGTAGCACCGGAACCCACACGACGATCCTGATCACCAGAGTAGAGGCCGCTCCGGCCAAGTAGTGTGTCGTAGGTAGACAGGGCGTAGAACCCGACTCAGAAAGGTAACTCCTAGCGGAGCTGTACCCCTAGCGTTGCAGTTAGCGTAGCTCGTACTCCTAGCGGTGGAGTTAGCGTAGCTCGTACTCCTAGCGGTGGAGTTAGCGTAGCTCGTACTCCTAGCGGTGGACCCTGGAAAACCCAAGCATTGGCTGTGCGAGCCTGGTGTCCAGCATTGGGATAGTCCGTGCCAGCCGCCGTTGAGGGGTGAAGCCCCGAGGGAATAGTGCGTAGTTTTTTAATTATTGGCGGTGGCAAGAACTATCGGAACGGAGTTACAATTACAAAATGAAGCGAAGCCAAAAGAACAATTTAATAATTACTAATGACCGTTATGAAGTAACGGTCAGATATTTAGGACAAAAAGGTTGGAAGAACAATTTGGAAGAATCTAGAAGAACACGTTATAAAAAGGTAAAACACAAATACAGTAGGTACACAGCAAGATAGCAAATAAAATAGATAAATAGGTTCGTTGCACTAACTTACCCGATTTGGGGAATTGCACCGATTCTAAAAGATAGTTAAAGTATGACGTGTATAACTAACTGTTTCACGTTAAGGTTGAGCAGCAAAGAGCCGAATGAAGTGAGCGTGGCCTATTTATAACCTTTCGCCCTTTTCGGTTAATTTTGAATGTTAGCAGGGCGAACAAAGGAATCCTAGCAAACTACTGCGCGTCATGAGTGGAAAATAACTGGTCATGTAGAAAGACACCAGCTTACCCTCAATTATTTTCTCATGCGCTGAATGTTAATAAAGTAAAAAGAACGATGATCAATATTTAATTGATTTAATTATTATTATACTTGATTTTAAAAGATTATTTACATTTACATTGACTTTTAATTTAATAATTAATAAAGAATTGAAAATTACAAGAGGTAATAGAGAATAGCTCGTGCCGCCATCTGTTGGCTAAGCGTCGCTAACATTTGACAATGTCAATATAGGAGTGTCACATCATCGCTTATCTATGGTGACGTGCTGTCTGTTTGACAGTTACAGATGTTGATAAACAAATACAAGATGTGAAAGTGATTTTAAGTGAAAATAAAGTGATATTAAGGCTAGTTTGTCTATAAAATGCACACAGGTAAGGAGCGTAACAACTGCATTGTTACAGGGTACAAACAAAAAAAACCTATCTCATGTTTTTAGGGTTCCGTAGTCAAACTAGGAAACCTTGTAGTTTCGTCATGTCAATAGCCTGCCCGTCAGTCCGTCCTTCCGTCCGCAGCTTAGCTCTTAGACTCTAGGTTCTAGAAGGCAACTAAAGTGTTTTTCATCACACTTGCTCGTAAATGGTGTTATTCCATGCCTGTATACAGAAGGACAATGACCTAAATTGTTCCCGCGGGAATTATGGCGAGTTTGTCATCTCCCTAGGGAGTAATGACTTTCTTTTTAAAATTTGCAACTCTTTCGTACATCATTTCTGACTAAAGTGGTTTAATTTTCAGCCAAAAATTAAATCGGTTTCTAATTTCATCTTTAAAAATTAGCTATAGACTAACTTACATTACACAAACCTATACGCTTCATTAAACTTCATTATTTTTATACCTATTTCAAGTTCATATCAACATTTATCATTAATTTTAGTAATTATACATTTTTATCAAATTGGCTAAATCTGGCTCGAATCCAGGTTGAAACTAAACGCAATTATTATCTGTGGTAGAGGTCACAAAAAAAATATCGTTTCCATTTACGTTCCCGATTCCCGTTCGTCAAAAGTTATTTCTTTATATTTTGCAGAGTTAAAGTGTTTTCTCTTTGTTTTTTTTTCCTCGCAAATGTGATGAAAACCATTGTGTGTATCACAGGCATAAGGGGATTACTAACTCGAGTCATTAAAAGCCCTCCGCCTTCGGCGTCGGGCTTCTAACACTCTCGTTAGTAATTCCCTTCATACTACCCTTGATGCACAATGTACTATTACCTACCTATTAAAATCACAGCACCTTATAACTTTAAATAGATAATTAGGGTAAGAGCACCAAAAGATGAACGATTAAGCGACTACACCAACTTTAGACAGGTTATATTCAGTGAAAGTAACAAATTTCACCCTATTTAATTTTTGTATATGGTACAGTATATGGTCTAGATTGAAAATGACTATTATAAAGCCTGTTATTATATCTCCGTATTTTTCTAAAAATCATTGAAACCAAAAATGTACCGATTTGCCCAAAAGATGAACAGCGTGCCCTAATTCTGAACGGTTGGGGCCCAAAAGTTGAACTAACATAATAAAATACCTATGTCATTTTAATTCTTTTCATTTTTAGCAATAAAATGCGAGTTAACGAAATATTCTTTATTTTTTAATTGTTTACATTTATTTAATATTACTTACGTACATAAGGTTCCTATTTTTTATGTTATTTGTGTCATAAAAACAACGAATTAGTATTTTTTATCAATAATCATTAGCAAAACTACTTAGTTACTTATCTTTTTAAACAGATAAACCGACAAAAAGTGTTACTTTAACATTTATAATATTAGTAAACATTTCCATAAATACTACTAGTATACTACTACTAGTGTTCATATTATAAAACTATGCCTAAAAGTTGAACGACTGAATTTACTTAGTTCAATTTTAGGACACAGAATTTATGAAATGAACAAACAAAATCAATTAGGTGTTCACATATTGGAATAGAATCCAAAACATGAACTAGTAAATTTAATTCGTTCAAGTATTAGGCACACATTTTTTATTGAACAGTGATAGTTTTCATAGTATTTAAAACTCCAAAATCATTGGATTAGACATCAAAAGCTATGTTCATCTTTTGGTTTAAAGATACAAGAGCATTTAACGATCATTACAAGTTTTAAATTTTCCATCTGTCATTTTGGTACGATTTATCAAGAAGCTTTAAAAAAAGTACGCCTTGCCTAGTAGCTGAACACCGTTCAAGTATTGGCTTAGGTATATATTTTTGAAACCATTACTTGAACGGCATATTTCTCGTTAACTAACAAGAAAAAAGAAATATCGTATAACTCCAATAAAAGAGTGATTAATCAAGAATACATACCAAGCAAATCCTTCTAAGACTGACAATTATTGAATTTTATACGTAATTAAAAGCTTAAATTTGGAGAGCACTGTCCTTAGCTATTTTCCCATACTATCGACGTTTTCGGCGGGAAGCTCCACAACGACGACCGATCACGGCCAAAAAGAATATAATACTATGTTAAGATTTAATGGAGGTGTAAGCAAAGAGTTGCTGTTTAAGAAAAATAAATTCCGAACTATGTAATATTTGTCAGGATTTAGTTATGTGATTATTTCGATCGAGTGTTCAGCTTTTGGGTGTCGTTCATCTTTTGGTGCCCCTACCCTAGTTTAAATTTGTGGTTTTTGAGATAGTTTTTGAAGAGTATCGAATGGCCTCGGAACCCTACCTACACTGAGCATGGTCAGACATGGTCTAGCCCGGTTTTTTTAAATATTCAATAACAGATCGTTTTAAGAAACTTATTTAGTTGCATTGCAATTACTTTTTCTTTATACTAAACATTTTACGACGTTTTGCATGTTGATTTTTTTAAAGATACCTTTCTTGAAGACAATCACGAGTAAGTAGGTATCTTTTCGAAAAAACATGTAAAATACTGACCATTGAATTTGGGTGCGTAAACCGAAATGGATTCTGGAACACTTTCCAAAAAAATGAACAATCGCAAAAAGAAACAATTTTTTGGTTCTCCGACAACAATGACCATTGTAAAGTTGCCCCGGCGAACTTTTTTCAAACAGTGCAAAGAGATATAAGTCGCTGGAAGCCAAATCTGGATAAAAGGGCGGTGTTCTACCAATTCGAAGCCTGACGTGACGGGTGTGATGTAAGAAAGTAGGTAGGTAAATTATTTTATCTACATCCATATCATAACTTCCCTATTATATGTTTAGAAACGATAAGCAAACAGCCTATATTAAGAAACCTGTATCTGTGGTTGCACTTTAATGTTAACATTAAAGTATTACATGTCATTAAAGTGTCGGTTATTGATGTAGTTGCATCTTAATGTTCACTTTAAAGTTTCGGTAACCGAAACTTTAAAGTGAACATTACGATGCAGGTTCTTTAAGATACAAGGCAACATGGTACAATTTTCTCACATATTGTAGAAAACTTATGATAAGCATGTAGATAAAGTTATGAATGCGACTGTACGCATAATTAGGCATTAAAACACTCGTGTGATCTTATTATGAAACTCGCCTATCGGGTCGTTTCATAAAACCACACTCGTGTATTAATGCCTCTCATTATGCACCAGTCACATAAATAACTATATTGCACAAAAAATATATTACATAATACGAGTATACTTACGTCAAAGTGCATATGAATTGACCGCTATTCCAATCCCAAACTAATTGCGGTTTCATAATATGAAGATGTTGTCTGTAGGTACACCAACCAAATAGATCCCCAGATCGTTGTTTATTCCGCCGATAAAAGTATAGATTTTAATGGTGCCAAGTGACATGGAGGTTTTTTCATTTCATTTCACTTATTCACAACGATATCTTTTCTTTAACATTTTGTTTAAATGTTGTGTATGGTAGATATTTTTTTTAATCAATATTTTGTTATACTAGGTACATGTCGGCGTGATTACCATGTAACCTGTAATAAATTACAGTTTTACCTACCAAGAGTCTCCGTGTTAAACCGCGGACGGACGGGCGGACCGGACAGACAGATGGACATGGTGTAGTGTAACTACTTATAAGGGTTCCTTATTGACTACGAAACCCTAAAAACTAATCCAGTGTTTAGGGTTTAGGGAACTGCATAAGCTTAAAGCAATTTATACCGAACATGTTTTTTATGCGAGAATGGTACTAAGTGAAACCGTTGAATTCAGAAAACATCGAAATTTGAACAGGGAAGACGGGTATAGGCTATCGACTAAGTAGATTCCACTAAACGGCAAGTTAGTGTCTTCGGAAAAATCGTCGGATATTGTTAAGCTAATTGTTGGCTAAGTGTTCAACCGCGGTAAAAATAACACTTTTTAAATCTTATTGTACATCTATGTACGGGAGCAGCCTACTTATGGGTCAAATATTCGCAGAGATCATACAGTGCTCTGCGGGTCCAATTTAATAATGGATTCAGGGCTCTGATGGAGTTGCCTCGCTACTGTCTGTAGCGCCTCGACTATGAGGAAGCTCGCACCGATGATTTCCATGCAATTCGTAGAAAAAAGGTTGCATCACTTGTTAGAAGAATGAGAGGCAGCTCCAATAGGATCCTTGAAATGATTGCAAGTAGGTAGATTCGACTGTCCTATAGTCTTAAGCATGTTAGTTAAGTCGAATTTAGAGTTTAAGTTTTAAAGTTGTTCCTCAGTACTAACATTAGATAGTAAGATAACAGTGTGTACTAACCAATATGGGTCAAGATACCCAAAATAAACGTTTTGAATTGGAATTTGAATTGTACAAGTGTTGTGTCGGAATGACATTTAAAATTGGTTGACAGGTCTTAGAAAAAGCAAAAGAAAATACTCGATTTGTTATGAACTTTATTTTCTATGCAATAAGGTCATTTTGGGAGGGGCTTAAATACAGATTTTTAGTGTCTTGGTATTTTTCCAAAACTGTAAAATCTGACAATTTCATTTTATTTACATACATAGGTACATTAAATCACGCCATGTTGTGATCTTTATTAAGACAAACAAAATACCAACAGAAAAATAATAAATACAGAACTAATACTAAATATTAGTAATATACTCGTAGGTTTCATTTTATTTCTAGGGTAAAATGTAAAAAAATACATATCTTTAAAAAAGGAACTTTTGTGATTTTTTGGTTCCTTTTTTACCATGTTGGCACGGAACCCTAAAAACAAGACCAAGTGCGGGTAGGTCGAAAAACTGCCACGACCAGCAGACGAACACCCTCTTTTGTCTTTACAAGACCACGGCCGTTGTAACGCAGTCGTAACGTCGAGGTAAATGTTTATTTATACTTACGTGGTAAAGTGCCGATTGATAGTTTTAGTATGTATGAAAATCGTGTTGCCTAGGTTTCGGGTAATAAATAAATAAATAAATAAATAAATAAATATCAGGGGACAATGTCACACAAATTGACCTAGTCCCAAAGTAAGCTCTAGGCTTGTGCTATGGGTACTAGACAACGATATAAATACTTATATAGAGAAATATATACTAAAATACATAGAAAACATCCATGACTCAGGAACAAATATTCGCGCTCATCACACAAATATCTGCCCTTACCGGGATTTGAACCCAGGACCGCAAGCTAATGCACTTAAAAAGAGTTAAACTCGATACCCTGACGATCGCGAGTTGAAACCCAAAGCCGATGCTCTCAAAAAGGCAGTGCAGTTGAACAAAGATCTAACTGAGGGTAAAATAAATTCTCGGGCGAGACTACCGAGACCAAGGCTTGGGAATAATATGTTTTTGCCTTCGATTTTTTTTCCCAGGTTAGTACATTAGTTCTTAGCGAATAAGTTAAAATTGTGTCACATAAAACTACGCAAACTTTTAAACCTCCCTTTATTATTTTATACCTACGTATTCTCTATTGAATTTTGTATTATTACTTTTAATTGTCTTCGGCCGAGAGCGAGAGCTATAATATTTTCTAAATGGAATGTAAGTATGTACAGATGTAGTGCATAATTGTTTTCCTTCGTATTTTCACGGAAACGTACGAACGCGTCTTGCTATTTCAGTCGGTCACAGTACAAAGAGTACTGCGGTTGACTGAAATAGCATGACACCTTCGTACGTTTCCGTGAAAATACGAAGGAAAGCAATTATGCACTACACCTGTATGCCTATTTAAGTGTGTAGGTATGTACTTGTGGTTTTGTCACCTTTTGAAAAAGACAATTCGACGGATTTTAAAATCAGGATATTGAGATATCGCTGGATATGTATATATAAACATATATGTCTATTGGCATAAGGTACCTATAGGTACCTTAGTCCGTAGCTCTACCACATACCAGATTATCAAAATTTCGACCAAATTTCAGGCGCCTAAACCATTTTTTTAGGCGTTTTCCGGCGAACGTCTATCATTATACGCCACAACCTGAAAACTTCAGGCGTTTTCATTACCCCTTATGGGTCTTTGAAGTACATTTTAGTATATTATGACGAATTTTCTACTAAGAGTGAAATAAATAGTATGATTAGTAAGGGACAGCAATACTGAAAACAAGATAGCAATGCTCAGTCTCGGTCGCCTTTGGCGGTCAAATCAAAGTACATCGATCATTTCAGAAGCCATTCTGGAATGATCGGAAACTGAGACTATAAAAGGTGGAGCGATTACGGCTTACGGCTACGGACCATTACTTGCTTGGGCAGCGAAAAGTGCGAACAAGAGCGAACCGAGCGATCATCTACGTATTCAAATTCGAAGTTTATTGTGCGGTAATTGTACCGGTGTAATCGTGCATTTCTATCCGTTACCTACCCCCAAGTACGTAACAATACTATAAATATATATAATAATATAATAAATATATATTTAAGACAAACGCACTAGTTCAGAGAAAAAAGGAAGGATTTCTTTTTGATCGTGTTCTTGATTCCGAGTCTCGGCACATCCTTGTCAGTGGCCCTAGACCAGATTTGTGACGTTATCGTTATCGAAATTGTATAAAATTATCGTAAGCTACCAAACGGTCGCGTCGTGTGCTTGTGTCAATTCCATATAGGTAATTTGTTAGTTTTCGATATTGGGTTACTTTACCGTTTGCATCTTTTCTAACATTAAGAAAAGTGTCCTGAGAGGCACACTTTTCATGTTGAAAAGTGGGCCTCTCAGGACTCTCATTTAACAATCCGATAACAAATCATTATTTTATCAGTTACAAACTTTTTAATTATAATATAATATTTTTGAAGAATGTACAATATTAAATATCAGGGGACGATCTCACACAAATTGACCTAGTCCCAAACTAAGCTCTGGCTTTTACTATGGTTACTAGGCAACAATAAACTTTCATCACTAATATTAGCCCGTACCGGAATCGAACCCGGGACCGCTAGATTTGTAGGTACTGTCACTACAGACTAGGATACCGCGTCGTCTTTTTTGTTGTTGTAGTTAGCTAAGGCTATTTTATATTTCAAACAGCTCTCCGACCAGCGCGGGAGCGTGGCGGTTAAGGTCAGAAAATACTGCATACATCTGTATTCTGTGCCGACAAATCACGAATCGGCCCAAGTAACGCTGGTAGGTATATAAGGGGTTTAATTGATGAATAAAAAACACAAGTTTCATACTATAATTTATTAATAACGTAAATGAGTATACAATGCCAAAGGCTTAAAATGATTCACTTCATTCAATATTTCACATTGAAAAATATTTACAATTAAAGAGAAAATCAGCTTGCAATCTATTTAAAATGAGAGCTACCGTTTATAGGATCGTTCAGATTTCAAACTGAATTAATCTAACCGTAAGCGATCATGTTGAATACATAGGTATACTTATGTTTAATGATGATCGTTGACAATTGATTGACATTGACAGCATGTGTGAACGTCCACAAGTGCCGCCCTGCTGGCGTCTCTAGGAAACCCTTGCGCGGTAGCCCTCACCGCTACACCGTAAAAGAAAATCTAATTATTAGTTTTATCACAAATCTTATGAGGGAGCTCGCTGTGCACTCGGCTCGTTAATGAATTATACTTCTCAATAGTATTGTGCAGCAATAAAACGTGCGATGAACTATAAAATGTGCCAAACGGAAGACATTTATTATGTAACAAATCTAATGTAGGTCAGTTAATTTAAAAACATTAAGTTTCAACATTAGGTATACGTACAACATATAGATACGGAAATTGAGCACGTTACTAGTATCTCAAATACTGGTCGTCGGGCGCGCCGGCGCGGCGCCCTCGCGACGGAGCGCACACTACGCCTACAACCTTTAAGGTCAACAACATATTACGAAAAATATAATCGACGGTGGGCTCTCGTTTTCATGTGGCATGCGAAGTTGTACGGGATACCTGCCTGCTCGGCAGTGGCGGCGAGTACCTCTGTCACAAGCCACACGCTAACAGAGCTCACCCGTCCTCTATGACTTAATGATTGGCAAATAGTATGCGCTACATCCACCTGATCCCACGATTTCACGAAAACCAAATTTATTAAATTCATAGACATGCCCTATGCAGCACGCGGCTCGCAGTGCATCGCCGTGCGCGGTCTGGCAAGTCGACGATTTTAATACTAAATTTACATCAGACATTTGGATACGTAGGCGTAATTCCTCTAACCCTGCTAATAGAAATCTGAGTACATATCACTACTTAACTGATCAGCGTCGACGTGTGCAATTGACGAACAAGTGATACTTATAACTCTGGCTACGTTAACAATACAGCCCGAAGGCAGAAATCATCCGCGCAACATGCGGCGGGCTCCCGCCGATAACATTATTTACAAGGCACGAGTCAGCTGCGGCCGCGCGTCCGTCCGTGAAAAATACACGGTTTGAGCTATTTGAAGAAAGGCTTTATGGAACTATAAACTCTATAGCTCTTTGGCTTCAAATTAATTGTAAATAACCTCATACTTTCACTACCTACTAATACATTTAGTAAAGTTTGGGGCTAGAAGGAAGAATCAAAATCTTGACAATTGATCATTACAAGTTTGGTTACATATATAAGACATATCCGTTATTTTCAATGTTATTATGAAGTTTCAGTCTAGTTGCAGTAGGAATTGGTTCGGCGCGGCTTGGCGTGCGGTGGCCGCGCGGCCGCGGCGCTCGCGCATGGCGCAGTAGGGCGTTACTCGCCGTCGATGCGATGCGATAGCACTCACCGACACTCGCTAACAACACTACTGATATGACCGTATTATGCACAATATAACAATTTGTTTTAAATCTATCAACTATAGGATCGAAGCCATCGATATAATTTTGTGCACAGCATACGGAAACGAGAACAGTTTGAAACTTTTAATTTAACATCTCATAAAAACTGAGAAACAAATCGCGTTACAAAATACATATCATTCTTAATTTTAATGATCATACTTTAATATTTATAATACATTGTTCATGATGTTTATTTTTCTTATTGTAGCACACTAACCATTTTGTCAGATATGTTATTTAAATTCTGATTTTCTCCATGTAGTAACAATTTGGCTTAAATTACAAAACTTTCATATAAAACTAAAGGACATTACTTCTGTGATACTATTAAGATCTTAATAAAATCGTCTACAAACCTAAGAAAGATTTAAAGACAAAGAAGCGAGTTCTGAACGCGTTATATTTGGTATTGTGAAAAGAGTTTAATTTGTGCCCGAAAATTGCCTATAGACATTGAGAAGAAAGTATTGTCATTTTAGTGTTGGAACCCTTAAGAACAGGCAATACATGCGCTAGTGCGCCCGTCCAGAACACGCTCCATCGCCTTTAGTACGAACAAGAACTATCGTAGATCACTCGCGCGTTTGTGACTTTAACCATAGCTCTAAATAATAAAAATATAATTAAAATCATCCTGGAGAATCACATGTACTTTTTCCTGTACTTTATACAAAAAATTGCATTAATATAATCAGCAACATTCAAAACTAAGACCTCTAAAATTACGCATACACGCATGAGTATTCAGCAGTAAAGCACAAATAATTGTTCGAAGCTGCAACATGACTACAAAATTGCATCATTACATCTACTAATGATTAAAAATAACTAATAATTGTAACTTGTAAAATAGCCAGTGGCATTAAAAGATAAGTGGAGGTAAAATAATAACTCGGCGATTGAAAAATATGACACAAAGTTGCTTAACAAATAGAAATAGAACCAATAAACGAACATACGTCAAGTTCACGTAGGTCCAAAAAAGTTGATTCATTATTATCACATCAAACCTTTACCAAAAAAAAGCACCTTCAACTATAATAATTATAAGGTAGATTGTGCGCAAAGGACTAGACCTCTTTAAGACCAAACCATGTCATGGATTGTTGCCGACAAACTACGTGGGTTCACCGCGTACTCACGGTGCACAAGTGCGAAAGCTCTACACTTATGTTGACAATAATTAAAGCTATCATCGCAGACGCTACTGCTCTTTACATGGCTCTGTCGTAGTGTTCCGGCTGCGGCAACAGTTTCTCATTAAGTGTCGTTTGATATGTTACTAGTTCAATATGTAGTTACAACGCTAAAATGGCAAAACAACTACATTTAATAAAGATAAAATTGTCCATGACAGTCGTATTCGATATCAATAAACATTCTTACAGAACACGGGTACATATAAAGCTTAAAAATATAAAGTGAAATCAGATCTACAATAGCAATGGTCATGTGAACTCATATGGTTAAATTAATTGGTTGTATGTCTAACAAGTGTCCGCTCAGTACCGGGTACATGTGTCTTGGCTGGGCACAAACATTGCCAGTTTCACACCCGCAAGTTATTGAATTCAAAGTACTTATTGCACTTACGGATGTAAAATATTGGACTTCTATGGATGCCGTGATTTTGCAGACTTTGTAAGTTTTTCTAACGGAAAGACTACTAAATCTATGGAGTGGAAATTAACGACACGAATGCGTATGAATCGATGGGTTTTGTGCTTTGGTATAAACTTTGAGCGAATTCGTAGATGTTACATTACTTTACAATCCTAATTTAAACATTCAATCTTAAATTTACGACGCCTAAAAGGGTTGGACCCGTACGCATGTTTGATCAGTAAAACGAAGATTTAAATCAGAAACGTTATTAAAATTGAACTTTAAAAATTAGATACTGTTAAAGAAATTATTGTAGAAACAGATTTAGAGGGAGAAATCTCAATGATATGTAAGAGCTCGATGGAGCTCCCTTCTCTTTTCTTATACACTACATAATAAGCGTTATGCCTACGATTACGATTCAATAAAATGCTATAATTTAAAAACTAGCGATCAATAATTAAATTGTGAATGAACAGACTGCGAACGTAATCATGTCCATCTGATCTGGAGGCAGTACGCAGCAGAGAGAAATAAAGGAGTAATCGGGGTCCCCTGCCCCGCCGCGGCTTGCGCGTCTCAAGCGGAACATTCAAAACGCGAATCATAGCACTTCAGAGCACATACAGGACTCTCTACAACTATTTAAAATAAGTTCAAAATATAAGTATGTGGTACAGGTAACATTAGAAAATATGTTCTAAATGAACAACCTATTAGATGGCACCACACTCAATTTGCATTGCACCACGAAGCACTACGAAACAGTAAGACGATAAGTTTTGCGCCGAAATATGTTTTTGAAATAAAATGAGTTTTTCAAGGTCTAAGGTAGGTCTAGCTAAAAGACGACATTGAACCTTTTACGATAAAACATAATAATTTCGTAACCTGTTGAACTAAAATACCTATTACCTAAATTAGGTAGTAGTAAAATGGTTTTTACTACCTATTTAAACAGTCTAATAAGGAAACAAAATTGTGACCAGGCAAAAACGTTACATTTGATCATGAGTCGAAATGGAATTGGTTTTCAATATTTACAAATTTACTATGATATGCAAGTGCAAAGCTCACTAAATATCGTTACATGAAGTATTTTTCTATTGTCAATTACAATATTAAGTGTAACATCTACACTAAATAATAGCGTACATACGCTATGGTTTACCATTTAAGGTAATAAGTATTACTTACCAAAGTGATAAGAGTAAAATAGTAGATAATTCTTACAAATATCGAAACCGTCGAATGCTTCTTTTTAGCTGCTCGCACTTGTATATGCAGTACACAAAACAATTACACTTGAAACTTAAACTATTTGTGTTAGAAAGTTTAATAATGACTTTGGTATGATTAGTGCGTGGGCCGGATCGGCGCGCGCCGGCCGGGCGGCCCGGGCCGCATGGTACAGTAGGTGATCGGCTAGCACTATTACTGATCCTTAAATATAATTATGTTTGTACCTTTACAAAGAGAGTCCATTGTCATGTTAGGGCAAAGGAAACGCAGGTAGATTCATATTCGAGTAAAAGTCGTAAGATTGTTCAACTGGCTTAATACGGCGCAAATCTGTTGTACCCGCTTCTGTACACCGCAGTCTGTAACATTTAAAAATATAAATAAGCAAAGTAGCACTTGATTTAAAACTTATAAAATATGTAAGCATACTGACCCCGTAACCTGTTACCGGGCCGATACTGTGGCCGAGATACGGGTCCGCGTATTCCCTGCCATACCTGTAAACGCAACAAACGAATCGAGTTATTCACTATCGACAAACTTGCCCGGAAAACATCAGCTCGCTCGGCGCGCATGATGCAACTTTCGTACAGATTTTAGGCTTCGACCAACGAAAAGCGGATCAGAAGCAGTGCGGGACGCGAGCAGGGGGCTACACGCTACACTACAGCCAGGCGGCACTCGATACTATCAGCTAGGAGCGACCAAGTGACAATGGAATAGTTTAAGAAACCGGGCAAGAGCATGTCTGACCATGCTCAGTGAAGTTGTTCCGAAGCCGTATACCACAAAAATCATCTAAAAAATACCGGTCAAGTTCGGGTCGGACTCGCTCACCGATGGTTCCGTATTTAAGATAATATGCTTAGTGACCGCAAAAGAAAATACTCATTTTGTGAGTATGAGCTGTATTTTCTATGTAATAAGATCCATTTTGACTAGATTAAATTTTAATACAGGTTTTCAAAGTTTTTTTGTTATTTTTCAAAAACATAAATAGTAATTATCTATACGTCAGGAATTTTTCAAAATTTTAATTTTTAAACTGGAGATATTTAATGGTCTTTTTTTGTGCATTTTTGGCTTTAATTCAAAAAGAACATCACAGAAAAAAAATATTGGTTTGAAATGTGCAGATTGAGACCTTTCGTTCATATGAGCATATGACACCCCATTTGCTATAAATCAAACAACTTTTATTTATCAACTCGCCATTCTAGACCCCTTTAAAACTACTTTATATTTTTCACACACAACACGATTAGTTCGCCTTTCATATGCTATACAAATAAGCGATATGCTAGTTAAAAAGTGAGGGGAGCTCGTCGTCAGAGTTCGATAGTTACGTGAGAGGCGTGAGCTGCGTGGGCTGGGGCCCGGCGCCGACCGCGGCGGCGGCGGCGGCGCGCGCGGCGGCCCCGTAGTTAGCCGCGGCCGCGGCGGCCGCCGCGTGCTGCGCCGTCGTCAGCGGCGACTTCAGCAGCGGCCCCGCTGCGGCAGCTGCGGCAGCCGCTGCCTGTACACATCAAAAATAACCGTTACATACATCTTTTCGCTAACGGCACTCGTATACGAAGGGCGAACGATTTCGCAGCTATCGATGACATACATCACCAATTTGTCAACGGATGTGTAAATACACGGCGCTGGCGACGAACGACCGGAACGATCTAAGGGCTCGCGGTGTAAAGTATATTCCTTCAACGCTCCATAGTAAATACAATTAGAACAATTCGGCTATCTGGTTCATTGGATCCTTTTATATCTTTTTGAGATCGGCCCTTAAACAGATGGGACCGAGCCATCGAATAAAGTGACGATGATAATACTGTTAACGCTAAGCACCTTATGAAATAATAAAACCCTGGACAAACCACCCAAATAAACCGATCAGACTCGACAGAGTGAACATAAAACGGGGGTGGGAGTGCGTTTTTCCCTTGAATTGCCTACAAATGTTAGTTATCAATTTTGACAACCACTCATAATTAAAGAGCCCAAACCAATAAACCAATTTTCTTGTTTGTTTTATTTATCGTCAAACAATAAAGTAAGTTTTAAAATTATGACCATTTATTCTGTCTAAATCCATATATACTGGTTGTATCACATACTGTGGCACAAACTAGAAAAAACTGGATTACCAAACGAATGTATCGCTTTGTTAAAATTTTGGTACAGATCAATCGCGAGAGATGGGCTGGAGAGGAGTCGGAGGAGTATAGGTTGCAGTGGGTTTAGACAGGGTGGGCTGTCTTCGCCTATAAAGTTTAACCTATATATAAATGAGTTGATTAAACGGCTCTGCAGCACGCATGTCGGTTGCCATATTGGTGGACCTTGTTTTAACAACATAAGTTACGCTGGTGCTGCTGGGTCCTTAAGTTGACTCAATAAGACGCCGGTTACGCCGGGCAGCATGGTCTTAGGTACAATGGGAACAAAAGTGAGTTGATGGTTTTCAAGGCCCGTAAATACAACCCAACAAGAGTGCCGAACATGGAGGAGTATCCCTCAAAGTGGTAGACCGCTTCAAGTATCTGGGGCATATTATTACGGAGGACTTGAAGGACGACCTGAGGAGCTATTGCCTAACCCACTCGCATTCGCAATCGTTTTCATTCTGAAAATCGAACGCTTGTCTGCATACAAAATGAAAACCATTGTTCCAGTTTGAAGTCGATTGTGATTGCGAGTGCGTTAGGCAATAGCGACGCCGGTTTTATATGATAGGGAAAGAAGAGCAATGGTAGTGATAAGCAATATGCTTACCCGCAGATTTGCACGTTGTAAGGAACAAGTTAAAAGAACGCTGTTTAAAGCATACTGCCAGACGTTTTACACGTGCGGTCCGTGGGTAGGATTTACGCAGCGAGCGTTTAATAACATCCTGTGGAGGCTGTTGGGGCCGTAGGAGTATTGTAGTGATGTTCGCTGAGGCGAGTGTAGATGATTTCTATGCCATTAGGCGGAAGCGAATAGCCTCATTGCTGAAGCACAAACGTGGCAGCAGCATTAGCCTCCTGAGGGTGCTGGCGGAACGCCTCGACTGCCCCCTCACCAAATACTGGGTCAAGGTGGCAATCGGTGCAGCTAAAGCTAAACAGTGCGTAAATGTTTAATTGTTTGTTTATTATAAAGTTTACTACTAACAAAGTCTTAATTTGCCATTGTTACTAACATCTTTGTATGGTCTGTAATAAATTATTTATTAGTTGTCAAATTCGATAAATCATATTTGTACACAAGTTATGGGATAAACGCAATCGGATCTAATTTTATTGTGAGACCACCACGAAATATTCAATCTATGGATGGGTTGAATAAAAAAATCACAGATCAAGTTCAAGTTTCGTTCAGGCTTCGATCTAAAAATTAGGTCAGGACATTATGGTAGTAAGGCAGTTATTTATTAATGACTGCCAGCCAGGTCATGAAACATATTTATTTTAACAATGAGCCCACAGAAGGCAATTGAATAATAATTATTTATTAGGATCAGCGTAAATCTTTCGCGATTTTGTTATATATTTACATGGATTGAAGTCAATGTAATACTTTACCGTAATTTCCGCCCATTGTTGGCTCGCACCTGTTGCTGTAGATTTGCGTCGTTATTTTATAGAAGCCTTTAGCTTATATTTAGCCGTAGATAAAAAAAAGCGAAAACGATGCAAAAAAAGCACTTAAAACCATTTTTAAACAATAAGTGTTAAATTACGATGTAAGTGAATTTACACAGGTGCCTAGAACATGCAGCGTTCATTTTACTTTCTAATGATTTTTCTGCACCAAAGAGCCCAAGCTGACAGCAGTTTTTTGTCGACAACCGCTTGTTCCCTCCTCTCACAGCGTGTCAATCAAAAAACGACGTCATGCGCGTGGGCTCAAACGTCGAGAAGTTAAGTGTCTCGCTGCAGAAAATGTGTAACAGTTAATGCAACAAATTTACATGCACTATTGGTAGGAATAGGAATTAATAATTAATGAAGACAACAACTATTCAAAATGTAAGGTTTAGCAACTGCTACTTTGTGATGGTTAGTTATACTTCGACAGTAGCAATTACGACTTTGTGGGCTCAATGTTCTACACGGAGCATAAAAAAATTAGCCTCTGTTGGAGTCGATTGACAGCTGCAGCAAACGCGCAAAACTAAATCACCCACCACAATACCAAAGGAGCAAGGACAAATCAACAGCAGCCATCGTCTCGGTTACCACAAACACAATGTGCACCCTCAATATATTACTGTGGATACCAACCAATAGGACCATACGAATAAAAAGGAGCAAACAAAATCCCAGCACTCACTCCACAATGATTTACATCTGACTTATACTAGCGTGGGTGGTAACATGAATCAGGAAGCGAAAGAGATACAGATATTGTCGCATATCGATCAAACTGAGCTAGAGGCGTGATCTTTACCTCGGCTGCCGGCTTCGCGGCCTGTAACAACACATGACATGTTCACACGGCCTGCCAACCGAGCCGAACGTTTAGCTGCTGGCGAGCGCCAGGAGACGTCGTCCACACGGATAACAGATATAAACAACGATGAAACAAAAGTAAGTACGTATTCATAATAAATGCAAACAGATGATAGTTTACCTGAAGTCTGTAGCTGGAGTCTGCTGAGGCAGCTGCAGCTAAGAACGGGTCGTAATATACACTGCAAATGTAAAATAACATTGTTAGGGATTGTGTCCTGTAAATATAAACATTTTTAATTATGCAATATTTAAATTACGGTAATGTAAAAAAGTGATTATTACGTTGACAATAATGTTTAATCTAATGGGAAAAATGTTGGCAACAATTTGCAAAATAAAAAGATTTGCGGAGGCAAACAACAGCACTACGAAATACAAAAGTATGAGTTTGAATCAATAGACAAGTGCATAAATGACTACAAAATTAGTAAAATCTACAGTTAAATAGGCAGAAGTGTAAAATAAACCGTAACAGTGAGCTAAAGCCAACAATCCATTTAGTTGTTAGTTACATTGTCATTAAACTAGTATAGTAATAGCTAATACTGGTTATTCTAATAATTAAACCAAGTGTTATAAAAAGTCATACCAACGGAGAAGTGATCGGATACGGACTGGCCGCGGAAGGAATGATCGCGTTCGATCACCAGTGGGGATGCTTTGATGGGATTGGATGAGGAAAGGTTGGCTTCCTGCGACATTTATGATACTTTCATTGACTTTTCTTGGTAATCAATCTGTAAGGCAAGTTTTCCATGTATTCTGTAGATTTTTGCATTGCCCTTGTTATTTTTTAATATTTTGTAGCTACTTACAGCTGGGCCAACGTCTCTAAATATTTAGCAATTTATTTTTATATTTGTCTTTACATTTGGTCTAGTATTTAGTTCAAAGTATTGTACTGGAAATAAATGCGAGGGTTTTCAATGTTGTAATCGCATTGTTGCTTCACAGTATCTATAGTAATGTTATCTAGGTATCTAAAGGCTTCGAGTTCAACGATTTTTTTTACTTAACCAGACGGAATCCAGGTGTTATTTAAAAAAAAAAACTATTCGCCTTGTAACACTGACGGACTAAGTAGCTGGAGTCGGGTGTGTCGGAGGGGATAGTAGCGTGACCGCAGTGATACGATAGACGGCGGACGAGTTATTTGCGCGCAAGCTCTGGGGTATGGTATGGCTCACCCTGCCCCCTGTCTCAAGTTGGATTTTTTTAATTTATGTAATAAAATACGATTCGTTTTCTTATTATAACGAGTTTCATTTATTTAATATTACACTATTCGAGAAAAACAAATGACTAGTTGTTATAGGATTACAACAACCCTTTTCTTTGTAATGTCATTTTATATGGTGTAAAAAATATAATATTATTCATAAAAGTTTATTAAGAGGCATTACATTTCGGGTAGCTATGTCTTTGCTCTGTAGGACCAATATCCAAGATGCCAACACTACTAACGCTTCTATTTTCTATCGACTCGAAATGTATGGAGTTGTCATAAGCGGTTGACGCAATCTGTCATCAGCTTACGTCAATTCTAGATAGTCTGTGGATTTTTGAAAATCGCTAAGTTAGCGATAGGTATGCATGTTGAGTTAAGCCCCTATAGGTAGGTAGAATTCGTTTAACGCTATTACCGAGGGATCTGCGTCTACCACATCGATCCGATACTCGGTGCTGGGTGAAAAATCCACAAACTGACTAAAACCTACATATAGTATTATTATATTTTGCATAAATAATATAATATGGATAAATAAAGAAATGTTAAATTCTAATTCCTAAGGTTCCGTCATCATTGACATTTTAACAAGGAAGTATAAAAGTGATATTCGCTCAGCGAGCGAGTCAAAATTGTTATGGCTAGACAGTTACGGGTATAGGGCGCGTTAGGTGAGGCGGTGCAGGTGAGCAGGTGAGTGCGGTGCGGTGAGTACTCACTGTGCGTATGCGTGCAGCGGCGACGCGTAGGCGGCGCGGGGCAGGACGGCGTGCGGGAGGGCGTGCTGCGGCGAGAGCGGGTGGTGCGGGGGGCGGGGCGAGCGGCCGCGCAGCGCGGCTCCGCGCAGGCCACTCGCGACGCCCGGCGCGGGGGCTACATGCAACACACAGACTAGGGTGCAGGGCGCATGCGGTTACCTGCGTCGCTGCGCGGCGCGCGGCGCCAGCACGAGCGGCGGCGCGGGCGCGGCCGCCGGCGCCGCGCCCAGCCACGGCCACGTCACGCCGGACACCCGCAGCCCTGCGCACACATCGCGCCTCCTCTCACTCTCCGCGGCGCGAGCTCGAGCGCGACCGATCGTCTCGCGATTTTCGATATTCGTCTCGGTTTTACCGGACGTGATGTTGACGAAATAGTTTCCGCGTGGGATTATTATACTGTTTGCACACGTCTCGAGCTCGCGCCGCAGAAGCTACATTGATACCTACATCATTTCTCGTGATCGATATTCTCTTGCATCGACGCCTCCCTTCGCTTAATCGATTGGATTGAGGGATCACCGTATTATTTCATCCAGGTGCAATTTAAAGAAGCGAATACAATCTTTGACCATTAATCACATATTATAAACAAAATCTAAAATTGCTAAATACTATTCTAAAATGCAAGTCTAATTACAAGGCCAGTGTCACCCTTCCTCCGGCATCGCGGCAGTCGGGCGACGTTCAGATGTAAACTCATTATTCACAATAACAAGGTATCAGGGCCATGCTACATTACAGCTCGACAGAGGTGACACTCGGTGTTAACAGTTCAAAGAGCCAGCAGACGAGCGCCGAGCGCCCGCCCGATTACCGATTAACACACAATACAGAGCCGTTGACTTTCTGCTCTAAAGAAGCATGGCCGTTAGAGTAACTTTACAAATGACGAAAATTCAACTCGTGACATACAGATTTCGAGCATTAGAACTAATCAACCACATAGTCCCACCACATAAGTAAAGAAATCATGCTCGAATGAATGTTATAATAAAATGTAAACGCGTAAGCATTTTTATTGTCGAGTAGGAAATGTGTATAATAACAGTGCAGGTCTTACCTTCTGGCCACTGCACACACACTGCAACAAAAACAAACGACGAAAATATAACCTCGATATCGATATTGAATTCCTAAACATGTCTATTGCTAATTAAAAGAACGTCATTCTCACTACGTATTTTAAAATAAGAGCACATACCTAACCTACATAGGTGTTTAAAATGCATGACAATATCGCTAACTATATTTCCCATCAAAATAAAACGAACATGAACAGTCTGACATTAATATCGTCCATTGATAAAGCCATTAACGGTAAACTAATAAGCTGTCTAATTGCCGCCGTAATTCGTTCGATGACGACGACGTGTTAATTTGTCGAGGGCATGTGACTCATAGTGTTGCCGGAGACAGCCTTAACCAGCTCGTTAGATGCAGCGTGCAACAAGTTTTCGTAAAAGCATACACGTACATATGTAATAATATAGCGACAATCAAAAAAGGAACCGGGTCAGAAATTCAACATGTTTATTATTAACAAAGTGCAAAAGTGTGTTACACACACACACGCACACACGAGCACGTTGCTTGCGCGCAATGCATTGCGCAGCGGCGCAGTGGGCCAAGCCCAGACTGTCTCCGGCTGACAGTGGACTCGATCTCTAAATAGCATTCACCTAATTGCATTCCGACAACGATAATAGCCAACATGTTAAATGTAACAATAGATACAGTAACAACATCGAATTTTACTATTCCAGCTGTCTCACCCAAAGTGGGAACTGATCCATTTCTAGCTTGAATAACTGGATGGATTGAAAAGAAAAGTCTATGATGGATTAAACGTGGTATGTGGCTTTTATTTATAAGTGTATGTATACAAATGTAATGGTTGGAGAAAGTTACATTCTAATCAAAAGATCACTCACCGTTTGGTATTGTTGTAGGTTTCTTTGTCTGAACTCTGGCCGTCGCATTATTAACCTGGTTTTTAATTAAACATTCGATCAGAACATGTTATCAAAAGTACAATTGCATTAAAACTGTATTGACTGACTTTAAAATATTAAGCGTGGCTAGTATGCTTATTTTAAATTGGCATATACCTACATCAAGCATTTGAGTAAATTAACTAAATCATTACTTACTTCAGAAGAGATAGTCAAAAAATAATTGGTATTTTATGTGGTGCTCGAAACCACAAATTTAATAAAATAATGGAAACAAAAAATGAAAGTTGGGATTCGAACCCACTGACGTCATAGTTACTTCTGTTAAGTCTTTCCATTTACGATAATTACATCGATTTAGCAATAAGTTGGTAAAGTCAGTCAATGTCGTGTCAAATGTCTTATGTGATACCATTAATTTGCACACAACAGTTAATACCTTATGGTAGAAGAACTTAATTACTCGTAAACATAACTTGTTTGATAAAAGTAGAAGACATTTGACACATTTAACTTGTTAGACAAAGGGAAATCAGGAAGTGTCAGTTATTTTCTTCGGGGTTTAGTTAGCAGGGATACTCGTGAATAACAAAATTGAATGCCATTCAGTCGCCGATATACTTGTTAGTGCTCGAATATTTTTCTGAATGTATAGATAGAATGTAACTAAAATTTTTACTTGTAGTCTTACCTCTGTGGTATTGAGACGATACGGTTCGTTTCTACAGACAGTTCTCTGTGAGAGTCTCTCTTTCGATCGGCATTTTAAATGACCGTCTAGAGAGTAAAGGGATAAAATAAATAAGGTTTGTTTGTGGATTAGACGGCGGCATACTTAGTGGTAAGTGCGGGCTGACGGCGCCGCACGCTAGCATGACAGTAACTACAGAGCAGACGAGCGCAGGTTGCGGTTGCGGTGGCGGGCGTGGCGGGCGTGGCAGGAGCGGGATGTTAAACGTTACATACGAGTAGTGCTACGGTACAGATGGTAATCATTGAGTCATGCACACCTCTATCTTTCTGCCCTCAACCACGGTGCCGTGAAGACGCTCTCGTGCTCGCTCCGCATCACCACTATTTGCGAATGTTACAAAACCGAATCCCTGCATGCAAGACAGACAAAACATGCATTAAAAACAGCGTCGCTCAAAAAACAACGTGCAACAAAAATTAACATTTATGCATTGCATATTCTTTATTTAAATATTCTAGTGAAAAAATCGAGAGGATATTAATTGATTTTATTACGTTGATACTTTGAGCGTATTCTAGCTGAATGGGTACACATAAGCGTTTGGATTAAAGTAAATTAATATGTCGCTCGACCTAGTAGTCTGTACTATTAGAAGGAGTGTTTGTATCAGTGTTCAAATAGGTATTTAGAAATTCACACAATTGGACTTCTCGCAGTCTTATAAGGTTATATAGATATTGAGGTTCTACTGTACAAAAACGTTAAATTCTTGTGTGTAATGGTAGCTGCAATTTGTTCTAAAGTCACGCAGTAATAATCATGCCAGTTTTGTATTGACAAAGTTAAATAAAATAAGTGTATAACAATTATAAATATGTATTTTAAATTAACACTACCAACAAAAATACTAATATACCTATATCATATGTGTGCAAGTTTTGTACAGTGCCAAAATTATAGACTTCAAGAACTCATAAGCGTATACGTACATATTATTCATTTCATGATCTAAGACATCATTAATTATTAGCTAAACAGAAAACGCCATTCTTAAACGTAACGCATGATATAATAAATCTATTAAGTTGACTTGTATCAAACAGTCGTGCTTAGACAAGTTTACTACTGTCCATACAAACAGTGACAATCCATAGATACAAAAAGCAGCTAGCACAGCACACGGTACAGTGGAAGAGACGAATTGTGAAAGTGGCAAACAAGTTGCTGATTGTACGAAACGCTTACACTTATAAAAGCAATGACAGCTCTATTATTACCATTCTTAGTGCAGGTATTTAAGTAGAAAATAATATTTTGGGGAAGAAATGGGAAAACTCAGTAACGAGAGAGATGGCTAGACGCCATTCCGCGAGGCAGGCCTGGCGCGGGCAACCGCGGCACAACGCGCTACTCAAAGCTCTCGCACTTGGTGGCGGCGACTCGCTCGCACGAACCAAGAAGACACAATGACATTCGAGACAAGCCAAACTAACTAATGCACCCTAGATAAGTAGTACTAGGAAACACGGATTACTAACGTTATCGATTGACTAAGACAATAATCAGGACCAGCGAAATATACATGCCCAATACTAATGAAATACATCATGTTCCCTGGTTAGGAAGCGTTTGATGGAACTGTAATATTATTATAAAGAGGACAATTATATTAAGATCACTATCACTCTAATAGACAGGATTAAATACTTCAGAATGAGTGTATCATCCAAACTACACGCATATAACAAATATTTGGACCTAATTAAGCCATTCAGGACTATGTGCTATGGTTCGTAAAACTAGGTATCACAGTCAATATATACACACAACGAGAATAATACGAGTGCAGTTGGGACGATATCATATTATTAGTGATGGATAATAGAGCTGTCCTGAAAATATGACTCAGAAAATCAGCTGTTAAAGTGACGATGCATCATTCTCTAATACTGCATATCCCAATGTGAGGCTTTGAAGAAAAAATAAACTTGGAGCTATTATTTGTAAGAAGTAAATAGTTTCTTTATGAGCGAGCATGGACTACTTTAGGGGCGGTCACCAAACTGACACAAGGAAAGCAGTAAACACGAAAAAGCGGTCAATCCAATCAATTATTATAAAAAATCATTTCGATATTTGTGTTTAATTTTTACTGACATTTACAGTGAGTTGTTTTTTGAGTATCAATGAATAAGAACAAAATATTGCTATCAACATAAATACGCTTTCGACTTACTCTTACAGCAATAACATTGCATAAAATAAGGTTAGTTACTAGCCCATCGTTGGGGTTTGCGATCGCCGTGCTCGCGCTGGTGAGGTTTGTCGTAAGCATATAATGTTAATAGTACTTCAATAGTTTTCAAATCATAGATCAATGTAACAGTATTAATTTACTCAATGAAAATTTACAATGCAATTAGACTGCACCAAACATTAAAACCAAGAATATGCTATGAGATAGAGAAGACTTAAACACAATCACGTGTTAATATTGATCTTAGCCCATTTGCCTTTAGATTTGTTAACCCATAAATTTGCAAGTAAGAAAATATATCATAAGGCATGAAAATGATTTGTTATTAGAGGGGGTTCTAAATATTTGTTTATTAATTTTATAGTTATTCAGTTTGGGCAGCAATTTAAAAAATATAAATTATTGAAACTTCAAAACTTTTGTAATGATACTTGCTAGCAGTGATCAGAATAGGCGAAGTTTACTACTTATCTAAACATGCGTGCTTACGCACTGCATGTAGTAAGGAGTGGTTAATACTACCGAAATTTGAAGTTATATCTCAATATTCTAAGCGAGATTATATCTTGTAGCTACACGGTGGAATGTTGAGGTGAGCCAGTAGCAGGGCAGCTACTTAAACCCGCAAAAATTACCTTAGGAGACCGTCATTAAGTTTTAAGTTACATCAATCGACATTTACACATTTTTGGAATATGGAAACGTACAGTTGGCAATAAGGACAGCAACGGCAATTTTTTATGATCGAATTCCAGTCACCAACTGTTTCGTGTGTCCGAATTTTCATATGATAGAAATTCATTTTTTTTTCTGAAATCGTTTATCCTTCCTGGATTGTTATAAATCAAACCTAACTTAACCTATAGGTTCTATTTATATCACTATAAACATTTTGAAGAGATTCGGACTAGCGATACCATCCCACCCCAACCGAAAGGACAAAAATCGAAAAAGTGATGTGTGATGTGTAAGGAAATTCATAAGTCAAATTTCTCAATGGTACTTTTTTTTACGCCGGTCTTGAATGGATATGATTTCGACTATAGCATTTTTTTTGCCAAAATTGACGTTTTTCATGAAGAGGGCGGATTTAAAAAAATACTGTAAACGTCGGCTGACTATTAAGTTAATAGTCTCCTAAGGTCACTTTCGCGTGGCAGCAAGGGTTTCAGTTGTTGCCCTTACTAATGTATGTATCCTTAATAATACTGATCTTGACTTTCCAACATGTACGCGTGTAAATTCATAACTAAGTAAAAAAAAACAGTTTCGTTATTTTAAACTACGCATTATGTGAAGATTATCATCGGATAGTAAATAATAATTCAATATAACGTACACTTAGCAAGTTCACGTAAATAAACTCGGTTTATTCTGACCGCTGCTGAATCAGTTAATGAAAAAAACAAGGAACTTATATAAAACGTGTTTTCTAGGAAGGGTACCATTTCAAAAGCCTTGAAACACACATTTGTAACAAGTGATTTATTGGAATGATAGTGTGCAATCCATGACGTCAACATGAAAATCTACAACAGTATTTATTTTAAGTTTATAATATTTAATTTTTAATCCACATTTATGTTTCATTTTTATAAACGGTGCCAATTAAAAACAATCCAATATATCACTAAAAAATAAAACAACTCAGTAAACACAGAACACAATTTTTATTGTTTAATATAAAGTGTTCTGCGAATACTAATAGTTATAAGAGCTAATGAATGGAAGTAGCCACAATGAAATCTGTCGTTAAGAGTGGATTTCAGAGAGCCACTTCAAATAGCATTTTTACAACAAAGACATATGTTTCTTACCTTAGAACCACGTTCATTGAAGATTATTTCTACATCAAGTATTGTGCCATATTGCTGAAATATAAAACGTTGAAATTTTTAAATATTAATTTGATTTCACTTCTACTAATAAAAAGACAATCATTCTGTTCATGCCGTGCTGCCGCTAGTGTAAGTTTTAAGGATAAGGGAGAAGCGGAAAGCACCGTGTACGTACCCCAAACATGTTCCTGAGATCGGGGTCTCTAAATCTGAAGGGTATGTTGGAGACGTGTAACCGCTTGGGCTGCGAGGCCTGTGATACGGGGACGAGATTCTTGTCCGGGGAGGCGCTGGCGGCAGCCGCGCTGGCCGCCGCCGCCGCCGCCGCGTGCACGGCCGCCGCCTGCTGTGCCACTGCCACCGCCGCCGCCTGCTGCGCCGCTACGGCGGCCACGCTCACGGGTGTGTTCTCTTCGGCCGAATCGCCGTCACTTAGCTGCAAGTCGACAATAATATTGCATTAGTTGTAAACACTGAACGATATGCATCACCCTAATGTCTAGTTCTAAATTACCTTTCAGAATTATCTTAATATCTAATAGCAACACATGCCACTTTTTACCTATCACACGTATGTTCAATATTGTTTACAAGTAAAAATCGAATTCAGGATCGCGGGACCGCAGTGGATGCGAAAAGCACAAGACCGGTCTGAGTGGAAAGCCTTCCAGTTTGTTCCACCTTGAATTGTAATGTGATATGCAATAAACTATTGAATTTGAATTTTAATATGAGGCCTATGTCCAGCAGTGGACGTCTTTCGGCTGACATGATGATGATGATGATGATGAAGCGAAATTCTGGTTATTTTTTATAGGTAATAGATACTCGTATCTTCGTTTCAATAGGTACTAATAGAATAAAAACCTATGTTATTAATCTGCGTTTATTATGTTCTAGCTATATTGGTCCGTTTTGTGCACTTGTGTTACAAACGCGGCGTGGTTCATTAGTCATCATAACGTTTTACGACAACAATAGGACAAGGCCAGTCAGGAAGTTACATGCAGACATCGTCACAAGGGTGCTCTCCTTCAAAAACTATACCATATATTCAGTCGTTGCGTATAATAAAAAGTAAAAAATCACTTCGAAGTTTTCCAATTCAAGCTCGTTAATGTTGACATCAATATATTTCTAAAATTCATTGATAAGCCTTTGCCAGCGTTATGTAATGGGTCTTTATAGTAATTAATAATTACAATTGGTACTTACGAACGAAATAAAAAGCGAAAACTTTTATGTACTTATATCAATGCCCTAATTTAAACCTGTAGGTATTATCAAGTGTTGAGTACAGTTAGTGTCGAGTTGCAGGCTTTGAGTCTTACTTGCAAGCTTACATTTATGTTGTTATACTTTTTATCTACATAATTTGTTACTGTACCTTTTCCAATAAAATAATAGTACATTACTGCAGAGGCCGGGAAATTGGCTGTTGCGGGACGAGTATGAGTTAGCGTGGCCGAGACGTAGCCGAGGCCGCGCTATATAAGAGTCCAGCAACCGCCCTTCCCGGCTGAGGCTTGTATTTTGCTTTTCTCCAACAATGCGAGAAAATATAACACAATTGTTAATAATATTAAACACAGTCCCAAAATTTACTTGAAAAAATTTACCCACGTACAATTTTATTAACTTTCGAAACAGGTACGATTTACTACGAAACTACACTCAGAGCAAAAATACTGGGTCAGAGTGCGTTTTTCATACAAACGAGACTATTTAGAAGCCTTGGTTCCACGCCAGGGGTTGTTTTGAGTGAGGTTTAATGGTGGATACTCCAAGGTTCAATAGAGGAGGTCAATTTTTTTAAGATACCTAACTGATCGCACAATCAGTTAACCAAGTAGCGGGAGAGTTTGGGTCAGCACTTGGATTTCCTTACATTTTATTGCCATTTTAGATGTTTTTCCGAACATGCACAATTCCGGCGTTAACCGCAGATTCATTCAGTTGGGAATCCTCGACACAAGTCCTGTATCGATGCTCGGGGTATTCATCGTCAGATTTCACCAAAAGTATTTCCTGTCGAGAAACCAAGGCATCGAAATAGCCTCTTTAGTATGAAAAACGCTCTCTGACCCGGTATTTTTGCTCCTGAGTGTATAATAAAGCCTTTAATGAAATCACAAATTTAAACGTAATAAATACAATTTGAGTAACATATAGTTCAAATTATAATATTTATTCCGCGTTTATATTAGATATTACGGCAATTTATATTGTTTAAACGCAATCTCTTTAAAAAAAAAAGTCAATCTATTTGTTACACTTTTAAATACGCTGTAAACGATGTTTGTAAACCTTTTTACTCTAAGACATTTGAAAGTAAAATACCTATACAAGGAAGAATTTTGATTGCAGGAGTGTTTGGCTGTTTGGAGTTAGTTATGCTATATCCTAGTCCAAACATGGTTTTAAAAAGTAAAACACCAGGTATGTGTATGTAATGAAATTTCATACATTTTCGCGGCCGCTGTCGTTGGTAAATAATTCTTTTAAATTATATTCTTTTAATTTTGCCTGGACCAGGAACTCAGAACTTCGCGGGCTGATTTTACAACAGTAAGGTTAACATGGTCAATCATGTGGGAGAAAAATAAATATTTATACTCGTATGTCGAACAAGAGCGATAATCACTCAGGGCTGCGATTCTACACGGTAAAACAATATTGCCTATGACGTGTAAATGTACCTATTGTCAAGATTTGGATAACTCTTGCTTACAATAGGTACCTAATGGAGGCAGAGTTAGAAACTATACACGTCAAAAGCAACATTGGTTTACCCAGTAGAATAAATAGAGTCCCAAGTGTACAGGCCCAATCGTAATCTAGCCCAAGGAAATACTGGCCAGTTAACCGTTTTAATAAAAACCTGCTTCGGTATGATACAAGATTAAGGGATACAAGTTGTATCCCTTGCAGAACTAGTTTTCTGCCATCTTTTGAACGTTTTAACTACGGAAATTCTATGAGTTATATTTGGCCGCGTATTTTAGTCACAAAAACTACCATTAATATAATTATATCTCAGTCATATCAGTTGTCATTTAATACGTAGGTACATTACATTACAACACAAGACAAGTAGTAGTAGAACTGCCAGCAGTGCAGAACTTTAACAAAAAAGAGATATAGCATAAGAGGGCAAACTGGGACACATCCAATTATCCTACTAATATTATGAATGAGAAAGTTTGTGTGTGTGTTTGTTCCTACGCTGCGACGCCTGCGACGGCTGGATGGATTTGGATGAAATTTGGAATGGAGAGTTAAAAGCGTTAAAATTTGTATTTAGGCTACTTACTACTTCCTTTTATTAGAAAATGCATTTTATTCAGTTGAAGAATTTGTTGACATTAAATTGTAGTTCTAGGGTTCTCTAAATTGATGTTGTATTTGTATTACTTGACTTAGTATCAGTTTAGTTTTCTAGTTTTCTGTTATTTATCAAATTTTATTATTTATGTCATGACTGCTACTTTTATTTTCTTTTAATTATTGTACCTATTTTGACGAACATTAATCAATGCATGTAAATTTTTATGTAGTTCATAATGTAATGGTTAATGCAATAAATAAACCATTTTTATTTGACCATCCAGCATCTATTCGGGGCAATCCGAATAGGCTTGGTTAGGTTAAGTGTTTTTTGACCACCCTGCACTGATAATGAAACTTTAAAAAAATTAAATACACAAACTATTCTTCATTAGGTACCTATTAAACTAATTGGGCACTCACATCTAATACCTATACAATACTTTATACGCACTAACATGTAGGTAAATCGTAAAATTCGTTGATGGACGAATTTGGTTGGATACAATTTGGAATAGAATTTGCTTATACGAGTACACTGGATGAACACATTGAACACGTTGAATTCCGAAATAAATCACTGTTGGATGGGAAAATTACTAGTTCTACGCGGACGAAGTCACGGGCTAACGTTAAGTAACGTTGGTATAGCTAAACCATGCTTTTTCCCTATCTATCAGTCAAATGTCACAATGAGAGATAAGGACAAAGCATGGTTTAACTACACCAAGGTTACTCAACGTTTATTAGTAAGGGGTTACACATTCAAAGTTTATAAAGGTAGGTAACGCTAGATTAAGTATAACATATCATGTTTGAATGACTGACTGTTCAGTTTCTTGCGGCGGGCGCGACTGCTTCTTCTCAGCAGTGGTCTCCTCTTGGAATTTTTGACGTATAAACGTGCCAGTAGTGCGGCCTACTTACTAAATAGACATCTATTTTATTCTGTAAATAAATATATGAGTACCTAGTAAGTAGTAACTTACCGAGCTGTTCTGATTGTCTATAGAATTAGGCGGATGCGGTTGAGGCGGTGGTTGTGGTGAAAAGTTGGCAGGTGGGAGCGGTGCGGGTGGCGGCGGTCCTTCGTTCTTGACCAGTGGCGGCTGGGGCTGCGCCGTCGGCCCGCTGGCCTCGCCCCCCTTCACGCCGGCCAGCGCGTCGCCGTTGGCGGCGAACTGAGCTGCCGCGGCCGCAGCCGCCGCCGCCGCAGGGAACGGGGTCGCCATACCCGTCCCCACCATGTGCTGGAATACACAACAAGTTATATCGTTACTTTACTGGCGCTAACAACTTCAATTAATACAGAGTTGGTTAATGAAGCAGAAATTTAGCTTGTGCTCATAAATTATGTCACTTAAACAAATAAAAAAGTGAAGACAACAGGCTATAAAATGAATGAATGTTTAAAAATGAACACGATTAAAATAGCCCAGAGGCCCGAGAAGATATTAATGTGACGTATGAACTAAATACATGTAATAAAAAATAAAAGTACCTAGCATAAAATATAATAAGACATTGATGGATTTAAGTCTTGGAGAATATAAGACTATAATAAAAACAACATTAAACAGGAAAATTTAGACGCAGCTTGATAGTCACTGCAACCGACAAAGCTATAATCAACGATTTATAGTCATTGCGCTTCAGGGACGTGGTCAACACTAATTCGGTCGTATCAAATAAATATAAATAAATAGGTATATGTACGTTCGTTTATAGTTGACGTTTCTGGGTTGCGAATCGAAATATTGACACACAGAGTTCGTGCCAACAAAGTCGCATTCGAACTCGCGCCGGGAGCTGAGCGGTCAGTCGACATTTAACTCAGCACGGATCATGGTTTAAAACCAAAATTAAGCTTAATGAATGACTACTGTTTTTCTCGTCTTAAATACCGTCCACCGATACAGCAAAGCACAACATACAGCCAATTTGCCGAATTGGCCCAAAAAATATTAAAGCTTTGAATCGATTTTACAAAAGCAGCTTTGCAACGTAAACACAATTGTTTTTATTTTACGTCCAAAACGACTGCCGAGGCAAAATGAATAGCGAGTTAAGTCCCGCGCGGCGGACACCCTTTGCCGACATTGTCATTCGTAAATTTAATTGAAATTGGGCCTCAATAACAGTCATTGGAAATTTATAGCAGAAACCTATTCATTTTCAATGACTGTTATTGAGGTTGTTTGATATTACTCGTATAGTTTAAGCTTGCTAATCCAAATATTATTAACGAATTAAAAAATATAACAGTTTTACAACTGTAACATCACGATTTCGCCCATAACCCATAACACAGTCGAAACCTAGAATCGGGTTTAGGAAGTATGCTTAAAGTTTTTATGAACTTTATTTCTAAGTAACAATTAACTCTTCACTTTGCCAGTATGTAAGAATAATTGAATTTGCCTTTTTGTTTTATGACACTCCATTTGCTGTAATAACCTCACGTTTATCCTAATTGGTATTATCTCGCCGTGATAGAACTAAGCCCACTGTAACAGAGTTACCGCCCAGAATGGAAGCGCAGGGTTGACATTCTGCACGTTAAAACTTTATTGAATCTCCTACAAATAGACCTTGTCCCAAACTAAGTTCTAAGCTTGTACTTTGGGTAGTTAACAACGATAAAAATGCTTACCTAGTATATATAAAAATGCTCTCAATACACAAATATTTGCCCATACCGGGAACCGAATCCAGGACAGCTATCTTCGTAGGAAGTGTCACTACCGCTAAAAGCGTCGTCAAAATACAAAATGGGTAGGCTGCAAAGTGCACATTCGGTGATCTTGTTTGGCTAGTCGTTATAATAAAACATATAAAGTGCTACTAGTCATGTGACACTAACGGAAACGAGAAAATTAGGAAGTGGTAATTGAACACAATTGAGTTGTCTACTCGCTGTGCGCACGCTCGACTGTAAAGTATAGCTCCAGGACCCGTATTATGGTCGCCTTTATCGCGGTGGTTGCAGCATCCGTCACTCTTTAGTAAGTGCAATATACTGATCAGAAAGTAACAGATGTTTCATCTACTTTTATCCACACCGATAAACGCGACCATAATATGTCTCACAGATCTTTATTTGTAGGCAACACGAGCATTTTATTTACATCTGGGGGCCTAATATGGCTGCGTTTATCGCGTGACAAAATGTGAATAAAATATCTGTCTCTTTTTGACACGTGTATAAGTACGAGTGACGCAACCAGCTGAAACGACAGAACGGTTATCCGGTTATATAAGTTTATCTGAGCTTCTCGGGAATGTGAATTAGATAAGTAGCTATATTGTTACTTTTAAATAGAATAAGTATTAAGAGGGTTAATGGTATAAATCTGTCAAGTAGCAATAATAACAACGTCTGGGATAGGATAACCATCAAATGTGTTTCATTCAGCGACAATAACACTTCGTGTTCAATATTCCCCCACATCTAAAAATATATAATAAGTAACATAATTATAAGTATATAATGATTTTTCAACAGGTATCCAAAATAAAATTCTTTGGGTACGCGTTTTGTTTTGTTCAATATTTTATTTTAGCTAACTAAACTACCTAAGTACCTACCTACTTACCCATCTAAGTACCTATTTATAACTACATAACTACAACGACAACAGTTTTACGAATAATTTTACAGTTGGTCGGCTCGGCTCTATCTCAATATACTTATTTAGATAGAGCCGACCAACTGTGACAAATTATTCGTAAAAATGGTTATTAAGGTGTATTTAATTATCACTAGCTTTTGCGCACCCCTCCGTCCGCGGACACTCCAATGGGGAATATTCATAACTTTTTCACAGCTTCAATATAAGCTGATTCATGTACTAAACACTTGTAAAAATAATTTCTTGAATATTTCGCTATTACCTAATGGCCATAACAGACGTATTTGATGAAGGTTAAGTTCTTATAACTCAGTCAAAAATGAAATATATTACAATCATCCATATATTAATCTTTGATTCTGTCGAAGAGATTTTCAAAATTACAAATAATATATAACAATATTGTTTAAAACTAGTTTAAAAACACAATATTGAATATAACTTTTTCATCGCGGCGTCATTTGATATAGAAACTACATCTAAATATTCTTCATTAATATATCTAATAAATCATCGTTTTTTTTTAAAGGGAAATAAAAGCCAAATAAGCTACTTTTAAAACTTATTGCCATACCAAAAATAAATTATGACGATCTAAAGTATCGTCCTATTTCACTTATTAACTGCCTTTGTAAGATTTTTAATTTAAGCAAAATAAAATTTAATGACAGTACTTTACGTTTCCGTCGTGGACTTTCATGTCAGGATAATCTTGGTAGGTTTATTGTGGACACAGAAACTGCGTTTATAAAAAAAGAATACGTTATATGCGCTTACGGAGACATAGGTAACGCTTATAATAATGAACCTATTATCGCCTAGTGGATCCGCTCCTATGTAGATATACAAGAGAATTTCTAAAATAAACATTTACGGGAATTATGCGATTGGTTACACAAACGCGATTCTTCCTATTCGTGATTCCCATACAATATTGTAACGTAATCGGGATTATTCCTATTCGTGATTCTACACAATATGGATTCCACACTATCGGAGTTTACTACATTCGTGATTCTTCAGACGTAATTTTAACGCAATAATAGCGTTTCATTCAACAATTTGGTACAATAATCGGGACCTTATAAGTACACAGCTTATACATTTACCCCCTTACTAATAAACAAAAACTTTCTTCTAGAACATCCGATTATCTGAGAAAACAAATAGATGCATTAGAGAACACATTAAATTCGGGCGCAAGATAATGGCGCAATAACAAACTTCCACTTTTGCTCGAGAGTTTCATATAGTATTCCAATCTACCACAATTTAGATTGTGCCCCTATTTTTACTTTCTTGTGACATTAAAACACTACCCTGGGATAAGATCATAATGCATAAATTGAACACTATTAATGAACCTAAAGCTAATCTACCCACTCACGATCTAAAACAACTTTACGAAGATATAATACAAGTGCAGTTCTTGGATCACATTCATATCTACACAGACGGGTCCAAAACAATACACGGTTCTAGTTGCGCGTTTTACGATGTAACTGCGGATTTTGGAGCTATATTTTGTATTGAAAATTTAGGTACTTATACCCATAATGGGAGTTGAATTGACAGCAACAAGCAGCACAGCACATTACTTAGAATCGACAATATACCAAAAAATTGTAATCTTTGCAGACTCGAAAAGCAGTCAACAACATTTTTTGGGAAGTGGGCGGCAATGTCGGTAGATACGAAGCTTACCTCATTATTAAATGTATCCATAGATTGATGCGTAACGGGGTTGAATTTCGTCTACAATGGATCCCTTCACATGTGGGCGTCAGGGGTAACGAGGTGGTATACTCACTCGCATTCGAGGCTTTACAGAACGGCATACCTCTCGACACGGTACCGCACTATACTGATTATCTTCCAAAAGTGAAAACTGACAATTACATTAAATTTAAATCCCTTTTCAATGAGTGCTCTCAAAACAAAGGCATCTGGTACAGATCCATTGTAGACGACCCACCACGCGGACCTTGGTTTGCCTCACGAAACCTCAACAGAAAAACAATTGGTTATTTGCTTCCGAATCAGAACTTACCACATCCCCCCATCCCCACTTAACAAATTTAACTACATTATGAAAAAAAGAGACGATCCAAACTGTTCACAATGTCACAGAGAAGAGGACCTCCTCCACTTAGTTCTAGAGTGTAAAATCAACGAACAATCTAGGTTGGATCTCTTAAAAGAAACTGGGTGCTTTGCGGGGGATGTCTTCTTTTTGTTCCATCAAATTTTAAGCTCAGGGTTTATTAATTACCGAACACAGTGGTGCATTTTTAAGTTTCATAATTATTAACCGGCTAGTTGAGAGTTGTCCCATCAGTACCTAATTTATATTTGAAACATCACAGCGGCGACGACGACCCTTTAGGTACGGATCGCCTGAGTACAGTAAGTACATTAAACCCATAAAAATCAGCCAGTAAAATGTAATCACTGATTTTATACAGTCTATGTTCTACACATAGGTACCTACGATAATGTAAAGGAGATATCGGAGGTCGCACGCGACATGTTTACACGACCGGTCCGAGAACTCTGGAGGGATAATGGGTCTTACGGAGGATTCGGAGACCGCTGGATTAAGATATTGTTCCCTTGTTACATTCACTGAACAGGGAGTAAAGTGTCGTTGAGACTTTTCAATTCATCCCTCATTAGAATCTAGTATCTTATGCGTTTAAATCTAACTTGAATTATTTGACTACACAAATATGAATACATAGTAAATCAATTAGTGACCTACTAGAGAAGGGAGGTATTGAACTACTTGTAAGTCGCGGGCGAGTTGTGCTGGCCTCCCTGGACAATGATATCGATACATTCAAAAGAAGAGTAAAAAAGGATCGCATTAAAGATATTAATAATCGCAACCCGACAGAGCGCGGCTCCTTTTCCTTAGCTCTTCATTGCTGCTATTCATCACGCCCTACCCCTCAACAATACAAGTGTACGTTCACACTCCTGTATTCCCACGCTTAAATCCCTATCTTTATTTTTTACACAATACAATTTGTTGTATTGTATTTATTGTACGTAGGTAGTTATGAAGCTCTCTTTATAAACGCATTTTATACTTTTGTAAGTAATTCATTTCTAAGGTATAGGCTCTCATTGTTAATAAAATCCTGTTATAAAAGTGATTAAACGAGGGAAACGTAATAAACGCGATGAAATAATGAAAAGGCATAAAGCAGGTAATATCCCATAACTACTATTACGACGCTTGCTACAATTTCCAGAGTGTCTATAAAGAAGAGTAAAGGGTGGTGTAATGCTTTATCAAGCGAAAGAAGATAATGTGTGAAGGGATATTATTACTAAGAACGTCGTGCGAGGCGGCCGAGTCAACTGAGGGCGGATTAAGTGGTCTCAGCTCGTCTCCGTACCGCACCAAGGGCCCTCCACTTTTGTTAGTTCTAATTGTCCACCGTGACACTGGTCGCGCGATTCACGCTATTTTATCACAAGTCAGTATACGCAAAACTTACGTGCACAACACTCCCTAAGATTTTGTGCTATTTATGGAATCATAACCAGACTATAGATATGACGCATACACATGTTACCGACCATTTCATGGAGCTTGCGTCTCCTACGTGTTAAGAATACACATAAGGGAACGGAATATCGTTGTTTTTTGGGAACGTTTACATTTAAATGAGTTAAAATGAGATTTGAAAAATTTGGCTCTAAGTGATTCAGTTAAGTCTGACGTTATGTATACAATAAAGTTAGAAGAGTGGTTTAACTCACAATAAAACGTTGTAAAAGATAGGTACGACATCAACAATATAATACGGTAATTAAATTTTTATGTGGCTTGAACCATAACGCTCGGGGCAAACACTTTGAGCTATTTCACTAAAAGCTGCTATGCCCATTACGTGTGGTACGCCATCGCCGAGTCGTATCCGGCGGGCGTGCTGTCGCGTAAACAAACTGACTTTTTATAGAGTGCGTCTGTGATTCGTCTTGCATCCAAACACCAAGATGCTTAGACGAATCTGTTCGCGGGCAAGCGCTGAACAGACGAAGCTTGCGCGTTCTTTGGCCCTTTACGAGTACACTGCAGGGGAATCTTAACTCACTCAAATGATGTAAACACCAACTTATAATACATTATGTTCAGTGGCACATGTGCACGTTTGTGATATTAATAACACGGATGTTTTTAGCTTCGTACAAGACCTTCCAACACAAAACTACGTGAGGAAAAGCGTATAATCCTGCTGGTCATGAAAAATTTAAAAGTAAATAATTTTTATTGGAATAATTTCATCGAACGCTATTTTTCAGGATGATATAAACAGGGCTAAGATAAGACTTGTGAGCAACATAAAAAAGCATTTGTCGACAAATGCCTGACGATGAAATGAAAATTCTGCGCAAAGTTAATGTCATCTATTTTTAGTACAATATCTTCTCCGCGAAAAAATAACTTTGGATCCGTTTAAACGTTACAAAAGCCCTTATAGTATCTATATATTCGGCAATTTAAGTATGTGTTCGGCAAGTTAAAAATCACTAACAATGAATAAATAGTTTTGAATCCCAAGTTCAAACTCACTGAGGGAATGATATTTGTTCACGAATCCCAATTAGCTAATTTGTATGCCAGTGTCGTATTTAAAGAAGAAAAAACGTGCAACTCGTACAAAACAGGAGTACAATCTAATTTAACGAAATTCGATAGGTACCTTTACCTAACCTAATCACTTTGCAGAAGACAAAGGGAAGGTACAACGCGGATAAATTATTCGGGATAAGATAGGAAGAAATCTGCAACTCGTTCTTCGGGCCATGCGAGATTAAATGGGAAATATTATTTCTTATTAGAGTATCTGATTTAAAGATATTGTGTTTGCAAAATAAGTTAATACTTTAAATTCAGACTTAATCTTGCTACTACTATAAATTATAGTCTGGCATAGCATACCTACTTTGCGTTTCCTTTACTCCCGAAATAAATCTCTCACAACATGGGGCGTCAAAATAAAGAATTATACGCAAGCGGAGTCGCGGGCAGAAGCTATGAATAATAAAATGTCAATGGACATTTGTATTATGTATTTGTATCATAGTTCATATATTAAAAGGAATGTATATACTTAGGTACTTATATACAATAAAGGGAAATGCGAAACATTTGTAGACAACAAACGCACAGGTGACTTAGACGAATTTTGGAATATCCGTAAATAAATGTAAAAGTAACTTTTTCTGTATGTTACGCTTTCACGGCTAAACCGCTGAACCGATCTCGATGAAATTTGGTATGGAAATAGCTCCGAGGAAGGACATAGACATAGGGTACTTTTTACCGCGAGAAGCGATAAAAGACTTCTACGCGGACAGAGTCGGTGCTCCTTTACTGGTGTAGAGTATAAAGGATTTATCGAAAATAGAAGGAGCAGCGAGGCGCGATTCTATGTGTATATAGTCGCGGGCATTGGTACTTATTGTTAGTTAAGTTTTGAAGAAGAGTCACGAATGGATAGTTCGAACAAACATGCATAACACAAACTTCAAGATACAGGGTGTTACAGTCCCACGGTGTAGTTATCACAAGGATAGGACGCGACGCTTTACAGAGCAGAGACATGCTACGTTTCACAATTAGGTAATTATATCAAGAACAATTGAATGTAATTGAAAGCAACACAAGTTGGCTCTGGATTTAGAGCCGTGCGTCATCGAGTTTGCTACTAAACTGACGAAACTATGCAGCATCTTTGAATATCACTTATCAGTCATCGGAGGATTATTTATTGCTCTTATGTTTAAGCCACGTCAGAATGTAGGTTTAGATATTTACCCGTTTTAATATTTTATGAAATATGATTTTATTAATTGTAATTAATCGACACAGAGACCATGTGCTTCCAACTTTCATTGTTAACTATTAACACAATACTTTTTAAGTTTTTAATAAGATATTCTTATTACCTACATCAACATAACAGCGCCGGTTGGGCTGAAAACGACAAAGGTCTAATGAGAAAAGTTGAGTAGCGGGTTAATCCTGTTTCATAATGAACTCCAAATAATATACTACCCAATATCGATGAACAACCGCCCCATAATAAATATCGAGTACGACCAGAATAAATGTTTCCTTATCTGTCGTAAATAAGTAATAAATAAAAAGGGAATAATATTTATTTATTGACATGTATCATCTATGTATATAGATATATCAAGAAACGTTTATAGGTTGGTGATAGGGACTAGTCGGGGTCACCGACAAGAGACCTTGCTATTACGTCTCACGATAATTTAAAGCGGAGACGTACCTACCTACTGATACAGCGATATCAGCTATTTACAAGTTCAACGACTACTAGTTAGTGACACGACACTACACATTATACGACCGAGCTGAGATTAATCAATGTATTCAATTATTTGATGCGTATTTATTATGGAAGTAAATAATACTTGATAACAAAATATTATAATTACTTACTAGTATATACCTCTACTTAAATAAATTCTGATACCTACTACATTAAATGTAACAACAAAGAACTTCCACAGGTATAGTAAAGGGAGCTGAAAGTCGTATCTGGTTCTGGAAAAAACATCACCACTAATATTCAAAGCATTTTGAAATTATCTACTTCCTTAAAATTAGCAATACCAAACGTAGACGATATGTAGGTACCTAATTACACTATATTTTATTAAAATATTCTATTTAAGTAACATTATGTAAATATTGTAAACTTTATTGATATCATCTTGTTCATTTTAAGTTTTCAACTTCATTACACGACGGTTTTTTAGATAGGTAATTGAAAAAACTAAAATCAGGGCATGTATTCCAAATTGCTTCAATTTCGTAATCATATTGTTAATGATAAATGTTATTCACTTGAACTCTATATTGAAACCGCGGATATATAGGCTTACTTCGGATTAAAATTTGACACATTTTGTATGGGCAAATGTGAAATTTTAACCCGAAGTAAGCCTTAACTGTCCGCGGTTTGAATATAGAGTACAGATAGGAGCTACTATAGCGTCAACAATGCGACTACGATTTAGATATACCTAAAATGTGTTAAAACAAAGAATAGAACTAATTGCTCTCATATTTTAAAAACGGGAGCCTATTACTAAGTTTCCGCTGTCCGTCTGTCAGTCACCAGGACGTATCTCATGACTCATGAACTGTGATAGCTAGACAGTAAAATTTTCACATAAGATGTATTTCTGTGGCCGCTATAACAACAAATACTAAAAACAGAATAAATTAAAAATTTAAGGGGGCTCCCACACAACAGACGTGTTCTTTTTGCCCGTTTTTTTGGTAATGTTGTATAGATAATGGTACGGCACCCCTCGTGCGTCCGACTCGAACTTGGCCGGTTTTTTATTTTGTAACTCCTTCTATATGCTAGTTCTTATTCTGTGTAATGCATATAACAAATAAATGAACTAAAACAGGATTTTCAAAATACCTTCCTTCAACAGTGGTTTGGGTGTTATTAAGATTCTTAAGTCTCTAAAGGAAGCATTCCGATGTGGCAACCGCAACCGACGGCAGGGACATCCTACATCAGAATGCTCCCATCGCTGGTGTAGGTACATAGACTAAATTTACTCCTCCTTTTATTTCGCTGTGAAGGGAATACACATTATGGTTGAGAAACATTGAAATAACAATCCCACAAAAAAAACTAAAGTACGCCTTAATATAGCATTATTTGGTTGCGGCATGCGGTTCTCGACCACGGCGCAATGTTAGATTAATGACATGGGATGGGAAGGGGCTTCGTGCGTAGCTTTCGGTGCGTAGGTGCAAACCTCCCCAGCTCGCTCCCCATTCCACCCTCGTCCCCGGGTACTCCCTCTCGTCACTGAACAGATGCTGGATTTTGTAAACACAAACATAGATCCGGCAAGCGGCGACGATAAAACTTACGCCCTATCAAGCAAACTCACTCTGACAAGTAGGATGTCCAAATGTACGGTGGAATCTATTTAATATTTTTTTGAAGAGGGGAGAGAAAGGTAATGATGGACTGCGGTTGATTTCAAACGCGCTGGTTGAAATATTCTAGAAAGGAACACAGAGTATTTTCAGAGACCAAATTGAGAGTCGAGCCTGAAAAGCGTAAGTGAGCTGTAGGTTTTGGAAATCCCATGCAAAACAAGTGTGAAATATTTTATCACTAATATAGAAAGCAAAAATATAGGTAACTGAATTAACTGCTTATTGAATAATGTTTCAAAATGTATGTCATGTCATGAGCATTACGCGATGGTAAACACAAAAGAAAATATAATTTTATTACTTAGATGTTGGGTAATAGAAGATGATATGATTGCGATGATGTCGGATACAGACACGAGGCAGTATGAACATAAGACTGAGGAAAAAAGATAAGTCAAATGCCTATCATTGGAAAGGTATTTTTATGTAAACCAAAGATAACCAGGTCGCTTATCTCCATTTACTGTTCTGTTGTATGACCTATTTTTAAACGACACCGCTATGATTTCGGTTGGTAATAAAATGGCCGTTGCCCCTTTGTACTAGGACTAGGAGTAGGACTAGTTAATAAAGAAAGGGTATGATAAATTAATGTTACTGTATAATTTAAGCCGCGAAACCGCGAAAACTACACGAATTGTGAAAGCACATACATCAAAGTAAAATCGTATATTATTTACGTGACATTTGAAAACGGTTTCGCATGGAAATTGTTTTTTTTTTTTCTTAATTTATCGGAATTTATAATTTATAAATGACTGAATTATGGATAAAATGTAAAAAAAGTTTTGGTTTCAAATCAGTGCAGTGGTTCCGGAGGTTACCCTCCAACCACAAAACAAACAAACAAACTTACGAGATACGCTCTCTCTTCATAATTTCACTATAGAAGTAGTAAGTAGAAGGGTAAATTTATCGAATGCTGTTTTATTCATGTTAAGTATCCGCAATTACCCCAAATTACATTAACGTGCCAATAATTTTATTGAAAAGAGCGGTACGGCAAAATGAACGTAACAAAACTCAAATTGCCATGCAACTGATAGACATAATAATATAAGCTGCGTGACTACTGACTGCAGTGACTGACTTAGCAATATTCTATTTTCAGTCGTGTTTGGAATTCTAATACATCACTTTACTACAACTCCGTCGCGCATTGCACAACTAAATGGCCAAAATCACGTTTCACATCGCATTTAGAGTAAGACTTATAATACCCCCCCCACTCAAACGCAAACAGATTTTATTTTAGCCGGCACGGTGCGAGGATTTGTTGCGAGCCGGATTTTTTCAGCTTGAACAAGGAGTGAGCGCTTGGTTTCGGCTGAATATCTTTGTAGGAATATTATTTTATATTAATATTCAACAGTTTGCAACGGTGCTACGTGACCGGGGGAGTATTTACAGTGCTTAGCGAAGCGCGCAGCCTCGGCAACCGGGCGGGCAGCACCCTTGCCTACTAGTATGACATACATTATGGAAGGTCCGGATTTCGCCAGAAAACCATTTTTTACATTTATAAAAATGACTTCACCTGCAGGAATTGTTAGTGAAAAAGCATATGTAGGTCATAGAGCAGCCTAAAAAAACATTAAATGGAAAAAACGTAAGTAGACAGGTACGTCTTTTATGTATGTATGTATTGTATGTAAACCTTTTTTTGAAAAAAAAACCAATTACAAGTAAAATAATATAACTCTTTTAAATTATTAAGCGTTAATAAAAATAACAATTGATTTGTGAACATAAACCACAAGTATTACTATTTAACCAGTTAATCTAGCCAGGGACAAGACGAGTCAAGCGATGATATTGCGTTGCGGCCTTAAGCGTGTCATGTACGCAACAATGGCCGTTCTGTGCTCGCTCGTAAACTAGCTGGAATAGCCCTCTTCCGGGCGCAGCCCGCTTGTCAGCTCCCTGCTACGGGTAGCGCTTCTTTTTCGAACACTAATTTGACACTCTCCGCTTATCTCCTGTTTGATCTTATAGGTTCCTTTAAAATACATCTTTAAATTTAAAATATTGCATTACTTAATAGATTTTTAGTATTGTAAGTCCCTACCTACCTTAATTACCACTTCTGCTCCTAAATAGCCAATAAATTAAATGTTCAACATATTTTTGCATTATTAGTATACTTACCTATCGGTAATCTATTCAGTAATTTTTTTTTTTCAATAAACCAAAAACAAATTTTATTGAATTGTAGGCGCCTGGCGGCGAGGTCCGACACCTCGCGGGAAGCGTTTTGGATTAGATCATCAATAATTCGCGGCACCGCCCGCCACCCCAGCATTGCCGGCGTTCAACGAATTACTTAAATCAATAACGTATGTACCACACATCGTTTCATTATTTTACTTGTTTCGTCATACGTTTATTAAAATATGTTTTTAAGCGCTACCCTTTATAAAAATGTTTTATTGTAAGTGCACACAGTGTCACGGTCCGCGCGACCGCGTCCAGCTGAAACTGGCCGCACTCGTGGTATATTTATACGCAGCGCAGTAGGTACGCGCCATTTGAAAACCTTACCCCATGAAGTTATTTACTTCGGAGTACTGATATATTCCGCGGGGTTAAAGTTAGCTAACCCAAACGCAATTGATTACAAGTAAAAACCAGCGGTTTCGTTCGCGTGGTTATAAGGAATATTTAATAACTTTTTTGCGAATAATTTAATATAAATTTGTAAATATTTTGCTATACAGCGTGTGTATTCCATACGATCCTATATTTTAAGGGCAGTTAGATAAGACCCTAATTAACGTAAATTGGTAAACATGATTTGGGAGTAGAACCTACCTTTCAAGTAAGAAAAAATTCCGCGGAAAAATAATTCATATAGTGTCCCTGAATAAAGTTGACAAACGAATAGGGATGATTAGAGCAGCTAAAAGCTTTTGATTTAACCCCTATGTACATTTAGCGATTTTTACTAGTTTCGGATATACCTATTGACCATTTTAATCTGAATTTTTGTAATGTTATGTCACTTATGTCCATGTCACAAAAAAACATTAATTTCATGATTTTTTCAGTGGTAGCTTACATAATTAGAATCATTACGAATCAGCGTAGTTTTTAAACCTACAAGCCGTTCTTTTTAGTTTTTTTTTAAAGTTATTACATAAAGTTGGTTTCTCCATACTAGGTGTCCTAGAGTTTGCTTTTCACTTTGTATGGAAAAAACAACTTTGTGTTTCCTACAAAAAAACCGGCAAAGAGGCAATTTATTATGTTTTTTTGTGACATGAACACATTGTATGGTAAAATTGCAAAAATTCAAATTAAAATGATCAATATCTCCGAAACTAATAAAAATCGCTGAATATACATAGGGGTTAGATCGAAAGCTTATTACCTGCTCTATCATCGCTATTCGTTTGTCAAATTTATTCAAGGACATGTATGAATGTCCTTGGATAAATTTGATATATGTATGAATTATTTTTCCCCGGAATTTATTTCTTACTTGAGAGTTAGGTTCTACTCCCAAGTCATGTTTAATGTTATCTGTCTCGAATGGTTTTATAAAATAGATTCCCTGAAGGAAAATATAAATACCACGGACTACGCGGGGCGCGCGGAGCGAAGGCGGAGGTTAGTCTAATAAATGTATGTCGTCAACCTAGGGAAATGTTTCAAATCTATTTAACTAGCAATTTACTAGTTAGTTGGTGTACCGGTCGTAGTTCATACTCGTTTATGAAGTTTTAGTTGCCATATAAAATGGAAATAGGTATAAATGACTGCGCTATGTTAATCTTTTTCTGGAATTAATACCGGCTGGTTAACAGGGCGCTTCACTACACGAACCAAACCTAACCATATGCTGAAAAACCGGGCAAGAGCATGTCGGACCATGCTCAGTGTAGGGTTCCAAAGCCGTTACTACAATCAAATTAGACCTCGCGTCAAACTTAACTTTTCCGTTGGAAAACTGTTATCCCCATACATCGACATAGGTCGCGGTCCACCAACACCGCAAATAAGTTTTCGGTAGGTAGATAGGTATAAACATTTAAACCGTTTGTAACTCAAGAGCCACCGAAGTCTACTTAGTGGTGATAGTTTTACTATTAAATTCATTATACAGGGTGGCCCATTCAAATCGGTCAGTATGGGAAAGTCTGAAACTATAAGACATACGAAGATTTGTTCTTAGGAACCATGTCACCGATTTTGATTAAAAAAAAACTGCATTCATACATACATACATAAAATCACGCCTGTTTCCCAGAGGGGTAGGCAGAGACGACTTCTTTCCACCTGCTACGATCCTGACAAATGTCTTTCGCTTCTTCCACATTCATACATCGAGTCATGCACGCACGTCGGTTTCGGGTACTTAAGATTCGGCCCTTCTCCAGTATTTCGAAAAACTGCATTCATACATTTGAAAAAAAAAAACTGTACCCAGCTGGGGAATCGATCCGACCGTTACAATATTCAACAAGTTCAGGCATTCGTTACAATATTCAACAAGGTCACTTCGAACATCTATTAATATAAATAAAAAATATGTGAAAACAATGCATTTTCTGGATTTTAGACATCATGTTTCTTAGAAACATTAACTGCTTAAGACCTACACAATCGATATCTGAATAGAAATAGTGCAAGTTTATTTTTTCAAAACAACCGGGTTCGATTCCCTAGCTGAGTACAGTTTTTTTTTCAAATGTATGAATACAGTTTTTCTTTTTATCAAAATCGGTGACATGGTTCCTAAGAACAAATCTTCGTATGTCTTATAGTTTCAGACTTTCCCATACTGACCGATTTGAATGAGCCATCCTGTATATGTGCTTTTTAATTTCCAGTACTAAGAGTCTCTGAGCTAAGCTGCGGACGGACGCACAGACGGACATGGCGAAACTATAAGGGTTCCTGGTTTGACTTAGAATCCTTTCTTACTCTTTTTCAATAATATTAGAATGTGTACTTGTATACTTACTTAATTAATTTGTAATTTAGGTGGTCTACCCTTGAAATATCGACAAACGTTTAATCGAATTTCAGTTCAAAGTCAACGTTTCGCTTATTTTCATTTGATCGAATATTCTTTACATAGAAAAATTAAATGATGTAGGTACTTTTAAAACACCGATTTATAATGTTTATAAATATTATTAACTAGATACTTTATGTGACAGATTTTTATTTCATACTTTTTGAGCCTAGCTTTCTGGCATTGTGTGTGTGTGACATATTTTGGAATAAAACAAATCGGTTCTGACGCTGGCCGGCCGCAGCCGCGGCACGCTCGCTTCGCTCGCTCGGCTTCGTGCGCTGTTGGGTCGCAGTTCACCTAACACACTCCTCCCGCTTCGCTCGTCATTGCACCTATTTGTACTCTGTCGCATAACAAACTTCTGGTTGTTGCGTCTCTTGAATAGTTTATGAAATGTATTTTTAAGCATTAAAAAATCTTTGTACCGTTGTCCTAATAATTGTTTTAATTTATAATGAATAGGCGATGAAGCCATAATACTACAAGAGATAATATTTATACGAAATATTCTATGAATCGTTTTCGATGAAATGAAATTCGATGAAAAGTTTGTCGAGATTTCAAGGGGCACCCAATTTAGGTGCATGCATAGCAGAAAATGTAGTTTAAGCGCGATCTCGCCAACAAACTGTCTTGTCAGTTTGGCGCGTTAACTTTTATTGTCTACTTGTTACGTACGCTGACACAATAAATTAAAAAAAAAAAGGTTTTTGTCAGGCTGTGTCCATCTGTTGACAATTTTTTTTCTAAATCGGCTTAAACTGTCGGGCTGAATTTTGAAATATTTGTTTGTTTGATGAGCCTGAATATTTGTTTCCGAGTCATGGATGGTTTCTATGTATTTAAGTCTATATTTCTCTATATAAGTATTTTCTTCGTTGTGTAGTACCCATCGTACAAGAGCTTAGTTTGGGACTATGGTAATTGGTGTGACATTGTCCCCTGATATTTATTTAGGTATTATTTATCTAAAATATCTCATAAATTCTATAAGTACATTATATTTAATTACATTGTAAAAATAACTAATATTAAATAAGACTAAATCTAAATATACACTAAAACATTAAATCTAAGAATGGCCCCTGCGGCATTGTACCAAAGATGCTGGCAGCATTTCCTCGTTGAATGGCTAAACTTATTCGTTGAGCGAGGAAACTGCTAGCTCTTCGGTCTCCAGTGACGTCAATGAGTCTCTTTGACAATTCCTTAAAAAGGCTAACAGCACTAGGACCCCACGGACCAAGGGTCTCGACCCCGAATGGAATAAAATTATATTCTGGGCCGAGACCACTATATTTGTATTATTTATTATATTTGTAGCACAAAGCCGCATCATTAGAAATTTGGCAGCAAAAAAAAACCGAATCCGGAAAAAAGGTTAGAGCTATCAAGTTAAACTAGATAAACATCGATTTTAGATTTTTAAAAAGATAAAAAGTAAAAATCTTTTTATATGTAATTAAAGTATTAACTACATGGAAGTTAATCCAAGAGGTCAAGTAAACTAGATAAGTATTAAAGATATTCTAGAATTTGACAACAGTACCCAGTAAAGTCAACTATGAATTTTTACGATAAGTTATAAAGAGAACGTCATAACATGAGTGAATTTCCCACACGTTTCTTACGGTAGAAAAAGTCGTCAAAAGCCCCGCGCGCATCACAGACGAGCATGCACTCGGCTCACGGAAGCAATCGCATTGAAACTGCACCCTGTACCCCATTTTATGGGTCGCCGGAGGCGTTAATTAACGCGATTTCTTGTTTTCACTGCTCGCGGCTCCTTTACATAATTATACTTCTCTTTTTACTAAATATGTGTTTGTACATAATATATAAAATACTATCCAATAAGCAAGTAAGTAAAGTATAAAGTAGCTACATTATTTAAATTGGTGGCGGTAGGTATGAAAAACGCGGTAAATAATAAAACCGAAAGGTTAAGACACCGTTTGAGTAAATGAACAGTTTGTTAAGCGAACATAATAGAAGCTGCCGTTTATTTCCACCCGGGAGATAATAGTTATTGCGGTTAACTGTCTCTCGGTGAACCACTGAAGATAAAGTTGTTTAGTTAGGCGCTGCTGGAGTCCCCACCTCCAGCCATCCACGAGTATTGGCTTTTTATATTAACATCGGGTAACTTCTGTGCAATAATGGCAATGAAGTATGCTAAAACAGAACTCTTTTAAGTATACCATAAAAACCTATCCATCACAGTTAAAAGAAACTTCAACAGTTACGCTTAGGTATGTTAGGTTTCTAGGGCGGTAAAAATATGTGAATAGTCTTATGTAAAACTGGGGTGCAGTTTTTTCCTTAAACATCTTACAGTAAAGCTTACTAGTAACATTCGTTGACGAATTGGCAGAAAAGTGGATTAAAAGAATAAATACTCTTACAGACAGTTAGTGCCTTTTCTAAGATCGACATTTTTTTTCCATACTTACAAAAAAGTATACATTCATAATTCATAACTACGAAATTTAATGAAGGTACCTACTTAACTAATATTGCTTTGGCAACAATAATTGAAGCTGTTTCAAGGCTGCTAAAAGGTTAAACATTTAACTAAATGGGGGCAAATGAAGCTAGAACAATATTGTAAAGGCTAGAAACCGCCGAAGACCGTAAGCTACGTAGGTAATGCCATTAATAAAACTTAACAACACAGTTAGCGTTTCTCTTGCTGGAACGCAGAAATTTCTCATGCGATTGGTCACGCTACGAGTATGTATGGAAACTATGGAGAGCAACTAGCAATACAGATATGTATGCAGATATAAACAGAAACTGCTAACAAGCTAATAGACAATTAGTGCAAATAATAATTCCCCAGCTTAATTTTCATTAATTGTAGTTTAGTCGTCGATCATGGAAAAAACACACCCACACTTAAAACTGCCTTGAGAATTGAGATATTAAATACTTACTCCAGTATTTTTAGGGCCGCACCCTTTCTTGTGACAATCGACAAATAGTTAAAAATGTAAATGATAGGTAAGATGGCAAACTTACAAACTACCTACCTTACTCTATTTCTCGAACGTAAATTCAACAAGTTACTCTTTGAACTAAATCCGCTACGGCTGCTAAAAAGATTAATTTGTTTACGTGTTGTTAGTTGACAAAATTAGGTCAAGATGTAAATTGAAGTTTTAAACGAGCCGTCATCGTAGCGTCGTCGTCCGTTCTGGTCGTAATCCCGGGTGACGGGCCCGGCGCGAGCCGGCCCTGGGAACCATCGACTACGGAAAATATTGATCTTATTTGAGCTTGATTAACTCCGACGTTGTCGACGGGCTAATAATACCCGAACTCTGGCACAAGTCCAGCCGAGGCCTTAATGGTACTTCGATCCACGACAACTCTCAAAGGTGACGCTCTATAACGTTCATTTGTTTGATCTCACACTGATAAGTTATTCAGCGGCGGCGGACCAATTCCCCAACCCCCCTAGTAAAGTTCCGACGGAACATCAGTCTGTTATTCACTGTCTGCCCGATGGCAGAAACCCGTAAAAACAAAGGCCCTTTACGGGAATTTACAGTTTAAAACACGAAACCAATAAATAAATGCAACTAGGTACCCCATTATACTCGACTCTTACACTTATTTACAATTCAACTCGTACTTATTATAGAGTATCAATATTAAATACCTATGTCACATTTAGCGCAGTAAAGTTTTTAATACAATTTGCAAAAAAATTGAGCTTGGTGTATGAAAAAACAAAGAAACTAAAATCGCAAATTGTGAACATTTTTTTTTTCTTTTAATACGATTATCTTTTTTAAATACTTCGTCAAAAATTATATCATTTTAGGCAGTATTATTTCAATGTTTGTTGATAAAACATAGATTACAAGAAATTACAAATTAGACAAGCGCAAAAAGTTCATTTTATTCTTTAGGTGTTCAATGTACACAATAAATATCTAGAGATGTATGCATCGACTAATCTAAACGATATTGTGATCGATCTATTTGTGGGTAGGTATAACCTTAGCGTTTATCTCTAATAAAAAGGGAAGAAATTGACGAAAAAAACTTTAAAATAAATAAAAATGTAATAATAACACCGCTTAAATACTTATATGTAATTCGTAGGTAATTCATAATTATAAATCGTAACTTTTTTTTATTAGATAGAGCCAAAGTCATAAGTATGCATTACAAAAAGGCAAGACGAAATATATAAGTATGCTAACAAACATGCAATAATATAACTTGAAAAGGTTTTGTTTATTTCCATTGGAATTGGGAGTTCATGTTAAATTTGTAACTTGTCGGGACTCCAAACCGGATCCCGTGTCCAGCGTTTGCCGCGCATTAAAAGTTGATTAAGAGGGCTTAGGTAGAGCGGCCGTAAAGCGATGTGCGGCTTAATGCATAGATATTTTATGAACCTGCGGTTTTTGTTCTGCCTAAATGCGGAACAGAACTTACGTTCCTCGTACCAATATATCAATATTTCAGATATTCGTTCGGTGATGGCAATATTTGCAATTGTGAACTAATCATATGTTGTTGGCTTTGGTAGGTATGGTAACCTATTTTTTATACTTTTAACTTTTAACTAATATTATGAATCCAACTTTTAGTTTGTGAAATGCGTGTTCACACTGCCGAACGGATTTTAATAAAACGTGACACTCAATTAGTCCATAACATGAATTAAACAAGAAGATTGAGTACCCATAGTCTGTCTCGCACACTACGGGTTCCACACCGCATTTCAATATTCGCTAATTCTTAAACATGGTGAACTACCTACATTTTTAAATTTTTAGGAACTTCCATTTGACTACATGTGTTTGATAAGTATATAACTTGTAAGTATGTCAGCCAAATTTTCTAACGTAAACTAAGAAAATCAGCCGTGACAGGCAGACGGATTCTGAGTAATTAATAAGGGTTCTGGTTTTTCCTTTTATGGTACGGACGCGCCAGTAAAACTCACAAGCAGAGGTAACTAAAGTTAACTGACGTTTGTGGACATGCCATATCAATAAGTGCTGTCGTCAATTGAAGTGCGAATTTAACCCATTCATTGCCGACGCCTCATATTTTTAATCATCACGCAGTGCCGCCGCCTTCCACGCGACGTCGCGAATTCGCGTCCGCGGCATTACGTTAACATTTCATGGACGCGAGTTCGCGTCCGCGGCATTAGGTTGACGCGAAGTCGCGTCCTCGGCATTACGATTACACATACATGGGACGCGAATTCGCGTCTTCGGCATCCGAGATAAGAATTATGTAAATTACAAATGCACTGAATCCAAAAACCAGCAACCGTATAGTATTATCCTTCATAAATAAAGTAATATTTTTGTATCAGCATTTAAGTACAGTTGTTTTCTAGCAAAAAAAAAAACAAATAACTCGAGGGCGCGAAGTCGCGTCCTCGGCATTACGATTGCACATACATGGGACGCGAATTGGCGTCTTCGGCATTGAATGACTTATGAAATTTTTGTTTGATACGAATTGGTGTTAAATGAACCACTTATTTGGCCAACCTGTACGCATAAGTATTACCGATGAAACTTTTATGTGACCTAAGGGCATAGAGAACATGGCGTATACCAATATGTATGGTAATGTAAACGATTTTTGAAAAGCAAATGTATTGAACTGTCATAAGCGCTTGACAAGACCGTCCGGCAGCTTACGTCAATGTATACATTTTCGACAACGATAACCTTCGCAGAATGCATGTTGTCTGGCCCTCTTATCACTTTCATTTACTCGATATTACTTGCAGCAAATTTTAGTACATAAGCACTACCCATTCCAGTTGCTTACTAATACTAATATTAATTGAATATACAGTTTTGTACTCAAACTATAGGAGTGAGGACAAGAAAATCAAGATGCTCATCCATCAGGTACAGGTATGAATTCTTACAAAGAATTAGTTTAATTTTACATCCCATTTTAAACTAAAGAAGTCTTATGTGGTAAACGAGCAACTAGCTAATTTTCTAAGTACAACAATTAACTAAATAAACATGTAAGTTCAACGGTACTTAATGATGTTTCCAAAACAAACTAGCAAGGTTAGTTCATTATCACGTGCGCTCGCGCCTGATTCGCGCGGAGATCACGCTGATGACTCGATTAACTGATAACACTGACGGTGTTCAATGATCCTAAGTTTGTTTGCAAAAACATGCTTTAAACGACATAAAATGCAGGATGAAACTAAAAATGTGTGCTGTTGTACCTACTGTTTTAACGTGCTAAACGGTTTTACATACAGTCTCATTGCGTTTGCAGGCGCACATGGTGTTTAGATAACTGATGTCAAGTGATGCGATGTCACAGAAAAATGATAGTATCATCCTTAACGATTATACAATGCATTCACATGCTAAGTGCCCAAAATAACAAATGGTAAATACCAGTAGGGTTGTAGTTCCTGTATCGATGACATTGCCGTTACTCACCTGAAAACAACAAATAGGTAACAGGTGAACTCGGCTATCGGCAGAAAACCGGCTGAAGCGATCTTAATCAGGACTAAGTATATTACTGACAATCGGCCACTATGAATAATTAATTCAAAAGAAACATATTTTCTTGTCATTCGTAGGTCAGCAGCACCTGATGCAACTACAAGTCTTAGGGTAGAGTAGAAAACTATCTAGTTACTGCTATAATTATGTACACGGCGTTATTGGCAGTGTAATTGACATAACGCATATGTTTAACACGTATCTGAGACAAATGATGCACTTTCGGAGTCGGCTTGCATTACGTGGGCACTAGTTGTCGAGGCGGACGGGCGAGGCGTCGCGGCGGCCGCAAGCCGAGCAATGTTGGCACGCGCCCAAATAATTTTCATACTCCTCTCGGGACTGGGATAAGTTGCCCTATTCACCTGAATCGGAATACATTTACATTCGACTGCGATCGTAATTTTCACGATACTCTTCCCCTTCGCCCGTCCGGTGCCTACAAGGAGATCTTTTAACTAAAATGAGTATTAAGGACAATTAATAAGCATTTACATAAGTTATTTAACTAACTATAAAATCGATTTCTTCATTTAAAATTAACGAAGTTAGCCCACGAAGCTCTATTTGCAAATATTGTAACTTTTAAATGTAAGCAAAGAGAATACCGACAAATGGGAAATCTAATTTGTCCCGCTTCATATATAATCATTAATTACGTAAAAGGGAAACAAAGGATTTTTGTTTGATTGTATAGGATTTTATATGTAGATATATATTAAAACCGGGTTAATTATCTCCGCACACAATCAGAATGTATTATTTCACACTAAAATAATGATAATCAATGTCTTTAAACTTAATCATAAAATGTACAAAAATATATTCAGTAATGTAACCCAACCATCAAATTGACATTCAAACTTTGTCATTTACCCATCAGCGCAAAAAGAAAATCATTAAATCATGAAATAACACTTAAATTATAATAGGTTCAATAGAAATACAAAACTGTTATTTATTTATTATGCTATTAATAATATCATCTATCCTCATGGTGAGCGAGTGAATGATCCTGATCGAGTGATTCATAAGAATTCTTTGTCACATTATCTACCAATTAAGTACGTTCCCTAAAAACTGACAAACCAGACAATATTAGAGTATTTATTTAGTCAGATTAGAATATAGTCAGTAACAAATAATAATAGAATTAAAAATTAATACTATACTTATTTAAATTATAATAAATAAGCTATCCAAAGAGGTAACGCAGCCAGTGTCACAGGGACAATGCCGCGAGCGGACCTGATAAAGGGTGTGTTCTTTTTATAGTGGAGATTATTACTTATATCTTTAATATTGAGTAGCTTCGTTTTATATTAGATTAAACATAATTCCTCTTTTCCGCATATCTTATTACTTTACAATAATAGTATAGGTAATGCACGTAATACGTAATCCGTTCTTAAGTAAATTTGTTGCGCCAGTTTTGTTAATGAATAGTAGTAGGTAATGTATTTATAAATCTGAATCATTCAATAAACCTCTAAGAATGAAGTCTGAAATAACTGATATCGGGATCGGTAAAGCAGTCTAAAATCACTGGTGAAAAAATTCGTCGGGAGTGCGTCAGGCGCGTAATGAGATATCAAATGCGTCGGTCCAATTACACGCGCATCGGCTCGCAGATTGAATGAGCGAAACAATAATTGTAGTAAATAGTGGCGCTTGCGGCACTGGCTGGCAGTAGTGGCAGTGCTGGCACGCCATACAAACAGGTATTTATTTACCACCAACTCAACTGGTTCGCCTTCAAGTACCGTATAGGTACAAAAATTAGTTTACTATATCTATAGGTTTAGAAATTTACTGTACGTACTCCTGGTTATTATCTTGTTTACGTCAGCGCCAGTCAGCAGCGTCTGGTCTGACGTCTAACTAAAGCCGCCTGGCGAGAATGTTATTGAAAACTCACTTTTGACAACATAAATATATTCACTCACTCAAGTATTATGACAATAAAGACTGACATTACAAACAAGCAGGTATTTAATAACTTAATTACTATCGAAATGTTAGGTTAGGTTTCTATTTGTCTCATTATGTTAGTAATGTATGTTTACTTGGTAATTACCGATACGGATATGGTCTAGTTTGATAAACCAGGGCATCATATTTGATGCTAGACAGGATAAAACTCGAGTTGAGAAAAAATAAAACTTCATTCAAGGTCCATGAGCATGGAAACATATGGACCGCTTCCTTTCACCGCGCGGTTTCGCTTTGAAGCGGCTTTGTGGGTGCAATCAGCGCTCTCTAACAGCCAGCTCGCTGCAGGGGCAGAGGGGCACACGCGGGCACCGAAGCCGCCGCGGCGCGGCCGCGCTTGATTAATCGCTGTAACCGCGCCTATCATTGCCGACCCGCATACTCCGCTCATCAAATCATTAAAACTCATATACTTGTGTGCTGGGTATTAAGTAAGACAACATTATGAAACTAATATCTACAACTAAGACTCCTCGCAGCAATTTTATTGGATCACGGGCTGTAACTGGTGTAAGTAAAGTATGCTTTTTACCTGACTGCATTTGACGAAGGGTTATATTTCAAAAATTTCAAATTTCATAATATTTATTCAGTAAATTGGACACATGAGGGCTCTTTTACATGTCGGTATTATAGAGTGAATCTACCAGCGTACATCGGACAAGACTATCATTGCGGAGAAGAAGCGCCGAAGAATGATTTTGAGTGTATGTATGTATGTATGTATGTCTATTTCTTTGGCACGCTCTGCGGCCTAAACGTTTTGATGGATTTTGACATATGAAGTATCGTTATATTTGTCTTGGTTGTAGGACTGACATAGGCTATAATATGAAAAAAAACATATCTATATTAATGACTAATTGAAAATGCAGTCGGGTTATTATAGCTTAGTTTTTTTTGTAATTATTTTATTGCTGTCAAGTAGTCTCAAGTGAAGACTTAATAAAGCAGATACCCGCGTTGGCCTTCATGTCCACGGTATTATGGCCAACACGCGATGCATAAAGGTAAACAATGGATCAACCGGAAGGCCCTTAATTCCGATAGCACCGAATACAACATAATCCCGCTAAATGACAACGAAATCTGTTCATCAAGAGATACCCAAATAACGAACAGGATTAGGGAATAGGGAAGGATACAAAGCAGTTACTTGTATATAGTGAACTTACTGATACTCAACCTATACATACACCCAACACCAAACTATGAGCGAAGTTGTGGTTGTGTGGTAGGTAGTTGGCAGGTGAATCGAGTAGCTCGGCTATCACGTAAACAGGCCTTTTTGTGCGCGAGCCCAAGTCGAGATACCAGATAAAGCGGGTGCCAACTTCAGTTTACAGCGAGTAAGCTATTCAATTCGGGGTTTACCGAAAACAATAAAGGTCTTTAGGGGGTGGTGAATATATATATATATATATATATATATATATATATATATATTAAAAGCATCAAGTTAATCAAAAAACCTCAATATCAAAATGATAAGGTTAAATCTACTTGACATAATATAGAAGTGGATCACATAATCTATCAATTGCCGTTCGTTAGTCTCGCCAAAACTCTAGAACGGTGCGGTGGTATTCGATGGGAATTGCATACCTACCGGGTAAGAAGAAAGATAATTTTGATGTAAAAAAAAAAGGTTGACTTTTTTTTTAATGAGGTATTAAAAAAAATTGGCATAATTGTTGCTATCTTGGACTTGACTAAAATCTTGATGAAACTTAGGAGGACCCTGGTGAAAAATATTGGTTGCCTTGTTGTTTTTACTAACATTCCATAAAAAAAACCGATACATAAGTCATGTCAATTTGACCGGTTAAAAAAGTCATAGCTAATTTAATGGCAAAGGAGTTCTTTTGGGAAAATAACTAAGTGGTTACTTTATAACTTTTTATTTTTCGGCAAGGCAGTAGGTAATCGCATAGATCTCAGCCGGCTCGTCCATATACTTACTGCATGATTGGGGACCTATAAATACAGGACACCCTATAGCATGTTCTAATTGGAAATGATCAAAAGATAATAATCATTTCCATGAGCTGGAGAGCAAGTTGACGGGTAATTAATCTTTCATTTAACTCAAATTGCCATTGGGTAACGTCACGTAAAAGCAGTCGGATACCCGACATTCCTCGAATTTAACCCGATAGCAGCGAGTACCGCTGGACTGGGGCCAATTTGTGTCCAAAACAGATTTTTGTAAAGACTGAAGTATCTATGTGTCGTGAAACTGATTCATTATTTACTATTGAATTAGTGGTAATCTGGCGACTGTTCACAAACCTAAAAAAAAACCACAAACTTGTCATTAACTTTTTTGCGTTTGTTTTAAGTTTTAAACAATACCTGTAACGATTTTACAATTTACATGTACTATGTATCGATTCAATCAAGTCAGTCTTATTCAAGTTCATAAGCTTACATGAGTGATAGGCAGGACCAACGAATCAGTCTACTACTCAAAACATTCAAATTTAAGCCTTTAGTTTGAAGCTATACCTATAGGCAGGCTAAATTTTGCGTTGCGAATCCATTATTGCTCCGATCACATTAGGAGTTACTTTAATAAATAGTCTGTAATTAAATCTTAACAACTTATCAATTTTAATTTGGGAGTTAATCTACCAAATAATTAAGTAACCTCGCGGGTTACTTGACTTTAATTTACCACACATTAGCAAAGTTGAAAACTAATGTACATTTTCTTCCTTCCCTTCTTAACTAAACTGATGTGTGTGAACGGTCTGCGGAATATAAGTGCTGAACCACCCTCCTCTGTGTTTCCCTTGCTAACATCTATCTACATTGATAGGTTACATGCGATACGCTACTGTAATAATCGTAATTAATTCATCGTATCAATTTCTCTATGAAATTTTAGTATAGAAATAGCTCTTCGATCCGTTGCAACAGAAGCGCTACGAGATTTGCGACAGAGTGTATGACTAATTGACCTTCCTTCCGAGATTGTTGATGGGCGCCCGTCAACGAAAGCGGTTCGTGAGACAAATGAAACCTGCCGGACACACGCTTCTAGTCAAACAAGACAAAGAAAGTGGGTGGGTACCTTGCTCTCAATCTCAACACATGACAAAAATTGGAGATATGGGAATTCATTTAAATAGTAAGGATGCGTCAGGGATAAAAACAAAAGAAATAAAAATATTTTTAAGTATAAAAGTATGTTATCCACGAAAATCAGAATTTGCAATGTCAAATAGCTTTATGGGTAAAAGTATTGAAATGGTAGCGGAAAATGCTTACGTTAACTGAAAGCGTAATTTACCTCATTTAAGCGCCGAAACCTCGCTGTTCTTGAATGAATAATTACGCTTGCAGCTGGTAGCCGGCAGCAGTCGGGAGCGCTGGTTGTAAATGAATCCCAGCGCAGAACCCTCATACGGGTAAATAAAATCGGGACTGTGATTATTTACTGTTACAACCACTGAGTATGTATTGAGCGGCTAACATTATTTGTGTCTAGTTAATGCGCAAAGTTAACCAGCAGGTAAACACCAAGTTTTGCTGTAGCACTGTTTTCATAACGCGTAGGTATGATATGAATATTAAGTGAATAGAATTTACACATAACACGATTCATAGGTATAATCCTTTCTATGTAGCAGAGTACTCATCGAGATATCAATAGCAAAATGAATAATTAATTATTGCCAAGCACCACCTAGTAGGTACCTACACCTACTAATAGAAGTGATTTTTTGATTGACATAGTCAAAATAGTCTATTTTTTTACCCCCATTCTGATTTGCCAGGTAGGGTAAGTACTTGGAATCATTTTCGTTTCTCTGATGCTTTACAACTCCTAAACAGTCGATCCATTATTCTCATGAATCTCATGATGTAAAAACCTACACTATAACAGCTACAATGACATTCTATTGAGATACACTAAGATTTTATTAAGATGTTTAGTAGAAAATTTGAATTTATTGTCGATTTTACTAAGTACCTAAGCAATTTCTTTAAGCTTATGCATCTTAACAGGGACAGGACAGACGTAACAAAAAAAAACCTATTCTATTAAAATAGACAAGATTGCTCTTTCATTTTGTAAATAATGACATGTTAAAACTAGATTGAATTGAATTGTCCTGAATTCTATACAAAACTAGTCGACAGTACAGTACGTTTGCATGTTCATTTGATATACGTGCGCTGTATTCCTAGTGAATGGGCTCTGTCAGCAATAGCTCGTTCGTTAATTCAACTCTGATCACGCTGTAACGCCCCTTACAATATAATCGTGTTAGCATATATTTGGCTTGGCAACGCAGTCCGCTTCAATACGTGTAGCGATACTAAACCATAAATATCAGTACTGTCAGTCGAAAGTGTGTACGATAAAGAGTTTTGGTAAAATGAGCACAACATTCAGGCAAAGCCCTGGGTAGGATGACTAACAAACAGTGACGGGTAGAGCGTTATAAGCTTAGTGCTCAATAATGTCTAAAATATACCATGTTACTTATTTAAATATTATTGTTAAGCCCAATAAGTTATTTTATTTTTTATTTTTATTTTATTTATTTAGGTTAACAAACAGTAACACAATTTAGGCTTATGATTAAGTAGTATACAGTACAACAAGTTATGTTATTGTGCCAAGTTAAAACTTTAGTCTTATAGAAATCCTAACGTTTTATCTTTAAGCCATTTGGGTGTCGTGTTTATTTATTACTATTAAACACGTGTTCACCAACTGTCTCACAAACGTGTGAGTTCAATGATTTAGAAGCGTTAAGCATGATACTTACTCTTCACTTTAATAGTTTTGACAGATACCTAAGTAGTAGTAACCTTATAATACAACTACATAGTTAGGACGGAGAAGTACCTACAATCTTGATGATACCCAATGTTTTTTTAAAGGTTAATCCAACAAAATTCAATGGTTATTAAATACCGAAAACAATTAAAAATATTCAAAAAAGGTACTCTGAAGCCTACCTTAATTAAAAACGACAATAAAAGGGTAAGAAGATAAGTCTATTTTCTGCTTTCTCGCTAACTTCAAAATGAGCGAAATAAGTAAGTCATTAACAGCTCCACAGCTCGAACAAGAATTGGCAACATTACTTAAGAACATTTAAATTAATTTGTAACTTTCGCGAAGCGTGTACAACAATGGAGACCGCCATTAAAAGCGGCTGGGATCCTGCAAGCGAATTAGTGGGAAACCTTGGAGGCTTTGTGACAAACAGGAATGCGTACATAAGGTAAGTAGCAACTGTGACATCTTAACTAAAGTCCCTTTATTTCCAAGGAAGAGATACGGTTGTTAAAAGAGCTTACTGATGAATATATAATAAAATCTATTTATTCTTGTTATATCCATCCTCCTGTTTTTGACCGCTTTTATGGCTTACGCCGCCTACACCTTGTTTTAAACATCAAAATAATCAGTTATACTTAAGTGTTAAAAAAGCTGAAACACGTTCCTATTACCTAAAGCTGACTGACAGTACCCATGAGAGGTACCTAATTTAAGAGCAGGAAAGTGAGCAAGCGAAGCAAATTCTAATAACGAATATGTGTTTTTATTGTTAGCTCGCTTTGTTGTCCGTCTGTTTTTTTTTCTAATAGCTCGGAACTAGAATACAATTGACAATCCAATAATATGGTAGGACCACAGATTAAAACAAAATTTTACATTAAAGCTTTGCCAAATTACAGCTTTTTAGTATCAAGACTCTCTGGAGTTAAATCGCGGGCTGGCGCATAGACTCCGCTATAGCTCCTAGTTTGACTTCGGAACCCTAAAAAATGTACAATAGGTACTATCAGCCCAAAGGAGCCCTGACCCACCATAGAACGGTGTCACAGTGAAATTATTAAAAAAAATTGATTGACTTTTCTTACGACTTGAATCATAATCGTCACTGTGACACAGTTCTACGGTGGGTCAGGGTTTCACCTGGCTGATAGTACCTACTTACGAATATAATTAAAACCTCTATCTTGAAGCACAAGTTGATAGTAGGTTTTTTTTATGATCATTATATTAAATAGGTTATAACAGAACATAGTTATTTAAATGATCTAAGAACAAATGAATTATTAAAAGGACCTCGGATTTGACTACTGGGAAGTTCATTTATAAGAGCTGAATAGACGGGTAAGGGTGACCCTATTAGTAAAATAATATTATGAAGGAAAGGAGGCTTCTAATCATAATCAAATTAACTGAGTAACCGTGCCTATTGCTGGTCCCCCCCCCCCCCCCCCCGCATCTTAATCAGAGCCTGACAAAAATTTAGACACAAATGTACCTACATACTGCATAATAAATATACACATAGGTACCAATGTAAGAAAAAAAAACCGAACAAGTGCGAGTCGGACTCGCGCACGAAGGGTTCCGGGTCACTATTATCTATACAACATTAGCAACTAACGGCAGAAAATCACGTTTGTTGTATTGTTATTATTTATTTTAATTCCATTCCATAATTTATATTTATTTTAATTCCATTCCATAATTTAATTTTTAACTCTTAACGAGGCAAGGGATCCATGTATCCCACATAAAATCTACTCAACAGTACCTTGTATGTTAGTACCAAAACTCTACAATGACGTGTGCTCTGTCAGCCTGGTTAAGGGTTAAAGTGAATATACAACTAAATATTCTGTAAGCGTCTACCTGTTGCCGTTATTAATATCGAGCAAAAAGCGACAAAAAATGACGTTTGTTGTATGGGAGCCCCCCTAAATATTTATTTTATTCGGTTGCAGTATTTATTGTTACAGCAGCAACAGAAACACATCATCATCGGACAGTGGAGTCTTCGTAATAGGGTCCCGTTTGTACCTCTTTGGATACGGAACAAAAAGAATCAAAACCGGGCAAGACATATCTGACCACGCTCAGTGCAGGGTTCCGAACCATCTCAAAAACAGCAATAATAAATTATCTATTTAAAGTTATTTGGTGCTGTCTTAGGTGATTTTCGTAGGTAGGTAAATAATAAACACTTTAGTCATCTGTATTTCAGGAACAGATATATATTTAGTAGATGAGAAAAAGAATCCCCAAGATACGTACGTGTAGGACACCCTAAAAAAATATTTATCAAGATTTTATTTTACCACTTCGTCGGTGTGACTAATATGTACGTATATTCATGCCAAATTACAGCTTTCTAGAACTAAGAGTCTCTCAGGTAAGCTGCGGACGGACGGACGGACGGTTAAGGCGAAACTATAAAGTCCCTAGTTTGAGTACGACGGCACCCTAAAAACGATATTTTTTATCAATTTTAACAACTATTCAAAAAGTTCTAGACAAATATTACTGATAGTGAACTCTTATCGTTACCGAAACGAAGGGTAACAATTATGTACGATTAATCCCAGTTGAAACCTACCTTACCTATTTTGTAAGAATTCGAAAAAAAAACAGTGCTTAGTTTTTCAATCCGTACCTATACTCGTACATACCTATAAAATAAAAGGTTTGTTATCAACACAAGTTCATTGTACATCAGTTTTAGCCATAGTTAATGGTCTGAAACTCATTGTAAAACGATATCGTAGTATTTTACACACCTACGTACAGAACGTAGGAATTTAGAAGACTTTATTCTGTCAACGAAACTGGCGGGCGGCCCGACAATAAAACGCTTTTATGAAATACTGTTCTATAAAGTCGGAATTGGGTCTTTTATATAAAGACCAGTAGGTACCTATACGAAACACAAAGGAGAAGGGATTCGGGCCACTGAGGTTACAAAATATCAAGCATGGTTGATTGTTATACATCAGGAAAGTTTGTAACGGACCACTTATCAAAATTTTACGTTGTAGATAAGGCGCAGGTGTCCAATACTGCCCACTGCTGAGTTTTGTATAAGTAATAGTACTCGGAAGACCGAGCGCCGCACGGGTTGAAATTTCCCGAAGATGACAACTTGACAGATCGATTTTTCGCCCCCGTAAACCCCTATATTTCAAATTTCATCGAAATCGTTGGAGCCGAGGTTCACATCAACTATATTTTTCCTTAATGCGGAGAACCATCTCTTCAAGAACAAGCTTGCTGCCCGCGCGTACACCGTCAGGGTTGTTCAACACGACGAACCATCACGAGAACACGATAATTGCTCGAATTGACATCAGTATACTAAGCGATCGGGTTAGGAAATAGCCAACTAGATGTCATGAACATAAAACTTATCCTGTAAAACATTACAACAAGATAGGTACAGTCGAGTTCATAAATATACCCTTTAGTATCTTGTCACTCGGCGCGTGCATCGTTGTTGCCGTTATCGATGCAATAGATTAATTTTATTTCACAAATGATTGTGAACACATAAGTTGCTCTCTTGCTATGTGTAATGAGCACGATTCGACAGTCTCTGTTAGAGGCTGTGCTCCTGTCTCTTTGTGTAAAATATAACATTTAAAAATATAGATGAGATTTTACGTGAGGTCAAATGTAAAAACGAGGACACTAATAGATAATAATATAGATAGTACATTTATATACACTTATATACTCTGAAATGAAATGAAAATCAGGCTGAGTATGGTATTTCTTAAATAGTAATTGTACTATTCGTACCTTGGACTTAACACAGAAAGTAACTTTACCTGCACCTAAGCTCCTTTCTTTTGATCATAGAATTGTTTAGGGATAGAAAAGGAAATTAGGGGTGCTGAAAATCAATTGAGTTCCGAGAGTGACAAATGTAGAGGTGCTGTGCAGAGTCCGTCAACTACTACTACTGCAAACCATTCCAAAGAGGAAAGTGGCTATCTGGTTCTCACAACAAGCGATTCCAACTGCTTCAAACAGTCGTTATGGGTAAAGTAAAGGGAAGAACACACGTTGACGGGCCAAAGATGTCGTGGTCGTGGTTCGGAAATATAAAGCGGTTGCCATGAAGAGCTACCTATTTCGTTTCGCAGTTGAATGCGGAGATGACTTTCAACCTCCAGTAGCAGAAAGGAATGTTAAGAAGAAGAGATCCGCGGTTTTCAATTTAGAACTAACTGCTGGGATGTTTTTCGATACTTCTCCAGCCGTCTTCACCAAAGCACGGATGTCGACGACGAACAATTTCGTATACATTGCCCTTTACTTTTACTGTAGGGCGCCGTATTGCTATAGGGAAAAGGTTTGCAATCCAAGATGCCGGTGGTCAATGTCACTTTGCGAGCGCGACGGCAAAATCATTGCGCGAGTGACAAAGACCAGTAATGGTGAGTCAATGTACTAAATTCTTCATGTTCGGCGCCCGCGCTTTACCTGAAGAGCCAAAATATTGATGACACCTAACGTGTCCGATGAAGTTACTAGGTACGGTGAATGGATGCTTAAATTTACTGATTTGTTCTAGTAATACCTACCTAACAAGCGATTGAAACTCCAAAGGATCCTAAGAATCTTGTAATTATTGGAACTTTTTTTCGTTTACCATAGCAGCCTACCGGACCGGCTTTTAAGCCTTAGGGCCCCTGCGTGTTGAATATACCTACATGCAACGCTTTAGTGCGTTGCATGTAGGTATATTCAACACGCAGCGGCACTCCAAGGAGCAGGCGAAGATCGAACTTCTCAGAGCTTTTCTAAGAATTATTCCAGTGAAAGAGGGTCTAGATAAATTGTTACAATAATAATGAAGGCAGTACTCCTCGACACGGCACGCAGCAGCAGGTTCCTCTGTCTGCAGCCCTAACCCACCGGTAGCTTGAGCCCTGCCCCGCTGCCGGCGGCACTCGTAGGTTAGGTTAGGTTTATAATATTTATTTTTTGTATTAGTATTGTTATTTTACTTTTATATTTAAATATTTATTAAATATATATATTTATTGTAAAAAGCCTAATTTATAGAATATTTAATAAATATCTGAATAATAATAATAACGCATGGCAGGTAAGATTTACCTTAATACGTAGGTAGGTACCTACTACCTAGGCTTACAAATGATAAGTATTGTTTGACCGACCCCTCCAATCCGCCATCTTTATTGACTTAATTGTTCTTTGTGAGCAGGTAGAAACTCGAGTTAAGACGGTATATTGGATCCGAACGTCCACGACTTTGAAACGCGAATATGTTGTTAATATTTTTATCCTTGTTTAGTACCATCCCAGACGCGCGCTCACCTTGAAGCTTGAACGGGTTCCAGTACTTATCTGCCCTTACGACTCCAACCGAAATTCAAACAAAGGAACAAAAACACGCGCTATTTATTTTAGCATCAGTTTTGAGCGCAGATCGCAACCGGGAGCAGTTTTGCATATCTAATATGAGCACCCATTGTGTATCGCAATTGCGTCCAGCTTTGAACCGGCGCAACGTGTAGGCAGGATTTCACGCGATTTTCAAAAAAGAGGTAGGGTAAAGATACCTAGGCCTGTAATTAAATATGTTTTTAAGTAAAGCCATTTTTTGTTTAATAGGGCTGGATTTAAAAGGTCTGTTAGCTAAAATTATACCTACCTACTTATCATCGTTCTTCATAGTACCTATTGAGGTTTTTTTTATTCTAAGATGTAGAGAACTACTTAGAAGCTCAAAAATTGCTGCAAGTAGCTCGACCGTGCGTACCTAAGTAAATAACCTACCAGGGTAACTTATTTAAAAATGCCGTCGGTCCGCCCATTTAAAATTGATTTAAAGGAAATTTACCTACCTAGGTATATCTGTATTTTTTAAAAACCTTTTTAAATCCATTTCACGGTGTGTTTTCTTCTGAAGTATTTTTTTCAAATGTTTTATAAAATATTATTAATTTACCGTCACAAAATGCCTTGGGTACCTACCTACTATCTTAAGTCGTAATGATATGCGCTCCCGACAATTCCGACCGAACTACTGAATATTGGTAAATATTGTTGGTAGGTAGGTAAATAAACGTTTAAAATGTTCATTACCTTGTTATGTTGTTGCTAAAATAGGATGTTGTCTCGCGAAGTTAAATAGTATTTTTACTTGCCGTACCCACCCATTTCTTCTATTGGTGTAGAACTGGCGAACACCAAGTCGAAAATGTCTTAACAGGCGTTTTTTGGCTCCAATGATTTTTTATATATTTATCTTATTTAAGAAAATAAACAATTAAATTAAAATAGACTATATTACGAAACGAGTATGGTTTCTTTTTCAATCATTAATTCATAGAGTAGGTATTTGTTTCACTCTGTATTTGAGAACTCCATTAATTGGTCAAGAACTGGTGACTGGTGAGGCTAAACCAGTTACTAATAGGTCCCTAGATAGGTGACAGTTCATTACCACGTGTCAACCAAAGCAAATGAGATGCAAGACCGAAGACTTAACTTAGACAAGTTATCTTTTTGCACCTTATTGAATTTGTTACTTTCGGTATTGAACTATCACGGTATCACCTGATAAAAATCCTCAGATAACCGTAAAATTTCTTGTAACAGAGATTCGGCGTACCTAAGATTGATTGAAATCTCTTTAGATGCAATTTATCCTATTTTAAATTGTTTTGAAAGAAATATTTTTGTTTTTATTGGTTACTTACTACAGATGTAGTGCATAATTGTTTTCCTTCGTATTTTCACGGAAACGTACGAACGTGTCTAGCTATTTCAGTTGGTCACAATACAAAAAGTAGGTACTGAGGGTGACTGAAGTAGGATGACACGTTCCGTGAAAATACGAAGGAAAACAATTATGCACTACATCTGTATCTACTTTTATGTATCCTTTCATTCATTAAAACTGTGTATACTTTGTAATAAATATATCACGTTAACTTTTTTTTTATGTCATTCCTAAAAATCTTGACACTAGCCAAATCCGGCCGTAATACGGATAAAGGGTCAAAAATCATGTCCGGACAAATCCTGACGTTTGGCAACCCTACCTGCGTATGACCATAACCCTCGAAAATGTGAGAATGTATAGTACGTCACGATAAGTAAATATCGAATTATTTTAAAATGAATCACAGTAACAAACAGTTTATATATTAACTGTTATTTCTTTTTGAAATACCTACCTGTAGATATAAACATTATAAACACTACTCATATAGCTGTATTTTTTGGTGTAAGTAGGTAGGTGGTACGTGAGAACAGTCAAAATCCATAATAAAGGATGCTGCTACGGATCCTCCCAAAATATCAGTGTCTAAATAAAATAAAAAAATTAAGGTTCTCTGTAACTTTGTTATTCGTGACTTTAAAAGTAATTAATATTCAAGAGACCCAACAAACGTCCTCCGAGGTAGTAGAAGGGAAAAGTTATTCATTCATGCCTGCCACAAGATGCCACAAGCAACACAACATAATTATGCCTTTGTGATCTGCTAATTCATGTACCTTATTTATTTATTTATTTGATCTCACGGTCACGGTTGTATTGTTAATTGGTACATTGTAGGTATATACAGAATCCTTTGCCGAATAGATTTTTCATGTTATTGTTTATTGGTTGGTATTTACCTTAAATGCATGTACTTTTAATCCATTAAAAACCATTGAATGAAACAAAAGATTAACATCTAACAACTGCCAATGTAACTGGAAGTTTGTATAAACAAAACGCATCTGACAATAACGACATGCGCCGTACTATTGTGCGCTAATATCCTATAAGGTCGTTAGATGATTTGAGATAACACTATTATAGTAAGCTAACCTCACTGCTATCAATCCAGTAAATTAAACTCAATATATACTCACAGGATAGTACATCCCCTGCGGCGGCAAAAAAAAGGCCCCCGAGCCCCACAGCTTGCCGTTTGTATTTGCTTTGTGTTGCACAAAAATACACTCCACGTACGCCTCCGGAATGGGCGTCGACTTCACAGCACAAACTTTTATAAATTTGAAGTATTCATGAGGATTTTATGATAACTGCAATGATATTTCCTAAAAATAATCTGGCTTGTTCAACTTTTTAGGTTATCTGGATACAGCACAGAACGACGCGCTGAACACTGCCGCGGTTGATGTCGATGTGCTGTGGCTGTCGTGCAATGCAACAACGGCGTGGCTCGCTTCACTCACACACGGACGCTGCGCGAGACGCGAAAGCCGCTCGAATGTTCAATGCGAGACAGGGACAGCAAGGATTTTGACCTCGGCTCTTCGAGTGTGTTAGCGATATAGTGCGTACTCATCTACGTTGTAGCGTTGGGATTGGGACGACCGGTGGACACAGATTACAAATTGTTTGTGCTCACTTTTATTGTCTTTTGAACTTACCAATAATTAGGTATATTAGGCGATTTGGGTATGAAATTTAAGCTTTTGTTACCATTTTTTTTGATTTAATACAGGTATTAGGCACGATAGTCTCTCATTAATTACGCCCAATTAATTATTGGTTACTTACGATGTTTCTATTTGGAAAAGTACGTAGGTAAGGTACGTATGTTGTAAGAAAATATAGAGAGAGATCACATTTTAGGTTACAAGTTAGATAAGTAGGTAGGTATAATAAATAGTTCTTATCATACAATCTTTGAAATCTTTAAAAATAGGTTTCACAAATTGCAAGAAATGATCTATCCATGTAGGTACTTTTGTATTCCAATACCCAGTCAGATTGGCGGCGGTGGTGTTCATTCTTAAAGGAGAGTGAGTGAGTAAGATGCTGTGCGGTGCCGACCTCCCCTTACTTTGTCGGTCCCTGTCGCACAGCCGAATATGTTCGGATCAATGAATCGTTCCAGGCCCCCCGGGCACCCCGGCCCGGTCCCGGCCGGCGTCATCCCTACATAAATTCCTCCCTCCCTGTGTTCGGAACTTCGGAGCGCCCTCTCACGACGCGACTCGTCTCAATTCACATCATCTCATCTCATCTCTGAGTGGTTACCACGAAACACTAGATTCGAAACTTCGGATGCTGAATCCCTTTTACTCGTCAATCGAGACTAAGCTGAGAGAAAGGGATGGAGCTAACTTAACTTCGAAGTTCGATTTTTAAATAATCTCCTAATTTTATACCTTTACAAAAAAAAACACATGTCTCATTCAGATAGGTACTTGAGAGCTTACTAACTTGTATACCTAATTATTAACAGCATGTAGGTAGGAGGTATGAGTACATATACAGGTTGTTAGGTCGCTAGGTGCAAAGCTTTAAGGGGGTGATAGACGAGGTATTTTTGATTTTGAACATTTGTAGCTGTATATGTCTTACCCAAAATTTACTAGTTTTTAATTTATTGAAAATTCAAGCATTTTACTGAATATACGCAGAATTTTACAGTTACGAGTTAATATTTTTTTTGGATAGTTTAGGAATGTAGATCGCTTATTTAATTTTGTATTAGTGAAATAATATTAATCCTTTTTTGTTTAGTTACTGGGTGTTTAATATCTACTTTTCCTGTATCATTGCAGTGATTCTATAATATGTATCAAAGTAACTGTACTTTGTTGAAAGTTCAATCTTTGTAAATCTCGTAGGTACACCCAGTCTGTGGGAGTGGAGGTATTGATAATTGATCGATCGATACACACGTAATGTGTTATTGTAACAAATAACACCGCTAAAATAAAACTTTGTTTTTTCAGGACTTACTAATTTTGTATGCTCGTAAAATTTCCCAGTTCGGGGACTAAAATGGGGTTTAACTCACAAGCTAGGGCATAGGAACCTAACCGTTAAAAACCATTTAGTTACTAAATAGGTTTTGATATTAACTGTTTTTATTAAACTTCCAGAAATTAAAAACCTGGGGGTTACCATGACATACTAAAGCAGTTTAGTTTAGATTGAGAAAAAGGGAAAGAGCTGTGTAACTGCTACATCTCTGTCCCGTTCTCTTAACCTAAACTGACCTGCTTTAGTATCTCACGGTAACCCCCCTGAATGTAACTCGAATAACTCAAATACAAGCTTTGAAGAGTCGCTTGTATAAAGGCTACGAGCACAGCTTCCTACGGGCAACTGCCATTGTGAACAAGGGGTAATGACGCATTTGGACCCATTGTTATTAGTAGGTACCTACCTACCTGGAAGACCCGGCGTCGTCGCTCGGGTTGAAAACGAAACGAATAAAGTAAGGCGCGGGAATAAAACATCAGCATGCCAAAACCTATAATGATGATAAGTAACATTTTTATCATTATTATTGTAGACAATTAATTGCAAAATAATTTATATAAGTACTTCTAAAATTTACAACTTTAACTTTAACTACATAATACTACAAACTTAGACTATATACAACAACAAAAAAGCGGCCAAGTGCGAGTCGGACTCCCGCACGTAGGGTTCCGTACCACTATACATCTAAATAAATGTTTTTCTTTATTCTTTATTATATTGGAGTTGATTGAATGAAAGGTAAAATGCGGTTTACGATTTATAACGTATTAAAAAAAATCTAATTATTAGATCTCGTTCAAACCAATTTTCGGTGGAAGTTTGCATAGTAATGTACACCATATATTATTTTTACATTTATCATTCCCTTATTTTAGAAGTGACGGGGGGGGACACACATTTTTCCACTTTGGAAGCGTCTCTCGCGCAAACTATTCAGTTTAGAAAAAAAATAATTAAAAACCTCAATATCATTTTTGAAGACCTATCCATAGATACCCCACACGTATGGGTTTGATGAAAAAAATAATTGAGTTTCAGTTCTAAGTATGGGGAACCCCAAAATTTATTGGTTTTTTTTCCATTTTTGTATGAAAATCTTAATGCGGTTCACCGAATACATCTACTTACAAAGTTTCCATAGTATAGCTCTTATAGTTACGGAATAAAGTGGCTGTGACATACGGACGGACAGACGGACGGACAGACATGACGAATCTATAAGGGTTTCGTTTTTTGCCATTTGGCTACGGAACCCTAAAAATGAAAAATACGGCAAGCTCTTTTTGAAACGGCAGTTTATTAAATGATGATTTGGTACAGATGTAGTGCATAATTATTTTCCTTCGTATTTTGTCGGAAATCTTCGTATTTGTCATGCTACTTCAGTTAACCTCAGTACTTTTTGTACTGTGACCGACTGAACTAGCAAGACACGTTCGTACGTTTCCGTGATAATACGAAGGAAAACAATTATGCACTACATCTGTAAAACTTTAGTGAACCATAATTATTACAGTAAATTAGAAACACTAAACCGCACTCATTTTCAGGGTTCATGATGTAAGTTTGTGAGATTATTTATTCTAGGTAGGTATCATAACTTCTTAATAACGGAACCGAACTTAAAACTTATAATATGTAAAAAGGTGTCCTATGGGTTTTGTTGAAATGTTTAAATTACCGCGGGCGACATACTGGGCTTGGATTTTTCTTAAAAATACAGTATGTGGTGGCATTGATACCCACATATCAAAGATCAGACTTTAAAATAACATATCCGCATGTCTTTTTGATTATTGTCACGAAATTGAAGGGCAGATAGCGGTAGGGATAGGGGAAACTGCCCTATTGTTGGCAGTTGGCACCCTACCGACTATTACCACCATGAACTTTATTACAAGTTCATAGAGACGGTAATTGTACAACCACTAGGTGCCAATAACTGGTATTTTGAATGCTAATACTTAATTGAGTGTTAACCCTAATACTTATGGTCTTATTCCGAGTACCTACTGCTCGGTCCCTTATTTTAGTTAACTTACTTCGCCGCTGTAACACACTAGTTCAGTAGTTATCTGTCTACGGTTTAGAAACCCTTAATTTCGATAAAAAGGTGTATAGCAATAAAATGGTCAATCACAATAACGTCAGGTGTTAATCAATTATATTACCTACCCAACAAAATAAGAAGTGGCAGACTTACCGCCAAACAGAAACAGATCTCATTGACCCCCCCCCCCCCCCCCCGCGATGTCGTGTGTAAAATACTTCCATATTTATTCATAGCTGGCATAATACTGAAAATAAGCTTCGTCTCATAGCTAGCTGAGGTAGCCATACTCGTATCAGTATCATATAATATATGCAGGTACATCGGCACGACAAAGAAAATCGACGAATTAGTCTTGGCTACATTAGATCAAGGAATGTTTTAGAAAGAAATGAATTTAACTTATAGGGCAAGCTTTAACCTATTTCTCGAGCAATACCCAGAATTTATTGGTATATTTTGGTGCAATGGCATTGTTGTTAATGTTGTTATTCAAGCAGTCACGCTACTGGCGCTCGAGTTAAACTATCAAATCTCAGGCATCTTCGTGACGTGGGGAGTTTTAGTTTTAGTCGACAAAACTAAATAAGCTTCCTCCAAGCATGTAAGTGTGAAGTGAAGCAAATTCCGCTTGTTTAAAAAAAAAGACAGATAATAACTAATAAGTTAATCATTATTATTTTGTTATCGCTTATATTTACTCGCGGCTTGTGAACATAAAAGGCAAGTAGTTCTTCATGATTAATCACTTGCAGATTAAATCGAACAATGGGTCTGACTCCGACCATATCCCATATAGCGACGTAAAAAAGTGAGCCATAACAATCAATGACGGCTAGGTTACCACTTGTAATAAATTAACAAGGAGTATACCTAGTAGGTACCTATGTACCTAGGTACCTAGCTACTGGATTTAAAGATTTAATATTATAATAGAATTAGGTATAAGTAAAGGCTCTTGTTAAAACCAAATACGGTCGTACGGTTTTGTATGAGTTAATACGTTGAAATTACATTGTGAGTAGGTACTTTGTAAATACATGGTAATACGTGATCTCGAGTATGTTAGAAATCTATTTGTATATTTTAAGTTCTATTTTTGTTCACATGGGTTGTGTTGGTAGAACGTTAGGCACGTGTCAATAAACAAGAGATTAGCCCGACTTGAAATTCCATTTCAGACCTAAACAAACTAAACAGCTGGCTAACAATCCCGGAATTGCCCCAGACGCTGAACCGAGTACAGTAAACATCCGTCCGTAACTAACAGCCCGTATTTTTATATCCGCCATTCTTAGATAAAATATACTACTAACGCCATCTATGGTTAAGCTGGCGTAACTTTAAGTCGATCGCCGGAGCTCCGCATTGTTCGAGCGTATTTAGAGCACACGCTGCTGGAGTGCTGGATGGTATCGCTAGATGACGGTAACAGTCGTAAACAAGCCCACGATAAAGAATAATTAGTGGTGTAGAGACAGCAAAACCAGTCACACTTGATTTAAAACAAACGTGCAATTTTAAATCGAATTAGATTAGAGATCTTGTACTTTAAATGATGATGCTATCGTGGGAAATTTCGACCATAGATTAAACTGCGTAAAATAAGTCTATCGGCTCGAATGTGGCGTTAAACTATAAATACTTAGAAAGGATTTGACAATAAATGTACCTAGAGCCAGACTTAAACCTGCACATTCATAAAAAAGGTTCCTTTTGTTTGCCCTATGTAGAACTACTAAAAAATATGTTTAAACAGACCTATGTACCTATTTAAGTGCTGGTGAGTCTAGTATTATTTGCATCCCTTATTTAATTGAATTTGAATTTCGATCATTCAGCCGTTGATTAGGATTTTAATGAAACATTACAGGGTTAAGTTCGTCTTTGTTCTATTTTTATTTCTGTAATTTTAACATTTGTATAATGAGCTTAGCTTTTATGTAATATATGTATGTAGGTATGTATGTGATCGATACAACTTACTTATGCAGGTAAGTAGGTATGTGTATACATACGGACATTAAAAAATAAATTGACTTGAAAACACTGATTGCATTAAATAAAGATACATAATCGTATACTTACTTAATTCAGGGAATTCGTATGTCACGCAACGATAAAAAGTCCAAAAAAATATTGGTTTTTTGCAACAAAGTTAAGTTAGTAATAAAATAACTTACGTACCCAAATACACGTATTTATGTCATCCCAATCTTGATACCATTCTAACAACAATAAAAACTTATCATTCATGATCACTTAAAGCTCACAAATTACGTCTTAAATTTATAATGGAATCCACAATATTCCTGTTGATCACGTTTACACGATACAAGTATTTAAATACTCATTCATTGTTACAAGTTCTATATTTGAAAAAATAGCGTTGCGGCTGCTAGAGATAATAACGTTCTTAATTTAAATTCCGGTAGTAGATTACCGACACTAAAGAAATTGCCTTAATGTTATTATTTCCGCATAATTTTCTATTTTCTTCCAGTTTTCACCTCTTTGTACTTTTAAATGACGTAAGTAATTCCCTTTACTGTGGAATTGGTGTTGCAGTCATTAATTATCATTACCTATACCATTTAAGACTAAATATAGTAAAGAGCTACGTATCTCCGACACTACAGTCCTTACACTTTTCGAAGATTCGACAATCCAAACGGGGCCGAACTTACAGCGCGGTATCTTGCTTAAAACCTTAAACATAATATGATGGATCTGGTGCTTAACTTACAGGTATATTAAGTAGATATACCTACTGTGCAAGAGGTCCTAAAACCCTTTCATCGTCCAAGTCGGCTAGGAGCATATTATGAGAGCGAATGAGTAAGACGTACGAACCCAAAAACTGTTTTATATAAACCCTTCCGCACTGTACTGGAGCCCATATATAGAATATTATCTACATATAGTAGTAAACTTTAAGCAGTCGTTAAAATGCTCTAATCTTCAAAATTTATTCGATGCGTGTAGAGGTACCTACCTACCATACCTCTATTCTACTTTTATTTTTAACCACATCGCTGTCGTATTACCATGTATATATTATTTATGTTTTCGCTATGGTAGTTCTTATTAACTGGACAGATATTGTGGTGGCATCACAAACAATACGATAAACGGTGTGGTTCGTATTCACTTGATGTAAAAAGCGATGAGAGATGCTTTATTTTTATTTTTTATTTCTTTACGCCACCTATTTATATACCACACGCCATTATGTGCACTCCGAGTCATTATCAATCCAGTTACTGCTTAGCATTATTAAAACGAAAGATGGTTTTAAAAAAAAAAGTGGGCATAATTAGTCATTAGAATGCAACAAGGTGTAAAAGTGGATACATCTCTTTGTAGTCGATGACTGTCCATCCGGAGAGATCGGGAGTAATGTAATACGCCTATTTATAGCTCCTATTTCTATTATATACTTTTCTGTATATTTACTTTTTACAAATGAGAAAGTCTGGTTTTCAAAATGATCCATATCTTATGCTTTGCATCCATGTTTTCTTTGTCTACAATAAATGTTATCTTTATTATTACCACATAAAATTACAAAAATAACAAGAAAGAAAAGAAAAATAAAACGAATACGATACGTACAAACAGAAGCAACAAATCTCAGTCTTCTCGCTAAATAGCTTCACTCTTATCTCATAATAGCGATCTATACCAGACAACCATACAAAGAGAGATGTTAAAACAAACTGCAGAAACTTAACATACCTATTACCTATTTATTCATAAGAGTTTCACACACCCACTCCGCATTACTCCTAATTGAACGCCATTAAAAATAACTAGGTATGATGGTATGAATAAAAGACGTCGAAATAAATCAATTCCAAGTGGAAGGATGGAATGAAATGGAAAGTTGTCTGGAAGAGATCGCTAATCAGTGATAAGACCGCCTGTTGTGAAAAAGTTATATTTTTAATTGCGCTATTTCTCTGTAATGTTTTTGTTTGGTGTACAATAAAGTATTTTGTTATTGTATTGTTTTGCATTGTATGAATGGATTTCTGCGGCTAGGTTATAGTCGCTGAACAATAAAAGTACCTGCAGATGTAGTGCATAATTGTTTGTTTCGTATTTTCACGGAAACGTACGAACGTGTCATTCTACTTCAGTCACCCTCAGCACTTTTTGTACTGTGACTGACTGAAATAGCTAGACACGGACGCACGTTTCCGTGAAAATACCAAGGAAAACAATTATGCACTAAATTTAAGTCGATTTCTCAAACCAGAACTTTTATTTATTATTGGAAGTGAGAGATATTATTGTTAGGTACACAATTATTCTACTGACTCGAGCATCCAGCTCGATCAGGCAACTTTTTACTATAGGTACTTTTTTACCCCCTTTATGGTCATCGGTCATCGCACTACAACGCCCCGGCACCAGATCAGCATTCAGCACCGCCTTAGTTCAAAGTGAAACATTTAATAAGTAAACTATGATCTGTCTAGTACGATATATAAAGCATTTTTTTTCGTCAAAGTTGTTGAACGAAAAACGACAAACGTAGTGCCTTAGCAGTTGGATATATTTTGGAATTATGGTGTAATTCAACACATGGCTCCACTATTGTGTATTAGATAATTATCTTGTTTTCGATTAACATTGTTTTGCATTTTCATAAATTAAAAACTTAATAACTCCTAAACTAATTAATTTATCGGAAAATTAAAACTATGCTCTGGACCTCACCCTTTAATAATTACGTCGGGTTCTTGATACGCTTCTGTATTTATAAGTGAGTATATGTGTTGATACGGAAGATATAGAGAAAACAAGATGATAGATAACGTAAAATATGGTTCAGTCGAGTACGTTCGTTTTTTCATGAAACTATTTCTTTTAGAGCAATGAAGAGTTTACTTAATACTCAATAACTTACCTACACAATATTAAGTAGGATAAGGTCCTACTTTTTAAATAACTACAATATTAAATTATAATTAGCTGGTTTAAAAGGGTAACTAAAAGGCGGTTTTCCAAACGTGAGAAATGCAATTCAAATGTGCAGTCGGGGTCATAAATATGTATACACTTTAGTACCTATGTCTATTTATTGTCACAGCGATTAAAGTGACAAGGTACTAAAGTGTATACATATTTATGAATTCGACGGTACCTTTATTATAATAAAGTGTGGGAAATCACGGAACTCAAACGACATACTAATCGCGAAGTCCCCATTAGTGTTAAATGTAGGCCCGGGGCAATTGCCACGTTTACTATAATCTCTTTTTAACCCCGAACAAAAGGGGGAGTAATGCGCTTGATTTGGGCGTGTTCGTGGCTTTGTAGCCCGAAAATTGCCTCGCCGATGGAAATCAGTTATTTCTGAATAGATTATGCTCTCCAAATGTTAAGGGGTGTAACGTGAGGAACACAACATCACGCTAGGGGGAATATTAATCATTATTGTGGAGGTTTTCGTCGTATTCTGCACGTTTTGATGGGAAAATTCATTAAATAACCTCGGCGCTCGGCGCCTACATGTAACATCATACGCCCCGATTGCGTGGGGTCAGGGGGTGTAAAGCTAAGGCTTTTCTCTCGGAAGACTCTTGAGCCCGCGACGTGCCCTGGTGCCCGCGTTGCTCTTTTTACTTACCCACGGTGTATTAACCGGGTAGATGCGGCTTTGCCGAATACCCACGTCGCAAGTAATTGGGAATGAATTTCGGACCTTATTCGCAAGGAAAATTAACTTATCTTGTACCTTTTGTTTTAGGTATTAACTTTTCCTGCGACACCGTCTGCGTAGAACTCATTTTAGCTTAAACAATATTTGGTTCTCGAGAACCAATCATATATTCTGCCAGAAAGTGTATATCTTGATCCTGCACTACCTGTGAGCCAGATTCCATCAGATAATTTTATGTTAACTAGGTTATACATATGTTAGAGCGGGATAGTTTTCCGCATCTCGACGACTTGGTTTAAGCGCCTTTTTTGCGCGCTTGTTAACTAATATCTCGTTCAGACCTAACTACAAAACAAAAACGGCAGGCCAAGGCAAGGCTGTGTACTTTCAGCCTCGAGCACTTCGAGAAAGTTCCCTTTGCCACATCGCTGATGTTACTACATTCACTAGGTACTTTCAGAAACTTTTTTCACCCAACTGCCCAAGAAGAAGAATTAAGCTATTCGGGTCTTAATATTATGTTTGGGTCATTATGACCACATGGGTAGAAAGATTTTGAAGCGCGGGCATATCGTATCGGTAGCCTATATTCAATTATTCATTGCTGTTAACATCCACGCCACGCCACACCATTTTTAGAATCATTACTTATGCTGCTATTTAATCATTGTCAATTTTCGTACGTCACGGTATAATTTATATTTTGTTTAAGTATACTCGTATGATCAAAATATTCGATTATTTTTTAGTTTCCAACTGCCAAAATATTGTTGACATGTTCTCATTTTACATTATTTTTAACCCTTTTTATACAAAATTTAATGTAATTTCATTGGCGTATAGTGTTGAAAGCTTTGTTTTAGGAAATTTCGACCTCTATTTTCAACTTCCAGTAGTCACAAATAATATAATAAATAATATAGCAACAGTTACTCGCAATAGAAGTGTAGATAGGACGTAACTGTGGCGAGTAAAGTGGGACTTTTTATACTGCCTATATACATAGCTACTTCAAAATGTAATGTTTCCGAGTCAAGATTTCTCGGCGACACGAGGCTTTGGTGCCGCCGCGGAGCGAAAAGCATTTATGGCAGCGATCGTGCAGCCATCACATCACCGATTCCGTTTGAGGTTCCGTTCAGCCGGGACACGGGCACATGCTTATTCACTTACCTTACCAACATGCTTATGAACAGTATTACTCAATAAACGACCGAATAGTGTAACTGACGTAAAACAATATTGCTTTTCACGTGTTATTGTTTTTAACTTGGCCGACATTACTGTCAAGTAAATAAGAACTATCGTAAAGTGCGGCGTCGACTAGCAATAAACATTGCAGGAGTTGACTGCTGACTTACTCTAACTTTTAAGTTACAATAAGGCAACAAAATCGTGCTTCCTGCTCTTGAACTGCAGTTAAAGTAAGACAACGATCATTTGCAATTTTTCTTGCTAGTCTACGCCGTGCTTAACGTTCATAATACGATAACATATTAAAGGCAATGCGGTTTTACCGAGTTGAATAGAGAGAGCCCTGTTTAAAAGTGAAGTTTGACCACGTGTCTTAAGGCTCAGTTTTATTGGTTGATAGCCCCCATACGTAGCAATTCATTGACGGGTTGTTTAAACATTATTGAGCCGAGAGCTATCGCAGCGACGCGACAGCGATGTATCACGAAAAGCATGTCTTAATAGCAAATAAACAGATGGAGTGATTTCTTAAGTTATTTTACTGAATCTTCAGGGTGAAGCAAAACGAGCGTCGCGTATTTTCAGCCGCGTAATTTTTCCTGCATTGGATTTTATCCTGTTTGGTTCACACGGCGACGCAAAATGAATTGGACGTTTATTTTCAGCAGAAATTACGTGACCAAAAATAAGCGAGTCACTACTTCAAAATTAAGTTTAAGTTCGTTTTGCTTCGCCCTAAGCTGATAAGCTCAGCAATCAGTTATCGGGATCCGTTGGGGGTTTTCTTACCACGGTCACATCTAGGGTTGCCAGGTGTACCTACGGCTTTTAATAGTCGTGTCCGGCCAAAAATATAGAAGTACCTACGGCCCGTCCGGCTTCTGTTAGGCTTCTGCAAGGGTAGCACAAGTTGTATTTTCTCGTCTTATCGTTACTGACTGTAGATAGAAAAGGAGATCCGAGCGACAACCAAGGCGGGCTACTTGTGCTAGCCGTACTGGTAAAAGATAACGAATGAAACCGCGCGAGCGACTCACGCGGACACGCATGACTCGCGATCTCGCAGCCCCAGGAGTCGCAGGCGGCGATGTGATTCATAAGAACTTATAATTAAGACTAGGGTACCTATCTCATATGAGGAACAAACAGCAGGTAATAAATACAGTTTTTTTTATGACAAAGTTTCAGGCTTCCAGGGCAAAAGTAAGACTAAAAATTAATCTGTTTCTGGCATTTTGGGCCTGGCAACCCTAGTCACATCTCATGTCACGTATGAGGCATATGACCTGATATAAAATCTGACTGAACTAATTCTTTTTGGCGTGATATTGACACAAGTTTTAAAACACGCACCACGACGTTTCAGATAAGATAGTTGTATTTTTATGGCAGCTTTTAATATAAGTATTTATAAAGCATTGGCCAATCTCCGATGAAGCTGAAGCAAAAGAGGGGGCTGCGCTGCGTCTTAATATACGTACGATACGAGTACAATATTAATCCTCTGTCTCTTTAAGTAATAATGAATACGTTAACGAAATTTCAAAATGTTTGTATGCCTCGAAATCTAGTCGACGCGTCTTGTTCAACCAACATAGGTACTATAAATCTCTATAAATAAAGTCGTTTTTACAGTATGCCTGTCTGTTTGACGTTTACTTCTTTTAAAACGACTTAAAAAAAGGAGGAGTTTCTCCGACCGATTCAATTATTATTTTTATGTTTGTTGATAACTTCGTCGTTTTATGAACCGATTATGATGTTTTTTTTTTTTGGAAAGGAGATATCCCAAGGATGGTACCATGATAAGGAAACTAGGATCTGAAGAGGGGATCAGTGAGGAATTGAGGGAACTCCTCAAATATTGTAGGGAAATATATTTGCGATTTCAGCATTTTTTGTGAAAACTCCAGCATTTGCATTCAGAAAGTATCATTTGTTGAAACGGAACTGATGATGAAGACCACTGATGGCCACCGGAACTCCTCAACGGTAACGATTTCAAGGGTGGCGATAAGATATCTCGATTAAAATAGTTGAGCGACTACAACGAAGAATATATAGTTGATTAAAAATTACTCTGATTTTCCCGCGGTGTTGCTTGCGACGAGCTTGAAATATCTTAAAGTTTCGTATCAATTAAGAAGTGGGATTAGATAACAGCTTATTATCATCACTAAAATATAAAATAAAAATATTGGTTTAAAAACAAAAAACCGCCTTTTATTTAAATCTACTTAAGCAACAAATTTTAATGCGATGTTTACAATCTATCTATAGTAAGATTAGTAAGTATATGTAGTTTGCACGTAAATTACACATAAAACATGACCAAAACCTGGGTAGGTCCAGGCAAACTCAGAGCAGGTCGTTAGCTTACTTTTAAATCGTTAATAATATAGTGCTAATTGGCCGCAGGGCAGCTAGTGGCGAGCTGTTGGTGAGTGGCGACACCACGAACCTGAGTGCTCCCGAGGTCCTGTTCCTCACCTCACGCTTGCCTTCACCAGCCGGCTGCGGTGTGCAATGACGAGGAACAGACCCTCACCTCTGGCTTGTCTTTATTGGCCGGTCAGAGTGGAGTCGCAAGAGCTATATGCTCGAAGGGCGGATGTGTTGCATAAGTGGTGAGTGGGCACCTTCTGGTCGTTTAAATTTCAGAAGCACTTCTCCACCCTTAGCCCCTCTGAAACTGTTGCCTCCCTGCTGCTATATATATGTGGCTATTTCGGGAGGTCCATTCAATTGAGTTGGCGAGTCACCGCCTGCCATTTAAACCAAAGTAATTAGCATTGGCCAGGCAGGCGCCGTAGTTTCATCAATAGCCTAGTTCACCAATCCATATCAGTTCAATCATAGAACCTATTATTAGTATTCCCATCCCTTTTAAATAGTCTTTACACTAACCGGTGGTTGTCCGTGGGAGCATACTAATTCTTTAGTTTGAACTCAGGGACAATCGCCGGTTGGTGTTCCATAACTTTACTAAATTAAACTTGTCTAAAGGGCCTCTGCGTGTTGGCTTCGGCTCCATGTACGCCTTCCAAAGGTCCGGGACTCCCATAGTCCCGTGATTGGTAAAGTGCTAATTAGATACCTTCAGAATTGTTTACCACACTTTTGAAAGTTCACATTCCATCTATCGTTCAACTAAATAATAAAACGTATTATAAAAATGATCAACATTAGTGTAACATATTATTAATAGATAGAGGACACAAGGATGTATCTTTGCGAGCTATGGAATCCTTTAATATAACTTTTAGCAAGATAATAAATGGACAGAATAAAGTCTCAGTAAAGTACCAACCACAATAGGATACTGGCCATATTTTCTCCCCGGTTAAGTCCCTGCTGAGAAAACCTGCTAGGTACATAAATAGGTACATATAATAACCCTTAAGCTTCAAATTACAAGACATTTTATTCACAAATCATTTTGTGGACATAATTGGCTCCTGAGTGCTACGCCGTAGAGTTCGTAGCTTAGCGATATCTATCAGGCTTTCGTATGCTACGCCCGCGTCTTTTAATTAGGCAAGTATCTAACGGTCCTTCGATTCCTTCCAGAACCATTTAATTATCATTTACCTTTTTATGAAAAAAATATAAGAATGTTGTGAAATCAAGCATCATAAACACTACAAAGAAGAAGGCCTAAGGTTTTTGACTCATGCTCCAGGGGACTATATGCTACTCAAAACTTAATTGCTTTTGACGTGTTTTCGTATTGTTTTTTAACTCAGTGGCCATTGCTGTCAAGTAAACGTTATAAATTATAATAGATCTTCTATTATAATGAATAACGTTGAAAATAAGATCACAAGTCAAAAAATTGGGTTTTACTGATTACCTTTTACCTAGGGCCCTTTTTCCACATTGTCTTGGCCCATCTTGCTTCGGTATCGTAATTATATTATTTACGCCGTAGTAGCATAAAGCTCTTGAAAAACAATTTGGCACTGTCAAAATCACCGAAAATATAAGTGATTGTGTTTTATTCAAGTTATTTAGCGCCTAAAATTATGGTGTATGTATATGGGATATGTTTAGGTCAAGTTTAGGTATATTATTTTAATGACTAAGTAATCAGGAAAATGGCCCATATTGCCTGCTACATTTTAAGGCTGTGTTTGGCAGCGGTTTCAACTTTTACAAGCTTAATTGAGCTTGTAAAATTAAGTAGCGTTTATAAAACCAACAGTTACTAACAAACCATACTTATAAACCATACCTATTACATATTTGACTATTTGGTTGACTGGTCGAGAATTCAATTAGGCAAGTTCACCACTTGTAATTTTTTGTCCAATAAAGATTATTAAATAATACCTATACTATAAACTATATTTTCGTATACAACAACAAAAGCGTACTTTTAACAATAGTATTGATGAACTTCCTTATATAACTCTTCATCATATACGAGTAACATACTTATGCATAATATTTTAAATATAATTCGGTACTGTTCACTGTGGAATGAACATCTTATGATTATTTTTTTGATTTATGATATAAATATTTAAGTAAAATCAAATCTTACAAGTTAATTTCATTAGATACATACATCAAATGTGCGTTAATGTTATTTTGATACAAAGCTGTGGTATGGATCCGCATGGACTCTGCGCGGTCTTTCCGACACTTAAACCACTGTAGTTAAAGCATAGACTGACTTTCGACGGCCGATGGATTCTCTAGGGAACCTCCTTGGAAATCATCGAATCCACGAAAAAAAACCAGTGGGTCCAGCTTTACTTCTACCCACCCCGATTTTGTTTTTCACGCCTTACCCCGCGCCCGTGGACAAGGATCTGAGGATGCTAGGCTATACTAACCTAATCTAACCATCCCTATTAAAACAAGGCCTCAATAATTAAGACCTTTATTCTGCCAGTGGTAAATGAATTTAAATAAAACAAGTAACATAGCACTGCAAATCTTACCTATCTATCTCTAACAAAAGCGTTGATGTTTTAAGAAATAGTCACTAAAAATATAACCTTCTGGTTGTTATTGCCCGCGAACCAAAGTTTGACAAAATAAAATAAAGCCTATCATTTTACGGAGTACTCGCAATAAAGGTAAATAAAATATTTACAAAAACACTTAAGCAAAATAAAAACCCTTATCTCCATTCTTCTGCAAGGTTGGCTGTTATTCGATAGACGTGAATCACGGGTTTGAAATCAATCACAACCGGAAAGGGACGGGAAATCGGCAAACGAATTCAGAGCACAACATTACGATTTACCAACAGCAACTTGATAGATAGATAAAATATCAAAAAACACAGGCCTGTTCCTGGAAAGCGTTTTTTAAATGTCGAGTGTTCAGAAAGTGGCATAAGCTGGCCTTTTTGTTCGCTGAGTTACTTCTTGCACATTACTGACGAAGTAAAAGGAAATGTCGAGATGTAATCGGAGCCTTATTGTTTTGGCGAAATTTCTTGAAAGAGGTTACTAATGTTAAACGGAAATTCGAGTAAAGTTAATTGGAAAGATGCTCGATAAGAGCGGACTTCACTGGTCCCCGCCATTTCTACTAGGTACCCGAAAAATGTGCGGTTGGTTTGGTTGTTGTAAAAGCAACTGAATTGAGAACATCCTCTGGGAGGATTTATGTAATGATTCGTTTGTATTAGAAAGTTGTGACCACTGTAATACGACCAGGGCCTCCATTCAACACGGTAAAAACCATATCGTGTTTGAGCTGTTATCGTATAGTCACCGTTTTGATAGCTCTTATTTACTTGACGTAATGGCGGCAGAGAGAGAAACGATTCCGTAACAGGTGAAATACTATATGGTTTTTATTACCTAGAATAGATTAGAGGCGCAGGATGTAAGGTTTATCATAGCTTGTTGCTTCAGTTTAAATCTGTGAATAAAGTGTCTGATTGCACATTTCTAGGTCTACTTACTTATGTAATTACGAAGTTTTGGTGACATGTGGAGTTTATAGGCGTTTGTCCAGCATTGGACGGTTTAGCCGATATGATAATGATGATGATAATTATGATGATCATCATGATGATGATGATGATGATGATGATGATGATGAACACACACGGCAGCGGACTGACAGTTCCATGCAATGTGACACTCATCCGAACTTAAGCCTAAACATAGATTTAATTCGAAAAGACAAGCAAGTGTTTGCTGGCCAAAAAAAAGTAGTAAAAACATTTCTAGATATGTACTTATTTAAAGTGTAGTTCGAGCCCGTAAGGTCACCTAAAGCAAATTTACTTGCACCTATGACCGACCAGTCTGCACCGAATCGCCTCGCCATCACGACTCAACGATATATTGTATCGCAAACGGGATCTCAAATTAAATATTACCTACATGCGGGTTTGTAATTCCTAGGGGTCCAATTCACGACAAAGGAAGAGGGTATTTCCGCCTCGGTGCGCCGTCAGCACTAAACGGATGAGGGATCATACTTAATGAAACTTCCAGTTTAATTTTAAATTTCACCCCAATTGAAATACTTGCTTACCTACTTACTTCCCTAATCCTTCTAAAGCTACGTTTTGATAGCGAACTTTAGAGTGTGCATGCTTTAAAGTAACGTTCATTGATTATGCACGCATTAAATCGGTCTGAAACATCATAAATACTCGTATAAATACGGTAAACAGGTCAGTAAGTGCTAAATGAGGCATAACATAGATAACTGCACACATTCTGAGTTAACTATACGTGATATATTCAAATTCACGCGGCTATTCGTACGATTTCATAGCGTTGTAGTTAGCTTTGTGTACCCAATCCGTCGTACAATACAGCCTAACAAAAAATGATCCTGTGAAAGCAAAATGTGTAAACAAATTGTTCAGAGTCCATTAATTTGAAGCGGGCTTACAATAGGTACCATACGTGCATTGTTACGAGCCCGACACCATTCCGCCGCCCTCCGCGCCCGGGCCCCGACCGAGTACTAGAGAGGTTACTGGCTGAGCTAGAGCTGTTTACAGCATTTCAATATGCTTTTAGCTCCTAGGTATTTGCTTTTAGCGAACTAGTATTTTAAGGTTAAGCCGGGAATACACATGCCTCTCGCTGGCACACACTTGCATAACAGCTCCTTGCACGTGCCATCTACTATCATATGTATACACTACCTGGCATGCGTGTATCTGGCAAGCAAGTAGATCGCAAGCTATTTGATTTACTGGCATGCAATATGAGGAGGGGACACGGAGAGCTGCAAACCGTATGCTTATGGTAGGTGTGAATGAACGCGACCGCTACAGGCATGCCAGCCTGGAAGAAATATTGCATGTATTTTAACTTGCAAATGCATTAAATGTGTGCCAGTTACTTGTATATATACATGCCGGTAACAGGGTACGCACGCTGCTTTTCCGTTTTACAGGCATGTGAATTCCCGGCTTTATTAGGTTGATATAATCAAAAGAAGAATGGAAGATCAACTTCTGTTACAGAAAATTAGACAAGTATACATACATTTATCAAAAGTGCAAGTTCTGACGCCCAAGATGTAGAAACTCACAAATAGATTACAGTCAGTGCAAGTGAAATTAAAACAAGGGAAACGGTAAAATTAAGCTCGCGTGTTGTGTTTTACTTTATGCCTAATTATTCCCCTCTAGACATTCGCTTTTAATTCTAAATTTCGGCTAAATGCCTTTTTGCATGCTACCTTGACCTGATAGTGCAGCTCAAATTACCGAAGATTATCAGCAGACACGAGCGTCCAATCAAAGTGACGTGAGATAGGTATCCATTTACCAACAAGGGGCCATTAATTGGGTTGCTTTGTAGCTTACTTCCAGCAGACGTCGCGCTGTAATAACTAGTGATTCTAGTCACTCATCGATTGACGGGTTGTTATACTGGTTATTCAATTTCTAGGAATCAATACGAAGCCGGTGCGGTATTTTCTTGGGTATTTTGTTAAAAATAGCGGGAAAGTGTGGGTCGGACTCGCTCACAAAGGGATCTGTACAACCTAATAATTAAGATCGAGCAAAAAGCACGTTTTTCGAGTATGACGGTATTTTTCCTAAAATCTGTTTTTTTTCTGGTAGCAATCTTTTCATTATAAAAAATACCTGTTTTTTTCAGTAGCTTACATATTCTGCCCAAGTTATTTTTCTCAGCAGAAGTATAATAATTTCCCAATCTGTATTTATCTAATAATTATATTGTTTCCACAGAGTCGACGGAGCTACGCTGGCGCGGAGCCCCTGCTTTTGGGTGGTTTGGCCCGTCGGGCCTGCTGCAAAATTAACAACCTAACCTAATTAATGTACCAGTTTTACTTAAATTAGTTAAGGCGTTGAGCCACAAAAACAGAACAAACAAACAGACACTATTTCGAATTAAGGAAGGAATTATAACTGTCACTAGAGGACTTCGTTCGCGTAGAATAAGTTTCCCTCTACTCCCCCTATTTTAACCCCTTAAGGGGTGAAATTTGAAAAATCTGTTCTTAGTGCTCACTTACATCATGAAAGGAAATTTCAAGTTTCTAGTTACAGTAGTTTCGGCTGTTCTTTGATATCTAAGTCAGGTTTGCCTTTTATATACTTAGACTAGAGGACGCCCGCAACTTCGTTCGCGTAGAATTAGTTTCCCGCTACTCCTCCTACTTCTTCCCATTGGGGGGTCGATTTTCGGGAAATCCTTTCTTACTGCACCCCTAGACCTCATAAGGAACCTATGTACCAAATTTGGAATCTTTAGACTCAGCGGTTTGGGTATTTGCATTGCACCAAGCTTTTATGTGAGTTGTGAGTTCAAATATTTTGAATAAAATTGCATTGAGTTTTGAAATATGTGTCAAAATAAAATGTAATGTAAATCAAAAGCACTAAGGAGTATTGATATCAACTCAACACATAGCAAATCACCCCCAAAAGCAACTTTATACCCCTTTTTCAGCCCCTTAGGGGATGAGTTTCAATAAAATACGAAACACGTTTTCGATCAATTCTGTTAAAGAATGTTTATGCAAAATTTGGTGTAGATTGGACCAAGGAATCACGTTGTCCCGTACAAACTTTGCCCCCCTTTTTCACCCCTTTAGGGGTAAGATTTCGGAAAATCCTTTCTTTTCGGACGCCTACGTCATACAACGAACACGCCCTCCAAGTTTCAGGTCTCTACAATCAGCGGTTTAGGCTGTGCGTTGATCCGTCAGTCAGTCAGTTAGTCAGTCATTCAGGACAAAGTATTTTATATGTATAGATGTGAATGTTTTAATAAAAGAGGTTATCAAATAAGCCACCTAAAAGAAAATAGCAGCATTGAACAAAATCGTGAACGTGTTTCACTTTGCCGTAAATAAAGCGCAGGTAAGGAGCTCGCGGGAGACCGATGTTTATTTAATCGTAAGCCGGCGCGTAATAGAGACACAAATATGTAACTGTCACTACTTATACCTGCGCCGTGCTTGAATAAATAACGGGCAGACTTATGTATTTCCCCTACTATTATTTTGCTATCTTTAGTACATATGAATATTACCCTAAAAATTGACAATTTGAGATATGATAGTTTTATGTTACCGTGGTAAACAGAGAACCCTTTAGTTTGGCCATGTCCATATCTGTCCGTCGGTCAGCGGTTTTACTCAGAGACTCATGATATTTACACTACGCCAACAAAGTTGTGTGTCCCCCCCTCCCCCCCCCCCAAATACAAGGGCTTTGAAACCCTAAACTGAGCATCACCAACACGCTGTTCCCCGTATTATACCTAAGTATGTTTGAATTCCGAGCTCGAATCAGAGCTTGAGTCATCAAAGTAGCCTTGTGGTGTTTTGAAAGCCATTTGCAGTAACTGACCTTTCTTTCGATGAATACTTATATTTTTCTTTGAACTTGACTTATTTGCGTCTCATCATAAAGGCGAGAGTGGCGAGCCATTGATTAGTTGAATCAGCTGAATGTTGCGGCGGCCGGCACGCGCTCGGCCCGTGAAGGGTCCGCATCTCAAGTTCCTCCCTCATATTCGGATATAATGAGAATAAGTTTTAGGAAAGTCCTCTTTAATAACAACTTCCTTCGCTTGCGAGAGCCAAAAATAAAACAACTTGGTACTTACTTTAAAGCACTTCCACTGTAACACTCCCGATTGATTACCACAGTATGTGCGTGACTTCCTTACAAAAACACCCCGACAACGCGACGTCGAGTCGAGCGAATTATAGCAAATACTGGTTTAGGTTATTTACTGAAAATGTTTTTAAATTCAGAAATCATACATATTACTTAGTATTATTTCTCGAAACGGGAAACGTGTGTCCAACTGTCTGATATAATTACAGTTAGTGTAAGATCTAATCATTTCCGTCACATGCATCTGCACACTCAAATAATTTATTTAATTTGAGCATGAAGACTGTTCAAGTTAAGACTGCATAGACGTTTCTTTCTCTAGATCACAATCAATGTGTCCTAACCTACTTACAATCGCATGAAATTCTTAAATCTTCCGTTGATAAATAATGCAACACAGGCAGGATACCAGCCGCCACGCAACACAACGCAGTAATATTTAATTATTTCCAATTTCGCTCGACGATTTCCAGAGAGACTTTATTTTGTTAAATAAAGTTGTACCTATAGTCTTACTCAGGGTGGATCATATATATATATATTATTATTTTTATGGCATAGATAAAGCAAACGAGCACACAGGCCACCTGATGGTTAGTGGAAACTGTGACCCATAGCGCATTCACATGAGAGCAAGCCTAAGACTGCAAATGCGTTGCCAACCCTGAGGACTAAGATGGAATGCCTCTATGCTAGTCATTACACCGGCTGTCTTATCACCAAACCGAAACACAACAATGCGAACATTGCTGTGTGGCGGTAGGTTACTGGATAAGGTGGTGGTGGTGGTAGCGATCCGGACGGACCCTGCACAAGGTCCTACCACCCGCAATATTGTCAAAGTGAAAGTCAAAGTTCTTTATTCTTCAATTTAGGCATAATATAATGCACCTATGAATGTCAAAAAGCATTACCACCGGTTTGAAAAATAAAACCTTTGCCCCGAGAAGAACCGGCGTAAGAAACTCGGCAAGGTATATTTTTTTCAAGAAAAAGGTTTACATCATTACATAATAATTATAAATAGTTTACAATATCACAGTATTTTTGCACAGTAGGTGCACCTTTTTTAAGCGTTGATTGATTTACTTGTATCAATTTTCCAAGTAATTTCAACTACCTATGAAAAACTTTAAACGGCTTTTTATGGTCGAAGGGCAGATAAAGAGACATATACTGCAAAACTAAGTATCACACTTTTAAAGAACATGTCATATAAAGTGTAATTCTAAGTTTTGCGGTCCAGCATGGTTAGGACATTTACTCGTACTTACCGATGAAATCAAAATGTAAACTTTTGCGAAGGTTCATAAAACAGGGCGGGGTTGTGGGTGTTATTTTTAAGGTCCGGAGAAGGATAAACTAAATCTACCAAACAGACTAGCTTCATAGTTCGTTTATTTTGTTTGGCAACAGTTAAGTTGTCGCCGTCGTCGGTCAAACTGTGAGTAAAGAGTAGGTATTTAATAGTTACAGCCAGGAACCAAACAGGGTAGGTTTCATGCGAATGGTTGCGTGCGTAGAGATAATAAATAATCTGTTTTTTTAAAGACAGCCGGTTTTGTACTGAGCTGGTGTTAAAGATGTTAAAATAAAAATAAGTTGTAGACAGTTACCTTCTTTAGATTTTTTAAATGGCAACACCCGTCATGATGGGTGTGGAGGTCGAACAGGCACTAGCGGAGGATAGACGAGCGTTTATAGTTAGTGTTATCAGGACGAGCCCGACCACTTAACGTTGCCCGATTGCGAAAACGTAGGCAAACAGACACAACGTGTTTAATAAAGAATAATGTTTATACAATTTACAGAAACATAAGCATACTTTGACAGCGGCCGGCTGGCGGAGAAGGTGCGCGCAAGGAAGCGCGCGAACGCTCCAGCAATGACCGGGCGCATATATAACGTCCGCCCGAAAACCGTTCGGACACGCGGAGGGCGGGCGTTCAGTTATCATATCCCATTGAATCATAGCCATAATAACGACCATGTCACACTAAACTTACGAGTTGCGCGGCCCGTTGTAATATGAACAAACTTTCAGTAATTATTTAAAAACTAAAAAATAAATAAAATTATTAAATAAACATCAGCTTAGCTTGTTTGGTGAGACACTTATTTATTGAGCAACCATAGAATTGAATCACGATACGTCACGATAGTGCCAAGTCACGATCGAGAAACTACGTCAAAATTGATCATTGGATTTCTATACGACAGTGTTTCCTAATGATAATGACTCAACAATTAAAGTTGTGGGCTGTACTATGCTTACTAGACCACGATATAGGTAAGTATGCACAGAAAAAGAGAACACCTAAGAAAACCCTCTAAGTCTCAGACACAAATGCAATGCAATTTTATTTTCTTCATCAACCAAAAAAAATGGTGTCATAATGGATCAGACGCTTTCTTGGTTGGCTGAGGTGGCTGTCGGGATTTTTTTGGATCGATCCACTCGCTTAGAAAGGCGCTAGCAGAACTTCATTCCCCAAGATTTATCTTACTGATTCTCTTATTTTCCCTCTCTTCGACTTTATGGATATCGCTTATCTTGACTTAATTAACATTAGGCAGTCTCAGTCTATAGATTATCTCACAACTAGAAGAAGAATATGGTTATTCGTTGTTCTTCATTACTTCTCAACTGTTCAAACGTTAACTGGAAGAGTTTCCTTGAAGGGATAAGTTCACCTTTGTACATTCTTGCTTATTAATATTTTTTTGAAATTTTTATTTGTTTTGTTGTACAATAAATTGTTTTCATACTTACATACAAATATGTACACCCACGCAGCATACAAATACTTGCACTTACCGGGGATCGAATCCGGGACCGCTAGCTTCGTAGGCGGGAACACTAGGTCACTAGACACTTTACCTACTCTATCCAGCGAAAGAGTTAATACCTACCTACTGGGAAAGTGAAGAGTGACAAAGAACATTTGGTCGGCAAAAATGTGTCACGTCACGTGGCGGCTAAACTGCAGTCAACGTTGTTAGTGATTTATTTTAGTTATAATTAGTCTATTGACAATAATTCAACCACCTGAAACCGCCACGCATTACTTGTTTCGATAGACGCAGTTTACAGAACCATTATCCTAAGATTCTATTTTTCTGTGCAGACACAATAAAATGAAACGCTAGTAAAGAAACTCTCCTGAACTGCTCAAAGTACATACTATCGGATGGTTGGGTAACAATTACTCACGCCTATAAGTGCCGTACGGCGTACATTTTATTGTGCCTATTCAAGTCGGAATCAAGGCCGCACCGCCACTAGTAAACTAAACTACCAGCACCGGGTAACCTTGGCGTATCCGACCCATAGGCGCTCGTGTAACTGCCTAGCCCTACAAACGAAGATACTGTTCCAAATCCGACGGGACAGCTATAAAGATAGATCGAAACATGATTCGTATATAAAGTTTAGTCGCACTTCAACTCAAATCTCTAAAGTTAAATCATTAACTCTTTCCAAATTTTAAATAAACTACTTTGTGATAACATACTCTACGAATATTCACAATTAACCTGCCGGCCTGTAAATCCAGTCTAGCGTGACAGTAATCGCCAAGACTATTACCAGAGGTAACATAATTGGTATACCGGGGTTACCTAATGCATGGCAGCCCCAGCAGCGCCCAGCGCCCACCGTAGCCGCGCGTACTTGCCAGTTTTATAAATGTAAGTTTTGTAAAATGATTAGTTGCTACTCGTATGAGCAATTTTCATGTCCCATTTTCCACTTACAGTTTAAATTGTAAATATTGAACGGCGCACGTTACTCGCTCATGGACTCTTAAAATTGAAACGCGGTCGAGTTCGCTATCTTTACAACCCACTGACGAACTGATAGGATTTTTAACGATGTACCTAAGCTATTTGTTTGGAAGAGGTCACTGGCGTAATTAATTTTGTAAATGCAAATTAAATGTCTTCAGTAATGTCGGATTATTTTGTTACAAATATTAAATATCACCTTTAAAAGTAACTACATATTTTAACACGTAAGTTTTTGTGTTGCACGAAGCTGGCACCACTGAAAATAGATTTTACAGGTTTATTACGGCTGTTTAAACTTCGGAAAGTATCTATAGCTAACTCCAACTAGATTTTAAACTTTCCCTCGCCGTGTCCCGCAAGGCGTTTTCTTATACGTACCTACTACAAAAGTTTTGCTTAATGTAACTGAAGTTTCTGGAACTAATCAAAACCTGTTGACTTTGCGGACTAAATAAAGTAAGAGGCACGGCATGATAATTTATTAGATCGAAATATATATCTGCTGCATGTTTATTACGTAAGCATCAGTGGTCACATTAATTAGAAGCGTTTTTCCCATACGTCCCTACAAATAAGACTTTTCGATTTGGACAACCAATTAAAAAGTTCTTAACAAATGTTTTTGTTCGTGACACCTCTCGGTAACTTTTAAACAAAGGTTTGACTATGACCAATTTATCTGTATTGAAAACGCAGCTTTCATTTTTATAGACTTGAAAAAATATCATTGGAGTTCATACAAAACAAAGTTGTAAATATTTATTTAAGAGAGGTTCATTTTACATCAGTTTAGATTTTAGTTGATGATCTAAAGTAAATTGTAACTAGATAGCTATAACACTGGTCAAGTACTTTTGATTCTTGGTCAGATTCGAAAAGTGGTAGGTATTTGTAGGCGATTGTATGTGAACCACATATTTGTATTACAAATTTACTATATTAATTACGCTACATTAAATCGACATGACCGGCACGCCGCCGCCGCAACTAATCAAATTGCATATCCATGATGTTTAAATAATGATTAATTTAACCTGTTACGTAGTACCAGTACTACTGGTTCTAACAAGTAAATGTGACACTTACCTACTCTTACCAAGTAGTAGTAGTTTGTACCTACCAGGCTTTTTGGCATTGCCCAACGCAATCGCCATCGTTTACATTTTTACACTACAAAGGCAAGTCTGCTTAAAAAATTAAAACATTTAAATATTCCCCTTTGAAGTCGAGTGCGAATGCAAGTGCATTAGGCAATGCCAATAAGCCTGGTAGGTGCTTGGACTACTTGGTAAGTGTCACATTTGCTGGTTTCCTCTACACGGTACTACATATAACTCAACTGATCGATGTGAAGCTCGGTACAGAACCACAAAAATGTACTTTGGAGCTCCTGAAAAATAGAATAATTCCCGAGGGCTAACGATACCTAATCAAAATCTGCGCAATCGGAGTCGCGATAAAAAACTTGTTATTCTATAATTAGCGCACTATTTTCTCAACCTTGGATATGAAAATAATCTTTAGTGGGGCGATGGTTTGTAAGGAAATAGTTGGAAGCAACGGCGAGGGCTCGTGTCGCTTTATACCGGGCTTATCTCGCTTGCAGCTTTAACTCATGGCTCGTTGCCGAGCCATAGCTGCAGTCTTAGTTTGCAACTCGCATTGCATTGCAACTTTGCGTTTCCTCTCTAACTGCCCGCGTGTATCTTTGCATGCACTTGCGAAGATGTTTTTCAAACGTACGCACTACTTCACATCAAAACTGGCACTGGTCGCTGGTGGCTTGAAAATTTTAATACACGTATGTCCTTTTTTTTTGGCCTGATGAAGGACACCGAGCACACAGGGTACTGGACAATGGGTGGGATCAGTTACCCATACACATTTGCATTTTCAAGACTACGATCTTAAGACTGCAATCATAAAACCGCAAATGCGTGGCCAACCCTGAGGAGATGGAATGCCTCTATGCTAGGGATTTCACTGGGTGTCTTATCCCCGGAACACAACAATGCGAACACTGCTGCTTGGTGGTGGATTAAATGATAAGATAATGGTATAGCGATCCGAATGGACTTTGCACAGGGTCCACTATACTACCACTAAAACCATGTCGATTTAATACCAAACTGGCGGACCGTATTCCATGCAGGTATTGTGTTAATTCAAATCCGAGTTATTATTCAAGTACTTGTACTGCACCATATTCTATATCAATTGTTCCGTGGTGGTCCCAATCCTAACCCATTGAATCTATTTCCGACGCATTCTCCATCCTGCTTCAGAAGCTTAGTAAATTGCAACGCAATATTCATGCAGCAATTCGGATTGCATAAAGGAATAACAGGTACTCTGTCGTTATATGTGTAATGTAATCACTTGGAATGACTTCGCTTGTCCAATGGCGTGATTGTAAAATGATCCTCAAACATTTCCACTGTACGTTGCTTTTAAATTGAATTAAATTGGAAACAGTTTTTGTGCTGAAAATTTAACGCGGACTATTTCGTTCGCTCAGATAAATACCGAGGCAATATTTACGTTTGCCAGCCGTTATTGACAGTAACCAATATTGAACAAGCTTTCAATTTATTAAAAATATGAACCGGTGGAATAGCGAATTAAATTGCTAGCTAGAGACTGCTTGAAAGTCGTACGTGTAAAATTCGTTTCCCGCTGACATTAAATATTTCCAACCTTTTTGAGATGGGTTCTCGAAAATTCTTATGCACCGCTACGTTTATGGTATAAATAGAAATATCGTCGTTATAAGAGTAAAAGTAAACTATACCACAAACTACCTCTGTCATCTCTTTATTTTTATTTTTAGATATTAAATTTTTGTCTCAGTTTGTACAGTTGTGAAGAAAAAAATATATTTTTTTTTCATTTATATTTGTATCCAAGAATGAGACTATAAGTAAATAATTGAAAGATAAACATCCAAACATGTATGATAATGTTTACATGTAGATAAACATGTAAACATTCCCTTTTCATTATGAACTTCAGACAAAATAAAGTACGACAACGATTTTGTTTCTGACATTTTGTACGGGCATGGTTCATACTTGCTAAACATTTTAACTGGCCGAATGTACTCGTACTCGTACACAGGCAGAGACAGGAGTACTCTGTGACCCCGAGCCGTCTTATCTCAGATCGGTAAGTATTGTATTAATCAGACGAAGCAAACCGACAGTTACTCGGTTGTCAATTGTTTACGAACAATAATAATAATAAATACCTATAACACAATCCATTTTTTGATTTATAGCCAAAAATTACAAAATAATACCGTTCCTCCCCCCTTATCTCCGTAGTTTATGAATCAAAAAATCTGAAAAAATCCTGACATATAAATAGTTACATATATTTTATTGGAAAAATAAAATGAAGTGTTCATTATTTACAGCTTTTGAGAAATAACATAAAAACCTTGTAAATCTGTATTGAAATTTAGGCTAGTCAAAACGCACCTTATTGCTTAGAAAAAAAAGCTCATAACCATATTCATAGGTTATATCATTTCCTAACTTTAGATTAAGAAATTGTAACTTACCTAAATTGACTATGATCCCAGTTGGTCGAAATAAAAGTTTTTGAATTTGAATTTGAATTACAAAATGAGTATTTTCTTTTGCGGTTACCACGCATATTATCTTAAATACGAACACGGATCCCTCGGTGCGCGAGTCCGACTGGCATTTTGTACTTTTTATACGCCCGTAGCTTTTACTGAATGGGTAAACCACGAGACGAGACTTTTACGTCCAGATTTGTTTTATTATTCAAGTACGAATGATAGATCGATTACATAAAGAAGATAAAAAAATACACTATATACATTGTACAAAAATAATTAGAATAAATAAAAACTAGTGTAACCTATTATCTACTTAAAACTAGAATTATTAAAAATATTTGTGCACACACTTACAAAAAGAATACCCCCTCTAATAAATCTGTTCGCGGCATTGTTCCCATGGTACTGGCTGCGTTACCTCCCTGAATAGATAAACCTATCCTTCGGGAGAGGTAAGCGCCAGCTCTGGGGTCACCGGAGGCTTCGATAAGCTTGGCAGACCGGGTCTTTATAAAAAGTTTCATGTCAGCAGACCAAGGTCCCAGAGTCTCCACTGCAAGCGCCGCAAATTCGTAATCATTGATTAATGACGAATATTTGCGACGCTTCAGGGTCTGGGCCTGATCAGCTGCTGCGCCGGCCTGATTTCGGGTTACTTCTACGTGTGATAGGGCAAAAGTGTCGACACAAGTTGCGTCCCACACCAGTGCCCTACCAAGCTTCCACGGCACAAATGTGCTGTCCTCAATTATTTATAAAAAAATTTTTTTTACTACAAACAGGTGAGGGCAAGCAAGTTGTACAACTATGCTAAATTTAAAGTGATAGCTTTTGTAGTTGGTGAGAAAACTTGGTGTGACATACAGACAGACAGACAACGAAGTGTTACCATAAGGGTTCCTTTTTTACCATTTTGGTACGGAAGCCTAAAAAAGCTTAATCATAAAAATCATTTTAAGGATTATTATCTTTTTATCCGTCTAACTGTTTGTATCTAATTGGCTCCGAAACAGTTTGTTCAACGGGTTTTAATAAAAATATCAGAACCAATATAATGGATTTTTTTATTTAGTTTTCCTGTATGTTCTATTGTGATATGTTGAATATTGTGATTTGTACAGATAATCTACCATACCGAAGCCAAGCTAGTTGTTAATAATGAACTAGGCATTGAGTCATTTATACGTTTAGCCCGACAGTCTACGTGTTTATAAATCTTTACTACGTTATCGATTAACTGTTTCCATATGACCTACCTTGATACATATTCCTTGATTACGATAGCAGGTGCAGAGTTATGCCGCTAGAGAAAGTTAAGTTAGCATGTTTCAATATCATAATGTTCCACTTAATTACATGTAATGCAATGTGATTAATTACCATACACGTTGCCCTGGTTAAAACGAACGTAATTTCTAATATTTCCATACTAAGTAGTGTGTCGTACGCTGCAATCGGATTTAAAAAAGTTCGCGGTACCACAGAGAACGGATGCAAACGGCGCAGTACCTTTACCATGAGCTACAACTACCGTACTACCTAGCGAGTCGAATGCTCTGTCCCTCGCACGCTATAACTATACAATGAAGGACAAAGCATTCGACTAGCTAGCGAGTACAGTAATTGTAACTCATGGTAAGGGTACTGATAAGCCGCGAACATACTCCGACCTACTGCCTTTTTGACCACATCCTCCGCGAAACAAAACATTGCACTAAGTTTTTGTAAAACTAGATTTATATCTTCCGTTATGTGCGAACCGCTTTCCTGGCACTACTTTTCTAGTAAATTAGCAGCGCAAAGAACACTGCGCGTTTTCTATCTGCGATCACGGAAAAAGGCGTGCTATTTCACACAATATTATGTTTCAGCCTTGTAATTACCTACCGACCTAACATAAACTGGGTAGGGTAAACGTCTCAGTAAATGAACACTAGATCTTTACAAATTTGAAAAAAAAACAAACTATGTCATGTGATGCTTTTCCCATATTTTTTATTCCATCAAGGGATGCTGAATTTTATAAAACAACTAATCAACTAGATTTCAAGTTTTGAAATCATATTATGGTTTGGATAAATGGAAGTAAGAAGAATTAATGTTACACCAAAACCCTATAAATTTGCAAAAAATCTATAGAGAATGAACTCTATAAAACTCTAGCACATGAAGAGATTTTTGTGTTTATTCACTGGTTTTACCTGAAATTTTACTTAAACCCCTTAAGTATAAATAAGGAAAAAATCAGCTCTAAGTATAAATATATTAATGAATTATTGCTATAAATTAGCAATAAAATATGTGATAACTGATAAGGTACAGTCGAGTTCATAAATACACACTACTCAATTAGTACACTTTAACACCTTTGCACTTTAATCGCTGTGACAATTCACGTATGGCAGTTACTGTTCAAATATGACAAGGTACTATAGTGTACACATATTTATGAACTTGACTGTACAAATAGGTAGAAATTTGGCAGCTTTGTATACATATACATACACAGGTGAATAAGCTGGGATTCATTTAGGGAGTTTCTAAAAGTCGCTCCTGTCACCAGTATTTAGTTACCTAGTGCCTACAACCCTTTTAGAACAATCTTGCTCTTGTTTCTGTGCTGTAGGTATAGGTACCCTTATTTTTAATGTAGGTAGTACCCATTATTCCCAGTGTTGCTGACATCGATTGAATAAATTGCTGGTAATTGGAAAATGGCTTAGCATACCACAGGGAGGACTGCCTAGTGGCTATTGAAGGCGAATAACAACAGATACGGCGAATACGAGTGGTGTGGGCGACTATGGCGCTTCTTTGTTACATCGAATCGACAACTAGACTCACCATTACTAATTGGATTGATGTACGAATGCTTTTGGTTCAATCATTACAAAATGGATCTATAAATGAAAAACTGTTTTAGAAACTTTAAACCAAATAGGTACTGTTAAAGGCATTAATACCTATCTATACAGCCATCGCGGCAAATATATGTATACACGGACCTCATTGCCCATAAAGGTGTATAGATATATTTGACGTCTTGGGAACGTACGAGTATATACTATATTTATGCCCTTGACTGTACGTAGGAAATGTAAAATGTAAATATGCGTATTGCGTAAGTACTCTTACAGTCTGGTTCTTTCACGCGTATATTTAAAGTATAAACGATTATTAGAAACCCTTATTCATTAATTTCAATACTCTGCTAACGATCCCAGCTTTAAACAAAATTAATACGATACTTACTCCAAATAACGGGTGAACTTTTATTGTATTTCGGCATCAAAAATGGGTCTGGTTGCGATAAAAATACTGTTGAAGCCCGGATTTAAAAGTATTTAGTTGAAATTTGAAACATCTGAGATTACTGAAAACAACGAACAATAAGCGCGGGTTTTTCTACCGTCGTTAAGGAATGGGCGGGCGGAGCGCTCCACAATGGCCGCGTGACGGCTGTTTCCGCTTCCCTACCGCTCACTTCGCTAATACTTAGCCGTAGTGCGCCGTATCTACGCGCGGTAATCGCTTCCAGATACGCAGATACCGGTTGATGGATGGCGAAGAAGAACGGGCTACCGTCGTGGCCTGTTGTCATGGGTACAAACGAAACTGCCCACACACACACACAAGTATATTTACGACACATTTCAATAAAAAAAAAAACAAATAATAAAAATCTAAATGCATTATACTCTAAGAATATACTAGTTTCGTACCATGCCTAATAGATAATCCCCTCAACAAACTGAAACTCTATCAGCTAAAAACTCCTATCGCAAATAGTCATATAATGAATTATCTATTAAGATTAGATAGGAGTTACAACGCGGTGTTGTAGTGGTGCACAGTCACCGGCAATTAAGTTTTTTTTGAAATATGAACTCGGTTGGGAGAGGCCTTCGCCCAGCAGTGGAACACTACGTCAGCCTATTAAAAAAACCAGTCTACATAGACAACTTTCTCTTCATGGCTTTAAACAACAAAACGCTTTCTTTCTCACCATTACGTTTTTTTAATAGACCCTAAATAAAAAAAAGGAAGTAGGTTTTTATTCTGATTATAAGTAGGTATGTCGTCATTAAAAATTGCACAGTTAGTTATAGGCTAATAGGTACTGACTGTAAAATATCTTAGAAGATCCCAAGTTTCACGGTTTGATACATATACACCGTGTTTTTTTTGATTTACGATAACTTCGGCATATTACTAGGTATATCCATAGAAATTAATTGATAGATAACAGGTTAAAAATCTTATCTACTAGATAAGATTTTTAAATATTGCGAAAAAAAATTTTTTTCTGTTTAGTACAAAATAATGAAATCTTTTATCTTTGGTCATCCTAAAAGGGCCTTTAGAGTTAACTAATAATCAGTGTCAAATACGTCTATGTTGGCGTGACATACACACACAAGTAAAGATAACACTTGACAGGTACAAGATTGTCACTTTAGATTGACGCGTATACAAACCTAACAATTGGAAACTCTTTACTCATAAGAGTCATAAGTATTAAAAGAAAATTGATGTTATCAATTAAGAGCCTTTTACACTAGTTTAACGTGATTAACTGATTAAATTTAAAAAATAAATATCTTTAAAACCGTTAGACTTATCATTTGTCTGTCTTCGGGAAATTAACTTTGTTTGACCTAAAGAACGTTCCCTTAAAGTTATCGTAAATCAAAAAAAACACGGTGTATAAAAATGCACAAGCCTAAACTTTTTTATCAGTCAAAGTCAAAATGCTGTACAAACTTCCACCCCCTAGTTCATCGCATTAGGTGTTAATTTACAAGATTATGTTTTAAGCCAATTAGTAGTCTAGGTACCTAATTGTTTTAATAATACTCAGTAGAGTTTAAACATTTAACAATTTCAATTCCCAGTCCACTCTCAGTTCATTCTCCTGAGGGCTGAATGTGTAGCGGATTCAGACAATGAAGACCTATAGGGTTGTATTAATTTCACAGTACAACGAAAACTACATCAAAAGTGAGGGTTATTTACTTTTATTGAACTGTAATGGCCTTGGGGTTAATCAAAAGCTGATTTATAAATCTTTTGATAGTTAGTAAGTCCTTTATTGCACAAAAATAAATTGCTTACAAATCAATATACTAACTAGGGTTTGAGTAAATCGGGTTTAACGGCCGCATTTTTATTTAATTACCTACTGCAGTCGTTTAAAAATTAGGAGTATAAATGAATGCAAATATTGGTCGAGGCTTATTTTTTTTATATCTTATCTAATCCTTTATTTGCAACACGGAAGCGAACTCAACTCTGCCTTCAAAGAAGAACAGGAAGAGCTCGGAAAGTAAACAAAGACAAAGTGCTAATTAAGAAAATAAGTTAAATAAAATTTCGGTTGGTTCCGAGTCAGAAATTCAAATTACTTAGGTACTGTATGACGGCACTTTCGTTTGAAGCTGAACGCTGGATGTGAAATGAGAATGACGTTAAGTTGGTGTTTTCACTCAGTTCGAGCGACAGGACAGCCCCGGGGAACGCGTGAATAACGACATTACATACACAAAACAACACTTACCTAACTTGTAATGCTATCTAAGTAAGTATGCAGTGTTTCTACCTTATTGTTACTCGACTGCCCAACAACTTTTTGTCCTGCGTCTATGTACATATGTGTGGATCTTTTTTTTCTCGTAGAGGCTAAGGCGTAGGTAGATACGATTCGTTTTAGAGCCGCGATTGTCACTGTCGTCACTTACTTTACTCAAATTCAAATTCAAAATGATTTATTTCAGAAATTTCTTTCCATATTGAACACAACGGTAAGACACAAATATACATACATGACAAAAAATAATAATAATAATTTACAGAAAATTAAATAAATATGTATCTAAAATAATAATTAAACAAGTTCTATTTAGCAGAAGGCCTGTGAAGACCTACTGACCGGTACTTTAATTTTTGAATTCCGGGCAAGAGCACGTCTCACCATGTTCAGTGTAGGGTTCCGAAGCCGTCGTTAGCAGTCTCAAAAAACAATAAGTACTTACCTACCTATGGAGTAATTCTCTATTTATAGTTATTTGGTGCTATCTTAGGTTATTTTAGTTGGTTACCTTTGTTTTGGCGAAATATGTTTGCCAATCCGCTTTGTTGCCTGTAACCGTAAATATTTCTGAATTTTATAAAAACTAACGTAACCTAACTTATGGCTTCTACACGTTGGTACTTAAATAAATCCTGAAAAATGTATATAACATCGGGTTGGCAAGTGGGGGACACTGACTAACAAAAAATAGCACTTTTAGCATATTTAACAAACGAATCCCTTAATCGAAAAATTGTATTAAAAATTTGTCGGCGTTACTAATATGTATATTTATGCCAAATTACAGCTTTCTAAAACCATTAAGTTAAGAATCTGTTTTATTAACAATATTCAGTTAGTTTTGTTTCAGTTTTCTTTAACATTCGGAAACCAACTCAGTAAATATAAGTTTTGTTTAATTTGGTTGAATTGAAAGCATTGCTTTAAAATATTTTGAACCACTATTTTCAGGAGTTTCCGTACGTAGTACATCCTCTGTTCGACGTGGAGCGTTACAATTCATAGTCTGCTGTGTCTATCAGAATGAAAGAAGCCTTTCAAAGTGAATGGTTCAGGCGCGCGGGACATCTACGTCGCGATTTTTCGCGTAGCGCTCGTTTATCTTAAGGCCCCCGTTTATGACTCAACTGCGCTGCATTTTAAAGTTTTAGCTCTCGGAATAGTTTCATGAATGACCATGTTGAGATTATATTCGTAATACCAAGTAAGAATCTAGTTCGAAATACACGACTAACAAAAACACTTCTAATTTTAATTATCTCTGTTCTGTAATATGAAGTGTGTCCCAGTACATTTATAATGTACTGGGAACAGGTCCTGGCGACGCAATGGAGCACTCGCGCGCCCGTGCCGGAACCCGCTCGCTGATAGACGCGCTTCGCCGGGCACGGCACATCACGCAGGCTCGTCGTCGCCATAATACTTGCACTGGATATACCCTCCCGACATAATCGCATCCGATGTCCAAGTAACAGTATTTTGACAAAGTTTCGAGGTCAGGGGAATCTTGGGCTTTTGTGGTCAAAGACAGATGAGGTCATGAATCACAAAGCAAGTTTGGAAGATTTAGCACATAACGAATTGTAGGATTTGTAGGTTGGCATAGAACTTTCCCGTCCCAACTTCGCCCGGGTTGAATAGTAAGTGCTTATATATATTGTTATATATTATATGCCTATGTCCCATTTGGAATAATGACCGAGTCCCTTATGAAATTGTAAAAAAAAACGCGCTGTGGCTCCGAAGATTTACCTTCACATCTATATATAAACAAACAATAACGCTCAATACATATATATATAGAGAGATTAAAGGTATAAAATATGAAACTTTTTAGTAGGTATACCTAATAAAAAAAACTACTTAATTTTAGAGCTTCTTTCGTCGGACCATGACGCGATTTTTTATTCTTATATAGTAACGAACAATAAAACATTTTTACACGACTGCCCAAAACAAGGGGTGCCATCTTAACTTTTTTCTTTTCACTTATTCCACCATAACTTCTAAACGCCTGAGTCGATTTATGTGATCCCGGGTGACATAGGATATCTAAACTGTTAAAATTGAAATAACAATTAAGAGCAAAATATCAATTAATAACATAGTTATATCGACGACAAAGCTTGCTTTTCATCTAGTTATTTCCTTCAGGAAGTCATATTACATGTAATAAAGTTCGCTTCATAGTGCAGTAGGTGCCTAACTACTGTACGTAATGTAAGAAAGTTCGAATATTCGGAACTATATTCATACATACGTACAATTAATCACGTGTTTCCAACAGGGGTAGGCAGAGACCACTTCTTTCCACCTGCTACGCTCCTGACAAATCAGAACTTTGATATTGAATTAGATCTTGTTGACTTTTTAACACCTGACTCACCAAGTACCTTCAAGGAGTTAGTTACTCGTCGCTTTAGCTTTTCCAGCTTGACCTAAATATTTGAAATTTCGATTTCAATAAGAGTACTTTCGAACAAAAGTTGCCCATTTTCCTAAGAGTTTTCATTAAAAAATAACACGATCGCAATTCCATCCCGAACAGCCGTCGCAACAGGTTCGGTCCCGCACTTACTGACTTAACTTATTTGCGAATTATATCGAAAACTTTTCGCCAGTTCAATCGTTACCTAAGTCATTGCGTTTAATAAGGCTTACCTGTATCCTGCCAATTGAACTTTAGAAGAGTAGGTATGGTTACGCGTTGTGTGCGGTCGCGCGGGAGCGGGAGCGGGAGCGGGCGACGCGGCGGATGCAGGCGAGAGGTGCGGCGCGGCTCCGCGGCGGCACTACCGCGCGCCGGCCGGCCCGCCGCGCTGCCGCCCGCCCTAGCTGCCTCCGACGACCACTACATACAACCCCCTACTCCAACCCGCTCCAACGAAATCCAAGTCGTACGTTTTCATCATCTATCCCGCTCCTTCAAGTTACAATTGAATAACAAAAGAAAAGACCGAACGAGCTACATGATGTAAGCTTTTTAATGCCGTAGCGCGTCGGTTGATCGCAGAAGCCGTGGTGGTGATTTCTTGCTATGATTAATCGGCGAGCCACCTGCGGATCCGCTATAACGTTTTGTTTATGTGTTTTTACAGTTGAATGTATTTATATACCGTTAGGCATGTGGCACCTACCTATACTTACAACATCAGATCTGTTATGCGATGTGCCTTCCTTTCTTGTGGGCGTGTATTTTTATATTTAGGTAAATTTAATATTTGATGTAAGAACATGACTGTGAGCCCCGGTACCGGTAGTCTACGGTCCATTTTTTTCTAATTTATCAACCCATTTTTAAATATTTCACCGCAATAATTGGGAAGGAATCTAGCTCATTTTATAGTTACGTGAAGGCCTCTTTTACTAAGATAGCCATTAATTATAAACGGGAGCCCATTATTTTCCTTAATTTATTGGTCGTAGTAATGATATTTTGACATAATTATTGATGATTGAACCGTTTCTTTTGCCCGAATTTTCTTAAGTTACGAGGGGCGTTCAATAAATTCTCGGTATGAGAAGGAAAACAAAAGCATATGATTAGTGTTTTATTTTTATTTTTGTATACTTTCCCCCCCTATGTTTATACACTTCTAAGATCTGTCAATTAGTTTTTTTAACCCCTCATAAAAATATTTTTGTCTTTGGTGTCAAAATGCTCCACCACGCTTCATCATTAGAAAATCGAGGTCCACGAAGATCCTTTTTAAGGTTGGGAAACAAAAATTAGTCGCTGGGGGTCAAGTCTGGACTGTACGGTGGTTGAGCAATAGTTTCGAACCCAGATTCAAGAACAGCAGCCTTGGCGACATGAGCAGTATGCACAGGGCGCTGTCATGAAGAAGCAGCACTCCTCTGGTTAATTTTCCCCTCCTCTTCTCTTTGATTGCTTCCCGTAATTGGCGTAAAATGTTAGCGTAGTACTCTACTGTAATATTTAAACCCTTTTCTGTATAATCTATTAATAATATCCCTTCACAATCTCAGAATATTGTTGCCATGATCTTGCCAGCTGAAGGGACGACTTTGAATTTCTTGGGATGAGGTGTTCCTTTAAAGTGCCTCTGCATCGACTCTTGTTTGCTCTCAAGGTCATAATGATGAACCCAAGTTTCTCCGGTACAATTTTTTGGAGCAATCCATCAGGGTTTTCACTACACAGTTCAATGAAGTCGGAACAACAAGCAACTTCTGAAACGGTGTCAACATTCGTTGTATCCATCTCGCACTAACTTTGGACATGTTAAGATGATCGTGGATAATATCATGTATTATTTGTGCTATAGACCTAACCTTCACAGGCCAACCAGGTCTAGGGTCGTCTTCTATGCTCTCCCTCCCATGCTTAAATTCAATTGACCACTTTATGACAGTCAATAAATAATGAAAGAGCGGACTCACAGTAAACTAAGTCCATTTCTTCTTTAATAGACCTTTGATTGTTTCCCTGTTTAGTCATGAATTTTATCACTGCTCGATATGCTCTTATTTCATTAACATTGTAAAATCGCTCATGTTGATCACGTCTGTTCAGCAGTAGCAGAAAAACAAAAGGACGTGTGGGCTTCAATTTTTATATTTTTTTTACTGTCAATGAATGACTCTTTGCGGCCAGTATTATGAAGTTTACTAAAAAGGTGTGCAAAATACCAATACCGAGAATTTATTGAGCGCCCCTCGTAGAATGCATTTATTTCACTGTTTAACTTTCCAGGATTGTTAGAAAGTAAACAACCTTACTTATAAAATAATTTTCTTAAAAATGAAACTTGATTATTATTTGAACTGGTATAAAACTTATTTAAGAGCGAAGTGGTGTAGTAGGTACCTACCTTGGAGATACTTATTTATTTACTTGATCTGTATTGCACAGAAAAAGGGACAAACGGCGGAGCTAATGCCTAATGGCATTCTCTACCAGTCGACCAAAAAACCAATCAGAAGTTCATATAGGATGCACAGGAAAAGAAGACATTCAGAGATTAAACTAAAAACTTAAAACATAACTCTCCTATTTACTGCTAACACTTACTACAATAAATATTATGTCATAAATATTTATGTAATTATTTTACATTGCTCATACCTAAGTAAGAGATGACAACATTCTTAATACTCAGGCCTTTAGTGCATAAAGCCCCCAGTAGGTAATGGCGATGAGAACGCGGCAATTTCACTCAAAATATTTCAGAACCTACTTTTTTAGAGTTGCGTGCCCGAAGGGAGCCCAACGGAACCCTATAGGAAGGGAGTCCGTCCGTCCATCCTAACTTTAAAGAGCTGTATCTTGTGAACCGTAACAGATAGCGGGTTGATTATTTTTCCAGCATATGTGTTATTACGGCGGATTTACTAACAAATAAAAATATATAAAGAAAATGAATATACAAGAAACGTTTTTTTAACGCATTTTTATTTTAGTAGTGCTCATTGTAAAAACGGTTAAACATACAAGCATCAAATTTGGTACGATTGAAACCCCGAAGGAAAACAACATACATAATGCCTTTTGTGCGTGGCGGTCCGACTCTCACTTGCCCTGATTTTTTAAATCGTAATTAACTATATTATTTTTGTTTTTCTTTTGTACAATAGTTCGATAAAGCTCGATTTCAATAAAGTGCTTACAAACATAAATTATCGGTTGATATTTAGAATAGCGATTGGTCCTTATTTGCCGGAATATAAGTACGGGTCTTAAGAGGACTGTGAAGCGCCGCTAAAATCGCGCAGCTGTCAAAAAAAACCATACAAATTTAGCTCCGAGCGTTTCAAACGTTTCTCACCCCCTAAATCAAGTCAGATGTTCACGATTTTTGAATGTGTTGGTAGTTATTATAAAGATCTGTACGTTTCTGTTTTTTTGATATTTAAATGGGTTTTGTTCTAAGTAATATTTTCTTGGAAAGTAAAACGTACAGACATAGTTTTTTCATGATATCTAAAACATGTTCAAAAATCGTAAATATCGAACGAGGTTTGAGGCGATGGAAACGTTTTCGCATTTTGAATAAAGATTTTTAGCTTCACTATCCCCTTAAAGGTAGAGTAGACGTCGCCTGCCGTAATGTATTCAATTTGGGATTTGCGCCCTGAAAAACCAAACATTTAACATTAATTCTAATAGAATATACGCATGTTATTGAAATATGCGTGCTTAACAATAATAAATGAAAATGTACAAAACAAAACACACCAACTGCCGGCTTTTCCTAGCAGAAAACGGTAAATGCGTTTTTTTTTTCAATATACTTACTTACGCCAATTGATTCTTTACACTCTCATCATAATGCAAAGTTATTAGTGTTTTAAACATAATAATACTTATTTGTATAAATAACTGTCGATGCCCAAAGGCATCCAAGATAATTAATGTTATTCAATTTAAATTCATATTTTATTATTCAATATAATGTACTAGTATTATGTGTTATGTTATGTTATGTGTGTGTGTCTTATAATGATGATGGTATGGCATCCTGAATAGAGTTTCAATGCTCTGTAAAATGTACCTACCTAAGTCTTTACTCAGCCAGTTCTTAGACCATTATAATCGATATTATTGTATGGGAACATCGATGCACGACATCCAGGCACGGCCATGTCATAAACAAAACAATTACTCTACCTTCTTCGGACACTCTCGTTTCTCCTGCGCTCTGATGACGAGGTTCTGGCTCTCGTCGTAGGAATATACGAACACGTAGACGCAGTCATCTCCTTCGTCTTGGAATCTGCACAGATGCTCGTTTTTTGTCTCGTTAGCTATAAGTAATAGTGAGGTTAGGTACGGCTATTTTATTTTAAAATTAATGTCGCGATATTTTAAAATCATAACAGACATGGGAAAAGTAATCTTCATCATGTTCTAAGTTTGCTAATATAACCTCAAACTGAAGTGGTTTATTTTAATGCCCCCTAAAATTTTGGTTGCGACAATGATAAATTAAAAATGTTATGGGTCCAGTCCACCCCTGTAACGTTGCACGTACATATTCTAAATTATACAACTAAACTTAAGCAATTACTTACAAATTAACGCGATAATTACAATAAATTATTATACTTTATTTTTACACCTCATGAAATCTTATTATTTATACACTAATTCAATTATTAATTTTAATCAACTTATTATTTTTATTAATTAAATTTAATTAAATCTATTTTTAGTAATAAAATGTGATTTAAATACTGACCAAAATATACATAATTATTATATTAATGCGCTTAGCTTTAAAGCGTTTAGCACTTAGGACCGGTTCGTCATGGAAGTTTCCAGCAGCCGGCGCTCGCGCCGCGGCCCACCAGTCCGTTGCGAATCGTCTTGAACGCCGGACCCGAACAGCGCGTTCACCCAGAGTGACGTCATACGCGCTCGTACGACTTACGATACTAAAGAAATTGATTATTTATTTAATCCGGTGTTAGCGGACCCTCTTTCGCGCTCGCGACTTCCTTCGGAGGCGACAATAATTACATATATCAAGCTACGGATTACGCACCCAATATTGGACGCTTAAGTCACTACTCAACACCATCTCGGCGACCGCTGGTGCCATCTTTTCTCCCCGGCGCTTGTTCTGCTCCTCGTCACGGCTATTCGATCGTGACGTCGTCGACGTAGTCACTGACCGACCAGCCAGGAGTGCTGCGACGGTAAAACTAGAAGGGCAGTAGAAACCACGACTCTAAACCTAGTTACTCTGGGGACGTGGTTCCCCATTAAAATGTAATGTGGACTGGGTGGGTAGTTTTGTTCCTCTCACAATAAAATACCTAACGTAAGCAGGCTACGTACGCACCATACTATGTGTCTGCAGCTTAGCATACGTGTAGCTTCTACTCTCCACTCACACTTACAGGAATGGACATCGTAGCAGTGAGGAGTTACCTTCGAGCTGCCCCTCGACGACGATGGGCAAGGACTGTATGGGCGGCGCGCAAGGCACGGCGCAGGACTGCTTCTCGTTCCACTCGATGCCGCGGTGGTGCACAAAGCACAGCACGCACTCTTTGAACTCCTCGCATCGACCTGCGCAAGTCTGCAAAAACATCCAGGCTAATAAATTACGCGGGAGCCAACTCCACATAAATAAATTGCTCCACTGTATTCTTCAGAGAAATAACACATGGTTTCTATAACAAAAATGAAGTGGGACGCCACTACCACACCAGAAATCACATATATGTACTTACACTTAGAATAATAATTATAATAAGTACTTACATAATTGTTTCCGCTATTAATATTTAAGAGGAAAGACGAATGTACTTTTATGACAAAAAAATCAATTTATTTAGTAATAAAATAACTAATATCACGAAGACACCGATTAAAACACACAGATTAAAATTTAGAAGGTTACTTTGTCCCGAGGCATGTACTAATCTGCTGATTAGCATTATGATAAGTAAACGTCGCGTTCATCATGGGGTAGACGAGAAAAAAAACGACATCCCCACGTTACGACTAGGAGACGTTACACAAAAAAAAATATTCTTCAATATTTTATTTTATCACTTTGTTGGCGTGACTTATATGTATACGAGGGCTGTTCCGAATATTTCTAGGTACTCAAAAAAACGAAGAGATATCTTTATTATTTATTTACAGTTTTTCGAAGTATTCGCCTGCAGCTTCGATGCACTTTTGCATTCTTCGAAACCAACTTTCGAAACAAGAAAAATACACGATTAAATTCATTGACTGCATCATTGGAGTCGTTAAAAGTTCGTCCTCGCAAGGTTTTCTTTATTGTGGGAAACAGGAAAAAGTCGCACGGAGCGAGATCTGGGCTATATGGTGGGTGAGGCAATAGTTGTACACCGGAAATGGCCAAAAATTCGAGGGTCCGAGCAGCAGTGTGAGCTGGGGCGTTATCCTGGTGAAAAAGAATGCCGCGGGTACCGCTCTTCGGACGATCCTCGCCGAGCTGTTCGAAGGCTTGAGGTAAGCACACTTCGGTATACCATTGACTAGTGACAGTTCTTCGGTCTTCTAGAAGAATAACTGCCACAGGACCACTACGTCGAAAAAACACGGCGATCATTTTTTTGTTGACCGTCCTACCTCGAACAACTTTCGTAGGTAAGCCATCTTCCTCGAACACCCATTGCGTCGATTGTTGCTTGGTAAGTGGGTCGTAGCTATATATCCACGATTCATCACTCGTCAGGATGCTCGACACCTGTTGTGATTTGCCGTGGTCAAATTTTTCGAGCATATATTTGCACCAATCTACCCGCCGAGCTTTTTGATCTTCAGTGAGCAAATGCGGTATCCATCGTGAACAAACTTTCCGTACTTTTAGGTGATAGCTCAAAATATTTGAAACTGCTTGTGATCCAATCTTCAGGTCATCTTGTATCTCCCTATGTGTAATATTTCTGTTTTCTTTAATAAGCCACTCCAATTTGATGACATTCTCGTGAGTCACTGCAGTCGGCGGCCTCCCCGGTCTAGCTTCATCTTTGACGGACTCCCTGCCTCGTTTAAACTCACGGAACCAAAAGGAAATGGTGGCTAATGAAGGAGCAGATTCTCCAAAAGCTGTGTTTAAGTTTTCATGTGACTCCTTAAACGTTAAACCTCTTTTGTAGTCGTAATAAATCATCACACAAAATTCCTCTCTTGTAACGTTCATGTTGAAATCGAAACAATGTAAGTATGACACATATTTTTAAAATCATTTTTTTAATGTCTTTAAAAAATATTTATAATTATTTTCGGCCAGTGTTTTGAAGGCAATAAAAAAAGGTTTTAATCGGTAGTATAAAAAGTATAGTTTTGTTAATAGGTTCGGGACAGCTAGAAACTTTCAGAACGGTCCTCGTATTCATGCCAAATTACAGCTTTCTAGTACTAAGGGTCTCTGAGCTAGGCTGCGGACGGACGGACATGGCGAAACTATAAGGGTTCCTAGTTTGACTACAGAATCCTAAAAAAGGAGAGGAGTTATGACTTCATGTTTTTTTTTGTATGGGGAAAAAAATGTTTGGACGGGAATAAAAAATTGCTTTCTTGGGGTTGGATATAAGGCTAATACACATCGTTTAATTAAGGTATATTTTACAAATAATTATTGAACCATATCATATCTGCAGGAGCCCAAACTTGGAATGTTTTGAAAATGATTTAAATTTTCATTTAAAACAAGTGACTGAAATATAATGATGTGATATATTTTGAGAATCAGCTTAGTAAGCCCTTTCATTTGATACCACACACGATAGGTTTCAGAACTAAATTTTTTATACACAAAAATATGACGTCATAATTCCTCTCCCTTTTTAGGGTTCCGTAGCCAAATGGCAAAAAACGGAACCCTTATAGATTCGTCATGTCTGTCCGTCTGTCCGTCCGTATGTCACAGCCACTTTATTCCGTAACTATAAGAGCTATACTGTGGAAACTTGGTAAGTAGATGTATTCGGTGAACCGCATTAAGATTTTCATACAAAAATAGAAAAAAAACAATAAATTTTTGGGGTTCCCCATACTTAGAACTGAAACTCAAAAATTTTTTTTTCATCAAACTCATACGTGTGGGGTATCTATGGATAGGTATTCAAAAATGATATTGAGGTTTCTATTATAATTTTTTTCTAAACTGAATAGTTTGCGCGAGAGACGCTTCCAAAGTGGAAAAATGTGTGTCCCCCCCCCCGTAACTTCTAAAATAAGGGAATGATAAATGTAAAAATAATATATGATGTACATTACCATGCAAACTTCCACCGAAAATTGGTTTGAACGAGATCTAATAATTAGTTTTTTTTTAATACGTTATAAATCGTAAACCGCATTTTACCTTTCATTCAATCAACTCCAATATAATAAAGAATAAAGAAAAACATTTATTTAGATGTATAGTTGTACGGAACCCTACGTGCGCGAGTCCGACTCGCACTTGGCCGGTTTTTTGTTTTTTTCTATCGTGCTACGGATCAAATCGATTGATTCGTATGGCCTAAAGATAAATTGTTCCCATTTACATGCTTTTAACACCATTTGCAGCTTTTTACTGAATTTCGAGGTAGCTCTAAAAAGCCAAACGAGCAGTCGGGCCACCAGATGGTCAGCAGTCACCGTCGCCCAGAAACATCGGCAATGTTAGGGTAGGGGCAAAGCGAAGTCGTTGCCTTTCAGTAAATACTCTTTTTGAGCCGCGTTTAAAGGAGGATGTCATAGTGCTGAGGAAACACAGTGGAGGGAAGCTCATTGTATAGTTTTAATGTGGTTTTAATTAACCGCTTATAACAATAAACTGCCCAATAAGCATTCAAAGTTAAAGTTGAGTTGATTGGTCGATATGTTCTATGTTGGTATGGGTTTGGTATTGGTTGGAGCAACTCACACACACACACACACACACACACACACACACATACACACATACACACACACACACACACACACACACACACACACACACACACACACACACACACACACACACACACACACACACACACACACACACACACACACACACACACACACACACACACACTTTAACACACACAGAAACTAACCGGGCACTTGTTGCAGAACTTCCCGGAGTAGTGCTGTCCGTCGTTGACGTTGCACACGCACTGGCCGCACGCGCAGTGCCCGTTGCCGCTGCACAGCGCGCCGCCGTCTGCAACGCAGGACAACATATTAATTGTATTATTAAAATCATTAATTTTCGTGGTTTGCTTCATTACTCCAAAGCTCGAGGATAATTTATATGTCTAAGAAAGTGCTAGAATATGGTAGTTTTAACTTATTTATTTTTAGCAATAATCTACATGACAACGAATGAAAATCATGTCACGAGAAGTAATAAGACTGAATTAACAACGGTAACGCAATTCTAGGGTCATAATTACACCCTTTAATGAAAAAGCATAGCGAACCATTAGTATTATTTTTAAAGAAGTTCAAGTTAATTGTAAAATATCGGGCAAACTAGGACGGTCTCACAGAGTTTAAAAACTAGTACTACTATTTTACAAACTACTTAACCGATACACATTCTTTGACGCGATCTAAAAACAACAAAAAAATTACCTATTTCGTCAATAAATATGATCATTAACTAGCATGCACCATGATTGGAAGTATTCTAGACGTCATTTTTTAAGCTTTTGATATTATCAAGGTAACATTTTTTCAATTACAGGCCAAACTTGGGGCTGCGCTCGGATTCGAGGTCAATGACCCCGTTTCCCCGTATCGCATATAGGTAATCATAAATATCTCTCTAAATATTAAAGAATGACACGACATGTAGTTTTTTTATTAAATGTGCTATTAACTGTGTAATCATGTGAGTTAATAAAATAATCCCTTTTTTTTGCATTTGTAAATAAACAAAAAACTGGTGAATCACTACAAAAAAGCGGGATTATGTTAGCAATTATCTTTTGTTTTCTCTAGTATATTTTTTTAATAATACGTTAATTAATTTTCTTTCTTGTGACATCCTAATTATTGAAATCGATGGAGTCGTTTAGCTTGTAGATATTTTTGAAAAAATAAAAATTGTATTGGCGCCATATATCTTCCTAAGGGGTGAAAGTTTTGCTGCTGCGGGTAAAATCGCTTATTTTGGTAGCTACTATGTATGTGCTTCCATCACAAAATGCAGCTTTAGGGCAAAAATTCGCTATAACAACTATGACTATAATGGTAGTCTTAACTTATTTATTTTTAGGAATATTTTTTATAACTACGAAAGTGCTAGGGAACGGTAGTTTTAACTTAATTATTTTAAGGAATATTTTTTATGACAATGAAGGTGCTAGAGATCCCTAGTTCTATTCATTTGTGATTCTTTTTCTAAAATGGTCTATAAGAGCTGTTATGTACTCGTACTTTGCGGGTTAGGTATAGACATGCCATCCTATTGTTCTTAACTCGACCGCCATTACTGTGAAGTAAATAAGAGTCACCATATCGTTGACAACACGATAGTAATATTATATCGAGTAGAATAGAGGTAATTTTACTACGTTACTATATTTGAGGCCATCTAGAATGATACCTGTAACAGCTGATATAAAATAGTAATTGCAATTATCGATGATCCCTGTGACAACTGCATTTAGATAGATAGATAAAACGTTTATTTGCTTAGTACGCAACTACAAATCACACATACAATTGACAAGAATATAAAATAACAATAAGCACAGTGACACTAACAGTACGTACACACAAATTGCCAAAAGAAAGTGTGCGCTGCAGCAGGGCGAAAAGAAGTGGCTCAGCGTATAACTTTGGTCATCATGAGTAAAACAATGGTATTCTGCCACAACCCCGAGGAACGACAGACAAACAACAAGCAAAACATTATGAAACAGAAGATAGTTCATTATGTTTATACATACTGTTATGCGTTTGGATGCTTGTGCGTGGATTTGAAATACAGACGTGACAAAGATCATCATATTACCTAATTATACCTATTGACCGAAATATGCCACTGAGGTATTCCATCGTAGGCATGCGCTCGGCTCGCCAACGCATTTGAAATCTTTGCCAGGGTCTCACCGTCTCAGGGAGTACTTATCATCAGGAGGCTTGAGCTTGTTTCCCTTTTCGAAGCCATAAAAAAAGGAATGTATAGGTGGTAAGACTGACCAGGCGGGCGGCAGGGCTCGACGTCGCGCAGACACTCGCAGGCCGGCCCCGAGTACTCAGGGCGACAGGAGCACTTGCCGCAGACGCACTCGCCGTGGTCCGCGCCCGAGCACATCAGACCCTTGTTGCGGTCGCAAGCAAAGTTGTCGCACTCGCAGAATGTACCGGATATCATCTGACACAAAATATGACTCTATTATGGTCAGCCACTGTAAGAGGGGGGGGCTATGTCATGGTATGTGTGACCCGAAATAGGAACCCATAAGTCAGAAGGAAACTAGTATAATGGCGAGGAACAACACTTTTGCACAATATAATCGCAGGGTGACAGGCGCGCGGCAGGTTCGGCAACTGCCACAATTGTCCGCGAAACTTTTTATTTTCCCAGACTACATATACATACATATTATTATAACCTAGTAGGTTTTCTTTAGCGCCCAATTACGAGTATTAAGCGCGAGTTGCAGTTGAGAGCGTACAACAACATTTTAGGCCGTGCATTCTTAGCTAACCCGCTTTACCCAGAGTGAGATAAATTTACCTATGAACTTATTAGCCGATTAAGTCCAATTTCACCAAACGATGTTAAATTTAATCAATGTTAATCGACTGTTAGTTCATACATTCGTCTGTTATGTGGTTAACATCGTTCGGTGAAATGGTACTTACCTACTGATGTTGAATTTCACCAACCACGGAACAGACGATTAGAGTACAGCTGTCAAATGTATGTGGTAACAGTCGATTAACATTAATTATCATTTAACATCGTTTGGTGAAATATTAATATAGAATTACTTTTCATTACACCAAAAGGTTAACTAATAATGTCACTGAATCAGTACAAAACCATAATTAATGACACTGTATGCACCGTAGAGTTCTTGAGCTTAAAGTTATTGATTTACAAATTCTCCACAATATAAATTAGATAATAATCAAACTATTAAAAAACAACAAAAAAGTTGTTTAAATAATATAGTCCGGTTTTCTATACTACTATACATATATTTGTATTCTACGTTAATGGCACTGCTCTGCCAACTTGAGGGAGAGAAGGTCCCGACTTTTATTTTTTTGTTAACATCATGGAAACGATGTATCATAGGGAATTTTGTTGTATGGTATTATTACAGTTGATAAAATTCTCTACAACTCTGATTCTATACAGTTTTTTCCTATCTCCAATCGTTGTCCAGATATGAGCTCCAAGAAACGGCCGGTATTAAAAAAAATATATTAGACCTCACCTTTTTTGTATAAATTTTTCTGTAACTTGCATGAGGTATAACTTTTCAACGGTAAATAGATGATATATTAGTGAGGTCAAAAATACTTTTTTGAAAACCGACCGTTTCTTGGAGCTCATATCTGGACAACGATTGAAAATAGGTAAACAAATATAAATACAAAGTTGTAGACAATTTTATTAGCTGTGATAATGTAATTCACCAAAATTTCATATGACGTGTCGTTTTCAAACAAAAAACCAAAAAACGGGAGCTTCTTAGTGCTTCCCCCCCAAATAATACGATAGCATGTCATGGGCAATATATGTTTACCCAGTGGAATAGAAGCCCTGCTAGAGTTTTTCTGCAGCGCTTCTTCTCAGCCTAGACTGTACCGACGAGCGAGAGCCTTGGCGTGATCAATTTAATGAATAATAGTATTGATTTTAAATGCGTGACTGATCGGGGACCTCGGTGGGGTCGGGCATCGTGTTGCACTCGCAGACGCCGCAGATGCAGTTCCCGAGGCCGGAGCACAGCGGGCCGGCGCTGGCGTTGGTGGGCCGGCAGCCGCGCTCCTGCTCGAGCTGGCTACGCGCTGCAACAATATACCTACAGTGAAACAGAGTCATAACGGGTCTTACATAAAAAAAGGAAAACAATAAGAATCGTCTTTACATCTAGGCAGGTAATCGAACTTTTACTCTAACTTTAATACATTACAGGTGCACTTTTTAAATAATAACAAGGCTTAGTGAACAGGAAAGACCAAGGTGTTCACAGGAAATATAATAAAACATGTTTTCAAAAGTAAAGAAAAGCTTATAATTTTGTAGACTAATGTCAAACTACACCAACCACTTAACAGACTTAATCAAGTAATATACCAAGAGTAAAAAATATACCTATGAACTAATATCCGATTAAGTACCATTACACCAAACGATTTTAAATTTAATCAATGTTAATCGACTGTTAGTTCATACATTTTGGAAGCGGTTAAGTAGCTCTCTAATCGTGTGTTAAGTGGTTAACATCGTTTGGTGAAATTGGTACTAACAATGTTAAATGTTAATCAATCATTCAACATCGTTTCATTCAAAGTCGATTAACATTGATTATCATTTAACATCGTTTGGTGAAATTGGGACAATCTTACGTATTTTGTGTCAATGTAGAATTATTTTTCATTACACCAAAATGTTAACTAATCATGTCACTGAATCAATACAAAAACATAACTCAATTTATGCACAGGAGAGCTCTTGGGCTTAAAGTTGATGATTTACCAATTCTCAACAATAGAAATTAGATAATAATCAAATTATTAAAAAACAACAAGAAAATGTTTAAATAATAAGTACCTATAGTCATTTTTTCAATACTACTATTCATATATTTGTATTCTACGTTAATGGCACTGCTCTGCCAACTTGAGCTCGGAAAAACCAAGAAAAAGCATGTCTCGGACCATGCTCATAGGTAGGGTTCCGAAGCCGCTACTAAAAACACTAAAAACAACAAAACATAGTAAAAAGCCGAATTGGGCACAATTCTTTAGCGAAAATAACACTTTTCAATTTCAACATAAATATTTTCCAAACAGTCCCCAAATTTTAAAATTGTTTTCAATATTTCCTAAACGGTCTCCAAATCTAAAAGTTTATAATAATACAATGTATAGAATGGTTTTGAAGAGTAGGTATAACTATGCCAAATTACGGCTTTGTAGTACTGCCGCGGACAGATGGACAGACGGACATGTCGAAACTATAAGCGTTCCTTGTGACAATTTTTTTGTATGGGAAGAACTACAGAAATGACGTGGACGGAGGGACATGACATTGGTAAACTCAATACTCATGAAGATAAGGTCGACACCTTATCTTCATGAGTATTGAATTTGGAATTAACATCTTCGAACACTGCACCCCGAGATCCAGAATAGCGATAAATTATCACTTACTGCACATCGTCAGAACCTTTCCCTGTTGCGCCCACCTCCCCGCTAACATACACAGGCACATGAATAGTAGTAGTGTCGATCGTTGGCTCGCCATCTTGGTCAAAAAGGCTTTATGCTCTGATCAAAGTCTGTGGACAGTAATTAAATAAAGCTAAATATTAAAAAAAACACAGAAGTATAAATGTTTTATTATATTTTATGTAATAATTTTCAGGGTGCCCCATTCAGTTCATAGTAACTAGACCCATTATTCAGTGTTACCCACATATGTTACAATGGATCAATTCCCGTTTCAAAAAAAAGGGATTTTAAAAAACTGAATCTCTGAATATCTGTTTTTGTATTTTTTGAAAATTCGATTGTGAATCGATTGATCGAATGTTTGGGTTATATCATAAGAAACGTGTGACTTAGAAGTAAAAATATTACCTAACTTTATTTAAAACACTTACCAAAAAAATGCTCCAATCTCCCACTCTTCCCTACCGTTATCAGGGCCTACAATTAAACAATAATCGATTCCTACCTACTTTGATAAGTAGTTACTAGTGTTTAAGGAATCGAGATTACAAAGGTAACACACAGGTCAACCACAAACTACTGAATTAAAATAGAAGAAGCTGACAGACAACTTAATTTCAAGTTTACCTAAATCGATAACAGAGTGATGGAACACCCTTTTAACAATATTAAGGAAAATAAATTACTATGTCTCTTTGAATACCTAATTAAAATCTTGCTATCTCCAATGTCTGTTTCTCAATTGACGTCTTACAAAATAAACAAAACGATAGGTAACTAAAAAACTAGCGTAGGAACACCTTTGCAAGACTCGTTACTTTCTTGATTTAATTAGAGCCTTTTATCAAAAACTTACTTACCTATTTAATTTAGTTTCTTTTAATCAAATTAAAGAAATAGTTGCTTCTGTTTTTGAGCTTTAACCGGCGAATTGTTATCAACAAGATTTGTTGCCGCCGCTACAGTCACTGATAACTTCCAGAGAGAGTTCAAATCTTCGTGACAAAATGACAAGTTCTTTTAATCAGTGCCCCTTGACTTTAGATTATAATCCATTTCTGCTACTTATAGTATTTTCTAAAACTGCGTGTCAAAACGATTTATCAAGCAAGAGTCATAACGGCATTAATACATATTATAGTAACTGTAATTTATGCATTATTATATCATCTGTTAAATTAACAATTAGAACAATTAAGGGTACAAAAAATGGAAAAGTAAAAAATACTAGAACCGTGAAATACGCCAACGCTGCTATCTAGGATATCATTGCCCAAAATGCCATTTACAAACAAATTCCTTCATGTGTAAAAAATCTTCTTCTTTGGGCCAACATTATTTACTATGGTAGAAAATAAACTATATTTGTGACACCACTGCGGTTGGCATTCTTCTCTAAGTTCACTAGTAGCTTGTTGCGACTCGTTGAAGGTGATGTGTATTTTTGCAAGCAAACATTTGGTCAGAAGCGCATGTCTTCTATTCATCATGGCGAAGACGCTGGTGAGTGTTTCCAATTATATTTGATAAAATACACCTTGCGGAGTACTTTACCTTAGGATTTAACATTCCAGGTTTTATATAACTAAAGTTATGATCATGGGTAATATTATACGTTAATTTTTATGAGTGTGATCGACAACTTTGCCCGATGTCGAAAGAGCGTCAGGGTTGTTACATTTCGTAATTATTTTAGTGAGTAGTTAATGCCAAAATGGGACACGTGCTGTTAATTAAGTAACTATATTTTATTGACAAACAATCTTTAAGTATTATTGAGTTCCTACCAGTTGTGATTTTATTATTTATCAAAATAGATTGTAGGCATATAAGTAAGAGTCAAATCTTTTTTGTGAGTTTGTATAATGGCCAAGTAACCGAAACTTTACATTTTTTTTCTATTAGATACATTATAACTTTACAAATTTTATTGATCGTAATTAGCTACCTATATTATGGAGGATAAGTGAATTGAAGAGGTAAAAGTGACCTATAAGAAATTATTTGGAGTTTGTTAATAATTTTTTCATTTTTTTTAGTATAATGATAGTTAAAATCCCATCCATCCATCTTTTCCATTAACCTACCGCCAAACAGCAGTGTTCGCATTATTGTGTTCCAGTTTGGGGATAAGACAGCCGGTGTTATGACTAGCATAGAGGCATTCCATCTTGGTCCTCAGGGTAGGCAAAGCATTTGCAGTCTTAGGCTTGCAGTCTTGTAAATGTGAATGTCTATGGTTCACAGTTTCCACTAACCAACAGGTGGCCTGTGTGCTCGTTTGCCTTCTCTGGGCCATAAAAATGAATAAATAAATAAATAAAATAAACTTTAAAAATACCGTGTTTTATTTTGTTAATTTTCAATACTGTATGTCCTGAAACTCGAAAATAAAATATAAGTAAATTAAATTAATAAAAATAAGTTTATTTAAATATTTAAGCCTAATGTGAGAACATTGCCCACTCATTTTTAATCGAAAGTGAATGTGATATCTACTCAACGATTAAAATAAACGATATCATTTCCATAATTATGGACCTGATGCTCATTTCAACTGCGTAGGGGCTATATTTGCGTCGAAAATCATCAAGGGCAATGTTGGCTAAAAGTCCAGATACCATTGTTTTGAAATAAATATTATAGCCTATGTCAATCCCACAAGCAAGACGAATCTAAATACACGTCGTTTAAAATCATGCGAGCCGTTTAGGTTACAGGAGATCACAATGAAACGGACATCCTTACATACATACATACATACGCGGGAAAAACATCATCCTCCTTCTGGGTCAGTCCGGTATAAAGTTTATTATTTCAGGAGATAGCTATCATACATATGTATAAAGTAACTTACCGAAGTACCTAATTAAAAGCTTGAATGAAATCCAAAGTAATCTGCTTTCTTCCTGGAAAATGAATAACGAAATGACTCCCTTAGCATAAGCTCACAAAACAACTGACTAGCACAACTTCTTATCACTGTAGCGCCGCTCCGCGCAAATCAAAACAACTGTATTTAATATTTATAATATCTATGTTTTGTAACTCGATAACATAAGTAATCTAATATTGGTAAATTCAAAACGTATTATTGTAATTTAACTAATTAGGTACCTAATTTAGTTCAGCAGAGTAATAGCAGTGCCCTTACAGGGTTTGTGTTGATCCATGTAATGGTATTTAAGATCTTTGTAACTACAACATAAGGCAATAAAAATATGAATATGACCATGACTAGGTACATACTTATAAAGCCAAAACCTAAAAAACAGAAACAAACATGATTGAAGTTTATTTTGCTTTAAGTACTACGTGCTACATTTTAGGTAGGTACCTATGTCGAAAAACGGCGCCTCTATTCTAGGCGGTAAAATCCAAATCGTATTCGACTGTTATGGTAGGTAAGTATTATAAAAAACACCTTATTATGTATTTATGTTATGAGTAAAATTAGGCGGACAGGTGACCGATTATAGACATACCTACAACACAGAATAAGTAGGAGTACAAGCCTACAAATTGTCTTACGGGCGAATGTTCCTTTAGGTGAACAGAATTAAGTAAGGTTTAATGATTATGAGTTTATCAATAATTAATTTATGAAGAAAGTTAAAGCGTACAAGCTACATCAAAGGCTTAAGTAATTGAGTTAAACATTAGGTACTTACTTTGATTATTACATCAGAGTAGACTGTTATATAAAGTCCAATTTGTTTTAGGTATTTTAGGAGTTATTTAGGGAGTAGAGAATCGCGGGGAGTGATTTAAAATTGGTGTGCTTATTTATTTAGTAACTAGAGATTGTCAAGACGAACAAATATTGGATATATCCTACTGGAAAACAATTTTCACCGACTTTAAAAACGGAGCAGGTTCTATGTTCGGCTGTGTTTCATTGTTTTGTTTAAATAGAGTAGGGAGGTACTCTCGAGGTGGGCCATTGTCACCAAGTCAGAATCTGATTACGGGGATCCGTGCGGATTGAGGGAGCTACTAAAAAAATATCGGTATGTAGTATTCGTACCTACTTCATTAATTCAGAAGAACAGCCATCAACGGTTACCTACCACAAGGTCGATTTTCAGTTACTTACCAACTATTTTATTTGTTTTAATTTTAATAAGTTAGAAAATAAATTTATTCTGAAACCATTTCAACAGTTTTTCCGAAACGAAAACATTAACTTTTCGAAATATTTGAAGAGATATACCTACAGAAACTGTATAGTACGTTAAGTTTGTGAAATATTTAATTAAAACTTCGGATTTTTCCGAGAAGACCCCCGAAAAGGTTCAGTTGCGAAGTCCATCGGGGCTGATATACACAGAAAGCTTGTTCAAGAGACTCCTGTGCCAGACGTAATCGATCGATGCCTTCGAGATATCAAGAGAAACGGCGAGAGCTTCATCGTGTTTCTCGATAGCTTCGGCCCAGCAGTGCGTGACGTAAATAAACCAAAGTCCCAGTTTAAACGTCCTCGGTGAAAGCCATGATGAGGGTAGGTACCTAACTAAGATCATTACTTTCTACTCTTTCTAGATATGACCGCAGCAACGGGCAGTAATTCGAAGGGTCAGAACGACTCCCCCCGAACCCGACCGCTCCTGGGCTTGGGCATGTATAAGGAGAAATAGGTGGTGAAGACGACTTAACAAAAAAAATGAACTCCTGCCTTGTGCATAATGTTAAAGAACCTTTTCTAGGATACCATTAGGCTTTGTCTACATCTACGTCCTACCTACGAAAACCTCTGCGAACCTCTATTTAGTAAACTGTGACCAGCGGCATTAAATAATGACAGTGAGGTAGTAGTAGTTTCGTAGCATAGTACCAAATTTGCAAAGTGCCAACGCACGCATATAACCACGCAAAGTACCAAGTTTGTAAAGTGACTAACTCGCAAAACACCAACTATAACGTTAGTTACCAACCTGTATACGCATACCTAGTAACAATATAATACGTAGGTAGGTAACTGTAGGTCATGTCAGTTTTGCAGCAGGCCCGGAGGGCTAAACCACCTAGAAATAAGAGCTCCGTCGACAGTGTCTAATTTTAAAACAATAAGTGTCGACGGAGTTCGGCTACCGCGATTCTACGTGGTTTGGCACTATAGCATTGTGCCAAACCAACTACACGGGCGTTATATAAGCGTTTTTGGTATTCTGAGAGACATGTTATGCGTGTAAAAAAAATACATTTTGCGAAACGCCAAATGGCACTTTGCGAAGTTGGTACTATGTTACGAAAGGACTTACGCGATTGGGTCATATCAGCATCCTCGTAGGGCCCACCCTCCAACAAACAGTGACATTTTAGTAAGTGGAAATTCGAACCTACCAGCAAGGTAATAAAGTTCAATTGAAACAAAGAAAAAATATTTTTGTCCCAGTTTTTAATAATATGTAAAGTGAGCCCTAACCACGGCAATAAAGTAAGTAATAAACGCATTTACAACATTGCGACTATTTCATTAATTGTTGTTATTTATTTGTAACTTTGAAATCTTTTTTGTAATTTAAATTGGTAGAACAGACTAACCTACACTCTTGTACCATAACGGTTCATTGGACATCCGGAACAGGGTTTAATAAAGTAACAAACTCCACAATTCTGCGTTAATATTTATTAGCTACAATTATGTATAAACCAGATCTCACATATTTTTCATATAAAACAAAATAAGGCGTTTTTGACATGTTGCATCCTTATTTTTTATGTTCGGTCAATAGCATTATAAATTATTTTCTAAATGCATTATAAAATATATAAAGGCACAAAAAGGCACGATAATTGTTATAACTACTCGTAACTTAATTTTCGAAATACTTTATAATTACACTTACTCTTATGTTTAGGTATTAATTTAAATAAATAATATATTTTCACCGTTGTATTCAAGGTAGTAAACACGTGTTAACCAAAAAGCCATTAGTAATGTAGAAGTTAATTTTGGGTCCCCCATTTCAGGTAGCCAGTATTTTTTAAATAATTATTTATTTAACTATTTTTTCGGCCTTTTTAACACGTCGGTTATTATTTGTTAGGTTCATGTCCGTCAATCGTTTGTGTGCAAGTTTTACTACCATGAATAAAACTGTTAATATTCTATTTTTATAGTATTAGTAAATGGCACAATTTGTTACTTTTTCACGTTATTGAAGGCACGAGATAACTTTCGGGGCAGTGAAAATATAGCCAAGAATACAATCAGCCTTCTATTAAAAATGTAGAAAAGAACTGGACTATATTATTGGCATTCGGCACAAAGGGTTACAAACGGTGCAAGACATCAACTTTGACTTTTGTGACAGTGAAAACCACTCGCGATACCAACCATCTAGAAATGGATTCCAAACATGATCACCTGAGTTTTGGTCAAGCGCCTTTAGCGCCAATATAGATATCACATAGTAATTATAACTATACATAGATATAGTTTAAGTTTTTTTTTGTAACGATTTGTATAGTTATGTTATACCCACGTACTACTTGCTCTGATAAGTAAATAACAAAAGCAATGTAAAAGTCTTGCATGAGACCAAGACCGCAACGCTCTATCGCATTCGTCACATCAAAATGCAACCTTGTTAAATTATTCGGTCCAGTTAGCTTGCTAGACCTGGCGCTACGTCGAATCAACCCTGACCTAACACACATTACGTAAGTACATTACACAAACACTCACACAATAAGTACAAAAAGCGTACTACTCACCGTTAAGGGCATTGTTTTCTCCAAGGTGATAAAGTTTAAAATGAACTTGAGTGCGAATTGTTGTAGTACCTTGGAGATGACAAAGCTCTTAATTCTAAGGCCTTTTAGTGACTAAAGCTCCCACTACAGGGCGCTGATGCCTCGGCAACATCGCTCAAGTAGAATGTTTAACACCCTAGAATATTTCTAATAAACAATTGTTTCTTATTTGCCAGCGTAAGTAGGGTTCTTGAACGTAGACGTCGCCTGCTTGTAGATTGGATTTTCACCCTGGAAACCAAAATATTAGTAATTAATTTAACAATTGTAGTAGTAAACGCTACCGAGGGCGAGCGGTGCAGCGGCGAGGGAGGCGCGTCCCCGCAGGCCTGCCACTGAACTTGTGGAAATGTAACCCGTGCCTGCATTCGCGTATACTTTGCTAAAGTCGATTTTTTTTTTGGGTAAAATATTTGACAAGATTTTATTTCGTATATCGTATTTTCCTGTTTTCCTCAATCAGTTATCGCTGATTCCTGAAGATTAAGATTTCAGTGTTTTTTAAATCTACATTTGAAGTACAAAGTTGAATGGAGCTGCATTACTAAAGAAGGAAATTAAGAGAGACTAAATAAAATTAAGATACATAAATTTGAATAAATCAGATTATTTATAAGAAGATTAATCAAACATAAGTCCAAACAAAAGTCGAATTGATTACTATTCGATGTATCAGGTATCGGTAAAAGTGATTATGTCTGCTTGTAGGTGTCAAGATGGCGGATGTGTAATTTGTTTTAGTTTTGTAATTTTGTGTATTTACTTAGGTGTTCAAAGTTCTTTTCTGTTAGTGATTTGTACTTTTTATGCCTTTGTGTTGCACAGTGATAGAAGTTTTGGATTTATTTCGTGTATCTGGCATTTTAATTCTCGTTCAAGTGGACTCGCAGTGGGACAGAGGTTACAACTATCTTGACCTCTGTCCTACATATCACCGTACAACGTTGCCCCCAATCTTCCTGCAGAAGATTGGATAGTGTTTTATTGCTATATTGATTTATACTTATATATACTTGACACTGGCGAAATCACTTCATTGTGGAAACGCCATATCCCCGCGGTAGTAGCTGTTGAAGTCGCCGCGGGGCAAAGAAAAAAAAAAGTGTCAACATTAGTGATAGTTATTGAATGTGTATTACCGTGTCCCACTTGGCCATCATGCGTTCCTTCTCAAAGCGCGCGAACTCTCGACGGTCGTGGATGGTGGTAACCATCTTCCACAGCATCAGCAGCGCCAGCCCCACCAGCACGATGGCAGCGATCACGCCAAGCACAATGCCCAGGATAAACAGCTGCCAAGCACACACGAGGTCGTTTATTAACCAGAATTGGTCATTGATAAGATGTTCAGAGTTTTATCAGAGCGACTAGCTCATCTTTATTTTTTTATCTGTACAGTGAAGGGTCACTGTAATATATCCTTTTTTTTCTTTTGGGGTTATTTAACAAAACAAATACGCTACCTTCTTCGGACACTCTCGTTTCTCCTGCGCTCTGATGACGAGGTTCTGTCTTTCGTCGTAGGAATATACGAACACGTAGAGGCAATCATCTTCTTCGTCTTGGAAACTGCACAGATGCTCGTTTTTCGACTCGTTCGCTGTAAATAAGTGAGGTATAGGCTAATTGTAAAGAAAACTTAACGTTTAAAGGCTTTGATTAGATGTAGGAACTGGTATTTGTTTTAACGACGCCCAGGCGGAGTTGTTTTTTTTCATTTGTTACCGCTAAAACTCTGAAAATAATGAATACAAACATTTTAGGAGGAACACTCTCTGAACATGTGGCTGTGTGGCACGACCAACGCCAGCAGCGAGGAGTTACCTTCGAGCTGCCCCTCGACGACGATGGGCAGCGACTGTATGGGCGGCGCGCACGGCACGGCGCAGGTCTGCTTCTCGTTCCACTCGGAGCCGCGGTGGTGCACGGAGCACAGCACGCACTCTCTGAACTCCTCGCATCGACCTGAACAAGTCTGCAAAAAAATCCAGGCATATAAATTACTCGACTCCATTCTTAAGACCGACCTTTTGAAAATAACTCCCTTTCTTTCAATTGCCTTCTTTTAAGTTATTGATACCCAACAATCCTGTGCCATTCATTTGCGCCTTATCGCAACAACTTTAAAAGTATACGATTAAACAAAATTGTAAAGTTTTTTAGTGTCGATTTTAATCCGGAAGGGCAAAAGACGTTAAACAAAGTTAGAAAACACTGCCTAGACACTGTTCATATCATGCCAAAATAATTTATCTATACGAACTTACCTACTTTCGTAAAAATAAAGCATATTCAACTCTGAACAGGCCTTGATAAGCCGTGGTTTTAAAAACAATATTCTGTTTTGACTTTTCGAATCAATAATATTGTAAGTTTATCAAAAGGACAAACGTTGATAAGTCGCGGTAATAATAAAATAAAGAGCCACTCAAGAGTATCTACGAGGGGCGGCTGATAAGTTCGCGGCCTAAGGTACTGAATAAAGACATATAACCTCCTTCTTGATATCATTTGTACAAAAACTCTTTGGTATTGTGAATATACATACTTTTTAATAATTATGGGAATCTTTATTATTTTATCTGTGGAAGAACAAACATCACCATGGCGGCAACTTCGGAGAATTCTCGTAATTTTGAGTATCGTGCTGTAAAAAACCTCGTTAAAAAAGGAAAAACGCCGAAAGATATTTTTGAAGACATGTCGTCAGTTTTTCAGAAATCTGGGCCATCTTATACTATGGTGAAAAAATGGAGTCGCTTATTTCAACAAGGGCGAGAGAGCTGTGAAGATGGCGCCCGCCCGGGGCGTCCTGTGACGGTAGTAACAGAGGAAAATGTCCGAAAAATCGAAAAAATTGTTCTGGCCGATCGAAGAGTAAAATTGTGGCAGATAGCAGAAGAGGTGCAGATTAGTAAAAAACGGGTCGGAGAAATTATTCACGAACATTTGCACATGCGAAAAATAAGTGCGCGTTGGGTGCCGAAAATGCTAACACCGTTCGACAAGGAGCGACGAGTACAGACTTGTAAAGATTTTTTAGAGCTAGCTGGGGACAACCTTGAAGAAACTTGTCACCGAATCATAACTGTAGATGAGACCTGGATTCGCCAGTACGATCCAGAGTCTAAACAGGAGTCCATGCAATGGATGAAAACCGGGAAACGCCCACCGAAGAAATTTAAGGTTGAAAAGTCGGCTTCGAAACTTATGGCGACCGTTTTCTGGGATAGCGAAGGTGTTCTATTAATTGATTACTTGCCTAAAGGGACCACAATGAATGGTCAATATTACGCTAGTTTACTGGTTCAAGTACGTGAGGCAGTCGTACAGAAGCGGCGCGGGAAACTCGCGCGCAAAGTGCTGTTTCTGCAGGACAATGCACCTGTTCATACAGCGCGAGTTTCCCGGCAGGCCTTGAAGGACACTGGCTTCTCTGAAATTGGCCATCCACCATACAGTCCGGACCTAGCCCCCAGTGACTTTTTCCTTTTTTCTAATTTGAAAAAGGAGTTACGAGGCCGGAGATTTTCCAATGATGATGAGATGAAGGCGGCCGTAGAACGCCATTTTGAGGACAAGGAGAAAATATATTTTTTAAGTGGTTTAAAGGCACGCTATGGCCGATGTGAAAAATGTATTTTACTCGAAGGAGATTATATTGAAAAATAATAAATAAGTCATGTAAGCTTTTCTTTAATTTTATACCTCAGGCCGCGAACTTATCAGCCGCCCCTCGTAGAACTAATTCCGTGCGAATTCATCTTCGGTTCTTATAATTACTAAATTATTAATAATGAATGCTGTATTAATGTGCTTCAATTTTTAAATCCATCAATTTTAACGCATAGTTTACTTTAAAACTGGGTTTTTTTTACATTTGGAAAACAAAGTACATACATGCATTTTTTTCCTTGACTGAAAAACTTTTTTTGTACACGTCGATTAAAATCTGTGTATTAAGATTTCATAGAGAATACTGCAACGTCACTCTTTTCATCGTTGACATTTCAGAAACAACCAAAATAACCATTTCGATACGCTCAAGACAACTGAAAAAAATTTGAAAATAGAACTTTGTATTTCAATAATATATGTGTCCTTGCTTAAGGAGACTCGATCCGATACAAAATTGCCAATCTATGGCGTTTCGGAACGTAGCAGCGTCGCGTCATCTGTCAAAAATCTATTTAAACCTGCTTCTGTATCCAGGGCATAAAAAAAATAAAAAAAATACGGTTTGTGATTGGCTAGTTTTTAGCCAACAGAACAGAACAGCACAGTACTGCAACAATTACGGACGCCGTGGTTTGATACAAATGTCGATGTGGTGGTGATTGTATTAATGACTTAAATTATTAATTTTAATGAACTCGTACAAAAAGTATTGTTCACAATAGTGTCATAATCAAGCTTTTTAATCTCGTACCTTACTTAGGCCACTCAGCAAGCTTCGTGGCCTAAACACGGTACTCGACTAAAAAGCTCTCTATTATAACACGATTATGAAAATAACTATTATGGTTCCGTGCCCGAGGGAAGCCCGACGGAACCCTATTAATATACCTCTGCTGTCTGTTCGTCCGTCCTTACTTTAAACAGCTGTATCTTATGAACCGTAATAGACAGCGGGTTTTTTTTTTTGTGCTATTACGGCGGATTTACATAAAAAATAAACAAGTGAAATAGCAAAGAGGGTTGCCATACAACAAGCCATTATTTTTCAACATATTTTATCTTTTGTTGGATCGTTTAAACGGTAAAACATACAAGCGTCAAATTTGGTATGATTTCAGTACAAACCCTAAACAAAAACCACAAATATAAACAAATGGTCAAGTGTGAGATGGGCTTGCCCTGATTCGATTCGAAATAGAATTCAAATTGGACTATAATACCTACTGTGCGGCGGTACGGTACCCTCGATGCGCGAGACCGACCCGCACTTGACCGGTCTTTTTCATACTAGGTATAAACAATTGACTAATGCCACTAACCGGGCACTTGTCGCAGAACTTCCCGGAGTAGTGCTGTCCGTCGTTGACGTTGCACACGCACTGGCCGCACGCGCAGTGCCCGTTGCCGCTGCACAGCGCGCCGCCGTCTGCAACGCAGGACAACTTATTACTATGATTACAAATTGAGGACAGAGGTATGATACTACAGTTGGTTAACCTAAGATGATCCCTTAGACACTTATAAACACGTGGAATACTTGTTCTCTTTTTTGTGAAACACATTTGTCAGGATCGTAGAAGGTGGAAAGATGTGGTCTCTGCCTACCCCTCTGCATGGGAAACAGGCGTGATTTAATGTATGTATGTATGAAAGATAAACCTTGCATCAACATGATTAATCTCCTCTTTTAATATGCCTTTCTTGCAACTAAAGTGTTTGCAATTACGGAATACTATTTTGACCAAATTATACCGTTTAAGCTGGGTCCACATTTGTATCATTTCCGCGTATCGTAACTCCGTCGCGTTGCACCGAAGCGTATCACGATCGCTGGTGTGGATGCAAAAATAGCGCGATCTTGCGGCGCGCCGTATCTGATCGCACGGGATCGATGTTGACACGCGTTTATTATATACCCCGCACACTCGCGATCGGATACGCGTATCAAGATCGGTAAGTATGGACGTGTTTTGATACTCTATCACGATATGAAGTTATGATTTGATACGCGATACGCTGTGACCGCTCTCGAGGCGATTTTTACCCGATCATCAAAGGGATATGGTAGTGATACGGTGTGCCCAAAGTGAGCGTCCACACTTAATGATACGGCGTTATGATACGATACGGTGCTAAGCTACGGTTAGTATGGAAGTATTTTTTCACGCAAAGATGGTAGTGATTAGGGGTGCCCAAAGTGAGCATCCATACTTAGGATACGCAAGCTCTATACGATACGCGTTATTGGCAAAATGACACAAATGTGGACCCAGCTTAAGCCATTCTACCTGTTGTTCGGGCTAAAATCATTCGTTTCTAGGTATCAGTGCATTTGTCACTAGGTGGACTGTGAGTCTTTTCGATTCTATACAAAGATAAAGTTGGGGTAGTAAGACTGACCCGGCGGGCGGCAGGGCTCGACGTCGCGCAGACAGTCGCAGGCCGGCCCCGAGTACTCAGGGCGACAGGAGCACTTGCCGCAGACGCACTCGCCGTGGTCCGGGCCCGAGCACAGCTGGCCCTTGTTGCGGTCGCAGGCAAAGTTGTCGCACTCGCAGAATGGTCCGGATATCACCTGACACAAAAAAAATGTTATATACTACATTATACACTCAAGAGTAATAAAAAACAGTCACTTTCTATGGACATTCTGTACAAAGTGACGCGTTTTCATTGCTCTTGATTATAGATAAACCACCGTATGACGGGCCACCGGGCTATTGTTTGCGAGTTTTGCGACACGCGGAAGAAGAAATCGCCATACTTATTATTTGTGATGTTACTTTTACGTATATTTGTATGTAAAATTGTGTACGGAACTCTCTGTGCGCGAGTCCGACTCGCAGTTGGCTTAGCTTTTGGGGGACTTATTCTTAGTACTCAAAGGTTGATACAAAATACCCCAATGTTATGTGTATGTTATGTGGTCATGTTTAGTAACATTGTCGTGTAAAACGTGTTACTCAGCGCTAGGTGGCGCAAAGATAATAGTCCTTATGTTCTGAATATTAAAGATTACTCTGATTGCGACACGTAGGTATCCTTTTTTCAAGAGGTGTGCCTCTCTTTGCTGCCCTCCACTTAGGAATGCCACCAAGAAATTGGGCTACTCTGATTGCGACATATAGGTATCCTTTTTTCAACAGGATATCGAGAGTATATCAAGAGTATATCGATAACCGTATAATACTTGCTTTAATTTAGTTACTATTAAATTTTCAGGCAATAGGTACTATTTGTTTACTTTACTACTAGGTTAAAGTAATTACATCCGTTAAACTTAATACATTAATATTAGAATATAATAATATTTTAATAGGAAGAATACGATTTGTATAAAGAAACTTGATACATTTAATTTTGTTATATATGGGAGTCATACCCATTACCCATAATGGCTGTATTTCCGTGGTAAATGTTAGCTGGCGCTGTTAAAAATTGTATGTGTTGATTTTACTAGATTAATTAAACATAAAAATCTAATGTAAAGCTAGGATATTACGATGTTGATACAAATACACTTAAAAAATGGGTTTGGTTGAGTATCACGTCACGAGATCTCGGTTTGGGACGAGCCAATAGTTCATCGTACTTGTTTATGTTAACTTTATTTTATAAATGGTACAAATAACTTAGACAGATACTTTGGGGCATTCTCTACCACTCAACCTTTAGTCTTAAACGTTTTAGAAAAAATGATCTCTTCGTTATTATCCCAGTGAGTCAGCGCGGGCTGACAATCAGCGCTGTGTGCAAGCACACCTCACTATCGTGGCCTTTGCCTTTATCGGTGGTTAATTTATTTTGATCTTATTTGTATTTTTTATCTAAAATCCAATCAATGGATTAAATCTGCAAGACGGTTGAACCGAATCCACATTTTAGTAAATATTTACGTACATCGTTCAGAATACGTTCTTACAGTATAAACTTTATACAGGGTTATTGGTAAGTCGACCTATTCCCGTTAGGAGGTGATAGGGGTGACTATTTGCGATAATTTTGACCCCCATATGCATTATGCAAAAGTGAACCATTTTTGAGTTATCGCGTTTATTAGGTTTTTTCTAAATTAGTCGGAAATTCAACTTGAAAAATGTATTACAAAAAAAGTATCATTTTAAATCTTTTTTTTTCTTCTGATTTACAAAACCGATTAAACACTGGTTATTTCTCAATATAAAACAATAATTATCGGTCCAAATTAAAAAATGCGAGACGGAAAACGAAATTTTTTCAATATTTTTTGCGATCGCTTTCCACTAAAATGCCTTAAAAAAAAAAAAAAAACGTTATGAAACTTGGCTTGCAGATTATTTTAAAAACTTAACTGTTTTCTTAGCTCTCCAAAAATGCATAACAAGTAGGAAATTATTTGAAAAAAAACTGAAAAAAAAGTCATCACAAAGAAAGCGGGCGGAAACTAAAGTCACAAATGCCACTTCAAAAATAAAAAATAAAAAACATACCGAATTTAAATCAACTTTTTTTATTTGCTTTTGTACAAGATTAACTTGTTTTTCTTATGCAATATTAAAAAATATTATCTGTATACGTTTGAGAATGCGAGGCCGAAAACTAAAAAATACATGTTTTTTTATCAAACTCCAACATAAATTACACGAAAACAGAAAAATTTACCAATACATTTGGCGTGCAGATTACAGATACAACATTGACGTTTTTCCAGCTTTCTAACGAGCTATTAAAACTAACTGTTATACTCGTAAACACAAATAACAACATTAACTTATGGAAAAAGTAAGCGATTTTTAGTTTTATTTTAAATTAGTCAGACTAATTTCAGTCAGCCAAATGTATTGGTACATTTTTCTGTTTTCGTGTAATTTATGTTGCAGTTTGATAAAAAAACATGTACTTAAGTATTTTTTAGTTTTCGGCCTCACATTCTCAAACGTGTACAGATAATATTTTTTTAATATTGCATAAGAAAAACAAGTTCACCTTGTACAAAAGCAAATAAAAAAGTTGATTTAAATTCGGTATGTTTTTTAATTTTTATTTTTGAAGTGGCATTTGTGTCTTTAGTTTCCGCCCGCTTCCTTTGTGATGACTTTCTTTCAGTTTTTTTCAAATAATTTCCTACTTGTTATGCATTTTTGGAGAGCTAAGAAAACAGTTAAGTTTTTAAAATAATCTGCAAGCCAAGTTTTATAACGTTTTTTTTTTGTTTTTAAGGCATTTTAGTGGAAAGCGATAGCAAAAAATATTGAAAAAATTTCGTTTTCCGTCTCGCATTTTTAAATTTGGACCGATAATTATTGTTTTAATATTGAGAAATAACCAGTGTTTAATCGTTTTTGTAAATCAGAAGAAAAAAAGAGATTTAAATTGATACTTTTTTTGTAATACATTTTTCAAGTTGAATTTCCGACTAATTTAAAAAAAAACTAAGAATCGCTATAACTCAAAAATGGTTCACTTTTGCATAATGCATATGGGGGTCAAAATTATCGCAAATAGTCACACCTATCACCTCCTAATGGGAATAGGTCGACTTACCAATAACCCTGTATAACATTTGTTATATTATACCTACACAGCAGAAATTAAACTTTATATAACGTGAAAATTAGTTAATTTATTTTCCTTGTACGTTACAAACAGTCATTTTACCATTTAAACGGGGCTCGTATATTGACCACGATCAGCGGGTGACTAACGCAATGCTTGACGCACCTTGTGCCGATATGGTTATTTTGACCATACCGAGGCGTCACGAACCACGCCTCAATAACATATCTCCCTTGTTTTTGTGAGCTGTGAGAAAGCCCTTCCATTTAACGTTTTCAAAAAGTACGCACATGGCATATTAGTTTGAGTAACTGGCATATTAGTTGATGTGTGGAGCATGAAGTGGTTAATGTCAGCTGCGGCTGGTGTTATGGTAGTAGTGTGCGGGGCTCACCTCGGTGGGGTCGGGCATGGTGTTGCACTCGCAGACGCCGCAGATGCAGTTCCCGCGGTCGGAGCAGAGCGGGCCGGCGCTGGCGTTGGTGGGCCGGCAGCCGCGCTCCTGCTCGGCGCTGCCGCCGCCGTGCGCGGAGCACTCGCAGCTCTTGCCGAAGCGGCCCGGCGCGCACACGCACACGCCGCACGCCGAGATGCCCTGCCCGCTGCACACCGACGGGCTGGCGTCGTACGCCTGCCACACGACGAGAACGACCTTTACTACAATACTCGGCCCGTACCCGGCACACCAGATAACACTAACTTAATACATGACAGCTTTCGTCTTTCGATCTCGTAGTTTATGCTGCGCAACCATACGATATTATTTTTAACATTTGCGTAGCGAATAGTTCGCCCGACTGATAACGTAAGTGATCAGGGCGACTGTGTACATTGATGTTGAAAGTTCCATGAAGTATCAACTTAACCTTGTCATGAAACTCGTGGTGACAAACAACGGAGTTCAAGACCTCAATATTATGATATTCCATCAGATCCGATTGAAACAGTATCACGATGGTATCAAAAATGTGTGACCAATATGAGTATCAATATGGTAGCTTACGTAATTTCCGGGATGTTCGCAGGGGCAGTCGCAGATCATATCCAGCTCGACAGTGAGACCCTCGGATATGACTCCGGGGTAGATCACGAACGTTTGTTTCCATTTGTTGCGGTCCTTGGGGCACTCCTTCAGTCTAATTTCGGCCGTGAACTCGACAACGTCGCCAACCTAAAAAAGAGATTGCCAGTGAGGGATAGTAGTCGTTTTCATTTTAAACACGTCTTCACATTTCCCACAGAGCCTTCTATACCATAATTTTGTAAATAAAAAATATTAATATTTAAATCACAAACACAAAAGCTTGTGTCTAACCAGATATTAATCTAAAGAGTTCATTTAAACTCTGTCCATCGTTTTTATGAAGAGAATAAGGAACAAGCTTACCCTCAATCCGTCGCACTTGTTTGTTTTAGCCACGCTATCTTTGTTGCCAAGACACGATGAATAATATATGATTTCCACGGCATCACTCGAATTGTCTGTTATTTCCACTGCTGAGGTGATTTTCTACAAATAATAACCGTGATATCAGCGATCATGCTTAGTCACAGATACTTATAAGTCTTGTAACAGTGTAGTGGATTGGAAGTTTAACTTCACTTACATTATATTGCTCGCGAACCAGATCCACGACGTTGTCGGAGTTCTCAGTGAGCACGCCACTGCTGGAACCCTGGATGTGCTTGCTGAGTTCCTCGTACACTCCGATTTGTTCAGATGTCACGGCAAATATTACATTGATTGAGTGCTCCTTTGCCTGTGAAACGTTCAAAAATTAACAGAACTTGATTGAATCCTTTAGTTTTTAAATATTTTCTGTTATAATGTTTCACTATGTTGTGTTGCAATGTATGCTTGTCAAATAAAAGTTGTGAGTTTATGTCTATTTAATCATATTCCTATTCTAACACATTTCAGTGCTCTTAATGTGACCTTACCTTTAGGTTGATCTGGGAGATACTGGGGTAGTCTTGGACTGTGGAATATGTGTACAAGTTATTTTCCATGTGGCATTCGCCATCGTTGGGTTGGACGATGCCACCAAGCTGTAGAGCACAGAATACAATCAACAATGTTTCCTGATTAAAAATAAAATTACAAAAATTAGTCAGGTTAACATATTACTTTGCCGTCGCCTGCGTAATGAAAGCCTGCGTCCGTGGAGAAGACAAGAAGCCTGTTAGCTTTCGGGCGCCAGCCGATCTGTGACTTGCAAACTATGGCTTGCATGATGGCATCGAATCCGCCCTCCGGCGCGTCCAAGTTGCCGGACACGTCGGCTTGGGCTACAGCTTGCTACAATTGAAATGAGAATTGAGTAAGGAACTAATAATTATTCATTTATAATACCGATTTTACTAAAGAAAAATACAAACATCGAAATAGGCAGTGTCTGTGCTGAGTGACATTTGATTCTTAAAGCCATATGGCGCGGCGCAACCATCGCAAGGTGATCTGAGACTGAAAATACAAAACAATATTAATATTTACCATAATATGGTAACCAAACCATACCACCATACCATACCACACCATGCCATGCCGTACCATGGTTACCATACTATGGTATGGTGTGGTATGGTATGGTTATCTAAAACCTATATTATAAGATTTAGATAATACCTATAGTTTTTTTAGAATACGTTAGAAAAAAATAAATGGAAACTTACTTCTTTTCAACAGTGGAGACATAAGGCATAACGACTTTGTCTACAAATGATCCGAAACCAATTCTAAAGTTAGATGTAATATTTTTCATCGTGGTCGAGAGCAAACTTCCGAGAGCTGCCAGTTTTTCCTGATCGTTTTTCATAGATCTACTCAGGTCCATAAGGTAATACAGATCTAGTGGGTAGTCCTGGGCTCGAGAGTAGTTGAACGTGAGATTCTGCTTTTGATCTGGAAGAATTACTCACTTTAAGGTTTGGTTGAGAAATCAAAGTAGTTAAATCTAAACTGCATACATAATACGGTCTCTGGTAGAGCAATGGCAATGCTAAAAAAAAGTTTTTTTTCTAAGTAGGTACAAGTTAGATGGTACGTACTCATTCGAAGTTGCAGGTTGACCCTCTGAGGCTTGATCTGCACCAGGTTGTCGCCCGAGCCCCCCGTGGACATGGCCGCGCCGCCTGCGCTCGCGCTGCCGCCGGCGCTCGATTCCTCGTACGACACTGAGCCTGCGCTCATGCGGTTACGCGCTGAAACACCATGAACTAAGTCAAAATTGCTTAAATAGCCTAGATAAGCTAAGGCATGAGACATCCAGATTATTAATATCGTTGTTCGTACAGTAATAAATTACCTACCTACTTAATTAAATAAATGTGTAAGTTTCTGAGGATGTTTGAAAGTGTATCCTTTGATTTCGCAAAATTGCTGACACGCTAGGATCAAGTAATTCATAAACAACACACAGAAGACCCAAAACGAATGAATTTTCCCGATAGAAAATCGATAGCTCTACGCGAACAAAGTCGCGGGTGGGTCAATAGGCTTCTATTGCTTGTTTAATAGACCAATTACATACTAATCGAAAGTATGAAGCCTATAGAATATGCAAACGTCAGGTTGACTATTTTTTCCTATCATAACTATTGGGTAGGTAGTGTGTAATTGTTTTATTAGTACCGACTTAGGTACAAATGTTTACGTAAACAATTTAATATATTTCATTTATTAGCAATTGTAAACTGACATGTAATGTATATATTACCAATAAACAATTTGAATTTGAATTTGAATTTGAATTTGAATGTAGTGCATAATTGTTTTCCTTCGTATTTTCACGGAAACGTACGAACGTGTCATGCTACTTGAGTCAATCTCAGTACTTACAGTACAATCTTTGTACCGTGACCGACTGATGCGTTCGTACGTTTCCGTAAAAATACGAAGGAAAACAATTATGCACTACATCTGTATCTAAGTCGGTACTAATAATTTGCACTAAACTTAACGTTTGCATATTCCATAGGCTTCATACGTTCGATTAGTGTGTAATTGTTCTATTAAATAAACAATAACAAATTTAAAAAAGAGTTTATTTTCAGTTTATGTTTATTATATAAGGACTGCACTGAAATTTTCCTGACAACCTATTATAAATATATTACTTAGCATGTAAAATGTTTTTTATGGAATAAACAGCCCGGTGAAGGTCGTCTCCTATTCGGACCTTAGAGCAAGTAGTGTTAATTACAATTTACACCGAAGGTTAAGCATTACACTATGTAATGATTAAGTAACGGCAATTAAAGTATCACAAGCAGCATTCGAGTAGGTAAGCAACAGCAATTACTTCTTCGCTTTCTTAACGTAGAACTACACATTTAAAAAAAAAAAAAGGTACAAAAAATGTCACGTCTACAGTAAATATTTTAGCTAATATTTACTGAAATAAATAATAATAATCTGTGTTATTTTTCCTTATTGGGTCAAGGCGCCCTAAAATAGCGTTGAGATAAAGAACGAGGGAAGGAAAATAAATCCGCGAGTGTATTACCTCTGCTCAATTCCTTATTGAAAGCGGGGTCGATATTCCGCTGGTTGTCAGGGTTGAAGATATAGGCTTCATCACACTGGGGCGCGCCGCCGAAGGCCGGGTTGAAACAGCGCGGGCCGTTGAACTCGCGCGCGAAGCACCACGCGCAGCTGACTGCGCGGACGCACTCGCTGCACGTCGTCTTGCTCGAACAGGGGTTCTGGGCTGTTAACAGCTCTACCTGCTGCGCCCAGCTCGCCGCTAACATACACAGGCACATGCATAATCGTAGTGTCGATCGTTGGCTCGGCATCTTGTGCGTTCGTTTTGTGCTCAGATCAAAATCTGTAGACAATACACGTTATGTTAGATCTCTGCAGGACCTAACAAAATAATATTTTTACCAAGTCGGTCTCGGTTATAAGGATACTTCGACTCAAATCGTGGCTGAGCAATTTGAGTAAAACCTACATTATAATATGAATAGGTGACAAAAGACTTTTAATGCTGGTCAGAGTTTATCGTTATTTGTGAAACGTCGCCAACTTTGTCTGGTGCAACTTGGCCATGGAAAGAAAACAATTGTCCTACCTATAAGACTGTTTCGTTGCTTTCTGAGAGACAACAAATAGCCTAACCTATTAAAGGTGGAATCGCAGAAGGGATACACACCTTAAATGATGCAGATGTGCACAAAACATTTTTCGTTAATACAAGGGAAGCAGCAGACAAGGTGTTTTACGCGTACAAGTTGTGGGCATATGGTAGGCAGAGTAGTAGCACATGGGACGACGGGCAGCGTGCGCGGGCGCGAGAAAGGGCGCCGCCCACGCGCACGAATCGAGGCCGAGCGACCTGGCACGTGGGCTGCGACGCGACTCATTAGCATATTCCCGAGCCGCCGAGAACACCGATTGTACGATACGTAACGTGAACTTCAGATACGATAGCTTATCGAAAAGAATTCGTCCACAAATTATAATTTGTGATGTGACGATAATCCCCACATAGCACTATTCCGTTACTAAATGAATGACTGGGAAACAAAGAACGGCGGATAAACCACTGACGAAATTAGGATTCTTCGAAAATCTAAATAAATACATACCCACAAGTGAAAAAAAAACTAGCAAGATGAATAAAACCTACTTTATTTATTTATTTTTAAGGCTGAGTTACAGTTATTTCAATGCACGAAGTCGTTCCCCACAACTTGACCGGACGTGCAGCAACGAAAATGCACCCTTTTTTGAGTGGCAGGGTGCATCTATTTCGTAGATTAAAAACATGTCATTCAAAGTTTATTTTACAGGCACCACCGGTTAACTTGGGAAAAAAAACTTTCAGACTGCTGACGTTAGTTCAATTCTCATTTTATGAATTACTCATAAAGAAGCTAACGAACGTCATTTAAATAATAGTTACAGTAACACAGTATTACCCGACTGACGAAGGAGGGCTATTTAGATAATTTATAAAATCAATCACACTGCAATAATTACGAGCAAACATTAGCATCTAACTTCAATATAGTTTGCGTCACTTCGTGGAACAATGTGACGTAATGTGGTCAAAAAATGTGAAAGGGCATAAGTGTTTTTAATGTTATTTTATTAAATTAATAAAATATATATATTATTGTTCATTAAAATTAATTTAGAATTTCATAAAATAATTAATGGATTGCATTGCATTTTTACGTAATTTGAAACACGTGTATTTTATAAATAAATAAATTTATCATGATTTTCTGCTGCTGAGCTAAAAAAATAGAAATATCGTTATTTCTCCTCTCAATGCTGAAATAACAGGCAGACAGACAGACAGCAAGAGTGCAGGACGCAGTTGAATCGTAAGAGTTACTTTTGTGTATATCAGCTTAATAGGGTGTCCGGGATATAAAAAATAAAAATAAAATAAAAATAAATCAAGGGACAATGTCACACCAATTGACCTAGTCCCAAACTAAGCTCTAGGCTTGTACTATGGGTACTAGACAACGATATAAATACAGATATATAGTGGACTATCTTACAGGGCTGGATAGCTCAGCTCGGGATCGTTGAAAATATGATAATTCATGTTTAGTAAAAGCCACAAGGAAAACGAGAAACCTCAACTTTAAAAAAATTTGGAAATGCGGCACCCAGTTTCACCAATTTCGATGCTACAACCACAGTTATTATAATTTTTAAATTTAATGACGAAATTATTTATTTATTTTAACTTTATTGCACAGTAAAAGAAAAATATAAATCGCGGACTTAATGCCTTAGCATTCACTACCAGTCAACCACCTGATCGAAAAAAAAAAACAGCTGTTTTTTTAATTTTCCAAGCCTAATTTAAAGTTTCAGAATTAGAGTTTTTACCGGCAAGTTTGACATCGCACAGTGTAAAAAAAAAGTATTAAAACCGGTAGTGACGCTTTCTTATAAAATTGCATGTTTAATGGAGATTCTAAAATGATATCACAATTGAGATTAATGGTTAAAGCAGCGAAGTTATTATTAAGTTTGGCCAAGAAAGACTGAATTCTATCTAACTATCGAATTTAAAAAACGACCTTTGTTTCCGTTTAAATTAAAGTTAACTGGTTTTAAATGTTATATCCCGAACACACTGTATATGTATGTATGTATGTTTGTTTCTTCTCTTTTACCGTTTTGGTACGGGACCGTAATAAAATATTAAGAACTGACTAGAGAACATCTGTTCATTGAAACATCTTGACCAAATTAAGTTGAGCCAACAACATAAAACATGCAGAAACAGTGATCAAACACTTAATAAAACATGTTTCGAGGGAAGGCAGTCAATGTCAACTCCAACATGCTGGCCGTTTACCTATAAGTATTACTTCGTATTACTCATGCTTGCCTTGCAATACAAGACATCGTCACGTCTTCGCTGCGATGAAATCATCGCGGCAAAATTAGGGGTTACAATCAGTTGGAAACAGAATAGAAGGACAACATTAATTTATAACATTATACATAAAGAGAAGTTTATTCTTACACTGTATAGCAGCTTACCGAGTTAATTAGAAGCTTTGATTCAATCCAAAGCAATTCGCTGCTTGGTAATTTATTAATAACGATATAACACGTCTTCTAAACACTCCTTCGGAGACGCCAATATTCCCGCAAACCAACTGTTTAGCGACACTTCTTATCACTGCAGCTTGACTCACATTTCGCACAAAACTGAGTCTCAAATGGTGTCAAGTGTAACAACCTGATTTTTCCTTTTAAATTTTAGTACCTTCACAACTGTTACAAAGCACATACATACATTAAGCACAGTATTTAAATAAAACATGAACCGACCAATCCTATTTTAGGCGCGTTTAAACTGAAACTTAAGATAAGCTATCACTATTTGATCACACATTAGCGAGGCTCTAATGAGTCTGATAAACAGACATTAAATATTGTAAGAATTCGGTACCGGCACCAACTTTAGTTAAAAGCTGAATTTTGTCGAGTAAATAAAAACAGATGGAGCGAATGTAGCGCACGACCTGCGCGCGCGCCGGATACGCGCCTGACTAATTGTACAGAAAATAACTTCGTCATTGGTGATACAGCGGCCGCAGTCACCGGCGCTTCTCCGAACCAATACTCGGAGAGAGGTTACATCAACTCAATACACAATAATAATGGCTGTAGACTCAAGGAAAATATATTGTAGGTATACTCTTTGCAGTGTGTCAAGGATCAACGTTGAAATTGACCTAATTAGTCTGGAATCGAACTGGCGAAACCTTTACCTATAATGCATTTGTGTGTACCTATTGGTAATGTAATTAAAACAAAGACAAGTGTGAAAATAAAGACTAGAGAATTTAACCGACGTCTCATCTAAAGAATAACCTCCTCCATTTTAGGTTTGTATTTGTTTTTTAATAATTGTTACGTTAGATCCCACCTTTTATTAACTGATACTTATTCAGATATTTTTTTATTCGAAAGGATATACTTTCATATTGGTAAATAGCGATTTTGGTATTTTCTCTAATAACTCAAGCTCCAAGTTCATTAAATGATTCTTTCGGAAGCTCGGTAGTCATTAAAAGGGCGGGCGATCGTAATGATTCAATCTAACCTGCAAGCAAAGCCACTCAAAGCATTCTTGCGTTACACAATCCACTTCGATGTCCATACATGTATGCTAATGTCTCGTTCGTCAGTTTTTGAACGTTCTGTTTAGCTTGTCATATTTAATTTAAACTAGATTGTAGGAGTAGAAGCAAAATAATGTATAATTACTTACATATCATAAAGGATATTGACCACCTGTATGGTGCTGCCCGAACACATAGTGCATTATTTCTCTTAGGTTTATCACTAGACTGTACACTAAAGAGTTTTAAGATCTGGCTATCCTGTGATTTGTGAATAAAACCCTTTTTGTTGAGAACTAAATCATAATTGAAATCAATTTAATAGTACATTACTTACTAATTGTCGTCATCGTCATCGATAATCATTCCTATCGAGAAATTGAGCAGGGCGCCTAACAATGTCTTGTTGCCTAGCCCATCCTAACAACCAAATTAGGCACGTAACATAACGTGAGCACAACCAGCCAATTGTTCCTAGCATGAAGATTGCTTTATGTTGATGAATGCATCAGCAAAAACATTTACAGTCGTCACTGGCGTTGTGGGTACGAAAATGTATGACGACTACATTAAGGCTGGCGTCCACTAGGCTTGCCGAGGCGAGTCGAAACGAATCGAAAATACTTCGCCTTCATACATTAGGTAACTATGAAAGTGCATCGATTGACGCAGAGCCGCGGCGCGCCGAGTCAATCGACGCACTTTCATAGTTAAGGCTGGCACATTTTCTAAAAGATATTAACGTAAGGAACTCGTTAGAGGTATTTTCACTTCTGGACAGCATTTGGTCCAAACCTTGTCACTCTTCTTTATAATATTTCGCAGTGAAGACAAAACTAAAAAAAATATTTTTTATTATTTTACCAAGACTCGGTAAGGAACCTTTTTCATAATCCCTCACCGCCTATGTTTGTCTATCTTTGAGGACTCGAATTAAAAGCCTAATTTATTTAAAAATTCGAGGTCGACCGATAACTATACTGCAACGATGTGAAATGTAAGTAAGTAAGTATGTAAGTATGTTATAGTATGTATTTAGGAGTTAAAATAGATACTAGTTTTTCCTGGTCTCAGCATGTGGATTACATCTGTGACAAATTTAGAGTTTTGCTAGGTAAATTCTACCATCTTAGCTACAGGGTTCCTGTTTGGTACTTTAAAATGTTTATATTATGCGTTGGTAGATTCTGTACTGGGGTATGCTCTCAATTGTTATGGTCTTACTTTTAAAACTTACTTAGATAAGCTGGAATCCTTGCAGCTGCGTTTCTTAAAATTTCTTGTCTCTCAAAAGATTAAAAATACCTGTAAAGGTGATTATCGAAAATTGTTCAAAATATGTAAGATACTTCCCGTCACTTTAAAGCACAAATACCTTTTGGCTATTAATAACCATGACAGTTGGCAGCATGACCTGTGTAGAATTGATCACAATCATTGAACGAGATTGGTGTCCGCAGGTACATGATGTTGTTGTGCCTAGAGTTAACAACTATTACGGAGACAGAACTTTGAAAAAGCGCCTGCCATATATTCTCAACAGTTTACCTGGGGACATCCGTCTTGAGCAAAATAAAAGTATATTTAAGAGAAAGCTAAATAAACATCTATTAGATACACTGCCTTAGAATTATCTATATATTTGGTATGTCGAACTAAACATTGTATAACATTAAGATTATAGTACTTTTATTGTTCTTTTCAAGTCTTCCTGCAGTCAAACTGTCCTAAAACAGTTTTTCAGGGCTTTTGATTTATTTTTAAGTTTTGTTGTTGGTTTAATAAATAAATAAATAATAATAATAATAATGTATTGGTTCATAATTTCTGTCAACAAAATTAAGTCAAATAAAACCAAACTAAAATAAACTCATTCATGGTTAATCGGCGAAACGTATGCTGATCGATAATCTACGAATCATTTGTTTGTGAATCATTACGCATCATCAGAATTACGCACGACTTTTCTGCAAATTTCAGGTTTTTAAATCGATTAAAAGTAAATCCCCTGTTTAAAATGAAAAATATACCTACTTGTAGTAGAGGACTAAAGGACAATTACAATATACTAGTTAAATTTTGTGCTAGTGTATTTTAACACCAACATTTCTTAATACCTACTGAATGTAATGGAATATTTTGCTAGGTACCTATCTTGAAATTAAAACGCAGGTCACCCACTATCTCGAAGTTACGACACACAGATACGGCTTGTGCTCACGTAACTTTTTCACCGGGATAATTAGGTGTAGGTACATTCAAATTTTTTAGAGGATGTGAACGAAAGAGATTTTCCTTTATTAAAACAATGAATAAAGAAAAGTTATGTTATAATTAAGTATATCAACCAAAGCAGATAGTAACAACAGCAAGTTCTGTAGTGATTCGATTCTTGTTAGGTTCGGCTCGTATGGATTCAAGACGCTTATACACAACAATCTCGATCTTGTTAGAAGCACCCAACCAATCTAAATCCAACCCAAATTTTGTTGAGTGTAGTGTAGCGCTGTGCTGTTGCAACTTGGTCGGCAGCTTACGTAAACATTAAGGTATGACCGAGCGATATGTTTTCGAGCTGTTTGTTTTCATTTACGCGTTTAAAAACAACGGTATTCATACAGTAACGTAACAGATTACAGGGACGCGAGCCAATGGCCCTTGCGGCGCGGAACCTTCAACCAGTTGCCATATAGGTATCGAAGATAACGGTCAGGGGTGCAATGCAGCGCGGGGTCAACCACCGGGCCCGGCAGGACTCGCGAAAGCGATGCCTGTCGTCGCTTTTTATACGAGAAGCCCAAGTTTTGAATGTGGCGACTGCCTGAGTTCCTACGAGTTAAGCTTGTATGATATTCCACTAACAATACCTAAATGCAACAGTTTGTGTGTGAGTTAGTTTGTTACTCCTTCATGGTGCAACGGCTGGAAGGATTTGGAAGAAGTTTGAAATGGAGATAGCTTATAGGTATTCTGGATTAACACCGTTAGCGTAATAGTTCTCGGGGGAATAACGATAGTCAAAGTCTACGTGGACGAAGTCGCGGGCAGAAGCTAAATAGTTAATAATACAACTATTTTTTAAGGGTTAAAGAAAATCTAATTTCTTATAGCAGTGACAGAGCACAGTTTTATTACAAGCCAGTAACAGATCAAGCTTGCACTTACATAAAATGCGATCTAAAGATCATTTATGTCTGTCTCATGTGTTTGTATGTGATTGAATACCCCCCAACTCACAAACTTATCAAAACCCATCAGACCACTTACAGGATCAATTCGTAGTACAAATAGGAAAAAAAGTTATAAAAAAATATTAGTCCCATTTTGATTAAATTTGGTATAGTTGCGTCCTAGAGAAAGACATAGGCTACTTTTTATCCCGGATAATAGAATAGGGATTAGATTGTTTTAACAGCCAACATTTTAACATCGTATGGAATATAGTTGGAATTTGCTGCTTGGTGAGCAAGTTTGATGTAGATGTAGACTCACCAGTATAGACTCAACTAACTAAGATGGACTGGTTAGACTTGTCCCAGGACTAAAATACTATCATCAACCTTTCATCAATTTTGTATTTTTACCGCTTGGAGAAGGCAAACAAGCACACACGTGATGGTTAGTGGACTCTGAAGCCCATAGACATTTGCAATGTCAACATTGCAATCTTACGATGGGAATCTCAAGACTGCACATGCGTTGCCAACCCTCAGGACTTAAATGGAATGCCTATATATGCTAGTCATTAGTCTCCTGTAGGGGGCAACCATAAACCATAACTATCCCTGTGGCGATGCCATATAGATGAACGCTATATAAATATTCTCCGCAGTTTATACAAGGCAGCCACCACGACAGTACAGCTACAGGAAAACTCGAACCTCATACCAATAAAGCTCTCTTTATTGGTATGGGAGCCAAGGAGACGTAATCTCGCCAAAATTGTTTACGAATGCCCTTAAGGACGTATTCAAAATGACAAACTAGTATGGGAAGGGCATAAATGTTGACGGTGCATATTTTAATCATCTACGCTACGCGGGCGACACCGTCATCATTGCAGAGAACTCGCAGGACCTGCAACTAATGCTGCAAGAATTCCACCACGCATCTCTAAAGATTGGGTTGAAAATGAACATGGAGAAAACAAAGTGATGGCCACAGCCGATTTATGCCGAAACCCTATCGCGTTGGATACTCAATCTTTAGAGCAAGTGACTGAATATGTGTACTTGGGGCAAAAGATCAAACTAGGACGCGACTCACTGACGTCGGAGAATCAGAGAAGAATCCAACTAGGATGGGCTGCTTTTGGCAAGCTGCGGAATGTGTTCCAGTCCAAGATACCCCAGTAAAGAAGAGTGTGGGGGGGGGGGGGGCATATGTGTCGCCAAAACGATGTGAGATAGAGCAAGCGCATTTTGGAGTGGCAACCTCGCTCAAAGAGAGGAGTCGGCAGGCCCCCAGCAAGGTGTTCAGATGACATCAGCTCGACCGCAGGCCCAATCTGGGGGAGATCCTCCACAAATCGGGCCCAGTGGAGGAAAATTGGAGAGCCGTATGCCCAACGGTGGGCACATATGCACTGAGGAAGAAGAGGGGGTAACCTGGCCAGATTGAAGCTGGTTTTCGTCGCAGACCTTACAAATATTTGGTAGTACAGCTCATCAAGGTTTTTAAAAGTAATTGCAAAGTTCAAAAAATTATGGATTTTGAAAATATTTACCTTGGAAGCTATTAGGTCTACAGAGTCAATTTTAGTCTTACATATTGTAGCAAATTGGAGAAGGCACTATGAAAAACTAGTCCTTTAGGGTTATAATAGCAAAAATCTGAAATATATTATATATATATTTGCGGGTGGTAGGACCCTGTGCAGGGTCTGTCCGGATTGCTACCACCATCTTATCCATTAACCTACCGCCAAACAGCAGTTTTCGCATTGTTGTGTTCCGGTTTGGGGATAAGACAGCCGGTTTAATGACTAGCATAGATGCATTCGATCTTAGTCCTCAGGGCTGGCAACGCATTTGCAGTCTTAGGCTTGCGAATGTCTATGGGTCACAGTTTCCACTTACCATCAGGTGGCCTGTGTGCTCGTTTGCCTTCTCAATGCCATAAAAAAAAAAAATTTTTTTTGGCAATGTTGGTTTGGCGCTCCTAATCACAAACTCGGATTAGTCATTTGGCCAACATCATAAACAAGTCAGCAAAAAATCAGAACTAACAGATTTGACGCAAACTCATGATGTCTAATATAAAGTTACTGGAGTAAAAAGGTATTCAATAGTTGCACTACAATATAGGGCTTTTTCAAAAGGGCGTCATTAAATTTCTTGTAACAACCAGAGACCAGCAACTCACTGGATTCCACTAGACGCCTCTGGTGTCAAATGTCATAGGTGGCAATACACACTTCATTGAAGGTTGATTTTAAAACATTTTCTTTCTTCATATTGTACATTCCGGGGTGAAGCCTGACAAGTACCTAGTATGAAATGTCAATACTATTTATCGAGTTTTATCCATGGACCCTTGTTCATATTTGTATAGGATGGATGTGGGCAAAAAATGTTGGGGAAATCAATAACACTAACTTATTTTAGTGTAAGGCATAAAATCTCACTAATGAATGTAATTTTTTCTGTGTGTATATGTATAACATTGTCACTCCCTCAAGCTGAAACAGCTGTACTGATTTAGACAAAAATTGGAATGGAAATAGCTTATTAACACATAGGCTTTATAGTGGAAAATTAAAAGTTCCTGAATAGTTGCAGTGTAATAAAAAAAACCAGTTAGTTGTAGTGCAATAAAAAAAACTTCTTTCCAAAATGAAATCTGTTTCCAGTTACAAGCTTTTCAGAAACATGTCCCAGTGCGAGTATGAGCTAGGCTGTCTCTAGTTAATGATAGCAATGGTAATGTGTAGACTGCTCAAGACGTCATTAAATTTGTCCATTTTATGGTCTTTAGTCTTAAGTTGACCACAGATGTAATAATATGTTTATTTCCTGCTAAAATAAGTAATATGAATCAATGTGTCTAATAAATAGTAAGACAAATATATCACATAAACCCACATAGCATATAAAATACCCTTAATTTCGGTGGCTTCAAGAACTGTGAACTATTATTTGTACAGTGTAAACATTGGCCGCAATGCCTTTTGATCGTGTCAATGAAGTATTAATACAACTCAAAAATAAAACCCAGTTGAAAATTATAGAAGCATAACACTGACCAGTGATTTGTTACATAGCTAGCAGGAATCGTGATTTCTTCAGAGCTTTAAATAGTTGTTGTTTTTTCATATTAGTTAAGCTGACTAATCAGGTCGATCGTGGGTTGGATTGAAATCGTTCTTACAATCATTATAAAACTAAAAACTCTTACCAGTCTTTTATTTGTAGGGCAGCTCAATGCATGGCACGACTTAAAACGGAAAAAACATTGTCTTTATTTAAATAATAATAGAATAAGAAGTTATTTCCATTCTGCACGAAGACGGACAGACAAAACAGATAAAATAGTGAGTAAGTGTGACACACATATTAGGGTTACCAGTCAATCAGCTATCAGCTCTAACAATAATTCGGTAGGCAACTCCGCAACTCGGAAAAGCAACAGATAAGTTATAAACATCGGAATGGTATCGGACTTTCAATGTTGTGAAAGTAAAGTGTTCCAACATCTTACTCTTCTTAAAAATTGTTTTTTCCACGAAAATTATGGTTTCCTTCACTGAGATTAACAAAATCTTTTGTTTTATATATTATTATTATTAAAAATATTCTTGACCATGGATGCTAGTGTAGCTGCGTGAGGAGTGCCTTTAAATTTAGCACTCCATGTTGGTAGCTAATCGATTTATTGGTGTTGGGTTGGTCACAAAATCTCGACCAATAACAATATTACGGGCCTTTCTTCGAAGAGAACATGGCCGACATTTTGGTCTTGCTGTCATGAAGATTTTTCAGTGGCAAATTTTACCTTTGTAATTCTTCATGCACGGTTTTAAGTTCCAAAAACGTTTTATTTTTTAATTGAATAGACGGTGTTTAGTGTAAGCTATTTTATTTTTTATAAAAAATGGCAGCTGATCGGGAGATTGCTGCTGAAGACAGCATACGAGTCGTGTGCCGATTTCGACCATTGAATGACTCTGAGGAAAAAGCTGGTTCTAAATTCATTGTAAAATTTCCTTCGGGACAAGACGATAATTGTATTTCAATCGGGGTAAGTAAACTGCTTGGAAGACTTCTCGCGAGTTTTGTTTCATCGCCCTAAATTAGATCATGATGACTAATACATTACGACTCGTTCACCAGCTACGAAATGGCCTTTCTTTTTCATTCCGCTTCGGTAGTTATGATTACAATCACGAATTTCCAAGAATTTTGCTGAAATCGAATCATATTAGTCTTACGTCTTTGTTTTGGTAAAAATCGATACAAATATTTCCGACCTTGACCTCTGAATTTTTTTTTTTGAATAATTACCTATTACTTTAGCAGTCTAGTCTTTTTTGTTTACTTTGGTCTGAGAAAGATTTCAATGATTACAATCTTGTTTTGGTAATTACAAATTTTTAGGTACTTTTATAGATGTGTTAATTTGTGTATTGCTGTTAGGATTCAATTACTACTATAGAATTGGCTTTAACAGAGTTTAAAAAAATATATGAAGCTTAATTGAGACTTACTAGAATAGAAGTTTATTATCTAAAGTATTTTATTTAATACTTTTCTACACATGCAATACATTTAATATCATACTTTGTTGGGTATAAATTATTATGTTTGAGATTCTTCCACTTATCATTATAATACCTTCCAAGAAAAAAATTCTAATACGAAAATATATGAGCATGGATTAGTGGCTATGCCTATGAGTAGTCTACTAACTTATTATACTTTGGAAATTTGATCATTTTATTGACAAATTAATAGTTGTAATAGTTTTTATTTCCATCAGATTATTTGATTACTTGATTTATTTTGAAAACATTGGCCTTGTAACAATTTTTACTATTTATTTGGTAAGAAAGTGTAAAGTTTTAGATACCCACAAAATATGACAAGGTAAAAAAAATGCTACCTAGTTTTTGCTGAACTTGTTTGAACCCAACATGGCAAGAAGCCAGCCTTCTGCCCAAATCTGTGTCATTTCAATGTTCATTTAGTTGGTTTATTTTAACACAATGACAATTAAGGGGATAATATTGGTACTATTTATAGAATATCTGGTAACACAAAAGTCATTTAGAGAAATTGGTTTGAATTAAATTAGTTATCATTTCTGCAAAATATGAATAAAGATGTAAACAGTGATGTAACTGGTAATAAATACTATTAATTAAAAGCACAAGGACACTATAGGTCTATTTTAAAAAAGTCCGAGTTCAAGCTTAATTATAATATTATTTCGTATGACTGTGGTCCCAAACAAAAAACATTTGGTCTCTAATAAAAGTCAATTAAGACTAGAATCTAAAGTGCATAAGAGTGAGCAAGAAAGGAGTATAGACCTTTTGTATTGAACTTTTTCATGGATTTGAGCATAGCCCTGCTTTTCCTGAACTGGGTGCTCCATATACCAATTTTTTTATCTATCTATCATATTTTATTTTAAACATTAATTTTAGGGTAAAGTGTACTTGTTTGACAAAGTATTTAAGCCAAATGCAACTCAAGAAAAGGTCTACAATGAAGCAGCCAAAAGTATTGTCTCTGACGTACTGGCTGGTTACAACGGCACTATATTTGCTTATGGACAAACAAGTTCTGGAAAGACTCATACTATGGAAGGTGTCATAGGTAAGGCTATCAACCTATGTTATGATTTAAATCAAAGTTATAAATAACATATGTTGAGTATTATCATGATGATGGTGAATTACAGGTGATCCAGGGAAACAGGGTATTATTCCACGGATAGTCAATGACATATTCAACCACATCTATGCTATGGAAGAAAATCTGGAATTCCACATAAAAGTCTCATATTTTGAAATTTACATGGACAAAATCAGAGACTTACTAGATGGTAACATTATATTTTTTTATTTCTGGTTGGTATATTCATATCCAGTATGGACTATTGTTATATTTACCTTATTTATTCTAGTGTCAAAGGTAAACCTTAGTGTTCATGAGGACAAAAATAGGGTTCCATTTGTGAAAGGAGCTACAGAACGGTTTGTGTCAAGTCCTGAAGAAGTTTTTGAAGTGATTGAGGAAGGAAAATCAAATAGACACATTGCTGTCACAAGTAAGTTCAACATTTAATTGAATAAATACAAAAACATTGTGATTAATTCTATTTTTAAAGATTTTCTTAATTTTCAGACATGAATGAACATTCATCAAGATCTCATTCAGTATTTCTCATTAATGTAAAACAGGAGAACTTGGAAAATCAAAAAAAGCTTTCTGGAAAGTTGTATCTTGTTGACTTGGCTGGATCTGAAAAGGTATAATATATTTAAAAAAAATAAGATTTATGACAGCCATTATCGAGGTGTTTTACTTATGTCTTTTTTGTTTTTACTTTGTTTTAGGTATCTAAAACTGGTGCCGAAGGAACTGTACTTGATGAAGCTAAAAACATTAACAAATCTCTGTCAGCCTTGGGTAATGTTATCTCAGCATTAGCTGATGGAAACAAATCACACATCCCATACAGAGATTCAAAACTGACACGTATCTTACAAGAATCACTTGGTGGTAATGCCAGAACTACTATTGTCATTTGCTGTTCCCCAGCTTCATTCAACGAGAGTGAAACCAAGAGCACACTTGATTTTGGTAAAAGGTAATGTTGTCAGTGAAACTGCTTTAATTCAAGTATTCTTCATAAATTAAGGCTACACACTGCAAACACAGACCAACCCGTGACGCACGACGATTACTGTTATTGTGTTTTCTATTTGTATATTGTGTTATTTATTTTCTGTTAGAAGGATTATTACCATTTAAAAAATACTCAATATTGTTAGACTGCTGTCAACAGAGGCCTAGTATACAAATTTGACAACTAAAGTATAAAAATAAAACATACATAGTAAAAGTTCTCCAGTACTATTCGGTTTTATTCAAATTCAAATTCAAATTCAAATTTTTATTTCAGACAGATGTCCATATAGTGTTAGTTATAAAAGTCTTATAAAACTATGTTAGTAGGTAATACAGGAGGGGGTATATTAAAAAATCCTATATATATTAGTTCTGGACTCCATATGAATGGAGTCCCAATGGGCTAGGAAAACACTGTCAGGCGAGGCCCAGACAAGCTGCAGGATGCTGTTGGGACTGTCCCGTACGCGACACCACGCCGACGTAGCCCGCTTCCGCATCACAGCGCCAAAACTATCAATCCGCGCCTCTGCGAACATTCCAGAAGCGCTACAAAAACGGGGCAAGCCCATCAGCATCCTGAAACTGTTGTTGTATTGGACACGCAGGGCATTCAGTGTCTTTTTAGAGCAATTAGCCCACAGGCTGCACGTATAGAAGGTCTGACAAAACGCTCTAAAAAGAGTCGTCTTGACGTTCCTATCACAACGCGCAAACCTGCGGGACAACATATTTGACCGCACCGCCAATGCCCTGCGTTCCCTCTCAACATCAACGTCGTCCCTGAGATCGTCAGTGACCCAGTGCCCCAGGTACTTAAACCGAGTTACTCTCTTAAGAGGAGCTCCACACAGATGGACCGTTGGTATCGTATTTATTCCTTTGTTACCGCCTTTAAAAACCATCAGCTCACTCTTGCTCGCGTTGTACCTTAGGCCATGGGCCACCGCATAGTTCTCGCATACACGAATAAGCCTGACAAGGGCACTGATCGCCGGGCACAGCAGCACCATATCATCCGCGTAGCTGATATTATTTATGGTTACCCCCCCGATCGAGCATCCGATACCGGTACTGCTGAGCCGGGCAATCAGTTCGTCCATGTACAGGTTGAAAAGTCTAGGCGAGCTTAACCCCCCCTGCCTTACCCCACATTCCAACCTGTACACGTCCGAGTGCGAACCAGCCCATCTCACCTGATTAGTCTGATTTCCGTATAACTCTTCTTGTTCATGAAAAAAGATGGCCACTATTTTAACACACTTCTAAATTAGCTTAACTTGTCATTAACTGTATAATAAAATCTTTGTCATCTATTTAACCTACTTCTTCTTATCCTATTTATATGAATTTATGGTATTATGTTAAATCTGGTTGACAATACAATCATAATATGATGTCATCAAGCTGATCTCATGATGGAACCAGCAGGTGGATAGTGCAATTCTACAATGGCTGCTAGTAAAACCTTTGTTTGGGCTTTTTTGATTTGTTTTGAAGAGTCCCATACATTACATTTAGTGATTCATCACTAAATGTAATAATAATATGTATATATATTAAGTGGCTACTAATAAACTCGAGATTGGGGTCATTTAAGTAGTTGTTTTAATTGATTTTTAATATAATATAAATTATGTTTATTATGATTCCATAGATCCTTTGATGTATGATTAAGTGCAAGTTTTATCTAAGGTGCTTCTTTCATGTGTAACCCTAACATTAGCTGGAAAGATAGACGAAAATACTTGTACTTGGTGTAATTCTTGAAGTAAACAGTTTGTATAAATACATAAGAAAACATTTCAACCAGTAATAAGGGTACCTATCACAGTTAATCCGGCGTATGGTTGGCAAAGTCCTAATTAAAATGTACATTTTCAGGGCCAAGACTGTTAAGAATGTGGTTTGTGTCAATGAGGAGCTCACTGCTGAGGAATGGAAACGTCGTTACGAAAGAGAGAAGGAGAAGGTGGCTAGGCTAAAGGGCAAGGTTAGACATTATGATTAATCAAAAATGTTTATATTGGTTGGTCAAGTGGTATCTAATTAGGTTTTTAACATTATTCAGGTTGAAAAATTGGAATTGGAATTGAGCCGGTGGCGCTCAGGCGAGACGGTGCGGCCTGAAGAGCAGGTGAACTTGCAGGAGCTTGACGCGGTCACTCCCGTGACCTCATTCATTGAAGAGAAACCTGCAGCACCAGTAAGTAATCTTTTTAGTCCTTAGAAGTGTGACAAAATATTTCTGGAAAGTTACGTCATAATCCTCTTCATCGTTTTATAGCAGTAATCCATGAAGTAATAGTACAGCTAAGGAAATTCTGTTTATTTTGTTTAACCTTTTGAACGCCACAATCATCTAGCTGAAAGTCGTACCACAGAAGCCACGAGATTAAAAGAAACTTTGTTTCGTATGAATTAAGTTGAGCATAGCTAACACGAAAAATCGATCTGTCAAGTTTCATCTTCGGGGATTAAAAATACATAAGGTGTGACTGTGCTCATTGACAGTTAATATGCGATCACTTATACCATGAGGTAACCCTCAATTCAGCCTATAACTACTATAAAGGTCCAGAGCTGTCGTACCTATAACGCCACCGACCTATTAAGTTGTCACTCTCGACGACGCGCTTGCCTAGTTGGTACTAACCCTGCCTACGAAGCTTGCGGTCCTGTTTTCAAACCCTGGCAGATTTTTGTATGATTTGCAAGAACATTCGTTCCTCAGTCATGGATGTTTTCTATGTATGTACACACATCAAAAAAGTCAAAAATACTTGACAAATTTGATGTTTTGACTCAGTAGTAATATAGGCATAATGAAATGTTCAAAACTATCTAGGGATGAAAAAAATCCCTAGGCACTTTTGATGTGTGTATATATATATTTCTCTATATAAGTATTTATATCGTTTTCTAGTACCCATAATACAAGCCTAGAGCTTAGTTTGGGATTAGATCCATTGGTGTGTCATTGTCCCCTGATATTTATTTATACAGTGAGAAACGCAAGAAAGATAGGCTGCTTTGTTCATACATGTTCGATGCTTACTAGTACACTATCTTACAGCCGGTGCCAGTAGCCGTTTCTAGTGCGGTAGACGATGCGTCTATGCCAGGCAAGATGGAGGCTCTTTACCAACAGCTGGATGACAAAGATGAGGAGATCAACCAACAGTCTCAGTTGGTGGAGAAACTTAAGGATCAAATGATGGAACAAGAGGAACTCATTGCTTGCACAAGGTAACCAAAGGAATAAAAAAATAGAATTAGTTAAATAATTTACTAATGACAATGAATATATTAAACTTCAATTTCCAGGCGCGACTATGAAGCTCTACAGGGAGATATGAACCGCATACAACAGGAGAACGAGGCCGCCAAGGAGGAGGTGAAGGAGGTTCTCCAGGCGTTGGAAGAACTCGCCGTCAACTACGACCAGAAGTCGCAGGAAGTTGACAGCAAGAGCCGCGAGTGCGACCAGGTCTCCGAGGAGCTACAGACCAAACAGGTTACAATCTTTTCTGGGACAAGATTTTTTATACAGTGTTATTTATGACTAGCTGTTGCTCGCCACTCCCTTCGACAACAAGTGAGTTATAAAGTAACAATAAATACAAAAGATTTATTGCACAATTTAGAGGTTTGAATCGGCATAAATGTATTGATGCTTTCATTCACAGGGTATAGTTATTAATCAGATATCTGTAACAGGCTGCGCTATCGAGCGCGACCGCAGAGCTGCAGCAGTTGCGTGATATGTCCGCGCACCAGCGTAAGCGCATCGCGGAGCTCCTGTCCAACCTGCTGCGGGACCTGGCCGAGATCGGCGCGGCCGTGGGCGGCTCCGAACTGGACTTCAAGCTCAACGTCGACACCGTCGGCAAACTCGAAGAGGAGTTCACCGTGGCACGCCTGCACATTAGCAAGATGAAGAGCGAGGTCAAGAATATCGTACAGCGCTGCCACTCGCTCGAGACCGCCAACATCGACGCTAATCAGAAGGTAGGGTACACTTATTTATTCATATGCAAAGTATCACTGCAAGGGAAAGACGTTACCTATCTGTTTGCTACAGCTACTACATTTCATCACTAAACAATTATTATTTGTCTTTGACATAAGAATCTTAATCTATTTATTTATGTTACTGAAACTAAAAGCTGTTGTGTCAAATTAATCTATGTATGTATATTATTAAATATCAACTTGATAATCTGATAAGAAGGCTAAATAAATTTATTTCATAATTTTTTTGCAGATCGAAGAGTATGAACGTTCTCTGGGTGAATGTCGCCTGCTGATTTCGCAGCACGAGGCGCGTTGCGCTTCGCTGGCGGAGTCCATGCGGGAGGCCGAGAACAAGAAGCGACAGCTCGAAGAGGCCGCGGACGCTCTGCGAGAGGAGTGTGCTCGTTTGCAGGTGAGATTTGAAACGTGCTTCTCAATGAGATAGACTAAACTTTAAAACATGGCTCGGAACTGGATGACGATGCAATAACATGGAACCAAAAAAAAAGTTAACATTCAATAATTGTATAGTCGTGAAGTATAATAAGTGGTGTTGGTCGGTTGCAGGCGGCGGAGCGGGTGCAGCAGGCGGCGGCCGAGCAGCGCGCCGACACGCAGGTGCGCGGCGCGCTCGAGGCGCAGCTGGAGCAGCTCCGCGCCGCGCACGCCACGCAGCTGTCCGCGCTGCGCGACGAGCTCGCCATGGTGCTGCGCAACCACCAGGACCTCAAGGAGTTAGTACCCGGCCGCGGAACGGAAACTACGCCTATACTTTCTGACCTAAATTAATCTGGTGCAAAAATGTTACATCCAATTTTGAAGAATGTACGGGTCGACTGCGAAGCTTTACGAACACGACACACCGCACTGGTACTACTGTGACTGTAATTCACTGTCTTATGTTTCTCATAACTTAAACTTATAGTCACAGAGTTACTAACGTCGTGTTTAATTTCGTAGCAGTTTTCCCGGTGCATTGGCCGTATTTTAGATTGAACAGGTGTAACGGTGTTGTGAATCGGTCTATATTGTTATTATAGGTTACATAACTCGTGCGTGACGAGCGGTGTTTGAAGGTCACTGACACACGTGTTTTTTTGCAGCACGTACCAGGAACTGACTCTCGCGCGGCAGCAGCTGCAGGACGACTACGAGAAGCTGAAGCGCGAAGAGACCGACAAGTCTGCCAAACTCAAGGAGCTCATGTTAGTGTCCTCCCCGCGTCGTACGCTCGACAAGGCGGCCAAGGAAGTCGCCAATCAGCAGATGTTGCTCAAAGACGACCTCGATCCTTTCCGGGATTACATCGTGTCCCCTAAGAAAGAGAGGCTAGGTTTCGGATACGCCATGGGCCTCGAGAAGGCCGCGGCGACAGAGGAAAAGTCGCTCTCGGCAATCCCTAAACCCTACATCCGCCATTCCTGCAATATCCACCCGCTCCAGCTGCATTTACTAATTTCCGTTACGATGATTCTCCTCACCCATCGCTATCCTCAAATAGTCGTCTTGATTTAAGCTTGTCCGGCTGCATCTCTGTGATATTTGACATGGATCTCTGTACACGTAGGACAACATCAGTTGCAGTGCCTTTTTTAGTTCCTTGGTTGATAACAGCCCGGGGATGCTAACTGTTGTGTTTCAGCGATCCATGGTTTTTTTAAAGTATTCATTTGACGCTTTTGTACATTTAACTGGTTTATATTAGTTATCTGTAAGGAAAATTTAAGAATTATACCTACGGATAAGTAATATTAGCCAGTATTGTGACTTATTTAGTTACCACTTTATAGATGTGGTATGTTAGTTTAAGATAACATACATACATTATTTTTTACAACTTTATATGCTTCGCTTCTCAGAGTTGTTGTGGTGCTAGTCGATAAAGCATTTATTTTTTACTAGTCACAAACTACAAATAAGTAGAAAATATTTATCTCTATGAGTAAGAAAAGAGTATTTGAAATGTAATGTTGAGGTAGTTTCATTCTTAGCATGTTTGGTATTGTCATGTGCATGTCGTGTTGAAACAGGTTGATCGTTACGTAATGTTACTGAGACTCCTTTATATGCCCACTGTAATGTAAAACTACTTCGGTAAAACGCTCGTAGATATCTCGTGTGGCCCGTTTCAAGAATGTTTTAAATGTTGGTGTTTTTGCGTTTCACTTGATGAGGGTTGCACTTCCTTGTTATTAGTTTTCTAATGAAGTGAGTCATAAGTACGTTATTAGAATATGCGAAGTTGTTTCTTTTTTTACAAGTTTTTCGAGGGTGTGACGAAGCACAATTTTTAATGGCAGGTTATACTTAGTCGAAATATGTAACTATATATTAAAAACTACAAACCATTATCAGTATGGAAATACTAGTGTAAATAAAATTAAATGTATAGAGAGGGTGAGGACATATTTTTATCAAATATTTTTATATGCTACATTGTAGTAGCTACTACAATAAATCAACATGTTCATATTAGTTACCATTTGTTGGCTACTTCAAGAGATTCTTTCAAATTAGATAATTAGTAAATATCTTGCAATAAGTATCCTAGTTAGGTAATAAGGAAACGTTAAGTAGGTATTAACGGCAATACATTTTTACGATAACTAGAAGTATTGGTAGGCCATTCCAAAGTTAGCATTTATTTCGAGGCGCATTTAATTATGGCTTTAATTTAATCATTCCCATGATATCAACATTTTTGCTTTTATCCTGCCGCTCACCTTTGCACGACCGACGATTCAGTTAATTTGTCACATGCGGTATACATTTTTTTATAAAATTCTATCGTCATTATCTTTTGTCCTCTTGTCCATATCACACCCTTAGTCTATGTGCACTCAAATGCCGAAGAGTGATTGTTCCCTCAATTCCGTCATACTGGATTTTGTGCAAATAGAAAATAAGTATTTTCACTGCCAAGGGAATTGACAGTTGTTTAGAAAACCTCAGTCAGTTTTTCAAATAAAACTGAAAATAATTAATGGTGGCACAACGGTAAACAAAATGACCTTTTTTCAAGTAGTCTGATATTAGTATCACTTACTATTTGCACGAAGTCTCTTAGTATCACTGTCTCTTGTGTAGTACCTGCAGAATAGTATTTAGGGTGTGAATTGTTAGTGTAGTCGATGTAAGTACAAAGTAGACTTAGAATGCAGTCCTGTTGCAACGCCTTCTGCTTTTTATACAATTTTGAGTTGTCATTTTATTCCGCACGTATCCCATTCATATTCATTATGCCGGGAGCGGGCACAATCCGAAACGGTCGTTCTCAGAGCACGGAGATGGGATGTATATGGATGGGTCGTGCTCCGTGATATGACAACTCAATCGCAACTGTTTGCAGGTAACTCCGCAATGGCAATTTGGTAAAGCTTTGTTTTCATTAGTTTAGTGAGTAATTATTTGTGTTTGGCTACAGCCAAAGCGTGGAGAGGCGTGAGCAGGCGAGAGCCGACCTCAAGGGCTTGGAGGACACCGTGGCCAAGGAGCTGCAGACGCTGCACAACCTGCGCAAGCTCTTCGTCCAGGACCTACAGGCGAGTCATCTACGCACAGTTTTCTCTTCCATACACTGAACTCTTAGCTAAATTGCAACCGTTTCTAAACTGAATCATAATTACACAGGCAAGAATTAAGAAATCGATTAACTCTGAAGAGGGTGCCGAAGAAGAAGGCGGTTCGCTTGCCCAAAAGCAGAAGATCTCATTCCTTGAAAATAACCTCGAGCAGTTGACTAAAGTGCACAAACAGTTGGTGCGCGATAACGCCGACCTGCGCTGCGAGCTGCCCAAGCTAGAGAAGCGTCTCCGAGCTACCATGGAGCGAGTCAAAGCGCTCGAGACCGCTTTGAAGGTAAACCACGAGGCCCCTGTATTTTCTTGTCAAATTAGTATTCGCTAAGCTTAACTTCACTTTTCAAATTATATTTGCAGGAGGCTAAGGAGGGAGCCATGCGCGACCGCAAGAGATACCAATTCGAAGTGGATAGGATTAAAGAAGCCGTTCGCGCTAAGAATCTCGCTCGGCGAGGCCCACAGGCTCAGATCGGTAGGTGTCTTATATTCTATAGATACGTCCATAACCTTAAAAAAATAACCATAACCATAAAGTAAAAAATGGTACAGCTGACAGCCGACCATATCGTTATGTATGTCCTAACCTCTACAATGTAACGCGTCCCGCAGCCAAACCGATCCGTGCCGGCGGCGGGCACCTGGTGGGCGGCGGCGCGCCCGGCGCCGTGCGGCCCGCGCCCGCGCAGGACATCAAGCGGAAGTCCATCATCGTGGGCGGACGAGGTTAGTTAATACATATTTTACTTGACTAATCACTCTTCTAGAATCAAGTATGTGGTAAAGTTATTTCATCTTATACTTGTCAATGTCTAAATTGATTTGCTAATGTTTGCATAATTATTTGTAACGAGTTAACTGCGACCGGTCTCACAGTCACTTCGTATCTGCTAACCAGAAATATCGGACATTGAACATCCAGATCGGAACATTGTCCTCGTATAGTTTTTGCATGCAAAGTAGACAAAGTCTTGAGCCGCTTAGAATAAATAAATAAACCCCAATGTTTGTTAAATAAGCTAGAATACACAGATGGCGGTCGAAACTTAACTATGGTTTTTATTTCAGATGAAAGTTGAAGAGCTAGCTGCGATTGGTCATAGAGAATTTAAATGGAACTTCATAGGTGTACCTAACTCACGGCAAAAATCATTCTTCAAAGCGTTATATCCATTATATTATAAATACGTGTTAATGCCTAATTTTAAACTGCAACTGAAAAATGAAAATAACTAGGTAGTTCTAATAAGCTTGAATGTTTTGGGCATCTATATAATTAATGTCCGTGCACATGGAGTAGACGGTATAGCTTTTTGCTAATATTAGACAGGCTACTTGAGGTTCGATAATCTATTATTGTTAGGTACTCCTGCAAAAGTATTACGATATAATCAAATCCGAAGCTTAAACGGTTGATGTTGCTTTTTATATTCAAGATAAAATGATATTTTTATGAAATGACAAAAAGTATTAAATTTAGCTTGTTAAATTCTTCTGGAGCGCTGGTTGCATTGCATCCTAAATTAAATGTCCTTAGAAGAATGGTTCCTTGGGAAGAAATGCGGCCGAGTTTAAAGTACGTTAATATGAGCAGTACAAAGACATACCGAGCCAGTTACCAAACATTCTGGGATCACTGAGACTGCTCCCATTTCTTTCCCATTGGGTCAATCAGATGGTTTCTAAGATGCGATAAGTTATTAAGTTTAAGATTCGCTGTGAAATAATTGCAGACCTGCATATGCTGCCGCACAAATAAAACGAAAATACAAAAAAATCTTAATAATAAGTGTCTGTTGCGGTTGCTGTAAAACGTGTGGTGGCAAATGCATACCAGTGTGCATCTTCAATGTCTAGTTGTAGATTAGGCTTCATCGATATATATATTTTTATATATTGTGATAAGCGTTGATATGCCGACGAGCGAGCATTTATTTAATTAAACTGAAAGATACGGCACGTTCGATAGGTGTCATGGGTGATAACGAGAGAACTCGAAATAGAAACTGGTTGAGAAAGGAACAGAGGGCGGGTATCGGGCGGAGACGTATGCGGGTGCCTGGGCGACTTGCTGCGGCTAGCAAGTTCTCAGCTCGCAGGCACGGGCTGCGGCGCCAGAAGGATTCATATTATAAATTTAGTGAGTGATTTTTGTATTCCGTCCGGGAATACGAAAATCTCATTCAACTAATTACAATTTTGCTCTGGATTCTAGTATTACATATAAAATATTTACCAATCGCGTAGTAGAAGCACTTATAGAAGAGTTCTTGCATAAATTAGTGTAAGTCTGTTATCATTCATTATCACCTTTCGCTTAGCTCTCATCGCGCGCCATTTTCACGTTTGCTTGTGATCTGTGATTTTTAGCGCATAATAATGATGACCCCGTCTGCTGAAGGTCTCAGTGGTTATTTTAGTTACTTAGTCTCTAAACGGGACGTGAACGATTCAATGTGCAATAACCCTCGGCACGACAAACGAGTTAGTAAAAAAATGTGTTATTTTATTAAATTACCCGGAAAAGAATTGGTTAAAGTTCTCTATTTGCTTTTAGGACGCATCCGCTTCATCTAGATCTGTAACTTAAGTAAGTACTTATGAGGTATATAAACGCGTGAATAGGGGCCAGCTGACGACGCCTGTCGCCGGGCTGCCGGCCGCGTCGCGTGCTATGAGGAGTTCTGGAACTACGTCTACGAAACTTCAGAAACCAAAGATAAATCACACTATTTAGATTTATTCATTGAGATTATTTGCCAGTTGAAATTCAATAATTTATTTCCCGAATTACTCAATGGTTCCAAAACTCCTTATTTACTTGCAATATGATATGATATAGGTGTAAAGTTATAGTAAATTATTTCACAATTAAGTTAGGTTCTCGATTTTATTATTCTTATTTATTGTTTCATGAACCAAAATTCTCGTTTTTTTTCACTTTTAAAGTGTTGTACGCTTTTTTACATACCTCTATTTACATAATTTTAACAATCATGATCAAATATATATATTTTTTCATTAGAAAAAGGGGATGTAAGCAAAGATGCATTCCACAAGGAAACGCAGTTTGTGTCTTTGTCGATCTTAAGTTTAGATTGTTTTGTTTGTTAAAGTGTAGGTACATAAGAGGCTATCCTCGGTTACACGCGCCTGTTAGCAAGAACGGTCGCGCCGAGCCCGCGGCTCGCAGACAAACCGACAGGCTTGCCTTTGCACCAAGTGATTTAGTTTGTATTGACATCTTTTGTATGATGTATTTAATATACAGAAAATTCTCGAAAGGAGCGTTTTCTTGATTTTTATTTATTATAAAAATAAAATTATGAATTTAATTTGCTAGTAAGTTTTTTATTTCAATCGTGCAGTCAATATTAGACGTGTTGCAGCAGACAAAGCATTGCGCTTGATACTGACTGCAGGACCCCTCCCCTGGGTTATTCCTATTAGTCGGCTAAAGACACTTGATACACTGCATTTTTAAGAGTTAGATGTCAACAGGTACTTTATGTTTAAGACAATCACAGATTTTTGGAAAATCGTGTTCTTTTTAGTTTTCAACTGTGCTTATCCACTGAAGAATACAAATCCATTGTGTAGTTAACCACAAATTAGGATAATGAGCTCGCAGTAAAAGCGGATTATAAGGGTGCCCCTTGAAATCTCGACAAACTTTTCATCGAAAACGATTCATAGAATATTTAGTATAAATATTATCTCTTGTAGTATTATGGCTTCATCGACAATTCATTATAAATTAAAACAATTATTAGAACAACGGTACAAAGATTTTTAAATGCTTAAAAATACATTTGATGAACTATTCAAGAGACAGAACAACTCAATGTAATTACTATTACTAAAAACGGTTTAGTCCACTTTCACAACTAAGATTTCATAACTGGTTATGAATAAGGATTTTTTTTCACTGTTTCATAACCAGTTATGAAACAAGACTTTTTTTTCCATTTTCATAACCAGAAACTAGGTAGGTTTAGGTTATGTTAGTTTTGCAGCAGGCCCGGAGGGCCAAACCACCCAGAAATAGGAGCTCCGCGTTAGCGGAGCTCCGTCGACACTGTCCAATTGATATGAAATAAGAGTCGTATAAGAGTGGTACCTAGTTTCTGGTTATGAAAATGGAAAAAAAGTCTTGTTTCATAACTGGTTATGAAACAGTGAAAAAAAATCCTTATTCATAACCAGTTATGAAACCTTGGTTATGAACGTGGAAAAAGGGCTAAAAACTAGTTTGAATTGCAACACATTGATATGTAAACAGAAGTTTGTTATGCGACAGAGTACAAATAGGTGCGACGACGAGCGAAGCGGGAGGAGTGCGTTAGGTGAACTGCGACCTAACAGCGCGTCAGAACCGATTTGTTTTATTCCAAAATAATATATTGGATAATAAAGTATGAAATAAAAATCTGTCGCATAAAGTATCTAGTTAATAATATTTATAAACATTAAAAATTGGTGTTTTAAAATACTTACATCATTTAATTGTTCGATGTAAAGAAAATTCGATCAAATAAAAATAAGCGAAACGTTGACTTTGAACTAAAATTCGATTACACGTGTGTCGATGTTTCAAGGGTAAACCGTGAGTGTCATAATTATATTATTTAGGTATTTATATTAACCCAAAAAAAAAATGTTATTGCTCAACGAAGTGGGCACAGGAACTGCTAGTATTTACTAAAGGGCCTTAGTTTACTGAGAAATATTCAGCGGCTTACCAAGAGTTTCTTCTTTTTATATGGTCCACCGCTATATTCCGCAGTGATTTCGCCATGCGTTTACATTTTTTATATTTTCACATTATAAACAAATTTCTAAAATTGACATACTTTTCGTTAAATCAAATTGGCTTGAACTTGGATTTTCTTTCTTGAGTTTGATCTATAAATTTCATTGGCACATACTTGTTTCCATAATTAAAGTAATTTAAATTTTTCTTTCGTCGCCCTGAGGACCCTGCCAAAAAACAATAAAAGCGCATTTTTTTTAAATTAATATTCATTGTTTCTCCTGCTCCAAAAAAATTACCGTCTAAATTCTCATTCTTTCTTCAGCCCTAGAAACAGTCGAAATTGGTCTATATTTACACCCTAATCACCCGAGTTAGATTCCGACGACTTGTTCGTGTCGGAAGTGAGGTAACTTTCTCCATCTTCATCTTTCTGCTGAGAGTGAGTCAACCCTTCTCCTTCCCCACCTTTCACAGCATCCGGACTGCCACCGGCCGCTAGAACCCCATTGTAATCCTCCCAGGTCTACCTCCTGAGGCGTCGCCGCTTGCCCGTCGCTTCATTGTCACCAGCACTACCCCGTGCTCCACCTCTCATGTTCGCCACATCATCCTTCACCCCAAGGGCGGAGCTCCTATTTCTGGGTGATTTGCCCTTCGTGCATCTGAAGATACCTAACGAACCTACCTACCTAGTTTTACAATCACAATTAGTATTTGCGGTGATCAAATCTAGGTGCACTTTTTGTACAGTAGGACAAGTATAGTAGGAACACGAGTGTGCATGTGGATTGAGTGAGCACCCTTCAGAAAAAAAAGATAAAATGCTGTTCATTTAGTAAAAGTTCTAAAACAATTGTAAAACTAATCTCTGAATTTGTAAAACCACAAATAAAAATAAAAAAACCTTTTACATGTGCTCACTCAGTTCTCACAATCTACCAACGAAATCAGTGAATGTATTCATTTAACATAAAATATTTATATACTAATATTTAGTAAAACCTATGCTAAATTACCTTTATAATTTGTAGATCACCTAGTTACGTATTTAAGGTTTTACAAATAATTTACTATGCTCACTCAATCCACACGTTTTCGAAAACCCGATTTCTGATAAAAAAACTGAAAATTTAAACTGCTAAATATGTGTATAGTTTAGTAAAATTAATATGGGAATTTGTAAAATACAAAACGAACCACTAACGTGGCAGGTTTTTGTATAATAAATTTTTGTGAGTGCTCACTCAGTCCACATATTTTAAGTAAGTAAAAAATGTAAATATCTTAAGATTCGTAGTATCACAGAAACTATAAACTAGTTCAACTTTTAGTAATTTTTTTTACTAAATATCCACCATCTAATATTTCATATTCGTTGTCTGTTTATAAAGATATTCAATTGTAATTTTTCTAATGTAAATATATCAATTAGGTTGACCACACTTCTATATTATGGTCATATATCCAAAATACAGGACATTTCTTCTTTTAAGGCTAAGGAAATTAACCGGTACAGCCACACATACACTTTAAATAAATTGATATATTTTATGAGATTTATCTTAATTTAATTGCGAGTATTGCGACAAGTGTACCTATAATATAATATATATAATAATAACTGTATAAATACATTTTTGAAGTCGGTTAAAATATTAAAGCCTTCCCCTAAGTGGAACAAATACTTTTCTGAAGACCGCATCAAAATTGGTTGAGCCAAACTCGAGATAATCGCGGACAAACACACATACATACAGGTCAAACTGAGAACCTTTTTTTTTGAGGTCGGTTAAATATACAACTTGGCATTACTAGCTCAAAAAACGAAATTTCACCTCGTCGAACCACTGAAAGATCAAAATGATGCTGTCCACACTAGCGATCGATCGGGAAAGGCAACCAACCTCTCGACGATCACAAGTCAACATTTAATTCTATTTTTATCAACATTTCTATTTCGAAATTTGTATAGGTAGGTATGGCAAAGACAAAAAACCGTTTTTGAAATGCATTTATGATCCGTATTATTGGCTAAAATAATATAAACTTTATGTGAAGTTTCTGGAATAGTAAACCATTACATAGACCATGTCATTATAGATATTATGTACTTACGTTATAGTCATCAGGAAAACTAATAACACCGATAACAGATTCATTGCATATATGAATAATATTTAATAATTCCAATTAAACTAACTGTATTTAAGATCGAGCTAATAAATATCAACCGCAACACAACTAATTTAGTTAGTTTTGACGCATATTGGTTTCCCGCCACGTATTTTTTCTTAATTTTCTTTTTTTTTGATTTTCAACATTGTTACGTTGGACTATGGTCACGCCCTTAATACCTAGTTGTAAATATTTGCATGAATTGTTTTTTTTACGAAAATGTATGCCCGTACTAGTCACAAAAATGTATTTATACAGTTATTATTATATATATTATATTATAGGTACACTTGTCGCAATACTCGCAATTAAATTAAGATAAATCTCATAAAATCTATCAATTTATTTAAAGTGTATGTGTGGCTGTACCGGTTAATTTCCTTAGCCTTAAAAGAAGAAATGTCCTGTATTTTGGATATATGACCATAATATAGAAGTGTGGTCAACCTAATTGATATATTTACATTAGAAAAATTACAATTGAATATCTTTATAAACAGACAACGAATATAAAATATTAGATGGTGGATATTTAGTAAAAAAAAATACTAAAAGTTGAACTAGTTTATAGTTTCTGTGATACTACGAATCTTAAGATATTTACATTTTTTACTTACTTAAAATATGTGGACTGAGTGAGCACTCACAAAAATTTATTATACAAAAACCTGCCACGTTAGTGGTTCGTTTTGTATTTTACAAATTCCCATATTAATTTTACTAAACTATACACATATTTAGCAGTTTAAATTTTCAGTTTTTTCATCAGAAATCGGGTTTTCGAAAACGTGTGGATTGAGTGAGCATAGTAAATTATTTGTAAAACCTTAAATACGTAACTAGGTGATCTACAAATTATAAAGGTAATTTAGCATAGGTTTTACTAAATATTAGTATATAAATATTTTATGTTAAATGAATACATTCACTGATTTCGTTGGTAGATTGTGAGAACTGAGTGAGCACATGTAAAAGGTTTTTTATTTTTTATTTGTGGTTTTACAAATACAGAGATTAGTTTTACAATTGTTTTAGAACTTTTACTAAATGAACAGCATTTTATCTTTTTTTTCTGAAGGGTGCTCACTCAATCCACACGCACACGGAACACGAGGAAGCAGTTCTAAAATAATCACAAAATAACCTTAAATACAAAATCAGTTTATACCTACTTGTTTATCGAGATAGTCTTTTGGTTGTAGTAACGGCGTCGGAAACCTGACAGCATGGTCCAACATGCTTTGCCGTCTTTTTATTTATCATTCATGTATATTGTATACGTTTTATTTATCATTCATGTTGCGATCTGTGGCGTTCTAAAGGTTAAATAAAACTTTTCACTACCTTACCTTTTACTAAGTTGTCGCTACACGACCGGACATCGACACCGCTTAACGATACCACTCCCATGACTAATTAGTATGGCAACGGTATCGATAAGTAAGTGGGGTCTAGCACCACGAGTCCAATCAAGGGATAAGGTACTAGAAGTCACAAACCGAAAATTAAAACTACAGTTGAATATTTGGAATACTTTATTTTCAAATATGCGAGGATATTTTAAACGTAAATAAATATGTAGTCATAATTAATTTAAGTTAGGTTTCTTAGAAGGAACCCAGATTTGAATTAACATACTCATATCTTTGCCTTTATTTATCCCAATCGTGGGTCGGCACAGCACGTTCTTTTCTTTCAAACAATCGTATCAACCATGATGCTTGTTTCTCATAGAACTCATCTCGGCTAGCATTTAGTTCAGAACCTAATAATAATGTATTTTAAACATGTCACCACTTTCTTACTTTCTAGTTTTACATACAAAACATTCTAAAGAACAAGTTTACTACCATTTTCAACTCTATTTGTAGCAGCTAAGGTTGAAAAGTGGTAAATGACTTTCTTGGTAAATTTTAAAATAATAATCTAGTAAGTAATATATATCCGATTGTGGTAGATACCTAATAAATAAAAATATCTTTTCATAATGTCATCAAAATCGTTAAGGATTTGTACAATACAACTCTTTGCAATTCGTTTATACTGACTAAAATATCACAGACATTCTTTGGGTGAATATTCGGCGTTTTAACCGCCGTCATTATTGTCTTCGCATATTATTCAAGATAAACTTTTTAATTGTCTTATGATTTTAAATGGAATTAATACTACCCCCGGGTCCGTTGACTTTGACATCAAAAGTTGCTGGTAATTATCATTGTTTTCGTCAATATATTGATGACAACAATGACGGTGGTTGAAACGCCCAAATATTCACCCCTTTATGAAACAAAACATCAATTAAAAATATTCCTATCCTGCCTGGGCTCGATCGCATAAGTCTATGGAAGAGCGTACAATTTAGTCAAATTGTTCACTTGTAAAGATTGGTGAGATAGAGTCCTGGTCATTGTCAACATTGCTCATCAATTTCTCCCAAGTCTATCCTAGAAGTTTATAAGATTTCAGTAAAGTTGGAGCAGTGCTATGTACAATCAACAAAAACAACCGTACGTTAATATTATTGGCTGAAGAAAAAAGGCGGCTGAAAAGTCCTTTAAATAATATTAGCAACCAATTACTGTTTCTACTTAAACACGTAAACAACTGTTTTGGGAATTGAACACTGCGCTGGCTGAACTTAACAATGACTAATGAAGGTGTATCACTTTAAACAGCATTATTATAGTGAATACTGACTGGGGTATTTAATATCTCCACCCATTTGACCATATTGGATAAATAATCGGACAGTTTGTATCGGTTGCATAGCACGGCACTTGCTCGGTTTAATAAGGATTGCCCGCACCAGGAATACCGCACTGTCCGAGGAATGGACTAATAACACTTCAACCAATTGGCCGTTGACGAAGTAAGAATAATAAGAATCTATCCTCCCAAGACCCGACCTTTAAAAAAGTTGTCATTAAGACCGAACTTCCTTTCTATAGAACAAAATGGTCATCATCATATCGTCCTGGCGGTTCTGAAGTGGGAGTGGTTAGTGTGGTTACTGCTCACCTAATGTCATAGTGAAGTATAACTATTTATTAGCATATATGACTGTACTTGTCTCACGAGTCATCTGACCAAAAATTATGTTAATATAGGTACTCTATCTATGGCTACAAACTGGGTCCATATTGGCTTCGCTAAAGTTTATCACCCGAAATTGATTTTCCTAACGATTTGTACTCCTAATGATCACTGCTCCTAAAAAATGTTTTCCTAAAAATTTCGTTCCTACAATTTATTTTACTATTAACGTAGCTCATAAAACTCATATCTCTTAAAATTTTAAGTGCTAATGTCACTGATGTAACTTTTTGTAAACTCCTATTTTTTTTTTAAATAACATTCTTAATCATATACTTTCCGAGTACAGGACTTTACGCAGGATTATTTTAAAGTTAAAGATGATCTGCTCTTTTATAAAAAAAAATAACCTCGAAGACGAAAGCGGGAGCGAAGCTCCCGCTTTCGTCTTCTAACCTATCCGCGATCCGAGTCGGTTTTGCCACTAAGTCCCTATTCCCTACTGCCTACGTAATGACGGACCCTTAGGATCTCAGTCACTATTAACTTTAGAGAAAAGTTTTTCAAGTAAAATGTGCTTATTTTAACGTATTCTATGTGGTAGAATTATAAAAAAATAGTGTCAATAAGACATCGCATTTATGTTGAGAAAATATAGGAAAACAAATAGTAGTATGATCGATGTTTATTGCAACGGACATTATGAAGTTGAATGATTAGGAATTCAGAGCGTTAGGAACAAAGTAGTTATGAGTAGTGATTATTAGGATGTAAATTATTAGGAACAACATTTTCGGATTTCCGATAATCGACATTAAAAATTTAGTTCAACTTTGGCGCACCCCTACAAACTCGTAACAATGGCGGGTAGTTGAATAAAAGACATAGTCTGAAGCAGAAAATGCTGAAGAAAATAAGCACCCGGACACATACTTAGTACATTTTTGGTTATAACAAATTAAAATGTGGAATTGAATTAAAATAAACAAAATAATCCGACGAAAATGGATTCGTTTTATATTTTATTCTATATGACCGAGTGTTCTTTAATATAATAAGAGCAAACATAATTATGGTTATATTTTTGTGATAGGTACTTATGATATCCTTTCTGTATTGTGAACGAAGTTTGTTCCGGCAAAATACATATATAATAGTGTAATATAACTTGGATTGTAAAGCAAAAATAATCCATACAAAATCCGATAACTATTTTTGAATATGTCGTAGATATTATGAAAATCTATACTTCTTTCGAATAGGTATTTAACTACTTAAATGTAAACAAAAAACCGGTCATCCGCATCGAGGATTCCGTATTTAAGATAATATGCTTGGTAACCGCAAAATAAAACACTAATTTTGTCATGGGCTTTATTTTCTATGCAATAAGCCTAAAGTCCGTTTTGACTACCCTAAATTTCAATACAGATTTCAAAGTGTTTTTTATATTTCTCAAAAACTGTAAATAATGAACACTTCGTTTTATTTTTTCCTTAAAATATGAGTACCTACGTATATATCTATACGTCGGATTTTTTCAGATTTATTAATTCATAAACTTCGAAGATAAGGGGAGGATTTTTTGTACATTTCAGGCCATAAAAAAATCACAGATATGTAAAAAAAATAGTTTTGAAATGTGCATATTGAGCCATTTCATATAACACCCCATTTGCTATAATATAAAACTACTTTCATGTTTCATTCTAGACCTCTTTTCAATTATTTATACACCGTGTTTTTTTTGATTTACGATAACTTTAAGGGAACGTTCTTTAGGTCAAACAAAGTAAATTTCCCGAAGACAGACAAATGATAAGTCTAACGGTTTTAAAGATATTTAATTTTTAAATTTAATCAGTTAATCACGTTAAACTAGTGTAAAAGGCTCTATGAATTGATAACAACAATTTTCTTTTAATACTTATGAGTAAAGAGTTTCCAATTGTTAGGTTTGTATACGCGTCAATCTAAAGTGACAATCTTGTACCTGTCAAGTGTTATCTTTACTTGTGTGTGTATGTCACGCCAACATAGACGTATTTGACACTGATTATTAGTTAACTCTAAAGGCCCTTTTAGAATGACCAAAGATAAAAGATTTCATTATTTTGTTCTAAACTGAAAAAAATGTTTTTTTTTGCAATATTTAAAAATCTAATCTACCAATTAGTTTCTATGGATATACCTAGTAATATGCCGAAGTTATCGTAAATCAAAAAAAACACGGTGTATAATTAATTTAATATTTTTTTACTAAAAACAGATGCGGGCAGGCAAGTTGTATAACTATGCCAAATTTCGAATTGATAGCATTAAATTTGTAGTAGCTGAGAAAACCTGCTGTGACATAGACAGACGGACAACAAAGTCTCACCATAAGGGTTCTTTTTTTACCATTTTGGTACGGAAGCCTAAAAACCACGTGACATAGTTGGTCAGCCAATAGGAGCCGAACAGTGATACGTCAAAGCTATACCAAACACCTTTGATTGGCTGTTGAACAGATAGTTGCGTTTCTACACGACATAAAAAGGTCAAATACGGCTTTTTCTGTACCAAAGATTTCCTTTGGCAGGATCCTGGGTTGGGTTCCTGTTTTTAAGAAAAGGAGCCACGCGCCGATTTTTCATGCAGGTGGGGGGGGAGGGTATTCCGCCCCGGCGATCTTTGAGGTTAATAACTGTTTAAGTTTAGGTAATCTATAATAATAACACAAGACATTTCAAAGAGAGACCACGAGACCCTCAAGATGAGGCTAAATTGGATCCAGTGGCATTCGGCAGGTAAATGAAGGAACACCTGGATCGCTTTTAAACTTTTTTATGTAAAAAATACCTTTGTTAACAAGTTATGGCGTAGTTATTTGATATTATTAAGTTAAATTTTCTTTGATATTATGGCATGGCACGAATTGGCCTTTAACGGAATGCATAACCATTAAGTACATATATTTTTTTAGAGCTTTATCATGTTTGCGAACCCATCCCTATCATTCTTGGATCGCAAAATAACATTTTAATTAGAATTTTTCCATTTAAATATTTAGCACCGTCAACAGTTTTTTTGTACTAATTACACCCATACGAAACGTTTAGTGAACGAATAATAGGGCTCTCTAAAGCATCTCTTTTTGTCAACATTCATAATTGTTTATAAGTTATGGATTTTTTCTTTTTTTAAATATATTTTTACTTCGGAACGGTGTCAATATGAAACCATAAACGAATTCGGCATCCCCAACTAATACGACTATACCAAACTTGGCCGAGTAGCTTAACCGATGTAGAATATAAAGATAAAGTTGACACTCCCCCTCCCCCAAAATAATTACATCAAGAATCGTGGTGGCTCCACTTCTAAAATCCATCCTTGGGTTCTAAGGACCAATCCTGCAAAAAGTAATCTATGATTCACGAAACGCCGTATTTCATCTGCTACAACTGCCACTAAGAGCCACGTGGTTTGGTTTGTTTACATTTAGTTAAATGCCTATTCGAACAAAGTACAAGTCTGTTTTTGTTTTCCTCTCAAAAAAATATATCTTGGAAAAAAAGCTACTTACAGGCTTAGTTTTCCATACCAACTATAACATATTCAAAAATATTAAAAATGGACTTTATTTAGGGGGTGAAAAACTTTATCGCCCGGAGCTACATTTGTATGGGATTTTTTTGATTTTAAGCGACGGCTCACAACCCTCTAACTAAAAGGTGATGAATGTCCAGGACCCAATGGCGATATTTCTTTTGTTTTTTTAAAATGACGTTCGGTCATACGTAATGCCATATTACATTTCATTAAACCCAGGTCCAAAAATTAAGGCCGCGGGCTCTCCGGAAGCCAAGAGAGGTGTAGCGAAAACACATGTTAACAAAGCTACTTAGACACTTGGATCATATCATTGTTACTGCAGTTCAACGAGATCTCCGGCGAAATATTTTTTGTCTTTATGTTAATTATCAGTCACGTTTTGCTGCTTTTTCTTACTAAATAAATCGATGTTAGAATCCGTAATGTCGTACGCTTGCATCTGCCTCAAAAGTCCCATTTATTTCCAGTAGAGATAAAAAAGTTTTCACTTGATCGATTACTCTTAAACTCTAAAATTAAAATAAATATTACGTGAATGACATTCTATAAAATATTTAATGTGTACTAATATTTTTTGGGTGTGCACGTGTGTAACTAATGTTCTTACTATTCCTAAAATAAGTTCGAGTCCACATTCATGTTATTATTGAAGGTCGTGCGCAGCAAGCAATCGATTAAAACAAATGTAAGTGGCGCCTCAAGGCGCCCATTGAATAATAGAAGTAAGTTAAAATTATTTCTTATATTTTATTTATGTTATGTATGATATATTTTAAAGCTATCTCATATCTCATGTACTTTTATTACAATGTAGGTATATAAAATATAAAATATGTAAATAAATAAAACTATTCTAATACTTTTTACCCACGTGAATTGTTACCGAAAATAATATTTTATCATAATTCATAATAAATAGGGTTGCCTTACTTGCTTATACTAAGTAAAATACATCAGGTATATAATTCACCATCCGTGAGCAAAACATACTCGTACCTGACTGCCATGCTTTGCACGTCGGCTAAAGAGCTCATAGGGCATCGTAAGTGGACGTGGAATCATTAGAATGCTGGTGGTTTAAAATGTGGTTCGTTCGTCCATTTGCTCTCGATGAAGAAGATGTGCTGGAAATAAACAAATAAGCCTTATTAAGATTTTTGGACATAATTTGGCTTCTCAAGAGCGTTAATGATTTTACATTGGTGGCTTAAATACAAATTATACATTTCATGTTAAATTAAATATGTAACAGTTGCCTTTAAAACCAAACTACTATCTTGTAAATTAACGTTCTATCCGTCTACGGTGATTATTTTGGCTCCAGAAGCGAGAAGACTGGCTTGTTGTAGTGAAGTTCTCAAGAACTGAATATACCTAAACATTCACGCTCCGCAAACAATTTGTGGTGGTGCAGCTACTAACCCGAAGAAAGGCAGTATAGTGATCAGCTGTGCGCGACTGGAACACTCGCGCAGCTCGGGCAGCACGAGCAGGACGTGCCGCAGGTACGCCTGCAGGGCCACGCGCCGGCTCTCAACCAGGTGAGCATCCTGAAAATTTAAATAATAATAAATAAATATCAGGGGACAATCTCACACAAATTAACCTCGTCCCAGACTAAGCTCTAGGCTATGGGTACCAGACAACGATAAACTTACTTACACATAGAGAAATACTGAAATAAATAGAAAACATCCAAGACTCAGGAACAAATACCCGCGCTCTTCGCACTAATATATGGGGAGTTATTCTCTTAAAAACGGCGTTCGGTCGGTCGACGCGTGAACGCGGCGCAGCGTATATAAACCGACGAGTTTAAGTAGTCCCATCAGACCATATAAAACACATTTTAGCGCGTGCATTCTTAATTAGACAGCTTTATACGTTCGATCTTATCGACAGAAGCCCTGCTTCCTAATTGTACATAAGCTACACCCCCGAGCGGTGGGGACTTTTAGTATGTTTATCTCCCAACTAGTCCAAACAAAAGTTCCGAAGGCTAACTTTCTGCTTTCAACATTTCCATCCACACTTCCCTTTTAAGCACTAATTTACAAGGCTATTAGCAATCAACTGTTTTCTCACTCAAGAAACGAACAATAGATTTAGATCCCGTATAAATTAAAGACACGCATATGTTAATAATTGATCCCTGGCTGTTCACACTGTCGGCGAGAACTCTTTCTCCAACAAAAGATATAGATCCCGTATCAATAAAAGAGACATGACTAATAGTTAATCGCAGACTACTCGCTTCTCACAGTGGGACAAGTGCCTAAATCAAGTTGTACGTGTACGTAGTTTTCTTCATCCGTAGCTCACGTCGACCACGTGCTATCGATAAAACTCGCTTTGTAACTGACGCGTGCGCTTCTTTACAGGTACCGTGTCATATTATTGCCACTGAAAAATTCGACAGTCTCTTAGGGAATACCCTCTAGTCCCAGTAGTTCGGTTGATTAGTCCGGGACCGAACTACTGCCACACTTTTCTTCCCATTAGTTCGGTTGTGACGTCAAACCGGACTATTGGGAAGTGGTGTGTAGTTCGGTTAATGATGTGCAAACAACTTTTATTATTAAAAAATCCGGCCAAGTGCGAATCGGATACGCCAAGAAATCTGTATTTTGGATTGAGGGACAAACTTAACTTGCCATTGAAAAAATATTGTCCCTATACCTACAATATACATCGACATAGGTCGTGGTTAGTTTATAAACTGCAATTTAGATTGTAATTACAAACTTAACTATTTGAATATTTTACCCGACTGCGGCGGAGCTCAAAAGGAGGGTTATGTTTTTCACAGTCATGTATGTATGTCCAGTTCTATGTTCCCCGCTACAGTAAAAACGGCTTGGACTATTTTGACAAATGAGGTATCTTTGGATTTGTCTTCGCAGCGAGAGTGTCATAGGCTACATTTAATCCCGGGAAAACGTTCCGTTTTTTTTTGGGGATATAAATAATTTAGTGTCGGTACAGAATGAACATTGTAAGGCATAGATACCATTCCTTCTGCTCCAAGTTGAACACTTTCGTGCACTTGCTCGTACCTATTAATATTAAAAATTAACTAAAAAGTCAAAATTAAAATAATAATAAAAAAGGCAAAAAACCCGACTGAAAAAACGTTTTCTTGACGAAAAAGCAAAAAACCAGCAACGTATTATGCTAAATAATGTCAGCACTGCAACGTTTAGGCTTTATTTTAAAATCAACGCAGGCGGGACCCACCCATAAAATAAACATGTTGTTTTAAGCTTCTACAGCTGTGGGCGGGGCCCGCCTGCTGACATTATTTAGCATAATACGGGTTGGCAAATGAAAAAGTTGTGAAACGATACATTCGACCAAACGTATTTCGACCAAAAGGCAGAGAACCGTTTCAACCTTTAAAGCGTGAGCGATCTAATACGACGAAGTTACTTAACCTTTTTTTTATTTATTTAAAAATGTAATGAAATAAATCTCTCTTTGATTTTTTATTTAGCTGTGCTGTGTATGTGTGTGCATCCTTAACCGTACTTTTGAGTCGTTTTAATTCTCAGTAGTTCGGTTTGACGTCATAACCGAACTAATGGGAAGAAAAGTGTGGCAGTAGTTCGGCCCCGGACTAATCAACCGAACTACTGGGACTAGAGGGGGAATACTCATTCATTATTTTAAAAAAGACGAATTCACAGGCAGTAACCAGCTCATTTTAAACTCAGTAATTAGAACAATTCTCAAAACCCCACTTTTGAACTTGTTTGTATAATTAAACTCGATAATTCTCGATAACTCGGTAGTTTTAACCGTATGAACAAAATTATTAAACGACTCCAGCATGACGTGATTTGACAACAATAACGACCCACTTTTTTCATGATTGTACACTACCTGGCAGGTTTAGGACCTACTTTTTAAATAGATTTATTGTGTGGTCCATTAGGGACACAGTCATTATTAAATGAGATGATATGACAATTACCGACGGCACTCTTTGGTTTAACAGATTTTTACAAAATAACGCTATGTAACTCCTTTAACTATTTATGCCTAATGATTATGGTGTATTGGTGAAACAGCAAATAAAATCCTTTAAAAATGAGTTTTGTAGCCTACTTACCCGTTTTCCCAAGGTTTTCTTTGGAGGAAAATTATATGTCCCTATATCAGGATGACATTTCTTCAACTGCATATGCAATTCATGAAACTTAGCATATCTATGATATACATTCCACTCTTCTTGCCCGACTTTGAGGAATATCTGAAAACGAATACTTATAGTACAAACAGCGTCACTGTTAACTGTTTATTCTAAGGTGATATGATAAAATTCACAAGTGGTCAGCTAACTGTGTTGCTGATGGTACATTTACCCGCCAGCACAGAACCTACTCGTAAGTCCTACTTCCATCAACATAATACATGCCATAGTTCGAGCGCACTTTAAATGGTTGGTCGGAGTTGGATGAAATCAACGGCATACAAGTAAATGTCCTGCATTAGAATATGGCATACTTTGTTGTGCTCGCGAGCAATTATTTTTAGTTACCTGATAAACGTGATAGGATTGTGTCTTCTTTCCTACTAAAAAAGCAGTTGGTATATAAGCCTTGGCGTTCGTCTCAGGGTACTCCAGTATCTCCATCGTCGATATGCTTTCCATTTCCTGCAGTCGTCTTTGTAAATGTTGATTGAACTCCATTAGTTCCGCATGCATTTCTGCAACCTAGAGTTTAAATAATAAAAATATTTTGATGATTTGTGGCTTTGTACAAGTAACTAAAAGCTGTGAATTTACATATCTACTGTCAATGATGCCAGTTTATTAGTTTAAAATTATATTATAATATGGAAGAGCAGAGAGAGGAAGAGGTACTTTGCAGAATTTTACTCTGTCAACAAAGTTTGATCAAAACAATGTGTGTCATCGTCCAGAATACGTAAATATAGTTTTTATTATTGTAATAAATAAAGTGAATGTGCTAGATAAATAAAGGAAACATGGCGGCGTCATTGTAATAGCAACTAAAAATGACATCGATGAAAATACAGACATACCTGAACCAATTTTTTTTCATACTGATTAGCTTCTTGCTCTTCCCCGTTGGATTTCAATGCAACTCCCATTTCCATGGCTGACATGTACTGTCTTAATTGCTCTTTCAGACGATCGTTTTCTCTAAAAATAAAACTAACTGAATCACTTACGTTCAGATGGATATCAACTCTGGATATATTGAGGTTTTAAATAGGTACAGAGTTACTTTAAACCATTGACAAGTTATCTCAAGAATTGAATATATTTAATTTACTTACTTGCTTAGATCCAAAATGACTTTTTCCAATTTATGTATTTTTTCTTTACTAGTGTGCTCGATGTGATTACATTTTAACTGTAAATTTAAATATTCTTTTTCTCTTAATTCTAACATGGAATGAGGTTTGTCCTCAGGCGCGCTTTCGTCTTCTGTGAAACAAAGCTCCAGACAAGAAGTGCTTCCGTCAATGCTGCCTGCTACTTCTTCACTATCACTCTCTGATATTTTCAAATTGTTTATACTGGACACAGATATGTCATCCTTAAGCAGATTGTTAGTGTCTATGCTATTAGAAGACGAAAATATTTCTTTGGCACACTCCGACAGTTTAGATAGAATCTGTGAAGGGCTGTCTATACCTTTTACGCTATCAGGAAAAAAATGTCGTATGCTACTTTTGTACTCTGAACTCGTAGGTTCACTCGTGGACGCGGCCTGAGGTACCGATTTAGAGTCTGGGGAGTTGAGGCAGGTGGCTGGAGCACTGTTCCAGGAAGAGTCATCATTATTTCCAGGAGACTGTAGAGGCTTTCTATCACTGTTAACTTTGCTCTTTAAGTCATTCTTGTCAAAAGATATCACTTGTCGCAATGGCTTCCTTTTCAAGTTCGTAGAAGGCTTTACTGGAGTAGGTAGGGGTATCACTAATTCAGCCCTATTCATTTGATTTGCTTGCTGTGTTTCATTTAATTCCGCTCTATCAATTGATAGTGCAAACAAAATTGTTGATAAACCTTTAAACAATTGATATAATAGTTTAACAAACCACCAATTTAATTACAAACCTTGCATTAAAAAACCGGGCTCGGACATGTCGGACCATGCTCAGTGTAGGGTTCAGAAGACGGTACAACCAAATAAATTAATATACATGCATACACTCATACATATAGGCTGTTGGGGAACGACCACATAGAACTATAGCGAAAATTACACTTTTCGAGTTAAACATTTCCTAAAATCTAAAAAATTATAATGTCATATTGATTTTTCAAGAGCTATTCAATAATACCTCATTCGAGGTCATAATTGTCATAATGTATAAAAATATACCTTTGCTTACTTTTATGGGAGGTCCACGAAAAAAACCTAATTTACAACTTAGCTTAATTTAAATGTTTCTATAACTATGCCAATTTACAGCTTTTAGTACCAAGAGTCTATGAGTTAAACCGCAGACAGATGGACAGACGGACATGGCGGAACTATAAGGGTTCCTTGTTGTCTATGGAACTAAAAGTTAACTTGAGTGTTCCAGCCAATATCTAAAAATCTTTTTAGTATATGATATGAATGATAGGAACATAAGTAAATATCACGGTGACAATGTCACAAAAATGTACCTAGTAAGTAAGTTATGAGTTATGAACTACTAGTTTTCTTCTTACAAAAAGTCTGCCGCATTTGCAGTGCTTCAATTACCACTTGTCATGTTGTAAATTTAAACAATTGAGTGCGTGAAACACCTGTAACTGACTTTATCATTACCTGATGCCATAATAGGTAACTGACATGCTAATTCATTGTTCCTGACTAGTGCTCCTTCTTCATAATACTCCATTACTAGCCCGTGAGCCACCCAGCTTTGAAGATATCTATAAATTTGATTGCAATTAGTAATAAACGCGCAATAAATTTATTATTGTTAACTAAAACGATACAATATTAGTCTCTAATAAACAAAGACAAATAAAAATCCATATAATATATATCCGTATAATATACAAGAAAAACTACCTTTCTAAAGATCTTTCATTTAAAGCGGCTCTTATAAATGCCCTGAAGTACCCAAGTGGAGTATTAATGTTAGAAAGTATCTTAAATCTTTCTTTCTCATGTTTTGTAAGATGAAGACAAGTGTAACTCCATAATGAATTCCCTGTAATAAAAAGAAAACAACGGGATATTAACCACTATAATCAACCCATTATAATATCTAAAATAAAAGCAACAGGTAAAAAATACATAAAGACAAAAGAAAAAGCAGGTATCCTATTTATCATCTTTACATAATAGACGTGAAGTTGCCGCAAAAATAGTTCTGATTGAACCTTTTGGGTATGGAACCTTAAAACAAATGGAACATGGCTAACAGTTGCTCATGACCAATATACATACCAATATTAACAATATTAAACGTAAAGTTCAGCCCGGCAGTCACCAAACTCTGGATTGCAGAATTTGATAAATTGGTCCTTATACCGTGGCTAAGCGCTTTTTCCCACTTTTCACATAGTTGAACTATTCTGTATAAATACAACAATAACATTACACGTGCCTTAACAAAAAACAATAAACTTGTGAGGATATATCCTAAAATTCCTAAATTAATGAATGTGTGAAAGGTTTAAGTTTGTGTTCATAGTAGGTAAGTATGTTCATCACAGACTAGTAATCAATGTAATCAATCTTAGTACTAGCTGAGAGCTAAGTTTGGTACTAAAATTAATTAGGTCAATGCAGGATGATCTCAGTGACCGCTGTTTTTTTTAATTTCAAACACGTACTATAATCGTAAGCAAGGCGTATAAAAAAAAGTGATTAATCATTTTCCCTGTCGCAACCATTGTATCAATATACTATTTAAGAAAATTATTAAATACATACATACATACCGTCACGCCTTCATCCCAGAGTGGGGTAGGTAGAGCTACAAAATTACCAACAACCCTAAAAACTTGGTGATAATTCTGTAACCACATTTCGCACAAACAGGCTAAGATGTTTACCAGTATATATTAGTGACAGGTTGCAAGCCCATCGCCTAACAATACTACAAGCGTTTAATCCCTTCGTCGCCTCTTACGACTTCCACAGGAAGGCGTGGAGTGGCACTATTCTAAGCCGGCAACCATACGGCAAAAATACAAGTAATATGTGTTTATATGAACTGTCACAGGGATCATCCCTAGATTGACTCCTTTGTCCTGTTTTATTTTATCATTAAATTACCTTATGTCATCCTCTGTAGCAAGTTCTGACTTCCCTCCAAAACGATTTTGGCAATTCTGTATACATGACTGAAGCTCTTGAGATACTATTTTACCACTTTCCGTCCTCTTTTTCAATTCTTCCCTGCCATCCATAGCATTTGCTATGGTAGTTAGTAGTTTAGTATTCTGAAAAAGAAATCCTTGGAATTATCAAGGGATTAGAGGATTGGTTGATGGCTATAAATCTTTATCTGTTTCTGTTTCTGTATATAAACTTTAGGTCCACATCTCGTTAGGCCTAGGTAGCAAATACGATAAGATCGCTTTGCTACTTCATCTCAAGAAGTCCGAGTTGCGAAATGACCACTTCGTTTGCGATACTAGGTAGGTCAGGTTCGTTAGCACGAAGGGCAAATTACCCAGGAATAGGAGCCCCACTCGACATTGCTAAGACGAACGTAAGATGAAAAAAACAATGTAGTTATTTAGCGACTCAAGACTTTTTGAGATTTGGTCGCAAAGCGATCTGGTCGTACGTATAGCGATCTAGGAACAAAGCTATGTAGTCAGACAGATATATGGTACCTAGTCCTATCGAGATGTGATGTGCTTCTATCCTTAGTTGGTTTAGTTAAGGTGACTCGTGACGGCAAGGTACAGAGATTCAACTCCAGGTTGCGAATAAAAACCTGTTTAAAAAAAAACCGGGCAAGAGCATGTCGGACCACGCTCCGTCGCTCAGTGTAGGGTTCCGAAGCCGTTACTACAATCAAATTAGAACTAAGGACAAACTTAATTTTGCCATTGGAAAACAATTATCCCCATACATCGACATATGTCGCGGTCAGTTTACCAACACCGCAAATAAGGTTGGTATAAACATTTAAACCGTTTGTAACTCAAGAACCAAAGAAGCCTACTTAGTCGAGATAGTTTTCCTATTAAATTCATTATATGTGCTTTCAATTTAAGATGTTTTTTAGATTTTTTGTATTTGTAGTTTTGGCTGTGGGGGGAACGGAACGACGACACGACTTTAACAAAAATTAGCGCTTTAAAGCTTAATATTTCCTAAACTGATCGCTTAATCGAAAAATTGTTACCACTAACCCGCAATATTTTTGAAAGAACTATCCAACGACACCCACTATGGGGTAGAAGAGAAAAAAAAAACAACAACGTTACGTGTAGAGGAGGTATACAAAATAAAATACAATTTTACTACTTTGTTGGCGTGACTAATATGTATATTCATGCCAAATTACAGCTTTCTAGTACTAACAGTCTCTGAGCTAGGCTTCGGACGGACGGATGGACGGACATGGCGAAAATATAAGGGTTCCTAGTTTGAATACGGAACCCTAAAAAGGGTCGAAATACGAACGCGGTGTGGAGTGGAAGTACCTATGTGCATATAAACAGTAGAAAATCACACCAATGTTATATTATAAATGTGAAAGTTTGTTAGTATGTGTGAGTTAGAATGCTTATTACTCCTTCCCGCTGAAACGGCTAAACAGATTTGATGAAATTTTAAATGAAGATATGATAGCTAGCTTATACTCGGAAGGAACAGATAGGTTACCTTTTATTTCGAAAAACACATTTCTCGTGGAATACTCAACGCGGACAGTTGCGGCCAGAAGCTATTTAGTACTTTTTCAATAAAAGTTAATTAGGCGCATAAATTAAACATTTAAATCCATTGATGTTAATGCGCAATTCACACAACGGGCGGGCGCGGGTCGTGCGCCGCGCGGGTAGGAAGTTCGGCGGATGTTTTAACATGGAGTTGTATGAAAGTATCACACAAGCGGCGGGACGGGTCGGGCGCGGGTCTGGACCCGCACTGGAGCTGCGCCCACCGCCCGCCTCTACAAACAGCGCGCGGGTGCGGCGGGTCCGTCGAGGGCATCCTTGATCGTAATAACACGCATTTTGCGATAGGCATTCTCACAGAACGTTGTAAATTCTACTCTATATACTCGCCATTACAATCCGATCCCGAATGCCCGCCTGCGATCACCCGCGCACACCCCCGCGGGGCCCGCTGCGTTTCGGCGACGCGCCCGCCCGCGCGAGGCCCGACGCGGTTCAGCGCTATGTGTGAATACGACAACCCGCGGCTGAAAACGACATGCTGCGCCCGACCCGCTGCCGCCCGCTGTGTGTATTGCGCTTAAGTTCTAAACTGGAATCCATAATTCCATGGATTAGTACGACAGTATGGGTATTGCCGTGCGTGTCAAACTGTCAATACTATTTTGTGTGAATGACTTGACGAAGGAACTATACAAATACTCCATTTTCTCTTCATAACTTCATTCTCGATTTTATTTCTCGTCCAGGTAATTTAACCTAACTTTTGTATATATCTCTTTTGAAAATGAATCTTTCATTTTATAAGGATTTGAAAAAACAAATGTTTGGTGTTCATACAAAGTTGTATGCAACTTAGTATGGATGCGTCAGCACTAAGTTTTTAAATCCCTATAAAATATAAGGTCCGCTTTTAACAGTAGTTCACTGTACATCAGTTTAAACTTTATTGACGGTCTAAAGTAAATCGTATTCGTTAATAAAATCGGTCAAGAAATTTTGAATTGGTAGTCAAAATTGAAAAGTTATATTTGTAGGCAATTGAATGGGAAAAATGCAAGCGTCCCTAATTATTCGGCCTCCACTGTATGTATCTAAACCCCTCAATGTTAAAAAATATACAATATGCAATATAAAGGAAGTACATAGACAAATTTATCCCTAAATGGGTTCTCTTCTAGCTTACGTTGACGTAAATAAGAAAGGACAATACACAAGGTTAGACTTGTACTTCATACATAATTATTTATTTATGTTTTAGAAAAATTACAAATGATAAAGTTTACATTAAATTGTAAGTTGGCCTTTTATTATTCGTTTTTGTAATTGTACATTTTTCTATTTCTTTCTTTCTTATATTTTTTCTTTCAATTTTATTCTAAACAATTCTTCCTAATCACTTGTATCTTCCTGCCTCAACACTCACAGGATTCACCATCTGGTGATATGACATTTTTTTTAATATGAACTTATGGAGTCTGTTATACCAACAAAGATAATCTGCATCCCTAATTTCATTGTTCAATTATAGTTAAGTCCTAACATGATGTCAACATAATACGATTAAAAAAATCAAAGCATTTCAAAATATAAACAAACAACTAAAATGGTCACTTCTAGGTCTTATAAACTCTTCACAAGGTGATTTATCTGAAAGGCAAATTTATTAGATCAATGCAGGGACGCCCAGTAACATGTCATGTATGGCCTGTATTATATTGTAACTTTACAAGGGTAATTAACTGAAAGGAAATACGACTTACCATACACTTACCATAATCCTAATTGTTAATTGCAAGAAGCAGAGAAACACGAAACGTTTAGTTCGTTATGTGTATTGTTTTTGATGATGCCCCATCAAAATCAAGTTTCCGTTTCTGTAGCATTTGAAACATATAATAACATATGTAAATTAATATTTGTAATAGACCCACAGTAGTAGATAGTGGATCGGTTTTCAAGTCTGTCGTTCCTTGTTATAAATATTTGTTACTTGTCAAGTACAATAACTGTCACTGTATAATTAATGTTTATTCACAATGATGGATACACCAAAAAAAACGTAAATTAATATTTATTGTAATAGACCCACAGTAGTAGTGGGTGCCATGGGTGGATGGAATTTCAAGTTCGTCTGTCTTTTAAATATTTGTTAGGTACTTGTCAAGTCCAATAACTGTCAGTTGTCACTGTATAATTAAGGTCAATTCACAATGACGGATACAACGACAAAAATCCCGGCGGTTAAGGACAGCACTGATGAAAAGAAGGACCTTAGAAAGAAGGATTTTATCAAAACAGCCTTAAAGGCTGTTGCGCATAGGGCGGGACAACATTTTAATGATAATGTTGGTCACTTTGACATAGTTTCATTCGTTCCAACGTATGGTAACATTGTTTCTTTTGGTTGACATGCTTCTATTTCTCCTATCTATGCTATGCCATGAAATAAAATGGCGTCCTGTCTTGTTCTTGTCTTGTTCACTTGACTGAAACCCTTGTGTTACGTTGCTTTTTTTAAACGCATTTTCATGAAATCTTATTTCATTTAGTAGTTATCGAAGTAAGTTTAGTTTATACCAAACTGTGATAATATACGTGAAACCTCACTATGAGTAATTACGAAGAGGAACAATGTGAAGATGGAGAATTAGCACGCAGCCCCGTGCAGGACGACGAAGATATGGATTTCAGGTTAGCATATTACTAGTCTGTTGCTTGCAACTAATGTACGGAGAGTTTCTCCTTGATAAGAGCTAATAATTTAAAATAATCGATGGAGTCTGTAGAGTATTCGCCTACGATCGCATATGACTCACTAACTTGCACAAACAATATTTTTTTCGTTTAGTATAAACCTACTTGTAATGTGGTTAAGTAGTTCTTCACTAGGTGTTAAGCTCAGAGGTGTTACGCCTTAGTAGCACTGTCGAAGAAACCTGTCTTCGTCGCGTGTCATGTATGATGGAAATGACTAGAGATGAGTTTTAAGATCATCTATTTTCAACATTAAATTATGCTTTTTTAGTAGAAGTTAGTACTATTATCGCTATATTGCATAAAGCAATCATATTTACTTATGCTGCGTCTGCCATATTTGCTGTTTGTTTTCACATAAAAGATTTCGAATTTTGATTCAACTGTCCAAATTTTAAAATGCTCCTTATGGAATAGAACACATATTGAAATGGGCACCCACAGCAACGCAATGATAGAGATTTTATCATTATTATTAGGGCCCAGAATTTTAGGGGTGGCCTTGACAAGTTGTAGAGAGAGAACACTGCTGTTTATCGATGTTATTGACAAATCAATAGTTAATTTATTTATTTGTCTTCATTAAATAAAACATCTAATTTTCTGATGATACATACTCTCTTCAGCGGTTGATGATGAGAAAGTTTGAAAAATCAGAAATTTTAATCTGTTAAATGTTTTATTGAAATCAGTATAATTATGAAAACCCTTATATTTTATAACTTGAGAAAAGATCCCACTACTGAGACCACTTAACGTTAGGTGGCTTGTTTGTCTACCCTTTTATATAATAAAACAGAAAATATTATTTAATACCTTTGAAAAAGTGGAGGATTGTAATTGTGTCCACAACATGGTTGGAATGCGCAGAGTTTGAGGTGTTTGTTTAGTTTACATTTTTATGAAATGACAGGTTTTGGTTCTTGTGTGATTGATAACCAAGCTTCAATCAATGTAAGTGTAAATAAACTTTTAGATTTGTAGATAACTTTATAGTTTTTACGGTTATGTATTAACTAATTGAGGATATAAACAATTTTTATTGATTTTTTAGTTTGTCTGATGATGATCGGGAAAATGCTGATTCTTTAGTAATAAAGCCCCCGCAGGCTGTGATTCGTCCATCCCATCGAGATAGACGTGGTCATAAAAGATCTATCAAAGATAGGTACAAAGAAGCATCAAGAAAGGACAAAAAACATCTATACAGGTAAACACATTCAACTTTTTACAACTTTTTATAAGAATTTAGATATTTGATTTGTATTGTTCATATTATATCAAATATTTCGAGTTAATCCTTTAAATAAATAAATAAAAAAAATCCAAGAAGCAAAATATACAGTAAAATTGGATCATTTATTTAAAATTTCAATACTTACGTTCACACCCAGTTTTGAATCGATCTTTAGTTTAAGACTAGTATTTAAGGTGATTTTATTGAAACATAAAATCAATAATGGTTAAATAATTTGGACCCAAAATCTAAGATGTCTTGATCATTACCGGTCCCAAATGTTTTGTTATCTATATACTATAATTATTACATTTATAGGGGTTAGGTGTTTCATCGGAAAACTCAAATAATTACTCTTCTAGCCTTTGTCATAATTTTGCAACATTCCTATGGATATCTTTCACTACACCTTTTGTATACCTCTTTAATTAAATTCTGTTACTTATACACCCTTATTGAATAGTTTATATCTAGCATAAAATAGGGATTGAAAAAGTCGCAAAAACGCTCCCCAAATGTAAATTTGCTTTGCACATATCTTTTTTTATTTTATTTTGATGGCCTAGAAAAGGATGGAATTTATGTGATCTACTGTATTTTTTCACTCATATTTTATTGAATATGACATAGAGGTAGGTACAGAAAATATAAAAAATACATACTTTTGTGTGGTATTTCTTATTTGTATGTTTTTGGGTATGTATACTGTTTTCTCTGAAATCAATTGGCTGTATAAGCTACATTATGCTTTATTCTAAATCATATCATATATATATTTATCATAAAATAATTGGGTAGATTACATTTTCACCTTTCTAAGAATGTACATTTCTATGTATAAAAAGTTATCAAGTAAGTGGATAGGGTGTGGAAAGCAAATCAAGTTGTTTGCGTGACGGTGTCTTAAAAACCCCGTTAGTACTCCGTTTTTTGCGCGCATGGCTCGGGACACCAGCCTGTTGTCTCATTGCTGCGGAAAATCCTCCCTCCAATTTTTCCATGTTTCTTGTTTCCCTGTTCTTAAAATAATATCTATTTATTAATTCAATTTTTGTTTTAAACAGAGACCGTGAGAAGTCTGATAAACCTAATAGAGACATGACCAAAGCTCTTGACCGTGATGATATGTCCAAAGAATATCATAGAGATAAATACTACAGGGAAAAAGAGTCTTACAGAGAAAAAGAACTAAGAGAAAAAGAAACAGTCCGTGAAAGAGAAATAAGGGAAAAGGATGTTTATAGAGAAAAAGATCCTTACAGAGAGAAAGAACTTTATAGAGAAAAAGAACCATATAGGGAAAAGGAAGCATATAGAGAGAAAGAAACTTATAGAGATAATAAAGAACAGTACAGAGAGAAAGAAGCTTACAGAGAAAAAGAAATGTACAGAGAAAAAGAAGCATATAGGGAGAAAGAGACCTTTAAGGAAAGAGAACATTATAGGGAAAGAGAAATGTACAGAGATCCTTCTTTTAGGGAGACACCAAGGCCAAGAGAAGTGTATCGGGAGAAAGATATTCAGAGAGATAGAGATGGCTATATGAATCGTGAAAGGCAGTATAAGGGTTCAGATACTGATCGCAAACGTCAAGATCCTGATAAAATTGAATCCAGATTAAGATTGCTAGCCGATGAGGGTCACGCAAACCATAATAATGAAAAAGAAAATAGAACTTCTGGTGATAAAGCTTTGGAAGATTTAAGAAGTAGACTTTTAAGCAAAAGGATATCCAAGGAGATGCAGAGTCAAGATCAAAAGAGGCAAAGTGATTATACAGAGAGAGAGTCTAAACCTGAGCGACAATCTCTTGATAAACACCAACAAGAAAGGAGAAACAAGTTATTAGAAGCTGGTAAGTTTAAGAAAAAAAAAATCGGTTGTCTGTAAAGTCGATTTACGGACGATAATTTTACGTGATAACGCTCGTCTCAGGCGGAACGTGACAACGAGGCGGAACGTGACCGTGAGTCAAGCTTTTTCATCATTACATCATACCTAAAATTTCATAATACAGGATTTTTAAAACTCTTACGGCTAGGTTTGTTTTATAACAATCCTGAAAAGTAATAAAAACCTAATGGTAATATGTTTTAGAGATTTTGATACATACTTATTAATTTTAGGCGTTCTGATACGTAACCCCGGTCTCGATCTTCCGGCAGACAAATCAGTGGCGCGGCTCGTGGAGTATTTGGGATTGCTGTAGTGGATGCGCAAGGATTGGATTAGATAGTGCTTATTAACCTAAACTTGACGCATGTTCATATATGTGTGAGTGAGATAGAAATGCATTATATAATGAACATGCATCAAGTTTATTGGATTATCAATATTATTGTGTGATCCACGCTTATCGCGATCCACATCACGAAATTTAGATGCGGATCACAAGGATAACCACACATTTTTCGCGAAATCCGCGATAAATATTGAACTACCAGTATTGTTATAATATTTCTCGTCTATTCCGTGCCATTAGATTAAATATCGCGATCCATATCATGAAAAATTGATACGGATCACAAGGATATCCAAGCAAAACAATAGCACAGTTGTTTTTTCATGTTTTAGAACGGGAAATGGAAAAACGGAAAAATGAGTCGCGTAATGAATTAGAAGCCAGGCGTGAGGAGCGCCGCAGACGTGGGAAAAAACGTTCAGCATCATCAGAAGAACTTTCTAACAAGAAGAACAAATCTAATCATTCTCCTCACTATGGTGATTCTGTAGTTACTGTGTCTGATGCAAGTGACGTCGAAATGAAGAGTGAGGCAGATTCCAATTCAGAACCTGAAGAAGGTAGGGTGCTTTCCTGAGGTAATTAAATGTGTGTAAAAGTGATTAAATGCGTAAACACACATTTTAAAAATAATTTTTAGGTGAACATTCAAATACTGAAACTGAGGAAGTTAGTTCCAGTACAGATTCAGATTCTAATGCTGACTCAAAATCAGAAGGTGAAGAAAATTTAGATGAGAGGAAACTGGATAAAGAGGAGGAAGATAAAAATGAAAATATAAATACAATTCAAAAGTCCCAATCCAAATCACCACCAGTTCGCAAATCTAATCATGGTACACCATCTTCAAATGAATCAAGAAGGTACGAGTCCGATATTTTTTTATCATAAATAGTTACTAATCCAGAAAGTCCAGAAACTTGAAATTTCGAATGTAGTTTGGTTTTATGTGATAGAGGCCGGGTTTGACCAAAACCCAAGATCATGAAAATGCGATAAAATATGTTGGTGCTTCAATTCACTATTCATATATTGTGATTTAAAAAGGGGCTTGTGTTTGGTATCATAGCTTATGGTACTCATAGTCTCTGGTTCGAATTCTGGATAAATATTGTGTTTAATATTTTTTGTAAAAGGTTCTTATTTATTTTGTACTAGATCCTTGTCTACAACAGGCTAACCAATTTAATTTTTACTTACACTTATCGTCAACTAATAACCTAAGGTTTAAATGTATATGCAATTTATCTCTGTTGAAAACAAATCTTTCATTTTATAAGATTTGAAAAAATAAATGTTTGGCGTTCATACAAAGTTGTAGAAATGGATGTTAGCACTAAGTTTTTAAATCCCTATAAAATGTAAGGGCCGTTGTTAACAGTAGTTCACTGTACATCAGTTTAAAGTAGTTTAAACCTTCGTTGACGTTTGGTAACTTTTTAATCAGTAGTCAAAATTGAAATGTCATATATGTAGGCAATTGTACAGGATAAACGCAAGCGTACCTAATTAATTATGTGACTGAAACTGGAGAACCAGAAACTGGAGGGATCTAATATTGCATTAGGTTTTATTTTATCACACAGTTCCTGCGGGAATAGCGATAAACGACTTGTTTGTGGACGTAACCGCGGGAAAAAGCTATTAAGGATTATTTTTAATTATTCATATCTGATATAAAAATTAAATGCTGATTAGTTTTGATTATTCCAGGTCCCATACTAGGTCTAAAAGTAGAAGTAGATCGCACTCGTTTTCTCCTCCTCCCCCTGGAGAAAATGGCAAAACAGTTGAAGAACAGCCACCCAAGGAAGACGAAGAGCAAGCTCGTCTGAGAGAAGAGGTTATCAATGCTTTGCCACCATATTTTCCTGCATTACAGGTAAATAATCAAACTCTTGAAACAGTATTGTGTATTTTCGGTCCTCAATCAGAAGTTAATAATTTAGATAAGCCGTAGTCACCGGTCGCCGTTCGCAGCTGGTCAAGGCATAAGAGCGATTCCACTGTTATGGTCTGACCTGATTTTTTATGAATTATGCTTAGGTGAAGTGCTAGAAATTAACCAATTTCCATTCTTGTTCTAATCGTGGACCGACATACACAAAAAGTAGTGGAATGAAAACAACCTATGTGGCCGTAACAATGTTGTTGTTGATATGGAAAAGTCTAGAAACATGCCACGGACAAATTACAGGTTTTTTTCATGCGAATGCATTTTGTTTTTGGATGTGTATTAAAATTGTTTGATGTACTGCAAATACAGTTTTTTTGCTGTGCGGATTGTTTTTGCGGTATAAGGATATTAGGGATGAATGCTCCCTAGCTTTGTAACAGTAAAAGTGGCGTACGAAGAACGTCATGGATCAAATTTAGCGTTTATAACGCATTTGTATTTATTCATGTTAACAGGTGTTAATTAAAATGTTTATTAGTTATTTATATTTAAAATTTACATAAATATTAATTGAAATTATATTAATTAAGAATATTTACAGGGTTGTCGATCAGTTGAGGAGTTTCAATGTCTGAATAGAATAGAGGAAGGCACCTATGGAGTTGTTTACAGAGCTCGCGACAAAACAAGTGATGAAATCGTTGCTTTAAAACGACTTAAAATGGAGAAGGAAAAGGAAGGATTTCCTATAACATCTCTGAGGGAGATCAACACATTGCTCAAGGTAGGATCACAATTTCACTAAATTTATTTAGAGTAAGCTCACTTGAGCCATCTCAATGCGTCACTGCTGGCTGTTAGAAGGTATTTTGTCAAACCTTGTTTCAAATTGAAGCAGCTTGTTTGAGCCGCAAGCTGTGAAGCACGCGATGGCTCACGTGTTAAATGCAATTGATTAATGCCTTGTATTTTATTCCTACAGGCCCGGCACCTCTTACCTGCAAGAGGGTTGTGCTAGAGGTGTGACCCAATTGCAAGGGTTAACAACTTCGATACACGGGCGGGCCTAAGTATCTTATAAGGAATTTATTCCAGGGGACATCTACCCTGCAATGCTTTCTTCTTTAAATGTACGAATGCAATATTCAGTGACAAGTATTTATCAAATAAAGCGTTATACTATTTTTATTGACCTGCAAAGGTTATTTGAGATGGCGATACAGTATCTATGGTGTAGACATATTAATTGAAATGCATAGGAGGATATCATCGATCGCCACATCAATATCAGGTAACTTAAGAACTGATAAGTTTTAAAGATAAAAGAGAAATGATTAATCTTAAAGTAAATTTACATTTCAATATCAGTCGTCCACTTCACCAAATTACAAACAACTTTACAAGTAAAAAAATGCGAAATTATGAGTTGGATGTTGTAACTTTGTGAAGTGAGCTGTCTACTGTGAATATTGTATTTAAAGAGTGTATTTTTTAAATATTAATTGTTTTTTTAACTAGAGATAGAGACAGCTAAAAATACCCAAAACATTTTAGATTGAATTGATAACCAGATTTGATTTTAAGTGTCAAACCGTTCTTTTCATTTTATTGAAATAGTTGTTTTTTTTTAACATACTCGATTGAGAGTGTTTTATAACATACATAATACTTTTGGAAGCTAATTTCTAAAATTTTGTATTGTGATAGGGTCTTTGTTTAGTTTACATGTCCTTCAGTGAATTAGGGGTTAGGCTATTAATGAAATTAATTTATTGAACGAATTCGTGGGTACATAGGTGATCAGATAATTGAGAAATGCTTTTATTCTTTCCATATGATTGCCTACAAATCGAATTTGACTACTAATCAAAAATAACTTGAATAATTATCTGGTTACAATTTACTTTACATCATTAACTAAGGTCTAAACTGATTCAGGTCGACAGACGTAGAAAGAGCTCCGAGCGGCTAGTGGAGGGGATATGGTGGTGCATGTTGTCTATTGACAAACCAATAGCGTGGCAGCAAAGCGGAGCGGTTTACACTCCCCGCCGCCCCCACCAATTTGGTCCGTAATTTGCTCATGTAGGTCAGGTCGCCCAGGGCATTTTTCAATGTGTCGACTTGTACAATGAACCTCTGTTTGAAACAGATCTTATATTCTATGGGGATTTCGAAACTAAGTGCTTTCGCATCCATACAAAGTTTTGCAACTTTGTATGATTGCCTAAGTTTTTTTCAAATCCTTATAAAATGAAAGAATCGTTTTCAACAGGGATAAATTCTACATACCTTACTTTATTAGGTAACGATAAATGTAACTAAGAACGGAATTGGTCAAGACCTTTTATTTTTTGATTGGCTGTCAAACTTAAAAGTATGGGAAAAACGCAAGCGTTTCTAATTATATGACCACCTATGCTTAATATGGGTGATTGCTTATTCCATACATATCTTTTGGGGGCGTTCTACTACGCTACTACTGCTAAGGTACAACATGACTTTTTTACTCCATGAGCTTCTACTATGCCCCACTAAAATGAATGAATTGTATAACCGATCAACCTGTATATAAAAGAAGCCGATATAAGGTATTAATGCAAATCCTGAACGTATCTACAACCCTAATCTGAAACTACAAACTTGTACATTGGAAAAAAGCCAACTTTTGGGAAAACTGCAGATGTCGTAGAGAAATACTCTTAATGAGCTAGCCTTGAGGAGTCTTAGTGGGGTTCCGTAGCTGTAACTAGAAACAGCATATTATAAAACATCTTGATAGTTTCGAGAAACTGAAGAAAGAACTATTGTAAAACTAACAATACCCCACTCAGTTGCGGTAGTGAAAATTAAAAATAGCGTAGATTTCATTTATTTCTAACCAACTGCCGAAGAAGGTTGGTAATGTTTTTCTTAATATTGACCTGTATTTGTATGTACGTACGTATTGGTTTTCTGTTCCGTCGTAGTTTAAACGGGTAGGTACCCTGTTTTCGGCAAACGAGGTGTCATTAGATTCATCTTGGTGTCGGCCGTGACTGTCATGTAAATTAAACGAAAATTGCAGCTTCATCACGGCCTTCTAAAAAATAATTTTCTCGAATCCATCTAATGTATAAAATATAAAGCTTTATAAAAACGATTTCAGAAAAATATACGCCATTGGAAAAACTGCGCTATTCTCTAGATAAGAAAGTTCACTAGTAATAAATGCTCCTTCGAAAATAATACTTCGTGATACGTTTACGACTATTTATAATAAAAAGTATTTACTCAGCGGGAGCTTTCATTTAAAATGAACTTTCGGAATCTAGACGATGTCGTTATTTCAGGAAGCTAATTTTTACTCAATTTGTTTTAATTTTATACTGGGGATTTGTTGGTTACCCATAGAATAGAATGCAAAAAAAACTTCATTCATCTAAAAAAACATGCTATTTACAAGTCTGTTAAAATAGAAACTTGTAGCCAAGTGCCCTGCTATTTATAAGAGAAAAGTAACTATATTGCGTTTCGAAATAAAATGATAATAAATGCTAATTACCTGTAGGTATGATTACCAATTTATGGGATGTTGTGGTTACCGATAAAATAGAATACAAAGCCTTTTTTCACTCACCTAAAATAAACATTATATTACAAGGGGTAATAGTCTTTTTCGCTTTAATAAAGTTTACCAGTAGGTATGATTACCAGTGATCGTAAATTTACCAGCAAAACCGGTGTAATGACGTAACAATGACATACGACAGTGACCTAGGGTTGTCGAGGTGTATAATATGATTGACGTTTAAAATAATGTAATATCATGTTGTCGTTTAAATTTACACACTACACTTTTTACTTAATCAGTTAACCCTTAAATAAATAATACATAGAATAACCCTTCATTTCATTATGCATATTAGGCTTTACATACAATATTTTCTGTATTTTCGATGTGTTTAAATTATTCAATAGACTCTTTATTGCACACCTCGAAAAAAGATACAAACAATGCAGAAATAAAACTTAAAAGTAGAGGTAGATAACAGGCGGTCTTCAAGACGAGACTTGTTCAGGTTTTTTTGGTAAATTGTTATTTAATTACCAACCATTATCTACATCATTACTTAGTTCTAAATGGTTTTGATTTTATTTGATTCTTGGTTGAAACAATTTAATATTTGCTTCTACTGTCAACCCAAAAATGCTGCAAAATCAGCACTGCACCAAAAATGCTGGAAAATCTACAGCTCTGCACCAAAAATGCTGGAAAATCTACGATCAGTTGTGATTACCAAGTTATGGATGTCCCTTAAGCATTAATCATCATATCATTAATACGCATAACAAACTTGGTATAACAGTATTACGCGTAACATTTAACGGGCCTTTTGATAAAATAGCATGATATGAATAACTGTAATTGTAATTCGCATAACGTTAAAACTAATAATTATACAGTACCGGCCAATAATATATCACTTTTGTACTAACATCTCATACGAAAACCTACAAATGTGACTTACCAAAATTGACAACCAATCAAGAACTAGTTGACCAATTGAATTGCTATGACCAAGGGGCGGAATTTTCATAGCTAAAGTCAAACGTCAAGAGGGATTGACCATTATGTTTTATCGACTATTCCAGTTATCAATTTTACTAGATACGATTCCAGACTATGACAAAATTTGCGATTATGCCGATTTAATAGCAAAAAGTTAATATGTACAACCAAAACGGCGTTATCGAGCACTACAAATATGCTCCCGTTACTTCAACTCAGGTAGGACGCCCTTTCTCATGGTATAAATAGATCTACAATGAAAACAGGACCAGTTTAAATGATAATGTAGAAAAAACAGTCGAGATTCTTTCTCACTACAGACAAGATGAAACTATAATTAGTACAGGTATAGAAATCGTTTTTTTTTTAATGAAGTAAGCTTCATCTACTATCAGTTATACTGTTTAAACTTTTCGTGTTGGTTTTATATTTAAATTGTAACAAAATAAAACTAGTTCCCGTTTTATTAATGTATTTTTTAATACACGTTTTTTTTTGGTAGTTGAGTGTCTCCCACTCCAGGGCAAAAGCCTCCCTATTATAGGTTTAGTTTCATTACCAAAAACATGTCGTGCTAAGTGACAATTAATTATCGATAGTCGATAAAACACATTGGTCAATCCCTCTTGACGTTTGATTTTTGCTATGAAAATTCCGCTCCTTGGCTATGACTCAATTTGTTAGCTGATTAAATAAGGTTCAAAATGGTATATAAAAAATAAAATAAATAAATATCAGGGGACAATGTCACACCAATTGACCTAGTCCCAAACTAAGCTCTAGGCTTGTACTATGGGTACTAGACAACGATATAAATACTTATATAGAGAAATATATACTTAAATACATAGAAAACATCCATGACTCAGAAACAAATATTCTTGCTCATCACACAAATATCTGCCCTTACCGGGATTTGAACCCAGGACCGCTAGCTTCGTAGGCAGGGTCACTACCAACTAGGCCAGCGCGTCGTCATAATAAATGATTGTACATATCGAAGTTAAAAAAAGTGTAGTATGTAAAAAACCATTGCTGATGTGTTCATACAAATCTCGTAAAATTAGTATGAAAGCGTCGGCAATGGTTTTTTAAATACTAAACTTTTTTAAACTACGATATGTACAAAAATTATATACCTTTATTAAATAACCTTATTTAATCAGCTAACGAATTGAATAATAGCAATACAATTGGTCAGTTCGTTCTTGACAGGTTATCAATTTTGTCAAGTCATATTTGTAGGCAATCTTATGATATTTTATGGTAAGTACAAAGGTGATATACAGTGTGTATTTGGAAGTGTGGATCAAACGAAACAAGTCGATAGAGGACGTCTAGACCTATCCAACTCACCCCCATGTATGTTCAGCGATATTTACTAATTTCGGAGATATTGATCATTTTAATCTTAATTTTTGTAATTTTCCCTTATGTCCATGTCACGAAAAATAATTAATTTCATGTTTTATTTCATAAGTTTTAAGTGGTATCTTACATAATAAGAGTCATTACAAATCAGCGAAGTTTTTAAACCTATTTGCTCATTTTTTTCCAGTATTTTTTTTAAGTAGTCACATAAAGTTTGTTTCTCCAATACTTGGTATCCCAGAGTTTGCTTTTTCACTTTGTATGGAAAAAACTACTTTATGCAATTACTTAAAAAAATACTGGAAAAAAAATGAGCAAATAGGTTTAAAAACTTCGCTGATTTGTAATGACTCTTATTATGTAAGATACCACTTAAAAACTTATGAAATAAAACATGAAATTAATTATTTTTCGTGACATCGATATAAGGGAAAATTACAAAAATTAAGATTAAAATGATCAATATCTCCGAAATTAGTAAATATCGCTGAACATACATGGGGGTGAGTTGGATAGGTCTAGACGTCCTCTATCGACCTGCTTCGTTTGATCCACACTTCCAAATACATCCTGTGTTATTGGCCGGTACTGAAAATTTAATGTGTATAGTATTCAATGTTTTTTTTTTAAGCATATCATGAAAGTTAAACATTAAGTCAATAAAACAATATTTTGTGCATGTTGGTGACCTGCCTCCTATTTCACCTTTTAAAAATGACACGTGACAGGTGACAATTCAGTATACATTGCAGAGCTAACACGCCGATACATCACTGGGGTTCATATAAGCAGCGCCATGTACACCGAAATGTCACCTGTCACCAGTCATTGTCGGGATGGTGAAATGGGGGCTGGTCATCAGGTTAGGTTATTCTAAGTCATATATTTGTTATACAAGAAATAGTCAGTTCAAGTAAGGTGCCATCCGAAATCTAAAACGTGTAAGGGTGTTCCTACATTCCCGGATATTTGTGTGATGAGCACGAATATTTTGTTCCTGAGTCATTGAGGTTTCACATGTATTTAAGCATGTATTTCTCTTTATAAATATCTATATTGTTGTCTAGTACTCATAGTACAAGCCTAGAGCTTAGTATGAGCCAAGGCAATTAGTGTGATATTGTCCCCTGATATTTATTTATTTACTTATGAATAAGTGAAGTTTTAGTCCAAACCTTAGTATTTAGTTTAAACCAGTCTTACATTGTTATGTCTGTTATGTTTATAGTGTTACATGTGTATGCAATTTAACATAAGGCTTATTAAATTAATGCTTAATTATTATTATGGGTATTAATTAATATTATGCGGATTAACAATTATACGTATTAATGTTATTCGAATTTGAAGTAGGACAATTTAACTTATGCTGTTTAATAAAGGCCCCAAATGTATCATACACTCACTGGCAAAAACGTTGGCCCATCCGCCTTCTGTTCATAAAAACATCAACAAATATGACATCTTAAAGGAGACAGTAACGCCGAGACCCTTTTGAATGTAAAAGAACTTATATGGGGGGGCAACAGAGCGAAACGTAGGTTCGAGGTAGACGGGCACGATATACACTTCGTCGACGAGTACCGATATTTACCAGGGGCAGATAGGCATAATAAAGCGTATGAAAGAAGTATCGAAAACGCCTGGAATTGCTTTTGGTACATAAAAACGCTGATAAAGGGCGACGACCTACGGTGCACAAACGTGGTCGTTAATTGAGATTCAGAAGTACACATTAAAGGTTGAACGCATCGAGCTCGAAACACCATACTGCGCTTCAAAACTGGCATAGCCGATGTTGCGAAAAACCCCCCAGGTTAGTGGGACTGCCTGTCACGTTTGCCGAAAACAACCCAGGCAGGTGAGCACTGATAGTATCTGAGTGGGTGCAACAGGACGGTTATCGGCGCCGTGGCAGACCAAGGTAAAGGTGGCGGTACGACTTAAAACTCATTTCAAAGCGACTTATCAGAGATTGCTATGGATAGACAGGGTTGAAAATCAGACGGAGAGGCCTCTTTGCCCAGCAGGGCTATTCCCAAATCAGGCTATTGAAAAAAAAAAACCTTACCGAGAGCGGCTGAAACGCACCCTTCACCACTGTAACTGTTGTCCTTAATAATTTTGTTTCTTTTGGAAGAGGCACAATCTTTGATTAAAATAGGCCATTTTGGACCGAGGTTATTTAACTGTAAAACACTAAGCCGAACTAAAATTGGTTCCGTATTCTTGACGTAACTATCTAATTTAAGAAGTAAATTTTGTAAACGCTTGGTATGAACGTAAAAAGACAGGGCGGGTAATTTTTATTTTTTTGCTTGTGAGTATGTTATTGTTTTTTTTCTTTTAACGACTCTTTCGGGATACCACTCTTTGGAGTCACGTAAATCCCGCGACACGTCAAAAACAACATTATCCATATCCACTTAAAGTTAGAACAATTTTCTGTTATTTTCTTGAATCTACGATATAAAAAATCATTTTTTATTCTAGTGGCAAATAATTGCAACACATGTCGGTAGCTATCGGTCATTCTGGCTCACAGTTACAGATTTTCTCAAAATGTATCATTATTCATTGTAGTTTTAATTGATGATTAGATTGATATCCATATATGATTTTGCCCGCGACATCGTCCGCGTAGAATTTCCTGCGATCAAAAGTAGTCTAATGTAGTAGTTGTCTGTTAATGAGGGGTATAAGCGATCTCCATCGTAAATTTTATCCAATTTCATCCAAGCCGTTGCAGTGTAAAGGAGTAACAAACTAACACTCACATAAACTTTCGCATTTATAATATTAAGTAGGATTAATTTTGGCAATTTATTTGCAAAATATGCCCTTTTGAGATACTGTGCAAAGTATTCTATGTCGCGTCCCCGTTGCGGCTACGGGCCTCCGTAGCTATGAAATTGACGGATAACCATAAAAAAAATACCAACATCGTTTATATTTTAATGAAAAAATAGAGACCTATTAGTGCTCTTTCTAATAAAACCATACATTGAATGTCTGAGTATTGAGTAACAAACGATTTTCCTTAACCGATGACCTGCTAATCTACTACAAATAATCTTTGCTAAATACCTAAACATAAAAAAAAACATTGTATGTAGGTCACATAAATTCCAAACTAAATTAGTCTAGCCTTCTGACGCGTCTCTTATTTGGACCAATCAACATTTTATTGACAAAGATATGGACAGACAGGGTTGGAAATCCGAAGGAGAGGCCTTTGCTCAACAGTGGGACACTACTTCGGGCTATTGAAACAAATCCACGTTTGTAGGCCATTTAAGAAAAACTAAACGAGTTTTTTTAGTTGGTCTGCGACTCCGTCCGGGTTCAATGTTTAGGCATGAGAGATCAAAATCCTAAAAGATCCATTTTCCACAACATCCAAATCCCAGAAGATCCGTTTCTCATATGGGCAATATAGCCATAGTAACCCAAATTTTTCGTTCCTCCAGCTCTATTTGTTTCTCCGCCATCTATCAAAAACTGACACTTTTTTCTGTTTTTTTTGCCGATACTGTCGTTGAAGTTTATTCTAGTGATAATAATGGTTCGGGAATATTTTAGAGTACAAAATATGCTAAAACTTTTGGCTTCGAATATTTTTTCCGCTATGGATGAAGATGTGGAATCGTCCATGGGGAGCTAGAGTTAAAAATTGCTACTATTTTCTAGTTTTCCGTCCATATTTACGTTTTAGTGCATTTTAGCGCAAACTGTAATTCAGCAAAATTGTTCAATCCAAAATTTTGGCTGAAAGTTTTGGGTTCAAAGATTTTTTACACTACCCCTAGGGATGAAGATATGGAATCGTCTATGGAGAGGTACCGTTAAAAAATGCTACTTTTTTCTAGTTTTTCTTCCATATTAACGTTTTAGCCCATTTTAGCGCAAACTGTAATTCAGCAATATTAGATCACAAAATTTGCTGTAATTTTGGCCTTGGAACATTTTTTCCACGACCTCTAGGAAAAAATATATGGAATCATCTATGGAGGCTAGTGTAAAATCAATTGCTTTTGCGGTACTGAATATTTATTTAGTCTTTCTGGTAAACGTATGGGAAAATGCTCATCATACCCGACCGGTGGTGATGAAAAATAAGTCATACGGGTGAAGACGTCATCCAAACCAATATATTTCCATTCTAATAACCCTCGAGCCCGTCGTCAAAGCCTGCACGGATATTGTATCTCGCAATTGTTCATCCCAGTACCTGCCTGACTACCATGTGCTCGTGCATGAAGAACAAGTGATGTGACGGTTTGAAAGTCACAATTTTTACAAGGTTTACTCGTAAACCGCTAGCCGCTCGTAGCTCGCTAAGCCTGAGCATTCCATATTACTAATACTAGGTATCTTAGAAACTTTTAATTTGTAGATAATTTTGTCTCCTAAAAGATTGCAGAACTTCGGTTTGCACTAAAATTCACTAAAACCTAAATATGATAAGAAAACTGGAAAAGGAACCAATTTTTGACGGTAGCACTCCATAGATGATTCCATTTCTTCTTCTAGACGTTTTACAATATTGCCGAAGTATAATGTAGCTTGCGCTACGTAAATGTGGAAGGAAAACTAGAAAAAAGTATCAATTTTTTCGCTAGCTTACACGATTCCATATCTTCGTCCCAGGGGTCGTGGAAAAAATCTTCGAAGCCAAAAGTTTTAGCAAATTTTGTACTCTACAATACTGCTCAACCATGATTAGCACTAGAATGAACTTCAACGACAGTATCGGCATAAAACTGAAAATAGTGACAGTTTTTGCAAGATGGCGTAGAAAAAGAGAGAGCTGGAGGGACGAAAAATTTGGGTTACCATGGCTATGTTGTTCTTTATAACATATTAAAAAAACATAATAATCGGACCCTATTTAGGGTACCGGAACAAGGATTAACAAAATGTACGACGATTTTTTTTGTATGGGTGCACTATTTCCGGTATAGCATACTTCCGGTTCAAATTTCGGAATGGCGACAGGCAGATCTGTATTAGGCAGGGTCAAAACCTTCTGATAACGATGTCACCCCAACTGTTACGTGATTTGCCGCTTGCAATGGTCTAGAGTTATAGAATTATAGAATCGTTATTCAGTTTTGGATCTAGACTATTACCTACTTGGATTGTTCGTTCGATTCTGTTGTACTGTGGTAGACTCATGTCTCGTCCATAGTTATAGCACGATTGAGAAAATCTTTATGCCCTTATAACCTACCGGCGACCAGTTTCCTCGTGATATTCAAATCCTAAAAGATCCATATAATAAAATATGCAAATCCTAGAATACCAGTTTTCTTAACTATTCTAATCCTAGAATATCCGATTCCGAAAAATTTACACGGCTATAATTATATACATAAATTACTTTATGAATTATTATAATTTCAGTCAGATCATGGTGTTTTATATAACATATGTTATAGAAATGAGGACGTGCTTTATGTTCAAACTGCCATTTTGGCAATTGGACATTCTGAGAAAGTGATGTTTTAAACCTGACAGAAGTTTCGGGAAGTTTATTTTATAAGTTCAAGAGCGTTTTGGGAAATGAACTTTCTGGGAAAATTAAATATTAGCGAAATTGACTTTTTGGGAAATTTATCTAAAAGGGTAATGTATGTTTTGGTAATGTTATAACCATTCGGATATTTTAGAAAACGATCTCTCGTGCATAATCTGCGTAGAAGTCGTTATTACTGCTCACGAGTAAAAAGTACCTTATGTCCTTTCTCGGGGTTCAACGTATCATCATACCAAATTTCGTCTCTATCAAGCAGACAGAGTTACTTTACCATTTAAAACATTAGTATGGATGTTACTTTTTAATTTAGTTTAGCAATAGTAGTATCGATGAAGGCTACTTCTAATCTAGTTCTCCACCTAATTTTCATTTCAGTTCATGTATAATCCCAAGAACTTAGTACAAGCCCCCATTTTACCATTGAAAATATATATGCATACTACCCATACTATCCATATTAATAGTAACATTATAAATAGAAGTAACTGTTGGTGGGTTTGTAACGCGACAGCTAAACCGCTAAACCGATTTTTACCCTTGAAAGGCCCATTTTAAAATCTCTTACTAAAAATATCACTTACAACTGATTTTTTTGTATTTTTTATTTAAATATTTTGTGTGAATACGTAAAATCTAATGAGACTATAATTGAGTTCCTTCTTTATGTTACCCTATAAAAGATTAATGATGGAATTGCGATAAACAACGTCTAAGCGGACGGAGTAACGGGCAGCAGCTAGTTAACATTTTTATTCAAAATGGGTTTTAGTTATGAAGTTATTGACAGTTTTATGAAATTCGTTAAAAACACTACCTTTGCAGTACCTGCTACACCTTTGTACTCTGCCTATAAATACCTACAATTTGTAATTCCAAAACTTGACATGGGATCATCAATAACAGCAATTTACTTAATTAAGTGTTATCGATGGACGCTTTTTATATAAATATATTGTTAGTTACACTTATTGTTAACTAGTAAACTAAGGTCGAAATGATGTACAATCTAACTCTGTTTAAAAAGAAGTTTTCACTTTAAAGGATTTGTAAAAATAAAGCGTTGGCGACCATTTAAAGTTGTAAAAAAATGTATAGACGCGTAAGCATTTAGTTTTTAAATACCTATAAAATATAAGGTCCCTTTTTACAAGCCCAAGCAATTCCCAAAAGGAGGGTTATGTTATGTGTTTGGGTTGTAAACATATATGTCCGACTCGAATGTCCGCGCGTAACTACTAAACCGCTACAACGATTTTAATAAATTATACGTGGTTAGATTCGTCTTAACCACTAGACTGTCATAGGGTATATTATAATTATTTGAATGTGAAATTGGTGAATTAAAAAATACATACATGATAAATAACATTACTTTAACGACATTATCCAAACAGCAGTTGGGATTTTTTAAAGCTTGCTTTTAGTTAGACTTGTTAACCTATTGAACGCCCTGCGTCGAATGCAGAATGTGTCATCACACGCCATACACGTTTGCTATACTATGCAAATTACAACTTCATTGTTATGAAACAACGTCACTTTTAATCTTGAACTTTTGACGGCTGTAGCCGTCGTGGCGTCAATGGTAGGACTTTCGGTTGACAGCCAAACCCGTCTGTGGCTTTCAAAAGGTCCTCTGATCACGTTAATTGTTCCTCAGTTTAGACCATACTAAATTGTAACTAGTAATAAAATTGGCCAAGTGGGTACCTTTTGATGGAAGTCAAATTTGATAAGTCATATTTGTAGGCAATTGGAGACTTTTCAACTGAGTTTAATCGCGTCAAGAGTTTATATTTGTTTGAATCAAGGTACTAGGGTTGAAATTTTAACTTAAATGGTCGATAAACCCCTTCTGATAGAATACAGGTTCTTTAGATGCTATATGATGCAATTTAAGCAGATGAAATGTTCTAATAAACGGCCCAAGCGCAGATTCCCCGAGTGCGTGATATCTTATGTTACATAAAACACATATTATTGTTGTAAATATTTTAACTAACAATTAAGTATTTATTATCAGTACCAGGCCGTGTTTTCGTTTATTGCAACCTAAAATACCCAAAATACCTAGACATTTTGATTGAGGCCATTTATTGCAACGTTTCATATAGACTGTCATTTCTATAGAGTGACTTCGTTCGATCAGATCCGTGCGCCCAGACAAGATGCATTCTGCGAACATTATCGCTGTCGATAATGTATACGTCTAGGATTGACGTAAGCTGTCGGATGTTCGCGTCAAGCTCTTATGATAATTCCGTACATTTTGACAGTTTTCGGAACTGAAATTTCGCAATTATGCACCCTGTCTAGGGCCACAGAGTTGTTTTACTAAACTTATCACTTTGGGACAATTGCAAAATTTTACTAAAATAACCTCTCTTGGAATAAAAGCAGTTCTTGCTTTATTTTTTGCCTGTATTAAATGTGCCATCTGCAAAATGTTGAAATCTTGATTAACTTTAATTGAATTTGAATTAAAGTAATGCTTCGTTTCAAAAGCGTTGATATTTTGATTAAAAGTGGAATTTAATAAATTGCATGTTATTGAGGATCATGTATCTGGTAGTGAAATAGTAAGTAAGTAGTTGCTATTTTCATAGTTGCTATTTTTCACCGGAAGGTGTTCTGTAAGGTAATCTGTCCTAACGAGAGTCATTGAAAATGAAAATAACTCCTAAACGAAAAGACGTATTGATAAGTAAAATATATGTTCTAAACCTGTATAAAAAGCGCTCTCCTATGCTGCAATATGTAATTTGAGATCTTGAACACCCTGCACAAGTATGAGTGCGAACTTCATCCCGCGCTGTAAATCCTGGGTTGACAAATATTTATAGTAACATTTTTATATTAGGAGAACATGTTTGACAGATATAGTTTTGCTAGATATGTAAATTTAATATTGATGTGGAAATTTCGGAAGTTGTCCTACCGAACTTTGCTCAATCAAATCTTGGAAATGTCAGATTGTATAAAGTTGTGTTAAATCTTCGTTTAATGTAATATGTGGTAATCCAACCGCTTAATTATTGTGATTTTTAAGTTATCAACTAGTTCAGCTATAAAATTGCGATGCACTAGATTAACTTAGATTAGATTAGGGGTTGTTTTTTTTTTGTTTACGATTATTCCAAAAAATCGTTTTTCTACTCGCATATTATAAACCGCTAATATTGATATCGTTAACGGTATCAAAATACAACCTGTAGCGTAACCGAAGCGTAAAAACATTTCTATAATAAGCGTTGCCATAGTAATAACAGTTCTATAATAATTATTGTAGCATTGTTACTACCATGTTTACGGTCATTCCGGATATCGACGGTTCTGTGACTCAACCTCGTATATTGAATAATGTCCAGTATAAACTGACGCGCACTAAGTATATATTCGCGTACTTAGTGAGTTTCCGTTTATACTGGACAATATTCTATATACAAGGTTGAGACACAGAACCGTCGATATCAATCTTGGCACTCTTGGCGCCTAGTTATGACTTGACTTCCTAATTTGTATATTAAATCATTAACAATGTTTTAATAACAATTGAAATGAAGTATATTAAAAACAAAACATTTTTTGAGTCTTACGGCTGTTTGTGTAAATGTGTTAAAAATTACAATTTTATTTAAATTCCTTAAAAAGATGATTAATAGTCTTCGACTTGTATTTAGTTACCATGGTTACGCTTAATATGGATATCAACAATGGGTTTCGTTTTGCAATCCATTTTTTAATATATAATAATAATATATTTTAATACATAATAAAATTGACAGAACTGTTTTAGTAATTATTAAAATTTGCATGAAAGTAATCATTTAACAGTAGGTAAAATTCACAAACAACTAACGCTAATCAAAATAATGAGAATGACTGCTGACAAATCATTTGTTAACTGAAAAATCAAGGAAAGTATACATGAAAAGTTATCCATTGTTTATTTATGTCATTATCATTTTAAGCTTGCAAAAACATTTATGTTTGCAACGGTACATAATTAGCTCTCAAGATCATGGTGCCTGTCATTAGAGCGCGAGGTTGCGAACTATTATAATATTTTTTAAATATAATTGTGCCTTTTGTGGATGCCATTTGACAAATTTAGTGAACTGGCTAGTTAAAATCGTATAGATTTCTTTCGGTTATCGCCTCGGTTTATAAAGGAAATGTAATCGATTCAGTATTTGGTTATAAATTTGTTTTGTTAACTTAATTTAATTTACTATAAAAGGTATCATAGATCGTCTAACATCGCGCTACAACTATCTATAACCATCGTATGGTAAAGTCTAGATAGATGTTTTTAGGTTTTATTCACTTTCATATTGAGGCAGAGCCTATATAGGAAAATTTATCATACGCGTAGGTGATTCGAGGAAAAACATGTACCGCGGAATAAGACCAAGTTCGGCAAGAAATAATTGTGGACTTGGAGGAAGCAAATGGAGTTAGCTCCACGCGCTTCTGCCGATTCCATTCCGATCGTACAAAACAAAATTATTTTGTTTTTAATTTCATGAAATACGTGCATAATTTTTCAGGATTCGTTTATAAAAATGCGTTGAACAATAAATATTGTGTTTTGAAAGTAATTTATTATAGATACCAATTTTTAAAGTTAGTTGACCGCTCAATCTTTAGAAACAATTCTTGCGTGAAATGTAGAATCTCGATCTGTCACAGGCATAATAACAAATGAAGAATATTATAATAACTATTAATTGTACCTATTCGTTTGAACCTCTAAAATATATTTACAATCTTACCTTATCTTATCTTATAGTAATTAGAGTTCTCTTTGGCGATTTCTAAATTTACAACTACTACAAAAAACTATGACATAGTCATACAGCCTAGTTGGTTATTTTATTTATCGTTTCTTTGTGACTATTCATTATATATAATGCTCTTTGTTAAGCTTAACTAATTGAATATTTTGGAGATATCATACATATTTTTTAATATTTCGAACAATAAAGTATAGCAATTGTAATTCTCGCTTCATCGTAGACAAAATCTTCGTCCTCCAAGGGCAAGAGTTAGTGAAGAGCAAATAGAGGGTCTCCTTGTAGTCGCATAACAACTATTGTCATATCTTCGATTGTCATATACAATAACCAGTGATCGGAATTAGGAGAGCCAAAATAACTGTTCTTCGCAAGAGGACATAATATAGAGTGGTTACAACCGGGTAGAAAAATAGTAGCTTGTGTCACAAGGGAGCAAAATGGCATATTTACGGCGAGGGCGTACATTGAATCCTGAACGAAGCGAAGGATCCCGAGGGATTTAAGTCTTAACGCCCAAAGTGGAAATAATATTGCTACCGTGTGACACATACTGCTTTTCACATCACCTATGAGGAAAATAAAAGATCTTAGTGATGAAACAAATCTAATTATTTACACTCTAAAAGTAATGAAAATATCAAATTTAACAACAAAAACAATTATTGAAATTTGGCAACAAAATGTCCTTAAACAGAAAAGTGCCACTTTGATCCCTCCTAGCAGGGAAGAAAAGTCCTCTTTCCGAAAAGGTGATGTAAAAAATTTTTTTTTCTTGAGTTGTATTTGATATTTATCCGGGTATTAGTGAAATGAAATGAAATGAAATGAAATTGAAATGAAATGAAATGAAATTTTATTTGCTCTATACATGGTATGGTAGGTCTTAGAATAAAACATTTCTTGAAACACATATCTAACCGTAATCGGCATGCAAAAGCTTTGCTTAAAAACTAATTTAATTATATTCAGATTGATGGAACGACAGCACATTGAACACCACTAATATTTCAATACTATATAAATAATTTAATTACATTAACAATATTTTTAAATCCAATAGTTATATAAAAATAGTTAAATTACATTAGCATTATTATTAAACCAAGTCTTAATGTTAAACATACATGTTTTTACTTAGAGTACGGGATGGTTTATGTTAGTTTGTTGTAAAAAGGGCTAGACATAAGGTTTATAAGGAAGGAAGGAAAAAGTGAGAGGTATAGTTAGTCTTTTTTATTTTCACATGGCACAGTGTTAGGTGACTTTACCCAAGGAGGAAACATATCGAAAGATGTAATATTTACACTGAACTGCCCACTTTGAAGTTTAAATAACGTCTAGAAATAGTTACAAATATCAGATTAGCATAAAACTTCCCGTATGTTTAACATTACGACTGATACCTGGATAAATATCGAATACCCGATAAACAAGAAAAAAATAATGTTCTACCCGGTTGCAACCACGCCATATTATGTCCTCTTACGAAGAATTGGTAATTTGGCTCACCTAATTCCGATTACTGACAAAATTTACTTACGCATAAAGTTGTTGCACATAAAAAGTATGTGTCATTTAATACCCTACGTATAATACTTTCATTGACAAAAATGGAATAGGTCATATATTGTTTAACCATAATGTTGAACATCATACAATTTTTAGTCATTATTTTGAAGATCATAATATTTTTTAGTCATATAAAAAGCGTTTTAGGGCAGCCAGAAAAATGGGGAGGTAGGGGTCTAGTGACTTATAAGCAGTGATCGTAGATTTTCAAGCAAAACCGTTGTAATGACGTCACAAAGACATAGGAGAGTGGTCTAGGTTTGTCGAGGTGTATAATATGATTGACGTTTAAATTAATGTAATATCATGTTATCGTTGAAAATGAAACAGTACACTTTTTTATATAATTAGATCAGGCAGTTAGGATAGGTTAAGGTTAGGTTAAAATAAAAACCTGTCTTTATTCGAAACTATTATGGCGATTGATATTTATGAGCAATAAATTTATGACAATTGTTATTTATGCTCTTTAACATTATAGTTATAAAATATATGCGAATCACTATATGACTTTAGTTAGTTATGATGCATAATGATGATTATGATATATGCTATTGTGCCATATTATGTGTATTATTTTTGTGTCATATTTATGACACAGTAGTTTAGTGCCTATTAACAATATTACTTTTAATTTTATGCAAACTAATATGGACCCGCAAACCCAATATCAATAAAGAAAAATGACATTTTCTTTCTAAAAACGAATTTCTGGTATTGTCATGTTGCAAAAGAGCCGAACCGAATTTTATTGATCCTTTATACATTATTATTACTTTAAAACTACTTTTACGGCAATTAATAAAATAATTTTCGTGTTTTTACTCCTTAAAAAACCTTCGGATTTTAGAAGCATACTTCGGGTATTGACGATACGCGATCGTGATATGCGGTTCTGTTCTGTTAACAACTTGCAAAACTTTTTGAAGTTACCGTTGCAAGAATAACCATCGATACAAAATAAACCTTACGTAATAATATTACTTTTAATTATCTTTTTCAAATTTTAACGCAAAATGACTTATTGTCATGATAAAAATAAAACAAAATCATCATTTTCGAATTCTTCCATCGTTAATTTAAACAGAGAACATCCCGCCTTCACACACTACTTTAGTTTGGAAGTTTAAAGAGCTGTTATACCCACCTGTGGATTCTTAGAAACTACATTTATATAATTATATTTTTTAATGTAATTTTCGAAATCCCCTTGCTTAACAATAATAAACACGGTCTTGAACCTTATAAAAATAATTACAATAACACTTTTCTTAAAACTTTCAGCTTCTTGTAACAATATTTGTATAGGTACATTATAAACAATTTCCCGTGATTAGCTATTTACAGAAATACGTGTACGAATACGTGTTTCAGTTGACTCCCCATGGAAATACACATACTTACATATACAAAAAAACACACAACTTCGTTCCCAGAGTGGTGGGGTAGGCAGAGCTACAGATTTACCTACAACTTTGTTGATAATTCTGTAATTACCTACATTTTGCACAATTAGGGTTAGATGTTTACCAGCGTATAAGAAATCGATTTCCGAAATAACCAAACTAAATAAAAAGGTCAGTGGTGGTTTTACTGCTCTATATAAATCAATGACCGCGGTGGATGCGAAAAGCACAAGACCGGTCTGAGTGGAAAGCCTTGGGGGAGGCCTATGTCCAGCAGTGGACGTCTTTCGGCTGACATGATGATGATGATATAAATCAATGAAAACACAACGAGTGCACTGTCATTTTCTACAACACGAAGCCTTCCGATTGCCTCCGAAACCCGAAGGTTTTTCTAAGAGCCCACAGACTGTACACATGTGTAAATTGAAGACCCAAACACATATGTGCAAAGTAAATAAATATATTTTTTAAATAAGGATAATTTTCGGAGGACAAATTAGAATATAAAAAAAGTTTAGATACCTTACTGTGTCATATATCAAAATGAAAGGGCTCGGTATGACGATTTCAAATATATTTAAATAAATAGGTTTGATTTTATTCATGAAAGAAGCTAAAAATTGTCCAATTCCCTCCCGATCTCCTAAATTACTGAGCCTAAAATTTGAAAAAAAATTACAATATATAGTTCTTTGCTTGTAGATTACAGGAAAACCTGTAAGAAATCTATTAAAAAAATAATTTGTACAAAATTACGTATGTACGGAACCCTCTCCACGCGAGTTCAACTCTCACTTGGACGGCTTTATTTTTATTATAGCGGTCATCCATCCATAGTAATATTTTGGTCCAATAAAAAAAGGTCTTATCTTCCGAATTAGATTGATATTGTATTGAAAAAACTTATACTCTATGTAAATAAACCCTGTAATTAAGTAAGCACCTTCACATATATGGGTACCAGCGCTTCCCGATAGACCGCTGTTTAAAAAAAGCACTGCAAGAAATTAACTTTTTTAATGTTTGTAATTAAGTAGAACTTGCGACCCGCTCTGGCTCTTTCCGGGTGATATTTACACTTATTATTCAGATGAACTGTCTTGAAGACATTTTCACATATGATTAAGGTGTAGTTAAATCCGAATTCATAACATTAGCATTGGAATGATGAAATTTGGTACTTTATGAAATTAGGTTTTGAACAAATTGGGTATTCCCGTTCAATTATTACTACTATTTACCTATTACATTTTTTACTCTACGAGCTAATATTTAAAAAATACCACGATTTCATATTTTTTAAAGTTTTGGCATCTGGATCTTATACCCAAATACCCAATGCAGTGAATGTCTAATCACGTGACCACTACTTTTCGGAAGAGAAAACCTGGCGAAGTTTATTATTGTTTTATGGTGCCTAGTCTAGAGCTATTAGGATGTTATAATATTTAGCCTAGTGACAGATAGACATACAGTGGAGCCTTAGTAATAGGCGTTCAGGTTGCGCCCTTTGGGTACAGAATCCTAAAATGACACTAGGGCTAAATCGGGCCAGTGTTCCGTAATTTTAAATATCTGTAAATCTAAATGTATAATCGTCAAACTCTATTCTAGTCTAACTAGAATAAAGTGTGATTTTTATGGCTCCCTATGTTTTCCCATAACGTTTGTAATCCTGATTTCACTTGCCATAATGTTTTTGGTAATAATAATCGTTTATCCTAATGATAACTTGACATCTTTATTGACTTATAATAAAGGCTTATAATATGCGACTGCTCCGGCACTGCGGGCAGTGCATCACCTTCGCCCTAGCGTTCCCAAGCGCAGACACCTGTGCTCGCCACTGCATATGCTAAGGCTCACGATTTCTGCATTTGGTTACAACGGGCTGGGACTGCCCTCTCTCCGTGCCTCGGGCTTTTATATACACTCCAGGGGTAGGGCAGATGGGATCACGTGGAATCGGGGTTGGCAGATTCGGTTCGGTGACCGTAATTAATAATTTCAGTAAAATCTTAATGTTTATTTCGAATAACGCACACTTTTCATAACATACATTTAATATTGACGCTCATAACTCGATTGGCTTGCATGTAGAGCTTTGATTGTAAGTTCATGCAGCAAAATATCTGCGACGTTTGCGTCCATGTTATTTACACTAGAAACACAAACTGGAGACGCTTATGCATTAGCAACTTACACTAAGGGCTCTGTTGTCCAGGCACTCCCGGCCGCCGCCGCATGTTCGCTCCGATAGCTCGCTCGACTTGAGCTTATTTTTCAGTTGGTCGTTCACTCCACACAACTTTAGGACAATCGATATTATAATAAAGGTCTCTTACTAATAAAATTAGTGTTGTTAACCTTTATGACAATCAAATTTATGACTTATTTTAGGTATCAAATAATTAATACTAAAAAATTAGGACATTAAAGATTATGGAGACCATAATTATGACTAAAATGTTTTAAGACAACCGATACATGCAAATGACATTAGGACAAAAGATACTTTGCCAAAAGAAGGAACCCCGGGGCCCGCTCCGCTTGCACTGCACATCATAAATCGGAATCTGAATCGTAGTTAGTTACTTTACCTGTGTGTTAAGAACGCTCGTGGCCGTAACACCATAGTCGCGAAATACCAGATTGCCGGATGCACCACATTAATTAAAATCGCATTCTTATTCACAATTTATAGAAAATGTGGTATTATCGGAATGCGATATTAAATGAGTGTGGTGCATCCGGCAATCTGGTATTTCGCTACTATTGTGTTACGGCCACGAGTGGTTAAGAAGTACTGTATACAAGTGTTAAGAAGTAGTAAGTACCCTTTGGTGCGATTCGGGCTGTTTATATAATTATTATAAAAAAATAAGTATGACGGTATTTCGACTCTACATGTCGTGATACTCGCTAATACGAATCAAAACTCTACGAGGGAACTAAGAATTATACAACATATACACTAGGTGGTCACATAATTAGAAACTATTTACAAACTGCTTACAAGACAAGCAATTAAAAAGTTCATGACCAATTTTATTGTAAGTTACAACTATAGAACTATAATTGCAGTCTAAAGATTGTAGTTTTGAGTGTGCAAACGTTTCTCGGTCTCAGATTCCATTTACCATCAGGTAACTTGTGTGCTCATTTACCTTCTCTATGACATAACAAACCAATAGTTTTATAATTATGTATAGTCGACCAAGAAAGTCCTTTACTACTCTATTTGTAGCGCAGTAAGGTCCAAAAGTAGTAAAGCATTATTAGCATAGTAGGTGATTTGGTATGCACTGTAAGCCTATTATTGTGAAATAAATAAATAAATAAATAATAAAGGACTTTCTTGGTCGACTATACATAATTATAAAACTATTGGTTTGTTATGTCATAGAGAAGGTAAATGACGACTATACAATTAATAAAACTCTGTTGAAGACAGCTTTTATTTTCTAGAGATTTAAAAAGAAATTTTCTTGTTTAATACATCGATGCGACGGCATGGGTAGTCAATGTGCCAAAAATAACACTTCAAAAAACCAGTCAAAAGGTAAATAAACCATTTTTGGTGATGTAGAGTATATATAGTACCAGTACCTCACCTGATAAATCGGTCGAGCCGTTGTTCTCAAGTTATTCTCCGTCAGACAAGTGGCAATTGAATTTATTTATATAGATTGACTTTTTTCTACTCGCGTTCTGTATATCGTTAATGCCGTCAGAATTTCAACCTATAGAGGAACCAAAGCGTTGGCATGATGTCAACGGGTCTGTAATGAACGTTATCGTGGACATATTTTTTTTAATTTTTCATTCAATCCTTTTTATTACTATACAGTTTTTGCAATATATTGTTTGAAAAGTTCTTAAAACAAATTAAGATGTCAAGTGTTAACTAAACGCCGTCACTGATATCCGTAATGACCGTAAACATGGTGATTACAATGCGATAACGGTTATAAAAGAACAGTTCTTACTACGGCAACGCTCATTATAGATCAGTTTTCACACTATGGCTGGCAATCTGATACTAGGGGTTTATAGTACGCGAGTAGAAAAAATAAATAAATGTTTAAAATTGCACTATGTAAAAATACGGTGATAACAGAGAGCAGTATAACTTAATAATTTAAAAAGATTTATTATGATAATAACACTACTCAAATTAATGGAAATAATGGCAGGCGAGCAACAAAATCTCCATCAAAAAAAAACCCTCTAAAAGAAAATGCGCTGAAAGTTAGCTTTTTTCAACTTTTATCATCTCCAAATTAAGCACGTAGAAGAATGCTGGCATGTACGTAATGAACTTTTAAGATACCTGTACCTGTTTTACCATGCCTGGTTGGATTGTTGGCAATATTTTGTTTTAATCTTGCTAAGAAAGATAAGGGAAAAGATAGGAAAGGTCAAAGCGGCGTTGAACTAAACTCTTAAAAGCATCACTTTTAAAACCTTAAATACTTATATATGCCTACTAGCTTTCGCCCGCGACTCCGTCGGCGTAGAAGTCGTTTATTGCTGCTCCCTTAGGAACTGTCCAATTATCCGGGATAAACTATCTTATGTCCTATTCTAGGACCTATCCAATATGCATGCCAAGTTTCATCTCGATCCGTTCAGTGGTTGAAGCTTGAAAGACGGACAAACATACAAAATTTCACATTTATAACATTAGTATGGATAGTACGGATATTTACCTACATTTTTCGCTCTTTATGTTCATTCCCAGAAGTTCTATTTTATACTCTTGTTAGGATTATTATTTAGTATTAAAAAAAAACATAGTTTTAGGTAATAAGTTTTATGTTAATATTATGATTGTGTTGGTATTATTATGATAAATTTTATGGGTAGTCTATAAGATATCTCGTATCGCCATTTCAAACAACTTTTAGTAAATATTATGGTTAATAGTCGGCTGGGACTTGAATTTTATGAAAACCAGCAACTCGCAGAGCGTATAATTTGATTAAAAAAATACAATTTTCCTTTGAACATGTTGTCAATTTTGTCAATTTATGCACTGGTAAAAGTGGTAAAGCTTTGGGGATAGGCTTTAGGTCGTCGTTCGTTTAAAATATACGCTAATATACGCTTATGTTTTCTGGAATGGTTGTATAAATATGCAAGTTAGGATAATGATGTTTTACGGCTTATCCTGTGCATTTTAAAAGTAATGATGGGTCCTATTTTAACTTTCCTAATAAACATTTGGGTTCAGCTAAGTTTTGTAATCACAAAATGTTAATAATTAAATTGTATAGGTGAAAAACTTAAGTAAATCACCTGTTGCATGTAGTTGTACAGAAAACTAATATGGAATTTACGTCAAATTTCAAATATAGAATGTCAAATGTTCTGTGTTACAAATACATGCAACAGGTGATTTACTTTCACTTATAAGTGTATTTAAAAGAAAACATTAATATTTATTATAACGTTATCTAACTAAGATTTTTGCTGAATATCGTGAAACTGACTGCATTGGTTAATATGCCATACCTACGTACCTATTATTAAACTAGTGTTGAGTGGGATACCCGTCTTAAAACATTTTGACAGTTGAAGAGATGAAAGTTTTCTATGACCGACGCATCTTGAGACGAGCACCTCACTAAATATTAGTTTATTAATTCGATTGTAACTTAAATATGACCCAGATACAGCAAAACGATAGCAATAATAAAATAGACTTTTTTTTTTTATTTTGATTGAGATCATATATTTTGTACGGAAAACGAAAAACCTTGAATAATGTGGAATCGATGGCGGTTTAAGATTGGACTCATTACACTTAAATTGTTTTGCGTAGCTTTACCATTTTTTTTATCAAAAGTTATTGGTGTTTTATAGTAAATAATAATGTTTGATGCATTAAGATGACTGCTTCTTTATAACGTAACTGTTGCCCGTGTGTAACACATTAGTATGCATTTTATGTTGTTTTAGTCCAGTGCAGAGTTTCTCATTTATATTTTAAGATCTTGGAGCGTTTCCCAAAAATAACCGCCAAGGCCGCAAGGGTATCCTCCCAGTGCTTTGGGTGTATGCAATGAAGCCTACCAGGCATTTATTTTTATTTAGGTAGGAGTAAATTGGACATATTTTGGGACAATGCTCAGTAGATGAAATATTTTAAAAAGATCTATGTGATGTTGTTTTATAAAATAGATGTTAATTTCTGCGGCGATCATAAATTATAATGGCATTAGTGCAAATAACTGTTGAATATTTCGCTAAAACCGTATTGATATGTTGGTTGTAAATGTGATAATTGGTTCGGTTGAATGTTTTTTGTTTAGTTCACATCAGTCTTAGAACTAGCCCCCGCTGTGTTTTGTGAATCAAGTGTCAATTCATTTTTGCGATAACATTTACGTTTTGAAGACTGTCATCAAACTAATTAATTTTAATTTGTGATATAAGGCAGTTGTCCCACATAACCGCGAGAGAGCGATGGGCGATAACATTACATTAACAATGTTCCGCCATACTACATAAACAGTTAGTAGGCGGAACCTGGGTAATCTCAAGCTACCGCTCATATTTTTAACGTAAATACATTTAACAGGATATAAGCGGATAACTGGTTGATCGCTAGCTGGTCGCAGCTACGAGCTGGTGGTAGCTACGAGGGAGGACTCTCACTCAGGTTCTCACGATGCGAATAAATCGCTGACTCGCACGGCAAATCCAGCTGTATAGGGGACAACTACCTAAACTGTTTTCACTGTTTTTCCACGACAGCGCGCCCACTACTTAATCTTATGACTTATGTGCATTGACGCAGTCGTGCAATCTTAAATTTCAGTTGCGGGGCACGCTATCGTGAATTAAGTATAAAGGTTAAATAATAATTTTAGACGCTATGTTTTTAACCAAGTTATCTGGATACGAGTTTTTTATTTTGCTGAAGTGGTGTTCGAATGATTTAATTATCGGAATTCTGTAATAAACTACATGCTGTAACCTCGTTTATCATCATTTGAAATGCATTGGAATGCAATCCGTCAGCTATCGAACTCTTCGATGATTCTTATTTAACATATTACTATGTAATGAATGCGCAATAATAAATTATTTGGTTTTTTTGTTTGGTTACTAAGTACCTAGTTTTGCATAAGTATTTGTTTACTATTTTATAAATGTTAAAATCGAATAGATACATAAAGATTACATATATTTTGTGTTAGTACTTGCTGATCCCCCGTGAGCGATAACATTAAAGTGCGGGGAATTATCAAAGTAGTCCTAATATGACTTGTGACTAAGACTCCTTTCTGACTTGGTAGTACAGCAGCGGCACGTCATGCAGTTTGTTTTCATTCTTATTAATAAATGGGTGCCTGTCTACATTTTAACGCGTACTGATGTGTTACCGCTGCTGTACCGCTGACTCAAAGAAGCGGAGTTCTATTCCTAGGCAAATAATTTGTCGGGACAGTTAGCAGGATTTCGTTCCATTGCAACATCTAACAATTCACCGGTTGTGACTCTTAAACTTTAACCTAGGTAATTGAAGTTTTAAACGTTCTGAAAGTAGCTTTAAATAGATCAGTGTTCGACGAATCGAATATTTAGCGAATGTTACTGGAACAGTTGAAGACCAATCTTTGAATTTTATTTAGCCCGCGTTTAATGGTATGTTTCGGGTTGAAAGCCATCATTCTTATTTATTTATAAGTCTCGCCGTATGTATAATCAGTATATTAGTGAACCATAAAGTTTTAATAAATATCCTGGTGTTTGACAGAATTCTGATAATTTTAAGTTTATCCTAATCGTTTATGTATGTTAAATATGTTTGATATGGTATTTTTAACAGTGCAGGAGAATTTCGTAACCAGAGGCAGGGCTTGGGAGTAAATTAGAAGTCACTCCGCATAAACTAACGGGCGGCACGTTCCGTTTGATTGTTTCAGGGCCAGCATCCGAACATAGTCACCGTGCGAGAGATCGTGGTTGGCTCCAACATGGACAAGATCTTCATCGTCATGGACTACGTCGAGCACGACCTTAAGAGCCTCATGGAAACCATGCGAGGAAAGAAACAGGTTTTCCTACCAGGTGATTAATCTTTTTCTAAATATACAGCTCGATGTTTTTACTGGAACAATATAGGGACATCCGAATCTATAAGGGTTACAATCTTAGGAAACATGAGGTCTTTTTTGCCATTTTTGTTTACAAAATATTCCCTGTATTGATATAATAAAATAAATGATTTATCGTGCAAAAACCCCTTAACAATTACCAAACATAGGAAAATTATTTATAATAACGTAGTATTATTAATAAATAACCTAAGTTTAATAATTTGCATGTAAAGTTGTATTCTGACTCAAACACAATATTTATTTGCTAAACGCACGCACCTATTACATGGAATGATCTTTACAAGAAACTGAGTCTATTTGCACAAAAACGTACATAGTCGAACTTCCAGTATCCCGATTATTAATTATTTTTTCCCTTCAACTCAATGTCACTGACATGTCAACACTTGATCGGCAAAAAGGGAATCTATAAAAAAATGTTAGTTTATTTAAATACATTTAACGAACAACTCACACTTGACCAAAAAATGTAATAGGCCAAAATTGTTTTCATAAAGACCTAATAAGGTTTCCTAAGACAGTTTCCCTGTATCTCCTATAGTGTCGGATTTCTCCATATTGCCCCAGTTAAAGTCACACTAAAGGCATCATTTACTACAGCAGTTAATTATCCTGGACCATGTCTGAATTATATTATAACTAACACTTGAATGCTTATTGCAGGAGAAGTAAAATGTCTAATGACTCAATTGCTAAAAGCTGTTCACCATCTTCACGATAACTGGATATTGCACAGAGATCTGAAGACCAGCAACCTTCTACTTTCTCACAAGGGAATTTTAAAGGTAATTTAACGATTTTATATTGCTACTATTTTATTAAACGTTTCAAGCTTATCAGTGTAGTGTCAATCTACTATGTTTTTGTTTGTTATAGGTGGGAGATTTCGGTCTAGCCAGGGAATACGGTTCTCCGCTGCGACAGTACACCCCAATCGTCGTGACGCTCTGGTATCGAGCGCCGGAGTTGTTGCTTTGCGGCAAAGAATACTCTACTCCCATCGACATGTGGAGTGTTGGGTGCATTTTCGCAGAATTCGTCACAATGAACCCGTTATTCCCGGGAAAATCAGAAGTGGATCAGTTGAATCGAATATTTAAGGTTTGTAATAAAATCCGCCACCCCATACTTTCTAGCTTTTTGTTGCGTTTTGCGTTACGGTACAAATCCTTAAATGTTCATCTGATTCCTCATATTTATTACAATATTCTACAATACAAGAGGTTCCTAGGTTTCGGGTTCAGGTAAAGTAGCATAAGAGCGTATGAGTGCAGAAGTGAGAGATAATAACAAACTTTAGGACTTTTTCTTTGCCCTCGTCTCTAAACAAGAACCAAAAATACTACTAAAACTCTGAAAAATGGCATTGGTATTTATGTAACTTGTCAGACTAAATGATAAATACAGTTTTTAATGTAGTCAGTCTCATACCAACATGTAAAAATAAAAATAAAATATCAGGGGACTATGTCTCACCAATATGACCTAGTCCCAAACTAAGCTCTAGGCTGACCTGTAATATAACGTTCAAGATTCGATTTTAAGCGTTACTTTACGATACTGGCTCACTGACCCTAATGAGCATAATGCTTGGTTCTCCTCTCTGACTGATGTAAGTGTGTAACATTACAGGCAACCTTAATAGTTTTGCCCGACAAACAACGTCCATTTTATTACTTAACTAAATATGCAGTTATTGGCGCCTAGTGATTATAGACTTATCGCTTCCAATGCCTTGAAATTAAGTTCATGGTGCCAATAGTACAGGTATATTTTTATTCAGAGTATAATTATGGTAAATGTTAAAAATACTTTAATTATGGAACGATTTAAAGTAAGAACTTCTTGTTAACAGGACTTGGGGACTCCATCAGACTTGGTGTGGCCTGGCTACAGTGAGTTGCCGGCGGTGCAGAAGATGACGTTTGCGGAGCACCCGGCGGGCGGGCTGCGCCAGCGCGTGGGCGCCGACCTGCTCTCCGAGGCCGGCCTGGCGCTGCTGCAAGCTTTCCTCACCTACAACCCCGTCAGGAGAATTGCCGCGGATGCTGCGTTGGAACATGCCTATTTTAAAGTAAGTTATGAAACTAATGAATTTCTTTAGACTCTAAAGTTTAGAGTATTACATTAATTAGGGCTTATTAAGAAGAGAAAGAAAAAATCTTTTTAAAAAGATTCTATAGCGGTAATATTTGTGAATGTAAAGTTACACGAGTTCTCATTTATGTTTTTATGAAATAAAGTTAAAATCACTAAATAATCAAGACGGGAACTCACAAATTTTGATCTCGAATTCCATTTCCGAGTGTAGTAGTATTTTCTGAGATATTTATAATATGTTTGATTAATAATTACGAGCACCGCTAGAAGTGAACAAGATCCCATGGATAAAGGTATAAATGTCGAGTGTGTATTTAAATGCTGAATGTTTATTGTTTAGGAGCAGCCAGTGGGTATCGAGCCGGCGATGTTCCCGACGTGGCCCGCCAAGTCGGAGGGCGGGCGGCGCAGCACGCACAGCCCGCGGCCGCCGGCGGGCGGCGCGGCGTACGCGCGCGCGCACGAGGACGACTCTCTCGGCTTCCGCGTGCAGCCCGCGCGCTCGCTCAATGTCGCGCCCGGCTTCTCTCTCAAGTTCTAGCGCCGTACCTACAACAAAACTCGGTGACGCGAACTTCACTGATTTTGTTGCCATACAACGATCCACAGGACTTACGGTACTTTAATGCTGTAATATACAATAAATACTACCGCTTCATGTTATCATAAGTTGTGCGATTCGTCGACTCCGGAACTGAACTATTGTGTACCATCAAAACCTGATTAATACAATCTGAGAATACTATCTCGGACTCTCCTAAAAATCGTACTTTTGATTTAAAAGAATTATGTAATTATATGAAGTGAGATATAGTGCGTGTATAATACATATATTACGCACTATCACGATTAACACGAACCGTGCGGATAGACAGAATTCTACGAATGACTGTTAAATATTTTTGTTATAAGGTAGTTATATAAATATACGAGGCCCAAGCGAGGCAACAAGCGATATTAATGTAAACAGTCCATTTGTTTCACAGTTCTAGTGAAAACTGGTCTCGATTCCCGTACACATAATTGTATACCTCATTAGAAATAGTCCAAATTTTTAAACTGTGTCGGTCGTTTCACAAGGTCTGCCACGAATGGATCGAATGGATTAATAAAAGTAGAGTGCTCCGAGCTACTACATAGCGTGCGGCTGGCTGCGCAACTGACGGTATATTTGTCACTCGTGTTTCATAAAAAATGAACATTTCTGATCATAAGTGTAAATAACGGAAAGGACAGCACTGACATTAATTTCGTTTGTGCTATTCATAGCAGCTCTAATGAAACGACATAATTAATTATCATCAATGCGATTTAAACTTTGTGAAACAACAGTAAAGGCAACGAGTGCGTCTCATAACATATAATTAACGTTTGATATAATTCATATTGAAAACGTTCATAAGATAACAAACGTTAGCTATGATATGACAACAAAACGTAAAGTTTCATTGAATATAACGTTTGTTTTATATAAAGAACTAAATTATAACTTTCATTTCAACTATATTATTTTCTATAACACATTCACCGCCAACCACTGTTACGAGTGCTACGCTGTAGCCTGTAGCGGCATTTTTCCGCTGTATAGTCAAAATTGACTACGAACAGTGAACAGGACGTTGGCGCTGAATGTGATAACATACATTATATTTTTTATAATACAACATGAGAAATTATAATCATATTCTAATCTTTATACAAATAGTTATTATATCTATAGTTCATTATATGTTATGAGCAAGGATCGGAATAACGCCCGTCATTTTGAAAACATAACCCTGTTCCTTACAGCAAGCAGGTTTTTTATAGATTTATTATACAATAACTCACAAACACATACAGTAACCCAGTGTCAACGATCAAAATTGCCCCAATGACGTCCGTAGACTGTAAACCAACTTTTAAGACTCTTAAATAGGTCCTAAATACACGTCGTTACGGACAAAAAAGCAAAGAAATAAAAAATAAAAGACATTATTTTTGATTCGCGAAAGTGTTTTTTTCCTAAACAGTGATAAGTTTTCATAATGACGAGCGTTTTTCCGATCCTTGATTATGAGATATATATTTTATCGTTATACTTTAACTTGACTATACCAACTGAATACTAAAACTAAATAAAACTGCCTGCATAAAATAAAACTATACAAAACGGATTTTTTTCTTGTTATAATAATATGTTCCGTTACTTACCCCAAAGGAAATATGTAGATGGATTTCTCACCTCTGCGAATGACTAATTCTATGGGGGAAAATGTTTTCTTTTTTTCTAATTATTTAGTTTCGCAAGACGTACAACAATATATACATAAATATTGCCTCAATTCATGAATCTTTGGAAATGCAAATAAAATTTTACTTAACGCTCCGCATACCAGGTGAAAAATATAGACGTACGATTTATACGGGCCTGGGGTCTGTAATACCCCACCTCGTATGCGGAAGGTTAAAGTGTATACGGCTAGGCTTAAATCTAAAGCAATATATTTTATCACAAAGGATATCAAAGCGCAATAAATATATATTGATTGAAGTACCTAGAATTGTTAGGTTATTAATAAAATGGATGCCCAATTATGAAATACTTTATTTGTATAATACAAAATGCGAGATTTTTATACAGGAATCGAACGTTGACATAAATAAAAAGATTTTGTTTATAACGTGTCTATATTATTACTAACCTAGCGAAAGTTATTCGGGTACATAATAAACGTTTATGTTAATGTTTAGACTTTTTGTGCAAAGGCGGGTTAAATCAATATTTTAATAACTAAATATTCTTATGGTATATATTAAATAATTGTAAATGTACTTTGTATGCTCACAGAATTATCAACAAATTGTAAATAGATGAATATTTTTGTCAACACTCTGAAACTCATGCGAAAATAAATCTGTTAGTGTACTGCCTCAATAACGGACTATTTACGTGTAGTTCTAACTGTAAAGTGTGTAAATAAGTAAGACTTTCTTTTTCTAAAATTGTTAATTATATACCTATCAATGATGGTAAATATTAGACTAGTATTTAGGGTAATTAGCGTTTTAAATAAATATGGTACAATATAACTTGTTTTGACAGCACTAACTTAGTATTATTTACATCCCCCAACCTTGTACTTAATCTGATCTTACTGTAAAATAATCAAAATGAATGTTAATATTATTTGCATTTAAAAATTGTGTCCCCGCGCTTCCTGCGTCTAATGCCTAGCGCTTTTGATTAACGCTATGATACAATACTATTAAACGAACAATATTTGTCTACCACTTTAAAAAAAAAATATTCAATTCAATTTACAAACTGCTGTCTGTCACAAATAAGCCTTATGAAAGTTATGAGAACCGCACTTGTCAGTGACAAGCTTAGAGAATATGCAACTGTAGTCGCGTTACGCAGCCTTACTATTCTATAATAAGAAGCCCCGCCCAAGAGGGGATTTCGGGATTTACTCTAGCGCGGCAGACTAATATAAGGGGGCATCCTTGTACCCGGTTGAGTACGTCCAGCATATATGAGCACTTTATCCTGGAACGTGCGTCCAGAATATGCAATCAGAACAGTAAAAAAAAAAACGATTGCTAGAAATACTGCGTCAGATAAGGTTAATTACATGCAAAAAAGTTGACAGCGGGTTCTAAAGGGTCGTTCTTTGTAGCTTTTTGGAGATGGAGTTTTTCAAAATGATATAGCGTCTATTTTGGATTACTCTTTTGAAACTTTATATCATAGTTATTTAAGGGTTTCTGGGGATTAACTTTATTAAAAATCGCGCGATAGTATGCCTAAAATAGGCTTTTTCTTTAACTTTCAGTGTGACATTAAAATTTGGCAGAAAGAGAGCAGCATACTTTAACAAAAAACAAAAGTGATACATTTTGATGACGATCTTGATCGAGAAATTGAGAACAACCTGCATACGAAAACCTCGGAAAAAATAATTACAATGCTGAGTTTCAGAAAATTAAAGTCGACATTGTTTTTGAAAACAGTACCCGAAAAATTACTCCCATGACGTATTTTACAGAGTCGTGCCCGCTATTTTCATATTATCCAAAACAGATGTCATTCTGGAAATCTGCAATCCTATTGCTGCCCTTTAGACATACCTTATAATCTGTGCTGCTGCCGCCCTGCCGGCTCAGCTTGCTAAATCGATGGGCTGCCTACGTCTATGTACTTATGACTATGGTTCTCTGTCGTAGTGCATCACTTCCGATCCGATCCGTTGCAAAATATTACTATAAGATTATTATTATTATTTGGTAATTGATGGTTAAATAATGTCATGATGTTTCTTAAGTCTTACTGGCTCATACTGTACGTATAAGGAGCGTCCCCACTGAGAGCATTCGGCGCGAACATCGAGTGGTGTGTAGGTATGCTTTGTAACGTTCGGCTCAACGTCCACAGCACTCGAATATTCGATGCCGATGATCTCAGTATACAATATAAAGCAATAAATACTTGTCGAAAAAAATATACTAAATGAGAAACGGTTTTCAACCCTTGTTTTTCTAGTTTACATAAATAAATGAACTATAGACTATACTATTACAATTTACAAGGCGATCCGATAGTGGCGTGGTGATCGATATTTACACAGGTGAAAGGAACTAGAAGTTGTTCAGCGTCCAGCGTCATTTAGCCCCTTGGGCAGCGACAGCAGCGAGTTGATGATGTCTGCGTTCCGCTTCCAGGCGCGGTACTTGGTGTCGATCAGCGCGTTGGTCTCGATCACTAGCCGGCCCGCCCCGCTACGGTACGCGTTCACTATAGAGTGGATATGCCGGATGTACTGAAACAACTGCTCATTAGAACGACATCATATCATGCATGGTGCGGCCTTTTGCGTTATTGTGTCACTATCTCCCGGTCTATTAATATCTAATCCTCAATAAGCAAGCAATCGTAGCAAGCAATGTATTGAATTACACCATAATTCCAAAATATTAAATCATTTGTTCCTGAGTCTTTGATGTTTTCTATGTAGCTCAGGTTACCTAGGTTAAATGGTGTCAACTTGTCCCCTGATATTTTTAAAAATGCCTAGGGTTTGAATTAAGCCATGGATTCACTACACGTCGCCGGATTTCGTATTAGCTAGGTACAACCGCGGGGATATGGCACTGTGCAACGTAAAGGCATAAAAGGGACAATTCTGTAACAGAAAAGAACTTTGAACACCTAAATACACAAAAATAAAAACTAAAACAAATTACACATCCGCCATCTTTTAACGTTGCAAATGCCCCCCCGCATTACATTTTATCTGGCGACATCGGCAGCGACGTCAGGCGAAGTCAGCGCACCCGACACCAGTCGCGCGATGTGGCCAGATATGTAAGGCGTAGTTTCGCGAAGTCGCTATTGACAGCTGTCGTGGGATGTCTCCAGTACCTTTACCATGAATTACAATTACCGTACTCGGTAGCGAGTCAAAAGCTCTGTCCCTCGCACTCTATAAGAATACTTGCGAGGTCTGCGAGGGATAGAGCTTCCACTCGCTAGCGAGTACGTTAATTGTAACTCATGGTAAGGTTACAGATAAAATATATCAAGTGAGGTTGCTCGACTTCGCTTGACATATCTGTTGAATTAAAATAATTCTTTTTCTATTCCCTTGCCATTTTACTTAGGCAGATAATCATATTAATATTATATTATTATTATTATATTATTATTATTAATGAACTTTTGTAATTAACCTATTTATGGAATCTAATTCTGAATTAAACGATTATTATTATTATTATTATTATTATTATTATACATTTTAATACAAAAGTATTTGAAGTGTGGAACGGCTCTACAGATTTGAATGAAATTCGGAACGTAGATATTATCCAGCCGCGATTAGAAAGGGATTAGAGGTGACAGTTTTATCATATACCTACGTCAAAGTGCGTATAGCTAGGTATTCCAATCCCAAACTAATCGCGGTTTCATAATAGTTTACACCAACCAAAGGTTTACACGATGTTTACACCCTGACTTTTTTAATACATAAAGTAACTTTGTTCCCGAAAGAAAAACTTTGTTCCCGTCCCGTGGTATGGTCAACGTAGACGAAGTCGCGGGCAGGAGCTAGTAATGAAATATTACCTCTTCATCTGCAAATGACTCCATTGTCGAAGCTCCATAATCAGGGTGAATATAGTTTTCAGACAGACCGGAAACCAGCACCAATGTCACCAAAATGATTGAGACTTGCCAAGTCGCAGCTGCCATTCTGTCATAAAATAAATAATCCAGCCTGTAGCAAGGACCGGAAAACCCCTTTATTTGATTAAGTCTATCAATCGTGTACTAGGTACATCATATTTATGCTCTCCCTATCGATAGGTTTACTCTATGGTTAGGCTTATCTAATGCTATGGAAACTACTTTGAACTACTTAACTACAGCCATTGAGGTTACCAGTTTCGTAAGGGTTTCAGATTTAAGCACTTACATTACGTTAGTGTTACCCTATCCATTCTCCCTCTCCGTTTCGCAGATTCGTGTGATCGGTTGGTTTCCTTTCGACGCATAATGCCAAAAACGCAAAACGCCATTTATACGCAAAACACCAAACACGTGTATTGGAAAATTCTGGTAATGCCAAACACGCATAATGCCAAAGCTGCATAAAACTAAATACGCTTAATGCCAAACACATGTATTGCCAAATCCTGGGTATTCCAAATGTTTATGTGAAATGGTTTTTCAGTTATGAGGGGGTCAAAAGTGGCTCCAAAGTTTCAATCCTATGCAAAAATATTTTGTATGAACTGCGCGTAGAGATTAAAATTGCTTGAAGCCGTTCAATAAACATTTCATAGGGAAAGCCTAACGAGGGTTTTAAGGAATTGGCAAGCGCTTAGTCGAATTAATTGTATCGTATGGGATAGGTTTTCATTGGGGTAAGTCGAAGATATGATTATCGCATCGTTAGGGTTTGTACCTAGTCGGGTCCTAAGTTCTGTCACTGAGATTTATTACAATTTAAAAAATAAATAAATGAGTTTCATAAACCTGTAGTACATCAATCAAAACCTTATTTTATATAGAATAAAAAGAAACGCTGGTATTTAAACATACCCACTGATGAGAGGCTTCATAATATTAAACAAAAAAGTTTCGTAGTTTACAAAAACTAACCTTTAAAGCGTTTTAAAAGTGATAAATTCAGGAAACTCTTGCGTATTTTAATCGGTGCCGGCCGTGAATATTAGAAGATCGTATCGGAATATACGGAAACTATGTGGAATGATTAATAGTTCTTAAAAATATACATTAATTAAGCTTTTAATTTTGAAATTAAAAAATAAACTGTAGTTAGTTTTATTTGACTAAACCTTTGTGACAGAACTTAAGGACCGACTAGGTAATACCAGTCAAAAAGTATTTTTTGGATCTATGTATGTTGTTGCGGTATCGGGTCTTAACTAATAAAAAAAGACACTTCATAACAACATAGCTCAAAAATGGATGAATGGATGGCTGAAAGCCGGCGACGATAAAAGTTAAAAATCTTGTCCAAATATCACATTTTTTTTAAAGAAAATAGTAGAATTATGCCATGTGTTCAGACATCAACTCTCACAGAACATAGCAATATTAAAAAAAACGGTTTTATTAATGTACTATTTTAATTGTTTGATTTTATAATAATGGATTCTGGCAAAATTCTACTATTTATACTTTCAAGCATGTTAGGACAACGGCCAACGAATTTTGCCTAGTGTCCAGCTTAGTTGGCAAATAACTCCAGTTAATATAATAATATCAATGCATTGATACTCGTGCATCGTTCGAAAGAGCATTAGTCAGAGAACTTTTCAAAGAACTTGAAGTGTTTGACGCCTTTTTTTTTAAAGCAGTGCTTTTTTGGTTGTTGGGCTTCTAGTTTTTAATTACTTCTTTTTAAAACTTTACTGGCCTGGCCTTTTTCGAGTAAAATTATTTGCACCAGACATAAACTCTCACTGAAAAATGCAACAGTCAAGATACATTTAATAAAATTGGCGGTTTTATTCATGTTTATTATGAATTCAAATGCTAAAATAAATAATTAATTCCAGCATTTTTTGGAACAAGCATTTTTTTAATCCTGGTCTTCAGGACCTTTTTATAAGGCCTGAAATAGTATTTTAACTTCACATTAAGGTACGAGTACAACGTACCATTGGTTCTGTTATGACGACAAGGTCCTAAACTAATCAGCTATGTAAAACTAGACATCTGATATCAGGGAGTCAAGATTTTTTAGCGCTTCAGACAAGAATTGTAATTTATTCAATCATAACATAAAGCACAATAATACTAAAAAGTAAGTTGCATTCCAAGGTAATAAAGTAATAAATAATAATTACTAAAAGTAGCATAAATAAAAACATTACAGAATGTAAGGTAGTTAAAATTAAACTAAAAATAATGATCAAGAGAACAACACAACACGCTGAGGTCTCTACATCAAAAACCATAAGTAACTAGAATAATTGGAGGAATCACAAATGTGGAGAGACCAGACCCTACAATACGGCACCCGTTCACTAGTATGACGCGTATATATCAGCTATCGCCTCCAGGGCAATCGCGTTCAGGAGAGTAGCAGTTTACAATAAAATATTTTGAAGCACTGTACGGATTTTCCGTAACCTAACCTTTACGAGAAATAGAACTGACTATGTGACGTCGGCGTTGGGGCACTTGACAATTTATCAATGGGATGAACACCGTGGGTGAACACACAGCCTATCTCGATGGCATATTGTTAATGACAAACAAACTCGCGTCTAATCCCCAATTTAAGCGGCAACCAGGTGATACAGCCGCGCGGAACTTTTATCTTTGCCATGCAGCGGATTGCAACTCCATTTTCAACAGAGGTAAATTGTACACACTTAAACCTTACTTTATTAGTTAACGACAAGTGTAACGAAAAATGAAATTAGTTATCAACTTTTTGGTTTGACGGACGGACGGACGTAGTGCAAAAATAAAAAGATAAAGATAACATAAAAGATGTTTATTCAGTAAGTAGGCCGCACGGGCACTTATACACGTCAAAAATCTACCAGCGCTTCGCAAGAGACCACTGCTGAGAAGAAACGCCGCAAGAAACTCAACAGTCAGTCGTTTTTTTTTAAATACGTAGTAGTAATAAATAAATAAATATATATATATATATATATATATATATATATATATATATATATATATATATATATATATATATATTTAAAAAATAATAATAATATATATACTCTCCTATGACAGTGCAAGACAACCACAAACTTTCGATACATTCTCCTACAGAAACCGTGTCCCCTAGACAATATACAAAATTTACATATTTTTTATGCCTATTTTATTATTCAGTTATTTAGGCAGGTGTTTAGTTAAGTTTAGGACAAGCATTTTTATCTGTTAGATAGTCCTCGACCCTATAGTAAGCTTTAGACATCAACGACTTTTTCAAGTAACTTTTAAGTCTTGGAAATGGTAACTTTAAAACTGAGTCAGGTAATTTATTATAGAAAACAATGCATTGACCTACAAATGATTATAAGCGTACTATAGTTTGACTACGGAAACATACAAAGCAAGCGTCCCTTATTATGAGACCACCGCTTTATCTATGTATCTGTCTAATACCTATATATTTAACCTGAATCTCGGAAAAGGCTCCAACGATTTTCATAAAATTTAGTATGCAGGTGATTTCGGGGGCGATAAATCGATCTAGCCAGGTTTCATTAATTGAAAACTAAGATAGGTTATCCAGGTACAGTCAACAGAATAAATAAGTGATAATTTATAAACCTTGTCGCTTTCAATCGTTGCACAATTTTGTGTGACATTTCAAATACGACGTTAAAGTGACAAGGTACATAAATGTCTTATGGTATTCTGGTTTGGGGTAAGGCAGCTGACATACAAACTATATTTGTGTTACAAAAAAGGGCCATTCGTTCTATTTACAATTTAAATTCCCGTGACTCCTTAAGATAACTTTTAAAGAAATTAATATCTTAACTGTAGCGTCTCAATTTATTTACGAGAATATTATTTATGTTATTAAGAATTTAGATTCTTTCACCAAAAACTTTGATATACATAATTTAAATACTAGAAATAAAAATAAAATCGGTATTCGAAAATTCCGTGTCCGTAAAGTATATAAATCATTTGTTGGTCAATGCATTAATTTCTATAATAAATTACCTGAAGTAGTTTTAAAGTTACCCTTTCCAGCACTTAAAAAATATTTGAAAAGGTCGTTAATGTCTAAAGCGTATTATAGGGTCGAGGACTATCTAACCGACAAAAATGCATGGCCTAAACCCGAAATTTAGTCAATAATAATTTGTTCAAATGCAAAAGCTTTGTCCTGCTTTTTCTTGTCTGGAGGACACCGTTTGATGCAGAAAAACATATCGAAACTTTTATGTGGTCATCTTGCACCATCTCATATACACATAAGTAGTTGATTCTATTTTATTTTATTTTTTCTTTTCTATCTTTCTCTCCCGTAAGATTTTTGGCATGTTTTCCTGCTGAACTACTGTTATTTGATATTATATTTAATTTGGTACTTGTAGCTTTATATAATGCTAGACTAAGTAGTACCATTATAATATGAAATATGAAATAAGTATGTTTAAAAAATGACCGACTGCTGAGTTTCTTGCGGCGTTTCTTCTCAGCAGTGGTCTCTTCTTGGGAAGCGCTGGTAGATTCTTGACGTGTAAAAGTGCCCGAGCGGCCTACTTACTGAATAAATTTCTTTTATCTTTTATCTTATCTTAAATGATCACATTAATTATGCTGTTGACTGTACTATGTTTTATGCGGGACAACTCTCTGAGTAAAAATTTGGTCCAGCTGAAATTCAGCGCTGTGACTAGGTATGTACCTTGTCACTTTACACATATGTAAGTCGCAGCTCTTGCGTAGTTGGTCGCTTTTCCCGTGTTTGCAAGTGCTTGCTGTAGGTAGAATGTGTCGCTCGGTTGCAAAAGTATTTCCGTTTTGGGTGATTACGTTTAAATCCCTTGTTACACTCAGAATTCTAAATTAAAAAGCTTCCCTTTGGAATTTGGATTTAATACTGCGCCACAGCCGGATTTTTAAAATTTGACTTTCGTGTGACACAATTTGTACTTACCCCATTCGTCAACATATAAATTTAGCCATTGATTGATCGTTAATCGCTTGGCATAAACATGAATATATATTATAATAATAAACAATACAAATAAATCGTCAGTAAAAAAAAATGCGACTTACCCTGTTTTTTTTTTAAAGTCACGTAGACACTTGCGTACTAAGCCAAAGGTACAAATAAAATAAAAATATAGCTAATAAGTTATTTTCTGTGTGCGCTCAATAATAGATATTCGCACCATGCAGGTTGTCGATTCTGTAACTGGCGATGGAATGCGGTGCGGCTGTCAAGCGCCGATGGGAAACTTATGGTGGGTGGGTGAAGGGAGGCGCGCCGGGGACGGCGGCTCTGCTCCCACGGACCGGTGCGCGGGACAGCTCGTGGCCGCGGCGGCCCTCTCCCCAACAGTGCGTAAGACCTGTAGGCGGCACGTGGACGAGAAAATTTACTTATACTTACTCAACTCACACTTTTTTTATTATTAAAAAATCCTAAACATGTGCATCGCTTACGGTTTTAAAACATATAAAGTAGGTAAAAGCTCAATTTTATCGACAGCTTCCTAAAAGAAAGGGAAAATTATAATAATAAAAGTTCCTAGTACGCAGTAGGTACCTATATGAATAAAAAACCGGGCAAGAGCATGTCGGACCATGCTCAGTGTAGGGTTCCGAAGCCGTTACTACGATCAAATTAGACCTCGCGACAAACGTAACTATGCCGTTGGAAAACTGTTATCCCCATACATCGACATAGGTCGCGGTCAGTTTACCAATACTGGAAATAAGTTTTCGGTAGGTATAAACATTTAAACCGTTTATAACTCAAGTAGAAGAAGAGTGCTTTCATTTAAGATAGGTATTTTGCCGATTTTTAGTATTTGTAGTTTTGGCTGTAGGTAATTATCGCTTTACAGCTTAATATTTCATAAACGGATCCCTTAATCGAATAATTTTGTGCTAAAACACGCAATATATTTTTTAGAGACCTATCCAACGACATCCCACACTATGGGGGGTAGACTAGAAAAATAATTACATCCCCACGTTACGTGTATGGGAAGTACAGTAAATAAATAAAAAATCAAGATTTAATTTTACCACTTTGTTGGCGTGACTTACATGTATGTACATTCCTGCCAAATTACAGCTTTCTAGTACTAAGGGTCTTTGATCTAGGGTGCGGACGGACGCACAGACGAACATGGCGAAACTATAAGGGTTCCTAATTTGACTACCGAACCCTAAAAAGAGTTAGATTCGCCTACAAACTGCAACTGCAGTTTGTCGTCTTTGCCATAATTGGCAAAGCTTTATTTTGTTAAAAATATGTTTTCTTCTTCAAAATACCTAATAAACTCTACTCTACCCACGTGTAAAAAAGCAGGTTTAAAGAAATATAACCAATTTACGAGTATAATAATTAGTAACTTTGAACGATAATCATTTGAGGCGGAATATAGGTAATAAGTAATTTATTTATAGAGCACATTCCAGACTTCCAGAGAATGGGTGATAGGGGTAAAGATGACGAGGAAAGGGGAATAGGTATAATGGTATCCAAAGCAATATTAGTACTTAATTAATAAATATTCTTTGAAACCTTCATATACACTTAAGAGCAATGTAAATTGGTCACTTTCTATGGAAATTCTATACAAAGTACCCCGTTTTCAATGATCTTGACTATACGGGTGTCCCAGAAACCGACGTCAATCCGCCTAAGGCTGATAAAGCAGCTAAAAAGCTTTCGATTTGACCCCTACGTATGTTCAGCGATTTTTACTAGTTTCGGGGATATTGATCATTTTAATCGGAATTTTTGTAATTCATTTCTCTTTCTAAACCAAATTATTTATTTGTGACAACTTCCATCATAGTACGTACGTACAAGTTCCACTTTGGTGGTTTTATTCCTGAAACCTAAATATCTGGGTATCACTGACCCCCGGTATTTGCCGGTTTATTAAGGATGACGATTGTTGACCCAAGTCCAGGCATAACCATGGGACGTGCGATATCGAATAATGAAATTACAAGTAGGCTAAGCAAATGAACCAAACGTGCGTGTGGTAATTGTAGAGCTACAAAATAAATTTCTTTAGCGACATATTATAGGTACGAATACGATTAAGTATATAGAAAACTGCTGGAGCAACAACTAAATCTAAGATTGTATTACCTATAAGATTCATAAAAATATTTTTAATGAGACTATTTTCTAAAGAAAGACATACTGGTATCGAAAAGCTTTCCTTTTCATTGGATCTGTAATCAACACTGTTTAAGTAAGTAAGTACCTAGGTTTGTAGGTACTATCAGCCCATCGGAACGCTGACCCACCATTGAACTGTGTCACAGTGAAGTTATGATTCAAGTCGTAAGAAGTGCCAAACAAATTGTGTGATGATGTCACTGTGACAACGTTCTATGGTGGGGCAGGGTTCCGATGGGCTGACAGTACATTCGCGATTCGCACGTAAGTAACCACTCCGCGTCTTCCCAGACCCGGACCCCGGTGGTATGCGGAAATGCAAATCCTCTGCGTAAAAAAAGGTACTTAAGCAGTAGGTAAGTACAGTCACAATCAAAAATAGCTACACATTTTTGTAGGTACCTTGTTTGCTTTACAGCCTTGCTCCCTCGTACGTGACGAGTACGAGACGATTAAGTACAAGTGTTGACTATACTAACCACAGTACCTACTGTAACTATAGGTCACATCATGATTTTCATGACATTACGGTATATATGGGTACGGTATTATAATCCCGAAAGTTTATAATACCTACATTTAAAATACCGCTGATTGACACATCGAAAATCAAAATACCAAAAGTACAAAATGCCGTTACCCGATATATCTATTTTCAAATGACCGAATGATTAAAATCCCGAAAGTACGTTTGACCGAAGATTAATATAAGTACCTACATTGATGGCGGGTGTACAGATAAAAATATATATACCGAATTGGCTGAGCTCCGATTCCACGTGGTCTTGTCTGCCTTAGGTACCCCTAGAGTGTATATAAAACGCCGGAGGCACGGAGGGAGGGCAACCCTCGCCCGCTGAAATAAAGTGCAGGCAACAATAGCAGCTGTTGCTGGTCGCCTAAGACGACCAAAAAGCCGAAGCTGCGAAGGCGAGCGCAGGTGCCGTGCTTTCTTATGCAAGGGCGGATGGGTTGCATTTACCGCAGCCCCGGAGCAGACCGGAAGGTAGTTCAGGTGTAGGTAGGTATATTATTTTATCAGGATTTCAGGCCTTCGGTAAAATGAAACTTTCGGTAAAATTATCATTCGACATTTGAAATTCGGTCTTTTGAACTTCGGTATTATAATACGTACCCTTATACACCGTGTTTTTTTTGATTTACGATAACTTCGGCAGGTATATCCATAGAAACTAATTGGTAGATAAGATTTTTAAATATTGCAAAAAAAACTTTTTTTTCAGTTTAGAACAAAATAATGAACTCTTTTATCTTTGGTCCTTCTAAAAGGGCCTTTAGAGTTAACTAATAATCAGTGTCAAATACGTCTATGTTGGCGTGACATACACACACAAGTAAAGATAACACTTGACAGGTACAAGATTGTCACTTTAGATTGACGCGTATACAAACCTAACAATTGGAAACTCTTTACTCATAAGTATTAAAAGAAAATTGTTGTTATCAATTAAGAGCCTTTTACACTAGTTTAACGTGATAAACTGATTAAATTTAAAAATTAAATATCTTTAAAACCGTTAGACTTATCATTTGTCTGTCTTCGGGAAATTTACTTTGTTTGACCTAAAGAACGTTCCCTTAAAGTTATCGTAAATCAAAAAAAACACGGTGTATATGTATGAATGCAAACACTTTATTGTACAAAAAAAGAGATAACAATTATTAAATAGGCAAAAATATAACACGGATGTACAAAGGCGAACTTCTCTTCCTTTAAGGGACCACTTCCGGTTAACCGTTGAGTGATTGAGAAATAACCTACCTAATTAATGACAAGATGACAACGAATAGCCAAAGAGTACCTACAACATTAAAATACATATTATTGCTATCAATATCAATTAATAAATATATTTTATATATACAATATACCTATAAGTAATATAATAAATAAATATTAATATTAAGACGAAAATCTTTTAAGAACAAGTATCAAAACAGAACTTCTTCAGTCTAGTTTTGAAAGAATCTACAGACTGAGACTGCCTTTATTAGACGGGATAGCAAGGCGAAGCCTGTCTCATTCGCAAGCGATTTTTGAGATCCAGTAGCAAGAGCTAAAACGTTCAGACAGAAAGGTTCATTAGGTATCTATAGGAGGAAAGGATTTACTCGTAATTATGATAGTAGCAGCAGAGAAAGTAAAGGTAGACAAAAAATCAAACAACCATAGATGCATGCATATTATTAATTATAATAAGCTAAGACAATACATGGTCAACTCGATAATTGAACAAATACCAAAAAATTACGTATAATCTGATCAGAATAAGCCGCGTTCAAGTGATGAGTCAATACTAGGGCGCGGGAAGGCTAGGGTATTGGGTAAGGTTTTAGAGGTCCTGGGGCGTGGGCAGCCGGCCCTCCATCCAGCAGCGCAGTTCGTGCAACTGCGCGTGCACCGCTGCGCGCGCCGTGCCGCCCACGCACGCGTATTGCTCCACGCTTCTCTCGTACGAAAACAGGCGGCTTAGCTCCTCCTCCGTATCGAATTCGCGACTGTTGGCAAGGTATTAGCGATCTTAATGTTAATTGGTATCTACCAAATTCAATCTCTGATAGCTGTAGGTACTTCTTTCTTGTTGCCATACGGTTAAATAAATTTGTATTTTACTGAAAATTTCCCTACTTACATAACGAGTAGGTAGACTTAAACAGGATACATGAAAAAAAACCTAAAATGCAAAAACAACAGCTTGCGACGAGCTTGCTTCAAAGGTAACTCGTGAATAGCACCTTTGATATAAATAAAACTTGGCGTGTAGCTAACCCTTCATAAGAAAATCCATTTAAAATCGGTTGACCGGCTCGGCCTTTAGTTGATGAAATTGAGACAGACCAACCGAGGGTTCAAACTCATCAAACCTGTACGAAAAACGCGCCTGGTCCATCGTGCACGCTGAGGTAAGTAACGGCAAACCAGTAAAACTTTGTATTCATAATCTTATTTCGGTTTCATTGGATGTTTAAAAGAGAAATTCGTGGTAAGTATTTTGGGTGAGCTGTACATCGTAGACTTACAATTCAATCAATATCATGCAATATCTAATATCATTTGTGTCACCGAAGAATTGTAAAACAGAGCGCCGCACGGTTGCCATATTTTCCAACTAATGATTTGTTTAGCCAACGTAGCATTTATTTAAGATTAAAAGGTTACCTTATGAGGACGTATTCTTCATGAGGCAGGGTCTGCAGGTTGCAGCCGAGCTCGTTTGCGCGGCGCAGCACAGCGCCCACCAGGCGGTGCGCCTCGCGGAAGGGCACGCCGCGCCGCACCAGTAACAGCGCCACATCCGTCGCCAGCATGTTCGGTTCGAGCTTGCTGCGCGCCTTTGCCGCGCTCACCTGTGTGCGATCAGTCTCTATACGTGTTTCATTAAGATACGTTTGCTACGCCAGAGGCTGAAGAAAGAAATTTCTGTGTAAGAAAAAATCCAGACATTATGTACACAGTACCAGTAGATTCAAACCTACCTCCATAGTGTTAACAGTCCCAGTAATGACTTTAAGACAGTTCAGTATTCTATCGCACGATCTAAACAATATTTCTTTATCATATTGCAAGTCCTTGTTGTACGTGCTCGGCAGCCCTTTGAGGGTGCAGCTAAAGCCGAAGCTGTCTCCAAGCAGCAGGCCCGCCGCTGCCCTCACGAGCTCCAAGCCGTCCGGGTTCCGCTTCTGGGGCATCAGACTGGACCCAGTGGAAAATGAGTCGGAGATTCGAACAAAGCCGAATTCCTGCGAACTGTAGATGATGAGGTCTTCGGACAATCTGCTGAGATGTAAGCCGCATAGTGATGCCCAGTTCAAAAATTCCACTGAAATATGAAATCGCGCAATATTTTAACAAAACAAAAAGTGATCATAAATTCAATACCCCACAAGGCCGGTCTGGTATGGTGTATACTCTTTTTTTTATGTAACCTATGTGGTCTCGCGATGACACGCCGAACAGAGAGTTGGGCGTTATGTCCTGGAAGCCCATTTGGTGTGCCAGGCGCGAGCGGTCGATAGGCAGCGCGCAGCCAGCCAGCGCGCCGCTCCCCAGCGGGCAACGCGACAGCCGCGAATTCTGCTCCTTCAGCCTTACGTGGTCGTCGCGGAGGAGCCACGCGTAGCTGCCAATCACAACGAGGCAGACATTCAGATTTTCTTCCTAGTTAAGTCAGTAGGTATGTGACTCATTTGTTATTTTTTCGACTTCTACTTATACAGGGTGACTGAGAGGTCGTGTAGCAACAAAGTAATCTAGAACTCACTACACCATTAGGAACATAACTTTATAGATTTAAAAGTGTTAAGACAATTACTTTGTTTTTTATTCAAATAAACATTGAATTAATTCATTTTATTCAGATTCATGGCCACCCTACATACTCCATTTCTTACTCGTCTGTTCGTTCTATAGGTCTTAAGTTTTTAACATGTAAACGTTAGGTGACCATAACTGTAGTAATAATTAGGGAAACATAATATTATTTTATTAAAATGCTAAACTTTAATTGTTTTAAAAACCAATAAAGAGAATCCCAACCATTTACTCACTTGGAAAAATTAAAATAGGATCACGACCCCGCAGTCACCCTGTAGGTATAGTTTTGCCCACTCTTCGTTAGACTAACCAACTTCTTGCTTTCTTTGCGTCTCTTCTAACCATTGTGTAAGAAATTCCTCCCCGTATTGAAATATACCCAATTCTCTAACTTGCTTCTGCGGGAAAATTGTTTGCGGGCCACCTTGTGACCCACGGGCCTGTGGTTAAGTAGTCTTACTCCACGCGATTTGTTATCGCATTCAAAACAGAACCAATTTTGTTTAGTTGATGATGCCAGAATTGTAGTTAGTTAAATTAGGTACCTACCTCAAAAGAAAGTGACTCCAACGTATGGGTTGCGCTCGTTGTAAATGCGTATATCCTGGTATTATAATTTCCATCTCGTCACCTGCACGATTCAAAAGAACCTAAAAAATATAAAATTAATGTTTACGTAAACTGTATGTATAGAAAAAACCTTCCATTTCGTCAAGGCTTTACTCATGAGAAAATAATCCTGCAGGGTTAAATTTATCTATCGTAGAGAGTCAATTTTGAATTTTGGCCTAAATGTTGTCCTAACTATGCTGTATCTAGGTAATTATTTAAGTCGACTCCTGTGGTATGTCACCAAAGATACGTAAATAAGTAATGACTAAAACAATGAGGGCAATTTAATTTAAAACACTGAATTGAGTTTTAAAATGTCATATTAATACATGAACTGCAACTGTAAGTAAGTGCCTATGTATGTAAGTACCTGTATCCTATACCCGGTTTAACTTTCTATTGCAAGGGGTCTTTAAAGGGAAAGGTACCTCGATGAGTTGTTTGAGCGCAGCGTCAAGCGCGTGGAAGAAGGTCTGCATCCACAGCCGCGTGTCGGTGGCGGACTGGTCGTTGCGGCTGCGGCCCGTGTGCAGGCGCAACGCCGGCTCGCCCACCTGCCTGCACAGCCGCGCCTCCACCGCTGAATGGATGTCCTCCTCGTTGTCCGTCAGCCGACCGACCCGTTGCAACTCTTCTTCTATGTCCTTTTCAACCTGTGATAATTGTAAAATAATAGGTAGAGTCTAGTTCTTAAATATATATGTATACACTTTAGTACCTTGTCACTTGAATCGTTGTGACAATTCACAACAGGCAGTTTAAACACTTTTATGAACTCGACTGTACTTAATGGACAGACAGAAATCCGAGGATAGGAGCGAATAGAACAGAGGTCCCCAAACTTTTTTGTCTCGTAGACCACTTAGGATTTTTTTCGCTTTTGTGTTGACCCCAGGTTACCTAATGTCAAAAGAAAATCTGGGTCTTTTGCACGGATAAAATGGGAGGGTCTAGCTGGCTAAAACTTGACAGAAATTACAATTAAAATTTAGTGCGGAAAAATATCACACATAAAATAAAAACTTACACGCATAGAAAATTAAAACGCTATTTACCTATATAAAAAGATATGTGTTTATTCAGGTACCTATGTATTTACAAGAAAGTATTACGTAAGTAGATAGGTTATACCTACAATCTGTGTATGAATATGGATATTCAAATTAAAGTCACGACCTACTTAAATGGGATCCACCATCACGCACCCCCAATTTCATCTCATGATCCCCATTTTTTTTCCGCTCAGTTGGACCCCTTCCTGGTCGACGTCGACCCCTGGGGGTCGATATAGACCACTTTGGGGATCACTGGAATAGAATGGTTTTATCTAATACTAGAGGACGCCCGCGACTTCGTACCTACGCGTAGAATTAGTTTCCCGCTACCACCCCTATTGTATTCCCTTTTTTAACGGATGTAATTACAAAAATCATAGTTATCATAGTGCACCCCTAAAATATCCAAGGAATAGATATTCTCTCCAAATTTCAAGTCCTTAGGTCCAGCGGCTACGGCTTCGCAGTAATCAGTTTTTTTCTTTTATGTATATATAATTATATGTAGATAGCAGACTGAGCGAACATTACCACCCAACCCGCGGCAGCTGTCTGTACTGAACATAGCAACCGAACGACCTACCGGACCGACTTACATATAATTGGCTCTATGCGCCAAGGGAAAAACAATATTTAAGGTATAAGCGTCCACTAGAACTACAACACTATTTAATAAATATAATGTAGCATAAAGTACTACTTAAATGTTTCTAATTTTATTTAGAACAAGCAAGTTTTTCACATCATACAGCTACTCGCCAATAGTACTCTGTAACACTAGATGGCGCTCTTGCTCTTATCAATTAGTGATCAGTATTTTTTCGATTAGGGATGTTACCTTGTTACTTTTACGGTTTATATTTTTATCGAAAAATACAGAAACCATGTAACCTAATTGAGAATATTTAAATGAAGTTACTCCAACAAATCCCTCGGTTATAATAAATCCCTATTCCTCGTAATAGAAGGCAAATCAAAATTTTAAACTTGACGTTAAGATTTGCCGATCAGGGTAGAAAATAAAATGGATACCTACCTACCAGTTTTACGGGTGTTTGTAGCCCGTAATTATTTTACTGAGACAGGAAGCAAGGTTGTTATTAAGTCAGTGGGTGCTCATTGAATCGTTTTCGCTGGAAATCTACCTATGTTCAGTATGAAATGATGATGATGATCCCCGTGGAATGTCACGTCACGAGTCTTATTCGATTAGAATATTAATAGGGGAAAAAATTGGCTTATATTGCAGAACCGATTCATAGTCGAGTTGTCGATGTCATAGGTGTGTGTTACTTGAGCAAGCCCCGCTTGTATTTCGGAGTGGTCGACCTCCGAGATCTGCCCGCTGCGGTGCAGCTCGCGCGCCCAGGCGCGGCTCCCGCGCAGGTCCTCGCGGTACATGCGCGCGTCCACCGACAGAGAGTCGTTCATCCGCCGCAGCACCGATGCCGGAGCCTCCGAAAAGCAACCTCCCCAAAGTTGGTATCTGTCAGGCTGGCAGGAAAACTTTAATTAAGTATTTTATATTTACTTTTATGTTGATTTTACATACATAGGTTTTATGCACAAATAAATAAGTACTTAGGTATAATTTATTTCAGAACTACTTAGTGCTGATATATGATATGATTGATAGCCTATGAGTGGTTGGACGATACTTAAATTGTACATACTTATTAACGGCTGCACTCTCCTTAGTTAATTGTCTCAAAAAGGCCCCAACATTAGCAAATTATATTCGATTTAGGCATTTAAATTTTTTAAGTAGGTATTATGAAGTTACTGAGATTTTAATAATCACTATTACGTATATACAGGAGGGAGTTTAATGTAAGATTGTAAGATACCGCGCCTATTGGCGTATGAGGGCAGTAAGTACCTATGTATGATACATTTTCGTGGCTTAAAGGATAAGTTACCGTTATTAATTTTATCGTTAACTATGTGCATTAAAAAAAACGCTTAGGTACTACGGCTACCTAAACCTTTACCATTTATGTTTATTTCCATAGAAAGTGATAAAATAATAATAGTTTTTATCCAGACACAACATAAGAAAAATAATTGTAATACAAATAGTACTTACGTGAGACATGGTAGTAAGACGCTATTTTAACTTGAATTGAAATAACTTAAACTGTCGCTGCGATTGTGGAAATGTAATAAACTACACGTAGAGAAGTTTTAAAAATATGACACAAACATGAAATATAAGCAGAGAGTCGAAGAGGGTTCATTAGGGTTATCATTCGTTTGCTCTCTGGTGTTCTTACGTAGCGTTATCATGTAAACGCATTGTTTGATGCATGATCTCTTCAAAGCGTCTAAGGTTTGTTAATGTCACAATTAAATGACATAATAAAAAATATTTTATACAAGGATGGATTCTGGATCTGGATAAACAATAGTGAAACGTTGATTATATAACTTTTTAGCAAAGCCTTGATAAAAAAACGTTTAATATGAATGCAGCTATACCGACTACCGAGTACTTAGGTAAGTACCTATATTTAATAAAAAATTAACTCCTGCTGCCTGATGTAAAACAAATTTATGAAACAAACATTACTTAAATATTTTCTTAATTTTCTGAGATGTGTTTCGCGGCTAGAGTCTGGCCATCGAAACGTGATACTGAAAATGACCGCGAAATTTAAAAATATAGCTATAGTATGTCTGAATGAGCTACAATTAAACAATGTTGATGCTTTTGTCATTAAGTATTAAGTTATAAGTTAATGACAAAAGCATTAGGTACAATTGTTTAGTTGTAGCTCATTCAGACATACTATAGCTACATTTTTAAATTTCGCGGTCATTTTCAGTATCACGTTTCGATGGCCAGACTCTATTATTGTGATAGTGTGGTGGAATTATTACAATAATGTGAAATTCATGGAGAAGAATGTAAGTAGATAGTTGAAATAAGGCCTTTGATTGAAATTGATATTTCACTGGAATGTGTTTCCGACCACCCTCGCATTAAAGGGCAACCACAAAGAACATAATAGAAGGTTAAAAGGAATGAAGAAATTAATATTTTCGAATATAGCTCTGCCTGAGAGCCTGGAAAAAACAGTTTGTCGCCGTGACGCGTGACAGGTGGAATAAGTACCTAACAATATTCTTGAGCGGCAACCATAACATTGAGCATCAGATATACAGTGTGTTAACGGCATTAAGTCTTTCCTTAATATAGATGGGCATCTCCTTAATGTACCTACATTTTTATTTTTATTAAAACAAGAAAAAATAGTACACACTTTTTTTGTAACAAAAAATGAATTGCAAGCAATGTACTCGTACATACACTGTGCAACATAAATTAGTAAAGTCACGTGACCGAACTAAGACTTGTTTAAAATACTTTAAGTGACCATAGCAGCCCCATTTGACGTCTGACCAAAGGCGAGGTCGAATCACTTAGTTCTGTCCTTTTCTCTCGCTTTGGTTACGAATGGAGAAAAAGTGTGACGGAGCCATTCACTTCTTCGGTCAAGCGTGAGCGTGCGTTACGGTTACGTTTCACTGCTCCTGCGTTTTGGCATATGGACTAATGCTTGGATCATTCGATACTGTTCGGAATGTAAAATTATTTAGTTTTAGGATTCATGATGTATCTTTGGAATTATCTTTTGGGTGGTTTTAGATTTGTATTGATTTCTAAAGTGTTAAAACAGTGAACGAGCGTTACCGGCAAATCTGACCAATTCAAGGAGTATTAATAACTCTCTATGTTTTGCCCCTGTACCTACCAATGTATGCCTTGTACCAAGTAATAACGATACTGATTGATTACGATACTTACACATAGCTCCAATACGTTGATGGTAGTTAAAATCTACGAAGTTAAATTGCAGCGTTACGTTAGTTAACTTCGATTTAATTATACCTGCAAATAATTACTTATACATATTATCGTTAGTTAAAGCAGTAGCCCTCATGCCATAACACACTGTATTGATCAGATGATGGCTTGATGTTGGCTAAGAATAGGCTGATGTTGCTCAGTTTTTTCAAATCCTTTTTGCCTAGGAAGAATGTGGGCGCTGCCAAAATTAAATTGTGAGGTCAACAAAAAACATTGACACCGGAAATTAAGAGCATTGATCCAATTTTTACACAAAATCTGATGCTATATAATGTGGTGGTTGCACTTCAGAATTGTAATAGGCTATTTGACAACATTGAAAATATACTACAAATTGTGGTCATCCTATCTGATACTAGCGAGCGTAAAATAACGTATTTCACTTTATTTCACATTAAATTATGTCTATTTTTTTGGAAATTACACGAAATAATAAAGATATTTTTTTGAAATTTAATCTGTGGCAAAAACGCTATGTGATGTTAGAAATACTTTATAATCTGTGATGTGAAGTCACATGCAAGTAAACAAAACAAACCTCAAATTCACTTCATATGCTAAGCTGTCAAATGAACTTGTTTGTTTACTTGCGTGTGACGTCACACTAGTCCGCCATAGATAGAAACAGCGTTTTTCGCGTTGTTTTGAAAATTTAAACTTTAACTTACATTTTTGTTGATAATACAGTAGAATCTCAAGGAAATATCAATGTAGTGTGCTTGTTATGTGATAAAGAATCATTTAAAAACGTTTTCTAAAATTAGTCAAATACCCTATTCTACCCGTCACTATGTCGTTAAACCAAGGCTTCAAACTCTTTTTTTGACTAGACTTTTGATTGACTCTTTTTCTAACTATACTGAAAATTAGGCTGTTGGGGCCGAGCCGTTGTCAATTAATTATTTGAAAAAATTGGGAGTACAGAATGACAGCTGTCAAAATTCCCTGTCAAAACATTAGCCAGCCCGGTAAGAAAATGAACATGTGGTTTATCTGTTTATCAGAGTTAAGTACAACGATTTATTATTTTTAACGATATCTATTATTTCATCAATGCTAACAACATCTATTGTAAGAACTGCAAAATGGAAGGCAAGCTGGAACCGGCAGTTTTTCCGCGGTACACACTTTTCGATGTCAAAGTAGATCCTGGCCTGAAAGATGATGACGGTATTGAGTTTCCTAGACCGTTTACCAAAAATCAAATGCGAAAATGGTTGAAGAAGGTCAAATGGGAAAATCATAAATCAGAAAAACGAGCAAAGGAAAAAGCTCGGGCCAAGCAACGACGACATGCTGCCCGCGCCGCCAACATCGACCTGGGGCCCAGCAGGAAGTCGCTCAAGAAGATGAGACTCGAGAAAAGCAAACAGAGTACTGGAATAATTATTGACCTTAGTTTTGACAACCTAATGATAGAGAAAGATAGGTTTAAAGTAATTAAACAAATTTTACGATGTTACTCAGTTAATCGAAGATCGCAGTCACCATTGCAGTTTCATATCACTGGTTTTAGTGAAAGGTCCAAAAGTGATATGTCCAGGCACAATGGTTATGAAAACTGGGATGTAAGTTAAGTATGTCACAATATAAGTCTTAAAGCGGGCGAAATCAAAAAGGGATGTATTTTTCATAGGCTGGTATTTACAAAGTTCTGACTTTAGTTGCCATTTCATTTGTGTTGAACAATAAAAGCACCATGTAACCACCAGCTGACATATTATGGTCCCTTGTGATTTGAATCTCCACATATTCTTATATGGTATCAAAACAGCTGATTTGTAAAGGAAGTATTAACCCTTCATTTACAACTCTTACAGATTCAGTACCACACAGAGGATTATCTTAACATATTTCCAAAAGAGAGCTTAGTCTATTTAACAAGTGAATCAGAGAATGTGATTGAAAAGTTTGAAGAACATACCAACTACATAATTGGAGGTCTTGTGGATCACAATAAGCATAAGGTTAGTAAGCAGATTTCAGGGTTTGAAGAAATCCAATATCAGATTATTTTATATTTTATATTTAGATCTGTTATATATCTGATATATATCATATTTAAAGATAAATAAAGATCAAAATATCCTTGAAGTGAAACACAAATTTAAATTTGAAAGTATTACCTATTTATTTATGAATCTTATAACATGTGATAAGGATTATAATCCAATATCAAGCTAATAAAATATCAACTTATCCTCCTTAGGTTCCTTGTAGTAATAATAGTACAAAATATTCAAATTCAGATCTAGTGCAAAGAAAGTAAAGTGTAATTTCATTTGTTTTTATGACTCATAAATCATGATCTATTATTATTATTATTATTTATATATCGGTGAACCCTGGCAGAATTACATAAGAATTATATATTATTAGAGTAATTAATTAATAGTTAAAATTTTCTTAATTTCAGGGCTTATGTTATAAAATTGCACAGGAGCAAGGCATCAGACATGGACAGTTGCCATTAGATAAATATGTTAATATGAAGACCAGGAAAGTTCTAACTATTGATCATGGTAGGAAGCAAGACTGCTCTGCAAGTTTATATCTAAATTCTAATATTTTTCTTATTTCATTGGCCCTGTGACATATAGAAATGTTACATTTCGCATGAATGGTGTTGTGAAATTAAATAATTTATATTGAATTTGTTTCATAAGACAATTATTTATTTGTTTTACGGTTTTTAAAAAGTAATTGTGAATAACTATGCATATTTCATGGAATTAAAACAAAATAGTTACTGCCTGTTTCACAATCAAAGATTAAAGCATATTAGAAAAATAAATTTAGCTATTTCTCTTTCTTGCATTTGAAAATAGACAAGTCTAACACCTGCGCTGGCACTGTGCCAGCCTTTTTTTGACCTTTGTACACCTCTTTCTTTGCAAAATCTCTTCTCTTCTTTTTTTTAACTATTGATTCTTTTATTTACTTTCAAAGAACATCAGACATTCTCTTCTTGACCTCTGAACCACAACATTGTTTTATTAAGGAAGATCCTATCCCTGTAGAGTCCCACTATACAAGGAGAGAGCCAACTTTAAATGGCAGATAAATTTACTCGACAATTGTGAAACAAGCCGTAAACGAATTTTACTTCGTATTTGTGAAATGGACCATTAATGGTGTTTGGCAAATATCTCGTTCTACGTCCAAATCAATTTGCCGATACGATTTTAATTAATTAATAACATTGCATTTTATTTTACCACTTAAATACACCTATAATTTCACTTTACCATTTGGTGGTAATGTTCTATTGATGTTAGACAGTATTTGATACCTTGTTTTATACTAGGTAACTAAATTAAATTAAGACAACAAATCAATAACACAATACTAAATCTCTTTAAGTATAAACCTTTTTGATAATCAAAAACAATGAATCTGATTTTAATTAGCTGCATCACTAAATGTGCCAAATGACATCTGTCACAGGCCCAATAATGTAATGTAAATACAACAAAGCTTATAAACTGATGCCCATGTATATTTTGTTTATTTTGTTTTGCAGTTTTTGAGATTATTGTGAAGGTCAGCGACGGGGTACCATGGCAAGAAACATTATTACAGGTCCTGCCACTGCGTAAAGGTGCTTATATTTGTGACAATTCACTTTCAAATACAGATGATTCTGAGGGGTAAATGTATGTTACACAGGTTTTAATTTATCAACAGATTTATTATGTTATAACAGTGTGAAATAGTGTCCATTACATTGTAATTTAAGTTGTTAAGTTAAATAAAAAAATATCACAAAAATACTGAAACATTCATTTAACATTATAAATAAATTAAAGCTTTATCATGAGGCTAAACTTACTGTATGTAATTAAGTTAAAAAGCAGGAAACCAGGAAAAAGCAGGAAAATTCAACAATGAGATAATAATCAACAATATAATACAATAGTAACCTTGAATGTTGACGCAATTACTAGGTAATAAAAGGAATTGCATTTTGACAATTATACCTACACAATAATATCCTCTATATGATATACACTTTCATTCTTAAAATAAATTACTAACAACAATTTCACTTACATACAATTTATATATAGGTATTTCCTGACTCCAATTGGAACGTTATGAGTTTTGATGTTTCATTAATTATTAGATTGTTTAAAATCCATCACGATTCATAAAATAGTTTTGATCGTGTAAATAGTATTAATTATATAGGATTACAGTTGTTAAATGATGAACTGGTATGTAATCACTGCAACCCCAGTTAGTATAAATTCATTCTTGACACCACTACTACAGCACCACTACTTTAGATTATGTCTCTGTAGAAACTGGTGAATGAGTGGTGCTATTATTTCAGGATCGTTCAAATGAACGTGGTGTGTGCCAGGAACAAACTGACATTCAAAGTTGTTGTTGTTTTTTTCGAGCATCTCGCGCATCTCTACTGAGTGTGCGTCAGTGGCGTAAGGAGAGTCGATAGCCTTGATGTACAATGTTGGGCATTGTAACCTCTTTGCTACGCCTTCTACAAACTTTTTGTCTTCTGGAGTAAATAAAATATGTTTTAGTCGTGCATCTCTGGAAAAGTAGTACTTGTTGGGATCTAATTTCGATGCTTTTAATCCTCGCTTCATAAGGAATTGGGTACTCTCAAGAGATACAGATTTCTTTGTGCCCATATGCCATATTTTTGCAATCTCGGCTTGAGTGTAACTGGGTGGCTCGGTTCCTAAGCGATCTTGATCAAGTTCGAGTTTGCTCAGGTATGTAGGGTATTTCTCGATCACTGCGTCTAAATCGTAGTCATCCGCGATCAGACTGTCGATGGCGATGTAGAAGTCCACTTCGCTGGGGAACACGCTCGCAAATCTACAGCTGGCGATAGATCCCATAGAATGTGCCAAAAGAGAAACTTTATCCCATTTAAAATGATTTTTTAAAAAGTAGATTAATCTTGGCAACTCCCAGGGGTAGTACTGCATACCTAAAAAACAAAAAAGTTTTGTCAACACACTTTATCTTAAGAAGCGATATCCGAAGTTCTTTTGGGATAGGTAAGACTAGAAAGTTAAGGCGCATTCGTTTTAAGAGCTTCGTCTTAGAACTAGGAAGTCTATGAACCCTTATAGTTACGCCATGTCCGTCCGTCCATCCGCCCATAATCTAGCTCGGGGAAATAATAATTTCAAAGTTTCGGATTTAACCCAAAGTTTTATAAGTTACATTGTAGTACCAACCTGGAGGGATATGACTAGATAAACCGTGTCCAGGGAAGTCGATGGCTAGGATAGGGCGCCCCACGTCCAGCAGGGGGATCAGGGGGTCCCAGGTGCCGGCGTTGTCCTGCCAGCCGTGCAGGGCCAGTATCGGTCGGCTGCTGCCGTCGTTCCCCCATAGTTTACCGGCTATGTGGCCGCAACGTACGGGGATTTTAATTTCTTCAAATGAAACCTAAAATTGTTATAATTTGAAAATTACGATTTATGAATAAAAATGATCCTTCTGCGTAGAAGTCGTTTATCGCTATTCCCTTCGGGAACTGTCGGATTTTCCGGGATAAAAAGTAGCATGCGTGCTAATCTAGACTCTCCGTGCCAAATTTCATCCAGACTAATTCAGGCGTTCTGGCGTCAATAAGTAACAAACATCCAGCTTTCGTATTTATAATTAATATTAAGTTAGAAGTAAGATTATACGTCGGATGTAATGTTGCTTAAAGATTTATTAATTCAAACTTTATTTTGTTATAGGTGTATTAAAATTATATCATAATAATGTTTTATCTGCCTATCAAATACGAAGGCAAAGAGAAGGTTGAGTAGGAACGTACAAATACAATACAAGGTGAAAGGTATTCAAACATTTATACTATTTATATGTATAAAGGACGTTGGAAGTTATGCGAATCCAATCAACTGCGTAAACCCATTTGGATTGTACTTAGTACTATTATTTTGGGTTAGGTTCTCCCCAAACTAAATCCTGGTAGAGTAGAATGATATTATAATAGATTTTCTGGACAATACGATGTACAAAGAAAATGTAGAAATACAAGTTGTTAATATCATAAACATATCCTTTTTGGTCGATACAGATGACTCAAGCCGCGATGCTGCGATGACGGCATCGTCGATCATGACGTCATGACTAAACTATTGGAAATAGCGGCTTGCGGTAGACCGGCGACTAAATATTACCTAGTCTCTTTAAATTTCACGTGCTTTCACAAATTTCTTAAAATAATAAATAAATCATAAATACTGCTTTACTAATTTTTAGTTTGTATTAAAAAATAGTAATGCTGCAATGCTGATTTAAATAATAATTAGTATTATTGACTCTATAAAGGGTAGGTAAGCGCCTGATGTGAGCCTCAAAGCAAAGTTCGCCTTTTGTATTTATTATACGGTCAACAATATTTAAAAAGGAGTATTTTTCATTAAAGTTACAAAAGGAATTTTCGCATTTTATTTGTAACGTGTGTAACCAATAGGTTAAATATAAATAAATAATTATGGAAGTAAGTTAATAAAATAAGAGATATCTTACCTTATTTGAATGAAGTTTTCTGAGATTAATGCTCCCGAAAGACGTCACAGGCTTTATGCCCTTGATGCTAGGGTTCAAAACTGTGTTAATAAGTAGCCGTGCCGCCATGTTTACCGGATAATTAAACGTTCCGATTATTTATGTAATTTAAATACTTTTTAATGATAAACTATAGCTTCTAACTGCGTTTACACTTCACGGTAGGTCAAAACATTTTTTCGATTAGGTTATGTTTAACACACGTTGCGATCTTATCGAGCGAAACATGCTACTAAACTATAAAGTACCTATGAGTACTTTTGATACACTTTCGTGCTAGAATAGATTCGTTCAGAAACACTGGGTTGCGCAATTTATAACTGTTTTACGCGAAAATCGTTGACGGAATGAGTCATGACGCATGCGCGGTGGACTTTGGTAGAGGTAGGTAGGGTAATTCCGGGGTAGATGGCCATAAGGGAGAGATGGCCCGTCGAAATAATTCCTGAACGGTTGGCTAGATGGCACTAGTAATAGTTTAAATCGCTTCGCGACCGGCGTGGGTGCAGGCGTGCGTGCAATTTTTTGGCGAAAACAAATCAAAAAGTAAGTAAAATCCGTGTTATTTGTTTCGTATAGTGTAAATATTTTTCAGAGGGTTCTTGTCTAAGGTTGTTATGATATTAGTTTCGTAAAATAATTGTTATTTTTGATTTGGTTGCAAAGTATACGAGTAACAGTTTGTCCTAACCTCAAAATTACTCGCATCGTGTTATGACTTGTTTTTTTTTAAGGTGTGGCCATCTCTCCCGGATGAAAAGGAGAGATGGCCAGTGTAAGTCGGTATATGATGGCCATATGGCCATCTTATACCGGATAAAGAAATTATATCTTATTAAAAACAAAACATTGTTTTTCTATTTGTTCTAGATGCCTAATAAATACAAGCGAAAGGCAGTAGCTGTGAGAGGCAATTGGAGTGAAGAATCACTAAAAGCAGCTATAATTGCTGTACAAAATAATGAATCTTCTGTGCGTGCCGCAGCTCTCCAGTACAACATTCCAAGAAAAACCTTAGAAAGGAGATTAAAGAAGAATAATGACAAAAAGGGGCGTATATAAAGAAGTTAAATGAAAGAGATAATAGGGTATTTGCCTAGTTTGTGAAAAGTACTTATACATAATTAGTGATCCATTTTATGATAGTAAAAAAAAACTCGCACGGATATTAACCCGATAACAATAATAGAACAATAAATAAATAATTGCCTAACTCTTTACAGCCAAAACGACATCTTTCTGTATAATCTGTGTTATGACGTCATATTACACTTATGTCAAATGTCATTCAACCCAACGGACAATTTAAAACTTCAAAAAGTGGGGTTATATTTGTGTTTACCTACTATGTATGCTATCCATTCAATGCAGTATTGTAAATTATGATATGATACATCAATATGAGTTTAAAATCTTATTACCAGTATTGTATAGTGCCTAGCTGCGAAAATAATTCAAAACGAACACCTACAAAACTATTTATTCCTGTACCTCGAGACCCCGAATCCAAAAAACAATGGTTAGACCTTTCAAGAAGGGACTGGACACAACTCTCCGCAAATTCAACAATGTAATTTTGTGAGGATCATTTTGATATAAGTACTACATTACATACTGTTTAACAAAGTAGTTAACAACATTACATATTGTTTAACAACGGTTCAAAGTTTGACAAATTGACACTGTCTGCTTTGGTAAATGTGTTCACCAAAGACGCCATAGCTGGATCTTTGTTTATTGCAATGTATTTGCTAACGGCTAACCCAGTAGGTATGAGATAATGTAAGTTTTTTCGCCAGTAGACTCAAGTTCAAATCTTTGTTTACAGTAAACGCAGACAGAATGAATCTTGTCATGTCACAGTTGTCACCACAGATTATAGGATATGTCTAAAGCACAGATTATAAGAGTTGTCACTGTCTCGAGTTGATGACACAGATAGTATGATAAAAAAAACATTAAGTAAGATGACGTCACGCAATCTCATTGGTGTTTCAATATAGATTAAAAATCTTTATTTTATTATATATCTTATAATCATATATAAACGACTTTATTAAATTAAATAAAAACTATAATCATAATCCTCGTCATTAAAACTAGCTATATGCAAAGCATCTTTGTTTATTATAACCACAGGCAAGTACCCTATTGTCGCGGGTGTAGACAAGACATGTGCTCTAAATGTGGTGCAGAGAAAAAAAGGCTGTTAAAAAATAGGAAATAAGACCAAAAACTATGTTACAATTAGAATTCAGGATATGGCCATCATACCTCGTATGCCATTGGTCATCACACCCGGACACCTCGGGAGAGATGGCCAACCGGGAATTACAAAAAAAAAATAAAAAAATTATGTGATCTCATTACGAAATGTTATTTTTATTTCTATAATTCCAAAGTTAATTGTTTAAAGTTTAATTACAAATTAAAATTTCTATAATAATAAATGTAAGGTTTTTTTTTAACAGTATTTAAGAAAAACTATGGCCAACTACCCCGGAATTACCCTATAGCGGTAGGATCTAAACTTACAGAGCGGTAATGAATAGCCGTATTCAAGGTCTTGGGACTATTTACGGTAACAGGAAAGATAAAAATATTTAGGTCGTTTTATGTTATGACCCATAGGTACGGATTTTCCTACGTTGAGTTATGTTTCATGTTGCAGCTATTTATTATATCGCCCCTCAACACGGTGGTACATCATGGGCGAGCGTAAGAGACGCATTTACACATTAGAGCGAGCAACATATTCTTGTATCTCACTCTTACGAAATGCTCCGTCGATCATGGTGGGCCATCGTGGACTGGGGCCTTTACGTTTTTTGCTTGACTGTAACCATCGCTGTATCTCTTGAACCGTATACTTACATAGATACTTGAATTTTTACACCGTATGTATTAACTTTACAAAAAAACGTTAGGTATTATTTGCTCGATCTTAATATTGTACGGTGTTGCGAAACCCTCTATGTGCGAGTGCGACTCGTACCTACCTACTAGGCAGGTTTTTTAATAGCGGTTTAAAAAATAGTAGATTGTTCAACAAGGGACTAAAACAAGCCATAATGACACGAGATGTTTAGCCACGCGAGCGAGCTTGCGAGCGAGGGTGGCTGTAGTTCGAGTGTCATTATGGTTGTTTAGTCTCGCGTTAAACACTCTACTTTTCACTTTGAATGCGAGGAAAAGAACGACATTCTAAACAAAATTACAACATTTACTTATTATAAAAAAGTTTCTAACAATTAAAACTCACAATTTTATTGGACCACGCAAAATAAAAGAGTTCGGCCTTAATATGATTAAATGATTAAAGGAGTAAAAAATATAGCGTTGTAAGATGTATTTACTTAATTTAATTAGTTGCCTTAAAAAGATTCTCTCAATTTAATGCCTCGCAATCAAGGTAAAGTGTTTGACTTTCGACTAAAATTCTGTAATCAGTTAATGACATTCGAATTAATAAAACCCTTGCTTCGCTAGGGTGGTTAAATATCTCATGTCATTATGGCCCATTTTAGTCCCTTGATAAACTGTAAAGCGGGGATTTTTTTCTTTAACAGTCTATTCCGTTGTGTGGGGATTTTAAAAAGTATTACAGAAATATTAATCTTTCATGTGGTCATTTTTGTTCTGGTCGAGTGTTTGTTGTAACCGGCGAAGGCGCCCTCAGTATACCTACTGTGCATGGTTCGACATGCTCTTGCCCGGTTTTTAGTGTCAATAATAAAATAACACTCATTTTTGTAAGTCAACAATTACAGAAAGTAAACTCGTGACGTCAACACATAACATTATTAGGTATTTACTTAGAGTGTTTATCCATTGCACTCTTGATTATAGGTGCAAGTAATACTTAGTATTAGTAGTTTTGTATGGATTTTTACCAATAGAATGGGCTTGTACTTTATTATGCAATAGGCCCCTGGGAGGGCAATTAAGATATTTTTTTAGTTTACAGTATCATGTTTTTCTAGGAATTCGTTTATCAAAGGTGCTAGTTGCATGGGATCATTCAAATGAACATGATGGGTACCAGGTACTACGTGATTTTCAAATACCGGATTATTTTTTATAGCGGAATTACGTAAACATGCCATGTAGTCACTCGTTGGGTCATGTGATTCTCTTCCCATAATAAACAAAGTTGGACACACTAGTCGCTTTGACAAGACCTCTACAAACGCTTTGCTTTCTGGAATTAATACCATGCTTTTCAGTCTATCATCTCTAGAGAAGCAGTACTTTCCCGGCTCTGATTGGGACTCCAGAGCTCCTCTCTTCAATAAATGTGAAACTTTTTCCAGAGATATGGAATTATTACTTTGTGAGCTCCATACCTGAGATATTTCATCGAGTGTGTAATAATACTGTTTTAAAGGTCTGTTATCTCTTGCGTGAAACTTTCGTAGTTTATCGATGAACTGTTTCATATTAGGTATTGATACGATATAGTCGTGACAGTCTATGGGCTCTATCCCAATGTAAAGGTCCACGTCCTCGGGGAAAACAGAAGCGTAACGGAAGCACGACACCGACGCTAGCGAATGCGCCAACAGTGATACTTTGTTCCATTTAAAATGGTCCTTCAAATATGCAATTAATTGTACCCATTGCCATATATCGTAAGGCAGTCCTGAAAAAAAAAACCACCGTTATTATATAACTCTCCTGCAACCTCTTCCTTACCTAGCATGATTAGCTTCATACTAAATCAGTGTTGCAAAAATGCACGTTGCAATCTTCATGTTATAAAACAAAGTCCCTCGCCGCGTCTGTCTGTTTGTATGTTTGCGATAATCTCAAACACGACTGAACTGATTTTCATGCGGTTTCACCATCAGTTAGATATTTTTTTACAAAAGTGTTACAGATGACAGAATAAAGAAATCTAGAAAAAATAAAAAATAAAAAGCAACACACACAGGTACTTATTACGCTGTACAATAATCAAGATTAAATAAAACGTAAAAATACCTGATTAGCATTTACGAGTCGACGAGTTCTGCATCAATGAGCTTTATCTAAGCTACGCGATGTATGCACCTATACCGAATTGCCACCTTGTATGGTAGGAACTTTTTAAACTGGCCTTTTCTAAACATTTTGCTAATCGGGTGATTTCATAAAATTCGTACTATAGTAGGTTTGTGAAATAGGGGGCTCGCTACAACGACCGGGGAAACTTTCCGGTAACTCTAGTTAATAATTAATAACTAAAGCACAGTTAGTTACTATTTATTACTACCTGGTGGATTCCTTGAAGAAAACCCGTGTCCAGGTAAATCGATAGCTAAAATGGGCCGCTTTGTTTTTATCATAGGAATCAACGTGTCCCAAGAACCAGCGTTGTCTTGCCAGCCGTGGAGTGCTAGGATGGGCCGGAGACCCTCGCTGCCCCACAGCTTGCCTGCGACGTGCCCCCAACCCACAGAGATTTGGATTTCTTCTGCTGATATCTATAAATAAATGACATTTACATAACACAACTGTAATATTCGTAATACACTATAAAAAGTTATCTCTACAATGTAAGTATGGTTATTTAAAAACCAATTGAACCACGTTTTGTTTTTTTTTTTACAAAATACAACGCGTGTAAAATTTGCAAAATGGACATAGACAAAGGAAAGACATAATAATTGAAATTCGAAATGGTTGAAAGAAAATATGAAAAATTGTTATCAGTAAGGTTCTCATTAGGTAATAAATAACGCCTTATCTTATCTTATCTTATCTTGTCTTACAGATGGGCCCTTTCGGATTCACTTCGACGCTTTAGGGTATTATGTGCAATTACCCTCTTACACACTCAGCTGTTTGCAGGTTTCCTCACGATGTTTTTCCTTCACCGTAAAAGAGCATCGGCTAATGCACTTAAGTTAGAAAAACTCATTGGTACATGTTGACCGCGGGGGCTCGAACTCGGTACCTTACGATCACGAGTCGACCCCACCAACGCTCTTAATAACGCCTTACTTGATTTGTGTGAAGTGTCTTGTAATGCACGTTTCCAAATTGACTGAAAGTGAGTTTGCGGATTTTGGTAAAGATGATTTTCATGTTTCTACGGTTTATGGTATTCATTCGTGAAAATCGAAACTCGAAAGACGATCAAGGAATTGCACGAATTAGCTGTAGAAATAGTATAATCAGGTTACATAAATAGGTATTAAATATTAACTGTATATCTGCTGTATGAGCAGGTCTTGTAAATCGTTGCGCGCTAAAACGTGTGTTTCACAAAGCTGTATGAGAGTTACAGTTACCATGGTTTTAATAAGTGTTAGTCTCAATAATTGAACCGGTCAAGAACGAGTCGCATCCCGTTTATTAGGACCCGTAGGATATTTTATCAACCTATTTGTGTATTTTCACATTATTTTTTTAAACTATTAAATTGGTCTAAGACTGGATTCAAATATCCAAGTAATGTATAACATGTAGCCAATTTATTATATTTGTTATACTATTTCATTTCAGGTTTGTGCTCTTTCGTTAAACCAAACACAAGAGGTATCCGGCAACCCAAAGTTTACCCAAATCCAAATGGTAGGAAAGTAAACGGAAGTCCTTAATATTTTGGAATCGGTTCATTGTTTTTAAACAGTCCATCCGATGGATAAGTTCGTATTCCTTTGGCTCTCTCAGTTAGCCTTTCGATGGGTAGGTACCTACTGAAGTCGACTGAGAAGAGAAAGAAAGACAAATACTAACTCTTTCAGCCAAATACAATGTAGTAGTTATTCACTATATCTGTAAGAGTGTCTAGGGTTTTTGGTGACCACCTCCAATTTTCCAAAGAGTCTAATGTATTCTGTTTTACAGCGTTTTTAATCACGAGCGTCATAAAAACTACACTTTGTTGAAGATAAGCTAGTAAGGTTGTAAACATAATCATCGTAATGACTAATTTAAAGTTGTTAGATGTTGCCAACTATCGACTTCAAATGGTATGTTTTAATAATCTTACCATTTACGTAATAGTTACAGACACGGGCCTCGGTCTGTACGATTAAGGCACTGGTCCCACGACAAGACAAGAAACGAACAAGAAATAATCGCTCCCGTGTAAATAAAAGAGAGAGATATATATTTATAGTTTATCGCGATTATTTCTTGTTCGTTTGTTGGGCGAGAAAATCCCCGATAGTTCATCGCTTAATCGCTCGCGGTGGGACCAGTCCCTTACGGGAATTTTATTCATTAAAAGATGTCTCGTAAAAGTAAATTGCTAATGGCCGGGGTATTATATGGTAACGTCTCGGTCGTTAAGGGAAACGAATGGTAGTGTACAAATAGCCGAGATCGAATTATAAGATCACACCTACCTACAAAGGTGCACAAAAATATATCAACGCGCTCTAACTTAAACATTCAAGTCGATTTCAAATATTTTTGAGCACCCTAGGTATAATGTCCATGTATTTGATGGCAACTGTACCTACAGGCGCCAACATATCAACTCTTTTGGTTAAAGTTACTCTGGGGATGCATCTTTTAATAACGCATATATAGCCTTAACTGCATACGATGAAAGGTAGGTGCAGCCTTATTGTTGAGATCCCTGTTGCAGAAAGCCCATGATCCATTATGACGCACCTATTTTTGGCTCGTGACTAAACGCTGTCATTATGATAGGGTTCTATAGTGGGTTAACGAATGAAATAATTGACTATAAGTGTCTTGGAACTCTTGGAAGCACACGCAGGTTGTATGTGCAAAGTGGCCCCCGACAAGATTCATTCTACGAAAGCTATCGAAAATGTAGAGAATTGACTGACACAAAGTGCCACGTTCGCGACGTGGCCTTGTTTTAGTTTTTATTTTTGTGTATTTAGGTGTTCAAAGTTATTTTCTGTTAGTGATTTGTACTTTTAATGCCTTTGTGTTGCACAGTGATAGAAGACTTGGACTTATTTCGTGTATCCTGGCATCTTACTTCTCGTATTAAGTGGACTCGCAGTGGTACAGAGGTTAAAACTATCTTGGCCTCTGTCCTACATATCACCGTACAACGTTGCCCCCAATCTTCCTTGAGAAGATTGGATTGTGTTTTATTGCTATATTGATTTATACTTATATATACTTGACACTGGCGAAATCAATTCATTGTGGAAACGCCATATTCCCGCGGTAGTAGCTGTTCAAGTCGCCGCGGGGAAAAGAAAAAAAAATGCATTATTTCTAGGGCCACTGGACTGAGTTTAGTATTGATGTTATTTAAAACAAGCCTTGGGTGCTGCACATTGTTTGTTGATCGCTGAAGGATTCGGTTGATGCGGGCAGCGAAGGGGCGCCGGGCGGGTCGTTGATTCGATCCTTGGTTATGGCATATTGGGTTGGGATATAAATACGATGAATTCATAAAAAAATACATAAATATTTATTTTCTTCAGGTAGGTAGTTTATGTTGTTAACTGCAATACATCTCTCACTTAAAACATTTAAACTAGCAATAAAAAATACTGCCGTGTATGTTGTTCACATAAAGTTATTAGTTATTACAAAACAGTAATTACGTTTTTAATTACCTCTGTGAAGTAAAATACCTAGTTTTTCATAAGGTTTATATTTCTAAGCAATATCACAATAATATTTATTTTACCAATAGGTAACTAACTAGGGTTTATCCACACAATGGATATGTACTTTAAATTAAATCTAAATATTTTATCGTCAACGAGAGAAAACATTACCTAGGAACATTTTGTGAAACTCTAACCAACAGGTTGAATTTCTTTCGTCATATTTTATCTAGTCTCCTGTTTTCTTGCGTCAAAGACATACTTAAGTTACTCTTACTAAAACAGTCTCTTATATTTAATACGCTATCTTAGTTGACTTGGTTCTCCGGATAAGCTCAAGCACACAAAGACGGCGCTAGTAACGGCTCAAGAACGCCTTGCTTCATAGCGTTGAAGAGCGGTCGTTGCAGGCAGGAGCACTGTCCGCGCCAGTCGTCGAGGTCCAAGGCCCAGAGCGCGGCGCCGCGCAGCCCCGCGCGCATGCTCAGGGACGCCATGAGGTGCACTTCCTCGGGCCGCAAGTACGAAGCCCACTGGGATCCGTACACGGCGTAGGTTCCCTTGCGGCTGCGACTCTCGTGCCAGTCTTCGGGTTTGAAGGCGCAGCGCTGTTGAACAACGAACAATACTTATTTATTACACGGAAAACAATACAGACATCAACAGCGTTATCACAAAGATATTTCATACATAGAGGTATGTTGTAATAAGTATGTTGTAGTTGTACCTTGTACTTAGATTATATTTGGCGAGACGTGATAAGATAATTCTGAATGAATATGACTTCATAGAGAGTAGGTTTAATCATTTTCACAATTGCTTGCAGAAACATCAACGGATCTTCAATTGTCAATTACTGTTAACTAACCTTATATAAAATATATGTAAATATATGTATAATGTCATACCTCATAATATGCTAAAAATCCGGGGACTCCGGTGTACGGCCCGGGAGCGCCGGGGCCGAACACGGGCGCGCCCAGATCTGCGTTGGCAGCTGTCCTGAGAGAATATGTCCTGGCGTACGCCGGTACTCCTAAAACTAGTTGACGGGGTGGCACAACGCTAGTCCAGTATTCTATAGTCGTGTTCTGAAAATATAAAGGGAGATACCTAAAGAGTCTGACGCGTGAATACAATGGAGAGATAATTAGATACCTACTCGAGATCTTCATTTCTATATATATTTGTACATTTATTGACTTCGTACGCCCAGAATTTCTACTCCTATTTAATTAAGTTGTAGGCCAATTTTTGAAAAATCCGTCTGAAAATTGGCCACAGGGGGCTCTTTTACACGTAATATAGAGTGAATCTACCCAAAGTACTCCCTCCAAACTTCAAGTACCTGGTCCAGCGGTTTGAGATGTGCGTTGATATTGACAGTTGTTTTTTTATTCTATATTTAAGAGCTAATGACACAATAAAGACCTAATGCTAAAAAACGGGTTATTTATTTATTTAGACTGCATAACAAGACCACACTAAAAAGGTACAAGTGTCGGGCTTAATTAATTTCTTAAGCCATTCTATTTATTAGCCTAGGCCAAACGGAGACATGAGACGTATGAATCAGAATATTATTGAAGGGATGATGTACGTCAATCAGAACTTTAAAATTCATACTATATGTATAATACTCACAAAGTTATTGTCCCAAAGTTCAGTTGGCTCCATTGGCATTAGATACGCTGTTCGTCCAGTGGTGGTGGCATAATAATCATTCGCAGCGATTGCAATCCAATCAACGGCGTCTTTCAGGACTGTGTGGTCGTATGCTTTGGCAGCGATTTCTGGCGACGCCGCCGCCAAGACTGAAAACTCCTTGCCATTCGACCGGAGCTTCTTCGACAACTCCACCAGTAACGCGCTGAAGTTGTCCCTGTCGGCTGACTGCTTGTAGGTTGAGCAGTGAACCTATAAAGTAAAGTCAGTTTACTGTATACATACATTGATGACCGGACGTACCTATGCTAACTCAGAGCACTAAAGTGATGCAGCAAAATATTTTTCAACAAAAAAATGTCAACATTGTTACAATCAAGATCAAGATGTTATTAAAAATAATACAATTATTAAATGTTGTTTGTTCTCTCTACATTTTATAATAAAAATACCTAACAAACAAATGATGTTTTTTTTAATTTTGATATTGTTTTCATAGTAAAAAAATCAATATTTTTTCCATATTTGTCGGTGATATTGTCTATTTTTGTTTGAAATGATATCCACATACTTTTATTATCTTATGAGGCTCGATATTCGGATTTTCAATTAGAACATGTGTATAAATATATATAGACTTTTATTTATCGGTATACAATCCCTAGAACTTGCCCCGAGGTAGCACATGTCGGTTGATGACCGGTTTACAAGATTACAAAACTATGTCTTTAAAAGTGATATCATTTCACGAAGACGCACTTAGATACTAAGTGCTGTTTTATTTTATAAATGTGCATGCATGAAATTGTTCAACGTAAATAAGTGCTGGGATGGTGGTGCAGCTTTAACGTCATGCGTCATAGATTAAAAAAAAACATTTTAAGGACATAATAACGTTTTGAAAAATATACGCATACAAACTTGGAGGCATAATATACCTGATTGCAGCTGGGGTACTGCCAGGCTAGCTGCAAGCCATCAAAGTTCCATTTTCTAAGGAATCTGTTGACAGATCTTACAAATTTCCTTCTATTATCCGAGGTGGATACCATTTCGTGCCATTTTATATCTTCCGAGTCTTCTAGGCCGCCGATTCCTAGGATAACTTTCACTCCGGTTGGACGAAGCTCAATAGTTTTTCCGAAGAAATCTACAAAGTTATCAATATGATTAGATTTACAAAAACACTTTGTTATGCATGAAATATTAGAAGAATTATGTCATTGCGTTACCATATCCGATGTCTAGCTCGGGACTTCCAGGAATTAACTTGAAAGACTTTTCTTCTAGATTAGCCCAGGCGTAAATGAGATGGGTACACGCCGATGCGTCCAATTGCTCAGGTCCAAAACTTCCATTTCCACGCCTGTGGTAAAATGTTTTAATTTAATTGCATACCTAAATAATTATTGATATTCATAACTTCTATTCTTACCGAAAACGTTACTTTACCTGTAATACGCCCAGTTTGTGAAATAACAACCAACAACTGGTGTCTCTACTTTTTCAACGACAGAATTTTCTTCCCCACTCAATCTGAGGTAGGCCTTTGACTTACATCGAGATTTTGACGCTAAGTCGCAATGATTCTGAAATGGAAATCTTAATTGAGATCGTTCTTTAACATATCACTATTAATGTAAATGTTCTTGTAATTAAATAAAGATGTTTACTCCATTCCAATATAATTGCGCGGGACAGGTGAGTTGCATGTAGGCTCCGTTGATACACAAGTAGTATTTGTTGCAATCATAGTCATCTCCTCTGAACGTCATCCCGGAACAAGGCTTTCCGTCTAGGTAACCCTGTAAATAATAACACAATAAGGAGATGGCAATTTAAATATTCAGTGCTAAAAACTTAAAGTGTGTTCAGATACAATTCCGACGTTAGCTTTTAAAGAAATCTTACGATTGATATGTCAGAGTCTATTTCAGGCGGAGACGGCATTTGCTCAGGTTCAGATTCACTTGATGAGTCGGGTTCGCCTTCCGGTGCAACTGCTGTTGGTACTGTAGCTCCTGGTACTGTAAAACAAATACAAATTAGATTACTGGTACGTGTTCTATAACTATGTAATACACTTGACGCTCACAGCTGCTACAAGAATTGAGCCTAATGGATCTACTCACACTCCCTTATCATATCATAGATAGACCATAATTTAATAACAACCTACGTACATATTCAATAACCATATCGGGAAGGAATATAGTAAAAAAACAATTGCCCCTAAATTAAGTTGTGAGTTCTTTTTTATTATGTTTTCGACGATGACTCTCTGTTTAATCTAAGATGAGTCCTGTGACAGCCGTATTTGGTCATTTTAATCACTTATCACATGAGAGGTACATAAATTAAAAATAGGCGATTCATTATTTAAGTTCCGGAACCGCGTCGCTAGGTGTGTACCAATGTAGTATTTATGTAAACTTAAAGAAAGTTACACTTGTGTTTATATGAGTTGTCACAACTGACTGACTCATCTTAGGAGAAACAAAGTGTAAGTAAATTGTATCGTGTTATGGTCCACAAGTTACTAGGTATGTGACCAATTTTGTAGAGCAACTACAGAGAACATTTGGAAATGCGAAGTTCATGTAGGTACGGTTTAAGACTGACCTTCCTCAAGAGCGCACGGCTTCGGCGCCTCCTTATTCCTCAAAACATGGTTAAGGTTGGTGAGCAGCGGGCTCTTGCCGCAGCCGCAGTACTGGCCGCTGAAGTCATCCAGGTCCATAGCCCATACCATGCTGCCTCCCAGCCCCATCGCGCGCACGTACTCCGCCTTGTGGCGCGCCATGAAGTCGTCGTCGAAAGAAACCCACTGGTCACCCCGGGTGGCGTATGGACCCATGCGGCCGCCTGGGTCTCGGAACACTTGCCATCCGTGCACTCTGATACGCTCGCATATCTGGTGGCATAGAACTTCGGTTAACTATGTTTGAAGCGGGAGTTTTTATTTTTAGATTGTCGGTGGCCTTTAGGTGTCGACTTGTGTTTGCAAAGTACCGATCCCCATTAGTCTGCAAAGTAGACTTTGAGGGGTTTTCTACTTCAGTGAAGTACATCGTGAACAAACCTGCACAATGTGGCAACTGAATGTGTTAGAGGGATAATTGTATAAAGTAAAGTGATTCCGATGATACCCGGTTAGTATAAAATAAAAGAATGCAGAAGTTGAAAAAGCAAGTAAGAAAAACTAAGAAGAAGAATTATTTTTTTTGGAATTTAAATTATACAAGCAAAAAACCTAAGTATGCTATTAAAATAACATCTTACGAAATTAACCATCTAGTATCTGTCAGATACTGAAATCTCACCTCATAGAAAGCTAAGAAGCCTCTGGCCCTGGTTTCATCCCCAGGCTCGCCGCCGGCCTCGGCGGGCGCATTCAGTCCGTTTCCAGCGTGCTCCAGGAGCGAGAATGACTGCCCGTACATAGGCACACCCAGAACCAATTTACGCGGAGAAGCACCTTTCTGAATCCAGTAGTTTACAGTGAAGTTCTGTAAGATGGAAAGATCACTTAGTGTTATTTTGTTGTCAATAGCTTATTTTAATTAATTTTATATGGGTGAATTTAGTCAATTGGGTGCACAATGTTGTGCTCCTCACCGCTGCCAGTGTGGCGCCAGGGTCGATCGGCTTGGTCATCACGGTATATGCTGTAGGTACGCGAAGTGATGGTAGATTTTCCCGTCACTATAGCCTTAATGATGTCATCCGCCGGGCTTTTACCAGCGCCAATTGTGCGGCACTTTTGGAACCAAATGGTCTCAAGCGCGACGATGGTAAAAGACCTGATGGGATGACTCTTATTCCGTGGAAGTTGGGCCGGGCGTTGGTTGGGGACGCCACTTGCGTGGACACCCTAGCGCCGTCACACTTTCCCGGAACAAGTACTAAGGCTGGTTTTGCGGCGGAATCAGAGGAGACCGTCATAAAGAGCAAATACAGTAAACTTGATAGAAGTTACATATTTGAGCCTTTTGGGGTCGAAACTTTAGGACCGTGGGAGCCAGGAGCACACCGTATTTTTAAGGATTTATCAAAGCGCCTGATGGACAAGACTCTAAGACTCTTGACCAAAATGCTGGCCTGTATCTGGCACAATGATTAAGTATTGCCATTCAACGTGGAAACGCCGCCAGCATTTTGGGAACTATGCCTACTGGTAGCGGTTTGTTAGATTAGTGTATTTCGTTCGTTTGTCGATTAGTTTAGTTTTAAGTGAGTTAGTAAGTTCTTTCGTTTGTTTTTGTTAAATGTTAATGTATTTTTACAATTAACTTATTGATTTTATAATATCACAAAGTGTAAAATAAACTTACAACATTGAAAGTCCTGTCATCGTCGTCCTCGCTAGCGTACATGGGTGCGATGTGTCCGGTCTTCTTGTCCCACTGCCCGTGGTAGTCGTACGTCATCAAAGCTATCCAGTCTAAATTCTTCGACAGTATCGGGACGTCATACGCTGTTTACGCAAAAATAATGTTTTAGAAGAATAATCGCAACCTTAAGAATTAAGAGTCATCAATAATACTCGCGTCTACACGCGCTCCTGTGTACACATGATAATGGGATCTCAGATTACAGTGAAAAATGCAGTTATAATTGGAATGAAAATGTTCAATGGAACTAGTTCAGTTATGTGGTAAATACCACCACATAACTGAACTAGTTCCATTGAACATTTTCACCTGAAAAGTTTTCTCTAGTGTAATTAATTGCATAGGTACCTAACTATTTACATGTTCGTCTAAGTCGTAAAAAATTGCCATAAACTGTATTTCGGCGCCATCGCGGCATCATTCCAATACGGCCACCAATTTTCAAAATTATGACCCTGTTTTGAGCACCGAAGGACAGTTTGTGACTATTTATTTCTTTTGTTAGCAAAGATTCAGGTACCTATCTCGAAAGAGTAATTTTAAAGTCAAGACATTTATTTTTGTAAAGGGTGCCTCAAGTCCGCATTCAAATTTAAAAGAACTTACTCAAATGTTGAACAATAAAATATTTAAAGCATCTCAGTCTAGAACTTTTACGTCGTAAATAAAAAACCAACCATAATCGATGACCCGCTTGCTGCCAGAAACAGCCACGGAGAGAAGAAGGCCTCGTTGGTTAAAAGCGACACGTAACTCCTTCACCAGGGTGGCAAAGCCTTGTTTGTCGGAACTAGGTCCCTTCTCGCAGTTTACCTAAAAATAATTGTTCCCTTAGTATTTGTGGTGTTTAATGGCATGAAAAATATTTAGTTCAAGATAATCGTGTTAAAATGTCATACTATTTCATGAACCGAGATGGTTACTCACTTGCCAACACTTCGGATATTCCCAATCTAGATCCAGTCCGTCGAAACCAAACTCGTCGATGAAGTCCATCGCATGGATAACGAACTTCTTTCTCGCAGACAAGCTGTTGACGAGCCGCGAGTACTTGTCCCCAGCGGAGTCGTTCCAACCTCCTAAACCTATGACTACCTTTACGCCTCGGCTCTTAAGGGCCACTACTTTTTCGTAGAATTCTGAAAATACCATGAATAATAGGTAATAATAGGGGCAAGACAATAATTAATTCGTATCTGTTTAGGGAAATAGAATGGTAATATAACTTACTATTCTCTACATCTAGCCATGTGTCATGTGGTTTGATGACCAAGGTCTCATCATCAAGAACAGCAAACGCGTATACCACATGTGTGCAAAGTGATGGGTCAATTTCACTTGGAGTGAACTTTCCTGGTCCAGGCCTGAAATATAAAATACTAATTTGAGCGATATGTGTTTCAGTTTACTATACACTTGCGGGGATTTCGTCCACATCAACTTATTGCTCTGTAGCTCTAGCACGAACATTTCAATCATACGTCACGTTTTCGAACCGCCTTTACTATTCGAAACGGTATACTTTTACGAAATCTATTAGTAGTACGAACCCCTAAAACAGACACGTTGCCATATATATATTATTTTTACCTATAACTACATCCCCTCAATATAAAAGGTCCTCCTCGTTTACATGATACGAAAGTCAATGTCAATGTTAATGCGCTAGGGAATTTTGGCAAACCGGTGCGGTGGGCGCGGATGCTACTTAACCGCCAAACGATTGTTCTCGGCGAGACGACGTTGCTTTAATTACTCGATAGAAGGGAAAAGTTCATGGTCGAGGTTTATAGAGCTACATGATGTACTTATGTAGGTTTCCTTACTTCAGCGAAAATAATTGTTAATTTTGAACAATACGTGTCAAATTTTCGATTCGATTTTCGTAGTTTAACCATTAGTTCAGTTAACTATTGATCAAACAACGGGCCCTAAGACATGTATGGCGAAACTCTTATAACCTTAACAAAACAGTTAAAAAATAAAAATAAAAATTATTGATTACCTATACCAAGCCCAATTAGTATAGTAACACACAACTTTGAATCTTTCTTCAACAGCAGGAATGATTATTGGTTTCTTGGTCGTCTGGACTATAGAGCTCATTTGTGAAGTCGTTTTCATTGGTCGTGCGGTCGTTGTCGGTTTTTTGGTGTATCCAGGCCTGACTTCAATATCTTCGAGATCATCATCAATGTCTATTGCTGGATGAGGCGTTGGCTTCGGTGTAATGATTTCTAGTTCTACTTTTTTGTTAAGAAGACCCTTCTTTATTGCATTCAGCAAAGGGTGTTTTCCTTGCCCGCATCTGAAATTTAACTTGGAGGTTTACTTAAATCTGACACAAATTAGCAGTCTCGTTGTTGAAGTGTTTTATACTTAATAACTACCTGTTCCTGAAGTCATCTAGATCAAGAGCCCAAACCATACCACCTCCAAGATTCAAAGATTTAATGAACTCGGTTTTCTTCTTTACAATTTCTATATCGTCGAAGGATACCCACTGATTGCCTTTGTAAGCGAAAGGACCCATTCTTCCGTAGGGATCCTTTTCTACCTGCCATCCACTGTTTCTAATGCGATCGCATATCTGAAATGTAAGGTCACTTTAATAACAGCTCTGGGTTTTTGGTTATTTGTTTAACCTTTGATAACTATCGAACCTCATAATACGCCAAAAAGCCTTTAGCTCTGGTGTATTCTCCTGGTTCGCCTCCAGCTGTGGCCGGTATATTCAGCCCGGTAGCGTCTCCTTTCCCAAGAAGTTCAGGATCGGTGTCCCATTTAGTCCCGGTGGTGAAGGTTTGTCCGTACATCGGAATGCCCATCACAAGCTTTGTCGACGGCGCACCTTTCGCCATCCAGTAGTGAATGGTGTAATTCTGCAAAGAATTTTCATTCCATTTACTAGTAATGTTTAGCCTCCTGCGAATGTCCTTAGGCGGCGGTGACCACTTCCCATCAGGTGGCAATAAAAAAAAACATGTAAGGCTTGTGGTTTTCTTTAGTAAGTAAGTATAAAGTAAACTTACAGCATTGAAGTAAGTAGTGTCGTCATCCGGGTGATAGTACAGAGGAGCAACATGGCCAGTTTTCTTGTCCCATTGCCCGTGATAGTCGTAAGTCATTACGGCGATCCAGTCCAAGTGTCGGGCGAGCACCGGCACGTCGTAGCCCTCGTCGATCACCTTTTTGTTCGGAGATACAGCGGAAGACAGCAGCAAACCCTTTGGCCTGAGTACTGCTGATAGCTCCTGAACTAAGTCTGAGAACCCTTCTTTGTCTGAGTCTGGGCCCTTAGAGCAATCCACCTGAATATTTATATCAATTTATAAGTAGAATGTTGAATGTGATCTTGTAAATAACTTGTTGAAAATACAGACCTGCCAGCACTTAGGGTATTCCCAGTCGAGGTCAAGTCCATCAAAGTCGTACTTCTCAATGAACTGTACGACGTGTGTGACGAAACGCGCCCGTGCTGCGGGACTGTTTACGAGCTTAGAGTATTTGTCTCCAACTGAATCATTCCAGCCCCCCAAAGCTATGGATACTTTTATACCGTATCGCTTGAATTCAACTACGCGTTCATATAATCCTGCAACATGAGACGTCTAATTTCGGTACTCAAACATTTATTTTCTATCTACTCGTACAAGTCGTTATTGAATCTTAATTTTCACTTTATGCGGCGGCGCGTCAATAGCATAAATAAAGAGATACCAGTTTCTTACATAAGTTTAATAGATTAATGCGATTCATTGTTTTCCTTATTTTTTACCTAAATACGGAGATATTACATACAAATCTACCGAAGAACTCACGGTTGTCATAATCCGCCCAGGAGTCGTGGGCCGTGATGAGGCCGTCGTCGCCGAGCACCGCGAACCCGTACACGATGTGCGTGCACAGCGAGGCGTCAATGTCCTCGGGGCCGTACTTGCCCAGGCCGGGACGGTACCATGCCCAGTTGGTGTAATAGCACACCAGTTTGTACTGAGCTGGAAGCACTCTGGACTTGTTAATAATTATTAGAACTATATAAGGTATAAAGGTCAACTTATCTTAAATTAATACGAGTAATAGCCTAAAGTTAATTTTGTAGGATAGGGAATCTACCATTTGATTGAAGAGCTTCCTTTTCGCGCGTATTGCGTGATTTGCTGAAAAGGGTTACATGATTTGATTGAAAAAATGACCTGCTGGAGTTTCTTGCGGCGCGCTTCTTCTCCTCAATTATGGTCTTGTCCGAAGCGCTGGTATATTCACTCTATATTACCAACGTGTAAAAGAGCCCTCATGTGACCTATTTACTGAATAAATATTTTGAATTTTGAATTTTCATGTTTCGCTTCTAGTCTTTTAACCTGCATTTTCTTTTCGATGTTAATTTTATTACATATTGCTCTATATTTATTATGTATTCCTGTCATACTCACTGTGCTGTAGAGAAGGTCCTGGGGATGTAAGGGGTGGCTTTGTGTCAGGTTTAGTAGGATGCGGAACGACTTCGTGCTCTATACTGGGCTTGGGAGGCACCTCGACTGAGGGTCTCGCTGTGGTCATAGTGCTTTTGCTTTTACATTTCGCATTCTTTGGCCAGTCGCAAATGTTCTTCTCCTAAAAATGATAACACGGGAGTTTTAACAGAAGCACCGCTTTATGTTTGGCGCTAAACAGGTAATATTGAATTAAATTGATGGTTTACCTCATTCCAATGGAGACCTGCGCTACAAGGGAATTCTTCGAATTTCCCAAAGAGGCAGTGACGATACCGAGTGCAATCTCCTTCAAGCTTGGCGTATTCGCCATTTTCGCAAAAATCTGTGAAAAAAAGTAAGGTATGTTACAAGACAATTAAGATCATCAGAAGAAATCCAACTTTAAACATCGTTATACTTTGTCTAGTTACCTATTTGAGGAAAGATAAACATAAAGTTAGAAAAATGTTCATTAAAAAATAAAATACAAGTATTTTATAAGGACTTGCGTATAACTACCTAACTACTACTACTTGTAATACATTGAGTGGATTAGTTACAGTAAAACACAAACACAGTGTTTTACTGTGACTAATCCATATTTTAGGAGTTGTATTTGTATAAGTTAAACTATTGGAAAATGTGTTTAGTAGTTCCAGAGATTACGCCCAAAAATAGACAGTTTTTCAGACAGACAGACAAAACAATTTAAAACCAGTAATTTATTACTAGGCATAGTGAAAAGAGTACCCACTTCAATTTTGACATTTATTTTGAAATCACATACAGACACTTCAATTGAATTTGTTGATGTACATAGATAGAAACGATCCGAGGACACATTTCTCTTAAATGTAATAAATAATACTACAAGTTTTTATTTAATTTGCACTGTTCGTTCGTATGTATGATGTACGGAAACGGAATGGGCGGAAATTTGGCCAACGTTATGCAAACCTAATTGACAATGCAATCTTATGGTATCTAAAAGCTGATCTGATGTTTAAGTCGGAAGGTGGTGACTAGGATGTCCACTATACTTACCTACTTATTGTAGTCCCACCATGTTGGGACTCATTAGTATGCTATGCTCTTTAAATGCAGATAATTTGCAAAACAGAACAGTCAGTAGCAACTGTTTGTCCTAAAAATGTTAAACTCTTCCTTGACCGTGAAGGATATTTCGAAAATCACTCCACATGGGGTTAAAGTAGTAGGTACCAAGAAACTAACTTGATTGGTCTACCAGCTGCATGCTGGTGGAGGCGGGCGGGCGCCCGGCCAGGCGGCGGTCGCTGCAGGAGTCCGCGCGCGGGAAGTCGCAGCGGCCCGGCGCCGCGCTCCACACCAGCCCCGGCGCGCAGCGCTGCTCCACCAGCTCGCCGTTCACGCACACGTAGAACTTCTCACACTGCGCGTGCGCGTGGTATGACCCTGTCTCGCAACGCTGGTCCACCCAACACTTGTATTATAGTGCCTATCATGATAGCCATCATGATGTATTTACACCATTACCGCCACCACCATCGTTAGATCATTAGCAACGCTATCACCTACCTACATTGATAATGAGATCATCAAAATCATTACTATCATTGTCATAAATATTAACATCATCATCGCTATGCTCTCGTACGAACTCGCCTATGGCGCTCATATGAAAAATAATCTCAACATGAGGTTGCTTGGATTGCTTCTCACTCAAATGAGCATATTTACACACACTTATGTACCTAGTATATCTATAACATATCTATTTTAGTCACTCACAATATTTAAGAGCGCAGCGAGTTCATACAACAGGATTTTTGAACGAATGAAAAACCGATAAATCAAATCAAATCAAATCAAATCATTTATTGTGTGGAATTTAGGTACAAGTACAAAGATAATTTATTATTTATTTATTTATTTATGTATTTATTTATAATGTAATATTGCACATATTTTGGAAACACCAAACTCTACCTTTTCAGGTGTCACACATTTCCCTACCTACTTTATTTATACAGGTCAAATTAATTTATAAAATAAGTATAGTTCAGGTATATTATTAGGATTAAAATCATACCGTAGGTGGCATGGTAAGATTTTCATTTGGTTGTGTGGCGGGTTTCTTAGAGGTAGGCCGCGTCTGTTGAGGTCTCTTCGTCGTTGTAGGTTCGAAAGCAGGAGACTTGGTAGCTCCAGGCTTTTCTGTTGTAATGATCAATAAAACAAATTAAATTAGCGATGTCAAATATCACTAAGATCCAGCTCAAAAAGGGAGTGCCCTTTCCGCATCGCACTAAAAAGAATTCCCGGCACCTTAGAGGTGATTTTATTGGAGTTCAAAATAAGTTGGATAGTTAAGTATATTAACTTTTGGAGGCTGTCCCTCGTTTGTAACAACTAAGTACCTAATATTTTACGAGTTTTATTTGGTTTCAAAAGATCCTCCCTTACGATTTTACTACGCTTCCCGAATGAAGCGCTCCCTACTTTTTACGGTCAACTGGTCAAATAAAATTGTTGAACGTAGGACCCTGCCACAATGACAGTGTCATGTCAAGTCACGTGAAAGTAATTAGGTAAAAATCAAATTAATCATTACCTTTCTGGATAGGGTTATATTAATGTCTCAAAATTAAATGAAAGTCGTTGTCTGTACTGAAAGACTTACTAAACGCATACATACACACCTTAAATCCTTGCATGTTTATGTTGTGTGTATTAATCATGAAGGATAGTTACCTTCGCACATGGCGAACTCTACCCAGTCGCAGCGGTTGGAGCGCTTGTCCCAGTGCAGGCCCGGCGGGCACAGCTGCTTGCGCCAGCGGCCGCTCACGCACAACAGGTACGAGTCGCAGCTGCTGGCCGGGGCCAACGATTCAGTAGAACTGCACTCGCTGTCTTCTGATGCGCTGTGGCTTGGCTGAGCTGAAGTGGAAGTGATGCGATTTGTGAAAGGACTGTATATATCGTTTGACAGCTTGAAGCTAGACCTGATAGGTTACAATCTAATCTACATAATAGGGGTAAATACAGCACATAGTACACCTTGAAACAAATTCATGTAAATTGCCTATATGAATAAATAAATCCAATAATTCTCACACAAAACACCTTTACGGAAAATCAACAATAATGATTAAGACAAAAGTAAAACTTTATTACAACTTACACGTCGTGGGAGGTTTAGTGGGCTTGGTAGTGGTCCGCACTGGCATGCCCGTTGTCGTGCTCGAAGAACCTAGACATAAATTAACTCCTTTTTCCCTTTGTATCTATAGGTAATATTATATAATATTATACATATAATAAGGCCACAGCAAAATTATTGTTAAGAATGTGTCTTAAGAATTTGTATAAGTATATGTTTTCATGGTCCACATTTCTGATTTGATCTAGCAGTAAACTCCAGGTGGGGCATAGCTCTCTCTAAATGTTCCAAGCCCTTTGGATACTTTTAAAACCGAGTATTAATTGCTAAAATAAAGTGGAACCCAATAGGGCATATTGCTCGGAGAATGGATGGCTGACGGTGACGTAGTGTTTTATTGAGCGAGATCCAGATGACCTGGAGAAGGTGACCAGAATGCAATTGTTCCAAGCCGCTTAGGAATGGTCGTGTTGATGCTATTTAAATGAAGCAATCGTGATGAATGATTAATTAAATGAAAGCTTACTTTTACACTTGGCGCCGTTGGGCCAGTCGCAGTGGTTCTGCTGGGGGCTCCAGTGCAGGCCGGGCGCGCAGCGCTGCTGGCGCCACACGGAGCCGTCGCAGTGCAGGTACGCGTTGCAGTCGCCAGCCACCGGGCTGTACGTCTCACCGTTACACGGGCGTCCTTCCATGGAATCTGAAGTTAGTAGTTGTATTACAGGAGATATTAGGAGATATTGTAAAACGCTTCCAATTATTCAGAAATAGGTTTTTTTCTTTGTAAAAGGACCCAAAACCGACAAATACGAGTAGGTTAGGTTAGGTTAGGTTAGGTTAGTTAGTTAGTTAGAAATAACTGGAATTCAAATTAGAACCAACGATTTATACCTCATTTGGTTATAAGTGCTTCATTGACTTTTAGATATTTCTGGAACCGAAATTTGAGCTCATCCTAAAGTAAATAAAGTTACCAGAGCTAGCAGGTGGTGAAGTAGTCGGTCTGCGAGTTGTAGTGGTTGTAGTGGTTGAGGTGGTGGAGGTGGTGGTTCGTCTGGTGGTGGTAGTGGTGGTGGTAGTGGTAGGGCTCGGCGGCGGCCGGGACGTGGCCGGAGCGAGCGTGCTCGTGGCTGTACTAGCCTCACTGCTCGATGATACTGTTGAATATAATGACTAATTGTTAATCTAAGACTATGTGTTAATCCAGTGTATAAGCTATCTCCATTCCAATTTTCATCCAAATCCGTGCAGCCGTTGCAGCGTGAAAGAGTAACAAACACAAACACACACACACACACACACACAAACTTTCGCATTTATAATATTAATAGGATATCCGGTCCACCCTGGTACGGTAGGACACCCTGGCCATTTTTACTAAAATTATTTTTACTTTAGTTTTGTGTATGTTTGTTATCTCTTTATTTTGTTTATTTTTTAATTTTACATAATGTGATAAAATAAATAAACATATTATACTTACCTACGCAAAAATATAAAAACAGACGTCAATAAAATAATAAATAACTCGGTACTATAAATAATTTATAAACAGACAATTATGTGTAAATAAATACTGATAAGCACACTTTCCCAAAACATAATTAATCTTAACTAAACAACAAAACTTTTACGTACCTATTCACATTAATTTTAAATTCAATGCGTCTCCCTACCTCTCGTTAGTAAAATTCGAAAAAACAAATAAACAGATAAAAAACGATTTAACTCGCAGGGCAACAACAGGGAAAGTGCTTTAATTTTAGCACGATAAGATTGATTTTACAATAGATTTTACTTAACGTACGTTTTTTCGTTTGTAAGTAGCAGATGCCATTTATTGACGTGGTCATGTTATGAGACGAATAGTCGTAGGTATGAGATCAAATTTTACAAATTTATAACTTAATTACTATGTACCATGGTTATTATTAGGTTGAACTTGAAAACAGTTTTAAAACGTTTGTCTCGTATCGTTAGTAAACAAATGCAACTGACGTATATATTCACGCGGACAGAATTTGGCTTTGATTTTTTATGGGACCCTTTATCTAGTTTTTAATTGTTGATCGAAGGTATAAAGTGAGAAAAGTGCGAATAAATAAAGCTTGATGAATAGGATCCTCCGGAAAGCCGCTATCAACCGACCTGTGCACTTGGCAAAGCTGGGCCAGTCGCAGCGTTTGGCCGATGGGGACCAATGCAGGCCGGGCGCGCAGCTCTGCTTGCGCCACGTCCCTCTCTCGCACTGCAGGTAGCTCCCGCAGTCCCCGGTCGCCTCGCGGTACTCGCCTGCCGTGCACGCTCCTCCTTCCCCTAACACATCTTGAAATTAGTGATGACGAGCTTAAGGTCTTATCTCTGTTCGTTGATGATAGCTGTTGTTGCAGGAAATTCCTTAAATATCCACATTATCTTCGGAACTATCAAATTTTCCGGGAAAATGTCGTATTTCTTATTCTAGAACGCATCTGTATGACAAATTTTATGCATGAACATACGTGACAGCGTGATCAAGTCATAAACATCCCTAACAACAAGTCTTAACATAACTACAATTTTCAAATATTGAACTTTTTTTGTTTGTCTTACCTACCTATGTTGTTTAAATTTCCACAATGCCCTAACTTACCAGAATCCACAGGCCGAGCGGTAGTAGTGGTTTGTTTTGTGGTAGTGGCTCTAGTTGTGGTTGTAGTGGGTTTCTTGGTGGTGGTTGTGGTGGTGGGAGCGGGCTGCGGCCACCAGCTGGTGGGCTTGGTGGATGTGATCGGCGCCGGGGTCCAGGTATTTGGCCACGTGGTGGACTGGGTGGTGTGGTCATGCCCAGGGTGGACGTGATCTCCACCGGGACTGCCAGCGGATCCTAAAAATGTTTCGTGTTTAGTTTACGGAAAAACAAATGTACTTATATTTTTTGCACGTTTTACCTAAGAGATAATTGCAATGTTTTTTTCAACATGGTATACATAGGTAGGTTATATAACGGTACCTACATTGAAATCCATCTGGAGAAATAAGCCTTTTACATCAATACTTGTCGTTACATTTAAATTAGGTACACTTTAATTATATGGTTATTGTTGTTAGTAGCTATGTATTGTAGATAAGTCATTGCCAGACCTTTGAATTCAAAATATTAATAAATTAATTTAATCGTATCAACACTATTAACTGATTGGGATTCGTTATTTCCAAAAGCATTTGCATGAGATTTTTAACTTGTATAGAACGCGATACTGCTGAGTCATAAGTTTATTTTGTAATGATTTTGTTAATAATACGTTACTATACTTGTTTTTAATAGAGTTTTTTTTGTTAGATGCAACGTAGAAGGAAAATATTTTTTTGTTTTTTTTTTACGGCATAGAGAGGGCAAACGAGCACACAGGCCACCGATGGTAAGTGGAAACTGTGACCCATAGACATTCGCATTCACAAGACCGCAAGCCTAAGACTGTAAATGCGTTGCCAACCCTGAGGACTAAGATGGAATGCCTATATGCTAGTCGTTACACCGGCTGTCTTATCTCTAAACCGGAACACAACAACACGAACACTGCTGTTTGGCGGTAGGTTAATGGATAAAATGGTGGTAGCGATCCGGACGGACCCTGCACAAGGTCCTACCACCCGCAAGGTAAAGAAAGGGTATTCAAATAACAGGTCTATTTAATGCAGTCACGTCGTCTGTTTGGCTTCTTCTTCTTCTTTTGCAATCTGCAGCCTATACTTACATTAGTATAAAGAAGGAATCTAAGGGCATGACAAGTGAAAACATTTATTTTCTTTTCAAATGTGTCTAATGTAAGTCTAGTCAGGTACCATCAGACGACACGGTGGTAGTGGTGGGCGGAGGGGGCGTGACGGGCTGCGGCGGGCGCTCGCAGGCGGCCGTGGGCTGCGGTGTGGCGTGGCCGAGCGCGCGGCCCGCGGCGCGCAACAGCGGCCAGGGCTCCCCGCAGCAGCGGTTGTTGAAGTCGTCCAGGTCGATCGCCCACGCCGTCACACCCCCCAGGCCCTGTCGCATCGCCCATTCCACCTAAAGAAGCAAACATTGTGAAATATACTTGGATATGTTCTTGTAGGTACTCGTCCAGTTGTGCAGCAGCAGCTGGTTATGTCAAATTGACGTTATCAATCAAATCCTAAGAAACTTGTTAGGATTTGACTTACTGCGTTACTTTAACGTTGTTCTGTATAGAGAAGGCATAGATAAGGTATAGTAAGATTTGTAGTCAGTCTAGCTCTACTTTGATCTAGCAGCGCCTACTAGGTATGAATTTCCCAAGTTTGGTTTAAGCGAAAATTCTTTATCAATGAGTAGGCATACGTTTTGATATATCCATGTGTTGTAATAAATAACTTCAGACTAAGAACTTACTTACTTAACTACTTACTTTTTTACTCCTCTTACTAATAATTTAATGAAGAGAGAGAAAAATACAAGAAAACTATCTCAAAAACAACAAATATGAACTATATATTTATGGCTGTCGGACGCCTTCATTCCCAAAGTGGGTTAGGCAGAGCTACATGATTACCAACAACTCCCAAAAGTTGTTGATAATTTTATAACCACATTTTGCACAAACAGGCTTAGACCTTATTTGAATAAAATCGGATTAAGTTTTTAAGCATGTGTCACAATAAACGTAATGTAAATCAAAAGCACTAAGGAGTATTCATATCAACTTCGAACCAAATCACCCCCAAAACAACTTTTAACCCATTTTTCACCCCCTTAAGAGATGAATTTCAATAAAATACGAAACACGTCTTCCATCTTCCATCATTCTGTTAAAGATTTTTTATGCAAAATTTAAAATATATTGGACTAATTTGCCCCCCTTTTTCCCCCCTTAGGGGTAGAATTTCGGAAAATCATTTTTTATCGAATGCCTGCGTCATACACACCCTCCAAGTTTCAGGTCTCTACGATCAGCGGTTTAGGCTGTGCGTTGATCCTTCAGTCAGTCAGTCAGTCATTCAGGACAAAGCATTCTATATGTATACATAACAGCTAAGCTGCGGACGGATGGACGGACGGAAATGCCGAAACTATGAGGGTTCCTAGTTTAACTACGGAACCCTAAAAACTTTATACCTGCTGTTTTACTTTTATGAACTACTTACATATTTTTATAACAGCTGTTTACTACTGTAAACTGTTTCTCCGTTCATTACAATTTAATTATAGTACATTATGATACAAGTGTGCTAAGTTGACCATTGTATACAAGGCGCTATTGTGTGCGCACGAGCGTTGTTTTTTTTCTTGCCGCGATACCGATGCGCGCGCAAGGCTAAGGCGCGAACGAGATCGGCCAACAGCCAAATTTAAAATGTAATAATTCATGTTTAAAATACAAATTACAGAAAAATTTAAATGATTTTAATGAAATTGAGTTATTTTTTAGTAATAAAGCTGATTTCACCAATTTATTGAAATAAATATTGTAGATAATGTTATTTTCAACACACTTGCTCAAAACGACCTTTTTATTCCACCGATTTTTGGCTCATAAACCTAGATATTAAACACGCGTGCTTTTTCAGTATATTACGCACAAGTGCCTTTAGTTTATTAACCCAAACAATTTACATGTGTAGCCTAGTACCAAGTTGTAAGTACGAAGAAGAAGCGATATAATTTAGTCGGGTTATATACCTTTTTTTTTTTAGCAACAAACAGTTTTTATGCGGCAAATAACATTATCTACATATTTATTTCAATAAATTGGTGAAATCAGCTTTATTACTAAAAAATAACTCAATTTCATTAAAATCATTTAAATTTTTCTGTAATTTGTATTTTAAACATGAATTATTACATTTTAAATTTGGCTGTTGGCCGATCTCGTTCGCGCCTTAGCCTTGCGCGCGCATCGGTATCGCGGCAAGAAAAAAAAACAACGCGCCAGCCGCCATTTTTCGTAAATAATTGACGGTTGTGACGAAGATAGTTTGGATTAATTATTGTGAAGTTTAATATTAACGAAAATGTCTTCTTTAAGTAAAGAAAATGAAGTCTTGTTTTTTTTTCGCAAGTGTGTTGAAAAACGTCGTATGTAACACGTGTGCCTGTGACCATAATATACGCGGCTTTCTTGTGGCGCACTCGCTGCCGCTCGTGCGCACACAATAGCGCCTTGTATACAATGGTCAACTTAGCACACTTGTATCATAATGTACTATTGCCGCATAAAACTGTTTGTTGCTAAGAAAAAAAAGGTATAACCCGACTAAATTATATCGCTTCTTCTTCGTACTTACAACTTGGTACTAGGCTACAAATGTAAATTGTTTGGGTTAATAAACTAAAGGCACTTGTGCGTAATATACTGAAAAAGCACGCGTGTTTAATATCTAGGTTTATGAGCCAAAAATCGGTGGAATAAAAAGGTCGCTTTGAGCAAGTGTGTTGAAAAATAGATTTAATTTAAAAAAACGCAATCAAAAACCATCTGCCTATACTTGCGATATACTATTTCTCTAAAGCCATGTCTATAATTTATATGAGCCTATGAGTTTATTTATTTTAGTTATACCTATCCAAACAAACCAATTTTAGTGTAATTATTTTGATGGATTTGACTCATTAACGCGTACCCAACGATATTCAGCAGGGGCCAAAGGAGTTGACCTTGCTCTGAATAGGTTTTTTTGTATCTAAACGTGCCGATACTTATAACGTTATTAAGTAATTAACCATTGTTATTATTGTTTGTGACGCTTAATTGGCTTTGATTGTACTTGCCGATAAGAAATGAGCCTAATGCAAAGCAAGTTCTTCTGAGGAATAACTAAATACAGATACGTTTTAATGCTTTCTTCTAACTCTGGTAAAAATATAACCTTTTATCCAATTTTACGTAAAAAAACCCTACTAGAGCATTAGGTATGGCTCGCTCAGCATACCTATAGGGTTCCTAAGCCGATACCTAAACAAACACAAAAACAAAAAAAACTATCTCAAATACAGAATTATTTAAATTTCAAGTGCGTTAAATGGTTTAAACACAATTAAAACACCACAGTCTCAAAATGTAAAAATGCGATGTGATGTGCATTTGCAAAATATCGCATGGCGCTTACGTCCTTTTGTTGAGAAGTACAGTTTTTTGGGAAATAAAATAACTAAAAAACGGTAGGTATATCCGATTTTGTTGATAATAATTTTAGTTGAACGGTTTTAATTACGGTTACCTTTGTAGTATTTTCATATTTTTTGAACATACCGAGGTACCTACGGTTTCAAAGGGGTCTATAACGTCTGCCTTTTTTTTTCGTGTAATGTGTCTTTATCTTTACGCATAAAATCGTTTGGCACTCAGGGTCGGTTTTTACGGTTTTTACAATTGTAACGGATTTATTTTAATTATTGTAAAAAACGAACCTACCCAAACTCAATCTAATTTACACAATAGACGTTTAATTAATTCTGCAATGTAAGCCTAAAAGGAAAAGCATGCAAAATGATAAATTATGCGTAAAAATGTATGAGTTTCAAAGGGATTCCGCTTAAAAGGTATAGAATTTATGCAACTTGCGGTGTGATTATTTCCGAAAATATCCTTTATTTATCCATTCCATCCATCCATCCATCCATTATACTTTTTTTTCTGCTTCTGTTACATTGTTATTTAACTACCAAACTAAATAGCTGCGTAGACCCCGTTAGTACCTACTTCAAATTTAATAAATATAGGTACATCTTGTAGTTTTCGAGTAAAATGCCTATGACATACGGACGGACGGACTGACATGACTTGACATGACTTTGGGTTCCGTTTCGCCATTTTGGCTACGAAACCCAAAAACAGCGATATTGACTACTAATACTAACCTTTTCAGTGATTGACTTTTGATCGTCATATCCCACCCACTGATTATCCAAATACGCATATGGACCCGCCTTGTCTTGACGGGCGGTTTTCCACCGCAATTTATTAACTGCAGATAAAATATAATGTTAAAAGTTAAAATCTTATTTAAATTTAGACTCGTATTGTCGAGGTATAGCGTAAAGCGGTCGTACTGACCTCTGTAGCAGATCTCGTAGTAAGCCAGCATGCCAGGTTGCTTGGTGAACTCGCCGGGCTCGCCGGGACCGGCCGCGACGGCCCCCAGCCCGCTCGAAGCCTCTGCTTCAGCCAGCCTGTATGTCTGTCCGTAGAAAGACAACCCCAGCAGCAACTTTTTGGGCTCCACACCGCCACTAATAAGAGCTTTAACTGCATATTCCTGCAAAATTGGTTAATTGATCAAAAAGTTCAATAGTTAAGTTCTTTTTTTATCCTACCAAAAACAGGGTGTGTGTTTGTGAGTCTCTATATCTGTCATCGCCTAGGAACTGGTGAACCGGTAATTGCGGTATTTTAAATCCTAGTGAAAGAAATCTCTTACACAAAAATAACTCGGTCCTTTTTAAAACTTCTGAATGAAAAATCGTCAATATAAGGAACGACGTAATCGTCACAAGCCGACCCTGAGTGCGGCCTTTAGCATAATAAAAATCAGTAAGAACAATTAAGTTCTTGTTTGTTCTTATAAATTCTTAGTTATAATTAATTTTAACTATTAAAATAGGTTTCGGTAAAAACGGTCAAACGGTCATCGTTATCATCATCCTAATACAGTACCACCAGTTTCTTAATAGCGATCAGTAATCATCGCTTTTCTATTTAACACGAGTGACAATTAAGTACCTTTACTGTCAGTTGCGAGTGCAAGTGTGATAGCGATAGCTAGCCGCAAGCTATTACGAAGCTGGGAGCTACTAAAACTTCCGCAGCTAAAGTGACTAAATGTATAAGCTAGGTAATACTTATTCTAAAATTTTGTAAAATTCTTACGATAGAGTAGTAAGGTAGCGAGTCTTTTGGTGAAGGCACCAACGGCGTATGATGCGCGGTGGTGCTTTCCCAGCCGCCGTGGTAGTCGTACGTCATGGCGCTGAGGAAATCAGCAGCTCTGGATATGGCGGGCAGGTCGTACGCCGATTCTATGACCTCTTTGTAGCCTGATATCGCTACACCCAACTCCATACCCGCACCGTGAAGGGCTTTGGACACTTCCTATAAAAAATAATGGTTATTTTATCATGTCCAGTTGAATAATAAAAACTGGTGCTTTAAACGATTGTGATGTACCTGTATTAATAAGGCATAATTAGCCCTATCTGATTTCGCTCCTTTCTTACAGTTACTCTGCCAGCAAACTGGGTAATTCCAGTCTAGATGTAGCCCTTGGAAGTTGTGCTTGCGTAAGAATGAGACCAACTTCTCGGTGAATTTAGATCGAGCGGCGCTAGATGACACCAAGCGCGAATACTTGTCGCCAGCGGAGTCCGTCCAGCCCCCCAGTCCCAAGAGAACCTTCACATCCTTCAAAGATGTTACACGTTCGTACAGATCTAAAAAAAAAAGCATACTTAATCAGGCTCTGCTTTATGATAAGTTCATTGAGGGACTAAAACAAATCATATTTACAGATTGTTTCGAGTGTAACACTCTTCTTTTCACTTCAACCGCGAGACTTGACTCGTAGGAAACAATTAATAAAGTTTTACCAGCACGTGACTATACTCTTTAGTTTCATAAAATATAAACCAGGGGCGTTATTATGAGATAGCTATGCAGTTCAATTTACGCTGAGAGAAAAGGACAGAGCTATATGTATAACTGCTATAGCTATGTCCTTTACGCTCACCGTAAAATAAACTGCATAGCTATCTCATAATAACCCCCCAGAGAGCCAGAGCCTGCAAAAGTAAAACTAAATGACAGTGGTAGTAAATTTACCTATTACTGTCTGTCTGCTTAATAATGTTTTTGAAAATGTAAAAGGCTAAGTGCTACCTTAGTGGTCTATATCGTTTGCCATACTTATTTTTAGTCATAATGTGGATTAAGTAGGTCAAAACGTATTTTTTTAAGGAACTGTAACTCTTGCAGGTTTTTTTATAAAGTAAACCTAACCTAACCTAGCCTTGTCTACACGTTAGACATTTAAGAAATTATGAAAAGTTTACGGTACCAGCGAAATTAAAAATTATGACTATCATATAAAACAACAACAAATTATAACCAAAAAAATATGAAATAACGGGCTCCCGCTACTCTAGAGACAAAAGATTACTATTGTCCTCTTATACACGCCTATTAGGAGTCGCTTTACAACCATGAAAAGAAAAAATACTTATCTTACGGAAAATCAATAAAATACGGTGTATAGCAGTTTGCATATTTTTCACGGATACTTACTATTGGTAATATCTGTCCATGGGTCAAACTCTTTAGCAATGAGGTCATCAGGCGACAACGATCCGTATGCATAGACGACGTGTGTGCATAATCTGGTGTCAATTTGCTCTGGAACGAATTTCCCATCGCCACGCCGGTAGAAAGCCCAACTCGTCATATAGCAAACTATCCTCTTATTGTTTTCGGTACCTACAGATAGAAGTCATGTTGATACTAATAAATAATGAAGATGCCTATTAAGTACAATGTTTAAAAACATAAATGAATTCAATTTAGTATAGAATAAGTAAAAGCGTTGATATAGGATAGATAAGCTACGTTACCTTGATAACCGTCGTCGTTAGAGTGAACTCGTAGTTTTAAATAATTATTGTCAAAGGGAACATATTTATTTTCCCAAGTTCCTGTACCGTTTAGAAAGAGTGAATCTGCTTCATTGTTATTCCAAGCGCTTGAATTAGCAACTTTTTTTTCATAGGGATAAAGTTTGAAATATCTTCGTGATCTGATATTATCAATTATCTTCCGATGTGCAATATCTTCATGTCAAAACAAGTAGAAGTAGAATTATCATACAAAGAAGAAAGAAATAGTAAGATTAAAATATATATAGAAGGAGTAAGAAGAATGACAAGAAATGCAGTTTGAAATATATAAGTAATGCTTATTAAAATCAATTAATTTAACTTACTCTTTTTGACGTTTTCCGCCATCGAAAGGAATGGGATTGGCTCTCTATTCATCATCATGTCATAATTGACTTGGTCACTCCACTGTAAAAAAACCAGCGATAAATCAATATGTACAACTACTTACATGTTATTTTTGGGTCAAAAAACTAAAATATTTTTTAAAGTCATTGGGTTTTGGGACTCACTTCAAAATCGTTATTGTAAGCATGGGACAATAATCGTGCCGCCTCCTCTACGCTGATTCTTAGGCTTTGACCCGGAATACATTTGGCAACATCCTGGTGACTGTAAGTAAACATTATTAAATTTTATAATACACGATTCATAACGGCAACATTTTACGTGTATAAATTAACGTTTTCCTCTAAATTGCTTACCCGCAAAATCCAGTGGACGGATCATATAGCCGTTGGTCCTCGCACATGAGCCTGAAATTAATGCTTCCCGTACAGAAGTGGAAATGGGCGCATGAATCTTCATCTGATTCCAAGTATGGGCTCATTGACTCGCAGGAACCAATTTTTAAGGATGATTCGTCAGTTTGTTCCCATTGCCCTAAAAGAAAAATGAAATTAATTGTAAAAATCTGCTTATTCAAATTATCAGATCACTAAAATGAAATTATAGGTACCATTTAGCATGGTAGAGATGGTGGTCAGTATAGGAAAAGGTGAACCGCAAAGGCCTCTGAAGTCATCCATATCGATAGCCCACGCCGCAGCTCCAGCCAAACCCATGCTGATGACGAATTTCATCTGAAATCATAAAAAAATATTATACTTACTCTCAAAAACCATAACTTTTCAAATACCTTAAAGGAAATCGAAATCAAGTTACCTTTTCGGCAACAGCAGTTTGGGAATCATACGTAACCCATTGGTTATCGAAAATGGCAAAAGAATTTCCTGCTGAATCGGTCCCAGTTACTCCTTTTCCTTCACGTTCAGCCATGCATATCTGCAATTATTACGTATTTTAACATTTAAACTCTTATAAAATGTAAGCAGTAGACAGCCTAGTCATAGATACTTACCTCAAAGTATGCGAGTAATCCCTTGGTCTGTGTGTAAGGCCCTTCTTCACCCCATCCACTGATAGGAGCTCCTGGTGCAGGAAGTGTTGAAGGAGCCAGCGTGTAGCTGCGCCCGAATACTGGCACACCGAGCACCAATTTTTCAGGAGCCATACCGTGACGTAGAATATATTTGACCATGAATTCCTAGAAGGAAAAGTCATGTGGGTAAAAAGTAATAACTAAATCAGTTCAAACCATTTTTTAACATGCTTGTAAGTTTTACAATATTATCATATCGCTGGTCACGAGACGCTGCCCCAGGGTCGTGATGTAAGGCACTGTGCTGGACTGCTTTCACTGGAGGGTCGTCTCGCTTCCCATGAGTCATGTCCCACGCTTGTAAGACAACGTAGTCCGTTACCCCGCTCACAGCACTTAAATCGTATCCGTCTTCGATTTGATATCTGTCAAAATTATAAATATCGATAAAGTTAAGAATAAATAATTTTGATTTTAAACAATGCTGTGATTATTTGTAATACCTGAACGGAGGCAAAACTGTTGAAAGCAAAAGTCCATAAGGCGACATCTTCTCTCGAAGCTCGTAGAGCAGGGATGTGAACATATCTTTTTCCTCTTCGTCTTTTTCGCCTGAAACATAATAGTGGTATTTAAAAAAATACTACAATCCCATTTAAAGGTTAAAAAAGCGTAAGTTACCGAAATTGGGGTTTACCAAATAGACTACCTCGATCATGGTAGTATACATCGGCATAAAGTACCTAGTAACATTACTTAACTGTTAACTGTATACTCGTACCTACTAATAAAGTGTTTAATTAATTTCTTTTTCTACGTTGAGTTCGTACACTTTAGGACCTTGCCTATTTAATATCATGTTTAGACTGCCATATATGAGTTGTCACAGCGATTCAAGTGACAAGGTACAAAAGTGTACCCATATTTCTAAACTCGACTTTACTACAATTATGTCTGTAGACGCTCACGAATTGTCACAACTTTTTATGTATTCTAGTTCTACTCATTAATTAAGTGAAGTGTAAATATTTATTTTGAGTATAAATAGACTAGAATAGTGGGCCTTTCCCTTGCCGTTTGCTAAGCGCGAGTGATACTTCTCGTATAACAAGCGCCGGTAGGCCTCGGTAAAAGCCTATTATTAAACAGGCCTTCAAATAAATGTCGGAGCAACTCACCTGGATACACCCAATGAAGATCAAGACCGTCAAAGTCGTGTTCTCTCAAGAAACTAACAGCGCTATCTATAAAAGAGCTCCGTCTGTTCTGGTCCTGAACCATTTCGCTGAAAAGACGATCAGTACCGTCTCCCCCAACACTGAGCATTACCCGAAGACCGGTTTTTCTTCGCTTTAACCCTGTTGCAATTCGATAGCCACCTAAAATAAAAATTAAACTTTTTAATCAAGTAGGTACTTTAAGGTTGTATTTAGATCTGTAGAACTCTTACTACCTTTGATCACATCGTAGTCTTCATTAGCTGGCATTAGGGCATACGTGTGCGGATGCAAAAGTGCGAAGGCGTAGTGCAGATGCGTGCACGAGCGAGGCACCAGGCCCGCCGTGAACGCGAGTGGAGGCGCGCGGTACGCCGCCCAGGACTCCATGTAACACACGATCAACCTCTTGGTTGCAGGACCACTGGACATTTGCTGCATCTCTGAAATTAGAAGAGTTACAGTAACTAAAAACCTGTTTACTTAAGTTCATAGGGCTGGGTTTATAAAAGGTGATTCCTAGACTTTGTGCGTCGAACACGTGATACCTTGCAGATTTGCATTTCCTAATTGCAACTTGTTCAAGTAATTAGCCGCGCCATAATACTGCCTGAGGTCTCCGACTTCTTCGTCCAGCGGGATTTCTTCGAAATCCTAAAAATATAAACACGTATATAAATAACTAAACAAAAAGCAAGCTTCAAAAAGCCGATAACATTTTATGATACTATCGTCGATATAATGATGTTAAACACATAAATCCTTTTGGGCTTTTATTTCTGTCTTATCTTATCTTATCTTATCTTATTTGGTTCGAAGTGATATCCCATTGGGTCGAAGTGTGTCCGTAAGGGCCCCCCTTACGGACACACTTCGACCCAATGGGATATGTTGTGTAGTTACCAAATGATCAAGGTAGGGCATTTATGAGAACTATATAGTCATGGGCTAACTTGAAATATTATCAATTTAGGAAACTTTCTGAAATTGGAAATATTCTATTCAAATGCCCATGCTTAGAACTTAGGATAACCACTGGGTAGCAATTTTGAAACTTATTGCACTTACTTTAATTTAAGTTAAGACCAGTTTATGATTTTTCAGAGTTAGTATTTGCTTTCATCGCATCGTTATTGGCTGAGGTACATACCTCTATATATTGGCGAAGTGATTCGTCGTTCATCACGGCAATCGGCCTCTTTTCCACCGCGTCACGTAGCGGCAGTCTTTCACCGTCTTCATGTCGAAGACTTCTGCATTTTAACAGTTACAATTAAAACACAGACACGTAAAAATGTATGTAGCCCAATATGCGCTGATTGTTTTCGTTGATCATTTATTTACTTTTGAGAACATTCCACTTTTTAAAACAGACCATTTTCAACTTAAGAATGAACTTTCTGTAGTTTTTCAAAGTACCTATACAATATCTGTTTTTATTTTTGATATTTAAGAATTATTTTAAATGTGGCCATTTCATTTATTTTTACCAATTCATGCAGGCTAGTTAGAAAATATGAGATCGAATGTTAAAACCCTATTCAACTTCGTTCCATTTTCCACTGAATGTGCAAAGAAAAGGGTAGTTTAGGTGTGTTTTTTAAAGAATGTTTGAACAGAAAGAAAACAGTTTATAATAAAAAATTACTTACCTGAGTGGGATGCTCTCAACAGATGCTCGAATCGGTACCGAGAGCGGTTCATGTTCGGGGACGGTCTCTACGGCGCTCCGCACGAAGGCGGTGGAGTCTGACCGAGGAGATGCTACTGTATGCGTGCACAATACCCATGACAGTGCACACTGTAAACAACAAAATAACTTCATCATGCTAAATGTAGATATTTATAGCACATAATAAAGCGTCTGTCCTGTTTAGCGACTTTTTATTCACGCCGATTAACCCATCATGATCTGAATAAATAATCAGTTAGCCGAACAAACGCCGTAGGCTGATGACCCCGTAGGAAATCCAAACATTAGTCGACAAAGAAAATAGTTATCAATTACTTAGACCGTTGGCATCATTGAAGGCTTGCGAATACGACCGTTAGCCATACATGCCACAATGGCCAGATTTACCCGCAAAAAATCCGATCCAACTCTTTGTGGCGCTTGAATTTACAGAGCTTCAAATGCGATTGCTTGAGAAATAATGAGGAAGGCAAAAATCCCCGACTGCGAACACAGTTAATGCTTCTTTGTGATATGTTTAATTTGTTTTATTGATAGTACTTACTGAAATAAAAACTTTAAATTTGATTTGAAAAAATAAAAAAACGGCTAAACTTTTATTAATTTCGTTGATATGGTCTTAAAGCAAATCAGCAATCTTTCACAGCGGCATCGAATACCTATGGTGAACCAGGGTACACATGGTATATATATATATATATATACTATATATATATATATACTATATGTATATACACTCCTTAGCTGAGCTTAATGCAGACGTCATTATTTTTATTGTTCTTATTGTCGCAGAACTTCAAGATTCCCGAATACTCATTGGAGTATTCGGCGCATTGGCGTCCGGTATTACCCGGTAGCGCTTCCTATAGTTGACATTTCTCTTCGAATGTGTTTGGCAATGACCGCGGTGCATGCGGCGCGCGGGCGTGGGCGCCGCGGTCGCTGACCGATCAATAACTCAAACAAGTATCGCACTTCATCTGAGCGGGCGATTTACATAACTTGTCAAACCCAACATAATACAAAGTGGTCCATAAAAATATAATGTTTTTTTTTCTTTTAAACGATGGACATAACTAAACCACGAGTCATTGACCATTTTCATCGAGACGATGAAAATACAACTTTAAGTCATTAACTTTTGGAGCCGTTAATTTATTAAATAAACTGTCTTAGAGTATTGTTGACTACTTTTGCCAGTTTGTTTGATGTGATCAAATAAATCAGTGGTAAACGAGCTTTAAGGACAATGACACGTCTCAGCGGAAAACAACACCCCATTTGCATACACAGCAGAGGCAGGTAGCGCCGCGTGCGCAGCCGCTGCGGCTGGACCAGGGGTCATCGTCATCTCTCCCCGACCAGTTCAAGGTAGGTATATTCGCACCACATACCGCCTTCGATTAGGATTCCAACTCTTATTTTTAAACCTTAATTTAGAACTCGTTTTGGGTGACATCAAGTGGCCATAATTTTGGGTGTTAAATTTGTATCTTTACCAACGAAAGTTTGCATTTTTTACCGGTCACTGTGTGGTTTCATTGTTCCTTTAGGGTTGTAGGGCAACATTTGATGATTATTTTATCCCAACATACCGACAAGTGACAGATTTGACCTTAAGAAAAGTATCAAGAGCAGTAAGGACGATGCGGAAGGAAGGTCGTAGGATGACGGCGCCGGCACCGCGCAGGCTGCACGTGCTTTGCATAGCCCGCTGCATTTTTACTACAAGTACAAACTACTCTAACACAACCTTGTGATAACCTTGATTTTCGATAAGGTAACAGAATTTCCAATTCATTTTCGAGATTTAGTTTATCGATGAAATGATTCTCACCATATCATTATTAGGTAGGTAGGTATATAAATATTTTAGATGGATAAATAATTACCAGATAATTACCATAGACCATTAACCCCGTTATATATTTTGTGGATCATCATAATAATTAAATCTTTAAGCACTTATCTTGAGGTAAAGTTTTTCTGAGTAGAATGCAATCAAAACACTTCTTAAAATAGCATTGATATAGGGTGGGACAGTCCACTATTCCACAATAAATGGGTGTCCGCTAGAGATCCAGTTTGGTCCCGCGGCCGGTTTATAGGGCAGCGGGCGGCACGCAGGGCCCACTGCCCTACAATACCGCGGGTGAATCAACGCTGTACCACCTCACCGTCGCCGTACTAGGTCTGTCGCGCATATATAATGAGCCAAAGTAAATACCGATGCAGTCATTGGAGGGAAATTTTGGGACGTGTTTTTGGTACGCACTTTAAATTTGATTAGAAGCACTTTCGCAAAAATTAACCTAAGATCAAAACCTAGTTTTAATTGTGTGTGACATTTTAAACACTAAAGTTTTTTTATTATTATTTAACTACCTTAAATACCCCTTATAACTATATATTACGAAGAAAATACGAGAAGTTATCAATGTTATCATTGATTAGTTTTTCTATTAATTGCGGTATTGACCCAACCATTTACGCGGTCGCTCGATCAGAAAGCGATTTATTATCATAACAAGAATTTCGGTTTTCAAATAACTCTTGAATTGGAAAATAATTATAATATAAACTTACCCAAAGCACGGTGTTCCACCCCATTACGGGGAGTTTCCTTGGACAGGGGTCTGATTTTACCTGAAAAGATATTTCAGGCGTAATATTACTTTATATTAAAAATATTATCTTTTAGATTTAATGCGATATATACCGAAATGTAGGATTAGTTTGTTTTATAAGGTTCCGCGGGAGATGGCCTGCGTAAGCGTCGCGTGGCGAGCGACTGAGCGGGCGGCGCGCGCGTCTCTTAGTGTTAAATACTCGGTGTCATCGCGCTTACATCTCACACCTACACTCTCTATATGTACCATAATCATCCTAACATTAGTTTTTTATGAATGTCCAAACTGTGAGCTCCAGCATAGGTAAGTTAATAGAGATGACTAGGTATTTGCTAAGTAATCCTAGAGTTTAGATGTTGAGTGTAGAAATACACACTCGATAATTGCTTTACTTATGTGAGATACTTGAACTATTCATGAATGTTTTGGTTCGTATCGCATTTTCTTGAGCTAATTTGAATTATAAAAGTACGTTTTCATAATTTAGTTAAGTTACTACAGTGAGATACTAATTCATATTTCTTTAATTAAACGATTCCCCTAAATTTCTGTACATTCTTCGATGTAGCCCAGTATGGAAATTTCCTCATCTGTCAGACTCGATTGATAATATTTTAAAATTAACATGTAGCAAAATTTTGAACATCTTACACTCACCTAACAGTTGGTCTCAAGCAACCCTCCCGGTAAAGTACGGTGGGCTTGGCATTCGGGCTACTAGCGACTTGGCACTGCCAGCTTTCCTCTCATCGATCCACAGCACAATCACCCTCATCAGTGAGATTCTTAACTTTTCTAACCCCACTGATGTTCAGGTGTCGTGCTTGTCCGATGCAGTGGATGCTTGGCGTGTCTGTAACCCGGGTGAGAACTTGCCAGTCGAAAAAACTAGCCAAGCAGCATGGGACCTTATTTCTGTCAAAATTTGCCATCACAATCTTTTGGAAAATAGTCAAAATCTATCGGAGAGGGCCCGTTTATTGGCAGTTTCCGAACCAGAGTCGGGTCACTGGCTGCACTCTCTCCCTTCACGAACCCTAGGGTCTCTTTTGGATCCTAATACTTTAAGGATTGCAGTGTGCCTCCGCCTCGGTCTTAAAGTCTGCGAGCCACATCCTTGTTGCCGATGTGGAAATGCAGTCGACGAGCTAGGACGCCACGGTCTATGTTGTCAATCCAGTGCTGGTCGAGTTTATAGACATGCGTCGATAAATGATTTGATCCGTCGGGCTCTTAGTACAATTTCATTTCCAGCTTCGCTTGAGCCCACTGGCCTGTCTACCTCAGATGGAAAGAGACCCGACGGATGCACTTTAATACCGTGGCATCTTGGTCGTCCCTTGGCGTGGGACGTCACTTGTGTTGATACGCTAGCACCGTCTCACGTCCAAGGTTCTTCTCGCAAGCCAGGGACCGCCGCAGACCTCGCCCAAACCATCAAGTGCCGCAAATATGCTTTTTTAAAGCCAAATTACGAATTTGCTGCACTTGCTATAGAAACGTTTGGTCCGTGGTCATGTGACACAAAAAAAATTATTAAAGAAGTGTCAGACAAATTAATAGGTGTCTCTGGCGACCACAGGCAAGGCTCCTTTTTTGCCCAAAGACTGAGCATCGCAGTGCAACGGGGTAACGCTGCGAGTGTCCTCGGCACGATGCCGCAAGTGGGGGTAATGAAGGGATTTATATTATAGGTTAGTTGTGTTATATTTTATTATTATTGAACTTGTTTTTTTATTTAAAAGTATTTATTGAATAAAGAACTTGGAAAGTTGGTGTTCCATTAAACGATCCTGGTAAGTAGGTGGTCTTACGATCTTGCAACCAATTTCCAAATAATGAAACTGGTAATCGACACCTTATAATTTTGCATTTCTGTATTAGCTGCCTCAACGATGTTAACCAGTTTTGATATCGTATAATTTTGGGTTGCTGCGAGCACACGTATTTGGGGATGGTTGAGGACATCGACCTGAAACTTTGGGATGACATTGAAGTCACCACTTACAATGCACATTGATCACCGTCTCGTGAATGTCGCTACCTAGGTGTATATTTTCTCGAATGTTGGTAGAATATGTGATTGATTAGTATGGTCCACCGGCTGTTGGCCGCTGCTCCGTAGAACTCGTTCGCTGTGCCGAATGTCCAGCCGTTGACGACCATTCAAATTTTATTAACAAGCTACTAAAAACCGTCTGAATATCTTCACAAATGGTAACATTTTCAGTACCAGACTAGAACTAGAACTAGACTAGGTTTTGCCGGCGACTTCATGCCCGTAGCGTTTTATCGCTATTCCCGCTGGAACTACTTTCAGTGATAACATTTTGGCAATGCTCTGACTTTTCAGCTGCCTCTTTGCATTGAAACAATCAACCACGAGTCAATTAGTTGCTCCGTTGTTGCGTGAAAGAAAGAAAAACTAACAAACACACATATTTGTATTTATAATACATATAGGTATTTTAATAAAACAAGTACCTTAATTCTTAATAAATTATGCTCTAGTAAATTATAAATTTGTAAAAGAAAAATCGTTTTTATAAACTAAGTATCGTTTTTAAAATACATTGCAGTATAATATAATCAAGAGCAAAGAAAACGGGTCACTTTGTATTGAATTACCATAAATAACTGACCCGTATTCATTGCTCCTGAGTGTAGTTACAACACCTAAACTAATGGCTAATTGTAAATAACTAGTAGAAATTTTATTATGTCTCTGAATTACGATTGCCGGTATGGACCGGAGCGGACCGTTCATCAGCAGGCTGTTTTATATCCTTCGTTATAAGACTGTAACTCAAGCACTTATAGGTACCTTAGTTAGAGTTGACTCTTCATTCACGTAGGTATATGACACAAGAAGGTATATAATATAATATGATATAAGATATCAGTAAAGATCATAACAATAAATTAACTATGGTTCGACTTCCGATATCGAAGTCTGTCAATCATATTAGGTACTTTACTGCCTAAAGTTTATGTTAATTCATTGACATTTAAGCAGTTGAATGATTTTTTTAAGCCAACCGCGGGCAAAAGTTTGTTCAACCCAAACTTTTATTTCTATAAAACTAATAGCGTTATTATAATGATTTATTCATTCGATATTTATCTTATTACTGTCCCGAGCTAATCGATGTTAGATCTGATCAAATAAATATCCTTGGACTCGTTAAAACTCATTAGGTAATTAGTGTGATTACATAGGTATTAAGCTTTTAAGTCCATCTTATACTTATTTAAAAAAATACTTACTTACTTTATTTTTAGAAAGATGTAAAATTAATGAAAATAATTGCGTTACATAAGCAGGTCACCACTAACACACGCTCACCAAGTTTAGTGTTCAGAAAGAACGACATTGCACTACGATAAAACACTTACGCACTGTCCACTGTAGGGGCACGCTTCGTAAGAAGTCAGAGATAATCGACTGTTGGTCTTTATCAATCCACATCATCAAAGGTGTAGTGACTGACTTTCACGCGGCCATTTTTCTCGGTAGTGGTGTCATACGTCGTAGATTTTTGACGTGTAAAAAAGCCGGTGCGGTCTACTGACTGATTTTTTATTAGCTTATGCATGTTTTTACTGTCATTGAGTTTTTACTATTTACTTGCTTCCTTATTATCACGAAATTCCCAGCAAAAACTTTGCCAGCAAATTTGCAGCTCAGCGAAAATTGTCATGAAACGATTGGCTGGTAAGTTTGTAGCTCTGCCTACCCCACTCTAGGAATGAAGGCGTGATCTATGTATGTATATTTACGTTAATTTATTTTATAGCTGTTTTGTATAGATAGATACCCGAGGTAATATAATTTTCTGATTTTTCTGAATGACCGATTTATACATATATGAAAAAAACATTTATTTAACCATATTTTTGTAAATGAATTGCTGTTAATACTTGGGTATAGAAAATATGGCTTTGCTTTGGCAAAGTAAGAACTTTGGTAATTTGTAATAGCCGCATATTTTCATATTTTCCCAAATTTCCCAATTCATATTTTCCTACGGGCAGCAAATGATGACGCACCATTGTAAATTCAGGAAGTATATCAAAAATGAATTAAAAACGTTTGTTTTATTTCAAAGGTTGACGATGTCTGAGGCGCAGGAGTTGCCTCGCTGCTGCGGTGCCGCCGACGTCGCAGGTGAGCGCGGGCACGGCCTGCGCCGGCGCACTGGGCGCTTCTACGGCCATTACTATGCGTGCGACGTTCCTTCCTTTCTTCCCGCCTTCGACGCTGGCATTGTTCCTCGCTGCTACCGCACGCCTCGACGAATAACTGTACACTGATTAAGTGAACCCTGAAATTGGCATTGCCCTTGTTGCGAGCAGACCTGGCCTGGACAAGTGACCTGGCTTCATTTAGTATTGACAAGACCATAAGGTAAAAGCTGTGTTATCTTAACACATTTTCAAATACTAATAAATATGGTCGTTAATGTCAATGTGATGATTTATTCATTTGGTGTGTATGTATAAGCCTATCGCTAAAGATAAAGATATAATCGCTTTTCAAACACGCAGATTTCAAAATGGAGCTCGGAGTATTAGCTATTCATTTTGGACTATGTTATTTATTATGGTAATCAATGTGACAACGCCCGCACGCTAAACCCGAGGTCATACTAGTATTAAGGGTAAAAGCGTGCTACAAACACAGCAACAAGACTTGCAGCACCAAGAGTAGCCCAGCCACACAGGAACAGCTACTTCGGAAGAAAAACGGAAGACATGTTAGAACGTTATAACGATGTTATTGTAATGAATGATGTAATTAAAAAAATATTTCTTAGCGACCACTACTATATTTTTACCCAATCCATCATAATATCGATAAGAATAAGTACACATTCATATTTACAAGAGATAGAGCCTTAAATTAAAGTGATTTTTAATTTCAATCCAATTAGCAACCAAGATAGCGGTGACCGCAGCATTTGGTTCAATGTGAAGGCCGTCGCGAGGGTAATCTGCCCTTTGGAGATGGCCTAGAGGAAACCGGTCTCATGTCTGTTTACTTTTGCTATATGTTTTGAACGGAACAAGTGCATATTTGTAGAGCTCAGGAGCGGCCGGGAGCATCCCGCGAGCGGAGTAAAGTTCAAGGCGGGACGTTGGCATTTATTGGGCTATTCGTCAGCCCCGTTGTCGGACGCCCACATCGCCTCTTCGGATTCACATTTTGACGTGTAATTAAATACAAAGGTCCATTGTAATTCGATAATAGCGATGACAATAACTTTTTTTGCGAAACTAAATCCCACCGCCCAGGGCCGGGATGCTGACTGTACTCGAGTTGCGATTTATAAACAGGGCGAATCATCTCTCAACCTACGATAGTTTCAATCTTTGCCCTCCCGCAGAATAACCAGCTATTACCGGTAATTACGCACCATTAAGAAAAACAAATAATAATTTAGCGTCGAGAAATTATTTAACTACGTTACTCAAAATCAATGTGTTGTTAGCAATCGCCGAATATCTATAAATCTAGGTTACGTAGTGACAATCGTCAAACATTTATTTATCAGTGTTGTCGAGTTGTTTGCTTACAATAAATACTTCAAATAGGCGGCGGTCGTGTTGATAACAGAATCTGTTAACAGATCCATTGCGAGATCAATAGTTCAGTCGTACTTTTCAGTGCGTCTACGGTAGACGTACGGGGCGATTGTGAAAAATTGTGTGCAATGCCTTTGCCGTGTCGCCAGTTGTTTGTGAGCCGGCGAGTGGTAACGGAGGCGGCGGTGGTGGACGGCGGCGTGCTGGTCGACGAGGAGGGCCTCATCGAACAACTCCTCACGCGGGACCAGCTCGACCAACTAATAGCAGACAGCGATGGGAAAATAAAGGTAACCTTGCGTTTAACGTCCGCAGGTCGAATCAGACAAATATTAATACAGTTTGAAACTTTGCATGTTTGCTAGTAAGCGTTACAGAACGTATTACCTACTAATTTAAAATACATTTCAATTATAATACGGTTTCACCCTAGGCACAAAATATAAAAACAGGTATCCTGGGTTATCAGGAATGAAGTAATGAGTGTTACTCGCTATAAGTCCTTGAGTTGTAAATGTTACGAATCACAAACAGTTCTGCCGCCATGACTAATTTGGCTCTATTAACAAGTTGTTCTAAGGCTAATTGACACTACCCGAGATAAACGAATGTTACTTTATTTTACGCGAGCATGAGCTGTCCGGCGGTTTATTTACGAATTATCGACCTTGTTGCTTTTAAATCGAACAGGGCCGAGGTTCTTGGCGGTAAAAATCTTATCGTTTTTGACCAAGATGCAAACGCAACTAACGTTTTGTTTTCTTCTTCTTTCAAAATATGAAAGTTGATCACCTGGTTTATCGCAACACACGAGAATGTCATCCCATACATATATAGCGATAGAAAAGAAAAACGTTAAAGTAGGGACAACGAGTGATGGCACTTGACACATCTGACAATAGTGTTGTGAAACACTCCATTTAACTATCGTAAAAATTCTGTCAAGTGCGAGTAGTGGTTTACCATTGAATTGCCGACAGACTTTTAATCGAATATTATTTCAAAGACAATGTTTCAAGTATTTTCATTTCATCGACAAGTCATTGCGTCGTGGACTCGATACTAGGTAATTTGAACCGAGGTCTTTTAATTAGTAGTTGACATAATTATTTCAATAAAATTCATGTCATGACTAATCATTTATTTTATTTGTTTGACTGTTTAAAACAGTACTTTTCGTATGTTTGGGCATAGTGACGAGATCCACATCAGAAGCGTAAACGGAGTCCAAATAGAAAAGCAATGGTCAACAATTAAGGGCAGTATGGGTGTCCAAAATTTAACGCGAGGTAAAACAGATTCGGATCACATGTACGCAATACGTAGTAATGTTAAGACAAAACTGACAGCGAATGAGTGACAATTTAATAAAAGAGGATACAAAAAAGGATTTATTTAAAGTACTTATATAAATAAAAAAAGCGTATTAAAAGCGTGAAGGGTAAAGTATGGAGGTGAGTTCAGGGCGTGGGTTAAATATGGAGACGTTTTATTGTATGCCAATAGAGTTTTTAGATCAAACTCTGGAAATAAACTGTTTGGCTCGAAGAAGACGACATTGTCAGAAATTTGAAATATTGTGTCAAAATATACAAACTAAAAAAAACATAACAATATATATGTGGTTACCTATATAAAACTTCATAGGCTTACATGTAAATTGCGGTGGAAGGGGCGTCATTTTAACTTAGACGAGCTCTACGTTTCAGTACCTTGTTTATTTAATCATGTTAAAACTGCCATATATATAAATCTCACAGCGATTAAAGTGACAGGGTATACTAAAGTGTACACATGTTTGTGACTTTGAGTGTACCAGTCAGCGATCCTTTGTTATCATCACGCGAATTGTTTTTTTGAGATGTTTTTTATTAGTTATGATTAAAACGATGAACGCAACGAAAAGCAAATAAAAACAATCTCAAGATGAAGCTAGTTACGATACATGCGTTTCGGTAAATTACAGCCCCAGCGGTAGGTACATCACTATTCCGGTACCTGCAACAATGAAGTTTGACATCTGTTCCTTTATACTTGCTGTCAATATTTAGGGAACTTCATGAGCGAGCAAACGTCAAGTCAAACGTCAAGTGCCATCACTCGGTGTCCCTACTTTAGTAGAGTTTGCATCTTGGCTAGGTCCCCTGTTATCGTGTTGTTAACGTTTTAATAGCTCTTATTTACTTGACAGTAATAATAAGCGGCCGAGTTAAAACAATGCCATAGTTTTACCGCCTAGAATTAGAGGCCCTGATTAATAAGTACATAATGTGATATATACCGACGTGTAAAAGCGTGCAGAGATTGTTCCCTAAACGCATTTTATAACTTAAGCAAATTATTAAAAAACATCACCTTTTCAGAGTAGCAAAAGATAGATCAGATTAGTGTAGTTTTAGGTTAATATTATGTGTGGTTTACAATTAAAAAAAAATGATTTTACTTCTTCTTAATAAAATGGTTTGCAAAAGCCAATATACCTTTCATAATAAAAAAAACTTCTACACCAACAACGGTTAAATATTTATATCTTAGACCCTAAACTAAACTATGTACTAATGTTGTTATTAATTTAGTACCCGTCCTTAGAAAAGATACGTCGTACAACACAACTTGGGATAGGTAAACACGGATGATAATTCCGTTTCGCTACCTACCCTACCTCGTTCTCTCTATTCTATTGCGAATCTGAAAAAGAGTTAAGATGTCTAGTGTTAAACCCATGTGGTGACATTCCAGGTGATCGATGGTGGCGACCTGGCGCTCCTGGCGGGCGTGGTCGACTCCCACGTGCACGTGAACGAGCCGGGGCGCACGGCGTGGGAGGGGTTCCGCACCGCCACCAACGCCGCGGCCGCGGGCGGTATCACCACCATAGTGGACATGCCACTGTAAGTTCGTTACGATTAGGTTAGCTAGCCTGGGCGCCTAGCCGAGATGCATATGCTACTAACATTTTTCTTTTCTATCGCACATAATGTATGGGATAACAGTTGACCACGTGCTTTATTATATCATAAGTCATAACACTCATGACCATAGTATGTACGTCGAACTAAAGCGGGCATTTGGCGCGCACGTCATTTATGTTGGTTTACAAAAAAATCTGAATATACGAGTACATGTACTTTAAAGAAATATTTCTATATTTAGAGAAATTGCCCGCTTTAGGTCGACGCGGTTATGATCCTAACGCACGCGGATGGAGTTCTATGAACATTTAGAGCGAAAGAAAAGAAAAACATTAATTGCGTTTGCATGTTGGCTGCGCCCCCTCCTATCAGGTGTTAGATTCGCCGAGTTTGATTTGATTTTTCTCCTGTTTTTTTCGTTCAACAAACTTGGGGGCCTAGTCAAGAATGAAAAGATGCATAATTCTAAGTTAGCGATTTTTGAAAAGCAATTATCTATGTGAATTAACGGATGTTAACTCCATACATTTCGGGTCGATAGAAAACAGAAACGTTCGCATGTTGGCTACGCCTACAGGATCCAGGAGCAATACTTTTCGTGTGATGTTCAAATCTGATTCGTGGAAATGATCGTTATGGAATAAGCACGAAAATTTATTTAATATGATGTGTTATACGATTTCAGGAATTCTATACCACCAACGACAACACTGGAGAATCTTAAAACTAAAGCCGCCTCCGCTAAAAGCAACGTTTACGTCGACGTCGGGTTTTGGGGCGGCGTGGTGCCGGGTAACCAGGCAAGTAACTATTATATTTTTATCTGCATTGCATGTATTTAATATATTCATGTAATATTTTTGTACCTTAAAATAAATAAAATTTATAAAATGTAAGTTTTTGTTTGCGTAAATAAATCGTTATGATGCTGTCTCACTATCAAAGCGATGATAGAGATGTAATTTAAAGGCCAATTAGGTCTGTTTTGACGATCTCTAATATGGCTGCGTTTCTCGCGAGACCAAATATGGATAAAACGATCTTCACTTTCTGACACATGGTTAAGTAAGAAAGTGACGGATGCTTTATCCAAATTATGTCACGCGATAAACGAAACCAAACTAGGCCTGCTGAAATATAAATATTTATGGCATGGCAAAGACAAACGAGCAAATACAGGCCAACGGATAGCTCTGAGGGCCATATCTAACACACACGGCAATAGCGGCAACTGCGCTTCTGGGATAGAGTTCCGAACCGTTGATGAAACCGTCAGTCCGTCCGATGGTTTCGTCTGCGCATCAAACCGTCAAGACTTTATCACGACCAAATGTGACCACGGTCCGTACCGCGGTTAAATCTGTAATTTCTGCCGCCCGGCGGTCCGAACTCTACATGTAAAGGCCGCTAGTGTGTAGCCAAGATCGTGATTCGTAAAGCAAACGCGTGACGTACCGCCATTTAATATTCTGGTCTTAGCTGAGTTGCCCATCTCAAGACATGTCAGAAATGAAATGTTATGTATTGACTTCAAGGGCCGTATTAATAAAATGATCTTGGCTGAGATGCCTGCCACTAGATACGAGGGGCTTTCAATAAATTCTCGGTATTGGTATCTTGCAAACCTTTTTAGTAAACTTCTTAATACTGGCCGCTAAGAGTCATTCATTAACGATAAAAATTGTTTTTCTGCTACTGCTGAACAAACGTGATCACCATGAGGGATTTTACAATGTTAATTAAATTGGAGCATCGAGCAGTGATAAAATTCTTGACTAAACAGGGAAAAAATCAAAAGTCTGTTAAAGAAGAAATGGATTTAGTTTACCGTGAGTCCGCTCCTTCATTATCTACTGTCCAAAAGTTGTCAAATGAATTTAACCGTGGGAGAGAGAGCAAGGAAGATGACCCTAGACCTGGTCGGCCTGTTGAAGCTATTTCACCAAAAAACCAAAAAGTGGAGAAATTTTATACTGGAAGATGGTCTAGTGAAGGTTAGGTCTAAATATAAGGTTAGGTCACAAAAAAACAATATTTCTATTGGTACAATACATTATTTATCCAAGATCATCTTAACATGTCCAAAGTGTTAGTGCGAGGTGGGTACCACGAATGTTAACCCCGTTTCAGAAGCATACAGGCGTTGCTTGTTGTTCCCACTTCATTGAGCTGTGTATGTGGTGACAACCCTGATGGTTTGCTCCAAAAAAAAATTACCGGAGATGAAACTTGGGTTCATCATTATGACCCTGAGAGCAAACAAGAGTCGATGCAGTGGCACGTTAAAGGAACACCTCATCCCAAGAAATTAAAAGACGTTCCCTAGCTGCCAAGATCATGGCGACAATATTCTGGGATTGTGAAGGGATATTATTAATAAATTATCAATTTCCGAAAAATAACAAACTAAACAAATAAATAAATACCTAAGTCAGTGGCGGTTTTACTGCTCTATATAAATCACAACGAGTGCACTGTCATTTTCTACTACATGAAGCCTTCCGATTTCCCCCGAAACACGAAGGTTTTCCTAAGAGCTCACGGACTGATAAAGTAAGCGTTAGTCCATAGAAAACTGGGATTCTTGACTTGAATTGAGACGGGGTCTCCTAAGGTCACCTTAAGTAGTTTTGCATTGCCAACCGTGAGGACCAAGATGACAAACCTCTAATACATGATGATGATGATGATGATGATGATGATGATGATGATGATGATGAGTTGGGACGCCCGGCCGGATTAGGCCCGACCTCTAATACATTGAAGAGGAAAATAAGTAGGGAAAAATGGGTTAATAGAAGTCAAAAGACAATGGGGGTCAGTTTTCTAACTTCCAGTCATAAGTATTTAAACAAAAGCATATCGGCCTAAGACTCGTCACCCAACAGCTCGCACTAACGACAAGGCAGTCCTAATCGAGTGTACCTATGCCGATATTTGTTTAGATACTTTGGTGTGGATGTTAGAACGCTTACCACCATTGCCCTCTGATAACCATTCCCCTTTTCCCCTATCTTATGATAACTTTCAAATTAAGTGAATATAATGTTATAACAACCATAATTTGCCTGCAGGAGTCATTGCAGGCGCTGGTAGAGGCCGGCGTTGTGGGGTTCAAGTGCTTCCTCTGCCCAAGCGGCGTCGACGAGTTCCCAAACGTGGACGCCGCAGACCTGGAAAAAGCTTTCTCCGCTCTCGAAGGGACGGGATCTGTACTCGCGGTAATTTAACCTGATTAAACTATGTAGAGTCTAAAGCACAAGATTTAACTCCGTCATTAATCTGTTCTAACAGTTTTCAATGACTTTACATTAATAATAGATTGTTCATGATCATGATTGTGTGCTAAACGCGGACGCCGTTGACGAAGAATTTCGTACATTGACCTTTACTATAGAGCACCGTATTAGGGTCCGACTCCACTGAGGCGGAGACGAGCGGAGCAGTGCCAATATTAACCAATAGAAGGCGCGTGCGGTCACGTCGAGCGCGCCTTGCGCACGTTAGCTTAGACTCTATTAGTTAATATTGGCACAGCTCCGCTCGTCTCCGCCTCAGTGGTACCGTACCCTTACCTATGGTTACGGTTCTCTATGAAAAACAATGTTATTATGCGCGAGTGACATACACAAGTAATGGTGCGTCCAATGCACGCTATATTCTTCAGGGCCCCCGCTTTGCTACAGTCGAGTCCATAAATATGTATAAACTTTAGTAGGTACCTCGTGTATTTAATGTCATGTTTAGAATAAGAATAAGAATAAGAATAATTTATTTACCAAAAGAAAGTTACAGCAAATAATCAATTATAAACAGTGACCTCCACACTAGGCATAGCCTGTATCGTGGGAGTCAAGTCATACACGTGAATTACAAAAACAAAGAAAAGCGGCAATTGACATTTGTGAAAGATAAATTATATACATATTACAGTAGTTCCAAGGAATCTATCTGCTTAACTATATATTTATTTTATTTTTAAGACGAAAAGAGTTATGAAACAATTTTTAAACAATTTTTAAATATTGTTTAAACAATTTTTAAACAGTGTGAATGTGTTAAAGTGTGAGTGTGAGTGAGTGTAGTGTGAGTAAAGAGGGAAGGGTGCGAAGTGTCCCATTACCTCAGAGCTGCCTCAGCTTGATCGTAAGACCAAGATAACAAGAGCTCTCGTATTCGCTTTTTAGCCTCAGGGATTCGTGACATGTTGATATCACATACGTTAGCAATATTATTATAAATTTTAGGAAATAGAAATTATTTAAATCTCTTTGCAAATGTGGATTTTACTGTTGGTATGGGAATTCTAAATACTCTTTTCTTTAATAAGTCAGGATAGGATGGCAATTGAAGAATTTTCTTATGAGTGGTGGTTGTCGCTCGATATAAAAATAATTTCCGGACGCTTAAAACTTCTGCTTCATTGTAAAGGTCCGCAGTAGGGTACAGCCGTGGTCTGCAAAAAGCTGCCTTCAGAACCGCACTTTGAGCTCTTTCTAGAGGTATCAAAGAGGATTTAGCACAACCACCCCAGGCTAAAATACAATAATCTAGGATAGATTGACACAAGGCCATGTACACCATCTTCAGCAGAGACTCATCGGCGCAATGTCTTAAAAATTTCATGGTGTAAATAAATTTACGCACTCTACCGGACGTGACTGAAATGTGCTTCTTAAAATTAAGGTTTTCATCCAATGTAACACCTAGGTACTTCAGGGATGCAACTCTACTGATAGAAGTGCAAGCACAGACCGAACCAGCGACAGAGGAGACAACACAGTTTGGTTCATGTATTTTAAGGTGTTCCATTGAGATCGGAGGACAAGACGAAGCGGTTTTATGAAAACATAAGAATTGTGTTTTGGTTGCATTGACAGTTAAGAGGCCAAACTGCCATAAACGATTGTTCACATCGATTAAAGCGACAAGGTACTAAAATGTAGACATATTTATGAACTCGACTGTAGGATCCTACGGAGATATGACACTGTGTAGTTTGTACTATGGTCAAAGAAGACTATCAACATTCAATTGTTTAATATTTTCTAAAGCATTAGACTTCAACGCGTGCGAACTAAAGAAAATAATCATTTTTGTTATTATTGGTAATGACGTTTTGTGTTTAATTAATAACGCATGTATGTTTTTTACCCGTCTGTAGTTCCACGCTGAGATGGAAGATGACGAAGATAAATGTGGTAAAAAAAAGAAAAAGATGGGTACGTGTGTTACAATAAATTGATGTTTTATCAATAACTTTTGGAAGTATAATGAGACTGATGGATGGTGAATGTCCTACAGATCCCGAGGAATACACAACATATCTTGAGTCACGACCTCCTACTATGGAGCTGAACGCTATCTCACTAATAACGAGTTTGCTGGCAAAAACAAAGTAAGTCTGAAAAATAAAATATCAACAGAATCTTAATGTGCTCTAAAATTACACTGGCCAGCCAAGAAGGACGGTGATGATAGTTTTGGTTCACAAAGTCACTTTGATATTTTTGCTTGTAAGAATATTTTTCACTTTACTTAGTAAGACTAAGACAACTAAAAGAGGTTCTTGGTTTTATTTAATTCAATTTGCTTACACTTGCAAAGTGACAATTATGTACAAAGTAATCATTAACTTACAAGATTAGGATATACTCGTATAATTTGTACGTTATCCTCAAAGGTAGAAATAATTTCTTTTAGAGCTACAGGATGTTCTCTTTTTTATATTTTATTTGACATGTCGTTACCATTAGAAATCATTAAAAACAGTGCACTCTGCTAAGCCAGCAATGGGCTTACCTAGTGATGCAGGTGTTTATGGTAGCGGATGCTTGCCGTCAAGATATTTGTGTTCTCTTTTATAACAAAACAAGTAGCGTCCTTAACGTAATAGTACTTGACCTCTAGGGTGCGCGTGCACATAGTCCACGTGTCGTCGGCCAGCGTGGTGCCCCTGCTGGAGGAGGCGCGGCGGGCTCGGCGCGCGGGGGGGCACGGGGCCTGGCGCGCCGGCGTTACCGCCGAGACCTGCCACCACTACCTCACCTTCAGCGCCGACCAGATACCCTGCGGCCACAGCGAGTACAAATGCGCACCTCCTATAAGGGACTTGGATAACAAGGTACGTTACATGTGAAAAGGAAGAAGAAAAGAGAATGAAATAGGGATGCAAGTTTGAAATGCAGATGTGTAGGACCTTTATAGTATGCGAGTGGTGGTCAGTTTCATAGCCTTTCTTCCCTCATATCCCCAAAAATACGAAATAAAAGTCTGATTTTTTTCCTAATGAGGTTTAGAAGATTCACCATCAAAGTACACTTGGAAAGGGGTATAAAAACTCACTGTTTTATGATATCTGGGCCTTCTGGGTGTTACTCCGCTCCTTCAGACGAGGGTTAAGGGTGGAGAGCTCTCACACACTGCCGTCCTCACGAATCAGTACGACTAAGTACGCCTTTTGACTCTTACACATCTGCCATTTCTAGTCAATTTTCAACGTTTACTAGTCAAGACGCAAAACACTGACTAGCAAATATTTTGTAAAACTGCAAACTGGGGTACATCTACCTAACCTTTAATTAATTGCATATTCATGCAGTCATACTTCTACATTTTGCTACAGGACAAATTGTGGGAATATCTGCTAGAGGATAAACTGGACTTGGTCGTGTCGGACCACTCGCCGTGCACCCCCGACCTGAAGACTCCAAACAATTTAGAGGCGTGGGGCGGCATCTCCTCAGTGCAGTTCGGTATGTAGGAAACAGCAGTAAACCTGTACTCATGGTTACTATTTTGTATGCTATAGCCAAGATGCCCTTTCTTTGGATATTGTGCACTTGTATTTTAACAAAACTTTAGTTTTATACGCACGAAATATGTACTAGCTTATGATTATAAAGTTCCATCCTGAATTCGACATATAATAAAATCTGGACGAGCCGCGGCCTAACTCATTTTTCGTAATAGGTTTGTCACTCTTCTGGACCGCGGCCAGTTCCCGAAAGTTGGACCTCCCCAACATCAGCAAGTACCTGAGCGCCGGGCCAGCGCGGTTGTGCGGCCTGCAGGATCGGAAAGGGGCTTTAAAGCCAGGCCTGGACGCAGACCTTGTCTTCTTTGATCCAGAAGCCACGTTTACCATCACAGCCGAGTCAGTGCGGCATAAGAATAAGGTAAAGTCATCTATACCTGTATTTGACTAGGTACCTTATAAGTGCCACAAAAGTCCTCTTACAAAGTGGGTATTGATCCTAATAAAACTCCTCATTTATTTCGTCCAATTACTTAATTAAGATTCTTGTGTAGGAACATATGTACTCGTATGTATTTCAATTTAAACATTTATACTGGGTGGATTAATTTTTACCCATTCTTTCAAACTAAATGACTAAATTCAGTAATTGAATTACCTAGATTGGAATATTAATTTATCTGTGAAAACTGGGTAGCTAAATTCAATAATGCTAAATATCATTTCAGCAAGCCGAGCATTTACCATGTTTCATAAGAACAAAAAAAACATAAACAAATATAATGTTTCAGCTGACACCCTACATCGGCAGAGAACTGAAGGGAGTAGTAAAAGAGACTTACCTGCGCGGGCGCCTCATTTTTGGTGCCGGAGACATCGTGGGCGAACCCAGTGGAAATCTATTGTTGAATAACTTTTAATTTAACTTGAACATTAAAGTCTTAATTAAACTTAAAAGCGTTATTCATTGGAGTACCTAGTTTTATAACTGGGAGTACTGGGACCTATATCAAAAAAAACTGGACTACGATTTCTTCTGCCTCAGGTGGCTGATCTAAGAACGTGTTCTGACGTTCCTTTTAACGTTGTATAGTTCAATCAACCACTGAAAAAAAAGTCGCTTGCAACAAGATTGTGATTGTTGTGTATAAGAGTTTTCATTCTATACGAACCTAACAAGATGTTATAGATGCGTCAACTAATGTATTAATTGAATCACTAGAAAACTTGCTGTTGTTGCTATCAGCTTTGGTTAATATTACTAATATCATGACTATTGTATTAATAGACCTTTAAAAATTAATTGCGCTCTATGTATTAGAGGTCGTCTCTCCGTGTTGTTGGACACTATTACCCGTGGACCCACTTCTTTGTCCCACCGCGAAAAAGTTGCACCCAGGTTTTGCCATCTAATTTTAATTGTGATACCAAAACTGGGTAGGTTAGGTTCGTTAGGTATCTATAAATGCCCGAAGGGCAAACAGGCCTGGAATAGGAGCCCTGCTGTGAAGCAGGACTCCGTCGAAAAGAGCAGTGGGACGAAGTAGTGGGACCACGGGTAAGCGTCCGTTGTTGGAGGCCTACCTACAGCTCATCTTCCGGTCCGCCGACGCCACTCCAGAACCTTCTGACCCCATCGACCATCAGTCCTGCGAGCAATGTGCCCCGCCCACTGCCACATCAGTTTAGTTATTCTTCGGGCTATGTCGGTAACTTTAGTTCTACTGCGGATATCATCATTTCTGATTCTATCATGCGGGACCGCGGTGGATGCGAAAAGCACAAGACTGGTCTGAGTGGAAGGCCTTGGGGGAGGCCTATGTCCAGCAGTGGACGTCTTTCGGCTGACATGATGTCATGATGATGATGATGTATTAGAAACTAGAGTTATTAACGAAATTCCACATTTAGATGACTTGCAGAGCCATAAGGCTATATAACCTACCTCTAGTTTAAAGGTTTGCTCGTATTCTATTTACACACTGTAGACTTAACTAAGCCTAATATGTAAAGATTAGAGAAAGATCCAAGTAAGTGTAGGAGTACCTGTATAATACTTAGTGAAGTAGGACCTTGTGCAGGGTCCATCTGGTTCGCGCCCACCGTCTCGTCCGTTCCTATTGCCAAACAGCAGTGTTCGCATCAGAGGCATTCCATCTCAGTCCACAGGGTTGGCAACGCATTTGTATTGTACTCTTGACAATGCATGTAGACATTAGATGTGTCACATAATTATCCCACTTATTATCAGTTGGCCTGAGATTGCGTTCTGTATGCATTTAAAAATGTACCTACTTAGGTATACCTATAATAAATAATAATGTAGTTTGTCGTAGTTATTCTTAGACAAGACTTGTTCTTGAGCAGATGGCCGGCTGTTTCATGATGACGTTTCCGATTGAACGATAGATCAAAAACAATGAACCCGACCTTTCTGTCCTTGGATCATTTATTTCGTGTTTATAGTTGAAAAACTGAAAACGGAAACGGAAATACGGTGGCGTGTCTATCCCACATTAGCAACCGGCCTATAATCTACGGAACCAAAGGACATCTGAATATTATATGTATAAGGAAATAGAAGAGTTGCTCTAACACAAGGTAAACATTGCCGTGTATAGGTATAGAAAAGTAAAGCAAAGGTACTCCTTTAATAGGAGGGTGTCCCTCGGAATCCCTAATAACGTTCGTCCTAACGCATCGTTTGTCCGAATTATCATTTGTGCTAAATTGGTTTTCAGCTTAGTGAGACAACTTTTTAAGTTCTCCAAAATACCTGCGGTTAGGCTAGGTTAAATAGGTTAGGGTTGTATTATAAACAACACTAAAATGTTTTAAAAATCAGCCTTAAATGGCCTTAGTATAAATCAAAATTCGGATAACGATGAATTAGGACAAATGACGATTACGGATTCCATAGGGGAACATTAATAGGTTAGGTTTAGGTACCGTAGGTACTTATGTTACAGCAAGCAGCAGCACGACTATAAGGTTTCTCATGTTTCATACGAATGAGACGTAGGTGCAAAACCCTCGGTGCTCAAGTTCGACTCGCACTTGGCCACATTTTGTATAGCATTGTGGCTATAGCAACTTTACATATACGCGTCGGAAGATAAACCGTCCCGAAGCTATATTACACATAATATAGATAAGCCGAGGTAAAATAATATAAACGTTAAATCGTACGAAAAGCAGATGATGAAGTTAACACGGTTGTGTCAATACTTCAATAATAATAAGTAAAAAAACCGGGCAAGAGCAAGCGGACCATGCTCAGTGTAGGGTTCCGAAACCAAAACAAACACGAAATATACAATAAAATTTTGACGTCTGTACCTTTGTAAGTACATCTCTCTGTGGTAATGTAGCAAATGTACGTGCTCGGAGCCCGTTGGAGTTTTTGCTCATTAATCAAAGGTTTTGTTAGGGGCTGAACAAAAAATTGAGGCAAAGATGTCGTGATGCGGGTTTTCTGAAAAGTAAGATAGTCAAATCGGTAGGTCGCCATTATATCGAATGATTTATGTGGTTTTTATCCATTTAAAGTTATTCAGTGCTGTCTTAGATGATTTTTAGTTGGTACACTTTAGTTGAATGTATCTCAGGAACCAATCGAGTCTACTTAAGTAAGTAAATAGTATCTAATCGTGATAGCATTCCTTTTAAGTTCGTTATGTGCTTCCATTTATGATATTTTTCCAGATTTGTATTACCTGTAGTTTTGGCTGGGCGACTTTGGGGCGGGGGACGGCGACGACGACGATACGTTACTCCAGTGAAAATAATACTTTTCGACTTAAATAGTTCTTTACAAAACCGTACTATTTTTTATTATACATATTAATAAAAAAACCTGTCTAATGATGCCTAACTCGATGTTATAATGTAAAAGAAATACCTTTGCTTTACTCGGATAACCGAAAAAAAAAAGATTTTATTTTACGATTTTTTACGGTGTGATTTAGTTTTTAATGTATAACTATGCCAAATTACCTACAGCTTTGTAGTACCTACCAAGAGTCTCCGACTGAGTTAAGCCGCGGACAGACGGATGGACGGACAGACGACCATGCGAGTGCAAGTCGGGCACGCTATAACTTGGGGTTTTTTTGCTTGCACTAGGTAACAACAGGTTTTTTACTGCGCCTTCAAGTTAAGTTAGTAAGTCAATAAATCTCTGAGATAAATAAACTAAAAAATTTGCAAACCACGCGCATGTAAGATACAATAAGATATGTTTATAAATACTTAGCTTGAAACACTGAATCTACGATTTTCCAATGGTCTTAGAGTGAAAAGGCTGTGACAAACCTTGGTTCAGTTCATCACACTTTGCCTCTGGAACCCTAAAAATGTAATTGAGACGAGATTCGGTATCAAGATAATGTTGGTTTATTTAGGCCTTAGGAAGATCACAAAGGATTATTTATCAGCACTTCATGCAATCCGATTACGCTCTTGTGATAACTAACAAGGTGTTAAGGTGGCGTTTTTAAAGGCTTAGCTGGCTTACTTTATGTAGTCTTTATTCTATTGGATGCTTATTGGATGAGAAAAATGACACAAACCGTAGTATAAAATAGTTAGAAATTCGTCAGTAAAATTAATAATATCTAGTGTAAAACACCTTAAGGTTTTATTAAAAGTTGTACATGTCTTACTTTAATCGCCTCTAGCAGTTTAATTTTCATCGATTTGGTTCCCGTTAAGATAAAGACTGAGTTATAATTTTGTACAAAGATGCGGTTTCAATGACTACAAATAGATCCCATAAACCTGACCTGAACTTCAGCTGGAAATCTGCAAAAAAACAAACCCATTAACTGTCTTGGGTAGGATCTATTTCAATAAATTATTTACACAATGCGAATTATAAGTAATAAGATGCATTTTGGCACTAACTTGCACTAAGTTGGAAAGGAATTCTAATAGGAATGGGATTTAGTGGGTCAGCGAACCATTTCTCGAAATAACTTGTGTGTTAACAAACGTAATTAAATATGGTAAACGATATCAAAATAAAGGTACGTAATCATGATTCGCATCATTTAATACGTAGTCAAAATAAAAATATAACGTCCATGTTGGGTTTACATCATTAAAAAAAGTATTTAGCTATACAGAAATATCTTTAGTAAGGCACTTACTTAATTATTACGATCAGTTACTTATGGACATAAATAATAACGTACTAAATTAATTACTTACCCGAATTGGTTTTAATTACCTAACATAATTATGTTATATTTAATTATCACAATGAATATAGTAAGTAATTATTTATTTTTTAGCTAGTTATCGCTATCCATTAATGCAACACCTTGGCATTATACAATATACTCGTACAAAACACACCTTAAATAGGTTACACTATAGTTTTTAATGTTTCTAATAACAAAAAAAAACATTCCATGTGATTATATTCCACCAAACAGTCTGCTTAAGCTCACGGTTATTATAATATTTTCAATAGTCCTAACATCTGTGTAAATTACTGCCGTTTTGTGTTTGTAAGGAGCAACCTGTAGATCTGACTTGTGAAGCAATAACAACTGTCGACTGAATGCTGTTCAGTGATTAGTGTTCTACAAATCGTAGAATAGCGGCAACGTCTGAATAATAAACTGCGATGGACAAAATATATTTTTTAATAACACAAATCGCGTTGCTAAGTAAGATTTACGTATATTCAATGGAGATCAAGTTGTTCTGCTCTATTTGTTGTTCTTTTTTGGTAAATGACTGTTTCTATTTTTGTGTAGGTGTTATATCATGTCGCGATATAAGTTTGACACCGAGGAGTCAGGAGAGGCAGCTGTTCCTGAGCCGGCGCGTGGTCACGGAGCAGGCCGAGTTCGATGGCGGAGTGCTGGTCAACGAGACGGGGTTCATCGAGGGGGTCCTGACTAGGGCGTCTGTCGACACTCTCCTCGCTCAAGGTGGCAGGAAATTTAAGGTAGGGTTACTTTCCGGTTTTAGACTAGGCATTTTTTATTACTAGAATTTTGTTTTGTTTGTATAAACATCGACTATTGAGGTTCATACGGCGCTTCCTTTCAGCAGGTGTCCTTTTGGGGAGTGCTGATAGACTTTTGACGTGTAAAACTGCTCGTGAGACCTAGTTAATAAATAAAAAGTTTTCGATACAGAATGTAAATAACTTATTTTAGTAAAGTTTCATGGATCCCAAAATATTTAAGAAATAAATTAACTAGTCATACTTCACTAACGGATTTTAAAAATGTTGGGTAGAGCAATGTGTTTTCTGCGTTCAAGATGGTTTTTTTTCGTCAGCAAAAGTTTTCTGTCGGCCCAAGATCTCCGATCGTGACAACTACAGAACCACTACTCGTCCCGCAGATTGCCGATAGGTTGTCTATTTATTACCTATCTAATCTACTTATTACTGAATCGTTTCAATCGTAACCCTGTAAGTATCATTTTGAGTGTCCCTGTGCCGGATGATTATTATTATTATTAAAATTACAAATATACAAAATCCCTGCAAAACGGTTTTAGGACAGTTTGACTGCGAAGACTTTAAGAACATTACAGTATACTATAATCTTAGTATTACACAATGTTTAGTTCGACACAATAGTGTACCAGTTATATAATTCTATGGCAGCATATCTAATGTTTTTTAGTTTTCTCTTAAATATACGTTTATTTTGCTTGAGACAGATGTAAATGTAAAATGGTAAATGGTAATTCTCAGGTAAAATGTTGAAAATATATGGCGGGGCTTTTAACACAATCATACCTATGATGTTCATCATATCAGTCGACACACGTCAACCGCGGGTATTCCAAACGTCTTCACCTCGACAACCAGTTCAGTGCTACTCGCATCCTACTGTTTATTGAGACATTGAGAGTTCCAAATTTACATACAAAATGTCACTAGGTACTAGATTCTTTATCACTAAACACTTATTTAAATTATAATATATATCTATAAATGCATTCAAATTATTTGTTTAAATATGTGATAGGTCGTTTTTGAGGCATATTTAAAAGTTAAGTTTGCACATAATTAAATTAAAAGTAGATGCATACAGTAAAATAAACCAACATATCTAGGTATTGATTTAAATTTTAATTATGTACAATATCTAGGGTAGGTAAAGCATTGAACAGAACAGCTAGAAATATTAAGCGAGCTAAATAGGTAATCAACAATAGAAGGAGTAAAATATTTTTCATCAATTTATTGTTTCATTGTTAACTCTTGTATTTTGTGTCCTTGGCTATACTACGAATAAATATTATCAGAATATGGGTACAGTACTTACAGCCTGTTTCACAATCGACAAGTAAAACATATTTTTCAGTCAAATTTAGCCCTTTCTCTTTCTTACACTTTAAAATAGACAAGGAGAGAGCTAACTTTAAATGGCAGATAAATTTACGCGTCAATTGTGAAACAGGCCCTTTGTAAAATTAAAACGTAAGTAGATATTTTCCTCTTTCTAAACTATCTTAATTACCTATTAAGGTAATACGTTTCCAAACAGTGCGTACCTACTATCTACCTGTCGTGACATACAGAGCCAAAACGTGACCACACATGGTAGAGCTGGTTCGCAAATTTAAATTGAATCAGCGACAGACTGTGAAAAGGGCTATGTTAGGATTTTTTGAAATGAATGGGATCCTTAACGAGGTATCCGACTGAGAACCAAAGTCATCGACGTTTATTATTATAGCCCGAATTAGCAAGCTGAAATGACACTTTGATAAAATCATGTCCTTTATCTTAGCTTTATCTAAGTGGTAGCGGGGTGAGCCGGTCGTTATGCCGAAGAAATGACACCTCTTGGATACATCGTGTTCTTGAATTGAGACCGCGCATCGGCAAACGGGCGTAAACTGCCTTCAAACTAGGTTTTAACGATACTCTTCACAAGATGGCTACACGTGGCAGGCAGGAATGATGGCTGCGGATCGTGTTCGGTGGCGTAGAATAAAAAAGGCCTATGTTTTGCGGTATATGCAGATCAGAATCGGCTGATGATGAACACATGATCTATAGGTATACATACTCCTATAAAAAAAAAATGAATCCCTGTCACGCCATAACTCGAGAATGGCTCGACCTTTTTTTTTTTGTTGTGTTCGTAATTATCAGGGCAATAAATTTAACCAATTACCTACTACAGTTCAAAAGATGCGTCTCTTTAAAAACGAACGAAGTATAATAAGATCCTCTCGGTATCTTTTGGATACGGAGCCCTAAGAAGGTATCCTTTTGTGAAGTTTTTGTGTTTCTGCAGATAATAGACGGGGGCGACTTGGCTCTGATGGCAGGCGTTGTGGATTCTCACGTGCACGTAAACGAGCCCGGCAGGACGTCGTGGGAGGGGTACGTCACCGCCACGCAGGCCGCGGCCGCCGGAGGGGTCACCACCATCATCGACATGCCCTTGTAAGACGGCAAACAATTAAGTAGCTACGATTTTCACCAACAGGGTTGCAATCAGTATAATTATACAGAATAGAAAAAAATATTGGCCCAGAGGGAGAACTATCTTAAATACTTAATTTAGATAATTTTACGTAAAAGAAACATTATTTTATTTTAAAAAAGTAACAAAACTCACTCACGCTAAAATCACTCTCTATAATTAATTTTAGATTTCACGACCTTTTTTATTTTTTCATATGTTTATTAGAGAGATTTTATCCTGAACGGTTATCCAACCGATTACCTAGTACAATAAAATAGAGAGTGTTAATTTTTTGAATTTTTATCTGCTTTGATTCTGGGTGAGATTAGCGAATTTTGAAAAACATTTGAATGCAGTTTGGTTTCTTTTTAAATCTATTAGAATGTTTCCTTTAATTAAAATGATCAAACTTAAGGTGTTTAAGGCAGTTCCCCTCCAGGGCCCATTTTTTTTTTTGTGCCTTGTAAATGATGGGATTTCCTTTAGCTCATCGTTAAACGCGCTCCGAGTTCATAAACGCGGCCCGACTCCGGCCGCCGTTGTAAATTGTACTTAATGTATGGCTTGAGACATTTTATTTGGGTAAGGTAAGGAACTGGTAACCTTACCAACCACTAATCCGAGTTCGAACTTGTATGGAGGTCATCCCTTTCCTTGACTTAGCTAACTATACTAATCTGATTCGAAACGAGTTAGGTTGCCCCTATATCAAAGTTTATTCTTGTTCATTGTGATGATGACTTCAGAAATTCCATACCACCGACGACAACGATGAAAAATTTGAAAATCAAGAGTGCTATGGCAAGAGAAGAGATATATGTTGATGTTGGATTTTGGGGAGGCGTGGTGCCAGGAAACGAGGTAAGAAAACAAAACATATTTTGGTCCCGGCCCACCCACAACACCGATACAATACAAAATACTCTTTAATGAAGACCGAAACAAAAACACAGAACAGTACATTTAAATAATTATAGTTAGGTATACTCTGGACAGAGAAATAGCTAATCGTGAGTTAAATTAAATGTGACTCGCATCTCTGAGTTATTTGGAACCCATGCGTGAAGTTAATTTGTAATTTAATGCTGGTAAAGGACTATCGTAATGGAACGAGCAAAAAATTGGCAAAGTAATTACTTATGTAAATGATTTGTGTCAAGTCTCAAACCCACACTGGATCTAGTTAAATGAAAAATACAGTAGTTAATACCTGCGATGGTTGGTAAACAAGATCTGCAAATATCCCCAATCAAACTCTGTTTGGTGATAGGTATTTGATTTGTGTGAAAACGAAACAATGTCCCTGTCGAGATTCAGTTACTCGTAAGTATTTATTTATTTATTATATGGTCTAATGAGACTGCCACAGGACGACAGGACCGGTAAGATAGACAGAGCGGTCCGACCTCTCATGACATGACAACCATAACTAGCCTACGTCATCGAATACTACGTAAGGAAGAACTACCTACTTAATTATGAGTTCGTGAGTAACGTACAAAGTGAGGTTCGTGTGATGAATGTGAATGTTCTTAAAGGAAATACTTAAGTAAAACATTAGAAAGGTGCACTATTTATATTATGCAAGTAGGTAGTTAATGACAAATTCGATATACCTTCTTTAAGATCGTCATTACATTATTTCAAGAGTAAAAATAGCAACGTGTAAAATAGCAACTATTGACAGCGAATTACGTTAGCATACCTATGTAGTTAGAATTATTTTTGTCGCATATAAATTGCAAACGAATCCATTTGCCAGCACCTTAAAATACCTATGCATTTTATCTTCTAAATGTTTAATTTAAGATAGAGCTGCACGACCTGATCCGGGCTGGTGTGGTGGGCTTCAAGTGCTTTCTGGTGGACAGTGGGGTCTCTGAGTTTCCCAACATCAGTCCCGAGGAACTGGGCGGCGTGTTCAGCGTCCTCAACGGTACCGGAACTGTATTAGCGGTAAGCGAAAATAATTTCAAGATGCTAAGCTAGTCTTATGCGTAAGTACAAGTACGTAAATATTTAAAATAACACAAAGTGTTTTGCATAATAGTCTGTTAACGCTTTGTTCTCAGTTCCATGCCGAAGTACAACTTAATAAGGCCCCTCAATGTACCGAATCTAACTGTGGTATGTTTAAAAATCTTACTTTGCCTCGTGTATATTTTATGGATTAGATACTTAATAAAATTTATGGTAGGTATTATAAATAATTAATCATTTTAAATTACAGATCCTGAATTGTACAACACTTACCTCGCTTCCCGACCCGATCAAATGGAACTCGATGCCGTCTCATTGATAGCCAGCTTCGTACCGAACACCGAGTAATATATAATAAGTATTTACCTATAGTGTAAATTGAAAGAGACTTTCCTTAAAAATGAATCATGATAGTTTTTCACCTTTTGTTGAATTTTTTTAAACATTACTCAATCTTGAATCTTCCCATAGAGCTTAGTTTGGGCCTATAATTATGATCGACTTTGTCACTTGCCGGTAGCTTACCGGCAGATTTAGTCATTTGCATAACTAGATTCAAAGTTAAAAACGATCATAAGTATATTTGACTATGTTGGTATGGCAGCGTCCATGTCCACGTGGTCCACGTGTCTGCGGCGGGGGTGGTCCCGATCCTGGAGGCGGCGCGGGCCGAGCGCGAGCAGGGCGGGTACCGCGGCTGGCGCGGCGGCGTCACGGCTGAGACCTGTCACCACTACCTCACGCTCAGCTCAGACCAGATCCCGCCCGGCCACACGGAGTTCAAGTGCTCGCCGCCCATCAGGAATAACACTAATAAGGTCTGTAGATACGAGTACCTCAACTGGACTACTGTCGGCTCAGTTGATATCTCTCCCGGCCATGAAGAGTTCCAAGTAAGGGCAAACTGTATCTCCATTGGAGAGTTGACCTAGATCTTAGCATAGTTATATGTATTAGATATGACGCTATGGTCTTAGTCTAGGCCTAGTTACACACTACAGCAACAGTAATAAATAACCAAGTTTACTCCTTAAATATACGAGCAACGAAACTACAAGATACCACATTAACAAAATATTTAATGAATTAGTTTTAAACTCTAAATATTAACAATTACATAACTATGACAAGTAATCGCTATGGGTTAAAGGACCTCTCCCCACTGCCGCTGCTGCTAGGGAATCTAGGGATGTACCGTGTCGCTAGTGAGGTCTAACAGTACGTATATTTTTTTCTGTAAATTTAGTGTTTTTTCTTCTTACAGGAAAAGTTATGGGAATATATCAGAGATGGAAGATTAGATTTAGTGGCATCCGATCACTCGCCAAGTGTTGCTGAACTAAAAGGTTCGGACTTTATGAAGGCCTGGGGTGGAATCTCATCATTGCAATTTGGTACGTAGATCAAGTAATGAACGTGACTGATGGTTGCTATACACCCTGATATATTTAAAATAGGTTCAACGTTAACTTGTAGTTAAACGTGCCATTTTAATGGGCAAACAGAAACGAACTATCTAATACGAGTTTGTTATAGACCAGACCTGTTTATACATAAACTAATATGCAAGGTATAGCTGATGTAACTGTTGCAAATGGCAGGCCTGTCGTTGTTCTGGACGGAGGCGAGCGCGCGCGGGCTGGGCCTGTCCGCCGCCAGCCGCTACTTGTCCGCGGGCCCGGCGCGGCTGGTCGGCCTGCAGGAGCGCAAGGGCGCGCTGCAGCCGGGCCTCGACGCCGACCTCATCTTCTTCGACCCCAACGCCGCGTTCCTCGTCACGCCCAAACTCATCCGATACAAAAATAAGGTAATTTCACGCAACGCCTGCCTTCAACGGCGTGACATTGAAACTCCTATTGTTTAATTTAACGTAACGATTGCCTTTTTGTTTCAGATAAGTCCGTACATGAACAGAGTTTTAAGAGGCAAGGTGATCCAAACGTACGTGCGGGGACAGCTGGTGTTTGCTGATAATGACCTAATAGGAGAGCCAAAAGGAAGGCTACTGCTAAATGATTGAATTAAATAATACAATTAAGTTGTAAATAAATTAATACTAAGTATATATCATCAATTTTGAATGTATTCATTTTATTGTTGAAACTTACAAGATAAATTACCAAATTCTATTGGTTGAGGCGTAGAACCGTGAAGGTGAAACAAAACAAATAAACAAACAAACAAACCTACTTATACGGATTTAAAATACTAGTAAGAAAGTTTGTCGGTATAGGATTACGGTCACATTTATATTTATGATTAAGCTTACCTTTACGTACCTAACTAGCTAGTTAATACAGTAAGTAGGTGCCTGATCTCTCCATGGCTGACCACGGGTGACCGGTCCATTACCACAATCTATGTACCTTATATCGATCTATGTCTAAAATGTAATGAAACAAATGAACTTGCGTTCATTTGATTTCATTTAGGAAAAGAATACGTAAAATGTGGGTAGGTAGGTATCTACACATATATTTAATCGTATGGCATAAATTACATGAAATAGGCATTACAATCCAGATTGAGTTCAGGTGTTAACATAAGATTGTGTGTTTTTTTAATGCATTGGGCTAAATAACGCTATAACAAAAGCGAATAAGAAAATTAGCTATTATGGAAAAATGCTATGTAAAAATTCGGTATTATGAAAAAAATCTTTATTGCGAAAATGACATATCAAATCCGTCGTACAACACTTGTTAAATCTGTGGTTCCAAAGAGGAAAGCTTAAGATTACCTAAAGAACCAGCAAAGAGTTACTTCTATGTTAAACATAGTTCTGCCCGCGACTTCGTCCGCGTGTATTTCGATTATCTGTATTCACTCGGTAACTTTAATATTTATGTTAATCCAGAATATAACCTTTTTTATGTAATAAATACCTTTGTAAACAAGTTATGGCGTAGTTAATTCCTTTATTACTATATATCTTTATTATTATTGGTATTTATTTATGTATTTATTTATAATTATTTGTTTATTTATGCTTATAGTATATATCTTGTATGTAATTGTATATATTTACCTATCTATTTACAAAAAGTGTCTTGTTATTGCTTGCGTGAAGTCTGCGCCACCTACTGTGTAAAATATTTTTGTTCGACACCATGTCCCTGTTAAGGTTGTCTGGAAGAGATCGCTAACTAGCGATAAGACCGCCTGTTGTTTACCTGTTGTTTTTGTTTTAATTTTACTGGATCTCTGTAATGTTTTTGTTTGGTGTTCAATAAAGTGTTTTGTATTGTATTGTATTGTAAGTTAAATTTTCTTTGATATTATGGCACGAATTGGCCTATAACGGAATGCATATAACCATTACTTATATTTATTTACATCTTAATCATGTTTGCGAACCCATCCCTCTCATTCTAGGAACGCAAAATAAAATAACATTTGAGTTAGAATTTTTCCATATCAATTTTTAGCACTGTCAACAGTTTTTCTTTGTACTACACCCAAACAAAACATTTTAATTTGACATATTTTTTTTTTTGCGAACCAATAATAGGGCTTTCTAAAGCATCTCTTTTTTTTATAGTCATATTTTCATAAGTTATGGAATTTTTCCTTGTCAAATAGGAAATTAGAAAAATAAGTTATATTTTGGTTTTCGTGTCAATATGATACCATAAACGAATTCAAAGATCTTAGTGGCTCCACTTCTAAAATCCATCCTTCGGTCCTAAGGACCAATCCAGCTTAAGGAAATCTTTGGTTCACGAAACGCCGTATTTCATCAGATACAATTGGCACTAATAGTAGGTAGTTGCAAAATATCTACACAGCCATCGCGTCAAATATGTGTAACCCGATTTTGTGCGAGTACTTTAATAAAGGTCACGGAATCGATGTTTTGATTTAATAAAAATAAATAATAATAAACAAGTTACACCAATTGACCTAGTCCCAAACTAAGCTCTAGGCTTGTACTATGGGTACTAGACAATGTTATAAATACTTATATAGAGAAATACATACTTAAATACCAAGAAAACATCCATGTTTCAGGAATAAATTCGCGCTCATCACACAAACATATGCACTTACCGGGATTTGAACCCAGGACCGCTAGCTTCGTAGGCAGGGTCACTACCAACTATGCCAGCGCGTCGTCAAATGTCAGGGGACAATGTCACACCAATTGACCCAATCCCAAACTAAGCTCTAGGCTTGTACTATGGGTTAGTACCCATACACAACGATAACCATCTAATACTTTTAAACGAACAATTCTTGTAGGTATATAATTATAATCTCAATCTCGGAAACGGCTCTTACTATTTACATGAAATTTAGTATGCAAGGGGTTTTGGGGCGAAAAATCGAGTCAGTCGTCTAGGTACTCGTATATACAGATGTAGTGCATAATTGTTTTCCTTCGTATTTTGTCGGAAATGTTCGTATTTGTCATGTTACTTCAGTCTACCTCAGTACTTTTTGTACTGTGACCGACTGAAATAGCAAGACACGTTCGTACGTTTCCATGAAAATACGAAGGAAAACCATTATGCACTACATCTGTAAACAGAGAAATAAATACTTAGATATATAGAAAACAAAACATACATAAAAAAAATACTCGTGCTCATCCGACAAAACCCGCGACCGCTTTAATGTCAAGAAATCGACTAAAGCAGTAGTTTTTGGGCCATTCAATATCGACGGTTCTGTGACTCAACCTCGTATATTGAATAATGTCCAGTAATAACTGACACGCACTAAGTAGGTATGCACTCGCGTACTTAGAACCGTCGTCGTCGGTATGAAATCAAAGAAAGGGGTGAGCCGCATGAGCATCAATCTTAATTTTTAAAAATGAGGATATATTTTGTGATGCCAGAAGAGCAAAACCACCACATTTTTTTAATGTTGCGTGTTTTTTGACCGATGTCGTTCCGAGGTTTATTTCGTAACTTGTACATACTAGGCTCTAATTTTTTATTTTGGATAAGTATTTAAATGATAGTTGTTTTATTTGATAAGGTGATAAATGTGTTGTGAGCAATGTCGATCTGAAGTTAATAAATAAGTAAATTTCGGAATGGCCCTTTTGTAAACGCACAAGATGATTTGATCTCATACCTCGCCAGAAGTCTGCGTAAGGCTGTTCCATAATCTCTAAGCTCCTTTTTTGTCTAAAATAACCTAAATTGTATTAAGGTGTATTCGAAATGTAGGTAGAATTGCAAGCTACTTTATATCGCGTATTGCTTCTCTAATTAGAACCGGGCAAGAGCATGTCGGACCATGCTCAGTGTAGGGTTCCGAAGCCGTTACTACAAACAAAATTAGACCTCGCAAAAAACTTAACTTTGCTGTTGGAAAACTGTTATTCCCATACATCGACATTGGTCGCGGTCAGATTACCTACCAAAAGTTTTTATAGGTATAAACATTTAAACCGTTTGTAACTCAAGAACCAATGAAGTCTACTTAAGTCGTGATAGTTTTCCTATTAAATTAATTAATGTGTGGCACTTGACTAACAAAAATAGCTTATTATTTCATAAACGGATACCTTAATCGAAAGTTAAATCGGTTTCACAAACCCGCAATATTTTTGAAACACCTATCTAACGAAACGTAGGTAAAAAGGTAGACGAGAATATACATAAAAAATAAAATTCAAGATTTTGTTTTACCACTTTGTTGGCGTGACTAATAAGTATGTATATTCAAGCCGAATTGCAACTATCTAGTACTCTCTAGGAGTCTCTGAGCTCGGCTGCGGACGGACGGATGGACGGACGGACTACTATAAGGGTTCCTAGTTTGACTACGGAACCCTAATAATTGTGAAGTGACGTTAATCACATAGAGCAACGCAAGTCTTTCAACTCATCGCTCTAATGTTTATGTACAACAACGCAGCGGCAAACGACGCAACGCACATGCAACGCTCTTGTGGCATCCCTCTTATAAGTCTCTAATGGTCTAAAATAGAGCTCAAAATATCGTATGAAGCATCTAAAATCTACATAAACGTAACATAATAAACAACGGTTTACGTTATTACTAAACTAACGCTAGTACTAAGCTTCACGTTATTTGTGGTGTACAACACTAATTTTCGTCCCTTACTATGGCAGCATTTGAGCATTGCAAAATCATTCGTCATTCATTCATTCATTCAATATAACTGCTTCAAGCCTTCAAGAAACGTTCAAATTTGTACTTTAATATTTATTTGATAATGGAAATACATTTATTTGGAGCTCAGGTTAAATTATAAACTGAATTGTGTTTTTTGTAAATTTGTATATAGTTGGAAATTTATGAATTTGATGTGATACGTTAAAGGTATGGTATTGTTGAATTTGTTGACGGGATTTTGACAGTTTATTGGTCTAACCCTAAAATTGTAAGAACACAGAAAGTTGCTCATGATTGTATGTATAAAAAACATTGTTTTTGTGTTATGTATTGTAGATGCCGAGTGTTGTAGGCATAGTTGACGCGCCTCATCCCGTTACAAACAATATTAAGATGCAACTGGAGTGTTTAGAATTGGCCGGGTGCACCCTGGACCGGCACATAAATGCTGACAATTTGCGGCCTTCGTTCTTAGAGGTATTCATGTTTTACGCTTTGGTTATTCCGTAAAAAAAAGTCCTTATCAAATTTATTACATTTTTTATATAATTAGGGACAATGTAAATAAAAATAAAAATAGTAAAAAATCATTTATTTATCTACTTTTGTTATTACATCTAGATAACTGGAATAGCAGCACAAAGAGTTCCAACATGCAGTGGCTTGAACGCTGGGGACTACAGGAATCTTGCAGCGTTATTGAATCATCCAAACTTATCTCAATTGAAGACACTAAACAAAGTTCCACTCCCTCCAGAAATCATGGAGCACTTTGCACGTATCCTTTTAAAGCAGTAGGCCAATTAATGAAATATAATCTGGTCAACATCCAAGATTTGTAAGAAATATGTTTAGAAGTGTTTCATACAAATTAAGTAGTCATTTGCATATCATAGCAAATGTGTTTGGTGTGTGAATGACACATTTTGTATTTGATGTAAGTAGACATGTACCATTCTCGAGAGTTCTCGGGAATGACGCTTCTTTGGTAAGGAGAATATGGAGGATTCCTGTAATGGCACATCACTAGAAGTAAGGCGTTGAAAAAACATCTGCATGTTGCAAAAATATTAATTAATGTACTGCTCGGATACATTTTCTTAATAATTATATCAGATATGCAATGCCATTGTTTAATGGGAGTTTTTCCAGAAATAAGCAGAGTGTGGCTCACAATAGACAGCAATATTTATGTGTGGGCGTTTGAACATGGCAGTGATGTGGCCTACTTTGATGGGCTCGGTGAAACAATAGTCAGCGTGGGTCTAGTCAAACCAAAACCTGGAGTGTTCCAAAGCTTTGTTAAGTACCTTCTAGTACTTACTACAACTGTTGAAATTGTAGTTTTAGGTAAGAAATACTAGCTTCTAATAAAATAAAACAAAATAAAATAACTTTTGTTAGAAAAAGAGAGTGACCTCATTATTATTATAGGTGTAACATTTTCCTCAAGTAAAAGTGAAGGGACTGAATTTGAGGAAATGCATTTGGTTCCTGAGCCTGTGTTTGTACTTCCTACTGATGGTGTCTCAATGATGTCTGTAAAATCATCAGAAAATGGAAGAATTTTCACAGGTGGAAAAGATGGATGCCTTTATGAAATTACATACCAGGTAGGTAATTAAAGCTGCCAAGGTGACTTTCCCAAAAAAGTTATTTTATTAATTGCTTAGCTATATTATATTTCAGGCTCAATTGGGATGGTTTGGTAAACATTGCAACAAGATAAACCATTCAACTAGTGCCCTATCGTTTTTGGTGCCATCATTCCTAAACGCTGCTTTATATGATGAAGATCCAATAGTCAAAATTGAAATAGACAACTCCCGCCATATCTTATACACATTGAGTGAAAAGGGGTGTATTGAAGTGTTTGACCTGGGCAAAGATGGAGACTCACTAAGCCGGGTTGTAAGACTAACTCAAGGCAAAATAGTGTCCTCTGCTGTTGATATTGTAAAGTAAGTAAATATTATAAAGTTGTTATCAAATTGTTTTAAAGCATTCATTTAAATTTATGAATGTTTCCAGAACTTTAGAACCAACAAATTTCAAGCCTGTCATAGCTATATCAGCAGTAGAGAGTTCCGAGTCAGAACATTTCAATCTTGTAGCTGTGACACAAGCTGGGGCGAGATTGTATTTTAGCACAGAAGGTGGAGAGTGAGTATTTTTATTATTTAAACTGATTAAGATGCCATGTTATTCAACACCTATAACTATCAATTGTTCAGCAAAATAACGCACTATTTGGTTTGATATCAGCTCAAGTCAAGGAGGGCCCTCGCGGCCGCATTACCTCGCGTTGTTGCACGTGCGCTTACCGCCCGGCTTCACTCCAAATGCCTCAGTTCTCAAACCCAAACAAGTGCATAGTGCTGTTTACGAGAATGGTAAGACTTATCGGAAATCAAATACATATTATTATTGTTAATACAAGCAAATCCCTGAACAATAGTTATGTAATTAGATTTTCCTGTTATTGTTTTCCCATTGAAGAAATACTGGAAAAGGGCTGAATCTTAGTATCCGAAACCGACATGCATGCATGACTCAATTAATGTGTAAGAAACAAAAGAGATTTTTCAGGATCATAGCAGGTGAATAGAAGTGGTCTCTGCCTACCCATCTGCGAAACAGGTGTGATTTGATGTATGAGTTTTGTCCCAAGTACAAACTGAAGTAAAACATTCCTCTTTTTTTTTACTGTAGTAAATACATGATTAAAAACTTTACTTGCTGTGTTTCCCCAAATATGGGAAGTAATTTGTAACTTTTCCAAGGCATTTGTTCCTTTCTATTACTGCCTATTTGTAACGTTATAATTGGTTGAATAGGTACTCTGTTAATGGTGTGTTCGGCGGCGGGCGGGGAGGCGGAGACGCTGTGGTGCCTGTCGCGCGCCATCCCCGGGGCGGGCTTCAGCGAGGCGCACACGCTGCTGGCGCTGGACGGGCCCGCGTGGGCGCTGACGCCGCTGCCGTCGCGGCAGCTGGCGCATCTTTCACCCGCGTTACTTACCAAGAAAGGTGATTACTTACTGTGTATGTTCAAATTTGCTTTATAGCAGATAGTTATTTAGGTAAGGGCCACTTGCAAGTAAATTAAACCCTAGATTAATTTAACCAAGCATGCCAAATTCAGATAAGAACTGTCCATTTTAACAAATTAGTCTTGTTAACTTGGGGTTAACCTAGGGTTGAGATTTACATTCAAGCAGGCCTTAGTTGACTATCAATGTAAAATATAAAACTATTGACTGACAAATGCAAATGATCAGATCCATGGGCCGTGTCACGGTGGGCCGTGGTGACGGGCGCGGGCGCGGCGCTGGTGGCGGCGGGCGCGGCGCCCGACCTGCTGCGGACCCTGCTGCGCGACTGTCGGGGTCCTGACGCACAGGCCGTCAAGGATTTCTTCCAGGTAATTAAAACAATCACTTAAACTTAATATTTAACCTGTTACATTTAAACTTATTACATTTTTACTCTTCAGTTACATGGTGTCGATCAAGCCTGCGCATGTGCACTGTACCTGGCTTGCGAAGAGAACACCAGTGCAGACCTTTCAATAAGCGAATGGGCGACTCGCGCATTCTTCCTCTATGGCGGCCAAGCGACACCTATGTATCAGCAGAATTCCCAAATGGCTTCCACTATAGGTATGGTAAAACAATCACGTATAAAAACAATGTTTGTGAAGTGTAACTTATTTAATTTTTATATTTTTAGCTTCACCAAAATTCTCGCCTCGCCAAATGTCTACACCAATGACAATAAGAGGCCAGCACGGATATGTTAATTCCGGAAATTTCAATCAATCCTATCAACAAAATCAAATGAATCAATCGTACCCGAGATCACCCGGGCAGATGCACCAACCCCAGTATCCACAGAACATGATGAGCCCTTCCTTCAATCAATCGTACGGTGCGAACGTGACTGAGCAACAGAGGGACCTCAACTATCCGATGGAAGTTGAATTTAGTGCAAAACACAATGGGATCTATATTTATGTTGGCAAAATACTTTCACCAATTTGGAATCAGAAGTGTGTTACGAAATCGAAAACACCTGATAATAAGGAATTTGTAAGTAGCTAAATATAATACAGGATTTGAGGACTTTGTGTTTTTTTTAATTATTTTTATTTCATGATTAGTTCATTAATGTTTTAACTATAATATGTGTCCTTAAAGAAACATACATTAAAGATGCTTCAAAATGTATTTAACACAAACTGCAGCTTGTTTCTTGCTCAGTATTCACCCTCTTAGAAAAGAGACGCCACTGACAAGATGCCATTAACTCATTTAATTAACTACAACACATTTATAAAGGTAATAGTAGATTGTTCAACAAGGGACTAAAGTAAGCCATTATGACACGAGATATTTATCCACCCGAGCAAAGCGAGGGTGGATTAAGTTCGAGTGTCATTATGGCGTTTTAGTCTCGAGTTAAACACTCTACTTTTCACTTCGAATGCGAGAAAAAAAAACTCTTTTTGTAATAATTTTGCACCGTTGGCATTTTGAGGTTATTTCCACGGCCTAAAAATGGTCCATACACAATCTCTGAAAATGGCGATAATCCTCCATTCATTAACAACGTGATGTTTAAATGCTTGCATATTTAGCCAACAGATACAAACATGAAAATTATTTGGACCATGCCTAATAAAATAGAACTATCCCTAATATATTTAAATATATTTATATTAGTAATCATTAATCGTGTTTCACGAAATTAAATCTTTTTTTTAATAATTTTGCACAGTTGGCATTTTGAGGTTATTTCCACGGCCTAAAAATGGTTCATACACAATCTCTGAAAATGGCGATAATCCTCCATTCATTAACACCGTGATGTTTAAATGCTTGCATATTTAGCCAACAGATACAAACTTGAAAACTATTTGGACCATGCCTAATAAAATAGATTTTATCCCTTATATATTTAAATAGATTCATATTTGTAATCATTAATCGTGAAATTAAATCGATTAATTTATATTTTTTGCAAGAAAAATGATCCATATACAATCACTGAAAAAGGCGATGATTGGCAGTTTAAGGGTTTCCAAAGTAAATTAAAAAGAAAAAGTACTTTAGTCCCTAGGGAGTAAAGTGTAGTTTTATTCCCTAGAGATTAAATACATCACTTTAGTCCGGCTATACAAGCCAATTGTGAGTCATTTTAGAGCCTGAGAAGTGAAAAGAGTATTTATTGCGCCGGCGGTCTTAACTCTATAACTTTTATTAATCTTGTCAGTGGCGTCTCTTTTCTAAGAGGGTGAATACTGAGATTGTGTGGGGTGTTATCGCAGATGTCGAGTCGCGTGACGGGCGACGACTGCGCGCACATCGTGCAGAAGCTGCAGCGCGTGGCGGCCTTCCTGCAGCGCGCCGCGCCCGCGCAGCCCGCCGACGAGAACTCCTCGCTGCAGGCCCTGAAGCTCTTCGTCAGTAAGTGTTGACTTTTATAAACACAACTGCTTATGTTACATACACGGAACGACTTATGAACTGCATTAATTTGTTTGTAAGTTGATATAGTTTATCCCTTCGGGTACCAGTTGAACGGTAGGAGAAGTGGCATGGCCATTTTGGAAAATATACCGCCAAGTGGCATGATCCGATCATGGTGGGCGGGAACCTTGGGAAGGTGATGCAATTTCTAACGAACTTTGCTCAGCGTGGCAATTCGACCGGTATTGAATGCCATCCTTGTCTATTGAAGAATGCATCTTGCAAGTGTGACCAAGCCAATAATAGTTTTGACAGTTCTATAAGGTGCGAAATAAGACATCGCAGACATTGCACTGGGTCCGGGAGCCGGAAAGCACTTTACGAGGGATTTAGCTCCCGGACTTTGCCACGCGATGGGTTATTTGTCCCTGTATTCCCGGCGAATATATATTTTAAATCAATAAACGTTGACATGACGTCTTTTTTGATATTCTGTTGCAGCAATGGCAGTAGAAATGCTTAGTTTGTGGAAAGTTCTGTGCGAGCACCAATTCCACGTGATCGCGGCGAGCCTTCCTCCCGAGCAACAGAGCGCGTTGCAAGCTGCCAGCTTCAGGTGCTCATCAGATCAGCTCAACCTATATTTATTTTTATTTTTAGTATTTATGAACATTATTTTGCTCATGTTTTCAGCTGTTACTCATGGCAAAATCAAAATTAGATACTGAATACAATTAATTGTATCTTCTATAAGTAACTAGCGGTTTCACCCCGCTGCTAATTCCCGACATTCCCGGTGGATTTTTCTTTGTTTTCTTCTATAACAGCCAACAAAAGAGAAATCAGCCAAATCGGTTCAGATGTTTTCAAGTAGCGTGACCAAATCATCAAATAGATCAAAGAAGAATTGGAATATATTATTTAGGATAAATATTTTCCAGTATTTTTTACGTTATCAAAGGAAACGTGTGTGAATTTGAACTTTCATATTCGAATATGTTATTTGATTGATATTAACAAAAATGAATTGTATTTTATAAAAATTTCTAACAAACTATAAAAAACTTTATTGTGTGTAGTCGTTTTGGCTGCCTAGCAATTTAAACGGGGTCGTGTTTGTGAGGTTCATCTCAGTAGTTTTATTGATACCTAGCATTGAGAAGTTGTTGATGAAGTGTTCTATATTCGACCATCGCGTGCCGCCTGTGCGCAGGGAGCTGCTGGTGGGCGGCCAGGAGGTGGCGTGCCTGCTGCTGGGCTCGCTGGTGGCGGGCTACCTGCGGGACAGCGCGTCGGTCGACAGCATCTCGCACAAGCTGCGCCAGCTCTGCCCCACGCTCTACCGGCAAGAGGACGCTACCTGCTCCAAGGTGAACATTACGAGTACCCGCACGAATTCGATTGCGTACTGCTGGGTTGATCGGAATATGCACGGTATTTACCTAACCAAACAACCCAGCAACCCAGAGTTGCAAAAACTAGATTGATTCCAAAATCACGGAAATTACCGCCAATTTATTACTTACAATTTTATTATATGATATGGTCTCCAAACTCTCAATGTCACTTACTTGTTCCATTTTAGCTTTACTATTTTAACACAGGTTTTGGTAATGTTTTCATGTATGTGTTATTATTTTTTGTTTTAGGCTAATGAACTACTAATATTTGCAAAACAGCAAAAAAATCCGACGGAAAGGGAAGAAATGCTTCAACACGCATTGAAGCTTTGTAAGGTGTGATGCATTTTTATAACTATTGAGATAGTTTAGTTGCCGAAAATAAGGATTTGATTTATTCATATAATCTTTTTATTCTCAGGATGTAGCACCTAACGTGAACTTACCGCTAGTGTGTTCAAAGTTAGTGTCGGCTGGGTATTATTCGGGAGTCGTGGACCTCTGCGTCGTATGCGCTAGCAAACTAGATCCGCAAGATAAGGCGGTACACTTCTACAAGAGCGACCAACCCGCGCAAGACAGGGAAGGTCAACTCGTCTATTATAGACGGTAAATAATTAAGCAATCGCTCCATTGTCATTCCACTACTATACTGAAATACCTAAAAAACTTGAGCAAACGACAGTTTAAATTCTCTTTTTTTTTGTTAAGGATGGAAGTATATCGCGAGGTTTGCAATGCCTTAGAAAGATTGTACGAGAGAAGCTCCGACACGAATGCAAACGAGACTTCACTGTTGAGCACGACGCGAGGGCATTCACCCAGCGATAACACGCTCACTTTATCAGCCGCGGATGCGAACTATCAAGTAAGAGTCATGTAATCCTCTGTCATAGGTTGAACTTAATGCAGATTGATGATCCCCGTTTGTAATGATTTTGTTCTATTTTTAGGGCAGAAAACTGGTGTGGGATTGTCTTTCTCGTAATGACGAGTTGTTACACGTGGCAGTGTACGAGTGGCTAGTTAGTAAAAACTTAGGATCAGGTAAGAAACAAAATATCTTAAATCTAAAAAAAACACTGATTAAGAGTCCGTGGTACGACAATTTGCTGAGGAATATAGAAAGTAATGTAAAAAAAATTGTATAAGAAAACAATTCGTGCTGAGACTACTTATTTTATGTAGTATTAGTAGTAGAAAGCACTGTCTGCCTCGGCGAAAAAGACAATAGACTTCTTATACTCTAAAGGGGCCTTGCATAACTCTGCCATCTATAGCTGTAACTGTACATAATGAGGCATTAAAACACTTGTGTGATTTTATTATGAAACTCGCTTATCGGCTAGTTTCATAAACACACTTTTGTATTTTAATGTCTTTATTGTGTAACAGTCACATAATAGTAGTTTATGTAACTGTATAAGGGCCATTGAGACACGTGTGCGAGTTTATAATAGATACGCATGAGTGTCTCAATGGCTGAATATTTGCATACATTACTTTTTCTATGACTTCAAAGGAATATCTACAAGTAGTACAAAATTAAGAACTACCTTAATACTATTGCTGTGTGTAAGTCCACCCGGCTGGGTCGTGTGCGCTCGCCCGCCCGTTGGTGCGCCGCACGGTGCTACGTCGCCTGCGATCTAAATTGCGCTACGCAACCCCTAATTATACCGCTGCGGTCCTGGTACTTTATTTAAACATGCCATCTTGTTCTTTGCTTGGATGAATGGCTAAGAACGAAAGCATTTTTAAAAATAAATGGATAAGTAATAGTGCATTATTGCCTAGGCAGGGAAGTAGGCAATTGCGGGCCGAGTATTGGCTTAAACGGATGAGCTTGCGAGACAGTAAAAAATCGTGTTGGAGTAAAATCTTCATCACTTGAACTCATTTTTTGAATTGCATACAAACAGAAACTTTACGTGAAAATACCATCACTCTTTACCGCCTTTTTGTTTATTCCAAAGACACGCAACGTTTTTTTTTAAAAAAAACGTTCTATTATAGACAGATAAAAAGTTATAATTAAAATATGGATGTATTAGACTTGTGCCCTTATTTTATTAATCCCTTTTCACTCATAAAAGTTACCCACTAGACAGTAATTAAATTTGTATGTAATTTTAAATTTGCGAACTGTCAGTAATAGTACATTGTGCATCAAGGGTAGTATGAAGGGAATTACTAACGAGAATGTTAGAAGCCCGACGCCGAAGGCGGAGGGCTTTTAATGACTCGAGTTAGTAATCCCCTTACTGCCTGTGATACACACAATGGTTTTCATCACATTTGCGAGGAAAAAAACAAAGAGAAAACACTTTCTCTGCAAAATATAAAGAAATAACTTTTGACGAACGGGAACGTAAATGGAAACGATAATTTTTTTGTGACCTCTACCACAGATAATAACTGCGTTTAGTTTCGACTTGGATTCGAGCCAGATTTAGCCAATTTGATAAAAATGTATAATTACTAAAATTAATGATAAATGTTGATATAAATTTGAAATAGGTATAAAAATAATGAAGTTTAATAATAATAATAATAATAAATAATAAATGTTTATTTTCAGACTTTACATCCATAGGGTTAGTACATACAGCATCTTAGTAATAAAATTTTAATATTAGGGTTAGTAATACATGAGATAACATCACAATTCACAATCAAAGCCTGCGCGCTGGAGCAGCGGGCGGCGCGTGCAGGCGCACGTGTCGCTGCAGCAGCGGGGCGTCCAGGCGCCGCGCCAGCGTGCTCAGGATGCGGTTCGTGCTGTCGCAGCTACGGCGGAGCAGCGATGCGCATCGCTTCCTCATTATGGCGTGGAAGCAGTCCGACCGTGCTTCGGCAAACATCATTGAGGCACTGCAATATCGCGGCAGCCCGAACAGCATCCTGAACGCGTCATTGTACTGGACGCGCAGCGCGCCATATGCCCGCTGCGTAAAGTTAGTCCACAGACCACACGTGTAGAAAGTTTGACAGAAGGCTTTAAATAGAGTTAACTTAACTTCTTTACTACAACGTGCGAATCTGCGGACCAACATGTTACAGCGAACACAAAGCGCTCGACGCTCCCGCTCGATGTCTGCGACATCAGACAATCCTTCAGTGACCCAGTGACCCAGGTACTTAAATTTGTCTACTCTCTTCAAACGAGTCCCACAAAGCTTAACCGGTTGCATACTGTAGCTTTTGCTACCAGCTTTAAATTGTAAAACCTCGCTTTTAGAAGCGTTGTACCTGAGCCCATGGGTCTCAGCGTATGTTTCACAAATTCCTACCAGTTTTATTAGACCCCCCATCGAGGGGCTCAGCAACACCATATCATCAGCATAGCTTAAATTGTTCACGCACACGTCTTCTATGTGACATCCGACATGGCTGCTGCTGAGCTCCTCAATAAGGCCATTTATATACAAATTAAATAATTTAGGCGAGCTCATACCTCCCTGTCTAACCCCGCATGGCATAACGTAATCATTGGAGAAAGCACCTGCCCACTTGACACTATTCCTTTGATTGCCATACCAATGCCTGAACAATGAGGTGATTTCGTGCGGTACGTTTGTATCACTGCAGAGCTTTCTCCATAGCAGATCATACGAGACCGTGTCGAAAGCCTTCGACAAATCCAAAAAACAGGCGAACACAGGCGTCTCACGTGATGTGTAGTAATGGACAGTCTGCTTGAGACAAAGGATAGCGCTTTCAGTAGATAAACCCGGCCTAAATCCGAATTGAGCATCATTAACATCGATCTTTTGCCCCAAAATATCATCAAGCAGACTATCCAGCACCTTCGCTACAACAGTAGCAAGCGATATTGGCCTGTAATTGGAAATGTCAGAGGCATCTCCCGTTTTATTTTTCACAATAGGAACAACTAATGTATACATAAGCTCATCGGGCAAATAACTGTGACTAATACATAAATTGAAGAACATCGATAAAACCCTTGGAAGATGCACACCCGCATATTTGAGATGCTCAATGCTGAGACCGTCATGTCCGGGAGACTTTCCTCTCTGCATTTTACTAATTTTACTAGCAATTTGCTTTGCCGTAAACCTTACGGACGGACTTTTGCCTTCAACCTCAGCATCGAGCACCCCAGCCGTCGATAGTGGAGACTCTACTTTAAAATACCGCTGGAAAGCATTCGCGATATCAGTCGGCTCATGATTGCCGGCGACGCTCACCGGGAGACCCGACCTAGGATTCAACTTGCCGGTATTTTTCCAAAACCTACCAAAATCCTTTACAGAATGGTTTTTCGCAAGGATGTCCATTTTTATACTTTGCTCATGAGTTTGACAGAATTTCAACTTGGATTTAAAAATCTTTTTAGTCTCAAACATCTTATCATAAACAGAGCCTGTCATAGGTTTACCGAGCGACACCCACCACTGAAACCAGAGCCGAGCCTCCCGGTGAGCCTCCCCGACGTACAAATTCCAGCCCACTACACGTCTGTGGTTCCCACCACCGCGCTTATGCGATTCAACAGCGGCAGACTTAAGAACCGTTATTAAATTACGGAAAAAAACTTAATGAAGCGTATAGGTTTTGTGTAATGTAAGTTAGTCTATAGCTAATTTTTAAAGATGAAATTAGAAACCGATTTAATTTTTGGCTGAAAATTAAACCTCCTTAGTCAGAAATGATGTACGAAAGAGTTGCAAATTTTAAAAAGAAAGTCATTACTCCCTAGGGATGACAAACTCGCCATAATTCCCGCGGGAACAATTTAGGCCATTGTCCTTCTGTATACAGGCATGGAATAACACCATTTACGAGCAAGTGTGATGAAATAGTACATTTCGATGCTAGTGCGGAAAGTATGTCATTACTTCACGAGTACCGAGATATCTGGCCACGAGCCGCAGGCGAGTGGCAAGACTCGGTACGAGTGAAGTAATGACATACCGCACGTGAATCGAACGACGTTTTTTAATACAGTTGCGAAAAAATGTGTATCTGTGTATATGTGTATGTCGGGTATCTGTGTATCTCTGCTCTTCCCCCGGACCTTTGAAGTGAGCTTAACGTGTGTGCACACACTGTCCGAAATTACCTAAAAATCAAATACTAGGAAAGCATAAACATTAGAAGTACCTACCTTACTTACAATCCGCTTTGTGTCGGGCGCGACCGCCCGGGCCGCCCGCCGCTGCGCCGCACCGCGCTACCCTCCTAATTACCGCTGCGCTCCTGGTACTTTATTTAAACATGCAAACCCTTGGTTGGATGCACGGCCTAGTTTATTTAGTATAGAGCCTAGTAGTGGCCTTGTTTATTTAGTAGGAAAAGTAAAAAGCACTAGTTCGAAAAAACCCAACTTTCCGCACGATATACAGCTACGAAAAGTATCACTTTTTGAGCAACTGTATTAAAAACTATGTACATCGCGTCTCAATATGTAGGTAGGTATAGTAATGTCAACTTTTCCGGACATTATTGAGAAAAACAGAATGGCTGTTGGCCATTAGTTAATATAGCGGGAAACTGTTTAAAAAAAAAAAACCCGCCGTTTGCAGTGCGAAAAAGAACATTGTGAAACGCTTCATAACGCTTCATGTCAACGTTGGGATCACACAATGCACTTTCTTGGATTACGGATAGCGATAATCGATAGTAGTACATTGTACTACGCGAGTAGAAAATCTACTATTATTACTACCTTACTAAAGTTTTTACAATTCGTTGTGGTTGGAGTTAAAACGTCATATTTAGTAAAAAATACCTCAGGATGTCCCGGTTATCCACGATTCAAGTAAATGCATTTAAGAGAAATGAATATACAGCGGACATCAAAGATCTCTAACTTAACATAAGGCATAATAGTAGTTTACGTGACGGTTGCGTAATGACAGGCATTACAACATGAGTGTGGTTTATGAAACGAGCCGCAAGGCGAGTTTCATAATAGATGACACGAGTGTTGTAATGCCAATTACGCAGAGTCGCGTACAATACTTTATCTACACACATATTATAAGTACTCTAAGATGGGTTCAGAAGCCGAAAGGCAAATGACCTGCATTGCTACCAGCGCTACCTGTAACATATCTAAGTACCTACCAATTTCACCAAACGATGTTAAATTTAATCAATGTTAATCAATTGTTGTCTACTTGGATAAGCAGAATTTTCATAAGTGGCACAATAAACTCAACAAAGAAATAAACTAAATGAAATCAAATTACGACTTACGATACGACGAATTGACAACAAAAATGGCGGCAAAAGAAACCTGTCATGTGTCACGAATATGAATGGTTTTTTTTTAAATCATATTATAGACATACCTACTAATAAAGTCCCTATTCTCATGTCGTTCGAAATTCAAATATCCTACGATATTGTACTAAAAAATATAACGAGTCGACGTTCCAATTGATCCTAGGATTGGACCTATTTAAATTGTGTTAATTTTGGAACATGTTCCAAATTTGAAACTCATAACCTTACCAAAATCTATACTGTTATAACCATTACAGTACAAATTTTACCTACTACCACAGACAAGAAACTTTTCATAGTAAAATTAGTTGCAATAATGCTGGTCATTTCCTACGGGTTTTGAACGCATAAAAGAGGACTTACGATATGTGCGTAGATAAAGTTAGATTGCGTGTGTACGGTAGAACATATTTGGTAGCAAGTGTACTATGGCCCAGAGCTGCTGTCGCTGGGCACGGCGCCGCCGGAGTCGCTGCGCTGCTACCTGGGCGCGGCGGCGCGCGGCGCGGCGCCCCCCGCCGCGCTGCACCTGCTGGACCTGCTGTGGAAGGTGCTGGAGAAGGCCGGCGACCACCTCGCCGCCGCCGACGTGCTCGAGGGACTCGCCACCAGCCCCGGGTACCATTACGATTATCTTTCTTCCATGTTTGTTTTACTTTTTAAAATATTGACTAAAAGGTTATCCTTTACGAACGGCGTTTAAATTGTATTTAAAAGTGTACCATAGTTTACTTGTTTACTTGTTTTCAACATAATTATGGGGATCATACTTTTTTCCGAAATAACTTCAAGGCGTGATAAATATTTTAATTTAAACACTAATTTGGTCACATTACGTGTATTGTATTTAAATTTTTGTTCTATTTAATGGTATATTTCAATTTCATACTCGAAGTCGTAATAGACCGGTACCAAGAATGGCGTCGTCATAGGGTCTAGGGGTTGAAAAATGAAAGTGGTTTGATTATAGCGTACTGTGAGATGCGGTAACAAGGTTTGTACGTGAATGTTAGTGAATAAATGAGTGTTTAATGTGCGAGAAAGAGCGAGGGTGAATGTGGGTTAATTGTTTTATAATTAATACATGATATAACTATAAAGTCCACTATTAGAATGTTGGCAAGTATAATTGGTGTAAACCGTTCTTGTTCAATAAATAAATAGCAAATGCGGTGTCATATGAAAGGGCTAAATCTGCACATTTCAAAACTATATTTAATTTAATTTGTGTGATGTAAGAGTTGGTGATTTCGCATGACGTTTGTGACCGTGCGGCAGGTCGGGGGCGACGCTGGCGCAGCGCATGGCGTGGCTGTCGTGCGGCGTGGTGTGCGTGCGCGGCGCGGGCGCGGGCGGCGGCGAGCTGCTGCGGCGCCTGGAGGAGGCCGGCGAGGTGGCGCGCGTGCAGGCCGCCGTGGCCGCCGCCGCCGCCGCGCTGCCGCGCCCGCACCGGCCCGCGCCGCCGCTGCTGCAGCGCTTGCACGACCAGCTGCTCGACATCACACAGGTAATGTGCGTGCGCGGCGCCTGGAGGAGGCCGGCGAGGTGGCGCGCGTGCAGGCCGCCGTGGCCGCCGCCGCCGCCGCGCTGCCGCGCCCGCACCGGCCCGCGCCGCCGCTGCTGCAGCGCTTGCACGACCAGCTGCTCGACATCACACAGGTAATGTGCGTGCGCGGCGCCTGGAGGAGGCCGGCGAGGTGGCGCGCGTGCAGGCCGCCGTGGCCGCCGCCGCCGCCGCGCTGCCGCGCCCGCACCGGCCCGCGCCGCCGCTGCTGCAGCGCTTGCACGACCAGCTGCTCGACATCACACAGGTAATGTGCGTGCGCGGCGCCTGGAGGAGGCCGGCGAGGTGGCGCGCGTGCAGGCCGCCGTGGCCGCCGCCGCCGCCGCGCTGCCGCGCCCGCACCGGCCCGCGCCGCCGCTGCTGCAGCGCTTGCACGACCAGCTGCTCGACATCACACAGGTAATGTGCGTGCGCGGCGCCTGGAGGAGGCCGGCGAGGTGGCGCGCGTGCAGGCCGCCGTGGCCGCCGCCGCCGCCGCGCTGCCGCGCCCGCACCGGCCCGCGCCGCCGCTGCTGCAGCGCTTGCACGACCAGCTGCTCGACATCACACAGGTAATGTGCGTGCGCGGCGCCTGGAGGAGGCCGGCGAGGTGGCGCGCGTGCAGGCCGCCGTGGCCGCCGCCGCCGCCGCGCTGCCGCGCCCGCACCGGCCCGCGCCGCCGCTGCTGCAGCGCTTGCACGACCAGCTGCTCGACATCACACAGGTAATGTGCGTGCGCGGCGCCTGGAGGAGGCCGGCGAGGTGGCGCGCGTGCAGGCCGCCGTGGCCGCCGCCGCCGCCGCGCTGCCGCGCCCGCACCGGCCCGCGCCGCCGCTGCTGCAGCGCTTGCACGACCAGCTGCTCGACATCACACAGGTAATGTGCGTGCGCGGCGCCTGGAGGAGGCCGGCGAGGTGGCGCGCGTGCAGGCCGCCGTGGCCGCCGCCGCCGCCGCGCTGCCGCGCCCGCACCGGCCCGCGCCGCCGCTGCTGCAGCGCTTGCACGACCAGCTGCTCGACATCACACAGGTAATGTGCGTGCGCGGCGCCTGGAGGAGGCCGGCGAGGTGGCGCGCGTGCAGGCCGCCGTGGCCGCCGCCGCCGCCGCGCTGCCGCGCCCGCACCGGCCCGCGCCGCCGCTGCTGCAGCGCTTGCACGACCAGCTGCTCGACATCACACAGGTAATGTGCGTGCGCGGCGCCTGGAGGAGGCCGGCGAGGTGGCGCGCGTGCAGGCCGCCGTGGCCGCCGCCGCCGCCGCGCTGCCGCGCCCGCACCGGCCCGCGCCGCCGCTGCTGCAGCGCTTGCACGACCAGCTGCTCGACATCACACAGGTAATGTGCGTGCGCGGCGCCTGGAGGAGGCCGGCGAGGTGGCGCGCGTGCAGGCCGCCGTGGCCGCCGCCGCCGCCGCGCTGCCGCGCCCGCACCGGCCCGCGCCGCCGCTGCTGCAGCGCTTGCACGACCAGCTGCTCGACATCACACAGGTAATGTGCGTGCGCGGCGCCTGGAGGAGGCCGGCGAGGTGGCGCGCGTGCAGGCCGCCGTGGCCGCCGCCGCCGCCGCGCTGCCGCGCCCGCACCGGCCCGCGCCGCCGCTGCTGCAGCGCTTGCACGACCAGCTGCTCGACATCACACAGGTAATGTGCGTGCGCGGCGCCTGGAGGAGGCCGGCGAGGTGGCGCGCGTGCAGGCCGCCGTGGCCGCCGCCGCCGCCGCGCTGCCGCGCCCGCACCGGCCCGCGCCGCCGCTGCTGCAGCGCTTGCACGACCAGCTGCTCGACATCACACAGGTAATGTGCGTGCGCGGCGCCTGGAGGAGGCCGGCGAGGTGGCGCGCGTGCAGGCCGCCGTGGCCGCCGCCGCCGCCGCGCTGCCGCGCCCGCACCGGCCCGCGCCGCCGCTGCTGCAGCGCTTGCACGACCAGCTGCTCGACATCACACAGGTAATGTGCGTGCGCGGCGCCTGGAGGAGGCCGGCGAGGTGGCGCGCGTGCAGGCCGCCGTGGCCGCCGCCGCCGCCGCGCTGCCGCGCCCGCACCGGCCCGCGCCGCCGCTGCTGCAGCGCTTGCACGACCAGCTGCTCGACATCACACAGGTAATGTGCGTGCGCGGCGCCTGGAGGAGGCCGGCGAGGTGGCGCGCGTGCAGGCCGCCGTGGCCGCCGCCGCCGCCGCGCTGCCGCGCCCGCACCGGCCCGCGCCGCCGCTGCTGCAGCGCTTGCACGACCAGCTGCTCGACATCACACAGGTAATGTGCGTGCGCGGCGCCTGGAGGAGGCCGGCGAGGTGGCGCGCGTGCAGGCCGCCGTGGCCGCCGCCGCCGCCGCGCTGCCGCGCCCGCACCGGCCCGCGCCGCCGCTGCTGCAGCGCTTGCACGACCAGCTGCTCGACATCACACAGGTAATGTGCGTGCGCGGCGCCTGGAGGAGGCCGGCGAGGTGGCGCGCGTGCAGGCCGCCGTGGCCGCCGCCGCCGCCGCGCTGCCGCGCCCGCACCGGCCCGCGCCGCCGCTGCTGCAGCGCTTGCACGACCAGCTGCTCGACATCACACAGGTAATGTGCGTGCGCGGCGCCTGGAGGAGGCCGGCGAGGTGGCGCGCGTGCAGGCCGCCGTGGCCGCCGCCGCCGCCGCGCTGCCGCGCCCGCACCGGCCCGCGCCGCCGCTGCTGCAGCGCTTGCACGACCAGCTGCTCGACATCACACAGGTAATGTGCGTGCGCGGCGCCTGGAGGAGGCCGGCGAGGTGGCGCGCGTGCAGGCCGCCGTGGCCGCCGCCGCCGCCGCGCTGCCGCGCCCGCACCGGCCCGCGCCGCCGCTGCTGCAGCGCTTGCACGACCAGCTGCTCGACATCACACAGGTAATGTGCGTGCGCGGCGCCTGGAGGAGGCCGGCGAGGTGGCGCGCGTGCAGGCCGCCGTGGCCGCCGCCGCCGCCGCGCTGCCGCGCCCGCACCGGCCCGCGCCGCCGCTGCTGCAGCGCTTGCACGACCAGCTGCTCGACATCACACAGGTAATGTGCGTGCGCGGCGCCTGGAGGAGGCCGGCGAGGTGGCGCGCGTGCAGGCCGCCGTGGCCGCCGCCGCCGCCGCGCTGCCGCGCCCGCACCGGCCCGCGCCGCCGCTGCTGCAGCGCTTGCACGACCAGCTGCTCGACATCACACAGATAATGTGCGTGCGCGGCGCCTGGAGGAGGCCGGCGAGGTGGCGCGCGTGCAGGCCGCCGTGGCCGCCGCCGCCGCCGCGCTGCCGCGCCCGCACCGGCCCGCGCCGCCGCTGCTGCAGCGCTTGCACGACCAGCTGCTCGACATCACACAGGTAATGTGCGTGCGCGGCGCCTGGAGGAGGCCGGCGAGGTGGCGCGCGTGCAGGCCGCCGTGGCCGCCGCCGCCGCCGCGCTGCCGCGCCCGCACCGGCCCGCGCCGCCGCTGCTGCAGCGCTTGCACGACCAGCTGCTCGACATCACACAGGTAATGTGCGTGCGCGGCGCCTGGAGGAGGCCGGCGAGGTGGCGCGCGTGCAGGCCGCCGTGGCCGCCGCCGCCGCCGCGCTGCCGCGCCCGCACCGGCCCGCGCCGCCGCTGCTGCAGCGCTTGCACGACCAGCTGCTCGACATCACACAGGTAATGTGCGTGCGCGGCGCCTGGAGGAGGCCGGCGAGGTGGCGCGCGTGCAGGCCGCCGTGGCCGCCGCCGCCGCCGCGCTGCCGCGCCCTCACCGGCCCGCGCCGCCGCTGCTGCAGCGCTTGCACGACCAGCTGCTCGACATCACACAGGTAATGTGCGTGCGCGGCGCCTGGAGGAGGCCGGCGAGGTGGCGCGCGTGCAGGCCGCCGTGGCCGCCGCCGCCGCCGCGCTGCCGCGCCCGCACCGGCCCGCGCCGCCGCTGCTGCAGCGCTTGCACGACCAGCTGCTCGACATCACACAGGTAATGTGCGTGCGCGGCGCCTGGAGGAGGCCGGCGAGGTGGCGCGCGTGCAGGCCGCCGTGGCCGCCGCCGCCGCCGCGCTGCCGCGCCCGCACCGGCCCGCGCCGCCGCTGCTGCAGCGCTTGCACGACCAGCTGCTCGACATCACACAGGTAATGTGCGTGCGCGGCGCCTGGAGGAGGCCGGCGAGGTGGCGCGCGTGCAGGCCGCCGTGGCCGCCGCCGCCGCCGCGCTGCCGCGCCCGCACCGGCCCGCGCCGCCGCTGCTGCAGCGCTTGCACGACCAGCTGCTCGACATCACACAGGTAATGTGCGTGCGCGGCGCCTGGAGGAGGCCGGCGAGGTGGCGCGCGTGCAGGCCGCCGTGGCCGCCGCCGCCGCCGCGCTGCCGCGCCCGCACCGGCCCGCGCCGCCGCTGCTGCAGCGCTTGCACGACCAGCTGCTCGACATCACACAGGTAATGTGCGTGCGCGGCGCCTGGAGGAGGCCGGCGAGGTGGCGCGCGTGCAGGCCGCCGTGGCCGCCGCCGCCGCCGCGCTGCCGCGCCCGCACCGGCCCGCGCCGCCGCTGCTGCAGCGCTTGCACGACCAGCTGCTCGACATCACACAGGTAATGTGCGTGCGCGGCGCCTGGAGGAGGCCGGCGAGGTGGCGCGCGTGCAGGCCGCCGTGGCCGCCGCCGCCGCCGCGCTGCCGCGCCCGCACCGGCCCGCGCCGCCGCTGCTGCAGCGCTTGCACGACCAGCTGCTCGACATCACACAGGTAATGTGCGTGCGCGGTGCGGGCGCGGGCGGCGGTGAGCTGCTGCGGCGCCTGGAGGAGGCCGGCGAGGTGGCAGAAACAAGGCTCTTATATGATATATTCCCGACGCCACACGACTAATAACGAATGCCGACATTAAATCACGAAAATCCACGTCCGATCAGCATTCTTCAATCTCATCTCAGTCTTAATTGGTCGATACAAAAGGGTTACGTTTAAACAACATCCACTATTGATTCATTCTGAACTCAGTCTTTATTGGTCGTTAGTCGTTACAAGGGTTTCTATGGTCACAGAATTGTCGTGGTAGTTTCTATAGTTCAATATGACATATTCAACAATAATTATTAGTTAACTCAAAAGACCCTTTTACAATTAACGTAGATAAAACATTTAATTGCTTCGTTCTAAAAAACTTTATTTTGAATATTTAAAAACGTAATCTACCACGTTGTTTCTATGGATGTATCTAGTAATACGGCGAAGTTAACCCAAATCAACAAAAACACCATCCCACTATGGGTATCTGAAATGCTTAAATTTCTAGTAGTACCTACTTATCAATAAAATTTACAAAGGCGTTAATATTGACGATAAATTTCTTGTTCCTCAGCTGTACGAGGAGTATGCGGACCGCTATAACCTGTGGGAATGCAAATTGGCCATCGTGCAGTGCTCAGGGCACAACGATGACTTGCTGGTGGAGAACATCTGGAGCAACATCCTGGCCGAAGCCGAGGCGGCGGCGCGCACGCTGCCCTCGCCCGACGACCGCTTGGCCAGTGTGCTGAGCAAGCTCTCCATGCTCGGCCGCGAGTACGTCGATACTGGACACTGCTTCCCGCTCTGTGAGTCTCACTACACAATATCTAGGGTAAATGGTCAATAACTGCCCACTCAGGAAATTGTCTGTTGTATATGCGCATAATTATACTTACAAGATACCCGTGCGGTGTCTACCGCGTTTATTTATTTTTTATTTTTTATTTTTTGATCCCAGTTATATGAGTGTTTCTGTATTACACGTTTATTCGGTAACCAGAATTTATTACAATTATAGCGTTTATTAAGATAATGCAAACAATCAATTTCGTAGTTTAAAATAAATTACTGGCCAAACACAGACGGACGTATATAGCGACTTTATTATATACCGTATAGAAATAGAGTAGAGAAGATAATAAATATATTTTACCCATATTGGCAATTGTGCATAATATATTCATATTGATATTATTTATTGGTACACCGTGTTTTTTATTTATAGCCGATAATTTTAAAAGAACTTTGTCAAATAAAGTTAATTTCTCAAAGATATTAAGATGATAACACATACTGTTTTAATGATATACAATTATTAAATTTAATATATATTATGTATTCCCGACGCCACACGACTGACAACGAATGCCGACATTAAAAAAGTCATTTTTGACACTAATTACTAGTTAACTCAAAAGGCTCTTTTACAATGAGTGTAGATTTTAATTAATGTAGACAGCATTTAATTACCTTGTTCTAAAACGTTTTTTTTTGTTGCAATATGTACCTAGTAATATGCCGGTTAACGGAAAAGAAAAAAAAACTCGGTGTATACATTAAATGTCCGTTAGAATTAGTTCATTACACCAGACGTATATTGTCGTATACGACATTCGGAACATTTTCAATGCTGTAAAGTTTTTGTCCTATATGCATGATTTTTTATTTATTGGTAATGGGTTTGCTCTCGAGTAAATCTTGCCCTTGGTGGACCAATATTTTTGTTTTTTGTTAGCTTGAACGGGCAGAATGGATCTCGCCCGATGGCAATAAATGAGGTGTCAGATTTGTATCTGTAGGGTTTTGAGCAAATGAAGAATTATATTGTATTAGAATATTAAGTTTTATTGAACTAATAAATAGCATGCGTACGTACAAGTTATCAGAGTTGAAAAGGGGAGAGAGGCGCCCCCGGTGACACAAAAGTAAAACTACTCGAATTGCGTTCCATTTCTTTCACCCACCTCTGAACGCAATCCCATTTCTAATACACAATACAAATGCTTATCTGCAGTGGTACCCTTCGTTAATATGTCAGAAACATTTTCTGTACCCTTTACATAACTAAACTTTAACTTTAAATTATTTACATGTTCTTTCAAAAAATGAAACCTTATGTCTATATGCTTGGACCTAGGCAGGTAACAATCATTTGCAGTGAGTTTGATGGCACTTTGGTTGTCGCTGTGGATGACTAGAGGGTTATCATTTCGTCCGCCAAGCTCTCCTTGTAGTTGCTGCAGCCACAGCGCTTCCTGTGCTGCTGCTGACATGGCCATATACTCCGCTTCCGCTGTGGAGAGGGCCACGGTCTGTTGTTTGCGAGAGCCCCATGAAACTGCGCCTCCCTGCAAAATAAAAATATATCCCGTGCACGATTTACGGTCACGGATGTCACTCGCCCAATCTGCATCATAATAGCCTGTGATCACATCTTGACCATTCTTGGTATATACTAATTTATAATGTTTAGTACCATGTAGGTACCTCAGTACTCTTTTAACAGCAGCCCAATGTTTACTCTTAGGTTCCTTATTATATCTGCTAAGGGCATTTACAGCAAAGGAAATATCTGGCCTCGTTCCTTGAGCAACATACAATAAACAGCCTATGGCATGCTGATAAGGGCAATCATATGGATCTTCATTGTTGTCTTCAAATTTCAATCCAACTTCTATAGGTGTTCTTACTGGCTTGCAATTTGTCATATTGAATCTTGTTAGTATTTCATTAATGTATTTTTCCTGGTCCAACATAATTGTATCTTTAATTCTATTTATATTCAATCCCACACATTGCTTTGCCTGACCAAGATCTTTCATATTTAATTTATGACTTAGTTCTCTCTTTATTACTTCAGTAGTCGCTGTTAGCGAGCTGAATATTATTATGTCATCGACCCATACTGCAATATAAATTTTTCTACTAATATCATAATAAACACAGGGGTCGGTCTTTGATTGCTCGATTCCCATTTCTTTCAAGACTTTGCTTAACTTAGTATTCCATAGCCTGCTCGCCTGTTTGAGCCCATAGATAGACTTAAGCAAGTGACATACCTGCTTTCCTTCATTATACATCTCTGGTTGTACCATATATATGTCGGTATCTATATTTCCCTGCAGAAATGCCGATACAGCATCCATTTGGTCAATCTGTAGATTTCTCTGTGCTGCTAACGCAAACAAATAGCGAATAGAGGTGTACCTTACCACTGGTGAATAGACTTCTTGATAATCTATACCTCTCCTTTGAGCAAAGCCTTTTATGACAAGTCTTGCCTTGTATTTACTAATATTTCCCTGTTGATCAGTTTTAATTTTAAATACCCATTTGCTTGCTAAAGCCTTTTTGTCTGCAGGTAGGTCAACCAGCTGCCATGTTTGGTTTTCCATCAAAGAATTATATTCGTCATCCATCGCCTTTTTCCATTCATCAGCTTGTGGGGATGACAGAGCTTCCTCTACACTTTGTGGATCTGAAACACTTGTATAAAAGCATAGTAGTCCCTTTTTATCTTGGTTATTTCTATTACGAGGCCTTAGTGTGATATTACTTATAAGTGGGTCCTGCGATGGTTGTCTCGAAGGTCGGTAACTTTCTTCAAGATCATCTGTTTCAGTTTCATACTCACTAGAGTTTTCATCTTCGGCTCCTTTCAAGATAGGCTTTATATCTGAACCACTTGGCTGAGGAGAGATGATTTCTTCCTTTAGCTGGTTACCTAGTTCTGTGCAGGCATTACCTCCCAACTTGACTGTTTCTTTCTCGGTAGGATTGACTGAGACTGAACATTCATTAGACTGACATATATTTTCAAAGAAAATAACATCTCTGCTCTTCGTAACCTGGTGAGTCAATGGGTTCATAATACGATAACCTTTTGTGTTTTCACAATAACCAACAAAGATCATAGCTGTTGATTTTCTGTCCCACTTTAAACGTTTTTCTTTTGGTATATGAACCATTGCCTTTGAACCAAATATCCTCATATGGTCCAGTCTGGGTTCCTTGCCTGTCCACAGTTTATATGGTGTGGTATCTAGTGCTTTATGTGGTGATCTATTAATAATATATGCAGCTGTGGCTACAGCTTCAGCCCATATCGGTTTATTTAAGTTAGCATAAAATATCATACACCTAGCCTTTTCTACTAGAGTCCTATTCATTCTTTCAGCAAGACCATTTTGCTGAGGGGTGTAAGGGGTGTCTGATGTGTTATCCCACAACTAGTCAAATATTTCTCAAAAGTGGAGTTACAATACTCCTTACCATTATCTGTTCTTATGACTTTAATTTTATAATTTAATTGATTCTCTACTTTCTTCTTATAGTCCTTGAAAACTTCTACTATATTCTGTTTATCTTTGAGAAAATAGATATGAACCATTCTAGTATGATCATCAATGAAAGAAATAAAATATCTCATACCTCCATATGACGCTTTCTCCATTGGCCCACATAAGTCGGAGTGTATCATTTCCAATGGCCTTGTTGCTCTAGAGCCTGCTTGCTTGAAAGGCAACCTTGTTTGTTTTCCTTCACAACAAGTAGAGCACTGAATTACTTTCTGTGGATCCAGCGACAGCGTAACCCCCTCAGCACAATCCGGCAATTTCTTTAAAGCTGAAATATTCAAATGGCCCATCCGTAAATGCCATAAATTAATATCATTCTGGTTTACTTTACTAGACACCAAGTGTGCAGTTTCATCATCATTTGTATAGGTGTCTAAAACATACAGTTTATTTATTAAAGTAGCTGAGCACAATAAGTCTCCATTGGCATTCTTTATATCACAGCCTTTTTCACTGAATAACACCTTATAACCGCTCTTTGTTATTGTGCTTACTGACAACAAATTTGCTGCTAATCCAGGTATATAAAGAACATTACTCACTTGAATTTTTTCATGTTGTGAAATATGAATACTGATATCTCCAACACATTCGACAGACAATGGCTCACTGTTTGCCACTGTGATAGTTTTTACTGTTGGCTCACGAACATTGCACATCCATTCTTTATTGCTACACATGTGCATGGAGGCGCCCGAGTCAATGTACCAATTCTTATTGCTTTCACCTGAAAAAGCTGAAAAAGCTGCAATATAACTTTCTTGCTTATTATTGTCTTTGTTCATTGCTTTCTTTGGATGTTTACAGAACTTTCCTAGGTGTCCATAACCATTACAATTATAGCATCGGGGACCCTTATTCCTGACAGGTGGCTTTGACTTATGTTGATAATTATGATTCTTCTTGAAATTCGAATAAAATGCACTGCCCGAGTCTTCAGTCTTCACTTCTTGAAGCAGCTTGGTTTTTACAAAATCTGCAGTGATTTTTGCGCCTGAGTTCTCTAACCCCATTATCATAGGTTTATACTCGTCAGATAATCCAGCCAGCATTAATGTGCCAAGCCACTCATCATTCACTTCGAAACCAATGCTTCTCAATTTGTGTGCAGCACTCATTAACCTGCTCACATAGTCTTCTATACCGGCGCTGGATTGAAGTGAAGTATTAATCAGTTCCTTCAGCAAACCCACTTTTCTTGTTAGCCCGTTGTCATCAAAGGCTTTATGTAGATTGTCCCATACTTGCTTAGCAGTTTTACACTCCTGAACATGAACGTAGTTTTGAGTGTTAATTAACAAAATAAGTTTAGATTTGGCCTTCACGTCTTTCACTGGGTCAACTGTTTTTCCTTCAACAATTTCTATGCAGCCCCATAAATCTTCATGCTCCAGATATGTTTTTACACCGAATTTCCACGTTGTGAAATTATCTCGGCCATTTAACTTCTCGATATTAAACATATTTGAGCCCGCCATCATGGAAATCACGGCCACGCCGGTCGCCGCCGGCAATATAACCAAACTTGCACTTTTCGGTAAAACTTCGGAATTCTTATTTCTGTATTCTTATTTTGCAACCACGCTCTGCTACCATGTAGGGTTTTGAGCAAATGAAGAATTATATTGTATTAGAATATTAAGTTTTATTGAACTAATAAATAGCATGCGTACGTACAAGTTATCAGAGTTGAAAAGGGGAGAGAGGCGCCCCCGGTGACACAAAAGTAAAACTACTCGAATTGCGTTCCATTTCTTTCAGTATCTGTGCGTCGCATGCGTCAAATTTCCCTGGATGCAACGATATTGCGAATACGATAACGATACGAATGACGAATGAATCGTATTAGCAATTACGATTAAAAATGCGATAACAAAGGGGATAGCATGATTGAGAAAAATGAATAGTTTACAATCTGACGGTTGATCAAATTTTTATTATTGTTATGCTGTCCCGTAGATATGATAGAGATAGAGTTTCTTAGAAATAATGTTATAATAATGATATACTTACCTCTAGCACACTCCGAAAAAAGTCATAAAATAATGGGTTTATAATTTTGACCTTTTTTAAAGCGTGACCCAGGAGACTACGTCAGTTGATTGACCCCTAAATGCCATAATTGTGATTCCGATTGTTCCGATTGTACAGTACTGATTGGACAAATTACACTGTTTTTTTTTAAAATAGTTAATGATTGCTTGTCACTGGTAAATGTCATGTAACGTGTATGTGAAGAACGTAAAAATTATGCAATGTAACTGTCGTTAATGTAGGCAGCTGAGCTTCTTTAATATAACATTAAATTGAAATTTCAAGAACACTTAGATATCTTAATACTTTTTACTATACGGATTATCTTCATTAAAACTAAGATAACCTGGTTTACGACTATCGGCATCGGTATCGTTGCCTCCCTAGTCAAACGGTAAACTATTTAAAATGAACAATGTTATGTAGTCTGAATTTAAAGTTATATAAGTACTTATATGTAATAATGTTTAGGCTTATTTACGTTAGTATGACCAAATGGTTTACTAATTCCTATTATATATTTTTTCAGATTTTATTGTCCGTTCGTTAGAAATATTAGCCTGCAAACTTCAGGCAGACCAAGGCATGGTCTTTAGAACCATTTTGAACATTGGAGTATCAATGGAGCAAGTTCTGGATATCTATATAAAGTAAGTTTCATTACTTCCTTAAAATCTTTTTGTTTTAGATTATTGTGAAACTTGTTATTGTGAGTGACGACCTCGTCAGGATCGCGGGACCGCGGTGGATGCGAAAAGCACAAGACCGGTCTGAGTGGAAAGCCTTGGGGGAGGCGTATGTCCAGCAGTGGATGTCTTTCGGCTGACATGACATGATTGTGAAACTTTATAACAAAATAATATGACTATCATATAGTTTCAGAAAGAATAATAGTACATTGTGCATCAAGGGTAGTATGAAGGGAATTACTAACGAGAGTGTTAGAAGCCCGACGCCGAAGGCGGAGGGCTTTTAATGACTCGAGTTAGTAATCCCCTTACTGCCTGTGATACACACAATGGTTTTCATCACATTTGCGAGGAAAAAAACAAAGAGAAAACACTTTAACTCTGCAAAATATAAAGAAATAACTTTTGACGGACGGGAACGTCAATGGAAACGATTTTTTTTTTGTGACCACAGACACTGCGTTTAGTTTCGACCTGGATTCGAGCCAGATTTAGCCAATTTGATAAAAATGTATAATTACTAAAATTAATGATAAATGTTGATATAAACTTGAAATAGGTATAAAAATAATGAAGTTTAATGAAGCATATAGGTTTTGTGTAATGTAAGTTAGTCTATAGCTAATTTTTAAAGATGAAATTAGAAACCGATTTAATTTTTGGCTGAAAATTAAACCTCCTTAGTCAGAAATTATGTACGAAAGAGTTGCAAATTTTAAAAAGAAAGTCATTACTCCCTAGGGATGACAAACTCGCCATAATTCCCGCGGGAACAATTTAGGCCATTGTCCTTCTGTATACAGGCATGGAATAACACCATTTACGAGCAAGTGTGATGAAAAAATACATGTTTTGACTGGCTAACATCAGTTATCTAGTATCAGTTTTAGTCTCGTCAGAAATACATTTCTCTATGCGTTGACGTGCTTCGAGGCCATCTTACTGAAAATCAGTTCATTAATATGGTCCCTGCGCATCAGCTGTGCTGAGCTTAGTTGTTGTTGTGTACGGTCACGAACGCTAATTTTTGACCCATTCCAAGAAAATATGCTTTAAGTCATCAAGGTCATTAGAGATGTCAAGGCTTTTGTAACTTTTAGGAAACTGAACCTTATTGTTGTAGATTGTCAGATTTACTGGTCCTAAGGTGGGTACCAAAGGACATGGCTCGTTTTACTATGGCGCTATGCCACAGAATGTACAGCTATCGTTTATATGGCAAATTAAAGCGAGAAACAAGTACTTTACAAATATATTTATCAATAAAATTTAACATATAAAGCAGATACCTATTTCCTTAAAGTCCTAGCGAAAGGTACAGAGTGGTAGCAGTCATATTAGGTCTGTCCTTTTCGTTGTTTAGTACTTTGTCGTCAGTTTTAAGAATTTGTAATACGCCCTTGAGGGATATGAAAGTATGTAAAGTCATGTATGCAATAAAAAATAAAAATAGAATAAAAAAATATTTAAAATAATAACCGTGCATTATATGCCATAACTGAAATGGTTTAAAATTCACCTTTATAGGGTTCTGCACAAAAAAATAAAAAACGGTATCCTTATAAGATCACTCGTGCATCTGTCCGTCCGTCTGTCACAGTAAATTCAGTAAATGGATGACCCAAACACAGATGTGTAAACTAAATATTATTATTTTTTAAATAAGGGTCATTTTTGTGGGACAATTAGGAAATTTAAAAAAAAAAGTGCAAACATTACTGTATCATAATATCAAATTAATAGAGGTTATGAGGATCTTAATTTTATTTTTGATATTATTATAAAATCAATACTTTTGATTTTATTCATCGAAGAAGACGAAAATTGACCATTCCCTGATCTTCGACACTACTGAGCCTAAAATTTGAATGAATCTGTTCTGAATTATGAATTATTTAATGACTTTTCACACATGTTCCCTGTGTGTCCTTGTACAAGCTGGGGCACAATCGGGCCATGTCGTTGTCAGCTGTGGAGTGTAGAATGTGCGTGGTCGCAGGCTGGTGAGCGTGAACGAGCGCGTGTGGCTGGGCTGCGGCGACGAGACGCACGTGTGCGGCGCGGCGGCGCGCCTGCTGGAGGCGGCGCGCGCCGAGCTGGCGCCGCTGGCCGCGCCGCTGCGGCGCCGCGCGCTCGCGCGCTGCAAGGACCTGCACGAGGCCGCCGTCTCCTCCCTACAGGTGCCACCCGCTCACTCCTTATACGATCCTTCAACTTTCACTTTGCCGCAAGAACTGGTTCTCTTAAACCTTTTCAACGCCATGACAAATACAAAATACGTCATTGACAGCGTAAAACCAGGGTAAAATACCTAAATACTGGCCTCTTAAATACCAGTCACTGGCACCTAGTGATTGTTGAATTATCCGATCGGCCCTATTACCTTACGTTAAAATTGCCTTGCCTGGGTGTTTCGCTTGCGTGGTCACTTTTGGTAACCATGATGGAAATATCCGTTGTTGGCGTTGAACCAGTAGTTCAGATATATTCGTCAATGGGCATGAAAAGATTAAAACGTTTCATTGTAACGAGGCAAGAAGAAGAGGATTAGATGGAAGTGAATTGAAATGTGTATGGCAAAACTTCAATTCCTTGCGTTGCGTTGCGTTGTCGTAGCGCTTTTCATTGGGTATGTTGGCGTCCTTGCCAGCATACCCACTGAAAAGCGCTACGACAACGCAAGACGAGAACTGTAATATTTAATGGTGTAACATTAATCCGCATTGTACACTTCCTTTTCAAAGAAAATAATTCTAGTGCAGTTTAAACCCTGTCTAACTCGAAGTCGTCATTTCATGTTACTACTACATTTTATAGTTCTCAGTAGACACGTTTTACCTGAAGATAAGATGACTTAGCGATTTCCAAAACCCCATTGATTTTACTAAAAACTGCTCTTACGTGTTGGATATATCTTAGCGTGTCGATGGCGTGTTAGATGTGAGCTGAACAAATATTCTATATATATTATTTTTGTAAGATCGTCCCCTGATATTTATTTATTCTGCCACGCCAAACACATGGCTAGTGGCGTCATATAACATATTTTGTCTTATTAGAGGTATTTTATCCCCAGGCCCGCCCGAACACGCAACGTCTCATCGACAGACTTACCAACGCGCAGGGGCACCTGGACCGAATGGATTAAAACGAACGTGATAATTTAGGTATTCCAATTTTAGGATTTAAGGCTATTAGGTATTTAATTATACATGATAATACGCCGTTCATAATACATTTGACATTCAATAGACTGCACTTATATGTCTCCTCTTTTACCAATTAATATTAATTTATGTGACTGTACATAATGAAGGGCATTTAATACGAGTGTGGGTTTTTGAAACGAGCCGAAGGTATTATGTACAGTTACATACACTACTTTATCTGCCCACATATCATAAGCCTTATGACCGGCATCGCGGCGTTGTTCAGGGCCACTAACAGTTAATTATTTTATTACGTTAGTTGCTTTGTCACGGATTTCAGGAGGCGTCTATCTATATCATAATGATCGCTCATTTTATGGTTTAAATTCAACAAATCAATCAATTTTACTAAACAAGTTTTAACCGGTAATGGCGATTATGAAAAAATTGAAACGTGGCAGCTGTCATAGTTTTTTTTTTATTCAGAGCCAAACTAGATCCAGCTGCAACTATCATATAGTTCGATATCTTACTTACGTGCGTGTTTGACATTTGTCAAATTTGAATGCAAATTGACAGTTCATTTCGAACTAAACGTCAACTAACGTCAAACGTAAAATCAAATTTCTTTGCTTTTCAGAGATATTCAAAATTTAAATGAAAGACTATTATCGAAATCGATGTTACTATTTAGCAATAATAGCATTTTTACAGATAAGAAATCTGTTATAACGAAACGGTCTATTTTTATGGTGGTCATAATGTGCGGTTCTTGAACTCTTCATGGAGGGTTTATGATATTTGGATAGATAAAAATATTTATTAGGACTCGTTTTGTTATAAAAAATAAACACAGTGATTGACATTTACTTTATTTTCATACTTTACATTTTCGTTGATTGTTATAAAGCTATAAAATTTTATAAATATTGTTTTAAACTTATTCATAACATTTCACATCTCCGAAGTACAATTCCTATTATTATTCTAATGGCAGTGATGAAATTATCGCCTTATTTCCCTCATTAAATGATTAATTGAACAACAGGAAAAGTGTTACTTTAACCATAAAATGTATCATGTCAATAAGTTAGTATATTTGAATCATGTGCATGTTAAATAAGAAAAAATGTGATGTGATTCTATGTCCGGTAGAACACTTTGCAGATGATTTCTATTTTTTGTAAAATAAAAGATATGCATTACAATGAGTGTTTCATACAAACTACAGCCCCTGACATAAACTCAACATGCTACATTAGATCTAAAATTTGGTAGATTCACAGCTCATTATAACGTAACGCATATCTCACAGTCTAGATTCCCTGGGACTAGAAAAACTTTGGAAGGTCGTTAAGACGGCAGGCGTTCGCAGCGACTCCTTTAAATAATGGAATGGGTGTTAGTAAGTGAGACAGTGAATCGTAAGTTAAGACGAGTCATCGAAAGGGTTAGTGTTTACCTGGCGGCCGTCGTCGTCGGGGTAGGAGTAGACGCCGCCGCCCGCGGCCGGGAGCCCCACCGTGTTCATGGGGGACACGATCATGTTGCTATACTGCTGCTGAGCTTGTTGCTGCTTGGAGCTCTCTCTCTTAGTAGAGTTCTTCCTGATGGTGGTGTAGGTGGGCTTGGGCACGTCTCGAATCCGGGTGCCGGCGCGGTACGACCCGAACTCGTCCGGCGGCGGCGGCAGCGAGAACCCGTCCGACGTCTGAGTTATCACGGACGCCTCGTCGCTTATCTCTTTTGTTGGTTTGTGTCGCATTTTTCTAGGCATCGTGTGGAATGTGCTCGTCTGAAATAGATGAATTAATTTAATACACTTTATTATAATTGTTAATGTGCAAAAAGAATCGTTTTGGTTACCCTTATCGGATCGTAAGTCAATTCAGGTGATAATTGTGTGGCTAGGGGTTCGCAGAAATTGTCTATCTCCCTTCTCCTGTGAATGTTCTGCATGGAGTGTACTCTGCAGCTGGGGCTGTGCCGCAGCAGGTCGCTATGCTTGTGGCTGCTGTCGTGGTCGGCGAAGTCGTGCAGGTACCGCGCCGAGTGGAACGAGCTAGTTCGTCTCACGTCGAAGTTCTTCGACGGGTACCTCGCCATGGCTCTACGGAATGATTCGGTGCGTCTGACGTTGAATTCGCTGTCGTCGCTGTCGTTACAGTTGGTTTCTAGCAAAAAAGAGCACATATATGTATAGTTTTAAACGAATACTTTAATTGCGATAGTCGCTTTGTCTGTCTGACGCTTTCACGGCTACTTTGCTATGCCGATTTTGATGAAATTTGGTATGGAGATAGCTTGAACCCCGGAGGACATAATATAATTGTCACCTAGGATTTTCGGACAGTCTACGATGTCCAAAATGGATAATGTAACTGTTGCTTATTTGGTGAATTACCAAGCGAAAAACATATCGTGCAAATTGCGGCAGACGTGTCGTTCATAAAATAGATTGGTATGTGCGTGTACCTGCGGTGTTGTAGCCGCGCGGAGGCTGCGCGCGCAGCTCGAGGCGCGAGCCGGCGTCGCGTGCGCACAGCACCAGCCCGCACGCCACCAGTGCCACCACCAGCACGCCGCCGCACAGTGCCATCGACAACGTCTTGATGTCCACCACCACGTTTTTAGGCTCACTGTCTACTTTCGAAAACGGTAAACGCCAGTCAGGCAATGCCTAACACTCTTAGAGCATCCGAATAGGACACGAACTTCACCAGGCCGTTTATTCGATAAAAATATTTTATATCCAATTTTATTAATTTTATTTCATTTAGGTCATTTTAAAATTGTTTATAAATATAATGTATTATACATACTGGACTGAAATGTTGTCAGCCTACACATTAGCCAGAATTAATTAAATAAATAAATAAATATCAGGAGACAATCTCACACAAATTGACCTCACCCCAAACTAAGCTTTAGGCTTGTACTATGGTTACCAGATAAAGATAAACTTACTTATACATAGAGAAACACACAAAACACCCAACACTCAGGAACAAATACTCGCGCTTATCACACAAATATTTGCCCGTACCGGGGATTGAACTCGGACCGCTAGCTTCGTAGGCGGGGCCACTACCGACTAGGCTACCGCGAAATAAACTTATGATATTAAATTAGATATAAAATATTTTTATCGATTAAACGCCCGGTGAAGGTCGTTTCCTATTCAGATCTTAGACTATCACATTTTTGCTTCGTGAGAAATTAAACTCAAAAGACTAATAAAAAAAAACAAGTTTACAAATACTACGTACCAGCTAATTCGTCTACAATGCTATTCTTGTCGATTTCTACCAATTTACTGTCCCCTTTATCGTTTGATGCTATTATTTCGAATTTGTAATTTTCCTGCGCCAGCTCTTGTATCATGAATTTGGGTTCTAAATTTGTTATTGACACTAAAATCTCGTTTGTGTCTGCTGATTTTGCGATAAAGGTGAATTTCTGTAAAAAAATAAAATTTGTTTGAATGTCCATTTGACGATGCTTAGTATTTGCTTATAAAAAGAAAACTTTAGGGCAGTTATGTACCTGGGGTAAACCTCCATCGTGTCCCTTGTCGCAAGCAACGGTGATATCTTCGTTGGCTTTAACCGCCTTGCAGTTGGCGGGCGGGCGCGGCGCGGTCTGGTCTGTGATCAGGACGGTGCACGGCGTCGCCGGTAACTCGTTCCCGGTCACATTGTTTATCCCCCAACAGAAAATTGTACCTAATACAAAACACATTACGATCACAAACTTATACAAGTAGTGTAAATTGATGATGAACAAAATATAACAAGAGTAAGGGCCTGGCCATCACCGTGACACGGGCTGGTTAACGTGAAACGGCGCGGCGCCGTAGAAAGGCACGGTGCCGTGTAACAACGGCTTCAAGCTATTATTATTATTATTATATTTTAGCGACGCGGTGCCGTGATATGGCCAGGCCGATACCATTTACGAATGTATGCTTGTCAATAGGTCTGGCTAAGATGCAAACACTGCTAACGTTTCTATTGTCTATCGACTCTGAATGTATTTAGTTAACATAAGTGGTCGACGCGATCTGTCATCATCAAGTTACGTCAATGAACAGTTTCGTAACAGGGGGCCAGGGGGCAGGGCAACAATTAACAAAGAATTTGTCGATTTTCGAAAATCGATAACTTAGCGCTATGCATCTTGACTAGGCCCCCTGTTATTCTTGACAAATCGTTATAATACGACAGTAAATTAAACGTCTTACTATACGCAGTGTCGTTAGGGCGCGTGTATAAGAATGTCGAGGCATCGGTTTCGGTAGCATTCATTGGAATTTGGTTGTTAAAAATAGAGGGTTCCGCTTGTTCATTCATCACCACCCAGCCGTACTTGGCCGGCGCGGGGTTGGCTTTCACATTACACGTCACGTTTATAGGCTCGTTTGGGCCCAAACCGAACTCGGATATGGTTTCATCTTCGCAATAGGCGGGGTCTGTAAATTAAAAACATAATCATTTATAGAATACAAAGAAACATGCTATGCATCAATAAAAAATACAATCCATATATTATTGAAACCCGAAAAGGTTTATTAGACTGCTTAGGTACTTAGGTCCTGATCTACTTAAGAACCTTAAGGCATTCAAATACTGTCTGATGTACAGTCGAGTACAAAGATATGTATGCGATTTTGTACCTTAATCTATTCAAAGATGGTATAAAAGTGTTATGTATATACACTTCTTTACACCCGACAGAACCTAAAAAAAAATACTATTCGGGCCTTATCCTTAATTATTTCCTACAATATTGCAACCGTCAGCGTGAATGCAGCTTTTGGGCTGGCAAAAATTGCAAACCTTTTAAGGTAGATCGGGAAACCACCAAAAAAAATTACTTTAGGTATAACATACAAGTAACGTCGAGGACGAGGGGCTGACTGTAGCTGAGTTCCACTGTGTTCTCGGCGGCGCAGATGTACTCCCCCGCCTCCTCCTCCGTCACGCCGACCAGCTGCAGGGACTGGCAGAAGTTGGAGTCGTCGTTGCCTTCATTGTCAATGTGCATCAATATATCTTCCTGAAACAAATAATGCAAGTTTACGCTAAACACATAATGTAAATTTTGGATCGCGGGCAAGTATCTTTGGTTGGCACTTATTATGGCATTTAACTGTTTTCTATGCATCTGCCGCTGATGTTGCGTCTGGTTGAGTAAGGAAGAGGAAAACTTAAAGACATTTAACGTGTAATGGACAATGGGACATAATTACATATCTGACTGGTACGAACTTATGTTCGAGACCCAAATAATGAACTTTATTATATTATTGTAGAAGGTAAGGTACCTCGTGAAACCAATTGAACTTGTGCGCCGGCGGATTGGCCACGGCGGTGCAGTTCATAGTAACGTTGGATCCCTTGATGATGTGTAAGATACCGCCATCTACCTCGTTGTCAACGTTGATTTCAACTATTGGTGGATCTGTAAAGTGTCTGGTATTTAATATAGTATAATGGCTCAATTACATTGCTCCGGCCGCATCAGTTACATTATGCTTACAGTAGATTGCTGCTGGACGTACAGACGCCTTTTGGGGTCCATCTAGGTATACGGCCCTAAATTTAATGTTATCGACATTCCATATGTAATAATGATTTTATATTATGCTAACCTCAATGATTATTTATATACCTTATTACCTTGTAATAGATATTAACTTGTTTTTTTTAAATGTATTATTTTATTTTACGATTGAAAAAAATGACGTTCTGCTTAACTTTCTTGCGGCGCTTCTCCCAATGATGTGCTTGTCTGAAGCGCTAGTAGATTTACTCCATATAACCGATGTATAAAGAGCACCCATGTGGGCAATTTACTGAATAAATATTTTGGATTCATGTCAACTTTGGGGTTTTGGGGTTTTGGTTGTGGTTGTGTGCCGGGAGAGATCGCCCAAGGAACGGCGTTGAACCACCAATATCGGTAATATCCTCCGGAAACTTAGAGTACATACGTAGAACTCTAAACCGGCTGCCGTGCATTGAGAGATAGATGTCGATGAAGCGAATTAGCTGAGCTGCGACCTTTACAGTAGGTGCATATTCGTAATTTTAAATAATATTATATATAATATATAAAAAATGAATCCAGACTCGGGAACAAATTTTAAATGATTGGTACTAACAGACGACAGTGAGCGGGAGCGGCGACGCGCACTTGTACTGGTCGGCGCGCGCGTCGCGGCTGCGCGCGGGCACGCAGCAGGTGACGGCCGCCTCGTCCCAGCGCCGGTCCACGGTCAGCTCCACCTCGCTCACCACCAGACGCTGAGACGGCTCGTTCTGGATAGTGACAATACATCATCTTGACAAAGGAGGATTGTGTATTATGCTAGTTATGCACATAAACGTCCCTGAAGACATACTAAAATCAAACTCATTTTTGCAATCAGCATTCCGAAAACCTGTCAAATGAGTCGAATGGCGTTTTATTTTGGTAAGTTGGAAGATTTTTTTTTCCCAAATGTTAAGTTTTTTTCCCAACTCACAGTGACATTCTGCTCTAAGTTGTCGAGCTGTGCGTCCCCGATGCGCCAGAACACGGGCGGCGGCGGGCGCGCGCCTAGCACGCGGCACTGCAACGCCAGAGGCTCGTCGGCGCGCACGTGCCCGCCCTGCGCGCCCACGCTGCGCACCGATATCAGCGAGGGGGGTACTGGAAACAGAAATATCAGTCTACATAATCATCCTACTGTTGAACACTTAGACCTCTTGTGGGTACGCCGAAGGACGCGGTCGGTCTCGTCAGTAGGGACTCTGCCAGGCAAACACCAGTAAGGTGTACTTAAACATGCTAAAAAAACTTGCTCCTTGAAGAGGAGTCGATCTAATAAAAACTCGATGGATGTAATATTAGCCAAGCCATTATTGTGGAGTGTACATATAGTTGATGGTCACAAGTGAAGTTGATATAAATGTTGCACATCTCCGCCACTCACGGTGCATGTCGATGACGACGTCGACGGCGAGCGGCGGCACGGCGGCGGTGTTGTTGGCCAGGCAGCTGAGCACGCGGCCGTGGTCCTCGCGGCGCAGCGGCGGCGGCGCCACGTCGGCGCGCACGCGCTGCTGCGACAGCACCGCCGTCGCGCTCGGCAGCCGCCGCCCCTCCGACCACCACGACACCGACGCTTGCGGCTTACCTGAAACAAACCCCATTTCATATACGACTGTGTTTACTAAAAGGGACCATTTTACGGTTACAGTTGCCGGACTTACATGCACATTCATTTAATCAAGTTTAATGTACAAATGCATACCTACTACTAAAATATGGTCGGAAATTGTTACGATTGATCAACGTCGATCCCTGGCTTCAACGAGTCCTTATTTCTCATTTTTAAGTTTCTGTTTTAGGCACAGACTTGGGCGTGGAATGATCTATTTCTAAGTCTTGACCTACCTTCGTAAGCTATGCAGTTGAGATGCACGGTGTCGCCGATGTAGTAGGGCCCGATTTTCTTACTGGAGTTGGCGCCGGCGGAGGCCGTGACGGCCCGCTCGAGCGGCGCGTCGGCACGCACCACCCACAGCCGGTCCGGGGGCTCTGCGGAATACATATCTACAGCTATAGTCGCGCCGTTCTAAAGGGCCCGATTTGACATCCGTCAACTCAGTACAGTTGTTTTTGAGGCACAATACCACTACTCTGGGGCCCTAGACAAAATACTTAATTTTCGAAAAATGACAATTTAAGGGAATTAACAGAAGCGCTCGACGCTTACGACAATACTATTTTACATGCATCTTCTTGTCTAGGGCCACAGATAAACCCAACCAACCCAGCATTAGCTCAGCAATTCAGCAGGGAAAGGCTCCCAGCATCTTCGACACGGCGCAGTAAGCCTACCTTTGTAGTGTAGTGACCCTGCCTACGAAGCTAGCGATCCCGGGTTCGATTCCCCGTCAGGACAAATATGTGTGCGACGAGCACGACTATTTCTTTCAGAGTCTTGGGTTTTTTCTATATATACATATAGTTCCGTATAAGTATAACTAGAGCTTAGTTAGGGATTGGGTCAATTTGCGTGAGATTGTCTCCCCATGTTTTTTTTTAAATTTATTTAATCTCGTATTTGGGAACAAGATACCTTAGAAAAGTTAATTCAACCGCTCAAATGCGAGTTGTGCTACGATATTTACTTAATAAAATTCTCTAATCTGAATACTGCATGAACGGCGGAAGGGATTTGGATAAAATGATATAAAGACTACTTGCCTATCTAATTATTCGATCAGATACGAGGTTTATAAAGTAAAAAGACGATATGATACTTTCCGTCTAAGCAAACCTATTAGGTTCCGGGTAATTACAATCAACGAAGTCTACGCAGACCGTTACCTACCTACAGATTATGTTACATGAAATTGGTATAAAAACAAATGTTTGAATGTTATTTTGAGCTTAAAGAGTGATATACCCGTTTTTGATAACGTGATGGTTAACGTAAAATACTGTTCGTTTAAAATACTAGATACTAGTCTACACGAAATTGCATGTTTATTGCACCCTAATAAAATTAATCTCACTCCGCAAGATCATTAACCGACACTCTCCACATTCAATTGTTTGTGCCCTGTATCATAATACTACAGGAAGATATCAATAATAAAATGTATGTCAATGTTTCCCGAAGGTCAATTTTACTTGCCCCAGCCGTCTGTCGCTGTATATTATTCACGATCACGATGGGCTTTAAAAGGGAACTAATTCGCTTGTGAAATGAGGAGACACGTCACATGGACGATTGTTAATATGCTAACATTAATATGCTACCATTTGTGTAATTGTTGGGCAAACGGACGGAATTGTTCCGGCGCTGTCAGCTTCCTCATTAAACTAGAGCCAATTAATTCGCCCCGAGCGCTATTTCTCTACATAGGTAAGTAAACAAGCAGCGTTCGGCTTCACCAGCCCAGTTCGTTTGCAGATAAACTGAGACTTGTTGATGTTGCAATCAGAGTCCGTTAATTGAGGGAGAAAGCAAAACGTAGATCATTTTGTTTGGAATTACTTAAAAGGAAATCAAACCCAAAAGAAAAAATATTTTTAAAGTTTTCTATCGGTAATATTTGGAAATTTTAAGGTAAAAGAACCTGGCAAGAGCATCTCGGACCATGCTTAGTGTAGGGGCTGCGAAGCGTACTTACTACCAAAAAACTATCTCGAGTATGAATGAACTTTCTATTTAAAGTTAGGTACGTGCTGCTTAAATTATTTTTTGTTGGTAAAACTTGCCGCTTTTATCTCAGGAATCAATCAAGTCGATTTAGTCGAGATAGTTTTCCTATATACTTAGGTCGTGGTAGTTCGTTATATATGTGCTTTCATTAAAGACATTTTCCACGTTTTTATTACTTGTTGTTGTAGGGGGGAAGGAAGGGGGCACACGCGACTCTAGCAAAAATGACACTTTTCTAGTTCAATACTTCCTGAACAAAAATTGTAAAATTGTAATATCCAATCATACCTGCCTCGATGTTAATGAAAAACAACCTTTGCGTAACATTTATGGGAGGTGCTAATAACGATGGTATTTTTTTCCACATTTTATTTTACAACCTTAACGGCGTAATTTTTAGGTAGGTACAACTATGCCAAATTACAACTTTGTAGTAGTACCAAGACTCTGAGCTAGACCGCGGACAGACGGGCAGGCGGCTAAGGCGAATCTATAAGGGTTCCTTGTTTGACTTCGGAACCCTAAAACCCGGCCCAGTGCGATTCGGACTCGCACACGAAGGGTTCCGTTAGTTTCGTACCAAAGGCCGCGGGCCGGATTCCTCCACTCTTCCAGCCTATGGCTAATATCCGGCTTGATGGTCGCAGGTGTTGGGGGTCGCGATGGCGAACTCAGCGAACTTTCTGCAGAGCAAGCGGACTCGGTCGGAGCCGTTGGGAAGCGCCTTTCTTAATTCCCACGGCGTCTCCATTAACCAGCAATAAAGGAATATACGCTGGAGTGGCTTTTGGCGCTAGGGTTATTTTCCGCTTCTTCTCCCGGACGAGGTGCTGTAGTCGTAGCCGAGAGGCCGTCAAACGCCCTTTAGCATGACTAACCCTAAGCCGAGGATGACGCGTAATGCATTACCGTTCCCTTAAAAAATTACAGGTTTCCATACCATTTAATTTTATTTTACCTACCGGCAATAGGTTTTTACACTGTGTGAAATTTTCAACTGACTACGTCTTACGGTTCATGAGATAGGTACGACCCTTTGGATACGGAACGAAACCCTAAAATGCAGGTTTTGAATCCCTCCTACTTAGATTACAAGGAAACAAACATATATAGGTACAGCCGAAAGACATTAACCTCCTTTTATGAGAGTCGGGTAAACAAAGTTTACAGGAACTGTTCAAGCGTACCGATCACGTTGAGGTTCACATAGGTGATCCGCGAGGGGCTGTGCTGGAAGTCGGCGAGGCACTTGTAGGTTCCGGCCTCGGAGAGGCTCACGCGGCGCATGCGCAGCCGCGCAACATCCTTCTCTAGGGACAGCTGCAGCGGGCCCGCGGGCGCCGCCTCGCTCTCCTCGCGCATGTCTCGGCTGCAAGCACAAGCGGTTACAATAAATGAAGACCTCGAACATTGGGATAGACCAAAAAAATTACTCTCGGTTTTTAAAGATTAGGTCATTTTAAGAGACCTATTTCATTCATTTTATATTTGACAAAATAGTTTTGTTTTAAAAATATATATATTTAGCAGATATTTTATGGATGACATTATTATTTTACATATGGGTTGGCATTTTCTAATAAACTACAACACTTAAACGATATCTAATGATAAATTGTGATTGTAATAGTGTATTAAAACATACTATTTCAAGCGGTTTTCGCCTCACTGAAACGAAAGTCAAACAAAGGTTCTTTTTTCATAATATCCGAGATACTTAGATAAATATTTCAGAAACGTAATAATGCAGAACGGCTTAAAAATAAACCCTATTCCTCGAAATGGTTTTCGAATTAGAGTAATTGTAAAAATATGAACAATCCCAATTTAGTGGTCACAAGTGCGAATCCACTTAAGCAGAGAAGAACAGGAAATGGCTATCCGATTACTTCGGACGAGAAAGAGCCTCACATTAATATCATAAGTGCTCAACTTGAGTGGGAACCTACAACAAGTTAAGCTAAAAACTTTTACTGTACCGTTACACCAAAAAGTCCCGTTTTTCACGAAATTGTTTGTTTTAGGGTTCGTAGGGTCCTTTACCTCAAAAGGAAAAAACGGAACCCTTATAGAATCACTTTGCCGTCTGTCCCTCCGTCCGTCCGTCCGTCCGTCCTGTCTGTCAAGATCCTTTATCTCGGGGACACGTAGTTGAAATTAAAACTGGTCTACGTCCCTTGAATCTATGAAAAATCAAACTTATAATATGACGCAAACTCTGCGTACACTTTGCTTAGGAGCTGGGGCTCTGCTAATAGTGGATTTTCAAAGTCACAGCCGTTTTTAGCGTATATTTTATACGGGACCCTCGGTACACAAGTCCGGTCGCGCTTGGCCGGTTTTTTTCCATAGTTGGTAAATCAATAAATACTTTACCTACTTACATACAAATACAAAAAATATATTTTATTAAGTGGATTCACCCGGGTTTAAGGTATTTCCGAACTTCTTATCAGAATCAGTAGGTAAGTACTGAAGTAATGGAAATGCCCTCAGATATAAGTATTCCAACTATTTTAGATACTCTAGACCACCTTATCTGCTCTCAAACCTTAGATATGGAGACTATACCAAAATATCTATCTACTACTGTTAGACTATTTAACATTACCGACAATGATACTTGAAAATAAGTAGGTAATAACAATACGTAATGTATTTATTACATCAAAGGTAGCCGTAACCTGATCCACTTCTCCCTCAGCCATACCGCAAAACCACTAAGACAATCGGTGGATGTGTTTTAAACCATCAAAATATCGGTCGGTCGCAATATTTAAAGTATCTGAACCTATAACAACGACAAAATGCACTTCATCTTTCAAAAATTTAAATAGTATTGCTTAATTTACTATAAGCCCAATGGAACCCTGACCCACCATAGAACTGTGTCACAGTGACGTCATGATCTCAGATGTGTCAACCAAATTATTTTATTATGTCACTGTTACACTATCGTTCTATGGTGAATCAGGGTTCCAGACCAGAGCACCTATTGTTCACCAAGGCGTGATCTAGATAGCCTAGGCACTAAAATATAGATAGGCCATAATAACACGAGATCTTTAGCCACCCGAGTGAAGCAAAGGTGGCTTAAAGTTCAAGTGTCATTACGGCATTTTAGTCGAGTTAATCACTTTACTGTTCACCTCGACTGTAAGATAATAAAGCTAAATAAAAGGATCATTTTAAGTCGGAGTTATGAAAAATATACATCTTACAACGCTGGCTTTCTTACTCTCTATCTTTCACTTACTCGTAAATGCAGAAAGAGACAACTAAACGGTAGTTTTTGGGGTGACCTAGGGAACCTAATAAAATATGGTGGGTACATTTACACATTTATTTTATTACATTTTCTAAAGCGTAGAGTAGGCGTTGGTGCGCCACGATCGGCTAGCTCCAAGTCGCTTACGTAGTCGGAGAGGGCGCTGCAGGGGCAGGTCGGTCGGTCGGTCCGACACGAGGTGCTGGACCAACTACCTCTACCAGCCTCTCCGACTAAATGACCAAATACCTATGTAAGTATCTGCGGCTATTCGCGATTTTCCAAGAAAATTAAAAAGAAATTAGTAGGTCCTAATTTAGTCCCTAGACCATACCTTTTATCTGTGACCATACCTATACATTTGGCAAACATATTTTTGCCAAACGACAGGCTCCGACTAAAATGACTATGTAAATTTTGTTATGTTTTTGTAAAATTTTAGTACAGTCGAGTTCATAAATATGTGTACCTGTACACTTTAGTATCTTGTCTATTTAATGACATGTTTAAACTGCCATACATGAATTGTCACAGCGATTAAAGTGACAAGGTACTAAAGTGTGGACATTTATGAACTCGACTGTACCTACTGTATGGTCTATAAATTTTCTGCACAAATTTACTGTCGAGTACAATTATAATAGTGCTGATAACTTAAATTTATCTGGATTTTGATATATGTTATGTTATTGTGTGAACATCACGACTATTTAATTGTACCAAATTAAATAAATAAATAATCAATAAATCAGTGTAGTCCGCCGTTATGTACAGACATGGGTTATTATCAACATGTTAGAGCATGAAAACACCATTACCGGACCATCGAGATAAGGCCGTCGTGGAAGCCGTGATCACTTACTATCAGGAATATCAAGAGGCATACTTGTTCCTGTCTCCTTTTCACATAAAAAACGGTTTTCCCGATAAGTGCTCACCTGAAGAAGGCCGCGTCGGAGTTCTCCCTGTACCAGCGCACCACGGACAGCGTGTCCTCCTGGTTTTGAGGCGCCACATTGCATGGGAGCACTGCGCTTTGGTTCACCACCGCATTAACTGAAATTCCCTCTTGCTAATCAAACAAACCCATAACTTCGTAGCTAATAGGACAATCAATACCTATCCTGTTCTATTATACGAGCAATATTAATATACCTATTCGTTTGTTTGTTTTTAATCAAGTTTTGGCACTAACAATTTTTATAAAAATTGTGGAGCAATGGGTTATTCGGTTCAAGAAATCGGTCTGTCAAGTTGTCATCTTTGGGAAAACTTGGTTTTAACCGGAGAGACGCTCGTTCTCCCAGCTACGGCTAGGTAGACCGATTTTGAAAAATATTTTACGTTTCAAAAGGTTTTACAGGTGATGTAATTGTCACCATCACCAGGTCAGGATCTGATTATGGGATCCTGGAATTCCTGGAGGAATTGAACGAACTCTTTTATTTCATATTATGTACCAAGTTTCGGGTCAGTCTAGAAAATATATTTTTTGTCATGGCGAGATAAACATCAAAATCCAAGCCGAGAGTAAGATTAGATTATCCTTACATATATTAACTTACATAATTTTAATGTCAAAAACCAAACATCTGTACCTAAATTTTACAGCTAAAAGAACGTATAAGAAAAATATTTCATCGTTAAACCTGCGTGTGAGTTTAAAAGTAACGGTAAACTAAGGCGCTTGGTAAATATACTCACGTGATGAATCGTCTAAGTAGGATACAGGGTAATGAAAAAAAAACCTACAATTACCTATTTGCGAGTTAGTTTGTACCTACCTACGTAGGTATTTTCGGTAGGTACTGTTTTGTAGACTTAAGCTAATTAAGTATATATATACGTACCTACACATTAAAGTTACTGTTGATCTCTGAAGAAATATCAACAGAGTATACAAGAGAAAACCAGGTAAAATCTAGTAATAATAATCTGTAAATAAATTAATAGATAAGTACCTGTTTCAGGTTTCCGTGCACTCACACAAGTCCGGCACACTAAAGTGAACGCCAACAGCAATAAAACGTTCATTTTACTATTTGCACTTCCGAAACGTTTAAAATGCACTTAAGGAATTCGTCACATGCGAAATATTGTAAATGCAGGACATGGCCCGTTTCGGTCGAGGAGCGGACACGCGCTTCAATTCGCGCGGCGGGCAGCAATAAGCGGCGGCGGCGCTCGGCGCGGGGAGAGCCGGCCGGCGGGCTGCCGGCCGCGGCCCCGGCGGCTTCCGGACCGCCGGGTGACGTCACGGGCGCTCAAACACCGCCAGCCCCGCTACCTTAGTTTACCTACTTCACAATTATTAATTGGGGAGGTTACAACAACTGGGTCATATCAACCAGTTACGGATTGAATACAATTTAGTTTTATAACTCTAGTTAAAATTAATTGCATTACAAACTGGGCCAGACCCTAGTCACGATGCATTCGGCGGTTATTATCTTTATCAAAATGTATGGGATTGACGTAAACTATCAGGCGGTCGCGTCGAGCGGCTATGCTAGATGAATTCCATAAAAAATTGAAAGATCTTAGCGCACCTACAGAGAAAAGCGACTTTGTTTTATACTATGTAAATAATAGTTTTTAACAGACTTCAAAAATGTATTTGTATAGTTTGAGGAAAATATTATTTAGATATGTCTCGGCGGAAACGTGGGTTGCCTGCCTGACTCGTATTGTAACCACCTCGTCACGCAATCCCCTATTTTCCGGGCCTCCTAGAATAATGTGCTAACTACAAATAGGTACTATTTTTAGAGAAGCACTTTTATTGTGACTTGTACTATAGAGTGGTACCTATTGCTTTGGTTTTTAACTGCGCTTCTCGAGGAAAATATGTAAAGTTGTGTCCTCGGATTTGACTGTGCGTTTTTTTTGCCAAATAGAAACTAGGTACTACGATATTTAAAAAAAAAAATTTTTTTTCAAATCCACCTTGGTTTCTATTTTTTTTAAGTACAGTCACCAACAATAATATAATGTAATAAACATATTAATATTATTTACAAATATTAATTAATTAATTACAATTACTTTACATTTAAAAGTTAGTTAAAACGAAACTTATTTAAAATAGAATAAAATAAAACTAAGCTACTCAAATATTAAAAATTAAACATAAACACCACTATAAAAAGAACACCCCCTGTAGCAGGTCCGCTCGCGGCATGGTCCCTAAGACACTGCTGACGGCTGCATTACCTCTCTGGATGGCTAGCCCAATCCTTTGGGAAAGGTAAGCGCCAGCTCTAGGGTCTCCGGAGGTGTCGATGAGCCGGGATGACAGGGCCTTAATAAAACTTTTCATGTCAGCTGACCAAGGTCCCATTGTTTCCACCGCAAGCGCCACAATTTCGTAATTATTTAATAATGATGAACATTTGCGGCGCTTGATGGTTTGGGCCTGTTCAGCTGCTGCACCGGCCCGATTACGGGTTGACTGGACGTGAGAAAGGGCGAATGTATCAACACACGTCGCGTCCCACACCAGTGCCCTACCTAGTTTCCACGGCACCAGTGTAGCTCCGTCTGGTCGCTTGCCATCGTCTCTATGCAAACCTGCTGGTTCCAGGACAGCAGGCACAGAGATAGTGGCAAGCGAACGACGGATCAGATCATTAATTGTGCCGTGGCGGTACAAACGGCCAGCACTTCTAAGACATGAAAGGCCATGTCGTCCCACAGGTTCACAGATTCTAGCTCCAAGCCGTAAGCTTATTGCAATTCGCAAGCAGCTTGGGTCCAAGACTGTGCCTATATTACGGGAAGGAAGAGCGTGGAGCCAGTGGCCTGATTCGCCTGCTGAGACAGCGAGGAGACGGGCGCGATCTAAATCGTCCGGACTATTTTGTACAAGAGATGCATGAATTGATTCGAGGCGAGGTGTATCCCATGCTCTTTGGATATGCCTCTTGACTGGAATATCCACTCCGGGACAAGATTCACACCAAGCATCCCTGGCCTCCACCAGGTTCGCAATCTCAACGTCAAGTATCTGTGGGAGATTTAAAATAATACTGACGAGAGACAACGAACCATAAGCGGAGGACAGGAAAGCCGGCAGGGCCACGCTAGAAGAGCATCGAATACCAAGTCCACCGAAACGAATTGGGAGAACAGTATAATATAATATAACTAACCAACAATGTGTAAAACAATTATCTGACACGTTCCTATTATCAGAGGCATAAGAGCGTGTAAGATATTTTTGAGCCCATTTTTGGATAATATTATTGCTGGTGACTGTACAGGGAAAACAGACATCTAAAACAGTTAAATAAAACTAAAGTATATGATTATTGATTATATGATATCTATATCACAAAGTAAGGGATTTAAAAATAATTACTAATTAAATAAGAATTGTTAAATTTTCAAACATTTATTCAACTGTAACAATAAAATTAAAATATATTTAATGATACAATAATCACATTCAGACAGATCTTTGATATGTATGAAGGTAGGAGATACAAAACAAAGTTTGAGGTAGTTTTGCTTTTAGCAACACTTTTTACAGTCTAATTAGAAATACTTATAATATCATCTCTTATAGTTGCAACAAAAGAATTACTGGTTGAGCTGTTTGATGGATTGAGCAAAGAAAACCGCTAATACCACAACAGCTATGCTCCCAACAGTTCCTACAATCAACTTCTTCCTCTTAACATTGCTAGATTCTTTAGTTAAACTCTGAAACAAGAGGGTTTAATAACATAATGATATCAAACATGAAATATACAGTTACCTACTGGCTTGAACCACTGACAACTGACTGAATGGTCATTTTTTGCCTATTTTCTAAAATACAAAAATAAATACTTTTATTAAATTTATTAAAAAAATATACACTCTCACAATAGTTTCACTTGATATGTTACATGACATTGTTTGCATTCTTTTAAATGTCGTTTTCATTTATTTACATCACACACCCGAACTTGGGTCACCAACTTACATTTGTGTTCCAAATTTCAACTTAAATAGTTGAGTTGTTGAGTAGTGTCTAAGTAAATTGACGGTGACAGACAGATGGACAGACTGACACGCGCCTTTTTTTTTAAGAGTTAAACCCTAAAAAGGTAATTCCTGACAGGCAATGATTCGGAACAGTAGTGCATATATGAGGTTGGATGTCAGTTACATATTTCATTGATTTGCACATGCTAACATACATAAATGTGTTGCTAGACCTCTGCGATGTATACAATGCAGTAGTGTATTCAATGGGCCTAAGAAAGAGAGACTTGAAGAGACTTTTTAAGGTAACTTTAGAAATTAAAAATGGTATTGATAACAATGTTACATATTTATTTACCTTGAACTGTGTATGAAGAGCAATGTCCATAGAGTTTAAAATTGTCGACATCTCACGTAATGTTGCAAGAGCAATATGGGAAGCATACTTGTCCTTATAGAGGAGGCAGTCTGATATTTTCTTTGTTTTCTTCATAGTAAGCGTGTTGGCTAACATGCTCAGGTAAATTCTGTACAAATGTTGTGAGCTCTCTTCTAGTACATCAGCTATTTCTAATGGACCTAAATGCGATTGAGACCGAGTCCTGCAAGGTGAACTCAAGGTTAATCATAGCCACATAAAGTAAATAATAAAATTATGATTTCATACAAATTTGTATTGAAAAATAACCACAATGTGCTAGAAATAATGTTCCAGATCCATCACTAGGCACCCCAGAGGTTAAACATTCCAATTTGAATAGGAACGCCAAATACTTACACTTGAAGTTCTTGATACAGAGGCAGATTCTTGACTTCCTCTAAGATTTTTCTTCTGATATCATGATCATCTATTCCAAACTTAATTAAATCTTCTTCACTCAGTTCAATCAATGTTGACTGCCCAATATTTTGAACCCTGCCAATACAACATAAACTTTCATTATAACAGGGGGGAGGTCTCACATCCATATACACATGTACAGATGTAGTGCATAATTGTTTTCCATCATATTTTCACGGAAACTTATGAATGTGTCTTGCTATTACAGCCAGTCACAGTACAACAAGTACTGAGGTTGACTGAAGTAGCATGACAAATTAGAACGTCTGCATATATTGTTGCCCAGGAATTAAAACCGATACAATGTATTAAAAAAAAGTAAATAAATGAATTTGAATATCAAACACACAAGTTGGTCCCGATCCCAATAATTGAGATACAAGTCTTTTATAGATTGATATCGGTTATCACTATTCCCTCTGGAACTAATAAATATTCCAGGATCAAAAGTATTCTACATGTCTTTCTCCGTGACTTAAGTTAACTTCATACCAAATTACATCAAATTTATTCAGCAGTTTAGCCATGAAAGTGTAACAGACAAAAAGTGTTTTTAACTATCATATGAATTTTGTTGAAGTTTACATTTAGAGCACCTAGAAATTATAAGTCAATCACTCTTAAACAGGTGAACTGTATTGCTGGATAAGTCTCAGGCAGTTAGCCGTCCTAAACCGGCCAGCCCAACTCGAATTACCGGGTTTTATTCCACATTAAAATAATCATCAGTTTCCCCCGACATTTTAACATACCTACTCCATACTGAAATTTAGCCGCGAAATAAGGGTGCACAAAACCTATGCGGTAAAAGTCACGGACAGAAGCAAGTATGATTTATATATTATATAATTCCATTATTATATTAGGGAACTTACTTAAAGATATCAAGATATTTCTCAGCGCCTAAACCTATCATCATAGCACTTACGGCAACATCGAACTCATTTGGATCTATCTTACTACTAATAGGTATTTTTACAACATCTGAACGAGCATTTGCCATTGTATATCTTAAGTACGAGGCTAGTTTATTTGTGCTTTTTTTCTGTTTGGTGATCCCAGTCAATCCAGTGACCCTGAATTCCTGAATCCTGACTTGACTTGACTGACTGGACTGACATTGACGTGTTTACTGTCAACAGTGTCATGTCAACTGTCGTGAATGCCGTTCAATTGTTAAAAGTTAAAATAATTTTAAATACTTTAGTTTAAAGCTTAGATATTTTTATTTAGTTGTATATAGTTTTGTTATTTTGGAATCCTTCTGGCATCGTAGTCAGTCCTTCATAACGTTATGTAAAATATCGTTATCAAAACGGTGTATTTCGTTTAAATGTAATGATTTTTTTTCATAATATTATGCTACTTCGCTACGAAATCAAAATCATAACAAAATCAGAATAACGTTAAAATAATGTTATAAATAGCGCGCTGATAGCCGGTTTAACTGTCTAACTATAAGGCCGCGGCCGTAGTGGTAACACGATGGCGACGCGACAACGACGTTAGTAAAACAAACACCTTTTAAGCTATGTTGGCAGCCGCGTTCATATCAGTGGTTTTACGGCGATTTAACAGCAACCAGAGGCCCGTTTCACGAAACTACAAGTTACAAATTACAAGCGGATGTCTCTTTCTAACTCCTTTCGCTAGAAAGAGACTTCCGCTTGTAATTTGTAACTTGTAGTTTCGTGAAACGGGCCACACCAATCAAATGTAAAACACCACGTATTTCATGCGACTATATAGAGGCGAAGGAGTCGCTTCGCCACGGAATAAGTAATAGTACAAGTAGGTTCGTGACAAAATCAAATTAGTTTGAATTTGTCGCTCAATTGGATCGTTCATTACGTCATCAGCGTTACGCCGTGTCAACTAAAAAAAGCAACGAATTTATGTCTATTTTGCAAGCTAGACAACCTATCTGGATGTCAAAGCACATGAAATATAAGGATAGACTGTGGATTTCTAAATTATGGAAGGGAATACTAAAAAAAAAAAGAACAAGGTAATTTGTGTTTTTTTTAATTTCGCACCATGTGTTCAAACTGTCACAAGTAATTTTTGTTGTACCAATATTGGTACTAAAACTCGAGTTCCATGACTTCCATGCTGGAATCTCTTTGTATAGAGTTTCTGCAATTTAGATACACCTAATAATCTGTGGGCACTGCCGATATACTACCCGCTGCTCGTCGTCGCGTCGCGTCGCTGACCGCTGTGTATGGTAGGTGTGCGGAGATCATTTTATAATCTGTCGGAGTTTTTAAATCTCGTCACCTTGTCAATGCGGCCAGCCATATCGCGATGTATGAACGGTTCGCTTTTTCATCGCTACGCTACTGTTTGATGCAGACACTAACAATTTGCGTCGCCGTCGCATAGCTGTCGCCTAGCCAATCACCCGACCAGTGCACGCACGTGCGGCCACAGATTACAAGGTATGAGTGCGGCCGCGGCCTAATAGGCGATGCCGGTATTTTACGAACCGTGAAGATAAATGCAGTAATATAATCGTACGTTGTTATATCATTATTGCAAATATCAACATGAAGTTTACAAGTGATAAATATCAGATAATGTAATTAAATTCGTAGTTATGGTTTAAGATCCGAATAGGAGACGATTTGCACCGGGCTGTTTATTTGATGAAAAGTATTTTATATCAAATTTAATACGCTAAATAACATGTGGCGAATAGGTAGGCTGAAAACTTTACTTACATACGAGACTTACGTACTTACATAAGAGTATATCATTAAAAAAAAAATTTAAAAATAACTTTAAAAAAAATTGCAAATGCTTCTTTAATAGACAAATTAGGTAGGTACATACTAATCGAAAGTATGAACCCTATAGAATATGTAAACGTTAGGTTTGGTGCAAATTATTAGTACTGACTTACCTGTTTATACCTGCTGCCTACTCAATAGTTTGACGGAAAAAAATAGTCTACCTAACGTTTGCATATTCTATAGGCTTCATACTTTCGATTGGTATGTAATTTGTCTAATAAACAAGCAATTAATTTTTTTTAAACAATTTTTAAAGTTTTAATTTATTATACATACCTATACTGGACTGAAATTTTTCAGCCTACCTATTCGCCATATATACCTAACTAAGCATATTAAATTTGACATAAAATACTTTTTATCGAATATACAGCCCGGTGCAAATCATCTCCTACTATTATAATTTACTTAAGATAAGAGGGCATAATTTAATTAAGTTTCTTGATATAATCCTTCAACCTACCGCCAAGCAACAGTGTTCACATTGTTGTAATTCGGTTTGGGGATAACACAACCGGTGAAATGACTTGCTTAGAGGCATTCCATCTAGTCTTTAGGGTTAGCAATGCATTTGTGGTCCCAGGATTGCAAACTTGAGATTGCAAATGCCTGACTCTCAGATCCCACTTCCTATCAGGTTATATGTGTGCTCGTTTGCCGTGTCCATAATATAACAAAAAAAAATGGTTTTGTTTTAATTTTAATAAATAGGTCTGAAGATCTCATAGCTCTCTAAAATTATAATTTCTGCCTAGATTACAAATATAAACTAGGAAACTCTGCAATCACAAAGGTAGTAGATACTGCATGCGTTTATTTTAATAATAAAATAAATCTTGTAGGTTATAATTTATTTATTAATTTAAAATACCTACAAAACACTTTTCAAGTAAGATAGAGACAAAAATAATCAAAATAAATCAAATCAATTTAAAGTACCTAAAGTAAGAAAATTATAACAAACCCATCTATGAATCCTCGCTTGATGCGCAAGATAATAACGGCCAGGTACCGATTTTTATTTATATTTGACTATTCTTATTACTAATAATAATAACATATACCTATGTCTGTTAAAGCAATTGCACCGCATCCATTTCCTAAATCCGCCCGTATATTCTATAGGTACTAAACTACTAATGCGAGTACTGTATTCGTTCATTAAACATTATGCGTCTTATCTAGGTACATCAATACATACTGTATCACTATTTACTAAACTGACCAAATACGTTCCCTTAGTAGTTATAGGAACTTACTTCTAAACGGTTCGTTGTACATTTCCTATTTCGACGGAACAGGAAATCTTCCTTTCCGCTGAGGCATACATAATGCTTTTCAGCAAGTAATTTAATTATGCAGAATGAACGCATGTTACCGACTGTCATTGTTTTTAAATACTAACCATAGAAATTGGAATGCAAATTCAAAAAGAAACTCACGCACTGTGCTAAAAAGCGAGCAGTTACCTTGGCTGTTTGGAATTTTTGTCTTGGTCCTTTTGATTTTGTATGCAAATTGACAGCATTTAAGAAATATATAGACATGGACGGAAAGTGTTTTCATATGGTTTTTTTACTCCTAGGAGTAAAATGAGGCTCTTTCCGTCCTTGTCTTTCAATCGGAAAACCGTATTTTCCGAGCATGTTTGAGAAAAAAACATTTAAAGTCACATTTTTTTTATTGCCTTGTCATTGACACCTCATCACCATTTTTTTGTATATTGTCATAAAATGCGTGCTGTTCATTTGTTTAATTAGAGAGCACTTTGCGAAACTTTACATGCTCGCATACTAAACTTTCCCTAATAGATAGCTCGTAAACAATTACAATCATATCACACTGTCGTCAAGTTCAATCGGTAATGCATTTGAACCCAATGCGACGTGGCATGCACTGACGAACCATGTCACTATATTACCATATCCAACCTCGGTACGTGTAATTGTTAGAAAGCGAAGATTAAGTACTTATTCTGATCCGGGGTAGAGGCGACCTCATTCCATATTCTCTAGACTGGCAGAATAAGCCTGAGGCCTTACTTTGAAAATCGAAGTTCTAAGTTCTAAGTTACGTTGCGAAGGGCCTCGGAAAACATTTACCAACTCGTAACGTAGAGAGTGGTAATAAACTTTTGATAACTTTTATTTATTAACCGAGTTAGGTACTTATATTATAACAATGCGAAATAATCATAAGCCTGGATAAAATCACTGGCCAGGGCTTAGGTTGTCTACGATGGCTTTCAGGGCCTGCCAGGTCTCGCGGGCGGTAGAGACGATCTGCGACCCGGGCAACAGGAATCCGTAGGGGCCGAAGGAGTCGCGCAAGTCAACGTGGTACGAGAACTTGATGCCGGCGCGCGCCTTGGCCCAGTCGTGGGACATGCCGGACGCCGGCTGCCGGATCTCGGCGGCTGTCCCCACCTGAAACACAACATAACAATATAGGTATTTATATTCCAGAGCAATATGCCCACCGTTTTTTTATTTATTTTTTGAATAGTCCTTGTAAACAACGCACAGCCTAAACCGCTGGACCTAGGGAAAATAAGCGTACGAAGTCGCGGGCGACCGTTAGTCTCCCTTCAAATTTAAGTCCAGCGGCTTAGACTGCGCGTTGTCGTCAGTCAGTCACGGAAGAGTTTTATATTTATACTATAGCTTCCTGCCGCGACTTCGTGCACTTAGATATTAACTATCGTTATTCCCTTAAGAAACTTTTAAATTTTCCTAGATGAAAAGTAGCCTATGTGTTAATCCAGGATATTTGTAAACTATCTTCATCCAAATCCGTCCATTTCATCCAAATATTAGTAGGATAAGAAGAAGATAGAATATAGAGAGATGATCCGCAAGCTCACCTGGTACTTAGTGCCGTACATGTCTGCGAGCGCGGCCGTGGCCAGCTTGCCCATCTCGACGAGCACGCCGTCGTCGGCGAAGGGCGCGTGCGCGTGCGAGCTGGGCACCAGCCACGCCTGCGAATACGCATGCAGCGCGATGTACACCTGCAACATCAAGTGTGTCTTTAGCCCGATGTTGCCAGTTCCTGATCGCAGCACTTTGGTTAAGAACGATAGAATGAAAAAAACTGGTCAAGTGTCGAACCTGCGCACCGAGGGTTCCGCACCGCCGCATAGTAAAAAACACCTATTATGGACAATGCTCCAGTGATGAACATTAACTTTTTTTTAAATGAGACTTATCGATAATGAACATTTTATTCTAATAGTGGTAATCCCGAATATTTTCATATAATCTAATTGTAACAATTAAAGCATATCAATCTCAGAAACTTATATTTATAGGATTGTCGGAGCACTGTCCATAATAGGAGCTTTTACCTTAGGTATTATTATATTCCGTTTTGAATTCAGTTTCGAATCGAATCAGCGCGAGCCCAATCACACTTGACCGTTTTTAGGGTTCCGTGCCCAACGGGGCTCTATTGATATGCCTCCGCTGTCTGTCCGTCCTAACTTAAAACATCTTTTGAACCGAAATGGATAGCGGGTTTTTTTCTTAGATAATTTGTTATTACGGCGGATTTGCTAAGTAATAAAATAAAGTGATTACTTAATAAAGTCAAGACATGAAACAGATTTTTGCAAGTATTTTCATTTAATTATGTTGTGATGGTAAAACATACAAAAGTCGGTATGATTATATTACAAACCCTGAAGAAATACAACAACAAATACTAAAAAACCAAGTGCGAGTTAGACTCATATTCTGTTTTGAATCCGATTTACTGAATTGTACCGAACCCTTATAGGATTACTGGTGTGTCTGTCTGTCTGTCCTGTACTGGACCGATCAAGTTGAAATTTGGTACACACATGCAAACATGGAAGTCATTTTTGGGGGGCAAATTTAAAATACTTACACAAACTATCGTGCGACATATCAAATCAAAAGGCTTGTTGTGAGGGTCTCGACTATATAGTTTAAAGTTATTTAAGAGAAATTAATTAAAATTTACCTTATCTCCGAAACAACTGAGCCTAAATAAAACATAAATAAATATGTAGGTATTTTTTCTTATAAATTACAGGAAAACCTATAGACTCGGACGGAACTCTACATGCGAGTTCACTTGCACTTGTCCGGGTTTTTTATATTATTGAGAAGGTAAAGGAACACAGGGTCTTAGGACCATGGAAATTTGATGACGCAGATACCGTAGTGGGTGGTGGCCCTGCATATAGAGCTACCGGTCCTAGGTTCGATTCCCCGTAAAAAAACAAGAATAAAATATGTTTATTCAGTAAGTAGGCCGCACGGGCACTTTTACACGTCAAATGTCTATTAGGTATTGCCTTCCAAGAGGAGACCGATGCTGAAAAGAAACGCCGCCGCAAGAAACTCCGCAATCAGTCAGTTACATTATGGTCAAATATTTGTTGATGTGATGAGTACAAACTGTCGTGCGCGGTAAAAATACGAGTAATTATTCCAAATCTGACAATTGAATTTGGATGAGCCTATTCCTCGAAATGGTTCTTTCTTCTATGACAAATAAATATCAGCTGACCATCTCACACGAATTAACCTTGTCCTAAACTAATCTCTAAGCTTGTCCCCGAAATAGTTGTATAGATAAATATATCCTTAAATACGTAGAAAGAGACTCAGGAACAAATACTCGCGCAACAAAACAAAATTAATTGCCCATACGCGTCGGCCTAGTTGGTAGTGACCCTGCCCTGCCTACGAGCCGATTACGAGCCTAGAGCTTAGTTTGGGACTAGGTCAATGGGTATGACTATGACATTGTCCTCTGATATTTATTTATTTATTTAATATCGTATGCAGGATCGCCAGGTTCGTCGGCAGGGCACTAGGTACTTATCAACTAGACTAATGGCGTCGTCAACATCAACGTACATTATAAAACTACGGTTTAAATCAAACTTAAACCATCTAACCTACTATTAAATTTCGAGATATTATTTTAATGAATAATCGTTTAAAATTATTCACAACAGACATGGCCTTAAAGGTTAAATCATCATCGTGTCAGCCGGAACAAGTCCAAAAATGGACAATACCGTCGCCAAAATTCGACCTTAATTCTATTTTAAGCGTTTTAAATTAATAAATAATAATTCATGTGTGATCATAATAAAACAATTTGTTCACATTACCGGTTGGCTCGCAAAAGACAATAGGTATAATGACCCTATAGCGTGATTTTAACTTGAATCTCATATTTTATAGCAATTTATCAAAGCAAAAAGGTGCGAATGTAGATTCATCAGGGCATGCGACCCCGTTACTATGTGAATGTCCATCTATCTATAGGTACCTACATAAAAAAACCTTGTTCGTTCTGTTTGACCGATTAAAATTTAGCGAGAATATTCAATAGGTTAGAAAGATTTTTTGATAATCGACCTCCAACACGGGAAGGAGTACAGGGAAATCAATTTTGCACGTACAGAGTCGCGGGCGAGCTCTTGTTAAGCAAGACTAACCCCTGAATGGCTACTCCGATTTAAATACCTAGTTGAAGTACAGTCAATTTGGGACCCACCTTAGGTCCAAAGTCAATCTGACATTCTACAACAATAAGGTTGAGTTTCCTATAAGTTACCTACAAATGATTTGGCATCTCTAATGACAATGATGACGATTTTAAGCCTATTTTTTGTTCATCATCAGAACTAATATTATAAATGTGAAGGTAACTTTGTCTGTTTGTTACGCTTGCACGGCTAAACTACTAAACCGATTTCGATGAAATTTGGTTTGGAGATAGCTTGAACAAAGTTAATACATACAAATACATGAGGTTTTAAGTTAAAATACGAAAATTAATGCAATCAAAGCGGCATAGGGTTTTTTTATTAGAAAGAAAGATAATTGTATATCTCACATGCATCGTAACACAATCTGGTATATTTCCATTAAATATCTATAAATGTATTGTTTTCTATTTAAACCTATATTTCCAAAAAAACATGTTTTTGTTTGATTTACCTACTCATTAAACATTTATTATATATCATATATCGACAAAACCGAACAAGTTCAGTGTGCTATATTATAAGTTACGCTAGAACAACAAACACGTACAAAATACATCGTCAGTCTACCTACATCGTGGTCGGACGCAGATGTAAAGAGCTAACCGCAAAAGAAAATGATATAAGTAAAAAAATCACGATATTTGCATGTTTTCTTTAACTTGTGCTGTGAAATCTCGTTTCATAATAAATTTCATTAAGTACATTTCATAATTCTAGGTACCTATTAACTTGAAACAAGTGGTTAAGGTTATAAAGGGAGAGTGTGCAATTACTTATACTCAATATGTATGTGCGACATAATGCCTCTTATGTGTGCGTTGGCGTTGGCTCAGCTTTAGAACTTAAAATTTCACACCTTCGGAAGGGATCGCAAATCTAAATATTTGATATAAATTTCTACTGAATTGGCGTCAAAAGTACGTTAAATAAATTTATAAAATCAAAAAACCCGAATGCGTATATTTTTTTACCAACTATTATACGTACAATGACACCCCAGCACAGAGTTTTGCAGGACCGTTATAAATCCGAAATAGGTACCTAATCATTCAAAATGAAAAATTATGAAAGAAACCTAAATATGATTTTTAAATAAACCTATTTAATGATATTCTACTTATAATTCGTCGACATTTATTTTTCTTTATCACTATATTTATGGCGTCTGGTTGCCGCCATATTGAATTTTGAATAGGTACTGTCGGGTACTGTCATAATTATCTTTAGTGACATTCACAAGATCAAATCAAATCTATTAACATAAGAACGATCAAAATCGGCCCACGTCTTTAGTTTATAGAGCGCGACAAAGGAACAAATATACATAATGAATATACATACATATAGGCGTATAAACAGATTACTTCTCGTCGGGTAAAAAGCGTCTTAACAGAAAGACAGACAAAAAAACAGACAACGCACCAAACGCTCAAATTTGTAGGTTTCCGTATTTCGCTTTCTAGCAGGTAACGAAATGTACATTTTTATTACCAACTCTATATTGGATGAATATTTAAGATATTATTTTCGAACGTCTAATGTAAGCACACGTAAATTATCCTTTAGTGAAAAATATGGCGCACCGCAGGTTTGCCAGCAACTCCACTTTCGCGGACGTCATTATTCATTTCTTTGAAGCCAGTTTTGTTTCATTACGCTCTTCTATCGGCGGCGGCGGCGGCGGCACTTTAGTTCTCTTTGCGATAATAATACCGCGCTCTGCCTATACTATTATAGTTCATTTACAAGTTCCACTACCTACTTACACCGAAGAAGAAAATCGGAAGCAGATGAAAAACTGTACTTTCACGACGTGGTGATTGTTCCCATGATTTGCGCTACATTGTGAAGTCATGTATGTGTATATCTAGAATTTACCAATACCATTGTCAGATAGTTGGAACTCAAGGTTTATTTAAGGTGACTATTTGGACCTTAAAAAGACTGAGTTCCAAAGATCTGAAAATGGTACCTATATTGGTAAAATTTTAAAACAACATTTTGAACTGAGGCATCCCTGTTTGAAAGTGTGATAGAAAATGTTTTGAAAGCGACAATGATAGCGAAAACCGTGTTCCATCATATTTCCAGCGATCAACGTGCGGTCGCAAGACTTTGCTTTTATAGCTTTGAGCGAATGATAAATTGTGCTTTTATTTAAGTACGAAAGTTTCTATAAGAGAAATACGTTTCGCATTTTAAATAGGTAACCTGAAATGTGTCAGGATCATGACAATAATAATTTGTTAACGCCATAAAACTAAAAAACTAAAACAGTGAAAAGAAATTGTTGATGTTTTATGTGAAAGCGATTTGTCCCGTAGTAACTCGGGGCTTGGCTTCGAACACCGACCACGGTAAATGGTCAACTGGAACCAATTGCTAGTTAGTTATAGCAACTCAACATCAAAGCACAAATTAGGTAGGTCGGGCTACTGTTCGCAGCTGAAGGAATGTAAATATAAGTATGTAAAGACTACTTAATCATTATTATGAGGCGAGGACGTCTAGCCTAGAAAGGCTTTCTCGGCGGTGAGACTAACCATTATTTTTGCAGTTTCCGATACTTATCTTAAGTGATCTAAGTATTATTTTTTATTTACTAATAGATTTTTTAGAATCAGGGTGTTTGAATGCAACTTATTTTTATGTGGTTATATATTTCTTACGTTAATCCACACCAGTTTTGTGTAAACTGCTACAAAATCAATACCTACATTAAAAGTGCTTGTTCACTTTACTTCTCAAGCCGAATAATAAAGATAACAAACAGGTTGAGGTTGTACAGCTAGGCGAACCTTAGGTTTAATATAGCACAGCATACTTTCGCGCTCTTGCCGTTCTGCAACCGTTTCTGTTTAGTATAAATACTTCTGGTCATTGAGGTGTCCTCTCTTAGTATAAATCTTAGTTTGATGAACTTTTGCTACATTTTCCGTTTATACGCAGGGAAACTACCTACTTACTTGCTTTTAAATAAAACTTTACCAATTCTAAATAAAAACAGTCAAAGAATCACTGTGTAATATTAAAGATAAGAGATGTTTTTAGTAAGTACACGAGATTAGTAAGTACGTCAAAACAGTACCGTGCTTCTCAACGTAAGCCCAGACACAGGCAGTCATAATCATGTCATTTTCTAACGTATAGGTATTACTTATGTCATTAATGCCTAGTACTTGAATATTATATAAGAGCAACAAAATAAAAAAAATAAAAATATACTTACCTACCTATAGGTATAAAAATGACGTTGTAAGACATAAAATAAGTTTTGATTTAATTTTCCTACGTAAACCGTTTCCTGTGCCGTTACCTAAACCCCCTACATACACGCCTAGACAAGGTACAATATTTATGCATGTTTTAATAAGTTATTATTACGATTAAGTTTCAGGTTTAGGCCAAGCATATAAGTCTGTTAAAATACCTAGTCCACGAACCTATACTCTTCGTAAGCTTTAGACATCAACTTCATTTTCAAGTAATTTTAACTGCTGAAAATGGTAACCTTAAAACTACGTCGTGTAATGAATGCAATGTCCTATAAATAAATAATATAGATGTACTTGTAATACCAGACAATTTATATTTTCTAATAGCATTAAAAAAAAAACTTGGTTCTTTATATTATAACACAAATCGTGACGCTACTGTCAAAATATTGATTTCTTGAATCTCGGGATTTTACGTTATATACATGTTTTGTTCCATTAGGCATACCTTAATTTGTCCCCTGTGTTCAGCCAGGAACTCGGAGACGGCCCTAGTCTCGGGCTCGCTGAAGGGATGCGGGCCGGCGTAGTGGTCCGCGCAGGGGTCGCGCGACGAGTCCTTCTCGCCCCAGTGGTAGTCCCAGTTGCGGTCCGCGTCCACGCCCACGCACTCGGTGCGACCCCAGTTCCACGGAAACCTAGGGAACCCAGCTTGGAGGTAGTAATCAGATCCAACGAAATCTCGTTCTCCTATTCAATGGCCAAAAAACGCTGTCACCGAGTTATCCTACAGTTCAAAACTTGCAGCACATATGATTGGTCCATAAACTTCGGAGATAATGGACGGTAATTTTTTGTACATTTTTCGCTATAAATCAAAAAGGAAATATCGGAAAATTATAAAAAAATAGATTTGAAATGTGCTGATTAAGCCCTTTCCTATGACACCCCGTTTGCTATAATTAAATCACTTTCTTTTTCAACCCCCTATATATTTAAACCCCTTTACAAATATTTATAAAAATAATTTCAATTTTTTTTTACCAAGGGCAGATGCGGGCAAGCAAGTTCTACAACTTTACCAAATTTCAACTTGATAGCTTCTATAGTTTCTGAGAAAAACTTCTGTGACATACACACTGACAGACAGACGAACAGAACCCGAAGTCTTACTAAAGGGGTTCCTTTTTTACCATTTTGGTGCGGAACCCTAAAAAGTGTCAAAATATATTTTGTAAATTATAGATATATCTACTTAGAGTACTGACTTGGAAAGAATGAACCTTATCTTATACACGTACGAGTATTTACTCGTATAATGTCACAGGAAACATAGCCCGTTATTTTGTGTAGAAAAGTAAAGATACAATAAGATAAGGCAATGTGACCGGTTTTACTGTTACCTAAATGGTGCCGTTGGTTGACGCCTGCTTTTCTCAAGTGAAAATCGCATGCGGATTTAAGATCGTAGGTTCGAAGACAGGGGGGAATAAAACATTTACTTCTTTTTACAGTATAAGAGAGTTGGCAATTATTTTATTGTACCTCTATCTGATGGGTACAATGATGTGTTTATTTGTCGGGCCCACTAGGCCACTAGTGTTCTCATAATGTTCAAGTAGGTGCTACCGGGAACGTTGTACTGACCAGCCAAGGTAGTAGTCTTCGGAGGAGTCCTGCAGGCGCGAGCGCGTCTTGCGCCAGAGTCGGTCGTGGGTGTGCGAGTGCTCGTACCCGTCGGGGTTCAGCACCGGCATTATGTAGAAGTCAGCTTGCTTTAGCACCTCGTATTCCGCTCCTGATACGAGATCATATATTTTGCTACTTATATTTCATACTACATTTAAAGTTAAATGCTGCAAAGGATGATACACTCAGCAAACTCTTGAACACATACGGGTCAAAAATAAATGAATAAGCGCAAACATGGCTGACAGTTGAGTAACTATCTCTAAACATTACTGCTCTACTCTCAACAGAAGTTACTAGGGCGTAAGTTAATGAGAATGACTATGTCGTTAGCCCGCAGAAATACTAGTTATTTCATGAGACAAGATCAAATGTCGTAGCAACTGTTTATCCTAAGTACTTATTAACAAAAAGTACACTTTTGAAAAAGGTCACCAGAGTTAAGGCATATAAAGTTAAATGGAAACTGCGTGCTACTGCGATAGTTTTGTCGGTGTGATACCCTGGTGGGGCACCCTTTATGTAAGTTCGTGCAGCTATACGTACTTAAGGGCTTTGCTCAAAGCGATAACATAATAAGCTCTTTGAGGAATCTGCGCAGATTCGGATACATATAATAGAAGCGTTACGAAATCCTAAATTATTAAGGCAAATAACATTTTATAGTCGTAAGGCATTTTAAATGATTTTTAAGGAGTTGAGTCAGTAATAAAAATAGGTAGGCTATAATTTTATATTTTATTTTATAAGAAGCCACAGATATATTATTCAATTAGCAGTATTACTTAAGCAGTAAAATATTTATTGATATTCCAATTTAGTTACACAGTAGAATAGAATATCAAAAAATATTTTGCGGACACAGGCCAGTTTTTGTAGCCGTACAAGTATAACTGCTTTGGCTTTAACCAACCCAAAAAAAAAGTAGTTTACTCCTTGGGGCGCCTTCACAAATAAAACCTTTGTGAATACCAAGCGTTTAAATTTCACGCACAAAGTCCGTATAAAACCCGGTATTTTCTGGAGTAATGCCGCGATTTATCCGGGGTTTACCCGAACCCGCGTCCCACCGGGGCGGCGGTCGGTGTTTGCCGCGTCAACTCATATACTGGTGCACGCGTGCTTGAATATGAGCTGACGAAGCACACTGCAATAATGTGTCCCTACAATTACTTACAAGGATAGATAACACCGTCCCCTTCGGGATTTACCGTCAAATCTTACCAACCCTTACACTTAATCTTACCAACAAATAAAGTCAAAGAAGTGCGCCTAGGAGTAGTACAACACATACACACACACACACACACTCACAAAATTTAGAGATCACATAGATCAAATGAAGAGTTCCTAATTAGGGATATTACCTAGTATTTATTAATTAAGTCTTAGTAATATTACTCTTTGCCTTTCTTGTTTTAATTCTTTGTTATGCAAATGTTCTAATTATAGGAAGTTTGTTAAACCCATTGTATTTGGAAGAGCGGGTTCTCCTGATACAAGTATTTAAATACTTAATAGGAGATCCCAACCTTATTGTGATGTACACTCCTATTGTTTAACCAAATAAACTTTATTTATTTATTTATTTATTATTTATTATTATTTATTTATGCTCATACAAATCATACCTAATCCTTTTTCTCCTTCAACGAGGGTATGCAGGATCCAGGTGGCGACGGCGGGAGCGATCCACTCGCGCGCGTGCGCGCCCCCCTCCACCCACACGGCCGGCTTCATGCGCGAGCGCAGCTGCCACTTCTTCTTGCGGTCTTTGAAATTAGTTCCCTTCGTTTGTGTATCGTTCGTAGGAAGGGAAATCTAAATGTACATAAAAATACTTAAATTTACATGAAGCATACATTTGTTAATGTACATCAATTGAACTTCATACAAAACTATTACCCTAACGGCGACTAATGGAAGTCCCTCGGAGGAGCGGCCCAGAGGCACCAACTCCACGAGGTCCGAGTGGAGGTGCTGCAGGTACTCCAAGTAGCGCAGGATGTCCGCGTACCGGTGGTAGCGGCGCCACGTCATCGGGTGACCTCGGAGGTGCTCTAATTCCAATCTCTGCTTCTTAGACAGCCGCGGGTTTTCATACGTGATAGCTTTCTGATAATAAATAATAAGTATAATATAACCTGCACTATTTATACGAGCAATATTCATATAAGAATTCGGTTGAAATCGGCCCTAATGATTTGGATAAAAATTGCGGACTAGGGGATTTTCAGGTTAAGAAATCGATCCGTCAAGTTGTCATCTTTGGGAAAATTCAAAATGAGCTACGCTCGGTCTCCACCCAGGTATTCACTGATAAGATAATCTAAAAAAACTGGGGAAGGCATGTCTATGCTAAGTGTAGGGTTCCGAACTACCGACACTGTTTAAGAAACACAAAAAATCTTATCTCGACAACTAGTACTCACGAACGAATTTTCTATTTCAAGCTATTTGGTGGTCTTTATATGATTTTTACACACAGCATCATTAGTTGCCTCAAAAAAGTACTCGGAACGTCAGCCGCCCTGTAAAGGTCCCTTCCATCCCATCCCTAGTGGGAAACATCCGAGGCTTTTTGACCATGAACTTTAGAACGAAGCGGTAATTCGTTTCGTATATGTCGTTTCCAGCAGAGTTTCTCAACACCTTCTCAATGTACTATACACCGAATTAACACAATAACCGTAACTTAACGTTACGCCCTGCGACATGTGACGCACGTAATTGTATGAAATAACAAGTAAGCAATAATTAGATATAAATACTGTGTACTAGTTTATAAGTGTGCTTTTTATATTGATCTTCCGAATACACAGCTTCGGCTAGTAACGAGTATGTCTGGTTTTACTTAATTACTCCATTTCGACCTCCACCTTATCACAACATATCTCATGGCGACCCATACCAGAGGACCGAGGAAAATGAAGATTCCGGCGAAGCAGCGACGAGAAGAAATTAATGAAGATATCATATTAATGGAATTCTAAATTTAACTAAAGAAGAACACCAGGAGAAGACAGAAAAAAAAATTGAAGGTGAATAAATTTAATAAAGAATTTTAAAGAAAAGAATCCGATGCTCATCCAAGAAGATTACCTACGAAAAAAAATTATGAAGAAAATATAGAAGAATTACAATAAAGAAGAATTACGATAAAGAAGAACCAGGAATACGAAAAGAAAATAAGAAGAAAGAAGAGCGTTGTCCAGGGTTTCCCGGCACGCAAATCAAGAGGAGTCCAGGGTTATCCCGGCCCATGTCAAGAGGAGTCCAGGGTTATCCCGGCCCATGTTCCGGGGAGTCCAGGGTTAGCCCGGCCCATCATCGAGAGCAGCAGCAGTCCTGTTGCCGTATACAGCATCGTCCAGCGCCACGTGCCAGGCAGCGTCGCGCGCCCGTCCGATGACCGTGCAACGTCGCGCAGCGTCAGCATCAACCTACTTACGGGTTAGTTGCTTCTAATGTAAGTTTTATATAAATTATGTTGTAATGAAATTAGATACTTGATATATATTTTTTTTGTAGTTTAATCCCTTTTAATATACGTATTATGTTAACTGAATTGCAGTCTATACGTAATAAAATAAAACATTTAAGGGAATATATCGTAAAATTGGGTCCAGAGAGGCGACAGAAGGAAATTGGTCTAAAAAAGTTAGAGGAATCGAACGTATTATATAATCAAGCAGCGGATATTGTGTCTCGATTAAAAGAACAAAAAATACAATTAAGTTCTTCGGATATAGACTTAGTTAATGATTTAGTAGAGGAAATTAGTGAAATTTACAGTAGGATTAAGATATTGCTAGCATTAGTAGATACGGCATCTCAGACAGAAAACAAAATGGCTAAACCTACTTTTGACATTAAAACGGCCATCGCCTTGTTGCCGATCATGACGGAACGAGAAGAGGTCACCAAACAGTTAATAGATGGTATTTTAATGTACAGCTCCACTGTCAATGACGAATCTCAGGGGATTCTGATAGATTTTGTTTTAAAAACTAGGCTTTCTTCTAGCGCTAAACTTAGACTAAAGATGTCATATACTAGCGTAGACACTCTAATCGCCGACATGCGAAAATTTTTACTGCCCAAAAAATCAGCTGAATCCATTCAGGCTCAGTTGTACAGAGCGAGACAAGGACGGAGATCTGTCGAAGCATTTGGGGCAGAGATAGAGGACCTTTTTGTTAATTTAACGATCTCCCAAGCCGACGGTGATGACAGTAGGTACGACATATTGCGACCTATGAATGAGAAGTCAGCTATTAAGCGTTTTGCTGACGGGCTTTCAGATTCAAAACTGAGCACCATAATTTCTTCTAGACAATTTGTGTCATTGCCCGAAGCCATTAGGACAGCCCTTGATGAACAGAGTTCATCACCAAGGGATGATCAAGTTCAACATTATGGACGTAATCAACCTTGTAACAGTTATAGAAACTATTATCGTAGCTATTCGAATTCTAGAAGTAATTTAAATAGAGGCAGACAAACATACAAACCAACATATTATTATAATAATAATCGGAATATAGGTGTTTCGCAACACATTCCGGTAAGCCGTGGACAAAGTCAGCGTAATTTCGCGCGATCAGCACGCGGCGGTAGTCAAACGCGAGAGGCTCCGCGCCCCGCACCACCTCGTGCCCAACACTTACGCGATGACATGACACCTCCGATAAATAATAACGAAAAATGTAATACGCAGTTTTTTCGTGACTAATAGGAATAATGGAATATTTAGTTATAATAACTTTAGCACAGTTAGCTGTAGAGTAGATAATATGGATAGAATAAGTCTATTAGTTGACAGCGGCGCAAGCTTATGCGTCATTAAGTACGAATGTTTGCGAAGTAGGCATAACCTCCTTAGGCAAATACAAGGAGATAAAATTACGATTAAAGGGATATGTGGAGATTTAGTGTCCGAGGGATTTATTTATCTAACTTTAAATTTTGAGAATTTTATTTGCCAAGAAAAGTTTTATGTGTTTAAACATTTGTCATGTTATGCCGATGGAATTTTAGGCCAAGATTTTTTTAAGCGTTATAACACGATTATTAGTTACAAGGATAATACCATGACTCTGGAGGACCGAGAACAAAGCATTGTAATACCTATAGAAGGTATTTCGAACAATTATATACATAGTGTCCCTCCGCGGTGCGAAATGATTACGCGCATTCCCGCGCAGTCATACGAGGACTGTGTTGTATTAGCGGAAGAAATGCAGACAGGTGTTTTCGTTGCTGGTCTAATTTCAAAACCAGAAAAAGGGCAAATCCCTGTACGAATACTAAATACAACGGATAAAGTGGTAAAGTTAGATTTATCAAAACTACACATGTACAGTTTAGGTAATTTTAATGACTATAGCTATGTCAGGATTAAATTATAAACAATGTTTCATATATTTAGATGACTGTATTGTAATAGGTAATTCGATGACGACACATAATCAGAACCTCGTTAGAATCTTAGATAGATTAAGAAAAACTAATCTTAAACTCAATCCCTTAAAGTGTGAATTTTTGCGCAAAGAAATAATGTACTTAGGACATAGAATTACTTCACAAGGAGTAGAACCTGACCCCGCAAAAGTAGAGGTGTTAAAAAAATACCCTAAACCGACAAATACAGACGAAGTCAAAAGATTTGTGGCGTTTGCCAACTATTACAGGCGATTTATTCCTAATTTCGCAAACATAGCTTATCCATTGAACCAATTATCAAAGAAAAATGCAATTTTCAATTGGACCCCAGAGTGTGAAGCATCATTTTCAAAATTAAAAAATGTACTTTTAAGTCCACATGTGTTAGACTACCCAGATTTCTCTGATAACAATATTTTCGTTTTACATACTGATGCGTCAAAAATAGGCCTAGGTGCTGTTCTTTCAAACAGCAATGGAAAAGTCATAGCATACGCTAGTCGTAATTTAAAACCCGCAGAAACACGATACCCCATTATCGAGTTAGAACTTTTGGCAATCGTGTGGGCTACAAGACATTTTAGACCTTATCTGTATGGGAAAAAGTTTAAGATCTTAACCGATCATAAACCATTAATTTATCTCTTCGGAATGACTGATCCATCGAGCAGATTAACAAAATTTAGATTATATCTAGAAGAATTTAATTTCGATATTGAATACATTCCGGGACGAAACAATGCAGCTGCAGACGCATTGAGTCGTTTACCGATGAATAGTGATGATTTAAAGCAAATTAGCACACACGTTGTATCAGTCACGACAAGAGCACAGGCTAGGAAATTAAATAATCAACAAGGTTATGACAACAATACTACAGCTAATGTTCCCACAACTAACAGGCTTGATCAACCTAGAATTGTGGAAATTAGTAAACCTCCAAAAGACTGTATTGAGTTAACATTTAACTCGGATTATAAGCGTAACATGAGCGCATTTAACAATGGAATCATGAGCAGTAAACGAAGTTTTATGTACGTACCAAGCAAATCATGTATTTATCTGACTACCCGATCGTTATCTACCGTAGGCGTGTTAGCGAGGGAGTTAGAAATATTTTGTAAGAAGCTAAATATAGATGAAGTTGTTATAATAAAAAATAAGCAAAATGAAACAGAAGTAAATGCATTTCTATCAAATTATAAATGTGATTTTCCTAGGATCCTAGTGACAAAAAGTGTTACAAAAATATACGACAAAGACGAGATTAGAGTTATCTTAAATGATTTTCATCTTTTACCCACGAGTGGCCACGCGGGGGTAAACAGAATGCTTAATAATATCAAACAACACTACTTCTGGCCGAAAATGAGCCATGACGTTTACGAATATGTTAAAAAATGTGCACATTGTCAACACAACAAACATACCAATAAATATATTAAGGAACCAATGGTGATAACTACGACACCAGATACATCCTTTGAAAGAATCTCTTTAGATATAGTCGGGCCCATAGATTTAGATAACCTTAATTATAAGTACGTGTTAACAATTCAGTGTGAACTGACCAAATTCGTTGAGGCTTATCCTTTAGAAAGAAAGGACACTGAAACTGTAAGTAGAGTATTTGTAAATAATTATATTTTAAGGTACGGCATACCGAGTGTCGTAATAACGGATCAAGGTACCGAATTTATGTCAGGCGTATTTTCTGAAGTCTGTAGTTTATTATGTGTTAATAAGTTGCAATCAACAGCGTACCATCATCAAACAATAGGCGCGCTGGAAAATTCGCACAAGAACCTAGGAGCATACCTAAGGATTCAATGCAGCAATAACAGCACCGACTGGAGTAGTTGGTTGAGCTATTGGTGTTTCGCATATAACACCACCGTGCATACAGAGACGCAATATACGCCATACGAGTTAGTTTTTGGCAAATTATGCCGGTTACCCAGCAATTTAATTTCTTCTGTCGACCCTCTCTATAACTACGAAAGTTACCCTAAAGAACTTAAGTATAGATTACAGAGAACGCAGTTAGAAGCAAAGGAAAATTTATTGATTAGCAAAGCCACTAGAAAATTAGCATATGATAAGAAAATTAGCTCTATAATGTATAAACAAGGAGATTTAGTACTTGTAAAAAATCAAATAGGAAATAAATTAGACCCCATCTATAATGGACCTTATAAAGTAATAGAAGATATATCACCTAATGTTAAAATATTAAAAAATAATAAAACATACATAACTCATAAAAATAATACTAAATTGTATGTTGAAAATAAATAGACTTAAATATACTTAAATTAAATGTAGCTATATGTGTTAAAAAAAAAAATATGTAAAATACAACTACGTATGTCACTTTTTTTTTTTTTTCTTATTTTGTGGGGGTGAGGAGTAACTTTTCGGGGGAGGTGTACTATACACCGAATTAACACAATAACCGTAACTTAACGTTACGCCCTGCGACATGTGACGCACGTAATTGTATGAAATAACAAGTAAGCAATAATTAGATATAAATACTGTGTACTAGTTTATAAGTGTGCTTTTTATATTGATCTTCCGAATACACAGCTTCGGCTAGTAACGAGTATGTCTGGTTTTACTTAATTACTCCATTTCGACCTCCACCTTATCACAACATATCTCATCAATTCTTAGAACTTAATTCTTCAAAATTTTCTAACTCTTCCAGAAACCCATTCTAGATGTTCTTTAAAGGTAAGTTTTTCATCCAAAGTAAAACCCCGATATTTTATGGGAGAGGAATTGCCCATTTACACGTTATCATTTTTTGCATAAAAAATAACATTTTATTTTAGCGCGGGCAGACGGACAGATATGGCGAAACTGGGTCTTTGTTGACTACGGAGCTTGAGCCCTTAAAATGAGACTAAACTAAAGTATTGTGCCACTCACATAACTTTATTTCTTTTGGGGACGCTCCATATTTACTGAAACCTTAGCACTCAGCTCTTTAAATCTAGTCTTTTAGTCTAGTCCCGTCTGCAGCAGGTGTGAACAATAACATGTAGTTCAACATGTGTATGCCAAAAAGATTAAATATATATGACTTACAGATACAGCAAGATTTACAAAAGCCTTGTATTTGTTATAAAAAAGGCAAGTATTGGACGTGACTTATAACCGACACATATTTAATGGAATCTGTTACTAGCACCTGCGAAAAATATTATAGCAGTAAAAACAATCCAGCAACCTGTAAATCCCATATTACGACATCAAACTCGATCTTCGAGGACTTCATGTGGTCCTTGACGTCGACTAGTAAGTCTGGCGGCACCAGCAGATCGGTGGAGCCGTTGAGCGAAGGCGGCGTCCACCACATCATGCCCGAGCCCTGGCCTTCCTCCTGGAGGTCCAGCATCTCGCGCACCTTCCACTGCGCATCTGGGTACGCCCTCAGCAATTGAAAACCTTTGTAGTTCTTCTTTAAGGACTTCTTCGGTGGTTTTTTCTCTAAACAGTTAAATTAGAACTTTATTTAAGTATTCCAATGTTCATTTTAGAAACACGAACAAAATAATTACTTAAACTGCGACAAATTGCATTACTTAGTTAGCCTATCTAAAGTAGTCTTAACCAGGGATTTCACTTAGTATAGTGGCTTATTAAGATGGCTATCAGATCATCTACAAAGAGGATAATAAGAATTGCCCAGTCGTTAATCTATACACGCACTGCTCCATATGAAAGTGAGATGGACAGCATCGATATGTTATTACTTTAATTGTTGTTATAGTTAAAGTCTTCTCCGATATATGTTATCTGTTGGTGATAGGATGGCTTACTTTCATTGACAATGTAAGCGCCGTCGTCTTCTTCAGAGTCCAACAACACCTGGAACCAGGTGCTTGTCGGGGTGGTGGTGGGAGCGCTGGTTGTAGTGGTCGTCGTGGTAACTTCTTTTTTCTGCTTCGGAGTGCTATACCATCCATCTCCAAACCAAGACGATTTTGGGTTCCATATCCACTTGTATAAACTAGACATAATACCTATTTAAAAAGAAAAAATATTAAATAAAACATCTACCGCGCCACAACGACAGGGACGCCTGCGCGCAATACTAGAGGATTCCGTGGAATGCCCATGACCCTCACCTGACCTTCCTCACCTTTCGTGTTGGACCCGAAAACTAAACCATTTGTTTCTAGTTTATGGTTGACACGTAATATTGATAATTTTATTCACTCTTTACAGCAACAATCTTGAAAAAAGCTTCGTATGGAAAAATTTGTTAGTTAAATGGAAGGCCAGATCATGGGAGCATCAAGTAATTCAGTAAAAGTGTCAATAAAATATTTGAATAAGTAACTAAAATGATCTTAATGCTACGGAGTTTTTATGATTCCGTGAACATTGTAAAAGTAGAAACCAGGCATGTCAGTAGGGCACGCGGTGCTCTCGTCGGTGCAGCGCGCGAGAGCACTGGCGATTATATAGTGCGCAACCCTTTCTGTCGCTCCTTGTCTAACAAGTTAGATTAGATAGGGAGGGATTGATCTGTACAGCGAGAAAATGTGCACTAAGTATGTTGTGATGTGCTGCCGGCGTGCGCTCGGCGCCTGCGCTGCGGCTGCGCTGCGCAGATCATTTTCCGCATTACTCGCTGATTGCACACGCGATAGCGACCAGAAAACCGTCCGACTAAATCACAAACGTCTTCTTTCACATAATTAACTCGTTTCTTTTAACTACCAAACAATATACGACTTAATCAGAAAAGAGACGCAGAAAATATTTGGATTCCTCCTCCTGCCTCCTCCAATAATAAGAATTTACTGAACACATAATTTCGTCCATTTTGCATGTCAATGGTTTTTTTTAGGCCTAGTAACTTGAAAACAAAATCGGAATATGTTAAAAATCGAATAAGTATTTTAACGTGAGCTAGCCTGTAACGTTGTAAAAAAATATGGTGTAAGTAGGTATACTGTAAACAAACCAGCCCAATTGCGCACCCCGCATAATGCACATAGCACACATTTTTTTTTTTTTAATAGTGAATTGTTGTTTTGAGTAAGTAAATCATTTTAATTAATTGGCGAACCAGCCGCCTACCTACCTACTTTTCGTATTGCTTCAGTTAGGTATGTATATTAATTCCGCGTCTGTTCTAGATTAAGTTATATCTCTAATTAAGAAATTAAGTTAGCACCTATTGAAATTATACCCCGGCAGTTATTTAGTAGGTAGCTAAAATCCAATAGTTGACTTGCGTTTTTTGTTGACTGCGGTCGACTATCCGTTTTCTACTCATATTATTAAATAACGTTGATAGCCATAGTTAATTTGTTGTTTAGGATATTAGAAACGACCCCAACATCATAATGAATATTTCGTAAAACCTACCTCTAAACCAACCTTGTTTTCCCGGCTTTTTTGTAGCTTTCTTCACTTTCCCGTCCGTAAAAAATGAGGATAACCATCCAGCATTCTTGGGTGGGCATGTTATTTTTTTGTTGGGTGCTGTTTTTGTTGGCTTTGCAGTCCTTCGCGCTGGACGAGTGGGCCGAGGCCTCGCGGTCGCCGGGCTGGCGGGGCGCGGCGGGCGCCGGGTGCTGGACTGTCCACCAGCACTGGCCGTTGAGCCGGCTATCCACTGGTAGTGCCCCGACCCCTGGTTAGGCTTTTTAGTTACTTTAACAGGAGGACGTTTCGTCACTATAAAGTTTGTGTGACTCTCAATGTTTATTGTTGTACTCTTAATTATTTTTTTATTGTTCTCACTCATAGAGTTTTTCGAGGATACATTCACTTTTGGAAATTTATCTTTAAGTCTCACTTTAGCCGTCATAGGGGCGCGAGGCCGAGGTAATGGAGTGGTTTTTTGGAAAACCTCTTCGGATTCATCCCACAGGACGAACGGATCTATTGATTCCGAGTCGGAGACGTCGGCGGAGTGCGGCACAGGGCGGCGAGCGGCGACCGCGCACGCCAGCAGCGCAAGCAGCGCCAGGCGACGCGCCATGTGGCGAGTGTGTGCGCATGGCGAGGTGCGCTCGCACTGTACTAGCGCGGCGCCCGCGACTGCGCGACCACCTTCCCTGCCACCGCCATTAAAGCGACATGTCGCTTTCAACTCGCCTTCCAACACTAGGTCAACCCGGACGTTCAAGACATTTTCACCTAAATACATTTTTCCTCCTTTGATATATGTGTAATCGTGTATTTACACTTTCAACGGGCTGTCAATATTTAGTAATCTCTAAAATAATTTAGAACTAGGTACACTAGGTACCTTGTTTTGTATTTAAATCCAGTCTTAGAATAATTTAGCGAAATGTAGGTCATATTCCATGGTCCATTTCTCGCGCCTCGGCCAAAGGGGTGTGGCTTTGATGCGTTCCAACCATAACACACTTGTTACATCGTGAACTGTCATTGCTTAGTTTACTGATATGTAAGTATGCATTATGTTCTCGAAGAATAGTTATTAAGTAGTATTTAGTTATATACTTTCTTTTACCCACCGGTAATTGTTGCTAGCGAGTCTTATCATTTAGTAAAGTATATAGCTCGGGTTGCCCGAAGGTTACTATTTTCTCTCTTTCTAAGCTCTAAACTGGGTGTGTTTGAGACCATAACTGCAGGTCTAAAATCTGTAACATACCTTTCAAAGGCTCGAAGTTCATGTTCGGCTAAAAATTTAATCGCCGTTTAATTAAAAAACAACAGATATAATGTACGCTTAAGTACGGAAAAAATAAAATAATGAATGGCTGTGACGCTTTGATTGCAGTTGATAAAATAGTTTAACGACAAAGAACGAAATAGAAAAAAAGCAGAATTTAGGTACTGGTGTATGTTTACTGAAAACAGCTGCAGTGGATAAGTATTTATGTCCCGTGTGGCGTGGCTTGTAAAAGATAGTGACACCAAGCAGGTAGCAGACCTTTATTACCAGTAGGTTTCCGATATTTCGTCTCGGGAACGGGCGCGCTTTAGTTAAATTACCTACGGTACAGACTAGAGCGATTGCACTTTGACACTAAGCTGACAGGCACCAATCGAGGGTTGCGTGGTCAAACCGATATAAGTTTTCGTGTCAAAAAGACCATTAATGAATATACAATACCTAACTCTTACTTAATTGACAGTAATGGCAGCTGAGTTAAGAACAATACAATGACATAATCGAGGCAATAACATTGGTTTTACCCAGTCGTATAGAGGCCCTGCAGATATTTTTTCTTAGCTGCAGTTGCATTAGTGAACATTACCGGCGTTGGTACAACCATTTTTTATTTTTTGTGTGGCTAGCACAACTGGCCCGCGACTTTGTCGTCGTAATCCCTCTCTACCTATTACTCTTTGAATAGCAAACTAAGTAAACACAATACGATAACAGATCAAAAACCATAATGTTTAGCCCCTGTTGAATTGAGCCCCTCCCTAGTCATAAAAGAAAGAGACGCACTAGGCGACGAGCGAGAAATTACATATTGTGCTACCTGTTGAGCTACCTACACCTAACGCAGGGCTGGGTTTGAAGGGTTTTGAGTTTTGAGTCGCGGACCACCATAATAATTTGAAAATAACCCACGTACCTCAATTGAAAAGAGCTTTAGCAAATCAAGGAAGGAATTTAAAAACACTTTTATAATGTAGAAGTATTTGGGGCCGTCAGCGACTCCGGGTACCCCACCGTCCCAATCTGGAACACTACGTAACAGAACATTCACTAATCTCTTCCCTTAACATATAAATGAGAAATATCTACGGACAATCTCTATCCCATTTTTTATATGGAACCATAGGTATAACCGACCAAGAAAGTCCTTTTCCAGTGTCGGACAACGTCACACAAATAGAGCGAAAAACTTGGGAATACCCCACCAATACCCTGCCTGCTGCCTGACCAATTCCCTAAACCTAGTTTTTGAAATAAACTTGTTTTAGTTTTCTTTTTTTATTGTTGTTTGTTTACACAGAGTGTGTAATCCAAATGGTCAGTATATTCTTAGGATTCAAATATCTTAATATCTACTAGTGAGATGACATGACGATAATATCATAAATATCATAATACTTATTCAGCACACTATTTATTCAGCTAAATGTCAACTAGGTATGCCACTTGACTTAATTTAATTTCACCTTTTATTTTTTTGTTAAATTGGGATACCTACTGTGTCATATTTTTACCATGTCACTCGAAAATGACTTTGAGGTTGCTGACTGACATCCAATTGTAAAAGGAACGACTATGATTTTTTCTACAAGCTCATTCATTTTGGTCCATGACAATTTCTTTGATCGTTAAGGTCTTAAGAACAAAAGACGTGAACGGGGGTACATTGAAAAATAGCAAGGAAATAAAACAACGCAACATAATACCTAGTAGATTATACACCGAGGGGATAAAGCACTGTTTTATCTCACGGGCGCGATATTGAATCCTGAGCAAACAAGAGAGACTTAGTTCATTCTTGTTGCTTTTAAGATTGGTTGACAAAGTGGTCGAAAATTCAACCTCTCGATTGCGCTTGCCGTATGCCCGAAATCATATTTTAACAGCTAGCATTTTATCTTTTAAATAAAATCAATACAAGATATAAGCCAATAAAAGATCTTCACTTCACTTGTCATGCTCTTAAAATGTTACTTTAGTATCTGCACATCGGGACTAAAGCTCCTTATTAATCTCTAGGGAATAAAGTTTTTTTTTAATTTACTTTGAGAACAGCCAATCACGGTGTTTGTAAATGGAGGATTATCGCTATTTTCAGTGATTGTGTATAGACAATTCTTAAGGCGTGGAAATACTTAGTCGGTCCTTAAGTTCTGTCACAAAGGTTTAGTCAAATAAAACTAACATTTGTTTATTTTTTAATTTCAAAATATATAAAAGTTAAAAGATTAATAAAAATACATTTTTAAGAATTAATAATCATCCCACATAGTTTCCGCAATTTCCGATACGATCATCTAACATTCACGGCCGAAACCGATTAAAATACGCACCAGTTTTCTGGAAATAACACTTATTGAAAACGCTTTAAAGGTTAGTTTTTGTTAACTAACAATCTTTTTTGTTTAATATTGTGAAGCCTCTCATCTGTGGCTATGTTTAGAAATCAGCATTATTTTCTTACAGACCCTCAAAAACCAGCTTATGAAGCTCGATGTTTGGTTTGTTTTCGTATTGCTGCAAATTGATGTGAAATCGTAGGGTCGATTTAATGAGTCGTGAAGATTGACAAGCGGATTCATTGTGTGTACAAGCGGATCTTATTTGCTTGGAAATACATTTGCATCAGAATTTAAAGGTAAAAGTCTAATCAATATGTCACGCAAATTTCGACTCAATACGAGAACTTTTACGAAAGTTATAGCCATTATCAGTATCGTGGTCGTGCGTGTTTTGTTTTGACCCATGATTTCTGGCCCCGAATGGAATGCTTAAAGCTCGTTCATCAAATGATTGCAATAGTAAATAATATCAATTACACTTCTTTTCATTCTATATAAAATAAGGTTTTGATTGATGTACCTACTAGGTACAGGTTGTAGGTTTATAAAGATCTTTTATTTATTTTATAAGTTGTAATAAATCTCAGTGACAGAACTTATGAACCGACTAACGTTGTTTTGTCCTCGCATTTTAAGTGAAAAGTAGAGTGTAACGCGAGACTAAACAACCATTAGGGTAATTCCGGGGTAGATGGCCATAAGGGAGAGATGGCCCGTCGAAATAATTTCTGAACGGTGGGCTAGATGGCACTAGTAATAGTTTAAATCGCTTCGCGACCGGCGTGGGTGCAGGCGTGCGTGCAATTTTTTGGCGAAAACAAATCAAAAAGTAAGTAAAATCCGTGTTATTTGTTTCGTATAGTGTAAATATTTTTCAGAGGGTTCTTGTCTAAGGTTGTTATGATATTAGTTTCGTAAGATAATTGTTATTTTTGATTTGGTTGCAAAGTATACGAGTAACAGTTTGTCCTAACCTCAAAATTACTCGCATCGTGTTATGACTTGTTTTTTTATAAGGTGTGGCCATCTCTCCCGGATGAAAAGGAGAGATGGCCAGTGTAAGTCGGTATATGATGGCCATATGGCCATCTTATACAGGATACAGAAATTATATCTTATTAAAAACAAAACATTATTTTTCTATTTGTTCTAGATGCCTAATAAATACAAGCGAAAGGCAGTAGCTGTGAGAGGCAATTGGAGTGAAGAATCACTAAAAGCAGCTATAATTGCTGTACAAAATAATTAATCTTCTGTGCGTGCCGCAGCTCTCCAGTACAACATTCCAAGAAAAACCTTAGAAAGGAGATTAAAGAAGAATAATGACAAAAAGGGGCGTGTATAAAGAAGTTAAATGAAAGAGATAATTGTCGCGGGTGTGGAGAAAATTATTATGAAACTCTTCTCTTCGAGGACTGGCTTCAATGCACGGTGTGCCAGTTTTGGGTACACGAAAATTGCACTGAATTTGAAGACATGTGCTCTAAATGTGGTGCAGAGAAAAAAAGGCTGTTAAAAAATAGGAAATAAGACCAAAAACTATGTTACAATTAGAATTAAGGATATGGCCATCATACCTCGTATGCCATGGTCATCACACCCGGACACCTCGGGAGAGACGGCCAACCGGGAATTCAAAAAAAATATTTTTTTTTATGTGATCTCATTACGAATTCTTATTTTTATTTCTATAATTCCAAAGTTAATTGTTTAAAGTTTAATTACAAATTAAAATTTCTATAAAAATATGTAAGGTTTTTTTTTAACAGTATTTAAGAAAAACTATTACCCTATATTATAACACTCTCGCTCCCAAGCCCTCGCATGGCTAAACATCTCGTGTCATTATGGCTTGTTTTAGTCCCTTGTTGAACAATCTCTATTAATGTGACTTATACTACCTCTAAAGGAACCGGTCATCAGCAAGTTGAACCAGGGTTCCGTCACAGTGACCTACTACAACCCCCCCAACGAAATTCATAGATAGTAACTACTTATAGGTATGTATTAAATTCAATGAAATTTTGCACTTTAATAAAACGGATCCTCAAATTGGTTCAATTGGCTTGATATAGACTACACAATGGCATATTCATGTTACGTTCGAGTACATTTTACCTACCTATGACCGATGGAATTTTAACTTCGCACTTAACTCGCACCTAACTTCCGACTAATCGTTTGCGCCATTCAGGCCTATCACGCATGCACGAGAGAGATGAAGCGAAGCGCAAGGTGTTAAGGAGTGAGCGAGATGTAGATTAAACTGGTTGGTATTGTGATGTTGATAAGGCGTGCGAAGACAGATCTCGAGCCGGCCTGTCGTCCTGTCGTCGGTCAGAGCTCGACAGCGCCGGTGCGTCCGCCCGGCCCCGACTAAACACGTGGTGGACTAAACAAACCTACAAATTAGGTAAGTCATCTACTTTATTCAAAGCATTGATCATTACATTCGCGATTTCAGTTAAACGTTCGTATTGTTACACCATGCGGTTTGTTACCTGACACTGTAAGTCAAACCATTGAACTTTAGCAAACATGTTTTATAATTCTGTTAATTATGTATTGGGATTAAGGCATGCGAATAATTAAGAAAATAAACACTGCTGCATAACTAATAAAATCACTAACGTTCTCTAATAGAAACGCTCAGAATCTCAGATACCTAGCTACTTTATTATTCACTTTTGTATAAATAAATTTCTTCTAGGACTTCCAAAATTGACCCAATATTTTGGGTTCTGTGGTTGAACTAGAAACCTTCTCAAACTCAACTTGGCCCTGTCCAGTTTTTACCATTAATAAGCAAGTTTTTTCACTTCAATATTGGCTCACGGTTGCAGATCCATATGCTATACACACGTCCCAAACTGTCCTTAAACTTATGACAACTTTTCCCTTTCCTTCCAATGTAGGTAGATACCTACTTCATATCAATCTTATGACTATCTTAAATGCTTCTGAATCAAATTAATATGTCTGTCTGTCTACGCAGTTACGCGCGCCAATGTATACACGCGATTAAGTGGACCAAGTCATATAGATGCCTAAAACTTTTTTCACAGGTCAACGATCTGGGGTTGACAAATTGGATCTGCCAGGCATTCTCGTGTACTTGTTCCCGAAGTTGTAACAGCGGATAGATTTGGATTAAATTTTACATTTGCTCCGTAGGGACGTACAAAATATGTTTTTTTTTACCTGAAGCCTATTTAACCAATTCTATACGCGATTTTAATATTTAGACTTGGCATTTGTAAACGTCATCTTGTACTCCACCTGATAATCATTAATATTTTAACCCTAGGTTCCGAGTTTGGCTGTGGAACTCAAAAAATATGTACTGATACGACCAATCTGCTACTTGATTTTCAGAAATAATTAAAAATAAAAATATTTCTGCTGTTAATAAGTTTAAGTGGGCAAACTTTATAACATGAAATGTTTGTGATATTCAAGCTGACATTTGGTGACATTTGCTCAGTTAATATTTATAGTCAACGTTTTACACTGTCGCTCAGAGTTGTTTCATTACCTGTATCGTTTTATTTAATTCATGCTTAGTTATTAACTGAGCATAATTAGGTATTTGAAATAATCGATTCACAGCAAGGTAAATGGTTGGGTACACAATCAATGAAAGCTATCGTAATCGTACTAGGAAATGTAAACAGCGGAATTATAAACACTCGAAAGCATTATTATCTACACAGCCATCGCGTCTGTTAAATGTGTAACTTATTGTTAGTGGCATAGGGACGTGTAGATTTTTGAATTTTTGGCGTCTTGAGAACGTGTACATAATATATACATATTTATGACTTTGTATTTAGGTACCCAAGTTAAGTTTGACGTTATAAGTATAACTAACTGACAGACACTGAAACTAACAGACAAGACCCCATAAGAACTACAGTTAGTGTTTATCATAATTTCATTTAATGTTCGAAAAGCGTTATTAAAGCTTAGCAATCTTAGGATAATAACAAATTGTTTAATTTTATCAGGCATACTCGTACGATCAAATAACATCACTCATTTATGATAACGATCTCAATATTAAGTCGATTTATTCTTACTAGTTAGGATAGGTCAGAACTGCGGCCACTTTAGTAGTAATCAAAGACTACTATTAACCATTAACATTATGTTTTAAGGAACTATGCATTTCGTTATTATTACATTATTATTATCAATGGTTTATTATAGATATCGAAATTATGCATTCGTTTAATGTAAATAATTACAAACCCGTTAAACCTAGGCAGTCAAGACGTGGTCAAGACCCTCTGGATACAAGAGGAAGTATGGATAGCGATACTTCCATCAGTTTTATAATGGGAGGTTTATAAAAACAAAGATTATATTATGTTCACATACAGAGCTTGAGTCGCTTTTTACGATTATACCTCTCGCCTAGTTTTTACTCAAACCCAGATTAATAATACCCCGTTATAAATTACGCGCACTGCACGCGTTAAAAAATAAGTACTTACTGATCTTTAGTGTTTGCAATGCTTTGGGCAGAACCAGTGTTTTCGAAATGTTTAGTACTAACCCGAACCGTACTGGACCCCAAAAACTCAGCGCTACGAACCGGATGCCATCTATTTGGCATAACTTTAAATATCCGAAACGTATTAGATCGTGACCGTGAATGAATCTTAGATTTTTAGGATCCACAATCCAAATATTAAGTCCTTTGAAAATGATTGCCTGATAAATTATATTACACTCTTACTTTTAGAGATGCCGTACCAGGAGCTATGTTGCGAGGTGGGTCCCCCGTGCAGCCTGGTGCTCGCTGACGGCTCGGTCTACCACGGCAGGAGCTTCGGGGCGCAGTTGCCCACCGAGGGGGAAGTTGGTGAGTACACTTTTGTCTGATTGTATAACTTTATCAGTACAGTAGCAACTAGTTAATAGCTCGGGGACCACCTGTACCTGTACCTACCTATGTATCTTTCTACACAGCTTTCACGATATCAGGATAGGATACTCCTAAACCAAGATAAAAAAACATTCTCGTTCTCTAAGTATTTAGTGGCACCAAAAATTTGATCTTGTTTAAGGAGAGCCCTTTGTTTCCCATAATTTTATTAGTCATAATGATAACTAAATTGTAGACAATGCTAGGTTAGGTTAGGTATGATTTTAAAAATCCTGTAGAAGTAAAAGTTTCTTAGTAAAAAAACTTTATAACTTGCGATGATTATAACCTAAAGCACATTATGACAGACAATATAGACCCCTAGTCCTTAATTAATATAGTTGTGTCCGAGTGTACAGCCATGTTAAAATTTAAACCGGGTTAAACTAGATTTATCTCTTTGGACAACATTTCCGCCATTACTGAGACATTGGCCGACTATCATGCAAAACTGTTTCCGACCAACTAACAACCTGGGCCTCTACTGGGGATTTAGTGTAAAAAGGTATAAAGCGGATTAACTAGTAATAGAAAAGGGTATACATATGTATAAATAAACGGAGCAATTATACTTAACTTCAACCTTCACAATACCCTTTTTCACTAGGACTCCAGTTCTATTTACTACACTCAGGAGCAAAAAAACGGGTCAGACTGCGTTTTTCATACTAAAGAGGCTATTTCGAAGCCTTGGTTCCTCGCCAGGGAATGCTGTTAGTGAAATCTGATGATGAAGACCTCGAGCATCGATACAGGACTTCCAGAGTGCCTAGGATACCCAACTGAATGAATCTGCGGTTAACGGAATTGAGCATGTTCAGAAAAACCTCTAAAATGGCAATAAAATGTAAGGAAATCCAAGTGCTGACCCAAACTCTCCCGCTGTGGTGTTAACTGATTGTGCGATCAGTTAGGTATCTTAAAAACTTTTGACCTCTTCTATTGAACCTCGGAGTATCCACCATTAAACCTCACTCAAAACGACCCCTGGCGAGGAACCAAGGCTTCGAAATAGTCTCGTTTGTATGAAAAACGCACTCTGACCCGGTATTTTTGCTCCTGAGTGTAGTTATCTTAATTTCCACGTCATAATACCTCTTACTTAATTAACAGTGATGGTAGCTGAGTTAAGAACAATACAATGACAAATTCAAGGCAATAATGGTTTTATCCAGTCGTATAGAGGCCTTGCAGGTATTTTTACTTACTTGCTGCACTTGCATTAGTCAACATTACCTGTGTTAGTAAAACCGATTTAATATTGTTTCGTTAAAAAAAAATGGTGGGTAGGTTGGCAAGCGCAACTGGCCCGCGAATTTGCTGTCGTAATCCCTCTCTACCTACTGTTTGAATAGCAAACTAAACATCATACGATCTAAACACAATATGGTCAAAAACCATAATGTTTAGCCCGTGTAGAATTGAGCCCCTAGTCGTAAACGAAAGAGACGCACTAAGCAGCGACCGAGAAAATACAACTTGTGCTACCTGTTCAGGTACACCTAAAGCAGGGGTTTGATTTTTTCGCGGACCCCCATTATACTTTCAAAATAACCCACGGGCCCCAATTGAAAAGAGCAAATTAAGGAAGAAATTTAAAAATATTTTTAGCATGTAGAATTATGGGGTAGATGAATGAATATGTTTTGCTAAATCAAGACTTTGAATCCTAAGAATATACTGACCTATTTGAATTACACACTGTATTATCTAGCACACAAACAAACAAACAGGGCGACATTTGCATTTATAATATTACTATGAATATACAAAGTAAAACAAACAATAAAAAAGGAAACTAAAATAGGTTAATTTTTTCGCCTCTATTTGTATGATGTGAGGGTCCAAAACTGGAACAGGATTTTATTGGTCGATTATGTAAAACAGCGCACAATTCACACGGCGCCAATCAATACACTTTATTTTCTCGATTATCAGTCAGAGCAAATATTTGTGTGAGGAGCGGCAGTAATGAATACTTATCTCTTTCTGCGTTTTGGATACTTTCTATGTATTTTAGCTGATTCCCGCGACTCCGTCGACGTAGATATATATATATTTATTTCTCTATATACCTAAGTTAAGGATGTTTATCGTTTTCTAGTATCTACCCATAGTGCCAACAAATCTAGAGCTTAGTTTTGAATTGGGTAGGTCCCATTTGTTCCATGGAACTTCGCATTTTGTATTAAGCTGTGACGTAATGTTCAATACACAATTCGTAGTTCAGATATTTATCATTTAGTCAAAATGATTCTAATATACTAAAAATAAAATTACTAAACATAGAATAATATAGGTTCTACAATTAGGTATATATATTATATGTATATATTTATTAAGGGAAGATATTAGTGAATGTTGTGTTCTGTAGTGTTCCAGACGGGGATGGTGGGGTACCCGGAGTCGCTGACGGACCCCTCGTACCACGCGCAGCTGCTGGTGCTCACGTACCCGCTCGTCGGCAACTACGGCGTGCCCGACGAGGCCGAGTGCGACGAGCACCAGATACCGAGGTCAGCCCTGCACGGTTACTAACTTCAAATTCAACTTTACCTACATATTCATTAAATGAGCTTCCAAAAAAAGGCAAAATTAAAAGAAATAATTTTTTTTAATTAAAACGTCTTCTAATTTAGAAACGGCAAATTTTTTGTTATCAAAAGGCGTTAGCTGGAAGAAATTCCTTAAACGGATACGATGGCCTTTGTACTTGTTTTTTTAATGCTCGTTCTGTTGTTCTTTCTTGTATACTAAGCGAGCGAGCTTGTGGAACTAGCGATCCACCCACGCTTCGCTTCGATTTTTGTGAGTTTTCTGTAAAATACGTTTTAAATCCTGACAACTGCATTAAAATCATTTGAGTAGTTTATCAGATCTAAGCCAACAGACAGCGGGAGCGACTTTGTTTTATATTATGTAAAGATAAAGAAGACGAAGAGTATACATAAGTACATACAAGCTAATTTAAGGGGTTATTTTCATTTCTCCCCTTTATTGACTCGATTTAAGAGGAGAAGACGTTACTAACCGTAACCAGTCTGTTCCAATACTTATGCCATTGTAATACAATACTGAGGGTAGAAACCCTTCCCATCATCGATCGTTCGTTCACGGTACTTAAGTAGGTGTACCAGGAAATAAAGAATAATAAAAAATATAATCAATGAAAATAAAATAAAAAATAGTAGTAGGTTAGGTTATAAATAGTGTTTTTGTTTCTTTTTAGGTGGTTCGAGTCAAGTCGTATTTGGGCAGCGGGTTTGATTGTGGGTGAAATAAGCCAACATGCGAGCCACTGGCGTGCTAAAAAGTCGCTCGGTTCGTGGTTGTCCTCAAACGGAGTGCCCGGCATCTGCGACATAGACACGAGAGCGCTGACCATTCGCTTGCGGGATGGCGTTGCTCTGGGCAGGATCATCCAGGGGGCTCCTCCGTCTGGACCACTACCTCCACTTTCTGACCCGAATACTAGAAACTTAGTCGCTGAAGTTTCTATTAAAGTAAGTGCAAGATTATGAACCAGGTTTTATAACAAAAAACATCCAATCTTACAAAGCAGAATATTCAATGTTATTGTGTTTTTAGGAAACGAAAGTTTTCAATCCCAACGGAGATATCTCAATAATGGCTGTGGATTTTGGGCTTAAATACAATCAATTAAGATGTCTGATAAAAAGAAACGCCAAAGTTACTGTCGTACCATGGAACCACAAGCTAGATCTAACGAACTACGATGGATTGTTCATTAGCAATGGTCCGGGTGATCCAGAGACGTGTAAACAAGCGGTGAATAACATTCGTGGCGTTATAAAGTCGACCAGTCCAAAACCGGTGTTTGGAATTTGCCTCGGTCATCAATTGCTGTCTACTGCTGTTGGGTGTAACACGTACAAAATGAGGTAACTAAATTAATACTTTAATCATGCAAACACTTCAGCTCAGCTTCAGTTCAGCTTTTCTCGTTGAAGTTAATGAAGTATTTTAAAAGGAAATGCCCCTTTATGTTTTTACTGGTTGGTTATCTGTCCGTTGCATTCGATTGACAAGACTGTGTTCCACTCATCTGAACGTTAAATTATTTACAGCTACGGGAATCGCGGACATAACTTGCCCTGTACTCATAGTGAAACAGGAAGATGTTTCATGACTTCACAGAATCATGGCTTTGCTGTAGATGGTAGTACATTACCAAAAGATTGGAAAATTCTTTTCACCAACGAAAATGACAAGACAAATGAAGGCATTGTACATGAGTCAAAACCTTTCTTCAGTGTACAGTTTCATCCTGAACATACCGCCGGCCCAACGGATCTAGAATGCCTTTTCGATGTGTTCGTAGATGCTGTTAAAGCCTACAAAACTAACGAGCTATGTTGTGTTAACAAGATGATAACAGACAAATTAACATTTCATCCCACTATAAATGAAAGGCCAAAAAAGGTACTTATTCTTGGCTCTGGCGGTTTGTGTATTGGTCAAGCTGGTGAATTTGATTATTCTGGATCACAAGGAGTTAAAGCTATGCAAGAAGAAAAAATTCAAACCGTATTAATAAATCCTAATATCGCTACTGTTCAAACGTCCAAAGGCTTAGCCGACAAAGTTTATTTTCTACCAATCACTCCGGAATATGTAGAGCAAGTTATCAAAGCTGAGCGACCAACAGGAGTTTTACTCACATTCGGAGGGCAAACTGCTTTGAACTGCGGTGTCGAACTGCAGAAATCGAAAGTGTTTGAAAGGTATAATGTTAAAGTTTTAGGAACGCCAATTCAATCAATAATTGATACAGAAGATAGAAAAATATTTGCGGAAAAAATCAATGCTATCGGGGAAAAAGTAGCTCCAAGCGCAGCCGTATTTTCAGTTGACGAAGCAGTTACTGCAGCTCTTCAAATCGGATTTCCCGTAATGGCGCGAGCGGCTTTTTCACTAGGTGGCCTAGGCTCGGGTTTTGCTAATAATGAAGAGGAACTTAGAAGCCTGGCCCACCAAGCCTTTTCACACTCTGATCAACTAATTATTGATAAATCACTCAAAGGATGGAAAGAAGTGGAATATGAAGTCGTAAGAGATGCTTATGATAATTGCATAACAGTCTGCAATATGGAAAATGTTGATCCCCTTGGAATACACACGGGGGAGTCAATCGTTGTGGCACCGAGTCAAACATTATCCAACAGAGAGTATTACATGTTGAGGAATACCGCATTAAAAGTTATAAGACATTTCGGCATTGTAGGTGAATGTAACATTCAATATGCTCTTAATCCCTTCTCTGAAGAGTTTTACATAATAGAAGTGAATGCTAGATTATCAAGGAGCTCTGCTCTTGCTAGTAAAGCCACCGGGTATCCATTAGCGTATGTGGCAGCAAAACTAGCTCTTAGTATACCTCTTCCCAAAATAAAAAACTCTGTAACTGGAGTAACAACAGCCTGTTTTGAACCAAGTTTAGATTATTGTGTCGTAAAAATTCCTCGATGGGATTTGGCTAAATTTAACAGAGTTAGCACTAAAATTGGAAGCTCTATGAAAAGCGTAGGAGAAGTTATGTCAATTGGAAGAAATTTTGAAGAAGCATTTCAGAAAGCATTACGAATGGTGGACGAAAACGTCAATGGTTTTGATCCTAATATAAAGAAAGTAAACGAAACTGAACTCAGAGAACCAACTGACAAAAGGATGTTTGTTTTAGCTGCTGCGCTTAAAAATAATTACTCTGTTGAGAAACTTTACGAATTAACTCAAATTGATAGATGGTTTTTGGAAAAATTTAAAAACATTATTAACTATTATAACGTTCTTGAAAATGTCAGTCATAGTTCAATAACCTTCGATATTTTGAAGCACGCTAAACAAATTGGATTTTCTGATAAACAGATAGCCAATGCTATAAAAAGTACAGAATTAGCTGTCAGAAAACTGAGAGAAGAGTTTAAAATCACCCCTTGTGTCAAAAAGATTGATACAGTGGCTGCGGAGTGGCCAGCTTCAACAAACTATTTGTATCTCACGTACAATGGAATTAAGAATGACATAGAATTCCCGGGTGGTTACATTATGGTTCTGGGTTCAGGTGTGTACCGGATCGGAAGTTCTGTCGAATTTGATTGGTGTGCCGTAGGTTGCCTTAGGGAGCTGCGGAATCAAGGTAAAAAGACCATTATGGTAAATTATAATCCCGAAACCGTGAGTACCGACTACGATATGAGCGACCGGCTGTACTTCGAAGAAATATCTTTTGAAGTTGTTATGGACATTTATAACATGGAGCACCCTGATGGGGTTGTATTGTCGATGGGGGGGCAATTACCAAATAATATTGCTATGGACCTACATAGACAACAAGCAAAGATTTTAGGGACATCCCCTGACATGATAGACAATGCTGAAAACAGATTTAAATTTTCCCGCATGCTAGACCGGAAAAATATATTACAACCACGATGGAAAGAACTTACCGATCTAGAATCTGCGTCCTCTTTTTGTGATGAAGTTGGCTATCCGTGCTTGGTCAGACCTTCGTATGTGCTAAGTGGAGCTGCTATGAATGTGGCACTTTCTAGTCAAGATTTAGAAGCTTATCTTAAATCAGCCAGCGAAGTGAGTAAAGAACACCCAGTAGTGATATCAAAATTTATAATGGATGCAAAGGAAATCGATGTCGATGCCGTTGCAGCTGATGGCGTCATTGTCTGTATGGCTGTCTCCGAACACGTAGAAAATGCAGGAGTCCACTCTGGTGACGCCACTTTAGTAACGCCACCGCAAGATATAAACAAGGAAACACTAGAAAAAATTAGAGGAATTGCTGGAATTATTGCCGAAACACTTGACGTTAGCGGCCCGTTTAATATGCAACTTATAGCAAAAGATAATGAACTGAAAGTTATTGAGTGTAATGTTCGAGTTTCTAGATCTTTCCCATTTGTATCCAAAACATTGGATCATGACTTTGTAGCTATGGCTACTAAAGTTGTATTAGGCTTACCAGTAGAACCTGTTGACATTATGAGTGGATGTGGTAAAGTAGGAGTAAAAGTACCACAATTCTCATTTTCTCGCCTTGCTGGTGCAGACGTCACCTTAGGTGTAGAAATGGCGTCGACAGGCGAAGTAGCATGTTTTGGAGAAAATCGCTATGAAGCATATCTGAAATCATTAATGAGCACAGGCTTCAGAATACCAAAGAAAGCAATTTTGTTATCAGTTGGAACTTTCAAGGTTAGTAGTCATAGAATATCTTAATTATCTTGAACCTTTTGAACGCCTTACGTCGAATACAAAATGGGTCACTCACACGCCAAGCACGTTTGCTATGCTATGCAAATTACAACCTAATTGATACGAAACAATGTCTTTTTCTAATCTTGAACTTGTGACGGCCGTAGCCGCCACTGACACGACTTTCAATTGACGGCCAGAGCCGTCTAACTAAGGCGTTCAAAAGGTTAACTAAAATGGTTCGGAAAGTACATATTTATTTCAGAACTACGTAGTTACATTTTAACATTGTACTGAGTATTGTTTTTATTTTAGCATAAGATGGAGTTATTACCCAGCGTACGCGCCTTACACAAGATGGGGTACAAACTTTATGCCAGTATGGGAACCGGTGATTTTTACACTGAACATGGAGTTGAGGTATTTAAATAAACAAAAGAAAATTTAATATCGCCAATTATTATTGATTAGAAACAGTCTGTACGTAATTTAACTCTCTTAATTTTAATTTAAGGTTGAAAGCCTACAGTGGACGTTTGATCACATTGGAGATCCAGAAGATGACCGTTCTGATGGCGAGCTAATGCATCTGGCCGATTTTATGGCTCGACGTCAGTTGGATCTCGTTATCAACCTGCCGATGAGAGGAGGTGCGCGTCGCGTCTCCTCCTTTACCACTCACGGCTACCGCACGCGGCGATTAGCCGTCGACTACGCAGTACCTTTGGTTACTGACGTCAAATGCGCAAAACTTTTAGTACAGGTAAAACTAAATAATTTTATCTAAAATTTCGCATTTGGGAATAAAATAAAGTTATTGAATTTTGGGTGATATGTAGATTAATTCAACCTTAACTCGGGAGGTTAAACTAAACATAGTGAAAATACATGTATTGTTAATATTTCTCAAATGGCATTCGGTTCTTTTAAATAGTTTTTATTAAGTCAATAATATGTATTGTTAGCCTGGAAAATACATTTTAATGCTTTTTAAGAATAACACCGAACCTTAGAATATTAAAAGTCTCTAAATGTTTATTCAGTTAGACCTACTTACTTACTGAAAAAACATCAGACAAACCAAGAAACACATCAGCATTTACTGATTTATTATGCAACTAATTAACTTTGCATTTTTAGGCAATGACGAGGTGCGGTGGCATACCACATATGAAAACTCATACAGATTGCATGACGTCACGTAATATTATTAAATTACCCGGCTTTATTGATGTACACGTACACGCCCGTGAACCCGGAGCCACATATAAAGAAGACTTCGCCTCGTGCACCGCTGCTGCGCTTGCTGGGGGCATCACAATGATTTGTGCCATGCCAAACACGAACCCGCCGGTTATTGATCGCGTATCTTACGACTACGCGTCTGCGTTAACACGAGTGAGTGCTCGTTGTGATTACGCTCTCTTTATGGGCGCTTCAACCTCTAACTCTGAGACTGCTGCAGAAATGGCTCCTCACGCTGCAGCTTTAAAAATGTACCTCAATGAAACTTTCACAACTTTAAAGTTAGATGATATGACTGTATGGCAACGTCATCTTCAAAACTGGCCTAAAAAAATGCCTGTTTGTGCACATGCGGAAAAAGAAAAGACTGGAGCAATTATTTTGATGGCATCATTGCTTGATCGACCAATCCATATTTGTCACGTAGCTCGAAAGGAAGAAATTTCTATTATAAAAGCTGCTAAGGAAAGAGGTCTGAAAGTAACTTGTGAAGTTTGTCCGCATCACTTGTTTTTGAGTACGGACGATATTGATCAAATAGGAAGAGGTCGCGCAGAAGTAAGACCAGTTCTTTGTAGCCCAGAAGACCAAGCAGAGTTGTGGAAAAATATGGACGTAATTGATGTTTTTGCTACTGACCATGCTCCCCACGCCGTTGCAGAGAAGGACGCGGAAAAGGCATTACCTGGTTTTCCAGGGTTAGAAACAATTTTGCCACTACTGTTAAATGCAGTCCACGAAGGTCGATTGACTATCGAGGACATCATTAATAAGTTTCACAGAAATCCAAGAAAAATATTTAATTTGCCGGAACAACCTAATACATACGTTGAAGTTGATATGGATTATGAATGGACAATTCCTGATAGTATGGAATTCACGAAATCGAAATGGACTCCATTTGCGGGCATGAAGGTATGTGGGTCGGTCCATCGCGTCACCTTGCGAGGTGAAATTGCTTATGTAGAAGGTCAAGTGCTTGTACCTCCTGGTTTCGGTCAAAATGTCCGCGACTGGCCTGCACCTAAAAAACATTCATTCCCTACATATCCTATTGAAAAAGCTGATAAGGAAATCAGCAGACCTAATTCCGCGCTGGAATTTCATACCACTGCAGAGTTAAGTCGAATTAGTGACCTTGACATTGAACAGATGGAAACAAAGCAAGATTTGAAATTAAATGTGCATTTTAACGAAGTGACTGGATTGAGAAGCGTTTCGCCTCTTCCTGGTCAACCTTCTGTTAGACAGAGGTGTGATAGTTCATCCTATTATAACCCGCCACAAGTATCTGCATCCCAACGACAAAGAAGTGATCTGTTTGGCAAAAATATTTTGACTGTTGACACATTTAACAAGGAGACTCTGAATGACATTTTTAACCTTGCGCAATTTATGAAAACTAGCGTAAGTAAGGGTCGCTACTTAGATGATATCCTGCGAGGAAAAGTAATGTCATCAGTATTTTATGAAGTAAGCACACGTACTAGTTGCAGTTTTGCTGCCGCTATGCAAAGGTTAGGGGGGTCTGTCATCCATACTGATGCTACCAGCTCATCAGCTAAAAAAGGAGAGACTTTGGAAGACAGTGTTGCAGTGATGGCCAGTTATTCAGATGTGGTAGTACTTCGGCACCCGGAACCTGGAGCAGTCGCGGTAAGTTACCTTACAACACAGAAAAAAAAAAACAAAGACTTTGTCACTAACGTTATTTTTCATGAGATTGTTAATCACCATTTTGGTTACAGCGTGCTTCACGACACTGCCGGAAACCAATAATTAACGCTGGAGATGGTGTGGGTGAACATCCAACCCAAGCGTTACTCGATGTTTTCACGATTAGGGAAGAAATCGGTACAGTCAACGGCCTGACAATAACAATGGTTGGAGATCTTAAAAATGGTCGCACCGTTCATTCATTAGCTCGACTTCTTACACTGTACCAAGTCACTTTACAATATGTCAGTCCACCAGGGTTAAGGATGCCGAAGCATATAACCGATTACGTATCATCCAAAGGAATAATTCAAAAAGTATTTGACCGATTAGAGGACGTGTTAGCTGACACCCACGTCTTGTACATGACCAGAATCCAACGAGAGAGATTCGAAACCCAAGAGGAATATGAAAAGGTAAGATAAAAGTATAAGATTAAGAAATTATACCCATGAAACTATATCTTCTCCGAAAAGCCTTTTGTGTTAAAGAAAATCTCCCCATGGAAAAACACAAAGGACTCTTCTTCTTTGTTTGAGAACTCTTACCTTAAAACTCTTGCCTAAAGTTTGAAATTGTGAATAAGTAAATACAGTAATGACTGGTAATGATAGATACATGCAACTAAGGGGGTACCACATATAAGTATGTTACTTGCTCGTTGTTCTCACTTTATCCAATTTATCCTTTTTGCGATGTGTCAATCACGTAGGGCATTTTTGCCACGCGCTGCTGTTTGTTTTTTCGCGTCGCATCACGGGGACTGTGTTACTTGAACATGTCGGTACCCATAGGATCGTCTATTGAAGATTTCTTTAATTAACGTTGGTGACGGATTGTATTGCAGGCAAGAGGGCTGCTGGTGGTGACGCCACAGCTGATGACGCGCGCGCGCCGCCGCATGGTGGTGATGCACCCGCTGCCGCGACTCGACGAGATCTCCGCGGACTTTGACTCCGACCCCCGCGCCGCTTACTTCAGGCAGGCCGAGTACGGCATGTACGTCAGGATGGCCTTGTTGTCCATGGTCGCCGGAGTCAACCCGCTCGTGTGATATAGTTCGCGATACTTTATTATTTTGTTATTAGACTTGATTTAATATGCTGGTCATCATCGGATTCTTACGATTCACAAGCCATGATAAATATGATTTGGTTTGGGGATTCATTCCCGGTTTTTATTCCTGGACGAATTTAATTTCTATTTTTTAAATGAGTATTTAACATACATTTGTATAATTATAAATCTAAATCTTACTAAAGGCAATCGCGCCGTGCATTATGCATTAAACGCAGCCAACCAACATGGGACCAGCGCTAACAATAAAGTTATTAATGTTGCTATTCGAGTAAGTACCTACGTTATTTTAACGTCGTTCGATTTTAATGGGATAGATATAGTATGTTAAGGCCCAAGGCCAGTACTTTTAAAGAGCGCTCCACCTTGCGCAGTGGCAAGCTCAGGGAACATTATATGTATCTTGTGTATGAAACTCGTTGTAACACAGATATATATATATATATATATATATATATATATATATATATATATATATATAATAAACTGCCACTTGATCTGAAAATGGTAAAAGGTAAAACATTTAGTACTATATTAACAGTGGTCCTTGGCTCAATATTTTTATACCGTCAATGAGTTAATGCATTAGAAATAATATTGACTAGCAATCTAAGATAATGTTTGTGATTCAATAATTATAACATGATACTGAGTTTGAAATAGTTAATTGAAAATGATATTAGTATCAGTTACTTAGGTTTAGTTACTTAGCCTTAATATATTAATACATTGTCATTAATAAATAAACTACATCTACAAGTCTCATTGTAACATTATTAATTAAGTAACTGTTACTTTGATTCGGTATTTTTTTAAATGTAGAATTGACGACTGACTACTGTGACATTTTAATATATAACACTTATAATTATGATTATAAATATAATTGCATTGGCAAAAAATATCCATGGAAGATTTATGTTTGTATAAACATTTAAATGGCCATAAAGTTCCTGTAGGTCAGCAGTCCTACACATAGTACTCTTATGCTTTATACCTACCAAGAGCGAACTTCCATCGTTACGTTCCTATTAAATATACTTATTGAAAATAAATAGTCAAAACCGTAATATTTTTTTATTAAACCTTTGCTTTTTAAATATCTTAACATCCTATTTTTCTTAAATAAAGTTACATTTTCTTCAGTTTCATACTAGTCTAGATTTTAACAGCGATCGGCTGACTTTCGTTATCAGTTATCACACTTGCACAGCACACGGCAGTCACGCCGCTGACAGAATGGTAACGAAGATAAAACGATGAGTTCCGACCGCTATTAAAAGAACTCGTAGTAAGGTAGCACCGCAGGTACGGTCGGCCGTAGAAGTAGCTGCACACATTAAAATCATGTTCTAACGGCTGCACTAATCTGTCAAAGGCGGTAGAGAGACTGGTTCAAAAGTGTGCAGCTACTTATAAGGCCGACTGTACATTGTTTGTAAAATAAATCTATAATTATACAAAACATAAACAAAGCAAATCGTTAAAATTCATTAAAATACATCAGTTCCAGTATAACCTAACCTATAACCCGTATATGTATGTGGGTGTAGCTAAAAAAGGGAAAAGACGTAGCGTGACTAAGGGGCGAGTTGTTTGATCAAGTTAACTGAACTAAAGGTCAAAATGAAAAAGCGAATGAAAAATGTGACACATGTGGTTCAGATTTTAGAAATGGTTACGATTTTTAACTTTTAGTATGTTTAACTACTGATAAAACAACAGGCCAGGTAATATGTGCCTACTCACATATAGTCAATCAAATGGATTTCTATTCCACTATGAATCTATGTCAAAGTGACGCAGTAATTAAAATCCTAAAAAGTTTCTTAAGATATGATTGAACATGTCACTTTATACCCAAATAAGAATAAATCATTTGTTTGGCTGTAGGTACCTACCTACTTGTTAAGCACGTTTAGGGTAGCATCATAATATTTATATAATAGACTATGTTGAATACAGGCCCACAACAAACGTGTTAAGCACTCACGTTCTTTGTGCAACCAGAGTTATCAGTGATAGCCCTTATTTGCTTATAAATAAGGTCGATCAAATTTGCACGAGCACCGAAGTCGGAAAAAAACACTTAAAAGTTTAGTTTTTAAATTTAGATGTTTTAAAAGAACCTTAACTCAATACAAATGAGAGCCACGTCAGGAGTTAGAAACGATTCGTCTTAATCGATCTCTATAAACTAACACACTATGTTATCTGGGAGCAATAGTGCAAACCATGGAATGTACAGTGCAAGAGGAGCTAAAAGTATTTCGGCTTTGGGTAAATTCGGATAGACTAGCACGACAATATAAGAGAGAGGAGGGAGAGTGAGAGGCCAAACCTGAAGGTTGTTTTAAGAGCTATTTACACTGTAAGTTGATGCAATTTTATTCTACAAAACGTTTACTGGTTTAGTAACATAAAAGATAAATAGAGATTCTTAACTATTATAAATTTCATTATTTTTAATTGTATATACATTGTTACTTGTGATGTCTACTATAATTATATACATAATATCAATCGTATGTATATTCACAACTTAGATTCTTCGCGATCATGGACGTCTTTCAACTTGACAGGTTTACTCTTGGGCGCAGGTTCGACGTCTATAAAAGTAAAGGCGGGTATGCCAGAGCTCTCGGTTGGAGAATCGTGACCCATCATGTTCTCAAACCGTGGACGCCGCTTGGGAACTTCTTTCAAATGGGCATTGCGATTCAGGTGGCTCTCCGTTCTTGGCGTCAATTTGTAACCTACTTGGTTAACCAATTTCCTTTGACAGTCGGCCAATTTATCCCGAATTATATCTAAATATTCATTTGCAGAGATGACACCCATAGGCTCATCCATCAGGAGCACGCAAAGCCTCTGCGCCTGCTCTAGGTATATGAGAGCTTGCCTGATGTCCTCAAATTTCTCGCTAGAACGAGCCATCGCTATGAAATGAGGGATAAAAAACTCGAAAACCAATCGTTTTCTCTCCGCCTCCATTTTCTTTGGTAGCATTATCTGAAAAAATATTTATACACGGTCAGTAATAAATATTAATAATAAGCTTAGTTGAATATAAATAAAATTGATAATAAATAAATTACAATAGGAGCTACTAACATTTTTGTTAATTAGAATTTCGTGTTTTTCTTGCTTTGCGTCCGACTTTTGTTTTTTGTTATACATATGTCCTCGACGTTTTTCTTGAAGTTGACGCTGCCTCTCTTTCTTCCATAAATAGTTTTTGTCGTGGGGTTTTTCAATTCCTCTATTACCCCATTCGTCATCACTATCAATGCTGACTTTTCGATTTGAAATCGGAGCAGTGAGATTGGGATTAAGTATTCTTAAAGGATTGCGACACGTCAAGATTTCATACAGTTTCATGCAATTAAATGTCGGATAAAAGTCCTTTTTCGTGTATTTAAGCTTTTCTAACGCGTGAAGAACATGCATAACGGGGGATTCCAAAATATCGGCTAATCGCCTTTGTAGTTCACGCAACATAGGATTGGGAATACTTTTGAAGTCATTACAGTTATCAATAAAGTAATTTGGGAACCTTGCTTGCGCAAAATTTATGTAGAAACTTTCTAAAAATGTTTTTAAACTTTCACCTAGTCGATCTTCCGGCCATTTGGCGTTATTTTCCTCGCATTGCCAGAACAGATGATTTTTTATATGACTAGCATCTATGCCGATCTTAGATGCCTCGTTTTCCATAAAAGTCTTGTACAAAGTAAGAGTGAATAAGTAACATCTTATCTGGGCATGCGCTAAACAGCTTTCTAAATAGCGCTCAGCGGCAGGAAATGTTATTCGCCACTGCGTCTTTTGTTCAGGGTTTATTCCTCGTTTGGGTCTGAATCCAATTGGCACAAGCAAGCAACCGAAGCCAATAGCTTTGTTAACAACATATTTAGTTGGCCACTGATAGCTAAAATTGGTTCTTGGATTGGTTATGATTCGCCTTTCACGAATGATCCATCTGTTAGCGGCATTTGGCCAAGCAGCAATAAGAGCTGGAAAAACTTCAAAAGACATTTTCGTGTTGTTTCTCAACGTTTCACAGTATACACTGGCTCCTTGCGTCAATGCATTGTTGATGGAGTCAGGAGAAAGACCCAAGCCCGATCCTAACTTTATCATGAAATTGTCTACAAAATTAGCCATAAAGCTTGTTGAAGTTAAATATTGAAATGATTCATATAAATTTCTTGATATTGATGATTTGGATGCTGAATCATCCATATCTTCCTCTTCATCTTCATCATCAGTCCAATTGTCAAGGGAACGGACTTTCACTGTTAACCAACACTCATCTGGTACTACGCCTGAGCTCAGCGCAAAGTTAGACTGTCTACTGAGTACTACTTTTTTTGGGGTTGTAGATTCTGTTATTGTAGCATAACCGTAATCAGATTCGGTTTCACTTGAGTCGTTTAGACGGCTGCTAGATGTTGATCTATATCCGGATGTTTCTGTGTCCTCCGCAATAATGCTTTCAATGGCAATCTTGCGATTGTCCATTTTGAGTTCCAGATTAGGGCCACTAAGTCGTCTTGTTATTTTTAAAATCGATTTTCGAGGCCTATCCGGAGTCTCTTTAGTATCAACTTTTTGAGCATTCGGGTTATTATTTTCTGAGTCGATTTCTTCTAGCAGCGGCGGAGTAAATTTTCTGAGAGCTTTAATATTCGAAATATCGCCACGTACATTTTTATGCCTTATAGGGCCACTTCGCCTCCTTCCTGAATCATTTACAATGTTTTCGTTAATGTTAACGTTAGGTAACACGGAATTACTTTCTTTCTTTGACTCATTTATTTTATTTTTTAGTTTTTGGAGCAACTCTTCTCCTTTGCCTGCCGATGGTGGATCATCCGAGCCATTTGATTCTTTCTCTGAATCTGTGTATAAACTGTCATCTGAACTCGTAAACGAGTTTCTAGTTTCGGGTTCCTTCATGAGGGTACTTTCTAACACTTCAAGCTGCTTTAACTTAACGAATCCTGCAATAAAACAAACATTACTAGTACCTATTTTATTATTTAATTAATTATGTATGACTAAAGCGCTCAACATTTTCTAAGGGGGAACATCCATGAGATTAACAGTAAATATTGTGGAACGATTACTATTTATAGTATTAGCAAAAAGAAGTTCAATTTGTAGTGCCAGGATTACGACATATGCAACTTATAGACTTAAACACAGTAGTGGTAGAATAAGTACCTGGTTCTCTGCAACCCTCAATGCGTAACTTATAGAAGGGTGCATCGAGGACCGCGCTATAGTCGGAGGTGTCGCCCGGCTCGCTGGCCTCGACGTTGTCGTAGATGACGTAGAGCCGCGGCGCCACGAGCGGCTCCAGCTGGCCGCGGCTCCTCCGGAAGCACACGTGCTCCTGGACGCACTCCTGCAGCCGGTCCGCGAAGAACACGTGCTTGTGGTGCCGCACCATCGCCTCGTCGATGTAGTGTTCTCGCTCGCTCAGCGGATTATTTTTGATTTGGTGCATCTCCCTAAAACATAAATTATATATTCTCTATTTCTTTACTCAGGAAAATATTCTCGCGACAGTTATGCTATCTCATGGACTATTTATAGAATTGGATAAAAATCACAACCGGTGCGGGGATTTTCCAGGCTCTGCATTCTTATACATACATGAAAAATGTGGTTACAAGTTGATAAAATCACAACATGGATTAGGATAACAATTTCCGGCATTTAGGAATTTTTCTAAGATTTGATAATGTTATCGTTTTTTCTACGTGCTATTTAATCTATGTATAACCCTTTTAATAGGCTATAAATACATTGATTTCCTCATACCAAAATAACCCGTTTCAGTATGTACCTATCTAATTGTGAAAAAGACAAGGTAAAAGGTTTTACTATTTATTTATTTTTTACACAATAACAAGTTTACAGTGCATACCAAATCAAATCATCTATTATGCTATTATTTTTTATTTGTTTCAGGCTCGATGATGGTTTTTATTTTTAATTATGATTTAATGTAGTTAAAACACTTTATGGGATACAAACAATAAGAAGTGCTTGAGAAACCTGTGAGAGGTTACCTATAGGACTAATTAGTTTCATTACTAACCGTCACAATGAAAGAGGCTTTTCGCTATAGGACGTGCATATCATTGAGATAGATCGTGTTAATTGTGACGTAGAGAGCGTTAATTAAATAAATGAAATCACGGCTATCGATAACGCAATCTAAAAGTTTGCAGTCTTTATCATTTATAATTTGTAGTTTTCCTTTTATCGTTTCCGTCCATTGTTTAATATCTGTCGGAATGATCTAAGTCCTCACAGCTAGATACGTCTATCAATTTAAGTAAGTGCTAATAAAAGTAAGGAGGTATTAAGGAATCATGAAAGAGACAGCGATTTGCACTTTACGTGGCAGTTTACCCTGGCCTACTTGATGCTAGTACTAGCAATAGTGGCACTCGATTTGTGACTCATTAAAACCTTAATTAACCTCCGTATAACGATAACTATGACGTCCAAGACGTGAATTATGAGAACAAAGACTATATGATCCAATAACTTTTGTGTTATATGATGTACTAATCAAATTTAAATAGTTTTAGTTTTATTTTGGTGCAATAGTACCTATTTGAGGGTATGGAAGCGGGTCACCGGAAGGTAAGTGATCATCGCGACGCAAGAACACCCGCATCACTAGTGGATACGTAAGTGTTGCCAGCTTTTAGAAAAAGAGTAGGCTCGTTTCTTGGAGGTATTCATCGATAAGAATCATCGTGAGCTGAATCCTTAAATCCAGATCATGTGATGTTGGTGACGGACAGAGAATTTAACGGCGGTGGTAGAAATCCGAATAATCCTTCAGCACACTTTTCATAATGGTTGCAGGCGTTGCAGCACGTTGAGTACCTACCGATTTATTGTCAATTTGAAGCCGATATCGCATATCATTTAATTAAATTATTTGCGAAGTAATTTTTCTAGAAGTACTATAATGTCTTTCGCAGAAGAGGGATTTCCCTTTAGACGATTGCAAAAATTAGTTGGAATTATGTCACGATAAGGCAGATTAGAATGGATTTACGACATCAACAAAGATACCCGGGGAATGACTGAAAATGTTTTGGGGTTCAATAGGTTCTACTAATTACTTAATTCGTAGTACCTTAAGATTAGGTACAAACAAGTCAAAATAACCACTCACTTGCTTTCGGTGACTAGAGCTACGAAATTTGTACGCCTACAAATTGCTTTCGGTAGCCGTAGCTACCAACGGAGTTTATGCGGTTTATGATTTTTATTCTGTGGATGGCTCCATATATATGGTATAAATTGTTTTCAAAGCACAGATTACCAACATGACAACATTTAAAAAAAGTTACAGTAAACTTGAGAAACCAAAACAATTTTTTTACTATTTTATTTTGCAAGGTGTCGGTACAAGTGTTGCAGATTGACGTATCGGTTGTTTATTTACACTGAAATAATATGTTAATCATATTTATTTCCTTATTATGATTACGTGATTGTGAAGTGTGTGTTATAGTGTGTTTAAATAACGTTTTATTTCGGTATTAAATTATTGATTTTGTTGGTGATTGGTATTACAAAAAGATCTAAATTTAGTAGGTACGTAAACCGTTTTTTTTGCTATTTTATTTTATATGGGAGCTTTTAAGGTGATGCATGCTAAAATATACATGTTATTTGATTCTCCATTTCTTTAGCTTTACAATGTAAAAAATATCTTACCAAATACTTCAGTACAAGCAAAGTTATCTATTTTCAAATAAAGCAAACACCGCGCCGATTTGTTTACGGAGTGTCCAAGCGGTTTAGGTCACCCTTTTTTGAAGTCGCAAGCAAGTGAGTGGATTAGTTTGTTTATCATTCCTTTACAAAAAATACCGACATTTAACATGATATTTTTCAAAGTCAGTTCATTACTTAGACAAAAAATATATAAATAGGTAACATACCTATCGTCATTTGATTGCAAAATTAAAGGAACTGCCAATTGTTGTATATTTAATAAATGCTCCCCTAGTGCAATGAAATAGAACGGAAGCTACCTATATCATACAGGTAAATAATTACTTTGTGTTGTGTGTGGTTTTATTGTAAATTTACGTGTCTCTACCAATATTCATTCTTAGTGGCCATACAAGCATGATTAGTCAGCATTATGCCGTTGCGCAGTGCGTCTCTCATCTCAGCTAAGTATCTTGTAAGTACGTTATTGATACGTAGGTATTAATGTTAGTGATTGCTTGTTGTTGTTGTTGGGGGAGGCCATTTAGGCCTCATGTCCAGCAGTGGACGTCTTTCGGCTGAAATTATGATGATAATTAGTTTTGACTACGGAACCATACCAAACAGTAGAGGCATTTATATGTGTACTAACAACTTACCTCATTTCATTTGATATGTAGGATTGAAACCAGGTCAAATTAAATAACACACTTATATGAAAGGTATACCAAACAACAACCATGGTTCGTGTGTATTAAGATCTTATATTTGATCAAACGGCCATTACCTAAATATGTTTAATATCGGAAAGTTTACCTTTCAAAGTGTTCAAAAAACTGCACTGACAGAAGAATATTGTTTAACAAGAATGCCTCTGAGTCGTTTTGCAGCTGGTAGCGCATAATTTCGAGTGCTTCATCGTCGTAGGAGCGCAAGTGCGCGGGCGCCGGCGCGGGGCGCGGGCCCGGTGCGGGGCCCGGCGCGGGACCCGGCGGTGCCAGCGCGGCCTCCTTCGTCCCCATCCGCCTGTTCGCGGGGTTCACATTCTTCTTCCTCCGTTCTTCCCGTAACTGCTCCCTCCATTTCTCTCTTTCAAAAAACTTGTCGGGCTCCTTCTGAGATTTCTTCGACTTGGAATTACCCATTTTAACTACAATCCTCGAGACATTCACAGTTTTTATGCACAAGCAAAGATCAACACAATTTTATTAAAAACATTGCTATTTTGTAAATATATCTTAATCGTCCTTAAATTATCCCTTGTTTTGAGGTCTTTTATAAGTCTGCGAGTTATCGTTCCAGAGTCTGAATAAGCACTGAAAAAACAATGATTGTTACAATTATTATACTGATTAATCTTATCTGCCTGACAAATAGCTCGAATTACTTAGTTGATTATCACGGTCGTGAATGTGCACTGATTTATGCGCAGCGTGGGCGACGCGGGCTGTGGCGGCGGCCTACGTGCGCGTGCGCCTGCCGAACACTACACACCACACCACACATACATTACCCTTATTCACAAAGTACGTAATTTCACGTTAATAAACCGTGACTCAAAAAACTCACAGAAAAAGCGAATCAGCGGCATTCCTGATACAAGATTGTTATATAAAAGCACATAGGTACGTATGTACGTAATTAGTTTGTTATCAATAATCAGTTTCGATGTTCGAAATAGAGTTCACACAAGTAGCACTGCTTCAAACCTACCAACCATACATTTCTCGACAAAGACGAGCACTTGTAACGAAAGTTTGATGATTCCGGCCTCACGCAACATTTAATTTTAATTTTAATCAATTGTTCGACTACTAGTAGTGGCCTTAAACAAGACGCATTGCGAGAACATTATATGTAGTTATAGAAAATGTATAAAATTGACGTAAGCTGCCGGTGGGTCGCGTCGACCACTTATGTCAAATCCATACACGTTGCTGCTTGTAAACGATTGTCAAAAACTGACAATCGTTTACAATAGATAGTGTCACAGGTTTAGTAACAAGAAACAAACATAGAAAAAAAAACCCGGCAAGAGCATGTCGGACTATGAACAGTGTAGGGTTCCAAAACTGTAACTACAAACACAAAAACTAAAAATATGTATTTAAAGTTATTTGGTGCGGTCTAGGGTGATTTTTAGTAGGTAAGACTTTAGTTGCCTGTATCTCTGGAACCAATCTAGTCTATTTAGGCGTGATAGTGCCCGAGCGATGCCCCAAATCTAAATAAATTATTATAAATATATACCTACTTTAAAAAAAATGCAATTGCTTGTTTAATAGAAAAATAACAAACCAATCGAAAGTATGAAGCCTCAGTTTGATGCAGATTATTAGGACCCATTTACCGGCTCTATACCTGCCTACCCAAGAGTTAGGTATATGATGGGAAAAAAATAGAGAACCTAACGTTTGCATATTCTGTTATAGGCTTTATACTTTCAATTGGTACCTATGTAATTTGTCTATTAAACAAGCTTGTGCAATTTAAAAAAAAAGTTTTTTTTTTGATTAAGTTAGTAATTATATTATTTAATTTATTAATTTTTTTTATTTAATTTAATTTATTTCAAAAAATTAACACAGTATAACAGTAACAGGTACTAAGGCACTGTGAAATACTTACAATTACATAATATCAAAAAAAAATGAGTTTACACTTTCCAGCATAATTACAAAAAAAAAAAAAATTTTTTATCCATACATAAATATTTACCTACTAGACGACAGACGTACATCCATCATCTCGCAGAACCTCAAACATTCAAAACCACCCACCTACAAGCAAAAACATCGCAGTCTGGTACCGATGCGAGAAGCGTATTAAGAAGCTTCAGAGCGCGAACAAGTGGTGAATTACTGTGAGACACAGTGCGCGCCTTTGGCAATGCTAGAAGATGGTGGTGACGAGGCCGGAAGTTGAACTTCGTCAAAGATGGGACAAACAGGCGTACCAGTTGCGCCACCAACTCAGGACAATCAGACTCTCCCCTTAAGATTCTACCAGCACCAGTCAGTAGCACGTAGTGTCGCCTCACCTCCAGAGAGTTAAAACCCAAGACACCAAGCAGGAATTTGGTAGGGTATAAAAATGGATAGTACCCATACATTTTCTTGTACAAGAACCGCAAGAAAGCTTTTTGGATCTTCTCCAGAAGCAAGGAGTAAGTGACTTCGTGTGGGTTCCATACAACTGATGCTGCCTCAAGTTTACTCCTGACTAGAGCGGTGTAGAGAACTTTGATGGCCCTAGGATCAAAATTATACCTACTGGACTGAAATTTTTTAGACTACCTATTCGCCATATATTATTTAACATATTAAATTTGATTTTTAACATACGAGGAGTAAAAAAAAGTAAATTTAACGCCCACACGTTCTTTTGTTTTTCTGCTACTGCTGAACAAACGTGATCACCATGAGCGATTTTACAATGTTAATTAAATTGGAGAATCGAGCAGTGATAAAATTCTTGACTAAACAGGAAATCAAAATCTATTATAGAAGAAATGGATTTAGTTTACCGTGAGTCCGCTCCTTCATTATCTACTGTCCAAAAGTGGTCAAATGAATTTAAGCGTGGGACGGAGAGCATGGAAGATGACCTGGTCGGCCTGTTGAAGCTACTTCACCAGAAAACATTCAATAAATGGAGAAAATTATACTGGAAGATGGTCGAGTGAAGGTTAGGTCTATAGCACAAGAAAACAATATTTCTATTGGTCCAATACATGATATTCATACAGTTAACAATCCACGATCATTTGAACATGTCCAAAGTTAGTGCGAGATGCTTAGTGCTTGTTGTTTCGACTTCATTGAGCTGTCTGGTGAAAACCCTGATGGTTTGCCCCAAAAAATTGTTACCGGAGATGACTTGGGTTCATCATTATGACCCTGAGAGCAAACAAGAGTCGATGCAGTGGCACGTTAAAGGAACACCTCATCCCAAGAAATCCAAAGTCGTCCCTTCAGCTGGCAAGATCATGGTGACAATATTCAATATTCTTCTCAAAGAGAAGAGAAAATTGACCAGAGGAGTGCTGCTGCGTTCATGACAACGCCCCTGTGCATACTGCTCATGTTGCCAAGGCTGCTGTTCTGGAATCTGAGTTCGAAACTATTACTCACCCGCCGTACAGTCCAGACTTGGCCCCCAGCGAATACTTTTTGTTTCCCAACCTTAAAAAGGATCTTCGTAGATATCGATTTTCTAATGATGAAGCGTTGCAGGCAGCGGTGGTGGAGCATTTTGACACCAAAGACAAAAAATATTTTTATGATGGGGTAAAAAAACACTAATCGTATGCTTTTGTTTTCCTTCTCATACCGAGAATGTATTGAACGCCCCTCGTACTTTTTATCGATTAAATAGCCCGTGAAGCTCGTCTCCTATTCTGCGGGGCTAGACAAGTTGCCATCGACTACGAACGCTAGCGTTTGGTGATCACCTGTCACTTACTAAAATGTATGGAATTGACGTAATTCACGTAATTCAATTCACATGAACGTTACAAATGACACGTTGTAATGTGATCACCCGCGCTAATCGAATACAAAGACTACTATTGTATACTGATCGAATAGTGATAGTTTTGACGTATTGTCCGTCGTTACGCGGTACTATTTTGACAGGTGGAACACCAGGGTCAACACGAACACTATCACGATATAAACATCGGTATTTAAGGGCAACTTGGCTAGCTTTTTCATTTTTGACAACGCAAAGCGATAGGTGATCACCAAACGCTAGCGTTTGTATTCGATGGCAACTTGTCTAGCCCCATGGATCCTCTACTATTATATTTTCGGAAATGGATTATGCCGGTGCTGCCACAAGGCTCAAGCTGTGCCGAAATAATCAATAAGAAAGAATAATATAACCGTGCTCCGCATCAGAAATCCGTTTCGAATTACAATTAAATATCAAATTCTTGCTCGTAATTGATTGACATTTCATATTATTTTGAAGGCCAAGTAGGTCGCCAAACATGGAGAGCGAATTGCGTCCCTTGTTCTTATAAAAAAATCGATGCGTTTTGAAGTCGGTAAAGGTGGATTGACAAGTAGAAATGGTCCGACATACTTAATCTAATACGCGTTACTAAATGATGAAACCACAGAGGATACGTTGTATTATAATATAACCGATAATGGAATGATCACAGCACCTGAGCACAAACCTTTAACGCATTCTTATTATGTAAGTACGTCTCGGTATTAGTGTTCGCAACCCTCTAAATGAAGTATTACTAGAGAGAAATAAATGATTAGGATTGACCACAGTGGCGGTACCAGGGCAATGAAGAATTGACACCACACAATTATCGCACAGTTTTTATTACAAGAGTCATTTTGAATAAAATTAAATAAACGGACTATCTACATTACATTTATACTTACCTACAATTATTTTATTGTATTACAATTACTAACACTATTTAACAAAGATCGACTTCAAACAATTATCACATTATATTCATTCAGGCTTTATGTATTCGTAGTATAACTTAACAGAATCTAAAAGACAGTTAACAATTTAAGATCATCATTTGTAAATATATTTAAATTGACTAAAATTAGGTTTTTCATTTAAAAATACACCTACTTAAAATTAACTTTAGCGGCACATCACTTAATCCTATTTTTGGACACATGCAAATGATCTTGACTACTTATTAATTAATGCATAGGGTGGGGATTTAAACATCAGCAATCATATTTTAACATAAGTAACAGTAGCACTAATTCATTAAAATTTATGTGCAACCCTCACATTTTGTCGTTCATTTTGTCTGTCATAATTTAACTTCCAATGTTTATTTGGAGGAGGTCAACGGGCACATAGGCCAGCTGTTGCTGTTGGTGAGTGGGCACTAGAGCCCGTGGACTTTTGTAATCTTGCCACCCGGGTGTAACTCCACGGTGCGCAATAATAGTAGATAAATATAGCCACCCAAGCGAAGCGCGGGTGGCTATAGTTCGATTGTCATTATCATTATGTTTGTCATTATGGTTTTTTCTTAGTCTCGCGTTAAACACCCTACTTTTCACTTTGAATGCGAGGAAAAAAGACGACATTCTGTACAAAATTACAATATTGATTGTAAGTTTCTTACCAATTTGTTCCGCGGTATTATCTCTTTTTTTTGTAAAGTGACGCTTTAAATGCTTGCATATTTAGCCCATTTTAAAACTAATTGGTCCATGCATAATAAAATGAATTAATCCTTTATATAATTAAATAGATTCATATTATGTAATAACTAACTTTGTTTCACGATTATTATTTTTTAAATATTTTTCACATATGTCATTTTGAGGTTATTTCCGCACCCTAACATTTTTCTATACCCAATCAATAAACATGGCGATAATCCTCCATTCACAAACACCGTGATTGCTTGATTAGGGGCCTCAAAAGTAAATAAAACAATTACTTGAATCCTTAGAGATTAAAAAGGAGATTTAGTCCCGATGTGCAGAGACTAAAATAACATTTTAAGAGCATGTGAAGTAAAATATATAAAATATATTTTTCGGTAGGTACCAGAGGTGCGATATATACCTACGATAGTGGTTGAGATAACGCCAGCTAGGTCTTGGAATTTTGACAGTTATTGGATACCGTAGCACCAATCCGAAGTAATTTAATTTGTATAATAACGACTGAGTTTCATTTACACACATTATTAGGTTCATTATTAAATAATACCTTATCACACTACTGAGCTCCTTTACAAGCTGCATTGTCAAGAGACTAATGAGACGTGCGGTTTTTTAATAAATTAAATCCTCACGTATAAAAAATTTGCTTGTGTTTAAATGCCACCCTAAATAATAACAGTGCATTAAGTTAATGATCACGGCACGTCCCGCAGAGCGTCGGCGGGCGGCGCGCTGGTGGCCGACTCCTCCATGTGCTCCACGATGCTGACGCCGTCGCAGGCCTGCGCGGGCGTACGCCGGCTCCGCGTGCGCTTCATCTCGCCCATCTTCTTATCCAATAACCGCCTGCGAAACAAACAAACTATATTTGTTCAAACTGTTTAAACTGGGGCATAATGCTACTAAGGGAATTAGCACCCGAGCGCTCAGAGTTCCGTGATGAGACTGATGAGTCATACTCGTATCGCTCTACAAGCAGGAGCAACGTTTTATTTATGTTGATATACAGGGTGTCCCGTAGTCCTACGATATTGCGTTCAAATTTAAGGGATGGAGCTGAAAAAAATGTAACAAGCTGCTCTTACGTCGTTTCTCGGGGAAACCGGATTAAACATCCAAAAATAAAGTCTACCGTGTGAAAGCCTTACTATTCGGGTATATTTGACAAACACTAGTTGGCTGGACAAAAAAGGCCAAATAAGTGATGCCATGTACTACATCAGATCTCTTCTCTCTTCTTCAGCCAGTTGCCACCCAATGCTGAGTGTAGACCTCTTGCATTGCACTCCATTCTCTACGATCTTGGGTCTTATCCAGTTTCTAGCGGCTATTTTGACCAGATCGTCGGTCCATCTCGTTGGCTGACTGCCCACATTTCGGCGTCCAGGACGAGGTCTCCATTCAAGGACTTTTTTGCCCCATCTCCTATCCAGTCTACGGCATATGTGACCCGCCACTTCCACTTCCTCGAAGCGAAGTCTTGGCGATGTATAATAGTTTTTTCTGGTTCGGATTCCTTATTCGTTTGCGCAGCGAGACTCCTAACATAGCTCGTTCCATAGCTCTCTGTGTTACTTTCAGCTTATTGATGTTCTGCCGCGTGAGCGTCCATGACAGGCAGAACACATTGTTCGGAAGTTCTGCGCTTGATAGGTTCATCGGTACATCTCTCTTGAGTACATCAGTTTGCCAAACGCAGCCCAGCCGAGGTGGATACGGCGCTCTCGAAACATGAATAAAACCGCCATATTTTTTTTTTTTTGATAAGTTTTTTTTTCATTATTTGGTTAAATGAATTCTGGAACAAAATGCTCTATTTTCTTTCAAGCATGTTAGGACCTAGGCCAAAGAATTTTGCCAAGTGTCCAGATAAATAAGCAAATAACTCCAATTTATAAAAAAAGCTACGCATATGATACATCGTTGGAAAGAGTATTAATCAGAGAAGTTTTCCAAGAAGTGCTTGACCTATTTTAGTTTTTTTTTAGGCAATGTTATCTTGGGCCTTCAGTTTTTATTTACTCATTTTAAAACTTTACTGTGACTTGGGCTTTTTTTGAGTGATTCTTTGCACCAGATATCAACTTTCACAAAACAATAAAGAAATGAAAAATAATTGGCGGTTTTATTCATGTTTCTTTTTAATTATTTGAATTTAAATAATTAATTTTGGCATTTTTATGAAAAAAAAGAGAATTATATTTTTTAAACCTGGGAACATCCTTATTAGGACTCAATATGTAGTACATGGCACCACTTCTTCGCCATTTTTTTTGTCTAACCATGAACACTCCCGCATTAAAATCAAAGATGGTTGTTATCCCGAAACTTTGTTAGGTTCCGGGGAAATAACCATATAACATTCATTGCCTTCGCCAAACAAACAACGACAAACTTTCGCCAGACTCCGCCTCCATTGTTTTGAACGGAACTTATAGGTACATAATTATTTATGCGTCTAAGGCACTAGTTCATAGTCAGTAGAACGCTTATATGCGTTTCTGGCAGTGAATGCGTTAAACGAGTCCCACGCGAATGAAGTCACAAGCAAAGGCTTTATTTATACTGTAATGTAACTCATCAAATAACCATTTTCCAAAATAGTTATTCCTGTGACTGCAGCATAATGAGAGGCATACTCGAGTGTGGTTTTATGTAGGCGACTTTCATAATAAAATCACACGGGTGTTTTAATGCCAAATTATGCGCACAGTCGCATACAAAACTTTATCTTCATACATATCATACGTTTTCTACAACATGGACAATATGGCCTACATTTTCAAGTTGTAGATAACTTTATTTACTGTTCTTCGGAACTCTTCGACACAGCAGCGCGGGCGACTCACACGTTACACTGTATGTTAGGTATGTACTTCTAATGTTTATGCACTCCTAGTATTTCACATTCAAAAAAATGATTTGTTTGTTTGATTGTGTGATTCGATTGTAATATTCAAGCTTCAAAAAATTGTATTGAACAAGAATTTTTCACTAAATGAAATTACAAATCGACTAATTGATAATCACGACCAAATAGGATTCCTTTTCTTAAAGATGTTCGAAAATTGAATGTAATTAAAGTTTTGACTACCTATACTGTATTTTAAACATAACGATGCAACCACCTGATACAGGTTTACTAATATAGGTCATTTGCTTATCGTTACTGGACATAATATTATAGGGAAGTTATGCCATGGATGTAGATAAATATAAATTTGTATAGGATCTTACTGCTGCCGGCAGTCGATGAGGACGCCGAGAACGAAGACGATGGCGATGGCGACGAGCACAACGAGCGCCACGCCGATGATGGTGGCTACCGTCAGCGCGGGCAGCCCCTCCTGCAGCGCCGCCACCGCCACGCCTGGCTCCGACGTCGGCGGGACCTCGTCTGCGACACACAATCATCAATTACACAACTTCAAGTTACCTCACGTGCATCTCCTGGGCCTTAGGCATAAATTATAATCCTTGAGCCAGTATCGTTAGTGCTGCTTGCACCCGTTTCATATACGTAACTAACTACGACATATGAGTTATGATCGCAAACTTGACGAGAACTTATCGATTTTACCTTTTAAAATACGGGCTTTTTTAAGCGTAAAGAACACCTATTATAGATAGTCTTAAACAAACATTGTCTATGTCTACAATATACGAGGGGCAAACCGAAATGATCGGGAATTTAAAAAACTATGTACACTGTATATATAAATTGTGTTTTATTGTTTTTCGAAGTATTCTCCGTTGCAATTGATGCACTTTTGCATTCTTTTAAACCAGTCATTGAAACAGTTATTCCAGTTTGAACTAGACATTGCCAGAATGGCCGAATTATAGGCTTCTACGGCGGCTTCTGGGTTTTCAAACCGCTGACCACGCAATAAATCTTTAATTCTAGGGAACGTAAAAAAATCATTTGGACTTAGGTCAGGGCTGTATGGAGGATGGGACATCAACTCAACGTTTTCCTCGTTCAAAAACTGTTTAGTTGTATGGGCGGTGTAGGAGCTCACATTATCGTGGTGTAAGATGACGCGGCGTGTCGGGTTCCCTCGGCGAAGATCGGCCAGCATCTCTGGCAAACAAACTGTGATATACCAATCAGCGGTAACCGTTATTTGTTCTTGTAAAGGAATTGTGGCAATATGTCCTTTTTTTGAGACGAACGAAGCAACCATCTTCTTCGACACGCTGCGGGAACGCACAACTTTCGTTGGTTTGACCTCGCCATCGAACACCCAAACTGCCGACTGGTGCTTTCTTTCAGGCTCATAGGAATAAATCCAGGTTTCGTTACCTGAGACAATATTATACACAGCTTTTGACTTTCCTCCATTGTAGCGTTTCAGAGTAGATCGGCACCAATCAACACGAACCGCCTTTTGCTCTTCTGACAAGTTATGGGGTACCCATCGGGAAATCAATTTTCTGACACCCAACTCACTATGTAAAATAGTATGGATTGCAGTCATTCTAATGCTTATGGTTGCCCGAATCTGCTCGTATGTCACACGTCTGTCTTCTTTGAGTATTTTTTCCACAGCCGCGATGTTTTCAGGCGACACCGCTGTTTTCGGCCGACCTGTTGAAGGTACGGTGCTGAGAGAGGCACGACCCCGCCGAAACTCTGCATACCAACGATATATTGTCCTTTGACTAGGTGCTTCAATTTTATATACAGAAACAAGCTCATTGAGACACTCATCTGGAGATAAGCCTCGACGAAAGTTGTGATAAATAATTGCACGAAAATTTTCACGCGTGAGCTCCATTTTGTTCACCGACTTGCCAATTTGAAAGTGGAATTAAAAAAAAAAACGTTATTTTTTTAAATTGTTAAAACGGCATCGTGATTGTCAGTGACCAGTACGCATATGATAAAAAAGGTTTTAATGTAAGTAACTTAATTTAAAGTACTCTATTCCCGATCATTTCGGTGTGCCCCTCGTATTTAACCAGTCTTTTTACATTTTTTTAGCAACACTTAGTGAATATCATTTTTGAGATGTTTATCTTCAGTAGATTCTGAAATATTGGCATTTGTACAGTTTTATATGCGTTTCACGTTTATTACCAATGTAGTTATCTCAAGATTCATAGATATCAATGAGATTATCCTATGCATTTCTCATAAATTATAATTAAACACACTAATCGTGTCAGCTCGATTGCCTTTTTGATCAAAAATATTTATATATTATCAGCGGTAGTTTTGATTTCAAGTAATTAATTTACGGACCGTGCAGAACACGCATTTCATGATTAGAGTGTTGCCGAATGGTGATTATTACAATATTATAAGTAAAATTTTAAATATTTGCTTTATTATTATTATTCTTACCTCCGTTTAGCCAATTTGTACTCTTGCTTTCCATTTTATTTTCCACTCAGTAATATTATTATTTCTTTTAGGTTTTGAATGTAGACACAAATTCTGAAATATAAATTATTAATTAAAATATTATGTCAAAAAAAACAAAATGGTTTATATTAAATATTTAACCAAATGTAATTACGGCACTGTTGGTTCATACGTGTATTGTGGGATCGACATAGGATAGGAACACAGTAATTGTAAACCTGCATTATCATAGGTAGTTGGTCAATAAAATATAACGTTAAAGAGACAGAGAAAATCCCTAATCTCACGTCCCGCGTACAGAACTCAACCTGAAGCACGTATGGTACACCTACATTACTTATCAGTATTAATAATTCATTACTGTTTACCTATAAACTATGAGTTACACGGTAGATAACCCTGCATCATCATATACTTTACTATACATAGGGTGGGCCAGAAATATTTGCATTGTTACTAGCTTTTACTCTTGCTAATTTGCAAAAATGTTCGACCTACCCTATACTAGGTAAAGACTATACTAATATTATAAATGCGAAAGATCTCGATGAAATTTACCCGCGAGTAGCGGTAAACGGCTTCTACGCGGAGGTAGTCGCGGCAGCAGCCAGCTCTGTCATGTCCAAGGACCTGATTAGGTACAAACCAATTCATACGCTAAACCTCAAGCTCCATAGATATAGATATTTAGCTATCCATGCCTCGTTTGCTACGCCCATTCAAAGTTACAGTATTCACAATCGCCGTAAGCAACAACTTCCACATTACATTAGCACGCATATAATTTAAAAACATTTCCACGAAACAGTTCGTTTGTGACGTCAAAATGATTAAGATTATAAAGAGATGGTATCTCCGTGCCCAACTGCGCTATCACTGATGGCAGCGACGATTACCAACCTTCAAATACAGTACAAATACAGTAGCAACGAGCATTATCAAATAATTTGTTTGACTGGTCAATGTCTCGCAAGCTTATAAGGTATTGTTATGTGATTCTTAAACTGCCTTAGATATTACTGGATTAATTTATCTTATAGTACCAACAGCGAGTTTTATTTAAATTTGGTATATAGTTTTACCTACTTCCGAAGACGGTGGGTATTGCTTTTATTGACCTGTATGTTTGTATTACGGTTCTAACTTGCCTCGTTGCCTAGAACGGTTGCCCCAATTTCGACAAAGAAGGTGTCATAAAATCTTACGACACCTTGTTTGAAGAAATCAGTCGTAGCTTCGTAATATTATTATGGCGGATTTATCTGCAAAATATAAGTATTCATGTTTTTTACAAGTTTTTATTATTTGCTTCGATCGCATGACTTCAAAAGTGGTTTAAATCATGCAAGCTCATTTCAAACCGCTTCCCGTTATTGTACTGAGTGGGCATAAAATAGGTAGTGGCACCAGTGTTGGACACTTTAAGCTACAGGCACCAATAATGGACACCCAATTAAAAGAACGTACGGTCAGAAATGGATTGTTGTAAAACAAATGAATTAAGCCTTATCATCTGTATAATTAGAATCATAGCTCCATCATGGGTCCTTGTCGATTACTGGTTTGATATACAGAAATATATAATAAAAGCGAAGGCAATGCAATATTAAGTATCTATGAGCTGATCATTGACTTGGAAGGTGGCAACAGGAACTCCACTGTGCAAGTTGCATCTGTCACTGTACGGTCGGCCTTATAAGAAGCTGCACACTTTAGTACTCTGTCACTTTAACGTCATGTTTGAAATGATGGACTAATCTGTCAAAGGCGTTTCAGCGACAAGGTACAAAAGTGTGCACCTACTTATAAGGTTGACTGTACCTAACGTAAACCCAACGAATTGAGATTCGTTGGTTTGGCCTCTATAACCAGATTATAAAAAATACAATAGGCAACAAAAGATTGTCCCACATTTATTTTTTATATAATCTTATTGAAGTTGGTTTTTTGTTTGTATATTAATGTCTCAGACCTTACTACGTACCTACTATGATTATACTTCTATTTTTGAAGACAATGAGACCTTATGAATGGATTTATTATTTCCAGTAAGTTAAACGGGACACGATCGGGTAAAATACGTATTAATAATTACATGTCAAACATAAAACTAGACATGACCTACAACCATTTTATCAGATTTATAAATTACATAATGAATTGAATACAGACCTACATTAATAATATTAAAATAGAAAAATAAAAATAGAAAACGAATCAAAATTATTTTATACATGTTTATAGAAAATCCGTCGCCATGTTACGTCAAAGTAACAAAGAAGAAGTGATAGAAGAATATGAATCTTACAGTAGACCAATTTTAAATATTAAAAAAAAAACATAGGAGGATCGTTTCGTGTCGTTAAGTCGGGTAAGTACTGATATATAACCACAGTGAACTTCATTGCCTTATATCTGTTGATACCAATTAGCTACCTACCTGATATGGTGATATGCAGATTCAACGTCGAATGGATATCTTAGAAATTGGTACTTTGTTGAGCTCGTTGTGTCAGTATAAATTGGTAGCGTGATGTCTGATGTCTTTTAATACATATTGATTATTTATTGATTTAAATGTTTTGGTGACAATATATATATATATATATATATATATATTGGTAACATAACTGCGCGAGGCATATACTAGTCCGCTACGGGTGCTCTGTTGAAACAGGTGTTCCGTAGGTATTTCACCCGAGTTAAGCAAATTTTACTATTTTCAATATTAACGCAGTGTTTTCTTTTTGGTGTGCCATATTTACAACTTTTGACGAATGCTCAGTAGTAACATTCATAACTTCCGAAAATTCGTTTATCTTAGTGTTTTGTTAGAGTGCCATATTTTCCCAGTGATATATTTTTGGGTGGATCTCATAATTCAAATTTAATTAATAGCAGAACTTATATTCGCATTTTTCCCCGATCTTCATTTTTTCCAGTTGTATATTGTCCTATCCGGATTTCTCGCAACTCAACCGCAAAATTTACCACTTAGGTCAATAGGTCAAAATAAAAATAAAATAGTCAGTAATTATTAATAGCAATAAATAAAATATGGGACTGCATAAAACTATGAGGAAAAATTGCGAATGGAAATTCTGCTACTAATAAAATCCACACCCAAAAAACGGGCAAGAGCATGTCGGACTATGCTCAATGGGTTCCGAAGCCGCTAAGTACTACAAACATAAAAACAACAAGTAGGTAAGAAGAAATTTTCTTTTTGAAAGGCCAATCCAACGACACCCATTACTCTGGGGGAGACGAGAAAAAAAATACATCCCCACGTTACGTGTCCTTACACGGACACCTACTCTTGAGGGACACAAAAAAAAACAAGATTTTATTTTACCACTTTGTTGGCGTGACTAATATGTATATTCATGCCAAATTATAGCTTTCTAGTACTAAGAGTTTCTGAGCTAGGCTGCGGACGGACGGACATGGCGAAACTATAAGGGTCCTAGTTTGACTACGGAACCCTAAAAAGATAACCTGGGAAAACAACAAATGACGCTAAGAAAAACTAATTTTCGGATATTATGTGCCAAGCTCTGCTCTTGGTCTCTATTGAAAATTAGTATAATTATGTATGTTTATGTAATGATAAATATTTATACCAGGCTTGTTGAGATCTCTCATTTCATATCCATTTTAATTTGGACAAATATTTTAAACTTGTGTACTTATATAGTGACGGTTTTTTTTTTAATATATAAAAAATAATTAAATAGAACACACACCGTTCTATTTAATTATTTTTTTATTCAGACAAACGAACAAGTCTCTCTGTCAATAGTTTAATTTTTGAAACAATGTTTTGTTGCCTTTTTGCACAGTCATCATCTACTTATCGAGACTAACCAACGAATACCATTTCGCTGAGTCTACGTTAAGTACCGCTCGAGATCCTGTCGCCAAATTCCGACTCCAGCATCAGATCATAGCAGCATTAGATACCATATTATAGCATTACCCTCGGGTTTAATTATGTATTCCAAAATTTCAGAAAATATTTATTTTATTACGATTCCTGTAAGTGGTTAAAACCGCCTTTCAAGATTTGAATCGGAATAACCGACTCACAAACGAAGCAAGTTGAAAACTGGGCAAGAGTGAGTGAGTACGAACCAATTCTACCTAATGATTTTTAAGAGTTGTCCATAGATAGGTACCTCACTCTATGATAAATATGATGTAAAAAAATACCTTTGCTTTACATGTACTATCGAACCAACGGAACCCTGACCCACCATAGAACCTTGTCACAGTGATTGACGTTAGGACTGTCATACGAAGCTATACGACAATCGTACGTCAATCATTGTGACAAGGTTCCATGGTGGGTCAGGGTTCCGTTGGTTCGATAGTACATATTAGAGATACCCGTTTTTTTTTAAAGTATTTTCTATACCAATATTATAAAGAGGTAAAGTTTGTGACGTTGTAAGGGGTGATCTCTGGATCTAGAGAACCGATTTCAAAAGATCTTTTAACAATTGAAAGCCACGTTATTTGCGAGTGTCGTGGGCTATATATATTAACTCAAATAAAATAATGTTTATTGCCCAACGAAGTGGGCACGGGAACAGGTGCCCTTACTAATAAACGTTGAGTAACCGTGGTGTAGTTATAGTTAAACCATGCTTTGTCCTTATCTCTCATTGTGACATTTGAATTTGACAGTAAGGACAAAGCATGGTTTAACCACACCACCGTTATTCAACGTTTATTAGTAAGGGGGTTAGTATTTTATAACTTTGTCGGCGTAATTTACTCGTACCTACAGCTATGCCAAATTACAGCTTTGTTAAATTAAACCGTGGACATACGGACATGGCGAAACTATAAGGGTTCCGTGTTGACTACGGAACCCTAAAAAATACGCCCCGATTTAAGTTATGAAATAAAATAAACATGTTTAACTTTATGACTCAAATAAGGAAAAAGTAGGCGTTCTTACATCTTCTGATATTTTTAAAACGTTTCCAATTCCGTATTAATCCTACTACTCGTAGCTCATTTGCTAGTGGTTAGTGTATTAATAAGTAATTACATTATGTTGGTAAAACACTTATGACCCTATTAACAATATCGGTTATATTGTTTTGATATGAAGAAATTGAATAACCATTTGGAAAACGATAAAAGGCTATTTAGCAATATTACAAATTACTACTTAAAGGCCGTAATTGAATATATAATAAAATAAAACCTAAGAAACTTTATACAATGTTTAAATTTACTTACATAAACATATTTTAAAATATAATACGTATTATTTAGCACTAGAACGACTACCTGTGTTGTAAGGTAAACCGCAGAATAAGTAATAGTGGCTAAACGAAGCCACGAATAACGTTAGAATGGTCTTTTCACATCTATCGACGCGGAATCTGCTTATGTAGTACCAATCTTAAGCTTCAAACGATTCCCTGGTGATAAATGTGCGAAGACCATTAGCCGAAAATAACTCCTTGCTCTAATCCTCAATAACTAGGTCAAGTACAATGCGGAACTGACCATAAAGTACGTGCAAGTTGTACTCGAACATGATGTGAGCAAGAAACGAACCAATAGCATAGCTTAGCCTTACGCGTGTCTTTTACCTTAACACTTATATGTATGCGAGACTACGAGTACCTAGAGGACACCCGCGAATTAATTCGTACATAAAATTAGTTTCTCACTACACCTCCTATTTCTTCCCGTTGGGGGTTGAATTTCAGTAAATCCTTTCTTCGTGGACCTTTAGGAAATACTCCCTCTATATTTTAAGTTCCTAGATACAGTCAGTTACGAAGAAGTTTTATATGTATAGCTTAATATATATACCGGTGAAATGACTCGCAAAACAGCGTTTGCAGTCTCGATTTGCCATCGTACGAAACTATGGGCTTCAGAGTCCACTTATCCAATTACCATCATGTGGCCTGTGTGCTCGTTTGCCTTCTCGAAACCATAAAAAAGAACAAGTTTTCGGTTTTACCCCTGCATTACCCTCCCACTAGTAGCAAGGAGTTCTAAATGAGTTCTCAGTTTTAAATGAGAAGCTCTGATTTTAATTCTCAATTTATTATACAAGCTTTGGCCCGCGGCTTGCTCGTGTCTCTTTAAATTTGTCATTTTAAATTTAAAAACCGATCAAGTGCGAGTTGAACTCGCGTGAAGAGTGTTCCGTGGGTACATACATACTTAAGTATTTTATTTTATTTAATTTTTGATAGAATTCTTATGAATAACATCAAAACTATTTATTTTACAATAATAACAAAAATATATTTGAGACGCTCATAACGAGCCCTTTCATTTGATATATGACACAGTGAGGTTTGCAAAACTTTTTATTTAATTTCCTAATTTTTCCCCCGAAAAGTACCATTATTTAAAAAAAAACTTTACTTTGCACATTGGTGTTTGGGTTATAGGATAACACCATAATACCAAATTTCACCTGATTTGGTCCTGTAGATTTGGAGCAAATTGGCAGTGACGGGACGGACAGACAGACGGACGCACGAGTGAAGGACTCGGTTTTTTGCCCAGAACCCTAAAAGTATGTACTATTAGCCCAATGGAACCCTGACCCACCATAGAATGGTGTTGCCGTGACATTATAAAACAATTTGTTTGACACTTCTTACGACTTGAATCATAATCATCACTGTGACACAGCTCTATGGTGGGTCAGGGTTCCAATGGACTCATACTACATTATATGGCTTATTTTAAATGTTATACTTTTTATTTATATTAGCGATATAATTAAATCTAGTTCCCTATACACTAAAAAAATGAAATCGACGTCGACTTTAACGAATAAAAATGATGTGATTTTCAAAATCTGCGTCCGCATAATACAAAGAAAATTATACACAGTACAACTTTTTCCAAAAACATCATGGCCGCCTTCTTGAATTTCTACCTATTATTTTACATCATTTTCCAAATCCGCATCCCGAAAATCAAAGAAAATGACAAACAAGTCCACTTTTTCAAAAAACATCATCATCGCCGCTTGAATTGCAAATTTGACATTATTTTCGAAATCTGCGTCACCATAATAAAATAAAATAAAATAACAAAATGACACCCATTCTGATGTCTTATTTAAAAAATCATCAATCACATTATCGTTATTCCCTCAGGAAGTTTTAAATTTCTCGGGATCGGATTTTGCTATGAGTTAATACAGGGTATTATATTATAAAGCTATCTCCATTCTAAGTTTCATCCAAATCCATCCAGCCGTTGCAGCGTGAAGGAGCAACAAACTAAAACTCTCTTTTACCACCTTAGGGGTGGTTTTTCCTATTTCGCTGAGAGTTGTACATTTTATTTTTATGTAAAAACAGTAGCTTAAATACCAGTTACCACGTTTCCAACTAAAAAATGACCAAAGTTCCATGCAAACTTCCACCCCCTATTTTAACCCCGTAAAGGATAAAGGAGGGTGGGCAAATTGGCCTATATGACCAATAACAACAAGCAATATACAGTACTAATTCTAAGGATAGGTAATTCTAAGTTGTTAAACTATTTCTATCGCAGGTTGTTCGAAAACTTTGTGTGATAAAAGTTATCGCCGTGCAAAGACGACAGTGTTTCAAAGTAATTATGCAAACGTCGTCTACGTAGGCGTCCCGATTTTCCCGATTTTTAAAATATTTCTCACAGTTCTTTGAGGTTTCCCACTACACTAAATCGTTGTAGAATTAAAAAGCATATCCGATGATATAGCGCTTATTGTTATTGGTTTCTAGGCCAGTGTTCATATATTTCTGCCCATTCTCCTTTATAAAAATCCCTTCTTAGTGCACCCCTAGGGTACCCAAGGAATATTCAGCGGCTTAGGCTGTGCGTTGATCGATCAGTCAGTCAGTTTTACCCCTTACCATCCCTTCGGGGATGAAAATATCAAAAAGCCACGTATAAACTAACTTTCAATCGTCGACCTAAACACAAAATTTGAAGGTTCTAACTCCAAAGTATAAACAAATATTCATCCCCTATTTTACCTCCTTGGGGATGAATTTTGAAAAATCCTTTCTTATTGCACCCCAAGACGTATACGACCATAAGGAACTTACGTGCCAAATTTGGAATCTCTAGACCCTTTGGCTGTGCGTTGATAGATCAGTCAGTTCCTTTTATTATATATATATATATATATATATAAATAGAATATAGACATAGATAGATAGATAGATGGAAGATAGAAGATAGATATAAGATATATATTATATTACATAGATTTCAAGTCCTGTAAAATACTAGCTCCCCATCAGTAGAACTCAAACAATTCATTGAAAACAGAAGACTACTTATATTTTGTCAAAAATAAACACGATTACACGCAACTCACATAAACTTGAGGAGAGCCTCTTGTCTTGTAGCTCGTCTTGCCTAGCCTTACCGGACTATTAGCTGTGGGCTATGCTATGGGCCTTGGCGTATATTCGGCTAACTCAGGCCAACAAAAGTGACGCAGTTATGCTTTAGAGAGCAATACAACTTTACGGTTGTTAGCATGATGTATGCCCGCGTGTTGCTCGCGATCCGTGATCGAACATCGCCGGGTTGATGAAGAATCCACAGTTCATAGATATATTATAATTCGGATACATTACGTAATGATAACAGATAATCTCTAATTACGGAATGCCATTGTAATGTGACAGCCGACGGTGCTTCCTGGCCGGTCGCTATTGTCTTGCGGCACCGCCGCGCCGCCGCCGCGCCGCACCGTGTCGACTTGTAGGTCTTGTAACGATACTGTAATGTACTATCAGGCCAATGGACCCCTAACCAACCGTAGAAGGGTGTCGCAGCGACTTTATAAATTATTGGTTTGATACTTCCTACGACTTCAATCATAGCGTGACACAGTTCTATGGTAGGTCAGAGTTCCATTCGTTTGATAGTGCATAGGTACTCATTTCCAAACTGTTTTATTTGTCCGAAAAAATCTTTATTTAGATTTTATTTCTAAATCAAATAACTTTTTAAAATATTTAAGGGAATATACCTACAGGTTTTGTAGGTTAGGTTAGGTTTGTTTGGTAACAATCCATGAGGGTTAAACCGTAAACTTAGTTTCAGAAAAAATGCAATCTAACTAATGATAATTCTCACAAACGAAACATTTGGTCACTGAAATTCGACCTTGTAAGCCCCGTTGGTAGATAGATATTATATGTACCTAGATACTTTTGAAACATTAAATCGTTATCATGTAAATTGAGCATTGCCTAAAACACACCTTGTAAAAGTAATCATTTCATCACCCAAATGATTGGTTTTGCCGAAATATGCTGTTGGGTTTTGTTACACTACACCACACAGCCACAGTAATCGTTTAGGTTTTAGATTCTATTCAGCGCGTTGCCGCCAACCTCGGCATTGTACGGTTGACTACCTGGGTCGGGCACCAACGACTTTCTTAAACAATTGAAATGCTTTTTGATACCTTAACATATTAAGAGTAAAGGAATAATCAATCTTAAAAATCGAGCTCGAACTTTGTATCGAATTATTGAAGAATACCTATCTGCCCTCCTACGGAAAAAAGGCGCATCTACTATATGAATTGTATTGCATATTCAACCTTATTACAACCGTTGAGAGTTTAATATGCTTCAATTAATTAATTGCACTTATGCCTTTTCTCCGTAGGAGGGCAGCTATCTCGTTCGTGAAATTTAAATACCAAAGCAATTAAGGTGCAATACTGTGTGAATTTTACTTAAAAATGTTTTCAAATTTGCACCTTCTTTAATTTGCTATTGTTGCACTATTCTATTACCGACGGTACGTCACGTGTATCTATGTTTATAACAAATACAGACATGCAATGCAACTAATTAATGCAGAAACAGATTTTCGGATGAATAAACCCATTTTAATTTTATCGCACAGTTATATTCATTAATCTTAGAAATTAATAGCTCTATAAAGAAACATTAACATTACATGACATCATGTTATACTTATAAATACTTATTGTTTTACCGCTTACATTTATCTAAAAGGTAATTAAAGCAATGGATGGTATACGAGTAGGTAGGTATGCACTGATTACTGAGATTAGTGTAGAAGGGCAAGTAGTTAAGATGTCATCCATCATCTTACAGGTATATTCCCTGCTTGCTGCTTTTGTTTCGTTATCTAGTTATCTTACATTAACGAGTATCAAGTATTTTTACCTGTTAGTACCTATATGATTATAATCACTGACTTATATTACTCATAGATTAAAAATGATATGCTATACTTAAATATTTTGTAGATAAAATATTTTTTACTTATAATCACTATAATCTAAAATGACCGCCGATAAAGCATCTGTAACAACGCAAATCTTTGGTGCAACAGTATATTGATTAGAAACAGTAAACAAAGTTACTTACATTCAATAGTTTGGTGGACGGAGCGCACTACTTTCACTTTAATAACTTTTTTAATCGACACTAATTTATTCATTAAGTTTTAACGTAAAATAATTTGGCACGGTTGTTTGTAATAATATGTCAATGTATTACATGGCAATGTAGCTTGTGTGTGGTAGGTTAGCGGTGGGCGCCGTCGTGGACGCATGCGCAGCGCTGCGAGGCGCGTCTCTCACTGTCGACTCCCGAGATCACCGCGCCGTGCGCTGAGCCTGACCCGACACTCGACAGCCTTACAACTTTACGACTCGACTACAGAGTAGCTGCACACTGCACAGCGGATGCAGTGTGGTACGCCTTTTTGAGCACGTGTTCCAAAATTTCGTGAGTCATCTTCGCAGTTTTGAATTGAACGCGTTCAGTGACCATTTCAATCGATTTCTAGTTTATAAATTCGAAAGTACCTACATACTTATATGGGTGTGTACAAAAGGGTGTTTATGTTTGCCACGTCACGCTGGAAAGGCTTTAATCATGTTGTCGTATAAACTGTTATTCACTAAAACCATAGGCGTGTTAAAAAACATTTAAAAGTCATGGAGTTAGGTTAGTAGTTAAGCTACGCAGTTAGCTTATTTGGTTTGGTAGTGACCCTGCTTACGAATTTAGCGGTCCCGGGTTCGTTTTTCGGTCACGGCACATATTTGTGTGATGTGATCAGCGAGTATTTGTTTCTGAGGTTTGGGTGTTTTGTATGTATAAGTATTTATAAGTATTTATTTCTCTATATAAGTATGTTTATCGCTGTCTAGTACCCATATAAACCTTGACCTTACTTTGGGACTAGGTGAATATGTGTGAGTGGGTGGGTGGGTGAGGGAGGTTAGTTTACCCAAATCTAGATAATAATATGATAAAAAAACACAAAGAAATTGTTTATGCGTATGAATAACTTTAGGAGCAAATGCCGCTAAACCTGTTGCCGCTACAAAGATATAATAAAAATGTATAAACTGTGTTGACTAGTTCTGAGGAACTAATTACCTAACATGAATTTCTTTAAAAAATTAGTCACGGTCATACTGATACTGCAATCATGGGCCAGGCCAGAACATTTTCAATGTGACGCACATCCGTTATAATATCTATATCATTTTAGATTCATTCACGAGGAATAATTGACAGAACCACTTCTTTATTATTTGAACATAATAATTATTAAGTCTATTAGGTTAGGCTTGCATCAAGGTTTGACTGTTAACTGTCGGCTAAACTTGTATTTTATTTTAATAGTACCTACTTTGAAGGTGATGATCTTAATTTTTCTACATTTATCCATAAAAATAGTCTTCCCAGAATGGTCTGTCACCACACCGGGCGCTGCCCCAAATGACCACCGGTGAATCACGTGCCCTCTGTTCTCTCTTTTAAACGAACGAAGGCTAGATGAGCACTACGACTTACTTATCTAACTTGACCGCTAAGATTAGCAAGTAGCTCGTAGCAACCACTTTCGAGAGTCACGAATCGCTTCTGTAAGTACTATGACGTTTTTAAACGCAAAGATTTGCTAGAGAATCAAGGTGTCTAATTAGGTTGGTTCGATGAAGAGCTTGTTGATGATCCCTAAGCGGTTTGTTAGAAATAGGATAACATAGATGAGCGCGGAACGCAACACGCCCATGGCGCAGATAACCATTATCTCTCCGTACCAATATTACGCCCATAAACGTGTGTAAACTGATAAAATGATGCAATTACAAACTAAATGTCCGTTGCAAGAACAGCCTGTATTTGATTTGATTACAACCGAACCGGACTAGCGTCACACAAAAAATGGCTGATACATCAACGAATTTAACTTCCTTATAAAGATGCTCACAAAACCTACGGTACGGATTATTCAGGTCTAAAAATTGTTCTGCCATTTTATTCTCTTTTACTCGTAACTCGACGCATGAAGCATTAACTAGCGAAATTTAGTTGTCTCGTTGTCAAAGCGTACAAATAACATTATAGGTATAAGGGTGTACCTAATCTCAATCTCAATTAGTTCGATTAAAACTCCGTTCGACAAGTAGCCGTTCTCTGCCATGTTCTTCTCTTAAGATACTCACTTTAAAACCCGACGGAGCTATTTATTAAGTTAACCGGCGATTTAAAGTCGTACTATCAGAGGGTACATACAAATTTAAAGGGCATACATTCTCAATTTGGTAGCTTAAACTCGCTCGTATGACTTCTTTCGACCGATCGAACGTTCGACCATCATTGACAAGAAGTTTTTAAGAACATAACACCTCTGTTAAAGTTTAAACTTTCAACCAAGCGAACATTTAGATGTTACTAGTGTATAATATTAAAAAGAAAATAATATTAAATCCATTATTACGCCGTAGTCGCCAACGATATCGATGCATCCAAAGAGTTAAATTTGTTTGGGACGAGACGAGACCCAAGTTGATAAAGTGAACGTAAACGCGATTGCTCTGAGGACGGAGCGGAGGCGAGGCTTCGCGCTTGCGTAACCCGCTAGCTCTTTTCATAACACTGCACTTGGTGGTGATGGCAACTTCTAACGTTTGTAATTAAGAACATTCAAATTAATAATGTTTCTGTTAACATTACAAAAGAAAGTTTTAAAATCCCGACTCCATGTTTTGATATTTTCGTCGAAACAATATTGTTACGTACTTACGTAACGTACGGTAACTGATAGAAATATACATTTAGATTGATAATTAAGAGCTATAACCTCTATTAACGAACTCACTTAACCGTTACTTAATATATCGGACAATAAACTTAGAATAATGAAAGATTTCTCGGTTCGCTCTTGTTCACACTGTTCGCTATCCAAGTAAAGAATGGCGCAATCGTTCCGCGTTTTATAGTCCCAATCTCCGACCATTCCAGAATGCCTTCTGGAATGATTAATGTACTTTCAAAATCGGAATTCATTGACCCGCCGAGGACGACCGAGACCATTTTTAGCTGGAATTTTCTACACATTGTTTTTGTTTACAACTGCAATGACCTAGGCTCAGCTCACGGATCTAGAATGTTCTGCGTATTGGCGTCTCATTTCTGAACGTGTTATCTATTTCACAAGCTTCTTGAAGGGTCTCAGTATAATCATGCTATCTCTTTCACTCTTAATGGAAAATTGCCATATACTGATATATAGTTCAAAGGGGTTCTGGATACGTCCTAAAATGGGTTCTCAGGTAATGGCGTCATCTGATACAGGGTGGCCTAAAACGGACTGAAAACATGTTCCAGGCGCCTGAAAACAACGGCAAGTTAGAGGAAATTTCGATCATCTGGTATGTGATTAATGTGATGTAATAGAGCTACCTCTGAAACGGACTGGGAACGATACGCGACGCGACAAACGCAGCCATCTTACGCCCCCTGTTAAGCCTTTTTCAGTAGGATTGTGGCATCGTGGAAACTGATACAGTACTTTAATACAGTATATTAAAAAGACAAAAACATAGCGGGAATGTACAAAGGCGAACTTATTCCTTTAAGGGATATCATTAGACATTTTGCTAGGTACCTATTTAAGAGGATTACCCGTTTCTATATCCCTCACTCTTTATGCTGGGCATGGTCGGGCTATACACACAGACACGCAGACGGAAAATTAATTTATTAGTGCACTATTGTCTTCTTCTGCAGAACGAGGTAGACAGTCAGACTGCTCTTGAGCAGCTTCGCTTGTTCGTCCCTGACCAGTACGTGCGCGCGGGTGCGCGCGGCCGGCACCCGCAGTTCGCGGCTATGCCGCGGGGCTCCAGACACGTCGCGCCCGGAGCTCCCCGACCGCCCGCGCGGTAGAGCTGTTAAACGCGCTACTTGCCGAGCTCCAGGATACCGACGTGCTAGCCGACCGTTGGCCCGTTTTAAATCATACTGTACGTTCTTGTGTACTTCGTTTTCGTTTTTGTAATCGTAATAACCCTATTTGTGTACTCGTCTACTATTTTTGTCTCTTTTGTTATAAATCTTAATTCTTTTATCTCTGTAATTCTTTATGTATCTGTATAATATTTCCGTAATACGTGTTAACATGATAGGCGATTTGGATTAAACTGTAAGCCTATTTTTGTGAAATCACAAAAGTACCTGTACAAGTTTCCACGGTGTGTAAACACCTACCCGAAAATGCTTAAGAGCTCTTGCTTGGACTATAAGGTGTCAAGATTCTATAATAAACTAGCGGCCCCCCAGCGTTTCGCCCACCATAAATTTGCGTCGTTCCCAGTAGACTTTTTTTTTTCATGAAACCTTGTCCTGACAATGACGAACTCTACAAAAATGGTTTTTAGGGTTCCGTGCCTCAAAAGGAAAAAACCGGGCAAGAGCATGTCGGACCATGCTCAGTGTGAAAGCCGTTACTACAAACAAATAAGACCTCGCGACAAACTTAACTATGCCGTTGGAAAACTGTTATCCCCATACATCGACATAGGTCGCGGTCAGTTTACCAACACCGCAAATACGCATTCGGTAGGTATCAACATTTAAACCGTTTGTAACTCAAGACCCAATGAAGTCTACTTAGTCGTGATAGTTTTCCTATACTTAAAATTCATTATACGTGCTTTCATTGAAGATATTTTTCAGATTTTTAGTATTTGTAACTTGGCTGTAGGGGGGGACTCTTGACTCTAACAAAGATTAGCGCTTTAAAGCTTAATATTTCATAAACGGATCCCTTGATTTTTTTACAAACCCGCATTATTTTTGAAATACCTATCCAAGAAAAAAAACCTCACGTTACGGGTGAGGGAGCTCCCTAACGTGTATTTTGACACTCTCAAGGGAATCAAAATTTATAGGGTATTTTCCGTTGACTTAGAACTATGAAATTTGGCAAGTAGTCGTCTTATACCACAAGTATAGAGAAAAATCTGAAAACTAAATCACAAAAAACACGGTCTTTAGGCAAGGAATGGTGGTCCAAATTTTTGAATAATCAAAAGTTAACCGTGGTATCATGTGGGGTATCGTATATAACAGATTTTAATATTATTTATTTATGATGTTTAGTCCTCCTTAGGTTCTAAATTAATCTGACATTCTACAACAATAAGGTTGAGAACCTGAAAACACAATTTAATCCCAAAAAAACAGGGTCTTTATGCACGGAGCAACGGTCCCACTTGACGCTTATTGCATAAAAAAAAAGTTTATAACAAAATGAGTATTTTGTTTTCCGTTCGCCAACAATATTATCTTAAATACGGAACCCCTGGGTGCGCGAGTCCGACTCGCACTTGAGCGGTTTTTTTATTTATTTAAGTATGTTAGTATATAGATTACCCGAAGTAATTTAAAAGATACCATTTTCATCACATAGAAATTACTTTAAAAGTCGTTGATTTCTAAAGTTTACCATAGAGTCGAGGACTATCAAACAGTCATAGCCTGAAGCAGGCACCAAAATAACTTAATAATAATAGCTTAGTCATAAAAACATGAAAACATTTGGAGGTATTTTTGCCTAGGGGTTTATGTAAGAGAACGGATCGAAACTTTATTTGATGAGGTTGTCTTGCACCTTCATATGTATATGTTATGGTTTGGACACGTTTTCCTGCTCAACTACGCATGTTTTTTTATTTTATATTCACTGTTTTATGCAATGCTAGATTAAGTATTATCATTGTTACGATTACGAGTAATATTTATAACAAATAACTGAGTGTCGAGTCTGCCACTTGCGATAGGCTTGCCACCTGTCACTAATATACACTGGTAAACATCTTAGGCTGTTTGTGCAAAATATGGTTATAGAACTAACAACAAATTGTTAGAGTTGTTGGTAATTCTGTAGCTCTGCCTACCCCACTCTGGGAAGAAGGCGTGACGGTATTTATCTGTATGTGTGTCGAGTTGTTTGCGGCGTTTCTTCTCAGCAGTGGTCTGATTTTGGGAAGCGCTGGTAGATTTTGACCCATGGGGTCTACTTATTGAATAAACTTATTTTTTATTTTTTATAGATTTAGGGTTCCGTACCAAAATGGTAAAAAGGAACCCTTATGGTGAGATTGGTGAGACTTCGTTGTCTGTCTGTCCGTCTGTCTCTATGTCACAGCAGGTTTTCTCAAAAGTTATAAACGCTATCAACTTGAAATTACGTATAGTTGTTGCTAGCATCTGTTTTTGGTAAAAAAAGTATAAAATTAATTTTATAAATATTTGAAAAGGGGTTTAGAATGGGGGGTAAAAATGAAAGTGTTTGATTATAGCAAATGGGGTGTCATATGAACTCAGTCTGCACACATGAAAACATTTTTTTTTTAATTTCTCGTATAAACTTTTTGACTTATAGCCAAAAATGTACAAAAAATTACCCTTGCACCTCCTTATCTCCCAAGTTTATAAATCAAAAAATCTGAAAAAATCCTGGCATATAGATAATTATTTATATTTTATAGCAAAAATAAGTTGAAGTGTTAATTATTTACAGTTTTTGAGTGATAATAAAAATACTTTGAAAATCGGTTTTAAAATGTAGGCTAGTCAAAATGGAAGGTCCGTTTTGACTATTTGGCGTAGATTACATATTGCGTAGTAAATAAAGTTCATAAAATAATGAGTATTTTCTTTTGCGGTAACCAAGCGTTAAAAACTTAAAAACGGAACACTCCGAGGAGTCCGACTCTATTATTATTGACGTTACGCGGTTGCGAAATGTGTTAAAAATTAGGCAGCGGGGCGGGACTTCGTTAATTGAAAACACTATAAGTACTTACTTACCTACTTATCATTTCTCAACTTTGCAAATCAAAATTTTATTTAAGATACGTCAACAATCTTCACAATCTTATCGGACGATTGCGCAGTTATTGAAAAATGGGTTACTTACATATCACATTACATACAAGACACATTTTATAAAACATTCAGGACTAGAATAGCTCGGTCCGTCAGTTATTATGAGATTTGCATCCATTTTCTCACCGTAATTTGTTATTTTATGCGAAACCATTCTCGGCGCGCGAAAAACAATAGACTTTGACGCGGATTGTTGAGTGTTTTACATAATTTAATATCTTATCTTTTAGCTGAAATATTCCAAATGATGAGCATTATCCTGGCATTTGCGTAGAAATGTGCGTACGGAACGCGCGTTTAGTCTAGTTGGTAGGGGCCCTGCCTACGAAGCTAGTGGTCCTGAGTTCGATTCCCGGTATTTGTGTGATGATCACGTGCGATTTTCTGCGCATTGACCTGGTATCCCGCCTTTTGCCAGATATATGTTTGGCCGAATGTATCGTTTCCCAACTGTTTCATTTGCCAACTCGCTTTTTTTTGTAACTGTAAATATTTCAGGATTTCTTTCCGTACCATCGTGTAGAATTCTCTAGGTTAGGTCAAGTTAGTTTTATAAAAAATATTAAATATTTACATTTACAGAAATAAAATTGGGTTGGCAAATGAAACGGTTGGGAAACGACACATTCGGCCAAACATATTTCTGCCAAAAGTCAGAGAACCGCATTTACCAACATACGTATTTCTCCATATAATTAGGTATAACGTTGTCTAGTACCCATAATACCAACCAAAGCATAGAGCTTAGTGTAGGACTAAGTCGATTTGTGTGAGATTGTTCCTCTGATTTTATTCATTTATTTTATTAAAGGCCGTGGTTATAGTGTCGCGTTTTGCAACGGCATTTTACTTTTGTCTCTACAAATTTGGACACCAATGGTATATAATTTGGTACTTTTTCCCATTGGCTTTAGAAAAACCTGAACTTGCAAATACGAGTAAGTATTACGAATGTACGAGTAGTCGTAGGAAATTTCACATCTATTGATCAAACATATACAAAAGTACAACACGTCTTAAAAAATATATTACTAACTATATATAAAATACCCCTTGCAGTTCACCCGCTCGTGGCATGGTCCCTAAAATGCTGGCCGCGTTCCCCCTTTGCACAGCTAGACTGAGCCGCAACGCGAAAAACGAGCCAGCTCTGGGATCACCCGCCGCCAAAATAAGTCTTTCCGACAACTCTTTTACAAATTTCTTGGTGTCGGAAGACCACGGACCCAATGTTTCCATTGCAAGTGCCGCAAAATAGTAATTTTCATTGAGAATTGCGTACTTGCGGCACTTGATGGTCTGGGCACGGTCAGCGGCGGACCCAGGCTGACGAGCGACTCCCTCGACGTGAGCCGGACCTAACGTATCCAAGCGTGTTACGTCCCAAGCCAAGGGGCGGCCCAAACACCATGGCACCAAAGTGCAGTCGTCAGTCTTTTGCCATCCGAGGGTTGCCGGAATATTAGCTGTGCCGAGGGAACGTTTGACAATGTCATTAAGGAAATTGTGCCTAAAAATTGCGGTCAGCACTTAAGTGGCAAAAGAGACCATGCCGCCCCAGTGAGTTGACGGGTTTGACCACAAGGACAACAGGGGTGCGTTCCACAAATAGGAATGCCAAGACGCAGATAAACAGCCACCCGAATTTCTTCGGGTGGCTGTACTCACAGGGCTCCAACAAGGATCCCAAATTTCGAGAAGGGAGAGCGTGCAACCAATGTCCAGATTCCCGGTCAGCCACTGCTAGCAGTCTGGCTCGTTCAGAAGGGACGGTGATGTTGCTGAGAAGATTTTTCCCATTTTGAGAGTCCCAGGCTGATTGAAAACTTTTGTCAGGAGGGGCACTCTCACCTGGGTTACATGTGTTCCATTTAGTGGTCGTTGAAAAACTGCATGCTAATTTCTATATGTAGGATCAATAGGATCAAGTGACGTGTTACGGTATGCCGGAACAGCTAGTTGAAGTTGTTCGGTGTTTATGGCAAGTAAGCCGTTGGACGGGCTGTACTGCCTTTGCCCCACTTTCCCGCCTCCGGCCGATGGCGAAAGCCATATCGAGGTTACTAGCTGTGCCTAAAACTCTCTCAGAAACCCAAAGTCAAACCGTTAAACCTAAGCCGCTTGTTCCTTTCATTATATGTATACCTGAACTCCTTGCGCTGAAATTCACGTTTGCTTTAATTAGGAAAATTCCATTATTTGTTTTGATCTTATCTGTTAAGTGAAGAAAAGTACTTAGTTACACTTCCTTAAATCTGAGATTTGGTTTCGTATTTGAGCTAAGTCACTGATAATGTTGTCCAATTCGTTTATTCAATGCAGTCCATAAACTTATGTAGCTTTTGGATTTTTGTAAGAACTTTTGTTCGCAACTTCAACTCTATGGGAACATAATATGTATGCCATGACCGAATCATACTCGTAGTTACTGTTACTACCTACTTACATGACAAATACATTTTTGCGGCATGACTCATCTGCACGGTCAGGTGTTTGTATTTAAGTAACAATCGTATTTATTCATTGTAGTAATGTTTCCAATAAAGATAAGTAAACATGAAACGTAAGTTATATCACATCATCACCCGACTCTGTTATTAGTAAAGTTAACTCGGATTATTTGATCACTATGAGTGTGTTTATGTAATGGCAGGTACCTCCACGATGTACAATGGTCGCCGGCGTGACGTCCGGACACGTAGCGGGCTCGTGCCAGGCACGGCGAGCCGTTGCACCGATCGACGGTAATCGAGCAATCAAAAACTAACTCGGAGCACATCGCAATCTTAGCTATCGTTAATATTATATTCCGATTAGTCACGCTTAACAGGGCTCGAATCGAAATAGCCAGGTACCTACAATAATAAGAAAAGAAGTTTAGTGGTGGTAGGACCTTGTGCAGGGTCCGTCCATACCTACCGCATTATTGTGTTCTGGTGTGGGGATAAGACCGGTGATATTCCTAACAGAGGCATGCCATCTTAGTCCTCAGAGTTGGCAACACATCACATAGCAGTTTTATGATTGCAGTCTTCTGTGGGTCTCAGATCCCACTTACCATCAGGTGGCCAGCTACGGAGTATGGCTACAGATCAATAGGTTACCATTCAAGAAATTATGCGATTTTTTGCTATGCATAATATCTTTAGGTACCTATGTGATTGTTTATTATTATGCAATGTTATGTAAAATGAACATTAGTGCATTTTGCTAGAGTGGGTGTTCTTTTTATAGTGGTGTTTATGTTTAATTTTTAATATTTGAGTAGCTTAGTTTTATTTTATTTTATTTTAAATAAGTTTAGTTTTAACTTTAACTTTTAAATTTTAATGTAAAGTCCGTATTTATAGTTGTATTAAATTATGTAAATTGTTAATTGAATAAATTGAAATTGAAATTTTTAGTTACGCAAATAAATCCTTCAACACCCGTCTATATTTTTTATCTTAATTGTTAGGATAAGTATTGGTGCAATAAGGGTTTGAGTTTCCCTTACTGTATTGTACATTACTAAAGATAGTTCAGAATTAGTTGCAATCTCTTTTTTTATTAATCTCTTTTGCACGAAATTTTAATTGAAAGGTAATGCCTAAAAGCATCGTCTACCAATTGTTGCGTGTAATTCATGACAATCAAGACACACACCTATATATAACGGATAGATAAGCTAGATTAGACACGCGCGTATTAAATAAAAACAACGTTTTAGATAAGAAAATATGTATAATATGAAATGTAAATTGACATGGAATGAATTGTTAGTTCAAATTAAATAATATTTCGGGTGAATAATGTTACGAGTGATTATTATCGATAACCCTTCAGATGTTTGTAACAAATGTAAGCGTCGACACCGTGGAGAATCCCCAGCACTACGCCGACGTACTGAAACAAAACATAGATAAAATAACTAAGTAAAAAGAAACATTTAAAAACCCGACTGTATTTTTTGATTCTGTCGTCATTATATGTTTAAAACATTAAAACACATAAAATCCGATGTATTTTTTTAGGAATTATACCTACCTATGTATGTGTCTAATGACGTATCATAATACGAGTCTAATGACGTATCATTTATAAAAATCGGATGATGCGTTAAGTATAAGTTACGAGGGGACATAGGAACGGACATACATACATAGAGGTCAAACACATAACCCTCCTTTTGGGCTTCGCCGCAGTCGGGTTATAAGTAAACCTCCTCCGGAGTATTGAGATCAGGTGTAACTGGGTAAAAAACAATATTGCTTCTGATTTCTTATGGTGGTTGTGCCATGTGCCATTTTAAAATATATTTTTCGCGCTTTTGCAGGCGATATTTTGTTTTATAAAACGTTTATTTTTTGAGTTGGTATTTGAGGCACCGTTGAAACTTTTACCATCGCCCACACTATTAACTGTCCATCGGTAGACCTTATGCCTTTTGTAATAAGGTTCACCGATGTCCAGTTAAGAGTGTTGCTGTTTGTTCACTTCTTTAATGATATTTAAATACTACCATTGTACCATTGTAATATGAAATATGAAATATGTTTAAAAAATGACTGACTGCTGAGTTTCTTGCGGCGTTTCTTCTCAGCAGTGGTCTCCTCTTGGGACGCGCTGGTAGTATCTTGACGTGTAAAAGTGCCCTACTTACTGAATAAATTTCTTTTTTATCTTTTTATCTAAGAAGCTGACCTGGCTGAAGGGTATTGGGGTTAAACCAAGTTATGGTTTTATGAAGTAGTATTTATTTCGCAATAATGTCCTTGAGGTAATTTGAAACATTTAAAAATTAAAAACATGGGCCGCCATAGAGGATCAGTCGAACTGACAGGCCGAGAGTACGTCTCTCATCCTAGCAAATATCTGCGTTCATCTCGGCCTGTTAGTCCGACTGATCGTCTGTGGCCACCGTAAATTGAATAATCTAAGAAGTTAAAAAATCAGAGAGCCCGATCATTTGGTTAGGACTAAAATTGAGCCAGGTGTTTGTAAAAGTATTTGAAAAAAAGAAACGATGACTTTGATGCACGTCGTAATTTTGACATTTGGTTACTAAATATACATGTTATCAAAAGACGGATTATTTCGCTGGGACATTTTAACCAGCAAAATTATACTATCCAAGTAGTCCATAGTAATTGTTAATAGAGGCATAAGAACCTATATCAGATATTTTTAAGCGTTATATTGGATATTATAATGATTGCTGGTGAGTGTACGATGCCGACGGTAGAAGCGGCACTCACGTAGACCGCAGTCATGGCCGGGTACGCGGAGTACATGCTGATCAGGGCGTACTGCGGGTACAGGTACAGGTTCACCGCTACGCCCATGTACGACGACGCCGACAGGTACAGGAAGCAAGCCACGCCGTTGAACAAGCATTCCTGGGAACAGTTCGATTTATTATGCAATCAATATATATTTCCAGTTGAAAATAAAACGCACACTTACAAAATCAAGAGCCTATCAAATGTTTAAAATTGTATGCAATCTGTCCAGTCTGAAAGACGCAGACGTTTTGTTTAAGTTTAACTAGAAACGTTTTTTTTAAATAGTGTATATTATACATGCAAATCTAGTTCACGCAGTTTCTGTAAACTTTGTTTTTGTACTTGTGTCTTCTCGTTGCTACACATTCTACTTTTCTTATTTTCCTCAACGACCCAAAGGTTAGCTGGAGGAGATCCGTTAAAGGGTTAAGTTCGTCTTTGTACATTCCTTTTCTGAAAATATTGTATTTTGATTTCTGTGTTTTGTACAATAAAGAGTTTACATACATTACATACATACTTGTTGAGGGTGTCTCAGAACTCAACAGTTTTAGACAAATTCCGCGCAGGTTGGTTTATTGTAAACAGATGGCATTTGAAAAGTACTTCTATTAGTCTAAGATCCGAATAGGAGACGGACGACCTTCACCAGGCTATTTTATTTATCCGATAAAAACTATTTTATATCAAACTTAATATGTTAAGTAATATATGGCGAATAGGTAGGCTGAAAAATTTCAGTCCAGTACGTATACAATTACTTAATTAAAAATTAAAAAGGATTTGTTTTTATTGCCACTGCTTGTTTAATAGACAAAACGAATCGAAAGTATGAAGCCTAAGTTTGGTGCAAAGTTTGTCTTACCTTTATACCTGCCTAACGTTTGCATATTCTACCTAATCGGTCCTTAAGTTCTGTCACAAAGTTTTAGTCAAATAAAACTAACTTGTTTATTTTTCAATTTCAAAATATATAAAAATTAAAAGCTTAATTAATGTAAAATTTTAAGAATTAATAATCATTCCACATAGTTTCCGCAATTTCCGGTACGATCTTCTAACATTCACGGCCGGCACCGATAAAAATACGCACGAGTTTTCTGAAAATATCACTTTTTGAAAACGCTTTAAAGTTTAGTTTTTGTTAGAGTTACTAAGTTTTATTGTTGTTTAATATTGTGAAGCCTCTCATATGTGGGTATGTTTAGAGATCAGCATTATTTTCTTAACGACACTCAAAAACCAGCTTATGAAGCTCGAACTTTGGTTTGTTTTCATATTGCTGCAAATTGATGTGAAATCGTAGGGTCGATTTAATGAGTTATGAAGATTGACCGGTGTATAAGCGGATCTTTAGTTGCTTGGAAATAAATTTGTATCATAATTTAAAGATAAAAGTCTGATCAATATGTCACGCAAATTTCGACTCAATACGAGAACTATTACAAAAGTTGTAGCCATTATCAGTATCGTGGTCGTGCGTGTTTTGATCCATGATTTCCTGCCCCGAATGGAATGATGAAATGGAAAGCTCGTTCATCAAATGATTGCAATAGTAAAGATTACAAATTACTCACTTCTTTTTATTCTATATAAAATAAGGTTTAGATTGATGTACTACTACAGGTTTATGAAACACAACTATTTATTTTTTAAATTGAAATAAATCTCAATGACAGAACTTATGAACCGAGTAGGTATAGGACTGATAGGCTTTATACTTGTATGTAATTTGTAATTAAGTTATTATATACTGGACTGAATTTTTTCAGCCTACCTATTCGCCCTATATTTCTTGTTTTATTAACTTTGATATAAAATACTTGTTATCGAATAAAGAGCCCGGTGAAGGTCTTCTCCTGTTCGGATCCTCTACTAAATAAATATATGGCCCGGCCGCGGCCAGATATTGAAGTGAAGTTTTTTGCACGATTTTAAAATCGTAATTAACTGCGCCAACTATACAGACATCATGCAACCTTGCGTTTGTGTTTCTTTTGGTGCTATTGTGTTTAGAATGTATTTACCTAAACAAATAAAGCTTCAGTGGTTTAAAAATTATGGATACATCTCAAATTTTATAAATCATTAGTAAATTGCTATGTTTGATATTACGTTAACAAATTACAATAAATCTATACTCTTCGCCAAGGTGTACCGCACGATAGTGTTTACAAATTACTGCTGTCATTACCTTAATTGACTTCTAAATTAATTAGGTTTTTTTTAAATCTTTACGTATTAATTTAAAGGGGCTTTGGCATTACAGGAGCAATGTCACCCAATTAACATAATAAAGAGGTAAAATATATATTGAACGCTATAAAGAGAGATTTTATATGCTATAAATACCACAAAAACAAACTAGAGTAAACAACAATTGCACTCGTACCTACAATTGTTTTATTTTTATTTTATAGGCCTATATATTTCACATATACGTTGTAGTTATCTATCGTTACGCAATGTCTTTAGACTCGTACATAGCTTAGGCCCCAACAACTTCAGTACAATACAAACGCATAGAGCACAACGTTATTTAGAATCTGTCTGTGACTATGATGAGGCGTAACAAACCGATCCTGTGCGTCAGTGAACAACAGAACTGTAAAAACACAGATGACGCTTGTGATTAGCGTGATTGGCGTAATTAATATAAACCCGTTAATCGTTACTTCCGGTCAAATTACATACATTACATTATTAAACTAATAACATGAACATACCTACTAACGTGTTCCAGAAGTAACGAAACGTTGGTTAAAAATTAAAAAAGGTTGCATAGATATTACTTATTCATTCTAAATTTTGATATCTTGAATTTTACTAGCGAAACTCTGACATGTCGAAAGAGCTGTTAATGTTAAGCACTCTGACAATTAAAATAACTGTGTTCTTCTACTCGTAGCTTTCCCATCTTAGACTTCACACATTATTATTCACAGCTTCAGATTCGATAACGAGCAAAGCGGACTCCTGCCTAATTGAAAGATTTTATATCGGCTGTGATCTGTGAACATGACAGTGATGTTTCTTTACTTTTAGAAATTTCTGCAAGTTACCTAAGCAAATAATTGAAGACAAGGCGGCTGCATGTCGAAAACAGAATATTTCCCCAAATAGGAAGAGTAGGTATTAGTGTGTAGGCATACGTACAAGATAAGGAGAAAACACTAGAAACGATGAGCAGCACGAATAGAATTTAAGGAATTATGAAATGACATTTAGTTTATGTAACCTACTTAGCTTTACGAATACATTATTACGCACAAGCATAAGCATACTTAACATAAGCTGTAATACTGACAAACACAGATTGTTTGATGAGGTGTTGTGAGTTGGAAGACAGCACGTATGTGGCGATGAGAAGAGCTGTGGTGAGCAGGCAGGCGGAGGCGGTGGTTAGGAACCCGTGGAAGGCCGGGCCGATGGTGCCCGCCGCCGGCAGCCCGTAGCGCACCAGCAGGCTCTGGCACAGCCCGCCCAGCATCTGCCACCAGCAATGTTGATTAAAAATTACACCATCTTTACTGTTTGAGCGTACGCTTTTAAACACTTGGGCTACATAAGTTGCAAACAACGTACTAGTTATTAAGTTCCGATACAGATATAGTAAACTAACTAGTAGAAATATACAAATTTAAAGTTTGTCCTCAGCATTGCGTTGTCTTGTCTGTGAGTCAGTCACTTCACGGAAGACTTTACACGTATAGAAGAAGATAATAATAAAAAATCTCCTTTCAGCTGCGGAACCAGCACACGCCGAAGTCCCTCCTACATGGGTCGCAGCAAAAGTTCTAACGCACGTTCTATCCCCCAACAGACAACGACCCCTTCGCCATGGAATCAACGTAAGGCCGTCGGGCCTTTTACCGCCCGTACGGCTTAAACCACGGGGCTCTAGGACACGGCACTTTCACTGATGGTCCACCAAGGCCCTGCGAACAATCTCATTGATGTAATGGTGCCTCGGGAAACGCCCAGCACATCTCCCATCCTGACACCAAGCCTAAGAGCACCAGCCATTCTTAGGGAATCATTGTCGAAGAGAGTTCCCAAATGCGGCGAAGGTAAGGCATAAAGCCTCCTGACTCGGGTCGTGCGAGAGCCTTTTAAACGCGAAAAATCCGCACCCAAAGCCCCTCCCACTAACGCGTTGTATGCCCTTCGACAAACGATATCGTCCCATTGTCTCTGAACACAAAGCTTTTTAGGGCGCGCATCGTCCAGAAACACAGATGACCACCTTGCAAGAGCCTCCGAAACAAATGGAACAGGGATATTGTCACCATCAACTGAATAAATGCTAGCGACAAGATCTGCTGTTCCATGCAAAGAGGCTAAAAAGGCACCGCGACTAGCCCGATATCTTCGACACGACGTATGCCAAACCCACCATAACGTTATGATAACTCTTAATATTTGCTTGACAGCAATGGCGAGTTAAGAACAATACAATAACGCGTCATAATTACAGAGTATAATTAGAGCGTTACGTATATGCCGGCAAACCAAAAAGGGAAATCATGCAAAATAAGTTATAAGAGACACTACTTGGTTCCCTCCCGGAAGGGTCCGTTCGGATCGCTACTCCATCTTATCGTTTAACCTACCGCCAAGCAGCAATGTTCGCTTTGTTGTGCTCAGGTGTGTGAGGCATTCCATCGTAGTTCCAAGGATTGACAACGTAAGTATTTGCAGCCTTAGGAAAATACATGAAACACATCCAAGTGGGAGGCATTCCATCATCTGGTGTACTCGTTTGCCTTTCTTTGTCATAAAAACATATCAATTTTCGTAGGTAGTATCGGTATTGGCCATACTTACACCGTTTTTGGCGACTCTAAATTTTAACTTAGTTATATGTAAAGAATTATGAAATTACCCAAATGTTTTTATATTTTATCTTTATATCAATCTTCAGTGTTAACTATTTATGTCTTTTTTATTGCAATCCGGCGGGGCTATGCGGCCGGGGGAAAGGGAACGTGTGAGCAGGCCACGGTGCAGGGTTGGGGGTAGATAGGATAAGATAAGTGTTGTTAAATATGTTTTGTTACTGTTAAGGGAATTTGACGAAGCGTGTGGCCGATGATCATTCGTTTGTTAAACGTTTTGACGAAGCCCGTCGTTGATAATATGTTAATGTATTACTTATTTTCTTATGTGTTATGCTGAAATAAAAGAGATGATTACACATTTTACAGTATTTTTGATACTAATTTCGACCTAAAGTGGCCACAAAGGGTACTTCTACCTTTTATGTTTTTAGTTTAGGTTAGTTTAGGTTATGTTTTTACTTGGTAATTATATTTTACTTATTTAAGTGTGTATAATATATTTTTAAATACGTTTTTGTTTAGGGTTTTTTCATGTTTAGTTTACCTACCTACTCCGCTTTTTATGGATCTTGTTATTCGAAATAAATATATATTGATTGATTGATTGATTTATGTTATTTTGTCCGTTGCGTATTTCTCGACCAGGTTGTCTTGAAAAATAGTAAACACTCGCTTTAATTAATGTTAGATTTCACGATCTTTTTAGTTCTAACAACTAATGGATTATTAGAGAGATTTTATTCTGAACAATAAATAGCGAGTGTTTGTTTTTTGAGTGTTTAGCTGGTTCGATTCCCGGATGAGACAGGAGGATTTTATAAAAAAAAAAAAAACTAGTTTTATCCTTTAAATAGAATGATTTAAGGTAGTTTCCCTAAAGAACCCATTTTTTTTATTTTTCACTAGGTCTACTACTTACTGGTACTTCCGCGCAGCGGAAACCACTAGGTAACGTCGGCTTTATATGATGAGTGCTGCATACTTTTGTACCTTGTCGTTTTAACGCCTTTGATAGGTTAGTGTAGCAGTTCAAACATGACGTTAAAGTGACAAAGCGTAAAGTGTGCAGCTATAAGGCCGACCGAACTACCTACTACCTAAGGAATAGGTATCCAAAATGTTAACCACGGATTTTAACGTTCTTACACCATAATTATGCTATCATACTCGTAAGATGGCGAAGACTTTCATTTATTTGCTACTGTACATTGTAGAAAAAACTTATATTTTTAGAGAAATTCTGTTATACCTACACCAAAACGTAGCAAGGCTTTAGGTCTAGCTCGAAGCCCTTACGCTTCTGGGCGTATGCATGGATTTTTGTATTCTGTTAAGTAATATCGTGAAATGATAATACTTAGGTATATCAAGCCCGAAAATGGTTTTTAAACAAAATAGTAATAATAATCGATTAATATCTGAGGACCGTCACACGCATTGACCTAGTCCCAAACGAAGCTCCAGGCTTCTACTAGACAATGATAAACTTACTTAAATGTCAGCATAACAAAGCACGGTGTTATATTAATTATATATCACTAGTTAAAATTGTTGGTAAGAAAGTTTTGTGACATACTGCCATTTGTATTTTTGTGTGTGTGTTCTTACCGCTTGAGCTAGCTTGATGAGGCCATGCTGCGAGGTGAGGTAACCGAGGTCGAGGCACTCGCAGCAGCGGCAGCAGCAGCACTTGAAGCCGCGCCCGCCGCCGCCGCCGCCACCCGGCGGTACGCGCACTATCGTCGGACCACGAGTCATCACAATATCACCACAACACACACAAAGTAGAAAAAATAATTCGTTAAATCAAACAGATTCTTTGTGCGCTCCTGTCCGCGATGCCCAGACACGAACTATATGGCTCATCCGACAGGAAGCGTGAGGGAGTTCAAACACATCGCAACTCAGGTCAGCGTTATTAAATACACGGTATTTTTAGAATATTTGCGCACGCGCAAGTTCAGCGAACTTTCGCCCTGTTGGCCTAATTCAATATAGAAAATAATATTTAACAATTTTTCTTATATTTTTTACTGTCCTTTTGACAAAGAACCGACCGCTAGAAATACCGGGACTTGTTTGAGATTGTCGCGTGCTTTAAGGCCGGGGGAGCGTGCCGGCAAGTATAAATAGCCCACCGCGCTCCCGCATCTCCAAATATTTAGAACGTACCTACTGAAAGGGCGGCGCGGCGCCTATATTCAGTTTACGGCGCAACCATTGAGCTATCATATTTTCAATAAAAATCTATTGACGAAAATAAAACAAAGTACTAAAAAATTACAAATATTATATATTTTTACGTAAATAATAAAACACAACATTAATAGCCATTCGTATTGTAGTATAAAAATTACTGCATATTTGTATAAATTCAAAATTTGAGTAGTTTATAATTAACACCACATTTATTAACGACCAGGAAAGCACATTTATGGAAGCATGTAAATCCATACACAATAAATATTTAGAAAAAATAGTTTCGACACTCACTTTCATCATAAGATTCTTTGATTCATTAATTAAGGCAGAATCAGTCTGCAGTGTGAAATGGATTGAAGACATTACAGATTACATTTAACATAGTTTATATTACAATCTTGAACAGGCAAAAAATAAATACCGATCTATTTATTTAAACACTCTTAGTCTTATCACTAGGCTTGTTTCCTATCACGACTCAAGCCAGAATAGATTTGGTATTCAGGCCGAGCGTTGCAGGGCGTTTTCCGAAAATGGAACCCATAGTTCTCTTAGGGACTAAAAATTAACAACGGTAACTTTTCCATTACGTCACCATAATTAGCCATTAATATACAGCCCTCATACGCCAATAGGCGGTATCTCACATTCAATAACCGACGCAGATTCAATCCTCACTCTTCATTAAAATGGTTGAGATTGGTACAGGAATTTTGAGATGCCACTTAATTTCTCTAGTTGGCACGTTCACGGACGCGGATGCTATAGCAGTCGTGTATCGTACCGGCTATAGCATTAGCGTAATAAAGACGGGGTCCAATTAAAATCGTATAGTATCACTGTCCATCTGTGACAACGTGATAATTGTCGAGAAGTAATGAAAGAATTGCCGTCGTTAATTTTAATTCTTAAACAAGGGTACTTTTTGGTGGCTGATAGATAAATTAACGATTAATTTATAATTTCGTCTTCACTTTCATAGAAAATATTACGCAACACCGAAGGATATTTCTAAATAGAATTACTAACAAAAAACTAAACTTACTCAGTTAAAAACAACCGGTAATTATTCCTAACACCAAAATTAGACCCGCCCGTTGTTCTCGAAAAATGTCCAATTCAGTTTTCAGGGGACACCAAAAAAACCGGTTGCTTTTTAAATACATGTAAAATCCTACTTTAAAGAATACGTAAACGATTGGTGGGTGAACCCACCATAGAGAACAAGTCTGTAAACCTAGGTCATGGCCACGTTTCCTTTCTAAACTAAAAATCGAAAAATAGTTCCTAGCATATAGGCATCAAGCAACATTTATAAACATAAGTTTTCTAAAACGATAACAATATACTTCAAATAAACGTACATTAACGACACTATTCAGAAATGTTGTTAAAGATGGCGGAACTTGGGCCACAACAACAGCTCATACTTATACAATGACGAAAGCTAGTAATAATAGCAGCACGCTAATGTTGTGGATACCTAACGCCGCATAATGCTAAGAGTTTAGTTAGGATTGTTGGTAGAGTTCTTGTATTTTCGCTCTCATAGCGTTTTCCTTGTAAGTAGCTACTATCATTTTTTAAGGGCGTTAACGCGGAGGAGTGATAATTGCCTCCATTGTCTGTACTGCTTTCTTGTCGCGTTAATATCATGTGTAGCAATCTGAAGATAACTGTATTGTATGTTAATGACACTGATGGAAACAAACCAAGTTGCACAATGCACTAGTTATTGCACAATATATATGTAAACCTATTTTTTTTATTCGTTTCCGTTTTACTGAGATTATTATTTGGATACGATACGGCTATCATATCACGAACGGAAACCGATAATTAGCAAATTATTCCGAAGTTCTAATAAGTACGATACGATTCCTAACAATACTTGAATTTGCGAGACTCGCGGTTGAGAGATTCTCAAATGTGTGTAAATGTCAAAATAAAATTACTTATATGTAGTTAAAATACATTTTCCATCAATATGTTCCTTCTTAGAATACAATTGTAAAGATAAGTAGAAATAGTCATGGCGGAAACATATCAATTTGCAGCGGTGTGACGTGTGACACACTCGTGGCGGACTAGTAATATACAATGCACAGTAGGCACCCTACCTATTGCAAAGTCAGCTGATTTGATTTCTAGGCTCCAAAACGATGCATTACTTGAAATAACATGATTTTAAACCTATTTGATGCAAAAAAAACAAATTGTTAGACTTTAGCTTAACTATAATAAACTTAATATTAAAAACTTGAAAAAATGCCTCATTAAATGTGATTTAAAAAATGCTTATTTATTTATAATATTAGTTAAACAAAACGTAGTACAAACTTCGCAGCACTAAAGAACGGACGTAGAAAAATACATAGGTATTATTTATAATATGGTTTTGTGCTCCGTGACGGTGCCTCGACGAAAAACCGGAGTACTCGTAACTCCTACATAATATATGAAGGGTCCACGGAAAGAACATGTCTAGTCACATTAGTAACTTTTTGAGATATCGCGATTTGAAAGTTGGGAACCATGTCATTTTGTACGTAATTTTCGTGTAGAGGTTTTTTTAAAAGAGAAAGAAAACAAGTTATATGAATATTTATATCTGAAACTAAGTAGTAGGTAATAGTTCATTTTGTCCTCTACATATCGAAATCCAGAACTCATTTTCAAAAAAAAGTGACTAGACATGTTCTTTCCGTGGACCCTTCATATGGAATATGCGATGTTCTAACAGAACGCTGAACCTACCACTCAATTTTCTTACAAAGCCGACGTAATTTTCAAGCTCTGTTTGGCTGTTTTTTTACAGTAATATTAACCAATTTGATTCCTAGGACACCATGGGCAATGTCGAAGTCACGTAATCACTACTGGCCTAGGATTAAAATTGGTTGACGCACATCAAACTTTTAAAATATCCACTAAGTACGTCGCGCCTCACATCTCATATTAGTAGGAGATCCGAATAGGAGACGATTTGCACCGGGCTGTTTATTTGAGAAAAAGTATTTTATATCGAATTTATTATGCTAAGTAACAAATCGACGGTTCTGTGACTCAACTTCGTATAAAGAATATTTTCCAGTATAAACTGACACTCACTAAGTACGCGAGTGGATACTTAGTGCGTGTCAGTTTATACTGGACAATATTCAATCCATTTAAAATTAACTTTGTTTTAAATAATAGCACTTGCTTGTTTATTTGACACATTACATACCAATCGAAATGAAAGTACGTTCGTTTGTTAGATTAGTGTAGTTTTAAGTAAGTTTGTAGATAAGTTCTTTCGTTTGTTTTTGTAAAATGTTAATGTATTTTTACTATTTCAAAAGATAAATTAGTATTAAAACAATGTTTTATCGAAATTATGAAGCCTATAGAATATGCAAAAATTAGGTTGACTTTTTTTTCCGGTCAAACTATTGGGTAGGCAGGTATAAACAGTAAGTCGGTACTAATAATTTGCACCAAACCTTTTTTTTTTTATGGCAAAGAGAAGGCAAACGAGCACACAGGCCACCTGATGGTAAGTGGAACCTGTGACCCATAGACATTCGCATTCACAATACTGCAAGCCTAAGACTGCAAATGCGTTGCCAACCCTGAGGACTAAGATGGAATGCCTCTATGCTGGTCATTACACCGGCTGTCTTATCCCCAAACCGGAACACAACAATGCGAACACTGCTGTTTGGCGGTAGGTTAATGGATAAGATGGTGGTAGCGATCCGGACGGACCTGCACAAGGTCCTACCACCCGCGCGTTTACATATTCTATAGGCTTCATACTTTCGATTAGTATGTAATTTGTCTATGAAACAAGCATTTACAATTTAAAACGAAGTTTTTTTTAATTTTTTTTTTAAATGATATAAGTACCTACTGGACTGAATTTTGTCAGCCTACCTATTCGCCACATATTTAGCGTATTAAATTTGATATAAAATACTTTTCATCGAATAAACAGCCCGGTGCAAATCGTCTCCTTTTCGGATCTTAGACCATATTGACATTGTTCGGTCGCATCCTTCGGTCAAAAGTTGATCGAAGGATGCGTCAATGTATACGGAAAATAAAATAGTGGGGCGCGGCGTCGTAGATTGCAAATAATACATAGGTATTTCGGTTCCTACCTCCGTTTACTTAGATAGTATGCAATTTATACGGATGTGAAAGACAAACATTTTTTGTTGTTGCATTTACTGGAATTGGTTCCTTGGAGATTTAATTTTATATCACCGGTAACGTTATTTGTGTTAATCATGTTAAACCTTCAATAGAACCAGATCGTAGGTAGTTTACATCATTTCAGGTCCATTTATTTTGTCAACTGTTTGTTTCATAAAATACAGAGACGTACCTATAAGTACATAGTGTACATAGGAGATAATATGCTACTTCGCTACTTAGATCCCGCGGTACGACCGATTCGCTAAAAATGTACTTATCAAGTACAGCGCCGCCAACACAAGCCCCATTATCTGAAAAGGAAAACTTGATATTAACACAACTCCTTCGTAAAAGTTAACAATAAATATTTATATAAGTTGTCCCAGAACTTGAAATAATATCACGGCATAGCAGACCGAGAGAAATGCTTTGGTGGCTTAGTAAATATGGATTTATTTCAACTGCGTTGGTATTTTAGTATAATAAGATACATTACTACATTATTGAGGATTAGATATCAAGCTTTTGATATACAAATTTCAGCTAATTTAGCTAAAGCAAAGTTGTACCGCAAGGTAGCTTTCTTTACCAGTACCTCTCATTAAAACCTTAATAACTTCTAGACTAATTAACATTATAAGTATATTCTGGGGTGTAGTTCTGGGACAACTATATACATGATAAATATTTGTATGAAATAGTAAATTGTTCAACAAGGGACTAAAACAAGGCATAATGATACGAGATGTTTAGGTATAGGTCGAGTGTTATTATGGTTGTTTAGTCTCGCGTTAAACACTCTACTTTTCACTTTGAATGCAAGGAAAAAAAATGACGTTCTACGGTTCTTAACAAAATTACAATATTGATTATAACAGAGTTTTTTACTACTAGATTTTTTCTTTTCTTTTATATTTTTATTGTAAAGTGACGCTTTAAATGTTTGCATATTTAGCCAACATATTGGACATGCATAATTAAATGAATTCATTCTTAATATACTTAATTAAATAGATTCATATTCGTAATCATTATTCATCGTGTTTCACGAAATTAAATCTATTTTTAATATTTTTGCACAGTTTTCATTTTGAGGTTATTTTCACACCCTAAAAATGGTCTATACACAATAGCTGAGAATGGCGATAATCTTACATTCACAAACACCGTGATTGGTTGCTTAGGGGTTTCCAAAGTAAATAAAATAAAAAAAACTTTAATTCCTAGGGATTAATAAGGAGTTTTAGTCTCGATGTGCTGATACTAAAGTAACATTTTAAGAGCATGAGAAGTGTCAAGTATATTTCATCCTTGTAACTTACCGATGCTGCCAAATACGGCTCATAATCACTCGACCTCCTGTACGTGTCGCGCTTGTGGTTGACTTCAATAAGTAGCGTGAGGCCTGCAGCTAAGTACAGAATAAAAGCCAAACCGTGGTATATGACCTCCTGAAAATTAAATACAACATTTTAAAAATAACTGTGACTTATGTTATGTTATTGCGAAAAGGTTGTAAGAATAGAAACCTGCAAGATTACTTACGTAAACTGTCTTTGATATAAGAGAAGAGGTTGACAGCGAGACCAGGCAAGCTGTCAGCAGACAAAAGGTGCCTATCAAGAAGGACACGGCTACCAGTAAGAAGAAGAGCTCGGGAGACTGGAAGTTGTAGCCATGACGGTCAAAGTAGTAGGCCACCACACCAACGCATGCTGCACCCAGCAACTGAAATAAAGAAAGGTTGTGTTGTATTAAATAGATGGCGCAAGCATTTTAACACTTAAATTTAATCAACAAACTTCAGGGATTTTTTATACAGGGTGGAAGGCTGGAAGGAGAAGAGGGCTCTTTCCGAGATTGCAACACCATAGTACTGGCCCGCGACATCATCCGCGTAGATTTCTATTATAGTTATTCCCTCGGGAAATATTCAATTTCCCGGGAAAATAGACTATGTGTTCATCCAGGGTATAAGCTATCTCCATTCCAAATTTTATCCAAATCCGTCCAGGCGTTGCAGCGTAAAACGGTAACAAACATCCATACATCCATACATACAAACCTTTTGCGTTTATAATATTAGTAAGGATTTAGTTATGTTCTTATTATTATGCTGCATATCGTTACTATCTTAATAATTTTAAATATGTGTACTGCAAATTAAGAAATTAATAGATTTAAATATGTGCACAGCAAAATTAGGGTATTATTAATTTAAAAAAATGGTGAGGTAAAGGTTAGGTCAGTGATACTATCAGCTCAGCTGATTCATTTGTCAGCGTTGAAACGATAAGTTTTTTCATAAAACTTTAACAAGCTATTAGTTACTCGAAAACGGTTACAAGATATTAACATAGTTTCGGGTTGGGCCCTCGTCCTTTTCCACCCGTATAGTGTGAATGTCCGTCATGTCAGTCAAAGGGAAGTCGGCTTTTGGTTGATAATATTGTACGAGTAGGACGCCGACTTCAGAATGACTGACATCATTTGAAAAGAAGTTTTTTGCGTTTATGAAGTCGATTTATTGTTTCTTAAAACATTAAATTTTAATATTTCTACAACTCGCTCCTCCTAGAGCACTTTATGATAATAATGTGATACATTAAAGCTAAATTAAAAATTAAAATTAACTGAAAATATTGTTTCATTTTATACGAATTTGTATAAAATGAAACAATATTTAAAATCAATAAAAAATAAAAAGGCTTGTTACAAAACTAAAACTTTTTCAGTGTATCGGGTAACATCTCCCCGCGTTACTTCTATCCGCTAGTAAATACAGTCATCCAACTCATACAATTCATTACAAATACGTATTTTTCGTATTTCTATGAAACAGCGTAGTTTATGGCGATGTTTATTATTCAGAAGCGCTGATGACGAAGTTCAAACATGACTTCATAAAGGTGACGTTACCTATACGTTACTAAACGGTTTGGAATGTCAATGCCCAATAAGGCGTACCAAATTGGTTTACAGATTTCAAATACAACAAAATGCTAATTAACATTCGAGTTATTGTTGAATAATCATCATTAAAAATAATTTTGATTAAGGCTTGAAATATTGTCCTTATCTGGCAAAATACAGCTCAAGTAAGATTTGTTGTTAACCGACAAATTTAACTCATATGTGCTATCCTGTTTTTATTCCTTAATACATTTTACTCAACATTCAGTACCGGTTAACTGGGGGTACTTTGATTTACGGGGTAACATTGACCGACCTTAAAACGATAACTATTTTAGTTGTTATCTTCTTAAATTGTTGAAGTCATTATATAACTGTATGAGTAGCTCAGTCCTGATGAAACATTTAATAGAATAATTAAATATTAAAGATAGTTTTTGGGGTGGCCAATGTTACCCCGTAAATCAAAGTACCCCCATTTTACGGTACTACAGTATGTATTGATTATTTTTACAGTTATTCATATAGGAAACTGCTATTCAAATTCAAAATCATTATTTTTATTTCAGAATGTCCAATCTATAGTATAATATAACCTGAGTGATAGTAGTAGTGGGGGGTACACTACATAATCGCGTTTTTTTTTTTCCGAATTTGATTAACACGAATTTCAGAATTCCAAATTTAGATTTCACGAAGCATCACAATCACGAAGTTTTTTAAATCGCGTATAATCACTTTTCTGATTTATTAAAATACCGAAAATTATTTTTCCGAATATCACAATTCCGAATATTCCGAATCCCGAACACTCATTATTCCGAAATGTTAGCACCCCGAATTCCCTACGTTTCTTTATTTTAAATAAGCGCCTGATATAATATTGTATAATACCGTGTATAATGTTTAACATGCTTAATGCTCAAAAACTGTAAGAAATGTCCGACAAAGTGCTCCGCTACGCAAATTTAATGCAACTCTAACCTAACCTAGTTGGGAGGAAACGTGAACTAATGCAGACCATCAAAAGAAGAAAAGTTGCCTATCTAGGTCATGTGCTTAGGCACTCAAGATACGAACTCCTGCAATTAATAATGATGGGCAAAGTTGCTGGAAGAAGAGCTGTCGGGCGCAGAAAGAAATCGTGGCTGCGAAACATTCGCGAATGGACTGGTATCACAAGTGCAGCGGAGCTTTTCAACCTCGCCAAAGACCGGGAAAAATGACTGCCACCTTCACTAGTTGGAAAGGCACTATAAGAAGAAGAAGAACCTAACCTAACCTATCAAGGTGAGCTTGACCTAATTTAGAAGATATTTATAAATACTTAGCATTTTTAGTGAGTTATTTCTGTGAACCGATATTACGTTATGAGATTCAGTACTAAAAGTTAGACATTTGAAATGGGACAAAGATGTATTGAAATTAGACTATTTTGGATGTCTAGGTACGTTTCGATCATAAGCAAGGGTCGGAGAAGGGAGTGCTTAATAAACTAAACTTGACGCATGTTCATTGAATAACCAATTCTAATCCCACTCACGCGTGAATGAACATGCGATAAATTTACGTTAAGTTATTATTTATTGAAATTGTATTCAAATAATTGATTTATTTAAAAGTATTCGGGAAGTAGGTAACGGTTAATAATAACTGGGGATGGTTTGATACTGTAAAGCTTCCTTGGCGTTGCTAACTTTAAAACAAGTTTGTTTTGTTTTCTGCCTCAAACAGCCTCCGCTCTTAACTTGTACCACCTTTTATCTGTCGCTTTAAATAACAAACGCTGACGCACTGTTGACATCACGCTGCCACGTTTCAAGGAAAATCGGAAAAACGAAGAACGTGCTTTATATCTTAAGGCTTCGACCGATTTTTAAATACTCACTTAGGTATATTATCTTTAAAATGAAATTTGAAATCAGTAACATAAGTATTATAAATATATGACTTTGATCTTGTGTTGCTAAAAAACAAAGTACCTACTTATACATTGCATAACAGCGCAGCAGACTAACTTCAGATGGTTAGAACTAATGCAGTGACACGTTCGTCGTGCTTTTTAGGGTTCTATAGTCAAACTAGGGACCTTATAGTTTCGCCCTGTCCGTCCGTCCGCAACCTGGCTCAGAGACCCTTAGTACTAGAAAACTGTAATTTGGCATGAATATTAGTCACGCCAACAAAGTGGTAAAATCAAATATTTATAAAAATATGTACCTCCCCTACACGTAACGTGAGGATGTATTTTTTTTCTCGTCTTCCCCATTATGCGGGGTGTCGTTGGATAGGTCATTCAAAAATATTGCGGGTTTGTAGAAACAATTTTTCGATTAAGGAATCCGTTTATGAAATATTAAGCTTTAAAGCTCTATTTTTTTTTAGAGTCTAATGGTCCCCCCTCCGCCCTACAGCCCAAAAACTATAAGTACTAAAATTCTGAAAAATATCTTAAATGAAAGCACATACTCGTATAATGATTTTTATACGAAACTATCACGACTAAGTAGACTTCATTGGTTCCTGAGTTACAAACGGTGTAATTTAAATGTTAAATCTACCAAAACTTATTTGCGGTGTTGAAAAACTGACCGCGACCTATGTCGATGTATGGGGATAACAGTTTTCCAACGGCATACTTAAGTTTGTCGCAAGATCTAATTTGTTTGTAGTAACGGCTTCGGAACCCTACACTGTGCTTGGTCCGACATGCTCTTGCCCGGTTTTAATTTACTGCGTTGTTTACTATAACTGCAGTGTAATGATAGTTTCAGTGCCTGAAGCACACAATAGATTAGCATGATATACTTACAGCATTTTTAACTTACACATATTTAACAAGGCGTTCGCAGTCATGACATGACAATAGAACTTTAAAGGACTTTTTCGATCCGTTTACAATTAGTTTTGTTTACATTTAGTAGATACATAGATATCAAGTTGTCTTTGGCTATGACAGGCAAACAAACAATGTCCACAGTCGACCACTGGCCGAGGATCGCGCCATAGACTGGTAGACTGCAGGCAGGGAATGTGTGATGGTGCTCCTATTAACGATGCGTCTCTGCTTGTGCTTGCACAACGTTCGCTGGTATTTACGTAGCAGAAATTGGGTCATTCTGGACCAGAATATCTGATGAGATAATACCTACTCGTGTTCACGAAAAAACCACAGAAAGCTTTTAATAAAATGAATGATCAGTTGTTTACGGTCCGTTCCCGCTCATTCCAAAAGTGGCCTGAAGCACATACTGGAGTAGTTTATCACAATGTTTATTAAAAATACTTTTATTAATAAACATGGTATTAAAAACACGCGTCAATAATTTAATAAATTTTGCTTTTGAAGCTAATGCAACATTTTCGTACTTACAACTTAACTCTGACAGGGGCTAGGGCTGCAGACTTCTCGTGATGACGCAGACAGTACCGTGGAGTAACAAACACATCATTGAGTATGGGTTTCTTACCATAAGATGAATACTGAATGCGTTCGATAGCTGCAATTTTAATTTGGTCCATGTTGCTTTCCAAAAACTTATTTCCAAATTTGAATCCTCGATCACGGCCTTGTCGACGCTCTACTTTAGAGTCGTAGTACTCGGAGTGTACGCCCAAGCTCTAAGCTTCGAGTACTCACTATTTACCAGTTATAATGTACCTACTCCTAAATCCAATGTAGCTGGTATAAATATCCTTTCTTATCTGCGAGTGTGTGTATAATTACTCGTTTTTTTTCATCAGATCATAGCAATTGATAGTTGTTACTGTTAATTACAGAGTGCCAGGTAAAATGTGTTTCATTTGAAATTTTTATCATTCCTGAGTAGCGAAGTTAGATACAATGTTTATGATGGCTACGCTTTTTATTAGCGTTAGTGGTCATGTGAAACTTACAATGGTTCGAAATACAGATGAATTGCAACGCAATGGGACATATACTTATGTATGTAGATGATCGTACTGATTACTAAGCTAAGTGAGAGTAGTGTTAAAATACCCACCAGCTCGGCGAGCTTGAGAAGGCCGGGTAGCGAGCGCAGGTAGCCGGTGTTTACGAACAGCGCCGACCCGCTGGTGGTGGTGGTGGTGCGCGTGATGGTCACGGAGTGCGACATTCTGGACTGGAACACGACGCGACCCTCTCAATCAATGTGTATAGACAAAGAAATGTATTCGCGTACTTCCGCAGAATCATGTCGCAATTGTATATACGTCAATATATTGTGACATGGTTGCGATGATAAAGGAATACAAAGTGTGCAGTTAGAACATCGGTTTACTTTTATCGGTACATTCGGCGTGACATTTAATAAGACACTTTGTATATTATCGTTCATAATGTAATAGGTACATAGTTAAGATGGTTAGCATTGAACCAACGCCGACATTACTCACGTAAACTAAGGTCTTTAGGTCTATCTAGGACAATAAATCCCTGTGACATAGGTAATACTTAAGCGAGAAATTGATTGGATATACAGGGTGAACAATCCAAATCGCTCAGAAGGTACCTATGGGGATTTCAGGAACTATAGATATGAGTTAAGTTAAGAGTAGGTAATCTGTTTTTAGAAGCCTCAATTTTGGAAAATAGAAAAACTGCATAGCAAAAAACTCATAATTTTAGAATTGTTTTTGCCACTATCTGATTCAACATTGTTACTTATAACTTTTTTCCAAAAGTGTTCCGACATTCTATCTGCCTTTTTTATCATATCAAAAAAATACAATGCAATTTTGTAACATAGTCATAGTCATAGTCATAGTCATATTCATTTATTGCTTTATGTTGTACAGAGAGGTCTTAAAAATACAGTAGATAGCTTCAACATAAACCCTGCAAGGGCACTGCAACAACATAGGGTTGATGTTGCCAAGGGTTCCCTAAATATCCAAGTGAATCAATAGAAAATTCATTATTTGTATACGTCTAGTAATTATTTACAAATCCCCTCATTTTTATCTAAAGGATTGGACGTAATTGATATCATCACTTTAACGCGGGAAATGACCTCCAAGCTTAAATTAAACTCCGTCAAAGGAGCTAATGGCGTCACCTTTGCTTCGTGGCCACGTCTTAGTGACATGTGGCAAGCGGCAACAAACAAATGAATAGAGATTTAGAAGTATGCCCGGATCGCCAATTCACCGGCATCAATGAGGTTTTCTATGCATTTTTCTGCCGCGCGAACGACGCTCACCGCCACCGCCCGCAGTCGCCGCCACGCAGAGTTGCGGCCGTATCTTTGATATATTCCACGAAGATTTTCAAAAGGCGCCTACAGGATAAATACCCTATTTTTTTTTTTCTATCGTTATATATTTTTTATTTTGATATTCAGAAAACTTCCGCACAGTGGATTTTTTATGGCTGCATTTTTACCAACTGGTAAACAGAAGAAGGCGGACGGGCCCACGTGCCTTGTTGCTTACACTTACGAACTACCCACGCGGGAAGCATTCGGTAACCAGGTATTAGCGAGAGGTGGAGGCAACAGCACGTCTCTCATCATTCCCAAAATGGACGTTTAGGTCAACGTGTCGGCGGACCATGACGCCGAAGTGGGCCGAGGCCGCTTGCTCGCGCGAATACATAAATAAGGTATTTACGCACATGCACTAAAGTACTAGCTGGATGCGTTATTTTAATCACTACACCGAAAGTTCGCTTCTTCTCACCACGAAACGTTACATCTCGTGAGTTTATAAAGAGTTATTAAAGAGCAAACAATCATAATGTTTATGATAACAGAAATATATTTGTGTATCGTTCGGCTGACCTATAGCGAAGGTCGTGTGCAAGGGTTCTAACTGGCGACTCTACAACGCAGAACTGAAAGCTGCAACAGGACTCTCTCATTAAATACACGACTTTTAGACAAATCTCCCAAGGTTGTTTTATTTTACAACCATGTGAGATGACTTAAGTCGTTCTTGGCTGACTGTCGCAACCGAGACACACGCAAACCTAGGTATATAATACATTCTTAGAATTCGGGTACATAAGCGCACACACCCAGCAAAGGTGCAGCAGTCAAAATGTTTAAATATTAAATTGGGATTTTTGCGGCGCTCCTACATCAATTTTGTATACGCTTACACTTTTAACTCAAATTTGAACAAATATTGCATTCCTATTACAGAAATGAATAATAAAAATACTACAGGTGTTTATAATATTCAATACAAACACGGATTATTTTTATACAGACAAGAATCAAGTACCTACAGCACTGCTTCCGGCGCAGATTAATAAGTAAAAATATAAATGGCAACTTACATTATATGTGGGTTTATTAGCCTGTAGGTGCACGATAAATAATTTTGAAGCCGCGATGTGTCTCCGAGGAGTGCGTTTGCACGAAGTAAAGACTCGGGCGCGACTGCCCGAGGCTGACTCACTGTTTGCTTCGCGCCTGCGTCTCGCGGACGACGTAATCCAGCCGATAAAGTACATCCACATCCATACAGTGAATAATACTACCTGCAACCAATTTTCCCTAGTTATTCAAACCGACAAGGAAACAACTCAACATTCCAAATTCGTCGAACACTTATCAATTTAAATTATTTGTACTTTTAGTTAGGCGGAAACTCACGTATAGTTTCTGCTAGGTATATGTTGTATTGTCAATATTCCATAAATAAAGGAAATCACTAAGGGCCGTATTAATAAACTGACCTTCCGTGTCAAGACGCGTAATTGACAGATATTCTATGACTTAATGATTCCCATCTGTTACTACCAATTTGATGTCAGCTGGGCCTATTCCTAGCTGTTACCACTGGTAACTGCTGGAAATGAAATAGCATCAGCAGCTAAAATAAACCCCACTTAAATTAAAGGTGGCAACTACTGGGATTTTTATTCTCAGTAGTTACCATTGGTTACAGACGGGAAACATCATTCCCAGAAGTTACCACCACTTTATTTTTAACTTAAATACTCATAAAACAATGCATAAACATAAGGAAAACCTTTTACCATGTCTTGACAGGTCATTCAGTACACTGCCCAAAACATGGTCATTGATTCTTAATACACATTTGAAATAAATTAAAAAAGTTTGAGTGTAGGTATTGAACGTTAATTTAAAGTTACTTACCTAGAATAACATGAAACGCTTATTTATTATTAATTATAAGATTGAAATTTCAAATATGCATTATTATGTAGTAGATTGTGTCTTGTGTCACAAGGGACTAACTGACATATTTACGGCGAGGGCGTACATTGAATCCTGAACGAAGCGAACGGATTCTATAATTGTATCCCGAGCGTAGCGAGTATTCTAAAATATAATCCTGAGTGTAGTGAGTAACGCCCAAGGTGGAAATAATTTTGCTACCGTGTGACACGTAGTGGTTTTCACATCACCTATGATCTTAGTGATGAAACAAATTATGTGCAAATAGTATGCACTTAAACGACGAAAAATGAATTGTAATCAATTATGTGCAACTATTTTTTTTTTGTTGCGTTTATATTTTATACTGGCAACAAAATGTCCTTGAACAGAAAAGTGCCACTTTGATTTCTCCTAGCAGGGAATAAAAGTCCCCTTTCCGAAAAGGTGAAATGAAGAAGTTATTTATTAAACGGATGGATGGAAATGGATGATGATGTTCCGGGCAGCTCAGCAGTGTACTGAATAAGTTGCCGGGACATTAATAAATCCCTGGGAATTCATATCCCTTTCTTCAGATGGGCATCTCAGTAAAGATGAGTTAATTAATACGGCCCTAATACATAATGTCCGCCACTACTTTCGACACTTTCGAAGTTTCAGCTGTTGTGTTTATTTATAACTATACTCATTAAGTACTTTAATACAAATTACACACAAAAAATAAACTGCATACATACATACATACCTTCAGGCCAGTAATCCCAGAGTGGGGTAGGCAGCGCTACAGAATACCTACAACTTTAAAAACGACTTGTCCTTACTACCCTCCTCCCTTCCTCCTCCTCCTTGTCCTTCTCTGGTCGTCTATGTTCTTGATTGGCCTTGTGCCGGCTTGACAATTTATTTTTAGTCTTCTTTAGTCCTACGACAACGACCTAAATTGAGTAAAAAATACTGTCTGATTACTTGATAAGCTTCTTTTAGTACTTTCTTCTTAACATGATCTTCTCGTAGGAAAAGCTTTGTAATATCATCACCATGATCATCATTTCGGCCGAAAGAAGTTCACTGCTGGACATATTATAATCTTTTCTAAGGATCTTCATGATGATCGGTGCAGAAGTGCTTAATAAATTGCTGAAGCAAACTGAAATTACCGTAAATAAAAATCACCGGAGTGCCTAAGACCAATTATACAACACTAGTTGCTCTAACTTTATACCAAAACCTTGGTATAGTTTCTACAACTAAATCTCAACATCCGTAGTTCACTTGACAGTTAAAGGATACTGTAGTATCCAAAGGTGAGTAAAATAACATACATACATTGAATCACGCTTGTTTCCCAGAAACCACTTCTTTCCACCTGCTACGATCCTAACAAATATCTTTCGCTTTTTCCACATTCATACATCGAGTCATGCATGCACGTCGGTTTCCAGTATTTCTCCGATTTTATTCGAATAAGTACGCCTAGGTTGGCCCTTTCTGACCCTTCCACTCACTTTCGATCTGTATATCTCTTTCGTCAATCTTCTTTCATCCATTCTTTCCAAATACTCGAACCATCCAAGCATGCCCTTTTCAATCTTAGCTACTACTACATAGTCTAGTCCACATGTTTCTCTGATATTTTCATTTCTTACTCTATCAATCAGTTTCACATCACACAAGACAGTAAAATAACGAAAGCGTTTTATTGGCAGTATCCCTAAGGGAATAAAACCTGATACTAACACCACTAACCGCGATTTGACACAATAGTTTTTCCGAAGGAACGATTCACGTTTGGAGCTCTGTGTCTAAAATAAACAAAACTCTGAGAGCCTGCAAAAAGATAAAGTGTACAAATGACAAGGGCAAAACGGTTTGATTACCGATTATATATGTATAGAGCTTATCTATCTATGGTTTTTCTCTAATATTTAACAGGAGATTTATTCTTATAAACGGTTTTGGTTGACCTTGGTTCCAAAGAATATAATATTTACCCCAACTCCAACTAGACTAACTTTGTCGTCAATTATAAATAAATGTATATTAAGGAAAAACAACTTTTAAACCTTGTAGGTCAAACAGAACACATTTAAATAAAGTGTGTTGTTAATTAAAATGTTAGTCAGTAAGCCTTTCCTCAAAATATTTTTTAAACGGTTGTAAAAATCGGTCTACCCAAATTGCAATGACGGCACTGTAAGACAAACACGAACGCACTGCGACGAAAAGGTAGACTTACAATTTCACCTCGTGTTGACTGTGCAAAAACTCTTATGTTTGATGTATTATGTAACATAGAAAATATTTTTCGAATTAAATAATGATCTTGTTTATGATGCATTACTTATGTTAAATCTAGGCATATTGATGAAAAGGACAAAAAGAAAGACTTGTTTATAAACGATAAATATTTATTATCAGATTTATTTCATGAAATAATTAAAATTAAAACTAGTGCGTATAAAAACTCTGGCTCAACGATTTATTAAGTAATCTTCTTTTAAACTACAAAGTATTTTTGTATTTACAATTATTGACACCTGAACGAGCTAAATTTTGTAAAATTATTTAATGAGACCCGTTGAATTATAATAGACATATTGATGTCATAGCACTGCAATAAAAACTCGTAGACATAACAGTACTAGGGCTAGACAAGCTGTGTTGTGCCAACCTAACGAGTCGAAACCGAAAGCAACTTGTTCAATAGTACAGTGGCCCTAGACAAGACAAGACGCATTCGGCGACCGTTATCGAACATCTATCGGACTGGCGGAAGCTGCCGGACGGTCGCGTCGAGCGCTTATGTCAATTCCATACATATTGTCAGTTTTCGAAAATCGTTTTCGTTACCTATAGTTGAGGATCTTGGCTAGGGCCCCGTCAATTGTTTATTTTATTTATCATTGCTAAAAAGAGCACGTCAGAGTAACTCCGCTGAGCTTAGATGATAAATTGTCACTAATTCACCAACAACCAGCTGCGGGGTGGGTAAGCACGTACAAAAGACTAAATACTTCTAGAATCGGGTTGTGTTTCCGAGCTTGGATTGAAAAATGGTAACTATCTATAGTAAAAATAGTACCTATGTGTGAGATTTTTATAATAATCTACAAGGAACACGTAAACACGTCGACACGGATTATCAATATTATCATCAAAGCCTTTCACAAAGGTCTCGTACGTTGAGCTGTAATTTAGTGTAAAAACAATAGTTAATAGGACTCTGGCTGGAGTGTTGGACGCCCCTATATGAAGGAAAAGACAATTTTTATCCTTAACTTTATATAATTATGAAAAAATGATAATACAAATTGTATAATAATTTGAACAGGACCAAAATTTTCAATCAATATTGTACTTACAATAAATCATCTGAGGACTGCATCAACTTACATTATTCACAACAAGTTGCTCTCTTAACACCAAGTGCCAAATGGTGTTCTAAATACTGGACGAATGTACTAGTCTTTTATACGGTCTGGACTCGGAGGTTTAAATATTGCTTTGTTGGAATTGGAAGTAAACATAAATAATAGGTACTTACGATATAGCTTTGCTCAAACGAATATTAATTATTAATGTTTTAAGACTAGGACTAACAAATCGATAACAACCCCATAAAATAATAAATCATAACATAAGGTACATACAGTTAAGTAAAGATTAATTATTTCAATTAAAATATTGAATTTAAATTATGACAACACAAACGTTAAATAAATATTCCGCACCAGAATTAAGCGGTTGTTACAAGGTATGAAATGTTTTAAACAGTTGCAGGCATTTCCGAATCTTACTTATTTTACTTATCTATCTAATGACGTGCCGCTCCTGAACTTCCCGGTAGCCCACCTGTCGCAGAGCGAGGTCGGCTGGGAACACTCAGGGAACACTCCCAATAGTCCCGGTAACACTCTGCTTACTCCAGCTAGGTATAGCGTATCGGTACCGGGCCGGCTATAATACTAATACGCTAGTTCAAAATCGATTTCTATACAAGATTCATTGCTAAAGCACGTTGCAATTATAAAAGTCAAATAATTCCTGAATAAGTTACAGAGTTTAAATAAGTATGTCGATTGAGAGGGTCTCGCCGCGTGGACTCGCACAATGGAAAGTAAGTATTATATGTTAAATCGATGGGTGTAGAGAAACGCACCATTGAACACAAACATTTAAGCAGAGTATCTACGCTTACTATATAAAAAATATGGCCATTGTCGATTTATATTTTGTATCAATATATTATAATGTTTTCGTGTAAAGTTAAAATTAAAACTGCTTGCACGCTCACTCAGTGGTATGCCTGCACAAGTACACTCGGCAGGTTATTTGTAGTGACGCCGTAACGAGCACTAACGGCGTGAGCGATTATTACTACCTGCTCGGTGGCAATTACAACAGTCAGTTTATAATTATACGGAAACTTCGCAGTTTTCGATCTGCGTATAAAGTGCATACCTAGTAAATTTACTAGTTTTATCACCTATAATACTTAATTTTTCTATTGTGAAAAAAAGTTCTCTGTTGTATCTAGAAGGTCATACTATGAATCATGACAACGTTTGAGACGTGACGTCAGGTTGTGAGACAGCTGCAGAAGGTAGGTTTTATTGTGTGCAGTCAATGTGAGGTGGCGAGTGGGGGGCTCACGCCGCGCCCGCGCTGGGGGCGCTCCGGTGCTCCTGGAACAGCAGGAACGAACTGGCGGCGTACGCGACCGTGTTGATCATACCGAACACCTGTGCAACAAACAAACTTGTTATTAAGCTTAGATACTTTGCTTTAATCAATTAGTTAAAATTTTCGACGTGCGTGCACTCAGTATCTCCGAACTTAACTTGTACCTGCCTTATATACTACTTGACTATTCTCTCGCATATTTTAGCTAGTACAACCGGTAAGTTGGGAAATTAGCGAGCGTGGGTGCAAGACGGGGGAAGTTTATTTGGACCAGTTACAACGCCGCGACACCCACCGCATGCTTAGAAGGCGGTAGATACTTATATGGAAAATCGATGACCGATTCATAAAAGTACCTATTTACATCATCGGTACATTAGACTGAACGAAATGATTTTAGATGCACTTCATTGTGCTACTGACTAACAGCAACGGAAGTAATGAACCAATGATGAAATACACATAGCAGTATACGTTGCATCCTAAATTCTGATTGTTAAGAATTTATTGAAGATTAACATGCATGTTATGACACAATAATTGCAAACGTCACACCACTTGAATGTAATTGCATGAGGTAATGCGAGAGAAGAGCTAATTTGGTAGTGTTAGACATTATTTGATGTATAAACTCACGGCAGCTGTGATATTCTGGCCGTAGTAGATGTGCCCCGCCTGCGCGAACAGCACGATGAAGGCGATGAAGTAGAACACCGTCTCGATACTCGTGCTGATTAACTCCTGGAAAAACATAAATGAATACATTAATGTTTGTAAGCCTTTTTCAACCTTGTTATGTAATGGCAATGCAGCTCTAAGAAGTTACTTATAAAGCAAACTGAATCATGATCCATCATTATCTTCATTAACTTGGTGAAAGACGCCCAACTCAAGTACAAAACTCAACGACCGTCGGTTTTGTGATTTTATGCTGAAATCGTTTTTAATATGAATATGAACGAAATATAAACAATTTTGTAGAAGTCAATAATCGCCATTTCGGATGGCTGTTCGTTACCAAAAACGTAAAAAATGCCCATAAGGTGCAGCTCCGTACATCCTCCAGTCTATATGTCCGTCTGTCACAGCGGTATATTAAAAGGAACTTTGTAATAAACAACAAGATAGTTGTAAGTCAAATGTTTTGAGTAAATTTCGCTCTGTTGTTTTATAATATTATCATTGTTTTTGTTTCCACTAATTAAAACATATTTTCTTTTTCTAGACTGCTTTAATAAATATTTTTATTAACATTAGAAAAAGATCGCAAATGATAGGTCGTAATTTATAAAGGGTTTCATAAATGTACGTATAAATTGTTACATTTGCATATTCGAAAATAGGTTTCTGTCTTTTATTTAGACCTATGGTGACAATTGTAAAAAAAAATCGCCCAAGTATCCAAGATAAAAAATCCATAATAAAGCTAATTATTAAATTTCCTTTATGTTCAATTAGCCGTTGTCTTTTTTCATCCAAACCTTGCAAGAACAAAAATATATTTTTTATTCAAATCGGTCGAGTCATTCTCTAGTTTTGCGAGACTAACGAACGGCAATAAATTGATTTTTTGTTTGTATATCAGTTTTCGAAATTCATATTTTTCAAAAAAATGGCAAATTGTTACTAAAATTAGCTATAGTCGAAATAGATCTAATTTTGTTGGAAATAAGACCTAATTTTAATAGAGTATTTTTTTATTAATGGTCTCCCCCATTGCGGTGTATGCGTCCGGCTTGCACTTGGTCGGTTTCATTTATTTTTCGCAATGTTGCGAAAGAGAAACTCCGGTTAGTTCTAGTAAACTTTTTTCTAAAATTGTACGATTGTCTCTAAATGTGTTGTACTGAAATTTATACTGGACAAAAAATTATCAACTTACCGAAAGCACCCAATTGATGGGGATTCTTAGCGCCTCCCTGACGCTAAGGAAGTAGACGACGCTCCACATGACGGTGGTGATGAAGCTGGTGACCGCCACGAAGGTGAACCAGCCCGAGCTGGAGGCCAGCGCCATGCACAGAATACCCACCACCTGGGACACAAAATACAAACACATAAATAACATTAAGTTTCCATCATTATTATACCTCTACATTGCCAAAATAAGGATGACTTTTGCTCGACCATGACATTTGGGTAAAAGTCGAAACTGGTTTCTAAATTATTATATTACTTTATTTAAATCCTATTTTTTTATCAAAAACCGTTAGGTACCTAACATTATCATCTACCTACAACGTACAGTACATGTATACGTTAACTGTTATTTGGCCTATGCATATAGGACTTTTTGAAACCGATTTTTTTTTCATTAATTGACGAATCTAACCCACGCATTGAATTAAAAGGTGTAAAAATCATAGCAAGGGTAAATCGTTATTATTTAGAGTTATTATAACTATAGTGGTAATCAGTAAACATATAAATATGCAGATACTAATATGTACATGGTTGTATTACGTCACCGCGAGAACGATGAATGAGAACATACACCCGGTTAAGAAATTACGTCATTGTTAAAAAACAAACGATGCATAAATGCTTATAGTTACCTACATCACATAAATATTGAAACATTTAAAACATACTATTTGCTCATTCCAACGTTCTCAATATGTGATGTAACGAGATATTTACAGTCGTACCTAACTGATTTTGGGTATGAATTGTATGTGAACAGAATATTTTTTTTATAAATCTTTACAATATTGGTTTACAGAAATACGTAGGCATATCACAGACCACAGATAAGGACATACTTACCATGTAAATTATATGATTATCCCTTCGTTCGTTCACAAGGGAAGCTTGGTTTGGGTCTACAAATATTAAAACGCATAAATTTAATTTTCCTATTTAAAACTCGCATACTTACTTGCGTTTATAACGTTAGTTTGCATACATATTAAAATCTATTATTGCAAGAGGCATAAGTAATCATTTAAGGTTTTGTTACAAAGTTTAGTATAAAAAGTACTTTTTGTTTAATATTTTTATTATTCGATTACATATTATTACCTAAGCTTTTTCCAGCAAGAACTCGTTTATCGCTTTTCCCTCGATGATTACCAATTTTTCCAATATTATTATATAGTTTGTGGTAATCCTGAACATCGATTATTTGAGTGCCAACATAATATTCACAATTCAAACTAACTCTCCTCCCAGTTTCGCTCGTCGTCGTTCCTAACTCGAGCTGACTATTACTTGTAATGTAAGGATTGTAAAGCTAAAAATCTCCATACAAAATGCGAAAACGTTTCTCCCCTTAAACCTCGTCCCATTTTTACGATTTTTGAATACCTATGTTGTAGATATCATGAAAAACTATGTGTGTACGTTTTCCTTTCCAAGAAAATATTTCTTAGAACCAAACAATTTTAAAAACAAAACAACAGAAACGTACAGACCTGGTCTTAATAATAACTACAACATATTCAAAAATCGTGAAAATCGGACTGGATTTAGAGGGGTGAGAAACGTTTTCGCCCGGAGCTAAATTTGTATGTTTTTTTTTTTACAACTACGCTATTTTAGCGGCGGCCCCTCACAATCCTCTTAAGTACATGACTTAAAATAATATAACGTGCTATTCAATCAGTAGGCTAGTTAAATGTTCCCTATGCATAATAAAGTTATGCTAATTCCGTCATGAGTATGATGACATGAAAATTGTTTCTTTTTAAAAAAGGTGGTGAGGTAAGCAAGTACCGGGCCTGCCGGCAAGAACAATAACTCCCCTTTTAAAAATACACAGACATAGACTTCTTTATCATGATCAACAATTTTGAGAACTAAGTTACCTACCTAATATTTAAAATATGCACATATGTAAAGTAGAAAGTAGTAAACAAAACTTGTGGTAGAGCGTCATGCATAGGTAAAACCATTCATTTTATTAGGTTTACGAGGTTACTTGTGTTAGATATCTCTTATCTTATCTTTATGGTGGGTTTCTTACGGATACACTTCGACCCTGTGGGATCTTTTGTGTAATTAAATTACTCCTCTTTTAGCGCTTAATCCAATGCAGCCTCCACCCCTTCCAAAAAGTGGATAGTGGAGTGCAATGGCAGTGCCTTGAAATCATTCGATTCTGGGTATTCACAACCGAGGATTTTCATTCTTACTCCAACGAGGTCATCACATTCACACAATAATTGTTTCATTGTCTCAGCCTCTTTGCCGCACATTCTACAATCTGTGTTGTCATAAAGGCCCATCTTTGCTGGGAGATGTTTAACCCCAAAATGCCCGGTAAACACTCCGATAATGTATAGAAGTTGTCTTCTGCTGAGTTTCCAAAGTTTCTTGGTCCAGCTCTGGTCAACTCTTTCTATGAAGAGCTTTGCATGTCCTAAGCCTACCGTAGTTTTCCACTATTTTGGTGGTTTTCTAGGGCGTTGTTGTTCAGGGCTGCTTTTATAGTGCCCGGTGAGGGTGCCACAAATGGTTCAGGCCCGCCGTATGCGCCCTTGCACCCTTCCCTTGCCAGCTCGTCCGCGGCTTCATTTCCGGGATAGCCTTCGTGCCCTGGAATCCACATCAGTTTCACTTTATCGTGTCTACCAAGCCTGTTTAAGGATTGGATTCCATTGTAGACTAGTTTCGAGTCTACTTTTGGCGCCGTCTGCGCCTTAAGTGCCGCGTGGATGTCGCTTAGAATGTAGATAGTTCTCTCCTGTAGAGTACTATCAATATTCTCTTGCGTGCAGGCAATTCTCGCATACAACTCCGCCTGCAAGACCGTTGCGTAGTTGCCCATACTTATACTACTGTTATAGTCTTTGGCATGAATGTGTTAGATATAAACGTAAACAACGTTAACACTTTCCAATACATTCATATATTATGTGTTTTCTTGTTTTGCCTGCTGTTTCAGTACCTTAGTAATGTGTTAGATATAAACGTTACTAAGGTACTGAAACAGCAGGCAAAACAAGAAAACACATAAAATATGAATGTATTGGAAAGTGTTAAAGCAGAAACACTAATGACGGAAACCGCTCGCCCTTACATACATGGTCAACAATACGCCATACGCCATACGGTAAAGAGTCCTGTTATGTTCACCTCTTAGCGCGCGCGTTCGTGTGAGCCAGTTTAGTCAAATAATAAGACTCGTTCGCGTTGTTTGAGACTATGGGTCAAGTAAACTGGTACATCGTAGAGCTCGTCGATAAAAACACGGCGGTTGAGTTGAGTGCGATACAGAAAAACACAACAGATACCACTAGGGCAACGGTGCTGAGTAAATGTTAAGGCATTAACGTCCGAGTCGCGCCAAGTGGGCTGCGCCCGCGCACCCGCCCGACCGGTTTCGAATCACTATTGCTATGGGCACTGCCCGGAATCGTTCAACTGTCGCAACACTCGCAACACCCAGCTCGGCTTACAGGTGTTATTTTACCAATTACGATGATAATGCATTCTTTTTTCTTTCAGTAGGAAGGAGATGCTTTCAGTTTCACCGACACGACAAGTTACAGAAAACTAATAGTATTCGTTTTAGGCATTTAAATGAATTAATCTAATACATTAAAAAAATGCAACGACAAAAAGTCCCATGGTGGCACTCAACTTAGTACTGAAAATATATTATATATTAACACGATGTGGCGGTCAGTAGTACATCGTTTTAAAGAGTAACATATTTCAATCATGTAATTTGTGTTCTTTACAGTTTTAAAATTAGCTTTCCGTCAAGAGATTTCATCCTCGAATATTATGGAGCTTGTCTCTTATATATCTAGAGGAGGCGTTAAAACACAAAATTATGTCTGTACATACATTTATGCTTATATGTATATATATAACGTCTGTGTAGTTACGTATTGTGTGTTGTGAACGAATAGTCTTATTGTTCTGTTAACTCACTGACACATTTAACAGATTCGATGCAGCAATAATGGTATTTACTCAACCGTTAACACTGTCTGTGCCGCAATGCCGCTACACAGCGCCTGGTTTATAAATATTACTAATAAAACTTGAAAATTTAAATACCTAGCTCCTAGGTGCTCAATGAAACCGCAGTTTTGTTCTACGAGTAACCTCGGGCCAAATTCATTAGAATAAAACGGTGATATCACCATTGTACGTACCTATTCTCTTTCCCGAGCGGTACAGTAGCAGCCTAGGACTCTAATATTCGCGAACGCGTACTGTAAAGCACATCCACAATATGCATTGTTTACCTATAAATATATAATAAGCGCGAGTGTTCGTTTGAGTCCTTGGTGTTTCTATGTTTATAAGTATTTATTTCTCTACATAAGTATTATTATCGTTGCCCGGTACCCATATACCTAGTACATAGTATATTCTTAGAGCGCACCGTGGCCCTTGACAAGATCTTGTCCTTTTATTTATAACAAGCTATCAGATAAAGTTGTCAATCCTGCAAGACTGCTTAGTTGATCCAATACCAGCAAGAATTTGCTAACATGACTTTATGAGCCATAAGGAAAAGGACAAAAAGTTGATTCAAAATCAAGCACACTTAGTCTTGTGCACGCGTGAAAAAAGCGTCTCTTCTAGATGTGGTTAAATCCAACGCGGTACGTGGTGGGTACTTTCATACGGCCGCTGACATATGAATGTGCAACGAAGATGGCATTGACGGCGTTCAGAATCTAGGTCCCGGCACTTTCCCGCGTGCATGGGTGTTCGGCGAGTTCGTGCGGGGCGCGTGCGCAAGTACCCTTACCATGATTTACAACTACCGTACTCGCTAGCGAGTCGAATGCTCTGTCCCTCACTATATTCTTAAAGAGTGCGAGGAACAAAGCTAGCGAGTTCGGTAATTGTAACTCATGGTGCTCGTGGTAAGAGAGCAGTTCACGGAGCACCCTGCACGCTCGCCTACAACAATGGGCTACGATACGCTCTAATGAGATATCGCGCTATACGTGAAACGACTTTTAATCAGTTTCAATCAAGGTTAACCTAGGTAGCTAGCAAATTCTTAAAGCATAAAGTAGAGCTAATGCAAGTTTGTTGAATCACATGTACTTAAGTAGAATAAAGGATGAGCTAAAAATTACATTAACGACAAAAGTTACTAAACACTTTTAAAGAACATGTCATATAACGTGTGATACTTAGATTTGCGGTCCAGTATATTTTAATGATTGGTATACCTTTGCGTTATTTGTTGATTTTTTAATCATAATCATCTAACTAGTACAGACTACGTAATGTTCTTTGATGTTAAACATTTGGATACGTAAAAGACGTATTTTTTCTTAAAGAAACTGTTAGTCTCGGGAGCCATACATTGCGTGTCCCAAGCCAAGTCAGATAGGTTATTATTTATTATCAATGATCCCATTGGGATTGTAAGTATTATAACAGCACTCCTGTATTAATTAATTAAAATAGACATTAAACACGCAGTTAACCAAAATTCAATAAAAATATGATAGCATCAATTTAGTAATTGCCACAGCTGCGCCATTGTCTATTTCCTTTTCGATTCATTGTAGTAATGCAATATAATCAAACAATATGTAGGTATAATGGGTTTTAACAAAATAACATCGCTGTAAGTCGATATAGATAAATAAATAGGGAGTCAATTATACAGGTTGTCCCAGAACAACGTAATTGACGTTATTTATTTATCGTGCCATGACATTGTCATTATGGCACAGGTCTTTGGTGATAAAGACTTAATAACCATATCTTAACAAATAGACAACGAAAAATAATAGTGCCGCAGCCGGGACGGAATAAAAAGTGAAGTGCAAGGATTTTTAGGGATCATATGTACTATGTAAGATACAAATCCTTATAGTTTTTGAGAGTCTTTCCGTTTGCGCAATGAAAAATCGCAATCCCTTAAAGTCCTTGAACTCAACCACCAAACACCCTGTATTCCCCGTCGTGGTTTCTATCATTCGATACGTTAATATGATAGTGGCAAAAAAACAAAAAAAAAAACAAAAATAACTACCTAAATACAATTATTTGATTGATTACCTGATTCATAAATAGGTGAGTATGTACTGTATTTGACTCGACTTGTCAATGTTACGTATGCGTTATATTGAGTACTATACCTTTTGACCACGACTTCATCCGCGTAGATTTGAATATCGTTAAACTTTTAAATCTTCGAAGAAAAGTACCCGATGTGTTAATACAGGGTATAAGCTATCTCCATTCCAAATTTCATCCCAATCCGTCCAGCCATTGCAGCTTGAAGGAGTAACAAACTAACACACAAACTTTCGCATTTATAATAAGTTAATAACTAGGCACTAGGATATAATAGGATTGACTGTGGTAGAGTCACCCAAAAAAAATGCATGACTACAGGACTTATTTCCATACTTTTTGCTAATTCGACTGCGCTACAGGTGGTTAACGGAAGTACCTGCCCAGTGGGCCAACACGAATTCATAATGCAACGCAACGGCGAAGTGCAAAGTGAAATTGACTAGCATTCGGGTCACTAGGTGGCATCGAACTCTACGAAGAAAACTATCAGTAGAAAACCTTGACCCGGCAATCGTTTTTGTTCTACGTTATTCAAAAGGTGAAATTATATATTGACGTACTTATTAGTTCAGTACAAGTAAAGTTCTTATTCGAAAATTAAGAGGCACCAGAGTCCATCTAGATGGACCTTAGAATATTTATATGTTCAATAAATAAAGGTCATCTCGTATTTACGTAATCAGGATAATACATCAGTGAGCATGTTTGATTTCACATTCCCAGCCATTCAGCGCACGTGTCGGGTCAACGAATGCCTGCCCCTCCTTCCCGGCTACCGCTTAGGGACATCCGTAACGGGATGGAACAATAATTATCAAACCACCAAGTACTTACTCAAGAGTTAGTAATAAAGTGACTGCAATTGGTTAGGTACCTAAGAATAAGAAGAATATAAGTTTTTTTTTGCTTTGGTACATAAGTAAGATGGTATACATACATACATACAGCGCTATACACATTTCACCAGCATCTGGCACGCATAAAATAATACAGGTGGTGCTTATCGACAATTGTATATTTTTTAACTTATAATATTCAACGTATTCACCCACAAAATAGAGAATCTCTTGTATAAGCCATTTTTAGGGTTCCGTAGTCAAACTAGGAACCGTCCGTCCGTCCGTCCGTTCGCACCCTAACTCAGAGACTCTAAGTACTAGAAATCTGTTATTGGGCATGAATATACATATTAGTCACGCCAACAGAGTTATAAAATATGCTCTAGAAAAAAAAATGTTTCTCCCCTACACGTAATTTGGGCATATATATTTTTCTCATCTACCCCTGGAGTATAGTTGGATAGGTCTTTCACAAATATTGCGGGTTAGTGAAGACAAACTTAGGGATCCATTTATGAAATATTAAGCTTTAAAGTGCTAATTCTTGTTAGAGTCAAGTGTCCCCCCTACAGCCAAAACTACAAATACAAAAAATCTAAAAAATAACTTAAATGAAATCACATAGTATGAATTTAATAGGAAATCTATCATGACTAAGTAGACTTCATTGGTTCTTGAGTTACGAACGGTTAAAATGTTTATATAGTTTAAACTATTTCAACTGAGCTGCAACTAACCACAAATTAGGATAACGAGCTCGCAGTAAAAGCAGATTATAACCGCCTTCGAAGGTTAACATGGATTATCGACTCTATTTCTTTAGCCAATAGACTGCAAAATACAGTAATAGAATAATGGCAAACATTATTTTTTTGTATTATACCACCGCCCGACACTCGACAAGAACTTACTCTGTAGACAATACAGAAGTGTTGAATACGCTATTTTCCTTTTAGGCTATTTTAAACCTACTCAAGGTATATGGTTGAAAATCCAACATTCATGCAATGTACTTCTAAAGTACCTTGTTGGCAGTTTCGAGAACAAAAGCAGATAATAGGATTGTATAGATACAATGACCAATGTGTTTACAGGTAAGTGGAAGAGCTCAGTTCAAAAAGTTCAAACTATAGTACCCCCTTCGGAACCCTACACTGAGCATGGTCCGACATGCTCTTGCCCGGTTTTTAAATGATTTTATAATATATTTAGGTTAATCTGTTATAAATACTAACCGCCACACAAAATGTGTTTCTGCACGACAATTTTGTCTTTCTTTGTAGTATTACCAGTTGGTCAAGGTAGCTAGTGTTAAAGTTACAGGTATCTTTACACGTTTTGAACTAATTTGTCTGCGTTTGTGCATGAATGGGACCGTCAGCAGCTTCAATTTCCTGCACAATGGCCGACAAGACGTTAACATTGCAAAGTGTCCTAATGCATTGTTTTTGTGCTATTAATGCTCTATGTGCATGATAACACCCACAGAAGCATGCAATACCTAAGTAGGGAGCCCACATATCCGTGGTATGCCTGCGTTGCAACATATTTGTGGTGATTTTTGTAAGTTGCCACAGAGCATAAGCGAAGGAATTGATTTTATTACATAATTTGTTAATATGTTCGGTCCAAGAGCACTTTGTCATCCAACGTGATGCCGAGAAACGTTGTTTGACGTGATTCTTTTATAATTTGATCTCCATAATTTACTATCAGAGGGAGCTGGTTCCCGTTTTTGTTAACAAATTGTATAAATGTGGATTTTTGTATATTAATATTTAAGTAATTGTTATTAAACCATATTATAATTTTACAAATTGCATCATTTCTTACATCATTATACCTCAAAACATAAAAACAGGGTATTAAAAAAGATCAGCAAAAAGTGTACAATCCACTTCCGTAACTATCTAGACTTTTAAAGACATTGTTTATCAAATGAAATGCAGCCAAAGAGGTCGATTTTTTCGATTGAAAACCAAATTGCTCCGTTATAATTATTTTATGCTCACTGACTACTTTATGCCTACTTAGCGTTTGCTCTGAAAAATAGCCTTTTTTATTGACCCTGTCGTGGTTTATGGTGCCAATCACGGCCACATTTTCCCTTACCCGAACTAAAATCAACTTATTTATGTTGTATTTTTATGAGCCACCGAGTCCTTATAGGTATTGACCAAGTCTTAATTTTGCTATTCAAAAATATATCTAGCTAGTGACCGTTACATTACATCGTTCTCATAGATATTTTTTTCGTGATACTTGAATCCATTGATCCGTTCTGATTCTGACGTAAAGAAGGACCACCGGGGAGCCACGCCATCGCTTTCGCATTTTGACGCACTTTCACCTCAGAGACCTCTCGTACTACCTACTACGCTGTAATTCTTACATAATATAACTACCTATCAACAGGTTTTGTTAACGATTCCATTGTAACAGCAAACTTGACAACGTTGATTTCTGTCTCTATGTACGAAGTAGTAGAAAAAGAAAATTGCCCGAACGATTCGTACTAGTACTAAGTACCTAAATGTATGTATGGAGTGTAAAATTGAGTTTAATCGTAACGCAAGAAGCATTTATACTGTCTGCGACATATTTTTGCAATTGTTAATATAATAAATCAGAAAGACCTTGCGTATGCCGAGATGACGCAATCGCCAGATACTGCTCCTGCCGCTGTCGACCTGCATAATTAGCTCTAAACAATCTTCAATGTAGCCATTCATCGAAGGCGAGCGCGCGCGAACAATGCTCCTGGCGCACTTTCGGAGCTGCGATAATACTATCGGCATCCGTGACGCTTTACTTCCAGACCAACAGTACAGTACAACGCTCTATTGACCGTGATAATGTCTGCTTGGCACGCCGAACAAGATTATATACAAAAAATATCAAAGGAAACCACCAACAGCGAAAGTATATCTATTTCATTGCCCCCATTTTGCAATCATGACACGACCATAGCACATTTGATACAGCCGAACTGTTTACTAACAATGAGCAACCGTATATGCCCGAGAAAACAAAAAGAACAGTCAGTCACAACGTGTCGGGTGCCAGCTCAACAGCCAGTCGTCTACCTGTAGGGCAATTACCTACGAATCAATACGCGTGACATTCAACACGACCTTCGATTGCCTCCAACTATTCTCAACAAGGAATTCAATACTCGTAGTTTACTCGTTGAATACTTTAACTGCCGTACTCAGGAACACTTTAGACGCAATTACCTCGTTTCTTTTTCAAACTTACTAATAAGTCTTTTAAATTAGCTTGTCCGAATAGAACGCCTGCTCAATGTGGACGATAGGTTAAACGCTACCTAGACCGCTAGTCGTGTGTCATATGAGACTAGGCTGTATGGCTTTCAATTAACTAGAAGGTGCATTTTTATTTATCCTTGTCCTGAATAATACAAGTCTAGCGAGCGATCTCACAAATGCTTCCCTAGGGCGGTATAGCAGAGCGCAGTGAACGGAGGTTGCGGTCGGGTGCGCGCAGGCATAACGGGATTAACGCGGCCCATCTAAGATAAGAATCACTATTAACGATCCAAATTCCACGGAGAGTTTAATACTCACTGCCTATTAGGTAATATAAATTAACATCTAGGATTTTTATCGAAAATCGCAAAAAAGACGTTACTCGTAAGTAGGTGGTATATGAGCTTACTTTTATCTTACCCTTATAAGTGTCTAATCACAGAATGATATCTGAGTTTTACACGATTTTTGGTCAACGAATATTTTTTAAACCCTGTTCAGATTTACATACTTGTCTTAAGTAGTTAACAACTTTGTAACCTCAAAATGCATTTTTTTTTTTTTTATGAAACAGCAATTTTAAATGAATGAAAGCAATCACGGACAATAAATACATTGCCCAAGTAATGTCTAAATTGTTTTCTCAGTTTACTTTATTTACGATACAAGTATCTGTTGTCTAATACCTTGAACTGACAGGCAAATATCGGCCGGGAAACTGTTAGCCTGTGATGCTTAAACCTTGACGAACTATTCTCTTTACTTAGTTCGTCCATGGCCTAAGTAGGCTGTGTAACTCGTGTACTTAATATGTAATGTAAGGTTCAAACACAATATATTTTTTACCTATGAAAACTTGTATCATTTGGTATACATACTTTTTGTCAAATTAAATACTTACATATATATAGGTACCTAGGTCAAATGTAATTTGATAAAAAACATCATTTTCACTTCTCAGGCTCTAAAATGACTCACAATTGGCTTGTATAGCCGGACTAAAGTGATGTATTTAATCTCTAGGGAATAAAACTACACTTTACTCCCTAGGGACTAAAGTACTTTTTCTTTTTAATTTACTTTGGAAACCCTTAAACTGCCAATCATCGCCTTTTTCAGTGATTGTATATGGATCATTTTTCTTGCAAAAAATATAAATTAATCGATTTAATTTCACGATTAATGATTACAAATATGAATCTATTTAAATATATAAGGGATAAAATCTATTTTATTAGGCATGGTCCAAATAGTTTTCAAGTTTGTATCTGTTGGCTAAATATGCAAGCATTTAAACATCACGGTGTTAATGAATGGAGGATTATCGCCATTTTCAGAGATTGTGTATGGACCATTTTTAGGCCGTGGAAATAACCTCAAAATGCCAACTGTGCAAAATTATTAAAAAAAAGATTTAATTTCGTGAAACACGATTAATGATTACTAATATAAATATATTTAAATATATTAGGGATAGTTCTATTTTATTAGGCATGGTCCAAATAATTTTCATGTTTGTATCTGTTGGCTAAATATGCAAGCATTTAAACATCACGTTGTTAATGAATGGAGGATTATCGCCATTTTCAGAGATTGTGTATGGACCATTTTTAGGCCGTGGAAATAACCTCAAAATGCCAACGGTGCAAAATTATTACAAAAAGAGTTTTTTTTTTCTCGCATTCGAAGTGAAAAGTAGAGTGTTTAACACGAGACTAAACAACCATAATGACACTCGAACTATAGCCACTCTCGCTCGCAAGCTCGCTCGCGTGGCTAAACATCTCGTGTCATTATGGCTTGTTTTAGTCCCTTGTTGAACAATCTACTATTATTTTTAGATGAACCGCCAATGTCACAAAAAAATTAAAAATGCTGGTAGGTAGGTGATTAGCGATTAGCCAAACACACGTGTTTTACTCTTTGTTTTGGTTTAAAAACAGGATGATTCAGTTACTTACATCTTTCTTACTTTGTTTTTTGTACATACACGCCGAAGCTGCCTCGAAAGATCTTTCAAAAAAGTGTTACGTATATCATAACAAGGTTTTGTTAGCCAATGTTTATCATTCTATTTTCAGTCGAATGGATTTCATGATCCGTTTACTCGATCTCGCGGAGCTAAACGACGAGTGCGACTTTTAACAAGAAAAACAAAAGAACAAGCGAGTCTCCCCAAAATAACTAAGTAGGTAGTTATAGTGTAACCGTGTAGCGGGACATAAATAAAACGGCAGTGGGTACTTGGGCCGCGTGACATAATCTGAGATAATAGGCACTAGCTGGGTCTCGGTTTATGATCAAGTCGTCCAAATGAGATAAGTATAGAAAGATTAACTTTTGAATATCACTTTTCATTTCGGTTAAGTTATTACTGAATTGAAGCTTTTTTGTTAAAATTGTATCCACGTCTTTGAATAGGAAATAGCAGCATACGGCAGCTTTAAGTATTAAAAACACGAATAAACCTAATGAAAGACTATATGAACTTAATACCGCTGAATATAAGTAATTCCTCCCAGGCCACCTCTAATTATATCTTATGCGCTAATAGGAAGGTCCTTGGGCTCACGGCGATCATGCTTACAGCTCGCACGCGAATCGAGACGGTACTATTCATACACAGTTACAATGCCCACACAGTACATAGCTACAGTGTCTGTAGACAAAGTCATGTCGCAAACCATGGGTAATTCTACTAAAATGAGTAGTGAGCAAGAAAATTTCGTCAGTTTAAACATTGTCACGTCAACGCACCATGCGTGCTAACTTCGTTGCGTTACCTCACAGCTGGTATTGCGAGCGAAGTACAAAATGAGAAAGGCCCATACAAATGTAAATAAGGTTGGTAAATAAAAACCGAGGTACTGGACGTTTTCGTAAATATTTTTTAATGCATTGTTGTTTAAAATGCTTCGCGGTTTGTTTCTTATGAAGCTTTATTACTCATTAAGGTAAGTAGTAGTAGTAGGCATATGTACCTACCTACACAATATTGAGCGGGTGAAATGAATGATGAGAAAATGACAGGTTGTCGTACCGGGCGCGGCTCTCAGGCCTGCCCGCGGGCTCGGGCTCGTCGGGCGCGCGCGACGTCACATGTCGACGACAGAACTACTTTCATTTCGGCGCCGAGACAGCTTTCACCTAACAACGAGTCGCATATAAATTAAATAAAAACGTTACCAACATCTTAATAGCTCACTTTAAGTTCACTAAGTCAATCGAGCATACCATCGACAACTCATGAGCTTCGATTTGAAAGTATTTTGTACCCGTGCATGTATAATGCAAAAACGGCTTGATTAATTTATAAATATCAATTAGGATGTTTTCAAACTTTATGTTTTTTAATAACTGCTCGAATCTTTGGTTGAACTTGCTTATCTAACAGATCAATATTCAAAAATCTGTTGATAATTAGGGGTTGCACCCTGGGAAGAGGTTGAAAAAATATCATGTTGACTGTCAGATATTATTTGATTTATAAAAAATGTTAGTATTAAAAATCTGATATCACGTTTTTTTTTTTTTTTTTTTTCATAGGTATAATAACATAATGTAGAGAAAAACATGGATAAAGACATTACAGTACATCTTAACAAAATTAGTAGTCAATTTGTGAAACCTCTAATTATTATCATATCACCGTGAAATATGACATTTCATTTTTTTACATTATAAAGAGTCAGTGGCCTTAGACAAGATGCTTCACGCTAATCACGCTACGTAAACGATTGTCGAAAACTGACAAAATGTATGGAGTTGACATACCCAAACAAATCTGGGCATAAACAGGCTTAAATCGATCTGAATGCAGCTAGAATCAGCCCATACAATACACATCTTACCAACTGCGACTGACTGAATCGTAGTTAACACGATGATAGTTTATAACAGCGTATAACATTTGGCCTTTAACCTAATCGGTCAGTGCCGTGAGTCAACGGACCTTAAGGAGGCAATTAACACTAAGCGCAGAGGTTAATGGTCATAGTTGTGGCAATCTACGCCATCAAACTAGGTGCTGGGAATGGGACATTTTTAAACACGCTGACACGCTAACTTCTCCAGTGCAAGGAACCCTAAAGCCTGAGCGCTAGTCTCAGTATCTCAACTAGCTGACCTCGCAGCGTGCCATAGTAGTCCTGGCCATATTGATCACATCACATCACACAAGAGCCCTGCTCTTTAAGTTCACGTCATTAATATATATAATTAGCTACTAGCGATCCGGACATCGGTTTAGAAGTAGTGCCGCTCCGCAACAAACTAGCCGAAACTCGTTTCTTCAAATTAGTATAATTAGTATTTATAGTTATTCGTAATTTTACTAATATTATAAATGAGAAAGTTTGTGTGTTAGTTTATAAGCTGACTCAGAATTTTTGGGTATATTCCTTAAGCTGGGTCCACACTATAGGTTTATGGCTCCATCGGACCTCAAAGCGTGACAAATCTCCAGCGCGCCTAGTATGGTTGCGTTTATCGCGTGACAAAATGTCGATAAAGCATCCGTCACACTCGTACTTATACACGTGTCAAAATGTGACGGATGTTTTATCCACTTATGTCACGCGATAAATGCAGCTATATTAGGCCCCTGGACTTGTTATGCTGAATGTGGACAGTGTGGGATGGGTCACATCGCGACCGTAGATAGGTACCTACGTCATTACGTAACATGACAAATAGCGGCCTCATAACCGGTAGGTACGGTCACGCGTTATCCACACGGTCACGGAACCATGGTACAATGAAATGTCACTAATGTGGACCCACCTTTATGCGTTTAAACTTGAAAGAGATAAGTTGAAGTTATTTACTATTGATAAAAAAACTGATTCACCGGTGTCGCATGTGAGTCACATTGTCAAAACGCCAAAATGTTATCTGGAGACAAGTTATCTGCGTGTTCAATTATTCCTTTGGCATCCATAGATAAACTCCCGCGCCCCAGCGTTTTTTTTTTCCTTATGTGCAATTACATAGTTCTTATTTTTAATCAAGCAGGCACATGAATACATGAAACTAGGGCACTGCAGTATAGAACACAATAAACACATTCATTTTTGTAACGAAATTGTTAGACATAATTTAAGTGACACTTAAAAAGCGTCTTTATGTACATTTATTTTGGTTTTTACCCAATCGTCAACGAGTTCGCCGCGCCGAACATAATTTGATAACTATTGATCTCCGGCCGAAATGAGAGTCGACTCGAACTTGCTATATTATAAGAGTAAGTATACATAAGATCCCGATAAAAAATGCGTAGATAAATAAAGTAAAATACATAACATTTCTAAAAGTTTAATTACCGAAACGAAGACCTGAAACACGTGGGTAACATTTCATACCAAAAAGCTAGCTCAATTAGTATTTCACTCTGGCCACACGGCTACGGACATGAAGCCCATTTAAAAATGACCTTAATTAGATTACTCCGTTCTATATAAGGCAGGCTACGGCGATGGCACGATGATGTCATCAAGAAAGACCACCGCCTAGGCATACCTACTTTATAACCCTAACATATAGCTAACTGCCTCATGAAATAAAGAAACATTACCCATTGGTTAACACTACAGTGTGTAGTCCTCTCCCTCTGCCTGTATGTGTATTCTTGGTAATCTTCAAACTTCGAGATAGTCTAAAGCGGTTTCCACTACCAATTCTCGAAAAACGTTTAAAACTTAAATACATAGGAGCTCTACCTAATTGTTTTGAACCACATTATTACACCTTCAAGCTAGGTATAACTTACCAGGTGTTGCTGGTAGGTAATATATTGGTTTTAGAAATATTGCAGCTTATTTTCTTACTTTTTTATTTAAGTATTTATTAAAATTTCACACGCAAGCTTAAATAACCAAAACGATCACAATACCTGATTGTATAAAATTTAATTGAACAGTTACATAATAGATAATTAAATGTTAAATCCTTAATGAATACCTATTATCAATATTACCAAATTAATTTATCATTTATCATTATTTAAAACCGCATGATCTAATGCCATTGTTAATCATAATTTAATGTGCTCTGAATGTCACGCCTAATTATGCACTAATTTCAACCTAGGTGTAGGTGTATACCTATGCATCCTCTTTTGCATACCGTACGAGCCTAGTGCACCTAGCCGCAAGCAACTGACTTATCTTACCACGTTCATATACTAGGTATTAACTTATGCGATTTTGGACAATGTATGTACAAACACATGCAAGTCTTTAAATACACCCCTCTATTTTCTTTTACTTAAAGATTCGCTAACTACTTAGTTCTGCATGGTGACTGACTGAAATCCATTAAAACTTGCCGGGGCAGCTACATTGTGCGCTCCCTTACAAAACAACATCACAAGGCTAACCGTTATTTTATTACCCTATTCATGCAGGGTGAGCAATTTAAAAGGGTAAGTATTATTTTATTTCAACCAAATAACTTTAAAACCGAAGACACGACATGGCTCAGAAAAACAAAGGTCGGGAACTAAGAGATGGGATTCTTGTAATTAACCCAATGTGATTGCCCACCATATATTCGTGTACGTATATTCGACGAATATTAAAATACTGTTTAGGGACATAAATTAACAGTCTAGGACTAACCACTAGCTCTATGTCCGCCGTGACGGCTACGGCGGACCCAAAAATAATGTCAGCGAAAGCGACGAAGCGCGAATGCGAATTAGACATCGGATTTATCAGTTTATCATAAACGCGTTTTCACCATCGACGCGAAGCCACTAACGCCGAAATAGATAACACGTCATTTTGTTAACACTGCGGGCGCCGCATTTAGATGATACTCTTAGTGATTATAAGACAAACGCGCTCGTCACTAAACAGGTCCTTTTCGATTCGCTTAGGTAACAATTTACATTTAGCACTCAAGAGTCAAGACTCAACCGAAATATTTATTTGCCATAATAATTTTGATTCTTAGGATTTGATTGATGTGTCAGTGAATATAAGTTAATATATAAGTTACGCAGTCATAGTAGGTCTGTACGCACCTACGAGTATGCATGAATAGTGTCTGTAATTAACTAGTGTTTTTCAGCTGCGATGAATTCTGTGACAACTCATATAAACACGTATTACACTTATTTTTTTAGTTTTACATTAAAACTACACTGGTACACACCTAGCGACGCCGTTCAGGATCTAAAATAATTAATCGCCTATTTTTAAATACCTCGCATGTGAGTATAGTAAGTAAGTAATTGAAATTACGAAATACGGCTGTCACAGAACTCATCGTAGCTGAAAAACACTGTAATATGTATTACTTTTAAGGTACCTATATTTTGCAATAGCACAGCTGACAGTTAAAACCACGCATAACAAACACAATATTCCTGGCGAGGTGCAGTTACCTAGTAACAAAAACTAAGCCTACTGCTTACTCATAGGGAATCCTTGTACAACTTACTGTTTCGTAATTATTGAGTAGGTACCTACTTGCCTGCTTACAATACAAACAATTAATTGACTCAGTCATGTAATAATGAACAAAAAGAGAGCGGGAAGACGCAGAATGGGCAGATTAATAGGTAGATACGTACCTACTCGTATAAAAAGCACACATGTCATCGGGCTACGTAGGTGGCTTAATAAGCCGCCCCGTCCACGGGGACAACCTGCGCCCCCCTCCGCCCCTGGGCCGCCTCCAGTCTGCTGCTGACTGACCTCCACTCCGACTTCAAAACCTACCTACTCAGCAACGGCATGCAACGAAACGTGACCTCGATAACTCTTGTGCACATAATGCTAAGCGTTAACTGCGCGAATCCCACGTAGAGACCCTCCAGTGTCTACATTAGGCATTATTTTAAAGCATTTTAAATTGGCAGAAAATAACGCACCGAAATCGTTAACGCTAGCTCATGCTATAAGTTTTCTATGGAATGTCATACCGAATAGACCGGTTTACTAATTGAATAGTAAGTAGGTAGACAGTTTTCTAAGTTCTACAACTTCATGAGGCCGTCTCACGCGAAAACTAGGTAATAATAATATGAGCAAGGCAATATATCTACTCTTTTTTGTATTTACCTCAGCACAGCAGGCACAGCGGCGTTAATTTGGGACGACTAGGACATTAATACACATACCGTAGACCGTAGCTTTCGCGGGAGACGAGCTTTCTTCTTCTTTTTAGGAGATTAAATTTAAAAATACTTACCAGCTGTATTATTTTTAATATGCCCGGTGTTGTTTTGAAATATTCTACGTTAATTTTGATCCAGTCCAATGGCTTATCCTGTTGCTGTGGCGGTACCCCTTGCGGCGTGGGTTTGTTGTGATCGACGGTCACCACTGTCTCCGGAGCCATCATCCTCGGGGTTCAGTCGACGGTTAGTGAAGAGAATAGGTTCTTAAAGTGTGTGGGTATATTTTATCACAAACACTGACACAGATTCTTAGTACACCGTAAGCGCGGGACGCATTTTTGGCGGGCGAGCGTAGTATAGAGAGTGCGTCGTGCGACTGGCGGGGCGCGAGAGCGGAGAGCGGGCGCGCGGCGCGGGCTGCTATACTGTGACGCCACGGTCCGCTGCGCCGATGACGATTACCATACAAGTTGGTTGTGGGTCACGAGCCACGCCGAATGCACACTCTCACGTCATCTCACGGCGGGGCCCTATGTCGCTAGAGGGTTCTGTACCTACCAATAACGAAATAAACAAACCATATGGGCTTGGCTTTATTATGCCTTCCGCCGCCGCCCGCCGCCGCCCGCTGCCGGGACAGTTTTTTAGAACCCGACCAACAAGTAGGTACAGTAACCGTTTATCCATAGTTAGCATCAACTCAATGTTTACTTTTAGTTCAAGCTCTCTCTCCCATAGTAAGTAGTGATATACCTATATGAAAACGAAATTTACAGGACAAAATAAATCGTCAATAAATTAAGAAAGAAAATTAAGTAATTAGGTATATGTAAAAATCGTTATTATGTTTCGTAGGTACAGTCAAAGTCATAAATATATATACGTTCCCAAGGCGTCAACAATATCTATACGCCCCTAGGACACTGATAATAAGGTCTATGTATACTGTATTTGGCGCGAATGGCCGTATAGATATTAATGCCTTTTATAATTATATTAGACCGTCACATTCACAACAGTATATTCAGTAAGTATGTTGTGTATAATACCTAGCTAACAGTGATAATTGGGTCGTTTTCAAAAAAAAATTACATAGTTAATAAAAGGGCTTTAATTAAAACAAAACTTAATTGATTCCTTTGTGTAACAAAAGTTACCCATATAGTTTGTATGACTAACTTTCGTTACACAAAGGAAGCGATCGTGATTTTGTTTTCAATAAGCCTTTAATTATGTACAAAAAAATATATACCTAACAGCCCAATTGGCAATTAGCTTTTTTTTCATTTTAAGAGCCTTAACTGCAGCTTTGAAAAATACTGAGCCCTAACAACCCAATCCAATTAAGCCATATTATTTTACAGAATATGTTTAGTGCCCTCTGATGAAACATGCGACTAATAATTAGTACGTAGCAATACATTTGTAAAGTGGCGCCATCTTGTACGTGATGAAAGAAACGCTATTTATCAAACAATAGGTTCATGATAGACTGTATGGATCAATGTCCTTTGCCCTTCCCTCCGGGATAAACCACATGAAAAAAAATAGGTACCTACATGACATGACCCATCTGTTAACAAATACAAAAGGATATTAAATGAATAGAGCATCTTGTAATTCTATGTTTATTTTCGATTAAACAGTTACATTGGTGTATTAATTACCTACGCGGAGCTACTAGTGAGGACATCTATCGGCGACATATAATAATAATTATAATCCATGACACAACAATCAACAACTTGGGGATTATTATGTTATGACATAGCTATGCAGTTCAGTTTACGCTGAGAAAAACGGACAGAGCTATATAACTACTATAGCTTTGTCCTTTACGCTCGCCGTAAAATGAACTGCATAGCTATGTCATAATAACCCCCTCGACGTGGAATAGGTGTTGGGTGATGGGCTCAAAATAAAAGCTCTTAGCTATGCATACTTTACTTATACTTTACCACAGAAACGCAACTAACTACTAAAAATAACTAGTAACTAATAAAATCTACAAAATTAAAAAAAAAACACCGTTCATAATAGGGCTACAGATGGGCTACAGAAAATAATGCTGAGTGCAACGATAAATAGAATAGGTAGGTACAAGTTATTTTTGAGTTTTGGGTAAGTAAAATGAAACGTGTAAAAAAAGCAGACCGCCCCTTTAATTCAGGAAATTCTAAGGGGAAAAATAAGAAAAAGAAATACATGGACTAACTAGGAAATGCCATAATTTTTTTAAGAAACATAACAGAATTGCTGTAACACATGGATTTTTGGAAAAATATAAAAACTGTCACAGGGTAAACTGAACACTCAGGCTGGTGCAGTTACGGCTCTTTTTACCTACCTACTTTAAAGAGAAATGACCTGTATGATGAGTCTTCTAAAGCATGAAGACAGCCAAGCAACGGCGGGACTTTATTCCGTTCCTAATAACATTACATACAAATATGTCGTACCCTCGGTGCTCGAATCCGACTCGCATTTGACCGGTTTTTATCCATAAGTAGCATGTGTAGGTAGGTACCGACCTCGTACCGAAAGTACTACACAGATAAGAAATAAATTCTGAGATATCGCACATCACAATCACAACCATGAATTTATAGTCACCGCCCAGACCAGGTCTATCCAAGCAAACCTAGAAAAGTTTGAAGACTCAACAACTGGTCGTGGAATGGAAGGAGTTGGGTAATCTGGCTCAAAATAGCCATGCCTAGAGTTTTACTGAGAAAGAGTAAGTAGTTACCAGGAACAAGCGCGAATTAAAAATCCCAGAAGTTATAACCTATTTAAACATTCTGTGTAAAGATTTTACTAGCTTCCCTTTGTAACAGACTTCAAAAAATTAGGAGTTTCTCAGTTCGTCGGAACCTTTTCATTAAAGGTATTTTATGTAAGTATATAAGTTTGCGGTGAAGCGCCGGGCCTGCTATCTTCAGGCATAGGCCTACGGGCTACAAAGATACCAGGCCCAGAGACCCTACTTTGGAAATCGAAGTTCGAAGTTACGTTAGCTACATCCCTCTCACTCGTCATTCGAGACTAAACCGAATGAAAGAGATACAGCTAACGTAACTTCGAACTTCGATTTTCAAAATAGGGCCTCTGGTCAAGCCCATATTTTTATGCCCTGACCCAAAATAGAGGTTCTATTTTGGGTCAGGGCATAAAAATATGGGCTTGACCAGAGGCCTAAAAATATGCATAAAAATATGTGGTGATCAACAATATTTGTTGCAGTCGTGAGTGTTTCGTATGTTTTGAGTATTTATTTTATTTCTTTACAAAGGGTATTTTATTTAGGGGTCCACAATCAGCGTTGCCAGATTACATTTTAGCAAAGTCGGGATAATGAAACTTTTTGGGTGAAAAAAGCATGATTCTTTCGGCGGGGCATAGTATAAAAACGTATAGGTATAATGAAAAGTTTTAAATATTTATCTTTTTAAATTGAGTTTTAAATTACGTTTACGTGACAATAGATAGCAAAAATACCCATAGAAAATGTAATTTAATAAAAACATGTTTTAAATCAGATTTACCCTACCCTTAGATAGTTAAGTCTTCTTCATCTTCTAAATAAAAAGAATCGCACGCACGGTCGAGTTATCCCCGAAAAGCGGGACTAAACATTTAATTTTGATTACAAATCGGTACATCTGGCAACGCTGCCCACAATCCACCTGAAGGTACGAGTATATTCAACGAGTCTGCCCAACATTAATGATATGCCATACAAAACTAAAGCATGATCTGAACAAAATTTCATTCGGTCGTAATTGTCTGGAAAACCGTAAAACTTATACTACCGCCTAGGGATGTGACGATTACGAAGCGATGCATATCGTTAGCATGTGGTTTTGCATGTATAATCCTGAGCAACATTTGTATGTACGTAAATTATATTTGTTATCACGTTCTCGAAAAGGTTCTTGTATAATTTGAAATATATGGGCGGTTTACGGGGACAAAAAATAAAAACTCGACGTCACATTCGGGATTTCGTTTTCAAACCCTAGCGACGCTCGATCTTCCAGTAGCCCGTTTGACGAAGCGACAAGTTACAAATTACAAGCGGAATTCTCTTTCTGTTAGAAAGAGACTTCAGCTTGTAAATTGTAACTTGTAGTTTTATGAATTGGGCCTCAGGTACTCTTAATAATAACGATGTAATGCACCGTTCAAATGTGGCGCCGTTGAAATTATCATCGATATATAACAAATAATAATTAAACGATGTCAGTCGAGAGGTACTTGACACCAGGTTCACCAAATACAAGAATCCTACTTTATGTATGTAAACTCTTTATTGTACAAAACAGAAATTATAATACAATATTTGCAGAAAAGGAACGTACAAAGGCGAACTTTTCTCTTAAGTCTTAACTCGAAGCTCCGCTACCGATATCTCTTTCTCCCAACCCATTATTAAATACACAGTGCGTGGTCATGATTCAGTGCAAAAACGGTCTACTGATGGAGTTTGTTAAACTGAGGTGACGAATAAAGACTAGATTTTCTGTTAATCAAAGCTGTGGATCAGGCTTTGTCGGCGGGTAGGCGAGTTTGGTGTGTATTGGCGCTTCTGAGACCAAAAAGGGTAATTAAAAACTTCGATTTTCAAAGTACAACAGAATAAAATTATTCTAAAATATGGTTCAGCGAAGAGGGTTTCCTGAATGGAACTACCTGGTTTGTTTTTTCACAGTAGTTAATAATGTAGGGTTTAGTTTAATGCAATTAAATGGACTGTACCATTACTTCCATGGCCTATTGAACTAGGTTTTACAATTTGAAACTATGTCCCATTTACATCACCATGCTATAAGAAACGCACTAACAATAAGTGATAGCTTAGGTACAGTCTATTTAGTTCCATTAAATTATTAATGTAACTACTTGGAAAAAAAGTCCAGGTTGATCCATTGAGGATTCCCCTTTTCATTGAATGAAAATACTGGGGAAAAAAGTACCACTAGTTCCATCAATGGAACTAGTCGGAATAGACCCAAAATATAGCTTTTCTTGGTATTCTCGAGTTGGTGGTGTTCGGCACCCTAGATTAAAAACGTGATCGATCATTCACTGGGCCATATTAAAACTGCAAACATTCTGAAAAACTGGACCTGGCACAAGGCCTCATCTATGGTAACTGGATGGTTAGTACTGAAAAGTCCATGTAGCAAAATAAACAGCTTATTTAAAAAAACAGCAATACAAGACAGAGCAAATAAAAATATATGAAAAAAAATGTGATGCTAATCTGTCACATATTTTCTTTTCATATCCACCATTTGATTGCATGTGCCAGATATTGAAATAAAAACAACAATTATATTTTCTCGTCTATTGTGTAAACTTAGAAAAAGAAGCCTAGAATTTTTCCTCCAAGATGTTTCCTTCTGGCTTCTTCATGATCCATGATACCTCCACTGGTTGTAAGAACAAGGTATCTGTAACAGGAAAACATGCTGCCTGAATAAAAAGTACTGCCAAATATTGTTACATGATTTTTTTTTTTTTTTACAATTAGATTACTAATTTATTTAATACAACTATAAATACGGACTTTACATTAAAATTTAAAAGTTAAAGTTAAAACTAAACTTATTTAAAATAAAATAAAATAAAATAAATTTATTATTGAGTTCAGACCATCATGTTAAGAGGATAGTAAACCATACTTAAATCGTATAGCTGTCAATTTTTTTCTATACAAATTTGCCTCTAGGTGATAATGTTTCTCACCCCTAATTCAAGTCTGATTTACACGATTTTTGAATATGTTGTAGTTGTTATGAAAAACTAGGTTTGTATGTTTGCGTTTTTTTGGTTGTTTCCTTCTGAGAAATATTTTACATACAGACCTAGTTTATCATAATATCCACAACAATTTCCAAAATAATTAAAATCGGACTAGGTTTAAGGGAAGAGAAACATTAATGCATATTTTATGGAAATATTTAGCTTTACAAGCCTCTTAATAGAGTGGAATGTATGAAACAGCACCCACAATGTTCACTATACAGTGACATCAACTTGTACCATTTATTTCTTAATTTAGCACAACATATCAAATGACATCCAACAAGATCTATTGGAGATTCGCGGTAGTCGTGCTTGAAGTACATATTGCTACAACTAAATGAAGTTTGCTCCATGGGTCATAGTTTAAAAAAAAATTAAATAGGGAAATCCTGACAACACTATCATATGATTTCTAATAGAACTATTCTGCCATCCTAAAGAAATGGGTAGTAATAATCAGTTGTGATTTAAGAAATAAATAATATCTTTAAAATAGCAAAACCAAAATAATGTATGATCAAGGACACCAATATGTATACAACACATAGGCTCCAAAACATAGATCTCATTACAAGGTCTATGGGTAGGTATTATTGTACCTTTGTGTGGACATTTATTTATTTTTACCCTTGACTGTACAACAACAAGCACAGTAGGTAAGCCAAAATCAAACTAAAAAGTATGATTATTTAGGTCAAACCCAGAATCTGAATAAAGGCAGTCAGGATAGAGAAATAGAGCATCACATCTGCCTAGGCTAGGGTGTTAGGTTAACCAACTAATGTACTGGTCTCACTGAAAACCAGCGCCTGTGTATGTTTTACCAACATTCAGAGGCATAAAGCTGAGCGGAGACCATTTTGGCCATAATAAAAATAAAATAAAAATAGGTTAAGACATTTTCCTTGTAAACTGTTTTTTATTTATGTGCCGAATAAATTATTTTTCATTTCATTTCATTTCATTTCATTTATACTCAAGGGAATTGTACAGATAAACCTCAAGTGAAGAACATTAAAAAAATGTGTCCTGCCTCTTATGGTGTATGGGGCCGAAACATGGAAGCTCACACAGCGAAACCTAAACAAGCTACAAGTAAAGCAGAGTTATGGAACCACCCATGTTTGGAGTTTTACAATGATGACTTAGAGCAAAATAAACTACAACATATGGTTATTGATCACTTTGCTTAATATAGAATATATAATTCAACCTGCAAGAGAAACCAATAGCATCACCAGAACTGTATACAATTGACTAATGAGGAAATTTTGACGTTCCGGTATTGACTTGACCAATAAAGTCCAAGCCAGAGAGTGAACAGTACTATGTCCATAACCATTGAAAATATCAGATTATATAAGTTACAAAAACAAAATATTCTGATATAAACCACAAAAACAATCAAGATCCCCATAAACAGTTAAAACTATAGATGTGGACAGCACTAACCAAACTATGCCCACAGTTTGGTTATATTGAAAAAAAAGATTGCCAAACTTGTCTATTGAGTTATAGACAGAATTTTACTGTAAAATCCGAATACTAATAGTACTCTGCTGTCTATCACTTTCATACCTAATCTAGTATAGAAATTATACACATAAGATGCCAGAGAGTGTGACAGCGATAGACACACAAGTACTATTATTACTCTTTACTGTACACTGCTTCACGTCTCGAGCAAATAGTTTGATTAAGCACAACTGAATAATTTTAAAAACAATTTTTTATGACAAAGAAAAATTAAAAAAGGTAAAGTTAATAGTAAAAGTATTTTAAAAATATGGTATAAGTTTTAGTAAACAATTGAAGAAGAGAAGATCTAAACATATCAATGGTTATAAATTGGTTATGAGGTAAGTTAATGCATATAAAACAATATTTTATGAAATTGGAGTCTACTGTAATTAAAGGGTTAAACCTCACTAAATGAACATGATCGCAATATGAATAACGTAACGAAATCGAAAAAGCTGAGCTAACTTACCCGAATTGTCGGGATGGCAGGAGGTTAGTCCATCTCTCGATGTCATTGATAGGTACATCGAAGCGAGGTGAAATTACTCCGCACTTGTTCAGCCTTCCTGTTAGATTCACGACGATTTTGCCGGCTCTGTGATCATCAACAATCTCGAACTCGCCAATGTAACCGTGCTTCATCATCACAGTCAAGAACTTGACGATAACTTTTGAGCAAGGCCGGATGAGCACTTGCCTTTTGCCGCGCTTTTCGGCATTGTGAATAGACTTCAGCGCATCACTCAATACGTTCATACGCACCATGGCTGGAAATGATAAACGTAGAGTGTGATTAACAGAAAACCGATGGAATATCACTTTGGGAACCAAACGTCAAAACACAACTAAGAGGTTAACAAATCAACAACTGGTAAACTGCTAGTTCGTGACTGAAATAATGTATTTAGAGTAAAACTAAATATTTACTTTCACAGAATAATTGGTCTAGTACAGTAAAAAGGCGATAACTTTAGCGATTACCTAGGATTAAAACCCGCCTCGACTACTCGAAATGACAGGATAGTGCAAAAGAACTCGAGAGGTTATTTTTTCTCTGAGTTGCCAGTATCAGAAAAAGGCGTATTTCCTCTTTACTCAATACTAATTATTTCACATTCACTTTTCAAAGGTCATTTGACTAATGAGCGAGGTAGGTATAAATTAAGGAATGTGAAACAGAACATCCTCATACATTTTCACTCACCTTAAGTCTTATGTTGTCATCCAGATATGCTTAAGAACTTTGTGCTTGAAACAAACGGCATGATACTCGACTATGACGGTAACGTGAACGGCATGAGGCTTAACGTATACGTAACACCGCTTGATCAAGCTAATTTACACAATAGGTACCTAAAACAATATTTGTAATACAACCGAAACCAAACTGTTAACTTAACTGTCAAATACATTTAAAAAAAGATTTATTTGAAAAACGCTTCCGCCCGATGCATATTATTTAGCTGCAGCAACACCATTCCATTCAGTTAATTTACCATTCATTCACATTCACATCTATCATTCGCCTGAAGTTGATTCGGAGCAAGTCAACCGACCAACCAAACCACTTTGTTTGTTACTTAACGCGTTTCGCCTGCGTCGTCCGTTCTTACGCGTCTTTCTTACAGTGACTTCTTTCAAAGTATTGCGAAAATAAGTTTTCAGAAGTTTAGAAGTTTGTAAAAATCAGTTTACTGATAACGTTAACTTTTGTTATAAAGATGTAGTTCACATAGATTATTTTTATTAGTCAGTGTGACGCTTGCGGCAAATTCTATGCTATTATAACTAGTGAACAAAGTTGAGTGAACTTGTGTTAAAGTAGTGTCCATTATGTTTAGTTGAGATAGAGTTTAGTAAAGCCAATCCTACAGGTGTGTGTACGCATTGTTGTGATATTCAAATCCTAGCAACCATTTAATAATGATGGAAAATTGTGTTAAGGAGACTTTTCGTTGCAGTGGACGAAAATGTAATACGAAACAATGTAAGAGTGGCATAATATAAAAGTGCATTTCCGACAAATAACTAAAAAGTAGTGCCTTCGTACCTATAACGAACAGCTAGATCTTTTACATGTAATGGAAGAATTGGAACGGTTACTCAATATGTATTCAGCAAAACTTTGGGGAGCCTTCGTGATATGCCTTCTCTGCATGCAGTGCGCATCGTCAGCAGACAATTCAGGTAAGCGGTAGTAGTAGTCAGTAGGTATGTGTATGAAGAGTGATACCTTCCACCTTTTGTCTTGTTGGGCGATTGTTAACTTTATTTTTGAAAGAAAGCATATAAGTAAGTAAATAAGTATACTCTAGTTAAATTTGTTTTAATAGGGTTAAAGCATGTTTAAGCACATAAAGATGGATGTTTTCATCTCTAGATGTGAAGGGAGACTTAATTAAATTATCTATGCTGCCATATTCATATAGGTATAATTATGATTCTCCACCTATTCTGAATTGCCAAAATAGACCTTTCATTGAAGGCCTACTCCTATAATAATATTTTCAATATACCTAATAAGTAAAAATAGATACTTATGTTTTTAAGAAGTGTCTACTTATTTCAGTTCAAAAGATAGAGCAATGGAGCAAAAGTCACGGTTTTTTATAGGTGCTCTTATTTTAGTTTTATATTTTATTTTATTTTTGTTATTTGTAGTCATAGCGGCAATAGAATAATCAGTCTGTGAAAATGTCAACAGCCTACTGACATTACATACAGATGGGCAGCAGAAGGCATAGTAAAGGGTCACGTTGATACCCTTTGGGTAAGGAACATATGGCCAATTGTCCAGTGGGACAATTCTGCCAGTGTCCAGTGGGACAATTCTGCCAGTGTCCATTGATCAGTTGAAAGGTTTTTCCAAAAGCATAATGCTGATTTGTCAGATTGGGGATCTAAAAATAAATAGATTTTTTTAAATAACTACAGCTTCTCATTACTAATACTAAAATTAATATGGCAATGTACAACTTGAAAATTAAATTATATGGAACCCTTAAGAAACAGGGTTTTCTCAGCACAAAGTGCCATGCCCTCCTATGCCAAAGGCAGCAGTGGAAATCATTAGAGAAGGCCTTAGCCATGCATGAGGTACTCTGAATTAAAAGGCAAAATTTAATATAAACTTATTTAATAGTACAAAATGTCAGGCTTTCTTAAGCGGGGATAAAAAAGGCTATTAATTGAATCATAATAAATAAAGTATAAAATATGTGTTTCATATTGTTATACATATATAAGGTTTTATTTCTGAAACCGTAAACATTTTAGGATTCTTAAAAGACATAGAACACATAAGGTGAGTTTAAGTTTATTTATTTATTAATCTTTATTAACATATAATAAAAAAAAAATATTGCACAAAAATAAGTACAAATGGCGGACCCAAGCCATTCTCTACCGGTCTATTATCCTATTTATTGCCAATACATTTTGCAGAAAATATAAAGGGGTTAAAAAATGAATGCCACATGGACGCTTATATATTTGAAAAAAAAAACAATTTACATAATAATAAAGAAGGGATTTTTACGGTCTTCATTTAAGTTAAAGGTGTATGTGTTATAGACATAAATGATTATTATCAAGCAACCTTTCGATGGGTATCATGAAACACCACTTTGTTTTGTCATATTAAACCAGTTTCTGGTTAAGGAACCAGGAATAAGGTTTTTTTTTTAAATCCAATAAAGCAGCTTTTGAAATTTAAAAAAGTGTCCTTTGAATAGAACTGGCTATTTCCAATATTTAATGTAGTTGCCATACATGTGACAATTGTTTTTTCCACCCTGTATACATCACATATTAATACTCATAGGTACATAATTATCATACATAAAACCTACAAAAACAAACTTATAAAAACAAACAAAAGGGTTTGTTTTATAACAATCCTGAAAAAATTACCATTTCAGAAGAAAAAAACCATTATGTCCTATAATATTATGATCCATTAAATGTTTGTATACTACAATACATACCCATATATAAGTAGACTTTACACACAGTTTTCCATCCGATTCACCAATAAACACTTTAATGAATAGTTAATACACTTTAGACAAAAAATGATAGTTAAGTAGTGAAAATTTTAATTTCCACTCAAAACTCATAGTCATAGTCATAGTCATATACTTTATTGCCTTATGTTGTGTTTACAAAGATGTTATAATAAGTTAAATGCTCTAACATAAACCCTGGGAGGGCACTGCAATGTCAAATACAATACACTTTCCTATATTGTATTTGACATTGAATTAAGATCTTACCATGCAATTAAAATGCATGCTTTATCATTTTTTACTAAATTATTGTATCAGTGGATCGGATCAACAACTGTGCTGTGCTGTGTCTCTGTGTATCCACCCTTATATGCAGAAATCCGCCGGATTACTATTATCATTATCATCATTGACATGCCTATGTGTTGCGTCACTTGCTAAGCACGAGTACCTAGGTAAACAGTTCACCATGCATTAGCACAATTTTTCATTGTTGATAGGTAACATATGTTTAATATTGTCATTATTTTACAATGCTACTTATGATAATAAAGTATTTAACCCTTTAAGAGGCCGGACTAAAACGTTAAAGAAAAAATAAAAATCAAAGGTATTTGAATTTGGAACAAATTTTAGAGCAAGTAGGTAGGTAGTTTGAATAGAAACACTGAAGTGAAGTGAAGAAGAAGAAGGTTTTAACCAGCTATTTAGTTTTAAAGCAGGACCGCTTTGCCGAACAGAATTTTGGCCGAATTATTTGGACCGCGAGTATCGCGACATCGCGACCCTCAAAAGTCTACCTTTAATACCTACTCATGCCTACTAATAAACACAAGGCAGAAACGTACATCCATACCCGCTTATAAACCTCCTAGACTCCTACCCTATTAACCTGTAAAACGTTTCAAGAAACACTTATAACGCTACAAGTAGCGTTATTCATTTATGAGCTGCGGTGGCGTACCTCCGCCTTCATTCAAAAACAACCCAATCAAGAACTTAATGAACTTCACTAACTTGGAGTGGTGCTAAAATATTTAATGTCAAATTAACGTCAGAGCCGCATAATTTGCTTGCATGCGGAGTTAGCGTCAATTACTTATTACACCAAAACTGTAGGTAAGTACTTAGGAATGTACTTAGGTAGGCAGGTACTAGATGTGTAGAAGAACACCTCGATCCGAATAGATAGCTGAATGTAAGTGTAAATAAATTCCTCAGCATGATCGCAACGCAACCTCTGTTTTAGACAACTACCTAAGCTAGGTACTAAACTGTGACTTTACAAACAAATTACTTACCTACACGTAAACGTACTTTATTAGCAGTTTATCGATTTAGGCGCTACGACGGTACAAACAGACAGGGTAGCGACCCTGTCGATTTGTAGTAGAGTAGGATTTTGTTTTGAAGAATCAGCTAGGTTCAGCAGGCATTGTGGATGCTAGGTACAATGTTTCAGCTATAGGAAATTCCGCTGTCGTCTGCAAACCTTAAATATATACTTACCGTTTATGCCACATCTTTTTCAGTGTCCTGAACATGCCCTCCAGTGGATTTGTGAATAATTTAGAGGAGCTTAGGATTCCCTTGTCGGTGGCGGTCTACTTAGAAGGATTCTAAACCTGACCAGGTTTCGATACAGTCAATTACCTTCCTTGTCATAGTCCACAAATTCTACACCCACAGGGGCTGATTAGATTATAGTATAGTCTTCTATCTATCTATGATACCATATCGTCCTCGAAATCCCGCCTGTTCGGTTGTTATGGGATTTGTAATTCGTTGAGTCTTCGTTTAGACGGTTCGTGATGATTACGACAATTGAAAAAAAGCAACATTCAAAAAAACTGATTGCCGTGTTTGATACTATAATACTATATATTTTTTGCTAAACTCTGATTCAAAAATATTTTTTTAAGGCACTGGTCCCACAAAGGGCGAGGAAGCCATTAGCTATCAGCGATTTTCTCGCCCAAGGAACAAACAAAAGATAAAGATCCCACGTCAGTAAAAGAGACATGTATATTAATACGAGTATACTTGGGAGCAAAGAAATCGAGCCACTTTCTATGGAAATTCAGCACTAAGTGGCTCGATTTCTTTGTAGCTCCCAAGTGTAGTTGCATCGCTGGCGGTTCACGCCGGCGAGAACTCTTTCCACTAGATTGATTGTAAAAAATATAGACCCCGTGTCAACACACACACAAACACAAATATTAATAGTCGATCGCTGGCTGTACTCGCTTCCCGCTCATAGTCGGCGGTGGGACCAGTGCCTAAGAATTATATATATATATATATATATATATATATATATATATAATATAGACGAATCTAATGACTTATCATTTATCAAATTCGCCCCAGTCGGGTAAAAAAAGGTTTTAGACGGGTTGCTTAGAAATGAGATAAGTCTGTAGCAGTGGCGAAGCGTACCGTAAATAAATAGACAAGCCGGAGCAAAAAAAGGTGTATGGCGTGTGTCGGTTTTACGTTTTGTTTGTATACCTACTCTATGCATAGGAATTTTTGGTAAAGCCGTAAATAATCGGCTTGTACGAACGCCTCGCGACTGGTCTGTAGTACTTTAAGAGGGTGTGTCTTTTTAAAGAACCGCAGGCCAATACTCCACACACCACATTCCTTCACACTCCACATTATAAATAAGGGTGTTGAAGTTTTCTGAAGCTCCTTTAATACAGGTTTACTTCCTGCTTTCAGGAACTCGTTCGTAACAACGGCCTCTCCGGTTTAAGTTGTGTAAGCGCCATCTCAATTTCTTCTAGGCTAATTTCTGGCATTTCGAGTGACAGGTATGTCCACAACACGTCATTCCTCGAATGCTTCCCTCGAAGGCTTACGACTTCCTGTCCGTACCTACAGCTTGATGACAGACGGAGGGACAGCAGAGGTTGGCACCCTTTGGGTACGAAAATCTAAAAACAATTTACTACGTCATGTTTAAAAAGTTTTTGAAACTTTAATACCTACAGATGTAGTGCATAATTGTTTTCCTTCGTATTTTCACGGAAACGTCCGAACGTGTCTTGCTATTTCAGTCGGTCACAGTACAAAAACTACTGAGGTTGACTGAAGTAGCATGACATGTTCGTACGTTTCCGTGAAAATACGAAGGAAAGCAATTATGCACTACACCTGTACATAGATATCTGACCCTTAGGCGGGCTCGGTGGCAGGTTACCTCCCAATAATTAATATAAATCAGTGTAATGTACACGTTTTTTGTTTTGGTCTATTACGATCAAATAATCGCTCTCTCGATCTCCGTACATCGTTAGATACGGTACTTACACTACTTACTTACCGGTTCCCCATTACTACATGTCTCGTTCCCACTTCCCACCTGACGACAGTTAGCGCTTAGCGATGCTCAACCATGCTTGGAGCCAGTAGTGTTTTGTTATAATTCTCTAACACTAATCCAGTCCTGTTTGAACCCATTGAATGTCAAAAAAAATACAAGAAACTTTATTTGCTTAATAAATAACAAATGAGTATACAGAAAAGAGATATCTGACGGACCCAAAACTGGGCTGAGCATCTGGGGACCCTGGAGACCCTGGAGATGTGTGTAACATATTTAATGAATTATACCTAAAACACAAACTTGCGTGGGTGGGTGTGTGTACCGAAATGTTTAATGTTTACAAAGAGAAGAAAAGTGATAAAACTGTCAGATAATCGGCTTCAAATAATAACTATTAGGCATATACCAATATGCAACCAAAAAGTTCGCGTAAGTGATTTTTCAGAGTTAAGGGTTCGAGTAAAGTCAGTTAGACTCGTATAAAAGCATATGAGAGAAAGGTCTAAGAGCTATCGCATTTTACCTACTATTCGATTCGTATTTGGTTATACAATTTTCTCCAATAGGTCCTGATCAACTTGTGCTCTAGTAGTTACTACCTAGTTCCGCTTCAATTTTTAAACGGTTTCTAAACTTTTATTGTAATTTTAAATTGCAGATATAATGAAATGTCCAGTCGACCTCATTCCGACTGTCCGTCAAAAATCAAAACGTTACTACGGTTCGGGTTATACCAGTTCAATCCCCATATCATTATTATCTGATCCACTGAAGGTTCTGTTTTATTTTCATTTACTTCCTATGCCGATTGGATCCTCCATGCAGATCATGCCCTTATCTTCTCCTATGTACTCAGGAACTCGATCGGAACATCAAATTGTTTAAAGAAAGAAGAAAGAAAGAAAAATACATTTATTCACTACACACACAAGAATGAATCACACAGGAAAAACAAAAATATGGATGGTTCAAATTAGGGGATCGGACCGGAATAACGCCTATAGTTGACCACAAGCGTACTGGCTACTCTTAAACAAACGCTTTATTAAGTGATATCACGTGATACTCTTTTACAAGCGCCCTTGATCTTTACGGACGTATTATCTACAACGTTTAAAAGCCCAGCCACACCGGATGCGTGCGCGTAGACGTGACGTGCGCGTGCGTATTCCACTGTGTTGTATAGTAAAATGTTGTATGAGAATTCGTACTATACAACGTACGCATCCGTATGGCTGGGCCTTAAGGCCGTTCATTCTCGATTAGGTAGCTTTATCCGTTGAGTGAGCCCGCTCGTATGAAATCGCTCAATCGATAGACCGTTCGACAGAGTAAGATGAAAAATTAGTTATTTTCATAATCGTGTTATAATAGAGAGCTTTTTAGTCGAGTACCGTGTTTAGGCCACGAAGCTTGCTGAGTGGCCTAAGTAAGGTACGAGATTAAAAAGCTTGATTATGACACTATTGTGAACAATACTTTTTGTACGAGTTCATTAAAATTAATAATTTAAGTCATTAATACAATCACCACCACATCGACATTTGTATCAAACCACTGTGCTGTTCTGTTGGCTAAAAACTAGCCAATCACAAACCCTAGTTTTTTTAGTTTTTTTATGCCCTGGATACAGAAGCAGGTTTAAATAGATTTTTGACAGATGACGCGACGCTGCTACGTTCCGAAACGCCATAGATTGGCAATTTTGTATCGGATCGAGTCTCCTTAAGCAAGGACACATATTATTGAAATATGAAGTTCTATTTTCAAAATTTTTTCAGTTGTCTTGAGCGTATCGAAATGGTAATTTCGGTTGTTTCGGAAGTGTCAACGATGAAAAGAGTGACGTTGCAGTATTCTCTATGAAATCTTAATACACAGATTTTAATCGACGAGTACAAAAAAGTAATTTTTTTAATAAAGATGTTCTTATTTAAGAAACAGTGATGAAAATGTTTAATTGAATGTCTGTTTTTTAGATTTACGTACCTAGTCAACCATAAAACGTTAGTTTCGCCACGTCCGTCTGTCCGCGGTTCAACTTAGAGAATCTTGATAGGTAGGTACTCCAAACCTATAATTTGGCATAACTACATTTCAATTATGCTGACAAAGTTGTTAAACATATAGCATATAAAAATTCAACAGCACTGGTAAAACGAGGTATAGAGAGTGTGAGGTATCATTGGATAACTCTTAAAAAATAATATTTACAGTCAAAGACTTAAATTTGTGATCCACCTTAGGTCCAAAGTTAATCTGACATTCTACAGCAATAAGGTCGAGTTTCCTATAAAATTCAAATGACTTGGCATATCTAATGAATGTGTAATGACTAATGACATTGACGACTTTAAGCTTATTTATTTGAAATGGGTCTCAAAACAACTTTCGTGACCGAACATGTTACTATCATTTTTTAGATTTAAGAAATAAAAACTTAAAGTAATACATTTTCGTTAGAGTTGCGTGTGTGTGTCCCCCGCCCCCACTCATATAGTACCGGCGTCGGAACCCTAAACTGAGCATGGCGCGACATGCTCTTGCCAGGTTTTTATAAATGCATTTTCACAGTACGGTAAATGCTGTAAGTAAATCATTATGTGCGCTTGAGGAGGAACTCGACTGATTTTGAGATACTAACTTTACTGCACGTAGTTGATTATGAATAGTATTCAATTCTTTACTAAAGAACATTTTTTTAGGTAGAACTGTTAGGTACTCGTAAACCTAGCCAAACCACCTACCTAAAATCGTGAGATGATGTCTTTGAGAAACGCATTTTCAACACTTGACTTTTCGAGAACGGGAGTCTGCTGTCGACTGAAGGGTTTTTACACAAATGCATTCAGGGGCACGCACGGAAAAGTGCAGTAGCTATCGCAGTCCACCCTAAGGTAATGTGAGACTACATAAACACACAGTACACCACTTACCTACATAGTATACACGTATTTTAGGTTGGTACAGTCGAACACATACATTTAGTATTTTGTCGCAGTAACGTTTTAAAGTGAGAGTTGGTGGAAACTAGACCAAATTTAAAGTTACTTTTGAGTTCGACCGTACTAACTTGGCAAGTTATTTCGCGACGTTTAGGAGTATAGATAAATTGGCATTAGACAAAATAATTCTTTCTTGACGCGATTACCTGTGTTTTCTAGGTTAGAAAACCACCACTACCCACCAACAGCTTGGGAGTTGGTAGGTTTAACTTTACCTTTTTCATATTTGATTGAGCTAAATAAACAAACTTGGGTCGGTTAACACAATGCGAGCATGCGATTTTAATAATGTCTCTTAAAGTTGCACAGGTACTTGTATAAATGTCGCTACATTGATTGTGCAGTGGCCTAGTAGCCGGGAGCTGTGAGAAACTTCCCTCAGCCGTAACCGCGTACCTGTAAGTAGGCGACGAGCGGCGGTAAACATCATCATAAAGACTCGAGCCTCGGAAGAAGTGGCTACAGGAGCTCTCCTGTATGGAGTTATTAATATTAAAACGTTGCGGGCCGAGTAAATACCGGCAAGGAAGGCAACACAGTATCGCGACGAAGTTCAATGGCTTTTATCCCCATTCTGTTCAGTTAGTTAAGTAAGGGACTCTATTTGTTTTAAACTTTATCACAACTATATAATGGTGTGATAAGAATACATTTCTTTTATTGTGTTATAGGGCATATTATTTAACTGCTACTGACCTTTCGTGATAACACTTTATTTATGTTTTAATTATTTCGACACTGAACTATAACTGACTCAACTTTATTAACTACTAGCTTCTACCAGCGACTTCGTCCGCGTTAGATTTCGACTATCGTTATTCCCCCAGGTCGTTGAGTTTTTCCGGGATGAAAGAAGTAGTCTATGTGTTAATCCATAGAGTAACAACCTAAAACACACACACACACACACACACACACACACACACACACACACACACACACACAAACTTTCGCTTTTATAATATTAGTAGTACAAGTAAAGCTAGCAGCTGTGTCTCGCCATCACATATACGTTTGCAAAGATTTAAAAGGGCGGCAACTGTACAGTAAAATATTGGGAGGGTGTTTTGGTTTTTCCGTGACAATACAATGCCTAATAACTAGGTAATTTTATGTACCTCTGACATCGTAAGATATGCCGGTGACAGTTCCCCAAAGGCCATGTGACGTTCTGGGCGGCTGCAGCCCTCGCGACCCTCCTTAATTATTCATCCGGCCCAACCAGATCGTGATTGTGTAGATCCTTGCCGACACACGTGCCTGGATTAACGAATAAATCAAAGCCTCGTAACAAAACGAGAAAACACCATAGCAAATTATTGTTTGTGAAAAACAGGATAAAGTTTATAATAAATGATTAAACCTTGCCGTACAGCTTGTCTAAAGTTTCTTATAAGTAGTTAATGAAATCCATTCGAAACGAATCGCTTTTGCTCGCTAAGGGTGTTTCCAGGATTTTACGACAGCAGCTTAGCGCGAAGCGAATACCAAGAGTGCGTAAGTACGTTATCGACTATAAATTATGCACGCCTCTTGAACAGTCAAGTTCGCCCCAAATTTAACATTTCTACCCGTTTGCTATTGTTGCCGTTCAAAACAACTGTCATTAATTAAATTCAGTTAATTATACCAACGGATCGAAAGTGCACAAATAAGCATTGTACCTTTTATAATTGTTGATTATGTTACGTTTCTATTAGTCTTAAAAGCTCTTTTTATTTTATTTAGACATACATATACAGTTCGTTTGAAAAACTTAAATTTGAATAGTGATCGTTATGTTTCTAGTAGACCTATTAGTTTCCTGGGTTAAGCAAGTGACACGGATAAAAGGATCGATTTATTTCTATTTTTACCCATAGTGGTGGCGTGCAGGTTCGCAGGCGGCCGAATGAAACGAGTCCCTGTTGAGGCAACAAAGGACCGGGCAGTGGACGCTGCTCAACTCGTTATTGACGCCTATTTTTGTTTAGCAATAACGTTTCAATTATCAGTTGTCACTAGTAACATAAGAATAAATTAGTTATTTTATTATTTATTCATAAGCTAGTAACCTGTGCATACTGGGCTTTAAACTTCAGAGTTAAAAGTATACTTAATAAATTGGGTGGTCTAATTTTAGTCCTCCAAAAAGCTTAGAATCCATACTAATATTATAAATGTGAAAGTGACTGTCAGTTTGTTACGCTTTACAGCTAAACCGCTGAACCGATTTTAATGAAATTTGGTATGGATGGAGTCACCTTAAGGAAGGACGTATGGTACTTTCCACGAGTAGTGATAAACGATTTCGACGCGGATACTCTTCTTAGTAGTAAAACAAAAACAGCTCTTCATGCATGTTTGGTCTCGTGGCTGCCCTTAGTACCTACGAAACCATTAGTTTTAAAAACATAAATATATTCAACTAGTTGAGTTGAGATTAATAAGATATACGGTTGTTGGAGTTACGAAAGTGTCGTTGCGGTCCTAAAGATGAAGAAATTTCACGCCAAGGCTTTTTAATGTTTTGGGGTGGTGGTGTTAGGCATTATTGTGCATAAGGCTCAATTTAAACTTAATGAACTTCAAATAATGTATTATATTTGGTTTTTGATATAAAATTATCTATGGTGGTTACTCGATTAGGCATGTAATTTTCGTCCACCTTATTTTCACTGCTGCTTTAATTTGTTTACACACTTTAAACAGCCTAAATATTGGATTACCTAAAATCTCACCTAAGTTTTTCTTTCAAAATAATACTTACGTTCCCAGCTTTGCACGACGAAGCTCTGTACAAAAGGGACCCGTTCTCGGAGGACACCATCCAAGCGGGGGAGGATCTGAGGTCACGTCTATCCACAAACAGGTGAAATAAGTGGATTTATACGATGGAAAGCTTAAGCCTGACTCGCAGCAGTAAAAAGCGTGGTTCACCATGAGGAAACTGACAGGAGAGCCTCCTTCACCAGCACAAATGAGCTAAGTTACAAAAAACCCGATTGCAAACCAACTTTAAAAAAAATGGTAAGCCCTCAATAGCAGTCCCAAACGAAACGTTTGGGACAGATCGCCCGGCTACCAAGAACAAAGTAGCCATAACCAAATCATTCAACATCACGGATATAATGAATGCAATTAAAAGTCTTAAAAACGGGACGGTCCTTGGGCGAGGATAACATATCGGTTGAGTAAATCAAACATCTCGGCCCCGTGGCGGTCTCCTGGCTCCTCTCGCTCGTCAACCGCTGCGAGGAGTCTTCTAAAATAAATCGGTTGTGGAGAAGATCAAAAGTGATTGCATTCCTGAAACCTAGGAAGTCCCGATGACACCAAGCACTTTCGACCAATCTCCCTACTGTGTCATACGTTCAAACTGTTTGAAAGAATGATTCTGAACCGCCTTGCAATCCTGGTTAACCCCAAACTGATAGAGGTAGCCGGTTTCAGACCCGATAAATCTTGTTGCGGCAAAGTCCTAAATCTCACTCATTGTCAGTATTTAGAGGATGGGTTTGAAACTGCCGAAACTGGCAACGTGACGGGTGTCGTGTTTGTATATCTGTCGGCAGCGTGTGACACGGTCAAGGAGATTACTTTGGAAGGTGGGAGTAATTACTGGAGACAAGAAGTTCGTAAGTATCCTAAGCGAGTTACTTCACAACAGAAGGTGGCCCCGATGCTATTTAACATCTATACGACCATCCTCAGACCCTCAATACCAACAACCACTTTATTTACGTAGATGATCTTGCTTTGGATGCACAAGCCAAGACGTTTGAAGCGGGGGAAGAACTTCTGTCCATATGTCTGGACGCGTTTGCCTGCTATTATAAGGAGAACGCATTGAAGCCCAACCATTCCAAAACTGAACATGTTAAGGCGAGGAATTCCAATTATCCACAATAGTCACCCTAAATAACTTAGCATTACCTGGACCGTTCACTGACCTACCGAAATCACTGCCAAAGTACAAGACAGAAAGTCTTCGCCCGGAACAACCGGCTACGAGGCCTCACAACCTCACGATGGGACGCTCGGACGGGCCTCGCTCTCTGCTACTTTTCAGCTCGGCTCATGCAAAGTCAGTGGATGTAACACTCAGCGAAACATGCCGGATCATCACAGGCTGGCTCAAGCCGACTCCGACCCAGATTCTATATCCGCTGGCCGGTAATGCCCCGCCAGTGCGAATGAACGTGGCTACTGCTGTTGAAAGTTGCTGCCTGGAGCAGGATGCGCGTCACCCCCTGTATGAACGTCGACCCGTAGCCAGTCGGTTAAAAAGCCTCAAAAGCTTCCTCGGCTGTGTATCTGCCGTCATCAACGCCCCAAAAGCCCGTTCCCGTCTGTCTGAGGAGGAACATTCTCTGCCGAACGGGCTAAATTACCACAATTATTGGTCATGTTTTAATTTAAAAAAGTTAGTCTTACGTTAATTAAATCAATACACAATATGTTCTGTACTATATATGTATACCTATTTGATCTATCTACAATTTTTTATAACCTGGGATTGCCTTCAGCGTCATAAATAAATTAGGTCTGCGTTTTTTTGGCTTAGATTTGAATAAATGTAAAAAGGACACTTTAAATCTGACGGAAATATTTATAAACCAGATCTCTGCCGCAGGCGAGAGCTCGTAAAACATTTTACTCCCTGTTCAGTCCGTCGCAATGTGTCAACCCTCCGACTACCGTGTTCTAATCAATTTCTTATGTCTGCTGCCATTCGAATCAAGAAATATATAAGAATAAAAAAAGTACCTAGACTTTTTTTAAATTTGCATCGAATACTGGTAGTCCATATATACGTGTACCTCAATGTCCACATAGCATCACGTTACATTGCGGTTTGTACGGGATCGATTTCCACACTCACTTGACGTAAAACACGTTAAGCAGTAAATACACGGTCGTCTAGGACTGCTACGGACGGCGTTGTAAATTATAAATCAGAAAAGCCTGTGATATAAATGAAACCGACTTCGTGTAATAAATAAATAGTCAAAGACAACATGGTGTCTCTTATATTTTAAATAAGTAAAGTGTGATAAATTGAACAACAGTATATGCTAGTAAATCAATAAACAAGTTTGGACTGGTTTTTATACGAGAAGAAACAAACAAATTCGTACTTACGTTATTACTTATTTACAAAAACGAATTAAATTAATGATATGTTAGTTTACATAAAACGTCTTCTTGTCTTCTGTACACATGATAGAGAACGGACTTAAATTGATCAGCCTGGTAGGAAAACAAAATGCGCTTTATTATTTTTTCAAATAAATATCCGTTAGAGAGGGCTTTGAAGAAGCTTTTCAACAAAAAAAACATAATGTGAACCAATTTAAAAAATAACGCAAATTACCTAAACGTGGCTTATCATAATAAGATTATAAACTTTATACCTCCATCTTCAAACAATAGCTGCCAGTAAATGAAAAATTGTCATTTTCGCTCCGGCAACTAACTAAACTGATCCAGGCGTGAGATTTCGTTCCGTCCGATCAAGGGCGTTGTGACCGTTTTGTTGTTTCTATCAAATCTAAGTTATCTTGTTATGAACCCGCTAATGAAGCGCCAGAGTGGCGTTTCTCTTTTTATCTTTTCGTTGTTAGTTTTCCTTTGTGATGGAACAGTTTTTACGCGGCTTCCGTCGACCGTCTGCTTTGTTTTTCCGAGTTCATTCAAAGCCAAAGAAAACTTCGAGAGGCGTAGATGTTTGACTGCTTTGTTAAGTTTAATAACGGTAACATACTCGTAGCATATCCTTATTTTTTTATTAAAAAGCATTTAACCAATCTTTTTACGCAAGCACAAGCTTACCTACCCAACTGATCTAAGAATCATTTGACCTATATGGTTCATTTTCCATTACTTGGAATCGTCTCTTTTAATGATGGGGTAATTTGTAATATTCTAAGATGTACCTACCCACATGCACGGTTGGCACGATTAAATCATTTTGTTTTTATTCATGATTAAAATCACGGTTTAAATAAAATGATTTTTTCATTAAAAATCATTGATTTAATCTTACGTGTTTAATTTTTATATCTTTTTTAGAAATCCACATAAACACGTGTTAAGAAATTATATCTTCTTTTACATCTGAGAAATTAATATCATTATTGTAATGCTTGAATAAAAAAACTAGTATTGCATCCTTTTTAATTCCCAGTTGGTTTCTTAATTTATTTCGAACAATTCCAAAGATGGACAACACTCTTTCCACAGCTAAAGCCAAGCCAAGTGCGCGTTCCGTTTTACGCAAAAATAGTTAAACAGTATGGTAAAATAAAAAATTAAAAAAATCTTGATTTAATACGATTTTTTCAAAAAATCGCGCATTATTCGATTTTAATAAAAGCATGTTTTTTTCCAACCCTGCCTACGTGCATGTATTATACGTGTGTTTACAGGTGTAACGACGCAGGTTCTTTCATTAAATCTTAATCTATAGCGCTCTACAATATGATTGTACTCTGAATCACCAGACACTTAAAATAAATATGTGTTACAATTGTTACAAACATCTTGATTTTACGAGTATTAAACGTTTAAATTTTATGTATACAAACAAATACAGATCAGAACTTCAAGAGTTTAAAAACCCTGGTTCAAATAGGTGTTTTCAGCGCGGTTGTCGAGTCAAAGGTTCATAAATATCTACGCGTACGGCATTTAAGTGCCCATCGAGGTGGAGCGAACCTTCGTCATGGTTCAGAAAAGATTTAAAATAAACGTTGTGGGCTCGTCTTCTTCTTTATGTTCAATTACTTTACATCTCATTTTGTAAAGTTTGATTTCGTTGAAGGTTTCCAGTTATAATATTATTATGTTTTTTTATTGATTCCTTTCTCAAACAGAACAACATATTGTTATATCTGTTTGTTTCCATAGATTACCAATATTAAATGGTAGTTTGAATGTCAAGTAGGATATAGCTCATACAAGATGATTTTGATGACGCTGGTGTGTCTAGTTATTAATGATACGAGTAGTTGTAGGGATTATTTAGTGGCCCGCACAAGATCAATGTTTTATTTATATTGATGGATTTAGGTAATTAACATAAAACATAAAGTAAGGCTCCCTAACATCCCCTTTTAAGTTGGACTTGTATATAATCGTGGTCCTACATCAACGTATGAAACAGCGACCAACTGTTTGAAGTGACGAACTGTAGGTAGAAAAAGTCGAAACACATAACTCTTGAATTTTATAGGTGATTGTACGTAACGTGCTTGCTATAGGTGCATTTTACGGTCACGAGAGCTGTTCGTATGTGGGACAACAGCGAAAGGTTATACCTTATTTATGTGTTAAATAAGAAAGATGGATGGTTACTTACAGAGGTGGGTCGTCAATGGACCATTCATATGCAAGTTTGTTCTTAAGGTGAGGCGCTACAGTTTGCATGCAGACTCGTGCCTAGAATGCTTTACTCAAATAAGCGTACCCGCTTGCCGTGTACCGTGCACTGGTACGGGTATGCATGGCATTTACTCGTTGTGTAAGTGTTAGTGCCGACCGGTTGTGGTGTGCGGTCACACCACAACACACTGCCGTTCGGCGACAAAAGTGGAACTTAGGTTATACGGCACTGCGGGCTCTGCTTTCGGCTCAAATATATATTTAGTTGCATCCTTTAAAAGATGCTTTATATTTAGCGTCCTTCATCATTGTGAGTAGCAAAGCACGAGACATTTTTTTAAGGTAAACTGATCGCTGGGCATGGCAGTATATAATTAATAACATATTCAGAACTATAATACATGTAAACGTTTATATGTAGTTATGTAGAAACAGGTTTCAATGAAATCCGTCTTAAAGTAATAACAGGGAAATGGTTTTAAATAACTTACTAAAGCTTAGCTTAGCTACAAACAAGTAAGAGGTAAGTACTGGCAAACCTCCCTTATTATTTGACTTTTTTTTTCATATTTGTTAGAAAATCCGCCCTTAAACACATTATTATTAGTAGGCTGCTAAAATCGTAACCCTACCTTTTCGACCTACCGTAGGTAGTTTTGTAAAAAGGTATGAGTATAACAGAGTCAAATGCACTTCAGTTTCCTTTATCTTCATTATCAGTTACACACTTACATTTTTCCTGCAATTCCAAATCTGTCAGGCCGCCTGACAGTCTAAAATCCGTGAGGAAGTAAGTAAAACTTTACAAGGAACTGATAGTGTTCTAATAGGTACGATGAACTGGCAGGCGAATATACGAACTGTACCTAAATCTGTGGTGCCATTTTTAGGGTTCCGTAGCCAAAATAGCAAAAACGGAACCCTTATAGTTTCGTCATGTCCGTCCATCTGTATGGCAATGAAATTTAGAGTATAGGTGTATTGTAGAAGCCGCTACTTAGTTTGGTAGTTCTCTTCTTAAATGTATGAGCTAGGCTCTTGTCGGTGGAGCATTTCCATGACTCTCTTTTTAGAGCCTTTTCTTTTAGGGCCTTTTTTCTTTTATCTGATCCATGAACGTTCTCCTTGGCCTTCCTCTCTTGCGCTTCCCTTCAACTTTCCCTTCTACTGGTCTTGATGCATTCGAGTTTGGTAGTTAAATAACAAAAATAAATATTTATAGGCTCCATACTTGTAAAAAATATTTAAAAAAAACAGCATAAATCATCGTGTGGCACATATTTCGACAGTTCTTTTATAAACAGTAAGGTTCCTAAGCAGTTTTTTTGATCAAGTGAATATTTTTGGAAATAATTGCTGCGAAGGTTGCATAAATTGTGGCCATTATGGCTCTTTACCATGAAGATACTCTCTTTTGCGTGCACTTTTTTGTGTTTGTAGTAACGGTTATGGAACCATACACTGAGCTGACCCTGGTCCGACATGCTCTTTCAATTCTTCCGGTTTTTTCAATCCTGATCCTTTTATAAAGATATATCCTTATCACCCTGCCTTGAACAGCCGTCACTCTTGCATGGCTTCTTTTCAAACGAACATGAAACCAGTAAGGGTAAAAGGCTTCCCTATGCATAATTTACGGTCGCAGAGCAACTCTCAACAAAACCTTTCACCATTTTATGATGAAAATTTTAATTACGGGTACTCGTTGTTTAATGAATGATCCTGAAAGAAATTTTGTCTTTGTTTATCGTACAATATACTTTTTACTCATGGTAAAAGCTGATGAAGAGCAAGATATAATAGATATGTAAGAACTATCAGTCCATTGGAACCTTGGCCCACCATAGAACGGTGTCACAGTTACATTATAAAACAATTTGTTTGACACTCCTTACGACTTGTACATATCATAAAGTCACTGTGACACAGTTCTATGTTGGGTAAAAGTTCCAATGGGCTGATAGTACCTGCCTACGTTCCTGCTTCACAAGAGAAGTTAGGATTCCGTAGTTAGTAAGTAAGTAAAGTAATACTTTCGCCATATCCGTCGGTCCGTCTGTCCACGGTTTAATTCAAAGGGTCTACCTACATTATACGCCGACAAACTGGTGAAATAAAATATTGAAAATATTATATTTCTCTTACATGTAAAGCACAGCTATTTTTTTTACATCGAGTGATGTATCATTGCATAGCTCTAAAAAATTATATTCATAGGTAGCTATAATATTATATATTTTTTTACATTTTGAGGACCATTTAGGGAAAATTGAAGTCGAAAATTGTAATGCTCGAGTTGCGCGTTATCCCAGATGTTTTATCCCAAACACGTATTTTATGAATATATCCTAAACGGTCGGTCAAATCATTTTCGAAGAGACGTGGTGGTTGTAATATGTAGATAGCCATACAAACTTTGCAAACAATTCTCATTCTCTAAGCGAGCGAGTTTTAATTAAGTGCCGTTTTAAAAAGCATACATGTATATGTATAGCTCATGGTATAATGACCTTGCAACCAGGATAGGCTAAACTTGCTAAACACTATCTAATTCAACACAACCCTGCAGCTACAACAAGACAAGCCTTAAATAGTTTCATAAATGGTTCTTAAGCTAAATTTAATACAGTACACGTAGATTATACCTTTTTTTGTTAAATTTGTAGAACAAGTAATAATTAATGGCCTTTTACATTACGAATAAAATATTAAATGAACGATGGGAATGCATCAAGTTAGAGAACATCAATCTCACAGTAAAGAAGCGTTTCCGTTACGTGACTCACACCTGTGGCACGTTGAATCGATGCTCGCGACCACTAACATACTAAACAGATAGTTGCTAGGAAGGTTATTTTTATTTTCTTAAAAGCCTTTTTCCATTACAACCATTCCATGCTATGACATCGCATGGGTATAAACTCGCACTGGTTTCAATTGAAAGGTTCCTATGAAAAACCTCGCCTTTGTGTTGCCCATTGGTACGCAATGACACATCACCCATTAGCCATTGTTGTTCAAACATCAATCCTACGTTCGGCCTTGCAAAAATGATTATTAAATGATATAGGAGAGCAGGATCGCGGACAAATGGACAAGGATCATGCTTATACACCGAAAATGAAGTAATTATTGCAAGTTTTGAGATCCTAGAAGTGCTTAAATAATGAATTTACCTTATTGAATTTCAAGTAAGTATATAAGGATATAGTGGCAGTGGGCGGGGCACATTGCCCGCAGGACTGATGGCCGATGGGGTCAGAAGGTGATGAGGTCAGTGGCGTCCGCGGACCGGAAGACGAGCTGTAGGTAGGCCTCCAACAAGATGGAGTGACGACCTCGTCAGGATCGCGGGACCGCGGTGGATGCGAAAAGCACAAGACCGGTCTGAGTGGAAAGCCTTGGGGGAGGCCTATGTCCAGCAGTGGACGTCTTTTGGCTGACATGATGATATAGATATTGTAATTTATTTTCCTTTTCCGAACGGCAAAAAAACGGTAGTGGGAAAATCAAAAAACTTATTGAACCCTACTGTATTCTACCATTTTTAATAAGCTCATTAAATGGGACTCTTTTTATTTATTATTTACTTCTTTTTACACAACATAAACTAGGGTCACTTAGCTAAACATTCACGAATGCGAACAAAGGATTAGTAAAAATAATGCGTAAAGCTTTAAAATAATTAACGTTGGGTATCCTCGTTAACCGCAGACTAAATAATTGCCGCGGTATTGCCGGGAAGGTTGTGTACATTTACTTACAGTCGGCAATTTATCTAGGTAAACACTATGATTGCTTAGGTCTGTCTCTCACTGTAGCTGGTGTACATATAAAGTAATCTTGACAGCCAAATCCTTTTCTAAATGTACATGATTACTCACCTCGAAATTGGGTTAGGATAAGCTTTGGTTCTAGTTTAAGCTAACAACTGACAACGTAGACAGTACGACATCTGCGATAAACAGTACTCTCTGCCTTGGACCTAGTTAAACCCCCTAAGGAGTTTCTGCAGAGAAATGTGGACGCAAATAACTTTATTTATGAGTAACTTTGCAACTTCTCTTCTTGCTTTAGAAACATAACTTGACCGGCCACGAACTGTTGCTCTACCTTTTAATTAAAATTGGCTTACGAGAAGTTGAATTTAAATTTCATCTATCAACGTTTATATCACGAACAAACATCTGCGTACCCGCTGGCTGTATAAATTAAACTTCGTAACAACTGTTCGCTTTACAAAAACTCAGGCCAAACTGCCATCAAAGAAAGGGAGAAATATACTTACTTAGTTGTTTAACTTGAGTTTAGCTTTTTAAAGGAAATAATTGTATGTCAACAGAACAGTTGAACGCTGACGTGACCGTACGTAAAGGTTTATTTATTAGATACTAGCGGTTTGTGCCCGGCTTTGCCTGAGTTGTTTTATACAAACGTTGTCCTGACCATTACGAACACAATGTATTTTTTATTCAAATCAGTCTAGTCATTCTCGAGTTTTTGCGAGACTAATTAAGGGCAAATTATTATTAGGTTTTGCAATAACCCCCTCTCCTATTGTACGATTAGTATGCCTACTACATACACAATTTAACTGAAAATGAACCGATTTACTACTGAAGTGTACATACCACTGCCTGGGACGCGAATGGTGACAATTACAGTTGCCGCATCCAATTCGCCTCAGTAAAACATTGAAATTTCTCCTTAAATGTTATACTAAGCCACTGACGCTTTCCATGAAAATATTCATAGTATAATTGTAACCGAAATACTAGTACCTAATAAGCGAGAAAACAATCCAAGTGCTTTACTTTATTTAAAGTAAAAAAAATATAGTAAAGTAACAACTGTATTGCACCAAACCTGGCGGCTCACTAATTCAACTTTGCTAGTGTTGATTGAAATTTAAAAGCGCTGCAACGTGAAAACGATGCATTGCCTATTTTTAGAACGTTTTTGGAGCTTTTCATCTGTGTTTAAAAGCATTTTATGATAGATTATTCCGTTAGTTTATTTAGGACTTCATCAGACTTCTTATCAGGTTGTATTCGATATTAATCTCCACCGTCGATAGTCGATGTATTGCCCGGGGTACTAGTGCGTTGTACTTGGAACTGACCAAAATTAGTATCATAAATAGGTAGGTTTAGGTTATGTTAGTTTTAAGAAGGAAATAGGAGCTCCACGCTAGCGCAGCTCCATCGACCCTGTTAATTTGATATTCAAATCATTTGTCAGTAGTACCACTGGTAGTAAGTACCACGGGCAAAACTGCCGTCCAACAGCAGAACGCTGCAACTCGAGTTACAGCGTTTTATCTTAACTTGCATCAAACGATTCCTCACGAGTGCTTCTATCATACCTACAAAAGGACTTTTAAAAGCATGTTCTAGTTTCGGCGGTAGAAAACTGTCAAAACGCGGTAACTCTGCATAAGAGACTACAGCCAAAATATCATGGCTGCAACTGTGATGTTTTTTACCAGGACCGTTATTGCAGTTTGATCACAACAGAACGCTATAAGTACTAAATGGCCACTACCTCGAAACAAGGAACGGACCACTTGCAGCGTTTTGCTTTATCTTTTTTTACATCGGTTATGGAACGCATTTTCGCTTACCCTCCGGTCTAGGGATGACCATATTGGAGGGTTATGTGGGACTCACGACCCCCTACCCTTCAGATCGAAGGTGAAGGGGGAAGCCTACCCACTAAAACGTCACCGGTGTTAACATCCATGGGCTGTTAACGGGGGCACCGTGGGCTGATGACTATTCACCACTGGGTGCCCCCCAGCTGCCCCAGCCTATTGCTGGGGCACCTGCGCCAAAGGAGGTTCAGTTAACACCCCAAAACCTCCCCCAGACGTGAAGGACCATAGTGTGGGACCCTATCCCCACGGTCCTGCTAGGGGTTCAGGCGGGTGGCAAACTGCCTCCGCCTTCGCCCCACACTTCTACGCCGGAGCGGGTGCGCATCCACGTCTTCCTCGCGCTGCCGCTCCGCCGCCTCCTTACGCGAGATAATGCTCTCACAAAAGGAGACGGCCGCCAACCACGATCTCTCACTGCTCAGCACGGCCAACACCACGCTGTGCAGTGAGAGATCGGAGAGCCCTGTGTCCGCAACCAGAGTGCCGCTCTCCGAAACCCACTTCGAGCGCACCTCTAAGGTGTGCTGCGCCGTGTAGTCCGGATCGCCGCACTCATGGCAAACCGGACTAGGCTCGCTCCTAATGTTTTGCAGGTAATGACCGAAGCACTCGTGCCCGGAAATGCTCCCCCAAATCGCACCTCCGGTCCAGGGTTAGGCCGAGGTACTTGATAGTACCCTTTACCTGGACGACCTCCCCCACTACGGGGACGCCATCTCCACCCCCCGAAGATAATAGCGTCTGTCTTCGGGAGGGACACCTCCAGACCCAGTAGTCGGATGCGACCGACAACCAGGTTTGCCGCCAACGACGCCCTCCGGAGGGCCTCCTCCAGCTCACGTCCCCGCACGGCCACCATTGTATCGTCGGCATAGCAAAGCGTGGCCATGCGGGAAAGGAGCGCTCCGTGGATCACCCAGTCGTAGCCGATGTTCCATAGCAGGGGTCCTAGCACGGACCCCTGGGGAACACCGCACGATATCGGGTGGGCGACCCGCAGACCTCCACGAACGTAGAGCACTACCCTGTCGGTTAGGTAGTGCTCCACTATCAAATCATGCATTGGCGATGTATAACGACACCGCCACGACCCCCTCACCCTTCTCCTCCGCGTGAAGCGTTTTGCTTAATCTGCATCAACACGCGGCAAGTCTATGGAACAAAAGTTCATATAATTAACTTAGATATTACTGTACTAAATATTTATTACAGCTTTGGGCCTTCATTAACACACATGCATGATACTTTTCTAAAGGTGATTCCTGATAAAAGTTAAAACGTTATCAGTATCTTTATCTTATCACTAATCGGAGTAATCAGATACAGGCGCATTGAGAATTAGGACAACATTTCAACTAAATTTACAGTTTAAACAAAAGTTAAAAATAATGAACACAGTGGAAAGTACCTCTTTTATTTTTATGACTTTCAGAAATATACCCTTTAATTAATTCATTTTCATCCTTATTTTGTCATGAACTAGGTGAAAACTGATTGATACATTCATTTTAAGGCATTTAACCGACGTCACTGGAGACCGAATGCTGGCAGTTTCTTCCCTCAACGAATAAGTTTAGCCATTCGGGTACATTACATAATCTCGATATTTTTTTTTCTGAATATCACAATTACGAATATTCCTATTTCGAATCCCGAATATTCAATATTTCGAAATTTTAGCAGCCCGAATTCTCTAAGATGAAGCCCCTGATAAAATATTGTATTATTATACTACAAATATTGTATTATTATTCCGTGTACAATGTTTAACATGCATAATGCTCACAAACTGTAAGAAATATCCGACAACGTCGACGGAGCTCCTACATAAGTAATTCATTTTTGTACTATAATTAGACTTATTTAATATTAGTTGCAATTTTCAGTAATTAACTGTTTTATACTTAATGTATTAATTTTAGTCTTTAACTGAAAACATCAAGTAAGCGCGGCAGTTTATCAAACGAATGTACCAATTGAGAAGTAGAATTCATCCTTGAACTACTTACAGAAGCCGTAGCTCTCTCGCCTTTGTACAGGTAATCAGTTTAGAATGGGTGTGCCTTAAATCATACTCACCGTCTTTTTTATCTAAAATATGTAAATAAAATAGTTAATCTTGTTGGAACACCATAATCATACGATACTGTACACGTGGGGCTGTCGACTGGCTAACTAGGCCAGCTTTGCTGCAGTCAATCAAGAGCACGTAAAAAATAAACAAATGGTTCCTCTTACGTGTTAACATCATGACTTCCTCCTTCTACGGTTGTTGGGAAAAACTTACCGATATATATTATACTAACTGTTACCCGCGACTCCGTCCGCCTAAAAGTCGATTATCGCTTTTCCCACGGGAACAATTAAAATTTCCGAGATCCCTGGGACTAGCTATCTTCATAACAAATCCCAACCCATTCAGCGATTTAGTCGCGAAAGCGTAACAGACAGACAGACAGGCGAGAGTTACTTTCGCATTTATAATATTAGTATTGAAGTACTCGTATCATGTTAAAGTTAGGAGAGGTGTTTAAACCGATACTGAATTAAGTATCATATCAATGAAATTTTAGCGCATATCTAATATGTGCTAAAATTCGGGTCAGCTGGAATACAATAAAATGGTATTATGAGGGTTCCCGGATCACCTGATATGAAGATTTATTAACTGCACACATTGCCTCATGCATGTATCAATGCCTCATAATGTGTACTGGCGAAAATAATTATTACGGTTAGAGGCATGTTGACGATCTTTTATTTATTTATTGATTTTCAATCACCGAAAATGGTGCATTTCACACATTTAAAAACACCAGATGCAAACAGTACCTATGAATAGATTACATTTAAGAATTATCTATTTATACATCATTTTGCTACCGATCAAGGAAACTAAATTATGAAACATTGCCAGTAACGCTCTGTAACCAACCAAACATATCTCGCCAAGGAACTCATACTCAATGACCCTAATTTAGTAAACGAGAACAAAAAGGAAAAAACATGTCTCATTAATTTATTTTATCATTCAACTCTTCTAGCAAATGACAGAATGTCAACCTATCGTCAGCCAGTAATTACTGCGAGTTGCCAATGTTGATAATATCCTTTCGAGGAAATCAATCGCGTCAGGGCAGGGCCTCATTTGCGAAAACGTCCACTAATGACAGAATTAACCTTCTTTTTTTACACAGAATAAAACAAAAAAGGGTGTTGGCATTTTTTATAAATAAAAAGAACTTGGCCCATATAAACTCATTCCGTGGAAATGATTTGAACCGTAATACATAAGAGGTTTTTTTACAGAATGTTATTTAGGCGGAAATTAACACAAAAGGTCCCCATACAAAAAACATTTATTTTAACGTATTTTTTAGGCTTCCGTAACCAAAGGGTAAAAACGGGACCCTTTACTAAGACTCCACTGTCCGTCCGTCTGTCTGTCACCAGGCTGTATGTATCTCACGAATCGTGGCAGCTAGATAGTTGTCATTTTACAGATGATGTATTTCTGTTGCCGCTATAAGAACAAATACTAAAAACAGAATAAAAATAATACCTATTTAAGGGGCGCTCCCATACAATAAACGTGACTTTTTTTGCCGTTTTTTGCTCGATAATAATAACGGCAAAAGATTTAGGGGGGCTCCCATACAACAAACGTATTTTTTTTTAATAATGGTACGTAACCCTTCGTGCCCGAATCCATCTCGCACTTGACCAGATTTTTGTTATAAATTCAAGGGTGAAACAGTCAAGGTTTACGGAAAGGATCCTTTAAACTAGCACTGTTTTTAGCGAAGTGTCAGCGACCAAGTTAAGTGTAAATAACTAAATGTACATATTTGTCAAACGTATTAACCCGTTTTTTACGGTGCCCGTAATGAATACGGCTCAGCTTTTCTTTTTCATTTATACCGTCTTTTCGGCTTTACTTTATACGGCTTAAGTCCTGAAAGTTACAAATACCGCATGCGATTTCTTACTATAAACAAACGGATTAGCTAGATTTACAATGTGCCAAATTCATAGTAATCCCTATGGAGTTGACCTATTTCGATAGAAAAGGGTCAATCTTTTAAGTCGTTCAAGCTCCCTATACGTTACAATCAACGGAGCCTGATAAAAGCTCGCCGATGCAACCAACAAACTAGTATCAACGTGAATTTAAAGAAAACTAAACCAAGTTAAATACGCGGTGGCTTCGAGCGGCGCATGAAGAACACCAACGGAAATTATGTCTGTTCCCGATTGTTTATTGCGTTTTGTTAACCTTGTTAGATTTCACTGTAGTACTAGGATGAGATAGGAAAGCGAATCATTGTTGAATTTAATCACTAACAGCATTCCTCGGTATTCTGACTAAAGAGTTGAATAGCCATTGTTGTGAAAATTCACATGTTTAAGTACAGTCTTTTGTTTTTGCTTCGCTTCACTCATCGTTCGCCGATGGGAGCATGTCAAGTGTTATAAGTTGACATGTACTATCAGTCCATTGGAACCCTGACCCAGCATAGAACTGCGTCACAATGACGTTATGATTCAATTCGTAAGAAGCGTCAAACAAATTGTTCAATAACGTCACTGTGACACCGTTCTATGGTGAGCCAGGGTTCAATTGGGCTAATAGTCCCTACATAACAGTTGATAAGTTCTTAAAAAAACTTTATAGACACAAGTGCAGTGATATAAACGCATCAGCTCAAAGAGCTGCTAGTGTATTATAATAAATCATAATAAGTCGGAAACGATTTTGATAAAAAGCTTTATTTTGAATAATATCATTCGTTAATTTAAATTCAGTTTCATAATTAGAGTAACGAGTCAATACCAACTCCTATTTGTAAATATATAACCGTTTTTCCCAAAACGATTTAGGCAGGCGATAAATGGTTTTATGTCGTAACAAGTCCAGTGCGGCCGACGGCTCGCGCTCAGAGTGGAAGATAAAATCGGTCAGCGCATTAAACACGCCTCCTTGATATTCGGTCGCGGGTCCAAATAGCATGACGTGTCTTCTAAGCGGTCACGGTTTTTTTTTCTTCTCTTTCTGTTGGGACTGAGTCATCTGAAATGAATTTGGGACGGCTGCAACAGTGCTTCAATCATTGATAATTAAAACTTAATAAAGAAGACTCTTGTGGGGTCGCCCATATTTATTACTGTTGTCTGGAGCCACAAGCCACTAATCATGTTTCCAATACTAAGGACACATTAGAATGGCTATAGTCACGGTTATTCTCTACTACTATTCTTTATTAGACATTGTAAACTAAAGAAACAGGCTGCATATTGAAGATTTATCATTCACAAATAAAAGGTTGCAATATTCGCACGTAATATTTAACAAGGTACTCAAAAAGTAACGATTTGGAAATAGCATTTTTAAGTTTTCCTGATATCTACCTCATATCGAACTTTTTGCCACCTTGCTGTGATAGTACCTGCGCTATTTTATTTTTATTTTATTTGAAGCCTTATTAATATTTATTAGACTGTTTTCTCAGACTTTAAAACACGTTTTTTAAACTTCCGTAGTCAACAAGGAACCCTTATAGTTTCGCCATATCCGGCAGTACACGGTTTATACTCTAGAGAAGTAGAGACTCTAGGTACTACAAAGCTAGGTACACGTTTTAATTACGCCGGCAATGTTGCTTGATAAAATGTTGATTATTTTTACTACCCCCCAGCTCTGCATGTATGGGGTGGGATTTTTTTTCTTTACTTTATAACGTCGAGTGAGGTATCATTGGAGATTTGTTAGATGACTTTCCCAAACGCATTTTTTCTTTGAAGATAATTTTCTTTTTGTGTTTTTTCCCCAACGTAATATTACCAGTCGCCTTTTTCCCGGCAGTTTATTTTCACATTCGTGTTTTTCCCCTTGCGAGTTAAATCCAGTCGCTTCATTTCCTAGCATCATATTTTCACTGTTGTGTTTTTCCCATTCCATGAATCAAAGTTCACAGAGACGACGGAGCTGCGCTACCGCGGAGCTCCTGCTTCTAGATTATTTGGCCCTCCGGGCCTGCTGCGAAACTAACATAACCTAAACCTACCTACATAACGATGTAATTACTTTTGAGAAAAAGTGAGACTGGGATAGAAATCGATCGGCAAAAAATGCGACTCGGAAAAAAGTCGCACGAGAACAAAAGCGATGGTAATAAAATCGATCGAAAAATGAAATTGGGTAAAATTAAGAATGGGAGAAAATGCGAAAAGAAATACCGCTTCACAGAAATAATAATTTCGTGAAAGTTATCTATCAAGTCTCATTGGATAGCTCCTAAAAAAACATTTTGTATATGTTATTATATATTTTATACATATGGGGGACCGTTTAGGAAATCTTGAACTTGAAAAGTTTAATTTCACATAGTTGTGTCCGTCCGTCCCCGTCCCCCCAACTACTAACTACAACTACAGCCAAAATTACAACTAATAGAAATGTGAAAAATATCTTATGAAAGTGCATATAACGAACTTAAAAGGAAAACTAGGCATCACGACTTAGTTTTAGACTTGATTGGTTCCTGAGATACAGGATACAGGCGGCCACAGTGTACCTACTAAAAATCATCACCAAATAACTTTATTTAGAAAATTAGTTCATACGTACTTACTTATTGTTTTTCGAGTTAGTGGGTTATGTTACGACGTCGGAACCCCACACTGATCATGGCCAGACATGCTCTTGACCGGTTTTTTTAAACTACAAACCAAATGGGCAAATAAATTCAGAAAATGCGGTAAATGTCATGTGATTATGATGAGGTGTCCCTAACATCGATATAGCTATTCCATCTCACAAAGGACAAGGATAAATTTGAAGTGGAGAAAAATGCCGAATTACCGATTTTTGCCTTTTTGGTTAAATTCAAATACTTATTTTTTTGTGTCATCATCGCGCAATATCTGCTTAATCGAGTTAATGAAACTGTTGTGATGGAAGCCAGAAGATTGAAATGCTTACATGCGATTAGGTTCCAATGATTAATCTACTAATTTAAGAGATAGGAATAATTTCTTTATGGCTTTCATATTAGATGTACACATTTCCGAAGTTATGTGGAAGATAGAATAGTTCTTCATTTATTTATGAATATTGTTTAGCGTTTATAAAACTCCCTTCAGTACCCATTACAACTTAACTTTACGGTGCAGGTACCTCCTTTACTTAGGGAGTCGCTTCGTTCATTTATTATTTAAACCCACTATCTAATCGACTTAATACCAATTTATTGGGACTATAACTCTGGAAGTACGTCTCACTCTACTCGTACATATACCATTAAATCGCTAACCTTTTTAGGGTCCCGCAGTCAAGCTAGGAACCCTTACTCAAATAGTTTCGCCATATCCGTTTGTCTGCGTCTGTAGCTCAAATACTTCTAGTACCTACTACAAAGCTGTAACTTGGCATAGTTATATAGGTACCTTTAAGTTACACCGACAAAGATATAAAATAAAATCTGGAAAGAAATCGTTACATACATGTAAAGTAGAGGTATTATACATTATAACGGATAACTCTTAAAAAACCAATGTTATTATCAGTTTTTTAGATTTGGGCGACCGTTTAGGAAATATTGAACTCGAAAAGTTTAATTTCACATAGTTGTGTCCGTCCGTCCCCGTCCCCCCAACTACTAACTACAACTACAGCCAAAATTACAACTAATAGAAATGTGAAAAATATCTTATGAAAGTGCATATAACGAACTTAAAAGGAAAACTAGGCATCACGACTTAGTTTTAGACTTGATTGGTTCCTGAGATACAGGATACAGGCGGCCACAGTGTACCTACTAAAAATCATCACCAAATAACTTTAATCAGAAAATTAGTTCATACGTACTTACTTATTGTTTTTCGAGTTAGTTGGTGGAAAAGTGTAATTTTTGCTGCAGTTATATGTCGTCGTTGTCTTTCATACAGCCAAAACTACAAGTATTAAAATGTGAGAAATATCTTAATACCTACTAAAAATAATCAAAGACAACTTTAAATAGAGTTCATACATGTTGTTTTTGAGATAGTTTTTGTGTTTGTAGTACCTAACGGCTTCTTAACCCTACACTACACTGAGCGTGGTCCGACATGCTCTTACCCAGTTTTTATAGTTGTAACTGGAGGTGGAAATGACAAGGCGGGCGTTATGACCCTAACAATAATAACATAACTTACTGGTTTATATTTTCGATTTCAAGGTTAACAAATCAAGAATTTTCTTTTTTTATAGTACAAATGCAGCCGCCGCGATTCAGCATGCAGCCGTCATCCTCAAATAGTGTAGTTAGAGAAGGCACAACAAAAATATTACAGTGTTCTGCAATCGGTAAGGCTATTTTTATGGACTGTTTTTTTATTAACCATGTATGCTACACAGAAAATTATAATGTACATGCTTTGAAATATTTGCAGGTGTCCCTCAACCAATGTATAGGTGGTTGAAAAATGGTGTTCCACTAGGAGAATATTCGTCAGAACTATTTTTTAAAATCCTCAACACCCAACGACAGGATGCTGGAGCTTATCAATGCATAGCTAAAAATGACGTCGGTGCTATTTTTAGCGAAAAAAACAATATCGTTGTTGCGTGTAAGCCATGCTCATTTTCATAAGTAACCTTTTATGGAGTCATTACAAAAATTAGCCAAATATAAGCAAATTTATTACAAAAAACAGTTTATAGAGCTATTACATTAAGTAGATTATTATTATTAAAGTTTTGCCGTAATAAGTTAAAGTACACGCTCTGGGAGCCACTTTTCAACGAGGAGTAGGTAATAAAATGAAGCCAGGTGTTCCGTGCGCTTATCGCGCTTATGAATTCAACCGTTTTAATTTTCAGATATGGGTGTATTTGAAAACATTGAGCAGGATGTCGTAGTTACGGAATCGGGCCGAGCTGCAATTCTGGATTTCCCTCACATTGAATCTGAACCCCCTCCGTCTGTTATATGGCAAGATGAAAATGGAGTTCTTCGCTATGATCAAAAATACGCTCTTACAGACAAACACCAACTAATTATTTTGTCAGCTTCACAAGAGGATGAAAAGCCTTACAGGTTCGATTTTTGTTAATATTGTTGCAAATATGTCCGAGTTATAGGTATGCAGGTGTTTTTAAAACGCTGTCATTTGTCCACCATTAAATTTCACAGACCTATCACCAATGTAAATAATATAGCGTCAGTAGCATCTGGTTCTTTAAACGCATTCAGCGCCCATGGCGTAACCGGTGCGTCATAAATTCATACGAAAGAACATAAGCGCTTAGAATATTCTTGTCACGATTGGCTTAGACGGCGATTAATACTGTAAATTATCACTTTGCCCTATCATTGCATAAAAATCCAATATCATTTTTAATTTAAAACTGAATTGCATTTATTTTTTTATTCGCGTTTGTTTTGTAATCTGGTTTTGTTATGGGCCAAGTTAGACAACCTGACATATACCTATTCGTAAGTATAATAAGCATTTTAAATACATCTTGCAAATGAAATGGCTTTAAGAAGTTCGGTAAAATGACCGTTTTGGCTAATCGTACTTGGACCTCGGGCTTTATTCGATTTGTTTTAGCCCTATATCGTGATCATATTGTCGACTAAATAATAAAATATCAGACGACAATTTTACACTTTACCTAGTCCTAAATTCTGGGCTTGTATTTACTAGGTATGGCTACTAGACAACGATAAAGATTGTATAGAGAAATAAATACATATAGGTATAGAAAACATCTAAGGCTTTTCCCGTGCTCAACAACCAAAAAAATATCTTTACCGGGAATCAAACCGGCGACCGCTTCATAGGCACGGCACCATCAACAAGGCTGGTTAGCCCAGTTGATAGTCAATATAGAAAGATGGGCTAAAACAAAGTGTAATAAAGACCGCGTGAAAGGGTCCGTGAACTTAACTAACTAATCAACCACATAAAATCATTCCAGAGTTCGGGCAATAAACACGCAATTAGGAAAAGTGGAAAATAGTTTATATATCAAATTAAATGTGTATGGTGACGACGACAAAGAAATCCCACCAGAAATAATAATTAAACCGCAAGATACTAAAATAACCAAAGGTCAAGAATATACTAACTTGTACTGCATAGCTAACGCTAGACCTTTGCACGAACTAGAAACACTATGGTTCAAAGACGGCATATTGATAGACTTAGCTGGCGTCACCTATGACTTAAATGACCAGTGGAACAGAACCTTAAGCTTAATATCAGCTAATTTAACTCATACTGGACAATACACGTGCCAGGCGAGGTTAAAAACGGGAGGATTTGCAACCGTCACGGCGTCAGCGGCCGTTACCGTTACTGAGAAACCAGTGTTCTTGACTAATTTAAAATCTGAAACGTTTGGTGAATTCGGAAGTACAATAGTATTGGAATGCAACGTGCAAGGGATTCCGTTGCCAGGTATAACGTGGTATAAAGACGCGCGGAAAATTTCAAGCGTCGGTGCGGAGGCAGGAGAGCCGGACAACGCTGACGTGGACGACGGAGGAGGGCGCTACAGGGTCGAAGTGGACCGCTCCCTCGTAATCAGTGACCTCAAAATGGAGGACATGGGCATTTTTCAATGCATAGCGAATAACGAAGCTGGTGAATCTTCCATTTACACATGGTTAAAAATTAAAAGTAAGTTATGATACTGTCAATTATATGTATAAGAAACATTTACTCTGGGTTCGAAGTAACTAACCATTGCCACTGTCGTACAGCTAAAGGAAATATTCGCGTACCGCGCAGTCACATGAAGTTAATAAGAGTGAGGACTGCAGATAAAAAGGCAAAAACGTTCAAATTCGATACTGGCAGTAAGAACATTGATTGTAGTCATTTTGCACTATTCTTCAAACAGCAATGGTTTTTTTTTCAGCACAAGTGTGATCGCTATTTTGATACAGTTTTTACCCTCTCGGTTACGGTGCTGCGCAAGAGTTGGCACTTTGATTTTACGTTTTATACATTGGCTATTTTGAGAAGCTTTTGTAGGTAGTCAACTTATCTTGTATCTGCATGAATACACTAACCCTTCTTAATATAAATATTATTTTATCTCAGTAGTTGTGACAAGATTTGTTAAAACATGTTGTACATTTAACACTACTACTTGAACACTAGAATAAGTAGTATTAGGTACCCCAGCTTTATTATGAATTTCTAAGTATTAAAAACACAGGCATAGTGCATTCGTTTGTGGTCGTTGATTACGCAATTAGAAAAATATACCTACTTAAGAATAAAAAGTACTAATATCCATTTATTTATTTTAATTTAATTGTACAATTTAAGAAGTTATAAATGGCGGAATTGTCCAGTTAAGGTTGGTGTTTACTTTGAAGAAACCAGGGAAACAAATTATAGAATATCGGCATATTAGTACAATACAATGATAGGATAATATGTAACAAAATAAAATATTATCGATTGTTATCTATCGAGGGCTGTTTTCTGCGGTGAAGGATTGTTAACTGTATTTTTCGAACCTATTTTAACTGAAGCTTGTTCAAATAGCAGACAGTATATACTCGTAGTTCTGTTTGTAAAGCGCGCCGCACTGCGATCTGCCCACGTTGTTTGCTCGCTGTTTGACCAAGCTTTTTCCGACCCTGTAAAACACCCTGAAATGTAATCCAGTTACGATTAATACTTCCATTGAGTATCAGTATCACTGTAGATATTTTAAGCGTATTGTATCCGTTTTCATACTTTTAACGCTTGTGCCCCGAACAGTCATCTTTAAAATGAACACAGCAGCTGCCGTATATACGTAATTTACTTATACTAACTATACCAGCAACGTTAAATATTTTGTTTTTCTGTTAATATTTTCATATAGAATTTATTAAGTATAATTTTATTCCTAATGCATGTAAGTATTTATGTTTTCTTGACTAACTATGTAGATATTAAAGGCGTAAGTATTTAATTGCCACTTAGCAACACCAGCAATCCTATATTGTAACACAAAGTTATAATGCCCTGGATGTATATATTAGCTGAGTATCAGTAGTAGGTCGCTAGCGTGTGTCTAACCGTAGTGCGTGTGTGTAGCGTCCCCGCCAGTAATGCAGTCCGCGCCGGCCAACCTCACGGTGCTCGACGGGAAGGACGCCACGGTCGCGTGTCGAGCCGTCGGCGCGCCCACCCCTAACATCACCTGGTACTTCAACGGTCAGTACTGTTCAATCCTTGTCACTCATACATAACATAACCCACACGAATAATTACACACTTTCCTGAAGCATGAGAAATAAGCTCACAATATCCTAGTCGTAGGTCCCTTCCCTTTGTTGTATAATTGTAACTTTCTCATCGGTCGTTCATGGTCACCTCACCAAATGTAACGCTTGACCGAACTCCGCTTGCCTTTTTTCCCGACAATTAGTGACTTATCGTTCCTAATCGTTCTTGCCGGCCTATTAGAAACGGATTTAAAATAAGAATGAGCATTTAACGTATATATAGGAGGCACTTTTTTACCACTTATCTTGATATTCAACAGTATGAGAGCACCTCATGATTTCTAAATGTTATTACAGACTCGCTAATTATAAATCTGTCGGGGCGGTTGCAAGCCCTGGAGCTAGGAGATCTGCTGATTACGGGCACGACCACGGCCGACAGCGGCAAGTACACTTGTGTGCGAGCCAACGACGCTGGCAACGTTTCTGGAGAGGCCTATCTGACTGTACTAGGTAAAAAATATTGACTTTCCTTAAAGTATCTCTTTAATCTTATTTTAATGACATTACTTCGCTGGTGTACTAATTCTACTTACCTTGTTTCAGTGAGAACTCAGATTATCGCGCCGCCTGTAGACACGCGCGTTTTGCTAGGTCATACAGCTACATTACAGTGCCAGGTTTCAAATGATCCCAATGTGAAATATAATATCGATTGGTTCCATAATAAACAGTAAGAAACAAGCAATTTTACTACACGAATTTTTTTATTGAATAAGTTCTATTGGAAAAGAGGGGAGGCCTTTGCCCAGCAGTGGGACACCCGACTAGGCTAAAAAAAAAAAAAAAATAAAAAAAATGTTCTATGTATCGTATGTTAAACTGATGATAATCAGCGATAAATAAACCGACCTTTTTTATGTTTAGACCGATGACAGCTGGATCCCGTGTGTGGGTGGCGGCAGATGGGTCCCTGCAAGTGCAAGCCGTGCGCGCTAGTGACGCGGGCCAGTACGCGTGTGTCGTGACGTCACCGGGCGGGAACCATACACGCCAAGCTGTGCTCTCCGTCATCGAACTACCCTTTGCGCCGACGAATGTGCGCGCCATCCGATTAGACGCCGCTTCGCAGCGGGCCATTAACGTTTCCTGGACCCCAGGATTTGATGGGAACTCACCAATTCAAAAGTTCATTGTGCAGAGACGAGTTGTACCAGAATTTGGTAAGTTATATTTGTATAGGATCGTGTTGTGAAAATGAAGCAGAGTCGTTACATAGCTAGACCACTTTTAATGAATTAATAAAAACCATTTTACTAAGAAATATAATTAATACCATTTATTTTTTCAGGTCCCACTCCAGATCCGCTTTTAAACTGGATAACTGAACCAACAAACGTATCGGCAAATCAACGTTGGGTTCTATTGACCAGCCTGAAAGCGGCCACATCTTACCAGTTTCGAGTGTCAGCGGTGAACACTGTAGGCGAAGGGCCTGCTTCCGATCCAACAGATGTGTTGACTTTGCCGCAAGAAGGTAAAGCAACATTTATACGTTTTTTTCTGGGATGATTTAAATGTTTAGGTGATCATAATTCACTCTAACACCGGTACTCGCTTTGATAAAATTACACTAATATTTTAATAAATTCCAATGCCAACTCATTATACTTGAATCAAGTCACAGAGAAAATCATGAATTTGTCGGTAGGTATTAAAATCACGCTCAATCTTTTCCATCATTGACATTTCTATGCACTTCATGTTTGACATGTTAATAAATATTCCCAACTTGCCTGAATACTCAAGGTTTGTCCTAAGTCTCATTACAATAAAGTGTTCTCTTTATGACCAAGCTGCCAGCGACCTAATATGCTGCCAAGGTATGCAGAAATACTTGAAACTCAACAATAAGTTAATAAGTTCGATTTATTTTACAATGTGTATGTGCTCTGTGTATTTATTTGAAGATTTATTTACACCATTACTTTCATGAATGTGTCCATTTAAATGTTATTTTGGTATTTTTTATTACTCTATCTTTAGTGTTCGTTACCATTGGCATGACAATTATACGATACGAGCTCTCTGTTATAATTTAGTTATTAATGTTATATACGTAATACAAATTACCGCACGAAATCTAATTAAATACGAAACCGCATGCCTGTCTGAAATACATTACAGTTGACAGAATTATCAAAACTGTTATCTTTTGATTATTTTCCAATGGATATTATTGTGTGCGTTGATTATATTAGTTATAAGAGCTTTAACTTCTTTCTTTTACTAGATAACATATTAATAAAAGCATGCGAGGTCTAGCACCAAGCTATAACGACGAAATATAAGGTGAAAAGCTTTTAAATATTCCAGCTCCTTCCGGGCCTCCTATTGGGTTCATGGGTTCGGCTCGCTCTTCTTCGGAAATTATAACTCAGTGGCAACCACCGCTTGAAGAGCATCGCAACGGACACATCCTTGGTTACGTCATTCGATACAGGCTGCGAGGCTACGACAACAGTCCCTGGACCAACCAAAACATCACCAACGAAGCTCAAAGGAACTATTTGATTCAAGACCTTATTACCTGGAAAGATTACAATGTCCAAATAGCTGCTTACAATGATAAGGGTGTAGGGGTGTTCACGGACAGTTACATAATCAAAACTAAGGAAGGCGTACCTGAGGCGGCTCCCGATAGTGTTCGATGTGAACCATTTAACTCTACCTCTATTACTGTTTGGTGGACTCCACCCAACCCTCAAAAGATTAATGGAATCAATCAGGTAAGTTTGTTTCATTACAAGAGAAGTGTTAGAGTATTGACAGCGGTTATTCATCTTAAACCACGTGACATTATTCATAGGGAACTAAATTCATTATTTATTTGTAGGGCTATAAAATTCAGGCCTGGAGATGGGATGAAAACGAAGCAGCTGATGCCGAACAGAAGCTTGTTAGCGTTCCACCGAATCTTTTAGACCCGCTGACTGAACAGACCGCTGTTATAGGAGGTCTCGAAAAATTCACCGATTATAACATATCAGTATTATGTTTCACCGAACCTGGAGACGGACCTCGAAGCGATTACGTTCTGGTCAGAACCAAAGAAGATAGTAAGTTGTTGCACCTTCCGTTAGCAAGGATTGTGTTTTGCACCATTATTGTTGTATATTATTAAATGGAATAATATTTTTAGTCCCGGATGAAGTAGCAAATTTGCTATTTGACGATATATCTGATCGCGCAGTAAGGGTTTCCTGGACGCTGCCTAAGAAGTCAAATGGTATTTTAATAGGATATAAACTATCCTATCAAGTAAAAGAAGACAACGAAACATTTAAAGAAGAAGTTCTACCAGCTAACGTAACCAGTATCAGGGTTGAACATTTACAGGTATGGATGCTTAAATTCGTTGTGAGGGTTTTTTCTAATGTGATTTATCACTTGATTTATCACCTTCAGGGTTCCCTGAACAAAGGAAAAATCTGTATTCTCCGAATATTTTGAAGTCCGTTTTTAAACCTACATGATTAGTATAAACGTCTTTATACGAATCATGGTATTATTAATATAGCCTAATGATGAGGAATATACGATACACGTATAAAACTCCGTTTATTAAAATCGATGCAATTGTCCGTAGTACATACACAGCCTATTTTATTACTCTTCTTTTGAAAATACTTAAAATAACTTTTTAGCCCAAAAAGAGCTCAAGCCCCGAGTTATTATGGTTATCAGTTATATTTCTAGAGTTTTTGTTTAAGTCTCAATCCTGTTACCGTAGGTACCTATCGATTGTTATTATAAATTAGTAATCAATTGTATGAGTAATAATATTTTAAGTGACTCAATTTAGTTGTTATCACGACGTAGTCAAGTGGTTCGTTACACTTAATAGCCGATATGGCTAGATAACAATGTTGGTTTGTCGGGCGGGCAGGCTAGCACGCACTACAAGTTCTGGCTGCGCGCTCTGACGGCGGTGGGAGCGGGCGGCGCGCGCGCGGCCGTGATCCAGTCGGGCGTGGAGCCGGTGCTGCCGAGCGCGCCGCGCAACTTGGCGCTGTCCAACATTGGCGCCTTCTCCGTGCTGCTGCAGTTCACGCCTGGCTTCGACGGCAACTCCTCCATCTCCTCGTGGACTGTACAGGTACACCTTCTTACTACAACTGTCATGTGCTTTATCTACTAAAGATATTTCAATAAACTTCATGTTTCTATTAATTTTATTAATGACTAAAGGCTCCCAAAAACTTCGCCACTATTACAAACATATATGTTTACTGATTATTACGTTATTCGCAGGCACAAACTGCACGAAACTCTTCATGGGTGACAATATTCGAAGTAAACGCTCCAGATGCCCAGTCTATACTCGTCACGGGGCTCGTTCCCTTTACCACGTATCGTCTTCGGCTAGTAGCGACGAACGTCGTCGGCTCCTCGCAACCCTCGGAACCATGCAAAGAATTCCAAACTATACAGGCGCCACCTCAACATCCGCCCAGGAACGTCACAGTACGGGCAGTTAGTGCCAACAACTTACGTGTCAGGTGGATTGTAAGTACTTACTAAACATAAAAACGCTTATTGTCATTTATATAGTAAGACCAGTTTAACTTATATACAAATATGTTTACAGCCTTTGCAGCAGAGTGAGTGGTTCGGCAATCCAAAAGGCTATAATATCACCTACCAACGTAGCGGAGCTAACGAAACCCTTTTCAGCATCATTGAAGATCACACGGCTAATTCACACATTCTTTCTAATTTGGAAGAGTGGTCGGTGTACGAGATCCAGATGACTGCTATCAATGAGGTTGGAACGTCTACGGAAAGTCCTACGGCAACCGAAAGAACGAGAGAAGCTGGTCATTATACATAAAAATTCTTAGATTGAAATGATAAAGAGTATAATTAATTATATTAAATATCCATCTTTTTATTTTACAGTCCCGGCGAACGGACCAAATAACGTTACAGCTAATGCCACATCATCTACGACCGTTGTGGTGCTCTGGGGAGATATCCCGGCTAAAGATCAAAACGGTTTGATTGAGGGCTACAAAGTGTGTTTTGCGGCCATCGTACCGCCACCTCGGCCCGAACACCAGAAAGTGGAATGCCAAGCCATACCCTCTAATCAAACTCACACTATTACACTTACTGAACTTCGAAAATATGTCGTGTATCAAATTCAAGTTTTGGGATATACTAGGCTGGGTGATGGGGCTCTTAGTGACCCACCGGTTACAGTGCGAACTTTTGATGATAGTAAGTGACATTTCATTTGTATTTTTTAGCTTTTAATCTTTTAATAATAGTTAATAACAGAATTTTAAATATATTGTACAGTCAAGGAATTAAATTTGTCACCCACCTTAATTGCAAAGTCAATCTGACATTCTGCAGCAATAAGGTTGAGTTTCCTATCAATTACAATTGACTTGGCATCTCTAATGAGTCTAATGACAATGACATCTTCAAGCAGATTTTCTTTGAAATGGGTAGTAATTTAACTTCCGTGACCGTACGTAGTTAAGGACTGAATTGATAAGTTTAATTTTCTTCGATTGTGTAACTATAATAATAATAATAATATAAACAAAGTTATTGCGACGTTAAAAGATGGGCGGATGTGTAATTTATTTTAGTTTTGTATTTTTGTGTATTTAGGTGTTCAAAGTTCTTTTCTGTTAGTGATTTGTCCTTTTTATGCCTTTGTGTTGCACAGTGATAGAAGACTTGGACTTATTTCGTGTATCTGGCATCATACTTCTCGTTTTTAGTGGACTCGCAGTGGTACAGAGGTTAAAACTATCTTGATCTCTGTCCTACATATCACCGTACAACTTTGCCTCCAATCTTCCTAGAGAAAATTGGATTGTATTTTATTGCTATATTGATTTATACTTACCTATATACATATGTACTTGATACTGGCGAAATCAATTCATTGTGGAAACGCCATATCCCCGCGGTAGTAGCTGTTAAAGTCGCAGCGGGGCAAAGAAAAAAAAGTAAGGATTCATTTTAGTAAAGTACCAGAGCTCGGATAGGGTAAGCTGTTTTGAGAGTTTGCATAACATGGGCTGCATTTTTGCTACGAGCTTTACGTCACTGTTAAGACAAAAACAAGTGAATTAAAACGCAAGGAATATGATTGGTCGATTTAGCACAGCTCCATTGCAGTCTGCTCAAGTGCGAACAGTTATATTATAACTAATATTAAAGCAAACCTCTTTAGATAATGTATCCAAATGGACGTGACTGAAGTTTTTTATCTTTGATATATACTTAAAAGTCATTGTCGATCAAGTCTCTTATACATTCTTAATAGAACGGATGTTTACAAAAACAACATAACTAACATTATTGGTACATTCTATTTAGTTTAATCATAATGAATTGTCCTAATATTTATTTTCAGTGTCCAGGGTATCCATATTAATATCTACACATGAAATTAATGAATGACATAAGATTAGCTCACCCTTTCCATGCTCTGCAAAGTTCATAGCGTAGGTATTAAATGATATGTATACAGGGTGTCCTTGGAGTGTGGATCAAATCAAACAGAGACATAGAGGCGGTCATTTCCAATAATTTTAATCGATAAGACTTAAACAACCATAAAATCATTAAATCACCCCGAATAATTTCTTTTTTAAATAACTGTATCCTGTACATGTATAGGTAGACGACAATATCAAAGCATGCAGACGGGTTTTTTTAAGCTTTCATTTTGGTATTACATTATTAAACATTAATTGCAGCGTGTTTTGGTGTAGCTTTTAAATCGCAGAACTGTCACTAGGTTTTATTTTCAGTTGGAAATTTTAAAATGCGTTAAATATTTAGTTTTAGCTAGGGTTAGTTATGCGCGGTTTAGTGTTCTTATTCAAATATAGATTTATATACCAATAATTTGATAGTAATTTCAGAAGTTGCCAGCCTGACTGCGATTCATAAGTAAGGGAAGAGGTTAATTCTAAAAATATTTTCTTCTACAGTTGAAATGTATGTAATAATGAACATGTTCATCAATCCACAGCCCCTGGTACACCTTCAAATGTCTCATTTCCCGATGTTACCTCCTCGACCGCCCGCATTATATGGGACGTGCCCGAAGATCCTAACGGCGAAATACTGGCTTATAAAGTGACATATCACCTCAATGGCACTACGCAGCACGTATTCTCTAGAGAATTCTTACCTTCAGATAGGACTTTCAGGTAAACAAAAGAAACTCGCGTTCGTGTTACACTCTAGTTAAATGCTAATTCATTTAAATTATTTCCGAATATCAAATTTTATTGGTAGCAGAATTTCCATTCCCATTACGTTTCACAATCTTAATTTTTCATAGTCGTGTTTTTTCACTGGCTCGTTTTTCCCTGGCATTTTTTTTCCATTCCAGAAGTAAATTTGATAGTGTCGACGGAGCTCGGCTTTCGCGGAGCTTTTATTTCTGTATGGTTTGGCCCTTCGGGCCTGCTGCAAAACTAACATTACATAAACCTACCTTCCTTTTTCGACCTAAATATAAGTATAAGTGTAAGTAAAATACGCGATTAGAATAAATTAAGATCGGGAAAAATGAGAATGGAAATTCTGCAACCATAAAATTTCGATTTTCAGAAATTATAGGCAACACTGAAATGTAAGAACCAGTTGGTTTTCGCCGATGGTGTTGGCGAAAAAAGCGGCAGGGTCTTGAAATCAGCACAAGGAACGATTTGAAAATGTTTTGTTTTTAAGATGGTTGATACGGTTTGGTTTACAAAAATGTGACAACATAGGATTCCAAGACGTCGGGCACGACTTCGCTGATATGTGTGCAATATTGAGTTAGTATGAGATAATCGACCGATTATAATATTACTAACCTTTTTTTTTTAACGTAATATGTCATCCGTTACTTGTTTTTTTTACTAACCGTTTACCACTCTCTTTTTTTACTGAAAGAGGTTCCAAAGCTCTTTTGGTAATAAGTGTCAAAGTTGTAGGACAGGATGACGAATTGTTGCAGGGCGACGGAGCTGCAGTCAGAGCGCTACTACTCGTTCTCGGTGACGGCGCAGACGCGGCTGGGCTGGGGCGCGACGGCGCGCGCGCTGGTGCTGACGACCGTGAACCGCGCCGCGCCTGCGCCGCCCGCGCGCCCCAACGTCTCCCGCTCGCTGCTGCAGCCGCACCACATCACCTTCTCCTGGACGCCCGGCAACGACGGCTACGCGCCCCTACGGTCAGTCAGCTCCTCATCCTCTCTCGAGTAATAATGTGCCGTTCCCGGGAATATTCCTTATGTGGGAAAATTCCCGGGAATATTCTCAGGAATATTCCCACACAAAGGGAACATAGGGGAATTTTGAAAGTGTATAGGTTCACATATTGTGTGATTGAGGATTATATATCAAAACGTTATTCATTGAACTATTTACAGTCATTGAATGGTGTAACTCACTTGCGAAAGTAAATTCCCAATGTTCCCGGGAACATTCCCAATATTTCCGGGGTATATTCCCAATCTACTCAGGAATATTCCCATAATTGCTAGGAAAGTTGAATAAATATTTTTTTGCAGTGTTTTTTTATTAGCAATAACTATACAAATCATCACAGTTTCATTAAAAATCACAGTAAATCATGTACTTTGGTTTTTGCAGTACTTATTACGACATAAATACTAGGACGAATCTGTCAATTAAAGAAAGTTCGTTAAAAAAAGACTATGATAAAAAAAAACACGAGGTTTTTAGCAAGTCATTTAATTCTGCTTAGTACTTCATTATTAACTAAGTTTAATAAAAAAAAAATGTCTAATCTGTATTGCAATATTCCCCTGTTTTGGGAACATTCCTGGGAATAAAGGAATATTCCCCATAGGAAAATTCCCATTCCCGGGAATATTCCCACGGCACATCACTGCTCTCGAGTACTTAGTGGACTCGACAACATGTACATCCCTAATAGACTTCATTTAATATTGTCAATAGTATGTCTATGCGTTTATTCTTAGTATAATTCCGTTAATAATTAATAAACAAAGGTCATAATAAGCCGTGTCATTTCGCACCATTTCTAAGCGTGGCGCGTTACTTTAACATGGATTTGGATATGCCGTACAATCCTACGGTCTTAAATATTCGCAATATTATTCGAAACTTTAAAACTTCCCTAATTATTTATTATTGTGAAATAATTATTAAGAAAAAATATTTATGCGGAATTCATTTAAAAGTGCATAGGTATAAAGATGACACCAGCGCAGCGGACGCCTAATTTAATTAATTGTTTCACCTGCAGATATTATACAGTCGAACAAAAAGAGGAAGGTGGGACGTGGCAGACGATACCGGAGCGCGTGGACCCTTTCGCGACCTCGTACACGGTAGAAGGACTGAAGCCCTACACCGCCTATCAGTTCCGCATCAGAGCTACCAATGACATCGGGCCGAGTCCCTACAGCAACTCCACCGAGACCGTTCGCACGTTACCTGCCGGTAATTATTCCTTCCTTACACATTCGATTGTTTTGTCATTTTTGTCACCCGCTTTTATCCTGACTACCCGTTGCATTTTTAAGGTACTAGCTATTAAAAGACAAATGTCACCAATGTCAATCCAAATTCGATGGACCTGGTATTAACCTATTAGGAGTTCCTACGGGCAACTTTTATTTCTATTATCATACAGCGCAACCAATTGGTTAGTTCTAATAGAACCTAAGCAAATGGTAAAAGAAGAAGATGGCAACAATAGGCGTACCATTCGGCATTTACAACGATAATTTAATTTCAGCTCCGAGCAAAGCTGTTGACGCGCTACACGTGGTGCCCATAACGCCGAGCAGCGTGCGCGTGCAGTGGGCGGCGCTGGGCGAGCCGCACTGGAGCGGCGACACGCGCACGGGCGGCTACCGCGTCTACTACCAGCCGCTCACCGACTTCCCCACGCCGCTGCACCACACCATGAAGCAAGAAGTGCCTGGGATCAAGGTCACACAACTGCAGCAGCCGGAATAACTTAATCTAATTGCGATTATCTTAAATACTGACCTTTCGGGGTTGGAGCTACTATTTTATAGGTTTTCAGGGAATCATTTTTTTAAATGATTTTTATACTAAAAAAACTCGAAGTCCTAAATCCACGCCATAAGTAAACAGAGCATTTTTTGCCGGCCACCCTCCATTTATTAATTAAGGAAGGTACGCCCAACAACACATATATTGACACAATTACAACAAATTGAACCATATTATTAAAATCTGATATGCATGTAAATAATTATAGTTTAAACTTAATTTGTCTGAAGATTGAATAAGTTAAGAATAGGAAGCGTGTATGTGAACAAGCCGCGTGTCGTGTTGTAGAGCGAGGAAGTGGTGCTGAGGGATCTGGCCGTGGACCGCAACTACGAGATCAGCGTGTGCGCAGTGAACTCGCAGGGCGCGGGCCCGGGCGGCACGCCGGCCGTGGTGTGGGTGGGCGAGGCCGTGCCCACGGCGCCGCCGCGCGGCGTGCGCGCCGACCCGCTCTCGCCCACCGAGGTCGCGCTGGCCTGGCAGCCGCCGCTGCTCGCGCAACAAAACGGAGACTTGCTCGGATACAAGGTAACAATAACAAACGCTACACAATCAAATTATTACCTAGTCTAGCCATAAGTTCTGTTACTAAGGTTGAGTCAAATAAAACTAACTAATGTTTATTTTTTAATTTCAATTCGTATAAAAATTAAAAGCTCAATTAATGTACCTTGTTAAGAACAAATAATCATTCTATATATTCACCGCAATTTCTGATACGATCTTTTAGCAATCACAGCCGGGATCGATAAAATTACGCATGACTATTTGTAAATTTCACTTTTTAAAAACGCTTAAAAGTTAGTTTTTGTTAACCACGGAACTTTTTTTGTTTAATATTATAAAACTTCCTATCTCTGTGTATGTTTAGAGACCAACATTATATTTCTCAACAAGACTCAATTCCAGCTTATGAAGCAAGAGATTTGGTGTGTTTTTCGTATTACTGCAAATGGTCGTGAAATCGTAAAGTCATTTTAATGAGACATCAAGATTGACCGGTGTACAAGCGGATCTTTAGTTGCTTGAAATACATTTGTATCAGAATTTAAAGCTAAAAGTCTGTTCAATATGTCACGCAAAGTTGAACTCTCTACAAGAACTGTCACAAAAGTTGTGGCCGTTATGAGTATCATCGTCGTGCGTAAATTAAACTAATTTTCTAGTCCCGAATGGGAATACTTCAAGCTCGTACATCAAATAATTGCAATAGTTTTAGAATACCTTATTTTTATTTTTATTCTTTATAAATCAAAGTTTTGATTAATATACAGGTTTACGTAAAACTCCTTTAATTTATTTTTTAAATTGTAATAAACTTTAGTAACAGAACTTATGGCCCGACTAGGTACATCTACTTGTCATCGGTTCGCAGTAGTTCGCACTATTTCGATCCGCCGTACCTAGGGTTTGCAATTCGAATATTCGAATATTCGAATATTCGAATTATTCGCCATAAATAATATTCGAATTTGACAATATTCATTATTCGAATATAACGAATATTTCGAATAGTGCAGAAATATGTCTGTAATTATTTACCTTAGCTAAACACGCCAGGATTAATTATCCCCCACATTAACAACTCCGTGGAAATAAAAATAACTTCAGAGCTAAGAAAAACAATACATTACCTACCTATTTATCTTTATCCTTCCTTTCCAAAATCTAAAACGAACTAAATACCGTACCGTAATTGTAAAAAGGGGTAGCGAGCTAGCGATTCCGGCTACCTGCTATGGTACGTAATTATTATTAACAGAGATAAACAAAAACCCTAAAAGCTCAGTCATTTTTTAGCCGCTTAAAGATTAGGTCATGTTCTTTGAGGTGTGGTGATGGTGTGGTGTTAATAATTTTCTGTGCTGTGCTTTGATGATACTGATGATGCTGAATCGCTGACTGACATGAAAATATGTAAGTAAAGCAAATTATAATTTTAATATTAACTACGTGTCACAGTTAACTTATTATTTCGTGAAATTTTAATGCGACAGACGTGATTGTGATTCTACGTTATCCCTACATATTTATTTTTAGTATATTTATGTTAACAAAATAACTAAAAATGTATAAAATACGTGTGTCATTTTCACTCAATTACCTTGACCTTTGACTTAAGAACATCATATGTATATTTAAAGGTGCAAGTAGTATAATAGTAACAACGCAATTTTTGTTTTGCAGATTCACGCACGCTTATGTCTATGTCGATTAAGAAGAAATAATTAACAATGGACAAAAATAGCGAATTCACGGAATACAAAAAGTCTAGTGAAGATAAAAACTCTGTATTATACATTTCTCCATTAACTATTTTGTTACTTTGCTTTTAAATATATTTCCTGATAACCTTCTTAAAACTAACGGTAAATGATTAAAAATTTCAATGCTCATATTAACTATATTTCTTTTATACATGTCTTTACGACAAGGCGGTTTGTACAAAAGGAACATGATATGCGTTCTTGTCTGCCTCTGTATGACTTCACTGCGTTTTTTAAAGTATTCAGGGTGCGACTTGACAAAAACACACACGTCTCTAATATACAAACATGGTAGTGGCAATATCCTTAATTTTCTAAATAACGGGACACATGTCTCATCCATCCAAGCATTACTTAAAATTCTTATGCATTTTTTTTGAATTTTGTATAATGTTTTTTTTTGAATAATGTAACTGTGTGCTGTGATTGGTTTATCAAACTGTTTATTTTAACTCAAAAGTTGTTATTATCCAAATGAATATTGTTTAATTTGTAGAAGACACCATAAATGTTATTTTTTAATTGTATGATCATTATATTTTAATTTTACATCCCGTATTTTACAATTACACAACTTAGACTCATTATTTCGTTTTATTTTCAAAAATATTCGAATTATTCGAAATATTCGAATATTCGAATATTGAAAATGTTAGTATTCGTATTATTCGAATACTAAAATTGGACGAATATTGCAAACCCTAGCCGTACCTGAGGAACGATTTTTTCATCACACTTGCTCGTAAATGGTGTTATTCCATGCCTGTATACAGAAGGACAATGGCCTAAATTGTTCCCGCGGGAATTATAATAATAATAATAATAAAGTCATTTATTTCAGGCAAGGGTACCCATACATCATAATAATTTACAAAAAGTGATTAAAAATAACACAGTAAATTAAAATTAAATACATTAAAATAATACATTAAAATAACACATAAGACATATTTAAACAACATCACTAACCGGCAATTATTTTTTGTTGGGCTCGCTGTGCACCTTTAGCCAATGTCGAAGCATCCGGCAGTCCAGGCGATCGGACAGGGTACAGAGAATCCCGTTACTGGACGACCGAATGCGATCTCGAAATGATGCTATGCGTGACCTTATGATGGCGAAGAAATCGGGAACGCCAGCCTCCGCAAACATACTCGACGCACTGCAATAACGTGGCAGTTTCATCAAGGTGCGAAACGCATCATTGTACTGCACTCTGATGGTACTTATGGCGCGTCTCGTGTAATTGACCCATAACTGACATGTATATAGGCATTGACAGAATGCTCTAAATAATGTCAGCTTAACAGGGTCATTACATCGCGCGAACCTTCTCGCAAGCATGTTGCTTCTGACGGCTGTGGCTCGGCGTTCACGTTCTATGTCCAGATCGTCTTGGAGATTCTCTGTCAAAATGGCGAGTTTGTCATCCCTAGGGAGTAATGACTTTCTTTTTAAAATTTGCAACTCTTTCGTACATCATTTCTGACTAAGGAGGTTTAATTTTCAGCCAAAAAATAAATCGGTTTCTAATTTCATCTTTAAAAATTAGCTATAGACTAACTTACATTACACAAAACCTATACGCTTCATTAAACTTCATTATTTTTATACCTATTTCAAGTTTATATCAACATTTATCATTAATTTTAGTAATTATACATTTTTATCAAATTGGCTAAATCTGGCTCGAATCCAGGTCGAAACTAAACGCAGTTATTATCTGTGGTAGAGGCCACAAAAAAAATATCGTTTCCATTTACGTTCCCGTTCGTCAAAAGTTATTTCTTTATATTTTGCAGAGTTAAAGTGTTTTCTCTTTGTTTTTTTTCCTTGCAAATGTGATGAAAACCATTGTGTGTATCACAGGCAGTAAGGGTATTACTAACTCGAGTCATTAAAAGCCCTCCGCCTTCGGCGTCGGGCTTCTAACACTCTCGTTAGTAATTCCCTTCTAACTACCCTTGATGCACAATGTACTATTTCACGCCTGCCCGAAAAATGGAGTTTAATGTTTTCAGGGTTGATGTATCTACGATTATTTATTCCACCATGAGTCTTCTAATTATTACAATATAGGTAATCATTCGAAAGGTCTTAATGTAAACCATCTCAAATAAAATAAATATGTAAAAATAAACTGGTTTAATAACAATATCGAAAAATGCAGTTGAATTTTTAAAGCTTGATTTTCATTTATATTTTAATTTTGATTTTTTGCTGGAATTGTTATGTTGGTGCGAGGATACGTTGGTTTATTAGTCACCAACTGATTCTGAGTGCGACCGATAAAAGAGTCAAATGAATTCACCACGAAATGGGTGTAATTAAATTAAAATGATTTATTATCAGATAATTAAAGTCCAAATTTTGTTAGTAACAATTAAACTTATGCCATTTTCAAATATGACATTTTCACACCACAACCGTAGTTAAATAATATATAACATCGTCCTTATTTATTTTAGCAATTTTTATGTTTAATGAGATAAATATTAACAAAGATCATATTTTTTTTTATATTTTGTCCACTGGTGAGCGTTACACACAAACGTGCTCAGGTATTTTGTAATGATTTATCTTTAATGCAATCATGTACCTAACAACTTTTCCATCCTTAATGAATAAAGAAGTATGAATAAACATGAAATAATTTTATGATATCCTGGCACTTACGATGTTTTTTGGTGTATAAGTATTTAAATTGTACATCCTTTCAACTCTCTTAATTGCTTTATCTACGCACATATCGTAAGTCCTCTTTTATGCGTTCAAAACCCGTAGGAAATGACCAGCATTATTGCAACTAATTTTACTATGAAAAGTTTCTTGTCTGTGGTAGTAGGTAAAATTTGTACTGTAATGGTTATAACAGTATAGATTTTGGTAAGGTTATGAGTTTCAAATTTGGAACATGTTCCAAAATTAACACAATTTAAATAGGTCCAATTCTAGTATCAATTGGAACGTCAACTCGGTATATTTTTTAGTACAATATCGTGGGATATTTGAATTTTGAACGACATGAGAATAGGGACTTTATTAGTATGTATATCATATGATTTAAAAAAAAAAACCATTCATATTTGTGACACATGACAGGTTTCTTTTGCCGCCATTTTTGTTGTCAATTTGTCGTATCGTAAGTCGTAAATTGATTTCATTAAATTCATTTCTTTGTAGAGTTTATTGTGCCACTTGAAAATTCTGCTTATCCAAGTAGACATCAATTGATTAACATTGATTAAATTTAACATCGTTTGGTGAAATTGGTAGGTACTTAGATATGTTACAGGTAGCGCTGGTAGCAATGCAGGTCATTTGCCTTTCGGCTTCTGAACCCATCTTAGAGTACTTATAATATGTGTGTAGATAAAGTATTCATTACGCAACCGTCACGTAAACTACTATTGTAAATATATGACGCCTGTTCGAATATGAACGTTCGCGCGTTCGGTCGCATCCGTAAATTGCATAACGTACATATTATTATTCTACGAACTTTATCACTCGATCAGATCTTTTACTTGATGACGGAGTCTCCCGAGGAGCCAGAGCCGGGTCGCCGGGCCGAAGAGGAGATAGAGGTGGTCCCCGCCAGCGCCACCTCGCACTCGCTCGTGTTCCTCGACAAATTCACGCAGTACCGCATTCAGGTAACTAGACATTACATTACTTAAAAATCCTTAATATTAGCTATTAAGTATTGCACCTGCATGGTACAGTAGCGACATCAGTAGACATCATCATGACCCATTTACGAATAAATTGTATGAATGAAAAACATAATTGGATTTACGCCATAGCGCTGCAGTACCGCCAAGTCAGAAAGGGACTTAAGTCCGTCCGTACTTCTTTTCGTACGGCAGCCATTACACAGTCAATCCGACCGTGACGCGACCGAGGTCGCGAAGGCAGATCTCAAAAAATCTAGATCATATGTGATTCGATGCGGCATTCCGTGAATCTGGATCGAGGTCAACTGATCACAATCACGGATCGTGATCTAGACTGATCGTTTAGTGGCTACCTTATAGCAACGTACACTAGATCTCGATCGCGACTCATGTTCCAGTGTTACGCGATCGCAATCAGGATCACAGATCGAAATTGACCGTGTACTACCGGAGCTGTAAGCTTGTACGTTAATTGAAATGTTGCGCAGGTTTTGGCGTTCAACCCCGCGGGCGACGGGCCGCGGTCGACGGCGGTGGCCGTGCGCACGCAGCAGGGCCTGCCGTCGGCGCCGCGCAACATCACCTTCAGCGACATCACCATGAACAGCCTCGTGGTGTCGTGGGAGGCGCCGCGCCGCCGCAACGGGCTCGTGCACTCCTACCTCGTCACCTACGAGACCATCGAACAGGACGAGCGTGAGTGCCCGCTCTGACTAAATATAAATGCGCCTTAAGAGCCTTATTTACGGTTAAACGCCTGAAATTATTGACGTGAATTAGTGCACCGTTATTTTATTATACTTTATATCCAGGAAAAAAATAGTGTTCCTGAGGGAATATCGGTAAATAACTTACACGAGAACGGAGTTGCAGGCAAAGGCTAGTAACTAATATTTACTTATAATTATATATTTTTGAATCCTTTTTATAACCTTAAATACACCCCAGCCATGGTATTTTAGCTTTACTTGTACAAAATTCTTGTAGAAACAGCATCACTGTTAACTAACCATTGACTGTGTTGCTGATGTTACTGACAATAGTGTCAGCTCTTACATAATACTTTTTTTCAGTACAGTCACTTCAAGTTGGGCGATCAATTAATTTTGACGACATGGTTGGGATGAAAAGTAATATTTAATTTAAAATTGAGGTAGTTATAGTTTAATTTTCAACTGTAATTTACAAAAGATATATTCAGGGTTACTTGACAACAAAAAAAATAGGAGAAAAGTGAAGATTTGCAATCACAGCACACTTGGAAGATCATCACAGGGTGTCAATTTTCTCGATTTTTGTTTCAGTAGTTATTATTTTTTAAATACTTCACTGATATTTTTTTCTCATTTTTTCACCGTTTGCTCTATTTTCCCCTTTCAGCTTGACGTTGATTTTTGGGACACTCTGTATAAGCAGCTTTTAGAGACACTTTTCCAGAGTTCGTATCCATTCAAATTGTCTGGCACCAATGAAAAAGGGATGATGACTTCTTAGTTTGCCTACAATTACTAACGGACTGGCAAAAGCTTAGTAAAATAAAACAAGCCACGGCAGAAAAACATGTAATGTTGTGACTGCTTGGTGGTTGTTATGTTATAGTAGTTTATGCAACAGTTGTATAAAAGAGGTCAAAGTGGCGTGTGTCACTGTCACGGTGTGAGCCGAAGGCGAACTACGTAAAGGAAGACGCCATGTGTGTTTTGACTTATTGTTAGTTACATACCGTTGCAATACTTTTTATACGACTAGGTTTCAAATAAAATGCAAAAATAAAATAAACGCGATATTTACTCGACAATAATATTGGTATAGTAGAAACTATTTAAAATCACCATTTTCACTTGAGAACTTACCTGCGATTAATGGCATTGTTATCTTTTGTTAAACTCAACCGCTAATAACTTGTAGAAAATTAAAGGCATTAATAACAAAAGATGGAATATTAATTACAACTTTACATACTTGAGAATCAGGTTCAAATTGGAATAGGATAGGACACACTTCACATAGAACGTTTTGGACATGACATATAATAAGGACCACCGGGTGTAGCATTTAGCAAGTGTTAGTCATTTCTAAAAGGTTCTATGTCAATTGTGAGTGAGTTCGTAATTTCCAATTTGAACCTTATTCTTAAGACGGTAAAATTCTAATTCATATTCCATCTTTTGTTATTAATGCATTTCATTTTGTACAGGTAATTAGAGGTTGGATTTAACAAAAGATAACAATGCCATTCATCGCAGGTAAGTTCTCAAGTGAAAATGGTGATTTTAAATAGTTTGTACTATACCTAACTAATACGAACGGACCACTGAACAAAAAACGAGCAGGAAACATTAAAAAAATATATATCGATGGTTAACTTTTTTTTAAATTGACGTTTACTTGCCAGGTTTTATATTTAAGAAAGTTTTTCATAAGTTGACAGTGATACAATTATGTCAAAATTTTAAACGAAAACTTTGAATTCTTCGATTGTTAAGTTGGTATCAATGTATTATGTGGTAAAGTTTCTGTTTACTACCTTGTACTTTATTATAGGTTTAGTAAGCTTTGGCAGCTAGGCATGTCGTTTTGGTTAAAAAATGCACATGTGCTGTTATGGGGCATGGACTACATACTTTTGTACGGATTTTACTGCAGACATATTATGCATGTTCTTATATTAGTGTTCGTGATAATATAAATGACAGATAAAAGTACAGGTGTAGGAAAATGTATTTATGGTACATTATATAGTGGGAAGAGCGGGGTTGCTGGACTCGAAAACTAGAAGGCCTCACAGCAACAATAGCAACTATTATAAATATTTGCACGTCTTAAAGGTGCTATCCCACCGCTGCGTAAAATATGGTGTCGTTGCGTAAACAAAAGACGGGGTCATAGTAACAACATGGCGCCGTTTTTGACGCACCATTACGCAGCGGTGCGGTCGCACCTTAATGCGGCAAAGCATGCTGAAAATGTTCCTATTAATCGTAACAGATGTATATATGCCATGTTTTAAGCCAATAAGTATCTGATTCCGGGTCACCGTCGACTCCGCCTCTAACTCATACGCGTCCGGCGACCGCTCGCTTCCTGGCCTCCGCTGTAAGCGGGCAGGGCACTACTGCTAGTACCTAATGCAGTATCTGTGGGGGGCGGGCAGGGTTCAGCAAGCAAGTGAAGCAGAAGGTGTCGGAGCGGCGGCTGCTGGTGGGCGGGCTGGAGGAGGAGGTGGAGTACTCGTTCAGCGTGCGCGGCGTGACCGTGGGCGCGGGCCCGGCGGGCGAGGCGCGCGCGCGCACGGGCCCGCAGCCCGGCTCGCCCGCCACGCCCCGCGCGCTCGCGCTCGCGCCGCTGCCCGCCGCGCTGCACCTCGCCTGGGCCAACGCCGCCTCCGGCCGCGGCCCGCTGCTCGGGTACTACATCGAGGCCAAGAAGAAAGGTACAAACCGCTGTGTAGGGGCAACACCTTCACCTTTGTATCACCCGCGTTCTAACGTGGACGATCGAGGTCATATCGACACGAACCACTTTATTACGATACCGTGCGACCAAAGTTCACGAGATGGTCCGTGTCCGGCGACCGTCTAAATTGGCAGGTCCGAGTATACCTGGCTGGTGTTTACGGCCCTCTCATAATTGTTGCCCTTTTATTCGTCCGAGAACGCCATGACCGCCAGCCACCGTTGCGCAATGGAACGATTACTACTATACATTTGTTATTCAAACTTCAAAACGCAGCCCACGCGACGGCGAAGGTGTGTGCGAGCGAGAGAAGCGCGATGCAAATACGAATACATAAAATTTAATTTAGCGATGCACTTCTGTCTCTCCGAGGCCGACGGCGTCGCGTCGACTGCGTTATCATGTGTTACTGAACGTTTATATATGGTTCAATGTTTGACGCAGCCAAGGAAACCTGGCAGGCCTGTAAGTTAACTAGCGTTAATGTAAAGCACATTAGATCTCATTTATTTCGGTAAACTGATTTTCGCTTTAACTGTTCAATAAGATTATTAAACCCGTTAATTACACGTTACAGATGAATCAAGATGGGAAACGATTACCAAAACTAATAACGGCATGTTAGAAGAATTCACTATATCCTATCAAAGTTTGCTGCCCTCCACGGCGTATAATTTCCGAGTGATAGCGTACAACATGTACGGGATCAGTAACCCCGCGTACAACGAGAAAGTGATCGTGACGCCGTCTAAGTTGTACCTAGAGTACGGCTACTTGCAGTACCGGCCCTTCTACCGCCGCACGTGGTTCATGGTCGCGCTGGCGGCCGCCTCCGTCATCATCATCATCATGGTCATCGCCATACTCTGCGTCAAGAGCAAGAGCTACAAATACAAAAGTAAGGACTATCATAACCTGATAAGTACCCACAACACGGTCTTTGACTAGCAACTACTTGTGATGTGTCCATTGTAGCGATGATTGTCTGTAAAATGAAATTTCTTACTAGGTCAATCTAGAATAAGCATTTAAATTACTAAATGCTGTTGCAAGGTTCCATGAACGTTGCAATAAATAGTATAATTATGTTTCAAGTTTTAAGTTTTATCTCTGTGCCTTCTTTTTCTGTGCACCTACTATGTAAATTTCTGTTTGATTATTTGGTCGGCTGGTAGAGAATGCCATTAGTCATAAGGTCCGCCATTTGTACTTATTTCCGTGCAATAAAGATTAAATAAATAAATGAATGTTTTACCTATTTAGCAAAAGTTAAAGAAACAATAGTACATTGTGCATCAAGGGTAGTATGAAGGGAATTACTAACGAGAGTGTTAGAAGCCCGACGCCGAAGGCGGAGGGCTTTTAATGACTCGAGTTAGTAATACCCTTACTGCCTGTGATACACACAATGGTTTTCATCACATTTGCGAGGAAAAAAAACAAAGAGAAAACACTTTAACTCTGCAAAATATAAAGAAATAACTTTTGACCAACGGGAACGTAAATGGAAACGATATTTTTTTGTGACCTCTACCACAGATAATAACTGCGTTTAGTTTCGACCTGGATTCGAGCCAGATTTAGCCAATTTGATAAAAATGTATAATTACTAAAATTAATGATAAATGTTGTGATATAAACTTGAAATAGGTATAAAAATAATGAAGTTTAATGAAGCGTATAGGTTTTGTGTAATGTAAGTTAGTCTATAGCTAATTTTTAAAGATGAAATTAGAAACCGATTAAATTTTTGGCTGAAAATTAAACCTCCTTAGTCAGAAATGATGTACGAAAGAGTTGCAAATTTTAAAAAGAAAGTCATTACTCCCTAGGGATGACAAACTCGCCATAATTCCCGCGGGAACAATTTAGGCCATTGTCCTTCTGTATACAGGCATGGAATAACACCATTTACGAGCAAGTGTGATGAAATAGTACATTATGATACAAGTGTGCTAAGTTGACCATTGTATACAAGGCGCTATTGTGTGCGCACGAGCGGAAGCGAGTGCGCCACAAGAAAGCCGCGTATATTATGGTCACAGGCACACGTGTTACATACGACGTTTTTCAACACACTTACGAAAAAAAACAAGACTTCATTTAGTCAAATTTTAATTAATTATTAAAACAGTTGGTAAAATTACAATTTCTTCATTTTCTTTACTTAAAGAAGACATTTTCGTTAATATTAAACTTCACAATAATTAATCCAAACTATCTTCGTCACAGCCGTCAATTATTTACGAAAAATGGCGGCTGGCGCGTTGTTTTTTTTTCTTGCCGCGATACCGATGCGCGCGCAAGGCTAAGGCGCGAACGAGATCGGCCAATAGCCAAATTTAAAATGTAATAATTCATGTTTAAAATACAAATTACAGAAAAATTTAAATGATTTTAATGAAATTGAGTTATTTTTTAGTAATAAAGCTGATTTCACCAATTTATTGAAATAAATATGTAGATAATGTTATTTGCCGCATAAAAACTGTTTGTTGCTAAGAAAAAAAAAAGGTATAACCCGACTAAATTATATCGCTTCTTCTTCGTACTTACAACTTGGTACTAGGCTACAAATGTAAATTGTTTGGGTTAATAAACTAAAGGCACTTGTGCGTAATATACTGAAAAAGCACGCGTGTTTAATATCTAGGTTTATGAGCCAAAAATCGGTGGAATAAAAAGGTCGTTTTGAGCAAGTGTGTTGAAAATATAATTAATACTCGTTTATATAAATCTTAGATTGACTCAGGTATAACATGTCTTGCTATTCGTACTATAAGCATACTTGGGCCGCATCGGTAGTGCCTCCTGGGGAAGATATTTTTTCTTGAATTGAATCCAAATGTGTTCAGTGGTCGATGTGTATGCAAGGTTAGTTTGTAATAATGCGCGTTGTTGTGGATCAGAAGAAGCGCAGAAGAGCTTGGAAGAGTCGCTGGCGGGGTCGACGGAGGAGCGCGGGTCGCTGGCGCTGGAGCTGTACCGGCCGCGGCAGGGCTCGGCCGCCAGCGCGGGCGCCGGCACGCTGCGGCGCGGCGCCGCGCCCGGCAAGCCGCCGCCGCGCCCGGCGCCCGCCTCCGTGGCCTACCACAGCGACGAGGAGAGCCTGCGCGCCTACGACGACCATCCCGACGACTCCTCGCTCACCGAGAAGCCCTCCGAGATCTCCTCCTCCGACTCCCAGGTGATCACCATCAAAATTAGCGTCGTCTGAACAACCACGCCAAAACACTAACTGTACCTTTATTTTTGCCCCGCAATGGACCGTGATGGTAAATATGACCGACTATTGCTAATGTTATTTTCGTCACGCTTTTATACGGTACGGCACTGTTAATAGTAGGTTCGCAATCGCGGTGTACTGTCCTACGAGTGCATCGTTCGTATCACCAGTGTTTAATTATTTTAAGTAGATTTTGTATCTATTCCTAGTTTTAATTACGATACTATCTTTCGTTATTGCTATTTAGGTATTGATCTAAAATAGTATCTCCATGTTAACAACATGTTTGTAGATATCAATAACTTACAGATGAGTTTTAATTTGTAAATATAAAATGTAATTCTGTACAACTAATTAATTCGCATCGCGCCTTGCAAACTACTTTCGAATGGCTTTAAAACACAAATAAGCGAAATAGAACGATGATGTTTATATTCCACTTATTCGTATTTTAAAGAGCTTCGAGCTTCATGAACGGTTTAAGTCGGTACTACCACATTATTTTGAGACGGTGAGGCTCTATGCGTCCATGAGACTTAGTAATGTTCTTGTATACGCGATGGGCACGAGAATGATGTTAATAAAGTTTTTTTGAACGCAGAACTCTGAGAGTGACAACGAGAGCGTACGCTCGGAGCCACACTCGTTCGTGAACCACTACGCGAACGTGAACGATACGCTGCGGCAGTCGTGGAAGCGGCAGCGGCCCGTACGCAACTACTCTAGCTACACGGACTCGGAGCCCGAGGGCAGCGGCGTCGTCAGCCTCAACGGCGGCCAAATCGTCATGAACAACATGGCGCGCTCGAGGGCGCCGCTGCCCGGGTTCTCCTCCTTCGTGTGACGCGCCGGCCCCGCGCCATGTGCGCGCGCATGCGACACGATCACTGCCCATTCCGTTGCTTTATTAGGTACTTACTCTAACTTACTAGTAGTATACACTATGTACATATCATAATACAATATGCTTTACGAACGATAAGTATTCAAATAAAATTGTTAATACTAGATTTACTCAGATCGAGATGTTTGTTACATCTTTATATGTATTACTTAAATTGAAAAGATGACCAATGTTATATTAATAGCAAAATTAACATATATATGTAAGTATTGAAATTATTTCTAATCGTTGTAAGAAGGCTGGGCGCCTAGACATGATCCATATCGATTTTCGAAAACAGATAAAATGTATGAAATTGACATAAATAAGCGGTCAACATTTTAAATCGTCAAGCGTACGCTGATCCATATTGTCAGTGTTTGGAAATTGCCAACGTAAGCGTGCATCCTGCCTAGGCCTCAGGTAAGAGAGTTCCGCTGCATTGCAAGAAAGACCCACTATCCACCTTTCCGGTTGGCCTGCTACGATACGTTAAAAAGGACATTTACAGTAAAAAGTGTTATTGTATTTCTGTGATGGAATGTTATTGTACTTCTTATGATAGTGTACTTTAGAACTGCTAGTGTAATCATAATTTAACTAACATTGCAATTTTCATTTTTATACAGCATCTTAGACATTTAGGTAACGAGTCATTACTAATGACTTAATTAAAGGCAACTTAAGTTCCGCTTGTTTAAATTCGCAAATATTCTAGGTAACTGCCATAGATACTAATTCTTTTACTCAAACCCTATTGCACCTTACACTATACTTTTTTAACGTATATCATAGGTGTAATACTATTATAATAAATGAGCTAGAGACTAGAGACTTGTAAGCCATATTTATCTAAAACGGAGCTATAATGGAATCCATGAGGTTCAATATACAAGTTGCAATATGCAATGCTGATGCCGAAAGGGTAGTGCTGTTCGTAACGTTTAAAAAAGAACGAAATTTGTTAAAATAATTTGTCAATGATCATAATCTATATATAAATGAAGAAACTGACTGATAATCGCTTAGTCGAACGAACCGCTGGACTTGAAATATGGAGGGAATATTCCTTGGATATCCTAAGGGACGGGAAACAAATTCTACGCGCATGAAGTTGAAGAAGCAATGTAGTTTCTATAATCTAAAATGTCCGATGGAAATGGGAATGTCAAATACTTGCTTCACTTACTAGGCCGTTAAATTATGGATTTTATTATAGTTTTGTCTTATTCTCAGGATTACGTTGAAACACGGAACACGGAGTTTATTATACCGTGTGTTGAACAATTATATCAAAAATCTGCCCAATCGATCGTTTGTTGGTTCGAGAAAAAGAAGGTGCGAATATTGTTATTACAAGGAATATCCGTTGATATTAATTTTTGTTGGCAGCTACATCATACGAGCCGAGCATTTTGTAATTACTGGCAGCTACATATTGTTCGTTGGTCGCAATTGGCTTTAGTAATTATTTAATAAATATATTACGCGATCGAAATAACGCAAACAGTATTTGGTGATGTATGTTATTTTAATTGTTTAAGGTAAAGTACGAGACATAATTTATGTTAATTTGTTAACGGTTTTGTATGGAGCAAAGAAATCGACTGATAATTTTAGAGTTAAACTCCGATTTTTGTAAATAAAAATAGTATTACTTATACAAAACTAAGGCAGGATGCATTTAAGAACAAGCTTAATCAACTAGGCACAACTATATTAAATTAACTGTGATCTATTGTAATATAGTTTTCAATAAAAAGCCTTTTTGACTATTTCGACGTAGGCATGTAAATTAGTTGTTATATTATGTAGGAAGAAGCGAGCGTGAAACTCAATAATTATGGCAGAATATTAGTGATACATAATTAAACCTTAAATAGGACGCACTTGTATATTTCTTTTATACTTACTTATTTTACATTTGAGAGTAGTTTTATTTTAAGAATGTAAATGCCATTTTTGGCTTTGTGCCAGCTTTATTAATTAAAGTCAGTGACTGGATATATTTTGTAAAAACTAGAATCTGAGTCTTGAGTCTGACAGCCGAATACTCAAGCCCTAAATCGAAATATTACAGTAATGAAGCAACGAAAATATAAAGAAAAGATTATTGGAAATCCTAAAAAGTGTGTCCAAGTGTTCCATACTTACTGAAATTCACTTAAGTCAAAGTCTGTGTCATTTTTACGTAATTAGGTCTTTTCCGAATAAAACTCGAATGAGTTTTAAAAAGTTCTGTATGAAAAGTCAAAAATGTTAGGTACGTTTTAAAATTTCATTTTGTTGGGAGTCAGAGTACCGGTATTGACAAATATATTTGTGTGGTGTGCACGAGCATTTCTTCCTGTTCCCATAGTGCAGTCAAAAGAACTAATATTTATACGCCCATGTAAAATATATGTAAACATAGATCTTATTATCAGTGGCATAAGGGCGTGTAGTTATTATTGAAAAAAGTATTACTTATAATGTTTCTTTCCACGCGGTATAAAGCCGAAGCATGAAGTCCTTTTATACGATACCTATTTGCTAGTATCTGCACTGGGAATATTCGGACCCCCCATTTATTTGAGTATTAAGAATTAATGTTTAAAACTTTTCCGTACGGAGCCCTAATAACTCTCAACACTTTTTTTTTAAACTTTTTCTACTAATTGTTAGTACAAACCTAGAGCTTAATTTAGGACTAAGACAATTTGTGAGAAATTGTCCTCTGATATTTTTGCTTCCATCCGGTAATTCATAAATAGCTCTACGAAAGATAAATAACTGACTTATTTCAAGGTGATATTTATTTAAGAAACTAATAATAAAAATAAATAATGCATCAATTATAATACCACGTATATTCACCTAGTCCCCAACTAAACTTAAGGCTTGTACAAGATGACTATTGAATTTTAACATATTTATATACAGAAATACATAGAAAACATCAAGACTGGGGAACAAATAATCGCGCTCTTCACAAAAATATTTGCTCGTACCGGGAATCTAACCCAGGACCGCTAGCTTTATAAACGTAACTCACAAATCCCCATCATCACTGTAGATGTTAATACACAAACTGACGTCATTTTAAACCAGTCTGTTACTTTTTGCTTATCTTGTAGGTCTTATGAAAAGTAAATTATGAAAGGTTATAGGGTTAAGGTAAATATCCGAGACCGATCTATACACATGAGAGTTCTGTCCACATTATTTTGATTTCTAGGCCACCATAGTACTATGTCAAAGTTCAAAGCAACGTCATAAAACTCTGTGTAGTAATGAAAATAGTGAACAGTAGCCATATAACAAAGAATTGACTTGAATCAAATGTCGACTGTAGACTACACGATGCTGAATTGTTTGTTCTGTATTATGTCATAAAATCGGTGCCATTATTTGGGCAATGAAACCCTCAATAAAACTTTAATATTTGACATTTATGGTGTAACATAATGTGTTTTTATTTCCTTTTTTTGTCTTATCGTCTTCATTTTCATCGTGACTGAGAGCCAGAGAACGACAAGTAAGATGATGTAATGGTAAGTGATCACCCCCACCCATAAACACCCGCAACACAAAAGGAAATACCTAAACAAACGGAGTATAATTAAGTTTGTAAAAGTAGGCAAGTCCGGTTCATTAGGTATCTTTAGTTGCCCGAAGCGCAAACCGCCCAGAAACAGAGGCCATGCACTGTGTGGAATAACGCAGTGTGACCACCAGTCAGTATAGCGCTGCCCTGGCCTTTGTGAAAAGAGTAGTGTCTGTAAAGTTTTTCGGGAATAAGTAAGCGGGATCTAAGTCCCAGACATTTAGAAAAAAAAAAATGCTTACTCTCTGCTTCCATTTCTATCGCGTATATTTGTAATAATTACAAAAAAAGAAAATATAATAATTATCATAAGTGTGACATAAGAGAAAAGTGGGAACTTGACCCCGCTGGTCTAGCTAAATTAAGCAAAGGTAATGCGTGGATAAAAAAAAAACACCTTGAATGTTATAAGATAAGTATGTACTTGTCCAAAATTATCAGTTACAAATTAAAATAGCTTTTCACATGCTGCAAACCAATCCTTAGGTGCATACTTAGCACTATTTTGCCATTGCTTGAGAATATGAAACACAGCTGCATCGAGAATGGAGAATTCGCTTTTATAAATCCATTTCTTGGATTGGGAGAATATTGTTTTGGTTATAGCATCCTTGTTCTTTTCAGATGATCTTTCCAGTATATGGCAGATGTCCAGAAGATTGTCCATATTATAATCTTCATAATCATAAGGAATGACAGATGGATAGGCAAGTGACAAAAATCGTAGTATGTTAACGTTTCCAACAATGGGTACTTCCAAAGATGATAATTTTAACTCCGGGTCAGCCAAAACTAAAACAAAATTTAAGATAATTTTTTTTTTGCAAACTTATGTAAAAAAGTTGTAGGTTCTACAATTAACCAATCGTTTGTTTCAAACTTTCGCGACGTTCACACATACTGTTATAAATCTAAAACGGGACTTAATCGCGTAAAAATATTATATGTATATACCTCGACGTTCCGATCGTGTTGAAACGGTCGTGGTTACGACTCGTCCTCGTGTGCTCGTGACCACGACCAGATTTTTCGCGGTTAAGTCCCGTTTTAGATTTATAACAGTATACAATTAACTAAAACCACAAACTTTCATTGAGCGTGGGTTTCAATTACAAATAGTTTAGTAATATTGATGCAAGCTTGCTCTTCAGTCTTCTGTAATACTACTAAGTGTGTTTAGAGTATCGAGGACAAATTCAGGAGCTCGCTGGCGTGTTTTTCACTTTGTGCATCATGCAGGAGAAAGTTGATTCTTCATGTTGCTTTTTCCAAGTTCGTTGTTTTGGATTTAACCTTTTAAACGCCACGGTCGATTGCTATTTTACGTGCCCGTGACGCCACGGACGTCATATGCCGCAACAAAATATATGAAGGTTAGAACAACTCGCTGACAGTCTGGCGTCCACGGCACAAAAATCTGCCGACGTGAATTGCCGTCTTTGGCGTTCAAAAGGTTAAGAACACTAACTTCCTCTTGGTTATCTTTACTTATAGGTTCTAGTTTTTTATCTACAGTATTTGATAGGGATATGGTTTGCCTTTGCATCTCTTCTTTGATTTCTTTGATTAGGATTTGCATTTTTTCATTCATTGTTGAATGTGTCACTGATTTTCCTAATATGTATATTCATGCCAAATTACAGCTTTCTAGTACTAACAATGTCTGAGATAGGTTGCGGGTGCACAGTACAGATGGATAGACATGGAGAAACTATAAGGGTTCCTAGTTTGACTACGGAACCCTAAAAATCATGTGAAGACAATTATTATTTGGTTTCTAATTGGAAACCAATTGCCAATTGGCAAAATATAACTGCAATTGACCTTATGTCAATTGTTCCGTAGGCACATGTAAGGAAACCTAGCACACAAACCAACATGTTTTGTATGTATAAAAAACAACTTACCATTTTTGAATATCAGCCTTATATTGATTCTTGAGTTATTATCTGAGTTAGGAAAAGTTTTAACAAAAGCTTTTACTTTTAGTACCTTCTCCCTAGGTACAGAAGAATGAATATGCCAAGAAACATTTACTTGATGAGCAGATTCTTTAATAATTTTTCTTAGAAACCATGGTAAACAGTCTGGGCCGTATACTAAGACAATTTCTTCTTGAATTCCAATCTACAACAAAAACAAACTTTTACCTATTAATAACATTCCTAAAAATAAAATTGTATTTAATTTTAACTTATTCATTTGTTTACTAATTTAAAAATAACTTCTCATGTTTCAGCCAATACAAAGGAGTATACCTAAAAATAAGTTGCATCTCTTTAAAAAATGCTATATGCTTGCTTACTCTATGTTCATTTGTACTATAAGTTTTACTTCCATACAAATCCATTTGAGTTCTTGACACTGAAATTCACTGAATCCTTAATCATGTTTGACTGAAGTTTTGTACTTACTAATGGGGCCTTCTTACTGGTGCGTCTGTCTGTAGTGCTCTCCACTCTACAGAATGAGCTAATTGTTTTAATTCTATCATAAAGTAAGTCCAACTTCTTTAAAAGCAGATCTTGTCTCACTTCTAAGTCGGTCATTTCTGCACCTGGCATCTGTAATACAGAGATATGAATTTATAACAGAATATTTGGGTAAATATATTTTAAAATGATACTAATGGGAAAGAAACTTCCTGACTTGGACAGTCTCCCACTTCTCGTCTTGATGGAAGGCATCAATCTGATCTTGTTTTTCATACACACCTTAGCCCACATTAACTCCAAAGTAAAAAAAATGCTGAGCCAGTGTCCGATTCACTGCCACGAAGACATACTCACTACTTGTTTATTGTTGTTACTGTTTTCAATTGTTTATTTTTCTGTGTGTCTAGTGTGTGTAGTGAATAAATGTATTTCTCTTTTCTTTCTTCTTTCTTTAAAAACCTATTTTTGCCAGTATTTTTTTTATGTAAGTATTGAAATAACTATGGCGATATTGCTGGTGGATTGTGCAGAAAAGGAGCGGCCGGATATAAATTTTAAAATTTCATCCGCAGATAATATAAAAGTATGGGGTATATACCGGAGGATATTTTCAGTACGTTTTTGTAAAGAAACGTTTTATCTGACAAATCCATCAGCCTAAAATTCCCGGCATCCTTACCGTGTTAAATATTTGATTGTACCCATAAATAACAATTTGCTAATTTAAACTATCAAATAACCTCTAGATGAAATAAAAGCTTATTTATAGGTACGTTTTAAAATATACACCATCCCGATATTAGCATTAAAATATTACTAATGAAATAAACCTTTAGAAACTTGATAACCTGGTTTCTAACATTGATATTAATCTCTTCATGCGACTCTCTCGGGGTACCAGAATTGTAGATACTTTTCAAATGGTACATGCACTTCGATAGCGTTATATCACTATCATGATCAATAATATTTCTCATATAATACATTGTAAGAGAGTAATAAATACCTAAAATAATCGATTTCTGAGCACAAGCAATCTAAAGCAAAATTCACCCGGTCGGACCACAGATTATTAAGGTATGTCTAAAAGATTAAAGAGTGACCATGAGTGACCCTTTTTGACATTTTCAAGCAATGTTGCCAACCAGGGCCTATAATTACACCAAAACCATAGGCCAAAGCGCACCAAAGAAGTAGTTTTGGGGTTTGTTGTAACAATTTTACAGGGCTAAACTGCCAACACTGCTCAAATAGATGTGGTCATTCTCCCTCTACGCTGTGGCCCGTTTCACGAAACTACAAGTTACAAATTACAAGCGGAAGTCTCTTGCTAGCAAAATGAGTTAGAACTAGACTTCCGCTTTTAATTTGTAACTTGTATATTTATGAAACAGGCCTCTGGTCGTCATTTTATAACCATACCTAGACATACCATGTTTACACATGCCTTAATGATCTGTGATATAACTGTATATGTTAAGCGGGTTACTTTCCTAAATTTGGTCGTGCCGTGTTGTCTATAGGTTCCTATTATTCTATGGTAGTGGAAGATCCCAAAGACTAGGGGAACAGGGCATCGGTGCAATAATGCCGGCCATATACTACGTTTTCCGAATGCGGAAATCGTATACGTAAACATATTTATACGACCGGCCGTGGATGTCCAAATGCGGAAAACGTATTCGGAATCCGTATACGGAAAACGTATGTATGCGGCCGGCCTTAAATAAGAGTGTATTATGCATAGATGTAGGAAAACCAAAGACCTTTCATACTACTAGACTGTGTACTACGGCGCAAAAACCGGTCCGAGCGAGAGGGCTTCCGTTGGTAGTGTGTCCCTTTCTAATGAGGTGACCATGACCAAACAGAACACGGGATAAATTGCTTGTAAAAACGATTGTGTAAGTATCCTGATATATTGATGCTAACTAACTACGCTATCTACCTTAACCTACTACTACTCTTACTCAGTATTAATGAATTATTATTAAAATACAACGAATTGATTATTAATTATAGGAACTGTATAAAATTTAAATACGTTTCAAAGTTTATGAATCATTCATTTTGGTAAATCATAAAAAAGAAAAATATAAAATTTTCTACCATTTCTATCAAACCCAATGATTAATCGAGCTAGCAAGACGTCAGACAAGGACACACTCCCAGCGGGAGCCCTCTCGCCAGGACCGGCTTTTGTCTAGCTACCACTTATAAGGAAATAGCTACCCTAAGTGTATGAAGACAGATCTCATAATAGCTAAACATTTTTTTTCGGTGCACGATCTAGTAGTATATGAAAGATCTTTGAGGAAAACATAGATTCTGTTTCCAACTTTCAAGCGTACCACCTTTTTCTTCTGTGTACAACACAGCTTTGTAGTTAATGCTCATTTGTCAAAACCGGGCATGTGAACCCTACTAAATTAAAGACCAATGGATAGAATAAGCGGCTACGCGAATAAAGAATTAAGAAAAAGTGTCACTTAAATTAGTCGGATTGCTGTAATGAGAATGAATGTTGATGGATATAAGGGTAGAGGAAGACCAAAAAAGGTCTGGATGGACTGTGTGAAGTATGATATATGATATGTCTATGAAAGGTGTGAGTACTAAGTTAACAGCGGATAGAGGAGAGTGGAAGAAGAAGACATGTTGTGCCGACCCTAGTTAGTGTGGAGTGTGGGACAAGTGCAGGAGAATAATGATTATGCTGTGGTTGTTCCTTATCTGTTAGACCATCAATCGGAATTTCAAAATAATACGCAGAAAATATGTTGGACTAGTTAACAGTGATATTAAAATATAGTTAAAGTGCAATGGCCTGTGTGTTTCGTGGGCGAAATGCAGCCGTTTTTCAAATATAACCAGTAACATTATCATGGTATTACATCTTGTGATGAATACAAAGGCTCTATGTGCAGTAAATGTGCATTTTCGACGCATTTTTTGATTTTCTTTCGGAACTAAACAATATTGCTTCCAACATTAATATCGATGTAAACTTTCGATATTGATTGAGTAGGTACATGAGTAAATATGTCTATGAGTATGTGTTTAAATCAGGGATGTAACAGAGCTCCGGTTCCGCTTCCGTTAAGTCGGAACTTCCGTTTAGATTTAAACATCCACTTCGGTTCAGTTTATCAGTTTATTCAGTTTATTCATTGCTTTCATGGGTAGGTACAGTGGTGTTTAAGGTACAATTTTCGTTCTACCATGAAACCCCGTCGGGCACTACAATATTAGGCTTAAATACTTAACACTTTTTACATAAACTATCTTATTATAACATTTATAACTAAACTAAGTACATGTTATATATGGCACTAATATATTATATTTTACTTCCAAAACGGCTTTAACGGCTGATGATTCATGTTTGGAATTTTTATTATGAATAGATAGACTTAGCTCAGACCTACCCTTAACATCTCATCCACCTCCATCCAATCCACCTATCACTCGGGTTCCGCTTCCGCTTCTGGTTCCGTTAAACTAAATTTAAAACATCTGGTTCCGGTTCCGGTTCCGATATAACCACATCTGTTAGAATTTTACATCCCTGGTTTAAATATCAAAAACTGAATACATTTTAAGAAAAAGTTAGCGATGCCGACCAGTTAAAAGTTGAAAGTTACAACATTTAAAGTTTGTTATTCTAGACGTTCCGTTTTTCGCGTTGTGTGCCTTTTAGACATAGGCATGGCGTAATTATTGTAGATATTTGAATCTTTTGTTATTCAAGTTGAATATTCTAACATCTCTGTTTTAATTTAATATGTATTTTTTACGTACCTACATATCTATTGCCTTTGTTTGATATAAATTAATTTCAGGTTTCCAAAATCCTTTCCAGTCAGAGAGGAATGGCTGAAATATGTTTTGAGCGGTTTGTGTGATTGGAATGGGACGCCGCAAAAAAGTCACCGACTCTGTTCAAAAAAGAATTCAGCAGACTCATTTATTATGAAGTCTGATGATAAACGACTTCAAAGAGGAATGGTTGGAGATGCTCTGACAGAAATGGTTCGTTGTGGTTTCAGAAGTTGCAATGCAATCCTGCATCAAAAAAAAGGTTACAAACTGTCTTCCAATTACTTTTTGTAAGTAAGTTTCTTATTCATCTTTATTAGGTACTGAAGATAAACGTTTTATTGTCAAATAAAACTGTAAAAACTGTCTTAATTTTTATTACACGACAAAAAATTGATTCCTCAGTTTACTTTCCGAAATAAGGTCAATTTTCAATTGGTAATCAATTACAATTATTATTCAAAATAGGCTTATCCTTTGCCTTATAATTATGGTTAACCTAATTTATCGATAAACCGCACATCACCGGGGGACACACAAACACCTAAAAAGTGGTACGCTTTTAAAATTCAATCGAAAGCAATCATTTATAGACGACTCTTTTTAACGAAGAGCATTGCTAACAGGTGCGAGGAGTACTATTCTATTAGCCGTTTTTATACTCCCTACGCTTTCCTTCCTCTATGGTATTATGCGGGCCGATTAGCATATTTTCCCTTTGTGTCAGTTTTTTGGCCCGCGTCAAAGAGCTTGCGAACACGCCAAAGCTTCGTAGACACAACAGACTTCTCATTCACGCGTTGCTTTTATAAAACATTAGCCCAATACCAAAAAAACAAAAATGACGCTTTCAAAAAGGAAAAAAAAAAATTTCTTTGGTAAGTAAAATTGTAGGTACGAGTATCTAGGTCAGTCGAACTGAACTGGGCTTTTGGTTAAAAATATTGAAAGCCGACTTCAGTTCACTGACCACGTGGTATGTGGAACTATAATTGCTGCAATTATTGGGTAAAAAGAAAGATATAAACACCAGATTCCATGAAGCCAACTGTCAAGCCCACCACCTTTACTTCAGTGTGTGTACAACACAAAGATCTTTCATATACTACTAGATCGTGCACCGAAAAAAAATGTTTAGCTATTATGAGATCTGTCTTCATACACTTAGGGTAGCTATTTCCTTATAAGTGGTAGCTAGACAAAAGCCGGTCCTGGCGAGAGGGCTCCCGCTGGGAGTGTGTCCTTGTCTGACGTCTTGCTAGCTCGATTAATCATTGGGTTTGATAGAAATGGTAGAATTTTTTATATTTTTCTTTTTTATGATTTACCAAAATGAATGATTCATAAACTTTGAAACGTATTTAAATTTTATACAGTTCCTATAATTAATAATCAATTCGTTGTATTTTAATAATAATTCATTAATATTGAGTAACAGTAGTACTCAAATGTTTGGGCCTGGTAATACTAAATATAAGATGGCGGTTTGCTCATTGAGTTATTTGAACTTGTTTTGTTGAGTTTTGTGGATAAGTTCTAGAATATGGTGAATTCTTGTTGTGTGACAGGGTGCAACAATGAATCATATCCTGGTAGCCGCTTTTCTTTCCACGGGTAAGTAAATCAAATCATTTAATGTAAAAAAATACACAAAAACAACAATCGTATTCTTTAGGATAACCATGAATTTTGTTGATCAAAGCTTTTTTACAATCTCGTTGTAGTAGGTAGAGTCTGGCAAACGAAAGCTGTCCACAAAAAAGGGCGGCAATTCAAAAATCAGCAGCTGGATAAGCTGGATTAGGCGATACTAAACGTAGTTGATATTATTTTATTTGTCAGAAATGTTAAATGATTGTTTCTATCTTTCAACTATATATATTTACAATAAATTAGGTAGGTTAAGGTAGATAGCGTAGTTAGAGTCTGGCCATCGAAACGTGATACTGAAAATGACCGCGAAATTTAAAAATGTAGCTATAGTATGTCTGAATGAGCTACAATTAAACAATGTTGATGCTTTTGTCATTAAGTATTAAGTTATAAGTTAATGACAAAAGCATTACAATTGTTTAATTGTAGCTCATTCAGACATACCTACTATAGCTACATTTTTAAATTTCGCGGTCATTTTCAGTATCACGTTTCGATGGCCAGACTCTAGTTAGCATCAATATATCAGGATACTTACACAATCGTTTTTACAAGCAATTTATCCCGTGTTCTGGTTGGTCATGGTCACCTCATTAGAAAGGGACACACTACGAACGGAAGCCCTCTCGCTCGGACCGGTTTTTGCGCCGTAGTACACAGTCTAGTAGTATGAAAGGTCTTTGGTACAACACTATAGTCAAAGGTTTTATACTCCCTCTACCGTAGAGGGCTGTGGAGTGGGCATTGGACTAGTACCCGGCGAGAAGTATGAGATGCGTTTGTACATAATTACTATGTATAAAAGAGATGTACTTACTTTTACATATCCCTCTCACGCGTATACGTTTGCCACAAAAAAAATAGTTTTTCGCTGTTTTCGGAGTTTTTTCGCAAATTTCAAGGGACAAGTATAAGTTTCGTGTGTTACAGAACAGTTTCGTGATGGTGAACTGTATTTTAGGCTTTAAAAGCCGGAGTGAGCGAAATGTGAGCACATCACCTTTCATTCATAAGTGGATACATTGTACTATTGTTGTGGTCTTTTAAATCCTGATTGAAAATGTAAACAACTAATTATTTGCAATAACGTCTCCTAGTTACATTTTAACATAGGTTAAATAGGATTGGTTTTCTGTACAAATATATAGTATTTTTTTATTTTGATAACGATTGCCGACATTTAAATTTAGTCGTGTAATACCAATTTTTGTTGTCATCCATTTGCCAAGCATTTTACCCAAGAAACTGGGTAATATAGAATTATGATATTATTGGGTATTTTGTAATAAAACAAGTTTTGTTGATAAGAAATAGTATTTTTTTAAGACTAAACTCTTATAATCCCTGAAATTTATGTTTTAACATTCGCGAAATTATAGAACGTTTTTTCATATTTTCCAGATACCTACCCATCGGATACTGAAGCAAGGAAACTTTGGATTATAGCTACAGGTCGCATAAATTGGCAACCAATTTACTCGAATCTGCTCAAAACACTTTGACGCACATTTTTAATATATGACTGTACTTTCTGTAACAAATATTTATATAAATAAACATTTAAGCTAAATTGAAGTGGCATATTAATCGTAAGCATTTCAGATCTAAAAATATATAATTACTGTAGATGTTTTGACCGTTCGGTATTATAACTTTCGACATTCAAATACGTACATGCATTTGATTTGAGGTTGTTGCGAATGTGATTTAACAGTAAGCAACGCCGTATGAAAATTATAGTGTATTATGTTCTAAAACCAATGTCACAAGCACGACGATTATATTTCAACACGCAATTGATCGATTTTTGAAGTCTGATAAAAAGTAGCAATTGGTGAAATTTAGCAAATTGTTGGAAACTCAGAATTAATTGCATATGACTTATATGTATAGATAGTAACCATCTCAAAGGTATACTTCTATGGTTTCCTATAGGTAAAAATTAGACAATTTTACCAATGTCCCTCCGAACAGCGCTCTAATTTTCTATATAATTATTCGTCAAATGTAATAATATACACCAATTATTACAGTATTGAGATATAATATAATAGACTACGATTCTATCATTTATTTTATTTATCGTAGGTTTTAATTTTTCATTACAATCGTTTTTTCATGTAGCCAAAACACGTTTAAAAAAAAAACAGTACTTCCTGCTCAATAAATACAATATTATGCTTTAAATATTTTTTTATAATAAATGAGCACCTTTTAGGAGTTAAATTATTATAGTTATATTTTTACATTAAAAAAATATGGATTGTGACGTTTGTTTGTTAATTTTGTAGTAATATACCTCTATTGACCTAACAGTCCGTCGAAAGAAAATGGCTACCGGTTCTCTTTACTTCAGTGATAGCTTGCGAAAAAATAATTGATTAATGCCTTATAACGGCAAAATTTGATTATAAATTCTGTTCATTTGCGATATAATTTGTGTGTATTTTGTAATTCAGAAAAATAGTTCGTAAAATTGTGTTTAGTTGAATTACTATTTCTCAAATTATGAAAACGACATGGCGGACAGATAATCGACCAATGAGAAGCCAGCATTAAGCGTTTCAGAATTGCATGTACTCGCATTCGCGTCATTAGTTTTTGGTGCATTCTTTCTGAATAGAAAATCGAAATCTCTCCGCATATCAGTAACTCGCTTAAGTTCTTGGTTTCTTCTGAATAACTTAATAGTAGTGTGTTGAAAGCGTTGTGACTTTTAATTTGTGTAAAGTTAAGCGAACGGTTCGAATCATGAGTGCGTTGGATTTAGGATGAACTGAAATATTTTATCATCTTGTTTTTGTAAACAAGACTATGTTTTTGCCATACACGTGCGAAACAGTACATAATTGACAGTTAGTGTAAATGATGTCGGGAAGAGGTGCAAAAAAACGCGGGAGACCCCCAAAATCGGGAAATTTTGAGAAAAACAGAAAGTTTCAGTATCATTTATTAAAAAAACCAAAATATTTACAAGCCCAAAATGTGGGATCTGGATCCTTGGCTAGTACACCGACGGCATCGAGAGCTTCTTCACCGCAAGGGAGTGATATAAGCAGACGCAGTACAAGAAAACAAAGGGGAGGTAAAACTCACAAATCCAAAAGAGGCGGCTTGTCCAGTGCGTATTCTCGAAGAGGGTATAATCCTCAAGCCGCGGATTATCACGAATCAGAATATCACTATGGTTCCGACTTTGGTGATGACTACAGTGATAGATCGGAGCCTGAGGAAGATCGCGTTAGTGATAGTACAGAGGCATCGGTCGCCGACGGCAACGCTAGCGACAGTGACTTTTCAGTCAGCAGCTACAGCACAACTGGTGGTACTCCTCGCAAGACCGGTGGGCATGTTTTGCGGCCGCCGAGTCCAGATCCTCTGTGGCTACAGCAAGAGAGACAAATTCCCCTGCTTGAACTTCCCCAATCTTCGGATGATCTAATCATTCCACAATATCTAGTTTTGCAAGTAGTTGGAATATATGAAGTTCTACGCCATTTCAGGCATCTTGTAAGACTGTCGCCTTTTCGTGTCGAAGATCTATGTGCAGCTGTAAGTTGTGAAGATCAAAGCAATCTACTTATTGAGATACACATCATGTTGTTAAAAGCTTTACTCAGGGAGGAAGATGCTCAGCAAACTCATTTTGGGCCCCTTGACCACAAAGATAGTGTCAACATAACCTTATTCCTCTTGGATGTCATGACCTGGCCAGAAGTTCTTAGGGTTTATATTGAAAGTGATAAGTCTTTTGACAAAAATGTTGTTAAAATTGTCAACTCTTGTGAATACCCATTTACCAATGCAGAGGACCGTTTGGCAGTACTACAGTTTTTGTGCAATCAATTTTTAATAACAAATCCTGTTCGAGATGATTTGCTCAGTGAAAGTAAGTAGAATTTTTATACTTTTTCTGAGAGATTTAATTAATTGCTAATCAGGTATCAAAACAATACAAAAACAAACCTTTAATTTTATAAGTGTTTGAAAAAATAAATGTTTTGTGTTCATACAAATTTTGTATAACTTTGTATGGACGTTTTTAAATCTCTATAATATATAAAGTTTGTTTGTAACGGTAATTCACTTAACATGGCTTAAACCCTTAGTAGAGGATCTAAAGTAATTTGTAATTAGTAGGGTTAGGATTTTGGTGGCATTTCGTGGTTCTAGAATCCATGGAGTCGATATTTCCTAATTATTATAATACATTCAAAAATGAACTAAATACATATTTAGTTCGGTTATTTCATACCTATTAATATTTGCTTGTTTGTAACGCTTTCACATCAGAGATATCCTCAATACCAAAATTAATTTAAATTGGTGCGGCCGAATAATGAATAAATGAATTTTGAAAAATTAAAGGTCTAAATCAAAGTGTTATGTATTATAATAATTAGGAAATAGCGACTCCATGGATTCTGGAACCACGATTTGCCACCAGGAGTCTAGTAATTAGTAATAAAAATGGTAAAGGACTTTTTAATTGGTGGACAAATGGGAAAAATGCAAGTTTCCCTAATTATGTAACCACCACTGTGTATTTAAATAAACAAATATGTAATATAGGACTGAAGCTGATAACTGGAGAGATTTGCCTGTTTAATAAAAATATTTTTTTAATTTACGGCTTCAGTTCTAATTACAAATACTAAATGTTTGTAGTTTGAATAAAGTTTTAAGCTGATTTTTGTTTTGGGAAAGTTCCTGGATATAAATATTCTGGACAAAATAACTCTGTCTAGTATTCCATAAGACTAAGGCCTTTTAGCCAGAAACTTAAAGCTACAGAGTTTTATTTTTGAGCTCGCCTAATAGAATATCTTATGAAGACTTACAAGGAAAGGTACCCAACTGTCGTTCACAGCCCCAACAAGCCAAAATTGGCAATAATGCTTTGCCTCTTGATTTAAACTAAATTATAGAACAGCGGAAACACCCTTGAGTATAAATTTAATTCACCAAAATATTCAAGGCTTTTCCAGCAAAGAACTAGAAATAGGGTTGTTCTTAGATAATGAAAATGTACAAATAATGTGCATTACTGAACATTGGCTTAGAAAAGACCAATTAATTTTTGATGTTTTAATTTTAAATTAGTAAGTTATTTTGCTATGAAAAGTGCCATTCATGGTAGCTCTTTTATAATTATTAAAAGTACTCTTAAATCCAAAGAAAGAAAGGATATTGTAAAGCAATCGATAGAAAGGATTGTAGAAATTTCATGCGCTGAAATAGAAAGTTATACAATAATATGTGTTTACAGACCACCATTGACAGATTTTTGCACATTGGAATCCACTATGGAACATAAGCATGTAATAGCCAGAAGCATGTTATAGTTTGTGGAGATTTTAATATTAACTTACTTGAAACGTCAAATAATACCACTAGGTTACTAAGTTTATTTAAATCTTTTAATTTAGGTAATCTGTTCTTTGAACTCACAGGGATAGGTTAGTTGTGCAACTTGCTTAGATATTATAACTGCGATTGTTTGGATAAAGCAATATTTAATTGTTTTAATTCTGACCATAGTGTTAAGAAGGCATCTTTCATCTACGATTTTTATCAAAAACCTCACACAATAATTTGAAATTATTCAAAAATAAAGTTCAGAGTAATCTTTCAGTGTTACCTTTTTCACAGAATGAATGTAATAGTATTTATAAAGACTTGTTTGGCGTAATTCTACATGAATTTAAGAACAATTTTAAAATGAAAACTATTGCTAGGTCAAAAACCAGATTTACTGAATGGGCTACTGCAGGCATTCATAAAAGTAGAAATAGGCTTTATGACCTATATAGAGAGAGGGAGGACAATAACAATGATGATTTCCTAAATTATGTTAGGAATTATTCGAGGACCTTTAAGCAAGTTTGTTTACCTACTAAGGCAATTTTTCTAAGTCTTAAACTCAAATCATCTGACAACAAGGTAAAAACTGTATGGAATATTATAAATAGAGAAAAGGGAAAATCAAAAACTCGTGATAATCAAGTCACCCTGAACGCAGGTGACCATCAAATCACGTTAAATAAGGATGTTGCATTAGCATTCGAAGATTATTTTTCCAACATAACAATTATACTACGAAATGTCTTAAAACATCTGCGGTTGAAGCTCAATCATTATTTTGCACTAATGTCAGTAAATGTAATATAAACTTTGAATTCAGCCCTGTAAATTCAGATTCAATAGTAAAGATATTTAAATCGCTTAGTTTAAAAAGACAAGATTTATGGGGCACATCAGTTAAAGTGCTCTTTCATATCATAGATGTAATTGCACCCCATCTAGTACTAATTTACAATAATTGCATATCAGAGGGGATCTTTTCAGATCTCATGAAATATAGTAAAGTCATACCTCTTTTTAAATCAGGCGAGATGAGTGATATGAACGAACTTCCGTCCCATTTCCATACCACCATTTTTAAGTAAAGTCTTTGAGAAACTAATGCTGCAGGATATGTTAGGTCACTTTAACAGAAATAAACTACTTAGCAATAACCAGTTTGGCTTTACGAGAGGTTGATCAACAATTGATGCGGCATCTGTACTCATTAAATATATACATATATAACAATTGCAAAAAATCTTGCGACGCAATAGGATTATTTTGTGATCTTTCTAAAGCTTTTGATTGCGTGGAACATATGACCCTTATTTTATAATAAGAACATTATGGATTGTCCAATAAAGCTTTAAGCCTTATGTCTTCTTATCTAAGTGATAGAACTCAAACAGTTATTGTAGTTGTAAACAAAAAGCAATCTGTTGAAGCTACAGTGAAAATAGGTGTGCCTCAGGGCTCTATTTTAGGTCCTTTTTTATTTTTGGTCTACATAAATGACTTACCACTAATAGTAGATGAACTGCGATATTGTACTTTTTGCTGATGATACTTCACTAATTGTCAAGGTAGATAGAAAATCCGTAGGCTACAGTAGGATAAACGCCACACTAGTTAAAGTACATAATGGGTTTACTAGTAACAACTTGCTACTAAATGCTAAGAAAACTAAATGTGTTAGGTTCGCTTTGCCTAATGTTAAACGGGTCCAGAAGTCAATACCTACCTCGCTAAAAGACTATGGCGAGAAAAGCCTACAACGCAAAACGACTATGCTGTTAAAAGTCTACAAATCAAAAGTCCACGATGTGATAAAGCTACTTCTGAAAATAACTACTTCGTATTAAGCCTTTATCGTAAAATGACTTAGTCGCAAAATGACTACTTTTTAAAATGTACAGTCAAATAAAAAAAACACATTCTCAAAAAAAAAAAAAATTTAAATAATATATTTATACTTCACAAACCAAAACATTAAACTCTTCTTTAAACTCTTCTTCTATAGCTAACTAGGTATTTATTTACAAAAACGAATTCACTGCCGGAGAATTTGTCTTTTAATACGTGAAATATTTTTTAAAAACTGCAAGGCAGTGATGTTGCCTTGCTGCAAGCTTTTGATTTCACTTTTATACATTTTGTCAAACTGTACGTGGCGTCGCAATCTGCGTGAACGTTCAAAATAAAATTGTTTTAGGCGAATATGTTTTAGTTTCGCTTCTTTCCTCAAAATATATAAAAAGAAAATCAAAGTAGCCTTGTGTGGCACACGGCTGTTCATACGTCTGTGCCAGCTTTCCATCCCGTTGTTGGTACGCTGCCTTTCTGCCCCACAACATATTAGTGTGAACGACTTTGCCCATTGCCGTTCAAAATATCTTATAAACTTCTCAGTAGCTTCATCTTTGGATGCTCGTTCCGTTATCGATTTCCAACCGTCCTCTATACAGGGTGTCCGGTAAATAGTGGACTTCCTTACAGGGCTGGATAGCTCAGCTCAGGACTGGCCAAAATATGATAAATCATGTTTAGTAAAAGTCGCACCAAAAACGAGATATCTCAACTTTTCAAAATTTTGGAAATACGGTATCCTGGTCCGCCATTTTCGATGCCGTGGCCACATTTATTAGTATTTTTCAGTTTCGTTTGCTGTGAAAGATTGCTGATTAAATTTGCTATAAGACCTTATCAACGGAATCAATAAAAGTTTAGCAGTTTTTTTAATTTTTCAAATCAAATTTAAAGTTTAGGAATCTGAGTTTAACTTGCGGCAAGTTTAACATCGCACGGTGTAAAAAAAATGTACCAAGACTTGTAGTGCTGCTTTCCTAAAAATTGGCCTGGTTAATGGAAATTTTAAAATGATATAACAATCGAGTTTATTGATTACACCAGCGAAGTTATTATTAAGTTTGGCCAACAAAGACTGAATTCTATCAAACAATCGAAATTAAAAAGCGACTTTTGTTTCCGTTTAAAATCATGTCGACTGATTTGAAATGTTTTAATAGACAATTTACGTGAATGTTAAATGCAACAGAAACTAATTTCTGCCATAATTATTGTAATCCTAAATTCCATTTCCACAGTCGTTAGTTCTATGTTGATGATGTGACATTTTTTATCGACCTAATAGTCGTAGTATTACCTTTTATCGTAGAGTTGTAGCATTTCACACTCAGGTGAACTATCTTTTAAAACATTTAAAATTAGTTAACTTCATTTTAAACGGAAGTAAAAGTCGTTTATTAAATTCGCTAGTTTGATAAAATTCAGTCTTTGTTGGACAAACTTAATAATAACTTCGCTGTTGTAATCAATAAACTCAATTGTTATATCATTTTAAAATCTCCATTAACCAGGCCAATTTTTAGAAAAGGAGCACTGCAAGTCTTGGTACATTTTTTTTACACCGTGCGATGTTAAACTTGCCGCAAGTTAAACTCAGATTCCTAAACTTTAAATTTGATTTGAAAAATTAAAAAAACTGCTAAATTTCTATTGATTCCGTTGATAAAGTCTTATAGCAAATTTAATCAGCAATCTTTCACAGCAAACGAAACTGAAAAATACTAATAAATGTGGCCACGGCATCGAAAATGGTGGACCAGGGTACCGCATTTCCAAAATTTTGAAAAGTTGAGATATCTCGTTTTTGGTGCGACTTTTACTAAACATGATTTATCATATTTTGGCCAGTCCTGAGCTGAGCTATCCAGCCCTGTAAGGAAGTCCACTATTTACCGGACACCCTGTATAGGTAACCGGCAAAAATGGCAGATTTGCAGTAAATCTGATTGTTTGTTTTTCTTTCACGTTGAGATCATTACCTTTCTTCCATATGGCACGGTTAAAATAATAGTAGCAGCCAGTGATAACTGCCCGGGGAAATATCGTTTTGAATGCGTTAATCAAGCCAGGTTCAAAATCACATTTGAATTTTTCGATATTAAAATGAAGTACATCTCTAACTATGGTAAACATCCTTTGGTAAGTAGCTTCAGCTTTGTCCGGTAGTAAAGCATATATTATCGGTATGATATTGGTGTACTCTTCACAGCTATTTAAATCCACATGTATGGAGAAAAACTGCTTAAAAGGTTTTAGACATCTTTTGAAGGTTCCATCACCAAAATAGCATCTGTTCCCAGCAGATAGTTTTGTTTTTCTGGCGATCTTAGAACAAAACACCAATATTTTGTCATGTTCACCACTGTCTGCTACCAAAAAATCAGTTGCCAGTATATTCGGGACTTTTACCTCTTGTAGGTTATTGAACTCCGTATTTCGTAAACCTAACGATTTCTTTCTAGCTCTATATAAGCCATCCTTTTTTTCGAAATAAGATGGCATCAGTAACGTGTACGGAACTTTCTTTTCATTTTCAAACACATGTTTTTAAAAAAAAAAATACAGGTTCCATGTTACTGCATACCTCTTGCCGACAGTTGTCCATCATCAAAGATCTCTCATTCTCTTCAAAATACGGTGCACAACTGTGAGAGCTTTGTCGAAGGATCTTGTCTCGATTTTCATTCAGGGTAACTGACGCCGAACACTCGTCTTTGTTAACACACCGCCACAAACTGCTGCTATTATTTGTTTTTCCAAAATTATATCTATGCCCATTATGGAGGAGAGCTGGATTTCCTTTTTGATTGGAAATAAATTTTAAAAATTTCTCCTTTGTGCAAATAAATTACAACTATCCATGGGCAACGTAAAATCCGAGATCTGTCACTCGCTACTTGCATTTGTTTTATTTTGAAATATGAATAATTCCAATTCGATACTTCATTGTAAGTGGCCATTGTGGGGATTATAGTAAATAGGCATGATTACATGTATTATTATCTATACATAAAAATAGAAGTGTCTGTGTGTAATATCTCACAACTACTTTTACTTATTGCATATGAAAGTACAACGGTGCTATGATAACAAAAAGCCATTTTATATTTTTTGTTTAGCTGTTTTGGCGAGAAGGAGAGTGACAAACATAAATTATATAAGTACACAAATTTTCGCATTTATAATAGAGGTATTACTAAAATAAAACGGTTTTTGAGAATGTGTTTTTTTTATTTGACTGTACATTTTAAAAAGTAGTAATTTTGCGACTAAGTCATTTTACGATAAAGGCTTAATACGAAGTAGTTATTTTCAGAAGTAGCTTTATCACGTCGTGGACTTTTTAATTTGTAGACTTTTAACGCCATAGTAATTTTGCGTTGTAGGCTTTTCTCGCCATAGTCTTTTTGCGAGGTAGGTATTGACTTCTGGACCCTGTGAAACCGGTAGATTCTAGTATTTTTATAAATGACGAGTGTTTGCTTATGGTAGATAAGGCGGTTGTCCTAGGTATAACAATAGATAAAATTTTGCAATGGAGTCCCCACATAGCCGCACTGGCAGGTAACCTAAGTTCGGCAGCTTACGCCGTTAGAAAAATTAGGCAACTAACTAATGTTGAGACAGCTCACTTAGTTTATTTTATTATAGTTATTTTTATAGTGTTATGTCTTACGGTATTCTGGTTTGGGGTAAGACAGCTGACATACAAACTATATTTGTGTTACAAAAAAGGGCCATTCGTTCTATTTACAATTTAAATTCCTGTGACTCCTTAAGAGAACTTTTTAAAGAGAAAATTATTTATGTTATTAAGAATTTAGATTCTTTCACCATAAACTCCGATATACATAGATTAAATACTAAAAATAAAAATAAAATCGCTATTTGAAAATTCCGTGTTCGTAAAGTATATAAATCATTTGTTGGTCAATGCATTCATTTCTATAATAAATTACCTGATGTAGTTTTAAAGTTACCCTGTCCAGCACTTAAAAAATATTTGAAAAGTATTATAGGGTCGAGGACTATCTAACATACAAAAATGCATGGCCTAAACCCGAAACTTAGTCAATAATAATTTGTTCAAATGCAAAAGCTTTATGCTGCTTTTTCTTGTCTAGGACACCGTTGATGCAGGAAAACATATCGAAACTTTTATGTGGTCATCTTGCACCATCTCATATACACATAAGTAGAATCAGGGCTCGGAAACGTTATTCAAAATAACGTTTTAAAAACTTTTCGGACCGTTCTTTGTTCAACATTTTGTTCGGAACGGAAACGAAACGAGAACGTTATCAAAAACCGGTTTAATCTACGGGACGTGGCCGCGCGCGGCGTTCGGCTACAAAGCGGCGACAAGCATGAACTTGTTTAGTAATGTTAGATACAACCGAACCCAGCAAATGGAAAAAAACGGTTAAAAACGTTATATGGATCAAATAATATTTAAATTTCGTTCTTGTTCAAAAACGTTTTCTATAACGTTATTTGCGAACGAAACCGAAACAAATCGTTCCTTAGGCATTTAAGACGAAACCGTTTCGAAAAAAATACCGTTTTCCGAGCCCTGGTTGATTCTATTTTTTTATTTTTCTTTTCTCTCTATCTCTCCCGTAAGATTTTTAGCACATGTTATTTGATATTATATTAATTTCATATTTGTAGTTTTATATAATGCTAGACTAAGTACCATTGTAATGTGAAATATGAAATATGTTTAAAAAATGACTGACTGCTGAGTTTCTTGTGGCGTTTCTTCTCAGCAGAGGTCTCCCCTTGGGAAGCGCTGGTAGATTCTTGACGTGTAAAAGTGCCCGAGCGGCCTACTTACTGAATAAATTTCTTTTATGTTTTATCTTATCTTTTGAATGCATGTCATTAGCAATCAGTAGTGTCAAGGGAACAAAAAATAATATATCAATAACTCTAAAAACAATGTTTCATTATATTTTATGACTCCGTCTGTGCAGAAAAGTAAAACATAGGCTATGTTGATCAGGGATAATGTAGGATTCTAATGGTGAAAGATTTTTTCAAATCAGTCCGGTAGTTTCGGAGCCTAATTCTTACAAACAAACAAAAAATGATTTTATGTACATTTTCGTGTCATTGTTAAATAACATACCTTTTTATTTATTTGTGTGGCCCGCGCCTAAACTTCCATGGGTCGGCACTTGAAAAAAAAAAATCAATGATAATTCTTATAGGGATTTGACAGGTGCCAATTTTTACCTAAACCCTTGCGATTCCTGTTATTAATTACTTAAGATTTAATTTGATTTATTACAGCGCCTATGCACTATGATGACCACTGCAGAGTCTGTCATCGATTGGGTGACCTGCTGTGCTGTGAAACATGTCCTGCTGTTTATCACTTAGAGTGTGTTGACCCTCCCTTAGTTGATGTACCATCTGAAGACTGGCAATGTGCTCTGTGTCGCCAGCACAAGACATTAGGAGTCACTGATTGTTTACCTGATGCTGAAAAGCAAGGCTTGCTATGTCGCCATGAACACTTAGGTTTTGACAGACATGGCCGGAAGTATTGGTTTATTGCACGTCGCATATTTGTGTAAGTTACAAAGAACAAAGAAACTTTTTTGATAAAAATATAATATCAAAAGATACGTAATATTACTGATTCAATTTTCTTTTAGTGAGGCAGAAAATGCGGAACTATGGTATTATTCTTCTGCACAACAACTACAAGAATTAATGGATGTCCTAGATGCAGATGAAATGGAAACACCTTTAGTAAGGGAGCTTATAGAAATGAAAGAAGAGATTGTGAGACAAATGAACATTACAGAAAAGTTAACAAATCAGGCCAAGGGTAACCGCAAATCATACCTTGAAGTAGAAAATTTAAATATTGTAAAGCAAAAAAAACTAAGGCAAGAACTGAGGCAGCAAGAGCAAAATGTGGGCCTTAGAATTGAAGATGAAAAAGAATTACCGGAGCCATCTTTGGTAACTGATGAAGATGTAGAAAATGAAGTAACAGTCACCACTGAAGACCCTATAGACTATGATGACAATGATATAAAAGAAGATGATGATTTTAAGAGGAACAAAAATAATGCATCTAATAGATTGAAAATGTCTACTCCTAAGAAAGCTGAAGAAAGTAAGTAATTTATAAAATTTGATAACAACTAAATTTATTATAAAAAACCTCTGATATCATCTGAGAAACAGGAATGTAAATAGTTTCTCACCGTCCCATTCTTGCTCACACTTGATATCTTATGTTTGGTGACAAAACACAACACTGTTACATTACAGTGTTCGTATTCAAGAAACCTTGATACTCCCTGAAACATTGTTTTTCTAATTAAAACATGATTTTTCTTTAGTTACAGAGCGTCTGACGAGGCTAAAATCGAATCAAATATCCAATGGGACATACCTCTTTAAATTAGGAAATGAAAATCACTTTAAAAATTACGTCAACCAGTACACTACAAACTCCTTGGCTCTGAACAAACCTCAAAGGAATGAAGAAAGAGATAAAAAACGTTATATGTCTCACAAATTTTCCTTGTCATGTGCCCAAGATTTCAAATGGATTGGACTGCTAAACGGTAAAATTTGAGTGATAAAAATTATGTTAGGTCGTTATTTACATCATTTAAAATATTGGTTCATTTTCAGCCACAAAACCTCTACTAGTAGCAACACTTCGACAGACATTGTTGCAATTGGAATCTAATATAGTGGTACAGTTCATGCATCCAAATTGGACTTTGTTGAGAAAGCCATGGGTCCAAGCTGTCCAACTTTGTCAGGCTCCTAGAGATTTCGCCCGAGCATTATGTGTTTTACAGGTAAATTATGATCATGATTACAACCCTAGAGCTTTGACTAGGTCAATTTGTGTGAGATTGTCCCCTGATATTTATATATTTAACCGAGCTTCTACAGAAATCCTTGATAATTAATAAATATTACAGGCGTGCATCAAAAGCGTCGTGTGGGCACCAGCTTGGCATGAACAGTTAGGTCATGTAAGACTTATAAGAACTACTGCTGTTGATCGTGAGGAACGTAAAAAACTTGACAAAAGGGAAAAAAAGGAAAGAGATGAAGAAGAAGAGAGAAATAGGACTGCATACAATTTTGTAAAATATTCCCTTGGTCTTCGTCATCAGGTATGAAGTAAAATATTTATAGTATTTAAAAAATAGTGTACAATAGTACACAATAACAAATCATAGCTTCTCTAATTAATTAATTTGTAATTATCAGAAGGCGAATATAAAATATGAGTAAATGAAGCTATAATATATTCACATTAGCCTCGCTTAGCCCTGGTTTAACTGAACAAAATGTAGCCTATATTAGTAGTCAATTAATGTTATGTACACTTAACGCGCTCATAAGTTAGGCCCATATCGATAAGTTTTTTTACAGAGTATATTTATGATATCAATTAAACTACAATGAACAGCAAGGATATTTTATTTTACATGATGTATAATGTCTATTTACAATTAATATATTATACATTTTATGGTTTAAGGGTTTTGCGGCCGAACAAGCGATTTTTTTCTTCCAGCTTGCTATTAAGTCTTGCACAGTAGTTGACGACGTTGACGGTGACTTGGGGTGTTTTTGCCCCTCTTTTTAGGTTTCCGTAGCCAAATGGCAACGGAACCCTTATAGATTCGTCATGTCTGTCCGTCCGTCTGTCCGTCCGTATGTCACAGCCACTTTTTTCCGTAACTATAAGAGCTATACTATGGAAACGTTGTAAGTAGATGTATTCGGTGAACCGCATTAAGATTTTCATACAAAAATAGAAAAAAAAACAATAAATTTTTGGGGTTCCCCATACTTTGAACTGAAACTCAAATATATTTTTTTCATCAAACTCATATGTGTGGGGTATCTATGGATAGGTCTTCAAAAATGATATTGAGGTTTCTAATATTTTTTTTCTAAACTGAATAGTTTGCGCGAGAGACGCTTCCAAAGTGGAAAAATGTGTCCCCCCCCCCCCCCCCCCCGTAACTTCTAAAATAAGGGAATGATAAATGTAAAAATAATATATGATGTACATTACTATGCAAACTTCCACCGAAAATTGGTTTGAACGAGATCTAATAATTAGTTTTTTTTTTAATACGTTATAAATCGTAAACCGCATTTTACCTTTCATTCAATCAACTCCAATATAATAAAGAATAAAGAAAAACATTTATTTAGATGTATAGTGGTACGGAACCCTACGTGCGCGAGTGCGACTCGCACTTGGCCGCTTTTTTAAAATCTGTCTCTGTTGTTGCTGAGGCACAGTTTTTACGCAACTATGCTTTAAGTAATGCCCATTACCGCTCCGTGGGTCGTAGCTGGGAACAGTTTGGGAGTTTGGGCAGGATGATAAGTAACTAGCCTAAAAATGAAATACTGCAGTTTTCGTAAAAAAATGTTTTTATTTTTCCACATAATCTCCATTAAGTTCTACGCACTTAGTCCACCTTCGCTCCAACGCTGTTATACCCTCCATAAAATGGCTTTTCTCAAGGCCTGTAAAATACTCCTCTACAGCAGCTATGACTTCTTCATTTGTTTTAAATTTCTGTCCCCCCAAAAAAGTTTTGAGTTCGGGGAACAGATGGAAGTCTGACGGTGCAAGATCTGGTGAATAAGTTGGGTGGGGCAACAAATCATAATGCAATTCGTTAATTTTGGCCATGGCCTTAAGGCACGTGTGAACTCTTGCATTGTGTTGATGAAAAAAAATTTTTTTCGAGCCGAACCTGGTCTTTTTTGCTCAATGCATTCCTGTAGCTTATTTAATAGATTAGCGTAGTATTCCCCGTCTATAGTTTGACCTTTTGGGAGGTAGTCTATCATCAAAATTCCGTTCGAATCCCAAAAGACCGATGCCATCACTTTTCCAGCTGATGTCACGGCTTTAGCTTTCTTTGGAGCCGAGCACCCGGATTCTGTCCACTGTTTCGATTGAATTTTGGATTCTTGTGTATAGTGATGAACCCAAGTTTCATCCGTTGTTACAAATCGTCGTAAGAAATCCGATTTATTTCTTTGAAAACGGTCCAAACAGTGTTGAGTGCATTCGAACTCTTTTTTGATCGAGTGTAAGTAATCGCGGCACCCAACAGGCGGACAGCTTTTTCATATTCAATTCTCCACTAAGTATATGATGTACCCGTTCTGTTGAAATACCTGTATTATCAGCTATCTCGGATAGCTTCAACCGTCGATCTGCCAAAACCATATCATGCACTTTGGAGACCATTTCCGAAGTTTTGACGCTTTTTGGACGTTCGGGACGGAGTTCACCTTGGATACTTGTACGTTCTCGTTTAAACTCCCAGTTCTTCACCGTAGCATAAGATAGAGCACATTCACCCAAATCATTATTCAAGTCGTCATGTATATCCGCCCCTTTCATTCCTTTCATATAAAGAAACTTTATCACAGCTCTTTGTTCAAGTTTATCCATTTTGAAAAAAATCGCCAGAAGCAATTATTCAAATGTCAGTAAACAAAAAACTATCGACGCTATCGAATTCAAATTTAGAATACAGGTAGCCAGAAACCCCATTTATAAAATGAGCTAGATTTTTTTTTAATAAACCTTTTTAAATTGTGTAGGGCAAGATGATAAGTAACTATTCTTATCATCCTGCCCTCGTACATTACACATTATCTACTAAAGAAAAATTTTAACGACACCTGCCTCTTTGTTTACATCACATGAATGATATGTTAGGTCACTTTTATAGAAATAAACTACTTAGCAATAACCAGTTCGGCTTTACCAGAGGTCGATCAACAATTGATGCGGCATCTGTACTGTACTCATTGAACACATATAAATAAATGTTGGGAGAAAATATTTAGTGATCTTTCTAAATATTTTGATTGCGTAGATCATACGACCCTTAGGTATTTTTAAATTAGAACGTTATGGTTTGTCGAATAAAGCTCTGTCTTCTTATCTAAGTGATAGAACTCAAACACTTCGGAGTGCCTAAGGCTCTACTTTAGGGTTCCGTAGTCAAACTAGGAACCCTTATAGTTTCGCCATGTCCGTCCGTCCGCAGCCTAGCTCAGAAACCCTTAGTACTAACTTGGCATGTAGATACATATAAGTCACGCCAACAAAGTGGTAAAATAAAATGGTGTTTTTTTTTTACTGTACCTCCCGTACGCGTAACGTTGCCCACGTATGTATTTTTTTTTTGTCTACCTCATTGTGTGTGATGTCGTTGGATAGGTCTTTAAAAAATAATGCGGGTATGTGAAAAAAAAAATCGATTAAGGGATCCGTTCATAGCCGTTTATAGGGATCCCTACAGCTAACACTACAAATACCTAAAATCTGAAAAATATCTTCAATGAAAGCACATATAATTAATATTATAGGAAAACTATCACGACTAAGTAGACAAGACGACGACGACGGATACGACGACGGCGATGATGATGATGATGATGATGATGATGATGATGATGATGATGATGATGATGATGATGATGATGATGATGATGATGATGATGATGATGATGATCTCTTAAGATGTATTTTATTTTATTTTCAGGTTTGGAAGCAGAAAGGTGAAGAATACAGAATTCATGGGCAATGGGGTTGGTTATGGAACTCCACAACTAGAAAATTCAAAAAGCATAATACTAATGCAAAACTTAATTTGAATCAAGGGCCAGCAAAAATTGCAGTAAGGGTACGAGAAAGCAGCATAATCAAAGTGTTAGCTGTGGAACCAGAAACTTATGAATACCTGATGTCCAATGAATCGTCCAATAATGATGTATTAGACAAACGTGAGTAGTTTTTTTAAAAGTGTTTTCATGTTCGAGTAAGGTCCCATAAAGAGATATCCTAACCAAGACGTGAAAATATTTTTTTATGCAACTTTCACATACTAAAGCATCTTGAAGATTGTAGTGCCGAGTTTAGGTTGCGGGGCGTATAGCCAAGCGTTCTAATAACAGACACGAGTTTCTTAAGAGCTGATTACGTACTTGCATACATAACATTTTCTCTAAGCTAAAAATGGAAGTTATTAAAAAACGAGATTTTTCTTGTACTTTATCTGGTTTATCTGCTAATAAAATTCTTTTCACTTCTCTTGCTCTTAAAATGTTACCTTAGGGTCTCTCCAGACCTATCGACGCGGAATCGGCTTGAGCCGGTAAGAAAAAGTTTTATGTCCTCGATAGGTCTGGAGAGACCCTTAGTCTCTGCACATCAGGACTAAAGCTCCTTATTAATCTCTAGGGATTAAATATTTTGTTTGTTAATTTAATTTGGAAACCCCTAAACCACCAATCACGGTGTTTCTGAATGGAGGATTATCGCCATTTTCAGTGATGTGTATAGACAATTTTTAGGGCGTGTAAATAACCCCAAAATGGACAAAATGATAACTGTGCAAAAATATATTTAATAAAATAATAATCGTGAAACACGATTAATCATTACGAATATGAATCCATTACATTATATTATGGACTAGAGGACGCCCACGACTTCGTACGCGTAGAATTAGTTTCCCGCTACCTTCCTACCTATCCTTTCTTAGTGCTCACTTACATCATGAAAGGAACCCCTATAGGCCTATACCAAATTTCAAGTTTCTAGGTACAGTAGTTTCGGCTATGCGTTGATATATAAGTCAGTCAGATTTGCCTTTTTTATATAAAGATTAATTCATTTTATTATGCATAGTCCAATTAGTTTTAAAATAGTGTTCACGTTGGAACCTGTTGGCTAAATATGCAAGCATTTAAAGCGTCACTTTAAAAAATATCGCAGTACATATAAAAGAAAACAAAAAATCGCGGAACAAATTTGTAAGAAACTTTGTTATAATCTATATTGTAATTTTCTATAGAACTTCTTTTTTTTTCTCGCATTCAAAGTGAAAAGTAGAGTGTTTATTAACACGAGACTAAGCAACCATAATGAATGACACCCGAACATTATTGTTGAGATATTTATACATCTCGTCTCATTATGGCTTTTATTAATCCCTTGTTGAACAATCTACTATTATTTCGAACGGTTTTATTTTTTAACTAGCTTCTGCCTGCAATTTCGTTCGCGTAGAGTTCGATTATCTTTATTCCCTCGGTTCTTTTAAATATTCCGGCATAAAAAGTAGCCGTTAGTAGGATAGTGTGGTTGCTGGGATAGAATAATGCCCCTCCATGTCTTCCCGTAGATTTCTTAAGACTAAGGGAATAACGGCTTGTATTACTGTAAGGCTATGGGCTTGCAACCTGTCACTAATATGCTGGTAATCAGGTTAGTGTCCTAAAAACATCTAATTAGTCCGTCATTTACATAATCAAAAAATATTGAACACGTATTTTTTCTTTTGTGAATTACTAAAAATGACAAAGATACAGTGCGTTGAAATTTCGAGTGACGTCACGCCGTGGTACACTTTATACCACGTTGTGACGTCACGAGCCCCCACACCCAAACTTTGATTCGCGTTATATTTGTCAATTTTGATTGATTTGATAAAGAAAAAATACGTGTTTAATATTTTTTGATAATTTTACTGACGGACTAATTAGAATTATTGTTTTTTTTACCCAGGACACACCCCTATTATCAACAAGTTTTAAGAGTTGTAGGTAATTCTTTAGCTCTCCCTACCCCACTCTGGGAATGAAGGCGTGAGTTTATGACATTTATGTATATATGTATGTTAAAGTTGCCTATGTATAATCCGGTGTATAAGCTATCTCCATTTGAAATTTCATCCATATCCGTCCAGCCGTTGCAGCGTGACAAACGAGTAACAAACTAACACACACACACACACACAAAATTTCGCATTTAATACATTATTAGTAGGATACACTCGAGAGACAAAATGTTCTAAATCTTAAAAAATAATAAAGCCAGCCTAATAAAGTAAGTAGACTTAAAAGACAATTTAATGTTATTGAATTGAGCTTCTGCCCGTGACTTCGTCCGCGTAGAATTAGTAATTATGATAACCAACGCGGGAACTGTGATTTATTTCGGGATTCAAGGTACTGTAGGTAAGGCCCTACTTATGTGTTAATACAGCATCGAAATATAATAAGTATAGAAGAGTAATCGACGCTCAAAATCTGCCCCACTGACTTAGTGCCGGCGGGGGTGGAGCTATTAATGAGTGCCGAACTGTCTATCAGTCGACTTTCTGACGTAGTGTCAAACAGTTGTTTACAAACACAAAAGAAAAAAACGATATTAAAGATTACCGAATTTAAATGATGCTGCAACCATGCCAAGTTGCATTGTAAATTGGTGCAGGACCCACACAGATGCAAAACAAAGCGATATTTATTTTCATTAGTAAGTTATTGAATTTTTAATATTACCATACCAAAATGTCATGGCCGATGTTATGCAATATATCTTTGAAAAATGTGAATTACAAGCAACTACTTCGAATGAATAGGAAATTAAATGTACAAAAATGGAGTTGGCAAAGCTAAAATTGTAAATATAAATTATACTCTATTGTATATGATCTAACTTAAGAGTTAGCTCTTAGCTATCTCTAACTGTAGAATAGAAACAGTGCCAAATGGATTATTTGTGATGTTTTCGTCTTACTACTCGTTTAATTTTTGTCATGTTTTTTCGGCAGCATCAAATAGGCTGTCCCATCCAAAGCGACTATATATTATATAGGTATTATACTGTCACGTATCTTTATGCCTATAAGAATAAAAAAGGGGTTACAATATATTTGGCACTTTAGATGCTAAAGACTATTTGACGCTGACTACTCTTACAACATAATATCTTCTGATATACTATTTTACAACTTTATAATAGTGTATCATAAGTATGTTAAATTATTCAAGGGGAACAGTCAGTAAGTTTGTCAAAACACTACTATAAATAAATATTAATAAAATTCATTATTCAATTACTGTGTTGTTTTTGTATTAAACCATCCACGTCAAATGTTGAAAGACATGGCCGCGTTCAAATAACCCTTATGAAAAAAAATATTTACAAATGGAAATCTTCTGTCAGAGAGCTTGTAACCAATTGCAGATTTTTGTCTTTCAAACGGTATAAAACCTTACTGAAATTACTGTCTACTCAAACGTTATATCAGCATCTGACATAAATGACTTCATACCTTAACCCAATTAATATTTAGTTGATTATTGAAACCACTCGATACATAAGATCTTTTCATTTCAAAAAGTGGGCGTTTTGGAGCGGATTTGACAGTCGTTTTTGTTAGACGTTACTCTTCCATACTTATTATATTTCGATGTAATACAGTGTATAAGCAAACTGTATATTCCTAATTGTATCTAGCCAAATTCGTCCATCCGTTCTAGCGAAGAAGTAACAAAGTCACGTACGCATAGCATTGATGATATATGTACTATGATGTATTTGAATTATGTATAATCATACCTAACTTGACGCTACCAACCAACCAACCGTATTCGTAGTGCCCCGAGTCATATTAGGGTGATCAAAAAATAAAACTTAACCTAACCAACTGTACTTACTCGCAGTAAATTACAGCTATTATCATAGCGCATAGCCATGATATTATTTAACTTCCATACATTACTTCTACCCCCCATTTCACCCCCATAGGATTTTTTTTTCAATATTTACTATTTATGAATAGTAGGTAGTGTAAAAACCAATTTTTACGTTTCTAACTTAAAAAATGACGGAACTCTCATACAAAATTATCTTTTTTTTTTATGGCACATAGAGTAGGCAAATGTGCAAACAGTCCACCTGATGGTAATTCGCATTCACAAGACTGCAAATGCGTTGCCAACCCTGAGGACTAAGATGGAATGCCTCTATGCAGTCATTACACTCATTACACCGGCTGTCTTCTCCCCAAACTGGAACACAACAATGTGAACACTGCTGTTTGGCGGTAGGTTAATGGATAAGATGGTGAAATCCATCCGGACGGACCCTGCACCACCCCCCTTCAACCACAACCAACCTCCTCCAACCTCCTTTTACCCCTTAGTTTTTTCAAAATCGCTGAATGTTATATTTATTATTTGTTAATAGCTTCTGCCCGCGACTTCTTCCTCGTTTATGTGTATATTCGGAGTATACCTAAGTTATCTTCATTTCAAACTTCATCCGAATCCGTCCATTCGTTGCAGCGTGAAGAAGTAACAAACTAACACACAGACTTTCGCATTTATAATATTAGTAGGATTACGAGGATACTCGTATTAATATAATTAGTGGATAATAGCTTCTGAACGCGTCTTCGTCCGCTTAGATTAAGATTATAGTTATTCCCTCGGGATCTTGTAAACTTTCCGGGATGAAAAGAAGCCTATATGTTATTATCCAGGGTATAAGCTATCTCCATTCCAAATTCATCCAAATCCGTCCAGCCGTTGCAGCGTAAAGAAGTAACAAACATACCCACACACAAACTTTCGCATTTATAATATTAGTAGGATTAATTAAATAAATGATATAATAATAAAAATAAAAAACAAGTAAAGAACATTTATGAACTTAGAAACATAGAACAAATAACTTAATCGGTCTGACTAACCGGTGTAGCTATGTTGTCTTTGATTATTTGTGTGTTATTTTTATTTTATTACCATTTTATTATTTTTGTATTAATGTTGACGATACCAGTGTAATTTCATATTTTTTGACATGCAATGCAATTAATATTGTAACATTACATTGATGAATAAATAACTAAACTATAGTCTTCCAGTTTTATGATGAAAAAAGACGTTGCTGGTTTCTTAAAATGGCTTTCTTTAAATATCTTCAGCATGTCTAACGCACGTAATTCAATAATTTTGAATAACATTTTATACATTATATCTTCTTGCTCATTGATAAATATTCAAGTGAAATATCAATAAACGAGTGCAATCGTATACGATAGTTAGCTACCTTCATCGCGTTGCCTATCTTGGTTGACTACTTGTTTTATACCCCCAAAGGTCAGTTTGTAACGACCGTACTATAGTAGTATTCAATATTGTTATAGGCTGTTTTGATAAGTTAAACCGATTACAATGCAATTTTATGACGTCTAAGCTAATATAATGAATTTATGATATTGATGATGGAACTTGAAAGTGGTCATATCATCTCTGCTGTATTTGACGTAAAATCCACCGATCTTGGGCTTGTGAGATGGTTTTTTATTAGCAGATTAAATGAAAATGTTGCTTTGTAACTAAATGTTGCTTGGAAATCCATTTATTATGGGATCTTCTGCTACTTATGACTTATTACCTTACATACTTTTAATTGTTATTTAGAATTAAAATGTAATATGTGTTTTTAGTGCCACCATCAATGAGGAACCTCATGATCGAAAAAGATGATGAAGATTTTGAAGAAATTGATGTTGAAAAAGCCTTAAGTTCATCAACAAGAAGGTATTATCCCAAGATCGCAAGGAAATCCAAACTTGACGATTTCCTTGCGCGGCGTACGTATTTAAAATTCATGGAAGAGAAGAAGTTAACAAACTTATTAGCTAATGTTAAAAAAGAAGAAGCTGACGTTAAAAGCGAAGACGAAAAAAATATTGATGTTGAAAATGATGAACCTGACCAAGATGACACCTCTCTCTGTGCCCCCACTAACGAGACAAATCCTAAGACGGTTAGCACCTCTGTTGCTAAGAATATTGACAACCTTCGGGATCAGTATGTAAAACTGACTAGGTTGACGAAACATTACAAATGTTATTCCTTCGGGTGTCACAAAATAGAGGCGTCAAATTTGCTTCAAGCATCAGAAATTAGGACTAATTGCTTTTCCCCTTTGTGTATAAAAAAAGAAAGCATATTAAATGAACTGCTGTCTCTCATAAAGGGTAGTAAAATGGTTAATTCGTCTAGTACCCTTATCAATTCAAAAGACAATAACAAGATGTCAATACTTGAGCAATATCTACTAGGTAAGAGTTCCATCAACGCAGTAAGCACGAATGAGAACATTCTTTCTGATTTGTTATCAGCAGTAGCTTGCGCCCAAGAATGCGATGTGAGAAGCACAGATTGCTTTGTAAAAAGAAAATTTAGTGAGGACTGTGACATTGTTAAGACTGAAACACAAGAGGATATGAATTTATCATGTCTTCTTAAAACCGAAAGTACGCTTGAAGAATCAGCCGTGCCAGCTGTAGGAAACGAAATGGATATCGATATTACCTGCAATAACAATGACGACAATGAAGTTGAAATAGGACCTTTAAAGGAATTGACAGACAGTGATCCACAGACTGAAGAAGGACGTGACGCCGATTCTGATGAAACGCGCCCTCCAATACCTAAATTACGAATTACTCGAGGCAGATCGGCAAAGCCGACACCTAGTAAAGTGAATTTAGGCAATAATAATAATGAAAATGAATCATACAAGTGCTCGGTTACACAAGCAAAGGATAATAAACCAAAGTACCGAGCAACTGTTAATAGGCGCTTCGGACAAACAAGGACTCTAAAAAGGGAAGACAAACAAGCACTAAAAGAAGAAAAAGCAGATGGTGCATTTATAAGACTTTACTCCACAGAAAATCCTTGTGGTAAAGTGTATTTGAAGAGGGTCCAAACTTCAGCAGTTGAAAAGAAAAAGAAACGAACGCCCGTGAAATATCCATTGTGTTCCACATTTCACACGAGGAGTAAAGCCAAGACCCTTATGGTTTTGCCACACCATGAACTAAGAAAACTATGTAGACAAGCAGGACATAATACTGTTACTGGATTTAGCCACAATGCAAAGCCTAATCAAGCTATTTGGCCCTACCCTTGCGCTCGACCTCTATTTAAAACCTGTTGGTTGTATCGTACAGTCAATCTGCAATGGTTAGCTAGTGCAGCCCTTCAACTTCGAGTAATGTGGGCATGCTTGAGATGGGACGACATGGCTGCTAAACCTGCCACAGCTGACGGCAAGCATCAGTTGACCACTGACACCGAAATAGTGTCTTTGGAGTTATTGAAACATCGTCACATAGGACAATTTTCAGAACGCACTCAGTACCTAAGACGACGCGTCGTCATTCCACTAGAACTTCCTAAAACAGTTCGCGAAGTAACATCTATCAGAAGTGGATTACGAAAACGGAAGCGAGCAGAATCTCCGCAAAATACTGAACCCCAGGTATGTTTCTTTATTTCTGAACAGTACAAATGACTGAACTGAAGCTCATGAGACTAAAATCTTAGTGTATGTGTCGTTTTTGTCAGACCAGCGTCCTCCCTACAGCCAAAACTACAAATAAGGGAAAGGAAAACTGTCTTCTCTACAGGGTTATTGGTAAGTCGACCTATTCCCGTTAGGAGGTGATAGGGGTGACTATTTGCAATAATTTTGACCCCCATATGCATTATGCAAAAGTGAACCATTTTTGAGTTATCGCGTTTATTAGTTTTTTTTTAAATCAGTCGGAAATTCAACTTGAAAAATTAATTACAAAAAAAGTATCAATTTAAATCTTTTTTTTTCTTCTGATTTACAAAACCGATTAAACACTGGTTATTTCTCAATATTAAAACAATAATTATCGGTCCAAATTTAAAAAAGCAAGACGGAAAACGAATTTTTTTCAATATTTTTTGCGATCGCTTTCCGCTAAAATGCCTTAAAAACAAAAAAAAATGTTATCAAAACTTGGCTTGCAGATTATTTTAAAAACTTAACTGTTTTCTTAGCTCTCCAAAAACGCATAACAAGTAGAAAATTATTTAAAAAAAACCTGAAAAAATAATCATCACAAAGGAAGCGGGCGGAAACAAAAGTCACAAATGCAACTTCAAAAATTAAAGTTAATTTTAAGTTTTGTTCGGACGTGACTTCCTTGTTGCTTCCTTTGTGATCAATTTTTTCCAGCAATCTTTAACAAAACTCATTTTAGTTTTAATAGCTCGTTAGAAAGCTGGAAAAACGTCAATGTTTTATGTGTAATCTGCACGCCAAATGTATTGGTAAATTTTTCTGTTTTCGTGTAATTTATGTTGGAGTTTGATAAAAAAACATGTATTTTTTAGTTTTCGGCCTTGCATTCTCAAACGTTTTCGCATTCTACAGATAATTTTTTTTTAATTTTGCATAGGAACAACAAGTTCATCTTGTACAAAAGCAAATAAAAAATGTATGATTTAAATTTGGTATGTTTTTTAATTTTATTTTTGAAGTTGCATTTGTGACTTTTGTTTCCGCCCGCTTCCTTTGTTTTGTTTATTTTCTCAGGTTTTTTTTTAAATAATTTTCTACTTGTTATGCATTTTTGGAGAGCTAAGAAAACAGTTAAGTTTTTAAAATAATCTGCAAGCCAAGTTTCATAACATTTTTTTTTGTTTTTAAGGCATTTTAGTGGAAAGCGATCGCAAAAAATATTGAAAAAAATTCGTTTTCCGTCTCGCTTTTTTAAATTTGGACCGATAATTATTGTTTTAATATTGAGAAATAACCAGTGTTTAATCGGTTTTGTAAATCAGAAGAAAAAAAAAGATTTAAATTGATACTTTTTTTGTAATAAATTTTTCAAGTTGAATTTCCGACTAATTTAAAAAAAAACTAATAAACGCGATAACTCAAAAATGGTTCACTTTTGCATAATGCATATGGGGGTCAAAATTATTGCAAATAGTCACCCCTATCACCTCCTAACGGGAATAGGTCGACTTACCAATAACCCTGTATATCTATCTAATATGTATACAACTAAAATGATATACCTAATCAAAATAATTTTAAAATGACACCAAGTAACTTTAAATTTGTATCAGAGGATAGGTATTGCCTGTGACTGCTACGGAACCCTACACTAAACATGTTCAGACCTGCTCTTGGCCGGATATTGTTGTTATATCAAGGTGCTTTTAAAACATTTCGTGCTAATAAATCGATATCTAGTCCTTTATATGTGGAGACCAGCCGAGACCTGCCGTAGTAGAGCCCTGTTTTTTTATTTTATTTGTTTGCTGCTATAGTATGTTCATGGTGAAACGATTAATCTAGGTGTCAGAGGAGTGGGTAGACGAAGACAAGTTGGAGTTGTGGGAAGTGCGGCAATATGGAGAGCGAGCTGAGCGCGTGACGCCGGTGACGCGCACTTCGACGGGCAAGCTGCCTACGCGCGCGGCGCCCGCGGCCGCCTCTACAGCCGACCTCAAGGACAAGATGGAGCAGCAGCTGCGCGAGCAGCGCGCCGCGCACCAACAGAAGAGGGCCTTGGAACTGTCGCAAGGTTTGTTTTTCGAGTAGATCTTCATCTTGGTAATACTAAAGAGATTATTTTTTCTGCTGTCTTCAACGTCTTGACGACGCATAGGGTATTTTATAAATAAGACCTTCATCAGTGATTTACTGTGATTAAGTACAAATGGAAAGTCGACCACTCGAAATTATACGTCAATTCAGAATACCATTTGAAATAAAACAAAAAGCAAAGTAGTCTTGATTAACGTCTAAATATATGTACACTTTATATTATATTTATATGGTCTTGATTCATATAAGACTACATTCGATTGTGCGTATTTGTTTTTGCTCATCAATGGACTATTTAAAATAAAGGACGATGGGTAAAAATGTCCCCACCCACCAACAGTGATGAAACATGTGCCAGTTTATAGATCTTGGCAATATGGTGTATTTTTTCTATGGCGACGATCACCATATGTATGGGGTTTTCTTGAAAAATCATAATCTTATCGTATGGAACTATGGAATTTGTTTGAAAATGAACACATATGTAGATGATTTGCCTTGCCTGGCCCTTTGTTTTCATTAAAAAAATCCCATTGATTTTGCTACGAAGATAAGTATTTTGTCTTTTATTGGGTCCTAATGAACATATAGACCTGCAGCCCGTTACTGTTGGAGGGGGGGGACGGGTTCCATACAAAATTGCCCATCACCCTTTGGTTATAAATATTTTTCAGCACAATTACATTTTAACTAAATTCACTATTTATACTATTACTTTTGATCCAATTCCGAATGGTCATTTCAAGTGGACGATTTTCCATTTGTACCTAATGGCAGTAAATCTCACCAGTTTATGTTACTTTGCGATCAAACTAGCGTATACAACTAAACATTGACTTAATAATTGATATTATCAACGTTTCCTTTTTTTATGGTGCCCCTTGCCCCCAAGGAGGGAGTTTTTTTGGACCCTCCACTGATAAACACCACGGGCGCATTAATTGCTTACATTCCGTTGTAAATATCCTCGTTATAATTTGTTTACAGATAAATCCAAATCAACACCGAGTCAAAATTCAGGAAAGAGTACATTAACTTCTTTATTGACCACAAATGCTACTACACCTACTGGCCAAAAAACGGTCATCGGAACTAGACGGATAATTATGACTAAAGGCGCCGATGGCACAACGCGGGTAGTCAGTCAACCTATCGCTGTAGCAAAGACTCCGCAACCAGTCGAAGCTACCAAGTCTACCTCCAATACTCAGAAAGAAGGTCCACAAAAGGTTCAAATTATACGAGCACCTGATGGAAAGCTAACGGTTAGAGGGCTACTCGCCGGACAACAACTTATACAAATGCCCGATGGGAAGCTGCACGTGGTTATGGCTGGTCAGCAGGGCATAGCCGGTCACCTAGTAGCCGCATCGTCCCCAGCACCGAAAGCTATCGATGCGACCACTGGTGAAAATAATGAAAGAGTGGTAAATCTCCCAAAAACGGTGGCAGATGAACCCAAGCCCTCGCCGCGGGTGGCCGCGCAACAAATAGTATTGCAGGGCAACCGGCAAATAGTCGTCCAACCTGCTCAACAAGTGGTCGTTCAATCTACACCCCGCCCCAACTTGCAGCCGCGTTTGCAGACGGTGCTGGTGCAGGGCCAGATCGTGCAGCGCCAGGTGGCGCCCGCCCCGCCGCGCCCGCCGCCGCCGCCGCCGCCGAGGCCCCGGGCTCCTTCCACGCAGCAAATAGTCGTCAACAACCCAGCGCTCGTTCAGCAAATCGCGGCTGGCAAAATTCAACTCGCCACAGTGAACGGTCAGCAAGTGCTCATACGACCGACCGGCAACAACCAAGCTCAGATCGTCGCCCATATAGGGCAGAGCCCCATGCAGACGGCGGCGCCCGCGCCCGTGGCCGCGCCCGCGCCCGTGCTGCGGCCCGTCGCGCCGCCCGCGCCGCCCGCGCCGCCCGTGCCGCTGACGCTGCAGCCGCAGCCGCAGCAGCTGACCGAAGATCAAATCACTGAGAACCGCCTTCTAGTCGGCCAACCGCCCGGCACTGTTATAAAGACTGTAACTGCACAGGTCATTATTTCAATTTTATGATATGTCATTTCCGTAAAATCCGTATTTTATATTCTGTCTGAACTTATAAGTACAAGAAATAATATTGTTTTTATAATACATTCTTCGTGCGATTTGTTTACAGGTGATGCAAACGAGTAGTGGCCCGAGAATAGTTTTGCAAGGTCTGCATGGCTATTCCCTGACGCCCCAACAGCTTGCCCTAGTTCAACATCAAGTTAAACAGCAGCTTCTTAAAGGTTAGGTTAGATTTATTAAGAGAATAGTCACGTATAAGCATTCGTTATCTTGCTAAATAATTGAAAGCCCTGTCTGTATTCTATAATAGTTATTTGAAAGTGGATACGTTTGTTTTTTTCTCAGCTCAAGAATCTACAGGCAAGCAAGGCATGTTGGGTCCCATGAAAATGTACTTGGCTGTACAGCCGCCCCCGAGCACACCGCCACCTCTCGCGCCTGTGGCGCCTCAAGCCTTGCAACCAGTCCCACTACCTACGCACCAGGTAATTTATTATTATTAGGTCTCCAACAGATTACCTGATACAAGAGGTTGTAGATACGATTAGAGAGTAAACTTTGGACTGGTCCATTTGTGCGTCCAGGTGATGTTTAAGAAAATTAATAATCACAGTCGTGCTCTACTCATTATAAGTCTTAAACTCAATTGACGTGTAAATGTAATTAACGAATTACCGTCAAATGTAGAAATATTTTAAGGCTTATATGTAAACTACTGTGTATAAGTAGATAAGTATGTGCCAGGGACTTGAGGAATTCATCAGTAAAATAATATCTTATACGACTTTAGAATACGCGGAACATTTGTTGTTTGTTTAACCATATTTGAACTCTTTAGGCCTTGATAATTTACCCCAAGTAGCATTTTTTTACTATGTAAATCTAGTTGTAGCGTGTTCAAAAAAAATAACAGAAACTGACAGCTCTTACAGCTAATCGGTCGAGAGAATGCAATTCTTTTTTTACATCAGGAGTTTGTGACACATTTGAACCAGAGCGCCTTGCTGTTTTTTGGTCACTGCGTTTATATTCGTAGAGCCCAGTTCGCAGTCTCTCGTACAATTTGTTTATCATTATCCCATCGTGAACCCAGGATATAAACTACCCTGTGCGAAATTTCATCTAAATTTGCTAAGAGGAAAACTTATACAGAGTGTTTGGTATTATGCTACATACCTTTCATAGTAGACCTCATTTACTGTAAAATTTAAATCACGATGACCGAGTGTGCCGTTATTCTAATAAAAAATTATGTTAAACTATTCTGAAACAATAAAACTTATAACAAACGTCCTTAATTGTATTGAAACACAACTTAGTAGTTCATAAGCTAATAAACTTTTACAACATTCATTCAATTAGAATTCATATAAATATTTATTAAAAAATAATGTTCTGCACTTGAGAAACTACTGATCTTCTGACCGTCACTTCATGACCTCTATTCCTACAAATGACCTCTACTATGCTCACCTAAAAGGAATAGTATCATATAATCAATCACCTGTATATACAGAGGTGGTCACATAATAAGGAACACTTGCGTTTTTCCAATTGCCTACAAATATAACTTTCCAATTTTGACAATCAATCAAAAAGTTCTTAACCAATTTTGTAGTTACACTTATAGTTAATTAACAAACTAAGGTTAAAAGCATTAAAAGTATCTAAAATTGATCGCTGTTGAAAACGAATCTTTTATTTTTAGAGGTTTGAAAAAATAAAGTATGGAAGCATCAGCACTAAGTTTTTAAATTCCAAAAAAATATATATCCTTATAGTTTTGCCATGTCCGTCCACGTCCGCCTGTCCGCAACTTAGCTCAATTCTAGAAGGCTGTTATTTGGCATGAATATACATATGAGTCACGCGGACAAAGTATTATTATATAGTAAAGATTACGGGTGTTTGTGGAAAAAAAATCGATTAAGGGATCCGTTTGTGGAGTCAATTGAAAGCACATATGACGATTTTTATTTTTTTTTACCCAGTTTTTGTGCATCGGAACCCTCCACTGAGCATGGTCAGACATACTCTTGCCCGGTTTTACAAGTTTTTTTTTTGAAAATCAGTTGAAATAAAGTAAACCTTAGTTGATGATGATGATCTAAAGCAAATTGTAATCTTACTAATATTATAAATGCGAAAGTTTGTGTTTGTTAGTTTGTTACTCCTTCACGCTGCAACGGCTTGACGGATATGGATGGAAATGTAGATAGCTTATACCCTGGATTGAAATTAAATTAAATAAAATTTATTTGGCAGTTAAATAAAGCACATAAAAACATACAATTTGCTTAAGTAAATCAACTTATGCTAGACAATTATACTTTCATTGCATCAAGCCCAAAGTGATCAACACATTGGCTACTTTTGATCCTGAAATATTTTACAATTGCCGGGGGAATAACAATAATCGAAATATACGCGAACGAAGTCGCGGGCAGAAGCAAGTATTATAAATGTTAAAGTAACTTTGTCTGTTTGTTTCTCTTTCACGGCTAAACCTCCGAACCGATTTCGATGAAATTTGGTACTGAAGGAAGATAACTTAAACTCCGAGGAAGGACATAGGGTACTTTTTACTACGAATAGCGATAAACGACTTCTAACGGACAACTGCAAGTCGTGCCATTGACGCCACCGTCGGCCACAGCCGACACAAGTTCAAGATTAAAAGAGACTTGGTTTTGTATCAATTAATTTGTAATTTATATTCTGTTATTTTCTGATAGTATTTGGTGGTTAAATCTACAGTTGTTTTTATTTTAACCGAATTTAAAAAAGGAGAAGGTTCTCAATTCGTTGCTATTTTTTCATTATATTTCTTTATGTATGTACCTGATAACTCCAAGAACGCTGGACCGATTTGTAAAAAAACTTTTTTGTTTGTAAAGGTATGTATTCTAGTTGGTCCCATTGTTAACACGTCAGTAGCTGATAGTGAGATCTTGGAGAAATCAAGGGAACTCCTCAAATATTACAGTGCCTTTAGCGATTTCGGTATTTTTCATTGTAACTCGAGTATTTGATTTTGGAAAGCACTATTTGGTAAAGTGGAACTGATGATAAGACCACAGATGGCTACCGGAACTCCTTAACGCATTCACTGCCACGCACTACAACGCATAAATGAGTTTTCGTTACTTTCACCCAGTGCCTTGAACGCACAGACGCGTTCATAATATTTAGTGACTTTCACTCTGTGTCTTCAACGCATACATTCCAGGGCTGGATAGCTCAGCTCAGGAGTGTTGAAAATATGCTAATTCATGTTTAGTAAAAATCGCATGGTAAACGAGATATATCAACTTTTCAAATTATTTGAAATGAACCATTTTTCGATGCCACGAATACAGTGCCACGAATACAGTGCCAGTAGTACGTTTTTCAGTTTCGTTTGCTGTGAAAGAAAGCTGATTAAATTTGCTTTAAGAGCAAAAAAAAATTATGACTGCTTTTTATGACAGTTCTGTGAGCTTTACGGCACGTTACCTTAGCCTAAAGGTTAATTAAATACAAAGGAATTTGACAGCACAGCTCTTTGCTTGTTTTGAAACGTGTAAAGAAATAACGGGTTTCGCTTTGGTTTGCTTACTTCCGTGTTATTTCAATTGTTTCCTTGATACGCTCATTATAATAGCCTGGTGTCATGGCAAAGAAGTGTTGTTGTAATGTAAAGGCAGAGCAGGGGTCGTCAGGGATAGTAACAATCGTCAGCCAAAATGCGCACGGGAGCCGTTGAGAGTACATCGACTCCAAGTCTAGAAAGTTGCGGATTTTGTCGAGAAATGTGGTAATATCGAAATCCAAGGGTCTGAGCAGAAACCGTTTTTAAATGCAAGAAAAACCCGTTATTAATTTAACAAGTTTAGATACCAAAGAAGAGCTGTGTTATTTTTTTTTTATCATCCTTTAGTCTAAGGTAACTATTATAGTGCCGTACAGCCCGGAGAACTTAGAGAATTGTGGTATTAGTCATAAATAATGATTATTTTAGAAAGACAGATTTTAGAAGTAAAGAATGAAAGAAAAGTATTTAAGAAGTATACATTCTTGTGATCAGTATTAATGTTAGCGAATATTCTAAACATATTTTTTCAAAAGAAGAGGTGTTTCTCCTGTTAGTATAATTACCTGGTTCCAATGCGGACAAACCAATGTCAAATTAGTATGAACTCAATTGTGCGTTGGAGGCAAGTCGGTTGAACTCACATGTGCGTTTGGGGCCCACAAGCTTGCCCAATTTGCATAGCAAACATGTTTGGCATGTGAGTGAGAGTTATATTTGACGTAAGTTCAAAAGGTTAACGGTTCAGAAGGTCACGGTTGACGTTCTGACAAGAACTCTGTAAAAAGACCATTCAGTAGTGTGAAACTGTGAAAGTACTATGTAAAAATCACAGATAATAGAATTATTGCGTACTTAGGTTTCCTTAGGTTCCTTCCTCTTTAGCTAGTTGATGACGTTCTTAGCCTAGTTGGTAGTTATGTTTGTTCCTGAGTCTTGGATGTTTTCTATGTATTTAAGTATGTAATTATATTGGTCGTTATATACATATAGCTTGGCAAATTCGTTCGTGATAGTCCTATGATATGAATTATGCGGGCGGCGGGGGCCGTCTGACAGGAGCGTCAATCGGCCGCCGTCGTTGTTGGCGGTAACTTGTGTACATAAGTCCGGCCGCACATAACATAACGCACACGAGTTTGCTCTGCAAACACTAGTCCTCTGTTAGGATCAAATAGATCGAAAGATCTATTTTAAAAAAAGCAGGAAGAGACAACCTCAACAGAACATCAAAGCTCTAATTATGACAGTGTAAAAAGTTCAGAACACGATAATTTTATGGAATGTGTCAATTTTTATACTTTTGCTGACGTATTTTTTAGAATGGTTATAAGTATGAAACAAACCTTAAAACAAGATTAAACCAGTTTACCAATGAATCGATACCATTAATTGATATAACGGCTGCAAAATATTGGTATATGAAATTAAATGAAATCTATCAAATTACGTTAATGCAGCAAATGAAATGACATTATCGAATTACGTTAATACAGAATGTTGTTAGGCATATCGGCAGACATATCGCGTGGACCATGGGAGTGTCACGAACGAACTTGCCAAGTTACAGTTCCCATTTTATTCATTGAGGTTGTCTGAGTTTTAAATTAAGACTTCTGTTACGGCCTGTCCATTAATATAGGCTTATAGCGACATATTACGTGAGGCGACGACGGAAGGAAAAATCAAATGCATGCATGAAATTCGCCTTATAGCTGCAGGATATGGTATGCTTCATAAATCTTCACGTATTTGTTAATGATGCCGCTGCTGGTGCCGCCTAAAGTCATTGTAAGGCTGCAACAACGGGTTTTCTAGCGATAACCGAGTTGCGATAAAGTTGATGTCGCTCCTTAATCAAAGATAGCAAGCTGTAATGTTAATGAAAAACTATATTAAAAAGGCTGTTTTATGTAGGCCTTATGTAAGAGCAAATATGATACTTTCTTATACTCAGTTTCATTGTTATCACAGGCTTATTATAAATTAGTTAAAAGTAGTTTCAAGTAGGTAATTGGTCTACTTTAATGTCACATATACAACACAACATTTGTTCCGCGATGACTCATGTTCGTGGCCATGATTAAAAGGTATACTCGTTTTGTTTTAAGTCGGGGTAGGATCAGACCGAGCGTCATCCGGCAGAATAATATGCCTTTACTCTTTGGAACAGTAATTTACCTACTTGCGCTATTAGTGAAGCTATTAATCGGTTCTAAAATATTGTTTTTGTATCTCGTAGGTTCATTACGTGCATTTTAGAACAAAGAATCGAGACGCACTCGTGATGATCAAACCCTTTATATTTAGGTAATTTACTAGACTATTATATTTATGTCCCAAATGAACGACTCAGTCTTGGTTCACTACAGGCATATTAATTGTTAATATTTTAAGACTGGATGTAGAATATAGTATAACGTAAAGTATTATTTTGTAGTAGGTTGTAATGTTTTGTAATAACACCAAAGAGAACTACTGTTAATAGTTCATTATGTATAATCGTAGTACATATTTATTATATTTTGAGTACAAATAGAAAAATGGTTTTGAAAATTAATTCAGTATTACAAAGCATTTTTTGACAGGTCGTGCCATAAAGACTTTCTCAATAGTATATGGCTTAAACTTATAAGTAAGGTTTATAAGAAAAAACATTTACCTATTTTTTTTTAAATTTTACAAAATGTTGATGTACATTATTTGATTTGAAGTTTAAATATTAACATGTTAACTTATAGTTATTTATGGTATCGACATTCGATAGGAATTTGACTGTGTGAAACAATGTTCACCTTCATTTATTTTTCTTCTGGAAATATCAACAGATCTATAATTAATGTGAAGCTCATTTAGTAGTACCGTCATTGATGCAAAATGTGTCCATACCATACATATATGGAGAGATCTCATGGCGGCTCATCCTAGCGTGACATGAGATTTAATCTCTAATTCCTGTTTTAAACACATTCGTGTCTAGTTACTTTACCGCAACACAATAGTAATATTACTATATATTAAAACATGTCCTGCGGCTCATGAGTTCATGTTATACATATATTTGGGTATTATGTATAGTGTAAGGCTGCGGCTCCACTGAGGCGGAGATGAGCGGAGTGGAGCGGAGCTGTGTCAATATTAACCAATAGAATGTATATTAACGTGCGCAAGGCGCTCTCGGCGACCGCATGCGCCTTCTATTGGTTAATATTGGCACAGCTCCGCACTTCTCCGCCTCAGTGGAGCCGCAGCCTAAGGTTTATCGCTAGAAGTTGTATCGATAAGCTCGATACCTAAATAGCACGTTATTCAATTGTTTTTCATATCACTGCTGCGGTACAACCAACCGTTATTTATTCGCTGTAATCACCGCCGTTTTATTCTTTGGCATTTAACAACGAGTGTATCTCTTTACTCCAAGCTTGTTTTAGTGTGCACCTTTATAATTTACTTCTACAAATTCGAATTTGAATGTTTATTTTAACTATTTTAAGTAGTTTTTGCAGGGTGTCAGTAACAGGAATTGCTCATACACCACCTGTTTAAAATATGTGTATTTATTGAATATTCAATTAAAGCATTTATAAATGGCTCGTGCAATAATGACATTTGAATAAATTATTAAAATAATGATCGAGTTTTATTTATATAGTCCTTTTTATTTTTGGAAATTTGTTATGTTATTTTTTTGAACACGGTTTGTGGGGGTGTATGGGCAATTTATCTACTAAGAAAAAAATCTAAAATAATTATATTTAGTAAAATTGCGAATGGCGTGTACCAAATTAGATTAATGTAATCAAGTTATAAAGTTTTAAATGCATTTAAAACTTGAACTGATATATTCCCACAAACAATTTATATTTAAAACACTTTAGTTACACCCCATTTGGTTTATTACAGATTTAACAGATTTTTTTTATCATTATAACAATACAAAACCTGAGACACACTTGACATTCTTTGATATCGGGGTACATGTTACGGTTTGATCAAGGGAGTCAATAAACAGATTTTGTGCCTTTTCACTTTTAGGAAGATAATGAAGAGAATCTTGTAAAGCGACAACCGCTGGTTAACGGCGAAGATAGCGTAGCGGAGGCGACGAGCCACAAAGAAGCGACGCCTTCTAAACCCGAGGATATACCCCAGAACAATACTAAAACAGATATTATTAATTCTAGCCAGGAGGTTGTAATGCAAACCAATAAGTTCGTGCTCACTCCCGATTACATTCAACAGAGTAAGTGACCGGAACGTTTATATGCCTATTCAGAATTTATGTTTTGTTGATCAATTTTAATGATGGTATTCGTAAACTTCCAGCCATCAAAAGCGCTCTAAAACAGGAGAATCTGAACCCCGAGATAGAAGAGAAGCTGCTGCAGTTGCAGCGATACCAGGAGAAACAAATGAAGCCGGAGAGCAACGCCATCGCTCAGCCGGTGGAACGGGAGCCTCGCGTGGTAACCGTGGCGGCGCGCGCGCGCACGCCGACTCCGCCGCCGCGGCGGCGCGCGCTCCCGCGGGTGTCGGAGGACGACGACGAGTGGGTGGAGAGCAGCCCGCGCAAGCGCCTGCGCGGCGCGGCGCGCCCCGCCTCCCCGCCGCCCGCGCCGCCGCGCCCGCCGCCGCCCGCGCCCGCGCCGCCGCCCGCGCCCGCCCCCGCGCCCGCGCCGCTCTCCGCGGTCGAAGAACGCCGACGCGCCGCCTCCAACCACTCGCGGATGCAGATGCTTCTCTTCAAGCACAAAGAGATGTTGAAAAAGGATATCATCAAAAAACGAGGGCTGCTAGAAAAAGAGCTGGGCATCGAAATACAGGTATGAAAACCGTTCTATAAAGTGCTTCGTGAACTATTAACATCCGGTGCTCGTCCTCCGGTTTACTGATTTCCGATTTCCCGGGGGAGATTTTTGGAGAAGACGCAAAAAACATCAAAAACAATAGTCCCGAGATTCGTAACTTATTTTTGATGCAAATGTACTTTTAACGGATTTATCTAAATATGCAAGAAAAAGACAGCTAAGTTACTTCTTACTTAAGGCCTGATTTACAATTTGCGAAGTTCCTACATTTGCTGTCAAGTGTTAAGTAGCAAATTAATGTATGAATTGCGCACTTGCTGTTCGCAAAATGTAAATCAAGCACAACGCCTGCATCACACTGCCGCAAAAACGAAGCGCAGCCGGGCCGAAACCGAAACACTGCATTTCGATAAAATTCAATTTTGATTAAAATATCTGGATTCTATCCAGCGGCTCTAGACGAGTTGCCTAAACGTAAACGGTTTTCGAAAAAAAATATTCGAGTAGCCGTTTCAGATTGCCCAAAACATCTTCGATTAGGCGAAATTCTGGTGCATTAGGTGGATTTGCTCGATTTGGTGATTTGGTGTTTTTAGCTCGTCCATTTTGCTTAACATTTTTTTGACTAGTAACTGGAAGCCAAATCTGGCCAAAACACCAAAGTAGCTCCTCTGTGTTCCAATTTTATAAAATCCCGCACAATTGGCAAATATCGCTCCATGTATCGGTCAACATTAACGGCTAACCCAGATTTAAAAAAAACTGCCTTAGACATAACACGAGGGCTGATCGCAAACCATAGTAAAAAAAATGGAAACCTTTGTATGCTCCACATATTTCACGTTTTCTTCAGTTGGGCCATTGGTGTTTATGAAATAATATTTCCCTTGCCATTCATTTCCATCTAATGTGAAATATGATTCGTCGTTCACTTCTGACGGTAGGATGGTAAGTACCTATCTGGGAGACTTAAATAACTCGCAATTCTTCAAATATTATGTTATGTAAATAGATGGTATTGTAACAGAATTATTTTATTATAAAAAAATAAATTAAACGTAATGAAACAGGGAGACACGGGACCCGTGTCTCGTCAGAAAGATCATCTCAGAGTGATCTCATCGATCGATATAAAAAATGGATCATAAACAATTTTGAATTTAGAAAGATTAAAACGAAATGAAAGAGTGGCCAGGAACGTAAAAAAGGAGGTTGTAACAGCCTCGTTACAATACCCGGGCTGGCTTGGAAAGAAAAATCCTGAGCTTGGAGTGAAGGATTTTTCTTTTACATAATTAGAATCGTATATAAAAATGAACTTAAATTAAATGGTGGTGGTTGAGGTGAATGATGAGGTGAGTGAGGTGAGGATGTAATATATCTTCGGTAGTATAGTGGTAAGTATCCCCGCCTGTCACGCGGGAGACCGGGGTTCGATTCCCCGCCGGAGAGCCATTTCTGACGGTAGGATGGTAAGTACCTATCTGGGAGACTTAAATAACTCGCAATTCTTCAAATATTATATTATGTAAATAGATGGTATTGTAACAGAATTATTTTATTATAAAAAAATAAATTAAACGTAATGAAACAGGGAGACACGGGACCCGTGTCTCGTCAGAAAGATCATCTCAGAGTGATCTCATCAATCGATATAAAAAATGGATTATAAACAATTTTGAATTTAGAAAGATTAAAACGAAATGAAAGAGTGGCCAGGAACGTAAAAAAGGAGGTTGTAACAGCCTCGTTACACACTTACACACAAAACGTCGTTTTTAGCGGCGTTATTGGGTATTTTTTTAATTTTCAGACAGTTGTCTTGACTTTCCTTGATTGTTTTTGAATACCCATGTCTTACACACTTACTGTCTTGTCTAGAATACATTATAATGAATTTGCTGTCGCATTTGAATTTGTGGATTGTGGAAGTGGGCAACTTTTTGTCTCTTTCTAACCCCCCACCGCCCTAAAATAGGGGGTGAAAGTTTGTATGGAGCTTTCCTTCGTTTTTAATGTAGAAAGCTATACATTGGTATGCGGACTCTTTGATACTAACGAAAAATACGTGCATCATTTTTTTCTTAGAAATCTGCCCCCAACCCCTAAAAAGGGAATGAAACTTTGTTTGAAAATCTCCCCCCAACCCAAGGAAAGCAAAAAGGTCTTTTAAGCGGAAAGCTGAAAATTAGTACAGCTACAGGTTTTAAATAAAACGAATATCAATACATCAAATCTATAATATTTCGGGTTTGTGAAAACTACTTTTCGACTAAGGGATCCGTTTATGAAATATTAAGCTTTAAAGCGCTAATGTTGTCCGTCGTCTTTCTTTCTTAATCTGTACTTGTCCGGGCATCGGCCCGCCCTTTTCTCTGTAGTGCACACGGTACCTATCTCTTTGACGGTTGATTCTAACGTATGCGGAATGAAATCTGGACAAAGTTAAAAACAATATTTTATTTAATAAAAAATATGTTTTGTTAAAAATGTTTATAATAAATAATAATATTATTAACAAAGTTTAATGCAAAAAATAATTAACTCTTTAGCGAGCTGCTGCTTTTGTTCATGCCTGACGTAAACACAGATGTCAGTTTTAATTAATTCTAATTCAATCTTTCGAATTTTACATTTATTCGGGGATAATTATTAGAACGATTCGCCGTTTCAGATTTTCCCAAAAAAAAGTTCTAGGGCGTTAGGTGGATTTGCTAATTTGGGGACGTATGGGAGTTTTAGCTTGTCCATATTGCTTAACTTTTTTTGAGCAGTCACTGGAAGCCAAATCGGTCCAAAACACCACATTAGGTCCTCTAAGTTACGTTTTTATAAAATCCCACACAATTTGCAAACATCGCTCCATGTATCGGTTGGCATTAAAGGCCAACCCAGACTCGAAAAAACTGCCTTAGACACCGCGAGAGCTGATTGCAAGCCACAGTAAAACTTTGAGCATGGCTGGCTGAAGTGTCTACTAGTACTGGGGCTCAATTTTTAACAGACTTCAAAAAAGGTACCTAGTACCATTTTAAAAGAAGTTATTTTTTGCTTTTATGAAGGCTGTTTTTGTTTTTTTTTAACATTTTATTTAATCGTATTTTATTTTATTTGATTGTCAAACAGTCAAACGGCATCTGGTTTTCGTATCATATATCGTTTGTTAAATTCTTATGATTCCTTTTAATTTATTTCGAAGAGCCCAAAATAACAATTCTGAAATATTCTTTAATTTATACAATACGTCGAAGCACAAATAATTTACAGAAAAAAATAATCGCGTATATTGACACTGACGTAATACCGGTAATGATTTTTAAGGGTAACTATCAAATACAGCTATTGTTGTCAACTGGCTAAACAGCTAATATACATGAATACTGGATTGACTATACCACTAATCAAAACTTTAGCGATATAAATAGCGACATGTAACTATAACCGGTTATACCTCATTTAAAACCGGTAATCAGAATACCGGTAACGATCCCTGGTGTCTACTGACAAATAGTCCGTTGAATCTCCTGCTATTATATCACTAACACTTTGATCCTACCATTCGGACAGGAAAGTCAAAAAATACGTAAATATTAAGTAATAATTTCCTTTTGCTAGAAAGCAATTGCAATTTAAATTTAACTGAATACTGGAAAAGGTATTGCAGGCGGGGACAAGCAATAATTTTCAAAACCTACTTCCTGAAACAAATTAAACAATAGGACTAGCTTTTTCCCGCCTGGAACACCTTTTCCAATATTTAGTTAAATATAATTGTTATAAATATCGATAAGTAAGTCGCTCTTACAATTTTCTATACATTTTATAGCTTGTTTTTGGCTTTTCAGTTGTTTTTTTTTCACTGCAGTCGGGTTGTTTGTTTAATTTTAATAATTTAATTTATTGAAATCTTTTTATAATTTATTAATAAAATAGTAGTTTAATTATTTGTTACAAAGTTTAATAATCATATTGTTTATTTTTATTTTTTTTTGTTGTATGTTATGTGCTCGGTTCTGTGTTATCTTCTCTGTTCTGTAACTGGAAAGGGGAATTGTATTACCCCGAATTTATACGCGAGCGAAGCCGCGGGCAAAAGCTAGTAGGTAGGTTATAAAGCTGGTTTTACAGTCGGGTTTTTGTTGAATAATAATTTATTTTTGCATATTTTTCTACGATTAAATATTATTCTAAGTACATTAAAATAAAACTGCCCCATATTTTTAAATTAATGCCCCCATAGTTTTTGCTGTTCTAATCGAAGCATTTTATTCTAATTTTCTTTACTAATGTCTAAAAAGCATCCCACGGTCGGTATTACGAGATAGGCAGTGCTGCGATTTGTACCCAGTCAGTACGACCACTAACAGTAACTACCACTACGGATTCGTTGTGAATTGCCTCATTTATGGGAAATCTGGTACGAATATACATTAGCATAATATTGTGGTTAAACATATGATTCTTCACATCACAGAAGGAGTTATCAGCAGAATTAGCGCTCAGGACGCGTGCCGAGCGAAACAAACAGGAGGAAGTTCGCGGCGGAAGTGGTGGTGGAAAGCGGCGCTCTGGCGGTGCTCGTGACGCCACACCACGTGTGGGAAAGAAAACCATCAAGAAAGAAAAAATAATGTGCATTTGCCGAACACCTTATAATCCCACCAAGTAAGAATCTATCACATTTGTTAGTACCACGCGGAATATTACCTAGTTTCACTAGGGCTTAATGAGAATCCATCTATTGCTATTTCGGGCAAACAGTCACGTTTATGACTATTGTCAAACGAACAAGGTTTATATAATTCGCAATTCACGTTTTCACGTTCAAAGTAGCTCGATTAGAACTACCTGTATAAAAATAGTAAGTTTTAATGCAAGTGCGGAAAGTATGTTATTTTACACGAGCCCCGTGGTGTCTTGGCCCGAGCCGCAGACTCGGGACGAGTGAATATTATATTACAGAAAACTGACACTAACGAAGCGAAGCGCGGGCGGGTAGCTAGTTTAACTATATTTTTCTACTATAAACCTCTAATATTGATATCGTTATCGGTATCAGAATACCACCTATAGCGTAACCGAAGCGTGAAAACGGTTATACAGGGTGGTACTCGATAAACCTAATACAGCTACAAAAACTACTACTTTTTGAGCAACTGTGTAAGTAAGTAATTAATTTTGATGTCGAACAGATTTTACGTGGGTTGCGAGCATTGCAACAACTGGTTCCACGGCGATTGCGTGGGGGTGACGGAGGCGATGAGCAAGGTCTTGGAGGAATTCGTGTGCCCTGATTGCCGCCGCGCCGCCGACACGCAGGAGCTCTACTGCCTTTGCCGGCAGCCCTACGACAACTCACAGTGAGTACAGCTTCAGTACCTGTTGATGTGCCAACTGAGAAATCAAGATACATACGAACTTGTATGACAAAATTCGATGTCATTTAATTACTCACTACATCTGTTAGTGCTAGCAGTACGCCAAAAAAGCTGCAAATTATGTTAAAAGCATGAAAATCGGAACGATTGATCTTTAGGCCATACGAATCAATTTGACCCGTAGTACGAAAAAAACAAAAGGAGAGAAGTTATGAGTTCATTTTTAGACACTGAGGATGATAAATAGTAATGCGGGAGGAGTTTTCAATCATACTTATAATATTTATTAATATTAACATATTTATTGTTATATAAAAAACAATCTATCAACTAAATACATAAAAAAATATATGTTAAGATCAATTAATACTAAATGTAAATATTTTCAAAATTGCTTTCTTGTGGTTGGCTATGAGGCTATTACATGTATTTTAGGTATATTTTATAAATAATTATTCAACTGTATCATATCTGGAGGAGCCCAAACTTTGTATGTTTTGAAAATGATTTTAATTTTAATTTAAAACAAGTGACTGAAATATAATGACGTGAACTATTTTTAGAATCAGCTTAGTAAGCCCTTTCATAAGATACCATACACGATAGGGTCCAGATTTAAAAAAATATCCCATGCGAAAAAAAATGTCTTCATAACACATCTCCGTTTTTTCTTTCGTGCTACGGGTCATATTGTTTTGTATGGCCTAAAGATCAATCGTTCTGATTTTCATGCTTTTAACACCATTTGCAGCTATTTACTGAATTTAGGGGTGTACCGCTAGTACTATGTACCTTGCAACGTCAGACCAGTGTGTTCACATTCGGTTTACAGATTGTGATTGACATGGAATTAACTATCTTAAACAGAACTTCTTAACTTAGCGTACACTCCATTATGTCGTCTCAAACGTAATAAGGGTGTGAACATACCCTTACCGTTACGTCTGTCCGTACACGGTTGGGTAATGAAAAGATACTACACTAATCTTTATTATATTTCGTTGTATTTTTTGTTCTAGATTTTATATTTGCTGCGATCGATGTCAAGATTGGTTTCACGGGCGTTGCGTTGGAATCTTGCAATCGGAGGCTGATAATATTGATGAATACATTTGTCCAAATTGCCAAAAGAATAACACTGTCAATTACGCTAATATGAAAGAACTCACCATAAAAGACTTCGAAAACTTAAAGAGGCTTATAAAGCAAATACAGTTGCATAAAAATGCATGGCCATTCATGGAACCTGTGGACCCTAGGGAAGCGCCAACCTACTACAAAATAATAAAAGAACCTATGGGTGTGTATAGATCTATAGATAGACATACGATAATAAACAGTTAAAGTTAAGACATTATCTGAACGCTGTTACGCAAAAATGTGTCATCCCACAATTATTAAGCAATAAAATGTGAACCCACGATAATAGTATTAGAATTACTCATTATTGCGTAACAGTGTCGTCTATACTATCTAAACTACTATTACTGATATTATAAATAAGTGAAATTGTGTGTTTGTATGTTGGCGGTAATCTCTGAAACCACTACTGAATTAAGTAATGTCCTTGCTCAGGTATCCTTAAATGTGTGTATCTTTAAATGACGAGTGGACGTGGACTACCTTTTTCAGCGTTATGTTTTGTACATAGGCTTTTGCATAACGTATAGAGGAAACTGCCCATTTGTTGGCACCATGGACCTACCACCTTACTAATTATGGGCACCATGGACCTATTTTGAGTAAATAGAGGCGATAATACTACAATCACTAGGTGGCAGTAACAAGTCTATGTTGAAACGCATTTTTTTATAATTGGTGTAAATTAGCTTTAATTAATATTTAACCTGTCCTTTGACGCTGACCCACCTATGCGTCAGCCATTCTAATTAAGATTTTGAATTTAAAGATTATTTTAAAAAAGATAAAAAAATTGAATTTTAATGCTTTAATTAAAATCTGCCAGGTGCACTAGAGGTACGCTTAATTTAATTTCATACTCCTATGAGTTTGCATAAATGGAGTAAGTCTATCTCTATCTATTTATCTATTAATATGCAGTTTCAGTATTATGCTATTTAACTACTAGGCCAATTAAATATTATGCATATGCTAAGTCTGTTACTCGTATTAATAATGTGACTTTTAAGGGTTACCAATAACTTGGATTTTGGATGCCAATAATTGAGTGTCTTGCCTCATACGGTTAATATTGGCCTTAGCGAGATACAACAAACTAATAACTATAGTTGTTTATAATTTCTGTAGTCTACCTATTAAAAAGCTCTACAATGCAATTAATATGTCTTTATATTTCAGATCTACAAACAGTGGAACGGAAAGTGAATGATCAGACTTACAGTATGTTAAGTGAATTTATTGGTGACATGACTAAGATATTTGACAATTGTCGGTATTTCAATCCTAAAGACTCGGAGTTTTATCGCTGTGCAGATGGCTTGGAAGCATTTTTTGCACATAAAATTAAATACTTTCGTGAAAAATTATTTGAAACAACGCAATGATAAAAGTGCCAGTGTACAGTGTCTAAAGTAAGGAGTAATGATGTTTGTATAATACGGCCCTAGAAGTGATGTAGACGATTTGTGTATTTGTATTATTCTACATGATCTGTTACACCTGTAAATTGTAAAGTATGTGATGAAATTGCAAAGAATAATTTATAATAAAATTAATTTTCTACAGGTATCCAACGAGTACAGCATTGTTTTCATGTTAGGTATTTATTGTATTTATTACATGCATTATACTTTGAAGCTGATGCTCTTAGATGTAACCTATTGACAGAGAAAATTATTGTAATGTATACAGTTCATAAGATACCTTTTATGTTAGCTCCTAATTACAAAGCTATTTTAGTTATTCTAGAAAAACTTAGGATAAGTAAACCTACCTTGTATGTAAGTAATAAACTTTAAAAATATACATCTTGATGATGCTTTTTAATATGGTTTTTAATCGCTTCAGAGATATTTTATTATTTGGTCATGTCGAAAGATGACCCCAGGATTGAATCAACACCATGACCTATCCTGTCCGCATTCATCGGATGCCTGCACCTGTTTTATTATATTTATAGTGTTGCGGCAATAATGTACCGTAAAAGTGTATCAGGACTAGCCTTGGAGATGTGTTATAGTGCCGTAGACAGACAGAAGCCAAATATATACGCGTAAACTAATTCATTTCTTGCGTTCCACAATGATTTGTTAGCCGTTGGTCTAATACGCAGTTCGTCCAAACAGTCATCAAGTCCTATTTCGTCAGTACGCAAATCGTCCAAGACGCGTTTCGGCTCGGCCAACACGCATTTCGTCCGACATGATTTTAGTCCAACACGCATTGTCCAACAAGGTTTTAGTCCAACGCGCATTTTGTCCAACAAGGTTTTAGTCTAACACGCATTTCTTCCAACAAGTTTTTAGTCCAACACGCATTTCGTCCAACAAGTTTTTAGTTCAACACACATTTTGTCCAGCGTACAGTTTGTCCTAGTTTTACCGTCGTCAAACGGCGTGTCGTGTTAATGAAATTGAGCCGATCAATGCATTATCACCGGAGCCCAATCACCAAATTTGAAGTAAATTCGAACCCTGGAAGTGGGTCAAATAAAATACATAGGTGGGTACATTTACAAGATTTGCAAACGACAGCTTACTTACAGGTGTAGTGCATAATTGCTTTCCTTCGTATTTTCACGGAAACGTACGAACGTGTCATGCTACTTCAGTCAACCTCAGTACTTGTTGTACTGTGACCGATTGAAATAGCAAGACACGTTCGTACGTTTCCGTGAAAATACGAAGGAAAACAATTATGCACTACACCTGTACGTACATACAGGGTTATTGGTAAGTCGACCTATTCCCGTTAGGAGGTGATAGGGGTGACTATTTGCGATAATTTTGACCCCCATATGCATTATGCAAAAGTGAACCATTTTTGAGTTATCGCGATTATTCGTTTTTTTTTAAATTAGTCGGAAATTCAACTTGAAAAATTTATTACAAAAAAAGTATCAATTGAAATCTTTTTTTTTCTTCTGATTTACAAAACCGATTAAACACTGGTTATTTCTCAATATTAAAACAATAACTATCGGTCCCAATTTGAAAAAGCGAGACGGAAAACGATTTCTTTTCAATATTTTTTGCGATCGCTTTCCACTAAAATGTCTTAAAAAACCAAAAAAAAACGTTATGAAACTTGCTTGCAGATTATTTTAAAAACTTAACTGTTTTCTTAGCTCTCGAAAAACGCATAACAAGTAGAAAGTTATTAAAAAAAGACCTGAAAAAATAATCATCACAAAGGAAGCGGGCGGAAACAAGTCACAAATGCAACTTCAAAAATTAAAATTAAAAAACATACCAAAGTTAAATCATACATTTTTTATTTGCTTTTGTACAAGATGAATTTGTTGTTCCTATGCAAAATTAAAAAAATAATATCTGTACACGTTTGAGAATGCGAGGCCGAAAACTAAAAAATACATGTTTTTTTATCAAACTCCAACATAAATTACACGAAAACAGAAAAATTTACCAATACATTTGGCGTGCAGATTACACATAAAACATTGACGTTTTAACAGCTTTCTAACGAGCTATTAAAACTAAAATGAGTTTTGTTAAAGATTGCTGGAAAAATTGATCACAAAGGAAGCAACAAGGAAGTCACGTCCGAACAAAACTTAAAATTAACTAACTAAATCTATCAAAACTAACTGTTATACTCGTAAACACAAATAACAACATTAACTTATGTAAAAAGTTACAAAATTAAAACTAATAAACAATAAAATTAAAATAATCAGGATTTTTATAGTTATTTTTTAAAATGGCTACATCCATTTCTTATTCTCACATAAGTTAATGTTGTTGTTTGATTAAATTACAAATAGATGTAACTCTCATTTTCTTCATTAATCTACGTCCTAAGGGACCATTCTGTTAGCAAACGTCTCTACGATACGCAGTTTTGCTTTCACAGATGTAAGACAACACAGACCTTACAGCCATCTGTCGTTGTTTCAAATGTTTTCATGCACGTAGTTTTTTTACTGATAGGTACAGTCAAGGAATTTAATTCCTATACCACTTTGGACTATGTCAAAGTGACACTAAATAAAATCATTCTTCTTCTTCTTCTTCTCGTTAATGGCGGCCACACACACACGGGGCTTGTGCCAATATCAGTTGCGTCAGTGATGGTCGAATGTCAAACTTTGATGTCAAATATGTCAATCTTTAGACATACCTTAATAATCTGTGATGTCAATTGTCAGCGTTTGTCGAAAATTCTGCCTAGAGTCAGCATTCAAATGGGAACAGCAAGGTAAAAAGAGGGGGTTCTTACGTTTTGATTGATTACGTCACTTTGACATAGTCCAAAGTGGTATAGGAATTAAATTCCTTGACTGTACAAACACTACTACTGACTGGCCCTTACATTAAAACATAACTGCCTACTTTGAACTAGTCCCATAGATGTTATCTAGCGTTATCTCTTTCATTAGATGACAGACGCAGTGTTCTTTGATAAACCTGAATTACTCGCAAGCATTTAAAAGTGCTTTAGCGTGAAAGAGATATCACTATGACCATGTAAGAGCATGTTGCTGCTAGTTGTAGTTTAATGCTGTGATGTGATTCTCAGTTCTGTTTAGTACGTATGCTTGTAAAGACGCACGCTAAGGGTCGTATTAATAAACCCATCTTGACTGCGAGACCCGTCACTAGATACGTCAAAGTAAACGCCAAACCATAGAACACTCATTTTTGACGCATCTCGAGATGAGCATTAGACTTGAGATCAGTTTATTAATACGGGCATGAAAGTACTTTTGGACAAGAAGGCAGCCGGATGTTGTTAAAAATGAATAAGAACTCTATACAGAATCACTCTTAGCTCAAAGCGATAATTTACTGCGAGAATGCGACAAGGTATTGCAGTACCTTATCTTACTTATAATATTATAAATGAGAAAGTGTGAATGTTTGTTACTCAACCTCTTCTTAAAGAAAAGGTATCAGATTTGGTTGTTATTATCGAATTAGTCGATTTGTAATTTCAACGTCAAATACTAGGCGTGCATAAACATTAGAAGTACCTACCCAACCTACAGTCACAGTGTAACGTGCGATGTGAGTCGCCCGCGCTGTTTCGGGCGCGAATGCGCTTTTTTCGAACTTTCGAATAGCTCCGAGAATCAGAAAATAAAGTTAACTACAACTTGAAAATGTTGGCTATATTTTTCATGTTGTAGAAAACTTATGATATGCATGCAGATAAAGTTTTCGTGTGATCTTATTGTTTCATAAAACCACACTCGTGTATTAATGCCTCTCATTATGCTCCAGTCACATCTATTATGTTTCGATATTTTTACTCGCTTTTACATAAAATGGCGTATTTATTTTACTCGTTAGTAGTTACTGGCATATTATTACGATAGTGTATGTAACTGTGCCATAATTTATTTTTCAATACTCTAATAACTAACACAATCACATTTATGGTTTCGTTTAATATTTCACCAAGAAAAAAATTCCATGTACCTTTTACACAGTGTAATACACTCGGCGTCAAAAATATCGCCCCTCGGAAAATAATTTCAACCGACTTTAAACCCTATTTGATCAAGGACAACAATATGATTGTTAGGTATCATTTGAAAGGTAATAGTGTTTTTTTAGGAAAATTAAAAAAAAAAAGGATTTTTCCTTGGGGTCAAAAATTAAAGGAAATGACATTGCGAACAGTTGAAAAATTTTTATTCAACAACAACAAATGGATAACAAATTTTTACAAAAAGTGCCTAAAATTAACTTAAAACCTAGTGTTACCCCCCCTTGCCCTTATCACTGCCTCTAAACGGTCTTTCATTGATCGCACCAACTTTACGATGTCCTCTTGTGGAATGTTACCCCATTCTTCGATGACTGCGTCCTGAAGATCTTGCAGGGTGGTAGGGGCGGCATCTCGTGACCGAACCCGTCGCTTCAGCTCGTCCCAAAGGTGTTCAATCGGGTTTAAGTCAGGACTCCTGGCTGGCCACGGCAAAACGGGAATCCCGACCTCCTCCAGATAATCCCGAACAATTAATGCAGTGTGGGAGCGAGCGTTGTCGTGCATTAATGTGAACCCAGAGCCGACGTAACCCGCATATGGCGTCACATGCTCTTCCAGGATCTCGGCAATGTATCGGCGAGCATTCAGGGACCATTGGCCGCGAGTGCCTCCAGTCCTGGAGACGCAGACAAGGTCGGTTTTGCCGTCTATAGACATGCCCCCCCAGAACATGCAAGAGCCACCTCCGTAGCCCACTGTCTCTTCAATACAGGCTTGAGCAAATCGTTCGCCCGACCTTCTGTATACTCTGGCCCGCCTGTCGTTGCAATAAAGACAGACTCTCGTCTCATCGGTAAAGAGAACCTGCCTCCATTGCTCAAACGTCCAATCGACGTGGTCGCAGTCAACATTGGGCCTGTAGCAGCCCTGTGAGCCACGATATCCTTCTCCCGCAGTCTTCTTCTAACCGTAGAGATGCTAACTGATGTTGTCCGAGCTTCTCTGAGGCGTTGTTGCACCTCAACAGCACTAGCGAAGCGATTGCGTAGAGATGATGTCACGATGAAGCGATCATCTCTTTCGGATGTGCAGCGTCGCCGACCAGCCCCATGTCTTCTGATGTAGCCCCCAGTCTCCTGGAACCGCTGAAATACTCGGCGGACAGCATAACGGCTTAAATTGAGTTGCCGAGCGACATCACACTGCCGAACTCCTGCTTGCAGTAGTGCAACCACTTGAGCTGATTCAGCAGCAGTGGTCTCCATGTTCGAGGGTTGTTTTGTTGCTTGAGTTCCTTAGATGTGTTCTCTTCGACGTCTGGATAGTGAATGATTGACATTTGACCTTGTACAGGCATTTTATACCCCTGGAAACGGGCACAACTCGCGACCCTTCAAACGAGTATTTGTGCACTTTTTTTTCGTAACGCTCTGATTCACAAGCCATTACGTTTTGTTTAAATTAAACATTATTAATTGAAAACACATTAAACGTGCTTTTAATTGATACTAATATTAATTATGTAACATAATTTCGCTAAGGTCTAGATTAGCTTGAATCTGATTTTCGCGGAGGGGCGATATTTTTGACGCCGAGTGTAGATCAACACGGCAAAAACAATATTGTTATTCAACTGTTATCGTATTGTCAACGTTTTGATAACTCTTATTTACTTGATAGTAATGGCGGCCGGCTCAAGACCGTGACTTGTGGTGCTCTTTGGGGGAGGCCTTTGTCCAGCAGTGGACGCCCCCGGGCTGATGATGATGATGATGATGAATGGCGGCCGAGTGGAAAACGATTCCGTAACAGGCCAAATACGTTATTGTTTTTACTGCCTAGAATAAGAGGCGCAGGGCCTCTATTCAACACGGCAATAACCATTATCGTGTTTGAGCTGTTATCGTCACATACCTTAATAATCTGTGGTTATCGTATTGTCACCGTTTGACAGTAAATAAGAGCTATCAAAACGGTGATGTCGTTTAGTCGAGGGGTGTTGTCGATATTTTATCGATATTTGATTTGGACGACACTTTTGATTATTTTTTGTGTGCTCGACTGTTAAGAAAGCGTGTATACCTACGTGGGTGACACTGAAAGTTTTTAGAATCTCAAAAATTAAACATTATATAAAGATGTAAACTATTTTATTGTTTTTCAAAGTATTCTCCACAACAATCGATACACTTGTTCATTCGATAAAACCATTGAGTGAAGCATTCAGCCCATCCTTCTTTAGGCACCTCTTCTACTGCCGTTTGGAACGCCGCTACAGCCTCTTCTGCATTCATAAAAGATATTCCTCTGAGCATATCCTTGATTTTTGCGAATAAATAGAAATCGCAAGGTGCAAGGTCGGGGCTGTAAGGCGGATGACCCATCAATTAAATATGGGCTGGAGCGTTATCGTGATGGAGGATTACTCTGCTGCGAGGGCGTCGTTCTTTAATTTTTTGTAAGACGATAGGTAAACATTTATTCACGTACCAGTCAGCAGTAACAGTTCTTTTATTTTCTAGTAGTACTGTAGGATCATGTAATTAATTGTTTGAACTTGACTCATGCCAATCCCTAATGATGTCCGTATTTGCTGGTATGTCGTTCGTTTCTCCTCTTCAATCTTTAGCCGCACAGCGTCAATGTTTTCCTCGGTCACCGCCGTAGAGCGACGACCTTCTCGTTCAGCGTCACTGAGCTGGGTACGGTTTCTTTTAAATTCATTGAACCAGTTATAAATAGTGGCAATAGATGGGGCTTCATTATTAAATGCTAACATAAGTCTTTCATAACTTTGTTTTTGATTTAGTCCGCAACGAAAGTCATAAAAAATCATGGCACGAAAATGCTCGCGTGTTAAATTCATTTTTAAGCAAACACTCTATTTTCAAATTGCCGCCAAAATTACAAAACAAATGACAGATTAAAAAAGTTGGCGGCGTTAGACTTTCTAAGAGTTCCATTTTTAAAATTCAAATTGTTTTTTTTTTCTAAAGGAATTATAAGTGGTCTATTCTAAAAACTTTCAGTGTCGCCTATGTACAGTATAACTATAATCAGACATAGGAATCCAGGGAGCAAAATTTCATGACAGGTAGGGAGTTCCTACATCGATAAACTCCATCATCGATGCTTATTCTGATTCTTATACTTGATCACTTCAAGTTATGTTTGTAACTAGCTAGAGTATTTAACGCCATTTTTTTAAAAGAAGAATTAAACATCTCACAAGGTCAAGCGGAAGAAACAACCACGTGAGACGACCCTCCGAACTGCCGCTAAATATTCTTCTATCTAAAAAAATCCTAAATTGTCTTCTATTGAAATAAAACGTCAACTTTTTGGGGAAAAATCTGGTCTGGCAGCTCGTACTATAAGGAAACGACTAAACGAAGCGTAATTGACTAATTGTATGGCAGAGTAAGATATTGAGCAAAAAAACAGAGATGCGAGGAATAAATTTGCAAAAGAACATGAATACTGGAGTTGTCTCAGTGGAAGCATATTTTATGGTCTGATGAAACTAAAATTAACGAAATGAAGTTCTGACGGTCAAATCTATGTACGCCGACCGCCAAATATGGCGTTCAATCCCAAGTATACCACCGTAATAGTGAAACATGGCGCCCATGGCGGCGGTTTTATTAAACTGGGGTTGTTTTTCATGGCATGGCGTGGGACCATTGGTGCAAATTGACGGTATTATGTGGATCATAATACCGTCAACGGCCATAATACGGGCACGTATACAAAAATATTCTAGAGGACAGAATGTTGCCATATGATGAAGAATATTTAAATATAAAAATGAATTGCCGAAACTTTATACAATTTATTTAATATCACATAAAACATACATCTTATAAACTAATAATATAACTAAACTATAACTAAACTAAATACAAATCAATTACCTAAAACTAAATAAAAACTAGAAAAGTGAGGGCCCCCGTGGCAAAGCCGAAATATATTTAGGTACGCGTATAGAATATATATAGTTCTAGCTTCCGAACTACAGTCCAGTCGAGTTCATAAATATGTGTACACTTTAGTTCTTTGTCACTTTAATCCCTGTGACAGTTCATATATGGCAGTTTAAACATGACATTAAATAGACGACGTTCCTACTAAAGTGTAGGTAGGTACACATATTTATGTACCTACTGAAAAATATTTTGATTACCTTCTTACTTCAAACATTGACTGTGACTGACTGTGTGATTAAATTGATTAAGTATGAATTTATTTTATGCATGCATAAGGTATTGACCCACCCTGAAGCAAGTTTTAACATTGCTTTGAAATGTATGTTTATATTTTTGCATGCTCAGGCATCTGTGCTGGCAAAATGTGTGTGACTTTGACCAACTGCTACATCTTTCGTACCACATTTTAGGCAAAATAAAGAGATTTGATTTGAAGTCAAAGATCTAAATAGGCTGATATTCTCTGTTACCAGCGAAATAAAGACTGCTACGAGGACCGAGTGCACCACATCATACTTTTATAGAGCTGGTGGAAAATCAAGTATGAACCCTTTAAATCCTACCCCGGAGTACAACCTATTTTATAGCGTTCAATCCGTAGAATAGAATAGAGTGGGCATTGGACTACATTTTAACATAAAATAACCTCCTCCTTTTTTGAAGTCGGTTAAAAAGGACCAGTTTTCTATTCAAATATTTATAGTGTTTTTCTTCCGCTAACCGTGCCATTTATTGTTGACAATAATACACGGTAATCCGTACATTAAATTTAGTCGTGTAATACCAATTTTGTGTTGTCATCCATGTAAAATGCATTTTACCCTAGAAACAGGGTAGCGTATAATTATGATATTTTTGGGTCTTTTGTAATGAAACGTTTTGTTCATAAGACATAGGTACTTAGTACTTTACTTCATAGTACTTCTTAAGAATTAACTCTTATAATCCCTGAAATTTACCTTTTTACGTTCGCAAAATTTTATAACATTTTTTAATACTATTCAGACACCCATCTGCTACTGAAGCAAGTAAGCTTTGGATTATAGCTACAGGTCGTATAAATTGGCAACCATCAAACTTTTCTCGTATCTGCTCAAAACACTTCGAAGTGTTAATATATGACTACCTTCTGCAGCAAATATTTATATAAATAAACATTTACAAAAACTTGAACTGGCATTTTAATCTTAGGCATGTCAGACCTAAAAAAACATAATTACTGTAGATGTTTTGACCGTTCGATATTCAAATACGTACACACATTTGGGAGGTTACGAGGTTGCGAATGTGATTAAAAACAGTAAGCAACGCCGTATGAGAACTATAGTGCATTTTGTTCTAAAACCAATGTCACAAGCACGAGGATTATATGTCCGAATCGCAATAGATAATGTCAGCCAGTTTAGATATTCGGCTCACCGTATTCTTCATTAAAAACAGAAAATAGCATAAATGATTGCGATACGTCAAATAGTTTCTGATATATTGAATTTTAAACTTCGTTTGCGGCGCTCGAAACCCGGCGGTGAGCGCTCATGGATAATGACGTCATCGTTTAACAGCGGTGGTCGCCCTTATATGACTGAGTCGCCCTTATAGTACAGGGCTATAACTTTTTAACCGCAATAAGTAACCAATTGAAATTTTAACAGAATACGTCTTATGATAAACTCTATCTCGTTATATATCTATCTATTATAGTATAGTATAAGTTAAGCGACTACGCTTGTAGTCGCTTCACTTTGGAAACTGAAGTACGGGTTGTATTTTTATGACAGTTTTTTATTTTTAAGCTTAATTAATAATCTATACTTCATAGTTTACGACCAATGAGTAATCTGAAGTAAAACTAGCATTAGCTTGCTACGCTTAGCTATGTCTAGGCATTGCCAGTAGTTAGGTAGCATGTAGATAGATTTTAATAAACAAGATCACTTAAAACTCCAATGTCCTGTCCTGTTACGAGTACGCTGTAGTACTACGAGATAACAAGACCGCGAAGCGAACCGCGTGAATCATAATATTGTTGAATACCTATACCTACCTAAGCTGCGGGTTTTTAACGCTTGGATTTTAATTTTTGCCCATACTTGGCTCAGCCGTGGAGTAAGCTGCATATCGATTTCCTGGGCCCATTTCAGGGTAAAACGTCACTACCAAAGTGATTGATTCTAGTTCTTTAAGATAGCAGAAATGAGCCAGACGAAATCATTAGCGGTAATCAAAGTGTTGAGATCTCTACTTGAGCGTTTTGGTTTACTCGTGGAAGTAGTTTCTGATCAGGGTCCTCCTTTTACAAGTACAGAGTTTAAGGACTTTTTACACCATAACGAAATTACACAACCGTTTTCTCCAGTTTATCACCCTGCGTCAAATGTGGCAGCAAAGAATGCAGTTAAGTTGTGCAAGCGAGCCTATAAAAAAGCTATAAGGAATTCAGTAGATGTGGACGCTGATTTGCAATCTTACTTATTGGCGTATAAAAATAGCCCTCATAGCACGACAGGGGAAAGTCCATCGATGCTATTGCAACGTAGACCGTTGCGGTCGCGCTCGGACCTACCTCGAAGTGATCGCGCGCGGCAGGACCAGGTGGAACGTTCGCAGCGGCGCCCGAGGACACCGGGTACTGCACCGGCTGTCTTTCAAGCCGGGGAGGATGTATGGGGTATGAATTACGGGGTTGGTGATAAGTGGATATAAGGTACTAAAGGAAAGGCAGGTAAAATATTGGGTCTATTTGAGTGGAACAAAATTTCAAGCGTTTTGTTTATTTATAAGCTAACAAAGTTTCAAGCGATTTGGCGTCCCTACTGACATTCTTCATTGACCAGTTGTTCAAGTCGGATAAAAAGTATCTATTGGGAAAATTTTGCAAATTATTGGCAACTCAGAATTGATTGCATATATACCACACTTAAATGTATAGATACTATCTCCATCTAGAAGAAAACGCACGCGCGGGCCAAGTCTATTGTATACTCTGTTTACGATTCAATCACTCAATGTGGCTCCGCCTTTATAAATAAAGGACCAATGTTACCATACGAACAACAAAGCAAACTGGATTTCTAAATCCAAAGACAACGTGTATTTTTAGTGCCACTGACTAGCAATTATTTGACTGAAAGGGAGATTTTAGTTGAGGTTATGTTTACTGGGTAATTTTGTCGAGTCAGGTACATTACATTGTTAAAATAGAGTGTAATACTTATCCAGTTTCAAAGCACATCGCAAAAATAAAAGATGTTGGTGACGTTAAAAACATTGCAACAACAAACATTTCAAATAGAGATCGATCCAGAAGAAACCGTCAAAGCTCTGAAACTTAAAATTGAAGTTGAAAAAGGTAAAGACTATGCCGCTGACCATCAAAGACTTATCTATGCTGGAAAAATTTTGCTCGACCATAACAAGCTTGTTAGCTATAACATAGATGACAAGAAATTTATTGTTATCATGGTAACGAAGCCTAAAGCGTCCGAGGTTCAAGCATCTTCTACTTCCGCTCCCGAGGCGGGTGAAAGTGCATCTACAGAAAGCGGAGACGGTAAAGATAAGGCTGCCGCCGAGGAACCGCCAAAACCACCGACTGCTGCTGAACCCGAACACGCTGCAGAGGTGACGGTGCCGGCCAACGAGCCAGATTTCGAGGCCACCGTTCAAAGCATCATGGACATGGGCTATAATCGACAACAAGTAGAGCAAGCACTACGCGCTTCGTTTAACAATCGTGAACGAGCTGTTGAATATCTAATAACGGGTATCCCTGCAGAGTTGCTTCAAGAACAGGATGTTGAAGAAGGAACTGATGAAGACCCATTAGCATTTCTCCGAGATCAGCCACAGTTTCAGCAAATGCGGGCAGTAATACAACAGAACCCTAACTTATTAAATGCTGTCCTACAGCAGATTGGTCAAACAAATCCTGCTTTACTCCAAGCCATCAGTCAACACCAACAAGCCTTTGTGAGAATGTTAAATGAGCCAGTAAACTCCAGCTCAGTTGCCAATGTAGTTGCTGAGGACAGTGCTGTGGAAGCGCCGCAGCAACAGCCTCAAAACATTATTCAAGTGTCCCCTCAAGACAAAGAGGCAATTGAAAGATTAAAAGCTCTAGGGTTTCCAGAAGATATGGTTATCCAAGCATACTTTGCTTGTGAAAAGAATGAAAATTTGGCAGCCAACTTCTTGTTGTCACAAAATTTTGATGATTAAAAATAATTGCTCCTTAAAATTGTTTCTGTGGAAAGACAACAAAATATTGTACTGATGTGTATAACAAATGCTGTATGTTCTTATGTTAATAGCCTAATAGTTTATCATTGGGATTTTAAGTGTATTTTTACACTGAGTTTCACATCAATTTGTCAACTTTTATGGTCTAATAAATTTCTTATTGTTCACTTGTGCTAGCTTATTTTTATAATTATCCATACATAAAGAAGACAAAGAAACATGCAAAGTTGTAATTAGGTATAGTGATTTCAATAGAGTTCATCAGGTGATGCACTTGTACCTCTTATCAAACATGTGATTGCTGAAATTAATGCAAAATCTAGTAGTATATTTACTATAACAATATGAATCAAAATTTTAACAAATTGGCCTTGGTCCCTTTGATCTGCCAAAGTACTGCATTTTTTATTTTATACAAAACTGATACTGTAAAAGAACTTAAAGAACTAGGTAAAAGACTGCAGTTCTAGAATAGAATAGTATAGAAAATACTCTATTGTGAAACGCCATGTTTCAAAAGGATGTTATATTATGATACTGGCTCAAGAGTAAGCCATTCCGGGTATAGTTATACACATACAGTAGGTTAAACACATTTTATTATTAAAACGGATAACTCGCTAATGTCAGGAAATAGCCTAACCTGTATCAAACTTGTAGGGTTGTTCATCACACCAACAGCAATGGGTCATGGTATTGTAAATTGTACAGGATGTTTTTATTTTCTAATTTAAGCAGATGTATCTTCACAATAACAGATAGCAAATATGTATATTCCAAAAGTACCTACATCCGGCTGTAATCAGAAAAGGAATGGAAATTACCATTAGAACAGCAGTTATAATTGATGAATACCTATCTATATTAAAAATATCTTTCTAATTTATTATTAATTCGTGATCTTTTCTAAAATCCCTGATCTGTTTTTGTAATTATATTTTTTTGTTAGAAACCTCAGATTTCGTATTTGGCATATGTAAATAAATATATTCTGTATAATAATCGCAGTAGCATAAAAGGCAGGGCCTAAAAACGTTGTGAATTATTTTATGAATCAACCATAGGACAAATCTCCACTTGAACTTCGAATGATAGATCATCAACACTTAATTTGATTTTTCCTCTTGCATCGGATCATAATATGATATACTATATCAAACGTAATCAAACGAATAGTTTTTGTTATTTTGCACTCAGTACTATTGATTGATAGATGATAACTGTCATTCATATTTTGTCGTCAAGTTGACGTTTTAATCTCCATTCCGCGTACTTGTAGTACCTACCCGTAGCGTAGACAGAGTACGGTAAACTCGAGTTACCTACTTTAGCCCTAGGGTTAACATTGCCCATCCTTAAAACTATGACTATTCTAGTGGTAATCATCTTAAATTGGTTAAATAATTGTATAAATATATAATAGTTACCTCTTGATGTAACATTTAATAGAATAATGAAATAGGTGGTTAACCCGAGTTTACGGTATTAGGGTATTAGAGTAAGAGACTGTTTAGTTTCGAATGACGAATGACAGGGATGGAGCTAACGTAACTTCGATTTTCAAAGTAGGGCCTCAGGGTTGGCACCCTTCAGGAACGGAACACTAAAAATCGGAAAAAAGGCATTTTAAAATGGGTCTAGACAGAGTATTACCACAGAATAAGTATGTGCAAATGTGTGTATGGTACCTATTACTAACTAAACGCTCATATTACCAACGCCCATCAACGAAACTGCGATGTGATTGATGAAATAGGGCGATTATTTCAATGGGCGCTTCGGCACAAATTAAGTAAGAGTTACTACGTAACAGATATTTATGTGCGCGATATACGTGCGATAATCACCGCCTCACGGAACACAGTTGCCGGTGCTAATACATCAAGGATGCCCGCGCCACAGTATAGACATGTACCTACTTATCTAAAAACCATGGCAGTATGATTTATAAATACTTATTTCCGAAACAATTTTGAAAAGGGTAGTAATGGAGATGATAAAGCGAAGATACAAAAATACATAGATATTACGGGTCAAACACAAAATCTCCTTTTATGATTTGTTTGGGCAAGTAATACGAGATATAAGAACTTATCATATAACAGTCACAATATATACGCTCACTTTGTATAAATATGTTTAATATAACGTCCACTTGAGATAATGAACGAAAGATATAATGTCAAAATAACTATTTCCATAAAGTATAACGTTATTAATATATAATATCAATTGATATAACAACTAAAGTGTATAATGTACATGACACCTAAGATATAAAACACATATAAATCAAAAAATCTAACATCAAAAAATATAATGCACGTATAATATAAACGCCTATAACTATTTTCAGTATTACGTGGCCTTTTTAATTTTACGATCAAATTGTTTCGCATAGTTTTTTCAAAGGATGTAAAAAAAAACCTCGAAGGCTAAGGCGGGAGCTCGCTACGCTTCACTCCCGCCTTAGCCTTCTAACCTAACCTATCCGAGTCGGTTCTGCCCACAGAGGTCTTGCTCGCTCACATTTATATCATACGATATTATATCTTGTAACACTTATAGTAAAAGATAATATGTATTATGATCGCTATATGTCATGTATGTTATACGAACTGAAATTAGTCATTGTGAGCGTTATATTAAAAATATTATATAAAATGAATATTTTATGACTTGACTGTTATTCCTTATAAAAATATTGATTTTGTTATTATAGCTAACGTTCATTATATCTCGTAAACGTTAGTAACATGAAAAAAGTTATTATGTTGTTATATCTCGTGTGACGCACCCGATTTTTTTATATACCTTATCTCATCTAAAAAAGAAAACAATAAATTCTAGAACCTGTAACAAGCAATATTTTTAAACAATTTTTTTTATCGAACTTTTATTGATATAACATAAACAAACTGTACCTACTTACTGTAAATCCTGTGACTTGTTTGGAAACATTCTGTACCATCAAAATTCGACCTCTTTCGTCGCGGGTTTTATTGACATAAAAGCCAAAATCAGCCAATGGCGTTGAACAAATGGATTAGTTTAGTCGGATATTTGTTAGAAAAAGTCACCTCCCTCCCTCCCTCCCTCCCTCCTCCCCTACACGTATCGTGAGGATGTTTTTTTTTCTCGTCTACCCCATAGCCTGGGTCGTCGTTGGATAGGTCTTTCAATATTGCGGGTTAGTGCAAACAATTTTTCGATTAAGGGATTCGTTTATGAAATAATAAAGCTTTAAAGCGCTAATTTTTGTTAGAGTCAAGTGTACCCCCGCTTTCCTTGGGGGTTCCAGTCTAGGGCTTGCCTCGGTATGTGATCGGGGTCCCTTCGGTGCGTGTGGTCGATCCAGTTCCACTTGCGGCGTTTGATCTGCTGGTCGATCGGAGTCTCACCGCAGCGTTCCCACAGTTCTATATTGGAGATTTTCTCGAACCAGTATACACCGAGAATACGGCGAAGACGGCGGTTGATAAAAACTTGGAGCCGACGTGAGATGTCTTTAGTGACTTTTCCACGTCTCACATCCGTACAGCAACACTGTTTTCACGTTGGACCAGAATATCTTGATCTACCGCGATTGGCATACAGGACGGAGCTGTGCTAAGGTTGCTTTCCCCTTGGCGATTCTCGAAGCGATGTCGTCTTCGGTCCCCCCTGTTTCCGACACTTCACTGCCGAGGTAGATACAATCGTGGACTCTCTCCACCCCCTCTGTGCCGATGAGCAACGGCAACGAGCTTGTCTCTCCGCACCTCATCCGGGTGTTAAAATTTAGTCCCGTCTCCTAAGCCTCTTGTCATCCAATTTGGCTTGCATGTATGGCTCAATATGCATAGGTCATCGGCAAATCTTCCAAAACGTTGGACAGTCCCCATTCTCAGCCGCGGCGCTTGCTATTGCTGGTGTTGTTCATAATGCCATCGAAGACGACAAGGAAGAGGAGAGGTGAAAGCCCCTGGCGTACGCCCGCATGGACCGGTGTGTCCTCCGAGACAAGGCCGTCGTGAGTCACACTACAAGAATACTTCCCGTATATGGCCTTAATCATGTTCGTGATCTTCTCGGGGACTCCAATTTCACGTAGCCGACCCCAGATACAAGCCCATCTCAGCGTGTCGAAGGCTTTTTCGAAATCCACAAAGGTCAAGTACATTTCCCTCTGCCATTCTGGTGCCCGTTCGAGGATTATGCACAGGATGTTGATCTGGTCGGTCCACGATCGGTTGGGTCGGAAGCCAGCCTGTTCTTTGCGAAGAAGAGGTTCGACGACCCTTGACAGTCTGTCTAGGATGATCTTGCAGAGCACCTTAGAAGGAATCGAGAGCTAGGTGATGCCTCTCCAATTGCCGCATTCACTGAAGTCTCCCTTCTTGGGTACGGTGATTTGAAGGCCTTTGTTCCAGTCGTCGGTCAACTCTTCGGCTGACCAGATGTTCTGCAAAAGGGGTGTCAGCGCATGAGACATCGGCTTTCAGCATTTCCGCTGTGATGCGGTCAACTCCTGGGACTTTTCTGCTTTTTAGTGATCTGATGGCCTTCACTACTTCCTCTTGTGTAGGGTTCCACGTCAATGTCCAGGCTTTGTGTGCGCAAGCTGGTAGCAGTTGTGGCCGTAGTAACGGGATCGTTCGTGACTCGGAAGATCTCCTAAAAGTGCTCCCGCCAGCGTTGAATCTGTCCCTCCGATGTCACAATCAACTGGCCTCTCTTGTCTTTTAAGAGCTTCTTCCTCTGGTTCATATTTCCGGCCATGGTCTTTGTCGCCTTGTACATCTCCCTGAGATTGCCGGAGTTTGATTGGGCACAATCCGCAACACCATCAGCCCATACTCGTCGGTCATGACGGGTACTGCGGTAAAATTTTCTGCGACTCTATCTGTATTGTATCCTCAGGTCTTCGCGCACTGCCACATCGCTGACTACCAGGTACGTCTACCGCTAGAGCAACGGCTACTACAGCAGCGTCAGCTAAACCTGAATTTGACCTGAACGCAATCTTAATCCTCTTGAAGGAACAATCAAAAGCACAAGAGGAACAATCGAGAGCTATCCGTGATGAACTACGGAGTCAGAAGAAATTCCAGGAAGAACAATCCAGGGGTCAAAAGGAACAATCTAGAGCCCAAGAGGAACGCTTCAGAGCTCAAGAGGAACAATCGAGAGTTATCCATGACGAGCTACGCAGTCAGAAGAAATTCCAAGAGGATCAATCAAGAGCACAAGAGGAACGTTTTAAAGCTCAAAAGAAATCTCAAGAGGAACAATCGAGAATTCTCCTAGAAGAGGTACGAGAGGCCACTTCGGAATGGAAGAAGGAAATAACTGAGGTTCAAGGAAAACTTGTTGACATGGACATTAAGTTCGAGAACCGTCTCTAGGGAATTAATGAAAAGGTGGAAAATCATCTACATGACTTCAAGAAAAAAGTTGAGGACCACGAAAATCGCCTCCAGACGATAAGAAATGAAGTGAAAAAGCTCAAAAATCAAATCAAAGTGGTCAACGGTACCTGTGGACTTGAGACATCTATCCCGGTAGCTGGAAGATTTAAACTACCTCCATTTGATGGAACTTCATCATGGACGGCCTACAAATTGCAGTTTAAGTCGGTTTCTCAGGCGAATGGCTGGTACAAACAAAGACCAGTCGATGACGGCTCTAATTTTGGCACTACGAGATGAAGCCCTCACCGTGCTGGAAGCTCTGGGAGAGAATAAGACATACGACCGCCTTCTTAAAGCTTTGGAAGCACGTTACGGGGACAGTCATCTAGAGCATGTATTCGGAGCTCAACTGAAGGATCGAGCCCAGGGACGTAGTGAGTCATTACAACAGTGGGCCCTCGAAATAGAAAAATTGGTCAGAAAAGCGTACCAAAGTGCATCGGCTTCATTTGTGGACAGCATGCTAGTACAGGCCTCCATTTCTGGAATCCGTGATTTGGAAGTCAGAGCTGCTGTGCGACTAGAACATCATGGGAGCCTCAAGGATGCAGTTGCCCACGCCTTGGAAGTGGAAGCTGTACGCCAGGACTTGAAGCCTTTTAGGGTGCGAGAAGTGTCGTCCAAGGAGCCGGCCGCTCCTCGCCGTGAATTTGGTCCTTGCAAACCAGTTGCCCAAAAAGGAATTTGTACGTGGAATACGGAGTCTTGGCAATCAACAGCGATTGTTTGACGAGAGTCGCAAGGTAGCGTCGCCACTGGCGGCTGCGAGACTTGTCTGCGGCAAAAATCAGTAAAGCCCAGCATCCCAAAACTACCGACAGCAGTAGAAATGCAAGCGGGGTGCCTTCGATTGCGCCGGAGACTGTCGGGTCATGGCGAAAGGCCGATGGAGTGCGCTTGGAACGAGCTATCGAACCGCGTGCGAGTGCAGGAGCTAGTTTGAAGTGTGCTGGTCAACATCGCAGTATTCCCAGAGAGAGATTACAAGGAAACACAGACGCCCTCTATCGAAAACTTTGTCATCAAGAGGACATGGACAGTGTGGAAATGTTGAGGACTGATACTGTAAGTGAAGAATGGAGCAATGAAGTCATGAAACAACCGCAGCAAGAAGACCAGGACACTAAACCCATTTTTTATTTGGACAAAGAATGCGTTCCCAAACCGAAATGGTGTGAAGTAGCTCCGATGAGTACTGAAATAAAAAGCTACTGGACCCAATGGGAAAGTTTGGTTATGCAGAATGGGGTACTGTGCAGAAAATGGGAGTATGCAAATGGAAAGGATGCTCACCTACAGGTCGTTGTTCCAAGAAAAAGAGTGAGTGATGTTTTGAGATCCTTCCATGACGCAATTTCCGGTGGGCACCTTGGAGTGAAGAGGTCCCTAATGAAAATTCGGCAACGCTTCTACTGGATTCACTGTCGAGAAGATGTGAAAGGTTGGTGCAGGAAGTGTACAAACTCCTCTTCACTCAAAGGGCCGTAAACAAGCAGTAGAGGAGCGCTCAAGTTGTATAATGTTGGAACTTCTTGGAAAGAATTGTACTAGACGTCGCAGGCCCGTTTCCGACATCCGACTTGGGCAACAAGTACATCCTCGTCGTAATGGATTACTTCACCAAATGGCCTGAAGCATTTGCCATCCCTAACCAAGAAGCAGTCACAGTAGCGGAATAATTTGTGATGGAAGTGTGTTGTCGATTTGGGGTGCCTCTCGAAATTCACAGTGATCAAGGCAGAAACTTAGAGTCCCAGGTGTTCCAGGAGACTTGCCGATTCATGGGAATTCATAAGACCAGAACTACGCCATATCACCCACAATCGGACGGAATGGTAGAGAGATTTAACCAGACGCTGAAAAGACATTTGGCAAAGGTTGTTGAAAGTCACCAAAAGGATAGGCATATTCCTCTATTCCTGATGTCCTACAGGTTGGCAACTCCTGAGAGTACGGCTGTCACCGCAGCTTACGTGAACTTTGGAAGAGAACTTCGTTTACCTGCAGACCTCTTAACTGGACGTCCTCCTGATTCGCCTAAATCGATCACCGAGTATGCCAGTGATTTGCGAAACCGGATAGACGATGTTCACAGTCACGTTCGTGAGCATGGAATGGACTTCAAGCCAATGCGAAAATGACAACACGATATGACCTAAAATCTAACCAAGTGGGGTTCGAGAAAGGTTCATTGGTGTGGCTGCATAACCCCATGTGAAGATTAGGGAAATCCGCGAAACCATCGCCGAATTGGGAAGCGCCGTACAAAGTGGTAAATAGAATCAACGACGTTACGTATCGGATACAGCGAAGCCCCTGCAAGGTTGTCCATGTTGACCGACTGGCGAGATATTACGGAACGAATAATGCTCGGGACGAGCATGTCTTAGGAGGGGGTAGTATTACGCCGATGTGGTAAGGCGTTTGATTATCCACTAAAAGCGAAAGAGGTAGAACGATTGGGAATGAGACAGCGATGCGCAGGACATTCCAGACCCGTGTGCCAAGGACGTCGCCATTTTGAACGTAGCGAGCAGGTAGCAAGGCGTAGAACATTGCAGAAACGTATAGTCTCGGTCGTCCTCGGCGGAGCAAACTACATCGATCGTTCCGGAAGATCCGTTGGATGGAAGGCGTTCTGGAATAACGTGAACTATAAAAGGCGGACTGCGGTTGTGGGCACAGTCAGTCTTTACTTGGAAAGCGAACTGTGCGATCAAGAGCGACCCGAACGATCTAAGTCTAAGTCCTCGAAGTTTTTGTGCGATAATTGTTTTGTAACGGTTTAAGTGAGTGCGTTATTAAAGTCTACTTTTGATTATCAGTGTTTCCGTGCATTTCTATCAGTTACCTACCCCTACGTACGTAACAATAGTTAAGTGTTGTTAATACTCTGAATTTATAACGTTAAAATCGGGATTAAGCATTTTGAAATTAGGGATTAAAATAATTAAAGGGCGTTCTCGTTCAATTTGTGTAGACAATATTATTAAAGTATTTAAGTATTTATTTTATTTTATTTTTCTAATCGCGTACTATAAACCGCTAATATTGATATTGTTAACGGTATCACAATAACACCTATAGCGTAAACGAAGCGTGAATTTTTTTTCTGTGATAAAACTGATAAATTGACAGAACTGTTTTAGTACCTTACTATTAAAATTGTAATGAAATTTGTAAACATTTAGCAATAAAATACACAAACCATATAATTAACGCCAATCGGAGTAATGAAGATGACTGCTGACAAGTAATTTGTTGGTAGAAAAATCGAGGAAATTGTAAAAAAATCGTCAGTGATATTTATTTTTGTCAATATAGAAAAAGTTATGTATGCAACGTTTCATAATTAGCTTTTAAGGTAGGTACCTACGAGTGCCGAGGTTAGAGCGCGGGCTTGCTAGTTATGTGGTCCCAGTGTTTGCTTTTCACTTTGTATGAAAAAAAAACAACTTTGGTGACTACTTTCAAAAAAGGGGGAAAAAAACGATTCTTAATGATTCTAATGATGTAAGATACCGCTAAAAAACTATTGAAATAAAACATAAAAATAACTATTTTTCGTGACATGGACGTAACGCAAAAATTCCAAAAAATCAGATTAAAATTATTAATAGGTACCTCCGAAACTAGTAAAATCGCTGAACTCGCTGATAGGGGTTAGGTACGTCGATAGCTGTTTAGCTGCTGTATCAGCCCTAGGCGGATTGGCGTCGGTTTCTGGGACACCCTGTATATTTCTCTCTCTCTCTCTTATTTAAACGGGAGCGATTATCTTTTCTCGCCCATACCATTCTTGGTATGGGCGAGAAAATCGCCGATAGTTCATGGCTTACTCGCCGGCGGTGGGATCAGTGCCTTGCTGAGTGGCGATCAATTTCAGTGGGACCCACAGCACCTGAATAATAATTAGTTTTATCCTATTCTGTTAGTAGTAAGTACACCATTGTTTTTTTCCGTTTTGCAATCCTTTGTGCCTACTTACTGTTTGCACTTAAGGGCTGTATGTGTATTACTGAATAAATGCTTCTCTAGCGGGTAGTCGATATAGCAAAACGGCGATGTAGCGGAACGTCGCAAGCTCAAATTGTCCTGGAAGCAAAACACCCTGATGTCAGATGGCCGACATAGCAAAACGTCGACTTCTCAAAATGACCTGGTAGGCTTTAAGTCCTATAAGCAAAATGCCCTGATATCGGATGGTCGACATATCAAAACGGCGATGTAGCAAAACGTCGACATCTCAAAAAGTCGCAGTATCTCTTAGTTCTACACGCAGGATGTCTTTATAGCAAAACGTCCAATAGACTGAATTTACAGTCAGACTCAAAATTAGATGAAGAAATATATTTTCCAATATATATTTTTTAGCCTGGTCGTGGGAAAAAAATACCTACCTACTCACTGACTGTTCAGATAAAATAATCTGTGAGTGTGATACGAATATTCTTTTATTTACAGAAACTTAAGATTAAAACTTAACAAAAAAATCAACAAACTTATAATCGAACTAGGTACATTTGGAGACATTATTTCATATTCAAAATCCTTTTTATTTGGGAAACATTGTTTATGAATTTCCAATTATTTTGAAACACAATGGCTGAAATGCTGTCCCATTAGGTAATATTAGCTGTGCCGGTGAAAAAACTCGAACTAACATTTACCTCGAGGGATGGCATCGTCGCCTAAATACGTATTTGAAGCCGAAGCCCACTTTTCTGCTCTTTCTCTTTGGTTTAAGAAAAGAAGCAAAATTGCAGGATCTTAAAATAAAAAACATTTTATTCCATAATAAACGAAGGAAGATCGACATTCTTTTTGAATCCCGCTATGCGACGGAATTAAAAAAATTGTCAGATGGGCTCGTGACCCCTTGGATCAGGGCATTTTGCTTATAGGACTTAAAGCCTACCAGGTCATTTTGAGAAGTCGACGTTTTGCTATGTCGGCCATCAGACATCAGGGTGTTTTGCTTCCAGGACAATTTGAGCTTGCGACGTTCCGCTACATCGCCGTTTTGCTATATCGACTACCCGCTAGAGAAGCAGGTATATGTATGTAGTCGCGAGTTGATAGGTATATGTGTAACTTTAATACCTTGTCTACTTAATCACATTTTTAAACTGTCTTATATGAATTTTCACAGCGATTAAAGTGACAAGGTACTAAAGTGTACACATTTATGAACTCGACTATACTACTATACTAAAAGATTATAAAATTAGGTGGCTAATAAAGTAATAAAAATACATTCATTTTAGGTAAAAGCGAGTGCCAATTACCAGCTAGCACGTCGGTATCCCGCAGCTGGTGCAAAGCGGATATGAAGGTAGTACGTATTCAGGCACGTGACGAACTGCTTTTCGGAAAAGAATACCAAGCCCAAGCGAATTATATTAATGTATATACCGTGAGGTATGCTATCCTCGCCTCCGTCGATTTGACGACGAGACGCGTGTACGAGAGCCTGGAATTTCGGGTGTTTTCCCGTCCATCTGATCTGTCGACCGGTCAATCGGCCCGATGGGATTTCTTTTTCCCTTTTAACCAACGGGTGTAAGATTAGAATGGCGAACGAGAAAGTCTCACTGGATCGACAATCGGTCCGACGAACGGGAAAAACCCGTTCCGAACTCTTCAAACTTCCCTCTTAAACATTCCCGATAGAGGAGGACCAGACCGCAGTCTGGTTACGGTGCTCCTCTCTTTACTCGCTGGTACCTAGGTATCTGACACCTTGTAGATCGACCCTTCCGTTCTAAACTATTTTTATATTATAATAATATTTAACTATGCTGCGGGCATTGATGAATATAATATCCAGGGAAACTAAACCAAATAAATAAAAAACCATAATAATCCATCAAACAGTTAATATTATCGATATTTATAAATAGCATTATGTTAACATAAAAAGCTATGTTGGTATAAACTTTATTCATCTAATTTTAAAGGCACTTTCCACAATGTCTAATTAACTTACGACCACTTTGCATGACCGCGTATGTAACATTTCAGTAGGTAACAGATTTAAAATCTTAACATGAAACTATATTATAAAATAATAGAAATTAAACGTGATCTCTTAAAAAGCCTTACGTACCTACCCTCTCAATGAATATAATTATTTTTGTAGTCCCCGTTTAAAAAACTTAAATCAATCATGGCAAAATAATGTATAATTTATCCTTATTTTTTAACAATGTATGAAATTGTATATAAAAATACATGATACAGGTATGGTAGTATGGGGGCTCCTACCGTCACTGATCCAGCTAGGTGATATAGAAGAATGAACTTATGCCAGTAACACCTGTTATTCTGTTATCATTCGGGCGTCTGTACCATTTAGCTTATGCAGAATTGAGTCACAGATACAAGTAAAATATACACGTTAGCGAGTGGCCAACCGGTATCGATATGCAGTGACCGACGGCGCGCTCGGCGCGAGCCCTAGCCGGCCGCGGCCGGCCCGCCGCGCTGCGTCCGGCGACCGGCGCGCGCGCTCGCGCCGCGGGCCACGACTAGCCATCGGCTACCTACTTTATTTAATTGACTTCTTGTATCTAAGCAAGGATAAAAGGAATATCAAGTAACATCAACGGTAACAAGCGAGGAGTATGCCGTTTATAACCATTGCTGCAATAAATATTATTTGTTGAAATACCAGCCAGTAAAAATATTTTTATTATTTCGTAAAATATAAATTCGTCGCCTCGAGACAAAATCACCAGGTAAAAATTTGGCGCTAAAGCCGTATTCCGTTTAAAACGGCTGATATAATAGCAATTATGAAATTCTAATTAAACAAAAGTGTGATCTGCGACATTTAACATTTCTCCCTACTTATCCACTTAATTAATATAGATCCTAATTAAAGAATTTAACTTTTTATACAATCTTTACAATCTTATAATATCTATACACAATGTACATATTATTTTCCATTTTATATTTGTTTAGCAGTAGAAACAGTTAATGATTCTGTACATCGCAATATGGCTATTGCACAAACGAACTAAACATTAGCTTTGGCTTGACCATTGAAAACACCTTGCTCGGCGGAACGAAAAAAAAAACAATTTAGTTAAATTAGGTGTAAAATAAAAAAAAACTATAATAATACCCTAAATAGTCATATTTTATGCATATTCCATTTCTGTCATTGTGTTGTGTAGTTAATACTCGTACTCATTATAAGCACATAGTTATGACTTATGATCCATAATTATACCCTTTAAAAACTGTAACAAATATACGGTATTTATTGTAGTTCTGAAACATATACTGCCACTGTTGATTGGGCTATTCTTCGGTATTTTTTGTTAATTTACCATCAACAGATCACCACGACCTTATTATTGACCAAATTTTTTTTTAACTTTCATTAAAAGTAAAAAGAAATTATCAAGGGCAGCAGCGGTCTATATAAAATACACCATCACCATCATCTATCAATAGTCACCATCACGTTATTAGGACTGAGATGACAGAGCGGTTAAAACGCAGAGATAAATAGCACACTTAATGTAGAATTAACCTGTGTAGGACTTCAATAACAACAACTCATTAGATACGAATCAGAAGCACTAGGCAAGCGTGTTAAAACATAATAAATTAAAACATAGATCATACGTTACATTTCAGAAATCAAAATTTCATTCAATTACGTTACCAAAAATATATATAAAGACAAAAGTTGGAAAAAAAGGCAGTAACAACCTTACTAGACTGTAAAATGGAATAGTAACAACCAAAACAAACGGTGCTGACAAAATGTTTGTTATTGTATTCAAGTCACACGACTTACAAAATGGCACTGAAGTCGATTTTGACGAAAATACCTCAATTTAAATAATAATATATACATATAAATATATTTATAGTACTAGATAGTTCATTTTCCAATGTGTATTGACATTGGTACAATAGTGATGTGGCATAAACTAAATTAAGCGAACATAACATCGTATCATTCACATGAATGATTATGGTATACAACATAAAATGATAATAACATTTACTGTTAAAACAATATGATATCTTTAAAAAAAAATAACAACAGAAACTTACTAAACAGTCGCTAACAAATTCAACATTAATCATTATCTAACAATACTTCCCAATTGATCTTACATTATAGTTCAACATGATCAGTTGACATGTTTTTAATTATATTACAATTATATCTAAACCACTTGACGAAGTCTGGACAGTTGTCGGCAATGCGATCTATCGCGTCGTCGAGAGCCGAGCGTCGCCGCCCGGCGCCGCTCCTCGAGGCAGCGCGCGCGCCGCTGCCTCCGCGGGCTCCACCTGCAGGGCGCGGCACACCCATTAGCCGGCTGGGCCTCATTCTGTTTTTTGCTGACAATAAAGTTCTTTTAGCGACTTGAGCTCTTCTATTAGGGCCTTGTTTTGGTTCTCGAGAACGGCGACTCTGTTCTCGAGGCATTTGATGTATTCTTTCTTCTTACGACGGCACTCCCTGGCAGCTTCACGGTTTTTTAGCAACCGAAGTTCCCGTTTGCGTGTTTGATCTTCTAGAATCGGACCTGCAATGATAGTACGATTTGTTCGTTTCCCGGAAAATAATAGGGAAGTGATAGAGTGATTGCAAAGCGGATACTAACCCGGCACGTAGAACTGGCCATCCTGATTGGTGGTGGCGTACTGCACGATGGCGCCGCCGCCCGCGCCACCCGACACGGCCAGCGTGTGCAGCCCGCCGTCCGCCTGCAGCGCGCCCGCGGGGATCACTGCAACAACGTTGCGCCCGTCACAGAAAGCTCTCACATCTGCTCCCGTCTCAACCTATATAAATGCCATCTGGTATTTTGCACTTTAATAACAGTGTTGTACTTTTAGGGCTCTTATGCTTTGCTCGCGAAATAGCATTTTTCTGCTAAATTACCTTTCGCATCATGGAACCAAACACAGCAAAATAGGAATACAGGGTCCCAACAGCAAAGGCGTCCGCGGTTTAGCTGTTACCCGTTAATTCATCCGTGTCTAATTCGTTTAACGCCATTCCCTCAAAAGAGTTTTTAACAAAAAAAACCGGCTCAGTGCGAGTTGAGTACGTACAGTAAGACGCGAGTTAACTACTACAGTGCCAACTAGTGGTGTTTTTTTGAACCATTATCCGTAAGTGAATGTATTATATTGACTTCCACTTTATTTTCAATTGATAGAATTCTTATATGTTTTCCAGTACCTACAACTAATGAACAATAAAAAAATATATATATATTTGATATATGACACAGTAAGGTGCGCAAAACTTTTTTTTTTAATTACCTAATTTGTCCCCCGAAAAAGACAATGTTTATTTTTTATTTACTTTGCACATCTGTGTTTGGATTACACCATCCTATCAAATTTCACATGATTTGGACCAGTACATTCGGAGTAATGGCTATGACAGACATACGCACGAGAGGTCAAACTATAGTTTAACCCATATAGTTTCGCCATGGCCGTCCGTCCGTCCGTCCGCAGACTAGCTCAGAGACTCTTAGTATTAGTCACGCCAACAAAATGGTAAAATAAAATCTTGAAAAACATTGCTTTTTAGTGTACCTCCCCTACACGTAACGTGGGGATGTAATTTTATTCTCGTCTACCCCAGTGTGGGGAATCATTGGACGGCTCTTTCAAAAATACCTATTCTAGCCATAAATTCTGTTACAAATAAAAATGGTCATAACTTTTATGAATGTGATGTAATATTTTTTAAACAACCATGAATATTTAAGGTCATCTCGGGAATAGACTATAAAAAATACTTTCACTCAAAATGTCCCTTTGCCTTCACACAGGCCTTCAATCGTTCAGGCCACGCGTCTTTAGATTTACGCACTGTAGCCATTGGAAACTTGCCCAAAGATTTTGCTTCCATCAAAGATTTTTTTAGAGATTCCAATTCCAAATTGTTATGGGGTTTATAACAGGCCATTTCCCCTAACACAGACCAAAGTTGGTAATCCAGGGGATTCAGATCCGGGCTAGCCGAAGGCCAATCATCAGCCTTGATGAAATCCGGAACATTGGTCGCAACCCAGGCCTGGGTGATGCGTGCCTTATGGCCGGGTGCCTAGTCTTGTTGGAAAGCCCACTGTATATTTTGAAACATGGTGGTGTTAAGGGGCTTCACTACGGTTAATATTATTTCAGCAAACAGCAGAAGAATATGTCAAAATGAGGTAAAATTCGGTAACGTCACTCTAAACGTCATACTATTTTATTTTATTTTTAAATAATAACAGTCAACTATAATTACGGACTTTACATTTAAAAGTTACTAAATACTAATTTGAAATTAAACAAGAAAAATAAATAATCACTTTTTAAATTGTAACAGAATTTATGGCCAGACTAGGTATTGCGGGTTTGTGAATTTTCGATTAAGGGATCCGTTTATGAAATATTAAGCTTTAAGCGCTAATTTTTGTTAGAGTCAAGTGCTATCTAATTTGTTTGTAGTAATGGCTTCGGAAAGGGTTCTGACCATGGTCCGACATGCTCTGCCCGGTTTTTCCTTTTTTTTACGGAGCCCTAAAAATTACGTTGCTTTTAAATGACAGATGGGTCTTATTTTTGTACCCAGTAAATTAAAAAAACGTAAGGTTTTCATTTATTAACACATACATATTAAGATACTACGAGAACATCGCGCCGAGTGTTTAATCCCCAAAATTGAATAAGATGTTGGTTAATCCGGTCCTGTCCATTTCTTTCGATAATGTCATAACTGTGGAGAAAAACGGGGTTAAGCTTTCTAAGTTTTGATATTAGGTACTTATCCGGAGTAGGTAACCCACCTGGCCTGGGTGCGTGACGTTGACGAATTGGCTGACTAGACATTTCGAAACGACGACTTGGCTACATGATTTAGGACCTTTGTATTTTCCGATGAACAAATAATTACCTTAAAGCCTTATTAAAAGGCTTATTAAATTATTAAATAACTGAGTTTATTAGGTTTCTAACAACGAGCCGAATCGCCGCATGGTCCGTCAGCCGACTCTTTGCCAACTGATACGTCTAAACGTACCTTAAAAATTTACCATTCGGACATACAATAAGATGATAAATATATTCAACTTTTTTAATGAATTATTATAGGTAAAATTATTCCCAACATTATTTCATCCCGAAGACAAATTTCTGAAGACAATTAGTCCAATTACAGTCAGGTATACTTATTATTATCATTGGCGGCGGTCCGATTAGGATCTGACTGTAGATATGCAGGCTAGTGAACTGAATAACCAAGTTATCCATTCAGCCCCGGATCTGCGCGGCGGGGGGGTGTCGCAACCGGGGTTGAAACTGTCCGTAATAATATAGTAAAGGTATATATATTAAAAAAAAACTACTTATATTAAAATTTTGGCTGTAAATCAACACGTACCTTTCTTATCAAAATAAAATTAATTTTTAACCCCCCTTTCTAAACCCCTTATCAAATATTTAGAAAAATAATTTCATATTGTTAGGTGCCAACCAAGTTATACCCACAACTATGTTAAATTTCAAGACGTGTGAATTGATAGCTTCTATTAATAGTTTCTGAGATAAACTACTGTGACATACAGACAGACAGACAGACACCGAAGTTTCACCGTAAGGGTTCCTTTTTTACCATTTTGCATTCTGGAATAGAATCCTAAAAACGGGGCAAGAGCATGACGGACCTTGTTCACACGACGTTTGCGTTTGCGTTTGCGTGTTCACGTGGTTTTGACACGACCTACGGCTACCAATCCCAAATAAATTTATAATAGATATCTGCAAGGATGCTAGGCCTGTTAGTCTGGGGCACCCAGAAGACAGACATAGAAACATAACATATGTGTTATGTAACTGGGAGATTTTTGATAATGATATTAAAAACCATTTTATAAACCTCAGCAATCATTTGAAAAATAACTGTGATTCGGGCATAAGGAACACATACAGACAGACCATAATTATTTGAATTAATAATAATCACTTTACTAAATTGAACTTGTCTAAACGGCTTCTGCGTGTTGGCTTCGGCTCCATGTATGCCTTCCCTGGGACTCCTATAGTGCCGTGATTGGTAAAAACGTACGTAGAAGGAAAGGTACACAACTGTCCGGCTCCGATTTGATTTATTTTGGTATTATGTTAGAGAGGTATCTAAAATAACAGACGCGTATTTTTTTACCTGCCCAATCTCAACTCAACCTGTTGGGAGAAATCGTCGTCCAAAGTATTTTAAAATGACTAAACCCTCTAACTTCTGTAGATAGTTTTGTTCAAACAAATTGCTAGTTAACACTGGTTTGATTATTATGTTTGAGAACATGAAAAAATAATGAGCATGTGTTTTTAGGGATTTTGTTTTACATTTGTCGACGTAATTTAAAAAAAAAATTACAATTTTGTAGTAAGTGGAAAACTTACGAATGCTCTCATCCCAGACAAACGAAAACATTAAACAAAAATCACAGCAGTAAACTTAACCGTTTAGAATGAAGGTTTATAAGTACAAACGTAGCAACGTTCAGGTGTTTTTCCACCGGCAAGGTGAGCCGAGGCGAGACGAGACCAGACTAGAAACTTTATATTTATAAAAAAACAATTCCCTCCTCGCTCATCTTCCGTGGAAATGATTTATAATACAAATTTAAAATCTCACGCCACCTCTTCATCCCGGTGGATAAACACCTATTAGTGATGTTTCTAAAATTTAACAAAAACTGAAATAACTTTCGAACTGTACAAAATCTCTGAACATAGATGGGGATTGCCGAAAGTGGCTCGGTCGGTGGGTTGTGGTGGCGATGGCGATCCGTGAACGCCACATACCAAGTTCAATCCCTAGTGGTGAATGTGTACCGATGAGATTTTCACTCAATATACTACATGATTGCTTCCCGTAGTAACTTATGCTCTTACGGTACAGGAAAACACTGTGACACATAAACCCCCAACGTGTAATTGCTAATAAATTTATTTATTGAGAGCTGATATTTCTTAAATGGTCCAAGTTATTATTAAAGGCATAAGAGCGTGTCAGAGATATTTGAGCTCAATGTTAGTTAACATAATTATTGCTGTGACTGTGCTGCAATTTTAGACCAAGCTAACGAGTTTAAACTCTAGTGGGTCCCTGTTATTATACCACAGATCCTACGATCTCATTTCTTCAGCTCCAATATTATTTCGGGTCTTAGACACGATAATTGGTATTGCATAACTTCAATGGGTACCAATAAAGGTAAATTGATTAAAAAATATACGCAAAATTTACAAACTAAACGATAAAGTTCAATAAAAACTCGTGATAAAGTATTAATTATCAAGTAGCTCCTTTGCAAAATCATTTATGCACATATTTTTATTCTTGTTAACTAGCTGAATGCCTCACTTCAATTTCTGTTTGAGTTTGGACCAAGCATGACGTCACCGGTACTAACTCGCGCCGCATTACGTCACCGCGCGGAATAACAATCAGGCCAGCGCGCTGGTGACGTCATCATTATTTTTATTTTTTTACAATCCTTGTTCTACATTTTAATACATATGGATATGTATCGATTTAGCCAGTACCAATAAATGATTTTTGTAATAGGTGAAGTGAAATAAAAATCTCGTTAATAATGCCGCTCATATGAAACAGGGCCACCATAAGCTTTGGTTTGGCGTGACGACATTGTTTATGTCATTGCTATAATAGGGCTAACTTGCTAATAAAATATTATAATCGCAACAGTGTAAATTTAAGCCGTTTAAAGTAACCCTTTGAAATGGAATGCTACAAGTATTGTATTTTTTTTGGAATAAATTGACATTCCCTCGTATTTAAGTGTTATCTAATTAATATTAATAAATGTATGCTTTTTAACTAATCTTCAGTTTCGTGAGTGCAAGTAAGTACTTTTTACTGGTTTTTTCTTGACTTAAACTCACTTATGATGTTTTATATGTTAAAAATCATTATCAATTAAAAAACGATGATGGTGTACCTTACCAATTAATTCTTTTTTTGATTTTTATGCTTAATCAGTAAAGTTAGCACAAGTTTTTATTCCCTTTTTTAACGCTCAATTCTTTACACACTACATCGAAAGAGAGCAACAACAACAACAACCACTTGTGCTAGCCCTCCAAATTAAATAAATACTCTGTCTCTGACAGCATATAAGTCATTTATCACAGGTAAAAATTGTCCTATATCCTTCCTCAGGGTTTAAGCTATATCTAAACCAAATTTCATTGAAATCGGTTCAGTTGTTTATACGTGAAAGCATAACAGACAGACAGACAGAGATACTTTCATATTTATAATATTAGTATTCCAGTTGTTGTCAAAGATTAAGAAAAATTACAACAAATGCTAGGACATTCATTTCCAATTATTATTAAATGATTGAATTAGTCAATGACCAATGCTTTATGTGGTGAAGAAACACAGAGTGATTGCATACTTCCCCTAAGTAATGAGCTGCATGGGAACAAGATGATTGATTTATGATTTTTTATATGCATTAACCCGGTTAGTGACAAAAGTTGCACACAGAAACTGAGTCAGCAGCAGAACATTTAACTGACCTGGCGCAAATGATAAAGGGGATGACAGCGACACTTCATTCTCGCATCCCGGTCTAGACCCCATGCGATTGTCTGTAATGTTAGCAGGCTTTATACTTTTGAGAATGTTTACCTGTTATATGTCGGTTTCATGTCAAATCATTTTTATTCATATTTTATTGTACCCTAAACAAAGCAAAAATCAAATTTTTGTTCTATGTTTACCCTTCTGCTACATACTTTTGTAAATTAAAATCATTCAAGGTAAATGCATGATTTTCAATGTTGCATTTTATTTATTGTGCTTCCCCAAACATGTGTCTTTTAGCCAGTATACACTTGGATACAGGAAAATTAAGCATTAACTCACCAGCAATTTCAGCTCCTCCCAGGTCGTTAAGTATTTTACGGTATGAAGGACGCCTGGTAAGCATTTCCCGATATTTTCTTTTTGGGCTTTCATCATCACTACAGCTATCGTCACTGCAAGACTGACCCTGGGAGCTCACAAGTGTTGGTTCAGGTTTGATCTGTTGACAATATGTTTAATAGACAAAAGTATTAAAAAAACCTAAACTATTATTTTCAAAATAAAATTCAAATACAATATATTGGAAATATTCTATTCAGAATCATAATATATACTATATTTTGCTTTATGGTGCTGAACAATAAAGTAATACATACTTTAAAAAAGAAAACTCTTCCAAAATTACATTGAATTATTGTTTTTTTTATGCATTTAGATTTAAATTAAGTGATTATCAAAAAGCATCATATCAGCACCTTAATTATTTGCTTATGTATATTTACATGACAATAAATTGTATATAAATGAGATGTTACCTGTAATGTTTGCAGAGTGCCTTGCGTGGTGTGGATCACAGAGCTTGGTTTACTAACCAGTATTACATTTCCTTTAGGTAATTGCACAGATTGAATGTTCGAAGCAGTCTGGATGACTGACTGTTGGTTAGGTTGTATCACTGACTGAACCTACAAATAAACAACAACATTAGATATTTCACTTTTTTTAAATCACTTACTTATTACATTAAAACAAAGCAAATGAGCTTGCAGAATACTTGCAATGTATATTTGTATATTTAGTGTTTATTGCACTAATAAAGATATCAAAACAAACACCTGTGCGGGCGCCTGCATGGTGGTGACGGTCACGACGTGCGCGGGCCCTGCCGCGCCCGCCAGCGGGTCCGCTCCGCCGGCGCCGCCTGAACTGCCGTTCTCCTCCACCATACCCTCCATGCCCACTGAGGCCACCTAAAATATTCAAGGTCAACAGTCTGCGTATTCCTTGCTTGTTCTTTTATGTACACAAGACCCGTTTAATCAATCGTTGCATCTTGGATCCTATAAGACTCAGATAGCAAAATCCTAAAACGGACTCGTCGCGTCATAGTTGCGAAATTTTCCCTATTGCGTCTATTAGCAAGTAGGAACGCGACGTATTTAACAATGTTTCGAAGACACATACAGAAGGTTGCATGAGTTATATTATTGTGTTTAATATCCATATTTGTTAACCAAAATTTAAGACCGTGACAGGTAGCAAGTTCTGTCTTCATTACGAGCACTCACCAGTTACGTATTCCTCGTCACCGTCTATGCTGCGTCCGGAGTGGGCGAACGGGATGGTACGTAGTAGCCACGTCAACTGCGAGAAGACTCGTCACTGGCGGAGACCTATGATCTTGTATGCGTCATAACAATATGGCCGAAAATTGTGGGACATGCGCGCCTTCCACCTATAGCAAATACTGACAGAGAGCCACAGATAATGACGGGAGTGACGAGGCAACAGATAGGTTCTACTTAACATCATTCCGATCTATTCCGACGCTTACCATAAATACTCAAGTTCATTGACACCAACGTGACAACGTTACAAAATTTTGCAATATACTCTGATTATTCTAAGCTTTAGACATACCTTAATAATCTGTGATTCTAAGATGATGCCTTGCCTGTGACAGCCATATTTCGTAATTTCAATCATTTACTATACTCTAAAGCGATGTATAAAAATTAGGCGATTAATTATTTAAATTCCTGAACGGCGTCGCTAGGTTTGTACCAATGTACCTAGTATTTATGTAAAGTTCAAGTTTATATGAGGCCGTCACAGGCAGATTCATTATACTGTATTCTAGAATAATCAGAGTATAGATAACTCCCGTCGCTTTTAAACCGATTATGATCGTGTTTATCGATGTTAATAAATGTGGATAAAACTATACTGGACCATAATGAGCTGGTTCACATTGGACATTTGCTCGCGATAATATAGTAACCATTTTACGGTGCTTTTTTTAAAATGAGGTAGCTTGTCACTTGGCTGGCTTGTCACTGTCAGTGCGACTGCGATCATGTTTCACGATATCATCCATCGAAAATGTTTACCATTAATCAATCGTTCCTCAGAAAAATAATACATTTAATAAGCGTCTTAAGTATTTTACAACAAAAACTTGCTGTTGAGGGGATTTGTGAGGAATTTTTACTGGTTATTAAACTGTGGAATTGAGGGAACTCTTCTTATATCATCGACATACATATAGCTATTTTAGTTTTTCCAGCATTTGTGTTGAGAAAGTATCATTTGGTGAAATGGAACTGCGGCCCGTTTCACGAAGCTACAAATTACAAGCAGAAGTCTCTTTCTAGCAAAGGGAGTTAGAAAGAGACTTCCGCTTATCATTTGTAACTTGTAGCTTCATGAAACGGGCCTCTGGGGCACGTTTTATAAAGCTAAAAGTTACAATTTTACAGGTGTAAACCTCGACCAATGAAACCAACCATTTGAGCAGTGTTCTCAAATGGCTGGTTTCATTGGTCGAGGTTTTAATGTTTGCCCAATATCTTTCTAAATGGTGAAGTTCTGGGCAATTTGATGGGTTCATGCTTTTCGGAACATAATTGATATTTTCCTTATCAAGGAACTTAAAGTGTCCCGAGGCCCCGATCATAATAAGCAGAAGCTAAATCTGACCCAAATATTACGGGACGTTCATGTTGCCGGTTGAGGGCACAATTCGATTCTTAAGGCACTCATTTCGGTAGATATCGCCGTTGATTTTACCAGTAGTATAAAGCTAAGGCCCTACTTTAAAAATTTAAGTTCGAAGTTACGTTAGCTTCATCCCTGTCACTCGCCATTCGAGACTAAATTGAGAGAAAGAGATAGAGTTAACGTAACTTCGAACTTCGATATTCAAAGTAGGGCCTCTGAAACTTATAAGCCCACACGAACAAATGGTTTGTCATGCAAGGACTTTTTGAGTGAATTTTTCAAAACCCTTCTGTGCAATACCCTTGCAATACCACAACTATACACAATAATTAATTTACGAATATTTTCATTTTTCCTCGGCATGTTGATTCTATCAAGTCAATGATATCTAATGTATATTTTCTTAAACTAGACAATATCTATGTTTAAATATGACGAATTGGCATAGTTTAAAGTAATTTGTAAGCCCGACTTTATGTGGATACTTTATTTGGTGAACTTGTTATAATTGGGTTCTTATTTTTAAATCATTTATTTTATCAACAAATTTTAAAACCTATTAACAACAACAACATATTTAAAAAATAGTAAAATTTAGACACTTAAAAACGGAATACATGACAATGCGATAGCTGCGATAGCGATGCCGTCTAGGAAGTCGTTAACAAATCGGCAAATGTTTATTTACCATATGGCAGCAGATGTCGTTACAGTCGGTGTGAATTGAGCTTTACTCTAGCTTCCCGTCTCTTTTTATACATACCTATCAATTCAAATTTGTATCCAAGCTTTTTGAAATGTATTATTTACCTTAGCACACTGAATTAAACGTAGACAGACAGCGTAGATTAGTTTTCAACTTAACATCAATCAAACAAACTTGATTTTGGCCGTCTTGTACTGTTGTTGTAGGTTTTGTAGAAAAATTAAAAAAATGGCTCCTGCTAAAGGAAGTTTTGAAAACAGTTTTGATGACTATTCTACAGAAGCGGCTTTTCATGTACTCAATTCTACCAAAAACGGAGTTAGTTCCAATACTTCAAAATATTATGAAGAAATCTGATCTATGTTGTGGTTAATAAAATAATATGTTTTTTAGATATCAACTAAATTTCAAAATAAGTTACATGGTTTTGTGACTTCAAAACTACTGCACCTGACTACAACCATGGAGAGTAATATTTTTCATGATGGCACAGTTTACACTGGTTCATGTGGCTTGGCATTATACTATTTTATGTCATTCTTCAATAAAAATGAGACCAGCCTTGAAACGTTAAAGGTAGGAAAGATAGGAAATGTGTTACTGTATGAAATAACACCTGTGTTGGAAATAGTACTGCTGAAAGGCAGCAACTTGGTTGGGCTCCTTGCATTACTGATATTTATGGGCCATGGTGACCACTTGCCATCAGTTGACCCGACTGCTTGTTTGTCTTTTGGCTATATATAAAAGAAAAATGGTCAAGAAATGTTTGGCCCTACACTAAACTACAATAATAACTAGAGTTAGGACTTTTGGTGGCAAATCGTGGTTCCAGAATCCATGGAGTCGCTATTTCCTAATTATTATAATACATAACACTTTGATTTTGACCTTCATTATTTTAATATTTCAAAATTCATTTATTCGTTATTCGGCCGCACCAATTTAAATTAATTTTGGTATTGAGGATATATCTGATGTGAAAGCGTTACAAACAAGCAAATATTAATAGGTATGAAATAACCGAACTAAATATGTATTTAGGTCATTTTTGAATATGATAATACCGAAGGTCAAAATCAATGTGTTATGTAGGTATTATAATAATTAGGAAATATTGACTCCATGGATTCTAGAACAACGAAATGCCACCAAAATCCAAACCCTATAATAACTATACGCATTGCATTCCTGATTCTGAGAGGAAATAACTCAAACATGTTGCCCTTAAATAGGGATGCCATTACTTCTGGGTACCAATATGGGAAATTTTCTCTTCCGGTGCCTAAAACTCAAAACATTCAATGCCAGCTGGAAGCTTTTCAACTGCAATATACCTACATGGCATGCATGTGTATAGTTGAGTTCATAAATATGTATATATTTTAGTACCTTGTCACTTTAATTGTTGTGACAATTCATGTATGGCAGTCTAAACATGACATTAAATAGACAAGGTACTAAAGTATATATATATACTGTAGTATACTTTTATATATATATAAATATAAAAGATAAAAAAAGATAAAAGATGTTTATTCAGTAAGTAGGCCGCATGGGCACTTTTACAGCTCAAAATCTACCAGCGCTTCGCAAGAGACCACTGCTGAGAAGAAACGCGGCAAGAAACTCAACAGTCAGTCGTTTTTTTAAAATACTACTTATGATATTATACAATTATAAAGCTTAACCTAGCATGATATAAAACAATGAATTTAACATAAAATAAAAATAAAAAACATTGTAGCGTAGCTTGAGCAGGAAAATGTGTCAAAACTAAGAGTTTTCATAGGGTAGTAATAAGTAGTAGTAATAAAAAAAAAATGTAAAATATATATATTTAAAAAAAAAAATATACTTTCCTATGACAGTGCAAGACAACCACCACAAAAAAAGTTTCGATACATTCTCCTACAGAAACCGTGTCCCCTATTTTAGACAATATACAATATTTGCATATTTTTATGCCTATTTTATTAGTCAGTTATTTAGGTGTTCAGTTAAGTTTAGGCCAAGCATTTTTATCTGTTAGGAAGTCCTCGACCCTATAGTAAGCTTTAGACATCAACGACTTTTTCAAGTAACTTTTAAGTACTGGAAATGGTAACTTTAAAACTGAGTCAGGTAATTTATTATAGAAAAGAATGCATTGACCTACAAATGATTTATAAACCTTATGGACATTTTTTTTTTTAATAGCAATTTTATTTTTATTTCTTGTATTCAAATTATTTCTTAATCATAATTTCATTCATAATGTTAATTCTTAACAAAACAGTCTTGATTTTTAATGACATAAATAATATTCTCATAATTTATAAATTGTGACGCTACTGTCAAGATACTAATTTCTTTAAATACTAATCTTAAGGAATCACGGGAGTTAAGGTTATAATATAGAACGAATGGCTCTTTTTTGTAACACGAATATAGTCTGTATGTCAGCAGCTTTTCCCGACGGTACGACATAACACTATGAAAATAACTATAATAAACTACGCGATCTGTCTCAATATTGGTAAGATGCCTGGTTTTTCTAACAGCATAAGCTGCCGAACTTAATTTACCTGCTAGTACTGCTATATGGGGACTCCATTGCAAGTTTTTATCTATTAAGAAAAGCGCCTTATCTACCATTTCCAAACACTCATCATTTAGAAATAAACTGGATTGTACTGGTCTAACATTAGGCAAAGCGAACCTAACACATTTAGTTTTTTTAGCATTGAGTAGCAAATTGTTACTAGTAAACCAATTAAGTACTTTACCTAGCGTGGCATTTATCCTACTGTAATCAACGGATTTTCGTGCTACCTTGAAAATTAATGATGTGTCATCAGCAAATAGCACAATATCACAAAGGTTATCTACCGTGCGTGGTAAGTCATTAATATAAACCAAAAATAAGAAAGGACCTAATATAGAGCCCTGAGGCACACCTAGTTTAATAGCTGCTCCCATGGACTGTGTTTTGTTTACTACAACCGTTTGTGTTCTATCACTAAGATATGAAGACATAAGATTTAGAGATTTATTTTACAGACCATAATGTTCTAATTTTAATATAAGAGTCTCATGATCTATGCAATCGAAAGCTTTGGAAAGGTCACAAAAAAGTCCTATTGCATCACAAGATTTCTCCCAAATATTATATATATATTTAATGAGTACAGATGCTGCGTCAGTTGTGGATCGTCCTCTGGTGAAGCCGAACTGATTACTGTTAATCAGTTTATTTCTATTGAAGTGTCCTAACATATCTTTTAACATTAACTTCTCAAAAACTTTACTTAAAACAGGTAGAATAGAAATGGGACGGAAATTCGTTAAATCACTCATCTCGCCCGATTTAAAAAGTGGTATGACTTTACTATATTTCATAAGATTTGGAAAGACCCCCTCTGAAATGCAATTATTGTAGATTAAAGCTAAGTGAGGTGCAATTATATCTATGATATGATGGATGACTAACTGACGTTCCCCGTAAATCCTCGGTTTTTTTTAAACTGAGTGATTTAAATACCTTTACGACTGAAAATGAATCTACATGGCTAAAATCAAAACTTAAACTACATTTAGTAACATTACCACAAAGTAATTTTTGAGCTCCAATCGCAGATGATTGAAGACATTTCGTGGTATTAATGGCTATGGTGGAGAAATAATCTTCGAACGCTAAGGCCACGTCTTTGTTTGATATGATTTGTTTGTCACCCTTGTTTATGGTGATTTGATTATCGCGAGTTTTAGATTTACCCGTTTCTCTATTTATTATTTTCCACACAGTTTTTACCTTATTGTAAGAAGCTTTGAGCTTAAGACCTAAAAATTTTGACTTAGCAGTCAAGCAAACTTGCTTGAAGGTCCTCGAGTAATTCTTAACATAAACGAAGAGTATATATATATATGTCAAAATTAAAGTTGCTTAGGTAAACAACTGTGACATACAAAAAAAGCTCTCACCATAAGTCTTTTTTTACCATTTGGACCAAAGCCCTAAAGAAAACATTTAAGGGTAGAGTTGACATTCAACCATCCCGTCCTGCATGTCCCGTATTTTGACAAAATATGTTTGTCTTATTGATAAGATAAATATTTCATTATACATATATATTTTTTGTACTTTATTCGTAATTTGATGTTAATTAAGTTAAAAATTGACAACATGAACATTTCTAATAAAAACATTGATTCAATAATTTTAATTTTTGTTTTATTTATTTTACACTTTCGATATGGTGAGATCAAAGGTTATCTGTTAGAAAACACAAAGTTTGTCTCCTCTCACTATGTAGGTACAGTACCTACAGAGTATATATATATAAAAAACAAGAATTAAAATTATTGAATCAATGTTTTTATTAGAAATGTTCATGTTGTCAATTTTTAACTTAATTAACATCAAATTACGAATGAAGTACAAAAAATACATATAATGAAATATTTATCTTATCAATAAGACAAACATATTTTGTCGAAATACGGGACATGTAGTAATGCAGGACGGGATGGTTGAATGCCAACTCTACCCTTAAATGTTTTTTTTAGGGCTTTGGTCCAAATGGTAAAAAAAAGACTTATGGTGAGACCTTTTTTTGTATGTCACAGTTGTTTACCTAAGCAACTTTGATTTTGACAGTTTGGTATAGGTATTTAGTTGCTTGCCTGCATTTATCTAAGGTAGAAAAATCATTTTGAATCATTTTAAAGATCTTGAAAATGGGGTACGGTGATTTTTTGGTACTGGACGGAATGGTAAATTTTTGGCTATAAATCAAAAAGTACATCACAGAAATAAATAAAAAAAAATTAAAATGTGCAAATTGAGCCCTTTCATATGACACTCCACTTGCTATACTCAAACAACTTTCATTTTTCAACCCCCCATTCTTGACGCCTTTTCAATTATTTATAAAATTTACTTCATTTTTTTTTAAAGTCATCCATCATATCATAGATATAATTGCACCTCACTTAGCTTTAATCTACAATAATTGCATTTCAGAGGGGGTCTTTCCAAATCTTATGAAATATAGTAACGTCATACCACTTTTTAAATCGGGCGAGATGAGTGATTTAACGAATTTCCGACCCATTTCTATTCTACCTGTTTTAAGTAAAGTTTTTGAAAAGTTAATGTTAAAAGATATGTTAGGTCACTTCAATAGAAATAAACTGCTTAACAGTAATCAGTTCGGCTTCACCAGAGGACGATCCACAACTGACGCAGCATCTGTACTCATTATATATATATAATATTTGGGAGAAATCTTGTGAAGCAATAGGATTTTTTTGTAATAGAAGAAGAAGAAAATACATAAATAAATAATATCAATTTATATTAAAATTAGAACATTGTGGTCTGTCAAATAATTCTCTAAATCTTACGTCTTCATATCTTAGTGATAGAACACAAACGGTTGTGGTAAACAAAACACAGTCCATGGGAGCAGCTATTAAACTAGGTGTGCCTCAGGGCTCTATATTAGGTCCTTTCTTATTTTTGGTTTATATTAATGACTTACCACGCACGGTAGATAACCTTTGTGATATTGTGCTATTTGCTGATGATACATCATTAATTTTCAAGGTAGAACGAAAATCCGTCGAATACAGTAGGATAAATGCCACGCTACGTAAAGTACTTAATTGGTTTCCTAGTAACAATTTGCTACTCAATGCTAAAAAAACTAAATGTGTTAGGTTCGCTTTGCCTAATGTTAGACCAGTACAATCCAGTTTATTTCTAAATGATGAGTGTTTGGAAATGGTAGATAAGGCGCTTTTCTTAGGGATAACTATAGATAAAAACTTACAATGGAGTCCCCATATAGCAGTACTAGCAGGTAAATTAAGTTCGGCAGCTTATGCTGTTAGAAAAATCAGGCAACTTACCAATGTTGAGACAGCTCGCTTAGTTTATTATAGTTATTTTCATAGTGTTATGTCGTACGGTATTCTGGTTTGGGGAAAAGCTGCTGACATACAGACTATATTCGTGTTACAAAAAAGAGCCATTCGTTCGTTCTGTAACTCCCGTGATTCCTTAAGATTAGTATTTAAAGAAATTAGTATCTTGACAGTAGCGTCACAATTTATTTATGAGAATATTATTTATGTCATTAAAAATCAAGACTCTTTTGTTAAGAATTGTGATATACATAATTTGAATACAAGAAATAAAAATAAAATTGCTATTAAAAAATTTCGTGTCCGTAAGGTTTATAAATCATTTGTAGGTCAATGCATTCTTTTCTATAATAAATTACCTGAATCAGTTTTAAAGTTACCATTTCCAGTACTTAAAAGTAACTTGAAAAAGTCGTTGATGTCTAAAGCTTACTATAGGGTTGAGGACTATCTAACAAGATAAAAATGCTTGGCCTAAACTTAACTAAACACCTAAATAACTGACTAATAAAATAGGCATAAAAAATATGTAAATATTGTATATTGTCTAGGGGACACGGTTTCTGTAGGAGAATGTATTGAAACTTTGTATGTGGTGGTTGTCTTACACTGTCATAGGAAAGTTTTTTTTTTAAATATATATATTTTATACACCGTGTTTTTTTTGATTTACGATAACTTCGGCATATTACTAGGTATATCCATAGAAACTAATTGGTAGATTAGATTTTTAAATATAGCAAAAAAAAAAAATTTTTTCACTTTAGAACAAAATAATGAAATCTTTTATCTTTGGTCATTCTAAAAGGGCCTTTAGAGTTAACTAATTATCAGTGTCAAATACGTCTATGTTGGCGTGACATACACACACAAGTAAAGATAACACTTGACAGGTACAAGATTGTCACTTTAGATTAACGCGTATACAAACCTAACAATTGGAAACTCTTTACTCATAAGCATTAAACAAAAATTGTTGTTATCAATTAAGAGCCTTTTACACTAGTTTAACGTGATTAACTGATTAAATTTAAAAATTAAATATCTTTAAAACCGTTAGACTTATCATTTGTCTGTCTTCGGGAAATTAACTTTGTTTGACCTAAAGAATGTTCCCTTAAAGTTATCGTAAATCAAAAAAAACACGGTGTATATTTTTTTTATTACTACTACTTATTACTACCCTATGAAAATTCTTAGTTTTGACACATTTTCCTGCTCAAGCTACGCTTGAATGTTTTTTATTTTTATTTTTATTTTATGTTAAATTCATTGTTTTATATCATGCTAGGTTAAGCTTTATAATTGTATAATATCATAAGTAGTATTTAAAAAAATGTCTGACTGTTGAATTTCTTGCGGCGTTTCTTCTCAGCAGTGGTCTCTTGCGAAGCGCTGGTAGATTTTGACGTGTAAAAGTACCCGTGCGGCCTACTTACTGAATAAACATCTTTTATCTTTATCTTTTTACTAAAATCAGAGGCATGCCAAATTTCAAGTTGATACCATTTGAAGTTGCTGAGATAACCTGCTGTGACATAATCACATACAGACGGACATACAGACAGACGGACAGACGGAAAACGAAGTCTCACCATAAGGGTTCATTTTTTACTAGTTAAGGTAGAAGGACCCCATTTGGCTAATAAAAAGATATTATTCCATCAAGACAACGCACCAGTTCACACAACTACGACGCTTGGAATGACTGCCCCACACACCGTATTCACCAGATTTGGCCCCTTGCGAATTCCATCTGTTCCCAAATTTAAAAAGTGGCTAGGAGGACGAAAATTCGTTTCTTAAATATAGGAACCAGGCAGAAGACTACGCCGAGCGTCCAGTGGCGCCCTCATTACTATTATTGTCTACTAATAAAATGAAGTATTGTCTTGAAATCGAAGGATGTATTTTTGTTGTACAAATTGTATAGAAATCGTTGTCGTATAAGAATTCATACTACTCGTATACAACGCAGTGGAAAGCGAACTCGCAGGTCACGTCTACGCGCACGCATCCGGTGTGGCCGGGCCTTTAATACAACTTTGCGCCACAGGCACGCGTTACTTTTTGATGTGCCGGGTTCGATTTGTTTTGTTCTTTTAAAACGCGCGTGTGCACTCATTTAAAGCCCTACGCTGCTGCCACGCGTTTGGTGTGCCCGGAGCCTAAGGTAGCCGATGTCCTATTCCAGACTGTAATCTATCTCTGTAGCCATTCAGATCCATTCTTACGTGATTGATTAATAATCATCCAAACTTTCGCATTTATAATAGCAGTAAGATATTTTTCACTTGTCATGCTCATAAAGTCCTTCTTTATGCTGAGTATAGGCTGCATAAAACGTTTTTTTTGCACTAGTGCATAAAGTATTGTCGTCATCTAGACTAAGACAATTAAGCCCTACAGTCAGACAGACAAGGTGACTGCATTAAATAAGGTATCCTGGCTCTTTACCTAATCACCATTTGACAAACTATATCATTTTTCAACACACTTGCTCAAAACGACCTTTTTAATCCACCGATTTTGGGCTCATAAACCTAGATATTAAACACGCGTGCTTTTTCAGTATATTACGCACAAGTGCCTTTAGTTTATTAACCCAAACAATTTACATTTGTAGCCTAGTACCAAGTTGTAAGTACGAAGAAGGAGCGATATAATTTAGTCGGGTTATACCTTTTTTTTTCTTAGCAACAAACAGTTTTTATGCGGCAAATAACATTATATACAATTTTTTTTTTAAAATGGGTGAAATCAGCTTTATTACTAAAAAATAACTCAATTTCATTAAAATCATTTATTTTTTTCTGTAATTTGTATTTTAAACATGAATTATTACATTTTAAATTTGGCTGTTGGCCGATCTCGTTCGCGCCTTAGCCTTGTGCGTGCATCGGTATCGCGGCAAGAAAAAAAAACAACGCGCCAGCCGCCATTTTTCGTAAATAATTGACGGCTGTGACGAAGATAGTTTGGATTAATTATTGTGAAGTTTAATATTAACGAAAATGTAATTTTACCAACTGTTTTAATAATTAATTAAAATTTGACTAAATGAAGAGTCTTGTTTTTTTTTCGCAAGTGTGTTGAAAAACGTCGTATGTAACACGTGTGCCTGTGACCATAATATACGCGGCTTTCTTGTGGCGCACTCGCTTCCGCTCGTGCGCACACAATAGCGCCTTGTATACAATGGTCAACTTAGCACACTTGTATCATAATGTACTATTACAAACTTTCATTTCGCAACACAACGTGTTTGTACTTAGATTATATATAAAGGGTGAGTACTATTAAATTGTCGCCAACATTTGCCGTTTTTTTTTTTCGGGCACGCAACCTTTTTCATTAAACTTATAATATTTCAAATTTAGAACGTATTTGCATGTCTTACTGTTTAAAAGAACATTCAGTGGTTTTTATAAGTCAAGATGTCGTCAAAAGAAAAAAGCGTTCGTGAATTAATTTTGCGAGAATTTTCAATAAATCCCAATATGTCCACTTTGGATCTTGCGAAATCGTGCAACACAAGTCGGAGAACAGTGCAAAGGACCCTAAAAAAACTAAAACAAGGTGGAAATATTGAAAGAAAGCACCGAGAGGGCCATCCTACAAGGAAATAGAACAAAAAAATGGATTTAAAAGTGTGTAAGCTGTTTGATCAGAATCCGGCAATCTCTTCTCGAGATATGTCCAAAAAAGTTGGTACTTGTCAAAGAAATGTACAAAAAATAAAAATAATGTATGGTATTTCTACTTACAAGAAGCAAAAAACCCCCAAAAGAACTGTAGAACAGTATAATCGAGCAATTAGACGGTCTAGATTTCTGTACACCTTGTTAGTTCAAAAAACAGGTTGCTTAATTATTGATGACGAAACGTATGTGAAAGCTGATTTCAAATCAATACCTGGAAACCAGTACTTTTCTTCTCGCAACGACTCGGGTCTACATGAATCAGAAAAAGTGACTCCAGTAGAGAAATTCGCCAAGAAGTTCCTCGTGTGGCAAGCGATATATATGCCAGTGCGGCATGAGAAGTTCGCCTTTTGTAACCACTGGCACAATAAACACGGATATTTATATTTCCGAATGCTTAAAAAAACGGTTATTACCACTTGTAAAAAAACATACTTTTTCAACATTGTTCTGGCCAGATTTGGCAAGTTGTCACTATTCGTCGCGAGCTTTGGATTGGTATAATCAGAATTCTGTCGATGTAGTGCCGAAGAATATGAATCCGCCCAATTGCCCAGAACTACGGCCGATAGAAAAATACTGGGCTAATATTAAAACAAAGTTGCGGAAAACATGCCAACCGGCCACATCATTGCCCGATTTTAAAAGAAAGTGGATGAAATGTACAAACTGATCACTAATGAATCCGTGCAAAATTCTATGAGTCGCGTCAAGAGTAAAGTCCGCGAATTCTCTCGTCGTGTTCTGGAGAAACCTTAATTGTGTTAGCTGATCTATTTTATGTCTTGAACTTTCTTATAATAATAAAAAATGAGTTATTATAACATTAATTCATTTTGTAAACGTTAATTCAAATGGCGACAATTTAATAGTACATATATATATATATAAAGGGTGAGTAAATATTAATATATAGTAAATATTAGAATAAAGTTTTTATTTTTGACGTGTTAAGCTTTCTTCTTGTTTTTGCCAATGTAGTGTCTGAAAGATCAAATAACTAACAAATGATGATATGGTATAAAGCAAGATGCGTCCCAATGCTAATGAAATTTCTTGGATTTAGGCGGCAAAGTCTGTTCAATAAGTTATTAGTATGCATTTTTTTTCTATTAGATAGTGTGCTAGGTGTGAGTTTTATATGCTGACACTAAGTTCCGTAACACCTCAAGTTTTGCAAAGAAAACAGCTTAAACAACTACCTAATTCATAGTCCAAATCTATAGACAAAAACTTTCTTCTCGCTCCTTTATTTCTGTATTTTCTGCATGTGATTTTTAACTTAAGACGAACGCAATACTGCCAAGTTAAGTTATACGTAGATTTGTAATGTTTTCGTTAATAATGCTTGTTTTTAATAGTTTTAAATATATTTTTTGTTAGATGAAACATACTTAGAAGGCATATAAATTAAAGTAACTGTATTCAAATAACAAGTTTATTTAATGGTTCACTAATGTTTTACCAAATCATCATTTGACAAACTATATCATTTCACAAAGAGATAATTCCCGCTGTTTTTGTGGGCAATAGTCTAACCTAACCTAACTTATTTAATAAGCCCCTTTAACCTATGTAATATGTGGGTCATTCTTGCATTTCGTTCATATCATGTTTCCATGGTAAAAAGTGGAATTATTTTAAGATTTTTTACAGATCTTTTGTAATAGGGTTATTTCAACCAAAAAGTACTTTCGGTAGGTACCATCTAACGCATCTTTATTAAAGCAAGTAAATGATAAAAAAACATGCCAAAATTTCATTCCCCTCCTGTTTCCAACAAGCATACAAAGAATTAAGATTTTAGTTTTCTCAAATCAAAAACCTCATTCCCGTCCTCGATGAAGAACGTGCAAGTTTAAAGTCACTTGTGGACACTTAACGGCGACATGAACCTACGGCGCGTCTTCCTCCCAGGGCGCTAGACGCCCGGCTAAAAAAATAAAGAGTATATTGTTGCACGGAGAGAAATTTGGTATCGCCTAAACTTCATCGCCATCCTGCGTATTATTGAGTATGGTTTTTTTTTCTTTCATACAAACCTTGCCCTGACAATAATGAATACAACCGAAAAGGAATCAGCCAAATAAGTTCAGCCGTTCTCGAGTTTTAGTGAGAATAACGAACAGCAATTCATTTTTATATATATAGATGGATTAAATCTGGTAAATCATGCAAACCGGCAACATAATCAAATTAGGATCAAAGGGCAAATACTCATTACCTTCTATTTTACGGAAAAATTGAATGGAAGGTAAATGATAACCTTTGGAAGGGGATGAATACCGTTAAGTTTTCAAAATAAACAAAGCTTTCCAAGATTATTCTAATATTATAAAACCGAAAGTGAGAATGTAGGTATGGTTAATTTTTTGATCGCCTATCCTGCGTTACTGATTTTTATCAAAATTGATCTCAAAAGTAGCTGGGTTTTTAAACAAACAATAATGCGAGTTACTGTTTACTTAATTTTCGCTGCTTTAATACAAAAGCGACGCAAAACAAAATGTGTCTGTGTTGCATTTGAAATCGGAATGCTATATACTTTCAGTTTTAAATCAAACTATATTTGTTTTTGATTTGTGGCGCTTTTGTATTTAAGCAGCGAATATCATCCTTTTTAGGGTTTCGTTCCTCGAACGAAAAACGGAACCCTTATAGCATCACTCGCTTATCTGTCTGTCTGTCTCTCCGTCTATCTGTCACTGACAATTTCCTCCGAAACTACAGGCCCGATTGGGTTAAAATTTGGCAAACATATGTAAGTCGATGACTTAATAACGGACATGTAAAGTAACTAAATGAATTTTAAACATTTTGGGGCGACCTTTCGGGGGCTAAATCAGAAAAAAAACAAACTATATCCTGTGATATATCAAATGAAAAGGCTTGTTGTGGTAATCTCAATTATTTTTTATAGTTTTAAAATAAATAGTTATGAAGTTGTTTAAGAAAATAGGCGAAAATCCACCCTTATGTTTCTGTAACGGCGTTTATTTTTGAAAAATACTAAAAGTAGTTCTGTAGTTACTTAAGGATTACAGTAAGTCTATAGTTGGATTCGTTTCGGTATGTTTCAATGTCCAGTTTAAAATGACACGCACTAAGTATGCACTTGCCTGCTTAGTGAGTGTGCATATTGCTGATCTTGCTAATTTCATGTTGTTTATTTATTTTATCCTTTGATAATTAGATTTACGTTAGCACGTAATTTGCATTGGGACGCATCTTGCTTTATACCATATCATCATTTGTTAGTTATTTGATCTTTCAGACACTACATTGGCAAAAACAAGAAGAAAGCTTAACACGTCAAAAATAAAAAATATAACCCAGTTTTTTAAAATTCAAAAAGAAAAAGAGAGATTTAAATGCCTAAAGTAAGAGGAGAGAGAACTTGAGAAGATGTTTACTTAATATTCGCTGCTTTAATACAAAAGCGACGCAAAACAAAATGTGTCTGTGTTGCATTTGAAATCGGAATGCTATATACTTTCAGTTTTAAATCAAACTATATTTGTTTTTGATTTGTGGCGCTTTTGTATTTAAGCAGCGAATATCATCCTTTTTAGGGTTTCGTTCCTCGAACGAAAAACGGAACCCTTATAGCATCACTCGCTTATCTGTCTGTCTGTCTCTCCGTCTATCTGTCACTGACAATTTCCTCCGAAACTACAGGCCCGATTGGGTTAAAATTTGGCAAACATATGTAAGTCGATGACTTAATAACGGACATGTAAAGTAACTAAATGAATTTTAAACATTTTGGGGCGACCTTTCGGGGGCTAAATCAGAAAAAAAACAAACTATATCCTGTGATATATCAAATGAAAAGGCTTGTTGTGGTAATCTCAATTATTTTTTATAGTTTTAAAATAAATAGTTATGAAGTTGTTTAAGAAAATAGGCGAAAATCCACCCTTATGTTTCTGTAACGGCGTTTATTTTTGAAAAATACTAAAAGTAGTTCTGTAGTTACTTAAGGATTACAGTAAGTCTATAGTTGGATTCGTTTCGGTATGTTTCAATGTCCAGTTTAAAATGACACGCACTAAGTATGCACTTGCCTGCTTAGTGAGTGTGCATATTGCTGATCTTGCTAATTTCATGTTGTTTATTTATTTTATCCTTTGATAATTAGATTTACGTTAGCACGTAATTTGCATTGGGACGCATCTTGCTTTATACCATATCATCATTTGTTAGTTATTTGATCTTTCAGACACTACATTGGCAAAAACAAGAAGAAAGCTTAACACGTCAAAAATAAAAAATATAACCCAGTTTTTTAAAATTCAAAAAGAAAAAGAGAGATTTAAATGCCTAAAGTAAGAGGAGAGAGAACTTGAGAAGATATTAATTAATAATTCTCCCCTGAAAATGATAAAGATGCTGAAAATGCGCCTGTGTTCCCAGATCTCAATGACGTAAAAGAACATGATCCTCTTACACTCAACAAATCTAAGTCAATTCCACAAAACAATAATCAATTGAGGCGTTAATGTAAAACATCTTATACTTATTTCAAAGGCTGATTAAAGATAATATAATCCCTAATGCGTCTTTATTACACATACTTTTATGATCATACTTTCACTCCGATGCCATTACCTTCCATGCGGTTTTCATTACTCTCTCAGGGTCCATTACCTTCCGTCACTTTATCATGAATATACTCATGTTACAAATGTGCCTTCCATTGGTATAAATTGTTTTTAAATACTTGAACTAATATATATATATAATATATATACAACGTGTTTGTACTTAGATTACAATTACATGGATATTTTTTTCGTTCTTTTATTATTATATATGGCGACAATTTAATAGTACTCACCCTTAAGGGTGAGGGTGCACTATTATAGGGTGAATTATTAATTAATATCTTCTCAAGTTCTCTCTCCTCTTACTTTAGGCATTTAAATCTCTCTTTTTCTTTTTGAATTTTAAAAAACTGGGTTATATTTTTTATTTTTGACGTGTTAAGCTTTCTTCTTGTTTTTGCCAATGTAGTGTCTGAAAGATCAAATAACTAACAAATGATGATATGGTATAAAGCAAGATGCGTCCCAATGCAAATTACGTGCTAACGTAAATCTAATTATCAAAGGATAAAATAAATAAACAACATGAAATTAGCAAGATCAGCAATATGCACACTCACTAAGCAGGCAAGTGCATACTTAGTGCGTGTCATTTTAAACTGGACATTGAAACATACCGAAACGAATCCAACTATAGACTTACTGTAATCCTTAAGTAACTACAGAACTACTTTTAGTATTTTTCAAAAATAAACGCCGTTACAGAAACATAAGGGTGGATTTTCGCCTATTTTCTTAAACAACTTCATAACTATTTATTTTAAAACTATAAAAAATAATTGAGATTACCACAACAAGCCTTTTCATTTGATATATCACAGGATATATAGTTTGTTTTTTTTCTGATTTAGCCCCCGAAAGGTCGCCCCAAAATGTTTAAAATTCATTTAGTTACTTTACATGTCCGTTATTAAGTCATCGACTTACATATGTTTGCCAAATTTTAACCCAATCGGGCCTGTAGTTTCGGAGGAAATTGTCAGTGACAGATAGACGGAGAGACAGACAGACAGATAAGCGAGTGATGCTATAAGGGTTCCGTTTTTCGTTCGAGGAACGAAACCCTAAAAAGGATGATATTCGCTGCTTAAATACAAAAGCGCCACAAATCAAAAACAAATATAGTTTGATTTAAAACTGAAAGTATATAGCATTCCGATTTCAAATGCAACACAGACACATTTTGTTTTGCGTCGCTTTTGTATTAAAGCAGCGAATATTAAGTAAACAGTAACTCGCATTATTGTTTGTTTAAAAACCCAGCTACTTTTGAGATCAATTTTGATAAAAATCAGTAACGCAGGATAGGCGATCAAAAAATTAACCATACCTACATTCTCACTTTCGGTTTTATAATATTAGAATAATCTTGGAAAGCTTTGTTTATTTTGAAAACTTAACGGTATTCATCCCCTTCCAAAGGTTATCATTTACCTTCCATTCAATTTTTCCGTAAAATAGAAGGTAATGAGTATTTGCCCTTTGATCCTAATTTGATTATGTTGCCGGTTTGCATGATTTACCAGATTTAATCCATCTATATATATAAAAATGAATTGCTGTTCGTTATTCTCACTAAAACTCGAGAACGGCTGAACTTATTTGGCTGATTCCTTTTCGGTTGTATTCGTTATTGTCAGGGCAAGGTTTGTATGAAAGAAAAAAAAACCATACTCAATAATACGCAGGATGGCGATGAAGTTTAGGCGATACCAAATTTCTCTCCGTGCAACAATATACTCTTTATTTTTTTAGCCGGGCGTCTAGCGCCCTGGGAGGAAGACGCGCCGTAGGTTCATGTCGCCGTTAAGTGTCCACAAGTGACTTTAAACTTGCACGTTCTTCATCGAGGACGGGAATGAGGTTTTTGATTTGAGAAAACTAAAATCTTAATTCTTTGTATGCTTGTTGGAAACAGGAGGGGAATGAAATTTTGGCATGTTTTTTTATCATTTACTTGCTTTAATAAAGATGCGTTAGATGGTACCTACCGAAAGTACTTTTTGGTTGAAATAACCCTATTACAAAAGATCTGTAAAAAATCTTAAAATAATTCCACTTTTTACCATGGAAACATGATATGAACGAAATGCAAGAATGACCCACATATTACATAGGTTAAAGGGGCTTATTAAATAAGTTAGGTTAGGTTAGACTATTGCCCACAAAAACAGCGGGAATTATCTCTTTGTGAAATGATATAGTTTGTCAAATGATGATTTGGTAAAACATTAGTGAACCATTAAATAAACTTGTTATTTGAATACAGTTACTTTAATTTATATGCCTTCTAAGTATGTTTCATCTAACAAAAAATATATTTAAAACTATTAAAAACAAGCATTATTAACGAAAACATTACAAATCTACGTATAACTTAACTTGGCAGTATTGCGTTCGTCTTAAGTTAAAAATCACATGCAGAAAATACAGAAATAAAGGAGCGAGAAGAAAGTTTTTGTCTATAGATTTGGACTATGAATTAGGTAGTTGTTTAAGCTGTTTTCTTTGCAAAACTTGAGGTGTTACGGAACTTAGTGTCAGCATATAAAACTCACACCTAGCACACTATCTAATAGAAAAAAAATGCATACTAATAACTTATTGAACAGACTTTGCCGCCTAAATCCAAGAAATTTCATTTCAAAACATATTCAAATTTCAAAGTCTGTAAAAGGCGGCAAACAAGTCAATACATTCTCATTCATGTGAGTTTCTTTACATTGAGTATCACCGTTTTATTTCCTCCTAATCGAAGTGAAAAGCAGTGTATAGCTCGGTCTCAAAACTCCTCGACTTAATTATCCAACCTAACATAAGTCTGAGATAAAATGTACTTACTGAATAACTTGTCGAGATATTGAAAAAAGTTTTTCTTATAAGTATTCGTGTTTTTAAAATTGATTATTAAAATTAAAAGAGGTGGTAAATGCAACAGGGTGGAAAAAGAAAAAAAAACCAGCTGTTACCAGTGGTAACAAGAGCAAGGATATGATGACGATGAACTTATGAAAATCAATTTCATCTGATGTGGATTTGACACTGGATCAGACGTGTGGAGAAATTTTATTCTAACCCTTTTTTCAGATTGCGCTTAAATACGTGACTATTGATGAATTAAAGGGACGCCGTATAAGCTTTTTATGCGGGGATTCAGGACCTCTAGCTTTAGCCACCATAATATCGTATAAATTAGGCCCGAGAAATGGGAATCTACCTGACTATAAAAGTCTAACTCAAAGGTATTTTACCTACTCCTACCTCATTTTGAAGTGCAAGGGGCCAATAATTCTAATGAGGATGTTTTGCATAATTATTGACATTGCTTTTATTTTTCAGACTCATGTCTTTAATCTCATTATTAAATGATTCTCCAGATGAACTTCTCTATGGAAAGGCTGGATATTTGTATGCTTTGCTATTTGTTAACAAGTACTTACCTGAAAAGGAGACAATTCCTGCAACCTTTATAGAAAGGGTAAGTAATTCGTTTCTAAAATTGTTAGACGTGAATCACTTTGATATAAAAACAATACTAAATAAAGAACCTACTCCTGTTTGAAGACGGTTCAAGAAGTGATTCATAAAAGATTTACATTCCTTAGGTGGCCACTTCAATACTGAGGTCTGGAAAAGAGTATTCAATGCAAATGAAGTCAGAAAGTCCTCTTTTATGGAATTGGCATGAGAAGATTTATCTGGGTGCTGCCCATGGTATGGCTGGTATCCTTTATATGTTATTACAGGTAAGATTTAATCACCCTATTTATATAATATAACTTGATGTTATTTACGTTTTACTGAGACAAACAGGCCAGTCGGAATAATCATCAAAAAGCCTACCTTCATGCTGGCAGTAGTGTTTACAAAATACACCTGGATCAGGTCAGTTGTAAGATATTGTAAGGTCAACCGGGGCAATTGCGTGAATGGGGTAAATGCATCTTTCAAAGGTTAAAAGGAAATACGAAACGTTATAACTAGTGCTGCACTCTCATAGAGAAGTAGTAGGCAGTAGTACCTACTACTAATCAAAAGGCGTCGCCTCTATTTACGTATTTTGTGTTGAAAATCACCATTTTGTTGGATGCTTAAAAAGCAAGATGCCTAGCAATCCTAGGTTTATGTTATGTTAGTATTGCAGCAGGCCCGGAGGGCCAATGGACTCAGAAATAGGAGCTCCGTCGAAATTCGGCTAGTAAGAAATAACTTACTATACTTCTTAGGCATGCTAGTTTATCATCTTGCTTCGTCGGCAACTCGCTTTGTTGCCATAATACTTAGACCTCTTACTTTGTTAGGCATCTTGCTTTGTAGGCAAGTCGCTCAAAATCGATAGCGTAGAGTCATTCGGGTCAAGAGTACGCACTTTATTTTCTCTGGTCTGAAAAAGTTGTCAAAAGGGTGATTTTTATATTGATTCAATATAAACCTCGTAGGAAATCTTGTAAACTTCCATTATTTAGGAAGATTTACGTTCAAATTCTATGAGACTTCGTCGTACATACAAAAAAAGCAACATGATCCAACCGCGTACTCTTGCCCCGTCATGCGGGTAAAATTACGCAAGCTTAAGGGTAAAATTACGCATGCGGGGTAAACGTACGCAGTTCAAGAAATCTGGATAATACTAATAATAAAATGCAGGTTATCAGTATAATCAACATTTATTAAAGTTTGAGATCTTTATATTTGGATATAATAAGGAACTTTAGAGTTTAGACATATTTATAATAATTAGAGAGACCTTAATAGTTTAAGTAACATAACGAACCAGAATTTGAGATCAAAATTAATTATTACGAGTATTATAAGTATCACCTATTATAATATTATCAATACTAATCACAAAAGCGACCTAAAGATGTTGGCACATTGGTAGACTTCAGCCTTTTTCTTAGAGCCCCTTCACTTATAACAACGCTTTCTGCGGCGCGTCTCTGACTAGCTCCTTGCTGAGTCAGTTCTTTGGCTTTTTTTATCTGATCATCTGAGATCAAGGCGCGTTGTGGAGCCTTTCTTTTATAATTTCTCGGCATTTTGCTGTATTCTGAAATAATAAACAACAGTTAAGTAACCTTCAATACTAGCTTTCGTATTGGGGTATAAGTACGCAACGTGGGTAAAAGTACGCGTGCGTACTTTTGACCTCGTACTCTTACCCCAATCAGCAAAAATATAATACGATAGGTCCCCATCCACGCTTCAATACATTTTAAAAACAATGTTTGCTCTTCAATGTATATTAGGATTACGAACAATATAAATGTAAAACACTTACTGGCTCAACTGCATCCATATGACTCCCACACACTTTTCCCCGACGCACAAAACAAAGAAATTATGTAGTTCGAATAAACACGGCGACCTGTCTCGACAAGCACTTGCTTTGCACTCACGCGGCTCGTGGCTCCGAAGTGGCGATGCCAGCGCCACTGTTTTACGCCAACACTCACCTCGGCTCCCCCCACCTCAGTCGGAGAACAAGTCAATGCGTACTCTTACCCACTGCGTGCTGTTACCCCGAATGACTCTAATAGTCTGGTCTTGAGTAATCTAATCTAACACGCTCATATCATGTTTGTGTTCTGTAACTCGCACTTTGCTGATCGTGACGTGATTTTGTAATTAATTATATAATAATATAAAAACTATTAAACAATTATTGGGTGTCCCTTGCAATGAAGGTACCCTGACGGCTGCCAATGTTTAATTTTAGCTTAGTAGTTTATAGTTATTTAATCATTTATTTCTGCAAGGTTCATGTATAAAGAAAACGTAATGTAATATGCTTTAAGGGTATGTAAATATTGATACCCTTTTGCACTTAGAAAATTCGGGTATTCAAATAATTTGTTATAAAAAAATATATAACTAAAAAAATGTATTTGGTAAAAGTGCGCACTAGGGTATTGATATGCCTGTCTTATTAAAATCTTAAAGTTAATTTACATTTTTAAACAAATTTTGTTTAAGCATACAAAGGGACATAGGGACAGGGAAAGCGACTTTGTATGGCAGCACAGCGAAGTGGCACACATCAACCTGCGTCCACCTAGTTCTGGCTATACGAGTACAGTATGATTATTTCCACTTTGACACTCGGGACATCTCGGTTTTAATCGTAAAAGTTCGTCTTTTCACATAGACTATATAAAATACTACAACATGCTATCTCCATTCCAAATTTCACCCAAATCCGTCTAGCCATTGCAACGTGAAGGAATAAGAAACATACACACACACACACACACACACACACGCACACGCTCACGCACGCACACACACACACACGCACACACACACACACACACACACACACACACACACACACACACACACACACACACACACACACACACACACACACACACACACACACATTTTCACTTACGATCTCTCCCGATTTGTTCCTATCTCTTTCTAGCAAAACAGAATATTACGTGGAGTGTATGTGGGCGACCTGTTACAATGACGTCACAGTGCACTTCGAAGCGTTCTGTCTAATTAGCAGTTTAAAGTGCTTGTATCATCCGTACTTTACACATAACATTGTTACTTGACCGATCTTAATTTTAATTTCACTTTAGGTGATCTCTTTTACGGTATTCTCATATTTTGTTGGTAAATGCGATTTATACCGGGTTCCTATATTCAAGAAACGAATCGATTTCCTTACGGGCCATAGCGTTATGACATTTGCCACGTACAAAATTTGACAAATTTAACGAGGCGTTAGGAAAACGATTCGTATCATGAATATAGGAACTGTGCATTAAAAAATCCATGCATATTCCCTATTGCCGAGTTTCAAAGTCCAATTAATCGTACTGTATATTATGTTAAGTCTAATTATTTCACCGGGGTTGTCTTATCCCCATGCAAATAGGGTTACCTATAACAAGGTTGAATTTTCCGTATGGTACGGTACGTTTAAAACAATGTTTCTTTGATTATTTTTATGTACATGGCATTAGTACAGTCGAGTTCATAAATATGTATACACTTTAGTACCTGGTCTATTTACTGTCAGTTTAAACTGCTATATATGAATTGTCACAGAGACTTAAGTGACAAGGTAAAAATACGAGTACACGGCAAGGCAAACATACAGGTACACACATATTTATGAACTCGACTGTACAAGGAAACTGACAGTTATACAGGTTGTCCTAAAAGTCAACATCAACCCGAATATGGCAGAAAGAGCCTAAAAAGCTATCGATTTAACCACTATGTAAGATCAATGATTTTTATTAGTTTTGGAGATTATGATAATTTTAATCAGAATTTTTGTAATGTTCACGAACGAAGCTAATTAATATATTAAAATATTTATAACTAATCGGCAGTCCTCAATGGGCACAAACATAAAAAAAACTTCAAATGTTATTTTAAATATTTCATAATAGACCAATTAAATAACCAATATCTTATCCAATTACATTTTATATTTACATAGATTATGCTCATAGTAAACGTATTTAGAACCCGTCGCCAATTACTGACATTGCTACGTTACTATAATTTCTAAAGACAAAGACGGCAATCCGTAGCGAACGGTATTATAAGAAAGAGATAAAAGTTCTTTCTAATTGCTCGCCTGCTCATGGCCGCCATTTAGCTACACGTCTTTATCGCACTCATGCGATATCTAATTGTGTGTGTGCTTCACAGGTGACAGTGCCGCCGGTGCAATTTAACGGCACATTTTATAAAATATATTTGTTACTTTTCGGTAATCATTTTTTATTGTCTTGTCTTTGACGCGTACCTACATGTCAGCGGCTGCGCAACTGAACCGTAGTAAGGCATTTTGCGTTCCATTTTGAGGAACGCTTTTGCGCGCAGATGGCGTATCTTAATATAAAATATAATTGATCTTATATTATTGGTGGTGTCCTTATGGATACACTTCGCCCCTACCGTATGGGATCTTGTGTGTACCTAATTAGCCCTTTATTTATATCGCTTAGTCCAACGCTGCCTCCACCTCTCAGAAATTGCTCAGAAAGCGTATAATGGAGTGCAGTGACAGTACGTTGAAATGGTAATATGTACCTACTATGGTTACGCTTGAAAATTTGAAATCAATTGGTTCTGGGTAGCCCTAACCAACCCCAAATTCAATATAATAATTTCACCTATTTTGCAAATTTGATAAACACAGAAAGGAGACTTAAGTACTTTTACATTTGAAAACAATTAATACCGCATTCATGGCTTTTTGAAATTTCTTGTGTTAACGGGGAATAGACTAGTGTCCTAAAAAAAAACTAATTAGTTCGTCTTTTACATTATCAAAAAATGTACCTATAACATGTATTTTTTCTTTTGTCTATTAAAGACAAAATGACGAAGATAAAGTGCGTTGAAGTTTCGCGTGACGTCACGCCGTGGCACACTTTATACCACGTTTTGACGTCACGAGCCCCCACTCCCGAACTTTGATGCGCGTTATATAATTATGACAATTTTGATTGATTTGAAAAAGCAAAAAATACGTGTTCAATCTTTTTTGATAATCTTGCTGACGGACTAATAAGAATCATATTTTTTTTGACCCAGGACACACCCCTATTGATTGTACATAGGTACTTACTGTTCTTCTTAAACGGCCTTTGTGTTTGACAATATTTGTTTAGTTTAAAATTTTAGGTAAAGCTTTAATTTATTTTGTGATAAATTGTCTCTATTTTAACTCTTTTCAATTGTATCGTAAAATATTTGGTCGATTCAATTCCCGAATTAGAAGAGTTTTGAAAAATTCATGAATGCAGTAGGTATATATATTCATTCATAATTAAAAGTGAGTCTCCTTTGTGTACAATTTGGTATTTCTTATTAAATGAAGTTGCCATCTATGGCTCTATGTGGCGTTCGTTTTTTCCACCCTATATATAATATATAGGTCGTTGGGCCTGACGGACGATGATATACCGAAATAATTAATTAGATTATCGTCTTTACGGGTTCTACAATTTGCAATAACGTCTCATTTGAAAATTGTACCATTAATTGAAAATCGCACGCAGCCAACTAGCGGGCACCGGCAGACATCAAACCTTCGACGATTGTTACAGGCTCGTGCATATATCTCGGTTACCGAGCTACGCAGCTTTATCAAGCCCGCCATTGACTGGCTTCTAACTCAGAGATATCCGGGTGGTAATTTCCTATCGTCCTTTGGCAGTGCTTCTGGTGATCGGCTCGTGCAGTGGTGTCACGGGGCTCCTGGATTTGTTCCTTTATTTATTTTAGCCAATAAGGTAATCAAAATCCTACCTTTTTTCTGATATATTTTTGTTTAAACTAATTTTACGACTTAAGTTTATTTCAGGTGTTTGAGGAAGATAAATATTTAAAGATAGCATTAAAATGTGGTGACGTGATTTGGGATCGAGGTCTTTGCACGAAAGGATACAGCATCTGTCATGGCGTCAGTGGAAATGCCTACGCTTTCATTCAACTGTATCAGGCAACAAAGGTAGTTATTGTAAGCTGTTATTTAACTTGCACTGTTCGTATGTTAGTAAGTATGTACATGTATCAATCGGTCGGCCTTGTAAGAGTTGTAAGTCAATTTTGAACCATGCTCCGTTAATGGAAATAGGCTGAAATTTAGACCACAAAATTATGTAAACCCGATGACAGTGTAATATTATGGTATCAAAGAGCTGATCTGATTATAGATTCGGAATATGGCGACACAAAAAACATACCTACAGTCGGCAAAAAAGTTTGTCTCTAAAATGTTATTCTGTCTTTTTAATGTTTTCTGGAGAAGTAGCTTCAACAGGCCGACCAGATCTAGAGTCATCTTCTATGCTCTCCCTCCCACGCTTAGATTCATTTGACCACTTTTGGACAGTAGATAATGAAGGAGCGGACTCACGGTAAACTAAATCCATTTCTTCTTTAATAGACTTGATTTCTTCCCTGTTTAGTCAAGAACTTTATCACTGATCGATGCTCCAATTTAATAAAAATTGTAATTTCGCTCATGATGATCACGTTTGTTCAGCAGTAGCAGAAAAACAAAAGAACGTGTGGGCTTCAAATTTACTTTTTTTTACTGTCAATGAATGACTCTTTGCGGCCAGTATTAAGAAGTTCACTAAAAAGGTTTGCAAGATACCAATACCGAGAATTTATTGAACGCCCCTCGTATGTGTATACAGTGTGTATTTGGAAGTGTGGATCAAACGAAGCAAGTCGATAGAGGACGTCTAGACCTATCCAATTCACCCCCATGTATGTTCACTTGTAGGGGTAGGGCATACACGTGGATTCAGATTTTAGTATAGTACCTAAAATACCCGCTAAAGTATTTGCTTATATATGTATACATACATAAATACACATACATTTATATATCATTGGTCCTCACCTCATATTTGACTAGACTTCATTTTTAAACAGATTTTTAAAGTTTTTGATAATTTTTCTAAAACTTTAAAGTTTGTCAACTACATTTTACTTTTCGCGTAAAATTTAAGTAATTATTTATAAATCAAGATTTTTTAGTTTTTTTGGTCCACAAACTTCGGAAATAAGGGGGGAAAACGGAAATTATTTCATTACGAAAAATTATAAAAATATAGATTTGAAATGTGACTTAGCCCTTTAATATAATCAAATCACTTTAATTTTTCAACTCCCCATTCTAGACCCCTTTTCAAATATTTAGAGAAATAATTTCATATTTGATTACTAAAAACAGATGCGGGCAAGCAAGTTCTACAACTCGCAAGTTCTATCTATAGTTACTGAGAAAAACTGCTGTGACATACAGACAGACAGACAGACACCGAAGTCTCACCATACGGGTACCTTTTTTACTTTTTTGGAACGGAACCATAAATAAAGCGTCTTACAAAAATTTACAAATGTCGTTTGGATCCTTTTATGTTTCCTATAAATAAGTTTAATGGAAACAGTTACAGGATTAGTGCACAATTGCTTTCCTTCGTATTTTCACGGAAACGTACGAACGTGTCAGGCTACTTCAGTCAAACTCAGTACTTTTTGTACTGTGGCTGACTGAAGTACTACAAATCTGCACCAACAGGCATAGGGCATAAAATCACCACATATCCTTTTTGTATTACAATTTAATAATTATAATAGGTGACGTGATAAATAAATACTTAGAATTCTTAACGACCGTATTAAAGGCGCACGGTAAAAAAGGTATTTTTCATGGGTATCATTTTTAGACACGCTGTATCCAAACGGCGGCTTAGGTAGCAAATCTCGTATTGACCTAGTCGTACTTACAAATTAAGGTAGCCTTTAACTATATGGGTTGCGAACTAGACAACGATAAACATACCTTGCTGAAAAATAAATAATTCATTGGTAACATTGACCGGTTTTATTTGTATACAGAAACCCATACATTTGTATCGGGCTTGCTGCTTCATGGAGTGGTGTGCGGTAGAACAGATAGGCTCAGAGCTGCACGTCCCAGACCGCCCGGCTTCCCTTTTTGAGGGTTTGGTCGGACGAGTCTATCTGGCTGAAGACTTGCAACGTGTCATGGATGCAAAATTCCCGGCGTTTGATTTGTGAGACAAGAGGAAATTGCCTCTAAAATAAAACCTACATAAAAATTAAATGGACTTGAGTGTGCTGTCACACCGATCGATCGATCGATTCATCGATCCATTGGTGTTATAGCACCTTTACAGTCAGGGACTGTAAAGTACTTTCTAGTCAGGGATCGGAATCGCTTAACATTTAAAGGGTTTTTGATTGATTGAATGGTTTTTACAAACCCTAACGATTCGGTAACTATATCATTTACTTATCCCATATAACAGCTATCCAATACGATACAATAACCTCAATGATAGTAGGTAACTAGTTCGAAGCACTTTCCATATCATTAGGGTAAGCCAATAGACAGGGGTACCCTAACGTTGCGAGAAGCATATGATGTAGTTACCCGATCGATAGACTTACGCAAATAAAAGGGTTTTCCGGTTCCTGCACCTAGTTTATACGAAACTAGGCATTGCTGTTGATTTGCAATGGAACACAAAATTTTAAAAAAGGTTTTCAAAGTACCTTTGATCATGACCTACACATTATTGATTGGTTTTTATGAGATGAAGATTATAAATCAAACAAGAATATGTATTTGTAAAAATATCTGTATTACTCACTTAAATTAGTCATATTAAATTATTATAATAGTATAACAGAATTATATAATTTAGTATCACCCAGCTTTTCGGTATATAAATATGTAAATAACAAAGCTGTTCATCTAATGCTGCATAAATATATGTACCGCCATGCTTTCACTTGCGACCTCACGCAGTCGTCGGCCGAAATAAGTCTCATATTTCAAATTGAGACTGAGTATTTGCTTGAAAAGGGTTATAGTACTTGTAGTAATTTTTATATTATACCCAAATACAGTGCTAGGGGTTCCCTCTATTACGTCGAAACTTTTTATGCCGTATGTATAGTTACACCGAATTATGTTTTCGCATATTTTTTTCTCCTGCTTAAACGGAAAATGTTTTCTAAAATGTTTTGTGTAATCCTGGTAGAATAGAGTAGATTTGGTTACGTTTATTTTATAACTTATAACAAATATGCGAAATTGGTATTCTGCGAAATCATAATATTTGGACAATCGTGATTATGCAAATTCAAATTTAAATCTGATAAGCAAGAAATAAGGTTGTGAATTATGCAAGCCACCTAAAAAAATAGTTTACAATGTAGTGGTAGGCAGAACTAGAATATTTTGCATGGAACGCATTGTGGGACCATAGTGAGACAGCAGCAATTGGTTAAAAAAAGAAACTATATTCAAGCTATAAAAGTAATAAAGTTACAAGAATATTATAGAATACGATTTTAATATTATTTTTTGTAAGTTTTACTTTACTAGCCAAATAATGTGTTCTAAATATTAAACTACCTAATTAGCGGAGTCAGAATACCTTTGTTCTCCATTTGGATCGACACTGTCTGACTTCCCATCTAACCAAAAGGGGCTTAATAGATTGATAGTAGTTAGTAGTTAACCCTGAAATTAAAATTACCCAAAAGTGCTGGGACTTGACCACTTTCCTTTTTTTTTCTGCTTAAGACTTCATTGGATCTTCTGTTACCAACTATTACAAGCGATTTCAAATGTTTATACCTATCCAAAATAATCTAAGATATTAACAAATAAATATAATTAGAAAATGTGCTTAACAAGTGGTTTTTGGAAATTGTATTTTGTGTTTGTAGTAACTGCGACGGAACCCTATACCTACTGAGCATGGTCCAATATGCTCTTGCCCTTTTTTTCGTGTTAATTATCGTCAGGTCAATGTGTGTACGAAAGAAAAAAAAACCGGGCGACATCCGGACAAGAACGAACAGCTAGTTAAGAATACATTTTCTATCTCCTACCCTATATTATTAAACAAGCAACATTTATAACGAAAACGGCCTATGTTACTAGACGATGATAATAAAGTAATATTGTCAACAGGTAAATGAAACAATAGTAGAGGTTTTCATTGATCCATACACAATGTCAACATAGAAATTTTATAAAATAAAATATTTAATTTTCTTTGACTTTTATTTTATTAGTTGTTTAAGAAGTTATAAACAAGAACAAGAGGACGTAGTCGCGGGCAAAAGTTATTACTGTTATTAAAGTTACCTTCCGCAAGAAAATATTTATTATTTGCTAGCCTTAAGTTTCCCACTGCTGAGAAAAGGCCTCCCTCTCGTCCTTCCACGCATCCCTGTCTTGTGAAGCCTCCAGCCAGTCCCTTCTGAAAGCGTCAAGTCCAGCGTCCAGTTTGTGGTGATTTTTGCCCATTGGTATCCGGCATTTAACAAACATGTCCGTCCCACTTGCCATCGCACGTCTCGTCATCGACAGGATGTTCATTCCCATTTTCTTACGTCATTGCGCTCATCTACGCGCCGGTTCTCTAGAACGTTTATGGCGCGTACTATAGGAATTTGGAATGAGCTTCCTGGGGCCTGTTTTATAAAGATAAAAATTATAATTTACAGGTTACACGCTTCCATTTGACACAACCTCGACCAATGAGGAGCAGCCATTTGAGCAGTGTTGCCAGTATAGACCTGTAAAATTGTAACTTGTGGGTTTATAAAACGTGCCCCTGCTGAGACTTTCCCAATGCGCTACAAAATGGAGCTTTTTAAAAAGGGTATCATTAAATTTCAACTATTGGGCATAGTTGCAAGAACCAAACGCCCGAACCGAAACAAAAGACAGATGCGTAACTAATCCTACTCACTCACAAGTAGTTGGCAAAGAAGAGTGTGGAATAAATAGGTAAATAAAATCTTATGACTAAAGTGGTAGTCGCCGTTGAGAATATATAGTTCCATCTTTCACTTCGTCAAACTCTTTTTTTTGTCCAGTTACCCCTTAATAAGTAAATCGCGACTACGTGGCTAAAAAACAACAGAGGCAGCCCTTTCGGCTTTGACCGTGAAATAATCACAATGGCGGCTGAATGGGTAGACCGGCAGTCTCTTAGAAGATTGGGAACGGTGCGGGATGTCAGGCGCGGTGTTCGTCAGAGCAGCGCGGCGCCGGCCTCGGCGCGCGAGAGCGGCAGCGGCGGGCCGGCGCGCCAGCGGTCCTGGCGCGGGTCGTAGAGCTCGACGCTGGCCAGCGTGGTGCGCGCGCGGTAGAAGGCGCGCGGGCCGGCGCTCTCGCTGTCGCCGCCCGCCGCCACCAGCACGCCCTCGGCCGCGCCCGCCGCGCAGCCCGCGCGCGCCTCCGCCAGGCTGCCCACCTCCTCCCACGTGTCCTGCAACACCGGCCGCACCGACACCAACAAACTGTATCATTACAGTAACGAGTATTATCAACACTGCGATTAAAATAACATTTGAAGATATTATCCTACTATTATAATATTGTAAATGTGAAAGTTTGTGTGTGTGTGTTAGTTTGTTACTGCTGCACGCTGCAACGGCTTGACGGATTTGGAAGAAATTTATAGATAGCTTAAACCACAGCTTGTGTCATTGAATTTACGCGGACGAAGTCGCGGGCAGAAGCTAGTAATTAATAAATATAACAAGTCAATGATATCTTTATACTTTAATGCACTCACTTAGATGACAAATTTGTAAATACCTTGTAGGTACCTATATTTCAACTCTATTCTTGGTAAATGTTGTCTTTACATAAATACAATAAATATTAATATTAGACAAATCCGTTATTATTTTTCACTTAATTTTCACGTTATTAAATTTTTGTTTGTGCCAGGCTGGCAGGGACCAGGAAACCCCTTATAAAGTCTATCGATTAAGTAACCATATTATGCTCTCGCAAAGTTAGGGTATCCCTAATGATCATATCGATAGGCTTACCCTAATGATATGGAAACTGTTTCGAACTAGGTACAGTCCGTGAGCTCTTGGAAAAACGTTCGAGTTTCGTGGGAAATCGGAAGGCTTCTTGTAGTAGAAAATGGCAATTGTCTTTTTGACTTAGTAGCAATCCATCACGCGAAGAGGGCACGCGTTGTGTTTTCATTGATTAATATAGAGCAGCTAAACCCACCACTGATTAATAAATATATTTAGTTTGTTATTTTTCGGAAATTGATTTCTGTCATTACACTACGCTACGCTGGTAAACATCTTAGCCTAATTGTGCAAAATGTGGTTACAGAATTATCAACAAGTTGTTAGAGTTGTAGGTAATTCTGTAGCTTTGCCTACTCTGGGAACGAAGGCGTGAGTTTATGTGTGTACCTATGTAAGTATGTGTATTTCCATGGGGAGTCAACTTAAACAGTGTATTTCTGTAAATAGCCGATCACGGGAAATTGTTTATAATGTATACAATTTTTTTTTAATAAAGCTGAAAGTTTCAATAAAAGTAGTACGTGAAGGCGGTGTGTTCTCTATTTAAATTAACGATGGAAGAATTCGAAAATTATGATTTTGTTATATTCGTATCGAGACAAAAAGTCATTTTGCATTAAAATTAGAAAAAGATAAATAAGCCTAAGTTATTACAGTAAGGTTTATTTTGTACTTAATTTTTGCTATTTGATAACAGAACAGACCCGCATATCGCATACGATCGCGTGTCATCGTCAATGCCCGAAGTATCCTTCTCAAATCCGAAGGTTTTTTAGGAGCTCACGGCCTGTAACTACAACCATTGACTTTAACAGTTTCGTAAGGGTTTGGGATTTAAGCACTTAGCATTACGTTCGTGTTAGGGTCCGTTCACACAGATCGGCTCGGAGAGGAAAGCAATTTTTATCACGTTGGAAACAGAGTTTAGAGTTGTCGTAATTTTATTTTTCATCACACTTTCACGTAAACAGTATCTAAACCCTCGACCTTTTTTTTTTCATGAAAACCTAGGTCGGTAAGTAATTTTTTTTTAATTTATAGCGCAGCACACCGTTCATGCAAGTTCAAGGCCGTAAGCCCCATATAAAACCCTCGACCTTTTTTTTTCATGAAAACCTAGGTCGGTAAGTAATTTTTTTTTAATTTATTGCGCAGCACACCGTTCATGCAAGTTCAAGCAAGGAGTTTACACGAAATTGAAAAAGTGTTTTAAAATGTTATCTAAACAGTAATTTCATTGCAATCTCGCTACATGTTATAAATTTTAATAAATAAGTTTTTTCTGCACTATAATTTCATTTATTTACTCTACTAGAGCCTCGGTCGTAATTCCTTACTTACCGCCCTTAATACACAATGTACTATTTGAATGTGCAATTCTTTTGTCATTAAGAATTGTCAAAAGAAGTCAAAATGCAAAAATAAAACTCATTACGAGCCGGTCTGTGTGAACGGACCCTGCCCCTATCGATGCTCCCTCTCCGTTGACTCAGTTACGCAGATTCGTGTGATTGGTTGGCGTTGGTGGCAAATAAAAATATGTTGTATGGGTTGCGCTTAGAGATTAAAATAGCTTAAAGCCGTTCAATATACACGGAAAGCCTAACGTGGTAAGTTTGTAAGTGCTTAGCCAAATTATTGTGTCCCATTGGATAGCCTGTCATTAGGCAAGTGATCGATGATATGCTGACCGTATTGTTAGGGTTTGTAAAGACCAGTCAAATTCAAATTTAAATTATTTATTGTATATCACATTTACAGGCTAATTAAGGTGGAACATTTAACATACACTGGTACACATGTGACACCCTGCAAGGGTATAGCAATATCAGTGGGCTCTTCAGTCAATCAAATACTGTGTAAATAAGTGTTAGGAGTGAATAATTATTGATGGTAATTCTAAAAGGACTGGAGAGGAAGGGGCTCTATTTGAGTTTGTCTAAAAATAAATATAGATATTTTGTATACCTGGCATCAAAATAAATATCTGGCTTAAAGGCCACGACGGTTACGAGGGGCGAGTCTTGAGCGTATCGCGTTATTGAAACTAGCTGATATTTGATATACGTATGCAGTCCCGATGACGAGGCAATATTTTAATGACTACAAGCTGATCTGATGGAGTGGGAAGGTGAAGCTTACTTATAGGTTTTCCGCTGTACATTAATTATAATGGTAGTAAACCGATAATGGTGAGCAGTTGATAACTACGCGAGGCGTTCGTACAAGCCGATTATTTACGGCTTTACCAAAAATTCCTATGCATAGAGTAGGTATACAAACAAAACGTAAAACCGAAAATAACCCGGTATACTATAGCTTTACCTTGCATTACCATCTTCATAATACGATGCATAACCAAAACGCAATTTATTTACTAAGCCGAAATCTATCGCAGTACTCGCTCGCACATATTCACTTACCTACAAGAAAGAAACAATAACAATATATTCGTACACACGCGCAGTTACATTTCACTGCGCGCGAACTTACACCCACAAAATTATTACAAGTCCTGCGCTCCCTCTCTGCCGTACTTGAAGTAACACATTCAAACATTTTTCTAGTGCTTCGAACTCACACACAGACACGGCGCGGCACGGGAAAACAATAAAAATCAGAGTGAGCGAACGCTCTAGTCCGCGCTCGCACGCCGGCTTATTTCAAACAATTTTAAACTTTAAGTGTATGCACGCGTCACTTTCTTTTCTCGAGGACGCCGTCGCCGCCACCTACGACCTTCAAACTTTAATCATATTTTGCATCCTTTTTTCATTACGCATTACGCGACGCCATTACTTTAGTTCGCGTCGTCGCGCAAAGATACACAGTGTAATTCTTGTGAAAGTTTTTTTGAATTACCTATTTATTTAGTGTTTTATGATTCAAGTAACTAGTGAAATTTAGCTCGCTAAGTGTTCGTTCTGTGTTCATGTGCTGTGATGATTTGTTTGTAGTTACCTACTGTTTGGATTATTTGTTTTTGTTCACGACGACGACGGAGGTTGGTGTTTTATATTCTAAGTATTTGTAATACGTTAGGTCCCTATAGGTTTTACCCAAATCTAATTTAGGTTACCTATATTCGTGGTTTTTCAATATTTTTGTCTGTCTGTAGGTACTCAAAGTAGGTACTAAATACAAAATAGGTAGGTGTCTAATCTGGGGGTAATTTCCATTGAAAAACATTTAGGTAAGTACTTCTTAAAATTCAAAAGAAAAGCAATTTCCATGATAACGTTTTAGCTCATTTTGTTAAAAAACCCCGCAGAAATATTCTTGAATATAAATAGGTAAGTATCGAACTGTACCTAGCGTATTTAAAGTGTATATAATTATATTGAGTTTTCAATCGGTTTCTATATTTATTTGCATGAACTTAGTTTAGGTTTACTTGGATTGTTTGGCGCTTTATGCGTGTCATGGTTTTCTTAATAAGTACGGGTAGGCGGGTACGGACGGCTCATGCCGCGGGCTCGGGCTGTGGGTTTTCTTTATTCGGTTGATTTTGTTGCACGAATTTGTAAATATAACTTATGTTTAATTAAGTCTTTTTTTTGTTTCTGTGTGCAGACCTGCAGTGCATGTATTTAATTTGGTTTATTTTTATTTTGTTTTTAACAAAGGACAACTTTTTATTTTGCATGATAAGTATTAGCAAGCTAATTTTTACTGTGTTTTGATTTCTAACGTAAATTACCTATATTGTCTGTGTGTTTAATGTGTGCGTACGCAACTAACGGCTTTTTTCAAAGCCACTTTTGTCATACTTGACATACACTGTTCATGTAATACCAGTGATGTCATGTATGGCGAAGGTGGTGAACACTAACTGCAAGGATCGCACGTAGAAACAGTTACCGCACTTACTTCAGCACTGCTTTTTGGGAACTAAAAGATGACATCTATTTTATTAAGGTAGGTAGGTATGTTTTTTTAATTAATGGAAGGGGCAAACACGTAAACACGCCATACACCTTTTTTGCTCCGGCTTGTCTATTTATTTACGTGACGCTTCGCCACTGCTACGCAAACATTAACAGCCTGAGAAAAAAACTTGTTTCAAATATAAAACTCCATCGACCCATCCCGGCTTTATAAATAAATAAAAATAATTTCACAAAATTACAAATATAAAGGACCATGCGTCAAAATGGAAATTGTGTGACTAAAATATGAATATCTTAATTCTGCAATTGAATTCGACTTCGTGGCCATAGAACGAAATGAAGAAGGTTTTAAGACCTAATTTATTGACCTAACTATCATCTTTGTCGGTTTTAGGACCAAGCTACGTAGAAAGTTTCCCATGGTCCTGATTGAATAAAATATAACGAAAAAGTAAAGCGTATATACTGACGTCATCGAAGCTATATCGCTCGACGGAGGTGAGCACGGTGCGGCGCGGCGCGTTCCCGCCGATGACGTAGAGGTGCCGGCCCAGCACGACGGCGGCGGCCTGCGAGCGCTCGCGCCGCATGGGCGCCAGCGCGCGCCAGCGCCGCGACGCCGGGTGGTAGCACAGCAGGTCGCGCGTGTGCCGCCAGCTGTGCGTGCAGCCGCCCACCACGTAGATCAGACCTGCCACCAGTAATACGTAACACGAGCCCTTCTTGGATACCTATTCTACATATAACTATACTTCTTTTCTGGAAAATTAGGCTTAAATTAAGCTCTAGGCTCGTGTAAAGAGTACAAAACAATGATAAATATACTATACACATCTAAAATGTCTTGGACATGACATTGTCATGTACAGAATTCAGAACTTATATGCACTGAAAAACACAAGACAGAACGAAGTTGACAACAGTTGAACACACCTTCATAAGTAACGACTCCCATGCCGAAGCGCGCCTCGGGCATGCGACCGCCCAAGGTCCACTCGTCGGCGACGGGGTCGTAGACCTCGACCGAGGCGCCCATGTCCGAGCCCACCCAGCCGCCGAACGCAAACAAGTTGCCGTTAAACCCCGTCAGGCCGAACTCGCTGCGGGCTTCGTTCATCGGCGCAATGTTTGACCATTTGTCAGCCTGCAACATTTACGTTGTTGAACTGTAAAAGCTACATAAAGTCGAAATAAAATTAAATAAAATGATTTAATCTAAAAAAATAAACGAAAAAATCTTCTACTTTCTTATGGCACGGGTAAACGGGTAAACGTGCACGCAGGCCACCTAATGTCGGTAGGTGTTGGTATGGCTGAGACCCATTTGTAACCTCAAGACTGTAATATCGAGATTGGCAATCTTAAGACTGCAAATGCGTCGTCAACCCTGGCCCTGAGGATATAAGGCAAATGTAACAGTTTTCAAGCGTAGAAGTTTCAACTTGAACACCTGCATGCTCAAAAGGTGATCATAGTGTTTTGTCGCGTTCTTCTTCTTAGGGTACCGCTCCACTACTGAAGGTTGGCCGTCATTGCTACTAACTTGTCTCCGTCCACCGCCAAGCGAAACCCCTGCTCTGTGCTAGCGACTGACGTTCCTCAACCAAGATTTTTTACGTCTTCCAGCGCGTCTCAGCTCTTCACCCTTGCCTTGTTTTGTATCTATCATGCTGAACCACGTGCCCGAGATATCCAACTTTTCGCTTTTCCATCAGTTCTCCTGATATGTTTAATCGTCAAACGACGACCGCTGACACGAAGCATGCGACGATAGCAACACATCTCGTATACATGATTTCAGCTTGAAGTTTCTTTGTCGACAATATACTACTCGTTTTATCTTCATCAAAGAAGCTCGGCCGATCTCGATCTGGGTCTTTATCTTCTGGTCTGAGTACTATGCTTCATTCATCCAAGTGCTGAGGTATTCATATTGGCAGACGCATTCTACTTAAGTTTTCCAGCTCCGTTCTACTGATATACGGGGGTATAAATCAATATTTCAGGACACCACTGGTGTTCTTTCGCCTAGGGTGTTAAAGTGCAGATTTCAAAAAACTATTTAATGTTTCACAATCCTGCGCTGAGCATTACTATGAGGTATTGTGTTTTCTAATAAAAAAAGTTTTTTTTATCGAAGTCAACTAATGTTCAGTGAGTTCTTGTTCAAACGAATACACATTTTATAAGATATACTTACTTTAGTTTATAAGAAATCGCAGTAACAGTAATAATTAAGCGACACTGGTCTATAGATTGCAAACGCAAGCCTAAGGGAAGACCAGTGCTCGTTTAACAGCCAGCGCATGCTGATTTGTTTAACTGTTTTGTTATTGTATAAGCTGTGTACTTTGTTGGTGTCTCTAATAAGTAATAAATAAAATGTTCAAATTTGTATTATTTTATTTGCTTATTTTTTACTTCATTTGTGCGTTGTTGTGAATAATCGTATGTTCATTATTTCTTTCTTTCAAAACCTCTAAGGAGTAAGGGCCGTACGAAGCCAGTTACCATCAGCCCCCTATTTCACCATCCTGACAATGACAGGCGACAGGTGACACTTCGGTGTACATGGCACAGCTTATATGAAACTCAGTAAAGTATGAACGTGTTGACTTTGCTATCTCTACCGAATTGTCACCTGTCATGTGTCATTGTCAATATGGTGAAATAGGGGGCAGGTAACCTGTGTGCTCGTCTCGATTACCTTCAAAGTCCAAGTCATAAAAAAAATGTAAAGTGAGTTTAAATACGCGACATTTGTTTTGTAGCGTATTTAAACGGTTTTATGTTTATATACGCGTCAAAACAAAATAAGAGAAAAAAAAATAGTGTGCGAAGTCTCCTAAATCGCCACTGAGCCTGAAGTCCCAGCAGTGGGACAAACGAGTTCATGAAATGTTATATGAGTCAGTATGTGACCTGCGGGTCGTACACCTCCCCGTTGGCGAGGATCTGGCTGCCCTGCTCGCCGCCGATGGCAAACACGCGCCCGCCCAGCGCCGCCACGCCCGGCTGGATGCGCGCTATGCCCATCGGCGCTTGCTCCTTCCATTCCCTAACATACAACTTCATAATAATAGATGTGAAGTCATAAATACACGTTTCGAAGAGGTCAAAAATATCTACACGCGCTTATGCCATTGATATCTATGTACAGTGCCCGACGGTAAATATTGCACATCGGCAATCATCGCATTTCCGAATACAAAGGAATGCTTTATTTCCATGTCCGTCAATTATTAGATTCATCGTTTATTAGAATTTGAATTTAGAACTAAGTATTTGGTTGTTGTTTTGTTTTGATTCCCGCGTGTATATAGAGCTGTAAACTACTTCTTAAATACCATTTACTCCTTTCAAACATGTATAATATACCAACATAATTAATACAAATATTAAACAAAATAAAATACTTCTTCAACCGACTTCCAAAAATGATTAGGTTCTTAGGTTGGACAATATAGGTATGCAACTAAAATAAATATTTATCCGACGACTGACGAAACACGAAGTTTGCCGGGAGACGACTTTTCTTTTTAAATATAATTATTTATGTTTTTGGGTTGAGGAATAATACAATATATGCAAATAATGCGTAAAATTCTCAAGTCCTTCCATTTCACTATTCGTGCCCTCATTGAGGTTAATAGCACTGTCACTAAGTATCAGCCGTATTTTTCACCAGTCTAATCATCAGTGTAATCGTCAACACATTTCTTACAATATCATCCTCTTTTTTATAACATGTCAGCTTCGGTTACAAAATATTTACAAACATTGTAGATAATTTCGCGTTATTGGCCTCGTAAAGGTTTCCCTTTTTTTCCTATAGATGCCATAGTACTTAGTAGCTTGTAAGAGATTTAAAATTGGGAGTTTTTATAATTATATATATTTTGGACTGGACGCGACCGCACTCTATCGCATGAACCACGTCGCTGAACCACGACTAGCAAAAATTATAAAAGTAGTGTGTGACAGAGATAACGCTCTACGAAGCCGAAATTAGCCGATTACCTCTTTCCAAAGGTCGATGTGCAATATTTATGGCCGGGCACCGACAGAGGTGCCCATACGGTCGATCGCGAGAGGTTTTGTGGTCGATCACCGAGGAGGATTATCAGTGTTTGACTTAAAACTGTAGCTTTTTGCTAAAGGAAAAGCGACGTACAAAAACATGAAGTTAAAATTAAGAAATATCTCATTCGCGTCCTCTTTCGCGAGATGGAGCGCGCGCAACGCAGTAGTTTGTCAGCTCAGCGCAGCCGCGAGCTGACAAACGCAAAGGCTTGCAAGTGATTGGTGGGTTAAACGGTTAAAATGTTGATCTCTTAGGTAGGTCTGAATGCCAAACCGGTCCGCACTATGTACTCAAAATGCCTTTTTCCCAAAATGACTGATTTTCTAAGACTTTGTTTTTAAATATCGGAAATAAAACTGTCAAATTGGTGCACTTTATTTGAACATCTTAAAATAAATTACGCTTCATAGAAAACGTTAAAATATCATTTCCTAAAATACCAACTTCTTCAGAATACCTACTTACTCTTATGAAAATTTCAACAATGTAAATATGGAAAAGAGATAGGGTTAGGCTATGTTAGTTTTGCAGCAGGCCCAGAGGGCCAAACCACCCAGTAATAGGAGCTCCGCGTAAGCGCAGCTCCGTCGATACTCCCTTTGAACCTTTTGAGTTAGACATTACGGATTTCAGACATTCATAAACAATGACTTTTAGAAAATTAAACAATTTGGGAACAGGTATTTTGAGTTTTGTACATAGTGCGGACCGGTGCATTTTAGCATTCAGAGTAATGCGGAACAGAACATTTTGGCATTCAGACCTACCCCGCCGGAAGGCACTATTGCTAAGAGGATATCTATTAGAAAAAGTATGGGCACCCCTGCTGTAGTATATTGATATCTAGTATTTATATAGATGATATTATTGCTTTTGGTTATAAGTGATGCATATAACTATCAGTTGAAAGGATAATAGGAAGTCAATCTTGACACCTGTCATCGCGCCACAATTACCTGTTCTTGGCTTTGAGGTTAAAATTTGTAGGTATCTACTAGAATGTCTTCCTTTCAATACCTACCACTATAGAAAAAAATGAACGAAAAAACGAATAAGGGCGTCAAATATATAAATTTAAATTTAAATAACATCAATTTCTAGTGAAAGGAAGACAAGATTCAACTCTGAGTCTGACGGCTTCCATTGTAAGTAAGCCGTGATGTTGTGTAAGTGGAATGTGACTAATTTAATAGTTTACACTCGTCTCGCTGGGCTTTATGGTAAGCTTAGACTACGACACTATACACTATACAGTCACTGTATAGTGTCGTACCTAGTTTACCATTATAGTTATATAATCTAACGTTTTGTTGTAATCGTATAGAAACAAGGTGCTTATTCAAACAAAACAATCACAACAACCATCTTGTTAGGAGGAAACAATTCATTATCATAAATTTTTAGGGCTCCATACCAAAATGGTAAAACAGGAACCCTTATGGTGAGCCTTCGTTGTCTGTCTGTCTGTATATCACAGCAGGTTATCTCAGCAACTACAACTGCTATCAACTTGAAATTAGGCACAGTTATAAACACTTATATTTTATAGAGAAAATAAAATAAAGTGTTTATTATTTACAGTTTTTGAGAAATAACAAAAAAAACTTGAAATCTGTATTAAAATGTAGGCTAGTCAAAATGGGCCTTATTGCATAGCAAATAAAGTTCATAACAAAATTGGTATTTGATTTTGTGGTTACCAAGCATGTTATCTTAAATACACTTAACCCCTTGGTGCGCGAGTCCGACTCGCACTTTAACGGTTTTTTTAATGTACCTACCTCTTGTGCAGGTCGAATTTGAGCACGGATGAGAGTATGTTGTCGGTGGCGAGCGGCGGGTGCGCGGCGGGCCCGTGGCAGGAGCCGCCCGCCAGCAGCAGCACGCGGCGCGCGCGCGCGCGCGGCTCCGCCGCCAGCGCCACCAGCGCGCCGCGACCGCTTTTCTGACAAACAGGTCACCCGAACATATTACCAACCCGTCGGCTGGTGGTACAGATGTACCGTTCTCGAACATGAGAAGGGTCATTCCTACTAGGGAATTACCGTTCTTAAGAGTGTGTACGCTCTTAACTTAATACTCCTGCACGGAAAGCAGTTATAAAACAGAATATGGAATTTTAGTGTAACAAAGTGTGTTACGAGTTCAAAACACATGACCAAGATATAAAAAAAGCTTGTCCAAGGGTCCCATGAACAGTCGAGTTCATAAATGTGTACACTTTAGTACCTTGTCACTTTAATCGGTGTGACATTTCATATATGGCAGTTTAATAATGACATACATTTGACTAGGTACCTACTAAAATGTAATTCGTCCGAACATAACTTAAAATTAACTAACTAAATCTATCAAACTAACTGTTATACTCGTAAACACAAATAACAACATTAACTTATGTAAAAAGTTACAAAATTAAAACTAATAAACAATTAAAATTGAAATAATCAGGATTTTTGTAGTTCTTTTTCAAAATGGCTACCTCCATTTCTTATTCTCACATAAGTTAATGTTGTTATTTGTGTTTACGAGTATAACAGTTAGTTTTCATTGATTTAGTTAATTAATTTTAAGTTATGTTCGGACGTGACTTCCTTGTTGCTTCCTTTGTGATCAATTTTTTCCAGCAATCTTTAACAAAATTCATATTAATTTTAATAGCTCGTTAGAAAGCTGGAAAAACGTCAATGTTTTATGTGTAATCTGCACGCCAAATGTATTGGTAATTTTTTCTGTTTTTGTGTAATTTATGTTGGAGTTTGATAAAAAAACATGTATTTTTTAGTTTTCGGCCTCGCATTCTCAAACGTGTACAGATATTATTTTTTTTAATTTTGCATAAGAACAACAAACTCATCTTGTACAAAAGCAAATAAAAAATGTTTGATTTAAATTTGGTATGTTTTTTAATTTTAATTTTTGAATTTGCATTTGTGACTTTTGTTTCCGCCCGCTTCCTTTGTGATGATTATTTTTACAGGTTTTTTAAAAATAATTTTCTACTTGTTATGCGTTTTTGGAGAGCTAAGAAAACAGTTAAGTTTGTAAATTAATCTGCAAGCCAAGTTTCATAACTTTTTTTTTGTTTTTAAGGCATTTTAGTGGAAAGCGATGGCAATAAATATTGAAAAAAATTCGTTTTCCGTCTCGCTTTTTCAAATTTGGACCGATAATTATTGTTTTAATATTGAGAAATAACCAGTGTTTAATCGGTTTTGTAAATCATTTTTTGTAATAAATTTTTCAAGTTGAATTTCCGACTAATTTAAAAAAAAAACTAAACGCGATAACTCAAAAATGGTTCACTTTTGCATAATGCATATGGGGGTCAAAATTATCGCAAATAGTCACCCCTATCACCTCCTAACGGGAATAGGTCGACTTACCAATAACCCTGTATAATAGACCATATGAAAATCGATTTATTTTTACTTTTAAATTTTTCATGAGAATCTGGTAGACCTATAATAAACTAAAGTTTTGTCTTGAAATCGAAGGATGGTTTTTTGTTTGTGCCTAGTATAGCTGCCACAAGCAAGTAATTATCTGTTACACCGGGTAATTTTTGTACTTACAAATTTACGTTACGTAGTTACAAACCATCACTGTTCCAACAATAAACAATATGATTTTGATTTGATTTGACTACGCAAATCCACTTTAAAAAGCAAAGCGTGAATGTTAAAAACCATATTTTACTCTATAGTAGCCCAAGTAGGATATTTTAGGTAAGGTGGCAAAAGTGTAATGATTTGATACTTTTAATAATAAAAAAACTCACCATATCCATTCTAACAGTCTTTAAGGCCACGGCTATTGACGGGTCTTGCACATTCTTTATGGCCTGGTTAAGGATTTGAGGAGCTATAAGCGGGAGACGGACGCGACTGAGAACTTCAAAACAATGACGCCTTCGACATGCCGGGTCGTGTTCTAGCCATCGCAGGGCTGGATACAACACCTGCAATATTTTATAATAACACTCTAATTCTTACCCAGTTTATACAGGGTTATGGCAAATAAACTACTGCTACTCGTAATATATGTCCAGTAAGCACATGTTGGATCCTCAGATCTCTCGATCAATCAAAAAATATGTTAATTTCTAGTCACCTGAGCCTCACTTTCAACTTTTAGTTGTTCAGATGATAAAAGAGTGACTAACTGCGGCAATGGTAAATCCAGTAGCTCGTCTCCTGTGGCTACTACATTCCAATTCGCTTGAGCGTGTTCTAACGCTTCCTGTGCAAGTTCCATGCAATTATGTGCTTCTGCAAATCTGGAATCAACGGAAACATGCCATTCATATTACTATCCAATATTTTTAGTTTTATTGTTGTAGGTGATTAGTAAGCATAGAAATAAAAATATGTCAAATCATTTTATAATAATTTTGATGTATAAATATTTCCATATCTATCTAATGCCTTTAAACGAGTAATTCTTATATCGATAATCTGAAACTCGGACGGCTGCAAGGATTTCGATGAAATTTGAAATATAGGGGTTTACGGGAGCGAAAAATCTATCTCCCAAGTTGTCATCTTCGGGAAATTTCGTTATCAACCCGAGCGACGTTCGGTCTTCCAGGTACTATATATGTAAACAAAACATTCGTGATTTGATGGTTCTTGAAACTCAGTAAACTCAGAGTTTTCAGAATCGGAATGAAATATTTCCAGATTAATTTAGTTAGTTTAGGTTATTTATTAATCAATGTAATATTACAATATAAATTGCATTGCACGTCAAAAATACGAAAATACAATGAGAATGCCAAATATAAATGTAGTGTTGCCTGTAAAACCATTGTATTAATTCATACATTCATATATGTAATTAATTACATAATAATATCCACTACACAAAGGATAGGTCCAACGCTTTTATCATGGTATATTAAAAGTACATATGCATATATAGCAATTTATACATAAAAAAATACTAAACACTCTAAACTCTTGCCTGAAGATTCCTAATGCATTTGAAGGGTGAAGCTCTCTCCTCAGAAATTCCCCACATCCGGTCACCAGCTCCCTGAGCTGAAGCATATCGGCCGCTACCAGCAAGTGCTGCACAGTAGTCTTATCTATAACTACTTCACCTGCATGTTTAAGGGGTCTGTTATGATCTAATTTCCATGGAGTCGCCCCGTGCCTACCAGGGGCACTATTTATGGAATATATTGAAAACCTTAAGATTATATTACTAAGGAGTTAGTTTGCTTAGTTTCTTGTGTCCTTTCAAAAAGAAGGATGTAGGCACGAGGATAGTCATGATCACAATTATACTTATTCTACTCAGGGTGTGGAAGGATAATTATCGTGATATTTATTCATGATTTTAAATTTTTGACCAACGACGAGGTCTAAGCTGAAGTGGACACCTATTTTGAAGACCTGGAGGAAAGTTTCTTCAAAAGTGGTGTATTGGCTTTGGAATCCAGATGGAATAAGTGCAAAGACCTCGACGGGGACTACGTAGAGAAATAAAAATATAAAAAACAAACTAAGGATTTGATTTCATACTTAGGCCGCGAACTTTTCAATCACCCCTCGTAATTACCCGATAATTATCAAACAGTGTAATTATCTTGATAATTTCGAACCCTGATTCTACTGTTCACTCACTACTCATAATCACACAATGACAATGGAGATAGTACCTAATGCTACATAAAATTGTACCTATCCACATCCTTACTAATAATACAAACGTGAAAAACAATGAATACTTTAACTGAAATAGGTTTATTGTGAGTGAATACCTATTCATAAAGTCACAATAAGAGATCAAGCATTTGTAAGTCGTCGAGTTGCGGAAAAGAGCCCGCCACAACCTATAACCTATAACCTATATATGAGATCAAGCATCCCATAAACAAAATGAAAAACAAATTTAGGGTGTTCCTGCAATTACATTTACAAAAATGGGAGGTTCACCTTATTTTAAATTTCAGTGTAACCTAGAAAGTGCTTTAGTATAGTCCAAGGTTTGGCAATCTGCTGGCCGTGGGCCAGCTCCAGCCAGCTTAGGGGTGAGATCTGGCACCCATCCCTTTAAATGTTGACAGGAGTAAAAAAAGATACCTAAATAAAACTACTAGAACAACCATAGTAGTTTCGTTTCTAACTACCATATACCATGTAAAAGGGAAAAAATAACAGTAAATGATGTGTCTTTAGCCCTGATTTATATTTCTTATGTTTTTCTGGTCGTAATAATAACTAGTTGCCCATCCCTGGTATAGTCAAACTCAAATAGTTGTTCAATGGAGTTCCTCATTGCAGTTACTAATATACTAAATTCAAACCACTCACTTTAATATGTTACTGTGACAAGGAACTAAAATGTACAATTATTTTTAAGTTGATGATAAATAGTTGTATTCTTATGGATGGTGTAAGTTAATGTACCTGTGTAAATAAAGTCAATTATTATTGGAAGAATTTCTGGAGGCACACTAGGTAGAGCCACATGTCTTTTCTGACTCTCTTCCAAGCCAACATTGAACATTGCATCAAAATAAGCACAGCTGGCTGCAAGGACCACTCGATGAGCCTACGAAAAGAAAACAATATTATTATAATATTAGTCTAATAAACATCAAGTTTAAAGACTGCATATTATTATAATAACGGGAAGCAATATTGAGGAAATCATTGAGCTTGTACAGTCAGCTACGAAGAGTAAATCAATTTTATTATGAAAAAGATATAAAAACATGAAAAACATTTTCAAAATCACAAACTCAGCATCAGCAGTGTGGCAAGGGCGTGCCATCGTCGAAGTCAAATAATTTGGGTAGTGGTCTTAATTTTGAATTGAAATGAAGAGTTGTATCCAATTTTTCACATTGTAATAAGGTTCAAAAGTGGATAGTCTCTTTGTAGTCGACTGTACCTATTAGTCAGACTTAAAGATCACGTTCAAGATCATAAACTCAATTAAAATGGCTCTGAGTCAAAAATACACTAGGGGGTGATTCTACGGGCGTTTCAACTGCCGTCAGTCCCCTGCCATAAATACTGAAAGAATGAGCTACGCCAAGCGGCTAAAATTCACACAGAGCTGTTATCGTAATTCTTGCCACAATTGATCGAATTTTAAGTATATTATCTCCTATTTCTGAAATACTTAGGACAGCAGACTGACAGCGGTGGAAACGCCCGTGGAATGACCCTAGGGCAAATCGAGTATTTTTGTATGTAGGGAATTTAAGTTATAGGATAACTAAATGAGTTTTCCTTAAAATATTGTGTATTTTTAAAACACAGGTTGATAGTTTTACTTGATACACAACACAGCTGACTAGTTGTCCTTCAGATTTGTATGGAAATTATGGTTTGTCTTCCAAAATCATATTTAAGTCTAATTTGATAACTTATGTGCACTTGTACTTACAATTAATCTACACAAATTAAATAGGGTTGCAATACATTACAATGCAAAGTATCACAAGAATGTAAGGATATTTATGATTCCTAGACATATTTCTATGAACTTGAAACAAAACTAGCAAGGATTTTGAGTTGATACTGTTTTGATCTAGCAGTGCGATATGTGACTACTTAAGGCAGGCAAAAAATATCGGGCACTCTCTCTGAGAATCTCTGGCAATAAATAAGTGTTTTACAAATTTATAAATCAGAAAAGCATTCTACACAATGGGTGTGTCAGCACTGTAATCACTGCACCTAATGTAGGTTCAAATTACTTAAGTCTAAATTATTCCTGAGACTATTATTCTGGTCATATTCTATTAAAAAATGTATTAGGTCTTCTGTTTTATTGCACCTTTCACACAAAGGGGCCGAAACTACTTGGAGTTTTTTGATGTGTATGGCTCTAAAGAAGTTATCTAGCTTTCTGCTTCCATCAAACAGTAATTGGTTCACCCATTTATAACAGGAGATCAAAGTTAACTGGAACTGTAACAGAATGGACATCACACTACAACAAAGAGGTAGACAGCATAGAGATGGCCAGACAACCTCAGGAAAGTAGCTCTTTCCCCCAAAATACTGCAGGACAGACAAATAGAAAAAGCTGGAGGATGTCTTAGTAACAAAAGGATAAGCTAGTGAGCGGACTCCTGTGAAAGTTTTTTTTTTTATTATAGTTAAACTGTTATTAAATAACACATGTAATTTTTGTAGTAATCTTTGAATTGAATAGTATTATACAATATATCGTAATTGGCCGTACCTTAACTTTAGTCTTTCCAGATATTAAATCTATGTCACAAAATCTTCCATCTCTTTGAAAACAACTTAAATTTAATGATATTTTATTCGAATAATCACAACATTTGTAAGGGCGAGATCCTTCACTGTTTGAACTTTTCTCAAATATATTATTAGACATTATGTAGTAAATATATAACTTATACTATTGACAAATACATTAAGGTAAAGACACATTTATTTGGTTACGGACTAAAAATCATAATAAATAAACACAAAAAACTTCACATTTATCCACACCACAGAGTAGGGTATCATATGTACAGATTATTAAGGTATGTAGCATATGCATGTCCACAGACAGACTACTAAGGGATACTTGGCGTAAACCAAATCTTCACGGGCTGATTTTACAACAGTAAGGTTAACATTTCCGAGTATGTGGGAGAAAATGGTGCAAATCGTTTCCTATTCGGATCTCCTACTATACTCGACGGTTTTTAAGTAAGCACTACGCATACTTCGAATGACACACGGGCGAGTAAGATCATCGACCCACAAGTACGCGACCTTACCTACACGACCTTCTATCACCACTTTAAGAAATATATTATAAATGCGAAAGTTAATGTATGTGTGTCTGTATGTATGTTTGTTACTTCTTCACTCTGCAACGGCTCAACGGATTTAAATGAAATTTGGAATGGAGATAGCTTATACCCTGGATTAACACATAGTTCCCGAGGGAATAACTATAATCGAAATCTAAGCGGATGAAGACGCGTTCAGAAGCTATTATTCACTAATCATACTAATACGAGTATCCATCCAGTATCCTATCATTTATGTACATAGTACAAACCCTAAAAAAACTACAAATACTGAAAAACGGTCAAATGCGAGTCGGACTCGAGCACCGAGGGTATTTTTAATATCGACTACGCTTTCGGCCAGAGCGATTGTGTACGTTGGATGTACCTCTTTACATCCTATCCTTCATATACTATTATCAATGCGAAAGTTTATGCGTGCGGGAGTTTGTTACTCCTTCGCTAAAACGGATGAACGAATTTGGTTGGATAAATTTGGCATAGAGTTTGCTTATACACTGGATTAACACATTATATCTATTTATAATCGCCGCCTGTGAGGAATGTCAATTAAATTGAATAAGTTATCTGTGGTGACTTGAAAAAAACAAACAATGGTTAGCATGACATGTTGACATGACTGACACAATAATTTCAGATCTAAATAGTATTTCGAAAAACTTTTGGTAAAATATTAAATTTGCTATAATAACTTATGTTCTCGTTCGTAAAAAACGTTTTTAAATGGAGGCCTTTAAAGAAAAGTGCAGAAGAGAACAATTGGCAACCGTCACTTTTATTAGCAGTTTTTGTTGGAATTCTTGAAGATGTTTTGTTTTGGAAGAAAATGTGGTCATCTCTCGTTTTTATTTTGATCATGAACATTATTTTTTTGTGAGTATAACAAAACAGTTGCTAAAGTTTTGCTACTGATCCACTACGGTTTATACTGACTACCTATGTATAATTATTTACGCATTTAGATTATGTATTGTATTCAATAGCAAGCAGAATCCTGCCTATGGATTAGAAACATGGTTGTACATACACATGGTATATTATTTCAAAAAGCATTAAAATATAATGTGAGTTATATTTTAATGATTTTGATAACATGAGTTATTTGTGCATAAAATATTTTAATACAATCCTGTGACTTCATCAGCATATTATTATAATTCATTGTTATTATTTTCACCTTCAACTACCTATCCATACAATTGGACCATTGTCCTGCCTACATTCTGTAGACCATCCAACTCTTTGTTGATCTAAATCAATTATTTGCAGACAGGAATCCAGGGGGCAAAATTTCATGTCAGGTAGGGAGTTCCTATATTGATAAACTCAATTATCGATGCTTGTTCTGTATACTAGTGATCACTCCAAATTTATAAAAATATTTTGTTTTTGAAATGTAAGTTAAATAAAATGATGACATACTTCTCTTCTTCTTTTTTTTTTAAACGATTTTTGAAACTTTACTCATCTTTTTTTTCTTCATTACTGTACCATCTACTATTGTTAAAATAGAAGATCAACTTTTTTTCCCAAATTTTCGGGAGTTAAACTTCTCTATCTGGGCTGATAAGTCAGTTTCAGGTGGCTAAATGACTTTCTGTGGAGGTCATAGAGGTATTTTTATTTTTAAAATAAACTTTGTGAACTTCGTACTCGTCTTCAGGACAATGCTTGTAAAAAAATGTACTATGCTGGGAGCAATCACTAGTATATGGAAAAAGCATTGATAATTGAGTTTATCAATATAGGAACTGGATCCCTATGTCTGATTATTTGTTTTAGAATATTACGTTTGTCATGTCATTTCATAACAATTTTTTATATATGTTTACATGCTTTAATTATTATATTTGATATAATGTCAAAGGATCAAATCAATAATTGGCATAACAACAATTTGTGTACTTTCATTGTCTATATAATTAAAAAATAAATGGTGTTTGTTGGTAAGCATGGGTTGAAAATTAAGGCAGGCCATATTGGCCAGGCAGATCAAGGTTTTTAGGGTATATATATATGTTTTAATTCCTGAAATAATTCGACAGGGCAGTCTGTCAGATCAGTTAATGTAATTAACATTTTGGTATAATGGTGAACATATATTATGAGGATAATATAATTGTTAATAGCATATAAATTTCCTATACAATGAAAAGTTACAAAAAAAAAGGTATCATAGAACTCTACACTCATACAAACTGATTATTTAGCTTGAATGAAGTATGTTTTTATTTTCCAGTGTATGTCTTCATTTTAATGTAAACTTTGTTGAATTTGTTATTTGTTTATTAATTGCAATTGTTGCCATGGACGCATTTGAAGCTTGGCTGAAGTATAAACACAGAACAGTTTGTTTGAAAAAACTTGCTACCAACCGTGGTACTAACCTGAGTTCAGCTGCAGTGCACTTGAAAGAATGGATGAAGCTGAAGTGGACTGAATTCATATGTTTACGTGAAACAAATCATGCTAAGGTATCCATCAGACAATGAATCTACATTATCTTAATTTCATAATGTTCAATAAATTTTGGATGGTTTTAATCCAATTTGTGTTTCAGGCATTTTTGATGGTGAATATTATATTGGGGATCATTTTCCTCCTAGGGAAATACATAAGCGGATATGAGTTAATGTACATAATACTAATGGGAATTTGTTTATTTTATAAGATTTTTAAGTCAATTATCAAAGTTGTCCATAAAATACATCAAAATGCTGGTAAGTAACATAAGATGTCTCTTTTGTTCTTAAAAAAGATAATGTTAAATACACTATAAACTTGTATTTTTATTGTTTAAACCATTTCTGTAGTTTTCATGTATTATGTTGCAGAATCTGATGGTGAATTTGATGGTCTCATTCCCGAAATATCTGATGTGGACTTCAAGATACTATCCATTGAGCCTGAGATAAAGCATGTTGTTGATGATAGACAAAGTCTTGGTAACTATATAAATAATAATATTGTAGTTTTTTTTACCCTACTTTAAATCCAAGGATTCAATTGCCTGCCTAAAAGGATATACTGTGGGGCTTTTAGATTTAAACCTTGCAAGAAATCTTAACACCGTTTTTTTTCATGAATCATGTATTTAAGCTTAGCTCTCCAATTAATATCGTATTAACATTTACCGTTAGAGGAAAAAGGTAAAGCAAACTGATATTAAAAGTTTTTGTTTGAATACCGATTTAGGCAAAAATGTAACAAAGGTGAATTTAGTTTATCTTTCATAAATAGGCTAAATCTTACTTATTTACAAGAAAATTAAACACATTAACGCAAATCGTTTGTATTACTATATTAAAATATTAAACAACTCCTAATATGTTTAATTTTGAGCTAGCGGACATATTTGCTTTAGTAAACACATTGTTGACGTGGTTGAACGTAATGCTGTCGAGGGTCGCATCAATGAAATCCGCCTTCTACCACTCGCGTGTAATCTAGATGAAACAAAATATTGCGCGCGTCGAGTAATGCATTTAACTCCTCATGTGGATAAGGTTTAAAGTAGCCAGACCCATTATCCAAACACCATATAAAATTCTCTTGTATAAAACAAGAAATAATATAAAACAAAATTCATTATTATCACTTATCACATATTTCAAATTTCTGTCCTGCAGATTATTTTAAACCAGAGGATATTCCTACTGAGGACAGCGACAGCTCCGACCAAAGTAGCTCTCTTGTGACCAACATGTCTATGGAAAAAATGCAGGCATTCGAAAAGGAAGTGGAAATTACAGATTCCAGTGAAGATGAATATATGCCTTTAGGTATGATATATTGCTTGACCTGTGATAAAAGTATCATATAATAAAATTACTTTTATGTAAATCATAATATCCCATGCACAGTTCAACAGAAGCAACTCCAGTCTACACTAGAGGAAGTCCAGCCACCAGACTCTTGGAGTGGGGCAGCATACAATGCATTGTTCAATCTGGCAGGAGCTGTTTCTGGCATGGTGTATAATTCTTCAGATGACAACAAAAGGAAACGCGTATCTAGTCTAGACTCTGCAGACGGCTTTGAAATAATTGATAAAAATGATTTAAATTAAGGAGATAACGTCGGTGATAGTGAAATACCGCATAACTAGTAAGGATTTAGAGGAAATATCGTGTAACTTAGAAAAGTTCCTTGCCCTTTATTAGTACTGCAATACACGGTAGTAAACTATCACAATATCAAAGACCACAGTGACTTATTACTTATTGTATTTAAAAGTTTTTAATGTTTTATTATTAATGATACAGTATTAACGGTTGTATGTTATGTTCCTTTTGACTTTATATTCAAACATTGCATGACATATTTTCCAATCGAGACATCAGTTCCTGGTGCTGTTTTTTAAGTGCTTTTAATCTTATCCCATTCAGTGCATTACGAGCAACCAGCGCCTCTAACATCGGACGTGACATCTGTAACAATAAGTAAACATACTATCCTGAAACTGTACTTACATATTTTTGTGTGATAATTTTCTATAAATAGACCTAACTTAATCCAAGTGTCTGACTTACCTTTTCTACAATATGTCCTATAGCTATAGTTCTTACAGCAGCATTATGTTGCTTAATTATAATATCATCCGTCTCACTATGGCCTACTTCATTGGTGTAGGCCTCATCCTCTTCTTCCTTAAGAATTGCTGGTAGTCGTGTTAGTATCTAAAAATTGTGAATTATTTTTATTATTTATAAATAAGGCGAATATAAATGGCGGACGACTCGATTTATCAGTCTCCTTTGGAATTATTCGTTCAAACAAATAGTGACAAGGTACCGCTTATTCTGGATTGACGACTTTTTTTCAGGAGTTGAGACACACGCACATCAATGACGGTAAAAAATCTGTTCGAGTTTCAACCTTATCGGCTTTTTGGAAGGTGTTTTCTATACACATAAATACTCCTACCGCTTAATTTTACAAATATACTTATGAGAATACTAAAAGATTGCATGTTTGCTTTTTGATTATTTATTTATTTTTTATGGCACAGAGTAGGCAAACGAGCACACAGGGCACCTGATGGTGAGTGGAAACTGTGACCCATAGACATCGCATTCACAAGACTGCAAGCCTAAGACTTCTAATGCGTTGCCAACCCTGAGGACTAAGATTGAATGCCTCTATGCTAGTCATTACACACCGGCTGTGGATAAAGAAAGTCCAATGTAAGCTATTTTAAAAAAAACTTTTACGGTCGCGCTAGGTATTACTTAATATTGCGTGTATAAAGCATTAAAGTACAAAATGTTTATTCAGAACTATTTGTACTATACGTCAAAATGTTTTTCTTTAGTAATATGTAGAACTATTAAAATCCCTTTTTGTCATTATTACTACTTTATTGTATAAATAAAGAGTAATTTCGTGATTTCCACATACTCTAAGGCTTGGTTTCCTCCGAGGCTGACATGGGTCGCTGACGTCGGTCGAGCATACGAATATACACCATGTTTATGGGACACCGCACAGCGACGCTGACGTCCGCGGCAGATTTGCCATATTATTATATTCGAACGCTTGACCGACGTTAGCGACCGATGTCAGCGTAGGAGGAAATCAAGCCAAAGTTGCATTCGACCAAACTGGAATAAGGTCTTAAACTTGGGCTTGGGGAATTTTCCTTGTTCCCGAAACAAACAAAACTAGATTAAAACAATCTTGGCATTTTAACGATAGAACATCAAGCAAAGCAAAATATACATTTTGAGGACGTCATTTTGGAGTTTGCAAGGTGTCAACTAAATTTGTTTCAAACATTGTTGATTAATAATAACAATCTATACATATGAAATGCTTTGTCCTGATTGTCCTGAATAACTGACTGACGGATCAACGCACAGCATAAACCGCTGATCGTAGAGACTTGAAACTTGGAGGGTGTGATCTTAGTAAGGTAAAGTAACCAGTGGTCAGCCAGAGACCTGTAGTCGGCCTCTGCCTATACTTTGTATGAGTGGGAAGAGTACGAAAGATATATTTCCCACTCTTCGCACTCATATCAGGTCGACTACTGGTCTCTGGCCGACCACTGGTGACTTTACCCTATGACGTAGGGATCCGATAAGAAAGGATTTTCCGAAATTCTACCCCTAAGGGGGTGAAAAAGGGGGGCAAAGTTTGTATAGGACAACGTGAGTCCTTGGTCCAATTCCTTGCTTTAAATTTCGCATAAACATTTTTTAACAAAATTCGTATTTTATTTAAATTCAGCCTCTAAGGAGGTGACAAAGGGGCAGAAAGTTGTTTTGGGGGTGACTGGCTTCGAAGTTGATATCAATACTCCTTAATGCTTTTGATTTACATAACATTTTATTTTGACACATGTTTAAAAACTCAATCCGATTTTATTCATAAAAGGTTGAACTCGCATAAAAGCTTGGTGCAATGCAAATACCCAAACCGCTGAGTGTAAACATTTCAAATTTGGTACATACGTTCCTTATGAGGTCTAGGGGTGCAGTAAGAAAGAATTTCCCGAAAATCGACCCCCAACGGGAAGAAGTAGGAGGAGTGGCGGGAAACTAATTCTACGCGTACGAAGTAGCGGGCGTCCTCTAGTAATGTATAAAAAAAAAGTAATATAAGAATAAATTTAAAAAAAAACAGTTTAGATTGAGTACTCTACCTAGCACGAGTGCTAGCTACGCCACTGATAAGATGATAGAATCAGCGTTTTTAGCGCGGTTATGAAAATTTAACCTTTAAAATTTATTTTTATTGATAATACAGTAGAATCTCACAAATATCAATGTCGTGTGATTTTTATATAATAAAATAATAATAAGAATTATTTATAACGATTTGCTAAAATAGCCTATTTGATGGAACAGTGACGACCGTAACATTGTTAGAGCCCGTGAGGATTAGTGTTCTGTTATGTGAAGCAAATATGCACTACAAAACGTGAGATTTGTGGTTTGAAAGCTGGTCGTGTTGGCGATCAAAAGCTATCATTTATGGCTAAATTTCCATTGGATGAAGATAGGTAAGTTCAAATTTTTTTTCTTCTATATGACGTTAATAACGTAATCGTTTTGTTGTGCGGTACCTACCCAGATAATATCGATATTTTTACTGACCGATTTTTAGGGCTACGTTATTGATAGAGGTAAATAATACTCGGGTAATTTCGGATTATCTAGTTTATAAATTAAAGGGACGAGCAACACATTCTGTTGACAATAATAACCCGAAAATAAAAGTAAGTACCTATCTATGGACATTTAAAAAAAAAATCTCCTTTCCAGGTGATAATGATGGGTTCAAGTGACCGGTAAAGATTTAGCAGACATGGTTAAAAAAGGACAAGTTGGTATAATCAAAGTAAATATTATTTTTGAAGAACCAATAAAATTAATTAAAAAGAAAAAAAATCTTATCATAGATACCAGAGTACCATACCAGAATCTCATGAAAAATTTAAAAGTAAAAATAATTCAATTTTCATATGGCAATATTACCTTACGCCCGTCGCCCGTCAATTCAAATGCCTTGTTGCCTTGGCGTTGGTTGTCTGTTGTGTTAATTATTTGTTTTTAACGTACGCTAGCTAACATAATATATAGTGAATTTAGAAATCACATAAAACTGTACATCAGTCAACCTAAACAAGCGCCATCTAACAGTAAGGGTGCGGCTCCACTGAGGCAGAGACGAGCGGTGCTGTGCCAATATTAACCAACAGAAGGCGTATGCGGTCACGTCGAGCGCGACTTGCGCACGTTAGGTAGATTAGTTTAGTTTAGTTTATTTATTTATCAATGTAATGTTACAATATAGATTGCATTGCATGTCAAAAAATACGAAATTACATTGATATCGTCAACAAAACATTAATACAAAATGATAAAATAATATTACAATAATATAATAACACTGAAATAATCAAAAACAACAATGATAAACAAGTAATAAATGGTCAGTTTCCGATGTCAATACACAAAACTAATAAAGGTCAAATATCAATAATAATTTTACAATTTAAGTTGCATATATTCGTCGACAGAGTATAATGGATTATCCAATAAAAGGTTTCTCAGCTGATGTATGAAAGCTTCGTCGGATATTACATTTTTAAGTTTAGCGGGTAGACGCTCATAGAATGAGGGACCGATGACACGCGGGTTCTTAGCCTTGTGCCTATACTCCTATACCATTACATATTACCAGTGATCGGATTTAGGATGCAATATGGGGTGAATGTCCTCAAACTTTGCTTATCATGCATGTGACTCGGGATTATAGTACTGCTCATTTCAAGTGGCCTCATTTAATAGGTTTACCCTTGAAACACCGAAACTCATTTCATAGAATGTTTCACTTAGCCAAATTTTCATTTCATCGACAGGCATTTCCACGTAACCTAACCTAACATAACATAACCTATGTACATAACGAATGCTGATAACCTGAAAAACTACAAGGTTTCAGCAGAATTTAGCTTTCGATGAAATGAGATTCTGCGAAATGGCACATTCTATGAAATGTTAGTCGATATTTTAAGGGAATCCCCATTTAAAAAACGAGGTTTATAAGTGGTAATTGTTTACGAAAATACTATTTGAAGGTAAAATAGTAATAATAATTATTACTTTTACCTGCATACTCTGGTAAACAGATAAAAGTAATAAAAATACCATAAAAGATGAGACGTGCAAGTAACGTTCAGGTCTTCTATGCAGTACTGTATTTTTTTTTGTTATTATATATATTGTTAATTTTATAGTTTAAACTACTTAAAATTAAAAGTTATAAAGATTGTTAAAATAATGGACTTAAATTTCATCCTAGATCCGTTCACTGCATATGACACAGGTTACATGGGCAAGTGGGCTGTGATGCAGTCAATCCCATCGCGTCGAGCTTACTCGTTAAATGGCGCCCGAATTAAAGCTCAACTCGTTGGGCCGAATGAAATTGCCCTACCCGTTGCCTTAAGAGTTAAAATGACTCGTTAGCCAAGATATGACACCTATATTGTATAGCTTTACCTTTTGAGCGATTTTAATTTTAGTTTTTTAAATATTAGACCTAAAGTGCTTAAGGGCATGTACCTATACAAAAATATAATTATGATAAAAATGAAGTACCTATACAATTCAAGATTATACAAAACATTCTCAACCAATAGATTTTTGATTTTGAATATAAGACAATGCAATAGATAGGGCCCGTCACAAATGTGAAAAATGCATTATATTGCAAGAGTGATAGCAATAGTTTTCCACTATAGCAATAGGCAGCCGAACTGTTATAGTTAAACAAGGCATATAAAAACATGGCCCTCCTTTTTGGGTATTTAGATTTAAATAGGTGATTGAACATTTAAGTTTATGGAATGGCATTGCAAGGTTAGTGTAGTTTAGTATTAGTAACAATAGTTGGATTCAAAGAAACAAGTGTAAATCTTATTTATTGTTACAGGGACCTTCTTAGACTGACGTCACTAAAGTAATTAATTATATTTAGTAGCTACCCGTCGTCGCTTCACTTCGGTTTATGTTAGTTTTCTAAAAAAACCCATAGGTAGGTAAACCAGACTTTATTATACGATCGCGAATATTAGGTGGGACATGAGAAAGTGACGACGGATCGACAAGCCAGGCCAACATCAAATAACGCGTTTTTTTTAAATTTAAAAGTTAAGTTTCGAATTTGGAAGATTTTACAAGGCGGTTCAATCAACCTGTTTGTCTGGTATAGATTATTTAGGATTGAGTTTGGGGCCAGACTTTAATAAGAGTTTTTTTAAACAACACAGTAATAGAATCACATATACACACTCATTCATCACATGTGAATCGTCTCTAAGATAATTAATAGTTCAATTATGTCAAAATACTTTTGTTACCGCTGATGTGAAGATGGCTAAGGAATTCCTTAAATGAGATAGGTACTTACTATTAATGAAAAACTATAAATAAATATAGTCCTTACCTCGAAATTATTAGTCATGAGAGAATCATTATTGTTAACTACCTCCATCTCAATTTCCCTTCTACTTTGAGTAGCACCCTCAGTAACAGATTGGAAACATGTAATTTGTATCTATAAAAAAACAATGAACACATAAAAACCAGTAACATTATGTTGATGGTCCGCCAAGAAGGTGGTCTACCAGTTTTGACAAGTTTCTGTGAGATCTAATTATCACCAAGGTTCTACGATAGGGTGGTAGACCATATTTTTGGCCGACTGTTACTCCCTTTAAAATGAATTAGTAAGTTACTGACTGATGGAGCTTTTGTGCTCTGGTCAGTAAGGAAGGCTGCAAATATTATCCCAACAAAACTCGCATCCATTCTTTGATACATGGACTGTGTTGCTAGATCTGTAAACAGAAAAGTATAAAAAATGTAATGATTATTCTAAATGAGCTATACCCATGGATGCGGCCCAGTGAGCTTTTACGAGTGCCTCACCGGGAGATCCTGGTATAGCTACATAATTTGACAACTATTTGAAATTTGCACATATTGTATAGTCTGTCATCTTCAATATCCATTACCAAGCTCTAAGCAATACTTTGGGAAATAAATCTGTATGTCATTTTTTATTAACACATAATACCTACATATTTTCTTAACTACATTTGATTTTGGCCCGAGTATCCATAGCCTAAACATATATGCGGCCTGTATAAAAATAAGGTTGAGTATGGCTGTTCCAAATTGTTAACAGAAAGTAAGACACAATTATTTTTTTCAATTAGCTACTGCCTTTTAAAGCCGTGCAAGCAAAAAAAAAACTATTGTGACTATCACAATAGATTATATTCCATCAACAAATTTCGTTGTTTGGTGGGCCTGAGGAGGATAGACTTAATTATTACTAGTTTTTCATATTCAAGCATGACCATGCCTTATAGTATCAAACATGAGGCACACTTTTAGAAGAGGCAGTTAAAGGAATTTCTCACTTTCTAAAAAACCCTGTAAAATAACCTTGCATGAAGGCTTGCCAGGGCCAAAACTATGAAAGCCCATAAAGAATTACAGCCCATAGTTCCATACTTGGCGGGAGATAACTGTAAAAAGGTTCACATGTCCTGTCTAATTAAAGCTGGCAATCCTACTTGCATGAGCATACAAAAAACAGGAAACATTAACATTAAATTCAATTCAAAATATATGTAATGTATAACAGAACTTACCAACATGTGAAGGCCAAACAGTAATATGAGGATGAGAATGATACCAGCCCACTACTCTTAGTGGGCGACCCACTTCCGCAGCAAGCTCTTCTGCTCTCATCGTCGCTTGCACTAACTGTTCCTCAGAGATCTCCACACGATCGGGTTTCTTATCCAAACGACGCAAGATGACTGATGATACAATTGAAACCAGAGATCCGTTGTCGTGGACCTGCATAGGATTCAGAACAACATACTTTATGACTACCGTTGCAAACTGCTTTATGCGACGTAAATGATATTTTACATACCTCTCCTATCAATAAGCCCATTATTTCTTCCTTTTCTGTAGATAAAGCATGTTGAACGCAAACTAAAGTAACATCGGTTGATAGCAAGACTTTATTCAGCATTTTGTCACCAACAAACAAATAAAAGAAACGATCAAACGAGAAAACATTAACTTATTACTTCTTCTCTTAAACTGGAGCCGCATACAAACTTATGAAACTTTACATTTGTTTGAGACTCGACACTTTATGACAGAATCACAGATTATTATATTAAGGTATGTGGACAGAATTGACAGATTATAAATTTATCGGTCGGATTGTTGCCCGATATAAGTGAATAATTTAGTAGTAATATGAGAATACCGATATTTTTGTATCGACTCGTCCTACATGATTTGGCCTAGTCGTCAACTGTTATAATCTTTTCACTTATTATGCTCTTAAAGTCCTTCTTTATGCTGGGTATCGCATTTTATGCACTAGTGTATAAAGCTTTGTCGTCATCTAGACTAAGCCGTATACAGGCTGTCCCATAAATAGCACGTCACAGTGATACCGGAGATTCCCCAGCCTCAGACGAACCGAACCAACCTAACATGACCTCAGTAAAACTTGCACCGTTTTCGAGTTATACCAATTTAAAGATTTTTCCAATTTCTCTCCTCTTTTAACATTGCAAGTGCCCGCATTTACTGGGATAGCTTTAGATTTTTTTTTTTATTTGTACGCTTTCATGAATAGTTGATTAAGATGATAGAAGCATTATTATGTCAATAACTAAGGTACGAGTTGGAAAAATATTGTAATGAACTTGACTTAAATTATAATCAACATATTAATTTCAACTTTGAATACCTGCCATGACTTTTTTTTACTAGAAACGAAATGAGCAAATAACTTTAAAAACATGCGTATGTTATGCCAATTCTAAAATGGTATGACACATGATATCATAATGCAAAAAAGTAGGAATTCGACTCACTTTTCCTAATAAGGATCCCGAAACCAAACTAACAAATGAAAGGCTTTGCAAGTTTTTTGTACTGAAGAAAAAATTAAATTCGCCTTACACCGCTGCCCAGTTACTTGAAAAAGCTACAGGTGTTTGTCTCTCTACTGTTTATAACATTGTGTCTGAGAGCAATAGTGAGAAATTCGCATCAACAAAGAAATTCACCTCCCCGAGAAATAAAAAATTACGTACTTGTCCGTCATCAGCAGTAGACGATTTTGATCAGGAAGTCATCCGGAGAACTATATAAGTACAATTTTCATCTGTCCCATAAGCAATTTCCAACCTTAAAGGCACTCCACTCTGTGTTAAAATCCGATACTTAAATATTACAAATTTGGCATTTCCACCTTACGAAAACAAACACAAGAATTAGGATTTAAATGGAAAAAGACCGAGGACAACCGAAAAATATTAATGGAAAGACACAACATACGACTGCTAAGAATAAATTACCTTACCAAAATTGCGGAATATCGGTCTTAAGATAGACCACTAGTTTATACTGATGAAACCTACATCCACACTTAACATGTGTCCGGAGAGGCTTGGACCGTTGGAACAGAAATTGGTGTAAAAAAACAAATCAGTACAGGCCAGCGGTTAATAATAGTGCACGCAGGAGGAAAAGATAGTTTTATTCCCAACGTTTTGTTAATGTTTAGGGCAAACCAAAAAACGGGAGATTACCATGACCAGATGAATTTTGTCAACTACGAATAATGGTTAATAGAAAAATTAATACCGAACCTTAAACCGAATAGCGTACTTATCGTAGATAATGCGTCCTATCACAACAAACTTTTGAATCGTGCTCCAACGTCAAATTCTCTTAAACAAGAAATGATGGATTGGTTGACAGAACACAACATTTCACATAGCCCGTTGATGTACAAAACCAGTTTGTATGATTTCATTAAACAAAATAAAGAGCGGTTTCGTGAGTACCACATAGATGCAATTTTAAACGAACGGGGCCACTCCGTTTTACGATTGCCACCGTATCACCCGACATTCAATCCGATCGAAAATATTTGGTCCATGGTAAAAGGATATGTAGCGAAAAGAAACGTTTCTTTAAACATGCAAGGCATTATGAGTTTAGCAACTGAACGAATGAATACTATTACTGCTGAGGACTGGGAAAATATTTGTCGCCATGTCGAAAGTGAAGAAAATAAATATCGATGTCAGGAAGGGGAAATGGATCGAATTTCAGACAATCTTATTATCAATACTTGTGACAGCTCAGATGAAGAACATGATAGCGACTAAAAGCAAAAAACAGAGGACTACTACTTATTCCATTTCTTAAGGGTATGTAATTTTATTAAATTAAGAGAAAATTATTCTCCTTTTGTTGCAAACGGTACAACCACTACAAATGCTATTCCATGTTCTCGATAATTCATCTATACTAAAATCCATCTAAAACGGCACCAAATGACTTTAAATAGAAAATTCCTTCTTGTTTTCGTATGTTTGTAGTACTTAGCGGCTTCGGAACCCTACACTGAGCATGGTCCGACATGCTCTTGCCCGGTTTTGTCTATAGTTTTGGACTATTAATTAGGTAGTTGTTGTCTTTGCAAAACTTGTGGTAAATCCAAGAATTTTTATTTAAAACATGAAAATTTCAAAGTCTGGAGAAGCTGCAAACAAGTCAATACATTCTCATTCATGTAAGTTTTTTTTACATTATCACTGTTTTATTTCCTCGTTATCGAAGTAAAAATGTGAGTCCAAATTAGGAATGTCTTTAACTAAACTGTGAGTAAAGAAAGTAATATGAGAGCCGTCGCGAACTGCGAACATCTACGAAACGGAAACGAATTTAAACTTCTGTGTAAGTAAGTGTTGCTCTAAGCAATAGATATTATTCCTACTTTCTCTCATATGCTCATTAGTTTATTGAAATGTGGTGCTATTCGCAATTGGGTGTATAACCAGTATTGACCAGCAGTGTTCTCTAGTTGCCTAGTCCAACTCGTAGGTAAGTGTAATCTATTTTTTCTCTACGTTTTCGAGTGTACCTAGTGATGAACGAGATGCAATAAACCATTGACGACGCGTTAGCCCAGTAGGTAGTGACCCTGCCTACCAAGCTAGCGGTCCCGGGTTCGATTTCCGGTATGGGCAAACATTTGTGTGATGAGACTGATGAGCGCGAGCATTTGTTTCGAGTCTTGGAGGTTTTCTATTTATTTGAAATATTTAATGGTGGATTGTCAATGAATATGTTATAGTAAATAAATAATTTTAAAAAATGAGTTGGACGTGGTAGGTAGGTACAGTCAGCCTCATAAGTAGCTGCACACTTTTGTACCTTGTCGCTCTAACGCCTTTCGCAGATTAGTGCAGCAGTTCAAACATGACGTTAATGTGACAAAGTATTAAAGTGTGCAGCTACTTATGAGGCTGACCGTACCTACTTATACAAATTTTTTTTATGACATTCGATCATGTTACCAATATTTGGACCGATTGCAAATCACAGATTATAAGGTACGTCTATTGCTAATCGGTCATACCAATATATCGAAATATAGAAAAAATATTACCAATGTTTTTCTGAACAGCTTATTTTTTGCCAAGCATACATTCGTAATAAACATTATGCAGAGTTCAGTTCAACGTTATAGCTACTCCATTGTTGCGTTCTAGAATAAAACCAGCTACTTACATATTAAATTATTACCATTTACCATAGCGTGTATGTGGTGCCGTGAAGCGTGCAATCGCTTATTTCGTCGGAGAGAATCGTTTCTCTGACCTTGATCACGCGTCAGATGAGTTAGTTGACGCCAATTTTAACAAATTGAATTACAAGTTTCTCTTTTGCAGTCTACATTCCAACTTTTTGTTACACTTGTGATTAAGTGCATGATGAGATGATAGATAGTAGGTATATTCCTACCTACCAATTTGTTTCATTCACGACAATAGCATAGTATAAATAATAATCTATGAATGACGATATTGTCGATGAGTACCTAACTAAACAAAATGAAATTGTTATGTAGTTATTTAGGTTACCTACCTTTGTTGAACTAGCTTCTACTGGGATCATAGTTAAGGTGAATAAGTACTTACTGCCATAACGTCAATAATATGATTACCTAGGCACGATAACGATACGATATAGAAGCAAGATAAGTTTAAATAAAGTGAGATTCAGCTCATACAGCCCAGTGTCTTTGACCTTGGTAATATTCCTTTGTTGTGTTCATTTGACGCAGTTCTTACCAAGCTTGTGATACCTATCACTATTGTTGGTTCAAGTTTCGGTTTAAATAGCCACTTATTATAAAAGGGATAGTTTCGCTTGTCGACACTAATGATAATCTCACAAAACACGACAATCGCGTCACGTCGCGTTATTTTAGGACACAGTGTAGGTATCTACCTCAAAGCATGTGTGTACTATTCCAATTATAACCTCTCTAACACAGTGCAAAAATAGCTCTCTAATAACTCTACGTGATCCAACTGAAATGTGGAATCGGCGTTCATATTCATTTTCCGTAAAAGTTGTATATATAAGTACAAAACACAATTAGCCACCAATTTAATGTGTAGCCTGCGGGGCTATAACTTGTTTGTTTAAGATAAAATTAAGATAATTTATTAGTAAAACAGATAATTTACATAATAAGTAAATCAATAAAATAATAGATATCAGGGGACAATCTCGCACAAATTGACCTCGTCAAGCTCTAGGCTTGTGTTTGTGAGTTGTGAGTTGTGAGACCTACAATGAGTTTGTGAGAAATAAATGCTTAAATACATAGAAAACATCCAAGACTTAGAACAAATAATACTCGCGCACATTAAGACATCAGTCATCACAATTATACTTATGCCCATGGATACCAGGAATCGAACCCGGGCCCGGTAGCCGCCAGCTTCGTAGGCAGGGTTACTAACTACTAGGCCAACGCGTCGTCAATATTTCTACAAACATATTACTCTTAAGTACTCTTAGTAAATAGGGAATTCATGGTAGTTCGTCATAATTCTTAAAAGTTTAGCTGAAAGGTAATGTAGGAGAAAGTATAGGTAAATGACAGCGTCTCACCACATTTATAAAAGTAGGTAGACGTCAAATCGCGTTTTAATGTAAGGTAAGTAACTGTAGATATATATTGTTTCTGTCTTTCTCAAAAGCATCACCCGCTATTGCAAGAATACCATGCGGAAAAGAGAGTCGCATAGCGGTAAGCGTCACCGCTGATTAAGAACCCAGAATAGATCATGAACAGAAACGCACTTGCATCTTGCATCCTATAAAATCATACAACGATACGTCATAATATTTCAGATCAGATCGGGGCCGAGATTTTAAGCGCTAAAAACCATATCGTCTTTGACCTGTTATGGTTCTGTCAAGTCAACGTTACGATAGCGTCGAGAGCTCTTATTTACCTACTTCATAGTAATGGCGGCCGAGTTAAAAACCATACAACAGCAGAAAACGATATGGTTTTTACCGCCAATAAAAGGGGCTCAGATATTTTCAGAAAAAAAATGTGATGTAATTCGCGTCTTCGCGGGAACGAGACATTTTTATGATAAAAGACCGGGCAAGAGCATGCTTAGGGTAGAGTTTCGAGACGGTTACAACAAACACATTGAACCTATCTTTAAAAACAACAAGTAATGAACAATTTGTTTTATTTAAATTTATTTTTTGTCTTGCTTAGATGATTTTTAGTACGTATAAATACTTAAGTCGGCTGTATCTCAAGAACCAACAGGTCTACATACTTATTCATCCTACATACATACATACATAAACTCACGCCTTCATTCCCAGAGTGGGGTAGGCAGAGCTACAGAATTTCCAACAACCCTAAAAACTTGTTGATAATTCTGTAACCACATTTTGCACAATCAGGCTAAGATGTTTACCAGTGTATTAGTGACAGGTTGCAAGCCCATCGCCTAACAGTACTGCAAGCCTTTATTCCCTTAGTCGTCTCTTACGACATCCGCGGGAAGACACGGAGTGGCACTATTCTAACCCGGCAACCACACAGGGGAAGGGGGGGGGGGGGGGGGGGGTTATTCATCCTCTGACTTAAGATATCTTTCAGATTTGTATAACTTGTAGTTTTGGCTGTAGGAGGCGGAGCCGGGGGGACACGCAACTCTATCGAACATGACATTTCTCCAATTCAATATTTCCAAAATGGTCCCCTAAATAATGAATTTTCAGTGCTCCGTTTAACGTCACTCGATGTTATATTTAATGTAATAAAAAAGTACCTACCTTTCCTTTAGGTCATGTCTGTGAGGTACTCGATTATTTTTTACATTTTATTTTACAACTTTGTCGGCGTTATTTAAATGTATAACTAACTATGCCTAATTGCAGCTTTCTAGTAGGTACCAAGATTCGCCGACATATACCTATTATTCGCCGACATATATATATTTATGATTTTTACAATATACCTAGGCATAATATTAAAGTAAGTAGTTTGTTTTCTTTATGTTTAAAAAATGTTGTAGTTTTTGACGGTAAGTACCTATTACGTGGGGCCGCCGCCGCCGGTGTGGAATAGTTTTAACCCGGGTCCGACTCTCAGCGACCTCCCGCTTCGCCCACAAAGCCGACGCTAGCGATATTTACGCATTCATCTGATATTAATAGAACTTCACAAAATCCTATTTTTAAAAGCGATTTCTAAAGTGCCAAGCGATTTCGCATGACACTGAGCCCTCGCGTAAATAAAATATTACATTCGCGCAAGATTGAACCAGTAACATAAGTAGGTTAAATCTAAATTAGGATTTGCACTTTATTAACACTGAAGCTTCCATGTAGGAATGATTTAGACATTTTTACAACGCAAAAAAACGTAGTAAAGTAACGTTTCTGTATTTTTTCTCTTTTAGGGCTCCATATTAAAACTGTGTCACATTCACTGTAGCTGTATATTATCTTTGACATTCGCTCTGTCTCAGAAACTAGCAGTCTCAAAGCTTAAATTACCCAAATTGATATTATATTATACCACGTGTCCCAAAACTCAACGATAAGCCGGCACCAGAGGATGGAGCTGCTTATGATTAGTCGAGAAAAAATAAGGAAAAAAATATATCTTTTCCTTATTTTTTCTCGACTACTCATAAGCAGCTCCATCCTCTGGTGCCGGCTTATCGTTGAGTTTTGGGACACGTTGTATATTGATATGTAGGTAGTTTAGTTACCTACAATATTGATCAATATTAAAAAAGAAAGAAAACGGTATAGGTGAAAAACTTAAGTAAATGATCTCTTGCATCCTCTTGCATGTAGTTATGTACGTTGTGTAGAAAACTAATATGGAATGTACGTCAAATTTAAAATAAAGATGTCGAACGGTCTATACAGATGTGTTGCAACTACATGCAAGCAGAGGTCATTTCTTATTTTCTTAAGTTTTTTACCTATACCTCCGGTTAAATGCAAAGCAAGTGTGGAATTATGAGTATTGTTAGATAGGTAGCTTTAAAAAAAACATGAAGTATAGGTATTTGTATGATGTGATTAACGATTTGGGGTATCGTTCAGGAAATATGAATACCCTAAAGTTAGCCAAAACCACTGAGTACTGACAGACACCTTTTTTTTTAAGAATTACTCAAAATTAAAGAACATGTATACCTAAGTCATAACGAATTTAAAAGGAAAACTATACCACGACTATCCTATTCTATGTATTGGTTCTTGAGTTACTGAAGACTAAAATAGCCCCAAATAACTTATAGGCCAGATTTACGGGAGGGCAACCGGGGTTACAGCCCCGGGCCTCCACAAAAGAGGGGCCTCCAAAATAGAGTTAGAAGAAATCAAATTTAGACTAGTAAACACTAGTAAACAACTCTTCCTTTGATATTTGTTTGTTTCCTAATTCTTGTGCGCGATTATATTTATATGTTTGTTAAATAATAAAAGAATCTATACTTGGTTTCACAATAAATTATTCATTGGAAAACTCGACTAAAAAGGTGACGATTTTATTTGGAAAAGAATTTGGGGCCAGGGGGCTTCCGCTCCTTTGTTGCCCCGAGGCCTCCAGACCTCTTAATCCGGCCCTTACCAGCAGTTACAAAAAAAAACATTAATTTCAAAATTCTGCTGTAAATACCTGCAGTCATGATAATGACGCTGTGTGTGACGTGACCTCAACTGTCGTGCCGATACCTCAACTGTCGTGCCGATACCTATACGATAACCTTACTATAACTTTAAGTGGAGGTCCGGCATGATGATGTTGTTATTATTGAAATTGAACATAGGATAGGACCTCTTGATTTAAATTGTATGAATAATAAAAAGGTCGAGCACAATTATGTCGCACTACATAAAGATATTCGTTCGAACATTCGTTCGTTGTTCGATACTTTTCGTTCGGTTCGGTCGCTGTTTATGTCAGTCAGTCGCTCGCTCAGCTCAGCAGCACAGATTAGGGTATGTCAGTCGTCGGAGTCAGACAGCTAGTCGAGCGGAAGATAATGTGCAGTTCGTTTGCGCAAATAGTCGTTGGACTGTGCAGCTAGGCGCGGTTGCGAAAAACGATACGGTACTACATACTTGCTTTGTCTCGTTTTAAACTTATCTCGATCATTACATTTTACTCCTATCGATTTTGTGTACAATCAAAAGTCGTTCTGTCGATATCGTAACTGGGGAGCATTGAGTAGTTAGTTATTGAAATGTAATGTTATTGTTATTTGATTAAGCAGCACAAGTGTCATTGCGAAAAATCAGTCATCCGTATCAAGTTGTGTGTCGAGCTCTACCAGAGTGTCATAATCATTTCCCCTGCTCAAAAGGACTGCTAACCTCTGAAACGTGTTAAGTGATAATAAGGGTGAAATTCCTAGATCGTGAAGTGTGGTGAAAAAAACATCAGACAGTATCCGTGGTTGGCACCTATTTACTCACCGGAACAGCAAATGTTATTTTAAGGTTTGTACCTATTTCTACAACACCTAGGAACTGGGATCTAAACCGACGGTCACCCAGGTATCTTTTAACTTATTACGAAACAGGTGTGTAAAGTGAAGTCTTTTTAATGTGTCATATACCTAAGTGTTACAATGTAATATTAGCACCATGTGTAGGTTGGTGAAGTTGCATTGCACTTTGCAGTGTTTCGTGAGGTAAGCGAATCATATTCTTATGTCGCTTAACAGATAAGTAACAATAAAATAGTCTCCTCCGATATAATTACTATTCGTTTTTTTTAAACGGTTAGTCTAACAATTAAGTTAAAATCGGAATGTTGTTAATTTTAGCAACACTGCTTAATGAAACGAGTGCATATTCTGTAAATGTCTGTTTTACTTTCCAAGGTCATGCAAACAAAGCTACAGCTGTCTAGCCAACCAGTTGGGAATATGGTGTTACCATATCAAATGCATCAACATGTTGTATTTTATCCCAATAAATTCACCCTTTTTTAAATTATGGCAGGTAACCTACTATTGTGACACTTAATATTTTACCAAAGAAAGTGCTGGAATTACAAATCAATACCTACTGTCATGTTTAGTGATCTGATAAAATGGTCCCTGGCATGAACCCTACCTCATTCCTGACATCAGGTGTTTCTTTAAAGAATCTTAGACTTCAAATGGTTATGAAATACATCTTTTTGTCACACTAAAGGTATTATTGTGTTATCAAGTGAACATTGTTTAGTTAAGTGGGTATTTTAAGAAAAGTTATTATTTTGCTTAAACAATTATTTAGGCATACATATGGACAGAGTTTATCGACTATAATCTACCAGATAACTAAGATGTATTTTATTGCTAAATAATTTGTAAGTTGGTCATAAACAGTGATCGGATTTCACAGTGCAACACTATGGGATATAGAGTAGATATAATAAAATGGATACGACCAAAATCCCGGGTTGAAAAGTGTTTTGATAAGAAAATGCAATTGTTGGGATATTTATAAATAGGCATTAGGATAGGATTTTAGATGTGTAAAGAATTCAATTGAAAATAGAAAATATTAAGAATAATTGTCCTATGCTATTTCAATTTCATACAACCTAATAATATATAATATTTGTTGACCATCTTCTTCAGATAAACTCTCACATGGCCATCTTTATACTACGCTTTTGTTTATTTGTCCCTAAATTTACTTACACCATGCATTGCAGCCCATTTGGGAAATAGGTATCAAAATTATTGTGAATCTATAGACAAAATTATTTCTGACCAATTTAAAAAAATATTAATATTAAACTTGATAGTAAGATTTTCTTACAAGCAACATTACCTATTAGACATGGTGGTCTCAGTATTCGCTAAGTTTCTAGTATTGCCTTTCCAGCTTGTTTGTCCTCGGTACATAGTATGTTATCAATCGTGGGTAAAATTCTTTGTCCATCACTAAGTGAAAAATTCAGCCATACACAGATTAATAAAATTCTCTTTTGTGTACTTTAAATGAGCTATTTAATAAATTACTAAATGAAATAAGAATGAATCATGTTATTTAATATTTTTATAATCTTTAAGCCGAGTCATAGGTATATGTTTTTCTCAACAATATTAACTGGTGGTGTAAATTGGGGTGTCTTTTTGCTGAAATGACCCTTGTGCCGTCAAAATTATGAAAATAATAATCAAAAGACAACAAATGACAACAAAATTTTGTTTTTTCTGGGAGCAATTAAATTAAATGAACAATCCAACAAGATGGGACTGCGAGACCATCCAGGGGCCCAGTTCTCAAAGCTTATTAGTCTCATAATACAATTTTTTGTCTCGTAGGTAAATAAAACTACAAAATGAGACAAAATACTAATATTATTAGACTAATAGAGGAACTTCCTGAGAAACGGCCCAAAAATTTTCATGCATATTTAATTTAACCTTCCTCTCACTTAGCAGTACTATGGTAGATATTATTAAACATAAGAAGGTGACGATATACCTATGCATGTACTTAAATTAATAATACATCCAGAAATATTATTAATGGTTTCTAAAAAACCAGCCGTAATTTTAGGGCTACCTTAGAAAAAAATATGTTACTCTTACCGGCCAAAACGGTATAATTTCTTTTATCAACGAATATTTAGCAATCTATCCAGTTCGGATATAAGATCCTTGGTTTGAAATACTCTTGAAATAATAGGGCTACCAAAATCTTATGACAAAAATGGAAACTAAAATTTATAGCTAGCAACTCAGGGGAAAGTGGGGCAGTTTGATGGATGGAACACCATAATGTCTATAATACAATTAATACACCAGCAATGTTTTGTTATAAACAAATATTTATAATAACTAAATATCATTAAAGGTAACATGACTATATTTAAGCCTTTTGTTACTTTTCTCTAAGGATCATGGTGTGCCGTTTCAGCTGCGATTCACCTTAATACGGGCCTAAGACTGCAAATGCGTTGCCAACCCTGAGGACTAAGATGGAATGCCTCTATGCTAGTCATTACAATGGCTTTCTTATCCCCAAACCAAAATACAACAATGCGAACACTGCTATTTGGCGGTAGGTTAATTGATAAGTTGGTGGTAGCGATCCGGACGGACCCTGCACAAGGTCCTACCACCCGCAAGTACTCGTATTTAAAGCTCGACAACCTTTTTCGCCTGTGTTTACGATTAGAAGATGGCGTACTTAGGGTGAGACACGGGCGATTAAGGTCGCCGAGCCATAAGTACGGTTTACTTATGGCCCAACCTTGTACTCCTACCTACCTGTACAACAGGTATTTTGTCTGTCATTATTTTTAACCAACTTCAAAAAAAAGGAGGTTCTCAATTCGTCGGAACCTTTTTCTAAAATGTTTTTTCCCCAATTTCTCGGAGATCACTGGACCGATTAGTTTTTTTTTTTCGTTGTTTGTATGGGTATACTTTCTAGTTGGTCCCATTGTCAACACGTCAGGATTTGATAATGCGATCTTGGAGAAATCAAGGGAACTCCTCAAATATTATAGGCACAACTATAGCGATTTCGGTATTTTGCAGTGTAATTCGTGCATTTGCTTTTGAAAAGTACTATATGTTGAAGTGGAACTGATGATGAAGACCACAGATGGTCACCAGAACTCCTTAACGGTATCTATTTGAAGGTTGGCGATAAGATAATATCTCGATTGAGATATTTGAGCGACTATGAGGGAGCACATATAAGTTAAATATGACTGTGACATTCCTGCGGCGAGCTTGAAATATTCTATAGTTTCTGATTAATTGAGAAGTGGGACTACATAACAGCATAAATAGGATCACTAAAAAGTATAAAATAAAATAAATGTTTAAGAAAACAAAAACCCGCCTTCAAAAATGCAAGAAATAACCAAAAGCCGAATACAATTGGACTGACCTACCTACCATTATACCTATAAGAAGTTATTTCTTGCATATTTGAATGCGGGTTTTAGTTTTTTTAAACATTATTTTTTGTGTGTTTGTACGATTTTTTTTTCTTTCTTTCTATTCAAACCGCGGACTAGGATAGGCTTACTTCCGGATTAAAATTTGACACATTTTGTTTGGGTAAATGCCAAATTTTAACCTGAACTAAACCTTATCTATCCTCGGTTTGAATATAGGGTTCGGCCGTTACTCGCACGTCTATCTGGGGCTTTAGATACGAAAGACGGCGGCTACTCTTTGAGGTATGATTAGGAAAAATAAATGACATTTGGTAATAGTCAAATTGACAGTAATTGTTTATTTGGCTGCTTTCAAAGCCATCAAAAACTAAACAAAAAATTTACGCTCTGAATATTTTACACAACTTGACCTATCACTAGATATTTCAAACCGATCTTAAAGGTATGTGATGAATTATGATGTTCGTCATTATTATGAATAGGTAGGTATCTACCTTGTTTGTTATTCTGCTTATTTTATGGTAGTGGCATGGTTAGTTTAAGTGCTACAATTTTTGAGCGTGGTTTTCCATGAACCATGAATCATGCTTGACTTAACCACCTTGTAGTGTTTTTATTGTATATTTAAGTGTATATCTGTAACTTATATTAGTATATATAAACAGTGCGTGCCCCAGTTGAAATTAGTTTCACTTCAAAAAAATATCACTTTTACTAATTAAGTCTCGTCGTTTCGTTCGTATCGTTCCTTCTAAAGATAATGAAACTGAACTCAGCAAATAAACAATTAGCCAAACTAACCAATCCAGATACTAAAGAACCGGCCTGGAGCATGTCGGACCATACTCAGTGTAGGATTTCGAAGCCGTTACTACAAACATAAAGAAATGCACCAGCAAAAGAGCGTATCTTTATGGTACTTACGTCCTTTAGTTGAGAAGCGCAGTTTTTGGGCAATAACTCAAAAACGGTAAAGTAAATTTCGTTGAAAGTATTTAGCGTTAGTAGCGTTACCTTTGTGCGGCAGGTCCCGCGATGAATGACATGTTCGGCGCCCGACCGGCTCCCGCCCGCTGTGTGAATCGCGCTTCAGGGTTCCGTTTTTACTATTTTGGTTTCGGATCCCTAAAGACCCGTAAATTAATTATTATTACTACTGGGACCTGTACATCCCTGTGACATTTAAATTGTGTAGCTTAAGTTTAGTATTGTAATAAGTGATTTATTTAGAAAAAAAGCTTACTGTTGAGTTTCCTGCGGCGCTTCTTCTCAACAGTGGTCTCTTTGGAAGCGCTGGTAGACTCAGACTTGTAAAAGTGCCTACAGGGCCTACTTACAAAACTTTTTAAAATAAATAAAATAAATAAATAAATAAACTTTATCTCCAAACCGTTTCGTGCCTTTCATGGTAATTGAGTTTGACCGGGTTGGGTATTTGCTTGAGCTCATGAGGGAATCACGCGGATGTTTTCATGCATGCGTTACGTGAAAGTACTAAAAACACCAATAGCCCAATATCTATCGAAGCATATTAAAGAGCCCACAGAACCGTAGCATAAACAAAACAAAGATTTTTCTCGAAGGGACATCTGTTCAGCTTCATTTGGAAATCTATGTCGATTTCATTCTGACATTCAATATGAGTTTAAATATAGGAGCCTTTTTATTTCGGACAACAAGGCCCTTAACTAATTTGAAAAAACAAATATACTAACAGCATTAAACTTAAGATTAACACTGAGGTGACAAAACAGCGCATGGTCCTGTTCTGCCAAAGTTGGCGTTGTAGTCGCTGCAGGCAGGCTGCCCCGAACCCGAAATACGACATCTTTGGCTAAAAGTCAGAAGTTCAGGAGACCCCACAGCAACCGCCGCACGCGCACTAAAAACGAAGTGATCGCTGGAAAACCCAGCTGCCAGTATTTGTCGTAGCTTTACCCGTTGGAGGATTGACTTTAACAACCTGGTTTTACAAGCTTGAATTTAATTTGCAACGTAAGGTCTGTTAATCCTTAGTTGTCTTATCGTGTAAACAAATGTGACTTACGATCAATACGATGCAAAGACAATCTACACATTGCAATGTCAGATATTTTTGAGGTTATTCATTCGTTCCTTCGCTTTTTGTCTTCCAATGATATTTTTAAATATTTACTTCATTTTAAGTCAACAACCCACATTATTATTATTAACAAGTCAAATCTTCTAAGATTTGGGGTATGGATGGAAGGTCCCGTTTTATGGTTTTTTGTTAACATCTTCAAAGCCATGCATCATAGAAAATTTTGTTGTATTGCATTATTACAGTTGATAAAATTCTCTACAACTTTGATTCTATACTTTTTTTTTATCTATTTCCAATCGTTGTCTAGTTATGAGTTCCAAAAAACGGTCGATTTTCAAAGTTGTATTTTTGACCTCAACTTTTTTGTGTTACATTTTTCTCTAACTTGCATGTATATCATCTGAAAAAACAGCCTCCTAAATAGCTTGCACGAGGAAGGCAGCTAGTAATGAGCTTAGCAATATATTAATGTGTTATGTTTAAATTTGCCGAAATTTTTAAATGTGGTACATCTTTTCAACGTAGATAGTATATGTATATATATTCTTATAGAGAATTTAAGCCTCTACAGGCTAACTCTTCTTCTTCATCGTTTTCACTCTTGACAGTGTGGTCGTGGTCATCCATCATATTAGGCGCTGGTGGCAAGCTTCACAACTCAACGCCACTCCTCTCTAACAGCTCAATTCGCGCAAAGAATACAAATGCGACAGCAAATTCATTAAAAGTAAAGCATGGTTATTGAATAAAAATCAAGAAAAGTCGAGACGACTGTGTCTGAAAATCAAAAATTTACCCAAAAAATAAACATTAAACAGTAAAAAATTATACATTTCACGCTAAAACGACGTCTTGTGCGTAATGAATGAACGACGAATCTTATTTCACATTTCACGGAAATGAATGGCTAGGGAATAGGGAATAATCACGATTTTTTTCCACAGCTTCAATAAAAGCTGATTCATGAAAAAACAGATGAGAAAAAACATTTTTTGAATAGCTATAAAAATAACCAAGATATAAGCCAGCAAAGATTTGTTCCTATCTCTTTCTAGCAAAAAAGAATATTACATGGAGTGTATGTGGGCGACCTGTTACAATGACGTCACAGTGCACTTCGAAGCTTTCTGTCTAATTAGCAGTTTAACATACTTGTATCATCCGTACTTTACACATAACATTGTTACTTGACCGATCTTAATTTTAATTTCACTTTAGGTGATCTCTTTTACGGTATTCTCATATTTTAATGGATTTGGCTTCCACTCACTAGGTACTCAAAAAAAAGTTAAATTGACGAGCTAAAAATCCCGTACGTTTCCAAATTAGCAAATCCACCTAAAACCTCAGAACTTTGCTGAAGATTTTTTTACTTGAATATTTTTCGCCGAATTAATGTACAAAGTTTAATTCGAAAGATTAAAGTGAAATTTAATAAAACTGTGTTAGCCATGGACAAAGTTCCACTGAACTGTCGCAAAGCTACTCGCAAAGGAGTAAATTATTTTTTGCATTTAACATTGTTAAAATACATATAAAATGCTTTGTCCTGAATGACTGACTGACGGATCAACACACAGCCTGAACCGCTGATCATAGAGACCTGAAACTTGGAGGGTGTGTTCTTTGTGTGACGTAGTGATCCGATAAGAAAGGATTTTCCAAAATTATACCCCTAAGGGGGTGAGAAGTGGGGCAAAGTTTATATGGGACAAAGTGATTCCTTGGTCCCATTCCTTCCTTTAAAATTCGCATACACATTTTTAAACAGAATTCGTATTTTATTGAAATTCATCCCCTAAGGGGGTGAAAAAGGGGTAGAAAGTTATTTTGGGGTGACTTGCTTCGAAGTTGATATACTCTTTAGTGCTTGCTTTTGATTACATTACATTTTATTTTGACACATGTTTAAAAACTTAATCCTATTTTATGCAAAAAAAGGTTGAACTGACATGAAAGCTTGGTGCAATGCAAATATCCAAATCGCTGAGTCTAAAAATTCAATTTTTGGTACAGAGTTTCCTTATGAGGTGCAGTAAGAAAGGATTTCCCGAAAATCGACCCCCGATGGGAAGAAGTAGCGGGATTAGCGGGAAACTAATTCTACGCGTACGAAGTCGCGGGCGTCCTCTAGTTTATTATAAAAAAACATTTTTAACAAAACAGATTTTTTATTACGTTAATTATGGTTTTGTACTATGTTCAGATTTTACTCCGCATACGTTATATAACTGTCTCTCTGCCTCACGTGCTTTATACGAGTGCGCGGGACTTTAGTTGGCTGTTAAAACCCTAGGTATATCGTTTAATTAAAAAGAGACTTACTGAGAATAACGTCAATATAAACGTAATGTGTGCAAAATAATTCCGTGTTTTGCCTTCATGCATGAGCTGTCCACGAACTGGTCAATGTCCACTTGTCCAGTCCACACAGCTTCCCAGTCAGTCGAAACGCTTTCGGCGATTAATTATTGCACGTCTTAATACATACATAACATCGTAGGTTCCAGTGATAATTTGGCTTTAAATGTAAAAACTATCGTTTTCTAACATATTACATAACATAAATAGCAAATGTATTCATTTATTCCAGGGCATCTGGAGTCCCTTTTGAGGGAATCTAGCAATGGTGGACTACTACAGGGTTTTGGGTGTTACTCGGGTCGCCACAGAGACTGAAATAAAAAAAGCGTAAGTACAATTTAGTCATATGCTCGTTTAAACAATATAAGGGACAATATCACAGTAAATGTATAATAAAGAATACTAGAATAAATGCAAAATAAAAGAATGCAGATAGAATAAATTGTAGTGGAGAGTGGGTCAACATCAGGAAACTTAACGGCACAGTACTTAACTATACCACAGAATACAAAAGTAGTAGAATGTCTTTGGCGACTAAAGCCGTTAACTTTATTTATTTATATTACAGGTACAGGAAATTAGCCCTAAAATGGCATCCCGATAAAAACCCTGACAACGCAGACGAGGCCAACCGAAGGTTTAAAGAAATATCCGAGGCCTATGAAGTTTTGTCAGACGGTGAGCAGTACATCAATATGTTTATTTTGCGAAGTTAATACTTTTAACGTCTATGTCTATATTGTTTTTTAATAACGGACTGAGTCACAGTAGGTCATGTTTATGCTTATAATTTTTTATCCATATTAATTAGAAATTTATTCAGTGCGTAAGAAGGTGACGAACTGCGGGTTAAAAGGTACTTTTAAGTATAGAATGTGGTATTGTTAAAGAAATGTTTTGTTGTTGAGTAGAAAACAAGCGAAAAATGTATGATGCGCGGGGATCCAGTCATCACAGTCACAGATACCAAAGCAAGAACGGAGTCAATGGGCATCGGCACTTTAGCTTCAGGGGTTTCTTTGGAGACACGCCATTTCATCGTTTCTTTGGTAGTTGACCTGTCTTTCAGGACTGGGTTTGTGATTATCGTAGACCGTCGTGTTAATCGGTTATGAATATTATCATTTAAGATTATTTTGTTTACGACTGTTTATATTTCTCAAAGTCAATGTTTATTAATAAAATAAATTTACTAAATTATGTCAAGCCAGTTCTGTGTGATAATATTCATAAATTTTAACACCGTATTTAAAATAACCATAACCTCTGTACTAAAAGTAGAAATCAATGTTTTTAAGTGAGAGATAACAAACTTGTTTTTGTTTGATTTCTTAACAATTTTCTAATAAAAGAACCAGTATTAACGAATTTATATTTGATTGTGCGAGTTGTTGATTTAATTAAAATTTGGTGTTGTCTATATAGCATGTTTCGCAAATATTTTAAACATTTTTTGTTAAATACACCCATACCTATACTTTAGCGTGTGGCTTTTACAATTCAAAAACTCAACAAAGTGCATGTTAGACCAGCACAATGCAGGGTCGGGTCCCGCAGTTATCAACATCATTCATTAGGATTTCTTTACAAAATAGTTTTAAAACAGTATGTGTTTACTACCTACTAGCTACCCTATAACTTAAACGGAGCCTATATATTTACTTCTTTTTTTCAGATTAGAATAAATAACTGTTATTTTGGTCTCTTTTTCGCTATTAACAAACTCTGAATTTTAAATAAAATTTGTATTTTCTACAAGTAGGTAATTAATAAGTACCTGGAAAACCGAGCGTCGCTCGGGTTGAAACCGAAATTTCCCCAAGATGATATCTTGACATAGGTATCGATTTTTCGCCCCCGGGCCCCTCGGTAAACCGCTATGATTCAAATATCATCGAAATAGGTAAAGGCCGTGTCCGAGATTCAGATTATATATATACTAAAATATTCAGCTACTTCTGGGTTCGACCATACTTTGTGAATAAACTTCTTATAGTAGTATTTTATTGATTTATTATGGAATTATTTTATTCTTCATAAGAATAATAATGGTCTAATTTGCACAGTTTTTCATTACGAATACCTACAGTTGACTGACCATTTGTGGCGGCTCGCTCGTGGTTAGTTATCAGTGATACGGTGTTAGTTCATTCAAATAAGAAAATAAACACTACAGTGCGATTGCTTTTAGAAGTGGCTTCGGGTTTGTAATTGTCTCTCACTCGCTCTCATATAATCATATTAAGAGCGAGTGAGAGAGAATACAAACCAGAAGCACCTTCTGAGTGCTCACAGACTGTACATTTGTTTAGAGAAACTATATAGGCATTTTCTTGGAGGTGCATCTGCACGCTTTAAGGTTTTTATTCAAACAGTGACTGTGCACCCTCCTGCCGGCGTCTATGGAAGCAACGCATTAAAAGCTCGAACCGAAACATCTATTGCTATAGTATCACAATACGATTCTGCTGAATTTTATTAATTTTACGAATCCGCATCATGCCATGCGTTGTATTGTATGCAATTGATCCGATACTTGGTTATCCGTCAGTTTTCTCTTACATTTAACAAGACTATATGTAGTAGACGAAAATATTCCTGTTCCAGGTTTTGTTTGACCATTATTTATTTGATGTAGTCTTTTTCTTTTAACGGTTTGTTGATTTGTTACTAATCATGTTCTCTCTAATTAATTACCCATTAGTTCGAGCTTACTTCTTCCACTCTTTCTTAAAATAAAGATACACTTGCATATAAGGCAATACATCGTTAAGAAAAACCGGGCACGATAAACCTGTCCAATACTTTTCTATTTGTTAAAAGTTTCTTTTTAAAACTGGTTATAATATGTTTACAGAAAGGAAAAGGCGGGTGTATGATCAATATGGAAAAGAAGGCCTGAATAATAACTCCAGAAACCGTCGAGCTGCTGCTGATGATGACTTTGAATACGGTTACGGAAATTTCCCATTTACATTCCGAGATCCAGAGGATGTCTTCAGAGAATTCTTCGGTGGGTCCCCATTCCGCGATCTGTTTGCTGGTAAGTACTATAAATATTACATGCACGCTGTTGACAGAAAGTGGCCAGGACGGCTAGCACATCTCGTATTTTCTCGCTTATTAGAGAGGGCTTTCCGAGCGACAAACAAAACAAGTAGGGGGAAAATGTGCTAGCTGCTCTGACGGAATACGTTGAATTGAAAATTTTACAAAAAAAAAAAAATCGCTAAAAATACATTTGTGTATGAATTAACCGTTACATAGGTTTAATCGGTTTAACTACATAGGTTAGACCTGTCACCGTTAAAAATACTGAGGCGTAAAGAACTTTTTTACTAAATGATGGTACCGCCACAATTAAGTTTACATAAGTTTCAATTTAGAAATGGTTCGTGCTTTTGCTGTTGACGCTTAAATCGAATTGTTCCTCAATTTGTATGCCGACAAAGCTGACGGTGACAGAGCCAAATTTTGCTAAAACTTTTTTCGTCGTAACGGCTTTCTCCAGAAACCGAAGCAAACTTATTATCGCCATTGTTCGTTTTACCATCGACGAACTAGTTTTACAGATAAAAAAATGTTTTCTGCAAGAAAGTAAAAATAATTTGAATATGAATTCTCGGTTTCGCTTATTTTATCGGAATCGTGTTTTTTGGGTCAATCAACATTTTAGTGTAGGTATCTCGTTGCCATGGTCCGTTGGGTCACCTTTGAAACTATTATTTCAAAGGATAGGTATCAGTCCTCTAAAAATCTATGATGTTGGCAATTACGAACCCATTTTTTTATGAGTTTCTCGTGAGTGTGCTAAAAGCAAGAAGCTCGATCACTGTTGTCTCCTGGGTTACGGGACTTACGGGACAGAACAACAACAACAAAAAGTTAATCAACCCTTTTACCAAATGCAATGCGGCATGTATTTGGCACTTTTTCTCCATGAACTTTATTTTTAAATGAATCAAGTTAAAAATCTTCTATTTAAAATCTACTAATTACTATAACATAACTGGTATTTTCGATTTCAATAATGGGGTGTGAAACCCTAATCGTGATTTTTTTTAGAAGTACATTAATATTTTACACGTGATGAGCTCGGGCGGATCACTAGTGATTGAATTAAAGTTATTCATCCTTAACTGACAGGGTATTATGGTTGTTTTCAGAAATAAATGGTCACGGGCGAGGACGGGTGCACGGGAGGCGCCACCACGCGGGGACCTCGCTGGCGTCGTCGCTGTTCAGCCCGTTCGGGTTCGGGCTGGGGCTGGACGACGTGTTCGCGCGCGCCGCGCACCCGAACCCGAACGCCTACACCACGTTCTCGTCGTTCAACAGCTCGCACGGCGGCGGCAGCACCAACATGCGCAGCACTACCACCACCACCAGGGTCGTCAACGGGAAAAAAATCACTACCAAGAAGTAAGCTTGTCGCACTTTTGTATGGTAGCTCGTCTAACATCAGACTATACTTAGTGACATTCTTATTTGATAAAAATAGACTGGCAGTCCTCGAGTCATTCTTTTTTTGTAAAAGTAATCAGAAAATGTTTTAATACCCTTGTTTCATTATTGTTGTCATATTTACACAATTTAACAGTTTATTTACAATTAAAAGGTATATTATTGAAATAAACCATACAACGGTCGGTTTACTTTATCTATTTCAAAATATGACTTTAGCCCGTCGGTTTATAATAGTACTAGTTAAACACTGCTGTAGGGTTTTAAAGCATAGTGAATCCGAACGAACTTACAGCCCATCTGATGGTAGGTGGGCTTAAGAGGCCTGACATTTGCAATGGCCGTATTCATAAACTAATCTAGGCTGAGATGCCCGTCTCAAAACACGTTAAATCCATGTCATGGATAAATGTAATGTTGTTGTCCCATTGGCACCTAAGCTCAGATCAGCTAATAACACGGCCGTTACATTGCAAATGTGTTTCAAACCCTGAGCACTTAGATGTGAAAGATGCGCATTTTAGTGGAGAGCCGTGAGGCGTAAAAATTGTAAAACTTAGGAATCCAGGGGAAGTCAAAAATCTAAAAATATATTTTGAAATGTGTTTTTAACAATGTATATAATAAATTAAAAAAAATTTACCCTCAATTAATTTTTAAAAAATTTGTATAGATAGATAAAATTGTAAATTCTAATTGATATATCAACGCACAGCCCAAACCGCTGGACCTAGATACTTGAAATTTTGCACATAGATACCTTACACAGTGTAGAGATCCACTAACAAAGGTTTTTTGGAAATTCCGCCCCTAACGGTGTAAAAAAGGGGATAATTTTTTTTATGAAATTCCGTCAGTTTTGAAGTTAGATTCTATAAGTTTTGTGTTTAGATCGACGGTTAAAAAGTTATTTATACGTATATAGCGTTTCCGATAATTTCATTTCCGAAGGGATGGATAGGGGTAAAACTGACTGACTGATCGATCGACGCACTGCCTAAACCTAGGACTGCGACGGCTGGACGGATGTGGATGAGATTTAGAATAGAGATAGCTTATACCCTTGACTAACACAGGAAAAACCCGGAAAATTTAAAAGATCCCGAGGGAATAACGATACCTAATATGTTTGATGTTTTTTGAAAATGACATCATGAGTGTTATTTCCTTAGATTAGCGTGACGCAGATTTAGAAAACGATGTCGAAATTGGAATAGCCGCTATCTTGAATACCAAATTTAACATTATTTTTGAAGTCTGCGTCCCAAAATCTAATAGCATAAAAAAGTATATATTTAATATTATCTTGTCTTTCTCAGGGTTACAGAAAACGGGCGGGAGACGGTCACATCCTACGAAAACGGTGTCCTGAAATCAAAGACTGTCAATGGTGTACCTCAATCACTAACCTACAGTTAAATATTAAATATAACATTGTAACCAAACTTGATCCAAATAACAACTATACTCATGACGTTAAGCGATTTTCTTGTTCCATCTTATAGTTTTGAATTAAATAATTATTGTTTGGACGTAAAATTGCAGTGATGAAACTGAATACATAAAACTTGAATTGTCAAGATTAGGTGTCCAAGCAACTTCAAGTAACATTAACGAACTTTTGATTGGGAGTTATAAAAATAAAGCAAAAAAAAAAGTTTTAGCTTAGTTATGGTTATGAGTTATAAACATCACATTTCACATGAAACGATATTCGCAAAAACAAAGAAAGTTTAGGTGCATGAAAAACAAGTGCTCACCCATCCCACGAAACTTTACACAGATGGCCACAAATTGAACCACTTTATATAATGAAAAACTACAGTTTTAGTCACATTGTTCTATTCTAAAGTTTCGTGAGCGAGGGGGCTGTCGTAGCAGTATAATGTCGAAATTATAAATTAGGTAACATGTAGACATTTATCCTATTTTCTATGAAAGTTGTATGGAGACCTAACCTTGTTCTTCCGCTTCAGAGTCGCCAGGACACTTGCGTATTTTCGTTTTAATTTTAAAAATCTCTTAGGATAAATGCCAATTTGAAGAAAATGCCTTGAGCCATGAGGGATATTGGTTTTAAAAAGATAGGTTATTTTTTTGACATGCTTTTGCTGCCAACTGTACTTTTTCTTGTACAGTCTCTTACTACTTATCAAGACCGAAATAAAGAGTCGTCCCAACTCGGTGGGTCTTAAGACTAGAGTATATATATATACATATATATAGCGGAGATCCTGTTGCCTCCTTCCAACTCCATTATCAGGTCAGCTCTAAGGTACCATAATATTCAACCGTCCTCGGGTTTACGGGTGTATTCCAAATTGCCAACGCAAATAGCCCAGTCTATTAATGGAACCGGTTCAAAATTTACTTGTTAGATTTGACCCAAAGACAAATACGTGAAATAAGTAACTTAAAAAATATTAATGATACGATTTTACATAATTTCAAAACTTATTTGTACACTTGTTGCCAATTGTACTTGTAATACCAATGATGAACTCGATGAAACTACTATTAGCCATTGAGCTGTTCCTACGGCCCCCGTCCGTCTGCATAATCATGCCAGCTTGATGGTACCATATAGGATTGCCATCAGAATTACATAAGGGTATTATTTAAATTTGTATGTATTTTTTGGTAGATTTATAATATCCGACGACCACCATTATCCCTTTCATTATATTTAAATGACAAGTTTCACTTCACTAGATAACAAAACGGCGACGGCGGCGTCCTGGCGACCCTTTATGTCGATTACATGGAACCATTTTAAGAGTCCTTTTTTTTAAATTAGCTTAGATCCTGACCAACATTACAACTGAGGAGCATGTGTTTTTTGTTTAAATAATATGTAATTGTTCAGTTACTTTGGCACCGACTAGTGTTTAATGCTAGCGTGATCGTCTGGTCTTGAGTAATCTAACACGCTCATATCACGTTTGTGTTCTGTAACTCGCACTTTGCTGATCGTGACGTGATTTTGTAATTAATTATATAATAATATAAATACTATTAAACAATTATTGGGTGTCCCTTGCAATGAAGATACCCTGACGGCTGCCAATGTTTAATTTTAGCTTAGTAGTTTATAGTTATTTAATCATTTATTTCTGCAAGGTTCATGTATAAAGAAAACGTAATATAATATGCTTTAAGGGTATGTAAATATTGATACCCTTTTGCACTTAGAAAATTCGGGTATTCAAATAATTTGTTATAAAAAAAATATAACAAAAAAAGTGTATTTGGTAAAAGTGCGCACTAGGGTATTGATATGCCTGTCTTATTAAAATCTTAATTAAAGTTAATTTACATTTTTAAACAAATTTTGTACTGTCACAATTAATAGTAAAATGGCTTATTTATAAGTCCCGACCTTATTGTGACTTGCTTGTATTTTAACATTTATTATTTGTATTTGTAGTAGTGAGATAACGAGTAGATTATGACATCAGCGTCGAACATTAATGAAAAAGCTTTAATAAAATCGATGTGCAGTCTCACAGTCGCTGGCCGGGCCGCCAGTCGCCCGCAGCGCCGCGCCGGCGCCTCGCGACGCGTGAGCGCGTGCGTCGCTACTAACTCGTTAGTTAGTGTTGATGTTTTATCGCATCCAGTAACCAAGTTTTTCTATTGGACAAATGCATTTAATAGAAAAAAAGCAGACAATCCTTAAGAACGTAGAGAGCCTCATCTTTAAATTTACCATTCCTTAAATTTCTGTATTGTATATGTATTATGTTCAAGCCAAAAATGAACGCTTTTAAGTTAAATTATTTTTGCGAAGTGTCGTCATCGGCACCCTGATGCCTCATGGACTGATCGATGAAAGGGCAAAGGAGTTTTATAGTGTATGTATCGTTTTGAAATGAGAAGAACAGCAAAAGCCTTGTTAAGAATGTAAAAAGGATTACAAACGATTTTTCTATGATTAGGGCTTGCCTCTCGTTAAGAGATCATTTTCTTCTGAATCACGCACGAGTGTTAGACCAAGGAATGAGGGAGACCCGGGTTTATTTTCTATAGCTGCCACCTTATCCCATTTCAATTTGAAGAAATTGACATATAAGAAGGCATGACCTTTTTTCCACAGGGGGAAGTGTGCACGGTCGCAAACCCTTATTATATAGACTAGCCCTGTACTTAACATAATTTTCGTGTTTTTGATTTCTAAATATAATAGGAATATAGCTTAGATGAATACTTTCAAATAGTAAGGATAGTCAGCAAAAAAATGTCAGCGCTTTGCTATGGATGTCCGCTTCTTTCTCTAGTAGTGCCATTTTGATTAATCCTGTTAATCGAGACCCAAGAGCTAGGATTATAATTGTAAATATGGTTAAAGTCTCATTAGTATAAACAGACTTTAAAATGATCTCGTTTCTCATTAAAATTGTCAACGACTATTTGAGCACTACGAGGGAAATGAATAAATAAAAATACTTTAATACTACAATGTGATTTATTAATTTGATTCAGTTGTTATTTTTGTAAGATTGTCCCCTATCTTAAGTTACTAATTAGCTTCGACTGTCTTCGTTTAACTAAGAAACACGGTTAGAAGGGAGAGAGAGTGTGATAGCAATAGATGCCCGTGCCCGTGAGACCCGTGATATAACTATATTCAACTGTATTCAGCTATACTCAACTTTTCTAAGTACAATCACTAAATCTTATACATATATCGAGATTTTCCAGACTCGAGATTGGTGAAATCACTGAGGAACCGCAGTGGACCGCCATTTATAAAAAAATAAAAGGAATAGAGGCCCAGGGTTTTTGTTTTACTTTTAATTTACACCCATTGTTATCGTATTGTCAACCTTGATAGCTCTTAATAACTTGTCAGTAATATACGGGCTCAACATAGTTATATCTTATCTATTCAGTTCACTATTTAAAAACAAATCAATACACCATTATATGGGAAAAGAATCACCGTTATTGTTATTTCTTGTTAATTTTAACTTAATTTTTTAGGAAGCTTGCTAAGTCAAAGTTGGGAAAAAAAGTACCGAGTTACTAGTTTCTACTATTAATAAAATTCTGGCTTACTTGACGGTAGTTCGTGAAACTGGCAGTGGCTGACTATCGAAGATAATGACCACGAGAAAGCTGAACATTCTCCATAGCACTTCTAAGGATGAAGATTCCATGAGCCAACGTGATGCTGCGATTTTTTTTAATTTTTCCCAACCGTACATTTGCCGAACTTTAAAACAGATAGGTCTGGAATGCAGCAAGAAGGTGAGAACAAGAGAGGAATACACTGATCAGCAAAAATCAACTAATCATGAGACTATGTCGCTGGATGACCCAAGTTACAAAGGAAAATCATTTATTTTGGTCGATGAAAGTTATTTTCCTCTTAGCAAAAACCATATTCCTGGAAATGACTGATACTATACTAGCATTAGCTCTACTACGCCTGAAGATGTAAAACACAAATATAAACACAAGTTTGAGCAAAAAGTTGCAAAGCCGCTATTTCGGAAAAGGGTATTTCGAAACTGTCTTAAACCGAAATATTTAGCGAATAATAAAAAATTGTATGAGAACGAATGTTAGAAAGAAATTGGTGCCATTGGTCTTTTGGCTAGACAAAGCATCGTCGCATTATGCCAAAAAGCGTAACCCCCACAATGTCTCCCGATTGAAGATTTTTTGGTAATTTGATTGAATATTAGTGTACAAAAACAATTGGAGAGCTGAAATTTAAATTTGAGCTGATAAAACGAACCAAAACTTGTGTTCGGTAAATGAACCTGAACGCCGTCCAACGGTTTTGTTCCAACATTACCTCAAAGCGTCGTCACACCGCCGACCAAGGGCCTTATTCAAATGTTCATTTACAGTTTTGTGAATCTTGTATAGGTATATTACATAATAATAACAGACTTTAAAATCAAATGAGATCTTTTTTTTTTTACATTTGAGAATTACTCTCATTTTTTTGTTATGACTAGACAAGAGTTTTTTCATCACACTTGCTCGTAAATGGTGTTATTCCATGCCTGTATACAGAAGGACAATGGCCTAAATTGTTCCCGCGGGAATTATGGCGAGTTTGTCATCCCTAGGGAGTAATGACTTTCTTTTTAAAATTTGCAACTTTCGTACATCATTTCTGACTAAGGAGGTTTAATTTTCAGCCAAAAATTAAATCGATTTCTAATTTCATCTTTAAAAATTAGCTATAGACTAACTTACATTACACAAAACCTATACGCTTCATTAAACTTCATTATTTTTATACCTATTTCAAGTTTATATCAACATTTATCATTAATTTTTGTAATTATACATTTTTATCAAATTGGCTAAATCTGGCTCGAATCCAGGTCGAAACTAAACGCAGTTATTATCTGTGGTAGAGGTCACAAAAAAATATCGTTTCCATTTACGTTCCCGTTCGTCAAAAGTTATTTCTTTATATTTTGCAGAGAAAGTGTTTTCTCTTTGTTTTTTTTTCCTCGCAAATGTGATGAAAACCATTGTGTGTATCACAGGCAGTAAGAGGATCACTAGCTCGAGTCATTAAAAGCCCTCCGCCTTCGGCGTCGGGCTTCTAACACTCTCGATAGTAATTCCCCTCATACTACCCTTGATGCACAATGTACTATTGTGGCACGAACAAAATTGTCCTAGGGACTTCCGAACGATATTAGTTTTTCGATAAATTGTAGGTACTTATGACAGATACCTAACGTATATCAATGTCAATGAACATGCAGCTTGCATAACTTTTATGCAGTAGGTATTAAGTTTTTGTGTAAGAAACACGTTATTTATAATTTAAACTTAATTTAAAAATAATGATGTTTATTTGAATTTTAAAATCTCGAAAATGTATGACTGTAATCCCACATTAGTTGAAACATGAAACTGACATTTCAAGCTCGCCGCAAGCAACGCCGCGGGAAAATCATAGTAATTTTTAAACAATTAAAAGTTCTTCGTTGTAGTCGCTCAACTATCTTAATAGAGATACTTTATTGCCACCCTTGAAATCGGTACCGTTGAGGAATTCCGGTGGTCATCTGTGGTCTTGATCATCAGTTCCGCTTCGGCAAATGATACTTTCTGAATGCAAAAGCAGGACTTGGCACTAAAAATACTAAAATAGCTATATGTTTGCCTACAATATTTGAGGAATTCCCTTAATTCCTCACCGATCCCCTCATCAGATCCTGGTTTCGTCATCAGGGCACCACCCTTGGGATATCTCCTCCCCAACATAAACAACGAAGTCATCCGCGAAGACAAAAAAACAGATATATATATATATATATATATTATAATATATATAAGGTCGAATTGAAACTCGTTTTTTTTAAGTCGTTTACAAACGATATTGTTTTTACTGCCTAGAATAGAAGCGCAAGATGGCGCTAGGTCCAAAGAAATCGTAGCAGGCGGAGGGAGTATATTGTGTCATAGTTGTTTGTAAAATACCTTTTTTTAAATATACAGAGGCTGTTTAAGTTTCTGCTACTGCACAGGTCCATTGACATAGTTCTTTTTTCTAATTATTTTCTTCCCTAGGGTTGACGTGCATAACCCCGCTTCTAAGATACCTTCAGATTATGAAACCTAAACCTGAAAACAATATTGCTGATTGTTTAATGACCAATAAACTTATACTTACAGAATCACTTTCCTCCCTAATAATGGATATTCCTTTATGGGGATATGAAAATCCATATTTTTCGAACAGGGAAGATGAAAAAGAAATTTCAGACAACTAAAAGAAGAGGGTTTTAAGTTTTAGCTGTCTCAAATTTCCAAAAATAGGTAACAGTTATTGTGGCAATAAATGTATTTTTATTTTACAAGCGAAGAAGGTGCGAATTATACGACACGGGGATTTTGGAGACGATTTCACTTCTTTTCTGGATGACCGTAAATATGTTGTCTCGGTTCGTATAGTTATCATTGGCCACAGGAACATCGTCTAAGCCGTGTGAGAAAGTCCTCGAATTTTTCATTTCAAGAACGTGCCGTAGCTTTGCTATTGTTGCTGCTTGCTCGTCCCGTTCCATCTCGTTTATCAATATCGGCAAATTTAGCGCACACACCCACAAGTAAATCATTCCCACTGAAAAATAACGAAATAGATAAGATAACAAATATATACTCGTAGGTACGTAATTAAGACATAAAATTATGATGCCTAAAACGTTATTCCCCTAGATAAATGTATGTGAACCAAATATGAACACAGCAATATTTGAGAATAACAATCGGTAGCCACGTTTACATATACCTATTTTACCTAATGCCTATATAATTAAGTTTAAGCCGGAATTCCACACTGGCGGTGACGCTACACATGCACGCAGGGGTGTAAATTGGCTTTGTATCAAAATAGGGAATGCATGATTTTTTTCATAGCTTCAATAGCTGATTCATGTAACAAACAGTTGAGATTTTTTTTAAGCTATACATATGTTAAAATAATCAAGATATAAGACAACAAAGATTATTTGTATATCTTGACTGATTTTAATTTTAATTTAACTTTTGGTGATCTTTTTGACGGTATTATCATATTTTGTTAAGAAATGTATTAAATATATTCCCTATTCGGTTTTGCTAGAAAGAGATAGGAACAAATCTTTGTTGGCTTATATCTTGGTTATTTTAATAGCTATTCAATTTTTTTTCTCACCTGTTCGCTTTCATTGAAGGTGTTAAAAAAAAAACTTAATCTCTGTCCGTCCTGAGCCGTCTAATCGCTGTCTAATAACAGCAGGTAATCCGTCTAATAGCAGTTTTAAATCATCCGTATTTCGTGGCCTATTTTAATTTTACTTTTGGTCTTCTCTTTTGTGGTTTTTTGATATTTTGTTACAAAATGCGATTTAAAAAATACATGTAAACCCCCTTGCAAAGAAAACGGGCACTTTCGTTTTTTCCAACTATACTTTAATTATACTATAAGTAACTAAATAAGATTTTACGGTACAAAATGAAATAGTTATTTGTTCAACAAGAGAGCAAAGTTGGTTTTTGCTGCGAGTGATGATTTTGAATCCCGAGTAAGCGAAGGATTCTATTATTGAATCACGAGCGTAGCGAGTAGGGAATGCAATTAACCTATTAAATGTAGCATCGGTTAATTTACCGGTTAAGACGAAATTTATCGATTAACCGATTAATAACCGGTTATTAACCGATTGAATTTTTTGCTTAAAAATAATGGTTTCTTTTAGGTTATTTAACATGAAAACTTGTGAACAAAGACGTGTAAATAAAACAGACGTATTTAATATGTGAAAACGCTTTAATTAGTGATATAATTATTTCTTAAATGTTAGATTAGAGATCAGTATTTAGACCACCAGTATACTAGTTTCATTTCTACACATTTAGGACATTCAGTATCTTAAAAATTCAACATCAGTATAATAGAATGTTACTTATGGAGTTGTATAATATATAAAATAGTTTTCCTCGTAATATCTAAATAAAATTATCTGCTTTCCGACTTTCAGTTGATTTCAAGAAGTGGTACCAAACTCTACTCTTTCTGCTCTTAGACTCTTTGAAATTCTCCATATTAAACACCACATTCTGTAACAAACATTGAAAAGGAAAATAAACTTGGATTCTCATAGGCTAAGTAAAAAAATATTTTATCGAGTAAAGAAACTCAACTCAATAGTTACATTAGAGACATTATTATAACTTAACTTACCCTTAATATACATAACTTGTAAGAGTTGAATGCAATCCACCCAAGTTCGAAAATCACACGCTTGTAAAAAGTCAATTTCATAACAAAAAGTCATCAAAATAACACGCGCTTAACTGCTTATGTAACCACTAACCACTACGAAACCAACAAACTAACACTCCAGGTACGCGTCTATTTGCATCAAGTGTGAAGGGTACACTAGCTATACCTCTGACGTTATCATCTGAGCTCTGGGGCCATAAAAACCCTTTTGCGAACATCTCGCTCGCTCTAGGGAGGTTAGCAGATCTCTCGCTCGCACTTTGCCGCGACAGCGAGCGATTATTTTATGGTCCCAGAACTCAGATGATAACGTCCGAGGCATAGCGTCAAAATTATAACGGTGTTTTAGAAAGAGACCATTAATCAGTTAGCCTTGTTTTTGTAGCGCGTAGAGCATTCTCTCTTTCACTCATAAACGTGTAACCGGCCGGTGCAGTGCAGTGCAGTGCAACATATCTTCTTTTGTTAGAAACAAAATAATAAAAGCGACACCAACGTTATTGGTTTCATTTGTGAAAATCTTATTAATTTTACAGCTCACTAAGACTTCAGCTCAATAACGACACGATCGCATATATGCATCAATCACAAGCATTTTTGCAAAATACTAATAAAATAAAAAGTGGAAAAAATTTACATGAAACAGATAAAACCTGTCACTCAACTTGATAATGCCGTAGTGCAAACACAACTTTATACAGCTTTATGTAGTCTGTGGCTTTAAAAAAAACCTAACTAGGCCTTGTCAAATGCGTTCTGAAACTGCCCCCGCGGTTTATGTCACGAAATTAAAGATTGTTAAAACGATAACAAAATTATGTAGATACTTATAATATAAACTTCTTATTTTTCATTAATTTTGTCTTCAAAACATTAAATAAAAAAAATGATTGTACCTACTGTATAAAATAGTTATAATAAACACATTTCAAACTTTAACAGATAGTTTTATTTGCAATTTTACGGTTATGTGTGCATCCGAACGTGCGTTTCTTTTTGGGCCTACTATGTGTGGAATTTGAAAATCGAACTTCGAATCAAGTTGTTTCTATCTCTCGCTTTTTTCCTATCGAAGTGAAAGTGACAGAACAAAGTGAAGTTCAATTTTTTCGAATGTTGTGAGTAGCCCCAGCACTGCTCACGGCATTTAAAAATAATAATTAAAAAGTTACTTTACCTCTCGCTCGCAGCAAAATTGAATTTTGCTCACTGTTTTTAAGCAGCAAAACTTGCTTGTTTGAGCTGCTGAGGTGAAAAGTATTTGAAGAGTATTTTTTATGAAGAAAAAAAATGATTATATAAAAATAATTTGTTTGTTTTATGCTGTAGAATAAAGTATAATTTAGCTACAGTAGGTTTAAACTACATGAAGAAAAAAAACAAGTGCCCGTTTTTTTGCAACCGGGTTCATATTCCCTATTATGTAGATAGTCCCCTGACTGCGCCCCTAATACTCCTAGAGCGGCACACGCACGAAATGACGTCAGTGAAATAATGTAGAGCACTGCTTTTTTTATATACTGTAAGGTGTAGAGTGTGCGTGCGTATAGTGTGCCGCTGTGGAGTTAAATATTAATTATTAAAGTTATTAATTATTGAAAAAAAAATTGTTTTGTTACTTTTAGGTGAGGGTTAGGTTGTCCGTTATACTATAGTACGCAATTTATGGACGAGCCATAGGAATAGAGCCATATCTAAGCCAAACGAAGATTAGGCTCTCTACTGCACAGATCATTCATGAATTGTCCATTTCGCCGATTCGGATATAGGTAGCAATTGCGAGGAAATAAAACAACTCCCGCTTTGTACCCTAGTGAACTCTAGCGAAAATGGCAATTTTTAAGTTCTGTATAATTATCATAAACGGTCCCCTAAATTTTTAAATCTAAAATGAATTACATACACAGTACAAATGGTTTTTAATAGCTATATACAAATATATACCTGCCACATGATGATGAGTAAAAAAATATTTTGGCCTTTGCTTTATACCGTGCCGTGCATCGAACCGTCGACTGCGCACTCCAAGCCCTCGAACATCGGCGCGCGCGATCCATGGTCCCAAGTTCGAGAGTCTGGAGCTCGCAGTCGATATGCGACTTAAAATGTACGGGAGATAGCCTCATATATTTTTTTTATTGGCATCTAGATGATCTAGGAATTTTCCGAGTGAACGGGAGGATGTGTTCGGTGTCCGGCGTGTTCTTAGGACACACTGTTACTAGTTGTGGTGTTAAGGACGACGATAAAGAAGTCAAGTTTATTTATAAGCAGTGTGCTTCTAAGAATATGCACCATATGTGCACTATTAATTATTTAAAAAAAAATGTTTTTAGGTGTAGGTATTTTACCTACATTGGTACGTGGTCCAATTCGAGGGTTATAGATATCATTATAAAATCTTCAAATCTGTGATTGGATTTAAATATATGTTAAAGGTAAATAATTATCATTAATAAAATAAATGCACACACATATGTTATGTGTATATTATATACACCGTGTTTTTTTTGATTTACGATAACTTCGGCATATTACTAGGTATATCTAAAGAAACTAATTGGTAGATTAGATTTTTAAATATTACAAAAAAAATTTTTTTTTCAGTTTAGAACAAAATAATGAAATCTTTTATCTTTGGTCATTCTAAAAGGGCCTTTAGAGTTACCTAGCTAATAATCAGTGTCAAATACGTCTATGTTGGCGTGACATACACACACAAGTAAAGATAACACTTGACAGGTACATTCACTTTAGATTGACGCGTATACAAACCTAACAATTGGAAACTCTTTACTCATACATATTAAAAGAAAATTGTTGTTATCAATTAAGAGAGCCTTTTACACTAGTTTAACGTGATTAACTGATTAAATTTAAAAATTAAATATCTTTAAAACCGTTAGACTTATCATTTGTCTGTCTTCGGGAAATTAACTTTGTTTGACCTAAAGAACGTTCCCTTAAAGTTATCGTAAATCAAAAAAAACACGGTGTATAGTAAGTTAATCATGTGTTCATGTAGGTATCTAAGTGTCACGTGTGTATGATTTAGTAATTTAGTAAGTTAGTGGAAGTGTTTTAATACTGACAAAGCAAGAACCCGCCGGCGACACTGGAGCCGATGAGCAGGCCGATGTCCATCGAGTTCTGCTTCAGGACCAGCAGCCCTGTGGCCACCAGCACCGACAGCATCGCGAGCCGCATCAGCTCCGCCAGGATGTACCCGATCATAAGCATATTATTGCACTGCGGATGGAAATCGGAAGCAAAAAACAAGTACCTATGTCAACTAACGTAATCCCTCTCGCTACTGACTAAGTAATGGCGTTAAATAATATCGGAGCGAAGAAATTAAAGATTTAAGTATTCAGTTTTTGGTACTAAATGTACGCCCAGGTATGAATATTTAATTATCTCGGGGCCGATGCACTTTAGAGTATTACTTTACATAACAAAATATGTTTATTTTGAATAATTCTATCTTAATTTACCACTTTTGCGAATGGCCGCTCACCTTGAAAATGTATGACTTTTACAAAATGACAACACTTTTACCCAAACCCCTTTGTAATTTATGCGTTGCTCATATTCTAATGCCTTGGGGTTCGGGAAGACTCGTGCTGGCGACCTTGGTTGGCGTCTCTACCTTCAAAACGTAATAGCCCCTGTACACATTGGCCCAACGCGTTGGGCCGACTTGCTGGGCCAACAATCGGTTCCCCAAAAGGTCGCCGTTTACACATTGGCGTTGATCATTCAACTTTGGCGCTTTAATGAAAATTGATGTGAAAACTGTTGCAGCCGCGGCAATTTATTTATTCAGTTCGTTTAATTATTACCTAAAAGTAAAATCTCGTTGCTGGTCCACGCCACTATAGTAACGATGTCCGTATACACTACTGTCTTTGCTGACGAATAACAATGTAATGAAGAAGGCACCAACGTGTGAACACTGTTTGCGGAGCGCGCCAACATCCTTTGATGTGTGCACGAAAAACCGATACCCCCCGGTTGGCCGGCCAGCGTTGGTTGCCAACTACGAACAAGCCAACAGCATAGCCAAGTGCCTGATCTAAGCCACATTAGACTTGTGTATTTGCATTTTTATTAAAAAGACAAGTAAATTTCACATTGCAGCCAATGGATCAAGGCATCATCATTATTTTTGTCCCTCTGTAAATGACACAAATATTTATTTATACCTGGATATCTGAGACACTGGATAAATGGAATACCTCTTTAAGTAAGACAAATTTGCAGGTCCCTTCATTTCCCAGTTATACAGGTTTGACTGTATATTTTTTTTGAAATGGGTTTCCAGGTATTTCTCCCAATATTAGTACTTAAAAAAATAACGCTTTGCATATTTTTACAAAACAGGTAATGGTGTAGCTAGTTGGCAAAGTTGCAGCAGTTGACGGTGGTAGTTATACGAGTATGTGTTTTATGTTAATGATTAGCGTAATTTATCAGCTGTTGGTTTTCCTATGATAAATAAATAAATACATGTATATTGTAGGTAAGGTTGGTTGGTATTATAATAAAAGAAGTGTATGGATAACGATGTGCAAATACAATTAATAAATGGTTTACAGGTCAACGAAGCATACCTAAGGAGATAAGATCTTGGTTTCATTGTGTTTTATTTTACAATCAATGCCTTAACTCATACTTAATGTCAAGCAACGGCTTGCTTCTAGCTGCTCCTACTCTACCTATAATGTACTACTATTAGGTCATAGGTTAGAAGTTTATCATCATGATGGTGTTGACGTAGGTACAGGCAAAAAAACTGAATGTTGGATCCCTGGGTTGTTATCTTAGCCACGTAGCTTAGTTAGCCATGAAGTGTACCTAGATCAAGATGGGAGAATAGTTGACTTGAATAGTTAAATTGACATTGCAAAGTGTATTATACGACAAGCACAAAATTATATCGTTAATCTAAATACCCTTGAAATCTTACCGTGTAAGCCCCGTAAATGAACAGCAAACATGTTATTAAGTACAAGCTTGCGACACTCGTACTAAGAGCAGTGAATCTCTCAAAATCTGAAAGTAAAAATCAAGTCATTCTTATTGTAATTGCTCAAAAAATATGAGTTTATGAATACTAGAAAACCTCTAAATTACAGTCGCTGTTACAAGACTTAGAACTTCTTGGCATCCAAAATCCACGCAACGGGCAAAAGCTAATTATAATAAAATAACATACCGATACTCAGTAAATATATTCTACCTATTTTATTTACATTCCTTCTAAATCATCATTATTATCAACGTCTTAGCGCCCTTGACTAAACTTGAACTTTGCGGCTCCAAGCCATCATGTTTTAATTTGGTGTATGGTACATACGAGCGAGCTAGGCTACCTAAAGCTCAAATCTGTTGATCGCAACGCGCAACGCTGCCGTACGCGGTACGACGCAACGTTATGATCATGCATGACGCAGCGTCCTATGTCTGTACTTTGGAGCGATCAGTGGATTTTTTGCAGCCATGAAAGTAGACGTGCATGATGAACATTCTCCAGCGGCAGATAAACTGTGTTCAGTTTTCGCCCGTTGGAACTGTTGTGTAATGTTACGATATTTTTGCCTGTTAATGAATTTTAAAAAAAAAAACAACATGGACATTTTTGCTATGCTTGCGGAAGAAGAGGAATTTATCGTGCTTCGGGACAGAATTAGAAGTAGTCCCAGTAATATGTTTTTATGACGAAAAAGTGAAGGGTGTTACGAAAATTTAAATAAAAAAGCATTTTTGTACTCGTCGATTAAAATCTGTGTATTAAGACTTCATTGAGAATACTGCAACATCACTCTTTTCATCGTTGACACTTCCGAAACAACCGAAATAACTATTTCGATACGCTCAAGACAACTGAAAAAAAATTGAAAATAGAACTTCGTATTTCAATACTACCTATGTGTCCTTGTTTAAGGAGACTCGATCCGATACAAAATTGCCAATCTATGGCGTTTCGGAACGTAGCAGCGTCGCGTCATCTGTCAAAAGTCTATTTAAACCTGCTTCTGTATCCTGGGGCATAAAAAAAATAAAAAAGCTACGGTTTGTGATTGGCTAGTTTTTAGCCAACAGAACAGGCACAGTACTGCAACAATTACGGACGCCGTGGTTTGATACAAATGTCGATGTGGTGGTGATTGTATTAATGACTTAAATTATTAATTTTAATGAACTCGTACAAAAAGTATTGTTCACAATAGTGTCATAATCAAGCTTTTTAATCTCGTACCTTACTTAGGCCACTCAGCAAGCTTCGTGGCCTAAACACGGTACTCAACTAAAAAGCTCTCTATTATAACACGATTATGAAAATAACTATTACATACTTAAGTATTCGATTGTGAAGAATAGTTTATGCGTTCCTTTTGGAATAATTACGGATTAATGCAATTAAATAATATTCAAACACCGTGCCGCAGCGAATGAACGAGTACCTTTAGACATACTTACCCTTATAATTTGTGATGAGTACAGTAAAGGTCACCAATATGTAGATTTAAACCGTCTAATTTTGCCCATGAGGGATATTTTGCCCACTGAGACGAATATAAGTTCAATCGAAAACAAAAATAAAACTAGTTGAATTCAGTTCATTTAGTTCGTTTAAAAGTAGAAAGTAGGTTATTACGTATTATTATGGGAAAACTGTTATTTGCTTTTGTATTTAACTTCTCTCAGTTTCTTGTCAGAGCTTGTCGAAGTGGACCGGGCCAATTTTTGGTGCGGGTACTTGTATTCTTTTATCTGTGGTGCGGGCCAATTTGTATTCAGTACCTAGTTCTGTTCTCCTGCTTGATGGAGAACACGAAGGTAAGTTTCTATGATTACATGCTATAGAAAATAGTTTTTAAATCATTTTCTCGTGTGCATTTTCTGCTGTATATTTTTTTAGAGAAATGAATGAGGTTTCAGAAGACAATAATATAATGTTAGCTGTATAATAATTAAACTTAGTTTCTAAGTTTTTGTTTGTTTGCTGTATTAAACCAGTATGGGAGTCGGCACTGTATGTGCCACGTATTTATGCCTGAGATATTTATTATAAAAAGAGCTGTGGAGACAATTTACGTTAATACTTATTTTTATTTAGCTGTTAACCACAGTTGACAACCTTAAACACTACAAACTGCTTGTATGAAAACAAGTGGAAATTCGCAGGTAAATTTGCCCACTACTTTCAAGACGAATCCACTAGATGCGCGATGTACGCATTAGATGTTATGATAGAACGACCATTTTGGCCTTGAACTTTTATTCCTTCTTAAAAAACGTCATAAAAGCTATAGTTTAGCAGATAATGGGTAGCGGCAAACATGGACGCAAGAGACGCAACCCTTAAAATGAAAAAGCATAGCGAAAAATTATAATTTTTAAAGAAAATCAAGATAATAGTAAAATTCGGGCAAACTTAAGACGGTTTCACGGTACCTTATTTATATGGCAATAAGGTCTATGTGTACATATTTTTGCAACTTTGTGGGCATATTTATTTTTAACCTTGTCTGTACAACGCCGCAGCGTTAAGCGTTGCGATCATCAGGCTTATTAATTAAGAATGCACGCCCTAAACTGTGGTTTGTATGCTCTGACGGAACAACATAAAATCGCCGGTTAATAATTCATGTTTCGTGTTGTAAAGCGAGTGTTTAAGAGAGGAAGTCACCTACCAGGCTGTGGGTCTGCAAAGTGCACCTCTGCGGTTTGCACCTCCTGGCAGCCCCTGCCTGCCGGCTGCTCGCTCCAGCTAAAGCTAAGTAGGTACGCTGTAAATCATATTTCTTACTTGCTGTTATGGTATCTAAGTACTCCTTTGTGTAAATTAGTTTCAGATCGTTGGTCCATAAAATTATATCTTCTTTCAACTTTTCAGGGTGAGTGTAGGCCAGGCAACAAGCAGTCAACCCAGCCAGCGCCTGGACCTGCGCAGTCATCACCGGATATAGACCTCCGTACGGTGTTTTTAATCAACGAAGACGCGCCCCACTACTTAATTTAACGTTGCCTGATTGCGTAAACGTTCGTAAAACTTGGCAAAGTAAGTAGACCGGCGCTTGTTGCTTAAAAACACTTAATATACCTACTTAATAGCAACTTAGGTAGACCAAGACATCGCAGCCTCCCTTTTTAGTGATTGTTTATTATGAAAAATAAATGATAGTAAAAAAAAACCCGCCTTCAAAAATGCTAGAAATAACTTCTTATAAAACGGTAGGTTCATCCTACTGTACTTTTGGTTTAAAATATTGTTGGACGTCGACTTCAGTTGGACTGACCGGTAGGTCGTCTTCTAATAATATGGTAGGTATACCATTTTATAAGAAGTTATTGCTTGCAATTTGTGAAGTCGGGTTTTTGTTTTTGTAAACATTTATATTATTTTATACTTTTTAGTGTTATTATTTATGCTGTTATGTCCCACTCACTTCTCAATTAATGAGAAACTATAGAACATATCAACCTCGCCGCAGGAATTTCATAGTCATATTTAAACCTAAATGTGCTCCCTCATAGTCGCTCAACTATCTCTATACCGTTAAGGAGTTCCAGTGTCCATCTGTGGTCTTCATCATCAGTTCCACTTCAGCATATGTAGTACTTTTCAAAAGCAAATGCACGAATTACACTGAAAAATACCGAAATCGCTATAGGTGTGCCTATAATATTTGAGGAGTTCCCTTCATTTCTCCAAGATCCCACCATCAGATCCTGACGATGATGGTCCCATTGTCAACAGACAATGGCACCAACTAGAAAGTTTACCCATACAAACAACGAAAAAAAAAATCATATCGGTCCAGTGGCCTCCGAAAAATCACAGAACATAGGTACATAAAAATAAAAATAAATCCGACGTATTGAGAACCTTCTCCTTTATCTGAAGTCGGTTAAAAACGACCTATGTGTTTGATTGAAACGTTGCTAGTGTTGCTACTGATATTATAGTGGTTCTAAAGGGATATATGTATACATACATTTATCTATATGTAATTATTTAAGCCTTTTTACAGTCAACAGCATAAATAAGTGATCATTTATGTACCTTGTCTGTATGACATTTCAAACACGACGTTAAGTGACAAGCTATATAAATGATCACTTAATTATGCTGTTGACACTACCTACATCGGTCGCGAAAGATAATTATACGCACGTCTGATGTGTAGGTACTTACTAGGGAGAATAAACCAATCAAAATTCCTCCTAACCGCAAAGAAAACCAAAAGCAACAACTATAAACAAATGCCATAATTATCTTATGCACTGAACTGTAAAATTACTAGTAATTTATCTTATAAATTCTTTTGTAATACAAGGTTCTCTCGTAACATTTTTACCGCGTCCACGTAACGGCGGTATCGAAAATACTAACTTGCCTACCCGATGTCAATATTTTACTAATTGCTTAGATTAAATCACAACAGCATAATGGTATGCTACATACATATGAATCACATATGCCGGTAGATAATTATGAAACCCTTCAGCTAAAACGGGAATGACCCTTTACGGGTTCCGTACCTATAAGTACAATCAGCAAAATGGAATCCTGGATATTCTCCTGAGCCACCACAAATCCACCATAGAACAGTGAAGACGTTATAACTCAAATCGCAAAAATTGTCAAACCAAATGTCACTATATACAAATATGAACATAACCTAATAAAAAAATAATGACGTACCTCGTTCGGCGTTCAGACGCTTGTGTCAAATTGTGACTCAATGACTCAATATAACATTCGCGGTATTATACGCCAAACGACGCATGATTCTTAATTAAAAAGCGGACCATGAACTCGTGATAACGGTCTGCTTGAGTAGGTACACCTTTCATACCCCGGCATTATTTGTACCTACGACTATATAATAGATAGATTGTGTAAGTAGGTACTTAATTTTGCAATGTGTCTTAGCCGGTACGGTCGGCTATATTAGGTAGCTGCAATCTGAAGGGGTTCGTCACTTTAAAGTCCGTTTTAAAGTTTGACCTTCTGCACTAATCTGTCAAACGTATTAAGGTAACAGAGTACAAAAGTGTGCAGCTAGGTAGGTACTCGTATGGCCGACTGTACCCCGTGGTACCACACAGACATACTAGGGAGCGTCCTAAGTGAATTCCGACATTTAAAAAAAACTTACTATACCACTCTGTTCGTTTCCCCTCTCTGTTTCCTTGCCTGCTATTTGTTTTTCCCTACCCCTTCCTAATTTCCTCATGGTCCGCAAAGAACACAAGTGATTCAATACATTCTGGGATCGTCGTCTATTGCGGTAAGTATGTGCTATTTAATTTTTCTACCGACATTATACCTCACACGGATCCCCAAAAATTCCGTTTCCTTAATACATATCATATACCTATCCATGATATTTCAACTTGATAAAGCTTTTAGGGTTCTCTAGTCTCTATGTCGTCGGTTTATAGTTACGTATGTCTGCTCCAGATAGGACCACAGTGAGTATAGGGTTCCGTAGTCAAACTAGGAACCCTTATAGTTTCGCCATGTCCGTCCGTCCGCAGTCTAGTTTAGAAACGTAGTTCAAGAAAACTGTAATTTGACATGAATATCTAGTGGACGCCCCGGGCTGATGATGATGATGATCTAGACACGCGGCAGCGTGTCCAGCCAAGTTCAGGCAAAAGGAACTGGCGTTCGTGTGTTATTTACACGAACCGTTTGGAGCCACTTTTGAAACCTCAATAACTCCAAATCTATTTAAAATACACACATGAAATTTGGTTTATGTATTAAAACCCTTTAGATCAACTAGAAACCTAAATTTCATAAATAAAGGTGAAACGGTTATTGAGATATTGACGTCTAAAAATCGGCATTTTTACCACTGACTGACTGACTCATCATCAAAAACCTAACCCACTTCCAGGTAACCTAGAGGGTTGAAATTTGGCATACAGATGAGTAATTATGCGTATACAAATAAAAAAATCTGAAAACAGTGATTTTACGAGTTTTATTATTATTAAAATCCAATAAAAAATATCCGGTCTCTTTACCTATCACCTGTATTAGCTACATTTCAATTCGCGTTAAACTCCATGATACATGATGAGATGACACACTACAAGAGATACCTATAAATTAATGAAATGAAATGGCACCGCGCTATCGCCTGAATCGCCTCCCGCGTCGCGCTCTCGACTCGGCAATGGCGGTGCGCGGGAGGGAGGGGAGCGCAGCGCGGCGAGGTGCGGGCGGGAATGAATGGGCAATGCGCATAATTGCGTTTCAAACGTACAGGAAATTTTAGAAAATGACAGCGAAAAAAGACCATTGCGTAAACGCAGGAAATGAGCGATTTTATGAATATTATTTTATTATTCATTTATTGAAACGCATGCCTACTTAATTGACAAAAATTAATGATATCCCATCAAAAACATACATGTGAAAATGCGAGCCAAGTTCAATATTAAGAGTATGCGATGCGTGTCTATCGACTTCACCGACAAAAAAATTGAGATCTATATGGGTGCTAAGTTCCGTAGATAATCCTGATATTTATTTATTAAGAACATACAACATTCTAATATAAATTAAAAACACAATTTCTTATTTTTTCTGCTTCAACAATATTTGCTATCTAAAAGTATAACTTCTTATATTTCAACACCCAAATTATTTACACAAAGCAAATAACTTAGTATAAACTGAAGCTCAAAATCTGATTTGGCTAGTTTTCCCATATGTTATACGCAAGTTACTATATTTATAGTGTATGGTATATTTTACTTTTAAAAAACTAGTCGAGTCGAGTCAAAGTGGTAAAATAAAATCTTTAAAAATAAATTGTGTACGGCTTCGGAACCCTACACTGATGATGGTCAGACATGCTCTTGCCCGGCTTTTTATAGTAAGTACATTGCAATAGGTCGTCTTTTGGGTTCGACTATACAGGGTGTATTTGGAAGTGTGGATCAAACGAAGCAGGTCGATAGAGGACGTCTAGACCTATCCAACTCACCCCCATGTATGTTCAGCGATATTTACTAATTTCGGAGATATTGATCATTTTAATCTTAATTTTTGTAATTTTCCCTTATGTCCATGTCACAAAAAATAATTAATTTCATGTTCTATTTCATAAGTTTTTAAGTGGTATCTTACATAAGTAATAAGAGTCATTACAAATCAGCGAAGTTTTTAAACCTATTTGCTCATTTTTTTTCCAGTATTTTTTTAAAGTAATTACATAAAGTAGTTTTTTCCATACAAATTGAAAAGCAAACTCTGGGATACCAAGTATGGAGAAACAAACTTTATGTGATTACTTAAAAAAAATACTGGAAAAAAAATGAGCAAATAGGTTTAAAAACTTCGCTGATTTGTAATGACTCTTATTATGTAAGATACCACTGAAAAACTTATGAAATAAAACATGAAATTATTTATTTTTCGTGACATGGACATAAGGGAAAATTACAAAAATTAACATTATTTGTTTTTGGGAAGGACGTTATCCGGCTAAAATTTGGACCAAGTGCAGTATCCACAAAAAGCTTTCATCATTAAAAATATATATTTTCATCTCTCCTGTTCGGAAAGTTTAATTTGAATGGGTGGATAGCCGGGTGGAAAATTGCGTTTTCATCTCTAGGGTGGAAAGTAAATTTTTTTTAATAGTTACGATTGGCCACGGAGTCTAAGATAATTGAGCTACGTCATATTATTAAAATAAAAGATTTTCATATATCTATACTCGGCTATACGTTAAACGATGTATTTATTACGGCCTATAGGTTCATATGAAAATCATTTTAAGACTGGTCTATTTTTTTCGCAATTACAGAAAATCAACATTTAAAATTATTCCTCTATTCTGCTGCCCGCCATAATGCCGTGATAGCATAGCATGACACTTTTTCTTTCACGTTTTGGCATGGCCATCTAGAAAATACACTACTGCCAACATTAGAAAAGTTTAATCGAGTTGGTCACGACCAAGGAGCTTATTATACAACAAGGAGGTTGAACACCGAACATCCGTTCGAAACAAGAAATTTGACCTTTATTACGTCACGAATATATTCCATCTCTTTCTTTAGTTAGGGTAAGAATGAGATGGAAGTCATGCTCCTTGGCCGTGACCAACTCGATTTAACTTTTCTAATGTTGGCAGCATGTGTATTTTTACTTTTTTATGAATCTAGAAAAAAAAAATTCAACAGATAAAGCGGGAAACGAGATTAAATATATTTAGGTATACCGTGTCTTTTTCCTCACAGTCGAAATGAAAAGTAGAGTGTCTAACTCGGGTGAAATTACCCATTTCCCCTCGAACTATTGGCGCTCTCTCTTCGTTCGAGCGCCAGAAATATCTCGGGTGAAATGGGTCACTTTCAACCCTTGGTTATCAATCTACTATTTAGTAAGTATTTATTTATACCTAACCTTCTTTAAATAATTGTTTCACCTTTTTCATGACAGGTATAATTTTGAAAGCTCTCAAGGTATGTAAGGCAAGCTTTATTTTTTGGCGGGAAAGCAAACGAGGACGCAGGCAATTGCGATCGGTGCCTCATATACATTTCCATTCTCAAGATTACAATCTTCAGACTGCAATCCTAAGACCGTAAATGCGTTGCCAACCAACGCCGGAACAGAAAAATGCGAGCTCTGCTGCTCAGCAATAGGTTAAAAGATAAGATGATGGTGAGGTACGGGCGGACGAAGCACCACAAAAAAAATAAAAAAAATAAGATTAGGAATATTGTACTTAATTAACAGAAAAACACTCTGTCCTCAGGCTATATTAGGTACAGAAACTAGTGAAGATCGAAATCCCGAGGTAAGGAAAGAAAGAGATTAAATAAAATAGCAGAAAATAATATTGCTCTAACATTTATTTTGTAGGAAAAAGTCAAAGTTGAACTTTGATTGCGGGTGGTCGTTAAACAGGCCATAGGAATATCCGTGAGTTGCTAAAATGTCTTTATACTTACCTAGATCGGCAAAGAAAAGAAAAAGTGCAGGAACGGTATTAACGGTTTCTTCAAAGAAGCAGATCTCGAGCAGATGTAAGTAAAGATAGATATGTCCGTGTGGTACCTAAATGTGTGTTTCGTTTGTGTAAGTGTTTCTTAAAGATAATGACGCAAAGCAGCAATCCTACTTTATGAGGTTTCTAATGTTTCTTGATCTTAATATTTGGTACCCGTATGATGGCACAATTGGAGGTAATACCTCCTCAGTCCTCTCCAACATTCAACTAATCATTAATCGTTTTTCTGATATAGGTCTGTCACTAAACCACAAAAAGTATACCTTCTCACTCTTAACATTTCTATCCTATCCCCATCTTCACTAATACTTCTCGGCGCTCCTATTTATGACGATTCCATCCCATCCCAGCAATTTTCAGAACCATTCCGATTTACTTTTTGAAATTAATCCGCACGTTAAAAACATTTATATTTTGCGACGTTGTTTATTTTCCCCAAAATTCATTTATCTTTTTCGTTGTGCACCGGTTTGTAAATTCCAATCCTTAACTGAAAATATCGGCAACATTATGAAAATCTACGACTATTACCAAATTCTTAACATAGCTTTTACTTCTCCAAGTTGGACCCGAGCACTTCTTCCAATAAAATTCGGTGCCCTAGGCATAAGATCCACCAGCAGTCTGGCACTCCCCGCTCATAAGGTTTCGTGTTTGGCAGACGCCGAAACACATGTAACCCAGGTGAGAGAGCCCCTCCTGACAAAAAAATTCAATCAGCCTGGGACTCTATTACAATAAAGTGTATACATAAAAATCTTCACAGCAAAATCACCGTCCCTTCTGAACGAGCCAGACTGCTAGCAGCGTCTGACCGGGAATCTGGAAATTGGTTGCATGCTCTCCCTTCTCGAAATTCGGGACCTCTGTTAGATTCCTATAGGTACTCTTCGGGTGGCTGTTTGTCTGCGTCTTGGCATTCCTATTTGTGAACCGCACCCCTGTTGCCTTTGTGCTCATTAACTTACTGGAGCATGGTATCCCTTTGCCACCTAAGTGCTGGCCGCATTTTTAGGCACAATTTCCTAAATGACATTGTAAAACGTTCCCTCGGCACAGCCATATTCCGGCAACCCTGGAGCCTAAAAAACACCTGACGGCTGCACATTGGTGGCATGGTGTTTGGGCCGCCCCTTGGCTTGAGCCGTGGTCTTCCGACACCAAGAAGTTTGTAAAAGAGGTGTAGGAAAGACTTATTTTGGCGGCGGGTGACCCCAGAGCGTGCTCGTTTTTCGCGCAGCGGCTCAGTCTGGCTGTGCAAAGGGGGAACGCGGCCAGCATTCTAGGGACCATGCCACGAGCGGGTGAACTGCAAGGGATATTTTATATATAGTATATTTTTTTAAGACGTGTTGTAATTTTGTATTATGTTATATAATAAAAATTCCTTTTATATTTCTTACAAATAAGGCGTAGATGCGGAAGTGCGGAATCATCGGTGATAAAGCCCGAGTCGCACTTGGCCAGTTCTTTGTTTATATAAGGATAATATATCAGTAGGTACTTCTTTTTTTTCTTATGATTATGACTAGGTTATTCGTGCAGATAGAAATAAAACGTTAAATGCCAAACAACACGGGAATCAATTGTATTGTGATTGTTTATGCCTGAGTGAATACATTACAGGTACTTAGTGGTCTAAGATCCGATTAGGAGACGATTTGCACCGGGCTGTTTATTCGATGAAAAGTATTTTATATCAAATTTAATACGGTAAATAATATGTGGCGAATAGGTGGGCTGAAAAAATTCAGTCCAGTACATATATCTTAAAATAAATCTTAAAAAAAAATGCAAATTGTTGTTTAATAGAAAAATTACATATTAATCGAAAGTATGAAGCCTATACATAGAATATGTAAACTTTAGGTTTGGTGCAAATTATTAGTATCGACTTACCTGTTTATACCTGCCTACCCAATAGTATGACGGGGAAAAAAAGTCAATCTAACGTTTGCATATTCAATCGGCTTCATACTTTCGATTGGTATGTACCTAATTTGTCTAATGAATAAGCAATTGCATTTTTTTTAAACAAAGTGTATTTTTATAGTTTTAATTCTGGACTAAAATTTGTCAGCCGACCTATTCGCCATATATTACTCAGAATATTAAATTTTATACAAAATACTTTTTATCGAATAAACAGCCCGGTGCAAATCGTCTCCTATTCGGATCTCCTACGATAAACTACATATTACTTAAATCCATCTTAGCCCGGAGGCCGTTCCTCCGCTGGAGAGCAGACCTTTTCAGGTTCTGGACTTCTGGGGTTACTGCACACCCTCATCTAATTGATATGTGTGTTATTGTGTGTGTATGTACAAATAACATCAAGATCGGGCTTTGTATATTAAAGCTCTATTAGTCGAACTAACTACCTAATACCAACCCTTGTATTATTCAGTTCGTGTTCACGACAATTACCTATTCATATACGTATGTAGGTATTATCCGTGACTTCATAATTCATGTAGTCACGCTAGGTAGGTACCTACCTACTTTTATTTTGTTCGTGTATTATATAAGGTACCTACTCTTGCCCCTGATGTTTTATCGTAGGTACTTATTTGGACATTCATTATGCACTGAAGTAATTAATAAATATGATAACAATAAGTTATCTACCACAAGGTGTAACTTTGGTCGAATCAAACTCGAAATCGATCAAACGAAGCGTCGTTAGAGGGTAGAGGACACCATGACCTATCGATTTTATTCCTACTTATTTTCAGCGGTTTACTACTGTTTAAAAGTTATTATTTTTGTTGTTGTTTTCAACAACCACAATTGCCTTTTAAGACGAGCGTCTAAAATCTAAACAGTTTAAATCTGTGATTTTTGTCTTAAGCTGTAGGCCTTCTCCAGAAATCATGCAAAAAAATATCAAAATTAGTCCAAATATGGTCCCTACTGGACGAGCCCTTAGGTACCGTCAACTACTTCAACATTGCACAGAAATTCATTTTTTTTAAATAACTTTAAAATTGTACTTTATCTGTGCTCTTTTTTGCATTGCTAAGCGATTTTAGATCATAAGACATATGAATTCCAGTACAAAATGATTCAAATCATGATAAATCGGCTTGTATAAACTGTCAAAGTTGCAGGTAAAGTTGTAACCAAAGTGGTCAACATTGCCTAGCGGATTATCTGAGATATTAAATGCAGTTTGTTAAAAAGGGACCAATTCCTAAATTCATTACTGTTATAGCACTGCCGGTATGTCATTGGAAATCACTAAACAACCATATATATATTTTTTCAATCTGGTAGGCAATGTTGTAGCGTGTCCAATAGCAATCTCGTTTTTCTCCACACAAACTTTAAAGCATAGTTAGGGTTGTGCCAAACAGAAAAACAAAATAGATCAGAGTACCTAGGCATTTAAATTTACGAATAATTAAGAGGCGAATAATGAAACAAAATCAATTTGTATTTTTATGAAATTTTAATGACAATGAAATAATACGTATTAATGAAATAAAAAACCCCTGTTATACATCGGTTCTTTTATAGCAAACTAACTAAACTATAACGCAATTTGATAATTAAGTACCCATGACTAATAAAAACAATTATTCAACACACAAATATTCGCACGCTTCATCAATCTTTTTTTTCCGTAATCGAGTAAATAGTGACAACCCCAGCCTTAGGCAAACTTGTGGCATGTATGTTCCAAGAAATACTTTGCAACATTAATAACATTATCAATCCTCGTATTAGCTTTAAATCGTTACATTTACAAGTAAAAGTATGTTAAGTAACTAAAATAGCATTATTACTTACCATATGAACACTCCCCAAGAAGCTATCTTGTGTATTTTCAGACTAATGATAAAAGTTTTGGAGACACCGAAAAAACACGACCGTTTTGCAAGATTCTACAGCGACTGCGTTCAAAACTATGAGTGTAAGCAATTATTTTTTAATAGATTCCCATGTCAATTATATTTCTCCCATTAATACTAGTAACGAATAGATAACGCTTTGGTAGAAAATCATATTTTTACAAAAGGTAATGTTGCAGCTATTGACGGTAGTTAATACCCAAATAGGTATCTAGAACTGACTACTCGAAAGTAGCGCAGGCACTCAGATTGGCGGATTGGACTCGGATACTAACTGTACTGAAGTCAGTGCTAAATTTAATCTAAAACCCTGGATAATTCCAGGCGTAAGTAATTAGGTGTACAAAGCAGAGATCCAAATTACACTGTCAAGCGAGAGCAGCGCCCGAGGATCCTGTTCTACATAAAACCTTTACGCGCTATAGAAATTTCTGCGATTGTAGAGAAGGTATGATAAAACTACACTGTGATAAAACTGAGTACCTACCAGAGCAAGCAACTTACACAGAGCAAGGACAATCCTGCAAGGCTGTGGAAAATAGTCAATACTATATGTGAAGCACCGGGCAAGATCAATGTTACGGGGAGCTAACTAATATGGCGAACACCGAAAAACAATCTCTCGCCCTCTGCAACCTACACTTTGCTAAGGCGAGTGAGACACTGGCAATCGCTGTCCTCGCTTGCTGTAAAGTTCGCATCCAATAAAACTTCCCCCAATTATTTTTTCATGACCCCTACGGAATATCCATTAGGTGAATAAAATTATCAACTGAAAACGTTTAGTGCACCTGGATATGATGGTTGTAAGGCGCTACTCATGACTTAATGCATTATATATAAGGAAATCAAAGACATAATTTTAGTACCATTTATTACCCACCGCTGTAATCTTACAATTGGTCTCGAAAAATGGTGCTTTCCTGACTGTTGGAAACTTGCCGCGATATCACATACATTATTATATTATAGCTAAACGACTTCGGAGATGCACGCCTTTCAATTACTTTTGTACTTTTGTACGCAGTGTATCATGCATTGTGTCAGTCCGTCTCATTCAGTACTGTGAGTCTGTTTGGGGCAGCGCTTGCAGGACTTTCCTAATGGAGGTTGAGCGTGCACAGCAAGTCCATGCGTTTTCCGACAGATAGATACTCTATACAACGAAACTCAATAGCGGTTTCGGACCGTTCTATCCGTTTCCCAAAACACCCGTTCCCAAAACATCCGTTCCCATCACTACCTTTTCCTAAATAATCCGTTTCCCGATATAAATGTTTCCCAAAATGTTCTTCTGCCAAAAGATACGTTTGTCTTGATATCCGTTTCCCAAAACACCCGTTCCCAAACATCCGTTCCCATCACTACCTTTTGCTAAATAATCCGTTTCCCGATAAGTATTCTACCCAAATGGTACGTTTGAATTAATATGCTGATGCCAACTATATTATTAAAATAGACTTGAAAACAATTCTAAGGTCGTTAAGTTCTTTCGAGAGCACGCTGCCTGAGAGTATATAAACACATGTGTAATATCTTTTTTCTTTTTTTTTTGACACCAAATAAATATTTTTTCTTTCTTTCTTTCTTTCTTTCTTTATGTTCTAAGCATACTATTGTACTACATGAGTAAAGTTCTGGGTTACAATACTGATGGTTTTTAATTTATGTAGAATTATCCCTCTGTCTGCCTTAGTATTTTGTGTTACATATAGTAGAATATATATGGGTTTCTAGGGTTACATACATACATACATACATAAACTCACGCCTTCATTCCCAGAGTGGGGTAGGCAGAGCTACAGAATTTCCAACAACCCTAAAAACTTGTTGATAATTCTGTAACCACATTTTGCACAATCAGGCTAAGATGTTTACCAGTGTATTAGTGACAGGTTGCAAGCCCATCGCCTAACAGTACTACAAGCCTTTAATCCCTTAGTCGTCTCTTACGACATCCGCGGGAAGACACGGAGTGGCACTATTCTAACCCGGCAACCACACAGGTACGGGTCTAGGGTTACGTGCGTTCGATTAAAATAGTGATGCCCTTATAGGATTTCTCGTGTTTGTCTGTCCGTCTGGCACAACAGCTCCAAAGTTCAACTTTCTTTTTCAGTTTACTTTTTCAATTCCTCGATTCGTATGCATTTCTGTGACCCAAACACGAACGTGTAACGTAAATAAATAAACGTAATTTAAACATTTAAAAAATATAGAGACTTGTTTCTTTCAGCAATTGATAGTCGAATAGCATAATTATTATTAGAGTATGCAGTTTTAGCTACTTATTACCAATAGCTTTGTACTACTAGCGTGGTCCATTTTGCTGTGAACGGTCATAAATATTGCGTAAGTCTTTGAAGAATGGCAAGATAGGTAAATCAGGATTTATTTACGGAGAGTTCGTCAGAAACGGGTCTTTTGGGCATACGGGTGTCATGAGAGACGGATCTTTTGGCATACGGATGCTATGAGAACGGGTGTTTTGACATACTGATGCTATGAGAAACGGGTCTTTTGGGCATACGGGTATCATGAGAGTCGGATTTTTGGGTCCATATTGGCTTCGCTAAAGTTTATCACCCGAAATTGATTTTCCTAACGATTTGTACTCCTAATGATCACTGCTCCTAAAAAATGTTTTCCTAAAAATTTCGTTCCTACAATTTATTTTACTATTAACGTAGCTCATAAAACTCATATCTCTTAAAATTTTAAGTGCTAATGTCACTGATGTAACATTTTGTAAACTCCTATTTTTTTTTAAAATAACATTCTTACTTTACGCAGGATTATTTTAAAGTTAAAGATGATCTGCTCTTTTATAAAAAAAAATAACCTCGAAGACGAAAGCGGGAGCGAAGCTCCCGCTTTCGTCTTCTAACCTATCCGCGATCCGAGTCGGTTTTGCCACTAAGTCCCTATAAGATGGTTATGTTGAGAAAATATAGGAAAACAAATAGTAGTATGATCGATGTTTATTGCAACGGACATTATGAAGTTGAATGATTAGGAATTCAGAGCGTTAGGAACAAAGTAGTTATGAGTAGTGATTATTAGGATGTAAATTATTAGGAACAACATTTTCGGATTTCCGATAATCGACATTAAAAATTTAGTTCAACTTTGGCGCACCCCGGATTTTTTGGCCTACGGATGCTATGAGAACGGGTGTTTTGACATACTGATGCTATGAGAAACGGATCTTTTGGCCTATGGTGGATTTAGGAAACTGTTATTTTGGAACGGATGTTTTGGGAAAGGATGTTTTGAGAAACGGATAGAACGGTCCGAAACCTCAATAGCGCTGATTCATGTAACAAACAGGTGAGAAAAAACATTTTTGAGCTATAAAAATAACCAAGATATAAGTCAACAAAGATTTGCTCCTATCTCTTTTTAGCAAAACATAGTTTTATGTCGAGTTTAAATGGCCGAACTGCACCATGACGTCACCGGTACACATCGGATCTCTCTGTCTAATTAGCATTTTAAAAGGCTTGTATCATCCGTATTTCTTGTCCGATTTTAATTTCACTTTTGGTCATCTTTTTTACGGTATTATCATATTTTGTTTAGAAATGCGACTTAAAAAATCCATGCATATTCCCTATTGCTTATAGTCAGGCAGTTGTTTGTTTTATGCGTACTCATAGTATTATGGGCTAATCGGCATTGCACGAACAAGAATATATCCGATCATAAAGTGCCAGTCCCTAAGGTAAGATCAGCCCTCGCCCGGCGCTCGCCATTGTTCATGCCCCCTTTTATATACAACGCGGACTGCAGTTACGTTAACATAAATAACTGTGGGACCTCAAAAGCAAAATACTTGACTAAAAAGTGGCTAGTCTGCCTCTCATATGTTGAAACAGAAAACATTCCCACCATTTGTTCATAGGACTCACAAACACACTCTCTCAAATATTTTCATTTTTTCATTTCATTTTCATATAAAGTTGAGGACAAAAAGATTAGGTACCAGTTTTTAGAAAATATAAATTATAACATAACCTTTTCACCAAATTATTGGCGATAGGGATGACTACCGACAATTTTATATGCCTTCACAAGCCTGGTACCTATTAGTATGTGCTCTTAAATTGTTGTCGTCGATACGTATTTCCTCTGGAACAATAAACGTACCTACCTACATCAAAACCTTTTTTTAAAGGAGTTCAGCGGGGTACGCTAACGCTACATAACTTTGAAGAGTTATAATTCCGAATTGATCAGAACAGAATCCCAAATTTTCATAATTCCGAATGCAATGTTTTGATAAGCCTTTATTTTTTGATATTGCTTGTTAATCAAACCTAAGCTAGCCTACCTAGGTATAGTAATTATATTATGGATTTAATTTAAAATAGCTTAACATACCTACCTACCGTTCGGAAATAATAATTCGGAATTTTTGGGTATTTCCAACTGGCAGTTATTAAAAAAGTGCTATTGAACAATTCAAGGTTTTTCTGGTGTCACATTTTTTTAGTATATCAGTGTTTGAGTAAAAGATCTAAAAAACCGGGCAAGAGCATGTCGGGCCATGCTCAGTGTAGGGTTCCGAAGCTGTTACTACCATTGAACTACTATGTAATAATGTACAGTCCGTGAGCTTTTAGAAAAACCAATCGGAAGGCTTCGTGTTGCAGAAAATGACAGTGCACTCGTTGTTTTTCAATTGATTTATATAGATCAGTAAAAACACCACAGAACTTTTTATTTAGTTTGTTATTTTCGAAAATCGATTTCTGCCACTAATACGCTGGTAAACATCTTAACCTAATTGTGCAAAATTTAGGTAGTTACAGAATTATCAACAAGGTTGTAGGTAATTCTGTAGCTCTGCCTACCCCACTCTGGGGACGAAGGCGTGAGTTTTTTGTATATGTAAGTATGTGTATTTCCATGGGGAGTCAGCTTAAACACGTATTCGTACACGTATTTCTGTAAAAGAAGTTGAAAGTTGTTAAGAAAAGTTTTGATTGTAATTATTTTAATAAGGTTCAAGACCGTTTTATAGGAGCAATGGGGATTTCGAAAAGTACATTAAAGCATATAATATATAAATGTAGTTTCTAAGAATCCACAGGTGGGTATAACAGCTCGTTATACTTCCAAATTAAAGTAGTATGTGAAGGCGGGTGTTCTCTAGATTTAAATTAACGATAGAAGAATTCGATAATTATGATTTTGTTTTATTTGTATCATGCATGAGTAATGACAAAAAGTCATACTTATTGCATTAAAATTTGAAAAAGATAATTAAACGTAATATTATTACAGTAAGGTTTATTTTGTATTGATGGTTATTCTTTTCAAAACTTTTTACGGTAACTTTGAAACGTTTTGCAAGTTATTAACAGAACAGAACCCCATATCACGATCGCGTGTCACCGTCAATACCCGAAGTATGCTTCTAAAATCCGAAGGTTCTTTTAGCAGCTCACGGACTGTACGTTACTACATTATATCTCAATGGTTACTACAATCAAATAAGACCTCGCGACAAATTTAACTTTGCCGTTGGAAACCTATTATCCCCATACATCGACATAGGTCGCGGATAGTTTTCCAACACCGCAAATAAGTTTTTGGTACGTATACAAATTTAAACCGTTTGTAACTCAATAAACAATGAAGTTTACTTAGTCGTGATAGTTTATACATTTGATTTAAGTTTTTTTTTTAATTTTAGTATTTATTAAAAAAAAACATAAGAAAAACAGCGCTTTAAAGCATAATATTTCGTAAACGGATCACTTAATCGATCAAAATGATTTGCACTAACAAGCAATATTGAAAGAGCTATCCAACGATACCTAACACTATGAGATAGACAAGAAAAAATTAAAAAAAACATCCCGTCGTTACGTGTAAGGGGAGGTACCTACAATTTATTTATTTTTCAAAATTTGATTGTACCGCTTTGTTGGCGTGACTAATATGTATATTCATGCCAAATAACAGCTTTCTAGGACTAAGAGTCTCTAAGCTACGCTGCGGAAGGAAGGACGGACGGACATGGCGAAACTATAAGAGTTCCTAGTTTAACCACGGAACCCTAAAAATTTACCCAACATAAAAAGTAAAATAGCGCTATTTTAAAATAACGTTATAATTATATTGTTATTCAAACGCTAAAAGTTATTATTATAAAAATTTAAAACTCTGATTCAAAGCGGTAATTAATCATCATAACGATATAAACTTCATATCGATATAATTACGTTATACATCACCTATATTACTGCACTTCATTTCACTGGTTCGTTCTACTACCGCAATGGCCTTTATTGCCACCTATCTACCTAATATGTAACATAATAATAGTCACCAGCTGCACAATACTCTGACTTAGGGATTAAAAGTATAACCCGACAAAAGCGGACTATTCATAACGTTATTATAACGTTATTCTGTTTGTTATGCTTTTGATTTAATTGCGATGTACCCAATAAAAATGTTGAGCATACGTTGACCTTGACCTTGTCATTGTAAATGTCACTGTAACTGTCATTTGATATTCTATTTGAACTTTACTATGGCAACGCACTAAAGTGCCTAACATTTTCGCTGAAGCATAAATTTATGAAAAAATATCGTTATATTTAAAGGAGAATTAAAATGCTACAAACAGGTTTTAAAAAAAAATGATGTCGATATTTTTCGTAACGTTATGGAGGTATGTTGGCAGCACTGGTGGGAGTGTTGGGTTTTTGACAGATCATGACAGATGGTCTTATCACTGTGTGATAATTTTATTTATTGATTACAATATGATTACGATTGTAAGATAAATACCTTAAAAACAAAACAGTGCAGCGTTGCAGACAAGTATTAATAAAACCCCTTCATTCAATTTTACTCACTTTCGTTATGTGTACAAAGAGGTGTAAAATGGTGGAAGAAAATTATTCAATACATTATTTACCAAACGAAATAATTTCACTAATATTGCAAAAAAATGATCCTCGTGACATTTTAAATTTTGGGGCAACTTGCATTCGGTTTAATGATTTTGTAAAAAGTAATCATGTTCTCTGGAAAGCCGTTACCAAACAAACGTAAGTTTCTTCCTTGTTTAGCGCAATCTTAAAAGTATCGCATTTCTTATTATAACTTAAATAAAAATCCCAGATAAAATAGGGCCCCCTTTTTCAGAGCTGATATCTCTTGAAACGAGCTAACCGATTTTCATTAATATTTGTTCCAATTTAAAAAACAAAAAAAAAACGCGTCCAAATGGATCCAGCCTTTTAGGAGCTACAATGCCAAAGACATGGATATACAGACATATAGATACACATGTTAAATTTATAACAGCCATTTTAAGTCAAGGTTAAAAAAAATCTTTCAATTTGTTTAATTTGTTTTAGATTACCAGAAGATCTTTATCAAACTATTGAAGAATATAGTGATGGAAATTGGCTAAATGAGATGAAGGTCTTTCATACTGTAAAGAAACGTGTTTACACCGAGCTGATTGCTATGTCACCAAGATTTTACAAGTAAGTATTTATACTTTACATAGTCAGTTTAATTTTATGAGTAATGAAACTTTCTTAGACTAAGAAATCTTTATTTAGGTACATTATGTTTAATTTTACAAGTATTGAAGCTACATAGGTGGTCAGATACGGTTAATAATGAGTTGTATACAAACTAATGTACTGTGGCTTTAACTCCCATTCTAAAGTTTGTATCGAAGAGTGAAGTCAGTGAGGGAAATAGAGAAAAAAAAAAGTACTTGTCAATAGATGTAACTTTTCAATACAACTTCAAAATTGGAAACAAAGCCACTCAACGTAATTGCCCACTGATGTATAATGCCTTGCTTGACCTTACATATTTTTATTTAGGAAATCGGAAGGATTTGTGTAGAAGAAAATGACAATTGTCTTTTTGACTTAGTAGCAATCCATCACCCGAAGAGTACACTTATTGTGTTTTCGTTGATTTATATAGAGCAGTTAAAACCACTACTTATCTACTTATTTATTTAGTTTGTTATTTTTCGGAAATTGATTCTCATGGGGAGTCAACTTCAACAGGGTATTTCTGTAAATAGCCAATCACGGGAAATTGTTTATAATTTTTCTTTTTTAAAGTAGCTGAAAGTTGGGTGAAAAGTGTTGATGGTAATTAATTTAATAAGTTTCAAGACCTATACAAGCAACAGGGATTTCGAAAAATACATTAAAAATAAATTATATATGAATATAGTTTCTAAGCATCCACACGTGGGTATAAACAGCTCTATATACTTCCAAATAAAATTAGTATGTAAAGGCGGGGTGTTCTCTATTTAAATTAATGATGGAAGAATTCGAAAATGATGATTTTGTTTTATTTGTATCATGATAAAAAGTCATATTGTATCAAAATTAGAAAAAGACAAATAAGTTTAATATTATTACAGTATGGTATATTTTGTACTAATGGTTATTCTTTACATAACTTTTTACGGTAGCTTCGAAAAGTTATGCAATTTGATAACAGAACAAAACCGCATATCACGATCACGTGTCATTGTCAATACCCGAAGTATGCTGCTCAAATCCAAAGGTTATTTTAGGAGATCATGGACTGTAGGCGTTCTTTTTCCTTTTTCTCCCTCTATCTCTCTCTTAAGATGTTTTCAAGCATGTTTTCCTGCTGAAGTAGGCATGTTATGTGATATTATGTTTAATTTTATAATTATAGCTTTATATAACTAGCTAGACTAAGTAGTACCATTGTAATATGAAATGTTTAAAAAATTACTAACTGCTGAGTTTCTTGCAGCATTTCTTCTCAGCAGTGGTCTCCTCTTGAGGATCTCTAGTAGATTTTTGACATGTAAAAATGCCTGTGCGGATTACTCCCTGAATAATGTCTTTTATCTTTTTATATTTTTTTATCTTTACTAGAAATGCTTGCGTTTTTCCATACAAAAAGGAATTTAAATTTTTAAAATGTGTCAATAATGAAGTAATGATGTTACCACCTATGTACACATAATATTATTCATGTGTTATTGTCATTGTCATTTTTACTGACTTACTAACTCTGCTTTGACGTGAATTATTTGTCTAAGATCTAATAAAAAATAATACCAAATACTACCTTACCACCTTGAATTTTGAATCTAACCAATAAGTTCAAAGTACCATCGCCCACACTGTTAACTGTCCATCGGTAGATCTTATGCCTTTTATAATAAGGTCCACCAACGTCCAGTTAAGAGTGTTGCTGTTTGTACAAAACAATGTTATGATTATGATGTACCTATTTGGTAAAGATCCGTCCGCAGGCGGTTCACCTGTGGAACAATTGCAAAGCATGTCAATCAATATTATAATTATGTCATGACAGTTAAAACGTTATTTTCAATGTTTTTTATTTTTGTCCTTTTATAATATCAGTAATGCTTGTACAAACATCAAATTTAAAGAAAAACTGGTAATAATATACCAATAATAAACCAGCCATGTGTGAGTCAGGCAGTATGAAACCCTTGGTGCATGAGTCCCTTTAGCACTTGCTCAGTTTTTATGATGTGCATAGGTGGTTCTCAACCTCATTTTGACCATTTTTATTATTTATTAAACTAAATAAGTAAAAAAACTCGCTTAGCAAAAAACAATTTTAGAGAAGCAGAAGTAATGACATGACATGTACATGAAAAAGCAAAAGGCGAATAATAGTGTCAGAAATTTAAAATCCTGTTGGAGTATTATTTAAATATTTTTTGTTTTAACTTTTTAATTATATATTATATACCCCATAATTGTTTTTAACATGCTCATTTTTTAATCGTTTTAATTGCGTAATTTTGTTTGTACCCTGTTATGGACCACTCCCTAGGCTCTTGGGAACCACCAGTCGTTCGTGGACTACCAGTTGGGACCACTGATGTAAATGATGATATAATTCAAATTCAAATTCCGTGCAGATAAAAGTGTTACTTAATACCAATTTATGTGCCCAGATTTTGCTTGTAGGTTTATATGATTCTCAATATTTATGTGCATACTGTAATGTTTGCAAATTATTTGTGATTACCAAGTACTTATTTTAAATTATAGGCGAGGAAATGATATAAGCATTTCTGATGTGAAGCACTTCTTTGAAATAGCACTCTCTGACAATGTCGCCTACAACTACACGATGTATTTTTTACAAGACATTGTAAAACAAGGGAATCTTAAAATTCAGACTCTCAAAAAGGTGGAAAAGTGAGTAAATTTTTGGAGTAATGTTTTAAGTTTTTTTAAGTGACAGAGTTGTACTATGAAATTTGGAGAAATGTTTTTAACCGACTTCAAAAAAGGAGCAGTTTTTCAATTCGACCATATATATTTTTTCAACACACTTGCTCAAAACGACCTTTTTATTCCACTGATTTTTGGCTCATAAACCTAGATATTAAACACGCGTGCTTTTTCAGTATATTACGCACAAGTGCCTTTAGTTTATTAACCCAAACAATTTACATTTGTAGCCCAGTACCAAGTTGTAAGTACGAAGAAGAAGCGATATAATTTAGTCGGGTTATACCTTTTTTTTTCTTAGCAACAAACAGTTTTTATGCGGCAAATAACATTATCTACATATTTATTTCAATAAATTGGTGAAATCAGCTTTATTACTAAAAAATTACTCAATTTCATTAAAATCATTTAATTTTTTCTGTAATTTGTATTTTAAACATGAATTATTACATTTTAAATTTGGCTGTTGGCCGATCTCGTTCGCGTCTTAGCCTTGCGCGCGCATCGGTATCGCGGCAAGAAAAAAAAACAACGCGCCAGCCGCCATTTTTCGTAAATAATTGACGGCTGTGACGAAGATAGTTTGGATTAATTATTGTGAAGTTTAATATTAACGAAAATGTCTTCTTTAAGTAAAGAAAATGAAGAAATTGTAATTTTATCAACTGTTTTAATAATTAATTAAAATTTGACTAAATGAAGAGTCTTGTTTTTTTTTCGCAAGTGTGTTGAAAAACGTCGTATGTAACACGTGTGCCTGTGACCATAATATACGCGGCTTTCTTGTGGCGCACTCGCTTCCGCTCGTGCGCACACAATAGCGCCTTGTATACAATGGTCAACTTAGCACACTTGTATCATAATGTACTATTAAATGTTTTTTCGCCGATAACTTCAATATAGCGAATTCAGTATTTTTGTTGAATTTTAGTATTTTTATTTAAATGCAAATGCTGGAGAAAAAGTATAATTTGCTGAAGCGGAACTGATGATGAAGACCACAGATGGCCACCGGAACTCCTCAACGGTACCGATTTCGAGGGTGGCGATAAGATATCTCGATTAAGATAGTTGAGCGACTACAACGTAAAACATTTAATTGTTTTAAAATTACCATGACTTTCCCGCGGCGTTACTTTCGGTGAACTTAAAATGTCTTGAAATTTCATATCAACTAAGAAGTGGGACTACATAACAGCTTATTATGATCACTAAAAAGTATAAAATAAAATTAATGTTTTAAAAAACAAAAAACCGTCTTCAAAAACGCAAAAATAACTTTTTTTAAGATGTTCCGTTATGATTCAAATTGTAAGGAGTGTCCAGCTAATGTTTCATAATGTAACGGTGACACCGTTCTATGGTGGGTCACAGTTCCATTGGGCTGATAGTACCTACCATTTTAAAACAAGTTAGGTTTGCGTTTTTGAAGGCGGGTTTTTGTTGTTAAATTATTTTGTAAGTGGTTATATTAATTTTCAGGCCTTTTACCATGACAGAGTTGTACTATGGAAAAATAATTTTAAGACATTTAATGCACACTTACTTGTCTGTAAAGTGGGTTAGGGGTCACATGAGTAATGACCTGCCACCAGAGGTAGTGTGCAACTTTTTTATTCAATGGATTGACACTTTAAACATGCATCATGATGAAGACGTTGATAAGATGGTAATTATTATCTCAATGTTCTTCACTTTCATACACAGGCGATTCTCTGTAAGCTGTTTAACTTTGGACACGTTATCTAAGTGTTAGTCCAGAGTATAAGCTATCTCCATTACAAAATTCAACCATATTCGTCCAGTCGTTGCATCGTGGAGGAGTAACAAACTAACTCACACAAACAAACTTACGCATTTATAATATTATTAGGATAGGATTATGTTTAAGCAAACGTATAAAACATAAGTAATACAATATAGGAATAACAATTAATTGTATGAAGAGGTTAATGAATGTACTCGTATGTTGATTGTAAAATTTTCTCAGTTGTTGTATCAGTTGATTGTAAAATTTTCGGCAACGTGATTCGACCAAACTTTCTTGTCTTTCAGATCTGTTGGGGCCACAGACCACTAATTGGTCTGTGGTTTAGGCCAACTACGGCTTTGTAAGATTTGAAGCCTGTAATATCTTTGATTTTTTGTACGTAAGATTTCAATAAAAAAAAATTGCAACATTTCGGATAGATATGTTTGGATTTCTTATATTATAACACCAACATCCTTATTAGATTTTCCCAAGGGTTCTTTTTTTTATCGATTCCTTGTTTCCGCTCAACAGTCAGTCTTCTTGAATTTAGACTGATAGAACCATAGATTTATGAATTTTTAGAAGTTTAGCGATTTTATTCTGTGAAATAGGTACCTGGATTTTCTTAAAAGATGTTCACAAGATTCATTTCATCGCTTTTTCTTTTGGGGCTTTTTGAATTATTATTACCATGTATCTCAAAATGTTGCACCGCGGAACGCAGTTTGTTTGACAACGTGATCTAACATATCTTCTTTTTTTTAAAGTAAAAAACAAAAAAGAGGCTGGTTTCAAACCAACCAGATTTTTGCATGTCCATCCTTTAGGTGGTTACATAATTAGAAACGCCTGCTTTTTCCCCATACAATTGCCTACAACTATGACTTTTCAATTATGACAACCATTAAAAAAAACTTGACTCATTTTACAGTATGCTACACTTATCGTTAACTAATAAACTAAGGTTTATAAATTCGTACAATTTTAGTACCTCTGTTGATAACAAAGCTTGCATTTTATAAGGATTTGAAAAATAAACTTTGGCGTTTATTCAAAGTTGTAAAATTGTGTACGAGAACGTGTCAGCAATTAGTTTTTAAATCCCTATAAAATATAAGTATAGATTTTAACAGAGGTTATTTGTACAACAGAGTTGTGACCATATAGTTAATGAACTAAGGTACACATATTATAACATCCCATCTTGATTATTTAGTCATTTAATTAATCAAATTAATTTTAAATAATTATTAATTCAATTGGTTAAATACCATTTGGATTGGTGTTCAAATTCGATAAATGATATTTGAAGGCAATTTTATGGAACAAACGCAAGTGTCTCTAATCATGTGACCACCTATGAATATCCTACACACACGAGGTTCCGTAGGTAACTAGACAACATAATTCACTTATTTTTACCCATTTGCTATGCATCAATCCCATTGACCATCTGGAAGTGGCCACATACAGACCATACAGAAATTACCTAGGCACCTTGTTTATGTAACTCATAGATGCAATGTAAGTCATTGGAATGATTTTTTGACTATAGATACGGGATCTTGTAAAGGAAGTGAAAGTTATTCTACGTAACAAGCCAGTTCCCAAAACATCAGAACCTGAAGTTAAGCACAAACAGGAAATGGACCGAATGGTTTTGGCTGCGGTCACTAAAGTGGTTTGCCATCAGTCAAATCTGGCAATCACCACAGCTGCTAATATGGACACCATAGATATAGCAAAGGTTTGTTTTTTCTGATTCATCAGATATTGGATAATTTAATAAATAACATATTTATACAGGGTGACAGGAAATTCGCCGTATTCCTTGAAAGGAGTTATTCTACTGCAGCTCATTTGTAATGATTTAAGTCCAGTTAACCAGGGGTCAAAACTCATTGGTTTTCGAGTTATTCACGTTATTCGTTTTTTTTTTTAATTCCCTCTTTTCGACCTAAAACTAGTAATTTTGTAAAAACTTCTTCATTTAGAAATTAAAAAAAGTATTTTTCGAATAGCCAATGAATCACTGATTACGAAAAATCAAAAAAAATGACAAAACAATGCAAAGTTTTGCAAATAAAAGGATTTGAAGTTAGAAGTTCTAGCAATTATTTTCCAAATTTTGTGACATTTAGAAGCATAGCTAAAAAAAAGTATGACACTTCGCGTTCAAATTACAGGAATAATTTGCTTAATTCATAAGCTTTCTAAAAAGGTACAATTAATGACATTTTAATACAAAAAATATACAGTTAATAATATTATTAATTGTACTAAACATACGGCCTTCTTAAAAAAAAGTCAGTCATTTATTCAGTAAGTAGGTCGCACGGTCAGTTTTACACGTCAAGAATCTACCAGCGGTTCCCAAGAGGAGACCACTGCTGAGAAGAAACGCCGCAAGAAACTCGGAAGTCAGATATTTTTTAAACATATTACAATGGTTACTACTGAGTCTACTAGCATTACCTATACATAACTAAATAAACTATAAATATTAAATTTAATCTAATATCAACATGCGTAGTTCAGCAGGAAAACATGCCAAAAATCTTACGAGAGAGATACAAAATTAGAAAAAGATAATTACTTATGTGTATAGAATATTTTAATATTATAAAGAGGTAAAGTTTGTGACGTGCTAAGGGGTAACCTCTGGATATACTGAACCGATTTTGAAAGTTCTTTTACCAATAGAAATCCACGTTATTTGTGAGTGTCATAGGTTATATATTACAAAAAATTATTGCCCAATAAAGTGGGCACGGGAACAGAGTGTATATAAGACGGTGAAAGACGACCACATAAAAGTTTCGATATGTTTTCCTACATCAACGGTGTCCTCTAGACAAGATAATGCATAAAGCATTTGCATTTGAATAATAGATTATTGTTTCGGGTTTAGGCCATGCATTTCGTCTATTAGATAATCCTCGACAATATAATACGCTTTAGACATTAACGACTTTTTCAAGTAATTTTTAAGTGCTGGAAAGGGTAACTTTAAGACTACGTCAGGTAATTTATTGTAGAAATGAATGTATTAACCAACAAATGATTTATATACTTTACAGACGCGGAATTTTCGTCTAGCGATTTTATTCTTATTTCTAGTATTTATATTATATATATATCAGAATTTTTGGTGAAACAATTCTTAATAACATAAATAATATTTTCACAAATAAATTGAGACGCTACAGGTAAGATATTAATTTAATTAAAAAGTTATCTTAAGGAGTCACGGGAATTTAAGTTGTAAATAGAACGAATGGCTCTTTTTTGTAACGCAAAAAATAGTTTGTATGTCAGCTGCCTTACCCCAAACCCGAATACCGTACGACATAACACTATGGAAATAACTATAATAAACTAAGCGAGCTGTTTCAAAGTTTGTTAGCTGTCGAATCCGCTGCTGAACCCGCATCTCCGTCCGTGCAAATATCCTACGGTACTGCTAGATTTTCCAGGATAAAGGGTATCCTTTGTCAGTCTTCGGACTATAAACTACCTCTGTAACAAATTTCAGGCTGACGATCGGTTACGACCTCGGAACAAACAAACACACTTTTGCATTAATTACATCAGTAAGGAATTATTATACAGTCGAGCACAAATATATGTATAGTATACCCATTTTAATAGAATAAGGTACAAAAGTCTATATATACATAGGTACTGTTCAAAACGCAATAGAACAACTTTAAATACAAAAGAACGAGAAATTAAACAATAATAAACAACGAATTGCAAAATAAGAAAAACAATAATTTAAAATAATAATCTATATTCTGCTGTTTTTTAGGAATCTTGTATGCATAGCATCAAAACAAAAAAGAAAACGAAAAAAAATATCAAGAAGCCAAACATATTTTATTTAGTCTGTTTCTGAAAACCAATGCGAGTAGGCATGTTTCTTGGGAGGGTAAAAAAAAAATTGTTTACGAGGGTCAAACTGAAAGTTCTTAGAAAATCAAAAACTGATTAAACTAGCAAGTTATTAGCTTTATTACATATTTTCAAAACAGTGTCCATCGCTGCATCCGATGGAACCACTGACAAAAGCACTTTGCCCACTCGTCTTTAGGGGTCTCTTCGAGGGCCTTTTGAAACGAAGCCACAGCTTCCTCGGCGTCCATAAAACGTTTTCCTCGAAGTTTTTCTTTTATTTTCGGGAATAAATAAAAATCGCAAGGAGGTCCGGGCTATACGGCGGGTGACCCAGTAATTCCACGTCTGACGTCGCCAAATAGTCGTTCGTTCGCCTGGCGGTGTGTGACGAGGCGTTGTCGTGGTGAAGGGGGATCCTACTGCGAGATCGTTTCTCCCGAACTTTTTCCAAGACAAGTGCAAACAATTGTTAGTATACCACTCTGCAGTAACTGTTTTTCGATCCTCTAAAACAATTGTCCCTTCCGAAGAACGAGGCAACCATCTTTTTTCCCACGCTTCGACCTCTCTTCACTTTAGTTGGCAACTCCTCGGACGGAAACACCCACTGAGCAGACTGTCTTTTGGTTTCGGGATCATAACAGTAAATCCAGCTTTCGTCACCCGTAAGTATGTCGAACACAGCATTTGAGTCACCTCCGTTAAATCTTAAAACCATTTCACGGCACCAATCAACACGACGGAGTTTTTGGGCCTCGGTCAAATTATGAGGTATCCACCGGGCACAAAGCTTCCTGACTGCTAAATGTTCATGGAGGATTTTGTGCACTTGACTCATACCGATGCCCAATCTTGTACGAATCTGCTGATAGGTCACTCTTTTATCAGTCTCTATCATACGCCGCATAACACTGATGTTATCTTCAGTCGTTGCCGTATAAGGTCGGCCCTCACGCAGATCATCGGTGAGATTATTGCGACCACGATAAACTCATTAAACCAATTGTAAACAGTGGCACGAGATGGGGCTTCATCGTGAAAGGCCTATCGTAGTCTATCATAACTTTCTTGTTGACTTAAATGACATCGAAAGTCATAAAAAATCATTGCACGAAAATTTTCTCGCGTTAAATTCATGCTGACGTGACACAGACAACTTCCAATTTGCTGCCAAATCGTAAAACAAATGACAAATGAATAAAATACATACTCAATAATATTGGCAAAGAGTTCCATTTTGAAAATTTAAACTTATTTTTTATTATATTGTTTAAGTGGCCAATGTGCAATCGTAATGCCGAGGACGCGACTTCGCATCCTCGAGTTATTTGGTTTTTTTTTGCTAGAAAACAACTGTACTTAAATGCTGATACAAAAATATTACTTTATTTATGAAGGATAATACTATACTGTTGCTGGTTTTTGGATTCAGTGCATTTGTAATTTACATAATTCTCATCTCGGATGCCGAAGACGCGAATTCGCGTCCCATGTATGTATAATCGTAATGCCGAGGACGCGACTACGCGTCCTCGAGTTATTTGTTTTTTTTTGCTAGAAAACAACTGTACTTAAATGCTGATACAAAAATATTACTTTATTTATGAAGGATAATACTATACTGTTGCTGGTTTTTGGATTCAGTGCATTTGTAATTTACATAATTCTTATCTCGGATGCCGAAGACGCGAATTCGCGTCCCATGTATGTGTAATCGTAATGCCGAGGACGCGACTTCGCGTCCTCGAGTTATTTGTTTCTAAACACTTGCTTTAAACCCTTTCTTTATTATATCTAACTAAATACCATAAAAACTTATATACGTCTGAAGTATACGGCCTTCACGTCAATACTGAATACGTTTTCGACAAAAACTGTTTTTAGACGCAAAAATTTCACTTACGATGCCGAAAACGCGAAATTGCGTCCTTGACAACCTAATGCCGCGGACGCGAACTCGCGTCCATGAAATGTTAACGTAATGCCGCGGACGCGAACTCGCGTCCATGAAACGTTAACGTAATGCCGCGGACGCGAATTCGCGACGTCGCGTGGAAGGCGGCGGCACTGCGTGATGATTAAAAATATGAGGCGTCGGCAATGAATGGGTTAAAAAGTTTAACCTCCCGGGGGAGGTTCCTTGTACTAATAATAATACAAAATACGGCCGTTCAAATAAAAATCTAGTGCAAAGAAAGTAAAGTATAATTTCTTTTGTTTTATGACTCATTATCAAATAAGAAAGTTGACTTTATGTCATTCGTAATAGATTCATATTCCATTGACAAATTTCGTTGTATGGTGGGCCGTAGGAGATAATGTTTTAAACTGAATTATCGTGCATTGCTTTAAAGGAAAATGTCGACTTATTTCACTTACCACTTACTGTACAATTGTTCATTATGTTTTTAAGTTTTAAGCTATCCTCTTTCACAACTTTTAGAGACAAATTCTAGAAAAAAAAACATACAGTTGAATTGAAAGCCCCTCCTTTTTTAAAACTTCAGTTAAAAATACGACCGCATACCCAACGTTTTAGCTACAGTCACGCAAAACTGTTTTTTGCTGAAATTTCACTGAATTCCCAAATATCTTTAAAATGAAAACCGTGAAATAACCGTAATACTTAAATAGGGGTGATTTACGGGAACCTGTATATATGATGAACAATAAAATAATAATAAATGTTTATGAGTGTTGCAACTAGTGTTGTGCCGGCGGTAACTTACTCGTTACCAGTATAATACCATTTGGTAAAATACTCAGTAAATTACCAATGCTACCGGTTATATTACCAGAAGCGGACAGAGAAATCGATTTTTGGTAAAATACTCAGTAAATTACCAATGCTACCGGTAATATTACCAGAAGCGGACATAGAAATCGATTTTTTCTGTTTTGCATTCTTTATTAATTTTAGTTTATTAATTTTAATTAAAAAGTTAATATACTCTTACTAACTATGAATTATTTCTGTAATTCTTCGCATCTTCCGTCTCTTTTACTCATTGCATTGTAATTTGTACCTTATCTGTTCGGCAATGTCATGAGTCAGTATAGTATGATAGAGAGTAATATTCCCGGTAACACTGGTAAAATACTCGGAAATATTGAGTATTTTACCAGTAAAAAGTTACAAAATTAAAACTAATAAACAATTAAAATTGAAATAATCAGGATTTTTATAGTTCATTTTCAAAATGGCTACCTCCATTTCTTATTCTCACATAAGTTAATGTTGTTATTTGTGTTTACGAGTATAACAGTTAGTTTTCATTGATTTAGTTAGTTAATTTTAAGTTATGTTCGGACGTGACTTCCTTGTTGCTTCCTTTGTGATCAATTTTTTCCAGCAATCTTTAACAAAATTCATATTAATTTTAATAGCTCGTTAGAAAGCTGGAAAAACGTCAATGTTTTTTATGTGTAATCTGCACGCCAAATGTATTGGTAAATTTTTCTGTTTTCGTGTAATTTATGTTGGAGTTTGATAAAAAAACATGTATTTTTTAGTTTTCGGCCTCGCATTCCCAAACGTGTACAGATATATATTTTTTTTATTTTGCATAGGAACATTAAATTCATCTTGTACAAAAGCAAATAAAAAATGTATGATTTAAATTTCGTATGTTTTTTAATTTTAATTTTTGAAGTTGTATTTGTGACTTTTATTTCCGCCCGCTTCCTTTGTGATGATTATTTTTTCAGGTATTTTTAAAATAATTTTCTACTTGTTATGCGTTTTTGGAGAGCTAAGAAAACAGTTAAGTTTTTAAAATAATCTGTAGGCCAAGTTTAATAACATATTTTTTTGTTTTTAAGGCATTTTAGTGGAAAGCGATCGCAAAAAATATTGAAAAAATTCGTTTTCCGTCTCGCTTTTTCAAATTTGGACCGATAATTATTGTTTTAATATTGAGAAATAACCAGTGTTTAATCGGTTTTGTAAATCAGAAGAAAAAAAAGATTTAAATTGATACTTTTTTTGTAATAAATTTTTCAAGTTGAATTTCCGACTAATTTAAAAAAAAAACTAATAAACGCGATAACTCAAAAATGGTTCACTTTTGCATAATGCATATGGGGGTCAAAATTATCGCAAATAGTCACCCCTATCACCTCCTAACGGGAATAGGTCGACTTACCAATAACCCTGTATATACGAAATTTGAATGTTACCGTATATTACCGCTTTTTGGTAATGTTTCTGGTAGCGTTCCTGGTAAAATACCTGCTTCGAGTAAGTTACTGGTTAAGGCACATCACTAGTTGCAACATAACACCTACATTCAGTAGGTATCATGATCGCAGCAAAAAGCAGTTGTCATTCTGACTTTAATTATAATTTTCTGACGTAGGTAAGTAAAAAACACCACATAGCACATACCATAGTATGTTCTCAGTAATAAAGGTCTTTTTGCAGGTGATCGAAAACCGCTGTGCTAATGTGCTCGTTGCAACTGCATTATATCATGCAGTCGCCAAAAGTTGCGGCGTCGAGTGCGAGTTGATAGCGTTCCCCAACCACATGTTCCTGGAGTGGCGCGAGCAGCTCGACTCCGAGACGATCGTGTACACGGTGGACCCCGCCAGCGGCCAGATGCACCGGCGCCGCCGCTGCCCCTTCTCCACGAACGGACCTGCCTCCGCATACCGCTACTGCCCTGATTCACTACTTCAATACCTTTGCTCATCGTTTCATCTGAGCATGGGCAGTATACGGAACTGGTAAAAACCTTATATCTAATGGTTTCCATAACCTCCACTAATTTCATACCTAAACTGAGGATTTTATTTATTTTTAGGAACACCCAAAATAATCTGCATTTACTGGATTTCTTGAGTACTAATCTTAGTACTCATAACTCGAACCGACATTTTCTGCCGTACTTGCTCGACCACACTCACATATCTGCATCGAATTCTCCTCTTAACCTAAAATTCGTGAGTAGATTACAAATTCAAATTAGAGAGATTGCTGAGATTTGACTATTCTGGTCTGGTACGTTACCATACCTTTTTCAAAGATAACATCACCTTAACATGCCCAAGTGTTTTTATCTTATAATAGATTATATCTACCTACCTATCCCCAACGTAAAAGGTACTCATAAATCGTCCATTTGTGTTTTTTAGATGAAGCTCGTGCACATGGGAATCTTAAGAGCCCTTTCAAACGTTGACGTTCCATCAGAATGCTGCGTCAAGAAACGGGTAAATATTTAATAAATATATTTTAGTAAGTAATATATTTTAGGAGTAAATTAAATTTAAGATATAAGTGCGGAAATTATAATGGTGTTCTGTATTTTAGTTCACTGACAAAAAGCGTACTAGTGCTGTGAAGTACGCTATAGGCATGATATGCTTCCACACCAAGTATGACTACGTGTGCGTGGTGCGCGACTGGGACGTAGAATGCGTGCTCAAGTGGCAGAGCCAGATGGTGGCCGAGAACCTGTACGATGGCATCACGCAGCCCTTCTACAACGTGATGGCCGCCGACCAGTCGGAGCGCTACGTGCCACAAGGTGACCACTCTAACTCCCGCTCTGCCGTGCTTCATATTCATTTATTAAAAAAAAGATACGACTTTTTTTCGTATCCTTGAAAAAAGTCCCTGCTTATAAAGAACAAATTCAATAAGTTGTAAAATTTACCTTACTGAGACTCAACAAGGTGTATTTTGCACTTTGTTTGATTTGTTCGTAACGCGTATTGAGTGTAAATGTAAAATGAATAAATAAGCGTTCTGTAATATGTTCCCATTTGTCGGTCGTTAGTAAGTTTATAATAGTTATTTATGTAACTGATACATAATTAAGCTTTTTAAGGTGCGAGTGCCGAGGTTACAGCGCGAGCTTGCGAGTGCTCTTATTACAGGCACGAGTACCTTGAGAGCTAATTATGTACCGTTGCATACATAACTTTTTCTACAAGCTTAAAATTATAATGACAAAAATAAACAATCGCTAACTTTTTTGTAGGTATACTTTCCTAGATTTTTATCCTAACAAATCACCTACTTGCCAGCAAAGTCATTTTCATTATTACGATTGGCGTTAATAGTTTGTGATTTTTATTGTTAAATGATTACAAATTTCCTGCAATAAATTTAAGTTACTAAAAAAATCTGACAATTTAAAATAAAAGTTGGAATGCCAAACGAAACGCCATTTTCATGATATCCATATTGAACGTAACCATGGTAAAAAAATAACAAATCGATGAATATTAATCATCTATTTCTAGTAATTTAATAAAAATGTAATTTTAAATACATCAATCATAATTAATTTTCTTGTTAGTGTAGGCAATTTTAATTGGTATTACAGTATTTTTAACTGTTAATTATACAAATTAGGATGTTAAGGTTCACTAAATGCCAACACTTATATCCGGAATGACCGTAACCATGGTAATATCAATGCTATAATAATTATTATAGAACTGTTATTACCCTGGCAACGCTAATTATAGAATAGTTTTCATGTTTCGGTTACGCCATAGGTGGTATTGTGATACCATTAACGATATCAATATTAGCGGTTTATAGTACGCAAGTAGAAAAATAATTATAAACAACGCTGTTTTTTCCAGAGAATCTAAAAAGGTGGCGGGAGCCCAGCCGCATGTTGTTAGTTGAAGAAGCCATAGCGACAGAGTTCGCTTATTTCGATGGCTATGTATACGTGCCTAACGACGAGAAGCGAGCCGAGTACCCGCACGACCAGCCGGTCATCGATATGTACCGCGAGCGCCACGAGCTGTTCTCGTAAACGGCCAGACACGTCTGCCGGCAAACAGGGCTGCGTGAGTGACTGTAGCCACCCGGTCACCCATGCGACGACTTTACGAACGCGATCGAGTTTTAAATAATATAATGAATGGCAAATATAGGCATTCAAAGTCGGACTGAACGTTATATTGAAAAAACATTTGCTTAGGTGTACTAATAATACTAATAGAAATTCTGAATGACATTGTTATAATAAATAATAACTGAATACTCAACAACACTAGACACTAAGAATTCAAAACAAACAAGCCAAAATTACAGAGTAGGTTGGGCTTTTCGTAATAACCCAATTTATGTGCGCTTTCTTAATAACCCAATTTATGCGACGGACCCGATACGTACTCCACCTCAAGTTAGTGTGGTTAGGAAATATAGTGCTTACAATCCACGAAGACGCGTCCTTATTTAACGTACATTTACGAAATCTTCGTGGATTGAAACACTACAGTGAACATCCTGTTCACTGTAACTGGCCTGTTTAATAGGTAAAATAAGTTCATCGTAAACATTGTGCAATAAATCATTTCAGGTCTGACTTTGAAAAAGGCATTATAAATATGACTACTGTTGTCTATTATACTTTATAGTTATTTGTCTAGAAAATAAACTCAAAGGCAAAAAAATGGCGCTCGCGATTTTTATCCTTACCGTTGTTTACAGTGGAATAGGTACTTATATTTTTTTAAATGAACTTGTTTTCTATGAACGTACGATTAATTGAACTTTGACACTCGACAATTCTCGACATTCATCGAGAGAGATCGGAAGGGCAAATGACACGAGACACATTGCTGCATATTCATAATACCATAGTGTCCACTTAACAGTCGAAAACAGTAATGTAGATCACCTGCCACAATGACATGTGTTAATAACGCAGATGTGGTTTATTTTAATTATTACATCGCATAACTAAAACACAAATATTAAATTAGTAAATGTTATTTACAGATAATTTCATTCGAACCAAATTCCTTTGATTTTAAAAGCTAACCTGTCACATAACTTTATAATAGTCTATTCTATTTGAACATTAATGAAGTTTCTATACTTAGGTTGATGTTTTATTATTAACTAGCCGAGCTAGTGAACTTAGTGCCGCCTCCGAATGATTTTTTTCGTATTTTTTTCCGATGTTTTAATGGTTATTCTGCTATTTCTATTATATTTATTCAAGATCATAATATCGGTCCCGCCATTCTTGAGTTATAAATGGTGTAACTAACCCGACGCTGGTTTATATTATTTATGAATATAGATTATAATAAAAGGGTTCGAATACTTTATGTGAGTCAATTCTAGGATTTTATGTACTCTATGTAAAAACACGAACCTTAACGATTAAAACCGTGATGTCCCGATTGTCAAAGTGGAAATAATCGTATTGTGCCTAATTTGTAAAAACCTTAACAAGTGTGGGCCATTTTTTTTACCTGTGAGTGTATCTTATTTAGCAAAACGTGACGTTAATGTTTGACTATATTTATTAATATTTATTTAGACTTATCGGATAACAATTGGGAGAGAGATAATGCACTCGTTCCAGATAGACTAGGAATGAATTAATTGTCAAGTAACTTTATTGTAATATAAAACTATATATCTACAATTTATTAAGGGAATAACTATAGTTTTAATCCTTTTTAACTTCAGTAGATGTTTAAGAAAAGATTGGACACGATTTCGTGTTTGCCTCTATAAAATAATAATAATAATATTGTATAAACATATGAACCTGTTAATAAATATAGCAAATATAGCAAAATAGCCTTATGATTATGAGGATTGTGTTTAAATAAAGACTGTGATTAAAAAAAATATAGGAATGGAAAATGTGATGTTTGAAATGAGAAGGAAATGCCAGAAGTAAATCATATTACGAGTATATATTACTTTGATTATAGATTGTTGGATTGACTAAAACCTTTTAACGGCACTAAACTTTATATATATATATATATATATATATATATATATATATATCATATCAGTTTTCGTAATAGCAGCTATTTAAACAGGTCCCTATTCAAAGCAAGTGCGAGATAGCAATGTTGGAAAATCGTAAATATGTATAAGATTGATGTTCATGACAGATTGCGGTGATAGCTTATGTCAACTCCCATATTGTTCGAGTAAATAGAAAACAAATGTTAGCAGCGGTTGCATCTTGGCTAGCCCTACCGGTGTGTTCCCCAGTCCTGTGCAGTAGGTACATTTTGTTCGCAATTAAACTTTGGTATGATCTTGTTAATGCTTTTCTGACGCGTAGGGTATTTCAAGCACAGTGTACAGTCAAGGGTTCCCAAGATGTCAAATGCCACGGACCTTATTGCCACTGGCAATCATTTCTTAAGTAGAACAATATGTTGTGTTAAAACAAATTCACTGTGTTGTGCACGCACCTAACTTAGGTAAATACTAAACCGGTCATTTGCAAGTCGGACTCGCGCACCAAGGGATCTGTTTTTAAGATAGAAATCAAGTCTGAAGACGTGCTTTTTTTTTTTCAAAGAAATTTATTTCGTATGTGTTGTAATTTTCTTGGCCTGTCGGTGCAATAATTAACAACAAGTTGTTAGAGTTGTTGGTAATTCTGTACCTCTGCCTACCGCACTCTGGGATGAAGGCGTACGTGGCGGTATATATGTATGTATGTATGTGTATACATATAAGTGACATGACGAAATTTAAACAAATTTTCAAAGATTTTTGTTATTGAATACTGAAAAACCGTCAAATTTGACAAACCTCATTATATTTTGAGAAATACATACATAGGAAAAAGTATACCTAGTTTTTAAGACAATTATACAACTACAAACATCATATTTCAAGGTAATAGCTTCCGAAGTTGCTAGGTAAAACTACTGGGACATACCTACGATGGACAGACAAACAGACATACACCGAAGTCTCTCCATAAGGGTTCCTTGTTTACCTTTTTGGAACGGAATCCTAAAAATCGATCAAATGTGAATAGGAGTATAGCACGAAGGGCTACGTTTGTGTAAAATATCAGAAACCTAATAATCTGCTCGTATGTCCCCGCGTACATATACAAGTAATAATAATAATAATAAAGCCATTTAATTCCACAAAAACATAACAACAGTTCATTTACATAAATAAAAACCAATTTTTGACTAAAAAAGTATTTGTGCTATAAATATTGCAAATCTGTTTTAAATTGGTAAACTTACATAATTTCATTATTATTTAATTATCAGCATTCCATTTATTAAAGTACTTAATCCAATCAAATACATTAAATACATTAATACATTAAATTAAAACATTCGTAATAAAATTAATTGAGTTCATGCATAATTAATATTAAATTAAATAAACGTAATAAAATTAAAATCATTCAACAAAATATAATACTAATAATTATTTAGCACATTACTTTAAAATTTAAGATTATGTTTACATATACAAGTAGGAACAATTAATGATAGTATATTTCAGACCTACAATTGTTTTATATACCTACCTACTTGTTTTATTTAATGTTCTATTGTTTATTTTAGGGGTCGTCAAAGGATTGCAAGTGTTTATAGTTTTCTTGGTACAGCACATTCGTAAGTAGGTAATTGAGCAAACACAGGATGTATGTTTCCACATGACCGTTAAGATTTCCTCAATCGTTTTATAACTATGGACGAGGAATGGGTTCCCCAAAGCAGGCAATCAGAATCGAAAGAACAATCCAGGCAATGGAAAAGTGGTTCACCACCACCCAAAAAAGCCTAGGTCATTTTGTGATCTAATAAGGCTTCAGTTTTCTGGAATTGCACGGGGTTCACCATGATAGACCATCTTGAAAAGGACAAAAAAATAAATTCGGACTACTGTTATGCTGTTTTACGTCGTCTGCGTGAGGAAATTAAAATAAAGAGACTTGGAATGCTGTCGGAAAAAGTACCTACTGCTTCACCAAGACAACGCTCGGGTTCACACTTCGGAGAAATTAATGGCACAAATACATTATTGTGGATATGAAGCCCTTACTCGCTTTAGCGTTTAGCTCCTTCGTATTATCCCTTTAGGCAACATGAGACAGATTCAGTTTAAGTCGATTGCAGTTTAGGTCAAAAGCTGAGTAAGTATGATTCTATAATCGCCAGTTTTTTTCACAACCGTTTTCTAAATAGGTATGTTTCTATATTATTTAAGTCATATCATAAACACGTCAGATCCTTATAATGTCGGATTATGAGAAAGTCCTTAACGTATATTTCCATATTCCCCGTACGCCATTTTCTGAGTACGCCAGATTCGAGGTTTGTTAGTATCTAATTAGGCTATATTCTGGGTAGGTCAGATTATTGTTACGTCAATAGGTATCTTGGTAGAACAATCGAATGTACAGTTCGTGTTGAAAAAAAAGAAATAAGTTAGTTTCCAAAAAAAAAATACACCTAAATATAAAATTACATTTATAAGATAAAATTTAACATAAAATTACGCTTATCTTGGTAGTAAACAAAACTTTTACATTTTTCTCTTATTCGATCAATTCAATTTTTTTATTGAAGATTGTCTATTGCTTCTATTATATCATATGTCGTAGTCATTTCCGAGTCACTAGAAGAATCATCGGAAGTATCATCGGAAGAATCACCGGAAGAATTATTTTCAGAACTGGAGCTGACAGGTTTTTGTTTATTGTTATGGCTGCCAAATAAATGATCTTTTATATGTCTTTCGCAACTTAAGTGCGAAGCTTTTTTGAGGAAATCCATGATTTCGATAGATTTGTTCTTCATATCGGTTACTAAATTTTTCAAGTGGTGATCATATTTTACATCAACGAGATTTTTTCTGGGTCGATGAGCACACGCTTGTCTAATATTTATATCGTAATGCGTCTCGGAATTCGTTGTTAAAGACACACTGCACATGTTACGATTGGAACATCTGAAATTGACTGTCTGAATTATTTTTTAGATGGAAGCCATATTTAAAGCCATTTAATAGCACGCAGGGTTGATTTTAGGCAGTTTTTATTAATTTAAAGCTTTCGTCCTCCATTTTATCAACGTCTTCTACACAGATATATGACATTGTCATTAGGATTATGCTTATCGTCCTCTATTTATAAGTTTTATTACTACACATTTTACGGGTGGTAGGATCATGTGCAAGGTCCGTCCGGATCGATACCACCATCTTTCCCGTTAACCTTCAGTAAAGCAATAGTGCTTGCACTGCTGTGTTTCGGTAAGGGGCCGATGAGATTATAGCATTGAGGCATTCCGTCTTAGTCCTCAGAGTTGGATTGGCAACGCATTTTACAACCTAGTGGTTGTAAATATTCATGAGCCTGGTGGCCTGAGTGCTCGATTGCCTTCTCTATCACTTAAAAAGCTATAGTTAATTACTTAGCACAACATAATTTTTTAGCGAATTATACCTGTCCATTTCAGAATTATGCTTGTATAACATCTGGCCTACTAAGATTTAAAACTTCTCAGAATTAGTAGATAAGATTCAGACTTATTTAGAAAACTACTCGATACGAATCTGACCTAAAAAGAAAAGGCAATTTGCCGAAACAAACTTACTGCTAATACGACGTGACACTGTCAGGACCGTGACATACTCAAAATCTGACCTACTCAGAAATTGACTTCAAAAGAAACTGACTTCCACTTCATAAGGTATTTTCCGAAACTGTCTGATTCAGAAACGGACTTATGGCAAATCTAACCTAACCAGAATTGTACTTGTTTAGATTTAGACCTAAAGCAAAAGATAAAAGATAAAAGTAATTTATTCAGTAAGTATGCCGAGCGGGCACTTTTACAGAACAGTAATAACAGTAGTTCAGCAGGAAAACATGACAAAATCTTACGGGAGAGAAAGATAGAAAAGAAAAATAGAATCAACTAGGTAATTATGTGTATATGAGATGGTGCAAGATGACCACATAAAAGTTTCGATATGTTTTCCTGAAGTTTTCCTGCATCAACGGTGTCCCCCAGACAAGAAAAAGCAGGACAAAGCTTTTGCATTTGAACAAATTACTATTGACTAAGTTTCGGGTGTAGGCCATGCATTTTTGTCTGTTAGATAGTCCTCGACCCTATAATACGCTTTAGACATTAACGACCTTTTCAAATATTTTTTAAGTGCTGGAAAGGGTAACTTTAAAACTACTTCAGGTAATTTATTATAGAAATGAATGCATTGACCAACAAATGATTTATATACTTTACGGACATGGAATTTTCGAATAGCTATTTTATTTTTATTTCTTGTATTTAAATTATGTAGGTATATCAGAGTTTTTGGTGAAAGAATCCAAATTCTTAATAACATAAATCATATTCTCGTAAATAAATTGAGACGCTACAGTTAAGATATTAATTTCTTTAAAAAGTTATCTTAAGGAGTCACGAGAATTTAAATTGTAAATAGAACGAATGGCCTCTTTTTGTAACACAAATATAGTTTGTATTATTTATTTATTATTATATTATTAGGCACGGTACAAAAGTAAATATATAACAATATCCCCGCAAAACTGTTTTTACAGTTTGTCTGCAGGCAGGAGTCTCTATTTAGCTAAGTAAGTAATAAATAAGGTAAGTGACTATAGGTACAAATGGTTATAATATAAATATGATACATACCTGAGTGACAATTGCTTATGAAAGCAGTTGTCATTCAAGTCTCTGTAGTAAATATTTTTTGAGCTCTTTCTTAAACTTAAATTTATTTGGTTCATGACGGATGCACGCGGGTAGGCTATTTAGGAGGTAAGGCAGTCTTTTTTTTAACGTTTTGTCTCCAAAATAGTTGGAGACACGGGGAACCTCAAACTTACCCGCGGACACCGACCTAGTAGCATGAGTATGCTCAATGGGTGTAGGGACATGCGCTAGAGTGCCATGGTTGTTAACTGCAAGAAGGTATTTATGTTTTAAGCTTACTGGATCCATTTCTTCCCAACCCTAAAAAACACTTGGGAGCACAATATTTTTTGACGATGAGGTCCTAGAAGCGGAAGACTCTTTATTTTAACGACCTCAGCCTTTATTTTTTTATGGGATGGAATGGGGGGACCTTCTTGGCGACTATGTAGAAAAATAAAATTGTTATAAAAAGTAAGCCCCTTTCTTTTTTTTACCACGCTCAGAACTTATCAATCCCCCTCCGTTCACTAGGATCCATTAAAGGGGTCAAGTGTGCTTTTTTATACATCCAAATCTATTAATGGAGTAGTGGGCTTTAATGTACACTTTAATTCGTGTCGAGTGTTTTACACTTTTTAATACGCTGGGATCCATCAATGGATTCTAGTGAACTTTTTATATACCGGAATCCATCAATGGTTATTCAATTTCCACGGGTATCCATCTATATTTTTTTATTTTTTATTTATTTATTAAAGTTCCACATTTAAAAAAAAAAGTATCGCAGAGTTTTTAATGAAAGACTACAAAAGTCACAGAGGCTTATGAGTAGTCAGTGAGTTCGGAGCAAAAACTACTAATGGAATGATGAATGGATTGATGGAATCAAGTGTATTAAAAGTATAATATAATATATTTAAGTGTAATTAAGAGTGCAACAGAATCCATTGATGGATTCCAGAGTATTAAAAAGTCTAAGCGAATCCAAATGGATTTAAATATACAATAAAGCCCACTCTACTCCATTAATGGCTTTGAATGTACAAAAAGTCCACTTGACGGAGAGATCAGTCCCTTACCCTCGTATGTGCGTGTACTTTATGAAACAGTTTGTCTTCATGAACCCTATAATAATAGTAGGGTAAGAGCACCAAAAGATGAACGATTAAGCGACTACACCAACTTTAGACAGGTTATATTCAGTGAAAGTAACAAATTTCACCCTATTTAATTTTTTTATATGGTACAGTATATGGTCTAGATTGAAAATGACTATTATAAAGCCTGTTATTATATCTCCGTATTTTTCTAAAAATCATTGAAACCAAAAATGTACCGATTTGCCCAAAAGATGAACAGCGTGCCCTAATTCTGAACGGTTGGGGCCCAAAAGTTGAACTAACATAATAAAATACCTATGTCATTTTAATTCTTTTCATTTTTAGCAATAAAATGCGAGTTAACGAAATATTCTTTATTTTTTAATTGTTTACATTTATTTAATATTACTTACGTACATAAGGTTCCTATTTTTTATGTTATTTGTGTCATAAAAACAACGAATTAGTATTTTTTATCAATAATCATTAGCAAAACTACTTAGTTACTTATCTTTTTAAACAGATAAACCGACAAAAAGTGTTACTTTAACATTTATAATATTAGTAAATATTTCCATAAATACTACTAGTATACTACTACTAGTGTTCATATTATAAAACTATGCCTAAAAGTTGAACGACTGAATTTACTTAGTTCAATTTTAGGACACAGAATTTATGAAATGAACAAACAAAATCAATTAGGTGTTCACATATTGGAATAGAATCCAAAACATGAACTAGTAAATTTAATTCGTTCAAGTATTAGGCACACATTTTTTATTGAACAGTGATAGTTTTCATAGTATTTAAAACTCCAAAATCTTTGGATTAGACATCAAAAGCTATGTTCATCTTTTGGTTTAAAGATACAAGAGTATTTAACGATCATTTTAAGTTTTAAATTTTCCATCTGTCATTTTGGTACGATTTATTAAGAAGCTTTAAAAAAAGTACGCCTTGCCTAGTAGCTGAACACCGTTCAAGTATTGGCTTAGGTATATATTTTTGAAACCATTACTTGAACGGCATATTTCTCGTTAACTAACAAGAAAAAAGAAATATCGTATAACTCCAATAAAAGAGTGATTAATCAAGAAAACATACCAAGCAAATCCTTCTAAGACTGACAATTATTGAATTTTATACGTAATTAAAAGCTTAAATTTGGAGAGCACTGTCCTTAGCTATTTTCCCATACTATAGACGTTTTCGGCGGGAAGCTCCACAACGACGACCGATCACGGCCAAAAAGAATATAATACTATGTTAAGATTTAATGGAGGTGTAAGCAAAGAGTTGCTGTTTAAGAAAAATAAATTCCGAACTATGTAATATTTGTCAGGATTTAGTTATGTGATTATTTCGATCGAGTGTTCAGCTTTTGGGTGTCGTTCATCTTTTGGTGCCCCTACCCTAGATTATACACAGTAGACAGAGGGGATAAAGCACTTTTTTATGTGACGGTCGCGATATTAAATCCTGAGCAAAACCAACCCAACCACCCAATCCCTACCGGTAGAAATCTACAAAAACGTGCACTTATCCCTACCAGTAGGTATAGCTCGATAGGGATAAGTGTACTAGCTGGACCCCATATAGAAGGCTTAATTGTATTTGGTTGACTTACTCAACAGGGAGCAAGGAATCTCCTCCCAAAAAGCCCTCTTGGGCCCCCTACTATAGATCCTGGCTCCATTATACATAGGTAAGGCGATTGTAACAGATAAATAATTTAGCGACCATTAGAGTATTATAGGTAAAAAACTTAAGCTCCTCTTGCATTCGTTGTAACAAATCTGTATAGACCGTGGGACATTATTTATTTGAAATTTGACGTAAGTCCCATATTGGTAATGAACACATCTACATGCAAGAGGAGCTTTACCTATACTATTCTGTTCTGTTCCGTAGCCATATATCAAAGATTTGTACCTACTTTAGTGTTGCTGTTTGAGCTAAGCACCCAAAAGGTGACTGAAGAGCAGCTGTCAATTTTTACTCAAACCGCAATAGCTAAATAATCCATAATTTTTCACATGTTTCAACAGTATCAAAACGTTCAATTGCATTCAAGTTAAAGGTAAAGAAGCGCTCATTATCTCTCACTCGGCCTGTCTGTACATCCTACTCACATGAAACTGCGGGTTGCTAGCATGAAATAAAAATCTTTTTCTCACTGAGATTTTAATATCTGATTACATAAACTCATTTCACAGACGTATTAAATAGTAAACAACAGTCATCAGTTAAACTTTAAATTTTCATATAACAATAAATATGAATTATACATTATATTATAAGGAATCAAAGCACACACAAACTTAAGTAACAACAACAAACCGATGTAAGTACATATGTTTTGAGGTGCATTAAGGTTCAACGTGCGACGGCAGACATGTACCTATTTACAAAAATATCCATGATTGAATAATCTATTGTGTATTATATTATAAGTATTATAACATTCATAACATAATTTACAAGGTCATATTTGCCATGATCTACTTTGTCAAGATTCTATTTATAAAAACATCTTATTATAAACAGTTGAGTTCATATGTGTAACCAGATCCATACTGCAATGCTTGGATGGGTGTGTAATGTTTAGTATAAAAACAAATGGTCTAATTTTCATTTTACATTACACGAATTGCTTAATTTTGATCTCTATAATAAACTAAGGATATAATAATAATAATGATGCATAAAAAGAAATACATAATTTTAAAAACTATAATGTTCATAAATAAAAAATTAAAATATTTCTAACGGCTTTCATTATTATTAATGTGGTCAAAGTTCTAACTTAACCTAGTAAGAAGAAATTGACAAAAAATATTCGATCGTATGCCAGATGAAATGCCCATTTCCTCGTGGCCAAACTGATTTGGGAACGAGGAACTAAATTTCCTTGTGATCAAACTGTGGATTATTTCACATGTATAAAAAAGAACTTAACTCTCTATTTTAAACGTTTGATAGATAAAATAAAGCAGACATCAGTTAGTCATATAAAAACTGGATTATGGAGCGTAGAGTGGCCAAAGTTAACCGGTAGGTTAGGTTAGGTTCATTTTTATATCAGGCCCAGAGGGTCAAAACAACCCAAAAAAAGAGCTCCGATAGAGCGGAACTCCGTCGAGAAGTCTGTTAAAACGCTAGGTGAACCAGATGGACCACGACCGACGACTGGTTTATACGTGTAAATATTTGACATACGTCTTATACAGGAGGAAGACAATTTTAAGTTTGCCCACACCAAAGGACTTTAAATCCTATGCAAGACTTGTTTGGTTGGATGTTCTGCAATAACGGGGTTCCTATGTACTGAGGCGAGACTAGTCATTTGAGTTCCGAGTCATAATAAAAGAGACTCCCAGAACTCGAATTCCTTAGAACACCAGTTTAGACTAGCAATAAAAATTGCAGAAGTTGACTTCTGTCTTACTCTAACATTGTGAGAAAAAGACAGCAAAATTGTGCTTCCTGCTCTAGAACTGAAGTTAAAGTAACACAACTATACATTTCTGCTGTTTTTATTAGCGTAGCGAATTAAACCGGTGCTACAACCTACCTAGATGCTTTATCAAAAATAAAATTCATATTCTAATTAGTTACATATTGGGAAATGAGTTCAGAGCGTTTCACGTAAATTTTATCGAATGTGAACCTAAAATTAAGATACGTAGGGTTAAGTGGCAATAAAAACTGGTATTTGAGTAATAAAATCTGGCCAATTGCGAGCTGGGGTCGAGCTCCGAGAGTTCCGCACCTATGTCATATTTAAAACGTTAAGAGAATTGTGAACTGACGCTTAAATCTAGTATATGTCAAATATTTTCCATACCAGTTTAGCTCCGGGCGAATGGAAAATTTAGAATCACAATCCTCCAATGCTATTTTTTTCTTCTGCTGCTTGGTGTTTCTTTCCAGTGACTAAGCTGTCTAGATAATAGATAATTTCATTTTTTTATTGATGAGGCTTGTGCGGGCCGCTAAATTACTACATTTATTCCAAATTTCAGCCCAATAGCTTCACACAAGGGTCATTTCACAGAAGGGTCTTGACAGAAAGGCATAGACGACGGACGACAAAGTATATCATAGAATGAAAATAGTTTATTCCATTATTAAATTATTGCTACAGTAAGTTAGGATTGGAACATACTTTTAGGGATTTTTTTATCGGAATTTTAAGCCGGAACCCTAAAAAGGTATAATTACGGGACCCTTTGTTTCCCATAATGTTATTGGTCATAATGATATTGTTGACATAATTATTGATAGTCATAACTTTATCGCTGAAACTATAAACTTTTCAGAAATATATATAAATATCTAATGTTTAGACAAGGCTAGGTTGATTAGGTTTGATTTACAAAAATTCTGACGAAATAAGTTTCTTAAAATAATACTTGCGATGATTATAACACAAAACACATTATGACTAAAAACAATAATGAGAGACAATATAGACCCGATACTTACAAATTGCAAATTGTAATTGTGTTTTATGAAAATAAATGTATAGAGAAGACGCCTAATAAAATAAGATAAAGTAAAATATTTATTTAAATGGAATAACAGCATAATCACTTATATAAAGTTTTTTTTATGGCATGGAAAAGGCAAACGAGCACACAGACCACCTGAAGGAAAATGAACTCTGGAACCTGATTTCAAAATTGAAAATGCGTTGCTAACTCTGAGGACTTAGATGGAATTTCGCTAGTCATGTTACCAGTTGTCTTAGGTTCGCATCATCGCTGTGGTAACTGTAAAAAGGTAAGATGCTGGTCTTTCCACGACACTAACAAAAAGTATTAGGTCTTTAAAGCTTAACATTTCATAAACGGATCCGTCAATCGAAAAATTGTTGCAACAAACCGAGACGGAAGACGGAAGACGAGAAAAAAAAACATCCCCACGTTACATGCAGGGAGGGGAGGTAGAATAAAAAAAAAAAACAATGTTTTATTTTACTACTTTTTAGGCTTGACTAATATGTATATTCATGCCAAATTACAGCTTTCTAGTACCTACTAAGTCTCTGAGCTAGGCTGCGGACGGACGGACGGACGGACATGGCGAAACTATAAGAGTTCCTAGTTTGATAAAAGATAAAAGATAAAAACGGATTGATACGGTTTTGATTAACTATGTAACTGAAACTCCCTACACGCGATGGCCCGCGAGGTCTGCGCAACCCTGCTTGTCATTTCTATTAAGATTCATCGTGATCTATTAATCGTCGATTCGTCGCTTACGAAAATGGGCCGGCAGGATTTCAAGTCTCGTCTTGCCTCGCTGGTGGAAAACCGCCTTAAAACTTATTTAGGCTCGGCTGAACCATCTTCTATAGTCAATTTATCAGGGTCAATCAACTTTTTGTATGTACTTTGTTGCCATGTCACCATTTTTCTTGGGTCGCTCTTTAAAGCTATGAAATTAAAGGATGTCCACTATATCAGTTTTATTGGCAATTACAAAGGATGTATGAGAGTGATCGCAGATCGTGCTCGGTAGCGTGCAATGGGAGCGGCATACGTCAAGCAGTGGACTAGTATAGGCTGATGATGATGAAAAACGCATTCTTCTATGGGTTTTCTCCTGAGTGTGCTAGAAGTATACATTATAAAAAAATCTAAGGAACTATCACTGTTGTCTCCTGGCCTACCGGACAGAATACCAGCAACAAAAAGTTGATTGACCCATCAAATACTTTACACCTTAGAATAATAACACATAGAATGATAGTTTCCTACAGCCAACCCGTCAAAAGTGTCGCACAAAATGGATTCATGTGGGCGTAATCAACGCGTACTAACACACGACAACACGCACACAAGTAAACAAATAATGTTGCTAGCGGATTACATTTCCCCCTAAACTAGGGGATTTTTTCATATAATCATTTTTGTTAAATTCGATCATTATTTGTAGTTACTTAGTAATAATACAAACGTTTATTAACACTTATGTAATAAGAAAATGTTTTGTCACTTTCTAATTCGCATACAATACCATATTTTAAGTAGGTAGTTTAAATGTTCTAAGGTACTTTTTTGGCCGGTGGTTTTTTGGCGGACTTATCCATCCAGGGACACCCAGTATATACTCGCAATCACCTTAGTAGGAACCACGTCCCGACGTAGTCTGCACAAGCCACCTTTAGTAAGATATTTGTCTGTGTCATTAAAATGTACAGAACATATTTTTGTCCTCCTAGACGGCTTCCACCAGCTTTCATTTCGATTAAGCCTAATTTTTTCAATCCAACGTGCGGCAATAATCGGATTAGAAGGAAATCTTGAACGAGAAAAACAAGTAATTCAATTCGTATCACAGAATATCACAAAATAGAACAAGTACTTACTATAACAATTTAGGGGGAAAAAATTCGTTATAATGGCAACATTTTCATGTAATGTCGTTAGAAAATAATTTAATATTTTAGTGAATGTTTTACGTAAAACAACAAGTCAAAACATATTACTTACACGTGGAATGTTATTTTATAGTGTTTATTTTCTTGGTCTGAAGTGTTGTGGCACCCATTAACAATACAAATCGTCATAATCAATAAAAATCCGGGAGCTGTTGACGCTGTGTGACGTGATTGCGACTGACAGGCGGCGATCGCCGAGTACACCAGAATGGTGTAGTTTAAGTCTGACGGTTTTGGTGCGCGGACTAGGTTTCTATGTGTTATTATTCTAAGCTTTACACGTAACAAATGTATGGGTTGGAAATTCAAAAACAATGTGGTACGAGTGCGAGCCGTTTTTATTGGTGAAATTATGGCAGATGAAGTTACACGTTTCACCACTCTGGGATAGTCTTGTTATAAATAAAATCACCGGGCCTGGGCAGTGAACTACCGACACCATGGGAACTCGCGTAGGTATGCTGGAACCAATGTAGGACTACTTCTTGGTAACCCTTATGATGTCTAGCCATGCTTTTCATGTTGTAGAATTGGTCTTCCTACATGGTTTGTGAAGTTTGTCAACTTATACTATGCAATACTACGTTAATTCATATCGAGAAATTATACACCACCACCGGGATGCAGTGCCGTTATAAGCCATTAGGTGTTATGTTGAGTAGCTAGCTAGTTGTTTAGTTTAATCGATTAAAAATTTCGTTTACTTTTGTTGAGTTGCAGTGTGTTTTTGTCAAATAAATGTTGTGAGCTGGGGTCGTACTTTTGAGGCCGATTACGTCGAAATTACGAAATTTTACACACTGGGTGCTCTGCTCATTTGGCAGGTGTTTAGGTATGTATTTACTGGTACAAATAAAAAAAATGTTAATAAGAAGCCGTAAAATGATGAGTTAAATCCTCTGTTCCCCGTGGTCCACCCGCTTTGTCCACCCAGGTGGACTACGGGGAATTATTTTTCCCCATAGTTCACCAGAAAGTCCATACGTTTACATCGTAGTATTATGAAAGAATAATAGTGATGTGGTCGACCCGCCTTGTTCACCAGAAAGTCCATATGTTTAAACAATATCGTAGAATTACGAAAGAAAATAAATGATATCCAGTTGTAACGCCAGTTTAAAAATATTGATATATATTTATTTGTACCACCTCATTTTACGTTAAACATAAACTTATATAGTTTATTTATTTCGAACAGGACATTTAATAGCCTGAGCAGAATAGTCGTGTTTTTTTTTAATTCAGTTTTGAATGAAATCCCTCCAATACGTTATTTGTTCTATGCCTTTCCCCAAAAACTAACAATATTGTGACAAAAATATTTTTTTTTCCAGAATCTGTCTATGTATTTGATAAAATTCATCATATTCAATTCGCAGCCTTCCTTTCTTATATACTCATAGCCACCCAACATAGCTTCAGCTGGTAAAAGTGGAAGAGCTGCAGTGAGACCGATTATCCTCGTTTGGCCCTTTGATTTTAGTTTTAATGATTTGCGTTGATGCCATAAAGCTTTATGCCAGTGATAATAGCAGCCGCGTATTTCTATCCCCGGGTAAACTTCTTGGATAGCATTCATGGCCCCTCTTTCGAAATCAGAATGGTATTTTATAGGTTTGAAATAACTTAATGCAGATTTAATTAGATTAAATAATATATTGTACGTTGCTTGTGATTTGTTAGGTAGCAATGCAAATATTAAGGGCGTGACGTTTGTGGTTTCAATAGTACTACCAATATCTCCGAGAATGGAATATAGCTGATAAAAGGTTTTTGGACAGCATTTGAAGGTTCCATCTCCCATAAACTCATGAACCTCTCCGACTTTTTGTCTGGCGTACGGGAAGCAAAATACAATAATGCGTGAACCTTCGTAGAAATAGTCGGCTAGTACAAAGCTTTTAAACTTCGAAGGCACTTGAATGTTGTATAACGCATTCACTGCCGGCAACGCATATACCTATGCGTTTTCGATAATTTCACACAGTGCCTTGAACGCGTCTGTGCATTCAAATATTTCGTGACAGAAAAGTGGGGCACCTGACGAATGTCCAGGAAGAGGGAGTGGCAGAGAATGTGATAAATATAATTAGTGTTCTGAGGGAAAAAAATATTCCCCGTGGTACACCCAAAGTGGTACACCACGGGGAACAGAGGGAGTGAAATACAGCTCAATCACAATCAAAATACGGATTACAGCAGCAGCATTTTTTTTCCCCACTCATAACTAAAAATGGAAAATTGAGACATAATTGTATTTATGACTATTTAATAATATCATTTTTATTACAACATAAAAACAGTTTTTTAAATGATAATGTTACTCGATGATTTTTGCTACTGTCCTTGTCAATTTCAGTACTTATCGTTTAATAAGGGTTTGTAGGGACACAGAATGCTGCGTACTCATATCGCAGTGCATGAGTCGCTGTCTGGGGCTCAAGTAGTTAAGTCGTTGTACTTAAATATAAATAAATGTAGTGATCTAATTGACATTAGATCACCTGTTACATAAACTCGTTATAGTTATGCAGAACTTGTTCGGCGATACACGAAACAAATTTCAACTTCAATACTAGTCTTACATTTTTAATCAAAATTGACGTCATTGGCATCAAAACTACGACCACTGGTTGTGAGTTTGAGTTTGAGTTTAAAGCAATCGATTCTCTCCCATCAGCACAGTATATATACTAGTACTACATACAAAAAGCCACTCCGCACCCCGCACCGGATTCAGCTGCCGCCGCCCCCGCAGGCACGCCGCACGATTGATTAGGTACGACGATGGCCGCTACTCGGGTTGTCATTGTTACCACGACGACCGGTGGTAGCTCAAACTTAATCACGTACATTTTATTTTGTCAATTTATTTTCTTGTTCATACGAATACTACGTACTATTGTTATTAAATAGTATAGGTATATTATTTATGATTACAAAATATACCTAAAATACAAGTATGATGGAAAGATGTTCGATGTACTTATGTTTATCAGTATGGCAAAACGGTAGCAACAGAAGTACTTTTTTCGTTTTCCGAAGGATGAAAGAAGTTATTGTTGTACCTACTGATAAGAATGCTACTTACTTTTATTTATATGTATATATGAATCTACTTAGTGCTTCGGTTCGGTAGGCATTTTGCGCACTCTATAATATTGTCAATTCATGTAATGTTTCATCCGCATTTTGGTATTTTGTCTTCTCGATATAACAGAGAGCTAGTTTTTGATAGATTCGACCTGGCATCACTGTCACCGATCAACAGGCACTGTCCATTACCGGTGCTATTACTTAAGTTAATTCCAAACTTCTCCATTTGAGATTTGCTATGCCAGCCCAACGTGGGAAAACCTTAAAATAAATTATAATTATCTAATAATCTGTAAATGTGTGTGTGTTATTTAACATTCTCATATAAACTACCTCTTAGAACACCAGATTTAGCAAACGTTTGACCATAATCCTGTACTAATTTCTTTTTACGAAAGTTTTGTCAAGAAATCACACCCCCTACCCGCGTTCTACCCGTTTTACCTAGCCCCGTTACACAGGTAACATATTCAATTTCCTTACAATAATAGGTAAGGCTTAAGTTACACTGAACTAACTTGCATTGCCGCAAACCGCGGCGTCGTTTCAATGTCCATGGAGTCAGTGGTGACCTGCGACCGCGTGTCGGAATTTTCGGTACTATTTTGGGTAGAAGACATGGAAATCTTGTCATCTTTGACGCTGCCATTCGCATCGACCGAATCTGTAGCATTTGATTTCATCAACGCTTCGACTGTATCTCCCCCTCCACTTCGAGAGCTCCAGATCCCTTTAGATGATTCTTTGAGAGTAACTTTCTTTTCAGTGCTCGTTGAGCTTTTATCTTTACCATCTTTTGTCTTTTTACTTAGCACGGGAAAACCAGCTAGCTTTGGTTTGGAGCTGCGTATACCGCTGCCGCGCTGGATTGGAGTAACGTCTGTCTCACCTTCTTCTGTGATCGATGTGAGCATGTCTGTCGATTCCGTGGGCGCAACTTGACCTACTGGTACGGGAATATCATCTGAAAATAAATTAGGAAAGTCAGCATTTATCTCCCGTGTGAAGTAAAAGTTTATCTAAATCTTAAGGCAACAACTAACACAATGTGTATTACTAGGTTCGATTTTGCATCACCAATGGTTTTATAAATAGTATCAAATCAAAGCGACCACAGATGTATTATTACATTGCAATGTAATGCAAAAATAAGTTGTAATCAAGCATAATAGTCTTACAGGAGTACGAGTCGAAATATTAAAATGAATTTCATTTTATTATAAATAAGCGGTACTTTTTAATGAAAAGTTATCCCATTTGCGTGACCTTAATTAAATCACTGCGACGTTTTGAAGTATGGAGGAGTGGGATCTCCTGACACAGGTTTCGTTGTAAACTTAAAAGGAGATCTCACAATGTTCTGTCATGTTGTTGTGATTCACAAGTTTTTTTTTACTGTTTTTAACCATTTCATAACTTTGTATTTTGTACGTGTAGATACGATCGTAATGAACAGGGAACTGAGGGCAGTACTGTGACTCTAGTGAACACCGGCCAAGTGCGAGTAGAACTCGCGTGGAGAGGTTTCGGTACATAAGTTTTTTTTTTTTTTTTATACAATTCTTGTTGGTTTTCCTAACTAACTCCCAAACAAAATTCAGGTGAAAAACGGTATAAGTCTAGTATTAGTATTATTTTTAAGAGCTAAATCGACTTTTATCTGTTTTCACTAGAGCCTCAGCTATATGTTCTCTGAGCATAAAACAGTTGGTAAACATGGCTACCGGTGCCTTGCGCTCTCTAGTATTTATAAGCTCTGTGGAAGCGACTCGCAGGATAGTCATGAAAATTATAAAGCAAACAAAATCGATCCTCATAATACTTCTTGAATAATTAACACTACCAGTGTCTGTTATGTGTAGTTACCCATACATTTACTTGCGAGTTACAAAGATTGTAGTGGAAAGCATAACTAATTATTTAGTGCAATTACTCATAAAAATAGCAACGTTTATTAGCGGTGACATTGTCTTTAGTTGGCTAGTTTAAGTATTTTACATCACGGAGACGCACCCCATTTATTAAGTTAACGTTAGGTTTACGCTATCGTACAAGTTGCAGCATAAATGGTGGGGCTAGTCTTCGCATATTGAAAACACTAAACAAGTAGATGCTAGGTGGTATTTTTGGACTTTATACACACCCTAGTCTAGAAAACTGTTCTGCTGATTGCATTATTTAGAAAGGTAAAATGAGAAGAATTTAATAGTTGCCAGTCGGTGTAAGAACAAGAAATTTCAATCACTTGAAACATAGGTATATCTAAAGTTAACGACAAAGGAACTTGAAAGTGAGTTACTTCTACGTACTGTTTGAAATATGATCGTGAAAGCATACCTGGGTCAAAAATAAACAAATTATATTTATAAATAGTTTCACAAGTGCAGAAACAAAACTGTTTTCTTATTTCATTGATTTTGATCTGCAAGTGAAATAAATGTTGTGATTTGTACTTTACCATGGTTTTTGTTCAACTTGTGTACACTAGCATATCAGGTTTCTTAGAAAAAATAAAAAATAAAAGCAACCAAATTCTCGTACCTGATACCGTTAGGGACATGGAATAACATGACTGGGTTTAAATAATGATTGCGGTGATGCGAATTTAAAGAAGCTTTAGTAATATCAAATCGTTTGACATTCTATTAACTAGGAAATATAACAAGTCCATATCATTGGCAACTTAAAGTTGTACGAGGCGTAATTTCAGCTGCAAACAAAAATATTCGTTAGAACGTACAAAAAACTATATACGACGAAGATCCATACTGGAGTATGGATTTTTGTCAATTTGATAACAAACTCAATTGGAATTAAAGAAGAAAGAGCAATATTTTCCTACTACCTATACCTCGCATCAAACAGAACCAACGCTGCTTATCTAAGTAATGGACAAAACCCAAACAGAATAAATAGGTTTGTTTCAGGCTCTAAACTTCATTCATAAACACTGTCACTAGGTACTGTTTAAATATTAGAGTAAAAAAAAGTTGTCAATACAGTTCTTTCGCAATTATAGCATGTACCTTACCTCTAGTGGCTGCGTTCTAACGAATATTTTTAATTCTATAATTGTCTAACATTTTATGGTGAAGTTTTCTGTTCTGTAGAAAAATTGCAACTCGCTAAACGCATACTAAAAAACACGGCTATAGGATTTGAGAATACACATTGTCATTATGTTGCATATTGTTCAGCTAATGCTACGTGAAACAAAAAAAAGAAACAAAAGTTATCAAAAACAGCCACGATAATTATCTTCTTTTTTTAATGAAAAGACCTAGGAATACATGTTTAAGTTTCAAGGTAATATTGCAAGAGAGAAAGAAGCGGCGTATTGTCATGAGCTGGAAGAAATCCATTCATATTACAAGAAGATGGTCACTATTATCTGTCCAGCAAAACAAGTTACTACAAAAAATGTGAGGAAGCACGCTATGGGACAGCGATACGGGTAGCGAACACATTGAGAAAGTGATTAAACTTCGGTCGGTTAAGTTCGTTTCAGTACTCTATTTGTAAACATTATTTATTTATATTCAATTATTATTATTTACGTTTATTTGTATTAATGTTTTGTAATTGTTTGTGCAATAAAGAGTACATACAATACCTACATACATTTGTTATTGTGTTCGATATTCTATTTTAGATTGGCTGTAGATAAAGCAATACCATGTCGCAATGATACTCTATCATGTTGAACTATCCGTGATTTAAAATCATATTTAGATAATAAAGTACCTAGGGAAGCGGCAAGTAAGCGTTTCTTAACATTCAAGTGCAATTGTTACCCTCAGACATTCTCTTTTCCCTTTAATTATACCAAAGTAAAAAAAGATAGAACTTGTCTAATGGACACAAGTTGCTCACACTAATGTATTTATTCTACAGATAAAAAAAAAACATGTTTCGTCACATACTTATAAAGCTAAAGAACAAGACGCACTTCTACTATAGACTAGGCCCAAAACTGGAAAACGCGTCTCTAAAACAATGCAAGCGGCAAATCATGTAATAGTTTGGGTGACAAAGTTATCAGAGGGTTTTGACCCTGCAGAATACGGATCTGCCTGTCGCCATTCCGAAATTTGAATCGGAAGTAGCCAAACTTACGTTTTAGTGCATTTTAGCGCAAACTGTAATTTGGCAATATTATAGATTATGGAAGAAAAACTAGAATAAAGTATCAATTTTATGCGCTAACTCCCCATAGACGATTCCATATCTTCGTCCCTAGGGGTCCTGGAAAACAATCTTTGAACCCAAAAGTTTTAGCAAATTTGGTATCCTGCAATAACTGACAACCATGATTAGCACTAGAATGAACTTTAACGACATTAAAGGCATAAAACTGAAAAAAGTGACAGTTTTTCCAAGATGGAGGAGAAAGATAAAAGACTCGGGACAAAAAAATGGGTTACCATGACTATGTGGTCCTTTACAACCTATCAAAAAACCATAACAATTGGATGGTACCAGAACTACTATTTACTAAATGTACTACGAAAAGTTTTGTATGGGCAGCATCTTTTCCGGTATACCGTACTTCCGGTTCAAATTTCGGAATGGCGCCTTGCAGATCCGTATTCTGCAAGATCAAAACCCTCTGATAACGTCTTGCATTCTACTTCTTCAAAAATGGTCCTAGACTAGTAGGGGAGCCCCCCGATTTAGCCGATGCTAAATGTGGATATACTCGAGCTTAGTTGGGAACAGTGCCGGTTTGCCAATACCGGGTGCTAGTTGGTAGTGAGTAAAGCTAGCGGCCCTGGGTTTAAATCCTGGTAAGGGCGGATATTCGTGTGGTGACCTCGGATATTTGTTCCAGAGTCATGGATGTTTTCTATGTATTTATGTATATTTTCTCTAGATTAGTATTTACTTCGTTGTTTAGTACCTATAGTACAAGCCTAGAACTTACTTTGGGACTTGCTTAGTTGGTGTGACATTGTCCCTGATATTTGTCTATTTTAATACTACCGGCGCTCTTTCTACATCGCTCCCAAGCTGCCATTCAAACCCATACGAAAAAGGCAAGGGATACAATGAAATAACCAGCTGCAGGCTCCCCTTTATATCTGGGGCCCTGGGCGTTCAGCCAACCGCGCCCTACCCTAAAACCGCTACTGGTCAAGACCTACTTATTGGATTCTGGACATGAGATGGTAGAAAGGAAAAAGGTTAGATGTTGTTTACCCTTTCACCTGTGGGCGGATCACTCCCCCCAAAGTAGGCACCTACAGGCTTTCGAAATATAAATACAGCCAAATGCACATACTCCACCTGCGTCGCTATTGCCTAACGTAGTCGCAATCACAATCGGCTTCAAAGTGGAACAATTGTTTTCATTTTGTATGTAGACAAGCCTTCTATTTTCAAAATGAAAACGATTGCGAGTGCGTTAGGCAATAGCCCTCTGGTCAGATATCCGTTCACTGGTAGCAATACGGGACATTTACTGTCGGTTAGTGTGTAAAGTTTTATGCAGAAAAGCAGGATTGAAACGTTCTATTGTGTGAAGTTGCATCAGAAATTGAGATAGAGACCGGGGATAGGGGTAGAATTTTGGAAAATCCTTTCTTAACGGATGCCTACGTCATACAAAGAATACACCTTCCAAGTTTCAGGTTTCTACGATCAGCGGTTTAGGTTGTGCGTTGATCCGTCAGTCAGTCAGTCGGTCATTCATATATACATACCTATATACATGAACCATGAAAGCAATACACTCCTTTTTTTGAGCTGTCGTGTGTAAAGAGCAAATTTTGACCCCTTCTTTTCAAGACGGCGGTTAACGCTGTGATCCCTCGAGGTTTAAAACTTACATTTCTCATGACTAGCCTATGCTTAAGCCTTAAGCGATACAAATTGAAACATTTTCTACAACGCCTTTAGTAAGGCAAAGCCTCATTTTTGTTCCCACTGATATTTAGGATTCCAAGAATACAGAAAATATTTTTTTAATGTGTTTCAGATTTCAAACTGACGTCTATTTTAAATTTCAAGATGCCGGCTCGATGTACTTATTTGAAAAAGTCGTAACGTAGGTACTCATTTCCAGGATTTCCGAGGACGCAGATCTTAAAAATGACGTCTTTTTGTGTTGGTTTCCAGAGATTCCGATTTTGAATATGATCTTGATTAAGAGATTTAGAATGAATGCCAAACTACCCCAGATAACTGACCGGACCCCTTGAAATCTGAAATAAGAGGTAATTTTCAAAATGCGCATTTTTACTGCCAGTTCAGCTTGCTAACTCCACGGGATTCGTATGGTTCCCTAATTTCGGTTCTCTGTCACGGATCCCTTCAGAAAATGTTAGTTACTGATAATTGAATAATTCTGTCTTACTTGCTAAAACTGTACATGGATTATAAGACGATACTTATCGCAAAGTAATTCTTATTTAGTAAGAAGTTACGAAATGAGAAATGGTTTTCAGGCCTAGTCCTAATTTAATTATTTAATCTTTATATAAATTGATTAACTTTAATAACGTAACGTTAGTCTAAGTAAAATAAAAATGAATAAAGTAAGTAAAACAAAACCAAAATTGCATTAAGAACGACTGACTACTGGTTCTTATTCGAAACTGTTATTTAAATTATCCATATGTCGAAAATTACCTTAAACCATTTAAACTAAATTTAACAATTACAGTTTCGAATTGGATCCACGACCTACTTATTTTTAATGAAACGACACTTTCTCGAAACGTTTTAGATGACACTATAAACGAATAATGCTCATTCGTGCGTTCTAACGTTTATGACAGTTGTGTGTAAACAGAAATAACTTTCATAAAATGTTAAATACCCACTTGGACGTAAAATTTGCATACAATTTTGAAGTTGTATATTACGTATCTACGTCATTAACACTACCATCCAGAGAACTGTCTGAGTACTCTGAAGGTTTTTGATTTCGGGATCTTTGTAGAGTCAATTTGAAGTATTCCCCGTCAAAAATTTTAAATAAACTATTGGAAATATTGACACCGGAATATCCACTGGTTGAATCCTTTCGCGGGATAATGTACTGTTTCCAATAAATATCTTCGAAACTAGGAGGCCGTAAGCAGTTATTTTGCTGCATGCAAAAAACATGTTGCTCTTCTGCGTTTAAATCATGAAAAATAATGAAATCAACAGGTTAAACTAGGTAGTCATCTACATATTACCTTAATATCGGGTCTAATTCGAAACTGTAGTCTGATTTAATTGTCAAAAATAAGGTCAAGAAACTTCATATTATTATTGGATTCGCTTTTAACAAGAATGCTTGACATTTCTAAAGTAAATAATACTGACAAGTCTAAAAAGAGAGAGGGGGAGTGATACGATGACGGGCCCTTCCTTTGCCTTTCGAGGAGCGAAGTTATGTAATATACTCGAATTATGGCACTACCACTTTCTCCAGCTAAAGACACGCACAAATGACGAATCAAAGGGATGGTGGTCCATCTGAAGATTTGAATGTAGCGCTTCGAAGTAACCATCTAATTTCGAATTAAACCCATTATTTTCTAAGAATTAATGAAATTATACGTAAATTGAGACCATTATCATACCTGGTAGTTTCTTTGTTCGGAAGGACGCGTTGGTAATCATGGATTTGGACATAGTGACTGTAGTCGTGGCTGGCGACAGAGCTACACTGATGGCCGTGGGCCCGTCGCTGGGTTGTCCTGAAACAGACATAAATACAGGTTAAGTTACGATATTAAAAACCTCGTAATGTTGAATTAGTTATCCCCTAAAATTAGGCGCATGTATTGAAGAGTCCGTTCCACCATTATTTTAGACCTCCGCAACACAAACGTTGCAGTGTAAACACCTAAGTACAGAAACCAGTGACCAGTCTGTAAACAAGCAAGGATTTTCTATCTTGATTTAGGTATGAGCCTCTTAATTCGGGTACACGAGTAAAGACCGCTACCCACGATCAGTTTTGCCTTTCTGTTCAATCTAAGCGTGTGTAGGATGAAGACTGTTAGTTTCGCTCCTGCACACGCTGTTTTAATTACAGTATAATACAACTAACAGTAATACAAATAGTAATAAAAATATTAAAAAATCCTTACCAGACGGACAATTCTTCAATGAATTTATCACTGCACTGGTAACTAGCATGACATCTGGAAAGAGTTCATATTGCGCCCTCTGGTCTATATCTTTTATGGCTTGCAAGGCTAGTGTGCAAAACTCATTGAACAAGGCAAAATATACTCCTTCTATCATCTCTAGCAGGAGATTAGATGACACTGGAATCCTGGGTGTGTTTTTAGATGAGGCCCCTGAATTCTTACGGAAACCTTGTGTGACAATTCTGTATGAAAACATATTGAATGTAAACACAGGGCGCCATTTCAAAACCAGAAATGTTATTATTTATACAGTACAGCTTATCTTCAGGAAAGGAACGTAGCAAACGCCCGCCCGTATTTCTATTTCTGAAGACCTCAATGTAACTACAGTTACATAATTTGACATGTCATTTAATTTATACTGTGTTATATTGAGTAATAAAATATGAATCTGAACTGATCCTAAGGACTGGGCACTCAGTCAAAAAAAGGATTGTTTGTGTCGAAACATAACATCCGCGGCACGAATAAAACGCGCGCACTCTGCATGACCATTGCACGTGAGAGGCTCGAATGCAAGATTGTACGCTTTAGTGTTTGCCGCCGGTTTAAAATTACGTACGGCAATTAGGTCATTCCCGCCGTGTATGGCACATGGGCTGCGCGCAGGCGCCATTCCGTCGTTCTTTTATATGTTGGACACGCGTTTACTATGTTTCGTGTCTAAGTTAAAATAATACGCCCTGCCATCACTTACATAATTTTAAACTCTCTCTCTCGGAAGTTGACCAATTTTTTGGGATAAAAAGTATTCTATGTCCTTCCCCAAGACTCAAGCTATTATCATACCAAATTACATCGAAATCGGATCATTTAAGCCATGAAAGTGTGATTTAAATTTTCTTTAAAGAAAAATAGTGTTATTTTAAAGCTGGCATGATTTTAATTAGAAGAAATCCATTGATATAAATTACATACCTCGATGCTGCAATACACAAATGTCTCAATGCCAATTTTGGCAATAAACTCATTTGGCGATTGTAAATAAAATATAGTGCTGCCATAATTTTGGGACGATTCTGCGCATTTATAACTTCTTCTTGCAATAAAGGTCCCCATGTTACAAGCTTTGTGTTACATTCTTCCCACCTTCGAAGAGCACTTTCTGTCAAAAACTGGGGTCCAAGTGAAAGTGGCTGAAACCATAAATATTTGCTAGTAGTTCTTTATCTGCTTGATTTCCATTAGGTATGTTGTCCCATTCCTTTTACAGGAACCCTTGCAACTAGCACAAAGATATACTTATTTAATATCTCTTTAATAAGTTTTGTGAAGTATTGTGTAAGAATTTTGTTTAAAAACTTACCTCATGATAAATTGACGACTGTGCTAAAGATGGTAATCGAAATGTTACCTCTCTTGGTTTCCCGGATTCATCAACCACTTCAAAGTTGTATATACCTAAAATGGAATACTACCGTAAGTTTACCTATATCAATACACTACTTACTTGTATTTATCTTATTTAACAGAGAAAATAAAGGGTTAATTACCAATAAGCAGGGTCTCAATGCACCTATATGACTTTTTATTGCCCTGTGCAACAGAACTAAGATACATATAAATTAATGTAGGAACAAATTGAAGAGTGAACCTTTGTAACTCAACTTCTTTTGACCTAAAGAAGCTAAATAGTTGAATGCAGACATGTTCTAACATCTGAAACACATAAATATATTTTTTGAGATAATAATGTATGAAATAGTGTATTATAAAAGTTAATGATTACATATTTTACTTTTTTAAATAAAAATATTGACACTTTCACAGGTGGTGACGTCTATAGATGTCAAGCAGTATCGCTAAGATCTCTAATCACGGTACGTACTTGGGGTTAAGGTTGACCATTGTGATCTTTGCCCATGAAGAAGTGATTGATTCATATGACCCTGAACTAACAACTAATATTAGCCTAGTTGAAAAATAAAAGACACACCGAAATACAGTTTGCACAATATTTGGTTTTAGACTGTTAACAAATCTCTTGAGCTATCAACCAGAGGACCATAAAGCCCATTATAAAGAAGTGTGAAAAGATTTTTATTTACCTGTTCATATTCAATCTCATCTGCTTTTTTATTAGAATGTTCAGATTCACAATCATCACTTAAGAACAAATTAAATATGGCAGTAGCAATCTCATGGTTATGCTCATGCTCTGCAGCAAAGCTTTTTATCTCATTTTCTTGTAATGAGGCATATTCATTTAGCCATTCAGCTATTAATTGATCATAATCATTCATTTTTATTGTCTTCTTTGATTATTTATTTCTAAAAAAAACAGAGTTAAGTGAGTGTGTGGACAAATACCAATTAATTCCAACAAAGGCTATTTTTTTTAAATGTACTAAACAAAAATGCAAAATATTATTATTGTACAAAATTTACTGCATTTTATTATTGAAAAACATAATCAAACGTGAGCACTTAATACTAAGTTTTTTTCCGAAATAAACATTTACATTTACCTACAAATTATCTACATATCTAACAGAAACCATAAAAATACTTTTTTACAACCAATTTTTACTTTGTCACATTAACCATGTACAAAAATAATTACTTTCACCTTTACAGTTAAAGTGAGTGCTATACATATAATACAGGATTTAAAATTTACACAAATCTGGACATACATTAATCATAATCCTCTGAAATTTTTCATTTTACCTTATCGATTGTGTAACTGAGACGTTAAGGTACTTGAATTTAGTTACTATCTCTATTTAATCACACTTTAACAATAATACATATTTTTATTATTATTATTTTGTAATACAAAGTAATAAACTTGATTAGTAATTATATTTTGGTTGGAATATTACGCCCATTTACAGTCAACTTGATAATGACAGTCTTGCTCTTGACACTTGACTGTCAATTTTTTTTTCTTGTTTTTATCCCAGAGGAAAAGGCAACGGACATTTATTCATACAGCCTCTTGACTGACTAAAAAATGAGGATGCTAATGTAAGAAATGTGTTGACAATTACACTGATAGACTAGTGATAAATGTGACACATTACTTAGTGACAGTGATATTAACCTTAATGATAGCACGGATAGTGGAATGGAAGGATTTGTGAATTTTACACATTTTTGGCATATTTTATCATTCCCCAATCTAAAAACATAAATAAAAATATTTAGAAATTGGACCCGGTTCTACAGTGACCTCTAAACTTCCTAATTTTATTTAGGTTTCGCTAAAGCACTTTTACACAATAGACCACTATTGCAATGCAATACAATATTGCTATTTAATAATCTGTGGTCTATAATATTGTGTAAAAGTGCTTTAGCGAAACCTAAATAAAATTAGGAAGTTTAGAGGTCACTGTAGAACCGGGTCCAATTTCTAAATATTTTTATTTATGTTTTTAGATTGAGGAATGATAAAATATGGCTATTTATGAAGTTAAAAAATATGATGTCCTGTAGGGATAAAAGTATGCCCGTCATGACGATCTTCATGGATATGTCCAAGGCATTAGACCGGGTATCTCATGAACTACTTTTTTCTAAATTGTATTGCTACGGAATTAGAGGAAATGCGTATAGTTGGTTAAAATCATACCTCCATAATAGAAAGCAATGTACGCAGATAACGAGCTTCTGCGATAAGACCAATAGTGTTCACACTTCAAAGTCTGAATACAGCGTCGTTAAGTATGGTGTGCCTCGGGGCAGTATATTGGGGCCGTTATTATTTTTAATGTATGTAAACGATTTACCCGAAAAAACGATGCATGAGATTGTTCTTTTTGCTGATGATTGTTCTCTACTTGTGAAATGTAACAATATTATAAATTATGAATCATTGGTGAACAGGGTATTTCATGATGTTTCTAATTGGCTAAAAGACAATAACCTAAACGTAAACCTAAACAAAACTAACTTTACAGAGTGTTATGCTCCGCAGGGTAAACCTGTAAATATATCAATAAAATGTGGTGGATGTGAAATACAGAGGGTGACTGTCACAATAACTAGAAAAATGATATTGAGAATCTAATGAAGGAACTAACAGGAATATTATGTTTATAAACGCAATAATATAAAATTACTTTACTAAAAACTAACTTGAAAAAATTTACATGCCTGCTTTTAAATGTAAGCTTTTCGATTGGTGTTTAAATAAAATGTACTACAGAGTTTCTGATCATTTTCAACACGAATAAATAAATAATTATTTTACCTGCTTACTACTTTACATATATATTTGCAATGATACTGTATTTCTTTGACGGTTTTTTTAAATTGTTATTTAGTAAGTGTTTTTTTACCACTGACGTACCCAATGAAACCCTGAGCCATTCTTTTATTTGTTAACTATGACGTAAATAATAACAATTACTATTTCCTATATTATGATTATGTAATGCTTTTTTAAATATAGTAAATTACCTCTTCAATGACACCAACATCAAACTGAACCGATAAAAAAAAGATAAAAGATAAAAGATGTTTATTCAGTAAGTAGGCCGCACGGGCACTTTTACACGTCCAAAATCTACCAGCGCTTCGCAAGAGACCACTGCAGAGAAGAAACGCCGCAGGAAACTCAATAATCAGTCGTTTTTTTAAATACTACTTATGATATTATACAACTGAACACACACACGTACACTGTTTGATCGAACTGAATCGATTGATGTTGAACATATTATAAATATGTACACTTTTAACAAATAAATATTTGGAATTTGAAACTTAGTGCGTCCCTTTCTAGTAAAGGTGACCACATTTGAATATCAAATAATGGACAAAAATAATTTTACGAGCCGGTGGGGTAGCAAACGAAACAATTTTTAACCGACTTCATAAAAGTAGGATTTTCTCACTTCGTCTCAATGTTGTCTTACGCTAGGCAATTGTGGACCAATTTTGAAAATTATTTTATTGTTTGATAGGATAAATACTCCCGAGGTGGACCCATTGTCACAAATTGATGAGGGAATCCGTGAGGAATTGAGCTCCTCAAATATTACCTATAGACATAGCGTACATAACGTTTTTGATATTTTTAGTAACAGATCCAGCATTTGCATTCAGTAAGTATGATTTGGTGACTCGGAACTGATGATGAAGACTATAGATGGCCACCGGAACTCTTCAATGGTACCTATTTCAAGGCTGGGTAAGATATCTCGATCTGGGGATCTGTGTGGTCGCCGACAACAAATCCGTTGACAGATTGAGAAAAAGTAGCCGCCATCTTGAACTTTTTAGTTATTAGGCAGAATTCTCGCAAAGTCGATGTTTGGGTGTCTCCGTGGTCCCCTGTAACTCTCAAAATTGACACTTGAATGACAACTTAATACAAGATTTTGTTTAAAAGCTTTCAATGCTTGTACTTTTTGCTACCGGCTCTTATTAAAATTACAATATATGGAATATTCCAAATATACGCTTGAGAGAAACATTTTGACGCTATAGATATTTTACATGGGAACGCATCGAAAAAGCTTTAAACTCCTCCTGATATAAAGAAAATATTATACAAACCACTACTTATATATATAATTATACACTATATTCCTTTAGGATAAAGTTGTTTTCGTCTTGGGCGAGCTTGAATCCCTCGCTGCACCCAGCTGAGTGCTGGGTGCAGCGAGGGAGTTTAAACTTGTAACAACCCCTCGCTGCGCTCGGGAGTTAAATCGGGGGTCCCTCGTTTGCTCAGGATTTAATATCGCGGCCGTGACAAAACAGTGCTTTATTCCCTTGGTGTATAATCTACTATTACAATTACTACACTTTTTGTCGGTTTTTTGGCCCGCATCAAACAGCCTGCGAACGCGCGAAAGCTGCGTGAACACAACAAGGCTCCACATTGGCGCGCAACTTTTATAAAATATTACCCCAATACCACCAATACTAGACACAATATTACAAGCATTGTTCTATTACAAATACATCTTTGAGTGAACTATGTATATCGTTAACACAATAATTGTTAACACTGCGAATGTGGAGCCAAGTTCACGCGCAATTCGCGAATTGCGCATTCGAATGAAAAGCGCCCTTAACGTACCAGTGTTACCTATAGGGATTTGGCATACTGGATCCACTATTTAGTAGTAAGGCAAGGTGGAAAGACTCCCTTCAGCTAGGCCGTGTTGCTCGACGGATTTTGTTCTTAAATTAGATTTTCGAGTATAGTACATGTTTGTTTAAAATTGACCCATGAGACACTATATATTTTTGATAAATCAGGAGGAACCAAATCTTTCCCCTTTTATCTTTTTTATTAATAACTAATTAGTAAACCGCAATAGCAAAAATTCACTTTTAAAGCGAAGTAGCGTTATGTGACTTGCTTGGCCCGTGGAAGGCCTTTGAGAAGTACCACTGTTTTATGTTTCTAACTCAATCACTATTTTTGAATATTTTAGCACTATATTAACAGTCGCCATTCCTAATTTTATTTGAATTTTCTACCTATAACACCAAGTTGGAGCACAGATTATTAAGGTATGTAGTTGGAGAACCGGCATCGCGGCCTCCTTTTGGTATTACACTATACTCTTTGATCGCGGCATAATATTCACGGTTGTACCAACTGCCACGTATTTTAGTTAACTGTCAACACCTTGTCAAGTCAAAGTCAGTCATCATCATAGCTGTGCCGTAGTTCTGTCACTCGCATTTTAATTATAGGAATAAATTCAATACTTTGACATTAATTTTCTAATGTAATGGGTTCCTCCCAAAGTACTGAAGTTCCAGGAGGAGGCTCGGAAGGATATCATGTACTGCGGGTTCGTATATCCTCTATACATCGTAATTTATTTACACTATTAAGGTTGAATCAATGGTCAAATTGTAACACGTCAATGTTTTGATTATGCAGGTCCAAGACGGCTCTCCAGGGCAAATAGCCGGTCTTGAAGCTTTTTTCGATTTTATAGTTGCTATAGATAATGTAAGATTGGACCAGGATAACGATACCTTGAAAGACTTACTCAAAAAGAATATTGGGTGTACTATAAAAATGATGGTGTATAGCAGCAAAAGTCAGTCGGTGAGAGAGATAATGATACAGCCTAGTGCAGATTGGGGTGGACAAGGATTACTTGGTGTTAGTATTAGGTTCTGTTCCTTTGAAGGAGCTAATGAAAATGTGTGGCATGTTCTGGTAAGTTTGTAATTTTTTTAAACATTAACTTAATATTAGTGGGTGTGTTAGTGTGTGTGTGTGTGTGTGTGTGTGTGTGTCGTAAGGTACTAAAAACAATCCCAAAACAAAATAATAAAATATACATATTTTATACGAAATTCATTGGTGTATGCTTAGGTACAGATCCATGCTAAAACCTTGAATAATTTTGAACTGTATCATAATCCAACAGGACTATAAATTGGTATTTTTACATATACATATCTAATAATTGTGTATTTAATTCCTTCAAAGAGAAATAGGTCACTAACTGTTTAAATAAACCTTTTACAGGAGGTTCATCCAACATCACCTGCAGAACTGGCAGGGTTGAGGCCATTCTCTGATTACATAATTGGAGCTGATTCCATTATGCATGAGAGTGAGGACCTCTTCACACTTATAGAGGCTCATGAGGGCAGGGCCCTTAAGCTGTATGTATATAACATCAATGATGACTCGTGCCGGGAGGTGCTTATCACCCCCAACCACAGCTGGGGAGGGGAGGGCAGCCTGGGCTGTGGCATAGGGTATGGCTACCTACATAGAATTCCAATTAGAAGTAATCCTCCCCCAAACCAAGCTCCATTTACTTCAGCTTCTAAGGTGAGAATTGGTAGGCTATCTATATTCTGTTAATTTCTTATAATACTTTCATGTTTTTTTTTTGCTAATACCTACTTTTGGTGAAAATTGTTTTGTCCATTTGTTTTATATTATTACTAGTAGCCCGCCAGCAGCTTTGCCCTGCTGAAAATTTCCGACTTTCCTAGTGTTTTTTCTTTTCTGCACTTTTTTTTTACTTCTTTTACATGTACAAATCTTCTACAAAGTATTACAAAACATTTTAAAAAAGATGAATAAAATTGGTAAAGCCATTCTCAAGTTATAGTGTGACTATGAGAAATAGGGGTTCATTTTTATATATATTATATATATAGATATAGGTTTACCACGATTTTTTTTTACGTTCTGATTCCATACAATGTCTACTGGGTGTAAGTTTTCCTTGTTGAAACTATTTCTATGGGGAGTAAGTTTTCCATGTTGTAAGTAGCTTTTCTTTGCTACTAAATCTGTACAAAATTTCACATCAAACAGTTGAGGTGTTTGACTGTCACACTCTCTCTGGCGTCTCGCAGCATATTTGATATGCTGGACATGATCTTGGCCAGTTTTTGTTTTATTGGTTTAGTTTTTGAGTGATCTTGTGATATTTAATTACAGATACCAGCACAATCTTCTGAAATTCAACAAAATTTAGCATTGAGTGTACAGAATATGACTATAAATGAAGACAAGACTCCTCTGATTAGTGCACCTCAATCTTCTGTGGAAAATGTTCCTATTTCATCACCACCTGCGTTTTTGTCTGGAGTGCCAATGGTAATCCCTGGCAACTTTCCTTCAAGCAATGTATCACCAGCGGGCCAACATCAGCAATTTGTTCAACCGCCATCACAACCACAGTATATAACTTCACAAGCACAATCTGTTGTCTCTAATATGGCTGCCTACTCAAGCAGTAAGTACGAAAAGATTTTTGGATTTAATATTTAGCCAGTAAGAGTTACAGGTTAGAACATTGTTTATCATGTTCACTTGACTTAACCATATGACTTGAGTATTGAATTATCTCAGTGCAAAAGCTCCTACTAACAAATCGGCCAATCGAACTCGCGCTCCGAGGGTTCCGTATTTAAGATAATATGGTTGGAAAATCTATGCAATAAGGTCAATTTTGACTAGCCTAAATTTCTTTTTAAAGCTTTTTGATTCTTTTTCCAAAACTGTAAAGTTTTACATAAACTTCGAGATAAGGGCGGCCGGTCATTTTTTGTAAATTTTTGGCTTTAAATCATCAAGTACGTCACGGGAAATTATAAAAAATAGTTTAGCTGAGCCCTTTCATATGACACCCCATTTGCTATAATCAAATCACTTTCACTTTTCAACCCCCCATTCTAGGTCCCTTTTCAAATATTTAGAAAAACCTTTTCGCATTTATAACTTAAAACAGATGCAGTCAAGCAAGTTATACAACTATTCCAAATTTCAAGTTGATAGCTTCTATACTTTCTCATAAAAACTACTGTGAGATACAGACACAGACAAACAGACACCGAAGTCTCACCATAAGGGTTAATTTTGGTATGGCCCTCTAAAAATCAGTGTACCATGTCTGATTATAGGAATTTTTGATTTGTATGTTGTTAAAAGTATATTTGATGAATGTAGGTATTTATTTTTTGTAAATGTAATTACTAATCGGTATTTGACTCCACTTTATCACGGGCCCGCTGGCTTCTTAGCCAGGGTTACTACCAAATAGCCTAAGGTGTCGTCAAATATAGCATTGTCATTGGGTTTACGTATGTGCAATAATGTGCAAATAGGGTATGGGGTGTACGCATCATATGTATGTGGCACGATCGGTATCCTCTTATTTGCTATAAAATCAATGGCTGTAATTACTCTTTCTCTATATGCATTTGTTATACTTATAATCATTGACTTGCTATAAATTCAAATGCTATAATAGTTAATTCCTATAATCTTTTACCACTTACCATAGGTGTGTAAGTTTTCCTTCGTCCTTCAGAGCAGGATATAGGATCGTCGCCTAGCAACCCGACTTTTCTTATCTAACTGTCAAACTCAGCCGAGTGGCTGAGTTTGACAGATAATAGAGAAAGGAAAAATAATAGTATGATTGTACTTTCACATCATATTTATCCGCTTTTATTATAGGGCGGAAATTAGCGTTTGTATGAGATAATAGGTTTAAACGATAAGACATTGTCAATATTTTATGCTATGTAAGATGCGTATTAGACATTTTATGACTTTTTTTAAGATACAAGTTCGGTTGTCCAAAAAGGGAAAGAAAGCCTTTACTTCTTTCTAACTTAAATAGAAACAGGTCAAAGTATGTTTTCGATTGCTATTTATTGCATGTTATTGTAAATCGCGTACACACTTGATGATTAGGTACATGTTTGTTTGTTTGTACTGTAACCTGAAGATATCAAGGTTTAATTTAATAAATGTGAAAATTTGTGTACCTAGTCTACTACTGGTATGAAAATGTTGACGATTTCTGCAATGACCAAATAAGACCATAAGCGAACTCCCGCGCACCACCACAACCGTGTAAAGTTGATTTAACGATAATGTTCATTCATTTCGTGAGAGGGTTTTTATTAAAATTGAGATAACATACTAGTTGCGTTTCTACACGACATAAAAAGGTCAAATACAGCTTTTTCTGAACCAAAGATTTCCTTTGTCAGGATTAATCATTAGGTTCCTAAGATGTTTTTAAGAAGTGGAGATTTTTCATGCAGGTGGGGGGGAGGATGTTCCGCCACGGCAATAAATTAGGGAACACCTGGACCACTTTAAACTTTACTTTAACTTATTTAATAGATACCTTTGTAAACAAGTTATAGTGTAGTTAAATACTTTATTATTATTAAGTTAAAATTTCTTTGATATTATGGCAGGAATTGGCCTAAAACGGAATGTGTAACCATTACTTATATTTATTTACATCTTAATCATGTTTGCGAACCCATCCCTATCATTCAAGGATCGCAAAATAACATTTGAATTATATTTGTTCCATTTAAATTTTTAGCCCGCCAACAGTTTTTTTTGTACTACACCCATACGAAACATTTTAATTTGACATTACATATATTTTTTAGTGAACGAATAAAAGAGCTCGCTAAAGCATCTCTTATTTTTCAATATTCATAATTGTTTATAAGTTATGGAATTTTTCCTTGTGAAATAGGAAATTAGAAAAACAAGTAAGTATTCTTTTATTGTATATATTTATACTTCGGAACGGTGTCAATATGATACCATAAACGAATTCGGCATCCCCAATTTATACGAAAACGATACCAAACTTAACCGATGTACAATATAAAATCAAAATGTACTTACAAAATCTTGGTGGCTCCACTTCTAAAATACATCCTTGAGTCCTAAGAACCAATCCTGCCAAAGCAAATCTTTGGTTCACGAAACGCCGTATTTCATCTGCTACAACTGCGACTATAATACTTGTGAGTAATGAACTTTTAGGCAAAATTATCTGGTACCTATTGTTGGTGCGGAAGAATAAGAACGTTATTTGCATTGTGTTAGCGGTTTATATATATTATTACCTCGTCCCGCACCAAAACCGGCAGAGTTTTGCTTGGGGAATTGTGCCAGTGTGTACTCCTGTTCTATATACTCTAAGTTGTCCTATGAATTACGAACACTGCAGTGTTTGCGAGACTAACGCACGGCATTTGATCTAAATATATGTATAGATAGATGCATGATTATAGTAAGTCACTCCTCTTAGTAGAACGGGACACCTCATAAATGATTACTATGGTTAATTCACTTTATCCTTCTGGGTGAGTTTATTATCCATAAGATTGCAGAACCTTTTCTCATGGTGTTGAATGTTCATCAATAGTGTTTTCCTGTTAACAACCCAGTAAACGTCAGATTACTTGGTCTAATTAAATTAGACTAGCCGCCGCCGCCGAGGACGACCGAGACTATTCGTTTCTGGAATGTTCTACGCAATGCTACCTTGTTTTGTTTATAATCGCGATGTCATTTTCACACGGGTCTGGCTGGAATGTTCCACGCATTGCTGTCTCTATCTAATCGTGCTTTCTATTTCATTCTTAGTTGAAAATTCGCCATAATCCTCGTAAGGCCCACGTCAAATTTCGTTATTTGGAAAAATAATCTTGTGTCGGTCAACTAAAGTCGAATTAACTTTGACTAATGTCCTAAATTAAGGACGTTGGGCCTTACGAACGAGGCTAAACTGAAATGTACTTCAAAGACCCATTAGGGTTCCTGAAAACTCCTGATAATAAGTTTTCAGGTTATGGCGTAATCTGATAGGAAATAGAGAAAACGGACTGAAAACATATTTCAATCGCCTGAAAACAACGGGAAAATGGTCGAAATTTTGATAATCTGTGATCTGGCGTGTGATAGATTTCAACCTGGTAAAAACGATTGTTTAATCCTGCGGCGTAACCATATTAACTTAATCCACTTTGCTTTTAGATTTCGCAGACGCAACTTTAACCAACTTGGGAAGCATACCATCGGTGTCCAACATGCAGCCTCCGGCGCCACTGCCCAGCTTGCCCGGGATCCCCATGAACCAGCCGCAGCCCTACATACCTATGATGCCCAATTACACGCAGTCACAAGTTCCGCCACCCGCACCGATCCCTCAAACCACACCCAATTTAGTTCCAACTTTTGATGTGAGTAAGTTTTCCCCTGCTGCCGCTCAACAGCCCCCGCTGCCGGGAGGCCTGCCAGTGATCACTCCGGTCTCGTTACCGGGGATGCCTTCAATAACAGTCAGCGCCACGCTGCCCGTATCCACCATGCAAGAAATTCATCAACAACAGATACTACAACAGCCAGACTTATTGTCATGAAACTATTACACAATGCTGTTTCGCCTTAAGTATGTCATAAAAGTATAGCTAAGGCAATCTTTATTTTGCGCATACTTTTGTTATTTTAGTCTATATTATTGAAATGTTGCAAATATTATTTTATATACAAATTATTGTGGCAACTGTTGAATCATCAATGTTTTCACTTCGGTAAAATCGATTATTTGTATTATTATAAATAAAAAAACGGGAGTTTAAAATTCCGGGAATAACACGATAAGAAGATAACTTGGCGAATCAGAGGACATTCAACTTTGTAGTCGCGCATCAAACACATGGTGTTATTTTGCTAAACATTGTTTAGTATAGTTTTCTATTATACAGTGACTCCTATTGGAATGCAGTTGTAGTTTACGCCTGCATTTTGTGACATACCTAAATCAAATATTCATCAAAGTTCATGCTGTGATGCAAATTGAATTTTACAATTTACTTCATCTGCCTTCCCAAAATAGATTTTTGTGTTTTCAATGTATTGCGATTACCAATAAATGAAAATTGTAAAATATTATTTAACTTATTTTTATTATTATGTCAAACACCTATTAAATACATAAAACCTACATATTTATATAAATACTTAGGTACACATTTTTATGAAAAGTTTAACTGTTTAGTTTATTATCCAATAATATAATAATACTATATACTCTCGGACAAATAAACTGCATGAACTTAAGAACAACAAACAAACAAATTGATGCAGTTTTTGAGTCCACCAGTGTTATCGTTGTGTGTGAATAGTATTATATCATTAAAATAGCAGCTTGCAACATCGCACAGGCGGCGAATAGGTGATCACTTAATTTCGTCTCAGCTATAATATGAAACAAAAACGTCGCCATAATCCACCGTTCAACTACATTTTAGTCAGACGCAGATGTTGACGACGACGTCGACGATAACTGCGATAACCCGAGGTATCATCAAACGGACAACTAAAATAGCTTCAAACATATTTGGCCGTTTGACCGTTGACCAGCCCCCTATGTCACCATCTGGACACGACAGGCGACGATTCGGTATCCACTGCAAAGTTAACAAGGTAATACATCACTGGGTTTCATATAAGCTGCGCCATGTTCACTAAAAGGTCACCTGTCAGGATGGTGAAATATCCATACATATACCTACGTATATTGTTTTTGATTTAGAGGGGCGTGCCCCGCTGCTTCATTTTACGTAAATTGACGCAACCATGCAACGTCAATATCAGTGGCGGGGCGCGCTGCCGATTACTAACGATTGATTGTGCCGGATAAGTCACGTAGCAAGAGTAGCAAATGCTACTCGGCCCACGGGCCCCGTGCATGTGGGGGTCCCGCGCACTAATCTCTCTCTGACATGTATTTCTAACAGTTGTTCCTTAGGGTGTTTTATTATATTGGAATTGCAGAAGTTATGGTAATTTCAAAATCTTTTGTTTTAGGAATGGTATGATATAAAAATATGTATTTTTAAATAAAATATTTTCCCACATTAGACAGGATCGGTAAGCCGATTAACGGACAACTGTGAACATGATCACGGGTTAGAACTCACATGCACCCAACAAACTAAATTGTCAAACTAACTCATTTTGGTCCAACGACTATAAACGGCGTTTCTTAGTAATTTATGCCGTATTTTACTTTATTTATACACATCATTAATACTCTATTATGCGTTCATAAATCGTAGGCAATGACCAGCATTACCTGTGAAACGTAGTAGGTGACAGCGATGACAGCTGTTAATTTTGGAAGATGTTCCAAATTTGGATCTCATTACTTTAGAATATTCGATTCATTACGTTACAGCCGTTATCGCTGTCGGCTTCTGAACCCATCTGAGTTTCAGAGTACCTATAATATGTGGGCAGATAAAGTATCGTATGCGACTCTGCGTAATTGGCATCACAACACTCGTGTGATCTATTATAAAACTCGCCTTGCGGCTCATTTCATAAACCACACTCTTGTTGTAATGCCTGTCATTACGCAACCGTCACGTAAACTACTATTAACGAATACAGTGTCCTTAGGAGTGTAAAATTGTAAAGGGTATAAGTGAGTCGGCGTAAGTGCACTAAACCAACAATATCTCCTAGCAAATATATGGTTCGTCGCACTTATATTACATATAGGGTAAGCGCGTCTAAGGGGCGAGTTTGGTGCACTTGCCTCGTAGGCGCACTTACTCCGACTCACTATACTAATAAGTACAGAAAAATATACATGATTGAACTATTGCGCGGGAACGTAATCGTCATGCACGTGTTTTTCCGTGTCGGAACCGAGCGCGAGGTTGTCGTGTCCGTAGGTGAGCGTGCCGGCGTCGCTGTAGAAGACGCCTCCCGCCATCTCGGAGAGCCGGCGCCGGCGCCGTGTGTCCTTGTCGTCCGACATGCTCGGCGGCCGCACGCTGGAGCTGCGCCGGCTGCGCTGCGCCCCCAGCCGCGCCGGCACCCGCAGCACTGACTGTCAACCAAATATAATTGTGATCGCGTCAACCCTAAGGCGAATGCTCGCACGCAAGATCCATATTGTGGTCCGTCAATATAAACTATCGGATAATGGTATTTATTGACGTGTAGGGTAGTGTATTGACGGATCTCAATATTTCGCTGGATTTCTGGAAATCCTTTTGATCTGATCCCAGATCCTGGATCGTGATATAGATCGTGATATATATCATGCGTGTAGTGTCGCGCGTCAATATTTAATTTTCCTCCGTCTAGGGTCCATCACGTCTGCCTCGTACAAAGAGCGCTTCAGTACCTACTGACGCGATCCGTACTGATGGTGTAGGCCTGTAGGGCTGTGGGGTGTGCTGCGATCCGGCCGAATATACACATAAGTAAATATCATGATAATTATCACAATATTTATTGACGTGTATCGTTCGCCTAACTTCTCAATACATCATCTGTGGCAATCCACTCATGCGGTTTACCCTTTGTACTCTGCTAATACCCAGTATCTCTTGGACTGTAAGGTCCTGAGCAACAAGCAGAAAAGTGCTGACCTTGCTTATTTTGTACAAGTGCGAGAAAGGCTGACGGTCGCTTCACCCGTCATGAATCATGTCGGGAGATATGTTTAAGTTGTTCGGCTCGTTAGCACGTTCACCGTATAAATGACGCAAGATATCATCATGTTTCCAAAGTAACATTCAACTTGCGCACTTAACATGCAAACAACATCCGGATAGAAGTTAGTCATATAAGTAATATAATATATAGGTCGGTACCTAACTGAGTAGGTATAGCTAATTTGATGAAAAAAAGTAGGTATCAAGTAAATTACGTATGTTATTAAGTCTCAACACTGTTTAGATCTCTAATTGTACTTACTGGTTTTTCTATGTTAACCAAGTGGTTGACTGGTAAAATATGCTTTTAGGCATTAAGACCGCCTTTTGTATTTGTTACGTTTATTTTGTGCAAACAAGTTAAAATAATGAAATAAAATCGAATTTATTATATGTAACCAACTATGATTAAAATGACTGACACAAGTTTAAGTTAACTGTCTTTGCATTCTTTTCTCATGACACTAAGTTAGATAGCAAGTATAGCAACGAACCTACTAGGGGTAAAATTGTGTCAGCCATGTTAGAGCCCGCAGGTGTTTTTTTGAGTGAGCAGGTATATTATAGAATTAAGAATACTCATAATCATAATGTAATTCTTAATGCATTCCGTGCACCAGATCTTTAAACTATGATTCAAAATTAGCCCTTGTTTCAACCAACCTACTTACTTAGGTATTGTATAAAACTGGAGCTTAGTTGTACGAACTTTGAATTGTTCACTAGTTTACCTTTACTTTGCGGGGCAGCGAGTTAAGTAAGGTGACGACGGGCGGCGCGATGAGGTCAATCGGCACGTTGGCGGGGTCGGTGGCGCCGGTCACCACGGATACCAGCAGCCCGCACACCAGCGTCGCCATGCAGCCCAGCCCCGAGTACCACAGGTACGACACTCGGAACAACCAGAACACTGACTCCTCTTCGTTGTGCCTGACAAATTGAATAATGGTTAGGTAAAGTGGTGATCTGTAAAGTGAATGAAATTGATTCCTAGACCCCTTTGGACTCTGTCAAAGTGACACTGTAAATAAAATTCTATTTTTCTCCGCGGCTACTTCAACAGCTACTACAGTGGGGATATTTTCACGAAGTGATTTCGCCGCAAGTACATATAAGTATAAAACAATATAGCAATAAAATACAATCCAATCTTCTCTAAGAAGATTGGGGGCAACATTGTACGGTGATTTGTAGAACAGAGGTCAAGATAGTTTTAACCTCTGCACCACTGCGAGTCCACCTGAAACGAGAAGAAAGATGCCAGATACACGAAATAAGTCCAAGTCTTCTATCACTGTGCAACACAAAGGCATAAAAAGTACAAATCTAAATACACAAAAATAAAAATTTAAAACAAATTACACATCCGCCATTATTTAATGTTGCAAATGGTCTCCTGTAAATAAAATTATGAAGTCTATAAAGTTTTGATTCATTATGTCATTTTGACATAGTCCAAAGTGGGTGAAAGTGGCCAAGGAACCATTTTCCTTTACTGTAGGTAAAGGACTAACTGACTGACACGTTTTTCTTTTCTATAACTCAAAATGTATGGGATGACATTCTCGTGCGTTGCGATAAATAACGTGCTCAAGTTATGGCCGAACCCTATATTCAAGGCACGGATAGATAGGCTTATTTCGGATTAAAATTTGACACATTTTGTATGGGTATATGTCAAATTTTAACCCACAGTAAGTCTTATCTATCCGCGGTTTGAATATAGGGTTCGGCTGTTAGTCAGTTTTTGCATCTTCGCTAGGACCTCTCTGATCCCCCCTCCTGGTCTGAATTCTGGATCCGCACTTGTGAACCGACGTAGTGAGTTCAAATTTGGAGGGTATACTTATTGGTTACTAAAGAAAATCGACGCGTACTTACACAGATCGGCACATGTATACCTAAGGTTTCTTTGTAGATATTTCCTTGTTTGCTTCTTTTGGGGTGTGGGAGGCAGAAGCTTTACTAAATTGCAATCTATTACAATTTAGTAAAGCTTAGGCGATAACCTAGCTAGTCCAAGTCCAGTCCAATCTTACTTGCCTGAGCGCAATTTTTTTTATTTCATTCTTTGTAATTGTATAGGGACATTAGGGCCTAAATAATATATTATTTTTCTTTCGATGTTGGTACCTACATGTGTTCTAACTACTTGTTAATTTCTGGTTAGTATTCGTTACTTATTACTTTTCACTTATTCCCTATCAGCCGATCCCTGATCCATTTAGCTATTATACCGTACTGTTAATAAGAAGATTGCTACGGAATTGTAACAAAAAGGTACGTCCTGAGTCACAGCTGCAGGTTAGAGATTAAATGATTTGTCCTTTATCAATTAACGTGTTGACTGTTGACAGTACACTCTATCTGTCTATTCTTAAGTCATTCAATGTGTTTAGGGTTCCGTGCCAAAAACCCTTATGGTGGGACTACGATGTCTGTCTGTTTGTATGTCTCAGCAGTTTTTCTTTAAAGTATAGAAGCTATCAACTTAAAATTTGGCATAGTTAAATTGCTTGTCTGCGTCTGTTTTAGAAAAAAAAATGCTTTATGTAGAGGTGTGGAGGACCAGAACCAATAAATAGGCTTCGGCGGCGGGGTGGTTTAGAGAGGCGAGGCTGCCTCCACACATTGTGCATTATGTGTCATGTAGTTCATGTACAGGAAATAGACCTAGGATTTCACGTTGTTAAATTGTGACAGGTGTTCTGCAATTGTATGAAAGTGTGTCATTGTGTCCTTACGCAGGGTTGAAGGCGAAAGCGACGGTGTGGTTGTAGGAGGCGGGACAGCCCTCGACGGAGGCCGGCAGGCGCCGCAGCGGCACCTGCGCGAGCTGTGCGCCGCCGCATGCCGCGATTACTACCAGTAGCCCGAACACGCCGCCACATACTGCGCCCTGCAAACCACGAATCAAGGGGCTAGTCCACTTAAATAAATGCATAAGACTGAAGTTAGGCATATGAAATACGACCCAACTAGCAAAAACATATCTTATAACGGGTAATATGACCAAAAAAAGATTTTTTATAAAAGTCATATTATCGTCTATAAGACTGCATTTGGGCACAAATTATAAGTGCTTAAACCTTATACTTGCCGTATTATTGCTTTATTGAAAGCTAATAACCCTTAAACACGTTTTATTGTTGTTAGTATCAAGTATACTAAACTTATATTTACATAGTAAAAGTTGTTTATAAGAGCAGTCCCTTTATAATCGCAACTTACAAACATGAAATAAGTGTATTATACACTTATTAATATCACATTAAAAACGTTCACAAGGGGTTTATTCTTATAAAAGTTTTGTGCATAAGGGCAATCTTCTTATAAGAGTCGGAGAAATATATATTTGCTAAAAATTCAATAGAGTAAAACGTCAAAGCAGCAATTAGGTACTTATTATGCTAGGTTATTAACACTGCTGTTATAAGGGCAAAAGTAATCTTCATACCGTTTACAAAGGATCTATAAGGGCTCATGCATAATGCATTCTCCATTTTGAATGTAATTGGGGTTCTTGCTGGCAAAGTAGGTTAGGTAGAACCATTTAATTAATGATATATGATGTGTATGATATGGCCAAATCCACTTTTTTTTCCATTTATTAAGTACTTTCGGGTCCTATTGCCGACTTCAAAAAAAGAAGGAGGTTCTCAGTTTGACCTGTATGTATGTGTGTCCGCGATTATCTCGCGTTTGGCTGAACCGATTTTGATGCGGTTGTCGGAAAAGTGTTTTTTACAGTTAGAAGAAGGTTTTAGTATTTTAACCGACTTTAAAAAGGAGGTTCTCAGTTTGACCTGTATGACCACGCATAACTTCTTACAGAGTAGTCTTTTTGTTGAAGTGGAACTGATGGGCCTGACTGGATGAGGACGAAAGGGAACTTCTCAATGGTACCTATTTCAAGGGTGGCGATAAGATATCTCGATTACGATAGTTGAGCGACTATAACGTAGAACATTTAATTGTATAAATATGACTTTCCCGCGGCGTTACTTAAAGGTGAACTTGACATATCTGAAAGTTTCATAACAACTAAGAAGTGGGACTACATAAAAGTTTATTATGATCACTAAAAAGTATAAAATGTTTTTATAAAAAACACAGCATTAAAAACACAAAAAAATACTACTTTACCATTATAATGTACTAATTACCCATAGGTTAGTCAAACTGAAGTCGGCGACTTACAACATTTTTAACTAAAAACCGACTTCAGTTGGACTGACGGTATAGGTACGTACCTACCATTTTAAAAGAAGTTAAATGTTGCGTTTTTAAAGCGGGTTTTTTGTTTTTTCTCCTTTATTTTTCATAACACAGAAAAAAGCAAAAATGCAACACACTAAAACTCAAATTGTGTCGCGCAACACTCAGAAGTAGAAATATTAAACATAATAATATACCACTTACAGGAATAATATTCTTGTAACTACTTTAAGGCCTAGGTAGGCCTTAACTTAACTTAAGTTGGTATAAATATCATATAAAATACTAATTTACTATATAGACGTCATCTTCAACACGTTTATAAGATACATATATCAGCATAATTAACTTGCGCTTGACTTATATAAGAATATTAGTCTCCACAAAAGCCTTTATACAGCTTTTATAAATTTTTAAAAAGCAAAATATTCAACCATTATAAGGGGAAGTTTTACTGTATCCATAATGTGAAAGCTAAAATCTCTTATAAACAACTCTTACAAGGGGAATTCTTATTGTGGTCATATTACTCGGCCATATTAGCCTTTATCCAACCTAAATTATAAGATTTAAAAGCTAAATTAAAAGCTGTATTAGCCAAAATCTCTTATAATGAGCTATTATAAAGACATTGGAACAATTTAATGCTTTTATAAAACAATTACAAGGGTTTCGGCCATATAACCTTGATTCTATAAGGTTATTTTGATAGTTGGGGATGGAGAGATGGCGTCGCGACCCCGCCCTCGTACCTACGCGAAGACTTCGCATTTGGCTTTTTTGAATTTGAAGTCAAATCAGGGCCTCTATTAAACTAAGTAGATAAAACAAATGGGTTTAAAGTGTTAACGTGTCGTATTGTCAATGTTATGTTTTAATGTTTATTTAGGCACAAACGGTGCAATAAGACTATTAATAGGTAGGTACATATTATTCAAAAAACCCAGTGACGATGCCACAGCCACAGATAACAGATAACATAACAATCAATAATAGTCTAAATGTGTAATTAGAAATGTTTGTTTTTATGATAGCTCTTGTTTATTTGACAGCAATGGTGACCGGTTTAACTTTAAAAACAATACGATAACATACCATAAGCAATATGGTTTTACCGAGTAGAGAAGAGCCCCTTTCAAGTGAATAAGAGCTATCATTACGTTGACAATACGATGGCGAGAGGTGTTAAGACAAAGTAGAATATCTGTATATTAAACTAACTCTGTAACGCTGTATTGAGCTGTGCGTTTTCTGTAAGTTAGTAATTCATTCGGTAACTGAGTAAATAGTTTTATAAATAGCATATCCAATAGATGCGAGCGGCGAAATGATAGTCGTCCATCCGTCTCGACTTTCGATCGACTACACTTTCGATTCTTCATACATCCTCGTACTTCATTAGGAAGAGCTGAAGATGGATAAGGGATAAGTAATGCCATTTGTAGGTTGATTAGGTTAGAACAACAATCTACGCAAGTTGTAAAATAAATTATTACGTGGTAAGTATAGACTGTAGGCACTGACTAGCGTGATAACTGATAATAAAATATATTAATGCTGGTTTTGATCGTAAAAGTCTCGAATGCGTCAGTTTACAGCAATTTACGACGGACTCTTCTGACGATGCAATATTACGAGAGGAGTAGGTCATAACGTCGTAGGCTGCTCATAGATAGGAACTTCATTTATAAACTGCAGTGCGTGACGTGCTGACACGGGTGGTTTAAACATTTCTATTGACATCATCGGGACTCCTTGGATCAGATTCTGCAATCCGACAAAATGTCCAAATGGCAATACGAATTAGCATCCATGCGCGAGTCATGTCGGTTAAAGAAAAACTAAAAATAATAATTGGCAGTTTATAGACTAAAAGTCCATGTTACTTAAGTAATGCTGAGAAAATTGTAAGGTTTTGATTCAGTGATCCAGTTACCTAGTTTTAAATTTGATGTCGACAAACACTCGAGGTGATGTTTTAGCTACAGAGAGTGTGATATCGTGGCGGGCCTACCTTAGCGTTGGCCCAGGGGAACAGCATGCCCAAGGTGAAGAGGCCGAGGGTGACGCCGCCCGCCATGCCGTTGAAGGACAGCGCCAGCTGCAGCACCGGCCCGAGCCGCTCCACCGCGAACGTCAGCGCGAACGACACCGCGCCGCAGCCCAGGCACACCCAACGCGCTATCTGCGCCACCAACAATACACCCCTTACATTTATTACCGTTGGGTAGCGCTGTAGCTGTAGTTAACTAACTAACACGCACTATACCTACTTGCTAAATTATAGATATATGTCTATCGCATAAATTATTGATAACGTACTACTAACAGTATTTTTATAAGTTTTGCTTGCAGTAATATTTTTTTGTTATGTACGATCTCTGATCACCGTTACGACGACGCAGGTTACCTACGACCACATACATTACAGGCCACGTTATAATTATTTTTCATTTATAAATGACTAACTTATCTATAATTTTTGTCTCGTAGGTAACATGTTTGTGAATGTGTTAGCCAGCCGATCAATCTGTGTAATCAAAGTGGCCCAGGCTCCAGGGTTACGTGGGAACGTGCATGCGCGGTATGATCTGAGGGGCTAGACAAGATGCATTCTGCGAGAGTTAACCAATGTCACGCACCTTGATACCTACATACTTAATCCATCTTTTGCAGTATGGTACGAGTAGTAGGTATAAAGTTCTTATGAAACTTCTTGCGGCCCATTATTAATCCACCGTGAAGCAATAGTGTAATGTATCCTGCTGTGCAACTCGAACCATCCATCCTTTCGCTCAAATATGCTTCTTATTAGATAGTGGCTTAGATGCGTACCCACGCGATAAGTTAGGGTGTTAAGTGAACAGGTAAATACTCTGATACTAACCGCTGCTCCTTTGTGTTCAGGTAGTTTCAGCCCTAATAGTCCAGTGGCTAGATCTTGGCAAGCAATAGCAGCCAAAGAGTTGAGGGTGGATGCTACCGTCCTGTAATGAAGTCAAACCTTAATAAAGAATCTATTAATTGCCCAATAAACAGTAGGTAAGAACTATGAGCTCATAGTGAGGAAGCTTAATTGATGCGTCGAGATGTTATAACTAGTTGATACCTAAATCAAGTTCCTAATTCAGAACAATATTGAAACCGGTATCTTAACTGGACTTTTCTGGTTAGTTCCTAATTCTGGAATCGAGTGCGTACTAGCGGCAGTCAATGGGGAGCATGCGTTTCGCGAAGTTGCGAATTGTGAGTTGGGTGTGGTGTGGTGGAGTGATAAAGGAGGTACCCGAGGCTGGCCGCGAAGATGCCGGCGACGAAGAAGCCGGGCACGCCGCGCGCGTCGCCCAGCTGCCGCACCACGTACAGGGGGAGCAACCGGTCCGACGCGTTGATAACCCCTGCCTGAGGTCAGTACACACGGTCACAGACTTTTATTGGCTTTAAAGCTCAATAAAACTCAATTCAATTTGATTGTTTTTTGATGTTAAACAAAACAAATGTTTCAAAATTGTATCCATCCTAAATTGCGGAAATTCAACCCGTGGATAGGTGTACCTACATCAATTCCGACTAACGAACATTAAAAAAATTAAACACAAATACTGATAATGATAACCCGACGATCACGTACCGACTAATAAAAACTATATAGAGCTCATATTATCTCTATTTATTTAGGTAGTAACGTTTGAACATAACTGAAAACGAAAACAGTACCAAAGTAAGTAGGGACCTACCTAAATGTTTATTTAACTGTGTACAGAAGGGGTCTTATGTTATTCATTCTATGAGTTCTGTTTCGCCTGCAGTCCCTTGCTACCTACCATGATTCTTACTTTCAAAGACCCCTTTTAGCGTTCGATTTGGATTTCGCATGTAACAGATGAATGCAGACGATTACGACTTCAGATTTGATCGCATATTGCGTACTTATATGTAATTGTGATTTACGTCATCATCGGTGGAATAAGCACATTTAGCCGCTTTGTGTATGTATAGTAGGTAAGTTTTGTATTGTAACTTACGACTGCGTGCCACATGACACGTAACATGTCTTCGACTTCTTTTTGCTTTTGCACATAAGTAGGTACACTAACCGCTTAGCTATTACTCTACTCGGTAGAATCGAATGCGAGCCTGACTTGAGTACCGAGAGTTCTGCACCTACGTACGTATGAAATAAACACTAGAGACTAGAAACCCAATGAAGTCCAGAGGGCCCTGCCAAGATGCACCACGCTAACTAGCGTTACTATTCGTTTCGTTGTTAAACCAATCGCGTCACTGGTAGATGACGTGTACGAAAAGTCACGTTATCTACCGGTGACGCGATTAGTTAAAAACAAAACGAATACACGCTAGTTAGCGTAGTGCATCTTCGCAGGGCGCTCTGCTGCTTCTTGCTATCTTTATCTTGTAGAATCCCCACCATATGGGACATTCTACCGCTCTTTTAAGTAGGTGCTTTAAAAAGAAACCGTAACTTCAATTTCTGTAGGTACTAAGATGTTTCTTTTTTTGCGATTAAATATTTTACTATCCTTAATAAATGGTTAGGTATCCCTTATGAATTCGTTTTCGTGAATAAACGTTTTTTTAACTTGTTTTTAATTGCTTTTCAAGTTATTTAGCCACACCTCTAGAAAAGAGGGATTCAAAATCTAAATAATATATACCCTATTTGCCTTGAGAGCTTCCAAATCGCACAATATTTTTATTTTATTTTATTTTATTTTATTTATTTTATTTTAAAAAGTTTTGTAAGTAGGCCCTGTAGGCACTTTTACAAGTCTGAGTCTACCAGCGCTTCCAAAGAGACCACTGTTGAGAAGAAGCGCCGCAAGAAACTCAACAGTAAACAGTTTTAAATCACTTATTACTTATTAACCTAAATAAATAGTCTCAATTTCCTTATTTCTAATGATGAGGCTTTGTTTGGACCATTAAATATGCATCGCCTTAGGCCTTGGTTAGGACCAAGGCCATGCCAAGGCTATAGACATGCTTGAAAGAAAATAGTAGTATTTTGCCTAGTGTCCAGCAGGAAGAAGTTTTTAAAGAACTTGAAGTGCTTGACCTCTTTAAAGTTCTTTTCACACTACGCTCGAAATTGCCCAATTATATATCATGTAAACCTCAGTTAAAGCAAGTCATTATAACATCGGCTAACCAGCGGGTATAATGAGATTCAGTATTATAACCCGGCGGGTAATAATGAGATTTTAATTCGTATCAAAAATTGTTCCATAGAAACCTTTGCTGTAGGTTTCTATGGAAAATATTTGAAAATCGAAATGGCCACTACAAGCCATATAAGCAAAACAAAGAAAATAAAAGAGAAGCCGCGAGTGTTGCAAAACGATGCAGTGTTAGTTAGCAGGAGGTTGAAGTTGAAAGATTATAGTTTGAATAAAAATTACGAGTGACGAATGCGAAAGTGATTTAAGATTTGACGTTGTTTCTAATAAGTAGCCTTGCTTTTTATTATCTCGCAAAAGGTGAGAAAAGTAGATTATTCTCCTTTGGGATAACTTGAATCCCTCGCTGCAACCAGGACTCCATTTGAATTCCCTCGCTTCGCTCAGGAATTGACTCGTAACACCCCGCTACGCTCGGGAGTTAAATCTGGAGTCTCTCGTTTGCTCAGGATTCAATATCGCGCCCTTGACATAAAAGAGTGCTTTATCCCCTCGGTGTATAATCTACTGTTATTAAAGCGATGCATTGTTGGGTTTTTCGTTTTTATTTAGGTACTTACGTCATTTTAAAATTTTACCATGGCCTAGGCTTTTTCCAAGAAATTATTTTCACCAGATATCAATTCTCACAGATCATAGCAACAGTCAAGATACAAATAACAAAATTGCGGTTTTATTCATGTTTCTGTTTAATTATTTCATTTTAAACAATTAATTCTTGGCTTCTTTGAACAATCAAGAATTCTTTTTTTTAAACCTGGCATCCTGTCCTGGAGCTCTATACCTATTATGGGTTATAAGTAGAACATAGCACCCCTTTTTTTGTCCAACAATGAGCCCAACACCCTGTATATTTAATTTAAACGTCTCATTAGTACCAACAGAACTGAAATGACTATACGTACATTATTTATCAGTTTAATTTAGCTGTACGTATTTTAATAATTATGAGCAGTTACATAGAACGAGTAGGAAAGGAATCTGGGTTTATGGAACGATTGACCTATTAATGGATGTGGTAATCTTGTGGTTGCAGAATGCTTACAGTGAAATGTGCTAATACTGGCCTAAGATTCACTATGGTGATATTATCTACGCAGAAAAGGCAGTTCGCTATGTCGAACTAACCTGACATGGCGGACCACGAACCTTGCACGCGCGGGGTTAGCTTAGCACTCGGCACACCGTTACGTGTCTGTTTACCTATTTATTACCTTGTTGCACAAATCAATACCTATACCTACCTAAACTACCTTGACGCCACGCTTTGCCTTGTTTGGGTAATGCCTCAGAGCTACTACCTATCTCGGTCTGTGGGAGAACCATGGCCGGGAACGAGGAAAAAATGTCAAGTTAGATTAAGTTGATCCAGCGAGACTTCTCTACGTATGAGAATACACCCCCGGAGCTGGACGCTACTATATAGCCAATTAGCCGCACGAGAATAAATTTATATAAATGCGGATAAAGTTGGTATCATTAATAAGCAAAGCATCTGTTTGATTCATTAATTACCCAATAATTTATTATATTCATTGCGACGATAGATTTGACAAGATCTTTGGTAACAACTAAGTATACCTACGGCCCAGTCTAATTAAACCTTGTTAGCGCAAGGAAACGCAAAACTTATACTACGTTTCGTAACCAAAATTGTTGTCTTTAAAAGTAAAAACCGAGTAAGAGCATGTCTGACCATTCTCAGTGTAGGGCTAGGAAGCCGTTACTGCACAAAAACCATCTCAAAAAACAATGGGAGTACTGGTACCTATGAAGTAATTCTCATTTTAAAGTTATTTGGTGCTTTCTTAGGTCATTTTAGTAGGTAGGTATAAAAACTTTAGTCGCCTGTATCTCAAGAACCAATTAACTACGTAATCGGGTAGTTTTTTAAAAAAAATCGTCATATGTGCTTTCATATAATATATAGAACTTGATGTACGCGAGTATTTGTTCCCGACTTTTGGATGTTTTCTATGTATTTAAGTATTTATGTCTCTATATACTTATATAGAGACATATAAATACTTATTTATATCGCGGTCATAGTACCTACAAGCCTAGAGCTTAGTTTGTGGCTAGGTCAATTTGTGTGAGAGCGTCTCTTGATATTATTTATTATTATTATATAAGATATTTTTAGATTTTTAGTTTTAAAGTTTTGGCTGTAGGTTCGACACTTGGCTCTAACAAAAATGAGCACTTTCAATCCTAATATTTATCAAACGGAACCTATAATCGAAAAATTGTGAAGCTGCGTCCACATTACGCGCGGAAAACCCTCTAACATTGGCTCGTGCCTAATATGGACGCAGCTTTACACAAACCTGCATAATTTTTGAAAGACCTATCCAATGACACCCCACACGAAGGGGTAGACAAGAAAAAAATACATGGATGAAAAGGGGAGGAACCTTTAAATATTATTTTTAAACATTTTATTTTACTTCTTGGTCGGCGTGACTAATATGTATATTCATGCCAAATTACAGCTTTCTATAACTAAGAGCACTAGATATTCTGAGCTAAGCTGCGGACGGACGGACGGACCGACATGACGCGCTAGGGTTCCGAGTTTGACTACGGAACCCTAAAAACCGACCAAAAGCACGTTGTTCACATTTTTAGTATTTGTTGTCTTTCATCAGGGTTTGTACAATAATTATACCAAATTTGACGCTACGCTTTATGTTTACGATACCTACAACAAAAATAAAAAAAAACAATCCGCTTTCTACTACGGTTCAAAACATACATTACGACGGACGTACAGCTCAGGCAACATAATAATAGGAATAGGATTCCGTTGGGTACGGACAAAAAATAAATATTACCATTTATCTACATACATATTTATAATTTGTTTATCTACGGTAATATTTATTTTTTGTATATCCGTTCCTTAGTGGAGGTACTAGTCTTAAGTGGTTTTTAGTAGGTATAAAAACTGTGACTCCGGAACCCTTCGTGGGCGCGTCCGACTCGAACACATTTAATTCTAAAGCCGCCACTGTAGAATGCTCTCACAGAAAGCGAATGATTAATTTAGACACAATTTCTTTCTCTTGATTTGACCTTGTTATATGACATGGTTGTATGTTGTCTGTTTTTAATTGACATAACTTGGATATTAAATATAGCAAGTACTTAGTGTTTTATTATTTACGACGGCGAACCCAATTAGGTACGGTCACGTAAAACCTACGATTAATTCCCATGTAATTTCTATGTCATTATTACAGGGTTCCATAGTAGCATACCAATTAAAGTCCGTAACTGTACGTAATTTTTTAACGTAGGTACATTCATTTCATACCCGAAATACCTTTAAAGATCTCTTGTGCTCTATGAGATAGATAAAGTATTTATGTATGTTTGTTCAGTGGGGTTCGGACCCACAACTCTTAGCAGTTCGAAGCTTAAGAAGATCAAACGTGTTTACCTGTATCGGGTCGCAGTCAGCATAGTGGGAGGCCAGCACCGCGCCGGTGACGAAGTTGATGGAGTAGACTATGAAGAGTCCCACGGCGGAGACCCAGAGCGCGACGCGCGCCTGCGCAATGCGCTCCACAGACAGGTACTTCTGCACAGACGCCTGGTTGGCGCAGAACATGCTGCTCCAGTACATCGTGCCCCCCACCACCACCGACCAGAACGAGTGCCGCACCGTCGGGTCGGGGTCCATGCTGTTGCATACCAGATCAAAGTGAAAACCAAAGCCAACATATTGATGAACCACTAGTAAACAATAGGGATGTATATACAGTATCCAAGCAGCACAGAATACAATGTACCTAACTGCTCAGGCTTGGTCTAATTTGGAACTCTGCGTTACATAAAAACGTTTAATAAGAGTTAGTTCCTAGTACCTAGTACCTACTACGTAGGTACAGTAATAACCACAAAATTTAACTTCTCAAATAGGTATACGAATAAATCTGACACTTAAAAGACTTGACTTACTTTTTATGTTATTTATGATTTTGAACTGGAAAAGATTGAAGTGGAATTTAAGAAATTTACATACATTAAATTTCTATAAAAGATATCGTTTTCAGAAGTCCTAAAAAGTAGCTAATTTGACATGTCAAACAACGTCCCTATTCTGTATCAATAATACCGCCATTGTAATGTACCAGGGGTCGCACCTTTGGTGCTTTAATTTAGCAGGTGTTTATTTAGGTGGTTTAATAAATAATGTCAAATAAAAAGCGGTAAAATTACTAGATTTAAATACACCTTAATCGCAATCAAAATGCGGATCACGGCAGCAACATTATTTTTTTACCATTTATTACGAAAAATTACAAATTTAGTTAATTTTATTTTATGAATATCAATGCCAGAATACCTAGTACCTATGCAAATTGACGTCATCGGCACCAAAACCGACCTCTGGTACTTACGCGATGATTATTACAAAATAAATACATTAAAGGTAAAGTACCAACCAATCAATCGATTTGATACAGCAAGATAATTATTTAATATAAATCATTTAAGTTTTAAGATCATTAGTTAGATATTTTCGACGCTTATAGCGCAGTAAACGTATCGAATCATACCGAATATATTAATAAATGGCCTTCGTTGGGAAACACACTGTAGATGTGGACCATAGGGGTCAACTTACATGTAGACTTACGAACATAAAAACTGCTATTCGGCGCTGTTTTGTCGGTAATAAAATTGAGCAAGGTAAAATTGTTTTGATCTCAAAATGAGAACATTAGAAATCCACTTGAGCTGTATTAGGAGTCAGGTGTGACGCGGTCGGCGGTCAGCTTGCGTGCGACCTGCGCCTGCGCCCGCGCGCCGTCGAACGGCTTTTTTGCGGTTTCTCTCCGGCAGACAACCCGTTCAACCCGTGACCCTTCACTGGTAATTGCTATGCATTCCATTACTAAACTCATTCGTTTACACAATCGCGACTAAAACGTAACGTTTTACGATGTGTGCTGTGAGCACTAGATCGCCAGTTTTTACTACAAAGTGAGTGCAGTTATAATAACATTTAAAAACAAATTGATTGTTTTGGTTAGTGCTGAAAATTCAAGTTTTCTTGGCATTAGAAAATAACAGCGTATTTACAACGGACATACCTACCTCAGATAATTTCCATGACCTGGGAATACAATATCAGTAGACAATCTTGCACAAATGGTTATGGTCTATGCATAAAATATATCACCTACAATTTATTCGTCTTCACGACACATATTTTTGTCCTCACCAGGATCGACTCGTGACTGCTCGTTTTGTGGGCAGACCCTACCAAACAGGCTTACATTTAAGTCGTCGTTTTCATTTAGAGAGATTACAGTCCAATTCATCCGTCTTCAATCATTAGCAGTATAATTCTCGCATACTTTAGTTGGTCGTCGTCGAGTACGCTTGACCGAAATTAATGTTGACAGCTAGTACGATGTTTACAAGTAAATTTGAAGTACATACGTAATATTATTCGCGTTACAATCACTGTAACAGGTTACTTACATCACGCCGTACATCGAAAGTTTTCACTTTATAGAAAGCTAATGCTCAAATCATTCTTGACCATCAAGTAGTTTAAATAAAAGCTTAATTTGTTAATCACCAATACACCAACGCAGTAAAACGGCAGTATGCTCTGAGAGACTTAATTTATACACGTAAGGCAGTATTGTGTAGTTCGTTTTGGAGGATAATAATATGGGTAGTTGGAAGTCTAATGCGTGTATTACTCGAAGAAGTGCAGTCTATTGGTTTGCCGCGCGTGCGACCAGACGGCGTCGAGCCCGCCGGCGCGCGCGGCGCCCATGCCCAGCACTACCGCTAGCGAGCCCAGCAGCACCGCCGACTGGAACGTGTCCGTCATTATTACTGCCTTCATACCACCCTGAAAAAATAACTGACCTTAGAAATCTTCTTCACACTCCAAAATCGTAGACACATACCAAAATCAAAAACATACTTGCGACGCGTAGAAAATGCACACGACGTACACTAACGTCACTGCCAGATAGGTGTTGAGTCCCGTCACTGTAAACAGATCACTAATATAAAAATGTACCAGTACCTACGTCGTAAGCTATATTTTTATGCTAATAACATACTTCGACAACTAAGTTATCTTTCAGGCTCGTGACCTAAGTAAATCATCAGCAAACTTACGTTGTAACATGTAACAAAAATAAACCATTAATATTCTTTGATCATTTGTCTTTGAAGAGTTACGATTTTGCAATAGCACATTGACGCGTAAAGAGCTAACTGCATAAAGCCTCCCATTAAGAGAACGAACGAGCATAAATCATGAATAGTGGTATTATGTCAACTGTAAATGGAGAGTGCAGTATGCAACGCGGCAGCGTGTGCCATCGCTTACACGGCGCGTTGTTGCGGTGCTAGACTAAAATGCATCCTATGCTGGGCCGGACCCGGCGAGGCCCGGTGCCCGTCGCCCGTCGCTGACCACCGCCGCGGCGCTCGTAAATACCGAACACGCCGGGGTTTAGCAACTGTGACCCGGCTTCAAGGAAAACTTAATAAATTTCAATTCAATTCAATTTATTCATTTATTAAAGATATAAAATCACAAAATATACAAAATATCAGTTTCCGGCGGATCGCAAATTAGGCTGCACCTGTATCTTGGGTATCCATGAGCACAGCTATACACAGTTGTGAGTGGGAAGGAGAACAAAGGAGCTGTCCCGTGTCAGTGAAACCAGCTAAGTTCACATTGAAGGATTTTAATAAACTACTGATAAATTACTGTTAAAACAATACAGATAGTAGGTAACTACTATCTGTATAGATTGCAATACACGCAATAACAATAAACAGGACCTGCTGATCACCTGCGGAATAGGTCACTAACGTTGTGCATTGCGTTGCACCCATGTGCATGTGCGTTTGATTAATTTTATTACGCTATTGTCATCCCATTGCGTAATAATGGGCCAGACACACGTACTTGGATATGCAAGGACGGTTTCTTTTAATAAATGCTGTCATCTTTATATCATCCACTTTCACTCTCCGTTTGTATTTTACACTTTGTGTTTTATGACTATTTAAATTGGATTGAATTGGCTGTAGCATATTTTAACCGAATTGAAAAAAGGGGGCGAGGTTCTCAATCCGTTGTATTTTTTTGAGTATGTTACTAGATTTCTCCATCAGATGGGGTAGTGTGTGGAACAGGTCAGGGAATTCATGAGGAAACTACTTAAATATTATAGACAGATAGCAATTTTGATATTTTCAGTAGCAAATCTAGAATTTGCATTCAGAGAGTATTATTTGGGGAACATGGCCACCGGAACTCCTCCGTTGTATCTATTTTAAAGGGTAGCGATAACATTTCTCGGTTAAGGAGTTCAGCGACTATGAACAAGCAATTTTTAATGGTTTAAATACATGCCTTTCCGCGGCGTTATTTGCTTCATTGAGAAGTTGGACTACATAACACATACCACAACACAACGTACAACTTCACAACTTTATGATCACTAAGAGGTATAAAATAAAAAATAAATGTTTCAAAGAGCAAAGAACCGTCTCCTAAAAAGTCATAAAATATTGATTTTCGTTAGAGCCTTGATTTTTTGTTTTTATTAATTAAAAGTTTTAGAGCAAACAGTCTTTTTAGGCAATCGAGTAGAAATTTGGATTAAGTATAGTATAGGTACTTTAGTCGAAGTTATTTATTTAGTCAGCGAAAAAAAAGTTGAGTCCCCGTTGATATCTTTTACCTTAATAATATTTGGGACTGACTATAAATGTGGGTTAGTTAGTAAGTTAATGTCTATTACACTTTAAAAAAATAGTGTTCTTATTAAAATATGAAAACACTTTATTGCTGAAACAGACATAACCAAATTCGAACTTTTCTCTTTAGTGGATATCTTTCAGTTAACCTTTTAGCTTCCTCATATCATTACGAGTATAATGCTATTTTTATATTTTGCAACGTTGCATTGGTGAAATTGTTTTATATTCTAAGAAATGAAAAAAAGATTTTCTTAATAAATTATAACATTTACAACATGTTAAAATGACGGTAAATCAGGAATCTCTCCTAGTCGCAATGGCCCCTGGTCTTGTAATCGCGCGGAACCCGTCCCGCTACACGCGGCTGGAGTCGGCGCTCTTGCGACACACGCTTGTTCATGCGATGGGAAAATTCTATTCTTACGCCCTACAAGGTACGTACGACACTAACTGCACACACTATTCTATTATACTTAGAAATCAGAATGTTATTCCGTAATAATGGCTTCGTACAATTATGGACCATTTCTATAGTCGGCTTTACTGCCTCAGCGCCGTCATTACTACAAACGAATACGTCTATCCTACTTTATTTTATACGGTTGAGTAACTTTTTGAACTTACTGGTCCGCTCGTGACTCGAATATTTTTGCTTGTTTGGTTTGTAATCATTATTAAGTGTGTATTCAACAATATTCATTATCGATCCGTGATGTTAGCATTTGTTAGCCGAGATTACAGTTGATATTGAACCTGTAGGTACATAACCATGAATACAATTGTTTTTTTCCACAAAAAAACCATGTCATAATATTTTACGTTAATTAACAAAATTTTGAACTTTTTAATCACTTTAGTGCTAAGCTAACATAATAGGTTCTCTATTCTACTCGGGCTAAACCATTTACTTTGACATTTTATCGTATTTTTTTTAACTCGGCTGCCGCTATTGCTGTCAAGTAAATAAGAGCTATCATAACGTGTCAACACTGTACAACGATAACATGTCAAAAGTAATGATGGCTAGCCCGAGTAGAATAGAGCTCGAGAGATCCAAGTTTCAAACCGTTTCGAAGTGCGTTTAGGAGGGTGACACAGGTGCGGGTACATTACTCGTAAATACCTAGTGGTTCATTACATCCTTCGCACGTGCGGTAAAATGCCTAAGAAAACATGTCACCATCGAGTCACGTAAAAGTTTTATATGGGGGCTTATGTAAGCGACGATTACTGTCACTATCCTACGACATTGAATATGTATAGCATACCAAAATTGACCGCAGGTTTGGTCATCGCTTCTGTTGCAAAATTAGTATTGACTGCTTCGCTTAAGTTTCTTTTGTTTTCTATAGAGGCTGCTTCTGTTTACTATAGAGGTCTACTTAAGCACCTACTTAAATTGAATGTCTTCAAATTCTTCTGCCATTGCGTTGCTCCAGTAGTTGCATAGTAATATCATACTGCAAATTATGTAAGATACTATTTAGTAGCACTTACTCTGTAATAGTACTTTACTGTCATTATCGCAAAAACGATCTGATGAGTGCGAGGTATAATGCATACCTCCGGCGAAACAAAAGCGTCTTCACCTATATTTATTATTTGTAATCTACTTTGTAATACTTAAAGAGTAATGCACCGCGTTTTAATGCGTGTTACACGAGATATAATTAATCCATCCACCCAATCCATTCATTCATGTTGGCACACTTTGAGCGTGAACTACAATTTTACGTATTCGAATTTTAACTTACAGGAGAATAATAATACAACATTATATTGGTGATTACATAGAAATATTTTTATTATATTAAGGTGTACTGTCACATACTTAATATATTTTTGGAGCTAAGGGATGCCTCACGGTAGAGCCACCTTTCATAGGGCTCCTTTTTTACTCTACTTAAGAACCGTTATGGGTTCCGTCGCCTGTCTGTGTCACAGCCAATTAAACTCAATTACTTTTAGAGAAACGTTTGTCTATATCTTGATCAGACCAAATTAAACAATAAAATAAAGCATGCATCATGCCTTACATGAGTGTCGATTTTGCTCGAATCCCCTTGTGCTAAATGCCACTATAGGTAAAGTAGGTAAGTACTATATGCACTATAGGCTATACTTTAGGCTCCATTGAAAATACTTACACATGCAATTTTACTGACACGACATGACCAAGGATATAATTTTGACTAAAGGTAAACCCCTGCATTGCGCCTTGCTCTCAGCATTTAGCGGTAAAATTTGGAATCCGTTTCTAACGAGGCCTCATGTATCTTAAATTTAACAGTTAATAGGTGCCGTATTACGCTATGTTTATATATTTTACCAACCGAATATAAGCACAGCAAAGCCAAAAGAGTTTTATCTTGCAATAACTTTCCCCTCAAAAGGCAACCGTTTTAACGTTGTTTCTATTATAATGTCACTCTATAAAATGCTTATTTCGCAATATAATGTTCGGTTATTACCATCGGAGAGTGCTAGCGCCGGCGCGTACACCGCCACTGCCGTGTAGAGTATCATTTGTAACATATACAGGACGCTCGCGTACACTCGGATCGACTTGCAGAATCTCACTTCCTGTAAATAACACTCATTTAGTTTTATACTTGACTACCTACATTCTTGAAGATATTATTGATTATGCTTTGTGTTATTACAAGCTTACTTTTAACGGCCTTTCCAATTGTTTTTAAACTTTCAGCAAAAGATCAGGGTTACAAATTGAATGTAGATATCCCCAAATTGCTACATATTCGTATGCAAAAAAATACTTAGCGCTTATTTTGGTTAAATATTCGAGGGAGGTTTTTTACCAAGTATTCGTAGCACGAAGTGAGCCGCAGCCGCATGAACACGGGTAGGTACAGGTGGCTGGTGATCGGCACCACGAGCACAAAGGCTACACAAATCATCCAAAATTGCGCGCCTCCGATGTACATCTCTGCAGGATTTCCTAAGAGCTCTATGGCTGTTATGAAACTGAAAACAATAAATATTTGATGAAGCTTTACTAGCCGCAGTAATATTTTGTAATATTTTAAATCGCATTCAGTACTTGCCAAGACGTGATTACTACCTTGCAGCGAGGCTTAAGGCCATAGGAAATGTGCCCATGGAAGATCCACCGAGCAGAAAATCATCGCTGGTAGTTTGCTTTTCTCCAAAATACGCGTAAAATACGCCGATTGCGCAGGAGACGATAAGCATGGCGGCCAAAACGCTGTAGTCTTCCCAGTGGAACAGCTGGAGCTCGGCGCCGCTGCTATTTGGAGGCGTCGGTGGCTCGCTGATCACTGGCCTCGGCAAACTGGGTGTCGCCTTTGTTAGACCCCCGAACGACGCTACAAGCAAAACTGAAATCTGAAACAAAATAATAAGGAAATAATTGAAATGTTCCTAGTGCGATTTTGATGAATGTTGTAAAATGGTAGGTATTCATATTTTAAATGCGTCTTCAAATTAGCCTCGATACCTGGCAACTATTAAATAAAAGCCATTCGTATCAATCACGCCATAAAACGTGAAGTGTAAAGTGTAATTGATTGCATAATCGGCGAGTGGGTCGATACAAGCCGCTCAATGGAATAATTTTTGCTGGATCAATTTGATTCCATTAGACAAGCTATTTTTCAATTGCGAAAAGTCAAAAACCATGGCCGGGTAAGTAAGCGAATCGTATAACAATAGGATAATTTGGGTTTTGTTAAATATTCCTATACCTAATACGAAACTTAATATTCCATTAAGTTATATACCTATTTCATTTTTCCGCTGCGCTATAATATTGGTCATGCAGCAGCTAGGCTATGTTCTGAGATTTTATTACGTTCCGCTTCCCGTTACGATTCGGCTCAGCTAATGATTACAAATGAAAACCCGAGTCTGGTTTAAGACGCACAATATTACTCACAACCTTATTGCTACTTCAACAACATCTAGCAAAGCGAAATAATCCGGTTGGGATCTGGCTGTGGCTTCTTCGAACCGGATGGTTCCGGAAACCCTACTCGCGTCCAGCGGCGCGCACGCACGGAATTCCTCGAGAGTGATGGTCACATATCGTGTCTCACATTCCAAACAATTAGGAACAATACTTAATCCAAACAACTCTTTCCCGCAGCTTTGTCTGTCGTCATATCGAAATATATTCATAGGAATATGGACTTATGTACATAATTCTCGAATTACCTACAGTTATAACACTCGCAGAATATTATATTTAAACAGAAACACAGTTTTAAGAAAATAGTTTAATAGTCACCGTATAGAGATGTTCGTTAAACGTATATTTACGTATAAAAGTACCTAATTCCTCGTAAAAAATATACATATATGTAGACATACATTCACGCCTTCATTCCCAGAGTGCGGTAGGCAGAGCTTCAGAATGACCAACTACTCTAAAATCATGTTGTTAATTCTGTAACCACATTTTGCACAAACAGGCTAAGATGTTAACCAGTATATATAAGTGACAGGTTGCAAGCTCATCGCCCATCGTGAAAAATATTATTCTGTTAGAAATTAGAATATAGCTACCTACCTCTTGGAATTCCTCGTGAAACACAAGTTGCAACTATGTAAGTAATTAATTATTTCTGAAAGTAATCAACATGTTCTGCCTGTTTGCATTGGTTTAACTTGGTCAAGGCCTGAGCTAATGTGGGTTGTAGAAAATATGAAGATGAATCTTTGACTGAGAAATATCAACCTTCTCTCTATCCGAAGTCTAAAGTGAATGAACAGAGACAGAATCTATTTTTGACTTGCTTTATTATGTTTTATAGTGATCTTCAACGTCATAAGTACTACTTAAGTAGTAGATTAGTATTGACTAAGTGACCTCTCGTGTCTGCTAAACTTTTTGATGACTGGATGGAGGTAATTATGTGCCTATTAGCGCCATCAGATATATCTAAACACTAGGAAGTTTTTGTCCGTTCTTCGTCTGCGATTCAGCATCGATCGAAATCGCATCGATCCATTGCTCTGGGGCCCTAGCCAAGATAAAAACGCTCCTAACGTTTTTCTTTTCTATCTTTCCAAATGTATGACATTCTCTTTCGTCCGTCATCCTATACATTTGGAACGATGGAAAAGAAAAACGTTAGTAGCGTTTGCATCTTGGCTAGGGCTTCTGTACCCTTACCATAAGTTACAATTACCGTACTGACTAGCGAGTCGAATGCTCTGTCCCTCGCACTCTATGAAAATACTACGAGGTCTGCGAGGGACGCTATAGTAGGGGTACAGTAACTATGTGAAACGAAAACGACGAAAAATTCGCGTAATTTTTAGAAAAGTTACGTACGAGTATCTATATGCGGAGGCGTCTTCGTAAACTTATTTATTATGTACGAGTAGGTATGTATTTATCTACCCGGAACTTAATAAAAATAAAGATATATTCAGTTAATAATTAATGTATTAATGTATTGTTAATTATTCCTAACTATGTTAAACCAAGTTGATGTATTTCAATCAAAGCTTCAAGACGTTTTAATATGCTTTTCGGTGGTGCACCTACCTAAATATACATAATTGAGGTGAAAATGTAAAATCTCATATACATTTCTACAAAACATTTATTTAAATAGCCTCAGGTAAGTATTTATGTAATTTATGCGAGAAAATAATCCACCAACTTAATACACCAAAGACAAAGTCCGCTTCCATAACAGTAAACATTAATGCCAACGGAAATTTAGGAGAATTAGCTCCCGATTATCTAATCTCTGACCATAAGGCTCGGAGTGTCGTGTCGAGAGAATAGCAAGTAAAAGTATAAACTAAACCACAATATGGCATCGAAATTTTGAATCTTTGTCAACTTTACACAAAAGCCTTTGAGTACAATAAAAATTCCTCTACATTAGTAGATTCCTTATAGAAGTTTATTATTACGTAATTTCAAAAGATTTCCCAACATTTGCGATGTCAATGGGGTATTGCTAACTGCTTGTTAATTAATACATATAGGCGTGTGCTATATTTAATCCGTGACAAAAGAAATAAACGTTACAACTATTGGTAACGGGTGAACCAATTTAAATATATTATCCTGAAGTTTGTTTAAATTAGGATGGTTTTTTCTTGTAAATATGTAGTACAACAAAGAGTATAGGTAGATAGGTACATAGTGCAATTACAGGAATCTAATGTTTGTAAGATTTAACAATAACCGTTAATAACTACACTCTATACTTATAATGGCGTCTATTTATTATAAGACTATTGACATTGAGTCGACTTTGTGGGGTTTCTCTCGACTTCGAATTCAAATACGATTTTGTAAATGCTTTTCAAAAAACAATAAAAAAGCATTTATTTTTATAAATTAAAAGTAACTGACACCCGCAACGCCTAATAAAAAAGTTACGTTTATAAACTTCCTTAGGTATATTTTGACCCTGTCCCAAAAATAATGGTTGTAACTAGCATGGGGCGCGATACGGTGCACTGCAAAATAACTAAGGCTATTAACGAACTGTGCCAACGAAACAGGCAACTACATACATATCCGGACGAAAATCGAGGTCTCGTATTTAGGTATTTACTCGTATTTCGTCAGCTAAAATGGTGTTTCCTTCTAACTATAGACAGCCAAATAATCGCTGCGTCTGCGTGCGGGTGGTTGACTTCTGACATGGGTGGCAGAGTTCTTAAAAATAATTTAATGTTCTTTTTGGTTGCCTATGCTACTACTTATTTTGGTTTCTGGTGTAAGTTTTTGAAACTTACCTTGTAAGAATTCAGTAGTTGAGACTAAATTTGGTCGCACACTGCTGTGCTAGTAGGTCGCAGTCAAAGGTTAATACGTGATTTTGCTAATTATCGTGAGGTAAGTTTGAAAAATCGTTTAATTACCATTGGACGGAGGTTGGCATAATATGTACGGATGGTTCCTTCACCTTCACTTACTTAATTGCTCTTTTGAAATAGTTGATGTGCAACATTTAAAAGTTTTGTAGGCATCGGCCACAAACAGGTAAACATCTTTTTGGAATGTACAAGATAGCTCGTTCTTAAGCAACGCTCTGTAAGGATCTCACTGCTCTGTGAGGTGTAAGGTACAAAGAAAAGAAGACTTGAAAAAAAGATTCCGGTCAATTTCAGTTTATTTATGAACTGCTGAGCTAAATTGAAGCTTTCCTCAAGCCTCTTTACAATTTCCTATCCAGTGTCTCTGAACTACTGAACTGGTCCAGCTCGTACTGCCATCTCCTTTGGTCTGCATGTCTGCGTGTGTTTAACAGTATAACACATACATCCATATTTAAAGCTTGGAACATTTGAGGTGCACGAAAAATATTTGAGCTTCGCGTGTTTAATTATTTTATGCACCTGGTATGTAACAATGTTTTTTGTTGGCGATGTGGATGTTATGAGCCGTTGGGGGCAAGCACTCTATCTTAGTGAAGGGACGAACCTCGAAAGATTACTTAATCAAAATAATCAATATTTTTTTGCAACCATAATGTGTTTAGGAATCTACTTACAAAGATGAATGTATTTATATAAATGTGTCATCATTGTCATTATGTATGAACCCTGTTGGGCACAGCAAAAGTTGCTTTGCGGCACCGCTTGTCGACTGATTTATGATTTGTCGCACAATAAACTTAAAGTTTCGAAGTGAAAAAAATAAGTATGGCTTTATTTTCAGCGGCATTAGCATTTATGATGACTTATTTTGGTACTTACTTACTCGTACCTACAAGTTTAAGGTTAAGGTACCTAATTGACAGCAGTGCCTCATGGCTTAACAAAAAATACCAATCAACGGTAAAGCTGCTACTATTATGAAAAAAATGATTAAATCAACTCAATGTTGGCGGTCGCCCATCCTGTTTTGGTCTGCTTTTGTGGTAGTTTAACTTTTCTGGTTGTTTTTCTTAAGAGTCATGTAAGTGTTTCATATTATGTTATGAAACTCATCCCTCGGCACTTGATACTAAATAGCACTTAACCGATTTGTTTAATTCACTATATTTTAGTAGCTTTAATTGTTAAATAATGCAAATAAAAAAAGGTTGTTATGATTTTAATGGTCTTTTAGCATCTAAGTAGTAATCGCTGGCGGAGGTAAAAAAGTGGGTTTTGCAGGGCAGCAACTACGCATAGGATTCCATGTTGGAATTTTAGGCCCTTAACTTGCTCTGGATTCTGGATATAACGACACTTGCGCGCGCCCAATAACAACTTTTTGATTGTCACGTAATTAAATCGTAACGACACAATGGCACAATTTAGTGAGAAGAAGCTTTTAAACATTTATCTTACACTTTAAATAGTCTAAGGCGAAGCTAATGCCAAGGAATTAATTTAATTTAATAACTCAGACTAACTCGGTTTCACATGGGTACCTTAAAAACGAAACTTGAATGAATTCACTTTAATATCTTAGGAAATCTTACTAAAAATAATTGCACTATTTATTAATGAAAAACATGAATGACACTTACCATGGTTTTGTAACGAAGGATCAAACTACTGCTTAAGTCATGATTCAGTGGTTTTCCCATTTTGATGGGTTACGTGTTGCGTGAAGTGACGGGCGGTCGCTGGGCTGGTTACATGGGCTGATGATGGGCTCGTGATTGATCTGGCGCTGTCGCTCTCCGGGCGCACTGTGAGCCGGCTAGCTCGATAGGTGCCGACCATGCACACCAATCAATGGTAATTAACTCGCCATGAAGACGGGACAGTTCGTTAACCGAAACGTACCACAGACGGACGGCTCTTCTGCTTTACACGTGGCTTCGGCTCCCAGAACTGTTCTCACTCTACTCATAGTTCTACTACAGCGTTACCAACGTTAACTTGGGTTTACGTTAAAAGTAAGTTAAGGAATATCTTTTATTAAACTGTGAGCGTATTCGTTCAGCGAAACAGTGTATAAAACCAGACCGAGTTTATAAAACGCCCCGATAAGAACGCTTTGAGGTAATAAAAGGATTGCAACTGCAATAACAATAATTTAATTTTGAGGCGTCTTATTCTTGTACATATTTAGCCAATAACATTTTGCTTGAATGTATAGGTATATACTTACCTACCATTAGGTACTTTAATTTTAGTACCTAAATACGTATTGTGTGAAGTTCAATGTTTTATTTCACTCGTTTCGGGTATTTGTTGTCCCGAGCCCTTTATACCTGGCTTATATTGCATGGAAGCGGAGCTATTGTTACACAACGCTGCACTGAACGTTGACACTGAGCACTCTGTTCCCACAAATCAATGAAACTAATTCGTCTTCCAAGATGTTATGAAACATTGCTGATTAAAGAAGAAAACTTCCGTTTTCTGCCGTATTGCCGTATGATTGATTTGTGAAACGTGGAATGAATCTGTCACAGCCACTACTTTTAATAGCACTCAACTATCGCTATCAAAAGGCATATAAAGGATTTGTTCTGCAGTTTCGCCGTGGTTTGTGGCTCAACACTTTACCAGCTCGTATAATTGTGTTGTCACAGGTGTCATTTCGCCGAGTTTGTTCGCGTCAGTGTCGACGCTGACGGAACTCGGCGCCCTTATAGAAATGAGAATTATTTATTAGTACCTGGTTCAATGGTATATTTTCGTTGAAAGGTTTTCAAAAAAAAAAATTTGCCCATGCTCAGTGTAGTGTTCCGAAACCGTTACCACACAAACGCCATCACAAATAAATACATTTTTTCTTTCGACTATGCCATGGTGTGGGGTGTCGTTGGATAGGTCTTTTAAAAATATTGCGGGTTTGTGGAAACATTTTTTCCAGTAAGGGATTCGTTTATAAAATATTAAGATTTAAAGCGCTAATTTTTGTTAGAGTATCCCATGTCTCAATTTAATTTAATTCATATATCAGCATTTAACATTAACCTTCATTATTGTTGTAAAAACGGATAAAATGTTCACTTGGACTGTCAGAACATGGTCAATCATAGAATCCTTTCGCTAGCTCGTGTTTCAAATGAACACTCGCAGGTAAAATACAGCTTTTCCCCGTTATATAATAAATAACTATTCAATTTTAATACAGAATTAGTTCATTATTGTTGCTTTTGAGATATTTTTTGTGTAGTAACGGCTTCGGAACCCTACATTGAGCATGGTCAGACCAGCTTTTGCACTTTTCCCATTGTATAATTACAATGGGAAAAACCTTTCGACTTAATAGTCGAAATAGATCGAAACAGGTAGATAGGTTTGGGTTAGTTTTGCAGAAGGCCCGAGGGGCATAGCACCCAGAAATAGGAGATCGCGGAGCTCGGTTGATTTGATTTGGTCGGTGAAATTTATTTGGTATTGAGAAAACATGCAAATTATGCATTTGGGTAAAATAAAACAATGGGAAGAAATACGATTAGAGTACAAGTACAATGGGAAAAAATGCGAATGGAAAGTTTGCTACTAAATTCCTTATTCAATCTGAAAAAACAGCCCCTAAATAGCTCAAGAGGTAGGCAGCTAGTAATGAGCATTGCAATGTAACAATGTGAATGTTTTTGCCGAAATTTAAAAATTTGGTGTAACTTTTAGGTAATGTACAGGGTGTCCGGTAAATAGTGGACTTCCTTACAGGGCTGGATAGCTCAACTCAGGACTGGCCAAAATATGATAAGTCATGTTTAGTAAAAGTCGCACCAAAAACGAGATATCTCAACTTTTCAAAATTTTGGAAATGCGGTACCCTGGTTCACCATTTTCAATGCCGTGGCCAGATTTATTAGTATTTTTCAGTTTCGTTTACTGTGAGAGATTGCTGATTAAATTTGCTATAAGACCGTATTAACGGAATTAATAAAAATATAGCAGTTTTTTTAATTTTTCAAATCAAATTTAAAGTTTAGGAATCTGAGTTTAACTTGCGGCAAGTTTAACATCGCACGGTGTAAAAAAAATGTACCAAGACTTGTAGTGCTGCTTTCCTAAAAATTGGCCTGGTTAATGGAGATTTTAAAATGATATAACAATTGAGTTTATTGATTACAACAGCGAAGTTATTATTAAGTTTGTCCAACAAAGACTGAATTTTATCAAACTAGCGGATTTAATAAACGACTTTTACTTCCGTTTAAAATGAAGTTAACTGATTTTAAATGTTTAAGATAGTTCACCTGAGTGTGAAATGCTACAACTCTACGATAAAAGGTAATACTACGACTATTAGGTCGATAAAAAATGTCACATCATCAACATAGAACTGACGACTGTGGAAATGGAATTTAGGATTACAATCATTATGGCAGAAATTAGTTTCTGTTGCATTTAACATTCACGTAAATTGTCTATTAAAACATTTCAAATCAGTCGACATGATTTGAAACGGAAACAAAAGTCGCTTTTTAATTTCGATTGTTTGATAGAATTCAGTCTTTGTTGGCCAAACTTAATAATAACTTCGCTGGTGTAATCAATAAACTCGATTGTTATATCATTTTAAAATCTCCATTAACCAGGCCAATTTTTAGAAAAGCAGCACTACAAGTCTTGGTACATTTTTTTTACACCGTGCGATGTTAAACTTGCCGCAAGTTAAACTCAGATTCCTAAACTTTAAATTTGATTTGAAAAATTAAAAAAACTGCTATATTTTTATTGATTCCGTTAATACGGTCTTATAGCAAATTTAATCAGCAATCTCTCACAGTAAACGAAACTGAAAAATACTAATAAATCTGGCCACGGCATTGAAAATGGTGAACCAGGGTACCGCATTTCCAAAATTTTGAAAAGTTGAGATATCTCGTTTTTGGTGCGACTTTTACTAACCATGATTTATCATATTTTGGCCAGTCCTGAGCTGAACTATCCAGCCCTGTAAGGAAGTCCACTATTTACCGGACACCCTGTATATGTATATATATTCTTAAAGAAAATGTAACCTTACAAGCTAAAGTCTTCTATTTTGTCGTTTTCACTCTTGATAAAGTGGTCGTGGTCATCATAGCAGGCGCTGGTGGCAAGCTTTACAACTCGCCGCCACTCCTCTCTGACAGCTGCCTTCCTCGTGCAACCTATTTAGGGGGCTGTTTTTACAGATGATATATAACCAAATTAGAGAAAAATTTAACACAAAAAAAGGGGGTCATAAATATATTTTTGTAAATCGACCGTTTTTTGGAGCTCATTATCTAGACAACGATTGAAAATAGGTAAAAAATGTGGAGAATCAAAGTTGTAGAGAATATTATCAGCTGTAATAATGCAATAAGTACAAACAACAAAATTTCTTATGACTTTTATTTCTTCTTTGTGCCCCCCTAGGGCTCGCAGGGCCTAGTGAGTCTCACTAGTCCAATCAAAGTTCCGAAGTCAAACTTTCTGCTTTCAAACAACTCGATCCACAATTGTTCGTTGCCAGGAGTATACATTCATCAACCTCTTAATGCACGTACGTCAGTTTCGGGTGTTTTTCATTTGGCGTTTATTCAGTAAATCGCGGATCAGATCACTGTAATGCGTAATTACAAAAAATGATTAGAAACATCTACCTGCGTGCTTCATTTTCATTATAGACTCATTAAACTTAAACGAAATACCTTGTGAACCTAAAATCCTCCGCATAGGCAAAGTATCGTAACCACAAATTACCAGTTCCGCCGCCGGCAGCCGCTGCCACTAAAGAACTCCTCGGCCTTGTAAGCCCGAGCAATTTGCCCACTGCACACAGCTACCATTTAGCAATGATAATCTTCGAGCTATTTTAATTACCCTGATTCATAGAGTATGACCTATCATCATCATTCACTTAAAAGCTAAACTCTTGTCGGTGGAGTAATTTCCGTTCTATCCTATTCCGAGCCTTCCCAGTGATACATGATAGGGGCATAACACATTATTAACTATCACTTGATCGTTTGATTAACTATCAAATTGGTTCATTTTTAAGTACCTAGATGAAGAAGAGCGTCATTACTTCCTTCCTATCCTATTGTATTCTACTCAATATCTACTAGTATTTTAAATGTGGAAGTTACTAAGGATGTTTGGATTGTTCCTCAATCACGCTTAAACGGCTTAATGGATTTGGATGAAATTTTTCAACCAGGTACACAGATAGTCCATGTACCCACTGGATTAAAACATAGATTACTTTTTAGTTACGCGTTGACAAAGGGGTAAAAAAAATCTCGGACAGTCTCGGGAATAAGCTAGTGGAAAATATCCACGGTCCGTCCGGATCGCTACCACCATGTTATCCATTAACCCACCGCCAAGCAGCACTGTTCGCGTTGCTGTGTTTCGGTGTGGGGATAAGACAACCGGTGAAATTACTAGCATAGAGTCCATTAATTCCATCTTAGTCCTCAAAGTTCGCAACGCATTTGAAGTCTTACGATCGCAGTTTTGAGATTGTAGTCTTGAGATTTCAAATATCTTTGGGTCTCAGAGCCCACTTACCATCAGGTGGCCTGAGTGATCACGTAACGTGCCTTCTAATTGCCATTAAAAAATGTATTTCAATACCTACTTAATTCTCGGTAACGAAACCGCCTTCGATTGTTATTTCTATGTTTCTAAGGAATTTGTTAAACATTCGTGTACAAAAAGCGGGAACATTTAAGTATACCTTCGATGGAATCGGATAATTAGCTACTTGTAAAAGTGGTTTATTACTTGAAGATGGTAAAGGAGACATTAGAATAAGTACATGTTTTGCAAACTATCTAAATAATGTTCTTTCCGCATGATGACTTCTAATTAATATATCAAATAATGTAATTTAATAAAACAACCCTTAGAAACAACAATGAATAAATATATGCTATATGCTTGGTCACCTATCTTCCGTTATTTTACTTTTATCTAAGGCTATATGAAATAAAAATATTTTTCCCAAGCTTAATATTAAAACTGTGTAGGTACGTACACTAAATTAGAAATAAAAATCTTTCGTTGGTGGTAATGCTTTTTGACATTCATAGGTGCATTATATTATGCCTAAATTGAAGAATAAAGAACTTTGACTTTGACTTTGACTTTTCGGTAGTTAAAACATATATTTTTTCGTTCTGTACTATACTTACCTACAATTTGATTCTGTTCTATTTTATAATACCTACCGCATAGTTAGACAGCGTTTTGCGTAACTGTTCTGATTGTGTCTCAGAGTAAGTATATTCAATTGGGTTAAAATATTATTCTGTGTTTCTTTTTATGAGGTGCGTTATACATAAACACTTAAATTATGTATATGTATAGTACCTACTAACCAATCTCAACTTGTATAATACTTATGGTTTCAATTCAACGCTTTTAATCCTGTAGAGATGTGTGTGTGTGTATTCCTGTCGCCTGTATCGTTCGACTAGCGCTGCACTGCGCAGCTAGGAGGGCGGCGCGTGAGCACCATTGCGTTGCGCAAGGTACGTACTCGTGCATGTGAACCATCGAAAGTACCCCCTCCTCCGGATATGGAGCGCGCATCTCTTATAAACACAGGTGGCGCCTCAGCACTGGACACTACCTAAGGCTGCGTGTTGCTCAAAGCGTGTGATCAGGATGTGTGACAAAACGGTAGGTGTCCTCCAGTACAGTGCTGCGATCAATTCTTGACCTAGTGATCTGGTGATATTAATTCAAAGGTGCATTCATAGCACCGAATGCCGATGTGCTCAACCCAGCGTCAGTGTCAGTGTATTCCATCTATACTTCCTCTAATACTTACCACTGTTCAGGTGCCTTCTAAATATAGGTACTACTATTGGATTGCCGTTTGCAAGCATTGAAATGCAAATTTGTGTGTGCAGGTACTTAAGTCATTGATGGTGGCGGCGGTGGCGGCGTGCGTGGTCGCGCGGCCGGAGCCGCCGTCTTCGTACGGGGCTCCCTCCTCCTCGTACAGCGCACCGTCGTCGTCGTACGGAGCGCCCGCGCCGCAGTACGGGCCGCCGCAGCAGCAGCCGATCGTGCACAAGCACGTGTACGTGCACGTGCCGCCTCCGGACAACGAGTACCCGGCGGCGCGCAAGCCCATCTACGTGCCTCCTCCGCAGAAGCACTACAAGATAGTGTTCATCAAGGCACCGACGCCGCCCACGCCCACGGCGCCGATCATCCCGGTGCAGCCGCAGAACGAGGAGAAGACGCTGGTGTACGTGCTAGTGAAGAAGCCCGAGGAGCAGCCCGACATCGTGATACCCACGCCCGCGCCCACGCAACCCGCCAAGCCAGAGGTCTACTTCATCAGATACAAGACACAGGTATGTAACTTAAGCTTCTACGATATACCTAATAATTAAAAGTTGTCATTTTTACTGCGTACATATTTTTCGGTTAGCGAGGAAAACAAACTATTTTTTATACAGTTCATTTATGTGCTGTGAAACTTAATAAAATTCCTAAAATTAAAACGCTATGTTTTAATTTTAATATAAATTCTCAGTGCCGTTTATAAATCCGAGATCCTATTTAAAAATATTTTACAGGAACTGAATCTATAGATTAGCATTGCTTTCCCTTGTAATTCTTATGTACTCATATTGTACTAGCTATTACCGCGACTTTTCCAGCGTTTATCGTTGCCGGTAAGTAGGCCTATAAACTTAACTTGGATAATCTTCATTGCCGCAATATTGGAATTATCGATTCCTGGGAATTATTCTTTATTTATAACTATAAAAAGTAGACAGTGCTTACTTATGCTTATTTCGATATGATAATGATAAGTGACATTTTTTATTAGACACCCCACATGATCTACGAAGTACGACAACGGAATGTTACCTAAGTACCATATTCAACACCAAAGATTATCAAAATCGGTCAAGGCTCAGGATATAGCCCCGAAGACGTACTCAGCCATACAGACCGACAGACACGCCATCGTATAATATTAATTAGGATAGTGTCGACACTTCCACGCTCACCATTTCATATAATAGCTCACTTATTCAAATCTGTCCAATAGTTCAGGAGATAGGTATAGTGGGACGGTGCTCACCACTTGGCTTGGGAAAGTATGGAAAACTTCAAAATCAACTACTACTCAACAGTCATTAAGGGCAACTTTTTAATCAGTAGTTATTTAATTTAACGTACCTATAGTTATAGTTCAAAAATGTGATGGTAACAATTGGTTACGATAAAAATAGTCACCATAAGGGAATACGAAGGGCATCTTGTATGGAGGACCTCTTATTTTTCAATTTTTTTTGTTTGTTGTTATAGCGGTAATATTAGAAATGTACTCGCTGTAAAGACAATTTACCTATCATAATATCACATTTTTCCAGATTTAGTTCAAAGGAAAAGGTTGTCATTTCATTGCTACTACCATTTATTTTGATTTCTGTTTCACCTTCAGGTTCGCTGGTATGGTAAAGAATGCTTCTAGCATTAAGTCCGCCTTTTTTACCCTAGTTCAATTTTCTGCAATAATAAAGTACGAGTATTTAAACCAAACATAAATATTAAGACAAACAAATATGGCTTCTCAGTTACAATAGACTCCCACATGCCGCAGCCACTTCTGTAGTTGACGTGAGGCTTATGGTTTTCGTTATGTTTATGTGATTTAATATTCTAAGAGTAATATGAACAATTTTTCACAATTCATCTGTAACTATGTTTTGTCATAGTGGGCATCAAAGACATTGTACTGGGTGTCCTTGGATAAAGTTGGCAAACGTTGGGATGATAGACCCGCTAAAAAGCTATCGATTTAACCCCTATGTATGTTCAGCGATTTTTACTACTTTCGGAGATATTGATCATTGTAATCGGAATTTTGTAATTTTCCCTTATACCCATGTCATCATTTATTTCATAAGTTTTTCGGTGGTGTCTTACATAATTAGAAACATTACGAATCAGCAAAGTTTTTAAACCGATATGCCCGATGTTTTTCAGTTTTTTTTAATGTGATCACGTTGTTTTTTCCATACAAAGTGAAAAGCAAACACTGGGACACCTAGTATGGAGAAACAAACTTTACGTGATCTTTGCTGATTCGTAATGATTCTAATTACGTAAGATACCACTGAAAAGCTTAAGAAAAAAAACACGAAATTATTGATTTTTCATAACATGGGCTTAAGGGAAAATTAAAAAAAATCAGATTAAATGATCAATATCTCCGAAACTAGTAAAAATCACTAAATATAAAGGGGGGTTAAATCGATTGCTTTTCCTTCTCTATCATCCCTATTCGTTTGTCAACTTTATCCAGGGACACCCTGTATAAGTATACATATTCTAATCCATTGAAAGTTGGGGTATGCCAATAAAAAAGGGCTAAATAAACTATTTAATTGGTCTTTTATATTTTATAGCACCTTAACCCCTGAACTTATAAATGTATACAATTTCAAGAGTTCATATTGCTTAGCTTAACTATAAATTAGATAGTAATTCCCTGCATTTTTTGAGTTCCGTAATCGTTAATTCATAATGCTACGAAATAGTCATACGGGTCATTAATATCCATCCGAGTAAGTCAATGTACCTATGTATTAAGGCCATATACTCGCATTATATACTAGAGGACGTCCGCGACTTCGTACGCGTAGAATTAGTATCCCGCTACTCCCTCTACTTCTTCCCGTTGGGGGTCGATTTTCGGGAAATCCTTTCTTACTACACCCTCATAAGGTACATAGGTTATGTACCAAAAATGGAATCTTTAGACTCAGCGGTTTGGGTATTTGCATTGCACCAAGCTTTTATATCAGTTCAACCTTTTTTGAATAAAGTCGGATTGAGTTTTTAAACATGTGTCAAAATATGTAAATCAAAAGCACTAAGGTGTATTGATATCAACTTCGAAGCATATCACCCCCAAAATAACTTTCTACCCCTTTTGACCCCCTTAGGGGAATAATTTCAATAAAATACGAAACACGTCTTCCATCAATTTTGTTAAAGAATGTTTATACGAAATTTGAAGTAGATTGGACCAAGGAATCACGTTGTCCCGTACAAACTTTGACCCCTTTTTCACCCCCTTAGAAGTTGGATTTCGGAAAATCCTTTCTTATCGGATGCCTACGCCATACAAAGAACACGCCCTCCAAGTTTCAGGTCTCTACGATCAGCAGTTTAGGCTGTGCGTTGACCCGTCAGTCAGTCAGTCATTCAGGACAAAGCATTTTATATCTATAGATATTTTATTTTTAATGGTGACGTCATCCGTCAGTCAACTCCTGAGAGCCACTTAAATATACGAGTATAGTATTCGCTATTGCATAGGTGATTTTAGTTATTCTATATTGATGTCTTGTCCGATGTTGTTAGAGCAAATATGCCTATTTAAAATATACTACAGCATACCGATCAGTTATCAGACTAATGTAATCATCTACTTATTCCGCACGAGCGTTGCCGGTGCGTCGCGTCGTCGCCACGCTTTGATTTTAACAAAGAGCGACGCACGTATTTCAACGAATCGTGTGGCATGTCGTACTAATTTATATGAAAAAGAACAACGCAGCGGCGACGACGCAGCGCACCGGCAACAAATAGACCTACTCCAAACTAAGCTCTGGCCTTATAACTACTAAGCGTCCTTACTAGGCAAACTATAAACATACTAATATAGAGAATTAAATACTTAGATACACAGAAAACACCCAAGACTGAGATACAATTACTCGCTGTCATCACACAAATATTGGCCCTTAACGGGGATCGAAACCGGGACCACTAACTTCGTAGGCGGGACACTACCAACTAGGCTAAATGCGTCATCAAATTATACAAAATCTTTGGTTCATGCCAATTGTATCTAAAGCCTTTTTAACATTTTGCGATAGTAAGTGACAAAAACGAAAAAATTTCACAGACTTTCTCATTCGTAACATAACATTGTGTGATTGTTTTATTTGACTTTAATAGCGCAAGTCAGACCATTGAAACGTGCTATGCAACAACAGTTACAAGCGAACAGCGTCTAATAAACGTGGAAGTTTATGATTGCACACGACATTGAGCCCTCGCGGTCGCGGTGATTAAGCGGGGATGCGCCTGCGTCGCGGCTTTGTGAAAGTGAGCGCACGTTTCCTGGATTTTTCCAGGAAGTCGCTACACAATCTGCATAAGTCTAACATACCGGCAAGCATCATTATGTTGACGCAACCGAGGATGGTACTGCCCTCGAACATTCATGTAAGCAAGCATCACTTGCACGGTAATGTTGCACATCACAACGCAACTCATTATAAGTATATCTAGTCCTGCAAATCTAGTCTATAGATTCCCGCTAGCTAGAGGCCGTATCATAAATTGGCGTTTATCTAGAGATTGTGGGAAGCTCACTCGTAGGTACCCTCTGTTTCAGGACCGGAATTATGGTATAACTCAACAGGATTATAGTTTGAGCCGTTTACTACATATATATATATATTTACATACATTACATTACGCTTGTGTCCCAGAGACTGTAAAAATGTAGGAGTCTTATAATCCTATACCTGTAAGCAATTCTCGTATGTAATCTACGATTTAAGGGTCTCGTCGTGTTACAACAGAAACTGACGATCGCGATTGTTAAATTTATCTAAATCCCTGCGAGGTATCAGTAAAATAAATTTTACTGCTCGATTTAAATTTTGGATGGTTAATTTGTTTGTCAGCGTTCGTAGCCCATGCTGTTATCCGGGTGCTGTCACCGCCTAAGCACTTGTCGGGTCGCGCACCTCGCGTCACGTACAGCACGCACAATAAGTGGCTCTCGTTGCGTAACACATACAAACCAGTCGCGCTAATAGCATTATAATTGCTGGCATATTCGGCCATCTAGATGAAGCCCCAGAAAATGTAACAACGTTACGTGTTCCGGAAACGAGATATCTAAGTCGGTGAGTTTAAGCTCCATCCGTGTGGGCGGATAGGCACGGTTAACGTCTTAAGTAATAACCACCTTTATTACTGTAATACCCGACCGAACCGAGTAAAACGGTTAGATAGATGAAAGTGCAAGGTTTGTGGCCTATGGGACACGAATGTACTATTGGGCGTCTAGTTATGTTGATGATTATTGACCTATTGATTGTCATTTCAGATCGGAAACCTTGTTGACTAGTTATAATATTTTTTACTTCCAGAAACAAGACGGCTACCCAGCAGCTGCTCCCCAGCAGGAGTACGGCGCGCCCGCGTCGGCGCCCTCCTCCGAGTACGGCGCGCCCTCCGGCGGCAGCTCCTACTGAACCCGCGCCCGCCGCTGCCGGCGCGGTGCCCCCGCCCCACCACGTTCGATCACCACCTGATAAACAATTACGAGATTAAGCTCGTTCGTACGAACAACTAAACCTGTTCCCCAATAAATTTCCAACCCAGCACATACAAGAACGCGGAGAACAGGGGCAGGACCACGCTGGCACAACCGCAAACTTCTGCAAGTTTTTATATTTTACATCAAATTGATGTCGTTTGTAAATATTCTTATTATTTTTATATGAATAAATGTTTTATAAGTTGATATTTATTTTGGCAGCTTAATTTTATCCCAAATACGTATCCACTTTTTCACCATAAGGAAGCATATTTTTAGCGTTACGTAGTGCATAGTTATACTTATTTTATTAATTGAAACTTATACTTGTGGCCCGTGTGCCCATTTACCTTTTTCATGCCATTAAGCAATACCAAATTGTTAATTTTAAAATGTACTTACTTAAACTTTTTTGCTTAGTAGGTGATTTGTGGGCTTGATTATAAACACAGGCACATTAAGTCTCCTGTTACACTACTTGTGTACTAACTAAATGTGTTAGGTTCGCTTTGCCTAATGTTAGACCAGTAGAATCCAGTTTATTACTAAATGATGAGTGTTTGGAAATGGTAGATAAGGCGCTTTTCTTAGGGATAACTATAGATAAAAACTTGCAATGGAGTCCCCATATAGTAGGTACTAGCAGGTAAATTAAGTTCGGCAGCTTATGCTGTTAGAAAAATCAGGCAACTTACCAATATTGAGACAGCTCGCTTAGTTTATTATAGTTATTTTCATAGTGTTATGTCGTACGGTATTCTGGTTTGGGGAAAAGCTGCTGACATACAGACTATATTCGTGTTACAAAAAAGAGCCATTCGTTCTATATATAACCTTAACTCCCGTGATTCCTTAAGATTAGTATTTAAAGAAATTAGTATCTTGACAGTAGCGTCACAATTTATTTATGAGAATATTATTTATGTCATTAAAAATCAAGACTCTTTTGTTAAGAATTGTGATATACATAATTTGAATACAAGAAATAAAAATAAAATTGCTATTAAAAAATTTCGTGTCCGTAAGGTTTATAAATCATTTGTAGGTCAATGCATTATTTTCTATAATAAATTACTGACTCAGTTTTAAAGTTACCATGTCCAATACTTAAAAGTTACTTGAAAAAGTCGTTGATGTCTAAAGCTTACTATAGGGTCGAGGACTATCTAACAGATAAAAATGCTTGGCCTAAACTTTACTAAACACCTAAATAACTGACTAATAAAATAGGCATAAAAAATATGTAAATATTGTATATTGTCTAGGGGACACGGTTTCTGTAGGAGAATGTAGGTATCGAAACTTTGTATGTGGTGGTTGTCTTGCACTGTCATAGGAAAGTATTTTTTTTTAATATATATATTAATAAAAAAAAATATATTACTACTACTTATTACTCCCTATGAAAATTCTTAGTTTTGACACATTTTCCTGCTCAAACTACGCTTGAATGTTTTTTATTTTTATTTTTATTTTATGCTAGGTTAAGCTTTATAATTGTACCTATAATATCGTAAGTATTAGTATTTAAAAAAAAACGACTGACTGTTGAGTTTCTTGCGGCGTTTCTTCTCAGCAGTGGTCTCTTGCGAAGCGCTGGTAGATTTTGACGTGTAAAAGTGCCCGTGCGGCCTACTTACTGAATAAACATCTTTTATCTTGTCTTTAGACAAAGTACAGCTTGTGCACGTCATTCTCCCTTACGTAATCAATATTGGCTAGTTAGTTTTCAGTACCTAAGTACATTGCGTTAGGTGTTAAACAGTTGTCTAGCGACAGGGAGGATTGTGATTAGAGGCGCGCTAAAAACGAAAACATGTGAAACACGGTAATGCGAATCACGTAACTGACAAGAGCCCGAAAATGATTTGCGCAAGTTTTTAAGCTTAAGTATACATTCTCAAATTCTTATATCCGTAATGAGAATAGTTGCGTTAAGTAACGTTAAAACCCCATATAGATACCGTACCTAGAAGATCAGCCGCTCCGGTTGGAAACAATTTTTCCCTAAGGTAACAAACAACTCGATAGATCGATTTTTCGCCCCCATTAACTCCTATATCGCAAATTTCATCGAAATTGTTAGATCTGCAAGTATGGTAGCGAGATATACAGCCTCAGGGTGAGAGCTCAATTTAGTGATGCATCATGATATAGTTACTGCAGTCCACACCCAGAGGGCACTATAGGTAACGTCGAGCACTAGCAGATCGCACTTACTTACTGTGGCAAAAGGACAAAAAATACTTTAAAAAAGTAGATCTGCCCAGAAGGAACCGGCAAGATATGTACATAATCATGTAAAACCTACGGGGATTCAAGAGTAGGATTGACGTAAGGAGTCGTGCACTCACCTATATTGTCAATACCTTAAATTTTGATAGATTTCTATTGTAGTTAACTTACATTGAATTCGTATTTTCTAGTCTAGGAGTTCGCCTACAGAATCTTGTAAAATAGACCGTTTATATCATGATCGATCTCGAAGAGTCGACGAATTATTTCGAACGTTCCCAGCGTGAGAGCAGTGTACTATGAATAACAGTGATGTCTATTTTGGATCTCCTTTCATTCCGAATACTTTTGTAACGCCTAATATCTGGACAAAGTATCGCTATCCCTTATTAACATATATGATGCCAAAGAGTAACAACAACATTATTTTTCAATATACTCATTTACGGTAACGCAAATATCGAGAGCAAGTGACATTACACAGAAACGATTCATCGTTTCTGAACGCGTTGAAACCGGAACACCGTTTCGTGAACTTTCCATTATCAATTGCTATGGCTCTCAAAATTGAAGCTGAAGTAAAAATTTGTTCCGGACCGTGTGTGGTTGCTTGGGATAAAAAATTATTTGTCGGTTCTGAAGATGGTTCTATCAGTGTAAGTATTTGCTTAGTTAATGATATTGTCAAAGTTGTTTAGTGTAGCTGTATTCAAGGTAGGTATATAACCACTGAAAACGTAAGAGAATAAGAACAATTTACAAGCTAACAACGTAGAGTTAAATTGAGTTACTTATACAAGCGGTATAAAAGGTTATCCAGTGAATTTTAATATAGTGAAATGGAGGAAAAAACATGCTTTAAATTATACTTATTCCACTTTAACTACAGCGCGGGTGATTTCAGATTTCAGTGTTTTAATACGTGCTATGCGTGTGGTCACTATTTTTTGATTAGCCAATGGTGCCAGCTTTACTCGGATAATGATCGGATCCTCGACAGACGACGGTCCCAATGACGGCAAAAACCGCGTCAAAATTCAACTTAAGTAACTACTAAGTAATTCCAAAACTTTTGCCGACGCAGTAGGAGAGTTCATTTTATAGCTTCAAGGACGAAAAAATCATGAAGTTGTCAAGCTGTCTTCCATCGCTCTTATTTTCGATAATGTTTTTTGTTATCTATTTGTGTATTTTAATCACAAATATTAGCAAAATTGTCCCACTGGGCAGTTGCTATTTTATTTTTTTCAAAAAAATAAAAGAATAGAAGATGAAAATACCGTATACATACAATTACGTATTTTTAAACAGTCATATGACGGAAACCTGAACCCGGACGTATCTTGGTCAGCGCATGGAGTGCAGATCTTCGCCTTAGCAGCTGGCTGTGGCAAGGTGTACTCCTCCTCCAACGACGGAGGCGTCAGGGTGTGGTCTGCGAAGGGAGAGAAAATAGCAGAGCTACCATCGTCAGGGGCCGATGTTGGTGCCTTGATTACTTTTGCTAACGAGCTCTACTTTGGGGACGAACATGGCTTCGTAAGTGGCATTGTAGTTTTTAATGATAAGATTAGAATTCCGGCCTCTGGTCCTAACCCTTAACGAACGGTTAGGACCAGAGGCCGGAATTCTCGTAGCACTTTTGAGCTGTTATAGGAACTTCTCGTTTATCGACTTCCCATTTATCGATACATTAGAGAACACAACATATTAAAGAATATTAAAGGTAGAGGTAACCAACAGGCGGTCTTATCGCTAAAGAGCGATCTCTTTATGTTCTTCTTTTATAGAGAGACTAATGATCAAACACTAAGCACTAAAACTGTCTTTGAAGATGAAATTGATAAATGATAAAACACTGAACTGAACTCATTAAATGTGAAATTGTTATAATTATTAACTTTTCACTGTTTTCATTGCAAATCTTTATTACAGTTTCAACTACTCAAAAGTTATCTTTAGCGATAAGACCGCCTGTTGTTTACCTCTCCTTTTAGTCTTCTTTAATATGTTGTGTTCTATAATGTATCGATGAAATATGTATATCTGAAGTCGATAAACGAGAAGTCCCTACGACAGCTCAAAAGTGCTACAAGAATTCCTACGTTTGGTTAGGACACTACTACTCAGCTGCGTAGTTTATTGCTATTTCATTTTTTAAGGCGAACTACTACTTTATTACACAAATATATATAGTGTACAAAAGGAGGACTTAATGCTACAAGCAATCCTACATTCAACTTTAAGGTGAAAGGGAAATCAAAAAGTAGGTTATAGTAGAGTGCAATAAATGCAGTTTTCTCACAAAATTTACGCGGGAATTAATTAAGTTATTTCTACGTATGTACACACGCACACACACACATAAATACACACACCATCACGCATTCATCCCAGAGTAGGGTAGGCAGAGCTACCAGAATTACCAACTTTGAATTTAATGACACAAGTTAATTCTATTTAACCACATTATGCACAAACAAGATGACCATTACCTCTATTGTTGACATGGCATAGTCGACCAAGACTCTCCTTTACCACTTTTGGACTCTACTTGTAATTGTAACTTCATACTAATATATACGAGTATTCTAATTTTAAAATTAGTATGAAAGTAACAATTAATTACCTCTTTTCATGAATAAAATTTCAACAGGTACATTTAAACATTTAAACATGGTGGCCCGCAGATTTGCTCGTTGTTCCGCTGAGGTTAAACTGACGCTCTTTAGAGCATATTGTTCCAACTTTTACACGAGCAGCCTGTGGATAAACTACACGCAAAGGCAGTATAGCGCCCTACGCGTGCAGTTCAACAACGCGTTTAGGATGCTGATGGGGCTGCCTCGATTCTGCAGCGCATCAGGTATGTTCGGGGATGCAAGAGTGGACTGCTTTTACGCCATCATGCGAAAACGCTGCACATCCCTGGTGCGCAGGGTGCGGGCCAGCTCCAACAGCATCTTGGCGACGTTCGCCCAGAGGTTCGATTGTCAGTATGTGAATCATTGTTATCTGGTTCACGTACTGGCATATCAGCCTAAGTAGGTTAGCTTAGTTTATAACCTACCTATGTGCTCAGTAAAAAATATGTAATACTAACATTAGGTTAAAATTTTAATTTAATTTACTAACACTTTATAATAATATTATGGTCCAAAGATGGCTGAAATAAATAATTTTGATTGATTGATTGATTGATTTCTATTTTAGGTCTTTATATACGAAAACAACACAGAAAAAGCTAGATACAACGTTTTGGAAGAAGTAAAGGATCTCGGTTTAAGACCACCATACTTGTTTACCGTCCGGGACCTGGATGTTACAGTTACTGAGATCAAACCTGGTACGTACCTACCCTTACCTTCAGTATTCCATCACAAGCTATTCAAAAGATATTATACAAAAACTAAAACTTTTTAGAAATTAAGTTCGATTTACGGCTGTCACAACAAGGATCATTCAGTAGGTACCTAATGACCAAATAAGACCAAAACCTAAGGCCTGTTTACCAAAAGCTTGTTACTTGTAATATAAGTGGAAGTCTCTTTTTAATACATATTATTGGAACCATTGGACCAGGGGGTCTACGTAAAACAAAACTGTTCATCGTAAAATAATAATATGAATTTGATTTTAAATAATCTCAAATAGGATCATTAACAAGAAAATTAGCGACAAAGGAAACGGGAACGAGTTTGATGTAAGTACCTTACTGGACTAATATTAAATATAAATCTACGCATATAGAGGTAAAGTATGTCACTAAGTATTTTATTTTTTATTTTATAGTATAAGGGATTAAAATGAAACAGCTACTTCTGGGTCTAGAGTTGCTTAATTTATATTTGATTAGCTGCGACAAGGTACTACCTAGTAAGTTATTGGTTCAGTTCAGTACCTTCTGTCGCAGCTGCTAGGTAGTTCGATCGTAGGAAGTCGGCAAATAATTGTGGTGATAAACAGACGAGTCGACTAAACGGTTTGTGACCCGGCACACGATGGAGGGCCGCGCTCCGCTGAGGGTCGCAGGCTCTCGCCTCCTCTGTATGGACAGAACCGGAAACTGGCTCCGCCTACACGACTCTTCCGTGGCTACCACTTTTGAGAAGTTGCACGAAGTTAAGGCAAGTACTTAAAAGGACAGTGGATTTAATTCAACAAGAGTACCTTCACTACATCGTAAAGTTTACTAGATGCAACTGAAACCTTTTTAAAGGTACAGATAATATATTACTAGTAAAGTTTAAAACAGCCAGACAGACTGACAGTCCCCCGGCCGATATCGGCCTATCAGTTCATGGTTCCTATGAGCGCACATCAGTTTCTCTTCAGGTTTCATATACATATACTTACCTACATCATTAACAGTGATTGTCAGGCGTCCTGACAGATTTGGGACTGCAGGTAAATTGTAAATCTAAGGGACCCTTAATTGTTTTTGTAAATTTATATTAAGCATACGAAGTGTAGGTACCTACCACCTTTTTCAATTGAAACGGTAGGAACAGTTGAGAGGGATCGATGAGACTGTACCTACTTAAAAATGGTAAAGTTTGTCACGTGACTATTTGTAGGTATAAGTACGTTGCTCCGTTTTGACTTGAAAGAAGGACACAATGAGCAACAAACACACTTATTTCATGTTGTGGTTTCTAGAGTTCCGTACTCGAAGGCAGCCCAACAAGACCCTATTAGGTAATATGCCTCCGTTGTCCGTCCGTCCGACCTAACTCTGAAGAGCCATATCTTTCGAACCGTAATTGATTACCACATTGCTTACGGTAGTATGGTAGACTTTAACTTTATTTTCTTAACAGGTTAGTGATATGATTGTAACGAGCCTCTCAGTCAGCGGGGACTTTGCCTGGACAGGGGGTTGGGACGGCTACGTGAGGAGATGGAAAATAACCGCGGACAAACTTGAAGCATCTGGGTCTTTGGAACTTGGGTCCTGTGTGAACGGACTGGTGGCGCCCTCACCTGAACAAGTCTACGCTGTTCTGGAAAAAGGAAGGATAGTTAGCATTAAAGCTGCTTAGTTTTTATTAAGACACTCCTACCGTAACTTATACGTAAATATATACGCCAAAAAGAGGGAAGTTCTTATTTATATTGTGGGGGCAAGGTAGAACAGGTTTTTTTTTAATAATGTGCAGTGTTTTTGTCAAGCGCCGTACCTAAGTTAAATGATGAAAGAATGAGGTAATTAGATCATGTTTCGAGTAACAACAGTTTTTAGATTTTAAGGTGGAAAAGTCTACCTAGGTAGGTAAAATTAAAAAAAGTTTCATTTTAGTTTTCTAGGAATACTTACCCAAAGATTGTACCTTTCCGCTACGTATTGTTACAGGGCACGTCTTGCCTCGCCTTTTTGAAAATGGCCAAAAACCTACTTATTACATGATCATACTCACCTGCCGCTTGAAGGACCTCCTGACCAAGGGGCCGACCCAACAAAACGAGGAATTGGACGATGTTTGTCGGAAATAAAAAATGTACATTTTTCATCTTGCATCATTTACCTTAATCAACAACGAACTTAGATAGTTACCTAATAGACCTATTCGGTGATCGAATTCGAGATCAAAATCTTAACCTCAACGAGCGCACATTCGCTGTGATAAGGACCTAGCTACTGCATTTTGGTTTAAATGTAGGTATTTTTTTCAATAAAACTTACCGTAATATAACTGGTTACACGAATTCTCATTCATGTTGTTATGAAATAATGTTAAAATAATTAAAAAATCAAGATGGGAACCCACTATACTTAGTAAATTCGAATTCTAAGACCCGGTTTTATTAAGGTCCGTTAGTAAATTGTCAGATCAAATTTTAGTAACTTCAAAGAAGTTTTGACATTCCTGACCGATATTTGATCTAACGGATCTTTATAAAACAGGCTGGGTTTAAGGTACCTACTAAATAATCAACCATATGATATCTACCAAACTTTTTTTTTAAATAAATCTGAATAACTTCCATCTTTTTTTCATTTCACACACTCCTTTTACAATAGTCTCCCAAATTTACAATGAAGCTAGTAAGTAGCCTGTAAGAGCCCAAATGTTAAATTAATTTTTAAAGCCCAATTCACACGGAGGGCTGGTCGTGCGCGGGAGCGGGCGTATGGCCGTTACATTGCACGTAATACACGCATTCTCTGCTAGGCCTTCTCACAGAGCGCACAAGACTGCTATACTACTGTTGTCGTCTTAGTGATTTTTTCATTATTTGCCTTGCTTGCCATGTCCGAGGTTAACTCCAAGATTTACCAAGTGAATCCTAGAAAATGGTAGTTGGCAGGCTAAATTCGGCCGGCGGCGGCGGACTGTCAATCTGTAATGCCCACACAACGCTCACAACAATTCTGACTTAAACCAACCGGACTTGGTAAATCTTAGAGCTATTACCGGTAAATAAAAAGATTTTCCCTAGTTAGGACTTTTACAGTACATATCTGTTTCACTGGCGATTCCAACTGAACATTTCTTTTTATCAATGTTCCTGGGAACTGTTCGATTTTCCGGGGTAAAAAGTACCTGTCCGTTTTAGGGCTATATGGCTATACCACGTGTGCAGAGTTTGAATTGTTTAAGGTCATAATTCAAACTGGCCTGACTTCTTATTTTGCCACTTTTTAAAGGCATTAGCTAGGCTTGTACCAAAATCTTCAATCTTAGTAAAGGGACCACTTGCAGGGTATAAATGTACCTAAATCTGGACGGATCTGACTGCTCTATGCGTTGGGAGTTTTGGACGGAATCAAACTGTACTTATGTACTGTACTTATCAAGATTTGAATTTGTTTTTTTTTTGCAAATATGTATAATAATTAAGTGATCAAAATTTAGTCATGAGCATTAAATCAAAAGGTGTGCAATAGACAATAAAATATACAATGGTTGACATGCTTTATTTGAATTGCAAAATCTTGTTTATTATTACCATTACAATAATAAACACTGAAATCCATTATCTACAGATTATTATTCAGAAAAGTGGATATGATGGTAGTTGTAAAAATATGTGATAAAATTTATATAATCCACATTAATGAGTAAAATATAATTTTCAGACTGTTTTGAATAGGAGCTGACGATCTGTTCACCTATTAAAAAATGAAATTTTATTGAAAGTATGCAAAATAAAACAAAATAGCAACATAATTCTGGTTGATTCTTATTTTAAAAGGCTTTTGAACCTTAAGTTATCATCATCATATTTTTTCCTCATAGTGTATTTCAGAATTAGCATCCCATTTACTATTGTTAAAATAAACGATCAGAATTTGCTCCGAAATTTTGGGCGTTTAACTTCTCCGTTACAACTGATGAAACCATTTCAGGTGGCTAAGTGACATCAAATTCTGTGGAAGTAGTATTGGCAAAACAAAATAAAATAAAAATACACATGAATAAACAATGCTGGGGGCGATCACTAGTATATGGGAAAAGCATCGATAATTGAGTTTATGGATATGGGCAATCTCTAACCGTCATTAAATTTTGCCCCGTAGATTCCTATGTCTGGTCATGAATTAACTTTTGTCCATAACCGATACCTTATAAGGTGTACCTAGAATATATAAGGTTAGATTAGGTTATGGTTTGTTTTAAAGCAACACTGCATGAATGATTATGGTGGTAATTGTTTTAAAATAAACAGTGATACAATTAAGGACCTTTCAAACCAAAATAATTTATGATCTCCAATGTCAGCCTGTAGTGTACACATAACAGAATGAAAACATTTGTCACCTCTCAACTTTAGTTCATTGTATAAAGGTCAAAAAGTAAGTAGTTTTTTCATACTAAGTCAAGCTAAGTAAGCTAAGCTAAGTATAGATAGGACACTTAATGACACCTATGTTTTTATAATTTCTTAAATTTAAACAAAAGTGCAAGAAGATTTGTATTGTAAGCATAATCTTTAATAATAATTAAAAGGTGTCATGAACTACACATATCACATAGGAATATTTAGAGCTTTCTTTTTTGTTGTAAATAGGGCATCCTCCCGGGAAATCCCCATTCCATAATTCCTGGGAAACAGATTACATCCCAGTTCTTTCCATGAACACAAAATAAAATAGTGGCTCAAATAACAATACTAATGAACTAGGTATTTAATTTTCGATTTAATTATTCAGAACACATTTAGCCGCCTGTATCTCAGGAACCAAAGCTGTCAAGTCAACTTAGTTGTGAGTTTTCCTTTTAAATTCGTAATGTGCAGGAATTATAATATTTATCAGATTTATAATTACTAATTCATTTTAACTGGTGGGCACCGCAATGCGCAAAAATTACACTTTTCGAGTTCAATATTTCCGAGTTGTATACATTTACTATTAGCCCAATGTTTTATTTTAAACATTTGATTTCAAATCTTTGTTGGTATAATTGCAATGTACAACTATGCCAAATTACAGCTTTGTAGTACCAAGAGTCTTTGAGCTAGACCATGGACAGATGAACACTGCACAATTATACACACTAAACAAATAAATCAAAACAAATAAGTATTTTCCTACTTTTTATTTACCTACACAACTCATAATAATTTTTATAAATATATAGAAGCAGCATAATTTAAATGACAATTTCAACTTCACACAGCTGGGCTTGAGTAGGCAGCTGAATCGTACCGGGATCTACATAGTTAGGGTCAATAGCAGGAAGACAATTTTTTTCCCGACGACGCAGTTCAAGGAAAGCCTCACGCTGGGCCCAGTCCCGCAGGCTCGCGTCAGGAGCGTACGCCCAGGCAAAACCACCGAATATAATACAAAGTGAGATTGTAAAGAAGTAAGATGCATGGTGCGCATCGGTGTCTTCTTTTTGGCTTTCATAATCGAATCCATAGCTCACCCAGTTTTTATTATCAGACATTGGCGTGATAGTTTTGGCTTGTGGACCACATTCGTCTTTTGAATAAGTACGGGTAACCTTATTTAAATGATTCCAAAGACATCGTTGCATCACAGGCATGTGGCGTAGCTTGATAAGAGCGGACATTTTGATGTAAAGTAACTGCACAGCCGTATATTTTTTTTTGCTTAAATCGAATCTTGGATAGTAGAGGGTTACGAAACCAAACCTATAGAACTATAGAAGAAAATGTGAAAATGTCATAATTTGACATTTCATTTTTGTGTATGTTTAGAATCTAGCTAAATATCCTCTGTAAGGGCGGGCACATACGTACGATTTTATGAATGGACGAATGATCTGAGGCCCTACATTGAAAACACGGTTCGTTGCGTTTGGGTAGTAATAATAGTTCTATCTATCTTTAGCGTGTCTTTATCTTTATGCGCGCTTTACATTCACGCGCGAACGTAATACGCGAAAGCGCGAGTGTGAATGTGGAGTGCGTTCGCGAGTTAACTACTTGGTGTCAGTATTTTGGCCTGCGTTAAAGGGCCGCGAACGCGCGAACTGCAACAAGGCCCACATTCAAGCGCAACTTTCATAAAATATTAGCCCAATACCACTAAGACTGGAAAAAATATTACAAACATTATTCTTTTACGATGAATACTCGTCATTCACCATCTTCGTTTCCTCCATTTCTTTTTAATTTGATTTTTACTTTTAATGTAGACCTAGTTAGGTACATCTTCGAACGCATGAACTATACTGTGAACACTGTGAATGTGGAGCCTTGGAGAGTTCTACGAATATTGCACGTGAATTCGCTGCGTGAATTGCGTGTGAGTGTAGAGCGCACATTAGACATACTCGATAGGCGTGTCTGCAGCGCCAAAAACCTAACAAAATATGTTAGCAAAATATGTTACATTACAGGTTTAGGTACAAGTGCACGTCCATTGCGACTTTGGAGTTATCAATGTGTTGTCATAACATTTCACTTTTCTTTTGACAGCTGTCATCCCAGCACAATTTGTCAAATTATCGGCCGCTCCTTTACCAAATGAATAAAATACAGCGTATTTTCTTTATTCCACTTCATTGTAAATAATTATAAATTCAATAATTACTGCACTATTGGACAGTTCTTCACTCAAACTCAAAACTTTCAAAAGTCAAACATGACCCCCGCCCCCGCTAGAATGTTACCCATCCGTGACGAAAAACATGTTTCTGTGTTTTTAATCAAAAGACATTTTGGCCAGGCCCCTTTTCTGTTCGAAAAACCTCGAAAACACGGCGCAGCAGACGCAGCTTAATCTGTGCCGTCCGAGCGACAGACAGCGTAGTGTTAAGCCGCACCGCATGCTTGGCGTTTGCCACAAACATTGCAGGACGCAACTGTACGTTAGAGTAAGATAGAAATATATCACGCTCATTTTAACATATAGTTTCGTCACGCAGTGTTTGTGGCAAACAATAAACAATATGCGGAGGCGGCATTATATTCTCTTTGACAAACGAGACGTACCATACCTCATAATCTGTGGACATACCCTTTATAATATAATCAGTCAGAATATAATATAGCAGACGTTCAACAGCGGTCTTTATTATTTTATCATTTATTAATTAATTACTAATTACCTTCTAATTGACCAACTCACGGTGTTACGTTACTATTAATTTATTTCTCTAGTAAAAGTTAGTGAGTGAGCGGTCAAGCCGGTCAATAAGGCCTTCAAAATGGTTGTACGTCAATATAATGAAGAATTGAAATATCTAGAGAAAATTAATCCATATTGTTGGAGAATTAAAAAGGGCTTTCAACCTAATATGAATGTTGAAGGCATATTTTATGTAAATAATTCTCTTGAAAAGCTTATGTTGGATGAGTTGAAGAATTCATGTCGCCCCGGCATGACCGGTGGGTTTCTTCCCGGAGTAAAACAAATTGCAAATGTAGCGGCGTTGCCGGGTATCGTCGGTCGATCGGTCGGATTACCCGATGTACACTCTGGTTATGGATTCGCTATAGGTATTGGCATTTATTTAACTCATGATGCTTGTAAAAATACCTAGCCAGCAAATTTAATAAAATAATGACACATTTCAGGCAATATGGCAGCCTTTGACATGTCTGATCCTAAATCAATTGTATCCCCTGGAGGAGTGGGATTTGATATTAACTGTGGTGTCAGACTATTAAGAACAAACCTTCATGAAAAAGATGTGCAACCACTTAAGGTAATCTTTAATCTTTCAGAGAAATCTTGTCATATCATAGATCATTATTTTATATCATTGTTTTCTTTGCATTTTGTGTTCTATTAAATTAAGAAGGTGCAATATTTTTTGCAATTATCAACAGTAAGAGCTAGTAAAAGTGCAAAAACTTCTGGCCTATAATATGGGCATATCTGACCCTATATTAACTGTCATACCCAAAAGCATGTTCTGCCTGCCTGCCTGTTCTCTTGCAGTTTGATGTCATGCAGCATGTCTGCACCATGAAAAACTGACATGTTTAGCTTACAGCATTCACTAGGTGTTTTTGATTTTTTCAGGAGCAACTGGCACAGAGTCTTTTTGACCACATCCCAGTGGGTGTGGGATCTAAAGGCATAATTCCAATGAATGCTCGAGATATGGAAGAAGCCTTGGAGATGGGCATGGATTGGTCACTCCGGGAGGGCTATGTCTGGGCTGAGGACAAGGAACATTGTGAAGAGTATGGTCGCATGCTTACAGCTGATCCATCAAAAGTCAGTCTCCGTGCTAAGAAACGGGGTTTGCCCCAACTTGGAACCCTTGGTGCGGGTAATCATTATGCTGAAATTCAAGTGGTTGATGAAATTTATGATAAATATGCTGCTGGAAAAATGGGGTTGGAAAGAGTTGGTCAAGTGTGTGTCATGATTCACTCGGGTAGCAGAGGCTTCGGACACCAGGTTGCTACTGATGCATTAGTGCAAATGGAAAAAGCTATGAAGAGAGATGACATTGAGACAAATGATCGTCAGCTAGCTTGTGCAAGAATCAACTCTGTTGAGGGTCAAGATTACTTAAAGGCAATGGCAGCAGCATCTAATTTTGCTTGGGTTAATCGTAGTTCTATGACATTCCTCACCAGGCAAGCATTTGCCAAACAATTCAAAATGGCACCAGATGATTTAGACATGCATGTTATTTATGATGTTTCACACAATGTAGCGAAGACTGAAGAACACATTGTGGATGGAAAAGTCAAGACTTTGCTAGTCCATAGAAAGGTGTGAAAATTATGTATCTAAAGAATTGTTGAAAAAGCTAGTTAATGTGTTACAACAAGGAATAAATATATAAAAAAGTTACTTATTATTTGTGGTCATGTTTAAATTGAATTGATTTGACATTTGTTTGATTCCAGGGTTCAACCAGAGCATTCCCGCCTCATCACCCACTTATCCCAGTGGATTACCAGCTGACTGGACAGCCTGTTCTCATTGGAGGAACTATGGGCACTTGCAGCTATGTGCTCACTGGGACGCATCAGGGCATGACTGAGACATTCGGCTCTACTTGCCATGGAGCTGTAAGTCATTGATTTTACTTGGACATCTCTTGTTAGTTTTGTGTTTTTTAATGCAATATTGGTTTCAGGGTCGCGCTTTATCACGTGCAAAATCCAGGAGAAACATAGATTACAAGGAAGTCCTTGGAAAAATGGAAGGGATGGGTATTTCTATAAGAGTAGCATCCCCGAAATTAGTCATGGAAGAATCTCCAGAGTCTTATAAGAATGTTACTGATGTTGTGAATACCTGTCATGCTGCTGGTATTAGCAAGAAAACTGTCAAACTGCGTCCAATAGCAGTCATAAAAGGGTAAAAGTCATCAAGGGTGTGATTAAATTAAGATTATTTCAATATTAAACCAAACTTGTAATCATATATTTTTTACTATAATTTACTAACAACCCTTTTATTACACTTAAAGAAATCTCTATCATTAAAGACAACAGCAACTCTGTCCCTGATTATATAAAAATTATGGCACAGGGAAATAAAATAGAGATATGAAACATTAATGATCTAATAGCTAATTGATCACAAAAATATTACATAATAATTCAACTAATAAGTTAATACTGTCTCTGTACAAGCCAACAACGGTAGTTAAATGGTTAGAGGTAGAAATGATCTAATCACTAAATCCGACTGCGGTGCCGTCGCGCGATTTAAAACGACTTTAATTTATCCGCTATGACTACCAGCAATGCGGTGCCGAGGAAGAATAAACCCGGAGGCAGCACGGCCGTCGTGCGATCAGTGTCATCTGTAACTAAAGCATTTACTCATTACTAAAATAGACGGGAACAATCAAACATGCCTAGCGCGGTGAAGTCGAATAAATGTAATTTGAGATGAGAATCTGGGGCACGCTTTTCTTTAAGTTGTGTGGTAGTAAGTAACCAGCAGTTAATACCCCCTCGTACTGCATTAGAGGCAAATAGTGGTGAATGAATACCAATTTCTCCGCATTAAAGGCAACAACCTGCTTGCAATAAATTCAACAAGTGTACATCTATTGAATAGATAACTGCTCGGATATAACGGCGATGGAGTCGCCGTTGTTCAGAGCTGATAATAATATCTCTTAAACGGCCCAACCGATTTTCACCGAGCAAAGAACCGCCCCAGTCCCCAGCCTTCACTAATAAAACTGCGTTCAAAGCGGTCCATCCTTTTATGAGCTACGATGCCAGAGACATGCAAATACACACGTTAAACAACACTCCTTTTTAGGGTTCCGTCACAAAATGGTAACAAAGGAACCCTTATGTTAAGATTTCTTTGTTTGTCTGTCAGCAGGTTTTCTCAGCAACTACAAATGCTATCAACTAGAAATTTGGCATAGTTTTACAACTCGCATGCCCGCATCAGTTTAATTTTATAAATAATTGAAAAGGGGTCTAGAGTGGGGGGTTGAAAAATGAAAATGATTTGATTATAGCAAATGTGGTGTCATATGAAAAGGCACATTACATCTGCACATTTTATTTTTTAATTTCTGTGATGTACTTTTTGGTTCCGCCCCCTTATCTCCGAAGTCTATCAAATAATCTGAAAAATCCTATCTCTCTCATCTGAAAAATAAGATAATTACTTATATTTTATGGAAAAAATAAAATTAAGTGTTAATTATTTACAGTTTTTGAGATGTAACAAAAAAACTTTGAAAATCTGTATTAAAATTTAGGCGAGGCGGTGCGGTGCGTTGCGGGTCGGGTTCCGGGTGGTTCTAATGAGCTGTAGCCTTTAGAAACATTGCTCTTCGCTAATTAGCGATAACACTCTAATTCACCCAAACCGCCGATCGTTACAGCGCCAGCTAGGTACAGTCGGCGTCAGAGAAAAGTATATACCTCAGTTTTAAAACATTAATTTGCTTTACGGCACAGCCAGCATCGCAGCCTGCCCAATATTCATTTCCTAGCCACATGCCGCACACCTTACCTATAAAAAGATCTTTTCACTTCTCATGCTCTTAAAATGCTACTTAAATCTCTGCGAATCGGGACTAAAGCTCCTTATTAATCACTAGGGATTAAAGTATTTTTTTTAAAATTTACTTTGGAAACCCCTATACAACCAATCACGGTGTTTGTGAATGGCGGATTATCGCCATTTTCAGTAATTGTGTATGGACCATATTTTTGGGTGTCGAAATAACCTCAAAATGACAACTGTGCAAATATATAAAAAAAAGGATTTAATTTCGTGAAACACGATTAATTATTACGAATATGAATCTATTTAATCATATTAAGGCCGAACTCTTTTATTATGCGTGGTCCAATTACTTTTAAAATGGTTTCCAAGTTTGAATCTGTTGGCTAAATATGCAAGCATTTAAAACATCACTTTACAAAAAAACCGCGGTACTTTTTTTTCCTATTTGTATTTTGAATAGATGTTCATAACTTGAATTGAGCGTACAATGTTAAAAAATTCACCAATTAATTGTGCAACTTTAGAAATTACGGACCAGAAATGTCATCTTCATCATCCAGTGAAGAAGAATTAACGCCTAACTCCAGAATGGAGAAGAAAGCAAAAGAGGTGATACGAAATCTTTTGCCGCCAAAATCTAGTGGCATTTATTCAAAAACATACCAAACTTTTATTGATTGGGAATGTGGGAAACAAATAACATCATCAATGTTAGATTAACGATAGTAATAATAAGATACCTAATTGTTAGTTTTAATTGTTAGAAACTTTTTTATAATAAATGTTGTAATTTTGTTTAGAACGTCATTTTTTTCGTCGCATTCAAAGTGAAAAGTAGAGTGTTTAACGCGAGACTAAACAACCATAATGACACTCGAACTACAGCCACCCTCGCTCGCAAGCTCGCTCGCGTGGCTAAACATCTCGTGTCATTATGGCTTGTTTTAGTCCCTTGTTGAATAATCTACTATTATATCACAACTTGTTAAACTTGTTAAACTTTGCGGCAGAAGTGTCAAATGTGGGAATTGAACTCCCGGTTTCTCGGGCAGCTCGGATAATATTTCATCCGCTCCGTCAGCCGCTTTGCTATCTGGACACTTACGTCAATGCGTGAAATAAAGAGTGACCAAAGAGTGAAACCAATCTGTATAAATATCTAGTTGTTACTTCTATCTTCGCGTCCTTGTCTAACCAATGTGTATAGGTGATACTGTAGTCACTGTTACCCATTATTGCAATGCACTGCCGCCACTTTATCTGAGAAAGGTGATTGTCAACGCATTTATTAACTACGAGCTAAGGTTGAGAATAAAACTTTTAACCTGAATTTATAAAAAACACAACTACACTTCTCGCGATATAAACTGTGTTTGAAGGTAACTTTATAATGACTTCACAAACTATTACCTTTTGTGCCGATCTGTCGTGTGATTCAATATCTCCGTTAAGCTTTCTCTTTGATATCGATTTAATTCGTTAATTTAAAAAGTTGTTAAGATGGTGCGTTTGACGACATTTTTAAAAGCGAAAATTGTTGTTCTGTGGGAACAGAATCGCAACAACAGAGATTTTGCAACCCGTTACTTAGATTTTGATTGGGAAAATAAATAGTAATATTTACTGATGAAAATTGTTTTAAATGAGATAAGGATGGGCGAAAAATACTGTGGAAAAGAAGAGGGGAGCGTTATAACCATTGATTTAATATACACTAGATACACAATCTCGAACAAAATGTCGTAACAATCGGTGCCAAAATGACATTTACAGATAATATAAGAATTCCGATACGAAGCTAACATCGCTAATTTTTAACCCTGTAATACGAAAAAAAAAACATGCTGAAATGAACTCAATGTTCTAGCTGTCAAGTGTCAAATTAACAAACTAAGGTTTCAAAATATTGAAATCTTTTTAGTTAAGTGGCCATTATCGTAATATTAACGTCAAAATTGAACAACGGAGAATGGAGTCGCATTTCTCAATTTTATATTCATAAATTAATACTTATGTTTGGACAATTACACAGTAATTGACCTAACCCCAAATTAAGCTCGAAACTTGTGCTATGGGTGCTAGACAACGATATACATACTTATTTAGGAACAAAAATACTAATAGGTACATGGTGTTTGCCAGTAGTGTAGTGGTTTTAAGGGATGAAAGGTAGAGTCATTCTGAACATTTTTGACCACATTTACTATTATGCGAAGTTTCACGGATTTTGACATAATGCCATTTTTTTAATTAAAAAAAAACGCTATGTTCGCCAGAGTTTTTTTATAAAACACCTTGTATAGCCTGTATCAAAGCCTGTATTTTTTTTTGTGCTTTACCTTTGCAATATCTTGGTTCTTTAAAATAAATTCAAATAAACGCATTAATACTAGACTGATAAAAAATAACTTTTATACGTAAAAAATCTAACCTAGGTGTAACTTTGCGTGTCTACGAAAAAAAAGTAACAGCGATTTACCCGTACAAATAACTTAATAAACTTCTTTGATCTACGGGCTTACTCAACATTTCATTTGCTATTATTTTCCGCCATTTTTCTCGCTCAATTTCGTTTTTTTGGAAATCTCGAATAATAATACGGTTTTATTTAATTTACAATATAAAGAGCATTTACGAGGTATTTTTTATTCTTAGATCTATGTATTTATAGTAATTTATAAGAAGTTTAATTAATATTATAGACCGCAAAAATAAGTAGGCGTAAAACATTGTAAAATAAAAATCAATAAGCGACTCTATTCATTCAATTTTTAACTATGTTCCACTTTTTACATACATCATCACCTTTCTTAATTAGACGGCGAATTTGGCCACAAATACATTAAATTATAAAACTATTAACGGGTACTTAGCGAAAATAAGATATGCCATCCTTTTTCGACTTTATTACAAAGCTATTTCTACACTTCTTCACAGAGTATTTAGGCATGTTGACCTGTCAACGCATCGCGTGCGACTGACAGCCCAACTGCTCTCGGAAGGAATTCGAGAGCAGTTGCTCCGTCACTCCGTTTAAGCATTGACGTTAAATCTAGTGTATATTAAATCAATGGTTATAACTCTAAAAATGGAACCTCAGAACAAGTGGAAGATTAACAATAGGTAAGTAAACCGAAAGCATTGTTGTGTTTTGCCTTTGTTAAAAAAAAACATGCGATACATTTAAAATTGAGTTAATTAAATAAATAAATATTATACAAAAGTGCATTTTTTAGGCTACTGGGGATGGATGTCCTCAATGAGACCAGGAGAACTGGTGGAAGTCGGTGGCCGCATGAACAGCCAGCGATATCTGGAGGTATTGAGGGACGTTATGCTACCGTCAGTGCGAGTCGCATACCCTGAAGGCCAGATTTATCTGGTCTAGGCCAACAGCTCAGTGCATCGGTCACGACTCGTTCAAGAATGGCTGACTTTACAAACAAACATTACTGTTTTTGACTGGACGTCTCGTCCGGATCTGAATCCAATAGAATACTTGTGGGATCAAAATGGTCCTTAACTGGGACCCCAGCGAAGTAAGATAAAAAAAATATTAGACCATGAAGTTAACAAAACTTCGGAACTGATGCGAAGCAGTACTGTGTGTGCCAATATGGTTGTAAGAAACCGGCTCCAACAAACAATAGACAGTGACGGAAACGCACTCCGCTATTAAATAATAATAAAAAAATATTATGTCAGTGAAGTAGACCTACTTCAAAAGAGTTAACAAACAAACGAATATTAAGTATACCGAAAACTGGGGTCAAGTGATACCTGTATCACTTGACCCCAGTTTTCGGTATACTTAATATTCGTTTGTTTTTCAACTCTTTAGGTATGTTTCAAATTGTGATAAAACACGAGAGATGTAAATTGATATACTACTTAGAATGTTGGTTCTATCGTAATATTAAAAAATCACTTTTGAAACACTTATTATATTCCTAGGAATTTCCCTTAACTATGGAAATAGTTAGATTAACTTTTACCTACTTCTTACCTTTATTTAGAAACAGTAGTAAATTACATTTATAGTAACGACTTAAGTAAAAGAAAGCATAATGTTTCAATAGCATGGCTGGTTCTTTAATTTTCATTACATCATTTATTTTGAATGCTAGGAAATTGGGAAAATAAATTTGAGGGCAGACACAGTTTTGTTAATTACCTAGGAATATGATGAAATAAATGTTATCTGGATTTTTATTTCTCGCTGTTATTTATTATGAATAAACGTTAAGTTAGCAAATTACAATAAAGTATTTTTTTAACCTAAAATACGGCTTTTTTTTTACAACTTATGAAACTTTGCATGATCACTACGATCAGCATAATTATTAAAAAATAAAATACAAAAAGATAAGATTAGCAAAATTGTGAAAATAAAAAGAACAAAAAGATAAAAATGTCCTTCCTAGGATTGGAACTCGAAATCTAGAGGACGCCTGTCATACGTGCAACCCTTTCGGCCACGACGCTTTATGTAGTCCTGATGAAAATTTTGTGCAATTCTATATGAGAATCAGGGGTGGATACTTTTCTCTGACGCTTACTGTACATGCGAATTTGCTTTACGTTACTAAACGTAAGTCGGCAATGTTCGACCGGATAACCGGCGGCCGGATATTCGATTATCCGTATTCAAGGTTGGTCGGATATACGGTATCCGGTATAAGGCTTAACATCCGACCGTTTCATCTCCACTATTTACCTATTATTATGAACCTGACCGTGGTGAAGATTCGAAATTAAATATAAAGCTAATAAGCAGGAACGAAACCAGGTGATTCCCCGAAACTTTGAGTTCGGTAACAGTAATAATAATAAATTATAGTTGAACATTTTAGTCAAGTGATGCTTGTATAATTCCCCGATAGAAAAACAACATTTAAAAATAAATATCTACAGGTATTGATAAATTATATCAACGTAAATGGATAAATCAACTTTTAAGGTTGGTACTGTCCATTATTGTTGGGCAAATGGACGGAAGGCGTGCTCAAGGACGGGCACCTACAAGATGGTCTGACCCATTGAAGAAGGCGGTGGGCGGCAGCATGCACCGAGCGATCCACACTGCTTACGACCGCGCTGAGTGGAAAACCTTAACATGTGGTCGCGATCCTCAGCATTGAGGGAACGATGAAGAAGAAGAAGAACTGTCCATTTTTCGATATGTTTCAGAAATTACATGTTTTGAGAAAAACTATATATATGCTAACGACATGCCTTACACGCTTATTAAATCAGACAAATAGGCTTACATGTGAAATGATTTGATTAAAAATAATACAGTTTTAAATAATAATATAGTTGGTAACGCAGGGGACGATGTTGTCGTGAAGAACGCGATCCTCTAGTTAAACCGGTGAGTGTGCACCTGGATTAGTCTCAATTTTTAACTGGCAACATTTGATAAGGCATGTTTTTTAATCTAGATAAAATGGAACATGTCGACATCGTGGAGTGGAGGTTTTTTCACGAGAAAGAAAGGGCGGAATGGCGAGAACATCAGAATGGAGTAAGTGACAGAAAAGAGAAGACAGTGTGTGAAAATTAGAACAGTGAAGGACAGAAATGGTTGAGTGAGGATAGGGTCGGGCTATAAGGGGAGTTGTGGAGGCCCGTGGAGGAGAAATAATCTCCGACTAGAACAGAATAAGGATCATGATTATAATGTAAACATAGACTTCACTTCATCTCTCTACTACTAATTAACCACAGATGTCTTGTCGTTATGTCTCCTTTAGTACTCAGGCAAAACCCTATTTTGTGTTAGCATATATCGTTGCTCATCTTAAGATACCGTCAACTGCTGCAACTTTGCCAACTAGCTACAACATTACCCGTTTTGTAAAAATTTGATTTTCTACCAAAGCGTTACCTATTTTTTACTACTATTAATGGGAGAAATACTATCATATACCTGGCAACCCATTTCAAAGAAGAAATATCTGGCAACACTGATAGTTTTGAACTCAGTCGCTGTCAAAGCTTGTAAAACGGACATCTGTTTTTTCGGTGTCTCCAAAACTTTTGTTATTACTCAGAAAACACATAAGATAGCTACTTGGTGAGTGTTCATGTGGTAAGTAATAATGGTATTTTTGTTACTTCACGTTCTTTTACTTGTAAATGTAATGATTTACAGCTAATAAGTGGATAGGTAATGTTGCAAAGTGTTTCTTAGAACATACATGCTACAAGTTTGCCTAGGGCTAGGGTTGTCACTATTTACTCGATTACGAACAAAAAAGATTGATGACGCGTGCTGATCTTAATATGCGGATATTTGTGTGTTGAATATTTGTTTTTATTAGTCATACCTACGTAATTCTCAAATTACGTTATATTTTAGTTAGTTTGCTGTAAATCAATCAATAATCAATCATTTATTTGCGAAAATACAGTCTTTAAATAGGTCTTACATTTTAATTTGTAGGTACATTATATTCACCAACACGTTGGTATGCAAATTTTTATAATAACTAAATAGTTTAGCGATTACATTAATAATCATATTTCAATTCAATTTACATGTCAAAAACTCATTTATAGTGTAAAAATGTATAATTTCATTTACCTTAAAATTTCAAAAAAATACAAATTGTTTTTTTTTCATCATTCGACTCTTATTCGTTCGTAAATTTAAATGCCAGTACAGTACCTAGGTAGGTACTCTGAACTATTTTGTTTTTCCGTTTGGCACAACCCTAACTATGCTTAAAAATTTGTATGGAGAAAAACGAGAATTCTATTGGACACGCTACAACATTGCCTACCAGATAGAAAAAATATATATATATGGTAGTTTGGTGATTTCCAATGACATCCCGGCATAGATAGAACAGTAATTAATTTAAGAATTAGTCCCTTTTTTAGATACTGCATTTAATATCTCAGATAATCCACCAGGCAAAGTTGACGTTTTTGGCTACAACTTTACCTGCAACTTTGACAGTTTCTACAAGCCAATTTATAATGATTTAATGCATTTGGTACCTAAATTCATGTCTTATGATCTAAAATAACTTAGTAATGCAAAAAAACGCACAGATAACGTACAATTTTAGAGTTATTTAATCTAATCTAATCATGAATTTCCGTGCAATGTTGCAGCAGTTGACGGTATATACAGAAGTAAATAGACGTAGCGACAGATGTTGTCACTAGGTTTTGTATGGAAAATGTGTAATTTCCCCTGAGTCAACAGGTTTTTTCGAAGATTAAAAATATTTGAGATGTGTAACGTGTAAAGTCTGTAAATTAGGTGATCTGATTTAAATACACTCAGGAGCAAAAATACCGGGTCAGAGAGCGTTTTTCATACTAAACAGGCTATTTCGAAGCCTTGGTTCCTCGCCAGGGAATGCTTTTAGTGAAATCTGATGCTGAATAGCCCGAGCATCGATACAGGACTTCCAGAGTGCATAGGATACCCAACTGAATGAATCTGCGGTTAACGCCGGAATAGTGCCTGTTTAGAAAAACATCTAAAATGGCAATAAAATGTAAGGAAATCCAAATGTTGACCCAAACTCTCCCGCTGTGGTGTAAACTGATTGTGCGATCAGATAGGTATCTTAATAACTTTTGACCTCCTCTATTGAACCTTGGACTATCTACCATTAAACCTCACTCAAAACAAGAGAACCAAGGCTTCGAATTAGTCTCGTTTGTATGAAAAACGTATTATTAATCATAACAGCCGAGTTTCTTACGCCGGTAACTTCTCGGGGCAAAGGTTTTATTTTTCGAACCGGTGGTAATGCTTTTTGACATTCATAGGTGCATTATATTATGCCTAAATTGAAGAATAAAGAACTTTGACTTTGACTTTGACTTTGACTTCTAACATAAGTCACCAGGAAAGTTTACTACCGCAAAAGAAAAGGAGTACCTTAAATGTTGATTCACCCAAACGTCAATTGATATATAACGGTGAACCTTGTTTTTTTTTAAAATTATAACTTGACAGTCGGGTTCCGTCTGCGTACTTAGCGCCTAAAACATACATGTCACATCATTTTCCTTATCTACATACCTCGGGGTTTCGATGCGGGAATGATGTGACATCTTTGTCATTATCGCCGTAGAAATAATTTAGTCTCTATAATATAAGTCTATACTATGCCTACTCATTGGCTACCTGCGAATTTACTTCGGAATATGCTTACCGGTATTGAGCTGTACCCGAAATCGTAAAGTGAATTGTTAGTATTTTTACCTGGTTTGAAAGTAGATTGCGCACTCTCCTCTTCTACCCAACCCAGACATCGCTGAAGCGCCGTTTCCCACCGCACCCGTCGGATTTCGCGATCTGAAATTGTTTAATATAAATTATTACAATATTCTGAAATCGTCTATTATCGAATTTCCATAAGTTACCTCGAGTATGTTTAGTTGAAATTGCAATAGCTACAATTAGTTTCAATGATCAACCCTAAGTCGTTAAACTAAAGAGCTAAGTAGAGCGCGTGACGTGAATCGCAGAAGTTTTTTCTTTACTAAAAAACAATTGCTTGCCATCAGTATCTGTCTCAATCTCATTTGGTGTAATATAATGAGACGTCCGTACTGTACTGTAAGTGCACTGCTCCGTTATGCTCATTTTCACCCACTCTTAAGGGATTGCTCAACACTTGCAAATGATATTTAAGTATGCGCCAAAGTTTACATAATTTTTTCAACCCCGTTTATCCGTCCGAAAATGTTTTATAAATAACAGGGCAAGAGCATGCTCAGTGTAGGGTCCACAAACACAAAAAAGGATCTCAAAAAACAATAAGAATGAACTATTTTTTTAAAAGTCATTTGATGTTGCCTATGATTTTTAGTAGGCATAAACAATTTGTATTAATGTGAAAGAAGCTAAAGATATTCGTCAGGTTCGTAGCAGGTGTAAAGAAGTGGTCTCTGCCATAGTAAATAGAAAAGTAGTTCGACTCCGGCCCTATAGGAGATTCTGATGCATATTGCCGCTCGGGTTGTCCGAACTAGTTTTTCTATTTTGAACTCCGATTCATAATTAGATTCCTTCAAATCTACCACAGTGTTGGCATTGAAATGAAACATTCCAACATTAGTAAATTTACTCTTGGCGAAAGAATGCACGTAAGTGATTAATTGCTTAATAATTTTAAGAATAACATTTAAATGTTCTGTTTAAATAAACACGCTTTTGTAAAAACCAGTTGAATAATAAATATTGAATTTAAGCAATTTTGTGGTAGAAATATTCATATTGCAATGGTAAGATTTCAGGTCGCAATATCATTTGGTATCCGTTTTGATACAATAATATTTTCCTTTGAGGATGTGTGTATAATGTGTATATTATTAATGATTATACCTAAAACAAGTAAATTTGAAAAAAAATAACCACTAACTAGTTGTGTTGGCTATTTTTAAGGCTTATTACATTATCCTGAGTGTAGAATCCTAACTGGAGGAGATGCGTTACAACCATCTCACTAATTAGAGCGAAACAATTAGGAAACTTTTTACTTAGAATTTAGGAATGTATGAATATAAATGTTTACTTCGATACATACACATAAAAAACATCTAAGAATCAAAGTAGGCGACAAACTTAACGAAACCCCCCCTACATTTATGTAATTGTATAGTGTCTGTGTACAGAAAATGGAGACTCACCTGCAGTGAGATAATTATATTTTTTATTATTAAGAAATGGTTGGTAGCATCTGGACCGTCATACTGACATTGACAGATGTTATTGTGACTGTGACATTTCTTGGTAGATTCGATGGAATCTAATTATGAATCCGAGTCACCTACTTGACCATACTTTGATCTATGATTTATAACCACTCACATGCTTTGTGTATCCAGAGTTGCCAGTGATTGCCCTTATTTGCTTATAAATAACGTCGATCAAATTTGCACAAGCACAAGTCGATAATCATAGTAGGGGAATCTGTTGTACCCCGGACAGTTTACATTTCTTTGATTTGTGAGGAAAAAAACGAGATGCTTCAGAATTGCCAAATGTGCGAATATGTAAAGTTGTACTATTATACTACATTCCGGGATATGACATTAAACGATCCTTTTGTTAGTATAGACAGGACAGGCTGATAGAAAAAGAAGGGAAAAGTACATCGGTGTTGTACCTTGGACACTCGGTGTTGTACCTTGGACACATAATATTTTTGCCAAGAAAACACATAATAATCATCTATTATTTATTTAATAAGGATATAAAAGGCACCTCGGACGAAGACTTTTTATACCTTTTTATAGGTACCTTAGCAAATTTTACTAGAAAAAGTCATATTTTCCTTCTCTCCTAAAACAAATGGAAAACCTCCCTGAGAACAATTAAGAACATAAACAAAAATGGAATCAACAATAAAAAAAGAAAAAAATATCAAACTTGTCAAAAAAAATGCCAAATTATGTAAGAATTAGAAAACTTTGGAACTCTTCTACGAGGGCTGTTTGATAAGTTCTTCTAAAAACTATTTGTAAAACCTTTTTTATGGTAAATGGCATTAACACTGGCAGGCACAATCTTTCAAATGAAGACTGTCAAACATTCAGCAAAAAAACTGTGATCACTCGTAAATTTTCAACAACTATAGAAAAATCTGAATTTCGTGCCGTTATAAAACATTTTTTTATAAAGGGTTGCAGTGCTGCCACAATAAAAACTGAACTTGATTCTGTTCATGGCACTAACGCAACAACGTTGCAGACTGTTTATAACTGGATAAATGATTTTAAACGTGGTCGGTCAAGCATATCTGATGCTCCACGCTCTGGTCGCCCAATCGAAGTCACTACTGAGGATGTTGTTGAAGAAGTCCATAATATTGTACTCGACGACCGCCGAGTGAAGGTGCGTGAAATAGCTGAGAACACACGCAGAACGTTTGTTGACAATCGAACAAAAACGCGAAAGAAAGCGAATTACAAAACTGTGTTTGGATATGATGAATTGTATTTTTTGTAGGGGATAAAAAAATTGGAAACTCGCTGGAACAAGTGTTTGGCCCTCAAAGGAGACTATGTTGTGAAATAAATGTAAATTGTTTAAAAAAAAACTTTTTTACTTTTTAAAACGACTTATCCAACCGCCCTCGTACCTTAGTCAGTAGTTATAATAAGGTACAACGTAAAGGTAAACGTTTTTTTTAAAGTAAGCTTCGTAAGTTAGGTTGAATTTAGAACACACCAATATATTCGACATCCCTCTCAATGCTATACAACCTCCAAGCGCAAAAATACGCGATACAAACTCCTGTGCAAAGAATACTCGACATACAAACTCCTTGTGTAAATAACTCCTCGAGATTTGATTGGCCGACATTAACGACAAGGAGTTTACCATTAAAATAAATTTTACTACGGGTAATACCCTAGCTAAAACACATTTTTGAAAATCGACCGTTTTGCGGTTCTCATATTTAGACGAAAACTATTCAAGATATAAACAAAAATCTTAAAAACGGGACTTTCTTTGTGCTCCCCCCTAGGGCTCAGGGAGGGGACTTGTTGTATGTTTATCTCCTAACTAGTCCAAACAAAGTTCCGAAGTCAAACTTTCTGCTTTCGGCCATTCCATCCACACCCCTCTATTGAGCATTAATTTACCAAGCTAGTAGTCAGTGCCAACTATTTAAGCCTGATGAAATTAAATATACAAGGTGCTAAAGTGTACGCATATATATGAACTTGACTGTACCTGTCACGTCACACTCAATAATTTAAACGAAACAAGCATGCTAATTAGTTAATCACTTGCAGCTTAGAACATTACAACAAACATAAATATTGCTTTTATACTTTTATTATTCTGAGTCAGCGCCTTTTCATCCCACGACACATGGCTCATATATTTTATTTCTGTTTTTTATTTGGTGTTGGTATTTTGTTGGTTTCTTTTTGTTTTAAGTTTAGGTTAGGTACGCGCACTTCGATCAAACGTGATCGACCGCAACGACGCCGCGACTCGAAAGTCAATACGGACGGATCAGTCAGTCCGAGATGTACCTTCGTGTGGGTGGCTCGCCCCGCCCACAGCCCTATGGACGCGTCACGCACACATGCAAGCCGCGCGATGTACCTTTGTTTGAAGTCGATCTACTGTTGTTTATACTGTGTCCCTGCCTACCCTTTTGGTAAATAAGCGTAATTTAATGTATGTATGTATGTAAACAATCTAGCCGCCTGTCTCAGGAACCAATCAAGTCTAATTAGTCGTAATAGTTTTCCTTTTAAGGTATGAGAAATTTTTCAGATTTTTACTACTATTTATTTTGTGTAGAGGGGGGATAGGTACGTACCTCTAGCGTAAATTACACGCGCGTGCCACACGCGCAGCGCACGCCCAGCGCTAAATATATAGAGAAGGTAGGGTTGAAGTAGCCTCACCCTCGGCGGAGATGGCGGGCAGGAAGGTGTCGGCGGGCGGGCTTGGCGTGTTGGCGGGCCACACGCGCAGCGCGCGCCCCGCCGCCGTCGCCGCGCCCAGCGCCGTGCTCTCCTGCATCAGCGGCCGCACCTGCGGAGGGAGTCGTTTCCCGTCATTACCTAAACAACACCCGATATAATGGCGACCCCTACTTTCAGAGCTGATGTCTGAAACAGCCCGACCGATAGTCATAAAATCTATCTAAGACCCATCCCGATTAAACTGAATCTTTAAAAAAAACCCGTCCGATCAGTCATTTTGGGGGTTATGATGTCACAGAAAAACACACAGATACCTACAAACGAGGGGTGATCCAAAAGTAATGATGGTGAATAAGGATGAAAGAAATATCACACGTAAAATAATTTATTTTTTAACATAGTCTAAGATTTTTCTAGGCCAAGAATCCCTTAAAAAAATATTTTTCTTGACCCATAAAATCGCCACCATCCGAAAATTTGTTGAATCTTAAGTCTTCTTTGAGCCGTGGAAAGAGATGAGTCGCTGGGGGCAAGATCCGGCGAATACGAGGGGTGTTCCAGCAATTCGAACCCTGCATCACGGATGTCAGCCTTTGCAACTCCGGCCTTGTAAGGGGGTGCGTTGTCCTCAAACGCACTCGCAATCGCAATCGTTCTCATTTTGAAAATAAAGGACTTGTCTGCATACAAAATGAAAATAATTGGTCTGCTTTGAAGTTGATTGTGATTTCGAGTGCCCCTCAGGACTCATCCGTGGAACTTACAAACCAACGCAAAAACTTTACGGGATCACTTTCATATGTGTTAAGATATACGTTTGAAATCTCGAATCGTATTTTCTTTTGTTCGTCGGTTAACATTCTAGGCACCCAACGAGCGGAGACTTTTTTCATGTGTAGTTCTTCAGTCAATATCCTCTGTATAACTAACATACTAGATTCCCGTGAGCTCAACTAGATGCCAGAGGCCCTAACGTTTATCGCGTGACCAAGTTTGGATAAGGTATCCGTCACCTTTTGACACGTAAATAAGTACGAGAATGACAGATGCTTTACCCACATTTGACACGCGATATCGACTCAGCCATACTAGGCCCACTGATTGTCATCCTTCTATCTTTTGACACCTGGGTACCCTAACACGGTTTCGTTTATCGCGTGACTAAGTTTGGATAAGGCATCCGTCACCTTTTGACATGTAAATAAGTACGACAGTCACGGATGCTTTCTCCACATTTGACACGCGATATAGACGCAGCCATACCACAGATCATGTTTTTTTTTGCCGTTTTCTCCGTAAGAACGATAGATGGGCGGCCTTCGCGATGTTCATCTTGAGTAGATCGACTACTCAAATCAAATAGATTTAATATTATACATTTAATGTCTTTGACCCAAATTAACTAACTCCTTTGGCCAGCGAGCTACTGTCGAATACGGTGGAGCGAAGTCCCCCAGTTTTCCCACTTATTCAGTGTTTATATTAAGTTAGTCGACATTTTTTCAAGCATAGCAAGAGAGCTTAATAATGGCTATCGCCTCAGTTTACTCCATTTTTGCGTTATTATTCCGCATATAGCTGCAACTCTCTGACAGAAATAATAATGTTCTTTTTAAATATTTTAATTTTATTTTACTACGCGGAGCCTATGAGGCCAGTAACGTAACATTTATTATTTATTCCGATAACTTTTGGATCATCCCTCGTACGTTAAACTTACAACACCCCTCCCCTCTTCTAATGCCTCAATATCGCCGACGACCACTAGGTATAGCAGAATATACAATAGTAAGTACTATCTATGAATACTGGGCCGTTACTCCTCCAACTATAAGTTGGTGTGAACGCTGAAAGGGCACATTTTCATATTTATTTTTAATATTTAAAATTTGTTAACTAATAACTATACAAAACAAACCAGCCGAGCGCAACTGACGGCAAGCTCCGCGTGAACCTGCTCAGTCCGCACATTACCCTGCCAATACACACAAGGATATTCTATATACTCACGACGGGTATGCCGAGCGTGTCCGCCTGCATCTGCATGAGCAGCGCGTTCTGCGCCATGCCGCCGTCGGCGAGCAGGCGGCGCAGCGGCGCGCAGTCGACCGCCACGGCCGCCGCCACGGCGCTCGTCTGCTGGCACACGGCCTCGAGCGCCGCGCGCACCACGTGCGATCGCCGCGTGAAATTGCTCAGTCCGCACATCACTCTGCCAATAAACAACCAATGTAAATATCTTATTCTTAAGAGGCCACATATGGCTTTATGTGCTTCCGCGTGAAGAACGTGAGATGGAGATTGTTTGCACGCCGCCTTGATCGACGTCTTCCTCGCGAGATAATAACACCTGCGCAGAGTAAACTGTTCGCAAGGAATATATTACATAACTAGCCTTATACGCCGTCGACGCATGCTGATGCTGAGAAGGTCCGTGGAGGAGTTGAATAGATACTATCTGGAAACATGATCTTATTTTAAACCTTTCCTATCCTTACCTTTTTCTTGTATTAGTTCAATGAACCGGAATGGTATCTTAGCTTATAAAAAGAGAATATTTGAATCGCACTCCGTCAAACTTTGTTACGGTAGACCCGGCCATTATTAATTGAAAACTTAAGAAAAGGAAATATTCTTGTTGCTTTTCTGACATGGCAGAGCCTTGTTTACAAGGTAAACCCTAGCTTAGTCGGACATTTACAATGCACAATTTCCTATTGCATTCTGCTAAGATGATATCATAAAGTAAGTGTGGAAGTTGATGCGAAAACAAAACAACTGATTATTGTGATTATTTAAAATGATAAGATAGTACGAAATTGCTTTTGTTTCCGTTGGATCTGATAATACTTATTTATAAATAACACGCTTATTTAACTACCAAAACCAAAGTACTGAGACACTTGCCCACCACACCATCCGCGTAGAAGTAGCTTATCGCTATCTCCTCGAGAATTTGTCCACTTTTCCGGTATAAAAAGTACGGTTTTCTACAGTTTCCCCGAATTTCATATGTAATAATCTCATTTGCCATAATTTTATAGTCCATTACGATTATTTTTTTGCCATAATGATAATTTGCCATAGTTTTAAGTGTTACTAATACCGATACGTTTTCGATACATTTCATTTTCCTTATTTGATAGTGTTCTAAAATGGTATGCCTGAAAATTAAAACGCCATAATATTGTTTTGCCGTAAAACACTCAGAATAAGTAAGTATAGTATTGTAGTATAGTATTGTAATAAAAATCGGTTCTGGCGCTACGCTGGCCGTTACCGCGGCACGTTCGCTTCGCTCGCTCGGCTCGTGCGCTGTAGGGTGGCAATTCTATCCAACACTCCTCCTTGCCTCGTTCGTCATAGTACCTAAGGGAGACCTTCCTTAAGGTAGAATAGGTAGGATCTGGATCTGCTTTTTCTGTAATTATGGCAAATTATTGTTATTGCATAAATTATTAGGGATTATGGACAATATAGAAAGTTAATATTATGGGAAGTGTAATTATGGTATCTAATATTAGGGAGGTTGAACATTGTGACACTTGAGAATTGACAAGATTTCATATTTTCAAGACTTTAATTTTATTCGTTTTATAGACACTGTTTGGAAGGAGGAAGACACTAATAGTTTTAAAATTTCTATAGAATGAATAATTATTTTATTATTAATTTATTAAGATGTACTTATTCTAAAAGGGCGTAACTTCATTTCTACGACACAATGGACATATTACGTAAGTCCAATCTGTATTAAAAAAAAAAAAGTTTTTCTTTTTGAACTTAGGTGGGTGTTGGCGGTAAATAGATCTGCCGTTTGTGAAAAAATTGTTCTCTTTCTTTACTTTTATTATATGGAGATAAACACGACACAGATCGTGATCGTGATCAAAGATTATAAGGTCATGCAGATACAGTGCATGTACAATACAATAAATAAAGAACATAGGACAATAAAAAAAAACTTTTTAATAATTTGCGGTCAACCGGTAATTCTCTAAGTATCTGTTCATCTGTCAATAGTGTCAATGTCAAAATTGAAGTATGACAGCTTTTTTTCTCGTGAAAAAGGCAATGGTATTATATCTATTCAGGCATAGTATTGGTAAAACTCGTTTTTTTTTTAACTTGCATGTAATTTTGTAAATCAAGAAAAATAAATCTAAATAAATATTTTGCCGTGTTCAGGAGGCAAAACCCTTTCGATTCGTATAGTAATTTGCAGGTGTCACCAAAATGAAATGTTGTCAATTATGGAACTAAAAATTATGGTATATGATATTAGGGCAAATGAAGATTATAGCCAGTGACCAATATGGCAAATTATATTATTACAAATGGAATTATGGAAAATCAAGAGATACCAAAAAGTACCCTATGCCCCCGTCCGGACTATAAATAAATAAATAAATCAATATCAGGGGACAATGTCACAGCAATTGACCTAGTTCCAAACTAAGCTCTAGGCTTGTGCTATGGGTACTAGACAACGATATGAATACTTATATAGAGAAATATATACTTAAATACATAGAAAACATCCATGCCTCAGGAACAAATATTCACGCTCATCACACAAATATCTGCCCTTACCGGGATTTGAACCCAGGACCGCTAGCTTCGTAGGCAGGGTCACTACCAACTAGGCCAGCGCGTCGTCAACGTGCGCTTTAAGAAGGAGGAATCTATTAAATAACACATTAATAAGTTACCCTCGAGCATCTTTCCTCCACTGCGGTGAATAAAGGCCATTAAATGCTGGAACGAAACAAACGCTTCCTTCTTCGCCGTCGCTCACTTCGGCCGCCTGGGCCTCACTGTCCCCCACATCGTCCAAGATGCCGAGGCCGTGCTGCAGCCACTGCAATGTGTCTCCTAGATACAATTTAGCTATTATACCACCTCTTTCGTAAATCTACTTTACTACATTGTAAAAAACGATAAGCACCTACGCAACGTACTTATAAATGATATAGTAATATTCACTGTTAGCAACTTCTCATAGTATGAAAGCTGAAATTTCGTAATTAAGTACCTGCTATTGCTACAGAACCTTCTAAAGCGTAAACAGGAGGCGCGTCGGGCCCAAGCTTGTAAGCTACTGTCGTGAGGAGGCCGTTTTGTGAGTGCACTATTGAATCACCTGCAAGATATAATTATTTGTTACAAAATAAAGTAGAAGTTTATTCGGTGAGTATACATAAAACAATAGAAAATAACAAAAGCAATTGAAAGGAAAAAAATAACTTAAAGTAATTTAACTAAAACTAACACCGAAATGATTGCCGGCCTCAAGCTTTTAATCGGCTAACTAGCCTCAACGATGTTTTCAGGGCCAGCGGACAGAAAATACTAGGTTTGGAGCCTACTACTACAGAGATGTCTGAAGATGACGACGCAAATACTTGAGTCATGCATGAGCGTTTGTATCTGAATCTTGTATGATTTTTATGTACCTAATTAAGTATATATTTGAGTCGCTTAGCCACTTCACTTCAAACTGGGATAGGTCCATGCAAATGGACAACGGAATTAGCCGTTTTAAAAAAAAACAAGTTTTAAATCCGTATACCAAAATTCAAGGACATATTTGAGTTTGAAGTTAAGCTACTCATATTTAGGGTTCCGTAGCCAAATGGCAAAAAACGGAACCCTTATAGATTCGTCATGTCCATACACCGGATTGACAGGGGCAAAAATGTACCAGTGCTAGTGATTCATTAAATGTCGACTAAGTTTATCGACATCGATAACAAGCAATTTTTAATCATCATTATCATAAGTAATGACCAAGTGTGAATACCTTTTAATTATGCAAACGTCTTTTAGTATCGCAACTATGAACAACCGGTATCTGACATTGAATCTGGACTTGAATAAAAATTTATTCAAGTAGAGTAGTAGAGTTGTCAAAATTGACAACCATTAAAATTACATTGAATACCAAATACATTCAGTACAACAGTATTCTTTAGCATTCCGACCAATTGAGAAGCTTTTTGTTTTTTAAGTCGGTTAAAAATGCCTCGAAAGAAAAAAGATCGTTTATCTTAATGTAAAGCTGATCATTCAAATATAGAAGATAAAGGTACGACCTATTTTTGCAAGAAATGTAAGATCCATATGTCACGAAAAAAGTTGTCGATAAACTTAGTCGATATTTAATGAATCACTAGCACTGGTACATTTTTGCCCCCGTCAATCCGGTGTATGGTCATGTCTGTCCGTCCGTCCGTCTGTCCCAGCCACTTTATTCCGTAACTATAAGAGCTATATATACTATGGAAACTTTGTAAGTAGATGTATTCGGTGAACCGCATTAAGATTTTCATTCAAAAATAGAAAAAAAACAATAAATTTTTGGGGTTCCCCATACTTAGAACTGAAACTCAATTATTATTTTTTCATCAAACCCATACGTGTGGGGTATCTATGGATAGGTCTTCAAAAATGATATTGAGGTTTCTAATATAACTGTTTCTAAACTGAATAGTTTGCGCGAGAGACGCTTCCAAAGTGGAAAAATGTGTGTCCCCCCCCCGTAACTTCTAAAATAAGGGAATGATAAATGTAAAAATAATATATGATGTACATTACCATGCAAACTTCCACCGAAAATTGGTTTGAACGAGATCTAATATATATTTTTTTTTTAATACGTTATAAATCGTAAACCGCATTTTACCTTTCATTCAATCAACTCCAATATAATAAAGAATAAAGAAAAACATTTATTTAGATGTATAGTGGTACGGAACCCTTCGTGCGCGAATCCGACTCGCACTTGGCCGGTTTTTTTCTATATTAGCATGTTTATCAGTGTCTAGTACCCATAGTACAAGTCTAGAGCTTATTTTGGGTAAAAATCAATTTGTTCGAATGTCCCGTGATCATTTTTATGGATGTACAACAAATGGATGCTAATTAAATTACCAAGTCATACACAATATCTTAAGTTTAAATCATTTCTTATACCTGTGTTATACAAAAGGAAGCATCCTGTACCAAATGTGCATTTTACTTGGCCAAATCTCATACACCCTTGTCCCACGAGGGCTGCTTGTTGGTCACCCAAGACCTGAAAAATGAGACAATTCAAAGGTTAAATTCCGATAAAGGGTAAGGGTAACAACAATATTATATTCGCTGTAATTCATAGCGATAACGATAATGACGATATGCAAAATAACTGCTATTGCTTATTGCCATAGATATCGCAGGCAGGGGGTACACTACATAATCACGAAATATTTTTTCCGAATTTGATAAGGATGAATTACAGAATTCCGATTTTGAAATCTTCGAATCGACACTATTCCGAATTTAGTTTCAAGATAGGTACATCACAATCACGATTTTTAAAAATTCAGAATAATCACATTTCCGAATTATTAAAATCCACAAAAAAAATCCGAATATATCACAATCCCGACAAAAAGGAAAAACTAATTTTGTAATTCCGAATCCCTAATATTCATTATTCCGAAATTTAAGCAGCCTGAATTCTCTTAACTTTTTTATTTCAAATAAGCGCCTGATAAAATATTGTATATAATACGTTGTGTAATGCATAATGCTCAAAAACTTGAAGAAATGTCCGACAAAGCCGACGGAGCTCCTGTTCCGCGTACCTAAGGCGGTGCTCCGCGCCGAATGACTGACTGCTGAGTTTCTTGCGGCGTTTCTTCTCAGCAGGGGTCTCCTCTTGGGAAGCGCTGGTAAAAACTTGAACTGTAAAAGTGCCCGTGCGGCCTACTTCCTGAATAAATTACTTTTATCTTTTATCTTTAACTTTTGATGCAACTGTAGCCTAACCTGTCAAGGTGAGATTGACCTAGTTTAATAATGTGCTCATCTCACCTAACTTTTGTTTCAAGTAGAATACTTCAATCGAATTCAAGTGGTTAGTTTCATAATTCCGATTTTTACATTATCGATCTGGTTTGTGAATTTTCGGAATGCAAATATTGGGAAGTACAATTTTCATACAAATAAAATTAGAAATTGTCAATATTCGTAAATATAATATTCGCAAAAACGTTTTCGTTATTTTAATATTCGGTAGTATAAATAATATAAGTAATGTTTTTTCAGTATTGTAAAAATTAGGAATTATGAAATCCGGTGTTTTCAAATTCGGAATTAAATAATTCGAGATTTTAGGGTGTTCCCGCAGGCAGGGGCGCGGGGTTTTGAGAACAGGCGCAGTGCTGTCTAAAATTGTCGACAAACAATAACTGCTTTCAATTGATCTAGTTGGATTGAATAGTATTTATTCATAGAAATACAATGAAGACACTGAATTCCTCTCGTGTTTCCAGCCAAGTTTTTTTTAAATGAAAGAGTAGGCAACTGTGAAAATAAATAAAAGGAGGTATTTTACTGACCCCCGCAATTGGCACTCCCAGGAGCGATCCACTAGAAATATACCCGTAAATTTCGGCAGAGCTTTTTATTTTCGGCAATATTTGCTTTGGTATATCAAAGAATCTCAGCAGGCCTTTGTCCCATTGCAAGCTGCGCAGTGACATGAGCTGCGTGCGGGACGCATTGGTGACGTCAGTGGCGTGCACCCCTCCGCGCGGCCCGCCCGTCAGGTTCTAAAATTATATAAAATGGTTTATTACGGTATACGGCACGGAACGGTATATTATCCTATACACCTCATTAAAAAAAATTGTTTTGAAGGAAGGATATATAACGGACGGACGGAACGGAACGGAAAGGCGAATCTATTGCTTAAAGGAATACTTTTACTAGGTTTTTAGGGTTCCGTAGCCAAAGGGTAAAAAGGGGCCCTATTACTAAGACTCTACTGTCCATCTGTCCTCTCTGTCTGTCTGTCTGTCACCAGGCTGTATCTCATGAACCGTGATAGCTAGACAGTTGAAATTTTCACAAATGATGTATTTCTGTTGTGGCTATAATAACAAAAACATACAACAAACAGGCCGTATTTATTCACAGAATATTTAGTTGTATAGTCAGTTTGAAAAGAAATAATTCAATTAAAATATACTTAAGGGGGGCTCCCAAACAACAAACATGTTTTTTTATAGATTATGTTATAAAGAAATAAATAATAAATTGTTTGTTAATAATTTTACTTCTGAAGACAGCATACCCAGATGAGCCATGAGTCCACAGTGCCCGCTAGGCACTCCCCAGCTGCCACAGCATCTTTGATGGATGTCACATTTTGGAGTAGCCATTTCAGTTTCACAGATGAAAAATATGTGGATAAAGGAAGCCCACTAGTCTGCGAAACTGCATTTATGGCCTGTGCTCCTTTGTTTTTTAAAAGATCATCAACTATCTTCGATGTCCTTACATCCAACCAAACTAAAACATAACAATATCAAAATAGATATGATGAATTGGAATCTTTCTAAAAAATAACTTAAGTGAGGATTTATTTATCTTGACTAACTAATAGTTTGAAATTAAAATAGTATTAATTTATTTTCAATATGTGTTAATTGAATCTTCTTATTACATAATTTAATTTATCTACCTACTATAAAATAAGGTATCATTAATCATTTAACATCTTGCTATAACTATAACCTTCGTATGGTAGTGTAGATAGGTGTTTGTTATGTGGTAAAATAAAACACAATGACATTAAATGATTAAAGTCGTATCGGCGAATTGATTCGGCCACAAAACCGGCACAAGAGAAAGGTCAAACTCTAAACATTCCATTTTGCACGTTGGAAGTAAGGCGATTTAATTATTTTGTTTTTAGTTCCATGAAATATGTCCATAGTTTTTCATAAATTGTTATTAAAAAATGTGTAAACAATAATTATTGTATTTTGAAATCAATTTTAAGTTAGTTGACTGCTCAATTGGTAGGAACATTATTTGCATGAAATGTAAACTTTCAATCCATCACAGGCACAATAAGATATGAAAAATATGATAATTGTTATGTAATTTCTCAATAGTAATGGAATTTTATGATAGCTCCAAAAACAATTAATGTATAAATGGTTACCAATAGCACTGTACAGTGGTTGCCCTGTAGTAGAGTTCCACACTATAGTCGTTTCTCTTTGATTTGTAATGCCAATACCCACAATATCTTCTGGATTAATATCTAATTTTTTTAGATTATCTGCTGTTACCTGGAATAATACACATAAAAATATATAATTACCAACATCAACATGTCTTGTCCAAAGATACATGCAAAATCAGCGTACAGCCTTGACTTGGTGAATACCCATAAGAATAAAATGATAAGAGAATATAGAAAGTTCATAAATAATAACATATGGACAGAGTCTAGGCGCTTAACAGGTATGAATAATTTGAATTAAGACAGAGTATGGTTGTTGTAACATACAGTAAAAAACTTAATGATTTGTTTCCTTTATAACTTAATGTATTTGAATAACCTCCTGGAAAGCATGCTTAGTAATTAAAATAATCATTTGTTATACCTCAATGCACTCCAGAACAGCGTTTAAAATTTCAAGTGCATCTTGTTCAACCCATCCTTCTTGAGGACTAAAACGTCTGAGGGGTGTTTGGTGATAAGTTAATACTTCCGAGGTGTTTGCTGCAAAAACCTACAAAAGTTGACAGTTAAACATTGAATAGTGTTAGGTCTGATGTGATAGCATTTAAACCGGGAATGGACATCAACAAGGACACTAGGTATACTTACCAGAAACTTCACATTCGATGTTCCTTCATCTATGGCACCTATTAATGGCCCAAATTTACCAAATGCGCGCATAATAGCGGTGTTTAAAATTAAAAGTAAGTGAATATTTACATATTGACTATTGGGTAACTAGGAACTAAAATCGAATAACGTATTTGGATTAATGAGTGTTTATCAAAATCGAATAAATCAGCTGAGTAGCTTCATTGTCAGAATGACAGTTACGGTTGTCCGAATTGAGTCTAGCTGAAAACCACATCAGACTAGTAATCTTGCAAAAATGGTAAGGTTCGTTCAATTTTTTATGCACCAATTAGAAGAAGTTATAAGATGTACGCGTCTCGCGTCTTGCAGAAGCTAATTTTAATGCGTTATTGCGTTGATGTGAATTTAGCTAAATGTAAAAATCGTGTGCAAATTTATGCTAAAAAGCGAGGTTATAGATGGAGCGCAGCGGGTGCAAAGTTTGCTAGCTACATGCTACATGAGCATGTGCCCTTACTAGCCATCATATGGCCATCACATGCTAACCGGGCCAACGAATTTGATTTGACATTGACATATTATTCAATGGCGGTACCTATTGCATTGTATTCAATTGTCGCATTGACAGCAGTCAAAAAAACTTTTCTTTATACAAAAAATAATAATTGGCTGTATGATTTTGATCCTTGCCTATACCTAATGGGATGAACTAAAAAAACAACAACAATAACATTTCTAAACACATTTAAGACAATTATATTTAAAAAAAGACTTGGCTTCGGCCTTAAAATACACAAACTTTCCAGGAAAAAAATAATACATAAGACTTGGCTGCATGGGCTGTGTTCCCTTCGCCTTCCCCATGTGGGGTAAATTAAACCAAAAAAAAAATGTCATTTGGTAAATAAACTGAATAAAGGCGAATTTGTATTCTAAAGTTCTAAACCATTAACCAGTATACCATAGTAGTCTTTGTTCTAAACCACCATTAACTCGACATTGACAAAATCACCTCAGAAAGTCAGAAAGCCACGAAGAAAAAAGATACGAAGAGAAACATACTTACCTTAATAATCTGTGAAGAGAAAGGCGCATTGGTTACCTAGGTATAATAAGTTGCTGCTGTCTTTTTCGCTAATAAGTCTTCACATTTTACCGAATAAGTCAAGATCTGAACGAATATGATGCCTGAAATGCAATTAGTAGTTACTGAGAACCAGAAAATAATAAAGACAGTTCACAAAGAAACTAATACACAAGGGTCGCCTTTATTGAAATCACTACAGGAATTTCAACAATTAGTTAACGCTGCTATGACTCAAATTATTGAAGAACGTGGTGGAAGTAACCAAAGTGATAATGAAGGTATGAGTGCTAAAAATTGCATTTGATTCTAAGGTGGCCAACTTAATAATAAGTCAATGCGGGACACCTGCCCCTACACACAGTTTTATGCGAGTAAGGTGATAGGAAACGAGGAATGCGGGACATATGGGATGCCTGAGATGATTTGCGGGACTATTTTATTAAATATTGTAATGCGGGATTACATCTGTCAATATGGGACGGTCCCGCAGTTAGCCACCTTATTTGATTAAAATTTTCAAATTAATTTTATTATTATAGACATTGTATTGACAATATTGTCTGACTTTTGTAGTTGCCTTTGCCATAAAGATCAGATACATGGTGATTTCTGTCCGTAAACTGCTGTAATTACTTATAGGTTTAGGTCGCATCTGGCTGTTTTACCTCCTATAGCATAAAAAACACATTTCACAAGGTCAACCACCAGATACTTCCATACAAATTGGCAACACTCTTTGGAATTTACAACCTTTTGAAGTAGTTCATGTCATATCTAAGGTCACCATCAATAGAACTTGCAAAAGATGTAAACAAAACCAAACAAACCAATTCACCATGAATACTCCAAAATCACGTAACGTAAGGTCTTTGCAATGATTTATACACTAGATCATTATTTTCATATTAAGTTCCAGATGAAATAACTATTCATTATATGTTAATTTTAATAAAAAACATGCTTGGCGAATATTTGAGGTTATGTGTCAAACTGTACTAATTTGTTTACATCATTCTCAAGTTCTATTGACTGCGACTTTAGCTGCTAGATTTCAAGCCCCTATAGTCCCCCTATAGGCCCTATAGTCTTCTCCTATTCCTTCTCTATATATGTTGAGTTCTACAGGACAGGGATCATGTAGGATCCCATTTCTGTATTATTTTTATTAGTAAAATTCCAAATTACCCACTCATCATATTCAAAAATTGTACTCTTTTCTGGTGATTTAAAACACTAAATATAAAGATTTACATGGGGTCATTAATACACACTTCAATTCTTTTATGAATTGTCTATTCTTACGTGCCACAACCATTTGGTTGGGCGTGACATAATGCTGATGACACTGATGAATGCTGAATCACTTGTAGCTGCCATGCATGCATGTGTTTGCCTAACTCACACACCCTCCTAAGGGGTCACAGTGGAGTTGCTTTACTTTATATACTTTAATCTTAGGTTTGTCCTATAACAATCCTGAATAGTTTAATAGGTTCAGAAAAAATGCATGTCTATGCACTTTGGTAATTGAAACGGTTGAGAAACTAAAATTTGCAACAGCAACTTGTTGTTGAATACATTTTGAGACTTTGTCATTTACAGATTTGAATGAGGAAAGCAGTGAAGAGGAAGATGATGCTATCCCTGTCACTCCCAAGAAAAAGAAGAAATAGTTTATAGGTACAAATTTATATCCTAATAGTAGTAATCATTAGATTTTGCATATCTGTTTTACTCCAGTTATCATTAGACTAGGTCTTATTTGTGTACATTTTCATGTAGAACAAATCTTTGTTATTTTTGGATGAAGTTATTTTTAAATCCATTTTATAATATTTTGTTTCACTTGAAAATTTATTCAGTCAGAATAATTTTATTTGATTTGAATGTTGTCAAGAATAAAGTTGGATTTCTAATAACAAACATAGGTACCATTGATAAGCAGTGACATGAGTGCAGTGCCATATTCCAGTTTCACCTCTTTGTAGCATCTACACTCATTGTGATTGTCTTTTGTGTGTTTTGTGTTTTGGGTATTTCGTTGGTTATTAATTGCATAAATATGTGCCTCATAATTACAATAATTCATGGAGAAAAAAGTTGTCAGTAGGATATAATGACAATGGATTGTAAATAAAACGATGAAGTATATTCAATATTCTTGGTATCATTTCTTATGCTTACAACAAAGGTAACATCTCATCAGGCAATTATTTATTTACATCACTTAATATTTACAAAGATATGTACTGTTTTGTTCAAATATACCATGCTAGTATGTACTTTTTTTGGAAAGGAAGCCACATTCCTCTGAGGTAAAATTGTTAAATAGTATCATTACCATTTAAAACTGTTTAAAATAATAAAATTAATAGTTAGGCTTATGACGTTTCGGTAGTTCTTATTCAGGGTCAACAATATGGTGAAAAGACTAGTGTCTTATCGTATATCGTAATAGAGGAAAGAAGGTCAAAAACAAATTGGAATAGTGCCCTCTAATAAAATAAAGTACAAGTAAATCATTAAGTAATTCAATTCCAATTTTGAAAAAAAAAAAACATGAGATAACACCATAATCATGCATGAGCAATTAAAGTGTCTTTCCATTAACAAGCAGGAAATGTCACAGTAACTATTAATTATTTTAATTTGGGTGTACATGAAGTGTCTCTCCAGGAGACATTGCCTATTGTGTTTGCTGAACACTTTGTTCATATATTAATCAACACAACCATAGTCACTTAGTAATTAACAGTATAAATACTTGAATCATTATAGATTTCTTACATCTAGATTTGACTTTATTCGAGTTAAGAAAATAAGAGCCCTAAAAATCTTAAACATAATATGTTATTGTACTATTTTGCTGTTGGTCGTCAGGTCGTCACATTATTTTCTTAACGTGAACAAGTGCTTGGAATGGTTACTATCACAAAGTTCTTAACATTGAGAATTTTAATAATAATATGTACTTAAAGGTCCATAAATAATTCACAGCAACTTGGAATGGAACATTATCTTTAGGCAATAGGTAGGTACCTGTAGGTACCTAGTGTTGCCCGTAAACATCACTTTGAACACAGCGGCGAGTGCGGATATGCCGACGCGTTATCGTGTGCAATCAGCTGAAATAGTGATTAGTGTTAAGTTGCCCGTAATACTCCGTAGGTATTTTAATCATCGCTTCGTCTAAGTGCTAAGAAAATTGTGTCACTGTTAAACTTGATAGTGATATTAGGTCGAGTGTTTCATACTTCACTTACTCGTTATAAATTAAAAGATAACGATATCACGGAAAATACATTATCTGATAGGTACTACTAAACTATTTCATTGTCTAGTTTATTAAAATATGTATTTATTTAAAGGGACGACAATTGAATTAAATAACATTAACTAAGCTCTTTAAGAATAACTGAGAATTAACAAGACTAAAATACCCTACTTTATATATCTATTTATGAATCGTTATGGACTAGGAAACGTTGGTTGGTAGTAGGCGATGGCTGGCTTGTCATCGGGAGGTTCGGAATCGGAGCCACATACGTCACACTCGTTGACGCCACACTCGCACATAGATGTAGGGCGAATGGAATGCCGCAATTTCTGTAAGGAATAAGTCTTTTAAATTTCAGAGATTTGCTTTTCCTCTTAAACAAATTCCTAGAAAAGTATTGTTACGAATTAAAAAAATGCCTAGAAAAGTATTGTTACGAAAACTTCTACGTATTTATATACATACCTATAAGCAAGGTTTTCTTTGTCTAATGAGTCAAATAATGACTTCATTCAAATGTAATTTTTTAATTTCTTTTTATAGATAGATAGTATTTTTTTTCTAAGATGTCCGAAAGGTCATAAAGATCTTATCTTTAGCAATTCAGAAGAAAAAGAAAGAAGTAAAAAAAATTAGAAAAATACGACTATATCATACAAGAGAGTTTTTCTGTACGTTTTTTCTAGTATACCTCTCCTATGGTTTTTCCTGGTGCTCTTGCGACGACGACCACTGCGTAAACAGGTATACAAAGCAGAGAGAGAGAGGCGATGATCCAGCCGAGGATCTGAGCCCACGTAGGATACAGGTACTGGCGGTAACTTGGTGGCGTGTAGTCTACCAGGCTTGCCACCCACAGCGCCAGTAGTAACGCGGGCGACGCTACGAGCCAACAAGCTCGGAAGTACAGTGACGGGTAACGGCCTGGAAGATACAAAAAATAAGTTAGACGCATAATTCATGTTCTTGGCAGTTAATGTGTTAAGGAAATACGTTGCCCAGATTGTAATAGTGCAAGTGCGGGACTTTTCATTAGGGAATTAGGTACTAAATCATAGCTAGCGATGATAAGTTGCCAACATGTATAATTTTTGTTAGGCTTGGACACTCGTTAGGATATATTAAATATTATATCTAATTCACTACGAAAATACCTAAAATACAACAATTCTTGGATAATAAAATTCTTGGACAACGACCAATCCAGCGGCCTTGCATTACGAACCCGTCAAGGTTTTTAGTTTACAAAGAAAATGATACGTGACCGCATAAGTATACATACAGGTAAAGTAGGTACATATGCACTCGAAAACATTTATCTTGGGCTGTCGGATAAAAGATGAAAATTCGACACCTATATAAGTAGGTGTCGAATTTTCATCTTTTATCCGACAGCATTTTCCATTTCCCAATATTTATACTGGGAATAGGAAAATGCTTCTTATCCTAGAAAAGAAAACAAACGCGACATACCTGTCATCTGCTTGATGTTCTGGGATAACTTGCTGCCGCCATAAAACCAGGCTATTGCCACCACCTCGAAAAAGGCCAGATACGTTATACTGAGCGAAGCTGCGTAGTAGTCCATCAATTGGAAAACATAAATGCCACTGTGTATTATGTGCGGTAGTCCAAACAGGAATGACACCACACATACACATAATACCAGTAATTCATGATACACTAATTTTTTGCGTATCATATCCGGAAAACCGTCTTGGATTGACGTCACTACAACTTCAACGATGGCAAACTGAAATAAAGAGTAATTTAATAAGCGTTTGACAATTGGGCTCAAAAATATATATAAAACGAGTGTGTACTACTCGTGTGCAAAAAACGGAGATTGACAATCGCTATTAGCGAACTGATAGTGATGCTGTACATATACATATGTCACATAAATAAACTAAATTACCTGGCTGTTTAATCCGAGGCAAAGGAACATGAAGAAAAATAGGACTGCCCATAGCTGCGATGCTGGCATTTTTGCTATAGCTTGGGGATATACAACAAACAGCAAACCAGGACCTGAAATTTATATAATACATGTTTTAGCAACTTATTTAAACGTTGTTCAAATAGCTAAGCAGGTATGCATTGTAAAAATAAAAAGGTTTAATTGTGCAAACTGGGTTACAAGTAAATACTCACTATCAGCGATGACATCCTTTACAGAGGTATTCTGCTCAAATGCAATGTTGCCAATAGTAGCGAAGGTGAATATACCGACAATCAAGCTAGTGACTGCGTTTACTAGAGAAACGGCCAGCGTGTCGTGCAGGAAGTTGTTGTCGAATCGGTTGTACGAGGCGAACATTATCATCGACCCGAACGCTATTCCTATTGAGTTAAAGATCTGCGACGCAGCGTTAACCCAGGGCCTCGATTGTTTTAGTAATTCCCACTCTGGTTTGAAGAAAAATCTTAAACCTTTGTCAGCCCCTTCGAGAGTGAGTGAACGTCCCAGGAAGACTATAATCAGTAGAAATGGTAGAGTTGTGGTAATGTATCGCACTTTAGCCGATGATTTGATACTCTTCCATAGGGCGAAGTAGACTAACACCCAAGCACAAACTAAGCAAGCTGCCAACTCCCACCGCATGCCACCAGGATATTCAATACCGTCACTCATGTTTAATACCTTTTTCCTGAAAATATCAATTAATGAATTATGATAATAGTACCACACTACCAATGTCTTAAATAGCGATCAGCAATCTTCATTTTTTTGTGAATCAAAAGTGACAAATATCTAGTTTTTGTTGGTACCTATTGTCAGTTGCGGGTGCAAGTTTGATCGCGATAGCCAGTTAAAGCTACTATCAATTACCTGGGTACTAAAGACCTATTCAAGATGCATAAGGGATAAGTTCGCCTTTGTACATTCTTTCTTTAAAATCTTTATTGTATTGTTTTTCTTTTGTACAATAAAGTGTTTACATACATAACGTTAAGTGCCCGATTTTAATATACAAAATGTATAGGGCGACCTCTTTCTTATACATTTCGATGCGATAGAAAACAGAAAATTAACAGTGTAGTTTATAATTACGATTTCAGCTATTCCATTTAGACGCACATTTTATATCGAATCAAAAAGCATAGCATGCCGAAATTATTTTAGCGAAATTCAAAACTTACTCGAAGAATTGTTCGGTGGGTGTTTGAGATCCATTTGGCTTGGTATGATTATGAAATGGGACCCAGCATTGAGCTGTGTTCCATCGGTTCGAGCAGCTTGCCCATGGGACTTCCGCTTTAAACGATGTGAAGAAGTAGTAAATTGCCCAAGCTATTATAACTGCATAATACGTTGACATCAAAAACGAGATCACAACGCTTGCGATTCCAGCACCTAAAGTCCAGGAGAGAATAGACGTTTTAAATAGATAAGGCAATTAATTACACATAATAATATGCTTATATTATGATGTTCAAGCGACTCACCCGTAAAGAGAGGGCATATCTGTGACAGTGCTCCGATAGGCCCGTGCGCCGTGTACTGCCCAATCGCCAGTTCCATGAACAGCATGGGCACGCCGCAAACAAGGAGTATTATAAAGTAAGGGATAAGAAATGCACCTGCAACAAACATGTTTATTTAAATATCTACGTATGAGTTTAAGCAGATCAATCATCAAACAATCTAAGCAGTTAGAAGATAATTTTGAAATGGATGAGGTATGAGTATGATATGCGATTCCGCCCGTGATTCGGTAAAATATCAATAACAGTCAAAAACTGTTTTGCGGTAGTGATTTAAATGGCATTTTGTCTTTATTTCTTAAATGCAACGATTAACGTAAAATACTTTATCTTCTCTTGTTAGTTCACATGTAATTATTTTTCCGTCGTCCCATTTAGCCAAGACTAACAACGAGTTGACCTACAGGAACTGGCGTAATTAACCTGCTAATTTGCCCGCTGAGACAAATTGAACCAACATTGAGTCGTCGCCTAATCATCACTCTAGGAAAATGATTTTTTTTAAATGTGTAGTCTGGAAAACTAATAGATATAGGAGATTCGTGTAACGTTTTTTGTGGCTATTTAAGGTGGATGCCATATTTAACAATAATAAAGATAATGACTAGTAATCACTTGATATCTCGAGTCCGCGACGTGTGAAGTGTCAGTTTACCGAAGGCATCAGCTGTAATTTACACTACATTGTCGTGTAGTTTGGTTTGTGTGGACGGCACTTTGGTGTCAAGTAGCCGCAGTTAGCGCGAGCGACACAAACAATCTCAGCCACGATCTCACGAGTTTTTGTACACACAAGACATTGTACTCATCTTATCGCGATTTATCTTTAATTCGATAACTTCCAAACATACGTAGATTGATTACGATTATGACGTGTTTATTTTTAACTGGAATCATAAAGATAATATTTTCTTGGTATTGTACTACACTAACGAAATATGAAGGGATTGCCAAAAACATTACTCATTCAAACAATAGTTAACGTTAGGCCACCTACTGAAGCAATAAAAATACATAAATACATGCCATATTTAAACAAGTCCTTACAAGTGATTGGTTATTCGATGCATTCTGTCCGTAGAGCTCATTGGGAAAAATAGAAGTTCCTTCAAGGACTTCAATATAATGCTAAATTCTCTTTCTTAATATCATGCTAGGTATTAATTTGATTGGTAGGTATATTATTTATTCTCGAATTAACGTTTCGGTTTACAGTATAATACCTTCATTAGTGGCGAAGTCCTCATGGTCATCTTAATTTATGATTTAATGACATCGTGTAAGGATAATTTTTACCCATGTGATAATAAAACGTTCGCGGAACATTCTATAGAACGTGGTGCAATGCCACCAAGATCACGATGTTTTTGTCGACTTAATGAGTGATTTAGAGCGTCGTCCGACGCGACGGCGGCACGCCTTGTTAGCATTAGCGTAGAATGAGCGCTAAATGGCCTGTGCAAAAGTGGTTTTGTGCGCTAAAATTCGTGCTGAAATTTCGTATTTGCACGAATTACAACAAGAAAGATGGATTATTTAATTTGATTATTTTCTCATGCAGAAGGAATTTAAAAATCTGTTTAGTTCGTACACTTCCTACCTATGTCCTTAGCCGTAACTGGAAACAGTTAGCGTGCTAACTAAAAGCTTTAGTGCCGAGAAAGTAAACAATTACTTATAAACTACTTAGGTATGCGATTACTATAAGGCAAATTATAATTATCTGTTAACTGTAAAATCTGTAGATACCAAATTTTAACACTATGTCATTCATAGTCTCTGACTTAGGTATAATGAGTTTTACTTATGAATGACTCAACGTTTACCTGCGGAGCTTTCATATTTTTAATTTGAGAATAAACTCTCACCTCCTCCGCTTTTGTAACAGAGGTATGGAAAGCGCCACACGTTGCCCAAGCCGACAGAATAGCCCACACACGCAAGAACAAATTGAATCTTGTTCGGCCAGAAGGGTCGGCGGGGTTTTAGGTGATCTGTCTCTGCATCCTCCTCTTCTTCGTCGCAATCGCTCTCATGCGAACCTGTGTCTTCATCTGGTGGCCTGTAATTAAAAAGGACACGTATCAATATACTGATCTCGAGTCTAAGGCCCGTATCAATATGCTGATCTCAACTCTAAAGCTCGTCTCGAAATCTCTCGCGTCAAAAATGGCAGTGTTCTATGGTTTGGCGTTTACTTTGACGCGTCTTGTGACGGGCGGCACAGTCAAGATGAGTTTATTAATACGGCCCTAAGACAAACGCTTTGTTAAGACTATAGATATGTAGGTTTAAGATTCTCCCGGATAGAGCTTGTGCAGTACGCGTCACGTGTGCGGCATGTTTCCAGTTTTTCAGTGATCCTATATCTATCGCTGTTGCATTAAATCGAAATTACTCCTAGTCCACGCAGCCAGAGTGGCCGGTCCTATGGCCAGCACCTTTAATCACATCGAATGTGTATCCACTTGCGTTAAGTTTAATGACGTTCGAAAACATAAGTACCTATTTAGGTACCTAATGCAATAAACATTTGTATGGGCCCCTTCTTTTATTTATAGACAAACTTTTCATAGACACTTATCACTACGCAGAATTTTCATTTCATAGAAAACTGTTTTCTGCTGAACCTGTGTTGATTTCAGGTTATCTTAAATATGATTCACGTTAGGTTAGATTTGTAACCATCACAAGATAAACTGAAATCAACACGTGTTCAGCAGAAAATTATTTTTTATCAAATGAAAGGGGGTCGACAGGGCAATTTCAATAAAATCCCGTCTAATCTGACCATCTCAGATTTGTAAAATTTGGATCTAAATCTAAACTTACGTTTGCCAATGATATAAAAAGTTTATTTACGTTTCTCCCAAGTAATGAAAAATGCCTGCGATCATCTTTGGTAATAATAATATGGATTGTGTATACCTACGTGAAACGAGGTCTTATGCGTCCATTAGACTCCAGATCTTGTCTACAGTGAACAGGGTGACGGGGTTGAATAGCTGTTGGGTTATATTTCTCTGCCGACATTACGTAAGACTTCATTATACCTATAGGTACGGTGCCTAGCCAGCACCGTGCCAAATTGACGATAAGCGGTACCTACAAAAGCATTTATCAAAGTCTATATGACTCAAATCGTTCCGAAGTACTTAAAAAATACAGGTCAAGAGCGAGTCGGACTCGAACCACGTCCGCAACTACGTCGTATTTGTAAAAAATATTAGAAACCCAAAGTCCTAGTGCTGCTGTTGGTGGTCTTCATACTTTGGAAGCCCCATGCCATCATACAGGACATATAGTATACCACGTGTCCCAAAACTCAACGATAAGCCGGCACCAGAGGATGGAGCTGCTTATGATTAGTCGAGAAAAAATAAGGAAAAAAATATATCTTTTCCTTATTTTTTCTCGACTACTCATAAGCAGCTCCATCCTCTGGTGCCGGCTTATCGTTGAGTTTTGGGACACGTTGTATAAAGGGAACCGTAACTTCACCGTCCTTAATACTAAGTTTACCCTGTGGCAGCTTTGCTCTTTTTTCCTAAAAAGCAGTTAAGTGTAAGAGAGTATTTATTTGTTGTTACTAAAATGTTTTTTTAGAGATTTTTATCTTACGTATTTTTTTGAAGTAATGGGGGACTGTAGGTTGGTTTGTTTTGTAAATTTCTAAGTTCTAGTAATGAGGCTATGTTGGGACCACGAAATACTACTAGTATTTTAAACTTCTACCGTTTTAGAGAAAAAGGGTCTTGACCGACAGACGGACAATACAAAGTCACGGTTCCGTTTTTCAGTAAGTATTTGGTACGGAACCCTGAAAAGATGGTTTATAAAAAAAACCGGTCAAGTGCAAGTCGGACTCGCGCACTGAGGGTTCCGTATTTAAGATAATATGCTTGGAAAAGAAAATACTCATTTTGTTTTTGAGCTTTATTTGGCTCACTAATGTTTTATCAAATCATCATTTCACAAACTATATAATTTTACAAACTTTTATTTCGCAGAGAGATACTTCCCGCCGCATTATTTAACATTTTTTTGTGGTCAAATGTCTAACCTAACCTAACTTACTTAACAAGCCCATGTAACCCTATGTAATTTGTAATGGGTCGAGCACAACCACGTTTTGCGAAATGAAAGTTTGTAAAATGATATAGTTTGTCAAGGGGATAAATCGGTTGGTGCTTTAGTTCAAAATATATGTATGCAAAAAATCTTTATGCTAGAAAAAAGTATGCCATTCAATTTTATATTAAATATTTTCGAGCCAAAAAAATTAACATATTCAATTGTAGGTTAGTCGAAGGGCACTTTTTGTCCTTCGCACGACTATTGTCCAAAACGAAATATGTCCAAGTCTTAAAAAATGTCCAATCAGTAAATGGTCCAGCCATAAAAATGTCCAATCAGTAATTGGTCCAGCCATAAAAATGTCCAATCAGTAATTGGTCCAGCCATAAAAATGTCCAATCAGTAATTTGTCCAGCTATTAAAATGTCCAACTATAGAAATATCCGACCAGATACATGACCAGCTATAATAACGACCACCTATAAAAATGTCCAATTGTAGAACCCGGCTGGCCACTACTATTCTATTTTAACGGACATTAATGGCTTACTTAATTAATAATAATTGTTTGAATTTGATATGTGACTTTTATTGATTTGATATTTAGCCACAACTTAAAACCAAAAAGCAGAGACTCCCCATTTTGTGAGTTTAGTTCGCTCATTCCCTTAACCTTTTCTCGAAGGTCAAAGCTACATAAGTTACGGTGGTTTTGTCCGGGAACTAAATCAGCCCCCATTTAATCGCGTTGGATAAAGCATCCGTCACTCTCGAACCTACATACTACTGGTTAGAAAGTGACTGATGCTCTATCTACGTTTATACACATGGATAAAGCTCAAAGTCACTCAGAGGGCTATAGAGAGGGCTATGCTCGGGGTTTCACTGCGTGATAGAATCAGAAATGATGATATCCGCAGTAGAACTAAGGTTACCGACATAGCCCGAAGAATAGCTAAACTGAAGTGGCAGTGGGCGGGGCACATTGCTCGCAGGACTGATGGCCGATGGGGTCAGAAGGTTCTGGAGTGGCGTCCGCGGACCGGAAGACGAGCTGTAGGTAGGCCTCCAACAAGATGGAGTGACGACCTCGTCAGGATCGCGGGACCGCGGTGGATGCGAAAAGCACAAGACCGGTCTGAGGTGAAAGCCTTGGGGGAGGCCTATGTCCAGCAGTGGACGTCTTTCGACTGACATGATGATGATAAACACGACTATAATAGACCCGCTGCAGTCTTTTGGTAGTTAACAACAAGATATTAGCCGTGATACATTTTAATATATTGATTAATATATCACAAGCGACCCGCCTTTGCTTCGCTCCGGGGCAACGTATTTTTGAGTTTATCGTCAAACATACAAAAATACAAATCTTTCCTTTTTATAATATTAGTTTAGAATTGGATATTTCTACGGTTGGGCCATAATATTACTGCTAATTATTAAGTTTGGGCAATTTTATCATTGGCCAAATGTGTAATTGGACATTTTTATAGTTGGGCAATTTTATCATTGGTCAAATCTCTAATTGGACATATATATAGTTGGGCCATTTTATCATTGGCCAAATCTCTAATTGGACATGCCTTTGGACATTCGTCTTTTTGGACATATTTCGTTTTGGACAATAGTCGTGCGAAGGTTTTTTACTAAAAACAGATGTGGCCAAGCAAGTTGTATAACTATGCCAAATTTCAAGCATTTGTAGTTTACAAAGTAAGCTTTACCATAGACAAACTCTACCTATTCTTGGTAAATGTTGTGTTATTTGTTTTGTAAAAAATATTAATAGGTATCTATCATTATTAGACAAATCTGTCATTATTTTTCACTTAATGTTTACGATATCAATCATATCAATTTTATCGAATCGTACATATCAAAAAAAAACATTTTTATAAAATATGAATCATGGTTTACTTTAGTATTAAACGGTCAGTTCAGAAAAAATATCTTAAAAATAATTACACCATATGTGTTTTCTTAATATAAATAGTATATTTTTTTCCAAGCTTTAGAACTTTCGTACTGAATTTAAGTATTTTCATTTATCTGCACACTTTACCGTTGACAATGTCATTTCATGTATTAATTCAAAAACGACATATTATTTATTTATTTTAATAGAACAGTAACTAATTACTAACTGACATTATTATTACGTGCTCAATCCTATTCTAATCGCGGTTTGATAATATAAGCGTGCAGCATACTGAAAATACATGACTATTCATTAACTAGCGAACGCCTCGCTTTGCTTGGGTTTACGTGAGTTTTCGGCTGTTGCCTACCTAACCGTACCTAATCCATAGTTATTTATACAGGAAAACCTTCCTTTTTAATCACTCTATCTATTGCTGAAAACTGCATTGAAATCCATTGCATAGTTTAAAAGATCTAAGGGAACAGACAGCGGAAACGACTTCATTTTTACAAAAAGGAGTGTTATGTGTTCGACTTTTTATATACGTCCGACTCAATGTCCGCTCGTAAAGTAGAGTGTCATAGGCTATATTAAAACTATTTAAATGTGAAGTAGGACCTGATTCTACGTGCACATCGCTTAAATAGCCTAATACTAAATTGTCTAATTTTTAGACATAGTTCAGACAGCAGATTTGACAAGTGCTATTACAGAATGTCAATGTAAAGTTCAATAGACCGCCTAAAATAAGATGCGTCAGATTCAAATTAGCTCTGTCATTTTGTTTGTGACAGCTGCTCATGGAATAGCAAAGGGTTTCAGCGACACCTATAGGAAGTTAAGAAGCCACTGTAGAATCGGGTCTATTGGCGAAATAAAAAATAAATAGGTAGGTACATGATAAGTAATATTACTTTGACGACATTATCCAAACAACAGTTGGGTTTTTTTTAAGCTTGCTTTTCGTTAGACTTGTATACTATGTAAAGACTATAGGTATAGGTAGTAGTAGGGAGTATAGGTAGGTGTAAATTATAGTTAAATTATAAAGCTATCTGAAATAAGGCGCCTCTTCACCGAAAATTAAATATGCTTATATGTAAATTGCTGGGGTGTGTTGTTTTAGCTTTGACAAGCTCTACGTAGAGTTAAAAGTCTTTAACGCGGAATAGACTTAGGCAGTTTGTGTCGTACATGAAGCAAACGATTTGATTCAATACTAGTAGAAGTTACTGCTGACTTATTTACTGTCTTAGTCCAGTACACGCACGATAGCGGCGCCGCCATCTTAGTCGTAAAAAACATTGTGTGTTGGTTGACCCGCTTACGTGCTGTTACTTTTGGTAGTTTTTCACACAGTCTCTTTGGAAATCTTTTGGATGAGTACATGATTTAACGCCGATCTCTTAAAAGTTACGGGTATCCGCTGGATCCAGCGCGGGACTGTTGGTTGTGGAAATCCTAATTCGGTACCTATAAACTAACTTGATGAAGGTATATACGGTGCTCGTGTACGTGGAAGGTACACACTGTTTATAAGTACTTCGACGTATTGTGACAGGTATCTTACTCAAGACACCTCAATATCAATTTATTAATACGGCCCCTTAAGGGTAGAAGTTTTGGTTTGACAGGTAGAAGACCAAAAAATAGAAAAACCTTTTGAACTCTACCCACTCTTATCACGTATATCATACTCGTACAAGTCGAGTCGATAAAGTTCCGTTATTGTAATTTTGGTAAAACAACGGAAAATACAAAAAAAAAAAATTAATCACGCGAATCGCCAAGGCCAAGTTTTATATAATTGATAACAATATTAGACCGTAGTAACTGCTTTTTTGTGGAAAATGACTGCAAAAATATCCTTTAGTTTTCATAAAATCATAATTTTCTCAAAATTTTGCAGTTGTTTTACCATTTTTTTTAAAGTTTTTAGATCCAAAATTAAACGAGGAATAATAATAAGCAAAAACAAAATAGTGAAATATCTGCAAAATTTTGAGAAAATCGTGTTCTTATGAAAACAAAATGACATTTTTAACCTAAAATTTCATCCTTTTCAATATGTACAGTTTATCGACTACCAACCTGTATAAGTATTATCCAACATGAACTCAGTTTGGTCCGTGGTCTCATACGTTCATGTATGAAATGTGATCAAACTTGAATACAAGTTTACATACAGCAACAAGCCCAATGCTTACGTAGGTACGACATTGAAAATGCACGTAGACGACTGGTACCTTCTTTAAAATGCATCTGTTTACTATGTATGTGGTACACAATCCTAAATTAGAACGTGCACGATCTGCAGCTTAGGGTTCCGTACCCATAAGGTGCCATCGACCCGGGTGCCGGTACCCGGACCCTATTACTTCGCCCCCGCTGATCGTCCGTCTGTCTGTCAGCGGGCTGTATAATTATCTCTTGCAATTTTCAGAGTGTGTATTTTTCTATTTCACCTATAACGTCAAATAATAAAATTCAAAATCCCCCATACTAGAATGGTACGGAACTATGTATTCGGTTTTTTTAACTACCTATATGTATTCAGTTGTGTATAATTAAAAAAGTGACTAGATAACATGAGATTTAATACTTAAGATATATCTTGGTATGGGGTATTTGAGAGATTCGAGTTTAGTATTATCTTAAGTTGTATAATTACTAGTTCTTTAAATTACAAATATTTGTAAAATGTGATAGTAGAGATTTACACGTCTGTGAGTATTAGGTTGTAGACGATGATGGTGTGTCAGGCTTTAATGTAACTGTGAGTGACATGTTTACACAACTAATTAAATAGGTACCTACTTGACTAGGTGTAGATAACAAAGAAGACGTTAAGGTCACGCGTCTGAATTGTAAATCACCTACATACTCGTACTCGTATCTGCAGTTATAAGTTATAACTTAGTATTTTTGTAACTTTTTATTTGCATTTACCTGTAGATTCTATTTATTACAAGTTTTTATTTAACTTGCTCCTTTCGTTAGTCTGTCATTCCGGAACTTGCTTCGTTCATATTATGTCTGTCATTCCGGTTCAAATCTTGCAATTCAATTTTGAATCACTTCCCGTTATCATAATGGGCTGAAATTTGGAATATATAATTAGATAAGTAATCCCAAAGAGAAATGCAAGTTTTTCAAGTCAATGAGTCTGTGAGTATGACGGTGACGCAGATGGACATCGGAAAAGGACATTTTGTAATTTTGGTCAGGTTACGTTTTCCTAGTTTGGTGACAAGATTTTAATATGTTATTAGTGAGCTATTCTTGGTTTCCTCGTTTTTAGGGATCCGTAGTAGACAAGGACACCTTACAGTTTCACCATGCCCGTCTCTCCGCTGTTTTAAACAGTAGGCCGGCAGCGGCGACTGTATGAGACCTGAGGGGCTATTGCCTAACGCACTCGCAATCGCAATCGTTTTCATTTTGAAAATCGAAGGCTTGTCTGCATACAAAATTAAAATAATTGTTCCAGTTTGAAGCCGATTGTGATTGCGAGTGCGTTAGGCAATAGCCCCTCTGGTCCATCCAATAGGGTGAAAGTCTTAACTGTGTTTGCTTGACCGTGTAGTAGCAGGCGGAAAGAAGTCGTCTCTGCCTACCCCTCTGGGAAACAATCGTGATTTAATGTATGTAATTTATGTTAATGTTGTTTTTTTTTAATGTTCACCTTTATTTGTTTGTTTTATGATTTTGTATAGCGGGAAACCGCAAATAACTGTGAGAATATTAAACAATTCTGGAAAATCGGGACACCTACATAGACGACGTTAGCATACCTAAATACTTTGAAACACCGCTGTCTTTGCATGGCGATAACTTTTTTCACACGAAGTTTTCGAACTACCTACCTGCCATAACAGTTTTACAACTTAGAATTATCTATCCGGTGACATATCGCTGGTCCTCATTGGCATATAGACCAATTAGCCCACCCTCCTTTCGCAGTTTTTCAAGCACCATGGGGGTAGCACAGGGTTTCCACGATTGCAAACTTGTGTGTTAAAACTACTCTCAAGGGACCTCACAACATATTTAAAATGTGGTAGTTACATGCGCGTTTGCGAAGTTTGACGTCGTTATTAACTGGCCTACAGAGACTGCGTAGGTACTACAAAGCTAAAGTATTTTTTTTCTTTTCTTATACCTCCCATACAAGTAAAGCAAACGTTTTTGAATATTGAATAGCTCTTAAAAAATCATTAGTTTATTATACAGATTTTTAGATAAATATATATACTTTCCTATGACAGTGCAAGACAACCACCACATACAAATCGATACATTCTCCTACAGAAACCGTGTCCCCTAGACAATATACAATATTTACAATTTTTTATGCCTACTTAATTATTCAGTTATTTAGGTGTTTAGTTAAGTTTAGGCCCAGCATTTTTATCTGTTAGATAGTCCTCGACCCTATAGTAAGCTATCTGCCGAACTTAATTTACCTGCTAGTACTGCTATATGGGGACTCCATTGCAAGTTTTTATCTATAGTTATCCCTAAGAAAAACGCCTTATCTACAATTTCCAAACACTCATCATTTAGAAATAAACTGGATTCTACTGGTCTAACATTAGGCAAAGCGAACCTAACACATTTAGTTTTTTTAGCATTGAGTAGCAAATTGTTACTAGTAAAATGAAAGAAAATACTGAACAAATAAAACTTTCACGATTACGTAGACTGTTTATACCTAGGTACTAAAAATCATCATACAGACATCAGACCGCACCAAATAACTATAGAAAATTAATTCATACTTGTTGTTAATGACATATTTTTTTGTGTTTATAGTAACGGCTTAACCCGACATGCTCGTGCCCGGTTTTTAACGTTTTTAGGGTTCCGTAGCCAAATGGCAAAAAACGGAACCCTTATAGATTCGTCATGTCTGTCCGTCCGTCTGTCCGTCCGTATGTCACAGCCACTTTATTCCGTAACTATAAGAGCTATACTATGGAAACTTTGTAAGTAGATGTATTCGGTGAACCGCATTAAGATTTTCATACAAAAATAGAAAAAAAACAATAAATTTTTGGGAACTGAAACTCAATTATTTTTTTCATCAAACCCATACGTGTGGGGTATCTATGGATAGGTCTTCAAAAATGATATTGAGGTTTCTAATATATATTTTTTCTAAACTGAATAGTTTGCGTGTCCCCCCCCCCCCGTAACTTCTAAAATAAGGGAATGATAAATGTAAATAATATATGATGTACATTACTATGCAAACTTTCACCAAAAATTGGTTTGAACGAGATCTAAAAATTAGTTTTTTTTTAATACGTTATAAATCGTAAACCGCATTTTACCTTTCATTCAATCAACTCCAATATAATAAAGAATAAAGAAAAACATTTATTTAGATGTATAGTGGTACGGAACCCTACGTGCGCGAGTCCGACTCGCACTTGGCCGCTATTTTTTTTACGTGTAGGATAGATTTTCTGAAAATGGTGTTAGTCTTATTTCGACTTAGCCTTGTTAGTAATTATTTAGCATAGTAACGGCGATGCTTGAACACTGCTCCCCCTCTCGAGAGACACGGACAGGATGTCCGGGTCGTTGCTATAGTCTTTCGTCATTGTTCAATGAGTGTCCGAGCCTAAATGCATGCGGGATTATTACACGGTCGGTTAGTTTTTCTGGAACATTAAGACCAATTTTTATGTGATACAACCCGGTAGCTACTCGAATTTGGTAAGAAATTGATAATGCTATGTAAAATGCATCTTCCCGTAGGTATATGAAAACGAAATGTACTTTCATAGCGGATTGCCTAAATGGGATTGATTGATGATTGCTTATTATCAGTTGATCAATATCTACAATCGTAGACATAATCGGCTCTTGACATTTGCAATTCAATCAAAGGTATAACATGCATAAATAAAGTGTATACCTACTAGCAAAATATTTTGCTGCACTTTAGTTTTTATACCTGGGCCAAGCGAATATATCGGGGAATATTGTGAATATTTATCGTTTTAGTTTCCATGTAAAGTTTCAATGTAATGTTAAGTTAAACGATTTTTTTTTCCCATTTAAATATAATAAACGAATGGACTAAGTTTTTAGAGGCGGATGTTACAAGATTACCTGCTCTTCGTTTAACCTTGTCAGGTGTTTGATTTTAAAGATGGATAACTCATACTGTAGATTTATTTGACGTCATAAAGAGCTCAAGGGATTTTGTACTTAGACTGGTCAAGGCAATTTGCTTGATGATAGATAATCCCCGTGAAGAAATTGCCTTAGCGTGATATTTTTTAAGTTTCTGACTTTCAAGTGTATTTTGTGGTTTATACTCGTAACAAGCGTGATTGTACAAACTAGGACTAGAAAGCAATAAGGGTCCCAAAATGTCTACTGGGCTCTATTGTCGACATTTGGGCGCGTTGCGAATAGCTACCGAGCTACATATAGGTATTGCTTAGATTGTTTTGCAATACAACTACCTAATTTCTTGAACGATATGTTACATGTTTGAGCCATGCCCGTCCAGCAAAGCACACTTGCATGTTTAAAATTAATTGACCAATAATCTATCCTTGTCAAGCCAGTACCTAGTAAGTACGAGAACGTGAACGTATTTTAATCATTATCAGGAAGGAGGTGATAAGAGCGGGCGCACGATCATCGTTTATTGTTGCTTCCAAGATAAAACGCGGGAAGATATCAGAGTTGCAGTCTTATCATTTCCAGTCAATGAAGGTCATGTCGGCTAACACACCCCAGATGTAAATCTAATGGGATTTTATAGGATTGCCTCAAGATGTTTGAAATGACACTTGACGTAAAGACTTGACGTAAGATAAACCCTAACAAGCACTTCAGAAAAATTGCATTCATTCATACCTGTCACAGCGTCAAAAGACGATATGTTTCACCAATAGGTACAATGCGCACGTCAATCAACGAATAAAGTGATAATTTGCCATTTCCGATTTGGTTGCTCCATCATTCATTTGCACCTTGGAGTATTGCCTTAAACAGAGTCGATTGTGTGTACCTAAGCAAACTTGCAAGTTACTACTTCGGTTGGGTTACTAATATTAACCTAGGTTATCTTAGTTTCGTTAGTTTTAAGATAGACCTAGGACGAGATGGTCAATTCATCGCGTATGTAGTTAGTTTTTGAACCCGATGTGCCTTTATAATGCGTGTTTGATTCGGACAGTAGAGTGGGTGTTGTTTACCACGCGGTCTAATCTGGAAGTGCAATAACATAATTTATTGGTATCTGCTCCATTTACTCTCTCTATTTATTACTGATAATGTGAACTAGTGAGTTGTAGTTTGTAGTAGGGAACACTAATTAAACTTAATGATATGTGTTGCGGACAGTGTTTCAATCCGCTAAACCCGCAAAGACGCTCTCTAGCACTTTATTTTTACGTCATACTATTGAGATAACCTAATATTTAAAGAATTATAGCCCTTGGATTGGATGGATTTCAAAGAGGAAATAGTCTCCTTGCCAAATTTCTGATGACTTTCTCTTGAACTTTTGGCACCGATACTGGCGGTCTTTGCTTTCATTTAGATTTTTTTGTCATGCGCCAACGTATGTATGCAGAATTGGCTCGCAACACCAACACGTAAAGAAAACACGTAAGTATACAATGTAAAGGGTGTGGGTCATCCTACGTGCGTGCGCATGAAAGGAAATGATGGTTCTTACAATCAATGTGTGTTTTGTTTTGTTTGTAAATAAGCAGTAGGTACAATATTATATGATAATTCATACTTAATTACTTCAGGTAATATAGTTGTCAAAGAGCATTTAGTTAAAAACCCGTTTTTAAATATTCATTCACACGGTGCTGTAACAATAAATTAAAGCTGGTTTAACCTTTACCTACATTCACTTATATACTGTATACTGTAACCTGTATACTGTTAATCTCTTTCTCTAGCTAATTACGAGGATCATTAATTCCACATTTATTTGACATAGGTACACACTGAAGATTGGCCGTAGGTTGCAATAGACAGAGTTATGGTCGTTATGGAAATGCAGGGTGGAGGAGGACATTGCCCAGCAGTGGACACAATAACATTTACACACTAAACATAACAGACATTGTAATATCATGCGGTTAGCCTAGTTGGTAGTTGGTAGTAACCCTGCCTACTACAAAGCTAGCGGTTTTGGATTTAATTCCCGGTACGGACAAACATTTGTGTGATGAGCGCGAGTACTGACTCTTGATTGTTTTTACACGACTGCCCAAAAAAGGGGTGTAATGTTGTGAGAGTTCTTGTATGTAGGTAATGATTCTTTATTCCACCAAAACTTCTAAACGGCTGAGCCGATTCAAATGTGTGTGGTATCGTTATAATCCTTTCACCATCCCGGGTAAAATAGGATACCTAAACTGTTAAAATTGAGAGTGTTATATTTTTTACAAGATTGGTAGGTATGATTTGAATTTCTTAATGTGAACATCACAAATATATACGAATATAGTAGCATTAATAAACGGTTTTAATAATAATATCAAAAAATGCAGTCGTGTTTTTAAAGCTTGCTTTTCATTTAGTTATCTATGTAGGTATTAAAGTAAGAACACAAATCACATACAGTAGAAGTGTTGCAATAAAATATATATGATAAGTACCTAGGTATGTCAACATAGCTTTGATGTCGACTGTACACACAATAAACAAAAAAAAACTTAGTGGGAATAGGAAGGTATCGTTCGTTGGCGCGACTGGAAAACAGAAGTAAACCAAAAGCTGAATCATACAGTGCACGTACGATAATTCGATAAAGTTTAAATTATGATTATGATAACAATACCTATCTTATTTTGGTTAGCTTCCGTTCCGCTTCGCGGCTAGTGTTCCACAGGCGTTAGGTAGATAGGTACATTAGGTTAAAGTATTTCTTTAAATTTCATTAAAATAACGTATATATTTAACGCTGAACACTATTGTTTACATTGCAGGTGAAAAATATAATGTAAACTTAGCAGCGGCGCAGTGGATATATTAGGGTAAGTTTTTTGGAATAGTTTTTTACTAGTCTGATTTCACGAAATTTTAGCAAATTTTTACGGCTATAGAATTATTAGAGGAGGTTGTTAGACGTAAAACAAGCTTCCTTACGTTACGTTCATTTATGAATAATTACAATATGATTATAGTTTTACTGCTTTGAATAAGGAAGACAAAAACTATAGGTGATAGGGAAACTTGTTCTTACGAAGCATGTCGTTAATAAATCATAAAGAAACTACTTAGGTACATACTAAACTTTGAATGCAGTAGTTTTCCTTTCTTTTTATCCATCGAATGTAATATTAAAAGGTTTAGAGAAAACAATAATTGTTTGTATTGGCTTATAATATAATATAAGATTGCGTTGAGTATAAGGATAAATAAAGTGTTACCAAATTATGAATTAGCTAATAACAAAATACACTTGTATCTGTCTCATTTCCATTGTTATTGTCTTAAAATGTTAAACCGAGCAGGAAATATCGTGAATTATGGCAAAGTATTATTACATGGTTTATGTATTCATTCATAGACTCCATTGTTACATCGCGGCTGTGCTTATTTGCTGTTAAATACCAAGTGACTGGGTTACTCCTGCTTATAAGGGCTTTACAATTAGAACAGTCTAGAGGGTTCGTATCGCATAGACTGTTGTATGTTATTTATACCTAAGTATTACTCGATTAAGAAAATGTTAGGCGTGGTATTACTTGTATGATAAAGGTGTGTTAATCACAATGCACGTGATGTGTTTCAGAAAGATGTTTAAGATTATGGTCATTTACCTACAGTGATTTAATTTGATAATGATTATTATAAGTTTATAAAAAGCAAAATCTATGATTTGCCGTTTCACCCATTAACACATATTCACGTCATACTTCACTGTATACACATCTGTATTGATTTTTTTTGGATTCAGGCTAAACATTTAACTTATTCAAATTTTATACCGAAATATTTAGTATCAACCTTATTCCCAAGGTGAGCTTTGACTTTGTAAATTCTTCCCGTTGTGGGTCGAGTTTTGGAAACTCCTTTCTTAGCGTACCCCTAGTACCCAAGGAATACTCCCTCCAAATGTCAAGTCCCTAGGTGCAGCGGTTTATTCTGTGCATTTGTCTGTTCGTTAGTCACTCAGTCACCGTACTGTTTTATATATTTAGACTAGTGTAAAAAAATAATCATACATACCTTATTTTACGAAAAACAGTTTACGTCCTATTCACAGACCTATTGATTGAATATACACCCAAAATTTTACAAAAATCGGTCAAGACGTTTCGGAGGAGTTCTGTTACAAACACTGTGACACGAGAATTTTATAGATAGGCTATGTAGGTCCGTATCATATTAATAAACTTGTAATCTATTTATCATATTTTATGCGCACAGGAATGTGTTGTCGACAATAATAACAATAACCTTCAAATATTAATTACGAAAGGTGTATCAACAGATCCTCCTCAACCCCAACTGAACTCAATGCCACATAAATAATGTTATCACAAAATTTTACTTATACCTATAAGTAGGTACTATGTGTATTAATATTTAATAGGTAATTCGTAGGCACAGGCCTGCTTGCCTGCTAGATCGGCACTTATACGTTTGCAATTATTGTAACATTGATATAACTTACTGCATGCTGTCATAAGTACTCAAAACATTAAGATTAGGTATATGAAGGTTAATATTCGTCCTCCAGTCCCCAGCAATTGAGAATATACTATCAAATCTAAACGGCACACTATAGATAATACTACGACTTTGCAATTACTTAAATAGGTATTAGGTCTTACGAGGCTAGATACACATGTTCAAGTCGAACTGACAACTACCTAATTGAATAATAACAAGTGTAAAGGATGTCTCTCTCTAAAGATACTCACGTAGGAGGACGTACTAGATGGAACAGTTCCGTAGGCGAAGTCGGTACTCGTCTTATAACCATTTTTCGACCATCGGTACAACCCATTCCGATGGATGCCAGAGATCTAACCGACGGCGCTCCGTACTGGTTGGTGCCGCTGTCAGATCCCTCGGGATAAGGGGTCACCTGCTCGTAGGGGCGCAAACACCTGGCTGATGCTGCTCCTGAGGCGGTAGCCACATCGCGTATTCTGTGTGTATCGCTGAAGCTCTTTACTTTACGCATTTGTCCAGAGGGCGTTACTATCGGTGTTGGTGAGTTTGCATCGAGAAGCTTTGAATGCTCCTCGTCCGGTTCGTCATACTGTACCACGTTGATGGCCACGCTGGGCGCGGCGGCTTCCGCTGAAGACTCGGCCTTACTCATAGTACGACTATCATAATCACAGGGTCATAACGCGGTGACTGATGTCGCGTTCGCCGCTAGCGACGCGCGACGGCTGAATAATGAGCGGACGCAAGCGAACGAGGTCGCTCTTAGCGTTGCGAACACTGGACTGTATCCGTCCGTCAATCGTAGCAATTGGTGAATAACTGCGATTCTAGGTAGTGGGGAGACTACAGGAAGGGGGGCGGGTAGGGGGCCGCGCCTGAGCCCGGCGCCGCTGTGCGGCGACGACAGTTACGTCACGCCTGCGCCCGCGCTCATGCCACGGCTACATTATATTTATAAGATAAATACCTTTATACCAACCTTTTTGTTCGCTCTTATGTTAATCTTAATACTAGTAATATAAATTGTTAAAGTTAAGAAATAATCTCGTCTAGGTAATACCGTAACGATTGTTAACTTAATTACCTACCTACTACTTAATGTAAATTGCCACCATGGTGCAGAAAATCAAGATTTAGCGCGATTACGACAAAGTAGGGGTCATCATTAAATCATGATCAAAATATATAAAAATATAAGTATGTAAGAAGCCAAATATTAGACATTTGCTCATACAAAATGTGTTAAAATTTAATCCGAAGTAAGCCTATCTATCCGGGTTTTCAATATAGGGTTCGGCCATTAGAGAGTCTTCTCGTGATCGCGAGGTACGAGTTGGAACCGGCACGGTCGCGGCGCTGATACCATACTGTTCATACTGTTCATACTCATACATCTGTTATGTTGTAATGTGTGTCTGGTATGTTCTAATGAGGTTTTCTAACTTAAGAACATTACCCGATGTTCTTACGGTGATGGAAAAACATCGTGAGGAAAACCTGCACATTTTTATGGTATCTCGAAGATTAGGATGGTGGCAATTGGCAATAATGTAAGACTAACATAGTTCGGATTCGTTTGTTTGATTTTGAGCAGGAGCTGACTATGTATAGTAAAATAAAATAAGTAGGTACAGTAGGAAAACAAAGTTTTCTGTATGAGATTTCATTTTAAGAGATAAACTTATTCTTAATCATAAAATTATTCGAATGTACATTTGCCATTTTAAAGGTGACTCTCGGGAGGCTAAGATAAACCTAATTTGTCTTATCCGTTCAGCCTCTGCAAGGAAACAAAAGTCTATAGGTACATAAGCTTTTAGTACATACCTTTTCTTGCACAGTCGTCGTCTTCTTATGGAGAAAAATAGGTCCAAACTTGGTAGGATCTACCGAAAGTACGGCGGAGATCCTCAATAGCCAATACTCATCATCATCATCATCAAATTCTTCGAATGCATTTTCAACTATATTTAAGCGAAAAACATTCGTCGGTCTTAGGCAGCATTCGAACCTACATCTCCTCTGGCTATCCAGGCCAATGCAGGCGCATTACCACTTATGCCCCCAAGACCCTACCCTACCCTATTTTCATCTGGTATTGTTGTCATTGACTTGAGCAGGCAATTGATAAGTTGGAGGATAGCATTACGTACGTTTGTGTCGGTTCTTTAGTGTAGGTATAGGTTGTAAGTAGATTAGCTCGGGTGATGAAGAAACTTTTATATTTGTGAACAAATTTGGATATTTCTAATAAATATAATATATTAAGGAGTTAAACTAAAGTGTTTAATATTTTTGTTATTCGAAAATACCAAGTTTTATTGCAATTGAATAAAATTTACAGGTAAAATTATTTCATAGAAGAATGTAGTTTTAGAGAAAACTTTTTTGTCTCATAGACCACTTGGCATTTGTTTCAGTTTTGGGTGGACCCCCGGCTTACCTACTATTTACGTTATCAATTGTCATGTAAAAGTTAAGCGAATAATCTTCGGCATTTGTTGCACGGATAACTTCGGAGGTCGAGCCGTCTAAAATTGACACAGACTACAATAAATTTTGCACGGAAAGATATTTTTTACAAAGTAAAAACTTACACCCAGGTTTTTTTTTAAACATAATTTATATATATATATGTATATATATAATATTTGTTTACCTAGTTATATATTTATACGAAAGTGTTACATAAGTAGGTTGGTACCTACTATCTGTGTATGAATATAGATTATTCCAATAATGGAAAGCCACAATTAAAGTCACGAATTACAATCATGGCGTTGCAAAAATATAAAGTCAATCCATGAGGGCGTTAGAGCAAAGAATAATAGGTAGCTTCATTTATTATTATTTATATGACAAGTGTACAATATGAAGTAACTAAACTTTAAAGTACAAGTTAGTCGATTAGTACGATACAACTGAAGCAAAGTTATCAGCATAAAGTTTGCAAGACATGTGATGAAATCAGTTTTATTTAGTACATGATGATTGCATATAAATATTAACTTACCAGATTCGATCATATTTCTTTGGGCAGTCGAGAAGCACGGGCACACGAGACATCGGATTTACAATTTTGATGTTACCAAGTCGGTAATTCGATAATACTGACTTTTGCAAAAGTTAGCAAATGATATATAACCTTCGTACACACCTTTTGTAAATAGCGGATGGTTGTCGCCATTCGTTACCTTTTCATTAACGTTTCTAATTTACAAGTTCATTTGTCGCTTACCATTTTTACATCTACAAGTACGCGATAAGTACTTACTGATAGCTACTTGTGTCAGGTTGTAGTCTGAAGTCGTAATTGTTATTTTGATATAGAATATGGTCAAAAATAATACTAATTTAGTTTAAAAAAAACAGATAGGTATGTTAAGTTATATATGTACCTATATGTAAACTAATATTATAAAGAGGTAGGATTGTGTGTATGTTTTGTAGGTAATCCCAGGAACTACTTAACAGAAAAAGGCGGATATAGTTTAAATAAATAATCAAAAAAGCGAAGCGACGCGAGAGCTTTGGCTCTATTCTACTCGGTAGAACCATTAAGATGTCAAAAGAAATACGAGTACCATTGCTTTTGACACTTTATCGTATTGCCAACGTTACGATAGTTCTTTATTTGCTGGACAGTGATAGCGGCCGAATTAAAAACTTTACGATACCATGTCAAAGGTAATATGGTTTTACTGAGTACGATAGAGCCCCCGATTGGCCCCGATCACTTGCAATTAATAAAGGTGTTTCATGTTGCCTATCTGACTACTTTAACTAAATGGCTTAGTATTTATGGCGTAACCGTATAAAATCGGAATACCGGACAGTAAAAGTCCTTGTAGGTAAGTACAGACACAACACGGGAATGTTTAAACCACTTGCTACTCTTCGTAATTTAGCCGAGTAATACATACTGGATACACGAGTATAACCGACTAAAGCAGATTTGCATTACACGACCAAAATACGAACAGGGGTAAGTGGCTCAACAATCCCGTGTTGTGACTGTACCTAGCGCAGAATCGCCCTTTGTTTTGAAAAATCAATATACTTAGTTCGAAAAATATATATGTTAAAATAGTTGCATGGCGTGGAAGCATTATTGTATAAAGTGTTGGTAACAGAAATAATAATTAAAAAAATTAATGCATAATGCTCGTAGCTAAAAATGTCGACGTACATAAAACAATAGGAATGGAACCAAAGGCCGAAACACCTACCTAAACACTATAGGCGTTTTTGGAAATAATTTAGCATAGATATACTTTAAAAAAATGATGTTTATTCAGTAAGTAGGCCGCACGGGCACTTTTACACGTCAAAAATCTACCAGCGCTTCGCAAGAGACCACTGCTGAGAAGAAACGCCTCAAGAAACGTCAAAGTCGTAATTTTAATACGAGTATATGTAAAACGGAGATGTTTTCTTTACTCGTCTATTTCATTGTGTAGGAGTCATTGGATAGGCTTTTAAAAATTAGTTTCCAACACATTTTTCGAATTAGAGAACCGTTTGCGAACTATTAAGCTTAGTGGTAGGTAATCTAAGATTGGACGTGTGAAAAAGTTGACGGTAGTATATTTATAACGAGTTAAAAGATAAACTCTATTATTAGGTGGGTTTTACAAGTTAACACGTCAAGTCGTCCAAGTTATAAGTGAAACTGGCCCACACTGGCTCTTGGCTGGATTTTTACTATTTGTTTCCAGATCCAAATCGTTGGCATCACGACAAATTATAAAACAAAGTCCGCCGCCGCGTCTCTCTGTCTGTATGTTCGCGATGCTCTCAAAATCAACAAACGGAATTTGCATGCAGTTTTCACCATTAGTTAGGTATTTTTTCATAGAAGGGTTTTTATGTATTCTGGTAAACTGAAATAAACTGAACCGAAGCAAGGGCGGGTCGCTAGTATATACAGGGTGGAAAGTTGAGATGGGGAACTATGGGATGGGGTAGCTGCCCTTAATGTCCCATCTCAACTTTCCACCTAGTTCGATAAGACTACCGGATGATATACCTAGGTTTAGTGTCGTGGTCTCCTAGAATAATACTAAGCATAAGCTAGGAATAGACTATAGGTACTAAAGCGAAGCGAGTGTCGTTTGTTAATAAACAACGATAGATGGAGTCGGCATACCCTCCGAGTATGAAAAGCAAGCGGTCACTAATTTCGTGGATCTTAAGTAGGGTCTTGGTGTCACACGTGGTAATGCGCCTGCATTGGCCCGGAGAGCCAGAGGAGATGAAGGTTCGGATCCTACCTAAGACCGACGAAATTAATTCGCTTTAATATAGTTTAGAATTTTCGTACCAGACGTTTCTGTTAAATTAAAAAGCTAAGAATAACTCAAGAAAGCATTAGGTACTTTTACATTTGCGGCACACTTAGGCCCGTATTTATTAACTAATCTCAACACAAATGCTCGTCTCGAGATGCGTCAAAAATGACAGTGTTCTATGGTTTGGCGTTTACTTTGACGTATCTTGTGACGGGCCTCACGGTCAAGTTGAGTTTATTAATACGGCCCTTAGCTACTAACTAACAAGTGCAGTTAATTAAACGTATAATATTTGAAGAAAAAATACCAGCGCTCTAAGAAAGAAAGGGTTCTGCACCTACGTTGTAACGGTTTGAAAGGTTAGAGACCCAATGCTACCGCTTGATATTTTCATGTTTAAGAAGCCCCTTCATGCAGAAAATATCTCTTTAAAGTAAGCAGAGCCGTAACTTCATTGCAAAAATAAATAGTTCCAAATTGCTAATTTCAGCTCAATAATTTTAACCGTTTTATAGGAAAAGAGTCATGACAGACTGAGGGACAGACGGACGGACAATAAAGTCATCTTATAATTATAAGGGTTCCGTCTAAACTAGATACTGGAATAAGGATCTGTAAAAACTTTAATCACTGACCAAAAATTCAAATCTCGTAAATTTTGTATGAACGCGTCGGCAATGGTTTTTAAAATACTTCCGCTACACTAACCATTTGTAAAAATGTGTAATTTTTGCTAGAGTTACGTGTCCCCGCTACAGCTAAAAGTACAAAAACACACTATGGGGTAAACGACAAAAAAAAATTACGTCGTCACGTTACATGGAGGGGAGGTAAACTAAAAAAAATTTTTTTCAAGACTGTTTTACCACTTTGTTGACGTGACTTAGAAAAAGAGACCATCTTTGCAAATCTTCAATCATCAAAAAAAATAAAAGACAGAAAGTTACACATGATATTGGCCTTATGATTTTTGTGAAGTTAAGGAGAAGGGCGATGAAATATCAAACACATTTTTGTTTATTAATTGTTTACTTAACCTATGTTTATTTTACATAAAAATCTGGTGATTTCTGTCACTGTATAGGTATTATGAATATCACAAAATTCGAAGGATTTGACGATTCCACGTTAATAAAGATACAATATAATCTAAACAGGGCGCTGCGAGCGCGAGCGAGGGGCGTGATGAACACGCGGCGCTCCCGGCGCCCTAGCCCGGCGGTCCTCCGGCGGCGCGCACAGATTAAAGCTAAGTGAGTAAGAGGAAAGGAGCCGACACCGCCCGGCGCCGGCGGAGGAGCGGGGCAAGGACTAGTGTAGTGTGCCTTAGCGCTGGAACAGCGGGTTTGGGAAGTCAGGCGGGTGCGGTAGGGGCGCAGGCGGCGGGCGCGCGCGGCGCCACGCCACCAGCCAGCAGGCCACGGCCGCCGCCACTGCGACTAGAGCGAGGAGCGCCGTAAGAGCTAACGCCACCGCTAGCCCGGCTGCCGACACGCATACGTCGCCGGCTCCGCCCGCTGCCTCCCCTCCGCCGCTGGACGCATCGCGCTGCCGGGCCACTCGCGACGGGTCGCGCCGTTCTAACGTCAATATTTGATTCGATTCGACCTTAACTTCTTCTCGAATTTGATCCTCTCTAGTCGACAGAGGACCTTCGTCGTCGATCGCTTCTCGTTTTCTTCGTTTTCCGAAAGCATCGGCTCCGCGGCAGTTAACCTGTAAACATTTTCATAGGATAATTTCAAAACCTAGAGTCTAAGGCCCGTATTAATAAAGCGATCTCAACTCTTAAGCTCGTCTCGAGATGCGTCAAAAATGATAGTGTTCTATGGTTTGGCGTTTATTTTGACGTATCTTGCGACGGGCCTCACAGTCAAGATGAGTTTATTGGAGTCCACTAGAGTCTGACCAGGGAGTCGTGACGCAAAACAATGGCGGTAACAAGAAATGCATAACGACTGGATAGGTACGCATAATGTGACACCTTGTTTCAACCTGAAATTGTTGCTATGAGAGGAATTTGAAATAAATGCTTGTGTCACGAGTTTCTGGTCAGACTTAATGAAAGATTTATTTGCTGATCCATTACGCGGTTCGTCCAAATGTCATTTCAGAAGAGCGTTTCGCAAGATGGATCGAATGGATGAATGAAAGTATACTTCTTACTACGCTGTAAGGGTCTCCCCATATGTATCGACGCGGCAAAGCGGGTAGCCAAATCAAACGACGTCTTTTACGCTCCTATTACATGGATACAGCGCTTTTTCTTACCGGCTTAAGCCGATTCCCCGTCGATAGATGTGAGGAGACCCTACAAGGACGGTAATTACGCAAATGACACCACCGTAATTGACCATTTTTAGGGCGTGGAAATAACCTGAAAATGACAACTGCGCAAAAATATAAAAAAAAAAAGAAGTGAAAAACGATTAATGATTACGAATATGAATCTATTTAAATATATTAAGGATTATTTTATTTTAATATGCAAGGTCCAAATACTTTTTACGTTTGTATCTGTTCGCTATCTGCAAGCATTTAAACTGTCACTTTACAAAAAGAAACTACCGCGAAACAAAGTTGTCAGAAACTTTGTTAAATGCTCTTAAAGTGTTACTTTAGTCTCTGTAAGTTTTGTTTAAGTAATGTTTTTTAATTTACTTTGGGAACCCTTAAACAGCCAATCACGGTGTTTGTGAATGGGGGATTATCGCCACTTTCAGTGATTGTGTATAGACAATTTTAGGGCGTGGAAATAACCTCAAAATGACAACTGCGCAAAAATAATAAAAAAACGATTTAATTTCGTGAAACAGGATTATTATTTAAGAATATGAATGTATTTAATTATATTAAGTACCTATGAGCTCATTTTATTATGCATGGTCCAATTATTATAAAATATTTGTCAAATTTGAACCTGTTGGCTAAATATACAAACATTTAAAACGTCACTTTATAGAAAATAAGTAAAAGAAAAGATAATAACTGCGGAAAAAATATATGAGGAACTTTGTAATAATCAATATTGTAATTTTGTATAGAACGTTGTTTTTTTTCCTCGCATTGAAAGTGAAATCTAGAGTGTTTAACGCGAAACTAAACAACCATAACGACACTCGACCAACCCGCCCAACCAACCCGGCCAACACGCTCTGCTTGGGTGGCTAAACATCTCGTGTCATTATGGCTTGTTTTGGTCCCCTACTATGATTTCGTTCATTATCTTCATTGCAGCTTTTGTTTTGCACTGCAGTATAAAGATTTTGTCATTAATTGAATTTTGTAGTTTTTTTTTGACCAGTGTAAATTTTTCTAGTATAGCCAGCAATTTATTTTTGAAATTTGGTACGAGTTCGCCATGCTTGGGTCATCGTTTACTATAGTGCAGATAAAAGAGGGAAGCGGGTATTTACGCCAAAGACTAGAACAGTCGTAGTATAAGTATAGGCAACTACGCAACGGCCAGGCGGCCGTTGTATGCGATTATTGCCTGTACGCAAGAGAATATAAGTAGGCCTCCACAGGAGAGAACTTTCTATGTTCTAAGTGACAGCCAAGCGGCACTTAAGGCGCTGACAGCGCCTAAAGTAGAGTCGAGACTAGTCTACAATAGAATCCAAGCTTTAAACAACCTTGGTATGCACAACAAAGTGAAACTGATGTGGATTCCAGGACACGAAGGCTTTCCCGGAAACGAAGCTGCGGACGAGCTGGCTAGGGAAGGGTCCAAGGACGCATACGTCGGCCCTAAAAAAATTTGTGGCAGCAGCACACCGGGCACCATAAAAGCAGCCCTGAACAATAATGCCCTCGAAAACCACTAGAAAGAGTGGAAAACTACGGCAGTCTTAGGGCAACTTCGTTACATTATCGGAGTGTTTAACTGTTTACTGGGCACTTCGAGGTTAAACATTTCCTAGCAAAGATGGGCCTTTATGACAACACAGAATGTAGAATGTGCCGCGAAGGTGGAAACAATGAAATACTTATTGTGCGAATTTGCCGGAGTAAGTGGCTACCTAGAACCAAACGATTTCAAGGCACTGCCATTGCACTCCACTATCCGCTTTTTGGAAGGGGTCAGGCTGCAATGGATTAAGCGCTAAAAGAGAGGTATTTACACAAAAGATCCAATAGGGTCGAAGTATCGTAAGGACCCCACAAATAAGATAAGATAAGATAGTGGAGATAATATGAATTCCTTACGGCTCTATAATTAGATCCAGTTTAGTTTGAGAGTATGGATGGATGTTTCCTTCGATCACGCAAAAACGGCTAAACTTAATGGACAAGTTTTGGTATACGGCCGATATGATAAGTATGTAAACGTACTTTATTGTACAAACGGGAAAATAACAAGCAATAGATTAGACAGAAATACAAAAGGTATGTACAAAGGCGAACTTATACCTTTAAGGGATCTGTTCCTTATAACCTTTGACCGATATAGAAATATTTGAAAACAGTTGTTATCGTCGGTCGAATAAATGGTAAAAGTCGTTAAAGAAGCTAAGGCTAAAATATATCTGACACGTCTCTTAAGATATAAGAGCGTGTCAGATATTGAGCGCAATGTTGAATAATATTATTATTGCTGGTGACTGTACCTAACTACTGTCCCGGCTGACGATGGTACGATGACATAAGTCTAGTTTTAAGCTGATTTGTCTTACCGGTTGACATTTTCCAAAACAGACGCGTATGTTACATTGGAAGCGTATATTGTCGCTACTTGGGAATTTAAACGCATTAAAAGCAGCGCGCAGTGCGCTGCCGTCTTCGCTGCGTTCCCAGTCGCCGAAGATCGTGGCGTCCGTGGCACAACCGTCCGCGTCTGTCACTGTGTACTCGTTCTCCACATTCGTCGATGCTTCGCTCGTCTTTGCGATACAACTGCGCGCAAATCCGCCATAGATGCCTTTGGAGAAAATACGTTACCATACAGTAATCAAATTTAAGAGCATATTTAAAAAAAAATCTTCCTTATCTAATTTAGCTATTTAAACATTGTGGGATACGTACTTGACGGTTGAACGTCGACTTGCAAGACGAGGTTCTCTCCTATCTCAGCGGAGCTAACCTCGTCTCCAGTTCGTGATACGATTCGCATTGAACAGGTGGGAGGGGGCCCGGTGTTGGCGATAGTACCGGCCGTAGTCAACATCGACACATTGAATGCCAGTGACACATTCTTTTCACCCGTCTGATAGATGCACTTGATGTGGAACGCCTTGGCATTTGATGTTAGCAACGTTGGATGAATTTGCATCACTAGCACAAAGCTTGCCATACCCTGAAAAGGATAAAAACTGTTATGAAAATGTTTGAGCTCCAAAGCCAGCAAATTACTACATCGGAAATTCGTGGCACTGACGCCAAACGTCGGTAATTGCCGTCGAACTTAATACGCAAGACGACTCTGTGGTGTCTGGGACGCGGCGCATTACTTCGCTGCTTGACGTTAAAAAGTACTTTCAAAAAAGCATACCTACTTTATAAGACTTTTTTTATAAGATACATAAATATTGACGACTTCTCATAGATACCTACTTACATAAAAATAAATAAAAAAAAGTATAACTTACATTAACGTGTACCAAGCCGCAATCTCCGAAGCGCACAGTAAAATCGATTGGATCGTATTTAAGGTTGTCGTCATGTTGTATATGCACTACACGTCTACAACGTTCATCCTTACTGTAGCCTTTAACGTATAGAACGCCATTAAAATCCTTGATCTCCAGGCTCACTTTCACTGCGGATGCGAGGCAGTATACCTAAAATTCAAGTTGAAGATTAACTAAACTGAACTTTTCCGAGTAAATTGTTGAAATCGGCCGGGCCATCTCGTTGGGATAAGTGAAAAAAGATATTTTCGCGGTGCTGAAAAGTGGAGTCCTTGGTTTAATAGGGAATATGCACGTTTTTTTACAGCAATAAAAGCTGATTCATGAAACAAACAGATGCGAAAAAACATTTTTGGAATAGATTTGTTCCTAACTCTTTCTAGCAAAACCGAGTTTTACGTGGAGTTTTTATGGCCGAACAGGACGATGACGTCACCGGTGGACTTCGGATCTGTATGTCTAATTAGCATTTTAAAATGCTTGTATCATCCGTATTTCTTGACCACTTATATTGTTAATTTCACTTTTGGTGATATCTTTTACGGTATAGTCATATCTTGTTAAGAAATGCGGTTTAAAAAATCCATGCATATTCCTATTGGTTTCAAATTACGTACCTTCATATCTGGAAGAGGGAAGTCTGTACGATAGTTGCTACCATTGCAATGTTCTCTCGGGTTTCCGGTGTATCCGTTAGCGCAATTGCAAATGGAACGGTGATCCTGAGCAGTGCAGGTGGCATGCAAGCCGCAGGGCTCGGCCTTGCAGGCAGGGACGCACACGCTGTTGCGGCACACGTCGCGGTCGTCGCAGTCGTCGTTGCGGCGGCAAGTGCCGGCGGGCACGCACTCATCGCCGCGCGGTACTAGCCCTCGGGTCGCGTCGCACACGCAGCGCCCACGGGAGTCTACGACGCGCCCATCCGACGCACGACATGGGACACATTCGCCATTTACATCAACTGCTTGGCCTTCTATACATACAACGGTTGGTGCTGCAACAAAAGTTATTACGAAATAAAATCAAAATCGTATTCAATATATATTATAACATCAGTGTGGTTTATAATAGATTACAGTACGATTATTTCCACTTTGACACTCGGGATATCTTGGTTCTAATCTTAAAGGTTCGTGTTTTTACATAGGGTATATAAAATCCTAGAACTTACTCACATAACATATTCAAACCTACTTATTTAGTATAATTAATAATAAAACATCAACCTATAGAAGTTTCATTAATATTCTAAATACCTATGCAAATACACTAAAATAAATATTTATGCCATATGTGAAGGGTTAGCTTTCAAAATCGAAGGAATATGCTTCGAATGAAATTATCTTTACATTTACGAATTTAATATTTGTGTTTTTAGTAAACCACTAAAAACAAAATAACATAGAAACCCACATCTGTGTTATTCATAGGTCTACTGTAAAAAAAAACATTGTGGCAGGTGATGTGCATTACTGTTTTAGACTGTTAAGAGCACGCTATGATATTATGATTTATGAATATGTAGCAATGTATCTAGGGTCATTTGCACTTCCGATCTCTCCCGATGAATGTACTGTACACGAGTGTTGTAATGCCAATTACGCAGAGTGGCGTACAATGCTTTATCTACACACACACTCGTATTATTACTTAGTACTCTAAGATGGGTTCAGAAGCCGAAATTCAAATGACCAGCATTACCTGTGGTAGTAACGTAATGAAATTACGTTATCGAATATTGTAACGTAATGAATGAGATCCAAATTTGGAACATTATCAGCTGTCATCGCGGTCACCTACTACCATAGGTAATGCTGGTAAATAAAGGTAAGTTTAACTGCAAAACATACTACTTACGTTTATTTGGAGTGCATTCAATGAGGGCGTTTCCGCTGTATCCAGGCAAACATTCGCAAATCATTGTCCTTACTGGTAACGTGTCGACCACTCTACATTCTGCCTTATTACCACAAGGAACGGTCTCAAGGCAAGGGTTGATGCACTTGGAGTTCAGACACGCTGTTCCTGCCGGGCATCCTGCATCAGAAATGCATTCTGGTCCCAGAGTTTTATTACATCCCTTCTCCGTACTTTGATAACCAGGCGGACATACGCAATGTACTTCGTGAAGGTGTACCCTGCATTCTGCAGGTTGTGCACAGGTGTTCTCTGTGCAGGGCTCAATACACTGAGAGTTAGAACATAATCTATCCGATGGACAGTCAGAGTTAGCTCGGCATCCAACAGGTGTACATCCATTCGAAGGATTACCGGCAGTTCCGATTTTACAGCGACAAGAAGCACGATGGTTAGATCCATAGCATTCAGCCGAAACTCCGCATATTTCTCCATCGACAGAACATGCTGGCACACATCGGTTATTTATACAAGTTTCATCGTCTGAGCATTGAGAATCTGAACGGCATAGTACATCATAACAGCCAGTTCGTGCGTCACCAATAAACCCTGGTCGACACGCACACACTGGCTTATGATTATTTATTCGACAATCGGCATTTGGCCCGCATTCACATGGGTTTTGGCAAACTGAAGATATGCAAGAATGGTTTGATGAGCAATCCGTATCGATTTCGCAAACATTGTCTAATATTGTTGGAATTGGACGGCATAATCCTCCACCACTGCTTATGTATCCTGGTGGGCAAGTACAAATCATTGTGCGGACAGGTAATGTAGGCGAAACAGCACATTGAGCTGGCTTGGTGCATGGTTTTAGTACTGTGCAAGGGTCAACGCATTTAGACGATAAACAGGCTGAGTTAGATGGGCAATCTGCATCAATGTAGCATTCTACTGTTATTTCCGGTTTACATTCCACATAAGGACTTCCAGAAAAGCCTGGCTCACATTTACAAACAGCTATGTGATTTCGCACCAGGCAAACTGCGTATGTGCCGCAATTTGTGTTTCTATAGCATGGGTTGATACACCTGTGTGCGTGACATTCTTTATCCAAAGGACAATCGCCATTTGATCTACATTCGATTGCGTTGCATCCCTCATATGCGTCTCCTTCGAATCCGGAACGACAGCGGCAAAGTGGGCGGTTCCTTTCTACATAACAATCAGCATTCGGACCACAATTATTGTTTAATAGGCATGGGCTTACACAATTGTCATTGACGCAGGCTTGATGCGACTCGCATTCTGTGTCCGCGCGGCAGCCAACTGTGCGACAAGTATGATATGGGTTTCCATCAAAACCTTCACGGCATGAACATACTGGACGATGGTTTCGCACAAAACATTCTGCGTTCTCACCACAGTTACAAGGGTTTCTGCAAATTCTGTTGACACAAGATTCGTGATCGTTACAATCATCGTCAGCTGAACAGCTCGGAGGTGGTAATTGTGCAGGTTTGCAAGCTCCACCGACATCGGGAATGTATCCCTCAGCGCAGCGGCATATTAACGTGCGGAAAGGTACACTATCCGAAACTGAACAACGTGCGTTGTTTTGACATGGCTGTAATTCGGTACAAGCTTCACGACATTGATCTCTAAGGCATGCGTGGCTACTGGGACAGTCGCTGTCCAATTGACATTCTGGTCCTATTGAGGCCTTCTGGCAGTAAGTAAAAGGGTCACCGATAGGAAGCGCGGGCGGGCATCTGCAGGACGCGGCGTGATTTCGTGCGAAGCACTCAGCATTGATCGCACAGGGATTTCGACCATCTGTTGAACATGCGTGGCGGCAAACTCCTTTAGTGCAAACGCTGTCATCGTTACAATCGGCATTTATTTCGCACTCCACTGGTTGGCATCTTGTGAACGGGTTCCCGCTAGTGCCGACCGGACAGCGGCAATTTGCTCGATGGGATCTGCCAAAGCATTCTGCACTGATAGAGCAAGGCGCTTCTAATGTGCAGGGATTAATGCAAGCGCCGTTGTAACATGTGTCGCTGTCAAGGCACTCTGAGTCCGATGTACATCCAACTGCCAAAAAAGAGTACATAAATACGCTATCGGGTATAAAAATAAATTATGGATGGTTTATACATTTGACGAAAACAAACCTTTGGTGCATCCGACATACGGGTTGCCTGAAAATCCGTTTTCACAATAGCATACGGGATGGTGTCTCACAACTGTGCAATCAGCATGTGATCCGCACGCGCATGGCTCGGCACAAACATTGTTTATGCATGCTTGAGATAATGGACATTCCGAATTTGCTTTGCAACCTACTGGAACCACTGATTCTGAAAGTTGAAGTTATAGAGTTAAAACTAACTCACACACGTTTAATACAGCCAGTGGGAAATGAATATAATGTTTTAGAGCCTATTATTATTTATTTATGAATAACTTACGAGATATACACCGGTCCAGAGCATTGCCCTCAAATCCGTTAGGGCAAGAACATTGAGGTTTGTGGTCAATAACCCGGCACAAAGCGCCAACGCCACAAACAATATTGCATGGGTTAACGCACCGGCGATCCTCACAGGTTCGCTCAGGGCCACATTCTTCATCATTATAGCATTCCCATATTGATGGCTGTCTGGGTTCTATAAAAACATCCAGCAGGTTATGAACTATTTCTAATACACTGTTTTTATAAATTTTATTATCTTATTAGGTAGGTGTATCTTATTAAAGTAGGTAATTTTCATTATCTAGGTAGATTATGAAAATTGTAGTGAAAATACAAAAAAATATTACCTAAGCTACATTCGATTCTTGGATTTCCAGTATATTCCGCCGGGCATGAGCATCTGGAGGCATGGTCTACTGATTCGCAAAGAGCATTAAGCCCACACGGGTCCGCTCTACAGGCTTCGACGCAGCTTCCGCGGCGGCAAGATTGACTATTAGCGCAATCGGCATCTTCGGAGCACTCGGCGTCTGGGGGCGCCCGACAACCGCTGTCTGGGGCCACGCGGCCGCCGTCAGGGCAGACGCACGCCACGGCGCGCAACGGTAGTACGTCAACAGTCTTACAAACGAGGCCAGCCTCGCAGGGGTTACCCGTACACAGATCAACGCAGCGAGCGTTTAAGCAAGCTAGAGGAGCTGAACATTCAGAGTCGCTCGTGCACTCGGGGCGGTCATCTTGTAAGGAACAGCCGCGTAAATACGCATCGCCAGATCGACCTGGTGGACACGAGCAGACGGGTCGATGCTTCAGGGCTGCACACAATGCTCCTGGTGCACAAGCATTGTCGGAACAAGCAGGCCGGCACACGCGGTTGAGGCGGTCGCAGACCTGCGTGTCATCGCAGTCATCGTTATAGTGACAGACGGCGGAGATGCAAGTACGCCGCGGGTCGCCCTGCGTGCCCGGTGGGCAGCGGCACGTCGCTACGTGAGCGATCGCTTCGCATACCGCATCTCTAGCGCAAGGTGACCCCAGAATGCATGGGTCTTGGCAATATCCGTTTATACACGTTTTATCGAATGGACAGTTGTCATCGGTTGAGCATTCGGCTGAAAATTAAAAGTACATTTTAGGCACTAAATCATTGATAGCATAATTATTATAGTACGATGATCAATATAAATTATTACGCGTGTAGCAGGTGCGCGCGGGGTCTCCGGCAGTGCCGGGAGGACAGTGGCAACGTGCGCGGTGCTGGATGGCTTCGCACTGCGCGCCGGAGCCGCACGCGCCCGCGCATGCCGGCACGCATTGACGAGCCACGCACGCTTCCGCAGAGCCGCACTCGGAATCCGATGTACATTGAACATCAGGTACACCTGTATTATTGATATTGTATATTATTGGAAGGTTTTGAATGCGCGGTGCTAAGCGGCAAGAATCATTGGTTTTGTGGCTTGACCATTTGTACTGCCCAGTAATGAAATAGCGTAATAAAGACCTGGCCGTGAGTGCATATACGGGCTGATGCATGGATAGACAACAGTCAGGCAGTGGTACTATGTGACAGTACTAACCGGGAATGCAGGCGACCCTGGCGTCTCCCTGCAGTGGCGGCACGCAGGTGCAGGAAGCGCGATGGTCGCGCCCGCGGCACTCGGCGCCGACACCGCACGCGCCTCTCACACAAACCGGCACGCAGCGTTTCTCCAAGCACTGCTCCTCGGTGCCACATTCTGAATCCTCGTTACATTCTCCCCCTATAATGTGCGTTTGTCTTTTATGTACATCATTTGTTTCAGACTCAAATTGATAACTGAAGGAGACTGTACCCCAATAATAAGTATCATGCATATTGAATATCACAAGAAATACGTTATTGATAAGATATAGTACTTATTCTTATTCTTAAAGCCCGATGGGTTCCGGAGACGTATCGTGAACTTTATATGACCCTTCTAATAACTACAATTAAGAGTGAAAGAAGTATGGAAAAGTGTAGGTATTTTTACAGTGTAAAGTTTTACCTAAATCCAATTTAATAATAATAAGTGACATTGGTCCCCAAAAAACAAAATGATGATTTTACGTGTAGGTTCATATATACAAAAGTGCACTGATATAAAGTTTTAGATACCTACATTATACCCACATATTATTTGCACTCTTATTTTACAACAAGGCTCGTCGATGTTGAAAGAAATTGGACCTGGTTTTTAAACAATAACATAAAATCACAGGTTACTTTATCTTTCTATACAATACATTGTTTTTAAGTTATTTAGTGTAGGTTATTTATTATTATATCTAGCTTACTTGGGTTGCATTGTACAGAGGCGTCGCCTGTGAGTGGTTTGGGGCATTCGCATACGAGCGTACGGAATGGTAGGGTGTTGGCCACACGGCACACAGCGCGGGTGCCGCATGATGTTGCGTCGCACGGGTTTCTACATTTGCCTTGCAGACACGCCAGATCCGATCCACATCCAGCGTCGTTCTCACATTCCACATCCACCGTTACTGTAAAGATAACAAATATAAGTATAACGACGGGCTTAAACCAAAGACCACAACACAATATGACGGATCGATTGATTCAACTACGAATTCATACCAAGGGCCGATAGGGTCAACAAGATTAAGAAAGATATAATCCTTACCGTGGAACCTATTGGTTGGTGGAATAGAATACAAAGTGCGTAAGTTTGGTTTTTTTTTTAGTCTAATTGATTCGGTCGGTTTAAATTTTATTATTTCTCAAACGAATCCCTTAATAAAAAAAATGTTTCCTAAAAACCCAGTCTAAACACACCACACACCATAGGGTAGAAGTTACGTGTAGTGGAGGTACCCTAAAAAATCTTTTGTCAAGATATTATTTTACCACTTTTCTCGGCGAGACCAATATTCATGCCAAATATCTTACTAAAGGTACCATGGCAACGAGCGACAAGAAAAAGTTGATTGACCCTTAAACTACCTACTTAAAATATGATATTTTATGCGAATTAGAAAGAGACAAAACATTTTCTTATTACATAAGTGTTAATAAACGTTTGTATTATTACTAAGTAACTACAAAAAATGATCGAATTTAACAAAAATGATTATATGAAAAAATCCCCTAGTTTAGGGGGAAATGTAATCCGCTAGCAACATTATTTGTTTACTTGTGTGCGTGTTGTCGTGTGTTAGTACGCGTTGATTACGCCCACATGAATCCATTTTGTGCGACACTTTTGACGGGTTGGCTGTAGGAAACTATCATTCTATGTGTTATTATTCTAAGTTTGTAGAACTAAGAGTCTAGCTGTAAGGTAAGCTGCGGACGGACGGACGGACGAACATGGCGAATAGTTTGGCTACTGTTAATTTTGAATTTCACCAACAAATTAATAGACGGTTAGAGTGTTAACAACTGTCAAAATGTGTGAAGTCGAGTAACATTGATAAACACTTGACCGCCTGTTGACTCACTATATCTGAACTCTAAAAATGAATTAGTGAGTATTTCCCTTGAGTACAATTTGCTATACAAAATATAAGGTGCTTTTCACAACAATCTCGATCACCTGACAGGTAAAATGTCCCACCAAAATGACCTGTCTTATTGAGAATATTTATTTTTAGTTACCAAAATTATTGCTTCCTTAAAATTTCAACGTGCTCCAATTCCATTTTTAGATTTTTCGACAAATGATTTTGTTATGTCTTGGCTCGGTTTTTAGCCTGACTAAATAATCTGGCTCTTTTATTGTTCAATTTCTTAAATACAAAATATTAAATATCAAATGCCTCAAGAAAATTTTAAACGTAAAGAATATCACTGCCTTATAAATTCAAGGGTCGGTTTAGTCTCACTTCACTTCAGTCATGTTTGCCTCTTCGTATTTAAATATTAAAAATAAGGTTTGAACAAGTTTTAACAGCGTTAACACCTACCCAAAAGTTCTTAACAGTCCTTGGACTATTTCAACAGTAACATACCATTATTTTACAACACATATACCACATTATTTTAAACGTCAACAATTTTATTGCCCTCTACAACCCTAGGTCACTGTCATACTTCATTGCAACAGTTTTGCTACGAAATGGTCGAAGTATGGTGATATAAATATATACCTTGTCGACATTCAATGTTGGGATTGCCCTGGGTGCCACGTGGGCATTCGCAGACGGGAGCATGGCGCGATACGGTACAGAGCGCTCCTTGGGCGCAGGCTTCCGGGCAGGGATTCTGGCATGTGCCACTGCGGCAAGCTAGCCACGCTGCGCAGTCGTCGTCGGCGGCGCACTCGGCGCGGTGGCATGCGGTCCAGGGGTTGCCACGCGCGCCACTATCACACTCGCACGTAGCTACGTGTCCGCGAGCCGCGCAATGCGCTTCCACTCCGCACCGCACGCGAGGACACACCTTCACGCATGACCCTCCTTCACAGCTCTCGTCATTCGGACAGTCATTGTTACTATGACATTGCACTGTGAATGAAAATAAATGTAAGGTTAAGAAATAATAAAACTATATGTCTTTCAAACTGAATGAAAAAAGTTTCAAGCTTACCTGAATAACAGCCGGTGTAAGCATCACCTTCGTATCCAGGTAAACAAGCACACCGTGCTCTATGTTGTCTAGCTAAGCAGCGAGCGTTAAGCCCGCAATTACTAGGTCCGCAAACGGGTGAACAGCGAGAGTCGATGCAGGCAGCGTTGTCGGGGCACTGCTCGTCACTAACACATTCCGGCACCGGCGGCGGGACTATTATACGTTCGCAGCGCACAAATGGAGAGCCTGTGTATCCGCTGGGGCACGAGCATACGGCCGAGTGTCTTACTCCTGAGCAAATGGCGTTTAGACCACAAGCTCCAACGCATGGATCTGTACATTTCCGATTAATGCAAGCTCTGTCTCCGGGACAATCGTCATTGACAATACATTCTGGATATGAGCAAAAGCCATTGCGACATGACCCGTGAGGTCCGCACGGGTTAGGATTGCAAGGATCATCCTCGTGTCGCTCTGAAAAAGTAAATATGATTAAATTGTATTTTCTAAACAAATACATTGAAACAGGTATCTAGGTAGGTAGTTAATATATTCTGACTTAAATAACTATAATAGTAGTTAAAATCGGACTGTAACTCCTGCCTTTTGGCCGAAATATGTTTCGCCGAATGTATCGTTTCACAACTGTTCATTTGCCAACTTGCGTATTTTTCTGTAACTAAATATTTCAGGATTTATTTCAGTACCATCGTGTAAAATCTATAGGTTAGGGAAGGTAAGTTCTAATAAAAATGCTGAAACATATACAGTTACAGAAATAAAAGCGGGTTGGAAAAAATGAAACGGTTGTGAAACGATTCATTCGGCCAAACATATTTCTGCCAAAAGGCAGAGAACCGACCAATAGTCTTGGGAAGACAGAAATTCTCCTGACCAGCGATACTTTAATTAACGCCAATCAACTAGGTAGTTGCACTGCATTAGGTTTTAATAAAATTAAATCAAAATTACCTCCCGGTGTACAATCTTGGAACGGATCACCAGCCGTTGATGGTGGGCAGGAGCAAATAGGTGCGTGGTCAAATACGCGGCATTCTGCGCCCGTCCCACAAGTGCCGACACAGGGGTCAATGCAGCGGTTGCGAACGCAGGCGCGATCACGCGGGCACTCAGAGCTCACGACGCACTCGGGCCGGCAGCCGGCTGCAGCCGCGTCACCGCTGGTGCCTGGCGGGCATGAGCATACTGCGCTCTCGCCCACCGCCTGGCACAAAGCGCCCGGTCCGCAAGGAGACGGATCACACGGCGGCACTGCAGCAGAATACGGCGTATTATTATTTAGGCCCTAGTTTGAACCTACTCTCACCTCACTTAAACATTTTTCATGAACATTACCTGGTTTTATTACTTCTTCACATCTCACAAAAGCATTTCCCTTAGTACCAAGAGGGCAAGAACAAAGTGGTAAATGATTGACGGTTTCACAATCTGCTCCGATGCCGCAACTACCGACACATGGATCGCGACAGTGCGAGCGCATGCAAGCCCGTGTTGGCGAGCAGTCTGAGTCAGCCAGACATTCAGGTCTGCATCCGGTGTACGGGTCGCCATGCATACCCGGCTCACATTCACAAGATGCTCCGGTACCTCTAGACCGACAAATTGCTCCGGGGCCGCAAGGTGATGGATGACACGGGTTTGGAGGCATTTCTGAAACATTAAGTCAGTACGTGAGCAAATAAATTCAAGCACGTAACATTTATCACGGAGAAGCAAAAATATTTCAAGCGCTTTCCGTAAAGCAGTTGCCTAATATGTAGTAAAAATGACAAAAGTTTTTGACAGAGCGGCTCACTCCGTTTCACTAGTAAAACCCATGCCTAAGTTTTAAAAGCGAAAACAAAGGTTGCCATCTATCACACCTCACTGTAATATCTAGCAACACATTCGTAAATTTGTACTAGACAAAGCTATGTTTTATTTGAGTCTGTCTTACTGGTATCATCAAAGTGTCGACAAGCAACGAGAGGGTTTCCAGTAGTGGAAGGGGGACATTCGCAGCGCGGTTGGTGTGCCACGGGTGAGCAGAGCGCACCGCGGCCGCACGCGCTGGAGCAGGGATCTACGCAGCGGCGGTTCACACAAGTAAAACGCCACTCGCAGTCACTGGAACTAAGACATTCGGGCCGGCAGAATGGAGCTGCTCCAAAGTTATTCGATGTGCAGCGACATTGTCCATCGATGCACTCTGCATTGGGCCCGCAGTCACCACATCGCGAGACAACCTTGGAGTCCGCAATTGCCGCTGAAACATAACACACTTGTATTATAGATCTGAAAGATTAATTAAATAACGTAATGTCTAACAGCTAACAGATACGCCGTTTAAATTTGATATTGATTTCTAGAGTTTTCTACATTGTCTGCCACCTACAGGTCTATATTATTTTTAGTTTACTTAATGAGTTTTCGGTCATTATTAGGTATTGCATGTCGTAACGATTTTTTTAAAGGAATTTTTACTTTTTCTGTATTATTATAAATCAAACCTAACCTAGATTTTCTTAAACTTTCACGATATTAACAAATATTTGTACTTTTAAACCCACGAAATCAATAAAAACAGCGGGTAGGTTGGCAAACTCGCACCACGCGCAAACATTGATGCCCTTCAGTCTTCTCGTGACGTGCAATACGATCGAAACGTCGAGGTAGTGAACTTAAAACCTAACCTAACCTAGCCTTATCTTTATGTATTTAAGAAACTTTACAAATTTGAGAAATTCTAAAAAGGTTACGGTTGTACCCATATAAAAATGATAAGGATGACTCTCAATATTTATGTTAACAATGATATAATGACCAAATACACTCAGGAGCAAAAATACCGGGTCAGAGTGCGGTTTTCATACTAAAGAGGCTATTTCGAAACCTTGGTTCCTACATGCATGGTATGCAACATTTCAAGACAATCTATCAAATTAGAACTACCTAACTAAAAATAGACTTCCAAAATTGGATAACACTGTTAGTTTCTGAGATGTTTGTGACTTACCGATGAAACAAGTTTGACTCGCATAAGCAGGGTTCCGTACCATTACTAGCGGTGTTATATTTTACTACAGATAAAAATCATTTTCGTTTGAAGTTTGCATCAAAGTAAATAAAACATATTTATGCAAAATTACACGAATCATCATACCTTACAAGTGGTAAACGATACTACAGTGTAACTTTTCAAATTGACTTCTGTATTTTTTGCATGCTTTAACTACACAAGACGAGATTTTCGACAGTAGACTTGTAATGGCGGCGGATTGTCAGACCTAGTGTATTTGTGTGACAGTAGCCTGTGTATAACGTACGAAAACCTAAGTTAACATGAATTAATTTAGTTGAGCTATTCAAGCGAAATAAATTGCCCTTTCGATTTTTCATATGAAATATTAAAGAAAATAAACTACCTGACAAACAACGGACAAATGGATTTCCAACAAAATTGATTGGGCAAGCGCAAATAGGAGAGTGCATTCTTGTTTGACAGATTGCGCTGGTGCCACATGCGCCAGGGCAGGGGTCGCGGCATTTGGAGTTCCGACAGGCGCGGTCAGCGGGACAGTCGCTATCGACGCGGCACTCTGGTTGACAGCTGGGCGGCTCTGCGAGCGCAGGTGGCCGGCATGAACAGTGTGCCACGGTACCCTCCGCGCGACATATGCTGTTTAGACCACATGGGTGTGGTGTGCAGGGGTCACTTACGGTAGGAGCTATAAAAAGACAGTGTGTTTATTGTAATACTTCCGTCAATTGAAGTGCAAAATAATCGCGCAGATTCGTAATACGTCAGTATTTAAAAACTTAAAACTTACCTACTGCAAGGCGACAAGCTTTAAAAGGATCTCCTATTAAAGGCGCAGGACAGTCGCAAACTGCAATATGGTTGTAAACATTGCAAATTGCATCTAATCCACATGCATTCTTACACGGGTTGATACATTTATAGTTGACACAGGCTTGTTGCTTTTGACATTCATTATTGTTTGTGCATTCCGGACGACATTCAATGAAAGGATTTCCTTGATAGCCGGAAATGCAGAAGCATGAACTGTTACTACATATTGCGTTGATTCCACATGGTGATTGCGCGCAGGGATCATTTGAAAGAACTTTTGGAGGCTCTGCAAGATACCACAAGATACAAGATACAAGCTGCGAATTGTTAGGATTATAGAAAAAGAACAAAAACGTATAATAACAAAAAAGGTTTTTAAAAAACTTGTTTTGAACATTTACCTCGATCTGGATAGCAGTTGACGAATGGATTGCCGCTATAGCCAATTGGACAAGTACATATAGCCAAATGGTTCATTGCTCGACAATCGGCGTACGTTCCGCAAGAGCCGCGACATGGGTCGAGACATTTTTCTCGAATACATGCCTTATTATTTGGACAGTCTTCATTGATTGTACACTCAGGAGCGCAGTTTGGTGGGACACCAATATAGCCATATCTGCAACTGCATGTGGCTGATCCACTAACGTCTTTACAGGTAGCAAACTGACCGCATGGATTCGGTTCGCAAGGATTTTTTTTGTCAGATGGTTTTGCGTTTCGTTTTGTGCATCTAGTGAATGGATCTCCTTCAAATTCACTTAAACAAGTACAATAAGGACTATGATTGTAAACCTGGCATTGGGAGTTTTCCCCACACGATCCAATACAGGGATCAGCGCATTTCTGCTTAATGCAAGCTTTATTGGGAGGACATTCTGGGTTAGTTAGACATTCTGGTCGACAATTGGGTGGGCTTCCAAAATATTGTGGCATACATGTGCATATAGCCTTGCCATTTAAAACTCTGCACGTGCTATAAGACCCACATGGAGATGGATTGCAAGGGTCAGAAGGTTCATCTGAAAATATATATTTTTTTAATTTAAGTATAAAATTACTTTTAACCAACTTAAGCTGATTAAGCTGGTAAATAAGGTAATGCGTTCTTACCTTTTTGTAGAATACAAATATCGTAGGGATTTCCTATGTATCTATCAAAGCATACACACATAGGGTAATGATTAACCATTTGGCAACGAGCGTTGGAGCCGCATAAGCCTGGACATGGATTTAGGCACTTATTATTCATGCAAGCAAGATTTTCTGGACAGTCTGAATTAAGTAGACATTCAGGCCTGCAACCTTCATACGGGTCACCGAAGAATCCATTGAGACATGTGCAGCTGCCTACATCATTACGTTCTTGGCAGATTGCATTTATGCCACATGGATTTGGCGAGCATGGTTTTTGCGTGATGCTGATGACTGGTTTCGGATCTAGAATGTAACGTTTTTTTATAAGATATAGTTCATAAAGCTTATGCATACTCATTGATAATCAATGAAGTGTTGTCATATGATTTATGTAGATTTCGATACCTTGGATCGGTAGACATTGATCAAATGAGTTCCATTCATATCCCGACTGGCAAACACATTGAGGCGAATGACTGATGACACGACATATAGTATTGTGTCCGCAGGCTCCAGGGCAGGGATCAACACATTTGTTTCTAATACACGCTTTATCAAAGCCACACTCGCTATTTGTGATGCATTCCGGACGACAGTATGGAGGTGTCCCAATGAAACCAATTGAGCATGAACACGATGGTGAGTCGCCCACAGCTCGGCAAATTGAGTTAGGACCACAGGGAGTAGGCTCACATGGGCTTTTGTTTGTGGTATGATTACCTGCGGAAATTGAAATTTTGTAAGTATTAAATATTCAACGAATATTTTGCGATTTCGATTCAACGTACACCTCCTTCTGTTACTTACGATCCATGTTTATTAAACATCTGGAGAATGGGTCACCAGTAAATCCATTTCGGCAATAACATATTGGTTTGTGATTGTGAACTCTACATTCAGCATCGATACCGCATGACCCTACGCATGGATCATTGCATTTCTGATTTGAGCATGCCATAAGATTTGAGCAATCTGAATCCACTACGCATTCAGGCCTACACGACGGCGGCATACCGATGTAACCAAGCAGGCATGAGCAAACCGCTTGTTCATTTATTGTGCGGCACACACTAAAAGGGCCGCAAGGTGATGGTGAGCAAGGATTCCTTCTTTGTGGTGTAACTGTAACAAAAGTATTTTAATGTGCTTCATTTATTGTGCACATTTTTTGTGATATAGGCACATTAAACGAATATTATAAATGCGAAAGTTTGCGAGTGTGAGTTAGGTAATATATGTATTTGATAGTCCTTCACGCTGAAACGGCTGGATGTATTTGAATGAGGATCGGAGATAGCTTAGGCCCTGAATTAATACACAGGCTACCTTTTATTCAGAAAACTGTAGCTGCGGGATAGTAAACGCAGACGAACTCGCGGGCAGAAGCTAGTTTACATATATGGTGTATAAAATCGTTTACCTGTGATAGGTGTGCATAAGAAAAATGCGTTTCCAGAAGTATTTGATGGGCAGCTGCACATTGGGATGTGGTTGTGGACCTCGCACAAAGCACCCTGGCCACATATGTTCACGCATGGGTCAGAACACTCGTTGCTGATGCAAGCGAGACGCGCGGAGCAGTCGGAATTGTCCGTGCACTCGGGCCTGCAGCTCATGTAGGGGTTACCAAAGAATTTTGGTTTACACGTACATTGGCCATCTCTACAGTTTGCATTCGCTCCACAAGGGCTTGGGTTGCACTTATCATAAACAGTAGGTTGAGGATCTGCAATAAATGGTCATAGCAAGGATAATGTATCCGCTTATTGGTGTCGAAATTCTTTCAAACGTAATATATGTTAAGTCCAATTCCAGATTCAATACGTCCTTACCGATATGCTCTTGAATATAGCAACTGCGGAAGGGATTTCCTGTAAATCCTTCAATGCAGCTGCAAACTGCTGCATGCTGGTAGACCTGGCACACAGTCATCAGACCGCAGGAACCGGGACAAGGGTCACGGCACTTTTGATTCATGCAGGCCAACGTACTGGGACAGTCTGAGTTAACAGTGCACTCTGGTCTACAGTTAGGTGGCGATCCAATGATATTGCTCATACAAGTGCACACGGGTTCACGATTAATAATTTGACAAAGTGCGTTTGGTCCGCATGGAGATGGTAAACATGGGTTCTGTTCCGAACTCGGTATTTCTGGAAATAATTATCGGTGCTTAAAAGTGGATTAACTGAACATTACTTCAGATCTCGATGGAGATACGATACGCAGAAATTAGTTTAAATGGGGTACGACTGGGACAAGAGACGCTTCATTTAATTGAATATCAAAAAATCATTACAAAGTATGTGTTTTCTTTACAATATCGTGTAATAATTCTTCTTCTTCTTCTTTAGCCTGTTGCCACCCCATGCTAACTGTAGGCCTCTTCCATTGCACTTCATTCTCTACGATCTCGGGTCTATTCTTATCCACTTTCCCACTTTGTGTATGTCATCATAAAAGTGCTTTCCCTACGTGTGTCCCCCACCCGACAGTCAAAACTACAAATACTAAAAATCTAGTAAATATCTTAAATAAAAGCACATACACCGAATTTAAAAGGAAATCTATCGCGACTTATTAGACTTGATTTCTTCTTGAGATAGTATTTTGAGATGTTTGTGTTTGTAGTACCTATCGGGTTCGGAAATCGGAATCCTACACAGCGTGGTCCTACATTCCCTTGCCTTGGTTTTTTTTATTATTGGATACGGCCGAACCTTACAATAGGGTATTTTTTAACATTCTGTGGGCCTAGTATGGTTGCGTCTATATTGCGTGTCAAATGTGGATAAAGCATCCGTCACTGTCGTACTTATTTACGTGTCAAAAGGAGACGGATGCCTTATCCAAATGCAAATATACCATAATCACGCGATAAACGCAGCCAATTTTAGGGCCCCTGCGTTTAAATAACCAAATATTATACACTTACTGTTAACAACCACACAACTAATAAATGGATCTCCTTGAAAACCTGACCGACAAGAGCAGATTGGTGCATGGTTCACTACTCTGCACTCGGCATTTTGTCCACAAGTGCCAATGCAGGGGTCGACACACTTCCGCCTGGAGCAACTTTTCGTTGGTTGGCACTCAGAATTTACCGTACATTCCGGCCGGCAATAAGGAGGAGACCCTATGAACTCCGGGGCGCAGGAGCATGCCGCTGTACCACTGTTGTCATGACAGATAGAATTGCTTCCACATGGGTTTGGTTCGCAGGGAGTGGTTATGGTTGGCTCTGTAAAAAGCATTTTTTTTAAGGTTATGCAGGTAATTAAATATTTTTGAAATTACGAAATCCATCCTTCACAGTTTCGAGCAAGATTATATTTTCCACCGTTGTGCTCAAAATATCTGACATTTTCTTATGCCTCTGGTACAGTCAAGAACACCAATATTTATTTATACATCACAAAGTAAAAAAAAACCACAGACCGTATTACTAGAGTAATAAAGTTGATGTAAACATATTTTTGCAACGTTGTGAGGATATTACAGGTTGCGTGTCACATATTTCTGAGACCAATGTTGGATAGTATATTATTGCTGGTGACTGTACAGTAGCTTTGTGTTACTTTATTACAACTATTTATTTCTGAAGCACCTAAAAATATTTATTCCTGAATTGAGGTAGGTATGTATCCTTAGCAAAAGCTTAATTACATTACAACCAACCAGGTTGACTGCGATGTTAAAATCATGTGGTTAACTCTTGAACTTACTTGGTGTGTTTAGTACAACGTGGCAATAATCGTAGGGGTTTCCAGTGTAACCAGATGTACAACTACACGATGGCACGTGGTTGATAACTTGACAAATAGCTGATACGCCGCATGTTCCAGGGCAAGGATCTATACATTTATTTTTCAAACAAGCTTTATTATATGCGCAATCTGTTTGCACAACACATTCAGGTCTACAAGATTCGTAAGGGTTTCCGTAGTACCCAGGTTCACAAATGCATGCCGCGACGTTGTTCCTTGATATTCTGCACTGTGCATTGGCACCACAAGGCGTCGGGTTACACGGGTCTATTGGCGCGGTTAGTGGTTTCTTGTAGCATGTAGTAAATGGATCCCCTGTGTAGCCTTCTTCACAGGAACACATGGGAGTATGGAGATGCGCAACACAAACTGTGTTGATTCCACAAGACCCTAAACAAGGATCTTTACATTTGTAATTGATACACGTTTTATCCATTGAGCAATCATCGCTCGTTGTGCATTCCCGACTACATTGCGGCGAGATACCTTCAAATGTGGGCTGACATGTGCACGCATAGGAGCTACCACCCGCAGTGGGTGTGCAAATACTATTCGGTCCACACGGAGAAGGCACGCACGGGTTAGATGGTGCATCATCCATCGGAATAACTAAAAACAAAAAAAAGTTTCACTAAATATCTTTCACAAATACGTAGGCGCCCAAAAGTGTAATTATGTTTAGTAACGTACCAGAACATTGTGAGAATGGAGATCCAGTAAACCTGGCGGGACAGCTACAGATTGGATTGTGATTAATGACGTTGCACATGGCATTAACTCCACAAGAGCCAGGACAGGGATCTTGACATTTTCGATTAATGCATGCTCGAGATGGCGAACAGTCAGTACTTTGAATACATTCTGGTCGACAATTTGGTGGATTCCCAATAAAACTGTCAATGCACGCGCAGACAGCTTGTCCATTGACTTCTCTACAGATGCTGTTGGGTCCGCACGGCGATAGTAAACATGGACTGTTTAACGGTTCTGTAAAAAAAAAACTCACGTTAACATACATGAACGTTTTTCATGTAGGGATCACGGGATTATAGTCAAACCGTTCGTGTACGGTTTGACTATAATCCCGTGTTGCTTATTTTAGATTTCTGGTCTCCAGTACACTCTATCATGTAGGTAATAAACGAATAAAGATAAATATCCTAATATCCACCGTTGTCTGACTGAATTATTAGACAATAAACATCGCTTTTTGCCAATGTTTAATAAATCCACACTTATATTACAATTCACCAACCACTAATCTATCTATTGTGTCTATTCTTTTGTTTCCGTCTATTTTGTTGTTTGTTATTTCCCCGTTTACAATAAAGTATTTACATACATACAGTGGGAGCGTTGCCGCCGTTGCCGCGATAGCATCGCTTTGTTAGTTACTCGAGGTTTAATTAGTCGTTTAAATGTAAAAAGTGAATATTATAAATTGTGTTATACATCATTTTAAAGAGTAAATCATGAATCATAAAACAGTGTAATCCGTTTTTCAATACAACGACGCATCTACGAGATATCATAATATTAAATTTATAATTTTAAAAATACAAGTGCGCAACGTTCGTTTGAGTGTACAGTCATCGGTCAGCGGCTAAAAGGGGTCAACGCCCGCGACCTTGGGGATCGCCGGCGCATCGTGACAAAGCGACGCCCGCACAGCTGTTTGCGAGACGAACCGGCCGTTGATGAGTTTACGTAAATGAACATTTTATTATTTTCGTATTCGGACTTTTGCAAGTTAATATGGCACAAATATGCGACAAATGCAATTCACATATTAATGATAGGAATTTCCTGGTCTGCTACATTTGTCGTCTTAGTTTTCATCTCGACTGCTGTGATGTTACGGCAAAAAGATTTTATCTTATGGAAGCAGAACGTAAGGCTTATTGGAAGTGTAGATTTTGCCGAGAAAAGCCCTCATCTCCTAGCGATAATGTGACTGTACGAAGGGGTTACCGTGCCATAATACCCACTAGTAATTCGTTTGACGGGTTGTCGAGTTTATCGGAAGATGAAGAGGATCTAGTTGAAACCCCTCCTGTTGACTTAAATAGAAGCTGTCCAGAAAAACTGGGTACTTATGCGCGGACAGAACAGCTTGAAAAAACGATTTCGGAACTACATGAGAAGCTGAAAATCACTGAGAATGAGTTAGAAAATTTACTTTCGGAAAACTACACTCTAAAGAATAAATTGAAAGGCTATGAATGTAAAGTTCATCACTTAAAGGCCCTAAGCAGATCGATAACGAGCAAAGACCTAAGTAAACAATCACGATCTAAGAGGAAAAAGGGAAGAAGGCAAAGTACGAACCAGAGCCTTGATCGGAGTTACATTGAACTTACGAGTACTACACACCAGCACAATACTCAACCTACTACCCAATGTGTTTCATCGGCAGTACATCGCGAAGCTAGCCTCCAGGTCTCGCCAATAAGTAGGCCGGCACACTTTAGTACACCGGCTCGAAGCAAACCAAATACCGTGAAGAAATATGTACACTTGTTTGGCGATGAACAGATACGAGGTTTGTCTACGCGTCTTATTAACTCCAATGCGAGTTCAGGAGCCGAGGGATATGGAGTCTCTGCTATGATTAAACCGTACGCACCGTGTTCTCAGGTATTGGAGAGTCTGCACAACATGTCCAGTCAAATAAAAAACGATGACGTAATAGTTATTTCAGTCCAAAGTAATGAACAAGACATTTATATGATGTTAGAGATGCTTAACAAAACTCTGTGTAAATTTAAATACAATCGTATTATTTTATTAAACATATGGTCCAATCACACTATAAAAAATAAGGCACTCTATTATGAGTTAAAATTGCTGGCTAAGAGGTATGATATGTGTAGTTTAATTAATTTATATAAGGTTTACAATAATAATAGCTTTAACACAAATTCATTTTTGAAATGGATATGTTTAAGGGTGAACGAGGTAATAAATTTCAAATCACAAGATAATAACTGTTGTAAAAGTAACTTAGCTGAGCGTACACTCCAAAGCGGGTCTGACACATTTTTTCGTCCCTAATCAGCTTCCAAACGTCTTACCTCACTCTTGCTCGAGATCGGCTGATATTGGGGCAACATCTGATCGTGTATCTATTTTCCATCAGAACATAGGAGGATTGTACTCGAAACTGGACATATTGGACTTAGCGCTTAAAGATCTACGTGACAGGGGAAAAAGTTTCGATGTGATCTGCCTGAGTGAAACTTTTGTCAAGGTGGGTTCGGAACAGAACATGAAACTTAACTCTTTTAAGCTAGCCTCCTCCTTTTGTCGCGATAAGTGTAGGGGAGGGACGTGCATACTTATTAATAAAAATCTCGACTTTAAAACCTTACCTTACCTCACTAAATTAGCAAGTAAATTCTACTTCGAATGTTGTGGTATTGAGCTAATAGGCTTGGGGCTCATTGTAGTTAACGTTTACCGAATACCCGACCCGAATAAGGCACACGTAGGGACATTTCTGCATAAGCTCGACACTCTATTAAACTACTTAACGGCCCGTTTCAAAAATAAAAAAATAATAGTATGCGGTGACTGGAATATTAATATTTTAAAATCAACTCCTTATTCTAGGGACCTCCTGGACATTCTTCATAATTATAATTTTGATGCACATGTTCAATCACCAACAAGACAGGGTTCTTGCTTAGACCAGATAGCAAGTAACATAAAGGAGGTAACTACTGAAATACACAATTTATACCTTTCCGACCATGAAACCGCCCAATCCATAACTCTAAAAGCGGTAAAAAGAGTTAGCGCCTACTCAACTTGGTTCGAGTACAGGCGAGATTATAGCCGTGAAAATGTTCGCAAGTTCTGTGAATGCATGGCCTCTCTCTCTTTTTCGGATGTTCTAAATACAACCAGCGCGACGAGGGCGTTTGACGGTTTCTACGATACCTTGTGCCTGTTCTACAACCTGTGTTTCCCGGTGACAAAAGTTAAAATTAATAATAGGCCAAGGAAAATAAACTGGCTTTCTAAAGGCTTAAAAAGATCCTGTAAAACCAAAAGAATTCTCTATTTCAATTATATACATAAGCCAAAAAATACACAAATCAAATTGAGATATAAACGGTACACGAATATTTTAAAGAAATGTCTTTTGAACGCGCAAATGATTAAAAACATTAGATATTTACAAAACAGTAAAAACAAAGGAAAAGCGACTTGGAACATGATTTCTCCCTTAACATCAAATAATCAGCATTTAAATGACATAAAAAATTTAAAATACAATAATAATTTATACACTGATCCAAATGACATTTGTAATACTTTTAATAATTATTTTATTAATTTGATTAATTCTCATGACTCCTCACCAGGTGCGACATCCCAGCGTATGCTAACTGGTCAATGTTTCAACACCATTTACCTTAGGCCTGTAGATGCAAAGGAAATTTACAAAATAATTACTTCATTAAGAAATAGTAAATCGAGTGGGTATGACAACCTAACCACAAACATTTTAAAGTCATGTGCTCTGTTTGTGTGTCATCCTCTGCAACATATAATTAATATGTCATTTGTCGAGGGAGTTTTTCCGCAACAATTGAAATTAAGTATTGTCAAACCACTTTTCAAAAGCGGGGAGAGAGATGACCCAGGCAATTACAGGCCAATATCCTTAGTTTCGATACTCTCAAAAGTGCTGGAAAAAGCTTTATATGTCAGATTGGATAGCTTTCTGTCCAAGCATGGTATACTTCGCCCGGAACAATACGGCTTTCGTAAAGGCAGATCGACGGCACAAGCATGTTTTGATCTAGTCAAATATATCACAGAAAGCCTTAACAACAAAACTCCAGTGGCGTCTATCTTCTTAGACATGACAAAGGCATTTGACTACGTTAATCATTCCATTTTACTTAATAAGCTTCAAGCCTACGGAATCAGAGGTAAAGCCCATGATTGGATCGAGGGTTACTTGAGGGACAGGTTGCAATGCACGGAAATAAGCAAAATAATTGAAGAGGACAATAAAATTATAAAAAAGACTTACAGGTCGCAAGTTAAGGCAACAAATACTGGTGTTCCTCAGGGAAGTATTTTGGGGCCTTTACTCTTTCTCCTCTACATTAATGATTTAGTAATGGCAACATCCCATAAAACAATCTTATTTGCTGATGACACAACATTAGTAGTAAAATGTAATAATAAAAATACTTTTGAACGTGACGTAAATAACTCCTTGCAGAATATAATTGATTGGCTTGTATTAAATAACCTCCAAATTAATATTATTAAAACCAAACTCATCCAGTTTTTATCATATAATTCAGAAAGCCTACCATTGAACTTAACTTACAACAATGAAATAGTTGATGAAGTGGAATCTTTCAAGTTCCTTGGTATTACGGTCGACAAACACCTTAATTGGAAGGAACATATTGATAGTGTCTGCACTAAAATCAGTCGATTCGTCTTTGCCTTAAAACGATTAAGAGACACGATTTCCGCTGAAGCTGCTTTAACTGCATACCATGGTTATGTATCATCGATACTTTTATATGGTCTGATTTTATGGGGTAATGCAGTGGATGTGGAGAGGGTGTTCAAAATTCAGAAGAAATGTGTCAGGGTCCTTTGTAATGCATGGTGGGACGATAGCTGCGTTCCTCTTTTCAAACGCCTTAATATTCTCCCATTGCCATGTTTATATATAAGAGAAATCTGTATTTTTGTCGTCTCTCACCCATCATATTTTAGGAAGCGACATGAAGCCTTGCATAGACAGACCAGGGAAATGATTATGAATCTTTTATATAAACCTCCAGCTCGCAAGTACATATATAAAAGAAATGTTTTTAATATGTGCATTGTTATATATAACAAACTACCCATTAACCTTAAAACATTAGAAGGTAACGATTTTAAGCGCTCGCTCACAAAATGGCTTCTGGACAATTGTTTTTATAGTGTTAAGATGTACCTCGAGCATGATAGGAATTAAGTTGACATTTTATTTTAATTTTTCAATTACATTTTATAAGTATAATTTTTGACATTATAAATTCATGTTATTATTAATATTTTGCACGCCTGCATGCAGGCTGGATACACTGTACCCTTCTAAACATAACACCTTTGTAACTGTACTCCAGCAAATAAACGCATTTTGATTTTGATTTTGATTTTGATTTACATACCTACATGTGAAAGTAGCTTTGTCTGTCTGTTTGTTATGGCTTTAACGGTCGGTTTACTGCTGAACCGATCTCGATGAAATTTGGTATGGAAATAGCTTGAACCCCGATATGAATTTACGCGGACGGAGTTGAGGACAACGGCTAGAATAATGTAACTGACAAAAGGTTCAGTCACATATGTTTACATAGGTACATAATTATGTTTTTGCAATGTAAGTATTTTACAGGGTGACAGGTAATTTGTCCTATTCCTTAAAAGGGGTTATACTAGAGCTAATCTGTAATGATTTTGTCTCAGTTAAGTAGTAGTCTAATGTAACTTTGCCATCGGCTATTTACCTTTTTAGATATTTTTATAATTGTCCGCCTCTTGAACTGTCAGTTGTGGACAAAATACTTCACTTTGGGAACTAAAAATGCATGCTGATAGCTAATGAATGAGCAAATGCTTAAAACTTTGAAAATAAAAGATTTATATCACAAGTATGTTATTTACTTATTTGAAAATTTCGTTTATCTCGAGAAGAATTACTCCAAAAAAACAATAAGACACTTGGCGTAAAAGTCACGGAAATAACTTCCGCAATTCATAAACTTTCCAAAAAGGTGCAAATGTTATTTAACGAACAGAAGGCGTTTGTGAATAACAAAAATATCAAATATTTAATCTTCTTTTACGGGTTACTGACATTAAAAACATTACAAGACATTCGAACTGTCTCCCTCCGTTACGTATGCAAGCAAGAATCTTGCGACGCACTGCGCTTAATGTAACTCGTGTTGCGTGTCTTTAATTTTTTGGGAACCTATGGCAAAATTATTTCTCTCAACTCTTCTTCAGTTTTTATTGATGAATGGTGGTACAACAACGACTTCATATGAGCCCAAATGAAGAAGTCACAGGGTGTTAATTCGGGCCTTCTCGGCCAGGCCACCTCGACAGTTCGTCAAGAGCACCATGCATTGGGTTAATGAAAGTTTTTGCCTCTACGCACCAATAAACACTGATCTCTACCGCTACCGGAGAAAAAACTCATACACCGCCGGCTTGAGCTCTGAGTATTTGGATTTCTTGAGCCTTGCAGCTCCTTCAGCACCGGCACCTGCGCAAAAGTGCTGAAGCACGTTGCATCCCACAGGAGGTACTGCCCTTAGCCCACAGAACCAGCGTTAAGCTGCCTGGCCGCTTACCATCCGAGCCCGACGAATGTAATATTTTTAAATCACATCGCGCCTTCTGATCGTTTACAAGATTATTTTTTCAAACATGTACTAAAATTGATAAAATTGGGCCTTTTTAGAAAGCTTATAAATTGAGGAAGTTATTTCCGTGATTGTTAAGCCAAGTGTCATTTTTTTTTTGGAGTAATCCCCCTCAACACAAACGAAATTATCAAAAATGTAACCGATTTGTGATTGAAAAAAATCAATAAACTGATCCCTTATGGGATCACTCGTCCGTCCGCCTGTCACAGCTTATTTACTCCGAATCTACTGGATCAAATCTGGTGAAACTTGGTAGGTTGGGTCATAGGATTACACCATTCTACCAACCTACCTATACACAAATTAATTTTTTAAAGTAAATTTTCGTTTTTTAAATACCCAAGGGTCATTGGAGGGGGACAAATTAGGAAATTAAACAAAAAGGGCTCGTTATATGGGGCTCTCAAGTATATTTTTGTTATTTTTGTAAGATAAATAGTTTCGATTTTATTCATGAAAGAAGACGAAAATTATCCAGCCCCTCTGATCCCCGAATCTACTGAGCCAAAAAAATTTAAAAAACAATACAAAATATAGTTCATTGCTTGTAGCTTACAAGACAACCTATAAGAATTCTATCAACAAAAAAATATACGTATGTACGAAACCCTCTGAAACGCGAATTCAACTGGCACTTCGCCCGTGTTATGAATTTTCGCCAAGCGTTTTTGTTTGAAGCATTCACTAATTTTTCAGCTAACTGAATTATACATATTTTTCATAATTCACAGTTTTGGATCAAACGCCGGATATATAAAAAAAGAAAAAAAGTTAAATAACTCGATAACCAGTGACATTAGACTTCCAGTTACCTGGGACAAAGTAATTGAAACTTAACTCTAGTATAAAAAGTATATAATTTTCCAGAAATAGGTGGAGTTACCTGTCACCCTGTATGTATTCACCATGTTATACGAGTAAATATGGTAAACATTACCATGGTTTTATATGGCAACAATAACAATAGATAATGGCATTTCCTATAGATAAATATTTGCTTTTATCGATGTTAACATGTTTAGAGTTATTTATAGTTAAACTACGAGATAACTCGGCGAAAACTGCTAACTCGACTAACACCGAAGCCCTTATGTACTAGGCTATCAAAAATCAGGATGCTCTGTAATTGCCTGTTTTGTACACTAAATACATTGTAGCTTGTATGATATATTGTATGTTTGCATTACTTACTTGTAATTTGTTTGCATTGAGTGAAAGCATCCCCAGTCATTCCTGATGGACAACTACATATTGCAACATGGTTGAAAACGTTGCACTCAGCATTGGCCCCACACATGTTACGGCAAGGGTCGATACACTTGGAGCGTAAGCAAGCCAGATTCAACGGGCAATCAGAGCTTAGCACACACTCTGGCCGGCAGCCGTAATACGGATCTCCGGAATACTCAGACAGGCACGTGCATTCGCCGTTATTGCATAGCGTATTAGCACCACATGGCGATGGGTTACAAGGGTCTACACTTTGTGGTAGTTCTGAAATAAAACAATTCACTATCATTGCATTCAACACATTATTTAGTAAATAGTTTTAATACTACTTTTATACCAGGGTCGATTTTTGATCAGTAATTAACTGAAGTAATGGTTAAAATTTCAATCGAATCGAGAATGTGACACACTCATCTAATACAGTACGATTAACTGGACTTTGACTCTCGGCCATTCTCGATGTTCATCGGGAGAGATCGAAAGTGCAAATTACATCAGACACATTGGTGCATATTCATAATATCATGTGTGCACTTAACAGTGTAAACCAGTAATGTAGATCACCTGCCACAATGTTACTTTTTACAGTAGACCTATGAATAACACAGATGTGACTTAATTTGATTATTACATCGCTTTACTAAAAAAACAAATATTAAATTATAGATAACTTCATTCGAAGCAAATTCCTTTGATTTTGAAAGCTAACCCGTCATATCCTACTAGTATTTTAAATGCGAAAGTTTGTGTGTATGTGTGCGTGTGTTAATTTGTTACTCCTTCACGCTACTTTGCATTCCGGAAAAATTAAAAGTTTCCGAGGGAATAACGATAATCGAAAGCGCGGACAAGTCACGGGTAGAAGCTAATATGTCATAAAAAGTTGATTATTGTTTATTTGAATATTAAGAATGTTAATGATTTTTTCTACACCTAAGTTGATGTTTTATATAGTTTTTGTAAGTGTATTCTAGTATTTTATATACTACTAGTGACCCGGCTTCGCCCGCTGCAAATTTCCGACTTTCCCGGTGGTTTTTTTTTCTTTCATATAAACCTTGCCCTGACAATAACAAATACAACCGAAAAGGAATCAGCCAAATCGGTTCAGCCGTTCTCGAGTTTTAGTGAGACTAACGAACAGCAATTCATTTTTATATATATAGATAGATAGATAGATATGTAAAAACACGAACCTTTACGATTAAAACCGAGATTTCTCGAGTGTCAAAGTGGAAATAATCGTACTGTATATTTATTTATATTATTATTTTCATAAATGCTTACCTAAGGGTTTGTAGTTACAGACGGCAAACGGATCACCATGATATCCTTCCGGGCATGAACACATAGGTACATGGTTGATAACATTGCATAAGGCGTTTACACCACATGAACCTAAACACGGATTTTCACACTTCATGTTTATGCATGCCTTGTCATTATTACAATCAGAATTCAAAATGCACTCTGATTTACAATTCGGTGGGCTACCGAAATATCCAGGATTGCATGAGCATGACGATATACCCCCAATATCACGACAAATGGCGTTCAATCCACAAGGAGAGGGAAGGCATGGATTAACGGGTTGCAAGGTTGTATTTTGTTGAGTTTTCACCACGTAACATTGAGTGAATGGATCACCAGTATAACCTTGCTTACAAGTGCAGATAGCATTATGTTTAATTACTCTGCAATCTGTGTTTGTACCGCAACCTTTTGGACACGGGTTCATACATTTGAAGTTTTCACAAGCCTTGTTCAATGGGCATTCCGAATTAGTCATACATTCTGGTCGACACATTGGAGGTGATCCTTGGTAGCCATCCAAACAAGTGCAAATAGCTAATTCATTTTGAGATTGGCATCTACTGTTAGGCCCGCATGGGGATGGGTTACATGGTTGCGTTTTTTCAGCTGCAATAAGAATTTATTGTTAGAAATAAACAATTATATACTTACGTCAAAGATGTTTAAATAAGGGTACGTATACTGGTTATACTTACGTTTAGGTTTAAATGTACAGATTTTGTACGGATCTCCATAATACTGATCTCGGCAGGAACAGCTCGGATTGTGGTTGACAACATTGCACAGTGCATTTAAGCCACAAGTACCAGGACAGGGATCATAACATTTATTAAATTGACATGCTAAATTTGAAGGACAGTCTGAGTTAAGTAAACATTCTGGTTTACACGCCTCATAAGGGTTACCAAAGTAGCTTGGTAAACAAGTACAAGATCCTGCGTTGTATTGTTCCCGGCATTCAGCATTCGCGCCGCATGGCGAGGGAACACAGGGTGTAGGACGTTCTTGTTCCGTAGGAAGATTTTGTATAGAACAAGATAGGAATGGATCACCCGAATAGCCGTTTTGACATAAGCATATAGGTGTATGACTTACGACTCTACATTCGGCGTTGACACCGCAAGAACCTACGCACGGGTCTACACATCTCTTATTGATACATGCCATATTGATAGTGCATTCTGTGTTACTAGTACATTCGGGTCGGCATTTGGGTGGTTCACCAATAAATTCGGCTAAACATGTGCAAACGTAATTTTCATTCCTCTCAATGCATTGCGAGTTCGGTCCACAGGGTGATGGAAGACATGGATTAATTTTAACCGGTGGGGTCAAAGCTAAAAAAGAAAATAGTGATTAAGTATGTGATTAATATTACGCCTAATATTGAATGAACGGATTGTAATCGGAACGTCGGCATACGTTGAGATACAAATACAAGAACTTTGTGGTCATAAGATTATAACCGCGTGTTTCACAATCAACAAGTGAAGCATATGTAACCGATAAATTTAGCCCTGTTTCTTTCAAACCAACTTTAAATGGCAGATACTCGTCGATTGTGAATCAGGCCCTAGGTATAATAACTTATGGTATGTAGGTATAACATTTGTATACTTACGTGTAAATTGACAAGATGAAAATGGATCGCCAGAATATCCGGCTAAACAAGTACACACTGGATTGTGATTAATAACAAGACAGTGCGTGTTAAGACCACAAGCTCCTGGGCAAGGATCAATGCATTTTTGATTCGAACAAGCCCGATTCAATGCACATTCGGAACTTATTGTGCATTCTGGCCGACAGTTTGGAGGACTGCCTATAAACCCTTGAATACAAACGCACACAGCATGTCCGTTAACTTCCCTACAATGGCTGTTGGGACCACATGGTGACGGTTGACATAAGTTGGCTGGTGTTGTAGTTTCTGTAAATATAATTTTCCAAATAATCGTATGTACCTATTGAGTTTTGGGTTTTTATACATTTCAAAATAGTTTTTGATTCACTTACCGGCAATCTTATTACAGTCATAAAATGAGGAACCAGTGAAACCCGGTGGGCAAGAGCACATAGGAATATGATTAAATACTTCACAAATGGCTCCATTTCCACATGTTCCGACGCAAGGATCCTTGCATCTGTTATTAATACAGGCTTTATCTCTCGGACATTCATTGTTTAACACGCATTCGGGCTTGCATCCGAAATAAGGATCCCCTTGATATTGTGGTAGACATGTACACGTCCCACTCTGGCATATAGCGTTAGAACCACACGGCGACGGGAAACAAGGGTCCACAGGTTCTGAAATAAAAAAAAAGGATTAGATTTAGGTTTTCTGGTACTAGCTTGAAATGTATGGTCAAGCAATCAAGTTGCTAGCGCGGTAATAAATTATTTTAATATCGACTTTATTTCCAAATTATGCTGTTTAAAGCGACTAAGATATCGGAATGAGTGAAAAGTAACATATATCCACGGTGTACCTTGCATCGCTACGAAACAAACAGCAAATGGATCTCCTGTTGATCCTGGGCTACACGAACAGATCGGCAGGTGGTTCACCACGCTGCACTGCGCGCGCAGCCCGCAGGCACCGGGGCACGGGTCTTGGCATCGGCTGTTGATACAAGCGGCTACGGCACTGCATTCTGCGCTAGTCACGCATTCGGGGCGGCATCGCGGTGGGGAACTGACGTAATTTGGCAAACATGTACAACGGGCGTTGTTTCCATACACTTGACATTCTGAATTTGGACCGCATGGAGACGGAATGCACGGATTTACGTCTGCTGGGGTAGGTGCGACAGGTACTGGTACTGTGAATTAGTATTAACGGTTGAAAAATAACGCATGTGTTATTTCTAGGTGCCCTTTTTTAAATGAAAGGCAATAATATTGAAAACGAAATACTTCGGAAATAACTTACTATGAACACAGTTAGTGAAAGGATCTCCCGTAAATCGTTCTTGACAATAACATATAGGATTATGAGCTACTACTCTGCAAATTGCGTTTCTAGCGCATTGGCCTACGCACGGATTCACACATCTTCGTTGAATACAGGCCTTTTCCGTTGAGCATTCACTATTGATAGTGCACTCTGGTCGGCAATTGGGTGGGCTGCCAATAAATTCTGTTTGACAGCTACAAACCGCTTGCGAGTTCACCTCGCGACATTGACTGTTCGCTCCGCACGGCGACGGTGTGCATGGTGATAGTTTTACATCATCTGAAAAAATGCAATTGAATGTAGTAGGTATTTAGAAATGGTCAAATATATCTAAAACGTGTTCGTTGTATAGATAGTTTTAATTACCTTTAATTGCTTCAACACAATGTGAATATGGATCACCAGTGAGGCCTGGTGGGCAAAAGCATGAAGGTAAATGGTTCACAACTTGGCAAATTCCGTTTAAACCACATGTACCAGGGCAAGGATCATTGCATTTGTATTGATTACAAGCTAGCACTGGCGGGCAGTCAGTATTTATTACACATTCCGGTCGACATCCCTCATATGGATTGCCGAGATAAGAATCGAAGCATTTACACGCCCCAACTCCATTTCTTTCTGAGCACTCTGCGTTAAGTCCACAAGGTGATGGCTCGCACGGGGAATTGTAAACGATGGGATCTAAAACAGTCAGTTAAGTATTTAACTTTGAATTTTTACGTTTTAAAAACAGTGTTGCTTTTATTTAAATCACGTTAGGCAATACCTGAGATTGGATTGCATGATATGAGAGGATTTCCAGTTAAATCGAACGGGCAGGAGCAGACCATAGCATGGCTGACAATCTTGCAGTCTGCATTGTATCCACAGCTCCCAGGACATGGATCCTTGCACTTTTGATTTATACAAGATAAATCGCTTCGGCATTCAGAGTTACTAATGCATTCTGGGCGACAATTAGGAGGGGAACCTATATATTCCGCTTGACAGGTGCATGACGGTGAATCTCCAATTACTTTACAAACAGAATACGGGCCACAAGGTGATGGTGAGCATGGATTGGCAAGTGGCAATGGGGTTGGCGCTGGAATGTATAAATTAAATTTTAAGATGCATCAAAATACCTATTAAAAAAAACACATACTACTTGTCTGTGTAAATGTTTACCTAATGGTGTGCAATGTGTGAATGGGTTTCCAGTGTATTGATTTGGACATGAACATATCGGGTTATGATTTATAACTTCACATTTAGCCCCATACCCACAGGTACCAATACATGGTTTGATACATTTGTGGTTATTACAAGCCTCGTTCAGCGGGCATTCTGCACTAATTGTGCATTCTGGACGACATGATGGTGGGCTTCCAATAAATGTTGGCAAACATGAACACACTGCTTGGCTATTAACTTCACGGCATTGGCTATTAGGTCCGCATGGACTAGGACTACAAGTCTGAGTCGGGGCAACTGCAAATAATAAACAATACTTTAGTATTTCTGCAGCACTAGGACGATCATGTTCCTCATCAATTAAAAACGTGAAACACGGTGAACAATGACAAGATACTCACCGGCATTTGTATGACATCCAATAAACGCATTTCCTGAAGTCCCTTTTGGACAAGAACAAATTGGAATGTGATTATAAACATTGCATTCAGCTGTAGAGGCGCAAATTCCCGGGCATGGATTCATGCACTTATTTATGGAGCAAACTTTATCCGGAGGACAATCAGTACTTGATATACATTCGGGCCTGCAGCCGAAGTACGGATCACCTTGGTAATCATTAATACACTTGCATATCCCATCTTTACATTGTGCATTTTGACCACATGGTGATGGATTGCAAGGATCGATCGGCAACGGTTCTGAAATTATACAAGTACAGCTAAGTAAAAAATACTTTTAAGCGTTATCTAGCTCTAAACAAAGGGCTGTGTCAATAGATCAGCAATGTTCGCAGCTGCACACAAGGCCTTTCCATCTCAACTCCCCAATAATTAATGTCTATTTGTTTCCTTAACACATGCCTTTTAAGAAGTAATAAAATAATTCAAGTTATATAGTAACTTTATCTGTCTTTTACGCTAAACCGAATTCAATAAAATTTGGTATGAAGATAGCTCGGACCCTGGGTAAAGACATAGGGTAATTTTTGTCTCGGAAAATTGGACAGTTCCCGAAGGAAGAGTGATAAACGACTTCTGCGTGAACGGAGTCGCAGGCAATAGGTAGTAGATAATCTTACCGTCTTCTGGTGGGATTAGGAAACAAGCTAGAAATGAATCTCCACTGTAGCCTTGAGAGCATGTGCAAGCCGGTGAATGATTAAATACTGTGCATATTGCGTTTTGCCCACAGCTCCCGGGACACGGATCTCGGCATTTCATGTTTATGCAGGCCTTATCAGATGGACAATCCTGATTTATAACACACTCAGGCCGGCAATTAGGAGGTTTTCCTTGATATTGAGCCATGCAACTACAAGATGGTACACCATTCACATCACGGCAAATGGCATTTTCTCCACAAGGATTTGGAACACATGGATTCCGTACTGGTTCCGGTGGTAGCTGCAACGGTTCTAATCAAACCAAACAAATAAATTATATATCATTTCAAAAAGGAGATTTTTTATTTCAGTGTACGTAAACTTTAATTTACTTACGGTTTTTGAAGCAACGAGTAAATGGATCGCCTGAATAACCTGGCAAACACGAGCATAATGGACTATGGTTAAGGACTCTGCAGTTCGCGTTTAATCCGCAGCGCCCCGGGCATGGATCGGTACATTTTTGATTAATACATGCTTTGCTGTACAAGCATTCTGAGCTGACGGTGCATTCTGGTCTACATCCAGGCGGTGAACCAATGTAGTTAGCCATGCATGAACATGCACTTTGACCATTTACTACACGACAAACACTATTCGGTCCACAAGGATTTGGAATGCATGGTGTAGTTTTCTCTGGGATACTATCTGAAAATCAAAAATAATAGCAGGCAATAAAATAATATTTACTTATTTAAAAATTAACATAATGTACAAATTTAATCAATTACCTTCTTGAACACCGCATCGCTGGTACGGGTCTCCAGTAAACCTGGGTAAGCATGTACAGGACGGCAAATGATTTACAACCACGCACGTAGCCATAACTCCACATGTTCCGGGACAAGGATCTTGGCATTTGTTTCGAATACAAGCTTTATTGGAGACACAGTCAGTGTTAACCGTGCATTCCGGTCGACAGCCTTCATAAGGATTTCCAAGATAGTCTGGTAAACATGAACATGATCCAGCAGATCCGAGCTCCTTGCACACTGCGTTTGGACCGCATGGTGTTGGGTTACATGGCTTAGTGATATCTAAATCGAATTGAGGTTGCATGTAACAATTAGAAAACGCATCGCCAGTGAACCCGTTTTCACAGAAGCACATGGGAGAATGACTTATGGTTCTGCACTGAGCATTAGTGCCGCAAGCATTTATACAGGGGTCAGCACACTTTGAATTAATGCACGCTTTATTGGACGGGCATTCACTGTTACTAGAGCACTCAGGCCTGCAGTATGGCGGCGATCCGAAGAAGTCAGGCATACAAGTACAGGTAGGCATTCCTGAAGAATCTTTGCAGAAGGAATTCGGCCCACAAGGTGACGGTGTGCAACCTGTTCCAACTTCATCTTGTGTTGGAGCTAAGAAAAATAAATAAATTAAATAAATTAAAAGTAAGACCTAGGGCGAATTGTATCATAATGTAAAAAAATATTAAGTAGGTATGCTTTTAACTTTATTGTCGAATTTTGATGAATGTGATGTAATCTCGTACGACCACGCTTAGAGCGTATAATTTCTATTTTTATCATAAAATACCTACTAGGTAGTCAATAATTAATAATTGTTAATAACTCGATATTTATGACATAGGTCGTACTTACCATAGGGTACGCATCGAACAAAAGGATTTCCCGTGAACATGGGTGGGCATGTGCATATCGGATTGTGTTTTACCACTACACATTTTGCATAAACTCCACATGACCCAGCACATGGATTAATGCATTTTTGATTGCTACACGCGGTATTTGCTGAACAATCTGAACTAACAGTGCATTCAGGACGACACGAAGGAGGGCTGCCTCTAAAGCCTGGTATGCAAGTGCAAACAGCTTGCCCATTTATTTCTCGACATTGGCTGTTCGGACCACACGGTGATGGTCGACAAGGATTTGTCACTATAGGCACTGTAAAGAATTTTGTTTATTTATTTTTGAAAACTGGAACATTTAGTGAATAATTTGAGAATAATGATGTTACAACTGTGATATTACCTTTTATTGGTGTACATTCATAAAAAGCATTGCCTGTCATTCCTTGGGTACAACTGCACATGGGAACGTGGTTAATGACATCGCACGTTGCACTTGGTGCACAAGTACCTTTGCATGGATCAACGCATTTATTCTGCACACACGCTTTGTTTCTTGGGCAATCAGAGCTTAGCACACATTCGGGTCGACAACTCACGTAAGGGTCCCCCTTGTGTTCAGGTATGCAAGTGCATATTCCGTTTGTGCAGATTGCGTTCGTTCCGCATGGAGATGGGTTGCACTTATCGTTTACATCGACGACAGCATCTGTACCACATAAACATTTTAAATTAATTTTAATTTAATTTTCATCACACTTTCACGTAAACAGTATCTAAACATACAGGTTAACTGGGCCGTAAGCCCCATATAAAACCCTCGACCTTTTTTTTTCATGAAAACCTAGGTCGGTAAGTAATTTTTTTTTAATTTATAGCGCAGCACACCGTTCATGCAAGTTCAAGCAAGGAGTTTACACGAAATTGAAAAATTGTTTTTTCATCACACTTTCACGTAAACAGTATCTAAACATACAGGTTAACTGGGCCGTAAGCCCCATATAAAACCCTCGACCTTTTTTTTTCATGAAAACCTAGGTCGGTAAGTTTTTTTTTTAATTTATAGCGCAGCACACCGTTCATGCAAGTTCAAGCAAGGAGTGCACACGAAATTGAAAAATTGTTTTAAAATGTTATCTAAACAGTAATTTCATTGCAATTTCGCTACATGTTATAAATTTTAATAAATAAGTTTTTTCTGCCCTATAATTTCATTTATTTACTCGCAAATGTGATGAAAAACATTGTATGTTTCACGGGCGGTACGGGAATTACGAACCTCGACTCAGAAAGCCCTCAGCTTCGACTTCGGGCTTCTATTAGAGCCTCGGTCGTAATTCCTTACTTATCGCCCTTAATATACAATAATACTATTAAACATATTTCGTCACATTAAAAATACGTACCAGATGGTTTAAGGATGCATAATGTAAAAGCATCACCGGTGAATCCTTCGGGACATGTGCACATAGGTGTGTGCCGAGACACAGTGCACAAGGTGTTTATTCCGCAAGAGCCAGGACAAGGGTCACGACATTTCTGTTGGATGCACGCTTCAGAAGATGGGCACTCTGAATTTATAGTACATTCCGGTCTGCAGTTTGGTGGGCTCCCAATATAAGTAGGCATACATGCGCATGAGGGTACATTTCCAATATCCTGGCAAATTGCATTAGGTCCACATGGCGATGGTACACAAGGATTCCTGTACGGTTCTAACTCTGAATTTGGGAAAGGCGCTGCAAATAAATGCTTTTTTTGTAGTAATGCTCAGTAATATCATAAATGGGAATGTATGCATTTTGGTTGTTCTTTTTCCAAAGTTTAGAAACCGATATATTTTTGACAAAAGTAGGTAGTAGAATTGTATCTTCTTTAAAAATATTGAATTCATATATAGTGGATACTTTCTATGAATGAAAAACTCACAATTTCGGCCAGAATAACGATAGAGGGGAGATGAAAGCTATTATTATTCAGATACTTATACATTTTTCTGAATGTTAGGTTTTTTACAATAAATATTTAAATAAAAAAGTAAAATAACAATACTAATACAAAAAATAAACATTATAAAAAACCTATTTATTATCATGAAATGAAATACTAAGTTACTGTAAATATTTTTTGAGTACTTACGAGGTAAAGGAGAACACCTAGTGAAAGGGTCACCAGTGTACTGAACTTTGCATTGGCATATAGGACTATGATTTATAACTCTACATTCAGAGTTCATGCCACATGCATTAACGCAAGGATCTTGACATCTTTGATTTATGCAAGCCCTATCTTGTGAACATTCCGCGCTTGTGGTGCATTCCGGTCGGCATCCTGGAGGTATTCCTATGTAATCAGTTAAACAAGAACATACAGCTTGTTTATTAACCTCTCGGCAGCGACTGTTTGGTCCACACGGTGAAGGTCGGCATACATCTATTGGTGTATCGACTATTGCTGGAAAACAAGGTTTTTTTTTAGTTTTGCTGTAAAGAAACTTAATATTATTAAAAAAAATAAAAACAATATTTACGTTCAGGTGCACAAAAGCGGAACGGATCGCCGGTAAAACCTCGAAGGCAAGAGCATTGTGGGGCGTGGTTTACTACTTGGCACATAGCGTTCGGTGCACATGCACCTGGGCAAGGGTCCCGACATTTGTTCTGTAAGCATGCTCTGTTTGCCGCACAGTCGGTGTTTATTATACATTCAGGTCTGCACCCTTCATATGGGTTTCCGTAATATTCTCTCAGACAAGTGCAAGATCCAGCGCCTTTCAATTCATTGCAAATAGCGTTAGCGCCACAGGGAGATGGTTGGCACGGAGACGCCATAACTGATTCAATGATTGGTAAATGGCACTCAAAGAATGGATTGCCAGTGAAACCAGGTAAACAGGAACATGAGGGAGAATGACTGATCACGTGACATTCCGCATTAAAACCGCATGATCCTACGCACGGGTCTACGCATTTTTGATTGATACAGGCTTGGTGGATAGGGCATTCAGAATTGCTGATACATTCTGGCCTGCAGTAAGGAGGAGATCCTCTATACTCAGGAAGACATGAACATGAAGGACTACCTGAGATTTCCTTACATATTGAATTAGGTCCACATGGTGACGGTTGACAAGGGTTGACCGAGTCCGAATCGATAAACTCAGGTACGTTTATACATCTGATAAACGGATTCCCAGTGTTAGATTTGGGACAAGAACATATTGGGCTATGGTTTATAACTTGACATATTGCTTCGACTCCGCACGCTCCTTTGCAAGGATTGACACATTTTCTGTTATTACACGCCTCATTGGGTAAGCAATCCGAGCTAACAGTACATTCAGGTCTACATGAAGGAGGGCTTCCAATGAATCCGATCAAACATGAACATACCGGTTGCCCATTAATATTTCGGCATTGGCTGTTAGGCCCACATGGACTAGGTTGGCATGGTTCGGGCCTGATTACTGAAATTAAAAACATACAAATGTAGTGATGCCTACGAAACCGAAACTTGTGTGCTTTGTGAAAATGTGTATGTATTTGCAATTTTAAAACAAATCAGCTGAAAAATCTACAAATATTATTTGTTACCTTGCATTGGGATGCAATTGACAAAAGCATTCCCAGTCATAGCATCAGGGCAACGGCACATTGCAATGTGGCCAATGACTTCGCAGTTGGCATTGGCTGCGCACACGCCACTGTTACATGGGTTTACGCATTTATTGCGCAGACATGCTTTATCTTGAGGACAATCTGAGCTTATAACGCACTCAGGGCGACATTCAAAGTAGGGATCTCCGTGGTATTCTTGAATGCATGTGCACTCTCCATTATCACATACAGCGTTTGCTCCGCAAGGCGATGGGTTACATGGGTCAATTTCATCATTGAATGTTTCTGTAAAAATAAGGTGAAACTTGGATTCTACATTGTCCCTTGATATTGATTTATTAATTATTATTACATATGACTAAAATATGTCAACTCTGCTGTTATTAACAATATAATAAAATTACTGTATTTGAGTTGCAAGTTAAAGTATAAATTAATGTAAGATTTCAATATAACTAAGTGAGATTAAGGATTAATTCCGTTGAAGAGAAACATTTTTCTCTGTTTTAATTTGCCTATCTACATATCAATAATTAACAAAGTAATTATTGTTTTATATAGTAATCTTGTTATGTTATTAACTTTGTTTGTTAAATTTGTACTCCACCAATCCATTTTCATTATGTATGAAAATAAAGTACCTACTGTTTATAGTTTCTACCTCAGCTATTCTCAAATTGAGCCCTCGGGCTCCGCAAGGCCTCTGCAAGGGCTCAGTCGAAAAATAATCGTAATGTATAATTCAAAAGAAACATTTTAATTTATTTTCATCACACTTGCTCGTAAATGGTGTTATTCCATGCCTGTATACAGAAGGACAATGGCCTAAATTGTTCCCACGGGAATTATGGCGAGTTTGTCATCCCTAGGGAGTAATGACTTTCTTTTTAAAATTTGCAACTCTTTCGTACATAATTTCTGACTAAGAAGGTTTAATTTTCAGCCAAAAATTAAATCGGTTTCTAATTTCATCTTTAAAAATTAGCTATAGACTAACTTACATTACACAAAACCTATATGCTTCATTAAACTTCATTATTTTTATACCTATTTCAAGTTTATATCAACATTTATCATTAATTTTAGTAATTATACATTTTTATCAAATTGGCTAAATCTGGCTCGAATCCAGGTCGAAACTAAACGCAGTGTCTGTGGTCACAAAAAAAAAAATCGTTTCCATTGACGTTCCCGTCCGTCAAAAGTTATTTCTTTATATTTTGCAGAGTTAAGTGTTTTCTCTTTGTTTTTTTCCTCGCAAATGTGATGAAAACCATTGTGTGTATCACAGGCAGTAAGGGGATTACTAACTCGAGTCATTAAAAGCCCTCCGCCTTCGGCGTCGGGCTTCTAACACTCTCGTTAGTAATTCCCTTCATACTACCCTTGATGCACAATGTACTATTTTACAACGACAACAGTATTTGCCTAGTTTGGGGCTCCGTAAAAAAAAAAGTGATTAAAATTGATTCCGTCGATAAAAAGTCGCAGCTATCTTATTTTAGTACATTTGTAGTAGTAAAATAAGGTGACCAGCTTATCATGTCTATAAATATATATATATATATATATATATATACAACAATGTTGGGTTATTTACACCATATATAACACAAGAATGGATGGACCTATATTTAAAATCTTTGATTTGCTGGATTTGTCTCTGCCAAAAATAGCATAATAACTATTAAAACATCGAAAAAAAATACGAGAAAAAATAAATAATAAAATGTAATTATTTTGAAGATATGCTAATTGTATGAAAACTTAAGCGTCCCAACTTAATGCCTTAGCACACTGGCGCGCCTGCAAAGTCCACAAGTCTTTGTAGTCGACTGTACATTGCGATAACGTGCCATTTAAAATATCTCAGTTCGGTTCACTTCCGTCTCGTTCTCGAGGCCAGCGTGCTAAAGGCGTACAGTGCGATAGCTCTTAGTATTTGCTTCGGGTTTGTACTTGTCTCTCACTCGCTCTAATACGATCTTATTAAGAGAGAGTGAGAGAGAAGTACAAAGCCGAAGCATCTTCTAAGTGCTCACACACTTTACTTAAGTGAAACCAATAACAAAATGTTAATAGCCCCTCTACAAGATGGCCCATCATGGGCCAGTGTTAGAGACGGAGTAATGCGTAAGAATGAGATACAGAAATAAGAATAAAAATTAGGCCAACCTTGCACGGAATAAAAACAGTCATTTTTTTCATTTAAATCTTTGATGTAGACTGGAGAGTGTATTAAATTGTATCCCGCTAAAAGTTTACCCCCGATCATACGGTTTTTTTTAAGAATTTACGTTTATCAATTTAACTTAGTAAAAAAAATATAAACAATCAAATAAAAACAATATATCATGTTTGTAAGGAGTTTTTGTGGAAGAGATAAAGTTTTACCAGTAGCTTAAGAAATATATTAGTCGTCCGCGCTACATTTTTTTTTTTTAATTTTATAATTTGACATTGAGAAAAAATAATAACAGGACAAAAAATATGCTAAATGAATTTTCTAACTAATATTATAAATGAGAAAGTTTGCATGTTTGTTACTCAATCACGCTTCAACCAATGAACGGATCGGGTTGAAACTTGGCACACATGTAGGTTAGAGGCCCTGGAATAGGCCATAGGGTAGTTTTTTAACCCTGAAAATTTTAAAAGTTCCCGAGTAGATAACGATACTCGAAATCTACGCGGACGAAGTCGCGGGCCGAAGCTAGTAATTCATATGTCCAGCTATTATTTAGAAAATTAATCGCACTTTGCACTTCAAAAATATCAAAAAATGTCAAATATCGGTTCAGGGTTTTCTTTAACACAACTGCGCCCCTGTTCCAGGCGGCGTTACGGTATTGTTCTTAACTCGCCGCAATTACTGTCAAGAAAATAAGAGCTAACAAAACGTGTACGATACGATAAAACATCAAAAACGATATTGTTTTTACCGTGTTGATCTCAAAATTAGGTTAGGTGATGTTCAATAGTTTAATATAGTAAGTGTAGTATAGTATAGTATAGTTTAAAAAATATATATATATGTTTAGTTTTCTTGTAAATAAGTTAAACTTAGTAGTTTTATTTTCGCCTACCTACCTCACCACCTTAAACTTAGTTCACCTTTGTTACATTTTCGCCTAAACCGATATTTAAAAATTGGTATTTACACCGATATTTAAATATTAAAAGTATATAAGATAAGATAAGATAAGATAAGATTTTTATTTGTAAAAAGAAAACTTATAACAAGGTACAGGTTTCAACAGGGGTTCCCAAACGAGGCACAGCCTGTATCTTGGGCAATATATATTAATTTGCTTTATTCCAATTTGTATCTTGTTTGTAAGCGTATTAACAATCAGTGCATGGAAGACCGAGCTTCGCTCGGGTTCAAAACGGAATTCCCCGATGACAACTTGACAGATTGATTTTCGCCCCCGGAAATCCCTATCTTATTTCAAATTTAATCGAAATTAGTTGGAGCCGTTTCCGACATTCAGAGTATTTGCTCGTTTGATGGTATTATAAATAAATAAATAAATAAAATACATTTTCAATATTTTTGATTGAGATACAATTCAAAAACATCCAAAAATATTGTTTATTTTAATTTCCATGGACGAATTTGTTTAATGCTACAAAAATATATATAGGTTCTACCAATTCTTTACATATAGTAACTGAAGTTATCCTGTTAACTATTTTGTCTTAAATTTTATTCATAACAATGCCTTTTTTTTGCTTTGTTCTGGTCAGGGAATGTGTTTAATTTTTCGATATTATTTGGAGAGCAAGTTTAAATAAGTACATAATTCAAGAAAAAAAACGCTGTTTAGATTTAGATTTCTTGCAAGGTTCAAATCTAATAGAAACCCCAAAGTATTAAGTTTAAATACGTCCTACGCTGGCGCATGATGAGGCATCGTGTAGAGGGACAAATAACATTTTAAAACAATCGTAAATGACATAGTAAGATGCACACATAAATAAAAAAACATGCCATCTGTCGGAAAAAGCCTTTCCTAAAAGTAAATAAAAGGGCATTCAATAAAGATTTAAAATCACTAAGATATCTAGAAGATGGTTAAGCTATTAAGTTAGGTATTAAATCAGTTTACCTTGTAATTTACATTCCCTAAAGGGATCGCCTGAATAATTGTCAATGCATGTACAGATAGGTGTGTGATTTTTCATGATGCATCGCGCGTTTAGCCCACATGAACCTGGACATGGGTCTCTGCATTTTTGATTCATGCAAGCCTTATCGCTAGGACAATCCGAGTTAATGGTACACTCCGGGCGGCACTCTGGTGGAGCGCCGATGTAACTAGGTAAACAAGAACATGAGGGTATTCCACCTATGTCTCTACATTCGCTAAAAGGCCCACAGGGAGAAGGTAAACACGGATGTTGAGGTTTATCATACTCAACAGGGTTAATTATTAAAATGCAGCGGTTAAAGGGATCTCCAGTAAATCTATCCATACATGAACATATTGGACTGTGATTTATAACACGGCATAAGGCATTCTGTCCGCATTGCCCCTCGCAAGGATTGCTGCACTTTTGAGCTATACAAGCTTTGTTTGTCGGACATTCGGCACTGACAATGCATTCCGGCCTGCAACTAGGTGGGACTCCCTTATATCCAGGCGTACATGAGCAGACGGCTTGGTCGTTTATCACTTTACATGCGCTATTTGGACCACACGGTGATGGAGAACACGGATCTCTAGTTGGGTCCAACTCTGAAAAGGTTAAATTCATTAATAGAATACATTATTTAGATCATGGCGTATAGTTTTTTAAGCAAAGCCTGACTGTAACACAGCTAAGCGGTATGAAAATTTACCGGAAACCATATTGTTTCCCCAATCGGTACTTACGTAGGATAGTTATGCAGTTTTGATACGGGCTTCCTGTAAAGCCTTGAAGGCATGTACACATTGGTGTATGATTAATTGTCTGGCATTGAGCGTTCAGCCCGCAAGTGCCCGTACAAGGATCTTGACATTTGTTTTGCTGACATACTCTGTTAGACGGGCAGTCGGTGTTAACTGAACATTCCGGCCTGCATCCTTCGTAAGGGTTTCCAAAGTATCCAGGGAAACAACTACACGATGCTGCGTTGTTATGTTCTTTGCAAATAGAATTACTTCCGCATGGTGAGGGTGTACAGGGATGCTGAGTTGGCTCAGTATCGAATGCGATGTGACAGTTAACGAATGGATCACCTCTGTATCCCTGCGGGCAGACACAGTTTGGCGTGTGACTGACAACTCGACATTGCGCCATTGTGCCACAAGCTCCAACACATGGATCGGCACACTTATTGTTAATACACGCCAATTGATTAGAGCATTCGCTGTTGCTGGAGCATTCGGGGCGGCAGTTAGGTGGTGCTCCAACATATTCTGGTGTACAAGAACATGATGGCAAATCAGTTATAACTTGGCAAACTGAATACGGACCACAAGGTGACGGCGTACATGGATTAACTTGTGGAATTTCAACCGCTGCAAAAGAAAATACCGACAGATTTAGTTAGTTAGTTCTTGATTGTTGATTCATTAAGTATGAATCCTTTACATAAAGGTTAATGTAATGCTGTCTTGATTTTAGAAAAGCTTTATAAAACTTTACAATTACGTTGAGCAATTGTAGGTTTAAGTTACTCACGATTTTGTATGCATCTAGTGAACGGATTCCCTGTGAAATCATTGGGGCAGGAACAAATTGGACTATGGTTTACAACTTCACATTGAGCACCGATACCGCAAGCTCCGATGCATGGATTTATACACTTGTAGTTGTTGCAGGCTTTGTTCAATGAACATTCTGCGCTCGTCATGCACTCGGGCCTACATGTGGGTGGGTTTCCTGAATAGCCCGGTAAACATGAACATACTGCAACGTTTTTCACTTCTCGGCATTGGCTGTTAGGTCCACAAGGAGTTGGATTACACGGCGCGATGGGTGAGGTTGCTGCAAGTTTTCAAAAAGAAAATTACATACATGAGTGCATAAACTAAATTCTTAGTTGAAAAACAACTGGATCTGTCAATACATACCTTCAATTGTATTACAGTAAACAAATGAGTTGCCCGTGAATCCAGATGGACAGCTGCACATAGGCACATGATTTACAACTTCGCAAAGAGCGTTTTTGCCGCAGGTATCTGGGCATGGATTGACACATTTTTTATTTATGCATATTTGGTTTCTTAGGCAATCTGTACTCATTGTACATTCAGGTCGACAACCTAGGTAAGGGTCGCCGCGGTAATCGAAAAGACATTTACAATCTCCATTGTTACACTCAGTGTTAGGGCCACATGGGGACGGGTTGCATAAATCTGTTGGTGTAGAATCTGGAAAATACATTTTCTTATGTTAAAATGTAGGTTTTCATTACTTATAGTGGTAAAATGTTTTTAGAGTATTTTTATTAAGTATTTATTATCACAAACTAATTGCACGACAAACAGTACTTTATCATTTATTATAGTGTAAGTAAGCCATAAAATCGAAAATGTTTGATTAAATCGGAGAACAGGACGTTGCTCAAATTTTATTTAAAGGGTTATCTAATGAAGATTATGTATTCATTAGCAAAACGGCAAACGTTTACGCGACAGCCTCAATAAATTAGGATTTTCATAGTAAATAATAAATTACTTATTTTGCACACACGTTGTTACGCAATTGTCAGCGGTTTAATTACCTTGTTGTTTGAAAGTGCATGCGGCGAACGGGTCCCCTTGGTACCCCTCTATACAGGTACACATAGAAACGTGATTAATGACAGAGCATCGTGCATTTTGTCCACATGACCCGGGACACGGGTCCGTGCACTTTTCATTTATACACGCCAGAGAACTAACACAGTCCTGGTTTGTCACACATTCTGGTCGACAGTTGGGTGGGCTTCCAAGGTAGCCAGCTGAACATGAACAAGAGGCATGCCCTCTAATGTTACGACACATTGCGAATATGCCACAAGGCGATGGAATGCACGGATCTTTTTCTAGAAGCGACGGTTGGGGTACTAAAATAAGGAAAAAAAGTTAAAAGGCGTTCCAACTAATTGCGATGTCGTAAACATTAAAATTGAATGTAAAAGTACTTACTTGGCTTCGGGTAACATCTTGTGAATGGATCTCCTGTAAAACCTGATGTACAACTACAAATTGGATTATGATTGAATACTCGGCACTCTGCTCTTTGGCCACAAGGTCCGGGGCAAGGATTTATGCATTTTTGATTTATACACGACTTATCCACTGCACAATCAGAATTGAGTAAGCACTCTGGTTTGCAAGATGGAGGTTCACCAACGTAGTTGGGTAAACAACTGCACACAGCTTGGTCGTTCACTATGCGGCATTGACTGTTCGGCCCACACGGAGAGCAATCATTTGTAGGAAGTCCGTTTACAGCTAAAAGTAGAAATAATACAAAAATTATTTCAGTGTGAAAAAAGTGCTAAAAAATCTAAAAATGTAATATTTTGTTAAAATGGACTTACGGGGAATATTATTACATCTTCTAAAGGCATCTCCAGTGAAACCCGGAATACAATTGCAAGTTGGATAATGGTTAATCACATTACATTCTGCATTGATTCCACAGGTGCCAGGGCACGGATCTTGACACTTATTTCCAATGCAAGCCCTATTTCCTGGACAATCGGAATTTGAAATGCATTCTGGGTGACACCCTTCATATGGATTTCCAAAGTAACCCTCGTTACATGTACACGATCCCACGTTGTTCTGTTCCTTGCACAAAGCGTTAGAGCCGCAAGGTGATGGAGTACAGGGCGTAAGTATTTCAGAGTGAAGTTGCAATAAGCATCCGGTGAAGGGGTCACCAATGTAGCCTTGAGGGCAGACACACATAGCAGAATGGCTGACTACTCGACATTCAGCACTAGGTCCACATGCTCCAATGCATGGGTCTTTACATTTTCTATTGATACAAGCCAAATGAGAGCCGCATTCACTGTTGCTGATACATTCAGGTTTGCAATAAGGTGGTTGACCGTTAAAATCAGGCAAACAGGAACATGACGGACTTTCATTGATTTCTTTACAAACGGAATTCGGTCCGCATGGAGATGGTTCACAGAGATTGACAAAAACTGGCGTATCTATAACATAGTAAAAGTAATATTTAACATATTAGTGTTTTAGTTATTCGTCATCCATATTTTTATTATTAAACTATATTACTAAGAAACTTACTCGGTACCGGAGTACAATGTGCGAATGGGTCGCCAGTATAAGTCGGTGGGCACGTGCAGACAGGATTGTGATTTATAACTTTGCAAGTTGCTCTCAATCCGCATGCTCCTACGCAAGGATCAACACATTTTTGCCTCATACAGGCCCGGTTTTGTGAACACTCTGCGCTGATCACACACTCGGGCCGGCACGCTGGCGGAATGCCGATGAACGAAGGTAAGCAAGAACATACCGCTTGGTTATTTATTTCTCGACATTGACTATTTGGCCCACATACTGCTGAACTGCACGGATTTTCGTTTGATGGTGCTGTTGAAGTACATGATACAATAGATGAATAAACAGATAATTAATACAATCAGTTTTACACATATTCCTGTGTAAAAAAACAAGATCATAGATAGACAGTATTATATATAGTAATAAATTTTAAAACATGATTTAACCTATTACCCCCTCCTGATTCGAAAACGAAACACATCCAAAATAATTCTGGGCATATACAGTGTTAATCGTTTTCAAATAAGAAAGCATATAACAAAAGAACTAAAAACATAGTTCTGGGCGTGGGTTAATAGCAAAAAACATAATAATTTTTACTTAGAAATTTCGGTCGTGGTGCAATTAATCGTAGTTAGGGAGCGTGGGGGAATGGGAGCGGGCGGGTAATGGGAGCGGTGTCAATCTGGACTTTCCCAGTGCTCGTATTCATGCAAATGGCGCTCGGGTGTGTTCGGTAACGTTCGGCAACGGTTGCCTCCCGCGGGCATCCCCGCAGTGCCCCGCGATCAGTTGCACGAGACGAATGTGTGTTTTTCGCCTGGTGGTAATAAAAAATAATAAACTTCATCTTCCAAGGGAAGTGTTAAAATATATAGATATTGTTTTGTTCATACTCGAAATATATCACCATATCTATCTTATTTACGGTGCTGCTTCTCAAATTGCAACTGAGAGTCACGTGTTTTTATTACATTTTTAGTTTTGAATTGGTTGATATGCGGGTAATGAGAGCTTTATTACCATTTAGCATTTATTACCAAATGTTTACTTTGATTAATACTTATTTAACCAAGCATGGTAAAAAAACTTATTGAGACTGATTGTAACAAAGATAGGTAAGACTAGAAATATTTTATAGATATATTATGGCTCCCATTTGACATATGGGGCGTTTTGTAGCTCTGATTACCCGAAGTGGAGGGTAATGGGAGCGATGGACATGTTTTGGTTTTTGGTTGCTCATCATTGAGGGTGATTTTATTTTCCTATTTTGTCTGTGATTATAAGTAGCCAGATAAACAACACGTTCGTCAATAATTAAAACGATTTTTGATTACGTAAACTATGATTTTTATTACAAAATATCCTTACTAGGCTCCAATTCCCCCACGCTCCCCTACGAGCAAACTGGAGAAGGGTGGTGCTTATTTACGAAGCCTGCGAGTTTTTCGAACTACCCGCGCTTGGTTGCAGATTTAGATGTCATGATTGAGATTAAAATATCATCAATATTATAAATGGGAAAGTTTGGATATTTAGAGATTTGGATGTTTGCAACTCAATCACGCTTCCACCATTGAACGGTTACCTTACTATCGCCTAACAATACTACAAGCTAAATGATAATAATAATTAAAATACATTTACAATGTCAATGTGTTCTCATTTATCGTTAGAAATATCCGTGGATACTATGAGTGTTCGCAACACTCATAGTATCGATTCGATCGGTGGATATTCCGACAAAACAAAAATGAGATCATGTGCGGGGAAACCGAAAAACTGTAAAAACTTTATCTATAAACTTGCACGCTTAATAAATAAGTCCTTTTGCAGTCTGCTCGTGACCGTAACGTCGGAAAAATTGTAGTATGTCTTTACGGGATAAAGCCCCGTTATAAATTTATAAGAGTGTGGTTGAATGTAGTGAAAGTTTAAAACATACTAATCAGTAAGTAAACATACTTATAGACAAATAATCTACATCAACTGATGAACTACATTAAAACAAATTAAGGCCATTTCTTTGTTTCTCAGTTGTAATATGCGTATATATAGTAAATTTACCTCTTATTTGGTTGCACAATACGAATGCATTTCCACTGAAACCATTATTACAGCTACACATTGGAATATGGTTAACAACATTGCATATTGCATTTTGTCCACAAGCTCCAACGCAAGGGTCGACGCATTTTCTTTGAACGCAGGCTTTGGCTTGGTCACAGTCAGTGCTATAAACACATTCTGGACGACAGTTGACGTAAGGGTCACCATGAAATTCCGGTAAACATTGGCATTGACCGTTGACACACTCTGCATTTGAAGCGCAACGCACATTGGCGCATGAATTGCTGATAAGCGGTATATCTGAAATGAATAGTTAATAATATAACACTTAACTATTTAAGCTATAACGGTTATTATTCATGACATGATACGTATTTAAAAGTAAATGGAAATATAAATAGATATAATTTATTCAACGCATACCCACAGTTGGGTAAAAGATGACAAGCAGAACAAAACATTTAACATGGCGGATTATATTCATGGCGCATTGTATACAGATGTAGTGCATAATTGTTTTCCTTCGTATTTTCACGGAAACGTACGAACGCGTCTTGCTATTTCAGTCGGTCACAGTACAAAAAGTACTGAGGTTGACTGAAGTAGCATGACACGTTCGTACGTTTCCGTGAAAATACGAAGGAAAACAATTATGCACTACATCTGTACCTATAATCTGTACCTACTTAGTAATAAAACGGTTACCGTGCTTGTAATATTAAGCATTAAGAGGTTTTAAAATTTAATTGAGCTATATACAATATAGTACAAATGGCGGACTTAATACATCGTATACTTATTTTATCATTTTTAAAGTAGTCAAACGGTGCACTACTCGATTTCCGGCACATAGGATTCTGGAACTGAAATATTTACCTTCCTGATGTTTAAATTTACAACTCGTGAAAGGATCGCCAATATATCCCTCATCACATGTGCAGATGGGTATGTGATTTAAAACTTGACATGTTGCAAAAACGCCGCAAGATCCCGGACAAGGATCTTGACATCTTGAGTTCATACAAGCTCGATCACTTTGACAATCAGAATGGATTGAGCATTCAGGTCTGCAGTTTGGCGGACTGCCAATAAAATTGGCCATACACGAACAACTCGGTGAGCCTCGGAAGTTACGACATTCAGCATTAGGGCCGCAAGGCGATGGAGTGCAAGGGTCTTCATTAATAGTTGGTTGTGTATCGACTGAAATGTAAATTGGCTTTAGAAACTCGTTATTTATAAAAATAATTTAATTATTATAGGTACCTATTCGGTTACTTACATTGAACGAAAGAGCAAATAGTAAATGGATCTCCAGTGTACGATATTTTGCAGGAGCATATTGGACTGTGGTTTATTACTTTACAATTTGCGTTCAGACCGCATGGCTTCGGGCATGGGTTCTCGCATTTGTTGTTGACACACGCTTTATCATGAGGACACTCCGTACTTATTACACATTCAGGTCGGCAATTGGGCGGCGAGCCGATGTATTCAAGCATACAAGAACATACCGCTTGATTATTAACCGATTTACATTGACTATTTGGACCACAAGGGGACGGGTAGCAAACATCAATTTTAGTTGGAGGCGTATGCGGTTCTGAAATAATACCAACAAGTTGAAGATTTATTTATGCTTCATAATTATAATTATTTATTGATTCAACTTACACTTCTAACTTACCCTGATAAACGCAATATCTAAATGGATCCCCAGTATAGCTTTCTGTGCACGAGCACAGTGGGGAATGGTTCACCACTTGGCATTCTGCGTTAGCCCCGCAGCTGCCCGGGCATGGATCTGCGCATTTATTATTTAAGCATGCCTTGTTTAATGCACAGTCTGAATTGACTACGCATTCTGGCCGACAGCCTTCGTATGGGTTGCCGATATAACCAACCAAGCAAGAACATGAACCGGCTTTACTTTTTTCTTTGCATATCGCATTAATTCCACAAGGTGTTGGGGAACACGGTGTCGATGATTCTATTTGCAATGAAGCCTGCGAGCATGCAACGAATGGATCACCAGTGAACCCAAATGGACACACACAATTTGGTGAATGGCTGACTATTTTACACTCAGCGTTTGCACCGCAGGCATTAATGCATGGATTCATGCATTTATTATTTATGCACGACAAATGCAACGAACACTCTTCGCTGCTGATACATTCTGGCTTACAATATGGGGCCGTGCCTTGGAATCCTTCCAAACAGGTGCAAGATGGCGCTCCATTCGTTTCTCTACACAAAGAGTTTGGTCCACAGGGTGATGGTAAACATGGACTGACGGGCGCTGGCAATCGTTCAGCTAAAATCATTATTTATATTAAACTTGTTTCTGTTGCATAAACTTAATTAGTGGCTTTAAAGTGTTAATATGTAAAATGAAATATACCTTATATTTTTTTGATTTTTGAGATATTGGATAGTTGACATATATACCGCATTACATAGGACGTCACCATTTATTTCAGTTAGTAGCTACTTTAGATAAAAATCTCAAAAAATAGTAAGAATTAACCAGTTGCTCTAGAATAGTCCAGAACTGTTATTTTATTGTAAAGTAATTTTTGTCGCAAGGCAAACTTTGAATTGCGATTGCTAAAATAATACCTACTCAATACTTTATTGCAATCGAAATGTATCGGCAAAGAAGCAAAAAGTACAACAGTGGCGGTTAGGGTATAATAACACCTATTGTCGATCGATGTATTGATCGATTGTTGTTGGAGAACTCTTACGGCTTCTGTATAATAAGAAGAGCAATGTGGTAGTGCCCATGTGGCGTGGTTTCTAAAAATACTAATATTACATACCAAGAAGACGTACTATGTATGGTCAAGGAAATATATTCCCTTGACTACATTTCCTTGACTGTACCCAATAATGACCGATTTTCAGTAAAATTTTAGATTAGTGCTAATTAATTAATGCAAACACATTATTTATATTTCTCATATTTGAAAACGTTTACTAATAATAAGTAATTTACTTACGAAGTTTAGAGCATCGCGAGAAAGGATTTCCGGTATATGTCGAAGGGCATGAGCAGATGGGACTGTGGTTAACGACTTTGCATTCAGCATTCACTCCACAAGAACCTTGACAAGGATCCACACAACGCTGGTTAGAGCACGCTCTGCTGAGGGAACACTCCGCGCTAATGGTACATTCAGGACGACAAGTAGGAGGCGATCCTATATTATTTGGTGCACATGAACAAGTAGCTTGGCCGTTAATCTCTCTACAAAGGCTGTTAGGGCCGCACGGTGATGGTTGGCAGGGATTGGTAATAATGGGCTCTGAAAAAAAGAATTCATGAGCAATTAAGGTATACTGTATTTACGAGCGTGATACATACACCATGATAAGTCTTTTTTTTAAACTTACCTATAGGAGGAGAACATCCTATAAATGCATTTCCAGTCATACGCTCGGGGCAACTACACATCGGGATATGATTTACTACATTGCATATTGCGGTATTAGCGCAAGTGCCGGGGCAGGGGTCTTTGCATTTATTTTTTAGGCAAGCCAAATTGCGATCACAGTCCGAGCTCTGCACGCATTCAGGTCTACAACCGAAATGAGGGTCTCCGCGGAATTCAGCGATACAAGTACATTGTCCGTTGAAACACTCCGCGTTGGCACCACAGGGCGACGGGTTGCATGGGTCGTCCAGTACTGAAAAAATAATAATTAATGCTCTGCTGTTTTATTTATTGCATTGATTATCAAAGCCCGGATGACGAGAGCAAAAATGCACTTTTCCTTAATTAAATATCGACTATTCTATCGACATCCATAAGAAAAAACACAATGTCTCAGGTACCTAGGTGGAAGAAGTAGAAATGGAAAATTTATAACCACTATGAATTATTTAAGTCTGCCCTGATTACTACGGTAGATTTAGAACGGTCCTTTAGTTGGCTGAAATGGATTTTATCCCCAAGGCGAAGGAGTTTAAAATCGGAAAATGTAGAAAAAATGCTAATTTTAAATTACGAAAATTATATAAAATATAAATAAAATACAAACAGTTAATTTTAATTTTGTTTACAACTATACATATTATTTCTGACATCCAGTCTCCGTCCAGTACATCGTGGTTTTTTATCGACATCGACTTATATAAAATGTGTGTCCTCGCACTATTGAGACGTCAACACATAATTTCTCCCGTCATCCGGGGTTTGTTGATAATATAATGACATGTACTTTTTGTTACCTACGAATTTACGTTTATCTTACCTGTAGGCGGCATTGAATTACATTGGGTAAACGCATTTCCCGTAAACCCTTCATTGCATGTACAGACTGAAATGTGATGCGTGACTTGGCATATTGCGTTTATTCCACATGATCCGGGACACGGGTCTTTACATTTTTGGTCGATACACGCTAGATTACTGGGGCATTCCTCATTTATCGTACACGTTGGCCTGCAGTTGGGAGGACTGCCTTCAAAATTCGGTAGACATGAACAGGATGGAATGTTACCTAAATCTCTACACACAGAGTTGGGCCCACATGGTGATGGAGTGCATGGACTTTGTGCAAACGAGAATAACGGTGGAACTAAAAGAAAAAGATTAATTAATTAATTTTCGGACATCTAGATGAAAGTTACGGTTTATGTGATTTTATTATGATTGTGACATGGGGTTTAAAAAAAACTGCAAAAATTGTGTTATACAGGAAATAATATCATAAATGGAAATAAATACACTTTCATTGTTACTATTCGGACGTTACCTATTGTAAACAAACAGTCTGTGAGCACTTAGACGATGCTTCGGTTTTGTACTTCTCTCTCACTCGCTCTTAATAAGATCGTATGAGAGCGAGTGAGAGACAAGTACAAACTCGAAGCACCTTCTAAGAGCTATCGCACTGTATATTTCATGTTATTTATAAGTCATAAGTAGTCATAATAACATTGTAGGTAGTATACGCCTATGCTCTTATTAGGTATATCAGAAGAGCACTATACTCGAATATCTATTGGCTTTTGAATTATCGTATATTTATTTTTCATATTTACTTAGAAACAGATAGATATGTTGAAGAATAAGCAATACAAGAAAATTATAATAGTACTTAGGTATTATTGAATTTACCTGAGTTCAAGTAACACCTGGAAAAAGGATCACCCGTGTATTTGTTTTGACATGTGCATATCGGGCTATGGTTAATAACTCTGCATTCGGCATTTAGGCCACATGGTCCAGGACAAGGTGATTCACATTTCTGATTTCTACAGGTCTTATCTGAAGAGCATTCCGCGTTCACAATACACTCTGGCCTGCAGTTTGGTGGAATACCTTTATATTCAGGTAAACAAGAACAAACGCTTTGGCCATTTGATATACGACATTGACTATTAGGGCCACATGGGGAAGGTCGACATGGATCCAATGGTATTTCTGGTAACGCTGTAAAAAAATGTTACATAGATAGATATAAAATCATAAAATACACATCCTAACTTATTCATAACGAATGCTAATGATTAATGATAAACCATGATAAACCATGGCTGTCTAGTTAAATAGCGCATTGATAGTAAAAGTGTACTCACGGTGCTTAAAACACTGGCGGAATGGATCGCCTGTATAACCATCTGAACACGTACACATGGGTAGGTGATTCACCACTTGACAGAAAGCATTTGATGCGCATGTACCAGGACAAGGGTCAATACATTTATTTCTAGTGCAAGCCTTATTGCTCGGACAGTCTGTGCTTACTAAACATTCGGGACGACATTCTTCATATGGATTACCGAAGTATCCGTCGATGCAGACACAAGCTCCGGCACCTGACCTCTCTTTACACTCAGCGTTTGGACCGCATGGTGAGGGCGAGCAAGGTGATAATTGAACTAGTGTTAATGCATGTGAATGACACTCTATTGCCGCATCGCCTGTATAACTTTCTGGACATCTACATATGGCAGTATGACTTACAACTTGACATTCTGCATTTAATCCACAAACGTTTGCGCAAGGATTTTGACATTTTTTATTAATGCATGCCATTTGAGATGAACATTCACTATTGGCTATGCATTCCGGACGGCAGTTAGGAGGTGCTCCCATAAACTCCGGCATACATTGACAAGATGGAAGAGCGCCACCAGTTTGCTGACAAATTGAATTAGGGCCACACGGAGATGGCTGACAAGGATTGGCAGGCTGTGACGGCGGATCTTTTACTGTAAATAAAACAATAATAATTCAATACTTTACTTGATAGAACTTTAAATTTTAAACATTAATGCCAATTCGATCAATTTAATTCTAATTTGATCGTCCAAACGATTTAGAAAGAACTATACAAACCTATTGCTATACATCTTGTAAAAGCATCTCCTGTCAAGTATAACGGGCAGGAGCAGATTGGATTGTGGTTTATTACTTGACATAATGCCGCCACGCCGCAAGTTCCTTGGCAAGGGTTTATACATTTCAGGTTGCTGCACGCCTTGTCCAGCGGGCAGTCAGAGCTGGCAACACACTCAGGGCGGCAGGAAGGTGGCGCGCCGCGGTACCCATTTAAACATGAACACACCGCTTGATTATTGTATACCCTGCATTGACTGTTTGACCCGCACGGGGTCGGCTGACATGGGTGTCTGGGTACGTCCACTTAAATTATAATATTATATTATTAATTAATTAATTATATTATTGCACAACGTAATCATTCAAGTTTAAAACTATAAACCGACCTAATATTAAATTAAAAATATCATGTATTTTTTTTACTCACGTTTAATAGGATTGCATTGAATGAAAGCATTGCCCGTAGTTTTGGGAGGACATGTGCAGACGGCCATATGTGTAACTACCTCACAAAGGGCATTTCCTCCACATGTATTTGTACATGGGTTAATACACCGATTTCTGACACATGTTTTATCCATTGGACAATCTGAGCTCACGGTACATTCAGGTCGACATCCAAAGTAGGGGTCACCATTATAGTCCGGTATACAAGTGCACACTCCATTTGTGCAGATAGCATTTGAGCCACATGGAGATGGGTTACATGGGTCATGAAGCGTGACATCTGATAAAAAACGTTAAAACAGTATTTATATTAAACTTACTATTTTATAATTTTGATGTTTCTGTTAGTGACTATTTGGGGCTTTATGTTAGTTTTTATTGTTATTGAGTGAGTAATTTATTGTAGGATTTAGGTACCTGTCTTTTCTTTCGGAGAGCACCGGATAAAAGGATCGCCTGAGAAGTTATCGATACAAGTACAAAGGGCTAAATGAGTTTGCACTCTGCAAATTGCATTTATACCACAAGACCCGGGACACGGATCAACACATCTCTCGTTGATGCATGCTTTATCAGTAGGACAATCAGAATTGATGGCACATTCAGGGCGACAATTTGGAGGACTGCCAGAGTATCGGGGTAAACAAATACAAGAAGGCGAGCCACCAATATCGCGACACTCAGAAAATGGTCCACATGGTGAAGGCAGGCAAGGGTTACTTGGAACTGCCACGACGTCAAAAACTGAAACAGAGATAAGTTAAAATATGTTGTAATATTTTTATTCTCACAAAATATGATGTTATTTACTTTCACTTACTTGGTAGTTGGTAGCATCGACTGAATGGGTCACCAGTATACTGTGGCTGGCACGAACAAATTGGACTGTGATTGATGACTTTGCATTCTGTATTTATTCCACAAACATCTGTGCAAGGGTTTTTGCACTTCTGTTGTATGCAAGCTTGACGTTGGCTGCACTCAGCGCTAACAACACATTCTGGTCTACATGCAGGTGGCGTCCCCAAATACCCTGCATTACATGTACACACTGCCTGATTATTCACTACCTTACATGCACTATTTGGGCCACATGGTGATGGTACGCAGGGATCTCTCTGAACAACTGGAGTATCTGTAAAAAATAAGTACGTCAAATTTCCAAATGAGCGTTAGTAATTATTTTTATGAAATAAAGACGGTTACAACTGACAACTTCACTAACCTTGAATTTTCTCATAACATTTCTGATAGGGATTGCCAATAAAGTTATGAATACATTCACATTTAGGAGTATGGTCTACGACAAAACACTCTGCGTTTGTGCCACAAATGTTGTTGCATGGATTTTTGCATTTGTTCTGTATGCATGCCAAGTTGGTTGAACAATCGGAATTAACAACGCATTCAGGACGACACCCTTCATATGGATTTCCTAAATATTCGGGTAAGCAGATACAGGCACCTGCACCTCTTTGTTCTTTACAGACAGCATTTGGTCCGCATGGCGATGGTGAACATGGTGTTAGAGGAGTATCCTGAATCCTGCACGCTATAAAAGCGTCTCCAGTAAAACCTGCAGGACACATACACTGCGGAGCATGGCTGATGACTCTGCATTCGGCACCAGTACCACACGATCCGGGGCAGGGGTCAGTGCATTTGGTATTAATACACGCTAATTCAGTTGAACACTCAGAATTAGAGACACATTCAGGACGACAATTAGGAGGCGTGCCCTTGAAATCATCCTGGCAAGCGCATGATGGGGAACCACTTATTTCCTTACAAATAGAATTAGGGCCGCATGGCGAAGGTAAACAAGGATTTACAAACACTGGTGGTTCTTCATCTGAAAAGTAATGTTCAAAAATCATATTACCGGAACAAGTGGACCAACTTTAAGTTTCTAAAAACAAAAATCGATCTAATTAAGTACCTCGTAGGGACTCAAAAAGCAAATGTATGAAACATTCTGCCTTCAGATTTATTTAATAATTTCGGTTGGGTTAATGTTGGTGTACCTACTTACAAATATAATATAACTATCAGAGGCGTACCTTGTATGAAACACTTGGCAAATGGATTACCGCTTAAACCAGGTGGGCATGTGCAGATAGGGTTATGATTTATAACTTGACATTGCGCTGAAACTCCACATGCTCCTTTGCATGGGTCAATACACCGCTGACTGGAGCAAGCTTGGTTGAGGGTACATTCCGCGCTTGTAACACATTCCGGTCTACACGTGGGCGGCGCGCCTCGATATCCCAGAAGGCAAGAACAGATGGCTTGACCGTTGATTTGCCGGCATTGGCTGTTGGGACCACAAGGTGATGGGCTGCACGGGTTTGGTAAAGTGTGTTTTATAGGCCTGCACTCCATGAATGCATTTCCAGATAAACCTTGCGGGCAACTGCACATTGGTATATGATTATAAACATTGCATATTGCACCACGGCCGCAAGTGTTAACGCATGGATCCTCACATTTATTACTCACACACGCTCTGGTCTGTGGGCAATCGTTGCTTACTAAACATTCTGGACGACAACCGTAATATGGGTCACCTTGATAATCTGGTACGCATGTGCAGATGCCATTGTTGCATTCTGCATTTGCTCCGCAGGGCGATGGGTTACATGGTGTTGTTTCTAGTGTAATGTCTGTAAAATAAATAATAACATTTTTAATGATATATATTTTCATAAATACTCTTAGTTCTCAACTGAGAAGATTAAATGCATATAATATACCGTCATCCTCAGGCATTGGTTGGCATTGCGTAAATGGATCACCGGAGTAGTGTTCGAAACAGCTACACTGAGCAACGTGATTATAAACAGTACATTCCGCGTTCAAGCCACAAGCTCCAGGGCATGGATCACGACACTTTTCATTAATACAAGCTTGGCTACTAGAACACTCTGAATTTATTGTGCATTCAGGTCTACAATTTGGTGGGTTTCCTATGTAGTTAGGTTGGCAGGCGCAAGATGGGGCGCCGCCAATATTTCGGCACTCTGCGTAGAGACCACAAGGCGATGATAAACACGGGTCAGGGTTTGCTACATCCGATGGTGGTTGTGTAACTGAAATAAACAAATAAATTTGGTGTGAAGACAACTAGAGTCAAAAATCCAAGACCACTACCATAGGTTCCCTTTAAGTTTACTGAAACTTTGCTCAGAGTTAGGACAGAGAATTAAAGATCAATTACATAAACTCCTGTGTGCAATAAAGTCGCTCTTACACTTACCTTTCCATGGGTAGCACCTCGTAAAGGGATTTCCAGTCAACCCTTGCTTACATACGCATATAGGACTGTGATTGATCACATTACAATCAGCATTGTCACCGCAAGAAGTAACACATGGATTGGAGCATTTTTGATTTTCACACGCCAAATTCGATGGGCACTCTGAGCTCACGACACATTCAGGCCTACAATTTGGCGGCGCTCCCATAAAGTTTGGTAAACAAGAGCACACTGCCTGTCCCGAAATTTCCTTGCATTGACTGTTCGCTCCGCACGGTGAAGGATTGCAAGGATTTATATCTGCTATTGCTGTAAAAAAGAAACATATTTAAATGTGTATGTATACTTCGTTTACACAAAATTATCATTAATATAAGAACGTTGTCGCAGTCAAAAGCTAGTGTAAAAGAAAACCACCAAATAAATCTATATTCGAATACATACATAATAATACATATACTTACGTTCTTGCGTGATGGTGCAATAAGAAAATGGATTGCCACTGTAGCCTTGTGGGCAAGTACAGATCGGCACGTGATTAACTACTTGACATAGACTATTCTGGCCGCATGTTCCCGGACAGGGGTCTGTACATTTCATTCTAGAGCAAGCTTTGTTTAGTGGGCAATCCGAATTTACTACGCACTCTGGGCGACACCCTTCATATGGATTTCCGGAATATCCTTCTAAGCATTGGCAAGCCCCTACATTGTTCTGTTCTCTGCAATGGGCGTTAGGTCCGCATGGACTTGGGCTGCATGGAGTTAAAATTTCTTGATTCTCCGGGAGTGGTTGTGGACTACAATGTGAAAATGGATCCCCAATATAACCCACTTGACAAATGCACATAGGTGCATGGCTCACAGCCCTGCATTCTGCATTCAATCCGCATGCACCAATACAAGGGTCAACACATTTTTGATTTTGACAAGCAAGATTGTAGTTGCATTCGCTATTACTGATACATTCTGGTCGGCAATTTGGAGGAGTTCCTTTGTACTGTGGTAAGCAAGCACATATATAACTGTTTGCATTTATTTTACAAATTGAATGTGGTCCGCAAGGTGATGGTTCACATGGGTTAACTTCCACTTCAGTTGCAACTGTAAATAAACGTACATAATTAAGAAAATAATACATTAGTTTATAATCTAGTTCAAATAAGAATTTAAAGCAAGTAAAGTTTTATATTTGATAGAAATGCAGACAATATATTTTAATACAAATATTGTATTGTTGTATTCGTTTTGTTAATATGTATGAAATATTTTAGAGATCTACCTATACAGTGGAGCAAATTTTACTATAGAGCACAATAACGGATATTGTTTTGTTTGAAACCAGGGTCATTTTATTCTACCACCAAAATGCCTATTTACTGTACGAAAATGTGTTCCGAATCTACAGACTTACGTTCCATACATTATTTCATAAATATACTTAACCTATGGTATTTGATGGCTATACAAACGTCAACGTCAATTGATATCGATTTGCTATGGAATTATAATGGGAAATACGAACACGGGGAGCTAATACCAATTCTCATAGGTTCACACATTTTCTCGATGACGATACGTAAACGTTACTGAGCCGATAGAAGGGAAAAGATCATGCTCGGGGTACTGGGGAGTGTTTTTACTTATTTCAATGTTTAATACTTACGGCGAATAGTACATCTTATGAATGGATCGCCTTCGAATTGCGGTGGGCATGTACATATGGGACTGTGATTTACAAGGTCACAGACAGCGGCAATGCCACAAGCTCCGACGCATGGGTTAATACATTTCTGATTATTGCAAGCTTCCCTTAATGAGCAGTCTGAGCTTACTACACATTCAGGTCTACAAGTTGGTGGGGTTCCTCGGAAACCAGGTACACAAGAGCATACTGATTGACCGTTCGATTGACGACATTGGCTGTTAGGCCCACATGGAGACGGATTACATGGGGTCGTAGTGGATACTGTAATAAATTATTATTTATATACATATTATACATAAACATAGGCCACTTTCACAAGTACAATTTAAGAGTTTTACCTAATGATGGTCTACATTCCACAAATGCGTTGCCGGATTGTCCCATAGGACACGTGCACATAGGTATATGGTTGAAGACTTCGCAAACAGCATTCAAACCACAAGTACCAACACAGGGATCAACGCATTTGTTTCGCTGACATCCTTTATCATGGGGACAATCCGTATTATAAACACATTCTGGCCTACAACCAAGGTTTGCATCACCATGATAACCAGATATACACGTGCAAAATCCGTTGTTGCATACCGTATTGGGGCCGCATGGACTAGGTTCACATGGATTAAATGGAGCAGCAGAAGTCTCATCTGAAATAGAAAATTGTGTTACGAATCACGTAATATAGGTATTTATAAACAAGCATTATTAAATAAATGTGATCACGCAATACCTTGAAATGGTTTTGATATACATTGCTTGAAAGGATCACCAGTAAATCCATCGGGGCACAAGCATACTGGCACATGATTGTTCACAAAGCAATCTGCATAGAGCCCACATGAGCCATCGCACGGATTGCGACATTTTTCTGTTACGCAAGCTTGGTCACTAGGGCAATCAGAATGAACAATGCATTCCGGTTTACAGAAAGGCGGCGATCCCGTGTAAGAACGCAAACAAGAGCATGACGCTAAGCCCCCGATATTGCGACACTCAGCGTAAAGACCGCAAGGTGAAGGTAGACACGGGTCTGATGGAGTAGGTATACTCGGTAAGTGGTCTGAAATAAGTTTTATTAAGAGGCTTAGAATCCGTAAACATGATTATTTTAAATGAACGACCGAGAAAAAACGGAACGTGTTAAATTTCTTTACATTGAAAGCAAAGATAGAGGTACTTACAAATAACGGCTAAGCACATCGTGAATGGATTTCCTGAATATCCAGGACGACAAGAACATACCGGACTGTGATTTATGACTTTACATTCGGTGTTTTGTCCACACGGTCTCGGACAAGGATTGGCACATCTCTGATTAACGCAAGCTCTATTTGTCTTGCATTCTGAATTGATTACGCATTCGGGTCTGCAATTCGGTGGATTTCCAATGTAATTAGACATACAAGAGCAAACAGGCTGTCCATTAACTTCCTTGCAGACTGCATTGGAACCGCAAGGTGATGGGTTGCATGTATTTATTACCATAACATCACGATCTGTAACACGTTATAACTGGTAATACCTACACATTACGTCTTATTCGACCAACCGAAGTGAAGTCTTTGAGTCGATAGAGTGGCTAATTATATGCTTGTTGGACGATAGCGGTATCGTTGATCCGATCTTTATAAAATTTTATTTAAAATATCTACTTGAGGTATACTTTAAAAAAATAAGCTCGATGATGAGCAGGATCGGTTAGGAGGGGTTGCGGAGTTAGGGGAGAAATTATGAGGTCTAGTTGTAGGTATTTGTGACACCCATGAAAAGCAATATGTACGAGTATATACCTAGTGGGAAGAGCACATTCCACCTAAATTAATTAATTTATACAAGGACGACTACAAATTGTCATACCTACTAAGGATTGTTACATAAAGGTTTCACTGAATGCTTACCAGTTATTGATGAACACATTAATAACGGATTCCCAGCAAAGCCTGTATTGCAATTGCATATTGGTTGGTGATTTGCCACATAACAGTTTGCGTTGTACCCACACACTCCTGGACACGGGTTTGTACATTTGTTTTTAAAACAGGCAGCCGTCAGTGGACAGTCAGAGTCGACAATGCATTCGGGTCTGCAACCTTGATATGGGTCTCCCATATAGTCAAGCAGACATGTACACGACCCTGCATTTCCTTGCACCTTACACTCTGCATTCGCACCGCAGGGTGAAGGTTCACAAGGATTAAGGTATTCATTCAAAGATGGAGCTGAAATATGTTTAAATTTATGAATTGACTTACCAACAAATAGCCAGACACCGTAGAAGCACTTCCTCGGTCAGAAGCGTTAGTCGAAGCTTGCTGGGCTCGGCGACGTTTAGTGTTCTCCACTGTCCGGCGACGGCATCACTATCTCTAGCGGCACCATCGGAAAGCGGCCGTCGTGACAACGGCCAAGCTTACTGTAAGTGCTAGGTTATCTCCGCGTGCTCCGGTCTTAAGCAAAGGCATTAATATCCTATACATATAGTTAAATCAAAATGTTACTACCCTTCGAAAGCTTTTTCGTAATCAATTGATTAACGAAACTGTCCTGTCTTCGTGATCCTGCTTTAATGATGATTTAAAAGCACATATTATATAGTAACGGCATCGATGAAATCACTCCCAAACTAAGCAATGGGCATGGTCATCACACAATTCTAGAGTAAAATCAACTATACCGAACTACATCCTTTAACATTAGTACCTAGACCGTGTGAGGCGTGACAATTTACTAACCACTTAAATAAGCACATTTTCCAAGCATGAATTATCACGCTTAGCAAAGCAGAGGGTTACATGCATTTTGCATTTAAACGTTTAATACTGCGAAACAGTTAACTTCACCACGAAAATTCAATTTAATAAGTAAATTATAGGTACCTTATATTTGAATACAAATGGATTTTTACACATATTTAATGTTTGGTAAGTTCGAGTTTACTGCGTATTGACAAACTTTATGTGACTTGATATTTATAGAAAATAACTTGATTCCATCTGAGGTCTTGTAACGCAGTAGTACAAATCGAAGGTTTTTGTGTACCAGTGTAGTGTCTATGCCTTTCCAGTGGTCTATACTATTTGTACAGGTAGACAAAAAAACGTAGCGTTCATTTATTAGGGCACGTAGCTTTAATATCTTACCTCTGGGCGGTGTGCAACCCTGGAATGGGTCGCCTTCCAGGCCGGGTTCGCAAGCGCAAGAAGCACGGTGGTCAACTACCGAGCATTGAGCACGCGGACCGCACGCTTGTGCACACGGGTCTTTGCATCGTCTTCCAATGCAAGCTAGAGCGGCCGGGCATTCGGCGCTTATTGTACACTCGGGACGACAATTAGGAGGAGTTCCTATGAATCCGGGTTGACAACTACACGCGGGAGTCTCTCCTGAGTTTATGCATAACGAGTTCGGCCCACAGGGTGATGGCTGGCATGGATCCAACGGCGGCATGGGATTGACTAAATAAAACACGATAAAGTTAAAATTTAGGCTTAATTTAAAACAATACTGACGTACGTACATTATAGTCGTCAATAGGCAAAAAGCAATAGAAGTACCTGGTATAGCATAGCAATATGCGAACGGATCACCAGTGAAACCGTCATTGCAGGTGCATATAGGTGAGTGCGCCACGACTTGGCAACGAGCGCCGCGGCCACACGCACCCTCGCAAGGGTCGCGGCATCGGTGGTCGACGCACGCCAGCTGCAGCTTGCACTCGGCGCTGACGAGGCACTCCGGCCGGCAGGCAGGCGGGGAGCCCACGTGCCCGGCGCGGCAAGAACACGCGGCGGCGCCATTTGCGCTTACTGTGCATTCGCTGTATGGGCCACACGGTGAAGGCGAACAAGCGGACCGTGGAGGTTCTGAGAATAGACGTAGGTATAAACTTTGTAAATTATTTCTTTTCAATTTATGTGCAACACATTTAAGTAAAGATTATTTCTGTGAAACGCAAGTGTACAACTAAGGCTCAAATATTGATATCTTCATGCAAATGATGATAAAGAAATTCGTTCTTTTTAATATTAAACTAATTTATAATAGCGATGTTCTATACGGAAAAAAAGTTACCTGATTGTTTAGTTTCGGAGCAATATGAAAATGGATCCCCAGAGGTACCGGGTGGGCAAGAGCAAGAAGGAATGTGATTGTTTATGGAGCAAACGGCGCCCGTCCCGCAGGCACCGGGACATGGGTCTACACATTTCCCTCCCTGACAGGTACGCGTAGGCGAACATTCTCCATTAGTACTACATTCCAAACGACATCCTACATATGGATCTCCGAAGTATCCGGAGAAGCAAGTACAGGTGCCTGCATTACAAATTGCATTGCTACCACAAGGGGATGGATTGCAGAGGTCCGGTGCGGGTGTGGGATTAACTGCAAAATTAAAGTAAATTTATAAGTAATCGACTAAATGCATTTAGGTTGACGTGATTTAATATATGTATAAAATATTATTTGTCATTCATAGTGGAGTGCCGTAAAGCGTAAAAAATGTAAAGTCAGTAGCTTAATTACCATTATTAAATTTATTTAATATATTGTTAAAAACACATTTCAAAAGACTGGCCCTGAATTCCGAGGTATAAATCTTGCGGCGCCCCATTATGTGTAAAAATATGTATACAATTTACCTTGAGAAAGGTCGGATAGTACCAATCCGCCTATACCTATAACTATTAGGTATATAAAAAGGATCAAAAAATTCAATTGTAGGCCAGATCATTTAGTCAGGTCTTAAATTGAGCCAGGAAATTGCAAAAGTATTTTTCAAAAAATCGAAATAATGTATTTGAGGCACTTTAAAATTTTACCACAGCAATGTTGGCAACTAAAAAAAATATACTCATAAATATTTTCTTTTCCAGTAAGATTTTCACTGGGGGATTTTATCTGCCTGAAGGCCTAGCCAACATGCATTTACGCTAACTATTCGTATATACTAGCGTTTCTATTCGTTCCGTTTTGTAACCCTTTGAACTTGGAGGGAAAGTACCTACCCTAAACTTTTAAGAATTTTAGGTACTCAAGGGAAACATTCCTTTATTTTTAGAAATAAGAATAACTGCATTCACAGATTTAGAAGAATTGCTTTCCTGAAACCGAAATCATTACTAGCGCTGCCATATTGCCATATCAGCCGAACCAATCACTTTTATTGATGTTTCCTAATTATTATTTCTTTTAAAGCTCCTATCATGGTAATTAATAATAATAAAAAACCATGATAATACCAATGTCTTAATACTTACAAGATAACTACTATGGCAACGCTCAATATATAACTGTTTTCACGCTTCGGTTGCGGTATAGGCGATATTCTGATACCGTCAACCTTAGAATAATAACACATAGAAACCTAGTCCGCGCACCAAAACCGTCAGACTTAAACTACACCATTCTGGTGTACTCGGCGATCGCCGCCTGTCAGTCGCAATCACGTCACACAGCGTCAACAGCTCCCGGATTTTTATTGATTATGACGATTTGTATTGTTAATGGGTGCCACAACACTTCAGAACAAGAAAATAAACACTATAAAATAACATTCCACGTGTAAGTAATATGTTTTGACTTGTTGTTTTACGTAAAACATTCACTAAAATATTAAAATATTTACTGACGATATTACATGAAAATGTTGCCATTATAACAAAAAAAATCCCCCTAAATTGTTATAGTAAGTACTTGTTCTATTTTGTGATATTCTGTGATACGAATTGAATTACTTGTTTTTCTCGTTCAAGATTTCCTTCTAATCCGATTATTGCCGCACGTTGGATTGAAAAAATTTGGCTAAATCGAAATGAAAGCTGGTGGAAGCCGTCTAGGAGGACAAAAATATGTTCTGTACATTTTAATGACACAGACAAATATCTTACTAAAGGTGGCTTGTGCAGACTACGTCGGGACGTGGTTCCTACTAAGGTGATTGCGAGTATATACTGGGTGTCCCTGGATAAATTGAATTTTAGTCCGCCAAAAAACCACCGGCCAAAAAAGTACCTTAGAACATTTAAACTACCTACTTAAAATATGATATTTTATGCGAATTAGAAAGAGACAAAACATTTTCTTATTACATAAGTGTTAATAAACATTTGTATTATTACTAAGTAACTACTAAAAATGATCGAATTTAACAAAAATGATTATATGAAAAAATCCCCTAGTTTAGGGGGAAATGTAATCCGCTAGCAACATTATTTGTTTACTTGTGTGCGTGTTGTCGTGTGTTAGTACGCGTTGATTACGCCCACATGAATCCATTTTGTGCGACACTTTTGACGGGTTGGCTGTAGGAAACTATCATTCTATGTGTTATTATTCTAAGCCGTCAACGATGTCAATAAGAGCGATTTATAGTACGAGTGTAGAAAGAGATATAGGTTGACTTTGTTCCACTTACCAAATTCCGAACATTGTATAAACGGATCCCCAGAGAAACCAGTTGGACAGCTGCATATAGGTATATGGTCATGGACTCTGCATTCAGCTCTAAATCCACAGGAGCCTTCACAGGGATTCGTGCATTTTTCAGCGATGCAGGACTGGTGGGAGGGGCAATCAGTATTTACTAAACATTCCGGCCGGCAATTAGGTGGACTTCCTATGTACCCTTGGATACACGAGCACGACGGGTTGTCATTGATTGCACGACATTCGCTGTATGGACCGCACGGATTTGGTTGACATGGTTGTACTGGTACTGGTTTATAGGGTTCATCAGGAACACTTAATTCTACACATCTGATGAATGCATCGCCACTAGTTCTTGCTGGACAGCTGCATAATGGGCTATGATTGATTACCTGGCAATGTGCTCCTATACCACAAGTGCCGCGGCAAGGATCGGAGCACTTTAATTTATGACAAGCTTTATCTGATGGGCATTCATTACTAACTGTGCATTCTGGTCGACAATCTGGTGGTGCGCCTTTATAATCAGGAAAACACTCACAAGATGCGAGGTTACCGTTTTCTTTGCAAATACTGTTTGGACCGCATGGTGACGGTTGGCACGGTCTAATGGGCCCAATTTCACTTTTCGCACACTGATCGAACGGATCTCCAGCGAATCCTTTAACACACGCACATGAGGGAACATGATTAATAACAGTGCACTCGGCGTTAGACCCACAAATACCTGGGCATGGGTCTGCGCATTTATTTCTTATGCAAGCCTTATCAGCAGTGCAATCGGAACTCAAAACACATTCAGGTCGACAACCTTCATATGGATTGCCATGATAGCCTTCTAGACATGAACAAGCTCCAGCACCATCGCGTTGCGTGCATATTGCGTTAGCCCCGCACGGCGAGGGATCGCAGGGCTGTGGGTCGTTTTCTGTAATCATTATTAAAGTTAAAAGTTATATTCGTGTGAGTAAAGCTTAAGGGACTGGTCCCACCGCCGACGATGAGCACGAAGCGAGTACAGCCAGCGATTATCTATTAATATTTGTGTCTTTTCTTGACACGGGATCTTTATTTTTTGTTTCGACATACTAGTGAAAAGAATTCTCGCTGGCAGTGTGAACAGCCAGCGATCAACTATGAATATACGTGTCTCTTTTACTGACAGGGGATCTTAATATTTTTTTCGTTTCTTGGGCGAGAAAATATCGCTTCGTCGCCCGTGGTGGGATCAGTGCCTAAAGCTATAAATACTTTATACGATTTTTTTCTTACTGGAAGAAATAGTGTCGGTATTATTATTTACCTTTTTCGGGCACACATTGCAAGAACGGATTGCCAGTATATTTTTCTTTACAACTGCATGAAACAGTGTGGCCCACAACATTACATTCTGCATTGACGCCGCATGATCCAGGACAAGGATCTAAGCATTTGTTTTGGACACAGGCTTGATTCGAAGGACAATCTGGATTGATGATGCATTCAGGTCTACAATTCGGTGCCTGTCCTATATAATTGTCAATGCATCTGCAGTTTGCTTTGCCATTTCTATCCGTACATAAGGAATTGGGACCACACGGAGTTGGATTACACACATCGTCCGAAGCGGGTGGTGGTATAGAAATTTCGTAGCACCCCTTAAATGGATCTCCAGTTTGGCCGGGGTTGCAGCTACATATAGGACTGTGATTAATTACCTCGCATCTGGCAGAAAGACCACATGCATTTATGCAAGGGTTAATACATTTTTGGTTGACACATGCTTTAGTAGAGGCGCACTCAGAGCTTATTACACATTCTGGTCTGCATGTCGGTGGAGATCCTTGAAACCCTTCAAGGCATGCACAGACAGCTGTATTGTCTACATTTCTGCAGTTACTATTCGGACCACACGGTGATGGATGACACGGGTCTTTAAAAAAGTCCTTAGGAATTGGTCGGCATTGGGTGAAAGGATTTCCTGTAAAGTCAGCAATACATGAACATGATGGGATATGATTTATGACGTCACACTTGGCATTTTGACCACAAACACCAGGGCACGGGTCGCGACACTTATTTCTGAAGCAGGCCTTATCCCGAGGACATTCTTGACTTCCTGTACATTCTGGTCTACATGATTCATATGGATTTCCACCGTATTCGGGTAAACATGTGCAAAAACCATTATTGCACTGAGCGTTTGGTCCACAAGGTGACGGATTGCACGAATCAATAGGTGACTGAGTAGTGGGTTCTGCAAAAATAGGGTGGATTTAGTTAACAAATTAAAATTAACCACGGCATGTACACTTCACATAAATTTGGGAAATTTAAGAACAGAAAGGCCCCCTTTTCTTCGTCACTATTGCATAGATATTATTTTTACTGTCGCCTAGATATTATTATTTAATTTCATTATAGTGCGTTCTGTAAGTTGGAACATCCTTTTTTTTAAGCTAACAGAACGGAACATTGCATTTTCTTTAAGCCGGGGACCTTCCGCTTATTCTCCAATAGTAAATATGAACTAGGTATTTTAGGAATGTGAATACCTTCGATAATGGGGAAGCATCTCGAAAATGGATCGCCTGTAAGTCTATCGTTGCATACACAGACTGCTACATGATTTAAAACGTGGCAATTAGCATCTATCCCACACGATCCCGGACAAGGATCTTCACATTTTTGGCGTACGCATGCCAATTCAGCTGGGCACTCCGAATTTATAGTGCATTCTGGGCGACAATATGGTGGAGACCCAACGTAACCTGGTGAGCATGAACATGCAGGTCCACTGGCCAACAACTGACAGCGTGAATGAGGCCCGCAAGGCGAAGGTGTGCAAGAGGGTGGACGTTCTGTTGTCACCGGGATTTCTAAAACAAAATAACATTATACAGCGTAACTATTATATTAAATATTCATTTGAAAATAACCGCCTTTACAAACAACTGCCATGTCTTTATTCCAGGCGGTGAAAACAAATAGTCTTTAATCTTATAAGGTTTTTTTTTTCTTTGTCCCGCGGCGACTTGAACAGCTACTACCGCGGGAATATGGCGTTTCCACAATGAAGTAATTTTGCCAGTGTCAAGTATATATAAGTATAAATCAATATAGCAATAAAGCACAATCCAATCTTCTCTAGGAAGATTGGTGGCAACGTTGTACGGTGATATGTAGGACAGAGGCCAAGATAGTTTTAACCTCTGTACCACTGCGAGTCCACTTGAAACGGGAAGTAAGATGCCAGGATACACGAAATAAGTCAGTCTTTTATCACTGTGCAACAAAGGCATTGAAAGTACACATCACTAACAAAAAAGAACTTTGAACACCTAAATACACAAAAATAAAAAATAAATCAAATTACACATCCGCCATCTTTCGACGTTGCAAATGGCCTCCCTTTTATGTTTTTAACTCCGTGGCCTTTACTGTCAAAATACTGTCTAAATAAGAGCTATCAAAACGTTGACAATACGATAACAGGTTAAAGACGATATTATGGTTTTGACCGCCTAGAATCCCGGCCCGGTACGAGAAATTTTTGTACGTCATTAGAGCAAGATGCTAAAATGGTAGAAATAATAGATAAAACCACATTTCAAATTTATGATACTTACGATAACATTGAGTGAATGGATCGCCAGTCATCCCAGCCGCACATGTACATATAGGATTATGATTTTTAACTTGACATTGAGCTCTCAAACCACAAGTATTAGGGCAGGGGTCATCACATTTTTGGTTGATACAGGCTTTAGAAGTATCACATTCGCTGTTAACCACGCACTCAGGTCTGCATGATGGAGGTGATCCGACGTAGCTCGGGAGACAAGAGCAAACTGCTTGCATGTTGGCTTGCCTACACTGACTGTTTGGTCCACATGGTGAAGGCTCGCATGGGTTAAGCGTTGGAGTCGCTGTAACAATAAGTACAGGGTCAACAAAAAAAAAGATAAACTATCTATTTTAGATAGTATCAGTAGGTGTAATTATTTGAATTCCGTGTCAATCAAGAACCAATGAAGATTTTGTCTATTTTATTTTATTAGTACGGTCATGGAAGTTAATTTGCTACCCATTTCAAAGAAAATCTGCTTGAAGATCTCATTGTCATGCCCGTCATTTGTAATTTATAGGAAACTCAACCTTATTGCTGTAGAATGTCAGATTGACTTTGGAACTAAGGTGGGTAACAAATTTAATTCCTTGACTGTACCTATCTAATTGTAGGTTTGTAGGAGGTGGGGAGAAGTGACTTGATAAAATATTCAATATATCCTAAACTTACATTTCCCGATTTAGATGACAAATCGAATAATAGATAACACATACTGTTTTTTAAGAGCTATCCAAATATAAATATCTTACACGATGTTATAAGACAAATACGTATAACATATTGCTTCACATGTACGGGAGTTGGGTATACATATTTCTTTTACTTTACGTATATGTGTACAGCATTGTGATTTTGATAGTTTCCAAGAAATAGTGAGTGTGATGTTTATCATCTACATAAATGAGTATTCAATTATACATAAATCAGTGTCAGTAACAATAATACACAGAAACCTATAATTTCATATGGGCAGTGCTTATCTACAAAACAAAATGTTTAATACTTACGATCAAATGGCAACTCTTTGCACTGATAGAATGGATCACCAGTATATCCTTTTGGACAGGTACAAACTGGCACATGGTTTTCAACTGAACACTGAGCCATCTGGCCGCAAGTTCCTGGGCAGGGATCTATGCACTTAAAACGAGTGCAAGCCAACTGTGGTGCACAATGATCGTTGGATTCGCACTCTCGCCGGCAGCCCTGTGTGCTGTAGGGGTCACCATCGTAGCCTGCCGAGCAAACACAAGCACCAGCCCCGTTGCGTTCGCGGCATTCTGCATTTGGCCCACATGGGGATGGTGTACATGGGCTCGATGTTGGTGTCATTTCCGTCGCTAAAATGTATTACAAAGTCAATTAAATACTGTTGCTATTAAACATTAATAATTGCTTTTGATATTACTGTATACTCACAAGAAAAAACAATTTGTCTACAGTTACTAGATGCATCCTCAGTAAAGCCTTGTTGACAACTGCATATTGGCCTGTGATTAACAGTCATACATATAGCATTTAAACCACAGGCGCCCTGGCAGGGGTCTTTACATCGTTCATTTACGCAAGCTGTATTGCTAGGACATTCGGCATCAATTGTACATTCCGGCCTGCAATTTGGTACTCTTCCAATGTAATTAGGCATACAGGAACAAGCAGCTTGATCGCCTATTACACGACAGTCCGAGTTCGCTCCACAGGGTGACGGTTCACATGGGTTCACAGGTATTTTCACTTCTGGAATAAGGCAAGACGATAAAAAAAGATACTCTTTTATGAGCGACTTGAAAATTTATACCTTGTTGGTTACATTTTACTCACTTTCTTCTGGGTGGCATTTCGAAAATGGATCGCCAGTGAATCCAGGTGTGCAGCTACAAATAGGATTATGAGTAACGACTTGACAACGGGCATTGAATCCACAAGCATTAGGGCATGGATCTATGCATTTTTTGTTCACACATGCTTTGTCTTGCGGGCACTCAGAGCTAACGATACATTCGGGACGACAAGTAGGAGGAGTGCCGATATAGCCACTCTCGCAGGTGCAAACGCTGTGACCATTGACTTCGCGACATAAACTATTAGGTCCGCATGGCGACGGTTGACATGGTTTTATTGGAGATGGTACCTCTCGCCCTGGAAGTTCTGTAAATAAATAAATAATTTAAATTTATCTATAACTTCCGTCTGTCATGTTATCACATAGACAAAAAAAAACAAAAAAAAAAGCAACTTGCTCTTCAATATGGTCTTGTTGAGTCTGAAGTGCCGTACTATAAGTACACACCGGCGCCAGTACTAGAAAATAGTCGTGCTACGCTCTATTGGGATCGATCTGTCATCAAGGACAGGATTATTGTCGCCAATAAGCCTGATATCGTGTTGACAGATCGATCTCAACGCCGGGTAGTGCTCGTCGACGTCACCATCCCGCATGACGAGAACTTTGTGAAGGCCGAGAAGGAGCTGCTGAGCTTAAGCAAGTACCTTGACTTGGCTCATGAGGTGACCGCCATTTGGGATGTTGACTCGACGAACATTGTCCCGATAGTTGTTTCGGCAAACGGTCTTATAGCGAAGAGTCTCTACCAACACCTCAAGAGACTCTCGCTAGATGGCTGGGTCAAAGACCAGATACAGAAGGCAGTACTCCTCGATACGGCACGCATTGTGAGGAGGTTCCTCTCTGCAACCTTAACCACCGGTAGCTTGAGCCCTGCCCCGCTGCCGGCGGCACTCGTAGGTTATTTATTTTTATAATGTTAATTTTTTCTATTAGTCTTGTTATTTTACTTTTATATTTAAATATTTATTGTAAAAAACCTAACTTGTAGAAAATTTAATAAATATCTGAATAATAATAAATATATCTACCTTTATGGACACATTGAACAAGTGGATTTCCGGTATACCCAGACATGCAAGTACAAGTAGGTGAATGATTGACTGTTCTACATTCAGCGTTTACTCCACATGCCCCTGGGCAAGGATCTTTGCATCTGTTATTTGAACAAGCTTTATTTCGGTCGCAATCAGAATTTGACACACATTCTGGCCTGCAACCAGTATATGGATCTCCAAAATATTCTGGCAAGCAAGAACATGATCCCACTCCATTACGCTCTTTGCATATCGCATTTGCACCACAGGGCGATGGACTGCATGGGTTTGGTGGAGGTTCAGGTACATCTGTAATTATATAAAATAAAACATAGGATTATTTTACACGCATCTACTGACATTATTACATAAGAGTGTACACTAATCACTTACACTGAACTTGTGAACATCCACTGAAAGGATCACCTGTATACCCCGATACACAATTACATAATGCTACGTGATTTGCTACAGAACATTCCGCATACAAGCCGCATGATCCCGGACATGGATCTATACACCGTTCGTTTTGACATGCAAGATTACCAGGGCATTCCGCATTGATAGAACATTCTGGTCTACAGTTGGGTGCAATACCAATGTAGTTTGGTAAGCAAGAACATGCAGGCGCTTCTCCCACTACTTTACATTGAGAGTATGGACCACACGGTGAAGGTACGCAAGGGTCGCCCTTAGGTCCCTCAAATATATGTGCTAAGAAAGAAAAAAAAGATTAAGGTTGAAACAGAACATATGATAGATATGACAAACATAAAGTATATAATTAGGATATATAGAAAGTAGAAATATCATGCAAAGTGGAAAAAAAGTAAAATTAAATTTAAAAACTGGGTTTTCCTTTATTAAAGTACAAAAAAAACTTTTCTTTTTTAATATTACTTTATTGTTTATGCATTTCTTACTTGGTTCTAACTGGCAACTAATGAATGGGTCACCAGTAAATCCTGCTTTGCACGTGCAAATCGGATTATGATTAATAACTTGGCATTTTGCATTAACACCACAAGTTCCTGAGCATGGATCTTTACACTTCTGTCGAATACAAGCCTGATGTTGAGGGCAATCTGTACTAGACACGCATTCGGGTCTACAAGTTGGAGGTGACCCAACATACCCTTCCTGGCAAGAACAAACACCATGCCCATCGACCACTTTGCAGTGGCTATAAATTCCACAAGGTGATGGCATACATGGGTTTAAATCAGCTGCAGGAGCTGAAATAATGTTTTCGGTTGAAGTAGGGATTCAAATATATTTTTAGTTTTAAGGTTTTATGGTTAAACGAATTATAATACTAACATATCGGTTGAGGGTGACAAGAGACAACGGGATTACCGTCATAACCTTCTTTGCACAAACATACAGGATTGTGATGGGCAACTGTGCACTGCGCATTAAGACCACATGCTCCTCTGCAGGGATCCTCGCATTTGTTGTTAGAGCAAGCTTTATCCCACGAGCAGTCGTTGTTTGTCACACATTCTGGTCGACATCCAAGATAAGGATCTCCGAAATAACCAGTTATGCAGGTACAAGCTCCAGCAGAGTGTCTTTCTGTACAAACAGCATTCGGGCCACATGGCGATTGGGAGCACGGATTTATTTCTTCTTCGCTTGCAACGATAACTGAATACGTAATAAATGATATTAATAAATTAAATCACACCGAAAACGATTATAGTATTTTTTGCACAATAGGTTTAACGATCTCTTACCAAAGTGGCAACCTCCATATGGATCTCCAGTGTAACCCTCGCTACAATGACACACCGCTTTATGATTAATAACTGTGCATTCTGCATAGGCACCGCAAGAGCCTTGACATGGGTTGACACATTTTTCCCGAACGCATGCAAGGTTGCTAGAACACTCTTCATCGTATATACATTCTGGCCGACAATTTGGTGCTCTACCGATATATCCCGCTAAACAGGAACATGCTGGAGTGTCTCTTATTACACGACACTGAGAGTTCGGCCCGCAAAGCGAAGGTACACAAGCATTTCCCGATGGCTTTGGTTGTGGGTCTAAAAAATGACGTAACATTAATTTGATTTAATATATTCATTAAGCGATTAACATTTTTAATTAATTATATGGTTAGGTATATAATCTTTAAAATTCAAAAATAGTAAAAAATATTTAAAAGAGCTCACGTGGTGCTTCCTTGCACTGCACAAATGCGTCACCAATGTAACCTTGCGGACAACTACATAAGGCGTTGTGATTAACAACAGTACATTTTGCACTAAGTCCACAAGCTCCAACGCAAGGATCTGTGCATTTTTGATTCTTGCATGCTTTATTTGGCATGCATTCACTGCTAACCATACATTCTGGGCGACAAGAGGGTGGCGCACCAAAATATTGTTCTTGGCAAGAACATATTGCATGTCCACCGTTAACGCGGCAAACGCTATACGGCCCGCATGGGGAAGGAGAACAAGGATCGACTGGTTCATAATAGCCTAAAAAAAATATATTTGTTATTTCTGACTCTACACTACCGATGTCCATTATTGTCAATAATAAAATACCATACCAATGTAACATGTCGTGAATGGATTTCCTTCATATCCTGGTAAACACGCACAAGAAGGAGCGTGATTGTTCACATGACATTCTGCGTTCATGCCACAGACTCCTGGGCATGGATCTTTGCATTTATTATTGAAACAAGCTTTATCTTTAGGGCAATCCGAATTTAATACACACTCAGGTCTACATTCTAAATACGGATCACCGTAATATTCGGGAAGGCATGAACACGACCCGATGCTGTGCCTTTCTTTACAGATCGCGTTAACTCCACACGGCGAACGAGAACATGGGCTTTCGACTTGAGGTTCAATATCTAAAAATGTATTGAAATTTTAATGATAACACTGAAGCAGACACTATCGGATACTGTATTAAAAACTGGGCAAAAGCATGTCGGACCACGCTCAGTGTAGGGTTCCGAAGCCGTTACAACAAACACAAAAATCTATTTAAAAAAGAGAAATGTATGTTTTTTTTTTATTTAAAGTTATTTGGTGCTGTCTTCTGTCTTACAAGATTTTATGGATGTAAAAATACTTTAGCCGCCTGTATCTCAGGAACGAATAAAGTCTACTAATCGTGATACCTAGTTTCCTTTTGAGTTCGTTTTATATGCTTTCTTTAAATATATTTTTTATATTTTTATTATGTGTAGTTTTGAAAATTGTGGCGTTATCTAATAAAAGGGACCTCATTGTCGATGGTGCTTACGCCGCACTGCGTCACGCGACGTTGTATTTATATCGGAGTATCGTTAATAATGGCGTAAGCGCCATCGATAATAAGGTCCCTTTTCATAGATAACGCCACAATTACACTGATCAAGTTAAATTTTTCATAAAGTCGATGTATAATGTTATATTTTTCTTTTTTGCTTTGCTTTACTTGGACCCGAAAAAAGCATTTTTATTTGTAATTTTACAACTTTGTCGGTGTCTAAGTAAATGCCAATTTACAGCTTTGTAGTACCAAGTCTCTAAGTTAAACCGCGGACGGAGGGACAGACGGACATGACGAAATTATAAGGGTTTCTTATTGACTATGGAACTCTAAAAAGCAATTTATCATTTCAAACTTTAGATATGAGATTCTTACTTGGAATAAATGAGCAGCCTGAGAACGGATCTCCTGTATATCCTTGTTCACAAGAACATACTGGAACATGTTTAACTACAGTACACTTCGCATGGAATCCACAGGATCCTGGACAGGGATCCCTACATTTTTCTTTAATGCATGCTAAGTTTCCTGCGCATTCTGCGTCGATTACACATTCTGGTCTACAATTAGGAGGTCGACCAACGTAGTCCTTTGAACACGAGCATACAGCTCGGCCATTAATATCCTTACATTCGGAATGCGGTCCGCATGGATTTGGAATGCAATTATTTATTGGTGGTACGGGAGGACCTGGTAATATTGAAATAGTCACTAATCGTTTCTCTTTATAAGATAAAACGTAATTAAAAAACTATATTCAAGCGAAACGTATAAAATTTGTATTGGATAGTAAACAATACTTACTGTCTTCAATGTAACACCTCCAGAAAGGATCGCCAGTAAAACCACTCAAGCAACTACATATTGGATTATGGTTTACTACCTGGCATTGAGCATTGATACCACACATACCAGGGCATGGGTCTTGGCATTTTTGATTAATACACGCTTTGTTAGGTCGACAGTCCGATGTTACAATACATTCGGGTCGGCAATTAGGTGGAGAGCCAATACATTTCTCAACACATGTACAAACAGCATGTCCGTTAAAAGTGCGACAGGTACTATAAGGACCACAAGGTGAAGGGTGGCATGGATCCACAGGTTCTGGTAGAACTAAAGTACAAGTAAAGAACAGAAAAATAATATATAAAATAACAATATAAGTCAGAAATATACCAAGAAAAGAAAATAAAGAAGTCTTACTCGTAACAGGAGAACATGCATAAAGAGGATTTCCATTATATCCAGTCAAGCAATAACATGACGGTGCATGGTTGGCCACTCTACATTCAGCGTTCTGTCCACAAGTACCGGGGCATGGGTCCACGCACTTGTTATGGAAACAAGCTTTGTCTCTGGCACAGTCAGTATTGATAACGCATTCGGGGCGACAACCAAGGTACGGATCGCCGTAAAATTCATTTACACAAGTGCATGAACCAGCACCATTTCTTTCACGACAAATAGCGTTTGGCCCGCATGGTGATGGGTTGCAAGGATGACGTGGTACTTCTTTCGCAACTGAAATTACGTGTACACAAAACATGCTATCACAAACTACACCAGAATACCGTGCAGAAGGTTGAAAAAATATCGTACAATATAAATAACCTAAGCATGCTTATTTCCACTCACCTTCACTAGGACTACAGCCTGCAAAAGGATCACCGGAATATCCTTCGTCACACGAACAAAGTGGCTGATGATTCTGGACGACGCAGCGGGCGTTGAATCCGCACGAGCCAACGCAAGGATTGACGCAAGTACCAGCAAGACAGGCAAGTGCAAGAGGGCAGTCTTGATTAATGATACATTGCGGGCGGCACGAAGGTGGAGCGCCCAAAGTTCCTGGCTCACATGCACATACAGCGCGTCCTCTATCACCGACGCATGTCGAATAAGGTCCACATGGGGAAGGCAAACATGGATCCGGATTTTCAGGGATTGGATCGGACGTACCTTTAAAGAAAAACACAATTTAAGTTTAAATAGTTCACATAATTCCTTGGATTTCCTAGTCCCTAGTTGATAATATAAGTGGCTCAGATATCACAATATAACTAAATGTGTGTATCCACTTACTTTTCCAATAACATCTTATAAATGGGTCGCCTTCAGGTAGGTTTTCTGGGCATGTACAAATTGGGTTGTGTCCTACAACATGGCAGCGGGCGTCAAGACCACAGCTATGAATGCAGGGGTCTTTACATTTTTTATTGATGCAAGCTCGTGTTGTTGGGCAATCAGAGTTAACGGAACATTCCGGACGGCACCCGGGTGGAGCTCCAAGGTAGCCGGCCCGACATGAGCATGCCGCTCGTTGATTTACTATGTGGCATTCACTATTAGGACCGCATGGCGAAGGTTCACAAGGATTAATTGGGATCGCTGTAAAAAAAAATGATACTGCCTTACTCAATATTTTCCCATCTAATCTGTTTTGTCTTCATATTTCCATATTAATGGAGCGGATCCATATTTAAGAAAATTACTTACGTTTTGAAATAATCAGGCGACAAGATGAAAATGGATCGCCTTCATAATTATTAAAGCATGTGCAAACCGGCACATGATTAGTGACAGTACATTCAGCGTTCAATCCACACAAATCTTTACAAGGATCTCTGCAGTGGTTCGATAAACAAGCTAAGTTATTAGGACAGTCTGGATTCATAGTGCACTCTGGTCGACAACCGCCCGCGTAAGGATTTCCGATGTTGGGTGGTATACAAGAACATCGAGCTGCATCATTGACTACCGTGCACATAGTGTTTTCTCCACATGGAGAAGGATTGCACGGAGTAAGTGGTTCGGGTTTTGTTATAACACATCCAATGAAGGCATCTCCTTTGTATCCCTCTAAACAGCTACATAAGGGAGTATGATTAATGGAGTCACACCTAGCATTGTTTCCACAAGCTCCGATACAAGGATCTACGCATTTTTCGTTTATGCAAGCTTTGTCTGATGAACATTCCTGACTAATAACACATTCTGGCCTGCAGTAAGGAGGAGTTCCCACATAATTCGACCGACATGAACAAACGGGGTGATTAGATTTTATTTCACAAATAGAATTAGGTCCACATGGCGATGGCACACATGGATTTTTAGGCGTAGGCTCAGGATACTCGGCTTCCCCACAGGCTACAAATGGATCTCCAGTCTTACCCCGACCACAAGAACATAATGGGTTATGATTTACGACGATACAATCTGCACCTATACCGCAACTGCCAAGACACGGGTTGACACACTTCTGATTCACACAAGTGTCTGTCTGTTGGCAGTCTGAATTACTGACACATTCTGGTTGACACATTGGTGCAACCCCTCTGTACCCAGGCAAACAAGAGCAGACTGGAAAACCTGTAGGTGACACAAGGCAACGGCTATACGGACCACATGGCGACGGGTCGCATACGTGATGGGCTGGCTGAGGCACAGAAACAGGTTGACATCTTATATACGGATCGCCTGATTCTCCGGGTGCACAGTAACATATAGCATGGTGGTTAGCTGTCTCACATTGTGCTCCAAGCCCACATACACCCTTGCATGGATTTTCACATTTGTTATTAAGACAAGCTAAGTGATTAGCGCAATCGCTATTTACGACACACTCTGGGCGACATGATAACTGAGGATGGCCGTAAAAATTTGGAAGACATTGACATCTAAGCATGCCGTCTGAGTCCTCACAAATCGCGTTAGCTCCACATTGGATGTTGTCACAAGTTTCGGTCACAGAAGCTGCAACAAGATAATAACATATTTTAACGAACCACAAAATTACAAGTTTATATATTCAAAAATGTTGATTTCAGTAAACGGGTCGGGTTCAGGGTTCAACAATTACGGACGAAGTTAATCTTAGCTCGAGTTGCATGTTGCGACTGCAAAAATCTGTCAAAATTAATGATTTTAGGCGACCTCTGTGACCGTACGGCAGCTTACATGATCTTGGATTTGGCAGTAGTTAACACTCGCAAAATGCAACCTGTCCAGGCAAACTGTACTGTTACTGACGATCCATGATAGCTGTAATTAATAGTGTAAATGGCCATAAACTGCATTAGAAGACTTACGATTAGTTGTCTGTTTGCAATACTCATAAGGGTTTCCTTCAAAATTCTTGATACATCGGCATATTGGATCATGTCGATAAACGGTACACTCTGTGTTCATTCCACATGATCCAGGGCAAGGATTAACGCATTTATTCTTTAAGCAGGCTTTGTCAAATGCACAATCTGAGTTCAGGACACATTCTGGCCTACATGATGGATTGTTTGCAGCATTCGGTCCCAAGCAAACATCACAAATTGCAAATTCATTTCCGTATGTATCACATGGAGCGTTCGGATCGCAAGGATTCGGCGAACACGGTTGTGAGGTAGCGTTGTCAGAGGGGATAATTATTGCTGGAATAAAACATCAAAATTAAATAGCTTTTTACACTTTACCTGATATGTTTATTGTTTGCTTGATGATTACTTAGCTACTAATTTAGATTACTTACGTCGGTAAATACATTGAACTAAAGGATTTCCAATGTATCCTTCTGGACATATACACGACACCGTGTGTTCCGAGCATAAACAAACTGCATTGATTCCGCAAACATTATTCGTTGAACAGGGATCTGAACATTTGTTATTGGCGCAAGCTTCATTTGATGGACAGTCTGAATTCATTGTGCATTCAAATTTACATTCAATAGTTGGATCGCCAATAAAATCAATTGGGCAGTAACAGTGAGCTTGATCTCCAACATCTTGACAAATCGCATTAATTCCGCACTGTACTTTGCTGCATGGTGATATCGATTTCTGAGATTCAGGAGGTAGACAACATATCAAAGGATTACCAATCAGTCCATCTTTGCATACGCAAACTGGACGGTGAGATTCAATATGACATTCAGTATTTAATCCGCAAGCACCTGGACAAGGGTCACGACACGTGTAACCGATGCATGCCTTATCAAGGGAGCACTCGTCATCTACTTCACATTCTCGAGAAAGGCAGCCATCTCCGCCATAAGGATTTCCGGTGCTACCGTCGGCACATGTACACAAAGCTTGGCCTTCGTAGTTAACATTGCAGATAGCTTGCGGGCCGCATGGATTAGGAGTACATGGATTGTGTTGTGGACGACAACCAAAGTATGGATCCCCAGTAAAACCAGTTTTACAGAAGCACATTTCTCTATTACTGCTTACATAACAGTCAGCATTTTCGCCACATGGGTTTGGTTCGCATAAAGACGGCAAATAACCTGGGGGCTGACAGGACTTGTAGGGGTTACCTAATGTATTTTCGGGACAATAACAAGCAGGAGCCCGGTTTGGATCGCAACGCGCACCTGTGCCACACGTGTTAGGTTCGCAAGGATTACGAGCCTCTGTGCAACCCCTGATCGTGTTGGGACTTTCGACGAACCCTTGCAAACAAGTACACTTAGCGAAGCCGTTCGACAATACAGTACATTGTGTATTTGGTCCACATGGCGATGGGTGACATGGATTGCTGGGTAACCTACACAACTGCCTAGGAGGATTTCCTTCGTAATTAGGAAGGCAGAAACAAGCTGGTTTATTGTCGATTATACGACAACCGGAATTGGGTCCACATGGATTCGGCTCACATTCGTTGCCTTCGGGTACTGAAATATACAATTTCTTTAATTTCTTAGCCAATATAAATGTTGTTTTGATAAATATTAAAAAAAGTGACTTTATTAAATGATGACTAGTATTGTACGAAAGTAGATTTATTATATTATATACTTACTGCAGTTCTTAAAGGGATTGCCGGTTAGACCTTTAGGACAATGACAGATTGGGTTTCCGTTGTCTATTTCACATAGCGCGTTAATTCCACAAGGATTAGGAATGCAGGGGTTTATTGGAGGCTCACAGCCTAGCATAGGGTTGCCATTGTACCCTGGTAAACATTTGCAGGACGCCCGGTGGTTAATTACGTCGCAAATGGCGTTCATGCCGCATCGACAAGGAGAGTCACATTTGCCGTTAATACAAGCCTCGGAATTAGCGCATTCGTTGTCGGATCTACATCCTTGTACTGGAACAAACACACCGTGAAATTATCGTCAAATTTAATTACTTTTTTCTGTAAACTTGCATTGATATTCTTTGTACGAGTATTTATTTAAAGGATTTGTATTCTTACCTTGGTAACATTCCAAATAGGCGTTACCCGTGTATCCAGCATAACACTTGCACTGAATCCCTCGGTTTGACGGAATGCATTCTGCGTTATCGCCGCATTTGTCAACAGAACATGGATTCATGCATACTCTGTTTAATCTATTACACAAAAGGTCTGGCGGGCAATCTTCGTTATATTGACATACTGAATGAGGTGGAATGACTAAAAAAATACAATTTGTTAGATAATAACTTAAGTAAGAAACGGTTGATACGACAATTAATGTTTTAATTGGCTATATACGATATATAGTAGACAAGCTTACCTGGAACACATCCGACATATCCATTTCCTTGATAGCCTTCAGCGCAGCTGCAATCCGAGCCATGATTTGTGTTTGTACAGACGGCGTTGGGTGCACATGGGTTGTGTATGGCACATGGGTGCTGGCATGCATTATTTATACAAGCTTCAGTCACGATACAGTCTTCGTTTCTAGTGCAACCGGCTGAGCGCAATATAAAATATTTGTTGTATTATACAAAAGATAGATAAAGACGAGAGTGCAGTAAGTAGGTATAGGTATATTACATATTTCCATATTGATCAAAACCATATTTATACTATACATGTACAATTTTTTCCTAAACCCGCGATACTTCTCAAATAAATTAGTACCAAAATGTGTATTATAATATTAATATTTTTAGACGTTCAGGGTAAGTACGAGTACGAGTGATATAGTACGAGTAAAAGGTGGTTCCAAATAAGGCGCAGCGAGTAACTTAGTCACTATTATATTGGATTCATGTCTCAGCTAAAATCAAACTTAAATTCCGTTTAAACTTAATCTTAATTTCTTAAAGAGATAAGAATGTGTCGGGTGTACAAAACGGTTCATAAATTAGCTGAATACTGTGCTATAGAGATAATTTATAATTTACCTATATACCTTGGTCACTTTGTATCGTACTCCAAACTCAGACCTAAATATAACTAACTGACTACTTTTAACCTTATCATATCAATAATGTTATTAGAAATGTAGATGGAAAAGAACCAACTGTTGTAATATTCTTTGACATGACAAAAGCCATTGACTACGTATCACATAACCTTTTAAGTAGGTAATAAGGTTTATAATTATGGAATTAGAGGCCCAGCACTAAGTTGGATTAAGTCCTACTTATCGAATAGACAACAGTGTGTTGTGATCGGGAGCTCTGAATGCGCAACAATAACCTATCATAGATCCTCGTTTCTTACGAATACCTACCTACCTAAGGTGTGCCACAACGCAGCGTACTTGGCCCACTACTCTTTGTAATATATATTAATGATTTGCCCGATGTAAGGACACACAAATGCACTCTTTTTGCAGATGACTTATCAATTCTAGTGACATGTAATAATATCAAAATTATAATGTTGGCATAAATAATACAATCACATCAGTCATAGAATGGCTCCAATTTAATAATTTGATTGTGAATCTTGAGAAAACAAAATTTGTATAGTTTAAGAATGTAAAAAGTAAAAAGTTGACTTTAGACGAGTGTTTCAATAACATGCAAATAAAGAAACGAATGTATTTTTTTTACGATTGACATTTCGTAAAAATTGTAACTGGAAAAATCATACACTATGTTATAGTGTGTAACAAAATTATGTGTTAAGCGACCTCGTAATATGTCCAACCTAGATACAATTCTAATGGCGTATCACGGATATATTGCGTCGATATTAAGACGATCTACTTTTTTCTTCAGAAACGTAATAATTATCTTTCCATGTTTATTATGTAGGGACATATACAGTCCTGTCAGTTTTGACGTGTAAAAGTGCCCGTGCGGCCAACTTACTGAATAAACATCTTTTATCTTTTTTTATCTTGAAATGTATGCACCTTATTTAGAATTCCTTTAAACGTACTAAATTATATACCTAAAAGTAAATAGTTAAAGATTTCGTTAAAAATATCCACTGTGTTACCGATCTTGAAAGCCTATTTTTGTGATGGTTCCATACCTCGCTTTAAGAACGGAACCGTTACGAAATATGTTGTTCGTCGGTCAGACAGACGGCAGTTCTGATAAATGGCTGAAGCTAATTTACTAAAATTAGGAATAGTTATAGAGCTTCTGGGGCTACATAATCATTAAGTAATCGGCCAGGTGAGAGTCGGACTCGCGCACCGAGGCTTTCGTATTGCGCGACTCACACTTGCCCGGTTTGAATAGGTACTACTTATAGGCACAACTTAACTGAGAGCCGCCGGGGTATTATAACGGTGACTAGTCGAGCTTTATCGTTACCCCATGCCTACAATCCAGCTCCAAATTACGTATTACACCTGTAGTAGAATTTCTTTAGGGCTTGCAGAATAATCACACCAAACTTGACGATTGAATGCATTGATAATAGAACAAAAACAAAAATACAGTGGATTAAGACACTAACTTAACTTGGTCGTTGGAAAGTTTTTGTCTCCATACATCCACACGGTCGCGATCAGTAAAAGAAGCGCAAATAAGTAAAAGATTGTAATTAAAAAAAAAAGTGATGGTACTATACAGTTTATTTCCCTTTACTTGTGCTATAAGACATTGTTTCAACGCGTTCTTGACTTGACAGATAGTCAGACAGGCGGACGGACATAAGGGTTCCTTTTTCCTTGTGAGGTACGGAACCATATTGATTAAGGCAGAACATTTATAGGAGCATACCCCGCTTCTCCTTAAAAAGTTTTCAAGATCGGAAGCCAGTTGAGCGAGCAAACTATTTTAAGTTATTGCCATTAACTATCGACTTTTAGATATTGCCATAAGTATTATAATGTTTATTAGTTGGAGTTAGGCTTACATATTTTAGGAGCACATTTAACCGCTGGGTCTCCATCTTGTCCAGCAGGACATGAACACATTGGTCTTTGCTTTATCGGCTGGCAATTGGCTCCAATGCCACACACATTGTCAAACTCGCAAGGGTTTTGACACAAACCCATAAAGCAGGCTTCAGTCTCTATACAGTCCCGGTCGGAATGACAGGGCTCTGGTGCCTTAGGTGTCCCGGGCGATTCTAGTGCGTTACATGGTAAATTAGTGGTAAGAATATGTTACATTGAAATGAAGTTAATACCCAATGCTTTATTTACAAATTATACATACAAGAAATAAGTACTGTTCACATTTGTCCGATAATATAAAACCTTTTAAGAACCGTAAGTTTTGCCTAAGATCCGCGACGGGAATCATTTGAATAATAAAACAATAAAATCGTTTACATGTATCTATGCAAAATATCTAAGTAGCATACCTCTTGCACAGTAGTTCCCAGCGGCTTCGTCACACATGCATATAGGCACATGGTTGACAACGATACATGGTGTGTTCTTTTGACAATGACTCTGCATCTGGCACGGATTCTGGCACACTCCGTTTAAGCAGGCTTTGTCCGTCGAGCAGTTAGAGTTCGTTTTACAGTTAGTGTTTATTAAAGTCTCAAAGTTGGAGTTAGTGGTTTCCGTTGAAGTTAAGTCAGTGAAAGGAGTTGAGTCAGTCCAAGCCGGTATATCTACATCTTTCCTACGTGAGGATAAATTTACGTTAGATGTTGTTGAATGAGGTGAACCCGACATTGTGTTACTGGCCATTTCAATTTCCGTGGTAGTATCAATAAATGATAAAAACTTGGTGGTTTCTGCTATATTATTAGTATTTTGAAAGGACTCCTTTACCACATGATCGTTTGATACAGTGCTCGCCGTAGACAACGATTCAGATGGTTCATAACCGCTAGTTGTAGTATCAGTCGGCATATTGATATTATTAATTGTTGTCAATTCAGGTAATGTGGTTATTACTTCATTTATTTCAGTACTGAAGGTTGCGGTGCTTTCTGTAGTTGTTTGATCTGAAGTACCTATGTTATCCAAATTATTTACTAAATGTTCTTTATCGGTGACAATACTTTCGTTTAACAAATCAGTGGTTTCATTTAATACTGAATTTTGTATTCTTTTATCAGTTACATCAATAGAATAAGCAGTGCTGGTTGGATTTTGATAGTCTTCGGTAGTTAATGTTGGATCTGTACGTGAATTATAGTCATAATTTTTAGTTAGATCTTTATTCGTTGTTGTATATCTTTCATAATTGGTAGTCTTCGATTGCTGTGTTGCATAAAAGTACACTGATTCCTTTTCTGTTGACTCAGTTAGAACATTGTTTGTATTGTATATATTTTTTGTAGAATCTTTATCGTAAACATAATGCTCAGTCACTGTATAGCTAGATTCACTATTCGAAGTAAATTCTGTGTAAATATTCATAGCAGTACGTTCCGTCTGCGTGTTCAATTCTTTTTCTGCTGTTATTGGTGGATTTTCCATTATGTCATCGGTTTGAATAAAATTATATTTTTGAGTACCTGGGGTTGTATTTGACCATGAGTCTGACGGGTTAGTTTGGGAATTCGTAGTGTCAGTTTCAGTAAATACTATGGTAGTTGGTAGAGATTGCTCATGAAATTCAACAGAAGCATATTTGTTACTATCGAATGTGCTAGATTGTTTTGGCGTTTCCGTAGTTACTGTATAGATTGTTTTGGTAGATTCAGAAAACAAAGAACTTGTATTTTTAGGTAAACCTGTAGTTATTGTACGGTTTTTTAATAAATCTATCGATTCAGTTGTAGTTTGGTGTACCTTATGTGTTTCCTTTGTATTTGGTGACAGTGTAGCGTTATGTTCATTTTTTACAATAAATATACCGTCTGTTGATGTCACTTGATAATCATTCAAATCGTTACCCTGAGTCATTTCTGAGTCCTGGGTTAAAGTTGTGCCAATATTGACTGTTACTGATGAATCACTGGGTTCAGTTATTTCTAAACTTGTATGTTTACTACTTTCAGTAGGTAATAATTTATCGGTACTAGTTGTGTGTTTTTTATCTGTGCTCATGTTACTGTCGTTGGTGCCCGGCTTGGGCGATGTATTTATTAATTGATTTGACTCAGTTGTAGTAAGTGACGTTAAGTATGAAGCCTGCGGTACTTCTGTACCTTTTGTAAAATGTGTAGTAGTATCGCCTAACGGACTGGATACTTCAAAATTATTCGTTTCTGTAGATGTTTCTGTGTAGGGCGCAGTGGAAGCTTCAAAGGCTTGATAATCAGTTGAATTTTGTTGTTGCGAGACAGTTGTAAGGATAGTATGTTTTGGAGCTAAAGTTGTTTGGTCGTCAACATTGTTCGACCTCGTCACTTCATCTTTAGAATCCGACGGTATGAGTGTTGAAAAGTCACTATTTTCAGAATAAAATGGTGTACCTCGTGTATCGACATCAGGTAAACTGGTTGTCTCATAGTGCTGTCGTGGAGTGGTTAAGTGGTGGCTAAGTGGAGATTTATCCGTTTTCGTAGTTTTTGTACGTATGTCTGATTCTCTTAATTGAGATCTTGTGACTTCATTATTTACTTCATAACTTGAAGTAGAAGACTCTTTATCTGTGGTTGTTAACTCGGAATAATCCCATTTATTTTTAGCAGTCGGAATAGTAGTTTCTACGCTAAAAAAGTTACCTGCAGTAATGTCGGTCGCGCGTGTATCAATGTATCCGATATCTTTTGTCACAATTGTTTCAGAATTTTCTACTGTTACTGTGTTTTTAAAAACATTTTGTTCAGTATTTTCATTTAAATTATGTGTATATAACTCTGTGTTAGTCATAATAGGGTCTGAAGAGTCTTCAAAATTGTTGACTGCATTATCTTTAGTAGTAGTATCTGTATATTTCTCTTGTGTTGCTACTTCTTCAGTGGTAGTATCTGTATATTTCTCTTGTGTTGCTACTTCTACAGTAGCACCCAATGCACTTTGAGTTGTAGTTACTGAGTTATAAAAATAATCTGACCAATCTGCAAAAGATGTTGGCGCGTCGGAATTCGTTATTTTTAAAGTTGAAAAAGTAGCACTTTCAGTAATAGTAGGTTCAGTCAGATTACTTTTGACGACTTCATTAAATTTGTCACTTTCAGTTGGAACTATGTCGCTTGGTTTGCTTTCATTTGTATATATTTCACCTGCTTCACTCGAATCTGAACCAGTATAGTGATCTACTTTGGTAGTACTGTTTTCGTATTGTTGGTCATAGTGATTGTAATCCTTACTTTCTATATTGCTGGAGACTCTTTGAGTTGTGCTACTTATATGATATGACATAGTTGTTTGAGAAAGTGTAACAGGGGATTCTGTAACAGTTGATTGTTTATTAGTAATATTATACTTATCATTGAAAGAGTCAGTAAAATTATTACCTAACTTTCGTTGGTTGTCAGGTGTTTTGGTATTTTTATTATCACTATGAGATGCAGTTACTTTTTTTCCTTCATCATTTTTTACGGGAGGCCTTACAGTACTTTCAAAATGAATGGTACTGCTGCTTTCGACAAGCTCATCAGCATCTAAAGTTGAAGGATAATTACTTATGGTTTCAGTAAAAAGAGCAGTCATTTCCGTTACACTATCTTCTATTTGTCGTGTAGGTGATTGGACGTTATTCGTCATCGATATTATCGTAGTCGTTGACTCAGTCGTCAAACTATCGTTTTCGATTTTAGGAGAAGTTTGAATGTTATCTGTTGAATTCAACTCCGTCGTGATTGTACTTTTAGTAACTGTTGTCATCTCACTGTTCATCGTTGATTCCATATTATCGACATCAGTGATTTCGAATAAACTGTTATTTGCTGTGACAGTGTGAATATATTCTGTTATTTGTGAATTTTCAGTAAACGGCTCAATTTGAACGCCTATTTCTCTATATTCCATTGTAGGTTTCGTTACTTCTGGTAATTGAGTTGTAGTTTGATGAGTCACATCATCAGCCGATAAAATACTTTGCGTAAAGGCAGTTTCAAAAGTGGGTGTAGTATCGTCAGTAAAGTCAGTTTCGGTTTCTGTTCCCAAATTTATGTTTGTAGTTGTAATGTCAACGTTTGATTCGGTTAGTGAGACATTTTTAGGTGGAGCATCTGTTAATGGGAATCGAATAACAAATTCGTTAATAAATTGGACTTTTTAAGTGTAATAGGTATACAAGTCGCAGCCCAGGTGGTAAATATTGCCTGAACGCTGAATTGTATAATGCTTCAAATTTCAAAATTCGAAAAAAAACAGTCTGATGAGAGTTGTACTCGCGCATCGACTGTTCCTTATGATTATATGACAACATGCAATTTTAATATATAAGTAAGTATTGTAGATAAAAATAAAACATATTTTAACGATGTTTATTTTCTAAGGAAACACATCAGATTCGATATTTGGTACGTAAGATAAATGTTTCCGTTGCTTGTTTGTAAGTTATTTCGATTAACCTTCCTTGTCTTGCAACCTATTCGAGGGCTTAAACGAAATATCAATAAGTCACAGTCTTTGGTTTTGCCTTATTTGTTTATTTTCAGTATTAAGTTATTGACAAGAAAATCGTGCAATTTTATTATTAATCGTATTCGTTCAAAATCTTGAATATTTTATCCCGGACAATACTAGTGCTAGGCTCGGCTCGTGTCAACTTTGATTGAATGACAATGAATGAAGGTACGAATGGTCATGAAAGTATTTCTACATAGGAATTTTTATTTAGTTTGATGAACTGATGTAAGTGGTAAAAGGCGCACAGGTACCTATACCAAACTGGGCTGCACCTTGTAAATTAGCTTAAATAAATACCAAGTAACTATGAGTATTTTTCTCATCGCTTAAGTATATTGTGGCTGTAACGTTAACGAGTTAGTTATAAAGAAAGTTTTATGATAATGAAATAAAAATAAACATTTGCTTAAAGTGTAAGTAGAAAAAAGGTTTTGAAAAAGGTTGCCAATTAGGTCATGCAAGAAACCAAGCTCAAACGAAAGTTTCGACAAAGGAAGGTAAAGTCAAGAGAAGTTGGTACGTGATCTGGCTTAAGAGACTTGATTTGAAACTTGTACTCGTAGTAGGTGTATGTATGTTTATTCAAAAGCAATAAGAAAGTAAGTTTTATTAAATATAGGTAGAGCCAAATTCAATAATTTAGAGGTCAAGTCTTTTAAACAGTCTCACGTTAAAGATCAAGAAAACAAATTACGATAAGACATTAAATATAACCAGTAAAGATATCCTATGAAACTAGGGTAGGGGCACCAAAAGATGAACGACACCCAAAAGCTGAACACTCGATCGAAATAATCACATAACTAAATCGTGACAAATATTACATAGTTAGGAATTTATTTTTCTTAAACAGCAACTCTTTGCTTACACCTCCATTAAATCTTAACATAGTATTATATTCTTTTTGGCCGTGATCGGTCATCGTTCTGGAGCTTCCCGCCGAAAATGTCGATAGTATGGGAAAATACTTAAGGACAGTGCTCTCCAAATTTAAGCTTTTAATTAAGTATAAAATTCAATAATTGTCAGTCTTAGAAGGATTTGCTTGGTATGTATTCTTGATTAATCACTCTTTTATTGGAGTTATACGATATTTCATTTTTCTTGTTAGTTAACGAGAAATATGCCGTTCAAGTAATGGTTTCAAAAATGTATACCTAAGCCAATACTTGAACGGTGTTCAGCTACTAGGCAAGGCGTACTTTTTTTAAAGCTCTTAATAAATCGTACTGAAATGACAGATGGAAAATTTAGAACTTAAAATGATCGTTAAATGCTCTTGTATCTTTAAACCAAAAGATGAACATAGCTTTTGATGTCTAATCCAATGATTTTGGAGTTTTAAATACTATGAAAACTATCACTGTTCAATAAAAAATGTGTGCCTAATACTTGAACGAATTAAATTTACTAGTTCATGTTTTGGATTCTATTCCAATATGTGAACACCTAATTGATTTTGTTTGTTCATTTCATAAATTCTGTGTCCTAAAATTGAACTAAGTAAATTCAGTCGTTCAACTTTTAGGCATAGTTTTATAATATGAACACTTGTAGTAGTATACTAGTAGTATTTATGGAAATGTTTACTAATATTATAAATGTTAAAGTAACACTTTTTGTCGGTTTATCTGTTTAAAAAGATAAGTAACTAAGTAGTTTTGCTAATGATTATTTATAAAAAATACAAATTCGTTGTTTTTATGACACAAATAACCATAAAAAATAGGAACCTTATGTACGTAAGTAATATTAAATAAATGTAAACAATTAAAAAATAAAGAATATTTCGTTAACTCGCATTTTATTGCTAAAAGTGAATAGAATTAAAATTATATAGGTATTTTATTATGTTAGTTCAACTTTTGGGCCCAAACCGTTCAGAATTAGGGCACGCTGTTCATCTTTTGGGCAAATCGGTACATTTTTGGTGTCAATGATTTTTAGAAAAATACGGAGATATAATAACAGGCTTTATAATAGTCATTTTCAATCTAGACCATATACTGTACCATATAAAAAATTAAATAGGGTGAAATTTGTTACTTTCACTGAATATAAACTGTCTAAAGTTGGTGTAGTCGCTTAATCGTTCATCTTTTGGTGCTCTTACCCTATATCTACCCCGAAGTGCCGAGAGCCTCACTGGGTCTGCCGTGATAGTGTAGCCAGTACTTTGTGGCGTTTTATCGGACAAATGTAAACAGTTATAGCAATTACCAGTTTATCTGGAGTTAGTTTTGCTATTCACATAGCTGGTAAGAATAGCCGCAGACTATCTAGCATTATAGTAGAAGTCCACGATACGTCTATTGTTTCTAATGACATGTACATAATACGGATGAATAAGTGGTAATGTTTTGATAATGCTTAGTAGTTGATTATTTTGTTAAAAATACGTCACAATCTTAATCAGTACAAAAAACATCATAAAAATTAAAGGCTTAAGATAAACTGTTATCAAGTGTACTTACTTTCCATGCAAGCCCCTGAAAATGGATCGCAAGGTACACCAGGTCGACAGTGTGCACAGTTCGTAACAGGACCTAATAAATAAAAGTATTCGGTTCAGGCACATGAGGATATTGTACTTCTTGGTTTTAGAATGCCATTAACATATAGACACAGTCCTAAATAACTACTAAATATAACAAGAAGTATTGAAACAATAAGTAATATTAAAAAATATTATGTTGAAGATTATGAGGACTGATAAATCATTTTCGCATCTGTAGTTATCGCAGAGGTGCTCAAAATTCTTTGTACTTAACTATGGTTCGAGGATATGATGGTCGTTTGTTGTTAGTTCTTCAATCGAGCACTACGGCTGCTTCTAATACTTGGATAGCATTATTTTTAAAGCTATATAAATTATGAGCGATTAAGCGTACCTCTAGAGCAAACTGGATGATGGTTGGTGACGGCACAGTGCTGCCCGGAGCCGCAGGGGCCGCCGCGCGCGCACGGGTCGGCGCAGCGCCCCTCTGCGCACGCTAGCGTCGGCGCGCATTGCTCGTCCGAACTGCATTCTAAAGCTGCGCGCACCCAATAATTAATCGTTAGGTATAATAAAAAATACTTAAAAAAACAAAAAAAAAACGAAAAATATTGGAACATTACTATATCTCCAAAAACATACATAATGGTATCCCTTTAAAAGATTTGATTCACTCTTCAGATGACCATGAGTTTTAGTTTGTATATAAAATCTTAATAAAACAATTTCTGCAAGTGCAAAAGTAGAAATTATGATTTTGATTTTTCTAGAAACCTTGCGAATTTCCACTGTTTAAAGAAAATGCAAAGTGGAATAAAACAATTTACCTAAGTATCTATTAAATTCGGAGTCCGTGAAAGACAGAGTAGTTACCTAGATATTTAACTTTTTCCAACAACTCCGTGTGTGTATAGTTTGTTTACGTCTGGCATAATTTAGGATATAAGTTTTGCAGAAATCAATCCATTTATACGTAATAATAAAAAAGGGGTAACCTATCGCAAGTCCGAAGTTCGGTGTCCTAGTGTCCGAATATTCATAGCTAGTTAGAAATGCATTTTTTTCTAAATACATCAATAATTAAAAAAAAGAGACAAACCTTAGAACGTTTAGGTACAGTAAGGGTTATCTTATAACAATCCTGAAAAGTAAAACGTTTTCAGAAAACAATGCATTTCTGACTTATGATAATTAGGACAAATAAAGAAACAAAAAACGTGCCAACAAACTGACAAACCGATGAAGGCGCGATTTAGCGATTATATCATAAGGAGATCCTCTGTAGAAAAGTCGTTTGACGGTAATTCTTAATTATACTTTTATTGTTATTTATCAAAAGTGTAAAATTACAAAAAAAGTACAATTAAGTATAAGTAAATTACATGTAAAGTACAATTAAGTATAAGTAAATTACCTTTGAGGAGATATTACAAATAATACTTACGATAATAAGTAGGGAAAGCCCTGTTTTAATAAAATATAGGTATTAAACTTTAAAAGTGGCGTTTATTGAGATCAACTAATAATAAGTCTATTACGTATTCACGATATCTTATATTAAATCAAGATTAAACATAGGTATTATATTTTATTAGGTTCAGGGTTTCCAAAACAACAAGTAAGGGTCAAGTCACACCGAGACGCGACGCGACGCGACGCGATGCGCCGCGTTGGGACACTGCGCTCACATGCGACTCAAAATATACTTTATTTACTACACGAAAAGATACACATATCATTGTGAGAAATCAGAATACGTTGCACCACGCAGCATGAATTCTCACAATAAATTTTGAACCTTTTCGTGTAGTAGATAAATAAAGTATATTTAGAGGCGCATGTGCGCGCAGCGTCGCGTCGCGTCGCTTCGCGTCCCGGTGTGAATTGACCCTAAGCAGTCAGGTTTAAGTATTGCATACTCTGTCTCGTGGCAGCTTTATTGCATTCATCCCAAAGCGTAAGAAGCGTTAAAAAGATTAAAGTTAATTTGCGCGACCGACACCAAAATGTTCAAGTGGAAGTTATATGATAAATGTATGTGTATGTATATATTTACACAAATAAGTTTCACGTGCTTGCAAACTACCTGATACAGAAGAATTTCAAACTGTGGAAAAATATAACAAGAACATGCTAGAAAAAAAGAAAAGAAACAGACAATGAAGTCATAAAGTAGAAACTATCAACATTTCCTGCAATATGAAGACAAAAAAGATTATTAAGATTCGTACAAGATGCTAATATACTAATGTTCGCTAAAGAAAATTACCAAACACTTAGTTACATTCAAATTACCTTTAATGCAGCCATGTTTTTCATCATGTGTGAATCCTGTAGGGCAAAACTTGCAAACTGGGTGGTGATCTTCCACTGAGCACGGAGCACCACCACAAGCACCAATACAGGGGTCTTTGCATTCGAAATCTCTGCACGCCAAGTTGCGCGGACACCCATTATCTCGCAAGCATATCGACACTGCGGTGTGGCAGTCTTTGATACACACACAGATGGGGTTGTGCTCTACTACTTCACATTGTTTTTCTTTGGGACACATGGGTTCCTTTGACGCTAAACATGGATTCACACACTTGGAATTACGGCAGGCCGCATTGGAGGAACATTGGTCATCCCGTGTACATTCTGCGTCTTCCGGTGCACAGGTCAATTCCCCTCTCTCATTTAATGCAAATCCATTACGACAAACACATACAGGCTCGTGATTTCTAACTTCGCATTTCTGGTTTCTACGGCAGTTCTGATAGGTTAGACAGGGGTTGCGACACTGGCCGGCATCAAGGTCGCACGCCAGGCGTGGCGGGCAAGGTTTGGTAAGCGAGCATGTCAGTGTGGCGTTGGGGTCGGCGGATGGTTTGCAAGCGGGGTCGGGCCGGCACGCCAAGCGCGGCTGCCCCACGTAGCACTGCGGGCACGAGCACTGCGGACGGTGTGCCAGCGACTCGCACAGCGCGTCCTCGCCGCAAGCGCCGCGGACCGTGCACGGGTCCACGCAATGCAGGCTCAGACACGCCTTGTCCAGCGGACACTCCTTGTCGCTCGTGCATTCAATACCTAGGAAGATGTGAAAGAAGGAAGCAAAGTCGAAAGAGCGGTACCTTCAGCCGCGAAGAGGAAACTTTCTCACGAGACAGTGCATGCTTCGAAACTGATAGTTTATAATCAAAAATATGTATAAAACGGCATATTATAATACAAGCGATATGTACATGAAGCCGAACAAAATGTTACCGACTGTTTGATATTTCAAGCACGAACGGTGAGAATGCTTCCACTCAGTTAACATGTTATAGTAAGTACAGATATCGACCATAGAATCCAACCAATCATTTGTGTACTTAACCGTGAGGTTAATCCTACTTTTTCTTATAATAACTTATTAAACAGTGTTTTCATCAGTATCCAAAGATGTATATATTCAAGGTGTAGGTGAGGTGTATTATGATTACAAAACTTACAAGTATAAACTTATCAATAAGCTTCTAAATAGGTACATCTTTTGACACTCGAACTTTTAATTGCCCCATTTAACCATTTGTATTTACATTATAGTGTAGGGTACCCATGAGACATTTTTTTTGTTCAGATATTAGATTTTGTACTGATTTCGAACTATTATAAAACTAACAAGTGTACTGAACTTTAAGTCTGATCTAATAACTATTTTATTTTTATTTTACGTGCCTCAATTTGCAGACGGTTCTAATCGTGCATTTTTACAAGTGGTCATAGGTATGTGTCATAAGTAGGTATCTAAATTTGTTTACTCACTAGTATGACATTCTATATCAGCTTGTCCTTCTGTGCCTGGAACGCAATGACATACAAATTCCGCTCCTTCTCTTAAACACTCCCCGTTGATACCACACCCGGTCGTGCGACAATCTACCACGCTGCGCTCTCGAGAACCTGTATACACATATATTTCTTCAGTAATCAGTGTCATCACTGTCATCAATACTATAACTCAACTCAGTGTTCATAGAGAAAAGATACATAGCGAGAACGTTATCCCTATAGAAAATTTAAAGGATTGACGTAAGCTGCCGGATGATCGCGTCTAGCGCTTCTGTCAATTTCATACACTGACAGTTTCGAAAATCATTTACGATAGCGTTAAGCATCTTGTCAACGGCGTCAGAAATGCGACATTACCGACCTAATATATATATTCCATTTCATATTATATAAAGATCAATTGCCCTGCGTTAGTCTAGTAAAAAGTCGAGAACATCTCGACCGATTTTATTATTTTTGTTGTACGAGTTGTGTAAAGACAAGGTTAGTATCAAAAATATCCGAGCGACGACGGGTACGAACAACTAGTACTTGATAAATAAAATCACTGTTTCGGATAAAAGTACTAAATAAATAACATTTGGACAAGATTCACGATTGAATTTACAGTTACTACACATACAATAAATAAACAATAAATAAAAACGGAAATTAAATTAATTTGATGATACATCCGAATTTTAGGCTTTATACGTATTATCATCAAATAAAAACGTGTCACTCGTAGATGGTTGTTAGAATAATGGATATTTTCAAAATGTTTTCGTAACAGTGTTATCATTCATACCACCCGTGCACCTAACAGAATGAATAAGTAATAAGATTTAGTCAAACAAAAACGGTTACTTACATTCTATATTTGGGTCACCGTTAGGATAATTACGTGGGCAATAGCATTGAGTTTCTTTTTTATGACCAATGCGGCATTGAGCGTTGGTCCCACACGATTTGTACGCACAGGGTTCCATGACACCGCAGTAACATTGTTTATGAGGATCTCCTGCGCAGCCAGGTGGGCACGTACATTCATAACTGCCATCGTCAAAGTCGCGGCAGCGCGCGTTCAGTCCACAAGGATTACGCAGACAACTGCCTGCAGCTGGTTTAGAGCATTCTACTTTTGGATTTCCTAAATATTTTGGTGGGCATGAACACTGTGGAGCTCTGTCTACAGCGCGACATATAGCATTGGCCCCACATGTGCCAGCGCATACATTTTTACATTTTCCACCTTCTTGGCATACTTCATCGACACCACACTCTTGATCGTGTTGACATTCGTACGCAATACATTCAGTCAATGCGTCACCTGAATAGCCGCTAGGACAGCTACACATTGCGCGATGTCGGGTTGCCAAACAAGCTGCGTTCTTACCACATGAGCGTTCGTGGCATGCTAGCTTACACAGCTTTGAGGAACATTCCATGTCGTCTCCACAATCTCTGTCATTATTGCATCCAGGAACGCAAACACCTTGTAAACATATTTGTCTCTCAGGACATTTGTTTCTAGCAGAGCATGTAGACCGACAACCCCCGTTGACACAGTTCTCACCACATGAACAATCCGCACTGTCCTCGCAAAGTGATATACAGTATCCGCTGTCGTCACAGGGACAATATCCATCACATTGTAATCTCTTCCTTTTACATTCTACCAATGGATTTCCGGTAAAATTACTCGAGCAACTACACTGTGCCCGATGGTTTAAAACATCACATTTGGAACAAATACCGCATAAACCGCTTTCCTTGCATGGATCTAAAAATAACGAGTGTTTTAAAATAATGATTTAAAATCATATTAAATTGGCTAAGTGCCGTAACTATAAACTATAAAAATAAAGCCTATTGTTAAACCACATTAAAAATGTGTTTTTTAGTCACGTGGTTAAATATGTAGAATACCTCTATGTTGTTGTTGTTTCGGGACTTATAGGTATCGTAATAAATGATCACTTTATTAAATTATGCAAAGTTACGCAAAATCATTTATACTAGCATTTGCCCGTGGCTATATCCGTGTAGAAGTGATTTATCACCATTCGCGTGGAAAGGACTAATCAACAAACACATCTTCGCATAATATTAGTAGGAGTAAACATCTGTAATTTATGTCCCGTCGTTACAGTTTCGTATACAACTATATATAACTAAATGATAAAACAATTTAACAGCATAATGCATAGGTCATACATAAATTAGACGGACGGATCACCGCACATGATACATTTTATACCGATTCCATTTTTAACTCACAGAAAAAACATCCCTGTTCAATAGTGACTTACCTTTACATTGACCATGCAAACAGGCTTGATTATCAGCACAAGCATTATCATCTCGACAGCCTTGTTTACATATTCTGTTTTCACAAATTTGTCCATCGCTACACGTCTCGTCGCTGTTACACACAACTCGACATATTCCACGTATACATTTTTCGTTAGATAAACAAATGACGTCACTGAAAAAAAAAACACTTTATTAGATACACTTTGTTTTAAGATATTACCGTGTTATTCTAAAATAAGATACTCGTAGTACTACGTACCTTCTACAGGATGGATGACAGTTGTCTCCATAACAGCTAAATCCATTCATGCAGTTTTTATTACGGTCACATGGTGTAGTTTCCCTCCTACACACAGCTGTCGGATCTCCTACTAATGACGGTGGACAACTACACGAGGGACGGTGATCTTTAGTCGTGCATAATGCGTTAGAGCCACATGTAGCTGGTTCCATACAAGGGTCACTACATTGTCCAGATATGCATGCGAGATTATTTGCGCAATGAGAATCCGTTTTACATCCAGTGACACATAGTCGTCCCACGCACACTTCATCATCAGAACATTGATCATCAGAAGTGCACGCATACCGACAAACCCCAGTATCGCATCGTTCTCCCTGTAAGCACTCCGCGCCATCGACCGTGCAGGCGGGTCGGCAGCGGTCGTCCTCGCATCTCCATCCGGTCGCACAATCTGTGTGTACTCGACATTGCAGCGTAGGTGTCCGAACACATCCAATATTGGGAGTTGGATTAGGTATTAGACCGTCTGGGCAAGAACAGAGAGCTTTTCGGTCTACTGCAGAACAAAATGCATTCGGGCCGCACGGATTGACGTCGTTGGCGCAGGGGTTACCACAAAAGTTGTTCTTGCAGAACTCATTAGGGCCACAGTCTTCGTCGTGCCTGCATCCATATTGACAGGTATTTGCCAAACATATATGCCCCAGGAAGCAGTCGTTATCTACCCTGCATGTCACTGTGAAACGTTATTTTAAATATTATTTTAAGGGGCATACCCTTTAGTGTGGTTAGTTTGTATGGATAATATAGTTTTTTTTTTCAGCGGCCATGGATGATTCTCTTATAAAAGAGCCGCCCAAATAACATAAATATTTTTTTTAAATGCATTTAATAATATCGGACACGAGAGAAGATTTAATTACCTATCAGTTTTTGGTACTAAAAGTACACCCAGGTAAAAATATTTAATACCTTGGCTTCGATACACTTAAGAGTAGGTACCGTTTAGATAAAATAACAAAATATGTTTATTTTGAAAAGATGTCATATCTTTTCAAAATATACATATTTGTTTATTACACGTGGGGCTCACCTAAACAAATACGAGTTTTACAAAAGACAATACTTTTACCCATACCCCAGTTATACTCGTATTCATTACTTTACTAAATATAATGAAATGTGAGATGCATGCGAGCAACACAGGACCGATCCTCATATAAATCTTAAGGAAACAGCCTAGTATGTCCTGTATTACACGTGTTTCAGTTAACCTAATCGTAATGGTGATGATGATATTTTGCGTAAAATACTTACACAAGCAAGCTCCTTTAGAACACCGTTCATTAAGAACACATTGTTCGTCTGATTCACATGGAGGGACGCACATAGAATCGTGACACATATGTCCATTTTGGCATTCGCCTGCACCACCGCATAACCTTGGAACTAAAATATAAAGTTGGACAAAATATCAATTTAAATAATCAAGAATTTAAATAATATTTATTACCTACTTTAAAATAATATGATAAATGTCATTGATTTTTAATAAATCATTAATCATTTATAACTTACTTCGGACACACTCTACATCTTGGTTTCCCGTAAATTCATATGGACAGCTACATTGTACTATGTGATTTTCAGAACGGCATATAGCATTTAATCCGCATGTTTTCTCTACTTGACAAGGATCAAGACATTGTCCGGTAACACATTTCTCAGATGATTCACATTCTTCGTCCTGGACGCAAAGGGCTACAATAATACAATTACATTTGAAATTTTTGTTTAAGTCTTAAATATTTTGCCTTAACATTTAAATATCTATGGTAAGTTTACCTTTACAAATGCCTTTATGACAATATTTATCATCAGGACAATCTGTTTTGCCGATACAAGAAACTTCACGGAGGCTACATCCCTTTGTAGTGCTAGCATTCCCTATATATCCAGCCCTACATTTACATTGTCCTATATGTCTTGTAGCAATACATTCAGCATTTGGTCCGCACTTGATATTTTCACATGCATCTGAAAACATCCAAACACCTAGTTTAAAATTTGTAATGATTACTTAACGTTGGCACAGAAAAGCAATTTTTCGACTAAGTTCCGACTAAAACAAAATATTATCTTTGTACATAGGTACTAAGGACCTACATATTAATAAAGTTTTATTGTACGAATGTGTTGGTATTAATATACGTTACGAAAAAGGCTATTTTTTTTGTCATTGTGAAAGCGAACGAGCATACAGGCCATCTGATGGTAAGGGGATCTGTGACCCATAGACATTTACATTCTCAAGACTGCAATCTAAAACTGACTGACTAAGATGAAATTCCTCTATGCTAGTTTACTGGTTATCTTATTCCCACACCGGAACACAATGCGAACACTGCTGCTTAGCGGTAGGTTAAAGGATAAGATGCTGGGAGCGACCAGGACGGATCTTGCACAAGGTCTATGCTAATAATTAAGTTTTATTTGTATTCTTTTCTGACTTTGGTAGCGTATGTATCAAGGATTCTACAAACAAGTAAAATAAATAAAACATGTTACTGATTCCAAAAACAAACCATTAAAATTTAACGAGCGTTACTACTTAAATATCATAAAAAAATTAAGCTGAGCTTATATTTAAACCATTTATGAGTAGCATACCTGTACATTTACTAACGGTTCCGATTATAGTACAACGGGCAACTGCTGGACAGTCTCTATTATACCGACATTCTTGTGCTTTCCGGCAACCTTCCCCATAAGCATCACCAACAGTTCCAGCAGGACAGCTGCACTGCGCCCGATCTCTTGTATTCTTACATTCAGCCCCACTGCCGCAGGTATTTGACTCACACCAATTAATTTCTACACATCCCTTCACGGGACTACCAGTGTACCCGGGTTGACAATAACATGCATGTCTATGATTTTCTGATGAACAAATTGAATTTTCACCGCATGTATTATCCACCAAACACGCTATTTTACACATGTATTTGTCGCACAACTTGTCATCCGTGCAGTCATTATCAGTATCGCATTCTTTCCTTTTGCAATTTTGCTGCGGATCCCCAAAATATCCAGGTTTACACGAACATATAGGCTGATGAGATTGACCTTTACAATTGGCTTGTCGACCACAAGGATGACCGTCGCAAACTTTCACACATTGAGGAATTCCATTTCTACTAATTGTACATTCTTCGTCCGTAGCGCAGTCTGTATTGGCTTTGCATTGGACTTCTTTGGTGCAAACCCTATTTAGACAAAATTGAAAATCTGGGCAAGTAGTATTTGAATTACAAGTTAGTCTACAGGTCCCTTGTATACACACTTGATCACTTAAACATTCCCTTGAACTTCTGCATAAACCTAAAATCAAAATTAAAATTTATGTTACCATATAAATAAGAAATAAGTAAGGCAAAATATTGATGTAGATAGAACTGATAAAAGAGAAAGCATACATACCGACACACAAATTGTCAACACACTTTGTACCAGTCGAACATCTGTTATCGTCAGTACAGTACTGAACTGGCGTACAGCCAAGCACAGGGTCACCAGTGTATCCTGGTGAACACGAACAATGTCCAATATGACTTCTAGAAAGACAGTCTGCATTTCTGCCACACGCACGTGGGATGCTACATGAGTTTAAACACTTATTATTGACGCATGCCTCCTCCGATGTACAGTCGGTATCCTTTGTGCATTCGAATTTTGTGCATTCTTTATAGGGATCTCCTTGGCTATTTAGTAAACATTCGCAAACTGCATTATGCGATTCAACAATGCACTGTGCGTTTTTGCCACATGGTGATGACTTTTGGCATGGGTTCACGCACTGGTTGTTAAGACACGTAGTTTTTTCTGAGCAGTCGTCATTTGTAAAGCAGTCTCCAGGTAATTTACAAGTTCCTTTGCTAGCATCTAATATCGTTCCATTAATACATCTACATGCAAATGAGCCAGGTATATTTTCACAGTCAGCATTTGTGGGACATGGGTTATATAAACATTCGTTAATATCTTCACACATGTTGTTACTTAAGTCAAAACCAGTTGAGCAAATGCATGTGGGCTTGTGATTCTCAATTTTGCATGATCCGCCTTGACACGCGGAACTGTCACATTTGTCTGCAAGTATAAATACGGTCATCTTTAATTATTTTCTGATTGATTTGAGTTCAAGACAGCAAAAAGTACAATATGAGTGTAAAATAATAATTGTGTAAGTGTAAATAACCTTGCAGGAATCGAACCCACGGTCTCCACATGAAGTGGTCAAATTAGAGCAACAGAACGAACCATCAGTGAAGTAACTTTAGTACGTCAATCGTACGCGAACGAACAATAGACATACGACAGCGGCACCTTCATCTACGTAAAAAGTATAGTCGCTGTTGTAAAGGGTATTTTTGAACCACTAAGTGTCTTTCATTCCCTCGAGTTCTGATTGTATTTCTGTTTGATCTACTATTTCCTTACTTGATTATTTTTAGATTAGAACAACCATTGCAACTAATCAAGTTAAAATAATGGGCATTATACCTGAACACTTATTGTTTCTTGGGCTGCAATATTTGTCGTTAGAGCAATCTGTACTATCAACGCATTCGACCTTGAAGCAACCAATGTTTTTATCAAATGGATTGCCAAGATGTCCTTTTTTGCATACACAGGAAACTCGATGGTTTATAACAGAGCACATCGCGTTCAGTCCACAGGTTTTAGTTTGACAAGGATTCAAACATTTTCCCCGTACACAAGCAAGGGAGCTATCACATTGTTCATCTCGCCTGCACTGGTTTGGCAATAAACAACCAGTTTTGTAAGGATCACCGATTGCTCCAGTCGGGCAGATACATTTAAAGGATCCTAATGTATCTTCACAGTGAGCTGAGGGGTGGCATGGATTTTCTGAACATTCATTTATATTTGTACATTCGTCAATATCTAATCTGAAGCCAGGTAAGCAATGGCATACTGAAGAATCACAAAATTGATTATTGAGACAATCTGAATCTGATTTACAGCCGGGTATACACACTCCAGAACTACAGTGTTCTCCATGTAAACAGTTGCTGCTAGAATGACATACTTTGTGACACTTGTTATCGCTACATTTCTCGCCAATTGCACACCCCGAACTATCTCGACACGGTACTTGGCACAACAATCCAATACACATGTGATCCGGAGGACATTCTGATGTCCTAATGCAGTTATTTGGTTTTCGAACACATCCTTGTTGCGGAGTAGGTGTTCCTTCAAATCCCAGAGGACATTCGCATTTTGTGCTGTGGTTTATTCTCGAACAAATAGCATTTGGACCACACACTCTTGATGCTAGACACGGATTAATACATTTGTTGTTAATACAGGATTCATCGCTCGAACAATCTTCATTAGCTCTGCATCCAATTAGACACTGACTGCCTACGCACGCTTGTCCAATGCCGCATTGTGAATGCTTAGAACATTGCGTCATACAAAAATTCTTGAGGCAAATGTCACCCTGATCACATTGACTGGAATTTTTACAAGCAGTTAAACACTGCCCATTAAAACATACATCGCCATTGCAGCTAGCATCGTCGTTACAAATCAGCAATTTCTTTTTACAAGCATTACCACCTTTCATACTTTCGTAACCTTCAGGACATAGGCAGATCGGCTGTCTACTTACAACTTTACACAGTGAATTTAAGCCACATGCTCCATCACAAGGGTTAACACATCGTCCACCAACACAGCTTGCTTCTAACGGGCAGTCGCCATCGCCGTTTGGGCATTCACTTTGCGTTGTGCAACCTCCCTTTGATGGGTCTCCCGTTAATCCGACAGGGCATTTACACGTGTAAGATGTAAGATGAGGTTCACAAATGGCAGTTGGATGGCATGGAGGAGGATTGCATAGTTCAACTTTTTTGCAATTTACTTCTGGTACTGGATCAGCCTTATAACCACTTGGGCACTGACAGCTAGTTTTGTGATTTTCAGATATGCATACAGCATTTTCGCCACAAGAATCTTCAGCACAGGCATTCATACATGTATGTGTCATACGGTTACATAACTGGTGTGATAAGCAATCCGTGTTGTAAATGCAAGGAACTGATTGACAACCCTTTTCTCGATCATCGGGATTACCAGTGTAAGGTCCAGACGGGCATTGACATTTAGCCACGTGGTTATTAGTTACGCAAATAGCGTTAGGGCCACAGATGACTTGCTGACAAGCAGGTATGCATTTTTTAACGGGGCCAAAGTGTTTACAGATTTCATTTTCACGACACTGAGCATCATCGGTACATTGATTTTTATTAATTGGTAAACAACCGTTACGGTCGTTTGAGTTTCCTATAAAACCAGATAAACATTCGCACTGACTCTTGTGATTTCTGGTTGTACACTTGGAATTTTGCGGGCAGCTAAACGCCAAACAGGGTTCTACACATTTCTTTACTCCTAGTTCATCTTTCTGGCATGCTTTGTTATCGTCACAATCGTCATCTCCTTGACAGCTGGGAGTAGACGGCTGCTCACATGACGAACTAACGGGATTCCAACGGAATTCATCCTTACAGTCACAACGTGCGCTATTACCAACCACTTTACACACTTCGTTAGCGCTACACGCAATAGTTGAGCATAAATCCAAACATCTACTTGTAGACCCCACTCCTAGTACACAAACCTGTGGTTCAGCGCAGTCACTGTTTTCATTACATTCCACCCTGGGTTCTTCATGGTGCAAATAACATCCGGATTTGACATCATTCGCTTTCCCTATGTATCCTTCAACACATAAACAGTGAGATTGATGATTGGAGCTTACACATATTGAATTAGGCCCACACTGTAACTTACTGCACGAGTCAACACATTTTCTTGCATTCTTAGCTACTTGGAAACATATCTCAGAATCCTTACAGTCCTCGTCAGTCTTGCAATTATTATCTGGAAAGCATCCGAGTTGCAAATTATTCGGATTACCTGTATGTCCTGGCAGACAGTGACAATTACCTTCTTCACAAATGGTCTGAGGGCCACAAGAAATCTTACGACATGCATCGACACACCTTGATCTTTCACAAACATAGCCATCTGGGCATGTAGCGTTGTGGGTGCAAGTGCAACTATTCCCTTCTGTGCATTTTGAAATTGATACATGTGAACAAAGCTCATAAGGGTTACCAACAAAGCGACTCTTGCAAATACAACTAAAACTTCCAGGGGTATTAATACAAATCGCATTTTCACCACAAGGTTTGGAACTGCATTCATCTATATCAATGCATTGTAAATTAGGATTTCCAATATAACCCGGTGGGCAAAGACATTCGACATGAGTTCTAGTCTGCTGGCAAACCGCGTTGTGGCCACAAGAGGCTTTGGCGCAGGTAATTTGCCTTCGGGGAAGACATTTAGTATACGGGTTTCCTGTAAAACCTTTGTCACATTTACAAGCGTTTGACTGTCCATAAACACAGTGTGCATTTTCACCACATCCTGGTTCGCAATTTGGTGGAGATATAGCTGAAACAAGATAGATATATATAGGTAGGTACTAATAAAATATAAATAAACATAACTTTAATGTAGTTAATGAAATTTATTTCACACTTACGTGGCATACATAACAAATCAGGGTTTCCCACAAAGAAAGCATTACAAACACATTTGCCGCTTTCTTCGTTACACGAGGCGCCCACTCCACACACGACGCCGTCGCAGCGCTGCCGACAGCGGCCTGCCACGCAAGACAGCGGCTCGTCGCACGGTGCGCCTGGCCCGCACACGTCTCTCTTACAGGCTCCCCCGGGGAACGGATTACCAACCATTCCCTCAGGGCAGACGCATGTGGGCCCTGACTTTGATATTATACATTGAGCACGAGCAGCGCATGAAAATGAATCGCATCCTATGAACAAATATAAAAACCAATTATGAATACGATGTCATTAACAAATCAACTACCTACTTACTTATCTATACACGATTAAAAGCTTAGTCACCACAACCTACCTGAAATGCACTTTCCACCTTCAGGTTTAGTGTAACCGGGGTTGCAACGGCACCATGACGCGTGATTGTCAACCTCACACAAGGCATTAGGTCCGCAGGAAACTCTAGCACACGGCGATATACAGGTTCGATTCGTACATGCCAGGGTGTTAGGGCACTCGTCATCCGAACTACACAGCTGTTTTTGAGATGGACCCACGTCATCAGTGCCTAAAAATGCAAAAATATAAATTAATTAAAAATGGCAGTTCAATACATGTGGACATAGAGTAATATAATATGTATCTAATCAATATCATTAAAATCTCCAAATAAGCATTTGCATTTGCTTTTGCATTGCATGCAAATCTGCATTTTAATATCAAAATCTTTAAACAATAGAAGAATAAGTTATAGTAATCGTCGGAATTGATATTTATTTAGGTACTCACATCCGTTTTTATATGGATCTCCAATCATATTTAGGGGACACTCGCATTGAAAACCTCCCTTTTTGTCGTGGCATATTGCACCATACGCACAAGGAGCGCTATGACATTCATTTCTATTAGTACAGCCTGTGTAAGGATCTCCCTCAAATCCCGCCATACACATGCACCTTGGAGGATCGCTTGGTGTGCACTTCGCATTTATACCACAAGTAAATCTTTCGCATGGGCTTTTACATTTCTGGCCGTCTGTGACATCTAAATAAAACGGTGGTGGACAAACACATTGGCCGGGCTCAATGCATTTTTCATTAGAAAAGCAATCTGAATCACTTATGCAACGTTTCTGATTCAAGCTGCAATGTCCAGTAGTTATATCTTGTCCGTAACCTGGAGGACATTTGCAGACAAAGGTACCAATGGTGTTGATACATTCTGCGCCAATGCCGCACACGGGCTGGCCAGCAGCGCATTCATTTATGTCTTCGCACGGGCCATCCACAACTTGAGAATAACCAGCTGGGCAAGCACAGTAACTGACACTGTCAGAGATGATTATACATTCTGCTCCTTTACCGCACTTATTGTTTTTCGAGCAGCCAGATAAAACACATTCACCATTTACAACTTTGTATGGTGGTTGGCATTGACAACTGATATCAGTGCAAATTTCACATAAGTTATATGGGTTGCCGCTATATTCTGAGGGACATTTACATTCATAACTTCCGGGCAAATTTTTACAAATAGCATTAATTCCACATGGCGATCGCCCATGTTGAACACATTCGTTAATATCTTCACACAAACCCGATTCTTTGCTTCGTGTGTACCCTTGTGGACATATACATACGTATTCGCTATCGTGTAATATACACTGTTCTCCTAAAGGACAAGGATTAGTTTCACTGCATTCACTTGGCATTTTTCCTGGTACACAACCATCAACGTACGGATCACCGTGGAAACTGCCAGGACATTCGCACTGAAAGTTTCCTGGCAAATTTTTGCATACAGCTCCAAGGCTGCACGGATTCGAAACACATTCATTGACGTCTTGACATCCGCTTAGTGATGATGGATTGCCAGTAAATCCACTACGACATGTACATTGAGCCAATTGATCGGTCAAAAGACACTCTGAATTACTGCCGCAGTGCAGGGTCTCGCAAGGATCTACAAAAAAATATGAAAGTATTAACTTCGACATACGTTATGCAAGGAAACTTTGAAAACAGGACTGCCTGCATTTTGATATTTTCGTATTACTATTTACGTTAATAGCGTACAAATAACACTCCTAGGGTAAAAACTAATCTGACGATACCCCACAGTCCATAATATGTTTAACCGTAATAATCCCACAGAAAGTCACAGAAATACATACATAGGTATTTTGAACTACTTACGTCTACATTCGTTGCCCACGTTAGGTTCTGGACAGAGACATCTTGAGTTTGAGTCACATATCGAATTACCAGGGCATTCTTCATTGTTATGACATAAAAGAATTTCGGCACAACGCACCCGGGGGTCAGGATCAGGTATGGTGCCTTCTGCACATTCACAGCTGAATGAACCATCTTTGTTAATGCATTCTGCTCCTATTCCACATGTACCCTCAATAAGACATTCATCTATATCACTGCACTGTTTGTATGCATCCCCAGTGTATCCTTCTGGGCATTGACAGGAAAACCCGCCGAGCGTGTTAGAACATCGCGCGTTAATACCACAACGACCAACAGGCCCAACCGATGTGTCACACTCATTTATATCAATGCAACCTGCCGCTATATCTGTTGGGTCAAAAGTCCAACCGTCGTCGCACACACAGTATGCTTCTGCGCCGTTCGGTTTACAAAATGCATGATCTCCGCACTTGACATCGTCACATGGTGCACGGCACCTTACTTTTGGTGGAGAACCGACAAATCCTGTAGCACATTCGCATTCATACGATCCAAATGTGTTAACACATAAAGCATTTTCACCACATGAAGACTTTCGGGTTTCGCATTCGTCAATATCGATACAAACAGACCCTTTGGCGTCAAATCCTTCTTTACAGAAACATTGTTTTTCTATACATTCTGCATTATTGGTACAATCGAAATTTGATTTGCATAACGTGTTGACGTCGATCTAAAAATAACCACGATAAAATTCCAGGATTGAATTAATGCAATAAACCAATTATAGAAAAGAATATAAGTAGTCAAAATATGAAAAGGGTTCAGATTCGTTGCCACATTAAAATATTCGTTGTTTTGGGATATTTGACAATTATTCAATTTAAAAAATTATTTTAATTTACCTGTTCACATGCTATTTGTGGATCAGGTTTAGCTCTATACCCTTGCGGACAGAGACAGTTGAACCCAGGCACAGCATTCTCGCAGATGGCGTGCGTGCCGCAGGGCCGCTCGAGCGTCGCACACTCGTCGACGTCGCGGCAGCCATCCGGCGCGCGCGCGTCTCCCGTGTACTCGGGCTCGCACGCGCACGCAAAGCTGCCCTCCGTGTTGGTGCACACGGCGTGCGCGCTGCACACCCTCTCGCTACTCTTACACTCATCCACGTCTGGTGCAACAAACAACTTTCGTCTAATTACATCCACCGCCGACGCGCCTCCTCTATCGACATACGCACGCTATATAAACGCCGACGGCCACTACGAAGAGCAAGAGACAGGATAACAGACCACTGAACGTATAACAGTGTTAGAGAAGTCGACGAAAGTCATGAAGAAGAAACTGAAAGGAAAAACTATTAGCTAATACAAATCGTGTGTCACGAAGCAGGATCCTTCGACAAGGAAGACTTCAATGCCTTGTGTTGGTATTTGGCACAGTTTTGACCGCAGATATCTGCGGACTGGAGTCTTTCTATTGCCGATGCTACATATACACCAACTTGCTGAAAATTGGTTCATTACATTTGTCAATAAATGTTTCGAATGAAGTGATAATTAGTAAAAGCGTGAAGCTACCGCGCGTCCGGATGCGGTAGTGTTCAGCGCGTTACGTTCCACGCGACCGTTTTAACACCACAAAGCGTTAGACCACACAAGTGTAGATGTTAGCGTTTGTCCAAGACTTTTCGAGTTACGTTTCTCACCAGTGCATCCGTTGTCAGGGTCGCCTTGGAAGCCGGGCGGGCAGACGCAGCGATATCCGTCGAGCAGGTTCTGGCAAAGCGCACCGCGGCCGCACGCGGCGCGTGCGCACGCGTCCGCCTCGCGGCAGGCAACGCGCGGGTCGCCCTCACTGCCGGCCGGGCAGCTGCACTCGTACCCGCCTTCAACGTTGCGGCAAGTCGCGCCGGCGCCGCACGCCGACCCACTCGCACACTCGTCCACGTCCACGCACTGAGTCCAATAAACAGGACTCTTTACCACTTAGGGCCCGTACTTTGATCAGTAGTTAAACATACTAATAGTGAAAATTGTTAAATCTCAACCAAATGTTTCAGTCATTTTGAATCGATTTTCCGAATTTTAACTATTAGATAGGTTAACTACGGTCAAACAACTCGTCCTTAGTACAGTAAATTATTTCATACTTGATAATGATCAAAATACGCTGTTACGTAGTCCCACTTCTTAGTTGATATGAAACTTTAAGTTATTTCAAGCTCACCGCAACCAATGCCGCGGGAACGTCATGGTCATATTTAAACAATTAAATGTTCTTCGTTGTAGTTGATCAACTATCTTAATCGAGATATCTTAACGCCACCCTTGAAATAGGTACGGTTGAGGAGTTCCGGTACCCATTTGTGGTCTTCATCATCAGCTCCACTTCACTAAATAGTACTTTCTGAATGCAAATTCTGGACTTGTTATTAAAATACTAAAATCGCTCACGGATTCCCTCGAAATCGTTTCAGCCAAACGCGAGATAATCGCGGACAAACATACATACATACAGGTCAAACTGAGAAGCTCCTTTTTTTAAGTCGGTTATAATAGGTAACTAAATTTTTATGTAATAAGAAATAATAATAAAAAATTGGCGATATATTTAAAAAAAAACTTTTTTGAAACTGAGTAAGTAATTTAAAATGAAGGATTAATTCAAATCTATTATTTAAGTAGATTGAAGTGGATTGTGAAGAAATGACTTACGCCGTCGAACGGATTTCCAGTGTAGCCAACTTGACAAGCGCATGTGTAATTTCCCGGATGATTCCGGCATATGGCGTTGATTCCACAAGCGCCAGGACGACGACATTCGTCGATATCTACAAAACAGAAATATTTCTTTCCATTAGCCCATCTTTAAAGTAAATGACGTGTAAATTTATATTTATCAATAAAATAATCAAATCAAATCAAATCAAATGGAAATACAAGGTCTGTAAAATCTTTTTTAAAGATATTCAATGAAATTATTGGGAGGTAAAAAAAGAATATTTAAATGAACTAGTGGTAGGCGATATTTGCTTTTCTCTCGCTACTCTTGAACCATTTTCCATTTTTAATTCTCGTTTACAATATTTGGATCTTTGAGTCGCTAGGCGACTATGACAGTCCCGTGATACATACATTAATATCACTAAAGACAACATCAAAATACAATTAAATTGTGCACAATAATAGAAGCTCAAGAATTTAAAACATTGTGTAACATAAAACACAGCAATCGAGCTACCTCTCCCAGAGGTATGGAAAGTACGCTCTGCACTACACCGACGTCCAATAAATTTAACCCGTATTGGCTGTACATCTTGGATCTCACCGGCTGGCAAAATCAATTATAAGATTCAATTTGAAACTTGCCTTACCAAATTAGGTACATTTAAACTGATGAGTTTTTTTATTTTTTTGTAATAACTATGTAATATTCTTAATTTTGATACCGTATTGAATTAATGTAGGAAAAAAAAAAGTTTGTGCTGCAGATTATGGCACCTAAAATCCGCCATTTGGTTTTTTCTGACATCACCTATTTTCTAGGTCAACGACACCTTAATTTTATAAGTCCGTCCGGCCGTTTAGATGATAAGAGTTAATAAAGAATATAACATACATACATACATAAATACGCACAAAAAACATAACCGTTCTTGGCAGGCGGGTAATTAGCTACTAAACAAAATATCCATCTATGATAATACCTCGGCACTCTTCCTCGCCATCGCCTTCAAAGCCGCGGTTGCACTTGCAAATGAAATGAGCCGGAAGGTTGCAACATTCAGCGTTCTCAACGCATCGCGATGCCACCGTGAGGTCTTCGCATTCGTTAATATCTAAAGAACACAAAACATAACATATTTAATACTGCCTTCTTTTCACACCCAACACAATGCAGTGATGGAAGTTTTTACTGACCTCTGCAAGTGAAACCATCGCCTTCATACCCTGGGAAACAGGAACATTGGAAGCTACCCACCGTATTCGTACAGTGGGCAAAAACATCGCATGGCCGTTCCTTACATTCGTTTACATCTGAAAGAGCAAGTGAACGTGTAGTATAGTGGCAATGTCGCACAAGTAACGAATAAAATGTTATTAAGTAAATAAAACAATTTGTCATTAGGTAATGATGTTCGGGAAAGTTTCAACTAACGTTTAATTTATGTATTTAACAATATTGATTATGAAATTTAATATATTACAAGGAAAGGTACCCAACTGTCCGACTCTGATTTCGTTTATTTTAATATATGTTAGAGAGTAGTCTAAATAACAGATACGTATTTTTTTTTAGTTGCCCAACGTCAACCTGTTGGGAGAATTTCACCTCCAAAGTACTGAAAAGTGCCTAAACCCTCTAACTTCTATAGCCATTTCTTTTTTTGAAATTGCTAGTTTCCTGTTCGTTTGATTATATGTTTAAGAACATGAAAAAATAATGAGCACGTGTTTTGTTATATTGGCTAAAACTATTTTTTTTAATATACCCCTCGTAGTTATATGTATACTTCTCATCGAAGAGTTTTGTCTTATAAATATGCCGATATGTAACAAAACACGTGCTCATTATTGTTCATGTTGTTAAACACTGTTATTTTAGACTACTCTCTAACATATATCAAAAGAAACAAAATCAGAGTCGGACAGTTGGGTACCTTTACTTGTTAGTATATATTTCTCGTAGTACCTACCTTAGTTATTTAATTTATTACTTTTAATATAATAATATAAATAATATAATCTATCTACACACAAAACATAAATCCTCTATTATGCGTTCAAAACCCGTAGGCAATGACCAGCATTACCTGTGGTAGTAGGTGACAGCGAAGGCATTACGCAACCGCCACGTAAACTACTATTATGTTGATGCATTAAGGGCCGTATTAATAAACTGATCTTGACTGTGAGGCCCGTCACAAGATATGTCAAAGTAAATGCCAAACCATAGAACACTGTTATTCTTGACGCATCTCGAGACGAGCATTAGAGTTGAGATCAGTTTATTAATACGGGCATAAGTTACACGAATCTTTTAACTTACCGGCGTCTTGGCAATTACATCCACCGTAGCCGTCATTGCAATGGCACACACCGTTCAGACAAGCGCCATTTATACACTGTGCGCCATCTTCTTTGGTACAATCATCTTAAAAAAGTATAAACATATTTTAGCAGCTCGTAATTCCTATCCAAAAAGTACCTATGTAAGTAATTGTAAAATAACAGAAAATAGGATTTATTCGGTTGCACTGCTTAAATAATACATATGTATTTGGATTTTATTTATGAAACGCATAACTTCGCCGTAGTGTAAATACCGTATTGGCCTATAATCTTTTTTCTCAAACATGTTCGGAAATGTATGCGTTAATGTCACGAAATGAAGACATGAAGTTTCTTGTTTATGGCTCCCTACTGGCCAAAGCCAATAAGTAATGTATGAAAAACTTAAGAAAAAACATTATTGGCCGCTGCCCTAACTTTTGAAATTTTCTTACTAACTAAACTGACAAAGGAAAAATTACATACTGCCAACCACCACTAGACTATGTGACCATATTTTGCGACATTAAAAAAAATCGTTGCTATGTGCAGTTTTGAGATTGCCATCGTTATATTGCAGTTTTTAGATTGCCATCGTTATATTGCAGTCTTGAGATTTCCATCGTAAGATTGCACAGTCTTGAGATTGCCATCGTAAGATCGCGGTCTTGAGATTGCCATCGTAAGATTGCACAGTCTTGAGATTGCCATCGTAAGATTGCCATAGTAAGACTGCACAGTCTTAAGATTGCCACCGTAAGATTGCGGTCTTGAGATTATAACCGTAAGATTGCAGTATTGAGATTGCCATCTATTGCCATCGAAAGATTGCAGTAATGTACTTTTAATATTTCCTCGCATTGGTTGACAAAAGTACTTTATTTACAATCCACGCTCGGCCAGAACATGATTGAAACGGCCTCTGCAATAATGTACCATGTTTTAAGTTATTTCGTGCTGTCTAATATGATTTTTAGGGTTCCATACGAAACATGAAAAAACGGAATCCTTATAGGATCAGTCGTGCATCTGTCTGTCCGTCCGTCTGTCATAGCCAATTTGCTCCAAAACTACTGGACCGATTGAGTTGATATTGGGTACATATACGTAAACTGATGACCCAAACCTAGACGTGCAAATTAAATATTTTTTACTTTGCACTGCAAATATTTACGTAAAATACAAAATATAGTTCATTGCTTGTAGATTAGAGGAAAACTTATAAGAATTCAATCACAAAAAGAATTACCTAAGCACGTATCCCTCTCCACGCGAGTTCCACTTGCACTTGGCCAGTTTTATTTACTGAATCACCCTCTCAAATTGTCATCACAATCTGATCAATGGTTTAGGAACACATAATCTACTTAGTCGTGACAATTATTTCATTTAAAGTTCGTTATAGGCATGTGCTTTCATTTAATATTTTTATTACTTGTATTTTTCGCTGTATTATAACTACTTATATAACAATAATAATCTCGCAAATACTCGCAAATGTTAGTCTTGTGTGTGTTTCTTCTCATAAAAACTTAACTTATTTGCACTTACGAGGTTTTCTGTCTACCGCGAAGATAAGCGGTAGGTAATTGTAAAACTCGATAAAAAAACAATGAAGGTTATTTATGCATTTGCGCAAAATATTAAAAATTAAATAAAAACAAAAAACTCTTACCTGTGCACTTGAGTTCTGATCTAAGCTCGTCGGAAGCCTTATAACAGTCAGGTACACCGTCGCATAATTTCGATAATTCATATAATTGTAATAGTTGTGTTGATTCGTTTACTTGACAGCCAAAATAGCCGTCTTCTAAATTTAAGAAAAATACTTCTCGTTTTATTCCTAAACCTATTCCATATTGGCCTTGTGTCGCTACCTGCAAAACAATTGAAAACATTTTCACACGCCGCGTGAGTAACTACTTATAGATACAACTAGAATGGACATGGTATTATTTATTCCGTTAATGTACACTTGGCATCAAATATTTAACATCTTAAGAAAAGCCCGCTTTTCCTAAGAAATACACTATGATCCAATACACATGATGTCCCATAAAGTAAAAATTGCAGAACCTTGGGAGCTGCCACGGGCTCTATTATATCCGTGAAACAAAGAAAATTTCAACGAATTTTGGATTTCATTAAAAACAATTCTAAAATTTGGATTTTAGAGCAAAGTTCAATTCACTTCAATGGAAGAAGTTAACAAAACTAAATTTGTTAAAATTTTTCGTTTTTGAATAATTTCTGTGTCTAGGCTGCACCTTATCAAATAGGAAACTTCAATGTACCTATTGGCAGTTTAGGACTAATAACACAAAACTTTAAAATGATTATTGTAGAAGTGGGTCGTGGTGGTGGGTCGGGTATGCGACCCTTTGCAAGGTAACTAGATTGCAGCTCTTAATTCATACAGATTTACCTATACTTAACACGAATAAACAAAAAGCCTTTTAACTTCATGTTTTTAGAGATTAACAAAACGTTGAAATCTGCGACTAATATTTGCATTACATAAAAACGGATAATAAAAAATATATTTAACTTCAGTGGGTACATTTGAATGAATACGGAACGCTTGCTGCGCATGAAATCTGAGATAAAATTATTGTTGGGGTGTGTAGGGTAAAGTCACCAGTGGTCAGCCAGATACCGTAGTCGACTTTATAATGAGTGCGAAGAGTGGGAAATATATATTTTGTACTCTTCCCACTTATACAAAGTATATGCAGAGTCAGGTCTTTGGCTGGCCACTGGTGATTTTACCCTAGTAGTATTATGGCGTGACATGGAAATGGTGTTGACGACTCAGTCGTTCAAAATTCAAACACCTTATATATATGTAATAAAAAGGTTAAGCGAGGGACTGCAGAAGCTCAGGCAATGAAGTAGCGTCGCCACAGTTCAACAGAGGTCCTAAGTTCGAGTGCCAAAGCATTAAAACTTTCCTTAATACATTTTGTGTCTCCAATTGTAGTTAGGTACAATAGACATATATTGCAAAGTTAAACATAGTCTGTAACCGTTATACAAGTGCGGCAACCTGTATGCCAACTCTTGGGAACACCATTTGTTGACAAAGTACCTAACCCAGATTTTGTGTCTAATCCCACGAAGGCGCGCCCCGCCACCGTTCACATTGACATTGCACGTTTGCGTCGATATTACATAAAATTAAGTAGTGGACCTTAACTTTGTGGATATAAGTAAAACACTATATCAACATCAATGTTACTCATAGGTAAATCTTGCGGTGTAGTGAAGCTGTGTTCAAGCCAGAATTCTAAAATATGTGACGTTTTATGTAGGTGACAAAACCAAGCTGCATGACAAGGAGATTTAACCATATCTAGTATAGTAAAGTGCGCCTGTTATGAGAACAGCAATTGTAATATTTGTAATGGTATTTTGTACTTACATGTGTCGTTGTGACTAAAAGCGTCCAAACCACTAGCGGTAAGGTGTCTATATACATGGTCTCTGAAACAAAACAAAAAAGGGGATTTAATATATACCCAGATAGGTAACAAAATATTAGGGTTTCTCATAAAAAAGAGCAGTTATAAATAATATGAAATGTATTTATTGCTAATCATCAATTTAAAAGGTTAAACTGAAGAAGTGGTTGTATGAGAATGTTTTTATACTTTAAATGTTTGCTTTATGTACGCTGGCAATTATAATATAAATAGTTAATCCACTCTAGCACCATTATTGATGATTTTTTAAGTTTATGTGTAGACTAACGTTTTAACTTTAAGCCTAAATGATATTGGATGCCTGGAATGGGCAACTGATGGAAATATTATGTTTTTGTAAACCATACATTTACATAGTTCACAATACATATTTTCTTATTGTCATTCTAAATTGACTAAAGTAAATGACCGTAAAAGTAGGAGTTTAGTTCAGTTTTACCAAGATTATTAAGGCATAATACTCGTATGAGAAGTTCATACATTTATTAATTTTATTATTATTATTTTTCCCGATATGAAGCCCAATATTAGACTATCTTCAAAAGCTCAATTTAGCATTTAGAGCTCTGTTTTTGTTTTATTTGTAATCTAGAGTATTTAGGCCCGGACAAAATAATTAATTTTTTTGTTGCGTTTTAAACACGAAGGCTAATAATTGTTTGTTAGAGCAATGCAAATGCAAAAGCTGCGAAAAAACAATAACTGTTTGTTAGAGTTTTTTCGGTCTCTTATACTCCCTGTACAATTGAAACGAGATTATATTCATTACAAGCGACAGTGTTTCCGTTAATAATTATAAGTGGCGACAAAGGCGAAGGCCGCAGCGAGGTCGCAGAACTGTGAGCGGTATTCGGTCGGCTATTTGCCTTCTGGTCAATGAGTTTCCAAGAGTATAAGACTTACATTTGTCTTAATATAGTAGTAAATAGGCCGAACGAGCACGACTATTCTATATGGTTCAAGTGCATAGCGACGCATCGGCGTATGGCGTGCGATTGCACTTTATTCAGCTGCTGTGATGCTGCTGTAAATCAATGTCGTTGTCCTAGTTATCGCGCGCATCGGCCGTTACATGTGCTCACAGCTGTTGATCTATTACATAACTACCACACGATATAGACAGGTACTTTTTCCATCAACTGTTATGTTTATTGGCTAAGGATACAATTGATTCAGTGATTATCGGCGATTGACTATCATTATTTGATCCTATTTCCCCGTGATACAAAACGGGTATAAGACTGATAACTGATAAGAGTTTAGTTATTTGATCAGAATTATTGTTTTATTATATTATTTCCAGTTGTCCAGGAACTTTAACCTATTTAATCAAAGGGACACCTGTATAATTCAGTCTGTGAGCACTTAGAAGGCGCTTCAGGTTTGTACTTTTCGATCACTCACTCTTAATAAGAGCTCGGTCTTCCAGGTACCTACTGCTTACAAATGTGTCATACTATCTAGCATTCGTGAAATCGGCCAATAAGCGTAGCTCTGTTAAAGCGAAGTATTTACGTATTGATGACAAGGTTTCTTACACGGATGACACAGCCTCTATTACGTAAGATCCTAAGGTCGCGACTCACAAACGTACGACAATTTTCAAACTAAGACACCTTGACACACTTGTGTTTAAATAAAGGTGCCAAAAATTTAACTGGCCGGGGTGTATTTAATTAATTTATAGCATTTATCTCAGAACTACATCGATCGTTTTCAAAAACGATTATGGCCTGATTAATCCATCTCTAGATAACATAATATCATGATATGTCTGTCAGATAACTATAACTTTAACTGTTTGATAATTTAATCTGGCGATTAGAAAAATCGGTTCTAAGTAATTCTTGTAGATTTTTACGTTGTTGTCTTCCGGTGTGGGGACAGAAACAGTAGAATTGAAGTTAAGTTACTTCATCAAATAATATTTGTAAAAGGCTATGATTCAGCAAGCACCTAAATGGAAAAATCGTACAAAATGTAACATATAGATATATATACCAGAGTCGACGACGGCAAGGACCTAAGAACAGGATCTATAATTACGTAACCCAATATTGGTTCTACAAATGTTTTACTGTGGCCTTTAACATTTACTTTGGTTTGCAAACTTTGCCTGCAATAGTCAATTATTGACTAATGGCCCCGAAAGTTGGAGCTTAAATTGGATTTACGAAGATAGAAGACTTCTTGCCGCTAATCTTTTTGACTGAAACTTTAATTGAACCCGACATTTGTAATACCTACACAAAGCAAACATGACAGCTGTAAACATAATAATGGTACTGCATTCGCACATTAATTTTAAATTGGGGCTTTACTTGGAACTATCTGTTTTATAACTTGTTGTAAATCGTAAAATCTTAACTATGCACCCGTATTCTTTGAAGAAACAAATCTAACAGTAAAGAAAGCTTTAAAAACTCGACTACGTGAGATACATTCAGGGAAGCATCTGTAACTATAGTACCAATTTTCAAATTATGTTACACTCCATGTATGTTTTCTTTGTTATCTCCTAAATAAATAAATAATAAATAATGCAGCATTAGGACTATCTTTTAAGGAGTTTCTATCACCACTTATATTATAGCCTATGACGAAATGAGTGATGGCATTAACCGTAGGAGGTCACATTGAAATATGGATATTGGATATACACGTACATAGATACACTCGAAAAACATTACCCTCCTTTTAGGTAGTAGGGTAAAAAGATTAAAACGTAACAACTTGTAATAGTTTACTTTTATCCGATAAACGTTTCTCAATAATACAATCAATTAAATCACAGTCACTTTATTTAAAGTTTGTGTTACGTCACAAGTTGGGGGCGCGCGGATATGCATTCGCGTTCGCGTGAACGTAATGTAGTATCAAATCGAGCGTGAAACGTGTCCGGGCGCCTGCAGTCTCTGCGCTTGCGCCATTCACTTTCTCGTGCCGAGCGCTCACCGAGGCTCGAGGCGGCGAGGCTCTGCACAGAAAGTGGGCTGCGAACAATGCCTTTACACCAGTTTCTCTCTTGAGAAAATACTGTTTGTCACATCTTATCAATGTCCGCTAGTCGGTCCGTATGAGACAAAACACCGCTTTGTTCGATGCTTTTTTTGTTTACTCGACGTGCATGTCAGTGTGGTTTCTATTCAAGTAAGGTTGTATTTTATTCATATTGATTTTTTATAATACATTTAAGGGGTTTATTTTACGAGTATGATTTGTTTAACAATGTATAATCAACTGCTACTTATGTTGTTATTTAAATACAAGTATAGCTAGTTATACATATTTTTTTCAAGCGAATAATAACAAGAAGCACCTCTTTTTAGATAACCTGCACTTTCTCTTATATAAAACTTAATTGTTTTTTTTACGTTTCTTAATAGGTACAGTCACCAGCAATAATATATTATCCTACATTGGGCGCAAAAATATCTGACACGCTCTTATACCTCTAGTAATAAGGACGTGTCTGATATTTTTACGCTCAATGATAGATAATATATTATTGCTGGTTACTGTACCAAGAGTATAGTTTGTACATATCGATCGATTTTTCGTTAATACCAGAGAAAGAACGAAGGAGGCCGAACAGGCTAGGCTAAGATAAGAATAGGTTGCAACACTTTGTAACTGGCCTTAAGGCAGTTCGTGTGAGGTAACGGACCTTACTTCTGTCTGAGTGACTTACGCACGTAATTTCGAACCGGTTTCAATATTTTCAATTGTATACAATGACTATATGATTATGGTTAACACACGCACGCATGAAATTTTCATTAACTCGCACATTCATTGCTGCATGTTTAAACGGTATGACTACTACCTTATTAGAAAGAAAGAAAGAAAGAGTTATTGCCTACCTAATTAGTAATTACCGTAAATGTAAATTTTAATTTCGATTAGCTCGTCGGGGTCAGGGGCTCCTCTAATCCAGCAGTTTCAAGTTCTATGTTCCTTACCGTACTGGTTTTGTATATGTCTCTGACACGCCATTCCTTTTTTTATACAGGCTTATCGATGGATACTAAAACTGACTAAGAAACCGAGATATAGAATAAAACCGATGCTATTTATATTCACTACAATCATTAAAAACTTTAATACCTAACTCCTAACCCATAAACATATTGAAAAGTTCAAAATACATCTAGACCGGAATAAAGGAAGTTATCTAATGATGTATTATATACACCAAGTTCTGAGACACCCTGTATGATGCATAGATTTTAGAAAAAATAATGAAACTTGTTTCGGGAACCGTGAGTACTGTTTACTTAAATAAATTATTTATTTATACATTCGAATGAAATCTATGTTAGGCAAGAACTGCCCTAATCACTTAGAAAATCGATTGTATTAGAAAAGGTATGCTAGCCATGTCACGAACGGTACTGCCAGTAGGTTGGTTGGTTGGTACGTTTGTACTCGTGCTAGCATAGCGGTACTATCCGATAAATTTAAAGGTAACCAGTGTCGTTATCATTGGTAAGTCGTGTTATTGTGAAAGTTAAAGCAATATTGAGATTTCGGTAAGCTTATAGTTAGGGTGACGAAACGAGTAATCGATAAGGACCAGTGATGGACACTTGATTCTTATTTTACAGATGATAAGGGTTATTCATTCGTTTTGCAACAATCAAAGGACCGTATGAAATTTGAATTAAGAGTCAAGTTTTCATTACTGGTGCCTTTAAGCTAAAAGCTTTTCTTAAAGCCAATCAATTTGTTACTTATTAGTCAAAATTATATTTAAATCCGTTAAGTAGTTATTAAATTCATATACCTAGGACAAAGTGCCATACCATAAAATAAGTTTTTAATTTTTAATATTAATATCGTCGTTTTGTTCATTCACCAATTCACTGGCCATTGCTAACCATTTCCTCACTCGAGGGTTTAGTTTAGACTTTAACGGCTAAACATGTTACTCATTTGCTTTAAAGGTACAACATGTGTCATGGGGTTCAATTAAACAGTTGACAGAGCGCTGCAAAGCTGGAAAGAAAGCCTGTACATTTATTACCACTGTCCATTTGTACGAGTATGTGACGTTATATCATGCTATAAGTACTTCAATCTTCTTTAACACCTGCATAACTGACCAAAGCAGGTTCCGCTCTCGTTCCTTAAATAAACAGACATCGCAATTATTGCACAGTATGGATATTTCTAACGCTGGGATAAGATTTAATTAATAAGTAGCTAATTCGATTTATTTAATAATTAGCGTCTCATCACTACTACATTTCAAAAGGCCTCTGCACATATTGGCTTCGGCTTCATTAACGCCTCCAAATTAGGTATTGGTATTGGTAAAAATCCCTGAAAATAATAATGAAGTGTGCTCCGCAATAAGATAACACAACACTTGTACACAACAGCGCTAAACTACCTATGTCTGTAGAATGATTTATATCTATCTTTCTATCTATATGAGTATAATGTAAAAGGCAAACCCGACTCACTGACTTATATATCAACGCACAACCGAACCACTGTACCTAGAAACTTGAAATTTGGTACAGGGCTTCATTTCATGATGTAAGTGAGCACTAAGAAAGGATTTTTAAAATTCACTCCCTAAGGGGTTAAAATAGGGGGATTAGCGGGAAATTAATTCTACGCATACGAAGTCTCGGGCGTCCTCTAGTTCTAACATAATAATGTATAAATTACGGTTTTTACGCATATTTTGCATTTAGCCCCAGCCAGGCATTGCAATGCAATTTCAGAACAAGACTGACGTGATTTTTGGAAAGAGCTACTGCGAAATAAATCGTTACGTACATATAGAAACCATGTGAAAGAGTATAAGTTAGGTAATAAAAAACTGTTTCATTTGTTATTTTCCTGTTTCTGCACTCGTCCACTCGAAGAATGTGATTGTTTAGCAGCTCACGTCAATATCCGTGTTATACATTTTTCACGTTTAGTTGTGAAATGTATAAACAGCTAGATTACGTGTTACGTTAAACTGCTAAAGAATCTACCTATTTGCTTGACAATACGAGGGTCAAACTGAAAGTTTCGGGAATAGAAAAAAATATGCAGTTAAATCGAATAAAAGTATTTTTATCGTTTTCCAAAGTATTCTCCTTTATATTTTATGTACTTTTCCATGCGATCAAACCAGTCATTAAAGCACTTATTGAAGTCTGAAGTAGGGGTCGACAAAATGGCCATTTTAAAAGCCTCTACTGCTGCTTCCGGCGTCTGAAACCGCTGACCACGCAACTTATCCTTAATTTTGGGTAATGTGAAAAAGTCATTGGGGCTTAAGTCGAGGCTGTATGGAGGATGGTCCAGTAATTCGACTTTTTTACCATCCAGGTACTCAGTTGTTTTCCGAGCGGTGTGAGGGCTGGCATTGTCGTGGTGAAGGATAATGCGGCGACTAGGGATTTTTTTTCGGAGTTCAGCAAAGATACTCGGCAAACAAATAGTGCTGTACCAATCGGCATTGACCGTTCTACGATCTTCAAGAGGAATAGTAGCCACGTGACCCGATTTGGAGACAAACGTAGCCACCATATTTTTGGCCATGCTGCGAGAACGAATAACTTTTGTCGGCTTGAGCTCATCTTCGTAGACCCATACTCGAGATTGGTTTTTATTTTCAGGCTCATATGCATATATCCAACACTCGTCACCGGATACAATGCTAAAAACTGCAGTTGAGCTTCCTCCGTTGAATTTATTCAAAGTTCTGAGGCACCAATTGACAGGAGTCGTTTTCTGCTCCTCAGACAATTAGTGAGGGATCCAACGGGAAAACAACTTTCGCACGCCTAATTGTTCCTGTAAAATGATTTGTATCTGACTCATTCCAATGCCCAAACACTCTTGAATCTCCCGATATGACACATGTCGGTCTTCCTTTATCAGCTGTCGCACAGCATCGACGTTTTCTTGCGTGACTGCCGATTTTGGTCGACCTTCACGCACGTCGTCCGTGAGGGATAGACGGCCACGTTGAAATTCTGCATACCACCGGTATATTGTCGTCTTTGAAGGTGCTTCATTACTAAAAGCAACAATCATCCGGTCTCCACATTGTTTTTGTGATAATCCACTTTTAAAGTCGTAATAAATCATAGCTCTTAAATTTTCACGGGACAATTCCATTTTCAGCAGCGACTCGACGACTTCAAAAAACAATTGAAACCGAACCATCGCTTTTTTTTTCTATGTGGCCAGTGTGTTAAAATAATGAAACTTTAGAGATTATAAAAAGGTATGATATGTGTCAAAAATATGTTTCTAAGTATTAGATTCCCGAAACTTTCAGTGCAGCCCTCGTAGGTACATTAAAGAAAAATACTAAATACATAAATTTGCTCAGCTGAGTCTTCTCAAATAAGTTGGTATGTATGGAACATAAAAAAAATATACTAGATCGCCATTGCTTTGTTTAAATTTTCTCAACATCTACTGCACTAATGCTAACTCGATCGTTTTGACATCAGACGTTAGCAGGCAACCTTCACCTTTCGTCGCAGAATCGCTTAATTATTCTTACATTGAATAGACGCATGCAGACATGCTCATTAAAATTCTTAAATCTACCTGTTTTGATTTATCACAGAGAGCTGTTAGGTTACTTTTTTACTTCAAAGCATACCTACGTTACTGTAGGTAAAGAGTATTGCATTTTAGAACAAAACGCATAAAACGAAAAACAACATTTGGTAGGTATATCAACTTCACAACGATGATGCTCGGTTGCAGTTGGTTTTGCGTGATTGTCAGCCGTTGAAAGATGGATGCGTGAGAGTATGGACATCGCCATTACAGCGGTTCGGAGTGACATAACGGGCCCGCGCCGGCCGCGCGACAGGTGCGCGCGCGCCGCACCGCAGCCCGCCCGCCACATGTGGTCGCGGCGCTAGCGTTACCCGCTACCTGGTTTATTGTCTCTATCAACTAAAACCACAACCCAACAAGCAGCATTTGTGAGATAACTTTTGCAAAAAGTATTTAAAGAAATCAAAAGAATTACGTGGCATAGTAGGTATTGACTTAATTTTGTCAGTGTATAAAACGAATATTAACAGAAAAATAATACCTACACCATGATTGTTAGTAATTATGTTATTATTTCGTCACTAAGCCTCTAATTAACATCATTTTATTCTCAAAGATACCGTGCGAATTAATGTTAAATTCTCAACATCGTAGACAATAGCAGTTTAGGTATGTCGAAACGTAAGAAAAATATTCTTGATCGTGTTGATTACTTATTAACCGTTTTGTGGGAAATAAATTGCATAAATTCAAGACCTGACGAAGGTTATGATTTGCTACTAGATGACACTGCCAGTCATAGTGCTGCATGCATCTCATTTCCTCTAGGTGATGAAAACGAGTAGTTCGAGGACTGTGATTTAACCGACTTTTTCGACAAAGCAGCCACGATTCTTTAAAATATTTTGGTCAATCTCATGCTGTTTATAGTGCGCTTTCTCTAGATATGGTATTTAGTTTTCTTAAATGTATTTAAATTCCTATCTATAATCTCTACCTAACGTCCCAGTCGATGTCACAAAATTCAAAATAGGGCGTGCCAGAATACATACCTAAGTAATATTTTTAGGGTTCCGCACCATAATGTTAAAAAAGGAACCCGTATGGTGAGACTTCGGTATCTGTCAGTCTGTCTGTATGACACAGCAGTTTTTCTCAGAAACTATAGAAGCTATCAACTTGAAATTTGGCATAACATGCTCGCCCGCATCTTTTATAAGTAATAAAAGTTAGAAATGATTATTCCAAATATTTGAAAATGGGTCTAGAATAGGGGTTGAATAATGAAAGTCATTTTGTTATGGCAAATGGGGAGCCATATGAAAGGGATATTCAAACTAATTTTTTTATAATTTTCCGTGACGCAATTTTTGGTTTATAGCAAAAAAGATAATTAATAATACTTATATTTTACGTAAAAATAAAATGAAGATGTCAAACTTTACAGTTTTGAGAAAAAATACACAATACTTACTTGAAAGGTCAGAGAGAAATGTGGACTAAAAGAAGATGTAGTGACTAAGATTGAAAAGGGCATGCCCTTTTCTTCGATGGTTCGGTCATTTGGAAAGGATGGATGAAAGAAGATTGACGAAAGAGATATACAGAGCGAAAGTGAGTGGAAGGGTCGGAAGGGGCCGCCCTAGGCGTACTTTTTCGAATCAAATCGGAGAAATACTGGAAAAGGGCCGAATCTTAAGTACCCGAAACCGACGTGCGTGCATGACTCGATGTATGAATGTGGAAGACGCGAAAGACATTTGTCAGGATCGTAGCAGGTGGAAAGAAGTCGTCTCTGCCTACCCCTCTGGGAAACAGGCGTGATTTTATGTATGTATGTATGTACTTACTTTAAAAATCTGTATTCAAATGTAGGCAAGTCAAAATGGACCTTATTGCTTTAAGAATAAAGTTCATAATAAAATGAGTATTTTTTTACATTTCCCTCGGTGCACGAGTCCGACTCGCACTTGACCGGTTGTTTGTAAACATTTAACTCAGAACTTTGCCCAAGAAAGTAACAAATAGGTTTGAAGGGTGTTTAATGGGTGAGTGGTGATGTGACAATGGTTACTCAAGATAGTTATTGGAAATACTACAACTATCGAAGAATGAGAAAACTTGCCTCTACTAACGGTTAAATGAGTAATTTATTAATATATGGTAAACAAGGTCCAAGGTTGTGTCTCGCGTCATTTACCTACCTCAGTCAAAGTGATTTTCAGTAAAAGTAAAAACATTAGAGCTTAGAACTTTTATTTTCATTGCCCGTACGTGGTTTAGTAGTACGCATAGCAGTAAGTAAAACACAAAGGCGACTAAGAACATCTTCGTTTTCGTGAACAATGGGTTTTGCGCCAGCGCAAACGATTTAACGAATCCACTTTTTTTCCAAGACCGCATCCGGTACGCCGGGCCCACGGCGGCCAATCGGAGGTCACTGCTGAGTCATAAAGATTTTGCCTTATTTACTATTCTTTGAAAACTTTAATGATTGTGCCATTTTTAGATATGTTCATCAGGCCTTTATTAAAAAACCAAGTTCTTGACCTAGTGTGTTTTTTAATGGTCCCATATACCTACATTTTGTCGATTTTCGAAAATCGCTAACATAAATAATAAATAAATAAATTTAGGTTCCTTTTTAGTGCTGAAAATTTTAAAAACTTACGCTCCAACTTAATAAAATTTGTAGTAGGTATTAATGAACTATCGTACCTTGTTAATGAGGTTTATGTTGTGAAAAACGTTGTAAATTTATTAGTAATTATTTCAATGCCAGTTAGGCAATTATTAAAACCTATTAGCTCAATGTCTACAGATTTAACTAGCATAGCATGCCTATGAAATTGTCTAACGTTTCAAGGTTTCGAATAATTAAGAATTCAAAGATATTGGATAGCAATGTTTTGCTTACTTATGTTGCAATACACGCAATAAAAACTTCGTATCGAGGATTAAAAAAACGTTTACCCGCAGAATCAGTTGAGAACTTGAATTTTAAACCAGAATAAATTACCAAAATATCAAATGACTTCCGCGTCTAGAACTGCCTACGCTTGATCCAAACCTCGTTTGTGGACAAGAGTTACAGCAAAAAGCTTTATTTAAACTGGCCAAGTAGATTTAACACCAACACCATTCGTTTTACTTGGGCAGTTTAGTCACGTATGTCCGAGTGGACAGTTATGCATACATAAACTGATTCTCCTCGTCCAACTGTGGAACGGTTTATTACTTGATGCATTGTCTCTTTGTCTCGTGACTCTCTCTTTCTTACATATATTATTCTTTATGCCCTGGATCATTTAGTTTAGTCTTTTAAAATAAATCTTATCTAAATATCTGCGAGACTGGAAGGAGACCTTCTCAGTCCAATATTTTCGAATTCTTAATTCATAATTATTCGAAACCTTGAAAAGTTAGACAATTTCATTATTAATGACCAGAGGGGAATTGGCAACAGGTTTTTTTTTTAAATTATTCTGATAAAATCAGGCTTATAGAGGTGCGTGACAAAACATAGGTACTGTTTTTTATTATTATTTTGTACTGAGTAAAGAATAATTGAATATTATTGGTGTTTGCTATGCCTGCTTTGGACTAGCGGTCGGAATTTCGTCATTTTGTATATAACCGTATTTTTTTAAGTTTAGCGCTGGCCGTGACGTAGAAGAGACCGTTTGGCGTTTTAAGACTTTAGCCATTAGCAGAACTATGGCTATTTATTTTCTGAGTAAATAATAAACAAAAAAATAGTATTATTTGTTGTATAGTAGCTATATTGAGACAAACCTCTACGGGGTATAAATCTGTTTCCCACACTATTATTCCGCGTAGTTTTGACATTCGTGATTTTACGCAATCGCATTTTTACCTAATCTTAACTTTTCCTGGTCGCATATTTTCCATTCTGGATTTTTCCCAGTCGCAAATTTCCCCATTGTAGTTAGGCCGAAATAAGCAGATAGGTTTAGGTTATGTTACTGTTGCAGCAGGCCCGGAGGGCCAAACTACCCCTAGTAGGAGGCCCGCACCAGGAGAGCTCCATCGACTAGTGGAAATGATACAACTACTTATTCAGACAAATACAGATTGGGAAATTATGATAGTGGAATTATTTCTGTTGAGAAAAAAACTTCGGCAAAATAAGCTACTGAAAACAATAATGATTGATACATTTTGCGAATGGGGATATTACTACAAGAAAAATATATTTTGGGTAAAATATCGCCATACCTACTCGTACGTACCCAGCTAGGGAAATTAAGTTAAGCAATCTACAGGAGCAGATCAAAACATAATGGCTTAGGAATGTCAAGTTGATTTGATTATTTATTTCTTTCGTACTTTTAGTAGCTTTAGCGTTGAGTCGTATTTGTTGTTGAACTAGGAGTCATAAACTACTTACTGTTGAATGTAATTTCGTACTAAATAATCCACAGTTTTAGAATGGCTCGCACAAAAAAGGTAATATTTTTAAGGTTTCTTGAATAAAATTGATCAATTTTTATTTTGCTTATTTTATTATTATTTGTGACGGAATCCGCTATAATACCTGATGTGAAATATTTCGCCCCATCAACTATTACGGTTCAAATGATAAGGACGGTTAGCGTAGGTTTAGCAGTAGGGTGGTGTTGGATAACTCCAGGTACCGGACTCTAGAAACATCGTATTCGAAAAACCTATTCTAAAACCGAAAGAAAGTTATGGACTATGACGTGACGTTGTAAAGGGGCTTCTAAACGGGCCATGTTTTGCTGCAATTTGTGGCCGGCAACTAGTGCTATCTTACTCTTACTTCGTATGTTAGAGCAAGATGCGTATAGTTGCCGGCCACACATTGCCGTGAAAATGTTGCTCGTTTAGAAGCCCCCTAAACCAAATTATAAGAAGTACAGATGTAGTGCATAATTGTTTTCCTTCGTATTTTCACGGAAACGTACGAACGCGTCTTGCTATTTCAGTCGGTCACAGTACAAAAAGTACTGAGGTTGACTGAAGTAGCATGACATGTTCGTACGTTTCCGTGAAAATACGAAGGAAAGCAATTATGCACTACACCTGTATCTTACGTTTTGGTTGACAACGTCACTTCAACATAGTCCTTAGCGGCCAAGGTATCAAATTGGGTGACTGTAAATGTGGGTTCATTTTTGTAACATTATAGTTACCCTGATATTTTATAACTTTTTTTTGTATGATTTATCTCTCCCGCATTCAATAAGGGGACATTCCCGAACTGCACGTCAGGCTCCTAAGGGTAAGTAACTACACGCCTATACCGGTTACCTTAATGGTTGCATCAGACGTGACGCCAGCGACTACCGGATGACGCTGAGGAAAATCAGTTATCCCGATATGGTCAGGTATGTGCCGTGTTCTGCGTGCAGCGCGTTACATAAGCGTAGCGCCACCTAGTTCTGATGACCGCCGTTTTGCAATGGTTGAACTTACTTAGAACAGCGCTAATTTCCGTGACATAGTAGATGTTACCGTCCCAACACATTGTACACACGAAGTACACTCGGCTTAAACAGTCGCTTCAGACTTATTATTCAGTTAAAGAAAGTTCCGTATCGTTTTAGTAACCGTTAACATATGACTGCCAAATGTTCGTTCGCAGTATTCAAACCACGGATAGATTTGGTTACTTAACCACCAGCATTACACATTAAAAACTGTTCAAACTCGAGCTCATAAATTCCAGTAAAATTTAAACCTATCTAACAGGATAAGAAATGTTCTAATTGGAACTTGTTTTGGTTGCCAGTTCTTTAGTTTTCATTCCTCTCTAGGTACTCCTCCTCTCGGTACGTTTAAAATTTTACATGCGAGGAGAGAGTTGCAATTTTATTGAAACGAGTTCAGAGTAAAGTGAACAAATAGGTAGTGTAGAAGAGAATGCGAGCGCGGTCGCGGGGTCGAGCCGTGTGAAGTTGCGACACAACTCGATTCAGGTTTGGACGGAAAGAAAACTATAGCAGTTCCAACCTTGAGATCATCGGTGAGTGTAGAACCTATGGTGTGCGGGGCTCATTCCTCCCGGTTGAAGCGATTCGCCTTCCCTCGCCGGCAGGCGAACAGCCGTTAGACAACTCCGTGAAACTCGCAACACACAGGACGGGTACTTTTGGAGCGATACACTGTTTGCTGTATAGCTAAAAACACACCATCACTTCACTACACGCACTCTCCAAGGACCGGAGCAACCGTTCGTTCAACGGGCACTCGACAACGAAGTAGCGGCGGCCAACAGACGGTTGGACGTTCGACCAAGTTTTTGGTCGGACAATGACTGAACGCGAAGTCGCAGGCTACAGCGCGCGCGCACGTCCCCCTTACCCCTCCCCCGCACCGCAGCGCCCGCGCCTGCTACAACCTCGCCCTCCAGCTCTAATGGCGGAGCTTTGGCCGGGCCCGCTCTACGCTGCACCAGATAATAAAACTGCAAGGGCGCACATATCTGAAACTCGTTCGTCAGCTTGCAAAAAGTTCTGCCGACGGTCGAGAACTGGTATCGCGATGAAAACAAAACTAAAACTGTCCAAATTTTATTCGAAAGAGCGTAAAGATGAGATGTTTGTCTAAAAATGGTTAGACATTTTCACATACTCACTTACTGAGTCGTAATATTGGAGGTAAGAAAAGTGAATATTCTATAAAAATATAATAATAGGGGGATGGAATAGAAGCAAAACTTTTTGACTACAAAACAAAAACATATTTTTGCTTCGCTAGTGGAACGAACGAGCAACTAACCTCCCTTGATTGCAAAAACTTTCTGAGAAGTGACAAGGAAATCTTATTTGGTTTCAGACGACGAGCAGCGCGGCCGGCCCGCGGCGGCCGGGCGACGGCGCGCGGCTCTCATTGACCATCCTTCGTTTTTTCTCGCTACCAATTACTGCCAGTTTTTCATGATGACTATTGAATAGTACAATTGTAGCTAATAAAAGCCTCAATAGGAATAGGTCTGCTGCTTTATAATTTAATTCTGAATAAAAATAATGATCTATTGTGTGTGTAAAATGTATTTTAAATAAAGTACTGCTCAGTAGTGAAGTCACGGGATGTGCTGACAGGTGGTTGATATATTAACTGCATTTAATTTCTCGTTGAGTATAAAGAAGACTTTAATACAATAAGCTGACTTCGGAAACAGTAAAGTAATGGCTTTTTTTCTTTAGGCATCATCAAATATGTAGGAATGTTTTCTTAATATGTACATGTATTATTCAGTTTTATTTATAAATAGGACTATAAACATATCTCACATGATGCTCCTCATATTTAGAAACACAGTTTACATACTTATTTACCTACTTCAGGTTTTTCTAATAATAATTACCTAAAGGTAAAGTTGAGATCTGTTATGATTATTTGGCCTGAAGACATTTTTACATTAATTTACCTATTAACAATTTAGAATAAAGTTAAAAAATATTGCAAATGCAGGATGCAATTATTATTAATTAACCATAATCATTGTGTGATTAGATTTTATTACACAATGAAAAAGCTACCTACAATATTTTTAAAACTCACCCATTAACTGACCGCCTAACTTTAAAATGATCTCATTCCTAAAATACATTCCGATATTCCGAAATACCATAATGATAATTAATTATTAAAAACGTCTGCTTATGTATCAAAAAGCCTTAATATCTATACTATACTGATTAAAGAATAGATTTAACTGATACCTACGTCGATTGAATCTTAGAGTAATTAAATCCAAAACATCTTAAGAACAATGTTGTGACTGAAAAGTCTTAAATAAATAATTAAATAATTACAGAATTGCTTTCCTAGCAGTCATGTCATGACAGTTACCATTTGAGGCGTTTTGGGGTTAGGTAATTTCGGATTGCATGCGTCGTTAATAATTTAAGTCATATAAGAAGTCAGCGTCTCTCTTTTCTAGGCGGTAAAAACAATATTGTATTTGACTGTCAAGTAAATAAGAGCTATCAAAACGTTAACAATACGGTATCAGATCAACACGACCGGCTTTTACCGTGTTGAATCGAGGCGGGTATATGTTAACGAAATAAATGACATATCAGTATTATACATAGGTGTTGTAAGCTACTCGCTTACATATACCTATGTCGGTACATTTAGACATAGTGGACAGAGTAGTGCAGTCAATGAACACCCGAATAGGCCAATAAATGCAATAAATTGCAAAGTTATTGCAGGGTTTTTTTTTGTAGTAGAGGTGACCCCTACAACATAGATACTAAAAGACGTGCGCAGCCTATAGTTTAAGATACGGTATTTATTAATTATTGTATGCATGTATGTAACATAACGCTTTTAACCGGAGACTTTGGCACATAACAAATGTCATGTTTCTTGGTTTTCCGTTTCCTGTTACACTTCTGTCATCTCTGTGCAAGCGTATGCATGTTCGTAAACCTTTCGTATAATTCGCGAGTGATCTTAATCCTAAGTTATTTTATACGTCCAACGACATAACGTTGCATATTTATTTGATAATAAATCACGTGACGTTGTTGAAATACTATTGAAGTTTATTTAATCGCCAGGATATTCAATACTCGTTGTGCCTTACTAGCCCGGGGAATTTGGACAAAAAATTAGGCAAACCTTGCACGAATTAAAAACAGCTTTTTTTTTCTATAAATGTGTTCAGTACCCCCATCAGTTAAGTACTTATTAATGATGAAATATATAATGCTAGATAACATATACATTGATGGAACGCAAATAGGTTGCCGAGCTGAATTTGCTCTGTGGGACTAGTACACTAAACGTATGCAATGATAAAAATTCAATGATAATAAATAGTACCCCTACCAAGAAGCCGACCGACGCAAGCTAAACATCGATCGTTATTTTTCCATTGCATACGTTTAGTATAGGCAGGCCCCACAAACTTTGCAACTAAAGTAGGCAATGTATCATGAACATGAAGTTTACCCACACAGTGTTATTTTTCATAAATGTTACCATTATACTCGGATGAATAATGCGGTAATCCGGCCGCTCTTACTGTATGTAGATGTAACTAACCACAATATGTGTCTTATTTTCACGAGGCTTGTGGTGAACGGTCACTTTGTCTAAAAGCGTTGGTATAATGGTACGACGCAACGTAAAAGAATATATAATGATAAATATTTAACTATGATTACGTAGTGAGTTTGAGTTCTTGAAATAGTACCTACTAAATTAGTGTATCGTATTAAATTATTTTATAGATGAATTGCGCTACGAAATCAATGTGGTTAGTAAATATTTTACAAAGTACGTTATATAGAGACCAGCAGGGGCTCTATTCTACTCGGTTAAACCATATTGCTTTTGCTTATGTTATCGTACCGCTTTGAACTCGGCCGACTCATTTTACTCAGTAGGTAGGTATAATAGAGTATTCAGCCCGCCGTAAATTACTTAAACGAACGGGCTTGAGGTTACAAACAATGAGTAGATATACTATTATGATAATCTGAATCCACAAAAAAAGTGACCATTGTTGTTGAAGAATAAAATAAAACAATTTGTAGGCTAATACACAATAGACGTTTTTGGCAACCCTGTTTTTGTCGTTCCATATTTTAGACATAAACGCGCGTGCGCACCGAGCGCAGGGATAACCGGTGGAATAAGGCCGCTTCCAGACAAGGACTTGGTATGCTTGCAGTTAAACTTACTGTTGGCATAAACGCTGCGCGTTGACTGGGAGATGCCACTAGTTGCCTAGCAACCCTTACCGATTCCGTGTTTTACTGCAACCATACCGGGAGCTCGCGGGATCATTTCATGAATTACCAACAGCAAGCTATTTCCCAGTTTCACATTTCGTTTTACTTACACGCTATCTAATTTAATTTCGTACCATATATTTGCTCCAATCTGTAAAAACTGTAAATGCGGTATAATACAACCCTTTTATTATGTAATATTTTTAAAGACAAAGATAAATCGGTTTGATTCTATTTTTCTTACAAACTAATTCAGAGTTTCAGACCATATATCAGGGATAGTTAGGTACCTAAGTTTTGTTTACGTTTTTCGTAAATTGTATGTTTTTGTGATATCTGGTTGGCGACATAATCTCTATTAAATTAACATGAGAATGAACCATTTTGAGGTGATGAGTGATGACACAGGCTTAACACTGACGAGCGAGAGGGTCAGGTATAACAAATGATATTCCAGAGTAATTACTAGCCGTAGCGGGAGGCGCGGAGGTTGAGCGACGGATATGCGAGGGCTGATAGATGATTAGTACAATTGATTAAATTACGTGGTAGGTACCTACTGTCGACAACTTTGATGAAAACGTTATTATATGATGCCTCATTATCTGAGTGTTACGTTTACGTTACTTAAAATATAATCTATTTCTCCATTACGGAGTAGGTACCTACCTACTGATTAAAAATAAGTTATTCAAGTTAAGAGAATAGTGATAAAATATTTTTGCGGGGACGTTATACAAAATTCCAGGTAACACTTAAGAGTAGGTCTTGGGTTTTTTGACATGAGATCTTGTTGTATGGACTAAAAATCCCACGTCTCCCCCCATAATCTTCCGCGTTAAGATAATTAGTCACTTCGCTACCGAGTTGATACTCATACTGGCTCACGTACCTACCTACCAACTGAGCTTGCCGTCTGATATTTCCTATCTATTATAAGTATCACAATGTTTTTTCTTTTAAATAAAACAAAATAATAGTCGTTTTCATAACTCGTTTCTTTGTAAAAGTTTGGTGTACCCTGAAAGCTTTCAAACAAAATTTGTTATGTTAGACTAACGACAGCTTTATTTGTTTCTAAATCTTCCGACATTTCGTTCCCGTCCTCAAGGCAAATAAAGTAAGAGATTTATATAGGTAGCTGCACGCAATCTAATTACTAAAAAGCATTGCGCAAGTCGGAACATATTACTTAGTAAAGAACTGATATGTTATTGACGTGACAGCGGTTACTTTCACTGGCCGCTAATAGATTCGTGAAACATGATACGATTCAATCAAAAAACTGATCAAAGAAGAATAAGAATGCGAGTGCGCAGTGAGATACATACATAGTACCTAGTATACATAGTTAAACTAAAGCATGGGTTTAATGCTCTAGAATTGTGAGGTAGTTCATTTGTTTTACTACAGTTGCTGGCCGTAAACAATTGCGAGGCATTGCGCATTTGTAACTGTAGACGTATAGTTCACATAAACAGCGGAGTGTAGAACCGTTCTTAATTCTGATTCCCAACGGTTGGTTGTTGTTGGTGGCGGGGCGCGGCGTAGCGGTGACCGGCTAACGGTCGGCGCTCGCTCCTAGGGCAGTTGCTTTACTTGTTCCCACTACGTACGCCGAAACCGAGAATAGCTGAGAACACTGCAGTCGGATACAAGTCATTACCATAACCCCGCCAGTGTCACGGTCGGCTCGTCGCAATTACGCCGCCATCACACAAGGTTGCAATAATACGTGCACACGTAACATTACGGCGTGGAGGCGCTGTCAACAGCTCTTGAGGCCGTTTGGACATCAAACTGTTTAGGCACACACTGCACACACACATTATGAACTGCTGCATTTAAACACATATTAGATTAAACTCAACTCTCTACTCTCTCAACACTCAACAAATCTTCACATGTGTTCACCGAGGTACGTTAATGACTCATTAACGGACTGGGCGAGGTAGTTAAGTTGATAATTATATTGTAAAAATATTTTTAATGTTATGAGTGCTACAAGTTTGACGTCGTTTTTCAGTAAAGGTCATTGATGTCATACTAAGACATAACCGCAGAGAGAATACTCGCTATTTTCCAAAAAAAAATGAGTATTAAGCTAGTGACATAATTTCATTTTTTTTACATTAGGGCTCCTGTTTAACATTGATCTACGAGTAGACAATCTATACACAATAACTACTTACTTTACTTCAGTCTACTGAACCGTGTTTCCTGACTGGGAACAAGCCGAACAAGGCCTCTATTCAACATGGTATAAACAATATCGTTATTGATATGTTATAGTATTATCAACGTTTTGATGACTCTTATTTTCTTGACAGTAATAGCAGCCGACATAAAAACAATACCGTAACAGATTAAATACAATTTAGATTTTACCGTCTAGAATAGAGGCGCTGAACTCTAGGTCACCAATTCTTACGTCATACATATCCACGTATCATAAATTGAACAGTTAGCGGTCTTACTCACTGGGTTTTATTCGTATTTGTAACTTCATTCAACGAGAAACCTTTACGCTAAGTTGAAGGTCCTTTTACGTCGCTTGGGCATTGTTGATCAATTTAAAACAACTTTTACTTGCGAATTAAGCTTCCTTATAAGCAGTGAGGGGCATATCTCGAAGATTTGGCGCAGGCCGCAGCTGTGGGTGTGATTTCGCCAGTGTGCGCTACTTTCTCCGTGTGTCGCAACGCTCGCAACGCGACACAGTGCTCGACCGCCCCTGCCTCGCGCATCCGCCGCTTCGCCGCGACATTTAAATCACGACCACTAAATATCAAGGCACGCCACTTCAAGTTTGAAACAAATTTATAATATACATAAACATCCAAACTACCTTTATAACTACGTTCTCCGTTCACGTCGCAACAAACAACCGAAATGATTCATGTTTTACTGCGGAGGTAGGTGTCACAAAAATGGAGACTTGATTATTGTTTTCGCCATATTCAACTATTTAAATGGTTATACCAGCTCTAAACTAGGAGTTCGTAAATTAGCAACTTGAGCCGAGAGTGGAGGTTTGATGATTCACTGGGCACAGAAATTCAACTTGCATATTTCTAACATATTTTCAGTGCTACTTTGTCTGGAATTTCCTCACACTATTTTTGCTGAGTGGGTTACAAAAGAGCGTTCGTCCTTCGTAATCCAGCTGTATGTCTTTTAAACGGTCCTTCCGGTAATCTAATCTAACCCTGTCCTGGTATTTTACGATTTTGATATTCAAATGGAGAAAATAACATTTTTCCAGCCTGGTAGTGGTGGTATTATAATGCAAGCAGAAGCGTCCTTTGAGCTGTCCGATGAAGGAGCTCAAGGGCCCGTCGCCGTAGGCTGCAACCGTCGCCGCAGCGCGTGGGCTTCGGTAAGAGCGTGCCAACACTCGCAAAGAGGCACGTGGGCGCAGACACCCACGGCTTGAAAGTTTCTTCGCTATTATCTAAGCCTTACTCACCTCACCTCTATCCACGTGTAACTATTTCAGTTTTTGCAAGCTCTTGCACATAATAAGGACGTAATTAATCACTCGTCTATAGACCTCTTGATCGATATTAAAGTAATGTAGGTGGTGACATGTACGATGTACGACGGTAATTTTACCGTTGTTAATGCTCGGAACGGTATTTGATCCTAACTAATAGATATAATTTCGTGGATGTGTTGTTCTTTTTTTTCACATCAAATTTAGTTGAATAGTCGTTCAATAAAGCAGCTACATATTTTTAACATTGGGCAATTAACTAATTGTTTAGGGCGTACTTTTTCACCTCATTTCATTGTAGGGAATAAGTAATAATGATCAAAAGTGGATACATCTCTTTGTAGTCGACTTTACCAATAGAAATGTCCTTATAGGTAGTTAGTGCTTGTAAATTAAAAGTAACATATAGGCAATGTGTGGTCAAAATTAATTATATTATGTCAACACTTTAGCAAATGATCGCGTAAACCGTTCACGCAATCATCCTGATTAGCTTTACAGAGAACTAGCGACCGCCCCGCCATACATCCATTCTTCCATTCTTCCAGCCTTTCTTCGTAGAACTCCTATCATATTCTGGAACTAGATATCAAATTTCCCGGGATAAAACGTATCCGATTTTTAATTCAATATACTACCTATATGTTAAATTGAAGCCGAATACATTCATCCATTTAATAATGATTGCGTATAGCGCAAAGTAGCGCTCATTTTGTTCAATTGTTTAATGAGCACTTCGCGAGCATACTTATCTACATTATAGCTCTGTCCCATTACTGTAAGCTAGCTTTATATGAGTGTATTCGAAATACAAAGTGTTTTATTGCTTTTAAGCCTGGCTGAGCTGTTCATTAAATTCCTGGTTGCGGTGGTGAGCGTTTATGTGCGTGAGAGAGCGCGGGCGAGCGGTGACAGAGCGCTAAAAATAGAGCGCGCTCAGGGCCGGTCATCCCGCCGCCCCCCGGGAGCGCCGATCGCCCCACCAGCCCCAAGCGCCATCTTGCGATCCGCGGACCGCCGCGGACACGAACTCCAGACACCAAGGTCGTTGCATTTCAGCCTTTGTCGTCTTAAATCATTTCACATCACGGCCCGGACACACGACCAGGTTATTGGCAACTTTCTTTTACATTTTTGTCTTAAAGCGTCATGGCAGCCTTTCCCACGCAGTGCAGTCGAGTGAATCGATGCAGGTTTTTTGTCAGCTGATTGGAAAAGCTCTAGCCGAAACAGAACTAGTTTTGAATAAGTAAACTGATGAAGCGTAATAAATAAGTAATGTTAAACGTCCATCTGTTAAAAATTATGTTGTCATGACATGCAGCATTCATAGAAACGATTTACTTCCCATCAGATCTATGTAATTTCGTAGTACCTAAATACCCAGCAGGTTACTAGATAAGTTTTGCAATAGGTACGCAAATATGAAACAAAGAGGTGGCATATCACATATACTTTTTAAACAAATATTTCCATAGACAATATTTGGCAGGAGAAAAAAACCTTTTTATTTTTATTTACTTATTACAATAATAGATTTAAAGTTTGAAGACTTCGGCGTGCTCTAGATACGACTTAGGTACGAGTTGTAATTCGTTACAACTTTGAGAGGGCCTGTCATCAGATGACTGTCTTAAGGAAATGCAATCTGTATTCAAACAAAACTGCCCTCATCGTACGTCTGTTGAGATGATAGCTAGATGCATTTGAAAAAAAAGGTATACATAATAATAGATCAATTTGTTCTGGACACTCAGCGTAGGTACTGTAATAGCTAACTGGTACATAAATGAAGGTTTGCCACGGGTGTTAGATAAAGTTAAGGAAATCCGTCCCCACTCAAGACTCGGAACTTGGCATTTTCACCACGATAACGCACCGGCACATCGAGCGGCTCTAACGGTATAAAAATGATTGAGCACCCACCATACAGCCCCGATTTATAACCTGCGACTTTGCTTTATTCCCTATTATCAAAGACAAGCTATAAGAACGGAAATATACCAGTGTTGAAGTACTTTTAAGAGATTGGGATGATCCCACTCATGAGTGTGCTGCACTTCCAGACAGCAAATGGATACTTAGATATTATTGATGATTGATTTTACGAATGACTAAGTGTATTTCCGCATAACGTTATTAGGTTTCACCGGCCCTGGCCTGCATTCGGAACGGTACGTACGGAATTTAATACTATTACCTGTGACGGAAATAACTTTCAGCGGTTGTAAAAAATAAAGTTGTTTTGCAAAACTTACCCTCTTAGTAACCTTTGTAATGGTCACTAGCGATCTTTTTAATTCATTTCTTGATTAGAGTGCTTTTTTATTACTATTATATACCAATTTATCTTTAACTGGCAAGGTCGAGATAGATGTGCTAGATACGCAGATAAAGACCGGCGCGCGAGTTCATGCGTGGCGTTCATTGTTGTAGCCTCTGAAATAAGACAATAGCCAGTATGTACTTGCGAGCACATAGTATCGTTCACTTGATCGCAAAACTGATGCAACTCTTCGCTAGATAAACTGCCTTACGACTAACTAAGTGTTAACTTCGATGCGTTGCAATGGCATTAGTAAGCGTTCGCAACCTTCTTATGGACATCAAATGGACAAGTCAAGCATTTTGATTACGTAACTTTAGGTAACCAGTCGTTTGGTACTGCCGTGATTTACTAGGAAAAAAACAACAGCGAGCCTCCATACATACATACCTTCACGCCTGTAATTCCAGAGTGGGGTAAGCAGAGCTACAGAATACCGAACCTACATTTCTAACAAGTCTAATGAAAAGCAAGCTTTAAAAAAACCCAACTGCTGTTTGATTAAGTCGTCAAGGTAATGTTACTTATCATGATTTATTTTTTATTTCGCCTATTTCACAATTAAATAATTTAAATACAGCCTATGACACTCTAGTGGTTAAGACGAATCTAATCACATCATTTATTAAAATCAGTTTAGCCGTTTAGTAGTTACAAGCGGACATTGAGTCGGACATATATATATATATACAAGTCAAACACATAACCCTCCTTTTGGGCTTTGCCGCAGTCGGTTAAAAACTTACTGGTAATTCTGTAACCACATTATGCACAATTAGGGTAAGTGTTTACCAGCGTATTAGTGACAGGTTGCCAGCCCATCGCCTAACAATACTACAAGGCTTTATTCCTTTATTTCTTACGACATCCACGTGAAGATATGGAGTGGCACTATTCTAGCCCGGCAACCACACGGCTAGCCTAACAGGTAAAAATGCTTTATGTATCGCCTAAATTCCTGGAGTTTTAGAGGTCTCTGCCATTTGGGTGAAACATTTTTAACCGAATATAATTATTATCATTTTACAAAAAATCCTTTGCCAAAACGTCATTTCCCGTCGCATCTGTTGTATTTTTATGTAGCCACAACTCTAACCTAACCTTATTGACGTAATAAGCGGTGACGGTCTTTTTGGGAAATGTCATTCTTCGACTGCTTGATGATTACGATTAAACGATATGAGGTTTTAAAAATATTAAAGCTTTTAACAGGGTTAAATACGCGTGCATAGCTTAGAAACAAGAGAAAAGCTAAATATTTAACGGCAAGTAATTGTTTATGTAAACTGTGAGCAAAAAGTTCCCATTTTTAGATCCGTTCTATCTTACATATATATGATGGACAAATAAAATTTCCAATAGGTACCACTTCTGACGAGTCCAAAATATAACAAAACTAGTTTGCATTTTAATACTCTTTTAAATAATAAATTATTCGTAAAGGACATGGCCTCTTGCGGCACAGGAAGGTGATGTCACTGTTCGACTGGTTTTGCTTATTATTCGCCGGGCGTTTAGCAGAAAGCCGAATGCAGTAGGTAGGTAATGTTATGGGTCCGCTATTTGTCAACGTTCGTTCCATGTAATTGACTATATTTGCTCTGTAATTATAGGACTCGCACAAGCAGACTGAAGTTTAAAATTTCCATATTGTTAGGCGCTGAGGGTTTTGGAATTAATTATTTTAAATGTTTTGTAAACCTGTACGAAAATCTTTAAAAGATTTACAAAAATCGTAAAAGAAATTTATTATAATCGAAAACGTAACCAGTTTAAAATAGGTAACTTATTTCACGTACTCTTTGTAAATGGTTCCGTGACAAAAATTTATTCGTAAACCTAAGCTTTTATTAAGTAAGATAACACTTTCATTGATGTCTGCGGCCTACGGGGCAAACATTATATTTGCACACATTTGACTCTTCTTTATGTGAGTAAACTGTATGTGTATAATTTCTTATGCAATTTGAAACACACAATTGAATACGTGGAGGCGGCGCGCTCGCGCGCGCCCGCGCCCGCTGCGCCGACAACGGGGCAACGATGCCAACATTCCTGGAACTTTAATTTCAATGTCTGCGTCAACTACATCAAGAACATTCTACAACCTAGTGTTTTAGGGTTCCGTAGTCAAACTAGGAACCCTTATAGTTTCGCCATATCTGCCCGTCCTTACGCAGCCTTGCTCAGAAACTGTTAGTACTAGAAAGCTGTAATTTGGCATAAATATACATATTATTCACGCCAACAAAGTGGTACAATAAAATCATAAAAAAAAGAAATGTGTCCCTCCCTCCCCTACACGTAACGTGGAGATGTATTTTTTTTTCTCGTCTGCCCCATAGTGCGGTCTCTCGTTGGATAGGTCTTTCAAAAATATTGCGTGTGTAAAAATTTTTTTTTCGATTATATGATCCGTATATGAAGTATTAAGCTTTAAAGCGCAATTTTTTGTTACAGTCAAGTTCATCGCCGTACCCCCCTACAGCCAAAACTACAAGTACTAAAAATCTGAAAAATATCTTAAATGAAAGCACATACATATAATTAATTTTAGGAAAAGTATTACGACTAAGTAGACTTCATTGGTTCTTGAGTTACAATCCGTTTAAATGTTTATACCTACCTAAAACTTATTTGTGGTGTTGGTAAACTGACCGCGACCTATGTAGATATATGGGGATAACAGTTTTCCAACGGCATAGTTACGTTTGTCGCGAGGTCTAATTTGTTTGTACTAACGGCTTCGGAACCCTACACTGAGCATGGTCCGACAGGCTGGTGCCCGTTTTTTTTACCTAAATTTAAATCACTGTAGCTTATGCATATATCATATGACTAATACATTTCTAAAGGTCAATTAAAAAATAGGAATGACGTCATATGATATTTAAGTTACGGGATGGGTTTCTTTTGATTTAGATCATTGGAAAAAAAACTTGGAAACTGATGCTAAACGATTTCTTCAAGAAGCGGATAAATATGTATCCAAAAGATATTTATAAAAAAAACACCTAAAACAGAGGCGATACCAATGAATTCAATTTATCATTAATCGAGTTCATACCTAATCCGATTGCTATTAAAGCTATTCGTAGTACCTATACAATCGTTTCATAATTGGCAATCTATAATACGCTTTTTCAATAGAAGTTAGAAGGTTTGCCGAGAGTGAGATCATCAAAAGACCTCGGCGGATGACACAAGGCGTAATTCAACAATACAGCAGGCGGCTGGCCGGAAAATAAATTGTTTAATGATATCTTTAAGTAATTTGGAATGGAAGAGTTAGACACTGTAGGTACCTACGATGAGGTAATTTTTTAAATAAATCTGTGACTTACGGAAAAAGATAAGTGACAAACTTTTACATCTTTGAATTCATAAATATATTTTTTATATGCGTTAGTCAAAAGTAAGACAAAAGGACAATTTGCTCCAATGGGCATCATAAAAAAATGTGTCACGTGATAAGGCTTGCTATTTTTCGAGTTTAGTCCGTTTGTTCAAGCGGTTAGCAAGTGTTTTGTGTGCACAGGCGATGTTGTTCAAACAGTATAGGTGTGGGCTGCGGGCTAAGTAAGAGCGGCCCCGTGCTATATCCGCAGACCGCTGTCGAAATCGCCGCTTACGCAACGCATCTTCGAAGCTCGGACGAACCGGTAACACACTTAAACAGACACGGCAACCGTTTATTGAGATACATTTTTCAAGTATTCTGTACACGCTTCCGTGAAACAAATGAATGTTTTCCTTTGAAGTCCAAGCATTACTCGACATATTTAACAAGTAACACTTTACGTTCGCAGATTAGCTGAGTCTAAAAATCCGTGTGATTTTTGCCCATTGTGACTACATACTTTATACTTTTTATGTTGGGTGTTGTGATAATAAATTACATTACATTTCAAATTTATAGACCTCCGTGTAGATTTTCTTATGTGTATTATTTGATTTTCCCACGACGCCGACGAGTTTCGATCCGAGAATAGTGCAGTCATCTTCGGATAACTACCTCGAACCGATTCATTAGCGGATTCTTTGAAGCTCTAACCAAGGTTGTCAAACAAGTAAACTAATAGACATCTTAATAATAAATTACTGCATAACAGAGACTATGAAATCACCAAAGACGTGTAAGCTTTTTTTACTTAGTTCAAACAATGATGCCATAACAAAGGCTTTAAATCTGTATGTTATTAATTATTTTACAGACACGTCTCACAAAAAATAAGTGGCAGTACAATTAAACAGGGGAGGGCTGTTTAGAGAGTAAACTAAAAAAGGTTTGTCAGGCTGGTGCGCGGCTGAGCAGAGCGAAGGGAAAAGGAGAGGTGAATAGTGGGGCCTGCATAATGCATAAGATGCGGTGCAACGGGCGATGAACCCTGCTTGCAATTAGTCTAGTGCAACTACGCGAAGGCAGTACAGCTGTCGAGATGCCTTCGAGATGGGTTCTCACGCGACGACGCAGGTAACTACCAGCTACCGGCCGCCGCCCACCTACTCGCCTTTTAGTGCAGTTAATACGCTGTGGCCTGCCCCATAATATACCAGCACCTATTTCGTTAGGTAATCTAGCTATCAGTTGCGAAGCGTTACGTAAATAAATAGACAAGCCGGAGCAAAAAAAGGTGTATGGCGTGTGTCGGTTTTACGTTTTGTTTGTATACCTACTCTATGCATAGGAATTTTTGGTAAAGCCGTAAATAATCGGCTTGTACGAACGCCTCGCGACTGCTAGCTATCAACTATTGTATAATTTAAAAATAATTTCACCGGAAACGTTAATAAATAATGAATGTTAAACTTTAAAAGCCAACTGTATAACGTTCTGGGGGCCTAGACAAAGTATATAACATTACTGTACCTAAGCTATTTTCAAAAATAACAAAGTGTATAAGATTTACGTAAGCTAACGATCTATTGCCCTGGGCTCAACCTTGGGCACGAGTTGAAGCTATACAAAATGATGAGTTAAAATAATTAGGGCTCTACAAAATAGATGAGTCACCGTCGAAGGTTTCCATTTTGCGAGTATATTATGTAGATGTTATACTGAAAACGTAATGAATAAAGAAGAACCAGGTACCCGTGTTAGCACCTTTCAGGTGTCCATTAAATTTTAATGTACAAATAACGTCTCTCTCTACATAATATGATTTAATTCCTAAGTGGTTTTAGGAATTAAATCATATTATGTGCTAATGTCCCGCAGTGGCTAAGCTTAATAGACAAACTAGATTGCCTGTGTTTAATTACAAGTCAGTTCCTGTTTCATAACATGACATCAGCATCCGTGAGTGAGATGAGACTTCAATTATAGTGATGAAGCTCACCGCGTATAAAGATTATATCGGCTAATATCGTTGTAGTTATTAAAGAATCCACTTAGATGGTATTTTTATGATTATGCTAGGTCTTATTATGATGTGATTAGGAGTGATCGGTTTGCCTTGGAAGCCCCATGATCTTATGGTGTAGGTATCGTGTCTTGTACCAGGGGTTACTCCGGTGCAGCCCTTCCATCCAGCACGCAACCGTCGAGCGACTGTGCCTTGAAAAGTTGAGACTAAAACACAACATTCAAATCTTCTCTCTCGCTTTCATTCCCAGCTACGAGTTAATACAACAGTAAATAGGGATTAGTTCTTGTACTTAGTTCCGATTTGCTTTCGAATAACTTCTAATGTTAGATATTTTAAAAGATCCTTATGTCCGTGTTATCTTTAATGTGAATGTGTCTTCTTTAAATAACCGATTCGACGAATTTCATTAGATTGGTAGTACCTATTTGAAAAAGTAAGTACTTTATTATTATATGCATACATTCTAATCTAATCTAATAATAATGGTCAGGCATGTAGTAATATCTTTAATGCCAAGTAGGTAAAGGAAATTTCTAGAATTATTTCGATAAAATAAACTGGCCAGATAGATAAATTTAACATTAAAATCGTTACGATATAACATTGTTTTAATGGGCACCCAACCGCTTGATCAATAATTAAATAGGCTTTAGCAGTAGTAAATGTATGTTAATGGCATCAGGCGCCGCGCATCGCCGCCTCTGCGACACCAATGGGAGAATGACGCTGCTGTTGAGCTACCGAGATTGCAGTTTTATTTATCCTCTCTTTATATTAGAATTTAAATAGATTGGCGTGGCCTATAAAATATGCATGTTTATATTGACCATCCAGGCAACAACATATTAGCATAACAATTTTGTTACTGCCGATTGTGTACGCACATCCCCGAGCTAAGCTATTAACATTCCACATTACAAGACTATCTTTGAAGCAGAAAATCAACTTGCCGCGGATTCCACGGCAGCGTTTGACCTGTCTTATAAAGTGCTCGCATGAAGGTACATATAATTCCCATGCTATAACTGTCACTGATTAATGTCAAGAATGCTTACGTTGAACCACAGTAGCTACTTATTTGTCTGTAGGTAGGTACATATACAATGGTAAATTATCACTATCCATCTGTTTATCTTATTAGATAATTTTATTATAGGTAAATCATGCATTCAAAAATGCAAAGGCGGTATGAGCAGGTACTGAACTTAAAGAATAAAATGAGAATAAGTCCTTAATCTGTTTATTGGCTGGTCATGACTGTTTGTGGTTACCGTTGGTGATGTCAGCCGGTGATGTGATGACGGAAGCGGGCAAGGTGACGAGGTGGGCAAGCGCCCGCGTCGAGTACATGCCACGGTGGGCGACTCCAAATGACGGCGTACAACAAACGTACACATTTTATAGTAAACCCATTTAAAGCACTACTCAAGAAGCATAACCACCTTGACAAAGAATACAATTATTCCGAAATGTAAAGTGGATCAATTTTAAATTCCTCATCAAATGTAATATAAACATTCTTAAGTAATTGTCGTTCAAAATTAATGCAATTCACTTTTTTTTAGCTATAATTTTTTTGTGTCCGTACACTTATCGCAAACACTAGCAATCGACTTTGGCAAAAAGTATTCACCGGAATATATTCATGTTTCCAAGCATAACGTTTTCCGTGTTTCTTTGTTATTACACCGTCTGGTAACACCAGCTTAACATCGTTCTTGAACAATTATTTTTTTGGCAAAAATTAAAGGTAATGAATGCGGAACTATACACAAAGTATAGAAAAACATTGTACAAATAATGAAAATAATCAAATTAGTACTTTTGGATTACGCGAATGATGCAATATTTTGTAGAGACATCGAATTTAAATGGCAATTATGAACTTTAAGAGGAAGTAACTGTAAATGTCATTATGATGTTGAATAATTAGATATTTAAACAGGCGAGAGGCGACGCGATACGGCGAGGGACCTGTTTCCGTCAAACGTGGATTTCACGGGGAGTTCAATGCTCGAGTATTTGAGCAGATGCCATAGCGGTGTGCGCAGCGAACTAAACACCAGAAGCTGCATAGGCCGGTTTCCTATGCTGGCATGCTTATAGGGTATACACATATCTCTTTAATCAGTAGATATACAGTAGATAAAAGAATTGCCTGATCACTGTGGTGTTATATTCAAAAGCAACAAAAGTGAGGTCTTCAACGTACCAGTCCACCTTGACCGGTCGTGCAAAAATCACACATACGTACCTACTTACTGTAGAACCGCACGTAGAGACAAAAAATGCCAGTTTAATTAAAAATCTCTAAGTAAAGTAAATATTACTTGTATTTGAAGTAGGTAGGTACATAAAATAAATCCCCGCGTCTCCATCTCTACTGCTGCGGCCAGACTGCCTTGCCGCTACGAACATAATACGACTATAATACGCGCTGACCGTGTCACTCGTCTCGGCTTTGTCTTCCGCTCGGGGCCACACATATTGCCCAGATACCACAAATCATAATTGTACAGAATGGTAAAGTAGCAGGTAGCGACATAAAAATACGCAGGCAATCTTTACTATTCCGAATACTTACTAGTTACAAATAGCCGGTAAACGTGTCATTTGAAGTCATAAACAGGTGTTTTACAACCAAGGTAGGTACCCATTTTTACACAAATTAAACTAGTAAAAAAGTGTGTCGATTCGAAGTATATTACCTTAGTTATATTTGGTTATAATGGGAATTTATGTCAAAAATGAAGTGAAAGACCAGCAACTTTTGATGTCAAAATCAACGATCGTAAAATAAAGTTTATCTTGAATAGTATGCGAAGATAATAATGAAGGCGTTTAAAATGCCGAATAACACCCAAATACTTAGCACTGCATTATAAAATAAAGGCGATATCTTTCGGTCCTTACCAGGACTTATTCGTCTAAGCGCCAAGCTAAGCTGACCGATACACAGGCTACAGGGCCTCTTGTCTTCTGGGTAAAACGCTATTGCTTTTGACGTGTAATTATGTTATTTCTAAATCGGCCGCCATTACTGTCTACTGTAACGACACGAGTCGTTATATTTGCTTGTCGTGTAACTGGCCCTTGTTACCACCAAGAATAACATGGTAGTTGCTGTCCTGGCCACAAGAGTACCATCCCTGTCCGCTGCTCTCACGCACTAATAACGTTGTAGATCTGTGTTACTCCTCACAACCGTTAACAATTTAGTATCTAATCCTACTGCCCAAGTAAATTATGTTGCACCGTTACTTAGACACACTGTTTAAAAATGGTTTTTTTCTTAGTCTTTCCTTGCGGTGGCTACTGACTCGATGTAAGCATTAATAACCAGTAAGTATATTAACACATAAGGAATCCCAAAATATCGACAGTGAATCATAGAATCGTTTTTTTTTTTTGGGTGTATAGTTTTGCTAAAAATCTAAATTGGTGATATAGGATGGGGAAATAACGGATTGCTCGGGTTCAAACTACATCATCTATGTATGTATGATCAACTGATCATTTCATGTCGCCCACGACACGCCTACTGCATTTAGTAAAGGTCTCGGCACCAATGAAGCCAAGGTTTAAATGTACAAATTGATTGCATAATGTTTTTTAATCCTTGTCTGTGTTTCCTTATGGATTTGTTATCTTGCTTAGTTCCCTTACACTTATTACTTAGTTCTTATATTGTTTTTACTTCTCATGTTCTTAAAACAACTCCAACGTAAAAAAAAAATAAAAAAATATTGTTTATTTGCCTTTATTAGTTTTTGTATATTGACATCGGATTTTTTATACTGACCATTTATTAGTTGTTTATAATGTTATCTTTGAATTTTTGAGTGTTATTTTTGTATTGATGTTGACAATATCAATGTAATTCTAGTGTCATTATGGCTTGTTTGACAAATTTGAACAAATTTCTATGAACACTTATTAGTTCTTATATTGTTCAACAGCCTGTTTCAGGCAACTGCATAACTTATCGATAAATTATCTTTTTATGTGTACGATTAATTCTGTACAATGTTGTATTTTCAACGTGGTTGTTTTATAAAGATGTTTACAATTAATATTTTTTAGCTGAAACCACCCGCACAGCCTATAAATAACAACAACACCAAGAAACTATTAATATGGCATCATGGCTCGGGAAAGTTATAGTTCAAAAGTCAAACTTTTTTGTCTCAATTTAAACACCAAGAATACTTTACGTTTCAGTTAAAATTTATTCCAAAATAAAAACACTAAGTAATTTGTCTACTAGACAGATACACGCAAAACCAACAATTGGTACAATCTCTCCGTATTTTACTTCAGCTTTATCCCTTTTATTGCCAACCTGTCACTTAAATGCAGAAGCAGACACTTGTTGTTGGAAACATTTTCATTAACAAAAAAATCTCTATAGGGTAAAGTCGCCAGTGGTCAGCCAGAGACCAATATTTCACCTTATATGAGTGCAGAGTGAGAAATATATCCCTCGTACTCTTCCCACTCATACAAAAATATAGGCAGAGGCCGACTACCAGGTCTCTGGCTAACGACTGGTGACATTACCATACAATTCTGAAAATGAATCAAGATGATGGCACACGTCTAATCCCTTGTTCTCAGATACTCGTACTTGTTTAATTCCTGGTGGCTGTTTATGGCGATTTAATAATCATGTTTCATTCCGGTTACACTATACTATGTTGTTATAGCAAGTGCAGATTGCGTTTGATAGCGAGATCATACCAGTCTGCTCCGACTTTAAGCACCTCTGTTCCTTAATGCAAAATAGTAGCGAGAGACCGGGCCATGAGGAATAGAATTAGCGAAGGGTGGACGAAATGACAACAGGTTACGAGAACAACCCACGACCCGTGTATACCCCTCAAACTCGAAGGGAAAATATATAAGAGCGTGGTGAGACCTGTGGTCTTGTAATGTATGGATTAGAATGCTGGGCTACAAAGGAAAGAAGTGTAATACTGGCGCCAGTGTGAGGGAAAAAACTGGAAGGGAATAGATTGTATGGGCATATTATGAGGAAGAGTAGAAATGTAACTTAATGAATGTAATGTAAATATGAATGTGGAGGGCTAGAATGGAAGGGGGAGACCTTAGAAGAGATGGATGGAATTAGTGACGAGTTGACGATTGTTGCATAGTCATCAAGTTCAGAGCTAAATTTTCAAGTTACAGGTATCTTTCTATTGTAATTAGAAAATTGATTGAATAGTTTGTAAAGAACAAAGAGACACAGAAAATAAAAATGCAATCAAATAGCCAAGTCGATTGTCGGTAAAAAATGTGGTACAATTGCAAATTGCAGCCAGATGGGTCGGGCCAAATGCGACTTGGATACATTAGGATTAGATGATGCCTGCCCTTTGGTGTTAAGCATTTTTTTATAAAAGCCGGGTAAAGTCATGCTCCCAATCTCAGATGTTATGTTGAATATACTCGTAGGTGATGCTGTTATATTATTTATTCGATTTATATCATTAATGTTGTGTTTGGATAATATCGTCAATCTAATGTTAGTTATCGTGTACCTATTATATATTTTATTTCGCTGAATTTCCTTTTTTTTTAAGAACCATGTGACACCCGCGCGGCGTAAGACAAATATAACGACACAGCGCTGGTCTACATCATTTAGCATTCACAAGAGAACAAAGAACCATGCATGCACACAGGTCGAAAAACGTTACACTCCTTCTTCGCCAGCCGGATAAAAAGGGGGACCATCGTTACTTTGATGATGATATCGAGCTTAGAGAAGTGTCGCTTTGTTCCGCCTACATAGGCTTTAAACTGTCACTTTTAACTTGTAAATAATTTATTTAATTGTATACGTTCATACACCTAAATATCAGAGACTACATTTTATTTCAAGCAGCAATCTAAAGGTCAAATTATTAGGACTTATACGTAGGAGCAATTTAATACAATTATATAGCAATCCTTATTTTATTCGCCAATCGTAAACACCTATAAAATTACCTCCATTTCAAAGACGAATAAAAAGCTAAGATATATCTAATATATTCATTAAACAAATATTCTTTTAAAATACCGACAAAATTGACGCCTCAACCGACACACGTAGCAATTATTCGAGACGAGTTCTTAATTACAGCTATCGTTACTTACAGACAGATCGCCTAACTTTATAATTTACATTTATGTTAAATTAGTTAGGTAATTTACGGGATGATTGATCGTGGTCATTATTTTTTAGTTATATTTTCACAATAAAAGCTTATGCTCGCCGTTGTGGAATCTTGAAAGGCGTCATATTTTATAAAGTGGAGCTATATCCCGGCGTATTTATAGCCGCGCCCGCAGGTACCATTCAAAGGCTCTCGACCGCGGCGGAATTAAATCGGAGCAGCGATTATCAACAATCTATTTAAACGCGCCACATAAAAAGAATATCGCGCGTTTCACGAGAGTATGTCGGAGCTTTATAAATTGAATTCAACTGTTTCAAGAAATGTACGTATTAAAGTGCACAGAATAATTAAGCTTTTTTATTTATACCTTTTTAAAACAAAAGTTCACTTAGCCTAGATTTATAATGAATGCTTTAGTCGTTTATCATTAAGACGACTAACATTTTCATCGCCTCTATTATGGTTTACATAGCAGGATTACGGCGCTTCCCCGCGTACCCGTTGAAGTCTTTTGTACGAGCCGTCGCGGCCCGCGCACCGCCTCCAACCATTAAATGAAAAACTAAACCCGACACAACAATGAACCACTATGGGGCAACCGACAGTACCCAGATTCTTTCCAAGATTATCTACAGGGCACTTCAATTAAACTTGTCCATTGCATTGCGCAGAAACTACCTCGGTACAAAAGTAAATATCTCTCACCATTACGAAGCAATTTCTTGATTCTGATAGGAATCTGTTACCGTTCTTGAAGGTACATTAACATTACCCGGTGACTGAAAGCTGTTCTAGCTACTCGCTGATGACTTTGGATGATCCCTATTGCAGAGAACAAATTTTGATTTATAGAATTTAATGGTACTGTTTTGAATATTCAATTTAATAAAATTAAAATTTAATTAAGTACCTAAGTACAGGTGTAGTGCATAATTGCTTTCCTTCGTATTTTCACGGAAACGTACGAACATGTCATGCTACTTCAGTCAACCTCAGTACTTTTTGTACTGTGACCGACTGAAATAGCAAGACGCGTTCGTACGTTTCCGTGAAAATACGAAGGAAAACAATTATGCACTACATCTGTATGTGATTTAAAGATCTATTGGACCCGACTGTCGAAGAAAAAGTGGGAAAGAGTTTTTGCCCTGTATGTATGATTCTTTGTTCCCTTGTAAAGGATGAACAGATGGTCCGATTTGAACAAACGAAGTGTGTCGTTGAATTAATTCATGATAACTAACATTACATTGACGACATTATCCAAAAGAAGTGTTTTTTTTAAGCTTTCTTTTTGTCACACTTGTTATAAAACCGTTACGACAAGCTAATTTGTACACTAAAAGTCATAGGAATTTGGCATTAACAGATTAATATAACAATGTTCGCTAATGAAACAGTGAGAGCAAAAATGGACTGAACTCAAGGCCATTCTTATTGTAATTCGTATCGTTTTGTTAAGCTTGCATTTGTTATAAGTGCAAATAAATTAGAGTTACCTACTCCCTTTTCGAAATCAAACTTGTTTAATCGTTAATTTGATAGTATCTGAAATGATATTAATTTTGCGAAATAACTAATGACTAAGCTATTATAATTATGTACTAAATACAGTTTACAAATGATTATACGGGAATAAAGGTCGAACAGACGGACACCGAAATCCATTTGCAAAGTTGTTGAGGAGTTTAAAAAAATGCACATACTTAGTTAAGCTTATGACACGATAATTACGTAACTATGTATGTATAAGACATAGTACCTACTCGTATAAGACCAATTGTGGTATCTCCGATAAAACTCCTGCAACAAGTGCAACCATAATAGTAACCGGTGAGGATATAGAATCGCCTTTGTTTATTAAATTTGAGGTATCGCCTATTAACGTATGAGAGCAGTATATAAATGTATGACTAATTTTTGTGGCTTCATGGAAAAGTTATTAGTCCTTAGAGGCATTCCATCTTAGTCCTCAGGGTTGGCAACGCATTTGCAGTCTTATGCTAATGTCTATGGGTCACAGTGGCCACTTACCATCAGGTGGCCTGTGTGCTCGGTTGCCTTCTCTATGCCATAAAAAAAAAAAGCTTTGTGCACTTATTTTTGAAAATCGTCCAATTCCCTTTTGAGATATGAAACTCTAATACTTATTTTCGCCATAATTACGCTTTATGTATACACTTAAAGCGTTTAATCGTCGCCTCTTTTATGGCAATAAATAAACAGAGAGACGTTATCCGCGACATCTTCGCGACACGAACGACACGTACCCCAGAGGTCACGACGCTCGGTGACCGGAGCGGGTAGAGGGCGCGGGAGGATGAGTGGACGAGGGGGGGGCACGACCAGGGCCCGGCTCACGGAGCTTCATAAACCAACAGTGAATAAAAAGTTATACAGATAGGCCTATTTAGTTGCATTTTATCGAGCGTAACAATTCAATACAGGGTTCGAGATACTTCAGTCGGTACTCATTGTTGTGTTGCTTGGTCAAAATAGTACATAGGTACAAAGTGTTCGGTTAAGAACGTCTGTGCACCGCTCAAAGTGCCCCGCACATTCCACCCGCTAGTTCTGAGTAAAATAGAGATTTAAAGACACATAACAGTAATTAAAAGCTGAAAAGAAGGAAAAAAAAAATTTCATCGAAGACACAGTTTAGGCAATGTCGATAATGTATCACGTTGTGGTAATGTATGGGATGATATCCTCGTGCATTGCCATAACCACGTGGTCAATTGACATCCCATACAGTTTGACTGATAGAAAAGAAAAACGTTAGTAGCTTTTGCATTTTCGTTTGCGTGACCGCGCGACAAGCACATGAGGACAGGAAACCGGGGCCGCCGCTTACTCATGATCGCGGCTGCAACCCGCCGGTCCCCGGCGGCATACTAATGAATCGATACAAGCAAAAGTTGATGCATATTTATTAAACAAGTGAGAAAGGCAATCCACCCAAGCGTTACCACTTTGCATCAATATTGATATTACTTTTTATATACAAATAAAATTAAAACAGCTTTACTAAAGACGCCTGAAGACTATTACTATTAAGCACTGTCGACATGCCGCCGGAAACATGGTCTCTTGGCAACCAATATTTAGGCGAACGACGGGACCGGCCACCAAGTGCGTTAACACCTATATGCGTAAGGACTCTATCTCTTATTTTGTAATGGCATCCATATTAACAATTCAGATTATAAAGCAAGTGAGTGTGACTTGATCGGTAAGGACCTAAGGACGTCACTAGGATAATAAAAGCAAATGAACAAAATTACAAAATAACGTCATCATCATCACAGATAAAAAAAAAAAAGATAAAAGATGTTTATTCAGTAATTAGGCCGCACGGGCACTTTTACACGTCAAAATCTACCAGCGCTTCGCAAGAGACCACTGCTGAGAAGAAACGCCGCAAGAAACTCAACAGTCAGTCGTTTTTTAAAACTTATGATATTATACAATTATAAAGCTTAACCTAGCATGATATAAAACAATGAATTTAACATAAAATAAAAATAAAAATAAAAAACATTCAAGCGTAGCTTGTGCAAGAAAATGTGTCAAAACTAAGAATTTTCATAGGGAGTAATAAGAAGTAGTAATAAAAAAATATATATATTTATATAAAATATGTATATATATTAAAAAATATATATATACTTTCCTATGACAGTGCAAGACAACCACCACATACAAAGTTTCGATACATTCTCCTACAGAAACCGTGTCCCCTAGACAATATACAATATTTACATATTTTTATGCCTATTTTATTAATCAGTTATTTAGGTGTTTAGTTAAGTTTAGGCCAAGCATTTTTATCTGTTAGATAGTCCTCGACCCTATAGTAAGCCTTAGACATCAACGACTTTTTCAAGTAACTTTTAAGTACTGGAAATGGTAACTTTAAAACTGAGTCAGGTAATTTATTATAGAAAATAATGCATTGACCTACAAATGATTTATAAACCTTACGGACACGAAATTTTTTAATAGCAATTTTATTTTTATTTCTTGTATTCAAATTATGTATATCACAATTCTTAACAAAAGAGTCTTGATTTTTAATGACATAAATTATATTCTCATAAATAAATTGTGACGCTACTGTTAAGATACAAATTTCTTTAAATACTAATCTTAAGGAATCACGGGAGTTAAGGTTATATATAGAACGAATGGCTCTTTTTTGTAACACGAATATAGTCTGTATGTCAGCAGCTTTTCCCCAAACCAGAATACCGTACGACATAACACTATGAAAATAACTATAATAAACTAAGCGAGCTGTCTCAACATTGGTAAGTTGCCTGATTTTTCTAACAGCATAAGCTGCCGAACTTAATTTGCCTGCTAGTACTGCTATATGGGGACTCCATTGTAAGTTTTTATCTATAGTTATCCCTAAGAAAAGCGCCTTATCTACCATTTCCAAACACTCATCATTTAGAAATAAACTGGATTCTACTGGTCTAACATTAGGCAAAGCGAACCTAACACATTTAGTTTTTTTAGCATTGAGACACATCATTATTATCGCCTGTTTGTGTAAAATGTGGTTATAGAATTAACAACAAGTTGTTAAGCGGTCTGACTACCCCACTCTGGAATTAAGGCGTGACAGTATGTAAGTATGTGCACAAATTTATGTAAAACTATAGTAATCAAATCAAATCAAATCAATTTCATTTCAGACAATGAAACATACTTTTAATAACATCAATGTTAAATAAACTAAACTAAAATTGAATTTAAAAATTGCATTGCGTATGTCAGTTTATAAAATTAAATCAATAAAATATTTACAAATAAAATCACTTAAATGATTGTCAACCAATATAATTACATTTCGTGTTTAAATGTATCATGCGGCATTAATCGAACAAATCACTACCAGTGGGCGTGGTTCCCAAAATATGCTTAATTTATTAAATTATTATGAGGATACGAAATATTTTTGGTTTTAGATTGAATTAAGAGTGTTAAAGATTTCTACCCTTGTAGAAAGGCCTAAATAATATAACCTCAGCTGACTAAACTATCATTTTATTTGATATCAAAAGACACTGATAGAATCACTTATTACATAGTTGTAGTAGTTTAAGATACACGATTTATTAATAAATGGTTTGTTAAAAAAATGCATTTTCGTGCGAATGACCTAATGGTATAATCTTCTTCACACTCACTGAGCTGGTATTAAAAGTGCCAATAGCTAGCTACCGGGCGGTAATAATAGGGTAATCTATCATACGAGTACGCAACCGTAGGACACGGTGTACCGTGACCACTCATTAAGAGGATTGTAGAGCGGCGCAGAGCCTTTCGTGCTGAGAATATTATCCTGAAGAAAAATACTATTAAAACATGTGACACATGCCTAAGTACTCGTAGTAAATTCGCTTATAAGCGATACATCAGCTAAGTAAATTATGGAATACGTTTTTTTAATCCTGTTTAGGGTTCCGTAGTCAACAATGAACCCTTTATAGTTTCGCAATGTCCGTCTATCCGTCTGCAGTTTAACTCAAGAGTCCCAATTTGGCATGGAGTAAAGCCCCTACCAGTTAAACCATTGTTTTTAGACACGTGAAAAATATAAGATAGCACTTTAAATATATAACAAAAGGAAAATATCACAGTCAAAGAGATTTAATGTTATGGGTAAGTACATTACTACTAAGTAAGTACAGAATGTCTTTGATCACAGCTAAGTAGGTTTTACGAGTTAACGAGTAATAGTCGACAAAGTTATAAACAGACGGAACCCTACACTGCGCGTAGCCCGACGCGGTCTAGGCCGGTTTTTTTCTTTGGAAAACCACTCTTCAGTGGTATTTCTTGGATAAAGTTACATCGTTCACATTGCTGCGTTGTTGAAAGAATATGCCAGACAATTTACGATTCAACAAATCACTCGGGAATCCCAACTATATCTTCTTCTTCATTGACGCTGTCCCCTTGAATTTATCACGAATTGGCAGTGAAAATGACTTGGTTTTTAATTTCAAATGCCCCAGGGTCAGCCGCTAGGGCTCGCGGGCCTGATTACATGCAGACGGCACGCAGCGGCCAGGATATGGCTGCTTCCGTCCTGGCCGCGGCTCTAACGGTCGGCGTCAATACACTCGCCGCGATATGTAATAAGTAAGTACTTCAAGTATCATGGGATCCTGTTCCCGCGCATTGCATCGCATTACCGGGTACGCCGCACCCGTTCCTTTAGCAATCCGCTGATAGGCTTTTATGTAAATCCTACTGTTTGTACGACGGTACTTGCATGGATATACATAATTATGTATATAAGGCTATAGTACTATCGTTTGCGATCGGTGATTTGTAAGCAAATCATAGTTAAGAACAACCAATCTCCTTTAACCTCATCCGAGTTCAAACCGGTGTAGAAACTTTTGATCTCTATTCTACTCGGTAAAACTAGATTGCTTTTGACATGGTCTCGTGTTGTTATTAACTCGGCATTGTTGTCCAGTAAATAAGACTGCGACGTTGACAATACGAGAACATGTCAAAAGCAATATGATTTTACCGAGTACAATAAATATTTATAAGAAAATAACTGTTGTCCGCGACTCTATCCGCGCAGAAAAATAAAACAGCATACGTTATTCAGGGATATTGTAGCATTCTATGTTGAAAGAATTTAAGAAATCGGTCCACTAGTTTTTGAGTTTATTCGTTACAAACATACAAAGATACAAATCTTTTTCTCATTATAATATTAGTTAAGTAGATTAAACAAGTATAACGAAAAGCAAGTTTTAAAAAACCCCAACTTCTGTTTGCATAATGTCGTCAAAGTAATGTTACTTATCATGAATAAGTATATTTCTTATTTCACCAAAATCACATTTAAATAATTTTAATATAGCCTATGACACTCTAGTGATTAAGACGAATCTAACCACGTATAATTTATCAAAATCAGTGTAGCCGTTTAGAAGTTATGCGCGGACATTGAGTCGGACATATTTACAACCCAAACTCATAACCCTCCTTATGGGCTTTGCCGCGGTCGGATAAAACCCCGTCACCTGGCTACGCCCGGTAAAAAAAAATTGAAATCGGTGTAATGATTTTTGAGTTTATTCATTACAAACATACAAAACACCAAAAATACAAATCTTTCCTCTTTATAATATTAGTGTAGATATGTGCATTTAAGCCTGATGCTAAAATGATTACACTACCATCGTGAATAGGCTAAGCTAAGAATCCCTGTCATAGAGCCCAGTACCAGTATGTTAGTCATATGCCCATGCGTGTTGGCTAGAGCCGGGTTAGGAACATGTCCCGCGACGTGCGCCGGAGTCGCGCGCACGGCGGCGTGCCGTGTGCCGTTACCGCAAGCCATTGCCGCGTGCCGTCACGACACATTACATATCGATTGCGTTACTTTAGCCATTTGGTAACACTTCTTTACGATAAAATACTGTTTTAAGTTTTGTAGCTGCTTGCAATGTAAACAAGTATATGAATGAGTCATAAAAGTTTCTGACAGAACTCACAACAGTACTTTAATTTTTTAATCTTTATCTGCTGGTCAAGATCAAACTATTGAATCCTAACACGGTGGCTCTACGTTAAGAATAGCCAAAATTCTGTCGCCACCTTCCGACTCCGCCATCATATATCACCTCTTGGATACCATAATATTGCATTGTCATCGGGTTAACATATCGCACTGCTAGATCAAAACAGTATCAACTCAAAATCCTTGCTAATTTTGTTTCAAGGTCATAGAGGTTGTATTAAAGTCGACTTTAAAATACAGTTGTATATTGAGTTAATGCTGTTTTGATCTAGCAGTGCGATATGTGGTTCAAATCTTAGCCCATACCGCTATCGGGAAGTGGGACAAATTTAACTTTACAAGATTTGACCCGTACATACGTACATACATACAAGTATATATGCAAGTTAAATAAAAGCTTGTAAAAAGAAACTTCCCTGGGAATAAGAAATTACGCCGAGTGCCATCAATAACTTAACAGCCTTAATATTCTCGTGGCTATTGAGATATAGTTTCAACCCAAAACATGTTTACGGTTCCGGACCCAAAGGGTGCTGAGCTAAATAGGACCCACTTTACTAAGCCTACTACGCCTGTCCGTCGGTCCCGCTGTCCTACCTTTAAAGAGCGTAAGAGGTAACCGGTTATTTTTTCTAATATGTATTGTTCAAGGGAGCTCCAAACAAAAAATATGTAATTAAATAATAAGGGAGGTATTCGTACCCCATACAAGAAATGTTTTTTTCAACGTTCTAACCTTATACATTCCCCATGTTTTCTCGGAAGAGCTCAACTTTTGTACACATAATTTATTCTACCGCGCACTTAGATTGATTGACATTAAATTGAATAGATAAGAAACAAATTTTTAGGGTTCCGTAGTCGACAAAGAAACGAACCCTTGTAGTTTCGCTATGTCCGTCTGTCAGCAGATCAACTCAGAGACTCTTGGCTATGTACAGTCTAGATCATAAATATGTGAACACCTAAATATGTGTACCTTGTCTATTTAATGTCATGTTTAAAATGCCATATATAAATTGTCACAGCGATTAAAGTGACAATGTGTTATAGTGAACATACCTACTCATATTTATAAACTCGATTGTACAGAGCTGTATATTGGCACAGTAAAAAATATCTGTGCATGTTAAAAATATCTGTGCAATTACCCATAGTTTATTAGATTTGAGGGATCGTTTAGGAAATGCTTAACTCAATATGTGACATTTCCGCTAGAGTTACGTGTATGTCCCCGTGGTGTCCCCCATCGACACAGCCATATCGTGTCAAATATTTATTTGTATACATAGACCGTATTGTTAGTGCGATAGGGGTTTAAATATTTTTGGCGTCTTGGGAACATGTATATATTTAATACTTTGACGGTACGTATGTAAATAATGTGTTTTTTTGTCGTGTATGGTAATGTTGGATTGGATAGCTTTTATAAAACTATGTAGGTAGGCATGCATATATTTTTTTAGATTTGGGGGACCGTTAAGGAAATGTTAAACAGCAGAAGTGTAATTTTTTAGATTAATGAATCCAAGACTACTACCACGGAAAATCTGGAAATAACTTACCTATATGAAAGCACATTCCTCGTAAAGCCCACCATACTCACAAAAACATGAAGTATTTTTTGTGTGGGGATTTGCATCTATTTGCAAGGATATAAAGTTCAATTACCTTTGTTCCATAATGCCATTTTTAATTTTCAAACATGAACGTTATTCTTAGTGCAAAATGGTTTAAATTAAAATGCCTTGATTATGTACATCCTATTGCCCCTTACAAGGTACTCGCGCACGAAGAGTTCCGTACCATTTATATAATAAAAATGAATCGTTAAATGTGTTGCTAAGCGCAAATCTCGCGCAAACGATTGTTGTATGTAAATAATTAAATTCAAATAAAATATGTATTTAAGGGAAAAGTATTAAATACTAATTTTATTTTTAATTAATTAATTACTTTTAAAGTGAATATACAACTAAATATTCTGTGAATATTTCTTGCAAAAAACAGCAAAAAAGACACGTTTCTGGGAGAGCCCCCTTAAATATTTAATTAATTATCTTTTTTAGTATTTGTTGTTATAGCGGCAACAGAAATACATCTTCTGTGAGAATTTCAAGTGTGGAGCTACCACGGTTCATGAGATACAGCCTGGTGACAGACAGACGGACAGCGGAGTCTTAGTAATAGGGTCCCGTTTTTACCCTATGGGTACGGAACCCTAATAATCTATTATGAAATTAATTAAACCAATATCGGATACAACAAACTCAACCATGATAATAATAAAGTTGACAACTCGGTCTGTCAGTCGGAGTGTGGAACGCCGCCAGCACCTTGATCGAAACTAAACAGCTTCGCTGTTGGCTTCCATTTGTGGCGGGTGCCTCGAATGCACATGCCGGTCGCTCTAATTATTGAAGTTATTATACGAGCTCTAAGCCAGCACAAAACGCAAGACAAGAAACTGTCCCAGCGAGATGCAAGTGCTTCCCCGAGGTGTTTAACAAAGGTAGCCAATTGTGGTGCAAAGACTCGAGACGAGGGGTGTAAAAGTGGCATGACGCAACTCGCAGGCATTGGCGTATTTGTTTTGCTTTTCTGACTCGGCAGGTTTCAGGACAGACGCAACAGGACGTGAGATGTAAGAGGGAGCGTCGGTGTCTACAACACTGATGTCAAATAACGCCTCCCTCTGTAAAACCCACACGCCACGGCATGCTAGATCTCCTCGTAGGCCAGTGTCACCTTCAGTGATAATGGGTTCTGTGACTATATTTCCCCAAACTTTTTGTCATAATTCACAAAAGAGATTCCTTATTTCGTTGTGATGTCTCGTGATTAGACCGCCAGTTTTACAACATTCTGGCATAGAGATTGGTGTTCGATGGTAGCGTATTGAAAGGGCATCTCAGAATTCATATGGGGAAAGGTCAAAATGATCTCTACTTGTAGGTATAACGGATAACCAAATCGAGGATTTTGTTTTCATTTTGGTCATAATTGATCTTTCAATGGCTCTTTTTTTGATAGGTGGGAGATTGGTTAAAATATAATTTAAAAGATACTCATTGTGGGTATCTTGCAGTTTGTGGCATTATTTAGGTGCATCCTTGAGGGATTTGTGATGTTTTGCAAGTTCCATATGCTTCATTTCAATTAGCGAGGATGAAAGAACTGTGCAGCCTTTTTTAGATATATCATAGTATAAATTTGAAGTAGTGGCACCATCGAATATTGCTAAACCACCCTTATGAATGGGTAAAGAAAATAAGAAAGCTTCTAATGATGACACATCACCCCCTAATAGGGTCGGCAAAAAAATTGTGCGTAAGGTATTTGTTAAAGGATCAAAGTATTCTGCAGCATCTTTTAGGACTCCTAACAAAAAGGATCTTTTAAATTGTGCAGCTTTGGTAAGGAATGGAAATGTGAATCTTTACATATGAGTGATAATTTTTCTAAAGTGGAAACCCATTTACGAGTATGAATGTTCTTTTTTTACAAAAACTTCTTTCCCTTCTCCGATGTAACTTCCTAGATACCGAGAACCAGTTACAATTGAAACATTAGTATTCTTGAATATATGAGTTGCTTTTTGTTTTTGTCAGTCACCGATACTATTAAAAATGCTATTTGCCCCAAGGCAAAAAATACTTATCACCCACCATTAAAATAGATTATTAAAATTACCCTGGGCAGAAGAGTCATCGGCATTCCAATATTGAGTGGTGTTCTGGTCATCTTTGAGTTTATTATTAAAGGCATAGCTAGTGGATCTCCTTAGATGACACGTTCTTCTCCGAACCTCATATCCGAATTACGAATGACAAGCTCTGCATGACTATTATAGGTATTATAAAGAAAGCGGGCACAATGTGCCCAGTATAACCAACTAAAAATCATCCAAGATAGCACCTAATAACTTTGAATAGAAAAATAGCTCATACGTGTAGTTTATGGAGATAGTTTTTGTATTTGTAGTAACGGCCCGGTAGCCTATAGTACTTTTATTATTACTTATTCTGTGCCTATAGGTACATACTTAGCCGTTATTAAGAGAATAACACCTCTGAGCATAGTCGGACATGATCTTACCCGGTTTTTCGCATTCATTATATCGTGTAAAAACTGTTTTAAGTACATAAAATCGTCAAATTTGCTGTGCATACTCTAAAAAAACTAGCCAACATGTTTAAGTGGTAATACATATACAAGCGGCCAACAAAGGGCAATAGGCAAGTCTTTTTATAATGGTTTATATAGAGGACGTCTTCATACACATACAATTTAAGGCGTTTAAAAATTATCGGAGCCGAGATATTTGTTGCACTGTTTTGTAAAAATACATTAAATCGTACCGATATATAAACACATTTACAAGTATAGTAAGTAGATAAAGTTGATCATTACAGACCAGTCGAGGTGCGATTGCAGCCCGACTCGCTGGCGAGGGCGTAATGGAGCCGAGAGTATGATGACCAATACTCACGCGTTTGATACGATGTTTTTCAACACGCTTGGGGGGAGGAAAGCTGCAACATGACATGTAATTGATAGGTGACAGGACAAGTAGTTCGTCCTTAGGCTAAGCCTGAGTTCAGTTAAAATGATTTAAATATTACACATAAAAATCGCGAATCTATATAGCTAGTTTAAGCAAACAAACTAAATTGAATGTGTAGGTGAACATGACGTAAGCCTTTTTGGTAAAAGGCAAGACGAGATCATTAAATCTGACTTGAAGTATATAGATTTATTTTTCTGGTCAAGTTTGCTTCGGGGAGCCCTAAGGAGCGTCGTGGTCGTGAGCACGAGACGTGCGCGGGCGCAGGCGGTGGGTTGGGCGGAGGGGGGTTGGGTCCCGCGGATGCTCGGGTTCATTACCCGCGCGTTCGATCGCGCACTATCCACAATGGGGGCCATACCATCCTAGGACACGGTATACCACCGGCCAACAAATAAATGTAATAAGATTATCCATTCGTTTATTCATTGAAAAGTAGTTGTAAGTAGTTGTAAAAAGTATGTTCAGGCAAAACAAACAAAGAAATTGACTGCTACAGCTCAGACAACATGGAAACAGAAACCAGGCAAGATTCCGTGGCCATTACAACAAACAACAAAAACGAGTACCTTATATGTATATGTAGGGATACGCTAATTTTCTATTGATAGTAATTTGGTGCTCTCCTTTATTATTTTCAGTAGGCTTAAACATCATTCAACATTTAGTCGCGTGTAATTCAAGAACCAATGAAGGTTTTTTAAGAACTATCCAACATTACGTTGTTAAAAAGATCGTAACTGAAAAGCAAGCTTTAAAACCCCGAACGCATTTTTTTTTATTGTCGTCGACCTATGTTAATATCCGTAATTTTTCGATTGTTGTTTTTCTAATTGTAACAGTGTAGGTATCATATATCACCCGGGATGGTAAAAGTATGCTAACGATACCACACACATCTAAATCGGCTCAGGCAATAAAGAATTGTACATACATAAATGAACCCTGAAAACATTACACTCCTTTTTTTTTGGGCAGTCGTGTAAAAACAGCCTAGCTGTAAGTAACTACAATAAAAAAGGTTTTTTTTACTTTTTCTAATTTTAGAATATAATGTAGCATTAGTATCATATGAACAATCTGAGTGCGCATTTTTTTTATTTTTTTTTTTATTACGGCATGCAACGTTTAAGATTACGAATCGTGCTAAGAGGACCAAAATATTGTACGATTTTCTTGCTTTCTTTATAAATGACGATAAACCATTAATGAGATTAAAAATATATATTACATAACATGTTAGGTAATACGAGTGATATAATAATAACTTATTTATTGATTTATTCAGGAGATAACACAGAAACATAAATAATGTTACACAATTTGTGAATTAGAAATGTTAAAGTACTAAATATTAGCACTATACAGTGAGCTATCGCTGCTCATTTACATTATGTTGTCATTGAAGTATTACAAAGATTGATTTGGTATAGTAAGTATAATAATATTTAGCAATAGCACTTATTCAAGCGAAAGCTCCATCAACATTTCCTCAAAAAAAAACCAAAATAGAGTAGAATTGTCAGCCATCAGATCCTTTTATAGATATATTATGTATTGTTATTTTTTATATTAAATATGTATTGTTTATTTTAAAATGTTGTTAATTTCCTTTATTAAGGTTTGCATATATCTTTTAAGTTTCACTCCACCCCTTTCACTCCTCATTCGAGACTAACCCCCTTACTAATAAACGTTGAGTAACGGTTATATAGCTATACAATGTTTTGTCCTTATCTGTCAAATTCAAATTTCACAATGACAGATAAGGACAAAACATTGTATAGCTATATAACCGTTACTCAACGTTTATTAGTAAGGGGGTAAATGGAGAGAAAGGGGTGGAGGTAACGCAACTTCAAACTTCGACTTTCAAAGTAATTTTTTTAGAGAGCCTTTTACTCGTCATGGCCACAGATTAGATAATTCATGGTACACTGCAACCAGCGAGTGAAGGCCAGCGGAGGTGAGGAACAGGGACTTCCTTCGGGACCTCAAGGTCCGTGGACGATGGAGTCGTCACTCCGATAAATACTGGACCGCAAAACTAAGTATCACACTTTATATGACATGTTCTTTAAAAGTGTGATACCTACTTAGTTTTGCGGTCCAGTGTATAATATATCTTATTTTCTTTTTTCCAAGATATATTTACCTCCCTACTAAGCTAGTGCGACTTTGTCGCACTAAAGCAATAAAGTAATTACCATGAATGCACACAGGTAGGTGTGGTTAAATTTCTTGGTTTTACTAAAATAAAAAATGGAAATGTTTACTACAAACGCTTGAATTATAATCGTGTCTTATCTCATCTCATTACGTAAAATCATTCAGGGAATATTAAACATATTGCTTTTGACATGTTATCGTATTGACAACGTTATAGCTCTTATTCACTTGGCATTAATGGCGGCAGAGTTAAAAACAATACGAGTACAAGTAGAATATAACCCCAGTTACACAGTAGAACCAACAAACAAAACACAAAGTTTGCAGTCTGAAAATATTTACCCCCGCGCTCTCACCGCTTGCCACACTCTATTGTTTTTCAGTTCGCGGAAGCAAAATGATGTATGTATGTATTGAGTTCGATGAAATAAGTACAAATTAGTTCTCTATTTAACCAAGTGAACAAACAATGTAACAGATGTTTTAATGAGGCCTAAATATGAGAACGGTTCAAATTCGAACGTTGACACCAATTGCAAAATAAATGTTCTTAGAGTCAGTCAACTCGAAATATCTTCAGTTGTTTAAGGATTAAAAAAGAGAAAAATAAAGATAAGAGATGTCTATTCAGAGAGTAGCCCGCAGGGGTAGATTTACACGTCAAAAATTTACTAGCGCTTCCGAAGAGGAAACTAGAGGAGAAGGATGAGCCTACATAGTGCCGAAATTTGACAACTGTTTTGAAATTCATGGTAAGTTTTAACGGAACAAGTACCTCTGGACTTATGTAACTGCGGGAATCCGTGAAACTTCAAACTATAGTAAAATGAATGAATTTATTCAGGAAATTTACCGCATAAGGAGTCTTTTACACGTCAGTATAATATGAAGTGGATCTACAAGTGATGAGGACAAAATCATCATAAAGTAATATATAATTATTATAAACAAAAACATAAAAAAACATTACTAATAATAAAAATATTGGAATATCAACGAATGATGTACATACGTATTAAAATAATAGTGAATCTATGCATATTAATAACTGAACGTATGAGTCACGCTTAAGGGGCCACGGCAGCCTGCCCTGCGCTGTCCTGCCCTGCCCTGAGAGGTTATCAATATTTTTAATATCCTTTTGCTCTAGGAATAAAAGCTATGCGTGCGTGGGTTGTCGGGAAATTATACAAATGTTGAGCGTTAAATGTGGGTAGCGCCTATAAGGTCAGCCTTGCACCCACACACGCCTTATACGTAGCAAGGTATTAAACACGATTGCATGCGTAATGGTAACAAAATCTTACGCGACATTTACTCGCCAATCTAAAGCAAACTCTAACCAGTCCTCGATAAAGTCAAAACTTCGTAAAATTTCACGTTACTTTTATGCTATTTGTTGTTGGAGAGCTTAGTTTGCAACATTCACCTTTACCTAATCAGGCAAGCGGATTTTAGAACGGCTTTAGTGGGCGACAGTTGTGAGTGGCGGAAAATATTTTCTAAATCATTCTGTATGAATTCTCCGTATAAAGTGGCTATTGGTTTTAACAGTCTGCGAAACTACTCGTATGTATTTGTAAAAGGAAAATTCTGGTGGTCCGATCAGTCGATCGAATCGATTGCACCGATTTTAATAGGCACTACAGAAGGTAGGTACGGCCCGTACGACGGTAGGCTGATGACGCGTTAGCCTAGCTAGTTGGTAAGGTAGTGACCCTGCCTGCGAAGCTAGCTAGGGATCGATTCCCGGTATGGGCAAATATTTGTGTGATGAGCACGAGTATTTATTCCTGAGTCTTGGATGTTTTCTATCTATTTATAAATATTTACGTGTATGTATTTATATTGTTGTTCATAGCATAGTACAAGCCTAGATGGGACTAGGTTCATTTGTGCCAGATTATCCCCTGATATTCCTTTTCTTCTACTTAACTCATTATTTAAGTTTTTTAAATCATAATATTATCGCATTGTCATCCAGTTCTGAGCTATGTTGAAAGATTCAAGTCTCTTACTCTTCATCATTAATAAATAGTTACCTACTTTAAAATGTACATACCATACAGACAAACAACAATAAGAAAGCTACTTTGATAATAAAAAATCAATATAGGTAGTTGGCTACAAAAGAGAAGAGTTAAAAAGGAACTTGAAGAATCTCATTCCTCAAAACAGAAACACAAGGAATAAGTGTTATTCGTACAAGTTCTAAAGAAACAGACTCGGCGAGACATATTACTTATTAGTAATTTTATCTGTGGTATTCCTTCTAACATCAACAAATGTGAGATCAGCCTTCAGAGCGACAAGGTCCTTAAGTGTGCAGCTACATATAGGGCAGACTGTACCAGCACTGGCTCACTCTCGTTCAAAAGAACAATAATCTACATACCATATATGATTGCCATGTGTTAGTCTCGCATAAACTCGACAATGGCTAGAGAGATAATTTAGTGTTCGTAATTGTCCGGACAAGAGGCCCTACTTTGAAAATCGAAGTTTGAAGTTTCCTTAACTCCATCCCTTTGTCTCGATGTAGTCTCGAATGACGAGTGCAAAAAAGGGTTTCATTTCTTGATAGGTTATATCTATCTCATATTGTGTGTTGCGAAATACTAAAGATTGTAGGAAATGCATATAATAAAATTATTATTTTCGTGTGGCAAAAGGATCGGCCCAGCGTGTTATGTAGTTCTGCAAGTGCGGGCGCAGCCACGTCTCTGCACAGCGCTGGTTTTCAGTCTCCTCACTACGTAACACAACCTACCATATATTGAAAAATAAAAAACCTTTAAAAACGCGTTTTTCGTTTAGACCATTTATTTTATTTTAAATTTTTTAACGATCATAATAAGCTGTTATGTGGTCCCACTTCTTAGTTGATATGAAACATTAAGACATTTCAAGCTTGCCGCAAGCAACGCCGCGGGAAAGTCATAGTCATATATTTAAACACATATATTTATTTTATTCTTCGTTATAGTCGCTCAACTAACTTAAGTAATCAAAATATCTCAATGCTACCTTCGAAATAGGTAGGGGAGGGGGGGGGGGGGGGGGCATAGCGGGGTAGCGGGGCATAGCGGGTTAGCGGTACTTTTTGGCGAAGGACGAACGGCATGGCAATTTGAATAAGGCTCCGTAATTAGTGTTTAGTCAGTGCGTTACCTCCGCGAGCTTCGCAGGCAGCCGATTGACGCCGGTAAGAAATATTTAAAATATTTGCAAAACCTGTGTAATCCTTAAAAATATTGTTGATATTTGATTCACGTTCATTCTTTACCTTTATACTGTAGTCGTAAAGGTTTTTTTTGTGATTTGCGGCGGATCTGAAGGATTTTATATTTCAACAACTAAGTCTGCTTATAAACAAGGCAAGATGGCGGTCGTTAATGTTTCGATGTGACAGCACGTAGGGGCAAAGTGGGGTTAAAGTGATGGGGCATAGTGGGAACAAGCTTAATAGGTACCTCACTTTGCCCCCTAATTTTGCTTGTTTTCCTTATGTGTTATTAATTGGTGCATACCGTCGTTTGTTTCAGCTAAAACGGTTCGAACATATAAAAAGACGACGAATCAACACTCGTGGTCTTTAGAATCAATAAAAAGATGATAAAGCCAATCTCTGTGCAATGTATGTTAATGATTCGTTGGGATTTAACGTTAAATTTAACTAATGATCTCCAGAGTTACTGTTAGAAGTGATATTCTTTGATAATAAAGATTTAATTCGTTTATAATGGTTGTTATAATTCACTACGCCACTAAACCCCTTCTCAAGCCCCACATTGCCCCTTTTTCATACCCCACACTGCCCCATTTAGTACCCCACAATGCCCCTTATGCTGCCCCACTTTACCCCAATATACGGGGCATAGCGGGACAAAACCCACTTTTGATAAAATTGATCATGTACCTAAATTTAATTATATTCGAGCAAAAAATAACATGCAGTATTATACCTTAGATACCAATAGTTAATTTAAGTTGGATTGCGTGTAAGTTATACAGATGAATCCGAATCTAACTCCCTCTGTTCCTTAGCTTCCCCGCTTTGCCCCCCCCCCTCCCCTACCGTTGAGGACTTCCATTGGCCATCTGACGTCTTCATCAACAGTTTCACTTTACCAAATGATACTTCCTACATGCCAATGCTGGACTTGTTACTAAAAATACTAAAATCGCTATAGCTAACGGTATGCCTATATTTGAGGAGTTCCCTCAATTCCTCACGGATCCCCTTATGCCTCCGAGGTGGTCCCATTGTCAACGTACTAGTGTGCAGCTACTTATATGGCCGAGTGTACCGAAAACCGTAACGACAACCGTGCTGATAGACTTAGCACATTTGCTAGAATGCTTGAGTAAATGCTCTGATTTATCAGTAACTAAGTATAAGTTGTAAAATTGAATAGGAAGAACCCCAACTCAAAAATCCAAGACCGACTTCGAAGGTATATTATACCTATACAATATGTAAAGGGGCTTCTAAACGAGCAACATTTTCACGGCAATGTGTGGCCGGCAACTATACGCATCTTGTTCTAACATACGATGTACGAGTAAGATAGCACTACTTGCCGGCCACAAATTGCAGCAAAATATGGCCCGTTTAGAAGCCCCTTTACTCACATACACGACCAATTTTTTGAACGCGTTAATTGGGTAAGTAAAGTTTTTGGAAGAGATGTAATTTTTTTTTTTTCGATAGTCGTCATCCTGAAGATCATGGAACTGCGGCTCTTTTATTTTTATTTCCTCTAATATTTTAGAAATCTTTTTTTTAGTTATGAAGTTGACATTTGTAAACTTTAATGACCGACAAACTTGTGGCCTTCGTACTTAATTAAAAAGAAAATTTTGAAGTTGTTTTAATGATCTTGTATTATTATACACGTACTAGAGATTAGTTGCTGTATTTCCCGCGTTTAAAACACAAAAATCACTTTAAGAAAAGGCTAAATACTGTACTTAAGTACGTATGAACAATTCACCATTTTATAATTAAAATACAAAATACACAAGCTTACTATCACAAAACAAATCGTTTATAACACAATTTCCTATCTTGAATTTGCTTCTAAAACATACGGTCACAAAAACAATTTCAAATCACAGCGGTTTGTTTGGCTACTCATCGAAAGTAGCCAAAAACCTTTGACTATAGAGTTCCTTTCATTGATCCAAACATAAAGAGGCGCGTCGATGACAAAGACAAAAATTAAGGTCTCCTTCTCGGTCTCTCTGTTTGAGAACTCCGTAAACTATCTCCCTCTATATTGGTATTGTCATTTATTTTGTGTGTCAGATCCAGGGTATACTTGTATACTTCATCCAAGATAATTTCCTACCTCGTATTCCGCTGAATCGATTATGAGTAAATAAATTCAGATGTGCCTCTGCAGTAACCGATCTTGACATGCCCTGATAATCTGTGTAACCGGTAAGAAAGGCAACACTAAGGACTCTGTTGTCTATAGTTAACATGGCGGGTAATGAAAGTGACAGGTTTGTAATTGTAAATAAATGGGATAGTTATTTTTTTTGTTTTTTAGCGGTCTTCAAAAGTGTTTTTTATTTACTTGTCTAATACCACGTTTTGTTTTATAAATATTTCTAATATACTTGATATTAAACTATCATTTTTAGTTCATATGATGACAATTGAACATTGTATTACAGCGATCTAAAGCCATCGAGTGTCGCAATCATACGAGAAGTGTACGATAGTGAAAATGCACATATCAAATTTGAAATGGAACTGGAAAGAGCACTTGAGGCCGGCGTGAGCATTATCGTTATAGAGCCGGAATCCCTTGGAGAAGAAACGGCACGGTGGATTTATGTGGGCAACCTATTGCATAAAGTCTCCCTGTACAGCGGTCTTTGTGGTATTGCCTCTGGTAAATAATCTATTTTTTAAACTTTTACATTGATACGCTTGTAGTTAAGTCAAATTGGACAATAACTTGTGAACAATGCTTCTCATGACAATGACTTTCCTATTTAGGTTCCTGTATAATAATATGAAATTTGTAATTATATATCAGGGGCCACTGTCACACAAATTCACCCGAGACCTTATTACCTAACACACTCTCCATCACAATTGTTTTCTTTTGGACAGTCAGAAGGTGAGTCGCCATACGAAATGACAACAATTTTTCCACTTTGAAACCGATTGCAAGTGCGTTAGGCAATAGCAATGCTGGTCTATAACTAAGCTCTAGGAAAATGTGGTCAACAACAATTGAAATAAGGTGTAAATATATGTAAACATATTTTTGACATAGACTATGGGTACTAGACAACAATAAACATAGTAAGATAGAGAAATAATAAAATACATAATTATAAAGTATTCAAGACTTAACAAATACTTATACTCATCACACAAATATATGCCTTTATGGGTAATCAAATCTAAGACTCCTAGAATTTGAGACAGTGTCACTACTAACTAGGCTAACTGCCTCTTAAATCTATATGGAAATGTGTTAATAACAGGTTACCTTTGTTTTGGTGAAATATGTTGGCTAAATGTATCGTTTCCCAACCATTTTATTTACCAAACTGCTTTGTTTTCTGTTACCGTAAATATTTCAGGATTTTATAAAAACTAACCTAGCCTAGCCTAGCTATGATGGTACTGAAATAAATCCCGAAAAATGTATATGTATATGTGCAGTGGAGGTGTTTAAATATGGATGAAATAACTTTTTCTTATATTTTGCGGCATTCAACTTTCCTGGTGAATTATGATTAATACTAATGTATGAATATTAAAACAAGACCACCAAATTTACAGACCATTGAGACGTTAAACACCTGAAAGATTTTTATATTTTGATCAAACCTGGTAACTCGGGGGAAATGCAGATTTTTCATATAAAACCTAGGGACAACATCATCCCCTGCATTACCAAATATATTATTGTTTAAGACTGAGCTATTTTAAATCAAATCATTTCAAATTTTAGCCTATTTAACACATTATATGCCATGAAAAGCTACACTCTGTTCTCATAACTCATCCCAGAGGTATTCAGCTTTGTAGTGAAAACTGTCTATGAACAGGGAACCCGTCTAACAGGTTGCTGGAGCTGAATGTGTTAGCCCTGGCAGTTTTTTTTTTACATTCACAAAGAATATTTGGCCTCAATAGCAATATATACTGGTATCTATTGATATAAATTTACTTGGGTGATTCTGTATTTTAACTGGTCAATGGTGAATTTCAGGTATGACGTGGAGTTCTATAGCATGTGCACCATTTGGTGTTGCATCAGTTCTCTGTGCTGGCTGCTACACTCTTGCATGGCAATGGGACCCATGCTGCAAGTACCAAGAGGAGAAAAATCGACGTCATCTATCTACTCTACCTGTTATGAATGACTTAACATCCACATCACCAATAGTACTCGTGCGCACAGACAATAGGCGAAAAATATATTTACATAGTACAGTTGCTGTTGCTGCTGCTGCCGTCTGCTTGTGGAGGCTGTACCATACCTTTAAATAGAATTCTTGAGGTCGCATGAAGCAAAGCTCTATGCCAATTTATGCTTAAATAGGTTAAAAAATGTTCTCAATTATGAAGTAGGTAGATAATATTTGAAGCTTACTAGTGATTAGTGTATCATTTATATTTAATTGTAGGAAGCAGAGTGTATAAAAAGATTACAATAATAGTTTTAGATAGAAGAAAAGCCTGTAAAAAGATATTTTCTTTATATAGATAATAAAATAGCTAATTTGAATACACTTTTATAAAATCAGTTAAAACTTTCAGTGTGCATGATAAAACATGTCACAAATATGAGTTTTAAAATTTACTGTAGCTGTGATGACTATGCAACAAGTCAACATTTGAATTGTAATGCATTGGTAAAATCAAGTTCATAAATATGTCTACACTTTAGTACCTTGTCTATTTAATGTCACGTTAAACTGCCATAATTATATGATTTGTCACAACGATTAAAGTGACAAGGTACTAAAGTCTACACATATTTACGAACTCTACTGTATGTACTTCCAGTTTATGCTCTTTACTTTAAACATTTATTTTCGTATTCGTGTATCATTCATACTGAAAGGTGACTTCTACTAAGAAAGATTATTGTTGGCAAGAAAATAACCAGTTTTCATGCAATAAAATATGTTATAGAGGCTATTTTTTCATTTAATGTGACAAACTTAACTTTATTTTTAATGTCAAACCAGAAAAGAAACATTTCCTTTAAAATATTGTTGTGTAAACCCTGTTCTGTCTTAAGTAGGTAGTAAAACTAGTAAACAACTTTCTAACCTCAAAATGTAACTTTTTTGTATGAAAAATATATTTTAAATAAAATAAAGCAATCGCGGTCGCTGGGCGGAATGAATGGAGAGCCACTCGACCGCCCGCCTGCCTCGGCGGCGTCCCCACTCATCATCAAGCAATCACGGGGATTGGTAATATGATGTTCAAAATGTTTTCTCAGTTTACTTTATACAGTTTACGATAAAAAAGCTGTTTTAGCGAAATAAGTTTCATTTTGAGGTTAGAAAGTTGGTTACCATAAGATGGCCAGGTTTAATCTATCACTATCTCGTCGTGGAACTGTCAGTCACGGCGAGCGGGCTACTAAATGTTACATTAACTTCATTATAAAATTCTTACTCGTCAAATATGTTATTAGCTACACTTATAAGTACAGTTGTGTGCAAAATAATAGCAGTTCTTGATGTCTGTCCACAAGTTCTCAATTTACTTACATCATTTACTTTTTTGACTCTAAACTTTCACAACTTTATTTGTGTGTTTTGGGTTATTGTCTTGTTAATAAACCATCAAACTAAGTCCGCCATGTTTGACAGTCTTTATTGTATATTGCGGTATGAAAGCGCATGTCTCCTGATGTACTCTCGACGTCCTGCACACCCAAACAGTACCACTTTACTTTTATCACTCCATAGAATTTTACGCCATTTCTCCAAAGGCCTATCTACATGTTCTTTAGCAAAAATAAGCCTCTGTTTTATGTGCCTCTCAGTCTCTACAGTGGCACCTTTCTCGGACTCCTGGCGTGAAGACCAGCTCCAAGACGACGACATACTGTAGAAGTACTTACATTTAAATTTACGGGAAAAAGGTATTTTGAGTTTTGTACTTAGTGCGGACCGGTGCATTTTGGGTTTCAGACTAAAGCGGAACAGAGCATTTTGGCATTCAGTCCAACCCAGCCGGAAGGTAAATTTAATGAGCTTTGAATATGTTTTGAAGACAGAAATGGGAGCTTTTTCGACAGACAAACAATTCTTGAATCCCCTTTTTTCAGGGGCTGACTCGTGGTCACACCAGTTTGTCATACCACTGCTATTCGCTTTAGTCTGTTATTCTTCAGAAATCATTTTTATTCCGCAAAAGTAGGTAGGTTAGGTTCGTTAGGTATCTTAAGATGCCCGAAGGGCAAATCGCTCAGAAATAGGAGCCCTGCCATAGGCAGGGCTCCGTCGAAAGTCACTGGTGTGACGACAAGTCTGAACCCCTTTTTTCGTTGTAGCCCTTTTCCTACCTCTAGTTTTCTTCCCACTTCAGAGCATTACTAATCATCTTAGCTGAACATTTTAAATACAACATCTTTATGTTTTTCCTTCATGAATCAACCTTTTAATGAAAATTATCTTTTCTCTCAAACAATGCCTTCCTCTTCCCATACTTGTAATTTTTCTAGCTTCAATTACTTTTAAACAGCAACAAATTCTATATTGTACTACGAATAGATAATGACTGTACCATCGACGGAGAAAACTATGTAATGAGGACATTTTCATGACACAGCTATTTATATGGAATGTATTTTATTGAAATTCGTAAATAAAAGTTAGAAATAAAGAAATGTAAAAATTGGTATCCAGTGCTAACAATCCTTGGGTAAATGGTTTTTACTGTCAGGTCCTCTTTAGATCATCATATACTGTTATTATTTTGCACACAACTGTATGTAAAAACAATACATAGTAAAAGTGGTGTGTCTCGCGGTCTCCTGTCTGGATCGCTTGTCTCTGTCGCGGCGCGAACCGTCACCATAGGTATCCACCGGTCGGTCGTCACCGCAGGTCCGCGTCCAACGACGACCATTTTTAAACCTCCTGCTCTGTACAGTCGCCTCCGTGCCGCGTGCCAGAAATAAAAGTTGAAATAAAATAGTCGACTGTGCGTACACACCAGGAGACGATATGTGACTAATGCTGGACACTGACGGTCAGTCAGGTAAAAGTTCCCGAGGGAATAACTAAAATGTTAACATTAAAATACAACCGTAGGTACAGGTTTCTTAATATAGGCCATATTTTTTGCTCATCGTTTCTGAACATAGGTATTATAGGGAAGTTCTGATTTGTATGTACAGTCAGCGTCATATAGTTTGTAGCATCCAAAGTAGCCAAATAGTTCGTTACTCGCCCTTGTTACTACGGTAATAATGACGTGTAACGTACTATTTGGCTACTTTGGATGCTACCAACTATATGACGTTGACTGTACCTAGTAGGCCCATAAGTTCTGTCACTGAGATTTATTGAAATTTAAAGAAAGTTACAGAAATATTTTTGAGGACCTGTACATTAATCAAAACCACAAATAATATAGTTTTAATAATCATATCATTTATGCTACATGATTGCAATAATAGGTTGCTGTAGAAGCTTTAAAAGTATTGCAACTTTCTTATACTACCGCCAATCTTCACGTCTCCCTAAATCGAGTTACCAATTTTGCATCAATTTAGCAAAAAATATTTCTATTTTTTGCAAAATCGATGCAAAATTGGAGGTGGTGATATTTCTCTCACCATATCTTTGCTTTAAAAGCTAGGACTCAGTCCCTTTAATTAAGGTATTTAATGTTACTCTTAAACATGGCCTGTGAAAAGAGGTTTCAAAATATATTAAAACACGAACTTTCTTTCTGAATAAAGGAGTCACATTTAACCACTTTACAAAGCTAAGATTTGCAGAAAAGTGCAACGTACCTATTTCTGAATATGCGCCGTAACATGTAAAAAAACTGTCCCCGTCGAAAGCGCCTGATGTATATATGAATGAATAGCAAACAGCAAACATATCTAAACTACTATCTCGTAGTTTGGTAGGAACTTATTTAAAAGTAAATAACGGTTTATTGTAAGGTCGGTTACAGACTTAACAATTTTTTAAAGTTATTGGTAATTCTGTAGCTCTGCCTACCCCACTCTGGGAATGAAAGCGGGAAGGTATGTATGTATATATCATGTTGATGATATAAATATCTTAATATAATTTTTGAAGTTATGCACAGCCTTTAATCACTTGAAAGTATTTAACGTGATCAACGTGATAAGAGAAATAATTAAGTTCATCACTTTTCAATTTTATTTCAATGTCGAAATGCGACGAACCTTTTTATTCCGAGACTAGGTATACGACTAGCTAGAAGCTAGGTGGGCTAAAACAAATTGGGATTTACAATACGGAACAGAAGTAATAAAATACCATTTTATTGAATAAGGATTTAATATTATTTTTACCTTGTTCATAATATTTTGTAGCATAATGTCTTGTCGTATGGACAGTTTTTATTACGTTCGAATACCTATTGATCTAATCTTAAATGCATTCGCAATTCATTTTGAATTGTGTAGTTCTCGTTGTTAGTAAAATTTCATAATAACATACGCTTTTTACTATGTATCTATTCTCAAACACAACACAACCCTCACTGTATATCTTGGCCAAAAAGAGTAGCAAATAATAGAGGCGCCACTGCCAAAGTCAACAAAATAGTGTTCAATGGCAATCCTAGAACTTACCTCATCTATTGTAAAAAAACTTGGTAAAATTACTTAATTGTAAGTTGTGTGCTTAAATAAAATACAGAATTGGTTGGAATGCTACTGAAAGTGGGAGTCGACAGTAGACAGAAGGACGGTAGACCAAAAGCCTACACTAAGTTTCGAGATCCAACCAGTTCTAGTCTACCCGTGATGATGGCACACGAAAGTGTGTCGAAATATCGGGGCTCAAAATAATAGTTTTAAATCCCTTAAAATAAACTAAACTAAAAATATCCCCAAATTATTTACATAAGCCCCAACCCGATAGCGATTAAGTATTTATCATGTATTGAAAATTTCCCTAAGTAGGTACACATAACTTAATGTCTTAGCGAGTTTTGGCTGTCAGTAAACGTTAAATATAACTAAATATATCACAAGTATCATGAATTCATGACCAGTGATCGGATTCGACGGTGCAACTCTGCGGGATATAGAGTAGAAATCTTAATATGGAAATGACCAAAATCCCGAGATCTGGTTCGAAAAGAAAATTCAATTGTTGGGATATTTATAAATTGGCATTAGGATAGAATTTTAGACGTGTAAAGAAATCGATTGATAATAGAAATGCTATTTCAATTTCATACAAACGATTTAAATGAAATATTTGTGTGCAGTGTTATTCATATTCACCAAAGCCTAATTGGCCGATCAGGTTTAAACAAAGTAATTGTGTTGCACCATGAAATCCGATCACTGATCATGTCTTATGGACTCCCAGAACTATTTTCAATGTAGCTCGGAAACATGATACCTTATTCATCTTCAGTTCTAATCGTTATTACCTTCCCATACCCTTGTTAGGCCAGTCCTTGGGGCACAAACAATACCCAATAGTTCCCTTTTAATTAAAAAAATAGTAAAAAATCCCTCACTCCCCCTGGTTAAAAAAATACATGAAAATTTTAAATATGGGTTGTAACTGCCCTTCTACGCATGAACCAAAAGTAGACTGAGGGTGTATTATGTCTGAAAAATATGGCTACTTTCGGCAGAAACTGACTGATCACCAAGTCGTTGTCTTTATTGACTACCATGTCCAAAATTTTGTCTGCAACATAGTCTGCTGTAAATCCCTCTGAAGTTGATTTATCCATGACTGAAAAAGACAGAGGTCAAAATAGTTATAAGTGTTATTAGTTATTACTACATAATAATAATTCGTTACCTGCATGTTTTTCACCACTACCAGTTAATGCATTCAAGGAAACTGCAGTTTGGACATAACCTGGGCTCACAACTGACACATTAACTTTGTGCTGATGCATTTCGGCACGCAGTGCGTCACCAAAAGCCTGCATAGCAAACTTAGAAGCAGCATATGCTGAACGCTCAGGGATTGCAATCAGCCCTTGAACTGAGCTTACAAAAACAATGTGCCCACTTTTTCGTTCAACCATTTGAGGTAAAATTGCTAAAAAAAACGTTTACATATAAATGATGCAATTCAGACCACAAATAAAACACTTTTTAAATCCACTTAGTATCAGTATTTCAGTACTGTGATGAATTTGAATTGTATATTCCAGTCTATGCAACCTATATTGACGAAACATTAGCGTAGCTCTGTAACTCTGCCTATGAAGTTCGATTGCCGGTATGGACACATAATTGTGTGAAGAGCGCAAGTATGCGTTTTTCTGAATCTTAGACGTTTTCTTTGCGCCAAGGAATTTTACCGTGCGGCGGTCCGATTTTGTACAAACTGCTTATAATCGGACTGCCGTAACGTAAAATTTCTTGTAGTGCACAATCGCCCTATGTATTTAAGTATGTATTTATATATATATAAGGATGTTTATGGTGGTCTCGGACCCACAGCACAAGTCTAGAGCTTAGTTTGGGACAAGGTCGATTGTACTTTGATATTTTATTATTAGTTTTATATGAAATCAGCAGTAAAATACCTTTAGTTAAGCAAACAGGACCAAAATAGTTGATGTACATTATCTGTTTGTCAACTTCAAACTTAGTGTATAGTATTGAATCTCGGTGGGAGACCCCGCCATTGTTTATGAGGATGTCCACATGGCCACACGTATTGTTCAGTTCCTTCACAAAGCCCTCCAGACTCTCAAGATCAGCAAGATCCAAACGCAGCACTACAGGGTCATGCGTAGCTATTGTCTGTTAACCAGAAATATACAAGGTCAACTGATAAATTCAGTATTCATTTTAAAATAACAAGGGTCATTGGAGTGATGTCATCGATGATACCCTTGTATGCTTAGGCACGGATCCGTGCTCAAAATATAATATCTTTTCGTATTTATTTTAAGCTTAATTTTACGGACTATATCGTAATCAGAAGAGACTAGAACTTGGTACTTCTATCACCTCCCGCATACGACGGGGTTAAGACTGCACCGACCGTGTCCCATGGCGCCGTCATTACTATGGTTGTGTATTTACTTGAAATAATAGATTGGTACACAAAACACCTTTTTTTAAGTAGGTACGCTTAGATCTTTCAAACTACGCAACGGATTTTAATGCGGTTGTCATCAATAGATGAATAGTGAGCCAATAAGAAGGATAACATTCTGGATTAAACACGGGTGTTACAGATAATTTAACATAAAGTGAAGCGAAGGCGGGTCGCTAAGAAGAACCGTAAAACGGGGTGACTTTAGAAACGCGAGGCTACTTTGACAATTTTTGAATCATCGATTTATATCTCTCATATGCGAGCGAAATAAATAAATATTGGAAGTATTTTCAGACAAATTGGATTTAAAAACTTCGAAACAAAATTCCTCAATGTTTTGACATGCTTTAGGGTTGACTTTGATATTGTGATATAATATATGTGTGATATAATATATGACAGGGATAATCAAAGTAACCATATTTTAAGAAACAAGAGTAAGCCTGTTAGTGTTTTTTTTCTACTAAGCCGTCTAGCGTAGTCGGCCTCAAGGTGCTGTAAGTTACTCCAAATAAGTAGTCGCCAATTCGCCAATATAATATTTTTAATTATTTATTTTACGATTAAATGCGGGTCTTACAGGAGATTTATTTTTAAAATTAATCAAACTGACCGGATTTTACTGTAAGTGGAACTGAATGGAGTATCCCCTAATTAGGTGACTATAGCAAAATACACAAAGAAGCGGCTTATTGTGCCATTGCACCGATTGCCATGAAACAGAATAATCAGATAAAAAAAAACAACAACAAAAAGTAGGGTACATGATATAGCTAAATAAGCCACCCTTTCTGAGGTACGCTACTGACACTGGCATAAGCCCTGTGGCCGCCTGTGGCTGCCATTAGATAGAAGAAGTAAGTTCTGTTAGGTCGTTGATAATTAACACTCGTAACTGGCGTGAACTGACCCGCTCCCGCCCGCTGTGTGAATTCCGCTTAAATTTGCCAAATGACATTGGTCTGGTAAAGGCCCATTAAGATATGAAAAATATTACTTATGACCAAGGAGCGGAATTTTCATAGCAAAAATCAAACGTCAAGAGGGATTGACCAATGTGTTTTATCGACTATCGATGATTAATTGTCACTTAGCACGACATGTTTTTGGTAATGAAACTAAACCTTGCCCTGGAGTGGGAGACACTCAACTACCAAAAAAAAAACGTGTATTAAAAGAAATACATTAATAAAACGGGAGCTAGTTTTATTTTGTTACAATTTAAATATAAAACCAATACGGAAATTTTAAACAGATACTGATAGTAGACTAAGCTTCATTAAAAAAAAAACGATTTCTATATCTGTACTAATTATAGTTTCATCTTGTCTGTAATAAGAAAGAATCTTGACTGTTTTTTCTACATTATCATTTAAACTGGTCCTGTTTTCATTGTAGATCTATTTATACCATGAGAAAGGGCGTCCTACCTGAGTTGAAGTAACGGGAGCAAATTTGTAGTGCTCGATAACGCCGTTTTGGTTGTACATGTTAACTTTTTGCTCGGCATAATCGCGAATTTTGTCATAGTCCGGAATCGTATCTAGTAATCGATAACTGGAATAGTCGATAAAACATAATGGTCAATCCCTCTTGACGTTTGACTTTAGCTATGAAAATTCCGCCCCTTGCTTATGACATAAAATGGGTGCGTCACACGAGATATAACTACATAATAACTATTTTCATGTTACTAACGTTTACGAGATATAATGAACGTTAGCTATAATAACAAAATCAATATTTTTATAAAGAATAACGGTCAAGTCATTAATATTCATTTTATATAATATTTTTAATATAACACTCACAATGACTAATTTCAGTTCGTATAACATAAATACGTGACATATAGCGATCATAATAATTTTTATTATCTTTTAGTATAAGTGTTACAAGATATAATATCATATGATATAAATGTGAGCGAGCGAAGCGAGCGAGCAAGACCTCTCTGGGCAGAACCGACTCGGATAGGTTAGGTTAGAAGGTTAGGTTTTTTTTTTACATCCCTTGAAAAAACTATGCGAAACAATTTGATTGTAAAATTAAAAAGGCCACGTAATACTGAAAATAGTTATAGGCGTTTATATTATACGTGCATTATATTATTTGATGTTAGATTTTTTGATTTATATATGTTTTATATCTTAGGTGTCATGTACATTATACACTTTGTTATATCAATTGATATTATATATTAATAACGTTATACTTTATGGAAATAGTTATTTTGACATTATATCTTTCGTTCATCTCAAGTGTACGTTATATTAAACATATTTATACAAAGTGAGCGTATATATTGTGACTGTTATATGATAAGTTCTTATATCTCGTATTACTTACCCACATAAAATAACTTGTCTTACCAATTTTTTGGAAATCAGGTCTGATTTCACCCTATTTAGTTCAGGTTCCCTTCGTGCAGCCAGAATAACTTTACTTCCTTGATCATAGAAAGCATGAGCCAAAGCTTCGCCTATGCCCGAGCTAGCCCCTGTTATGAGCACCACCTAAAATTTTTAATCATCCAAAAGTGGGTGTGTAACAATCGATATAAAAATATTTCCTATAAAATCAGTCGCTATAACGCTCATTTGATATAATTATTGAATTGTATAACAACATTTAATATATTTAAATATGATATTATTATCATTTAATATAATGATCATTTGATCTAAAAATAATTTATATAACATACTTTAAGTATAATGTATATTTACTATAATCAACTTATGATATAAAGTTAATTTCATATAAAGTACAGTTGGTATAAAAAAATACTGTCTATACTAACTCGTGTCCAACCACAAGGGTCCGTTTCTTAGTTACCTATTGTGACCCTACAGAACGGTAACTCCTCTGTCTCAACTAATATACAGGGTGTTTTTTGGTCGACAACTTCCAAAATAGGAGATATAGTACAATTAATGCTAAAATAATTAAAATAATATTTTTTTGAGCTCAGAAACATGAATATAGTAACCCCTATTGTGGAAGTTGCTGACCAAAAAAACACCCTGTATAGGTTAGGTTAGGTTAGAATTGTGTCATGGCGCGAAGCGCCATAACTACGCGGCATAACCACAAAAAAAGTTATTCCAAACAAATATACTAAACAACTACCAGAAAAGTAGTTAAGGTTAGGTAACATGATAGTTATGCAATATGATTTTTATACAAAATGATGTTTATAATAAATAAATGATATACCAAATGATAATTATAGTAAATAAAAATAGATATTTTTATAATATACCAATCGTTTATTATATAAAATGAGTGATTATATCCTTTAAAATTATATCAAATGTTATTATATTAAATGAAATTATATTAATTATTTTTATACCGATCATTACACACCCTCCAAAAGTAAACTGTAATGATACATAGATTAAGGATTAGGGGATTTCTATATCAATGCACTGATTCTTTATAACAAATCAATATCTTTATAAATAATCAATAGAGACCTTGTTGTGTTGTTCTCTTAGTCATTATTTGTAATAAAACTTACATTTGTAATGTTTCTATTTGTGCTAGTTGTAATAATTAATATAATTGTCACTTTATGTAATGTAACTTACTTTTAAGTATTATTGTATTTTGTTTAAAAAAATGACCTGCTGGAGTTTCTTCCCCGCAATTATGGTCTTGTCTGTAAAGCTAGTAGTATCACTCTATATTACTGATGTTTAAAAGAGCCCGGAACGGCTAGGCAGATATAGATGGAATTTGTAAGAAACATAGCTTATAAACTATGTTGTATACTGTAGATAAACATATAGGCTACCTTTTATCCTGAACCAAACCTAGGCAAAGTCGCGGCTAAAAACTAATCGATATTATTAATGTGAAATTTTGTATATTTGTTACTGCTCCACCCTGCAGTAGCTTGTCAGAATTGGATGCAATTTGGATTGCATATAAATTATAACCTGAATAATGACCCAGGCTACATTAAATCCTCAAAAAAGCACTGTTCTCATAGGATAGTCAACGCAGACGAAGTAACTACATTTATTCCACCGGGACCGGGAAGTGAGATATTAACCATCAATATGTAATTTTACTCAGTACAGTATAATTAGTTCATAATATCATAGTGTGCACTTAACAGTTTAAAACAATAACATATTTTTACAGTAGACCTATGAATATTACACACAGATGTGGCTTGATTTAATTATTACAATACTTTACCAAAAACAAATATTTAATTAGTAAATTTAATTACAGATATCTTCATTCCAAGCAAATTCCTTTGATTTTGAAAGCTAACCCCTCACATGTAATAAAAAGTTGACTATAGTCTATTAGAATATTAATGACGTTTCTATACTTAGGTTGACGTTTTATTATCAACCAGCTGTTGCCCGCGACTCCGTCCGAATAGAAAAATAAATAATCCATGTTCATCAGGGATAGTGTAGGACTCTAAAAATAAAAAAAAAAACGAATCGGTCCAGACGTTTTGGAGCCTATTCAATAGCAAACAATAGGTACAATCTTTCCTTTCTTTGTAATATTAGTGTAGATTATACTAAATAGGTAGGTTTGAATATTTTATGTGAGTAAATTCTAGGATTTAATACTCTCTATTTATAAACACGAACCTTTACGAACGATTAAAACAGAGATGTCCCGAGTGTGAAAGTCAAAATAATCGTACTTACTGTACCGGAGTAGAAAGATCACGCCAATAAGGTAAAAAATATTATTCTCTTACTACTTACCTTTCCTTGTAATGCAGCCCTTCGTTTTTTAAGCGACATTCGGTTATATAGCTTACACATTGTAATGCATAGTGCCAATGGCAACCCGAAATATTTGAAATACCAAATTATTCCACCGTAACTGTGAAACTTCATATCTGTTTTATTTTATAAGTTCAGTTCACAATTTTTGACCTTTTTGACATGACATGACATCACGACATAATCTGTGGACATCACAGATTATTAAGGTATGTCTGATGCATGATATTTGTCTGTTCCACAGATTATAAAAGTCGAAGATAAGATAATAATCATTATTATATATAGTTCTTTCAATATAGTTTGCTTTCCATGGGTTTGATGTCCCGCCATAATTGATACAAAGAAGCCGCCGCGGCGCGTACAAAGTGGAGTCGGCGAGTTCTTACTAGGAGGTAGGAAATTCTAAACACGTTTTGTTTACATATTTTTCTAACATGTTTTGTTAGTTTTTTGGCGCAGCGGCACGCCTTTAGTTACCTACCTAACCATTAAAACCAACTTAGAACGTGCATTTCTTATTGTATGTTTATTACGATTTAGTTGAAAATGACTTCAAAATCTTGTATACAATTTTCATTAAATTAACTCTTAATGCACTCTAAAATGTAAACCAACTACATATTCTGAGAAAATTAGAGGTAGGTATTTCTTTTTATTCTATTTCTCATGACAATATCACGAAGACCGTTCTACACAGGCAGGGGCAAAAAAGAATCCTGGAATTAAATGGCAGTAATGGCACTTCATTACTAAAAGTCAAATGGAGTTAAATAAAATTAAAAATTAAAAGTAACGTTCCTGCAAAGGTACAATTTAACTTAACCTGGCCCACGTCAAATTTCGTTAGTAAGAAAAAGTATCTTACGTCGGTCAGCTAAAGTCAAATGTCAGTTTGACAAATGTCTTCAGTTTAGGACGTTGGGCCTTATACTAGTCTATTAAAAACACAACAACAAACCAAATATTGTGTTTGATTTATATCTTCTTGCTCACAATTTTTACAGTAGGTACACATAAATAATGAGGCTCAGGCTTTAAGGGCATTTTCCTGATAGGTAACGCTATATTTGAGTAAAAGCAACAAACAATAACAAACTCTTCTTCTTCGTTTTTGCCCCGCGGCGACTTCAACAACTACTACCGCAAAAAAAACAACAACAATAACAATTTCTTTATTTTCTTTGCCCCGTGGCGACTTCAACAGGTACTACTGCGGGGATATGGCGTTTCCACAATGAAGTGATTTCGCCAGTGTCAAGCATATATAAGTATAAATCCATATAGCAATAAAAATACAAGCCAATGTTCTCTAGGAAGATTGGGGGCAACGTACGGTGATATGTAGGACAGAGGTCAAGATACTTTTAACCTCTGTACCACTGCGAGTCCACTAGAAACGAGAAGTAAGATGCCAGATACACGAAATAAGTCCAAGTCTTCTATCACTGTGCAACACAAAGGCATAACAAGGACAAATCACTAACAGAAAAGAACTTTGAACACCTAAATAAACAAAAATACAAAACAAATTACACATCCGCCATCTTTTAACGTTGCAAATGGCCCTATAACAAACTTACAAACTTAGCGGTAAAATTTGAATTGACAGGCGTAACATTGCCATATGAAAATCGTTTTTTTTTCCTTTTAAATTTATCATGTGATTCTGGTAGACCTATACTACTAAGTAAATTTATCGGGTTAGACCACGCAACCCTCAATTTATAATTTTCAAAGTCATCACTAGCCTCATCAAAACCTCAAGGATATAAATGATAAACTTCGATCTTCTTCAGAGTGTGCTAACAAAAAAACCGAATTTCTCTGTACATCTGACCAACCAAATAGTTTCAGGCCATCCAACAACGCTATCTTCTGAATTAAATACAGCACTACATTTCGCTACGTTATTAAGACCTTCCCTTAAGGGGTACGCAATCAACTTTTTACGGCAATGTGTAGCCGGCACTCTTATTTCGAATGTTAGAGCAAGATGCATATAGTTGCCGGCCACACATTGCCGTGAAAATGTTGCTCGTCTAACAGGCCTCTTTGACATTACTAATTATTATGCGCGTGCTACATTCACGTGCGAACGCAATACGCGAAAGTGTGAATGTGGAGGGCGTTCGCGGGTTAGCGCATGGTTCGCGCCTGCTTAACCACTTCTGCCCTGCACAGGTAGCACAAGTTGTATTTCCTCGCTTGTCGCTCAATGCGTCACTATGTTTACAGACTAGATAGAAAGGGAGATCCGAGCAACAAACAAGTCGCGGACAATATGTGCTAGCCTTGCTGCTAAGATAAATAGCGATATCTTAGAAAAACCCCTGTAGCAAATGTAACCTTATTACAACTGAAGAAGATTGAAACTGCTTTGGCTATTCAATTGGAGATACTATCCATTGGCTTATGAGGGCAGACTTGGTATCGGTATTTTGGCCCGCGTCAAAGGGCAGCGAACGCGCGAACTACAACAAATCTCCACATTCACGTACAACTTATATAAAATTTTAGCCCAGTACTACTAATACTTGAAAATCTTCGTTTCTTCCATTTATTTTTAATTCGTTTTTTACTTTTAATGCAGACAGTAGCGCGCGACCTATAATTTAAACACTGTGAATGTGGAGCCTTAAAGAGTGAATGTAATGATTAGAAAATTAAGTTTTTTTTTTAAATTCTTTTAAATTAGGATTCAATATATGTCAGTTATGATTTCTTATTATTCTGTATCATCACCACCATGTCGGCCGAAAGACGTCCACTGCTGGACAAAGGCCTCCCCCAAGGCTTTCCACTCAGACCAGTCTTGTGCCTTTCGCATCCGCCGCGTTCCCGCGATCCTACAACCTACAACTCATCTTCCGGTCCGCGGACGCCACTCCAGAACCTTCTGACCCCATTGGCCATCAATCCTGCGAGCAATGTGCCCCGCCCACAGCCACTTCAGTTTAGCTATTCTTCGGGCTATGTCGGTTACCTTAGTTCTACTGCGGATATCATCATTTCTGATTCTATCACGCAGAGAAACCCCGAGCATAGCCCTCTCCATAGCCCTCTGAGTGACTTTGAGCTTCCTTATGAGGCCCATTGTTAGCGCCCACGTCTCAGATCCGTAAGTCATCACTGGCAACACACACTGGTCAAAGACTTTTGACTTCAAACACTGCGGTAATTTGGACGAAAAGGTGCTGCGAAGCTTCCCGAACGCTGCCCAGACGAGTCAGTTACGGCGAGTGACCTCTTTCTCAAAGTTGGACCTACCTAAATGGACCGTTTGTCCCAGGTAAATATAGTTGTCAACAACTTCGAGCGCAGAGCCTCCGACTATCACGGGAGTTGGCGTGACATGGACATTGGACATGACTTTCGTCGGAAGCTCTACTGAGGTCAGCGAGCATTGCACTGAGGTCCTCCATGGTCTCAGCCATGACTACGATATCGTCAGCGAATCGAAGGTGAGTGATGTACTCACCGTTTATGTTGATGCCTCGTCCTTTCCAGTCCAGAACCTTAAAAGCATCCTCCAATGCGGCGGTGAACAGCTCCCCGCTGCAGAGGAATAGGCTTCGTGCTCTGGTCCTGTAGTCGGACGGACATAGTGGCGTTTTCTTACAAATACTTCAGCACTTCTATATATCGGTAGTCAACTTGGCACCGCTGGAGAGACTGCAGCACAGCCCATGTCTCGATCGAATCGAAGGCTTTCTCGTAGTCCACAAATGCAAGGCAAAGGGGGAGGTTGTACTCTTCGGTCTTCTGTATAACCTGCCGCAACGCATGTATGTGGTCTACGGTACTATAGCCTTTTCGGAAACCAGCTTGTTCGGGAGGCTGGAAATCGTCAAACCTGCGTGCGAGACGATTTGTGATGACCCTCGAAAACAGCTTGTAAACATGGCTCAGAAGTGAGATGGGTCTATAATTCTTCAGCAAAGTTTTATCTCCTTTCTTGAAGAAGAGAACCACCACACCTCTGTTCCATGCTTTCGGCGTTCTCCCTTCGTGGAGGACGGAGCTGAACAGCGTCTGAAGGCCCCTAAGGATGGGTTTACCACCCGCCTTCAGGAGTTCGGCTGTAATTCCATCCTCACCAGGGGCTTTGCCATTCTTAAGCTGTTTGAGGGCCATACTAATCTCGTACAGGCTGACGTCAGGGAGATCTTCGGTATAGTGTCGGGTTAATCTAGCCCTCGGGTCTTCAGCTAGATTTCCGACGGGTGTTCGGGTTGTCGTGTACAGCTGTCCATAAAATTTCTCAACTTCCGCCAATAGCTCAGGTTTGGATGAAATGACTCTGCCGTCTTCAGTCTTCAGCTTCATCAATTGGCTTTGGCCAACAGACAGGTCCCTGGCAAACACCTTAGAGCCCCTGTTACGCTCAATAGCCTCTTCAATACTTTTAGTATTGAATCGGCGTATATCACGCTTCAGAGACTTCGAGATCTGTCTGTTGAGCTGCCGATAACAACAAGCGTCACCTTATTCTGTAAAATTTATTATTATATAGGATAGGAAATCACTTAAGAAAATTGGAGTAACTGCTGTGACCATGTCCATGTCATCTACAAATAGTTTGACTTTCGTGATTTATCCGACATCTTCGAATAACGCCTACGCGATTGGGCCGCCAGTACCAGCGCTTTGACCATCATTTTCCTTTTCGTCATCACGTAATTAGAACCCCAGAAGGGTCGCAATACTTGGTACAAATGACCGGAAATGTTGTGTCAGTCTAATAATCCAAATGCTTGCAAATTAAGCTTTTGAAATCGTTCCTTTATGCAACTGTAACCAAATAACAATGGTAGGCACAAAGGCCGCCAGCCGTTTCGATGATACGAGGTACATACACAGCAGTGTTGGCATCAATCGATTAATTTCTTTAATCAATTAAGCAACCGAAGGAGAATTTATCGATTAAATTAATTGCAATTAAATTCAATCACGCATAAATTTAATCGTGGTTAAATTAATCGTGATTGAATTTGATTGTGATTAAGATAGTAATCTCAATCGATTATTTTAAGTAATCTTCAATCGTAAAGGACAAGGTTCTTAATTCGTTTGTTTATTTTTGTATGTTAAAGTTAATATTTCTGTGTTTCAAAATTGCCAGCTGCACCTTTTTTAAAAGATGTTCTGAAAAATCATGCGCCCGCTTTGGAATGGTGGTCGAAATGACGTCATTTTGTTTTAACCTTGTTTTGTTTTTAGGGTTCCGTACCAACATGGTAAAAAAGAAACCCTTATGGTGAGACTTCGCTGTCTGTCTGTCTCTCTGGCTGGCTGTCTTTATGTCACAGCAGTTTTTCTCAAAAACTATAGAAGCTAGCAACTTGAAATTTGGCATCTTATCGTATCTTGAATGATTATTTAGGATTTATAACGATTTGAAGTTGGTTAGCAATGGTCGGGTTTTTTAAAACCTTGCTTTTTGTTATGTTATCAACGAAGGGTATTTGTAACGGGTTCGAAGAATATGATTCTTTTAGCCGTTTTTATACTCCCTTTATGTTTTCCTACCTCTATGCCGTGTATGTTGATCAATAGATAATAGAGGCTTGTGCTGGCATTTAAATTGTCGGTAGTTGTCCCTACCTCTGCGATAGGCTACGGCCAATGATTGGGTGAAAAGGCAATATGGTTACGGTGATCCATTTTTTAATTTGGATAAATATTCAAATTTAGAGTGAGACATAATTATGGGCGTACGTCTATCCTCTGTTACCGGCGTTCCAGTCATTAAAAAAGCGTGAAATAACGCCACGTGTCTGGAGCAAGAGACGAAACATTGGGACGCTTACAACATTTTCTGAATTTATTTATTAGTTAGGATGGTAACATTGTTCCGCGATTCCGTGATTATCTAAATGTTGAAATAATGTTTGATTTCTCCGGATCTAAGTATATTTTTATTAATTAACATAATGTATCAGTGAGTATAAGTCGATTTAATACAAAATATAACAATTTACTTACGCCTATACGTCTTTTTCTACGGAACACAGGGAGTGTCGTTCAGATGCGCTGACCTTCGTTTTGATGCACAACGCACAACAAAGCATCAAATTGACGGCTGCCCCATTTTCACAACAATCTTTGGATTTGTTGTTGTATCCGTGGAATGTATGCTTTATGATAAATTGCGAACAGATTAAATTTAATTCATTGTGCAAAGTGTTACGTATGTGGAAAGTAAAATGATAATGGCATCAGCGACTACGCAAACATCGTCTGGTGTGTGTAACAGTACGACAGCAAAGACTTTCTTTTTACCTTCTAGGCTAGTGTTAGTGCAACTGAGAACATAATTTACTCTAAATATTATATTCAAGATGAATGAGAGGGAAATCCCAAGTGTCCCTATTACAACATTGGCAGGAGTAGCCAGTTTGACGGATTGTAAGTACAGTAATGTAACCGTAATTTAAGATTTGTGTGGGATCGTAGTATTCTCAAGTTAACCTTAAATTTTAAAAATTGCAGTAAATTTATAAAATTGGTTCATTGAGTGTATTTACAGTATTTGCTAGTGTTTGTGTTTTGAATAACCTCTTTCTAAAACATTATAATTTTATCAGTGAATGTATGCACAATACTACCAGTTTTTTCATGTTTTCTGGTTTAGAAGTCTTCTCTTGAACCTTGATGTTTCTTAGTAAAAACAAATACATACTAACTACCAACCAAAACACACTTTATGTACTTTTCGGCGAACATCGGTTGCCAGAAGCGGACGTGTTGACTCTTTACTCCGCAGTTAGTTGATTTAATTTATTTAATTTATTTTCATCACAAGTGCAAATTCTCGGACCCTCCTTTACTATCTTATGTGAGTTACCATATAGTGCAGCGGCCATATTTTTATTTGTATTTGCCTCTCGTTCTGTTTAGTGTGTGACGTCATAGTGACGAAAGTGAACTTATAATAGGATAAAGAAATCTAAGTGCCGGGCGCGGGATTCGAACTCTGAACGCTGGCGCTACTTGAAGCTGTCCGCCGTGCGCCCGACCACTGGACCAAGCTACCGTGACGTCACCGCGTCTAACTTATGGACCGCTATCGGCGTACAACACCCCGTACTAAGTAACGAGCGACAGTTTAGCGACAGAATAAGATATCGTGGTGAATACCGTGGTACGGGGATCTTTACCGCGATACATTTAGCTAGACACTAGTGGATAAGTAGTGGGAAATGATGGTCCGCTCACCAAATAAACCGTATTCGTCAAACCCAGACCTCACTTCTAGTCAAGACAACAGTTCAAATGTAACCACGAGGCACAAGCGTAAACAACCGGATTGTGAAATAATGGAAGCGATTACATCCATGCGAACAAACTTTACCACTGTTTTTCAAGAACTACGCTCAGACCTAAGTACAAAAATTGACAACATCACCACCAGCATCTTATCCGTAAGGAGCGATCTTGAGAATTATCAGAAAGTCATGCAAAAAGAATTGGATCATATGCGTTCTGAACAAACGAGCATGAAAGAAGAAATAGGAAAGATCACAATTGAGGTCAGTAGCTTACAAGTTAGCACCCAATTTTTATCCGACCAACATGATGAGCTCAAGAAGACAGTGGCAGAGTGTTCCCAACGATCCCCAAATATTATTGAATGTGAAAACTCTATTTCATCGCTGGAATTAAAAATGGACACTCTGGAACAGCAGGCTAGGCTATGTAATCTAGAGATACAAAATCTCCCAGAAAAAAATAACGAAAACCTACTTAATCTACTTGTAACATTAGGCGAGAAAATACGATGCACTATCAACCGCAGCGATATAACCAGCATACACCGTGTGCGGCACGCGACTGACACCAACAAACCGAAGCATATCATCGTCAAGCTTAGCACGCGCGCGCTGCGCGACAACGTGCTGGCCGCGTACCGCGTCAAGAGAGGACTGACTTCTACAGAATTGGGAATATCCGGAGCACCACACACTCTGTACATCAATGAGCACTTAACTCTACGCAGGAAAAAACTTTTTCGTGCGGCACGCGAAGCTGCGAAACAAGCTAACTATAAGTATAAATGGATTTCCAACGCTACGATACTTGTACGTGCATCGGATACGTCACCAATTGTCGCGATACACACAGAAGAGGACATTGCGAAAATTAAAAAGCGAGGAGATACAACCCCCAGTACAAGTAAAAACCTTATTGATTCAAACCCTAGTAACAGTCATTAAGTTCTTTGCTGCGTGTCTAGTAAATATGAGATCTCTGTTGTTTTGCGCTAATGAAAATATTTGTGTACTTCGTTTTCGTTATGCCATTTTTTGTATTTTAATTAATTTTAAGTGTTTCAAACTGAGTCTACGTATTGGGTACTTTGTTGGTTGTGCAAAAAATACTACTGCCTACTGCGTGCATAAAAACTGTGTCCTAAAATATAATCATGTTACGAACAAGTCCTGGTGTACACTGTTAAAAAAATCATATACTGTCGCTCTTTTCTACATACATGAAACATACAAAATTATTTCGCAATGGCTCACAACTTGAGTATATATTATCAGAATTGCCGAGGCATGCGCACTAAACTTCATACACTATATATGAATATCCTGTCATTTAATTTTGATATAATATCTCTCACTGAGACCTGGCTGGCGCCAGAAATATACGATAATGAGTTTATTGATCAAAGATATATAGTTTTCAGGTGTGATAGAGATAGAAAATCAACGCAAAAAGAAGACGGAGGTGGAGTGTTGATAGCCGTTAAGCGTTATTTGAAACCGAGTATTCTGTTTTCTAAATCAAATTACAATCTTTCGCACAGTATTGAAAACGTCGTTATCGCTATTCCCAACACTGGCTCAAGCAAACAGCACATCATTAGTACAACTTATATAATAAACTCGTCACCAAAATCTGTATACGAATCGCACTTTCATGAACTTTCCCATATTTTGAATGACCCGAATACAGATAGCTTCTTCTTGTTGGGTGACTATAATATACCAACTGCTAACTGGACCTCCAACAATGACTCTGACCTATTCCTGTCAGGTACTACACCTATTTGTTCAGTTCTCAGTAACTTCATGGTCGTCTGTGAGGCCAAACAATTTAATTTCATCAAAAACCATAACGACAGAACACTGGACCTCCTTTTATCAAACGTGAAATGTACGGTATCTCCTGTAAACATACCACTATTACCAGTAGACCCACACCACCCACCTTTCAGTATTGCTGTCCCAATAAACATTAAAGTTGGTTCCCTCATGAAATCGAATTCTGGAATCAAATACAATTACCACATGGCGGACTACGAAGTCATAAACGAAGAAATTAACAAAATCGACTGGGATACCACACTCCATGCTTTTCCTGTTGAAACTGCACTAGAGAAATTCTATGAAAAAATATACTGTGTCATAAAAAATAACGTTCCGCAATCAAAACCTAAAAATGCTCACTTTCCGGTCTGGTTCTCTAAATCTCTCGTACACATATATAAAAATAAACAAAAGGCCTGGATCAAATGGAAAGTTTATGGTAATAATTCAGACTATCAAATATTTTCCCTTTATAGGGAGAGGTTCAAATCGGAATGTAATCTTTGTTTTTTTAAATATAAAGAAGGCATAGAAAATGGTATTCGAAAAAATATAAAATATTTCTGGACCTATATAAATAATCGCAAAGGGAAAACGGGCATTCCGTCAGATATGCGCTACAAAAATTCTAGATCGAACAACCCTAAAGTCATATGTAATCTATTCTCAACTTTTTTTAATTCAGTATTTGAACCTTCTACGCTTGATAGTAACTCCTGGTCTCCGCCTCCTATAAGTTCGGACAACTGTGATGTCATATCTAATTTAAACTTCACTTTTGAACAAGTCAAACGGTCTCTAAATTCTTTAGACCCCTCTAAAGGACCAGGCCCTGATGGCCTACCATCGATCTTTATAAAACACACAGCTGATTCATTGGCTAAACCACTACATAAAATATTTTTAATGTGCATGCATCAAGGCATTTTCCCATCCATATGGAAGTCTGCTCATATAATTCCTATCTTTAAAAAAGGCGCCAAACAGGACATCGAAAATTTTCGCCCTATCTCCATATTGTGCGCGCTAGCCAAGGTCTGTGAGAAGTTAGTTCATAATGCGGTAAGCGCATTCATAAAACATCAAATGATTCCTGAACAACATGGTTTCATTAGGCAAAGATCTACTATCACTAACCTTATGGTATTTACCGAATTTCTCTTTGAGAATATGGATCGCGCTACCCAAGTAGATGCAGTGTACACAGATTTCCGCAAGGCCTTTGACAGGGTCGATCATAAGCGCCTCCTTGACAAAATTGCTTTTAATGGCATACGTGGTAATTTACTACGATGGTTTCTGTCTTATGTTACCAAAAGAACACAGAGAGTCGTCATAAATGGTTTTCAGTCTGATGTAGCCGAGGTCACCTCCGGAGTTCCGCAGGGATCAATTTTAGGTCCTTTGCTGTTTAACATCTTCATCAATGACATTAAGACATGTTTTCTTAATACTAAAATTTTGCTGTACGCAGATGACTTAAAAATATTCAGTAAAATCACCAGTCCATCAGACTGCACACTTTTCCAAGAAGATCTCGACCGCTTAACTGATTATTGCACTTTAAATAAACTGGAATTGTCAGTCTCCAAGTGTAATAGTATCAGCTTTACTAAAAAGAAAAATATAATCCATCATAAATATATGCTATGTAATCAACAACTAGAAAAAGTCGATCTCGTGCGTGACCTCGGAGTGCTCCTCGACTCCAAGCTACACTTAGACCAATATGTAAATATGATAGTATCGAAGGGTTACCAAATGTACAACTTCGTAACCAGGGCTGCTACGGATTTTAAAAGAGCCACAACCTATATATATTTGTATAAAAGTCTAGTTCGGCCTCAGCTAGAATACGCAAGCATGATCTGGGATCCCCTCTACGAACAATATCGTAATGCCATTGAAAAAATACAATATAAATTCTTAAAAAATATTAATTACAAATTGTATCGATATAATAACCGGTTGCCCTATGATGGCTTATTAACAAAATTTGGACTCATTTCCCTTGCGAAAAGACGACAATATTTACAAGCAATGTTCCTATATGGCCTTTGCCTCAACAAATTCGACTGTGTGCACCTTGTCAATAAAATATGCTATATAGTTCCTAGAGGTGCCGTCCGACGGGCGACGCGCGCTTACCGGCAGTTTGCGACGGCTCCGTGCCGCACTAACGCAGGCGCGCGCGCGCCCCTTCGCCGGCTCCTCGTTACGTACAACCAACACTTTACCCATGTAGACATATTTCACCTTTCTACGGCACGATTTAGAAAATCCATCTTAGAAACCCTTAGTTAAGTAAGAGTAATTAAATCAAAATCATTGAGAACTTTAATGCATGCTACTTTTCTCATGATCTTTAATTTGTAATATAAAACTTGCACCATCACACGATAATTATGTACATACTATTAGTACATCATTTAGATTCCTAACTGCTGTGAGATATAATATCTCTCATTCTTAATCTCTCTTTTTCAACAACTTTAAACACTATTTTTGGCAACCTTTACCTTGTTATAGTAATTTGTGGATAACGTTGTTGATCATGCATAAAGTAACGCCTGTTGTTATTTATATTGTAACACATATTGTATGGTTGTTTGTTATTCCTAAAATAAATAAATAAATAAATAAATATATAAATTATGCTTAGTTGTTAATACATTATTTGTTAAAATAAAAACCTAAACAGAACTGTTTTGTTTGAAAAGGACCAGTTGAAATGTGAGATTTTTCTAGGAAACCTGCTTTTTACATCATTTACACTCACTGCCAGCAATATATTGGCAAACCTGTCTCTGACCCTTTTTGGGAGGTCACGGCGGACCCCAAAGCATACTGGTAGGATTTTTATTTTCCTGCTGGCAGTTTCTATGACAGAGAGAGTGCTAATACCTGGAATGTATGAATTTAGGATGTTTGTATTGTATGTGTGCAGGCTAATGAGTGATTTTTCTCTAATTTATACATAGGTTCTAATGCAAATACAAGTTATCTTTAGAAACATATGTTTGAAATGAGTTTTAGTTTCTATATGGATATTAGTGATGAGCAATGAAGATTATTACTAAAAAGACATTAAATGAATGTCAATTGTAAGTTTTATTGTGTTCCCCAGTATTACCAGTGCTTCCGCTTCCAACACCACTACCTTCAACCCTCAACAACAAGTCTCAATTGTTCCACCCTCGTGTCGCTGAGGAAGCTGCTATATTGCTTGCTACCCGTGATGACAATTTGGTTACTTTGCTTTTGCAATCACTTATGCAAACATCTGTGGAACATATGTGAGTATTTAAATGTATAGTAATATTTTGAGATACTAATGATTAATATGAGATTATAAGCCTTTTAGTGTTGAAAATAAATACTGCAAAACATCTGGCAAATTAAATTAACCAAAAATGATAGGGTTGCAGCTCCTAAAAATATACATACATAAATGTCGTAATAATGATCACCAGGTATAAATAACCATAGGATATAACAACAAAATCTTAATGTTATTAAGTGTAATGTTTTATTAGTGTACTTATTTTGGATCATCAACATACAGGTATTTATAATTAATATGGGCTCATTTTATTTTTCATAACACCTATAAATCACTGTCATCACTACATAGTATAAAACAAATTCGCTTCCCGCTGTCTGTCTGTCCCTAAGTAAGAACTGCTTAGATCTTTAAAACTATTTAGATGCGGTTTTTTTAAATAGATAAAGTGATTCAAGAGGAAGGTAACAAGGGCTGGATTTTGGACGGTTGCACCCGGGTGTTACAGAAAAGTCACGCTAACCGAAGCGAAGCGAGGGCAGGTCTCTACTAGTAATTATAATACATAACAACGTAAAAACAATATTCATGTGATAGATAATTTTATTCTAGGTGTAACATCTAAACAATTAATATCTAAATGGATTAAGGCTCACTTAAGAGCCCCATCTGGCCCTAGCTTATTAGGAATTTTAGCCGTAACAGCGCAGCGGCTGGCAAAGGGCCAAAACTCTATTATACTAAACAAATAAATATCTGGGGACAATTTTACAGTCTGCGAGCACTTAGAAGGTGCTTCGGGTTTGTATTTCTCTCTCACTCGTTCTTAATAAAAGTGTATGAGAGCGAGTGAGAGACAAGTAGAAACCCAAAGCACCTTCTATGAGCTATCGCACTGTACATTAGTTCAAGATCTGCTCATTGCACAAGTATTTTCCTATACTCCTAGCCGCTCATTCCCAAATTACCATAATTTTAAAATTCCCAATCCCTAAAATATTTATCATTCAAAACCCAAGATTTAGAAACTGGTCTATAGGGAATCACTATATAGTATAAAACAAATGTATGCTTAGATCTTTAAAACATGCATGCAATGTAAACGTGCATGTTGTGGATACCTATAATTAAGTGAGCATTAAGTGTATGTCTCGACTGTAGGACTTAAGATGTTTGCTACAATGTATCACTTGTTGGTAACCCTCAATAAAGGAAAAAAAAAAAAAAAAAAAAAAACGCAACGGATCTTGATGTAGTTTTTTGAATCAAGAGGAAGGTTTTTATGTATAAAATACATGCATAATATAGTAGAAACACTAATAATATTAGAGGTTTCTAATTTTATGTCATAAATAAACGTTTTTTTTTGCACATACTTTGCAAACGCTGGCTGAATTCTATGAGATAGATAAAAATAATGTACTACAGTTAGTAGTAGTATTGTACACCTGACAAAAGGTCTACAAAAAAGTCCGCGATTGAAAATATCTGTCTCTTAGAGATAACCCACAATAACCATTTTTTATCCTTTACTTTTACGAGAAATAATCTCTTATTTACAAAGCGATTTTTAGCAATACAGCATTAATCCTTATCTGATAAACTACCCTTAATACATTGTGCATTTAATATAGATCAATATGTCCCTTTACAACATGTAATTTAATTATTTTGAGGATATAACAGATTTAAAATGAAGAGACATAGCAGAGCTGGGTCGGGTACGCTATATCCTTCCTTACATAGTCCTTACCCTTATCCTTTCATAATATAAAATAAAGTCGCTCTTTAAAACAGATGCGGTATTTTTTAATAGATAGATGAATCAAGAGGAAGGTTTATATACCCTTACCCGTTTTTAGGTTTGTACCCGGAGCGAAGCGGGGGCGTGTCGCTAGTTTGGTATAATATATAAACCAGTATCTTCAAATTGTGTTATTTGGGAATTAGCTTAGCTTAGTTAGCTACTTTGGCTGAATTTGTCTCTTTTTTCCCTTGTTAGTCATTAGATTAAATGTGTTGTGTTTTGGTTATTGGATAATGTGAGTATTATATCATTTACTTGTTATTCACATTGAAGTATTGATTCCGGGAGCACTAGCTTAGTAGGCAGGGTCACTACCAACTACTCTAACGCGTCGTCAAGCAGTGTAAGTCAAAAAAGTACTGTGTGTATTTACACCGGTAGTAACACAAATATGACTTTACAAGTTCGACCACCAATTAAAAAACTCTTGACCATTTTTATTACTAACCAGCCGGCCCGCCAGCGGCTTCGGAAATTTCCAAATTCCAATCGATTGTTTTTACGAACTTTTTTCTTAATTAATTTTAATTTATGAACCATCTACGAAGTATTAGAAAACATTAAAAAAAAAGATGAATGAAATTGGTAGGGCCGTTCTCAAGTTACAGCGTGACCAGGAGAAATAGTGGTTAATTTTAAACGACTTCAAAAAAGGAGTTTCTCAATTCAATCATTATCATTATACACAACAAAAAAAAACTTTTTTATACAGATAGATTACAATTTACTTTAGATTCTCAACTAAGGTTTAAACTACTCGTAAAAACGCACCTTATATTTTAAAGGGATTTGAAAACTTGGTGTTGATGTGTCCCTACGAAGTTTTACAACTTTGGCGGGGGGCGCGGACAACTATATAAATATATATTTCCTTTATTTGCAATGGCCAATGAGTCACAAGACTGTCAATGTGCTGAGTGAGAAGAGGATTTATGACAAAGTAGATCCAGTGCCCTAACTTGTGATATCAGGATAACTACATAGACTCTTTTGAGTCTTTTGCCAATTCAAAAATCAAATTTTTTTTATTCAGTGAATTGGCCACATGTGGGCTCTTTTACACGTCGGTAATATAAAGTGAATCTACTAGCGCTTCGGACAAGACCATCATTGCGGAGAAGAAGCGCCGCAAGATACTCCATTCCATTTTTTCTGGTGTACCTTTACTTCCCAGAATTTCATATGCCCGAATTTCACCAGCCATAATTTACAAATGGCATAATGTTACATCTTATAATTTCATATGATATACAGATTGTTTATAATAGTAGTCAAATAACAGAATCTTTGTTTTCCATAATATTAATTTCAATAATTTCATTTTTCATAATCATTTTAATCCATATTTGTCACATGCCATAATGTCATTTGCCATCCGTGTAAATGGTGAATGGTGATGTTTGAATTAGGCAATATTTACCTACATAGGTTAGGTTAGGTTAGAGTTGCAACAAGGCGCGAAGCGCCTCAACTACGCGGAATAGGAGCTCCGCGCAGCGGAGCTCCGTCGACATTAGTTTCGATCATTTATGTCCATATCAGTCGTGAATGAACACAAATATGTTAGGTTTAATTACATTAGTAATATAATAATAAAAAATGTTATTCAATCAATATATTTATTTATTTCAATATGACCAAGTGTAACATAACAAATATAATTACTTAATGTAAATACAGATTTGACGCTAAAGCACGCAAAAATTCCTCTTTTGAATACTCGCTTTTGTTGGATAATATGTCATTTATTTTATTTGTACGATTAATAGTTTTTTTTCTTCTTTTCATTTCTGGTTCACCATTGATTGGTTGCATAGCCAGGATGGATTCGGAAATAAACTTTTTAGTATGGCGTTTAAATATTCTATTAAATAAAATTATTGCACTTAATAATATGGAAAACATTACGTATGGCATCAGTATCATTATGGCATCTAACTTTCGGGAAAACAAGAGTATGTTAAATAACTTTTCTGGGAAATGTAACATTCGGGCATATAAAATTCGGGCAAAAGAAATTCGGGCAAGTGAAAATTATAGCATATGAATTTCGGGCAAACAATAGATAATCATTTTTTCTCATAATAAAATACACTCACGAGCAAAATAATTGCATCACTTTGCATTTTTCCATGTACTCTCAATATCTTTGTAAATCTTTACTCGAATTTAAAAATTGTAATACCAAATGAAAGCTGATAATGTAACGCAATAGAAAATGCGTTATTTCAATATAATATCAAGTCCTAAGTCTGAAATATGCTCTAAATCCAGAAAATGGTGAAAAAACGCTTCTAAAAAGGAATAGGAAATCTAAGAATGATAGGCATTTTATTTATTAAAGGTATTTATTACAAAAAAAATAATTATACATCAGTATTTGGTATTCCCTCCCCTAGCCCTCCTCACACAATCTAATCGATTTTTCATTGATTTTATCAAGGTTTTCACGTAATCTTGCGGGATGGCTTCCCACTCCTCCAACAAAACTTGCTTCAGCTCCTCCACATGAGACGGGGCAGGATTCCGCCGCCGAACCCTCCTTTTCAGGAAGTCCCACATGTGCTCGATGGGGTTTAGGTCTGGGCTCATCGCTGGCCAGTCCATGGTGTTGATGCCCACCTCGCGAAGGTAGGCTGTGGTGGCCCTTGCGGTATGACAAGGGGCATTATCCTGCATCAGGATAAACCCCTCATCAAACATACCCGCGTAAGGGACGACATGCTCCTCCAGGATTTCGGTGATGTACCTGGCAGCGTTCAAACCACCGCCACGGCCACCACCAGCCACGAAAACCAGCTCCGTTCGCCCATCGTAGGAAATGCCGCCCCAGAACATTACGGAACCCCCTCCATAGGCGACTCTTTCGGAGATGCAACATTGTGCAAATCGCTCTCCCGCTCTTCTGTATACTCGTCCTCTTCTATCGCAGCCGTTCAGGCACATCCTGCACTCGTCTGAGAAGAGGACTGGGGTCCACTGCTCAATTGTCCAGTTTTGACGATTTTGAGCAAACTGACGTCGTGCTTCACGGTGCCGAGGCAGCAATTTGGGCCCCGTTGCAGCCCTTTTTGGGGTCAAGTTGGCTGTCTTCAGTCTTCTCCTTACTGTCCACGCGCTGACTGCAACTCCTCTTACTTCTTCGAGCTGCTGTTGGACAGCAACAGCTGTCTGGTGACGATCTCGTAGAGTGGTTGTCACGATGAACCGATCGTCCCTCTCCGAAGTGCACCTTTTCCGGCCGGTTCTTGGCCTTGAAGTAAAGGCCCCAGTCTGTCTGAATCTTCGGTAGACTCTACAAACTGTAGACTGTACCAAATTCAGCACTTCAGCTACTGAACGCTGACTGCGACCCTCTCGCAGTAGGCGAATGTTGACGGCGACTTGAACAGCTGGGGTGTCCATTTTTCCAGGTCTTCTCGATGGGATAATATGCGGAGATGTGTACCGGTCGACTTCTGATAAGACCCTGTTTTATAGCCGTCTAAGGGAGCACAACTTGTGCATGCGGTAAGGAGTAATCGGCCACGAACCAGAAAAATGACCGTTATTTGTAAAATACTACATCGATTTCAAAGTTTCTTAACTTTTTAGAAAGCTTAAATATCAAGAGGCTTAATTACATTTAAATATTTCAATAAGATAATACCGTTTACAAAGATATTGAGTGTACATGGAAAAATGCAAAGTGATGCAATTATTTTGCTCGCGAGTGTACAATAGTACCTACTTAAAAGTAAATTACAAGGTATTAAAGTAATAAATAGTTATTTTAAAACTAACACTAATAAAATCATTACAAATGTAAGCTCACAATCATTAAATTAAAAATCGTGACTAGGAGAACAACATTACGAGGTCTCTACTCAATGTCTGGGTTAACCCTCCGTATGCCTATCGCGACGCTGATATGAAATGGTTGTAAAGGCTAAAGAATATGTGGGCCTACCTTAAGTATGGGTGTGTCAACAATTTTTTCAGATTGAACAGTAGGTAGGCCCTGAACAGGTACGAGACTCTACCCTCTTTTCGTTTCTTAGATTCTGGCACTCGTTGCTAATGTGGAGGATTTGAGACACCGTTGTTGGAGTCCATCTGCACCTAGCTGACCACTGAACCACCACTACTACTTCAGGTGCTGCAGAAGAGCGATAAAATTACTAGGTCTGGTCTATGATCAAAACAGCTTCCGTGGAATACTGTACTGTGACTGCAAACTACTCGGGTACTTTTGATTGGTGTGGCAACTGTTTGTTGTGTTTCTTGAGTACCAGACAAAAAAGTCTACTACAGTCACCCACGCCCGTGGTATTATAACTCACAACAGATGAGATAAAGATGATTCGCATAATTGAAACGGTCATTTTTAATGTAATTTAAATATCTATTATGTACTTTGTTAGGTTAGTAAAATTAATATTAAAATAATAAATTGATTTCATAGAAAAGCAAATTATGCGAATGGAAGATAATGCGAAACAAATTCATAACAAAAAAAGCTCACAGACTACACATTAATGTTGAAACTACAGAACGCCCGCGACTTGGTACGCGTTAAATTGATTTCTCGCTACTCCCGTTGAGGGTAATTTTTGAAAAAAATCCATTCCAAATTTCATCCAAATCAGTCCAGCCGTTGCAGCGTGAAGGAGTAACAAACTAACACTCACATAAACAAACTTTCGCATTTATAATATTAGTGGCATCATGCTATCAAAAAATAATATAGAAACTTGGTAGTTTGTATTTAACTTATCTTATCTAAATGTATTTTTCAGAGATCTTAAGGATGAAAGCATACCAAATGCAGTAAGTCCTGCACCTCAGCAACAAGCTACTCCCGAATTATTGAAAGCAATTTTACATGTCAATCCTAATGTGTTTGATCAGCAACAAAGAAATCACTGGGGCAATAATGTCACCTCAAAATTTAATGGAATGTCTCCATCTGCCTCATACAATTACGCATCACACAATACGGCCCATTCGAGTCCCTCGTCACTTGGCACAGCAGCTATTCCAAACCAGCAACTTTTAGCGCCGCCATGTCAATCGTCTCCACATGTAAACATGGGCTCGCCGCCTTCACAAGCCAGGCCTGGGAGCCAAGTGAACATCACTGCACAGAACAATGTCTCTCCTCTTTGGAATAGTACTAATTCTTCTTCCTACGCCAGCCCCATGTCGAACACGTCCTGCTCTAACCCTCAAAATGGTGGCTTTTATAGCAGCTTAACGCAAGATAGTCAAAGTTTCGGTCTTAATTTAACGGAAGATAAAGATCCTCTTTCTATGTCGCCTGGGAATTTAACTGACCAGCAAAGATTAATAATGCAATCTCAAGAAAAGACTTTCGAGCAAGGTAAACATTTGTTGTAAAAGAAGACACTGATCATTGACCTATTATTGAATGAAATAATTGCAAATTAAATTTGTTACAGATGGTAATGTGGTAACTGGACAGTCGCCTGCACAAGCGAGTGTGGCGCCGTCGCCGCTGCGCCAGGAACCTCAAGTGCCTCAGCCGTCGATGGGGGTGCCCTATGCGACGCAGCAGTTACCACAAAATACCTCCCGAGATAAACCGGATCAACCTAAAAGTACCAATATGTTAAATAATAGATACCCGGTTGTAAAACTGGGCAGATTACCTGTAAGTCCTATTATGAATTTTAGTAAACTATGTTTGTCCTAGGTACTTAATGTTTTTTATTATGATATTTAATGTCTGTTTTTATTCCCCAATCATAGGAAGGGTTATTAAAAAGGCATGAAGTAACAAGTGATGACAAATCAAGAAAAAATAGTACAATTGAGTCTGATTCTGATGACAATGTCCCATTAAAAGCAAAGTCTTCACACCTGACTCCAATCATAGACAAGGAAAAGGAAGCGATTGACATAGCTAGAGAGAAAAATTGGGAAGCTGTAAAACGGAAACATGAGGAGGCAAGCAGAAAAGATGAAGCTGAAGCATCAATAGGTACATTGGGAACACTTATATGTATTTTTGGGTCTATATTGGAATCTCTAATCGTCATTTGTCATAATGCATCGTTTGTCCTAATTTTCGTTTATCCTAAAGCCATTTCCGCATGTATTTTGTTTTTTAGTGTTAACAATCCTAACCTAATCGCAGGTATTTAAAAAATACTTATAATGGTGTATGACTCAGCTGAAAACGTTATTAGGGATTCCGAGGGTCACCCATGTATTTTCACATCTTCTAGAAAATCTCATTTTATCCTCCCATTATATTTTTTCTGGGTTGGGGTTGGTTTTTGGGTGGGGGATAAAATGCGGGGTTGTGGCAGATGAGGGGGTTGTGGAAGAAAGGGGCGGGGGGGGCGGAGTGTAAAGCTGTGTAGGAGGAGCAATACAAAGAGGTATAAAATGTTGGGTTTTGGAGGGGGGATAGCAAAGGGGGTAATGTAAAATTAAAAATATTTATTCATTAAATTGGCCACATGAGGGCTCTTTTACACGTCGGTAATATGGAGTGAATCTACTAGCGCTTCGGTCAAGACCATCATTGCGGAGAAAAGCGCTGCAAGAAACTTCAGCAGAAGGTCATTTTTTCCAATAATAAAATACAATAATACTTAAAAGTAACATTACAAGCTAATAAAGTAATAAATAATTATTTTAAAACTAACCTAAATAAAAGCTCAATAACATTCAATTAAAAATAGTGACTAGGTGAACAACATGACGAGGTCCACGTCAGGAACGATAATCGAAATAACTAACTAAAAAACAGGTCCTAGCCTAGCAAGCGTGAACAGACCGGACCCCACAGACCACACACATGACTATGACGCGTGTAATGTCCCCTACATTGAATGCGTTGTGGAGGCGGGAAAGGTAAGTAGGGTTTGGAGGGGATAAAATGCAGGAGTTTCGGAGGAGTTCGTTTTTTTTAAGTCGAGTGACGAAACAAATGCTATTCGAGGAGTCTCTTATTTATTAGTTTTATAAATATAGACGGCAAAAATCACCATTGAAAGGTACTACCACACCAATCGATCGATCAGCCAAAAGATCAGATCCATGCATGACATTAATTGGCGATCGATCAATTGGTTTGTTAACACCAAGACTAACAATCTGCCTTTAATAATTTTGATCGTATTTAAATTACAGTAAGACCAAAACTACGAAAAGTGGAGCGAAGATTAGTACCGGTTTTGGAAATGTTATCAGTAGACGAACTTATGGAGACAAACACCTATCAACGGTTTAACAAACTTATTGAAACGGTGTTTGAAACTATTGAAGATGAAGTTATTGTAACAGATGAAATGGGTTTGTAAATTATAATTTCAACTGAATGTAACGTCTTCTGTTTTTGCATTATTTAAAATATTGTGTATATTTGCAGAAGGGACAGATATACCTGAAGACTTATTACTACCCCGATATCAACTACAGGAACTCTGTTCTGAAGCAGCAAAGCTCAAGAACCTAGGTGCTATGGAAGCTATACCTTCAGACCGGCTAGTGCGGTTGTTGTCAATATTGGAAAAGAACATAAGGGCTGCTGAGAAGTTGTCATTAGTTGGTGATCCGGTAAGAAAATTATTTTATTGCCGTCTATTGTTATACTTAACGATTGATTGCTGTAACTTCATTTTTTTTCTAACAGGAGGATAGTGAAGAAATGCGACAAATATGCTTAGAATCAGCTCTAGAGCGCGTGATGTGTGCTTCTGATTCTTGCCTTACTGCCTTATACATAATGACGTCGCCCAGTATGCCTAAACGTATTTTCCTAGAGGATGTCATAGACAGGATCATAATGTTTATCAAGTTTCAATTGAATAACACTATTTATTGTGTTTATGATCCGGTCTACAGTATTCAAACGACATCTAAAAAGAAAGGTTAGTGTTATTTCATAAATATGATCAGTTAGTCAACATGTTAAATTTCAATTTACATATAATTGTACTAATCAATATAATAACTAATTTCACTGTTGGCCGCGTAGTACATCAAAATTATAATTACTCAAAAAGCCTCCCCACTCGCGGTCGTCATACTCATAAGGTATTACAGTTAATAGGAAGTCTAATAAGTAACACTGATAGTTTTCATAAGTCATAAATCATAATCGTCACCAGGCGATGAACATGTAATCGTATGTCATCAGATAAGTTCGTGTTTATGATGAAGTCTAAAGCTGGCTCAGCAAGCGAAGACGTTTATTTACTACAACTGTACATCATTATCATTTTTATTATGTGTCTATTTTATTTGTATTAATTCACCTAAAAAGATTTAAAACTATTTAATGATCGTTTTCTTCCATTTTGTTGGCACAAAGTATATCGGGCGATAATAATGGTTCGCGTTGTGCGCAGTGGACGGGCGCAAGCGACGCGGCGGGGGCGCGCCGCAGGCGTCGCGGCGCGGGGCGGGGGGCTCGACGCGCGCCGTGCGCGAGCTGTACACGCACGCGCACGAGTGCGTCACGCTGCTCGCCGAGCTGCTCGGCGCGCACCACCTCACCGACACCACCGTGCTGCACGCCTCCACCGTTGGCGTGTCGCCCTTCTTCGTCGAGAACGTCAGCGAGTTGCAGCTCTCGGCGCTCAAACTCGTCACCACGGTCGGTCAACCGGTTTACACTATATTAAGCACCTTTTTTTAAAAAACCCCCTACACTATTCCCTTGCGGAGACTTTACTGCGTTCAAACCGATAACGCTGCTGTCTCGAGCATTCGACGCCTATATTATTGTTTGTTTATAGACAGACGTATAAGTAAAAACTACCAACAATTCTTAAACATTAAGACTAATTTGTATTATTGATTACAGATATTTACAAAGTACGAACAACATCGGAGGCTGTTGTTAGAGGATATCTTAGCGTCGATAGCGCGCATACCCAGCTCGAAGCACAACCTGCGTTCGTTCCAGCTGAGCTCGGACCAGCACATCCAGATGCTGACGGCACTCGTGCTGCAGCTTGTGCAGTGCGTCGTCACGCTGCCCGAGACGCTATGCAAGACGCATGACAAGAACAAGGATAAAGACAAGGAACAATCTGAAGCTACTAACAAAAAGGTCACAAATAAATTACTATACGCCTTCTTACTTAAATGTCGGCACTTCTTTCACTATACTTGCCTCTCCTCTCCTCTCCTGCATCTCTTACTTTTTGACATATTAAATAAAAGAGTTGCGAAATAAATTCTTTTCAACGTTTGGTCTGCTATACTTTCAGGTATCTTTTATGTTTTTTTTAATGAAAATTATAGTCTAATTATGAATTTGGCGGTAGAGTTTAACGTAATGTTTACCTCAGCCATCGCTATCGCATAAAAAAATATGCAAAATAGATTATCTGTGTCCTGATGTGGTAGAAACCAGCACAGATACAGTGATTAATTAGTTTATACTGGCATTTGACATGTTTTTGACGGACAAGTGCATCTGAAAAAAAAAGAGCGTGGATGAAGTCGCTTCTATTTAGTAGAGTACCATCGCCAACACTGTTAACTGTCCATCGGTAGACCTTATGTCTTTTGTAATAAGGTCCACCGATGTACAGCTAAGGGTGTTGCTGTTTGTACCTAATATTGCTTGTCGTAATTTTGTGGTTTTGTTACAGAACGTGGACAAAAACCTGTTGATAATATCGAAGTACGAGGCGGCCATCAGCGTCGGCGGCACGTTTCTCACGTCGTTCCTGAACAAGTGCCGCAGCCGCAACGAGGAAGTGGACTTCCGGCCCCTGTTCGAGAACTTCGTGCACGACCTGCTCACCACCGTCAACAAGCCCGAGTGGCCCGCCACTGAGCTGCTGCTCAGCCTACTCGGAACTATGCTGGTGCGTTCTCAGATAACACTGATAAATATACAACATCCTTTTTCTTTTCTTTTACTCTTGTCGGTCATTTATACGAACACCAAGATAAATACCTAGTCCTAGTCGTTTCATAAGTTCTGTTACTGACATTTAAATATTAATTTAACTAATAATTCATCAAAGGGTTTTTTCATAAACCTGTACATAAATCAACACTTTGATTTATATGAAATAAAAATAATGTATTCTAAACTATTGCAATTATTGTCTGTATGAGCTCGATGTATCAAATAGATATTGCTTGATTGAAATAGGAATTTGAGACTAAAAAAATATAATTCAAATCACGCACGATGATAAATAATAATACCTATAACGGCCACAACCTGTTGAAAGTTCAAATTTGCGTGACATATTGAACAGACTTTTAGCTTTAAATTCTGATACAAATGCATTTCAAACAACTAAAGATCCGCTTGTACGCCGGTGAATCTTGATGTCTCATTAAATCGACTTTATGATTTCTCATCAATTTGTAGCAATACCAAATACACCAAATCTCTTGCTTCATAAGCTGGAATTGAGTCTCGTTGAGAAATATAATGTCTCCAAAGATATACAGAGAAAGGAAGTTTTATAATATTAAATAAAAGTTTCTTGGTGAACAGATACTAACTTTCTAGCGTTTTCAATTTCAAGTGAAATTGACAGAATATTCGTGCGTAATTTTATCGATGCTGGCTGTGAATGTTAAAAGATCGTTTCGGAAATACATTACATAAGTACATTAATTAAGCTTTTTTTTTTTTTTACATATAGAAATTTAAAAATAAGTTAGTTTTATTTGACTCAACCTTAGTAACAGAACTTATTGACTAGGTACATGACATGACACTATGTGTAAAGATTTCATTTTAACCCATTTATTAAAGTATCAATAATAGAGCTAATAATTTGATATTAATTCCGAGTTGGATTATAAAACCCGAGTTGTTTAACCAACTTATTTAAGCCTCCAGGGTAAGAACTTATACAAACATTACTCTTTTTAGGGTTTCGTTCGCAATGGGAGCCCAACAGATTAATATGCCTCCGCTGTCCGTCCGTCCGTCCCTCCGTCCTAACTTTAAAAAGCTATATCTTTTGAACCGTTATAACGGGTGGTTCAGTAAAAAAGAAGCAACCAATTATCTGGTTTATTTATTGAATTTTTTGCTAATTAGGTAGCAGTTTTTTTTTTGTAATCTGTAGATATTACCATAAAATGAAAAAATTATCCATATTATGGGTTGTTACCTTTTTTCCCGGACCAGTCTTTAGCTAGCGGTTTTTTTCTTCAGAATATGTGTTATTACGGCGGATTTACTGCCTTTATTATAAAATGAATTATATCCCCATGCAACAAACGTTTTTATAAACGAAATTTTATTTTTGTTGCATCGTAAAACGATAAAACATGCAAGCAAAAAATTAAGTATGATTATATTACTAAAAAAACCCCAAGAAATACTAAAACATGGTCAAGTGTGAGTTGAGCTCGCGCTGGTTCGATTCGAAGTCGAAAATAAATTGGAGTATAAGAATACCTACTGTGTGGTGGTACGGAACCTTCGGTGCGCAAGTTCGACTAGCCCTAGGCCGGTTATTTTTAAGCAAAAATCTCCTTTGGAGCTTAAGTACCGTCACCTTGGGGCTTAGCTGATTTGCAGCGTTGCTTACGGTTCGCCGCTCGATACCCTTATTGACCCGACTACACGGAATGACTTGCATGCGCAAACGGTTTGTGCAGAAATTGGAATTGGATGGAATTGGCATTGTGCGGTATACCGTTTTGCCATTTTAACGCACATGCTTGCTTGTGCAAATTGGAATTTGCGCAAGTATGATTGAGCTTGTAGCCGGGCCCTTAATTAAGCATTTAAAGCCGTACTCACATTAAACAATTAACTCGTTCATTTTTTCAAACTTGTGTAAGAAATTCGTCAGTAAGGAACGGCTTAATTAATCGTCACTAGAGTGGCCACGCAAGTTTGCAAAAGAACAGTTAGATTTAACAAAGCTTTATTTAGCAACACCACGATTTGTGGAGAAATAAGTATTGATACTTGTTATTAATATCTTTTCCTAAATATTAAATTATATATTATATTTTTAACCAACTTCAAAAAAGGAAAAGGCTATCCTTTGCGAATGTTCGTTTATGGCACAAGATATTGTGAACAGATTTGGATAATTCGTTACTTGTTGGAGAGAGATTCGAATACTTTAAAGGTTCAATTTCACCAATCTCTGGGGACAATGCATATTGTAAGCAGGCACAAAAATAATACTTTTATTTAATCAACAAAACAATTCATACCACGCATGTTATAACATCACATCACATACTGATTTGATTTCTTTTGACCATCATCATATTGATCATTGTTAAATGCTATTTAGAATTTATAACTGAGGATTTTGTTGGCATTATCATCATCATTCATTCTTAATATCATGTAAAAAGAAAGATGTATTTTCATTGAAATAATAAATAACTATAATAACTTTCCAACAGTAGATTTATAAACAAAACGCCACTTATTGTTATCAACTAAACAAACATAGCGATATTGTCTAAATTGTCGAATTAAGAATTAAGATTGCTCGGTACTAACCTGTCAACGCCTTGTTGTTAAGTAAACATTGCCGTTTTTGAGCAAGAACAGCGTCCTGTTATTTTCAACATGTTGGAAATCACTCGGTATGCGAAACATAATTTGCAGCACATCACTTTTAAAAGGTTTCACCATTGTTTTCATTTTTATCACAATAAATAGGGAGTAACGGAAGCCACCTGACATCACGGCTACTTGTAAAAACTGGCTTCTAGACAGCTAAGAAATATTGCCATGTAAACGCGCTTACACGCGGTTGCCAGGTTATTCAATTGCAGAGTTAGTTTAGCCAGACTATAGAATTCTGGCTTAAGAGTTGGCGCAGACATAACAGATCGGCTCAAAGTGAGACATGGAAAAGTGAGCTTTGATTTGTGTTAGTCCGATTATTATTTTTTAAAGTTAAAGTAAAACATTAGCTTGGCGCGGGCCTCGCTTCGTCCAATGAAAAATGTATCGTACCAATCTCGCTTTTCAATGTGTGCTCTCTCTGTGTGCCGCTGTGCGGACGATGCCCCCGTACCGTGAGCGTTGTGTAATAGCTTTGGTTACAATAGTATTGGTATTGATTGAAGATTGTGTGAATCCCCAGGTAAAGTACATGTCCGACAAGTCGATGGAGATGTCGGTGCGGGTGGCGTCGCTGGAGTACCTGGGGTTGGTGGCGGCGCGGCTGCGGCGCGACAGCGTGACGTCGCGCGCCAAGCTTGCCACCATGGACGCCGTCGTGCGCGACATCCGCGCCGAGGAGGAGAAAGACGGCAACCAGGGACAGGTGCGCGTGCGCCCCAGGATCGGGAATGTAAAATGCCAACCATAATGCACTTAAATCTACACTTTAGTGCATTCATGTTAAAACTGATTTGAACAGCACACTGCATACTCCGTGTGCACCGATATTAGTTTGTAATTAGAACGCATCGCCCGCAAAAGGCCGAATGTAGAATACTCTGTAACATTCTGATAACCCCCTCTCAGGAAAACACAAATTTAATCGATTTTGCCATAATTGTTTATTTATCCTATCTTCTTTTTTAGAATGTTACGGCGGGACTTGACGAGGACGAAGAAAGAACAGAGTTCTTACAACGAGTCCTGCTGGACTATCTCGCGGTCAATGGTCAAAAAGACCCAGCTTGGAATTGTGCGCGGCATTTCTACATCACGCAGTGGTATCGGGACATGGTAGTGCAACCCAAAAGCTCCTCGCCCACAAAGAAACCCAAACACAAATCTAGCAGAAAGCGCTTAAAGAGCGAGACTAGCGACGAGGATTCCGACGACAACGACAGCGACGGGGGCATTAAGGAGTCCAAAGACCGAAAACACACGAGCGCCATCGTATCTGCAGAGAAATTCAAAACTATAGAACGACGGAAAACATTTTTTCTCGAAAAAATCAGGCCCTTCAGGTACCAGGGCGGCACTCAAGTGCAAGTGATGCAATCTTACATAGACTACGGCGGAGCGGAGTTGATCTCACAATACTTGGCGTCGAAGCGTTCGTTCTCGCAGAGTTTCGACCGATATCTGCGGAAGATACTAGTGATATTGTGCGAGAACACGATCGCGATCCGCACGAAGGCGATGAAGTGCCTGGCGATGATCGTGGAGGCGGACCCGGCGGTGCTGGCGCGCCAGGACATGCAGATCGGCGTCAACCGCTCCTTCCTGGACCAGTCTACTGCCGTGCGCGAGGCGGCCGTCGACCTCGTCGGCAAGTTCGTGCTCAGCCGTCCCGACCTCATCGACAAGTATTACGGCATGCTCTCCAATAGAATTCTAGTAAGTCTCCTTGTTTTCTATTCGTTGCTCACTTTTACAAAGTAAGCCCCTTTTTTATGTGTGTTTATGTGTGTGTCAACAATTCGACATTGTAAATATCGTTGTTTTTTTTCAGGATACGGGCGTGTCAGTCAGAAAACGTGTAATAAAAATATTGAAAGATATTTGTATAGAATGCCCCGAGTTCCCCAAGATCCCCGAGATCTGCGTGAAGATGATCCGGCGGGTGAACGACGAGGAGGGCATCCGCAAGCTGGTGATGGAGGTGTTCCAGAACATGTGGTTCAGCCCGTGCAGCGCCGCGCCGCGCGCCGGCGCGCTGGACGCCGCCGCCGCCGCCGCCGACCCGCTGGCGCGCAAGGTGCTCAACATCACCGACGTCGTCATCTCCTCGCGCGACATCGGCCTCGAGTGGTTCCAGCAGTTGTTGCAAAGTGTAAGCCCCTCTATCCTTCTACGCTCTACCCTGCCTAAACCTACAATCTTTATTATTAAAACCTGACTATTTGTAACTTTAAATTATTCCGGTTTTTGCAGTTATTTAAACCGAAAGAGGATAAGGATGACTCCACTAAAATTATTTATCAACCGCCTAAGTCCCTCTTAGTAGCTTGTCAGCAAATTGTAGACTGCCTTATTGAAAATTTACTACAGTTGGAGGAAACGAATGTAGAAGGTAAGTGATAATGATAACATGATAAGTGATGGTAGCGATTATTTGTAGCACATAGCCTATTAGATTTTGGCAACTAGTTGAGGATGGTACAATTTTCTTTTTAATTCTTGATCTGAAAACAAGGATAGGAAACAATTCTTGGATATGTTTTAGTTTGTCAAGTTCCTTAATAAAAATATGTTTGTTTCACAGGAAGTGGATCGTCGCAGAGGATACTCGCGTGCCTTTCCACTCTGCATTTATTTGCAAAAATTAGGCCACAATTATTAGTTAATCACGCATTAACCTTGCAACCATACCTGAGTTTAAAATGTCAGGTGAGTGAAAATATCCATATCATACATTTGACTATTTAGCAGCCTTATTTTTTAAATGAACCTTATTAATTTGGATTCCGGGTTTGGATTTATATGTGTAGTATGAAACCTCATATCTTTCGCCCGAATAACTTCTTTTTTGATCGCTTACTAGTAATTCGTCAAACTTAATAGAATCATAATAGTTATCTACAATAGTAGAGCGCAAATTGTGACCGCGAAGGTTGTCCTCAGAACCAATACGAACAGCAGATAATGTCTACGGTGGCGACAACGCTAGAGCTGGTTGTGCCTCTTATGGAGCACCCGAGCGAGGTGTTTCTGGCTCAGCTCGAAGAAGATGCCGTCAAGTTGATCCTGCAGCACGGCCAGCTGGTGATCGGTGCCTGCATCGCGCTGCTCGCGGCCATCGTCAACAACCTCACGCACAACTACAAACTCATCCGCGACGTTTTCAACAAGTACCACGGTGAGACCCGCTTTGTTTATCGCATCTATTTATAGGAACCACGAGCTTGTCAACTCTTGCAGCAGTCTCATGCTAACTTCAATTAGACATTTTTGCCGCGCGTATTTACAGATATACTACATACGATGCGCGTTTAGCCAAACCATTTTAAGTTTTGTCTGCTACTCCTTGTAGCAAGACCTACAACAGCCAGTAGGCGCGAAGTGTTACTACAGTTCTGTTTTTCTATATAAATCCGTGACTATTACCCTCTAGTCTCCCCGTTTGACAGAAAAAATTCGCCAGACGCTGTCAGACTATGAGTCAATTGATTTAAAAAAAGTGATCTAGAGCGTCGTGCATACTATGTAGGATTTCCGTTTACCCGTTCACACTGCCACTTACCAACAGAAATCTTTGACATCAGGGTTAATTTGAATTACTTGTTTTAGGTATACTTTTGCAATGGAAGTCGAGTTGGCAGAGGAATCCAGATATGACGCGAGCGCTTCATGCGAGGCCCCATTTTCGAAGATCACTCTTCATTGTCGGTCTACTGCTGCGGTATTTTGACTTCACGGACGCTAAAGTAATCGAAGGACTCGCGGTAAGTTTATTTACATAATTTATTCTTATTAGCTTATCGATCGGTACTAAACCAATCTGAAAAAGCAAAATAAATACGAACTTATCCGACAAAATACGATGTCTCCAAATTATTTACTTTAGCTTGGCAAATTCGTTCGCGACGCTCTCATGGTCCACGCGGGGGGCGGGGGACGTTACTAATCAATGACGCATTGCTCACTTACACACGATATGAATTAAGTTACGGATATGTCTGCCGATATCCCTAACAATATTCCGCGTTATCCTAATTTGATGTATTTTATGTCTTACGAATATTGTGTAGATGTGATATCGATTAGATAAATAAATCTTGTTTTAATGTTGATATTATATTTATTAGCATACTAAATAAGACATCAGCTAAACTAAATAAAATTATTCAATGTCGTCACGTTTAATAACATTATCGTTTTCTGAAATTTCTCTACTGTCATAATCAGAACTATCACAATTAACATCATTTTGATATTCCGTTGAAGTTGGATATTTCTTCGGTTTTTTAAATAGCTATTAGTACAGGGTGAAATAGGAAACGTAATCAGAAATCAGATTTCAAAACAATATTACTTTCACGAAACAAAAGCATTCTCTTTTGTTGATAATTTAGCCTTAGTAATATGGATATTTAGTAAATCATGGTCACTCTATGCAACAGTGAGTGAACACTTGTGGGACTTCTTGTTAAGGTTGACCAAACTGTGCCCACAAAATGGTTTTATCTTAGATTCTAAGATAAGAATTGGAATATCTAATATTTCATTATTATTATTCGTTATAGTTAGTTAACTACATAACTACGATATCATACTTACATTTTAATTCTTAACAAAGCCTAAACACATTTTTGATTACGTGTATTATTTCACCCTGTATATATTGCATTATATACAATTTGGTTAACTTGACATCCAATAACTTTGCCTATCGGCGGACTCATATTTGCGTGGCAAACTCGTATGCGTTTTAATATGAGCGGCCGCACTTGTGTACAGAAGTCACCGCCAACAGCTACGGCGACCGACTGACGCTCCTGTCGAACGGCCCCGCTCGGCGCACACTTCATATCGCCCCCGTTGTCCTCCGTCGCCCGCCGCCCATGGGAGTGTAACGAACGAATTTGCCAAATTACATCTCTACTTCTAACATACACAGTCTTAAAAATTGCTTTTTTTACTTAACTACTTGTTGTCCACAGAGCGAAATCAAGGAACAATTATTCTCGACTTTGATGTTCTTCGTCGGTTTGGAGGATGAGGATTTCGTGTCGCACACTCTCAAAGCACTTGGCTCCGTCTGTGTGAGGCATTACGAGTTCATGCTGACGCCAGAACTTAAAGAGTTTTACCATCAACTACTTACGTCTGATCTAGCGCCGATAGAAATGAAAGCAGACGTGCTTAGGAACATAGAAATGTATTTGCAAGAGGAGGAACAAAGGATGATCAGGCAGGATAAGGAATGTAAGTTAAAAAACTACATCCAGAATAGTAGTTAAATGAAGTAATAGTAATTAAATGAAGTCAAAACGCTTAACTGTCATACAAATCGGAGTTATGAACAAGTTAAATGAATTATCGTGTTTTCAGGGTCGAAGCGATCGAAGCTCGAGAACCTGAAGGAGATGGGAGACGTGTCCTCGGGCATGGCGTCGACTGTGATCCAGCTGTACCTGAAGGAGATACTGGGCGCGTTCCTGCACTCCAGCATGGTGGTGCGCTCCAGCGCCATGAAGGTCGTGCAACTGGTGCTGGCACAGGGTCTGGTGCACCCCGTACAGGTATTGTTAACAATATGATAGCTTTTATTTACTTTACATTGAAGGCGGTCGAGTCGTAAGCAATACGATGCCCTGCACTACTCGACTTACACGGGGGAGCAAATCCTGATGCGAAGTACGGACTATAGACATTCTAAAACTATAATAGATGTACTTTTTTCATAGAAACCACTCCATGTATTTAGATTGAAAAAAAGTTTTTTTTTTGATACAAGCTTTTGCGGCCGATTATCCTTTTTCTCACTGGTAACATCTGCTTATCGAGATCAATCTAACAACTCCAAACTCAGTGGCTCTAAGCAGATATTTTTTTTGCCTTCCAATTCAATCATAAAATCAGTTCTTAGACACTATAATACTCGTATTGCTCTGTCATCTGGGTCAGATGTATTCCGAATATGAGGCTAATCAAATTACGGAAACTGGCTTAAGAGGGTTGTGGAGCTAAAAATCTCCATACTAAATGCGAAAACGTTTCTCACCCCTCAAATCATGTCCGATTTTCCCGATTTTTGAATATGTTGTACATATTAAAAAAACCCAGAGCTAAATTTGTGTGGATTTTTTTTAACGGCTATTTTAGCGGCGCTTCGCAATCCTCAGTAGCTCAAAACAAACCAATATATTATGTAAGATAAATAAAATCTGAATTGACCCGGTAAATTATTTCTCGAAAAAAATATTGAAATATTGTCAGCTTTTGATTTTGAATAAGAGAGAATTAAAAAATTATGCCTGCCTCTCCTATCTCTATCAAAGACCAAAAGACTCGTTGAGACCAAACAAGATAGGGCACTACACTAGTCATAAATCGATTCTGTATAATCCAAAGTCTCTCTCTTTATCTTAATTTGTAAACACAATCAAAAGATTTTACTTACTCTTTTTTGACAAAAATCAGTCTTATGCTACACTATAGTGAGGAATACGTTCTTTATGGCGTTGGTTGTTTGTAAGGACCTTAACATATGGGCACTAATATCTAACTCCAAGTCTCTTGTCTCCAGATCGTCCCATATTTGATCTGCATGAGCACTGACTTGGAAGTGACGGTGTCTCACACGGCGGATAAGCACTTACAAGAGATAGATAAAAAATATCCTGGATTTATCCATATGAAGGCGCAACTAGGAATAAAACTGTCGTATCAGTTACAGAAAATAGTACAAAGCGACTCCAAAGGTGGTGTCATCCGAGGGTTTAGGTAAGATTAGAATAAGTAATTACAATTGAATTTAAATTAATTTAAATCAAAACATTACGAACTTACCTTATTATTTTCTACAGGAAAAAAGACCAAGACGAGTTGCCATCGTCTCTCAATGGATTTTTATACTCATTACTACGAAACACGCGACCTCAGAGAAGAGCGTTAGTCCTGTCGTTACTTAAACAATTCGACGACGTTTCGGTATGTTTCATTTGTTTATTAAGAAGAAAAAAAGGAATATATTAGCAAACAGGGTTAAGGAATAGTTAACTAAGCTGTAGTGGTAAGAGCCACGCAGTCGATAATTAGTTGTACAGTCACCATAATTTTATATTACAACATTGCGCTTAAAATATCGGATACGTAAAGCGTAAAAATTCCTCAAGACGTGTCAGATATTTTTGAGCTTAATGTACGAGGTGTTTTTCCTCTCTTGCTAATAAGTTTTGAAATTAATGTAATATACTGGTACTAGCAATCATTCTTGTTAATGATAATATAGTTAGATAGATAGTCATCATGCCAGCCGAAAGACGTCCACTGCTGGACATAGGCCTCCCCTAAAAAGTTGGGGGGGAAAAAACCGTAGTCGCCACGCTTGGCAGGCGGGTTGGCGACCGCAGATAGATAGTATAAAACTCTTATTTACTTGAAAGTGTACAATATTATTACGATATAGAAACAAGATGGGCTAAAACAAATTGTAATATGGACACTGGATTTTCTTTTTTTCTTTAATAGTATCTATTAAAGAAAAAACTTTAACATTTTTTCAGACTGCGCCTTTGGATCAAATGTTGTACCTGGCAGATAATTTAAGTTACTTCCCATTTCAAGTACAAGATGAACCGCTTTTTATAATTCATCACATTGACATTATTATTTCGACGTCTGGATCAAATCTGCTACAAGCTTTTCGAGAGGTAAGCAGAACTAAATCACTAGAACCTTCCCGTGCTTGACACTTTTTTTTTTTCGTTGAAATATCCGGATGAAAGTTTTTTTCTAATTTGAACAGTGACTTACCAACGTTTTGTAAATAGCAAAAAGGATTACAATGCGCATTTAGGGTTTCGGTTGAACTACTTCGTTTATAGTGTTTCCAATCCACGACGGCGCGCCCCGCCACTAAATTGACGTTGCACGGTTCCGTAAATATACCTCAAATTAAATAGTAGGGCGCGCCGTCATGGATTAAAAAAGTGCCATACAATCGTTTTTTCAATTTATTTTTGCTTTGTATTAATGGTATGCTTGATGTATGAGACTAGGTCAATTTGTGTCACAGTGTGTTGGTCTCCTGATATTGATTTATGAATGAACGTGTGCAGGGGCTGATCAACTCGAGCACGGAGCAGAAGGACGGGCTGGACGAGGAGGAGGACGAGGAGGAGGCGGAGGGGCTGGTGGCGCGGCTGCCGGCCAGCACGCGCCCGCTGCAGGACGCCATGCGCCAGGCGCGCGGCTGCCTGCTGCTGCTCGTGCTCAAGCAGCACCTCAAGCAGCTCTACGGGTTTACTGACGCGTGAGTACTCACGCCACTCGCCACTCACCGCTCGCCACTCGTCGAACGATAACTTGCTAAATACCACAATATCCAGGTTCAATCTATAATACTTATATATGTAACCGTAACATAATGAAGCTTCTTCTAGGTACGAATGCCGAGCTTGCGAGCGCGCTAATAACAGGCACGATTACCTTAAGAGCTAATTATGAACCGTTGTATACACAACTTATTCTACAAGCTTAAAATGATAATGACAAAAATAAACAATCGCTACCTTATCTCGTATACTTTCCTCAATTTTACTGCTTACAAATTACTTATCAGCAAAATCATTTTAATTATTCCGATTCGCGTTAATAGTTTGTGAATTGTTAGTAAATTTCATGCAAATTTTAATATTACTAAAACACTTCCGACAGTTTATGATAAAAGATGGAATACCAAACGGAATGCTACTTTGTTGATATCCATATTGAACGTAACCATGGTAACCAAATAACAAATCGATGGATATCCACATGGTCTAATAAAGCAAGATCTTGTCTTCCGAAAGGGACACTATCTACGTTATCACAAAGTTGCCACTTGATCAACCACTACCCAAAAGTATGGATAAATTTGATTTTAGATTAGTGTACGACTTTATTTCAATATATGACATATATCACGAATAAGTAGTATAAGTCACGAGCATAATTTACATTATTTACTTTAATTTAATATTTTATTTTAATATTGTAAATTCATTTATGCATGAAAATAACTAACAGGAGTTTTTTTAAACATAAAGTTTACATTACATTGTGGAATTACAACCTGATACTACAGGCACTTAACCTCTAATTACGCTTCGGACAATTTAGTCCAGGATCTCAGTAAGCCAAAATGGCGGGACGCGGGGGGCGACAAGTGAAGCGTGATTGGCCAGTTCAAAGTCAACGAATCATCAGGTGTGCGCCAGTGGGGGTAGTGATGGGACACGCTCGAAGAAAAGATACTAAAGAATGTACCTAAGTGTTCATGTTTTTATTGAATTGGTATAGTTAATCGCGTATGAGAATATAAACCGACTTAAAAAAAACAAAAACCCGCCTTCAAAAACGAGTTTTTGGTTGTTTTAAACTTTTATTTTATTTTATACTTTTTAGTGATCCTATTTATCCTGTTATATAGTCTCACTTCTCAATTAAAAGAAACTAAAGACCATATCAAGTCGCCGCAGGCAACGCCGCGGGAATGTCATAGTCATAATTTTAACCTAAATGTGCTTCGTCATAGTCACTCAACTCAACTTAACCTAACCTAACCTTAATCGAGAAATCTTATCACCACCCTTGAAATTGGTACCGTTAAGGAGTTACGGTGGCCATCTCTAGTCATCATCATCAGTTCCAGTTCACCATTTAGTGCTTGTCAAGAGCAAATGCACGAATTACTATGAAAAGTACCAAAATCGCTATAGGTGTGCCTGTAATATTTGGGGATTTCCCTCGATTTCTCCAAGATCCCATCATCCGATCCTGACGTGTTGACAATGGAACCAACTAGAAAGTACACCCTATCAAACAAAAAACATTTTTTCAAATCGGTCCAGTGGTCTCCGAGTAATTGGGGAACACACTTAAAAAATATCCCGACGAATTGAGAATCTTCTCCTTTTTTGAAATCGGTTAATAATGAGTTACGTGTTCGAAGCGGCCAGTCACCCACAGCCACCTATAGCGTACATTCTATATAAATTAATTTAATCATTAAAGCTTACTTCAATAACAAACGAGGTTTGTTATCTTCGTCTAGATAATTTATTTAAATAAAAGAGTTGACAACATAAATATTTGACATTGACGTTATCTTCGAATAAATTATTTTCAAATGATTTTATTTAATATAATTATCTAGATAATAAATTATTTAAATAACGCCCAACTCTGCCCAGCGATAACTGATCTACCGAAGTTCATAAAATTTGTTAACATGGTAAGAAGTTAAGGCGAACATTAAGTAATATTTGCCAGTGATTTATTCCATTAACATAATGATCTGTTTTGGCAGTCGAATTTTTATGCGGACCGTTCTTTATAGACTGTAGTATTTGCAGTGGAAGACAGACAAGGCAAACGCCTTGCGTATGCTCCAGTGCCAAAACTTCAAAGGCACGGTTGTTTCATGCGTCAAACAACCCGAAAGACGACGCATAAATGTACCAAACTCCAAAGAATCCTTGGGTCTTAACAAAGGTCTTGGGTCTTGGGTCTTAAGGTCTTATTTGCATAACAAGACCCAGTCGTTAGTCTCATTATTTATCCTTACATATTTCGTTCCAATTCATTGCTTCGTTTATTTTAAACAAGTTTTCACCGAGTCTTACAATTTTCTTGGTTTTCCATTTGGGTTAGGTTAGGTTTACTGAAAAGGCGGAAAAGACTAAAATAAACGATAATTTGGAATAACGATGTATTGGAACCCCTAGTTTGTCATAACTAACTAAAGCATTAGTTGAGGATGACTAGATTCTAGATCAGTGATTTTTTTGTGGGTGCGTGTGTGGATGCAATGTTTCGTTGTTCGATTGCAGCAAAATCGGGCAGTACTCGCCGTCGGAGAGCGTGAAGGTGTACGAGAAGGCGGTGTCGCGTCGGCACGCGCCGGCGTTCGAGCCGCGCGCGACCATCGCGCAGCTGCAGGCGCCCGAGCCCGCCGGGGAGCTCGACGAGCGCGCGCAGCGCCGCCTCGTAGACGACTACCTCGAGGTGACACCTCATTACGAACATTCACATTACTTTTTATTCTTTATTTGCTATTTTAACATTTTAAAACGCCCTTCTCAAAATATCAGTTGTTGGGCGTCTTCTAAAAAAAGTACTTTTATTTAAGGACTAAAATCAACAACGGTAACTTTTCCATTACATCCCGATAATTAGTCATACATGCATATGTTGCACTCATACTCCATTAGATGGTTTTCTAGCGATGTGTCGTTCTCGGGAACGACGCTCCTTTTGTATGGAGAATGTCGAGAATTCTCGGCAACGGCACATTACTACACTGCGTATCTCACATTCAATAACCGAAGCAGTTTCATTCGTCACACTGCAGTAAAATGGTTGCATTTGCTACAGGAGTTTTGTCTGAGATGCCACTATTTGTCTTATAGTCAGTTTAGTTGATTGTCGTGATGTAATGAAACATACAAGTGTCTACGAAGTGACGATTACAAAATTTGTTAACTTTTGAACGCCACAGACGGCTCACTGACGCCACGACGGCTAAGCCGTCACAAGTTGAAGATTAAAAGAAACTTTGTTTCGTATCAATAAGATGTTTGGCGTGTGAGTGACACATTTTCTATTTGACGTAAGGCGTCCAAAATGTTAAATTCTGACATATTAACTATGAACTGTGGTCCCGGGTCCTACCTCTTAATTATACATTGCAGACGTAACAATTGTTAAGTAAAATCCAAAGATGTGGTGCGGTCTGCAACAGATCAATTATGGGCACCGAGTGATTATAGGATTATCTTCCTATTAAAATAAAGTTCATGAAATGACTAATGTTAGTTGTTATGTACAACGAGTCGCTACCTTTACAAAGTTCAGTTTGGAGTTTTCTGGCGAACTCTCGGAACAAGTTCCGTATGACCGGTCAATATGTCAATGATGATGAATGTTTTGGTCGGCAGTTCAAGCAGTTGATGCTGAAGTTCGACCCCGAGGAGGAGGAGGACGAGGAGCCGGGCGCGGGCGCGGGCGCGGGCGCGGGCGCGGGCGCGGGCGCGGGGGCGGGCGCGGGGGCCGGGGCGGGGGGCGCCGCCAGCGCGCACGCGCCGCCCGCGCCGGCCGCGCCGCCGCCCGGCACCTAGCGCCGGGGACCAGGGACGGTGACGAGTGACACAGTGGACACACACCGCCGCCGGACTAGTGTAAACTGAACGAGGAATCGCGGACACGACCCCGACTCGTTCTCCTAAAAGTGATTTATTTTCTCGATTTTTAATTTATTTAACGAGGGTATGCGGTTTACGTTAGTGAAGTAGAGTTAAGCGCGGCGCGGCCGGCCGCGGCTGTACAGTAGATAGGTCCCGCCGCCGGCGCCGCCGCCTCCCGGGAGCGACGCCCGCCTGTTCACCGGCGATCTTGAATTCTTTATATAAGTTATATTTGAGAAACTCGATTTTGTTTATATTAAAGTCTTGTGTGTAGATAATTTTTATGAAGAATATAAAGTATATGTACCTACTCCGACTTGAGTTTCTTAACTGTACAGTCTACTTCTGTTATTCCAGTAAAAATCGATATTGGTTTATCTGTAATGCGATACGCAGTCGGCAGTGACGACGGATCGGCTATATATAATTGATGAAGAACTGTTTAAATTGTACGGGGCGACCCAATCTATCGTAAAGACAAATTCCGCATAATTTTTATACAAGCTTAAATTTATGTAAACTGAATGAATAATTGATTGATGTTGACATGAAGGATACTGCAATAACTGCATTTCTTATGATTAAGAAGACATTAAAGTTACAAGGCTAGATTTTTACAAATATTATTTTTTATATTTACAACCCTGTTTATTACTCAGAGATTTTATAACGACACTGACAAATATCACACTTTGAGACGATATAAATACTAAACGTGGTAAATAACACGGCAAACAACAATGAATTACATAGAATAGAAAGTTGTTAGATGGCTATCTTGCCAACCCTGTCGTCAGAGACGGCGAACTTGTTGCAGAGGAAGAAAATGAGCGTCTCCTGCGTGGGCTTCACCTTGCCGAGCTCGATGAGCCGCCGCAGGTTGCGGATGCGCTGCTTGTGCGGGTACTCGCCGCCCGGCCGCGTGCTCTGCGGCTGCGCACAAACAATGATGCTCTTTAATCTACTTCCACCCACTTCTAATCTTGTCTGCAGCAACAGGCTGGAATTGCATCATTTCTGACGATGGGACTGAAACCGGACCGGTTTGAAAAAAAAGTGGCTATAAACGCAAAATGGGCTCAATTTACACAATTTTAAGTATTTTTAACTACTGTTTAGTGGTGGAGTGTTGTTATTGTTTTGAATAATAGCCAAAAAATCACATATGACCATTCTACTTGATCGCCGCCACCACCACCGTAGAATAGCCAACGTATCCCTTAAAGGAATCTCTTCCAGTTAACCTGACCATGATTGAGGAAACTACGAGGATAGGCAAGATACTTAATGTGTGGATGAGTTTGACGGTTTTTTTATTGACTAACCAATGGATTTTATTGCAGCCGAGTAGCAGCCCAAATTGATAATTTTTGGATATTTTAGATGACTTTGATGACAGTTATAATACCTGCCAACCGTTTGTTTTAAATGACACCCACCTCGTCGCTCTGCACCGGTACCGGCACGCCGATGATCGAGCTGTCCCACATGACCGGGTGCCAGGGCCGGCGCACCGGCCGCTCCGGCGGCACCGCGGCCTGCGGGGGCTTCAGCGGTAGCGAGTGCACGTCCACGAACACCTCTTCCTCGGGCTCCGGACCTTCAGTACCTAGCTTCAGACTCATTGCTGTAAATGTAACACTGTAGGTTAGTCTAGGTCCCGTTTGTTCAAAATGACGAGGAAGATGCCAAAGTACCAACTGCCGCCTACTAATGTCACATCGGGTTAGTCCTAGGGGGGTAACATTTCCCACCCCAAAATCACCTCTAATATTTGATTATTCTTTTATAATATATGTAACGTAAGGATTAAGCTATTTCTATATAGTTCATGAAACATGAATTGGCCGTCTGTAATCTTCACTAAGATCTTTTTGTTAATATTAAACAAAAGTTAATCGTAAAACTGCCCTCGTTCTTCAAACAGCACAGTGGGTTGAAAGGTTAGGTTCGGTAAGTCTTAACAGACAGGCAAATTATACTTCCTGAACTATACCTATAAAATTATCAAAATAATTTAAGACCATTAGGTTGACGGCACCAATGATGGACACTTTTAGCTGACAGGCACCAGTAATGGACACTTCACTCTTAATTCAAATTTCATACGGTCCTAAATTTATTGTTGCTAAACAAATGAATAACCCTTTAAATTTTCGGCTGTATTTTTTTAAATATAAATTTTCGTAATGTGAGCTTTTGTTTTGACCAAACTGCAAGAAAATGAAAAAAAAAAAAGATTTTTCCTACATTAATGATTTAGCAGAAGTTAGTTTATTTATATATTAGAATCAGTGGATACAATGTTGTTAAAACGTGTAGTCCGGGTTTATATTTTTTGTGGTAGACCTATAACATACTGTCTCCAGCCTAACGTTGCGCGCTTTCGACCAATTTCTGGTTTTTCGTAAATATCTCGGATAAGCACCCTAGGAAAAAAAGAAAAAAAAATGTAGCTATTGAATCCTAATAATAACTGGCAAGATAGATGAATTGGCCATCTGTGATTAACCTATCTGAACACGATGTCGAACTCTACCCGGTCCGACTACAATTTTAGTAGATTTATTTAAACTACTGTCTAAATACACACATAAACACTAGAGTTAAGTACTTTGATCCGTCTCCCCTCTTCTTTGTAGCGCAGTTACGATTGCCTACCAGGCGTTTTAGCCTCAGTTCGATTTGTATAGGTAGCACTCATGCCGATTGTCAATGCCCAAATCTTTAGGCTGAAAATTCGGAACAAATTAACTGCATATATCTTATTTGGATTTATGGTGTAAGAAGAAGCATTTAATTCTCATAAAGAATTTACAAAAATTCACTTACATGAGAATGATGATAACTGTCTAATTTATTAGAACAAGCGCAGAGGTTGTGCTTGTGAAAAATACATTTATTAGGGTTAAGAACTAGATTCGAGAGTCATGCTGCGACCACGCGGATAATACGATCAAGATCTTCATTAAGCTTATTTACTTTCGAGCTTAAGTACACTGTTGGAGTTGCAAGATACACAAGTACTGTAAATCATCATCATACATATGAAACTTGAAGTATTTAATAACTCGACCAATGTCACTTAGTCACTATTGTACAATTTTAATAAAATCTGCTCTAAATAGATCCTTGCGGCACTCTTCTAGTAATTGGGCTTACCTCAGACACATTTAAAACCATTCTCATTATATATTTCGACCAGTTGGCTAAGATTACTTGGTAACTTACAAACCATATCACTGCGTCACTGTCGAATGCTTAATACGAAAGTTTGGACAGTAAAAGGGAGATATTAAAGGAGCATCCTCACTGAGAGCATTCGCGTGAATGTTCGAGTGGTGTGGACGTTGAGCCGAGCGTTAGAAAGCTTGCAAACCACTCGATGTTCGCGCCGAATGCTCTCAGTGAGAACGCTCCTTTCGTATCGAAGGTCCCAGAAAAATCTAACAATGCAAGTATTGTCTCCATGCCTTTAGCCTGAGCAGACATTGGTTGTCGATGATATCAAGTAGAGCCGTCGCGGTGCAACGATTTTTGCGAAAACAAGATTCTGGCAGAATGTTATAAACTCCAAATAATTAGTGATCTGATGGCAGACAACCTATTTTAACACTTTGGAAAAGCAAGGTACAGTCCAGTTCAAAAATATGTGTATTATTTAGTACCTTGTCACTTTAATCGCTGTGACTAATCATATATAGCAGTTTAAATATGGCATTAATTAGACAAGGTACTAAAGTGTACACATTGGTCTCAAAACGAACGACCTAGTAATTACACTTATTCGTATAGAAGTTATTACACTAAGAGTACGAGGAACCGCGTTAAATATACGCGTAACTTTAAAAACATCCAACGTTCTTTGTCTCGCCATGACGTACATACAGTTTCGAGTTTAAGTGTTGGTCTATTCCGACTAGTTCCATTATAAGTTTCATTGATGGAACCAGTTGGACGTTTTTTCTAGTAGTTACATTAAACAAAGAGGGTTTCCGTAATGGAACTATCCGTTTCTTTTTTCCAAGTAGTTACATAATAATGCAGAGTTAATTTAATGGAACTAAACAGCTAAGTCACAGCTATTGCTAAGTGCGTTTGTGATGTCTCAATTGGATATATGGCATTGTATTGTAAAACCAGTTTAACGCCTAGTTTAATAGGCCATGGAAACAATGGTAGTCCATTTCATTGCATTAAATTAAACCCTACATTATTCATGTATTTACTTGGAAAAAAAGTCCAGGTAGTTTCATTACGGAAACCCTCTTTGTTTATTGTAACCCAACTAGCAAAAGTAAGTACTATACAAGTCGATAGAACGTTTCCAGAAACACTAATTAGTGTTTCATACATGTCCTATAAGGTTGATGTAAACGTTTACCCAGGCAGGTTTTGGCACACTTATATCGCAATTTTGTGACATAACCGTGTTATTGTGGCTCCATAAATCACACTTTAGAACTATAGTTATAATAAAACGGGGTCGTGTAACACTTTTTAAGGTTTTAACAGTGATTGTTGTGCCATTTACATCACAAAAAAGTTACAAAAAAGTAATCAGAGTTCTGTTAATGGACTTTTCAGTCCTATATTAGAGATTCGGGAGCTATTATAGTTCATCCGGAAAGTTGATGTGAGTTGTGTGACGGTGCGTACTACTGCTCCAAATAAAAATTAATAAAGAACCATTAAAAAACAGACTCCTTGGTAAGTAAGCTCACTGTTTGTAAAATAAAGGTGTAAAGTATTGTCTTAGACTGACATTTTTACTTGCGATTGAAGTTTTACGTACAAAGTATACCAGTATTATAAACACAATTTTCATGCGCCCCCTTAATTATTAGTTATTTATGAAATTAAAATCATTAAAATATATAAATGACTCGACTGCTGGTAAAAAAGTGTGTACGCGCTTACTATAGGCTTACTATATAACTATCTATCAGGTCGGTCATGCCGCCATGCCGAAAATTAGGGTTCCTTAACACGTCTTAAACCGAATAAAAAACCTTTTGATGTCATACTTATGTGTGATTTCTTTGATTGGTGTCGGGTGAGTAAACTTCTTATACCAAATGAAGGGCGTCACGTAATTACAAAAAATAATGATATTATTTGGTGGTACATGTACCTACTCATCTAATTTGCAATGTATGCCATGGTACAGCGTCACTTTTCTTTTTTCCAGTACGTGCAGTAAAATGGATGTCGACTGCTTTCTAAGAAAAGATGATTTTATGCGCCAATTTGATTTGCATACTTGGCCTTGGATACTTACACTTTTATATTGTCCGAAAAATGTCACGGTTGTGGGCGCGACACTGATTCATTTTTGCCATATCACTTTGCTTTAATTAAAAAAGATATAAAAATAATCATAAAGCTCAATTTTTTCTGGTGTAAAGGTTGTTGTATGGCTATTATTATTTTGTACGGAACCCGGCCTTGCTTCATTCACTTCGCTTTGATGGTTACTGTTGTTATTGTCAATGGACGTAACATTACGCGTGAAAGCTGACGATTGTTGATATTTTTTCTTAACCTTATTTCGGAATGCACCACTCCTCTTGAATCTTTTCCAGTCTCTTAAATCCATTTTTTTTTACTTTTTAATAAACAGCGTGATAGAGCCTAGTATAACAATTACACCAATGTCTGTCTTGTTCTAAAAAAGTTTTTAAATTTCTGCTAATGGACATTTCGGCTGATTATTAGTGGCCAAATGCCACTTTTATATATCAGAAAACCCCATTAAAAGTATTTAAATCTCTTTAACTCGACTATGAGACGTAGCAGTTACCAAAACACTGATTTCAAGACCTTTCAGTGTTTTAATAGTATCCTCGGGGCAACTATAGTATATATCCTATAATAGCTATTTGGAAATGTTTATTTCACAAATCCGACACATATCAGTGTTGAAAAAATCAACAATAGTACATTATTATCCTATAATAGTAATTTTTTTTACAATTTTAGCACTTGCACCATAATACTCATTTGGAAGCGACAATAAACACAAATTTGCCCTAAAACGGTACCATCTATAGCTTTAATAGGACAAGGAAGCTCTTTAGTGATATAATAGAATCACTTATAGTGCAGCGTTAAAAGCATGATTTAGGAATGTAATGTAAACGTTTACATAACTTTTTAACAGTACTAAAGTGCCGTATAATATTATACAGCTGAAAAGTGATATAAGACGCTTTTATAAAACACAAGGTCATAACAAAAACCTTAATGACGCTTTAATAGGACTCTTTAGTCATAAACTGATTTCTTAACGGACTATTTTGCTGGTTGGGAACTACTAGGAAAAAAACGAACTAAACTAATAATGGAACTAGTCGGAATGAACCAATGCGTTGATTTATAATTCTAGTTTGACATGACATTTAGACACAACATCATATTTACAGCAATAAGAAAATGACTGAAAGAAAATAAAAAGGAAGGTATGCGCGTCTTAGCCACTGTAATAGGAACTACGCAGTTGTTTTTTATTCCACCAATACTTGGCAATATATCAAGAAATCATTTTTATGCAAACGAGACGGTGGCAGAGTCGTCTGAATAAACATTAGGTACAGTGCTGTGGCCAAATTTGGGTCACATTTGCCATCGCCTGACCTGCAGGTGAAAATTTCATGTATTTTTTATTGTAAACCTTACTTGAGAAATAGTCTAATTAGTGGTAAAAACCAAATCAAAAACCATCCAGATGTTTTCGAGAGTAACGCGAACGTAGTTACATACAAACAGTCGCGGCAGAGAACTTTAATTTAAATAAAATACTTATTTGGTTACTTACCGCATTCAAAATTGATACTAACAGGAATCGTTAAAGGTGCTGTTAGTTATACATTTAAATTTCGTTCATAGTTTTGTATACCATTAAAACGAATGATTCTATTATCGTTATTTTAAAATTCTTTATTATTAATGTATCGTAGAAGGTCATGCCATTTTGAAACTGAGACGCTATTTATTGGTTTGTAAAAATAATGCGAATAATCGGCACTCCAGTTTTGTATGCAAATTGAATTGTAGGTACATCATCCTTAGGTGATTTAACAAACAACAACTAACTACCTATTATTTATCACATAATTTATTTAAAATACTACTTACTGAAATGTAAATTACTATCACAGTCTTTCTTATCACTGTAGCCGAGCGACTGCTTCTCAAAACATGCGCTGCCTAATACCAATTTTATTATTGGCTTTCAATCTCAAGCAGTTTTATTTATATTCGCAGTACAGTAGGCCGGCGCGCAGATCAAACACGACTGAAATTCATTACTTTCTCCCCGGTCGGTTCGTGATACGTGTAAACAGTTTCCTTGATGACGATAACTTGGACAATTACCAGCAAAAATAGGAACATTAAAACCATTATTGACATCTGGGACGCTAACCGAAATCCGTGCCAACAATTCAGATACAATGACGTTGTTCAGTAGTCTTATTGGGAACAGTGGTATCGATAGTTTATTCAACAAAGGCAACTTCACCACCAGACTATATTGACCCTTGAGTTCTCAGAGCCACGTGTATTGATTCGTAGGTACTATGCTGTTAGTGCGCCATACATAACACGGCATTTTAAGTTGCTTACGAGCCCAAGACACATGTTCAAGTTAGTCCGGTGCATTTTGAACTCCTCGACGAATACGCAGCTAGCTGTTGCGTTAGAGAACATCGTAGCAATTTATATATCTATCTACGCGTAGTTAGGTATATCAACGAGCGCAAACGCGTTAACGATTTATTTGACCTAAATGTATTGATTTCGTCTATATAGTTCGCACATGAACTTATTTCTTATTCCAATAATGCATTCATCATCACTTATGTCGTTTATCAGAAAACTACTTCATCATCATCATCATGTCAGCCGAAAGACGTCCACTGCTGGACATAGGCCTCCCCCAAGGCTATCCACTCAGACCGGTCTTGTGCTTTTCGCATCCACCGCGAAAACTACTTATTTGCATAAATTTAGAATTCAAACTTAATGTAAGGCAAGGCTTTGGCGGTGATTTATTGTTATTCCCTCCCGGAGTCATTGGTATAATTTTAAAGACCCAAAAATTGCCAATATTTAAACATGATTAAAATATTTATAATATTTATACTCTATGTCTATGCATATCCAACTATTGCTTGTACTTCTTTATTTGAAACAAAATGACATACTTACATATCAAAACCGCTTGTGATTTAGACTATTTTTTGCACCATACAAATCATTATTCAATTTATTAATCAATCATAAATATCATAATAGTAATATAGGGGGATAATTTTAATAAACACAAGGGCCACTACCAACTCGGCTACCCGCGTCGTTACCAGGAAGTCTTTAGACGTGAAAGTTCAACAATGTTAAGGAGCTAATAAATAAGTTTTTAAACATGGTAAATGTATCAGACTTGGTTAATAATGGTTGTTAAAGTTGGTGTCGGTTCTTTTCACGTCATGACGCCCTGGCCAAGATGCATTACGCTAACTAGCGTTTCTCTTCGTTTCGTATTTAAAACAATCGCGTCACTGGCAGATGTACGTGACTCTTCGTACCCCGTCATCTACCAGTGACGCGGTCGTTTTAAAACGAAACTAATAGAAACGCCAGTTAGGGCAATGCATCTTGGCTAGGGTCCCTGGCTCTTCTACATGATGGTCCATCGCGAGCCAGCATAAGAGACGCATTTGTAGTTTATAGCAAGCAACATGTTTTAGTATCTCACTCTTACGCATTACTGCGTCCCTTCGCTGGCTCATGGTGGGCCATCGTGTAGAAGTCCATAAAACTCAAAGCTAATTTTCAGGTTGCGATAGTGTTTACCGGATGAGAATATGAACAGTTTTCTCATCAATAAAACTGCATCAGCGTAAAAATAACATAAAGTCAGTTTATTTGAAAAAACATTTAAAACTAGTTAACAACAAACACCAAAGAATAAAACATGTCTAGCCAAAAGGTTTAGGTTTTGTCATATTATATATTATTTGAAAACTGGATGAGGTCAGTTCCAATAATCAAATCATCATGCTTCTGTGTATAAAATTGAGACGGTTTTCTTGTTTTCGTTTGAAATTTCACGCCTGATTGCTGCAGCTGCAAGCGGGGCAATCAGTGAAATCTTGGTTGGTTACGCAACAAATACCGTTACCTTCTGTTCAGGCTTTATCTAAAAAGGTGTTGACAACGGATACGCTCTACTAACATTACGTTGGCAAATAACTTCAGCCTTTATCTCTTACGCGCCCGCCACAGTTTCATCAAACGATGCTTCGTGCTCTGACCTTGACAGCATGAATTCAGGCAAAGTAACACCAAGAGCCGCACTGTAGCGGGGCATAGTTTCCGCCCAGTATGCCCCCTTTGAATTATCACCTGCAAATTCTTCGGGCGCTAATTCGGTTTCATCAGCTGTTTCAGCCAGGACCTCTGTTTTGGAGTCCACGTTCCTCTTAGTTCTGCGGGGCACTGCTGGCTTGAGGGCGGCAGACGCGGGCACGGCGCTACCAACCGGGCTGGTACCAGCTGCGGCTACGGCGGCCTGAGTTACCTTTTTTCGTTTTATTTTTTTGCCATACCCGGGGTTAGCGACTACATATGCGGCTGATTTTTGCACAGGATGTGAATCAGTCACAATTTTGCTCTCGGCTCCTTCGTTGGTAGTGTCAGGGACAGCTGGTTTTGATTGAAATTCTTTGAGCTCCTGGTAAGCCAGATGACTCCGTTGCGGTGCAGATTCGGAAACAAACATACATTCTTCATTTTTAAGACCGTTCTTGTCTACGCATTGGAAACAAGTCATACCATTCTTTTGTACTTTTTTACAAGATGACCTATCTTTTTTCTTAAATTCAGCTAAGACGTGTTCAACATCTTTTTTGGGTTCATTGTCAGTGTAAAATTCGGGCAATGCTTGCTTGTAATTGTACGGCTTGACTAACGTATCTGTTTTTTCATCGGAACTCTCGTCGCTTGCCGCTCGTAAGGCCTCGCTAGGAGAAGGTTTGGAGTTGTGAACGTAGTAAGCTTTGTACTTTTCTTTTGAATTATCCTCTTGACTGTCTTCCTTTGGTGCCGTTATCTTTGCATATTTTTCAGATGACTTGTCGTCCTCTTTTGCTTCTTCATATTTTTCTGATTTCTTGGGTGATCCGTCTTTTGCTTCAGGTTCTGGTTCATTTGGTTCATCATTACTATCGAACTTTTTTTCCTTGGAGTAAGCATACTTGTTATTTTTTGGCTCTGCGACATATGAACACGATTCATAGTTTCCTCCTGTTTTCGGATCTTTGCATACGTTACACGTCATGCCATCCCTGTCGACTTGTTTGCAATTTCCAGGGTTTTGTTTTATTTCAGCAGCTTGCTTCTCCGACAAATCCTTGATTCTTTCGTACTCTTTATGATCATATCCAGAATCGTAGCCTCCGTAGGGATACTCGTAATCTTTGTTAGGATCTTTTTCTTGTTTGTAGGCACTGCTGTAAGAGCTACTGTCGAAAGCCTTAGGCCTTGAAATGTACTCAGATTTGTAACCATAGGGGTCCTCCTCTTCCTCGTCACTGCTTCGTCTCAAATTTTCTCTCCTGCGTTCCCTTGTGTATCTTCGTAGGCGGGGCGGTCCTGCAATATAACCATTTGGCTTATAGTTTTGTTCCGGTTCGGAGAGCTCTTCTTTTCGGTAATTTAGCGGATGAGATACTTCTACGTTAGTTACTGCGGGCTTGAAATATGCAGCTACCGTAGGGTTTTGTTTTAAAGCAGACAAGATCTCGCCTTGTTCGTTTTCTTCAGGTTTGTAAACCTTGTAATCAGCGTCATGTACGGTTCGGATGTCGTAGTGTAAGGGGGCGAGCTGGCGGAGCGGCGCCGCGGGCGCGGGCGCGCGCTGCGCGACTAGCTGAGCCGGCCTCGCCGGAGGATAGAAACTTTGACTAGCAATAGGATTAAATCCAAAATTCTCGGCAGCGAAAGTTTTATCCTGAGGGGCTACTCGCTTCTGAAGTGAATCAATGGAGCTACTGACAACAGTGTCAAACAACTGGGGATACTGGCTCTTGTCTACTTTAAGCAAAGCTGCCGCTATAGGATTTGAAGCCAATGACGACAAGCCTGAAAAAACCATATTCTTTATGATTTAGTTTTTAATATTAATATTACCTACTATTTATTTTGCTACTAATATAACCTAGTGAATGATATATATACGTGGCATTTTTATACTAACCAGAATTTTCGCCTGTGAAAATAGGAGCAAAGTCCAAAGGCTGGACAAAACCTTTCTCGTCATCTTCGCTGGCAACCACCGCTTGACATATCGCCCAAATGAATAACTGCAAATAAATATAAAGTATTGAAAAATATATCACTCGAACAATGTTTAAATTTAAACGACTATTTAAATTTAAATAAATTCGTACCAAACACCCGAGCTTAGACATGTTTAAAATGGGTTAAAACCCAAATGAGAACCGTGACGTCCGCTTCTCCTCGCTGGTTCGCGCTGCTTTTCTGGTTCTGTTTGGAATGAAAGTAACGTGACAATATTACAAAGACAAGGTTTTATAGGCGTCAATATTGCGCAGGTGAAAGATAGGTGCAACCGAGAGCGCGCGCTCAAGCGTGTCTCGGCGGACAATGTCCGCTTGCTCCACCGCCGCAGGTCGTGACCCGCCGCGCCCGCTGCAACCAAACCACCTAGGGCCCGCTGAAATCCTAGCACAGATTACATTTTCACTAAGTACGTCTCAATCTTTATTAGTGTTCCGCAAATTATATCGAAAACGCTAATTAAGGGTAAGTGATACTAATAAATAGTAAGTAGGTATTCATTTATTTTCGCTACCCGGCTAACACACCAAATTCCAATAGAGTTTAAAGACATTTCAGTAGAAAAAAACCTAGTTTCAGAGCCAACTAATTTTAATCAAACCTATCTAAGAACCCTCTCAATTGAAAAAAGCTTTCTTTTTAAAAAAAACCTCGTCCGTAGCGGTCCATGCGTTTGGGAATTACGACGCCACAAACTTATATTTCACCCCTCTGTTTGCGTCGGGGGTTAAAACTAGAGTTGGAATCTTATAGGGGAACGGTAATCATAACCGACTTTAATTCACGAGTCAGTCTAGAGCCCTGTTATAAATGACGTAACCTTCAATCATGTTCAGTTACATAAAAAAATGTGCCAAATGTATCGTTGACATCAAATGATCAATATCATCATAATTCAGTATAAATCATTTCAAACAAAAAAAAAACACCTGTATAACTATGTCAAGACTACTTTAGACTGAGTACCTAGTTAGATATTGGGGCCATATTAACAAACTGGTCTTCGGGGAGATATAGGTAGTGCCACGAGAGTTGAGGTGAATGATTTTTAATTACACACAGCAACATAAGCACTGATTGCAAAAAATAGAAATGACTACAAATGGATATCTGACTGTTGAAGAACTAACATAAAACATAATTAAAAATCATATAAGTGGGTTTTATGTAAAACTTTTCTTTTTTGCAATAAAGAGTTTACTTACTTACTTAAAACCAGATAACACGAAAAAATATGTGACGACTTATTTTTTATAAAGAAACTAGAGAAACACTTGTTAGAACTCAGGAAAATATAAACATAATTGAAAAACTTGTTGTTAGACTTGTTAGTCCTATTAGGGAACGCACCCGAACCCAGTAAATTTTACATTTAATTGATCTATTTATAAAATTCAGCTCAGCAAATGTTTTCTGGGTGAGATCACTCTGCAGCGATAGGACTTTCATTGTTTACCTCTACTATAATGTATCATCATGTCTATTGTCTGTATTGTAGTATCGGCATAAGAAAGCCGGACCAGAATATAATTTACACTTTTCGATTTGTTTATAAGTTTAGGCGTTATTAATGTTTTAAAGATTCTGGCATGCGTTCCGGTCTCTACTCAGAATTTGTACTTTAATTTATTATTATCTCAATAATTATACACGAAAAATGTTTGGATCTATCACAGAGCACACCTGTGCTTTCGATTTCTGGTTTTCCGATGTGACATGGGGATCTGACTAGCGGGTTCATGGCATAGCGTTAGTAAGACACGGTTAAGGAATTCCGTTCATAAACACAGTGCCAGTGCCGGATTAGCCGTTCAGCAAAGTAAGCAGCTGCTTAGGGGTCAACAAAATCTCAGATCAAAAATCAGAATAAGATGTTTTTTGCTTGAAAAATACTTGAGAATCTCGAATCTCAATGAAGCTTCTAAGAAAAATTACAGTGTGTGGCAAGTTCATAAAATTGCAATCTCTTTATGAACTTCTAAACGAAACGCTTTCGGTTTCAGAACGAGACATTCAATTTTGGTTTTCCTGCGACAATCATATAATGGCGAATCGACATAGATTGCTCTAAGCAATCGATTAATTGGTCAATTAAAGTCATCTTATACTTCATCAACATTTATTTGATAATATTAACATATTCGGAAATACTTGTCTTATTTCATCACGCACCGTTCTGAAGTCTTCGAAGCAGTTGTTGACTGGCTTTATCGCTGTCATGTTTCAACGACAACAGCATCGTTTTCTAAAACAAGGTATTATATAAATTATTATAATTATAGTCGAGAATGTTACATTTTGTAAATAGAGCAATAATACTCGTAACTCCTTACACGTGCAATGTTTTTTTTTAAATACAATGTATTATACTTTATTTGCTAAAAGGCTGCAGGCTAGCAAGCCTAGGGACGGCACGCGGTTTAAAGGGAGATAGTGAAGCGGCATACAAATACCTATGTAAAGGCTCTAGTTTATGAGAAAAAAAAACCTTTAAATAGCATAAGTTTCTACAGCTGTTCAACAAATACGCAACTGCTTAAGTATATTATAAGCTTCTTGACTTCTTTTTAAAGTTAAGTGCAGATTATGTGGTATCATGTTCGTTCGGTGTTGTTAAGGTTAGAGGAAGTCACGGGTTTATCTTCTACTAATTAAACATAGGTCGAAATATTTAAATATAATAATACTTAGAAGTTTAACTGTCTCTTTTTTGAATTGATCAAGAATGAAGGATAAAGAGGAATGGTGCCTCTAAGAGTAGATTTTGGCGATGCATCACCACGCAGTCACTCACTATATGACTTATGTGCACCTACGCTCTCACATTCATTTCAATAAAAAGCACCCATTTTAGAGTCCTTTTCTAATGCGTAAAAAAATATTAAATGATTGTTCTCCATGGATACATGCAAGTAAGTCATACAACTATTCCAATTGATTTTAAGGTGATAGCTTAGCGCCAAGACGGACAGATACCAAACACTGAGCGTAAGGTTTCCATTTTTAAACATTTTGGTACGGAATCCTAAAAAGGTCAGATAATGCTAGTACGCTAATAATAGTGATAAGTTATCACTGATAACTTACAGGAAGTCTTTGATTTGAGTGTTGCAGTTTATGCGCCAACATCCACAGATTAGCAGCCAGGTTGGCCATCGCACCGTCCTCTAAGTCGCCGCGTCTGATCACTCGCCAGAACACCTCCAGAGCTAGGTCATACTGTTTTCTCGTTTCTTTCGCATCCCCTAGAGCTTTCAACACAACTAGCAGCTCTTGACTGATGTTGGTGGAATATTTCTCAATACTGTTGATGTATTCTTCTTCAGCCCCATATAACTTGTCATTCGATATAACTAAAATGCATTAATAATATTGAAACCATATGTAGTACAGTTTACGTTTAGTAAGATATAAATGCTATTAATACATTCGGCGTGTGATGCACTGTTTTTTTATGGATTTACGACGTATCGTGTGCGTCACGCGCGGTCAAAGGAAATGGACATGTTCGAATACTCACCATTTATATTTTAAGTTAAATATATGCACAAATTGACTGAAATCATCTCAAAACCCTTCAAAATATTGTCTCTGTTATCTTAACGGGTAATTTTAGGAGTTAATGTTGTAATTTAAAAAAAATAAGCTTGTTGTCTATAGGTTCGCACGTAACTTTAGCCGCAAAAAAACTGAGAGCAGTGGAGAGACGCGTATCAAAAGGCTTGCCCAAAGCATAACGAAGTAGTTTATTTATTTATTTAATCGTTATTGTACAAAAATACAAATTTGAGTACAGAAGGTGAGCTTAATGCCTAATCACATTATCTACCAGTTGTCTTTTTTAGTATGGTACCGCGCCGAACCTCCGCTCTCAGTCCGTTAATAAGAATTACATACAGGGTATAACCGATTACATACCTCCATCAATTCCGTAAGCATAGTTTTCGTGTGTCATTTCACAGAGTAGATCTAACGTGCGTAGAAGAGTCATGTAATACACAGGATCGGTCTTTCTCCAATGAATTCTCTCCATTGTTTTAATTAATCCACTGAGTATATAAGCTTTGACGTTGCTGTCCATATTATCCTAGAAAAGATTATCTTATGTTAAAATTGCACGCTATTCTTATTAGAGCATACAAGACGATGTGACATTCACATAAGGACCAAAGCATTGGAACATTTGAATCGTGATACAGCCATGGTATACTAAGTTGCAAATGGGAAGTTATTTAAAAAATAGAACCAATCTTTTTAACTTATTTTTTGTGACTGTGAGCAATACCAAAGCATTCTTGGATTGATGTCCGTTCCACAATTAATGATTCATCGTGCATTTTTTAATTATAAACAAATAAAAAAAGCTGTTTGGACCTCCCAAAACGCACAGAGGTATTATTAGCGCTGTGCGAACCGGATTGCAAACCTTAAGTGGCAGTGGGCGGGGCACATTGCTCGTAGAACTGATGGCCGTTGGAGCGGAAAGGTTCTAGAGTGGCGACCGCGAACCGGGAGACGAAGTGTTGGCAGACCTTCCACAAGGTGGACTGACGATCTGATAAAGGTCGCGGGAAACCGCTGGATGACAGCAGCAGAGGACCGATCGTTGTGGAAAACCTTGGGGAAGGCCTTTGTCCAGCAGTGGACGTCTTGCGGCTGATAATAATGAACCGGTGCCTAAGGCGCGGGCCAGACGGAAAAGACGTAAGGATATTATTATACATATGGAGTTAGAAGGCCACGCCCTTTCCGCGCCCGCGTCCTTCTATCTCCGTATGTATAATAGTAGTCTTCAGGTTCTATACATTTTGGTTTAAAAAAAACATTAATGGGGCGCCGCGACGCTGACGCCCCATTAATGTTTTTTTTTAAGTCTCTTCTGTCTGGCGCGCGCCTAAGCTGTATATTTGTTAATTAAATGCAAGATGTCGAACTGCGAAAAGCGTGGACGCGGTTTTAGCCCTGGGATGAGCAATTCCGTTCCGCCCCCGTGTCTATGCGTTCGCAGCTTAAAGGTAAGGAACCATCAAATTAGCCATGATTAACCATCAACTTACCGGCATTATTAAAAGGGTAGAGAGGAAATCGCTGATCAAACTGCTGACTTTAAAATGCGTCAATTTCCTTTGTCCATCTTCTAAAATAAACTCCGGAATATCCGGTATCAAGCTGATCAATGCTTTGAAATTAGCTTCAGCTGGAAACCAAATATTATTTATGTTTTATTTCTTGTTTATATTTTATCTGTCAAGTGTAAATATAATTTGTACCGAGATTTTGCTCTCGTGTTTTATTTTATTAAAATGCGAAACCATATTTTTTTAATATTGCAATTTTATTTAAACGTGGTGCTATTCATAAATTAATTTGTCATCCGTGGCAAAAAAAATATAATTAGGTGATCGTGCAAGTGTAACACGCACCTTGCCCAATACAGTTGTTGAGCAGCGCGACCTGTCCGGAGAGCAGGTAGAGCTGCGCTTTGGTGAGCGTGCAGTGAAGGGAGGGCACGGTGACGAAGCAGTACGCGGCGCACGCGCGCTGCAGCCAGCCGCGCGCCGCGCCCGCGCCGCGCACCGCCAGCGCGTTCACGCTCTGACATCACACCACTAGTGTTGTACTTGTAACTTACACACATCAAACAATCCAACCATGGTATTTGCATCGCAACGCAGTACATTGCAATATATCAAACAAATAATTGATTTTTGATCGTTGGACATTTTTGATGAGTGTATTTGCCGAAACGTTCGTCCACGACTGTAAAGAACGGCTAACGAGACCCGAGTAAGAAATAGTAAAGCAAAAATAATGTTTTCAAACTTATGCTGCGTGCCGTCTGTTCTGTGTTGCAAAATTTCGGTTTGATTGGTTCCGCATTAATTTTTTGAACTCTAGAATGCCACGCGGACTGCCAGAAACATTAGTTGATGACACAGAATAAAAAAAAAACACTGTGAAAGCTGGTCCATTCAACGGGATGGCTTTATGTGCTTCGAAGAACGTGAGATGGAGATAGTTTGCACGCGCCTTGATTCCAGCGTCTAATTAAAAATATTGCTGTTTACTATGAAAGTACAAAGTTTATTAAAAAACGGTTTACGAGGATTAAGAAGTTATACTCAATTATTAAATAAAAAATAAAAAATCCCGACAAATTGAGAAACTCCTCTTTTTTAAATCTGTTAAAAATGACCTTTAAAAATCGTAGGGTTTCTATGATTCGTACAAAAAAGGTCGTGTTTGAAAAATATAAATACGAGGGGCGTTCAATAAAAAGTGAGAATGAGATGCAAACTCTTTCAATATTAGGAAATTAAATACTGGCCGGTAAAACTAATCTATCTAGCTGATTGCTATGAAAAAAAACCGGTTTTTTTATATACGGTAATTTCTTTGCAATGCTATTGAGTACGTTAGCGAAAAAGGAGAAAATTGAACTGCGCGCCGTTATCAAATACTTGTTTGTTTTTTTTTCTACGGACAGTATTCGGACGGATGTTCGATATTCGCACGTTGGTGTGCCGAATTTAGACGTGGAAGAACATCGACCATGGACGACCCCCGCTCTGGACGCCCTACTACAGCAGTAACTGAAGAAGTTGTGAAAAAAGTCGAAAACTTAGTTTTGGCGGATCGTCGTGGCACGGTTCGTTTTATTGCTGAAAATGTAAAGATTTCAACGGGGAGCGTGCATAATATTTTACATGAAAAAGGTCTCTGCGCGTTGGGTACCAAGAATGCTTACTGACACGCAAAAACAAACGAGTCGAAATTTGTCAAGAAGTTTTGGACCTGATACAGCAAGACCGGGAACTTTTTTTGGTTTGATTTATAACAATGGACGAAACATGGCTCCATCATTATGATCCTGAAACGAAACCGCAGTCATGGAAAAGGCCATCATCTCCAACTCCGAAGAAATTCAAGGTGGGCCCATTTGCCGGTAAGGTCATGGGCTCTGTTTTTTGGGATGGTAAAGGGGTAGTAATGATTGAGTATCTCGAGCATGGAGCCATTATTACGGGCACTTTATATGCCAAACAAATAGCAACATTGCGCAATGATATCCGCGAAAAACGGCGAGGTAAACTGTGGAAAGTTGTGCTGTTCCACCAGGACAATGCCCCGGCACACAAGTCCGCCGTTGCAATGGCTGCAATTCGTGATGCTGGGTTCCATATCCTTAAGCATCCTCCGTATTCACCAGATCTCGCCCCCAGTGATTTCTACCTATTTCCGAGATTGAAAGAATACCTGAGAGGCCAGAAATTTGAAGACGACGACACGGTAGTCACTGCAGTACAAGATTTTTTAAGTACTCAAGATGAGACCTTTTCAAAAAATGAAATTTTAAGTTTAGGAAAAAGGTGTCGATAAATAAAATGACATTTAATAGAAGTTGTTTATAACATACTCATTCTCACTTTTTATTGAACGCCCTGAGGTTGTTTTTAATTGTGTTTTTGCGTTTTATCAGTTTCAAGGAAACAATATCAAGTTTAAAAAACAGACACGTAAGCGTTATGGTTATTGAAATCCATATCGGGGAACACTATCGACTTAAGCATTATATGGCCTATTCATATTATTTTATTTTATTTATTTCGATGGAGTTAGGTAATAAGTGGTCGATTACTTACGTGCACTAGGGCCATTAGCACCGCGTCAAGTTTTATGAAAGCGGCCCGGCTCTCGACGTAAAAGTTAAGCTGCTGTTCCAAGTCGTCCGGGTATTTCACCGCGTGGATATACTTGGTGATCAGATCTGCACAAAGTTTCACCTCGTCTTCCACCGTCACTGCGCTACGAAATAAATGACAAACAAATTTAGACCTAAGTGTATTATGCATAATCAGGAGCTAAATCATTTTGGTTTGGAGTTTGGATTAGCAATATTCAATGTTATATCTAGACAGATTTATTTTACACTCAGTTCTTCCGAAGAAATTGAAACCTAATCGGCATTTTCTCGCAGATGACGCGGTACAGTACAGTATTGTTTGCTTTACATCCATAGCTACGAGTATGTTCTGCTCATATCCTCATATGATTTGTACAACAGACAAGAAAGGCGCACAGGCGGTCCCGACCAAGAGAGTGTATGAGAAGTACTCCATTAGGCCCACGGTAGCTCAGTTTTTAGTTTAGTTTCGTTTAGTTTCCAGTCTACTGCACTGTACTTTCAGGAGACGTATATTTTGCGTCAAACTTTAGTAGGTGATCATCTAATGTGAATTTAGTGATAAAACTGCATTTTTATGGTTTCCACAGACATAACCTCGACTACGCCTAAAATACTGTTTACCTAGCGAAAGTGTACGCGAGATGCCTGCGTGTTCTCATGTCGGACGTAGTTATTGCATCCATCTCGTTATTTACTGTCGAAATAGTGTTTTATTACATTAAGGAAATGTTTGTGTGCAAAGCCGACAACACCCTGCTGATTCAAATATTTTTTTATAGTAAAATTAATTAGGTAAAGAGTTATCTTACTTGATAGATTCATGCAATATGCAGCACAACCGCATCAAGCTGTTGATCACGATGTGATCCTCAATTTGTACCAATTTGTACTTCGAAAAAAATATTGACATAACGGTTTTTGCCATCATCGTGCGAGCGTTCGACGTTTGCACTAACTCCACTAGAGGCATGAACGCATCCTGAAAAACGAGAAGCACGTTTGTTGAAGCTGAGGCATAACTTTTTAAACCAATGATAACTTCAGACAATACATTTAAACAAAAACACAAGACAACTGACTAACAAAATCGTCGTAGATAAATCACTTAAGTATAATGATTAATAGCCCGAATTAATGTTTGCAAGCAGCTTCAAATTGCAATGGTTCATTCATATTACCATTAGGAACAACTCCTCAACATCGGGAATTGAGTTCAACATCCTTCTTAAAACAAATTGGAAATTTCCAGAGTATTCATCGGCAGGCTTCCCACACTTAATCATGTAGCGAATAGTACCTCGCAGGATTATATTGACGTGTTGCGTCTAAGACAAAGACAAAGGAAATAATTAATTAGGTACTTGAAACTTAAAAATACCCTCAGCGAATAGGAAAACTAAAGGGTTACAATTAAACATTTTCATTAGCAATAAACCAACTTCATCATACAGTACAAGAGACTTGATAACGCAAAAAATATCGATCGAGCAATACACGCACCGATAAATGTGTACAGGCAAACTGCAGCCAAGGAGCCAGCACACTCAGGAAGCTCGTGGTGCACTTCATGCCGTTGGCGATCTTCCACCATGTCTGTATAAGAGACTCCGACGCCACATGGTGGTAGTTGTCGGTGTCGCATAGATGCTCTCCGAGTGCAGTCAGTATTTCGCTCAACATTACTGTCCGAATTAAATGTAAATACTAATTAGACACGTCTAAACCATGAAACATTATAGAATTATTAAAATAATAGTTAGAATTTTTATTACTACCTACTATTTAATAGAATTATCATCCAATATTTTTAATCATCAGCTTCTTCACCACATCAAAATAATAATATCAATAAAATTATAATAAACAACAAACCCATTTTGTCAGCAGCTACTTGAACCATTTCTAATATTTTTGATGATTTTTTATTTACACTTATAGAATCAAAAGCCGATACTAGGCAATAAAGGAGCAATTCACTGAAAAAAAAATTAGACATTTACTTATTACCATATTTTAATAATAACTAAATATCGGGTATATAAAGCTCATGAACACACTTATTTTCCATTATCTCGCACTGCTGCAGTAATTCATCCAGAAGTGTCAGCTTGCACTTAGCCGAATTGACGGTTCCATACATCAACCAATCTACTGCCGGGACATAAAGACTCAAATATTTGTCGAGAGTCAATAACTGGACTTCATATTTCTTTTTCAAGGATGTATGATAAATCTGAAACGTATTCACAATGATTAGACATTTGCATATAATACTACTGCCTAAATTCATATAATTATAAATCATTTCTTACTTGCTGATATTCTTCTACAAACTCCTTTAAATTATCATGAAAGTATTCCTCGCACTCATTCCCCAGTAAGTTAGCTGATACTTTACAAAGGTAAAGTCGCAGGTATGTTGCTACTAATGGGTTGCCGACGCCTCTGATCATCATCGTAAGTCTCGCTATGGCTGGTTTAATGTCCTCTTTGGCAATGAACGAGTAGCACTTGAGAAGGGACATCTCCATGTACAGTCGCGGAAGCAGCTCTCTTATCGATGCCATTTTGAATAACCAATTGTGACATGTTTCTTTGGCTGCTTCGGGGACCTCGTTTGGATTTATGTCTTGAAGAGTCTTTGCTTCATTTTGTCTTAAAATGAAAATGAAAATGTATATAGACAAGTAATTATTTCTAATTAAACACATACATTACTAGTTTGAGACTAGATCAATTTGTGTGAGATTGTCCCCTGATATTCATTTATTACTACACTTGCTCTTTAAAATTAGTTATCATTATCACATATAATAGGCTAAGCAACGAAGGAAAATCAGGGGAAAACACTCGTCTATAAGCGAATTCTGGCATAGTTGTAGGGAATGGTGTTTAAACCACATACTAAAAGTACTGACGAGTGGGAGTGAAGCTAACGGGTGAACCTTTACACCCCGTAAGGGTCCTTTTTATTTTTAGTTTTTCGTAAATATCTCGTAAACGGAGGCCCATAGCAAAAATGTTCCATCACACAATTAATCTACATAAAATTCTCTACAAGAAAGACTATACATTTTTTCTCTGGGATCAATATTTAATGAGATATAGAGGGAAGAATGATTCCCGAAAGGCCATATAGCCCACCGAACGAAGACCAAAATTTGCCTGTCGGGGGAAAAAACTCGTGTAAAAGCGAATTTTGGCATAGTTGTAAGGTATAGGGTTTTAAACAAGATACTAAAAGTACTGATGGGTGGGGGTGAGGCTAACGGGGAAAGCGGGGTGTAAAGGTCCCTTATTTTAGTTTTTTGCAAAATACTCGTAAACTGTGGCCTATAGCTAAAAATGGCCTGAAATACAAATAATGTACGTAAAATTCTCTACAAAAAAGATATACACATTTTTTCTCTGGGATCAATATTTCATGAGATATGGAGGGAAGTAGATGACCAATAAAGAAATAAACATTTATTTAAGTACGGTACGTATATTCCTAAAGATAAAATTCTTAACTATCGTCTAAATCGAAAATATTGTCACAGTATGTATTATTATTATTTTATTATACTCAATACGTTGATTTCCGGCTATCATGGCAACAGAGAGATTCCCAAGATCGAGCCAAGATTCGAGAATGGTTTAATGACCATGCCCCATTCCCAAAGTTGAACTCGATTATGTAGTCGCTGTCGACGGGCATCCTGGGAAATTCAAAAGTAAACTGCCACCAAGCCCTAGATATTGGAACCAAAATAATGCAAGGTTTACAGGCAGCAAATTCGGTGACATGAAGCAATCTAAGAAGAATGTGGTTTTGTCACTACCCAGTACGAGCAGTAGCATTAAAATCAATGACGAGACAGTTACTATTAACCCTCTGACAATTTTCCAAAGAACCGTCGTAGCAAAAAAGAACGAAGAAGATGTTGCAGACCTTTTGACCTATGAACTAACTCCATTCCCCATGGCTCTGTTCTTTGAGGGTGGAATACGAAAGGGTAAGAAGTCATCACTCTACGATGTATTGCCAGTAGAAAACAACGTTGCTCTTGATCTACATCAATTCTCAAAACCATATTCTGCCTGTGTGGGATGCGATGTGGCTGCCGGAAAGCTGGAATTCCCTGCTCCAGTGTCTGCGGTGTATGCCCCGGCTCATGCACTAACGGAGCTCCCATCGAAGACACCGCTGATGACGATGATTATGCTAATATTTTAGATTTAGAAGATAATTAGGAATTTTATCTTTAGGATTATACGTACCGTACTTAAATAAATGTGTTTATTTCTTTATTGGTCATCTACTTCCCTCCATATCTCAAGAAATATTGATAAAAAGAGAAAAAAAGTGTACATCTTTTTTGTAGAGAATTTTACGTACATTATTTGTGTTTCAGACCATTTTTAGCTATAGGCCACAGTTCACTAAACTATAAAAAGGGACCTTTACACCCCTCTCCCCTCTTTTAGCTTCACCCCCACCCACCAGTACTTTTAGTATGTGGTTTAAAACACCATTGCCTACAACTATGCTATGGCAAAATTCGCTTATACACGAGTTTTTTCCACTGAGTTTCCTTCGTTTGGTGGACTAATAGTCGGGTTTCTACAGTGTCGGCCCTTACATCAAATGGCTCGACTTTTTTTTACCTTTTACTAAAAAGGACCTTTACACCTGTTAGCTTCACCCCCACCCATCTGTACTCTTAGAATGTGGTTTAAAACAATCTCTTCAATTACGCCAAAATTCGCTAACACACGAGTATTCCCGGCGAGAGGCAGTTTTTGGTCTTTGTTGGGTGACTATAGGTAATGAAATCAATAATATTAATAGAGTTAGAAAAAAAAACAACTTAACTCTGAACAAGATACCTAGAGGTAATTAACAACGCAGACTCACCCATAGCTTCTATCTTTAAGTCTCTCAAACACCAAGTTCCCAAATGTATCCAAAATATCTATTATTAACACAAATTTGCTGGGATAGAACTGCATGACGTTAACGTCAGATAATAACTTGGAACATTGAATGGCAATTTTGAATGCTTTGACCCTTTGTTCTGAGGCCCAAGCCTAAAACACAAAACATAAATATTGAAAAAAGTTGCTTACTTACATCTTGCAAAAATGAATGTTAAAGACAATTATACCTTTTTTATTTCCTCATTGAGCATATTTATCTTTGTGACAAATTCTTGCTGGGACAGACCCATAGTTTTCCGAACTGTATCTTCGTCAAACTCATCTAGCTGTTCTAATCTGTGCTTTACTTTCTCATTTAAATTAGAAACCTGTCGAATAAGAGCTGAAAAAGAACTAACTTAAAACCAAAAAAAAAGAAAAGGAAAGAATTAGTTACCTGCATGATGATTAGGATTATTTAAAACATAAAAAGTACCATTGTGAAGAAAACTATAAAATACTAGGTTCTGCCCGCGACTTCATTCGCATAGATTTCGATTACCGTTATTCCCTTAAAAAATACGGGAAGTAATTAGTTTATGTGCTAATCCAAGGTATAAGCTATATCCATTCCAAATTTCATCCAAATCCGTCCAGCCATTGCAACTTGAAGGAGAAACAAACTAACACACACAGACACGCGCACACGACAGCTGACAGGACAGGTGGTGGATACGACCGACTCTTTTTTGGCAACATATACAGTTTAATTTTTGTGTGCACTCTCATAATAAACTTCAAACAGAATAACAAATGACAAGTATGACAATAACAATGGCAGTCACAATGACAAGGTTCTATCCATGGCTACATTCAATACCTTTTTCGCCGCCTGGAAGAAAACTACTGATAATAGTGAGCTTTTCTCCAGTGGTGTATTTGTTGAGAATGACCGCACGCCGCGAATTCCACGCCTTAGAATAATTTGTGAGACCATCAAGTCGTTCAACAGGAGTTGGATCCTGAAAAGATAATTGAAACCAAATTAATAACACACACCAACATTAGCTTCTACGAGTATACCTGGCTCTACTTAGTGTGATCACTGTGATACAGATGTAGTGCATAATTATTTTCCATCGGGTTTTACAGGAAAAGTTCGTATTTATCGTGCTCTCTCAATTAGCTTCAGTACCCATCAAACCACCGTAGGGGTAGGTCGCATTCAGCAGACAATATATATATATATATATACATATATATATAGAGTGGCTATTACGCAATTCAAATATTCGCTGTAGTTTTGGTTATATTTATGGTTTACGTATATAACGTTTGTATTATCATGCCGAAACCTCAAAATAGAAGAAAACGCTTAGGTCCTCCAGTCCAGGAAATTATATTTAACATATACATATAACATATATAATTATATTTAACATAGGCATGTAGTACAGCCAGCACGGAACAGTATCCCTATAGAGAGATTTCAAGCTTTAGTTGACTGAATGCCGAGAAGATTTGAAGCTGTTATTATGTTAAAAAAGGTCAAGCCACTAAATACTAACAAGATCTTAACATTTTTTTGGTTGATTGTTTGATTATAATCTATTAAGTATTTGCCTTTTAATAAAAAAAACTGCTATTATTTTGAAAACGGTATTTTTGATATTTTTATGTTTCACTCATAAATACTTGAGATTTTTTTAAGGTTCATTTTGATCTAGTATTATTAGACACGGAATTATAAATGTAGGTAAGATATATTATCTAAAGTTACATTTATTATTTTTAATCTTTGATTTTGTCTTCACTGCTATTATTTTGCACACAACTGTACCTGTATTTTTTATCAGAAAATAGCAAATTCAGAAATGGCAATTTACAATATTTTGCCATAGTTCAAGAACGAATTTCAGATGCAACGGGCATTTCTCGGCCAACAATAAGAATACTAATAAACAAGGAAGAAGATAACAAGAAAAAAAACATTCAAATCCAAGTAATGTTAAGTAAGGTAGACCACGCAAAATTTTCTGTCTAAATCTTGATGACTTTGATTACGCAGTAATACGAAGTATGGTTTATAATTTCCATCTGATTTATAAACTAGTTCCTACGATCCAGGCCCTAAAGTCCAAATTGATGGAAACAATTAATTTTAAAGGATGCGATTTTACATTAAGAAATATACTTCGCCAAATGGGTTTTCGATTCAAGAAAATTACAAACAATAGAAATTATAATATATTGGAAATATTTCAAAATACGTATGCTTTATTGCTCATACATAACATGCAGCAATTTTATGTTAACGTAAGGAGAGTGTTTCGTTTACGAATGTCAATAAAAGTACTACTTACCTATGAGTGTATTTCTAATTTTCTAAGTTTCTAACATCTCTATATCTATTTTATTAGAGGCTTAACGGAGGGCCCGATTTCGATAGGTTTCGTTAGATTCGCCTTAGCTTCACGAGTGTCTAATCTATGTCTACATACAAATTTTTTTTAACATACAAACAAAAGAATATCAACATGGGGAAAATGATATGATAAGTAGTAAACAGTAACTATTTTAGCCGCTGCAGAAAGCGCAATAACTCCTGGATCCTCCCCTAATGTCCATCTAATGTGACTCCATGTACAAAATGTATATAAACAAGGTAATATAATTAAAACTATGTTGTATTAAAATTAAAAATAATTGTAAATAGCATTAAAGAACAGCAGAAAGTCAACTTTATTGCATCGAGTAAAGATTCATATCCGAGTAATAAATAAAGTTACTTTTATTAGTATGGATGGTCTGCAGTACTTTTCATAACTGGTCCATCTATCAGTCGCGAGGCGTTCGTACAAGCCGATTATTTACGGCTTTACCAAAAATTCCTATGCATAGATTAGGTATACAAACAAAACGTAAAACCGACACACGCCATACACCTTTTTTTGCTCCGGCTTGTCTATTTATTTACGTGACGCTTCGCCACTGCCATCTATTGCCTACTTTCCAGCCTTTTAACATGTTAGTAAAAATATTAATTTATATTTAATTGAGCTGTTGAAGAGATAGCTTTTATTGTAAATGGTTTAACTACGCAGAAACCAGCAATTTAAAAGTGAACTTAACACAGGAAATTAAAATGTGAATATATTAAAATGAGTGTTACCTCTGCCAGATCCATTTGCTCAAACCTAAGCAATGGATCTACTTCTTCAAACGCTGAACTCCATTTGTTCAAGTGTTCTATAAAACTTGTGGTGGAACTCAGTTTCTGAAACAATTGATTTGGATAAAGATTGTGTTCCTTTCTTTAATGATTGGATAAGAGAAATTTGAAGAACAATTTGATTTGCGGGTGGTAGGACCTTGTGCGGGGTCCGTCCGGATCGCTACCACCATCTTATCCATTAACCTACCGCCAAACAGCAGTGTTCGCATTGTTGTGTTCCGGTTTGGGGATAAGACAGCCGGTGTAATAACTAGCATAGAGGCATTCCATCTTAGTCCTCTGGGTTGGCAGCGCATTTGCAGTCTTAGGCTTGCAGTCTTGTGAATGCGAATGTCTATGGGTCACAGTTTCCACTTACCATCAGGTGGCCTGTGTGCTCGTCAGCCTTCCCTATGCCATAAAAAAAAAAAAAAAACAAAAATAGTCGCGTTAACATCCAAACAACAAAAAGCATTTTAAAAATCCCACTGTCTACTTCCTCTACCATCTCCTTTTGTCGGTTCCCCGTTCTTACGCATATTTTTTTAATAATTCCATAGGGCATTATGACAGCTTGACATTTATCTTTATAAACTCCTAAATAACGAAATTCATTGTTCTTGCCTGTTATGTAAACTGGGTTTCTGGGTTGATCCATTATTTTCATTATAAAAAGACAGAAATATAAAACACATTATTTATACACATTGCCTCATATTCTTCATCATCAAACCTGTGGTCCCTTAACCACACTTTATACAAAACTTGACCCGGGATTCTGGGACTTCTGTTATAGATGGAGGACAATGTTTCTGATTTTATCACATGAAATCAGTTTCAATAACATTTTAACGTTTGGAATATATGTTCACTGTAAGTATAAAAAAGTTGTTTTTAATTACTTTGTTCAAAACTGATCTGCCAAATAGCCTTTGGGTATGAATATAAATAAAAGATATATTGCGGTGTTTACTGTTTAATTGGAGTTTTTTATCAAGTTAGCATGAAATTACAACACTACACACAATAAATATTATGTTTTTTTAAGTTGTATGAAATTGAAATAGCATACAATTATTCCCTCAATATTTTCCTTTTTCAATCAATTACTTTTCACGCCTAAAGTTCTATCCTAAGATATATTTATTAATATCATAACCCTCAGTAGCATTTTCTTTTTGAACAAGAGCCTGGGATTTTGATCATATTTATATCCATATTAATATTTCAACACAATATCCCCCCCGTGTTGTACCATGAAATTCTTATAGACAGAATACCAATCAATACACTAACACAAACCCCAACCCCAACCACTTCTACAAATCTCATGGACACTGAATTGTACTAATTTTATTTTGTATTACTGGCATCTATGTATATCATTAGATCTTGCAAATACTAAAGGTAAAAATTGATATTTTCCTGACTTTTTTATTAGTCTACTTGAAATAGCTATCTTTAGATTTTGCCATACTTACCTAATTATTTTATTAAAAAGTATGTTCATAGCAATGTCCTAGCATAGCAAATGTATGTAGTTTAAAGTTTAAATAATATTTCCACCTGGATTTTTAAGCCTTATTTTTAACAACTCTCTAGTAAATATGATTTCAGGACAAAAATGTACCTTTGAGATAGGGGGATAATGTGATTGAATGATTAGTTGTAAATAGAACCTCAAAAATGTTTTCAATCAAAACTTTTCTAATAAAATAAAATAACAAGTTATGGGACTGAAAAGTAACAACACTAACGGGCTCCATTAATTCACTCAGCTCAACAATAATTTTGAATTTGTGTAATATTGACAAAATTACATTGGAAAAATAAACATGTCTTTTGCTACCCCCTAGCCGCAACAATGTTCATTAATGTAAAAAACAAACAGCCAATAAATTGCTTCTTATTTTATTATCTTATTATTTTTAAAGTGGTTGAACTACATTGATGTATTCATAAGACTAATTATTATGAGTTTGTTTATTTTCATACTTTTAGGAAAACTTTTAATAAAATAATAAAACAGTATTAATGGATCTTCCATAAGTAGGGAAAGTACTTACAGTTGTCACAACATTTAATTTTAGTGGATGATTGGTCACTTCCAACTTCGGATATTCATGGTTCACGTGTTTTCGTTTTTTCTTAGATGCCCTGTAATAATGTTAAAATAAAAGATACAAAGTGAAAAGAGAAAAACACACTAACGTTAAAAGGGTAGTAAATTAAAACAAAAACAAACCATTCATGGTAACTGGGCATTTTAACAACTAACAAGCAAGATAATTTAAATAGTTGCAGATATTATATATTATAATATTCCACACGTTCGATTCAAAATAAAAACAAATTTACTTTGGTAAAATTGGTTGACATTTGGTATTTTTTTTACCGTTCTCCCACTTCAACTGTCATATGAAATGTCAAATATCAATATATCAACATCAAACTGTCATTATGCTGGAGCCACATCTGCCGGATTTGACGAAGATTCGTGTCCAAAGCGTGCATTCCGCAGGTGTAAACTAGGCGTTATGTTATGGGTGAGGATTCTAATTTTGAAACTTAATGCTTAGATTAGGGCCTAGGGAGGCCTGTGTGCTCGTTTGTATTTTTCATGTGCTGCCCATTGGCGCACGCAATTTTGGTCCAAAGTTTACAAGCCCATAAATCGTTCCCTTGTCCTTACCTATTTACCTACATATAATAAGAACATAGAAGCCGGACTATAAGATGAACTTTGCAGCAGCCATTATTCTCTACTTACCAAGGATTGTCGAAACTCATAAATAAATGGATACTTAACTGGAAAATGACCTCGATAACAGATGGCGCTATCTTTAATCCTATTACAGAATCGTTTATTTCAGGCTATTGCCCATGATATTGGTTAGCTACATGTTACTTAGAATAGGTTAGTGACAATTAAAATATAACATGATATATTATAACTACAGCAACACAAAACAAAAACAAAGGTGCCAAACTGCCAGGATTATTTGGTAGGTATATCTAACACCTCTGGAGATCTGTGAGACCCAGTAGATAAGGATGGGGTAGTCATATTTACTAGCAATCATATTTAGATCATGTCATATCCGTATATTTTTTGATGAATACATGTTAAGTTCGGGATATATTTAGGTAGGTACTAAATATCCGTAATAAGTAGGTAGTTTATTCATTTTAAAAGTTTAGTATGATTTCTTAACGGATATAATTTTTATTGGTGGTGGAACCTTCTGCAGGATACATCCGGATCGCTACCTACCAAGCAGCAGTGTTCACGTTGTTGTGTTCCGGTGTGAGTTTAAGACAACCGGTACAATTACTAGCATAGATAGAGGCCTTCCAACTTAGCCCTCAGGGTTGGCACCGCATTTGCAGCCTTGATTGAAGAAGTTTTGCAATTAAAGTATAGCCTTGAAAATGCCAATGTCTATGGGCCTGATCGCACTGACCATTAGGTGTTAGGTGGCCTGTCTGCTCGTTTGCCTTTTCCTTGAGATAAAAAGATTTAGGTTTTCAACCAGTTTCGTTTCAACCAGCTGCATTAGGTACCTATCCTTTTTAAACACGCAAGTGAAACTGCGGGGCATAGCTTATATAGATAGACTATTAATTAACATTTTATAATTAAAATCAATGCCGTTGTCTACGTATAATAGTTGTATATTTACTTACAATATTCTTTGGTAAATGAAAAAAAATGTATGTAGGTACTATCGAACCAACGGAACCCTGACCCACCATAGAACCTTGTCACAGTGATTGACGTTAGGACTGTCATACGAAGCTATACGACAATCGTACGTCAATCATTGTGACAAGGTTCCATGGTGGGTCAGGGTTCCGTTGGTTCGATAGTACATTGACTAGTGTGAGTTCAAATATATAATGTAAGTACGAAACCCTCGGTGCGCGACACCGACTTGTACGTTACGGCAACCTGCCTCGGGCAACAATGTCGCATATTATGAAAGGACTCGTAATCTTTGCTTTTTTTTTTTTTATGGCATAGAGAAGGCAACCGAGCACACAGGCCACCTGATGGTAAGTGGAAACTGTGACCCATAGACATTAGCATAAGACTGCAAATGCGTTGCCAACCCTGAGGACTAAGATGGAATGCCTCTATGCTAGTCATTACACCGGCTGTCTTATCCCCAAACCGGAACACAACAATGCGAACACTGCTGTTTGGCGGTAGGTTAATGGATAAGATGGTGGTAGCGATCCGGACGGACCCTGCACAGGGTCCTACCACCCGCAAAGTAAAAGTTGCTTAAGTAAATTTAACCATAATATTGTTTTTGTTTAACCAAATATTTAAAATGGATAGTTAGTCATCTCAAAATAACATTATTAATATAAAAAAACTAAACTGGGAAAAACAGACCATTTGAATTGCTCATGAGCTGGCGATGACAAAGCGATGACCTCAGTAACCTCATTTAATATGTATGGTTTACCTTTACCTTCAATATATGTATAATATTGATTGCCCAAGAAAATCTATATTTTACTGACAAAAAACCCGAGACAAACAAATATGGACTCTGTGATAATGGGATAAGGATAATGGTCACAGGGGTTCATATTAAACACGTGAGTCAAAAAAATTACCTAATGAAGCTAAAGCGTCTAACAACTTAACTTAACCTATGGAAGGGCTCAAATTTTGTAGGTCATTTAAACGGTATGTAATTTACATTTAGTCCATGCTTAAACAAGTCTAACGAAGCAAAGCAAGCTTTACTGCCGTTTTGATAATATAAAGTAGGTAATGTTACTTATCACGTAGGTATTTATTTTTTGTTTCGCCAATTTCACATGTAAATTATTCTAATATAGCCTATGACACTCTAGTGGTTAAGACGAAATTAACCACGTATAATTTATTAAAATCGGTTTATCCGTTTAGCAGTTACAAGCGGACATTGATTCGGACATATATACAATCCAAACACATAACCCTTGGGCTTTGCCGCAGTCGGGTAAAAAGGACGGAGGGACTCAATTTCTTATTTTCTTATAGTTAGTGCATTCAATATTACCTGGCACGTGTCCACTTGAGACCGTCATTAGCAATAACAATAGGATTAAGTCGTGGCGGGTGAATTCTTTGTAAACACTTGCAAGCACGTGCAGCAGGCGGTGTTTCAAACGTTTTTGATACTTTCCCTATGTTATCTTCCTTTAAATAATATAAGCAAATAGAAATACCACTCAGTTGTTTTTGAAACTTCGAATAGATTACTTCAATTACTTCTGTCGATATGTTTCGTCCTTGGATGAAATCACCTTCCACTGTGCCATGTGAAAATAATAAATTCGATAATGGAAATGTGTTCAACAAGCATCTAAGTCGTGATGCACAAATAATTCTTTTGAACGTTTATTTTAATTTAATTGCAGTTGTGAGTGAGAAAGGTGCTCTGAAAGAAACTTTCCTATTGACAAATGTATCAGTGCGAACGATACAGTGAAATGTTTCAAATGGACTAATTACTTCCCCTCGGAAAAGAGCTAAAATAGCGTTTAACAAAATGGATAGCTTTGTGATGGATAATAAAGTCAGAATCGTTCATGGTTTCTACAAAATAGGGATATCTACAAAAAAGTGACTACGAGTGATGTGGGCTTTAAATATTGTAGAACTAGTCTGTGGAGTTTACTAAAGAAACTTGGTTTCACATAGGTACGGCAGAGTCGACGACAGATTTTTTTTATAAACATCATGGACTTACTCAAAGGACTTACTTTATAATAAATGTTGGAAGCGACTCATCGGACAATGAAACCATGGAAAATAATTCGGAATCAGAAGAAATCAGTGAATCGTCATAATTTAAAAACCACATAGTATGTTTTGATTTATTACTTTAGAATAAATAAATAATTAAACTTGTTATTGTATTTCATTTAACATACCCGTACGTTTTCTTTTTAAATTATTCTATGAATATTCAAAAGTATCAACACTGGTTGGTTTGCAACAAAATAGATAAGGCCTAAACGGCTCCTTTTAAAAATGAATGAGCTCTTTGAGTGTTTGGTTTATTACCCCTAGGTATTGTTAACGTTCAAGTGGAGACGCGTCAGCTAATATTAAATGCACTATATCAACATAACGTGGTTTTGTTGATGTCAGTCTCCTATCCCATTATCATATATACCTAGGTACTTATGAACTTGTTAATTGTACTTATTGATATTACGCTAATTTAAAATCAATAATATTGGATTTGTCATTCGTTTGGTATTTTTTAATTTCATTAAGTTTATAATTTGATATGAATTATTATTTGAACAGTAGCTATCAACTGTGTCGGTTCTAAAAAGCGCACAAAAATATGTGAATATCGTCTTTGTGTAGATTCGAGTTCAAATGTTTTTGAACATCTTATAGCTGTATCATAGGTTTAAGGCACTGTACAGTACAATAAGGTGTAAACTCAATTAGATGGTTTTTTAGCCGACTGCGGTTTGCCCAAAAGGAGGGTCCGACTCAATGTCCGCTCGTGACTACTAAACGGCTAAACCAATTTTAATTAATTATACGTGGTTAGATTCGTCTTCACCACGAGTGTCATAGGCTATATTAAAATTATTTAAATGTGAAATTGGCGAAATAAAAAATTAATGCTGAACAGCAGTTGGGTTTTTTAAAAGCTTGCTTTTCTTGTTATGACAGAGCTATACCAAACTTAGTATGGCTAATGATTGATAAATCAATAATTATTATTTGGTGTAATTCCTGATTTTTACTAATAAGTACTTACTTTTTACTATTACTAGCGCATACATTATCTGAATTTGAATCGTGACATCATGCATGGTAATAAATAAAAAAGGGGTTTTGTAAAAAATGTATAATATTATTATAAATAAAAAGTATAACAACGATTAACAACAATTAATTTACATTTAATACCTGATTAAAATACAACATTGTACTTGTGTATATTGCTATTTTTTATAATCAAACAACATCTTAGTAGTTTTTTTAATACTATGTTATATGTAAAGTATCACAGATACATGTCATAGTTTAAAAAAACATTTTTATAATTGGTAATGACAAAATCGATTAAAATTTACAAATATCCACGGATTGCGGCAATTAATACTTTCAATAAAAGCTATGATAGTAATACTTATAGTTCTAAAAACTAATAATAATAAGTTATATCACACATACTGACAAATTTCAGATCTTAACACATAAGACTACAATTGTTCTAGTTCAGTATCTTTAATAAAGATGCAGAATTCAAGTTACAAAGAACTATTATCATATATTAATCTTGAGGAGGTTTTGTGGTGCAAGAGATTCTGGAACCTTCTCCTTATCTAAATGTTTCATGTAAGCTAAAAAACATGTCCATATCAGACTGCACATGCTTATAAAAGGAACTCTGTTTCGGGCTGGTATCAGGCAGAAGTTAATCATGGCTACAGCAGGCCACACTGATGCACCAACCTGGAAAGTTACGACATTTTATATTCATTTCATAGTAATACGCTTTAATTAAGGATATTTAAAGAACGTACTTGTAGTTATGGCTGTAGGGGTCTCTATCGAAAATTATCTAAAATTTAATAATGACATACAACTAAATTTTTAAGAGCCCCCATCATTTACATCATATTTATGTCATAATGAACACGAAATGACAAGCATGTCAACAATGACTGTGTACAATAACTCTGCTTTTTTAAATCTATAATATTGATTGTAGTGCGCGGTATAAATATCTTCTCTCTCGCAATACATATATGTGTACAAAATTTCAGCTTTGTGGTTTGATAATTTCTGAGAAAAAATGAGTATAATATACAGACAGATGGACATGGCAAAGTTGTAAGGTTCTCAAGTTTGACTTATATTCATGTAAATTAATAAATAACTAAATTTAATGAACCTATATCAGAAAAAACTTTGCGACTTTAACATACCTTATAAGTAGGTAAAAACTTTGATTTAACTTCTGCTATGGCTTCATTTAGAGGTTTCATTTCCAAAAGACTCATCCCAAAATAAAAACTACACATAGCACATGGTGTATATGTAATAGTCTCCACAAAAGTCTGAAAAAGAAACAGAAATTGTATGTGTATGTAGGTACTCAAGAGAAATTCTCTGGTGCCCGGTAGTTAACTTTATTGGTTTACCTTGTATGTCTAATAGGAAAATAATGTTTATTTCAATAACCCTCTAGAAATGTATTCCAGTACCTATGTGTAAATATAATACATTAGAGTCATTAATGATAGCTGTCAATCAACCTTGAATTTATAATCCTTTATAAATAATCTAGTTGTATTATGCAGAGTAATCCACCACAAAGAGTACTACATGAATGTATAATACTAGCCTCAGCATGTTTTTCATATATTTAAATACTGATACAAACATAACTAATTAATGCAATATTCTTACTACATGTACATATTTCAATTATATTAATAAAAGTTTCAAGTTCATAGTAAGATTATGGCATTAGTTGTGTTTATATCATTATTTATGAAATAAAAATATCATGGTATAAGGAATGCAAAATACCAATAGCATTGATATTAACATGCTTACATTCTCCCACTCAGGACCCAACAGTATCTTCTATTGAATAATAAATAAATTACCTTTATAATACCGGCTCTAATAGTATTTCCAGGCCACATTATATTTGCAACCGTCAGCCAGGTGTACAGGCTTGGAGCAACCAAACAGGAACCATAGAAACCATAACGCGCGCAGCGCCACCCGTCATATGAATCTGTTAAGAAAAGGAAAGAAGGAGAAATTATTTATTGGAGGAAAACATTAACAAGCAACAAAGAAATATTCACAATAAGCATGTAGTCATTGCAGTCACTAAATGGTCCTAACTCTAATGATGGCATTACCACCAGTGCTGGTCTTCCATTGGGACCATCAGGTAAGACTACAGAAGGTTAGACTCATAATAATTGTCACAAATATTATTTTTAATTTAATATTGTGACAAACAACACAAATTAATAATCATAATCAAGGCAAAAATAAAATTCAATAAAAATAAGGTAACCAATAATTCAATAAAACTTGGTGGTGCATGCATCCTTTTGAGCCCTTACTCTGAAAAAACAACAGTTTCAGTCTGTTAATGTTAATAATAAATATCTTCTACTCTCTGTGATGTAGGAACATTTGGAAGAAAGATTATAAATTTATCACTATAATTAACAGTATTATTGCCAGCCGAAAACCGTTTACTGCTGGACATTAGCCTCCCCCGAGGAGTCCGAGGACCAATGATTACCACATTAAATTACTAAGCAAAAAAGGTTGCACAGAATACTTTACCCAAGTTTTTGCCCTCAAACGATTGCTGGATGAGACTGGAAAGTGGCCATATAACACTATACGATGCCATTCCTCGCAATAGAGGATACTTTTTGAAAGCCACAATACATTTGCTGTAAACGGTCATTGTGTAATCGCAGTAAACAAAACCCTATGGCGAAATCGTTCTGTTACTTATATAATTAATCCCGTAATAAAATGAAACTCGACCTTCGATGTTTTCTAACGGGAAACGGCCGTGAGAATGCGCTATGTAGGAAATCATTATTAATAAGACAATTTTGTTTGGTTATATGCCAATTGCCAGCTGAGCTGATGTGAACTGTCATAGATACAGTGACGGACGAACACGAATATCAAGTAGAATATCAACAGTCCCAACAGTACTAGTTACACTTGTTAGAATTACCCAGTGTCCTATGTAAGCGAACTGCACGCGAACGCGAAGCGAAGCGATTTAGTGTCAGTTTTTGCTTGAGATCATGTCGCGCCGCCACCCAATTTATTTATTGTTTAAAGCATCTTACGACGAACAAAATTTATGAAATTTATGAAAATTAATGATACATGTAAGTAAAACAGTAGACAACAAAAATTACATTATTATGATTTGTGGATGTGCAGGTAGGTAAATAATGCGAGATGATGAATAATCTACTTTGCCCTATTATGAAGTTTGAATTTTTGTTCTAGTTAGAAAATCGAGTGAAAGGGATGGGTACCCAGTTTTAGATTGAGTGCTTTGTAGAAGTAAGGCGTGTGTGCTGTTTTCCAAAAAACGAACAAAACATGTTAGCAAAATATGTTACAAAACATGGTTAGGTACAACTGCACGTCCATTGCGACTTTGGAGTGAACAATTAGTGATTATATTCTCTTTGTGAACAATGTATTGTTTGTAACATAACATTTCACTTTTCTTTTGACAGCTGTCATTCCAGTAAAAATTGTCAAATTATGGACTGCTCTTTTACCTATTATATTAAATACAGCGTCATTTGTTTATTCCACTCCACTGTAAATAATTATAAATTAAATAATTAATGCCCTATTTGACAGTTCTTCACTCAAACAAAACTTTCAAAGTCAAAACATGATCCCCGTCCCCCGCACACGAACGCGGGGAATGTTTTAAATCCGTGACGGAAAACATGTTTCTGTGTATTTAAACAAAAACATTTTGGATACGCCCCTTTTCTGTTCAAAACACATGTTAGATTAGATGTTTAAAAACATCGAAAACACGGCGCAGCGGACGCGGCTAGCGATGTGAAATGATAGAGTTTGACCAAATTTCCTATTTGGCACTTTCTGTCGTAGATAAGTAAATAACTTAATTTGGCGCCTAGCTAGATGAGGCTAAATTATAGTTATTTTTTTCTAGTCCTTGTTTTCTACAAACGTCTGTGAAATTAATAATTTGGAAGTTAGCAACTCTAAATCTGACAGTCAAGTAGCGATTTTCTCGCACGGACCTATGCACTGTGAATAAACCTTAATTTAATTCTATAAAAATGATCACAACTTTACAATACAACAATAATAAATCGTTTGGGAAAATGATACTAACATTTTGATGGCGAATTGATGAGCTATCTTCGATAGAAAGTAATTCTAAACAACGGGTATAACATAAGGAGATACCCTCTCGTAAAATGTCTGGTAATTCTTTATTGTTTTCTCTGAATAATGAAGGTAAAGTGTACGCGTTGCCAACAAGTGGATCGTGTTGGAGGGAATTTATGTATCTTGGTTTGGAATTTAAAACGTTATCAGCTGTGCCACACTTTCTTTGGGCTGTAGGAGGAGACCGGCAAATTTACCTTCACGTCCACGGACTGGAAATACCCATACGGGTCCAAGAAGAGTCTTATGAAAATGAACGTTGGTTACCATTGGAGGGATTTAGTGGAAGGCTCTTGCCTTCTGATAGGTATCAGTTCTCGTCCCAGGATGGTACCAAAGACAGAGCCATAGAGCGCATCAGATTGCCGTCTATGGCTTGGCAGTGGGAAGGAGAGTGGCAGTTGGAGCTGACATTAGATGGGCAACCTTTAGACCATGATGGTTGGACTTATGCTTTTGACTTCCCAGCTCAGTTTGGACCTACAAAGCATTGGAAATCATGTGTTAGAAGAAGGAAATGGATAAGGTACCGAAAATTCAGTGCTATGAACTCATGGTGTGCAATTGCACCTCTGCATAAAGATCCAACAAGAGAACCATTCATTGATGTGAGTATTGGGGGAAACCACATACCTTTTGCTGGACCAGGAAATCTGTCTGTCTGGGCTATCACGGCTCATGGTCGGGTTATGTACAGGGCTGGTGTGAGTACGACATTCCCAGAAGGGTTGAAATGGATCAGTATTAGCATTCCTCCCAATTGTGATATTAAACAAATCTCTGTGGGTGCTACAGGCCTTGTCTGGGCATTGCTGTGGACTGGGCGAGCTATAGTCAGAAAAGGCATAACTAAGGATTTACCTACAGGTGAAGCATGGTTAGAGGTAAAGTCACCTAGTGAAACAAAGCTTACTGTCATATCTGTGGGGCATAACACTGTGTGGGCTGTGAGCACAGACAGCAAAGTGTGGTTTAGAAAGGGTATTGATGGTAATACTGCAGGATCTTCTGAAATATCAGCCATGGGAACTGGATGGTTGGAAATAACTGGTAGTATGACCCACATTTCAGTAGGTGTGAATGATCAGGTTTTTGCTATTGGAGAGTCAGATAAAAGTATTTATTGGCGAAGTGGAATAACACCAGCTGAACTAACTGGTAAAAGATGGAGAATGGTGCAAGCTAACATGCAGCTCAGCCGGACATCCAGTTCTGCAAGCATGGTATCTTCATCTTCCAATGCTAAGCACCACAGCCTCAATATGCTGAATGAGTCCACTCGGGAGCTTAAGTCTCACATTAATATTCAAAATTCTTGGGAAGAGTCTCATTCTGCTCCTATAGAGCACACATTACCCATAAAACCGCCAAAAGAACCGAATGCCAAAAAAAAATTGACTAATACGGACATTGATTTAACTGGAAAAAGTTATGAAACAACTCTGAAGAACCCTCGAGCCTGGAGTCCAGTGAGAAGTGTTGGGTCAGTTGTAGGAATGGAGGCACAACCTGACAGTGATAGCAGTGTGTTTGATGTAGACTCAGGCATGTACTTTGATGAAGAAATTAGCCAAACTGCCTGGGGAACATGTGACACAAATTGGACTTTTGTGGAGGCTGGAGCATGCTGTATTGATTCTTTGCAAGCACCTCATTGGTTTACTGATAGTCAAAATCCAATCAACTCAGATTTAGTCGCTAATTGGCGTATTCAGATATTGACAAGTTTAAAAGACAGAAATGCACTAGACATTGATTTAACAAATTATGGTGTAGCTATTGATGAAAAAGGCTGGACGCGAAGCTCTGAAGCTAGATTAATTATTGCTAACAATTCAGCTGAAGATTGTATATTATCACTTTACTGGCATACATTAGAAAATACAGGAACATTATCTGTATTCAAGCCTGATGGTACAATAAAGTTTATTTTAAATCTGGGTGAAGTTACCAGTGTTACATCTGTGTCTGAACCAGGTAGTCCCAGGCTGGCTTTGACTGTACCAAGTCAAAACAAAGAATCCATCAAAATCCAGTTCATGACAGAAATGGAACAAGAAGAATGGATCAATGTGCTTGTAGATATAACATCACAAATAAATGGGCTCACTGGAAAGCCTTCTGCTAATTCTGTTTGGCTAGTGACCAGTACAGGAGATATACTCAATTGGGATCCAATGCCAGCACAGCAAAGCACTGAAAAAAATGGTATCTATACCAAAGATTTTCAAGTATGTGGAAAAAATGTGGTGTCTGGATTTGTAACAATGTTGCACAACAATTTCCCAGCAGGTAGCTCATTAAAAATAACTGGCAGCTTATTTGATGAGTTAAATAGATTTCATATTAATCTTCAAGGCCCAGAAATAAAAAAAAAAAGACATAAAGTTGAAACTGAGGTAACAGATATCCATCTCCATTTTAATGTCAGGTTCGATGAGAATACAGTAGTGTGCAACACCAAAACATTTGGTGACTGGGGTATAGAAGAACGCCATGATTTGCTCTTAGCCCCAGGACAAGAATTTACAATTAAGATAATGTGTGACACCCAGGGCTTTAAAATTGTAGTAAATGAGAAGATATGTTGTTACTATAACCATAGATTGAGCCCAGAGGGTATAACATCAGTTTTAGTTTTAGGCCCTATGAAACTCTATACTATGGAATACAGTACAACAAGTGCTATTATAGGGCCTGATGAAATGTATTGGAGGATGATAGGTGGGTACCTGCGGAGGGTTGAAAGCAGCCAAGCAGGAGTTGTGTGGGGAATAGCACACGACCACAGAGCATGGGTTTATACTGGAGGGTGGGGAGGAGGAATATTGAAAGGTGGTTTAATGTATATGTTATGTATACTTCCTTTATTTAATTAGTATGGCATTAATAGCTAATTGTTCTTCTGTTTTCTCTTTGCAGGTTTAGGCAGGAATGATGGCATTAATTCAATGAATGATACTCAAAATTATTGCATATATGAGAACCAGCGATGGAATCCCCTGTCTGGTTATACTTCCGTTGGCCTGCCTACAGACCGTTATATGTGGAGCGACATTACTGGAAGACACAAAAGGACGCGAGAGCACACTAAGTTGTTAAGCCGACATTGGCATTGGGTAACAAATATAAAATTGAATGATAAAAAATATTGTTTTACTGAGTAAACCATCTAAATATTCTCTGACCTAAACTTACTGCTTTTTAGATATCGGAATGGATGGTAGATTATAATACTCCGGGTGGCGTTGATGGCGATGGCTGGCAATATGCCACAGATTTTCCACAACCTTACCATGGCAAAAAGATATTTACAGATTGCGTCCGCCGCCGCAGATGGTATAGGAAGGCACAGATTATAACGGAAGGTCCATGGGTTCGCGCCGGAAGTACTGCTTTAATGGATATATCCTTATGGGTAAGCAACCACAAATAAGGTAGTCTGTGATCTGTAGCTGTTGTGTGCTGCACTTTCATGCAAGCCACTGTTGTAATAGGTGTCAAGAATGGATTTTGCATGTACATTTTGTATTTTTTAAAATATATTCCCATGGCAGACAGAAGACGAAGAAACTTCAGTTTGGGCAGTCACATTAGCTGGAGACGCGATATACCGAACAGGAGTAACGCCTGCGACGCCTGCGGTAAGCATTTTCAGCCTTTGATAGCCGAGATCGCCTTAGATATGTATCGCTCCCAAAACAAATCCACGTTTTTTTCTCGCTTGGCACCTACTTACTATTAATTATTAAAGACCTTTTTCATTTATTTATTTATATTTGCCGTAACAATCAGTGAACGACACAAAATCCCCATATAGCAGTACTGTAGTTATGCTGTTAGGAAAATCAGGCAACTTACCAATGTTGAGACAGCTCGCTTAGTTTATTATAGTTATTTTCATAGTATTATGTCGTACGGTATTCTGGTTTGGGGAAAAGCTGCTGACGTGCAGACTATATTCGTGTCACAAAAAAGAGCCATTCGTTCTATATACAGTGTGATCCCGGCATGAGGGCTTTCCTTGATATACAGGGTTATTGGTAAGTCGACCTATTCCCGTTACGAGGTGATAGGGGTGACTATTTGCGATAATTTTGACCCACATATGCATTATGCAAAAGTGAACCATTTTTGAGTTATCGCGATTATTAGTTTTTTTTTAAATTAGTCGGAAATTCAACTTGAAAAATTTATTACAAAAAAAGTATCAATTTAAATCTTTTTTTTTCTTCTGATTTACAAAACCGATTAAACACTGGTTATTTCTCAATATTAAAACAATAATTATCGGTCCAAATTTGAAAAAGCGAGACGGAAAACGATTTTTTTTCAATATTTTTTGGGATCGCTTTCCACTAAAATGCCTTAAAAACAAAAAAAAACGTTATGAAACTTGGCTTGCAGATTATTTTAAAAACTTAACTGTTTTCTTAGCTCGCCAAAAACGCATAACAAGTAGAAAATTATTTAAAAAAAACCTGAAAAAATTATCATCACAAAGGAAGCGGGCGGAAACAAAAGTCACAATTGCAACTTCAAAAATTAAAATTAAAAAACATACCAAATTTAAATCATACATTTTTTATTTGCTTTTGTACAAGATGAATTTGTTATTCCTATGCAAAATTAAAAAAAAAAAATCTGTACACGTTTGAGAATGCGAGACCGAAAACTAAAAAATACATGTTTTTTTATCAAACTCCAACATAAATTACACGAAAACAGAAAAAATTACCAATACATTTGGCGTGCAGATTACACATAAAACATTGAAATTTTTCCAGCTTTCTAACGAGCTATTAAAACTAACTGTTATACTCGTAAACACAAATAACAACATTAACTTATGGAAAAAGTAAGCGATTTTTAGTTTTATTTTAAGTTAGTCAGACTAATTTCAGTCAGCCAAATGTATTGGTAAATTTTTCTGTTTTCGTGTAATTTATGTTGGAGTTTGATAAAAAAACATGTATTTTTTAGTTTTCGGCCTCGCATTCTCAAACGTGTACAGATAATTATTTTTTAATATTGCATAAGAAAAACAAGTTCATCTTGTACAAAAGCAAATAAAAAAGTTGATTTAAATTCGGTATGTTTTTTATTTTTTATTTTTGAAGTGGCATTTGTGACTTTAGTTTCCGCCCGCTTCCTTTGTGATGATTTTTTTCAGTTTTTTTTCAAATAATTTCCTATTTGTTATGCATTTTTGGAGAGCTAAGAAAACAGTTAAGTTTTTAAAATAATCTGCAAGCCAAGTTTCATAACGTTTTTTTTTGTTTTTAAGGCATTTTAGTGGAAAGTGACAGCAAAAAATATTGAAAAAATTTCGTATCCGGTCTCGCTTTTTTAAATTTGGGCCGATAATTATTGTTTTAATATTGAAAAATAACCAGTGTTTAATCGTTTTTGTAAATCAGAAGAAAAAAAAAGATTTAAATTGATACTTTTTTTGTAATAAATTTTTCAAGTTGAATTTCCGACTAATTTTAAAAAAAACTAAAAATCGCGATAACTCAAAAATGGTTCTCTTTTGCATAATGCATATGGGGGTCAAAATTATCGCAAATAGTCACCCCTATCACCTCCTAACGGGAATAGGTCGACTTACCAATAACCCTGTAGAGTAACAATGGGAAACTCCTTAATGTACTTACATGTTTATTTTAATTAAAACAATGAAAAAATAGTACACACTTGTTTTCTAACAAAAAATAAATTACAAGCAATGTACACTGTGCATTAAGTATAAATAACTCTATGTTTTGCCCATGTACCAATGTATGCCTTGTGCCAAGTAATAACGATACTGATTATGATACTTACACATAGCTCCAATACGTTGATGGTAGTTACAATCTACGAAGTTAAATTGCAGCGTTACGTTAGTTAGGTTCGACTTAATTATACCTGCAAAGAATTATTTATATACAGGGCCCGTAATTTTCATGCCGTTGACGCAAACATGACGTCACGCTTCATAGAGCATGATTCCAAATGGTTTTATTGTAATTATTAACCATTTGTCGTCAATCATTTAATCTTGTACAAATGAGTTTAATCTATTGACGCGTATAAAAAAAAAACTGCTTTATACCTAACACGTAAATAAAACTATTTGATTGAGAAGTACTGTGGCTAAAATCATCAAGTAACATTATCATTTAACAAAATAGTTTTTATGTTGTACATTCATAAAAGAAAATTGTCTCAATTTGTAATTTTTAGTAATAAGTGGTGAAAAAAAATATGATGCTGCCGTGATCCGTATTTTGATTGGGATTAAGCTGTATTTAACTAATATTACTTTGTCGTTTCTTATTATTTATTTTTTGTACCTGTTAATACAGAACTAAACACCTGCCAAATGAAAGCAGAGCACCCTGTATGTAAAATTACGTCATTTTGACGTCATCGGCATCTAAATTACGACCCCTGCTTATATAACATATCGTAAGTTAAAGCAGAAGCCCTCATGCGGGTAACACACTGTATAACCTTAACTCCCATGATTCCTTAAGATTACTATTTAAAGAAATTAGTATCTTGACAGTAGCGTCACAATTTATTTATGACAATATTATTGATGTCATTAAAAATCAAGACTCCTTTGTTAAGAATTGTGATATACATAATTTGAATACAAGAAATAAAAATAAAATTGCTATTAAACAATTTTTATTAAATGTAAAGTTTATAAATAATTTGTAGGTCAATGCATTAATTTCTATAATAAATTACCTGACGCAGTTTAAAATTTACTATTTCCAGTACTTAAAACTGACTTGAAAAGGTCGTTGATGTCTAATACTTACTATAGGGTCGAGGACTATCTAACAAATAAAAATGCTTGGCCTTAACTAAACTCAACACCTAAATAACTTAATAATAAATTAGTCTTTTTTTGTTGTTGTAAACATTGTATATTGTCTAGGGGACACGTTTTCTGTAGGAGAATGTATCGAAACTTTGTATGTGGTTGTCTTGCACTGTCATAGGTAAGTACATTTTTATATATCTTTTTATTTTATTAGTACTAACTGTGGTACTAATCAGTCCCTATCAAAATTCTGACTTTTGACACATTCTCCTTGCTCAATCTCCGTTTGAATATTATTATTTTTTATTTTATGTTACATTAATTGTTTTATACAGGGTGTTTTTTTATCAGTGCACAAATTTTAACATAATTATTATTTTGTATCATTAATATAATCTATTACGACGGTAAAACGAGTTTTTTTTTTTTTTTGCAAATTATCTCTCTTACCTTCTCGTGTGGACACAAAGTCACACTAGAAAATCACTTTTTACAAACCTCAACAATAAAAACCTTTTTACAATTAAACTAGTTTTTTTCGAATATCGAAACTTCAGCTGACAGAGTCATGTCACTACAATTTTTGCAGTAGAGACTATTTTCAACTGGGATAAAATCTCTCGCGATGTCTTACGAATATTCTAATGTTGAGTATTACGAAATGGTCCGTATGCACATTCTGAGCGGTGAAAGTTTAAGAGAGGCTCAGAGGATGTACCGAGACGAAAGTTTACCACGACTTCATAGCCAAGGATACGTAAATCCACCAGTACCAAACATGCGAACAATTTTGGCCGTCAATAGTAGACTATTGGCATTTGGCGTTAGAAGTTGAAGATGAAATCTTCTAATTTGACAACATCGATATTCGAACATGACCCGAGGGCCAGTACGTATGAAGCGGCACGTCGTTTCGGTGTCAGCCAGTACGCAGTGTGAAAGTTGCTGCATTCTCTAACGGTCTCCACCCTTATCATTTTCAACCAGTACAACAACTTCATGAACCGAGCCCAGCCGCTCGTTGAGGGTTTTGTGAATGCCTTCTTAGTCATCCCGATGCCAACATTTTATGGACTCGTGAAGCAGTGTTCACCCGTGTTGGGATTTACAATGTACATAACGAACATTGGTGGTCATACAGTAATCCACATAAAGTTAAAGAAAATCACCACCAAGTAAGGTTTAATGCCAACGTGTGGTCGGGCATTACTCGTATTGGGAATAAAATATTAGGACCCTATTTTATCGAAGACCGTTTGACCGGAGGAACCTACCTGGATATGTTGCATGGTGTAGTGAGCGAGTTAATGGAAGATGTTCCGATAGCCTATCTACGAGATTATTACTACCAGCATGACGGTGCTCCACCCCACTACGCAACAACAGTACTTAAATAACGAATACGGAGACAACTGGATAGGGAGTAGAGCACCTCAGGTGCCATTGTCAGCCAGAAGCCCGGACCTCACGATGTGTGACTTTTTCTTGTGGGGTGAAGTCAAACGGCACGTGTACGTCGAAGAAGCCCATAGTCTCGACTAAGACTGAAATAATATCAGCATTCGATGGTATATATTAAAAACTAAATTCATTTTTAGACAGACTAAAGAGCAACTTGCTAAAACGTGCACGGCATTGTATAGAAAATAACGGAGGTCATTTTGAGCATTTGTTAAAGTACGATTAGTTTCGTATTCGTAATTTTTAAATAAATTTTAATAACTTCGCTGTTGAGTGTGGTTCTTATTTTAAATAAATTATAAACATAACATAAATTATGTACCTACATATCGCCCACACTATTCACTGACTACTAGTGAAGCTTATTATCAGGAGATAAGGTTACAACTGTTACAAGTGAACAATTAACTGTGTTTGCATTTTCTTGTAGTGAACAACTGAATATTCAGTCGAACACGTGTGAACGAAGTCTTCTAAAGTGATAGTTTACTTAATGATGACCATCTTCGGTAGAACAAGGGCATAATGTACCATATAACCTAAAGGGCAATTGTGCCCTTGTCCTACCGAAGGTGCGATGTGTTGTCAAGCTCATCATGCTGTAGGTATACGATACACTGTAGGTATTTTAGCTATTCAGCTTATTAGACAACGAGCCCCTCTCCTACTGACATTCTAAATTTGAAATTTAATTTTTTAACTTACCTGACAACACTCGCCTCTCCTCGCACCCCTGCATTAGAGGGTCCATGAATATCGTTAAGTTAGTGGAATCATTGAATCGGCAATATCTCTAAAAATATATCTAATATTTTTTAAGCTCGAGTAAAAATATCACAACATGTGTTATTGATTAACAATAGCAAAGCAAATATTAAAATTTGTGCACCTATTAAAAAATTACCCTTATATAATACCTTATAATATACATACCTTACACATATATACAGGGTGTCCCAGAAACCGACGTCAACCCGTTAAGGGCTGATAGGCCTACTAATTAACTCCCAGAATATCACATTTTAGGTTTTGTAAAAATCCCTTAGTTTTCGAGATATTGTCATATTTGTAAAAATCGCGTATTTTCTCCCTCAGTTTAGTTTTTTGTATGCTACAGCCTCAAATGACCGAATTTAGTAAATATAATAACTGATAAATATTGCTGAAAACATAGGCTTTTAAACGTGATATTATTTTATTTTAATATTTAATCTAGCTTGGATGTAAAACGACTTAAGAGACAGTTTTCAGATATTTTACTGTTTCATCCCGTAACTTTGGTCCTCCACGGTATAAAAAAAAAAACTATGCTTTAATGGCACTAGTCATTAAAATTATGTCTAGCTAATATCGTTTTTAAAAAGGTATATCACTTACTTACATACATTATAACACTTTGATGCTTAAATCGTAATTTAGACAGGAAAGTCAAAAAATACGTACTTAAACTCCTTTTGCTACAAAGAGAGTTTCGCTTGTAATTTGTAATTTGCAGCTTCGCGACATTAAAAATTCGAGCTCCAGAGCTTATTTATCCCTTATCCCTTAGTAATAATTAATTAAACCACTATTTTACTAATAAACCAAAAAAGAGACATACAAACTAAAATTACGAACATAAAATTATTAAAAATAAGCAAAAAACCCGACTGCAATAAAAATAATAATCATTAAGGGGTTCCAGGCGGAGACCAGCTTTGAGTCCAGATGTTTTTTTTTCAATAAATAGGTTTTGAAATTCATAGCTTGTCCCCGCCTGCAATACCTATTCCAATATTCAAGTTAATTTTAAATTTATATCAATATCATTAAGTACATTACTCTTACAATTTTCTATAAATTATATAGCTTGTTTTTAGCTTTTCAGTTGATTTTTAGGGTTCCGTACAATAAAATTAAAAACGGTGCCCTTATAAGATCACTCTAGCGTACGTCTATCCGTCTGTCTGTCACAGCGAATTTGCTCCGAAACTACTGGACCGATTGAGTTGAAACACATGTCACACTTGGTACACATGTATTGATGACCCAAACACAGACGCGCAAAGAAATTTTTTTTTTTAATAACGATCAGTTTCGGAGGACAAACTAGGAAATAAACAAAAAAATGCAAACTTTACTGTGTCATAAATCAAAAATGAAAGGGCTCATTATGAGGATCTCATTTTTTTTTCTTATAATTGTATAATAAATACTTTTGATTTTATTCATGAAAGAAGACGAAAATTGACCATTACCTCCCCCTGATCTCCGAAACTAATGAGACTAAAATTTTGAAAATAAATCAAAATTTAGTTCATTGCTTGTAAATTACAGGAAAACCTATAAGAATTTTATCAATTGAAAATAAAGTGGTAAACTCAATTTAATACGTTCACTTACGGAAAATAACTGACTAAAGCACTATTTCCACCAACCGACCCGCAACGGATCGGAACGGAAAGAATTGTATGGTCTTTAAACGATTTAAAATATTGTTCACAGTATTTAAAGTCTATTATTACCAAGCCGCGCACAGAAACTTGATCGCGAGCGTCTTCCGCGATACGCGTTCGTACCTAGCCGTAAGTATGTTGCGACACGCGAACGGCTCCGTACGCTTGTGATCGGCCCCGTTCGCTTGTCGTCGTGTGCGATCAAACAATTGTACGGAACCCTCTCCACGCGAGTTCAACGCGCGCTTGGCCGGTTTATTTTTATTGCCGTCGGGTTTTTTTTTATGATTCGAGTCAGTTACACGTGTAGCGTCGAAGATTAATCTCAAGGTTTACATTTGCATTTCAGGGTACACACTGGGAGCACATTAACAATCCACAACCCTTAATGGCGATTAGCACAAGTTGCGGCATAGTCTGGGCAGTGGGCCGGAAAGGAGAACTCTATTTCAGGGAAGGCATTTCCAGTGATAACGCTTCAGGTACCAACTGGAAACTGATAGAGGCACCCAAAGGAATTGGATTTAGTCATAAGACGAACGTGACTGCGAAATCTGTTTCGTTGACTAAAGGTGCTGCCTGGGTGGTTCTCACTAACGGGGTTGCTGTGGTGAGAACCGACGTAACTAAGGCCAAACAGGATGGAAAACAATGGAAATATTTAACAGGTATTTTAGTTGTATTTTGTGTGTTGACAGTATAATTAATGTTAACTAGTCGGGTCATAAGTTCTGTTACTAAGTTTGAGTGAAATAATCCTACTAATATTATAAATGCGAAAGTTTGTGTGTGTGTTTGTTACTCCTTCACGCTGTATCGGACGGATTTGGATGAAATTTGGAATGGAGATAACTTATACACTGGATTAACACATGGGCTTTTTATCCCGGAAAATTTAAAAGTTCCCGAAGGAACAACGAAATTCAAATCTACGCGGATGAATTCGCGGGCAGAAGCTAAAGATTAGCAGTCCTAACTAAAGATTATTTTTTATTTCAATTCGTAGAAAAATTAATAGCTCAATCAATGTACATTTCGAAGAACAAATAATCCTTCAATGTAGTCGCCGTAAGTTCCGAGACGATCTTTTAACATTCACAGCCGGCACCGATATAATTACGCTAGACTTTTCAATAAATTTAAATTTTTGAAAACGCTTAGAAGTTAGTCATTGTTTACGAAGGAACTTTTTTTGTTTACTATTGTTAAATTTCCTATCTCTGTGAATGTTTAGAGACCAACATTATATTTCTCAACAAGACTCAATTCCAGCTTATGAAGCAAGATATTTGGTGTATTTTGGTATTGCTGCCAATTGATGTAAAATCGTAAAGTCGATTTAATGAGACATCAAGATTGTCCGGTGTACAAGCAGATCTTTAGTTGCTTGAAATACGTTTGTATCAGAATTTAAAGCTAAAAGTCTGTTAAATATGTCACGCAAATTTGAACTCTCTACAAAAACTCTTACAAAAGTTGTAGCCGTTATCAGTATCATCATCGTGCGTTATTTGACCTAATTTTCTAGTCCCAAATGGGAATACTCGTACTTCAAGCTCGTATATCAAATAATTGCAATAGTTTAGAATACATTTTTTTTATTTTTTTATATCTAAGTTTTTAACATACAGGTTTATGAAAAACGCCTTTAATTTATTTTTTAAATTGTAATAAATCTCAGTAACAGAACTTATGACCCGACTAGGTACATCAAATCTGAATATGATATTTCTACTGAATTAGTTACTAAAAATATTCTAAATTCATTTTATAAGACAATGTAGTAGATGTAAACTTGTCAATAATGCTTTATTAATATATTTTAGTTCCATTTACGGACTACAAGAGCATGAATACGGTAAAAGCTTTTTCACTGCATCGATTTGTAATGCAATACTTTGGTAGGTATCCCGAAATTTGTATCGTAAAATCTTTTAAACGTAGCTTTATTACAATATTTTTAATCAAAATAAACCAATAATTTAAACATATTCCGGAGCACTAGTCGTTAACATTATATTATTATATCATTAAAATTCAAATGACAAGTCTAACCAAAAAGCAAGCTTTATGAACGCGCTTGTTTTAATTAAGCTACGTTTCGAAGATGAATGAGTGGTGCATAACATAAAACGCATCCGAATAGGTATTGAACGTCGGGTTGTGGTTGCACTGTTGTAGATAGCGAGATGGCATTGAAGCAGGTGTCGTGCGGGGAGCGCGACGTGTGGGCGGTGAGCGCGGACGGCGCGGCGCACCGGCGGCTGGGCGCGGGGCCCGGCAGCCCCGCCGGCATCGCCTGGCAGCCCGCGCTCTCCGGCGGGGGCGCGCTGCACGTCTCGGCTAGGGGACGACCCCTGTAACCTGTAACCCATTCCACGAGTCAAATCCTAATTTATATGGATTAAGCGTACGTGGCGCTATTATATCACTTTTGTTTGAGTGTTTTTTCGACGATCAACTCGACCGGCAATCACAATTTGGCCGGTGCTCCCGTAATATTGCGGTGTCCACTGAGATCACCTGGCCCTCAAGTATCTAGTCATTTTATTATTTAGGTAGTTCTACTAGCGTTTCTACCCCTTTCACTTTATTGGTCGCATTATTAACACTTTCATTGCTAACCCGCTAGGCGAGTCCATTTTATACAAAAATGAGATCTCAACGAAAGTGTTAATAATGCAAGCAGTAAAGTCCAGGGTTGAAACGCTAGTAGAACTACCTAAATAATAAAATGTGTAGGTACTTGAGGGCCAGGTGATCTCAGTGGACTCGGCAATATTACGGGAGCACAGGCCAAATTGTGATTGCCGGTCGAGTTGATCGTCGAAAGAACAGTTAAACAAAAATGATATAATTGCGCCCATTCAGTGTGCATTATCCAATTTCGGTTGTTTAGAAGAATGCCTGGACTCCTTGAAAATAACCAATGGTAATCCGAACCGGTGACGTTACCAGCTGATCTCAGTGGATGTACCCGTAAACAATGGTGCGGTAGATCCACCAGTCAAGTGAGGCTCGTCAGTGATTTCGTTTACTTGTGTTTCTCGGAACACTAGCATCCCTGAGGATCTCATTAACACGTTCACGGCCAAATTCGCGCCGCTCACTTCCAATTGTATTGCGCATATTATGCCTATCTATGTCGATGGTTTGCTAAACGACGTCTATGTTGGGTCGAAACACCCAGTTCGCGCCATCTAAAATATGTGTTATTGACACTCAGTGATCGTAAAATAAAATTGATTGTGTAATAATCGGTATGGTGTCGACAATAGACCTGCTTAGGGTCTCCCGGCTTCGATCGACGCGGAATCGTTTCGGTCAGAAAAACTGTGATAAATAACGTGTAGCTGTAACATGTTATTGCAATAAATAAATTAACAATAAAAAACAAAAGCTTATCCGATTTCGCGTCAATAGTCCCTAAGCGCCTGTATTTGTACATTCTTGTTGACTTTGCAACGTCGACGTCGTGTAATATGCGTTTGAGTAAAACACGAAAATTTCTTTGTGGCAAATGTATCAACTGTTAATGGTTATAATTTTGCCATATTTTATAAAAAAAATAACGATATTTAACGGAACACATTATAATACCTGAGTAGATAAGTGCTATCTGAAATGAACGGCGGACAACAAAAACGTGCTTTATCTAGGCTGGTCTAATTACCATCCAGTGCACATCCATAATTATGTACTAGGCTTTTATCATTGAGAAAAAATTGCACGCCTTTAACCAAAAATACGACTTACAGAATATTTTTGTATAGGGAGCAAATTATAAATGTTACGAAGGCTACAATATTGTCTATGCCTTCAAATAAATGACAACTTGTTTACTTCTTTCCAATTATATTAGGATAGCTTTTAAGTAAAACAACCTAACAAAATTAATTTCATAGTATGCTATCTACATAATATGTGTGTATTAGATCTCTGTAAAATATTATTTTATGCGTGTTTTGATGTTAGTAGAAAAATAACGTTCCATGTTTTATGTTAAGATAGCTCAAATGTTCTAATTCCTACTTAAAAGTATTATGTTGCTTGTATTATTTTAGTTTAAGTTATATCGATTTTTAAGTTTAGCGGTTGACTAGTGATAAATATTGGGAAACAGTGTTTTCGTTGTGTTCGAGCATCTTTGTGAGTCACACCAAATACCTGCTTGCAGTTCAGCGGGCGGCCGGCTAAGACTAAAAAAAAGGTGATTTCATGTCATGAGTTTTTTTTGTAGCTAAACTTATATACACCGTAGTTATAATAGATTATACACATGGATTATCTGACTGAACCCACCTGCGCATTAACGGCGTCAGGTCTATTTTAGTCCTATTAAATAAGAACAACTTGTATGCCTTTAACTATTGACTTCATGACAAACAACTTTTGTTCTAACTAAATCACGTGATAGGGATCAAGAAATCTATTTGTAAAGGTGTCGTCTTCGGGGAAACTTTGTTAAGACCAATCAATGCTTGGTCTGCCAGGTGCTTTTCTTTACGATTGATATTTGGAACCAAAGACTTTATCTTTATTTTTTTAAATAAAATATAATTATTTTTTTTATATTCCTGGTTACAATTTTAAGATTAGATAACTTATTTATTTAGATTACTGAACCTTTATTAGTAATAAGTAAATCTAATTTACTTATTACTAATAAAGGTTTAGTAATCAGGCATTGTAGGGAATCGATATTGTTTTAAATCCGGCCGCCGTATCAAGCCAGGCATGCGATAGGGCCCGAATATGTTACCTTATCTAAAGCTGTATTAAACTGAGGCCCTACTTTGAAAATCGAAGTTACGTTAGCTCATCGTTTTCTCTCTATGTAATCTAATCTCGAATGAAGAGTGACGGGGATGGAGCTAAAGTAACTTCGAACTTCGATTTTCAAAGTAGGGCCTCTCATATTAGAATGGACTTGGTACGTATAAGTTTGATATTAGAATTTAAAAAAGTTACTCCTCTATATTGTAACGCATTTTAACTTATTGATCGCCGCAGTTCATGCCGCGGACGCCAAACTGTCAGTGAAATGGTTGCATCCGACCGCGATCAAAATGATAAAACTGTATAACTCGGACAACCAATGAGGCTATTTAGAATATGTCCGACCAATCTCGTCGTATCGCACACCGGATATTTATTTTTAATTACCTATTTTACAATCTTAATTTATGATAATGTGCAAATGTAAACCTCAAATTATATTCTAGTCATTAAGAATGCAGTTTTATAAAACCCTTATTGAAGAAAAATATAAGCTTGAGCTGAGCAAATTAATAATATAGAATCTTATATCGCTTTTATTAAAATGGTCTCCAGCAGTGTAAATATTTTACGTCAACGTCAAAATTAAAGTATCACTTTTTTTACGGTAGTAATCTGTTTAAATTAAGCAAACTACTAATGGTTTGTTTTGCGTTTGCATTCACAGGAGTGGTTTTTAGTGTAAGAAACACTGCAGGAGACCTAAACCCCTTATCGAAATTTGTTACCCAAACATTCTGCAAAATGCAAGTACAATTTTTCAGGTTATAAAAAAACTTAAGCTATTAGTAATTAAATATAAAACCAAAATACAGACGAATTAAGAACCTCCTCCTTTTTTTGAAGTCGTTGGTTAAAAATAGCAACCTATTGGACTGATTTGTTTTTTATTATTATAGACCTTATACCTTACTAAAGAACAGCTACCTATTCTGACTCGAGTCAATTTGAATAGAAGTTTGGTTAGGTTCATGGCCTAGTTTAGCTATTGATAATTAAGTTCCGTAAAGGCACTCTTGTACGCCGCTTCGATCGTACGTTTCAAACTCTATGACGATATATATTCAGAGAATTTAGTTTGAGCCATCGAAATATAATAAGTATGGAAGAGTAACACCGAACAAACTTGACGTTGAAATACGTCCCATTTCCTCTACGCTTGAAACGTTTGAGTAGACGCCATTAGTGTAGAGGTTGTATATATTTTCACCCATAAGAAAACTTTGATTAGTTAAACTGCTATGACAAGAGATTTGATTGGTCTATATTTTTTCTCGTTATGGCTACTCAAACACGCTATAAAATGACACATCTGACATTTTGCTGAACTTGGATGGTTTAATGCAGAAGTGATCCGTAATTTAAATAAGTTAAGGTGTATACTTTATTTATACAGCAATAAATAATGTTTTAGTAAATATTTATTCTTAAAAATATAATATTTATTAGGCAATAAATAACGATACTATATACGGATATAATATAATAGTACATTATTATAATAGGTAAATCAAGATTTTTTAAGATGAGGCAATGCGGTATTTGATCGTACCTAATTTAAATAAAACAAGTTGCAGTACCTAAGTATTACCTACTAAGGGTTGTCGCAGACATAACCGCTCGGCAACGGATCGGCATCGCCTCGCCTCATTCATACAAGGCGAGGCGATGCCGTTACGGTGCTGATTAGTCTGCGTTGCAGTAGGGAGTTACTGTACGGTACTGTGCAATTTGGAACCGCTGAGCATTTCAAAAAATGTCTCCCAGTTTTTGAAACTAAAAAGTCAGTTTATTCAAAATGGATACTGCATAATTATCCTACAATGTTTGCAGGGAAGCCACGTTTCATCGCGTTTTTCTAAACGAACTGCAGCTATCCAAGCAAAACGTTTTTCTTCATTTCTAGGAAAACTAAAAAAAACATTAATCTTTAATATTATAATTATTTCAGAACTTATATTGCATAACATCGGCCATGTCCATTTTGTAAGGAAATTATTTAATTGTAATTACTAACTAATGGAATGAAATTACATCCTTTTTAGGGTCCGTGCGACTCCTACACCAATTTACGATGCACGTCGGCATCGTTGTTGCTATAGTTTATCTTATTTATCAGTTATTTATAATTATTTTACAAAACTGTAATGACAACCGTTTGACACAATAACTCAAAGCCTACTGGAAGCCGGTTGAGCACCAAGTATTAGCTCCGCCCATTTTAGCACTAAGTATGTGGAACACTTTTTGAGTGACAGTTATCCTTCTATACTTATTATATTTCGATGGTTTGAGCGAAATAAATAAGTAAACTTGATTACTGTGTCTCACTTGCACTCTTCATTAAATTAAAATGAATTTTATCCTCATGGTAGAAAATTGAAAATAAAGAATAAATGACCAATTAAAAACTGGGCAAGAGCATCTTGCTTGGACCATGCTCAGCGTAGGGTTTCGATCCGAAGCCGTCACTACAAACAAAAAAATATCTTTGGGACATTTTAGTTATTTTATCCTTTTGGGTTATTTTGCTATTATGTAGTCTCACTTCTCAATTAATAAAAAACTCGACGCAAGTAACGCCACGGGAAAGTCATTGTGCATGTTTAAAATACTTTTGCATTTACCTGCCTCAATTTTAGGCCCGAGTAAATGATCCGGCTCTTAGACTGTTTAACTTAGATATTCAATTTAACGTTTTTAAATGAATCAAAATGCCTTAAACACGTATTGCGTAATTAAAAAAAAAACATAACTCGGTTTATCGCGAATACCCATCAGCCAGGCTGCCTCTTTGTATTTAAATATCATTATTCATGAATGAAGTACTGTACAAGTGACCACGGTGCCTAGAACTACTCAAAAATGCTTAACAACTTTCCTACTATGATTGGTTCTTGAGAAACAAGCAACAAGTGTTTATATCTAATGAAAATCTTATCAAGGACAGTGCTGTCCAAATAAGTAATAGAAAATTCGTTCATACTCATTATTCAACATAGTTTTGTTTGTTTGAAGCAACGGTATCGTAACCCTACACTGAGCAAGGTGCGACATGTTCTTGGCCTTTTTTTTATATTGTCTTCGATATAGTGTTAATGTTGAAAATTCCCTCAAAAAATCCTTGTTTAGCAAGCCATTTGCTCACATGGGCTTAAAAATTCCAGTTTTTTCACTACGGGTACAATCAACGGCGATGTATGCCGAAAGGAGTGCCTTAAGCGCATTCTGCCTTTGTATAGGAAACGTCAACGATCCCCAATACTTTAATTAGCCAGATTTAGATTCTACTGATTATGCTTAAGACACTTTAAAGTTCCTTGATAAGGAAAACATCGATTATGTTCCGAAAAGCATGATTCCACCAAATTTCCCAAAACATCGCCTGATTGAAAGATATTGGGTAAACATTAAGATACTGCTCAAGAACGGTGCAGTACCCGACAGTGAAGCTGAGTTCAAAAATATATGGAACGCGGCCGCTCGTCAGTTCACTAACACTTCAATTCGTAGGTACGCTGATGGCAGGTGTTCGAAAAAAGTTGAGCAATTTTCTCAATCTTATGTTTTCCTTAAAATTTTATATGGTATTTTATTTATTTAATATTTGCGTTCGGATTTATTTTTGTTTGTTTGAAATACTGTGAGAAATCCACGATTTATTTTTATTTATCGATGGCTACTTTATTTCGTAAACAAGCCTTACACTCGAAAAACATAACAGTCAGGTTAAAAGCCAAGTTACTACAAGTGCTGTTTGATAAGTACCTGCGTGGTTCCACTTCTTAAAAACATCTTAGGAACCCAAAGGTTAATCCTGCCAAAGGAAATCTTATGTTCAGAAAAAGCCGTATTTGACATTTTTATGTCGTGTAGAAACGCAACTACAAAGAAAATATGGCCTCATTCGTAACGGATTCGCCAAATTCAAAACGCTGGCACCTAGCTGTAAAGGTTTTCTCTAGTTTTATTTTATTAGCATTGGCATTACTACTGTCACAAAATTATGTAATGATTGTCTTTTACTGTGTAATTTGCTGATAAAACAAAAAAAAAAAACATGAAACATAAGGAACTGCTATGAAAGACAAAAAAGAAGCGGGGGTACCGAAAACATCAGAATAATTAAGACTCACCATTAGAACTAGGTCTCGAAAGATGTACGATTTTCTGGGTACAGATAATTTTCATTTGATTTGATTGACGAAACCTATGTGAAGACGGATTTTTCAACACTTCCAGGTGAGCAGTTGTGTACTATAGCTGATGGAGAAATGCTTCCAGATTCGGAAACCAACATAGGAATGGAGAAGTTTGGCAGGCAATTTGCCCATGCGGTTAGCATAGCAGTACATATGTTACAACTGGCACAAGAAATATTTAATATCATTCATTCAAAAACACAATACTTCGGCCTTATTATGGCCTGATCTGGCTACAGCCCACTATGCGACGGATACCCTAAACTTTCTCAAACAAAATGATGTCCAGATAGCACTAAATCCGCCGAATATTCCACAGTGCCGCCCTATCGAAAGATATTGGGCTCTGGTCAAAGGTATCTTGCGTAAGACAGGTAAGGCTGGAAGCAACCAACAAAACTTCCTGAGAAAGTGTAACGCAGCGAGCAGGAAAGTGGCTAATGACACTGTCGCACGGCTGATGGAGGGCATTCGACAAAAATCGCGGCTAGAATGGGAGAAAAAGTAGAATTATAATAACAGTGCCTTACACTGATAATTTTATAATGTCTTTTTAATATAAAATCATATATTTTGGTCAGTTAAACCACTTACCTAACAGTTACAGCTTATTCGTTACGATTCAGGCCTTATAAGACTACTGGGGATGGTCCTTAGGGTCCGCTCAGACATGCGCGCGAATTCGCAGTATCGGGCATCAGCTTGTAGTATATGTATACAAGTCTCAGAGATTCTCTCTCGAGTGTGTTGTGTAATGTAATGTGTCATTATCATTTTTCTTACGCGTAGGTACTTAGCTAGCATACCATTAACTACAATTATAGAACATCGGTATGCGGTGATGGATTACAATCAGTACTATTCATATATTTTTCATTCATAATTGCGTTGGTCGCGATCGACGTGATAACCAAAATCAAATTTATTACATATCTTGTACGATGTAGGTTCGGAGGTATACCTATGACGAGTTAGAGACAGTTTTCCTTTTTAACATTTTAATGTCTTAAGTAGCTAACATTTTTGAGAACCAAAACAATTCTTAGCTAGAACAGTACATATAGGTAATTTACTCAAGGTGGCTTTGGTTGTAGTAGAGTCAATAAATTATTTCTCATATTTATGCTGACAATATCTGTAGGTACCCTTACCATGAGTTACAATTACCGTACTCGCTAGCGAGTCGAACACTCTGTCCTTCGCAGACCTCGCAGTATTCTTATAGAGTGCGAGGGACAGAGCATTCGAGTCGCTAGCGAGTACGGTAATTGTAACTCATGGTAAGGGTACAGAGGTTAAAATATTTTAGCAAACAGCGATCTAAAGTACAGGAAAGTACAGCATGTAAACCTATATACAGGATGTAACATTTAAATCGGTCGGTATGGGAAAGTCTGAAACTATAACACACGGGACATAAAGTATCACCGAGTTAATACTATAGCAATGAGTAGATATGACCCCGACTCGGTCCTCTTAGAAGCCGTTTTCGCTATTCTTTTAGAAACAATCTTTTTTCGGGGATATAAGATCCATAATCTTTTCTTAGGAGCCATGCCATCGATTTTAGTAACAAGAAAAACTGCATTTACATGCTGTATATGTATACTAAATAAAACGAACACTATTACTATTTGATATCGATTGTGTAGGTCTTAAGCAGTAAACAAAACATTTTATTAATTTTAGACATGTTTCATAGTAACATTTACTGCTTAAGACCTACACAATCGATATCTAAATATAATAGAATACATAACACATGTAGTTTTATTTTTCAAAACCTTCGGGTTGGATTCCAGAGCCGAGTACAAGTTTTTTTTAAATGAATGAATGCAGTTTTCGTTGTTAGTAAAATCAATGACATGGTTCCTAAGAACATCTCAGATCTTCGAAGGTCTTATAGTTTCTCACCTGACCGATGTTACACCCTGTATATAACGTATTTGTGGTGCTTGATGATGAATGGACTTAATATTTTTTGTTACCGAGTGAAAATTCATTATTTATTCGAAGGGTATGTACACCGGGAACTTTGATGTCAGGAGATGATGCGATACATATGGCGAAACTTTACACTATTGTCTTCAGTATGCATGGCGATAACCATATCGTCTTAGGTGTCACTGGCGTCTTAACGATGTTATGTTTTATATCGACATTAGTGTTAAGCGTCTAGATCTAGAGCAGTGAAACAAGGCCTTTATACTAGTTTGGTTAAGCCCGTCTGGCTTGTTTATTCTAATCGTACTAATCCTATTGTTGACGCGTATTATCTCTTATTCACTTCAAGTGTCATGTCAACAGCGGGCATAGTTATGTAGCAGCAAGATGGGCTAAACCAAAAGCGATCGAAGGTGAGGGGGATTGGGATTATATGTACTTAAACAGCAAACTACTTAACACGTCCTGTGATCCTGTCCACAAGCGAGGCAGGCGACAACGACATTGAAAGGGAACTTTGTGTCCGATGCACACAAGGCCGATTCAAAATTCAAAGTATTTATTCAGTAAATGTATTAGTATCGGAACTAACAATAGCCACTGAAAACCGCGCCTCCCCACCACCACTGACAACTAGGAGTTGGCACATACAGTGTATACTTAAAATGGACGTAAAGTAATGTAAAACGAGTAATTTTAAAGATAACAGTGCAAAAAAACACCTTAAATATTACTATAAATAAAAAATGTAAGGGGCTTCTAAACGGGCCATGTTTTGCTGCAATTTGTGGCCGGCAACTAGTGCTATCTTACTCTTACTTCGTATGTTAGAGCAAGATGCGTATAGTTGCCGGCCACACATTGCCGTGAAAATGTTGCTCGTTTAGAAGCCCCCTTACAATCGTATTGTGTACACATGTCATCAATTCATTGTATTTTATAGATAATTTGTTTGTTTAAATATTGTGTGTATTGTTTGTTTGTTTTGAGTTCGTTATAATTGCAAGATTGCGACGAGTAACTTCTCATCATACCTACTACACTCTTTTTCACCAAAGATGAGTCCTGTGACAGCCGTATTTCGTAATTTCTATCACTTACTATACTCACATTTAGTTTTAATTGATTTGTATTTAGTTTAGTTATAATTTGGTACTATAAAATAAATATTTATGTAATCTAATCCATTATAATGACTTCTTTAAAATTAATTAATTATTTAAGTTCCTGAACGGTGTCGCTAGGAGTGTATAGTTAACGAAATATAATTTGCCCTGATTCAACGTAGCGCGCAAATTATATTTCGTCAACTATACTAGTATATTTTTTATGTAAAGTTAAAGAAACAAGTGTAATAGGTCACACGCACTCCAAATAACAAAAGTTGTCTTTCCTGTGGTCAACAGTTAAAGGCTTGTGTACGTATATGTTTCATCTGATAGGCAGTAGACGTGACGCCGTTTATGCGGATCTGGGTTAAGCAAAATTACGCCTTAAAAACGTTAACTTCGGGTATGTCCACAGGAAAGACGCTAACCTAATCTGCGTATGACCCTAACACGTGTTTATATGAGCTGTCACAGGACTCATCTTAGGTAAAAGAGTGTAGTCACTCTTTCTATTAAACCTTGCAATATGTGTCTGCTGATGAATCTAGGTATTTTATACACATCATAAGTTAGATAAAGACGTCGCCGGCTGCAAATGCGGTATAAAATGGCGGCGGCATTGAGGCGCGGCCACATCTCGGACCTCGCCACGCCTTAAGATGTTTTCCCACTACACCGTACCACACCATGACCGTGCTATGAACGTATCAGGTCCAGAAGGTAATTAGTACTAAAATATTGGTCGGTGACGGAACGGGCATAGTCTCATACTTTTCAATACAAAGAATACTTTTTGTCTGACTCGTTCCTATTACGGTCATGGTATGATACGGTGTAGTGGGAAGACACCTTTAACCTCATCTCCACCGCGACTAAGCGCTTGCTATGCGAAACCGCTTAAGCGCCAGAACTTAGACTCCGTCTCGAGTTGAGTGTGTGGGCTTCCCTAAATCACGTAGAACAAGAAAAATACTTTTATCTGACATGCGCTGGTGGTTGGATGATATTGTCGAAACACTATATTGAGCAATTTGGCCGAGTTTGAGACGTGTTATGAATCATAACGAAACATCTACTCCAACATCCTTTTACTGCGTGACTTTAAATAAAAAAATTAACTAAATGGCTTGATCTTTAATATTTCTTTTGTCAAAATGAAATCAAGCTATCGTAATACGCTCTGCCATAACGCTATCCTTAGTCTTACAACATATAATCTAATTCGTATCTAATAAAGTGATTGTTGGGATCGTTTTGTATTCGCGGGTATCCGGCAACCAAAGCGTCTTGACCTCCAATGTACAAAGTGTTGTAGATCTTCCAGTAGACGTCGCGAACTTTTCTTGCAGGATGGAACAATCCCTGGAAACCATTGAATTTTAGATAAAATATCCATGATATTATTTTGCTTTGTCATAAATAAATTAAAAAGTATTCTAGCCTAAGCAACGAAGCCAAATCAGAGGTAAAAAGTCGTTTATAAGCAAATTTTGGCATAGTTATAGGGAATGCTGTTTTAAACCACATACTAAAAGTACTGATGGCTGGGGGTGGAGCTAACTTGGGGTGGGAAAGGTCCCCATTTTTAGTTTTTCGTAAATAACTAGTAAATGTTGGCCCATAGCAAAAAATGTTCCATTACATAATTAATCTGCATAAAATTCTCTACAAAAACGATTTTTTCCATTTTTACTCTGGGATCAATATTTAATGAGATATGGAGGGAAGAATGATTTCCGAAAGGCCATAGTCGTGTTTCCATTGTAAGTAGGCCCTTACATAAATGTGTGTGTGTTATGTGATGTATCATTTTAAATGTTTGTGGAGTTTTATGCAGTGTTTTTTTTTTAGTGTTATGTTTCTTTTGTTGTTTTTGCCATCTATCTCATACGGGTTCAGCTGAAAATCAGCGCTGCGGCTCCATGTCACAGCACCACGCTGAGCAGGCACACTGTTTCGGCTATTTTATTTTAATTAGTTAGGTTAAGTACTTTTATTTTATTTTCTCAAATGTATGTATGTACAATAATGTATTAGAACGTTTTTTGTTTTAAATACTAAAAAAAGGGACCTTTACACAAACCTGTTAGCTCCACCCACACCCATCAGTACTTTTAGTATGTGGTTCAAAACAGCATTCCCTACAACTATGCCAAAATTCGCAAGGAGTAAAAGTAATAAACGACTTCTATAGCCTGACCAGAAAAATAAAAAACCTCGCCATTATATGAACTGTAACTTCTATTGCGAATCAGGAAACAAATAAAAAAGGATTAGTGGCGCCCCCATTTTTCTTTTTCTTGTCAGGCTATACATTTGTCGCTAGCAAAAGCTAGAAGCTAGTATAACATATACCTGCAAAGCGTACTGCAGTATCTTGATGGGTCCGAGGGCCACGCGCATGCCCTCGACGGCGTCCATGAAGGCCTGCACGAGATGCGGCGACGTCTCGAAGATGTTCGGCCACACGTGGTTGAGCAGGTGCACCAGCGCGTCCTCGCACCCGAACCCGTACACCCCGAGGGCCATGTGCTTTATCGCCGCGCACGCTGTTTGCCTGTGCACTAAATCTCTGAAAAATGTAAACGACTAACAATTAGATGAACTGAAATATGTTTGACGGCCATATACTGAAACTTTATGTTTTACGATTTTACGGACCTGTCCATTAAAGCATCTTCGAGCAACGGGCAGACGGCGTAAATATAGTCTTTGCCCATTTCCCCGATATATTCAAACAAGAATGATAACGATTTCAATACACCGTTTTGAACGTTCAGTTCTGGAACTCTGTACTCGTTCATAAGAGCTGGCAATACTGTGAATGGCGAACACGTCTCGGCGACGATAGCGATGGCGACCGTCGTACATACTCTGAAATATAATGTTTTAATTAATTTCACGTTCATATTCGATGACGAGTTCGTTTAAAGATTTAAAATCTATTGATTTCCCGTTACCTGTTTTGTCGCTCTTGTACTTTTAAATTATTTAGTAGAGTAGCCAAAACGTCGTGTGGACCAATGGCTTTAGCAATATAACCGAATGTGTTGACGGTTGCTCGTCTGATTGCTTTCTTATGCGCCTTCAACAGTTCAAGCAGCTCAAAACATATCCTCATCCATTCTCTTGCAGACACAAACTCAGGTCCTCTGTCGGCGATCCGACCCACTAAATCAATACAATTTTCTTGTACTTTTTCATGTCTGAAAATAAATTACTATGTAGGATTAATGCCGTTAACATTAACTTCTTAACCCAATATTATGTGTAAAAAAGTAAGCTATGATACAATAAAAAAGCTACAATAATCATTTAAGTACCTATTTTTCAAAATCGGTGTCAGTCGAGGAAGTAGATCCTTGATCGGTGGTGTCATTTTGGTCATTCCAATAACGTTCACGATTGCCTTTAGAGCCCCAAGAATAGATCCAAGTACTTCAGGGTATTCCTCACCCAAATACTCGTACAGAACAACTCCAAGATGGCCCATTAATTTTTCCTATAAATACATAATATAAAGTCACATTACATCCATTGATTACTATTATTGATATCTACTTTGGATAACTATAAATACTAAATATCTAAATACATGCAAAACCTAAAGTTTAAATAAGACCGCATATGTAGCTAGTGTTCAAATGCGGAGCGGAAACGCCCAGGAAAGTGAAAGAAAACCCTTCAATGCAAACAACATAAATACCTCTTGGCACGTTTTCATGACGACGGCAATGCGAGAGATGAGATCGGCCGCCTGTTGACGCACTTTAGCAGACTTGTTGTTCATGCGCCACAGGATGATACCGCAGATCTGGGGTAGGTATGGCTTTACGCGTTTACCTAACTGGTTCACTATAGTGCCAAACCCGTTTAACATGACCACGTCCTGCGGGAATAGAGTACATTTTAGCTTTATGAAAATAAATTAAAACAAAGGTGTGTTATACTTTAAAATAACAAGTTCCACTTACTTCTGTCGTCTGTTCTTGGAAAGCATAGAGAATACCGTCAATGAGCGCTTCCTCGAGTTTCGAGTCAATATCTGCTGCTCCTAGATTGGCAAGAATCTTTTCAATGGATTCCATCACCATTTTTCTGTATTGCTCGTTATCATCCTTGAGATCGTCTACTATTCGGTTTATAATTTCAGAAGCTCCAACCTGTTGAAAGGAAATTAACGTTATTTTTTTGCATTGTCGGTGGACGGTTGTTAACGTTTAGGTTTAAAATATTAACTTACCTTGTTGGCAATTTCTACGGTAGTATCAACAAGCTGTCGGTAGTTGCGCCTATCGAGTGCCATACGATGGTTCCAGAAATGTTTGAAGAAGTGTGGCAAAATTTCATCCATAATGTACTGGGGTTCTACACCATCTGTGCCGCAACATTGTTTCACGACCTACAATGAGAAAAAATAGGTTTCAAGTTTATCTACCATAGTAACTCGGGTTTTTTCAAACCTTTTTAATAAGGATGCAACAAAATGATTATTCATAAGTTTATCTAGCCAAAGGAAATAACATTAACTTACCTTTAATACAATCTTTTTCATTTCTTCGTCAGGCGACTGGAACTCTCGGATCAAAATGAGCATCACCTCACGAGTGTAATAGTTGGCATATTCGGCGTCCATCAAAGGGATGAGGTACCCAATGGCCTTGAGGAAAGCAGCCAGACCCTTACCGCGGTGGGTCCTGATACCCTTCCACAATGGCTTGAGTACAGAATCAAACGACTCAATACCGTAAGGAGTGGCAGCTTCCGCTAGGGCAGCACTCGCTAAAGCGGTGATCGTACGGACTTTTTGTTGTTCGTCCACTAAGCCTGCATAAAAAATACAAGATATTATGGGATTGAAACTATTAGCAGGCGTAAAAATAATTTAAAAAAAAAAATACATAATAAAAAAAATTAAACCTAATAGCAGGCATCACGACAGACTTCGCAGACCATGCAGTGGTTGGCCATTTACTATATCCACTTACCATGTTCAATAATCTCCACAAGCGATTTTAAATGTGGTAAAATAGCACATCCCATCAGAATAGCAATCTGTTGAACGATTTTAATGCCAGTGTGACGCGCTTGCCATGACTTCTTTGACCTGCACACAGCTTTTAAGAAAGGCAGCAATGAAGGAATTCCTGTAAAATAAAGTTGTTATTTATTCTGACAGAATTACTAAGAATTATTTGCGTCTTTGTATGTATTTATTTTATACTATAAGCTCACCCAAAGCAGAGGCGACGACAGCAAAGGCCCTGGCAGTAGTGTTCCGCACGTACTCGTCGATATTGTCGATATCGGGCCTCATGGTGGAAATCATAGTGGCCAACCCTGCCGCTTTAGCCAAGTTCGAGATGATCTCACGACCCTCAACACGCGCGTAATAATCTTCATCGATGAGTAACGGTTCAATTACGACCAATATCTAAAAAGACAACATTACACTAAGACCTTGTATAATCTATCCTTAATAATTCATAAAATTTATTACAAACCAATATTCTTATGTATTAATGATTAGCCGGATCTCTTACAATTGGCCAAATTATTTTTGGTCAAATGTATACCTTGCCTTGACCAAATATATATATATATATATATTTTTTTACTTTTTTCAATTTAAGAAATACACAGGCGTAAAATATAAAAAACCGTTTGAACATGTGCAAATCATTAGTAGATATCGTTTCAAAGTAGCTATTTGCGTGAAAAAACTGAGGCTAGAAAAAGTCGGGTTTTACAATAAAATTATTATTTGTATTTTTTTCACGGGATTTCCCTTAACGTCAATAAATAAGACTAATCCTTCCGATAGATTTACAAATTTCTATAATAAAAGATATATATTCACCTTTTAAAGTTTGACTTTTATATGAAAAACGCATGGGTGCTCAACACCTTTGGCTGTAATTTCCCAAAAAGTAGTTTCCCGCGCAGTTGATTTATTTTTTATGTTGTCTTAAATTATGATATAAAACAAAAGTAATTCAAAATTCTTTCTGGGAAATCAAAAGGAAAGTATGGAAAAAAAAACTTTGGTGAAATTTAATAAAAAAATGTATGTTCCGTGTAAAATCCTAGGACTAGTTTTTGAGAAAAAAAAAATTAGTCAAAAATCATGTGGTCCCGTAGAAAAGTGTATGAAAGAATAAAAAATGTGGGTGTTGAACGAAATAAATATATGTTTTAGGAACCATTTATTATACAACTTCTTAAAAGAAATTGAAAAAAAAAAAAAAAAGTGTAGTTTTGAAGTTGAAGCGTTGCATAAAAATAAGTAAAATTTGTTATTTTTTTTATATAATCGTGATATTTCAGTTCTTTGCAATGGTAAAAATAACTCAAGAATTAGTTGCGTCTTTGTATGTGTTTATTTTATACTATAAGCTCACCCAAAGCAGAGGTGACGACAGCAAAGGCCCTACTGCCTGGCAGTAGTGCATATTTTTAATTAATATGAGTTTTGTATCACAGCGCCCTATTCTTCAGTATTTAGATTAGAAATTATATTTAAAGAAAAATACTTTGTTTTTCGTATTCTTTTTAATGAATGAATGAATGAATTGTTTATTTGAAACCACACAACAAATTACAACTTGCTTAAACTAGAAAAAAAAAATAGGTAATCGGTTAAACGTTATGGATTATTGTATATTTTATAATTTGTTTTATTGTTAACATAAATTCCCATGTACAGTTTAAAAAATATTTTCGTTCAAAACAGGTCACTTTTTCTTTTTTCCTCCAGACAACAAACAAATTTTCTCCAAAACTAGTCATAGGATTTTATTGCCCTTCAAGTATTTTTAAATGTTGATCGAGACACAAGACCACTTTTTTTTTAAACAAAATTACCAAAGTTTTTGTTTATACTTTCCGTGCGGTGTCTTTTAGGAAATTATACATTTTACTAAAAATGATTTGGTAGGCTCCCTAATTAGCCATACAAGGCAGTTTTATTTCTGCTTCATTATCTGTTACAATTGGTGGTACTATACTATATATATTATAAAACTGTCGAAAACCCAAACTAAAATTAGTTACGGTTTTAATATAAAAGCTTATTTAAATTCCTTACGTTATATGAAATCAAGTACTATAATACAATTTACTATAACTATCACAAGCTCTAAAATCAGAATCTATAACGGTCAAAATCTATAACACTAATAATCTATAAGAAAATATTCATATAGTTAGTAAAATAATCAAAATTTATAATTTAAAAAAATATAGGTTTACGTTAGGTTAACAAGTATGCGGCAGACCAAAATACCCAGAAGTAAAAGCTCCGTCGACTCTGTTCAAAATTAGTTATTGGGCGTTTTATAATAGGTACCGTTAATTCTGTCTATAAATCTTTATAGCTTTATGACAAATTCGCGCTTCGTAGGTTTTCAAATGTCTACCTCACCGGAATATGGGAGTCCTGGACCTTTGGAACAGTGGCGGTACTGCCATACAAGCTCAAAAGCCGGGCTTGCCTTTCAAAAATCAAAGGTCACTATCACGAACATTTCAATTCGCGCTCTCATTACATTTTTCAAATAATGCAACAGCAGCGTAGTACCGAATTTGACAACCCGAACTGGCTTGAGACACGGCTAGTCATCCCTCTCGCACGCGTTGGCTTGCAAGCGGGCTTCTATCTTAACCGGTATGTCTCTTTTTTACGCATTAGTACTGCCTTATAATGAGATATAATATAACTATTCATAGCAAATAGTAAGAGATTTTAAGCCCAGATTGCGACTGAAGTTGTTACGAGTCTATAGTAAAAAGCGAAATTCGCGCATGCGCGTGTTAAGCCACGTTGACGGCCGAGTTCACTCCTATTTATTTGCTTACTTTTAATTATACTTGTTTGTTGTGAAATGGTTTGTTTGAGTATATAAGTATTTTGTTTGTTTTGTTGTTGTTCAATTGCATTGACAAAGGAGGAAGTATTCCGTTGTGAATCTTGTGAATGTGATTATTATAAAACTTCAGATTTCATCGCCAAAACCCACGCCTGATTTGAGTATTTCTCGCATAAAAGATGGTTAAATAGATCAGTGTACAAAAACAATATTGCTGGTATTGTAGGTATATTACCTAGCCGGTGCATAACTTCTGTCACTGAGATTTATTACAATTTAAAAAATAAATAAAAGAGATTTATAAACCTGTAGTACATCAATCAAAACCTTATTTTATATAAAATGAAAAGAAGTGTAATTGATATTCTTTACTATTGCAATCATTTGATGAACGAGCTTTAAGCATTCCATTCGGGGCCAGAAATCATGGGTCAAAACACGCACGACCACGATACTGATAATGGCTATAACTTTCGTAAAAGTTCTCGTATTGAGTCGAAATTTGCGTGACATATTGATCAGACTTTTACCTTTAAATTCTGATGCAAATGTATTTCCAAGCAAATAAGATCCGCTTGTACACCGGTCAATCTTCACGACTCATTAAATCGACCCTACGATTTCACATCAATTTGCAGCAATACGAAAAGAAACCAAACATCGAGCTGGTTTTTGAGGGTCGTTAAGAAAATAATGCTGATTTCTAAACATAGCCACAGATGAGAGGCTTCACAATATTAAACAAAAAATATTGTTAGTTAACAAAAAGTAACCTTTAAAGCGTTTTCAATAAGTGTTATTTCCAGAAAACTGGTGCGTATTTTAATTGGTTTCGGCCGTGACTGAATGTTAGAAGATCGTATGGGAAATTGCGGAAACTATGTGGAATGATTATTAATTCTTATAAATGTATTTTTATTAAGCTTTTAACTTTTAAATATTTTGAAATTAAAAAATAAACAAATGTTATTTTTATTTGACTAAACCTTTGTGACAGAACTTAAGGACCGACTAAGTATATTCGAACAATAAAAAGTTTGGAATATACCTATCTGGTTATGAAAAATCATATAACTTTGCTGGCGCCATTAAGACACATTAATTTTATTCCCAAAAACACACGAACGATTTTAGTAATTTTGGTGAAAAGCGCATAACCTACAATAACATTCAAAACTAAAAAATCATCTAGGCACGCCACTGCTGTGGAAGGCGTAAATAGAGCCGAAGTCAACATCCAGAGACCCTTGACAGCGTATAGCTATCATGACTCCACTCTGTCGGGCCAATAAAGGCAAGCCAGAGAGGTGATCGTCTGTTCCTCGTGGAGGTGAGGAACAGGGACTTACCTCGGGAGTTACTCAGGTCCGTGGTGTTGCTACACACAAACAGCCAGCCACTAGCAGCCCTGCCTGCGACGACCGATTGAACTGGAAGTACCAGTGGGCGATGGGGTCGTCACTTCCGTACGCCTTATGTCATTATTTTTAGGTTAAGATTTATTTTACAGAAAGTGGGATTTAAAATAAATGATTTTAGAGATATTGTACTTTAGAGATTTTGAAATTATAGAATATGATAGCTATATGTAGTGAAAGATGCCGCAAATGAATAATTATATTGAATTTAGGCAAAACAATTTTGACCTAAATTAATGATTACCCTTATACTTACTTTGTGGACATAAGGGCGCACCAAATCGTCAAGTTTGTACAGAATCCTGTCAATAACTTTGACTAACAGATGTCTCTCCTGATCTTCCAACGTAGGGCTCATGAGCAGCGGCAGGATCTGGTTGAAGAGCGGCCCCGCCCCGAACTCTCGCGCCTTGTCCGTGATTTGTCGCAGCGCTGCCTTGCACATAGGCGGGGTGCCATTCTAAAATATAATCTAAGTTAGTACAGAAATGGGATAAATAATAAGACAGTCAAATGTCGCGTGTGCGTGCACCTTTATCTTAAGCAAGAGCTTCATGATCTTTCTCTCTTTGAGCTCGTCGGGTGACAGGGTCTCCTCGTCGACGTCAATGAGCAGTTTGTCGAAGTACTGAGCGTCTTCGGGCTTCATAAAGGGCAGCTGCTGGCTCCCCTTAGGCTGCGGGTCCAGCAGGCGCGCGGCGGCGGCGGCCGACCCGCCCACTTCCTCCGTCTGCATGAAAAAGCCGATTGGGGTACCAGCCAAGGGGGTTGGTGTTGCGGTCAGCTTACGAGCCGGGGTCCGAATCGGAACATAACCTGGGCAACAACATAACAAATTAACAAATTGCGCGCTCATGCCATTGGATGCTTATAGGAGAGTTATTCATGTGCATGCTTCAAATTAATAAAAGCGATTCATTTCATCATTTTGTATAAGCAAAATCTGGTAGTCCAACGGCATGAGACCATTATGTCTTAATGGCATCAATCATCTGAAAGAAAAATTGACTATTAAAATTAATATTCTATCATTTTAATTCATCAACACATGTATTTTTTGAATTATTACGATGTCGAATTCCACATGGTGTTGGGTTTGTTTAATACATGTGTCCTGAAACTAAAGTGGTAATTAATATTACTACTACGTTTGCCTTGAACATTTCTTAATTTTGTTTTAGCAAATATTGTTAAGACAACATAAGAAAAATCAAAATAAGGAAGATGAAAAAAGTAAAGTACATACCGGCCGGCGGGGGTAAAACTTTGTACCCTGCTGGGAACATGGTATCCAATTCTTCATCTGTGTAAGGTCTGTTGCGCTCGTCTATTTCTTTCTCCCAGCGATATGCTTGGAGCTGCTCGGGAGTCATGGCCGCCACGTGGCCCGGCGTGGGCGTGGCCATGGCCATCGCTTTCATTCCGACCGGTGTAGACTAAAGCAACAATACAATTACAATGTTAGGATTGTCACAAATGTTATCATAAATGTGTTCTAATGTTTCTAATATAAAGAGATGATCCTTACTCCTCCCGGTGTAAAGACTGGAGTGTGCGGTGTAGGCGTGGCATGCGACGGCGTGGCATGCGAGGGAGTGGCGTGCGATGGCGTGGCGTGCGACGGCGTGGGCGTGGCGGGCGCCGGCGTGGCGCCGGGCGTCTCGTCCCAGCGCGAGCGCCGCTTGGTGCCCGGCGTCGGCGTCTCCTGGATGGTGTCTACTCCAGCTCCGCGGTCCGTGCGCGGAGTCTCCGCCCAACCACTGTTGTGCCCAGGAGTTTCTGTCATATTTGAAAAATCAAGCTATAGCAATTATTTTAGGCAGAAATTGTTTAAAAAAATGTAGTTCAATATCAATAACTCTTAATGAAGTCGCTTCGGGGATGCACTGGTCCAGGTATAGGGGTGTAACACTAATTGATGATAATAAAATCGTAGACATTGAATTTAACCGTGGCGTATTTGCGTCAAATTTGAGCCGAAAAATAGTTGTGTTAGCTACATAATTTCACCCTCATCAATATTCACGACCTGGACGGCTAGCATAACTTGTCAGCGATTTCTTAGTCGCTCAGATATTTCGCAATAGCTCTAGTTGTAAAAATAGAGACGCATCGAGCTAAACGCGAGAAAATACAACATGTGCTAGGCGCTTTGGGGACTAGGTTTTTTCAACATTAGAAATATGTAACGATATAATAATGACCTCTATCGGTCTTGGGCGTCTCGTCCCAGCGGTTCCGGCGGGAGGCGTGCTGCGCGGGCGTGTCGCGGCCCGGCGTGGCGTGCCCGGGCGTGACGTGCCCCGGCGTGGCGTCCCACACGCGGGACGACGGCGTGGCTCCGGGCGTCTCGCCGCCGCGCCCCGCCGCACCCGGTGTTTCTTCCCATGCACCTCTCTTAAATAAAATATTCCAATAAGTGAACCGTAGAAAAAGTTGAACTAGTTTGTAAATTGAAATACATTCAAGCCTGTGTATTACGCGTAACTTGTAATGTATGATTCAGTTGACAAAATATTATCTACAGGACAAGTTCCACATCACTACATGCATTGTGATGAGTAAAAGTAGCTTCTACAAACAAATAAATCTAATTATGACTTCTGAGATTCTTATCATTAAGGAGTTATAGGTAAAAAACTTGAGTAAAGCTCCTGTTGCATGTAGATGTGTACTATGGGATTTACGTCAATTTCAAATATAGAATGTCGACGGTCTATACAGATGTGTTACGAGTGTTACGACACTTACAATATTCATACCCACGTTACGTGGAGGGGAGGAACACTAAAAAAGATTTTATTTTACCACTTTGTTGGCGTGAATAATATGTATATTCATGCCAAATTACAGTTATCGGACGGATGGACAGACGGACAGGCGAAAAAGGCTGAATAAACATAAGTAAGTAAGCCGCACGGCACTTTACACATCATGATTAATAAACAATCAATCAATCTAATCATGATTAATAAACAAGGTGCACTTTTATATTCAGTTAAAGCCTTAACATACAAGAAGCAACTTTGGTCAAGGATTAAACAAAGCTGGTCAATAGAACACACCATGACTTATTATCAGTGATCGGGGAAAACGGTGCAAAACTTTAACAAAACTTGTAAAGCTGACATAAAGGAGAACTTGCAACCAAGAAAAACACACAAAATTATTAAAAAGTAAGAATTATATTGGTAGATTAGTGTTCAATTTAACTCCATATCAGAGTCTGATTTGGTACAATGATTATTAATAGTTTCATGGCTGTAATGTAAGTTTTGTTAAGTTTTGTTAAAGTTTTGCATCGTTTTCCCCGATCACTGCTTATTATCTATTTCTCAATTGTTTTTTTCTGTGGTAGTTCCATTGTCATATAGCTCATGCAATTTATGATGGCGAGTGGGCTTTACTTGTGGTAAACACATATCTGTATTCTGTATACGTGTCACAGTGTGCGTGACAGCGAGAGCGGGTATGGTAAGCATAAAAAATAAAGAGAAGTATTGGAGTAAGAGAAGTATAATTTACATTATACTTATTATACTGTCGCAAACCCTCTAGCAAATAATGATAAGAAATAATGCAATTAAGTATTTTAAACCGACTTCAAAAAAGGAGGTTCTCAGTTTGACCGATTTGATTTCTCCATCAATTATGGTCCGATTTCAAAAAATCTTTTTTTGTTTTGTTTGACTGAGTTTACTTCCGAGGTGATATAACGCTTATATTTTCTATAATTTTATGTTATTTAAAATTAAAACCTATCTGTAGGTTTGTCTTTATTTTAGAGGGCTTATTATTGCCGTGTTTCTTGGGTGACTAAACGTGTATCAATCATCCGTCACTCTCACACTTATATGTATGTACTTGTCAGAAAGTGACGAATGTTTTATTGCCGTTTTGTCAAGCGATAAACACGGATAGGCCCACAGTTCTAAATAAATTTATTATTTTTATTTTAGGATACTTCAAAATAAAAATACGTTATACCTCGCTATGAATAACTTTGCGTTTTTTCCGGATATTGGACATGCTGACGGTAGTTCGTGGCAGTAAGCGTCGTGGAAACAATATGCACAAGTAACTCGAGCGACGGCGCGCTCGCGACTGATCGCTCCGTCAGACACGCACACTACCGCAATGTGCATGTACACGTTCAACCACTAATAAAGCCCACTCGCCATCGTGAATTGCATGAGCTATACTTGAGTATTCTATTTAATTGGAAACAAAAACTTTACCATTTTGTAGTATAAGAAAGTATTTGCTCTGTTATTCCTCAAAGACGACTCAACCATAACTTGCTTATAATCCTACTCAAAAATCACTTACCTCATTATCCCATGATGGCGTAGCTTGAGAGCTGGGTGTGGTAGAAATACTTTTCTTCACTGAGGGTGTGTCTTCCGTACTCTGATCCCAACGCCCTTTGCGTTTTGACCCAGGTTTGGTTGAATCTCCATTGGCTTGTGGCACTGGCTTCAGAGTGCCTTCTCTTGCCCTTTCAAGTAGTTTTTTTCTTAACTGCAATCAAATCGAAACTTATAATTATATGCTTGGGAACATATTTGCCAAATTTTACCCAGTAGCTATAGTTATACAATAACATCATCATTATTATCAATTTTATATTACCTCTGTTTCTTCAGCCCGTAGATACTGCTCTTTCATAATTTCTGTGTAAGTTCTTGATCCAACATCTGGAGTTTTGCCACCTGATTCAATTAAAAATACAAAAATATTTGTTAGTATAAAATTGATCACAAGAGATGAAAAAGTTCAACTGGAAGAGTCCCTTATAGGGAACATAATGTTCACCTTGGAACTACTTTTATTTCTGTTTACTGTGTGTTGTGTTGTTACTAAATGTTAAGTATAAAAGTCATGTCATAATTCTAAGCTAAAATGGTAGATGACTCCTTTTTTTTCTTAAATCAATTAATATAAATAGTACTTCAAAATAAACATTACCTTCAGCGAAAGGATCCATACGCTCTGGAGATATGATCATCCGACGCCTCTTTTGCCGGTATTCATCTTCTCTGTCTGCAATAGTTGGCCGGCGTTTATCAGCAAAGGGGTCATAGTCCTTGTCACTCTAAAAAAAATATTATAAAATATTATCTTTTCCAAATGACAGTAATGCCTTAAAGGGGATAAAATAAGTAACTCAAAGCTTAGGATTGACCATTATTCAATTGCTATCAGATGACAATGAATGTTGATTTGGTGATGATCTCTGCAGAGTGGCCGACAGTAGTTAGATGAGGGGAGCCGAGAATTATGCCCAGTGCCCTGCATATGAAGAGGCCTATGTCCAACAGTGGGCTGCCATAGGCTAATGATGATGATGATGATGATGATAGTGATTTGGCTAGCAGTGGTTCAGTAAAACTTGCTATATTGGCTGACCAGAAGAATAAAAAGACCTGAAATTTGTTTTTCATCTCTCCTGTTCGGAAAGTTTAATTTGAATGGGTGGATAGCCGGGTGGAAAATTGCGTTTTCATCTCTAGGGTGGAAAGTAAATTTTTTTTAATAGTTACGATTGGCCACTGAGTCTAAGATAATTGAGCTACGTCATATTATAAACATAAAAGATTTTCATATATCTAAACTCGGCTATACGTTAAACGATGTATTTATTACGGCCTATAGGTTCATATGAAAATCATTTTAAGACTGGTCTAGTTTTTTCGCAATTACAGAAAATCAACATTTAAAATTATTCCTCTATTCTGCTGCCCGCCATAACGCCGTGATAGCATAGCATGACACTTTTTCTTTCACGTTTCGGCATGGCCATCTAGAAAATACACTACTGCCAACATTAGAAAAGTTTAATCGAGTTGGTCACAACCAAGGAGCTTATTATACAACAAGGAGGTTGAACACCGAACATCCGTTCGAAACAAGAAATTTGACCTTTATTACGTCACGAATATATTCCACCTCTTTCTTTAGTTAGGGTAAGAATGAGATGGAAGTCATGCTCCTTGGCCGTGACCAACTCGATTTAACTTTTCTAATGTTGACAGCATGTGTATTTTAACTTTTTTATGAATGTGGAAAAAAAAAGTTTTCAATAGATAAAGCGGGAAACGAGATTAAATATATTTAGGTGTACCGTGTCTTTTTTCCTCACAGTCGAAATGAAAAGTAGAGTGTCTAACTCGGGTGAAATTACCCATTTCCCCTCGAACTATTGGCGCTCTCACTTCGTTCGAGCGCCAGAAATATCTCGGGTGAAATGGGTCACTTTCAACCCTTGGTTATCAATCTACTATTTACATACAGGTGTTAAGGGATTGAGTGAGTTTTAAAATAAAATCAGTAAAATCTTGATAACTCTAATTACTTGCATAATACTCTACCATGCTTAAAAGCCATTGCACTCAACTACCTAACTAACACCCTGTATACACATATCAGCTTTTGCTTGAATCTCTGTCCCCTATCTGTCTATTCTATTTCTGCAAGAGCTCTGTCCTAATGTCAGTGTCCAAATTATAAACTGTCTATATTAAATTTTATATCAATCAGTTTAAGTCTTTGAAGTGCAAAAACATAACAAAGATGCACTTTGGCATTAATAATATTAGTTAGGATACTTAGTATATTAAGAATATTTCAACCAATATGGCCAGGTTTTCTTTTGTAATGATGTTTCAGAACATATAGGTACAAATGAAACATATTCACGATAGATGCGGGGAACTCTGAAGTCAAATCAAGTGAAAGTAGAAATGAAAAACATTTACTACATTATTTTTAGTCAATCCTTTCCACCCACCTGTGCAATATCATTCAGCAGTGAGGCTGGTGCAGTATATCCCGGTCTCTTCTGGGAAGTAGGGACATTTTCCACATCTTCATCTTCCACTTCATCATTTGCTGCTATGGAAGTCACATATCCATCATATCGTGATTTGCCACTCTGTCCAGTACTGTCATATATGTCACTATCATAGTATGTTTCACCAAGTGAAACACCTTTGTTGTTGCCGTTTTCTGATTGAATTTCCTTTTTCTTGGATTGTATTTCTTTGATTTGAGCCTCAATAGCTGTAACAAAATAGGTGATTAAAATGTGACTTCATCTTTACTAATATTATTTAAATTCTAAAGAAGTTTGCACTACCTGACCTATAACACAAATAAACACATGTTTATTTAAACGACAAATATAAATATCATCTATTGTGATGTGAAGAAATTGAAAAAATCATTAAATGCGTCAAATGGTTAAAACGCTTTACTAGGCTGCTTTTTTCTCAGATGACTATAGCTGAATACTTTATTTTATAGGGTTTACTTCGAAACCTATAAAATAAAGATAATTACATGCACATTTCCAAAATTGTAATATATAAGTAATGCTGGCAAATATGGCTGGGTCAAGTCTGACACCAATTACCTACCCTCGTGAGTCCTTGGTATTTTCTCCATTATGTTTCATGGGGTTGGAGACAAATATATCTACGTAATATTCTCTGTTCGAGCTAAAATAATCAACTGCATCTGCAATACGAAATATATAGAATTGAGATTTAGCACGTTCCAAAATACCAATCAATTGATAGTGATACCGAAATCCACAGATTAGAAATAAATCCAATCGCGAAGCTCCATACCATACCTCACCATAGTTCGAAGCACTCCACAGATAGTTTCAGCTTCACTTTATTAGAAAGGGCTTGATCAATTTATTCCAATGGGTTACAAAAGAGAAAAGAGTACAAAGCTCTGAAAACACAACTATTTTCCTGGAAAATATTTGGTTTACCCCTGCAGTTTATTTCGTTCTATTAAATACACACTATTCCTATCAACTCTACTGTCAAGATGGCATGTGAACGCAGCATTTATGACCGAGTGGCGATGACATTTTCAACGCGTTGGCAACTCCAATTCTGAAATCTATCTCGCTCGCTCTCTTTCTGCAGCGCTGGGTACGTGTGTATGGGGGAGAATATTTTTTGTTTTCTTCACAATACTTTATTAATTTCTTATAAATTTTCGTACAGGAGAAAGAAAACCCGATCCTGGCGTCTAAAGGATAATCTTTCAGGTTGATTGGCTACAGTACTTTAGGTAAGTCTTCACTTATTTTATCGTGACGAGTTCCACGTCAAATGTGTTGGGAGAAAGAAGGTGACACGTATTATCACGAATTTAGTATGCTGATATTCAGTATTTCGCATGAGTATCCTCGTGGTTTTGTATATCACGTATATGAGTATTATGAATTATTTATGCTTTCCTTTAGTTATAATTTTCAGTTTCGGTTAATACTTCGAAGTAGAAGCATGTCAAAACAAGAATATGTGCCATCTCTTGACTTTCGGCCGAACTGATAACCCGATTCTGTGAGCGTTACTAAAAATGTACATAATTATATGGTTTGCTTATTCATTACATTAGTTACCATTCCTATAGGATAAACAAGTTTCATGATACTGGTTTCACACATGTAGGCTTTATAAACCATGCAAGATGGAAATTTAAACTCACAACATTATTAAGTCTTTAATAGTTACATGTACACTATTTAAACATATGTGAATATTGATAGATTAGAAAGCATTCTTTATCAAGTTTTCCAAAATACTAATTACAAAAAGTATCCTAAGATTGCATACAGAAGGAATAACATTTGCTTGTATAGTAATAATATAGTAGTAATAATAGAGGCAAGTATAACTGTAAAAACTTAATAATTGTGTTCAGTTCAGCTAATTGATAGCTCGCTAGTCTATTCTATCTTTCTAATTAAGGTAAAGATATACTGGTAATTTTATATAAACAGCTGTATTATTCATAGTTGTGGTTTAAAGAACAACCTTAAGTACATTTAATAAGGTCCAAACTTTTAAGTCAATATGATAAAGGCAAATGGTCTTTTTTTAAGATTGTTGTAAAGGTAAAAAAATAATATGAAATTATATTTAATATAGGGATTTACCCCTTAAATGCATGATGTAGCATGCATCCTACATACTAAATACTCAAAAATGTTTCCCTATAATCAGCATACAATTTTGTGTAATAAAAATAATAAGCCACTAAAAAAATTAAATCACACATTTAAATTTTTCAGGGTTAAGTTTGTAAACTTGATTTACATGCTACTTTCTTTATAGATAAATAGCAAATAGCCTTCAAATTAATACTTTCTATGGAACATAATAATAATTGTAAGATAATTTCGCCACTTGATTAATACAAATCTTCTCAAAATACCTAAGTTGTCGAGTTGCAGAAAAGAGCCCGTCTCAACCTATAATAGAAATCTAAATATTTCACATAGTAAATACTGAAAAATGCCTAAAGATATAATCTCTAATTAAAATGATTATCGATTTACCTATTCAGATAAGGATGTTGGTAAGCCATTTACTTATCAATTCATTTTATCAATTTAACTGGTACCCACCATATCATTAACTCTTTGTCGATAAATTTATTTCTATTTCATTATAACACTCCTCAGTCTAAAAAGAGAGTGTTCATTTAAATCATAAAAATATGTTAACTAAAAAAAAAAAGAGTTGAATTTAAAACTTTATATTGTAGTCCAAGATCCCAGTCACCCCACAGACTTACGTGATTTTAGGAGAGATGATTTTTTTAGGATTGGTAGTGTAACATAAACTTAGGAAGGTTTAGATACTCGCTGAGCTGAAAGCGGGGCCGTTCTACAGGTAGCTACATATATACCTACATTGTTGCCTAAGTTATAGTACATCATTTTTCTTGCTTTACTTTTCATGCGGAATTAATTGTCATCATTTCATTCCTTGATAGTAAGTTATACATTATCAATTGATCTTCTAAGGTCAAGGAGATCCATGATCCATGATCAGTTACTGCTTGATTAATTTATTTGTTATTAGTAAAAGTAACATATAGGTAGTGAAAACATGTAAGTCAGGAGTTATGGTTATGTAGGATCATAGGAAGCAAAATATTTTTTATTTTTTAGTTTTATGATTACTCAATTTTAATTTTATGCATTGAATTATATGTCGAAAAAAACGAGAATATGCCTCTTTAAGTGCAGAATATGTAATTATTTTAATTTGAACAGTTGTTCAAATACCTTGTGATGTAAAACTTTAACGCGTTATTGTTCACAAAATTATGTGTTTACCCGTAGTACTGTAACGACTTGGCGCGGAAAAGGACTGCTGTCGGAGACGAATATGATGCATCAGCAATCCATGATGGTCGGAGATATGTTGCCGGTTCACCCAGAGCTGCCGGTGCACGAGGAGTTGAACAACGTGGGGTACGAGAACAGCGGGTCGCATGCTTACGACGATCTGTTCCCCGCGTTGCCGCACTCGGCGCCACCCGTGCAGCGCCACATCCAGCAGGCCACAAGCAAGCTGCGCGTGGGCTCCTCGCTGCACACTCAGGTATGCACCTCTTTCTCACAAATCTCGCAAATGCTGGTTGCTCTATGTACGGAATTTTTAGGGGTAAATGTAAATAACATAACACTTAATGAAAAAACATAAGGTCCCGATTAATTGGGAACTTCCTCCTTTTTTGGGGTTGGTATAGGTAATAAGAAATAAAAGTTTTTTTAGTAAAATAATATTCGGAAAAAAATTAAAGTGCAATTGGTTCAAAATGAAATTGACATCATGGCCCAATTAATACCAAAAATGTATTGCCATTTGAGATTATTGTAGATTAGCTAATTTTGTTTTTCGTGTCTATAAAAAAGCCGGGGTTTTTGTTTTAATCTAACAACCCTTGACTTTGCTCCTAACTAGGCAACTCTGCACGCTCTCCGACTTTGCATTCCACGTTTCACCAGCCTACTTACTCTCACTATGCCGCTCTAGGCACACGTGGCGCGACACGCCGCTTTAAAACGCTTACGTAATCAATATGATATATTTAATTTTATTTGCACAAATTAAGTACGACAGGTGTTATCGACTTTTTCTTTTACGCAATAAAGTCGATGATCGACTGCGTGCATGACATGAACGATTTGGCGGTCGTTTCGTTCTGCATACATTCCAGTTGAAATAATTTTATTTATAGCCTTTTTAATAGTATTTTTTTATTTTTTAGGTTTTCCATGTTCCATACGAGGAAAGGAAACTCGATAACGCCAACACGTTTGGCGAGGGGGAATCGTTGAGAACATGTCAGGCCATCACCAAGGACACCGGAGCTCACATCGAGATATCTACAAGCAAAGATGGCAGCCTTACTTTCCTTCTTACAGGAAAACATAGTGCCGTTCTGGATGCGCGTCGCAAAATCTTGACGCACTTCCAACAACAGGTGCTTATTTAAAATGCTTATTATGTTCTTATTTATTTATTTTAAGTGTGTTCTTACTGATTTAATATTTTATAATTCCCCAGGCAAGCAAGCAAATCTCGATTCCAAAGGAACACCACCGTTGGATCTTGGGCAAGCAAGGGCAGAAACTTAAGGATCTGGAGAAAGTGACTGCCACGAAAATAAGCGTACCTGGTATAGCTGACAACAGTGAGACTGTTACCATCACTGGCACTAAGGAGGGGATTGAGAAGGCAGAACATGAGATCAGAGTTTGCTCTGAGGAACAGGTATTCTTTCGAAGTATATCCTCCGTTTTGCCTTGTCTATTTCAATATTAAAATGCTAATATAAGATTTAAACACTTTGCTTTTAAAAGAAACTGCTCCATCGTAAAATACCAGATTCTCAATATCCTGCAATCCTGTATTTAAACATTCAAATAAGGTATGGTTTATTATTCGTACACAACATTTCAAATCTTGTGGTTTAGGAATCTGGTAAATAGAGTAATATCGTATTGGAAATGAGAGAAAGAACTGACCTTTTCGTTTTACTGTTGCGATATCGGCATCGCATTATCATTACATTGATTTATGTACACATAACCTTACTGGGAAACCAATTGAAACGTTTATGTTATTAGGAAATATATCAGACTAATAAGTAACTATTCATATAATAGATTTGTCAGGATTGTAGCAGGTGGAAAGAAGCGGTCTCTGCCTACCCCTCTCGGAAACAAGCGTGATTTAATGTATGTATGTATGTATTCATGTAATATCATCGTGACTAAACTACTTTTTGCTTAATTTAGCAAATTGATAGAATAACTGAGAATAATGATATGGAATTGGCTTCGTTTGCGCATTCAACTCGCTAAATAAATTGAAAAGGCGTTTACGCGCCGCGTCCGTTTCGCATTATGAGATTATGGCACGGTTACGGCGTTCACGAATACGGTTGAAATAAATACGGGAGCCTATATTGTACACTTCGCCCCGTGACTTTGTCTTATAAACTATTTAATTTTCTGGGATGAAATGTATCTGATATTAACAACATGTTACAACTATCTACAGACATGCAAACTTTTATTTTATTCCATATATGTAGTTGTTACTTTGATAACTTACCGCGGTTATGCACTAAATTAAATATCCGTGTAATTGTTTATGCTAATAGATAAACTTCCACAATTATTATATTCCTTTATTTTACGACTACTGGACTATCTGTACTGTGCTTTGGACTGGATCTTTTAAGCGGGACGCCATTCGAAAAAGAAAGGTTGCGTTTCCACTGAGTCAAGTGAATATTTTCAGTCTCGCAAAGCTTTCGAGAGGATCACGGTGCCGAAGATCTACCACCCGTTCATCACGGGCCCGTACGGCGAGCGCGTGGCGGCGCTGAGCGCGGAGACGGGCGCGCGCATCCACATCCCGCCGTCGTCCACGCAGAGCGACGACATCGTCGTGGCCGGCGACAAGGCCGGCGTGCTCGCCGCCAAGGCGCAAATCGAGCAGATCCACGAGGACATGGTCAGAATCAAAACCTCACAAATACAACACCACTAGAGTTTACCCGCGACTCCAGCTGCGTAGAAGTTGTTTATTTCTTTTACCTTGTCATATATCAAACTAAAAAACAAACTAAAAGTATAAAAGATAAAAAAAGATAAAAGATGTTTATTCAGTAAGTAGGCCGCACGGGCACTTTTACACGTCAAAATCTACCAGCGCTTCGCAAGAGACCACTGCTGAGAAGAAACGCCGCAAGAAACTCAACAGTCAGTCGTTTTTTTAAAATAGGTACTACTTATGATATTATACAATTATAAAGCTTAACCTAGCATGATATAAAACAATGAAATTAAAGTAAATAAAAATAAAAATAAAAAACATTCAAGCGTAGCTTGTGCAAGAATGTGCTATACTGTATGTATACATGTGCTAATCGAAGAAATTATATAACAGTGAGCCGAATTTCATCTAAATCTGTTCAGCCTTTCCAGCATGATTAAAAGAAAGACAAACATCCCATATCATTTAACTTTTACGTATTATTTTACATACTAATTTCAAGATCCACCACTTTATATTTAGGACAAAACTTACGTACAAATATACAACTGGCTACTCTCGAATCTGAAGAGTATTATGTATCTTATAGAATATCTCTCAGAAAGTTCCATATTAATAAGTATTTATCTTGGAAAGCCTTACAGTACTCCCAACTTCTTAATAGAGTTCGGCTGGCTATCGCTATCACCCTTGCACTCGCAACTGACAGTGTATCTGTCACTCGTGTTTCATACGAAAACGAAGATTGCGGAACTACATTAAGAAAATAGAAGCACTGTACCTAAACCCTGTTCAGACTTCCTTGTCTTAAGTGGTAAACAACTTTCTAACCTCAGAATGCAACATTTTTGTATGAAACAGCTATTTTAAATAAAGCAATCACGGACAGTACATTGTGCCAAGTGCTGTCCAAAATGTTTTATTAAGTTTACTTTATTTACGATAAAAGTGCTGTTTTAGCTCAAATGTTTCATTTTGTCAGAAAGTTGTTTACATTATAAGACAATTAAGTATGAACAGGGTTTAATTTGAATATAAATAAATGAATAAATATTGTTTATTTCCCAAAACATTATTGTACATTTCGAAAAAAACATTTGTTATGACCACCACACCTAGGCGACGCCTATAATATATACGTAATTCAATGTTAAAGTTGATTTAATGGATTTTTAATTGTTGCTGTTATTAGTTTAACTAGTCCATTTTTTGTTGTTGGTGCAGTCAGTTACTAATTAAAGAATCTAGCTCTACATGCGCAAAAAACGCGAAACATTTACGCTTGCAGTTTACAACCAACTAATCATGAATTATTTTGTATTGCAGGCAAAGAAGTGTTCAACTGTTCGCGTTGAAGTGCCGAAGTCTCAGCACAAGTACGTGATCGGCAGCCGCGGCAGCACCATCCACGAGATCCTGAAGGAGACTGGCGTGTCGGTCGAGATGCCGCCCCCCGACTCCCCTACGGGCACTATCACTCTTCACGGACCCCATAACAAGATCGGCCTTGGTAAGATCACATTTTATATTTTACGGTCGTAAAATTTGGTTTACCTTGTGATTTGTGTTAATTATTTATTAATTTACCTTTAATTTACAGCACTGTCAAAGGTGTGTGAGAAAGCAAACTCGGTGAAAACGGCGACAGTTGACGCTCCTACATGGATTCACAAATACATTATCGGAAAGAACGGCTCTAACATCAAAAAAATCACCCAGGACTTCTCTAAGGTACCTACTATTAAAGTATATTAAAATTATATATTATGCACTATCTCATGTGTAACAGGACCTAGTTGTGATGTGTGTGTATTCCCGTAGGTACACGTTGACATGTCACATTCTGAGGACAAACTTAAAATCGATGGACCCCCAGAGGAAGTAGAACGGGCGCAAGTAGAACTCAACGACTTTGTGAAGAATTTAATTGCTACTCTTACATATGTGGAACTTACTGTTGATCCCAAATTCTTCAAACACATTATTGGCAAAAGTGGAACTAACAGTAAGTTACTTTTACCGTCATCATTTAATCTACCACTACTGCTACTTTCGTTATCGGTTTGTTTATTATTTTACTTATGTTTGCAGTTAACAGACTGAAGGATGAGACTGGCGTAGTTATTAATATTATTGAAACTGAAGGAAACAATGTGATTCGCATCGAAGGCAGCCACCAAGGTGTCGCCGACGCTGAAAGAAAATTAAGAGAGATGGTTATGAAATTAGAAAACGAAAGGTCCAAAGAGGTGTACGTCGACCATAGGTATATTAAGTCTCTGATCGGTGTCAGAGGAGACAAGATTAAAGAGATTCGTGAAAAATTTGAACGCGTGCTCATCACTCTCCCCGACCAGGGACAGAAGCGCAGTCCAATCAAGCTGAGGGGTCCTCAGGACGACATCGAGAAATGTGAGAAGCACCTGCACAAGCTAATCAAGGAGATCGCGGAATCGTCGTATGTGCAGGAAGTTCCGATTTTCAAGCAATTCCACAAGTTCATCATCGGAAAGGGGGGCGCTAATTTGAGGAAGATTCGGGACGAGACGCAGACAGCGATCGATCTGCCAGCGGAGGGAGACGACAGCGACGTGATCACGGTGCGCGGCAAGCGCGAGAACGTGGAGGAGGCCGTGAAGCGCATCCAACAGATCCACAATGAGAAGGCGAACGTGGTCACGGAGGAGGTGACCATCGCGCCCAAGTACTACAATGCGCTCATCGGCGCGGGCGGCAAGCTCATCCACGCCATCATGGACGAGTGCGGCGGCGTGCTCATCAAGTTCCCACCCGCCGACAGCGACAGCGACAAGGTGCTCATCAAGGTAATGCGCTCCCTATCTTAATACACTTTTCATTTTTAATTTAAAAAAAAATAAAAATAAAACAAGTAAAGGTGACGGATTGTTAAAATAAAAACAGTTTTAATGTCTTTTTTTTGAGAACGTGTGAATAACCAAGACATTTTTCTATTATCCTTTTCTCGCAGTACAATGCAAGCAATGATATATTATCCAACATTTGGCTCAAAAATATCTGACATGTTTATAACTAGAGGCATAAGAACGGCCCAGATGTTTTTGACCGCAATGTTGAATAATGAATGATACATGAAATACTGTAATGTAATAAGGTTAAGGTCAATGTAATGAATATATTTGATCATAATCATCGAAATATAATAAGTATGGACGGGTACGCTAAAACAAAACTACCGACAAATCCGCTACAAAACGCCCACTTTTTGAAATTAAAAGATCTTATGTATCGAGTGGTTTTGATAATCAATTAAATATTAATTGATTTAAGGTTTGTCAGATATTGATGTAACGTTTGAGAAGTAGTAATTTCAGGAAGGTTTTATACCGTTTGAAAGACAAAAGAAGACAAATATAGACACGAGTAGGTTTTTTTTCTTGAATGCGGCCAAGTATTTCAACAGTGACTTGGATGGTTTAATACAAAAGTAAGACAGTATTAAAAAAATATATAGTAACGTTTATTCATTCCCCTACCTACTGATTATTCTCCGTGAATCATTTAACACACTATTATAAAGTTGTAAAAGAGTAGGTATATCTTTACAGTCAGCTTAAAATAGTAATTATTCTTATAGGCATAACGATACGTGTCATTATATATGCGGTTTTTTGATGTGATAATGGCTTAATTACAAATCATCATAGTTAATTATCTTTTTGCGAAAATAAGATTATACCTAATCATGCATATGCATATCGATCATAAGTTAAGTAGGCTCAGGTACCTGATAGATGTGTGATAGGTAAACCATTCTAAGATCGGACTTTTATTATCACAGAAAAAATGTAAACAAGGTTATAGGTGAAAAACTTAAGTAAATCACCTGTTGTATATAGTTGTGTACAAAACTAATATGGAATTTACGTCAAATTTCAAATATAGATGTGTTACAACTACTTGCTACAGGTGATTTACTTAAGTTTTTAATCACTGTCCATAAGTGACATTTCAGGAGATCTCAAAGGTTGGGCCAGCAAGAAATATAATATTAACTTATAATTTCACTCGAACCATGATTTTAAACATATATTTGAGAAATAAATGAAGTTAAAATCGCACAAATGAGTCACTGGAAAGCGATTACGGCGCGAGCACTAATTGTTAAGCCAAGCGAGTGAAGTGACGTCTCACATAAATCAAGCGGCCCTCAACTCGATGACACGGGTGTGTCGAGTCAATAATACCAGTGCAATAAATAAATGATGCGTCCAAAAACAGTATAGTCGTTTTAAATTAATACAACAAAGAGGTTATCAACAAATTAAATTCTTTCATCTTGATTATAATGTATGTTTTTTTTTATAGAAAGTCGATTTCTTATAAATGTGGAAAGTATAATTATTTTGAATACTGTAAATGTGTTTCGTTAACAGCAACACTATTGTTTACATTTTTTCTGTGGGAATAAAAATCAGATCTTAGTCTAGGCCCAAAACTGAAAGACGCGTGTCTAAACCATTGCAAGCGGCAAATCATGTAACAGTTGGGGTGACAATGTAATCAGAGGGTTTTGACCCTGCAGAATACAGCCTGTCGCCATTCCGAAAATTGAACCGGAATATGCTATACCGGAAAAGGTCGGCCCATACAAAAATGTACGTCGTACATTTTGTAAATCGTTGTTCCGGTACCCTAAATAAGGTCCGATTGATATGGTTTTTTAATATGTTTGTTGGGGGTGGACTGTATGACTATAGGAAATAAAACACTGATTTAAAAATACAACGGATGCTTCGGTTTGTCTTGAGTCTTGATTGTGTATACTTGTTAATGTGAAGGAATGAAGGAACGCGTCGGACCCCCAAAATGTGCCATTTATATTGCGGTGGCAGGGGGCGCAATTAGTGGGAGTAGCGACCAGGTGTGTCGCTAGCGTGTGGAGGCGAGCCACAGAGTGTAGCCGTCTCATGTTTGTAGTGGGGAGTGTTTATGTATTGCATCTCCTTTATTTACATAACTTAATTAAATTAATTATAATAACAGGTAACGAGACATAAACAGACATAAAATAAAACAGAAAACTCTTAACTTAGTAATTGGAAAACATATACAATTAATAACACAAAAAAAGGGAAAAAAGGAAAGAAAACGGAATAATATGTAAACATTAAAAAACTTAGCCTAACTGCCGGCAATGCTATGCGCGACAGTCTCCCCCACGTGCGTTAGCGCCATCGTTGGCGGAGCAAATTACTATGAGACGGGAGGCTGGGCGGCGGACAAGACCTGCGCGCGTGCGAACTTCGGCGACTCTAACGTGGCCATCTGGGCCGGGATAGGTCGTGGCGATTTCGCCTCTCGGCCAAGTTCCACGCGGCATCGTTTGGTCGACTATTATGACGATGTCGCCTACGGCAAGTTTTCTAGTGTTGTTATGTGCACTGGAGCGGGGCGATAGGGTATGTCGGTACTCGGTTATCCATCTGCGCCAAAATGAGTCCGCTAGTGCTTGCGCTTTCTTCCATGAGTGTATGGTTATGTTTTCATCGGTAAACGAGCCGAAAGATATCATTGCGTTGGATCTCCCCAATAGGAAGTGATTGGGGGTTAACGCTTCGGCATATATGTCGGGATTGACGGGAGTGAGCGGACGCGAGTTTACGATGTGCTCTGCCTCTAACATCAGAGTGTGTAGGATCTCTTCGGGTGGCGCCTGGCTTTGAAGCGTGACTTTGAGGGCGGATTTGACGCATCCAACCATCCGTTCCCAGGCGCCGCCGGCTGCTGGATTACCAGGCGGGATTTTCTTCCACGTGATGTTGCGGGTTGACGTGTATGACCTCTGTTATAGTGTGGCGGGCCTCTTGAAGCTCTCGTTCCGCTCCGACGAAGTTGGTACCGTTGTCTGAGTACATGATTGTAGGGGTACCTCGGCGAGCCATCATGCGACGAAGTGATAATATCATAGAAGCTGCCGATAGGGAGGCGGCTAGCTCTAGATGTATGGCTCTGGTGGTGAGGCATGTGAATAGTACGCCCCACCTCTTTTCGTGTCGCCGGCCTATTGTTGTAGTCATGGGGCCGAAAAGGTCGACTGCGGTTGCGGTGAATGGTGGCTGGTTAGCTTTGAGCCTCTCTGCTGGTAAGTCGCCTACGGGAACCTTAAGAGTGGTCCCTTTATAGGTCCGACACCATTGGCACTTATTGCTAATGTATCGTATACTGCCTCGCAACCCGATGTTGAAGTACTTCTGTTTGATCTCGTTGATGACCGTAGCGTGGTTGCCGTGGTTAAATTTCACGTGATAGTACTCGATCATGAGTTTTGTGAAGGTTTCTTTAGCGTGTAGTACTGGCACGCTGATGTCACGATCGATTCGGGAATCCAACACGATGACTCCATCTCGATTGAGTTTTACCGCGATTTTGCTGAGTGGGGATTTTTTGGGAAATGGCCGCCCAGCCTCTAAAAGTTTGATTTCTTCGCTGAATACTTCGTGTTGGCTACGCTTGATTAACAAGACTTCAGCGATCCTTGTATGATCGTGGTTCATTTCTTTATCATGTTTTCTACATAGCAATTTGGCTTTGAATACCTCGACCACAACAAGAACACGAGCGGAAGCGTATAATAGACGTAAGTAGCGCGAGAACCTATTTACTGCGGGTAAGTAACCGAATTTATTTGAAAGACTAGAATGATCTGTGCGACGGTTCGCGGGGCGCGGGGTTCTTGCTCGTACTCGGAACCACTGCTACTACTGCGCTCGCGTTGTCGTGTCGCGTGGCGTGGGCGGGAAGATGTGAATTTACGAGCCGGCGACCTATTAGAATCTGAATAATCGTTATTAAACGCATAAACGTTAACTTTGTTTCTAGTTTGCCGACTGTGCGTTTTCTTTGCCGTATTACTAATCTCGCTTAAAAACGTAGCCATCGCGACGAGATCTGGCGTGTCGTTATTGATTGATTTATACTTTGCCCATTCGTAGCGTACTATTAAATTGAGTTTGTCAACTAACTTGTTCACGAGCTCTGGCGCGTATAAATAGTTGTCCTGTCGTAAGGCTTTAATCGTGGCTACTACGTTGGCTACTTGGCCCGCGAACGTGACTATATTGCTGTTGTCCTCCGCTAGGCGGGGCATACGTTTTACATTGTGGATTTCCGTTAGCACAATTTCCTCGGGATCCCCGAAGTGCCTTTCCAAGGCTTCCATAATTTCGAAGGGATCCGAAACTGTATACATAATAGCTTTAACTGCGATACGCGCCTCGCCTCGCAAGGCCCTGCGGATACGACTTACGTTGTTTACGTTGCTAAACATGGGCGCGCTGTCTTCGAATTCCGCCCTAAACGCTATCCACTCTGTTATGTTACCGTCAAACGTCGGGAGCTCCGGCACGGGCTTGTGTATTATCGGCGCGTATGGTGGCCGGTCGTGCGTGACAACGTTATCGTACGGCGCGCGGTTTCTATCCCTGTCTCGCGACGTACTAGGACCCGGGTCCAGTGTTCGGTTCTCTACAATAGCTGGCCTATTACTGTGTTGTTGTGCTACCCAGCCTAGAACACGAGACTCCTTCATATAATCGGGAGCGACCGCGCCACTGGATGACTGCGCGGCTTCCATACGCGCAATCTCCAGTCTACTCTTGGCGGCGGCCTCAGCCCGTTGGGCTCGGTCTAGCTCGGCTTTATGCACATCCAACTCGGCTAGCAGAACTGACAGCTGACTACTTGATTCCCGGGCGGCGGGCATACCTACTACGGTGCCCGGCGCACTCCTATTATTTTCTAACGCGTCTTCCATAGGCACGGTTTCCCTTTCACTTTCGATGACGTTACCGGTCGTGTTCGAGTTGTGGTTGGTGCCCTTGCTTGTGCTTTGGGTGTCACCCGAAGTGGTGGCATCTGGTGATAGTGGCGAGTCGGGCAGAGGGCCCTGGGACCTAAGAGCCTTCTTCTCCGGGGGAGGCATCCTAATAATTAATTGCACGTGGGGGGCTTTATATTAATACCTAACAACCTAACGCGGGCGTTACTTATAAATTGACGTCACTGTAACGCCGGCGTCCTAACAACCCTAAGATGATTCACTTCACTTGATGCGGTGTTGATCCCACGATGCACAGTATCGTTCTAGCAATTTGACACCGTTAGGTTGCTAGACGAAAGCTGTGTGACTCAGCGAAAGCTGGCGTATCGACCATGCGATACTGTGACTAAAGTCACCAGGTAACGAACCGAAGCACTTAAGCCTCAAGATTCTGATGCACGACGTGTTGCGGAAACAGAGTCTATAAAAGTCTCAATGTTTCCGATTGGTGCAACAGAACGAGAACCAGGTTCACGCTGTTGTTTGTGGCACGAAGAAGTGACCGAGAACTTAATCTCAAGGAACACTCGATGTGAACCGAGAACTTAATCTCAAGGAACACCGTACAGCGAAAGCTGCCTTAAGAAATATGATGCGGGTCCGAGAATAAAATCTCAAGGAACACCGTATTCTTGAACGCCTTATTTCTTGAGCACCTGGTTTCTTGAGCGCCTTGTAAATCCGGTCTCTGAATGACCAACTGTTGGGGGTGGACTGTATGACTATAGGAAATAAAACACTGATTTAAAAATACAACGGATGCTTCGGTTTGTCTTGAGTCTTGATTGTGTATACTTGTTAATGTGAAGGAATGAAGGAACGCGTCGGACCCCCAAAATGTGCCATTTATATTGCGGTGGCAGGGGGCGCAATTAGTGGGAGTAGCGACCAGGTGTGTCGCTAGCGTGTGGAGGCGAGCCACAGAGTGTAGCCGTCTCATGTTTGTAGTGGGGAGTGTTTATGTATTGCATCTCCTTTATTTACTTAACTTAATTAAATTAATTATAATAACAGGTAACGAGACATAAACAGACATAAAATAAAACAGAAAACTCTTAACTTAGTAATTGGAAAACATATACAATTAATAACACAAAAAAAGGGAAAAAAGGAAAGAAAACGGAATAATATGTAAACATTAAAAAACTTAGCCTAACTGCCGGCAATGCTATGCGCGACAATGTTATAAAGGACAATATAGCCATGGTAACCCAAACTTTTCGTCCCTCCACCTCTATTTTTTTGTCCACTATCTTGCAAAAACTGACACTTTTCTGTTTTTTGCCGATACTGTCGTTGAAGTTCATACTAGTGCTTGTAATTAATATTTTTCAAATATACTTATTGCATAACATCGGCCGTGACATTTTAGTATAATAATATTTAAAATTCAAGAACTTATGAATGAAAATAAATATCTGCATCTGTGTTTCTACACAGATGCACCTTCACAGTGCAAGTTGGCATTTTAGCAGCATTATTTAAATCCTGTAATTATTAAAGTCGAATTATTATTGTTGTAATTATAAACAACTGTTTGACACTGCGTCATAAAGTCGACTGATAGACGGTTTGGCACTAAGTCAGTGGGGCCGATTTTTAACGTCAGTTATTCTTCCATATTTATTATATTTCGATGATAATAATATAAACCACTAGAAACAGCGCTGAACTGTCGTATGTACTCAAGCCCGTATCGTGGTCAGGGTCCGGTGGAAGACGTGGAGAAGGCCCGCGTGGCGCTGCTCGCGCACGCGTCGGAGCGCGAGCTGACGTCGCACACGTGCACGGTGCGCGCGCGCGCCGAGCACCACAAGTTCCTCATCGGCAAGAGCGGCGCCAACATCAAGAAGATTCGCGAGCTCACCGGCGCGCGCATCATCTTCCCCACCGACAAGGACGAGGACAAAGAGGCCATCTTCATCATCGGTGAGTGTGGCTGGCAACTATGGCCGCTTACATATTGCCGTTGCGACGTTCTGTTGTTATAAACTACCTCGTCCGCTTAAAACTTTACTGCTTTCAATAACAAGTCTTAATAGATTTCGGTTATTATGACTGAACTTAAATGGAACTCTCTTATTTGTTTCGTACTGCAGCCAGTGATTGACAGAGCCACGCTCGACCGGGGTAGTACTGGTTTTGATATTAGTACAATCGTTTACCGATCCGGCCGTCGTTTCTGGCAGTTTATGTATTTCTTATAGACATCGACAACACAGCACAGTTGATAAAAGCGATTATGCTGAACAATATTAAAAACGCCAACGTCAAATTACCTGCCGGCGCGCGCGACGCTTTTAGGAACTGGTGACTGTTGTAATAAAATATGGGTTTGACGAATTGAGCCAGATGTTAAGGTATAAGCTAGGGCACCCTCGCCCTTGCCATAGTCCTGGGAGCGAGGCGGTAGTAACCCGGCGCGCTTGTCCAGGGCGCGAGGAGCAGGTGGAGGCGGCCCGCAAGCAGCTGGAGACGGCCGTGGCCGACATCAGCAACGTGTCCGAGAGCGACATGGCCGTGGCGCCGCGCCACCACCGGCACTTCGTGGCGCGCCGCGGAGAGGTAGGAGCGACATACATTTTTAGTTCAATATAATGCATCCCGCCCAATTTTCTGACTAACTTCTCAAATTACAAGTTAAACATGCGATTACTAATGTATGTAACCATTGTAGGTGTTGCGGCGCATCGCAGACGACTGCGGCGGTGTGCAGATCTCGTTCCCGCGACAGGGCGTCAATAGCGACCGGGTCGTACTCAAGGGACCCAAGGAGTGCATCGAAGCCGCCAAACTGAGAATCAACGAAATTATCGAAGATTTAGAAGCTAAGGCGAGTCAAACGTTTAAACAAATGGCTTGCAAGCTATAAATGCCAAAATAAGTAATTGACAGACATATTAATTTCCGATATTGAACAGTGCAGTTGCTGTACCGACCAGTGAGCTTACGTTTGTATTTTATTGTACCAATGCAGGTTACGATCGAGTGCGTGATCCCGCAAAAGCACCACCGCACCGTGATGGGAGCCCGCGGGTCCAAAGTGAAGGACATCACGGCGGAGTTCGACGTACAGATCAAGTTCCCCGAGCGAGACACGGCGGAGGCGGCGGACGTGCCCGTGCGCAACGGCGACGAGGCCGCCGAGACCGGCGCCAACGACGTCATCCGCATCACCGGCCGCCCCGAGAACTGCGAGGCCGCCAAGAAGGCTCTGCTCGAGCAGGTGAGCCGTGATTTCTCATCAGAGTTGCCTAATGACTATGGATGATTTCGTTATGGTAGGACCTTCTGCGGGTCTCGCCAAATCGCTTTCACTATCTTAACTTTTAACCTACCGCCATGCAGCCGTTTTCGCGTTATTGTGTTGCGGGGTGAGGATAAGATAACCAGTGAAATTACTAGCATAGAGGAATCTTAGTCCTCAGGGTTGGCAAAACACATGCAATCTCGGTAATGCAAACGTCTATGGGTCTCAGATCAAGTGGCCTGTGTGCTCGTGTGCCTATTTGCCCCTAAAATAACAGTCAAGTGCGAGTCTGACTTGAGTACCGAGGGTACGAGAGAGTACGAGTACCTACGTCGTCTTCTTATGAAATACTAGTGACCCAATAAGGTCCTGCTGCTCCTTGCTGTTTTTATACTTTAGAAGCCCTACCATACAGGACATATCTCATGCCGTAACTAACGTACACCAACCTTAGTATTATTTTTTCCCTGTGTCAGTTTTTATCTTTTCTCTAAGTTTTAGAGCAAACTTTATTTTTCAGTCACCTTACGAGGATGGTCCCCTTTCCTGAACTACACATTGGCTTTCAACGGAATTGTATGATAATTGGTTTTTCCAAGATCCTGCTTGATTTAGATTTTGATACTTTAGTTGATAGTAATGGTTTCAAAAAATATTTTTTATAAGTGTCGAATGCTACGAAAGTTAGGTTGTGGGAAAAATAAAAGTAAAACTAAAAAAGAAAATCAACCATAACTTTGTACTGCGTCCATAAAAATACGCCGCGTTTTTGAGCAGAATTGACACTCTGGTATGATCGTCTCGCATTTGAAATAATGAAATCTATTGTTTGAGTTTCAAAACGATATGCATCATTATGAATCATAATCATTAGCTGCTATTTGCGTGTCATGACATTGTTAAGGTTGAGGTTAGTCATAAGAAATAAATCACAGCATTTTTTGAAAAATATATATAAGTAATTAGTATGTTTGCAAAACGAAAAGAAGAGGTTTAACCAGTCAAAGATCAATCTAATACATTACTAATGGGTTTTTTACATGTTTAAACGTGGAAAATAAAAAGATTTCTTGTAACATTAAACTTCTGAATTTTCACTGATGACTAACAAGGAAAGGCACCCATTGATTTTGATATATGTTAGAGAGTAGTTTAATATAACACACCTTTTTTTTTTAGCGGCCCAACCTCAACCTGTTGGTAGAAATTGACCTCTAAAGTACTAAAAAGTGACTAAACCCTCTTACTACATACAGTTTTTTTTTTTTTAAAATACCAAAGAAAGTGTATCTTCGATGATCTTTGAAGGGTATTTTTATTAAATATGAGTTTTAGCCGATATAACAAAACATGGGCTTCATTTTTCATCTTCTTAAACATTTATAATCAAACCACTATGAAACTTGCAATAAATAAAATAAAACTATGTAAGTTAGGAGCTGGACAGTTGGGTACCTTTCCTTGTAACTAATTTTGCAGCAAGTCTAAACCAGTAAAGGATAAGTTAAGAAAACACCTGTTAGAAAAACTATGGTATTATAAACAACATTACTACCAACTTCACCTTTATGTTCCCAATGTTTATTATTCTCATTTTTAATCATTGGTCATGTGATAGGCTTCTGATGGAGGATGGAAAATTAGATACAAAATATAAATAAGGAATGACAGGTTGGGAACCAAGCTTTTTGTAGAGCTAAATAGTTCATTTTGAAATTGTAATATGATGAGATAAATGGACCTAGGTCCAAACTTAGCTCTATTATAGGCTTGTATATACTTTGAGTGCTAGACAACGATGAACAAACTTAAATAGAGAAATACATAAAAAAAGAAAAAACCTAGGCGCCGGAAAAAATTGTCGCGCCCATCAACACAAAATATTTACCCATAGCGGGAATCACAAACGCCGCCTAGCTTCATACTCAGGGTCACTATCAACTAGGGTTTAGGCTAATCGCGTCGTGTTTTACAACGAGCTAATGTGTAATATCCAGGTGCCGATAACGATCGAGGTGTGCGTGCCCTTCGAGCTGCACCGGCTGCTGGCGGGGCAGAAGCGGCGCGAGCTCATGCAGACGCACGACGTGCACCTGCTGCTGCCGCCAGCTGACTCCGTCACTGACATCGTCAAGGTCAGTGCCGCCTTTCTATATCATCATACTAGACGATTCCCTTGCCGTAGAATTCGTTTACGAATGTCTTTCCGTCCCGATTGGAACATCGAAAAATCCTAATCTAAGTAACATTTTAAATATTGCGTATCTAAATGTAGTGGTTGCTGTGCACTTACATACTCGTTTTGTAAGCATTTATTGTTAATTTACAAACGTACACCTTAACTACCTACTATTTTTATCACACATGCACCTACCTCCCGTCCTTAGGACGGCTACATAATATCGCCCTTATATATTAAATATTGTGGATTGTATAGGTAATTTGAAATAGAAACAACAGAATACACAAATTAAATTATTTATTAATCTAATAATAACATCAAAAAATGAACATAACAATATTTTTTCTTAAAACATGGCACCGGTCCTTAAATTTTAATCTAGGAACTATAATCCTTTGGAAGGTGAGATCAACTAAAGTTACAACTTTCTATAAAGATTCACGTAATAATTTCTTATTATTCAATAATAAACGAAGCTGATTAACAAAATAGCAATATGAAAAAGGCAGTATTTTGATAAAATTGCAGACCACCTAGTTACTGCTTTTCGCGGCAGTGAATGCACAATTTATTCGAACATTCTAGGCAAATTGGTATTTTGCATTCGAAACACATGTACTGGGTTCTGTCTGGGGTCACAAGTAGAGAAAGTTTTCCGTACTTCCAACCGTTCTGCAACACCACTACGTACGTAGTCAAGGTCACCGACTACTAGACCAAGCTATTGGTTGACTCTGTAAAGAAAAATAAGAATGCATAATTACTTAACCACCTACAACCCGTCTCCGGAACCCCTAAGAAAATAATACGTATGCACCTACCACCCGTCTCAGAGACGGTCGGAGGCTAAACGCGTGCACGACCGACCTCGGTGAGCGGTGACGCGGCACTGAGGCAGGAGGGGGGAAGGTACAAGGACACAGACGTTTCTAGGATGCTCGCACTTGGGTAAATTACATTTTTATAATTTGAATGAGTCTGTGAGACGGGAGGTAGGTGGTTAAGGGTTAATTTTGTATGTTCAATTGGCATTTTAAAGTATCAATATTTATAATAATAATATGGTCAGCAATAATTTGTAAAACTCATATTTGCTATAAGCTACGTAACTTTTTAAATTTACCTAGCTTATAGCAAATCAAGCGGCAGTTAACTTAAGAAATTGGTAATATAATGAAAAGGTAAAAAAGGTAGCTGGTGCAAAGTTCATCTCATAGTTCGGCTTTGCTATGTATTTATTCTATAAATATAAATAAGATAAGATAATGATAAAAAAAGATAAAAGAAATTTATTCAGTAAGTAGGCCGCTCGGGCACTTTTACATGTCAAGATACTACCAGCGCTTCCCAAGAGGAGACCACTGCTGAGAAGAAACGCCGCAAGAAACTCAGCAGTCAGTCATTTTTTAAACATATTTCATATTTCATATTACAATTAATCTAGCATTATATAAAGCTACAAGTATTGAACTACATATAATATCAAATAACAGTAGTTCAGCAGGAAAAAATGCCAAAAATCTTACGGGAGAGAAAGATAGAAAATAATAAAATAAAATAAACTAGAATCAACTACTTATATATGTGTATATGAGATGGTGCAAGATGACCACATAAAAGTTTCGATATGTTTTCCTGCATCAACGGTGTCCCCCAGACAAGAAAAAGCCGGATAAAGCTATAATAAAGATAAAGCGGAATTTGAACAAATTATTATTGACTAAGTTTCGGGTGTAGGCCATGCATTTTTGTCTGTAAGATAGTCCTCGACCCTATAATACGCTTAAGACATTAAAGACCTTTTCAAATATTTTTTAAGTGCTGGAAAGGGTAACTTTAAAACTACTTCAGGTAATTTATTATAGAAATGAATGCATTTACCAACAAATGATTTATATACTTTACGGACACTTATAATAATGACAATCACAAAGAAAAGGTTCTAAGTGTGTTTAAAATTTAGTGAACTATTGGGTGACTATACATCTGGGTAGATTTACGATAAATCAAAACAATAAAGTCTTCTAGTTTTGAATTCTTCTGATATTGGAATGTGCAACCATCTTATCTGGCTAAAAATGACGTTGGGTAGCGATAGCCATGAGATAACAACCATGCGTATGCCTGAGCAAACTTTCGCATTTGTAATATTCTATTCTATTCCTCTGTACAGGTAACTGGAACGCCTACGAACGTAGAAAAGGCGAAACAAGCACTTGCCGAGAAGATTGTAGAAATGGAGAAAGAAAAGGAAGACAGGGACTTAAGGTAAAAATAATACAACCCAACTAAAATAAAAAATAAAACAAATTGGTGTATTGCGTTCAAATTTGATCAGCAGTTAACTCAACTAATTGATAAAATTAGTAAAAGGGATCGAGAATTTGACATATTTCTTTGAGATTTAACCATTAATTACGATTAGTTAGTATAACAAGTGATCGAACAACAGGCCCTTAGTGATTACTGTTTTTAGTTTTTGTTTTTGTATGCTGTTATTGTTATTTCTTTTGTTTTTATTATTAACGTTATTTGTTGGTGTGGTGAAGTGGTAGAATGGAATCGGAGGCTGAACCATCTACTGGAGGACCTAATAAACGCCATTGTCGTCGACTCGTATTGCTACTACATGAATATAACTAGAACGAAACATCTGTTACGAATACCAAAAATGCAACTGAAATACCAAATCATTTTTGTATTATTGTTTATTACTGCCCTAGTTTAGTTTAACAACCCAAGTAATTTGAACTATAAAAAATCTTATTAAAATTGATGTTAACAAAATTATTGTAATAGTCGCTTAGTGGTTTGACTAGATGAACGTATTCCCGGTACCACAATACATAAACGAAAGTAAAAAAATCTCGTTTCGGGGAACATAAGTAGGTGTAATTATTACTAACGGCGTTTACTTGGTAGAGGGGTGTCAATGTCCTGTTTTGCCATGCTATCTGACACACAGTATAGTTTTTCATAAAATATCTATATCATATTGGCACATCGGACTAGGTTTAAGGGGACAGAAATCTGACCGCATTTTGTATGGAAAATTTCAGCTTCACAATCCTCTTAAAATTGTAAAAGAAATATTAAGTTGGCTCGCTATTAAAGTTGATGACGCGCAGGTCGTTCGAGCTGAAGTTCCAAGTGGACCCCGAGTACCACCCGCTGGTGATCGGCAAGGGCGGCGCGGTGATCACGAAGATCCGCACCGACTATGGCGTGCAGATCAACCTGCCCAAGCGCGGGGAGCCCGACGACGACGTCATCACCGTGCAGGGCTACGAGGACAAGGCGCACCAGGCCAAGGACGCCATCCTGGCCATCGTGCACCAGCTGGTCAGTATAAATATATCAGGGATTATGAAGTGTGAATGCTGAGTTTCAATCAGTGTCAATCAATCGCTGAGTGAAGTAGTCCCGCTAGATACTTTGATCCCGTAGTAGTCGAGATCTCATTTATTGTAGTATTCAGTCGAATCTGCTGCCGCCCAACTGCTTTGGGCACAGGTGGGCTTCATATCAAGACACACGGCAGTCTGTCCGGCCAAGTTAGAAGAAAAAGTCGAGCAATACTGCAGTGTGTATTCGATTTCGAAAACTAACAAGTTAAGGCTCTAAATGCGTTTAGTGGATATAAATGGTCTGACTGTTAACAATCTAGTGCCAACCTGCCACATTTTTAGGTATCGTTGCTTTCGGTGTCACTTGAGGACTTGGTTTATTTCTTACATTTATGTTTTTGGTGGGATTTCCTCTAACAGCATCCATATCGTTCATAAGTTTAGTCAACCGTTCATATTGGTTAATTGTATAGGACAATCAATACCGCGAGGAGGTAGATATCGACCCGCGCATCCACCGGCGGCTCATCGGGCTGCGCGGCAAGAACATCCGCAAGATCATGGACGAGTTCAAGGTGGACATCCGCTTCCCCAAGCAGGGCGACGACTCCATCGTCGTCATCGCCGGCGACGAGGACAACGTGCTCGACGCCAAGGATCACCTCCTCAACATCGCCGAAGAATACGTAAGTTTATAAATGCCAAATGTATTGGATTCTATTTATTGTACTTCATATTTTTTTCCTCAATTGCATTTGTCTTCTTTAAGTTAATAAGAGTCATCATAACGTCGACAATACTGTAACAAAAGGTATAAAGACATAGAATTAGGCCTAGCTGGCTGTGGCGGTCATATCGTTAAGAATTCCTAATTTGTTTGACCGATCGCACGAACGTTATGTAATGGTGTTGTTCACGTATAGTTGCAAGACGTGTCGGACCGCTACTCGCGGCCGGCGGCGCCGTCGCTGGGAGACTTCGGCGAGGCGCTGGCCAGCGAGCCCGCGCCGCCGCCCGCCGCCGCCGCCGCAGGCGTCCCGGCCGCCGGCTTCGTCGTCAAGGTACCTTAACCACTCATCGTGTCTTACAAACCAATTAGAGTTATTATTCGGCCGCACTCAGAATCGAAATGGAAAGAACCGTTTGCACAACAGAGTATATTTACTAGGTAACAATTTACAACAGCCTGCTACAGATTAAGATTTGCAGTATGTTGACCATAAAATTAGATTGATAATAGAGCATTACTTTAAAAGAATGTACCTAGTTAAGGAGTAAAATTAAGAAACGTTAACTTTTCCGCAGAGTTTAAAAAATTAGTCGTACATTTATTTATACACCGTGGGCCCGAATAACCCGACCAATTTTAACAATCGATACTAGAGCCTATTTGTAGAATATAATGGGTATAATATGTAGTCCAATAACGCATAATTTCCGAGATTTTCATTATTTAAAAAACAATTCCATAGTTAATTTAATTTGAACTCTGTCACCTTAACCTAAAGCATTATTTAATAAGAAATTGATTAATTAATTTATGTTGTATGTGGATGATATTGCTACTTACAACATGAATCTTTCTTAGTAAATAATGCTTTAGGTTAAGGTGACAGAGTTCAAATTTAATTAACTATGGAATTGATTTTTAAATAATAAAAATCTCGGAAATTATGCGTTATTGGACTACATATTATACCCATTATATTGTACAAATAGGCTCAAGTATCGATTGTTAAAATTGGTCGGGTTATTCGGGCCCACGGTGTATACTACCTCTCAAAACCTATTAGCAGTAACTCAAATTCAATAAATGAATTATATTTAATCTTCACCCGTTAGTAATACGCTTACACTTGCTACAGGTGTTTTGGCTGAGATACCACCATTTATTTGTCTTTATAAAAGATAACTAATTTTCGTGACTCAGTGGAAAAGTTAACGTTACTTAATTTTTCTCCTTAACAAGGAGCAAACTTTTAAAGAAATGTCCAATATATTGATGTTAGATTTCATTGTCATTTTTATTTCTAAGGCCCAATATTTCGTCAGGAGATTTTACTCTTATTATTTATAATGACATAGTAAGTGTTTATTTTTTACATACTTTATTGGTTTGATTCCCGGCACAGGTATTATTTCAAAAAACGTTAAATGCCGTTATTCATCTTATCTCAAAGCGTTGATGTAGGCAACTTCCCTTTATGGCTTTTTGATATTTTCCACCCTGGATAAAGTGCTCAAACGAATATAGATGAAACTAGACACAATACCACAAAAAAAAACGAAAAATACGCCAAAAAACAAACAAAAACATGTTCATTAGCAACACATACTAAACAACACAATATCTTTGACCGCTCATCAAAAATGTCGTGTTTGCATTGGACACAGAATTCACAAATAATTATAGCTAAGAATAACATAAGGTAATATGGGCATATATTTTCAAGTATTTAGAGAAATAATCAGGAATTTATAAACACATTTTTTTTATCTGGCGTATTATTCGATTTTTATTTTATTTGTATGCTACAAGAAATTCTCTGGGCTTAAAAAACAGTTTTTTTTTTAAATCTCAATAGACCTCATATGAGGCGCGATATATCGCTTTGTTCCGATAGGGAGGGTTCACAGCAACAATTATTTTTTCGTTAGAAATAAAATAACGTCACCAAAAAAAAATGTCGGTGAAATTGCATCTAGTTTCATTCTTATTCGTTTGTGCACTTCATCCGGGGACACACTGTATACCCGACAGGACCCATTTGAAGATAAGATAGATAAATTGCATAACGTACGCCAAACACGTCGTCGGTGATATGGAGTGAATCTACTAAATAAATCTGACGCACACGGAAGCAATGACACATTAAAGTGTGTATTTTTAAAGTATACATAAACGCATAATAGCTAAAGTGAGCTCGTAACATGCTTTGTCCTTATCTGTCATTGTGACGGAAAGTGCCAACGCATATATTAACTAAAATAGGTGGACTTGATAGAAGCGCGTGGAGCTAACCCCATATGCATCTGTTTAGTCCATTGAAAATACTCTTTTACCGAGCAATTTGTCCTCGCGTGTGATATCCATGGACTATTTATAAGTCCATGGGAGTGTCTAGTGCGTTTATGAATATGGGAGTAAGGCTGCAGGTGGGCGATTATTCCATTAGTGAAGGGGGTCGTGGCACTTGTGTTGTTGCAGGGCGGGCCGTGGGAGCAGCGCGCGCCGGACACGGCGTCGACGCACGAGTTCCCGACCATGCCGGGCGCGCCGCGCGCCGCGCCCGCGCCGCAGGCCTCGCCCGCCGCCTGGGGCCCGCGCCGCTAGCGCCGCGCTCGCCCGCCCGCCGAGAACGAGACACACTTATATTACTTACTATCCTGTACATTACTAACTCGGCGAACCCTATACGAGCCTGACACCGTTATGGCCTCCTCGAAATTGTTGCATTTGTATTGTATCACGCGGGCTTTCAGTCTCTGTTACTTGATGCCATAGATAGCAGAAATTTTTTGTTCTAAAAAGATTTACTCAAAAAGGAGCGTAACTGATATAATTTAAAGCTGTATTTATGTATACATAAAATTATGTATCCTTTTTATTTGTTCATATAGAACGATTATAATGCAATCATGTGTCGTCGACTCCCCCGCGGCGCGGCCGCGGCGCCCGCGACGCGACCGGTCGGCCCGTTTCTGATGCGCTGCGCAGCTCGGCCGAGATAACATTAATATTATTATTTGTTATTTATTAGAATTAACTTTCATTATTTAGGTCAAATCTATTTTTACGCGTCCAGTGAGATTGCTGCATTTTACAATAACTATTGTTGATCCGAATTCTGGCAACGAAATTGGCTGATCGGTTATTTATTTATACGTATCCGTATACGCATGCTGTTAATTGTAATGAATTATATACTATATGATGTTATAATTCTATGGAGAATGCCATTTGACTAAGTTGTTAATATATTATTTGATGTATACAAGATGCCGGGGTCCTCTGAACAGTCGTGAACATAGCCGTCGGCATATATTTAAAAACGCTGACTTATTCGTAATACGTTGGATAATTTTAAGTTTTAAAACAATCTTATTGTGTAACACACTATCATATTATGTAGGCAAATGTATAAACCTTTGCGATATTACCATATTATGATTATCTTAACATGCATGTAACCCGTTCGCGTCGTTCTGGAGGAGGTCTATATGCGTTTGCATCTAGATGAATGCATAATTCAATTGTTTCCGTGTACTTATTGGTTAAATTATAAATGAAGTGTCTATTTTTTCATAATAATTTTCATATCTTATTTTTTCTATACTATGTTTTGTAAGTGTTGCCTATAACAATAAATGAATCAGTAATATAATAAGTCAAGAATGAATATTTTTACAAAGTAATTTGTACATAGCAAATTGTGTTTGAAATATATAATAAATCTTTTACAAGAATATAATTGTGTTTCTTTTGCCATATTACATTTGTAAATGTTACATTTTATTACCAACTAGCTGTACCTGGCATGCGTAAAGTACAAAAAAAAACATTTTAATACATTTCTTGGTAGAAGAAGATCCCTCCAAATTTTCATCACAATCGGATCAATGGTTTAGGAACACATAGAGGACAACCACCAACATTTAGATGGGGGGGCTGCGTTTGTCGCGTGACAAAATGTGGATAAAACATCAGTCACTTTCTGATACGGAAATATAAGCGACAGTGACGGACGCTTTATCGATTGATTCCTTTTTCGGCACATTCCTTTTTGGACATATTCCGGTTTCGGCATATTCTTGTTTCGGCACATTTAAGTAAATAAATTATACTATGAAATACTTGTGACTTTACTTGCGTAATAAAATAGAATAACATTTACTAGTAAAACATTACATTTTAATTAATTAAAATAATAGACAAAAAAAATAACAGTACCTACCATCAGTATGCACTGATGATTGATTCCATTTTCGTCGTATTCCTGATTGGGCATATTCTTGTTTCGCACATTCCCGTTTGGACGTATTCCGTTTTCGGCATATTCTTTTTTCAGCACATTCCGTCTTTGGCATAAATCATCATATACAACAAATGAAATCAATCCTAGGTAAGAATAAATTCTTGTAGATAAAAAATAACAATACCTAGGATTGATTTCATTTGTTGTATATAATGATTTATGCCGAAAACGGAATATGTCCAAAAAGGAATGTGCCGAAAAAGGAATCAATCTTATTTGAGACTAAATCGAGAGAAAGGGATGGAGCTTACGTAACTTCGATTTTCCATGGCACCCGCGTCCAAAACTTATAATATTCCCTAAGCAGCGTAGAGGGAGAGTTTAAGGTAAGCAGGTTTTTCTTGGTATGTGTTCTGTCAGTTTGTTTTCGTTACACAGTGTCAAACTAAAATAATCTCTGCAATGTACCATAGTACATAAATCATTTCTTTATGATTAGATGCCATGCACCTTTAGACATACCTTAATAATATGTGCCATGCACCATCTCCTTTATCCTTTTTTTAAACTTACTGTAGCAATGCCTTATGGGTGTTAGGTAGAGCGTTGTCAAAAAGAAACAGGCGAGTAGAAGAGACCATTAGCTATCCATTTCAGGTACTTTAACCCTTAATTTGTCTAAGGGCTATTTAATACCGTTTTTTTAATAATTTTATTACAAGACACTGAAATTCGACCTTTAAACCCCGAAAAAAAAGGAACTACTTGGTGTATTGACAAAATTTTAATTTTGATAGATTGTTAAATGTTGTGGTGTTCAAATAAAACTGTTACTGGAAGCGTAAAGCTACTTTAAAAAATAATGGGGGCTCCCAAAGTTTCAGAAACCGATACAGAAATCTTTCAACCTCAACTTTACAATGAAATTAAAAAAAAACAAATTATTACAATTCTTCCAATTTCCTAAAAACATCTCCTGTACACGCCAATTCTAATGGTGTGCCACATGCATAACCAAACTCTTAATGATTCGAGTTATTTGCTAATAACTTCCACCCGGCCGTGCATGTGGCGATTTCGATGTTTGAGAAAATTAACTTACGTGGACGACGTTTTTTTTTAAAAAAGCATTTTATGGACCGACGAAATCGTTTAAATCTTCACAATTTGCATGAATGGGCTCCAAAAGGACAAAACCCACACCCCAAAACTACTCCTTAGTAAATTTGGAATCGTCGGTCCATAAAATGCTTTTTAAAAAAAAACGTCGTCCACGTAAGTTAATTTTCTCAAACATCGAAATCGCCACATGCACGGCCGGGTGGAAGTTATTAGCAAATAACTCGAATTATTAAGAGTTTGGTTATGCATGTGGCACACCATTAGAATTGGCGTGAACAGCAGATGTTTTTAGGAAATTGGAAAAATTGTAATCACTTTGGTTTTTTTTAATTTCATTGTAAAGTTGAGGTTGTAAGATTTCTTTATCGGTTTATGAAACTTTGGGAGCCCCCATTATTTTTTAAAGTAGCTTTACGCTTCCAGTAACAGTTTTATTTGAACACCACAACATTTAACAATCTATCAAAATTAAAATTTTGTCAATACACCAAGTAGTTCCTTTTTTTTCGGGGTTTAAAGGTCGAATTTCGGTGTCTTGTAATAAAATTATAAAAAAACGGTATTAAATAGCCCTTAGACAAATTAAGGGTTAAAGTACCTGAAATGGATAGCTAATGGTCTCTTCTACTCGCCTGTTTCTTTTTGACAACGCTCTACCTAACATCCTGTATATATGTACGTCGCCTAGCAGCGTTCCTAGTATGGTTGCGATCGCGTGACAGAATGTGGATAAAGCGATTGATTCCTTTTTCGGCACATTCCTTTTTGGACATATTCCGTTTTCGGCATAAATCATTATATACAACAAATGAAATCAATCCTAGGTATTGTTATTTTTTATCTACAAGAATTTATTCTTACCTAGGATTGATTTCATTTGTTGTATATGATGATTTATGCCAAAGACGGAATGTGCTGAAAAAAGAATATGCCGAAAACGGAATACGTCCAAACGGGAATGTGCGAAACAAGAATATGCCCAATCAGGAATACGACGAAAATGGAATCAATCATCAGTGCATACTGATGGTAGGTACTGTTATTTTTTTTGTCTATTATTTTAATTAATTAAAATGTAATGTTTTACTAGTAAATGTTATTCTATTTTATTACGCAAGTAAAGTCACAAGTATTTCATAGTATAATTTATTTACTTAAATGTGCCGAAACAAGAATATGCCGAAACCGGAATATGTCCAAAAAGGAATGTGCCGAAAAAGGAATCAATCTCAAATAAGAGCTCTAACGTAAGTTCAAACTTCGATTGTCAAAGTGTACTCTGTCTTTATCTGTCAAATTCAAATGTCACAATGACAGATAAGGACAAAGCATGGTTTAGCTACCCACCATCAAAGCACGGTTATTCCACGTTTATATTATAAACCGAGGGCATTAATATATCGCATGGATCAATTATAAAGTTAACAACACACATCTTTAAACCACAGATAACAAAGGATATCAAACCAGGAACCCTACTTTGAAAATCGAAGTTTGAAGTTACGTTCCCTGTTACTCGTCATTCAAGACTGAAAAGAAAGAAAGGGATAGAGCTAACATAACTTAGATTTTTGATTTACAGGCGTGATAAAATTGTACCGCCTAGAAGAATCGGTTAAATTTAAGCGCTATTGGCAAAAACGCATAGACTTTTCTAGGTAGTATGAGGTGATTGAATAGCCCGCTTTAATTTGAAAGACGTGTCAAGTGACGTGCGAGCGAGACAGACAGTCAACAGTCAGACGAGTCAGACAGAGATTGACTTGACTGGTTGACTTGACGTTCTGTATCACAGGTGGAGCATAGATTATAATGAATTTGAGTTGATAGAGTGCAGTTTCCTCTACTGATTTCCAGATTACTGTACGGGAATTTATAATTTTCAGGGCCCCTGACCCTGAAATAAATGACTTGTGACGAATTGTATTAAATTCTTTTCGAAGTGACTATAACACATAAACATTTAATGTAAAATGCAAGAACAATGCTCAGATACTAATGTGTATGATTATTTTTTAGATACTTAAATTGTGATTGTTACTGTCGTTATCGTTACATGATTTTGACCAAATTACTAAGAAATTCATGCTGTTGATGCATGGTTTACTGGTACAAAAATACATTAAGGAATCTTTCAGGTCCCTGAAGATACCTTTTGAATCTGCTAAATATGCCTCATTGGCATGTGATGTCTTACGTGTTGACAATGAATTAAAAGGCAGCGGTGTCAGAAGAACAATATCAACAAACAATGAAATCCTTAAAATGTCAGTATAACTTTTAATTCTGATAGGTACATGTTGTATTTATTAAGCTTAACCAAACATTAATATTACTGTAAACTTATGCAAGGATTCTTATCTCTGCCTGGACTTAGGTATTTGAAAGAAAAGTAAGTAATGTGAATTTCGTTTTGGGTATTTGTGGTTGATAATTTTTTTAATCTTTCTCCTTGAGGGAGTTCAGGCAAAGATAGGGATTATATTTATTTTTAGGTTTGGCATAATTTGATTACTTTGTCTTTAAAAAAAATACTGGGTTTTACATTACCAGGTAATGCACATAGTTGATTATAGCAGCATAACAGATTGGCCAGTTAATTTCATGTTATGGTTCAAATGAAACAATAATTTTAAGGGTCGAGCAAAAAATGTCTCTACATTTTTATTATTGGTTGTTAGTGGCAATAGATATACACACTCTGGGATTATTTTTTACTGTGTACCTATTATGGTTCATGAGATACATTGTGCATTAATAGGGTTCTGTTGGAACCCTAAACAACATGTTTGTTTTACAATTCAGTTCTCAAAGTCATTTTTCATTTTCATTTCAGAGATCTATTTGGCCAAGATTTAAAGAGATTAAGAGTGTCTGCTAATGCAGTCTTGAAAAATATTATCCTGATAACAAAAACTATTTATCAATTCGAAAAAAGTTAATGTGAAAGGAAGATCAACATGCCAGAGCACACTCCCGCACCTACACCAGCAAGATCATTATATGGGTTTTTCATGTATTTGTTAAGCAAAACAATTCAGATCATATATTGTATATGGGCCTTTGTTCCTGATGAATATCTACATTCATTAAATATATACTACTATCCACAAAAGTACTGGGCTACAGCAGTTCCAATCCAATGCTTGGTAGTTTTTCAAATATTTACTTTTGTAATATACCCAAGTATTAATTTATGCATGACCAGCAGTATTGATAGTATTAACACAATATCAGATCCTTATTCTTGTTACAGTGTTGTTCCAACTGATAATTGTTCTAAAGCGTCAGATACATGTGTTTGTACTAAAGAAAATAGTTGTTTCAAACATAAGTATTATGTTGCAGACAGTGAAATTAATGAGAACTCTGTGCCACAGCTTTACGATTTAAATATTCGCCATGTTTGTAAGAAGCTGTATTTAAATAGATAGATACAAATTAATATGGTGCTATAAATCTGTACATGTCAAAATCGATTGTTTCATTTACACACTTCTTAACATCCAGTTATGCTAATCAGGCTTTGTTATTTGTTAGTCAGCACGGGCATTCATTAGGCTCAGACTGTTTTGTAATGAGGTGTATTGTAAAGTCACATGCTGTGCTTGTTACAAATGCCTGTTAACCCTTCAAGGCTTTAACTCTGTTTATGTAAGATACTGCAAATGTAATATCTAACAGCTTACAACACTGTAATGCTAATACTAAAAAAAACCTGTATTAGCCCTGCCCAGTTACTTGGTCAAGTGGAATTCAATATTTAATGTTTTTCCCTGTTGAACAATCATAGTTTACAAATTACAATAAAAAATACCGTACTTGAACAATCAGTTTGCCAGAAAGTTTTTTTTTAACTTACTTTTACGTTTTTAGGTTTCGGTAGTCACATAAAATACCCTTATAGTTTCGCTATTTCCGTCCTCTAGGACTAAAAAAATGTAATTTGGCAAAATTATTCATTTAAATTACGCAAAGTTGTAAAAAAATGTTGAAAAAAATCAAGCTAAGGGGCATTTTTTTTGACGTAATGAGATCGAGTGAGGTGTCAATGGATAGCTCTTACAAAATCATCACGTACATGATATTATCAATTTTTAGATTTGGGCGACCGTCGGACGGCGATATCCATATTGAACTCGAAAGGTGTAATTCTTGCTAAGGGTTTCGCTATTGTTTGTTTTTCTGAAAGTACGAAACCCTCAATTAATAGGTTACCTACCTACAGGGTGTCCCGTAAGTACCACGACAAACTTAAGGGGGAGGTAGGTGAGCAAGCCTACCTAACATGGAAAAATCGCCTTAATAATAATCGCACCGTTTTCGAGATATTTGGATTTCTCTGATTTTTAGAAAAATGTACACCCGCGCTGAGTTTTTCATCTGTGGTATTCGGTTTTTTTTTATTTTTTTATTTTTTTTTATTGCAAAACAATCTTGAATAGTTGTGTTATCAAATGGTAAAAACCATTAAAAAGTAACTATTGTAGTTTTTCTTATTTTTTAAATTAAATTTAAAATTGGCCTCTTCCGTTTTATTTTGGTCAAACTTTAGCCCCTCATGGTGAAAAAAAAATACATGACCACTGGTTAGCCAATTAGATTAAAAACATGCTCGTCTAATGGGCATTTAAAAATGATAAGAGATAATGAGAGTTGAAAGTTCGATCAATGTACGATTGAAAATGCAAAATTCATGTTTGCGATTTTTTTTTTAAATCTATTGATGTCTCAAAAAAATGGTTATTCCTATCTGATACCACAAGTATTCAATAATATTGAGCAAAAATAATTTTTTTACAAAATTACTTTATAATGGTGCTATAATCGAAACATTGAACAAGGGTGTTCATTTTCGAAAAAAACCTAAAAGTCCAAATATCTCGAAAACCGTGCGACTTTTACTAGACCTATTTTAGCTTTTTCATAACGTCCTAAGTGCCCTCTATCCGTAGTTCAAGGATTATCCACTCATTACCTAACACCCTGTATAAGGTGATGGCACCATTGTTGGACACTTAAGGTCATAATTTAATTGTGGTAAACAAATGAATAGGTTCTTAACACCTAGTTTCTGAAATAAGAATCAAGTGTCCCCCATTGGTCCTTGTCCATTAACTGGCTCCATCACCCTACTTATCTTGTTTTAAATACTTACCTATTGCGTGCAGTCACCTCTGAATTCGACATATTATACTTAGCTCTATATTTCATATCTTTTTTTACCTTTAATATCTTTAGCTGTTTTGAGTAAAACAACAAATAGACGATAAGATAATCTTGGAAACCTAAAGTAGCCAATTTTTATATTAAGTACAAGCCAATAAATGCGAATGAATTGTTATACGAATGAAAGTACACGAATAACTAACCTATTAGTTAAGTATCTATTTTTTTTTCTAAGCTTATACTTACTATTTATAAACGCGAAAGTGCAGTGTTTGGTAGTCAATAATTATTTTCTTTCACATGTAAAAGCAGCAACGGATTAATTAATACCTATTATAATTGTAAATTAAGTATATCTAGAGTTGACTAGACTAGACCTATTGTAGACAATGCAAATTTCAACGGAAAACAGCCACTAGGTAAGTAGGTACATAGGTACTAACGTGCTTTTAACAAAAACATACATTTAACCGATTTACGTACTCGTACCTACCTCATGTTTTATTAAGTTAAACCTTTTGACGATGCGGTAGTGTACGTATAAAAACATACATACATTACATTACATTGTTTGCGGGTGGTAGGACTGGTAGGACCTTGTGCGGGGTCCGTCCGGACCGCTACCACCATCTTATCCATTAACCTACCGCCAAACAGCAGTGTTCGCATTGTTGTGTTCCGGTTTGGGGATAAGACAGCCGGTGTAATGACTAGCATAGAGGCATTCCATCTTAGTCCTCAGGGTTGGCAGCGCATTTGCAGTCTTAGGCTTGCAGTCTTGTGATTGCGAATGTCTATGGGTCACAGTTTCCACTTACCATCAGGTGGCCTGTGTGCTAGTCAGCCTTCCCTATGCCATAAAATATATATATGTATATATATATATATAGTCGGTCTCGTTAGTGACCCTGCCTACGAAGCTAGCGGTCGCGGGTTCGATCCCCGGTACGGGCAAATATTTGTGTGATGAGCGTGAGTATTTGTTCCTGAGTCTTGGGTGTTTTCTATGTATTTCTATATATAAGTAAGTTTACCGTTGCCTAATAGTACCCGTAGTACAAGCACAGTAGAGCTCAGCTTGCGGCTAGGTTAATTTGTGTGAGATGGTCCCTGATGTCCCTGATATTTAGTGACGATTTACCTTCTTTTAATTTTGAAAAAGGTCGTGTAACGATCATGTCCCTCTCGTGGTGCGTGCGGTTTACAAATAATTTAAAGAATGAATTACTTAATCTTAGCCTAGGTAGGTAAGTAGTTTATACAACCTATATATAAACTTGGATTCATCTGATCAGCTAATTAATTGGTGCACTGTTCTATTCTATAGGTTAGGGTTAGGCGAGGAGACTGACCCCGCACGCACTCCAAACATGAGATCCTGCACAACTTCACAGTTCGGGCAACCAAAACAATCACTCAGCCAAGGACACTAACGGCTCGGGTTGAATGTTTTTGTACAATATGACTTTTTGTTGAGACCTTTTGACAAAAAAACTCCCCCAATTAGTAGCATTGACTTCTGACCGTACGATCAGCATCGGCCAGCACTTCTGAATAATTCACTCTTAGTAAAACGAGTTAATTGATTTAAAAAGGTCGCAGTAGTAGTACCTAGGTATAGTCAGCGCGCGAGCTCCGACGAATTGGGGGATTTGGAAAAAGACGGGTGCGCGCCGCGCCGGCCCATCGAATCGTTGGTACCCGCCTCTCCCAATACGTGGAGTTGGCCTTATCTCCTTTGTCGACTATATCATTAACGTAATATTGACTAAATGCTGACGCCAGCTTTTCTTGGGATTCCTCGGAGCTCGCGCGCGGACTATAAGGCAGTAAGTGCGACTGTCTGTTCGTAGGTAGGTAGTGGCAGAAGCTCGCAGAGTAAATTTAATAAGTCTGTCTGTCTGTATAGTAGTTAGTCGTCGGAGACAGCTAGAGCAACACTGTCTTTTTTTAAACCATTGCTAGGTAGGTTGGTAGGTATCGAGTCCGCGCTTGGTATTCTTCTACCCGCGACCACAGTCAAGTCAGGACTCACTCGACCTGGAGCACGTAATATTAGGCGGTGATACGTGTCAACGATATGATCTTGCCTCAGCTGAACATCGAATGAAAAACACATCATTTCTACGCGCTGATGGGTGAAGTTTTGCTCGCCGGTGAGCACGCGAACCATATAAGTAGGTCATCCCAGCTCTAAAGTAAAAATGCTTTCATCACTGGCCTCGTCGATACAACAGTTACCTTACCCTGGTTACAGCACTGATTACTGTAATTTAAACAAAACACCACAGGATCCGGCGGGTAGGCTTAATATATTAAGTATATCTAGTTGGCGCTACTTAATTTTACGAATGTGTAACCTACCTAGTAACATCGCATAAAAAATGTTTAATGACTTCTAAACCAGTGGTTATTAAAAGCTTTGAACATGCTATGGTCTGTTGACATGCAAGTTTAGCGCATGTTGTCGCAGAGGTGCCTCTTGTAGGCCGACCTATAATTGCAGCACTTGCCCGACCTGCTTACCCACTTACGGTACCTACTATGTAAAATACATGGTAAAATTTAGTTAAATGCTTTTTCCTGGAACTAAATTAATCGCCTCTTAACGTAAGGTATTATTTCGTAAAATTATGCTCTATGCTCTCGAAATTCTTTCGGCGTGTTTAAATCAAAGCCCGAAAACTATAAGTAGTTACAAAACCGTGGCCTGTTACGACAGCGGCATAATCAAATATGAAACTGACCCCATTAGTTATATCCATTATCAACACATTCATTATTTTTCCCTAAGCTAATGGCTAGCAGTACCTAATCACCGCAAACCAAATAAAAATGTACCGTGATAAAAGGGATAACTGTTAATTTAATCACTCAATTATTCAAAAGGACCTACATATTTTTTTTGGAATACCCCCATTTTTAAGTTTTATGATTTTATTTATTTACTCCTTTTCGTTAGGTTTGAATTAAAACCATAATATATGGAGCACAATGTTAATATATTTTATAAGGATAAAACAACACTTCCCATGATTAGTACAAAATAAAATTAAATATATGGTTAGTTTTTTACATAGGTAAAATTTATTTAAAAGTACAGAATGAAGGACTACACACTGAATTGAGATAAAATACTTAGTACTGACTTCGAAAATGATGTAAGCCACTTGTAGTATTCACATTATGAACTTATTGCATCAATTAATCATTATTTGGCAGACCAAAAGAGATTTTCAAACAGTGCATAGGTCATATAACCTAATATATATTTATCATATAAGTGAAATTTGGAATAGAAGCTGTAAGAAAATCTGCAATTAGACTAGCCACTACTCCTTATATACCGAAACATATGGCTAAGAAACTTTAATATGTGATGTTCCAGCATACAAGTTCAGCTGCATGCAGGCAACGAGGGGCCAGCATACACCCAAATATTAATTAAAATTAAGTAGTAGATTATAGATAGTTTAGTATATTTTGTACAATAAAATACAATTAAGTACAACTTGTAGCAAAGATATTAAAGAGAGTAATATTTATCTCAAGTGTTAAAGCTGCAACAGCGTGTGTGTACGCACGAGGCATATTTACACAGCACACACGCACGGCAACGACACACCATGTGCTGCACACTATAGTACATAACTATTTTTTTATTACTTAAATAGAATATAAAGACACGCCTAAGCAGAGAAGTAACTCTGCTCACTTTACATATTTCAATGCATGATTAGCCAATGAACATGCCCGTACTTCACTAGCGGATCGCTATTAAATAATACACTGATCATCGCTTAATATCACAGCTAATTATGCTTTGAAAATTATAGACATGTCTAATTTTCACTAATGTAGGTAACAATGTAGAGTATAAGTAGATAATCTGAATAAATTTACATTACAATATCATGTCTTTTTCATATGAAAAATTTAAAATTACATTACCAAAAATTAAACAGTGCAGCGCATTATAAATAAATGTGCATACCTTAACTTTAATTGACTAAATAAATTTGTTGCCTGCAGATCTGACATACTTTAAATATCGAGAGGTAATATCTTAAGAGAAATTTAATTTTCAACTATTGAAAAAAAGTTAATTCTGAAATTTAAAAATATTATTTATTCTATTAAGACAATTCCCTTCAAATCCACCTAGTATTATGAATGTGAAATATTATCATTCCAAAAGCTGAGTCTCCGACACATATTTCACCACCACTATAATGTGGATCAAAAAGTAAGGATCGAAGTAAAGATGAAGCTAGCACTTCACGAGTGAGTGTTGCTGTTTACATGCGGTTTCTTGTCCTGTGGATCAGGAGTGCGTTGCCCATCACGCCGTGGAGGCATACGCTCATTAATTGCATCCAATCCTTTTGCCTCTGCAAATGAAGTGATCTTATGGTTTGGAGAAAACCCTTGCAAAGCATTCTTGAGAGATGTTTTGCCGCCTGAGAGTGCACCCAGTGGCAAAGCACCAGTTGGAGTCAGCCCCTTCAGCTGCAGAACAGATTCACTCTCCTCACGAAGTACAGAGAAAACATGTGCCATTTTGCCAATGGCACGGATTTTATTACGTATGACTTCTTTTCTGAGATTAGCTTCCTCCAATGCATCTTCTCCCTCAGTCATGAGCTCATCATCAGAGCAAATGTTTAGGACATTGACCAGCATCTCTGTGACTTTTTCACCAACAAATGGGAGAGACCAAGTGAAAACATCCATGAAGTTTGGCAGCCAGTATGGGTGGGGAGAGCAGTTGAACTGTCTGATGTTCATCACATTGTTCTCATACTTGAGGACAGCAGCCTTGTTGTTGTAGACGTCCAAATAGTTGGGGGCAGAGAATATGGTAATAAGACTTGGGAATCCAGTGGTTTGGCTTTTACGGTACATTCGGTACCCAGCATCTTGGGCTTCATGGGCACGAATAATGGATAGCAAATTGTTCCTTTGCAAGAAATCACAGCATGCTGCATAGCTATAGAAATAGGAACAACCTCTGACAGAGTTGTGCGAAAAATGTTCTGCATTTTTTTCATTGCCAAAGTCCTCAAGAGGATCAGACCAGAGTAAGTCACACATAGCTCCAAATGCAGGTGGTTCTTTGAATCTATCTAGTTTACGGATATCATCTAAGTTGTTGATTTCGGGGGAGAGTCCTCCGTGGACACACAAGAACTGCTGGTTCATAAGAGCAGCTAGAGGTAAGCAATCAAATGCATCCATGCAGGCATCATACACTTTCTCGGAATACTTGATTTTGCATTCTTGTTTGAAGGTAAAGTATTCTGTCAAATGTCGGCATTCATGGTTACCGCGTAAAAGAAATAATGTCTTCGGATAACACAGCTTCAAAGCCCAGAGGTAAAGAACACATTCTATACTGAAATAACCTCGGTCGACATAGTCGCCTAAGAATAAATACTTGGTGCATGAGGGAGAGCCTCCCACCTCGAACAGTTTCATCAAATCATAAAATTGCCCATGGACGTCTCCGCATACAGTCACCGGTGAATCAATCTCGATCATCGTTTTCTCAGATCGTAATAGGGTGGCACCATCTTGGATGATTCGTAGAGCTGCATTTTCCTCGATTCGACCTTCTAAGATAAAATGTTGCTTCAGTACATCTGGCAGGGGCAATACACTTTTCTCATCGAATACCTCTGAGATTGTGAGCTTGTGGCTTGGAGGGAAAGCAACACTTTGAATCATACGCTGCGTAGTCGACACTTTATCATTGCTCCCGGACATATTTGTCACATAAAAAACACTAGGTCTAATCCATACACGCCACTATTTTCAAAATGGCAGAGTAGATATAATACTAAAACAGAATCCCGATTTCACGACAGAGAATCTACTGCGCACTGGAAAACAATGCGCAAACATCTGGCGAGTGGTCAATAAAATAAACAGGGATATCGAGCGCGTTTTATTACTTTTGAAAATATCATTAAATAGTAACACTGGCGGTTTTATGAACAGTTGCCAGTACGACCATACCGACCATCTAATTTAGGACCTTTTATTATAAAATAAAACTTAACTTAAATCCAGATATCGTTATAATTTTGTTTTAGCCTGCCTCTTTTATATGGCAAGAAAAACGAGATTTTGTGATCCCAAAATAACTTGCATTGGGGTCTTTAATAATCTAATTGTAGACCGAAGTGTGAGAGGACTAAAGTTTTGTCTCAATCTTTATCTATACATACACCTATTCTCCGTGAGCAACTCGAAAAGCAAACTAGCTGTTGTCTAAGATTAGATTAGTTTCTTCAAGGTATCTCCCAGACACATTGACCGTGGTACAGCGGAAAGTTAAAAACAAATGATTAGGTAACTCGGTCTGATTCACATTACTGTTGCTATTTGGTCGTCATTATAATGAAAAAAAGGGATAAAATACGATGCTACTTGTCAAGTGATTATTATCCTTAGGATTTCATGTATTTTTCCAAAAATAAAATAGAAATTGTCGATATTACACAATCGACAATATAATAAAATTGCGTGTATTGTGCTCGGGTCGGCTGGTTATAATGTTGCCTGTGGTGTGGTTTATTTTTTATAATGCTGCGGCATGTAGCCTGCAGGATTCGACAAATATTCGTGTTGAAGACTCTTTCTTTCTTTAAATCAAATCGTTTATTTACTACCATGTTACATATAAGGGACCTTAAGTTGAAGTAAGAGAAGCCAACATAAATCTTTACCAAAGCCCGTAAATATGGCAGCAGCGTAAGAAATAATAAGCAACCGTTATACCTAGCCCACATGTTTCACCCGTGATTCTAAATATAAAAAAGTAGTTTCTGTATTGTTTTTCAAGATGAAGGTTTTAACTACTTTACTTTGAGATACAATTTGCGGAATTCGACAAATATTCGTTTTAGTCTCTTTCCTTTCTAAACCGACTTTAAGCGAAAAATAAGTAGCTTGAGATTTGAAAATCGAAGTTCGAAGCTCCATCCCTGTCACTCGTGATGAAATCGAGAGAACGGGATGGAGCTAACCCAACTTCGATTTTCAAAGTGGGGCCTCTCTTTATGTCAAAGTAAGGTATGCCCAAGGTATGCCATTATCGAAAATACGCTGAAGCCTGTAGATGTGACCGCAGCGTAAATTTTAATGTATAATGCTCGCGATAAATTACAACAAAAGTAAGGTACAGTCGTCTACAAAAATATTTATAAACTCTTTCAACTTATTGCATTGTAATAAGGTCCAAAAGTGGATACATCTATCTCTATGAAGTTGACTGTACAGTAGGAACGCGCGCGATCTGAGCGCAGTCCCGACTGCACTGCCTGAGGTGAAGGGCGCCACGCCTCCTCTCTTGCCTGGAGTGTACACTACACTGTATAGCGCCGTCCCGTACTAGCACCCGTGCAGAATTTATATGCATCAAATATGCCTATGGCGCATATAAAATAAACTCTTACCCCGTTACCACTCCATCTTACCCCATGAGTTTTTTTAAATAATGAGTGTAACTATATTTCAACTTTTTCAATATTAAAAGTATTCATAGTAACTTTCTTGTTTTAAATATAAAGATTCATTCTTAATATTGTTATAATATCACTTTTAAAAAACACCTCTCTCTCTCTCTCTCTCTCTCTCTTGTGTAAAAATCGTTCAAGCTTACCCCAACGTACCTTATACCCTTTGGACCCTAGTGTGGAACTGTGGACGGATTTAACTACCTAACTAACGAAAATATTTTTTAGGTAGTTTGTTAGAGTGTGTATACCTGCCCACAAGGTGGTCCAATATATTGTCACCAAGTTAGTATCTGATAAGGGGATCTATGAGGACCTCCTCAAATATAATAGGCATAGGCATAGCGATTGTGGTATTCTCGATAACAACCCTAGTCCAGCATTTGCATTCAGATGGTACCATTTGATGAAGTGGAACTGATAATGAAGACCACAGATGGCTACCAGAGGCCCGTTTCATGAAGCTACAAGTTACAAATTACAAGAGGAAGTCTCTTTGTAACCCCTTTTGCTACAAAGAGACTTCCGCTTGTAATTTGTAACTTGTAGCTTCGTAAAACGAGCCAAAGAGGTGCTCAATCGTAACTACACTCAGGAGCAAAAATACCGCGTCAGAGTGCGAGGGGTTGTTTTGAGTGAGGTTTAATGGTGGATACTGCGAGGTTCAATAGAGGAGGTAAAAAGTTCTTAAGATACCTAACTGATCGCACAATCAGTTAACACCACAGCGGGACAGTTTGGGTCAGCAATTGGATTTCCTTACATTTTATTGCCATTTTAGATGTTTTTCTGAACATGCTCAATTCCCGCGTTAACCGCAGATTCATTCAGTTGGGTATCCTAGGCACTCTGGAAGTCCTGTATCGATGCACGGGGTATTCATCATCAGATTTCACTAAAAGCATTCCCCGGCGAGGAACCAAGGCTTCGAAATAGCCTCTTCAGTATGAAAAACGCACTTTGACCCGTTATTTTTGCTCCTGAGTGTATTTCAAGGGTGGTGAGAAAATATTTCGATTAAGATAGTTGTGCGACTATGACGAAGGCGAGGAAGCACATTTAAATCGTTTAAATATGTAGGTAAAATACCCTATGATTTTCTCGCGGCGTTTTTATTTATTGAGAATACATATCAGTGAATCGTGATCACAAAAGTATTAAGTAGGTATATAAAAAATAAATGTTTTATCAACAATGAACCGCCATCAAAAACGAAAAAGAAACTTCTTTTCATTTCAAATGGTAGGTAACAGTAACATACATTGGTTACTTTTTTTTTCTTTTCTCTTGAATTACTTTTTTATAATATTAAAGTTACGTACTAAGTGTAGCTTAATTAAGTAAGTAATAATATTGTTATAAATACTTTTTTTTTAACTACCTATTGTTTATTGACATATGTCAATTATTTTACACCATAATTATGGTAGATTGTAGTGGTGCACACACAAATGTATTTAAACCTGTATAATGTTATTATACTTGATACCTACAGTCATGCAATTATTATTTTTTGATTTTGATACTTTTGACACTAACAACATATACAACATATGGATTTCTTGAAGCAACACAATACCTACAGCAAAAGCGATGTCAGGGTTTTGTCCCTACCACCGGGCACGTTTTATAAACCTACAAGTAACAATTTTAAAGGTTAAGACTCAAAGTCCGAATTACCTATGTGGAGTAACTCTACTGACTGCAAGTTTTCTAGTCAACAGAAGTCCCACAGAAGGAAGAGATAAAACGCCGGGGCCGAAATGTGGTTCAACATCAAACCAAACTTACCGAACATCAGAAGATTTGGTACAATAGCTTACTACAAAATATTTTTTGGCGTAGATAAACTTGACGGAAAATGCAATAAGGGAATTCTGGTTGGATACTTAAGAAACGGTTACAAAATATGGGTGGATGACTAGAGAAAAAATGTAAAAGCAAGAGATGTTAGAAAAGCGTACTATGCTCATAATCTGTAGGTAAAATAATATACTGAGGTATTTGGCACTTCCTTTATCAGTTGGCACAACCCGCACAACACCTAATATATTTAAGTTATCACAATATTTTCATAACGCAGTTTACTTCATGGTGGTTATAAGCAGAGTACCTATTGTTTGATATATGCATCAAAATAAGCAAATACACTTGAATCATTGCTTGAATCTCGAAAAGTGAGTTCTGAAATGAGTCGATTGCCCATTTCCAACGGCGCGTAGGCGGGACTTCACAAACTCCCAGCGGATCACCGTCACTACGGAGGACCGCGCGCACGTTGTGCGCGCCATATACCTGCGGCTAGCGAGACAACACCGCCGCCGACCGCTCCGAGCATCCCGAAGCAAGACCAAGCCACAGCCGTGCTTGCCGGGCAGTTTAGTGTCGGCAAGCCGCTCCAGGATTGGTCTCGCCGCAACACCAGACGACAATGACTGCCAATCGCGGTTCCCTCCTCTGCCCCGGAGTTTGCGAGCTCCCCGGGCAAGCCGCTGGTGCTGAGCGAGATGCTCGCCCAGGACGCACCACCTGTCCTGCGCGCCGCGTTCCATTGGAGCAGCGCCCACCGAGCCCGCGTCCGCGACAGTCCGCGCGTGCAGCGAATGGGGCCACCAACACCCAAAAAACTGCTAGTGGTACTCCTACTCCCTGCCCAACGACCGCAGCCAAAAGGTGGCCATCAGGCGCCTCCCTGTGGACATCGCACCGGAGGATATCCTCGACGACTTGACGGTCCAGGGCTTCACCGTCGAGTACGTCAGGCCCATCAGGGCCCGCAACGGCAGGCCTGGGTGTATTTTCTACGCCCAGGTCACGAAGGACGCCGCCATTTTCAAAACCACTGAGATCTTCTGCATGCTGGGGGTCATCATAGAGCCATGAAGGGGAAAGCGAGGCATCGCGGTGTCACCGCTGCCAAAATTTCGCACACTCCTCTCACCACGGCCCCTCCGGCACCCTCCGAAGCCCAAGCAGGGCGCCGAGCCCACCACCACCAAATCCGTCGAGGCGGCGCAATCAGCGCCGCCCTAGTGGCCCCCGGAAATGACCCCTTGCAGCCTACCACCCACCGCGGAAAGGGATGCGGAGCTCGAAACCGTGCGGGCCACGGTTTCGGGCGAAAGGCATAACACCCGCCGCCCTACCCACTGCAACCAGCCCCGACACCATCAGCCCTAACTAAAACCCCAGACGAGAGAAACGACGAATGAGAGTGGTCCTGGCTCTCATCCAGAGGGTCCAGACGGCCATAGAGACCGGCGAGGACATGGTCCCCAGTCTGCAGATGGTTCGCTAGCCTAATCTAGAAACACTCTGGAGACTACCACCACCTACCTGCCACCACGCAGCCCGCGCCTCGGGCGCAGGCTGCTCTCCGAGAACCCGACCGTTTCCACGGTCGGCGCAGATCTCCCCGGTCGGGGATCTACCGACCCTATACCGGCTCCTCATCCCCCTTTTTGTTATAAAAAGGAGGATTGAGACTACCAACGAATTTCATTCATTCTCTTTCTTTAGACATACTAAATATAATCTGTGATTCTCAATTGCTCCTGGCCGTCGAGGTGAAAACAATCCCGCTCCGCTGCGCATCCGCTCCAAACATGCTTCGACTTCTTTGTCAATCACGTTTGGTTATTATAACTGATTTGAAACAATCAATCATCTTCGACGTCATGGTCAATCAAGTGTCCTTATAGCTGGCGTCAAAACAATCAATCACCTTACTCCCACAGGGGCTTAAAACGCTCGACACTTCCGGATTAGTCGATGAGGACGATATAAGGTCCCATTCGCAAACCGTCCCTTCTGCAAAACGTCCCTTGTGCGGACGGTACAAAAGGTTCCTTTCGGAAAACGCACCGTCTGCAAAAATGCTCATAAAGGTGGGTATAGAAAACCAAAGCCTTCTCTCATGGAAGTGAGATGGGCTATAACAGTCCCTACGCTGGCCTGGTGCAGGTTGGGAACTTTACATATTCACAGACAAAAACTTTTTTACATATTATAGGTAACTAATTTTATGTATCCGAACGAATTAGCTGCATTTTTAGGGTTCCGTACCAAAATGGTAAAAAAGGAACCCTTATGACGTGAATTCGGTGTCTGTCTCTCTGTCTGCCTGTGTAAGTCACAGCAGTTTTTCTCTGAAACTCTCAACTTGAAATTTACCATTTTTCAAAACGTGTGTTTTTAGTGTAAATGTGTTGGATTTATTCTTAAAAAAGGGTTTTTTATTGTAGGTACCTATAAAGCATTAAAGTTTATAATGTTAATTCGGAAACATTCTAGCGTAAAATGTTTTTTCTATAATGATAATATATGTGGAACAATGAAAATAAAAAATATACTCTTTTGTTATTCTTACTACTTTATTGTATGAATAAAGACTAATTTCGTGATTTCCGCAGTTCCATTCCATATATATCACTCATATAACTCTAAAGTTTACAACAAGACGTTGAGATAGTTCTAATCAGGATTCAATAAACATTTTAAACTATAATTCTTTATACATTACGTATCACGCAATATTACTAAATACGTAAAGCACCGCCGAAAAACTTGATTTTTTTTAAATCATTCACAATACACTTTATCTATCCACACAGGAAAAATGAAACCTTTTAGACTTCTCAAAACTTTTTCATGACTTTTAATGTTCACGACGCGACTATTGCTACCGGCGAGGGATCACATATTTCACAAATTCATTTAAAATAATAACTAGTAAATTTATTTTAAATAATGTTTTTGGGTATAAACTAAGTAGGTATATATTTCAAGGCATGCTTTTGTTAGATCCGATTTAAGTACCGTAAAACCATACAACTTCGCTCGGGTTTTGCATTTATTCCTCTTTTTTTCACGTTTAACTTTTTTAATCACGAGTTTGTACTATTTACACCTTTGCATGCTGTTCTTGGTGTCTGTTAAGAATCTACTACAAAAATACGTGTATTTATGGGTGAAATGCCTCTCAAAATGTTGGGCCAAAAAAAAACTTTTTTACAACATTACCCACTTTTGTAGAAACGCTAATAACTTTGGCATTGTCGACTTTAACATCAGATCCTTCGAGGTCTACATATAATATACAACAACTATACCCTCATTGTATACAATTATAAATGTTTTTTACAATTATAAAGTGGAGAATCCTACGGAAAAAAGGATTCTCCACCTAACTATAGTGGGCAAAGTTACGATTTGAATTTTTTGAGTCTTTCATACAAAAAATAAAATTGGATTAGTGTTGTAAATTATTAGTTTTACGCAACTACATCGAAACCTAAAGAAGGGTAATGTGTTTAAAACTGTATAAATGAAAATAGTCTAATCTTACATCTATTAAAATATAAATAATAGGCTCATTAAGAATCAGCTTTTTATTAATGAAAACGTAAAATCAAATTATCTCAGATGTATTCAAGTTTTTTTTTTAAAGTATTACTCTGTTTTTAACAATAAAAAAAAACGAAATGGCGTGCCGTGTACAATAACCAAACAAATGACATTCTAACACAAACAATGGTGTGATGTTGAAAGATAACATAGATAAAATTAATAATCAACAAAACCGTTACGCATATAGCATTGCCCACCGCCATAACTCAGAAATTAATTAGAGATACAGTGTTCAGTCTGTGTCTGTAGCGATTACTTACTATAAAGTTATAACATCCAAAGTACATAGGGACGTCACAGTCGAATTTACCAGACAAGTTTTTTCGATCTTTTTGGCCCACCAAAATACACTACCATCTTCGAAGCCCACTGACGAGTAACTACAGTATGGTAGGGAGTCAGCTGTTGCTCGGTGTGGTCAGCAATATGTTTAACTTTCTACCACATATTGAAAATAAGGTGTGTGTTTAATATTTTTTGTTTTATTTTGGGTATATTCAAAAGTGACGGCTTGGGCAACGTTATGTTCAAAGGGCAAAGTTGTACGGTTTTACGGTACCATGAAAAATGGAGCGATTTGTATTTTTAGAATGGTTTTGTTTTTTATTTATGGATGTTGTCGATCAATTATAATGAATAATTACTAAATACAGCACTTATAACTACGGTATTCAGTAATTATTCATCGTTTAAAAATAAAACCTCAACCTCGTAAATGTATGCGTAGATTACTCATGCAGGACGGACGACTCACTGCCAAACATCCCTATCCATGATATAATCGTTTACTTTATAATATGCTCGGGAAATTAGTTTTTGTTTTACGACAGATTTAAATTTAGAGTCAGTAAGTTCAGTAATACTTTTTGGAATTTTATTGTAGAATTTTATACAATTTCCTAAGAATGATTTTGAAGTTTTGGCCAGTCTATAAAATGTGGTTTTGAGCTTTCCTGTGCTCCTGGTTGCTTTTGGCTTATCAATGTTCGTTGGGAAATTATGTAGATTCTTCCTAACAAAGATGATTATTTCAAATACATATAGCGACGGCAGTGTTAGAATATCTATTTCCTTGAAGAATTCCCTCAATGACACACGCGACCCCAAGCTATAAATAGCTCTAATAGCCCTTTTTTGCGAAATAAACACTGTACCGATATCCGCAGCCGATCCCCACAAAATAAGACCGTACGTAATTATAGGTACTGTTAAAGTAAGCGAAGTAGACCAACCGTGCCGTCGCTACATTGGTAGAGTCTGTCTAATGAAAGCTGAACCTGGGAAAAAGCGGCAAATTCAAAAAATCTTGATATGGTATTACCGATCAATGAAGGAATAAACGATATTGATACTTTTATTATTTTATTTATTTTGGTGGGCACAAAGGAAGAGGAAACGCGTACTATATTTTCATATATATTATTACGAGCGCTATATTTTGATGAAAAGCACTTTAGGTAAAATACGATGACAGTGACTGGAGCACATTTGGTTTTTCGAAATATATTTGACATGAAAATAGTGATCTGCACGTGTAGCACAAGTTGTATTTTCTCGCTTGTCGCTCTGTGCGTCTCTATCGTAACAGACTAGATAGTAAGGGAGATCCGAGCGACAAACAAGTCACGAGCAACTTGTGCTAGTCGTGCTGTTGATAGATTTCATTGATACGAGAGGTTTTCGTCTGTGTCGCACACAGCATAATAAAACAATGATGATGAGGAATATTATATTCAACCTTTTTAATAAAGTAATTAGAGGTAACATTATTCTCATCACCCTTACACCTCTATCTAACGACAATTATATCTTGGAGAAGAAGCGCCGCAAGAAACTCCAGCAGATCATTTTTTCCAATCATAAAATACAATTATTCTTAAAAGTAACATTACAAGGTAGTAAAGTAATTAATAATTATTTCTAACAACACAAACTTAGTCGTTACAAATGTACGCTCAATAACATTGAGTAAATTAAAAATACTCTGCCAATAAGCATCTGAGTGTAGGCACTTGTTTTTTTACAATATAAAATTCATTTATTTCGGATAGCTTGGATGTCAAAGCTATCCAAATTAGACACCGTGGCCTTGTGAGGTCGCTTTTTTCACACGTTTTCTCGTGGTCCTACTAATTTGTCCTACTAGTCAAAAAGTGAACCTAGATTTGATCACTAAATACTAATTGTGGTTGTAAAAGTAGGTAGGTTAGGTTCGTTAGGTATCTTTAAACGCCCGAAGGGCAAACCGCCCAGAAATAGGAGCCCTGCCGCAAGGCAGGGCTCCGTCGAAAGTCAGTAGGACAAAAATAGTAGGACCACGAGAAAACGGCCCTTTTTTCCGGCAGTACTAAAGACACCGTTGTTTAATTTTCCCTCATTACTTATTCTTTTTAAAGATGAAACACTGATATCTGTAAGAAGAAAGAAAGTGTTAAATAAACAGAACACCATTTAGAAATACATTGTGTGGTTGCGCAGTACAGCCCCATTGTACAGTCCGACAGCCCTAAAAACATTTGGGTTTAGGTGAAATGAAATTGCATCGGTGAGGTTCTAATCGCAACGGTTTAAGAACAAGGAAGACTCATATAACCCGAACATCTTTTATATCTGGCCGATAAAAATGACATTAAATAAATAGATAAGGTACTAAAGTGTACACATATTTATGAAATCGACTGTACAGTGTACATTTGGTTCATAAACAACAAAATGCTGTTTGCTCCGCACACAGAAAATACATATCAAATAATATGTTTATGATATCTTTTAACTAAACACCTCCTTATTGTTTTATTGAAACTATGAGTGTCAGTTACATTAATCATCTGTCTATTAAATTAATTTAATAAAATTGTGAATGCTAAGAGATTCAACATGATATAGGGACAGACAATAGGTACCTACACCTATTATATAGGGAAAGACAATGATAATTTTAGTAATTACCGGTCATTGAAGATACTTCTTCCAAATATTTCGTCTGAGTCTGGCAGGCTAACTCAGTTTCCTCAACCTCTTTCAGCTGCTTTACGTTTTCCAGCACACTTTTGTCAACGTGCACGTCCAGGTTTTCTGAAACGAATTTAATTTCGTTTAATTTCTTAATCTCATCGTATAATAGACAGAAAAAGGTAAATTAAACTTAGGATTGCACATAGAGAAATAAGAAGTATCAAAATGAACATGCCGTACTAAAGCCGTACTAACCTATAAATTTGGTCACCGTAACTAAACAATTAATTTTTTGCATCAATAATGCTTTTCTTTCTTGTTGTTTTTCTTTGTACTTCTGTATAATAGTATACAGAATCTCCCGGACACCGCCTCTTATCGTCGACGGCATGATTACTCCGTATTTTTATCAATTTAGATCTCGAATTGACAAGTTTCTAACAACAACAAAGTCCAAACGTCATATTAAATAGTGTTGCCAGACTCGTCAGCCAAGAAAAATCCAGGTTCACCTTTCATTAGACAGACTCTAAGCTGCCTTATTCTCCTGACTGCAAAAGCAGCGGAGCTCAACCTACTTGCTAACGCAGTTATGTGGGAACCCCACTGCAATTTAGAGTCTAATGTAATACCTAGAAAAACAGTTGTTTTTACAAAGTCTATGGTTTCACCATTAAGTTTAATATTCGAGGCTAAGTTTATATTTGATGAATTTGCTGATGAGAATTTTATACATTTAGTTTTATTTGGATTTAACATTAAGTTATTGGCAGCAAACCAGTCAGATATCATGGAGAGGGTATTGTTTGGTTCAATGAGTTCAGTATCTTTCCTATTTACCTTGAATAGTAGAGAAGTGTCATCAGCGAACATTACAATGCCAGACCTTCTGCTTACCATATACGGCAGATCATTTACATAAACAAGGAACAGGAATGGGCCCAAAATAGAACCTTGAGGTACGCCCATATCTATCTCTATCTCTGACGAAACGGCTCCATTTATCGCTACCTTTTGATTTCTCTGTGTTAAATATGACTTAATGAGATCGAATGCATTTCCTCTAATGCCATAAAAACCAAGTTTACAAATTGAAGTGCCATGATCTACACAATCAAAAGCTTTAGAAAGGTCGCAGAAGACTCCAATGGCGTCCTGCGACTCTTCCCAAGCCTGTAAAATAAATTTGATCAAACTTGCGCCCGCGTCAGTTGTAGACCTACTTTTCATAAAGCCGAATTGTTGATCGTGTAAAATTTTATTAGTATTAAAGTGAGAAGTCAATTGTGTTAGCATTATTTTTTCAAATATTTTGCTGAACGCAGGAAGGATAGATACTGGACGATAATCAGAAGGATTATTTCTATGACCTGATTTAAAAATAGGAACCACCTTACTAAATTTCAATAAAACTGGGAAAATGCCACTGTCGATACAACTATTGAAAATACGAGCTAGGGTGGGAGCAACGACCTCCAGAATGGTTTCAAGTACCTTAACTGACACGCCCCATAAGTCTTCCGTTTTTTTTATTTTTATCATTTTAAAAGACTTAAGTATATCGAAGGGAGAAACATTATGAAATTTGAAATCGCGTACATTTCCTAATTTTACATTTTCAGATAGAAAGGATTGGGCTATTGCAGTGGACGATGCCAGACATTTTGTTATGTCACTAGGAATTTTTGAGAAGAAATTATTACTTTCACTGGCTACTTTTACTGGGTCGGTTATTAATGTATTTTCTATCTTCAAGGAAACAGTGGATTCGCTTTTACTTTTTTTGCCGGTCTCAGTGTTTATTATTTTTCAGACTGCCCTGGCTTTATTATCTGAAGATTTTATTTTTTCATTTAAATGAGCTGCTTTCGCCTTAATGCACACAGCTTTAAATAATTTGGAATTCCTAACATATTGATGGAAATGTTCGTCAGTGGTACAAGATCGCCTATCATAAAGTTGGTATAATTTATCTCTACTTTTCCGGATTCCGGTAGTTGCCCACTAATTGAATGACATTTTATTACTAACTAGTGACCCGCCAGCGGCTTCGCCCGCTGCAAATTTCCGACATTCCCGGTGGTGTTTTTTCTTTCATACAAACCTTGCCCTGACAATAACGAATACAACCGAAAAGGAATCAGCCAAATCGGTTCAGCCGTTCTCGAGTTTTAGTGAGACTAACGAACAGCAATTCATTTTTATATATATAGATTTTAATTCGCTTCTTACTACAAGTTTTATTAAATTCTCTACATACCGTATTTAGAAGCATCTTGAATAGATAATTCGGATCATTTGATTCTGTCTGTGAATTTGACATGGAGACTAGCAAGTTTGACTTTAGTAATTCTAGTCTACTTTCGCCCAGTGGTCTTATTTCTATAACGCGATCTGGATGCTTTTTCTCGCAAGGTAACCTCACCATCTGTGCTTTATGATCCGAACCGAACGGACCCCGTTCACTACGCTTCCAACTAGATGAGGACAGTTTAACCAGACATTATCTATACAAGTGGCTGAGGTGGGAGTCACCCTGGTAGGTACTTCAAACAGGTAGTCCAAGTTGAATGACCTAAATAAACTGATATATTGATCTTTTTCGACTAATAGAGATAAAATATCTATGTTGAAGTCACCGCAGACTACTACTGATGATCTGATGAACTGCATCTAAATACGACTTTTATGCTAGTCCTGCCACACCAAACCATACATCAGAGTAGGAGCCAACCAGAACAGCCAGTCGGGCTTTTTGGGAAATGCCCCTTCTGCTCACAAAAATGTTCAGGGCCCCATTAATCTGATTTCCCGTATTCACCCTCCTCTCAACATCCTTCTTACATTTATCATCTCTTGTAAACATACTTGCCAGGTAGACAAATTCACTCATTTGCTCTACTAATTCACCATATATATTTATAGCACACTCAGTCATCTCTTCGTCCATGAGCTTGGTCTTATCAACATGTACTTTCATTTCCATTTGCTTAAATCCCTCATTCATCGCTGTCGCAATCTCCTGCAACTCAAGTAGGTACAGATTAAACTGAGCAGTTAATCTAGAGCTGAAAATGCCGCTGCTGTATTTTCTTGATAACTTTAACACAACAGGTTAATTTGAGGAAGTAGCACCAAGAGCAGGAGCTTCCGCGAATTTTTATATACTCTCATACTCTGCGAGGAAGGTAGCACGGGTAGTACTTTTTATTCGAGATATGAATAAGTCTGCCTTAAAGCCCATTGAACCGAGGGTCCAACAGTGCCGCAACGTTTGATCGAACGGTTCGTCAGTCACTCAGATGTAACGGCGCGGTGACGCCGGGGCGGCGCGCACCTATACAGTGACGTAACATATTTGAAAGCGCATTGGGGGAGGTGCGGGCGAAATACACTAGCAATAAAAAAATCAGAAGTTGATTGCTGTCTTGCATTAACTTTAGTTCTAGAAGAAAAAGTCTTTTCCTAACTTCAAAGTTAGAGTAAGACAACAGTCAACATCTGCAATTTTTATTGCTAGCCTAAAACTAGCTTTAGACTGTCGAGAAGAAATGTAGGTATTTTAAGGAATAGTTCATATTATTTTATTTAATAAATAAATTACGTATACAGTAGGAAGGTACACATACGAGGGCCGTTCTGAAAGTTCCTAGCTGTCCCGAACCTATTAACAAAACTATACTTTTTATACTACCGATTAAAACCTTTTTTTATTGCCTTCAAAACACTGGCCAAAAATAATTATAAATATTTTTCAAAGACAATAGAATGATTTTTAAAATATGTGTCATACCTACATTGTTTCGATTTCAACATGAACGTTAAAAGAGAGGAATTACGTGTGATGATTTATTACGACTACAAAAGAGGTTTAACGTTTAAGGAGTCACATGAAAACTTAAACACAGCTTTTGGAGAATCTGCTCCTTCATTAGCCACCATTTCGTCCGTCCGTCCGTCAAAGAGATCAAGTACACATTGGTCAGATTCCTTTTTCGTCAGAATAAATTATAGCCTGTTTTTTTCGGACGAAAACGGAATTACTTTTTGGACAGAAAAAACTTTTGTTAATTTTTATAATTTATTTAATTGTTACATTATATTATTTAATATTAGGCAGTGTCGACGGAGCTCCGCTAACGCGGAGCTCCTATTTCTGGATGATTTGGCCCTCCGGGCCTGCTGCAAAACTAATATAACCTAAACCTACCTACGTATTCTATGGTCATCCGCGTATCAGGTAATATGTGTTTATTTTGACGATAGCGGAATCTGCTCGAAAGTCCGTTTTCGTCCGAAAAAAAACAGGCTATAATTTATTCTGACGAAAAAGGAATCTGACGAATGTGTACTAGACGGTCAAAGATGAAGCTAGACCGGGGAGGCTGCCGACTGCAGTGACTCACGAGAATGTTATCAAAGTGGAATGGCTTATTAAAGAAAACAGAAATATTACACATAGGGAGATACAAGATGAACTGAAGATTAGATCACAAGAAGTTTCAAATATTTTGAACGATCACCTAAAAGTAGGAAAAGTTTGTTCACGATGGATACCGCATTTGCTCACTGAAGATCAAAAAGCTCGGCGGGTAGATTGGTGCAAATATATGCTCGAAAAATTTGACCACGGCAAATCACAACAGGTGTCAAGTGTCCTGACGAGTGATGAATCGTGGATATATAGCTACGACCCACTTACCAAGCAACAATCGACGCAATGGGTGTTCGAGGAAGATGGCTTACCTACGAAAGTTGTTCGAGGTAGGACGGTCAACAAAAAAACTGATCGCCGTGTTTTTTCGACGTAGTGGTCCTGTGGCAGTTATTCCTCTAGAAGACCGAAGAACTGTCACTAGTCAATGGTATACCGAAGTGTGCTTACCTCAAGGCTTCGAACAGCTCGGCGAGGATCGTCCGAAGAGCGGTACCCGCGGCACTCTTTTTCACCAGGATAACGCCCCGGCTCACACTGCTGCTCGGACCCTCGAATTTTTGGCCATTTCCGGTGTACAACTATTGCCTCACCCACCATATAGCCCAGATCTCGCTCCGTGCGACTTTTTCCTGTTTCCCACAATAAAGAAAACCTTGCGAGGACGAACTTTTAACGACTCCAATGACGCAGTCAATGAATTTAATCGTGTATTTTTCGACCTTCCGCAAGATCGATTTTTTCTTGTTTCGAAAGCTGGTTTCGAAGAATGCAAAAGTGCATCGAAGCTGCAGGCGAATACTTCGAAAAACTGTAAATAAATAATAAAGATATCTCTTCGTTTTTTTGAGTAGCTAGAAATTTTCGGAACAGCCCTCGTATGTCTTCAAAATTACATAAAGTCAAATCCGGGTATGCCAAAACTAAATGGGCATGGGATTTAACAGGTCTCGCACCACCTTATTTCTTCTTTTATTTTTGGCCGAGCTGCACATGCGATAACGTTCTATAAGTAGCCAGCTCCTCAGGCGACTGCTTGATTCTGGGGGTTGGTTTCAGAATATTATAGGTTAGTTATATACTTACATTATATTATTTCCAAGTAGGTATCGTAATCCGAGCAAAGCACAGGGTGGGTCGCTAGCATGTAATTAATGTTTTGGAGCATTAAATTATGCCTGCGTTCCAAATAAATAGGTAACCCAAACTACTCTTTCATTCAATAAATGTCACACACTTAACGGATGGTGGCAAATACATATTATTGTCGTCTTGGTTTCGTTGAATTTCTGAAATAAGAGTGTTATGATTATTAGAAAAAACGAGGAAAGCAATTTTTTTATTATATACTTTTTTGTTCACTTAACGGGACTTTGCAAAATGACACAAATCTTGTCGAATTTAGTTACCATTTATTATTATTATGTGTTTTTCAGCTGTGATAGTTCATATAAACACGTATTACAGTTGTTTCTTTAGCTTTACATAAAAACTACACTGGTAGACACCTGGCGACGCCGTTCAAAATTAAATAATTAATCGCCTATTTTTAAATACCTCGCATAAATAGTAAGTGATTGAAATTACGAGATACAGCTGTCACAGAACTCGTCGTAGCTGAAAAACACTATAGTGGGTTTATAATTCCGGTATAATACCTACTTAAAAATATAAAAGGAAACGGTGCTTTTCTGTTAGAAAGTTAAAATGTATGACGGAAAATATATTGCCGTTAACTACAAAGGGTTCTGGTCATCATGTCAGCAGAAAGACGTCCACTGCTGGACATGCGCCTCTCCCAAAGGGTTCTGGTACTCAGTACCAATTCCACCAAACTACACGCACGCGTACATTTTGACAGCTGTTAACACTAATCGTCTGTTTAGTTGTTGGTCAAATTCAACATTAATTGGTTAGCAATGTTAGGTGGTAAATTAGGGTATTCTAAAATTTTACAATTACTTTAATACTTACCTTAAAAATAGTAGAAGATCGGTGAATATAGGTACACGAGGGTCCAATCGGATAGATATCGACTTGATTCGTTTCATGTACCCGTTGAGTTACACCCGTATTATGTCAGGAATAATTGCGACAACAGAGCTGATTACTCCTACATGGCCCCAACGATTTTCATTAACCCTAGGTATTAACCGCTCCAGTAGCTTTATATTAAAAAGAACCGGACAAGAGCATGCCGGACCATGCTCAGTGTAGGGTTCCGACCCCGTTACTACATACAAATATCTCGAAAAACAACAAGTGTGAATTAATTGTCTATTTAAGGTTATTTGGTTAGGCACTGGTCCCACCGCCGACGAGTGAGATATGAACTATCGACTTTTTTCTAGCCCAAGAAACGAACAAAAGATAATCGCTTCCGTGTAAATAAAAGAGAGAGATATATATTTAGAGTTCATCGCTCGCTGTTCACACTGCCGGCGAGGACACTCTCCCAACGCCCGGCGAGTAAGCTATAATTCCATAGAATTTTTACTAGCCTCTCGCCGATTGTAAACTGTTTCTAGTACAGAAGTTTACTAGTTGCTCACCGAGCTCGCCGATATCTGGCGGTGGGACCGTTATTTACTAGTTAACCGCAGCGATTAAAGCTATCGATTATAAAACTAGCTCAGCGGTACTCGCCGATGCCTGCCGAGCGTCAAACTATCAAAACTTTACTCGCTTCTCGCCACTCGCCCACTCTTTTGTGGTTTATAGTTCTACTAGCTTATAGTCTGTAGCCGGCGGTGGGACCAGTGCCTAAGGCTTAGATAATTTTTGTTAGATATAAACACTTAAGTCGCCTATATCTAAAGAACTAATAGTCTACTTAGTCGTAAATGTCGTGTTAGTTCTCATTTTAAATTCATCACTATCGCCCCGCCCTGGCTTCGCGTCGGTTTATGTTGTTTCTGTAACACCCGTACATGCACCAGAATTCAATATACATACAAACCTTCCTCTTGAATCACTATCTATAGATTAAGACCGCATTAAAATACGTTGCTCAGTTTGAAAGATCTATGCTTACATACATAGGCAGACGGCGGGAAGCGCCTTTGATTTTATACTATGTAAAGAAGATATGATCGTTAATTTAAGATTTTTTAATAAATTTTAGTATTGGTCGTTTTGGCTGTAAGGGGTGGGGAGGGGACACGTAACTATGGATAAAATGGTACTGGCACTTGAGTTCAATTTATCCTAAACCGTCGTCCCTCACATCTAAAATGGATAATGCTAAATGCTAAAAATGGATGATTAAAGTATTATTTTTAATTTACTTTGGAAGCCTCTAAACAACCAATCACGGTGTTTGAGTATGGAGGATTATCGCCATTTTCAGTGATTGTGTATCATAGATCATAGACAATTTTTAGGGTGTGGAAATAAACTCAAAATGACTCCTGAGCAAAAATATTTAAAAAAACGATTCAATTTCGTGAAACACGATTAATGAATATGAACCTATTTAATTATATTAATGATTAATTCATTTTATTATGTTTGGTCCAATTACTTTTAAAATAGTTTTCAAGTTTGAACCTGTCGGCTAAATATGCAAGCATTTAACGCAATATTTACAAAATAAGGTAAGTAAAACCGCGGAACAAATTTGTTAAAATCTTCTTTATAATCAATATTGTAATTTTGTATAGAACGTCGTTTATATTTCCTCGCATTCAAAGTGAAAAGTAGAGTGTTTAACGCGAGACTAATAGTACATTGTGCATCAAGGGTAGTATGAAGGGAATTACTAACGAGAGTGTTAGAAGCCCGACGCCGAAGGCGGAGGGCTTTTAATGACTCGAGTTAGTAATCCCCTTACTGCCTGTGATACACACAATGGTTTTCATCACATTTGCGAGGAAAAACACTTTAACTCTGCAAAATATAAAGAAATAACTTTTGACGAACGGGAACGTAAATGGAAACGATATTTTTTTTGTGACCTCTACCACAGATAATAACTGCGTTTAGTTTCGACCTGGATTCGAGCCAGATTTAGCCAATTTGATAAAAATGTAGATATAATTACTAAAATTAATGATAAATGTTGATATAAACTTGAAATAGGTATAAAAATAATGAAGTTTAATGAAGCGTATGTTTTGTGTAATGTAAGTTAGTCTATAGCTAATTTTTAAAGATGAAATTAGAAACCGATTTAATTTTTGGCTGAAAATTAAACCTCCTTAGTCAGAAATGATGTACGAAAGTTGCAAATTTTAAAAAGAAAGTCATTACTCCCTAGGGATGACAAACTCGCCATAATTCCCGCGGGAACAATTTAGGCCATTGTCCTTCTGTATACAGGCATGGAATAACACCATTTACGAGCAAGTGTGATGAAAACAACCATAATGACATTGGAACTATAGCCACCGCTCCGCTTGGGTGGCTAAACATCTCGTGTCATTATGGCTTGTTTTAGTCCCTCGTTGAACAATCTACTATATTAGCTATCCAACACGATGTTGAAAAGTAATAACAATTAAAGACCCTTTACCTTTTAGGTATATTAACATTGATCTTAGTGTGGTATAATTATCTAAATGTGTACAAAATTAAAACTTTGAGTTTCTGAGAAAAAGTGATTTAAAATTAACGAGGTTTGCAAGCTAAGACCGCACGCCGCGTCCTCGACTTTAAAGTACCTAATAGTAAAATGCAAACAATTTATTACTACAATTTTCCTAATTCACCTTGTATTATTTAAAACATTTAAAAACATTATAATAAAAACTGTATTTCTTGAAATATTGGGTACATTAGCTTTTACTTAAATTTGTCTATCTTCCATGGGTGTTTTCGTTGGTATTTTCTTGAAAGTAGATTCTTGTCAGTTTACTGATACTGAGGGGTCTACAGTTTTGTACTTTGGCTTGCTGTGAGTAAAAGGTAGATACCGGTACTTGATCATATGCTGAAACAATTTATATTGTTATGTTGCGTAACTAAGGCATCTATTAAAATCATGACAGCTAACTTTTGCCTGCCGTGAACCGTTTGGGTAGATCTCGTTCATCGTATTTTTTCTTAGTCCAGTCTGTGGGGACTTCAAAATGCCTTTGCTTTACAAAAGGTGGAGCTTAGATTTTTTTGATAAATGTTGTTAAAGCATGGGATCGTAATAAAAATCAAAGTTTTCGATCTTAATGGGAGGCGTAAGCCGACGAATTGAAGCTTAGTGGGTCCACGGTAAGTAATGTGGAGATCCTGTTGCCACCTTCAGACTTCACCATGAAATCAGATCTAAGACACCATTACATTTTATTGTTATTGGGTTAATATATATGTATTCCAAATTTTAGACCGTTCCAATTACCGTAAATGCTTTAAAGCTGTCTTGCGAGATGTGACTGTCGTTAAGTAAAATAAAGCTTGTAAAAATACGTCTGTAGACGTAACGTAATATTTTCTTCCGCCACTCGTTACTTGTTATCGGGAAGACATACAAAAAATGTTTATACTTCTCACTAACACTTTTGAAATAGGGGTAATCGTTAAGAAAATATTTAAAAAAAGAATAACTTTTGCACCTTCAGTGCAAGACGGTGCCAGTTCGAAAAATTCAAATCTTATTAGAACCCCATTACTTAACAATACATTATTATTATTTATACGTCTTTACAAATTATTATTGTTATTAATAGCCTGATGAACCATTGCTGGGTAAAGGCTTCCCATTTTTTCCATGATTCCCTGTTCTTAGCTTTCTCGATCCTTTCAAAAGGAATTCAACTCATCCCACCATCGCCGACGAGGTCTGCCGCGCTTCCGTCTTCAGTTGCTGGGACTCTGTGGCCCACATCTCGCTCAGCATGCATGACCAACCACTTCTGAGCCTTCTGAGCTACGACGACTATTTGAGTCATGGAGCGCAATATAAATCAAAAAAATTATATGCTCCACATTATGTAAAGCAGAAACTCCTAGACTGGATTATATAGGAAATATCCAATTTTTGAGACAAACTGTGTCCTAAACATGTGCCAAATTTCAACCAAATCCGTTCAGGCATATATACGAGGTGCGGTCCAAAAGTTTCCGGCCTAACAAAGAAAACAAGTACATATGAAGGGTCCACGGAAAGAACATGTCTAGTCACATTAGTAACTTTTTGAGATATCGCGATTTGAAAGTTAGGAACCGTGTCATTTTGTACGTAATTTTCGTGTAAAGGTGTTTTTAAGAGTGAAAAAATACAAGTTATATGAAGATTTATATCTGAAACTTAGTGGTAGGTAATAGTTCATTTCGTCCTCTACATTTCGGGATTAAAAACTAATTTTCAAAAAAAAGTGACTAGACATGTTCTTTCCGTGGACCCTTCATATATTTACAATTATTTTTTTATTTTTCGATATAGAATAGAATAGAATTTTATTGCCACACATTTCCTGTTACAATAATTTACAGTGAGAGAATAACAATAATTTAATACAACCAAAGGAAAAAAAAAAAAAAAAACATTGTGGCAAAAGGAGCAAGCTCAGCATTTGCTGCGAGTGCGGCCAGGCCGCGTCTGCACAGCGCTGGTTTTCAGCAGGCCCCTGTACTCGGTACCGCTTAAACACTTTTTAGGCAAAAACTCAACACAACAGTTACTATAAAATAAAAAAGATAATAATAATAAAACTAAAAACAAATGCTACACATTTGACAAAAAATAAAAAAAAGTAGGTAAACCAAAACGAGAAAGCATTGAACACATCTTCTTTAAATCTACATAGGTGCTGCTTCTAATTCTAACTGCTTGGATAATAAAATAATACGCATTTGATTTTTAAAATTGAATTGGGATATGTTTTTGCGGAGAGGTGGAGGTAAGTCGTTCCATATTTTCGAAGCTGCGAATCTGAAGCTACCTCTAAACCCGACAGTTTTGTGTGGCGGAAGGACGAGTTTGTTTTCTTTTAGTCTCCCTCTGTTTCAATGCACTTTTCAGATCTCTTAATAAGCATTTCTATCCCCTTATAAAAATACTCAGAAGTTTTGTCCTCAAAATGGGCGTAAACCGCACGGGTCACTTCATCATCTGAAGAAAATCTTTTTCCCCTTAAGTCTGCCTTAAGTTTCGAGAACAAATAATAGTCACTCGGGGCCAGGTCGGGACTATAAGGTGGGCGGCGAATTTCCTCGAAGACACATTTTGCAACAGTAGCCTTGGCAATTGAAGCAGTGTGAACGGGTGCATTGTCGTGGAGAAGCCGAACACCTCTGCTAAGTTTTCCACGACGCTTCTGCTTGATAGCCTCTCGTAACTGCTCAATAAGGGTGGCACAGTAGCTACCATTTACCGTGGTATTCCTTTCTTTTATGTCAATCAATAGTATTCTTTGACAATCCCAGAATACCGTAGCCATTATCTTTTTGGTGGATTGTGTTACCTTCGCCTTCCTAGGCGGATTTTCACCAGGACGACGCCACTCCATCGATTCCCTTTTAGAGAGAGGATCATAGTACAAAACCATGGTTTCGTCCCCCGTAACAATTGACTCCAGAAAACTCTCTCCATGTCTTATATACGCGTCTAAAACTTCTTGGGAGCACACTTTTCGCTCACTTCGCTGCAAGCTCGAAAGAAGTTTGGGCACCCACCTCGCACTAACTTTATTCATGTGAAGATGTTCATGGAGAATTCTAAGAACTGAAGTTTTCGAAAGCCTTGTCCTTGCCGCTATTTCCTTAGTCTTCAGTCTTCGATCACTCAGAACTTCCTCTTCCACTAATTTGACGCAGTCCATGGTGACTGCCACCACAGGCTGGCCGGAGCGAGGTTCGTCGTCAATGGACTCCCGCCCTAAACAAAACTGCTTACTCCATTCTTTAATGGTGGAAAATGACGGAGAGGTATCCCCGTACACAGCGTCTAACCTTTTTTTTATATCGGTCGGGCTGACCCCTTCCTTTGTCAAGAACTTGATCACGGAACGATATTCCAACTTAAACATTTCGAAAACTTTCAGACTTCCTATTATTACCACAGCCAACAGAAACCTCAAAACTATACACGAATAAGCAGAATAAATGACAATCAAAATGTCATTTTTATTTTTTATTTTTAAATCGCCATATTTCTCCAGCCAGAAATTTTTGGACCGCACCTCGTATATGTCATCGCAAACTATAAAATTCCTACTAAGGAAGAAGGATAAAGAGGCATCTTAAATCACTCACCTTGATTTGTCTCTTCATTGTAATACAAAATAGGGTAATAAAATACATGACTAAAATAGGCCAGAATACTGGAACATTGAAAGCATCAATAAAAGTGCAAAAGAATCCGATAATTGTACTCTTGGTGACAGAAAGCCAGAACTTAAATTCTGGCAACCGTCTTATAAACGGTCTGAACTCTTCAGTAGATCTGGTAGGGAGGGCTGGCCCATTCTCATCATCATCACCTGAAAGATAATGATTAAAACATCAAAGACTGAACACATCCATCTCAACCTATGTATAATTATCACTATGAGGTATGCAAAAGTGGTTTTGATTCATGTTTTACCATACTAAAACAGCAACAAATTAACATCAGTTAAAGAGATAGTATACAGTATTTTTTTAATAAAATGGAAATAAAATTCATCTATTTCAGACTTACTAAATCCATACTGGTGTTAGCAAAATCTCAATAACTAGATATTAAAAACATTTCAAAGAAAATCTGCTGAAAGATGTCACTATCATTAGAGATGTCAAGTCATTTGTAAATTATTGGAAACTCAACCTTATTGCTGTAGAATGTCAGATTGACTTTGGAACTAAGGGGGGTCGCAAATTTAATTCCTTGACTGTACATATGTAAATATAATTGAATGAACTTGGGCTATATATGACTATTTTGCCTTTTCCATGACAATAACCAACTAATGCCTCAACATAGGGCAGTTAAGCTATCCAAAAAACATCTTCAGGATACTAATTTCACTGCCTCTCACTAGTCTCAACACAGAGGCGATTAAGTAAAGCAATCACCACTTTTTATATGGAGCTTCCCTGCTTTACAACCTCAAATTTTGCTGCAGTAAGTGGATCTCAGCAGGTTGCTTGTCTCATCTAGCATGCGCGCGCAAGAAATGTCCTCAAGAACTACTGAGAGTCAAATGGGGAAATGGGGATAAACATTGCATAAATGCATGTATCGACATGAATCTTGTTATAAAAAAAAACCTGATCTAATTACCTATTTAACAGTAAAAATCACTTTTCCCACATTATCCCATTCCGGGTACTAACAGATAGAATTTCATTATTTCTTATTATATTATTTAATAAATCTTAAGGCTCCGGCACACCAAACGCGTGGCAGCAGCGTCGCGCTTTAAACGCGTACACGCGCGTGTTGGAAAACAATAAAACGAATCGAACCCGGCACATCAAAAAGTAACGCGTTGCAGCGGCGTTCGCGCGGTGATGTTTCTACGCGCCGCTGCTGCCCTGGACAAACCGTTAGCGCAGCGCGCGCTGCGCGCCGCACAGGGGCGTCGCGCGCGCTGGCCCGCCAAGTTTACCGCCACACTGGGGCGCGGCAGCAGCGGCGCGTCAGCAGCGCTGCAGCTGCCGCCAGCCTGCGATGTGCCGGGTGCCGCGCTGCTTACGCCACGTGACGCTGCTGCCACGCATTTGGTGTGCCGGAGCCTTTAATGTGGTGTCCTAAGCTTAGTTTTAAGGGCTCAGGCGTGAAATATGCGTTTTCCTAAAATGTATTTTTATCAAAATGTCTGCATTTTCACAATGTTGGCACGTCTTTTGCATAATATCCGCTTCTCAAAATGTCACTTTCTTGTAATGTCTGTCTCCAAGAATGACAGTTTTCGTCTAATGTTTTCTTTTCAAAAAGTGCATATTCTCAAAATGCCTGCGTCCTCAAAATATTCGTTTTCTTACAATTTTTGCATTCCAGAAAAGTCTTATTTTCAAAATGTCTGCAACCATGAACATACCACATTTACCTAAAATATCTTTATAATTTTAAAGCGGAAATTGTATAATAACACAAGCATAATATTCCGTATTATTAAGAACTAAGTAGGTTTATGAATGCGACTTCGTCCGCGTGGAATTTGTTTATCGGCGTGTCGTGGGAACTCCACAGAGTTATCGGGATGAAAAATATCCTATGTCCTTTCTGCTTCCTTCCGGGTATTATTTACAGATGGTTGTCCCTAAACCAAATTTCATTAAAATCAGTTCAGTGGCTAAGCCGTGAAAGAGTAACTGATAAGCAGAGTTACTGTCGCATTTATAGGTAATACATTAATAGCGGATTAACAATAAAGAATACTTTCATCCCGAAAAAATAAATGTATGGATAAGCTAAACTACTACGCGGACGGCGGACGGAGTCGCGGACAGAAACTAGTTTTAAATGAAACAGACATTATAGGAAAACGAACATAATAAGACTATAGCCAAAATAAATAAGTGAACATAACGAAAAAGTAGAAGTTATGGTAATGCTAATATTATAGGAATGTAAACATTATGAATAGCCGACTTCCTCAGTTTGTACACATTTTAAAGAGCAGTCATTTTGAGAATGATGACAATATAGAAATGCAACCATTGTGAGAAGGCACACATTTTGATAAAAATACATTTTAGGAAAACGCATATTTCAGGCCTGAGCCGTTTTAAGACTTGGAGGGTGTTTCAGTTCTTTATTCTATCTAGTGTTTGCAATCCAAAAAGTTGCATCTTGCTTGCTACTGAAATTAATGTTGCGCACTTGTGTCAATGTATGTTTAATTAAACTTAGTGGTACATAGCAACATGGGATGAAAACACTATTTGCATAGGTTAATGCTAACTTACCATCAAAATCCATGGCAGGATCAATCTTCGGTGTAAGGAATGCAATGAATAAATTTAAATGGTAGATACCAAGTGCATAAGTCACAATGTACCAACCCTGCAAATATATATAAAAATTTGTTAAACCATTATTATGTATAAGAAATATTGTAAGTTGCAACAGTTAACAATTCTTTGCCCTATACCCCACAGACAGTTTTTCATCAAGCCAATGTATGTCAACAACTAAAATCTCACTTTAAATTAAATTAAGTAAACTGATGTTTGCTAGATTGACAGTTATTGCTGGACAATAAATAGTATTATGACAAAAGCAAATATAGTTAACCCTTCTTTGCATGACAATGGAAATTTCCATCGCAAAATAATGTTCCTTTTTTGTTGCTAATTTTAGTAAGCTGAAGCTGATTCTAAATGAAAAAGGGTTTGAATTCACAACTTCTTCTATTTTTGTTATATTAAGGGTTAAATTAATTAAAGGACATTTAATTACACATGATTTTTCCCAAAATCTGACTAAAACATGATTTTAATTTTTAAACAAAATTGTACACAAACCAATTGATTTTTTCCCCCACTGGCAAAGAATATTTAGCAAAACATAGAGATTTCGTCTTGAATCTAAGATGTTAGGAATATCCGTCCTAAACCTTTTATGTGTCATGCCTTCAGGGTATTCAGATAAATGGTTATATATTTCTAAATTACGTCACAAGATTTTGTATAAATAATACAGCCTATATATTAGTTTCCCTAAAACAATAATAACCTCTGAATAAAAGTAGCTCAACAAAAATTTGATGATTTGGAGGGTAACACAGGATGCAGTGTAGGCAGGTTTTTAGATAAGGTTTAACTTCAATGTAAGGCCAGTGTTGCATTGTTGAATTAATTTTACCCATTAGTACATTTTGTGATATTTTATGCTTACTCACTTGCTTGGCAAAAATTCGAAGCAGAAATACAGCTATTAAGAGTATAGTTCCAATCCATCTTCCTCTTGCATATGGGGTCCATCTATCTAGTGTGCCCTGGTAAATCTAAATCAGAAAATTTGAAACTAATTGTTCCAGTATATCTATCTATATATATAAATAGATTCGATGTAATAACTTACTGATAAACTCCAAGTTGGTTAGTTATCATGTGTTGTGGCAAAAAAAAGTATGCCTCAATTTACCACAAAGATTATTACCCACAGAATAAAGATTCCATATTCTTACCTGAGATAAGCGTGTCCATCCTTGAGAAATTATACCTTTTCGAGATGTTTCAGACGTTAAATCATTTTCATCCATCATTATGGACAAATTTCTCTTCCTTGATTGACACTAATACTTCTATAGAGCTTGTTAATACATCACCATTACATCTGGGTTTTATAACAGAGCTGCAATGTATTTATATTTACACTAAACTAAACATTAAATTACTTTAAATCAACATTAATCTATATTCTAATACCGAATAAATTTATCGGTCAAAAGGAAATTTGTCGGCCCACAGATAGGCACATGCAACTTGATGATGATGATGACATATGTGACATGACACAAATGCTACAGATAAGAAAGTTCCATAACCTCATAATGCCGAACCTTACGTTAGCACAAAATAGGCTAACGTGAGATCGCCTATTTTGTGGCAATAGTACCTACCTATTGCCGAATGCCTAGCCCTAGATACCTACATCGTCAGAGGACCATAGTAAAAATCGAAAATGGAGGTAAAGTAGTGCCAGTTGAAAAAAATACCACCAGTTTGATCCCGAGTTGTGAAGTTTCTTAAAACCGTGCGAGTTAGTCAGGCTTAGTAATAGGGTCCCGTTTTCAGCCTTTGGATAACGAAACACGATAAAATTTACCCATTAAATGAGATGACTTGCGCATCTTGGACGCCACCCTGGCACTACTTTTTCCCCAAATAAAATTGTTATATTTCAATTATATACATAATTAGCTATCGTACCTATCACACCAAACAAATTGCACACCTTCAATTGATTTTACAACTCCTTTGTTGCCCAACCACTGTCACACCCACCACTGAACCGCTGACAGGCGCCCGGTTTAATAAATAATGATAGAATGGCACACTAAATATAGGGATTTCGTTGCTCTATAAATTGCAAACATATTTCAGTAGCTGGTATAACTCTCTTAGGCTCTTATAATAATACCATAAATAATCGTTCACAAATCTTAATAATAATCTTAAGGACACGGTGATCTATATCAATAGAGCTTTTCTGAAACCACACCCCATGCAGGAAAAACAAATCTGGATGACTGATAACATTCCGGCCACCTAAAGCTAAACCTAGAATTCTTTTTCAGCGCAATTTTAGTCGGATTGATGTGGATAAGCTTCTCGAGGATGCGACTAACATTGACTGGAGTGTGATTAGTAGGGCTGATTCGGTAGATGAAAAAATTTCCTTATTCAACTCACTTCTTACTCAGCTCTATGACATTCATGCTCCAGTAAGACCCATTAAAGTTAAGCATCTCCCTGCTCCTTGGTTATCTGAGGATATAAGAACTTTAATAAGGAAGAAGAACTTTGCTAAAACTAGATATAGAGCTGACCCATCGGACATAAACAAGGCTAGGTACCATAAGCTGCGTAATCGTTGTGGCACGGTTTGTCGAGACGCACAAAGTCGTCACATACATAAATCGGTAGAAAATGGTGACCCGGCCAAAGTATGGAAATTTCTTAAGTCACTAGGAGTTGGGAAATCTCAGCATGATTCCTCTACCATAGATTTAAATTTCGATCAGCTCATTAAGCACTTCTCATCTTCTGCCTGTTTTAATGGCCCTATTAAGGACGAGACCTTAAAATATCTTTCTACTATCCCAACTCCTGACACTTCTCCTTTCTCTTTCACTCAATTTTCCGACAGTGATGTTAAGAAGAGTGTACAATCCATAACGTCAAATGCTGTTGGGGCAGATTGCGTTAGCCGTAATATGATCCTCCCTCTACTTGACCTACTTATCCCTTTCATTTCCAGCATCCTTAACAGTTCAATCACGTCCAGCGTGTTTCCATTGTTGTGGAAGGACGCTGATGTTGTCCCCTTACCTAAAAAACCTAATCCTTCTTCTTTTTCTGACTATCGTCCTATTTCCATTCTACCTTTCCTATCCAAAGTTCTGGAGCGTCTTGTGCATCAGCAGTTTTCCTCTTACTTGACCAGGAATGATCTCCTTAATCCCTTTCAATCCGGTTTCCGCCCCGGTTATAGTACGGCTACCGCTCTTGTTAAAATCACTGACGACATTCGGTTGGGATTTGACAACAGAAAGTTAACCGTATTAACATTGCTGGATTTCAGCAATGCATTTAATACTGTTGATTTTGACGTCTTGCTTGGAATTTTGCGCTCACTTAACATATCTCCTGCGGTAATTGAATGGTTTCGTAGTTATCTAGTAGGTCGTCGGCAGCGATTAAAGGTGGAATCTTCCCGATCTTCGTGGTGCAGTACGCTGGCCGGCGTTCCGCAGGGTGGCGTGCTGTCTCCTCTTCTTTTTTCTGTCTTCATCAACTCTATCACGCATGGCCTTCTCTCTTCCTATCACCTTTATGCCGACGATCTGCAAATTTACTCTCACGGCGTTTTGGGCGAACTCGACTCTGTTATCTATACCACGAACAACGATTTAGCTCGCATCTTGCAATGGAGTAGTAGTTTTGGTTTGAGGGTAAATCCTGCTAAAACTCAATCTATTATTATCGGCAGTCCTAATTTTTTATCCAGAGTTGACTTTGCAAGTCTCCCGCCTGTTTTTTTCGATGGTGTTCTTATTCCTTTTTCTCATCAAGTTAAGAACCTGGGTATCGTTATGGACCGTACCTTGTCGTGGGTTCCTCAAGTTAACGAGGTTAGTAGGAAGATGTTTGCGTCAGTGTGGTCTCTTCGGCGGCTTCGTAACTTTCTCCCTCTCGCGACTAGAATTGCGCTCGCTCAGTCATTACTTCTCCCAATTTTAGACTATGCTGATGTGTGCTATTTAGACCTTACCGAGGAGCAGCTTAACAAACTTGAGCGTATTCAGAATTTATGCATTCGGTTCATATTTGGTTTGCGCAAATATGACCACGTCTCTAATTTTCGTTCGCAACTCAAGTGGCTTCCTATACGTTTTCGCCGGTACTTTCATATTCTTAATCTTCTCTATTGTGTTCTGTTTATCCCTGCTACCCCCCGTTACCTCAAGGAGCGTTTTAACTTTTTTACATCGGTTCGTTGTTCCCAAAATTGTTTATTAACTGTACCTTCCTCTTCATCTAAGTTCTACAACAATTCCTTCACTTTTCAAGCTGTCCGACTGTGGAACTCCCTTCCTGTGGAGTTGCGGCGGGCTAAATCTTTACCTATCTTTAAGAAACTTCTTCATGAGCATTTTTTGTCGCAGTCATAATTGTTCTGTCTTCGTCAATTTCTATCGTGTGGCTGTCTTTTTATTGTTTTCTCTGATGTGGATATATTGGTATTTATTTGTGTATTTATTTATAATTATTTGTTTATTTATGCTTATAGTATATATCTTGTATGTAATTGTATATATTTACCTATCTATTTACAAAAAGTGTCTTGTTATTGCTTGCGTGAAGTCTGCGCCACCTACTGTGTAAAATATTTTTGTTCGACACCATGTCCCTGTTAAGGTTGTCTGGAAGAGATCGCTAACTAGCGATAAGACCGCCTGTTGTTTACCTGTTGTTTTTGTTTTAATTTTACTGGATCTCTGTAATGTTTTTGTTTGGTGTTCAATAAAGTGTTTTGTATTGTATTGTATTGTAACATTTTGGAACTCATGGAGAAGAGTAGGACTTACAAACAGACTGACCTGAACCGGTATAGAGAAATTGAAGAGAAAATTAAGGCCGAAATTAGGGTAGCAAGATATAAATTTTATGAGGAAAAATGTGAGAAAATGGAAGAATTAGACAAAAAATTCGACAACTTTAATTTACATAAGGAAATAAAGGAAATGGCGGCTATCGGGCGAGGCTCAAAACAGTGTATGTTGGTAGACGACAGCGGAAAATTGATTTCTAATGTGGGGAAAAAGATGTCTATATGGAAAACCTATGTTGAAGACATGTTTTCGGACTGTGCCAGAAGTGTCGCGTCAACACCACAAAGCATAAATGGTCCATAGATACTAAGATCGGAGGTACTCAATGCTTTAAGGAATGCGAAAACGGGAAAATCAACAGGTCCGGATCACATTACAGTAGAGATCCTTAAGCTAATCGAATACGAATATATAAACTCGCTAATATCACTTTTTAATCACATAGGTATATAATACCGGAATCTTGCCAAAAGAATGGTTGAAATCTACCTTCATTACCTTACCGAAGAAGCCAAGCGCCAAAAAATGCAGTGATTACCGGACAATAAGCTTGATGAGTCAGGTTTTAAAGTTATTTCTTTCCATCATACACGGTCGAATCCGGGTAAAGTGTGAGGAACAATTAGGAGAGACTCAATTTGGATTTAGACCAGGTGTTGGCACCAGAGAGGCATTATTCGCTGTTAACTTACTCGGCCAAAAATGCCAAGACGTCCAGAAGGATGTATATTTATGTTTCGTTGATTACGAAAAGGCTTTTGACCGTGTTCGTCACGAGGTGCTTATACGTCTTTTATATAGAACGCGATTGGATGGAAAGGATGTGCGCATCATTCAAACCCTCTATTGGGGCCAAACGGGGGTGGTAAGAGTTGAAGGGGAAGAAACCGAGGAATTGGCCATATGTCGGGGGGTGAGGCAGGGTTGTATATTGTCGCCCCTGCTTTTCAACTTGTACTCTGAAGCTATAATTTCTGAAGCGCTGCATGATCAAGCATGGGAGTAGTATTTAACGGGTGCGTGATCAATAACAACCGATACGCAGATGACACCGTCCTTATTGCTTCAAACGCGGAGCCACGGAACGAAGCCAAAATGCGGGTTTAACAATGAATCTTTCAAAGACGAAATTCATGCTGGTGTCACGTAACAACACCTTAAGCCCTACCATCCATGTCGCTGGCACAGCAATAGAACGTGTTTCTCGCTACAAGTACCTGGGCACATGGGTCACTGAAACATGGGAATCAGATCAGGAGATTAAAACCCGGATCGAAATAGCCCGTGCGTCATTTACAAAAATGCAAAAGGTACTCAGGAATAGACAGCTAGATATACGTCTGCGTGTTAGAATGCTCCAGTGTTACATATGGCCAATAGTTTTTTACGGCTCCGAAGCGTGGACTATTAAGGAGGACACTCGCCGACGACTTGAAGCCTTAGAGATGTGGTTATACCGAAGAATGCTGAGAATTGGTTGGGTTCAACGAGTGACAAATGTAGAGGTGCTACGCAGAGTTAAAAATCCCGTGAACTATTGCAAACCATTCGTAGGAGAAAAGTAGCCTACCTGGGTCATATTCTCCGGAACAAGCGATACCAACTGCTTCAGACTATCGTTATGGGCAAGGTTGAGGGGAAGAGAAGCGTTGGCAGACCCAAGATGTCATGGCTCGGGAACATAAAGATCTGGACAGGCGTCGCCACGGTTGAACTGCTGTTCCGTTTGGCGAGAGATAGGAAGTTGTATGCAGAGCTGACTGCCAACCTCCAGTAGTGGAGAGGAATTTGAAGAAGAAGAAGAAATCTTAATAATGGTAACCAGCATCAACGGGTGTCCGTCTGCTCGCATAACAACTATTGTCATAATTTCGATTGCCATAACACTTTACGGATAAAGTTGTTGCTCATAAAAGTCTTTTGTCATTAATCATAGTGCGCATAACATTTTCATTGTCATAATAAACTATGTCATTTTTTTTAAAGCCGTAATGTTGAATATCAAAGTTTTTAGTCATTGTATTGTAGATCATAATTGTTTTTAGTCATACTGCTACCAGAAAAGTAGATTAGGTTAGAACTTTCACGATAATAAAAACGAACTGCTACCAGAAAAGTAGGTTAGGTTAGGTTACAATTGTGACCTTATCAACAACTAATTGCTACGTTTGTTATTGAACATCAATAATTTAGTCAAAATTGTTATGCCGATTGAAAATTGTGCGTAAAGTTTTTATGCGCAATAAATATATGACAATAGTTAATTATGCTCTTAAACATTATGGTTAAAAAATATATGCGAAGTAATTTATGACTTTTGTCAGTTATGCGTAATGATGAGTATAACGAATCCACGTATTCCTATCAAAACTATGACTTTAATCGTTATGCAACCCGACCCGACCCTTACCCTTTTTTTAACATTTAAGGGGATTGTAAGGTGCTGCTAAAATAGCGTACTAACGTGTCCAAAAAAATCCATAGAAATGTAGCTCCGGGCGATAACGTTTCTCGCCCCTAAATTAAGCTCGATTTCCACGATTTTTGAATATGTTTTAGTTATTATAAAGAAATAGGTGTGTATACGTTTTTTTTTTATTTGTTTTATTCTAAGAATTATTTTCGCGTAAGAAAACGTGCAAACATAGTTTTTCATGATATCTATATATTCAAAAATCGTAAAAAACGGACTAGGTTTAAGGGGAGTTAAACGGTATCGCCTTTGTATGGAATATTTTAGTTTCAAAACCCTCAAAGGTGTAACTTCTTAAAAATTGACTCATGACCTTTTTTATATATGTATAACATCCTTGAATGCGAGATATCTTTCTGTGAAATATTTTACCATTGATTTTACCTAAATGGTTTGTACCTGTTACCGTATTGTCGACAGTAATAATAGTCTAAATTTTAGGCTAAATTTCAATTTTCTCCTAGCGCATCTTCGGTGGAAACAGTATGGATTCGCGAGGATATGCGATAAAAGAATTGAAATTTTTGTTATTGTAATAATTAACCGTATTATAAATAAAGGAATACTAACAACCCTGTTTTTTTGCCTAAAGTATAATTTAAAAAAAGTGAAAGAAAAAGTAACATTCCCAACAGTTTATTTTTATATGACTTAACAACGAAACAAAAACAACGTCCATAAAAAACCAAAATAAATATTTTACTCTTACGCGTCATTACACAATTTTAGTAAGCCTAGGATATTAAGAAAAAAATGGTAACATAGCAACTAAAGACTATGAGTGTTTTGTTGACTGTCAATGATGTCAGTGTGAATAAAAAGGAAACCTCATGTTGTTGTATTAACAAAATTCTGTGATAAAGTATAATTTAGTTTAGTGATCCTTTTTATTTCGGACTCCTACTTCCGTCACTGATGGTGTACACTTAAGTGGCTATGGGCCCAGGCTCGGAAGTTGAATCATAAATTTGATAAAATGGAGTTGACGAAAATTAGTATTACGAAACTAAATGACCACAATTGGGTTTCATGGAAATACCGCATGCAGGCCCTACTGCGCGGTCATGGGCTGATAATATGGACATTGTGGATGGATTTACGCAGAATCCAACTAGACCCCCAGCTGCTGTTGGGGATGGTGTTGGTGACGCTGGTGTTGCTGCTGCTTTGGCAACATACAAGTTCACAAGAGTTTCTAAAGTTAGAGAGCACAGCGTTGCTTTTGATAACAAATAATATAACGGATGAGACACTCGCTAAAGTTATAAGACTTTCCACCTCGAAAGAAGTTTGGGATGAACTACACAGGTTATATGAAGGACCTAACGAGAGCCGACTCTACGATCTGTGCTTAGACTTCTTCAAATTAAAAAAGGATCCGTCAGATGACATGTCAACTCACATTTCAAAATTGAAAAATTTATGGCACAGCCTAAAGGAAGAACTCCTCAGAGAACAGAAGGCGGAATTACCCGAGATTCTCCTAATTTGCAAAATTCTTGACACGCTGCCCGAAAATTATTTCTCTTTTAAGTCAAGTTGGCTGTTAATGTCAAAGAAGGATAAGACGGTGGAAAATATTACAGGCCAACTCTGTGCACATGAAAAAGCACTTAGTGGTAAGAACACTGAAGGTGACTCGAGTGGCACTGCGTTGACTGTGAGGACCAACAAAAAGTTTGCTAAAGGAAATGACCAAAGAGACCAAAAACCTAATTCTAAAATAAAATGCTTTGCCTGTAAAAAGGTGGGTCATCTCAAAAAGGATTGTCCGAATTATAGCAAAGAGGATAATCAGAAGAAGTCGTCTAGTACTAACATGATGCTATTGACAGTGAATTCAACAGATTCTGGTATTGACCGTGATAGTTGGTATGTTGACAACGGGGCTACACACCATGTTACTATGCGAGGAGATTTGTATCAGAATTTTGAACATTTTGGTGAGAATCACACTGTAACCACAGCTGATGGCAATATTATAAAGGCTATTGGAAAAGGTACAATCCATGTCAAGGCCCGTGTTAAGAAAAAGACAGAGGACCTCTATTTGAGAGATGTTTGGTATGTTCCGCAGATTAGTAAGAATCTTTTTTCGGTGCTGAGCTCACAGGATAGAAACCCTGATAGTTTGTTTGAATCGAGGGTTATTAATTGCTCTATGAAGGTTAATGGAAAGGTTGTCCTAACAGGGAAAAGGCAAAGATACGGAGGTTTGTACAAACTTGATTTCAAAGCCAGACAACCAGCTGTAAGCATAAACCTTGTTGACGGTAGAGATATGCTGCAACTATACCACGAACGTATGGGGCATCAAGACAAAAAACACATTAAATAGCTGATTGCGAAAGAATTTGGAATCAAGACAGTGAAGAGTGGCGACTTATGCGAAGGCTGTATTTTTGGAAAAGCGCACAGACAACCATTTGGTATTCGCGAAAAAGCTTCGAAGCCTGGAGAACGCGTACACTCTCATGTCTGCGGTCCTTTCGTCAGTAGTAATGCTGGTTATCGGTACTTCGTCTTATTTAAAGATGAGTATACACGGTATCGATATGTATACTTCCTGAAAAATAAATCAGAGGTTTATGACAAGCTGATACAGATGCTGTCTGAGGCTGGAAATGCTGGACATACTGTGAAGGAGCTTCTCAGTGATAACGGTGGTGAGTATGATAATAAAAGAGTACGCGACTTACTTATTGCAAACGGAGTTACGCAAAGACTCATTATGCCATATACCCCAGAACAAAATGGCTGCAGCGAGAGAGATAATCGCACTATAGTCGAGTCTGCTAGAGCAATGATGCATGCACATGACGAAATTCCTCAGACGTTGTGGGCTGAGTTGGTTAATACTGCTGTTTATATCTTAAACAGGACGGGTCCAACTAAAGTGGAACACAAGTCGCCTTATGAACTTTGGCTTAGTAAGAAGCCTCAAATAAAGCATCTGAGAATAATCGGATCAACTTGCTATGCACATGTACCAAAGCAGAAAAGAAAGAAAATGCAGAAAAAAGCCACACGATGCATTTTGATCGGATACGACAATGATGATGGGTACAGACTCTGGGACCGGAATAATAATTCGTTAGTAAGGTCAAGAGATATAATTTTCAATGAGAAAGTTTTGGAAACTTCGATGGATGATTCTCCAATCTCCAACACGGTTGAAAAAAGCGTAAATGAACTCGAAATTCTCATAAACCGAAGATCATTAGAAAATAATGGAGGATACATTTCTGTTGGCAACAATAGTTAGAGCTTGGATAACTCTGAGGACCTAAGCAATGCCAATGAAGAAAGAAATTCGGTTAATGATGCGGACAACGCAGGAATCAATCCTATTGTCACTGAAAACGAGGACAATGAAGAAAGGAATCCTGTTGTTAGCGAAGACTTTGATGATGCTCAGAGTCATATATCTGAACAGTCTATTGAAAATGAGGGGGAAGATGATGACGAAGAAGATCGGACACCTGATCATTTGGAACGAATGGTGCTCAGAGATCGACCTGCTCTTCGTCCTCCAGTTAAATTCAAAGATTTTATCATGAACGCTGAGATGGGCTACCCTGAATATAATGAGCCAACCTGTCTTAAGGAGGTTATGTTGAGCTCGGAAAAGGAGTTATGGCAAGGTGCTATGGATAGTGAAATGAGATCTTTGAATGAAAACCAAACTTGGGAACTTAGAAACTTACCAAAAGGACGGAAGGCTATACCGTGCAAGTGGTTGTTCCGAGTTAAATTAAACCCTGACGGTTCTGTAGAAAAGTATAAGGCTAGACTGGTGATTAAAGGTTTTCATCAAAAAAGAGGCATTGATTACGAGCAGACATTTAGCCCGGTAACAAGAATGGCGACGGTTCGCTCTGTGCTAAGTATAGCGGCAAGTAAAGGCATGGCAATGCTGCAGTTTGATGTCACAACTGCCTGCTTGTATGGAACCCTGACAGACGAAATTTTTATGAAGCAACCAGAAGGTTATGATGATGGCTCAGGCCAAGTATGTCTTTTGAAGAAAAGCCTTTATGGGTTGAAGCAGGCTCCACGTTGTTGGAACCGATGCATCCTGGATTTCTTTAAAGAGATTGGTTTTAAAACCAGTGAAGCAGATCCATGTCTTCTAACTCGCAAGAAGGGTTGTGGAATATTAATAGTAGCCTTGTACGTAGACGATGGACTGGTTGCTCGCTCAAATCAGGACCTGATTGATGAGCTGATCAAGGAATTAACCAGTCGCTTTAAAATTACAACCAAACCTGCTTCCTATTTTTTAGGAGTTGAGATCGAAAGCAGAGGAGATGATATTAAAATATTTCAAGCATCGTACGTGCAAAAAATGCTAAAAAGATTTGGGATGGATACATGTAAGCCAGTCTCTACACCTATAGCAAAGGACAGCATGTTATGTGACAAAATCGACAGAAGTTACATGCTTAGTAACTATCGACAGATTGTGGGAGCCTTAGCCTACCTAATGGTATGCACCAGGCCTGATATAGCGTTTGCTGTAAGTGTCGTATCGCGAACACTTGAAAATCCTAGTGAAGTGGATTACATAAAGCTGAAACGAATTTTGCGGTACCTGCAATATACACCAGATTTAGGAATCCTCTATCGTAGGAATTACAAAGAGGGTATCTTAGAATGCTATAGCGATGCTGACCATGCAGGAGACAACAGCACTGGAAGATCTACAAGTGGAGTGCTGTGCATGTATGCGGGAGGAGCGATCTCTTGGCTTAGCCAAAGACAATCGAGCGTCTCTATTTCGACAACAGAGGCAGAAATAGTGGCTGCTAGTGAGGCCGCAAGGGAATCAATCTGGCTCACACGTCTCTTGAACGAACTCACTGTACTCAAGAGCATCCCATACTTAAATGTTGACATTGAAGCTGCCATTAAGTTGGCAGAGAATCCAGAGTTTCATCGTCAGACTAAACACATCCGTGTCCGCCACTTCTTCATTAGAGAACTGGTCACAAGTGGAAAATTTGCAGTGACCAAGGTACCCAGTGAAGAACAACTCGCAGACATTTTTACAAAGCCCCTTGCGAGATCAAGGTTGAGAAAAATTGCTCAGCTCATAGGTCTTTGTTGAGAGGAGATATTAAGAAAAAAGTGGTAACATAGCAACTAAAGACTATGAGTGTTTTGTTGACTGTCAATGATGTCAGTGTGAATAAAAAGGAAACCTCATGTTGTTGTATTAACAAAATTCTGTGATAAAGTATAATTTAGTTTAGTGATCCTTTTTATTTCGGACTCCTACTTCCGTCACTGATGGTGTACTCTTAAGTTAGGAGCCTAAAAATGTTTAGATGTTTAAATTTTTCTTTATGTCAGACATCATTAACAAAAACTCGTGTGCTGAAATTCTCCCCTGTTCCAAATTGTTTAATTGCTCCTTATACCTGGCATTAATGTTAGCAACACGAGACGCCCCCTAGTGGCATTTCACGAAACTTGCCTGTTTGAAAGGCCGTTACCGCGCAACGAGGTGACAAAAAAAAACACACCGACGGGCGCGGCCGCTTGGCTCCTGAATTCTGGAGGAGATTTAACTATTACTAATTAAAATTATACTGTTCTGATTTGTGTCAATTACTTTAAAATAAAATAGGCTCTAAAAGTGTGCTGGTGCTTAAATTGTTTACATCAGAAGTGGGATGGACGTTAGATAGGCCCACTAATAATGGGGAAGAAGAAACGGGCGCGGTCGCGACGGAGCCCTAGCTCGAACTCCCGGTCCAGTAGTTCGAGCCGTGAGGGGCGCACGCCCTCGCCTCCACCACGGAAGAGATCCAAAAAGATTTTAGGAAATGACAGGTACCAAATATCTGATCTAAGAGGCAGTGAGAGGACGTCTAAGCTGTACACAGGTAACGCTGCGGCCGAAAACATGAAACCTTGGATTAAAATCCACGATTTGGACCTCGACGACGAACCGTGTTAGCAATAGGGTATGTATGTACCTACATAGACATTTTAGTTGACCTTTATTTAAATTTACCGTTAGTGAAGCGTGTAAGTCATTCACTGTAAAGTCGAGTAAAACCCTAACAAGTTGCATTTTTCATTTTACAGCTTGAATTCGCTCGTTCCCTGAAAACCATAATTGCAAAATATCTTATTGCCGATATACATGCTTACCAAAATATTAGATTCCCACAATACCAGTATTTTTATATATTATGTTCCTTTTTATATCAGTTTTATAAAATACCATGTTCTCAATACACCATGTTCCCTATAAAACCTTACACCGAAAATATCAAATTTCGAAATCACAAGAATTTCAAAACACTGAAATACTTTACAAACCTGATTCGGAAAACACAATTTTCTCGAAAGAACTTGATCTCGCCTTAGCATGATCATGTAATACTAGATTTTTCAATGAGCAGATTTCAGATAAACCATATTTTCGATATACCAGATTTAAGAACACCAGATCCCCAGAATATCAAATATCAAACAAGTACGGTCAGGTGCTTCAGGACTTCGTTTGCGTTAAATACCAACTTTGTCACTCCTTTTCTCTTCTTTTGAGGATAGCTTTCATTTGATACGCATATTGTCATAATAATAATTAAAAAAATATAATAATTTTTTTGCGGATGTATGTAAATATTATGTACCCTATGTCACTTCGGCAACTAAGACGAATCGAATGACACCTCTTATGTTAAAATCCGTCAAGCCGTTTAGGCTGCAGAGCGTGCCCAGAAATAGACATACATACATACATACATACATACATACGCTCGAAAAACATAACCCTCCTTCTGACGTATGATAGGTGCATTTACCTTAATTAGGTACCATACGTAAAAAAAAGGGATTCCGGGGAATTGCGAACCACCTCCTTTTTGTGAAGCCGATTATAAAATGTGTACCTATATATAAATATTTTGAATTCACCAAATGTTTTTTTTTTCATTACTTATTTTTTTATTTATAGACTATTTGGCCATTTGCTAATGATAAAGTTCAGTACCTAGTTGTATATAGTTGACAATAAAAATTTGATATTTACAGTTGGTTTTGTTGTCTAACCGTACTTATGTAATCTACCAAAGTAAAAATCCGGTGTTTTAGGAATTTAGGCATTCGGAAATCAAGCATGATCAGCATCTGGTGTGTTGGGAATTAAGTAAACTGGCAATCTGATATTTTGAGTATCTGGTAGCTTAAGAAACTGGGTGATTCAAGTACATTGTGTTTTGCCGGCCTAGTGTTATCAAAATCTGGTATTATGGGAATTCGGTTTTAAAGAGAACATGATGTTTTGAAAACACGTTGATTTGGAAATCCGATATAAAAAGAAACACGGTAAAAAGAAAGTCTGGTATTTTGGGTATTTCATATTTCAGAAAACGGGTAAATCGGCAATTAGATATTTTGCAATTATGGTTTTAAGGGAACGAGCGCTTGAATTATGATAAAGTTTGATAGTTTGTTGTTTTAGACCTAAATTAAACTAACTAATAAACGTTTCCTAAGTCTAAAGGGACGGTGCTAAAAGTTAGTGTGGTTTATCCTAAGTCTAAAGGTGAACCCAGGCCTAAAACTACTTAACAGGTTTTCTTCACGTATCCACACGAACCTAAGACTAAAGGCGCGGTGATATGTGAGTAAAACTAAAATCAAACAAATTTCTTAATATGATGGCCGAGGCGTTTGATCAGGGATAGTTATGTAAATAAGGATACAAACTGAAATACTTCGAATATATTTTTATTGTATGTTATAGATTCAGTCGTGTCTGAGGGCAGGCACGAAGCAGCATGGCCGTGTTAGCAACACGAGACGCCCCCTAGTGGCATTTCACGAAACTTGCCTGTTTGAACGGCCGTTACCGCGCAACGAGGTGACAAAAAAAAACACACCGACGGGCGCGGCCGCTTGGCTCCTGAATTCTGGAGGAGATTTAACTATTACTAATTAAAATTATACTGTTCTGATTTGTGTCAATTACTTTAAAATAAAATAGGCTCTAAAAGTGTGCTGGTGCTTAAATTGTTTACATTAAATATCTTATCTTTCCTCTTTCTGTTGTTAGAATTGAACAAATTCTATCTCAATCTTAGGTCGTTCAGCTTTGATTCCCTGCACAATCTTTGGAGAAAATAAATCAGATTTGGTTTTGAGGGTACACGGGCATTTAGCCGACGGTGCCACGACTCCACACTATTCGTTCGATGTCTTTCATTTGCACAGCTTTTATGGATATTGGGCAGGTCAGCCATTGCCGGTTCATGTAGAATTAATCTCTAAGTTAACTTCTTCTTCATCTTCGCTGCTACTCTCCATGATAAATATCAATTGCACTATACACGCAAATCAAAACGTAACGCAAACTAATGCATAGAAAGCAAAGGGATGACACTGATTGAAAACTTGTCAACTAAATGTACTTCTAATATTATTCAAGTATCCTTCCATAAGTGGCCAGTCAATTCCAGATAACAAACCCATTTATAAAATTTGTGACGAGTTGCTTTATTGACCAAATACTTTTTAACCTATTTGCGAATTCGTCTAGATGATCTTAAGACAAGTAGCTAAAACGTCCGGTTACATCTCGGACAAGCTACTTATTTGTCCGGTTGATTTATGACGAGTTGCTTCATAGACCGATTACGTATTTATTCGACTATCTGCAAATTTACCCAAATGATTTTTAGGTGTGTTGATGCTGTTGACCACTTGCGTTTTTGACCACTTCATACTAACCCTATTTTAATAGTAGATTGTGTCACGAGGGAGCAAAATGACATATTTAAGGCGAGGGCGTACATTGAATCCTGAACGAAGCGAAGGATTCTACAATTGAATCCCGAGAGTAGCGAGGGATTCTAAAATAGAATCCTGAGTGTAGTGAGGGATCCAAGTGTTAACGCCCAAGGTGGAAATAATTTTGCTACCGTGTGACACATACTGCTTTTCACATCACCTATGAGGAAAATAAGAGATCTTAGTGAAGAAATAAATTTAATTATCCACACATTCTAGAAATGCTGAAATTATCAAATTTAACAACAGGAAATTTTCGCACTTAACAACTATTATCAAATTTGGCAACAAAATGTCCTTGAACAGAAAAGTGCCACTTTGATCCCTCCTAGCAGGGAAGAAAAGTCCCCTTTCCGAATAGGTGACATGAAAAATATATTATCTAGCACTTCGTCATTGTAGAAATTTTGCCCGCGACTACGTCTGCGTAGAACTCGTTTATCACCATTCCTTCGGGCACAACCAAATTTTCTGGGATAAAAAGCTTCCGATTTTTCTTCAAGGTTCAAGCTAACTTCTCGAAATTGAATTACATTAAAATCGGTTCAGCGGAGTAAGCGTGAAAGGTAACAAACAGCCAGACAGACAAGTTTACTTTCGCATTAAATAATAATTATTAGTATGGAACAATTTATTGCCGTATTTACTACAAAATTAATTTGAGTCCGCGTATGTTGTTGTACTTACGTAGTTCCAATTTTGTTGTGGACTTGAATTACTAAACATCATAGTATCTAATAGTTTTTTTTTTTAAATATAGGTTTCAATTATCGAATGTAGCTCATAAAATCTTTGTCTTGTAATTCTCAAGAACCTTTATCATCTAAAGTCACAAACAAAGTATGTATTAAACTCATCATGCTCATTATGATATTTAATATGATTTCGAACCCAATAACGAAGATTTCGTTTTCTCATAAGAGTTATGACATTATTTCTTGATACAGTGTCATCATCTGATTCTTCTTCCGTTAACATATTTAACAGTGCTAATTCACGAGTCACCCGCGTGTTTGTTTCAAGACGAAGTGAACAGCAATGTATTTTCACTATACATGGCCCACAAATGCCACCACGTGGAAATGGGGCGGCGCGAATTCAATTCTCGTCCCACCTCATCCCGCCTAACCTCGCCGGTGGAAAAACTCCTTGACAGCTCTTTTTTTCTTTTTTCTTTCTGGATCCGCAGGAATGCTTAGCCATTAAGTAGTTGAGTTTTTTTTGTATTTTTTTTTAACATAAATTAGGGAAACTGAAACTATCGCGGAATAATTTACAATAAACGGGAAGGATAAGGATGGTTATTTAATAACAGAATTAATAGATTACACGTATAAAAGTATAGGAAGGCAAGAAGAATAAATATTATATTTTAATGTTGTTACAATTTATAAAAGATTCTATAAACAAATAAAGAGAAGGGTCATGAGAATAAAGTAGGATATTGATATTTGTAGGCAATGGGACATGGTGGGAAATTAGATTTTCAAAAAAGGGAATTGGTCATACATGCTACAGGCGAAAAATATAATGATTCAAATGCCCAAACTCATCCCCACAGTCACAAGCAGGGCTCCTTCCATTAAATAAATCCAAGCAGGAATCCTTATTATTTTCAATCTAGCCAGATGGGCAGGAGAACACGTATGGCCTAGACGCAATCTAATAATGACTGTTGTAGTGGGTAATGTTTTCTGAATATTCCTGTAATATTTCCCTTTGGTGTTAGTTGATTTTTCCCAAGATTCCTTGAGGTAAATCCTGGGAAGAGAAATTAGATCATGGCAATAATTTAGGTAAGGAAAAACGTCACCACACTCCACCGGTTCATTAGCCAATTTATCAGCACGGTCATTTCCAAAAATGTTACAATGACTTGGTATCCATGCCAATTTTACTTCAAATCCAGATTTTGAGCATAGCAGAAGTTTCTCTCTTGCTTAAAAAATAATGGGTAATTTTAGAGCGAAAAGGAAATTTCATTAAGGATTCAAGAGAGCTCTTAGAATCACTGAATATCACGGTATTTTTGAGCTTTGTCAATAAACTGTAATCCTATGCCTTAACTATGCCAAAACATTCCCCTGTGAATACCGACCTCTCGGGTGGAAGCTTAATCAATTGAATAATTTTATACTGCTTGTGAAATACTCCCACACCAACATTCCCGGTAGTGCCGTGCTTGGAGGAGATAGCTTTTATTTCTTTCTGGACCCGTACGAATGCTTAGCCATTTAGTCAAGTAGATAGCTCATTATTTATTTGACAGTAGTGTTGTGTAGTACATGTACAGTCAACGTCATATAGTTGGTAGCATCCAAAGTAGCCAAATAGTACATTACACGTCATTATTACCGTAGTAACAAGGGCGTGTAACGAACTATTTGGCTCCTTTGGATGCTACAAACTATATGACGCTGACTGTACTAAGAGCCAAATAATAATGAATTCCCGTCACTGTACTAAAAATAAATAAAAATAAATATCAGGGGACAATGTCACACCAATTGACCTAGTCCCAAACTAAGCTCTAGGCTTGTGCTATGGGTACTAGACAACGATATAAATACTTATATAGAGAAATATATACTTAAATACATAGAAAACATCCATGACTCAGAAACAAATATTCTTGCTCATCACACGAATATCTGCCCTTACCGGGATTTGAACCCAGGACCGCTAGCTTCGTAGGCAGGGTCACTACCAACTAGGCCAGCGCGTCGTCAACGTCAACTAGAACGAACTATTCCGTAAAGTTTCTGCTCTTAGTTCATTTAGTACACGCAGAGCAAGAACCGAACAGAGCAGCGAGCGACACTGACAGCAAAGCGATCCGAATATGACCGCGTGGCCATACGACAAACGAGTTTCTTTCACTGTACTAGTGTACTAAAAGAACTAAAAGACCGAACTTTTGAGCGATTGTACTAGTTTAGAGCGTTCTGCTTAGTGAACGAGCGCGCACAACTCTACTTGACAGTAATGACGGCCGAGTCATAATGTCATAGACAATACCATAGAGATCGAACACTATAGGTATGGATTTTACCGCCTAGAATAGAGACCCTGAGATTTTACATGGTAAAACCCTATTGCTTTTAAAGTGTTTTATTTTTAGTAATATCAGTCACAACGGGAACAAAAGAGGGAATAACGGGAAACGAACTCTACTCTCTAATAAACACATTTTTTACTTATTGTTTAAGAAATTTAATGAAATAATTGTTCTAATTACATTTTATACACTGTATTATTATTATGGTACATTTTGTTAACATAATTTGCTCCTAATAATTAAATCCTAACAATACTATTTATTAAAAAAGATAAAATTAGAATAATTATTATGCTTTATCTATTCTCTATTATTCCTATTATTGCAGGTTTTTATTTACAAATTGTATTGAATATAGTACAATAGACATTTGATTTGTAGTACCTTATAAATATCATCACCCTTTAATTCAAATAAAAATTTGGTCCAGCTAAATTCTATACAAAATCAAATTTTTAGTGAACTAATTTTCGGATATTATTATAAAATTATTAGTTACATTAAACATTTACAATGTATTACAGGGATGCTATATATTAAAAAGTTTTAACTATTTGAGTTAAATACATACATGATGGAAATGTTACAAGAATATTAAATAATACTAAGGTAATATCCATACATTGCCACACCCAATGTTTATGTACGTGTAAGTACGCCTAAGGACGAACTCCTCGTAAACATCATCCACTAAAGGAAACCGTGCGACTGATGGCAGGTGAAATGAGGACGTCAACAAAGTCTTATACAGTAGTATCATATGGTATTGTTATAAAGGTAATATAAAGTTAAATACAAGTACACACAGTTCTATGTGGAGGAAAACCTCGTTACGATTAAATGCGGAGGCCTCTAACCCGCCTCCATAAACGCAATTTAACTCATTAGATACCAATATTAAATATAAAAGTTTTTAACCGTTTTATGGAAGCACAATTAGTTAATAGGGAGGAAAATCAAACCGTAAAATATGACTACGAAACTTTAGAGGAATTATGATAATGAATTAAGAAATAAAAACATTTTCAAAAATGTTGCACGCAAAAAACAAAGCCGTTTTTACAGATGCCATCCACACATCGGAGCGGACAGTCGGCATTTTTAAAAGTACCTTGCACCGCTACATTTGATGGCGACTATACATGAAGTAGAATTAGATTCAATTTATACAATCACTGAGGTACTGTTTCAAGCTTGGGACCCTCACACACGGGAAACTGGATACTTTTGAGTATAAACCGATTACTCAAAAAGAAAATGGTTTTCTTACTCACGACCAAAAATATCCCGTTAGCGGGGCCTTTAGCGAAACAATTTGTGAAAATGATCCGACTAAGATAGAAATGTTCATTTTACTACTTGACAAGCAGATTATTTATTCACTATACGAAATTGGCTACCAGTGTCTTGCAGACTACAAGTGAGTTATAGGTTCTAACAATATGTATAATACAACTTTTGCAATATCTCCTAAGATACAAAATATTGCTAATCGGAAAGCGTAAAAATTATTTAATTTTACTGATTAAGGCGTCGTCAGTTTCACGCCACTTACTATTTATAGACGTCTATGTGTAATGTGCGTTAGCGCACGTTAAGTTCAGGGTGCCCCTATTCAATGCAAACCTTCATATCACACTTGTATGACTAAAATTATTAATTTAAACATGGATTAAGTCACATAGCAGTCATATGACGCTACTTATGTATCTATGCAACTGTTTATTGTACAAAACACAAAAAATCTAATACAATCAGGCATTAAATAAATAACGCATTATTATTTAATATTGCTCGTGGGATTTAAGACTGTAAAGAGTGTGATATAATCAATTCCCTTAATTTATATGTACTAGTCCAGTCTTGCTAATTTTTTTTAGTATTGCCATCGCCGGACAAACATGCAGACGGCCCACCTGATGGAAAGTGGTGACCGCCGCCTATGGACATTTGCAACGCCAAACTTCCCATACCTTCCAGGAACAGGAGGACCCTTGTTATTCTAATAAACGTATAGGAACATATTAAGACTACATTATTGCTTGAACTTTTATTGTAGGACTTAGGAGGTGCAGTCCACACACTGAACATAAAATCGCCATCACCTTTACAGTAAATTCCAACCTGATAGGTTGTTAACATGAAATTTACAAAACTGTCCTTAATTATTTGACATGTCTAGCATTAGCAAGTACATATATCTCGTATCATAATTGATAGATGGAAATACTAAAAATATATATATGCTAACTTGTACAAAAATAAAATTCCGTTGCCTTCCCTAGAAAGTGTGCACAGTTAATATAAAGCCACTCGACAAAACTGATATGAAGGACTGACAATAAAATAAAAAATCAAGTACATACATCCAGAACCAATTTTATAACAATTAGATATTTGTCGCTTTTTCAAATTTTTTAAACACTTCATATTAAAATACATATTTTTTACTGAATATCACTAACAATGTGAATAAGGTTGTTGTAGAAGCATCAATTACATTATCATCTTTACTTCTCTGATTAATAAATGCTAGATACAAGTACGAAATTTAAAATTAAAACGAACTTGACCAATTTACTTCCAAAGTTCATAAGATAATCACATATTTATAACATTTCATACTTGATGAATAAATGCTATTGTACGACAAAAATGAAGACATTTGAATCAAAGGTCATTTAAATGTACCTTCTCCGGTCCAACAATAACATAATACAATATACCAACATAATTTGGCATTCAATGATTAATTGTGACCCCCCTTCAAATGGACATTGATATGTACTATTTTCATGGTTCATTTCACTGCTGAAAAATTTTGCATTTGGTTGTTGCTATTAGAGGCCACCCATGTACTGAAGACATCCCTGAAAGGAAGACATGCCTTTTTTAATTCTTGTAACCTCAATTATTTTAGGAAACGATTTATTGTTATATTTCAATTGCTCACAACATATTATATTTGTATACTTGTATTGTGTGGCAATATTGTAAATAATGAAAAGAGTGTTTGGTTATTTACCTGCAGTGGCTGACAACACATTCATTAGAGCAATATTCATCTTCCCATTCACTATTGGCTATCGCAGGGTTGGTACAACCCTGTCGGATGCATGATGGAGGAGTGCTTCTGTGTTCACTTTGCTGGGGACAATTTAGCATACTTTCAAATGTCTACTGTATATTTAATAACACTGCTAATGTTGTTTAAGAAAAAATAAACTACTTCAAATTAGTACATAACATCCAAAGTTTCCAAAGAGATTTCAGTTTTGCTCACGCTACATTATACGTTTTATTTTTAAAATTTAGCAAGTAGGTATCCTACCCTACAATATTATTAACCTTTCAAAGCTGTAAGATAAAATTGACGGATTACCTCTGGAGAATGCTGAGGCATGCCAGAATTTCCATTACTGTTGGGAGAATGCTGTTCTGGTTTGAGAGTTTGGTGCTGAGGCTGTTGCTGTGGTTGTGTTGTTTGTTGTTGAATCTGCTGATGTTGTTGTTGTTGATGCTGTTGTTGTTGTTGAAGTTGTTGAATTTGTTGTTGCTGCTGCTGCTGCTGTTGTTGAATTTGTTGCTGGTGTTGTTGCTGCTGCTGCTGGTGCTGTTGTTGTTGCTGCTGTTGATGTTGTTGTTGTTGTTGTTGTTGTTGTTGTTGTTGTTGTTGCTGCTGCTGTTGTTGCTGCTGATATTGCATTTGTTGTTGATGAGTTTGCTGCAATTGCTGAAAAATCCAAGAAAAAATACATTTATTTCATTAACTTCACATGGGGTTCTGTGTCCCATTGTCTAAGTAAAAATCTTGCAAGACAGTCAATCTTAATCCACTTCCCGTTATTAGAATGGGCTAAAATGTAGGGTAAGTGTGTATATCAAAAGATTATTCAGTATTATGTCACCCAAGAGCTGATCTGATGATGGAGACAAGGTGGCAACATGATCTCCGCTATACTTAACATAGACCCACTAGTATTATGATTTGTTACTTTTGTGTTTGATAGCAGATTATGACTGCAAAAATAGTACCATCGGCCATGAACCTTGGATGGCTTGTCTCAAAAAGTTTGTTTTATTTATATATAATGAAATTGCCCCATTCCTAAGGAAATCTAATTGTATGCAGAATGCAACTAGCTATAGCTGATATTGTCACCCTAGCTGTTTAGTAAAGAATAATACCTGTTGAGTATGGTGGAATTGCATAGCAGCATGACCCAGAGTACCCATTGGTGGAGATTGAGACTGGACTTGTCTGTATCCTGGAGGTGACAAGCCAGATGATGTTGCATAGTGTGATGGCGACTGAGCAGGCGGATAGCTTCTAGAAGGCTGTGCTACATTTGGTTGACAGGCTTGTGGTGTTGTGGTTGCATTGCCTTGGTAACTCTGAGGGTTCTGTCCCGGAACACCCTATAAGAAAAAAATATTTCTAACTTTGGCATGATAACTTTGTTAGAAAAGCATAGCTTACAACTACATGTTACTACATAAAGAGAATAAGAATTACAGGTGCAATAACCACTAACCAACTTGTCAGGTAAACCAAATATTTGGCACTTTCTATAGCTAGTTGTACTTAATTGCAAGTTTTAAATAAATCAAATGTGGTTTAATTTTTCAGCGCTTTTATTTTAACACCTGTCTCTTAGAGAAGATAATCACTCCCGTGTAAATAAGAGAGAGAGAGAGAGAGAGAGAGAGAGAGAGAGAGAGAGAGAGAGATATATACATTTATAGTTCATTGCTGAGCTATAAATAAGCTGAAGGTCAGCAATGAACTATAAATGTATAGGGAGAGATTATCTTTTGTTCGTTTCTTAAGCAAGAAAATCGCCTATAGTTCATCGCTTACTCGCTCGCGGTGGGACCAGTTGCCTTAGGAAGCACTGGTATGCAGGCATGTGAAGGTACCTTCTAGTAGGGCCCTCTTACATGGAGTATTTATACAAATGTTTATTTGTTCTATAGAATCATCGTAGCCTATGGATTATTTAGCCCAAAATATAAAAAATCTGCAGTGCCAGTCTTTACATTTCTGCTGCGAGTATTGTGAATGGAGCATCTAATTATTTTATATAATTCCTCACAGGTTAATGCAACAGTTTGGAAATCATTGGCTTTATGATAGTGAGCAAGATTGCTAACTGACCAGTTTCATTTGAAGTATCTTGTCATACACTTGAGGTTGTAATTCTTCATTGTGATTTGAACATTTTAATAATAAAAAATGCATACTCATTATTTTAATTTATAAATGCACAACATGTACATATAAATTAAAGAAGTATCTACATTAGGCTTGTGGCAAAACAGAGATTAAACATTGTCAAATCTTCAACTAATTTGAATTCTTATGTCCTTATTTTTGTGTAGTAGTAAATCAAGCAGCGACTGTGTGATGACCTAGGTTTGCTTTTTCAGATGAGAAGACCATATTGACTAGGATTAGCACATTTTATGAATATCTAGAAATGCCAAATAGCCCACTGAGGACTAGCTGGCTAGTTTAAAAATAACTATATTATTATTATTTCTTTATCAGTCATGGGACATGGAACCAAAGCCAACATGCAGAGGAGGATATGCCAATATGATATGTTGATGTGTCTAAAGTCAGGTCCAAGCAAATCATTACCTGATATGTTGCTGGGTTGTGTGCCATGCTCCCTTGATAGTTCTGGGTTGTTTGTTGAGGGTTCGGTGGATAACCTTGTACTGGCTGCCCGGTGTATGCCCCTTGAGGTTGACCTCCAGGGTAGCTCTGTGGGGTATAGCCTTGCGGAGCTGAGTTTGGTACATAACTCTGAGGTGAGTGCCCATTTCCATATGCCTGCCCTTGGACTCCCTGATAGTAGTTCCCATAGGAAGAATTACTATTATTCCCATGATTGTACATCACTGGAGTTTCTTGTTCACCACCCTTAATAGTAGAAAAAATAATTATAAATTAAACAACATTTCAATTAATAAATCTCAAGATAAGTGCAAGCGGTGTTATACTTCAAATTTTGGTAAATTTATTGTCATTATTATTATTTTAGTTAAGACAGGCAGTTGTCACTGATATATGTCTAAATCTTTGTTTCATCCACGAAAACTCACTCACTCAGTGCTGCTGAGTCTGTAATTTCTAATGTTTCCGACTAAAAAGTAAATGTCTGTTTCAAAATTTTGGATGTTGGTAACGGAACAGAATAAACAAAGAAGTAATTTATAGATATTATAAGTGGTAAAAAACGGTCTTATATTTAAGAAACTACCCTAGTAATTACTCTCCCTTTTTAAATTCGGTAAACAAGAACAAAAAAAAAGTGTAATTTTATTATAATATAATTATCGCTGGGAGTTCACACTAAGCTCATTTTATTACTTCATGTGCTCGTGATAAATGTTTAGAAAAATATCACTATAACAAGTCCAATTGTATGTAAAATAAAATTGTAACCTTTTAAATCAATCAATTGTGCCGCTTTTTGTTCTTGAAGCGAAATAAATGTTGTTAATACAAAATCATACCAGAACTACTAAGTAAAACCAGAAGAACACACTTACGCACTGAATATAAGTTGAGAACTATTTGAAATGCTTTAATAACCAAATATTTATGAAACAAAAGCTTACAATCGCCACAGTCTGCTTCAAAAGCTTTAACTTTTTAAATGAGTACAAGGCTAAGCAAGCGTCGTATTCGGATTCCAGCTAGTTGCCTGGCTTGCTCGACGCGTGAACATTGATCGGTGCAACGGCGGCTACGTGCGACTGAGAGAGGGATGTCTCGTTTCCCGGTCGTCGTCATTCTTCGGCTAGAGTCGTAATTTCCAAGCGAGACAACGAAAGTCTAACAAAACTTGTTTCCGCGGGACAGAGCACTGGAGCCAGAGCTATCCGTATTTTACTTCACTTTGCATTCATTATATTACAAACTTAGTTTATATTATAATAATTTATAGATAAGCAAAGTAAAAATAATTTATAGATAAACATAAAGGTTGTAAATGCTCAAAGTACGTAGTTTAGTTTGAATAGGTTTAAGAGATGGTTACAATACACCGATAAATAAAGTATGTTTTCCTCAGTAGGTAACTAAGCTAATAGAAATCATTTATAATATAACCTGTATTTAGTTAAGTTATAATTTTTTATTATTAGTTGTAATTTTAGTTACATTTATGGAGTACCTATTTGACATTGTTATAAGAAATACATATGAACATAATATGTTCATATTTTATATTATAGGTTTACAAAATACAAAATGCATTTGTAATGAAATTTCACGTTAAAAGAAAACCCATCAGTGAAGAGTAGCTTACTATCCCGATTCGACCGCGTGTAAAATCCTTACGTCGTCCTACTACAAATGGTATTTTCATATCCAATCATGTGCAAAAAGTCACATCACGTTTTGAATTATTTTTCGAGTATGCTGCAACCAAGCAGTCAATTTCTAAGTAATAGTAGGTAATGTTAAAGACATCCCAATATAATTATAAATGAATTTTTTCAAGAACATGTAAGGTAAAGTGGATGATTTAAAATTTAGTTCCGACTAAATAAATTTGCTTTTGTATTGTAATGAGAGGTCAATAGGTAGTACAACAGTTAAATACTTCAAAGAAAATTAACTTACCTTTGACACTAAGCTAGCTCTGTAAGCAGCTAGAGCTTTCAGGTATTCTTTCTTGGCTACTTCAGTTTTCTGTTTGTATACCTATAAACATGATAAATAATGTCATAAATTACAACCTGACAATACTATAGTACTATATTTGCCATACATTTAATACAGGTAAGATGAATATAAACTTACACTCTTGTGTTCAGAGTCTAGACCATCCCACATAGAGGCAACTATTTTAGACACTTCTCCAAAACTTGCATTTGGGTTTTGCCCCTTTATTGCTGCTTGGGTGTCTCGGAAGAACAATGCATATGCTGATACAGGCCTGTAATGAAATTTGAAACATTTTAGATAGGAAATTATTAAAATAAAAGATTTAGTGAGTGGGCTGACAGGCACTCTTATACATAAAAATCTACCCAAGAGGACAGAAACTCAGCAGTTGTCATTGTTTGAGGTACATTAAAGTAACAAAATTTTATATAAGCATGACTTACTTTTGTGGTTCATTTGGGTCCCTTTTCTTCTTTTTCTTCTGTACTTTAGGCTTCTTTTGCATTTGGCCTCTGTTCATTCCATTATCCATGGGTTCTGGGGATGACCTCTTTACACCCATGTTGTTTGCACCAATCTGTAGGTGAAACTATTTTCAATGTGGAAACTAACATAATAATAAAATATTGAAAATATAGTTCATTGGCAATGGGAATGAATCATGTAAAATGAACATATTCCTAGAAATATGTACGAAAATCAATAAAATCTGCCTATACCTGATGAAGCGTAGTTTGTTGCTGCCGGCTCGCTGAGCAATAATGGATAGGCAGAAGGCTTTCCGCATCACCAGGCAACTACCAACAAACAACCAATCCATTAGAATTTTCTATGTTCTACTTTTTGTGTCTAAATTTTAATATGTTTATGAATGGGAAAAAAAGGTATGCCAATGAACTATATTAAAATGTAATGCATAATAGCATGTACAATACTGTTCAATAAATTAAAATTTAGTTTATATCAACACATAACAGGGTTTACAATGTGATTTTAGATATAAGTTTAGAGAGAGGTTACTATTTAGATAGATAGGCATAGGGAAATGTTCATAAAATAAAACCACATTAAATAGAAATAGTGGTACATAATACAAAATGAAGCCAAATAATCAAATACTGAAAATTATAATGAAATAAGCTTAATTTAGTACCTGTGAGTGATGCGAAGGTACACTATCATCAGAGTCATCACTTGTGGTCCCTGGGGGTGAGGCCCTTTGCGGTGAACTATATATAGGGGCAGCATTCTGAGTAGGTGTGTTAGGAGTAGGTGGGCCATTGATCACTTGAGATGGTTGCATCATCAGCAGCCTTTGCTGACCTCCTGGTTGCTGTTGGATAACATAGTTGCCAGCTGGGGCACCAGCACCACTAAAAAGAAATACTCTGATTAGTTATTATATCTAAAGGAATCTAACCTAAATATTATACTAACAGTAAGATGTGGAGGTACATATCGTGAAATTTAATAAACAATGTTATTATGATACCTGTGTGAAGTCACTGGCGTGTGTGGTTCTTGAAGGTACAGCGGTTGTTGATACGACGGGGCTCCGCCCGGCGGCGCTAGGCCGTCTTGTGCAGGATTCATCATCCCCACCTACAAGGACAGTTTAAATATAAACAAAACCGGTATAAAATAGTAACTAGGTATATTTTGAAGTTAGGAGTACCAATTTATGTAGATTGTGGATTGAATTCGGTAAACTAAACTAAAGGAGTAACCCCTATCCCGTATAATAAAACATACTATTAAACATAAACGAGAAAATCTGAAAGGTAAACAAAACTTAACGTTTAAATAAAAATGATCGAAAAGAAAGTTAATTTTAAATTAAAAAGGAGAAGAAAAAGAAACAAAATGCAAACAAACAAATGCAATGACAGTTCAGTTCAGGTCTTCACTTTACTCCACACTCGTGTGGAGAAAGAATTTCTATCTATCTATGGAGGGAGAATTCACAGTAATTCACACCACCACACACGCAAATGCAACGTAACCATAGATTATAACGTAAGTCGTAACGTCGTAATATGACAATCTTGACGTATATTGACAGAACAAGCGTTTTTTTTTTATTGAAGCTTCTTTGGCTTCTAGTACCTAGGACAAAACAAGCGAGCCTCAGCATAGAATAGACAGAGCTGTTCGAGGCACATGTTAAATATTATATTTGTAAGGCTTGGCCTTTAAACTATTTCATTTTCCAGTTTACTTTGATCAATATTTCACAGTAATTCACACCACCACACACGCAGATGCAACGTAACCATAGATTATAACGTAATGTCGACACGTCGTAATCTGACAGTCTTGACGTATATTGACAGAGCAAGCGTTTTTTTTTATTGAAGCTTCTTTGGCTTCTAGTACCTAGGACAAAACAAGCGAGCCTCAGCATAGAATAGACAGAGGTGTTCGAGGCACATGTTAAATATTAAATTTGTAAGGCTCGGCCTTTAAACTATTTCTTTTTCCAGTTTCCTTTGATCAATATCAATCTTATTGTTAATGGATGGTGATGGTATGAATTTTATACCTTGGATGAAGTATACCCTGGATCTGACACACAAATGACAATACCGAGATTGAGGGAGATAGTTTACGGAGTTCTCAATCATAGAGACAGAGAAGGCAACAGAGAAGGGTTTTTGTCATCGACGCGCCTTTTTTTGGCTTGCACGCACAACCTTTTTTTTTTAGTGCATGGCAAACAAACCGCTGTCATTTCAAATTGTTTTCGTGAACGCAATGTTTTAGAAGCAAATTTAAGACAGGAAATTGTTTTTTCAACGATTTGTTTGATGATAGTAAGCTTGTGTTATGTTTGTATTTTATTTATTAAATGGTGAATTGTTGTGTGATAGGCTATAAAACCCGCAGTGAGTGAAAATTGGAGATCGCAACTTTTCATACGTAAGTACAGTATTTAGCCTTTTCTCAAAGTGATTTTTGTTTAAACGCGGGAAATACAGCAACTAATCTCTATTACGTGTATAATAATACAAGTTCATTAAAACAACTCTAAAAATTGCTTCATAACGATTAGATTATTGCAGTATCAACCACCCAAATTGCGTAAGTAGTTTAATGTCAATAAAGAGCATAGATGTAGGAAAACATAGATTCCGGATAGCCAACTTTCAAGCGTACTACCTTTTTTCTGTGTACAACACAGCTTTATAGCCAATGCTCATTGGTCAATGCCGGACACGTGAACCCTACAAAATTAAAGACGAATGGATAGAATAAGAGGCTAGTCGGATAAAGAAGAAAAAGTATCACTTAATTTAGTCGGATTGTTGTTGTTGTTCGTTATCTGTTCACCCATCGGTCAGCATTTCAAAATAATACGCAGAAAAATATATTAATTGGACTAGTCAACAGAGAAATATTAAAATATAGTTTAAGTGTAATGGCCTGTGTCGTGGATGCAAATTCATAATGTGAAAAAAAGAAAATTATGCTTAAAATATAAGCTCTCACAGGTGAGTGATGTTTTACAATAAATTTGTTGATTGTTGGCCTTAATGCGGCTGTTTTGCAAGTATAACTTGAAACATTAACGTGGTATTAGGTACATTCTGTAATGAATACAAAGGCAATAGTGCAGGTAAAGTGCATTTTTTTTTCTTTCTGTAGTAAACAATAGTGCCTTCAATATTAATATCGATAAGTAAACTTTCGATATTTTGATTGAGTACATGAGTAAATATGTGTATGGGTATCAGTCGCGAGGCGTTCGTACAAGCCGATTATTTACGGCTTTACCAAAAATTCCTATGCATAGAGTAGGTAGGGGAATCAGGGGTAATACCAGTCACCGGGTAATGGCGGTCACCTCAATAACTTGATAAAACTAGTGCGTGTAATGGCGGCGTGCGGGTGGAAGGGAGCGGGGAGTGACGCTTGAGCCAGTGGCGACCGGCCCCACCAGTACGCTCGAAGAACGTGAGAGTGACAGTTGTGTGTTTGTTTGGAGCTAATTCGATCTTATTTTTCACTGGATGTTTTTGTCGGTAAGTTTTCATATTACACATTTATATATTGTATTCCTCGTTATTCTTATTGTTAAACAACTAAAGGTAAAGCTCAAGTTGATATTATTGCACAATCTTACGAGTATAATTTTAATTTTAAATTTTAATACGAAACGGCCGTTAGGGGTAATAGTGCTCGGATGAACGCCATTTCCCCTGAGTGAACGCCATTACCCACTTACTTTTTTCTTACAGAAATGCCAAGAAATCGTCAGAGAACCACCGCTAAAGCGGCATGGAGTGAGCAAAACTTAATTAATGCAAAAGCCGCGATTGAGGGGGGGATGTCTAAAAGAAGAGCAGCGATTACATTCATGATCCCATTTTCTACATTGAGAGAGAGACTGATGAACGACAACCTTGTTAATCCCCGACTTGGACGTAGACCAGTGTTCACTCAAGATCAAGAAATTGAAATTGCTGAACAGGTAAAGCTGTTAGGTTCATTGTATTATGGGTTAACAGTCACAGATTTGAGAAAATTGGTTTTTAAGTACGCAGAGATGAAAAATATCAAAAATAACTTTGATAAAAATAGCCAGACGGCAGGATTAGACTGGGTAAAAGGCTTCATGAAACGCAACTCTTCCGTAACTGTACGCAAAGCTGAAGCTACGAGCTTAAACAGGGTATCTGCTTTCAATAAGGAGGAAATTACTCGCTTCTTTGATATACTTGGCGATTTGATGGAAAAACATAAGTTTCTACCTAACAATATGTATAATGCTGACGAGACCGGGGTTACAACCGTTACAGATCCAGGCAAGGTACTTGCAGAGAAAGGCCAGCGAAGAGTAGGAGCAGTTACGAGCGGTGAACGAGGCAGAAACATAACAGTCATGTGTGCTATGAGTGCAGCTGGCAACTTCATACCGCCTATGTTTATTTTTCCTAGACAAAGGATGACACCGTTGTTAGAAAAGGATGGACCACCTGGTGCAATATACACTTGTTCTAAAAATGGTTGGATTAATGAGGATTTGTTTGTTGACTGGTTGAAACATTTTGCTGCATATGCTAAACCCACGCAAGAACACCCTGTCCTATTAATACTTGATAACCACAGCAGCCATATATCACTTCCGGCTTACAATTATTGCAAAGGGAATCACATTGTAATGCTTTCTATTCCACCACACAGCTCTCACAGGACTCAACCTCTTGATGTTTCTTTTTATGGACCTCTGAAAGCCGCTTACAGGCATGAGTGTAATAGACACATGAAGACACACTTGATGGCTAAAATAACTCCGTATGATGTTGCAGCTTTATTCAACAAAGCCTACGCACAAGTTGCTAATATAAGTAAAGGAGAAGCTGGCTTCCGAGCGACGGGAATATATCCGTTGAATCCTAATGTTTTTACAGAACAAGACTTCTTAGCGGCATCAATGATGACCGAAAACTCAGACCAACTAATGCAGGCTGTTGAAGACACTACAATCGACAGTCATGTCCTAGCCCAGACACCTGGCATGACAATGAATCTAAGACCTACCACTCCAGTGCATCCATCAATGGTTACGCCCGCTAATGAAGTGCAATCTCCAATCCCTGGCTCGTCGAATGATCCTCGGTATCGCTATCAATCACCTGTTTCTGATTTACATTCACCTGCTCCTGATACAGCTACTACAGCACAGGTTGACGGTCAAAGGCGAACTGATGTGCATTTCGCTGATATAGCAACCACTCCTATAATCCAGCCATCGTTACCAACTCAAAGAAGAACAAGGAAACAACATGCTACCATACTAACATCAACACCATTAAAAGCTGTCTTAGAAGAAAAAGAAAACAAAAAGAATAAGAAGAAGAGTGCTCCAACTAAGAGAGGTCTTAGGAACAAAAAACAGGATTCTAACACATCAACAGTAACAGTTTTGAAAAATAAGAAAAGCAATAAAAAAGGCAAGAATTGTGAAACTCAGAGAGCAGCAAAAGGAAAGAAAGACAGTGGAAAAAGCTACAGACGTAAAGTTTTACAAGAAACTTCATCAGAGTCTGATAGTGAGTCAAATTCCGTTATTTGCAACGACAACAGTGATGATGACATGGATGATGAAGGCAACAACGATAACATGTGTAATCTATGCAGGGAATTTGGGCGAAATAATGAGATATGGTACCGCTGTACCGTATGCGGGCTATGGAGCCATGCTATGTGCTCAGGGTGGGATTCGGCAGAGGGGTACATATGCGACTTATGTTCCTAAAGTTAAAGTAATATTAATATGTTGATTGTACCAAAAAAATACCGCTTTACTATGTATAATTTATGCTTTAATTAGACAAGCAATGTTAATTTAGTTGTTAAGGGCTGATCTCATGTTATTAATCAACAAAAGTTGATCTCAATTATACTATTTGGGCTTATGTCGGTTTGAGCGTTATAACCCCATTGCCCGAACGGTATTACCCATAGCTGAGGGTAATGACGTTCAAAAGTGTTTTTTTTTTTAGATTTTACTTCTCCTTATCTAGGAGTTATAACAATGTTTCGTGTTCAATTTCTAATGACTGATTAGTTACACTTATGTTATGTTTGATTTTCTCCTAATAAAAATTGATATAAGCAAAAATATGGACATTTTACTTTAAGTGAACGCAATTCCCCCTGCTTCCCCTATACAAACAAAACGTAAAACCGACACACGCCATACACCTTTTTTTCTCCGGCTTGCCTATTTATTTACGTGACGCTTCGCCACTGATGGGTATATGTTTAAATATCAGATAATGAATACATTTTGAGTTAAATAGCGATGCCGAATAGTTAAAAGGCCGATGTTCCAAATGTCGAAAGTATTTATTGCGTAGGTATGTATTTGAATGTCGAAAGTAATTTTTTTAAAGTTTGTTATTTTAAATGTTCAGTTTTTTCGTTGCGTGCGTTTAAGACATAGGCATTGCATAATTATTGTACAAATTTGGATCGTTCGCTACTTGAATGTTCAATATTTAAACATTGCTGTTATAATTTAATATGTATTTTTTATTTTATAAATAAGTGCGTACATATTTATCAATCGGTAAAAGAGCCTACTATGTTCCATATCAATTATTTGTATTGTTTCAGATTTCTAAAAGCCAGATCGAGAGGAATGCGTAAAATTTGTTTGGAGCGGTCTGCGAGACTCGAATTGGACACTGCCGTGTGTCCTCATCGTGTATGATTATTATAATTTAATAAAAAGAATAGTAAATACAACGTACTTATCTTTTAATTTTGCGGTTAAATGTTAAACATCCTATCCTATTCCTGAAATGAGAAACATTTATCTTCAGTAATCACATCCATTCATACGCAACCCAACCTTGATGCTCAAACAGGACTGGTTGGAGATGCTCTAACAGAAATGGTTCGTCGAGAGAAGTTGAAATGCAATCCGGCATCAAAAAAGAATCACAAACTGTCTTCCAATTAGTTTTTGTAAGGCTTATCCATTATTATCAAAGATAAACGTTTTTCAAATAAAAACTGGAAAAACTGTTTTTATTTTTATTACACGACAAGAAAGTTCATTTTCAGTTCACTTTCCGAAATAAGGTCAATAATCAATTGGTAATCAATCACAATTATTATTGGAAATACTGTATGCCTTTTAATAAGTTAACCTAACTTATCGATAAACCGCACATCACTGATTGCAAACTTCACGCACACTAATGCAGACACATACTAACACACCTAAAAAGTGGTACACTTTTGAAATTCAGTAGAAACTGGTAGACTCTTTTTAACGAAATAAGTACATTTGTTGCAGGTGCGAAGAGTACTATTCTATTAGTGTTTTTCAACTACGATGAGGTCGATGAGTTCTGTGACAGCTCATATAATCACGTATTACAGTTATTTCTTTAACTTTACATAAAAACTACACTGGTACACACCTAGAGACGCCGTTTAGGAACTTAAATGATTAATCGCCTATTGTTAAATACCTCGCATGTGACTATAGTAAGTGATTGAAATTACGAGATACGGCTGTCACAGAACTCATCGTAGCTGAAAATCACTCTAGACGTTTTTATACTCCTGCTTTCCTACCTCTATGATAAAGAGGCTGGCTGGCAGCTATGTCTGTGGTATATCGACGGTTCTGTGACTCAACCTCGTACAATTATGTCCAGTATAAACTGACACGCACTAAGTTTGCATTCGCGTATTTAGTGAGTAAGGTAAAAGCATATAGGGAGTGGTGGTAGGACCTTGTGCAGGGTTCGTCCGGATCGCTACCACCATCTTATTTATTAATCCACCGCCAAGCAGCAGTGTTCACGTTACTGTGTTCCGGTGTGGGGATAAGACAACCGGTGAAATAACTACCATAGAGGCATTCCATCTTAGTCCTCACGGTTGGCAACGCATTTGAAGTCTTAGGATTGTAGTCTTGAGAATTCAAGTGTCTTTGGGTCTCAGATCAGATCCCACTTACCACCAGGTGGCCTGAGTGCCAGCTTGCCTTCTCATCGCGATAAAAAAAATGTGATAAATAACAAATTAAAAACTTAGAACGCTCATCAAAAAAAAGAAGAGTTTCGTGGAGTACGAGTAATCTTGTGAACGCAGTTTAAATAAAAAAGGAACTTATGTGTGATTTTGTGATTACTTAAGCTCATACATTTCGCTCGATCTCGTATGGAGTGTTTCAACAAGGCCTCGCGAGGTAGCTTCACCGTCAATTTCCAAATCATGTTCTGTCAAAAACTTAAGCTCGTAGAGCAGTAATTTAAACGCAGTTTTGACAATTTCTATTAGTTCAGTAATTCTATGTTTTTGACAAACAAATTAATAAAGTTTTAAACCTCGTGTGACATAATACGTTTGGCTGTGGTGTTTAAAGTTCACTACTCTTCCACCCCCTCCACCTAATTTGTAAGAACGCGTCAGCGATGGTTTTTCAAATACTTCCTCTGTGAAAACTACAATATGTACAAACATGTATTATATGCCATTTTGAACCTTATTTAATCAGCTAACGAATTTAATAATAGTAATACAATTGGTCAACTAGTTCTTGATCGGTTGTCAATTTTGGTAAGTCATATATGTAGGTAATCGTCGCTAATCGTATGAGATGTAAGTACAAAGGCGATATATTAGTGGCCGGAAGAGTAGCCATAGGTTGAATACAGTCGAGCCTTTAAAAAAATGCGTAAATTAATTTCTTTTCAGAATTTAATAAGAAACATTTTTGTCCTTGCCAAATTTTTCATATCTATTATAGTCGTTCCAAGAAAGTTAATAAACCGTTAACAAAATTAAATGTGTCCCACATTTCACTGTGTTTGGGAGCGTCAGGGGGAGGTGTTTGATTTCCCCATACATTTAATACATAGAATTACTGAGCTATATGATTTTTTTAAACATATAAAGGGCGTCCCACGGCTATGCCACATGGAAGGAAAGTACCTTGAATATTGTAGATGGAGCATTTTTCTGAAAGAATTCATTATTGGAATTTAAAAAACAATTTAAACTGCATCCATAGATATTTAAATAATTACTTGGTTGAACCGGGAATCGAACCCGTTACACGAGAAAAATAATTACCCTGTAGCTTTATCATGCCGATCGAAAGGCTTTATCATAAGGATTATTTTTTGCTAAATAACATAGTGTCAGAAATAAAAGGAAGACCTTGAATTGTAACATTTTTAATACAATTTAATCAATTCATCAAATCCTCAAAACTAGTAATTTCCTGTTGAATATAAAGTCGCACTCTTTTGATTATTTCGCTCCTTGACGATTTTTTGATCTTGTTGTGGTGGATATTTAGAATAACACGTATTTAGAGTTCGTCGTCAGTGTTTATCATTTTGTGCCGCGGTTGTGGTAAGCGATGATCGAAACGTCCCAAATTTGGCAGATTATCCTCCAACCGTTTCATTATAAATATGTGTTAATAATATTAGCACTATAATTATTACTTGAAAAAAAGTATTAAATCACGTTTTATTAGTACTAATACATTATGAACAAGACCTAATTTTTGCAACACATTTCTTCTATTATATTAGTAAAAAACGAAAATATTCTGCAACAGAAATTAATATAACTCATAAATTGTTTTCTAGTAACTTGTATTTTTTTTAAATATATGAGTCCTATTATGCAATAGGCCCTGGTTTCCTTAAGAACAAGTAGTGTGTAGGTCGTCTACGTTTTTTTCCTGAGTCTAATTAGGTAAGTAGGTATAAATAAACGTATGTTATGCAAATATATGATGTATGTACTCGTATTGGCAGAATGAATCGTGGTATCAGCAGCGATCGTTGTATTGTATATTACGTTCACCTGAGGTGCTGCATGGTGCATCTGCGAGTACTGTATGTGCGTCGGCTGGCCTCCGTTCGCATGCTGCCCGTGAATTGAGGGAATATCGAACTCTTCGTCGCCGAAAGACGGTGTATGAAAAGTCTGTAACAAATATAAACGGTTAGAAAAATAACTGTTTCGTTTTATATACTAATGAACAATTTTCGAATTTTTCCTCCACTTGTGCTGTGAGATCTTTGCTTCTTGCCAAATGTAATGATTTTGGTTCAACGGGGACTACCGTCGGTTTCGATTAATTTGCGAAGATTAATTTGAAAAATATGTTCCTTTCGTAAATTTTTGGCTGATTGTTAGTGTAAAATTGTAGGTATATATTGTTTTAATACAGGTACTTTCTATTCACAACTAGAACGAACCCGCGACTTTGAAATATATTGAGTTTGATTGACACGATCGCGATCTAAGGAAATTAAGTTAAGCATCTATTTCCTTGCGTAATAGGCACACATTCGTAATGTTAACTAGGTACCTTCCAATTTAGGTATGTATAGGACTTGATCATTAAAAGACTTACCCTTTACCTAGGTACCTAATACAGCACTACTCAGCACCTCCCACGCACCAAACGGAAATTATATGAAGAGATGTTAAATTAATATCACAGGTGTAGGGACAAGTAATTCTATGTAAAAAAAACCGGTTAAGTGTGCGTTGGAATCGGGAACCAAGAGTTCCGCACCTACCTACGTCTTATTTATATAAATATAAGAAATCAGTAGTTTATTCAGTCCTGCTGCTAATTGATGTCATTTCATTATCTTTTAGAAGCCACACCACAGTTATTTTAGGGCACAGTTATTTTAAGTCAAAGACCTAAAAAGTCCCTTCTGTACTTTTTGCTTCTTTGCAGTATTATTATTTTACCAACAACTATACAAAGTCAGCGATGAGATTTTTTCCATAAAAAGCATAAGTGTTAGAGTAACTCTTTTATTTTTCCTATTTTAATTAATTACACAAACATATCTAAGTCAAAAAAACATAGTTATCGAAAGCCATAATAGCATAGCATGATAACTTCAAATTTCTTATAATGGGAAACTTAGGATGCGACTTACAGGCGGACTGACGGACAGACGGATCGAAGACAGATCTACAGAAGACAGCGACAAAATCATCTTACCTATATGGGTTCTGATTTTCAATAATTGTTCTACACAAAAAAGAACTGATTGCTTTTACATTTTTATTCGAAAGAATTGTGGTCTAAGATCCGAATAGGACACGATTGGCACCGGGCTGTTTATTCGATGTAAAGTATTGGCGAATAGGAAGCCTGAATATTTTCAGTCCAGTATATAATTCATCAAATAAAAATATTTTTTTTTTTTTTTTTTTTTTTTCATTCGTAAAAATTATTAACTAACTTTTGCTAAATTCAAATTCAATATTTTTATTTCGGACTGAATCCATATGTATGTTAGTAACAAAGTCTTACTCTAGTGTTAGAACATAATAAGCAATTAAATACTAAACATTATTTATTATTTTAAAATCGGCGGGGCGCAGCGACTACAGGCGCATGCAGCTGCACGCAGCGCTGTAGCAGCGGCGAGTCCAGGCGCTGCGCCAACACCCTCAGGTATATATAACACCCACCAACAGCTAAGGATATTATTTAAAGCATTTCATAATTAGGAATGTTAACGTTATTTAAAATAATTTATTAAGTAAAGCTATTCACACCTACTTACTGTGCAAAAATGGCAGAGTTATTTAGAAATACATTTTTTTATTATCCGTGATCTACTTTTAAAGTCATAATACACGAACGTCATTCAAACATTAAGTAAACAAGCAATCGCTATACAATATATTCATTATTTCAGAATATTATAATAAGGATTCGGCCATTGGTTGTTACCTAAACTTAGTTTAGTTTAACATAGGTACCTATAGGTACATATTTAATGGTCCACCAGCTATCCTGAAGTCAGGATATAGTTTTTGGGGAGAGGTACACAAAGTTTTATAAAAAAAGGTACACTGCAGGTACCATTTATCTATAAACATTTCCTTGAAATTTGTGAGCCCTACCCGACATCTGACTCACATTATTAGGTAGCTACTAGTCACCTACTCGCTTTGAATCGGGCAGCGACCGCGCGACTCTACATTTTTAGGGCTAACGAACAAGAGCTTTTGCGTCACATAATTGAAAATAGGCCAAGCACATGTTTTGTTTTTTTGTTAGATGGATCTTTACAGTGATACACACACCTATACCCACCCACAAATTATTAATTTTTTTTAACTACAAAACTAGCACGAAGCTTGAAAAATAACTTGTTTCTTGCTCTTTTTTTATTTGAGTCCTGAACTAAATGTGAGACATTCATCAAATAAACATCATTTTGACTGTGAATAAACCGAATTAACACTGATTAATAAAGTATACCTACCGCTATTATGCATTACGTGCATATTCTGTTAGAGAAACAGACTTCATAAATTAAATAAATTACAATCAGGTAGGTACAGAGTGGCATAGTTGAACGTCCCCTCGATATTTGCGCTGGCTGTCTATGTATTTGTACGTCATCACATCTCGCTAGTTAAATCGGCGGCACACCGGCATTGCCTGTTTTGCCTACCCTCAGACAGACAGGGATGACAATAATATTGATCGTCTGCGGCGGCTACGACAGCTTCTTTATCCTGCACGCTTTACATAAAATGCAACGTTATTAGTTTTCAACGGGCGCCGCACATCATTTTATTTACATTAATTACTGTGCTTTTAATATTTCTTCTTGTTTTGTATTTTATGGTAGTTTCTACCAAGTAAACCTAGCACTTATCAAGCTGGTTTCTTACTGTTTCTTAACGGTGTTATTACCAACAATATAATGTCAGCTTTCACACCATAATTTAGAACGAAGATGGTTTTGCAAAGCTTCAAACTTTGGCTTCAGAACGACACGAATGTTTTCATTGTAAATAATTGGACTGAGCTTGAGCTTCAAGGTAAATGATCCTTGCATTCGTGCTGTTTCAAAGTTGTGGACACATTTGTTTGGTACCCTACTGTAAATTAAATTTAAATTAACGGCGACACGTCGGTTTATAGCGGAGGCCCGGTCGGTGAGTTTGGCTTCGACTGATTTGCCCTTCATTTACATGATAGAGGTATACCAGGTTGTTTCAGCATGCATATATGGTAATCTTCAATACGTATATCAAATAAATCCAGGGATTAATTTAAATATTTACAAAAAAAAAAATTAAAAACATTTTTGATTTTATTTAGTAGTGTAGTCTATTTTATTTTAAAGATTATTAGTATCGTTTAAGTAAAATTGACTGCCACTTTAAAAATGCTTTAGAAAATTACATATCATTAAACCAAGGGAAACAATTAATTTAGCAGCAGAAAACCATTAAAATCGTATCTATTTCAGAAAATAACAACTGTTTTGTTTTAATGGCACCATCCCGGGCCTTAACAAGATGCATAACGCTAATGGTGGCACTTCACTTGGCGTTACATCAAGTATAAACTACCGTAAATTAGTCAAGTTGTATTTTTGCGTTCATGTCCCTGTCCCTCAGTGAAATTAATGTCGCAGAAACCGTTCGCTTCCTACTAGGGAGTAAAAGCTACTGCAGGTAGGTGTTGAGATTAGTTTAACATTTGTATGTTTGGGGCATTCACTAGATCCATAATATGTATAGATTTGTTTTAAAAGCACTTGTCTATGGCTTGCATCTTAAAATTAATGCTCACTTCAATTACTTACTACTTTATCTTTGCATTTATTTGCTATTGCGAACCTTGAATACACGCAAGAAAAACATGTAATTAAAAAGTATTTAATAGGTTTTTTTTAAAGAAAATGAACCCATGGGATGGTGAAAACCTAAAACAGCCGATGAGAACGAGATATTCGCGCATAATGTTAATGACAATAAAAAGCTCTCGCAGTAATTGTGTCATTGTTATGTTACGCTACCTACACGTGTACATAAGCTGCACCGAATGCTATTATATGTATAATAATCTCCGCGATACATGCATAGCAAACAAAAAAATATTATATATATAATATTAAATTATACTAATTTTGTTTTTTTGTGATTTTGTTGTAACAAAAAGTTACAACTCACGGGCACGTTTTACAAATGTGTTGGTGTATAAGAATGCATTTAGGAGCAGACTTTCTAAGTTCCGTCTCTATCTATCTACCGTTGTTTCAATATGCTTTGTATAAACGCTGAACTTTTTAGGGTTCCGTACAAAAAATGAAAAACAGAACCCTTATAGGATCACTCGTGCGTCTGTCTGTCCGTTTGTCACAGCCAATTTGCTCCGAAACTACTGGACCGATTGAGTCAAAATTTGGTACAATTGATGACCCAAACACAGATGTGCTAATTTTTTTTTTCAGGGGACAAATTAGGAAATAAATAAAAGTTATGCGAACCTTACTGTGTCATATATCAAATGAAAGGGCTCGTTATGGGGATCTCAAATATATTTTTATTATTATTGTAAAATAAATAGTTTTGACTTTATTCATGGAAGAAGACGAAAATTGACCATTCCCCCCTGATCAACTACTGAGAACTAATTAAAAAAAATATACATATACATAGTTCATTGCTTGTAGATTATAGGAAAACCTATAAGAATTCTATTTAAAAATAAGTACGTATTAACGAGTTCAACTTGCACTTGGCCGGTTTTTTTCTTTTTACACTGACCGGGACTTTTTAGGTTATTCCATACAAATAAGACGAAGGTTCGAGACCTGACTTGCACTTGGCCGGATTTTTTTAAATCGAGGTATCTACTAATGAGCTTAACAATATTCGCTTCAATTGTACCTACTAAGCGAAAAGGATACTCTTGAGACTTTCTGATCAAAACTTTACGTAATAACCACTGCACTGTTGTTACTCTAGCAAAGATGACCTTTCAAGATTAGTTAGCAATACGGTCTATCCAAATGCCACAGTAGAACGAAGATAAAAGCTCTGCAATATAGATGCTTCAACGATTATTATTCATGCTATTTCGAATTTAATTAATTTTGACCCACAAAAGGTATAAATATAAATAACTCGTTTAGTGGGGATTAAGCTTTCGCTCTAAGATATTTTAGAGTTCCGTACCAAAATTGAAGAAAGGAACCATTATTAAAAAAACTCTTGTCCATCTGTCCGGCCTTCTGTTTGGCCGTCTGTCTGTTGTTATTAGCAAAGGCCGCATCACGCCTCATCTCTAGAAATACCAATTTCTAAAAAAAAGGGTGCTTGACTTATCCTAAAGGCCGATTACAGTACCTAGTAAATAACTAAGTCGAGTAGCGAGTGTTTTATTATTAATTTAGTCGAGTAGATTACCTTACAACTCGACTAAATGTTCGTTGTTCAGACACATTTAGTTTCTAAAATACTCTCTACTCGCCTAAATTGCTAATGTAGTCTGTACGAGCCTTATAAGATAACATATGATGTTTTTGAATTTAGTTTTTGATAGGTATGTGGTGCTGAAATTATATACAACAGAGTATTTTATTGCTGTACTATGATGTAATATGATGATGCTTTTTTCCAGGATCCTAAACCAATTTCTCAGGCTATAACAACTATAACTATTTAATACATACCTAGTCGGTTACTAAGTTCTGTTACTGAGATTAATTACAAATTACAATTTAAAAAAAAATTAAAGCAGTTTTACATAAACCTGTATATTAATCAAAACTTTGACTTATATAGAATAATAATAAAAATAATGTATTCTAAACTATTGCAATTATTTGATGTACGAGCTTGAAGTATTCCCATTTCGGACGATAAAATCATAGTTAAAATCACGCACGACGATGATACTGATAACGGCCCCAACTTTTATAAGAGTTCCTGTAGAGAGTTCAAATTTGCGTGACATATTGAACAGACTTCTAGCTTTAAATTCTGATACGAATATATTCAAAGCAACTAAAGATCCGCTTGGACACCGGTCAATCTTGATGACTCATTAAATCGACTTTAAGATTTCACATGATTTTGCAGAAATACGAAAACACACCAAATCTCTTGCTTCATAAGTTGGAATTAAGTCATGTTGAGAAATATAATTTTGGTCTCTAAACATATACAGAGATAGGATTTTTTATAATATTATACAAAAAAAGTTCTTTGGTAAACAAAGATTAACTTTTAAGCGATTTCAAAAAATGAAATTTACAGAAAAGTCATGCGTAATTTCATCGATGCCGGCTGTGAATGTTAAAAGATCGTATCGGGAATTGCGGAAACTAAGAAAAATGATTAATTGTTTTTCAAAATGTATATTAATTAAGCTTTTAATTTTTATACATATTGAAATTAAAAAATAAACATAAGTTAGTTTTATTTGCATCAACCTTAGTAACAGAACTTAGTAACCAACTAGGTATATCCTATAAATTGTGTATTTTTCTGTCCAACAAATTAACATCCCTCGATTTCAAGAAAACACAATACTACTAACGAGGACGCCATTGTTTATCCGGCGTATGCTCGGCCCGTCTTAAGAGATCTCCATGATTTTATACCGCAATTTTTGCTTTCACGACTGCGTATTTTTCGTTGCCAAAATAAATAATTTTATATTTATCACTATGAGGCCTAAAACAGTCAATTGGTCTTGAAGGAGTTTTTTTAGTGCCTATATCTTACGTAACTCTAATTATGAATAGCCACGGAACCCAGAGAGCTCTCAATAATTTGATTGCGAGAGGCGCTTAACGGATCCAAAAATCTGACTAAAGTACCTATGTGGCAAAGATATTATGGTTTGGTTTTAAATGTTAGCTGTATTAGGAATAATCATAATACTTTAATGAAATCAGTAGCCCAACTAGGCATATTATACTCGGTAAATACCATATTGCTTTTGATATGTTATCGTTCTGTCAACAGTGTCAACGTAACGATAGCTCTTGTATTTTCATCTCTCCTGTTCGGAAAATAAGCAGTTCCATATCTCAATAGCGGGTTGAAAATAGCATTTCCATTCCTAGGGTAGAAAGTGATTTTGAAAAAGAATTGGTCAAACACTCAGCCATTTTTGACGGTGGTTTAGACCATGGGGTAATGTTATACAGCCACTATGAAATAACTCGGGACTTCTTTTGTAACTGGTTTTGAAGTTGTAACAAAAAAGTTATAATTTTTGTGAGACAATACCTAAAGACGAAATTCGTGACAAATAACCCAAAACATTTTTGTTTACTTTCCTCTCAGTCAAAATGATAAGTAGAGTGTTGAACTCGGGTGAAAGTAGGTATCAATTACACCCTCGAACTATAGGCGCATTCGCTAGCGCTCGTGCAGCCTAAATATCTCAGCATGCGAATCAAGGGATCACTTTCATCCCTTGGTTAACAATATACAATTTTTTGACAGAGGCTAAGGGTGGTAAGGGCGGATATTTATGTGACGAGCGCGAGTATTTGGTCCTGGGTCTTGGATGTTTTCTATGCGTTTAACTTTGTACTTCTTAATATAAGTAGGTTCTTCGTTGTCTAGTACCCATAGTACAAGCCTAAAGCTTAGTTTGCGACTAAGTCAATTTGTGTGCGATTGTCTCCTGTTTTTTACATTCATATTTTACCGAAAAAGTGTAACCTGAACTGGGTACAGTACAGGTAAATTGTACTGCAGAGGCAAACCGCCTACCAACATGATGACTTACTTATTTATGATGACTTGTAGGTTATTGCCGTGTGTGGTCTGCATCGGATAAATATTTTCCATAGCCATAAAAGTAATCGGTATCCTTAAAATATAACGGCATAATAACAGTACTTAAAGCTGATTTAATCAGTCTGACCTCGTCAACAGGACTTAAGTCTTTACCCTACAAGCAAAGCTAAAAACGGTCTACGGTTTGTTATTATTTTATTAGAGTTGAGATTATAAATAAAATTACGTAATTATTTAAGGTTACGGTGTATCTACTAAACCAGGGTAAGTTTTTAAATTATAGTCAGTTTGCAACCCGTTATATATTGTACTGGTTAAAAAAACACATTCTAGCATCTGTACCTATACAACGCTTTAAACCAAAAAGATAGTGCAATATGATGTATTTTGAAATGGCGTTTAACAGATTATGAATAGAATAATGACGACATTGATATTTTTAATATTTTGATGTGGTCTATGTTTTGTGAAATGTTGAGTAGAAGGCCATTTTCCTTTTTGAACCACTTTGTCCATTCAAAATTATTTTAGGGAAGTAGAACTATACACCGTGTTTTGTTTGATTTACGATAACTTCGGCATATTACTAGGTATATCTATAGAAACTAATTGGTAGATTAGATTTTTAAATTTTGCAAAAAAAAAATTTTTTTCAGTTTAGAACAAAATAATGAAATCTTTTATCTTTGGTCATTCTAAAAGGGCCTTTAGAGTTACCTAGCTAATAATCAGTGTCAAATACGTCCATGTTGGCGTGACATACACACACAAGTAAAGATAACACTTGACAGGTACAAGTCACTTTAGATTGACGCGTATACAAACCTAACAATTGGAAACTCTTTACTCATAAGTATTAAAAGAAAATTGTTGTTATCAATTAAGAGCCTTTTACACTAGTTTAACGTGATTAACTGATTAAATTTAAAAATTAAATATCTTTAAAACCGTTAGACTTATCATTTGTCTGTCTTCGGGAAATTAACTTTGTTTGACCTAAATAACGTTCCCTTAAAGTTATCGTAAATCAAAAAAAACACGGTGTATATTTTTGATAGAATTCGGAAAAAATAATTTGGTTTTCAATTATGGGGTCTTTGATCTACGTATTACAATGGACGGCAACATCGCTATAAGATATTCAAAAGACGTTAAGGTACAGGATTACAAAATATTGGTTTCAGGACTTAGATATATCTTACCTGATCATTCATAGCGTACACACTGGATTTAGTGTCGCGAGGCGCTGGTAGAGGCGACTCGAGGTTGTCTGGTCGCTACAACAAACAGAATACTCTTATCAATACGTATAAGTACTATAAGTATTTAAGAAAGAAAGAAAAACGTTTATACACAACAATAACACACATATAAAAATAATATAAAAACCGGATAAGAGCATGTCAGACCATGCTCAGAGTAGGGTATCGATCGAGGCCGTCACTACAAATACATAAAACTATCTCGAAAAACAACAACTATAAACGAATGTTCTATTTGATATCTGTCTATTTTTGAATAGGTATAATTATTTTAGTCGCCTGTATCTCAAGAACTAATTAAGTCTACTTAGTCGTGATAGTTTTCCTTTTCAATTCGTTATACAGTGCTTTCATTTAATATATTATTATTATTTGTAGTTGAGGCTGTTTGGGACACGCAACTTACGAAAATTACACTTTTAAAGTTAAATGTTTCCATAAAGGTATTTTTTTTTTAAAATAATAACATGAACATAATGATTTTTTAAGAGCTTATCAATGACACCACACTAAATGTTATCATGTAAAAAAAAACTTTACTTGACTTGTATGTGAGCCACTCGAAATAAAATATGTTTTCAAGATTTTATTTTACAACTTTGTCGACGTAAATTAAATGTATAACTATGGCAAATTACAGCTTTGTTGTACGAGGGCTGTTTGATAAGTCCTCTTAAAAACTATTTGTAAAACCTTTTTTCTGTTAAATGGCATTAACACTGGCAGGCACAATCTTTCAAATGAAGACTGTCAAAAATTCAGCAAAAAAAAAAAGAAAGTTTTTGTCAGTATAACCATTGTTTTATTGTGATCACTCGTAAATTTTCAACAACTATGGAAAAATCTGAATTTTGTGACGCAATAATTTTTTTTTTATGAATGGTTGCAGTGCTGCCGCAATAAAAACTACTTGATTCTGTTCATGGCACTAACGCACCAACGTTGAGGACTGTTTATAACTGGATAAATGATTTTAAACGTGGTCGGTGAAGCACATCTGATGCTCCACGCTCTGGTCGCCCAATTGAAGTCATTACTGGGGATGTTGTTGAAAAAGTCCATAATATTGTACTCGACGACCGCCGAGTGAAGGTGCGTGAAATAGCTGAGAACATAGGCATCTCCACTGAGCGATTACATAAAATCCTGCATGAAGATTTGGGTAGTACAAAGCGGTCTGCACGATGGGTGCCACGTTTGTTGACAATTGAGCAAAAAAGCGAAAGAAAGCGAATTTCAAAACTGTGTTTGGATATGATGAAGCGTAATCTTCGGATTTTTTTGAGTCGATTTGTCATTGTGGACGAAACTTGGGTCCATCATTATACACCTGAATCGAAACAGCAAACAACTGGCGACTGGTGAACGTACCCCAAAGAAGGCCAAGACTAATTTATCGGCTGGGAAGGTGATGGCGACAGGCTTCTGGGATGGCGAAGGAATCATTATGATTGATTACTTGGAAAGAACTATCACTGGCCGTTATTACGCAGGGTTATTGGACCAAAATTTTCAAGAAAGTCCTCTTTCATCAAGACAATGCCCCAGTGCACACGTCAACTATTGCAATGGCCAAAATCCACGAGTTGGGCTTCGAGCTGGTTCCGCATGCTCCGTATTTGCCGGATCTAGCTCCGTGCGATTATTACCTATTCCCAAATCGGAAAAGATGGCTTGCAGGGCAAAAAAAAAAGACAAATGAGGACTGCATCGCAGGTGTAAACGCCTATTTTGAAGACCTTGACAAAACGCATTTTTTGGAGGGGATAAAAAAAATTGGAAACTCGCTGGAATAAGTGTTTGCCCTCAAAGAAGACTGTTGAGAAATTAAATGTAAATTGTTTAAAAAAAAAACTTTTTTGCTTTTTAAAACGACTTATCAAACAGCCCTCGTACCAAGAGTCTCTGAGTTAAACCGCGGACCTTCCTTGTTGAATACGGAACCCTAAGAAAGGAAAAAAGACACGTAGTGCTAAATCTTAATAAGTAGTACGCTTTTAAGCATTTTTAATATTTTCAGACCCAACAAATAAGTATAGTAAAAGACGCAAAGCAGTGAGTTCGTTGATCTTATCTCTAATCTAGTAGATAGGTACGTGAAATTAAATATTACAAAAAGAGTTCTAATTTTATAAACTGTATTCAATGTATGTATCTTGTTACTTTAATCGCAGTGACAATTAATATAAGGCAATTTTAACATGACATTAAATAGATAAGGTACTAAAGTGTATACACATGTTTATGAACTCGACTAAAGACTAATAGACTGGGATTTAGTAGCGCTATTTGACGTTGGAGGCGCTGTCGTCGTTACCATTGGTGTTGGTTGTGACGGCTCTACTGGTCGCAAGATGTCGCTAGTGTCATTCATTACACGAGCACCTTGAGACCAACCAAGAGGTTGGTGCTTGGTGTTGACAAGTAGCAGTTTGTGAGTATAAAATGGGCCAACAGGTCAAACCTGTTAAAGATTTTTTTATGAAATGGCAAACAGTAAATTCCCGTCCCTAACACTCTTTATAGTTATGTGTGGTAATAGACGATTTGTTCATTTAAAAAAAAAGATTGCTACAATGCGACAGGCGGTTATTTAGGCTATTGTCGATATATTTTTTACTTGTATCGTCTTCACGGTTGAAAACTTGAATCAAAGCAAGTAACGTAATTTTAAAAAGTCTGAATGTTATGTAATTATTTCTAGGCATATCCTCAATTAAATTTTTTCATCAAACTAACACGACGATCTTGTAACACGACGAAATTATTGATTATGTATTTATGTAGCATAATTTTATAACACCAAATAAGTCTTTAACATCAAATAAATCTTTGTGTCTATCGAACGATAGTAAGTACTTCAAGTAAATTTATTGGCGATCCTTTGGTACTTAATGTTTATAATCGCGTAACAGGGTCGTTAACTTCCCGGCATCCCCGGCATAATATGTAGTTACGACTTACGGCCAATTTTAAGTTATACTGTTATTAAATCTTTTTGTACTCTTTACGTAGTTTGTTTCGTTCCCTCAATCTCTGCCGAGCAAATTGTTGATTAGATCCTACCCCTGGATAGAAGAACAAATTACAGGATCCTTACTATTTGCTCTGGTTGATTGGGAATCCTGTGATTGGTCCCTTCAGTGCAGAAGTTTCAATTTAGTTTCGTATAGAATGCAACTCTAACTAAATGCAGACGGCGCCCAATTTACTAAGTACATACGAGTTTACTGTTTCCGAGTGAGCGAGTATTTATTAGGATGATCGTGAATTATTATAGGTTCCTAATGTTGCAAAAACAACGCCAAATTGGTTGTGACACTTGTGACAGTACATTCTCTTAACATGATGAAAAGATAATTTAGCGTAGCGGCGCTGTCATAAAACTGGTCTTGGAGTCTTATTATTTGTGCTTTTATAACTAGGACATATCCTTTATTGCTCATATATATAGATTTTATTTGAAAAACCTAGGCTATGCATAGTTAAGAAAAACGGAGATTGATCAGTATCTCGAGCGCGAACATTTCAGTCATTTGGTATTTTTATTTACGTCACGTTTCCGAATCGGCTTTACTATTCGAAAAGTTCGAAAACAAGTTTTGAACCTATCTGAAGCACGCACGGTCGCCTTAAATAGACTCACGTTTTCATACATCATTTACGTAACCTTTACTACTCAATTCTATTCAAGTATGGGGAAAATAATGGCCCCAGATTGTTTTGATGATTCTTCCGAGCGACACGTCGAGGTTGGATAGGCACCGCCATTGAAGACGATACGAAAGTCAGCGTCAATGTAAACTTGGTAAAAAAACAGTACTAAATGCGAACACGGGGCGCTTTAACCAATGGCCATACACCTTTTCTCGATGATTATACGTTAACGTTAATTACTTCATAGATTAGGTAAAAGTTTGTGGGTGGGGTTGAAACCAGGGGCTTTCGCTTATTCCTCAACTTTTGGGGACAGATCTTATTGCGCATTTCACTTTTCATCAGAAGGTGACGCAAAAATTAGGTTTATGTGCTTATGTGCGTTTTCCCTGCAGTCATTGAAAGCTGCTACCAGATATGACTTTATAAGAATGCCTTAAATAAATGTGTAAGTGAGTGACGTTGTTTATTCCGTGGTATTGCAGGTCGGTGCGGCAATTCTTGATCCAGTTTGTGTTTCTCAAGATTGCGATATTGAACGGCGTAGAGAGCTTTGAGCTTAAATGGCATTCTGTCTCGCAGCGTTTGGTTTGCGTTCGCTACATTTATTACAACCCATAGTTTATGGTCGACGTGCAATGCTCTTATCCAACGTTCTGATGTCAAATTGTATTGTATTTATTCATTTGTTGCTATTTTGGATTTAAATGTTATTCAGTTTTAAATCGTAGAGTACGAAATAAATACATATACATAAAAATATTTTTACTATTCCATAGGATGAGGTAGGTACCTCTTTTATCACAGATCTGTGAAGTAATCTAACACATTGACACACAACGAACTTCTACATTATAAAGCAAAAGAGTTATAGCTACGTGAAGATGTATTTTTGTATTGGCCAGGCTTCTCTTTAAATTAAACCAAATAAATAATACACCCTTTAAGCCTATTTGATGTATCAATGTAGATAATAGATATTTCTATTTTAACATACTGTTACAGAAAAGGTGACGAGTTGTTTCGTATAAATTCATTACCCCATGCCCGTGCGGCCTTCTTACTGAATAAACGTCTTTTTACCCGACTGCGGCCAAGCCCAAAAGGAGGGTTATGTATTTGACTTGTATATAAGTCCGACTCAATGTCCGCTCGGAACTACTAAACGGCTAAACCGATTTTAATAAATTATACGTGGTTAGATTCGTATTGACCACCAGAGTGTCATAGGCTATATTAAAATTATTTAAATGTGAAATTACGAAATAAAAAATAAATACATTATCCAAACAGCAGTTGGACTTTTCGTTACACTTGTTTAACTGTGGTTTTAGTGTTCTATAGTTATATCTTTAGATGTTTACAAATACAGGGTGATCAATCCAAATAGGTCAGTTAGATTTCGCGAATTCGGAATAAAAAGAGTTAGGGTACCAAGGCATGTTATGGTTTTGGAATTTCCCATTCTGAGTCGGATTCACACGACGAGGGTTCCGTACTCACGCTGGGCCGGTTTTTATTATTCGTTGTTTTTTACGGTTTGCACTAGTCACGCCTTTGACGTTTACATACATACCTTATATATTATCGTTTTTACGACAGAACAAAAACAGGCTAAATACCTCTTATTATTTTCGAATTTGATGATTTTACATTTTAATAATAAGGTCCAGTTTGGCACCCTTTAGGTATGGAACCCTAAAAATTATGTTTTCAGAGTACATGCTGCTAATAAGAAACTGCTATGATCTAAAATAGTCTGTCTCTGGGAACTTCCTCTTACATTAATATAAATAAATAGAATGACATAGCCACATAGGTAGGTCTATTCTAAATATAATCCTCTTATAGCGCAGTGTCCACGGGACGGGTATAACTTGAAGTTAATAGAACTCTACATTTTGATAGCTACGGGGCGCTGTCAGTCAAATTGTCTAAGCAAAGCGATTAAAAAGACACGCGTCACGCATCATAGTTTTTTGTACTAAAACTTTAAATATCATTTTACGACACACTTAATTTGTACATTGTCGACTGCACGAAAAGCTTGGTTAGGAAAAATCTAAAAAACTTCGGCCAGTAGGTACTTTTAATAAAGTAGACGTCCAATCCAATATTTATGCACATAGGTACACTCGATTGGTTAATAAGAATATTGTAACATACAAGTAAAGCTTAAATAAGTAAATTATAAGTTATAAGTAGGTGTATATTAAATAGTAGCTTTGAATTTGCAGGGTTTCGATGAAACCCCGTTTCGCAGTTTTAGTGTCGTTTTACATTGATCCTACTTTTTTAAAGTCGTGTTGTAAAGGCGCAATATTTATTTCAAAATAGTTCCGCATCACCTACAGTTTATGTTTCATAAAAAACCTTGCTCATGATTGATTGTCAGATTCCATATTATTTGTCAACCAATCATGACTCAATTCTTACAAGTAAGTAGAACAAATGCGTAGGTACCTACTAATTTAAAAAAGTTAGTGTCTAGTACAGCGATCGCGACGCTTTCATCACTCACAATCACTAAAAGAGCAACTACTAGTTTGCATCGCTTTAACTTGGAATGATATAGTTAATTAGATAATGTTTATATACGCGCACCGTTTCACAGTGTTTGTTAAAAGGTAAATTAATTGTGACTCTGTATGGAGAGCAACCCCTTTTTTCTAAATTGCCCTACAAAACTGTTTAGTTATTTACAAAACAACCACCCATCACGCCCTTATCAAATTTCAGCTTCATCCCCTAGCAGTCCCTAAGTAAAATAGCTAACAGATTGATATGACCAAATTAGGTTCCATTTATTCCATTTGGCTACGGAACCCTAACAAATGTAACATTGTTTTGGTTTTCTGCTATTTATTATTTAAGGTACACTTAATTACCCTTATTAGGTACTCTTCACAAAATTACGATTTTATCGAAATGAAACCTGACTCAAATTTAATCCGTTCTCATAAATTTTATTCGGGTGTCAAATCGAACCCTATTTCTCAGGCATGGTCAAGGATACACACTAACAGTAGTAATTAACAATAAAGTATGTAACTTTTCAGTATTTTGTAGATTATCTAAGGTTCTTTATTCGAAAATGAGTCTATAATAATCACATGTTTAGTCTCCATTGTAACTACTCCGTTTATGCCTAACCGACTGACAGACAATACGTATTTAACTACTAAACGTAGAAAAATTAAATAGGTCAATAGATATAATCGTAATGGATGGTGGGTAAAGAAAGGATTTCGAAAATCGGCCCGTTACCAGAAGAATGGGGAGAGAGAGCGGAAAACGAATTTTACGCGAAAGCAGATAAGACCAGATACCATATATTATATTAACAAACAAAGACATATCGCTTGAGGGTAACATAATCCCAATCCCGGTTGTTATATTTATACTATGTTTGAATATGTGCTATCATAACAGTAAGGATTGTCGAGACAATAACTGTTTAGACCGAATCCAATCGAGGAACGATTTCGACCATATTACGACGGTTTCAGTCGAACCGAAATCCGATTGATCAACATTGTAGTAGAAGGTACCTTGAGCCGCGAGTCGGTCCCATTCCTTTCGGACCGGTTTTTGTAGCACACCGGCTGCGTCGGCCGAGGGGCTTACTACCACATACATTATTATCAATAACCAAGTGAAAGGACACGCTGATATTTGTTCCTGGATTATTTGTATCACCCTGTAAAATAATAGTCGCGAACTGACACTTATTAAACAACAACATTAGTCTTTATGTAAGCCCATTATTATATCCTTTACGCAAACGTTTACTCCGGCGTAATTGCTACAATTACTCAACATCAAGTAACCTACATTATAATAAACGTAAACTCGAGAGGAGATATTATGATAACAAGTCGATTCATTTTTCTAACCGATATGTCTCAATAATTGTCAATTAAATCTGGCATCCATAATAATACGTTGTTTCTAATATGTTTTTAGAGCGTGGAAAGTAGAAAGTTTCGTAATAAGTAGGTAGGTAGATTACATTCGAAAAGTAGGGTATTTATAAGGTTAATTGAATTTAAGAGTATTAAAGTAAGTAAAACTACAATTTCAAGTTTCTTGGAGGATTGTAAAGTTCGGATGTGAGTGCAGGGCCAGGCGGGCAGGCGGGCAGGCCGCACGAGCCCAGCCGTGTAGTGGGTTCTCTTCTCTAGGAGGAGGACATTATAATTGTCGGTCGGTGACCTCGTTTTGCTCCTCCCACTGTAAGAGCGTTAAATCAATTGATGTTATTATTACAAATGGAACGTGTCTTTCATCAACATCGTTGCTCGCTCACAGTCGGGAAGTAAAAAACTCTGGCAAGTTAGGAGAATAGTACGAAGCGATAAGAAATTAACGGTAAATTGCTTTAGGTATTTATATTAAGTAAGTAAGTACGTTACCAAACTTGTTTATAATAAAAAATCATCAAAATCGGTCCACGCTTTTAGTTTCTAGAGCACCAGAAAAGAACAAACATACATATATAGGCTGATAAACACATTACTCTCCTCCTTCGGGAGTCGGGTAAAAAGTTAGTAGTTGAACTTGCATGCTATTACTACTTACTGTAGTGTAGCTGTATGACGTATCATAACTATGTATGTGATATAAAATTAAATTCAACATTTCAAAACTGTCCCTTTAAACTAGTTTTATTGAACACGTAAAAAGTAATTTTACGCGTCTAATTTCATGTAACTATAAAACAGTACAAAGCCACATAAAAAATCCATTATCAGCCTCAATAAAATTGATGTAAGAGGTTTCATATGAGAAACGCTCGCATGAGCCGCCATCTATCGTAACAATTTAGGACTGCTCATTTCTTTGCCAACGAACACGGACCTGCTTTACCAGTTTTTAGGGATTCGGCCGCGACGGTGGAACCCTTCAAACATGTTTTGTTTTCATTATTGTAACTCAGGTATTTCTTATAAGAATAGCTTATAAATAAGGTACAAGTAAAAAACCTGAAGTAGTTAGAGGTGAATACAAAACGGGCAGTATGATTGTATACTCGTAGATACATGTCACAATAAAAGAATAAGAAACATAGAGTTTGTTTGATTTAATCAAGTAGATTCTTTCCGATTGGATGATCGGACTTCTTCTATTGTTGGACAGTTAACTGGAACTTACGTCGGCCCTCGGGGCTCAAGTACACGCTTCATATTCTATTTGTGTAGAGTTCTTAATGCATGTAGGAAGTTGTAAAAAACAGATTAGGCCTACACTAAAATATTGATGCCGAATTTCCCTGGCACCAAATGTGTTTTTTCAATAACAATGGCTTATATTTTTCAGGAATAATGTAGCAGATTTCTTGTAGAAACAATTTTCAAAAAGGGTTTAGTAATTGCAGAGATTACTCCCAATAAAAAACAAACGAGCACATCACTTTACCTCTTTGAAATATTAGTATTTTTACCTAAAAAACATAAAGTTTACGTAGGCTAGGCAAGTAAACCTAGGCTATAAATGATGATATTTAGATGTGCGTCCACTATTCCGTCTTTAAAAAGGTACTCACTTGGATAAGGGCGCCGTGAAAAATGACGTCATTTAGTCCAAACTTGGTCAAAATTGACATCTGATACTTGAATTAAATACCTCTTTGGAACAGAGTTATATTCAGCCAAATTAGTACGTCCACTTCCGGATTAGCCATTTCAGTTAAATTTCCGTAAATACCTTACAAAAATGCCTTTTTGGTTGGTTTTATTTAGAACAAAACAAAAAATTGAAATCTAAATTGCGAAATGACAGATTTCTTTGCGTTAAATCAATAAGGTAGGTATAGACCAAGTGTACACTATTAACGGTTAAACCATTAACAGCAACCTACATTTGGCCAACAGATTAAATACAATTTCATGGTAATATACTGCCATAACTTACCTACTTAACATATTTATGGATACGCAGGAAAATCTTGCTCGAAGCTAATATAATGCTACGGAACCCTTTAGATGCTTATAACGCGAACGGCTAAGAATTTTTGTTTTACATTTTTTAAATAGCTCCAGTTAAACAAAGAACGTGATGAAAGTGGACAGTTGAAACTCGTAGAGAAAAATAAGTAGAATGTAAGTTTTGAAACTGTTAACTTCTTACTATGTGGTTTGAAGATAAGTAAGTATCCACTTAAGTATAATAAATTTAATGAATTAGGCAGAGCCGATTTAAACAATAATGCTAATCTTACTCTTACTACGTAGGTAGGTACTATTAATATCTGAAATGCGTGGTAGCGAATTTAACAGTAGGTATGTGTATATTACCTAGATACAAACAATTTTATTAACAACGTGGCATCTTATCTTGTATCAATATATTTCGTGCCAGTGGCGTATTAGATAAACTACTTACTTATTTATGTGTTCGTAGTTTATCATTACCTAATTTTTTTATCGTGCATCTTTGATTTAATCTTTCCTAGTGTACAGTCGACTACAAAGAAATGTATCCACTTTTGGACCTTATTACAATGTAATAAGGTAAAAAAGTGTATACATCTCTTTGTAGTTGACTGTACTAGGATACTACGAGGCGAAAGGACACCTACAGTTGAAAATATAACATTTTACTAAACTATGTCACAATAACAGAGCACTGATAAATAACAAATATAACAATCCGTTTGATGTATATTATTATACTAAAATAAAAAATAAAAACTAATTGACGACATTTATGAAACCTAACTTAAATACATAAATACAAACTAAGTCACCTTCGTAATAATATACAATTAAAAATAAAAGTTTTACCCACCATTTAAATTTCAATTACTGCAGCATATTCCATCGGCCGAGGGTTTCATAAATTCCATACATTAATTTAATACGTTCCGGTCCCATGTAAGATCTTAATTAATGTATCGAGGAAGTAAAAAGAGCGATGTAATTACGAACGAGTATAATTGATAGAGCACTGAAGTCATTACATTACACAGAACGGCGTGAGTAATTGTTCACATTGAGCACATGTACGCACTAATTGAGTGAGGTATTTGATCGCGGAGGGTTAAAGTTAGTGGTGGCGCGCGGCACGGTAACAGCACGTGCGGAAGGCGCGAGAAGACTGCGTGGCGGTGGCCGCGGCGTGCCGCGCCGGCCGCGCCGCGGGGGCCGCCCGGCCGCCCCGGCGCCCGACCAGCACACATGCGGCGTGCGCGGTGCGGCCCGTCCTAGCCCTATACTTGACAATGTCTAAGCCAACAGACGACCGGCTTCTATCTCACTATTGTGTACTCCTTTCTGGACAATATAGAGAGACGTTCAAGAAACCAATCGACTAAGTAAAGCGATACGCGGCACACGATAGCAACCCTTAAATTGCACCATTAAATTCGATGCAATTGCAATACATTACTACAGTACCGCTACCAGTTGCCAAACGTCGATATCAAACATCGCAATATGTAACTTTGTCTCGTATAGTATAGTCAGCTCAGCTGCAATATTTTGAAATGCAGACTGTTCAAACGTCGTGAATCGTACGAAGGCAGTCGAAATGTTCAATTATATGACGGCACACGCAATTTCAGATTGTAGAGCTGTTTGAGTACCATTTAATAATTACTTTTCGTTTAGGATTTGTCATTTGTGCTTAGCAGTTGACTGTACGATAAAGTATCATATATTACATATTACGTATTAATAGAAAGACGTGGAAGCGCGAGAGTCGCTTTTCTTGGACATAACGAATCGAGTAACCCCTAGTCAGTTACTTTTAACAAAATCATTCCGTCGATTCAGTTCCATTTCCATGTAAAATTATTTTTTCACACACAGTACTGCATAAAGTGTTGTCGTCATCTAGACTAAGACAATTAAGCCCTACAGGCAGACAGATGAGGTGACTGCGTTAAATAAACTTGTTATTTGAATACATTTACTTTAATTTATTTACCTTCTATGTTGCATCTAACAAAAAATTTAATAGTTTTAAAATTAAAACTATTAAAAATAAGCATTACTAAAGTAACATTACAAAATCAACGTATGACTCGGGAATACTGCCAGTATTGGGTTCGACCTAGGTTAAAAATCTCATGCAGAAAATAAAATAAAAAAATTAGAAACTTGTGTTACGAAATTTACATTATCGAAGTGAAAAGCAGAGTGAACCTATAATTAAGTCTTAAAAGCCATTTTATCCTCGACTTAATTATCCATATGTCTTGGATAAAATGGTTGGTTTTATGCCCTTGTTGTACCATCTACTATTTATTACGTACATTTATTTGTGTCACTCAAAGCCCCTCTTTAACTTTACATTCGACTTTGCTTTTTAAGGGCTTCGTGCCGAAAGGGCAAAACATACAAATATACCAAACAACCAGCACATTTTTAAATCTATTTTCAAATATTCCCTTGTGTTCCTATAATGTCTCAGTAAGTTGATATTTTTTCACTGTGTTTTCGTTACGTGAAAAATGTTTAATGGTTAAAAAAAAGCCGGCCAAGTGCGAGTTGGACTCGCGTACTGAGGGTTCCGTATTACACACAATGATATTACGATTTGAATGTTAGGAAAATAGTTTTTATTCAATGTGAACCTTATGTTTTTAACAAATAAATAAAATTTGCGCGAGCCTAACTCACACTTGACCAGTTTTTAGAATTATAACTTGAGTTTCTTTAGGGGTGCCAAATTTGACGCTTGTATGTTTTACCGTGTTTGCGATTTAACAAGAAAATAAAATGCGTAACAAAACGTTTCTTGTATAGGTGACCCCCTTTACTTTTTGTGTTTTTTTACATATTCTAAAATAAAGATACGTGTAAAAATACAGCTCTTTAAAGTTAATACAGTCGGACGGACAGACGGACGAACGGACGGACTGCTTGGCCTTAGTAATAGGGTCCTGTTAGACTCTCTTGGAGGCCTGATCTGCACCTAACCGGTTTTGTTATATTGATGTGTAAAGGAAATGTTTGATATAGACTCATCTTAGCCTAGAATACCTAGATTAGACTAGACTTAATTTTTTTTCTAACGCTTGATTGTCATGCTCACGATTCGGTGACAACATGTAAGTAAGACCTTCTTGATATAATGCACCAAATTTACCTCTTCCGGCGTTATATCCAAAATCCAACTTACCGTTGAATTAAATTCTTCCATATTGGGTTTATCTATTAATTAGGTATACAATAGGCGCCCAAAACGCCGATGCTGATCCTTATTTTAAAACCCGTATTTTAGGCCTAAAACTGCAAGTATCGAGGACACTAAAAATAAGTCTTATTCGGCAAAAAGTGAGTTCCCTCAACGGCAACGTGGGAGCAGACCTTTAGTGTTTGTGTATGGTAAACGTTTGCTATACCACCCGTTCCATAAACTTTGTGAAGTTTCGGGTTATTTCATAAAAAAAAACAAATTATAATGAATCGTAAAAATTTAACCAGATAGTCTTCGCTCCAAATAACCACATCGTTTAAACCCTTACTAATATTATAAACGCGAATGTTTGTATGTACGGATGGATGTTTGTTACTCTTTCACGCTGCAACGGTTGGACGGATTTAGATGAAATATTAAATGGAGATACCTTATACCCTGGATTAACACATAGGCTACATTTCATTCCGGAAAATTTAAAAGTTCCCGAGGGAATAACGATATTCGACATCTACGTGGCCGAAGTTGCGGGCAGAAGCTAGTATGGTTATACTGGATAGTGTTAGCTGATACCGGTTAGGAACCATTGTGGTCAAATTTAATAAAAAACAACAACACACAGATATACATTGTATTAATATTGTTCAAAAACCTTTTAAGTTCGATTACCGGTTGCGCATCTATGTTATTTTTTTGTTATGTCGTGTACTTGTGGGAGACTACCACATTACAAAGATTACTACATACATAATACCTTTAATACACACGGAAAAAATTTCGCACAGTCAAGTAAAATAAACAGTAGACGTGGTCTGGTGCGGTGCGGCAGACTTTTTTAATTACTGACCGATGTGCAAATTTTTAGGACTTTTCCTTACCTTTTGCCATTTTCTAATTCGCTAAGGTAGTAAGTGACAGCATGCGAATTAGGGGGCATTGAATTAATTTAATGTCCGTGCAACTAAACGTAACAATTATCCACCTTTTATTATTATTATCCGACTGCCGAGGAGGGTCATGTGTTTATCAGTCTATATATGTATGTTTGTTACTTTGGGGCGCTCTAGACACTAAACGCAAGGACCGATTTTGATGATTCTTAAGGCAATCGATTTGTCTTAATCTTGTGAGTGTCACTAAATATATGATACCTAGCTATTACAATTTTATACGGTCGCAGCTAGATGCCATATTGTAAGTCGACGGACTATGACAAATCACTATCACTCATTAGGCATTTTAAAATCATTTTTTGTTTTCTTTAATAATTTTTCATTTTAAACGATCATTAAGGATTTATAACGATTTAAAGTTGGTCAGCAACAACAGTCGGGTTTTTTAAAGCTTGCTTTTTGTTGTTATTTATGAACGCTTTTATTTATTTATTGAAAAGTATATTTACACAGCATTACATAATTACACTAATACACTGTGAAACTAAAGTAGGGACACCGAGTGATGGCACTTGACGTTTGACTTGACGTTTGCTCGCTCATGAAGTTCCCTAAATATTGACAGCAAGTATAAAGGAACAGATGTCAAACTTCATTGTTGCAGGCACCGGAATAGTGATGTACCGCTGGGGCTGTAATTTACCGAAACGCATTTATCGTAACTAGCTTCATCTTGAGATCGTTTTTATTTGCTTTTCGTTGCGTTCATCGTTTTAATCATAACTAATAAAAAACATCTCAAAAAAACAATTCGCGTGATGATAACAAAGGATCGCTGACTGGTACACTCAAAGTCACAAACATGTGTACACTTTAGTATACCCTGTCACTTTAATCGCTGTGAGATTTATATATATATGGCAGTTTTAACATGATTAAATAAACAAGGTACTGAAACGTAGAGCTCGTCTAAGTTAAAATGACGCCCCTTCCACCGCAATTTACATGTAAGCCTATGAAGTTTTATATAGGTAACCACATATATATTGTTATGTTTTTTTTAGTTTGTATATTTTGACACAATATTTCAAATTTCTGACAATGTCGTCTTCTTCGAGCCAAACAGTTTATTTCCAGAGTTTGATCTAAAAACTCTATTGGCATACAATAAAACGTCTCCATATTTAACCCACGCCCTGAACTCACCTCCATACTTTACCCTTCACGCTTTTAATACGCTTTTTTTATTTATATAAGTACTTTAAATAAATCCTTTTTTGTATCCTCTTTTATTAAATTGTCACTCATTCGCTGTCAGTTTTGTCTTAACATTACTACGTATTGCGTACATGTGATCCGAATCTGTTTTACCTGGCGTTAAATTTTGGTCATCCATACTGCCCTTAATTGTTGACCATTGCTTTTCTATTTGGACTCCGTTTACGCTTCTGATGTGGATCTCGTCACTATGCCCAAACATACGAAAAGTACTGTTTTAAACAGTCAAACAAATAAAATAAATAATTAGTCATGACATGAATTTTATTGAAATAATTATGTCAACTACTAATTAAAACACCTCGGTTCAAATTACCTAGTATCGAGTCCACGACGCAATGACTTGTCGATGAAATGAAAATACTTGAAACGTTGTCTTTGAAATAATATTCGATTAAAGTCTGTCGGCAATTCAATGGTAAACCACTACTCGCACTTGACAGAATTTTTACGATAGTTAAATGGAGTGTTTCACAACACTATTGTCAGATGTGTCAAGTGCCATCACTCGTTGTCCCTACTTTAATATAAAATAAAACACAACTTATAGCTCATAGAGGAACACTAGAAGGCCTGTCATACATCTTCTCGCAAAACTTTAAGCACTCCCTACACACAGCCATCCATCGCCACGCCACGCAAAAACATCCTATTCCGGTGCTGATGCCAAGGCACGGGCACGGGCACGGAGACAAGGGGAGTTTCGGTGCGACACAGTACGCGCAACTGGCACGTCCAACAGGGAACGCGTACGGGCTCTAAGGAACCTGAGGAACACGCAGTCCCACAAACTGCTCCAGCAGCTCCAAACAATCGGATTCTTCCTGCAGAACACGACACACAAAGGTGAGCAAGCTGAATTTGCGCCTCACCTCTAGTGAATTAAATCCCAAAGTTCCAAGTAGGAACTTCAAGTAGACTCATAATGCGGGTTCCAAACAAACGCTTCTAGTTTGCTTCGTACAGTCAGCGTCATATAGTTGGTAGCATCCAAAGTAGCCAAATAGTACCTTACACGTCATTATTACCGTAGTAAAAAGGGCGTGTAACGAACTATTTGGCTACTTTGGATGTGTAGCATCTATATGACGCTGACTGTACCAAGGCATTATAGAGCACTTTTATAGCTCCAGGATCATGGAACGATCTGACACTACGAGTAACAAACCCTAGTCTACGAAAACAGTCGACAGCTAGGGTCTTAATATGATCATGGAATGTTAGACGAGTGTCAAACACCACACCCAGATCCCTAACCAAGCAGACCCTATTAATAGGCTCGGTCCCTAGCACGTATTGATAATGTAAGGGAACACTAGCCCGACTGAAGGTATATTGAAATGAAGCTTGTGGTTCATACTCCACCGGAACACAGATATGACATCCTCTTGGAGCGACCCGCAATCTGCAACTCGTTCTACCCCATACACAGATTTCAAGTCATCGGCATAAAGAAGGCATCTTGCATTTCTAACCTTAGATTCAAGGTCATTAACCATGATCCCAAAAAGCAGAGGTCCCAGTATCGAGCCCTGACTAACGCCAGATCGAGTGTGATACGGGGCTGTAACAAAATGGCCGTGCTAGCCATACTGTTGTTGGTCGTGTAGATAACTCGCATAGAACCTGACCAAATTTGGGGAAAAACCGATATAGTCGAGTTTGCAATAAGTCATTATCAACACGATCGAAATTCTTGCGAAAGTCAAAATAAAGAACATCGATCTGGACACCCCTGTCGAGGTGCTCCGAGATGATCTTGGTCAAGATCATGAGGTTAGTGTTGACGGAGCGCATCTCTCTAAAGCCGTGCTGCGAGTCACACAGAAAAGGTTTTTAACTGCAAAGGCAATGCCCGGTGAAGTATAGATTCAAACAATTTTGGGAGCGTCGATAAAACAGCAATAGGCCTATAGCCCTCAGCATTACTAGTATCCCGCGATTTAGGAATTGGCCTAACAGTCGAGATTTTCCACTGATCTGGATATATGCCTTTGGAGAGAGCTCGATTAAAAATAAATTGAATAGGTGTCTTGAGGTACTCAACACATCCTTTCAGGATGTATGCAGGTAATTTGTCCGGCCCTAAAGCGCTATTAGGTTTCAAGTGCTTAACGGCAGCCTCAACTTTCATCAGACTAATCGAATTTAAACGGACGTCATTCGCAGATGGTTCCAGTCCACTATACATTCGACCACAGTAACTGAGGCTGGGAACATCAGGTAAAAATACGCTTGAAAAGAATCTGGCGAACGCCTGAGCAGACTCTTGCCCCTCAAATTGCTTCCCTTCAAAATTAATCTGCGACACTAAACCACCTTTCGACTTGAGGCTATCAATATGTTGCCAGAAGGAGCGCGGGATACTCTTCAATTTCGCTTGAACATTATATATGTAATCATCTTAAGCGGGTACAACCCTTTTTTTAATATCAGCCCGAAGTTTAGAAAACGTACTATATATACAAGAATTTTTGGTAGCTTTGCACGTACGATGAAGATCAGCTTTCCGTTTCAAATAGTTAATCAAGTCAGCAGTGAACCAAACTGGATATCGTTTGACTCGCTTTTAGAGCGGATTTTCTCCGGGATACAAATATCAAATATATCATACATGATATTATTAGCTACTGCGGAATTAATATCTTCACTATCTAGAACATCCTGCCAGTTGGCTTCTGAGATATATCTGTGGAGATACTCATAGTTTCCTTTTTGGAAATTACAATCCCGGTTTAAATTAAAATTACTGGGATCGATACGCTCAGCGGGTGACTGCCGTGTGATTTCATGCAATGGGACAGATCTCAAGTGGGGGATGGTAAGCATCACGTCGTGGTACGAGACCACCACCGTCTATCTCCTACACCATCACCTCATTCATCTCTGTCAAACCACATACCGATAGGAAATATTCATAGTAACATAAAACATTTTGAGACGTATTCCGAGGGTTTAGGTTTAAGTCACCTAATACAATGACAATACCATTTATGTCAGTTAACGCCGCTTCATCTGCTTGAAACCAGGAAATATACACACTATCTGTAGTGGCACAGGGAGGTGTATAAACTACGCCAATGTAAATATGAATGTTCATTTTGGTACACTAAACCTTTATAATAAAAAATAAATATACACTATATACTATAATTATTTGAATAATTAAGAACTTGAGTAACCATTATCTACTTAAAACTAGAATTATTAAATATATTTGTGTACACAACTGCAAAAAGAATACCCCCTCTAATAAATCCGTTCGCGCAACTTTTCGCCGATGATTCACTTTGTAAACTAACTATTGGCAACTTGTATATTAAAGTGAACCATTCTACTACTCGAAAGGTGGCATTTTATTAAGTAGCTTTATAAAAAAAGCCGAACATACAGTTGGTAATCTGGGTTGGAAAATAAATCTTTTGATAAGTAGGACACATGATCATTCGGCGAAATGAAATTCTGCGAATAATTGGTTACGTAGTGTTTTTTTTTTTCAATATAAGCTGAGAAAACGAGCATATTATTTCGTGATATGAATTTTCAATGGCATATATCCAACCGGCGGCGGTGTCAAGAAAGTACCTAATAATAGAAATATAACCTAATTCTTGCCACGGACTTCAATACACAAGTTGTTTTTTTGGTCAGCAAGTTCCACAATAGGGGTTATTATATTCATGATTCTGATCACTAACAATAGTTAAAAAAAAAACATGAAATGTCGAAACATTAACTGTCCTTGCCATTTTATAAATCATGGTCTCTCGTTTCTGTAGCTACACTCACTACACTAACTTAAGGGTAGCACTTCTCGTCACAATTGTTATTGTTTTATACTACCCTCACAAAACTATGCGCAAGCGACGTCAGTTCCGTGTTCGTTTCGAAGCGGGTATTTGTTAAGTGAAGTATTAAATCATTTAATTGATAATGTTCTAATTTGCGACGGTGAGCTACATTGTGCATCTTGGAAGGCGGCCGTCACTTCGAACATTTGTTAAGTGACCTAATGTAAAAATGTTTTTTTCATATACCTTTAAATATGCCAAAGATGCGGTTTTGTATTCCATACCGTTATTCTGTAGGTAAATGCAATTTCAGAACGATTTTTAACAAAAAAATTTTTAACCTAAACCGTCTTTGTAATATTTGACGATCCTAAGCCCGTAACAAGTATGAAGGGAAAGATGAATCATAACATAACATTGTGCACGGTGATTTACGTCATTAAAGTCTTCGGTAAGCACGGCGCATGGTAACCACAATTAAGTGAAATAATAAAAAAAGGCTATTTCAATTACCTCCTAAGTTTTGTTATTTTTTTAATATGATATTCGGATTCAGTAGTAATTAAACCATCTCTCCTGTTTTGGAAGTTGTCGGACAAATAAACACCCTGTATTTCATATATAATTCAGGTAACGAAATATTAGATGCCAAATAGGTATTTTTTAACTCTTTTTAGTGAACTTTGCGGGCAGACTTCTGTTTTGTTTTTTTCCCGATTTAAGTGATGATATGTATACGATTCTCTACGCATTGACTCAAATTACTATATACCTTATGCTAATTGCTAAATACCCTTCACAAAATGTTATTAAGGATACAGGGACATGAATCGTTACTCTTCTTGGTATGGAATCTTTTGGTTCCCTCTATGATAAACTTACGATGGTTGCATGCAGCACTTAAAGTAGACTTTATTTGTGCCCAAATCAAGTGGAGTCAATGTTTACACAGCTACTAGCTACTACTCGACACTTTGGCATACCCTTTTGTCAGATTTAGTCGAAAATACTTAGAACGTGCCCTCGACTTTTTTAATACGATTGTTTTGCTAGTTGACTTTACCATCAGTTACACTTAACCTTGCTTGCAAACACAGCTTGGCAATCTTAAGAAAAAAATCTCATCGCTACCCATTAATTAAATCGTTAAGAAGATCCAACGGTCATCTCTGGTCTTCATCATCAGCTCTACTTTGCCCAATTATGCTTTTGGAATGCAAATAATTAAGTCCTTACAGAAAATACCTATCTCTTTGAGGATTTTCGTCCATTTCTTATGGAATCCATTATCAGATCACGCTATAAATTTAAAGCAGATCACTAGTTTTGAAATAAGTGCAATGACTATTAAATAGATAATACCCCCGATATAATGGCGCCCTCTTCTTCTTATTCTTTTTGATAAGATTGATATCTCTTCAATGGCTGAATTATTTTTTATTAACCATACCGATTAACCTAACTTTCATAGATCTATATCATCGTAGCCCCCAAATCGGTCCATCCGTTTACACGCACGCACAAGGACACCCACATAGGTATATTCAGTTCATTTTACAGTGGTCGTACAGCGTAGTACAGTGCTAAACATGGTATAGTATTAAAAACTAAATAAAAGATATTAACCTAGATATAATAAAGCTAGTATTAAATAACATAAAGAGTTACAAAGTATAAAACAAAATCAAGCTCACTTTTTATAGTATTCATCTACAATTTTTAATATATTTACATTAACACAAAAAATAAAATATAAAAGGAGAGTTTGAATTAGGTAATTTCTTAAACATGTATATAATTAGTTATCGCCTAAGTATCCTTGCAATGTGTAGTAACATTTCTTAATTAATTAGGAATATTTTAAGTTTATAAATGGAAGTGTTGTATGTTTTTTCTGCTTTTAGTTATTTAGGCAGGCTTTTATAAATTTTAATACACATTGCATGTGGACCTCTACTGTACATTGTTCTTCTAGCAGGGACCGATGAGACGATACCAGCAGTACATAGATAGATAAGTTAAACTAGTAACACATAAATATACAGGGTGTTAGGCAGAGGGTTGGACAAACTTCAGGGACTAACTCTGTAGGTCATACTCATCAACTTTTATTATGGGACCAACATCCAAATTGCGAAAAAAAAAACACCTGTTCCATACATTTCGGCTGTTTAGATCTCAAAGTTTGTTTGGAAAAGCTGTTTTTTTTTCGCAATTTTGGATGTTGGTCCCATAATAAAAGTTGATGAGTATGACCTACAGAGTTAGTCCCTGAAGTTTGTCCAACCTTCTGCCTAACACCCTGTATAATGATAAATTACCCTGAATACCCTTATTTATTTATTTATTTGATTTTCTTGGGTTTCATTACGTATATATATATATTTATATCAGTAGCGTAATGAATGTCAAGTTTTAGGGTACTAGTATTTTAAACTTCTGGTATTTCGGGAATGAACGCGAATTTGAAGTCTGACATTTCAACAAGAAAATAGGCACCGAAATCGGTTCATAAGGTAATATTATGTTTTGAACATACATAAACAAAACAAGGCAAGAGCATGTCGCAGCATGCTCAGTGTAGGGTTCCAAAACCGTTACTACAAACACTAAAATTACTATGTATCAAAAAACCATCAAGTATGAACAGATTTTCTATTTAAAGTCATTTCGTGCGTCATAGTAGATGATTTTTGGTAAGTATACACACTTTAGCCGCCTGTATTCCCGGAAACCAATCAACTCTAGCGAAAATGACACTTCGAGTTCTGATACCAATATGTAAATAATGATAATACATTACAAAGAATGATTAAGAGCTGTCCAATGATACCTCACACGATGTTTTAATGTAAAAAAACCGGGCAAGAGCTTGTCGGACCATGATCAGTGTGGGGTTCCGAAGCCGTTAAGTACTACAAACATAAAAACAACAAGTTCTAACTAATTTTCTATTTAAATTCATTTGGTGCCGTTTTCTTTTAAATTCGTTATATTTTTTACTAAAGATATTTTTCAGATATTTAGTATTTGTAGTTTTGGTTGTATTTGGGACATTTGACTACCTAATAATACCCCACACTATGGGGTAGACGAGAAAAAAAAATTACGTCCCCACGTCACGTGTAGGGGAGGAAGAGTAAAACATTTTTTTTCACCATTTCATTTTACCACTTTGTTGGCGTGACTAATATGTACCATCAAGCCAAAGTACAGCTTTCTAGTACAAAGAGTCCTCTGCGCTAGGCTGCAGACGGACGGATGAACGAACATGACGAAAGTATAAGAGTAGTTTGACTACGGAACCCTAAAAATAACATTTTGCTTTTACGGAACCCTAAAAAACATTCAACACTTTTTTTATTTTATAACTTTTTCAGCGTAATTTATTTGTAAAATTATGCCCAATTACAGCTTTATATAGTACTAGTCTCTGAGGTAAACCGCGGAAGGATACAGCGAAACTAAGCTTTCATTGTGGACTATGGAACTAAAAATGCTATCGGTTTAAAAAAACGCCTTTTGGGCTATTTACATTTTTATTATAAACCCCTTTACACAAAAGCGGGCACTGACTACGCGTAATAGTCGCGTAGTTTAAATAGTGTTATGAAATTCGATTTTGGGGTACAAAGTTAAATTAATATTATTGATCTATATAATTATCATTTGTTTTCGTAAATAATACTTTCCAAATTACTCTAAATTGAAACTACTTACTTTAAAACTCGATAGTGCCCGTTTTCTTTTGAATTAGGTATTTCAGATAGACTATAAATGTCTCTGTCCATGGTTTGTTTCTCATACTTGTATATTACCACTTATTTATGGTCACTTACCGTGTACATGTACATCTTATATGCTCTCTCCTGGTCGCGTAGCGCCTGGATCGGCTCCATCTTAGAACATCCACTTCATACAATTTATAATCTGTATTCGAAATAAAACGGTCCATTTGACAGATTCATTAAACTTGACCCGTAGAACGATAAATGAACCCCGACTGCAGGATTGATTAGGTGAACGTTAAAAACATGCCTTATCCTTGAGTGCACAGCTGACTGTGAGGACATTGCTTAAATATGTAGAGTGGAATGACTAAGGAAATAAAGCCGGCGGCGGCCTTTAAAATAATAGAAGTATTTCAAAGAGTTACTTTGATTTAACTTTGACTTCCTCCTCTACTTAGATATTTTGGAAAGCGTGACGAATGTTAATCATTAGGGTGAACGAATGGTAAACGTTGCTTTCCCAATGTGCGTACTTGCTACATTAAGGAGACCTAATGTAATTCGGCGGGAAAATTGTATTACGTTATTAAAAAACCTCCATCATTTTTGTAATTCAGTTCCTTAAATATTTAGTCAGCCGTCTCTTAGAAAAGTAGCTCGGAAAGTTAAACGGAAAGCTCAGCACGCAAGCAAAAGGCACGTTTTAAACTTAATCGCCGGATCGTAATTACGTGGATTTTATCAATGGAGTGTGCGTAAAAAACTGGAGTTTCGTCTTTTAGGCGAGTGGAGGCCACGTGGGCGGCACGCGGGTCCGACGCGATCGCGGCGGGATACTTGCGAATCCGCGAGGGAGCGCCCGCCGGAAACCGAGGTGTACCGGGGCTCCTCGAGTACAGAGAAGTGGCGGCCCGCGGCGCGCCTGCCCGCCGCACCCCCCGCGCCGCGGGCCTCCGCACCCCCGCGCGCTCCCGCACATGCACTGACTCCGCGGCCTTCGTCTCCACACCACCACTCACCCCGCTTCCCATGTTTGCCTTAATCGAGAATTAAGGGTCCCACCAATGTTTTCTATTAAACTTTAGAACTTTATGTTTGACGTCTATCTTTCAAGCTTAAGTTTAGCGCTCTTTTTTTGAACCAGGGGCCCTAGACAAGATACCCTAAAGTAAGCGATTTTCGAAAACTAAACTAATTTTATTTGACATTTATAAGTGCTCGACGCGACCGCCCTGCAGCTTGAAAACGTCAATTTTGATACCTAACGTTAATTTTCGTCGAATGCTTCGTATCGTTATCCGAATCTGATTTTAAAAACAATTTATTCAAATCGATTGTTAGCTGTGAAAACCGTTCTTTTCATTTGTTTATATCAAACAATGGCAAATAACTCACTCCGCGGTGTATGAGTAGCTGTACTTATTTCATGGGTATAACTACTCCTCGAAGTTACTACCTCAGATAATCGCTGCTGTAAGAATGTTAATTTCTCGAACGGCGCTCGATACCTGGAAGGGTGGCGTCATTGAGTTATTCAGTGCCTGTTTTATTACGTACTTTAGGGCAATTAAAAGAGTAAGAGCTTTACTTTATTATAATGTCTGTAATGGTGTAGAATAAGAAAATGGTTGCGAAACAGTAATTAATTGCGCGTAAAATAGGGCTGTAATGTCAAGAGGTGTTTAGTAGCGGCCGGACGGTGGCACAAAACATTTGCTAATTAGGGCGGTTAGGGACCTCCCCTGTTTGTAAAGCATATTCGATTTGTTACCCCTATTTTAAAAGTGTCCATGTCGAATCCGTTTCAATTTCCACAACTTATTGTTTGAGGGGTTGTAAGTAAGGAGTGACGAGTTAGGCCAGTAGGTACAATTGGCCTGTGTTTACGTAAGGTACAGTTACGTATGAGGGAGTCGACTAGAGGGAAAGGAACGCGATTCGTTTGTAAGTTAGGACGTCATGTCGGACTAATAAGTCATTGTGCGATGTCGTCAGGAAGTACCTCGCTGCGTGTGTAGAACGGGCTGAGGCAATAAGGTCCGAGTGTGACAGTTATCTGCGGTGGGCTGGTGTCGACCGGTGCGGGGGATCCGATGGAGCCGAGTGGGCCGGTCTATTTGTGGTGACAGGAGAAGCGTGGGCGCCGCGTGTACTGGGCTGGAGTGGCAATGACCTTGACACTAAGCGAGTGGCCTTGGGTAGCACGTGGCGGCTGACACCCGCTGTCTGTTGTCGGAACGCCGCCGCCGCCGCCTTTCCCAGGGGAGCCTATTGTGGATACGCCGCCAGATTAACCGACATTGATATTGCGAACACTGAAATATTTGCCAGTTTTCTTTATGTACAGTTACGGACATCAATTCTTTATGTCTAACTTTAGTTTCGACTTACTTAACCTCATATTTGTTGATTAAATCGTTAAATGGGAACAGATAAAACTACTTTCTAATCTTGGCAAGGTTGATGGTAAATAGAATAGAATGTACTAACTTACATCAATAGGTGCAATTGGTAGGTACAACCTTGTAATCAAATCAGGAAAACGTACAAACCGAGTCCAATCTGCACCGCGAAAATAAAATTACAACCCGTATAAAATAATTCAGTGTTTTGTAAATTGATATTCTTTAACAACTTTGAACCATTATAAAATTTTGTTCTGATGAATTTTTTTATTTAAGAAATAGTGGGTATGTCCATTGTGGTGTTATTGTGTGAATGGGTGCGATTCAGCGCGTCGGCGACGTGCGGCAGCCGGCAGCGTGTCGAGTGCGGTCGCCGCGGGGCGGCCCGCCCCGGCCCGGCGCCCGGCCGATACGTTTATGAGCCGACACTAACTTTAACGGTGACCCCGCCCGCGCTCGTGCACAGCCTGCTTTACATCCCGCCTCAATGAAATACGTCACAACATTACACCTAACCTCAAGACGAGGGATTGCGTCGCCGAGACGCGTGTCCTAGCAACCCACACTATCATTCACGCTATTCGTCCGTCTATACGACGAACAGACGTTAGGCTGTTATTGATACTTGAATCAAAGCATTACGTGTATTACGTTACGGATCACGGTGTCAAATATGACGTTTGCCTTGCGCCTGTTTGGTGACAGATCAGCGGAAGTTGGATCTCTGATCCGATAAACGCTATGACCTTAAAGCCTCGATGTGACACAATAGTTTACTAGAGTTTACATCTGATGTCAGTGTCGTGTGATAGTAAACCGAGTAGGCGAGAACAAAGGTAAACAAAGTATCAGCTGTCATCGGCGGCGGCCGGCCGCGGCATGAATGGGCCGTGTATCATTATCGCCACTTTGTTAGCGACGCGACGATTCGGACTGCAATTTGCCCCAAGACGAGTGGACGCGTGCCGGTGATGTTTATCTCGAGCCTCGGAGAGCGGGACCTCACGTGTGATTTATCTTTATTCGTAAAATGACGGAACCTTTGCTCTCAGGTAGGAAGTACGGTAGCGCGCAGTGTTATTTTAACATTAACCGTTTTTATAGACGGCTAGCTTTTTGGTAGATTTATTATGTAAAATTAAAAACACTAATGGTTACTTTTTAACCCTAATACCGAATAGTAAATGCGCGCTTGACACGGACATAGTCGTTTTTTTTTATAATCGAATATAATTTCCTTGCTTTGAAATAGCGTTTGAAATGTCAAAAAATAATTTAAATAGATGCGGGTTTTTTATTTTCATTAAAATATAGTACATTATAATGAGATAAGAAAGACTCCTATCACGCTAAATAACCAATAAATAATAACGGTTCATGAGGAGAAATTCAAATTTATTTGCAAACTAACTACCATTATTATTTTTTAATAAACTAAACTAGCAGTTACTATTGAATAGATAAAACACTCCAGTATAGCGGCGACGCGTTCTTCGAGAGCTGATATATCTCTTAAACGGCCCAACCGATTTTCAATAAATATAGCTGAGAACAAACCCGATAAAAGTAGCTTTCTTCAAAAATTGCGTTCAAATTGTCCCATCCGTTTAGGACCTACGATGTCACAGACACACACGCATATACGTTTTATACTTATAACACCCCTCTTTGTAGGGGGTTAAAAACAGGCGTAGTTGACAACTAACATAATACCTATCTAGGTTGTTCGCATTGGTTATGGAGTAGAAATTAACTATGACTGAAGTTGTACACAAGGAAATCCTGAAGATGACATTAAGGTACATTCTTTGCACAAAAGCCGAGTATAAAAATATAGCATGTAATGTCGTCCTGCCTATTGTACGGTTCTTTGTCCGAAACTATTGTACCACCAGACAGATAAGAAGTCAATCCTGACACATTGCACAACCATGAAGTTGGTTGAATGATAATTTTGATAGCAGTAACACAATGCTAAACTTATTTGTTGCGAGTGAAGGAATATTGCCTAATAACAGCATTATTTTACCGCTGTCAACATAATCAATTCCTAGTTAGAAACTTTACGCTTGTATAGTTGGTGATGTGGTGATGGGTTGTTGGTTAATTTACAATTATAGGAAGTAAACGTAGGCCGTCCGCGCGCTTTCCCAGGACTACAAATGACTAGCGTGCAAAGCTGTTTCTCCTGTTTTTCCTAATATTTATTACTTTGTATGTTTCCAATCATTCAGTTACATAATTTTTAAAAGAATTCTGAAATATTTACAGTTTCGGAAAAATTTATCAGTTTGTGACAAGTTTTTTTAGGAAATATGTTTTTTTTTAAAGATAGTAGATGTTTATCCAGTAAGTACGCCTCACGGGCATTTTAACACCTCAAAAATCTACCAGCGCTTCGCTAGAGACCACTGTTGAGAAGAAACGCCACAAGAAACTCAACAACCAGTCGTTTTTTTAAATACTGCTTATGATATTATACAATTATAAAGCTTCACCTAGTATTATATAAAACAATGAATCTAACATAAAATAAAAAGTAAATATATTCAAGCGTAGATTGAGCACGAAAATGTGTCAAAACTCAGAATTTTCATAGGGACTAATAAGTAATATAAAAATTATACTTACCTATGACAGTGCAAGACAACCACATAAAAAGTTTCGAAACATTCCCCAACAGAAACCGTGTCAACTAGACTATAAACAATGTTTGCATGATGATGAACCTATGCTTTGTAGCCGAGCCCGCGACTTCGTCCCTGTAGAACACGTTTTGGACTTTGCTTTGAGAATTTTTTCCCAGTTAATCGTATGGCTAACCCAGAACAAGGGCCGTATTATTAAATATATACATATAAAAACACAGGTCAAGCGCGAGTCGAACTCGCGTACCGAGGGTTCTGTACTGCCGCACAGTAGGCAGTTATATATTTCGATTTAAGAGGACTGTGTAAATTATGATACAGAATATTTTCATCAACGTTTTTATATATTACAGGCTATGTTATGAAATGACAAATCCCAGTACCCGCGAGAAACAGATTTGTATGAGGGGCTGTTATACTTATAGGGAACTCTGGGCTTCTATTCTAGACGGTAAAAACCAAATCGTCTTTGACCTGTTATGGTATTGTTTTTAACTCTGCCGTCATTACTGTCAAGTAAATAAGAGCTATCAAAACGTTTACAATACGATAACAGGTCAAACACCTAACGGTTTTTAACTTTTTACCGCCTAAAATCTCAGCACTGTTCCTTACACCCTAGAATTTGGCAGGTTTTAAAACAATTCATAATACGTGGCCTTACAACATGGACTAACCCTGTGCCGAATTACATCCATATCTGTTCGGTTGTTTATGCGCGATTGATATATCAATATCATCGTGACCACTGTTACTTTTGACGACACGCTGGCCTAGTTGTTAGTGACCCTGCCTACGAAGCTAGCGGTCCTGGGTTCAAATCCGATAAGTGCAGATGTTTGTGTGATGAGCGCTAATATTTGTTCCTGAGTCATGGATGTTGTCTATGTATTTAAGTATATATTTCTCTATATAAGTATTTATATCGTTGTCAAGTACCCATAGTACAAGCCTAGAGCTTAGTTTGGGACTAGGTCAATTGATGTGACATTGTCCCCTGATATTTATTTATTTACTTATTATTAGTACAGTTGTTTTATCTCACGAAAGCTTGCCATACTTGCTATTGTAACGCGTATACCCTACACCCACACTACGGCGATGCTTAGCGACGACACTAGGTAAGGACTCGGAGACAACGTGCGCATGCATCTACACACGCAATAATACATTAAAAATACTCAAGGCAAAATCATCACATTCATCAACTTAGCCTTTTGATTTGGTATATTTTATCTTAAACACAGTTCTTAAAAGTTCAATGAATACCATTTAACTATATAATAATGAATACATGCCAGAAAGATAAATGTGAAACTTCTGTAATTACTTTATGAAGCTCTAAAATATCGGCATGACTCGTAGAAGGGTAACTCTTGGAGTTGTTTCTAACACACGATCTTATTTTCTCTCCCGCTTTTACTCTTCCTTTAATATCCTCCTCACATTTCCATCTCTCGTAAACATCGAACCTAAATACACAAACTCATTCACTAGTTCCAATTTTTCATTTTCAATCATTATTTGACTTTTTTTATGGCATAGATAAGGCAAACGAGCACACCGGCCACCTGATGGTTAGTGGAAACTGTGACCCATAGACATTCGCATTCACAAGACTGCAAGCCTAAGACTGCAAATGCGTTGCCAACCCTGAGGACTAAGTTGGAATGCCTCTATGCTAGTCAATACACCGGCTGTCTTAACCCCAAACCGGAACACAACAATGCGAAGACTGCTGTTTGGCGGTAGATTAATGGATATGATGGTGGTAGCGATCCTGACGGACCCTGCACAGGGTCCTACCACCCGCGGTTGATTTGAGGAGTTCCTTGAAATCCTCACGAATCCTTTCATCAGATACTCATTCAGTGACAATGGGACCATCTCAAAAGTATACCCTATCAAACGAAAATTATTAAATTCGGCCCACCATTGACGGAGAAATCGGTGAACATATCTACATCAAAAAATACATAACATAAACAATGGAACATAAGAGCTCCTTTTTTGAAGTCGGTTAAATATTGAAACATCATCATTAAACACGCAGCCAGTAACTAGTATAATTTTATAAAATCAAACGTATATTGGAATATTACGAATACTATATTAATGTGTAGTTGTGTTGCTTAATGGCAGAATCATTTTAAGGCAATAAACCTATTTAATATATTTCAGTTTCATTTCGGAGTTTCGCGAAACTTTTCGTTTGCTCGCGTGATATACGGGATTCGCGGAGCGGAAAAATATTTTATGACTTTTGTTACGCTCATTATGGAACTTGTTTCGAAAACTAAGTCCCTTGAAAACATTTTCCTTAAAATTGTAGTTAAGTTTAGGAGGTTTTGTATTATTTCATTTTCAAAATGCCTCGTCTAAAAATAAAGTTGGTTGGTTGAGGGCCAAATGTTAATTTATTTAAATAACATTTTAAACCGTTATGTACCTTCCTTTACGTACATACCAATGAGAAAGTAAATTTTAATTTAAAAAGGTAACTTATTCGGTGGAAGCATGGAGCAAAGAAACCGGCGAAGTGCGAGTCGGACTCTCGCACGAAGGGTTCCGGACCATTATCCAAACACCATTAGAAAAAAACGCCAATAATATCACGTTTGTTGTACGGGATGGGCCCTTTAATATTTATTTATTTCAAAATAAATAAATAATTTTTAAAGTGAATATCATCATCATCATCATCAGCCCGGGGGCGTCCACTGCTGGACAAAGGCCTCCCCCAAAGAGCGCCATAAGTCACGGTCTTGAGCCGCTCGCATTTAGCGGCTCCCCACGATCCTAACCAGGTCGTCAGACCACCGGGTGGGAGGCCGTCCAACACTCCGTCCACCGGTGCGGGGCCGCCACTCGAGAACTTTTCTTCCCCAACGGTTATCAGTTCTCCGAGCTATGTGGCCTGCCCATTGCCGCTTCAGCATGCTAACTCTCTGAGCTATGTCGGTGACCTTGGTTCTCTGGCGTATTACCGTATTACGGATCATATCGCGCAAAGAAACTCCGAGCATAGCTCTTTCCATTGCACGCTGAGTGATCCTGAGCTTATTTATGAGGCCCACATTCAGCGGCCAAGTCTCTGATCCATAAGTCATCACTGGCAACACACACTGGTCGAAGACTTTCGACTTAAGGCTCTGCGGTATTTTGGACGAGAAGATCCGCTTTAACTTTCTGAACGCTGCCCATCCGAGTTGGATTCGGCGATCGACCTCTTTCTTGAAGTTGGATTTACCTAGTTGGACAGTTTGTTCCAGGTATACGTACTGATCAACAACTTCAAGTTGAGAATTCCCCACGTGAACCGGTATTGGCAAAACGCGAATATTGGACATGACTTTCGTCTTGTCCAAGTTCATTTTCAGGCCCACCCGTTGGGAAACTCTATCGAGGTCTCCGAGCATCTTACTCAAGTCTTCTAGCGATTCTGCCATGACTACGATGTCGTCCGCGAATCGAAGGTGAGTGATGTACTCGCCGTTGATGTTGATGCCAAGTCCTTCCCAGTCCAGAAGCTTGAAGACATCTTCCAGTGCAAATACAAAGTACGAAGTGCAGTGTAAAAAGTGAATATACAACCAAATATTCCGTTAATATTTCAAGTGTTTACCTGTTATTAATATCGTGCAAAAAACGGCAACAAAATCATGTTTGTTGTATGAGAGGCCCCCTTCAATATTTAATTTATCCTGTTTTTAGTATTTGTTGTTATAGCGGCAACAGAAATACATCTTCTTTGGAAATCTCAACTTAGCTATCACGGTTCATGAGATACAGCCTGGTGACAGACAGACGGACAGATGGACAGTGGAGTTTTAGTAATAGGGTACCCTCTGGGTACGGTACCCTAAAAACAACATTCTGTTAAATACTTAATCGGTTGAACGAGATCTGGGAATCAGCTTCCGGGGAACGGTGCGACTGGTTAAGAGTCGCCAATCAAAACCTTTCTCGCTACTCACGACTCTAGGAAGGTTACTTGTTCTCTATGCGTTCAATAAGTAGAAATATTGCGTAAATATTACAAGAAGTATTCCAAACGAAACAGTCTATAACGCAATATCCACAAGCTCACTCGAACATCGCTGTTATGGCCAAGGCAATTCGTTTTAAAATTGTTCTTACACCGACTTTCTCCAGGCTGATGTCAGGAAATTGTGATCTTTGCAATGCAATTGAGTTTTATTATTCAATTTAATATTATGCCCTACTACGCGGAGCGCTTTAAATTTAATTATTTAGGGACATAATAGCGATGGCGTAGAGTAGATAGAAAGTACCGAAGTAGCGTGGATAAAGAATTTTGTTTAGCCAATAGATACGTGAATCCTATACGGACGCATTGAAGGGATGGTGATTATTTAAAGATGTACTCGAGTCGAGCGTAAAGTAATGTGAGCAATTTGAAATGTCGTTAGTGCCCAAATGTACACACGTTACTTGATAGATTTTCCTTATGAATACAAAGTGGTGATACGAGTAGTACTTACACGGCCTTCTAAATGCGATACGGATAATATAATAAAATAAAATTGCGATGCGAATTCGTGAGAAAATTTAAATAAATAACTTTTCTGTTTGCACATAAAAAGAAATATATTGCGGCACAATGAATGTTGGGGGGTAGAGTGGGTAGTGGGGACATCGCGGGCGGCGAGACGCCGGGGCAGGGGGCCGGGGGCGCCGGGGGCGGGGGTGACCCACTTTAACGGGACAAGTAATATTACTTTTTACTTTTAGGTAACTATTTCATATTTTATCGCGATTATATTACTGACTACATACGGATATAGCTATTATACCTTTTTTTAAATTGCTTTTAGATATACATAAGTCTAGCTAGTATCGTAAGTATGTCCGGACTACGTTGACTGGTTGGTTGTGTAATTGGAACATAATCAATTTTTAAATGTGTTTTCTTTTACCTCTCAGGTTAAAAGCCGATTTAGTGGGCTACTTGGTATTTTTTTTAGATACAGTTCTGTCACTATTAGCTATATGATAATTAATTATCATTAAAATATTATTTAGGATTAGTGAAATCCCTCGAGCTGTCAATCTTCTGGGGCACCTTTGTCACCGGACCAGTTATTTACGATTCTTTTTTTCGGCTATACCTGTTTTCTTCGTGAAAAATAAATTCACTAACGCATTGGATCTACCGTTGAACAAAGCAGCTGTACGAAAATAATTTCATGGATTTTAAGTCCAAATAGGATGTAAAGTTATCAACCTTGCCCAATCAAAATGTTCAAACATATTTTTTATTATTTTCCTAATTAAATGTACTATATCTTAAAGCATTTTAATAGTAAAAAGCTTCTGTGCGTCGCAGATTACACATCAATTACGAAGAGTTAATGAGTTTTCGTAATTAAATTTTCCGTTCAGAGTATTAAGTTAGTAAATTTCAGAATCTACAATTTAACATTTACTTTCTTCCGAGTAAGTATTGAGTTTGAAATTTCGTCGCTTGAAATTGTTTCTTGTTTTTACTTGAGATGTAAATAATGTTAGTCATAAATAAACGTTATGGTTATGGATGGCTGTTTGACGGCCTATCCTATGTGTTTTATTGCAAGCCGTCGAAAACCATTGGGCAGTTAAAGGGTAATAAGGGATTGGGCGTGGGCAAATGCACAATTTAGCAAACCGAAATACGATGAAAAAATTACACGTTCTCTATTACATACGGTACATGATAAAGTAACTGGCAAACTAAATACTTTAAATCTTACGACGCACTGTCACTGTCAACAATAACTTCATTTACCTACATACATATGTACCTCCCGTATGTGTAAAAACAAAAACCTAATAGTTTTTATTATAACTTCCTTTTCTTCTGTTAGGTTCTGTCCGAATTGTAAAAAGAGCCCGTGTTACCGTCTTGCTAAATAAAATACTAATACGTGTATGGGTAATAAGTATACCCTTGTTCGATAAATAGAATCCAATCCAAACATTGGCTCAGAATAACCAGAAAATTCCCCCTTAACTGATATTGTAGCAGTTCAGACTACAAACCCGAGGTTCCCCTATAAAACTGGTACTTCCGGTCGGAACTTCCGCCCAAATCGTATTCTGTTTTTTCATGGTTTTTCTTTTATATAAACTTCTTGCTATAATATTAAATTGTTTTTTGTTTAAAAAATATATATGCTACTGCTAGATAACCAATGCGCAGATTCAAAGAGCTGTCGCATGCAGCATGATCCATTTTGGAAATAGCCAATCAATATGCACGCCGTGTAGTCTAGTGCTGTTGTGCCACGATATTTGTTACTGCTTCCCTTAAAACTGCATGAGCAATTTGAGGAATGGAACGAAGACGAGTGCTCGTTTATAAGCGTGATTTAACAACTCCGGCATATTGATTTTTACGTCGCCGTGGGCCGCCCCCTCCCCGCGGGAAGAGTTGCACGGGGGTAATGCTAAAATGCTTGTTCCCCTATTTGAGAGTACATGCTGCGGGGACGTTCAACTGCGCCATCCACAAAATATAAATTTCTTATTCCAACACATTTATTACCACTTTTTCCACTTTACTTATCGTGAATAGTTTACGTAAGACTTACGACCGGATGCGTCTTCATTCAAACGTGAATGTGACACACTTTCTACCGTAGTTACATTCTTATCTCTCACTTATTGTGTTTTACAGCTAGTTTAGTGGCAATTTGTCATGTTTTATATCAATCACCTACTTTTCGTATTTTAAAACGAAATACTTATTAGGTTTTATTGATTTTTATTTGGATTTGTTTTATTTTTGTTTATTCTTTATTGATAATTATCAGTTTCATTATTATATACTTACATCTATGTTACTAATTTAAAAATAAAATAAATAAATTTTATTTTAATTTTATTTTATTTTGTTTTATATTATTGTATTATTTTAATATTATTTTATCAATTTGTATTAATGTTTTGTTGACGATATCAATGTAATTTCGTATTTTTTGACATGCAATGCAATCTATATTGTAACATTACATTGATAAATAAATAAACTAAACTAAACTAAACTAATAAAGATGAAGAATCACAACAATGCCGATAATCTCGGCTTAAGCCCGTTCGGTTCTATACAGCATTCTCCTGAACTCAAATATAATTTAGGTACTTTATTAGATTCCAGGAAGAAAATTAAGTGGAAAAACTGTGTGTCTGCAGTTGTATGTCCCCGCGAGTTTGCTCAGCCCCACCCGCGCACTTTTCAGTGGGCCGCCCGCCGCACCCTTCGCTGCACCCCATGTGTTATTCTCCTCCGGCCCGCGCCGGGACGCTCCTTCATTTCACTCCAATTTACAACTGAAAAAAATCAAATAAACATTTTCCAAATTAAATATCTCCGATATGGCAGCACGCATCTAACTCGCTGTAAAACTTATTAACTTGTTAATCATATGTTAGTAATTATATAGAGGTATATTAACTAAGTTTTGAAATACTAATAGCCTTTATTTTAAAGGACATATTGAATTTAATCAATAACCTATAGTTAATTTTAACCAACCAACCACCAAAACGTGATTAAAAATCGAATATTAATAAAAAAGGGTTAGATATTGTTTCTAATGTAACATTAAAAATAAAGTGCGAATTGTAATGGTATAGAAACACACTTATTACGTAAACGACAGCGCGTACGAAAATGTATCTAGAGCGAAATTTAGTTTGTAATAACAACCGAGGGGCGCCACCCCAACCCTACTGAGTTTGAAATGGAAAGCTTTTAAGAGCTTTTTGTTTTGTAATTAATTATGTTTTTTATTTACATTCCTTTACAATGTTCGTGATTTATTTTATGATGAAATAAAATTAAATAACCTTGTAGCTTATTATTGCAAATACCGCATAGAAATAACATTTGTTATCTGTTAACACCTTCAGAGTGGGAAAAATATTTCAAGTCGGCTACATCGAAATAATCGTCGAGTCAACTAGTTCATGTTAGTTACGTACGGTTAGAGTTATGGAATCCTATAATGAACATGTCTCAAATTTATCTGGTAATGTCTGATACCTCTAAGTACGTACGTATTTAACTCATCTATCCCGACAGTGTCTGAATTACTGAATTATAGATTCATTACATTGACATTTATTGCCGGACGTCTTCCGGCGGATGGATTGCCCGCGGCAGAAATAAACAACGTCATCTCAGAGATTGAGGAAAAATACGGAACCCTAAAAGTTCAATAAAACATGAGGGAGAGAGGCTAGAGCGGGATGGCTGCTACTTACGTGTGTAATATGGAAGTTCGTCTGCGATACGAACGCCGGTTATAGCGTTTAGTTTACCCTTAGCTAATTACTTATAATACCTTAATACTTTTAGTAGTAAGTGCAAGACTGAGCAGATGTAGGTATCGTTCGTTTTAAGTTTAATTGAAAAGTTTCAAGTGGTTGTAAGGCTGGCAATAAACGATTGTTTAATGTATGAAAGGTCCCTCACTCGAAATGATATTACTTCGTTATGCCAAATGCCCATACTTATAAATAGAGGAACCGCTCCTAACACATTCGACCTTTGGTGCAGTCAACAGCAAAAGGAGGTGGACAGTGGAATGATAAAGAAGAAGAAAAGTTACCTACACGCTCTAATTCTCGTGATCGTGTAAAGATAACTTTGAACTCTTCAACAGTTTCTCCACCTACCTCTGCTGCTGACTGAACTAGTACCTACTTTAGTAATGTTATAGCTTGAGTTTTAAAGAAAAGTAACCAGCGTTACTGGAAGTCTATAGTAAGAGTATATTGCAATACTTCAATATCTTAAATTTAATGTCAGCATTTTTTTTATGGCGTGGAATTTAACTGATAAGATTGGCTGACACTCAACCCAGCAAACCAGGTCCTTGGATTTATAACTAAGTAAAAGAATATATTTAATAAGAAAAAAATCCGGCTTTAAGTTATGTTGCTTTTCGACATAGGATCGGAAGAGAGTGTGAATAAAATAAAAAGAAATGTAAAAAAAACAGAATACAGTGTGATTTTGAAATAGTGATCCTAGCTTACAAGGAAAGGTACCCAACTGTCCGGCTCCGATTTTGTTGATTTTGATATATGTTAGAGAGTAGTTTAAAATAACAGACACGAATTTTTTTAGCTGCCCAAACTCAACCTGTTGGGAGAAATTGACCTCCAAAGTACTGAAAAGTGACTAAACCCTCTAACTTATATAGAGATATTAAAAAAAAAAATGCAAGTTTCATAGCGGTTTGATTATAAATGTTTAAGAAGATGAAAAAATAATGAGCACGTGTTTTGTTATATCGGCTAAATGGTTGAAATATATTTTTTTTTAGTGTATCTCCCCTACATGTAACTTTGGGGATGTTTTTTTTTTCTCGTTTACCCCATAACGTGGGGTGTCCTTGGATAGGTCTTTCAAAAATATTGCGGGTATGCGAAACAATTTTTCGATTAAGGGATCCATTTATGAAATATTGAGCTTTAAAGCGCCAGATTTTACTAATAGTTGGTGTCGTCGTCCGTCCCCCCACCCCAGAGCCAAAACTACAAATACTAAAAATCTGAAAAATATCTCAAATGAAAGCACATATAATGATTTTATAGAAAAACTATCACGACTAAGTAGACTTCGTTGGTTTTTGAGTTACAAACGGTTTAAATGTTTATACCTTCCGAAAACTTATTTGCGGTGTTGGTAAACTGACCGCGACCTATGTCGATGTATGGGATAACAGTTTTCCAACAGCATAGCTAAGTTTGTCGCGAGGTCTAATTTGTTTGTAGTAACGGCTTCGGAACCCTATACTGAGATGGTCCGACATGCACTTGCACGGTTTTTTTAAAGTTAGAATGGACGGACGGACAACGGAAGTTCTTAACATGGTCTGGTTTTTAGCCATTTGGGTAATGTCGATTATCGCCGAGCAAAAATGTGATGTTTTCTTAACCAGCATACTAATTAATTCCTCCTCTCTTGTACATCCTTTATGTGGGAACAAACACTTACTGAATTAGAAATGGACGTACTCGTAGTGTGTGTGTGGCCGCGGTTTCTAACAAATTTTTTTGCAGACATTTTAATTCGTCCCACTGGAAATATCTAGCAATTACGATAAATTCTATAGTGCAGTAAAGTTTGCTTTCATGCATATAGTTGTCGTTAAAATTAAATATACTTTCCTATTAGGTGTTATACAGGGTTATTTGTGTCCGTTGCATTCCTGTTTAAAACTTTGTAGGAGAGGTTGTTTGCAATTATTTTAAGCCCTTAATGCATTATGTAAAAGTGATCCATTAAAAAAAATGGCTTTTAAACAAATGCACTGCTCTGCGCTCCATTTAAGAACATAGCTTTGTAAGTTTAGGGCTTCACGAGTTAGTTAATTTGAAACAAGTTTAAAAAATGAACTACCTAGTTGATTGTTTCTAAAGTGTTCATGAGTACGGCGGTAAACGTGATTTATCACAAACGAGAGAAAATACTCATATGTATTGAAAATAATTCGTCTACCAGATGTTATAGTTTATTTTTATGTTTTAAACCATTTTTGTAAAATGAGTTGATAAAAATATTACAATGAGTAGCTTCGCTTAGTAAGTAAGTATTAAGTAATTGTAACAACATGAACTTCAATAGCCGTTACAAAATGTCACAAGTTTGTGCGTATAAGAAATTATTAGCTTTAGTCGCACAGGTTTTAATACCTTGTTTTATTTTTATTCACTTTAACATTATTCTTCTTTATAAAATAATACACAGACATTTAAGTATTATAAGTTTCTCTGAATACAATAAGCTATAATAGCATTCATTTCCATACATCAAAAGCTGTTATGGGCTAACTAAAGGTTTTAAATTGTTTCTCGATGTTAATAAATTTTAAACAGATAAACCTGTACATCTCGGGCTTGCGTCTCAAAAAACGAGTATTATGAGTACAGAATCCAGACGAAAAAAGTAGTCGTGCAACATTTCACAAGGCACATCGGCCCGCTGCACTCGCATTGTGTGCCGTGCGCCGTGCGCCCGCGCCGCGCCGCGCACGCGTGCGCGTTGCCGACAAATCAAATGCCCACAAACAATCTCAAATCGACTGCTCCAGCCAATTTCAATTTTATGCCTTTTTCCTGATGTTATCTGCCATTCGGGAGAAAATAACATTCACACGCCAAACTTTCGCATGAGTCAAATGTATTGTAATAATTTATTATTGGATTTGAAGCTGGTATTATACCTATTATTATTTTGAGATTATGAGCATTTCAATGAATTTAAGCTATGCTCGAAGAAGTTTTATGTAGTCTATTTTTTTCTTTGTCCATAAAGTTTTCATAATTAGATCAGACACGACGCAACGAACACTTAAAATAGAAACCGTGATCAACAACTTAGCAAAAACTACTAAACAATTACGAATAAAAAATCCTATCAGAGATATTAAGAAGAAAATCCGCCGTAGGTAAAACAGTCTTGAAATGTCGATGTAGTAAAATCCATGTCAATTTGTTAGATTTTCCCTAACACAATCTTTAAAGAAGGGTGAGGAAAATAGGTAGGTACCTATGTTTTGAATGTTCATCAGTCAAGGGAGTCAAGGGCTCGGGTCACTGCAAGACAGCCGCAGCCGCGGTCTCGGGGGAGGGGTCGCAAACAGGTTATGACCCCGACAAGTTACTTGTCCGAGGCTTCGAACGTGACCAACGTGAAAGGTCCCCGGAGACCGGGAAGGCTTCCCCGCCGGGCCACTTGTGGCGCGCCGCGCGGGGGACAGGGCGGCGCTCCGCGCCCGGCCGCCGGCGCTCGGCCCTGGCCCGAACCAGGATAAGATAAAATAATGTTTTGACGTCGTGTGACTTCATGTTTCACGTGTTCGGTTAAAATGTCACGTTGAAGGTATTGCATTGTTGTTTTTTATATGGAACTATAGATATTTATCGACTCAAGATTTTTTTGACATACTGCTCAATAGATGCTCAAAAGGACAAATACTTCTCGTGTATAACGTTCTATTCGGTATAATAGATATCAATTTTATCGTATGGATACCGCCGCATTTTTTAATAATAAGCACAGACAAGGGACTGATATTTCAGAATCAGAATCGGAAAACAATAAATTGCCTCAGTTGCCTCTTAAATACAACACATTTTTTTTTTCACACATATAGGGGACGACGTGCAACACATAGTTTTAACTTTTCAATACATATACTATTTCAGGAGCTTTTTAAGGTTTTAAAGAAATGCCTCTTAACGTGCCACATACTCATACATACACCCGAAATCATCCTTTCTTGGGCAGTCGTTTAAAATCGAATGTCATCAAATATTAGTTTCCAGTAAAGTTTAATATATTCGTTTTAGTGGCTGATGTTAACGGTTTTTTTTTTGCCTCGCGGCGACTTGAACAGCTATTACCGCGGGAATATGGCGTTTCCACTTTGAATGATTTCGCCAGAGTCAAGTATATATAAGTATAAATCAATATAGTAATAAAACACAATCCAATCTTCTCTAGGAAGATTGGTGGCAACGTTGTACGATGATATGTAGGACAGAGGTCAAGATAGTTTTAACCTCTGTACCACTGCGAGTCCACTTGAAACGAGAAGTAAGATGCCAGGATACACAAAATAAGTCTAAGTCTTCTATCACTGTGCAACACAAAGGCATTAAAAGTACAAATCACTAACAAAAAAGAACTTTGAACACCTAAATACACAAAAAAAAACTAAAACAAATTACACATCCGCCATCTTTTGATGTTGCAAATGGCCCCATGTTAACGGTTATAAGTTATAAGTATAGTGAGACAGTCTCCCTGACAAGGCGCCATAACGCTAACGTAAACGATTATCGAAAACTGTCAAAATCTATGAAATTGACATAAACGCTCGGCGCGGCCGTCCGGCAGCTTAAGTCAATCTTACATGTTCGATAAAGGCAACTTGTCTATGGCGGGTCTGTGCTGACTGCCATAAAGTTAAAGATTCGAGTATTGTTGTCCAAAACGTTTAAAATTATACTTATTACTACTCGTAATGTAAATATTGAAGAGTATAAATCGGAATGTCAATTATTGCGGGTCATATATTTGTAGGAAGTCAAAAAACTCATGCCAATGTATGTAATAAATTAATAATGATTAAACTTCATAATGCCAAAGGTAATAATAGTGCTTGTAATAAATTTTTCTCCCACATGCTCGGAAATGTTAACCTTACTGTTGTAAAATCAGCCCGCGAAGTTCCGAGTTCCAGGCCCAGGCAAAATTAAAAAAAAAAGAAGTTATTATTTACCAGCGGCAGCGGCCGCGAAAATGTATACAAACTACCCGGTTTTTTACTTTTTAAAACCATATTTGGACTATGATAACTAACTCCAAACAGCCAAACTCGTACAATTCAAAATTCTTCCATGTTTATTTACTTTTTAAATGTCATAGACTAAAAAGGTAAACGCCGTTTATCGCGTTTACAGCGTATTTACCCAAGTGTCAAATAGTTTTACTTTTTTTAAATCACTCTGCGTTTAGAATTAAAAAAATTAAGGCGGGAATCGGGAATACTTTTTTCTTAGGGAAGTTTAAGTACAGTACGTATTATTTTTGTTTCGTGAAAATACAAAAGTAAAATGAGTTCCAGTGATGAAGATGTGTTTGTTTATCGGCACACCACCAGAGTGTAAAGAAGAAGCAAACTCGGTTAAGACCAAATTACTACCACCGAAGTCCGCAGAATAGTACATTACTGCACAGACTTTTAATTTTACAAACTGCCCTAACATGAGCAACATTTCTTTTAATTTTTAAGTAAACCTTTTTAGTTAAGTACTTATTTTCATTTGCCTTCGTCATTTTATCACATCTTATTTGACTTGATTTTGTTAATACATTTGAATACTTACATATTATATCAAAACTGAAATTTTGTTTAATTTCCTCGCATTGTTAGAGAAAAGCACTATACAAGCCCCGACCAGGAAGGGCGGTTGCTGGACTCGTATATAGCGTGGCCGAGACGCAGTCGAGGCCACGCTAACTCTACTCGTCCCGCAACGGCCTACTTCCTGGTCTGTGCAGTAATGTACTATTATTAGGTCAAAACTTGGTAGTCATAAAAGTACAACACATACAACTTACAATAGACATGTATGATGATGTGATAGGGTCGAAGGAGTTCCGGTCCGCTTGATATTATAAAAAACATGTCCTAAAACATAAATGGCTTGAATAAATCATTTATTGCTTGAATAAATGTCCTTAAACATTTCTGAATAATTCTAAATATGCCTTTGAATGTTATAGTATGACTAGTATGACTTTTATCTATACATATAAAATGCTTTGTCCTGAATGACTGACTGACTGACGGACTGACGAATCAACGCACAGCCTAAACCGCTGATCGTAGAGACCAGAAAATTGGAGGGTGTGTTCTTTAAATGACGTAGGCATCCGATAAGAAAGGATTTTCTGAAATTATACCGCTAAGGGGGTTAAAAAGGGGGGCAAAGTTAGTATGGGACAACGTGATTCCTTGGTCCAATCTACTTCAAATTTTGCATAAACATTCTTTAACGGAATTGATGGAAGACGTGTTTCCTATTTTATTGAAATTAGGGGATCTTAGGGGATCCTAAGGGGGTGAATAAGGGGTAGAAAGTATTTTGGGGATGATTTGTTTCGAAGTTGATATCAAATACTCCTTATTGCTTTTGATTTACATTACATTTTATTATGACACATGTTTAAAAACTCAATCCGATTTAATTCAAAAAAGGTTGAACTCACATAATAGCTTGGTGCAATGCAAATACCCAAACCGCTGAACTTAAACATTCCAAATTTAGTACAAAGGTTTCTTATGAGGTCTAGGGGTGCAGTAGGAAAGGATTTCCGGAAAATCGACCCCCAACGGGAAGAAGTAAGGGGAGTAGCTGGAATCTAATTCGACGCGTACGAAGTCGCGGGCGTCCTCTAGTATATTATAACCTTTTACATTGTGGATAAGTAACGTTCGAATTATGAATTCAAAAGTCAAAGTCAACATTCTTCATTCTTCAATTTACGCATAATATAATGCACCTATGAATGTAAAAAAGCATTACAACCGGTTCGAAAAAAAAAACCTTTGCCCCGAGAAGAACCGGCGTAAGAAACTCGGCAAGGTATATAGTTATAAAACATATGACCTAAAATATAATATGGGTAAAAAAATCCGACTTCAAATAATCGAAACAATAAATGTATGGCAGTCAAAGGGATTCAGGCCCGTATTAATAAACTAATCTCAACCCTAACTCTCGAAATGACAGTGTTCTATGGTTTGGCGTTTACTTTGACGTATCTTGTGTTGGGCCTCACAGTCGAGATCAGTTTATTAATACGGCCTTAAGATTGGTGAAAAAAGTTGAATATCGCAAATCTACGGGTAATATTACCGGTTGTCTTATACCCACACCGAAACAACAATGCGAATACTGCTGCTTGGCGGCAGGTTAAAGGATATATAAAATGGTGGTAGCGATCCCGACGGACCCTGCACAAGGTCCTACCATCACTCAAACGAGTAATACTTCACCTGCTTGTGCTCACTAACAGGGCTTTACTAAACAATTATTCCAAATTACAGATAGGTAATAATAGCATCTGGTAAAAACTTGCAAGGGTCTCAGAGCTTGTTTTTCTCCATCTTTATGAGTTAACAATGCCGTTATTTGTTTAGATGTTTTTTCCAAGCATAAGCAAACGAATATATTCCACTATTACCACATAATACTCCATTGTTCTTCAGTTCGTTGATATTTCTCCAACAATTTCAAACGGTCGGACGCTACTTAAGTGATACACGCGCCTGGCGAACCGTGAATACCATAAACTGTTACAGCCCGTGTTGTGTTTTGTATGTATTCCCTTAGAAAACCTCGACGCTCAATCCGTCTCAGATTTACAGCCGAGTATATCTTGACCCTTAAGTACGGATAAATTGCATGTTCTGGCGTGTCTCGCCGTTGGTCGTACTTCGACATCGCTCAACCAAGAACGTAGATTTGAAGGTACGTAACGCGGCGCTAACACCGAGCGCACGGGTCTGGTTATAATATAATAGTTGGGCAAGATCAGAGACGAAGTGAGAGATCATGTGTCTAAGAGAATAAATGCAAATATATACATTTTGTTTTATAGTTAGTATTTCAAGATGTTTTGTAATTTTTTGTGTTAGATGAAATAAAAGTCGTCTTTTAATGATGAAATAAATAAATAACATTCCTGGTACCAAAACGTGGCTTTACAAATTATGCCCCTAATTCTATTAATATTGAATGATATAGTTATCTAGAAAATTGTATACGCCTTATTAGAAGTTAAGTACATGAGTATATTTGCACTAAAGAATAGTAGAATGATCAGGAATCATTTGAGAGAATATAAATGAATCGTATTAAACTTAGACCCTGTGGGCGTGGGTAAAAGGACGAAGCGACTGACACGAATGTGACTTATAAAGAAACTGGCCAAGAGCGTGTCGGCCACGCGTAGTGGTCGTCTATTACTCGCTCACTTATATGACCTACTAAGCTGTTACAGTTTTTCTTTTAACTTCGTTATATAATGTATAATTCTACCATGTTTTTTTTCACATATCCAAATTTATAAGGTGGTAGAGGTGGACACTTGACTCTAACAAAAAAAAACTTTAAAGGTTGATAAAACAAAAAATGTGCTTAACACAACCTCTCTATCTTTGAAAAAGTTATCCAATGACTCCCCTCGTAATGAAATAGACCAGAAAAAATGGTGCAGGTGTCATATACAGGTATCAGATACCGGTATGTGATGGTCTGTCACAAAGTTGAAATTTAGATACCAACTGTTTCGTTTGTCCAAATTTTCATAAGTTAGAAATATGTTTTAACTGAAACCGTTTAATTTTTCTGGATTGTTATAAAATCAACCTTACCTTACCTACAGGTTCTGTAAGTAGTTATATATTATAGGTATCTCTTCAAACATTTTGAAAATAATAATGAGTTCTAAAAAATATTTTTTTCTAATTTTCGGACTAATGAATGACCGTACGATACTGTAAAAAACATTCTCGTTTTACTTGTACGTAAACAAAAAACCGGCCAAGTGCGAGTCGGACTCGCGCACGTAGGGTTCCGTACCACTATACATATAAATAAATGTTTTTCTTAATTCTTTATTATATTTGAGTTGATTGAATGAAAGGTAAAATGCTGTTTACGATTTATAACGTATTAAAAAAATACTAATTATTAGATCTCGTTCAAACCAATTTTCGGTGGAAGTTTGCATGGTAATGTACATCATATTATTATTTTTACATTTATCATTCCCTTATTTTAGAAGTTACGGGGGGGGGGGGGGGACACACACATTTTTCCACTTTGGAAGCGTCTCTCTCGCAAACTATTCAGTTTAGAAAAAATATATATTAGAAACCTCAATATCATTTTTGAAGACCTATCCATAGATACCCCACACGTATGGGTTTGATGAAAAAAATAATTGAGTTTCAGTTCTAAGTATGGGGAACCCCAAAAAAATATTGTTTTTTTTCTATTTTTGTATGAAAATCTTAATGCGGTACACCGAATACATCTACTTACAAAGTTTCCATAGTATAGCTCTTATAGTTACGGAATAAAGTGGCTGTGACATACGGACGGACAGACGGACGGACGGACAGACATGACGAATCTACAAGGGTTCCGTTTTTTGCCATTTGGCTACGGAACCCTAAAAAAAATGTTTCAAGGTTTAATTTTACCACTTGTTACTACAAATTACAGCTTTATCCCTATAAGAAACTATAAGTGTTACTTGTTGACAACGGAACCCTAAAAAGTAGATCTGCCCAGGCGGAACCTGACAGATTGTGTAAAATTATGTATTTTTAAAGACGTACCAGACCGGTATTGCACAATATTCATACAATTAAGGTCGGTAAGTATGGCTAGTCAACATAGTCCCCGCGCCCTAACTCAGCAGTTGAGTCTGTCCGACTGATTTAAGGATCCCATTAGGAAGTCGGTGTATGTCAGCAAGTACCAGCAGTACCAGTATGCAACCTACTTATTATTATGTTATTTTCTAACCTGTTACGTAATTCCTTGGTCTGCCGAACTTTAGCCCGGCTGTTGCTCTGTCAGATTTATTGTGTATAACGAAGCTATAACGTCTTCAATATACCTAAATAGAATCGGGTGGTTTTAAAAATATAAGAGGCAGACTGGAAATTACATCACAGGTAGGCCAAGGCCACAATAATTCGTAGGTTGCATGCTGGTATCGCTGGTACTCGATATATAGTGACTTGAAATGGGAGCCCACAATTTATCGGCCTAAACTGACAAGCCGGGGTGCGGTAGACCAAGATTTTCTATCCACATTTATCGAGCTTAATCGAATTGACATGATGTCTTTCGAGGAATTTATTAATTGACAATTGTACACAACCTGCAGGTCTACCAAGGCAGATCACCTTTTTATGTCACTTTTCGTTCTCCTTTCCTCAATAACTGTGATCTCCTGGTAGATACTCGATCATGTAGTGTTACCGACGGTGGCGGCGCCCTCCGGGCCTAACTACATTGATCAGTAATTTTAATTTATACATTTTCTTTGGTCATTGGTTGTTTATGAAATGAGGAAGCTAAGAAAATGTATAAGCTATAATTTACAGCTCTTCTCACTTAAGAAATTCATTGACATATTAATTGTCTCCTTTATAAAAAGGAATCTCCTTGTTTGAAAAAATATAGATGTCTGGGTCCCAGACTTTCATATATTTATGCATTTTCTATAGTTAATTTACATTAATTTTACCAGAAGTTTTCTTATCATAAATTCAGTTTAATTATTCTTAAGAGTGTATATACCTGTAATTAGTGTTACCAGTAGAATAAGCACGATAGTACATTTGACTAATGTTTTTGTGTAAACACTGTTCGTGTATCAATAAATATTTTGATACGAGGTATTTGTATGTGGAAGTTTAATTGGCCAATGAACAGTCCTAGCGACGCGATCCGCGACCGCACTTGCGCTTTCATACGGCTGCGTGTGGACGAGAGCATCCCGTAACTTTCACCGGTTTTATCCATTGCGATATTTTACGCTACCCATATTGCCTTTTTGACAGATCTTGTTTCCATATTTTTATAGTTACTATTTATATTTTGAAACCAATTAAGATGGCCATAAATTATTCAGATATTATTAAGGATTTTTAGAGTAATGCCCTAAAATAATGGATCCTTTGAGAGCCGTCTCAAATAAGTTAGGATAAAGAAATATCGAATACAATTGTTATTTAAAATAAGGTTGTACATATTGGCCGAGTATTCCAGGGGACCGCACCACGCTGCCATTGTCTCTCGCTGATTTATTTCAGAAACCCTCGCATCGATTTGGTTAATTTTTCTTTTTATATGGTTCAGTAATGAGAAGAGAGGAGGACAAAGGTAGGCCTGTTTGTTTTTCTCCCCTTATACCTTGTGCTATTGAATGCCGTCTGAGAGGTGATTCATTATAGAATGGGACTGATTTTATTTATTCTAAATACTTAAGATTCGACTAGAGTTGCAAAATAACAGTTTGAATGTTTAATGTTATGGACAGTGTAACGGTAAATGTGGTTTGCCGCATACGACGACTCTTTATATTGGGTTTTTGCGTAAAATTCTGTAGCGTGCAGCAGAGAGCCAGTGCCATGTTTACATTCTACGCTAAGGGCCATATATGTACCTACTTAGATTATGTCGTACCTACATTTTATATTACTGACGTAAAACTAAATAGTTTTCGGTATTTCGAGTAAAGTATTGTCAAACATCGTCAAACAATATAAAATGTTACTTCCTAGAAAAACAACCACTTTGTCACATGTGCCGGGGACAAATTTCAATGCAGCGAAAAAGACTTTAACCCTACTACAGTTAACAGGTTTCCCTGTCCCGAAGCAGCATGCAGCGTGCTTTCGGCTCGTCCCCATAGTAATAATAGAATTTAATTTGGTATTTTTTCGTATAAGACACGTCATTGCCTTCAAGTATTTTATGATACTTTGTGTTATAGTAATTGATAGATAGGTACACATATGTATATATATTTAAAGGGCATGAGGCACATGTGCCCATGGACATATCAGTAAGACCACCCATGAGGCACACCTGCCTCATGGGACAGGGAACCTGTTAATAAATGTAAGTATAACAATTGTCATTTTAATTACAATGGGCGCCGCACGTACATACCTACTATATTATAGTATTATAGTAACTGTAACATATTGTATTAGAGACTAGTATTTAGAACACTACTTGTATATGTATAACATTTGAACGAGAGAGTGAAAACAAATTTTGCTACGCAGGCGGTTCAATAACGAAACCATACATTTCAAACTACAGAACATCAAGTAGACGCCATCTGGTGGCCATCATCCAATCAGAAAAAATAAACCCGCTGTGAAAATAAACAAACATATTTTATAAATAGACATTCTCGTTTCGTTTACATAAACTGACATTTCATTTCGAACTTGGTATGGTAAAGTTTACTTCCGTAGCCGCGCGGTTTGGTATTATCCTACCAACCTGCCTGCCGACATTTAATAATGGTATTATTAATGTGTTTTACTAAGCCGGTAAGACAAACCGGTCTCACGATCTCAATTCTCACATCTCCATTATGACGGAGCTATTCAAACATTCTGTACTTAAAACCTTACTTGCTCCTCCAATTAAGGAATAGGTACATAATGGTAATACCTCCGTATATTTAGATCATTCAATAGTGTTGATATGTCCTTATATAAGCCTTACGCCCAGCAGGGAACATATTTCAGTTGATAATGAATGTATCGCAAACATTTCTTGAAGAGGTAGTCGATGTAGGAGATCGACAGTTAGTTTCATATTTTACTTTTAATTAAGTATAAAATAAGGGCGCCGTTCTTCAGGTCAAATTGGGAATAAACTCCAATTTTAATCCAAAAAGTGCTGCTCAATGTGGTGGTTGCTACTTAAGTTTACTGAAGTTCCTGTATCACGTCAAACTGTTTTATCTGTAAGTAATTGGGACGTCCCAAACAAAAACACCGCTTCTTATTAGAAGTGGTGTTTTTTATATATACACTCAGGAGCAAAAATAACGGGTCAGAGTGCGTTTTTCATACTAAAGAGGCTATTTCGAAGCCTTGGTTCCTCGCCAGGGAATGCTTTTAGTGAAATCTGATGATGAATACTCCGAGCATCGATACAGGACTTTCAGAGTGCCTAGGATACCCAACTGAATGAATAGGCGGTTAACGCCGGAATTGTGCATGTTCAGAATAACATCTAAAATGGCAAATAAATGTAAGGAAATCCAAGTGCTGACCCAAACTCTCCCACTGTGGTGTGGTGCGAAAAAGTTAGGTATCTTAAGAACTTTTGACCTCCTCTTTTGAACCTCGGAGTATCCACCATTAAACCTCTCTCAAAACAACCCCTGGCGAGGAACCAAGGCTTCGAAATAGTCTCGTTTGTATGAAAAACGCACTCTGACCCGGTATTTTTTGCTCCTGAGTGTACTTAAGAGTTTTGTTGATAGTAGTTTACCTTCATTTATTGGTAATTTTATGGATGATCGTATCCACCTAAGATTTGATTTTGCTTAGAGTGATTTAATAAATAAAAAATAACTATAATTGATTTTGAATTGTTGGTTTCTATTAGGCATGTAGGTAATTAAAGGAATCTTAAAAAAAAAATTTAACTTGGTTTACCAAGGTAAACAGTCCTTATTGTTTGTAATAAACTACCTAAGTACTAGTACTCACACACAGTTACTAGAACTATATTTAAAATTAGTAATCAATAGGTTAACACGCTTCTCAAACCCGTCCACGTCTACAGACCTATACCTAGTTACGTTCGTCCGTAGCTATGTGACTGTGCAACAAAAGTTAATCGTACAAACAATGTTTAGTTTAGTCTGAGCGTCATGTACTTATACAAAAATGAAAATAATAAAAAGAGACTAAAAATTGTAGGACCGGTCCCCAGCATCGTGGCTCGGAGAGCGTCGGAGGAGTGACCTCAGTTGGCCTTGACAGCGCTCCGTCCGCGGGCCGCGGGCAGCCTCGAACTCGCCGCGCCGTACCCCGTACCCGTAACATTATAATGAAAAGCTCTCGCTGCACTATGCGTTACGTACGTTACACATTATCCGCCTCGCGCGAACCACGCCTCGAGTGTCGACCGACGCGCGCGCCGTCACTATGTCGTCAAACCGTGATTTGTAGACATTTGTTAGCGCTGGAAAAAGGACGACCTCACTTTATTTGTGGCAGGATTCTTTATTAACGGGTTTTTTTAAATATTTATCATGCTTTGTATCTTGACCACAATAACCAAGTAAAAATTTAAAACCCAAAATAAGTTTTGCAACAGGATATCTGAATTCTTCAATAATTGATTTAATGTCTGTTCAATAGTTACCATATATTTACCTAATTATTTTTTTAGACCATTTTAAAGGTTGAGATCATTATTTACAGAAACTTAATTAGAAAAAGAATTGTCGTAATAGCTATGATAAGCTAATAATAGTGAAGAAATGTCCAGGTTAGCTTAGTAAAGTTCACCACATGACAGTTCATACGGACAAAAGTATTGACATAAGTGGCTTGCCATAACATCATATCGGCAGGACAATGGACATTCCATTAACGGCGGGAGGGGGACTGTGGGGCTGGGACGGGGCGGAGAGGGGGGAGGGGGGCTCTGGATGGTTCCCCTATTGTATGTTTTCCAGACATTTAATGAATAATTTAGCTACATGATTTTGATTATATTTTTAGTCAATCTTTGAAGCAAGATTTGAATTGAACGGTGTTACAAAAATTCAGTACAGACAAAGTTTGCAAAATCATGTTTTATTATTATAGAAGGTATCACATAAACCGACGTCAACCCGCCTATGGCTGATAAAGCAATTAAAAAGCTATCTCAAAAATAAGATTAAAATTATCAATGTCTCCGAAACTGGTAAAAATCGCTGAACATACATACCTTTTTTTCTGCTCTATCAGCCCTAGGCGGGTTGATTTCGGGTTATGGAACACCCTGTATGTATAAGCAACTACGTAATTAACCGTTTGTTTGACAGTATTGAGCGTCCAAAAAAGTCAACTTTAATACACTACAATAGGTAGCTCTTAAAATGTCTTTTGGGTTCGGGTAACGCCGGTTAGACTGCATGAGAGTAAATGAGAGCGACCGAGAGAAAACAGTTCAGTCAATCAAGGAGGTGTACAGTGCGTGAAGGTGATTCTACTTTTGGGTTTTTCGCTAAGATCTAGTCTTGGTCTATCTTGCTGGTGCCCCATAGCATTTGAGGACGCACATCATCCCAGCCTCTTCAACTTCGCCATGTGTGAAGGCGGGATTTTAAAAGATCACTGCCACTTCATTGATGACTTCCGACTTCAAGTACAATATAAAGAAGCCCACCTTGCTTCGCCTGTAGTCGCAGACGTTGTATGGAAGTAGGTAAATTAATGTAAGAAAAGGATGCTCAAATCCATGCTACTGCATCTATTGTGTGGACAGTGCCAATGTGAGGGAAAAAATAATTTTCATAGGTGCTCTCTCCTAAAAAATGCACCAATTTATACTTATTGGTAGTAGAAGTTGTGCAAAATTTTGTAAGCTTTCATTCGAAATAGGTTTTTTTTTCAATATGGCTCACAGCTTTTCTGATCTTAGTGAAAAACTCAAAAGTGGGACCTTCGGTTGTGCCTTCTTTTCCCTCTACGGCTCAGGTGAGCCTGAGTCCTGGTGTCTCCTAGATTACACAAGAAAATAATGTTTCTTATTTTGAAAATATCTGAATAGACATTTTCTTATATTGGATATAATTATTTTCTGAAATTGTCTAGGAATTAACGAGGACCAAGTCCAGAGCAACAATCAATAGGGTCTAGGTTACAACGCATACCTAGATAAGTAAATTCGACTCCAGCTAGTGGTCTACATGCGCAGAGATTTAGTAGATGCAAAGCAACTCCACCTCAACCCCCTTCAAATCGAATGCATTCCTCCAATTTCTATTCAAATTATGAATCTGTATCCGAATGAGCGCATATATTCGCAGAGGAAATAGAAATAAACCAAAATCTGTCTACGTTTACTATGAAGAACATAAAAAAACTCGTTTCTTGTATTCTTTAACTTTCAACTTTATTTGTTTTTATTATTTGTTGAGCGGCTATAGTGTCTAGCTATTACGATTCATGAGATACAGCCCGCTGACAGACAGATGGACGGACAGATAGTGAAAGTTTAGTAACTAATAGGATTCTAATAGCACCCTTTGGATAACGTATTCTAAAAAGATACCCGTCCTTCTCCTAAGTAGAATGTATAAGATAATAGGCTACTTGTCATTTTCAAATTATTCGATTAGAATTTACCCTTGTGACTGATAATGATCAGTTTTTCGTTTTATGACATAACACAGGGCAACGGCCGTCGTCACCACGTGGCGGCTTTAAATATGAGTTGCCTGCGACGAGCTCTCGCATCCAAACAAACACACCTATTTGTAGCACTTGTTCGGCCGCCGTTCACGCATGCGGGCGGTTCATTACACAAATAAATTAGCTGAATTATTATTGTTATGCCTGTTAACATCGAATAACCAGGATCAAGCAAAGCCCAGTGGTTACTTTGCTTAATCAATATTGTATCCAACGATTCCTAATATTGCTTTGTTTTGTATTGAAAGTAAGAGGATGGACGAAAGGGATAGTCGCGATATAAAAACTAACATAAATTCATATCGCTTAGACTAACCCCCTTATTCATAAACGCACAATAAACCTACTTTATTAGTCAAATAATTTTTTGACACTTTCTGTCAAGTTTAAATAACAGATAAGGACCTACAAAAACGATCACACACTTTAGTTATTGCTCGTTTATGAATAGGGTCGGGTTAGACACAAGTAACATTATCTCCGGGTAATCGTAGTAGGTAATACTTGGAACTATTAAACAACAAACACAACAGTGGGAATACTGCTGCTTCGCGGTTCATTCATGAGAAATATGGTGGTAGTAATCCGTACAGTCCACGAGGTTCCTATCCACCAACCAGCATTAATAATAATCCGTCATTCCGAGTTTTCGACCTCTTTATATTTAGTTTTCGCTCTTCTAATTCTTGAGTTATCGTTATGTTTACTCAAACTGCAACATACAACATTTCTTTGACAAATCGAGTGAAATAAAATAACAAAATTTAGGACACGTCATTTTGGTGGCAAATGATTGCGTACAATTTTAGTACATTGGTTCATTTTCATATACTCAAGGCGTAACAGGAGATCTTAAGCCTTATATGCAACATCTATAAGAAACATTAAAACTCTCCAATATTTTACCGTATAAGCGCAATTCAGCCAGCTAGCTTTAATTAGATGACAGTTATTGTTATATAAAAAACAAGTTTTTGAGGTAGCTACATTGTCATCAGGTCAGGATCTGATGATGAGTTCTTGAACAATTCGTGAAAAAAATACAAGAAAAAAGAAAGTCTTCAAAAAATATACGCACACACATAGCGATTTTGTCGACGCGCACAAAGTTAGGGCTGTCACTCGCCAACTATTTTAATCGGTTTATGGAGTGTTATACAAGTTTAGTCACGAAATGTTACCTATGTTTTTCTTTAACGTGTAAACATTGTTTACGTTAAATTATGCAGTTATTTTTTTTAAAGATATTAAGATTACATGGTTTATGTGGCTATTAATCATCTATAAAACATGGACATGAGTCTATAAACAACCTTTAAAATAATAACTAAGCTCAATAAGTTTTAGTCTGGGATCCGGAGTTACTTTTTACGTTCCTTTCCGGATCATTAATTAGAGCTTTTATTAAGTTAAAAAAGCTTTATTACAAAATTCAATTTTTATCTAATTTGTTTTATATCGCGACACGCGCGGTGAAACTACTACAACGACCGCGTCGCGCCGCGCTGCACGGTCTAAATCCTGTCCAAGGGGAGCTGTAATATATATTAATATGCCGGAATATATGACATTATAGCAAAGAATCACAAAATACTAAGATATGAAAATATATTTCCACCCCATTCGTTACAGTGGCGAGGGACAGAGATAAATATATCTTACAGCAAGGTCTAAATAAATATTAATATATATTATAGCTGCTTGTGTCGACTCTGTCAACTAGTACGGAAAATATATCGTGAATGCATTGCCATAATATATATTTTGGCATATTAATATATATTCCGTGTGTGACGCCCCTGACTGACTAGACAACTGAGGTGTCGCCAAGCGATAGGTATTAAACGCACCGATCGCGCGTCGGCAGCCGGGAGTTTCGCTCGCTGTAGTTATTATTTAGTCTTATGGTATGGTCTCTTACGTGTTACGGGATTGTGTTTGACTCGGCCGCCATACTGTCACTTAAGTAGGAGCTATCGTGCCGTTGACAATACCACGGTATTAACTAGTAATAAAGGCTGTGACAATACGATACGACGTCAAAAGCTACATGTTGTAACCGTGTTGAATATCAGGCAATCAGTTATCTTTTGGAAATAAGTTGTTTTTCCTTTTTGGAGGCAGTTCATTGTTTTTTTTAAACATTTAAATACATATTTAATTTGAATACATTGTAAACATATTATTGGTATTAGTAATCACAGTCTCGAAAAAGGCTGTAACGATTTTGATAAAATTTGCAATATATAGTTTAAATAGGCGAAAAAACAATCTGTTCTTCTTCGGGACCTTTCGTTTTTAACCCAAACGCCGCTCGGTCTTCCAGGAACTGGGTTGTGAAATAAGAATTGTACAGAAAGTCACTTTAAACTTTTAAACAAGAAATAAAATTAATTGTCATATTCTGAGTAAGCAATGGAAACAAAAATTAGGCTATGATTAAAAGAAGATAAGTTTTGTACATTAAGGGGATACATTTAGTTAACACAGTACTTTAGATACTACTGGTATAGTCAAGGAAATTGATTCCTATACCACTTTGGACTACGTCAAAGTGACACTGTAAATAAAATCATATGAAGTCTCCTACATTTTGATTGATAACGTCACCTTGACATAGTCCAAAGTCGTCAAGGAATGATTTTTCTTTACTGTACTTACAGAGACGTTACTCAAGTTTATAATTTTGTACGGAAAGTAAATTGATAATAAACCGTGATTTTCCTAGATCATTATTTGAATGATTACAAAGTGATTAGGTTAAAAACGGATAAGCTTTTAAACTGTTGCAAGAGCACGAATATTGTATCAACCGATCGTGGAATTATACGTACGTAATAATGCAGTCTAGTGATTTAGTACAGGTTTTGCTCGCGAGGATCTATATTTCTTAGTTCGCATCGAGGGAAGACGTTATGACTGAAACGCGAATCGGTAGAATCGCTCATACTATATATTACAATGTTCAAAATAATACAGCAAGATGAATGAGCATCCTTACTTGTGTGTAATTATCCCAAGATATTTATTTCCTTGTTTAATTGCAACTACCTATTTGAAATTTGTATACATTATTAATTAACGTACGTTATACTTAAAAAACATATCTATTAAACGTGTTACCTTAAAGTCGCCCTGAATTTTTCGTTACAAAAATACATGGATATGACGCAAGCTGACGTGTTGAATTGTCAACAAATCTCTAACTATTTTGACGATTTTGTGTGTCGAATTGTTTGGCTGGTCATCTAGAATGGAATGAACTTTACAATCAGTCTAGAATAAAGCCAGAAGTTGTTGGCAGACAGTCTATTGAATTTTCGATTACTTAGTTATAACCATACTTAATTCTCACAACTGGATTCCAGCACAAATCAAGGCTGACGTGATTACTATTAAAGATTTAAATATAAAATAAAGTAAGGGCCTTTTTGCACCGCAACCAATACCTATCCGAGAGTTTTGCATACAGATTGCGGTGACAGATGATGACAGGTCTTTATCTTCTGATCTTTATAATCTCCGTTCTAGTGCGCTACCACTCATACAAATAATAAATAAATAAATAAGATTCAACACTACAAGTCCTTCGGTGCAGACGTGATGCAAAAAGTGTTTTTTTGAATGGTCAAATAAATAAAAATACTACATTTGTGCTGCTTAATATGTGAGTGTTTATAGGTATAACTAGCGACCCGCCCTCGCCTCGCTTCCATTTATGCGAGTTTTCTGTTACACCCGTACATAAACAAGAATCGATTATACATGAAAATATTTCGTGAAAAAATATCGCCCATGAAAACCCGTTCATTCGTTTTTGAGATCATCGCGAACATACATACAGACAGACAGACGTATCTGGGGGCCATGTTTTATAATTTGTAGTGATAGTAAGGAAAAGCTTTTTACCCTTTAATTATTAAAATTTCACGATACTCCGTAGATCCTCTGTTCTTCCAGCAAAGTAGGTTTACTCACACTAGAGAAAATCCAATTCGCCCGCTCGTACACACGCGCGCACACCGCGGCGCCTGACTTGAGGGAAAAATAAAATTTCTCGCTAAGTTTATAATGGGAAAACTTTGAGAACCACTTAATTATGTTAATGTTCGAAACAAAATTTTATAAGAGACGTTTATACATGGTAATGTTTTAATTTAAAAACATTTAAATTGGCTTTTACACATCCATTTATACATATTTACTTTCAAGTAAGCTGTAGTCTACATACAGCCTGTAGGTATACGGGAGAATAGATTGTTTTAATATTTATTCAGCGCTTCGGCTTTTACTTCCAGCGCCCCGAGGTCCTCTATGATCAAATGTAAATTGCTGATTCTATATATCAACATGATGTGCACATAGTGCCATGTATTATAATATAATAGTTGATAATTATTAATACACTTTATGTTAATATGTATTTACTTATATACACATACAGTTCGATGGCTCTTAAAAGTCTCTTTGTGTTCGAGTAAACTCGGTTAGACTAGCGTGAGCGTATGAGAGGAGGCGCAGGGAGAATGTTGAGGGTTGGTTCAAAAAATATACATCTATATTATCTGATACACCGATAACATTAAACCTGTAAAAAAGTTGTAACCGTATTATCAGGAAAAAAGCACTCAGTGGCAGTGGTCTCTTGCGAAGCTCTGGTAGATTTTTGACGTGTAAAAGTGCCCGTGCGGCCTACTTACTGAATAAACATCTTTTATCTTTTTTATCTTTATCACCAGTTTTTAGATTTTTTCTATCTCTAAACTAATAACTCAAAATTTACTGAAAGTATTTAAATAAAATATAAAGTGAAAATATTTTAAGACTCAAGGCAAGAAAAGGAGGCCAAATTAAAAATAGTTTTTTTTACCAGATTACTTATAAATAGGTACCTAGGTCGGTACTCGTATGTCTGAAACTTTGTATGACTATTTTATATTCGGACTGACGAAGCGCTCAAAATATTTTGGAAAATGCATTTTATAGCAAAACAAAATAGTTGCACCGTTAGTGATTCTATTAACTAACTCGCTTTACCTGCAACTCGACAGACTTATTATTAACTGGCGAGTTTAAGTTGTTCCATCATACCGTACTAATAACTTTTTGCGGAATCCATTCTCAATTAGGTAGCTTTAAACTCGCTCGTGTCCAAACAGGAAGCTGTTTTTAAGAGAATAACACCTCTGCATATATTTAGAACACACTGTCTCGACAGTTTAGTCAGTAGTAGTACAACCAACCTCTGCCGAAGTTACTGCAGATGCAGAAAAGGGTTCAGTTGAAAACCAGCCGATTACCTACGATCCTTAGATCCTTGGCGTTCTTACATTATTAAAAAAGAAACACGAAAAAAAAAATGTTTTTAAATGTCGCAAGTTCGTAGCAAGTGCTACGCGTTACGTAGCAGGCGCTTAAAAAGAAATTATTGCTAAAACTCGGCCTGCCTAATTTTTCTATTTGAAGTTGTATGGTTCTATCTAAATGATGCTCGAGTCAGCAAAGGGAGCAAGAACTGGCTGCGGCTACGAAGCGTTTCAAGCCTTCTTCTGCTTATAAGGCCGAAAAAAACAGAAAAATATAACAATAAAGAAAAAATCTTTATAATAAGATACCTATTCCTACCTATTCACAAAGTTGTCACATAGACTGTGTTAAGTTGTTTTTTTACTCTACTACAAATGAACTATACTTAACGTAACCACAGAGTTTCTAGCCGAGCTCCACATCATTCGCTCGGGAGGCCAACGAGCGTACCTGTCTGACACGAGTCGGTTTAAGGGTTGTCTGCGTCTAAAAGGTGTGCCTGTTAACTTATAGGCCCTATTGAAGATCATATCCGTTTACTAACTACTGACCTAAGAGAGCTAAGAAGCAACTAATCAAGAGAAGAATTAACAAAGCTAGTGCTCATGTGTGTTTGGTACATTGACCAACATTTGTAGTACTTACTTAGCCCAAAACTTTTTGACAGCCTTGCGGAAGAGATATACCATATTTCTTATGCCCACTGTGAATTTCTAGATAAGACTGAAAATACAAGTATTCTCGTAAGCAGGTACTTATGGTACGAGTAGGTAAGAAATTGTTATTTTCGTTACGTATTGGTTATTTATTGAATATGTAATGGTACGTTAACGATAAATACTTACCGTTTGCGATTAAGATACGAGTACAACTTCGTAAGTCACAACTTCATAACGTTATTTGAACTTTTAGTTTCTTCAGTCTAGTTTAAATGCATTTCGCTATTGACTTTAGCAAATTAATTTAACTTGTACTAATCAAAGTTGAGCCAGTATTTCTGCAACTTTCTATTCAGAACGACTCGGAGAGGATTCTTGATCCGTACTTATTATGAGTCTGTTTATTGAGGCAATGTTGATTAGATGCATCAGTTAAGGTCGCTATTTAATCCAAGCTCGTTTATAACATGTTTGGTCCCCCTCACCATCCATATAGAAAATAGATGTTATTTCAGGCTTTAATTTCACAAATTGTTGCAAAACGTTGATTCCTTTAGATTAATATATAAACATCTAAACCGTACCTACCTCATTTTCATTTTAATGAAAACATAATTTCCTTCAAGAAGGTATATCCAAACTTTACATCCGTCATTTTGCATGGGCCAACGGTCGAGTGGCGGAGGCAGGGGTGCAAGGGGGTTGGCGCGGCGGGTGGAGAGGCGCCACCCCGCGGAGCCACCCCTCCCCCCGGCCCCACGCGGGATCGATACGTCATTTGAGCTGGTCGCCATGGAGACCGCGAACGGAGCGGGGTGGCGCCGCGGCTTCGGGATGGTGGGTGCACGGAACTCCACGGGCCCGCGGGCCCCGCCAAATGAAAAAATAGATACAGCCTTATTTGGGACAAATCCCTCTATAAAAACAAGCCAGTTAAGATGACGTGGAATTGGGATGTTTCTGTTTACTATGCCAAGATGTGTTCCGGCTGGAATGTATACTGACAGCTAACTAGTCAGCAGTGGCCCAATTTTTTTATGACGTCAGGGCCGTTCACCTTGCGGCATGTAATGGGAAACGGTATTGTTCAACTAAGGATATTGCGTGTCGTGTATATGCATTTTGTGTTCTGTTATAAATAAGTAGGGGAATGCTTAAAGGCTAATTTGATATCCAGTTCCCTTTAATTAAAATTTGGGCCTGTAATTACTTTGGAATACCGCAGTCGATCATCTAAATAAGTTAGTTTTTTACAGTTGAAATGTATGTTAGCTTTAGGCCAAAGTTCAACGCCCTGAATATTGTTAATTTCCATTACGCCCCTTTTATTTTATTACTTTTTTTGGTTATTTATAGCCTGTGGCACTCACAAATAACGTGGCTTTTTATTGGTAAAAGAATTTTCAAAATCTGTTCTGTAGATCCAGAGATTACCCCTTACAACGTCACAAACTTTACCTCTTTATAATATTACTAGTTGTTCCCGTGCCCACTACGTTGGGCAATATATTTTTTGTAATATATAAGTAGCATATGATACTCACAAATAACGTGGCTTTCTATTGATAAAATAGGTTTCATAATCGGTGTAGGTATCCGTATATCTGATCTAAAAGCATAACCGCAACTTTTTTGCTTTTAACGTAGCTAATTGGTGGCGTCGCATTCCACCTTGAACGATTAAGTTGAATGCGTTGTTCTGATTAGAATACACCTAATTCTCGTAATTATCGACGTAGTGAGTTGTAAATAAACCGGGTTATTTAAGCTTCCCGGTCCGATTCTCCAATATTAATTATAACTGCATTTCATCAAAATCCTTAAAAATGTAAGTACTTACCACCTTACGGCCCGGGAATTTTGTATGACGATGACGGTGTGAAATCAAGGGTCTAGTCAGAGGTCCACAAACTTATTTGTCTCGTGGAACACATAGCAATTTTTCGGTTTTGGTTAGATCCTCTGCTTACTTAATATCCAAAAACCTTCTGGATTTTTTGCACGGATAAAGTTAGAGAGGCCTAGTCGGCTAAAAATTGACACAGGCTACTATTAAGTTTGTATTATTTACAAAATGAAAACTTACACGTACAAAATAAAAACGTAATTTATATAGATAGATATGTGTTTATTTATATATTTAATAGAAAGTATTACGTGAGTAAGTAGGTACCTACTATCGGTGTATGAATATGGATTATTCCATTAATGGAAAGCCAAAATTAAAGTCTTCTTAAATGGGATGAACTATTGCGGACCCCCATATACATCTCATGGACCCCCATTTTGTTTCTTGCTCGCATGGACTCCTTTCAGGTCGTCGTCGACCCCTGGGGGTCGATATAGATCACTTTGGGGATCACAGGTCTAAGTAGTGCGCGACCGCTCATATACTAAGGCTATATAACTAGGTATTTGACCGAATTTAGCTGTGATTCGAATCGGATGCATTGCGGAAGCGCTTTACGCTGCGCTAGAATCGTCAATTGAACTGTCAGCGCCATACATACTCCCCGTCTAAATATTCTAGATACTCTAAGAACCTTTAGCTTTGTTCTTAACACGTTCTATTCAGCGTCACATAGGTATACTAAACTTGCTGGGGTTGTCACATGACCTCGATACTTCTCACACGCAAAAATCATCATGATGCGCTTCATGTGAGCCTTATTTTTGAACTACCTGCTCTGCACTATGTATGTACTGTACTAACAAAATTATACTATCCTTTATTACGCTCAAAAATATATAACAATATAATCGCTGTTGAAAGCACAGCCGAGTTTAAAGATATTTTTTATTTATTTTTATTAATTAAAAACAAAATAGTTTGTAACATACATACAGACATGTACGATGTGGTATACGATTTTTCTTATTATTCTATTAAAGAAGGGGCAAAACTGTCTTACCTTTACATTCGACTATATCTATATCGCCTTTAGTTTTAGAGATATATGGTGAAATGGCACGTTTTCCTGCTGAAATACGTATGTTTTTTTAAAAATTATATCCATAGTTTATCAAATTCTAGATTAAGATTAACGTTGAACTCAGTAGCACATTTAAAACATGACTGACTGTTCTTTTAAACGTAGAGGCCGGTTCATCACAATCATTTGGTCATCCCGCACTGCGTTGATCAGCTTGCTTCCGTGATTGTAAATATTTTATAACGTAAAGTATCCATAGGTAATAATAATATTGGTGTGTGTTTTTAGTTATTGTTGTAATAGAAATGCACACTATCCTAGTAACTGCAAAAACTTGCACAACTGTTATAAACCTTTGTTTAACAAATGCCACCAATAAAGAACCTGGTTAAGTTTCTTATGGTAGGAGATGTCTGTCCGTGGCTATTCCACAGGCCACGCTACATCTTACCCCGTGAAATTAAACAGTATCCGCGGGGATAGCGATGGATAACGACTACATGGACGAAGTATAAAACAATCCACAAAATGTAACCCTGACCCACCAGATAACTGTGTCATAGTGACGTTATAAATCAAATCGCAACAATTGCAAGAATTTTTACACCAAATGTCTCTGTGACACAGTTATAGGATGGGTCAGCGTCCCGATTATAGGTACGTCTAATAAATTGGAAAATCCAACTCTGTGTTAAGTACGACGAGGAGCGCAGCGAGGAGTGTTATATTGTATTACGGCAAACAACGATCTGCTATAGTCGTTTGCTTTAATTTCACCAAATATTTGCCTTCGAGTAGTTGAACCGGAAACGAATTTAGCGGATTCGTTACCTATGATCGGTCCCAATAATCAAACCGCGGATATATTTGATACTTCGGTTAAGATTTGATTTGACACATTTTGTAAGCTATTAGCAAATAAAATCCTATACTATACAAAATATGCAAATCTAGTCTATAGTCACAAATATATATATGTACTCTAACGCTTTTAACAACTAACCAACCTATGTAGATACGTTCTCCAAACTAAAAGTGAACATCTAATTTGTCACTCATTCTCTAGCTCGAAGAAGTGAGCACCGAGCAGTCTAAAGTTTGCCTATCTGCTAGGGAGCTGTTTGGTAATAAATTGAAGTGGGCTCGCAGGCCTCGTTTGTGCCGGAAGTGAGCCAGCTAGCAGCAGTACGAGGTAACCTCGTAGATTCGCTGCATATGCTGACACCCCGAATGTCGTGCAGGTGCAGAGGAAGAAGGTTGACTCACGCCCGGCAGAAACGGTGGGGATGGAGGAGGCTGGCTCACTTCCGGCACAAACGAGGCCTGGAAGCCCATGTTAATTTATAACCAAATAGTACCAGCGGACAGGCAAACTTAGAATGCTCACTTCTTCGAGCTAGAGTGACTTTGTTTTAGAGTTGGAAAATGTACCTCAGTTTAGTTAAGTAGGTTCTTCAACCTGGAGTAAGAATGACAATCAATTCAGGAACTTATATGCGCTTTTATAGTTTACAGGGCGACGATGACAAATTTCTTTATATTTCAATTCAAGGTGATTTTTTATGTGCTAAAACAGTTTTCAGATCAGTGGCTTCATTTAAGGAAAAGAAAAATGACAATATCAGACGTTGAAGTATTGTGTCAAAATATGAATTACTGCTAAGTCAAAGACTATGTGGTTTTGGCCAGGATCCCTGGGCATGCGGGCATTACAGGCAATGAACGGGTTGATTTTTTCGCGAATCAAGCGATAGATATTGGTTGCTCCTCCCACTCGGAATGTTTTAGTCAAGATTTGCGTGCTACTTACTGCGAGGTCCCATCTGGTTAATCACTGGACTGATTTGTGCAATTGTTCTCGCCTCTCCAAGGGTAGACATTATGGTTGCATTCAACCAAGTATGCGTGTGTAAAACCATGTTTTTTTATAAATTATAAATATATTTTTTATTAAATTTAATAAAATTAATAAGTCTGCCACCTCCACAATAATTCGACTGCAACTTTTCTGGCGAAATTCCGTGTTCGGGATCATTCTCTGTGCGAGTGTGGAGGAGGGAACCCTAGATCACATTTTTTTCAATTGTCCCAACGTTCCAGTTTCTCTATATAACTTTCCTCCTGATTTCATCTTTCGCCCAGCTTTAGTTATGTCCTCACTTTTGTAAATACTTCATTTGTATATATTTTAGCCAAGTATATTAATGATTTGATATTAAGTTTTCATTTTAGATTTAGTATATGTAGTTGTAGTTAATGTACTATCGAACTAACGGAACCCTGACCCACCATAGAACCTTGTCACAGTGATTGACGTTAGGACTGTCATACGAAGCTATACGACAATCGTACGTCAATCATTGTGACAAGGTTCCATGGTGGGTCAGGGTTCCGTTGGTTCGATAGTACATATTTTTATTTTTTTTAGATTCCCCAACTGATGAATCAGCATCTGTTTCTGGAAAAGCATGTTCACAGATCACGTGTAACTTCCAACCTTGACACTGGCAGAATTGTCCCACTGGATAGTAGCCATTTAACAAAGAATTGAACTTGAGTTCCAAGACTATTATGGAGGCCATTTGCAACGTTAAAAGATGGCGGATGTGTAATTTGTTTTAGTTTTGTATTTTTGTGTATTTAGGTGTTCAAAGTACTTTTCTGATAGTGATTTGTCCTTTTTATGCCTTTGTGTTGCATAGTGATAGAAGACTTGGACTTATTTCCTGTACCTGGCATCTTTCTTCTCGTTTCAAGTGGACTCGCAGTGGTGCAGAGGTAAAACTATCTTGACCCCTGTCCGACTAATCACCGTACAATTTTGCTCCCAATCTTCCTAGAGAAGATTGAATTGTATTTTATTGCTATATTGATTTATACTTATGTATACTTGACATTGGCGCAATCACTTCATGGAAACGCCATATCCCCGCGGTAGTAGCTGTTGAAGTCGCTACGGGGCAAAGAAGAAGAAAGACTACTATTGTATACTGAATAATATATATTGTGCTAAGTGGCTAAATAATTGGATGTAATATTAAAGTGTAGTTACGAAAACGTGTTGCGCGCCGCCAGAAGAGGCGCTTCAAATGATGGGGCTTTTTATGGCTCCAGAAAGCTCCGAGAAGTGAAGAATAGAATCTTCGATAAAGAATACCCCGATATCTACCCGAAAAATGGAGCATAGGATCTTCGGGTAAACCGCTAGGGACTGATATTATGTACGTATACGAGGGTTGTCTGAAAAGTTTCCGGCCTAACATGGATAGAGGTGTTTTTTCGGTCTGATTCTTTGCTACTTTTCAACATAGTCTCCTTGTAAAATTATACACATCTCCCAGCGATGCTCCCATGTCTTGAACCCGTCCAGGTAGTAGTTGACGTCTTGCTCTGCAAAATAGGCGTCCACGGCGGCTATGGCCTCTTCGTTACTTAAAAATCTCTGTCCATCGAGCCAAGTTTTCAATCTCGGAAACAGGAAAAAGTCGCTAGGAGCCAAATTCGGCGAATACGGTGGATGTTCAATCAGTTCAAATCGCAGCTCCTGAATTTTGGCCAACGCAATCTTTGACTTGTGTGTGAGATGGTGCTTTATCTTGATGAAACAACACTTTATTTTTTTACAAATGCGCCCGTTTTTTCTAATTCCTTCCTTCAGCTTGTCTAGTAGCGATGAATAATAAGCCCTCGTTGTAGTTTTTCCTTTTTATAGATAGTCAACGAAAATAACTCCTCGACTATCCCAGAACACGGTAGCCATTACTTTTCCGGCCGAAGAACGGTTATCACCCGACGCAAAAAATCCGACGTGTTTTGCTTAAATCGCTTCAAAAGGACTTCGGAAATGTTCATTCGAACTTGTTTTTGGCACCCAACGTGCTGTTAGCTTTCGCATGTTCAAATCTTCAACTAGTATAATTATGACAAACTCTTTCTTTAAGTTTAGTGAATGGGCTACTGTAGGCATTCATAGAAGTAGAAATAGGCTATATGAACTATATAAAGAGAGGGAGGAGAACAAGAACGCTGACTTCTTAGTTTATGTTAAGAATTACTCTAGGACCTTCAAGCAAGTTTGCTTGACTGCTAAGTCAAAATTTTTAGGTCTTAAGCTCAAAGCTTCTGACAATAAGGTAAAAACTGTGTGGAAAATAATAAATAGAGAAACGGGTAAATCTAAAACTCGCGATAATCAAATCACCATAAACAAGGGTGACAAACAAATCATATCAAACAAAGACGTGGCCTTAGCGTTCGAAGATTATTTCTCCACCATAGCCATTAATACCACGAAATTTCTTCAATCATCTGCGATTGGAGCTCAAAAATTACTTTGTGGTAATGCAATTTTGACATATAACTCCTGAAAAAAGTCTAATTATAATGCCAAAGAGGATTGAAAAAAAAGTTTTTATTTCATAGTGAGGCCAAAAACTTTTCAGACGACCCTCGTAGTCTCCATACGTAATATGTGTCCTAGAATTTTAATGGAACTAACATTGATTGATGGAGCAATGTATCAAGTTTAAGTGGTACCTAACGGTCTCATCGTTAGATACAGCACACGTCATGCTGGCTGACACGCAATGATAAACTGTAGTGTACGATGGTTAGAACACTCGGAGACAAAACAGGTAAGTACATCTTAGAAGTACATTAGAGAAATTCTTTGTCAAGATATATTTATCTTGACAAAGAATTTCTCTCTACTTCTAAGAACTCTTTACTTCTCTAACTCAAATACATAAACATAATAAAATTAGCTAACTTTTATGTTATGTAAGCAGATACCGGCTATTGCTCGCGTTTGTGACCATACAGAAGTTTTCGACGAAATTCCTCCATTTCCATTTATTAAAATGTTTGATACTATGGAACTCCGTAATTTCTAAAAATAAAATAGTTTTTTCGTATTTTATATCTTAAATATTTAACGTGTTTTTCCTCCAAGTTCAAGGTTCAACGTTCTCAATCACCTGACAGGTAAAATGTCCCACCGAAATGACCTGTCATTTTAAGAATATTTATTTTAAGTTTCTAACATTGCTCTGGCTATTCAACTTTACATTGGGGGGGTGGCAACGTTAAAACATGGCGGATGTATAATTTGTTAATTTGTTTTAGTTTTTTTTTTTCATTTATTTTTCAACATAGTCTCCTTTGAGGGCCAAACACTTGTTCCAGCGAGTTTCCAATATTATTATCCCCTCCAAAAAATACGTTTAGGCGTGTACACCTGCTATGCAGTCCTCATTTGTCAAGAATGTTTGCCCTCCAAGCCATCTTTTCAGATTTGGGAATAGGTAATAATCGCACGGAGATAGATCCGGCGAATACGGAGCATGCGGAACCAGCTCGAAGCCCAACTCGTGGATTTTGGCCATTGCAATAGTTGACGTGTGCACTGGGGCATTGTCTTGATGAAAGAGGACTTTCTTGGGGGATAATTTAGGTCGTTTTCCCAACAATTCGGCATTAAAACGGTCAAATAACTCTGCGTAATAACGGCCAGTGATAGTCTTTCCCTTTTCCAAGTAATCAATCGGAATGATTCCTTCGCCATCCCAGAAGACTGTCGCCATCACCTACCCAGCCGACAAAACAGTCTTGGCCTTCTTTGGGGCACGTTCACCAGTCGCCATCCATTGTTTTGATTGCTGTTTTGATTCAGGTGTATAATGATGGACCCAAGTTTCGTCCACAGTGACAAATCGACTCAAAAAAATCCGAGGATTACGCTTCATCATATCCAAACACAGTTTTGAAATTTGCTTTCTTTCGCGTTTTTGTTCGATTGTCAACAAACGCTTTGTCATACCCAAATCTTCATGCAGGATTGTATGTGCTCGCTCAGTGGAGATGCCTGTGTTCTCAGGTATTTCACGCACCTTCCCTCGGCGGTCGTCGGGTACAATATTATGGACTTCTTCAACAACATCCTCAGTAGTGACTTCGATTGGGCGACCAGAGCGTGGAGCATCAGATGTGCTTGACCGACCACGTTTAAAATCATTTATCCAGTTATAAACAGTCTGCAACGTTGGTGAGTTAGTCCCATGAAGAGAATCAAGTTCAGTTTTTATTGTGGCACGAAATTCAGATTTTTCCATTGTTGTTGAAAATTTACGAGTGATCACAGTTAAATAAATGGATATACTGATAAAACTTGTTTTTTTTTTGCTGAATTTTTGACAGTCTGCTTTTGAAAGATTGTGCCTGCCAGTGTTAATGCCATTTACCAGAAAAAAGGTATAACAAATAGTTTTTAAAAGGACTTATCAAACAGCCCTCGTACTTCTCGTTTCAAGTGGATTCGCAGTGGTGCAGAGGTTAAAACTATCTTGACCTCTGTCCTACATATCACCGTACAACGTTGCCCCCAATCTTCCTGGAGAAGATTGGATTGTATTTTATTGCTATATTGATTTACCTATACCTATATATATATATAACGCCATATCCCTGCGCTAGCATCTGTTAAAGTCGCCGCGGGGCAAAGAAGACGAAGAAGAACATTGCTCCGATAAAATTTACACAATTTTACAAATAGGAATTAAATGTAATGTATAAATTTAATGTTTTTTTTGTTTATTATTTGTAAATACTTTTGCGATCACCTGGCTTCATTTAATAAGATGATCTATGGCTGTTTTATGTATCAACTTTTTAAATATTTAATTATATCTTTTTAAATGTTTCAAAATGCCTCAAAACCTTTTTTTGCGAAAGAAAAACACTAGGTACTTTGAATAATCATAATACCTTGGTCGAGTCCCAATACTATTCAGCTGGGTCTCCGGGTGCCTCTTTGTTTTTAAATATCAATTAAAGAAGTTGATACTGTAAAAAATTCCATGGCGCTTCAAACATCTACCCAAAAATAACAGTAAAATTGAAGTCGGACTTGTCGGATGCCGACTTCAGTTTGATAACTACGGTTTTTGGAGTCTGTTATTGATTTATAAACATAATTTTTCGGTATCCCTCGGGAAGTGTTCGAATTTTCGTGAAAGTATCCCATATTCCCATGTCTGTCTACTATCTCTGTAATATTCACACGGTCGATTAAATCATTGAACCGTGAAGACGTAGGGGAAGAAACATAAAACAAACACAATTCTGCATTTATAAAAGGATTATACGTAGTTGTTTTTTATCCGGGTTACGTACAAATGTAGAAAAAGTCTATCCGTCGGTTTTTCTCTGAGATGGCTAAAGCTTGAGCTGAACTTTGGAATGATTGCAGTATTCAGTACATAGGTCTCATCATATAAATCTTTATTTATGTAGCGTAACAAGTTTAGTTTACAAAATAGCAATACAAAGATTTAAATATTATTCTAAATATTGACAGTTCTCACTATAAAACACAAGTATGAGGCGGGTCATATTCGTTACTCTAAGCGTCGATTAACTTAAATTATCACTGTATTGAAATGGTTAAAGACAATGTGGAGACGTGACAGAAGCGCATCTAACTAGCCCCATTGCTTCTGTAAAGTCCACATGAGAAAATACTCTTTAATCGAACAATTGTCCTCCCGTGTGTAGTGTGAAATAAGTCTGATAGTTCATAGTGACGACACTGGCGAAATGCACCTTAACAGGAGAGAAAATGACCCGTCAGCAAAGCAAAATCATTTAAAAAAATCTTGGTTTTCTCGGCGCCATGGTGTAGTGCCCTCCAAAGCCATAAAGGTGGATTCTAAACTGAATAGCTGCAGCCGATTCGATGATCTTTAATTACCAATGCACAAACTATTTGTGCTGGGAATCAGTCACAGACGCAATAAATAAATAGAACAAGAAGAAAACACATATGCTTCGTAGGAGATGGCGTATTTGGCTTAAGGTTTTTTAAGCTTTTTTTATGTGAAAGTAAGGCAGACGAGCAAGCGAGCCACCTGATGGCAAGTGATCATCACGACCTATAAACAGCCGCACCACCCGAGGCCTTTGACAAAAGAGTAGGGTCGTTATTTGAAGTCCCCAAGTCGTATTTGTTCAGAAATACAGACACCGAGAGCTGATTCCATATGGATAAGGTGCGTGGCAAGAAGGCCCTCGAAAAACGAACGGAATCCAGACTTAATCACATACAACAAAATATTAATAACGAAAGGGAAAAATAACTCTTTGAATTGAAAAATATAAAAAGTGATTTGTTTTATAAAGGTCTTCATTTAGACATTTTCAAATAAAAAGTAAGGTTCAGCTATGTTGTGTATGAACCCAAACAGACTTGCTGTCTTCGGGCGGCCGCCGAAAGATCGATTCCCTCGAGATATGGCCGAGGCTCGAGCTGACATCCGCGCTCGAGGGACGCCGTTCCGGATCAACAACTCTTCAGCTACATTTAAAGTTCTGCGTAATCGATGTACGACTTCACGGTCAAGTGGAAAATAAGACAATTTATGTGTATCACGTTTATAAAAAATGCGGTTTGACTAAACAAACAATCTTAAAACTAGTGAGTACAAAGCATTTTGGAGGGAATATTCCGTGGGTTGGAAGAAGGTACCCTAGGGGTGCACTAATGAAGGATTTTTCTAAAATTGGCAACCAACGGGATGAAATAGGGAGAGTATAGGAAACTAATTATTTCTACGCTTACGAGGTGGCGGGTGTCGTCTTCTACACTTGTTATATACAATATTATATCACAGTACTTTTTTTCATTCTACTTTGTTCCTAGTGCGCGAATATATTAAAAGCTTATACTTAGCGAATGTAAGTCTCCGCCATACGCTCAAGTATTTAGAAAATATAACTGGAACAATACCAACCATACATGAATTCATCAAAACAAAAGTCTTATTTCGAGGCAATAAAACGACTCAATAATACTTCGAAACATTAAAACTGAGCGCTAGTATTATATTTATTCTTATACAATCCAACCTACAAATATACAAACTTTCAAATACGTGTATTTGCTTATACAAACAAGAAAGTTAGCGAACAATATAAAAGTAATGGGATAGAGTGAGGCAGCGGGGAGACTCATACTAAGTGCGACCGAGACAGAGTTATTCAAATTGAGGGTACATATTTCTACATAGGTAACAAATAGCTAGTAAAGAGTAGTGTGGACATTCCAAGTGATATAAAGTCATTTTTTTTTACGTCTTATGCTCTTAAAGGTCTTGTTTATGCTAGGTGTAAGCGGAATCAAACGGCTTTTTATGGTTTTGTGCTCAAAAGGGATAACTTTTGCTATGACTGACAAATAGAACAGGCGTGTGGCTTGAATTACATTAACATTAATTTAATCGCTTTTCGTCTCCTGTATTGTGTACTATCAGAAATTAAAATTCAGGCAAGGGTGAGTATCGCATACAAAAACATATCAAAATAGGTACTGGTAATATGATGATTTTAATATTATTACTGAAGGTTAAATATGTGGTTAACGTAAAATAAAATCATCATTTATTTACAATATCATTGTTTAATTTTCTTACATTCGAAGTAAAATCCACAGTTTATAACTCAGTTAAGAATCTTTTTTTTATCAACTGAAATATTCACCCTCGCTTCTGGCTCGTGTGGATAAATGTCTCTATTTCCATGTTGCACAATCAACTATTGTTTTAAATTGTATTGAATACCTGTCTACTAATAGTTAATATGTGCACCTACTGCATGGATGTTTATAGAATTAAACAATATAATAATAAGTATATATTATTAATAATATTAAGTTTGTACATTTCGTGCGACTAAAAATGCGCTTAACATAGTGGTATTAAAGAAAATTGGCCCTTAACATTTAATAGCCGATGACGTAAGGCATTCCCATGTTATGATTATTGAACAAAAAGTAGAAAAGTTGAAGAGAGTTGCAGGAGCAACTTCAAGAACAGGTATTTACACTGTTTGAATATGTAGGTTGTGCAGGTAGTTTGAGATTATTTTTTGTTCAATTAATTTAAATAGGTACCTTTGTACTTATTGTTAGCTATGAGGAGTATGTGAGTAAGAACCCCGTCCCAATGATAAAGTTGGTAAGGATAACATAACTAACCCATCATCACCATTCCTAGGGTTATTTGTAACTGATATACATAAATAGTTTTCCCTTTAAATTAGCCGTGTCATTTATACTACCTAATTAACAATTTAATGAAAAACTATTCCAATGCTTTTATTTGAACGAGAAGAATAGATACTAGAAATTCGTTTTCAGGTATTTATTATATGTAGAGTCGTGATTTGTAGTTGATTAAGTTTAATAGGATTTTGTTTCAAATAGAAGGCCAACAGAAATCTTTACAATAGCGACATCTAGCTTCAAACTTTGGAAGTGCTGCAGTACTCAGGTAGGAACAGTTTTCCCTGTGTTCTCCCGGGCCGTCAACTGCCGCTTAAAGCCGTCTTAGGTTGTGCCATGTGCGTTATTCTGCCGCTAGAGGTAGTGGTTGTACGGTCGACTTAGCTCGTAATAAATAAGTTTTAGGCTGCCGAATGTATTTATTTATTTATTTGATAGGTAGGTACATATCCCACAGCACCTATTACTGAAAACATGTATTAAAATTCGTGACACTTACAATGTTTTAAAATAAGGTAAAGCCAGACTGCCCTAAAGTGCCTAAATTACTAACTTTGTGTCAGCATCTAATATAAAAACATCTAACAAAAAACCGTAGTACGTAGGTAAGTAAGTATAACGTTACGTTAAATAAGTACTTTTCTTTCACTGAATCTGACCACACTACCTATTACCCTTTTTTTGTATATTGACTGGGGGCGGGGAGGACGGCTATCGTGGAGTGAATATTTCTCATCTAAAAGATAAGACCCTACAATGGCTTAGAAAGCGTCTAACTTCTGTTAACAGTTAAGTTTCCTGAACTACTAACTAAAACATTATTGAGGTCTGGTTATTGTCAAAAAATATTGTCTACCTTGGTTTGGAGGAAATAAATAATGTCCATGAATAAATCCTTTACTTTTTTGTTATTAACAAATAGTTTGTGTTGGCATCAGAACCATTTTCCAATGTTGAGTGCCTTTAATTCCATACCGAAAATGATTACAGCTAGCGCCATCTGTCGTTAAGTAGCTAAAACTAACTAATATTGTTAAGAACGTTGATTTTGATAAAATATAATATTTGATGAAGTTGATAACTTTAATGGAATTATATCTTTATGGCCTATGTTCAAAATTAAACGTCTCTTGGCTGAAATGATGATGATGATGATGATGATGATGATGATTAATAATCAGTATAACAACTTTATTCGTAAAATCCCGAAACATGCGTCTTTTATTTCTTAATACTAGTATTTATTTTTACGATGCATGTAACAAATTTCTTCCTTTATAAATTTTATCGCTAAAACAAAACGATAAATTTGAATATGTTTTGCATTTTAGTAGTACGTCGTTTGGATGGCGTTCTAGAATCATCTTCGTATATTATTGAATAAACAAAAATGTTTTACTTATAAAAGAAATAATCGTTTAACAATCTTATTAAGTATAGCCGGAAGATCCTATGCTCCATTTTTCAGAGCTTTCTAGGACCAGATATTTACTCCGATCTTATGGAGCGCTGTTTTAGGCGGTGCGAAACACTTTTTGCGTACAGTCAAGATTAAAAATATAGGAGACCGCAAAATCTCATGAGAGGATTCTTTCGATACATATTTTTCGTTTGTTAGGCCTTTACCTCAAAAGCATAAATTCCTTGTAGCGGTTCACCGAATCGCTTTTCACCTCGAACGTATATTTAATTTTCGCGTTGTGTCTCGATCGTTTACTGTTTTAGTCGTTATAAGTTTTAGTCGCATTTCACCTTGATCGTGCATTTAACTGTCGCGTTCTGCCTCAATCGTCATATTTTTGTCGATATATAAGTTTTTGTCGCATTTCACCTCGATCGTGTGATACATTTTCGCTTTGTATCCTAATCGACTAATTCAGTATTAGACATGCATCTTTAGTCGCAATGTACTTTTTTCATTTTTTTTAGCCAGGTTCAAGCTCCGTATCTTCTCACAAATATTGAATTATATAATTAATAATAATAATTATTGTATCCTACTTTAATGTCACTGTACTTCAATTTCGCAATGACAGAATATCATCTAATATTTATTAGTTATTTTATTAGTCACAAAGATAATACTTCAATGACTTTGATAACATTTAAGATATTAAACTACAGGTACAAAACGCGTTTTAAAAAAAATGTTACAGAATTTTAGTGCGAACATCAATTAACGCGGCACATTAAATAGAGTCCCAAACAAACATCGATCGCGACGAAATGCGTCTAGGGTAAAATACTACAAGAAAAATTAAATGCTACATATTAATTATATTAATGTAAAAAGCCACGCGAAAAATTGCTCCAAGTAAAAGATTCTATTTAAATTTTGTTCATTCGAGGTGAAATGCGATTCTGTGAATTGCTACAAGGAATTTATGATTTTGAGGTAAAGGACTAACAAACGATATTTTTGCACTTGAGGTTACTATAAGCCCAATGGAACCCTGACCCACCATAGAATGGTGTTGCCGTGACATTATAAAACAATTTGTTTGACACTTCTTATGACTTGAATCATAACGTCACTGAGACACGGTTATATGGTGGGTCAGGGTTCCATGGGGCTTATAGTAAATAAATACTTAATATTTTAAACATCAATTGTTCAACCATTACACAATAAATTTTGATATTGCATACTAGCGGCCCGCCAGTGGCTTTGCCCCGTTGCAAATTTCCCACATTCCCGTTGGATTTTTTTTTCTTTTTTTCAAACCTGCTCATGACAATAACAAATACAACAAAAAAGAAATCAGCCAAATCGGTTCAGCCGTTCTCAAGTTGTAGCGTGACCAGGAGAAATAGGGGTTCATTTTTATATGTATAGATTTTGACGCAATACTTCAGCGTCTGACCTGTCACTTTTCTCCTTTGAATCAAGCCACAACGTTTCTCATCTTTCGAGAGATTAATCTAGATTTTTTTGGCCCGTATGAAATGGTCATGCAAATGTTTTGTATACTTAATTGAAATATTAGGAAATTTACCATCGTCACCCTGGAAACTATAACACCTCCGGACTAAACTTTCTGAATTAACGGTCATCCTTATTCGGAAATTACTACTAGGTACTTCAAGACCGCGCAGACACTGCAGTCGGCTTAAAAGCTTATTAAATGAATGATACGCCTACGTATAATTAAGTGGCAACACATCTTACTAAATAATATTGTATGTATAAATATTTACAGGCACACACTGTTTTGACGCTTCCCGTCGAAGCCCAAAAGGCCAAAAGGGTTTGTATGGGTAAAAATCGATGTTTCGAAAACCTTTTGTCCGCTGTTTCGGTTGTCGAAGTTTCATTACTCCGATATATTTTTTCTGTTAGCAATAAATTTTTAAAATGTTTAAAGATATATATATATAAGTACATACCAACAGGACCAAGGTTAGTTTAGGTTAGTTTTATAACAATCCAGGAAAGTTAAACGGTTAACGGAGTATCAGAGAAAAAGGATTTTCGGACAAATCAAAATTCAGACAAACGAAACAGCAGACAGACAAATAGTACATTGTGCATCAAGGGTAGTATGAAGGGAATTACTAACGAGAGTGTTAGAAGCCCGACGCCGAAGGCGGAGGGCTTTTAATGACTCGAGTTAGTAATCCCCTTACTGCCTGTGATACACACAATGGTTTTCATCACATTTGCGAGGAAAAAAAACAAAGAGAAAACACTTTAACTCTGCAAAATATAAAGAAATAACTTTTGACAAACGGGAACGTAAATGGAAACGATTTTTTTTTTGTGATCTCTACCACAGATAATAACTGCGTTTAGTTTCGACCTGGATTCGAGCCAGATTTAGCCAATTTGATAAAAATGTATAATTACTAAAATTAATGATAAATGTTGATATAAACTTGAAATAGGTATAAAAATAATGAAGTTTTATGAAGCGTATAGGTTTTGTGTAATGTAAGTTAGTCTATAGCTAATTTTTAAAGATGAAATTAGAAAACGATTTAATTTTTGGCTGAAAATTAAACCTCCTTAGTCAGAAATGATGTACGAAAGAGTTGCTAATTTTAAAAAGAAAGTCATTACTCCCTAGGGATGACAAACTCGCCATAATTCCCGCGGGAACAATTTAGGCCATTGTCCTTCTGTATACAGGCATGGAATAACACCATTTACGAGCAAGTGTGATGAAAAAGGAATTAGGATTGTTAGGTCCTCATAGCAAAACGTCCTCGTTGAAAAAAAGTCAGTAACGTAATACGTCAAGGGAGCAAAACGTCCGCAATTTAAAAAGGTACTGTGTCAATAAATCAACATGTCATATTGATTAAAGAACCGCAATTGAAGTAACCAGGGGAGCAAAAAGTCCGCAGTTAAAATGGTACCTACCTAAACTAATCTAAGAGTTATCTCTAGAAAAAATATAATGTTTATTTTTTATGGGTATTAGTCATTCATTACATTAAATAAAATGAATATTGATGTAAGCTAAAAAGTTCCACGCCAAGGTTTCATTTCACTTGAATCTAACAAAAAATAGCGCTTTAAAGCTGAGACCTATCCAACGACACCCCACACTAAGGGGAAGACGAGAAAAAAAACAACCCCAAGCTACGTGTAGGGAAGGTACGGTAAAAAAAAACCTTTTTTGAAGATTTTATTTTACCACTTTCTTGTCGTGACTGACATAAGAGTCTCTGAGCTAGGCTGCGGACGGATGGATGAACGGACGGACATGGCGAAACTATAAGGGTTCCTATATTGACTACGGAACCCTATAAAACTACCACTTTTTGAGCAAATGTATTAAAAATATGGTATTATGCGTTAAGAATGTATTGTTGTCTTGGCATTTTTCATTGATGATAATTTGCTTCAAGGGCATTTTTAATTGCGGACGATTTGCTCCCTGGGATTTCTTCCCTGTGGTCCTTCTCAATAAATAGACATTATACCTAGCAGAACAAATGGTTCACAGTACTTTTTGCTCTCAGTACGACACGATAAATTTTATGTACGACATTACTGTCATTAGATTCGTCTTGATGGCGCATGTAATCCCTAAAAAATCATAATGGTGGATTTTGTGCGCTTTAACTCGACGGGATAACAAAAATTGCAGTCGGGTGTTTGAAGCTTGCTTTTAATCAACTTCCTCCTTGACGCCTTTGGCCGTATCCATGACACCAACCTTGAGGTTGATGGAGTGATGACAGGCACAGGAAAACAGAATACTTACAGATATTTTTTAGATTTTTATTGTTTGTAGTTTTGTCTGTAATTGCACGTAACCCTAGTAGTCCGGGGAAATTAAACAGAAAATTAGGTCAACGTTGCATAGACTTGCATGCTTGCATGTTTGTAAGGAGTATTAGTAGAATAGATACAGATAGACCTAAAGTTTTACCAGTATGTTTATTTACACTTCTTGGGGACAGTATGCAACACCCCTAAACATTGTCGTTAACGGTACAACTGTGCCACAAGTGTAGGATATATTTTATTTGGGATTTCATTTTGACTCTGGCCAGAAGTGGGGTAAGCATATAGATGTGTTGGCGCGGGCAGCGTTCGCTCTGTCTCGACTCGCCCCCATACTGTCGCAGGAGAATCTCCGCATGGCTTACTATGCGTATGTATAGTCCATTATAGCGTACGGAATTGAGTTCTGGGGGCTTGCAGCTGATAGGGACAGAGTGTTTGCGTTCCAGAAGAGGGCCGTGAGAATTTTGGCTAAAATCCCTCCTTTTTCTCCAACCCAGCAGCACTTCATTAGGCTGAAAATACTCACGGTTCCGAGTCTGTACATCCTTGAGGTAGCCAAATACATGTGGACCTTTAAAAATGAGTTCAGGGCACGCAACCCCGATCAGAGGCGAACTTGTAGCGACATAAACCCTGTGTTGGTCCGTTTGGCTCGCACTTCGAATGCGTTGCGGGCGGTAGGTATAAAAAATGCGCCTTCTTATGATTTGTATGTCAGTAGGCTAAAAACATTTCTAACTGATTGTGAGAAAGCGTTTAATAGTGTTAAGGACTTCTATGGGTAATAAATTGATTTAGTGTTTTTGATGTGACATTTTTTTTTGTTTTAATTATTACTTGTGTTTTTGACATTAAATGATTTGACTTTGACTTTGACTTTAGTAAGAAAATTAAACTTATGTTACTTTGCACTTCAGAGATATAAAAAAATATCAAATATCGGTTCAGGCAAAAATGTAACAGAACTGATAGTTGTTGAATAATGGAAAATATATATAGCCATACCTCAAAATCCGCAAAATAAAACAGATCAGGTGTTGTTTAATATTTTAAATTAGTGAAACATTTCATTCCAAACTATTTCCAGAAACTATTCAGCTCGAATTTTTGAACAAAATACTAAAATTAGCTCTTTATTTATAGATTACAGGAAAGCCTATTAGAACCGTACGGAACCCTCTTCAAACGAGGTCAACTCGCACTTACAATTTTCTAGTTAATTAGTAAGATACAGCGTATAAATTAAACTAAGTTCACCTTTGTTACTCATTTGCCTAAACCGGTATAAAACAACTTGTTAGTAATTTGGTTTATTCCAATATGTTTAATTTTGTTTGATAGCTTATTAATATAATATTTTAAAATATATATTACTTATGTTAAAAAATCGCCGTTAGTGTTTTTGCTTAGGTAATATACAGTCTAGAAAAATCATTTTTTTTTATTTTAATTTCCATTGACAAATTTGTTTAATTCTGCAAAAATATAAAGGTTCTACCAATTCTTTACACATAGTAACTAAAGTTATCCTGTTAACTATTTTGCCTTAAGTGATATTCACAAAAACGCGTTTTGTTTTACCTTGCTCCCATATTGGCATATTCTATAGGCTTCATACTTTCAATAAGTGTGTTATTTGTCAATTAAACAAGCAAATGCAATTTAAAAAAAGTTAAAAAAAAGAAAGGTATATAAGTACTGGACTGACATTTTTCAGCCTACCTATTAGCCATATATTATTAACATATTAAATTTGATATAAAACACTTTCAATCGATTTACCGTCCGGGAGAAGGTGGCTTCCTATTCGGATCTTAGATTATAAGTTCAAATAGGTAAATGATTCAAGAAAAAAACGCTGTTTAGATTTCTTGGAAGGTTCAAATCTAAAAGCATTAAGTATAGCGAAAATACACTTTTCGGGTACAATATTTACTAAAAAAATATATATAATGAATTGTTTATTGCACGATATTTGAATTCAAATGAGGATTCGATGCCATAATGTAAAAAAACTTTGCTTAACTTGCATGTAATGTCCCTAAAAAACCGTTTTAAAAAGATTTTATTTTACAACTGTATTGGGGTAATTTTAATTTATAAACTAGGCCAAATTACAGACTTTTAGTACGGAGAGTCTCTGGCTTTAACCGCGGACCGACGGAAAGACGGACATGGAGAAACTACAAGGGTTTCTTGTTGACTATACAGAATCCTAAAAACCAGCGTCACGTGATCTTTGCCTCAATCTTTGTTCAGCGCCCAAAAAAGGGCTCCGAGCATGTACATTTTCACTGGAGGGACTTCTTCACAAATTTCAAGTAGGTATGTACGTGGGTGACACTGAAAGTTTTTAGAATCTCAAAAATTAAACATGATATAAAGATGTAATTTATTTTATTGATTTTCAAAGTATTCTCCACAACAATCGATACACTTGTTCATTCGATAAAACCATTGAGTAAAGCATCCAGCCCATCCTTCTTTAGGCACCTCCTCTACTGCCGTTTGGAACGCCGCTACAGCCTCTTCTGCATTCATAAAACATATTCCTCTGAGTTTATCCTTGATTTTTGCGAATAAATAGAAATCGCAAGGTGCAAGGTCGGGGCTGTATGGCGGATGACCCATCAATTCAATATTTTCAGAACTCAAAAATTGATTTGTTTGTCTGGCGGCGTGGCCTGGAGCGTTATCGTGATGGAGGATTACTCTGCTGCGAGGGCGTCGTTCTCTAATTTTTTGTAAGACGATAGGTAAACATTTATTCACATACCAGTCAGCAGTAACAGTTCTTTTATTTTCTAGTAGTACTGTAGCATCATGACCCGATTTACCAAAAAAACAGGCAACCATATTTTTTTCAGCACTGCGTCCTCGTTTCACTTTTGTTGGTAATTCCTCGAAAGGGAAGACCCATTGAGCTGATTGTCGTTTAGTCTCGGGCTCATAGCAATAAATCCAACTTTCATCGCCTGTGACGATGTCAAAAACTGAATTTGATAGACCACTGTTAATTTTTTCTATCATTTGGCGACACCAATTCACACGGCAGAGTTTTTGTTCTTCGCTCAAATTGTGCGGTATCCACCTAGTACAAAGCTTCCTCACTTGCAGGTGATCATGTAAAATTTTTTGAACTTGACTCATGCCAATCCCTAATGATGTCCGTATTTGCTGGTATGTCGTTCGTTTCTCCTCTTCAATCATGAGCCGCACAGCGTCAATGTTTTCCTCGGTCACCGCCGTAGAGAGACGACCTTCTCGTTCAGCGTCACTGAGCTGGGTACGGTTTCTTTTAAATTCATTGAACCAATTATAAATAGTGGCAATAGATGGGGCTTCATTATTAAATACTAACATAAGTCTTTCATAAATTTGTTTTTGATTTAGTCCGCAACGAAAGTCGTAAAAAATCATGGCACGAAAATGCTCGCGTGTTAAATTCATTTTTAAGCAAACACTCTATTTTCAAATTGCCGCCAAAATTACAAAACAAATGACAGATTAAAAAAGTTGACGGCGTTAGACTTTCAAAGAGTTCCTTTTTTAAAATACAATTTTTTTTTTTTCTAAAGGAATTATAAGTGGTCTATTCTAAAAACTTTCAGTGTCGCCTATGTATTATGTAAAACTCACGACAAAATCGGGATCAGAGCTCATGATTTTAAAAACGGTTTAACTGTATTTCGTCAAACAAAGGTAGGAGCTAGGGCATGCAGTATAGGACGATTTCCAGTATCGGAATTGAAAGTCGGTAATGAACCTCAATATCGGAATTTTGGAATTACTCAGGGCACACAATATTGAACAATTTCCAAGGTTTTCCAGATTTCAAGCCCTAGCAAGAACACTCTCTGTTTAAATCACCTTTCTACCAAAAAAAAAACTGAATCAAAATTGTTCTATCCGTTTAGAAGTTACGATGCCACAGACAGATACACGTCAAACTTATAACACCCCTCTTTTTGGGTCGGGGGTTTAAAATTAGTTCATACTTGTTGTTTTTTGAGATATTTTTTCGTTTGTTCTCCACTTTACACTGAGCCTGGTCCGATATGCTCATGCCCGGATTTTTAAATAAAGCACTCGTATAGAACATGTTCAATAATGGCAGATACAATTTTAAAATCGGTTCAATAGATCCAGAGATTAACCCTTACAACGTCACACACTTTACCTCTTTATAATATTAACTAAGTATAGACATGGAAAGTATCCTTGGATACTTTCCATGTCTATACTTAGTTACAGTTGAGTCTTGACTCAATGGAATTCTCGCGCTCATCATGCAGATCTTGGCCCATCCCGGGAATGGTACCCGGGACCGCTAGCTTTGTAGGTAACATCCTTACTATGAACTGGCTAAACGTGTCGTGGCATGTCGATATTGTCACTAAATGCATTGTAAGCTTGGTTGATGCCGCTCGTTGCCGCGCCGCCGCTGCAGCCGCCGTGCACTCCTGGCCAGGCCAAGGTCGATACAATCAGGTTCTACTGCCGTGTTGTTCCCACCCAGAGATAGATGGAGGCTATATTAAAAGATGCGTTTGAATTCAAATAAAGATTATGCATTCAAATCGTGTTATTTTCAATGAATGTAATGATAAAATATTATTTAATATACTCAAAGTAAGAGTTATCTTCCACTCGTTTTATGTAGGCTCCCTTGATTTTAAACGCACCTTTCATCAAATCAGACTCAAAAAAAAAAAACTTTGGTATTCATTTGAAATATTTTATTTAAAACTCTCTTGCACAATTGCACAGACAGCTAGATTGTAGCTCGGTAAAACTATTTAATAAAAAAAGTTTGTATATTTTAGGAAATCAATATTACTGCACTGTTCATTCAATATTGTGTATTTTTGCCAGGATGTTAGATTCTGAACGATTCTAAACCAAAACTACATTTTAATAAATAAGAAGAAGTACAACTACAACCTATATTACACAGAAGAAGGTTTGTACGAATGAATGCTATCGCTATTAACTCTATAATTCCATCGTCAAGCGATTGCAAAGTTTACACTTCCGTACCCGCCTCGATCTGTCGCACATGAAAGATCATGTAATAAGTCTACCAGCACTTTAATATCAAAAGTTACAAAAGATCCTACAATATGCTCGTAAACGTCATATTGCAAAAAGTTCTTTACAAAACACTTTTAAAAATATTGGTCACTATCACTAAATAAGTGCTAGTAAAAACTGTGAACCCTCACGAATTAAAGAAAACAAGATCTGTAGGATGTCACTTTCTGTCAGACGCGGGGCGGGAGAGGCGCGGCCGAGGCGGCGCGGGCCGCGTCGGCGGGCGCCTCTCTTCTCTAACTTCTACATTATAATAGTCACTGGTCTTAAAACATGGCTTAAGTACTATACACCTAAAATATATAAATTATTACAAATTAAGTAAGGCATTTACATCAGGGATCCTTAACAGTTACTTTATATTTACACGATACTAGATCGCTTATTGTAACATCGTGTAAAAACAAAGATTTTGACTAAACTTATTTCGGTAAATTAAGTGTACGAGTAAAAATGGTCAAGATTTCGGCGATCTAGTGACCTATGACGCGAAGCTGGATTTGTCTACTAAACAAAGTTTCTGACATTAAACGCTTCGCTTTGGTCAATTTTCACTTTTCGAGTAATACCATAAATTTTGAAAGTCTATAATTATTATAATCAATCAAGAAAGGCATAGTCGATTACAACTTAGCACTATCGTTTGGCACTGACTTGTGTTAATGAAGAGATAAATAATAATAAATTAGCCCTTATAACGAAGACCCGAAAACACTAACAATTCAGATTTGAAAAAATCTAATTCAATATTTTAATCACAGTCAAGTATTATTGAGTTGTGCGTGCCACGACTTAATGAAAGTAAAAAAAAACAATTACCGTATATGACACGAAATATTATACTACTCCTTCGGGATAATTTGAGCATTATTCTTGTGCATGGAAGAGTAGATGGAAATTTGATCACATAGGTTGTATCACCTAGTGAGGTGTGTGGGTACCGAACGGGCGCGCGGGGCGGTTTCACCTCCTCCGCTTGGCGGAGACGGCGGCCGCGATCATCTGGCGCAGCATCGGCTCCGGGGTGCACACCTTAGGGTCGCACTTCATCTGACCGTCTCCTCCACATCTGAAAAAAAGAGTACAACCCTTCAGTGAACTCCCACGCTTATCTTCTCTATGGACCGGTGTTACCAGTGGGAATGTACTATGTGTGGACAAATTATTGAGTAATTAAAACCGCAGCAAAGTTAAAATGTTTTTTTAGACTTTTAAATAAATAACATATAAAATAACATTTTTCTTCAATCTACATAATATTGAGTCGCGAAATAATTTAGAGACTACATGTATCACAAATCGCAAAATTCAGTGCATGAGAAGTGAAAATTACTTACGTGCAATGTAAACATGGTCCTGATGAGGCTCGCACGACATCCCCTACTTTGTATGTGTGGCCCTTTATCTGACAGCCTTTTCGTTCCGCCGCGCCCTTATAAGCGTGATGTAAGAAGTGTGGGGGCAACGTTGTGGTGGTCGTCGTGGTTGTCGTCGTCACATTGAGAGTGGTCGCCATCGACACGGGGCATTCATATCGTGGACAGCAGAACCCTTGAATAGGTTCTTCGTGGCAGCCATGAATAGGAGGGGGACAACTTTGTTGTAAACAAATAATGTCACTTCTGAAGCAGAAACAGAAGTCACAAGGATCGTCTCTTGGTATTTGTTGAGCTGATACGTAAACCTTTCCTCCGTATCGGCAGGTGCCAGGACCAAATGGTTGTTCTTCATCTCCATAGTCAGGTTCTTGTCCATAACCGGCAGCACCAGTACCGCTAGTATCATCATCAGGTTGCGGTGTCTCTTCGGTAGTTTGAACTTCATTAACACTGGGTTTTGGCATATCTTCGGTAATATCAGGTTTCGGTTTCTCTAGCTCCGGCTCTAGAGCTTCTTCAGGTTTGCCAAAGTTATCTGTAACTGGTGATGGACTTGTAAGTCCTTCTTCTACTTTAACTGGGGCTTTAGTGGTTGCTAGAATAAACTCTTCTTCGGGAGCAGTTGTTTCACGAGGCTTTTCTGTAACTGAGGGTTCTTCTTTGTTGACCTCTCCTGTATTAGCAGTGGAAGGTTTTTCATTTTCGCTTTGCACCTCTTCAGGTATCGGAGCTGATGTTGAAATTTCATTCGAATTCACTTCTTGCGGTTGCGGAGCGCTCGGCACCTTTTCAGTTTCATGTAATGCTGATGTAGGTGATATTGTTGTTATTTCTTCGGGTGATACTGGAGCTTCCGTATTTTTTTCTACAGGTTCTTTTTCATTTGGAAGGGCTTCTTCTTGAGTGGGGTATTCTGGTTCGATGCTCGGGGCTGATTCAGTTATCTTATCTTTCAAAGTTTCAGGTGTCGAGGCTCCATAATCGGAGGTCACTTCGAAGGTTTCCGTTGTGGTTTCATCGAAAGGCACGGTGTTAATATCTTTTTTGTGAGTATGCTCGTCTAGTAATACTAAATACGGTGTTGTTGAACCAACATCGTGGTCATCTTTAGTCTCCGATGTTGGTTGCAGGTCCTCAGAAGGCTGCGAACTTTTGTCTAGTGGTTCTGAGTGCTCGGAAGATTCTGTTCTTCTTGTTTCTTGTGGATAATTTTCAGTTGTGTATTCTTTTTTATCTGTTATCTCTACTTCAGGTACTCTCGTGACTTCAGAATCAGCACCGCTTAGCTGCGGTGTCTTGGTGTCAGTGTCAAGAGGTTCTAATGAAATTGTTGATTCAGTGACGGCATCTGATTTTTCTGGCTCTTTGTGTTCAGGTATTATTGTTGGCATCCCAGAAATCGATTCCGTAACCTCGTCTATCTTGGATTTATCGTTATCATTTGGTCCATCTGTAGTTACTTTATCTGTCATGATGTCGGAATCTGAAACCTTATCTTGAGACTCAGTTTCGGATGAGTCTGGATGCATTGTGCTGTGCTCGCTGGATAACTCTTCCTCCGAGGATGAAACTGTTCCAAGTTTAGTTGGTTGAGGTTCAGTGTGATCTTCTATTATGGTAGTTATTTCTACAGGTGCTTGAGTAATACTTTCACCTTTTTCTGTTGCAACGGATTCTTCTTGTTCGGTTATATCTGTATGTTTCCGTTCCGGGGCCCCGGTAACCAAGTCCTGTTCTGGTGATTCTGTAACGTTCTTTTGAGATTCCACTGTGGATATCTCTGGGGGGCCTGTTACTATTTCAGGAGATTCTGATGTTCTAGTAGTCGCTTCTTCTGGTACGGCTTCGGATATATCTGAAACTTCTGTTGTAATATCCTGCAATACTGGTCTTTCAGTAATTCCTGTATCACCGATTTTCTCAGTATCAGTCACCAAGTCCTTTTGTATTTCTGTAACTGATAATGCAGGCGCATTGGTTGCGATACCCTGATCGTCTGGTACGCCGGTAACAACCTCATGGGATTCCGTTATAGTGGGTTTTGCGGCGTCAGTTACAATATCATGGATCTCTGGTGCTAATGTTACTTCAGTGAGCGTTTCCTGTGATGAAATCTCAGGTGTACTATCTTGCTTCTCTGGTGTTTTCGTGGTTTCGTCTTGATTTCCAATATCTGGTATCTTTGTGCCAATGTCATAAGATTCGGGTATTTGTGTTACTTCAGCCACGGGAACGTTTGTGGTAACTTCTTGTGCCACTGGGGCTTTTGTCACCTCCTTTTCCATTTCTGTAACATGTGAATCCGGGCTTATTGTTTCACGTAGCACTGGTTTTTCTGTTACATCTGTTTGCAGTTCTGAAACCGATGTTTTAGGCACATTCGTTGCTACATCCTGTATCGCTGGAGCTTCTGTTACTTTGTTTTGAGATTCTGTTGAAGATTGTTCTGGAATAGTCGCTTCAGTTTTCTGTGCTTCAGGCACTTCCGTTATTCCTTCTTGTGATTTTGGTGTGACTGTTTCTGTTTCCAGGGTACTAATTGTCTCTGGCGATTTCGATGCCTCTTCTTCTGGTTTTTCTGAAGATAATTTGGGGAGACTGGTCTCTTGGGTTTCTGGAATTCCTGTCACGCTTTTCTCTGTTTCAGTTTCTATTATTTCTTTGAGAACCTCTGTTGTAGGTACATCTAAGTCAGTCTTTTCTGCTTCGTTGTGCGAATCTGCTACAGGAGTTACTGGAACATTCACGTCATGATCTGGTTTTTCCGATTTATCCAATTCTGATAATCTTGTGCTGCTATCATGTGAGATCGGTGCTTGAGTAACTTCAGATGGAGAGCTTGTTTCAGAAAACTCTGGAACCATTGTTGCCATATCAGATGGCTCTAGTAAGTCTGTAGATTCTTTAGTTGGCTTAACTGTAGAAATATCTGCGGAGTCAGTAGCTTGGGTATTTGCTTCAGTTATAATCTTGTTAATATCGGTCACAGTTGTATCTTGAACATTTGTTACGACTCCTTGCAACTCTGGTGCTTCAGTAATTTCTTTTACTGGTTCTGTTGCAGGTATCTTTGGAACGTTAGTAATATCTAGCTGATCAGGTGCTTCAGTTGATTCTTTCTGTAGCCCAATTTCCGGTATTTCTGGGGCTTGCGTTAGGTTATCCAGAGGCTCTGGTACTTCAGTGGTTTCTTTTAGGGATTCTGTGCCAATAGTATCCGGAATGCTTGTCGTAATGTCTTTTTCTATAAATTCACTTTGTTCTGTCGGTTGGTGTTCTGGTTTAACCGTTATAAGTTCAAGCTGAGGTTCCTCAGTGATTTCATTATTAACTTCTGTATCAGACATCTGTGGTGCATTTGTTTTGACATCCTCTTCTTGAGGTGTTTTTGTAGCTTCTGGGATGAATTGCTCTGGTCCTTCCGTAGTAAGTGAAGATTCAGGATGCTCATGAATAGTTAATTCAGGAATCTCAGTAATGACGTCTTTCTCAGAATTATTCTCTGCGGGTGGCAGGCTTTCTTTTTCCTCGGTTGTTGCGGGAGTTTCTGTATATTGGTCGGGAGATTTTGTGCTTATATTTTCTCCTGGAAGAATTTCACTACTTTCCGTTAGTGGAGCATCCTGTTTATGAGATTCAGTAACACCAGGTTCAGGTTGCTCCGTGCTACCTGGCTCTTCAACAATGGTCACTGTTACAGGTGCCTTTTCCTTGCTGGCAGCCGGTGCTGATGTAGTGGTCGTTTCTGTATCCTTGATAGTTGGTTCGGTCGGTGATACATCCTTTATTTCTGGTAATATTGTAGTTTCAATATTGGTCTTCTCGGGTGTTTTGACGAACTTGTCTTCATCCTCCAACCTGGGTATCTGTTCAATGTCCTTTTCTGGTGTATCCGATGGTACTAAATTAGGATCGGACACATCAGATACGCTATAATTAGGCGTCAAAGACTCAGTAAATTCAGGTTTTTGTGTACTCATATCAGAAGCATGAATTTCAATATCTGTAGGTATTACAGTACTAGTTTCATCATCTCCGTGTTCTTTGACTATAGACATAGGTGTATCAGTTCGGACTTCATCCGTAATCTCTGGTGACGTGACTTCTTTTTGATCTTCAGGCTCTTGTTCTTTTATGATAACATCAGGTACTTTTGTGGTCTTGTCTTCTGATTCAGTATCTTCTGGCTTAGGATTTTCGCCGTGAATTACTGGCGCTTGCGTCATATCATAAACTGGAGTTTTTGTGTATAATTCTTGATCGTTTTCTGCAGATGTCTCTGAAGCTAAAGTACTGCCTTCAAAGTCTACTGGAGTTTCAGGTTTTGGAGTTACTTCGGTACCATCTGAAATTGGTGATTTAGTTTTAACTTCATTATTTAAGTCTGATGGTACGATGCTTTGAGTAACTGAACCCATATCATTCGGACTGGTAATAGGTTCTTCTGGTATCGAAGAGACTTTGTCGTCCATTTCTTCATTTTTCTCCGCCAAAGTGCTTTGTTTTACGGGTGCGGCAGTTGTAAGACTAACATTTTCCTCAGTAACCGTTTGCGCTGGACTATCGGTATCTAAAACTTCAGGTGCACTTGTTTTGCTGTCGTGTAGTCCAGGCGTCGTGGCTACATCCTGCGACTCCTTTTCGACTGATTTTTCGTCGGATTTGTCAGTGCTCATTTCATCAGGAGTTTCAGTACCAGTAACAGATTCGGTATAAATACCATCAGGTTTCTTGGTTTCTAATGGTGAACTTTCGGTACCTGGGCGGTCAGTATAGATTTTGTCTTGGTCTAGTACGTATTCAGGCTCTTTCGTTACCGATTCTTGCTTATCTACGTCTGATTTCTCAGGAGAAGTTGGTAATTCTTGTGATTCTGTCGTATCTTGAGCTGTTTCAGTTAATTCCTCTTGAATAGTCGGTTCTAAAGGTGCCTTTGTGGTGATATCTTGAATTTTTTCTTCATGAATGGTATCATCTTGGTGGTCGGTTGCAGGCGTCCCTGGTTCCGGCAACTCATTTTCAATTAGAGTAGGAGGTTCAGTAGTTCTATCATCAGTATCGATGTTTATTAATGTTGGTACATCCGTGCTTGTCTGTTCTAGAGGTGTTTTAGTATATTCTTTTGATGGAGCTCCAGTACTTTCGTTCAGAATTGCGGTTTCAGTATGGCTATCGGGCTCCTCGGGAGTTTCTACACCAGGAGTCGGGAACATTGGTGGCTGAGGTGTTTCTTTCTCCGTTTGTGTATCACCCTCTGGATATTTGGTAAATGGTTCCTCATTATTTACTTGACTGGAAGGCTCAGTAGTTATTCTAGGTCCACTCTCATCAAAATCTCGTCGGCTTGTCACCGGTTCTTCAGTTTGTAATTCGTTCAGTCCAGGTAATACTGTAGTTGGTGATTCAGATATTTTATTGATTTCTGGTACATCCGTTTTTTGAGAAATATCTTCCAAAGTGCATCCAGACTCATTACACTCACTAGTAGCAGGTTTGCTAAGTTCAGGAACTTGTTGCTTTTTACAACTTTCATCGTTACATTCTTCGACAGGACTCTGATTGGGTTGTGAACAATCACTTCCATCTTTGCAACCTTCTGTATCTGTCGAACCAATTTTAGGCGGCAAATTAGATATGCATGATTCTCCTTCACAATTTGGTTGTTTTTCAGGAATTTGAATGTCTTTACAACCACTCGCGTGGTCGCAAATAGCTGTAACTTCCGTAACAGGACTAATTTCAGACTGAGTCTTGCAGTCTTCACCTTGGCATAGCTGATCAATAGGAACCCCACAGCCATTTTCACTATTACATGATTGGTCTTTTTTAATTGGTGGTTCACAATCACCATCCGCACAATGCTCCTGAGGCAAACCACATTTTTCACCAATGCATTCAGTAGGTTCCAGTGAATGTGTTTCATAATCAGGTTTCGTAGCGGTTTCAAGGCACCCTTCTGCACCACACTCATGAGGTTTCTCACTGGGATTCGCAGAACAAGCTTCGGAAGTGCAAGGTCCAGTTGATTTTGATGGGTCTTCTTTATCTTTACTGACTTCGCATTGATCTCCGTTACATGCGATCCCCGGTGTTTGTATAGGGCTTTCTGTCTCAGCCATTTGGCTATGTGGTTGAGGAGGAATAGTCTCTTTCGTGTGATCGCATACATAAGTAGGACAGCAGGATTCTGGCGGGTCATACATAGGTTGACAGTTATCCATATAGTCTGGTGGTGCACTGCAAATGATTGGATCACATTTGACAATACTACTGACGCATCTACAATCTGTGTGACAGTTGTCACTGCTCGGTACAACACTCTCATTACTATATGTTACACCATGAAGTAAACAGTCACCTTCACCAGGTATCCTGCCAGGGGATGGAGTCGTATTTAATTCTTCGTCTATTTCATTGTCAACAGGATTTATAGATGTAGTATCAACCAAATGGTCTTTGTCAGGCGTTGAGAGTTCAGTTATGATTTCAGGTTGCTTAGTTGTGGCACGTTCAAGCTCCATATTTTTATCACCTGATTCAGATGACAGGTCCAAAGTTGTTTGTGTAGTTTGTTCTTTTATTAAAACTTCGTTTTCTTGCTCTGGCATTTGGACCGTGGTAGTTTTAGCTTCTTGTTCTATTGGTGCTAAGGAACTTTCTGTCGTTAATGTATCTGGACTATCCGGAGCAGTAAGATCACTTGCTTTCATCGTAGAATCATTACTATCTGCTTGTGTAGTGCTGTCACCGAAATCATCACTTGCTATTTTATGACTAGGTTCCGTAGTGACATTGGAATCATCATCTGCAGTTATTTTACTGCTCGTTGACGATGGCGTATAATTGTCTACGATAGTTATTGTAGTAATAGGGACAGATTCAGTTACCACAGCAGCAGTTGTAGCTACAGATTCCTTAACAGAAGACTGTTCTTCGTATGTTTCTGTTATTTTTACATCAGCATATGATGCAGTAGTAGATACAGGTTGTTTAGTATCTAAGTTTTCATAATCTATTGTAGTTTTATCTTTTACAGATGATTCGAAGCTTTCATCATCTATATTTCCACTTGGGACTGTATTTTCTCCTTTATCTGGTTCTGTTGTTGCTTTATCAAGAGTTTCGATATCAGTTATAGGTATTTTCATCGTGGTTGAACTGAACAGATCAATATTTTCTTCGTTGTCAGTTCCAATAATAGGCGGGGAGGTTTCCTTATCTGGAATAAGCGTTTCTCCCTCATCAATAGGCTTGAATGGTTCTGGGTCTTCTCCGCTGCCTTCATTCTCCGGCTCGTATGTAGGGACTTCGGTAAATGGTTTGTCTGGTTCGCTTCTATATCCACTACCTTCAATAGTCCTTCTAGGCGGATTAACTGTAGTCAATTCTTCCAACGATTGCTGCGGAGCTGTGGTAAAATCGGGTTTCGTTTCTGTTGTTAACTCATCGCCTTCGCAAATATATGTGTCTGGACAGCATTGACCTTCACGAGGAGGTATTGAAGAGCAATTTTTCCCTTCATTCTCCATAGGCGTTCCGCACTCTTGAACTACACAAACAATGTCGCCCTTCATGCAGTAACAATGTTCGCAAGCTTTTTCCGTTTTGATAAGTGCCCCATCCGCAAATATTTTGTCATCGTGGACACAGTCCTGGGTCATCTGAGTGACAGGTGAGAGTGTCGTGGTCGTTAGCAAGAATCCGGGCGTGGGTCGCACTGTAGTGGTCATGTCATCCAAGAGAAGTATATCGTCTTCGGGGTGATCTGTAAACAAAAATAGTTTCTTTTATTTATACATATTTACATTACGGAGGTAATTTAAAAATATATATTATTTTATTTGTATATATATATATATATTGCAATGTTTATGTAAGTTATAAAGGAATGTAATAGAACTGGGAAACAATATGAAAACCAACTATGGAATGGTTTTATATCAAAGGATGACCAAAAATCTTACCACAAGAGTAACGAACTGGGCAGCAGACTTCTTTATGATAGATAGGCGTACAACCATCTACGTGAAGTGTACATTCTTGCATAACACATGTCGTCATATTTCGTATACAATAGCAATGTTCGCATGGTTTGTTTGGGGTAGATGGTACTTTGGAGCCTTCTGAGAAGTATTTCCCGTTAATGCTGCAGCCGTATCTGTCCAATTTACCAATTCCGGTGTCTCCGAATTCAGCCGGCGATGTTGTCGACGTCGAGGTAAGTAGATCAACTGGAACTAAAAACCATAACACGTTAAACTTACGGATGATTCAGTTTCACTATCATCATCAGTATTATCATCATCATCGTCATTACCAGCCTATACTAGTTCACTACTGGACATTAGTCCTTTCCCATTTTACGCCACAGAGTACGAGCGGTTTTACTATAAAAGCTTCTAATTAAAATATGAACGCACCATCGGGACATGTGACAATGGGGCAGCACTGATCAGCACGCTTCTCGACCGAGCAGTCTTGTCCGATGGGCTTGGTGAACGGGCAGACTCTCAGGTAGCACATCAGCATTCGATTGTGACAGGTGCAATTAAGGCAGGGCTCGTTAGTCATGATGCGGTCGCCTTCACCATAGTGCTGGAAGTTGTAGTAACATCCTTCTGATGCTCCTGAAAATAAAGTTACATAATGTTAGTTATTTTAAGTAATGTTATTTCATCCGAGTATTCTCCCATTTTCACTTTAGTGAATTTACTAAGGGACCTTACGGTGTGCATAGCCTGACAGTTACCAATTTCCCCAGCATATTATTTAAATAAATACTGTTTTGGAGTACAACATGAAGCCCTTTTAAAAAGGTTTTATTTGAGATTTTGATAAAACTTACCATCGTATAAGTCAAGTGCTGTCTGGTTGCTGGCTGTAGGTGCTGCAAAAGTTTAAAAATAAAATAAATATCCATATCCTTACTAATATTAAAAATGCAAAAGTGTGTTTGTTTGTTCTGTTTTCGCGTTTTAACGCCTCAATCGATCGACGTGAAATTTGTTTAACCAAGTTTTTAGCCCTGACATGGATTAGGGAGAGTACCTACTCTTCACCCCGGAAAATTGGATACTTGCAGATTTAATAACCGACTTGTATGCAATATGAGGTGTCGAATGATGTTTAAAACGTAACTTATTCAAATTCCATTACTTTGTGCTTACTGCTCCATACACACACGGTAGTGTGTTTATGTATGAATTTGTAATTACAGTCAAGGAATTAAATTTGGCACCCACCTTAATTCCAAAGTCAATCTGACATTGTGCAGCAATAAAGTTGAGTTTCCTATAAATTACAAATGACTTGGCATCTCTAATGACAATCACATCATCAAGCAGATTTTCTTTGGAATGGGTAGCAAATTAAATTCCGTGACCGTACCTATTTTGTATTTCTATTGTATTGCAAACAAACAAATTGACAGCTTTTTTAAACGTGTGTTATCACTGTTATCAGTCTATGATAGGATGAAATGTGTATGTTTATCCTTGAAACTCGAAACTACAAAAGCCCAAGGGTTTGACGTAGTTTAAAATAAACTCAGGAGCAAAAAAAACGGGTCAGAGTGCGTTTTTCATACTAAAGAGGCTATTTCGAAGCCATTGTTCCTTGCCAGGGAATGCTTTTAGTGAATTCTGATGATGAATACCCCGAGCATTGATACAGGACTTCCAGAGTGCCTAGGATACCCAACTGATTGAATCTGCGGTTAACGCCGGAATTGTGCATGTTCAGAAAAACATCTAAAATGGCAATATAATGTAAGGAAATGCAAATGCTGACCCAAACTCTCTCGCTGTGGTGTTAACTGATTGTGCGATCAGTTAGGTATCTTAAGAACTTTTGACCTCCTCTATTGAACCTCGGAGTATCCACCATTAAACCTCACACGAAACAACTCCTGGTGAGGAACCAAGGCTTCGAAATAGTCTCGTTTGTATGAAAAACGCACTCTGACCCAGTATTTTTGCTCCTGAGTGTATATAAAGCTTTTTGTAAGGTTTATTCAATTGTTGAAACTATAAGGATACTTGGCTTTATTAAAGCTTAGTTTAACTTTTCATAGTGTCACGCTGTAAAAGTTCCGAAACCTGATGGCTAATTATGCAGCTTGTTTGTGTGAATATTTTGTTGCACTTGAGATTCCTTATCAACTCACGCGTCGCCGGCTGATGTGTGACGAATGCGGTGCGCGAGCCATAGAAGAGTTAATAAGGTAACGTCCTTCATACCATGATAGATCGAATTTCAGAGTTACGTTGAAGTAACCGAAAATGAACTCTAATAGTTATGGCCTTCTGTCTGTCCGTGTTATCATGGAGTCGTTTTATCCAGGGGCTACCAATTTGTTAAAATATTTCAAAACAATTGATAACCTGAATTTTATGAAAAGGTGTTTCGATAAAAGTCTTGTTTATTGTTTACCTATACATGTTAGTTTTAAAAGCAAAGGTACGTTTTTGATATTTATTGAGAAAAAACAAATAATACCTATTAATAACATACGGTACCTACATTTTATCTAATGACCAGCCGCGGTCACGGGAGGATTGGTGTCAGTGACGAGTGAGTAAAAAAAACTACCCTCTCCATCGAAATAAGATGTTGATTTTTCCATGACCACTGCTGTTGCAACCTAACAAACAAAGTACTTATCATGTTTAAAATTGCAGTTATTTGATAAATATGGTTTAATTGTAGGGCTGTTGGCGCAGGTGCGTTTGCGGCGGTTTTATGGTATTGAGCTCGTCACAGTTGGTCTGAGCATTAGCTGCAAATAGCTCGAAACGAATCAGTCATCGTCTCAAGTCGTTTTACATATCCGTTTCACTGCATATGTATAATGTCACTCAGTCGACGCGACAAAGCCGCAATTAAAGTAACGGAGGGCGTCGTTAACATCTAAACTGCGGGTTTAATGCTGAGCCGGCGAACTAATAACCATCACTCATAATGCCGGGAGAAACAGGTAAGTAATCGATTGACTAAAATTGAGCTACTAAACGCATAAAGGTACCGTTCTTTCATTGCAGCTCAAGAGTGGCACGCCCTGGTTATCAGGCATACGTAGCGGTCGAACGACTTGCACAATTATTGCCTGTAATTCATACCTCCTTCCTTATAACTCATATCATACTGACGCGCTAGCGAGAGTTATAGTAATAATAATTAATGTTTAAACATATTCATAAATGTAAATGACAATTTATAAACAACCTTTACTTTGGACAATTTGTTTTAGTAGTAAAGTAGAGAAGAAGCATTAAGAAAGGATTAAATTAATGGAAGGGGAATGGTTAGAATAAAATTGTACACGTACCTATGAAAGCTTCCAATATTTGAAAATAGTGCCTAGTTTGGATATATGCCTAGTTTAGTGCGACGAGATCAGAAGTCAAGATTATAATTTAATTTGCACAAGCAATGCATTTATTTGTAGAAATAGCAAGACGTTACTTTAATCGATCTCACGGCTTATAATTGCGAGTCCGCACTCGGCCGCAGCTTATCAGCCGAGTGGTCGGGTGCGAGAGGCTCTCTGCTCACTGTATAAGGCGGGCGCAGGCTGCCCCTGCGCAGACCGTCCACCTAACGGTCTCCCACCTGGAATGTCGTCAGCATCCAGTTTTTGTGAATGTGACCCGTGGCCCTATCACAGCATCAGCTTGATGCCACGAAACTATATATAGTCATTTCAATCCATGAAGTCGCGCCCTACTACTTACATAATTTTACGTAGGTTCCTAATTCCTATATTCACGCATAATGCTACGTCAATTTGAGAGCCGGGGCGCTCCTTCGTGGATTAAAACACGATTTAATAATTAGGACAGCTAAACGGAAATCGAGACCCATCTTGTTTACTCACATCTGTCGACATTTCTTTTCAAAATTGCATTAACCTAATAATCTGGTAAGTTTTATGGTTTGTCGTTGAAGTAAAACCTGACTCCATTATTCGATAAACCAAGTTTATTTATTTGATGTATATGTTTCGCAACAACCGCAACAAAAATTACACCTACTGAATCAAAGAAAGACTACACAATTACCTTAGGCTCAAGAGTATATTTTTCAGACTACTTTGATATCGCTTGAGATGTCAAAGTGATCTGAAAAATAAACTCTACTGTTATATTCTTCGATCAGATTTCAAGTAATAACTGTGGTGCATTGTCTTCACTGAAGTCATTAAGTTAGTGTTTCGGATGGAAATATAAATGGCAGCGAGTGCTAACAAGAGAGTTGCCGGCAAGCGCCGCAGTGCTCGTGACGTAGCCCCTCGTCTAGGACCCCATACTAATGAGCTGATTGTACGTCCCCGTGAGCGAGTGAGACGCGATGGTATAAAAGGCTCTGCACGATCAAAAAACTGCTTAATGCGAAATCGTGCGCTTAGGAACAAGGCCCGACTCAATCGAAATCGGGAGCCGGCTTGAATTTAAAATTTGCACTACATTAATATGGATTGTCGTTTCAATGAATGAATGTCGCCGTGACCGCCATGCGTGATGAAGTTCACACGGTGGACCTTAACATTGTAGGCCGCATTTAAATATACTTCCTATATGGCATAAATTGAATGTGAATTCTTTGAAATAACCGTGCTGCGGGTACTAAATCTGCGCGAGTGCAGACTAAAATAGCATCATCTAACATGCGCCGCGAGACGGAGGCGCGCAGGCGCAGGCTGACGTACAGTTAGGCGCAGAAGCGGACACCCGCCGCCGCCGCCACCTCGATAAGCCTGAGTAATGGGCCTATCAAAAGTCTCATGCCGATTACTTATGAAAAAATCCCGCTGCAAATATTATTGTTATTTAAATAGACCGTTACTAGAACAAACATAAATAAATTTACTATCTGGCATTAAAGTTATATAACACGGCACTAGAAGTTCGACGCCGCGGGAACCAGTCCAAAAATGTAATAAAAACAAATTTACAACTTTTGTTGTAACGGAGAAGCGGTTTATCTGCGAATTGAGAGATTATACGATCTGCAGAATCAGTAGAGGAAGTCGCTCGTTAGTGGCTCACACCAACTAATTACCCAAGGCCGGAAGCCTGATTTAAAAGTTATAGTAGCGTTTTTTTTTAAAATTATTTTATATCAAAAGACAAAACAGTATCCGTCCGACACTATAAACTTTTACATTAATAAGGGCTTTAGAAAAATAATGTATTTTGAGATTTAGAAAATAAAGGCACACCTCAAATAATACGTCGAAAATGTACGTTTCGTAGCACGACGCCTACGCCTCCTCACCTTAGCATTCGTTCTACATGAGCCACGCCGGACATCATGGTCAATGGGTCAGCAGTAAAACGGTCACTTTTAAACGGCTTATAAAGATTTAGCTGTGGAATACGACAGAAACAATAATGCACTGTTATGACTGCATTAGCATATTATTCCTAAACCACCTGTCAACCGGTATATCGCGGTCCGCGTCTAGTATGGAGAATAATCCGAGCCCTATACATTATTCATTAATGGGTGTCGTTCCGATAAACCGGGATTTGCAATTCACAGTCCATTCTTTTAGTAAGTAATAAATATTTGTCTATAGAAATATTTCCAATGAATTGAATAAATAAGCACATATCGTAGTGTTCGTAGGTAGTTAAAAATTCTATCAACATTTAGTTCTGGAACTCGTCTGTAGGTAATAATTCAGTAGGTACTAGAATAATTAAACAGCGCAGACGGTATAATGGCATTCTAATGTTCATTTATAACTTTCACAGTAAATTCGGCATTCGGCGTAAGGTATTCAGAACAAAGAGCATCCCAGCTTGACTTAATTTTGTTTCATAAATGCATGCTTACATTTGAACACAGATGGCGTTCAAGTTCGAGAGCGTATAGTTGGTGTCATTGTCTGAAACGCATTTATTTGTGAAGTGCGATATGTGTGGTGTGGTGTGGTGGTGTGGTGGTGTGTGGGGCGCGTGAGCGTGACTCACCCGCCGCCGAGCTCGCGATGCATGCGGCTAGCGCGAGCAGCGCCCCCGCCGCGCACCGCCGATCCATCTGCCGCCTGCCTGCAACAATCACACAATCGAATCAATTACCCTGCCTCACCACTCCACTTCGCGCCACTCCCGGAGTCCCGGCTCTCTCAAGGACAGTGGGGATCGCATACACCGGTAATGGGCACGTCCTCGCCTCGCGACAATATTCGGCAAATTGCCTTTTAGCACCGAGAGGAGTCCTCTATTTTACTGAATACAATTATTTCTGCAAAAAGCAGGTTTGTGTCTGTTGACTATGCCTATCGTCAATCTCGATGGAAAAAACATATTTTAATTCAAAACAAAACAAATGAAAATGTAATTTAATTAATGTCATACACATTTAAAATAATCCAATGGATTTATGTATTTTTTAGCAAGTCGGCTAGTAATTTAAAGCAGGTACTTTTTATGCCACAAATACCCGCGTAGAAGCTAAGAACCTACTTGTGTATTAAAAGTACTCGGGAGAGCGAAATTTCAAAGTGACTACTTTAAGTGATCGATTTCTTGGCCCGAAAAACCCCGATTTCGCAATAGATACAAATGTTGCCCGTTTGATAGTAGGATAGAACAGGATAATACTTAGGTATGTAAAGATAATATAAAGTAAAGATAGTGATTGCCATCCTCTCGATTGTTCAAAATGTACCTAAGTGAATAAAAGGTAATTTGGTGCTTATTATTTAGACCATCAGCGACTTTTTATAAGTTGATTTTTGAGAAAAAAAACTGCTGTGACGTACAGATAGACAGATACCGAAGTCTCACCGTAAGAGTTCCTTTCTTACCATTTTGGTACGCGGAACGATAAAATGGAGTAGAATACCATAGACAAATAGTTTTTGGTAGCTTATTTATAATGGGCAGCATGCAAGCTAGTTTACAATTTTGTTTTGTGTGTTCGTGAAGTTTTTACAATACTAAATATTAGCTATCCACAAAATATCTATGTCGGGTGCAGTATCGGTAGCCGGGAACAGGGGTCGCGCGGGACGCAACCTCGCGCGGGCCGTGATGCGACCGGCCACATTCACCAAACCTATCTAGCATTTTCACCGAATCACACACAAATGGAGCTTTGATAAAAAAAGATAAAAGATAAAAGAAATTTATTCAATAAGTATACCGTACGGGCACTTTTACATGTCTAGAATCTACCAGCGCTTCCCAAGCGGAGACCACTGCTGAGAAGAAACGCCGCAAGAAACTCAGCAGTTAGTATTTTTTTAAACATGTTTCATATTACAATGGTACTACTTAGTCTAGCATTATATAACGCTATAAATATTAAATTAAATATAATATCAAATAACATGCGTAGTTCAGCAGGAAACCATGCCAAAAATCTCACGACAGAGACAAAGAGAGAAAAAGAAAAAAGAAAAAGAAACTTCTACTTATGTGTACATAAGATGTGTCAAGACGACCACATAGAAGTTTCGATATGTTTTCCTGCATCAACGGTGTCCCCTAGATAAGACAAAGCAGGATAAAGCTTTTGCGTTGGCGCAAATTATTCTTCACTAAGTTTCGGGTTTGGGCCATGCATTTTTGTCTGTTATATAGTCCTCGACCCTATAATACGCTTTAGACATTAACAACCTTTTCAACTACCTAATCTTTAAGTGCTCGAAAGGGTGACTTTAAAACTACGTCAGGTAATTTATTATAGAAATGAATGCATTGACCAACAAATGATTTATATACTTTACGGACTTTGAATTTATAAACGATACGTAAGCGTTGTAAATTAATTTGACGAGGTAAGGAACATCTGCCTTCATTTTTAGTTACACCCTGACACTACATAGTGGTCACCTACGAGTGGCGAGTTAAAGTAAAAAAGTTTATCTTGAAGCTGTATGCCGAACACCACGCGCAAGATCCCGCACAACGTTTAGCTACCTTGTAGCACACGAGCCGGACGGCGCGGGCGGCACGGGCGCGGAACGCGGAAACGTGGGTTCGAAGCAAAAATCTAGGTAAGGTTTAGTTCTGTTCTGAGTGAATGCGAAGTTTAACTATCCATTCACAGCAGGCGTGCCGGACAACGGCGAACAATGTCGTTCGACAGAATTCAATGAATTACAGCTCATACCTGTCAACTGCGGGTAAAGTAGGTACTGCTGCGAACACCTACGTATTTTTCTCGTATGGTTGTCCTCGAATCAGAAAGTTCGTCGACAAGTTAGCTATTTATAGTAGGATGTGAAACAGAAAGTATATTAATTATGAAAATTACGAGTAAATTGGTTCACCCTCTTCCCGCTTTATGAGTTCATAACAGCCTAACATGCAGGTAATAAACGAGCTGTCTCGGCCGATCGCTAAGCTGATTATAATTCTGCATGTTATCTTCCTAAGCGATTCAATTGAAACATGTGATTCATGTTCAAACCATAAATAAGCGTAATCATTAACGCATCCGGGTTTCTCGTTTGAAAGAAAACGTGTTAACTGAAAGAGTTTCAAGCTCTCGTGGGCAACGATCGTAACTCCGGCTTATTCGCGAGCGGGCGAGCGTTACCGTGGGAACCGCCGCCGCCCGCACACACACTCCTGCACCTATGCGCCTGTATTTATGTCTACTTACTTAACTGTACTTGACCATCATGTGCGGAATAACATCTCGCTTGGTACTGAAATCAGCCGTATCACTAACTTGCTCTTAAGAGCATTGTCAAACCTCTAGCCGTCGCAAGCTCCTAATTACGGTCTCGCGGTGTTTCTCCGAGTGCAAGCTGCACCCCCGGTTCGGGGGCCAGCAAGTGAGCCATATTTCGCGTCAACTTCCCTCTGCCGGTGCTTAAAAGGAATGTTTTCGTATCTTTCTTATAATTACCAGCTTGGTTCTTACATTTGACACAAACCTAATTCTGCATTCATTGAAGAGTAACTCCAAACGCCGATGGTTAAAATACTAATAAGATCGAATATATTTCCGGTGTAGATGTATTTGAAATACACATAATAATGTTTATCCGCAGTGCGAATATACCTCATTGAACGTTTCCTCGCCACGCCGAATGCTAAACCACAGCGCGCGGTAAACGCCACACACAAAGTCGCTCCCGCTTCTGATCATTTTAAGCTAACCTTATTATATTCCCATAAATATATGTACGCACAGCCGGCAGCAGGGGTCCTCCGCGCTCCGTCTAGACGCTCTCGGCGCGCCTCGGGCGGGAGGGCGAGGGTAGATATTCGCCACTATTTGCTTTACTAAGGCACCACGTGTTCCGGACGTGAAGAGCTATTCACGTCACGTGTTTACGTTGGTTTCCAGCTATCTTTTTCTTCGCGCGATTGTGTGTGTACGCGAAGAAATTTTCCCTTATACTACTTGCTCTTAGTACGATGACATTTTTCATTGCGACGTTCTTAATAGATAATTACTCTATAGTAAAAAAAGTTAGCGAATAAGCCCGAACCTATGATAAATTTTGAGTTAAGACAATGTAGCCATTGCATTCCAATACTCGTAACTAAATATAAGGCATTACCTACCCAAGTCGCACATGATTCTCTTTAAGAGCTCACGTTTAGTTCACAGGTGAACTTAGGTAAAGCATTTGTATACTTTTATTTTAGTTCACCCGTGATGCAGCGTTTTAGGAGATTGAATATATTATGGCAATAGCTGTTTAATATCAGATAACATAAATTTAATATAAGACCACACGTGCAAATCAATGAAGCTAAAAGCTGTTACGATTACCGCTTCTAGAGCGTTATACTGCTAATTGCTGTTTGTAAGTAAATTTATGTAAATTCTTTATTATACAAGAAAATAACGGACAATAAAATAGACAGAAACACAGTATTTTTTATTTTAGGATAGAATGTGTATTTATTTCACTGTAAACATACATTACCATTTGCAAAAACAGTTAGTACTTACCCGTCGAAATACAGGTAATTACCGCACTTATCCAAAATCCACAATATGTACAATAAATCCACATGACAATAGCTATCACAGTATGCACTTTTATAACCGTAGTGAGAGAATTATAAATAAATATAATAGAGACGCAACATACTGCTGATCAGTCGACTTATACAGCATGTAGAGTACATGTGAACCATTAGATATCTTTTATAGAGCCTTGTGTGCGACTCGGTATAATTATGAAATTATTTATTTAATTAATTCCCAGTAGTATACGTTTGGTATTAGAAATTTAACAACAGTCCGGGCAATATTCCGTCTTCGAGCAGGTCCAAGTACTCGTAAGTAATAAGAAATAGAAATGACAAAACCTTAGTTTACCTCCGTAAAAGTGTTTTGATTGCCGCGTCGACCGCCGCGCTCCGGTTCTTTCAATGTACACAATAGAAGCCCACTTCCCAAGCTTAATTTGGCATACCGTTTACTCCAGCGGTGGTTGGGTCGGAAACCAACAGTTAATCCGATTAAATAAACTCAAATTTGAGAAGCATGGAGATGAAACCACAAATATGTGTGGCGTTCTTAATTGGTTTTGCGAGCAGTAACTGTCACGTGGATGGGTGCCTCTCTGTTATTGATCACGACTATCTACGGCGTGCGAGCGGAGTGCTACGACGCGCTACGCACGCACTTTGCTTCTCTATTTGTACCGCCGATTCTTTGGAAGCGCGAGAAAAACAACGTTTTTGTTTCCTGGAGGCTACGAGTTAATAATAAATTCGTGTTGTAATTTACTTGAAACATTATCATTATAAGGCGTGTAGCGAGTGAAGTGATCCGATCGGATGGGCGTCGGGAATTGGGCGAACGGCGGCCGCCGGCTGCTGCCGCGTGCCCGAGACGTTGCCCAACACATAATTTCTGAACGCTGCAACCACAGCGAGCATTGACACCGATTTCTTGAATATACATAGTAGGCAATGGCTCGCAGATCACACATTCAGTATGCCTATATATTTTTGCGATTTAGGATATTTGTGCAATGAAAGCGAGTATTTTGTTCGGTATATGTACTTAAGTATTTCTTCGTCTGTATTATATATTTATCATTGTCTGGAATCCATAGTGCAAACAAGCCTAGAGCTTAGTTTGGGACTAGGTCAATTTGTGCATAAATAATGGTCACTCATTTTGTTTGGATTCTTAACCCGGCTGTATTGGGCGGGGAGGTGCGACGGCGGCGGAGCAGCGTGCGTGGGGAGCTGCAGTTACCGCGGCGCGGCGCGGCGCGGTTCGGCGCGACCGGGGTCACCGCCGGCCGGCTCGCGAATGCTTCACGCGCGCGGAAACTTTTATGTTCTTTAATGTCGGCCCGACGAGATCCTGATAACGATGGACAGCTTGTTTCTTTATCTATCTCGATCTTAATTGTATGACCAGTAGGAAAGAACGAGTGAGTTTGATTAATAAATGCACGCGTGACTCGAGCTTCGAGCCGAAGCTCGTCTCTGCGTCCCGCGGAATGATGCGCGCGCGCCGGGGCGCAATGCGCTCACGTACGCGTGTCGCGATTATCGACCGTCGTAAATTACAAGCGATTAGCATATAAGTCGTGGACATGGCGACGGCGAGTCGTTATTAGTTTCGGCTACATGCGACATCGCATCATTATTAGGCGATAATTGACATCGAAGTGTAGCGGTCGATTAACGGCAGACGGGCGCAATTGTGTACATACTAAGTGGAGGAAGCATGTCGCATGCCAGCAGAGTACCCAGATGTGTGTCGAATCATTACACTGGTTTAAATACATATCATTTGAAAATTAGTCCATTATGCTGCCATATGTTGCGTAAATTCTTTTACGAAAACAAAAGCAATCTTCTTGGAATAAATGTAAACATTTATTTGGCAGCATGAAATCGCTTTAATCGAAAGCTGACTACAGATTATACATTCGGGTGGAAGTAACTCGACGTGGCGGGCCTCCGTCCCTTTGGGAAATCGGTAGGAACATGGCAAATATTAGTTACCTCCATGAGATATCTACTCACGGTTCGTTGACCCGTTCAAATTTTGTGTCAGAGGATTAAAGTGAAAGCTATCTAGACTGTAACATCACACATAACAGTGCTTGGGTTTTTTGACTACAATTTTGCATACGTTATCGCGACACGCATCTGCAATTATGAGACATGCGTCTACCTTCTCGCCTGACCCGTTGCAGACAGTCTGGGTCAGGCGAGAAGGTAGACGCGTGTCTCATCTGATCATCTCACTTTAAAACTGTTCAATGAACAAAATACATTAGTATATATAGTATTGCGTAATACAATATTAAGAAAAACAATTATAGTTTCTTTCACACTACCTGCAGAATATATCAATATTCATTGTTATTAGCAAAGAGTAATTATTATTTGAGAGTGAGAGATCTGCGAAGTTCCTGATTTTCGACGTGAGCTTATATCCAAAGTCTTATTATAAAATAACCTTTAGCTGTTTTATAACAACGGTGCTGATATTTATCAGTAGGTACGATGTAGACCAACGCTTTAGTTACACATGCATTGGGTCTTTCGGCTAAGAAGAGCGAGATAGGCAGCAGCGGTCGGCGATATCGGATCGCGCGCCCGCACGCACGAAGCCGACACGTTGTCCGAATAATTTAGGTAAATCCGCTCTAGACGCACCGATGCCGTTAAGCGCGTTAGCATTCCATGCAACAAACACGCCAAATTATCTTATTTCCACAATATCTCGTGTTTTCGATGTAACTATACGAAATAGCGGTTAGCGCGCGTATTAATTGAATGGATGTAGAATTGTTAAAAGCTCCAAGCGTGTTGGAGTGACGGCGCGCCCCGACCCACCGTTAGGGCGCGGGCCGCGACGTGCAGCCCGGCGCAGGCGCTGGTTGTTGCTAAGCATACGTTGAATTCGCGATTGTGCGCTCGGCCGCGGCGCTCACACGATGAGCGTTGCCCCCGGCGCATACCTCCACCTACCGCGCCCTGCTGGGATCTAGGTGACGCCGAGCACGATCCCGCTCAACACTAATCCATCACACGTCTAGCCTAGGTTTAGACTAGACTACGAACTCGGTTTCACAAAACCCGTAACAAGAGATGTAACTCAAAAGTAGAAAAAACAACATCCAATTAGTTCCCACCCCAAAATCTGTTCAATGCGGTTATCAATTGAAAAATTAATGCTCAGTGTAAATACGCTGTGGAATCGATTTGTCAGTAATGGTCTTCGAGTAAGTGATCTGCTGTCGACAAGAGCGGATCTTAAATAAGTATCCGCTCACCCCTCGGCGCGCCCCTAACTCGCTGCAGCGCCCTCGCGACCGCACTTCACGGCGACATCACATAGGTACACATAGCAAATTCCAACATACAAATTTATGTTGATTGTAATCGCAAGTTTCAGTGGTGTCTACCACTACTCTGTCAGCGCTACTGCACTTGGGAGTATTGATTGAGTAACGATTAATCTTTAAGAACAGCTATATAGCACGAACGAAGATTCCCGGTGCAGCGCGAACCGGAGTGTCCGGGCGAGCGGTAACCCCGCCGGCACTGCTATTAGGGCGACCGCTGACCCGTGCCACTTACGCGCCCCTCTCACGTACAGCTAAACCAACTACACATCGGGTACTAAATCGGTGACTTTTGAACTCTATTCCCTTGAGTACGAAATCTAATTAAGATTTAAAGCCCGTTTGATATGCTTTTGTGATGGTGAGAGGGCGTGCCCGTGTGAGTTGTGTTTTGTTGTGTTAACAGTTAGCCTTTACCAGGAAGTGAGGGCCTTCAGTGCGATGTCTATTGAGTTGCATTCGCAGGCATGCTCGAATGCTTCGTGTCGAACTGTGTTTACGAGCGTCTGGCCGATAGCTAACCGGCCGGCCCGTCATTACCGCCCATATCTCTATGTATGGAATGAATGGCAAGCTCTTACAAACGAACACTAGCCTAAGCTTTAAACAAGAAAGCGCAGGAATTTTCTCAGTAGAGTTTATTTGTCGGACCGAACGTTGCTTTACAATATAAAGTTTAATTAAGATCTTTTTGCGACTGTGGTGTATGTTTATAAGTCAGCTTTTAGAGTCCTTATCAAAATTTGCAGTTCTAAATAAATTCATTTATTTTTACTTTGCATGAGAGAACGTTATTAAACGTAAGTTTTCTTCGTTTTCTTAACTATGAGAAGAGAAATAACAATAGAGCCATGACTTGTTTCCGCAATATATACGCATTGTAGGGAACCGGTCACAATGAAATAAAAATTGTAGCATAACCATGAATATACATCACATTATAATAATACAAGGGAATTGTGGTCATCGCTTAGAAAATTATGCTATTCGTTTTAACTTAGAAATTGCTCCGAGATAGAAAAAATGTAACAAACAACAAAAAAGCCTGACGCTAAAAACAATAGCGAGGGTGCACGGTTGCTCCGGTGTCCTGCACCTGAATATATTCCACTCGCATATTTTTGCAATGGAGAAGCAGTAATTACTATCGCGTGATAGCTTAACGATGCACTTCACAACGCCTTCGGAATAAGTACCATAGGTTTATTGTTATTTAGGTATTATAAAGCATGGCTATAAAAACTGGCTTTTAATCTACTACTTAAAGCCATCTTCGCGAGTATTTATAGCTGCGTAGGGTAATAGCTTTTCTGTAATGAGGGCCGTAGACGCACTCGCCCCGACGCCTGCTGTAAACTTACGAGTTATGGATTTATTTTATGTTCAAGATAATTGCATTGCTTTATTAGTTAAGTAAACGTATTAGATTGTGCTTGACTTTTCTTTTTATATTATTGTAGTACGTGTACCTACTGCTAGCCTGAAAAATAAAGGGTCGTCCATTGTTGTTGAAACTAGCATGATTGCAACAATTTCAAGATAAAGTAGGCAATACTCTAATGGAGAAAGGGAACGCGAGAAGACAGAATAGTAAGCGCGAGCTTCGAATGGAGCGAGCTGCTTCCCCTTCAGCGAGGCTCGCGGGGTCAGCCTGTGCGTGCCACATCGACCCACATTTGAAGGATTACAAGTAGCTGTTGAGAAAATTTACCGCTAACTTTACCATATAAGCTGTATGGATATTAGGTCGCTTCGAGCAAAGCATGCTCTTGCGCCGACATCTGCGCAAATATTGATTTAGTAAGTCGGAACCACAATGGCGGCGGTCGGCCGCGCCCGCGCAGCCTAATGCTGCGGTTGCACGGGTCGCGACTCGCGGCCGTCCGTGCCGTATTAACGTCAGGTTTTCGTTAAGTTACTTGCCACCAAGATGATGATCAGGTCACGTTATATTAAATAAATGTTTGAAGAATGTCTTTCCCACGCGTGCTATGACCTCGAAGTATTACTAATGTATTAGTATTATTATTAAATTATATGTAAGTAGGTAGATATTTGAGTAATAATAACAAGATAAAAAGTAACAGGGTTTTTATAATAGACTATTTTCATCTTTCGGAGAAAGACAATCGTTATACCTTATGACAATAGAGTGTGAAACCAAAGCTTCTACAGAATAAATATGTACGAAACGGGTGGTGGAGCGACCGCGCCTACTAAATTAAGTTAGGTAAACATAATTGCCAGTTTTTACTTGGATCATTGTGATTTCTTAATTAACCGCCAACCACGTAAAGGATTTCTATTCAAAATAAATACACGACTCATCAATTGCCGATTAGTGAAGTGATATCGATAAAAAATATTGGCGCCTTCCGCGGTTCCGCTCCTTCCGCCTAATTACACGACGCCCCGCTGCCCGGGCAAAAACACCACGCGGGCACTCGTACACGCTGAGTACCTCACTCGCGCAATTGATTTGTTTCGTGTCTATTTATAAAAACTTCTTGAACTCAATGTCAAGTCCAGCTTATTTTCCAATAAACATAAAGAGAGACCCCGGCAGGAAATGAGCTTGTAAGTGTATTACTCGTCATTATGCAACATGCAATATTAAAGGTGGTTTTGTACCGTTACTTTGGCGATGCCGCCATTTTTAAGAAACCACTTACCGCATCGGAAAACATGTTTACCTGCCGTAGCAATAATATAATTCCCCGGTGATTTAACTCACAGCGAGGTCCAACGGGAAGGTTATCGCTTTTTTATTTCAACTTTTGAAACACATTCCCATCAAATCGAGAATTTGATTAGTTTATGAGAGCAAATACAATAAGCTGAACATCGATTTAGATCCACGCGCGAGATTGGCCGACGTCTTTATCGCGCATTCGTTGTGGCTGTCAGTCCTATTTGTCGGTTGCACCTACACCTCTTGCCGACTTACTTCGAACTAAATTGAGTATAGTGTGGTAACTTATACATCACTTTGTGATTTTTTTAACATCAGAAATCAAAATTAAAGCGCCGATGCAATAAATGAAAATCAATAACAGAGGACAATCTCACACAAATAGCCTGGACCCAAATTAAGCTCTGACTTCTACAACTGGGTACTTGGGTAGGTAGACAACGGCATACATACTTACATTGAAGCAAATACTTAAATACATGAAAAAATCCAACACTCAGAAACATACATATACTCGCATTCATCACATAAATATTTGCCCATACCGGGAATCAAACCCAGGACCACTAGCTTCGTAGGCAGAGTCACTGCTAACTAAAAGAGAGATTAAATAAGTTTCTCGAAAATGTGATCTATTTTCCTGGATAAAAAGTACTCATTGTCCGTGTCCTAGCTACAACTCATCATCATCATCATCATGTCCTCCATACCGTGTCCGGTAACGGCGAATCCTGCAATAGGTCTAGTCCGGGTGATGTGCTCTAATGTGGCTGGCAAAACCAAATTTTGCTTTGAAAGTGCGGTTACAGGGTGCACAAAAGAGCTGGCCGGCCGAGTTATAGGTGTAGTTATAGGAGGGTTTAGTTTGAGTCTTCCGTACATGGCGCTTTGCATCAAGGTCTTCAAGGCTAGTGATAGATGGGAGGAGCTTAGCTACAACTACTCCTGTACCAATTACCACGTTGGTCGGTTGAGGCGCTGAACCATAAAGAAGGAACAAATAAATTAACACACATTTGCCTCTAAGAAAGTTATCTAATCAAAATATAAATTATTCAGGATCCTCTACGTAGAACTAAAATTCAAGTTATTATTTAAAACTTAAATAAAAACTGAAGTTCACACAGAAAAAGAGTAAGGAAATGTTAAGGATTACATCACTCCTATAGTTATCTGCTTTAATGGCCATCAAGTATAGGTACCTATCTGTTTTTTCTTTACAATAAGAACAGCGATCGTGATTAGCTCCTACATCAAGATATTGAATGTATACATGCTTCCAAAAATTATAATTATTGTTATGAAAAAACGGCATCAAAAAATGCCCATATTATATTCATTCAAGGTGAAGATGTCGGCGCACGAGCGTCTAGAGCCTAATTCAGGGAAGCGCGACCAGGAAGTGCGCCAGCGCAGCCGCCGACGCGCTACACGCTCGCACCACATTACGTTGAACTACAACTGATAATTCCTGTGTCCCAAGTTGTTTCTCCTAACTCAGACATATTCTATCTTCTTACTTTCAATACTCCACTAGAATATTAAACGCTTGGCGAGCTTTTTCGCCAATTTATTGATTTTCGTGATACGTTTCCTTTGAACGCTCCTCGAGTGTGAATAATTCAGTAGAGACGGTTGACATATTACTTTCATCGCGTTTCTCCCCTATAAAGTGAAAAGAGAATGATAAACGTACCGACTCCGACTCTGGAGGCTTGCGAAGCGTTTTCTTTGATATTATGTCGGCGGCGCGATAAAATCGGTTTTATACCCATGACTAAAGAAAAAAGTATAAATTGCATCCAACATTTACGACCTTTCTAATAAAGTGTTTTCAATCATCAATATTTATTTAAAAGGCTTTAGTGAGTTATTTTCGGGATTTAGAAGACGAAGGCCGCGTCGGCGGCTGGTCGGAGGTGCAAGCGCCTAAGCCACCGTAGGACAATGACATCGTGCGTTCCGCACGATAAAACACAATCTGGACATTATGGAGAGCTGCCCGAGCCATTTTACTCGCGTAAAAACGGTTAGAAGCTTATAATTGCGTCATTAAGAGCTTTATGCTTGTTTCGCGAACAGTGAACTGTTTCCCCAGACCATGACTTGCAATTTTTACGTAAACATTATACAGTTGGAAATGGAATTTCACGACAACCGTCGTGAATGCTAAAATATATCCAAATCGATTGTTTTTATTAGCACGATAAGAGGCTAAGGTTTAACATTGAAATGTGAGGAGACGTGCGCCACGTTCAAATCATTGCCTTATTTATGATCGACTACCTACCGTCTCGCTCGCGAGTCAGTCCGTTTCAAACTCATTTATCTAGTTTACTAAAACTATTAAAACTATAAAATTCGGCCATGATTAAAATGCCCGGTTATTAAGTATTGCCCAAATGTTGTTTTATGAAGTACCTGTCCAAATTTTGATCTAAATCCAATTGACCGTTTAAAAGAGTGATTAAGGGACAATCTAAAGATATTTACAAACTTTTACATTCATGATACTAGTAGTCCTAAGCAGGATAAGTATATGATAGATAAATTCTCAATTGCATACTAATTGAGTAATTACCAATATGTAGATAATGACTAAACGGGGTACCAAGTTGCATTCTAGGAATGCTAACAACGAAATAAATCTGTCAACACATACTCTGACGTCTTCAATATTAATGTGATCTCATCACAGCTTCTATCAATTCTATTAAGTATATAACTTAAAAGTATATTGTTCGATTTCTGCGTTATTTAATGTATTTAGAATGCACTTGTCCAGCCCCACTGTAGCCAGTTTTTCCCTTGTTTAGCAAACAGACTTGGATTATTGATTAGGATTCAATAAGTTATTTAGCATTTATACAATTAAATCGAATCAGAGGTTGTTGGGGAACAAATGTATAAAGGGGTATAGGTATATTTTGTAGTAAGGCGCTTCCCACGACGACGCCTCCCGCGGGGCGTCGGGGCTGCGCTTCGCCCGGCCGCAGCGCAGCCGACCCACAACGCAAACGTCGTATCGGTACAAATACTAATTGGTAAAAGACCTATTCAAACACGCCATGAGAATTTTTACTCGGTAAATGGTAAAGTGGACAAGTCTATTTGCCTTGTTACTTAGAGTGTGCGTGCCATGACCGTAGACTTCGTTCATTCAGCCTCTTTGACCCGGGTAGCAGTGTGTCGGACTCTCGGCTATACTAATGGTCACGCTCTTTCAGATCGCATTTTTGTATCTAGAAACATTAATGCTATTATTTATGTACGGGGTACGCATATTTTCAGGTTCATAAAAAAGACTAACTACTGCTACTTATCAGCTAATTAATATATAAATACAATTTATTGGATTTTTTGGCCAAAAATTTGTTTAAGGATGTAGTACAATTGTAGCTATTTTAATTTATTGTCATATTGTCTAATCATATTGTCATGTCTGTATATATTTAGTTTTCTTTAACCTTGCTGACGTCTCTGATGTGGTTGAGCCGGTTGCGTCGCTGCGCCCGACTTATGAACAAGCTCTGCTTCTTTTTCAAAATTATGACAAAATAGTACGGACAAAAATACCAAAAAGGATGGTATAATAAAAACTAAACTAAGTTAGGCTAGCAACTAAAGCGAAACGAATGTAGGTGAGCTCATTCCCACGTACGGGTACTAGCTGTTAGTGAGGTGTCGGTACCGAATAAGCAGGCCGATCCAATGGCCAGGGGTGATAACACATTAACGAGGTGAGATTCGGCACAGTGACGTCAGTACTTTCACGCCTTATACGATACTGATTGACATGAAAGGAGATAACTATTGTAATAAAAACGCAGACCGGCAAAAAACTCGAGCTAAATAACATCATAACCTACATTCCATTTGGCGGCACCGAAAGCGCCTAGCGAGGCTCGTTGTTGAATGTGAATTTTAAACGGACCTCGAGTAGGGCCATATTTGTGTGCTTCTCTTTATCGGTCATTGAGGCCTGCGTCACAGCTCTTATTTTGATATTGATATTCAGGTGGCGATCGTCGCGAGCCGTCCTGGTGCCCGCACTCACTACTCGCTACTCGCTACTCGGCTACACCAGGGACCAATAACCATCCTGCCGTAAAATAAATTCTTTTTCTTTGTTCCGCTAACCTGAGAGCGAATTTCTGTCGATTACTGCGGGGCCTAAATGTATTCCCACGGAGCGCAAAAAGTTACGACGAGCGAGTAAATATGGCAAATCAAACTTTCCCGGTTTGTTTGACGATTGAACATACAGCTACGTACGTTGTTACGTATTTACCTGCTATTAAATCTACCTAAAACATTTTGTGCATAACGCCATATTGAGAAAGTTGATGTTATTATACATTTTCCCTCATTTAGCGCAAACAGATATATTAAAATAAGAAGAAAACTTCAATGTCGTTGGCGCACTTTATTTGCTAAACGATGTACATTTGTACTTAAGTCTAGCCTTGGGTTATTATCAAAATGAAACAATGGAACCAAATTAAAATGTGTTTAACGCTTGTGACGTCATTCTTGCTTCTATAAATCGGTTAAGGTGAATGAGTAATCAAAATGGCTTCGTTTAAGTCACAAAAAATACATATTGCGTTCTTGGTAGGTATACGAATATAAAAACATGTCTCTAGTAAAATATGCTTTGATTTCAATATACGTGTAGTACCTACCTAATTTATAAAATCATTTGACACTTAAACATTATCAAACAGACTGTCACGAAATAAGGTGGCGGGAAGTTTTTAATTAAGTAGGCCACTCCGTTAAATTACCTTTTTTTTTTTACTAAATTGGTTTTGTTGATGGTTTTTTTAGTAGGCTTATTTATACAAAGATAAAATACAATGCTTGAGCATGCGACTGGATTCTTTCTTGTAATATTACTTTGAATAATCAATTCATGCGTGCGAATCAAATTTAAGTGACACTAGCGCCCCGCCCCCGCTTCGCTTCGAAAATCTCAATTTTCTGTAACACCCGTAGGTACATAAACCAGAATTTATTACGAATATTTGAAAACTTGTGTAACTACGATTGTCAAAACTGCATACGAAAATCCGTTGTGTGGTTGGAGTTACCGAATAAATACAGACAGACAGACAGACGCAGAGAGCGACCTTATATACTATGTAAAGAAATTTAAAGCAAAATAGATGCGACGACGAGCGAAAGTGATTCGCGGAAAAACGCTAGGAATTATACCTATATGTTCGAAATATTTGAATATGGATCACGAAATCGAGTAGGTTACTATTTCACATTGTTACTGTGTTTGAAAATAAGGATAAAACATTATTCGCATTATGATATAGTACCCAATTCTAGATATAGTTTGAATGCGACTTTATTCTTCTAGAACTTTCCACTAGAATTATCAAATTTCCCGGGATAAGATAAGTACTTTCTTGTGTTTTGAACCAGGACATCATGTGTTAAACTTTATTAGTCTTAGGTTGACATACATATGTACAGTTTATCATAAATACCTAAGTTAATTTCCATTTTTATGGATCTTTTAATGTAAGTATTTCGTATTTGCCCTTGGAGGGTCAAGAACAGGTAGGTGGCTGGTAGCCCCAATTTTTGTTGTTTGTTTTGAATTTATAATGCGACTCTTTACCAACACGTTATGTTCATATTTTATTTATGAGATATGAATCACTATAAAAGTTTAGATCATCAAGACCGTTTGTTGAAGGGTTCCAATACATCATGTAATGATCGTCACGAATCTTTGATCACATTATCACGAAATGCACGCTTTAATACTTACCTAATACGATGCGAAAATGTCATTGAATATAGGTACCATAGAATCAAAGTCACGTCACGATATTACGATATAGCAAGGGAAACAGAAACGGTTTCCGAGCTTTTTTGCGACATTCTTGTGGTCCGGTAACGGTGCCCGTTCCCAGCGCCCGCGCCGCGGCCACTCGCCGCGCGCGCAGCTGCGCTGCACTCTCTCGCCTCAATTTCGGACACAAAACCAGTACGAAAGATCGTTGTGTAAACCACTAATATCCAATCTCTACGAAGAAAACTTGTATTGATAATTATTTTATTGAAGTACCTGCGTTAGATTTACCACTAAGTAGCATTCAAGTTGGCCATTCCGTATGATTGTGGCTTTTAATTCTTTCATGACTATAAGCTCAGTGGAAGGCATGTGGGTAAATATTAAATGTGAATGGCGAGCCATGTGCTCGGAGTGCGCAGGTTGCGGGGTCAACGGCCGGTGCGCAGATTCAGTTCCCCATAAGTTGCCATTTTCCCAGGAAGCGGGCGACGGCGGCGGCGCGTGGCAGCGCGCCCGCTGCTCTGCGCGAGCGCATTCTGTCACGCCGGGACTCGCGCGCGCATATTGACGTGCTTTCATTAATGCGAAGTCAGCAGACCTTCTGTACGTTTTGAGGACAGTTCGTTTTATAGCTGTCGTTTATTATCATGCTATGTCCCAGCATGGCCGACTTGAATTAGCGAATGTAGGTATTGACTAATTACGATTGTAACCTTCCTCATGATGAGATTGCGAATTGTGAGGTTTTACTTAATGTTACGCTGACACTCTGCTCGGTTTGACATAACAAAAAAAATAGTTGTAGAGAGTTTAGAGCTTCAAGATGAGATGAGCTCAGGTGGTGTTCGCTGGTGGCATTTTTTACTGTGAACGTTGCAGTAAAGTAGAGCTATAATATGCTGTGACCAGTTTCTAATCGCAACACGAATGGGACGACTGTACAGAGGTAGTACTCAACTAGGCCCTATTATAGAACAAAGACGTAAAGTAATTACTTATTATTACTAACTATGCTGTTTTTTTCAGTCAAAGTAAGTAAAGTTACTTATTGTAACTTATTCGCGTAATAAATGATGCGTCATTAATTTACAACGAAATTGTCTGATGAGGAAAACTAAACTAAAGATATATTATTATGTGGGAATAGGTAGATTGAATCTCAATGTAATTAGAAGTATACTGAAATCGTGGGAAAAATCAACTCTTTCTTATTAATTTAACTTGATTTGTATGTGATTGACCCTGATATTTTTTTATTTATCTACATCCAAACATTCTGAAAGTACATAATATGCACCTGTTCAAATTTTCTATTACTAATATTATTTATTAGTAGACTGAAACTTACATGAACACTCACAAAGTATGACCATGTCCGTAATTGATTAGTGAAGTGTACCCAGGCTGCTAATTGCGCTGAAGGTGCAACTAAAAGGATGAAGGCAATTCTGTCATTCTCAGCAGCAAACCGTGAATCCGCGCCCCCGAAACAAAAGAATCGGAAGCTTCGGCACTTGGCGACCTTGCTGCTCTGCCCTCATCGATGCTCGATGCGGCAAATACCGATTTGTTTACACACGACTTTAATCAAATTGTAAAAAATAACGTTAGTCACGGTTTTGCACTTCCCTAAATCATTAAAATAATGAGTTGGAACCCGATGTTAAACGCTGTAAAGCTATCCGAAGCATCGCTGTATCTGCGCTGTAACGAGGCGCGATCTTTTTTTCTTCCTCCGAACAAGAATTTCAATTAAGTAATTTAAGCCGTCCAGTAGCAAAAAATGTACTATCGCTAAAATGTAGCGCCCCTACTTTATGTGGCTTACCCAGGTGTAACCCGTAAGATCTTGCTTTTATATTTTTACGCCCGCTAAACTCGGATGAAATTTCTCTGAAATTAATGTACCTACCTACCTACTAACTTGGGTTTATTAAACTCCGTAAGTGGATTCTCATATAACGGTTAAGGGAAATTATTTAATCTTTAAAAGTAGGTATTATTTACGTTATACATATTACATACTATAATATTAAGTATGTAAACTCTTTATTGCCCAAAATAAAAATAACCCACAAAAGTCCCAAAAGTAATAAAAGTCGTGGCAAAGACTGGAATAAAATAACTAAATAAAACCAGGAAATGCGCATAGACAATGAGCGAAGCCACCTAAGTACTACCAAACTACCTTAGTACCTACATTCGGACGGAATTCTGAAGATCGCGGTTACCAAGGTGGGTTGTGAGTGGCAGTGCTGGGTGTCGGAGTGCAGCGCGCGCCCGCGCCGGCGCCGGAACCTTCACCCTGCACTTGAACTCTCGCGCGGCCAACACTGCCCTGCGCACTCATCCGGATACATCGCGAACATTCGCAATCGACGTGCTTCCAATAATTGAAGGAAATCACAAAAACGACACACTAATGAAGCTACACTTCATGGCCATTATAAAGAATGAAATCTTTTTTAATTTCCTTTTGTTTGTTATTCAATTGGCATTTGCAAGTGCTTCGCTTTACGTATGGCATCAAACGAAGACGAGACTTATTGCTCCAATAACGATATAATTAATCAAAAATGGTTACATTCTAATCCTCGGATATGAATGCATTTAATATAGGCCCTTCTAACTAAACATATGAACCAATGTCAAAATATCTTCCTATTGCGCTAGAGGCAAATTATTGAGGACATCTTGTCAATTTGTGCACCGACGCCGGCTAACGAGCGTTACATGACAAACGTTTTTTAGGCCTGAAGGTCACCGGCAGTACCTTCACGAGACAAAAGTTCAGACACTTGCATCTTCTAATTACTTCCACTGTGACAAACAACGCGACACTCGACATGACAAACATAACGTATTTTTAAAGTGATCATTTAGTTTTTACCCGTCATCATCGCTACTAAAGATTTTGACAGTTTAAAAGTTTTACTGGCTAAGAAATAAACAATTTGCAAGTAATAACCAGCCAAAAAACCAATGGGGAAACCAATACAGCAGGATGGCATTTGATACACGTCGTAGCGTTAAATTACGGAGTGCTACGCTCTTATACCTATGCTTGCGTTGTGTTGGAGCTGGGTTCGTATTTGCAATCTGACTTAGGCACGCGTTTACCTTGACAATCAATGTTCTGGGTGGACAATCGCTTTTCAATAACAGTATTAATCCCAAATTATTTACTAGGTCTGTACATATCTACACAATCCGGCAATACCAAATTAACAGGTTGGGGGCGTTTTTATTAAAAAAAACTAAACATCTTTATCGCGCGTAATTGTTTTTTGGCATTTCATTTCTTTTTAAAGACTTTTATTTAAATACTAACACGAGACACCGAAAATAAGTTCTATTCATTTCAAACTTTATGAAAATGTAGAACGTACGTACCGGACTGGATATAATATTGAACATATAATCCTTCATTATGCATGTTTAGTGTCTTCATGATCTTTCAAATAACAAACATCAACTTAAATGTGTGTAAATTATTAGTTAATAATTATTAAAAAGAGAAAAAACCAGAAATGGTGATGACATTTCCATTTCACACTGAACATAAAATGCCTTTTTTTATAATAATAACTTTTGGCGTTTGTGAAGACATTTTCTGTCCGAGTTAAGTGTTTTGGTTAAGATAGATGAATTAATTCTTGTACTTTGTAAATTACAATGGTGAATGATTAGTGGTCGGCGGTGTGAAACATCGGATCCGCCACGCCGCTCGGCGGCGGCGCAAGCGGCGCGATCGGATACACTCACGCGAACCTATTCAAACTATTATTCTTTTTTGCCGATTCGCCGGACATCAATCAATAAACTATTGTTATTCTTAAAACTAGAATTTATAGCCGTAAAAGATTTTTACCGATTGTAAGCACCTAAACGTAATTTTAATTTTTAGGGTTATTTTATATTAAGTAAATGTCCTTAATTTTAATGCATTTTTCTATATGGACGCAAATTTTTAAAATATGTTTTGGTAAAATACATAAATCTTGTATTATTGATATTCACAGGGTTAATAATTAGTCTAACAGCATATTTTGTTCTATTCTCAGTAAAAAAAAACGAAAAAGGAGGCAGACGAGCAAGCGAGTTAAAATTATTTACAATTCCCGTTAAATTTTAGTAAAAACTTTTAAATTTTAGTAAATACATTAGATTTTTGTTGCGAGCGGATTTACCTACATAAGCAAAAAGTTACTCAAATACTAAACCACAAAATAATTAAAACGTCTTCAAAAAGAACGTAAGCGTCCTAAGGAAGAAACCATTTCATCACTTGTCAAATCCTAGTATAGCGAACTGAAATCATTATAGGCCAGTCTCCAGCCAGTAAATGATCATTAAATGAAAAAAAAAACGAAATAAACTATATAAACGGCTTAACTAACAAAATGAATACGTAAAAAGAATACAGTCGCATCCGACTGAATGGACGAGTTAAAGTAGTTCTCCGGAAAAGCTCGCCGGCCGGCTTGTGAGCGCTACCCGTTTACAGCCCGATTTCAGTAGGCTGTATATCCTGTATTTTCTTGCCACTTTCACTTACTAAAGCCAAATAAAATATTTTTAAATAAAATTAGCATGCTATGAAAATATTGTAAAAAGGTAATCTGTGTAAATATTTAAATGAATGAATGACTTACCTATAAATGTGAGTTAATGCGAGCGTTGAGACAGCGGGTTTGAGCGGAGTGTGTTTATGTCACTGTCCAGCTGGTGCGGGAGCGTGGTATCTGTGGCGCGGCCGGCCCGGCACTGACGCGGTGGGCGGAGCGGGCGCTCGGCGAGCCGCCGAGAGCGGCGGGAGCTGGAGGCTTCGCGGGAGCTTTCAGCGACACAAGACTCGACCCGCACGCACTGCACACTGCACTCGCCCTCTATACCGCGCGGTGCGATTCGCTTCTCAATCGTCTACTGTTCCGAGCGCCCGTCGAACGTTTGAACTCTTCGCAACGCCCGCTTTAGCGTATAAATATGAGGGCCGGTGGCGGGGCGCCGGACCGCGACGCATCACGAATCCACATTGGCATAAATTGAAGATGCAGCCGTTGTCCTCCCCATTGATTTTATAGCTTATCTATCTGTTACTGCCAATTAGCAAATCCTCGACTTCCGAACGATGTCACGACCGCCGCTGCACGTACGGCGCGTGTGTTATGCGCTTATAATTACAGCCAGTTCACACATCTATTATGTCATAGATGTAACGCTTTGTTGTTATTATAGCAGCGGCATCCGTCGTCTTCATTAATAGTATAACCATCCGCAAAGAAAAAAAATCGTCGATTATATCGATGGTCAATTTAAATAACACGCGTTTAATTTTACAAGAATCCAATTTATATTTTTATTGTAATAAAACATTGCTTTCAGAGGTGTCTTTGTAACCATTACTATTTCGTTGGTACATTCGAATTAATCCCAGATTTGCAGTAGGCTCTGTAGTACCCTCTTCTAGGTCCTACCTCCATTTGATTGCAACATAAACCGATATACCTAAATATCTTGTAGATTACCTTAATAGCTTTACTTAAATAAACTGCGAAAGTTAACGCGCGTGAGAGTAGCAGTCGATTTCGCGAACTCTTCTTGTTAACATTTTGAGAGATTAGTATCGCAATATTTAACGTTCAAGTTCAATTCTTTGTTAAATGGCTACTGTCCAGTGGGACAATTCTGCCAGTGTCAAGGTTGGAAGTTACACGTGATCTGTGAAAATGCTTTTCCAGGAACAGATGCTGATTCATCAGTTGGGGAATCTAAAAATAAAATAAATTATGTACATTAACTACAACTACATAATACTAAAACTAAAATGACAACTTACAACTTAATATTAAAATCGTTAATAAACTTGGCTAAAATATATACCTACAAATGAACTATTTACAAAAGTGAGGACATAACTAAAGCTAGCTGGGCGAAAGATGAAATCAGGAAGAAAGTTATACTTATAAAGAAACTGGAATTTTGGGACAATTGAAAAAAATGTGTTCTGGGGTTCCCTCCTCGAGACCACACTCGCACAGAAACGCAATAACGTTGCCTTAATAAACTATCTAACAGTGACAGCTATCGCTTTACTTTTCCTGCCATGTGACAGAAATAAACAGCGTATGTATCTGACAGGTAGTGTCGTCTGGAGATTGAAGGTCAGCCCCAAAAATAAAATAATCAGTAACTATAAAGTTCCTTAGAACTAAGAGTTTGCTTAATTTTTGTTGTCAAAATGAGAAAAAAGATAGTAACAGGGAGCAAAGACCCGGAAGCTGCTCTTTGCTTACTCGATGATAATATTGATAATACTTATTCTTTTTTGCCAATATTATATACCTATGCGAAAGGGCATTTTTTTGTTGCGCTTTTATGTTTCAACGCCTTAATCGATAATAATAGTTTCCTTTACTTTCGACTTGATATTGGTAAATAGGCCTTCCCCAAGGTTTTGCACGACGATCGGTCCGCTGCTGTTGTCATCCAGCGATTTCCCGCGACCTATATCAGATCCACCTAGTGGAAGGCCTGCCTCCCGGTTCGATCGCGCAAGGTGACACCCACCCAGCACAGGTCTTTCCATCACCCTTTGAGTGACCTTGAGCCTTCTTATGAAGCCCTTGTGAGCGACCATGTCTCAAATCCATACTATCCACATATTATAATATTTTAAATTTCATAGTCTGTTTGATGGTTTGTTTGTAACGCTTTCACAACTATGCCGGAACCAATTTAAAGAAATTTGGTACGGAGATATAGCTTGAACCCCGGGGAAGGAAAGAAATAAAGAAAGATAGAAAAATATATTCACTGTAACCAAATAATCACTTCTAACAAAGACATACGGTACTTTTTATATTTGAAAATGAGACAGTTCTCATGGGAATAGTCATTAAGTACTTCAACGAGGTGGGAGTTGCGGGCAACAGCGAGGCACAGTCGGTTACCGGATCGAGTGCCGGCAGAACACAGCTACCTACTGTAAGGACTAGGACGAAAAAATTAAGGCCTCCAGCGTTAACCGTGCAAAATTTATTGCTTAGCTTTTACGATAGCGTATTGGTAAGCAGGGGGTCTACCCAATACCGAAAAAATTGCCAAGTGGTCTACGAGATAAACAAGTTTAGGGACCTTTTTAACCAAACAATTTCTCCTCGCATGTGATATGCATGGTTTTAGTTCTCTAATAAGTTAATCGTGACAAAACTCGACATTGGCGAAATACATCCTGTATGTGGCCAGAAAATCATGGTTTGCCACCCCCGGCTCGGCAGTCTATCGTCGGGACCTTTTCGTTCCGTGACTCATATCATATAAAAAAATCAATTTACCATTATTACTCTCCATATTTGCTTAAATTTGAAGGATGAGTGTGGTCATATTTATTTAATTTACAGTTAATCATTGTCTTATGTCTATTTTGAGGTAGAAATCTCTATTTAACCTTGTATTTTTTAATGAAAAGCACTTTCGGTGAAGATACAATGTGACTGACTGATGCTTGTCATATACATTTTTTGTTTTCAAAAGAATATTTGTCATGAAAATGTAGTGATGTTTTGATTTATTTGATTTATTCATGCCTGGTTCCTATATTCAAGAAACGAATCGTTTTCCTTACGCCACGTTAAAATATGACACATTTTATACGTAGCAAATGTCATAACGCTACGGCCGGTAAGGAAAACGATTCGTTTCTTGAATTTAGGAACCGGGCATAATTAGATAAGAGAGGTTTTCGTCTCTGTCGCACCCAGCATATATATTATACGATGATGAATGATGATGAATATACTCGTACTCATATATTCAACATTTTTAATTTTCTTTTTTTTTTCCTTTTTTTTTCCAATTAGAGGTAACATTATTCACATCAGTCATCACTATTTCATCCTCTATCTAAAGACAAATTACAGTCAGGTATACTTGTTATTGTCATTGGCAGTCTGAATAGGAACAGAATTTACGACCTTACGTAATTCATTGTCCATTTAAAGCATCTATTTCTAGCCATACTTACCTAGCTTTCTCATATGAACAAAATGCAATGCTGGTACTTCTTCAAGTATTTTCAGGTATTTCTTTCATGACATGACAAGCTGCCAGGTTCGGCCTAGGCAGATCTCCTTTTTTAACAAGTCACTTATCGTCCTTTTTTCCAGAGTAACTGTGAGCGGCTGGTACTCGACCAGGTAGGGTTACCGGCGGTGCCATCCGAGTCGATGAGTACTTAGCTGGTCAGTAACATAAATCTTTGTTTCGTTATAAAACATTTGAGACATGTTTTATTACTTTTATCCAAATTATGTTTTACGATTCCTACTGAGATTGATATACACGTGCAAAATTAGGCGGCTCAATCGTAACGTTAAATGACGCAGTGATTAACGATACGATGATTTTACTATGTTTACATATTCAGAGATCCGATTATCGGTATTTTTATGACTGCTCTCACTAAGTACCGTAAAAGGATAAAAAAACCAGTCACATTAAATTTACTATGTACCTAAGCGAATAAAGGCAACTTGTAAGGCTGTAACATCGTAAAGAGATCGAAACCCACGACAACGTACAATTATAAATAAACAAATCAAAGTTCTTTAGATTTGAAAACAAACAAAACTGAAGAACCGTCAGGCCTCCATAATCCCAGGCCCAAAGAGGGATGTTGAGTTAAAGCCTTTGTGTATGTGTCATTAGCCAGTGCCGATTGGGGGAACCAATAAGTATAAATGCCTTTTTTGAAGCTTGTATTCAAGCGGTGGTTGTTATTCAAGTTTCATGAAAATCAGTCAAGACTTCCAAAAGGTGTTCATATGTTTGTGTTCAACAACTTACAAAAGGTAAGGTCAGTTATGTTTTAATTATATATCATATCGAGTCCCCGCGTGGTTTATATAGGTTTATTTTTAGGTTAATTACAGGTTAACCAATAAGGTTAAACTATACCAATTTAAGTTTTATGCGTCAGGCAGCTACAAACTATAATAAGGTTTGCAACGTACTTTCCCACATCCCTAATAATATTTATCTATTCCGATACTTCACAGCCTGATGTAAATTCGTGTGTCGAGTATTGTCCCAAGTGTCTCAATCGACGGGCACAGTTGCCTGTGCGCTGTTGTAGTAACTTGTAACTCGGCACGACGGCCGCTGTCCGGGAGCCCGCCGGACAAACAACCGAGCCTCGATAACAAGCGCCCCCGGGAATGCTCGGGCTGGAATACTAACTCTTGCTTCTATGGTCATAGGTAAAAGGGTAATAAAATTAGTCGCGACAGTGCTTTACCGTCCCGTTAAGGCATAAGTCTGGTCTTCATGGCCTCAGCGTCTTTGACCCGTCGCTAAAATGTACGCACGGTCACGGGTTTCAATCGAGCCGCAAGCGCGATTCAGAACAATATGATGTTTTTGGGCATTCGTACGATCATATAAGTTACCAGAGGCCGGAGAGGCCCTAAACAAGTTCCTTAAAGATATCGTAAAGGATTTTCGAAAACTGTCAAAGTGTATGGAACTGAACTAGAAGCTTGACGTGACAATCTGGCAGCTTACTTCAATTCTATATATTTTCGATAACGATAACGATCTCGCAATGCATCTTGTCTAGAGCCACACGACCGTCGGTAGGACCCCTGTTTAGCTTGTTATTTATGAATAATTTGAAATACTTACTAAGTATTATATTATACTTACTATATATAACTTTACAAAAACATGTTTTACAAATTACAAATAGGTAAATATTTGTGAAACCCTTAAAACATGGCACTGCCGTGCATTTTTGGTGAACGCCTTAACGGAAATCAATCGTTATACATATAAATCCATTATTGCAACTTATAATTGAATCTTTATCATCATAAAAAACAGCTCGTGTTTAAATAAAACAGTAGTTTTGATTTAATAGTATGATGTTTTACTATTGATATAATTATGATCTTAAATATTACTAAAACACCAACAACACCAATGACCAAAGCTTATTTTTTCTTTAATTTACCAAATTAAAGGAAAAGCTTAATTTATAAGTAATAATTGTTTATTACTTTAGACTATGAAAATGGTTTTCTTAGTTCTCTTAGTGTAACTAATGCAATAATAATAAAACGTACGATTATGCGTTCAGATAAGCGCTACGCAAATGCCGAGTCGTCTTTGCGACGCCACGGATGCATCCATCAAACGACAAGTCTACTTAAAACTATTAAATAAAATTATAGTCCAAATTTAATTAAAGTAAAACGGTGACTTTAATTGCCAAAGAATTATCATACTGGAGTTCAAATCGAGGCAGCATGTTAAAGTCATTTAAAGCGCCGTTACGCCGGGCTCCGGGCTCCGGAGAAATCGCCTGTTTTATTTTCCGGAAGGACATTGTATATTCATTAATTCTAATGTCTGACCGATTGGCGTACGCTTTATTATTACATTTAAATAACTGGTTCTAATATTAGCGTCACAGCGAATGTGCCATTAGGTAGGTACTAATAATAAGTGTCCACCAGACTATTGTGACAAGCTTAGATTAAGAAGCTTAGAATAAACTTACCCTCATGGTAAAATATAATATTGAGCATAATGAGATTAAAACATTAATTCAATGTTATTTTAGTTTAATCTAGTTTTAACTTTTTATGGAAACATGTGTACTAGTTCATACTTAATATATACTTAATTTCAAATCAGATGTACAAAGCTATGATTGAGAATGTTTTTTTAAATCAGTGTTACCCGGTATGATCGTCCCTGAAAGTTGTCACCACACACGTACACTAATATACAACAACTTCTTCTTAAGTTACGAAAAACTACGCCATCTTTTTCTATTCGCATGTACACTTAATGACTAACGTTGTACTTACTGAACAGTGTGATAAGAAACTCGGGAAAACTTATAGGGTAGAAGTACCGATTGTGGCCACTGTACTCTTTTTGGCCACTTACAAGTTTAAATGAGTATCAAAAATACTGTAAAATTAATATTCCTAAATGACTTTATGAAGTTCATACACAATATATATAATAATTGAGAACGGTTTTACCGATTATTATTATATATTATAACATTGAAAAAAAAATGTTTTTGTCATTTCATAATCCATTACATATGACTAAGAACTTAAGTACGAGGTGTAAAGCGAACTAAAAAGGTGTAAAGATGGCCAAGACCGGTACTTCTGCTCGACTTTGTGGCACTTTCATTAAAGAGTGTGAGGAGATCAGAATTTTCTCTTTCTCAAAGTTATACCTAAATGGTAAAAAACCGGCCAAGTGCGAGTCGGACTCGCGCACGTAGGGTTCCGTACCACTATACATCTAAATGAATGCTTTTCTTTATTCTTTATTATATTTGAGTTGATTGAATGAAAGGTAAAATGTGGTTTACGATTTATAACGTATTAAAAAAAACTAATTATTAGATCTCGTTCAAACCAATTTTCGGTGGAAGTTTGCATGGTAATGTACATCATATATTATTTTTACATTTATCATTCCCTTATTTTAGAAATTACGGGGAGGACGCACATTTTCCACTTTGGAAGCGTCTCTCGCGCAAACTATTCAGTTTAGAATAATTTTTTTATTAGAAACCTCAATATCATTTTTGAAGACCTATCCATAAATACCCCACACGTATGGGTATGATGAAAAAAAATAATTGAGTTTCAGTTCTAAGTATGGGGAACCCCAAAAGTTTTTTTTCTATTTTTGTATGAAAATCTTAATGCGGTTCACCGAATACATCTACTTACAAAGTTTCCATAGTATAGCTCTTATAGTTACGGAATAAAGTGGCTGTGACATACGGACGGACAGACGGACGGACGGACAGACATGACGAATCTATAAGGGTTCCGTTTTTTGCCATTTGGCTACGGAACCCTAAAAAGGAACCCTTATGGTGTGACTTCGGTGTCTGTCTGTATGTCACAGCAGTTTTTCTCTAAAACTATTGAAGCTATCACCTTGAAATTTGGTATAGTTATATAACTTGCTTGCCCTTGTTTTTAGGAAAAACAATAGTGTCGAGTAATTAGCTAAAATGGTTTGTTAAATCATTCTCCCGAACTCATTATTTCTTTGTATTAAATTTTCCGTTCGCATTTTTCCCCGAACGCGATATTACCTAATTTTATTTTTCACCATTCGATTTTATTACAGTCGCTTTTTTTGTTGTTCGACTTTTTTCCCAGTCGGTTTTTTTCCCGTTCGATTTCTATCTCAGTCGCACTTTTCCCAATTATTTATAAAATTCATTTCATTTTTTTCTACTAAAGACCAACTGTCTCCGGGCTAGCATGTTGTACAACTACGCCAAATTTCAATTTGATAGCATTTGTAGTTGCTGAGAAAACCTGCTGTAACATACAGAGACAAAAAAATTGTAAGATTGTATCTATTTTATTTTAGTCAATAAATTAAAAAAAGCAAGCAATTGAATTCCCATTGGATTAAAGATTATGTAAAAAATTGCCTTTATTGGAAAGATTATTTCAAAACTACTTAACCTTGCCATAATATCAATCAATATATTCAATGAAATTTCAGCAACATCGTAAAGTGACTTAGGAAAGACTGACATATTGCCCGCCTCCTCAGAGCATGACGCAATTATAAGGCTTCCCTATTTTACCATTCCGGTTGTGGAAACCCTAAAAATAACACTATGTTTGTCAGTAAAATAGCGGGTAGGTACTCTGCGCTCGCAGGTTTATGTCTCACGCAAAGTCCAGTAAAGAATAAATAATACCACAGTCATAGTTTTTGTGGTAATCAGGTATCAAGGACCAGGAGCTATAATCGCGGTGGGAAGATGAGGCCCAGGGCCAGTACTCGCTAATCTAGACAGCGGGCATTGCCTCCGCGGCTACCGAGCTTCATCTTAGGATTTTATATTTCTTCTATGCACACTAACACATCAATATTTTTTCCCATTATTGTAAATGCATAGTGGTGTTCAATCAAGAACAATTCTATTGAACTTTTTGTTTCAGAATTAGTTTAGCAATTGATTTAATATTTTTTATTATTTCTTAATTTACTATTTATCGTAGGTAGTCAATAGTCATGGTATTTAATTGGTGTTATATGTACAATCTTGAAACTTTCCAGCGACCTGGTTGGGTTGTAATGATATAAAATCGTTAGCTCCCTGTAATATTGACTGGAAGAAGCGAAATGACTTAAAAAATACAATTTATTCCACATTGTGCTAGCCCATCTTCCTTCGATATCGTAATCATATTATTTCAGGTCCTCTATTCAACTCAGTAAAACAATATTGTGTTTGAGGTGTTATCGTCTTGTTTTGAACTCGGCCGCCATCACTGTGAAGAGGTAAATAATAGCTAACAAAACGTTGACAATACGGAAACACGTCAAAAGCAATATGGTTGTACCGTGTAGAACCTCGGCCCCGGGCCTCTATTCAACGCGGTAAAACCATGTTGTCTTTGACGTGAAATAAGAGCTACTGCAACGCTGGAAACCACATCAACATCAAAGGGAGTTTGGGTTTTGCCCAGTGGAATAGAGGTCCAGCTCTTATTCACTGTCAGAAGAGCAGTATAACGTCAGCAGTGTGATTACAATATCGAAGTACAATGGGCCGAACCAAATTGGGATAAAGAACTGTTAACTACAAGTTACGCAACAGATGCGGTATTGGCCGTTGGCAAAAAACATGCGTCCAGCAGTAGTTAGGAAAGCGCTGAAGGAAATCGCGATTGTTCACAAGTATTATGATTCGTCTCATTAAATAACCTGTTCGTGTTTCTACAGCTTGCTTAACGAATCAATCTAGACTTTTAATTACGTATCCAAATGTATATTTATTTTTAATGTCCTGTGACGGTTACGTTATGAATGAATGTATAATATTTAAGCAGATTTTTAATTTATCGATTTTTAACAGGGTTTTTAATTATACGTTCGACTTTATTGATAGAACTGCGGTGTTTTAAAGGCCAGTGACATTTTAACATCGTTTTTTTATATTAACCAAAGCGGACTCAATCCTAACATAACGGGCACAAACATTACTATGCTAATTTATTATTAGGGTATTTTCTTAGCATCCGCAATGTGACACACATTTTATGGACTTAACTGTAGCAGAAATATGATTGATAGTTGACCGTATAAGTAGGTACGCTTTAGTTGTTGGCGTCTGCAACTGGTTCTATTTGGTATCGCCAATAAGCATGCTACCTAAGTACTAGCCTGTTCTTCACTCACATTAATGTAGCTCAATATTATGGACGCCTGCCGAAGCATATTGGCACTGCTCACAATGGAATTGTGAATTCCAACTCGTTTACGCTTCTTTAATAGTTCAGATTCCACTTAATATTATTTGATATAATAAAGGAAACAATATGTTGAGTTCTATACGGTAGCATTATCATAAGTGTTAGCCGGGCGCCACCTGCCCCGAGCCGTAAGACAGTGGCGTACGTGCGGGTCGCGCCCGGAACGGATATAAGGCAAATAAAGAATCCCAATGTGTGCAGATTCCGCGGCTGTGTAGTGGTAGCTATTCGTAGGTAGCGACTATTGATTTTGTCCACCCCAGACCGAACGCTCTCCGAACTGCATCGTTTTCCGCGGCCCAACACTATTGCCCATATATTATTATCAAATAATCGGCTACTCTGCCCTCTATTCAAATTCAAACTAGTGTGCCATTTCTGCATCTCAATAAAGTAATACAAGATAAATATTGATTTAGCTAAGTAAATAATTCGAAAGTTTGTGGATTAAGCAGCGTTAGTGACACTTAATAAATCAAATAATTATGTTGCGTTTAGCAAAAATGTCTATGACAATAAATAAATGTTTTGCATAATTATTCAGTTACAACGGCACGGGCCAATCACGCCAACGCGTATTTCGTAGTGGCATCATTTGTAAACCAAAGAAAAAATATAATCTTCTTATTAAGAAGGTAACATGTTGATTAGTGAGTTTCCTCAAGCGCAGTAAACGCATTATATATTTGAGGTGGTCGGGCTACGCCGAGCCCTTCCACGAATTTCCCGATTAAACCGGTCAGGCCTGGGAATCGCTCAGCCGATGCCTCGCGCAACGTGATAGGTGTTCGAGCTTGACTCTGAAAACCAATTCGCATGCACACAGACCGCCTCTCAACATTAGGTATCTATGGCAGGCAACCTAAATTCCTGCAGCGATACTTATTGACTTCTTGCATATGTTATCCGTTTTAATAGTCATACCACGCTTATACAATTATAATATCCCTTTAGTTTTATATCAATATCATAATTAAAACGTGTTTTTCACGCGTGGTTTTCACTCGCGGTTTAACTAGTTTCCCTTCCTATATTTATCTTAAGTATTTAATTTATTTTGGCATGTACACTATAAGTTTGGGCTAAAGTTATCGATCTCTAGAGAACTAAATCTTACTATCTAACTCTTGGTATAATAGTATTATAAATGCGAAAGTTTGGATGTCTGGATCTAATAGAAACCCGATGAACGGACCTTGATAAAACTTGCCACAGAGGTAGATAATAGTCTGGAATAACACATAGGGTACAGTAACGCATAAGCGACTTAATTTCGATGAATTTAGTACCTATGGAAAAATGCTTACAGGTTTATTTTGGGGCAGGTAGGAAACTTAACCGAATTAGGTCGCTTTGAAGAAAATCAGCTGTAACTTTACTGATTGCCCATATAAGTAGTACTTGTTGCACAATTTCAAAATCTCGGTTAACTGCGCCAACTTTGAGATAAAAGGGTACCTTAGTACAGAACTTCTTTTTTTCAGTACGATGAGACTAAGTTGTTAAATGTCAAAGTTTAAAAAAAAATACAGTTTATTGAATTCGTATGCGGGAGGTGAAAAAAATACCAAGTTCTAGTCTCTTCGGATTACGATATAGTCCGAAAAAATAAGGTTAATTTTTATACAACATGATATCCAAATTTTGGGAGCAGATCTGCTCCTATGCATTTTAGAGGTTAAGATGGGCATTAATCTAAGGGCCCGTTTTTTGATCAACTCAACTAATTGTAAAAATACGTAAAAATAATCAAATATTAATTATAATTTTTAACAATTACTTAGTTTAACTACTGATCTGATCAATCAACAAGCCCCAAGTCCTCCACATATTTAAAAATACCGACCAAATGCGAGTTGAACTCGCGCGGAGAGGGTTCGGTCTACACACGTATTTTTTTATAGATTTTTTACAGGTTTTCGGTAATCTACAAGCAATGAACTTTATTTTGTATTACAAAATTTTAGGGTCAGTAGTTTCGGAGATCAATTTTCGTCTTTTTTCATAAATAAAATCAACACTATTTATTTTACAACAATATATTTAACATCCTCATAATGAGCCCTTTCATTTGATATATGACACAATAAGGTTTGCAATTTTTTTTTGTTTTAATTTCTCGTTTGGCCCCTTTAAAAAAATATTTAATTTTATTTACTTTGCACATCTGTGTTTGGGTCATCAATTTACATTAGGTGTACCAAATTTAAACTCAATCGGTCCAGTGGTTTCGGAGCAAATTGGTTATGACAGACGGACAGACAGACAGGCGCACGAGTGATTCTATAAGGGTTCCGTTTTTACGTTTTTTGTACGGAACCATAAAAAATGACAGATGAAAATAATAATAGTAACGAGGGCGCCAGGACGCCCGGCGTTGTCTTAAAATTAATAGTGACTTACAATACTGCGGAGGCTACTGGAGGAAGCCGTTGCGGGACGAGCAGGTAAAAGTTAGGGCGCCCAGACGCCGCACTATTAACTAGCCCAGCGACCACCCTTCCCTGACGAGGCTTATATACTCTTTGTGCTTTTGTTCGAAAATGCGAGATTTAACGCAATTATTAATATATTTAAACACTTAGTAATTCCCTTAATTCCTTTTTAAAATTACCCAAACACACTCATAATATTTTTTATATAAGAAAAAGGTACGACATAGTATAAATTGAAATGGCCGTTGCCATTGGAAAATAGTTTATTTTTTTACTTTGGCTGGAACAAAGAACTACCCGTACTGTTTTTGCAACAGTAACGTGATCATTACCGAGCAGGTATAAGAAAAATATCATAACTTCTCTAAACTATTTTATTTATACAAACTATTTCCCAAAATTGAGCTTCTAATATGATTATTGATAAAATTATGGTCATTTAAAGTACAGAATTTGTACGCGAAAATATTGGCCGTAAGTAACGCACCGCGATTAAGTTGATAGGTACGACAAAATATATCCTGCAATGCATAGAGCAAAACCAGCCGAAATCTTCGCCACAGTCAACGTGTTAACATTGTCATTTGTTCATCTAATCTAAGTGCATGTGGTGAAGTGAAACTGATGGTGAGAATTTCTCAGTGATTAAGTAACTTCCCTGCATATTAAGTACTAGAGGTCGCCCGCGACTTCGTACGCGCAGAATTAGTTTCTCGCTAGTCCCCTATTTTCTTAGTGCTCACTTACATACCCACCTACCTACTTATGATTATGTTACAACCCTGGAGAGAAACAACAAACGCTAACAATGGTTAACTGTGAGTTGGGCTCGCGCTGATCCATTCGAAATCGAATACAAGTTTGAATATAAATACCTAATGTGCCGCGGTACGAAACCCTCGGAGCGCGAGTCCGACTCGTACTCACACGGTTTATTTTAAATTTGATGTGTCTGGGTAGACCCTATAGGGCGTGCTCAATAAATTATATAAGTGAAAAAATATATGTACCCACGGACCGAATTTATACTTCTGTAAAAAAACAAATTTGACAGTATTTAGTAAAACTAAATCAGCCACATTGAAAAAACTGAGAGGTTAAGGACCGGCAGACATCGGAATTATTTTGCAGCTAGATCAAGGCCAGAATAATACGTCGGTCGCATGCTTGTATTGCTGGTACCCAATAACATGAACCGACTTTCGAATGGGACCTTCAAATCAGTCAACAGATTAAACCGCTAAGTCGTGGTGCGGCAGAGTTTTTCTACTCATACTTATCGTTTAATTGACCAGTCGAATTTGGTTAGCCAATTCTATTTGGGATATGGGGGCCTAGCCGAGATGAAAACATTCTCGTGCGCTGCGGTTTGAGCGATAGAAAATAAAAACGTTAGTAGGGTTTGCACCTTGGCTAGGATTAGGTGTAGGGGACATCTAATATTCGGAATACGGAATTCTTATTCATATTATTAATCCTTATCTTTATCTATAGATGTTATTTCATTAATATTATAATTGCGAAAGTGTGCTTGTTTGTTCATGACTCAATTAAGGTCTCTATCGATCGATTTGAAATTGGATAAAGTGATTGTTTTTTACGCGGGTACGGACTGCGTAAGTACTTTTCAAACCGGAAAATCAGACAGTTCCCAAGGGAATGCCAATAAACAACTTCTGCGCGGAGGATTTACACATAGTTTACCCTGACTTGGATAGTTTTCATGTGTAATCCAAATTAGGAAATTTTAGATGCAAGTAGGTACAAAATGGGCCACGCGAATGTGGCTGCTCATTATTAGTAAAACTTTTTTGTACCTTTTTAAGTTGTTATTTTTAAATAAAATGTTAACTTACCGTTACATCTTCCTTCAATATTGTGACGCTGTTTGTTCAAAGTATTATTATAATAGCATTCAAGCTAAGTGGTTATTCGCACAAATTTATACAGAAAAAAAGTTATTTATACACAAAGGAGGAAAAGTTCATTTCTGAGGATTAAAACAAAGTGTTTGTACACGTAAGGTATTGTAAGCGGTTACCAATATCTGTGACAAGGCGGTGTTTAAATAGCACATATATTATTTGCCCTTACAGAAGTGTTCCACGGGAAAATGTCGCCGGCCCTGAAAGAAAGGCAATCTAATGCCGCACAGATTGCTTCTGGGCCGTTTGCATTCTACTAAAAACAAATGTTTATCTCTGTCCTTATTTATGTAGTATTGTGCTCTACTCTTACATCACTTATTTCATTTCAACATACAATTTTAAAATGTCTGAAGTTATTTCATTAGTTTCAAAACCCATTTTTATATAATCGTAAACGAGCAGGCAATATAGTTCGTCTCGTTTCCATCCATGTTTTACAAATGCATTTTATGCGTCTTACGTCGTTTGCTTATCTGAGTTCAGTGTTAAACGTCAGAGTGGAAAAAGTAACAGCATCTGGCATAAATGTGTAGGCACAAGGCAATTTATCGGCTTGGTTTCAAGATTAAAGAATAAATCCGTAGCGGATTATTCGCTTTTATCAATTTAAATGGGAACCAATTATTAAATATTTTTTATTTTCATAAAACTGCCAAAACGAGAATTGGCTTTTTTCACGAGGACAAGGAAGGGTAGGTATTTAAACGATTAATAGGTATCTATTTTTTCCTGTGAAATGAATTTTCACGGTAATAATTATCTCTTTCACACCCAATTTTACATTAGCAGTCATTAGGGATCATGCGCCGCTGCGCCGTCCCGGCAAATACCTATCCGTTCAATAGGAACTAGGAGGATTCTAGGCGGTGAAAACGATACTGTCTTTGACCTGAGACTACTTATATTCAAGGCGGTAAAAACCATAACGGCTTTGAGCTGTTATGGTAATGTTTTGAACCCGGCCGCCATTAGTGTCAATTAAATAAGAGCCATCAAAACGTTGACAATAATATAACAGGGCCTCTATTCAACTCGGTAAAAACAATATAGTTTTTGATTACGTCTACAGTTATGGCTGCCGAATTCAAAACAATACCATAATTGTCACATACGACTTGGATTTTGCCGCCTATTAGAATCTCGAAAATAACATACATTAAATCACGTCGGTTTCCCAGAGGGGTAGGCAGAGACCACTTCTTTCCACCTGCTACGATCCTGACAAATCTCTTTGGCTCTCTGGCGTCTGTTTCGGGTAAGTACTTAAGATTAGCCCTTTTCCAGTAGTTCTCCGATCTTGAAAATGAGGTACCAGAAAAAGAATATCAAGATTTTATTTACAGCTTTGTCGACGTAATTTAATTAAATGTATGAATTTGCCAATTTACAGCTTTGTAAGAGTCTCTGAGCTAAACCACGGACAGACGTACAGACATGGTAAGTATATAGTAATAAATAAATATTAAATAATAAGGGTTCCAAGTTTGACTTTACTCCTTGTGTCCCATCGGCAGCTATAGTTGCCGGTAGGTCATGATTCGATTTTCTGTCCTTAGTCTTTCACATTAATACATAAAATCCCACGAATTGTATGTCAATCGATTCAGTGTGAAATTAGCTACTAACGGACACCAACAAATAATAACACTTAAACGGAAAAAATCTAAATATTTATAGTCTTACCAATGGTGAACTTCAGTCTACTTTATCCAATCGTTGCGTGAGTAATTTTCGGTGAGATATCTTTTTAATTTATGATCTATTGTATTTTTCATATAGCATAACATAGAGAAACTTTTTTTTTTTGTTAATAGATTGTACTTTTGTGTAGTTGTTTTTTATTTGTGAGTGTGTTTTTGGGAAACTTATTCTGAAGCCTAAGAAGCTAGTATCTTTCTCGATATATAATGCATTTACTACATGGAATTGGAATACCTGCCCCGGAAAAAAACTATCAATCACTTTTTACATTGTATTCAAAAGATAGGCAATTTAAAGATTACATTTTCGTAAATAATGTCTTTTAATAAGATTATGCTCATTGTTTCTCATGTGTGTTGTACGACTTGTACGGATGATCGTTTGTAAATAAATTTTAATTTGAAGATTTTCACATCTAATACAGTGAAAGCCGTCTTTTCCAAATTTTATCGATCTCTGTTTTCGCATATTTTTGCTAATATAATATTGATGCGTAGGTATGGGCACGAACGGTGTGTATGTTAATTGCAAATCTTATGATTGTGTCGTCCATGACTAATGCAATAACATGGAAATCGTTCGAACAGTTAGTAGGTAAATAGCTTACGTACATTTTAGATAAATAAAAGCTAATTTCAGTTACTGTGATGGCTAAATTTTAAACAAGCATGTATAGGTACGCGATAACCATAAACGAGTGTAGAGGAAACTGTACCCTTACCATGAGTTACATTTACTGTACTCGCTAGCGAGTCGAATGCTCTGTCCCTCGCAGACCTTGCAGTGTATTCTTATAGAGTGCGAGAGACAGAGCATCCGACTCGCTAGCGAGTACGGTAATTGTAACTCATGGTAAGGGTACTGGGAGTATTGCGAACTGCAGCCACGGGTGGAGTCACATCTATCTGCACGAAGGCGGGTCCCCTTGTTTCAACTCCTCTTCTAATACTAAAAGATGGTTCAGTAGACCGTAGTTGTAGTTGCAGAAATACGTTAAGCTGAAGTCTGTCCCATATAATTTGCTATACTTTAAATAAATATTGAAAGATGGCACCGAAACCAATTTGTGCACACTGTAAATAATCAATTCAGCTAAAACACTATCTTAAATGTTTAATCTGCAAGCATTCGTATGATCTGGCATGTTCAAATACTGAAACACGTTTTAATTTAATGGATGAAGTCCGTAAAAAGTCTACCAGTCAATATCCCTACTGCCAATACTCTTAAAAATATTTGAACTACTCATTAAGTCACGTATTTTAGATAACCTTGATAAAAATGTTATAATTCATTATAGGCAATTCATCTTGCAAAAAAAACTAGGAACTATTGATGCCATTGATTCTTTAGTGGACGATATTGTAAGTCAACTTAATAAAGGAAAAATATTGGCAGGCCTAGGCGCCCTATTTATTCACTTAAGCTCCGCTTTCGATACGGTCGACCACGCGACGCGATCTTATGAGTAAACTCGAATTCTATGGAATTAGATGAAATGTACATCAGCTTTTGCTAAACTATCTTAAGAATAGAAAATAATTTGTAGAAATAAAAAGTGTTGACCGTGAAGAAGGTACTAGGTCTGAGGTTGTCAGTGTAAAAAGAGGTGTTCCGCAGGGATCCTTTTTGGGACCTGTACTCTTTATTATCTTTACTAACGACCTCATAGACTTTGTTTGTAATACAGTTCCAAACTGTAAGTTAACAGTTTTCGCTGATAATCCGAATGTGATTGTTTGCGCTGATATCCTTGAACTATAGCATAACTAATAACGCAGTTACTACACGAATGGTTTTCTAATAAGAATTTACGAGTTAACACAGTCAAGACTCAACTGATGCTATTGAAATATAACTCTAAAAAAATTAAAACTTGAGGTGTTAATGAACGGAGCCACCGTAGATGTTGTAGACTGTGTGTGTGGGTGTCCGCATTGATTCACTTTTAAATTGGAAGCATGAACTAGAGGCTGTAGAGAATTCCATTGCTTCGGCGTGCTATGCTTTACGTTGTCTCAGGGAGGTAACTGGATTCGATCAGCTTAAAATTGTTTATTACGCTTTAATAGAGTCCAAGTTGAGATATAGCATTAAGTTCTGGAGTAATAGTTTTTACGTCCGTAATCCCAGATTGCTGTAAGAGCTACAGAATTACCTACAACTGTAACTATTTTTTGCACAATTAGGCTAACATGTTTTCGAGGGTAACCTATCGCAACCTCGAAAAGTTTTTGACCGAATTTCATTTGACCGAAAACATTTCGTTTTTTATCGTTTCTCCGATGGCACGATTCGTCATTTTTTTATTTCACCATTTGACTTTAAGTAAATGGTTCGTTAGTCCAAGCAACTTTTCTCCTTGTAGTCACGTACCCTATGTATTGTTACGTATTTTATTTCAAAGCCCATTTTTCATTACACCAATGCTACAACTAGCCTGTGGATCGTTTTGTATTTTGTTTCTTAACCCATTTTTCACTTCATCAATGTTACATATAGATTTTGCTACGTTACGTCAAATATTCATTTCGGCCAAAAAATCTTGCTTGTAATTAGTTTCAACTATCTACAAAATGCAACGAGCAAGACGAGTCAGGGCAGAACCGACTCAGATAGGTTAGGTTAGAAGGCCAAGGCGGGAGCTTTGCTCCCGCCTTGGCTTTCGAGGTTATTTTTTTTCTGCCCCGAAAAACTTATCAAACATAACATAACATGGTCGATTTAAAATTAGGTAAACTATGAATAAACCGAGCCGTAATATTGGGCAAAGGATACTAAGGTAAAATCAGAAATAGGAAAAAGACAAATAGACAAAGCATTACATTGGACAACTGTTGATACGCCGAAACCAGTAATGAGGTATAGATAATTTGTCAAATCGTTAAAAAACCAAAACAAGTAATGAATAAATAAAACTATTCGAAATGATCATTCGGCCAAACGTAAAAAAACCCAAACCATAATTGACGAAAAGTATTTGTCGAACCAAAATTCGGTCAAACATTTTTCGAAGTTGTGATAGGTAACCGTTTTCGAGCATATTTAGTGACACAGCCTTAGCCTTAGGTACGACATCCACGGGTAGACATGGAGTGGCACTATTTTATCTAACCCGGCAACCACACGGGGATGTTGCTTCTCTTTTTTGTTATTTCGTTACTCTGTATCCACTTTACTTTACAAGGCAATAGTTAAGTTTAAGACTAAATGTATTAATGTAAAATTATCCTCTAATACGTATTTATTATAGTATAGTGAAATTTTTAGGGTTCCGTACCCAAAGGGTAAAAACGGGACCCTGTTACTATGACTCGTCTGTCCGTCTGTCTGTCACCAGGCTGTATCTCATGACCCGTGATAGCCAGACAGATGAAATTATCACAGACGATGTATTTCTGTTGCCGCTATAACAACAAACACTCAAAACATAATAAATTAAATATTTAAAGGGGAGCTCCCATATAACAAAAGTGATTTTTTGCTGTTTTTTGCTCCATATTAATAACGGCAACAGGTAGACACTTGAAATATTCACAGAATTCTTGTTTTGATTGTTTATCGCTCATTATCGCGTTAAAAATAAATAAAATAATTATAATAAAGTAAATATTTATGGAGGGCCCCATACAACAAACTTGATTTATTTGTCGTTTTATTGCTAATGGTGTATAGATAATGGTACGAACGGAACCTTTCCTGCGCGAGTGCACGAGTCCGACGTAGCGAACACTAACTTTGTCTTATCTAATTTGCATATAGCCCACTCTCCCCTTACTTTTAATAAATGTACCTAACATAGATTAGATACTCTATGCCTGTCATAAAGTCCAATGAAAGCAGACAGACCCCAGTTATTAAGTTACTGCAATAGGCACTAGGAATGCGTTGTGATGAATGTCGTGGGTAATAGAGAGGAGCCAAAGCGCGCGGCGCGGGCGACGCGGCGCCAGCGACCATTCTCGTTTGCGCGATGGCTATCAGAAGCGCAATCCCCTATTCCTCGGAGTGCTAATCAATGAATAATTACTCTGTTTAAGGGGCACCTCTATAAATAGCCCGCTGGAGCGCTGACCTGGAGCGACGGGTTAGTCCGGCCTGACAGCCACGGACACTCGCCACGCCTGATTCTGATTACAAAACTACTGCAGAAACTTTGCGGCTACCTAACTATTCATGCGTTCCTGATAAAACAGCAGGTGAGACCTTTTTTTGATTAATGATTTATTTGATATTCCTAAATAATCTTCGAATATCACGGGATGAAAAGAGTTATTGTGGATGCATTGGCATTGCATTGTGCAGTTTTAGTGATAGCAGGTGAGGTGCAGTCGGGCTGGTGGAATCAGGCCGGCGCAGGCGCCCCCGTGCCGCGCGCCGCCGCCGCACTGCTCGCCACGCCTTCCACTCCGCATCCTGCCGTTTTTTTGCTAAATTAGACTCAAAGCATCGTTGTAAGTCAAATGCCTAATAGGTACAACTTCTCCTTAACTAACCGTTTTTCTATCCTTTGGTATTCCGTATTCGACACCCTTATAACAAAATATATTTGTTAAATTATTGATCTGAATACCTTCTTTTATATGTATAGGCGCTTTATAATGTTTATAATGTAACGGGGATACGCTAATCTTGCCGAAGTCATCACAAGAGTCTACTCGGGGTTATCAACTATCGCTTCTTCCATGCAGGGAACAGGCATTCACCGCAGGTAGGACATACATACTGAATCATGCGCGTATACCTGGCTAACGTAATAAGATATCTCAAGGTACGAGTACTATTTAGTTATTATAATTTGACAAGTTTCCTACCGCTAATGTATGAAAGGAAAGAATATATTATTTTTGTTCTTCCTAAAAAGCACGACACGCTCCGTAGCATTTAATTGATACTAATATATGTTTCCTTTTAAAAGTAATCACAAGAAAAATACTCCTGTAAAATTGGGGACTCAAAGTATGGCGTCGTTTGCGTCAAATCTGGTAGTTCTGAATTTTGTTGATTTATTTATGATTTTGGCTCAATGTTCAAGTTTGTGACCTCGAGCGCCGAATGCAAATTTGTCAAAAATAAAAAAAAACCGCGTTTCAGAGGTTTTTCAGATTATAACCCTAAAGGACTATTTTTTTATAGTAAATTTTCGGAGGTTTTTAAAGCAGACTAAATTTGCTACCATATAAGTGTAAATAGGGTATTTGCCTAGTTTGTGAAAAGTACTTATACTTAATTAGTGATCCATTTTATGATAGTAAAAAAAAACTCGCACGGATATTAACCCGATAACAATAATAAAACAATAAATAAATAATTGCCTTAACTCTTTACAGCCAAAACGACATCTTTCTGTATAATCTGTGTTATGACGTCATATTACACTTGTCAAATGTCATTCAACCCAACGGACAATTTAAAACTTCAAAAAGTGGGGTTATGTTTGTGTTTACCTACTATGTATGCTATCCATTCAATGCAGTATTGTAAATTATGATATGATACATCAATATGAGTTTAAAATCTTATTACCAGTATTGTATAGTGCCTAGCACAATGTACTTTTGTGAGGATCATTTTGATGTAAGTACTAGATTACATACTGTTTAACAAAGTAGTTAACAACATTACATATTGTTTAACAACGGTTCAAAGTTTGACAAATTGACACTGTCTGCTTTGGTAAATGTGTTCACCAAAGACGCCATAGCTGGATCTTTGTTTATTGCAATGTATTTGCTAACGGCTAACCCAGTAGGTATCAGATAATGTAAGTTTTTTCGCCAGTAGACTCAAGTTCAAATCTTTGTTTACAGTAAACGCAGACAGAATGAATCTTGTCATGTCACAGTTGTCACCACAGATTATAGAATATGTCTAAAGCACAGATTATAAGAGTTGTCACTGTCTCGAGTTGATGACACAGATAGTATGATAAAAAAAAACATTAAGTAAGATGACGTCACGCAATCTCATTGGTGTTTCAATATAGATTAAAAATCTTTATTTTATTATAAGATATATAATAAAATAACGACTTTATTAAATTAAATAAAAACTATAATCATAATCCTCGACATTAAAACTAGCTATATGCAAAGCATCTTTGTTTATTATAACCACAGGCAAGTACCCTATTGTCTCTGTAAACCTAATAGTTATTGAATAAAGCTTTTCAAATTCATATTTTTTTCGAACTTCGCAATTTTTTGCCATAAGTGCGTTCTGTTGGGGTAACATAGTTAGTTCACTTTGTGATACCAGCACCAAATTTTATTAGTATGTTGCTAAACATGTTATTCTATCGTAAAAACCGTCGGGACCCCATCTATAAGGTGCCTGGATCCGGAGATATGAAGTCATCAAAATGGCGGCGCTGTATTTTAAAAATAAATAAATAAATAAATAAATTGCGAATAATTCTGATTCTATGAACTTGTGTGGTTTTATATATACATGTGTGGGGTATCAAATGAATGGGAATTGAACGATTTATATTTTTTTAATATACAACATCAACTGAGTAGCACAGCTACGGAAATATTTGAAATTATATTTTTAAAAATCTCAGATAAATTCAAACATTTTTCATCCGGTCTAGTTCCGGTTTCTTTTATTAAGAATCCAATATTTTTTTCGTGGTCTGCCATACATCATTTATATATATAGTGTATGCTTCCGAGGCTGTAAACGAAAATAGTGAGTTTCTATAGATTATACATTTTTATATAATTTTAAATATTTCCGTAACTGTACCACTCAGCTACTGTTGTGTATAATAGCATTAATGAGCATTTCATTCCCGTCCATTTATTACCCCGCACATGTATATAGGGTTCATATAATCAGAGTTATTCGCAATTTTAAAATACAGATTCCGCCATATGACGTCATATCTCCGGATTCAGGCGCTTTACAGATGGGGTCCCGACGGTTTTTAAGATAGAATAACATGTTTAGCACCATACTAAAATATGGTGCTGGTATCACAAAGTGAACTATGTTACCCCTAACAGAACGCACTAATTGCAAAAACGTGCGAAGTTCGAAAAAAATGTGATTTTTGATAAGCTTTATAAATCTCAAGAACTGGTGGGTCTACAGAGACAATTTTAGTCTCATTTTAGTTTGCTTTAAAAACGCACTGAGAAGGTACTTTCAAAAAGTTCCGAAATTTTCGCCGTATTATTTAATTTTGTCAATAAGAAGAAAATCGAGAAATCAGTGCTTAATTTGGGGGAAATCCACACGTGTGTTACGAAACAAGCTCTAGCTCTGTTCGGGAGTATAAATGTTGTAACTACTATTACAACCTTCTACAGATAGACAGATCTACTATCACTATTTCACTTAATCAATGAATAAATCAATAATTCTTTTTTGTCTACAAGATCCACATAAATAAATGTTGAAGTCATTGAGTCCTTGTTTTAAATGTTATGGTACCTACTTACAATCAGTTTATTCACGTCTCACTGCTAATAATAAAGCCAGACTAGTGCAAATAAGGTTGGTACAAACCTAAAGTTGTCAACAATAAATTGTCTATGTTCAATTTCCTCGAACTTTGATGATTGGGCAAGCGTTCGAAGTAGGCAGCTCGTTGCCCCGAGCGCGCGGCAATGACATAGACACTGTGCAATGGTCAGTAGGCGCAAGGCTGCGCGCCGCGCGGAGCCGCGGAGCGACGCCCGCGGAACCAATTCGAAGACGTCGCCAATTTGCCACTCAACGTGACAGACGCACCAGCCCCGCGCCGCTTATTTGTATAACGTTAACGTGCTCCACTCGATTTATAACTCTTGTTCCTGCGCCCAATACATAACAAAGCACCTTCACAAAGTAACTCAATAGGTACACGTTACTGTTATCTATGTAAATATTAAATTAAACTCATTACACTATCGCTAGCCCCTCGTCCCATATATAATCGTGTGATCCGTCATTCCTTCGCGGCCTACCGTAATTAAGGGCGCCAAAATGACCTTGAAGGCAAGCTAAGAACCTGCGGAGAGAAAATGATAAAAATGACTCGGGAGCGATTAAAGTTGTTACAATGAATTACGGCATTGCAAGGACGCAGTAAAGTTGAATATTGCATCAGTGGATGCGAGCTAGGGAGGCAACGTTCGCGTGGAATGTAGGCGCGCGGCGGCGCCCGCGCCCGCGCCGCCCGAGCCCGTGACTCACGCGCACCACCAGCGCTCGCTGGGAACTACGTGCCTAATTGGAGGCCCCGGCTCCACTCACTTCTTGCTACCGTTCACCACAGACAAACAAAGGTTTCCGCGTATGCTCTTGACGTTACTCTGCAACTGAAATTGGTTTATATTAATAACGGGTGCGAAACAGGTAATTTATTTAGTGCTTCACGCATTGATTCAGTTGTATGTTAAAATGTTGGGCATTGGGCAAATGCTATGTATAATATTTAAAATGTTTGTAAGAGGCAAATATAATCTGATCTTATTAAAGTCGCCTTACTTGAGTTTTTATATAGGTTTTTATACTGATCGTTCGCTGAAAAAGCTATTACAACAAAGAAAATTAAAATGTGATTAAAATGTGTAAAGTGAACAGATTACGGTTTACTTATGTAAAGGCCGAGTTTGGTTCGCTGATCGACCCTCGCAGAACCAGCGGCCACTTACTTCGTCTCACGTATGCTCGCTCCACAAATCTTATCAACGACGAATAGCTCTGCTCACTTCGCTAACATGTCACGCGTGGCGCCGACTTGCTCCCAGAAGTTAATCAGAGAAGTTTACGGGACTCAGGTAGGCTGAGCAAAGTGATTGGAATTATTTAGAAGCAGTAATTCCTAATATTGTTACCGCACGAAACGTTTGCTGAATTTATTTATTAACCCAATAAAAAAGCTCCGCACTTAGATTAGAAAAAAAGTTAACCTTTTGCGGTGATTCGGAAACAAAGGAGGATCAAAACAAAAACTCTAACGAAATAGTAATTATTTCATATCTGTGGGTACTCATTAAATAACGATTATTTATTGTACTGTTTATCAAAAACTAATTATCACGCACGAATACAACAAAAATGAACCTAAGTAGCTAGGCTTCCAATTTCCCTACTAAGCAAGTCACCTAAACCCATGCACGCCGTGCTGGCTAAATTCAGATATCTCGGTCCAAAATTTGTCGGCATTATGCTTAATAACTGTGTGCCTTATTTGGTAGTTATTAACTAGGAAGTAACTGATGAGCTTAGCGACCACAAACAAGTATTTAGTCCCCCGCGGCCCACATCTCCCCTCGCGGCGCGCGGTGTGTCGCAGCGCCGCCGGCCCGGAGCCCGGTTTGTGCGGAGTCAGCGCGGCCTGAGCGCCGGCCACGTGAGTAATATCGCTCGGCTGCTAAATAATGATATCGATTTTGCGGCGCGGCAGATGGTCCAGCCGGAGCCCGGCGACGAGGCCCTCCCGCGCTGCACCGTCGGCGTCCTCACCCCCGATTGAGATTTATCCACCCAAAACGTCCCCTGCACAAGAATGGATTATACGATTTATATTAAGTTTCCGCAATTTCTATCTAGAGGGATTCAAAAGCAGTAAACATTTGCGCTCCAGATTAGCCGGTTCTTTTATAAATATTTTCGTAGGGCATTGGGTGACCGCCATTAATGTTGACAACAATGTGTAATATGGGCTTTCATTACGAATAGGCGAATCCGGCCATCTGTTGCATTCAAAGCTAATATATAATTACGTATAGCTTTGTTTACTTTTAACCAGTAGTATTGGTTGTCTATAAAATTGATAAACAACATAATGATACTACAACAGGTAAAGTAGGCAGCAAGTTGTTAGCTAGGGGGAAATTAAATTAAGCACTGCAGTAAATGAATAGCGCGTTGGGCGTCGCGCTTGGCAAAACGCGTAACAAAACACGCGCTTCATATCAAAGCCAGCTACGCAAATTTGCTATTGCGATAAAGAACTTGAAAAACGAATAAGTTTATTCCATTTAACATAATCTCCGTCTAGACGGAAGCTGGGAATGGTCGGTGGTCTCTTATTTGAGCGCTCGCGGCCCGCACCCGGCCTCGCATTTGCATCCTACACGTTTGTTTGTGAACTACGGATGAATTACGAGCGATTTTCACAACTTCGTAAGTACTTTCAATCCAGGTGGGCTCTGCGAAGTTATCTCGTTGACTCCCGGACTTTTTAATCCCGCTATTATAAACGACCGGGAGCCGCGCGCGAGTATCTCCCGGCGCCGCCGCTGCGCAACACCCGCCACTTGCTGGCGGTATTAGCGTGCAAGCAATTATTTCTGGAGCTAAATCTTTAACAAAAAATACATATTGTGTTTGTGCTATTATTTTACATCGAACACATGTTCCACATAATCTCCACATTAGATACACCAAAACAATTTGAATGGCGCATAACGAAGTAATCAAGTTTTTTTATTAAACCAACTGAGCAAGAAAGCTCATTAGACTTCGTCAAACGAAATCAACAAGAAATCCCAAAGTTGACGTTAAACAACCGTTCTTTTACTTGCAGCCACATGACTACACATTTGGTAATGGTTTGGACATCCGCTTGTCCTCACATGCTTTTAGTCAGCGTTGGAGTTCAACGAATTGATTTAAGGAAAAGACTAATCGCCGCCCGCCGTTACACGACTTAGTTAGTATAACAAGTACCTACACTTCATTATCTACATTAAGCACCACTACAAACATATTCGTGAAGGACTCAGTAAGTAATTAGTCAATTAACAATTACTATTTTATAAGCGATCAAATACATAAGTCAATAGCCTTACCTATGAAAACAAAGAAAAAATATAGCAGTTCAATATTTTTCTCGGTTTGAAGGACGGGTATTAACAGCAATTTATGATTGTTTTAGAATGATTGGCATCTATTGATGATTTCACAGATAAACGGTTACTGAAGCGTGACAAGTTAGTTTATCGACATGATTTTTTAAATAAATTTACGTAGTTTAGATTTGTAAACTGCGCCGAGTCGTAAGTCTAGAGATGCAAAAATACATCTTACTCAAGACTTCAAATATGTACCCAACCACGGTCCAATCGTCGGCAAATAATTGCCCTCCTACAAATTGTCAACGCGAAGATTGTCCGCCTCGGGCGGTGTTCACCAGTTCTATGGGTAGTTCGCTCGGTCCGCAACAATTATTTTGAATACTTTCTTTTATATTTGTATTGTTTCGTTTAAAGACATGCCGTGTTTTAAGTTTTCATAAACATCAAATGCAAGAAGCCGTAAATTTTAATTTAATAGTTCGTTTGGAATGCGATGGTGTTCCTGCGCATTAACTGCGTTTGTCTAAATACTACTAGAAAATATGCGGCGTAGGCAGCGAAGGATGCCAATAAGCGATTATAAAATATACTTACGTCTATAAAACGAACATTAATGAAAATTAAAAGAACATAACGATTAGTCTCGAGCCTCGCCTCGGCGCTGCGCTGGTGCGCATTTTAAACGCGGCTTGCGCTTGCGCGTCAGCCGGCCGCGGCGGCCCGGCGAGGCGCCGGCGCATTCCTCGCGCCCGCTCCGGGGATTCGCCGGACCAACTGGCTGGACAATGCAAGTACCGCAAGCCGCTGGATTTTCATGCAATTGCATATGTGTGTATTTCATGCGTTAATTTTGTTGACTGTTGGGTACTAAAGTTTACCAATTTCTACAGGGCCTGAGTTAAAGGCACGCAGGTTAAAATAATTACAGAAATGCATGAAATAAATAACCAGGTATCATTGATGTTTCATTAATAACTAGGTTTTACTCGCGTCTACGTCCACACGCAGGTGTCTATTGTGTAATTTTGGGAACTGTTCGATTACCGAAGTGTAAATTTTATTTTGCATTTATAATACTAGAAAATATCTATATTATTTTTGTAAAAAGTAAAAATAAAGCCTCGTTTCTAGATGCTATCACGCCAATGAAACCCTGACCCACCATAGAACTGTGTGACAGTGATGTTATGGTAAGAAGTAACAAATTGTTGTATAGGGTGTCATTCGCGATCCATAATATCGTTTGCCCTGTATAATCATCTGTCCTAATTTTTCGTTTGTCCTAAACTGGTTTACAGCTGAGTCAGATAACTTTTTAAGCTTTCCAAAAATACCTGCGGTTAGGTTAGGTTAGAGTTCTTGTTATAACAACACTAAAAAGTTTTAAGCATCTGGCGGAAGTCAACATTTTCATATATTTTTTTAAACAAGTCCATTTGATGCGAAAATATTTCATTGCATTCAATAACCCGTACATAAGCAGTAATATGCAGTAACCCACTTTGAGTCTTCAGCCGGAGTCAGTCTGCAGCTGCACGTAAGCATCTCCTATTCCAGGCAATGCTTGCATGCAACCCTGCGTAGGTACACGTTGGTCTCCACTCTAAAACCCATCTGCCCCAGATTTGTCGATCCTTTGGCAAAACATGACCTCGATACTGCTACTTTTTGAGTAGGTTCAGTCGAGTTCATAAATATGTATACACTAAAATACCTTGTCACCTATATGGCAGTTTAAACATGACATTAAACCAAACAAAGTACTAAAGTGTATACATAATTATGAACTCGACTGTAGGTACGCTAATGTCATAGTTTTAATTTTCAGATAAATTTATTCATTTCATTCTAACTCTCATAGTTCGTAATAAGTTTTTTTTAAGTTTTTTGTTTACGATTCGTAGTTTCTGAAATAAAGGGCAGTTTCACTATTTGTTTCAGAATCCTAAATTTACATAATTTACTTGGTTTGTGGTGCGTTAATGAAGATAGATGTGTTGCTAGTGAAGGTTGCAGCTCATAACGCGCAAGCTCAGGCTGGACCCAGCTGATTTATGACAACAAACTGCCCGGTTCATTACCGCGTCACAATCAATAATCGTCCCACTACCACACCGCTGATGGATCTCCTCCGCAGGTATTTTCTGCACCGCGGCGTACCTGGGGTAGACGCGTTAGTGCTTCCGTCATTGAAACAGGCGTAGTAATAAATTTAACAAAGTTATTTCCCTTACTTAGTAACACTATGGTGTGGTTTCCTAATATTTTCTTAAATGTTTCGAACAAAGAAAAGCATTGGGCCGACGTACTTAGTTTCAGGAATATATTACATACTTAATTTCCGAATGTTTTATATTCATCCAATTGTATTGTATATATCTCTTTTAAGGGCCGAGATGGATATGAGTTTAATAATAATAGCATATTTTGTACAAAGGAATTCGCCTTCGATTACGGCACATATTATTTGCGCACCCACTTGGGTGGGTGAATGGCAAAAAATATGTAAATACAATGCAAACACCGGCATCCAGTGTTATCCTCAACGAGCAGAGTTCGGCGACGCGGCGCCGCGCGCGCTCCTTCAACGGTACTCCTCGTACTTGTTAGTAAGTGCCCATTGTACATCAACCGCGAAAGAAGCTAAGTATTTATTTTATTTTGTTAGAACACATTGTATTGTGGTGCATTGTATGAACTTGTCCACGCTCTAACAATACGTCAAATTGAAAGCAGGAGGACGAGAAGTACGTACGGACTTCAGGCTGTTCGTTACACTTCCTGTAACTTAATGCGACGCTAAAACAACACGCGACTACAGTTAACAATTGGGCACTTAAAATTGCTCACAAGAATTCCTTATTTACACTCGTGACTATTTACATAGAAGTTCTCAGGAGGCTGGCGGTTGTACGGGGCTATAGTTACCTACACGTGTAGGAGGGAGGCAGGTCAAGTGAACGGGGCTCTGTCTTAGCCGCCGGTTCGTCTATTTGTCTTAACGCTATACCTGTCAATAGCCGTCTTAAGTTCATTGGCATTCCCGGTTTAGCGCATCCATCGCGTGGATTTGTGCAGTGCGCGTGCGCACCACGGCACCACACACCGGCGGTGGCGCCGGGCCGCGGGCGGGCGCCGGGAACCCGCCGGACTGGTGCCACCTTTGCCAGTCGCGGCCGCCATTACCATCCGCCTGTTGACAAATTAAACACTAGCCGGATGATTGCGTTCCCACACAATAATTATCGATAACTTAAGACTAATCGTTCATTCATTACGGAGTTACACAAGCGACTAAATACAACTAAGTTTTGAGCGGAGATTCTCCTAAACCATGGTATTTTCTTCGGAAGTGCTGAAGGACTTAGAGCCATGAAAGTGTGTGTGGAATGAGGTTCACGATTTCATTACGAGATCAGTTAATTTGTGGCTTTTTCTAAAAGGGTCGATCCTAATATGCCGCTTTAGGCATGTTAAAAGAACAAAATAAATACAAAAATCGAAGCCTTTCACGTTTTAGGTATCCTCTTTTTCCAGAATTTAACAACGAATAATGAAGTGAGACCAACTTTCCAAAAACATGACGGTTATAAAATTTGTACTGTAAACAAAGTACCTACCTAATAAAATCAGACCGTAAACGACCAAATTGCTTTTCTACTCTATCCTAAACTGCTCTTGTGTCGTCACGTGTCAATGTAATTTGTGGGTTGGTGTTAAATAAAACGGTGTTCAATATTTTGTAACAAAACAAGGAACACAAAGGGCGTTACACTCGTTGTGCAAACACGGAGACCGATAGGCTCGACACGACACGTGTCTCCGTCGGCTCACCGATCACCAAATTATCACAAATTGCTACGCATAGTAATAAATAGAAAAACGTGCTAACACAGCTTATTAAGAACGCAAACACATTTTAATAACTACAACATAATTAGGCGAATTCCGATTGGACGGACTCCGACCAGACTCGAAGCTCATGCGAATCCTGAGTCACACCTTAGGTAAAACCACTCACTTGAGTGTCAAAGCAAACTGACGCGTTTCTTGTCTCGTTAATGATAGGTACTAATGAAAACGTGTCAATAACCAACATAACGGCATCGCGGCGCGAGATACGAAAAATTTCACACGTACTTAATAGACGAACTATTTTAATGATGATTGGGATGCCCATGGCCAGTGCTGCACCACCACGAGAGCAGCGTCATAAAATGCAAAAGTCACAGATCCACGTTCTATACTACAAGAAACTTGTAGAAGAAAATTATAGACGGGGAAATACAGAGAGAGATAGAGAGAAAGTAAAAAATAACTCCAATAGTAAACAATCTCTAGTCGTTCACACATTGGGTGGTTATGCACAATAACGTCTCTCATCTTATGAGTTTTTTATACTTATATAAAATATTGGTTTCTCGGTAACGGTTATATCAAATCGGATGTACATAACTTCAGGTATATATTTTTACATTGTCATTAAAAAGTATAGTATTAACTAGTAGTGCATTTTTAAAGAAACGAAACGAAGCGACCCTTTTTTTGGGATTATCTTACCCGCTAACCTGCCTGCCAAGATGCAGTATTTGCACGGTTGTATTTAGTATGTTCAAATATAAAATCTCTTAATAGGAAATCCACTGTCGGCTGCCGACTGTACATACAATATGTATAATACGTTTTTGTTTTTAACTAACTTTAAAAAGGAGGAAGTTCTCAATTTGACTATATGGTCTTTTGTATGTGTGTTACGCGATCACCCCGTCAATTGCGGACCGATAAAAAAAACAATTCAGCATTTGATCAGTATACCATACTTTCTTTATATTGTGTTCGTTTTTGTATCAGTTTTATATAATACCATGTTTTCAAGACACCATGTTCCCTATAAAACCATATACCCAAAATATCAAATTACGAAATCATAAGAATCTCTAATCACTGAAACACTTGACAAACCAGATTCGCAAAACACAATCTTCTCGAAACCACTTGATCTCACCTAAGCGTTATCATGTTAGCGTTATTAATGGACACAATCCTGCAGTCAAACTGTTCCAACAGTTTTGCAGGGCATGATATATGTTGTTTGTTTTTAATAAATAAATAATAATGTAATACTTGATTTTCAAACAGCAGATTTCCGTTAAACCAGGTTTTTCTGAACAACAGATCTCCAAAATATCAAATATCAACAAGTACGGTCCGATGCATCCACGCAAACCCAAATTAGCTAAGTGTAAAAAAAATCGCCGGGATCTATTTATTATGGTATCTAAGAGGTGATCCGATGATGGAGTCGGTGGCGAGAGGATCTCCGCTATTCTTAACGTAGAGCCACCGTGTTGCGAGTCAATAGTTTGGTCTCGATGTGCAGGTAAAGATTTTGTAATAAAATGTATAGTCGGCCACAAGAATAAGTCCCAAAAATGATGTTTTTTACAGAAACTTATTTCTTCTTAGCGTCTGTTGACACTACACCAGACATAGAGGTGCTTTTTGGTTTGCATTGCACCGATTTACATGGCTTGCTCGCTTTGACTATCTTTATCATGGCCACGGGGCGATCTGAAGTTCGAATCACGGATTTCAAAGTAGAGGCGAGAGGTCATAGTCCGTTACCCCAAAATTATTAATCTTGACAGTGCTTGATACTGAGATTTCTTGCCATAGGAACGTATATCCACCCACCCAGTCGACGGCATAATTGATTTGACAGACCCTAGTAGTATTTGCCAACTTACTATAAAATTATGATATTTATAATTGTTTTTATTGTCTATCAGTAATTATGTAATCTACTAAACTAAAAATCCGGTCTTTTAGGAATTTAGGCATTCGGAAATCAAGTGTAAACAGCATCTTGTGTGTTGGGAATTTAAATAAGCTGGCTATCTTGTAACTATATATTGAGTATCTGGTAGATAAAGGAAGTGTTTCGAGTACAGTGTATTTTGTGAGCCTAGTGTTTTCATTATGTGGTATTGTGGGAATTCGGTTTGAAATGGAACATAGTGTATTGAGAACAAGTTGCTTTGGCAATCCGATAGATATAAAAAAACACAGTTACAAGAAAGTTTGGTATATTGGGAATATGTTATTTTAGAAATCGGATAAATCTAATCTAATATTTTGCAATTATGATATTTGCGAATGAGCGCGTCATACCTAGGTTATATATATATTCACTATAAATTTCCTGCGCTGTTGCTTTCGGCGAGCTTGAAATATCCTATAGTTTCTTATTAATTGATAAGATAAGACTACATAACAGCTTGTTATGGTTACTAAAAAGTATATAAAATTTAAGTTATAACAAAACAAAAAATCGCCTCCAAAAAAAGTAAACAATACATTTCTTTTAAATGGTAATAGGTCAGTCCCAAAAATATTTCCTTTTCCTTATATAAAAAAAAGAAGTAGGTGTTTTTTTTGTAATAAGTATATGTTTAGAATCGGCTTACTAAGCCCTTTCATTAGATACCACACACGATAAGTTTCAGATCATTTTTCTTTCCATACATAAAAAAGATGACGTCATACTCCTCTCCTGTTTAGTTTTTTTGTGTGCTACGGGGCAAATGTCCGTCCGTCCGTCCGTCCGCAGCCTAGCTCAGAGACTCCTAGTACTAGAAAGCTGTAATTTATACATATTAATACATATTAGTCACGCCAACAAAGTGATAAAATATAATTGCGTTTTTTTTTTAGTGTGTCTCCCCGTTCATGTAACGTGGGGATGTATTTTTTTTCTCGTCTAAACGATATTTTAATTAAGGGATCCGTTTATGAAATATTAAGCTTTAAAGCGATAATTTTTCTTAGAGTCAAGTGTCAGTTCCCCCCCCCCCCCCCCCACAGCTAAAACAGCAAATACTCAAAATCTGAAAAATATCTTCAATAAAAGCGCATATAACGAATTTTAAAGGAAAACTATCACAACTACTTAGTTATTTTAGTAGCTATAAACACTTTAATCACCTGTATCTCAAAAACCAATGACGTTTACTTAAACATCACCACCACCAAAAGCACCAAATTAGGTTTTTTCTATTTGTAGTACTTAGCGGCTTCGGAACCCTACACTGATAATGGTCCGATATGCTCTTACCCGGTTTTTTTAACATGACTAGACTTTCCTTTGTATATATATATACGCGTCCCTATCTATACATTGGTTACCCTTTGTCAACTTTAAATAACTGATTGTTCGCTTTATTGTTTACAAATTAATGGTTATTTAGCATTTTCTTATGGAGGGTTACACTGCCCATGTTGGACAATGCGTTGCGGTGACTACTAATGTACGACGACACCTCTTTTTCACATTTTAAAATCACTTGTCATTTTGGGGCGGTCGTTATTATGTTAAAAGTAAGCTATTTCGTTAAAAATTAGACGAATTACAATATGTTGCGCATTAAAAATATACGACAACACGTTATGTTTGGTTTTATTTAAATTCAATAATGTTTTATTTCCTATTCAAACTTTCATGCGTTCTACTGAATCATCCAGAGTTCAGAGGAGTTTTACCTGATTCAGTAGGATCTTTATCAATTCCCAACAATTTCAGTACCTTATGGAATGAAAGTGCGCAGCATTTTGATTTGGTGGCCATCTACGAGAAACCTGATTTATTTCGGGATTCAAGGTAGCCCGGATTAACATCCAGTGTATAAGCAAACTCAATTACAAAATTGTATCCAACCATATTCGTTATTCCGTTTTAGCGAAGAAGTAACAATCGCGAAAGTAATTTTCTTGATTTATGAATAATAATGAATAATAATGATTTATTTGTTAACAATTTACAATAGACATCTTACAAAAACAGTATACAAAAAATAATGGTACAAATTTATCCGTAAACTAATGATTCGAAGCGCTTATTAATCGTATTAACAAATACAAATAATAATATGATGATGTAATATGAGAGTTTATTATACTCATTTTAACGTTTCTAACTACAGAAATGATTAAACTCTCTTATAAAATTCTACACCCGTAGTTTTTCCAGAATTTCTAATATCGCTAGGAAAGCTATATATTTTATTTGTAAAAAGTACCAATATACCAGCCTATATACCAATTTTCACGTTTCTAACTTTAAATATGACGAAACTCATACAATATTCTAGGGTTTATAATATCAGTAGGATTAGTAGGACACTCGTATTAGTAGTATTATCAGCTACTGAACACGTCTTCGCCTGCTTAGATTTCGATTATATTTATTCCCTCGGGAACTTGACTTTCCCGGGATGAAAAGTAGCCTGTGTTAATCCAGGGTATATTTTCGTTTGAGCGTGAAGAAGCAACAAACATACATACACACAAACTTTCGAATTTATAATATTAGTAGGATGACATGATAACTAACTTTATATTGACGACATTACCCAAACTGCAGTTGGGTTGTTTCGTAGTCAAACTAGGAACCCTTATAGTTTCGCCATGTCGGTCAGTCCGTCCGCAGCCTAGCTCTGAGACTAAGTTCTAGAAAACTGTAATTTGGCATGAATACACATATTAGTCACGAAGGTAAAATGGAAAAAAAAAATGTTTTTATGGTGTTTACCCTATGGTGTGAGGTGTTTTTGGATGGGTCTATATTGGGATCCATAATGTTTCGTGTTATATTTGAATTTCGTAATATCGTTAGCCATGATGATTGCTTGTCCTAACGCACATTCGCCCTAACGCGACTGTCCCAACATTGTTTGCCTTATCGCTGACATATACTAATATTGTATGTACTAGTATACAACAAACAACAAATAACAGATGTAACAGTAACAAATGTTTTGAAAAACAAAAACCCACTTCAAAACGCAAAATATATTTAAATAACGTACACCTTTTTCACCACATCTGACACAACACATGTCACGTGATCTTCTACAAGAGTTAGTAGGATGATTATTCATGCCGGAGCGAAAACACGAGAGCTTAGAAGAATGTTGGTGGACAGCCGCCACAAAGTTAAAAGCCTTGTTAGGAATAGGTCGCCCATACTATAAGATGAGGAATTTTTATTTTTACTGAAAGATGTAGACGATGAAGGTTCAATGAATTGTTCAGATCTTACTTTAGCTAAATCTATACGCTTGCAGTATGATTTGAGCTGTTTAATAGAAGTGACCTCGTGTAATGCTAATTCTCTACTGTACTCGGGTCGTATGTTACGCAGGAGGATGTCGAGTTTCTCATCTTCAGGAATTTCTCTACTTAAACGTTCAAACATACCTAACACAATTGAGAGAAACGTTGCGATCGTCTCACTTTTTGCTTGCGTTATTTTAAAATTTCCATTAACCAGGCCAATTTTTAGGAAAGCAGCACTACAAGTCTTGGTACATTTTTTTTACACCGTGCGATGTTAAACTTGCCGCAAGTTAAAATCAGGTTCCTAAACTTTAAATTTGATTTGAAAAATTAAAAAAACCGCTAAATTTTTATGAATTCCGTTAATAAGGTCTTATAGCAAATTTAATCAGCAATCTCTCACAGTAAACGAAACTGAAAAATACTAATAAATGTGGCCACGGCATCGAAAATGGTGGACCAGGGTACCGCATTTCCAAAATTTTGAAAAGTTGAGATATCTCGTTTTTGGTGCGACTTTTACTAAACATGATTTATTAAAAGTGTGTTTTTTAAAACCCTGTATGTGTACACATTTATTAAAACCCTGTATGTGTACATATATACGGTCGAATTGAGAAACTCCTCCTTTTTTGAAGTCGTTTAAAAAGGATAAAATTCATTAGCCCTAATAGAGTTCATCATAATGTCATTGACCTAACCTAACTTGGGGTAGAGTGGAAGAGAGTTGAGAGGGGGAGGGGGTTTGGGTGGTGGTTTTGAAGGAGACCACCTGTCAGCAAGTCGACGCTCTGTGCGGCTAGCACAAGTTGCCCGCGACTTGTTTGTCGCTCGGATTTCCCTTTCTATCTAGTCAGTAAAAGAAACGCACTGAGCGAAAAGCGAGCTTCGCCCCCGGTCCCTCTTTTCTGTTCGAACTCTGTATTTATGTATATAATAAACGTGCATTATGATTTTCATTATTAGTGAAAATAAGATTAGATACGCTTAGGTAATGTAAAATTATGGTTAACTGTATTTAGGACAAAATAACGTTATGACAAAACAGACATTATGAAAAATGTATGTTATGTCAAATATTACTTAGGACAAACGTGCTATGGGATATGACTTTAGGACAAACAATATTATGGATCGCGAATGACACCCGTCTTTGGAAAGGTCTTTCAAAAATATTTAAAACAATTTTACGATTAAGGGATCCGGTTGTGAAATATTAAGATTTAAAGCGCTAATTATAAAAATCCACCCACACGTTACGTAACTACACTACGATAAAAAACGTTTACTTCAAGATTTTATTTTACCACTTTGTTGACGTGACTAATATTTATATTCGTGCCAAATCACAGCTTTCTAGTACTAAGGCCCATATTAATTAATAAACTGATCTCAACTCAAATGCTCGTCCCGAGATGCGTCAAAAATGACAGTGTTCTATGGTTTGGCGTTTACTTTGACGTATCGTGTGACGGGCCTCACAGTCAAGATGAGTTTATTAATACGTCCCTAAGAATCTCTGAGCAAGGCTGCGGACGGACGGACGGACGGACATAGCGAAACTATAAGGGTTTCAAGTTTGACTACGGAACCCTAAAAATGGTGAATACCTTTTGCAAAGTAAACTGCGTATTTTTACTGAACTACCAGTGTTTTCCTATTTTAAATATTTATAAACCTAAAATAAACGTTATACTCGATTCTCGTTCTAACATGAATACAGACAAATAATTAATATTAGAACCGAATTGGCCCCATCGTGTACCTAAATTTACCGCGGCTATTATAACAATATGTCGATTGAAAGTAATGAGAAAACGGGACACGCGTCATAATCCGTAAAATTTTCTTATTTCAAAACCACTCTTAAATTGCCTCTGGGCACGAAAGTGCAAATAAAAGGATTTTTATCAGTGTAGATGATCAATTTTCCACAGAATAAATAGTTAAATTTGAAATACACGTGTTTGAGTTATTTTTCCGCATTAGCTTTGCACTAAAAGGAAGGTACTTAATGTGTTTATCCTTTTTGCAATAACGAACGTGCGTGCGAAGCTTCGGTGGGAATATTGTGGCTAACACAACAGTCATTAAAAATAACATAATACTCACGTCTCGGTACCTGTACCTATCTTTTACAATTATACTATATATATTGAGTGAAGTAATAGGAACTACGGAAGAACCATATTTTATTATGTTAAATTCACGAAGGCGAGCCTCTTTGCTCGAATTAACGTTACACGATATTGCTTCGATGTACATGAAATACGTGGGGCGCGACTTAGTGGATCCAAAGCACTATACATTTGCTATGAGCGAACTGCGATTTACATAACTGTTCGCCAGTAAAATTGCACTGGTTTTTGAGTGCTCTGATAGTATTGATTAAAATAGTCCCAAAGAGAGCATAACGAGGAGGTAGAGCCTCGTGGGCCGGGCCTTCATTAATTTTGTGTGTTGATTTGGGATTTAACCCCTACTTTAAAATATTTTTACACAGCGCACGGTAGAATTACCCACTTCCGTTCTGTTATAACAATAAATGTATATTTTCAAACAACAGGTAGGTAAGTAAATAAATGTGATGATGATGATATCATGCCAAAGCAGGTTCTTGTTTTTATGAACTGAATGTTTTTACACTAACTTGCAATTTGATAACTACACACCTAAGCTATATGTGATTTTAATACCGTCACGGTTTTGCATCGTACAATTTTATCGAAACAGGAAAGACTGTGTTAAGTCCAGTTTTTTTAACATACAACTGGTGATTCGTGACTCAATATTTCTGCAAACCAAAATAAATTTAAGACGATATCGAATCGTATATATATTATAATAACAAATGTATTCGATAACCAGTCAAAAACAATATGGTTTCCTGAGTAGTAAAGAAACCCTTGTACAGATGTAGTGAATAAACATACGACATCGTTATTAGTCGGAGACCCCCTGCATCAGGGGCTCTATTCTACTTGATAAAACCTAATTGGTTTCGACATTGTATCCGCCATCGTGGCCGCTATTACTGTTTACTGTCAAGTAAAAAAAAACGTAAATTTTAACGACTTGGCTAACTAATTAAACAAAATAAGCCTAAAAAATACTTATTTGAGACAAATCCCTTACCTATTACATAAGAAATCGGGAAATGGGAAACGGTTAATTTTGGTTTTGGTCTTAATTGAAGTGGTTAGACTTCAACGCGCACAAAAAATAACAGTCACCAATTTTTAATGACTTATATTTTTCATCACGTTGACATCAAAGTACATAATGCAAAACTAGTAATTTAATAGATAAAATTAACTTGTTAATTCTTGCTCCCATGCTGCATTTTGTTCAAGTCACTTATCGTGAACTTAATTTATAATCGACTAGCGGTTTCCAGTGACCCGTATTTCACTCGGGAACTGTCCGATTTTTCGGTATATAAACTATCCTGTCTTTTAACGGGGCTCAAGCTATCTCCATACCTAATTCCATAAAAAACAGTTCAACGGTTTAGCCTTGAAAGCATGACAAACAGACAGACAGAGTAACTTTCACCTTTATAGTGGGTATGGAATAAAAAAAATTGTTCTGGACACACAAACAGTCTGCTGACAGACAAGAAAGCGAGCTACTAAAAACGGGGAAAAAAACAATTGAGTGCCGTAATTCAGAAGTGTATTTTTTGTGAATCAAGGCAATAAGTACCTACTACGAAGACGGGCGACTCCGTGACGAAACGCGGGCGCTGCGGGCGAGGCCGGCCCAGAGGTCGCCAACTGATTCAATTCCGTGTAATTTTGGCGCAGAGGGTCCACAGTGTTCGCACATCGGGGTACCTACCAGAGCAACCGTTTTATAGGGTATTAATGGGATAAAAGTTTTAAAAAAAAAACCATACGAACTTACCTCCGAGCGATAACGTTTCTCACCCTAATATGTTGTAAATATTATGACTCTAACATGTTTTAGATATTATGTAAAACTTGGTCTGTTCTGTATGTACGTTTTCGTTTCCAAAAAAATATTTCTCTGAAAAAAAAAACCTTCAAAAAATCTACAATCTAAGGTTTTTTTTGGTAATATAAAGTCTAACCTAACTACGTAATTAATGTTCAAGATAACCTGAAAACATCAAAAGCAACAGCGTTCGATCAAATGAAACTCGGTGAAATGATGCAATCGATGAAGTGAAATTCCATAAAATGATGAGTTACCTTATTCTTTATACTTAATTATATTGTCTGTTTCATTGATAAATGAGTAAATGAAAATAAACTTAATTCAATTATTATTGACATACTTATAATAGTTGTTTATTTGTATTTTTTTATACGTAATTATGATTTTGACGATCCTAAATGGAGTTTTTTTTTTTCTATTTCTGACGACCTCAATGTAACTGCATACATATAATTTGACATGTCATGTAATTTATACTTTGTTATACGTATATTGAGTAATTAAATCTGAATCTGAATCTGAATAGATATTTGTTTTGTGATTTTAAACATCAATGAAATGCTGTATTTTTTTTGAGTTTCGACGTGTGTGTACCTATGAGGAAAAACAAGGTATCATGTAGCGAGCAGCGGGCCGGCGGTCAACGCTCGGCGTCTACAATTTGGAAGGTCGCCGCGCGGCCTTCTTCCGGCGCGCCCGGGCGCCCCGAGCCCCGCGCGTTTGTTTCGATACACCAAAACAGTTATACGTGCTCTTGCATGTCTTTATGTAGGCTACGTTTCTGGGCCGGCGAGAATTCTCGTTATTACTCAAATTACCCATCCCATTGAACTCACCACGTTCAACGGAAAATTTTCAATTGCAGGAATGGCGTGACACATGTAACCCAAGCTCCCGTCCGTCACCCGCTCCTTATTATGCCTTTTATCTCACGGCGACATTATCATAATGACTTAATAACTCTTTCCAAAGAATGCCTTTGTGAGAACGTCACACCCTGAGTCACATGATACGCATTAGGCATGCGAAAATCCCTTATGCGGGTCATTAATAACTAGGCTTTTGAGCTCGTGTTCATTTGATGCTGTTTTGATTCTGAACATGCAATATTATTGCGAAAATGACATTTAACCAAATTTTATAGGTGAAGGTGCGAGAACAGCCAAAGCGGCAAAGCTTTGACCCTCCTTTTATGCGGCCATCCTTCGCCGTTGCGGTACAATGGCGACAAAGTTGCTTTTGAAAGTTATCAAGCGCGTCAAACTCGGTAATTATAAGTATTCACATCAAACTCCTCACGCCTCACAAGAGATATCACGCACCTACCCATCTCATTACTTGTTTTGAAGATACGTTACGCAAAAAATAACCATCTCGGGCTCTTGCATATGGGAGATGGCCCGGAAAGAGTTATAGCCGTGACCTCGAAATGAAAAACATGCACTCTCCTAACTGTTACACTAACGAGGTCATTTATCAACCTGTTATTGTTTTTGCCTCTAGATTGTGTACCCGATTTAACCCGTACAGTGCCGGATAATAAATGCCTGCCAAATATCCTTCATTTGAGCGCCTAGCTAATTGAGCAACCTAAGTCCAACCGTACAGGACTTTAAACACCTTGTTGTTGGTGGCATCGCGATCGGGGCGTTTTGGCGTCGGGATCGTGTATTTACGAGTATTTATGAATTTAACCTTACATTTTTCATTTCAGAAAGTGCGTCCATTTCGAAACACGTGATATCTAATTAAACACGTGATAATAAGTATTATTACAACAGTAAACTCTATTCTGGCCTAAAAGAGAATCGTTTGAAGTTCCTAAACCTAACTACTTTGAAATATTATGCTATGCTATTTGCCTGAATTTATCTTACAGTTTCAAATTGTACTTAGTAAACTTAATCAAACAGACCAAAACACATTTCCTTGTAAACGATGGCTGTTGAATTGTATCATTCTAAAGGTAAAGTAGACATTTAATTTCTCAAAATTCTATTGATAATACTTGTTACCTTGATACACCACTCATAGTGGTGATAAATCACGACCACTCAACTAGTCCTTGCGGCAGGAAGAAGCGGCTCTACGTCTTTAATATCATGGTTAGTATGATTACAATTGAATGTTAGCTCGTTAACATAAACACTGAGTCACGTTTTTCTGTACAATTTTGATTAAGCATCCGTGTTATTTACCTCTTTTACTTAACTCATGTTATGTATTGCTTGGCATGAAATGAAGTTGAACGAACAAAGAAAACGACGGAAACTAATTTTCTTTGTGTCATAACAATCTGATATGTTACATTACATCGCCCGCCATCCGCCGCCCGTCGCTTGCCCCCGAGAAGCGGGATCTGCCAACTTTTGTTATTGTTACCGGGTCAAATACAATGCTACTTTATTCATCCCCCAACGTCACCGTAACCTTTTAAAATAACTCCGCATCATTGTCATATTTTATAATTAAAACACAGTAATTTAGTTATTTTCGGATATTTTCCATTTGTCCCAGACACTTTTTGTTCCCTTTTTTATTTTAATCATGTTGGTGTTTTTTCTACACACCTGATCCTTACACCTTAAATATTGTTTTTAGAAGACACTTCAAAAAACGAGTGAATCGACAACACGTAAGCCCATAAAGTTTTATAAATGACCGAAGGATCGTGATCTCGGCGCTGAACGAGCACTTGAGAACTGAACAGGTGGAAGGAGGGCTGCCGAGCGGCGCGGCGGGCGGAAGGGACCGCCATAAAATAGAGGGGCCCCACAAAATTAACCCCACACTTTGAGCGAAAACTCGGGAAACTCGTTTCAGTATTTACATATAATCTCATCGAAATGACATCTAATTTAGCACAACAATTTAAGTTTTTAAATATGAATAGTTTGAAAAAGAAACACCAGATAACTTGCGCTTTGTGAATTTATTTTGCGATGAACACATTCATAATACGTAGTAGAATTAGTTGTATAGCATCATCAGGCGCAGGTAACTTAACTCCAGATGCGTAAATAATTCGTTATCTATAAGTTATTGCTCGACTCGTCACGAGCGACTTGCCGGCGTAGGTTACTACGTTCACGCGTGTGAGTTTCAATGAATTGAAAATGTATTTTAACGACCACTTATTGCCTCAGCGTCCTTGCGAAGGCCGATCATTTGCCTGCGAGCGCCGCGCGGTGGCTCATCTGCTAACCTCCTATTTGGATTCATCTTGTTCGATAGTTACATTTAAGTAATTTAAAAAGTATCACTTTAATTTAGCTATTATTTAATTGTGTTGTTGGTATAAATTTATCAAAATATAATGAAACAGTTAGCATAACTTTACCAGAAGTAGGTATTCGTATGAACAAATTCGTCAGTCAGGTTCCCAAACCTAGGGGGTTGTTTTTAGGGTCAGAACGTAAATCGGAACTCTTAGTCTTACTTTATTCAATAAAAAGTATTTTATATCAAATTTAATATGTTAGGTAATAAGTTAGTATATGGCGAATAGGTAGGCTGAAAATGTTCAGTCCAGTATATAATTAATGAATATAAAAATTCAAACTGCACTTAAATAGAAAACTTCTTGTTTAATAGAGAAATTCGTACCAAATCGAAAGCATAAAGCCTATAATAGAATATGCAAACGTTAGGATGACTATTTGTTTCCCATCATATACTATTAGTAGGCTTGAAGGCAGGTATATAGCAGTTAAGTAGGTACTGAAAATTTGCACCAAACTTAGGCTTCATACTTTCGATTGGTATGTAATTTGTATATTAAACATGCAATTGCAATATTTCAAAAAGTGCATGTTTAATTTTTTTATTGGTTAAGTAATTATATACTGGACCTGATTTTTTTCAGCCTACCTATTCTCCATATATTACTTAAGATATTAAATTTGATTTATAATACTTTTTATCGAATAAACAGATGAAGGTCGCATCCTATTAGGATCTTAGAATATATATCTTTCGTCTTTTGTTGCACAATTAAGCGAATGTGTCGCTACAATCATTACTTACCTACCAATCAACCTACAGGTGAAACAGACATCAAAACATATGTGTATGTGTCTGTTTGTTTGTCTTTGATCTACTTTATTTGCAGATTGACCAATAGAAGGTCCATTTCAGGTTTCATCGGGCTGAAGATACGAACGTGTTTGGCATCGAACGTTGAGATCAAGGAAGTAGTAACCTTTATCATCTGCCACTATTCAAATATTATCATTATATCATTAGACATGCACGATTTTGGTTAATTAACAAACTATTAAAATCATTAACGAATATACGCCAAAAGCTTTACAGTAAAAACTAATAAAAATACAAATAAATCACCGTGTGCTATAAGATACGTTACGCACAATCAGGAATTTAATGAACAGTCTTTATTAAAGTAATATACGTCAGTTTAATAGAGATTGTTAAATCCACGAAAACACGACTCCAATCAATTACTCGGCTACGACAAACACGGTTAGAGATCGGTAGCCATGGGCGCCGCCGCCGCCGCGCGCTGCGACGCCAACCCGTCGATAACTTACGCTCGCGACGCCCGCGGTGCGTTAGCATGTTGTCGAACATGGTACAATGGGAACACTAAGCCAACACTTGATAATTATTCAGCCATATTGTAACCAATCTGGTTACCATATCACTAAATTAGATATTTTTAATTAAACCAACAAAGTAAAACTACCTATTTAGACCGCGATGACTTTATTATTCATTAATCAGCACCGATTGGAACATAACAAAACCTCTGATATTTACCGCCATAATGCAGTTTGATTACTTTTCCCCGTACGACCGTGGATAAGTAGTTTTACTTAAAACCAAGTGTAGGACCTATACTTGTCTCGGTTTAAAATTAGTACCTCTGAGTATATATACAAGAATTGGTCGTTTGAAGGAATCAGATGAAATATATAAACTTAGTAACGCAGAATGGGTTCCAATAACAAAATAATATAAAAAGTCCTTTTTAATCTTTACTTAGCAGCAATCGGTTACAAGACTACCTATAATCCAAAAAAAAAAAATGTGACTCAGCAAAAAAACCGATCGAAATTTTTGAGCAACAAAACAGGACAAATGAGACATCAAACTGATTATTATAGCGTAAATCCCGAGGAGGACATATGATACTTTTTACCCACGATAAACTACTTAGTCATAGTCATAGTGCGTTGAATATGGCGTTCAATCATGACATATAACTTTTTAAATCAAACCTGACGCTAATTAATTCAGATCAACCAATATTTTAATAACTAGGTATATGAATAATATGTTTTGAAAATCTAATCAAAATAATATAGTTTCATCTGGTTGCGAACTTAGGTCTAAATTATCATTAACTTTTTAATCTGCTATAAATCAGGCAATTTGGAATAAAGACCAGTAGCATATGTGTATATCCTGTAATGAAAATGTTAACTATGTAAGCATATAAACGAGTCATCCCTCCCACGAAGCGTTAGTCTGGTAGAAATGTAAACATGGCCGACCAGCACGAGGCGCCGGCGCGGGCGCGCTCTGGAGCCGCAGTGAAAGCATTTAGCCGAGCACACATCTTAAAGCTAGCGGTATCAAACCCTACCACAAAAAGCACGTACCAAAAACACGAGTTACAATTTTTCTCCTACATTGCACAATACGAATTTGTTAACGGGAACCGGCCATCTACTTTTTTGTTTGTACGGGCATATAAATTGATAATGTTGGTAATTTGGCGCCGGCCCGAGTGCCGTTGCTCGAAACGCTAATGAGTTTATAATGGACAGAATAATGTAGGATGATAACATATTTTCCAAATCAATGTCTAGGCCAAATATGTAGACTCGGGCGTACCCACGCCTATGATTTGGGTAAACGTTCTCAATGAACCGTTCCAGTTTACTTTCTCAGTTTGGTGTCAAGTTAATACACTGTAAAGCACTTTAATGATACAGTTTGCGCGTTTATGTTGTGTATTGAGACAATATTGCACATACCAGAAAATGTAATGAAACATATGAACATATCTTCGGCATAAATATAACCGCTTTTCGTTTTGTATAGCTAATTTAATTTAGCATTAATCTTTTTAAAAGACGGCACATATGTTTTTATGATTCCCACATAAAACTTCTATATTTATAGAAGTATAGAGTATATTATGACGTTGCTTCCCGTTATAAGTATTATTTCCTTCCTTGAGGGTCTGGGCACACTTTAAGATGGCATATACTTCTGCCTAGAACACACTGGTGAAGCCGTCTAATGGTAATATTATGTGCTCAATTGACTCTTGATTGTATATGCCTGTCCGCTCTCTTTTGGTTTATATACTTCCTCGAACCGTCTGTAAAGTATGTGGCTCAAGGTGTGCTCCCAGTTTTCTCTCTTCCCTATATGTATTTTGTATTTCTTGTCGAAGATCTTCCTGATTAAGTCATTGTTAAGCATGATTGTACCCATGTTCAACATTGAGTCTCTTTGCATGCTTGCATATCTTTTAATGCTGAACGTTTATATAAACGACTAGCTGTTCCGTGCCCACTTCGTTGGGCAATTATTATGTTTTGTAATATATAGGTATATAGCCTATGACACTCACAAATAACGTGGCTTTATATTGGTACAAGAATTTTCAAAATCAGTTCAGTAGATCCAGAGATTACCCCTTACAACGTTAGAAACTTTACCTATTTATAATATTAGTATAGTTTAGTATATTAAATATTTCGTAGGTAGTTAAATGAAATTATGTAAAATGTTTTTAGACTGATTGAAGCGCACCCAGCAGTACTTGATGCAGAATTTCTACATTTTCTACTAAACTAAAACTATTTTTTTCAGTCCGAAGAGTCAAAGTTGTTAAATATAAACGAGAAATGCTTTAGTGACTAATAATTAATAAAGTAAGAATTTTTTGTAATGACTAAGATTGAAAAGGGCTTGCTTCGATGGTTCGGTCATTTGGAAAGGATGCATGAAAGAAGATTGACGAAAGAGATATACAGAGCGTCGGAAGATCCGCCCTAGGCGTACTTTTTCGAATTAAATCGAAGAAATAATGGAAAAGGGCCGAATCTTAAGTACACGAAACCGACGTGCATGCATGACTCGATGTATGAATAGGCTGACTCGTCCGGGATAGTACCACCCACCCACAGAATATCGGCTTGAAGTAATAGTAATACTATTGCGTTACATTCGATTAGTGGGAGCGCCGGAGGTATTGATTATACATATACCCCAGGAGGGTACTTGCACCACCAGTGCAGGAGAATCCCTCCCTGAGCGGGAGCGGCTGCCCTGCGAATTCTGGGGAACAATCCCGCTCTGTATTTCTGCCAGAGGGAAACGGGGTGTAAAGAGTCTACAACCCCTTTGCTTGCCGTTGAGTTCCGCAACCTAAGGGGTCTGCACTCAAACTGAAATGATGTCCATAACCATCTCGAGCCGACTAAGCCGACCTTACTCTTTTTAACGGAAGCACAGATATCCCTCCTTGTGGAAATCTCGTAACTACGCTAACCAGGTTACATTGTGAAGCATAACTTTGTGCCACTTTGTGATTTCTATACGATTGGATTCCCTCTCTATCCGAAAGGACTTCAGTATCCTTACCATGAGTTACAATACCGTACTCGATAGCGAGTTGAATCTATGTCCCTCGCACTCTACAAGAATACTGCGAGATCGGCGAGGGACAGAGCATTCGACTCGCTAGCGAGTACGGTAATTGTAACTCAATCATGGTAAGGGTACAGTTCACTAAGCGTGCTGTATGTGCTAGACAACGGGGAGTGTTTTGAAGAATTATTCGGACTTTTACCGGCCGCTGAGTTCCACCATCGAACTACTCGTAGTAAAGGGAGTTTCCATCAACATCACCTTGATGATGATGGATGGCGTTCTTCCACCGTGCATTTCACTAGGCACTATTTGCCTCGTACATTGAAACTGTGGAAGGGATTCGAACGTGTACCGTAAGGTAGTGTTGTTTAGCAGTATAAATAAATATCAATAACGTCTAAGGTAATTAATTATAAAATACAAACTCAAATAAAGTATAACTAGAATAAAGGTTAAGGGGGCTTTTTTATGATGTAGTTTATAAAGTCAAGTCCTGAGACATCTTGTAATATACAATAGTTTAGTTTTCACTATTGAAGACAAAAAATAAGAAATAAAAATGAAATCGTCAACATATAAAAAAACATATAATATACCTATTAATATAAATGAGTTCTGTTATGATGAACTTTAAAACTTATGTAAGTAATATTATATTAGCACTAAATACATATTTGTTCTTCTTCCAAGTCGTAAACTCCTGTTAATTATAACTTATATGCATGCATGCAGTGTGCCTACAAATAAATGTGCAATAATGTGTTTTTGTGTAGATACGAGTACGTGTAGAAACAAAGAGGTGACACGCAGGTCAAAACACACCTCTCCCTCTGAGTTTCGCTGCAATCAGGCAAAAAACATTTAAATTAATTTGCTTTCTCGGTCTCGCAAGGTTCCTTACTCCATACCTGAGTTAGATTTATTTATCTTTATTTATTTTTATTTCATCCGCCTGAACGGTGAGGTCAAGTGCCCCCGAATGACTAACACGGCGCGAATGTCCTTTGAATCCTGGCGCAAGGTCGCAGGTTTAGAACGTCCGGGCTATGGATTTTTTTACCTTCTTTAGTTCGGTTACCTGTTTTACTTCAGTTTCCTTAAAGATCATTGTTCATTTTATACCGAAAATATTGTATACCTACTTGTGATACTTATCTGTTTTATCAGTTATCACTTACGAGTACATCACATCACATGCATAGGTACCTCGTATTAAACTAAAAACATAAGAAGTTTATCCAAACTGGGTTCTCCGACCGATTTGTTAGATCATTCTCCCGAACTCTTTATTTCTTCGTAGTAATTTTTCCATTCGCATTTTTCCCCGAACGCGATATTACCAGTCGCCTTTTTTCCTGCGGCAGTTTATATTCACAGTCGTGTTTTTCCGCTTGCGAGTTTTATCCAGTCGCTTCTTTTCCTACCACCATATTTTCACGGTCGTGTTTTTCCCGTTCCAATTTGTCGAAGAAACAGAGTCGACGGAGCTGCGCTACCGCGGAGCTCCTATTTCTGGGTGGTTTGGCCCTCCGGGCCTGATGCAAAACTAACATAACCTAAACCTACCTACGAATTACGATGTAAATACTTTTGGGAAAAGTGCGACTGAGATAGAAATCGAACGGGAAAAAAACCGACTGGGAAAAAAGTCGAACAACAAAAAAAGCGACTGTAATAAAATCGAATGGTGAAAAATAAAATTAGGTAATATCGCGTTCGGGGAAAAATGCGAACGGAAAATTTAATACAAAGGAATAATGAGTTCGGGAGAATGATTTAACAAACCCTGGTTTTCAGTGAGACCGGGAGAGTACAGTCAACAGCATAAATAAGTGATCATTTATGTACCTTGTCGCTTTCGATCGTTTCACAATTTTGTATGACATTTCAAACACGACGTTAAAGTGACAAGGTACATAAATGATCACTTATTTATGCTGTTGACTGAACCTGTGACTAACTAACTTTAACGGTAGAACGGTATTCCAAAAAATAAACAAGTCCCCTTTCTCTCCCTCTAGTTTTATTTTACAAACGAAAGTCAAAAGTCAGACTCAAGCACCGAAGGTTATTCTGCACTTACAAATAAGGATTTGTATAAAGTAATGGCAACCTTAATTGCAATAAACGGTGCAAACTATAATTCCTTAGGTACTTCAGGTATCTTGGTATGGGCCGAACACTGCAATGTTTCATTTGTATTGGTCAAATTGCATCAAATTATATCTATTTACATTGATCAGAACTGTCCAATTCAAAATCTGAGCAGTTTTGGATGGGTGCGAATTTTTTGCTCATGTTACTCGTACGTAAGTAATACTTGTTGCGCGATTTCCAAATTTTGAATAACTGCGCCAATTTTCGAGATAACATGTCACCTGGGTCTATTTCATTTTCTTTTCAGTACGAAGGGTCGAAGTTGATGAATGAAAAACGAGAAATGCTTCAGAGGCTTAGAAAGTATGAGTTTGGTACAATAGGTCGGCCAGCAACTAAGCACGCGAAAAATATTATGTCGGCGAGTTGCGGAAAATTTGCTAACATATAAGTATGAATTAGTTTCAATGCGTTGATATTTTGGAATTGATATGGATGAATAAATTGCTGCGTTATTGAGGATTGGATATCAAGTTTCTGACTTACGAGTTATTATCGAGTTCCCTCTAGGTGTACATAAAGGTAGCGTTATTTGCCAGTATCATTGGAACCTTAATAACTCCTACACTAATGAACAGATTGAAAAGTTAAAACTATATTCTGGACCCTTAAGGAAATGGATTACTTATCCCTTAATATTAACGTCAAGTTCAGGGACACCTGTACATACCTACTCTTGGGATGAGGCACACAAAGTACCACAAAGAATCGGGGTTGACAGATTCGATTCTGTTACTTTAATATGACAATCATCAACCGTTTCTATTGCCGTTAATTCTGAATGCATACCTGCATTCATTAAAAGTAAACTTTATTTAAAAAAAGCTGGGTAGCTATTCGATTCCGCAGCTCGAAACTTTGTGAAGTTACTGTTATCCAACGGATCTAAAAAAAGCCTCGATCTCGGCGGTACGAAACATATTTACCTATTGTACATTATGAACCGTATAATTTTCAATACATGATAACAAGGGACATCAAAATGTTTCGAAAACTAAATTCAATCAATTCAATTTCACAGGAAAAGGCACAATTCAAATTATATGCAGCCAAAAGGCAGAAGTAAACAACATTCTGGGAGGAGGTGGTACACGAACCGAATTCGACACCACCCGGTCTCATTATAACCTGCTCATCTGCGGTCAAGCAGGTTTTAGCCCAAAATTATACGTTTGCCTTTTTAGGGTGTTGTTGTAACGAAAAAATGTACCATGATTTCTTTAGTTATCTAGAACTATAGCGACTCCCCTCGCTTTGCTTCGGTTTATGTAAGCTTTCTGTAACACACCAGAATTTATTACACATGAATACACAAATAAACCAACCGCGAAAAATTATCTAACTGGATGGTGGAAACCGCATCAAAATCCGTTGCGTGGTTTAGGAGGATTTAGCGGGTATATACAGACAGACGCTAAAAAGCTACTCTGTTTTATAGAGTGTAAAGAAAATAAAGATAATAGACGATGATTATGCCACTTCTTCACTACGGTGTGTCGGGCTCTTGCAAACTCTTCCAAAGACTTCTCGCGAACGAACGCAGAGGCTACCAGTCTGGTACTCTCAGTTTGGCGATGTATTGACAAAAGTAACAGTGAAAATACGTCGAGATAAAAGTATAGTTAGGTAGGTACTTAATTGAAAGTGAAAAAGTAGGCAAGTCGTTGAATGGTGTTTGACTTAAAAGTTGATAAATGAAGGTGGTTAATGGATTAAGTAAGTATATTGTAAGTGGTTGTAGTAAATGGCAAGTCGTGAGCACACCGCGGCGCTGACGGCATGGCTCCTGATCTTCCTTGTGCTGTGAGTCAGCGGCTCAGCGCGGTCGTGACCCGGTCTGCGGATTTTGTTTACTGGCCTGACTTACCTTCAGTTACTATTATTAATCACGCATTAGTAATCATTTCTTGTGAGAAATTGTTTAACTTAATTTGTAAGCTATTAGGCAATATTATGTGGTTAATCTAATGTAAATACAAGTTGTAAAGTGCGGAAGTTGAATCCCTATTATCCGTATACAACTTGTTACTGACCAATGGGTATAAATGAATGAGTGTTTGTTTATATTAAAACTTAATTATATTACTCGCATACTACATACATATATTTTTTATATAATTACGGTAATGTTATCATTTTAGAATTTCTTATATAAATAGTATTTAAAATGTACTGGCTTGCGTTATTTATGACTTATAAAATATAAGCTGGCCTGAGTTGAGCAAACGTTTGGTATATTTCCCGGTACTTAATCAATTTGTACCAATCTCCAACTTGTCCACTAAAAGCTGGACCTGTTCGAGTGGTGGCATGTAATGACAGATGGCATAAACTCACCGTTAACAAATTCGGGTAGGTATAAAAAATATGACATAGGGTTAACTCGTGTTTAATTAGATGATTCAGAATGAAGTTTCGCTGGAATCCATTATATACGTTCTCGGTAATATCTTCGTTAAGTTCTCCCAATGACGTAAATCGTGGTGCGGAGCCGCGGTCTCTAAAAGAGCAAGTCATACCACCGGGAATAGATGCAAATAGGTACTTACCACAGCCGCCGACATCCGGCTTCATCCGCTCGCGCTTATACCTGTTTGACGCCGGTATCTACGCAAGTAAATACCGCGCTGAAATACCTAATGAATCCTTACTTTTATTTATAAATCCTTCACCATCCATTCGGGGCCATGAAGAATGCTTTTGTCTTCATTTCCTTCATCTGGTCCAGTATGATGTAAGAACGCAACTATTAACATACTATATGATAACTCGACGAAGACGTAGGTAATTGCTGCGATCATCTCTATTTATAGTCGTCATTTCTAAAGTATTTACTTCCGCCTATTTGTTTTTAAGTTGTAGTAGAAGAATTCTTACAGTAGGTAGATTGGATTCCTTAACGTATTCTTGATAAAATAAAACGTCCGTTATTTAATTAATATGGATCTGTTTCGCGAATAAACGTGTCCAATCGGGGAAAAAAAGTTAGGTTATCAATATGCTTCTATCATAGCGTGGGAAACCTCCAATATTGTAGTTGGCATTGTATTATTAAGTAGCACTTTTTTAATAAATAACGTAGATAAATGCTGCTTTATTTCTACATTTTGAGGAAGCTAACCACTTAAACAAGCAATTAGACGAGAAGGTCCAATTGCTTTATGGTTCCTCATAAAAGCCAATTCAAGCCACTGCATTTTTAGGGTTCTATTTATTCCCCAATGAGGATTTTGAGCCTCATTGGGGAATAAATAAATAGAACCCTAAAAATGCAATTTTGATATATCATACATACCTACCTAACCCCATATCACACGTTAAACGTTGCGTGTCACGCTTGAAATTCCGGCAGTGGCAATCGGTTAGATATAAATACTGTAACGGCACCTAACCAACACCCAGCTAATTATCTGCAGCGGCAACAATGGCAGCACGTCGCAGACGCGGGGCGGGCACGTCGCGGCGCGGGCGCGGGCGCGAGGGCCGCTGCGCCTGCGCACGCAACCTCAAACTGTCACATTGACACATTGACAGTGTTACGCGATAACGACGTGACGCTTCTGGTAAACTTCTGGTTCACCGAAAATTCCAAGAAAATACCGCGCAATTTAATGCACTTTTCTTAAATTCCAGTACTCTCCATGATAAACTATTCTACATTAATTCCTTATCCTTAATCTCATTATTTGGTAAAAATGTTCCACGTAGCTTTTTTGTTAGTGACTGATTAGTGATTAGTTTCAAGAAAAGGGCAAGTCATACTACCTAGAAAAGTTAGTTACTAGTTAGAAACTAGAGATGAGGTACTTAGTTAGGGTTCAGAATTAAAACATGTCGATTTACCGACCCACCGGGCTACATAAAGTTGCACTTATATCTCACCTTGGCTTGTTGACTTGAGCGACTGTTTATAATTCAACTGGTAACAGCAGAAAACCGCGTGTGTTGTAATGCAATCAAATTGATTTAGGTCATGTGCGGATCCAACTCGGCAAATATATTCAAAATAAATACTTGCGACCAATTTTAAGAAGTGCCCGTGGGCGCCCGGAGCTCGGCGGAGACGGGACCCACATCCGTGAGAACGATGCTAGTTGTGATATTTTTATATCATCCTGACCGTAACCGATTACAAGGCTAGCAACTAATTAGCGGTATTTTACAACAATGCCTTCAAGACTTTTTACTCAAAGTTTATGATAGCTGTGAGACGTCATTTTTTGTTTAACTTCTTAAGGTATACAATTGGTAATTATTCAGCTAAAAGAGGCGCATGTGAAAGAATTGGAAGGCGTTCAGAAAACATTATAAGCTTTTTTCAAATATTTCCAAATGTATGCTACCATTGATAATTACCGACGACTATATGTACCGGCACCCAATGAAAATGTTGAGCATTCTTAGAACCTTGTCATTGTGACTGCCATTGTTATTGTCGTACTTTTTGTCATTTGATGTTCAGTTTGAAGTTTATTATGACATCGCATTGAAGTGCTTAACATTTTCGTTGGGGTACTGTACAATAGTATTGTGCCTGAAGGACACTGTAATTTAGAAGTTGTAATTTTCAGAAATTTACAGTTCTGATTATGTGAAGTTACTCGTATAATATGAGGCACCGTAGGTAATACATGTAGCGAACTATGAATAAGACAACCATATAAAAAAAAAGTTTACGTCATTGTGAAAGTTTTCATATAGCCTGTCCAGTCCGTGGAAATCACCTAACACGGTTTCATTATTTATTGTACCACGGCGATCCTGCCTGGTGAACTCACTAGGTGTAACTGAAATAGAGAGAACGACAGTGGGGAAAAAGATACATTGGTTTCGATAATCGTCTAGTAGGAACAATCAATTACACGACTAGGTATCATTATTGATTGTGATCGTATTTCCTATCAATCGTAATTGGTTTACCACCCAAAGCGATGTTAGTACAGTAAGTGAAAGTGTCCGACATTATTCCATTCGAAGCGGCCAAATCGGATCAAATGAATCTTTGGCGTGTGTGATGCAAAAAATGATCTAGAAATAAATACACAATGAACGGCGCCGACATGAGGAAAGTTACGCCGAAAGTGTGTAGAGGCTCAGCATTGATTAATTGCTATATACACACTGCAGGGCCTACATTCAACTTTGCTTAAACAATATTGTTTCCGATCATTTCCTACATAGCTCTGTTGTGTCGGATTCTTCCTTTCTCGTTCTTGGCAAAGCACGAGTAGGTACTTAGGATAAAACAAAGTTAAATTAAAATGTTTAGCAATGTTAAATGTAGACCCAATAACAGGATCAAGAATCAAGATCAACTAGGTACTACAACAGATTTAATGAAATATCTAGACGCTTAACAATACAAATGAGCAACCTAGAGGACAGCCAAGTTGTTTACATCGTTGAGTTGAGACTTGTTGTAGTTTACATATTTTTTTACTTTAGTATGTGTGGCTTAAGGAATAATATTTTATGACAAATAAATCTTTTTTGATTCTGATTCTGAATGTCTTGATGTAATTATAGAGAAGTAGACATTTTACTCGATAACACCATCATTTATGAGAATGAGAATTAGTATAACGGTAGTGAGAAAATAACGAATGACCCAATAAAATGTAATTAAACCGGTCAAGGGCCAATTGTAGGCGCACATTGATGGACAAGTTTACAATCCGGTTCGGTACAAGATGGTATGAACCGATAGCGCTGGAAACATATGTATCTAGGCTATATCGACAAATTGAATGCTTGGTTTCCTCAATCGCCCAAAGATATTATGAGGCAGGAAAAACCCACGTAATGTATTCTGTGAATCATCGTAATCGCTGTCTGAATTTTGGTATCAAATTTCTTTACTGTTTCCTAAAAGACAACAGAAAATAAATCTATTGTAGAGAAAATAAAAGTTATTATTACAAAAGCATGCATATCACGTAGTTAAGTACTGAATTGGAACCAATAAAAAAGCTGTGTTAATATATCCTCAATACCTCGGCAATTGCGTGTATTACATTCTTAAACTTGTCCACTTGATTTGTATTTTTTAAGTGTTCTGCGTTAAAATTCTCAGTTTTTCCCAGGCAAAAGGAGAGCGCTATCTAGCCGTGAACTAATCGAATCTTAAACAAATTCTGATCACAGAGCGGTGGCAGTCGGCGCCCGCGCCGCGCGGCTGTCTCGCCGCACCCCAGAACCCTAAATGCAACGGAGCCTTCACAACTTTTTTTAAAGTATTAAACTATTAAATCTAAGCACCTATAACATCCTTTGCCGGAAATTGTATGAAATTAAATACTTTATAGCTGCCTTTAATACGCAGGTACCATTTTAGCGCGTACATAAAGTTAATTAAATTTATCCTCGAAGGTTGCTTTAATAAAACGTTGACATGCTATATGCCTGGATCAAGCGATAATTAAAACTTGCAGTTTATGACGGATCCCAAAAAAATAATTGCACCTTATCGATGTTTGAATGCATAAAATAATAAATGAGTGCAAAGTATCCCGACGAGGCCCCGCTGTCGCCGCCACGCGGCCGACGCCCGTGTGAACCATAATACTGCGGCTATATTTGTAAGTTTTTTGCAAAACGGTAACATTTTATAGCGTAGGTAGGTATCTACTCGTCTGGCATACCCAATGTTTACGGAACATTTCTAGGCACCGTAGCTTTCCAGAGGTACCCAGTACAAGATTGATTATTGGAATTCTCAATGAGCCCGGACTTTATATGCTAGTTATGATGTCGAGTTGCCCTGGAACTTGAAAATTGCTTTCTCGGCGGGATTCATCAGTTGGGGATGTAATTACCTTACGAATGTCCCGTACGCAGCCCATTAGAGTTGTGCTGCTGTCGGCGAGCGGGCACAGGCGCTCGCTCTAACGGGACCCCGCCGGCGGCTCTGCACACAAATTAATGGCTGGCGCTCAAGGCCGCCTACAACCAATCGACATAGATACATCGGTTGTCGACTATGAGAACATGGCGCCTTCCGAGTCACCGCCGTGGAGAATGAGGCCGAGAAAGCGGCGGCTCCTGGCTCTGCTGCCGCCAAAGCTGACCAGCTCTTTTTTCCCTAATTGAATATCGACCACATAATACGATATCGATCGATACACGTGACTACTACTTGACTGTTAAATAAGATGAACTTGAAAGTGTTCATTTAATCTCTATTTTGGATCTTCAATACATATTAAGTATAGCGCTCTCTCTATCTCGAAATCGGTAGCCCATCTCTCGTAGTATTATCTACCTAGGTAATTAAAAATGTACCATTGAATGAATGTTGTGCAGAGCTCCATTCATGTTCGATACGTTATTAATTTGAATGGCCGGTACACAAAGCTGGTACCGTCGCCTGGCAGCGTCAACTGGGTGACGTTTTTGCGGCGGTCGCTGTGGGTGTAGGTACCATTACTGTTAACCGAGTTTTAGCCGCCGCCAATGGCTAACCTTGATACTTTCAGTTACGACGTCTATTTTGCACTCCTCTTGTTGCTGCTGTCATCTTATTGTGGCCGAGTTAACTGACAAAAAATATCAATCAAAATTCTAGCACAAGAGCTTGGGGCGCGTCGCGTGCGCCGCGCGGCCCGCAGATCAACGAGATGGAAAATATTTTAAATACATCACACTTAACGTTTCTGTGTCGAACCGCGATTACTAAACATCCAGTTCTACATTTGGGTTTATGTTTAAGTATGACATTGTTTTTGGTTGTGACAAGCGTTTCCTATTTATGAAGTATAAATAACGCGAATTGTGAGGCTGATATTTTGCATATAAAATATCATACCGTTTCTATCCCCTTAAAACTAGGTCCAACTTTTACGATTTTTTAATATATTGTGGATGAAAAGTGAAAAACTGTGCGTGTACGTAATTTCTTACGTCTTATAATGGAACAAATAAACAAATAAAAATAAACAAAAACTTACAGACCCAGTTTTTCAACAATATTCAAAAATCGTGGAAATCGGATAAATTTAGGGGTGAAGAACGTTATCGCCCGGAACAAAATATATATCGTATTTTTTTGCTTCTACGCGATGTAAGCGTCGCTTCCGAAATATCGCTTAATGGAATAGCCGCAGAATAAAAAGAATAAAAATAATAAGACACTTTTATTTCGAGTAACGAGGACCATTATTATTACAAATTATTACCTTAAAAAGAATTATACATAGCAATATAGAACCTGACAAGTTAGTATATGATTATGACACATTAGCGCGTGGATTCCACCAAGCAGCTTTACTAGTAGACTTATGTTAACTGCCTAATGCACTGGGGCTGAAAATAGTTGCGACTTCCGAGATGCCATAAGGGCGTCTATTCTATATTTATTTACCCAAATTCTTATAGTATGGTGAACGTGTACCTAACTCATAGTAACAAGACTGTAAAGGCGACCGAATCGTTAACAATATGACTGCAATAATAGTTTTAAAAACAAAATATGGTGAAATAGGTACCGGGGCCTTTTCTCCACCTACTTAGATTGAGCCTATCTAGCTTCGACATAGTAATCAAGCTCGGTGTTATGACAGTTCTTACTATAAAGTGAATAAGAGCTTTCGCTCTATTCCACATGATCTTTACACGTATTGTTATCTATTGTCAACGTTACGATAGCTAATTATTCATTCGACAATAATGACGGCCTAGTCGAAAAGAATACAAATGCCATAGGGAAAAATAATGTATAATAATGACCCTGTTATGTGACAACAATATTAAAGCAAGATAGGCTAATATAATGTAGGATAGAGGCCCAGAGCGACATTAGGTATACCTATCTGTTATTATAACCGCACGTCCACGAATTATACGTAGCTCTTTTTAAATTTACTTCATACCTCTTAACTACTTTGAATGGTCAACAAACGCCTGGACAAAATCAAACAAAGAGCATTCCAAATTAAATATGTATTTGTTATGTAACAGAGAACGAACCGTAAAAGAATAATTAACAATACATATAACGTAATACGAGTTTCCAGTTTGTAAATGCAGCTGACAATGAAGTAAGTATTTTACAATCACAAGAACTATGAAGTAAGGAACGAGATAAAGCTCGCGACGTGCAAGTTCAGTGATCCTTAGCTGCCCGCGGAGCGCGCGTCCGGCGAACCTGTTTGTGGGCCGGCGCGGTGCGCGGCTCGTCGCCAATTACCCGACATGTCGCAAGGACCACGTGAAAATGGTGTTTATCCAATATTCGGGTGCGTATCGCTGCACATAAGTCATCAGCGTTACATAACAATTAGCAAGCGCTCCGCCGCCGCCGCGCGCTGGCCGGGGTCATTGGCAACGCGGCCGCGAGCTGCCACTTAGGTTCAAGGGTATCTCGGACTGGTCTACATGCCATTACATTCGGACCGCACATTACTACATTTTACCGTTCGCGTTAAGCATTTTCTTAATTTGAGATCAGTGATAATAATAATTTGCGACTTAGGAGCTACTGATGCAAATTCTGACCTGCACAATAAGTAATGAAGTGACTAATCGGAATGAATGGACGTCGATAGGTACTTGGCAGGACACCGAGACGAGGGTCCTGACCCTGAGAGCCGGCGGCGTCATGTGAGCCCGGCGCGGCGCTCTTTGTCATTAGCGTGTTCTTGCGTCTAGCAGCTCTAATTTGTCATCACCTGTTGCGCGCTGTTGCTGATTATTTCGCATCTTTCAATTTGATAGGATTTCATTACGACGTTTAACAGAAACTGAAATCACTATATTTTATATTTAAATCACTTAAGTCATAATAAAAATCTTTCAGGTCTGTATTTAAAACCTTTAACTTACGTCGGAGCTTTTGATTACACGCTTGGCGTGTTGTTTTGTAAAACACGTGAAATCAAAGTTTATGAAGAGGAGTAACCGCTATGTAAGCCATAAAATTTAAAATAACAGAAACGGTAACATTATGTAAATCAAAGAGCTTTCCGTAGGTCCAATTCGGTTGTCTACAATCGCTCTACGTTAATTAAGCGTCGTAAAAAATAAAAGGCGAGGTGTCGATACGGATATATCCGTTAACTTTTATTGATGGCGATCCCACCGGGCTATCAATTGCACATTTTGTTAATTCCTACATGGTCGGCAATGATACGAGAGATGATATGAGTTTAAACCCCCGTCTACAATGTATGCCAGTGCGAGGAAGCGTGTTCATCTGTTTGCACACACTTGATTTATACTTATACGCAACCATTTACGTTTAGCCATCCGTTGTTTTTATTCTTCTCTCAATCGCTCAAAGGTTAACTGGAAGAGATCCCTTATAGGGATGAGTTCGCCTTCGTACATACCTTTTTTGTTTCTGTTTATTTTTGATTTGTTAGTTTCTGTTTGTACAATAAAGAGTTTACATACATACATACATACCATTTTAACGCGAATTCGATTAATGTATAATGTGCAACACAGACTGAAAGTCCGTCGACCGACTTTGGCATGTCAGTTCTTCGTATATATATAGTCGTAAATAGAATTCTCATAGAAGGAACTTAATGTTTAGCACACTTGAAACACTTGGGTATGTAACATATAGATAAATAAATTTTAACGCAGATTGATAATGAGTTAGACAAGAGGTATATAGAAGCGCATTTCGGCTTCAATCAGCGTGTCCAACCGGGTTCATATTTGGGTATTTATTTACTTACTCAATGGCCCCAAAACCCGGGAAATTTAAAAAATCACATCGCTTTCGTAAACATGATATCTACGCATACGCGATATAATAAATTGTACATTTCAACATTAAAACGATATAAGACACGTTTTGTATATTAAATAATCGTGAAATATTATTTTCCCCTCAGCAGCAGCTCAAACTAGCAGCTTTTGCTGCTTAAAATCAGTGATGTTGCGAGCCCGAGACAAAGTAACTTTTTAATTATGTTTTTAAAATGCCGCGAGTAGTGCTGGGGCTACACACAACATTTGAAAGAAATGAACTTCACTTTGTTCTGTCACTTACGTAATCCGTCATTACTCATTAGTATAAAAACATATGAATTTGCACACTACCCATTTGTAAAGCTTTCGGCGTCGTAGTGTACCTACTTACTTAGTTAGGTCCTAGTTCCGAACAAGACGGTTACTTTCAATTTGCAAAACAGCAACAATTTTAGTTTCAACTTTTAATTTTTGATATTGTTTGTTTTACATGTTGTTTAATTTTTACTATATAGTTTTTTTACCTATGTAAAATGACCTCGCTGCTCAGGTGAAAAGTTGTATGTGTCATACGAGACCAAAGTTATTTACATCTCGTGTCGTCACCTCGCTACGCTCAGGATTCAAAAACAACACTCGCAACAAAAACCAACATTGTTCTCTTGTTGCACAAATAACTAATATAATGGCCTTCAATGTTGTCCTGGAATGAAAATCGCGCTCGGGTTATAAAGAAAATGCATCCGAACTCATTAGCTCTCACAGGTAAGTCATCATTTGGTTATTATTTAGTTTTTCCTGCATGAGGTTGTGATATTTTACAAGCTTTTATTTAACTTGCAATATACGAGGATTAATTGAAAAATTTGAGCCTGACGTTCATAATGAAATTAAAAAGAATTAATAATACTGGCAGTACTGGCACGTAAGAGTTAGGTACTATCGAACCAACGGAACCCTGACCCACCATGGAACCTTGTCACAATGATTGACGTACGATTGTCGTATAGCTTCGTATGACAGTCCTAACGTCAATCACTGTATAGTGGGTCAGGGTTCCGTTGGTTCGATAGTACATATTTTTTATCAAAATATACTGTATTTGGTTTTCTTCGGTCACAACTGTAAATTTTGTAATCGAATTACTAAACGAGGTTCGCGGTTTACTTTAGAATGGATAAATTCAGCACCGTTCTGCCATAAAGTACTTACAGCACTACGGCACTACGCTACGGCTACGGCTACTAAAGTAGTACAGCATTTTGTTTACATAAAAAGGCTTCACGCCAAAGCAATTTTTTTAGGTTATGTGCCAGACCTTAGGAGAATCCGCTCCACTATAAAACAGATAGGTAGCAGATTTTAAACGAGGCAGAGAAGCAGTTGAAGATGAACCTAGGTGTGGTAGACCAACAACATAATCATCAAGGATTTTGAATTTTCTGGTCTCTGCAAGGTGGGTAGGTACCTAGACTGCTTTCAGCTATAAATTAACTCACCCGCCATACAGTATCACAGAATTGTTTGGATCTGTTTCAATGTGACCCACAAGATTTTCTTTGTCATTTCATAACTATGGACGAGACTTGGATCCACCACAATACACCGGAGTCAATAGTGCAATCCAAACAATGAAAAGGTCAGGGTCTCCATTTCCTAAAAAAAACTAAGGCCATTTTATCAGCGAATAAGGTAATGGCTTCAGTTTTTTGGGATTGCAAAGAGGTCATGAATCATCATGGCTGTTTTTCTCAAACAGGGTAAAACCATAAATGCTGATACTAGTGCACCCTCTTACAATGTCTGCGTGAAGAAATTAAAACGAAAGGACCTGGTATGATATCTAAAAAAGTGTTGTCCACCAAGACAATGCTCCTGTCCATACTGCAGCGAAATCTATCGCACAAATCATAACTGTGGGTTTGAATTGTTGCCACATCTACCCTATTCGCCGGACTTTGCCCCCTCTGATTAACATCTTTTCCCGAACCTAAAAAAACACTTGGCAGGACAAGAAGCTGTGACTGAATATTTCGATCACCTTGAAGATACATTTTTTTACAAAGATAAAGAGATAGAGATAAGAAATTGCATCCAGCAACCCCTTGCCCCTTGGCAACACCAAGGAAACAAAAAAATATAGTCTATGGGAGGTTAAGTCAATCAAGTCAATGTAAACAAAAATGGTAGACTTTAAAAATAAATATTTTGTTGGTTCTACATTTAGAAAAACTACACAAGGAATAATGAAGATAGAAGCAAAGTGGCAAAAGTGTATAGATCATTTTGAAGACTATATAGAGAAATAAGATTGTTATAAAATCTCAAGTTTTTATTTTAAAGTTTAGGCGGTTAGGCTAAACTCTTTTTCACATCATCTATTCGGAAAGCGGACTTTTCTGCCCTGCTAGGAGGGATTAAGGTGGCACTTTTCTGTTCAAGGATATTTTATTGTCAAATTTGATGATTGTTATTAAATTTGATAGTTTCCTGTTGTAACATTTGATAATATCAGCACTTTTAGAGAGTGGAAATATTAAAATTGTTTTATGACTAAGATCTTTTATTTTCCTCATAGGTGATGTGAAAACCAGTATGTGTCACAGGTTAGCAAAATTATTTATACCTTGGGTGTTAACACTTGAATCCCTCACTACGCTCAAGATTCTTTTTTAGAATCCCTCGCTACGCTTATGATTCCATCATAGAATCCTTGGCTTCGTTCAGGATTCAATGTACGCCCTCGCCGTAAATACGTCATTTTGCTCCCATGTACCAAATCCAACCCAATCCAATCTACTATTTATTCACCCTCGTACGTAAGTATGTAAGTATACTGATACCTATTTATACACGGGTCAAACCTTGCAAGTCATATTTGACCCACTTCCCGGTTTCCGATGAAGCTGAAAATGTGCATACACCTTTAGTTCTGATGACAATACAATGCACCATCGAGCTGGTCTGATGATGGAGACTCAGGGTGGTAGTTCCCGCAGTCTTTTTGGAAGGGCTGTCGAGTAGTGTGTACAAACGGTGTGCCCCACCCATCTGGATGGAAAAGATGATGATGATAATAAGTGATATGATTATTAACGAAAACGCGGACTGCATTAGTTCGTAATAATATTTTCAAGAATTTTAAATTCATCATTCATCTTTAAAACTATTGGTCTTTGCGATTCTTTTTTATTTTTTTTTATTTTTTTGGTAATCGCCTGAGGGGCCAAAGACAAAAGTCCTTGGTTTTGTTTGCTTGCGATTCTTTATTGAAAGTGAAAACAAACTTTGTGAGAGACTGAAACACGACGCACAGCCTAAACCGCTAAACCTAGGACTTAACATTTGGAGGGATTAAATAAATATTAGGGAAGTAAAGACTATCAGCTGGTTTCTTATTCTAAGTATATTAATTCCCTGTGGGTTCATAGAAAAAAAATAATCGTGAAATAATTGTTTTCTAAAATATTATTAAACGTTAAATATACATACAGTCAACCGGGGCAATTGCGTCAATGGGGTAAATGCATCTTTCAAAGAATAAAACGAAATACGAAATGTTTTAAGCGGCGCTGCCCTCTCATAGAGTAGTTTAGTACTATTGCCCACAACTAATCAATAGATTTCGCCTCTATCTACGTATTTTTCGTTGAATATCGCCATCTTGTTTTTGTCACTTTTTTGGGTCTCTTCACATGTGACACCGGGTCTGCCAAATCCGAAAAAATCATCGAAAACACCTTCTCTTTCGATGTGTTTTAATGGTGAGTATTAAGTTTTTGAATTGATCAATCTATTGTATTGTTTATTTTGTTTTTAAATAGTTTATTTTCGCCAGAATTTAAAAATGAAAAAAGTAAGGTTATTTTTTATTTTTGGTGTAAATGCGTACCACAGAGTGGGGTTATTGCGTCTGATGTGACGCTATTACCCCGAAATCAGTGATTGTAAACATTTTTTATATGATTTGTTTTTTAAACGAATTCTAAAGACATAAAAGTTACGTAAAGTATATAAAGTATATGGTATTTGACTAAAGTCAATTTGACTTCTTTTTATGAAACATTAAAAACGCTCCGTTACTATGGAATTTATAGGATTACTAACTTTTAACGTCACAATCAAACAAAGTCCTTATTGTTGGATTTTATGAATTAAAAAATCTTAAAATAGCTAATTTAAATGAAAGATTGATAGGTGATGATGATTTTTATGTAGGTACATGGCGTTAGTACAAAGAAACTATGAAAGTTTTATATGCCCAAAAATGGTGTATTTTAGAAGTTATATTTTTTGTTAATTAATATTTTGATATCTCTACTATGAATTTAACTTACCCTAAGTTGCCGACCTCTGCATTCTTTAACGGGGTAAATGCGTTAGTTTTAAATTCAATAAAATTAACGCAATTCCCCCAGCCTTTAGTTTAATAGATTTTATAGACCAACCAAATACCATATTTTTATGTCTAGTACACAATAGAAATCGGTACTTCTCATTCAACATGTTAAAATTAAATAACGTTAATGTTAACGTATCTGATTGAGATTTTATTAACAAAAACGCATTTACCCCACTGACATAAATTTCGTCGTGATTTCTCGAATTTCAGAAATTTTAAAATTTTGTTCGGAAATCAATCAAATTTTAATATTTTGTAATGTGAATAAAAAATGTTATAAAATTTTCCATAGTATGGCAAAAGTTTTGAGGTAATTTATTAATAACTAAATGAGCAATAATTAAATAAAAACGCATTCAAAAGAATCATGTCGCAATTGCCCCAGTTGACCTCAATACTTTATTCGTTTTGGTGAATTAACTCACAAATATTTTAACTGTCTCCATCTTTAACGTTAATACGTAAAATACCGCAGATTTTTTAAATCCTGTGATGACTTCTTTTATTTTATTTTATTATTATTTAAATAAGCCTTACTTGATATTTCTATAAGACACATGAAATTGAAGGTTTAGGTTAATTACGGACGGGGCGGGGCTTATTTAAAAATGAACACGAACGAACGAATAAAAATAAGGTTTTAAAAAGAATCTACATAAAGCTGTTTTTTACATAAATGTTAAAGATGGAGTCTTCATTTATTTTGAGGAAATACGAGTGTACTTATATGAAAAGAAACCAAATGAATGAAGAATTGTATATTAAAGTTTGATAGCTTTAGGAAAAAAAAGGGTTTACAAATTCGATTTATTTTCTTGCGGAACCACTAGTAGTTTTGGGATAAACCAATTCTTAACAATGTATGACAATTTCAAAACCATTTCGAGGAATAGGCTTTCCGAACTTACTGCAGTTAAAGTTTTAATATACATCATACTGAATTAATTATATTACAATAAAGATTATGTCCATTTGACCCCTAATATGTTCCGAATAACTGTATATGTTTTTTTTTTTGGGATTTTTATAAAACATCTATAATATTTTACCTTATTCCTACAATTTAAATAGCTAGCATCATGCTCGCATGTAGGTAGCTGACCCCTACGTTGGAAGACAGTTGTTGTCATGCAAAATTGGTTTGTTTACAAATCGACTATAATTCTTATGAACAAATTAATATATTAATAAGACCATTTATCTCTTAAGTTGTGAGTGATAAATGTTAATAATTTATGAGTTGAGGTTTTCCAAGAGGTTCAACACAACGCGGCACCCACATTTATATAGAAAACGTATGATTGGAAGTATAGAATCCTTATCGATAAATTTTATGTGATGTGTTCAGTGAATCCACTCTAGAACAAGGGTCATGCAGGAAGTGCTGTATTCATTTAAGTTTAGGTAATAAGTAGGTAATGGAGGAATGCTTGAAATAATAAATATATTGTATTGCGATTATTTATTTATTTTTTCTTTGCCCCGCGGCGGCTTCAACACATATGTACTACCGCGGGGATATGGCGTTTCCACAATTAAGTGATTTCGCCAGTATACTTATAAGTATAAATCAATATAGCAATAAAATACAATCTAATCCTTTTCTAGGAAGATTGGGGGCAACGTTGTACGGTGATATGTAGGACAGAGGTCAAGATAGTTTTAACCTATGTACCACTGCGAGTCCACTTGAAACGAGAAGTAAGATGCCAGATACACGAAATAAGTCCAAGTCTTCTACCACTGTGCAACACAAAGGCATAAAAAGTAAAAATCCCTAACAGAACAAATTACACATCTGCCATCTTTTAACGTTGCAAATGGCCCCTTGCGATTGTTTGTTTACATTATGTTTGAGTGACGCTCGTCTATTATAAATTATGACTTCAAAAGCGATCACAGATAATAAAAAAATGTCTTTCTAAATAACTCCGCCACTTTTTGCGATGTAAGTAGGCGAGGTCCATTTTATTTAATAAATTGTTTTAAATAACATTCTTAATCATGAAATGCTTCAAATAAGATAAGGCTATTTTTCCGAATAAAAATTTAAAAGCAGGCAGTTTTTTTGTTGATGTATCCCAATTGCACTACTAGTACCTAGGGATTCGTATAAAAACAACCAGTTATATAATCTTAAACGGGCATGTTTCCTTCCCTTATACTGCTACGGCCCTGTACCTATTGATTTCGCTATGAAATTATCGAATTCGTGACAAATGCCAGCGTTAGTACAGATAGTAACCCCTTTTTTTTGTTGAATGTAGGTATAGCAAAGGACTGCAGCGCGCCGCGGCCGCACTCCGCGATTCCTCAAGTTTTGCCTATAAATAATAGACAGCGACCACGAAAAGCAATCTTGCCGGATGGCAGTTAAGAGCTCAGTTCATTTTATAACGAAGCTCATTAAGGAGCCGCCAGCCGGGGCGCGGCATAACGCGCCGTGCGCCGGCGCAATAGAAATTGATCTTGAGTACGACGCGTACCGCCGCGGCGCAAGGCAATATACCGCCTATAATTACTACTTAATTGTATAATCGATTGTACCTCAAACGTAAGTATTTAATAACATATCTTGCTACTTGGATGCATATATACCGTTAATAACGTTATCGGTAATACTATATTACATGCCTAAACACCATGTTATGATCAGTTATTAGGTAAACGATGAATAACTTTTATTCACGCTTGCTCATTACGTTTGCTTTTAGAATTAAGAACGTTATTGATGACTGTCTCAGCTGCTTGAGTAAACTGTTACAAAGCCAAATTGTTTTCAAATCTATTAGTTCATAAAAAAAACTTTTAAAATACCATGGCAAACCACAATTAGGACGTCAAAATTCATTTAACGTAAAAGTAACATATCCTTTAATATATTCAAGTTCTTAGTTTTATATGTATCGCATTATGGCATAATGGCACGACATGAAACCGATATTTCTTCTCTCAACAAAAGTAGGTAAAGCCTAACTGTCATTCACGTTAATTTAATGCCCGTCGAACTGTATGGCATTTGAATTATAATATTCCTCTATCGTATTCTTTAAAGTTACCCAATACGGAATAAAATACAAAAATAAATCTCTTGATCGTACCTATTCATAAGTTTACAGCGCGGCTATCTAAGTAGTTCGGTGGCGCACGCTGCGCGGGCGTTGATGTCTAATGTGAAGCGCACGCGCATGTTAATAAAACAGATTAAAACTTTATCAAATTAAGCCTACTATATGAACACCCATAACATTTAATGATTAAAGCGTTATCGTCACTTTACTTACTGCATTTACATGCTTAAGTAGAAAGAAACAGGTAATATAGCCCATAACAGTAATTTCTGAAGAAATTAAGAAATCAAAATGCAAATAGCGCGTTATAATATACTGATATAAGCTAGTAAATGAAGAAGAAGAACGTTTACGACTCCTTGGAACGTTTCAGGTTTTCACAATTGAAAGACGTAGAAACGGTTGAATTGCGACTATCAGCGTAAACAGAATCTAACGGTGGTGTAATGCTGTCATAGTAACCGCTGCATTGGATTTCCCCTCGGTCTTTATGTATGTGAAAAACTCCAGATATGGTAGGTAATATTTAAAAACTGCTCAAAAATTACACAAACTCTTGTAATATCCATTTATCCCCCAGATTGAGTCGTCGCAGTGTTGCACCGTGTTCGAACTCTACCCATCCTCCAGTGGTGCCTGACGAAGTTTTAGGACATAGTTACCAGCCCGGTCTTACTACCGATATGAGAGATCTATAAGGAACTTGTGATTTTTTTATTTTATTTGTGATTTAGGTATATAATGTAATATTTATTTGTATGCATACTTGATTGGAATTAGTTACTTTCATTAAAATGTACCTACTTCTTTTATGGGCAGGTATATTAACACATGAGCATGCACAATCATATTAATTTCAATCACACGCATTCTATTTATAGCCGAGACGGCATCAAAGAAGGATGTTCACAATTTGTCGCTTTTGTGAATCTTTTTTTAGGGTTCCGAACTCAATATAGGAACCCTTATAGTTTCGCCATGTCCGCCTGTCTGTCGGTCTGTCTATTTGTAGTATTTCACACTCACTCTTTCTGAGAAACAATCAAATATTGTAGGTTTAATCGCATTTTATTTTCATACCGCTTTCATATTTATACCGCGCAATAAAAATAATGACGATAAGTAAAATACGTAGTAGATTATTCAATAAGGGACTAAAGCAAGCCATAATGACACGATATGTTAATTATTATGTTACGCCTGAGCGCTGAGCGAAAGTGGCTACAGTTCAAGTGTCATTATGTTATGGCATTATTCCCGCATTAAAACTATACTTTTCACTTTGAATGCGAGGAAAAAAAACGATGTTCTACACAAAATTACAATAATAGTAAACCAAGTTTCTGACAAATTGGTTCCGCGGTTTTTTTTTCAAGTGGCACTTCAAATGCGTGCATATTTAGCCAACAGATTTAAACTTGAAAACTAGGTATTTTAAAAGTAATTGGACCATGCATAATAAAATGAATTTATATAATTAAATACCTAATTCATATACTTCACTAATTGTGTTTCACGAAATTTAATATTTTTAGGGATTCGTACAAAAAATGAAAATAATTCATATTCGTAATCATTAATCGTGTTTCACTAAATTAATATCTCTTTTAAATATTTTTGCAGTTGTCATTATGAGATTTCCACGCCCTAAAAATAGTCTATACCTACACAATCACTGAAAATGACGATTCACAAACACCGTGATTGGGTGAGCAGGGTTTTCAAAAGTAAATTAAAAAAAAATTAGTCCCGATGTGCAGAACTAAAGTAACATTTTAAGAGCATCAGAAATTAAAAATATTTAAGGGTTCCTACCTATTTTTGACTTCTAAAGACAAGAAAACTATTACGACTAGACTTCATTGGTTCTTGAGATACTGGGTAATAAAATGTCTATACCTACTAAATATCACCCAAATAACGATAACTAGAAAATCTGTTGTTCTTTAAGTTATTCTGGATTGTAGTAACAACGTCTCGGACTAGACTGAGCTGGCAAAATGGGATGACAAAAACGGACCCTTACCTATAGTTAGTTAATATTTTCTCAAATAATCGCTCCGAAAGTTGCATAAATTGTAAATATGAAAGAAATCACAAAAGTAACGCTTAATAAATACTTTCATCGAAAATTATTTTCAACATGATCGGATATTTTTTGAGTTATTCCCGAAAAACTGCGCTTCTCAACAAAAGATGTAAGTGCCGTAAAGATACGCTCTTTGGCTGATGCACTTTTCCACATCGTATTTTTTGAGATAGATTTTTTTGTTTGTAGTAACGGCTTCGGAACCCTACACTGATCATGGTCCGATATGCATTTGCCCAGTTTTGTATTTATTCATTTTGGTCCCGCTTATAACTTAAGCAAAAATGAACCGAATTAGAAAAAAAAATCTTGTAGACCTGCTAAATAGTAAACAGAAAATTTTGAAATTTATAAGAAATCGACGAAAGTTATCAAATATAGGTAGGTTACCGACTTATTATTACAGTAAATCATGCATTTGTCCTTAGGAAGTAATTACCAATTTATAAAGCTTTGCCAAGCTTTGTCAACAACTTAGGTTCTACCATCAGACTAGCCACCGACTTTATTTATTTATTTATTTATTTATTTATTCATGAAAATACAATGTAGGCATAATAGTAGGACACCAAATCGCAAATCTTTGATAATATTTCGTAAGTATATGATTTTATTGACGATGTGGGTGCACCGGTGCAAAATAGGCTTTTCTAAGGAGACCGATTACACCTAATTTTACACTTTTTGGTTAGGCTTTGAAAACGGTTTTTGTTTAAAATGTTTTGGCTTCCAACCCAACCTCTAACCAGCAAATTATTCAGAACACTTTAATTTCAGGTGGCTTATCATAGACGCAATATGTCGAGAGGCTCATCTCGGCAGGAGGCTGCTGCTGAACCGGCGCATGTCGTCATGCCCCGCGTCGTGTCCGCGGAGGCCTTCCTCGCGCGCACACCACAAAAAGTGCCGAAATGCCTGCCGGATGAGCTAACCCGCCCCGTCCTCGACTCATTGATTACCTTGTAAAAAATTCAATCATCGGTTAAAATTACAATATTTCAACGGAATCTACATCATTTCAATTTCATGTATTTACTGCTGCGGTCACCCACGACGATGGCGGTTAAAACTATGCACTTCAAATTAAAATAGTCTCCGAGCCTGTACTGGGGCCTTAGGTGCCAAGAAATGTTGCACTTTGCTACTTTGTAATCGTTCAATTACTGCAAAGGCACCTCTGCAGGCAGGTACTGCAAATTGTAAGACGTGAGGAATTTCACGTTTCCGAAGTTGCATGCAACAAACATGGTGGCCCATCATAAACCAACTTTTTGTTGCTTATGCACTTATCGTTATATAAATAATATTTATTTTGTAATCCTTGCGTAGATAATACCACATTTAACATGATGTTTTTTGCTAATTTGTGCTTAATTTTATTGCATTGAGTAGGAACTATTGTTTGGGTTTTTTTAACGCGACGTAAGTACTGCGCAGTGAATCTAGACATTCTAGACGGGTTGTATTTCAAGCCGCCGTGCCGCCATTTTTTACCCGATTGCCCAAGAGGGCAGAAGGGGAGGGGCTGGTTTATGACCAGTATATATGTTGGTAAGCATAGTGGCAATACATTTTTGTACCTATGTGCGTGACTACAACCAGTCCAAAAAAGGTACACTCAGGAGCAAAAAAAACTTGGTTCCTCGCCAGGGAATGCTTTTAGTGAAATCTGATGATGAATACTTCGAGCATCGATACAGGACTTCCAGAGTGCCTAGGATACCCAACTGAATGAATAGGCGGTTAACGCCGGAGTTGTGCATGTTCAGAATAACATCTAAAATGGCAATAAAATGTAAGGAAATCCAAGTGCTGACCCAAACTCTCCCGCAGTGGTGTTAACTGACTGTGCGATCAGTTAGGTATCTTAAGAACTTTTGACCTACTCTTTTGAACCTCGGAGTTTCCACCTTTAAACCTCTCTCAAAACAACCCCCGGCGAGGAACCAAGGCTTCGAAATAGTCTCGTTTGTATGAAAAACGCACTCTGACCCGGTATTTTTGCTCCTGAGTGTAGATAGATAAAAAGTATTTAAACACTGTTTACAATTATTCTAGGCAACAAACTAGGTAACTTTACAACTGAATGCCACTTAGAAATGATTTTATTTCTTATTTATATGTAGTAACATGTGTGTGGTACCCAGATCGTCTGCATACGTACAGTACCAATAGGTGGTCAGCTCTGACGTCACCCAGCTCCTGCGCGACGTACACTGGACGCCGCGATTCGCGATCAATCAGTCGTGGAATTCGACGGCAGCAGCGAACTACGACGGATGATTCACAAAGCTGAGGTTGTATTGTAATTGCGAGATGATTGTGCTTTACAAATCTAATAAAAAAGATACCGGATACGCATAATACAAGATAAAAGCTGATGTCAACATCATGACGTCGTCGGTGAAGATGTTTGCACGAACTCTTTATCTGTGTGTGTATCGTAGTCATAGGACTGACTCGGCTCGGCCTTTTAACTTTTAAGGCAAAGATTGATCTCAAATAAAGTTAAATTATTTCATAAATACTTTATCGTTTAGATTAACTCATTAAATGAAAACCTGACGGAGGTCATGATTATTTCCCGCGATCAATCCGAAGGCACCATGATTGCATGTGGATACCGTTAAATAATCAAGCTAAGCTTTATGTGGTAATTAAGACCAAATGTGTGCGCTTCGTCTTGTGTGCTATGTGCATGCACTTCAAGCGCATCAATTGAGTTTGGTTAATCAACGGTAACCGCAACTTCAAAAGTTTAACTTTTTAGTGGCGGTTATGAGTGATTCTTCGGGGCCCTGATTTTCAATGTGCGGGGGTTAGTTCAATGAACTATTTGGTTTAGAAGCTTGTTTTTTTTTCAGAAGTGGCTTATATTCATATTGCACTGGTATATCGGTCGATTTTTGTGTAACTGATTCTGAACATTAACAAAAGAAAAACAATATTCTTACTACATTGTCGTGTCCGTTCTCCATTTTCTTAAAAACCTATGTCAATCTTAAATTTAGACAACTCTATCAATATTTTGAGTGACCACATGTAATTTTTAGCTGCGATATTATTCTTATAACTGAGGAAATAAGATTTGTCCGCCGTAAGATTCTTATTTCTTTGGAGCGGGCTTCAATCAGCCGCATCTTATAGACATTTAAGAAACTAGGGACAACTCTCACGCGGGCCGGTTTTTAGTAGCGCTCCGAACGTTTCAGGTGGTGCACTTGTCGGCTGATGCCTGTCACTCTGGCGTTAGGAAGGCAAATACATCATTTCTCTGTTCTTGGTTTACGTAACATTCTTATTACTCTGATAGTTTTTTGTAACATTTGCGTCACCTTAACAATGTGATAACTTTTTTTTTAAATGATCTTATTCTTACTCCTTTGTCGTCAATTTCATATTCTGCACACAAAAAGTTAATTATGGTCTAAACTTGTTTATACAAATGAGTGCCTAAACCAAATTCATGTCTCTTAATAAATCTACTTTCATAGAAGTAAGTCAAATAAGTAAAAAAAATATGACAAAGGAATGACAAAAATCGCGACCTTAAAGAATCAACCTTATTTTGTCAATAAATTTAATTTTATTTCTTTTGTCTTGGACTCGTTCACGCCGTCTTGTTCTGCGCAACGTACGTAACTAAAATATTCAATTTTAGTTATTCAATCATCGTTGCTTTACTCTCATGTTGCTTTATTAACTAAGCCTTCTGTAACATTAGTACACTTTATTTATAGCATCTAACCCATACATTTCTATTCCTGGTTAAGAAGAGAAAATGCAACTGCTACACCAAATGCTAATGCAATGCTAAAACAATGCTACTGACCAAAGGAGTCCACTGACTAAAAGTTTACCTGCACTCTCTGGCCTCAAGTTAGCTACCTATATCTATGTGTACCTATCTCAAAAATTCTACAGTGTCGGCGTAGCTACAAACCTGCTCGAACTGCGAGCACGAGCCGCTCATCGATCAATTGAGTCGGAATTAGCCGAAAGGTTCGGCCGGCGTCTGAAGGCATTCTGAAACTACGAATATTTTACAAAATTAATCAACTAAAGAGTATGAGGAGTGAAAAACACGACGAAGAGATCAAATACGGTGTGTCAGGTGCAGTTGCAAAGCAGCATAAATGTGATATCTATTTTGGCCATACATATTTACCTTTTTCAAACTGTATTATATATATATATATATATATATATATATATATATATATATATATATATATATATATATATATACATAATATTGCATTATATTTGGCACTTTATGTGCTATATAGCACTCCTTGACGACCTACTTCTCCTTAAAGGTTAAATAGATGGACCAAATACATAAAGTAAAAATATGTTACGTATTATATAGGTAATTAAAAGTTAATTTAAAGTTAATCTTTTTTAATTACATTTGACAGAACAAAAACTATCGTAATTTCATACTGCTTCCAAACGCCTAGAGCAAATCTTATATAAAGCAGGTTGCTCTCTCAATAAGATTGCACGTGCTACAAATACTTCGTCGGAGATGCCGCTACCTGGTTTACCAGTACGTACCTACGGCTAGCACAAGGTGTATTTTCTCGCAGTGCATCTCTGTAGTTACAGACTAGATAGTCAAGACAAGTCAAAGTCAAATCATTTAATGCCAAATACCACAAACATTATATAAACTAGCAGACAGAACATTATTTCACGCCTACATAGACTAGTAAGTATAGAAAATGCCACTACCCCTTTCCCTCTAATACTAAATCGTATAAACTATTTTTTTTTTTTTATTTATTGCAACACCAAGGCATACATAGGCCAATTTTGAACCCGTGGCAGTCGCCATCTTTGTTAAGTGACACTTAAGCGACACATGGCGTTAATTTTTTGTTGTGGTGAGCGTGCGTCAGATATCTTGCGGGACATAATATTCTTTTGAAATCAAGTGTAAGGTTATCTTTTGCTATCGTTCGTCATAGATTTATTTTTGTATACCGCGTCCTATCTAACATTGGTATTCAAATATTAAGAAATAATTACAAAGGTAATATTTTTGAAGCTGATAAAACTTTCAATTTTAGGGTTTTCTTAACTAATACGAGAAATATTTTAGTTTTACTAAATAAAAGACCTCATTTGACACTTAATGTACCTGCTCTGCAATTTAGGCACATCCCTGTTATTGTATTAGTGTGAGTTAATATCTTATGTGTGTAAAGCTGCCACGCATTCTGAGCAATAATGTTATGTCTTGTAGTTTATATAATGTCTGCCACATTCATAACTCAAACTTTCAACAATAACAATAAAAATAAAGGGAGATCCGAGTAACAAATAAGTCGCGGACCACTTCTGCAACTCTCCAGAGCCTCAGTCACAGCTATTATGCAAAAAGCAAAAGGTCTCAAGACACGACTATTGCGAGAAGGATACAATTATCCCTGTCATGTAGAGTTTCGAGATAAAAAGATAAAGACAACCTTTTTTTTTTTAAACTAAAATATACTATATATATGTATATACCGGGTGTACAATCCAAATGGGTCAGTATGGTGAAGTCGGAAACTATGAGAGATAGCGAGATCTGTTCTTAGGAACCATGACGTCGATTTTAGATTTAATAATAATTACATTCAAACTTTTTTATTAACTCTCATACTTTAAAAAAGATTCCATTAGTGTTGTGCTTCTTGCGAGTTGCAGAATTTATACACATTGATTTTGACCAGGTTCGATTCCCGGTTATGTATGAGAGTTAATAAAAAAGTTATATGTAATTATTATTAAATCTAAAATCGACGTCATGGTTCCTAAGAACAGATCTCGCTATCTCTCATAGTTTCCGACTTCTCCATACGGACCCATTTGGATTGTACACCCGGTATATATACTTTTGCGCTTAAATAACAATGTCAAAATATCCCGAAAATATTCCAGACTGTAACTACCTAAGTATCATTTAAGTAAATTCAATTTCATATTTGCTTAAACAGCAAAATAACGTGACTCGTGCTTAAAAAAAAATTTGCTGCTAAAGCCATGTCGTTTCCAGGATTTCCAAAACGTTATTAATTACGTAGTTTAAACAAAAGGTTAGGTTAGGCTCACCAATTTCTAATTTTTGCGAGTGCAAATGTGGAGGAATGAAAAGTCTAGGAAGTTAGTCTATATATGGAGTGTCGAGGTACAGTCAACCTTATAAGTAGGTGCACACTTTTGTACCTTGTCGCTGAAACGCCTTTGACAGATTAGTCCATCATTTCAAACATGACGTTAAAGTGACAGAGTACTAAAGTGTGCAGCTTCTTATAAGGCCGACCGTACCAATGGGAAACACTGTAGCTAACTTCCAATTAAGATATGTGTTTTCAGCTGCTTTCAAGCAGTTTAGAATAGAATCCGATCTCCATGTCAGGGTAATGTTCCCCGCTACCGGTAATTGCTAATTAATGTGTTTGCCGTGTAGTTATTAGTAATCGGACCCGCGCGTCGCGCGTCGTGTGACCATGTTTGCGCTGCGCTCAACGCATCATTTACGAAGACATATTATGCGCACTATCAAGTTACTCAGCTCCCAAAGTCACCAAAATCCAACACTTACATTTTCTTAAAAAATACTTTTTCTGGAACTTTACTTACAGTTCAGGTTTTTATGACCTATTAAATACTGAAACAGAAAAACCTTGGAAAATCATAAGTACCGCATGAAATAAATAAATATAACGTACCATCTTATGTCAATAAAATCAGTTGTGTACCTAACTACATGAAATGTACCATACCAATGTTTGTCTGTGAATTCGCTTAAGGAAAACGCACGATTTTTACAACTGTATGACATTTTCCGTTTCATCTAGGAAAGGAAACTGAAAGAAACAAACACGGGGTTAAGTTAAAACACGGTGTAAGATTATAAAAAACCCTATTCCGTGCACATTTTTGGTTCTTGGCAACTTAATTAGGAAGGACATTTTGATGCTCCCCGTCCCTAACTCACTGCCGTTTGCTCGGTAAGTGTGGTCGAGAGTTAATGTCAATTTCCGACACGGGGAGTTTTTTACATCCAAATCTTGTTTTTTACTCTTACCCCATGCTTTTTAACTCCTTTTGCAGTGACGGTAGAGTTATTTTGTGTTCATACGTTTGCTTGATATTGTCATTTTATTTACCTGTCAATGTGAATTAATTATCTTTCTTAGTTTTCAAGTTTTTATACATTTCTATCTTGCACCGACTAAATTTGGAGGGGTAAGACGGCAATATTTATGTTTTCATCTTACCTTGCTTTCCAAACTCATAGTAACAGTAGCTGGTTCTCTGTTTGTATGCGTTGCGTCAATAAAATCGAATTGCTCTAGTTGTGGTGTTACCCGGGGGAGCAGGAGCACTTTAAAATAAATAAATAAAAAATACCAAAGAAACTCTTCGATGAGAAGTATACATTCGAGGGGTATTTTTTTAAATGACTTTTAGCCATATCACTCGTGATCATTCGTTTTTCATGTTCTTAAACATAATAATCAAACCAGTACTGGCAATAAAAAACGAAATCTCTATAGTAGTTAGAAGGTTTAGGCACTTTTCAGTACTTTGGAGGTCAAATTCTCCCAACAGGTTGAGTATAGGCAGCCAAAAAAAATACGTGTCTGTTATTTTAGACTACTCTCTAACATATATCAAAAAAAACGAAAACGGAGTCGGACAGTTGGGTACCTTTCCTTGTCAGTGATTTTAACGAATCCGTTGTAATTGTGTATTTTTAACTATAAAAAAATAATATAAAATCGTGTTTTATTATTATTGAATGCATAACTGGTATGAAAAACGCGGTTATCGATCTAATAATGATAAGATCTGTCTTTTTCTAATATGTGGTGTTAAAAAGTACCTAAAATAGTCCAACCTGAAAGTCGTATTCTATAATGAACAGTTTGAGAACCCTAGTCTAGCTAACCTTAAAGTGGGGTGAGACTGAAATATAGTTTTATAGAAATTCGAAATTTAGCGGCAAAGAACGTTTTTTTAAATTGTGGTTAGTTTTAAACTTTTACCGTTGGAATTTTTGCATCAAACATACCTACGGCGCATAGAAATAATTATAAAAACTATATCAATCTTACCCCGTGACCATTCCATCCTACCCCATGAGTTTTTTTAGTAATGAGCGTAACTTTATTTCAACTTTTTCAATAATAAAGGTATTAGGAACTTCCTTGTTTTAAATATAAATATTTATATGTCCTCTTTACCAAAGCATATCTTTCTGTAACTAGTCCTCATATTATTGTTATAATACCACTTTTAAAAAAACACCTATCATCTCGTGTAAAATCCGTTCAATCTTACCCCAACGCTCTTACATGAAATTAATCACCTATATATACTACACAATAAATCGCTGCTTGACATTACAAACAGCCAAGTAAGCACAGACTAGGGGTCTAAGAGCCACTTGCACGAAATAGTTTCAGTCTCTAACCTAGATTTTAGACTGGAGTTACATGCATTTAGATACAACTAAACTGTAAATGCTGCAATGGCACCTAACTGTACTTTAGGACTAAATGTACATTTATTTTTTGTTGCAAATGGCCCTTATTTATCTTCGTAACTTAACTACGGAATCGATTTTATATACTTTTACAGGGTAATTTTTTTTTACCCCGTATCTACACTATTTCCCTTGGCAAAAGACATAAGAAACCAAGCAATATAATTTTAAAGTATCAAAAATATATTCCACGAAAAGTATGCCTGGTAGGTAAGAGTTTAAATACATGAATAACTACTTAAATGAAAAGCAAGCTTTATAAACACGACTGCATTTTTATAATGTCGTCGATATTCCTATGTTAATAGGGAATTGGCTGTTTGCCATTGTTGTTATTTCAATTTTAACAGTATAGGTGTCGTATGTCTACCGGGATGGTGAAAGGATTCTAACGATATCATACACATCTAAATCGGCTCAGGCGTTTAGAAGTTATGGTGGAATATAGAATCGTACGAACAGTCACCCAATAAAAAAGTTAAGCATACTTAGAACCTTTCCATTGTGAATGTCATTGTCATTGTCATGTGTGTCATTTGATGTTCTGTTTGAAGTTTACTATGACAACGCACTAAAGTGCTTAATATTTTTTGGGCAGTCGTGTAAATATCAAAGATGAGTCATCCTGAAGGAACAAATGTTCTGCTCATCACACAAATATTTGCCTTCACCGGGGATCACCTATACCTTGTCTATTTAACAGAGTTAATACTAGAAAAGAGAGAATGCACGTAATTGGTCAGCGATAAGGACGATGCACAGGCACAAGGTAGGTTTACATGCCTGTCAAAGTTTAGTCAACATCTGGCGCTCGTACGGTGCGGACGCTTTCAAGTGCTTATCTTTGGTTACAAATTTAATTTATTTTATTTCTATGTACCTTACATACCTACTACTTCTCTTTCTCATCATCACCCATACTTGTACTTGTATGGCCTGTACTATACGTCCCACTGTACTGCAGGGCACATATTTAAATATTATTATCTACTACTTTAAATTACATAATTAGGATTTATAGATGAATTAACATGACATGATAATGTCATGTTATCAGTAAGTTAATTATTTGAGGTGCCTCTAACTACAAACAAAAATAACAAGAAATATTACGAATATTTTAACAACAGGCGGCATGTAAGCCGAGCCTGCCATCGACGTGCGTTTGTTGACGCCCACTGGCAGTTTCTTGTCCCTTTCATTTTCATACAAAAGTGCAACAGAGACAACGCTTTGTTAACTCTGTTAAATAGACAGGGTATAGTAGGCAAGCATTACCTACTTAGCATTATTAACTTCCCTTAGTAAGTCCCGGCGGGTGCGATTCCCGGTTTGGACAAATATTTGTGTGATGAGCTCGGGTAGGTACCTACTTGTTCCTGAATACTGAATATTTTCTATGTATTTAATGATTTATATCTATATGTAAGTATGTTTATCGTTGTCCAGTATCCATAGTGCCTAACCTAGATCTAAGTTTAAACTAGGTCAAGTTGTGTGAGCAACGTATAGGCTCCTTAATTATCCAGTTTTAAACACTGAACTGAATGGTTTAGTTACTTTTTTTTAAATTGGAAATTTTAGCATTGCATTCATTACTCAAAATAGCAGCAGAAATTAAATGATTCAATAAATGTTAATGTAGGTACCTAAGTAATTTTATAAGTGACCGGTTCGATCTCGCTCTTCGACGTAGATGTTTACTGGCCAATTGGCAAGCCGAGTACTCACAAGACATTCCAGACATAAATATGGTACTTCAGCGATTTCCTTATTGAACCCTTTGATTTGTGATACGTTAAAATAGCTTTTCACGATGTCAGAAATTGTGACGATGCGTAATATATTACTATTTTATGGGCATATTTATTGTTAGGGGCGAGCTTTAATGAGGATAAGGCCCGAACACTGACCAAAGCCTGTGCAAACGCATAACCCATAAATAATTGGCGCCGGCTGACACAACACAGCTCTAGGTTTATTTTCAAACAACCAGGTGTAAACTGTGGGGCTGTTTATTGCTCTCGTAATACCGGCGACCACATGAGACTTTTGGCTCCACCAAATATTGTAGCTGGATCAGGCAAAATCGTGGATACATCTCCGGCATACCATTTTTGGCTACCTTCGAGTACTACACAAATTCACAAAAACAATCCACGGAATTTGAGCTATAAAAATATAAACACCGCGTCGAATCAGAAACAGCAATTAGCAACCAATGACCTTAGATTCGGTACGTTTCAAAGATATCAATCGGCAGATAATAACGTAATATTTTAAGCGATAGGAATTGGAGAAAGCCTTTTTAAATCCATATCAATAAATGTAGGTAGGTGATATATGTAAAACTCTACTCAGAAACAAATACACACACATTATCAAATTGTTCTAAATTATTCTAATAAGTTAAGTATTTATACTCAATATAGGTAGGTATATAAATTGGGGGACAATCTCACACAAATTGACGTAAAGTCTAAACCATAATCCGTAAGACAACTTTGACAATTAATTTTGCACAAGTATTGCTACAGTCAGGGTAGTGCTGTTCGTGTTTATATTTTAAAAAATTGCTTTGGTTACCAGTGGGTATTTATCGATTATTTACGGTGACGATCAAATTTAATTACCTAATCATTTCTAAATTAAAATATGCATCACACAATGTGGAGCCAGCCGTGCATTTAAAATGAAAATGACTTTACTTGGTTTTATGTATAAAACAATAACGAATGTATCCATATGCTGTAGGATTTATTTGATGCGGTGTCAAGGGATATAACATACGTAGTCACGTTATTCATTTTCTTTAAAAGAAACTTTGAGCTAGAAGTAGACTTTTAAGTTGGGCATTCACGGACGCGCCGTTCGTCTGGATGAGCGATATATTTTGATGATATTCACGAACTCGCCACGCAATTTGGTTTCCGCTTCTTTAAGTTCGTCTTTATTAGAAAATGGCAGCCAGCATTCACGACGACGCCATTTGGCTTGGCGCGGTGGCGAAGCGTGTTCCGACGTTGAATTTAGACATTCACGATAGATAGGTAGTTCCCTTCGGATTGCGCGTTGGCACGTCGCGCTTGCTTTCCGTCCATTTGGAAATCCAACGGACCGCGCCATTTTGACATTCACGGATCGATTTTGGCGCGCGCTGCTCTATTCGGCTTGTTGTAATAAATTAATGCAGACTTAAGTGATTTCGTCGTACGTAACGTACGTAACCAAGGAATTATATGAGCCCAGGAACGGAAGTTTAGTTCGTAAATATAGTGTTTTAAATCCACGTGCCCCATATTTATATTTATTGATTTTACGTGCATTGCTGTAGCTGTGGAACGTGAATTTGAGTGAGGACTGGCAGGGCGCGCCGTATTGAATTGCAAACACTTTTGGGTGAATATTCGGGCGTTTCAACCGCCGTCATTGTTCAACTGCCAGCAACTTTTTATGATTTTCGTCAATATGTTGAAGAGAACAATGACGGCGGTTGAAACGCCGAATATTCACCCTTTTATACTCTACAGGGATGGCCAAATAATAAACAACGCTTGCATTTAAAAAATACTATATTTATAATACGAGTAATTATATCGTTGTCTAGTACTCATAGTTAGCCTAGAGCTTAGTTTAGGGACTAAATAGATGAATTGGTGTTACGTTATCCCCTGATTTCTTATTAATTATCGAATTCGATACCAAATCAAAAAGTGCTTGACCAATTTAATTAAAATTTATTTAGTTAGTTGACGCATCTTACAAAATATTCAAACTTTATATTCTTCTAAAATAATAGCTTCTCGTGTTGAACAGAGTTTAGTTCGTGTTGTCAGTCTACAGTTAAATTAATCTTGGGTCATTAGTTAAGCATAAGTGTAACTAAATAATATTGGTCGAGAAGTTTCCCATTTGGTTGTCACAATTGACGTCCTGTAATTATGTAGGCAATTGTGTCGCAAGCGTTCCTAATTATGAGGCGCCTACTGTATGTAAAGAAAAAGTGCGGTCTACTTAATATATCAGTAGAAAATTAGTAGCCGTAAACAATAGGCGGACCAATTAATTGAGAGACGGGGATGGCATGAGATGCGGGGGTGAGGTACAACTCTGCCCGCGCCTATTTCTACCCCGGCTCTACATTAAGTTGTAAGCCTATAATGTTTAAAAAAAATAAAAGCAGAAGAAGAGTTAATGCTATTTGATATTTGTTACTTTTGGATACTAAGCCACAAGACAAAACTGCAAATGAAGAATAATAGTAACAATTGAATACTGTACAACCACTAGCGCCATCCAGCGCCAATAGAAAACGCTACGATTTCCGCCATAAAATGTATAGAATTCTGTAACTTTAAAACCAAGTGACTCTAACAAGATAACAAGGAAATCAATTAGCTGCTTTTATAAACTACGGATATATATTTTTTACAGCACAAAACCACTTTTAATCTTTTATGGATTTGCACGTATCTGTAGGATAAAAAGTCCTAGACACGGACGAAGTCACAGGCAAAAGCTAGTTGTAAGTAAGCTAACGCAGCGCCTAAAGCGAGATGCGCACGGTAAATAAGTATAACGGTGCTTTTACAACCAGCGCGGCAACGGTGCGCCTAGACCTGCCTCGCCCGCCTCGGAACATTGCCAATTCTCATTGCTCAATAGTCTGCATCGGAATTTCTCGCGTTTACCACCCGTAAACAGATTTCCATTCGTATCCACCAGCAGCGTTTATAATTAATACGGTGTGAGGTCGCAATCACAGTCGTCTTAATTGAGAAAGGGTATTAGCTTTTCGTATTTCAATACCCATCTTGAAATCATACTTAATCCTTTTTATGTGTCTGTGCTACTACAATTAGAAATACCGTTTCTTGAGGCAAGGCTGACCTTCGATTTCAGAATGAATGCTGCCGATAAATATTTAAATAGCTATTTAAACTTTCTGAAATAGCGATTTAACTACTTATTAAGAGATATTGATAGATAGTAGATTTTGTCTGCGACTTCGACCGAGTAAATTAACGTCATGAAATGCCCAATTTGTGACAATACTCTTAGGTTAAGTATATGATGGGTACATGGACAGGACATGTCAAGTTACAGTAGTAATTTTTTGGGTTATCGCGATTTGAGAGTTAGGAACAATGTACGAGAGGGCGCCGCACTGAAAGTTTCGGTAATTTAATACTTTGGAACTTATTTTTAACACATATTAAGACATATTCACATAATTTAACACATTTAATTTTATCTCTTTATAATCTCTAGATTTTCATTACCATTGTAATGATACCTACATAGAAAAAAAGCAATGGTTCGGTTTCAATTGTTAATTGAAGTCGTCGAGTTGCTGCTGAAAATGAAGTTGTCCCAAAGGTTGCCCACAGAAAATTTAAGAGCTACGATTTATTACTTGAAAAGTGAAATTAACACAAAAACAATGTGGACATCGGATGATTGCTGCTTTTAGTAAAGAAGCACCTTCAAAGACGACAATATACCTACAGGTGGCATTGAAAGTGAAATTCAGAATGCCACCTGTAGGTATATTGTCGCTTTGAAGGGGAGATTAAAGAGTGTTTGGGTATTGAAATGACTCAGATACCAATTATTTTACAGGAATAATTAGTCGTGCGAACATTTTTTCCCTTTTGATCCCTTACTTGGTTGCCCTTCAATCAGAAGGTATACAAACTACAAACTACGAAATGGATAACAACCAACTAGTAAGTATAAATACAAAATGTATATTTTATGTAGCATAACAGTTACATAATATGTATAACACTCATTTAGCATAAATACTTTTGAATAACATTCATATGGAATAATGCCATTTGATATACTATACCTACATTAAGTATAATTATTAAAACTTATAAAAACATTTGCAATAATGATCAGGTGATATAACTTATTATAAATTATAATATGTTTAAATCAAGGACATGTAGGTAAACCAATCTGCTAAATAAGGTCAATCTCGCTTTTACTTACCTATACGTTAGGTTATGTTAAGTTGCGTCAAGGCGCGAAACGTAGTTACCTACGGGGAATAGGAACTCCGCGCAGCGTACCTCCGTCGACTAATCGACTTATTCGTAGTTTATTTTTAAAAGTTACCATCATACGAATTTTGTTGAGTGAGGTGTATATGGGAGAAAATAAAAAATAAGTAATTGAAGTAAGTTTTATTAAAAAGCAACGTTATGTATGAGCAATAAATACTATATAAAGTGACCAGTATACTGATTGTCTGTTATGCAGATTCATTAGTATGCTAAAAAACTATTATTGCTTTTGAAATTATGCAATTCGTTTATATTATTTTGTTTTTAAACTAATTAATCATTTGAATAGTAAAATAATTAAAAAAAAACTTCACATCAAAATTATGGAATTAGTATTATGCAAAATGAAAAATCTAAAATAGTTGTTATTAAAAATATTACTCACCCTCACTTATTGTCTGACGAACGGACTATCTGGACGGTGAAGAGCTACTAACTGGACCATCCTCCACACAGTCCCGACCTAAGGCCTTATGACTTTTCACACTCCCCCAAATCAATTTCGTGGTCAGCGGTTTCAGACGCATGAAGAAGCAGTGGAAGCCTTTAAAATGGTCATTTTATCGACCCGTATTTCAGGGCAATAACATCGGGCGATAAGTGCTTCAGCTTGACTCTCGTAATACGGAATATGCATGTTTTTTTAAATCGCATTTGTCAACAATATATTAAAATACCGTAAAAGAGATCACCAAAAGTGAAATTAAAATTGAAATCAGCCAAAAATACGGAATACACCAGCATTTTTTACGGCGTATTAGACAGAGAGATCCGATATGCACAGTGACGTCATGTAACAGGTTGGCCATGTAAACTAAATGTTAAATTTGTGTTGCTAGAAAGAGATAGGAACAAATGTTTGTTGGCTTTTTGGTTGGTTTATATCTTGGTTATTTTTCTCGCTATTCAAAAGGTGATTTTTCTCAACTATTACTTACATGAATCATCTTTTATTAACGCTGTGATCATCTGTGTCATGAATGAGAGTAGTTACTTACGGGTTTGAATAAATTAAAAAAGTAAAAACAATATTAGGATTTCCTTGTATACGAGTAAATAAGTGGTAAGCAATAGTTAATTGCAAACTCAATTGATTTTTCAAAACAAATATCAAAAAAAAGTGACTAGACATGTTCGTTCCGTATACTCTTCATAATGTTAATCAGAATATGGCCCATCAATGTAACAAAATCACCCTACCAAAGCTCAATCGTAGCGTCATCAACCCTACGTCATTGACGGATATATCCGCACCACAACACAAGGTACCAACAGACAGTTAAATCCGTCACAGTGAACTGTGAAAATTATACCTTAATAACTGTCATTGTTGTGGAAGTGTTTGTATTCGACGATGGCGTTCAACAGGTAACCTAAGCAACATATAGACCACCCTGCGACGGCTCCGGGGCTCGACGAGGCCGAGGCCGGGCCGAGAGCCGGGAAGCAATAGGAGTTCTACGCTGACAAAGCGGATACAGTTCGGTTATGTTCTAAACATCAAGGGACCCGGTTATTCAAATAAAAATAGCGTGTTTATCAAGTATGTAATTCAATGTTTATTCGTGCATCATGATTTAATAAGAAAGAAAACATGATACATTTTACATCGGTAAAAATAATATTGTGTTTAATAATGGTTAATGTTAACAATGTGTGGCATGCTTGGTTAATATTACACATTTTGTTTTAAGTAAAGATCTTTAGCGGAACCTTCGGGTTAACGTTACTGTCAATAGTATTTTTATTAATTTCCTGATATTAGGTATAATAGTGGCATTGTCAACATTCCTAAAAATTATGATTCTAAATGTACTACCTTCGACCAAGATTAGGATACTAAAATCATGAAGACAAACGAAATGAATATTTACGTAAATATATTTAACCTTTGTACATCATGTTAGGAACAGTTCATACTGTTGCTTTTATTTAATTTGTCTATTTATGTCACTTTGATTTCTTAATTCTAGCTTGCATCAAAACACGACGTGCCCATAAAATATTACAACGCGTATTACATTTTCTACTATAAATATGTTCACAAATTTCGTAACTACGTAAAACGGAACACTTATGTATAGAATGTGTAATTCGGTGACCCCATAATTACTAGGTTAGCTTTCATATAAGAAATTCGTCAAGAATACAATTAGTAAAGATTTGAACACGCAAGCAAAACGTGATAAAAATGTATAAAGTTCATGATTGTTTAAAAATTCTGAAGAAAAATACATTTTAAAACATTATAAACGTTTCGGACATAAGACATACAACATTTTCTATTCTCCAAATAACATTCACTCTTAAATTTATTAAAAGAGATAAGCTTTCGTGACAACTCAATCGATCACTAATTGTCACTGGTTACACGACTTATCAATATAAAAATAACACAAGATAATTAATTGTATGTGTCAGAGGTCCGATTCGACCGATTCGGATGTAGTAAATTTTAATTCTATCACCTAACTACAAAAAAATAAAAAATACACTTAATATGTTACACTAAAAAAGTAAAATGAAATAGCGTTACAACACTAAAATTACGATTTATCTAATATCTTAGAAATAAAACTAGAATATAATGATAACAACGTAAACTTAGCCCAGGAACATGAAAGTAGATCCAAAAGCCCTTAACAAAAAGTATGAACTGTCGGTTGGTGTATGTTTTACTTTATCTATTCAATTCCTATACTAGAGTGACACACATTAGTGAACGGCGGTGGCGAGATCCTGGACGTGAGCCCGGCGCGCCGCCCGCGCCCGCGGCGGCCCGGCGTGGCGCAGGCCCATACTACGCACATTTCATTTGCTGCTGACCACCTTCTCATTAACGTCATCCGTCTGCGTATTCTGAAAGAGACAAGATTGTATAGTTAACACAACTAATGAATTTTTTTTTGTATTCGCATACCAAGTTTTATTATATCATATTGAAGTATTTGGATCAGACACTGAAAATAAAAGTATACTATAAGGTCTGGGCAACTTTAAGGTACCCTACGAGGACTGCCTTTTAAGTCTTGTCGTTTACAAACCTCCCGCAATAATTAAAAAAAAAAGTATATTAAAAAATTATTGCTTTTGACCATTTGAACTGCTTGTCGGTAGCGTCGAGCATTGTGAAAATGGAAATATGTAAGGATTTGCGTGCTATAATTTTCTATAACTATATATCTCGAAGAGGGTTAACGCGAATTCAGTGCTTTGACTTCTGTATTCAGTACCAAAGCACCGTGCCTTAGGACTGTAGAACGCTGGTATTTAGAATTTTAACGTGGACACTTCAATCTCAGCGACGACAAACAACGTGAAGGTCGTCCAAGATCCGCCGTGACCCAAGGGAACATCGACACTGTGCGACAGCTGACCGTCGAAGATCGTCACGCGACCGTAAATGCTGTCTGGTATAGGGCAGTTTGCATGCCACAAGTATTCGCAGAGTTCCGAAATTACAACTCGAAACGCCGAATGATACTCCACCACGACAATGCAAGCTCACACTTCCCAAGTGACAAAAGTGTTTTTAAGCAAGGAAAACGTCGATATTCTGGACCACCCGTCGTATAGCCCGCTAGCCCTAACGATTATTTCACGTTCCCAAAAATCAAACAAATTCTTAATGGTCAACGTTTTCGTAACCCGAAGAAGCGGTCGACGCATACAAATCGGCCATTTTGGCAACCCCCACTTCAGAGTGGAATAAGTATTTTCAAAACCGGTTCGAGAGAATGGAAACGTATCAAATATCGTGATGTTTTTTTCTTAAAACAATAAATAATAAGTATGATGATATTACACTTCCAAAATTTCTAGTTATTTCAAACAACACAACTTAAAACGCAACCCTCGTGCTAAACATCGCATCCGGTTAAATCCAATAAAGCTTTTCGAGTTTTGGCTTTAAAAGGGTATTATAAGAAATATGAAACCCAATCATTTAAATTGCAAGCAAACATTCTCTATCAAACAACACTAAGCAAACAACAAAAAATGTTATTTACGTCTGGCTCGCTTTTTAACTGTAAAGTTTTTTTGGTTGGTAGCGTTCTGAATCTGTCGTTGTTTATGTACGGTATTTACCTGTGCATCGAGTTGGTCACGGAGCCCGGCCCACGCCATGAACGCGGGCAGCGGGCGCGCGGGCAGCTCGGCGGCGAGCGCCTTCACGCGCAGGTTGCGGTCGTCCGTCAGCAGCACTACCTCGAACACTCGGCACGCCGTCTCCGCCGCCGCCGCCGCCGCTCCCTCGCTTACATCTATTATAAACAACAAACCATTCACTTTACACTCCAATTGGAAAGGTACCGTGTATTCAATCGAAATAAACAACTCAAGATTAAACAAGTTTTATTAGAAATAGTTATTGCGACAACCTTTTTATCGACTTAACTTTATCATCAAGTCATACGATCGAGCTTCATCCTCAGATCAGCTCTTAGACCGTATAGCATTGCCGTGCTAATTACATAGATACGTGTCCATTCTGATAACGGGAATGGAGTCGATTTTTGAATCTCACTGTTGAATAGTGACTAGTTATGAAATCTGATCTCACGTGGTGATCTGATGATCTGGTGAGTGCGTATTTGAAATCAAGGAAGTCATAGGAGAACAAGAGGTCGCCAGTAACATTCTAAAAAACGGACTTTTGGAAATCAGTAAATAATACCGATTATGATGAACTTGGTCAGCAGATGAGAATGAAAATGGACTCCCGAGAAAAATCGACCCGAATATATATATTTAGTGAAAAAAAGTCATACATAATGTAACCATAATTAACCAGAAGCCAGCTAACTAAATCGTCATTATGGTAATGAGGCACCCGTCTCATTTGTATCACTCGACCGAGATATGTCGTGTTTTTTTGCTTCGCATATAAGTTTTTACTGAATTATAATTGATGGCAGCCTAGATAATAAGAATTACAACCGAGACGTGGTCACTGACGCCAATTATGATTAATCAATTCTATCGAATCGAAATGTGTGCTAACATTTTTAGTGCCACACGTGATTGACATTACATATTGCATACTAAAAGCAGAGAATCCTGAGAAATCGTAAATTTAGGCAAGGATGTAGATTATTGATGCCCAGTATCACTGAAATAAACTTGGTACTGGCATTTCGCTTATTGTGTCTTTATTATTATTCATACGAGTATACAAATCAAGTTATGCTGTAGATGAAAGCTAATGCTTTGGTTTAGTACCAACCGACGACAGGCGCATTCTTCTTATTCCTATGTATTTGATTTTTTATGAAGAAATAGCTCCACACTGTGCACTTTGAACTTTTGCTAGTTATATATAATATAATATCATAATAAGTTTCTGTTATATAAAATACTTTTGAGAGAAGTTATTTTTGGAGACTACATTTTTTGCGCAGTCATCAGCCGCATATCGCGATGACACTTAACGACAAAAATTCTTCGTATTATCAGTACAATAACATCCAACATAAGTAATGAACGATATATAACCGTAGTTCTTTTGTCTTGAATTTACAATTCAAGACAAAAGAACATGGAACGATAGAGCTATGTGATAAACTGATAACACTGATAACTGTGTGGTTACACATTGTAGACGGGGGACCCTAAATGCCACCAAATTTTCCTTCCTTACAATGAGCGGGCAACGTACACCTACCAAGGAAGCACCAGGAGTCTCCATGAACAACAGTGAGTGCTTACCATTGCTTGACCAGCTTCTTTTTCTCATCAACGAAAACAGCCAGGCTACTTGATTTTACGTTCAGTCGTGGAATGAAAAAGTTTCTTATTTTGACAGAGTGACAAACCTTTTGATACCGAGACTATACACGCACGCATTCGTGCAACGTTTAATAATGAAAGTGGCTCGCCGCGTCTTCTACGATTGGAAGCACTAGCGATTAAGTTCAAGAGTTACAATTTGAAGGAATACAAGACACTACGCTTTAGTGCTTCGTCATTAAAAAATATTTAGGAGCCTTATTGTTACCTCAGGGCTGCTGAAATTGTTATTATCTACATTCATGGCCTAACTTCCCTATAATATGTCCAGTAACGATAAGCAAATGACCTATATTAGTAAACCTGTATCTGTGGTTGCACCGATATGTTTAAAATACAGTATAGGTAGACAAAACTTTAATCACATTCAAATTTCAAACATCTTCTTAAACTAACTAAAAGGAATCTTATTTGGTTGTTAGTGATTACCGAAAAATTCGATTTGTAATTTCATTTAGTGAGAAATTCTTGTTCAATAAAAAAAAATGTATCTCGAATATTACAATCGATTCACACAATAAAACAAAGGAAACAAAAAAAATTACGTCAAATACTAGGAGTGCATAAGAAGTGGGAGCCTGCCGTTTGGCAAAAATATGTTTCCCAAATGTATCGTTTCCCAACTTTTTCATTTGCCAACCCAATGTTTTTTTTTTTTCAGGATTTATTTTAGTACCATCGTGTAGAACCCTACAGGTTAGGATAGGTTAGTTTTTATAACATACTGAAATATTTACGGTTACAGAAAACAAAGCGGGTTGGCAAATGAACCGGTTGGGAAACGATACATTTGGCAAACATATTTCGCCGAAACAAAGGTAACCCATAAAAAGTACCTACCTAACCTACAGTGTAACGTTTGAGTCGTGCGCGCTGGTCGGGCGCGCCCGCCCGCCCGCCGCTGCGCCACACAGTCATGTTTCGAACTTAAATAGTTCCGAAGAACAGAATAGTAGTTTATGTGACTGTACATAATGAAGGGCATTCAACACGAGTAGTGGGGGTGTATGAAGCGAACCGAAGGCGAGTTTGATAAAAACATCACACAGGTGTTTTAATGCCTAATTATGTACAGTTACATACACTACTTAATCTACCCACATATCATAAGCCTCCATGATGCATTCAGGTGCCGCATATTATGACCGGCATCGCAGCGTTGTTCAGGGGCACTAACAGTTATTATTTTATGACGTTAGTTGCTTTGTCACGGATATCAGGAGGCGTCGCCGAAATATCTATATCATCTTGATCGCTCATTTTATGGGTTTAAATAAATCGAACAATTATATACATCAAATCAAAATTCATTCGGTAATGGCGGTAATGAAAAGATCTGACTTTCCTGGCGGCTGTCATGGTTTTTTTTTTAAATTCAGAGACAAACTAGAGTCGGCTCCAACTATTATATCGTTCGATACCTTACTTACGTGAGACAATTGTCAAATTTGTATGTATCTTGACAATTCATTTCTAACGAAACGTCATCTCGACTGATATTAGAATAGAGGTCAAATCAAATTCCTTTGTTTTTCAGAGATGTTCGAAATTTGAATGAAACAATATTATCGAAATCGATGCTGTATTATTTAGCATTAATAACATTTTTACAAATAAGAAATTTGTTCTAACTAAACAGTATATTTTTATGGTGGTCAATTATGGTGGTTTATGGTGGTTTATGGTGGTTTATGGTGGTTTAATATTATGATTATATTATGATTAGTGCGGTTCTTGAACGCATCGTAGAGGGTTTATGATATTTGGATAGTTAAAATAAAGTTATCTAAAACTTGAAAATGTAGGCCATATTACACATTTCGTAGAAAACTTGTGATATGTATGTAGATAAAGTTTTGTATGTGGCTGTACGCATAATTAGGCATTAAAACACTCGTGTGATCTTATTATAAAACTCGCCTTTCGGGTCGTTTTATAAAACCACACTCGTGGATTAATGCCTCTCATTATGCTCCAGTCACATAATAGTTATTTATGTGACTGGTGCATAATGAGAGGCATTAATACACGAGTGTGGTTTTATGAAACGAGCCGATAGGTGAGTTTCATAATAAGATCACACGAGTGTTTTAATGCCTAATTATGCGTACAGTCGCATACATAACTTTATCTACATGCATATCATAAGTTTTCTACAATATGTGAGAAAATTGTACCATGTTGCCTTGTATCTTAAAGAACCTGTATCTTAATGTTCACTTTAAAGTTTCGGTCACCGAAACTTTAAAGTGAACATTAAGATGCAACTACATCAATAACCGATACTTTAATGACATGTAAAACTTTAATGTTAACATTAAAGTGCAACCACAGATACAGGTTTCTTAATATAGGCTGTTTGCTTGTCGTTTCTAAACATATAATAGGGAAGTTATGATATGGATGTAGATAAATAAATATTGAGATGCGTCGCGCTGCCCCCACGCTGCGGGTTTTCCGCGTCACCCAGGTTGTTAGTGGACTGACCGGGTTCCGGGGCGAGGTTGGCGTGCAGGTTGAGCGCGGTGGCGAGCACGCGGTCGTCGTTGGTAGCGCGCGGCAGCTCGCGCTCGTCGGTGAAGGCGCGCGAGGCCAGCAGCGAGCCCTGCGACGTGGCCAGCCGCACGCCGCGCGCCTCGCGCACCCAGCGCAGCGCAGCGCGAGCGCGCTCCCCTACGCGCGCGCACTTGCTCAACCCTTCCAGTTCCGTTACCACTGTGAAAAACACACTCCTGTTATTTTTTATACCAGCCACGCACTAAAGTAGAATGAGTTAAGGGGTAAACGTAGTAAAGTCAAATTCTGACCGTTGCAAAGGATTCGAGCGACACCGCCCAAGAGAAAATATGTTTGCTATTAAATGACACATATTGCCTTTCACTCATACTACGACAAAAATGTTCGGGCCTTTTAGGGCCGGTCCAACCGGAGAGCATTTGAATTGCAACCCAGCTTCAAAATGGCAGTTAGAGTGCAGTTGACGTACGTACGTTCTGATGCAGTCACCAGCATCAGAACATCACTCGAACTGCCATTTTGCAGTCCGTCTGTACCGGTCCTTAGCTGTGGCACCGAGTTTCAGATAGAACGGAGATTGGCTATCCTGTTTTTAATGTGATCTGTGATAAGCTGTTTTTAGCCCTAGAGTTGATGGCCGGATAATGTGCGCAATGCGTCGAAAACTCTGTTACAAAACTGCAGCACGGCATTATCGTGCAACGCTCTTGAAAACTCACAATACGCATCTAGCTACAGTCCGTGAGATCCTAACCTTCTGATTTTGGAAGCATACTTCAGGTAGTGACGGTGACAAGCGATCGTGATATGCGGTTCTGTTCTGTTAACAACTTGCAAAACTTTTTGAAGTTTACGTTAAAAGTTATGTGAAGAATAACCATCAGTACAAAATAAACCTTACCGTAATAATACAACGTTTAATTATCTTTTTCAAATTTGAATGCCATATGACTTTTTGTCATGATACAAATAAAACAAAATCATCATTTTCGAATTCTTCCCTCGTTAATGTACTTTTCGAAATCCCGTTTGCTTCTATAACACGGTCTTGAACCTTATTAAAATAATTACAATCAACACTTTTCTTAAAACTTTTAGCTTCTTTAAATATTATTTGTATAGGTACATTATAAACAATTTCCCGTGATTAGCTATTTACAGAAATTCGTGTACGAATACGTGTTTAAGTTGACTCCCCATGGAAATACACATAATTACATATACAAAAATCTCACGCCTTCGTTCCCAGAGGAGGGTAGGCAAAGCTACAGAATTACCTACAACTTTGTTGATAATTCTGTAACCACCTAAATTTCGCACAATTAGGGTAAGATGTTTACCAGCGTATTAGTGGCAGAAATCGATTTACGAAAATAAAGTAAATAAATAAGTCAGTGGTGGTTTTACTGCTCAATATAAATCATTGAAAACACAAGAGTGCACTGTCATTTTCTACAACACGAAGCCTTCCGATTTCCCCCGAAACCCGAAGGTTTTACTAAAAGCTGTAATTAGCTACAGATGTAGTGCATAATTGTTTTCCTTCGTATTTTCACGGAAACGTACGAACGCGTCTTGCTATTTCAGTCGATCACAGTACAAAAAGTACTGAGGTTGACTGAAGTAGCATGACACCTTCGTACGTTTCCGTGAAAATACGAAGGAAAGCAATTATGCACTACACCTGTAGATGCGTATTGTGAGAATGCCGCTCAAGATAATTTTAAGAATGTAGTTCAGATGAACTACATTCTTAAAGCTATTCGTTTTTACTATATTTTACAACTACCACTTTTTATATTATATGAGCATAATTTGAATGAAGGTCACAAGCTTATCTCATAATTTCGGATTCCTACTAGCAACATGACGAGTTAAAGAACCAACAATAGCTTAAAGCGCAAATATTATCTCAGCACAAACTATAAACAGGCTCTTGGGAAAAGATGTATGGGAACACGGAACTACTTTACTTATTTGTGCACTTAAATTGCCATTGTTCTAAAGGCTGCATAATATATATTTTTTTAACAGAACTAAATAAAATATGTCTCGAATTATCTTTACACGATTTCTTTAAGTTTCATTAACAGCCTTACAACTACTGTAAAAATGATAAAAAGAAAGATGGAATGCGTTGCAGGTGGCAGCATTCCCTCATAACAGAATTGGGATGACCTTTTATTATAATATAAGATCACGAAACTACCACCAGATTAAAACGCGAGCCGTTTATTTGGCGTGGAAACTGCGCCGACGCCAATGACCACTAATTAAAAACCAGAGCAGCGCTCGGCAACAGTATTTTCGCGACGAATAGCATTTATATCGCCTTGTCTGCATACGTTTACCGTTAAACAGATCTCACCCTGTTTTAAGTGTAAAGCGCCTTTTATAGAGCGTATTACGTTCAGCTCCTAATAAGTAACGATTACGAAGTTTTATTTCTGCGCCATTATAATTATTTAAATTAACAATTAAATCACTAACCATATACATTTTATTTTACACTTGTTCGGAACAGCTACAAAGGGACCACGAAATGGTGACAAACATTTATTTTTGTTCGTTCCAAAAGTATAAAAAACGGTACCATGACATTGACACGGTATAAAAAATTACAAACTTTAAAGTGATAACTTATGAAAGACACCTCAATCGAATGTATGACTTTAACAATAGTGTCACCTTTAAAAACGGATTTCTAAATAATGGTCGTACGTCTGTCACAAAACTTACGAGGTAACTGATAACTCGCAAAATAAATAGTTCAGTGCGCATATTGACGCATCCGCATATACGTATTATCTTAACCCACTGGATCGTCATCATCATCATCAGCCTGAAGACTTTCTCTGCTGGACAAAGGCCTACCCCAAGGTTTTCCACAACGATAGGTCATCTGCTGCTGTCATTCAGCGGTTACCGGCGACCTTTATCAGATCGTCGGTCCACCTTGTGGAAAGCTTGCCGGCAGTTCGCCTCCCGGTTCGCGATCGCTACTCTAGAACCTTCCCGCTCCATCGGCCATCGGTTCTACGAGCAATGGTCCCCACCAACTTCCACTTAAGGATTGCAATTCGGTGAGCTATATCAGTTAGTTTAGTTCTCCTGCGGATCGAAATGGATAAGACATCCCTCACTTTTTGATAAGTAGGTATTTAAGTCCGCTTCAATCAGTCTAAAAACTTTTCGCATAATTTCATTTAACTAACTAACTACGAAATGGATAATCCAGCATAAAAACAAAATGTAAATTTTAATAGCATAACAGTCACATAATATAACACTCATTAGCACAACAACTTTTTATGTAACTGCTATGTATCTGCTAAATTAGGTCAATCTTTACTTACACGTTAGGTTAGGTTAAAGGGACGTCAAGGCGCGGAGCGCCGTAACTGCGCAGAATAGGATATCCGCTTCGACTTGTTCGTACTCTTCTTTTTAAGTTAATTTTATACTATTTATTCATTCAAATTATTCAGCGTCATTATCTGCGTTATTATGTTATGTATTTAAATATTTATACAAAATGACTTTTTTTATATTAGTGCGTTATGCACCTAGTTAATATTTAAACTCATAATTATGACTAAAGGGATTATTCATTTTGTTTTAATACATTTTAATATTATACACATTGATCATAATACAAATAAGAATTATGTAATATGTGTTATGCAAAATGAAAAGCAGACCATTTCTTTTATACTAAACATTGCACACCCAACTCCGATAGTGGCCGATGCTTTATGCACATTTATCCACAGCGATAAAGGTGAATATAATAGGACCGCAGGCGACAGTCGAATACACAAACGCCTTCGACACGCTTCTTCAAGACGGGCCGCGACCGCTCTCGGTGCGTTTACGGCTTTGATGGATAATAAAAGGGCTGCATCCCGCTCCGCACAGAGTCACAGACACACAGAAACTCACCGACAAGGGGGACGGCGAGCACGTAGGGCTGCGCGGGCGCGGCAAGCGCGGCCTGCAGGCGCGGCAGGTGGTCGATGAAGCAGTTCGTGTCCGGCACCAGCCAGCGCGGCCGCACCACCACCTGCGAGCCTGCGCCGTGTGTGCGCAGGATCTCCTGCCAAAAACATTATTCACTTCACATTTTACTAAATAATACATATGCCCCAAACGAGCGATTCATATATTTCCGGCGAGGGTCGGAAATATATTTCAAGCAACAAGTCGAAAATATTTTTGCAACCTGCGATGAGAGACTTCAACCCTCCGGCCCTGCCAGATCCTGCACTGAGCTTCGGAACCACGCTCTGACGACGCCATGCAAAATATAGACGGGAGCTAGGCTATTATCCGAATAGATAAAGCATAAAATTAATTTGATCCCAAAAGAGGCATCGTTCTAAAATCCTGCCCTTCATTTTTTACCAACAAACACAAACCGCAAATATTTGCATATGTCATTAATAACTTATAACTCGAAGCAAGAGCATCGCTCTTATAGGAATTACATAAACGAGAGAAGAATAACAAATACAATCGAGAATCGTGGTTCCGGGTTCCAAATGTGCTTAGTATTTAGTTTAATTTATAATTTATATGTATGTTAGGATCATAAGTAAGACTTAAACAGTATAATTTGTTTTTGCACTAATGCCCCAAAATATAAAGACGCAAAAAATATAATAACCATTGAAAACATCGCAGTTAGATCGTTCTTAATTTATCCGACGGCGACGAAATAAAATATTCAGAAATCGTCGCTATTTTTTATATTAGGTACTTATTTAAGGCCTCTTCTGTAACCGTGTTATCTTGAAACAATAATTTTATTTTTACACCTTTTTTTGTGCCAAGTGACAGAATAATAATCAGATAGCATAAAAAAGGTTATTTATTGTGTATATTTCTCACCATATTACACTTAGATAAATACAAATAACAACGGTATTTTAATGCCAACTTGACGACAGACGGCTTAAGTATTAAAATTGCGGGACAGGGACCAGCAACTATCGGTAAAAAAGAACGACCTAGTTGCAGTTATGCAAAAAAAAGAATCTCCGTTCACAACACTTGAAGTGCGGTAACACGCTCACGACGCAACAACTGATCGACCTTGACATTAACGTCGGCAAATACGAATCAGCTCAACTTTTTTCAAATTGATCACTAACCATCACAGATTTAACAATATTGTTTCTACAATTAAGGAATGTGTTTGAACCATATTAGATTACAATTCGCGACTACTAATAATCTCCATCAGCGACCACAATTTACGGAGTTAAGCTAGTACATATATGTATAATCTGTTATCCCTTGTCCAGTTCTTGTTTTTCTTGGCAATACAAAAACTAATGCACGGCTAAGAGACGAACCCAAAAACGGATGTAGTGTAGAGATTCGCATTCGTACTGCGCCTCTGTTCATGGCGGTAAAATCTACTGTCAAGTACATAAGGGCTAACAAAACGTTGACAATACGATAACAGGTCGAAAACGATATCGTCGATAATGCAACACCGAGTAACTAACAAATTACATAAGGTGCAAAATACACCTTAGCAAATACGTCAATGTATTAGTTACGCGGTATTGCACTATCCCCGACGATATGGTTTTTACCGTGTTGAATAGGGGAACTGAAAATAATACTCAACGTCAAGCACAATTACGTTACGATATACCATCAACATTTTATTGGTCAAAACGAAATCGAACCTGCATGCGCTGCCGTCGTCGCTCCATATTTGCCTTTCTGGATTCCAGCTGCTCTTTTCGTCGAAGGAGCTTCCTCGTGGCCTCATCGGCGCCCTCAGGCCCGCCCTCCGCGTCTTCGGCCAGGCTAGGTGGGCCGCTCGCGGCTGCACTCACGCTATCCTCATCATCTTCAGAACCCTCGGACTGTAACAATCAAAATAGTTTTTCCTTACAGTCAATGAGAAACATCTTCGTTATATTCGTCCAGAAATAAATGACTAAAATTTGAGGTAAGTGTTTTTTTTAGGACTAATAAATTAAAGCATAGGAGACTACAAATTCGCTGCGACCCCGGGGTCGTTATGCTGGTGACTGGTCATTTCATCGGTTGTCTAATCCCCAGTGGCTTATTGTTGTGTTTGTCTGGCGAACACTACAATGAAAATATTGCTGTTTGGCAGTAAGGTAACCTCTAACATTTTATCGAAAAACACACAGAATTTACACGTCGAAAGGCATTACTCGCCGCATATTGTATCGAGTAATGTTTGAGCTATCCTGAAACATCATAGTTTTAGCTAGCAACATAAAACATGTTGGGAGCGATCCGAATAGATCCCGTACAAGGTCCTAGCACCATTAAATCACATTTATACTAATACATGAGTATGCATGAGTAGGATAAATTCTCCTTTGTACATTATTTATATTAATTGTATTTTTCTGGTTTTTCTTTCGTACAATGAAGTGTTAACATACATACATACATACAAAGTCAGAATGGTAAGTTAAATGTAGTAGGTTGTAGTATTAACATAGTCTAAGTATTACTAACAAACGTTATGGGTCTGTCGGCCTGAAATAAAGATTTCTATTCTATTCTATTCTAAAACTATCCCACATTTCTGTAATATCCATTTATTTCGAACTTTTACTAACATTCACTTGGTTGAAGACCTTTTTTTAACACATTCAAATTGATCGAACCGTTCTCAAGTGATGCTTCGCCATTCATGGGGCAATAGTAATTTTGGAAGTCTTCTAAAAACTAAAAATATTTTTTACAACACAAGCGTTAAGTTAATAATTTGCAGATTGTAATTGATTTGGGCTTCAGTGACAAAATTATATTGATATGATAACAGAGATTAGCCTTAAAGTAACGACTCTGATCGTAGCCATAATAATTTAGGTATGGATTTGTGTTAGTTCCATATTTTACATGAGCGACGTAAACGTGAACTGTGCAATAATATTTAACAATGATTCATGAGACAGTTGGGTAAACACAGCGCACAAACATTAGCCTATGTTGGACCATGTATGTACAAGGCTGCTGTGAGGACTCGAACAATACCCGTCTATATGTACTTAGCGGGAACCTGAACAGGTGAATAGCAAAAAGCACGAGGTTTTACAATAAATTTATATTTTTAACTGTAAATACTAAAATCACGAGCAGCCTAAGAATGACACGGTCTTAATTAATATTTATGAGCAATTATCGTATCAAACAACGGCTGATCCGCAACGCGTACCAAAAACATAGCTATTATTTGGGTCTGCTTACCCCTTTCGGAAACAGGCGTGATATAATGTATAATGTAAATATATACTCGTATAAATGCTCCGTACGCATAGAACTCGTTTATTCTCTGGTTTCAAGCTATTTCCATACCGAAATATTTATATAAATCGGTTCAGATATTTAGCCGTGCAAGCGTAATAAGCAAACTACTTTCACGTTTTTAATATTAGCAAGCATAGTATAGCTATAGGTAACGTAACGCTTAGTAAACATCTTTTCTTAAATACAATGTAAGTTTAATAATCCAAATGCAAAACTGTAGATATCTTTCCATTCGATTCAAAATGACTTCTATATAATACAAGCATTTGCCCGCGACTTCTTCTGTGTTAAACTCGTTTATAATTATTTCCTCAAGAACTATGTACATATATCGCTTTTTAGAATAGGTATAAAGTATTATATGTTCTTCCCGGGGCTATGAATATCAAATCGCATGAATATTGGTACAGCGGTTTAGCCGTGAAAGAGTAACAGACACACAAAATTACTTGCGCATTTAAAAGATTAGTTTGGATAGGATTTATTACGCATGCCCTAACTGTAAAAATTGCCACGTCCAATGCTCGGCTCTAAAACAACTCATGATTGGCCGTGCACATACGGACTAAAATGTTACTTGTTTTGAAAAGTATTTCTTATTTTTATTTCCTACATAATAAATATGAATGTGAAGTTAGTCACTTTCGTTTTATGGTTTATACTTTTACAGAGGTATATATTTACCAATAAGGTAAACGGTGTTGATTTACGAAATAATACCCTTGACCTTTTTATGACAGGCAAATAAACTATAGGTGCAAGAAAACGAATGCAACATGTAGGGAAACTAACTTAGATAATAAAACCACTTGTCAATAGTCTTAGTAAATATTAGTTAGTAAATATGCATTATACTTGAAGTATGTTATAATCAGTGATCGCGGAAAACAAAACTTGTAAAGCTGACATAAAGGAGAACTTGCAACCAAAGAAAACAACAATATTATTAAAAAACAGAATAATATTGGCCGATTAGTGTTCAATTTAACTCCATATCAGCATAGGTCGTTATCGCGGAACCAAAAACGATTTGACAGTACTGAAAGATTATGAAAAAAAGGCACAGAGGTGACACTCGTATCGAGAAACGTTTATAGAGTTCAAAATGTATCAATTTTCCTTCTAATATCTTACCTCCGTACTTGACTTGATCAGTTGTACATATTTAAAAAGATTAGCTACGCAATCCTAACGTCAACCTCTTCAATTACTTTTCTTGCTACTTTAGACATTTTCATTCTTATTTGATTTGAAATGAACAAAACAAATATTAACATATATATAAATTTAATTTGTGTGCAAATGGACTACATATATTTAAAAAGTTAAACTATTTTTGGAGAAAAATACTGGATTTATTATGATAAAAAAATATTATTCAAGTTGACACGTTAACTCATAGGTTAAGCGTTTACTCGGTGTAAGACAGTTTGATTGACCTTTTCCAGCGAAAATTTTGTGCTAGATATGAAGAACTTCTTAGAGGCTTACAATGTATAGGCAGAAGACACCGTTTATACTAAACAAACATTTTGTGAGACGTGTTCTTTAATAGATTTGTTTCTGCTGCCGCGATAACGATGTATGCATATCAGTCTCTGATTTGGTATAACGAAGTTTTGTGAAGTTTTGTTAAAGTTTTGCATCGTTTCCCCCGATCACTGGTTATAATAAATAACCTTAAGCCGGGTACTCACTAGCGAGCTGTAGCTTTTACTGTAGCACGAAAAATCGTGGAGTGTACGCGGCTCGCGAGCCGGTTCTATACTAGAAGTCCGTTACTGAAACTGCTACGGTTACTGTTACAGTTTGCTAGTGAGTACCCTGCTTTAGATCAAATGATCATTATATAAAATTATAATCATATCATATTTAAATATATTAAATATTGTTATATGATTCAATAATTATATCAAATGAGCGTTTTAGCGACTTATTCTTATATCGATCGTTACGCACCCCGTCACGTATCATTAGGCCAATTGATGGTCAGTATAAATTGTACTCATCGAGTGGAGGTTCAAAAGTAGATCTCACCAGATGTTGCAGCGGCGTGTGCTGCGCTTGCGCGTGCTGCACGGCGCTCACGTAGCGCGGCGCTCCACCCGCTGGGAACTCCAGCCGCAGCACCGGTGGCTCCACTCCCACCAGGTATCTGTAAAGACAACAACTATCACATACCTGGTACCTAATGGTGGCGACTGACTAGTGACATTTCCGTATAATGCATCACTCGCGGCCGTTATCTAATGAGTGGGATAAGATAAGGACCGCATGTCATACATTACATTGCACCGAAATAGTACAAGTCAGTTTCTCTTGATCTTCGTGTTCATTAATCTGAAATCTCTTAAAACCTAAATTTATAAACGTCTAACTCTATTCTTATGGTAGATTCGACTTAAAAAACAAGAACATTTACAAATATTTTAACTTAAAGAACACTGACTTCAATGGGTCACAATGTATCTTAAAGATTATGATTCTAAAGGTATTTGACATAGAGGTTTATGAAGTTTTTCTCTAGTACTTCACATAAACCCTCGTATATCTACGACATCAATTTGGTATTTCCGAAGAATAGTTCCAGTGTGTTTGATCAGACATGCAGCTCTTTATAGCCGGCTGGTCCAGTGAGTACTCACTCGGTGCCAAAGAACAGCAGTTTGCGCGTGCGCAGCGCGTGCTCGGCGGCGTGGTGCGCGGGCGGCGGGTCGCGCAGCCACGCGGCGGCCGGCTCCATGTACATGAGCGGCGTGAACCCGCCCAGCGACCCGTCCTCCGCCAGTCGCACCGACACGTACCCTGCACAAGACACACATCCTTTTAGAAACCCTTCTATCACATTCAAACTCTTGAACGGCCTTACTGATTTCTATCGAATCTAAATAATAACTAACTTTTTAATCTAATTTTAAATTAAAAATATGCATTAATTGAGCAGTACACCCGTTTGGGAGCGAGAAAGCTACAAACCGTCCCACAAATAAACATAAATATCAAACATATTACACAATGTTCTTGGTTGTGCGTTAAAAACTGTGTTAAGTTATAAAGAATCCATCTTTATTTGAGATGAAGTAACAGTTCACGATTCATTATTTTAATGAAAGTTCTCAGAAAGTGTAAACGAAACTAAATTGAACAACGTGTAAACTATTTAAGGTCCCAGAACTACTTTGAATGGACTAAGGAGAAAAAAATTAGGGGGTTTAAGTATGTAAATAGAGTGTCCGATCCTATATACCCCCTGTTTTGCACCCTACATACGAAGCCGGTTATCTTACGAAGTTTTCTGTACGTCTGTTCTAGCCAGAATTACCGCAACACGGGTGACCAAGTAACGTGACGCTACGACAAAATTATCCTAAGGACGGAATAGATCGCGTTCAAATACATAACCATTTCTGAGGATTAAGATGATTATACCTTTAACTATCAATTTAATGGACTGTCTTACACAAATCTAAAATAAACGGTCTGTTATTTAGGTAATTGGGGTGCATACAAAGAAGTGATTACCATATTTTTAGCATGAATGACGATTCCCACAAAACAATGTTGGCCATGACATTTGCACGACAATAGTGATTTGCCCTCCGGGCTACCAAGGCCGTAGTTGAACCTACTACAAATTACTGATTAATCGTCTTAAGTTTTAAATATTTTCCACTGGTGGCATAATATTTATTACCTTCCTTCATTTCACTTTCCAACCGTATCGACTTATCATCCAAAGCCTCGAGAATGTTCATCAGTTTTGCAAGCCACTCCCATGGATCGCATTCGGATCTAAACAAACAAATAGATACAATTAATCAGTACAACATATTGGATATTTTTGGGTAAAACGCAAAATATATACTTGAACAAACTCACCCTATTGCGAAATTATCGAAGGACGACGGTGGATTCCAGACGCAACTGTGGCATAGCATCCAATCCGACCAAACCTATGCCAAAGAAATAAAACAATGAACCGTCAAGGACATATAGGGTGAGAAAACAAAAAAAAAAACTTAGTCTAAAATTAGCATAGGCGCCGCGCCGGGCGCCAATGGCATAAATATTGCAAAACGAAATAAATAATGTGCTCCTTGAAAATACGTTTGTTTCAAGCCGCTTAATGACCAAGTCTTAACGTAGACCCGCACAATAAGGGTGTTTGCGCACTACAATGATTCGTTTATTCTGTTTAACAAAGTCCGTAAACCGACTCGGTGTAGCTGTACAATTATTACACGAGACACGACTGTAACAACATCTGTTTCAAAGCCGTAGAATTTTCTGCATTCCCTAGAAAAGATAAAAAAATATTTATTTTTTGGGCATGCGCAGGCGACAACGGCGACGAAACATTTGGGCTACTATAAATTGGCATATTAATATTTGGTAATCATTAAATGTACACAAAAAAACAATAATACCTAAAAAATATGACTGACCCTTAAACGTCATAACCAAATCTGATCTGCTAATGTGTGGGTGTCTTTAAAAAGATGACGAAGTTTTATTTTGTTTGATGCGTGCATTGATGTTTTGCAATGTACCTTAATGGCGGGCAGCAGAAGCAACGCGTCGGCGTGGTGCTGCGTGTGCCCCGGCTCGGGCAGCAGCGCGCAGCAGCGCTCCAGCATCGCGCCGAACATTAAGAGGGACACGCCTAGCGCGCCCTCGAGCCAAGCCGTTCGCTCGCCGGCGTTGCTGCAGCCTACGAATCACACACCCCACTTCAAACCAGAAAACCACAACGGTATTTGAAACAGATCAAACACATAACAAAATGTCCAGTTAAACCGTCAGTGTATTTGTGATAGAACTACACAAAAGAGTTAACCGCACATGAAACTCGTTTCAAATAGCGGTTTTAAATAGCTAACAATCACGGTTCGCCGATATATATACACCGATAAATAATCATGATATATATCGGCGGATACATACGTTGATATTGTTAGTATATATCAATGGATATTTATTTTAAAAAAAAGATTTTTTCCTATCAGATACTCAGTTACTCAGGAAACTAATTCTACGCGTATGAAGTCGCGGGCGTCCTCTAGTGTATAATAAATATCGGATTTTTTCGAACCCTGATAGCTAAATAATAAATACAATAAATAAAAACCGGTCAAGTGCGAGTGGGACTCGCGCACCGAGGCTTCCGTATTCAAGGTAATATGCTTGGTAACCGGAAAAGAAAACACTAATTTTATTATGAACTCTATTTTCTATGCAATTCCTTCCATTTTGACTAACCTAAATTTTATCAATCAATGTAGTCAGCGTAGAGATGGTAAGAGCTTCCAATTGACGCTGTAAGCATATTTATGGAAATGGAAAACAAGATAGGAGAAAGAATGCCACCCTGTGGGAACCCAGAAGAGAGCTCAGACCACTTAGAGAACGGGCGGTCTACGCGAATCGCCTGGCGACAGTGGCGACCGTTACGAAGATAGGCAGAGAACCAATCAGCCGCTGTGGATTAAATGTTCAAGTGAGCCAGGGTGGCAAGGAGAAGGTCATGTTCCACGGCATTAAACGCGTTCAAAAAATCGAGCACTACCGATACTGTTAGAAGCGTAGACTCCATGCCTTGCCTAACATCCTCGGTCACTTAAGCAGTGCAGTTGTTGCCTAGGTCGAAACCCTGATTGTAAAGGTGAAAGGAAGTTGATTGAATACACATGACCGGATAATTGCTTGTGGACAACAGCTTAGAGAGAAAAGGAAGGATAGAGATACGACGGAAAAGAAGACAAGGATTAGAAACTTTTGGGAATGGTATAACATGTGCATTCAACCATAAGGAAGGAAATACCCCAGATGACAACGAGAAGTTACGACAAGAGCAATAACTGGCAGGACGCATTCAAATATATGAATAACAATAACTCTGCCAATATCGTCATGTCCAACTGCCTATGCCAACTATGCCAAATTTTAAGTTGATAGCATTTGTAGCTGCTGAGAAAACCTACTGTGACATACAGACCAAGTTTCACCATAAGGGTTCCTTTTTTACGATTTTAGTACGGAACCCTAAAAACGACCCAAAATTAGGATTCCAATAAGATCGATATAATCTAACATACTCGTAAGTTCTAAAAAAGGGTTGGCACACAGAGGGCTCGAAATCCGCGTGACACGATGCCAACGCAGAGCAAATTTCCACGCCTCGCGGGCGTTAAGCCGGCATCGCACTTCCGTCACACACACTGAGGTGGGTAGCTCCGAAACACTAATAAGTAACAAAACTATGAAAACTTTATCTCTTTTACTCCACAGTAATGACGTGATCGAAAGAAAGCGGCATGAATAACGTAAAATCGAATTTGATTTGGGGATTAAATACTCGCGATCCTTACGTAGCCGTCTTAATATGTTTGTGTTATTAAACCAAAAAGCATTAAAAATATATTTCGTTATTTAAACGTTTATTTCATCTCTGTCGCACTGCTGGGTAAAAATCTCTCTTAATTAATTAATCAGGAAAACCTCTAGCAATACATCACTCCGTTTTCAACGACAAGAATACTTCGAATACTAAAATATTATGACAATCGTTTGTCAGCTCTCATTGTATTTTCACCGAAAGAGCTTTTCATCAAATAACAATAAAAAGTAAGCTTTAAAAAACCCGTCAATCGCTAACCAACTTCAAATCGTCATAAATCCGAAATGACCGTTTAAAATAAAAAATGTCTATTCAATGATATACCCCATTTGTCATACTTCGTCGACTTTTTTTTCTTTTTTACAATATGGTGTCTAGTTGCCGCCAAATTGAACATTGATTACTGAAATATCTTTCGTGACACTCTTAAGATTAAGACAAATCGATTGCCATAAGGATCATCAAAATCAGTCCATGCGTTAAGTTTCTAGAGCGCGACAAAGGAAAAAACATACATATATAGACTGATAAACACATTACCCTCCTCGTTTGGCAGTCGGGGAAAAAGACAATATTTAATAGAGATTGCTACATCAAAATAAACGAAGACGAAACGATAAGTGTATTACTTTATACGTGGTTATAAACTAATAATGGCATATTGATTTATTTATACGAGTGACAAAACGAAAAGGTCCCGACTATGTCTTTTTTAATTTAAGCGAATGTAAAAGGGTTAGTGGTACAGATTAAGATAATGTGTTCAGATAGTATTTTTTTTATTATTTTTGAGTAGCATGATAAAATTATCTCACAGTTACAGTTTTTGCTTTACGTTTTCTTGCTATGCGAAAGATAGAGACAGATATTAAAAACAAATACAAATAAATACTTGACTATTTTGCAACATACTTTACTTTATTATTTTGGCTAGTGTCTTTACAACTTATTCATAATTTAAACGATTTCTAAATTTTCTCGCCACGTATAGTTCACGAAATATTATGTGCACCGATTCGTCTTAAGTGCTACTTCGAATGGGTGCAAATATTTTGTTACCTATAACAGCCATATAGTAACAATAAACTTTACGTTAAATAATCGCACAAGTGATTCTGATATTACTAAGGATATATTAAAATATTGCCTTTATTAAAAATAACAAAAAAGAACACAACTAACTTTCAACGACCGTATTTTAAATTCCAGAGACCCGAGTATATTCGCTGGGATTTCCATCTTCGCGATAAGGAAAGGTAGAGAGGTAATTACGTAATTATATTAAAAAATCTCAACCGTATCTCCTCTGGTTTGCGTTTGGTATCAGTAAACTGCAATCAATAAAGGATTTTTATTTTAACGTAACAGTTTATTCAAATATCCCCTTGCTTCCCTTTCTAAAAAATATCTTTCAAACAGTTATAAAATAGCTTGAAGCCATAAGCGTCCGACAAGTTGTACAAATTAGCGGCGGAAACGAAACAAGTAGCCACTGCAGCCGGGTCTGTCGGTAAACGAACTTGTCAAGGAAGTGCAAAGCTTGAACGTTAAATGAGTGATTGGGCCGCCTCGGTGGCTTGTGACCGACAACTCGCCCGTCGCTCGGAGCCGGTCAGGTATAAATAGAGCGGGCTAAAAATAAATAGCACGGATTGCACCTGCGACGCAATAGCTTATCGGAGGTGCCTTCAAGAAACACGTCCTCGACAACAACCGTACGATAAAAGCGATTACGTATCGAATAATGACATCGGTCAGTTTACGAACGCCGCAGCGCCATCCAATTTGGGTTTATGTTCATTTTGAACAGTTACGCCAGCCGGTTTTCGAAGGAAGTTGGCACGTAAACCGAAGCTTAAACGGCATCGTATCGCAATCAAGGACTCGTCCTTTAATTTTATTTTCTAAAATAATTCATAACATGATTACGTGTAATTGCGTAAATGAGAGGTCGTCACCGTTCCGTCGGCGCGTCAGTTTGTTGAACCTGTCTCCGTCAAATGTGTGCGGTGCAGTGGAGCGGTGCGCGGGCGCGCGGCGCCGGTGGCGGGAGCGCCGCGCGCGGTGCATCAACCTCCGATAACTTGTAATTTGTAATTACAAGCCTTTACTGCGCCCGGCCCGAGCCGCAGGAAATAACCACATTTACAAGCATACCTTATATATTAATTTGGCCAATTCCGTACATAAACCTTATAAAATCTGTGATTTACGTCGTTATTTCAAATAAATTGATACTGTTTCGATAATTAGGTCAGATAATGGACGCTCCTTACTTCCAAGACGTTGCGAACTTTTAAACAGTCCTTATATAAAGTCATAGCAACAAGTGTTTATAACACTAGTACTGATATGGGAACATTTTAGAAAAGTAAATACTGTAATATAGTGAAAAACTTAAGTAAATGACCTCTTGCATGTAGTTCTACAAAACTGGTATGGAATTTACGTCAAATTTCAAACGTAGAATGTCTTACGGTCTATACAGATGTGTTACAACTACCATGTAAGAAGTCATTTACTTAAGTTTTTCACTCATAAATACTAGTTAATTACTTATAAAGAGTTCACTCTGGTATATAAGACTGGAAATACCCAACATTGTCAATGATATACGCAAGTCTTGTTACACCAAATGAAAACTCGTAGCGTGGTCCATGAATATTAGGTAATTGAATGTAAACAGGGTCCGCTGTCTTCTTGTCCCTAATATAGCTATTATTTTACAATGCTTCTCCCGTCTACCCGTGAGCAAGTCTGCATAGTTCCTAAAATAGAAGGTAATAAGCTTAAAACAAGTTACAAGTTGTGTGAAGGTAATGCGAAAACAGGCTGCGGGACGCGCTGTAGTTAATCCAGAGTATGCTACTACTTATAACATTTTTATGAGTATATTAGAAAAAAAAAATAATAATAGAAGAGTTAATTCGATTATAAAAATACTTCTTTTACTATCCATTAACACAGAACAGAATTTTGTCCACTCTGGAATATTGACGTCATTCCGTAAATATAAGACAATAAAAAGGGTCTATATCGAATGGCATACAATTATTAGTCCTATCGTTGTGTCGCATAACGTCTTTTGTCCTAATAACGTGTGGCATACACTTTGTTCCGCATATTTTTGATTGTCCGAAATTGTTGCTCCTATTATCGTTTGTCCTAAATATTATTTGTCCTATCGTTTGATGTGGCTAAGATTCAACCGTCGAATGATTGATGTGCGTAATGGTAATATTCCTAATATTTAATGTGCTAAAATTATTTTGACTACACGTCATACCTAAGACTCCTCCTCGCTTCGCTCGTCGTCGTACGGGTCGTACCTAACCTAACCGAAATCTGACCTGCCTGAAGGTAGAATACGTAACGATTCTGACTTCACGCCTACCATAGTTTAGTTTAGGTGCTGTAATTGTAGCCAGTTTAATAATAGGCAAAATAATTATTAGGAGAATTCATGTTAGGTATATTATGCTTTAGGTAATTAGACTTTAGAGTTATCAATATTAGGACAAACTTGCTTTAGGACGTTAAATGAGTATGCGCAAAAAATATTAGGACATACGAGTAGTATGCCATTCTACAGTATGCCAAACATTATTAGGACAAAAAACGTTATGCGATACGACAGGCGCCCCAATAAAAAGTTATGCTTTAGGACGTTAAATGAGTATGCGCAAAAAAAATTAGGACAAACGAGTAGTATGCCATTCAACAGTATGCCAAACATTCTCGGCCAAACATTATTAGGACAAAAAACGTTATGCGATACGACAGGCGCCCCAATAAAAAGTTATGTCTTCTTCTAATTGTCTCTAATTGTAACTCAACTGGTTATAACCATGGTCAAAAAAGGTAGGTTATGTTTCGACCTGTACGTATGTATGTTTGTACGTCTTTGTTTTGTCGCACAGGCTGAAAGATGATTGATTTGGACAACCAAGGTGTCGTTAGACTCGTGTTAACGTCGCGAGGGTAGTCTCAGTGGAGAATCTTATTTAAAAAAATACCAAAATGGCGGATTTAAAAGAATATATAATTAACATGGGTATTTAACATACATACATGACAATATCAAATATTAATTCGGGTTGATATAGGTTTCCTTCTTAGACTTGTTGTTCTGTACCGACGGCTTGGATTACACGCAAACCTTGCTGGGATACTATCAGTAGAACTTTTACTTTAGTACAAAAAGCAGTTGTGACGCTAGCGCATACCGTCCCGAGTTGAATATGCGGTAAGCAAAAACTATTTATTACACCAAGACTTTTCTCAGCGTATAGAATAGAAACATTATTTCTGCGGTATCACTTTTATGAGCTTGACTGCTTTTGTAAACAGCTTGCTTGTTTGCAGTTTGCCAGTTTTTATTATGACACAGGGTTTTCTGGGGTTATTGGTGGATTTTAGAGAAAAAAAACGACCCTTGGACATTTTTAATGTGTGTAATGTAATAGAGTAAATAACATAAACTCTATTTTCAGGCCTTTATTATATTTTGTATAAATATAAAGTAATTATTCCAAATACAATAAAGAACGCCACAGAGTATCATATCCAAAGAAATTTGTGTAAACACGAAATTACATTTAGGTTGATTTATTAAATTTTCGAAAAAAGGTTTCGCATTTATAAATTAGGCATAGATAACCAATGACATGAAGTAACGTCAGAAAAAAAAGCCGTACCCATAGCAATGTGAAACACCTAATATTTATCTGAATATTTATTTATTTAAACTTTATTGCACAATACAAAAAGTAATCACATATGGCGGACTTAATGAAAATGAATGAAAAGTGCATTAAGGCATAAATTTATTAATAAATCTATTGTCTTTCAATTCAAATATAATATATGCTCCGTTTCCTTTTTGTCTACGAAAGACACTACCTAATTTTTATGTGGACAGTGATAAACAGCCGCTTCACAAAGTTTCTAGACAAAATAGTAACCCACAACAACTTCAACATAATATGTATAACGAATCGTATGACGCTTTAGAACTTGATTCGCTGAGGTATTTACGATGCTGTCTGCGTAACTCTCAGACCTGCTCTCGACTACTGTATATTAAGACAGGCCAAGAAGGGTCAGGAAAAAAAGGACCTACCTATAGAAACACTAGATAATCGATGAATTACTTAATCGATGCAAAAAATATTGGATACAATATAAATAATATAGAAATACCAAATTTCAACGAATTTTCAGCAATTTAAGGAAAAGAAAAGTATATACCGAATCAGAAGAATAAATAAGTACCTACCTAGTTATTTTTATAAGATATACATTTAGACTTGTCAATTGTTCGAAATTCTCCCGTATGTACCTTTTTACCGAACGAATTACGGAACTGATACGGACGGTCATCGATAGGTTTTGTGATTTAAACGATAAAAGTTCTAGCTACTCGTAAGATAATTTGCCGCTCGTAATGAGTTAAACCATCTCGACTCGCCAACTTTTAAAATAAAATGCTTCGGTGGCTTATAATAAATATTAATGAAAGTGTTGATATTTCGCAATTATAACTCCTAAACTAATTAACATTTTCCAAAGTCAGAAATATACTTTAAAACGGTATAAAGTGCGTAGCAACTCAATATTTACTAGGACACCCTGTGTATATAGATCCAATCCTGTGTAAATAGATCCTATAAAAGCTTCATGATAATATTTACCTTGTCAATAAAAATAAATAAATGGGGGAAATCCTACCCAAAAAAAAACAACATACTAGTCAATAACAAGTCAAAAGCTTCTTTCCCGCCATCCCATATTATTTTTAGCATGTGATTTATAGCTCTAGCGGGTGAATATTTGGGCGTTTCAACCGCCGTCATTGTTGTCTTCAATATATTGACGAAAACAATGATAATTACCAGCAACTTTTGATGTCAAAGTCAACGGACCCGGGGGTAGTATTAATTCCATTTAAAATCATAAGACAATTGAAAAGTTTATCTTGAATAATATGCGAAGACAATAATGTCGGCGGTTAAAACGTCGAATAATCGCCCTAGCGTCGGACGTGATACTGCCGCGTCATACATTGATTTTGAAATGTTTTGGTTAATAATACTTGTATTTAATAGTTTTTGTTTTGCAACAGAAGGCAAATAAATTAAAGTATAAATAATAATAATAAGGCCGTAGGGCAGCTAGTAGCGAGCTGTTAGTGAGTGGCGACACCACGGACCTGAGTGCTCCCGAGGGTAGGTCCTGTTCCTCAACTCACACATGCTTTCAGCGGCCGGCTGCGGTGTACAAAGACGAGGAACAGACCCTCACCTCTGGCTTGCCTTTATTGGCCGGTCAGAGTGGAGTCGCAATATATGCTATATGCTCGAAGGGTGGATGTGTTGCATAAGTGGTGAGTGGGCACCTTATGGTCGTTTAAAATCCAGAAGCACCTCTCCACCCCCTAGCCCCTTAGCCCCTCTGTAACTGTTGCCTCCCTGCTGCTATATATATGCAGCTATTTCAGGAGGCACATTCCGTTGAGTAGGCGAAACACCGCCTGCCATTTCAACCAAACTATTGGCCAGGCAGGCGCAATAGTTTCATCAATAACCTAGTTCAACAATCCATATCAGTTCATTCATAGAACTTATTATTAATATTCCCATCCTTCTTAAATAGTCTTACACTAACCGGTGGTCCGTGGGAGCAATACTTCTATAGTTTGCACTCAGGGACAATCGCCGGTTGGTGTCCCATAACTTTACTAAATTAAACTTGTCTAAAGGGCCTCTGCGTGTTGCCTTCGTCTCCATGTACGCTTTCCAAAGGTCCGGGACTCCCATACTCCCGTGATTGGTAAAGACATACAAATAATAATAACATTCTATAATAATAATGTTTATTTTTTGTATTAGTATTTATATTATACTTTTACATTTGAATATTTATTATACTAAACCTAATTTACAGAAAATGAATACCTAGAATAAATACCTAGAATAATAATAAATATCAGGGGACAATGTCACACCAAATTGACCTAGTCCCAAACTAAGCTCTAGGCTTGTACTATTGGTACTAAGACAACGATATACATACAGTCGCCATCAAAAATATCTATATTCTTCAGGGTACTCAAAAATATCTGAACATGTACTCTAACACCTTGACATAGAGACGTGTTTAGATATTTATGAGCACCTCGTTCGTTGCGATATATCTGATGGCGACTGTACATACTTATATAGAGAAATATATACTTAAATACATACAAAATATCCATGACTCAGGGAGAAATATTTGCGCTCATCACACAAATATCTGCCCTTACAGGGGTTTGAACCCAGGAGCTTCGTAGGGTCCCTACAAACTAGGCCAGCGCGTCGTCGATATACAACCATAAGCCAAAATTTAATTAAATAGGTGAAGTCTCACTCAATTCTTACCCGAAAAACCCCTTTAGACGGGTCAGGTTAGATTCGAATTAAGCCGGTTGAGCTTTAGGTCTAAACCTGGGTAAGTACGATTCAGGTTAGGTCAGATTTGCTTTGGTCTGTTTCTGAATCAGACAGTTTCGGAAAATAACTCATGAAGTGGAAGGCATTTTCTTATAAAAACAATTTCTGAGTAGGTCAGATCCTTAGTAGGTCACGATCATAATAGTATTAAGTCAAAATAGTAATAATTTAGATTCCAAAAATTGCATTTTCTTATTATATCAGAGTCGTATCGAGTAACTTTCTAAATAACTCATATCCACTTATTCTGAGAATTTTCATTTTTCTTAGTAGGTCTTTTTTATGCAAGTATTATTCTGAAAAGGACAGGTGTAATTCGCTAGAATATAAATTCCATGGAGTACTTACTATGACTCTTTAGGTATTAAAGATATTGACCACTTAAACAGTATACACGATAAGCATAATCCTTATTATTCTCATTCACGTCATATCAATATCTTTCCTTTAAGAAGGCGTTCATAAAATGGAAGCGGGAAGCTTTAAATTAATACAAGCCGCTAAAGATCGACCCAGCTTTCTTTTAAATAGCTTCAAATATTGTTAACTGCTAAAAAATAAATCAGTACAGTAAACTTTAGATGTTCCAACCAGCATATTATGTGCATTGCGTCTTTGACCATTAATTGACAGATGACTACCGTTATTCGAGTAGGTGAAAACACATGTCTGACGGATTTTGAACGAAATTCTATTGAATGGGCAATGTTCCCTGCAAAGAAAAAACAGCGAAATCTTTTTAACCAATACAGCCTATTTTCGAAGATGTAGGACCTGACAGAACTGCATCATTCGATACTAATGCCTACATTTAATCAAAAAAAGACTATATATGCATGGAGGAAACGAGCTTTAGCCTAGGCACCAACGCTTTAAGATTCGACTAAACAAATGACCTAGAATAGCCCAAAATAATAAGTGAAAATTTCCTGATCGCTAAAAACAGCGATAATGATGATAAGCTGTTTATTTTCTGTAGCGAATCGTCCAGAAAAATATTAAAAAACATACAGATTTCTTTCTAGGTGATGGATCCTTTAAAGTAGTCCCTAAACCTTTCCATCAGCATTAAACCATTAAAATGTTAAATTATGAACCAGACAGTAGCCGCACTATTGTGCCAGTGATATACGCCCTTTTGCCAGACAAGCAAGAAAAAACATATCTTAGACTATTTCAAACATAAAAAACAGAAGTTGTATATACAGAAGTATATACAAATCCAACATTACAAAGCTGATTTTTACTTGGCTGCTTTAAATGCAATATATCTTGTCTTCTCAGCAGTGAAGTAAACTAGATGTAACCTGCATTTAATTATGGGAATTTGGAAAAAATCCAAACAAATGAATATTTCTACCGAAGATTAAGGGAAAACATTTGTGAGGTTTCTGACATATCTGCCTCTACTACCGGTTGAGTATATCGAAGAAGGATGGCTTACTCTTAGCACACGTAAACAAATGAAAACATCAGAAATATTTTGAAAAACATTGTTTAACAAAAGTTACGCCGGCTATATTTGGCTGTACTGATGAAAAATATCGGACAACAAATCATTTAGAGGGGTGGCACAACAGACTCAATCAAAAGTTAAGTAAGAAGCCGAATATATTCAAATGAATACACTTTGAAAAAAGGGGCTAAGCATTTTGATATTTGATTGGCAACCATAATAATAAACCAGAATCTGACAGCTTGAGCTTGAGCTCTGAAAATAGTTCTTCCAGTTATTTTTCGAGTGATTCTTCCAATGATGCTCTTAGTGACTCAAATAATTACAACAAACGACATAATAAACGCAATACACGAAGTATAATTTAAAAAAAAGATACAATTGAATAAGAGATAAATCTTAAGTTTTATTTTATTTCCAGTTTAAGTGTAATTTAATCTGAAGTTTTATTTTATTTCCAAAATAAGTGTAATTGTATGTTCAAGTTTTATTTTATTTCCATAATAAGGTGTTATATTGTTATATTTATTTTTATTATAAGATAACCGTATTTCATTTAACACCACAAACTATACATTCGTTTGAACTACCAGGATATAGACATAAAAATAATCTTATCTACTCAGAATATAATTAATACTACTATCCTGGATCTGTAGTACTCAGAAAAAGGCGTACTGGGAATATGGAAATATACATATAGGACCTTCTCATAATCCGACATTATAAGAATCGGACTTGGCGTTCATAGAATCAAACTTACTCAGCTTTTGAGCTAAATCTCAAATGACAAACAGAACCTGTCTTACTCCGCCTTAAGGAACAAAACTACCAAATCACATTGGCGTTTAAGTTATATTATACCAGAAAACTATTTTTTTATTTTCTTGAATAAATAGCATCTATCTCGTTAAATATTTTGCCAGTGTCAATTTAATAAAATTGTGTCAATGAACCTAATTTCTTTAACCTACTTGTTGTGCATACCTAAGAATCAGAATCTCTTTACGTATTAAAGTTATTTTCAAAACAAAAATTAACTATTACAACAAAAGATTGGTTCCATGTAACTGCGACTGTAACGTAAAAATCACCGTATATACACAGTGTTTTTGTTGATTGGGGTTAATTTTAAGGGAGCATTCCTTAGGTCAAATAAAGTTAATTTCTCCAAGAAACTAGTGCTCTAACTCATGCTGTTTTGAAGATAATCGAATATTAAATTGAATCTGTTAATCAAGTGAAACTAGTGTAAAAGGCTATTATATGATACATTCCCGACGCCATACGTCTAATAACGAATGCCGACAATAAATCACGAAAAACCACATCCAATCAGCATTCTTCTTAGAATCTCTATCTCAGTCTTTATTGGTCGTTCCAAAAGGGTTGCTAGGTCACTTTTAAACAACAGTCAGTATTGGTGAAACTGAACTCGGTCTTTATTGGTCGTTATAAAAGGGTTGCTATCGTTACGTTTAAACTACATCCACTATTGGTTCATACTGAACTCAGTCATTATTGGTCGTTAGTGTCGTTACAAAGGGTTGCTATGGTCACGATTCAATAAATATAACAATGTCAAAGAATTGTCGTGGTAATTTCTATGGTTATAAATGACATATTTGACACTAATAATTATTTAACTCAGAAGACCCTTTTACAATGAACGTAGATACAACATTTAATTACTTTGTTCAAAATAGTTTTTTTTTGTCAGTACTTAAAAATCGATTCTACCACTTATGAAAACATCACTTTTATGCACTAGTGCATAAAATGCGCAGCCCACACCCAGTATAAGGACTTTACAAGCTTTTTAAGTAAGGACTTTACGAGCATGGGAAGTGATGATACATTGCCGCAGTTTTTTTAAAGTACACGACATTAGTCATAAATCATAATGCAATTCAAAATAGGTACGACATACCTAGTATAAAACTGAAAAATGCCATTAAATAAGATCACTATTTTATAACTACGCATTATTAATCTATTGGAAATCCAATTAATAAAGTATATAACGCGTTGAAGTTAGTTCGGCAATATGAACTCCTATGTGTAAATCCCATATGAATTCCTGAGACACTTCTAAATACGCTATTAATTAAGCCGTACGCAAACGTTAGCCTTTCTAGACCATGTCATTTTAAAAAGTAAAATAAACGGGAGAACTTTGATTGTACGCGTGTTTGGCTGTTTGGGGTCAGTTGTCCTAGTCCAAACATGGTTATGGCACCGTTGCCATTGGTAAACTTTATGTTTAATTTAGCGTTTGCTGGAATGCAGAACTTCGTGCGTTGTTTTTGTAACAGTAAGGTTAACATTTCCGAGCAATTCGGAGAAAAATAATTGTTTGATGTTCAAGTTCATGGTACAATAATCGATTATCCACCGAACGAGATGCCATGTCTTTATCTCACACATTTTTCTTATAGATTGACTGCACAAAAATGTTAAATTCATGTATAAAACCAGAGTCGTTCCGTACCATTCCTGAATTGGAGTAATACTTTAATATTTTATTTTTATCTTTTGTCACTATAGATAGACTATAGAGGTATGCAATTTTTTTGGTAAATTACGTCACTTATGTGTCGCTGTAGCCTCTGTGCTGTTCCAGTCGGGTGTTTAATGTTTAGTATAAAAACAAATGTAGGTACTAATTTTCATCTTGCATAACACAAATAACATAATTCTGATTTGTATATTGATCAAAGTGCATAATAATAAATAATATAATAATAAAATGATTAAAAACAAAATGAATAATGCCTTAAAAGTTAAAACATAATGATTAGGCTGCATAATAACTAGGTGCATAACGCACTTATATAATAAAAGCCATTTTGTACAATATTGAAATACGAGTACACAACCAATGTATGATATAATAAAGCAGATCTCACTACCGTTGAATAATAGTAACTTGAACAGAATTTGTACATACAAGAGAATTGTATTCCGTGTGGTTTTGACGCCACTCTAACCTAACCTATAAGCAGAGCCCGGATTTTTCGTGGCAAAACAAAACACTATCGTAATCTGGCTAGTGATAGAAACATCATTTTATCGATATCGAGTATTATTTATAAAGCTGTGCTCGAACGAAATCCTGAGTATGAAAGTTTACGAGATATATCTGAAAAGTGTACTCAAACTGAAAATTATACCAATTACAATGAATTTTATAAATTTGCTCCCTTGACGTCAAGTGAAGTTGAACGTACATTTAGTATATATAAATGGCGTTATAGTGATAAACGAATTTGTTTGCTCCCAGATAATGTTGAAAAACTTATGATTATCTACTCCTGTCACCATTACACGAATAAAACGCCATGTACTGCTGTGTGTACTAACGTGGATTACGACGAAGAAATTGAATGTTTCTATATAACTTCATACAAACTATGTATGTTTTTTTATGTTGTATAGGTATGTTATTTTATTTTTTCACGTTTTTTATTCTATTACACAATTATCGATATCGATAAAATGATGTTTCTATCACTAGCCAGATTACTATAGTGTTTTGTTTTGCCATGAAAAATCCGGGCTCTGCCTATAAGTAAAGGCGAGATTGACCTAATTTAGCAGATGATCTTGATATAAAAATATTATAATTTAAAATTACTTATAACACCTGATCCTTATTGCAAATGTTTTTATTATATTTCATATTAATAGTTATACTTAATGCATAGTATATCAAATGGCATTATTCCATTACGAATGTTATACAAAAGGTTGTTATGCTAAATTAGTGTTATTATTATGAGACCGTTATGCAGGTTATGCTACAAAAAAAAAATATTTTGTTTTTATCTAGGACGTTTGTATTTCGTAGGTAGTTAAATGAAATTTTGCAATAAGTTTTTAGATTGATTGAAGCGGACCCCATTTTTTTATATTATGTTACCTATTACGTTTTAAGAGATAAACCGATTTTTAAGGTCGATCTAAAATCACGTCAATTGTCATTTTATTCCATTTTATTATCCTTATTTGTTTTTATAGCGGTAGTAAAAATATTCACTCTGTAAAAGTTCCGTCTATTCTAGCTATTACGGTTCATGAGATACAGCCCACTGAAAGACAGACAGAAGACCGGACCACTAAAGCTTAGTGATCCAGTTGGCAGCTTTTGGGTACGGAACCTTAAAAAGGTAACTTTAAATCAGAGATCAATACCGGTATTAAATAAAATTAAAATATCTTGCTTACTTTGCAACATTTCCTTGATGTTATAATTGGAATTTAGGTACAACACTATACTATTATTTAAATTAACTGAATTTCAAACATGTTCTATAATAAGTGAGATACCAAAATTGAATTCCGGTATTGTTGTATGAAAATAATACCGGTCAAAGTCAAAGTCAAAGTCAAAGTTCTTTATTCTTCAATTTAGGCATAATATAATGCACCTATGAATGTCAAAAAGCATTACCACCGGTTCGAAAAATAAAACCTTTGCCCCGACCCGAGAAGAACCGGCGTAAGAAACTCGGTACACGAACACAGTACACGAACTCTCCTTTAAAGCCCATCTATTACCCATGTAAGTAAATTATCCATGTTCCCCGATGTAACAAGACACGGCACTGTCCCAGAGGCGTCGCGAAGCGTTATGCTTACGTCACAGGCACGCAACGCATAAAGAGCATTAGGAACTCCTTTCTTATGCGATCTATCCTAGCCAGTCCACTGTACCTCTGCTAGCGGAGACGGTGGTCTCGACGGCGAACATGTTGAGAGCTGTGAGCTGCAGCAGGCGCGCCGCCGGCGTCGGCAGCGGCTGCCGGTGCAGCAGCGCGCGGAATTGGCGCAGCATGCGCGCGGCGCTCTCGTGGAACGTCTCCATGCTGCATACGACACATTTCTTAGACAGTTAACACAACGAAACAGAGGCCCTATTTTTTAAACCAAAGTTTGAAATTACGTTAGCTCCATCCCTGTCGCTCGTCATTTGAGACTAAATCGAGAGAGTTAACTAATGTAAATTCGAACTTCGAACTTCGATTTTCAAAGTAGTGCCTTAGCTTCGGTTGCGGAGTGCCTTGGCAAGTCAACTTGTGATCGCAAGAATCGAGTTCGATACCCAGTCGTGTAAGACATTATTCAAGTAATTAAAGTTAAAGTAATTGCATAAAAAATCCTACAGGGTCGAAGTAAATCCCAGGGATATGATAAGGCTCACAACAAATAACCTATTAATTACTATGAACGAAATAAATGAACGGTAACATAACAGGTAACGAAATAAAGATTGAGTAATAAAAACGTGTTTTAGAAACTACCCAATTATAGCCGTCCAAAGGAGAGGAATACTGGTATCACTGGTAGTGACACTAGTGACTGATGTAAAATTGTTCTAATTATCTTTACCATGTTATTTATTGTATATCAATTGCAAGAACAGCGTAACCAAACGTATGTTCCCCTCATTTGGACCTCATATGTGTAGTAGCTTACCCAATTTTAGTGATCAGCTTTCCGTGTACGTGCAGATAACTCGTTATAAAGTTTTTATTCAGCTGTAACAAAACAGACACTAAGTAAGTCACTACCAAGACGTCAACAATGGGTAACGAACGTCCGAGAGGCCGATTCAACTTGCTCTTGAACTCTTGGTCACGCCGTACAGACAACCACTTTAATTGTTGAGCCACTATAGAACCCTGTCGCAGAAATCAAGTAATTAATTAAGACTTTGACTTGGTGGCTTTACAAATAAATTTGCTGTCCGTACCTCTTCCTCTATGCCTCTAAGCGCTCATTTATGGATAAGCGGCGCGTTAAAATTCAAATAACGAGTAGCGATCTTTGCTTGAGGTTGAGCGTTTGTGAACCATAGGTGCCCTCTATTTAACTGTCAAGAGATGCACTGAGCGACAAGTGGAAAACTCGTTTTAGTCATACCTAAAAGTCATCTTCACACAATCCAGAGGCGGGATTTATAACACACAACATATCAACTCCTTTGGTAATCAAAAAGAAACTTCTTACGATGATCTGATGAAAAAGGTTTGTCATCTAAACATTTTTTTTTTTTATGGCATAGACAAGGCTGACGAGCACACAGGTCACCTGATGGTAAGTGGAAACTGTGACCCATAGACATTCGCATATATTCCCTGTAACTCGACCTATTCCTTGAAAGGTTATATACTGAAGCTAATTTGCAATAATTTTGGCCTTCTTCTAGGTTTACGCCCTAAAAATGGTTACAATCAATGAAAACGGCGATAATCCTCCATTCATAAAGACCGTCATTGCTTGTTTAGGGGTTTTCAAAATAATTAAAAAAAAAAAACTTGAATTCCTAGATATTAAAAAGAAGTTTTAATCCCGATGTGCAGAGACTAAAAGAACTAAAAGGACTAAATAACATTTTAAGAGGATAAGAAGTGAAAAACCTTTTATTTCTTAGGTTTTTAAAATTTTCGCAGTATTTTTGTTTACCATTTTTCCACTCATCAGCTATTAGAGAAATTTCAGTGCCCAAAGTAAAGTATTTTATTCATAATTAAAGGTTTTAGATCAAAAGACGGAATATTAAAAATCTCCAGTTAAAAGGGGCCCAATAAATATTGCATATTAGCTCTAGTACGACTTGTGCTTAAGTCTTTAACTTATGAAAATCACCCAGGCTTTAAGATTCGACTGGCTCCCATGCGGTTTTTATCTTTACAAGCTTTGCCATTCCGTTCTATTTTCAAAGTTATATAAAAATCGGTTTGGCCAATCAAGAATTATCAACGCGAAACAAACATCGCCTCTGTCAATTGACATTGCTAAAGATGTAAACAAATGAGTACTTTCTTATAACCTAAAATATTAAATAATATACAATAAAAAAGAAGAACCGACCCAAGTGTGTTTTTATTTAAAATAACGTATAATTAATACTTAGTTTAATCTTAAACTTAATGTGAAAGCAAATGTCAAGTGTAATCATTGCTAAGACCTCACTTGATCTAGAATGTGATTATCGAGTAACAATGCTAAATTGGTTTGTTTGCTCGTTTACACCTTTGGCAATTTCAAATGGCCGTCCGAATGGTTTGGTATTGATCGCGTTAGATATAAGAGAAGTGTACTTCGACGGAGGTCATGGCGGCGAGGTGGTCGTCCATGGGGTCGTGCGCCGCGGCGCCGGCGCGCGCGCCGGGCCGCAGCCACAGCTCGCGGCGCGCGCCGGTGCCGCCGATGTCGCCGTTCTCGCTCGGTTTAGCTTCCACGGCCGCCCGCCGCTTTCTTTCCGCTGCTTCGTACTGTGCCAAACGAACGTTAAAATCTTACATGTAAAACGGTAGCACAACGGGACATACCTACCAAACCAATAAGTGGGGTTACGCACTCTAAAAAACAAAAGTTGTCTTTCCTGTGGTCAGTAGTTAAAGGCTTGTTGTGCATAAGATATGTTATTAAGAAAACCTGACGCCGTTTATGCGGATATCGATTCAGCTAGATAATTAGGCCTTAAAAAAGTTAATTTCGGGTATGTCCAAAGTCTGCAGTATTAATGAAATGGGAGTAATAGCAGGATACTATTTTTTACGTAGGGAAAATCACGAGTCTAGTCCCAACATAGCTTCTTTGTCTGTCTATATGTCTTATTATTATTTGTTCTCTTAGCCCAATCTAAACAACCAATTTTAATCAAACTTGGTGTGGAGATCCGCTTGAGGTTGAATCCTGGGAAAGGACACCCGATTTTATCCCGAAGATAAGACAGTTTCCAAGGGAACAGCGATAAGCAACTTCTACGCGGTCAGAGTCGCGACCAACAGCTAGTATTTAATAAAGAAAAACGAACAAAATAAAACATACCTTTTTCCTATTTTCATCAAATAGTGACAACAGGCTTTCCCTTGCCGATTGGAACGGATTCGATGACATTAAACTTCGCATATAATAATATACTGCGTCCAATTTTCTTCTCTGCAATACGTAACATTACAATCACATAACAGTTACATAACAGTATTTTTATTAATTTAGAAAAACATGTGAACTCACTGCATAAATGGCTAATATAGCCAATTGATTATATGGCCGTCCGTTCTTGGGATTGATCTGCTGAGCTTTAGTGTACCAAAATTTACTTTTTGCGTAATTATTAGTTTCATTAACTTGTTCCTTATAGCGTGTTAAATCTCCCAGGAACACGTATAGCTTCTGTACTGAAATTAATGCTAGCCCGACGTATCCGAGGCCTTTGGGCGGCAGCACATGGTTGTCATTGATAAAGTCATCAGTATTAAATTTGTACGCTTTTTCTAACATTTGTACGAGATTCTCAAAATAAACATTTCCTTCTTCAATAATAATGTTTATTAGTTTGACTACTTTTGGTTTGTCTTCGGGTGACACCTGTGTTAAACTTCTTCTAAGTTTTTCTATGAAATTGTAATATAACATTTTCCAAAAGTTGTGCTCTACGTTATCAGCTTGGCAGTATTTAAGATCGGACATGAGGAGTTTCGTTAAGGCGTTTTGTAGAAATTTCCTGAAATTTATTTAAATATTAATACCTACAATGCATTGGAGGTTCACATTGGTATTAAAATCCATTAGAAACTTTGGTACATAATGATTAAATAAAATAATATATCATTGAATCGAGATCGAGTGGAGAGTCTTGGAGGAGGCCTATGTCCAGCAGTGGACATCTTTCGGCTGACATGATGATGATGATGAGAATCGAGATGCATAACAAATCTTAGACTTCTTTAGCTCCCTCCTTTATGTACCTTGACACATAGGTACTGTAAAAAGAATAGAGCCCGATGTTCTGACCTCGTTGTAATACATATAATTAGTAAAAAGTAATTTTGCTGACTAAATCCATTTAATTATTAGCGAGCAAAGTCTCCTTTTTGATATAGAAGGAATTAACTGCAACATGCTGCATTAACTGACACATAAAAGAAAAGCGCCTTTACATGTTACGCTTAATATCAGACAATAATTGCAGCCTTCAAAACTAAATCCTTACTTTAATAAAAAACATATATCCTAAAAACACGTCAACCCAGAAAAGGATGACAAAACCGATAAATTCTTACTAAAATATATCTATATATTTCATTTTGAGAGCAAAATGACAAGTTGCAAAAGCGTTCGCGTCTGTTATTTGGACACCTGAATAATACGAATTAAACAGGTGTCCCACAACGTTCTTGTCAACAACGTTGTACAGTCAAGTGCAAAAATATGTATGTATCAAAAGAATCCTCTCATAAATATGTTACGAAGTTCTTATTTCACTGGATTTAGGTGCATTGGGACATATTTTTGAGATGTTGCGGTCTTAAATATTTTTACACTTGACTATACAAACAAGGTTCCACAGAAATAAGGCGCAAAAGTGTAAACATATCTTTGACGTCGACTGTACACCGATACGAATTTCTGCTCACTTGATCACAGTGTAGGTACAAGCAACGGGAACGTATCAGAACGCCTAAAATTAATACGCATAATGTATCATAAGGTTTGTTTTTTTTTTTGAAACCGTTAACTTTTCAGGATTGTTACAAAATAAACCTAACCTAACCTAATGAAATCTAAACAATGACCTTTTAAAAAAAACCTGAAATGATTACAGTTTCAGAAAAAAATCCATTTGGTATTATGATATTTGTAGACTTTTTAATTGTAGACGTTCTGATACTTCCCCACCAGCAACATGGTAGATAGACCGGTAACCCCCTTTAACACAGCATTGACATGAACGTTGTGAACATGAATGAATTTGACCGTTCGATAGCTCTGTATACCTAGTCGGTCCTTAAGTTCTGTCATAAAGTTTTAGTCAAATAAGACTAACTTCTGTTTATTTTTAATTTCAAAATATATCAAAATTAAAAGCTTAATTGATGTAGATTTTTAAGAACTAATAATTATTCCACATTGTTCCGCAATTTCCGATACGATCCTCTAACATACACGGCCGGGAAAGATTAAAATACGCACGAGTTTTCTGAAAATAACACTTTTTGAAAACGCTTTAAAGTTTAGTTTTCGTTAAGTAAGAAACTTTTTTGTTTAATATTTTGAAGCCTTTCATCTGTGGGTATGTTTAGAGATCAGCATTATTTTCTTAACGCCACACAAAAACCAGCTTATGGAGCTCGAAAATTGGTCGTTTTCGTATTGCTGCAAATTTATGTGAAATCGTAGGGTCGATTTAATGCCTCATGAAGTTTGACCGGTGTATAAGCGGATCTTTAGTTGCTTGGAAATACATTTGTATCAGAATTGAAAGATAAAATTCTGATCAATATGTCACGCAAATTTCGACTCAATACGAGAACTCTTACAAAAGTTGTAGCCGTTATTAGTATCGTGGTCGTGCGTGTTTTGACCCATGATTCCCTGCCCCGAATGGAATGCTTAAAGCTCGTTCATCAAATGATGGCAATAGTAAAGATTACAAATGACGCTTCTTTTTATTCTACATAAAATAAGGTTTTGATTGATGTACTACAGGTTTATGAAACTCTTTTACTTTATTCTTAAATTGAAATAACTTTCAGTGACAACTTATGAACCTACTAAGTATATAAGTATGGGAAGAACGTGGTGTAGAATAGCGAGTGGGTGCAGTGGTTAGGGTACCTAGTATCAGCAACTTCCGGCCAGTGGTCGGCGAGCGCGGCGGGCGAGCGCTGCGCGTGCGCGCAGAGCACGGCATCGGCGCGGTCCACCTGCTGCAGCAGCTCGCAGTGCCGCGCCGCGCGCGCCGCGTCCGTCGCCTCGTACCCGCCGCGCGCCCCGCCCTCCGCTAGCCCTGACATCACCGATGCTAACATAAACATCTCTTTTAATCTACTCAACTAAAATCTTAAAACATAACAACTAAATCGGGAACAAACGAACATAAAAAAATATTTAAACAATATCCATGCCGCATACGATTGCATAATGCATCATACATAAACGGAACTAATCTAGTTGATTAGAGACGAACTGCTGATATTATAATAGTTCACCATAATATAAACAATTTATATGTATACTAAGATTTTATTTGGCCTTCGCCGTATTGTGGATTTTCAGTAGTAATTATATATTTTACTGGCAAGGAGTCTTTGACAACAGACTTCGAACGTCATCGAATGTCACCGATGTAAACAAGAAGAACATATTTCGCAATTATAAACGATTTTACCACAAATAAGCCCAAAAAGATTTCCATTGATTTGAAATTTGCCGGTGACATGACTGGTACACATTTTATAGTGCGGTTGTATTAAACTGGTTAAATTGGTTTGAGTTTAACTTAAAACGTATTTTTTTCTTATTTAAGGTATATGTAGCTCTACGATAAAAAATAAGGTCCCACGTAAAAATATAATTAATATAGACGACTTCGTTAAATGCGCTATAAGGCATAAAATTCATGAGTTGTGCGAAAACAAGTACCAAGTCTCAAAAACCTTGTTACTGTTTTGTGAAAAGACTGGTTTTGCAGGCAGCAGGGAGTACTTGCGAAAATTGATACACAGTATGGGATTCGAACATAAGCAATGGAGAAACCAACGGTCTATTAAAAACTAAACATGTTGACTTCGATTCACTGAAAACATTTTTTGAAATTCTACAAATATTAATACGAAACTAATACACACTGTACCGACTATACATGACGTACGAGCATTATTGCCATTATGTAAGCTGTTGGAGCGACACTAATTCTAAAATAGAATCTTGACAAGCTATAACTTTTGATACGAGAATTCAAATTAAACAATCTTACAACCTGGGATATACAATTAACAAAATAGTTTAGGACGACATCAAGTTAATAGCATATCAACGACATTGTTGGATATATCCGCATACTTTACTGCATAAATGCTAGGTTTAATTTTCGTTCAAGAGGTTCAAAAATTAAATTTCCTATTTCATGAAAATAAAGCCGCGGTCAGCAAAGGCATAATCTTCGTGTAATAGTAATAAGGATAATTTTAACATTTGTTTTTGAATATTGGGTGATTATTAAGGCTAATAAGGCTTGTTCACGAAATAAAGTAGCCATCGATAAATATAAATAAATCTTGGATTTATCGCAGTATTTCAAACAAACAAAATTAAATCCGAACGCGTTTTTTTTTAAATAAATTACCACATACAATTTTAAGGAAAACCTCTAGGAAAATCGCTCAAACTTTGTCGAACATCGGCGTTTGAATTGAAGTGTTAGGTAAACTGACGAGCGGCCGCGTTCCATATATTTTTGAAGGCAGCTTCACAGTCAGCTACTGCACCCTTCTTATCTTATCTCTTAATGTTTACCCAATATCTTTCGATCCGGCGAAGTTTGGGCAATTTGGTGGGTTCATGCTTTTCGGAACATAATCGATGTTTTCTTTATCAAGGAACTTTAAAATGTCTTACGCATAATGAGAAGCTAAATCATGTTAAAATATTGGGGGACGTTCATGTTTCCTATATAAGGGCAGAATGCGCTTTTTAAGGCACTCCTTTCTACAGACATCGCCGTTGATTGTACCCGTAGTGAAGAAGCTGGAACTTTTAAGCCCACATTTGCTACACAAGGATTTTTGAGCGAATTTTTCAAAAGCCACAATCTCATGTTCTTCTGGAATAGCCTGGCCAGCCTCACACGTATAACACTGGGGTCTTAGTAACGTTCTCGTGTCTTTTTTGTTATATGTTCATCATGTTGAGTATGCATCTGTTTCGATTTTTAATTAAAAGCTTGTTTAATATTTTAGCTCAAGATTTCACTCTTTCAAGCTGAATATAGCAGTCCTTTATGGGGTTTTATGTTTCTTATTAGTCTGTAAATTAATGTTTTTTTGGCGTTATGGGCCTTCCCGACCGCAGTTTTAAACTTTTTGGCTATATCTCGCGTATACGCCTATGGAATTTCACGAAACGACGCCACTATTGCCTCGTCCAATTTCGGTTTATCGAAGCCTTTTCTGCGACCTCGACCTGGCAGATCACCCAGAATATTAAACTCCGCTAACATTTGTATATTTTTTAGCACGCCATCTTTAGATATTTTTTGTCTTTTTACGAGTTTAACAGATATAAACAACACACAGATGTTTACAATAAAAGATATAAGAAGAAATGATAGGTATTTAAATAAAATAAAATTACCCTTTTCCAGACTGAAAATAGTCACATCTAGCCCTCATCATAATATGATTAAAATATATAATCACCTTCCCAATAACATTAAAAACCTAGATAGACCAAATATATTCGTACGACAATTAAAAATATTCTTAATTAACAAATGCTTTTATTACTTAAACAACTTTTTTAATGAGACCCACCAATAATGACATAGTTACTTAGATGACCCTAGATTAGGATTAAGAATAAGTAGAATATAATTTTAATGATTACTGTAAGAGTTGGCTTAATAATTTGTATTGATTTGTGGTTTGTGCCAAGATGGTGTGCAATATTTAATATAAATATAATTTAGAATAATAATAATTAAATGGCTAGTAGCCCTCTCATGTTGCTGTGCCCTCGCAGGGCGTCACATGTATACCTGTCGTTGTAGTTCCACCTGTTGTAACGTAATGTGACACGCAATAAATGATTTTGATTTTGAATTTGAATTTGAGTTGATGTATGTAGATGCCCTTTTGTGTACAATAAGACATTATAATTAATGTGCGAATATTTTAATTTATCCTCGGCATGTTGTCTAGTTAATACTAGGGCTTGCAATTCGAATATTCGAATAATTCGAATATTCGGTTCATTCTGATATTCGAATAATGCGGTGCATTGGTGCATAGTATTCGAATAATTCGAATATTTATGGTTATTTGGAAAGACGGATGTAATATCGCATCGGTACTAATCGGAAATTATCGGGAATGGTCGGCTATCTCTGTCTCACTCCCCCATCCCATTCGACCCACCTCCCACCTACTCTGACCGCGTCGTGCGAATAGATAGTCAGTTGGACTCACGTTCACGTCGGGTCGCGTCGCGTGTAATGTGATTTGATTTATGATCTCATGATTATTTTTATTATTTTAATAACTTGGTTGATTATTTTTGTTTATTTAATTAGATTACCATTTTAATTACTTAATTTTAATTTTGTTGTTGATCAGTCTTTTTTATTTAATTGTTCTTATCGTTGCTATTTTTATCTTTAGTATTTTTAAGATAATTATTTAAATTCAAGTTATTTTGTTTTGATGATTTATGATTTGACGTTTTTTTTACTTATTTTAATCACTCCTTTGATTACTTTCGTTATTTTGTAAAAATTTGCAGTTTAATTTAAATGTAAGGTAGCAGAGAGAATTTTCAATCAGTAAACTTACGTGTTGATTACATTAATATTTTAACACATACATATATTTTATTATTTTATTTTCATATTGTTGTTGATTCCGTCTTTTTTTAATTGTACTTCAATTAAAAAAAGACATAATCTTTGTGCGATTAATACTAAATCGTTGTTGTTCGTATCTTCAGTTGTTTTTAACACAATAATATCCGTGGCTGGCGTGAAGACGTTGACATCTCGACTTACATGTTTTTTTTTATTCCTTTAAACGCTTCGTTATTTTTTTTTCTATATAGGTAATTTTTTTCATATTTTTATCTTTATTACTTTTTCAGTTATGACCTTTGTTCATACATTGATAACTATACTTTTGGCAAGTGATTGTGGATAAAAAGACATATTACACATCACATTGTGTGTATAGATTTATAAATGGTTTTATCAATTTACTCTCGATTACAGTAATAACGTTATTATTTTAACATAACGACATATCAATCAAAAAAATCATATATAACGAGTTATCAACTAACGCACAGTAACTAAAACTAAGTGCATAATGCGATATCTCAACTTATATTACTGGCCATCGAGTTGTCAATTTATGTACGGTTAAAATATGTAAGTTGTTAATATAATATCTCAACTTATACTTATGTCCATTAAGTTGTCAACTTCCGTACAGTAAATAAATCTGAGTACGTAATATGACATCTTAACTTGTACTACTGTCCACCGAGTTATCACGTTACGTACAGATAATGAACCAACGCAATAATACGATATCTCAACATATATTTTAAAAATATTTTAATTCTCCAGAATATCTTAAGATATTAACTGACAAACAATTAAATTCAGTGCTGAAACCTCGACGTGTATAGTTAACAATGTTTTTATTTAAGGGAACAAACCGGTATACTTGTATATTTTCAGATAATAATGTAAATAAGAATATGTAGGTATCATTCATTAAATTTAAGAGCCAGGCTCTTGTCGGTGGAGTAATTGCCACTTTTCTCTATCCTGTGCCAGCCTTTTCACCTCCTGATACGACACGACATTCGCCTTCCGTCTTATTTGGTTAAAGTATGTGAGCCTAGGTCTTCCTCTTCCTCTTTTTCCTTCGACTTTACCCTCCAAAATGTTCAAAAAGAAACTATCGTGCCGCATCAAGTGGCCCATCATCTTTCCTCTTCTACATTCTATAGTTTTTAAAATATGTCTTTTCTCGTTCACCATCTTCAAAACTTCTTCGTTGGTCTTCTTTTCCGTCCAGCTAATTTTTTCCATCCTTCGCCAACACCACATCTCAAACGCTTCCAACCTTTCTCTATCTCTCTGTGTTAGTGTCCAAGTCTCGCTACCGTACAACGCAATGCTCCAGATGTAGATTTTAATTAAGCGTTTTTTAGCCTTTTTTGATATTTTAGTTCTTAATAGATGCTTCTTGTTATTGAAGGCTTTTTTAGCCATGGCTATCCTTTGAATGATGTCTGCGGTGCATCTGGAGTCATTGGTAATTAAACTTCCTAAATATTTAAATTTGTTTACTTGTTCTATTGTACTATTGTTAAGAATGATTGGGTTATGTTTTTTTGCATGTTTAGATGTTATAAGAGTTTTAGTTTTACTGCTATTAATTTTAAGTCCAAACTGATTGAAAATTTCCTCCATTTTTACAACTAGGTCTTGTAGTTGACTGTTGGTTTCAGCAAATGCTGCAATATCATCCGCAAACCTAATGAAGTGAATTTTTTGTCCATTAAATTTAATTCCCCCCAAATCTGAATCTATTACCTTTTTTATGGCATCTTCTATAAAAATGTTAAATATGAGCGGTGAGAGTGGACAACCCTGTCTGACACCTTGCCTTATCTTTGCTTTTGCTTTTTCCTCTCCAACTTCTATAATGGTCTCCTGGTTCTTATAAAGTTCGCAAATAATCTTTCGGTCCCTGTAGCAAACACCAACACCACGCAGGCTATACATCATCTTCTTCCAGTCTATTTTATCAAAAGCCTTCTCCAGGTCAACAAATGCTATGTGTGTATCCATATTTAAATCTAACCGCCTGTCAACTATTAATCTAAGAGCTAAAATAGCTTCTCTAGTCCCTTTATTCTGTCGAAAACCATACTGATCGGAACTTAAATGGTTTTCAGCAATTGGTCTCAATCTGTTTTGAATTATTTTTAATAAAATTTTAGATGCTTGCGAAATAAGGCTTAAGGTTCGGTGTTCTTCACATTTTAAAGAATTAAGTTTTTTTGGCAATGCCACTGTTCTGCTTATTTGGAAATCTACCGGTATTTGTCCTGTTATGTATATATCTCTCATTAACTCAAAAACTTCCTGCACCATGGGTTCACATACTGCATATTTTATCATTTCAATAAATATTTGGTCACACCCTGCTGCTTTGTTATTGTGAATACTCATCAAGGCTTTCAAAAACTCTTCTTTTAAGATGTCTGGCCCTTTCTCGTCCTCTTCCACTATTTGTTCTTCCTCTATATCATCATCATCCAATCCTTGTCCTTTGTAAAGTTGTTCTATGTATCTCTTCCATCTTTCCAATATATCCCTATTATTTATAAGTATATTACCCTGTTCATCTAGAATAGTTGTACTTTTTGCATTGTGTTTCTTCTCAAAATTTCTTATTATGTTATATGCTTTATTCATATGACCCTTCTGAATGCATTTATCTATTTCTTCACAAATTTGTATTGTATCCTTCTCTTTACATTCTCTGCATTTAGTTGTTATTTTATTCGTTAGTTTTTTATATATTTGTATACTTTTTTCATCACTTTTGTTTCTAAATTGTCTTCTTTCTATCATTAACTCAATAATTTCTTTAGTTAGCCAGTTTTTCCGTGGTGTTATTTTCTCTCTATCTAAACATTCTTCGGCTGAAGACCTTAAGATATCCCTAATATTTTCCCATCGATTGTTTACACTTAGATTATTATTTATATTATTTTCTATCCTACTTTTATAATCTTCTATTTTAAGACCAACCTTATTACTAAATTGCACTCTGATAGTATTGCTATCCTTATCACTAAGTTTTTTGAGATCAAGCTTCTTTGGCTTACGTTTCTTGCCTTGCTTTGTGACATTAAGATTGTTTGCTTAACAATAGATTATGGTCCGTGCTAAGGTCTGCTCCCGGAAGGGCTTTACATGATTGTACTTGTTTTCTGTAAATTGATCTTACTAATATGTAGTCTAGTTGATATCGTCCTATGTCTCCTGGCATTTTCCATGTGTAAAGCCTTCGTTTTGGGAGTTCAAAAAATGTATTGGTAACAAACAAGTCGTTTTCCTTGCAAAATTGTACCATTCTGTTTCCTCTAGTATTTCTCATTCCTAATCCAAATTTACCTACTATATTTTCTTCTGCTCCTTCCCCAACTACTGAGTTAAAATCCCCCATTACTATAAGATTGTCTTTCTCTTTAACTGCATCTAATATGGAATCCAGATCATTGTATATGTCTTCTATTTCATCATCCCCGTGGCTTCCAGTAGGCATGTAGACCTGTACTATTATAGTATCTACAGGTACAGTCTTTATCTTTATGGCGGTTATACGATCACTATAGTGTATTGTATTTTCTACTAAATTTCCCCATTTTCTGTTTAGTACGGTCAGCTGCAGAGAAATGTAACCCCCTTTGCAAGGCAACTTGTATGCAGGGGGGGTTAGTTTTCTCTGCAGCTGACTGTACTATTGCTGATCCGTTGGCACCTTGTTTGTCTCCTGTATATATTATCCTAAAGTCTTCATCCCAGTAATCTCCACTACCTTCCCATCTTGTCTCACATATTCCTAAAATATCTATTTTTAATCTTTCCATCTCTATCTTTAATTCCTCAACCTTTCCTTCAGCCAGCATCGTTCTCACATTCCACGTCCCTATCCCCCTATGTAGGTATAGTTGTCAATATTACTAATTGCAATAAAAGTGTTGTTTCTATTTATTTTTTCACTATATTAAAATAATTTCACTAATTTATTAACAATCGCAAAATTGTTTACAAAAAAAGCAATTGTAAAAAATCGGTTATGTTCAATCTCTATGAGCGTGGCATGTCACCTAGCTCTGTGTAGGTACCCTACTTACACATAAAGTTTCCGGCCAGGGCGGCGACGACGACGCTTACTTGCTCACTCTAGAACTTTATTAAAATAATTATAAATAAATAATAATAATTTGAACTGATTTGTTTTAAAGTAAGTTTGTTGTTATAAGATTGTGATCTGCAACGGTGGACGAGGAAAAAGTAAGTAGTAAGCTACACGTCGTCCGTCTAACATTAGCGTGAATGAAATGTACCTACTTTCTTATTTAATAATGTTGTATTCGTGGTTTTGCAGAAGCGAATGATTTTATATTTATTTAGTAGGAAACGCAAGCTGGAAGAACCCCGAGAACAAACCTGAGGAAATTTGGTCCGTCCAACCATCTTGAATGGTTCGTAGTGTCCACGTCTCGTGTTGCGTCGTCGGCTAGGTTGAGGTATGTCGGAACCCACCTCCAGTCATGAGAGTCTGTTAATTCGGTCACCTCGGCGACGCGATGTGCACCGAAGGGCTTAAAACGTCCAGTTTCCGATCTGATCCAGTCTAAGACCATCTTGGAGTCCGTCCAGAAAATCGTCCTTTCTAAGGATGTGTTGACATACTTCCTCAAACCCTGGGAGAGACGGGCGCCCATGACAGCAGCTTGGAGTTCTAACCGTGGAATACTAAGGTTCTTTAGGGGAGCTACTCGTCCACGTGCCATTACGAAGGCTAAGTCAGTCAAGGGTCTTCGAAGGTACGCGACGGCTGAAAACGCTCGAGAGCTGGCGTCGCAGAACACATGAAATTCTACTTGTCCTTCCTTTAGGCAATTGTCGGTCAGTAGCCAATGTGGGATCCGCGTGTTCTTCGGCCGTTCTAGTTCGTATAGCCAAATCTGTCATCTGTCATATTGGTTTGCACCTATTTCGTCGTCCCATCCAATAACGTCTCTCCAAATGTCCTGAAGTATCAGTCTTGCCTTAATTGTCGTTGTCAGTACGAATCCCCAAGGGTCAAAAACATTCATGATTAGCCGTAAAATGTTTCTCTTACACGGTCGTTTGGTCCCAGATTGGAGTTCTTTATCGACTTTGTGATACTTCATGCTAAAGACAAAATTGTCTGCGTCGGGATCCCAGTTAACACCCAGAACCCGCTCCAGTTGTTTGTCTTCGGAGTTTCAAAGAAATTTTACACCTCCCGGCGCCAACTTCTCTTCTGGTAGGTGTCGCAGAAGCTCTTTAGCGTTAGCTCTTTTTTATGGTCACTACGTCCTTCACCAGTCTTGATCGCTTCCTCCATGTTGTCTATGAAGTGGATATAATCGTCGACGTAGTGATTATGGCTTTGACCCTCATTGGGTGTGTATTCTCAAATCGGTGGGCGTTTAGATTCTTGACCATTGAGCCGACGATGGGGAACAAATCGTTCCAAAGGTCATCACATTCATGAACTTCAAGAACTCTATGGAACATTTCTTGGATGCCCCAGCTGACCCGGATATAGACGAAATAAACCCAGATTTGGAAGATCTACAAGAACAAAATTCTTGGGAAAACTCCGAAAATTGCATGTCATGAATATTTTAGTTTCATTTATTAAAAAAATATTTAAAAAAAAGATGTTTTATTTTTATTTTTTTCATACTAATACGGTGAATTAGTTGATAACTCGTCGCCCTCGTCGGTGAACCAATTGATATGTCTATTATTATTAAAACTAGACATGATTCTCTAAATCACTAATTTCCACTTGAAAGATAATAAAAAGTTGTATTTAACAAAACTTTTTTGTAGTAAGTATAATAACACAAAATGGATTTTTCGCGATTTTTTTTCTTCCTCGAAACGTCAATTTTCCCCTCTTTGTATGATGAATACGTTGATAACTAGATGAAACGTAAGTTGATAAGTCTAATATTAATCAAACTAAGAGGAATCTCACAAATATCTTCTAATCATTCAAAAGTATGCAAAAAATTATGGGTAAATCAAGTTTTACATCAAAGTTTCAAACAAAAACCGATTTACCAGAAAATGTCAAACCTTAAAATTGGCGCCCTGTAAAATTGCCGTTTTAGACATATCAACGTATTCACGCCAGCCACGGATATTTCAATTAAAGTTATTTTTTTTATTCATTCTACGAGGGCTGAGTGAAAAGTCTGGAAAAATTTAAACATTTTTTTATTTTTTTGGTCCAAGTAAATATTTATTTTTCAACGTAGTCCCCATGTAACTCAATACACTTGGTCCATCGCTTTTCTAACTTTTCGATTCCCTCCGTATAGTACGATTTCTCCAACCCTTCAAAATACGCACTGGTTTCTGCGATGATTTCTTCGTTGGAACCAAATCTTTTCCCACCAAGCCATTTCTTTAAGTTTGGGAAAAGAAAATAGTCGCAAGGGGCCAAATCCGGAGAATAAGGCGGATGCGGGAGCAATTCGTAACGCAACTCGTGGATTTTAGCCATAGCAACTGCACAAGTGTGGACCCGTGCGTTGTCTTGGTGAAAAATGATTTTCTTTTTCGTCAAATGGGGTCGTTTTTCCATTAAAACTTCATGAAATCGCTGTAACAAGTTGGCATAATATTCGCCGTTAATTGTTTTACCTTTCTGAAGGTAATCAACATATATTACACCACGAGCATCCCAGAAGACAGTAGCCATAACTTTATTTGCCGATAAAACTGCTTTGGCCTTCTTTGGTGCAGGTTCACCTGAAGCAATCCATTGTTTTGACTGCTCCTTGGTTTCGGGTGTATGATGATGAATCCAGGTTTCGTCAACAGTTATGAAACGACGCAAGAAGTCCTTTTCATTATACCTAAATTTCGCCAAACATGCCTCCGACAGGGCCACCCTAGTGCGTTTTTGATCCACTGTGAGCAATCGCGGCACCCAACGGGCGGAGAGCTTCTTCATATCCAAATAAGTGTGGAGGATATTACGAACCCGTTCGTCTGAAATGCTTACAATATCAGCTATCTCACGGACCTTTACTCTTCGGTCGTTCAATACGATGTCATGGATTTTGGTGATCATCTCTGGTGTAGTGACCTCAACTGGGCGTCCGGGTCGGTCGGCGTCAGCAGTGCTTGTACGGCCACAACGAAAATCCGTAAACCACTTGTGAATCATTTTAATGGATGGAGCAGAGCTCCCATAATACTTGTCTAGTTTTTTTTTTGTATCCGTGATGGTTTTTTTTCGCAAAAAATAATGTTTAATCAGAACACGAAACTCACTTTTCTCCATCTTTGCAAACACCAAAGTTTTTTTTTCTTTTTCATAGCTGTCAAAAAAAAACTATCCGTGCGAACTGGCTGAAAATATACGATTTACCTCCAAAAAGGCTGCATTACAAATTGATATTAATTAATTTGTGAAAAAAATACCTTTAGTATGATTTTTACCAGACTTCTCACTCTGCCCTCGTATAAAGCCAAGGACGTGTTTTTATTTTAAAATGTTTATGTTGATTTTTTTGAGCTTTCAGACTGATAATACATGAAAATGAGCATCCAAGCCTGTTTTTTCTTTATTTTTTGGATTATTCGAATAGTATTCGAATAATTCGAATATGTTCAAATTAAAAGTCGAATATTCGAATATCTGAATCTATCGAATATTTGCAAGCCCTAGTTAATACCATGAATATTTTTCTTAAACTGGACAATATCTTTGTTGAAAGATGATTTTGCCATCAAGTAAAAGCATAGCAAAATCTATCTATTTAATTATGTAAGGCCGACTTTATGTGGTACTTTTTATTTCGTCAACAAGTTTTATGTTAATATAAGTTTTTATTAGCATTATGTGCTATTACAAGTCTAAGTAAGTACCAATATCACCAAACGATGTTAAATTTTAATCAATGTTAATCAATAGTAAGTTCATATATTTTGACAGCTGTTACTCTCTAATCGCGTGTTAAGTTGGTAAAATTCGACACTAAGCTTATTTTATTAACATTTAATTAAAAAACACTCACCTCTTTCCATCCTCATTTGGACTTGTGTTGGACTAGTTTGTACTATAATTGGTTTGGATGGATTATGATGATCGTATAAGGTCTTCTGCGTGTCAACTGAACCACCTCGACTAAAAAACAAATCGACAACTTGGTACTCATTCAACATTAATTAATAAGTATTAAGTACAGTTTATATTAATTATTAGAAACATACCTAGGGTCCTTTGGTAATTGCGACATCGAACTTTGCGGTAGTATTAATAACCCAGGCTGACATGTAGAAGTTTCTGACACAGTTTTATCTGACATGGCACTGTTTAGCCTATTTCTTTGATGAGTGTTTTCCGTTGCTCTATAAATAGAACAAATGTCACTTTTAGTTACAAATTACCAACAAAGCTCATTATTAGATGACACAGTTCGCTTAGTGTCTGAGGAATCGCACTCACCACAATCAGATAATATAATGATAGTTAAATAGTAAATAAATAGGTCGGGATTGAGTTAAAACATACGTATGCTTCTTGGACTCGAGTATTTGTTCCCGCCAGTTGGTGGAGGTGGGCGCGGGCGTGGCCCCGGGCGGGTGCGGGGCGGGCGGCGCGATGTTCTCGGCGTTGCGCGCGCGGCGCCGCCCCGAGCGCTTCCCGCCGCGCCGCGCGCGCGCGCCGCCCGCGCCCTCCGCGCCCGGCGCCGGCGGCGGCGACGGCGGCCGCGGCTCGGAGCTCGGCGCGCGGCCGACGCCCCACGAACCGTTCCCTTTCTTCTATAAATAACAAATTCACAATTCAATAAATGTGAAGTCTTTAGTAGCTTCCTTGCCCTCTCTGCTGCTATCGAGTCCACGTTACTTACTCTAAACATCGATTACGTTTGGCGAAATATTACCTGAGTTAAGGAAGACCCCGCTGCGTTTTTTGAAACGGCGGCTGGCACGCGAAATCCGTCGTTGTCTCTTGGGCTTAAGGCGCGATGAGCAGAAACGTCTCTGCTATTGCACTGAGACACTATCCGACTAAAATAAAGTGTAATTTTTTGTTGTTATTAAAAGTATTACAAACAATATGCTTGAAATTCTTAGTAAAATGATGTATGTATGGTATGTAGCACAAACAGTAAATATCAAACTAAAATGACATACCCTTCGGTGCTTTGTTCTCTGCTGAACGAACGCAGTGATCTCCAATGATCCAAATGCAAATCATCTCGACTGTTACCAATTGTTGACGAGCGATTACTTTTATAGCTATCCCTTCTCTCTCTATCTCTCTGTTTCAAACTAGATGATATTGAGTCATGTTGTATGCTAACATTGCTATCCTTTCTATTCCTTTCTGTCTTTTTTTCTGCATGTATTTGCCCTCTACTTGAACTTCTACAAGAAAAAACTTGGTTATTAAAACATGATGTTATTATCACCTTCGTAAACTAAGTTCACCATGAATCGCAGGCTTATGCCCTAATCATCAATCGGATAATAATCGAGTTATATTTTATTACATACATTTTTTTTTTAAGTATTGTTTACGAAGTCTTAAGGATAATTTCCACCAAACGGCTCGCATCGCATCGGATCACATAGGATAGGGACGGATGCAGCGACAGCCGATCGCGTCTATTAAAATTATTATTGTTTATTTATGACGGCGCCATTCGCGCTTCGCAGCACCTTTCGGCTACGATTGCGTGTCGCGGAAGACGCCCGCGGTCTAGTTTGCTGTACGCGGCTTGGTAATATAGACATTAAATACTGTGAACATGATTTAATATCGTTTAAAGACCATGAAAATCTTTCCGTTCCGATCCGTTGCGGGCCGTTTGGTGGAAATAGTGCTTTAAGCATCAGTCAGTGGACATAATGTTTTTGTGCAAAATATTTATATTTTTAAGTCTTTCTGAAAAAATCTTTTACCACTACGCCAAACCGAATAAAGACAATGGTGTTTTTTTCCACTCTGTAGGACGCAATGTTACTAATGAGCGTACCCAGATGGAAGTTGGGGGAGCGATTTTGGTTTTAACATTTAATGCGGATAGCTGAGCTACCCGAGCCATCTTTGTTGTTTTGCTAAAATACATTGTTGTTATGCAAAGAGTGATGAATCCAAGTTTATCTATCGGGCGGGTGAAAATACCTATCGAAAAATGCGTGTATTTACGACCAAGGACGCCCGCGACGGACTGCCACACCCGCGACGGACCGGCGACGGGCAGGCGCGCTGGTAGTGGCGGACGGCGGGCGCGGCGAGTCCACCGCGGGCCCTTCGCAGGTCTGTCGCGGGTGCGGCGGTCCCGACCCGCGCCCGATTTATCCCCCCGCGTGTGTGAATGCTTCCATATAACTCCCATGCTAAAACACCCGCCGACCCGCTCCCGCCCGCTGTGTGAATTGCGCTTAATAGTCTCATCTATTTACCTCTTATCCCTACGCCGAGATTTTCTTTTCGACTCCCGAGGCTCATTTGGTTTAGTTTCCTGTGACACAGTTGCTGATTGCACACTTTGAGTAAAACTAGTAGAAGTATCACACTGATCATCTAGTTTAATATTCTTTTCTACTTCTTCAGTCCAATCCTAAAACATAAACGTAATTGTTAGATTTAAAAATGTATGAGGGTCTATCTCTAGGTGTAGAACATCACAAAAGAAACGGAGGAGGTTCTCAAGTCACCTGTATATACTTTTATCACAAAATACAATAACATACCAATAAAAAACCGAAATAACAACAAGACTTGCAATAAGCATAGCTATAAAAACCAAACTGCAAGGTTTTAAAACTGTTGTCTTTATAATTATATTGTTTTAAAAAAACATACAGACAGAGTTACATTCACATTTACAATATTAGTATGGATAAGTTGGATAATCAAATCAAATACAGAAGTAGGTAGTGAATAAACATACATCTTTTTAGTCACAAAAGTTCGTATTTATCTTGCTTTTTCAGTCAGCTTTAGTACCCATTGATAAGCTCATTGAGACAACAAGACAAAATATGAACATTATCAGACCAAAAAAGATGTCGTATGTTCATGCACTAAATCTGTAAATATCTTTAAACCTGCCATTTTCTATTTTAATGAAAGTACCCAGTGACACTTGCGATTCTAAGGCGAATTTAAGGTCACCACATATGGCGAAATAAAGGCATCTTAACAGCCTCCACATGGGAACCATGCATACATACAAGTCGCAAACATTACCTTTCTAACATACTTTGCCAGTCATGTAGATAGCAATACTTACAAGCAAACTTTACAAACTGACTTCCCCTACAGAATCAGGACAGATTTATTGGTAAAGTGCTTGCATAACCTTCAACACTAAATTAAAATTAACAACCTTTATCCATGCTGTTTAATATAGACAGTACCTCTGTACTTCTGTAGCATAGGAATTAACTCTAAGGTTAAAATGTATTTATGACATTCCTTGAGTAAGAAACAATCCATCAATACCCATACCATTAGATTTATACATACAAGCTTAACCCAAAAAAACATTTTATACAAGAAGCACTTAGGTAATAAAATAAGTTACCCTATGCAATGTACTTTTAAAGATTCACTACCTTAGCTTACACAAGTTTAGTTAGAGTTCAGTAAGTCTACTTATGGATATACTTTAATTCACATAGAAAGCTTGAAAGATACAACACAGTCTTGTAAAAAAATTGAAGACAGTATAATTCTTACCAGATTAGTCATATCCAAGAGGTTTGATGAACTATGAGAAAGGGCTTCCGTATTGTCTTGCATGTCTGAATGCTGCTTCAGATCTTCATGGTTTACTGTAGCTTCATTTGTTAACTTAACTATTCCATTTTGTTGCACTGTAAATTTAATAATAAACAAGTGGTGGTGATTATATTGAAATCTTATGCGTACCTAGTCAGTTAGTCAGTTCTGTTACTAAGATTTATTAGAATTAAATCAAGATAATTAAAAGAGTGTTTCGTAAAACCATACATTGATCAAAACTTTGATTTATATACAATATAAATAAAAATAATGTGTTCTAAATGCTGTTATTTGATGTACGAGCTTGAAGTATTCCCATTTGCTACTAGAAAATCATAGTTCAAGTCATGCATGATGACGACACTGACAATGGCCACAACTTTTGTAAGAGTTCTTGTAGAGAGTTCAAATTTGCAGGACATATTGAACAGACTTAAAGCTTTGTACTCTAATACAAATGTATTCCAAACAACTAAGTTCAATCTTGATGTCTCATTCAATCGACTATACAATTTCACATGAATTTGCAGCAATACAAAAACAAACTCTCTTACTTCATAAGCTGGAATTGAGTCTCGTTGAGAAATATAATGCTGGTCTCTAAACATACACAGAGATCATACAAAAAAAGTTCATATGTAAACAGGAACTAACATTTAAGCATTACAAAAAAGTGAAATTTACAGGTAAGTTGTACAAAATTTCATCGATGCCGGCTGTGAATGTTAAAAGATTGTTTCGGAAATTGAGGTGACTACATAGAATGATTGGTTGTCTTTCAAAATGTAGATTAATTGAGCTTTTATATTTTATACATATATAAATTACAAAATAAACATAAGTTAGTTTTATTTGACTCCACCTTAGTAACAGGACTTATTGAACGACTAGGTAATAGTGACTTACAAAAGTCACTTTTCCAGAAAGCAAAACAGATGATCTATTAGTCTAGTGTGCAAGTTTCCTATGCAAAATATTTTTATAGGAACTTGCACATCAATCTCAGGATGACGTTAAAACAATTTAACAACAGTGTTCTATAGAAGACACTAGCACTGGTGAGCACTATAGTGCTAACCATCGTCAGAATTATTATTTAGAAAATTTACTGACATCCTCTTTATCTTATATTATATATCATATGAAACAAGCACAATTAAGTCAAGTCAAATACCTCACAATAATTTTTTAAACTCATCTTGACTGTGAGGCCCGTCACAAGATACGTCAAAGTATACACCAAACCATAGAAAACTGTCATTTTAGACGCATCTCGAGACAACCATTAGAGTTAAGATCAGTTTATTAATACGGGCCTATGTGTAATAAAGTTTGACTTTACCATAATCACTATCTTTTTTCTGACTTTGTGTTTCATCAATCTCAATGTGTTGTACTCGCTCACTGGCATTGGGCTCACACAAGTTTAAACAAGAGTTACTCGGTGTTGATCTTTGAGAGTTTTGTGCTTGGTAGTTCTTTAAATAAGAGTTAAGGAACTTTTCACGGTCAAAGGAGTCATTGTCCCTCAGACGGCCGCGGCCTCGCGAAGGTAGAGTCTGAGACCAATTAGAATTGGTATTTGTATATTGACCTTGACCATAACTAGGTTGGCTGGAGTAATTTAAATATTGGTTACTTTTTTGATCCATGCTGTCAAAGCTATGGTGCCCAGACTGCTCCAAAAACTTTTTCCTAAGCCTTGGTGGCAAGTTGTCTAAATTCACCATGTGCTTGGTGTGTCTTGTGGAATCTATAGGATATCCAGCTGAATTTCGTCTCCCTGATGGTGGTTTAGATCCTGAACTACAAGAGGAACCTTGACGTCCTTGTGAAGTCTCCATGCTTCTACTATCTCGGTTCCTATTTATGTTTTTAGACTCAGAATTTGCATGAGTAGGTGAATTAGCCCTAGGTTCAGAAACCTGTCTGTAGTTTCGATTAAAATTAATATCATTGGTTGCACCTTCTTTACTTTGATACTCTGCAAATGACCTGTCTCTTCTTGGAAGCCCCCTAGACACTGAGCCTGAACCACCATAGTTATGTTTATTGTCATGTTTGTTAGACATCCTTCTGTTCATGTACTGACTAGAGTTATTCTCGCACCGCATTGGTGCTCTCGTTGGTCGGTCCATGTCTTGACTGGACTTAGGCACATACAATTGTTGTTCAGGCTTTTTATTACGGTTTATAACATTAATATCTAAGTCGTTTACAGAATTATGAGATCCGTAATGACTTCGACCTTTAGGCCCGTTTTCTACTTCATATGAGTCCATTTTATCAAAACCATTACCAGATCGCCGCAACGGTCCACTACCAGGTTTATACAGTTTTTGTTGTGGTTTACCTCTTTTGTATTCCTTGCACTCATCATCCATAGCAAGCGTATTTTAAAGTAAAAACAACAACATATTTACGATTTATTCAACAACCCCTGATAAAACATAATCCATCTTAAGAACAATAATTGCGAAGTTTTGAATGCTAACCCGCTGAGGTTAGGTATCTTGAAATGATTACTGAAATACACACAGGTTAGTTTGAAAGAAACAAAATGTTTATACAAGCTTTTGCGTCACCTAAACTACTACTTTAGAACAAAATGTAATTATTTAAAACAATACAACCACTATTTCACATTTATTGGGTTTAGACCACAGGCGTTTTTCGATCGGGCAAACATTTCAAATTTATATGACTCATAGACAAACCATTTTGGAACACTAAACGGACGGACGGACGTCAGACGGGAATTATATGTCCAATACAAGAGAGTATATAAAAGGAAGAAAATATTATCGAAATAAATACCAAGATGCGTTATTAATGTACAGATATTTCCAAAGTTCTACTATTATATATATTCCCATAGCGTTATTATTTATCGCAACTATGAGTAAAGCTAAAGTTCTTTGCCAATACTTCGCATCGTGATATACCATGACTTCACACTCGCAGTGTTAACAATTAATTGCGTCTGCAGTATATACATATAGTTCGCGTGCTTGACGATATGATTAGTATTAAAAATAAAAAATAAACAGATTAAAAAGAGATAGAGGAAACGAAGATCTTGGATGACGAGTAGTCATCGTAATAGAACAAGGTTTTTAATATTTTGTTCAGTATTGGTGGTATTGGGCTAATGTTTCATAAAAGTAATGCGCGAATGTGGGGTCCGTTGTGGCTAAATGGGCGACACCAATAAAAAAGGTTTAAGTTGTAACAAGGCACGAACCCGCGAAAAATTTGCGAATCGGTGCCACATTCACACTTTCACGCGTTCGCGCATAGTTTTCGCGCGAACGAGTGTGTGGGTCCATTACAGTAATTTCACAGTGAAGTTCGCGATCCCTTTGACGCACAGAATAAGGACTAGCATAGAAGAAGGTATAAAATAAAAAACGATAAAACTATAGCCGTCATCTTTACTCTAAAGGGAAATTTAATATGGTATAAAGAGAACACTAAATGTCTGAAAAAGGTAATACACGGTTCTCTTTTGTTTTTGGAGGAATAACCAAATAAAAATCCTTTCTATGGTCCAGAATGTAAAAATCTAACGGAGCAAGTAGATATGTACCTACATTTATTATTGTTACTTACATATTTATTATATTATTTTATTGGTGGCGGTTATGCCATCTGCTACAGTTTTACGAATTACAGATGGCACTCACTCACTACTGATGTCCACGGTCGGGTCGGGTGTCACCCGGGACGGGCAGCTGACGAACTCTTTACTGTCAAGTGACTAAGATTTTTCCTTAACAATATGATTACGAAATTGAAGCAATTTGGAATAGACGCGTTGATTTTAGTTTTTTAAATAAGTAGGTACTTAGGCAGGTATCCCCTGTTTTCAAGACAAACATTTTATCGAATTTCATTTCATATAAAACTATTTATAGAATATTCAAGTAGCACATTTTATTTTCAAGGAATGTGGTTTGATCGACTATTCATGACTAATTATTGTAATTCTTAGAACAATTATTGAAGGATTATTATTTGCTATAACATACATTTTATCAAATATTCAAGTAACAAAGTGTCGTAATATAGATTTTTATTTCTTCATGTTTTGTTCGAAGGCACGGCGGAGCTCCGTCGTCTGCTTCGTACACTTATTTTTAAGTTACCAAAAAAAAGGAAAAATGTGCCATATACATATTAGAAATGTATAAAAAAACCAATACATTATTATTATCTGAACAAAATGAAAATGGCAGCCTTGCAAGATAATATTTTCTTAAAACTTGAGCGTAAACTCAAAATCGCTGTGAAGGTCTATAAAATTATCTACTAAATAACACATTTTACAATATCAAAATCGGTGATTTGACCATACTCGAATTAAACGTTCCACGAAATGAATTGTATATGAAATAAAATTACGCGAAACGTTGACTTTAAATAGATATTCTATAAAAAAAAACTATATTTCAAGGTAAGCCAGGTACTTAAAAAACCTTTATGGTTGTACTGAAGCTGAAAAATACACAATTTACAATATTGATATATAACTTTATTGCTAATTAAGTAACTAGAAAACGTATATAAAATATAGTGAAATTAGGTACATAGGCATTTGGTAACTGTGATTCGTTAAGGGCAGACGACACAATCAACGTGCAACGGCGGATCGCCAAAATATGTCCAACACATGCGCTGATGTTTTTCAAGGACTAATTGGCCCTGGACATGCAAATGGCCGCAACCCAATTTTCCCTTAAAAAACTATCCTCTGCAAATCTAAAATAAAAGATAAAGAATTAATTAGGCCACCAAGTCGAATTGGGTTCCATTTCTACTAAGATGGATTACTAAATAAAATAAACTTATTTGCAATTCGATGGTAAATTTATAAGATATTCAAAATAATACATGTTACGTTATAAATGTGGATCATAATTCATATTCATATTCATATTCATATTCATTTATTCGTTGCAACCATAGTATTTACAAGATGTTAGTTCTGAAATAACCAGTAAAAAAGTTGGACCCTACTAGTGTGTAGCAATATAAACTTACGAGTATTACAATATACAATTTAGCACTAATTTAGGTGCTTTTACTTAAACATGTTAAAATTTATATAACAAAAAAAAGGGAATTATAATAACTATATGAACTTAACTACCTAACCTAACAAAAACACATTTATTATTTTTAGTAGTGCATGTACTCCTGCAGATAGAATAGATAAGTCTGTCTAATGAAAGCTGAACCTGGATTTTTCTTGGCTGACGAGTCTGGCAACACTATTTAATATGACGTTTGGACTTTGTTGTTGTTAAAACTTGTCAATTCGAGATCTAAGTTGATAAAAATACGGAGTAATCATGCCGTCGACGATAAGAGGCGGTGTCCGGGAGATTCTGTATACTATTATACAGAAGTACAAAGAAAAACAAGAAGAAAGAAAAGCATTATTGATGCAAAAAATTAATTGTTTAGTTACGGTGACCAAATTTATAGGTTAGTACGGCTTTAGTACGGCATGTTCATTTTGATACTTCTTATTTCTCTATGTGCAATCCTAAGTTTAATTTACCTTTTTCTGTCTATTATACGATGAGATTAAGAAATTAAACGAAATTAAATTCGTTTCAGAAAACCTGGACGTGCACGTTGACAAAAGTGTGCTGGAAAACGTAAAGCAGCTGAAAGAGGTTGAGGAAACTGAGTTAGCCTGCCAGACTCAGACGAAATATTTGGAAGAAGTATCTTCAATGACCGGTAATTACTAAAATTATCATTGTCTTTCCCTATATAATAGGTGTAGGTACCTATTGTCTGTCCCTATATCATGTTGAATCTCTTAGCATTCACAATTTTATTAAATTAATTTAATAGACAGATGATTAATGTAACTGACACTCATAGTTTCAATAAAACAATAAGGAGGTGTTTAGTTAAAAGATATCATAAACATATTATTTGATATGTATTTTCTGTGTGCGGAGCAAACAGCATTTTGTTGTTTATGGACCAAATGTACACTGTACAGTCGATTTCATAAATATGTGTACACTTTAGTACCTTATCTATTTATTTAATGTCATTTTTGATCGGCCAGATATAAAAGATGTTCGGGTTATATGAGTCTTCCTTGTTCTTAAACCGTTGCGATTAGAACCTCACCGATGCAATTTCATTTCACCTAAACCCAAATGTTTTTAGGGCTGTCGGACTGTACAATGGGGCTGTACTGCGCAACCACACAATGTATTTCTAAATGGTGTTCTGTTTATTTAACACTTTCTTTCTTCTTACAGATATCAGTGTTTCATCTTTAAAAAGAATAAGTAATGAGGGAAAATTAAACAACGGTGTCTTTAGTACTCCCGGAAAAAAGCGACCTCACAAGGCCGGTGTTGTCAGTGGGGTCCTGTCTGTTCACGCTTGCAAGAACCTGTTTTCCAGTTAGTTATTTTAGTTATCGTTCCTGACGTAGAGAGCTCGTCATGTTGTTCTCCTAGTCACTATTTTTAATTTACTCAATGTTATTGAGCGTACATTTGTAACGACTAAGTTTGTGTTGTTAGAAATAATTATTAATTACTTTACTACCTTGTAATGTTACTTTTAAGAATAATTGTATTTTATGATTGGAAAAAATGATCTGCTGGAGTTTCTTGCGGCGCTTCTTCTCCAAGATATAATTGTCGTTAGATAGAGGTGTAAGGGTGATGAGAATAATGTTACCTCTAATTACTTTATTAAAAAGGTTGAATATAATATTCCTCATCATCATTGTTTTATTATGCTGTGTGCGACACAGACGAAAACCTCTCGTATCAATGAAATCTATCAACAGCACGACTAGCACAAGTTGCTCGTGACTTGTTTGTCGCTCGGATCTCCCTTACTATCTAGTCTGTTACGATAGAGACGCACAGAGCGACAAGCGAGAAAATACAACTTGTGCTACACGTGCAGATCACTATATTTTCATGTCAAATATATTTCGAAAAACCAAATGTGCTCCAGTCACTGTCATCGTATTTTACCTAAAGTGCTTTTCATCAAAATATAGCGCTCGTAATAATATATATGAAAATATAGTACGCGTTTCCTCTTCCTTTGTGCCCACCAAAATAAATAAAATAATAAAAGTATCAATATCGTTTATTCCTTCATTGATCGGTAATACCATATCAAGATTTTTTGAATTTGCCGCTTTTTCCCAGGTTCAGTTTTCATTAGACAGACCTAGTATGGACATTTGTTTATAAGGTAGGATTTAAGTTTAGTTACAAAATTGGTGTATTTTTCTTCTTGGCATATATGTATAGATAGATAGATAGATATATGGGCCGGAACTTTATTAAAAATGTTGATACACATCGCGTGGGGACCTTTACGTGACATTTCATTTGTAGCTTAACGGGAATGGCAAGAGCCAATCTGTTCCGGTGCCGTAAGTTGTGCGCCTCCGAGTAGACGTTCACAGGTCTAGTGTAGAAGTTTTTATGTTTACGAACAAATTTACACGCCTTTACATTACACGCCAAAATACATAATGACGTCAGGGTTCATATTTTTAATTTTGAGTAGGTAGTATGGTCTACAGCTCTCATCATTTCTTATATTAGTAAGTACTCTGATACATCTTTTCTGCAGTAAAAATAGGTCTTTGGCATTTACACTATTACCCCATTATATAATGCCATGATAATGCCATACTGGAGCCATGCCTGAGCAAAAGCATAGTAAGCACAGATCTTGGTCTTTAGGTCCATACTAATTTTTATTGCCGGAGGGCATAGGCAAATCTCGATAATTTAACAGATATTTTTTCGACGTGGGCTTTTCAATGTATGTGCTGAGTAATGAGCAAGCGCTTGTAAGATCTAGTTTGTTATTTTTGTAGTAATAGATAGTCAATTTCTAAACCGGATTTCTGAAAAGGTCTAAATTGAATTAAAATCGTTTTTTGCAAATTTATGTTTAAATTGTGATCTTCTAGTCAGGACAAAACGGTATTAAAGATAGTATTTAGGGAATTTATAATTTCAATAATGTCATTAAATAAATGTCGTTTCAATAATGAAATTTATAATTTGTTGTAGGTACCGCGTAGAAATTATTGTTTTGAAAGCAATGTGACAGTATTACATAGCGAAAGACAATAAATACACCGCAGCTTCTTTGGAGGTTGGTCTAATAATATGTCCTCAAGTAGATATTTTAAATTAGTCGGGTTTTGACACCACGATGGTTTCAAATATGACCCCGGTTTGATACGTCGATTTAAGCCGAAATGCGTTGCTATATACCTAATTGTCTAATTCCTCATTATCAATCTGTGCGTTAAAATGTATGTTATAGATAAACTTTTCAAGTGTGCAAGTCTCATTAAGTTCCTTCTATGAGAATCCTATTTCTGTGCTTTGACCCTCGAGGAAAAAACCCACAAAAACGGGGAACGCTTTCGCGCGCGGTCCTCCGGCTGTTAAGATTGCGTAAATCCTAAAGCCAATGGTTTTCTGAACCCTCTTTCTATTAGATAAATGGCATCTATTAGAGAGCGTAGATATTTCCCGTATGATGGTTTTATTTATTTATTAAAGACAAATGGTTTTTATAAAATTTGAAGATAGCAAACAGCAGCAGGATTTCATAAGGTTTATATTCTAATATTTAATTATGGTCGTGTTACAAGGTTACAACCCTCGTATTTTGCACTAGTAATACTACATATAGAATGTCAACTTTCTAAGTCTATGCAAAGGTCTATAGCCATTATAGATTGTCTATGGCAAATTATACTTCGCTTAGATATTCTTGATCTGTATTTCTCGTTAAAATTTCCTTGCGTACACCTCGGAAATAGATCAAACACGTTACGTCAAACTATGTTTTCAACCTGCAATGGGTTCTGAACCCGTAGGTGACGTTTTAATTAAATATAAATGTGATTATTTATATATTTAGGAATTTAAAACTTGTACATTTGTATAGTGATAAGTATAATATCCATATTTAAAGGTTTATTTTTAACAATATTTTTGTTCATGAGTAAGATATAATGTCCTTCGAGTACTTACCCGTGGCCGAGGATGAAAATGAAGAGCCCATAGAACTGCCACTCGAAGAAGATGGTACGTTGATGTTAACAACAGTGTCTGCGCAGTTTCCTGGCTGCTGCGGCCTCAGGTATCGACACCCGGAAACGAAAAACAATCGAGGCATTAGATTAAGAGATGGCAGACTCTATCCACCTCCTGAAGGCTGGGGCAATCACTTGTATATTTGCAGTTTTCCTAAGGAAAACAAACGTAAATCGGGGGAAAACTCTGAAACTTCTTCAATCAAGAACAAGAGAAATGACAACCTTTGCTCTGATCTAATAGTATTAGGTCTGCCATGGAAAGCTACTGAGATAACTGTAAGGGAGTACTTTGAAAAATTTGGTGAAGTTCTAATGGCACAATTGAAAAGAGACGCCAAGACTGGCATGTCCAAAGGGTTTGCTTTCATACGTTTTGCTTCATATAATTCTCAGATGAGGGTGTTAGCTCAAAGACATATGATAGATGGGCGCTGGTGTGACGTGCGAATACCGAATTCTAAAGAGGGCTCAGTCAATTCTATGCCCTGTAAGGTGTTTGTTGGCCGCTGCACCGAAGAATTAACTGCTAACGACTTGCGAGAGTACTTCTCTCAGTTTGGGGAAGTGACAGATGTATTTATTCCAAAGCCGTTTAGAGCGTTTAGTTTCATTACATTTTTGGATCCAGAAGTAGCACAAAGTTTGTGTGGTCAAGATCATATTATAAAAGGTGTTTCAGTGAATGTGTCAAATGCATCTCCAAAGCAAAACAAAAGCGGCTCTAATCAACGCAACTTACCTAGTAGAAACTATGAAGAGGGTCACATGCATTCTGCGTCAAACAACAACTCATGGAGCAACCGCAGCATGGATATGGTGAATATGCAGGCATTGGGCATGTCTGGGCAACATGGGCAGACTGGAGTAGGGGGGGGTGGTGGACAAGCTCAAGGAGGAAACATGCCACTTGGTATGAGTGGACTTCCAGTCAACCAAGCATTGGTAGCAGCTGCCCTAAACCAGGCAGCGGGCTGGGGACTTATCAACAACATACCATCGGGAGGATCAGAGCAAGGTGCCTTTGCTGGTCCAGGGTCATCAGCACCACAGGCTCCACCCAACTTCCTCTCTTGGATGCAACAAGGTAACTCTGCACAGGGACCTTCTAGTCAGTGGGGGCAAAGACACCAGTCCCAAGGCCACTCCGTTTGATCCAATGTATGATTTGACAAGCTCATGATAATCTCTGTGATTGTAGCGACATTTAGATAATTGTCATTGGTTTAATGGGTTGTAGTCTGCTGGTGAGAGATGGTTGTACCTACATTGTTTGCTACTAATGTTATTTATTTGTAATGGAATTGCTTGTGTTTTGTTGATGTTCTTCAAACCTTTACTATTATAATATGTATTTATTTGTGTTTTTGATCCAACACATAATTCCATCAGTAATTAATTACATAATAACTTTAGTAGGTTGATAGCCATATTTTGAATTATTTCACATACTCAATTAATACATATTTATTTAAATCAACATCTTTATTTATAAAGTTAGGCAAAGATTAGTGCTAGCCAGATGTCTACAGCTTTATATAAGGTGTGAAGTCTGGTTGTCCTATGAAACTTTTTTTTCTTGAAACACATTAAGAGTTTGAATTCAAAAGGTATTTACCTAAACATAACAGTTCCTTATCATACCAATTATTGGCTGTTTTGATTGTGCACTAAATATGCTTAACAGTGCTAGCTGGGAAACATTACTGTTTGATAATAATAATAATAACACTATTCTGATTCTGTATTGGGAAAGCACAATTCAAGTATCTGCAGTTAGCTGTTCAATTAAATATTGTTGGATCTTTGTTTGCCATCCTGCTGAATCATATACATTGTAAATTTGATTGGAGCCCTACCCTCATTTCTTTTGTCCAATGTACAGTTGTTATAGATATTCTTTTGGCTGATTAGCAAAAGCCATTATTAATTTGTTCCTATTCATTTTGGTATATTCATATATTGCAATCTAAGTAAGTCTGTTTAGGTTTGTTTGATACTTCATTTATATTGTAATTATGTTACAATTAGATGTTACCTGTGCTTTGTACATTAATAGGTAGGAATATTCATTAACAACAGACTGTTGAAGTTCATACATATAAAAAATAGAAATCTATTGAATTGTTATCATTGTTTATCAAATAATGTTGTTTATTAAATTATTATGAATGCTTCCTTGTGGGGAATGTGGTAATTAAATCAGATGTCTATTTTTTATGGAATAAAAATATGGTTTGAGTATTTTTGTGATTAAGGAAAAGCGGAATTGTTGTATTGAATGGGTAATTGTTAATTGAGAACTAGAATAATCCAAGTTTAACTACAGTTATGTATATAAACTAAGGACAAAATGAAAGGAAGCTTGTACAAATTTCAAGACTGTAAAAATATTAACAAATGAAAATCATAAATTCTAATATCAAGTGTTATTTAACTAGTACCTTTTAGAACACCAGCAGTTTTGATGATGACATTGAGAGAAGTAAGAGAAACAATCAATGGCCTTTGTGGCAATTACTGTTACCAAAAACATTACCCTTCATCTTGGGCAGTCGGGTAAACATTGTAGAAATGTTAAAAGTAGTTGCTATATTCGAGTACTATCAGTGCAGTAATAGTATAGGTGTTTGCACGCGTTTCCGTCCGCATAGAATTGGATGCAGGTATTTAATTCTCTGCTCTCCATATTTATTTAAACACATTTAAATGTTGAATTTAATAAAACAATTAAAGGTCTTAACATGATAGTACTCGAAAGTAGTATTTGAACAGGCTTACTGATATGATCATATGAAACATGCTCATTTAAAAAAATAGTTTGTAAAAGTAAGGCACATCATCTACATTGTCCTGAGCAAAGATTCTCGTAAGCATGGCAAAAAAGACTTTTATATAACAAAATAAAATAATTTTAATGTGCTGTTTTTCTTAAGTATATACTTACTTACTCTGTAAACAATTTATACATTTTATACCCAATCGCTGCAGCCTATTGTGTTTGTTGCACTTAAAAATATTTTAGCTCGATTTTGTCACCGCGTTCTTAACTGGGCAAAAATGTTGTACGAGTCAATTTTGGGTATAAATTGAGGCAGTTACAAAAAAAAGATTTGCCAATATAAAGTCCGTATTAACTATTCCATGATACCCGTACACGTGTTGGCCCTTTCCGAACGGCTACTCTGATACTCTTGTAGTCCTTGTCAGGAGACAGGTAACATACCTCAAGTACCTACCATTTTTTTTATTGTTACCGTCCCTTGACGGGTTGCACTTGCCAGACCGTTGTTGAATGACATAATGAAGGGTATCGATTGTGGTTTCTGAATATATTGTGAATTTACAATTAGATGGCCTAGTAATGTTGTGTTGTCGATAACAGTCAACATCAGACTGTCCGCCTCAAAACGTCACGGACGAACGGGTAAAACCGGCCGGTAATTATTACATTTATTATTAGGTACGGTCGCCCGCACAGGTACAAACTCGGACGTATTTATACAGATCCGTGTAGTTCGGATGCTTAATACGCACCGGGGCTTAGAACACGGAAACACGTGGGCGTGTTAGACGTGTATCGAGAGCTATAATACCTACCTAACCCGAAAAATGACCTAAGTTTACCAAGCTATACCTACAACAAAGTAGTCTCACTTTTTCAGCATGGTGTTGCCTGACTTGAAATGAAAGAATCGCCGTCTGGGCTTTCGTTTGAGTGATGTGTCTAACTAGAGTGTTTAAACTGAAAGTCCACTGTTTTATGGGCCTTGTTGATATTGTACCTAGTTTGTGGTATCGTTTATATTATAACCCTTAAAAGTACTACAAATGTTCGGTTCCAACGTATTATATGTAAAATGCAAGCCTTACCCTCTTTAATATGTGTAGTGTACCTACCTCCAACACCAACCTATACCCATTTACAGATTTCAAATACACACTAAGATATTATATTGACGTAAAGGTTGAGACTAGGGCGAAAGTTTCTAGGACAGCACAAATTATTTGTGTCCTGCGATAAAGTATTTTCATACTTAAGTACGTTAATGTGTAAAATCTAAATATATATATTTTGAATTTAATAAATAAGAACTGTAGTGTACAGTTTAGATAGGTACTTAGTACCTTCCAAGATAAAAGTTCGTTTATATTTATTTAATTGGGAAAGTAATTTTGTACCACGTTCTTATACAAATGCAAATTAATGCTATCTGCTTTGCGTCATCGTGAATAAAGTAGGTATATCAATAACCGAATAGGTACTTAGCCTCTATCGTAGTATCAATGATAAAAGCAATATCTTGGATTTTATTTCTTCTTGCGAGTTGTTTTCTTGGATAGGTATGTTTTTGCTTGGTTTTGTTTGTTTTATTAACTTATTTGACCGTTTGTTGTTTTGGTTCTAATTTATGCATGTCGGTATAAGTGTAAAAATATATGTCGTGTTACTGTAGTAGGTACATAACAACGTATTTAATGTAATGTTATTGTGACCAATGAAGCAAAGTTGAGCCCATTCTACAAAAAGTCAATTGATGTTATGGAAATCAATATTCATTTGTAACTATGAAATTTGAAGATATATATATATAAAGAGTAACGTTTGTATCATGTGTAGGCGTCCCCACTTGAGGCTCCCTCGAGATTGGGACTGGGAGTCACCTGGATAAGAGGGTTCTTCCAGTGGAAACCCGGCTAAACAGAGAGGGAAATAACATGTATTTTTACTAACACAAATTTTGGCTTTCTACAGTCTTACTTGAAATAAATTATAGTAATAATCTCACACATAGGTGCCTCCCGTTACAAGTAAACCAATTATTTATAATAAAATGTACCCATAGTTAAAAGAATTTTGGCTCTCATAGATTCTGGTATTATGTAATGTAATAGCCCTAGAGCACACCTCTAACTGGAAGCGGCTCGTGAGCTTGTCTAGCGTGCTACCACGCTGATCCGACCAATGACGTTCCATGTTCAATTGGCGCTGAACGTTTCCTAAAAGCAGGTTTAGACAGGATCAGTTACTGACTCCAAATTCGAGGCAAGTCAGTGCTGCCCCGATACTGACAGTGTAAGTATTGATTTGGAGACTGACAGGACACCGCTGTACAAACAGCAACACTCTTAACTGTACATCGGTGGACATTATTACAAAAGGCATAAGGTCTACCGATGGATAGTTAACAGTGTGGGCGATGGTACTGACTCTAAATCAATTTACTCTATGTCAGTATCGAGCCAGCACTGACTTACCTCGAATTTGGAGTCAGTAATTGACCCGTATAAACCTGCCATAACTTTTAGCTTTTACTTAAATAAATTGGAACGACTTCTTTGATGAGTGTGGTAACACCCTGAGATTATAAGCACAAAAACGGTTTTTCAAAGACAATAGTGAAACGTTTGTGCTTAATTTCTGGGATTTTAAGTAAAGGCGACTAGCATACTCGTGTTAGGCCATTTTCGATCAATGTGAAAACGAGACTGTTTGTGGAAATACTCTATACTTGTAGCTTACAGTCGAGTGCATAAATACATATACATTTTAGTACCTTGTCACTTTAATCGTTGTGATAATTCATATATGGCAGTTTAAACACCACTAATATACATATTTATTTATGCACTCGACTGTACAAGGCGACGATCTTAAAGACAGCTTAACGTGGCAATTTGTTGATAGTAGATTACTTACATTAAACTTTTCAATGAATAGGTATTTTATTTACCAATAAGTAGGTAATGTCGTTCTGAATTTTCTTTTTCCTAAAGACTGGTCCGAGCATACGCTGGCTGCACAGCGGTGCCCCCATTACTATTGTTGTGTTTTGTAACAAACCAAAGTATTGTATTAAAATCGAAAAGTGTTTCTTTCTTGCACCGATGAATAGACAATGTATATGTATGTATATATAACCTATATTTAACCTTCGTGGAGTCAACTTAACGGAGAGAGGTGGAAGCTACTCGCTCATAGGTCAACTGTTATTAGTTATTGAGTTGTGCCACGAGCTATATAAATTGTTTACCGATTAATTTGCACAATAAAACCACATCGATCTCTAGTAATAGTAATGAGGGCGCCACTGGACGGTCAGCGTATGCACAGTACAGTCATAAGTTTAACAATATATCATATCGTATTCTCATTTTGACATTTCCTAGAGCTCACCACATTGGTAGATGATGGCCAAGAATATGTAAAGCTTTAAACTATTTGTTGAATTCATAATATTAATACAAGGTGCTGTTATTATAGCGAAAATACCTAACTTCTGCTGTGTGTTTATGTTGCTGACTGTACATAATTGACTTAAGTTATTGCGTAAACGTTTCTAATCTCTGAGCACCAGTAAGTTATATCCGTCACGTTAAATCGTTTCGTGTTCGTACTCATCATTGCTGCCTTATTCCCTTATAGTAAGCGTAAGTTAAGTTTTACGTAAAGCACGTTATGACCTAAATCTCAAAACAACATTTAAAAGCAATTGTCGAAAATGCTGGGCTAGCCACATATAGCATTAAGGTATATTAACCTCGATGACATAGCATTCGGTTCCGAATTGAATCTTCAGTTAAGTCCGGCTTTAAACAGTTGTAATGAGTCCTATCTCTACGCTGTCAAGGACGTTCATATTGCTCGAGGACATAAGGTCAGCTTATAGGCATAAGTTATTAGGGAATGCCTATTCTCGTTACCTCCACAGATTTACAGATCGTTAATGTATAGGTAATGCTTACTAACAAGAGTGTGCGAATGCCTAAATAATAGTTTCACACATAATAAAAAAGTACAGTCAGCTATAGGAATATGTATAGGTAAAAAACTCAAGTAAAGCTCCTCTTGTATGTAGTTGTTACACATCTGTATAGACCGTACGACATTCTATATTTGAAATTTTACATAAATCCCATATTAGTTGTGTACACAACTACATGCAAGAGGAGCTTTACTTAAGTTTTTTACCTATAAATAACGACCCGACAGCCTAGCATAACACGCTACTTACAGCTACGTTCGTGGACTGTTTTAAAATGCTATTTGGTTTCGTCGATATTGAACCTACGTACAGTCAAGGAAATAAATATGTATACACCCCAGTCTCGAAAATATGTACACAGACCTTATTACTATGACAATAAGGTCTATGTGTACATATTTTTGCACCTTTGTGCGGATGTTTATTTTTACCCTTGACTGTACCTTCCTACAATACTACTTTAAATACAGGTTGTCATACACCCTAGATTATGAGCTGTAATAATGAAATTTATGCACTTTTGAATGTCGTACTTTTGCTGCCGCGTGATACTTAGATTACATACTATATGTATAACATACCTAATTATGTGATTGCTACAGATTCGACTTTATTTACATATATTATACATTGTAATTAAAATGTGTGAATAATGACTCCATGGACACTAATAAATGAAATACAATTTATTTAGCGTTACATATTTGTTTTTTTTTCTAAATAAGTACCTACTCCAAGACCTATCTTATCTTTGCTATCTGGGTGGTTTTAAATAAAAAGTGTAATTGGGCTAAAATTAAGAAACGGTAACTTAAGTTAGTCATGTAAGTACCTACCGAAAGAAACGCAAAAAAATAACTTCTTTTAAAATGGTAGGTACATTACCAATAGGTCAGTCAAACTGGTGTCGGCTTTTGGTTAAAATATTGTGAGACGAGAACCTACCATTTTAAAAGAAGTTATTTTTTGCGTTTTAGAGGGCGGGCTTTGGTTTTTTTTAAATATTTATTTTACTATAAACTTTTTAGTGATCAGATTATAATAAGCTGTTTTTAACCGACTCGGAAAAAAAGGAGGAGGTTCTCAATTCGTCGGGATCTTTTTTTTAAGTATGTTCCCGATTACTCGAAGACCACTCGACCGATTTGATTTTTTTTTCGTTTTTTGAATGTGTATACTTTCTAGTTGGGCCCATTGTCAACATGTCAGTATCTGATAATGGAATCTTGGAGAAATTAAGGGAACTCCTCAGGCACACCTATAGCGATTTCGGTATTTTTCACTATTACTCGTGGATGGCCACCGGAACTCCTTAACGGTACCTATTTGAAGGGTTGCTATAAGATATCTCGATTAAGGTATTTGAGAGACTATGACGAAGCACATTTAATTGTTAAAATATGACTATGACTTCCCCGCGGCGTTGCTTGCGGCGAGCTTGAAATTTTCCAAGTTACTCATTAATTGAGTAGTAGGACTACATAACAGCATAAATAGGATCACTAAAAACTATAAAATAAAATAAAAGTTAAAAATAAAACAAAATCCGCCTTCAAAAAATCAATGCAAAATGCAAATGTTTTTAAAACTTTCATTTTATTTTATACTTTTAGACACATAAAAAAGATAGGTACATACAGTGGAACGTATAACCTCCTCCATTTTTTAATAATCGGTTAAAAAACTTTATCGCTTGGTGGTATCTCAGAAAAACTCCTGTAGCAAGTTCGACTATATTACGAAAATGTGAGGATTGAATTTACTTCGTTTATTGAATTTGAGATACTGCCCATTGGCGTATAAGGGCACTATACATAGGTGTATGACCTAAGTTACTCAAAGGACTAAAGTTACGCGTCTTAATTTTAGTCTTTAACTACACTTTTATTGATATCCGCCCATTTAAATAACGATGGTTTTAAGTAACTAAGTAGAATACACCGGGTGACTTCAAATTGGTAATGCAAAATCAATTTTGTAAACTACACATCTCTCCTAAGTCCCGTGCTGTTGTGACTCAATTAGTGACTAAAAATGTATTAGGTACCTCAGTTGTTTATACAAAATTGAAGGCCAAGGCCAGTTTTTTATTTTCATTTAAACATGGCGGCTGTGTTTATGAGGCTAAATATATGTTTTTTTTAAATATACGAAGCCCTGCATAGAACCATAGCGTTTGCATGTTTATTTAAAGTACCAGGAGAGCAGAGGTAATTAAGGGTGCCTAGCGAAACTTATGCACTCCTAGTTTTTGACGTGTTAGTTTTTATTTTTTATTTTGATGAATTGTATGTATAAAAAAAGCATACATACCTCACAATGAAAAGCGGTTGCCAGCCTCGTAACTATTCTATTAGCCTACTTCTCGGCCTCTGTAGTAATGTACTATTAATTCAATATCACAATCATGTGTTTTGTATTTCTAATTCAAAGTCACCCCTGTATAACAATTGTACTTAGGTACTCTTTTCTCGAGCAGCAAAGTAAGAGTACAGTTTGATTTAATACCTACCTACATAAGAATGAGATAAAATAAAAGGTTCACAAATCATCTTTTGGCACACTAAGTACCTACCTACCTACTTATATCATTTTACAATCTTTCATTTCTCAAAGAGGTAGGTGGGTAGGTACTTCCCGCTGTAATATTTTACAATTGCATGTGGTCACAAGTCTACTAACCTTATTTAACCAGATCATGTAATATACATACCTATGTATGTACCTACATACCGTCGGTCTAGATGTGACACCTCGTAACTAACATTTTTTTGGTAAAACGAGATTTTGAACCAGAAAGTTTCAAATAGTATTAGCGGTGTTAACTCGTAAATGTCTCCTGCATTATAATTAATTTTGACGGCAAAAAACGTAACAAGCATTCAACTGGTGTAGCCTCGTAAGATCTACGTGACATCTGGTAATATTATCCATAATTTAGATCGGAATACAACCAGGTAAACAAATAAGCGCGAGCAATCGAGCGTTCAATTTTGATATTTGTGAGATGACTGCAAGCTGCAAGGTTCATTTTAACTATTCCTTTAATTTACTTGTTGAAAGTGTTGAAACTACAAACACCTCGATAGAGTAGGACGAAGCGAAAATCCTGGCACCAATAATTAACCGTTTAATGACACAATAGGTAAGACAAGCCTGTGGATTAAAAGCAACGTTGTTTTTCTTTTAGTGCGATACATTTTTTAAGCTTTGGTGTCAAAGGGTTTAAGTACGGAGCTAAAGATTAACAGGTTTTGATAGCTTCAGCTTGATATTCATTTCATTTCTAATGCGCTTGAGTGTTCGAACAGACTGAAATCGCTGCACGTTGTTTGTTCACCGGGGTAGCGGAATAAAACTTCTTAAACTTTATAATATGTATAAATCTTCACCAATAAATATGTGCTGACTAATGTAATGTACCTAGTAAAGTATTACTATCCACCTACCGACGAACGGTCGAGCCAAGACATATAACAAGTTTAAATTGTACTAGGAGTATGTACAGTCAACAGCATAAATAAGTGATCATTTATGTACCTTGTCACTTTAACGTCATGTTTGAAATGTCATACAAAATTGTGAAACGATTGAAAGCGACAAGGTACATAAATGATCACTTATTTATGACGTTGACTGTACATAAATAGTATAGGGAGAAGAATGTTATCGGTAAACCGGATTTTCGTATAAAAATCTTATATATTAAGTGCCAAAAGTAGTTTTTACCTGTTCCTATTTTTGTTGCATATGGAGTTACTATTAGAAGAAATGAAAAGTCTTGACATCAATCGAATTCTTGACATTTCTCGCAACAAGTGCAACAACAGAGGTTTTTAAAATGTAGATATGTTCCCCGATTACTCGAAGACCTTTGGGCCGATTTGAAAAATCATATCCTTGTTTGAATGGGTTCACTTTCTGGTTGGTCTGATTGTCAACATGTCAGGATCTGATGATGGGATCTTGGAGACATCAAGGGAACTCCTCAAATATTGTAGGCACTCCTATAGCGATCTCGATTAAGGTAGTTGAGCGACTACGAAGGACATTTAATTGTTTAAGTAAATATGATTATTACTTTTCCACGGCGTTGCCTGCGGCGAACTTAAAAAAATAATTCTGTAGTTTCTCATTAATTGAGAAGTGGGACTACATAACAGCATAAATAAGATCACTTAAATGTATAAAATAAAATAAACGTTTAAAAAAACCCACCTTCAAAAATGCAAAATATAAATAAATATAAAAAATAAAAAATACTTCTTATAAAATGGTAGGTAGGTCAGTCCAACTAAAGTCGCCGTCCCACAATATTTTAAACCAAAAGCCATTACAGTTGGACTGACCTACCTACCATTTTATAAGAAGTATTTATTTTTATTTTTGAAGGCGAAAACCCTGACATTTGCCAAGTCCGACCGTATTCCTGACGTATTCAGACAAATCCTGACATATTGCAACCCAAGTTGCGTAAACACATTGTTGAAAAATCGCTCCGGTTCTTAAGTAACTAGGTAGGTAAGAACTTACCTAAGAACTTTGATGTTCTAAGCTTGAACGGCTTGGGATGTTAGTATATACCTGCTTGTTGGTAACTAAGTAGTTTTCGTTTATTATATTATATCAATTATATGCATAAAAGACTAGCTGGTGCACACGACTCCGCCCGCTTAGAAGTCGTTTAACGCCTGTTCCAAGATTTGTAACAAATACGGGATAAAAAGGATAATCTACTTCAATCACAGCGGTTGAAGCTACTTATTTCCATACGTGATTAAAATCCGTTTAGCTGTAAAAGCATGTAACATGTAACAACCAAAAGAGTTACTTTGGCATTATAATTTTAGTATGCAAGTATGAATATGTATTTATATAGATGGATATGAAGGAAGCTATTAGTACGTACCTACTTACCGTAATTATTTTAAATCAAAATGGTTTACTCGCATTTAGCACTTTCTTGCATCTATAACACCATAACAACCAAAATATTGGTAAGTTTGTACCAACCTATACGTATAATATAAGTATACGTAGTTCAACAACACGCGTTTGTTTTCGCGGTCCCTCTCCGAACCATCCGAAACTTGAAACGGGCCAATAGGGAACCCATTCTCGCCTGCACTGCTGACTTGTAAGGACGCGTGCAAATCAGTTTGAACTTGGAACGTAAACAATGGACCGAAATATATTTAGCGACTATGGCAGTGGAAGCTCTGTCAGCTCGACGGGATCGGTAAGTGTTTTTATTTTCTAATAATCAAATCCCTAATTAACTAGGTATATTAGCAGAAATATTGTTGGTTTTATAATTTTACGAAAAATGGACGGTGAGTTTTACTCGTCATCAATAATAATTAATAATATTTTTCAGTGCGTGGGTAGATAGGTACTTAACTTACTTAACTCGCAGAATAACAACTTATTTAGTACTTAGGTACTTCCTACCTTCTACCTATCTAGATAGATATCTATTTAGCTTATGCGATGGAATTTTTTATTATGCTGCTATCTAGATATGTACCTACCTAACTAAGTAGATCATACCTATTTGCTATGTACCCAAGGTTAATTTCTCAGGATTCTGAAATTTCTCAAATTAAGTAATTGTGTGACGACAAGTCTCTTGATGACAATTACGTACCTACCTGCTTATTGTGTTACTATTGTAAAGTCGCCGTCAATAGAACTTGTGAACGATGTAAACAAAATAAATAGTACTGTTTGACACATAACCTCAAATATTCACCATTCAGTATAATAAATAGTTATTTCTTCTTAAACATAATATGAAAATAATGATCTAGTGTTTCAATCACTTGATCTTTAAAAGTACGTGATAATCGAGTGATCATGGTGAATTTTTAAAAGCCCGTGATTATCATGGTGAATCTGTTCGTTTGGTTGTGTTTACATCTTTTGCAAGTTCTATCGACGGCGACTTTAGGTTTGATTCTGTTTTCTTGATTTTAATTTAGTAAATAATTTATGATTTTGGTAGGTAGGTATGATGCATGATGCATAGGGTAGGTAAGTAAAAATTGAACGCTGAGCTAAGCGCATCACAGAGAACAGCTGGACCGATTGGATTGGGCTAACTTATTCTTTATTCTTGTGCTATTTTATATTCTGTGGGACGTACGTAATAGGTAATTCGAATATCGTTTTTAGAGATAGGTAGAAAGAGAAAATTGAAAATTCGCCCAAAAGTAGGTTAATACATTTTGATAAATTAAACCACATTTGTATTATTTTTTCCGTATCGTATCTACCTATCTCCGTCGCGTACCTAATATTATGATCATTAAGCTGGCGATGGCTCCTGGGTCCACATTATTTATGCATCGTTTTGGCGATAACGAGCATGCGTATCGTTTTGAGCACGCGCATCCTTAATAGTAGAGGATCCGATTAGGAGACTACCTTCATCGGTTTATTCGATAAAAAGTATTTTATATCAAAATTAATATGTTGAAGTAAAATATATGGAGGATAGGTAGGCTCAAAAATTTCAGTCCAGTATAATTTACTTATTATTTATTACTGAATAAAATAAAAACATGCACTTATAAAAAAATGCAACTTGTTTAATAGACAAATTAAATACCAATCGGAAGTATAAAGCCTATAATAGAATTGCAAACTTAGGTTGACCATTTTTTTTCCTATCATAACTACCTATTGGGTAGGCAGTATGTAGGTATAAAGCGCACTTAACACAGAGCGCGGATCGGGCGTATTGTCGTTATATTGCGCGATCTGTGAGAAGGCCTATCGGAGAATGCGTATATTACGAGCAATGCACCGGCAATACGCCCGCTCCCGCACCCGACCCGCGCGCTCTGTAATAATTGCGCTTAAAGCAGTATAGTAGGTAAGTCGGGACTAATAATTTGCACCAAACTTAAGCCGCGTCCGCTGCGTCGTGTTGTCGATGTTTATAATTGGTTTGTGTACCTAAACATGTTTTGTTACATATTTTGCTAACATTTTTGTTAGTTTTTTGGCGAACCGGACACGCCTTAAGGCTTCATACTTTCGATTGGTGTGTAGGTAATTTGTCTACTAAACAAACAATAGCGATTTAAAAAAAATAGTTTTTTATTTATTTATCTATTTATTATATATATAATTACAAATTATATCGTTACTACTATAGTAAAATTTTAAACTTAATTCTCTTCACGTTTACCTTTAAAATCTATGTCACGAATTATGAGAAACGGTGTTTTTACAAAGCAATGACGATATATATAATATTATTTTCAGTGATGGTAGGACCTTGTGCAGGGGTCCTTCTGGATCGCTACCACCATCTTATCCATTAACCCACCGCCAAGCAGCAGTGTTCGTATTGCTGTATTCCGGTGTGGGGATAAGACAATCGGTGAATTTACTAGCATAGAGGCATTTCATCTCAGTCCTCAGGGTTGGTAACGCATTTAAAGTCGTAGGATTGCAGTTTTGAGATTGTAGTCTTGAGATTTCAAATGTCCTATGGGTCTCCGATTCCACTTGTTACCATCAGGTGGCCTGAATGCTCGCGTGCCTTCTCATAGCAATAAAAATCCTCCTATATTTCGGATCTTAGACCATAAGTAGGTATAGAGGCTCAAATTTGGCATACCGTATCACTATTGTCGGGTCATCTGAGCTCTGGGGCCATAAAACCCTTTTTCGCACATCTCGCTCGCCCTTGGGAGGTTAGCAGATCTCTCGCACGCACTTTGCAGGGACTTCTTTGTTTGTTCACTAATTAGTTTATGGCCCCAGAGCTCAGAGATGATAAACTGCCCGTCATGTAAAAAGAATGCTGACCTTGGATGTTGTTGTTTCGTAAAACGATTAGAATAGAGACTAGAATTGAGTGAACTCATCCAAGATCAGCGTTCTTTTCACGCGACGGGCATTATAACGTCCAAGGAATAGGTAGGTTCGTCCATAACAACTGTAGCGTATCGTATCATAGTGCCATATCGTATTCCTTTTGATGATCGGGCAAAACCCGCCTCAAAGCAGATCGCGGCGTATCACGTATCAAATCGTAACTGCGTATCATGATACAGTATCAAAACACGTCCATACTTACCGATCGACAAGGTCTTGATACGCGTAGCGTGCGCGTAACCGATCGCAAGCGTGTGGGGTATAGGTACGCGTAGCAACGTGGATCGCAATCGATCAGATAAGGCGCGTAGCATGATCGCTAAGTCTGGGCCGTGTTTTAATACCTACCTACTGTATCAACTTTTTGCTAGTTTTAGTCTAGAGTTAAACAGTTTTTCACTTAGATTCAGAAATAATTGGTTTTTTAAATGAAACCCCGCCCGGACCCCCTCTAAACTAGGACAAATCCGGGGAACCCCGGAACTCAGACGGATGGCAACCCTATACATAAACAACAAATTAACAAACTTATCGAGAATATTTAGAGATAAAACATTAATACTTTAAAGTCAAAGTCAAAGTCAAGGTTCTTTATTCTTCAATTTAGGCATAATATAATGCACCTATGAATTGAATGTATCGGGATTCGCAAGTCGCAACGGACCAGGAAGTTGCTAATTTTTTTCTTTTTTCAACTTGCAGTCGTGGAATCTAGACTCACGGCCGTCGCGCACCCAGCTCCGTCCGGCAAGGCCGGAGACGACCGGCGCGACGCGCTCGCACACCTCCGCCGACCTGTTAGACCGTAAGTCTGCCCAGTACCCACCAACATAGTATATTCCGTCGCTCAGACTCTCCGAATATTATGAGATAATATGAATTATTAAGTTGCCCATGTTAAGTAAGTACCCTATACTTTCACTCTTCGCTGCCCGTTTGTCCGTCCGTCTGCGGCTTAACTCAGAAAGTCTTACTCCTTGCTACAAAGCTATCACTTGGCATCGGATAAAAATAAATGACGACGACAATATTGTTAAGTAAAATCTTGAAACAAAAACTTATATAACGGGGATGTTTTTTTAAACGTCCGTTTCATTGTGAGGGTTGTCATTTTTAACCGACTACAAAAAAGGAAGAGGTTCTATGTTCCACTGTATGTCTTATCTTATCTTATCTTATCTTATGGTGGGGTCCTTACGGATACACTTCGACCCTGTGGGATCTTTTGTGTAATTACCCCTCTTTTAGCACTTAGTCCAATGCAGGTTCCACCCCTTCCAAAAAGCGGATAGTGGAGTGCAATGGCAGTGCCTTGAAATCGTTCGGTTCTGGGTATCCACAACCGAGGATTTTCATTCTTACTCCGGCGAGGGCATCACATTCACACAATAGGTGTTTCATTGTCTCAGCCTCTTCGCCGCACATTCTACAATCTGTGTTGTCATAAAGGCCCATCTTTGCTAGGAGATATTTAACCCCGAAGTGCCCGGTAAACACTCCGATAATGTATCGAAGTTGTCTTCTGCTGAGTTTCCAAAGTTTCTTGGTCCAGCTCTGGTCAACTCTTCCTATGAAAAGCTTTGCATGCCCTAAGCCTGCCGTAGTTTTCCACTCTTTTTGGTGGTTTTCTATGGCGTTGTTGTTTAGGGCTGCTTTTATAGTGCCCGGTGAGGGTGCCACAAATGGTTCAGGTCCGACGTATGCGCCCTTGGACCCTTCCCTTGCCAGCTCGTCCGCGGCTTCATTTCCGGGATAGCCTTCGTGTCCTGGGATCCACATCAGTTTCACTTTGTTGTGTCTACCAAGTCGGTTTAAGGCTTGGATTCCATTGTAGACTAGCTTCGAGTCTACTGTAGGCGCCGTCAGAGCCTTGAGTGCCGTTTGGCTGTCGCTTAGGATATAGATAGTTCTCTCCTGTAGAGTCCTATCTATATTCTCCTGCGCGCAGGCAATTATCGCATACAACTCCGCCTGGAAGACCGTTGCGTAGTTGCCCATACTTATGCTACTGTTGTAGTCTTTGGCATGAATACCAGCCCCCGTACCGGAGCTCATCTTTGAACCATCCGTGTACCATATCGCGTTGTCTTCCTCCGATAGGTGCAACCCATCCTTCCATTCATCCCTTGTCGGAATGTGGACATTGAAGTTCCTCCGGAATACATACTTGGGCTGCATTTTATCGCAGCCCATCGTCAGTATTCGGTCCGGAGCAACATTATCTGCCATTTTGGTGTGTCTGGTTCTTGGCGCTGTGTCGTTCCACAGGCCAGCCTCTTTCAGCCTTCGCAGTGACTTGCACGCCTCAGACTGTATGGCGATATGTAGTGGTAGGAGGTTTAGTAAGACCTCCATTGCCACCGTCGGCGTCGTTCTGAACGCCCCTGTTATAGCCATGCAGGCCACCCTCTGCACTTTAGTTAGAGAGTCCTTGCATGTCCTTAGTGTTGTTCTTGGCCACCAGGCCATCCACTGTATGTAGTTTTTTATGTAAATGTTCACTGTTTTTTCTGCTGATTGTGGACCGGTTTGATAGAATATACTTCCGAATTTCACCAAATCTGAAATTAATAAGGGGATCCGTGAGGAATTGAGGGAACTCCTCAAATATTATAGGCATACATATAGCGATTTGTTAGTGATGTTCTCCCCGATTCTACCATCTTGCCATACCAGCTAAAACCTACGTCTTTGGATTAAGTTGGATAACTGAATAAGAACAATCGTTTATTTCAGTGATGGTCAAGCATAGCACGCTGGCAGACATGATGGAGGATTTTAAGAGGAACGGGTATGACTCTCCCTTCAACCCAGAGGAAGACGAGATGCCCAACCAATCAGGTGAGATCTTTTTTTAGGGTAAAATAGATATAAGATGTTTGTTCAGTAAGTACGCATGAGCTCTTTTACACGTCAAAAATCTACCATGGCTTCCCAATTACCTCTTACTGATTGGTCCATGAAAAAAAACTATTTTTTTGCAATTACTACTCTCTTTCACATTAAGCGAATGTGTAGGCTTCCTCATGATGTTTTAATTTTCACCGTAAAGGGTCCGACAAACTAACTGTTCATCGACCGACATTGATCTGCTAGTTCATCGTATTACGGACTAGTCTCCCTTAAGGTTTACGACTTACGACTAACTCAGCAATGTAAACCCACCGACTGCTCTCGGACAATACCACATATCCCCCTCGGACAATACCTCACGGCCAAATCCGCTAGACTCTAGAGGATGGCCCGCTGGCGGCCTGACGATTGTCGTCTTCTGTCAGTAACCAATCGTAACAGAGTAGATTTTTATCGAACGGTTGACTTCGAACTATTGTCGTCTGTAAACTGTTAGTGGATAGTGACTGGCCTTACGACTATTGCCGGCACGCATCGTTTAATGTCGGGATGCAAATATTTTTGACGGCAGTCAGGCCAGCGGGCCAGACTAGGGACTGCAGATAAAATGTCAGTCTGGGTGACCCTTAAGAGCATCGACTACCTGTGTATGACAGCGCTGAGGGTATCTACGCAAGTAAGAAAAACTTATTGGTACGAGTACATGACGGCAGGGCTCAGAAAACGGTATTTTTTTCGAAACGGTTTCGTCTTAAATGCCTAAGGAACGATTTGTTTCAGTTTCGTTCGCAAATAACGTTATAGAAAACGTTTTTGAACAAGAACGATATTTAAATATTTTTTGATCCATATAACGTTATTAACCGTTTTTTTCCATTTGCTGGGTTTGGTAGTATCTAACATTACTAAACAAGTTCATGCTTGTCGCCGCTTTGTAGCCGAACGCCGCGCGCGGCCGCGTCCCGTGGATTAAACCTACGGTTTTTGATAACGTTCTCGTTTCGTTTCCGTTGCGAACAAAATGTTGAACAAAGAACGGTTCGAAACGTTTTTAAAACGTTATTTTCCGAGCCCTGCATGGCGGCCAGTGGGCTTATATTCGAGTCTTACACCCGTAAAAAAAAAATGTATTTTCAACCCACGAACGTTGGGCTATCTCAAATTTACTTGGTTACCAGTTACCACTGGTAACAACTGAAGGATTTTTTGATGTTTTGACACTAGTTAGCTGGTGGAAAAATCTCTGTTGTTACCGTGGTGTAAACAGGTTAGCCTCTCACGTCACATTGCGTTATTGAAGGCCTTCTGTTAGCCAACGTAAAATTCTACTAGGGAAACCAGAATCCAAAATTCAATGTCTTTATCTTTACTTAAGAAAGTGCAAGCAACAACAAACAAAGGATGCACGAATTAGGGAAGCCTATTTCCAGTTCCCCACATTAAACAAAACAAACATTAACTACGTAAAATCTGATTTGACAAGCCGGGGTCTCCTCTAAATTTAGAAAAAGAAACTCTGTTTTCAGGTAACCTTATTGGCATGGGCCCATCTAGCGTCTACTTGCGTCAGAAGTCATGGCCCGCACCAGAGTCTACTCCAGCGCACCGCTTTCCGCGACCGAAATCCGAGTGGATCCCGTCTGCTAGCGCCGCAGCATTTATACCACATAAGAAAGTCCATGATGGTCAGTACTTATTTTTACAAGTTTACTTTCCTCGTTTGTGGTTACAGAATTACCCCTTTTTTTGAGTTGGTAATTCGCTGGTACCCTTTTAGCCTAATTGTTCACAATGTAGGTAGTTACAGAATTATCAAAAAAGTTTTTAGAGTTGCAGGTAATTCTGTACCTACCCCACTCTGGGAACGAAGGCGTGAGTTTTTGTATGTATGTAAGCATGTGTATTTCCATGGGGAGTCAACTTAAACAGTGTATTTCTGTAAATAGCCAATCCTGGGAAATTGTTTATAATGTATAAATATCAAAATATTCAAATATGCAAGTATTTTTTTAAAGAACCTGAAACTTTTAAGAAAAGTGCTGATTGTAATTATTTTAATAAGTTTCAAGATCGAGTTATAGAAAGAAAAGGGATTTCGAAAATATAATATTTAAATCTAGTTTCTAAGAATCCACAGATGGGTATAAAAGCTTATTAATTATTATACTTCCAAACTAAAGTAGTGTGTGAAGGCGGGGTGTCATCTATTTAAATTAATGAGGGAAGACTTTGAGCCTTTTCCCGTTTCTCGAATGATTTTGACTATGATCCCAATATTGGCAGAATAAAATTCGTACATCGAGTTCGAGACTCGAGAGGAGAACTTGTGTTTGCTACAAATTCAATCAATTAATTATCAACGTTTTTTATGTTCTATTTATTCTACATTTCAGATATTGACCTTTATACGTCTATGAGGCAGCTGAATACGATTTCAGCGGAACAAGTGCGGGTGCTGAACTCGTTGCCGAACGCCGTGGTGTACGGCTTGCTGCGGGACCTGGAGCAGGAGCGGAGCGAGCTGAGAGCTAAGAACAAACGCCTCCCGGAAGTAAGTTCTACGTTGTAAGTTTATCCCCCCTCCCTCCCTTTAAATGAGAAAATAAATTGTTCAACAGGATACCTAAATTATGGTTTACTTAAGATGTAAGCTCTAGCCTCTGAGCAAATGCCTCTCCCCCAATAAAGATCCGCCACTGCCTGAAGTCTTCGCAGAGCTACAAGCTTTGAACACGGTTGCTTAACGGACGTTGCTTTTTGTTAGTCAAACTTTGCGGTTACATCCTAAACGATTAAAAAATGATTAAGTATATAAATTGCGCGGTTCTCAAACAGCATGATTATAGCCTATTCCTGGACGCAGACTAATAAAAGCACTTCGTTGGCAGGAGTGCCGATTTTGCAAAAATAACGGCGAGGGCGAGTCGTATTACAAGTCGCACGCGCTGAAGGACGCGAGCGGGCGCGTGCTGTGCCCGGTGCTGCGCAAGTTCGTGTGCAAGCGCTGCGGCGCGCGCGGCGACGGCGCGCACACCATCAAGTACTGTCCGCTCAGCACTGACGAAGGTACTTTCAATTTCAAACTACCCTCGAAAAATGTCTCTTCAGTCATTGTCGACCATTCAAAAAGAATGAGGAACTTTTGAATGAGATGAAGCCACTAAAGTCCATGAAGTATGATAAAATTACAGATGAGAAAATAAAAATACATATTTAACGAGATATTTACATGATTTAATAGGAATATTTCATGCGTATTTGAACGAAATTCTACATGTAGTGCGGGGTATTTGTGACTTTTATTGGGTTAGGTTAGGATCACATTTGTGTATGTGTATAGATAAAAACCACCGAGAGATTCGTCAACTTAAACTTTCAGTAGGAAGAGGTACGCAGTTAGGGCACGTATTTGACATAGGCGCAACACAATTGCAGAACGCGTGAAGTCGTCGGCGATGATGCGCAGCGTACGGCAGGCGTCGGGCCGCCGCCGCGCGCCCTCGGAGCCGCTCGGCAACTACGTCGTGTTCGGCGACACGCCGCCCGCCGTGCTGCGCGACTACTATTGCGCGCCGCCGCTCGACCCTCTGTGGGCGGACTTGGAACAAAAACTTACCTTTTAGACAGGAGAAAGCTGGGAAATTATGCCTGGTATTCACCAATTGAAATAGCTGTTGATTAAGAGTTATTTTTGAATTATAATTAAGTCCCGTTACTTCTAAGTAATTGACATAAAATAATTAATAAGTAGTTAGTATTTTGAATGAATGTCATGTACTTATTCATGTATTTTTTTATTATGTGTGGCTTCTGTTCATATTTTGCCTGGTTATATTAAGTGACTATAAGAGATTATTGCCAAATTGTTTCTACTTATTGAAATATATATAGAAATGTTGATTAGTTTTAAAACGAGACTTGAGATACGTTTACTGAACATAGTTTGTAAGTACTTAATCGCTAAGCGACTGAAATGAAAACATGTTAAATTAATTGAACTAAAACTAGCTTTAGAATTAAAAAATACTTCCTGTGTTATGGTACTCCACAACACCTATGAAAACTAAAATCACATTGTCAATCGGGCCCTTGTTTTGGGCAATGATATTTTATCTTCAATGTTGAAACATTGCAACTAAAATATTACTTATAAAATCAATTTTTCAAGAAGTGTTAATAGCCTCGAATGGAATCTACAAACTTAATTTTGCTAGAATTGCTAGAAATCTTACTTATGGATATGAGAAAAACATTATTTTTTCTTGCAGTGTTCTAGATAATCCGGGTGATCCTATATGCAAATAAACTGTAATTTTTAGTGAAATTCTTTAGTCTTTTTGCTTATATATGATCATCTTTATGGAACAGAAAGAAAACGAATATCTATACCTACTACTTATATTCAGGTACATTGGATAATTCTGTCCGCAATCCGTTTTACTAAGTTGGTACTATAAAGTTGCAGATGCGTAGGGTACCTTCCAAATTTGATAACAATCCTTTGATTATTTTATAAGTTTATACAGTAACCATCACGTGTAGTATTGAAATCTACTTATTAATTAAGTTAATAATGACAATTAGTCTACTATTTCTTATAGATATTGTTTTTTGAAATTGTTGATTATTTTATAACAAATGATGTATTTATTACTATTTTCAAGGTTTCAATCATTTTGACTTTTTTGGTGTTGGGTATTGGGTCCAATAAATGAATGATTAAAATATATGATTGTTAATTCGCACCATCTCCGCTACGCTGCACCTCCTTAGTTAACGGCCAGTTCATTTTTGACAACGGTATTTTTTTAATACCTAGATGTTCTGAAAATAATCATGCTTATAGATATGGGTTTGTCTCAAAAGCATTACTAACTCTTGGATCTTAATGATAATCAGAGATGTAGGTTCGAATCCTACCTAAGACCGACGTTTTTTGTTCGCTTTAACATAGTTAAATGGATAATAATATGGATAACTAAATAAATAGTATACTTACTATGCAATTAGTGAATAAAGGACGGAATTAAAGCGAGGGCCATAGATGACTCACGAGCAAGTAAAGGATACTAACGACTGAAGCACGACGACAGCTCGCGACGCGAGTGATTCATGGCCCTAGGTATAAATCCGTTTTATTTAAGAGTTGCATACTATACTTTATACCATGACTACGAGAAATTCATTTGATGAGTGAGAGGTATTTTGTGTTCGTACAACTAGTTCGTAAAGTATTCAAAATGGCGCCAATTTACTTCATCATCATCATCAGCCCGGGGGCGTCCACTGCTGGACAAAGGCCTCCCCCAAAGAGCGCCACAAGTCACGGTCTTGAGACGCTCGCATCCAACGGCTCCCCGCGATCCTAACCAGGTCGTCAGACCACCGGGTGGGAGGCCGTCCAACACTCCGTCCACCGGTGCGGGGCCGCCACTCGAGAACTTTTCTTCCCCAACGGTTATCAGTTCTCCGAGCTATGTGGCCTGCCCATTGCCACTTCAGCATGCTAACTCTCTGAGCTATGTCGGTGACCTTGGTTCTCTGGCGTATTACCGTATTACGGATCATATCGCGCAAAGAAACTCCGAGCATAGCTCTTTCCATTGCACGCTGAGTGACCCTGAGCTTATTTATGAGGCCCACATTCAGCGGCCATCCATAAGTCATCACTGGCAACACACACTGGTCGAAGACTTTCTCGACTTAAGGCTCTGCGGTATTTTGGACGAGAAGATCCGCTTTAGCTTTCTGAATGCTGCCCATCCGAGTTGGATTCGGCGATCGACCTCTTTCTTGAAGTTGGATTTACCTAGTTGGACAGTTTGTCCCAGGTATACGTACTGATCAACAACTTCAAGTTGAGAATTCCCCACGTGAACCGGTATTGGCAAAACCCGAACATTGGACATGACTTTCGTCTTGTCGAGTTCTCCGAGCATCTTACTCAAGTCTTCTAGCGATTCTGCCATGACTACGATGTCGTCCGCGAATCGAAGGTGAGTTATGTACTCGCCGTTGATGTTGATGCCAAGTCCTTCCCAGTCCAGAAGCTTGAAGACATCTTCCAGTGCAGCGGTGAACAGTTTCGGAGATATGACATCTCCCTGTCTCACACCTTTCTGCAACTGAATCGGTTTCGAGCTCTGGTTCTGGAGCCGGACTGACATAGTGGAATTTTTGTACAAACACTTCAGATAGTCGATGTGGCACCGCTGTAGTGACTCGAGCACCGCCCATGTCTCGACCGAATCGAAGGCCTTCTCATAGTCCACGAACGCTAGACATAAGGGCCGATTATACTCTTCAGTCTTCTGTATAATCTGGCGCAGCGTGTGAATGTGGTCTATGCTATGGTACCTTTCCCGGTGGCCTTTCCGGAAACCGGCTTGTTCAGGAGGCTGGAAGTCGTCGAACCTGCGTGAGAGTCGATTTGTAATGACCCTTGAAAACAACTTATAAGCGTGGCTCAGAAGTGAGATGGGTCTGTAGTTCTTCAATAAGGTTTTATCGCCTTTCTTAAAGAACAAGACCACCACACTTCGGGTCCACGCCTCTGGAACACCGCCTTCGAGAATAACAGAGTTAAAGAGCTTCTGGAGGACTTTAAGTATCGGCATTCCACCCGCTCTCAGAAGCTCAGCCGTAACTCCGTCGTCCCCTGGCGCCTTATTGTTCTTCAGTTGCTTCAGGGCCATTCTGATCTCGTACAGGCTGACGTTCGGGATGTCTTCGGTGTAATGTCGGGTGAGTTTGGCTCTGGGATCTGTAGCCAAACTTTCAACGGGTCGAGTTGATTTGTACAGCTGTCCGATTTGTAGAGCTTCTCAACCTCACTCAAAATCTCGGCCTTGGACGAAATTACGGTGCCATTTTCGGTCTTCAGTTTCATCAACTGGGTCTGCCCAACAGACAAATCCCTAGCGAACACCTTAAGAGCCCTTGTTTCGCTCGATAGCATCTTTAATACGCGAAGTATTAAAGGTGCGCAGGTCTGTCCGTAATGACTTAGAGACTTGTCTGTTAAGCCCCCTGTACTTCTGCATGTCCACTGAAGATTGCAGCTGCATTTCATTCCGTTCGTCCATGATCTTAAGAGTGTGGTCTGAGAGTTTTTGGGTTCTTTTCTGGCTGCGAGTCTTAAAGAACTTCGACCCAGCAGCTTAGACAGCCTGTACAAACCCGTTGTTCAGATCGTCCGTAGACTCGCATTCTGCTAGGCATTCGAAGCGATTTTGGAGTTCGAGCTGGAAGGTTTCGGGGTTTTGGCATTGGACTGGGGTTGGACGGAGCGTAGACTTTAGTCGTGACCTTTCAAGTCTTGTGTTGATATTCAATGTGCCTCTTACGATTCGGTGATCACTGCCAGTCTTTAGCCTATTGATCACAGAGACATCATTGAATATGTGGCGTTTGGTAGACAAGATGAAGTCTATCTCATTTTTTGTCGACCCGTCCGGGCTAATCCAGGTCCATTTGTGATGTGGCTTCTTTCTGAAGAAGGAATTCATCATAAAGAGTCCTTCCCTCTCCAAGAATTCAGCCAACCGCTGGCCCCTGGGATTTCGCCTGCCAACACCAAAATATCCCACTCTCAGCTCATTACCTTCTCTCATGCCCAACTTCGCGTTGAAGTCGCCCATCACCACCGTGTAGTGCGTTTACTTACTAATGACAGCAAATAACACAAACTTTTTTTTTATTGTTAATTCCTTGTCGTTAATGTAATCGAATCGAATGTAATCAAATCTCGAGGAGTTATTTGCACAAGGAGTTTGTATGTCGACTTCTTTGCGCATGAGTTTTTATCGCGTATTTTTTGGGCAAGCGGATGTATAGTTTTTTTTTTTAATTTTTAATTTATTTATTTGGAAGTCGAATATATTGGTGTGTTCTAAATTCAAACACGAAAATAGTGATTAAAAGTGGTTTTTATTCACTGTTTTGTAGTTTTTTTTAAGAGGAATGGTTATTTTATATATTATATCGACAAATAAATAAACTTATTTGTCGATGTAATTTTTCAGCACTATTAAATCCGATAGTTAATTTATAAAACATGCAAAATAATAGATGTAACGTTATTGTTGCGTATTAAGACTTAATTTAAAATGCCTTTTTGGTCCAACATAGATTTAATTAAATAGGTAATTATGAGCTTTTACATTTTTTTGCGAAGGTTCTGGAGTGGCGTCCGCGGACCGGAAGACAAGCTGTAGGTAGGCCTCCAACAAGATGGAGTGACGACCTCGTCAGGATCGCGGGACCGCGGTGGATGCGAAAAGCACAAGACCGGTCTGAGTGGAAAGCCTTGGGGGAAGCCTATGTCCAGCAGTGGACGTCTTTCGGCTGACATGATGATGATGATGACATTCTTTTATTTTATTTTCAAAGTACGTGTGCGCTTGACCGCAATCGATTCCTTTCTGAAGAGGTGGGGCGGCGACAACGCCGCAGCGCTGTGACGACACAGTGTCCCACCGTGTCTTGCCGTGCTCCAACCGTTATAATTTACAGACATATGTACCAATATGCAACTAAATATATAATTGTTCTGCAATTCTACGCTTTTAAAGGCACAAAATCACTGCAGGAATAACTAAATAATAACAAAATGCCGACTTGCCTGTGAAATCTAATGTGTTTTGTTGCATTTTCAATAAACACCGTGCGCGATTTACATATTATCCCAGGACAACGCAGCCCATTATGAATTAAATTTGTGGATTAAAATGTCGCTTCAATAAATACATTTATAATTTGTACCGCGTAGATATTATTGTTTTGAACCCTGGTTTTGAAAGCAATGTGACAGACAGTACACCGTAGCTTCTTTGGAGGTTGGTCTAATATGTCCAAAGACTACTAAGATATACTAACCAAGATAGTTATACTATGTCAATAAGTTGATAATATTTTAAATTAGTCTGGTTTTGACACCACGGTGGTCTTAATATCAAATATGATGATTTAAGTCAAAACTCGCTGCTATTACTTGTATTCTTTTATCTGTGCTGGTATATATCTTTTTTCCTATCTCATTATCAAACCCCGTTAAAATTTAAGCGATGGATATATTTTTCAAGTGTGCTTTTCATTAAGTTCTTACTATGAGAATCCTATTTCTCTAGGTCAAATACCATTTATATACTTTTTCACGCCACTGCTCGGAAATGTGGCGAAAGATGGTCTGTTCTTGGTCCCCAAAACAATCGATAGTTGTACATTGAATGCAGCAAATTCATAGCAGGCCTACTATGAATTTAAACAGACCAACTATGTTAACATTGTTGGTCTGTTCCATTGACCAATAACATCGGTCCGCTGATCACTAATTCTACCAACCAGAACACACTTTGTGCTGCATATGAAATTAAATTGGCCAATGAGAAGTCGTTTTATTTTTTTAATACTATTCATCCCTTCACGGATAGGCAAAGGAATCAGATTCCATACAGCCATATATGTCTGCTTTTAATTATCTGAAATAAAGTTTTATAAGATTTTTTATTTTATTTCCTCGCAGTAGTCGTGAAAAGCACTGTGTTAAGCCTCGGCCGAAAGTGCAATAGATGGACTAGTACTTTCGAGGGCCTCCGCTACGCGTCGGCCCTCTATACCTAACTCGTCCATCTATTGCTTACTTTCTAACCTCTACAACAATGTACTATAGTTGACATCCGATGATTTTTGATGTGTGACATAAGTGTAACCGTTGCCATTCAAAGAAATCCGTAGGTACCACCAAAGAGAATATAATCACTACTTTCTGCCAATCGGCGATCTCTCGCTATAGAGGCAGGCAGTAGATACTGTAACTACTTGCCCTTTACTTGTAGTTAGAGAGCTGGCCAACCAAATTTCTTTATAATCAGCACTCGTGGCAGACATTTTTAATAGCGATATGTAATTATACTCTAAGAAACATCATGGACCCCGTCTGCCACCATGGTGGCGTGGCGTTGTCAATAGATAGCGTTTTTAAAATGAAAAAAAAGGTGTGTTCAGTAAGTAGGTATATTATGCGCAAATGTCTGCCTCTGGGGCTGATGATCACAGTCATCCTGTAATCTTAAACTCCAGAGGCATACATGTGCAAATGATTTAATACCATCCTTTTTTTAAGCAACTTCAATCCGCTGTAACGCGAAAACGCAGCCACATAGGACCGTAAATGACTGGACCAAATCAATTCTTAATCATCTAAACTAAACTGCTATCCACCTCGATGTGAAACTGTGAAAATCATTATACCGAAATTCTCGCCAGCTCCCTAACTATTGGCTTAACAATCCTCTTTAAATCTATCAAATTTCAACTGGCTAATTTTTTTTCAGAAACACTTCATCGAATGTTTTGGGTGATGGACGCTAAATTAACGTCATGAACATGAAGTAGGGCTAGGGTATAAATAAATTATCAGTGTTTATATCGTTTTTCTAAATTAAATAATGATATGTTTTTTTTCAATAAGTAGCTAAATACATTACATGGAACCTCAAAGAAAATCAGCTGCCGGACCCATGGCGCCTAGTAGCATGAAAGAAGCGCGTAAAAGTTTCGCAGTAGCGAACCCCCTCAAACCTGTAGCGCAACAGAAGGAAGTAGTTACCGTCCACACAGCCACGCCCCAGGTCGAACGCCGCCAGAACCCTAGTGAACAAAACCAAATATATACCGGAGGTGTGAACATTTTGCAGACCATGTAAGTTGGGGCTGTGGTCTGGGGTGTCGGCCTAAACTTAATTGGGCGTAAACGTAAAACGTAAACCTCAACTACGCAAAAGATACCCCATGAGATACATCTGCAAGTGTCAAGTGCGAGTCGGACTCGTGCCCCGAGGGTTCCGTATTTAAGATATTATGGTTGGGAAACGCAAAAGAAAACACTCATTTTGTTATGAACTTAGGGTGAACTTTATTTTCTATGCATATTTTTAACGTAAAATATAAATATTATCTTTAAACAGGAACTTTTGAGGTTTTTTGGTATGAGGTATGGTAATTACCTAGGTATGAGCATAAAACTCTTACGGAATTATGCTTCGTCTACATTCAATAATAATAGGCATAATGACCCTTGGGCAAATAATATTTCAAACTGACTTGTTGTGGTTTTATATTCTTTTTAGGGTTCCGTATCCAAATGGTAAAAAAGGAACCCTTGTGGTGAGAAAAGTTGCCTTTATGGCAAATGAGTATTAAGGCAAGAGATACAATTATGGCAATTGAAATTCGGGCAAACGACAGAGAACCGACTTTCCTGCTGATGCAACGTGGGACAGCCGGTACAGGGGTCGAATAGAAAGGCGTGCGTCTTCGTTGGGGTATAATTTCAAAGAGAGAGAAAAACTTAAACTACTTCTATATATAGGTTCGTACACAGCGACCTCTCTGAGTAACGTTGTGAACTGCCTTAACTACTAGTTACATGAAAATCGATACAATCAATCAGCCATCTAGCGGATACCTCGGGAGTCCTCTAGATGGCGCTGTTCTACATATGAACACCTGCGGTGTAGCTTGCGGCGAGCTTGAGATACCTATCCTATAGTTCCCTATTAACTGAAAAGTGGTACTTACTACGAAATACCTATTATAGTTCAGTCAAATTGAAGTCAGCGTCCTATAATATTTTTAACCTAAAGCCGACCTCAGTTGGACTGGTCTATTACCATTTGAAACGAAGTATTTTTTCAAGTTTTTGAAGGCGGGTTTTAGGGTTCCCCTGACAAAATGGCAAGAACGGAACCCTAATAAAATTCCCAATTGAACTTTGTTTCTGTCTTTAAATGTATGTAGGTATTTATATTATTTTTATTTCATCTTCTGTAAGTATATAATTGTCGCTAGGTTACTTTACCTGTTTACTGTCACACATTTTATGTTTAATTTAGGTTAGTTTTAATTCAGGGCTCTCTAAACCCAGCGCCGCAGTTGCACTGCGTTACAATGCTGAGAGGGATCCTATCCAACGTAATGTCTTCTGTTGACTTTATATTTATCTATTTCACTTAGGTAGTCCTTTTGTAGTCCTAGTGCAGGGCCTTATGAAAGGACTTAAGTGAATTTCGAATTTTTGTAATGCAATTCAATTTATATTGTAATACATATTACATTGATGAATAAATTAACTAAACTTAACTTCTTCTTCTTCTTAATGTGCCTCTCCGACTAGCGAAGGTTGGCAGTCAGCTCTGAAAACTTTTCTCTGTCTCTCGCGAGGCGAAACAGATGGGCAGCACTCGTGACACCAGTCCACTCCCGGAGATTCCTCAGCCATGACTTCTTCCGGCGGCCTACATGTCTTTTAACTTAACTAAACATTTATAATTTAAGAGAGGCAGACAAAGAGATCATGTGCTGCAAGTTCACGGAGGACTGTTATGACGTAGCAGCGGGGTTCACGGACGGCACGATCAGGCTGTTCAGTTGCAGCACGGGCGCGTGCACGCACGTGCTGGAGGACGACGAGTGCCGCTCGTACCCGGGCCCCGTCACGGCCATCAAGCACCGGCCGGTCAGCAAAGCGCACCCCGTCACGAACATGTTGCTGTCCTCGTGTAAGTTTATTCAAACTCATTACATTTATTTCTCAAAAACACGTAGAGAATGAGAGAAAGTAGTGTAAAATAAAAAAAATGCGTTTATAATGTATATATTGTCTATTCGGCCTATATCCACCCCTAATAGTGGCGTAGCCACAAAAAAGTACTTAAATATAATTTTTGGGAAAAGCTTTTGTTGCCCACTGTACTTTTTTTGCAAAAACTTTACCTAGGTACTTATCAAGACCAAGCTTTTTAGTCCTAACACTGTAGGTCTACGTTAAGAATAGCAGAGATTCTGTCGCCACCTTCAGACTCCATCATCAGATCACCTTTTAGGTATAATATTGCATTGTCATCTGGTTTACATATGTGGTCCAAATTTCAGCCCGTTCCGTTAACGGGAAGTGGGTCAAATTTAACAAGCAAGATTTGACCCATTGCAAGGTAAAAAAAAAGCTTGTAAAATTAGAAGTTCAACAGCTGTTATTTAGGTATTTAATGTTTAGCACACAAACACGTGTGTTTTGTTTGTTTGCATTTCCTAGTTAACGTCAAAATGTTTTTATTTAATGATAATAGGTATATGAACTATAAAAATCTAAAAAATACTTACCTACAATCCGTGAGCTCTTGGAAAAACCGTCTCGGGTCTCTGGTGAAATCGGCAGGATTAGTGTTTTAGAAAATGACAATTGTTTTTTTCACTTAGTAGTTATCCATCACGCTAAGAGTGCACTCGTTGTGTTTTCATTGATTTATATAGAGCGGTTAAAACCACCACATATCTACTTATTTTTCGTTTGTTATTTTACGGATATTGATTTCCATGGGGAGTCAACTTCAACAGGGCATTTCTGTAAAAAGCCAGTCACGAGAAATTGTTTAAGTATTTTTAAGTATTTTTGCCATTTTATTTTCAGTTTCTTTTTTTTAGCAGCATTTTGTTTCTCCATACTAGGTGTCCCAGTGTTTGCTTTTCACACGCATGAAACATTTTTATGAGATTGGTGGAAAAAAAACTAAAAAACAAAACGGGCAATTAGGTTTAAAAACATCGCTGATTCGTAATGATTCTAATTATGCCACTGAAAAACTCATGAAATAAAACATAAAATTAATGATTTTTCATGACATGGACATAAGGGAAAATTACAAAAATTCAGATTAAAATGATCAATATCTCTGAAACTAGTAAAAATCGCTGAACATACGTAGGGGTTAAATTGATAGCTTTTTAGCTGCTTTATCACACCTAGGCGGTTTGACGTCGGTTTCCGGGACAGCCTGTATATTATCACTCTAAAACATTACAACATTACGTTAAGATAGTTCTGATTGACGTGGCTGTATAAGCCAGAAATGCACAGAGTTCTCTGCCAAGATGCACTACGCTATCTAGCGTTTCTATTCGTTTCGTTTTTAACCAATCGCTTCATGGTAGATCACGTGACTTTTCGTATCACTTCATCTACCAGTGATGCGATTGGTTTAAAAACGGAACGAATAGAAACGCTAGTTAGCGTAGTGCATCGTGGCAGGGCTCTCAGGACAGCAGAGGCGGGGCGTTCTCATACTAAACACGCCTCGGACACCTATGATCTACATACGAGTAGCATAGAAAGTACTTCACTGGTACAATAATTCTTACATAATTTGCCACGATAAGATATTCGTTTCAGACTACATAGTTCCCACCTATTCATTTAAATTAGGTAAATCTTCATATTGTGTTTGCCCCGGAACTAAAACAGTGTTATTTTTTAGACGTGAATGGTTGTATTAAATGCTGGAAATATCAATATGACCAATGCTTGTACACAATAAGAGAAAAGAGGCAGACGTTGGGACTAAACTATCATCCACGTAACACCAAATTCGTGACTTACGGAGATGATGACAAGCTTAACATGTACGATGAGGAAGCGCAAACGCAAGAGAGGGCGTTCTATTCAAGGTAACGCCCGTGAGAAATGTTTACTGTCTTGTTTCTTGAAATGATTATAAAATTACATCACGTTTTTACCAATCATAGTCAAAGAAGAGGTATCATTGATGGCCATACTTCGAGGATATTTGCATGCGCTTTTCATCCAAAATCAAATCACGAATTACTATCGGGCGGCTGGGACAACTGCATAATGTGCTGGGACGACAGACAGCCGTACGCGACCCGGCACTTCAGTAGCGTCCACATGTGTGGGGAGGGAATCGACTTTGACAAACCTGGAAAACAGGTAACTAATGAATTCGAAACCGAATCGACAGGCGTTTTAATAATTATAAATTGAACAATTTAGTTTCTGACTGAATGCTAAAGATTTTTTTTTTTCAACACAGGATAATCTGGCACAAGTTGACTCAGTCCCAAACTATATAAGCTCTTGTGCTGTGAAATGCATACTTAAATACTCAGACTCAGTAACAAATACTCGTGTTCATCAAACAAATATTTGCCTATACCGGGTATCGAACCCGGGACCGCTGCTGGCTTCGTAGGCAGCGTCACTAGGCTAGGCTAAAATCATGTCATATATGGTGACCAGGTTACTCGAACTATTCTTTGAAAGGGGTTATATTAGAGCCAATTTGCAATAATTATATTACAGTTAACTGGGGTCTAATGTAACTGGTTTTAGAGCTATTGAATATTTTTTTTAGTTTTTTTTAAGAAATCCGTCTTTTGATCTAAGACTATCAATTGTAGAAAAAATACTTCACTCATGGAATTAAAAATGCATTTTTCTAATAGCTGATGAATGAGCCAATGCTATAAAGAAAGATGCTTGATGAAAATTTCAAAACCCCCAGAAATAATAGGTTCTTAAATCACAAGTCAGTTAATTTAAAAAAAAAATCCTAATCGTCGACGACGATTACTCCAAAAAAAATTATCACATAATAAACACAAAAATTATGGCATACAAATTACGAAAATAAGTTCCTCAATTCATAAGTTTTCCAAAAACGTGCAAGCGTAGTCTACTTTAGTACGGGTTTGGACAAAAAAAAACTTGTTTTACAGGTTACTGAGAATAAAAACATTAGTTACTACGTCTTGTTCAAACTGTCTCCCTCCTTTACGTATGCAAACACAAAGCCTGCGTCGCACTTCGCGTACCGTCACTCGTGTTGAAAGCTTGTCTTTAATTTTTTGGGCAGGTGCCGAAATTCTTTCTCTCACCTCTTCTCGAATGGATATTGGTGAATGGTACGGTCAGCTGCAGAGAAATGTAACCCCCTTTGCAAGGCAACTTGTATGCAGGGGGGGTTAGTTTTCTCTGCAGCTGACTGTACACCAACTACTTTCTTATGACTTGGTATTAAATCCGGGCTCCTTGCTGACCAAGGGATCGGGCCACCTCGACCATTCGTCAACAGGCCTACACAAATTATATAAACATGCTTCGTCAATAAACCTACAATTTTATTCACCGGCTCGGGTTGCACCTGGCTAAAAGGTACAATCCAATACTGGGAGCATATAGCCGTATTGCCAACGAAATTTGTTGAACTAGATACGAAATGGACCGGGGATCACAGCACCTGACGATCAATGACTGTCCCAAGGCCATAATTAGAGCCCGTTATCAGAGGTGCAATTTATTTATTTATAGCTGGACGCTCTTAGGCATGGGTAACAATAATTTTGAAATATAGCTATGTCGATACTTTTCCTCTACCATAGTGAGTCTTAGACAAAAAATGAAACGTGTTTATTTTGTAAAACATGACATGACTAAGCTCATCTTATGAAAAATAGAGAGGGAATTATTAATTACAAAATGTTTGTTTTTTTTTCATGTTAAGAAATAAAAATCTTCAATGTCTCATAACAAAGTAATTATCAGGTTTATCTCAAGAGCGTTCATGCACCTGGCCTGTAACCACGTAACGTATACGTATACGTAACGGAGGGAGACAGTTTTAACAAGACTAAGTAATGTTTTTATTCTCAATAACTTGTAAAACAAGATTGGTTTTTTGATGGTTTTGTTCTTCACATCGCGCTTTCAGCTCATTTAATAGACTTAATGTTCCAAATCTGTACCAAAGTGGACTACATTTGAACCTTTTTGGAAAGCTTATGAATTGAGGAAGTTATTTATAAGTTAATTATATTTTGACCACCAAGTGTCATAATTTTTTTTATAGTAATCCTTCTCGACAAGAATGTTTTTTTCTTAAAATTAACTGACTTGTGATTAAGGAACCTATTATTTCTGAAGTGTTTTGAATTTTTGTCAACCATTTTTCTTTAAAGCAAATGCTAATTCATCAGCTATTAAAAATATTCCTTTTTAGTTCCCAGGGACAAGTATTTTTTTTACAACTGACAGTTTTAGAACAAATTTCAAATATACTTATAATTAAATAACTACAAAACCAGTTACATTAGACCCCAGTTAACTGGGACAGAATTATTGCAAATTAGCTCTAGTACTTAACTCCATTTCAAGGAATAGGTCCAGTTACCTGTCACCCAGTATATGTATACCTACTTACAGCGCTGCTATTTACAAGCTTCTGCCCGCGACTTCGTCCGCGTAGAATTAGTAATTTTGCCATACTACGAGAACACTGTTTCATTATCCAGTGTATAATCAAACTCTATGAATCCAAATTATAACCAAACCAACCAAATTCGTTCATCCGTTTTAATTACACTGCACGTGCGTCAACGTCTGTAAGTAGCTCATCGGCTTCTTTCTCAAAATTTTAACCGCCAAAATTATCTCTAAAATACGAGTATTGAGTTATGACTACCAGAAAAAACGAGAAAAGATTTTTTTTATTTATTTAGTCTTATTATTCATTTAACGGGACATTGCAAAATACCTCAAATCTACCATTTATTAATTACCTGTCACCCAGTATATGTATACCTACTTACAGCGCTGCTATTTACAAGCTTCTGCCCGCGACTTCGTCCGCGTAGAATTAGTAATTTTGCCATACTACGAGAACACTGTTTCATTATCCAGTGTATAATCAAACTCTATGAATCCAAATTGTAACCAACCAAATTCGTTCATCCGTTTTAATTACACTGCACGTGCGTCAACGTCTGTAAGTAGCTCATCGGCTTCTTTCTCAAAATTTTAACCGCCAAAATTATCTCTAAAATACGAGTATTGAGTTATGACTACCAGAAAAAACGAGAAAGGATTATTTTTATTTATTTAGTCTTATTATTCATTTAACGGGACATTGCAAAATACCTCAAATCTACCATTTCTTTGATCTTTCACTGCCACGGGCTAAAGCCGCGTCACAGCACGGCACGCCACCATACATTTTTAATTTCCTGCTAAAGAGTCACGACAAGGTGTCGTGAATCGGCGCCGCACGGGTGTTCAGTTTTGGTCGCCTGCGACTTCTCAGAAATAGGATGTGTTTATGCAACTTTTTTTTAAAGCAAGCAAAAATTTTATTACATTAACTTGGTAATACTAATGACAATTTTTGTAACTTAACTTTCAATTATTATTACAAAATTTGATCCTACAATACTAAGTTGTTAAGTACTATTAGACGAAATCGGTGATTATTAATAATGAAACTGTTCTTATTTGAAAGGTGAAGAAAAAACCCATTTCATAATTTATATAATTTATTAAGTATAGTAACAGATAAAAAAAACATATTACATTTCAATAGTAATATTTGATTGTTCACAATGAAATTGATCAAAACATAATCCCTGACATAACCCCGGTTGGTTCGGACACTTAGGGCAATAGTCTCCCGTGTCTACCCTTTTTTATTATTTCGCCAACACATCACACACCTTTTTCTTTTTAATCTATTTGATTTAGGGTCCCTCGGTAATTGGTATGATGAGTGGCAGATAACGGGAGTAGATGGGAGACTATTGGCCCTTTCCTGGCTTGAAACCAATGCCCGAATAATTATTTGTCTAAAGTCATATAAGGGCATCGGTTTTTCGCCGTATCTGTTGTATAGGGAGTGCGCGTTACATAATATCATACAAAATATATGCACTCCCAGTTTTTTATACCACCGTAGGGTTTTATGTTCAGGGTTATAATAGGACATCATTTGGTCGTGCTTATCTATTCCTCCCATATATTTATTATATTTTAGCACGACACTTGGTTTGGTATTGGTAACATTTTTTGAATTAGTGTAGTCTTCCCACTCACCATCATGTTAGGATGAAATCATCAGTACCTCTCGGCGGTCGTCCCATTTTGTTATACATATACCGCTGTTATTGTGCAAAGAATTTTTTTCGTGTTTTGCTAGTTTCTTTTTTAATATTTCCATCGGATTGCCTTTTCTGTTGGAACGTAGTGTGTTATCCTACCAAAAATAATAAATAATACTATAGGTAAGATTTATAATAAGTTTGGGAACTCACCGTTGTACACTGGAGTATTGATGTCAGCGTTCACTTCCAATCCCATCGCGGTTAAATCCGTATCCATATCCAAAGCCAGGTCATTTGTTGGAAGTGGGTTCGAAGTACCATATTTCATAGCCGTGCCAGTCGTGAGTTGCGGGTTCGGAGTATCAGTGTTCATAGCCGGGTCAGTAGTTGAATGCAGGTTCGAAGTCAGGTAATCCATAGCCAGGTCGAAAAAAGCACAGTACACACGCACAAGAAACACGAAACGGACGGAGATGCACAGTAGTCAACGGACAAGCCAAGACTAATTCTTTACTTACTCAATTTTAACAACGTTGGTTAGTTGGTTAGTTTTTAAACGCAATCAGGGAAAGTCATAAATATCCCGGAAACTAAGCACAATAAATTGGTCTCCTTGCATTTGCACGTGCATCGATAAGATAAATAAGAACAAAAGGCGGACCAGGTGGTGACTCGAGTTCGAAGATAAAGATTATCAGACAAATGACACGAAATCGCCGCCGCCGTTGTTCCCACCTATTGTTTTTTTTTAACAATAAGTCGACAAATGAATGTTGAAACTTTTCCACTGGGATACCTGGATTTTATATTCAAACTCTGTAGAAGTTACTAAAATTATCAAAATAAGTTATCGAAAGCCTGATATTATATTATATAATCTTACAAATACAACATTGGTTGCCCAAAAATACTGCGTAATACCATCCATTACACCCTCCATTCATTACGTTTACGTTGCGTGGCCCGCCACATCACAACACGTTGTCGTGATGTTAAAAAACAACCAGAACATATATATTTTTGTTAAAACTGCAATATTATAAAATTAATAATGTATTATGCAATTATTCATATCGTTATTTATTAAAAAAATATTGACTAAGAAGATTTTATGGCTATTGCAACTTTGACTCTCAAAAGGACACAGACACTTGTAAAATTATATTAAACTGAATAAGCAGTATTAATAACAAAAGGCATTAGTATACAAAATAGTGAAATTTTAAAAAGAAAAATCGTCTACCGAGGAGCTATGTTCAAAAAAGTTTTAACGACACGTTGTCGTGACCGGCGCCTAGTACGCGCACCGCGATCACGACATCGTGTCGTGAGTGGCGCTGAAAGGGTTAATAGAAGGAGTGATCTTTACTACTTATATTTTTTTATTGGATTAGTAGGTTTATAGTTTCTGTCTTTTATAATTAAAAACATAAAAATAAGTGTGTTTTTTTGTTAGTAAAATAAAATGTATGACGGCAAACAAAATCCCTGGATAAAATCAATTCTGGTTAAAATCAACCTGACTTAAATTGTATGTTTATATTAAAATAGTATAAAATCAACTCACTCCCGCTGTCTGTTCGCTTAGATCTTTTACTACGCAACGGATTTTAATGCAAGCAATACATAGAGTGATTCAAGAGAAAGTTATATAACTATAATAAATTCTGTATTATGAATGTACGGGTTATTCAGAAAAAACTCACATAAACCGAAGCGTAGCGAGGGCGGGTCACTAGTTTATTATAAAACTATAAAATATACTTATAAAAATGTCCTTTTTAATTCATCCTTTGACTTGATTGCAGGTTTTAACCTGCGCCTGGCAAGAAAAGGACTGCATTCAGTTATGGGATTATGGCTCCTGCAAATTAATAGAAACTATCGTTCCTGACGCCTTTGATTCAAAACTGTACTGTGGCAAAATGGTGCCCCAAACGAATCTGATTGTGTGCGGCGGGTCAGACGCTAATATAATACGTGTTGTGGACATTAGTCTGAAAACAGTAAGTTACCTCTGCTAAATAATACACTAGAAACAACTAGAAAGCATACAACATGTGTACATACAGTGCCCGGCCATAAATATTGCACATCGACCTTTGGTAAGAGATAATCTGTTAATTTCAGCTTCGTAGAGCGTTATCTCTATCGCACACTACTTTTATAATGTTAGTCGTGGTTCACATGCGATAGAGTGCAGTCGCGTATAGTCCAATATATATATAGAGTTGTTAAAACCCCAAATTTTAAATCACTTAAACTTGAACTATGGCATCTATAGGAAAAAAAGGGAAACTTTTACGAGGCCTATAACGCGAAATTATCTACAATGTTTATAAATATTTTGTAACCGAAGCCGACCTATTAAAAACAATGAGCATGATAATGTAAGAAATGTGTTGACGATTACACTGATAGACTAGTGATAAATACGGCTGATACTTAGTGACAGTGATATTAACCTCAAAAGAGCACGGAGTGACATGGGAGGATTTGAGAATTTAACGCATTTTTGCATATTATTATTATTCCTTAACCTAAAGACTAAAATAATTATATTACAATGCTTCTATTTTCTTAATATCTCCCGGTAAAGTTCGTGTTTCGTCAGTAGTCGGATTAATATTCATTTTAGTTGCATACCTAATTGTCCAACCTAAGAACCTCCTTTTTTGGAAGTCGGTTGAAGTGTTTTATTTTGTTTAATATTTGTATTAATTTCGTAGATGTACTATACATGTTGAAAAGGAGTAAATGATATTTAAGAAGTAGTTTTACAGCTCTATATAGTTCACGCGGGAATCAAAATAAAACAAAAACCAAGTACTTAGTCCTAAATTCTAATTCTAATAAACGATAAATCTAATAATTGGCGGACATGGATGGAGCATTCGTTTGTATTCGGAAATGCCATGATTGCCGATGTGCAATATTTACCGCCGGGGGCGCCGGGCGCTGTACGCTTCTCATGTATGCGAATGCTGTTCCGTACCTACTCAAATTAGAACTCATTATCATTACTTATAGTTTTGTTACGCTATGTCATGTCCGTCAGTGTCCATTTGTCAGGCAGTCAAGCTAGCTTTTAAGATTTAAGCTTAGGTACGTACAATTATTATTTTGGTAAAATTGCGCTATTATTTAGTACCCTGAGAAATAAATAAATATGCACATAACATAAATTTAAGTTTTGCTATTGTAATTTGAGTAAAAAAATATATGTTAGAGTCTACTAAGTCCAGGCGGTCTTTCAACCGGAGTTTTCCGGAGGTAGGGTCCTTTATATTTCTCAGTTAAGTATACTGATTTAACATTAACACTTGTCCTCAGACAGAATGTTCTATTCGCAAAAATCCGGGTGGGGTCTACGGATTCGACTTTGGAACAATACGCCGCAAAATGAAAAAGCAAGAAAAGACATTTAAAAGAATCAGTGAACTTGAGAACGTACCGCGCGTCGCCTTCGTCACCGGAAAAAGGCTACAGACTGTGGACTTTGGAGGAGCAGGCTCTTGAGGCATTGTGCAGTTCGCAACGTAGCGTCAAGAAAGTTCAATTTTGTATATGACTTCGCGAGAGCTGGCACGAATAGTGAATTACTCTAATATCGCCGATCGGCTCTATCGTTGTGCGTTTGCTGCCAAGTATATGTACCTACAAAGGCTGTTTTTTTTTTGTAGGTATTCATACATAAGCCTGCGTAGATCTAGTCTAGAATGATCCCTGTGACGTGACATATATTAGGTGTAAACAAGTGCTTTTTCTCCATACAGATGTGGTGAATAATCATAAATCACATCCGAGGGCCTAATTCGAAAATCAAAGTTAGGTTAGCTCCATTCCTTTCTCTCGATTTATTCTCGAATTACGAGTGACAGGGATGGAGGTAACGTAACTTCGTACTTAAAGTAGGACCTCAGATCGGAAACGTTCGTATTTACCTATCTTGCATTCTCGATAGTCTTATTGACAGGTAGGTACTGGCAGAAAGCTAAATGAGGGCGTTTTCACTCAAACGCGTACCCCATTCAGGACTCAAATTAAGAAACGCCACCTTGGTCAGTTTTGTGACGATGCCTTTACAAAGTTTAAGTTCCTTAATTTTAGCCCATAATTGGGGTACACGTTTTAGTGAACACGCCTACAAACAAGTTTTCGGACTAAATACGATGTGATTATTCACTCACCTGCCTGCACATTAAATAAAATGAGGGGGACAGGGGACATCGGATTTTTTTAGGTCTACATGTTTGCGTTTATCTCAAGAACTATTGCATAGATAGGGTTGCGGTTTTCCCAGTGCCAAACCGGGTTGAACCAATCTTACTTAATAAATGCTCTCACTAAATATATGTAGGAAAAACCTTTCAGTTTAAATATAATTGGCTTTACGGTTCCTTATGTTTGTGACATATCGATAACTCGTTTCCTTAGCGATTTAATTTATAAGTTTTTTTAGTCTGTTGGGCTGTTTAATCTTCCATTTGGCTTGCACTGATCAATGCTCAATTTTCATTGATTTTTTTTCAAACATGTGTATTTTTATTTTAGTTTTTGTCGTGATAACGTCTTATAAATCGTTGGACGCCGGCTGCACGCACGAAATAGTGTCACGTTCCGCCTGAGCCGAACGTGTAAGCGAGAGCGCGGAACAAGCGATAGTCCGTAAACCGACATTACAGACGAATTTTTTTTTTTAAATTGAAGCATGTTCTAAAGAGACGAACTCGTCTTTTTTACCATTCAGCATACTAAAGGTTAAGAGTTATTATCAGATATCAGCTCTGGAAGAACGGGTCGCAAATGTTCTTATTTATTATGAGCATACGCCGCGCTTATAAGTCGCGTCACAGGAATAAAAAATAAGCAAATAGGTCACTTAAATAAGTCCATGTTTTACTATTTCTGTGTTTGCTCATTCGATCTATTCGTGCAAACTCTTTTGGAACCTATCATAATTATGAGTTTTTATTATTAATTGGTGTATTTAAGTAAGAAAGGGATTTTGATTACAGAAACTTCACTTAAAAGTTGTACATCAGTTGTATTGAATTTATTTTCTTTTTAACATTTTTCTACGCACAAACAGCCGTTTAATACAATTTTACGTGATAGACAAATACACTGTGATTTCATTTTGTAAACAGTATATAAAACTCTACAAAGATAAAATATCGAGTTTGGCAAGAATTCATAATAAATAAAAAACATAAATACTTCTACATAGTATTATATACAGGATTTGAACATCTATTATTCGACCGATTCAAGTTGAGCCTCGTCAACGGGTGGGTCTTCCCGTGTTGTAATTGTTTTTTGTTTTGAGCTTTCGACATCACAGTTGATACCACCACATTCGAATAGTCCAGCGGCGCGATCGAGACCACGGTCGGCGCGATGGGCGGGCGGTCGGCGCCGCCGCGCACCGCGCCGCAGAACGAGTTGCGCAGGGACGCCGCGCCCTTGCTCGGCTCCGGCGCCGGGCGGGGTTTACTGGGCTCCGAGACCGACTCGCACCGCGATCTACTCGGCTGGTCGTACCTATCGACTAAAACTTTGACCGACACGTCCTCCCCTGCGGGCGGGGAGGTCGGGACTCTCTCCCTTCCCTCGGCTGTGGAAGCGCGGCTTCGAGACTTGGAGCGCTTCAAGGAGTCAGTCTCGGAGCGGGCTTCGAATTCCTTTTTAAGGTTGCTGACGAGGCCGGCTCCGGAGACTGCACAGAAGACCGCGGGGGCGACGGCGAGCGGCGCGGGCGCGGCGGCGCGCGGCAGGTCCCCGTACGAGGCTGCGGCGAGCCGGCGGCGCCGCAGCCCGGCGCGCAGCCACGTGTCGGCCGGCGCCGACGCCGCCAGTCTGCCGCTCCACGTGGACGCGCCGCGGTCGCGCGCGCGCTCCATCCGCGCCGCCGCGCTCGCGAGCTCCTTCAGTATGGCACACGTTTCGTTGAACTTGCGTTCGTTAGCGGAGAGGTCGCGCGGCGGGCGGTCGGGCGCGGCGACGGGCGCGGCGCGGCGCGGCTCGGAGAGCTCGCTGATGATGCCGAGGTCGGCGCCGGGCTTCGGCGCGGGCTGCGCGGGCGCCGGCGCGGGCTCGGCGCGCTCGGGCCGCGCGCGCGTGTCGTGCGAGCCCCACGACGAGTGGCGCGACAGGTCGGGCACCACGGCGCTGTCGAACGAGCTCCACGAGCTCTGCCGGCTCGGTGCCGGCGCCTCGTCCTCCGTCGGTCTTCTCTCGTCGCCGTCGGAGTTTCGTTCGACTAAATTAGAAAAAAGATCACTCATTTTCGTCTTTACGTCTATGATACCACTGTCACTTTTCACTATATTATCGTTTCCGCTCTCCTCGCCGCCTCTCTGCCAGGACTCCCCGGGGTCCCACGTGTGTATTTTGTCAGTGTCGCAGTCCGAGTGGGGCCGTTTGTGAGTCAAGTTCCGCAAAGGGGACACTGGCGGAGGTTTGACGGGCGGCTCGGTGGCGGGCGCGAGCAGGCAGGCGGGCGTGTCGGGCGGCAGGTCGACGCCGAAGTTGAGCCGGTGCAGGCGCCGCGCGGCCTCGCGACGGTCGCCGGCGGCGGTCTCGATCTCGTGCACGATGTGGCGCACGCAGGGCGCGCCCTCGCCCTTGAGCCGGATGATCTGGTTGGGCGACACGCTGTAGCTGCCGTCGCCGTAGGGCATGAGCATGTGACGCGTCTCGGCGGCGAGGTTCTCGAGCGAGAGCGAGGTGGGCGGCAGCAGCGCGGCGCCGAGACGCGCATCCGGCGACCAGGAGCGCGGCCGCCGCGCGCACGAACCCGTCAGCGCCAGCACCAGGGGCGTCGGCTCCGTCGCCTTATTCTCGCTCTTTGAATTGGATTTCGGCGCCTTCAGATTGGTCTCCGATTTCGATCTCTGCAGCTTCTCTTTATTTTTCATGGCGTCGAGTATTCCCTGGTATGTCTCGAGTTGGTTCAAAAAATTATTGTTCGGCTTTATACAACTCCTTTTCGCCTTGACGTGTTTGAGAGCTTTGTCAAAATTCCAATTGTACGCCTTCATGGCGTACGCGATCACCACGGAGGCCGATCTGCTGATTCCCATCTTGCAATGGACTAATACTTTTGAACCTTCATTTCTGGCTTTATTTATGTATCTGAATGTGTTGTCCCAGTGTTTAAGTAGGTCAGTCTTTTCGTCGTCATACACTCTAATATTTTGGTAATCGAACACACCAGGGAAGAAATTATCTATTTCTCGTGTAACATTTAATATGTGTCGGACTCTGAAAATAAATAAAATGAATATTTAAATGAATAATAAACCAAAAAGGGTTATGAAGGGAGACCTTCCTATATCACTTTCAATCTGTATCTATATTATTTTAACCCTCCACGTATGGGGCTCAGATGAATAGAGCATTTACGTAATTCGGTTTTCAAAACCTGCCCTCGAGGTTTAAAGAAGTAATGGAGCATTTGAGGAGTTAAATTGACCGATCGCATTAGCTCCAAAACTGAAATAGCTGGCGTAACCATGATGCCAGCTGCCATCCTTGAGTGAAAAATATTTTATTTTCATTTTTATTTTTTTCTCTACCATTTATTCTGTAAAGAAGTTTCGACAGGTCGACCGCCGACCAGCCCCCTATTTCACCATATTGATAATGACATGTGACAGGTGACATTTACATGGGATCCATTTGCAACGTTAAAAGATGGCGGATGTGTAATTTGTTTGTTTTTTTATTTAGGTGTTAAAAGTTCTTTTCTGTTAGGGATTTGCCCTTTTTATGTCTTTGTGTTGCACAGTGATAGAAGACTTGGACTTATTTCGTGTATCTGGCATCTTACTTCTCGTTTCAAGTGGACTCGCAGTGGTACAGAGGTTAAAACTATCTTGGCCTCTGTCCTACATATCACCGTACAACGTTGCCCCCAATCTTCCTAGAGAAGATTGGATTGTATTTTATTGTTATATTGATTTATATATTGATATTGATTATCATGGTGATTACGTTTGTTAGGCAATTGCAGAAAAAGAAAACAACATATAGGATAGAATTTCACTTTTTTTTAATGTTAGTGACTGATAAATAGCGGCCAATACCGAGAATTCAACGCTCTCATATAAATTTCCATATATAATTTGCTGACACAAAAAATATTTTAAGAACATAAAACATGATTCATAAGCTTTAATTAAAATTGAGAGGTAGATTTTTCATGTCCATTGGATGAAGACGAGAACAAAACTTTTGTTAATGAATATAGAACATACCCATTTCTCTGTAATTCTTCTAAGTTGCTCGCGTTCCATTCGGAGCCCAGATAGACGTGTTCGAATATCTCGGTGGGCGCGTCCATCTGCCCCAGGATGGTGAGCATCTCCTGGTCGATGAAGGACTTGTACTCAGCGAGGTCCATGTCTAGCTCGTCCTCCAGCCGGCCGCGGATCGCCTTGCTCGTCACCTCGTCCAGATCCACGCTCATCATAATCTCTTTCAGAGTGCAACGAATCACGCGCTCCGTTTCGTCTCTTTCGCGGGGCCTGAAAAGTATTTTTATTTTTAAATGTCAGCAACAACATTATCAGTATATTGGGTGTTTAATAATACGTAAAATAGATCAATCCTTTCCAAAATAAAAGAAATAAAAAGCTTAGGTGGTGGTTGTAGGTTATAGGTTATAGGTTATAGGTTGTGGCGGGCTCTTTTCCGCAACTCGACAAAAGAAATGAAAAGCTTAGGTGGTGGTGTAATAACCGGTTTAAATAATTATATCAATTAACTGTAATTTTGATTGATCTCTTTTCATGCAAGTAACACGTTTAATTAACACTTTGGCCGACGTCCGATCGGATTCGAGGCCAAGAAATGAGGTCTAGGCGTTTGCATGCATGATGATCTATTACATACGAACGACTCTGCAAAACACGCAATTGCTCTACACAGGAAGAGCGTAGCAGTTCTCTAAATAATTCTTACGTAACAATGCAAGCGTGAATTCTAAATTTATTTTACAAACGGATTTGTGGCACTTCCCAAGGTTCTGTTCTTCTGTTAAATAAATAAACTTGAAACTTGAACTTGCAAGCGGGCTTTCTTTGCAGTATATTGTTGCGTTTTGCTTTCAGGAAGTGGCCTAAACGGTTCAATGAAACGGATTAAGTATAAACGGTCTAGAAAGAAGGAAATTCGTTACATTACAGAAGTTAGTGTCTTCGATGATTCACCTTCTAACTTTAGCGAGATAGGTACCGTGGTCCGTGGTGGTAGGGGTCCTGTGGCTACCATGGGCCGAAATCACAGGTTTAGTGCCTGACCGCTCACGCGTATAGTGATCCAGCCACTTGACGCGGCTAATTTCACGGACCCTATTTTTTTAGATGATGGGGTAAGAACGCCCAAGTTTATGTAATGGACGTCTACTGGGTCTCTATTCTACGCGGTAAAACAATATTGCTTTTGACATGTTTATTTATTTTTATTATGTTATTGTGTCGTAAACGTTGTGATAGTTCTTTTTTACTTGACAGTAATGGCGGCCAAGTAAAAACAATACGATAATAGGTATGTTAAATCCTTATTGTTTTATCATGTAAAATAAAGGCCCTACAAAGCGGCATCGTGTCACGGGATGTCTACATCCATGAGCGGATCTAGGCAGCAGTGGCGAAGCGTCACGTAAATAAATAGACAAGCCGGAGCAAAAAAAGGTGTATGGCGTGTGTCGGTTTTACGTTTTGTTTGTATACCTACTCTATGCATAGGAATTTTTGGTAAAGCCGTAAATAATCGGCTTGTACGAACGCCTCGCGACTGCTAGGCAGTCCTATTTAAAGGAAAAGAGACCTTATGTGAGGTAGGGTGGGTTAGCGCTGTGTATATGTCGACGATAGTATCGAGTGAAAGGTCGACTCACTTGAGTCTAAGCGAGTCGGGCGAGGGCGGGCGGCGCGACTCGATGCAGTCCATGGCATTCCACTCGTTGAGGCAGGACCGGTCAGAGTCGACGCGCTGCTCGTAGTAGGCGCACCAGGCGTGCGACGCGCCGCCCGAGAAGTGGTTGAGCGCGCGCGCACGCCCGCTCGTGCGGTGGAGTGTTTGCAGCGCCGACCTGCACATTGTCACCCCACTACTAAACGTACATGCTCAAAATTCAAGTCAAAGCCGAACTTTAAGGTCTTTAGAAAAACTATTTTTTTTTAAATAGATGCTCAAAGAACGATTTTATTTTTCCATTCATTTACTCTTAATTGTTTAAATTGCACTGGGATTTTTATCAAACAAAGAATTAATTTTGAATAAAATTGTCTCTTTTAATTAGATATATTTTTGTTTAACTGCCATTTTTTCGTAAATGTATTAAAAAACGTCGTTTGATATATACGTGCGGAACCGTCCAGAGTCTTGAACCTCGCTTGGAACTTGTGTAAAATGGCATACTTTCCGCACTTGCATGAAAATGTATTACAGAAACGATATTGCATAAATAAATAACAAGGGGAGCCTGGACGTTAAAAAGGATGGTAAACCCTAAATTAAGAGAAAAGCTGGCAACAATCTAAGCAACATAATTTTTAAATTGGCATATTTCCTAACTAATAACAATAAAACAAAAAGCGAAAACCTAAAGGCAGCCCCGCGATACAAAAATCTTGAAATTATTGTATATTTTGGATAGGTCAGATTTAGGTTCCAAATTAAGAATGAGTTTTAATAATTATAAATCTTAATAAGTTTTAGCCTCATATTTAAACGAATAAAATATATCGTAAAATAACTGCTATAATTACAAAAAAACTAGAATCAACTAGAATCATATTTTGGTCTGCCTTTATGGTTGCTTAACTTTGTTGGCTGGACATTTGTGTCATTATTCTTTACCATTTAATTAGCGTTCATATTGTGATACTGATATGTAACGGAACCCTATGTGTAGGGTTCTGACTCGCACTCCCAGGGCTCTAATCTTTTTTTATTATTCCGATTTAAGCAGGGTAATGTTAACATATTTTGTAATAACGTACGGAAGATGCTAATTGACGCGCTACTACACGATAATGTTATAATTAATTGACACTAGTAGCCTCACCTAGCCTCTATGTAGTATGGACATGTCATTTTCCTTGTTATGAAATCAATACCAGGAACTTTAGCAAGAAACAAGGACCTAAGTCAAAGTTTCTGAATTTGATTTGCGGTTTGTATTATTAAGTTCCAAATGATCGTGATTCTTTGCTTGAATCTATAAAGCAATAAATGAATATGACCATGGACTATGACTATGAATTGTCAAATTATGAAGGTCGGTTATAAACGTTGGTATTTTTTTTCTTATAGTATTTACTTAACAAAAACTTTGTAGGTCTAATTATAATTAAGGATAGAGTAGAAATAGATTTCTAATATGACTTTTAATAGCTTCTCTACATCTTAATGATAAAATACGGTTATGAATGTGTTAGTTAAACCAATTTTGTTTTATTTACCTATAAAAATTATACACGCGATACAACTGCTTTACATGAGTCATTGTGGTGTTTACCATTGACAAATAGTAAAAATTAACTGACGAAGTGGAGATGTCGAGTTGAATAAGTTGATTATTAATTAATGGAAGACTTGTTTAAAACAGTAGACAATAACATTATTATATCAAAATATAATTTTCATCTTCGTATCTAGGAATTACGTGTTAGTAGCCACGTTTGAATAACTTCGTTATAAACATTCAGGTCAACGTTGATCGTGTACGTGCTATATTATATACATACAATTATTAACTAAACATGATTTGCTACGAGTCGTACTCACCACATGGCTTGCACAGATACGGGCTTGAATATGTGTTGTTGATTACACACACATACGCTGAACCCTCTGCGGACAATGAATCCTTAATTAGTTATTGTTCTATACTTAAAAGTACGCAGTAAGCTAAATGACTTCAAGTTAAAATGGGCAGTGTTTGGCAACACGGCACCGTATTTGAAAAACACCACTAAGTTTCTGCGTTCGTATCTGCTTATTTTTAAGAAAACAAGTTTGAAAGAAACTTTATTGTTGATTGAGTGTTTTGTATGTGTTTAACAGGAAGCAACATACGAATAGTGGTTACATATTGTGGACCGCGTGATAATTTGGTTAATTACATTTGTGTTATCTAATTATTACTTTCAAATAAATAAGGTGAGAATGAAAAATGTTAATAAATTAGTAAATACCCTACACACATCGCAACGCAAATATACAATTTGTCTTGTTTTAATCGCCTTTGAGGTGGACTGATGCTAATGTAACTGTAAATAATAACATAATAACGAATGAAGTGCAAAGCAAATAATGTACCTACATGAATCATATAGGATTCAGTTTTCGTTTTCTGGTTTGCGATGTCTTGAAATTCGCAGATTGTGAAAACTAAATCGCAAGTGTTTTATAATAGTTGAAATAACTATAATTTATTTATATATCGTTATGAATTTTAGTCTGTAATTTTGGGCCATGTTGCCCGAAACAAAATTATTCTATTTCATTTTAATCAATATTAGGTAATGTAGGGCCGTGAAGTCGCCAGTGCCGGGTTATCTGTCTGGGCAACATTTTACTTACCCATCGCCGTCCAGTTTAATGGACGTGTCAGCCAGGACCCGGAGAACCAAGCCAACAGTAGTGCGCTCGTTGCAGTCGATCCCCAGAAGCGCCGCCTCGTCGCCGTGGCACACCACAACCAGGTAGCGTCTGCGGCCCGCATGAGCGCTCTCCAGTTTCACCGCCTGCCAAAACAACCTTTGCTCATATTGAGGCTCAACCTAACTTATTCTATTAAAAACTGTTCCGTTACTGACTGGCTGGTAGACGGTTATTAAATATATTTATTACCCAAAATTTTAAAACGGCACGAGGCGGAGTAATATCAAGAACAATTTGCCCGAATAGGAAGACAGACACCGGTTAAGGGCGAGAGTCATCCCTTAGTATGGACGTGTAACATAATCAGCTTACTATATAATCTCGCAATGCTAGACACAGGCCGCCTCTCATGATGAGGAGTTCTGGGCTTGAGAGAGGAATGATGCCGCATCAGTAAACAATTGACTAAACGACGCAATGACGTCTATTTAATAAGTTAAAAAAAGCCTTCACAAAGCACTTCAAAGGATAAGCGGGATTCCGAAGTCGTAGACTTGATAATTCCGACCGTGAATTTTTACACATTAAGTAGTCATTGAGGAAACACGCAAGCTATTAACTAGGTCTGTAACCTCCTGTAACGCGGTCACTTGGGCAGTGCTCAAATAAGGCCGACCGCCTAGAAGGATAAATTAACTGTTAAATTTGAGCTACATCATTCATTTAGCACATCTCAATTACCTTCGACCTAACGATTTATACTCTGATCGGATGTTAACGGTTAAACACTACCGAGGGAGTTTCACCTGCAAGCGTTGGATATCCAAATCATTTAACACGAATATTTAAACATAATACTTACTTTACAAATATACATATGAGTGATGTAAAACTGGCGGAGGTATGCTTTTTTACTCATTAACTAACAATTAGAATGGTTTAATTAGGTAGGTTACCATTTTAAGCGTTTCCTCAGGGCGAAGCAGGTAGAACATGGCCTGCAGGTTGTGCTGGATGTCGGGCTGCGGCTGTGGTTGCGGCGCCGGTGCCTGCACCGCGCGCCGCCGCTCGCAGCCCGCAAGCACCAGCGCCGCACCCTTGTTCGCGAAGTAGCACTCATTGAGGCTGGAACACAAAAATACCACCGTTCCATGACATACTCAGGCTTGATATATGCAGCATCCACTATCACATGACTTCCCCTTTGGTCTACCTTTAAATTTCACCGAGAGCTTCTCGTTTCCATTGTCTAGGTAAGGTTAGACATGCAACCGTCTAAAGGAGGTCGCGGAGCGAGACCGCGAGGAGGTCGCCCTTGCAGCCCCTATCTCCAAGCCGGGAAAGGCGAGGCAGCACTACGCGCATCTGCTACCCCGCTGTAAATGGTGTACAAGCGCAATGGTCACGCGACCCTAACGGTTTTTAATGCCTTAAAGCTTGAGGTTAAATATGTTCTGACGAACGGCAAACGAACTAACTAGGTGATATATGGTAGAATGCAAAACCTCCCGAGGACCTCTTCAGAAGGTATCTACGGAGCCGAACTAATTCTGCACTCAAGTCGATATAGTCAGACACCGAAACCATTTTAAATATATACATACATCCTCCAAAATGAGTGTCGATATAACAAGAACAAACCGTGCCACTTGTCAAGTACCATAATTCTAGAATTGACGCAAAAAAAGTTGGGTGATATTTTATCTATAACTTAATACGAATTCTGCACTCTCTTAATTATATACGAGTATGATCATCGCTTAAAATTAAAGCACAATGGGAGTAAAAATATACGGCAACATTTTTTAACTATAATGAAACCGCGAAATGTATGAATGACGCCATTTTTAGTAAAGTTGCGGCAATCCGCGTTGAGACGGCGGCGGGCGGCAATCGGCGGCATTTAACCTCCCTTTCACCCGCCTCGACACCGCCGTTGGAGGCCCGACGCGCTGGCTGGCCCGCGGCGGGCTTGCCTCGACGCCTCCGGTCGTGTTGCAATTGTGACTCACGACTCGAGCTTCCCCACAATACCAGCTAAATGCAGTTGCATTATCACACTATACACTGCGCCAGGACGTATAAGGCAAACCTCGTGGTGGCGTTTCGCGTAAAATCTTAATAATTTCCAAGTCAATAATGCATGATCTTACGTCGGGTTTGTTTGTTAAAACGAAGTCAGTTTGGAATGTATTTTCAAAACCCGAACCAAGATATTCGGAGGAACATTTCTGCTATTCATATAGGAAGTAGAATAAATGATCTGTATCGAATATGTTTAGTTAAACATAGGTACCACGTGTTATTTGGGAAAGCGTAGATGCATGACGTTTAAGAAAAATAAGAATAGTGCCTTGCTAAACTAAAGTTAGCCAGACAAAATCGTTTATGATAGCAGCTCGAGATTTTGTGATATTTTTCAAATGTCTAGTTGCAATAAAGCGGCAAGGGCGGTTGGTTTCAAGGTTCATTATAAATAGCAGCGGCGTGTTGCCAAAGCATTGCGCGCCCTCATATAGCCCCGCGGGAGCGCGGCCGCGCTCCGCTTGTTTCATCGCTTTGCTTTACCCAATTCGGTGCGAGTTCCAGCACCGAACCACGCGGCCAAGGCGCACTCACGCCGCGGCGGCTTTCGCTTGCTTGCCTCATTAGTCCTTCTGAATGTGATAGTTATTTAAACTGAGGCTCGTCTTAGCAAAATTAAAACTCCAATTCATTATCACCTTGTAATTTTAGGGGGGTTACGTGACAAACCAGGAACTACTAACGGTGCAACATTTTAACAAATTGACAGAAAGTCCTTGTTTAATAGCGGATTAAGATTTTAAAGCACATTACACGCGATAGTTAAAGTACTATATGGACGAACGAATAACGAACGATTTTTTTTTAACTAGTTTTGTTAACGAGATAAATCCCAAAAAAATAAAAACCCGCATTCAAAAATGCAAGAAATAACTTCATTTAAAATGGTAATAAGTCAGTCAAATTGAAGTCGGCTTTTGGTTAAAAATATTGTGGGGCGTCAAAAAAAAGCGGAGGTGCCCCATTTATCGAGGTTTTTAAATGTTTGTTCTCCGATTATTCAAAGACTACTGGCCCGAAATGAAAAAATAATTTTCTGTTTTCATATTTTTATACCTTCTAGTTGGTCCCATTGTCAACACGTCAGGATCTGATGGGATCTTGGATATATCAAGAGAACTCTTCAAATATTATAGGCTCTGCATTTGCTCTAAGGAAGCACTATTTGGTGAAGTGGAATGGATGATGAAAACCACAAATGACCATCGGAACTCCTAAACGGTATCCATTTCAAGGGTGGCGATAGGTTATCTCGATTATGATGAGTTGAGCAACTATAACGGAGCACATTTAGGTTTAAATATTATGACTAAGCATTTTCCGTGACGGTCCTTGCGGCTTGAAATGTTCTATACTTTTTTATTAATTGAGAAGTGGAGCTACATAATAACATAATATTATAATGATCACTAAAAGGTATAAAATAAAATAAAAGTAAAAAAAACAAAAACCCGCCTTCAAAAACATTCATTTGAAATGTTAATAGGTCAGTCAAACTGAAGTTGGCGTCACACAATAATTTTAATCAAAAGCCGACTTCAAATTGACTGACCTATTACCATTTTAAATGAATTTATTATTACCTTTATTAAGGCAGGTATTTTTACAAAGTTAAAACAGCAACTGTCACCATTTAGTAAATAGACTCCCTTGCTTCATTCATTTGGTTTCAATTTAACTCTTCATAATGTTAGTACCTAAATATGGGAAACGGAAATATATATTTTTTGCTTGATATTATTAACGGCAATAGGTAGACGCTTGCAGAATATTAAGTTGTATATTCACTTTTAAAATAATTATTTAATTAAAATAAAATGAATATTTAAGGGGACCCCCCATACAATGCGAAGTGGGTCAAATTTAACTTTGCAAGATTTGGTTACAGACAGACACCGTGGTTAAAGACAGACGTCAGGATAAGTGAAACTAAATCACTCAAAAGTATAAAATAAAATAAATGTTATAAAAATCAAAAAACCGCGTTCAAAAACCCAAAAAAAAACTTCTTTTAAAATGGTACTGGGTACCTATAGCTCATCAAGTAATAGAAAGTCAGTTTCCAGCGAAAATAATTAATTGATTGTACACTATTATTACTCGATAAAAACCAAGCTTTAAATTAAGGATTAGACTTGTGTCGGTCAGGAATTAAGAACTAAAAGGAATGAATTCCCGTCACAAACCGAAAGGAACTAGTTCTTCTTTAACGATCTTAATCGGTCTTCGGTCCTATAGGTCAGTCAGTAGCAATTGTTGAACGTAGGTATGAACGAAACAGAGCGAACGAAGACCACACGGCACGGTGCTCGATGTGAACGGGACAAATAGTAGCGTGTCCTGCTCAGATCACACAATGGGCTTCGGAGCTAAAGGAGCTAAAGGAACTAAAAGACCGACCTATAGGTAATTCCTTTGACAGATTGATCAAGATCGGAGGGCTCCCTAGACCGAGCGGGCGCAACTCTCTTAACGATCGATCGTTATATTTAATAAACCCATACTTATTGTTAATAAAAAACGGGTGTTTAAAATAAAATTGTCAACTACTCGTTACATGATCCCGAATTCTGCTATCCTCCAACCAAGGGTATAGGTACCTACCTCGTAAGGCCTACCATACAACAAAATTATCAATGGAATATGAATCTATTGTGAATGAAACAAAATCGATTTTCTAATTTGATAATTAGTTATAAAGAAAGAAATTCCGCTTTACTTTTTTTTTGCACTATACCTTTATTCGAATGGCTGGACGCAGGCCTTTTAAAAGGACTTCGGGCCTTAGGAGGTTATTGGTACGCAAAGGTCAATTTTAACCGTATTAGGGTATTAGATGGCAGATTAGGGTGTGAACTAAATTGGATACAAAACATTAAACTAGGTATTCACGTTTTGATCTGGTTGGCGCGATCATGTACCTACGCGGCAAGCGGCACCATGCGCTGTGTAAACAAACAAACGAACATAACAATATGCCGAGTCTAACAGGAAATATTTAATTGATAGCTCAATTATATAAACGATGATATCTCTCTGCTGAGCTGCCGACCCCATTGATATATACGCAGATTTTCAAACGATGGTTTCCTTATATCGAAAAGCTCGTAAATATCATCTCATTGCATATCTTACAAGAGTACAGGGTCCCTATTCCCGACGGTAAAAATATATAGTCTATGACCTGTTATGGTATTGTTTTCACATCAGTCGCCATTGCTGTCAATTAAACATGAGCTATCAAAACGGTGACAATACGATAACAGCTCAAACACGATATGGTTTTTACCGTGTGAATAGAGGCCTAGTTTCAGTGCATCTAAGCACCAGCAATATATTGTTATTTGGAAGTTTGAATTCTAACCGAGTTCATTTTCGGACATGAATAAACTGCTCCCTTTCGAGTACGATACTGTGATTAAACATCAATTAGCGATACTGCTTGACGTCCATAGACGTCACCACCCGTGAAAGGGTTAAGACATTTAGACGTTTAAAGCAATTACAATTTGAGTCCCCAGAATGCGCCGCAACTATTCTACTTAAAGCGGCAGTCACACTGAGAACGTATCTATTTATATGAAAACATGGAGTGCACTTCTCGGAAAATCTATAAAATAAATTGCCATGTAAACACACCGGCGGCGAAAGGAAAGACCCGCTGGGTTGTTATAATCCAAGATACCCGTTGATATCCTTGGTCATGTGGGGTTTCCCAATTGGATAAATAAAAAATAATTAAATTGGGAAACCCCATATGACCAGATACAATAGTTTATCCTCTGAATCTTAACAATTTAGGATTCGGAACGCAACCACTTCTTATAAAAAATCTAACAATAGCAATCTGCAATAAGTATAAAGATTGACGTGTAATTATAAATTTAATACTGATCATTTCAGTAGTTACAAAGAATATCTTTAGTCAAGAAGAAGAATACATCTTGACTCAAGATATTTAAGATGCAATATAGGTCGAACGATATGACGTCTCCTGCTACTCTTTAAATCCTATATTGTAAATGTGAAAATAAAGAATCGTACATACATGAAACCTGAAAACATTACACTTCTTTTTTTGCAGTCGTGTGATAAGTTTGATTTGAACATTAAAGATCAAAAAATATATTTTAAGAGAACACAGTTTCCGAATGAAAAGCCTCACCAACATTTAACGCAGACAACGTTGCGATCGATCATAGCTATTTATAGGTATATTCAGTAGATTTATGTAGGTATGAATAAATAATAATATCAATCTATTATGAACAAAGCAAAACAAGCCAACGACACATCCTAAACCTAATAAGCGATTTGATAAATTATTTAAATTAGGAGACACAGCATCTCTGATAAGTACTTACAGATTTGAATTTTCTTCTGTTTACGAACATGTTATTAAATCCCCAAAATACTACACCACACATGTATCAAAAGTAACTACTTCAACCAGTAAATAAACAAAGAATAACAGAGTGCAGCCAATTAATACGTGTGACTGAAAACATCGTCGGATTGATTACCTGAATGCAACCATTTGGAAGTAAGACAGTTGCAATGCAATAAAGGTCACGAGTCACTGGTAAACTGTCAATGAACACAAAACACAGCTCTGGGGCAGGTTGACATAGTGTCGCGTTTAGCAGTGGGCGCGGGCGGTGCGCATCCCGCGCGGCTCGGTGCGTGCGCGACACGCCACTGCGCCCGCGCGCGACCTCATGCCTTCCCTTTACCGAGTCGAGTACAAACTGCCGCGTAAATATAGAAACTCGACGCAGATGCCACAGAACAGGAACACGCCGCACTCAGCAAAACGCCACGCTTGACGCGCCTCGGGGACTCGGTTAAATTATTGCCTTATGCGACTAAACACCACAATTCATTAAAAAAATATTAGTACGTAGCATTTTTCGATTACACAGAAGAGTAGGAAACCAAGATTAAACGTTCCTGTGTAAATATAATATAAAAAATCAGGCAATAAATAAAACAGGAATATACCTCTTATCTTGAAACATGTAAGTACATATCTATAGGCTGTCATCTCATAAGTAAACATAATAAGTAAAGTTACTAAATTTAATTCAGATTGCTCGCTAATCAGCTGCTAGGTTACTATTAGTTACTACTCATTTTATACAGTAAAATTCAATGTCTAATCTACATAACAATCACTTTAAGTCTGCCTGGTGTTTTCGCAACGAAATTAATCTTGAAATCTGCAGATTGGGAAGAGCTTCCCAAAGAAGGGGCAAAACCAACATTATGTTATTCTTGTATTATTCCCGATAATTATTTTACTAACATTAATGAGTAACTAATACATTTGGATTTTTAGGTCCATTCGTATGTGTAGGTAGGTACGTGAAATTGTCCAGTATGATATATGTACATATAATATTGTGTAAACAACCACAAGACACCGTAGTAAAATCATGATGAAAAACCGGAAAAGTGCAAGTCGGGCTGGTTCCGTGCAGATACAATAAAAATAATGACAAATCAGTTTAACTTTGTGCTAATGAAGCCCTTTCATACGATACCCCACATGACACGGTTAACCCAATCCAAAACAAAATGAAGATATAAAAAACGAAGCCATAAGGGCCGTTGTATCATCCGTACATAAACCAGAATTAAGTACACACAAAAACCGTCCGTGATTTTTTTTCTAACTGATGGTCAAAACCACATTGTCGTTTTTCAGATTATCGCGAACATACAGACAGACGGACGCGGCGGGGACGTTGTTTACAAATATGTCTTGATTATGGGCTTGTATGAAACACCATCTCCAATCAGAACGTATAATTTCGGAAATTTGAACTTTTCACTGAAAGCGAATGTTTCGGGATTTTAAGCCTTACCTATCATCTCCGTATAAAATGAGTATTACATGAAAAGTGGACAACCAAACAACAAACACGAAATTCAGGATTAAATAACCAGTAATTCAGAAAATACGACGGCGAATTGAAAAGATTCAAGCCTAACCTGTATAAATAAAGATTTGAGTTTTTATAACAATTTTATTTCTCTACATAGTCTCTAAACGATCTATATACTTTTGCCACCTTGCTTCTAACTTTACTATTCCTCGTAAAAAAAAATGAATCTTCAAGGTGATGGAAATATATCGAAATATTCAGTCACAGCTTATTGTACCTCAATATACGTCGAATTAAAAGTAGGTTCACACACATTAGAAAATTCGGGATAAGATGATAATCAGAGGGGGCCAAGTCCGGCGAATAGGCTAGATGCGGCAACAATTCAAACCCACAGTTATGTACTTGTGCGAGAGATTTCGCTGCAGTATGGACAGGAGCATTATTAGCAGGTGGTATATCATACCAGATCTATTCTTGTTAAATTTTTCACGCATACGTTGTAGAGGGTGCAATAGTAAACTGCATTTATGGTTTTACCCTTTTCGAAATCCATGGCGATAAAATGGCCTTGACTTTTTTAGGAGGTGGAGACCCTGACCTTTTCCATTGTTTGGATTTTCTTGTCCATAGTTATGAAACGACCAAGAAAATCTTGTGGGTCGCATTTTAACAATCCTGTGACACTGTATGGCGGGTGCGTTTATTTTTAGGTGAAAGCAGTCTAGGTACCTTGCAGAGACCTTACAAAATCCAAGATCCTTGATCATTATGTAATGTACTCGCTCATGGGAAACGCATTTTTCTCCGCTATCTCTACAACTTTCAACCGCCTGTCATTCATAACCATATCAAGTATTTTATTGTCATTTTCGTTTGTAAAAGCCGTTATTGGTCTACCACACCTAGGTTCATCTTCAACTGCTTCTCTGCCCCATATAAAATCTGCTACCCATCGTTTTACAGTGGAATATGATGGAACGGATTCTCCTAGTCATTTTTCTGTAAGTACTTTATAACGGAACGGTGCTCAATTTTGTCCATTCTAAAGGAAACCGCGAACCTCGTTTAGTAATTCGATTTAAAGTTTGCAGTTCAGACAGAAGAAAAACGCGATTGATTAAAAATATGTAAGTCACGTGCCAGTATTATTTTTTCTTTTTAATTTCATTATCAACCTCATGCTCAAATCTTTTCAACTCACCCTCGTACTTACTTACAATCGGACGACATTGTGCGAAGCTTACAAATAGGTTAAGTTTAAGCCTTCACCTTTAGAATAGGATAAAGGTCAAGTCAGGCTACAAACATTGATCTGTGAACCGCATCTCAGTCTTTGTAAGATGCTTGCCCTGATATAGAAAGCAACATGGGTGGGTTTCTAACAAAGATGCGTACCAGTTCTATTAACAACTAGCTGTTGCCCCCGAAACCGTCCGCATAAGTCGTTTATCGCTACTCTCGGTGAAGAATACCCTATGTCCTTGCTCGGGGTTCAAGCTATCTCCACAACAGATTTCGGTTCAGAGGTGTAGCAGTGAAAGCGTAACAAACCGACAGAATTACTTTCACCTTTATAATATTAGTATGGATATAAGTAGTAGTAAAAATATGATCGCATTGCCTATAATCCATACCATCCGTCAGAAGTCTAGACCACAATCATATTAAGAGGCAGACCACTTAACAGATGAGAAGGACGACCTCTAACTAACAGCTGGCCGATTCTGGAGAAGAGTAGCAAACGACAGACTACAATGGAAACGCCTGGAGGAGGCCTTTGTCAATAGACACTCTGAAGATGCGAGGGACATAATATTATGATTATTGTAATAATTACAAGAACTGTATCAAGCTTCAAATTAAAGACTATGTTTATTCATTTTTTATTTTTTTATTCAGGAGTTCAATATGTAGTTTAAAATTGTCTTTTACAGTCGGTCAGTGAGATGTGTAGGTAACCGAAAAATCACCTCTTTTTAGAGTTCCAAAGTCAAACTAGTTTCCCACCCTCATCTCGTCTTTCTTCCTATCCTGTCTGTATGTCACACTCACTTTTTCTCAGAAACTATCAAACACACAAAACTGGAATTTTGTGCACATATATTATGTAGATTTTTAAACCGCGCACTAAGAACAATGTTAATAAACGAATTGTTTTTTTTATGGCTTTGTTTATTGTCCTGTGACTAGGGGAGTGCCACAGGGTTCGATCCTTGGTCCCTTGCTCTTTATATTGTACAGCGCTGACATTATTCTCATTATTCATAAATTATTTACGCGGATGATTTGCAACTTTACTTCTCCAGCACACCGTCGGCCACGTTAGCCGCCGTGAACGCAATTAACGAAGACTTCGATCGTATTTCCTCTTGGTCGGAGAAAAACTGTTTAGTTCTTAATCCCAACAAGTCGAAATATGTGGTTTTTGGGTCAAAACATCAAATTCGTAATACCCTGAATGCCCTGACTACCAGTGATGTTGCCATCAGGGGCGAGCCAATAGAACAGGTGGTTGAGGCAAATAACCTCGGCCTTCTTATGGATGGCAATTTGCTATGTTGCTTCGAAAGCCACATACTTAGAGTAGTGAGCAACTGCTTCTATCGCCTTAAAGTTCTATATATTAGGTCGGGGCAAAAGTATTTTCGTATTTTGAATGTGTTATTAGTTATTAAACCTCTCTGGCTGTACTGAATGTAACTGGCTGGTTTTAATACCATTAAATGTTGACATTCTGAAGATGCAATAAAAAAAATTGTTTTCCAATAAATAAATAAATAAATAAATAAATAAATAAATAAAAAAATAAAAAAAATAGTTCCCGCCGTTTTTCAAGCAAGCAAAATGAACGTATGTTCGGAAGAAATTCGTTACATTTTAAAGTTTTATTACAAAAAAGGTAAAAATGCGAAGAACGCAGCGAATAAAATTTGTGCGGTTTACGGACCTAATGCGGTATCAATAAGATAAGCACAAATGTGGTTTAAGCGTTTCAAGTCTGAAAATTTTAGTGTGAAAGATGAGGTTCGCTCTGGACGCCCTGTCACAGATAAAATCAGTGCCATCTTTGAAAAAGTGGAGCAAGATCGACATATAAGTAGCTACGACATTGCTGAAGAACTGGATGTTGATCATAAAACAGTTTTACGTCATTTACAAAAGTCTGGATACAAGAAAAAACTTGACATTTGGGTACCACATGATTTCACTGAGAGAAACCTAATGCAGCGTGTTTCCATTTGTGATTCTTTGTTGAAACGTAACAATTCCGAACCATTTCTTAAACGGTTGATTACGGGTGATGAAAAATGGGTCACTTAAGATACGAATGTGCGAAAAAGATCGTGGTCGAAGCACGGACAAGCCCCACAGACCGTGGCAAAGCCCTGCCTGACTCGGAACAAAGTGATGCTGTGTGTATGGTTGGATTGGAAAGGAATCGTCCACTATGAACTTTTGCCACCGGGTAAAACTATCGGTTCTGACCTCTACTGTCACCAACTGATGAGGTTAAAAGGAGCCCTTGTGAAAAACCGGCCGGAGCTGGTGAACAGGAAGGGCGTAGTGTCCCATCATGATAACGCCAGACCGCACTCATCTATAACCACGCAGCAAAAATTGAGAGCTTGGCTGGGATGTGTTGATGCATCCTCCGTATAGCCCTGACCTTGCTCCATCAGATTTCCACCTGTTTCGGTCACTTCAGAACTCTTTAGGAAGCATAAAGCTAACCTCAAAAGAAAACTGTGAAAACTACCTGTCAGACTTTTTTAGTAAAAAATCTCAAAATTTCTACAGCAATGGGATCATTGCACTACCCACAAGATGGCAACAAGTCATCAATCAAAACGGCACATAGGTACATATTATAAATAAATAAAAAATGTATGAAAAATACGAAAATACTTTTGCCCCGACCTATTAATATACGTGATTACCTAAATGTCGATTTGTGTGTAGACCTTTGTGAATCGCTTATATTATCTAGATTAAACTATTGTGATGTAGTCTATGATGGCTGCATTGTTGGTAGATCTAAGAGGTTGATACAACGTGTGCAAAACGCATGCGCACGTTTTAGTTTCCGCGTCCCTCCCCGCTCCCATATCACTCCGTACTTGAGCGCTGCAAACCTGTTGAACATGCCTGCACCTCGCCACTCTGCTGTTTGGTGTTGTCCGTAGCGAGACTCCATCTTACCCTTTTTAACAGAATTAAATGGTCGAGAAGCGCGCATAGGTATACCTATGCACGATAGAAATTGCCTTATAAGGCAATTTCTATCGTGCCAATACACCGGACTGCGGCTTTCACAGGTAGTTTCAGGTTTGCGGCGTCGAAGTGCTGGAATGATCTCCCTCCTCCTATCCAAGGAGTGTCTAACAGGTACACGTTTAGGCGCAAGCTTAAGGGCTATTTGTTGACACTCCAGAAATCCTAGCCCCCATCCAGCACCACACATTAATATTTCAACCTGTTGCTTTTAAAATTACCATTTAATTCATTTTTAGTTTTATCAAGGCAAGGCAAGTATATCGGTATTTATGTATGCGTTTTTTTTTCTGCTTATTTTTCCGCTATAAGTATTATGTAAGTAGTTTACACGTATAGTACCTATAGTTGTTTGTACAGCGTTCCGTGAGTCACTGCCGGTACTGGCTGAAAATCAGCGCTGTAGGTGTATGACACCTCGGCATTTTGCTGAGCCAGTGTCCGTTTCACCGCCGCGAGGACACACTGCGTGCTATGTCTTTACCTTCACTGTGTTTTCTTTAATCATTTGTGTAATGTGTGTCTTATGTTTGGTGAATAAATGTATTTCTTCTATTTCTTCTTCTTCTTCATGTACCGTCACGGAAGTTAATTTGCTACCCAATTGAAAGAAAATCTGCTTGAAAATGTCATTGTCAATTTAGATGCCAAGTCATTTGTAATTGATAGGAAACTCAACCTTATTTCTGTAGAATGTCAGATTAACTTTGGAACTAAGGTGAGTGGCAAATTTAATTCCTTGACTGTACATGTAAAGCAAGGGTAAAAATATTTTTCTTACTTTAAAACATTGTGTGGGATAGCTATTTAAAAACCATTGTGTATGTCAATTTTTGTCAATGGTGTCGGGACTCTAACACTGAGCATGGTCTTGATTGCTCTTGCCTGGTCTTTTCTAAATTAGCCCCCTGCTAACTAAGTAGATTTAATATTAAGCTGTATTGTATATATATATATATATATATTACACTGTAATATATATTGCTGTTAACACTTGCAAGCTAGAGGTGCATTGTTAACAATTTTCTGGTTTTTATATCTCCAAACTTGTAAATTTTACTGCCTGAATCTTTTTGGTGGCATATAAAAGACTCAGGTCCAAGATGCCCACAAGCAAAATTGTAGCCAAGTCTTTTAAACCCACTAGTTTCAGAATAAACGAATTATGACAATAAACTAGATACTAGATTGTAAAAGCCAATATTATTTGATGCTAATGTTGATATAAACATTATAACAGTATTGCATTTAAATCAGTAAATTAGTATACACCAAAACAATGCTTTCAAAAAACTGTTATTACCTACCTCTTGCTGATACAGCTTCCGACATCGTCTTCAGGGCTTTCGTTTGATTTGGTTGCCTCATCCTGAAACAAGTAGTAATAAGCATAGTTACATCAGCATAACATGCTTGGCAATTTTCATTCAAATATTGTCAACAAAGCCTACATCATGGGTACCAAAACAAAGATTTGATGGGCCCTCTACACTATCGGCGAGTACAGACGATTACGGGCGAACATAATAGTGTAGAGGGCAAACTCGGCTGTATTCGCCGATCATCGTCTATGATCGCCGATGATCGCCATGCGACCCGTGACTTGTTTGTTTTTCGGGCACGCATAAAATGGAATCGCCGAGTTGTTCGTGCAGCTGCCCACACTATCGCCGATCATTGATTCCTTGTTGGCCACAGGAAAGACGTCAATCGCCTCTTCTAATTCCGTTTGTAAAAGCATTAGGTAGTTTCCACCGTTCAGACGTGATGGCAAAATGACGGGACCGATGACATGCCCGTCATAAATGCCAGCCCACACATTCAGCCGCTACTAGTGTTAGAATCTGCCCTGCCGTGAAGCGTGTGGATTCTCGATAGCCCAAACGTGATCGTTGTGCACATTTGAAAGTGCTGACCTCGTGAATGTTGCCTCGTCTGTCTAAAGAACATAGTTTACGTAATTACGGTTCTCCCCTAACTGCCTGAGGTACAGCTTGCAGAAATTCCTCCTGGGTGCAAGATCAGAGGGTATCAGTTCCTGTGTACGGCGACAAGGGTGACTATTGTCATCACGCTGAATTCGCCAAACTGCAACATGGTTAACACCGAATCTTGCTCTGGCTCGTCTTGGTTGGCTCTTCTTCAAAATGTTCTTACACTAATTTAACCTGCCTGGCGTCAACTGTGCTTGGACGTGCACTTCCAATAGAACAATGAAAGGAGCCTATGGAATGGAGGCATTTTGACATATTGAGAAAACACTGGTACAAACATAGCCGTCGTTGTTCAGCGGGAGGGTCGTCCATCGATACAGTTCGCAAGCAACAATTTAAATTGCTATCTTCATGGCCTATGCATAAAATCATATCGTAATATTCCGAGTTAGAAAACATCTTCATTTTGAAGCCAGTGTTTAAGCATAATGACATCCTAGTATTGAGATAGCAAACCTTTATGGATGAAAACACAAAAGTTGGCAATGATTAAAATAGGTAGATTGGCCTCTCTGTTAAATAATCTATGCTAACTCAGGTCCCCTGACATGACAGCTTACTAGGGTTGACAATATTTTTGGCTTTGATAATTTATTATATTTTGTATGGGGTATTTTATACCACATTGTATAGTTATTGTAACGGGTTGGCTTAAAGTAATGAGAATTTTTATTTTCAAAATATACATAATGAACTCAACTGCTACAGATAAAAGGAGTTTAAAATGATAAATTTAATCGTATTTAATGTTATAAGTCAATATTACAATATAGGAAAAGGCCCTGCATCTTCGATCTTCCTTTTTACTGTTCGCATCATGCTTTGGACGACATTCAAGTCTATTTTTTTTAATTGACTTTGTATCCGTCGTTTCAATTGTTGCGATGATTTTGCTTCCCAGCCATCACTGTACACGTACCTACTTAAAATTGCCCAGAAATCTTCGATTGGTCTAGCTTTAGGGACGTTGGGAGGATTGGCGTCCTTTGGTACGAAATGTACTCCACGGCCTTTCATCCAGTTTTGTGTGGTCGTAGCGTAGTGAGAGCTAGCTAAGTCAGGCCAAAAGATGTATTTACCATCAGAATGGTATTTATTAACAAATTGCCGAACGATGGGCAAGCACTCACGTTGATACACTTCAGCGTTTATAGCTGGACCCGTCGAGTCTCTGATCACAGCCCTCGAAATCCCCTTTTCCGAAATCACGACCCAAACGAGGATCTTTTTCTCAAACTTAAGTTTGTATTTAAACTTTACATCTTCTGGAACGCACTTTTTATTGGCTGTGTAATAACCGTCGTTCCCAGGCGTGTTATCATTCGTGAATGTAAAGTATTTTTCGTCATCCATAACTATTGAAGGGTTTTCACTCAAGTACTTTCGACGCAAGTCTGCATTTTTTTGGGATTTCCTGGAGTTGCTTTTCAGTGTACTTTGGAGCTTTCTCTCTCTTGAAATATTCGATGTTGTGTTTTTTCAAAATATTCCTGACGCACCCACGGGAAACCTTATATTTCACGGCTAATTTGTTTTGCAACACACCAACCTTATTTTGTGCAAATTTTGCCACTTTTTTCTGATTGGGTGTATTTAGGATAGGAGGTCTACCCTTTTTTGGTAAGTCTTTAGTACCAATACCAAGTTCCCATCGTTTGATCAAGCGGTAAATAGTTGAAGTGGGAATTTTTTCACTTTTGAAGTGAGCGATTACGTCTGATTTTTTCCGTAGTCCAAGCAGGTGATAGACACGTTCACGAAGAACTTCCCTTGCAGACATTTTTTACGTAATATGATATATTTTTTAAGGATATTTAGAACTACAGACGTTTTTGACAGATATTGGAGCAATTGTTTTTTTATTAAGCTTTTTTTTCTGGCTGCCAGTCTTATTTGAATACATTCTCATTACTTTAAGCCAACCCGTTATCAACATACTTCGTTTTATTATGATTAATGCTCTAGAACCACCATCGTCCATCCGTTCCTTAATTTAAATAAATAATAAAGCAGTAACACAATCCAAATCCATTTTGTACGCTTGCCGTTTGAAAACGACTACGGGCAATAGTGTAGATGCATGCACGATCGCATCAATGATTATCACCGATAGTGTATAGGAGCTATGACACTTACAATAAAATCAAGAAGGATGCCACACAATAGTACATAATCAACTGACCGTTGACCAGCTAGTTTACTAGAACTATAATCCTGTCAATGTAATATGATACAATTACATTGTCAGAAATAGTTCAGAAAAAAAAAAAACACAGGAATCTGTCAGTCTAATGGTTGTTACAACCGCTATATTGATTTATATTTATATATACTTGACACTGCCGAAATCACTTTATTGTGGAAACGCAATATACCCATGGTAGTAGTTGTTGAAGACGCCACAGGGCAAATAAAAAAACAAAAAATGGAAGTGCTTTTTATCAAAAAACGCAATGTTAAATAGAGATTACTACCTTAAAATGGACATGAAGACAAAGATTAAGTGTATAAATAAATAATATGACTATACTCAACCTTCAATAGTATGCGAATATGGATTTATAATGGTAAATTGATTTCTTTATAAGAGTGATGAACTAAATAGGAAGACTTTATTGTGATGGTCACATTGTTGTTCCCTGGACATTTTTCATTTCCATGAACTTAAACCATAACAACACCAATTGCTCTGATTGCAAATATGGTCAACAGTGCTAATACATTATAGGTAAAATAGTGATTCAAAATATCACTTTAGTAAATATCCAGGTAGGTACTATCAGCAACACAGTTCACTGATCATTTGGGAATCTTATCACCTAACAATAAGGCTCACTACTGGTCAGTTAACAGTGATGCTGTAAGTACTTTTAACTAGGTATACTTTTACAGAATACTCTAGTCACTAAATTAAGTAAAACTATACATATATATATAACTGTTCAAAATATCACTAAACAAACTAGATTATAGATGTTGCCTATAAGGTTTATTTTGCGTTAAAACCATCATAGATCAAGGACGAAGGAAAGCTTCAGTTAATCAAACCGTCAATGTAACAGACTGCACTTATCAATATCTTATAGGTTACTAAATTACATATTGGGTAGAAACAATTTATCACGTACTGCTGCTCTACTCTTTGTTACTCACCGTTTTCCTTGGTGTTTGTACACTCGAAGAACGTCGAATCGTAACTAGTGCCATACCACATTAGTGCAAACGAATCATTATCAAAGTAACACAATCATGAGCATAAAAGGTAAATTACTCCTCATAATGTTAGTATCCTCACTTGAACCACTAAATACTAAAATAATCGTACATGTTTCACATTCTGGACAAACACTTCCCCTAGTTATACGGCAGTAAGTAATGATTTTGTTCAGCTAAAAATGCCATTCTGTTCTATTGTCTGAGGCTGAGCAAGGAGTAATTGAACGATACGATACGATGTTAAAAATAAGAACTAACTTCCTTCTGCCGTTCTTTCTGCAATATCCGTGATACAGACAGACAGGCACAGCCACAGATTATAAAGAATGTCTAGATTAGTTAGAGGTAGACAGCAATACAAAGAAGGCACTTTTCATGTTTACCTTACCGCAAACATGTTCACTACCGCCACTGACAAAAAAGAGTAGAAAACATGAGCGCGCTGTCAGAATTGAAATTGGCAACATGACCCATTTTTTACCCAAAAACTCCTAAAAGAAAGGAAAACTACTATATACCTTATATTATAAATATTATAATACCATATATTTGTGAAAAGGTGACTTCAGTACCTTTAGACTTTATTTTTTATTTACAGTAAGTATACAATTTAAATTCAAACTGTTTATTGGCCATCATAAAGTTCATAAAACATACACCCATCATCCGTACATTTATGAACTCTGCAAGGGCACTGCAAAAGGGTATCATAAGTATCTAGGAACATAAAACTAGATATAAATTAAAATTATTAAATCAAACATTAAGTATTAAACTTACTTATAATGTTTATAGTAAAAATAATATAATAATGACAATAATAGGTATCTAATAAATGATAATAGTTCTCAATATTTATTAACAATTAGAATTCTACCTATTATGTATGTGTCATATTTCAAAATAAATGCGCGTGAATGTAGTGAATGCGCCCATTACACAAGCGATTTTTATGACGATTGACGTATTTGTAATCTGTCCGTGTGAATGACAGTTGCATTGCGTTGCGTTGCAATGCAAAAGTAAATATAGCTTGCTGTGGTCTTGGCTTGGGTACAAAGCTTGTGCAATCAAACTTTAGTTTGTTATTTAATAGAAAAGTAACTTATGAAATAAAATTCAATAATTAGGGTTTTCTGTAGCGTCCAGGATTGTTATGACATCATTACAACTTTACAAATATTTATTACGTCAGTGCGAGAGATTACCGCCAGACGCCTGTAAATATTACAAATTTTCTATCAAACAGGTATTTGTTTTGTTATATTATATTAAATCACGAGAGTGCATTGCATGAATCTTTTTGGTAATTGATATTTGGTTTTTTTTTAATTCATCCGCTGTCATTAATCATTGGACACTCATCAAAAAATAGCGAATTAACTTAAAAAACATACTTATTTATAAAATATTTCAGAGTTTTAAACAACATAAAATTGAACCGGACCCAAACAGAGTTAAGGAAATGATAGCTAAAAGTATTGAGGATGCCAAATGGATTATAAATAAAGTAAGTTATTAATTATTTTGTTAGCTAGTATATTACTTACCTATAAGTAAGTCGTAAGATTTTTATTATATACTTTCATTCTTTGTTTCAGTATACTCAAAAATAATGGATGTTCAGAAGCCATGCTTTTATAAGATTGATAAGTCATTTAACTTTGTTTTTGATAAAAGGATATACTAAATATGAGTGAATTTGGTGAGAAGATTGAAGACTATGAAATATTTGAACATCTAGGTAAAGGAGGATTTGCTCATGTATATCGAGCAAAATGTCGCAAAACAAATATATTTGTTGCTATCAAAATGATAGACAAAGCATCCATGGCAAATGCTGGCATGATTGGGAGAGTGAGGCAGGAGGTCACCATACACTCTCGCTTAAAGCATCCAGCTATTTTAGAATTGTTCACTTTCTTTGAAGATATACATTATGTTTATTTAGTCTTAGAATTAGCTCATAATGGTGAATTGGCGCGACACTTTAAGCTAGGTACGTGCACCCTTTCTGAAACAGCTGCTGCTGATATATTTAGACAGGTCTTAAGTGGAGTTGTGTATTTGCATTCCCATAACATAATACATCGGGATTTGTCATTAAATAACTTGCTTGTAACAAGAGACCAAATTGTGAAGATTGCTGATTTTGGATTAGCAACGCAACTGAATGGACCAGATGAAAAACATGTAACCATGTGTGGAACACCTAATTACATTTCTCCAGAGGTGGCTTCCAGAGAGCTGCATGGGTTACCAGCTGATGTATGGGGCCTAGGATGCTTATTATACACTTTATTAGTGGGCAGTCCACCATTTCACACACAGCATGTTAAAACTACACTAAACAGAGTTATTCAAGCTGATTACAAGATACCAACAGTACTATCTATACAAGCTCAGGATATTTTACAAAAACTGTTATGCAAAGATCCAACAAAAAGAATAACACTCAAACAGATAATTGACCATCCTTTTGTGAAATGTATGGTCACTGCACCTTGTGTCGGTAGACAAGAACTGTCAAGAGACTCTGGCTTTACCACTACCCTGCATAGTACTCAACATAGTAGTAAACTAATAAGAAATGAAGATAAAACAGGATCAGACTATGCCATTAGCCCAGATTATAATGTGCCTGTGTTAGTCAATAGAGAAGTTCGACCACCCTCAGGGAATGTACTTGCAGGTATGCAAAATAATTTATCAGCTCATAGCATTGGTTATAAGTTCAAGATTTGTGGTGGAAAGGAAAATTTACCTACTGATAACCTGGATATTAGAAATCAAAATCTGCCTAGCAATGACTATACACAAAATATTGGTATTGCCTCAATTACTAGTAGTACATCTTTTTTAGACAATATCAGAAAAAATGATTGCAAAAAGTTCCAAGATGGGACAAAATTTCAAACTGATGAAAATATTGAAAACACACCTAAAGTATGCAAAGTTAATTCCAATGTTTTAAGTGTGCCTCCACTATGTGCTGACAGATTGCCTGCAATATCACATAAGACTCGAAATGCTATATTGAAAATTGAAGCTACTGGTGTGATAGTCGAATTTATCAAAAGGAAAGGTAAAGATAGAGAAGAAAAAGTTGTTGAAATTTGTAAAATATCCAAAGATGGAATGAAGATCATAATTTATACAGTTGATAATAATAAGGATAAGCCTAAAGTTTTCAATGTTGAACATGAACCTAAGCCTGATGAAGTGTTTTCATATCACAATTTACCTCAAAAACATTGGAAGAAATATCTGTATGCTTCCCGCTTTGTTGATCTTGTTAAAGCAAAAACGCCTAAAATAACACTGTATTCAACATTAGCCAAATGTCAGCTGATGGAGAATGGTACTGATTTGGAGATATTTTTTTATAGTGGGGAAAAAATAACTTATAACTCAGTTGAAGGGCTTAAGGTAATAGACAAAAATTTGAAAACTCATCACAACATTTGTGGAACTCTTGAATTGAAGCATTTAACTGATCATTTTGAGGATTGTTCGAATAGAATGAAAAGGATTCAAAATGCATTATCTTGTATTTCTGATGAATGTTTTCCTTTGATAATTGGCAAAAGACCAATACAATATGCTACAAATGAAGCATCACCTTGCCAGGGTTCTGTCAATGCAAATTATAGTACTCCAATTTGGAACCTGGGCTCCTTCCACCGCACGGCAACCAGTTCTGCTCAAGCTCCCAGTGATTATATCACAAAATAATGGGTTAAGAAATCAGGAGCATGAATTTTGATATCTAATAAAAAGAAAAACTGCTGACTAATTTTATTTTGGCAAATATTTTATAGATATGTGATGACCAAAGTTAAAGTGCATCCAAAGAGGAGCAGCTGGCCATACATAAAATATAGGTGCAGCAGCTGACTGAGTTGCCTACCTAGGCTTATATTTTTAATAACTTGACACTTTTATTTTTTAAATTATATTTTATACAGGTAAGTCTGTCAGTTCGCCATGTTGCATATTAAAGTAAAACTAAACATGATACACAAGTGGCAGTCTTTGTTTTTAAACAACTTCATTTAGATAAGGGCCTCAACAAGATTGTGTAGTGATAATATAATGTATTATATTATTTTTCGTATTTAAGTTTACCACATGCAAACCACCTTTGTTAAAATATTAATTAATATGACAAATATAGTGACTATATTTAGATTGTATAATTTTTTTTATTGCTCTCTTCTTTTCGATAAAAGTTGGTACAGCGTGATAGCTTTTAAAACCGCCTTCGGATTTCTACCTCCACTCGCTATGCGTTTCTAATCGACTTAACCCAAACATGACTGCGTTTATCGCGTTACAAATGTTACAAAGTTCGGATAAAGCATGGACGGATGCTTTATCCACATTTGACACGCGATATAGACGCAGCCATACTCAGTGTTGCCAGGTCTAATCTGAAAAAGTCAGAAGACGTAATGCCAGAAAAACAGGAGATTGAGAGAAAAAATCTGTAGATTTTTACAAGTCGAATATCTTACCTTTAATCAAGTTTCTTGACTTCAAATATAAATTAATCAGTTTATGTATGAACATGATTTTTGTCTTAGATGAATATTTTGTTTTCATGTAAAAAAAAGCATACATCAGATATACACAGGGGCTCTACTTTAAAATCCGTAATTTGAACTTCGTCTATTGCTATCCCTTTTGCTCTCTAAGCGTTAATAGTTCGCAAGAAAGCGACTGGGCGATTCGAAGTTCGAATTACAGGTTTCAAAGTAGTAGGCCAGATTCCAACTCGAGCTTCGAAAAGTTATCGGAAGTTTGGTTTGAAGATGTTAGTTTTGTTTTGATTAACGCTTCACACCTGATGACACGTGACAGACAGTGCGACAGTCCTATTAATTAAATTGAATTGACGCTATTGGTCTATTTGATCACAGACACCTCGACCAATTCAACGAAAAAAGAAACGTTTCAGTTTGCATCCGAGTTAAAAAGGTCGAATAAAATGTTTAAAAGGAGGAATATTCCAAAAAATCAGGGGATTCTCTATAAAAATCTGTATATCTGTAGACCTACCCTGAAATCTGTAAATCTCCTGATAAATCAGGAGACCTGGCAACACTGGCCATACTAGGCCCACCATGGGCTTCTATTACGGTCACTTTTATAGCGGTGGATAAAGCATCCATCACTCTGGCACTTGCATACCGGTGAGAAAGTTTATGCACATCCATAAACACGACCATAACAGACCCGGTAAAGGTTGTCGCGAACGTAACCGCTCGGCAAAGCCTAAGATCAAAGTGAAACATTGTAAAGTGAGCTTTGACTTGTGTTAGCACGATATAATTTTAGAACTTAAAGTGCAAACAAAAAACGCGCGCGCCTCGCGTCAGCATCTGAAACTCATTTTGCTAGAAAGAGAGTTCCGCTTGTAATTTGTAGCTTTGTGAAACGGGCCACTGATCACAGCGCGACAGCAAATCGGTACTCGGCCAAAAGAGTAGGGTGGGCGAGTAGGTGTTTACACACATTTCGGTTTTACTGGCGTACTGCTACTGGTGCTCTACTTTGAAATCCTATCCTAAATTTGAACAACGTCTATTGCTATCCCTTTTGCTCTCGACACGTCACTAATTCGCAAGAAAGTGACGGAGCTATCCGAAGTTCGTATTACGGATTTTTTAGTAGAGCCCCTGGTTTAGTTTCGAAGTGATATTCGTAAACAGTTGTATCTATGCGTCAATATGGATCGAAGAAAAAATAATTGAGGCAAGATTTACATCTACCGGCCAGTGGCCAACGAGTCAGCGCGGGGTAGCATGCCTTTATCACACGTGCCGAGCGAACGGGCGAGACAGTAAAATGTTTCTCGGCAGAGACAGTGATCTAAGCGAGTAAAACCGCGTCTGCTGCGCCGTGTTCTCGATGTTTTTAAACATCTAGAACATGTTTTTCGACCAGAAAAGAGGCGTGGACAAAATGTTTTTTGTTTAAAAACATAGAAACAGGTTTTCCGTCACGGATGGAAAACATTCCCCGCGTTTGTCTGCGGGGTCGCGGTCTTTTGCCTGACTTTTGAGTTTGAGTGAAGAACTGTCAAATAGAGCATTAATTATTTAATATAAAATTATTTGCAATGGAGTGGAATAAAGAAAGGACCAAAGAGAATATAATCACTACGTTTTAGAAAGGACGCTGTATTATATTTAATTGGTAAAGGAGCAGCCCATAATTTGACAATTTGTACGGGATGACAGCTGTCAAAAGAAAAGTGAAATGTTAATTCAAACAATACATTGTTCACTCCAAAGTCGCAATGGACGTGCAGTTGTACCTAAACATGTTTGGAACCAATTTTGCTAACATGTTTTGTTAGTTTTTTCTCACATGTTTTGAAATTAGTACAGTCACTTCAGTTCTATTTAGAGATTCGGACACGATGGATCGTAAAAACGGGTGCGACGTGACGGCCGAGTGCCGAGAAAGTGTACGTTAGACACCGTTAGACCTGCCGAGTGAGCGAGCGAGACAGTGCGGGGTCGGGGGAGGGTGGACACTCAGCCTAGTAGATAGAACGAGAGCCGAGCTACTGTCTCGGCTTCGCTCGCCCGAGCGCTTGGCCGAGTACGCGGCGCTATGTTTATACACACCGAGTACTCGGCCGAGAGCATTGTATTGTATCGCCCGTTTGCTCGGTACGGGTGATCGGTAGTAGTATAGAAATAATTTACTTTTGTGGAAGCGTATCACAAAAAAATAAGGTATGTCATGACAACTACAAAATTGTCAAATTGTAGATTTGTATGTATGTATGTATGTAAACTCTTTATTGTACAAAAATATAAATACAAATAAAATAAAAAAACAAAATACAAATAAATAAACAAATAAAAATATAATTATTATTTTTATTTGTATATATGGAAGAGACGCACAATGGTAAGTATACAAAGTAATTTTTTTTAATCGGTTTCAAACGTTCGTTCAATATAATGTAATGTAATTACGAGGGTTGGAATAATTGTAAAAAGGTAATGACACACGTTTGGTGAATTGTCAACCTGTAGCTACAATTCTACAAATATGTACAATTATTTCTACAACTTACTGTTGCATGATACAATTGTCACCTACAAATTTGTAAGTTTTCCGGAAAAGAGTTGTGCGATATGTAAAGTTTTGTGATACAACAAATTGTAGGTTTTTTATACAATTTACATACTTGTAGAAATTTTCCAGTACAAATATGTAATTTGTATATTTTGTGGTACGCACACTTGTTATATGACAAATTTGTAACGTGACAATTGTAGAATTGTAATCGTAAGTTTTGTGGGATAGGCCACAGGGCCTCTACATTCCTACATTACATCGAAGTTCGAAGCTACGTTAGCTCCATCACTTTCGCTCGATTTTGTCTCGATGACGGTGAACAGGGATGGAGATAACGTAACTTCGATTTTCAAGTAGGGCATTTGATGCGACTTACCGTGAAAGAGTAACTTAATATTTTATCCTCAACGCTTGCGCTAGACTGGCAACACACTAATAGACTCCATCTTTTCTGTCACGATGCCTCCTAAGAAGCAGCCCGAGAAATCCGGTACGTTATTTAATTTATCAGGTTTACCCTTAAGCCTAGAATAATTAATTATTTAATTTACATTATGAGTAATATTCCTACAGTAAGTTTCAAAATTCGACTGGAATAAGTGAAGTGTTCAATGTTATTCAGTTATTATAGTGACGTTTGTATGGCCACGCGGTTCTGTTTAATTTATCAATGGTTTTCAACCTTCTAAAATGGTCTAAGGTTAGGCCCCACTAATAAATCAGTTTTATGTCGTAATATTTTTGAGGTCAAATAGGTTACCCCTTTTACTTTGTTGGACTAATGTGATCATTATAGGTTATATACTTACCAGTACTGATTATTTGAAAAAAAGGTCTAAATAATTGAACAGATTTTGTAGAATTCAGTGGAGTAGAGTGATGAATTTGGAATGAACTGTTGTTGTTCTTCTTTTTTCTATTAGTTCATTGTTTTGTCTATTTCCAATGAAGCGGCAATTTTACTGTAGTTTTCGGCATACATTATTGACAAAGTAATTTTAGGGTCCTCTGGATCCAAACCTGCTGAGAAGAAGGCTGCTACGGCCAAAACTCCAGCAGCAGCTCCTAAAGCCGCATCTACCACAGCTGCCCCAGCTGCCAAGCCTGCCTCTGCTAAGACTCCTGCACCTGCTCCCAAGGCGGCAGCGCCGAAGTCTGCTCCAGCTGCCAAGCCTGCTGCTGCTAAGGCTGCATCAGCACCAGCTGCGAAGCCAGCAGAGAAAAAACCTGCTGTGCCTACAGCCAAGCCTGGCTCTGCTAAGGCTGCTGCTCTCAAGACAAAGTCTAGTGCAAAGCCTTCAGCCAAGAAAGCTGCATCTGCTACTAAGCCAGCCAAGCCTAAACCAGCTGTGGCCAAGCTTAAGATTGCCCCTAAGCCTAAAAAGACTGGCATTAAGGGACAGAAGAAGGTTGTCAAACCAGTGGTCAAGGCTCTTAAAGCTCAAAGGAAGGTAAGATGTCGAACCTTTTCATTTATAATCTTAACATGCACAATATAATATGACTTGCCAAACCTTACTCCATAATTATGCAGACTAGTTTCAAGTCTTATTAGGCTCAAATGGTATGGCTGTACAGTGCTGATTATATTAATGTTAAATAAGTTTATTGTTTTGAATGCCAGATGCCAGTACATTATGTTATGCTGTGCCTGACATTACTATATTTTACTTTTATTTGATCAGTGTAAAGTTAATTTAAGATCAATAAAACCTTTGTAATTGTATCTGTAACTAAAAAATCAATTTCTTTTTAGGTTGTTAAGGGAGAACATGGCAAACGGGTGCGTCAGATTCGCAACTCGGTGCATTTCCGCCGTCCCAAAACTTTCGAGGCGCCTAGACAACCCAAGTACCCTAGGAAGTCCCTGCCTAAGAGAAATCGGTGAGTATCTATTTAATTTGATGAACAAGTACTGACTTTATCCTTATTTGATGCTGGTTTATATATTATTTTTTGTTATTTATGTTGTGCTTTTGTGTCCAGAAGTGTGAATAGATTTATTTCTTTCTTTCTTCTAAATAGGATTGTATAAATGTGTAAAGGTGGTAACATGGGCATGTAAAATTAAAAATATGCCATTATAAAATTAGTATAGATTGTCATATTTAACCCGTCAAGCAATATGTCAAAGTTCTTGTTCATCAAAATTAAACTTTTTATGTAAAATTAATAAGTTGCATAATGTCAAGAAATCTATGCACATGTTGTGTGTAGGACAGCTGAGGAGTTAACCAATGAAACAGCATATAATACACATAATTATGAATTACAACATCAATCTTAGGATCTACTCAAGTTCCAAATTCAAATATTCTTATGGACCACCATCTATCACGGACTGCATCACACAGGTTAAAATGTAATTGTATTATGTGAAAACTATTGTAACATTTTGAAATGTATTGTGATACAAAATGTTTGCATAAATTATTTATTTATACAAATTTTATTGAGTATCTTTTGTACTTATTGCTTTTCTTTAGTTTTATTTGCATTATAGTAACGATTTCATGATGATAACTTTGTGGGAATCTCATTGAAAGACAATGATATAAAAATACACATTTCTGATAATTTAAAAGGTATATATTTTTGAATCTTAACCAATAATTGTTTTTGATTGTGACTTGAAAATTTCAGTATGGATGCATACAACATCATCAAGTTTCCGTTGACCTCTGAAGCAGCAATGAAGAAGATTGAAGACAACAACACCCTGGTGTTTATTGTCCACACCAGCTCCAACAAGCACCACATTAAAGCTGCAGTCAAGAAGCTGTATGACATTAATGTTGCAAAAGTGAACACCCTCATCAGGTTTGTTTAAATGTTGTATAACTTTTATGGCCATCTTGTAAATCCTACCTAAAAAAACAGACCATTTCCCTATTACACCTCTTGTAAGACTGGCATGTTTATGTTTCAAACATGATGGGCCTGCTGCATTGAAATCATGTAAAAAGGCAGGTTAGATGCGTTTGTTAGGCCTTTACCTCAAAAGCATAAATTCCTTGTAGCGGTTCACCAAATCGCTTTTCACCTCGAACGTATATTTAATTTTCGCGTTGTGTCTCGATCGTTTACTGTTTTAGTCCTTATAAGTTTTAGTCGCATTTCACCTTGATCGTGCATTAAACTATCGCGTTGTGCCTCAATCGTCATATTTTTGTCGATATATAAGTTTTTGTCGCATTTCACCTCGATTGTGTGATACATTTTCGCTTTGTATCCTAATCGTCTAATTCAGTATTAGACAATATCTTTAGTCGCAATGTACTTTTTTTATTTTTTTTTAGCCAGGTTCAAGTTCCGTATTTTCTCACAAATATTGAATTATATAATTATAATAATAATTATTGTATCCTACTTTAATGTCACTGTACTTCAATTTCGCAATGACAGAATATCATCTAATATTTGTTAGTCACAAAGATAATATTTCAATGACTTTGATAACATTTAAGACATTAAACTACAGGTACAAAACGCGTTTAAAAAAAAATGTTATAGAATTTTAGTGCGAACATCAATTAACGCGGCACATGAAATAGAGTCCCAAACAAACATCGATCGCGACGAAATGCGTCTAGGGTAAAATACTACAAGAAAAATTAAATGGTACATATTAATTATATTAATGTAAAAAGCCACGCGAAACATTGCTCCAAGTAAAAGATTCTATTGAAATTTTGTTCATTCGAGGTGAAATGCGATTCTGTGAATTGCTACAAGGAATTTATGATTTTGAGGTAAAGGACTAACAAACGGTTAGATGTTAGCTGTTGTCATATTATTATGCTTATTTGATCCGTTTTGATGACCTGTTCAGTACTAGGCAGATAGAAGTCAATCCAGCAGCAGTAAAACTTCATGGTTGTGATATTTGTCAGGAATTCAGCAGGCCTATTTGCCTAACGCACTCACAATCGCAATCGTTTTCATTTGACGGTCTGAAGGAGAGTCTGCATACAAAATGAAAACAATTGTTCCACTTGAAGCCAATTGCGAGCGCCATAGGCCAGCTGAATTCCCGACATATCACAACCATGGAGTTTCTGATTAATGATATTGTAAAACAATATTCTTACACATGCAATAAATAAGTTCAGATTTTTTTTTACTACTGTCAACATTATCAATATTCAGAAACTTCAAGTGAAATTATTTGCCTAGGACTATGAAATGTAATTATATGGTTTTACTAGCGACCCGCCCTCGCTTCGCTTTGGTTTATGTGAGTTTTCTGTAACACCCGTACAATATCCAGAACTTATTATACATAAAAACCTTCCTCTTGAATCACTATCTATTAAAAAAAACCGCATCAAAATCCGTTGCGTAGTTTTAAAGATTTAAGCATACAAAGGGACATAGGGACAGAGAAAGCGACTTTGTTTTATACTATGTAGTGAAGATGAGAGGATAAAGAATAAAGAACTGTCATAAAGGTTAAGAACTGTCATAACCTGCCAAGTTCCAGGCACTGAAAGGTACAGGAATGGTAGTTACATAGCTTTGTACGCACTTGTTGCATAAAAAACAGTTGCATGCAAGCAACATTAGCAGAGTCACCACTGGAGGGAATAGTGCATAAACGTATTTGGTCAGAATGGCTTGTATTTATCTTGCTTCTCAGTCGACTTCAGTATTCATACCATGCACTTCATAATAGGTAAAAAAATAAAAACCACCTTCAAGAACGCAAAAAATAACTTCTTTTAAAATGACAGTTAATGGGGTGGCCAGTCCACGTAGCGTTTGTTTGTTTTTTAAACATTTATTTTATTGTATACTTTTTAGTGATCATAATTAAGCTGTTATGTAGTCCCATTTTTTAGTTTATATGAAACTTGAAGATATTTCAAGCTCACCACCGCAAGCAACGCCGTAAGAAAGTCATAGGCATTTTTATACAATTAAATTGATCATTATAGTCGCTCAACTATCTTTTGCCACCCTTGAAGTTTTGGTGGCCTCTGTGGTTTTCATTATCAGTTTTACTTCACCCAAAATATTTCAGGAGTTACCTTAATATTTAATTACATATTATTTGGTTGAGGCATTAAACCGTGATGACAGAACAAATGATCCAACAAACAAACCTTTATAACATTAGTAAGGATTTCAAAGACATGTAATATTGATCATGATTTAAAAAAAATGATATGATGATAATTTTGTGGGAATCTCATTGATTAATAATGATATCACAATAACACATTTCTGATTACATTTACAAAGAAGAAGAATATTTACAAGGAAAAACAAGTGTTTCATGCATCCCTTTTGTTTCAGGCCCGATGGCAAGAAAAAGGCGTATGTACGGCTAGCCAGAGACTACGACGCGTTAGATGTTGCCAACAAGATCGGCATCATATAAGCGGATGTTATTTTATATTATAATAATAAAATCCTAAAACTATCTTTAGTTTATTTTTACTTATACATTACTCACCCACTACTTAATTACTTTTTTACAACCGTGACGTCAATATGATTGTCAGGGCGCACGCCGTGCCGTGGAAACTATCAAAGCCTGTGGCTCTGTAACACCATGATTGCTTTTGACGTTGCGTTTTGATTATTGCTTTTGACATGTTATTGTGTTGTCAACGCTAGGGCCGGTACAGACGGACTGTTAGATTAGGTTATTGAACTGCAACCCAGCTGCAAAATGGCAGTTCGAGGGTAGTTCTGTGCAGTTGATGTAACTGATGAAGTCCAAATGGTTATGTCGTTCGAGAACAACATTTCGGGCATAATTAGGTACTAAATATCTATTACGACCCTTAGTAGGTCAGGACCCTTATTGGGTTAGTAGAAGTAAAAGTAATAGTAGATTGATAACCAAGGGTTGAAAGTGGCCCATTTCACCCGAGATATTTCTGGCGCTCGAACGTAGTGAGAGCGCCAATAGTTCGAGGGGAAATGGGTAATTTCACCCGAGTTAGACACTCTACTTTTCATTTCGACTGTGAGGAAAAAAGACACGGTATACCTAAATATATTTAATCTCGTTTCCCGCTTTTATCTATTGAAAACTTTTTTTTTCTAGATTCGTAAAAAAGTTAAAATACACATGCTGCCAACATTAGAAAAGTTAAATCGAGTTGGTCACGGCCAAGGAGCGTGACTTCCATCTCATTCTTACCCTAACTAAAGAAAGAGATGGAATATATTCGTGACGTAATAAAGGTCAAATTTCTTGTTTCGAACGGATGTTCGGTGTTCAACCTCCTTTTTGTATAATAAGCTCCTTGGTCGTGAGGTCGTGACCAGCTCGATTAAACTTTTCTAATGTTGGCAGTAGTGTATTTTCAAGATGGCCATGCCGAAACGTGAAAGAAAAAGTGTCATGCTATGCTATCACGGCATTATGGCGGGCAGCAGAATAGAGGAATAATTTTAAATGTTGATTTTCTGTAATTGCGAAAAAAATAGACCAGTCTTAAAATGATTTTCATATGAACCTATAGGCCGTAATAAATGGTTCACTAATGTTTGACCAAAAAAATATTGACAAATGATCATTTGACAAACAACGTTTCACCAAATAATCATTTGGCAAACGTGACATTTGACAAAAGTATCATTTTGCAAAAACTCAATTAGCAAATGATCAAATAGCAAACACTACACTTGGTAAATGTGTTAAATAATAAAATGTCAATTGACAGTTTTCCATTTCACCAAATATTATTTCCTGTAGTTTACCTATTTCTGGGCAGAAAAAAATAACCTCGAAGGCCAAGGCGGGAGCAAAGCTCCCGCCTTGGCCTTCTAACCTAACCTATCCGAGTCAGTTCTGCCCGGATTCGTCTTGCTCGTTGCATTTAAAATTTTGTCTGATAACTCCGTTGCTAAATGTTCATTTTGTCAAATAATTACTTATAAAATGTAAATTTAACTGTTGATCATTTGAATAAGTGAGCCATTTTTAAAATGACAACTAGTAAAATGATCAATTGGCGAAACATTTTTTTGCAAAACGTTGTTTGTCAAGTGTAATTTTGCCAAATGACTTTTGGTCAAACGGCAGGACACCGTAATAAATACATCGTTTAACGTATAGCCGAGTTTAGATATATGAAAATCTTTTATTTTAATAATATGACGTAGCTCAATTATCTTAGACTCCGTGGCCAATCGTAACAATTAAAAAAAAAATACTTTCCACCCTAGAGATGAAAACGCAATTTTACACCCGGCTATCCACCCATTCAAATTAAACTTTCCGAACAGGAGAGATGAAAAAGAAAATTGCTAAAAATATGTATAAATAATAAAACTAGCAGTTCTTCGTTATAGTCCCTCAACTGTCTTAATCGAGAATCGAGATAAGTATGTTATCGCTATCATTGAAAAGGGTACCGTTTAGTAATCTGTCGTCTTCATCATCAGTTCCACTTCACTAAATGATACTTTACTTTCTGAATGCAAATGCTGGACTTGTAAAAATACTGAAATCGCTAATGCCTATAATGCCCTGAATTTCTCACGGATCCCCTCATCAGATTCAGATTTGAAAATGGGACCACCTCGGAATTACCTATCCACTCGGTTCATAGCGGGTACTATAGTAGCTGACCTCAATAAACTCCCGCTTCACCCGTTGTAAAGTACAAAATACCGTTGATTCGATTTGACACGTCTTATAACAAGTTACAAGTTACAATTTCACAGGTCTAAACTGGCAACACTGCTCAAATGGCTGGTCGTCATTGGTCGAGGTTGTAACAATGTAAACTTGTAATTTGTAGCTTTATAAAACAGGCCACTGGCGTTCGGAATCGGGCGGTCACTATTATTGGAAAACATATTTTTGACGCGTCTTTGAATATTTGACCCATGTCCTCTTGTTTATTTTATTTGTAATAAAATAGGCTATTTTTATAAGTTTGTTTAATGTCGTAAATCAATCATTTTGATATTCAAAATAGGGTCCAAAATCCAAAAACCTAAATATAACGATAACCTACAGTTTAAAAAAAAGGTACGTTGTAAGTATCGTTTTGGTTCCCAGAATTTTCTCTAAGATATGCATTTTTATAAAATAAGTAGTAAAAACTTAAAAACACAATTAGTCCATCCAACGAAGACCAAAAACTGCCACTCATGGGAAAAAACTCGTGTATAAGCGAATTTTGGCAAATTTGTAGGGAGTGGTGTTTTAAACCACATACCTACTACAAGTACCTAATGATGAGTGGCGGTAAAGCTAACTTGGGGTGTGTGAAAAGGTCCGCGATTTGCTTCAAAGAATTCAGTTGTTTCTGGGCCCACTAGAAACGGTTACGTTTATTGATTCACATTTGTATTGAGATTCATAATTGAACAGTCATATTTTTCAGCATTCCGGTTAGACACGGTTAAAAAAAAAAACCATTGTAATTAGAGGTTAAGAGGTACCAATCGACACAAATGTTTTATTAATTACGTGTTTGGGGCCCATTCCCCATACAGAAAAAAATGGCTCCTTTTGAGATGATGTTCTTTTAACATTTTGTATACAACATTTATAAAGGTTTGCATCGCCTCTCAAAACATGAATACTGCCTAGTTATCATATAAAAAAAGTAAAAAACACCGAATAATACAGACCTTGTTTTGTGATTGTGAAGCAGTGACAACTCTAGATTTTTTTCTCAGAATAGACCATACATTGGCCTACTACTTACCAATAGTACATTGTAGCCTAGGCGCGGAAAGTAAGGGGTTTCCTGACGAGGTGGTTAGCAGGCCGAGCAATAGCAAGGCCTGCTAAAATACGAGTCAGGAAATCCTCGTTTCCGCCGAGGCATACATAATGCTTTTCTCAAACATGTGAGGAAATAATACACATACATTTTTAAAAAGCAATTTTTTTATATTAGTTTTATTTAATTATGCAGAATGAACGAATGTTACCGACTGTCAATTGTTTTTAAATACTATCCATAGAAATTGGAATGCAAATTCAAAAAGAAACACACGCACTGTGCTAAAAAAGCGAGCAGTTACCTTGGCTGTTTGGAATTTTTGTCTTGGTCCTTTTGATTTTGTATGCAAATTGACAGCATTTTTAAGAAAAATATAGACATGGACGGAAAGTGTTTTCATATGGTTTTTTTACTCCTAGAAGTAAAATGAGGCTCTTTCCGTCCTTGTCTTTCAATCGGAAAACCGTTTTTTCCGAGCATGTTTAAGAAAAATATCTTAATTTTCCAGGCGATACTTTCTATCAAAAATCATCCACATAAAAAATAATGTATCTTTTTTATTTGGTTTTTATATTCTTTATATTATAATTATTATTTGTTTTTTGGGAGGTGATGCAAATCAAAAACAAAATCATTTCAAAGTTTGAAGCAAATCGCTTGAATACATCCTGTAAAACAGTACATTAAAAAAAACATAAGTCAAGAACTGTCACAATAAAGATGTTGATACTCAGCGTAAATATTCTTTACTATAATAGTTACTCACAAAAAAAACACGAGCACATTTGATGTAAGGGACTATGCCCTTTCGGGAATCATTCTTCCTTCTATATCTCATTAAATATTGATCCCAGATTGTGAAGAATCTTTTTTGTAGAGAACTTTATGTAGATTAATTATGTTAAGGAAAATTTTTTGCTATGGGCTACCGTTTACGAGTTATTTACGAAAAAATAATAAGGGGACCATTACACCGGTTAGCTAGCTAAGACTAGGTCGTTTGACGCAATCCGATCCGTATATTAGCTGAGGATATCCTTTAAGAAAATAACGACACGAGTAAAATTGTTTGCGGGAAGTCACTTCACGGAAGTAATCAGGGGAAATCCTTGAACTACCTACCCAAGCAAAGCAGGTAAATTGCAACAACGACTAAGACACACTGGCAAGTGTACGATTATCATAACAGCTACCATGAGTCAAAGAACCTCCTCGTTTGTTTTATAGTCTGTTGAAAATAGTGGGTTAATTGATACTCAAAAATAGGTTCTTAGTCAATTCAAAACTACAGTTGATATTCACATAATATTTGGTGCAATCTCACAGAATTCGACCCAGTCCCGATCATCATCTTGGTCGGAGAAATCCTAGAAGTTCCATATGGATCTACCGGGATATTCATTTTGAAGGAAATGTCCCAGAAGTACCATATGGAATTACTGGTACATATTCATATCAAACGTCTACCTCTGCTAAGTACGGCCAATTATGTCATGCTCCCTGCCTACCCTACTGTATGTTTTGTAATGTTTTAAAGCATAACGATAATGTACACAACACGTAGCGAATTTGTACATATTTAAAAATAAATGTACCACAATAGATTGAGAGTACAAATTATCTGAGTTTGGGATTGCTGGTGAGCATCTCCCCTGCAACCCCAAACATTAATTCAAGAATTTGTTATTTATTAAAACATTACGCTGTTGTACTCAATATGTACTGAATTAGTACGCACTTGTTTTTAAATGTTCCTCCATAGATCTAGAGTACAAATGATCTGAGTTTTGGGTTGCTGTGGAGCATTTCCCAAACAACCTGAAACATTGAATTGAGGATTTTTTTATTATGACCAACATGGAAAAAGTCGATTTCATTCTGTCGACATGTTGAGCAAAAGCTTTATTCTCTTTATAAAGTACAGCATACGCTTGCAAAACAATAAAATGCCCAAGTGTATTTAGTTCATTTGTACAGTCGAGTTCATAAATATATATACAGTACCTTGTCTCTGTAATGTCAAGTTTAAACTGTCATACATGAATTGTCACGGTGATTAATGTGACTAGGTACTAAAGTGTACGCATATTTATGAGCCCGACTGTACTCTCGAGCTATGGAGGTACAATTAAAACAAAGTGTGTACTAATGCAGTATATATTGGGTACAACAGTGTTATGTTTTAATAAATAACAATTTCTTAAATTCAATATTTAGAGCATCTAAGCTCCCCAGCAACCCCAAACTCGGATAATTTGTACTCTCGATCTATTAAGGTAAATTTATGTTTAAGTATCTACAATACAATAAAATATCGTTACATGTACATTGTGGACATTAGCGTTATGCTATGCTTCAAAATATTACAAAACAGAAAGTGGGGTGCCCAAGCAGCATGACATATGGCCAGTTCTTTACGTTGATTACCTACATACTTCAGTTAACATTGTCATGAATATGACACTTCAGGTTTTACGTTGTTCCTTATACAAAGGATCGTGTGTGCATCCCTCAGTAAAAAATGTGTTTTACAATAATAATGATCAAAGAAAACATATGCAATAAACCTCTCTTGCTGCTTTCCTAAATGAAGTGCTAAAATTTACGAGTGGGTAGGTATGAGGTAGGTATAATGGGGGCCAAGTGATTTTCGACTTTCGAGCGCTCGAAAGTTTGACTCGAATGTGAGTAAAATCAGTGAAAACGTATTTTTGAAAATTTTAAGCCGAGTGTCCACAGCATTCTTTTTCAATTCTACCGCTCGTATTTCACAAAACGGTTTCACTTATTTTACTCTACTCCTTCGTCGGTGGAGTAAGTACCTAATTAAATAATCACCAAACATTCCGCCTTCTGTCATTTCTTTTCTGTCTCTTTAACCGACTTCAAAAAAGGAGGAGGTTCTATGTTCCACTGTACTATGTATTTTGAATTTATGTAAGTGATCTCCGATTCCTCCGTTTCCTCAAATATTTTTTGGTTTGGTAGGGTATACTTTCCAGGGGGTCCCATTATCACCAAAACTGAATCTGATGAGGGAATGCGTGAGAAATTGAGGGAACTCCTCAAATATTTATAGGCATACATGTAGCGATTTTAGTATTTTTAGTAACAAGTCAAGCATTTTCATTAAAAAAGTGTCATTTAGTAAAGTGGAACTGATGATGAAGACCATTGACGGCTACCGGAACTCTTCAACGGGTGACGGTACTTATTTCAAGGGAAGCGATAAGAGATCGCGATTAAGGTAGTTGAGCGACTATAACGAAGAACATTTAATTGTTTACATATGACTATGACCCTCCCCGCGGCGTTGCTTGCAGCGAGCTTGAAATGTCTAGTTTCATATCAACTAAAAAGTACATAACAGTTTATTATGATCACTAAAAAGTACAAAATACACTCGGGAGCAAAAATACCGGGTCAGAGTGTGTTTTTCATACTAAAGAGGCTATTTCGAAGCCTTGGTTCCTCGCCAGGGAATGCTTTTAGTGAAATCTGATGATGAATACCCCGAGCATGGATACGGGACTTCCAGAGTGCCTAGGATACCTAACTGAATGAATCTGCGGTTAACGCCAGAATTGTGCATGTTCAGAAAAACATCCAAAATGGCAATTAAATGTAAGGAAATCCAAGTGCTGACCCAAACACTCCCGCTGTGGTGTTAACTGATTGTGCGATCAGTTAGGTATCTTAACAATTTTTTACCTGTACCTTGGAGTATCCACCATTAAACCTCACTCAAAACAACCCCTGGCGAGGAACCAAGGCTTCGAAATAGTCTCGTTTGTATGAAAAACGCACTCTGACCCGGTATTTTTGCTCCTGAGTGTAAAATAATTCAGTCTAATGAATCCGGTCACTTACAACATTTTTACCCAAAAGCCGACATAAGTTGGACAGACAGTTTTTTTAAAGAAGTTATTTTTTGCGTTAAAGAAGGCACCCGCCTGTCCGTCCGTATGTCACAGCCACTTTATTCCGTAAATATAAGAGCTTTACTATGGAAACTTTGTAAGTAGATGTATTCGGTGAACCGCATTAAGATTTTTATACAAAAATAGAAAAAAAAAACAATTAATTTTTGGGGTTCCCCATACTTAGAACTGAAACTAAATTAATTTTTTTTCATCAAACCCATACGTGTGGGGTATCTATGGATAGGTCTTCAAAAATGATATTGAGGTTTCTAATATATATTTTTTCTAAACTGAATAGTTTGCGCGAGAGACGCTTCCAAAGTGGAAAAACCCCCGTAACTTCTAAAATAAGGGAATGATAAATGTAAAAATAATATATGATGTACATTACCATGCAAACTTCCACCAAAAATTGGTTTGAACGAGATCTAATAATTAGTTTTTTTTTAATACGTTATAAATCGTAAACCGCATTTTACCTTTCATTCAATCAACTCCAATATAATAAAGAATAAAGAAAAACATTTATTTACATGTATAGTGGTACGGAACCCTACGTGCGCGAGTCCGACTCGCACTTGGCCGGTTTTTTTATTTTTTGTTTTTTACAACATTTTTGCTACAACAGTTTCCAAAACTTGACTTCTTGTTTTGCTTAAAATATTCTTGGTCTTCCTCCTGTCCTTTTCATATTTCCTTCGATTTTGATTTTAGTTCGTGTCGTAGCAGCAGCAGGTATTTCATCATAACAACAAAATTAACAAGCTAATTTACGTCAACTTACGTTTCTAACGTCAGTGCGCCGTGCGCGTAGAATACTTGAATGTCGTACGTATTTTGACGTCACTGTGAACTTATACGAATTAATTATTTCCATTAAGGCAACCAAGTCACACCAAGTGTGCTGTAGGTTAAATAACAGGTGGGTAATATTATACATATCCACGGACGACAGATTACTCTAGATTTCGTAAAAATACAACTCGATTCATGATGCGAATGCAAAATCCCCGCAACTGCTTGCTTAAAGTGGAACGGAAAATATATATGAATTACTAGATACATTTTCCCTTGAATTGGGATTTCCTCTTAACAATCTGTTTCTGTAACATCGACTAATTGGCTCTTGCGTTCTCTCATTACCTCATAACTTGTTTGATGTCTGGGTGTTTGTTGACGCATTCTCGCCAAAAGGAAATTCCAGTTCTTATTATAAAAACAGTGAATAACTACAAAGAGCTACTATTTTATTTTACCTCAATAGCTACCGGAACCTTGGCGTTTGTAATAGAAAAAAAATAGTAGAATTTATTTTATTTATTACTTGAGATATTTTCTGAAACCTGATAATTTAATTAGAATATCGTAGCTTACCTAATCTTACGTTCCAATTTTTTAATCCTGATTAAATTCTCCAATGGTCACAAAAAAATAATTGTTGCTCGGTCTCGAAAGTTAATGATTATGAATGCACAAGTAAAGTTCTATAGATATATTGTTTGAAGATTATGTGTATTTATTAGCGTTACAAAAGTGGACCATGACATATTTTTGCTTCCACCACAGTTGTATATACTTACCTACCTATACTCGTATAAGAGTTAAAAACTTACGTGGTTATGGATCAGGAACCTGCTAATGGTACGTATGTGTGCCTATGTTAATACTTTATTGTACAAACGGAAAAATAACAAGCAACAAAATAGACTGAAACAAAAAAAGGTATGTACAAGGGCGAACTTATCCCTAATGGGATCTCTTCCAGTTAGGTAACCTTTGAGCGATTGGGAATTGTTTGAAATTACAAATAGCCAAGCGTACAACAGTGAAAGGAACTACCTAGGTAGATGTTTCATAAAAACTTTAATATTTGAAAAAAAAAATTAAGTGCGAGTCGGACTCGCGCACCGAGGGTTCCGTATTTAAGATAATATGCTTGGTAACCGCAAAAGAAACTACTCATTTTGTTATGTTATGATCTTTATTTTCTATGCAATAAGGCCCGTTTAGAGTAGGTACCCTAAATTTCAAGTCAGATTTTCAATATTAAACACTTCATTTTATTTTTCCCTTGAAATATATGTATTATCTATACCTACGTCAGGATTTTTTCAGATTTTTAGTCATAAGTTTTTGTAAATTTTTGGCTATAGATCAAAAGTACATCACAACATATTAAAAAAAAATAGTTTTGAAATTGAGCCCTTTCATATGACATCCCATTTGCTATAATCAAACCACTATCAATTTTCAACCCCTCATTCTAAGATCGGATTTTATTTATTTATTCTCAGAAAAAATGTAAACAAAGTGTTGCTGTTAATGAAAAACATTAGCAGCATTCAAAATATTTATACTTTCCACATTTATAAGAAATCGTGTTTCTAAAAAAAAAACTATGTATCATATTAAGTTGAAAGAATTTAATTTGTTGATAGCAAAGTTTATTTTGATCTCTTTGTTGTATTAATTTAAAACAACAATACTGTTTTTGTACGCATAATTTATTTATAGACGTCACTTCACTCGCTTCGCTTTACAATTGACAAAATTTAAAAAAAAAAAGCATTTCTGTTTTTTCGCGTTTATAATAGCTGATTAAAAATTAGACTACCCGTGTTTCTCGGTTTTCCTTTATTTTACTTAAATTCGTCGTTAATAATTTATTAAATAAATAGTCATTAAAAAGACCGTATATACAAAGTTAGGAATACTGATGTCGTGATCTTAGCATGATATAAAATAAAAAAAGTAACAGAACCGACTGTCTTTAGACATACCTTAATAATCTGTGCGACTGTCATGTCATGTCACTTGTCAACCATTCGTTGCCGTTCGCTCCAACGTTAATAATTATGTAGATTCCATTAAATAAATAAATAATTTCGCTCCAAAGACTACTATTGTACACGTTCACAAAGTTATTTCGCGTTTACTGCTTTGAATCTCTTTCTATAATAATGAAGACATGACAATGACAGTGGCGTATTTTTTCTATTCCTATTAGATATGAGCGCCGATGGCCAAATGCACGGCGGCGGCGCGAGCTGAAATCTTTCACGGCGGCGGCGGCGTTTCGGCGGCGCGGCCTTGAGAGCCTTAGATTTTTGGAAGGGATTGATTTGTTAATAAAACTTGAAGAAAACCATATTATTGGTTGCTTTAAGTATATTATTTATTTAAGGAGAACTCAACATTTATATGTATTTAAATCACAGCGCCTAATAAGCCTATTAATACGAGGGGCAAACCGAAATGATCGGGAATTTAAAAAACTATGTACACTGTATATATAAATTATGTTTTATTGTTTTTCGACGTATTCTCCGTTGCAATTGATGCACTTTTGCATTCTTTTAAACCAGTCATTGAAACAGTTATTCCAGTTTGAACTAGACATTGCCAGAATGGCCGAATTATAGGCTTCTACGGCGGCTTCTGGGTTTTCAAACCGCTGACCACGCAGTAAATCTTTAATTCTAGGGAACGTAAAAAAATCATTTGGACTTAGGTCAGGGCTGTATGGAGGATGGGACATCAACTCGACGTTTTACTCGTTCAAAAACTGTTTAGTTGTATGGGCGGTGTGGGAGCTCGCATTATCGTGGTGTAAGATGACGCGGCGTGTCGGGTTCCCTCGGCGAAGATCGGCCAGCATCTCTGGCAAACAAACTGTGATATACCAATCAGCGGTAACGGTTCTTTGTTCTTGTAAAGGAATTGTGGCAATATGTCCTTTTTTTGAGACGAAAGAAGCAACCATCTTCTTCGGCACGCTGCGGGACCGCACAACTTTCGTTGGTTTGACCTCGCCATCGAAGACCCAAACTGCCGACTGGTGCTTTCTTTCAGGCTCATAGGAATAAATCCAGGTTTCGTCACCTGAGACAATATTATAAACAGCTTTTGACTTTCCTCCATTGTAGCGTTTCAGAGTAGATCGGCACCAATCAACACGAACCGCCTTTTGCTCTTCTGACAAGTTATGGGGTACCCATCGGGAAATCAATTTTCTGACACCCAACTCACTAAGTAAAATAGTATGGATTGCAGTCATTCCAATGCTTATGGTTGCCCAAATCTGCTCGTATGTCACATGTCTGTCTTCTTTGAGTATTTTTTCCACAGCTGCGATGTTTTCAGGCGACACCGCTGTTTTCGGCCGACCTGTTGAAGGTACGGTGCTGAGAGAGGCACGACCCCTTCGAAACTCTGCATACCAACGATAAATTGTCGTTTGACTAGGTGCTTCAATTTTATATAAAGAAACAAGCTCATTGAGACACTCATCTGGAGATAAGCCTCGACGAAAGTTGTGATAAATAATTGCACGAAAATTACGTTATTTTTTTAAATTGTTAAAACGGCATCGTGATTGTCAGTGGCCAGTACTCATATGATAAAAAAGGTTTTAATGTGACTTAGTTTAAAGTACTCTATTCCCGATCATTTCGGTGTGCCCCTCGTAGAAACAATTAGTAGCTAGCTAGCATTTGCGATGTAATACCTATCACGTTTACAAAAATAATCATTCCAGTATTTTTTTACTCAAATATTATCTTTCATTCATTTTACTTTTACGCCGCGCAGTAAACACACATTAATTCGACGAAATACTTGACACGACTGAGCAAGCGAACGCGTGATACGCGGGTAGGTAGGTGGTGCGAGCAGGAAAGCAAGTTGTTAACGTGTCGCGACGGCGCGCCGCGTGCTCTTCTCAGCGGCGGCGCGTCGACGCGACCTCACGGCGACGACGGCGCGCCGGCGCGGCGCTCATATCTAATTCCTATGGTAATAAATGAACTAAGGGCTCTATATTAAGTGTATTCCTAACATTCACAATCCAACTTTTTTTACTGTATTTCCTAAATATAAAAAAAAACTACTGAATAAAAAAATCCAATTTTATTTTTATTGTAATCAGCAGTGTAAAATCTACAAACAGTATTTTTATTTTACGGCCATAGCACATATGAATTGTTGTCAACCGCCGTAATCGCTTTCCAGTGACTCATTTAGGCGATTTTGATATCGTTTATTTCTCAATATTTTATTTTACCACTTTTTTGGTACGTGACTAATATGTGTGACAAATTACAGATTTCTAGAACCAAGAGTCCACGAGCTAAACGTGGACGGACGGACACGGCGAAACTATAAGGGTTCATAGTTTGACTACATTAAGTACTTAAGTTTTAATTAGAACTGGATTTTGACCGCGACTACCTCAAGATATCTTGTCGAGCTCTACCACTACTCCAGTACCTTAAGTCATCATCATCATGAGCTTGCGTCAAATCCGCTAGTTCTGTTTTTTTGCAGACTTGTTTCTGATCTAAGTCCAATGAATAATCCAAGTTCGTGACCTCGAGCGCCGAACACAAGTTTGCAAAAAAAAAAACCGCGAGAATTTCGGATATACAGGGTAAAGTTTGCCCAGGCGATTATTCCGTAACTATTACAGACCAAAAAATAACTTTATCGAAAGTACGTTACCTAATCAGTAAAACATCATCAATAACTTTTTAATAATCCACCGATAAGTATCCAAAATTTTGACATTAAACACTCCCATACATTAAGTATGAGATTAGTGGAAAGGTTTTAGTATCCTTTAACTTTTTTTTAGATCCGTGGTTAAAGCAAGCAGTTATATTTCGAGGTGTACGGTACATCTCAATTACCTTATTTCAATTACTCACCATACTGTTTTTTTTACATTAGGTAAAACCATGTACCTACCTATCTGGAAAGTTGGCGCTAACCTCTTATTTAATGCAACTAATTAAGTAGTTCTAATTCATTTCGAAGAGTAGCACAAGTAGACATTATAAATAATTTTCGTAATTTGAATCCATAACAATGACTGAACTACGCGTCCTTGGCCCAAAACGCACTTGACCTAATTGCCTTGGTTATTGTTTAGGAACACAGGAAGATCTACTTTGGGACTCGTGTCACGTCACCCGGGTACCTAACTACTAGACGATGTACAATTGTACAATGCCAATCATTTCGACATTGAGGATAATGGTCTCTGCATCTACCAAATAATTCGTTGCTCGGCCATAATATTGTTATGCAAACCTTTTAATAGTAAGAAATAATTTATTTGTGAAGCCACTTCAAATTTGTAACGATCTTAGTATTCTGAAGGTCTTTGAATGTTGTGGAAATGAAATTCCAGATCACAAACTTATTATAATAAATATATATATACCGTGTACCTAAATATATATTTGAAAAACAGTTTATGCTGCTTTTAGAAAACAAAAAATAACTAAAAATATATTTAAATCTAAAGTGAAGGCGTGCATGATGGATACCTTCCTTAAAGAAAGTGAAAGTAGTTAATGTCGAATTTTCACCAACCAATGGTCACAAAGAGTAAATGCCTATTGGGCCGTTGAGAGGCAGTGGGTCACTTAACGCGAGTAGGTATAATTTAGTGCTTACGAATAATAATATAAATGGTAAAATGTAAAAAAGAGTGCTGTCTTCGCCAACAAACTGCTTTGCAGTTTGGCGAAACTATTCTTAATATTTTCAATGTGTATTCTTAGCATAATAAATGAAAAAAAAGAAAAAAAAAAGAGGCTCTTTGTACAAGTTATATAAACATCAGAAAAGACAAAAAAATGTGTTAAGCTGAGACTGGAATTTTAATATTATGAATCTAGAAAAACACAACAGATGGAATTGATTAGATTATTGAATAATTATAATTTACAGACTCATATAAATGTAGCTACCCGAGGCCACTCTTGTTTGGATCAAATCGCGAGTAATATGAAAAGCATCACTTTATTTGTTATACCTTTGGCACTATCTGAACACGAAACCGCCCAGTTTGTGTCTTTTAATGTAGTGACAACTGGAAGAGTTTCATTAAATTTTGTTGAAAGAAGAGACTACAGTCACGATAATTTGCGAAAATTAAAGATATACGTGACACTAACACAGCTTTTAGTGAATACAGTGACCTGGTCTCTTTATTTAATAAATTGAGCTTTCCTTATATCAAGGTTAAGGTTTAAAATAAGCGTTATAATAACAGGTGGTTAACAAAAGGTTTACGGCTATCAAGTATAAATAAGAAAAACGTTATTGTCTGTGGAGACTTTAATGTTCACTTACTGGAACCGTCAAATAATACTATTAAGGTCTTAAGTTTATTTAAATCTTTTTCAACACACTTGCTCAAATCGACCTTTTTATTCCACCGTTTTTTGGCTCATAAACCTAGATATTAAACACGCGTGCTTTTTCAGTATATTACGCACAAGTGCCTTTAGTTTATTAACCCAAACAATTTACATTTGTAGCCTAGTACCAAGTTGTAAGTACGAAGAAGAAGCGATATAATTTAGTCGGGTTATACCTTTTTTTTTCTTAGCAACACAGTTTTTATGCGGCAAATAACATTATCTACATATTTATTTCAATAAATTGGTGAAATCAGCTTTATTACTAAAAAATAACTCAATTTCATTAAAATCATTTAACCAACTGTTTTAATAATTAATTAAAATTTGACTAAATGAAGAGTCTTGTTTTTTTTTCGCAAGTGTGTTGTAAACGTCGTATGTAACACGTGTGCCTGTGACCATAATATACGCGGCTTTCTTGTGGCGCACTCGCTTTCGCTCGTGCGCACACAATAGCGCCTTGTATACAATGGTCAACTTAGCACACTTGTATCATAATGTACTATTAATTTAGATAATTTATTCCTTGAACCTACACGGATAGGTGTTTCAAGTGCTACTTGTTTAGACAATATTTTTTGTAATTGCGAATGGTTGGATAAGGAAATATTTAACTGGTTTAATTCTGACCACAGTGGTCAAAAGGCTTCTTTTTTAAATGATTTTCATCAAGAACCACAGACAATAACATACAGGCCCATAACTAGCAATCGTTTGGATTTATTCAAAAATGAAGTTCAGAGTAACCTTAGCGTTATCCTTTTCACATAATGATTCTAATACTATTTATAATGATTTGTTTGGTGTAATTCTTCATCAATTTAATAATAATTTTAAGATGAAAACTATTTCTGGGTCAAAAACTAAGTTTAGTGAATGGGCTACTGTAGGCATTCATAGAAGTAGAAATAGGCTATATGAACTATATAAAGAGAGGGAGGAGAACAAGAACGCTGACTTCTTAGTTTATGTTAAGAATTACTCTTGGACCTTCAAGCAAGTTTGCTTGACTGCTAAGTCAAAATTTTTAGGTCTTAAGCTCAAAGCTTCTGACAATAAGGTAAAAACTGTGTGGAAAATAATAAATAGAGAAACGGGTAAATCTAAAGCTCGCGATAATCAAATCACCATAAACAAGGGTGACAAACAAATCATATCAAACAAAGACGTGGCCTTAGCTTTCGAAGATTATTTCTCCACCATAGCCATTAATACCACGAAATGTCTTCAATCATCTGCGATTGGAGCTCAAAAATTACTTTGTGGTAATGTTACTAAATGTAATTTAAGTTTTGATTTTAGCCATGTAGACTCATTTTCAGTCGTAAAGGTATTTAAATCACTCAGTTTAAAAAAAACCGAGGATTTATGGGGAACGTCAGTTAAAGTCATCCATCATATCATAGATATAATTGCACCTCGCTTAGCTTTAATCTACAATAATTGCATTTCAGAGGGGGTCTTTCCAAATCTTATGAAATATAGTAAAGTCATACCACTTTTTAAATCGGGCGAGATGAGTGATTTAACGAATTTCCGTCCCATTTCTATTCTACCTGTTTTAAGTAAAGTTTTTGAAAAGTTAATGTTAAAAGATATGTTAGGTCACTTCAATAGAAATAAACTGCTTAACAGTAATCAGTTCGGCTTCACCAGAGGACGATCCACAACTGACGCAGCATCTGTACTCAGTAAATATATATATAATATTTGGGAGAAATCTTGCGATGCAATAGGAATTTTTTTGTGACCTTTCCAAAGCTTTCGATTGCGTAGATCATGAGACTCTTATATTAAAATTAGAACATTATGGTCTGTCAATTAATTCTCTAAATCTTATGTCTTCATATCTTAGTGATAGAACACAAACGGTTGTGGTAAACAAAACACAGTCCATGGGAGCAGCTATTAAACTAGGTGTGCCTCAGGGCTCTATATTAGGTCCTTTCTTATTTTTGGTTTATATTAATGACTTACCACGCACGGTAGATAACCTTTGTGATATTGTGCTATTTGCTGATGATACATCATTAATTTTCAAGGTAGAACGAAAATCCGTGCCAACGCTATGTAAATAAAATATAAATAAAATGTAAATAAAAAATAATAAAATGCCACGCTAGGTAAAGTACTTAATTGATTTACTAGTAACAATTTGCTACTCAATGCTAAAATAACTAAATGTGTTAGGTTCGCTTTGCCTAATGTTAGACCAGTAGAATCCAGTTTATTTCTAAATGATGAGTGTTTGGAAATGGTAGATAAGGCGCTTTTCTTAGGGATAACTATAGATAAAAACTTACAATGGAGTCGCCATATAGCAGTACTAGCAGGTAAATTAAGTTCGACAGCTTATGCTGTTAGAAAAATCAGGCAACTTACCAATATTGAGACAGCTCGCTTAGTTTATTATAGTTATTTTCATAGTGTTATGTCGTACGGTATTCTGGTTTGGGGAAAAGCTGCTGACATACAGACTATATTCGTGTTACAAAAAAGAGCCATTTGTTCTATATATAACCTTAACTCCCGTAATTCCTTAAGATGAGTATTTAAAGAAATTAGTATCTTGACAGTAGCGTCACAATTTATTTATGAGAATATTATTTATGTCATTAAAAATCAAGACTCTTTTGTTAAGAATTGTGATATACATAATTTGAATACAAGAAATAAAAATAAAATTGCTATTAAAAAAATTCGTGTCCGTAAGGTTTATAAATCATTTGTAGGTCAATGCATTCTTTTCTATAATAAATTACCTGACTCAGTTTTAAAGTTACCATTTCCAGTACTTAAAAGTTACTTCAAAAAGTCGTTGATGTCTAAGGCTTACTATAGGGTCGAGGACTATCTAACAGATAAAAATGCTTGGCCTAAACTTAACTAAACACCTAAATAACTGACTAATGAAATAGGCATAAAAAATATGTAAATATTGTATATTGTCTAGGGGACACGGTTTCTGTAGGAGAATGTATCGAAACTTTGTATGTGGTGGTTGTCTTGCACTGTCATAGGAAAGTATATATATATATATACTTTCCTCAATCCTTTCAATATTGACAATATACAATATTGTCAATATACTATATATATATATATATTTATTACTACTACTTATTACTTACTCCCTATGAAAATTCTTAGTTTTGACACATTTTCTTGCACAAGCTACGCTTGAATGTTTTTTATTTTTATTTTTATTTTATGTTAATTTCATTGTTTTATATAATGCTAGGTTAAGCTTTATAATTGTATAATATCATAAGTAGTACCTATTTAAAAAAAAACGACTGACTGTTGAGTTTCTTACGGCGTTTCTTCTCAGCAGTGGTCTCTTGCGAAGCGCTGGTAGATTTTGACGTGTAAAAGTGCCCGTGCGGCCTACTTACTGAATAAACATCTTTTATCTTTGTTTTATCTTTTATTATTTCAAATATGTGCACGAATCTTCTAACAAACCAATGAACCAATTGAAGTACAAACATTACACTAAACTGTCACGAAAATGTGTGTGTAAAGCGTAACAATAACACAGTGGAAAATTTATAGCATCGAAAAAAATAAATCCAAAGCAACTTGGCAAATTATAAATGGCCAAGACCATTATGAATTTAATAATACAGATCATATTGAAAATGAGAAAATTAAATACTTTGATCCTACTGACATAGCTGAACTTCTAAATGACTTTTTTATTAATACAGCGAAAAATACCTCGCACACTAATTTTGACATTATTTACAGGAAATGCATTTCATTCAATCCGAACACAATATTTCCTAATCGATTTACTATAGACGAAATATATAAAATTATCTTAGGCTTAAAAAACAGCAACGCAACAGGAATAGACGGTATTAGTGGCAAAATCATTAAATTGTGCGCACAACATTTTGCCAAACCTCTTAACTCATATAATAAATTTGTTGTTTGCGGAGGGGCGTTTTCCTGACATTTTAAAATGCTCAATTGTTAAACCTCTGTTTAAAAAAGGGAATAAGGCATGCATGAATAGCTATCGACCTATAGCCCTCATACCAATAATGTCAAAGATTTTTGAAAAAGCAATGTATAGCCGCTTGTTGTCGTTCCTTATTTTTAATGCCATTCTAAGCAAACATCAATATGGCTTTCGAAAGGGTAGCTCGACCACGTAGGCGTGTTTCAATCTTATTAAAACTATAAAAGATTACATGAACAAAAAAATACCCGTAGCTGCTATTTTCTTAGACTTAAGCAAAGCCTTTGATTTTGTCGATCACTCGATACTATGGCATAAATTAGAGAGATATGGTATCAGGGGCAATGCTTACAATTGAATCCGTAGTTATCTGTCCGACCGCCAACAATGCACAGAAATACGTAATATTAAGAATGGTGAACTGAAAATTACAAGATCGGTATGTAAATATAACCGCTGCGGGGTACCTCAGGGGAGTATTTTAGGCCCCTTACTCTTCCTATTGTACATTAATGATTAACTGACCATTTTAGGCACAATTGCATAATGTTTGCCTATGATACTACGTTAATTATTAAATCTGATAACATAGATAACTTAAATAATGAAATTGACAGAACTTTAGCAAAGGACTGGTTAAATAATAACAATTTAAAAATAAATGTTGATAAAACTTATGTTATGCATTTCAAAACCTATAAAGGCCGCATGTATACTTTGAACGTAAACTGTAAAAACAAGAAAGTTGAACAAGTACAAATACGAAATTTCTAGGCATTCGTATCGATCAATTTTGTAGTTGGAAATTTCACATTTCTGGAATATGTGGAAAACTTCATAGATTTGTGTTTACGTTGAGAAGATTAAGCAGTACCTGCTCGTTGCACTAACAGCTTACCACGGCTATGTATCTTCAACGTTGAGTTACGGGTTGATCATATGGGGCAATTCAGTAGAAATAAAAAAGCATTCTTGGCGCAAAAGAAATGCATAAGAGCGGTGTGTAATGCTCATTTTCTTGCACTTTGCAGACCTCTGTTTCAAACCACAAGGGTCTTGCCTCTACCGTGCATGTACATAAAGCAGATTTCTTCTTTTGTCCGAGAACATCCCCATTTTTTTGTTACACATTCTCAAGTCTTAAAAAGATCAACTCGACATAAGAACAAATTGTACCTACCTCTTGCAAAATCAAGTATTTTAAAAATTATTCATTAAATATGGCAATTAAAATTTATAATAAAAGATAAAGATAAAAAGATTATATACAGGAATGCCCCCCAAATCAATTTAACAAATCAATAACAAGGTGGCTTCTTGAGAAATGTTTTTACTCCGTTCATGAGTGTTTTCAATCATCGACATATTTAATACCTTAACCCAATAAATACCTAACCTAACCTAACATAACCCAATAAATAAATTTACATTTGGGTTTCAATACCACTTTGATGGTCACAGCTCTATATGAAGATTGTATTTAATCTTACATATACGTGGCAGTCTTGTTATTTAGGTGTATGATAATTAGTTTCTTTAAATGACTAATATTATACGGACTACGGATCCCCAGGTTAAATTTAAAGCCGCAGAAATCAATGTACCGATTTATATTTATAATGTAGCGAAGGAGACGTCTGTGTGTGACATTGCTAACTACATTGAGAATAAAACGCAGCTAAAAGTAATGCTGGTCAAAGTAAACATGAAGGCACAAAAACCTTACAACTCTTTTAAGGTATTTGTGCCTACTCATAAATTAGAATTATTCATGAAAAATGATTTCTGGCCTGAAGGCGTATCCTATCGCCGTTTTATTAACTTCATGCATAAAACAGACACAGAAAAGTCACTAAAAGCTTACAATGGATAATACAGTTAAATTGGTTACGTTTAATTGCAAAAACGTTAAGAGATCTGTCGAGTGTGTAAGAACACTGTGTAAATCAGCAGATATAGTAGCACTCCAAGAGACATGGCTCCTGCCACACGACATACCTTTCTTGGGTAGTATAGATGTTAATTTCGCATTTACCGGCAAATCTGCCGTGGACACGTCGGCAGGCATACTACGGGGCAGGCCTTTCGGTGGAGTTGCCCTGCTATGGAGGAAGGATTTGTTCTCGACGGTGTCAGTCGTGCCGTGTAATAGTGTGCGTTTGACGGCGATTAAATTAGTATTACGTAACCGCCCAATACTTATATTTTCTGTGTATATGCCAACTGACTCGAGTGATAATCTTATTGAGTTTACGGAATGCCTGAGTGAAATAAACGCTATCATTGACGGTCAAAATATCGAGTGTGTGTACATGTTGGGGGACTACAACGCTCATCCGGGTGAGTTATTTTCATGCGAACTGGTCAATTTCTGTGCGGAACAGTCGTGGACGTGTATTGACTTGGATATTTTGCCTGCGGATTCTTTTACGTTTGTGAGTGAAGTGCATGGCTGCCGCAGGTGGCTAGACCACTGCATAATTACCAATGCAGCGAAATCAACTGTACTGTGTGTGTCAGTGTTGCACGATACTTATTGGTCTGACCACTACCCTGTCCTAATGGAGTGCGACATCGACATTTTATCACCTAAGATCTTAACTTATAATACGAAGTTGCGTGACGGAGTACGTTGGGGTGAGAGAGATTCAGGTCAGATTGATAGGTATCGGGATTATTGTAATAAAAGATTAAGGGAGGTTGATTTTAATTTAATTTTCTGCAATTGTGCTGATATTATGTGCTATAATACAGATCATAGAGTACTACTTGATAAGATGTATGATGATATTGTTGGTATTCTTTCTGAAGGAGCAAAATTGACGCATATTGAAAAATATTGTACGAAGGCCAGGCATGTAACCGGCTGGAACAGATATGTACGCCACGCTCATGGGGGGGCGCGTTTGTGGTTTCAGACCTGGATGATGTGTGGTAAACCAAACTCGGGTGTACTTTATGACCGTATGTGTGAATCTAGGAAGTTGTTTAAAGCGAAGCTGAAATGGTGCCAAAACAACGAGCAACAAATAAAATTGGACATAATTGCGCAGCACCATTCCAGTAAAAACTTTGGGAAGTTCTGGAAGAACACTAACAGGTTGAGCCACAAACAGGGCCTACCCGTGAGCGTGGAAGGGGTTCATGAGCCTGTAGAGATCGCTAACTTGCCCTGCGTTTCAAGTGTCCGAGGCTGGATCTCATGGAACCGTCCCCCTGACGTGTGATGTCTCCTTTACTGCCAAAGAAGTGTCAGATGCCGTGAGAAGTATGGTCAGTGGAAAGTCGCCGGGGCATGACGATATCAGCGTCGAGCACTTGAGGTATGCAGGTGTGCACCTGCCCAGGGTACTGGCCATGTTTTATTCACTGTGTTTGAGTCATGCACACTTGCCGCAGACTCTGATGCGTACAGTTGTAGTGCCAATAATAAAAGATAAAACTGGTGATTCTTCTAGCTTGTCCAACTACAGACCAATATCGCTGGCTTCTGTGATCGCTAAGGTGCTGGACGGTCTGCTTGATAGGCAATTAGAGAAGCATTTGTCCCTTAACGATGCCCAATTTGGGTTTAGGCCCGGTTTGTCTACGGAAAGTGTTATCCTTTGCCTCAAGCAGACGGTGCAATATTATACGACCAGGAGAACTCCAGTGTTTGCTGCCTTCTTGGATCTGTCAAGGGCATTCGATCTTGTGTCGTACGATCTGTTGTGGGACAAGCTAAGGAAAGAGACAACCCTGCCATCCGAAATAATAGCTTTATTAACACACTGGTATAGCCACCAGACAAATCAGGTAAGATGGGGGGGGCGGTCTCTGAGGAGTATGGGTTGGAGTGTGGGGTGAGACAAGGAGGCCTAACCTCTCCCAGACTCTTCAATCTCTACATGAACCAGCTGATCGAGGAGCTTAGCGGTACTGGGATCGGATGCCATGTGGGAGGAGTTTGCATAAATAATTTAAGCTACGCTGACGACATGGTGCTGCTGAGCCCGTCGATCAGAGCTCTGCAAAAATTAACCCGTGTGTGTCAAGACTATGTGGAAACGCATGGTCTTAGATATAATGTGAAAAAAAGTGAGTTGATAGTTTTTAAGCCCAAGTCCAAGACCTATACCAGTTTGCCCGATGTCTCTCTTTATGGAACACCTTTACATAGAGTAGAAAAAATCAAATATCTAGGTCACTGGGTCACGGAAGATTTAAAAGATAACTGCGACATTGAGAGGGAGCGTAGATCGCTGGCCGTCCGTTGTAATATGCTCGTCCGCAGGTTTGCACGTTGTACGAATCCAGTAAAAGTGCAGCTCTTTAAAGCATACTGTCAGTCCTTCTACACGTGCAGCCTGTGGGGTTGCTTTACGCAGCGGGCGTACAGCGACCTTCGAGTGCAGTACAATAACGCCTTCAGGATGCTGATGGGGTTGCCGCGTCATTGTAGTGCGTCGCTTATGTTTGCGGAGGCACAGGTTGACGGTTTTGCCGCTATCATGCGTAAGCGGTGTGCTTCGCTGCTAAGTAGATGGCGAGCCAGCACCAACAGCGTCTTGATGGCGTTAGTTGATAGGTGGGACTCCCCACTGCTCCAGCGGTGGACACAGCTCCACACTTATTTTAAAACTAATAATAGAGTATAAGATGTTTAATATAAGTTACTAATACCTATGGATTTTATGTTCGAAATAAATGATTATTATTATTATTCATAGATATTTATTTAATTTTCTGCAAATTAGGTTTTTTACAATAAACATTCAAATATAAAAGTAAAATAACAATACTAATACAAAAAATATACATTATAAAAAACCTAACCTACGGGTGCCGCCGGCAGCGGGGCAGGGCTCAAGCTACCGGTGGTTAGGGCTGCAGAGAGAGGAACCTCCTCACAATGCGTGCCGTGTCGAGGAGTACTGCCTTCTGTATCTGGCCCTTGATCCAGCCATCTAGCGAGAGTCTCTTGAGGTGTTGGTCGAGACTCTTCGCTATAAGACCGTTGGCCGAAACAACTATCGGGACAATGATCGTCGAGTCAACATCCCACATGGCGGTCACCTCGTGAGCCAAGTCAAGGTACTTGCTGAGCTTGTCCTTCTCGGCCTTCACAAGGTTCTCGTCATGCGGGATGGTGACGTCAACGAGCACTGCCCGGCGTTGAGATCGATCTGCCAACACGATATCAGGCTTATTGGCGACAATAGTCCTGTCCGTGATGACAGATCGATCCCAATAGAGCGTAGCACGACCATTTTCGAGAACTGGCGCCGGTGTGTACTTATAGTACGGGACTTCAGACTCAACAAGACCATATTGAAGAGCAAGTTGCTGATGGATGATCCTGGCCACGAGGTTATGTCTGTGCAAGTACTCACCGTTCGCCAAATGCGAACAACCGGAAATTATATGACTGAGGGACTCGCCGGGGCAACGGCACGCTCGACAAATGTCGACCGTGCCATCCCTCAGAATATATTTCCGATAATTGTTCATCATTATGACCTCGTCAGCAATTGCACAGACAAAACCTTCGGTTTCCCCAAAGAGGTCACCGAACCGTAGCCAGTTCACGGACGCTAAAAAGTCTACGTCGGGCCTTGTTAGGGCCCGGTAGAACCGTCCGTGTAGCTCCTTGCTCTTCCATATGTTCTTGCGGTCTTCAGTGCTCAACACCGTTGGTCTGCGCAGTCGTTGGGCGGTAACGGTGATGGCCGGTTCAAGGGTCTGGAACAGGAGCAGCATTCGATCACGATACGCGGTGAGGTTAGTTCCTCCCTCTGTAGCCCCGTAGTATGCTCGCATGCAATTTTCGTTGTTCGATGTTGACCATCGCATGCGGCGCACTATACCACCGGTAGCGGGAGCCGTGCGCGGAGCAGGATGCCCCGCAGGCCCCAAGCGTGCCGGCAGCGGTGGTCGCCCGCGTCGCGCAGGTGGTCGCGGCGGCGGAGGCGACGGCCCACGCTCGTCGCTCGAATCGCTAGTGTCAGGTGCAGTGGCGAACTCGTCACCCGACGACGATGGCGAGGAGCTAGACGAGGCGGGCAAGGGTGGAGGGCGTGCGTTTTCAGTACCCGCTTCTCTTCTCTTCGCTCTCGATCTTGTTAACATGATTGATTGATGTGACGTTTCATGTCAATGTGTTTCTATTTTAATTTATGGTATCATATGTACAATGTATATTATATTTTTATAAAACATGATGTTTTAATGTATATAATTTACAAATACCACATAAAAAAAGACTTAAAACACAAAAACTAATTAATCAAGAAAATGAACGTGTGACAGCGTCAGCGGTTTTTTTTTTTATTATTATTATAGATATTTATTTAATTTTCTATAAATTATTAATAAATTATAAATTTTCTATTATTATTATTATTATAATAGTGAATATATAGTATTGTTTTCAATATTGCATGCCTAGAATAGGTAGAACATAAGCACATCCTGTAACACTAAGAACTGTCTGTACCTGTACAGTCAACAGCATAAATAAATGATCATTTATGTACCTGGTCGCTTTCTTTCGTTCCACAATTTTGTATGACATTTCAAACACGACGTTTAAGTGATGAGGGACATAAATGATAACTTATTTATGGTGTTGACTGTACCTACTGTGTTCTTGCAATAAACGCCTTTGTCTTAAGCTTTGTCTAGTGGCGCAACTCGATATGGAGTCTGTCTAGTCTTTCGACTGACACCACACGACACATCACCTCACTAGATAGGTACTGTACTTGGGTAACTACGAGTTGTAATACTTAAATAATTAGGTAGTATTTAGTTTCGATGAAAGTATTTTTTTTTTAGTTTAGTGTCCTATAATTAATTTTCTTTCTTTAATAAATAAAGTATATAAAATCAAATGAATAACTTCTCTAGTCCGTAAAGATCTCTAAAGCAAGTCATACTAAAATGGAACTGCGATAATTTCATATGCGGCCCTTTTTTGGGTTCGACTAGATTTCTAAGCGAACACTGTCTGTCCGTCTGCCACAGGGCTGTATCTTTGTAACTATGGCTAGTATATACCTACCTACGTGTTATTTTGACTGCCAAGATGACAAATAATAACCGGTATACCGGTATACCGGTTATTTCTTACACAGGTAATAATACAATCTTCGCAAAACATCACATCAAATATGATGTGAACATGACACATTTCGTGGTCATTTTGTTGTTAGTAATAAGTAACAACAAAATGACCACAAAATGAGTCACGGTCCGTACAGTCGAGTTCATAAATATGTGTACACTTTAAGTACCTTGTCTATTAATGTCATGTTTAAACTGCCATATAATATTCTGTATTTTCACAGCGATTAAAGTGACAAGTTACTAATGTTAACATATGAACTCGACTGTACTATGGGTTATGTATGGAGTCCCAAAAGCACAAGTCTGTTTCACACTTGACCGGGTCTTTTTGATCAATTTTGATACAATGCAGGCAATGCATACCTACGTAGGTATTATAAGTTAGGTTACGTAGACATAACATGCTAGATGTTTGCATGGAAAGGAGGCGTTTATATGTTAACCATCAGCGACGATGACGACAACGCGGCGTTATTTAAAACCATGTCAAACCAGTTTGCTTTTGAAAGACTGTGCAAGGTGTCCTCGTGCGCAGTACACATACTTCGACTATTGCTTCGTTATTTTAATTACTTTGAACTTTTGAAGGATGAAGTTTTCCTTAATTGATATTTACTACCTGTAGGTACTTACCTATGTATTTAGATAACATTCCGTCCTTTCCTCCATTCCTTATAAAATGTAGGGTGTTTCGTGGATTTCGTATCATACCTAATCAGAAAACCGTAAATTATCCAAGTATTATCCTAAATTCAGCACAACCTAGGAAAAAATCTGCTTTTGTCGATTATCACAATTAAACTTGTAGTATAAGACGTTATTACTTGCCAAATTTCATAGTTCTAGGTCAACGCAAAATATCCTAAAATTTTGATTCCCTTGAGAGTGTCGACATATACGTTTTTTTCGGAATAAACGGCCTTATCTTTTTTTACGTTAACTTAGAAGTTGACGACCTATGACGGGTCGACTAGGACGAGTATAACCTTAAAAAATAACTAACCTACCAACACTATATACCAACCTACTAAGGGTTGAGAGCCAAAATATTATATTATATTAATTGGTGGTGGCATTTCACTATCGGTTGTTATTTATCAAATATTTTCGTTGCATCTTTTTCATTTGCATGTCAAGACTAAGTGTAAGAGGTATAAAAACAACATTTGGCAAACGTGGCCAAATGAAGTGCTTACCATTAGGCAAGTATTAAGCACCGGTAATCGTTATCTTAAAAACCGAAAATCTTTTGCATAAAACAATACCTATCGTTATTTTTGGTTACCCTGACACATCAATTCACTACATCGATCAATTTACAATTCAAACTTTAACGCGTCAATAACAACTCGAATATATTTTTTATAGTTTTAAAGCTACTCTAAACAAAATACAGCGTGGCAGAACTGGCGCTTGTCTGTTGCCCGTGGTCCACCTGATTAGTTTAGTTCACCTGGACATTTTAGCAGACCTAAACTAAGTCGACGAAGCGAGCTCCTATTTCTAGTTAATTCAGAAGCAACAACATAGCCTACAACCTGTTGATTTTGGCTAGCCCACTCTCCGTAATCACCGAACTACGGGTAAATACACCATGGCAACGAATATTATTTAGGTAAGTACCTAAGTTTCAGTAAATTGTTTGTATCGTTATCGAAAAACCACACAGGTGCGAATAACAAGAGTTATCATTATAGATTCAAGTCAGTCGTCATCTGGACGCAAATTACCACAATCGGCAGCGTGAGCCCGACTGGCCGCGGCCGTCACCTTGAGCGGCTGACCCGTTGTTGCGTCACTTGTCATACATTATTGAAACGGGGGGCGAAGTGTTTTTTCTGCCATATCATCTATTGTAAACACACGCTTGGAACCACTGATTTTTGATTTTAGTATCATTCAATTTATTCGTTGATTTATTTAACTGATTACGTATGTATGCTCGCTTGACGCACTGATCGATATACGTATAGTTAAGGCTTGGCTGGGGTTAACATTTCAGTAAGCCACGGACTTAATAACCTCGCCATATTGCGGAAAAATAAATCGTTATTTGTAAGGCTGCAAAGTGTTTTTTTGCGCGAGTGCTAATACTAAATCTAGAGCAAGCAAAGGATCATGAACTTCTAGGGTATATATTAAGTATTGCGAGGGATTCAAATGAACGAAACGCATATTGCGAAACGCACAATTTTTTATCTTACCGCAGCGGGGAAAACACTAGGTGCCAACTATTTTAGAACGTTAAATAAGTTTTGTATTCACGCCTTTTCATTCAGCTAATAAAAGAAGATGATGAAGATTGAGGTCTACCTTCCTCTAGGAAGAGTCCGCAACCACCCACGAATACCTTTTTTTCCCTCGTTAGCGGACAGAGTGGACTTGAAACGCAGATTTTGAGCGACAAAGATGGCATTTTCGATCTAGTAGAACTACATTTTTCATAACTCATTATAATAATATTAATGGCTTCCCACTTAAGGAATTCAGTGGGCGACTATTGTGCTGCGATTATTGCGGTTTTGTGACCTTGCGATTTTACGACTTCTAATGAAAGTTTTGATTACTTTATTTTTTTATTATTGTGTCGATGGCTGGCTGACGTTGGTGATACGGTTGCGGTGGTGGCGGTGGCGTTGGTATACAGGGTTATTGGTAAGTCGACCTATTCCCGTTAGGAGGTGACAGGGGTGACTATTTGCGATAAGTTTGACCCCCATATGCATTATGCAAAAGTGAACCATTTTTGAGTTATCGCTTTTATTAGTTTTTTTTTAAATTAGTCAGAAATTCAACTTGAAAAATTTATTACAAAAAAAGTATCAATTTAAATCTTTTTTTTTCTTCTGATTTACAAAACCGATTAAACACTGGTTATTTCTCAATATTAAAACAATAATTATCGGTCCAAATTTAAAAAATCGAGACGGAAAACGAAATTTCTTCAATATTTTTTGCGATCGCTTTCCACTAAAATGCCTTAAAAACAAAAAAAAACGTTATGAAACTTGGCTTGCAGATTATTTTAAAAACTTAACTGTTTTCTTAGCTCTCCAAAAACGCATAACAAGTAGAAAATTATTTAAAAAAATCTGAAAACATAATCATCACAAAGGAAGCGGCCGGAAACAAAAGTCACAAATGCAACTTCAAAAATTAAAATTAAAAAACATACCAAATTTAAATCATACATTTTTTATTTGCTTTTGTACAAGATGAATTTGTTGTTCCTATGCAAAATTAAAAAAAATATTATCCGTACACGTTTGAGAATTCGAGGCCGAAAACTAAAAAATACATGTTTTTTTATCAAACTCCAACATAATGTACACGAAAACAGAAAAAAATACCAATACATTTGGCGTGCAGATTACACATAAAACATTGACCTTTTTCCAGCTTTCTAACGAGCTATTAAAACTAAAATGAGTTTTGTTAAAGATTGCTGGAAAGAATTGATCACAAAGGAAGCAACAAGGAAGTCACGTCCGAACAAAACTTAAAATTAACTAACTAAATCTATCAAAACTAACTGTTATACTCGTAAACACAAATAACAACATTAACTTATGTGAGAATAAGAAATGGAGGTAGCCATTTTGAAAATGAACTATAAAAATTTTAATTGTTTATTAGTTTTAATTTTGTAACTTTTTACATAAGTTAATGTTGTTATTGCATTGCATTTGTGACTTTTGTTTCCGCCCGCTTCCTTTGTGATGATTATTTTTTCAGGTTTTTTTAAAATAATTTTCTACTTATTATGCGTTTCTGGAGAGCTAAGAAAACAGTTAAGTTTTTAAAATAATCTGCAAGCCAAGTTTCATGACGTTTTTTTTTGTTTTTAAGGCATTTTAGTGGAAAGCCATCGCAAAAAATATTGAAAAAATTTCGTTTTCCGTCTCGCTTTTTTAAATTTGGACCGATAATTATTGTTTTAATATTGAGAAATAACCAGTGTTTAATCGGTTTTGTAAATCAGAAGAAAAAAAAAGATTTAAATTGATACTTTTTTGTAATAAATTTTTCAAGTTGAATTTCCGACTAATTTAAAAAAAAACTAATAAACGCGATAACTCAAAAATGGTTCACTTTTGCATAATGCATATAGGGGTCAAAATTATCGCAAATAGTCACCCCTATCACCTCCTAACGGGAATAGGTCGACTTACCAATAACCCTGTATGTATAAAAAGGTGTGTAAATGAAAATACGTTTAGGAAATGCTACAATAAAGAAAACTGTAAAGGAAGCGTGACACGGAGCAGTGAAAAGAAGATTGTTAGACAGCAAATGCATAATACTGATTGTTTACCCAATACTGCAAAAAACGTAATCCTGTCAAAAATGGCTTCTTTGAAAACTAAAATTGTAGCTAATAACGATCCCATACAAAAACAATTTGAAGAAATGGTATGCGAACTCGAAGATGACGGTGTGAAGTTGGTTGCCGACTTACCCAGATTCAAGAATGTGAAAAGTGGACTATTAATGCGAAACATAAGGCATTAGGTGTGTCTAAAACTAAATTTAAATTGCCAACTGAAGTAGAAATACCTGAAAAATACAAAAAAAATCTCCTGGCGGACTATGATGATACAAACACCAGAATTTTGGTTTTTGCCTGTCCCAAGATAAAAAATGACATGAAAAATTTTGAACATTTCTTTATGGATGGGACTTTTAAGTCTTGCCCACCGCCTTTTACACAAATATATACAATCCATGGACTACACAAAGATGCCAAAAAAAATTGTACCTTTATTCTTTGGCTTCATTCATAACAAAGATGAAAATACATACAAAATTATTTTTGAAATCATCAAGTCACAGATACCGGGATGGTACCCCGTAAAAATGACACTGGATTACGAAATGTCAGCTATGAAAGCGATTCGATTTTTTTTTCCTAATGTTATAGTAAAGGGATGTTATTATCACTTTAGTTCTAGCCTTTTCAGGAAAGCGAAGTGGTTGGGAATCAAATCCCGAGTACAGAGACGCCATATTGCTAGATGTGCTGGCTTGGCTCGTTTGCCACTAAAATATGTCCCGGCGGGCTACAAATATGTCATGTCCAGATCACCCAAAAGCCAGTCCATCCAAGAGTTTAACAAGTATTTGGACCGTTATTGGTTCAATGATGTTGCTTTTATTAAAACATGGAGTTGCTATGGCGAAGAGATCAGAAATACCAATAATCTGGAAGGGTGGCATGCCAGACTTAATAGCCTTGTCGGCTGCCAACATCCCTCATTTGCCAAAGTTCTGGATATTTTATCCAAAGAAACTAGGTATATGATAAATAAACAAAAATCGGCCAACAATAATTACCAAGAAATTGATGAAGAAATTGCCGATACAATAGACCAATTAAAAAATAGGTCTATCACAGTTGGACATTGCCTAGAGATTAAAGCACCATTTACTTAAATATTAGTTTCTGATTTATTTAGTAATTAGTTTCTGCAGTGATGGGCTCTCAGAGGTATTTAGAATACCTAGGTTTTTAGTTAAACGATACAACACTAGTAAATATTGTTGTTTCATAACTAGTTGTAAAAGCAGAATCATATTTCTTCTTTCTTAACTAATTTCGAATGACAGTTATGAAAGGCCACTTTTTATTCCATTTTAATAACTGGTTATTAGAGAAGGAATAAAAAGTGTTTATTCATAACTAGTTGTGAAAAATAGTTGTGAAGGTGGACTAAAGGATGAAAATGCCTTTATCCTTTAGTTATTTTTATTGGATTCATTGTAACGTATTTTAAAAATCTTACTGCAGGTGTCGATTAAAGAATTAAGCCTAATTCCTCGAAATGGTTTTTAAATCACACATGACAGGGCGCCTTCCTAATCCAATATCCAATCCAATGTTGTGTGTTTAATGGCAACCGGTCACAGACTAAGCGACATTTACAGACATCTCTTGTCTTCAATGTCAGCGTGTCAGCGTGTCAGCCATAGGTACTTAGCTATCTTAGGCCCTCCGCACACGGCGTCGTATCGTAAGCGTATCGTAACGCGCGTAGTACGAGAGCGATACGACCACGTACATCATTAACTCTACGATAGTCGTAGTGTACGGGCGTAAAAAAGCAAGATGTACTTAAGGGCTGTTATCACTCTCGTACTACGTTTGTCACGATACGCTTACGATACGACGCCGTGTGTTTAGGGCTTAATTGTGCTAATGAGGTTGCAATATTGGAGAGGCTAAAGCCTTATACATATATTTTATAGTTATATAACCACAAAAAACGTGGACATAGCGCAATTCGGACCTCATTTAGCGGTCAAATGAAAGTATTTCTTAATTGGACGTAGTTAAACGAAAAGGACTATCCACGAAACGATCGGACGTGGAGTTAAGTATGCCACAATATTCCTTTGGGTCTAGACTATCTATCAGCAAAAAGGATCTTTTATTTTAAAATCACACAGGAACCAACCCATCTAGATGGCAGGGATATATTTTTAAATCGGAAAAATTATATTCAATCCACTTAACTGTTGATCGTTACTGCTGGAAACAAGCTAGAACCAGTGTCATACAAAACGGACAACACGGGATCCAATCAACTTAAGTCCCAATATCTCTAAAAGTAATGAAAAATTAACTAAAAGAATAAAAAAAAATTCGATCATTTTCTCCTTTGTATAATTTTGTGTAAAATCACTCTATCATTGTTTAAGTGTTGTTAAAATACTCCTTGAACTTCAAACTGCAAATTACTCGAGTGCAAGCACGGTGGATTGACGCCTTTTCGTTTAACTACGTCCAATATTAATATAATTAATTCATTGTAACATCTTTTTATTAAAATCTAACTACAGAGAATGATTCGAGAAGAAATGGTTTTAAAATCTTCATACATTGTTAAATACAGTGTACCTTGTACCTATCTCAATTCTTAATAAGAGGAAAGATGAAGGCAAAATCGAAGAATACAGTCGATTTTGACAAAGTAAGTGAAACAAGAAGTTCAATGCCATCCATGTTATACTTATCAGGAAGTCAAAAGGCTAGCGGAGAACAAACAAAAGTGAGCCTTAGATAAAATGAATGGAAAGATAAACAAAAGAGTGTGGATGAGGACAAAAAAAAGGATAAGCCAAAAATAAAATTATATAGGTACTGTAGGTAGGTACAAAACTTCTAATGGTCTTGCAAGGCGCATTGTTTAATCTTATCCTAGACTTATACCTACATACGAGTAGTAGTCGTAGTTAATTTATGAACCTTTCAATGTCTTTATCTGTGAGTGGTTAAAACCGAAAGTGTTATGTTATGAACGTTATGTACCTAGTTGTTGGATCGTATCACCGTATCACGTACCAATTAGGACAATAATTAAATGTTACTGTTGTAGTTTTAACTTACGTAAATAAATAAACAGTTAGCTTAATTTTCAGTAAAAGCATTTGTTTTCTTAGACGTAATATATTCAGATTTAAGATTGTATTGTATTGATAAGTAGGTAAGTAAATGTCGCAAGTGTCGCAACCACGGGTTCGTGACGGCGGCCGGGACGCGACGTTTGTGGCACGGCACGTGGAGCCGATTCGTTCGCAGGTCGAGCTTGCTCACGTATACATCTACAGAAACAAGCCGTCTACGAGACAGATTTGCCTCGTCCACTTCGGTCGGTGTAGACGTGTAGCGCGCTGTGCTGCGAGGCACCCCTGCCCCTGCCTGTGCTCCAGTCGGTCTTGTGTTACGTCATTTTGCCGTCGTGTCCACGGTGCGGAGTAGATAACCGATTACCAGTCAGTCGCTCTACTCGCTCTCGCTCGCTCTCGTTCGTGTATTTCGACGTCTCTGTCAGTGTACTTTTTGAAGTGTTACCAGCGGGTCGTGCCGTTATAGGACAAACAACTCTAAGTCCTCGTGTAGAGTTCCTAAATTAACCGCAAAAAGCGACCTTGTATCCTGACATTCAAGTGATATTACCTGCTTTTTGTGCAAACTCACATAACCTAAAAATGTCGGAGAATTCGCAGGACGTGTTAAAAGATGCAGCCGCGGCGGCTGCAGTTGCTGGCGGATCACTCTTCAGCACATTCGATATAATAATGCTAGTAGTATTGCTGGGAGGCGCCATTTGGTGGTTGTATAGTTCTAGAAAGGACAACAAGAAAGATGAAATACTTCTCAGCAAATATTCCATACAGTAAGTACATTCAACTGATATAACTTGTTGCGTCGTTTATTATACCAACTGATAGAAAGTTTGAAACATCGTAGCAATAGTGCCGTTTGATAGCTTTCGAGATTGTACTAGATTGCTATTCTAGGCAAAATTCCTAATTTGCCATTACCATCGTTATTGATGAAAACACATTTAAATAAATGTACACTCTACCATCCAGCCAGCCAGTTAGCCAGTTATAACAATAATCTACCATAGGCAAAGTAAAGTCAAGTGACGGATGCTAATTAGGCATGTATACTTAATCTTAATACCTACCTACCAGCTGTAGGTTTTTATTATCTGTGAATCATTGCGATAAGTGATAACTTTTTTTTTACTATTTATATACTTACTCGATTCATCCATCTACGAAGAATTAAAAACATCAATTTGAATTTAGATACAATAGGTACCCTACTATAATAATATTACGTTTTTAGAGTTCCCTGCCTCCGAATGAAAAAAACAGAACCCTAATAGATCACTCTTGTGTATCTTTCAGTCAGTTTGTCAGTCTGCTTGCTCTAAATCTACAGGACCGATTTTGTGGATATTAAGTACCTCTCACTCATAGGTACTGCCTAATACCCTAACACAGCCGTGTGACGTACCTAAATAATTAATTCTAAATAGGTATGAGGTCACATTTGGGTGGTAAATTAGAAGATTAAAAAGTTTTTTTGCAAACTGTATCGATCATGTTGATTTTTTTCTGGATAACCTGTACCCAGGTACCGGCCCGCTATCCCATTTAAGGGGTTTTTAATGGGTTTTTATAAGGATTTATTTATAAATGCCGTATCGCTTGAAAGCCGTTAGATTTGCTATTGAAAGCGTTATTTATAAGGTTTAGGTACCCTTACCAAGGGTTTGGAATGGGTATTTCGAAAGGATTAACTATCCAAATCCGTTTCGTATATGTCTTGTTCGACTTTGCTTTTAAAGCGCTATATTTTGTGCTTAAAAACACAAAATATATTGGAAGAAATATACGACTGTTATTTGTTACACTAACCATTCAGATAAGGGAAACCTAAAGAGCTAAAGCTCAGATATAAGCTAAGTAAATTGATATCCCTCTCTTATTGTTATTGCATAAACAAATATAAGGGTAAACCTTATAAATTTTATTATACAAACCCATTCGAAACCCCTTGAACGGGATAGCGGGCCGGTCGATGGCTGGAAGAAAAAGACAACCTGCGCCTACCCCAAGAGATTAGGATATGGGCAAGATTATGATGACGTATCAATAATTTATTTATTTGGTTCCACTTACAGACCTGTTCCTATATGTAGGTAGGTAGGTATTTACATAAAGTTGTTTTTTCCATACAAAGTGAAAAGCAAACACTGGGACACCTAGTATGGAAAAACTAACTTTATGTGATTACTTAGAAAAAAAACTAAAAAAAAACGGGCAAATAGGTTTATAAACTTCGCTGATTCGTAATGATTCTAATTATGTAAGATACCACTAAATAACTTATGAAATAAAACATGAAATTAATGATTTTTCGTGACAAGGACATAAGGGATAATTACAAAAATTAAGATTTAAATAATCAACGAACATACCTACATTGAGGTTAAATTGACAGCTTTTTAGCTGCTCTATAATCCCTATTCGTTTGTCAACTTTATCCAGGGATATCCTGTATATATTACGGGAGGCCGATTTTTGTACATGGCATCAAAACGGGTCCAATTTTGATAAATGATATGTCATTGGATTTTGAGAGTTGCATATAACTCTTCATGTTTTATTTTTCCGTGATAAAGTGCTGAAAAGCTTTGATTTGAGACGACAATGTAAAATAAATAAACAAAAATTCAACACAAAGCTGTTGCAAGTTCTTCAGCATGAGAAAATATAAGTTTAGTTTAAGCAGCACTAAAAAAAAACAAACATGATGTGAATGACAGACGCATTGTGTCAATACTGTACTGTATGTAACCTGTAATTTATAATTTGTGGCATATCGTTTAATATAAGTTGGTTAATAAATAAATAAATAAATAGCCACTTTTATGCCAATGTAGTCTTTATATTTCAAAATAGTTGATATACAAACTCATTCTCGTATATTTACGATTTTGATAAATGATTCATTGGATTCGTCTCATGCTGGAGAGTTGCATAAAACTCTTCGTTGTTTTTATGATAAAGTACTGAATAGCAAGCATAAGCGACATGGAGTCCCCTTAAAAAGGGTATACCAATAAGATATCTGGGGCACTGGTTTACTAAGAACCTCAAAGATGACGACGATATGGAGAGGTTGCGAAGGGTTTGCGCTGTCAGTGAGACTCAGATTATATAGGTAATATTGAATACGAATAGAATAGTGTTTATTTCGTCATCACAGGTAATCAGGTGACAATGCGGTAAAATATGCTGCAATTCCATGACGCGCCTTTTAGCATACGAAAGTTACATTATAAATTATTTAAAACCTAAGTTAATGTCAAAACATGATTACAATTCATTACAGATTACACTTTTTATTTTTCAATGTCAAGGTCAGCATCATTAAAATAATCATTAATAGTATAATAACATGTATCTACCAGCATTCTTGAGAGCAATGTCCATGTGTCCAAATGTCCATTTACGACTTAGTAATAACTCTTATTACTAAGTCGTAAATGGACATGTTTATAGTATTATTCTTTCGAAAACCTTTCTGCTCCCCAATTAATATGTTATGCTTGTCCAAAAACCTATATATTTTATTGAACATTAATTTCTCGAAAACTTTAGTAAAAACTGGTAATAGAGTAATAGGTCTACATATAATTTTGAATAATGTCTTTGTTACCTTTTTTATACAGATATTTAAGAATTCCTACTTTTAGACTAGGTACATGGAAATATGCCTGATGAAAAACTTAAATTGATTATGTGGCTCAAACTGCAATATATCCACTGGCATGTTTTATTACTTTGGTGCTTATATCATCAAAACCAACACTGAGTATTTTTAGACTTTCAATTGTTTATTAAACGTCGTAGTTAAGTTAGCTTGTAGGGAACTACTCCGATCGAGAACCATGGCAATTTATAGGTGTAAGTTTTAACCGACTTCAACAATGAGAAAGTCAATTCAAGCCAGTTTTCGGCTTGGGATGGCTAGGTACTCGTAAGTAGGTAGTATATCAGGACTGACAGGTTCTTATTCAAAATTTGTTACACCTGCTGTGAGCCCGTGACACTTTTTTCTTGCTAAACTTACGGTAACTTCACGGAGCCTCCTCGCTAGACTGGAGCTGATAGCGAGGTAACGTATAGATGGTAATTAGGTAGGATAGATTAGATAGGTACTAAGCTTGACCAAGATTTTGAAAAAATCAGGACGCTACTCGGAGTGTGATGGGCATCATGCAGTATAAAACAATATTTGGTTGAAAACTGCTGCTGAATTTGGTCTTTGGTTGTTGCCACTCAAGCACTCCAAATACTCAAAGTTCAAGCGGGTGTATGAGTTCGTTCTGATAGCGGTAGAGATGTCCATTGGTGCGTAGAGGTAATAACTCTGGACAACGATTGAGGGATAGGGATTAGGCTGTGATGCCCGGTCCGATTTGGATCTGGTTCAACAAGTTTTGTTGGAGGTAGCGAGGCAATGCTGCCAGTACCTATTGGAACCTTTGAGCCGAGTGCGACCGGAGCCGGGGAATAATTTGTAGATTAATTGACGAAGCATGTTGCTGATTATTTATGTACACTGTTGACGACTGGCCGAGGTGGTCCGATCCCTTGCCTCTACGCACCAAGGAACACTGATCTCTACCGCTACCGGAAAAAACTTATACACCGGTTTGAACTTTGAGTATTTGGAGTGTTTGAGCTAGGGCAGTAGCCCCTAGCCCAAAGATCCAGCGTTAAGACGTCTGGCCGCTTACTATCCGAACAATGAAGACCCCGTGGGTCAAACTTAAAAAACACTTAGCACACATTAGCTTCAAACAAAGCACGACGAATGTAATGTTTTTAATGTCAATAATCAAAACCAAGAGCTTTCCAAGTTAAATTCACATCGCACCTTCTGCTCGTTTAATAAGCTTAATTTTTCAAACCTGTACTAAAACTGTACAATTTTTGCACCTTTTTGGAAAGCTTATATTTAATTGAGGAAGTTATTTCCGTGATTTGAACGCCAAAAGTCATATTTTTTTTGGAGTAAAAAATCTAACTTGTGATTTAAGAACCTTTTACTTCTGACGTTTTTGGAATTTTGGCCAAGTCTTTTAGTTAGAAGCATTTGCTCATTCATCATCTATTATAAAAATGTATTTTTGGTTCCCAGAGTGAAGTATTTTATTCAGAATTTACAGTTTTGGCCTAAACAACGCAACGTTTTTTTTAAATATCAGAAAAGTTAAATAACTCGAAAACCGGTGACATTATACTTAGTCCCCCAGTTAACTGGGACAAAATTATTACAAATTAGCTCTAGTGTTACCCTCTACCTCCGACCCATCCGACCTATTCCTTGAAGGCAAAGTCGAGTTACCTGTCACCCCGTACGTACTAAAGAAAACTGATGGCTGGTTGATTTATAATCCCAGTATGACTCAGTAGTTTTTCTAGTCTACGCAAACACCTACAACAGGTATCATTTATGAAAACTCAACAACTTCAACCTTCAGAACAATAAAACAAAATCACTTCCTCGTGTGTACGGTACGTACGTTATATGTAGGTATGTACGTATGTATGTACCTAAGATAGTAGTTTCCACCAGCGATATCAAGCGCTTAGAACTAATGAAACCTTATATACATATTGTTTTTCAAATAGGTATAAAGTTTGTAATATGTTACTTGGTATTTGGCCCAAATACCAAGTAACATATTACAAATTTGGGATATAGGATCCCTAACCTACTCGTATACTTAGGTGTATTGTATGTTTAAATTAAGTCAGTTGGTTCGGTTTATATTGATAGATAAAGGTTTTTTTATTGACTAACTTACCTATTCCTACATTCATTAAGTAAACACTATTTATCAATTCAAGGTATTTTGACTACAAAAGACGATGTGGTTAGTTAATTACTTATTCAATTAGCACGCACTCTGTGCGTGTCTAATATTGGTGACAGTACCAGATGGACAAGTAAAGGAAGATGGTATTATTTCTAGATCTTTCGCTCATTGTATAAAACAGGCAATATAAGAGACTCAAACCAGCACTATACCTATTAGTACCTAGGCTAACTTATATATCTTTTCTCTTATATCTGGTAACTTGTCACAGGCCGGCGGGTACGATACAAGTCACAGAGAACTCGTTTATAAAGAAATTGCAAGCTTCCGGGAGAAGTTTGGTGGTGTTCTACGGGTCCCAAACGGGCACCGGCGAAGAGTTCGCCGGGCGCCTCGCCAAGGAAGGAATACGGTACAAGATGAAGGGCATGGTCGCCGACCCTGAGGAGTGCGATATGGTCAGTTTATCTCAATTAGTAATTACAATATATTGACCAAAAAATAAATTGATGATATTTAGGTAGGTACCTATATAGGTACCTATATAGGGATATTATTATTAACACATGTACAATATATAGGCACAATTTTTAATAACTTTCATTTTCTTTCAAATAAGGAAGAGCTAACGAAACTCAAGGAAATACCGAATTCTATGGCCGTGTTTTGCATGGCCACGTACGGTGAAGGGGACCCTACAGACAACGCTATGGAGTTTTACGAGTGGCTAAAGAATGGGGATCCTGATCTCACTGGATTAAATTATGCAGTAAGTATTTAAATCTTATACAGACAGGATGGATAATTGAGATGAGGAACCCTAGCTGCCACGCGGAACCATAAAAATCATCACTAACTTTTAAAGTCATGTCTTCTTTTTTTTTAATAATGGCGGTCCACCGCGGTATTCACAGTGATTTCGCCAGTGTGTGGAATAAATCAGTAAATAGAATAAATCAAAAGTACCTACAAAGCCGGATATCATTCAATCTTCCCTACCCGAAATTTGACAGATAAAGACAAAGCATGGTTTAGCGTACCTCACGGCTATTCCACGTTTATAAGTAAGAGCACATGACTTTAAAGAGTCCTTTTAGAGCATGAGAAGTAAAAGTTTATTATTATACAAAATTCACGACTATTATTAAGAATAAGAACAGTTGGATATCGAAAAATAATAGTCTAACATCAAAGCAATATTTATTGATAACAAAGAGAAACTGAAAATAAGATAAAAGTTCAATTGTAGTTATCCCGCACGATAGTATCAGTTCGGTGGAAAAGTGTTAAGGTTTGTACTTCTCTTTCACTTTAACCCGACTCAGAAAGACTTTTTAGGAACTACCTATTGCACAATAACAAAAATATAACCCAACTGAATTACATACCGTATCCTTATCCGCATCTTTTAGGTAGGTACCTACAGAGATTATTAAGGTATGTCTGGTACTCTGGTACCTATTTGCTTAATTATATTTATATTATTGTACTATGGACTCAACTCAACTAGGAGATAAAGTTTTCTTCGCAATTACATTACAATGCGCGCTCTACATTCACACGAAATTCGCACCCACACGTGAATCGCGGCGCGAATTGCGCGTGAAATCTTCTAGGCTCCACATTAGTGTTCACAGTATAGTTCGCGCTCGACGATGTAACTAGGTCTACATTATAAGTAAACAACCAATTAAAAAAGAATTGGAGGAAGATGGTGGATGACGAGTATTCGTCGTTTTTGTCCAGTTTGATTAGTGTTTTTATAAAAGTTGCGCGTGAATGTGGAGCCTTGTTGCGTTCGCGCGTCGCGGCAATTTGGCGTGGGCCAAAATACCGACACCAAGGGCACATTTTATAAAACTCCCTACAAGTAACAATTTTACAGGCAGGGATTGAAAAACAGGTTTTATTTAATACCGGTTAATAAATTCTCAAACTATTACCGCTAAACAAAGAATACCTATATTCCAATTAGAGTTATTGCTGTCATTCCGCTTTTATCTTTATCGCTATGTATACTCTACTTTCGATATTAAATACCGGTATTAAATACCGCTATTGTAAAAACGCATTGTAAACCGATTTTGAAATATTTTTTTTGGTTTGATAGAGTATACTTCCGAGGTGTTCCCATTGTCATCAAATCTGAATCTGATGAGGGGATCAATGAGGAATTGAGGGAATTCCTGAAATATGCGCGCGCGCGCGTTCGCGCGTGAATGTGGAGTGCGCACAACATCCTACATCTAATTACCACAATAACAAACTACAGATGTCATTGTGTACTTGATCTTGTATAGTATGTTTTTTTCATGTAGCAACACATAGGTAACGTCATATCGTTACCTACTTGACAATCTTGACATGACATAATTATTGTTCTTGCTTTTGTCATTTCATTCAATTCAATTCAAACGTCAATTGATCATGTTGAAAGTCCGATTGATTTTGAACGTAGAATAATATTGTAGTTAAGTTGTGTGTGTGTGAAATATGAATAAAAGGTGCTTAGTTCACTATATTTAAATGTTGTTTTGATAATGTTGGGTTATTATATTATTTATCTTAGTACTACTTCGTAATATAGTGCAAATAACGTACCTCGTTTTCTTTTCCTTCTAAATATGAGTTTTGTTATGAGGACTTTACCGTGTTTTGTTCTAAAAATAATGTATAAAAAACGCAATCTGTCACCATGGCTCAAGTTACGATATATGGTATGATGTTTTTTTCCCATCTTAACTAACGTAACCTCGTTTAAGGTCAGGCTGTGTGTCAGTGTGTAAACCTTGATTTTTAATTCTATAGAATTCCGATTGCTGTCACATTCTGACTTTTAAGGATTTTCAATAGTATTTAACATGATTTAAGTACATAAAATACATAACATGGATGTGTAACAAAGAAAAATTAAGGTTAAACAAAAGTCCAAAAATTTGTAATAACAATGATCAGAATCATCAATCAATTGATCAAGACCAAGAAACGTGAGAATTCTATGGATTAAAAATCAAGCTTTAGGTACTAGTCATATTAAGTATTTCTAGTTTTTTTACTTAAATTTAAGAACCATGGTATTTTGGATGAGATCATTACATAATATTTTATGATGTAATAAGTATCCAATGTGGTTTGAAAAAAGTCTACTCGAACATTTAATCAAAGACCAATTTCTGAAATTGTTCCCATCTTGATTATTTAGTTATTTTAACATTATTTCATAAAAACATGAATGAGAACTTGTGTAACCACTAATATTAGGGTAAATTTTATTGATAAAAATACCTACACTTAAACCAAAATGCATTAATCACAGTGAATGTGTGCCGGTTGAGGTTAGGATTTTGGTCTTTAATTAGATTTTCGAGTATAGTACTCAATTTTGAATAAATTATATTTTACTAGTCTTAGAAAATATTGTTAAATTACTAAGAATTCATCAGAAAATTAACATTAAATAAGAGAATCACTTAACTTGATGCTGTGGTATGAGTATTTGTTCCTCAGCCCCGGACTCTTTCTATGTATTTAAGTATTTATTTCATTATAAAGTATGTTCATCATGTTCTAGTATCCATGGTACAAGTCTGGAGCTTAGGTCTGTGGCCCAAAGGAACATGGATGAGTCCACTAAGCTCTTGGTAAAAAAGGGTATCATTGTGTACAGAGTATACTAGACTTATACCGTTTTTCACTTGGACCTCTGAAGACTTGTATCCTGTTTCAGCAGGGCCACAGAGTTTAGGACTAGGTCAATTTGTGTGTATGAGGCTCTCTCTGATTGTTCCTTGTTGAAGGTTTTTCTCAGGCAGTGGACATCTTTGGTGTAATTATGATGCTTGTGATGACCCTCTAATATTTATACTAATTCAAATATCCTGTTAAGTTGTTAAGTGTTAAAAAAGTGAAGGACAAGTTCTAGTTGTGAAGAAATAGAATAGGCAGTCTATAACTTATCCTTGACATAAACAAATAATTCATGTTGTTTAACAAACTTTATGACTTTTGTTTTAGGTTTTTGGCCTGGGTAATAAGACATATGAACATTACAATGCTGTAGCAATCTACTTGGATAAAAAGTTAGAAGAATTAGGAGCAACTAGAGTGTATGAAATTGGTTTAGGAGATGATGATGCTAAGTGAGTATTTCATTGGTTTTCTTCAGGTTAAAGCTAAATTGCACATTGTAATAAGTCTTAAACCTACTCTATTATATTTGTAGCATTGAAGATGACTTTATCACATGGAAGGACAAATTTTGGCCATCCGTCTGTGAGATGTTTAATATTGAGAGCACAGGGGAAGAAGAGCTGGTACGGCAGTTCCGCCTGGTGACACATGCACCAGAAGATATTGTTCCCAATAGTATCTTCACTGGAGAAATAGCTCGGTTACATTCCCTGCAAGTTCAGAGACCGTAAGTGTTTGTTGACCAAGTACAAACATACTACCATATGCATTTTATTGATGTTATTGAATTTTTTCAGCTTTATCAATTACATCTTAAACCATAGCAAGTTTGCTATTATAAATATTATCATATTTATGTTTATCTATTACAATGGTATTATTTGTCTTTTTCTATTGTTTTATTAGTCACAGTATAAGCAGGGCCGTCTTAAACTATGCTGGGACCCTAAACACACAATAGTCTGGGGCCCCTTTTGAAAAGTAAAGAAAGCAAATTATTACTAACATTTTTTCTACTATGACCATCTATTTATTATGGGTAATAAATTGTCCGTCCTTCGGGCACCTTGAGGAATGGCTGCCCTTATGGTAAAGACGGCATTGAATATGAGGAAAAAGGTTATACTAGTTATCATGATATTGAAAGGATGTTTAAAGATCGGAATAGGTGTTGCAATTTGGAGATAATTATTTTATACATTTTGCTGGTAAGGTTCCCTATGCCCTGTAATTCTAGGACTTTCGAGAATATATTTATTATTACCAGTTTTTAAATAAAAGTCCTGTAGCAATGACAACCTCATTACCAAGAAGAGAGGATTGAATCTACGTTGGCAATTGAATCTGGGACACTGCTTATCGGCTACGGAGGGCAGAATATAAATCTGATAAAATTACACTACTTGCTTAAACCAGAAGCTCCACCTCTCTGAAACTCTCTAACTTTATCTATGTAATGCTATTTGAATCAGTAAAGCTTCTGGATTAGGCAAGAAATAGTGACGTTGATAGATATCTTACTCACACTTCTCTTCTTCTTCTGTTTTTATTAATGGTGGTCCACTGCGATATTCCGCAGTGAAATCGCCAATTTCAATTAAGTGAGAGTAAATCAGTAAAGAGAATAAATCAAAAGTAAAAGCCAGACATCTTTCAATTAGTAATCTTCTCTCCTGAACTTCTCTCTGGTAACTACCAGAAGTATTCCTCACACTTCTCATTACATAGGTACATATAGATTAATTATCATGTTATATTATTCATTCATGACACATATCTAGGACACATTTGAATTTTAAAATAGCAGCAAGCAGAAATCGTTTCAAGATAATAATGAATGTTACTATTTACCCTTCAACTCGATCTCTTGTTCAAGAACGAGTAATAAAAATTTAATTTGAATTGTTAAAACCTATTTCAATTAGTCCTTAAAAGATAGCTTTTTTAAAATTACATTTGTATTCCTGTTTCCTGTATGGTGTAAAGGTTAAGGTCCATTGATTCTTTAACATATGATATGATAATATTTTTTTATTTTTTAGACCATATGATGCTAAAAATCCTTTCCTGGCACAAATCAAAGTTAATAAGGAGTTGCACAAGGGAGGAGATAGGTCCTGTCTTCATGTAGAACTGGACATCTCTGAATCTAAAATGCGGTATGAAGCTGGTAAGTGTGATATTTTTTTATTATCTTGTAATCCTTCACAACTTTAGAATAATATTTATCCTGCAGACTAAAGTAATTCTGTATAATGACTTGCTGGAAGGTAAATTATAGACTGAGTTATACTTAAAATTCATTTTCTTATCAAATTCATAGTAATTTCAGTTCATTTAATATTTCAGGTGATCACGTCGCCGTATATCCTATAAATGACTCAAATTTGGTGGACCAATTAGGAAAATTGACTGGAGCAAATCTTGATGAAATCTTCTCTCTGATAAACACCGACCAAGAGAGCAGCAAGAAGCACCCATTCCCATGCCCCACGTCTTACCGGACCGCACTCTCGCATTACATAGAGATCACAGCTTTGCCCAGGACTCACATTTTGAGAGAGTTGGCAGAATATTGTACTGATGAGGAGGTATTTTATTTTATTTGTCTATAGCACAATAATAAACTTTGATGTAAGTACCTAAACTGTAATTCTATGGAACTTGCTAACTATGTAAACAAGCCGCCATACTAAAATTGATATTAGATGTCAATTTCAATATATTGTTTGTTTACATAGTTAGCAAGTTCCATAGAATTACAGTTTACTTATATATCTGCTAATCACTTTTTTAACAGGATAAGAAAAAGCTGTTACTCATGGCTACCAACTCACAAGAGGGCAAAGATTTATACCAGGCGTTTGTGGCGGAAGCATGCAGAAACATAGTCCACATTCTGGAAGACATCAAGTCGTGCAAGCCGCCCCTCGACCACCTGTGCGAGCTGCTGCCGCGCCTGCAGCCGAGATACTATTCCATTTCTTCTAGTCCTAAGGTGAAATGAATATCATTAAAATAGTGTATGATATAAAGCCAGACAGGTAATTAAACTGGTGCAGGTTTATGATATTGTTGGTTTTATAAAAAAAAAAAGATTAAAATGAATATATCCTTTTGTTGTATTTCTTGACCGTGGTTGTAGCCTTGTCAGCCTTGGTCGAAGGGCATTTTGATTTTTGTCATTTCGCAATAAGATATCAAACTCAGCTTGTATACTCTCTCTGCTGATCCCGGGCCTCCTCTCACGACGTGAGGTTCTGGGCTATTATCTGATTCATTTAATTTAGAATATTAAGTTATATCAATCACCTGATAGACAATCTTTTGATCGCCACCACTGACTGCTAATTTACATATCCCAGACGCCACTCAGGTCGTCATACGATAGTGCAAAACGTATTAAGCGTAGAACAACTGTCAGAGATTAGTCAAAATCCGTTGAAGTGATTCGCAACTTGAAGTTTACTGCGTCGTTTATAAAGTAAAGTGTTCGTGAAGTCAATGAATTATAAAACCGTTAGTAAGGTAAGTTCCTGTTTGCAGCTGCACCCGGAGACGGTGCACATCACCGCGGTGGTGGTGCAGTACTGGACGCCCACCGGGCGCGTCAACCGCGGCGTGGCCACCACCTGGCTCGCCAACCGCAAGCCCGTCGGCGGCGAGTACCCGCGCGTGCCCGTCTTCATCAGGAAGTCTCAATTCAGGTAAATAAAACACGGAAGCTGGCCGAGTCGAACTTGCGCACCGAAGGTTTCGTATCAACTTTTTTGATTAATTAAAACTTAAAACTATAATCACACCAAATTTGACGATGTATTACCGTTTTTACTTTAGAACATAAACAAAAATCGTTTCATGTAATCCTATTGGGTCTTATATGTTTTACTTTTTTAGTATCATTTGTTACAAAATCCGCTGTCATCATAACACATTTTCTGTCAAAAGACAAACGGCTAGCCAAAAAGATTATTTAAAAGTGACACAGACAAACAGATGGACAGATTTGGCTCAATTATAGGGCCCTGGCATCCTTTGAGTCTATTCAATAAAAAAATGATCGGTATAATATATTTGCATTTATTTGATTTAATACAGCATCCAAGTATAAAATAATCTTGTAGGAGTATTCCGTACGTAAAGCCGAGGAATGAAGGAGATTTCTATCGTAAAGTCCTCAAAGCGAATAAGTTTTAAACCTCCAGTCAGTTAATTGGAATGTAGGGCTATTTAGACGAAGCATTTGCGACTCATTGCAGGCGAGATTGTTTCTAGCATCAAACCAGAAAACGAAACCTGTAATGAACATTAATTATCATTGATTATTTTAAAATACAATTTACTTAGGATTGTTTTGTTTACAGACAAACTCGTTAGTTTATATGTAGATATGTACGTGCGTCTTACCGGAACAATGAACTACATGCAATCATAAGTTCTCTTTGTCATTGTTATTACTTTTTGTCAATAATAATGACCGCCTCAAACGGAATTAAATATGACCTTTACGGAGTCATGTTCGTTCCGTTCGCGTTACCAGCGGCTATTATATCTTATCAAAAAATACTACAATTAATCATGACACAGGTTTTTAAGTACGTACATAGCATAATTGCGTAAGGATGATCGCAAAACATCATTAAGAGGACCCGTGATTTGGTTTCGTGTTTTTATGTTAGTTACGTGAATGTAATGTGCTTTCTTGCTAAAGACGAGAGTTGTTTTTTTAAGGTTGCCTCTGCAGAGTCAGACGCCGATCGTGATGGTGGGCCCGGGCACGGGGCTGGCGCCGTTCCGCGGGTTCCTGCAGGAACGCGCGCACGCGCGCGCCGCCGGCAAGCCCGTCGGGGACAACATCCTCTACTTCGGCTGCCGGCATCGCGACCAGGACTACATCTACCATGAGGGAAGAATCTTGTTTTTAATCATACACGTACTTAGTATTACTACAAGAACAGCTCTTTATACTCACTTACCTAATCACGCAACACTAAAGATAAAGTAGCTGGTTATTTCAATTATCATTATTCCTCGTCATCGTTGAATCAAATGTGGTTTTTAATGATTAATGATAATAATGTTTTCTCAAACATGCTCGGAAAAGATGGTGTTTCTTTTGAAAAACGAAGACGCGAAGGGCCTCTTTAATTTTCCTCCTAGGAGTAAAATAAACTTATGATAACACTTTTCGTCCGTGTCTATATTTTATTGTAAAAGTGCTCTAGAGTGCTATAAAATCGAAATTGCCATGAAAAAAATCCCTTACACCCAACTTGTGACCCTTGTGGGTGGGTGCAGTGTGGGGCGGCGGCGACGGCTCGTTGCGCGTGAAACTATCTTAACTAATACTCTTAGGGCCGTATCAATAAACTCATCTTGACTGTGAGGCCCGTCACAAGATACGTCAAAGTAAACGCCAAACCATACAATACAACACTGTCATTTTTGATGCATCTCGAGACGAGTTGTGATCAGTTTATTAATACGGCCCTTAGTTTTCAACACAACATTCTCTCCATATTTGTCAAAAGATTTTTAAAAATACTAATAATCATGTATTATCGGCGGTAACGGGGATTGCCTCACTCGGATTTTAGCAAGCCTCGCCAAGGCTCAGCCCGCCTACCACCTGGGCAGGCACTTCCCTACCTTCCGAGCCTAAGCAATAATGTACTATTGTTTTAAATTCAACAAATAATTCAATATCTAGTAGCCTTGAAGTCAATTTAGTGTATTGTTAGTTAAGCGCGCGGCTAACGGTAAGCGGTGGTTAAAAATATGGTCAAGTGCGAGTCGGACTATTTCTACAGACTCTACTCATTGTTGCACTCTTTAATTTGACTCAACCGTGTTAGTTTTTATTAATATAATTAAGTAGATATTAAAGTAACAGTTGAGTCAAATGAAAGAGTGCAAACAGCTGGGAATAATTTCGAGGGTGTGGACAACTGGGAATAGCCCATTGTTGCTGCAGAGTACGATGGGACATTTACAAACACGCGCCGCGGTAGTCGTTGAATCCCATCCTAGCTCCCGCGTTCGCGTCGCCGGCTGCATGTGTACTCGTATGACGTCGATTCGCCGTCGTCGCGCTAAACGCGAATACTTATATGACGCCGTCGTGATTTCGCGCTCAACATGTATTTTAATATCACTACGCATCTAGCGCTAATACTTGCATGCATATCTTTGACTGATGGAATGTCTGAATACCCCGACAAGATAAGTCATAACCCGCCTTAAGGCTGACTTTTAAAACTCACGTTATTGAGTCGTGCTTATAAAGTTTTAATTGTCCATTGTGTAACGAAAATTAGTCATATTACTTATATTCATACATATGATACGAGTTGGTCTGGCTTATCATTAACATCATTAGTGTTTTAAAAAAGATTATAGAACGATTATGTACCCAGCTGCTTGTTGCCAAGTACTTTGAATTAGATATTCAATATAAGTTCACGGTTTACACGACAAAAGAGTTAATGTACAGCGTTTTATGGTTAAACAATTTCTTTGCCGGAGTCTTGAGTTACGAACGTAAGATAGTTTTATAATAACGGTTGCGTCTTGATTTTTCATAAAGGGAGGAAGTGGGTCAAGTGGTTTATCAACAGAGAAATGTTAATTTAGATACGAAATTTTAGAACAGCCTGTATTTAAGTTAACTTTTTGCAAAGATTTTGGACTTTTAATTGTTTTTTTTTTGTACTCGCACGAATGCTTAGCCAACCTAATTGTGTTCAGTAGAGTACAGTGACATCTTGGTGTTGTAAGTTAATGGTGAAAAAAATAGTGATGCGATTTATTGAATGAATGAACCTTTAAATTGATTAAGGTGTCCATCTCAAGATACGTAAAAGTAAACGTTAAGTCGTAGAAAATGACAATTCTGACGTTTCTTGAGACTGGCACCTCAGATAAGTGGGCCACCATAACTAACACAATTATAGGATTGACGAAAGCTGCGTTCGGGAAGTTACGCAGCGTCTTCTCATCCAAAATACCTCAGTGTCTGAAGACTAAAGTCTTCGAACAGTGTGTGTTACCAGTGATGACCTACGGTGCCGAGACGTGGTCTCTAACCGTTGGCCTCTTGAATAGGCTCAGAGTCACTCAGCGTGCCATGGAAAGAGCTATGCTTGGTGTCTCGCTACGAGATCGAATCAGGAACGAGGAGATACGTAGACGAACTAAAGTAACCGACATAGCCAATCGGGTTAGCAGGCTGAAGTGGCAATGGGCAGGCCACATTGCTCGAAGGACTGATGGCCGCTGGGGCAGTAGAGTTCTCGAGTGGAGACCACGTACCGGCAAGCGCAGCGTAGGGCGACCCCCCGCGAGATTGACGGACGATTTGGTCAAGTCCGCAGGGACCCGCTGGATGCAGGCCGCTTCCAACCGGGTGAGGTGGAAATCTTTGGGAGAGGCCTATGTTCAGCAGTGGACGACCTATGGCTGAAATGATGATGATGATGATGAAAGCTGCCGGACGATCGCGTCAAGATCGGAGATCAGTTTAATAAATACGACCCTTATAGTGTCAACATAAGATAAATCACGGACTAGGATCTTTTTCTGTCCAGTAGGTACAGGTCAAAAACAAACATAAAAAATCTAATGCCGCAATGGTTGCTTATTCAAATGTCGGCACTGGATATCATAAAACACACAAACAAAAGGACGGGGAAGGGAAAAGACTCGGCGAGGGCGTGATATCATAGTGTTATCTTCGGACAAAGCAAAGTCAAAAACATTATTATTATTAACTACACCGGTAATCAAAACTCAAGATAATAACACAAAATCCGCAGATTGTTTATTTCTGTCCTTGTTAGATAATTAAAAAACCATGACGCCTCACATCACTGTGAGTGACACGCAGAAAAGAAGGAAAAAATCATACTGCGGCAGCATGATGTCTTCTAGGTAGTAATTTTTTATAGTATGTAGAAATCAAGGAGGTACATATATTTTTATTGGCGAATTGATCATACTCTCAATAGACCTAACGATATAAAGTTAACATAGCTAACCAGATGACCCCATACTTTATATAATCTGTGCAATCAATGCATAGATTGTATGAAGTTGTAAAATATTGATTTATTGAAATAGTAATAGTAAGTACAAATTAATATTATAAGGGATCCTATTTATGCTGTTATGTTCCACTTCTTAATTAATGAAAAACTGTAGAGCATTTCACGCTCGCCGCAGGCAACGCTGCGGGAATGTCATACTCATATATTTAAACCTAAATGTGCTTTGTTATAGTCGCTCAACTACCTTAATCGAGATATATTATCGCCACCCTTCAAATAAATACCGTTAAGGAGTTCCGGTGGCCATCTGTGGTCTTCATCACCAGTTCCACTTCACCATATAGTGCTTTTCAAGAGCAAATACACGAGTTATAGTGAAAATTACCAAAATCGCTATAGGTGTGCCTATAATATTTGAAGAGGTCCCTCGATTTCTCCAAGATCCCGTCATCAGATCCTGACGTGTTGACAATGGGACTAACTAGAAAGTATAGGTATCTAATCTCAAACAAAAAAAGTTTTTTTCTAATCGGTTTTGTGGTCCTGGAGTAATCGGGGAACATACAAAAGAAAACCCGACGAATTGAGATCGTCCTCCTTTTTTGAAGTGGGTTAAAAATCATTTAAGTTGCAGTCATTCCAATAGATACTAGATGGCGGTCATCCTGTATTATTTCTTGAATTCAGTTTCTAGTGTAACTGCTGTTTTAGCAGACTTCCCAAGGCACAATGCTGAGATAGCCACTATCTCGTCGAAACTCTGCGAACCAGCGATAGACTGGCATTCGTTTGGCTAGGTTACAAACTTACAGGGATGAATCAACTTTTAAGGTACTACATTTCCCCACGAGTTACCAGGTTTTTTCGAAGATTCAAAATATTTGAGGTGTTTAACGTGTAAGGTCTGTAAATTTGGTGGTCTGATTTATTATTCATAAATTATTATTAATCATGGTGTTTGCCAGGGACCTGTCTGTTGGCCAAAGCCAATTGATGAAGCTGAAAACCGACGACGGCAGAGTAATTTCATCCAAACCTGAGCTATTGGCGGAAGTTGAGAAGTTTTATGGACAGCTGTACACGACAACCCGAACACCCGTCGGAAATCTAGCTGAAGATCCGAGGGCTAGATTAACCCGACACTATACCGAAGATCTCCCCGACGTCAGCCTGTACGAGATTAGTATGGCCCTCAAACAGCTTAAGAATGGCAAAGCCCCTGGTGAGGATGGAATTACAGCCGAACTCCTGAAGGCGGGTGGTAAACCCATCCTTAGGGGGCCTTCAGACGCTGTTCAGCTCCGTCCTCCACGAAGGGAGAACGCCGAAAGCATGGAACAGAGGTGTGGTGGTTCTCTTCCTCAAGAAAGGAGATAAAACCTTGCTGAAGAATTATAGACCCATCTCACTTCTGAGCCATGTTTACAAGCTGTTTTCGAGGGTCATCACAAATCGTCTCGCGCGCAGGTTTGACGATTTCCAGCCTCCCGAACAAGCCGGTTTCCGGAAAGGCTATAGTACCGTAGACCACATACATGCGTTGCGGCAGGTTATACAGAAGACCGAAGAGTATAACCTCCCCCTTTGCCTTGCATTTGTGGACTACGAGAAAGCCTTCGATTCGATCGAGACATGGGCTGTGCTGCAGTCTCTCCAGCGGTGCCAAGTTGACTACCGATATATCGAAGTGCTGAAGTGTCTGTACGAAAACGCCACTATGTCCGTCCGACTACAGGACCAGAGCACGAAGCCTATTCCTCTGCAGCGGGGAGTCAGACAAGGAGATGTGATCTCTCCGAAGCTGTTCACCGCTGCATTGGAAGATGCTTTTAAGGTTCTGGACTGGAAAGGACGAGGCATCAACATAAATGGTGAGTACATCACTCACCTTCGATTCGCTGACGATATCGTAGTCATGGCTGAGACCATGGAGGACCTAAGTGCAATGCTCGCTGACCTCAGTAGAGCTTCCGACCGAGTGGGCTTGAGAATGAACATGGACAAGATGAAAGTCATGTCCAATGTCCATGTCGCGCCAACTCCCGTGATAGTCGGAGGCTCTGCACTCGAAGTTGTTGACGACTATATTTACCTGGGACAAACGGTCCAGTTAGGTAGGTCCAACTTTGAGAAAGAGGTCACTCGTCGTATCCGACTCGGCTGGGCAGCGTTCGGGAAGCTTCGCAGCACCTTTACATCCAAATTACTGCAGTGTTTGAAGTCTTTGACCAGCGTGTGTTGCCGGTGATGACTTACGGATCTGAGACGTGGGCGCTAACAATGGGCCTCATAAGGAAGCTCAAAGTCACTCAGAGGGCTATGCTCGGGGTTTCTCTGCGTGATAGAATCAGAAATGATGATATCCGCAGTAGAACTAAGGTTACCAACATAGCCCTAAGAATAGCTAAACTGAAGTGGCAGTGGGCGGGGCACATTGCTCGCAGGACTGATGGCCGATGGGGTCAGAAGGTTCTGGAGTGGCGTCCGCGGACCGGAAGACGAGCTGTAGGTAGGCCTCCAACAAGATGGAGTGACGACCTCGTCAGGATCGCGGGACCGCGGTGGATGCGAAAAGCACAAGACCGGTCTGAGTGGAAAGCCTTGGGGGAGGCCTATGTCCAGCAGTGGACGTCTTTCGGCTGACATGATGATGATGATTATTAATCATAATTCACCAGAAAAGTTTTAGTGCCGCAAAAGAAAAGGAGTACCTAAAAAAAGTTGATTCATCCACAGACTCTGTTTACAGCGGTGACTTCAAGAGGTTTGCTAGCGGTGGACACACTTAGTCACCGTTTTAAGCTAAAAAGGCGGGCATTAGACCAGCAAGCCTCAAGATGATAAGGAAAAACTAGCTGAGTTTGGTCTCCGTTTCGTTTAATGATTTGTCAAGTATAAGTACAATAGTAGTCTTTGTTGTCAAATTCAAACGGACACAAATATTTCTAGTCCGTTTTTTTTTTAAATATGTTGACGCCATCACAATTATGACCGGAACAAAACCGCTTTTATGAATCATATGTGATTCGAGAACCTAATAGTTTCATGAGTTTTTTTGTGACAAATCTTATTATCAATGTTATGCATGAAGTCTATTCGGCCAACGGACGTTATGCATGCATAGTGAATGTATGCGGAGTAGTGATGTGCCGTTCCCGGGAATAGTCCGACACAAAGGGAACAATGGGGAATTTTGAAAGTATAGGTTCACATATTGTGTGATTGAGGATTATATCAAAACGTTATTCATTGAACTATTTACCGAGATATTAAATAGTGTAACTCACTTGCGAAAGTAAATTCCCAATGTTCCCGGTAACATTCCAAATATTCCCGGGGTATATTCCCAATGTTCCCAGAAATAATCCCATAATTGCTAGGAAAGTTGAATAAAACATTTTTAGAAAAGTATTTTTTTTATTAGCAATAATTATACAAATCATCACAGTTTCATTAAAAATCGTTGCGTTTTTGTATCGGTGCAGTAAATTTAACATAAGTACAACGGAGAATGTCTCAAAAAATTGCACTATTACTATCATTACTATCACTCACCGTTATATATTATTAATATTTTACGGTTTATAAGATAAATACAGACGCGATACGAGGGTCAATCTGAATCTCAAGAAAGCGGGTTTGCTGTACTTGTGTGTAGTGTAGATGCACGTGTACGTTGTCTCCGAGCGCGCAGCCGTCGTCTCCGAGCGATGGCGTAGTGTTCGTGTAACAACTACAAGTAGGTAAACCCGCTATCGTGACATAAAACAACTAAAACAATATGAAAGTGTTATTATTGATTTCTAAAGTATTTGCCTTTTATTTACCGTGATTTTTCAGTCGTTAAAGGACTTATTTTAAAGGCTTCCACTTTATTTTCCGGCGCTAAAACAAGTGACCACGAAACATATCCTTGATTTTGGGAAATGTGAAAAAGTCATTGGGGTTTAAGTCGGGGCTTTATGGAGGATGGTCCGGCAGTTTGATTTTTTCACCCTCCAATACTCGAGCGGTGTGAGGGTCGTGATGAGATGATCTTCGGAATGGTAGCCACGTCACCCGATTTGCAGACAAACGTAGCCACTACTTTTTGGCCGTGCTGCGAGAACGGATTACTTTTGTCAGTTCGTAGATCCATACTCGAGATAGATTTTTAGTTTCAGGCTCATATGCATACCTATATAAGACTCATCACCTGATACGACGCTAAAAAGTGCATTCGAGTTTCCTCCAATAAATTTATTCAAAGTTTTGCGGCAGCAATTGACACGTGTTGCTGTCTGCTCGTCAGACAATAAATAAGGGATCCAATGGGATATGACACCTTTCGCATGCCTAATTCTTCCTGTAAAATGTGACTCATTCCAATGTGGTGCTTCATTACTAAAAGCAGAAACCATTCGGTCTCAACATTGTTTTTGTGTTTTTAAAGTCGTAATAAATAATAGATCTTGAGTTTTCCCGGGACAATTACATTCTCAGTAGCGACTCAACGACGTTTTGGCCAGAGTGTTCTGTGATAACGCTTTGGCTTCTATATAGGTTGTAAGGGCTATTCATTAATAAGTTCCAGCATTGACCTAACAATAAAATTATTTGATTGTTGCAGGAATTAGAGGAATACGCGAAGAATGGAGATGTGAAGTTGAACCTGGCTTTCTCGCGCGACACGTCGCAGAAGGTGTACGTGACGCACCTGCTGGAGCAGCGCCTGGACGAGCTGTGGGACGTTATCGGCAATAGGAACGGACACTTCTACATCTGCGGGTAACTTGTTATTACTGTATCTGTTACGATCGCCTGGACGAATAATATGACTTAAATAAAATATATTCCGTTTTTTGGAGGTATTATTGGTATGACGCACCTGACAGTATGAGTAAATAGCGACCGGACCTCGCTTCGGTAAAAATAGTACTCAGCCATTGTAGCTTCCTATTAATGAAAAAAAAAATCAAGAGCTGAGTGCGCCCTTGTATCAGTGTATAATACGAGTAGAATGTTTGGACGAGGCAGGTGATGGATGGGTCTCTATTTCTCGTAAATTAAGTGAAAGTGGGTGAAATAGTTTTATAATGCTATTAGTATAATTTAATTTATTTTTAATTCTATTTATTAGTATTTGTATTTTATTGTATGAAACTATGGATTTTAAGGTCAGAAAATAATTTTTATTCTATTCTATAATAAGTTTGTGTTCCTCCACAGCGATGCCAAGAACATGGCGGTCGACGTGCGCAACCTCGTGCTGCGCGCCATCCAGGAGAAGGGCGGCAAGACCGAGGCCGAGGCCGTTCAGTTCCTCAAGAAACTCGAGTCTATGAAAAAGTATTCCGCAGACGTATGGAGTTAAAACCCTCCCCTGTACTATGCTTTAGGTAAATTAAATCAACTGTTTTACAGTTCAATGTCTAGCAACTAGATGAATCACAAACTTCTGTGGTTCGGTGCGAACAAGAAGCACGTTTTGAGATCGCAGTTTAGTGATATTCTAGTACATTTACATGGAAGTGGTCATACGAAGCGCAACAGTGCTCGCGCACAAGCTTAATTTTTTTTACCTTCTGGTCTGGCCAGTTTAATCAGGCATTCTTAAAATAGTTACTAAGTTTAATAAATAATCGATTTATTGAAGTTGAGTGATTATATACGTGTTATACGTACCTATCATCTTCTAGAGCTAGATGTATTATTATTATACCCTCAGAGTAATGGAATGGACACCAGATAAATATTTGTTTTGACCATAAAGTTACCAACTTTATGCCAGTAGAAGTGATCGTGATATATTTGTACGATTTGAATGATTCGTAAGGCTGTTTGTCCACCGCCGCCGTCACCGTCACGTCACCGAGAACGAGATGACGGCGCCGAAGTAGCGGTACATACATTTACTTAAGCCGCGTGTCCACCGCACATGACGGGTGACGGATGTGCGGTGGACCCGCGGCTTAAGTAAATGTATGTACCGCTACTTCGGCGCCGTCATCTCGTTCTCGGTGACGTGACGGTGACGGCGGCGGTGGACAAACAGCCTTAGTCCTGTTGAATAGCAATGGTTGGCTATTGTGTTGCTCAACTACAACTTTTTTATGACATCTAAAGATATGTAAATCAAATGCGGTGTTCTGTTGACCCTCGTTTACTAATTAACTTTTTAATTAAATATTGAAGTATATTTATTCGTTATTAGCGCAGTCATAATTAAAAAGGTAATATTAATTCTTATTCCCGAACAAAGATTTAGGTACCTACCGATATAAAGTAATAGTAAGGAATGTTCCATTTGAATTTACTAACCTATTGTAATTATAGGCTGTGAAAAAGATAGGCAGATTTAACCTGACTTAGGTTTTAATTAATTAAAAACAAAGTGAAGCCAAAATTGACGTAAATAAAAGCGTCCGGGTTGTGTTACATGATTCCACTCTAAATACCTACAATTGCGCAGTAAGTTCAAATGGAGTCGCCCTTTGTCTATCAATTAAAACATAGTCAATGTCGTATAACGAGTTAAATGTAATGGTTGTTATTGTTGTATTTGTACAAGAACTATAAATTGTTGTCATGTTTTTATGTAACTGGACTGGGAAATAGACTTAAGAATATAAGAGTTTATGTATTTTTGTATTTATGAAAAAATATTAAAATAATTTTATATTTCAATGTTTCGTTTTGTTTTTGGTCGACATGTAATAAGTCGTATGGCGTATATAAGTCGTATACACGGGCTATTCCCAGTAGTCCGCACCCCGTAGTTCGCACTGCGAACTACTGGGATTTTTTTTCCCAGTAGTTTGCACTGCACTTTAATTTAACACATTTATTTAAAATTAGACTCCGAATTTAAAAAAAAAACATTAATTTTACGAATAATTTAACAAATCAACATAGTAAAGCATTTTTATTATAGTCACATATAAAATATGTATAAAAGTCATCAGAAATACATATGTACAAATATTAACACGTATGAAAACTTAAATCAACTCAATCCTATAATACCATATGAATTGAACACAGTTATGTTGAATTAAACAGTGCGAACTACTGGGAATTTTTATTGCCAGTAGTCCGCAGTGCGAACTACTGGGAATAAAAATTCACACTAGTCCGCACCTCCGGCAAGTGGTGCGAACTACGGGGTGCGGACTACTGGGAATAGCCCGTATAAACACGCCAGTCAAAATAAAATTTTAGACATAATATAAGACTCCCTTGTTTTAATCTAAAATCGTTGGAATCTCGGATCCAAAGGGATTGAAAAGAAATTTTGGTAAAAATAATAATTAAATAGTCATGCCTAATGTCACTAGAGTCCAATAGATAATACACACTGTGTTAAGGACGGAGACCGATGACCTTATGATCAGGAGTTAGGTATAGAAGCTTTAGGTCCTCATCTGGTTAGGACTAGGTAGCAAATACGACCAGATCGCTTTGCGACTACATCTCGAATAGCCTTTAGTCGCTGAGTACCTAAAACGCAGTCTACCAATTTCGCGTTATGCCAAAATGTCATTTAAAATAATCATTTCGACTAAGTAGGTTTTTGTCTATGTCGCAATAGGTCTAACCCCCGTATCGCCTATTTAGCGATATGACTATATCGCAATAGGTCTAATCCCCGTTTTGCCTGTTTAGCGATATGACTATGTCGCAGTAGGTCTAACCCCCGTATTGCCTATTTAGCGATATGACTATGTCGCAATACGTCTAATCCCCGTTTTGCCCATTTAGCGATATGACTATGTCGCGATAGGTCTAATCCCCGTTTTGCCCATTTAGCGATATGACTATGTCGACATTTACAAATTGCTTTATCACAGTATTTTCTCTTTTGCATACTTGAAACTGAAGTGTTTAATCTTCAACTATTCTACTTATGATAAATAACAAAAACTATGTGTCATTCTTACACATTTCGAATTGTGGGCATTGTAGATTTTGATGTTAAGAAAATACCAAAATACCTATTTGGTAACAATTTTTTCGCTAACAATCGAGGTACTAATTATTTGAAGTAAGGTACCAAATAGTAACAAATGGATAGTGTATTTTGGCATTTTCTAAACATTAAATATCTCCAGTGGTCCAGGGGTTCTGACGCTTACACACTTGGGAGACCTTGTCGACCGTAGGCGTCAGTCCTTGCAATGTCAAAGCAATCTATGTGCTGGTGCTGTCAAGTATGGTGTATTTTGGTTCAAGAAAAAACGGCATGGCATGTTTTATTATTGACTGCGGGATCATTGAGTCTCATAATAATATAACTTTACTTTTAATAACTAACAATTCAAACTAAAATTTATGCAAGTAAATAACTATAAAGTTTTTGTTAAACGTTGCCTTATTGGCCTTTAGCGTAATACACGCCTAATATAAAAATATAATAACCTAACTCGTGACTTATTCCTTTCTCAAAAAGCGTTCAAAGGGTTAAAATGTTACGATTATTACCTAGACAGTCGCATCCTTATCTTACAGGGTAGCTAGAGTTCGCGGTCCCAACGCTTTTGTACCCTAAACAGGCTCGAAATTCGCCTACTTCGCTCATGAACTAAAGCTCAATTCGCCTACTTCGCTCATGAACTAAATCTCAATTCGCCTACTTCGCTCATGAACTAAATCTCAATTCGCCTACTTCGCTCATGAACTAAATCTCAATTTGCCTACTTCGCTCATGAACTAAAGCTCAATATACCTACCTCGCCCTTGAGCTAATACGCACTAAACCTAAATCTCAATTCGCCTACTTCGCTCATGAACTAAAACGCAATAGGTCTAAACATCAATATGCCAATAACTTGTTAGGTCTAGGCATAACGCGAAATTGGCAGACTGCGTTTTAGGTACTCAGCGACTAAAGGCAAAATGACCACTTCATTGCTAAGACGGACATAAGGTGAAAAAAAAACAATGTCATTTAGCGACAAGATATTTTGAGATGTAGTCGAGGTTTGGCGTGGGAGTCACACACAAGGTTAACTATTACGTTCAAGAAAATACAAGATTTAGGAATTATTCATTATTTATGTACCTAAACGGTTCATACATAGGAAACTTCTGGACTGATTTGAAAAATTCTTTCACCTTTAGAATCCTTCATTATCCCTGATGAACATAGGCTGTTTTATTTTTCTGCGCGTTCGGAGTCGCGGGCAACATGTAGTTAATAATAAAACATCAACCTGAGTATAGAAACTTCATTAATATTCTAATTATTAAAATAGACTATAATCAACTTATTAAACCTTTTCTTTAGCTATCAAAACCAAAGGAATGTGCTTCTTTCGTGTTTTTAGTAATGCGATGTAATAACTAAATCAAGTCACATGTGTGTTATTTCTAAATAGGTCTACTGTAAAATGCCACCGTGGGCAGGTGAACTACATTACTGTTTTAGACTGTTAGGTTAGGCACACTATGATATTATGAAACATGCAGCAATGTGTCGCGCGTCATTCGCACTTCCGATGCCTTCCAATAAATGTCGAGAATTGGCGAGTCAAAGTCCAATGAATCGTACTGTATCTTAATATAAATATGAGGTACCCCAATGCAGGCCATAACAGGTTCAAAGTAAACATTTTCCAATTAAAGTGTTGTTAATCCTGGAAGGCCCGCTCTACTTCTCCATGTTGACTAGCGGGGCGCACCTTCGTGAATTGAATACACTATTCACTCTTTTGTGAGCCGGACCTGCCAAGTGGCTACTGTTTGGTGCCGAAATAAAAAAAACGCCAATTGGTTTTCAAAACGATAATTTATTGATTTAACCGCAAATATATTACTTTATATACAATAGGGACGTCAACAATATGCAAACCGAGACCAAATGTTCATTTCTAGTCATTACGCTAATTAACGATTTAATCATACTTAAGTTTTACATCATCTACACAACACCTATATTTATGAATGAACAATGGCTTGTTACTCGATAAAATAATCCTAATACTTAAAACGGCGAATAGTTGACGCCGTAGAACTACAAACGAAAGTCACGAGCATCCCAAATGCAAAGTTCTACACAAAACGCATACAAAATGAAGTACACTAAGGACAACCACTTAATTTTCAACTTATCAAAAATACAACTACAAAATATTAAATCGCTTTTAAATCTACTTATAGTTTCTATTATTTACACTATTTGACAAATGAAAGTCAGGATTACCAACGTGCTCATTAAAGTCAATTATATAATACCATAACTCAAACGTTTACCAAATTGAACGAAATCGCGGGATATTTGTTTGTAATTAGCCACCTGAAAAAAGCAAACTGATAGTATCTTATTCGCAGCGGGAAATCATCTATTAAAATAGCTAGAAAAATTGCGTTATTAACGTTCTGGAAATAATTGAAGGTATTTAAATAGCAATATGTAGATAACAACAGCAGTTTCATCAGTTACATAACTGTACTTATTTAATTTTTTTAGCCACTTTAACAGATAATCTTTGAGAGCAACAATAATAATGTTGAGAAGTTCATACCAATACAATATCATTTGCTCAAATCACACTTAGTTTTATCGCACTTGCAGTTTATACAGATATAATTTACTTCTATTCTCAGTCATTTATTACAAACCCAAAATTCCTCCGAAATACTTGAAGGCCTAGTTTATAATCTAAAATATAAATAAAATACTTGTTTGTCACAAACAATGAATACCTACATAAACTACGTTTCAAGATAAACGAAACAAAAACAATTTCGGGGGAGTAGGCTCCTGGCCTGGGAGGACAACTAGTTATTTATTTCATCCCCGTAGGGCACCGCCCATCTGGCCCCACCAGCTCTGTCATTTAATAAGAAGCTTGTTGTGCTCTCTTGTGACAAATAATATTTTACATACATCGATGTATGTTGGTAGTGTTACAGAAGAAGTCAATATTCAAAGGCACATCCTTACAAGGCGATTAATTTAGCCTCATTATATAAAAATAATCATGTGGAGTGCGCGAAACGTCTCGCACGAGCGGAATGCCGCACACGCGGCGCACTCGAGACGCTCCGCGCGACCCTCCTAGACATGACGCTTTATCTTTGTACAATTTCAAGATATAACAATTGTGATTTTTGGCACAAGTAAAAGGTAATATGAAATTAGGGACAAATTTAAATTGAATACATAATGCGCCCCTGCATGCACCAGTATGGAAGAGTTAATAAAAATGCAGTCGGCAGTGCTGTTATAACTATAATAAGTAGGCATTCTGTAAAAACCCTTGCTAAAAATCTCGTTACGTTATGTCGTCTTATAAACCAGAGTATCTGAAAAAGTTTATAAAAAAAAAAACTAAAATTACAAAGAGAAGTCATTTAGTTGCAGTAGGAAGCACACGCTACCGTTTAATCATAAGCGTATTGTTATCTATCTATGTACCGGTCGTGGAAGCATATACATTATTATTACAGTATCAATAGTAATTTAGAAGCGAATTAGAGCGCCATAAAGTAAAACTACGCTTTGTTCACCCTATGGTCGTTTTAATTTACTACTCATACAATAAGCTAATGTTAATAATAAGTTTATATTCAATACAAAGTATTCATAAGCAAAGGGTTGTTATAACGTTATTTATTGAAGAGCTCCAAGCGCCAAGTCGTAGACTAAAAATAACGCAAATTTAATTGCGAGACAGCGTTTCCTTAACTACGTTAGGCGGCACCCGGGCCGCGCCGGGTGCGCAGTAACACGTCGATTGAAATGCAATCCATTATTACTAGTCAGCGTCGGCGGAGGCTCACGAGTCCGCCGGGATGTCCCACTCCGCGAGGCCGCGGTCCACCAGCTCTCTGTTCAGGAATATCACTTGCTGGAAAACAAATAATCGAAACGTTCATTCAACCGTCTCCACTGGGAAACTTGAAGTCGTAGGTAGAGTAGCGGCAAAAAGTTTATCATATTGCTATTTTCTCACAATAATTATAGTTTATGAAATTTAGACTTCGCGTCAAAGAATATCAGATAAGGTTATATTTAAGCGTTTCTGACCTATTTACATATGCCTGTCATTCGAAAAAACAAAATTCTGATGTTTTTTTGTTTTCTTTGTGATTAAGCGTCCTTCCCGGTTATTTTGAATTATTAGTAAATTGTTCCCAGTAACATGGGGAGACCTTTTGGAAACAAAAACTTAAATGTAGCAATACAAGAAGCAATTATACGTGGCTATGAAAATGGCACGACTCAATCAACTTTAGCAACCCAATTTGGACTAAAATCTACATACATACATACATAAACTCACGCCTTCATTCCCAGAGTGGGGTAGGCAGAGCTACAGAATTTCCAACAACCCTAAAAACTTGTTGATAATTCTGTAACCACATTTTGCACAATCAGGCTAAGATGTTTACCAGTGTATTAGTGACAGGTTGCAAGCCCATCGCCTAACAGTACTGCAAGCCTTTATTCCCTTAGTCGTCTCTTACGACATCTATTAAAATCTACTATTTCGAAAGATATAAAACGAAAAAAAAAATTCATGGTTGTGTCAAAAAGCCCACAATACCTGGTTGACCACGTTGCACCTCGCGTTTGACTGATCTGAACATTTTACGATTGGCGAGAGACAACCCACGTCACGTCACACGGCAAAGGACATAAGACGAGAGAATGTGGAGATTCAGTTTCCATGTCCATAAGCACTGTTAGAAATCGTCTAATAGAAAATGGACTCCGTGCTCGTCCTACTGTCAAGAAACCTTTAGATTTCCAAGAAGAATAGGACAGCTAGATTGAAATATGTAAGAGAACATTTTAGTTGGACTGCGGATATGTGGAATAAAGTCATAATTATGGAGTGACGAATCCAAGTTTTTGCTTTTTGGAACCGATGGAATTAACTACGTTCGACGTCCAGACAATGCTCGCTACGATCCAAAGTACCAACTCCTTACAATCAAGCATAGCGGAGGCTCTGTCATGGTATGGGGCTGTTTTAGTGCCAGTGGAGTTGGTCCATTACATAGAATTAACGGCATCATGACGAAGGAAGTTTATGAAAAAATATTACAAGACTTTTCCTTCCTTGGGTACGCCAGAATTTCGGCAGATCATTTATATTTGAACAAGATAACGATTCTAAACATTCATCTAAGCTTGTGAAACAGTGGTTTGATAAACGAACGGCAGTTTGTCCTAGGATACATCTGTGCTAAGTGAATTCATCCAATACCAAATTTTGATCACACCTTGGGTTACACTACCCCCCGTACTAAAACAATTTCTACGTAAGCAATTTTTTTTTTGTAATTGTAGTCTCTAAAAAATGTAGTGGGTAATCACTGGTCGCGGCAATATCAGCATGGTTTACCCTACATCAAATTTGACCATTTTGGTCGAACAATCTTCCTTGTCGATGTATTTCAAATAGTCAATATTCCGTTTAGAGGTATTATTTGGAGTTGTCGATTTTCTTTTCTAAATGACAGTAAATCAACAAAATCAGTCATGTGGAAGTCTGACTCTCGTTGGGTTTCGTAACTTTCGTATTTACAACGCGCTATAATCACACCTTTGACGCAAAATCCTAAGAAAATTACCAACATCAGCCGAAATAAGTCGTGAAGTTTTATATTTCGGTAAAGTTACTCCTTGAGAGGTTTTGATTAACATATTACTCACCCTCTTATTCATAAACTCACAATAAACCTATTTTAGTTTTAATTCAAATGTCATGACAGATAAAGACAAAGCATACTTTAAGCTTTCAGCTACTTCGCGTCTATGAATGAGAGAGTTAATCTCCCGAGGGTGGGTGATGTCGGGTATTAAATTAAGTTTGTGAGGTTGTAGGGCGTCGTTCGGCGTTCAGTACCGCGAATGTCAAATTGTAAATCAATATAACATTCGCGGTAATAAACGCCGAACGACGAGGGGCTAATCTCTGGATCTACTGAACCGATTTTGAAAATTATTTTACCAATAGAAAGCCACGTTATTTGTTAGTGTCAGTCAGGCTATATTTTATTACGTTTAACCCGTAGCGAAGCGAGGGCGGGTCGCTAGTATAATATAAATTAAGTTAGGTATTAATGCTGTTGAAATGACGTTAGTTAATCTGGGGTTAAAAACGGCGTTCGGTTGGTCGAACAAGTGAACGCTTATATAAACCGGCGAGTTTAAGTAGTCCCGGTAGAGCGTACAAAACACATTTTAGAGCGTGCATTTTTAATTAAGGCAACAGGACTTGTCGATAAGATCGAACGTATTAGGCTGCCTATTTGAGAATGCACGCGCGAAAATGTGTTTTATACGCTCTGATGGGACTACTTAAATTCGCCGGTTTATATAAGCTGAGCCGCGTTCACTCCGTTTTTAAGAGAATAACACCCCAGTCGAGTGTTTAAATCTTCCCCCGTACAAAAGCTGCAAGTTACCTGCGGGTGCAGGGTGAGGTAGAGGTGCACGAGCGGCAGGCCGGCCTCGTCGTAGCCCGCGACCTGTGCGTGCAGCAGTTGGCCCGCCGTCAGGCCCGCCATGATGCGCAACGCCTCGCTGCTCCACTCCGCCTCTGTGACATCGATACACGTCAGCAAGCCGCACAGAATATCGCATTATCATCGACTACAATTATCAGACCAATAGTCTGAGTAGCATCTGCTTCCCGGTTTTTTTTCCTAATTAAATGAAAAATTCTGCGCTTAACCAAGAAATATACTCACAATCTTTTCAATCCGGTAATATTGCCGGCGAGTGTATTATATTAAAAAAAAACCTACAAGAATTTAGCTGTATCTCTATTGATGCGGATTTACCCAAATTACGTATATATTTTTTGTAAACAACTAGAAACAAATGAGATAAACAACGAGGAGACGGTAACTACTTACCACTAAAACAATTCATGACATGGAAAACGAATGATTTAAAAAAAAGAAGCTTGTGATTACATAGTTTTTAAGTTATCAAAGAAATGTCAATAGTATAAATGCACAGAAACAAATGGTGAAAAAGTACATGAGAATGAAAAGCGCTGGTTCATGCATAACAAACTAAAAAGAATAAGTGAATGTAATATAAATTTATCAACAATGTGACGTCAAATGAAAAATCTTATTTCTTAAAAACAATAACAGCGTGTGAATTAAGCGTGAATTAATAAAATAGAGTAGAACCGTTGTTAGCTGGTTTGACGAACGCCAGAAGGGCTTCCGTCGCCTGGAAGGGCAGAGTCATGAAATCGGAGCGGATCTGTTTGAGCTGGTCGTTGTCTAGCGTGAGGTAGCCGCCGAAATCGACGAGCTTCACGACAGACGTATCCTGCTCCTCCGACGTCGAGATCACTTGCGCACGGTACCAGTTGTTCTCCGTCGGCGCCGCGCAGATTGACCCTTCTGTTCAACAACAACACGATTAATAACACAAACTCTCGTTATATTTATGAAAAGTGATTCGGTGATGTCAGTATTGAACAGTTATTAATTTGGTCAGAATATTATTAATGGGCAGGAGATTGATTGACAATTAAAATTACAACATCGAGTGGGGTATTGTTGGTTGTTATTTATATGCTACTTTATTGTTTCTGTAACTTTTTTGAATTTGTAATTGTATATGATGATGATGAGTATATATCTGTGAATATTATGCATTGAATATATTTCAATTTACTTTAAGTCCGCCTTTCTGAGATTCAATTAGTTTCTAATGGCACATTTTATGAACACATTTAATATTGGCGGTGTCCTTGGTACCTAGTTAGTCGTTGCCTATTTCCTTTTTAGGGTTCCGTAGCCAAATGGCAAAAAACGGAACCCTTATAGATTCGTCATGTCTGTCCGTCCGTCCGTCTGTCCGTCCGTATGTCACAGCTACTTTATTCCGTAACTATAAGAGCTATACTATGGAAACTTTGTAAGTAGATGTATTCGCTGAACTGCATTAAGATTTTCATACAAATTTAAAAAAAAAACAATATTTTTTGGGCTTCCCCATACTTAGAACTGAAAATCAATTATTATTTTTTCATCAAACCCATACGTGTGGGGTATCTATGGATAGGTCTTCAAAAATGACATGGAGGTTTCTAATAAAAAAAAGTCTAAACTGAATAGTTTTGCGCGAGAGACGCTACCGTGGAAAAATGTGTCCCCCCCCCGTAACTTCTAAAATAAGGGAATGATAAATGTAAAAATAATATATGATGTACATTACCATGCAAACTTCCACCGAAAATTGGTTTGAACGAGATCTAATAATTAGTTTTTTTTTTAATACGTTATTAATCATAAACCGCATTTTACCTCAATCAACTCAAATATAATAAAGAATTAAGAAAAACATTTAAATAGTGGTACGGAACCCTACGTGCGCGAGTCCGACTCGCACTTGGCCGGTTTTTTTTATTTTAGGTGTTACCTTTTCCTCTCCCAGATTTATAATGGTTCCTCGATATTTGTTCAGTTGAAAAAAAAATCTTGTATCTCTGTAATCTAAACCTGCCTCTTTGAGAACCGTTATAATGGTTTCCCAATCCACCCTCTTACCAAAAGCCTTCTCTAAAATGCTTTAAAATACGTATTTTCATTTTAGAACTATGGTGTATTAGGCAAGATATCCTGTAAATCTAACAATAGTATAGATTTATCCCATTAGTCATTTCAATTTTAGATTTTACAATATTAGACCTAAAGTACTTTAGGACATAAAACGTGTAAGTATACGTATAGGTAACGTGCTTACAATTAAACACTATGCCAAACATTCTCGAGATTTTTTGTAGAACGTTCAATATTAGACGATGCGAAGGGCGCCCGTGACCACCTAAATAAGGGTAGATTCGTTACTTTGATCTCAATATGCAGATGATGATGTGCTAAAAAGAAAAAGTTGGCAACAGAAGCTAATTTAAAAATGTATCTTTAAACAGAATATTAGTATTATTATTTTTCCGCGAATAGTGGTACAATGTAAGCAATATGACCGCCAAAATATGTTTAGCAACCAGTCGAGAATTTAAAGTTTTATTACATATAAAATATCGCAACGTTGACCTAGATGGAGCCGGTCTCGCAGTGGTAGCGGTTTACCTTTCACGGGGCGGGGCAGCGCGGGTACGTCCGGGTTCTGGTAGGTGGCGGCCATGAGGCGGTGCAGCGCGTGCAGCGAGGGGAACGTGGGGTGCAGTGGCTGCTGCAGGAAGAAGTGCCCCGCGCTCACCAGGCACGTCATGATTGTGTCGTTGTTCACAGACTCCACTAGCTGCAACTGACGCGGGAACCGTACACTAATCGTTTTAGGTTTACCTTGTTTTTAGGGTTCAGTACAAAAAATTAAAAAATGGAACCCTTATAGGATCACTCGTGCGTCTGTCTGTCCGTCCGTCTGTCACAGCCAATTAGCTCTGTAATTACTGGACCGATTGAGTTGAAATTTGGTACACATGATTATGTAAATTGATGACCCAAACACAGATGTAAAAAGTTATTTATTTTTTAAACATGCGTCGTTTTCGGGGGACAAACTAGGAAATTAAAAAAAAGTTTGGTGAACCTTACAGTGTCAAATGAAAGGGCTCGTAATGAGGATCTCAAATATATTTTTATAATTATTGTAAAATAAATAGTTTTGATTTTATCCATGAAAGAAGACGAAAATTTACCAAAAAAGTTCACTAAAACACCATAGATAGCGCTAGTAGTAGTCAACTCGCGTCTCACTGTGGGGATTTCAAATGCGATATATTGTATTAATTTAAAAAGCACAGAACCCTCTCCACGCGAGTTCAACTCTCAACTGGCCGGTTTTTTGGTTACTATTAGTGTTGTCCGTATGGCTTGATAATCCCTTTTACCTTAGAACCTGACGCCAGTACAAGCTAAGGAAGATAACTTATAAATGTGGAATAACCGTCTGTCAAATTTAAATGTCACAATTACGGATAAGGACAAAGCATGGTTTAGCTACCCCACTGTTATTCCACGTTCATAAGTAAGGGCATATGGGCTTGATTACGGGGAGCGTCGCGCGGCGAATCGGACGTGTTACGTGTACAGAGAGGCGGCGCATGCTGCGGCCCGCGTCATCACACGCGCGAACACAATAGATAATGGCAATGTATGATGTTGTTTACGAGGCCGATACTGAAAGTTTTTAGAACTGGCCACTAGTAAACAATAAAAATAAATAAAAATTTTAAACTTTTGAAAAATTTGGAACTCTTTGCCAACACTATTGAGTATGTATTCATTTGTTTTAAGATTTGGCGGCAAATGGTAAATTGTCTTTGCCACGTCAGCAAGAATTTAACGCGAGAAAATTTTCGCACAATTATTTTTTATGACTTTCAATGTCATTGAAGTCAACATGAAAGTTATGGTAGACTTCGATTGGCCTTTCACTATGAAGCCCAATCTCGTGCTACTGTTTACATTTAATGAGTTTAAACGTGGTCGCACTAATCTCACCGATGATCTGTCTGAGGGACGGCCTTCTAAGGCGACGACTGAAGAACATCACTGTTGTGCGGTGTATGATAGAGACTAACAAGAGTGACCTATCAGCAGATTCATAATTTAACTGTGCCCCAAAAACCGACCTATTGATTTGTGTCGTGAAATGGTTCAAAGATTAAACATAGGTGGCTCAAATGCTGTGTTCGATATACAGGTGACGAAATATTAATTTACTGTTACGCTCTCGAAACCAAAAGACAATCTGCTCAGTGTGTTTCCTTCAGAGGAATTGCCAACTTAAGTGAAGAGAGGTCGAAGCGTGGGAAAAAGATGGAGACCTCGTTCTTCGGCAGGACAGGTCATTAAGCGAAAATTGCTGTAGAAGACTGTTGTGAGGGGCGTAGAGAGATCCAAGAACCTCTACTTCCTCTACTTTTTTACTTACTTGAAGGAACTCTGGTACAAGTGGTAATAGCCTTTGATACAATTCTGCACTGATTTCTTGCAGCGAAAAGTTAGGGAAACGCTTTTCAGGGAATTTTTCTTTTATCATATCTAAAGCTGCTTCAATCTCAGTCTGAGTTCCTGCAAACAAAGTGAAGATGTAATTATCACCAGAAAAACCATCTTAGTTTTGTTTAACGTTTTAAATTTAATAAATTGTTAGTTCACTCACCTTCAACTGCACAAATCTTTTGTTTCACAGAATCCGGATGTCTCCTAACATAAACGCTAGCACCTGTTTTAGCTTTAATTTGGGTAACAAATGAGCCCTGTTTTCCTATTAGTAAACCAACCAGGTTCTGTGTTATGACAAATTGATGTATTCTAACTCCTGCTTCAATGGGCACAATGTTCATGCCAGCAGGAGGAGGGCTGGCTGCCTCTGAACAGCCCTTACCGCTGTCGCTAGAGCCCTAGAATGTAGACAACAAAGGGTAAAATGTGAGTTACTTTACCTCTAATGCATTCATATAGTAATCACAAAATGGAAGTGTGTGTCCAATATTTATGTATTTAGATACACTCACAGGCAATAAATCTACGCCCACAGTAGCACCTTTATGGTAGTAACCATGAATTTTATAAGATGTGGTCACACTATGTTGTAAGTAATATGCGAGATAAATAGTCTTATGAAAATCATTACTTACCTGCCTGGTAGACAAACAGGATGCAAGAAATAAGAATGAGTATGAACCTTACCCAATTAATAATGAAAAAGCACCACCCAAGTGAAACATGGCTAAATTCATCACTACTATATGTATATATTTTTATTATATACACAAGACTGATCTGTACCTGGGAGTGTATATAAATCATAACTTTAGAAAAACTAAGATTAAAAGGTTGCTTTTACCTCACTATGGTTATCTGAGAAGTGACACATTGATGGACTAGCTAACATAGGATCAACAGGACTATGGTTTGCTGAATCTCTTTCAGAATTGTGTCTAGCTGGTGCAGTAGAAAATCTATTATCAATATGACCATTGTCACTACTATCACTAGGTTGATCATCTAAATTATTATTAGTATTCAATTCTTCTGTGTCAGCTTTTGTACTCTCCTCTGTTGAATCTTCTTCAGATGAACCTGACTCATGCCTAATATAAGATATCTCAGAACCTTCAAGTGATCCAGTAATTTTATTAAGCAATCCAACATTATTTTCATAACTGTTTAAATCTTCAAATTCATTTTTATTGCATGCCATTTCAGATTGAAGTAAAGAAATATGTTTGGGTGGCGACTCCTTGACAACAAATGATGCTTGTTTACTGCTGACACTCATGGCTATATTTTGGCTGGTAACACAAGAAGTTTTCTTATCTTTCTCAAGTGACTTCCGTCTAATTATTTTTTCAATTTCTATGTCAATCTCTTCATCAGTCAGTTCAATTGGAGAGGATCGCTGAGAGCAGCTGCCTTTTGCTACAATGTCAATTGGTGCAGACTTAATAACTGAACGTTCTGCTCTACCCAATGGAGATGTTCTATTAGCCTCAATTTCAGCTTTTAGGGCTTCTGCAAGTTCCTCCTGCAAACTTTTTATCCTCTCTCTTCCACCAGGGTCAGATTTGGCAAATTCCCTCTTTTTTCGGAACCAGAAAATACCAATCAAAACTGCTATGGAAGGGACTGACCACATAAACAATTGGCGGCATGGAACCATTGTAATAAGCCACTTTTAAAAATAATCTAAAACAAAAAAAATACTTGAAATATTGATACAAAAATGGAAATTGAAAAAACTAATTGGATAAAAAAACCTAAAGGCATGTCAATGCTATAACAATAAACAAGTGAAACCAAAATAGTACCTAGTTTAATAAAATTGTGATGCAAAATTATGATGTAATTGCCGATGATATTTATTAAAAGTTGATTATCTTAATTATTTGAACAGAATGAAACAAATAATTTATGACTCTATAACTGTGAATTCTAATGTTTCTAGTAGTTGAACTTTCATTTGTCCCAAGTAATTTTATAAGAAAGAGGATAATGGCATTAGCAAAAGAAAAAAGTGGCAAACACATCCTGTGTTCTGTTAAGATAGTTTTTTTTGTAGCAATAACAGTTAAAAGGTTGCCCTTAGGAATGCATATTAACACTCCACTCTGTAACTCTATGTTTCAGATTACGGACCAGCTACCTTGTCGTAAATCTCCAAATGTAGTAAGGTTTTTTTTAAACATACCACCAACACCTGGAGACACAAATAACAAGTACTGTGTACACTTTTATTAACAGGAGTTAAGTCACAAATGCAGGAATACCATTATCAAAGCTTATTGATCATTTTAAAACTTGAAGAACTTACACTTTTATCACACAACATACAGTTAGCAGCAATATTAGGTTGACAGTCAAAGAGCTTAAAATTATCTACACACACTTACTCTTTTGACAATACATTCATGTGTATGTGTGTTTTTGAGGTCTTCCACTGTCCACCTGTTTCTGTTGCTGACTGTAATTTATAATTAATGAAATTGTACTCCAGCTTAACTAGTTCTTAAATAAATCAGACATCACCACCAAAACTATACTAGTTGATAGTGACCTAATGAACCTAACAGTCCTAAATTCTATCCACGGTAAGGACAAATATTTGTGTTACAAGCACTTTTCGATTAGTGTTAGCTTGTATATACATGTGTTCACTGCAGTTTAGTACCCATTGTACAAGCAGAGTTTGGTACTAGTTCAGATTGTGCCATAATGAAGGATTGTATCCAGTGATCATAGAAACAAACAGGACTAGTAAATATATATATATATATATATATATATATATATATATATATATATAACCCATTAAACGGAGAGGGCTATGCTCGGGGTTTCTCTGCATGATAGAATCAGAAATGATGATATCCGCAGCAGAACTAAGGTTACCGACATTGCCCTAAGAATAGCTAAACTGAAGTGGCAGTGGGCGGGCACATTGCTCGCAGGACTGATGGCCGATGGGGTCAGAAGGTTCTGGAGTGGCGTCCGCGGACCGGAAGACGAGCTGTAGGTAGGCCTCCAACAAGATAGAGTGACGACCTCGTCAGGATCGCGGGACCGCGGTGGATGCGAAAAACACAAGACCGGTCTGAGTGGAAAGCCTTGGGGGAGGCCTATGTCCAGCAGTGGACGTCTTTCAGCTGACAGGATGATGATGATGATGATGAACCCATTAAACGCACTGAACAAAAGTTAGAGAAACAATTTTAACAATCAGCGCAAATGCATTCTATGCATGGTGTGCATGGCCGAAGGCAGTGTGCCTGACAGATTAACAGTCAATAATCAAGAGAACAAAAAATCTGGCAAGCTACATCTATTACCAATAAATTAAAAAAATGCAAGTGAAAATGATTAATAAAACTCAAAACCCCCTTAATATAGAATACCCAGTTATATATTCCAATAAAAATGGCACACAACACATACACAAAAAACAAAAGAGGGTAGGAAACATTTCAGTCCAGATACATGATTTAGAAGTACTAACAACTGATACCTATAATAGACTATATGACATTAAATTAACATACCTTGAAATAGTACCAAAAATATATAGTAGATTTATTAATTTGTTAAATAGAGAAAAACAAAATCACTCATCTATGAACATGTGGTATGCAATGTTCAACTTTAAAGATAAGCAATTGACCTACTTACTTTTGGCAAATCCATTATTGTTGTCTGCAAATGTTAATAATCACATGGCAACTAGATGAACGCTTATGATTTGTAGGTTATTGTCCTCAAAATAATTATTGTTTGTTTATTACTTCACAAAGTGTAACAGCACTAAAACGATTAATTAAAACTAACACGAGGACGTATTAACTATTTTAGTTCACTGATATCTTAGCTCTGTATGACACGCCGGCACACGGTCCAAAAGTGCTCCAGGCGATTTGAGCCACGACTCGTGTTATACGACTATCACAATCACTTTCCAACAACTGATTCCGCGACACGTATACAGTGTAACAGAAATATCAATCACGTTATTTAAAACAGTAGTATCGGATATTTTGGTTTATAACATGTCCTCGTTTGAGGGTCACGAGCAAATAATGATGTACAAAAAAACCTTCACCAGTAACACGTAGGCTATAGGAATTTAAAAAGAAAGGTTACGCAATTATAGGCACGTCGTGAACGTAATACTATTGAACATATGATATACCCAAATTATTGATAGAGCCATTACTATTTGTTTAGCTGTTAGTATTAGCATCGTGATCTACATCGGAATCCCATGACCAAAATGTGGAATTGTAATAGTCGCCGGCAAACATTAAAACATACTTACTTGGAAAACCAACAATAAACGTTACAAGCTTTTATGAAAGAATTGCAAATTAACTAAATTAATACGTATACAGTTATTACTATCAAATTTCGCCCTATTTAAAACCCAACAGTCCACGTGCTCACAATGTTTTCCGAAGCACAACAAAATTCAATATGGCGATAGCAAGTTGGCAACATTAAAAATAATCAAGAAACGTTTTTCGGGCAGTGAAACCACAGAGTGAATTATGATGAAACTGTAAGGCCGGCAATATATGCTGTTCTCGTCGCATACACGCTTGCATGGAGTGGATGGCTTGGCATTTTTTTTGACCGGGACCCGTGGAACGTTCTTTAATGTGGTCTAGTAGCAACCACTACATAAATTAAAAGAATTAAATTGAATTTGAACTGCATAAATTATAAGCACTCATATGATCAAATTTACCCACAAACCTAGTGGGAAAATTTGATCATGTTAACAATTTCATTCCAAACACCGAGGCATGGCCCTGATCTTTCTTCTCTTTTTGACAAACTATGCTATGACGTGCATGCAAATTAATTTGCGAATGTGTGTTCAGTATAGTGACTATTCTAATAACGCTGCGGGCTTCGACTTCAATTCGTGTTGGCATTGTTCGAGCGAAATTAGTTTTTGCGGCTTACCGAATTTCGCCATAACTTCCATATAAGCTTATGTATTCGCGGGGGAAAAAAGTTACTTAACAGATTTTTATTTTTATCATTATTGCCACCAACGGACAGAGACGCACGCACACAGACCACCTGATCGGAAGTGGCCACCGCCGTCTATGGATATTGACTACATGATAATTAAATTAAATCTTTATTTTTAAATGTTTGTATTTTTGTTCATTATTTCCTTCTAATTTTTTTTTATTATTATGTGTGTATTTTAGTTATATTATTTCTTAGTCCTTGTCATTTGTGTATCTGTTGTTGTTGCCCACCGTGCTTTCACCGAATGGGTCCTGCGGAAGACCAGCGCTGGCTGTAAAGCTAGCAACATGCTGAGCAGGGTCCGTTTCGTGACAAAGTGTGTTTTTTTATTTATTAGTTTTATTTTTATTTTTTGTATGTGTTATTTTTTGTCACGAATAAAGACTTGAACTTGAACTTGAACTTAAATCAAATATTAATCATTTCAGTCTCTCGCTCTCTCACATTGTAAGTAATTTTCAACTTATCAAATTACTATTAGTAAAAGGCGGGAAACTTAGAAGAGGGCGGCCGCGATTTTTTTCTCTTAAATTGGAAAAACATTTTCCTTTCACAAATATTGATCAGTATTGTATTTTTAGTTTGTTAATATTGTAATAATTTGGTAAGTTTTATGTATTTTTAATCGCAATGGATATTTCTTATGACCCCGGTGGGGGCACAGTCCCATTACAGGTTAGTTTTGTAGAAATATGGAATGAATCGGGAATTGAGACAGATACTTCTTCAGTATCTAAACGGCAGAAACGTAGTCGCGTACATAAAGTGTGTAAACACAAAAGAAAAAAGGAGCATGGTACTACTTTTAATTCTGATTCCAAAGATTGCAACTGCACGGGCCAGCATAGTGATGTGACTGAACCACTAGAAAGTAAAAATCCTCCTACTCCTAATTTTTTTTTCCTGTTGTTGATTCAACTCCCCAAAAGTCCCCAGTCATAGTAACAAGAACCCTCTATGGTTCAACAGATATTGCTCCATACATAAATCATATCCAACACCAACAAGAGTCTCCTAATGACTGCACCACGCTCCACCCCATCTTATTGGCCAAGTTTTTAAAACGCTACGCATTTCGCGACATTATTGATGGTAGTTTTAAGAGAATTGGTAGAAACAGGTATTCAATATCTTTTTACAAACATGATGATGCAAATGCTCTCATTGGTCATAAAAGCCTGGTTGAATATAAATTCAAAGCATTCACACCTTTATACAATATCTCTCGGATGGGTGTTGTCCGAGGTATCCCTACAGATTTTTCACCAGAAGAAATAATTGAATGAACATCAGTTCCGAATGGAGCACCTATTTGGAAGCCTACACAGACAGTGGTTGTAACATTTGATCGTCAGGTTCTTCCTAGCCGTATTTTTATGTGCAATAGTCCACGTGCAACTGTATACATACAAAACCATTCAATGTTACAAGTGCTGCCACTTTGGGCATACAAAGATTCAGTGTAGGTCGAAACCACGCTGTTACAAGTGTGGCAGGGAACACTCTGGGGACACTTGTAATACTAGTGAGTATTTCTTGTCTTGCTATTTGTGCGGAGGTATACATTTTGCAACTAACAAGTCATTCCCAAAATTGGAAGACAACAAAATATTACGTACGCCATGGCAGACAAATGCATATCATATACGGAAGCATCTAAATTGCTTCCACCCTTAACTAAGTCTTACGCTGATATTTTAGATGTACCTAAAGATCAAACCATAATATTGAGTAATAATACTAGTAATTTCAGACAACCATCTACCACCCCAATACATACAGAAACTTAATAATGTTTTCGCAAAACCTCGCTTACCTCCTAAGTTAGATAAAGAATAATGTTAATTAGCATAATGAATTACTTAGTCCAACAACCAGCTTCATCACAGACAAACGGTTGTGCTTTAAAAGATCTTAACACAGGTAGCAAACTTAATATTTCTGATATTATTTCTCTTTTAAATTCCCTTATTAAGTTAAAAGTACACTCATGAGCAAAAATAATGGGTCACAGTGAGTATTTCAAATTAAAGAGGCTATTTCGAAGCCTTGGCTCCTCACCAGAGAATGCTTTTAGTGAAATCTGATTATGAATACCCCGAGCATCGATACAGGACTTCCAGACTGCTTAGGTTACCCAACTGAATGAATCTGCGGTTAACGCCGGAATTGTGCATGTTCAGAAAAACATCTAAAATTTCAATAAAATGTAAGGAAATCCAAGTGCTGACCCAAACTCTCCCGCTGTGGTGTCAACTGATTGTGCGATCAGTTAGGTATCTTAAGAACTTTTGACCTCCTCTATTGAACCTCGCAGTATCCACCAATAAAACTCACTCAAAACAACCCCTGGCGAGGAACCAAGGCTTCGAAATAGTCTCGTTTGTATGAAAAACGCACTCTGACCCGGTATATTTGCTCCTGAGTGTATTTTAGTCGTCCAACGCTGCTAAATTATCTGATGCAATCACAGTACTTAACAACAATAATGGATTATCATGGATCCGAAGCAGCTCAGTGGAACTGCAGAAGCATTATAAAAAAAAGTGAACTCATTTATTTAGTTAACAATTTTAACCCATTAGTTATAGCATTAGCAGAAACTTTGCTCAAGCCAGGATCTGTATTTAAATTAAGTAGCTTCTTCTGTCTTAGGGATGACAGGTCTGATGGTTATAGAGGAGCTGCTCTTCTCATTAAAAACTCTCTTTCATTTTCCCAATTCCATGTACATAATAATGATAACTTTTCTGTTGTAGCTTGCATAGGAGTCAACTGTCATGGTGAGGACCTTTTAAACTAAATAGATAAACATAATCTCTGCATACTTAATAATGGGTCTCGCACGCGTCGCGCTGAACCAACACAGAATGATAGTGTTATTGATTTAACCATAAAATCCTATTCTAGCTTCCATTATTTATTGGGAAACACTACACTCTACTCATGGCAGTGACTATTTTCCAATTATTTTAAATTTATCTATATCTAAAGATAATAAATAACATTTTTAGGCCTCCTCCTCGTATGAAATATAGATTAATAAGTGATAATTGGAGTAACTACAAGCAATGCATGGAGGATAAAGTTCGAAATCTTGTGCCTATTACAGCACAAATTGTAAGGACTTCTGCAGAAGTGTTTACTCAAAATTTAATAGAAGCTGCAGACGCATCCTTCTCTCTTAAACAACTAGCTTCTGATAAGTTAGCGTGTCCAACATTGTTGGACAAAGAATGTACCTAGTATTGCTGTTGCTGAAAGGAAAATATATGAGAAAATCTATATTGCGATTGCGAATATGTCACAAGACAATTTTAATTGTCTAATGGAAGTTATTTCCAAAACTAAGAAAACACTAAAAGATAAAAAAGTTGAAGGTTGGAGGAATTTTTGCTTATCCCTATCTCCCTACACTAAGGCCGCTGAAGTTTGGCAGAATATACGCAGATTTAGATCAGGTTAGTTTAGATGAGTACAACAAACTTTACAGTTATGCAGTCTTCTCTATACAATAGTTTTTTAGATCGCTTGGCACCGGCAACGGTCCCCCATATAAACCATAATTCCTTCTACTGTTCCTTCATGCCCATTCGGCCTTGAATCTTTTTTCTCACTTAAAGGTGTCTTATCACAGACCAAGGATACGGCGAAACGAAAGATGGCTTTCCTTACTCATCTTACTCATTTTATTCTCATCTTGGCGATAAGGCTCCGGAGTATCTTTTACCTGCTGTCATTATCAAGACTCAAATAGTGTTACCAATTCTAAAACCAGGCAAAAATTCCAAGGGTTCAAGGCCTATAGCTGTATCGCCTGTTATAATAAAAATTGTTGAACATTTAGTTAAAATTAGAATGGATTGGTATGTGGAAAGTAATCATCTTATTCCTAATAGCCAATATGGCTTTAGAAAGGGCAGGAGTTATAATGATAGTGTAAGTGTTTTTTGTACAGATATACATATTGGTTTTTCTCAAAACGAATCTGTTATTGCACCATTCTTAGATATTTAAGCGGCATATGATAATGTTATTATAGAGATATTGATAAATAAATTGTAGCATTTGAATATCCCTACCAATCTATCAAATTTTACATTACACATGTTATTTGTCGTGAAATTACCTTAAATTCAACTGATTTTGCTACAACCGCGTGGAGAGGCTTGCCTCGGGGCTCGGTGCTAAGTCCTCTTCTCTATAATATATACACTTCTGATTTAGAATCCTCCGCCAGACTGTAAAATATTACAATACGCTGATGACTTATTAATTTATTCCGTAGACAGCTGTCCTGAAGTTGCGTCCTTCAAATTGACTAGTACATTAAATTATCTTAGGATCTGGCTGAATGAACATGGTTTGGAGCTTTCAGCTTGCTCATAAAGTACGATTGTTACATTTAGTCGTAAACGTAATGCTCCGCCGGCAAACATTTATTACAATAATGATTTACCCGATATTAATGTTATACCCGAAAAGAGTCATGCCATATTTCTAGGGTTTGTATTAGATTCAAAGCTTACAGAACATCCACACTGAGAGCAAGTAGTATCATAATGCGAGAAAACTGGTCTCACTGGTGTGTGGTGGGGCGCACATTCTTTTATGTTAAAACTAGTTTATTATGCTTTAATAAGAAGTGTGTTAGATTATGGCACTTTTCTTTTAGAACCTTGTAATATGGCTGCTTTTAAAAGGTTAGATGGCGTTTAAGCAATAACTTTAAAAGTGATTATGGGAGCTATGAAATCTAGCGCCATTAGTGCTCTACGAGTAGAGTGTGGTGACCCTCCCCTAGAATTAAGACGTCAGATTTTAGCCAGCCGTTTTTTCTTCCGTACTTTACAGTTAGCCAATCATCAACTTCGTCCATAAGTCCTTCTGTCAAATCTTATCTCATAATGTTCTTATTGGATGTATAAATCGCCTCCTTGTTTGGTAAACAGTTACAATAAATCTTTGGACTTTTCATCTCGTACTTTTCAGACAAACAATTTTCCTCTTTATGAATGCCTCTTCCAGGCTGTTTTCTTTGAACCCGACATCTATTTCAATTTAAATATTGACCGTGATGATCGATTAAAAAAGTTTAACTTTATTATAGACGAAATGTGGCTCCAAGATTGGCATCAAGTTTATACCGATGGCTCCAAGCACGGCACTACCGGGAATGTTGGCAGTATAAGATTATTAAATTGATTAAGCTTCCACCTGAGACCTCGGTATTCACGGGGGAATGGTTTGGCATAGTTAAGACATTGGATTACATTTTATTGACCAAGCTAAAAAATACCGTGATATTCAGTGATTGTAAGAGCTCTCTTGAATCCTTAATTAAATTTCCTCTTAGCTCTAAAACACATTACCCATTAATTATTGAAGCAAGAGAAAAAGTTCTGCGATGTTCAAAATCTGGATTTGAAGTAAAATTGGCATGGATACATACCTACCTAGTCATTGTAACATTTCTGGAAATGACCGTGCTGATAAATTAGCTAATGAAGCGGTAGAGTGTGATGAAGTTTTTCCTTACCTAAATTATTGCCATGATCTAATTTCTCTTCTCAGGATTTATCTCGAGGAATCTTGGGAAAAATAAACTAACACCAAAGGGAAATATTACAGGAATATTCAGAAAATATTACCATTTAAACGTTGTTTTTTAGGGTTCCGTAGCCAAATGGCAAAAAACGGAACCCTTAGGTATAGATTCGTCATGTCTGTCCGTCCGTATGTCACAGCCACTTTATTCCGTAACTATAAGAGCTATACTATGGAAACTTTCTAAGTAGATGTATTCGGTGAACCGCATTAAGATTTTCATACAAAAATAGAAAAAAAACAATACATTTTTGGGGTTCCCCATACTTACTAATACTTCAACTGAAACTCAATTATTATTATTTTCATCAACCCCATACGTGTGGGGTATCTATGGATAGGTCTTCAAAAATGATATTGAGGTTTCTAATAAAAAAAAATCTAAAATGATTAAGTAGTTTGCGCGAGAGACGCTTCCAAAGTGGAAAAATGTGTCCCCCCCCGTAACTTCTAAAATAAGGGAATGATAAATGTAAAAATAATATATGATGTACACTATGCAAACTTCCACCGAAAATTGGTTTGAACGAGATCTAATAATTAGTTTTTTTTAATACGTTATAAATTGTAAACCGCATTTTACCTTTCATTCAATCAACTCCAATATAATAAAGAATAAAGAAAAACATTTATTTAGATGTATAGTGGTACGGAACCCTACGTGCGTGAGTCCGACTCGCACTTGGCCACTTTTTTTAATTCGTTTAAGCAAAAGAGCCACTACAGCCATTATTAGAATGCCTGAAGCATTTATGAGCATGTTAACTTTTTTGAAAATATAATTTCCCACCATGTCCCAATGGCCTACAAATATGAATATCTTACTTTCTTCTCTTGACCCTTCTATTTATTTGTTTATCGAATCTTTTATTAATTGTAATAACATTCAAATATAATATTTATTCTTCCTGCCTTCTTTTCTTTTAGTGTAATCTCCCGAACGTAGTTTCGGTTTCAGCCGGAATGAAGCCGAAAGCGGAACTCGGCCAAAATAAAGCCAGAAATGAAACTCAGCCGACACCAGTTTTTGTCCTAAACTAAAAGTTCGGTTTGAAATAACTTTTGTTAATAATTGAATATATGACAATTCCCGCTAAAAGGGGTCATAGACGGTCGAGTAAGTTGCCGGTGGAGTAACTTGTGACTCGGCGAGCTTACTCGCCCATGTGTCATCACAAGTACCTACCCGTACTTAAAAACCGCCGAGTACCTAAGGGTCTCCCCACATCTATTGACGCGGAATCGGCGTTAGCTGATCAAAAAACTCTTAATGTCTATGAAATAAGAGCGAAACAAACGTCAATCGGCTCGGCTCGGTCGGATTTAGCGATGCGAACGGAACAACGTCGTTTAATAATGCATGGACATAGAGTTTTTGATCAGCTAACGCCGATTCCGCGTCGATAGATGTGGGGAGACCCTAATCTCGACGGCGATCCTTACCTTTAGTAATTACCACCTATCACCTTAGTAGAATGTTAATAAGTCGATGACAATCAAAGCTATTTTCATATGCTTAAATACAGAATAGTACCTTGTACCTTTAAGTTCGCTACAAATCTGTTGAACATATGATTTACTTGTCATATACAATTGGAGTTCATACTAAAGGAACAGAGGCCCGTTCCATGAAGCTACAAGTTACAAATTACAAGCGGAAGTCTATTTCTCTCCTTTTACTAGAAAGAGAGTTCCTGCTTCTTGAAACGGGCCACAGGAAACAATTTTTGATAGTAGCACGTCATATATGATTCCATATCTTCTTGGTTACAGTTCGTGGAAAAAATGTTTCAAGTCAAAAGTGAAACCAAATTTTGTGATACACAATATTGTCGGAGTACAATTTCCGCAAAAATGTAAATATGGAAGAAAACTAGAAAACAGTAGCATTTTTTAACGCTAGCTCCCCATAGACGATTCCATATTTTCGTAGGGGAGGGGGGGGGGGGGGGGGGGGCAAAGCGGGGAAGAAAAGGAACAGAGGGAGTTAGATTCGGATTCATCTGTATAACTTACACGCAATCCCACTTAAATTAACTATTGGTATCTAAGGTATAATACTGCATGTTATTTTTTGCTCGAATATAATTAAATTTAGGTACATGATCAATTTTATCAAAAGTGGGTTTTGTCCCGCTATGCCCCGTATATTGGGGTAAAGTGGGGCAGCATAAGGGGCATTGTGGGGTACTAAATGGGGCAGTGTGGGGTATGAAAAGGGGCAATGTGGGGCTTGAGAAGGGGTTTAGTGGCGTAGTGAATTATAACAACTATTATAAACGAATTAAATCTTTATTATCAAAGAATATCACTTCTAACAGTAACTGTGGAGATCATTAGTTAAATTTAACTTTAAATCCCAACGAATCATTAACATACATTGCACAGAGATTGGCTTTATCATCTTTTTATTGATCCTAAAGACCACGAGTGTTGATTCGTCGTCTTTTTATATGTTCGAACCGTTTTAGCTGAAACAAACGACGGTAGGCACCAATTAATAACACATAAGGTAAATCAAGCAAAATTAGGGGGCAAAGTGGGGTGTACCTATTAAGCTTGTTCCCACTATGCCCCATCACTTTAACCCCACTTTGCCCCTACGTGCTGTCACATCGAAACATTAACGACCGCCATCTTGCCTTGTTTATAAGCAGACTTAGTTGTTGAAATATAAAATCCTTCAGATCCGCCGCAAATCACAAAAAAAAACCTTTACGACTACAGTATAAAGGTAAAGAATGAACGTGAATCAAATATCAACAATATTTTTAAGGATTACACAGGTTTTGCAAATATTTTAAATATTTCTTACCGGCGTCAATCGGCTGCCTGCGAAGCTCGCGGAGGTCACGCGCTGACTAAACACCAATCACGGAGCCTTATTCAAATTGCCATGCCGTTCGTCCTTCGCCAAAAAGTACCGCTAACCCGCTATGCCCCGCTACCCCGCTATGCTCCCCCCTCCCCTACCTAGGGGTCGTGCCACAAGTTTTTGACCCAAAAGTTTTAGCAAATTTTGCAATCTACAATATTTTAGAACTATGATTAGCACTAGAATGAACTTTACCTATAGTAAATACAGGCAAAAAAACAGAAAAAAGTGACAGTTTCTCCAAGATGGCAGAGAAAGACAAAATATAATTGGAGGGACGAAAAATTTGGGTTACCATTAGTTAGGTACTATAATGTGCTTTAATAGATATAAAAAAAAACATAACAATCGGACCTTTTTTTAGGGTAGGTACTTAAACTACACTTTTTTTATGACAATGAGAAGGCACCCGAGCACTCACGCAAATGGTAATGGTAAATGGGATCTAACACGCATAGACATTTATTATTAAATTTAGGACGATTTATGTGCTGCATAGTTTTCGGTATAGCGTACAGGGCAGATCCGTATTCTGCAGAGTCAAAACCCTCTGATGACGTTGTCACCCCAACAGTACCAGTTTTGCCGCTTGCATTCTAATTCTTCAAAAATGATCTTAGTGACAGACTACTTTAACTATATGTAATCTAATCATTTATGCCGAAAACGGAAAGCGACGAAACTAGAATGAGTCAACGCAAGAATATGACGAAAACTAACGTTTTATTTTACATCGGTCAAAATGTATGGCATGACAGTTGACCACGTGGTTTATCGTAACGCACGAGAATGTCATCCTACACAATTAGTGATCGAAAAAAAAAACGTTAGTAGTGTTTGCATCTTGGCTAGGGCCCCATTAATGTCGCCTGCCACATGTCATTGTCAGGACGGTAAAATAGAGGGCCTGTAGCCCGTTTCACAAAGCGACAAGTTACAACCGGAAGTCTTTTTCTAGCAAAAGGAGTTAGAAAGAGACTTCCGCTTGTAATTTGTGACCAGTAGCTTCATGAAACAGGCCTGATGTTAATACTCCGCTTGTTCCTCAATTACCAGATTCTCAATATACTGGAATCCCATAACACAACATTAAAATTAGGGTACTTATTGTTAATTACCTCTATCCAACATATTCAGCGTTTTAAGAAATTTGATAAAAAGCCTAGGTAACTAAATGTATAACTAAAGAATAACTAAATAAAATTTGGGTATTGTGACAATTAGCATTTCACTCTAACACATAAGTGCATCCTCTTGTTTTCCATTCTTCAATATGTAGAGTTGGCCAATAAATTTTGGAAGTAGAGCATATTAAGAAAGTAAATGAATCATGCTGGTTATTCTCATTAACTTTAGTGTTCAATATGAGAAGGTAATAATTATATAATTTAGGCTATTACATAATTTACAGCAGTATGTATTATGCTAAGATTCTCATAAAATAGTAAGTGCCTGTTTCACAATCGACTAGTAAATTTATCTGCCGTTTGGCTCTCTCCTTGTCTATTTTTAAGTGTATGAAAGAGCAAGGGCAAATTTCATGTCAATTATGTTTTACTTGTTGATTGTGAGTAACAGGCAGTAAGTTTAATATGAAAAAAACTGAATGTATGAGAAACTATGGCGCTATGGCGCACCGTCTTACCTCATTCCTACATTGTGTCTGAGGTCTAGTTGGTGATGCTTACATTCCGAGTGTTTAAAGTAATATTGTTGTAATGAACTAATGAATATCTACCAATCATGATATTTGTATCATGGACAACTGAAAATAGCCCCAGCCGTTGGTTTGGGATGCAACTTCCGTCTACACCCTTGCACCACCACGCCTCCCGGAACAATTATTAGGGCTGCTTTTGTGGCAGAATCAGCAGAGACCCTCAAATGGCACAAATACAGTCAACTTGATAGAAGTTATATATTCGAGCCTTCGCAACTTTGGGTATGCTCCATTTGTTCTGCGGAACTTCAAGTTTTGTATTCAGCTATGACATGGGAGAAATGGGACATACCCGAAACTTTAGGACTATGGGGACTAGGAGCACATCATATTTAAAAAAAACTCAAAGCGGCTATTCGGTGCAAAATGCTGGCTTGTACTTGGCATAATTGGCAGCATTTTGGGAACAAAACAACAGGGGCTCAAAAAGTATTAGGCTAGTATTTGTGTTTTGTCTCATTTTTTTGTTTTATTTATAAGATAAAACACTAATATTAATAATACTTTTGAAAAACAGGCCCATTGTAGGGCATTATTAGATAAGTATAGTTATAAGTAAGTTTGTAAGATTATTTGTTTTTATTGTTTCTTTTCCACTTGATATAAATATTTTCATTACTCCTGTTTGGAAAGTAACAATATCCATATCTCAATAGTAGGATGAAAACGGCATTTGAATTTTACACAACTACTGGAGACAACATTTTGTTAATTATTCTAGTATCAAGTAAATAAAGCCAAGTGTTGTTTAAAATTCCCAAAGAATCTTACACAGCCAGTACGACACAATATAGTTTGACTCACATGAAAATAATTAGATCTTGTTTGTTCAATTTCCTCCCAGTTGAAATGAAAAGTAGTGATTAACTCAGATTACTCAGAAGTATTAATTACACCCTTGAAATTTATCACTTTTATCCCTTGGTTAACAGTCCACAATTGTTAATTAAGAAGTGAGACCAAATAAGATTGGGTTTAAAATCAAAGTAACCTTTGCCCTCACTTCTAGCTTCCTGCAATAATATGAATACTGTTTAAACATTTAAAAATGCAGCTTCTCATCAAGAGGAGCTCATGAAATACAACAGTCAGTTTAACTGCTCTGGGTGTGTCAAATAAATAATTCAATACTTGGTTGTTATATTTAATTTATATACATTCCTTAAAACTTTTGAAGAATTGAAATATCAAGTAATGGGTGAATAATCTAAGGAATGTTGCACAATATTATAATGGTATAGTTAGCTGAATTACATAGGTAAAGGTATTAAATATTAACAATTCTCTTAAGTTTCCGACAGATTGTTAACACTAGACAATTTATAATGAGGTTAATGAAATAATTTTGATGCCTAAAATAACCAAGTCATGTTTATTCATAACAAGGAAACAATGTACACGGACTTACTGTAAACAATATAAATAGAGTTGATGTTTTCATATAGCATCTACCGCATCTGCTTCATCTTCTGAACTAACTTCATCGCCAAACTCAATATCCTCATCCAGGCCATCCACAGAGTAGACTACAGTCTCATTGATGCGAACTGTTTCAGGGAACTCTCCGTACGTCTTCAGATTCCTGGCCTCATCAGGGGTATATTTCAGGATGACATCTGCCTTGGCATCTTGGTAATCTCGCAAACCTATCAGTATGATGTCACCTTGGTTTATCCACACCTTTTTTCTTAGCTTTCCTCTTATATGACAGAGACGCTTCGTACCATCGAAGCACATGGCCTCCAAGCGGCCATTACCGAGCATCTTTGTGACTTGGGCGTACTCCTGTCCGTCTTCTTTGAAGACTAATTCACGTTTCTCAGTTTCATTTTCGTTCTTACCCCTCCTCCTGTTTTTACCACCTTTTCCTTTATTCTTCGGCATAATTTATATAATCTTGAGTACAAACATATACAATTATACTATGAAAATCTCATGAATTAGCTTTCTTTGACTGATGTTCTTGACAAGCAGCCACGCACGGTGTGGTCAGGGTTGTCATACTGGGTCTGTAGAGGTCTGTATAGATTCAATGCATTTTATGTTGCCATAATAAAATTGGTTTTATGGTTTTAGACATTTGACTATAGAAACTTAGTTGTTTTAGACGTGTTATCAATGTTCTTTTTTATTAGCGGAACTCCTCTTTATAATTTTATGCATTATTATAAAAGAATAATAATAATTTATTCTGGTAATTAGGACCATGTCAGAAATGTACGGTCACGACCGTACAGACCAATGATTAAAGCTGGCCGCATATACGTTTTCCGAATTTGATTTCCGAATGCGGAATTCTGAATTGTTTTTTCCGTGATCTAGCGCAAACATTATTTTTTCTTCATTCGGAATTTATGCAGTCGGTACGGATCTGTGTTACGGATAGTGTTACCGTGGTGAACGCACGAAGATGGAAGACTACGATTTTCCATTCTATTTCTGTTAATAAAAAAGAAGTTCTTCCAGGCCAAATCTTTGTGGTACACATTGTCATTAATATTCCATAGGCAGGGGTATTTTTCAACAGCCAATATTAATTTATTTGCACCGCACATAATAAAATTGTCGTGTTGCGATTCTATGCGTAACAAATATCTACCGAGAATACAAATAAATATAATAAGCTCCCTCGCTCTCCGACGTTAGTTGTTGACAGCTTTTGACAGCTCTCATAAGTTGTGAGTGCGATACAAATCGAAATTTCCGAATGTTTGCGCCAGCACAAACAAAATGTAAGCGCTGCGTTCCGCTTGACGTCATTAAGTTTTTTTCCGGATGACGTCATTAGGTTTCTCCGAACGCAGTGGCTTGTATTGGGGACGTACGAACGGAATTTGTTCCGTTCGGAAAAAAACAAATGTGTGCGGCAGTAAATGTATTTTACATTGATTTCATGCTTTCGAAAGTCCGAATCCGGAAACGGATTCGGAAATCAAATGTATGCGGCAGGCCTTAAATGGGCGCTCCACATTTGCATGCGATCGCACGAAAGCGTGAATGTGGAGCCGATTCGTGTATATTCTATTTCGAGGGTTCATGCCTTTTGGCCCGCGTTAAGGCCCCTACGCACTAGCTAACTTGTAATTAAGAGCAATGTAATAAATAGTGTCCATTCACATCAATACATCGCAGCATCCGATGGAACCATTGAGAAAATCACTTCGCTCTGCACTCGTCCTTATGGGTATCTTCAAACGCAGCCAATGCTTCCTCGGCGTTCATAAAATGTAATAAACATTAAGGAGTAAGATCTGGCCTATTTTCAGTCAATGTAGCAGAATTATCTTCAGTATGCCACTGAAGATAATTGGCTAAGGCTGCAAAGAAAATTACAGAATTATCCTCAATAATATATTATCTCAGAAATGAAAACATGGGTAAGTCCCTCATAGTTAATGGCGTATTTTTTTAATTGTTTGACACAGGAAATGCTCTGGGATTAAAAAACCGTTTATTTCATCTCAATAAACTTCATATGTGGTGAGATATTTATTTGTGCCGATAGGGTTCCAACCAATTGTCGGTAAAATTGCAACTAGTTACATTCCTATTCATTTGTGCACTTTATCCAGGAATACACTGTATTTGTATGTATGTCCCCCATGGACTCCAAAAAGGCTGAACCGATTTTGATAAAGTTTACAGGCAATATTCGGATACCCCAGCAAGTGATCCTGTGAAGGATTATTTTTATTATTTTAGACAGGCAGTTGACACTAATACGTATAAATCACTGGTCACCAAACCGAAAACTAACACAAAAATGTTTTAGCAGCAACGCGCCGGGTACTAGCTAGTAATTTAATACAAACTGACGTATAGGCCGAAAGTATCCACCGTAACTTATTTATCGATATTTCAATCACGAACAACCCTATCTGCCTAAAGTACTGTAAGTTTAATTTAGTACGAAAATATCTAAAACTAAACACAAGCCTATTATAACGCATGATTAATCCTGATCTATAGTTTAATAATTATATGATACATACCAGTCGCGAGGCGTTCGTACAAGCCGATTATTTACGGCTTTACCAAAAATTCCTATGCATAGAGTAGGTATACAAACAAAACGTACATTGGTTATGATTTTAACCATGTGTGTATGTATGGATGTTCATTTCTCCCCTAACAACTTTTAAATTACTTATCATAGTTTAAAGAATGAGGTAGGTACTTATCGTTAGAAGGGTCTTGATAGTCCCCTGTTTGTTGGCTGGGTGACGTCAAATTAAATTGAAAATATCGTTCTCTAAAGGACATAATGTCATGAACTAAATAATAGTAGATTGTTCAACAAGGGACTAAAACTAGCCATAATGACACGAGATGTTTAGCTACGCGAGCGAGCTTGCGAGCGAGGGTGGCTGTAGTTCGAGTGTCATTATGGTTGTTTAGTCTCGCGTTAAACACTCTACTTTTCACTTTGAAAGCGAGGAAAAAATCGACGTTCTAAACAAAATTACAACATTTACTATAAAAAAGTTTCTAACAATTAGGTATCTTATTATTACTATCGTTAATCTAACATTAATGATGTTATTTGTTTCCCACATTTCCAATCAATGAAAGTTTGGTATTTTTTGAATAAATGCCACTAGATTTTGGCGGCAAAAGATTTCGTATCACCTTTTTTGCTTTCTTCTCCATTCTGGAGTTAGGCGTTAATTCTTCTTCACTGGATGATGATGATGAGATTTCGTTGCTTTAATACAAAAGCGACGCAAAACAAAATGTGTCTACCTGTGTTGCATTTGAAATCGGAATGCTATATACTTTCAGTTTTAAATCAAACTATATTTGTTTTTGATTTGTGGCGCTTTTGTATTCAAGCAGCGATTTCTGGTCCGTAATTTCTAAAGTTGCACAGTTAATTGGTGAATTTTTTTAACAACGTACGCTCAATACAAGTTATGAACATCTATTCAAAATACAAATAGGAAAGTACTTATTGTAAAGTGATGTTTTAAATGCTTGCATATTTAGCCAACAGATTCAAACTTGGAAACAATTTTAAAAGTAATTGGACCACGCATAATAAAAGAGTTCGGCCTTATTATGATTAAATAGATTCATATTCGTAATAATTAATCGTATTTCACGAAATTAAATCCTGTTTTTAAATACATTTGCACAGTTGTCATTTTGAGGTTATTTCGACACCCAAAAATATGGTCCATACACAATCACTGAAAATGGCGATAATCCTCCATTCACAGACACCGTGATTGGTTGTTTAGGGGTTTCCAAAGTAAATTAAAAAAAAATATACCTACTTTAATCCCTAGAGATTAATAAGGAGCTTTAGTCCCGATTCGCAGAGATTTAAGTAGCATTTTAATAGCATTAGAAGTGAAAACAATATTACTTTTGACGTGTTATCGATGTCGTCGTACCAATTATTGACAATACTTTAATAGCTCTTATTTACTTGACAGGAGTGGCGGCCAGGTTAAAAACAATACCATAACACGTCAGAAGCAATATGGTTTTACCGTGTTGAATAGAGGCCCAGCACACCCACCACCGCACGACAACAGATTAGAAATATTCATAATAGTAAAATTGAGTCTTGATGATTCTTGTAATGCTGGCCATTGCCAACGGCCCCAACGGGTTCTAATCGCATTACAGAGGACTTATGATACGTGTGATATTCTTGTTTTTTTTCATCACTAACAGAAAAGAACTTGGAACACCTAAATACACAAAAATAAAAACTAAAACAAATTACACATCCGCCATCTTTTGGCGTTGCAAATGGCCTCCGATATTCTTGTTGTTGGTTACTCACTGGACCTGTCAAGTTAGGGCTCAAAATCTAGTGCCAAACAGGGCACCTTTTTAGATGTTTTTGTCAAGAAAGTCTTGGAATTAAAAAGTAGCAACACCGTAGTGTCGTCCCGTTTTTCTTAGATTGATTTGAAAGGGATGACACTACAGTGCTGCCACTTTTTCATGTCATGACTTTCTCGACAGACTATACTACTTACACTCGGTGGCACACGAGAACTTCGCTTATTTTTAACATTTATACGCTGTTTATTATCGACCTGGGCCTCTATTCTACGCGGTATAACAATATTGCTAGTGACATGTTATCAAATCGTCAACGTTTTGATAACTCTTTTTAACTTGACAGTAATGTCGACTGAGTTAAAAACAATACTATAACATACAAAACCTTTTTTTCTTTACCGCGTGGATATAATGAAGGCCTTTTTAATTTTCCAATAGCTCGTCACAATCAATATCTAGTTTTTGGTGAGGATACAAAATCCAACGAAACTAAACCTACCCAGAAATAAAGAATTTCATCACAAGAAAAAGTGCTTTTGCATCTAATTTCACAACTGATGCCTAATAATGAGTAATGGCATTAAACTATTTCATTTCGTGTTTATAGTTAGGATTAAAACTCCTTGTGTACCTATTTATAGTGAATTGCCCATCAGCAAGCCGACAGTATCAAATTATAACGAAAGTAAGTGGCGCCCGTGGGGTGGATAAATTTACGTGGGTTTAGTAATGGCTTTCGCAGAAATAGGTATTAGGTAGACGTAAAAAGTGTTGGATTGCAGTATAGCAGGCTTGCAGTCGGGTCGGGGGGGCGGCGGGTGGTTCGTAGGGGTGAGGCCAGACGGGGAATGAACTGCAGAAAGGGTTAACGCTCGCTTCCCCTGCATCGTTGGCGAGCCACCCACGTTACTATGCTGCCAACCTATGCACATAGCTGGAAAAAGTGAGGTTGTCGTGCTAGATGAGATGGAACTAACGAAAACGTGACGTGATGAAACGGGGAGCTGGAAGTACTCGGGAGCCGTATGGTATAGTCGTGGAGTCGTGGCAATCGACGCAGAATCTTAAGCCGGAGGTTCACACTCAGGTACTGGTTTCAATAAGTTATAATTTCGCCATTTCGTAGGTAGGTATGTAATAGTTTTACATCTATTGACAAGGAGGTTTTTTTTCTCTACTTCACTCACTCACTTTACTCTCCGATACGAACTTTAAAAAGGGAGTTAAAACCACTTGATGTAGGTAACTGTCGCAAAATGCTGCAAGTCAAAAACCCTAGTTTCCAGAAAACCTCATTTAAAGATGATGTTTTGGCTAGTCTACAGAGTTACCGCGTTTTGACAGTTTCTACCGCCTAAACTAGAACATATTTTGAAAGTTATTTTGTAGGTATGATTGATGATGATGAGAAGGACTCATGACGAATCGTTTGATACAAGTTAACACATTATAGACTAGGGGTCCCGTTTGGTACCACAGATCGTATTTAGAATTTGTGCTTTATTGTTTTATACATTAAAATTCAAAATAAATTTAAATAATCAAACAATTCAGCCTATAATGGGTTAACACAAAACGCTGTAATTCTAGCAGCATCGTTCTGCCGTTAGACGGCAGACCTACAAAATAGCCCAGCTTGACATTAAAAGATATTAAAAATTAAATAAAAAAATATTTATCCCGTCACAACAATACGACAGTCAGGGGCCCTAACATGGCTGCGTTTATCGCGTGACAATGACAAAGTTTGGATAAGGCATCCGTCACCGATCAGGCATCTGACACATAAATAAGTACGAGAGTGACGGTTGCTTTATCCACATTTGACACGGGATAAACGCAGCCGTACTACGCCCACTGGATATTATTACTTTTTATTATGGTCACGGTGCACAGAATGCCAATGCTCGTGAATTCGACAGTCCCGACTTTCGGACCAAGGCGCGGAGAACTCCATTTTTCGATGCCAGTACTCTTGCCTCCGCGAACACGACGGGCTGCAGTTGCGCTACTAAGTATAATAAAGAAAAGATAAATAACCTTGTTCGACTTGCTACAACTCATAACGGTTTTCTCATTACGGATATCAGTAATGGCGTTTTGTGAAAAGTTGGGATATACGAGGGGCGTTCAGTAAATTCTTGGTATGAGAAGGAAAACAAAAGCATACTATTAGTGTTTTTTTTTTTTTTTTTTAAATATATTTCCCCCTTATGTTTATACACTTATAAGATCTGTCAATTACTTTAATTATCCCCTCCTCAATATATTTTTTGTCTTTGGTGTCATAACGCTCCTCCACCGCTGCCTTCAACGCTTCATCATTAGAAAATGGATGTCCACGAAGACCCTTTTTAAGGTTGGGAAACAAAAAGTAGTCGCTGGGGGCCAAGTCTGGACTGTACGGCGGGTGAGTAATAGTTTCGAACCCAGATTCAAGAACAGCAGCCTTGGCAACATGAGCAGTAAGCACAGGGGCCTTGTCATGAAGAAGCAGCACTCCTCTGGTCAATTTTCCCCACCTCTTCTCTTTGATTGCTTCCCGTAATTGGCGTAAAATGTTAGCGTAGTACTCTCCTGTAATATTTAAGCGCTTTTCTTTATAATCTATCAATAATATCCCTTCACAATCCCAGAATATTGTCGCCATGATCTTGCCAGCTGAAGGGACGACTTTGAATTTCTTGGGATGAGGTGTTCCTTTAACGTGCCACTGCATCGACTCTTGTTTGCTCTCAGGGTCATAATGATGAACCCAAGTTTCATCTCCGGTACCATTTTTTTGGAGCAACCATTAGGATTTTCACCACACAGCTCAATGAAGTCGGAACAACAAGCAACGCGCGTATGCTTCTGAAACGGTGTCTACATTCGTGGTACCCATCTCGCACTAACTTTGGACATGTTAAGATGATCTTGGATAATATCATGTATTATACCAATAGAAATATTGGTTATTATGCTATAAACCTAACCTTAGCTGGACCATCTTCCAGTATAATTTTCTCCACTTTTTGAATGTTTTCTGGTGAAGTAGCTTGAACAGGCCGACAAAGTCTAGGGTCATCTTCTATGCTCTCCCTCCCACGCTTAAATTAATTCGAAAACTTTTGAACTGTAGATAATGAAGGAGCGGACTCACGGTAAACTAAATCCATTTCTACTTTAACTGATTTTTGATTTTTTCCCTCTTTAGTCAGCAATTTTATGACTGCTCGATGCTCCAATTTAATTAACATTGTAAAATCGCTCATGGTGATCTGATCACGTTTGTTCAGCAGTAGCAGAAAAACAAAATAACGCGTGGGGTTCAAATTTACTTTTTTTTACTGTCAATTAATGACTCTTAGCGGCCAGTATTAAGACGTTTACTGAAAAGGTTTACAAGATACCAATACCGAGATTTATTGAACACCCCTCGTACCTACACTATGTTTTATACAAGGTGTTTACTAAGTATATACACATTACACCCATATCATTTAGATGTCACATTTTTAAGTAACTAGATTCTAACAAAAATTAGCGCTTTGAAGCTTAATATTTTATAAACGGATCCCTTATTCGAAAACCGGCAAATAGATGAGATGCAATAAAAAAATGTTTTGTTCTACATTTTATTGTACTACTTTGTTGGCGTGACTAATAATATTCATGCCAAATTACAGCTTTCTAGTAGTAACTGTCTCTGAGCTAAGCTGTGGCCCGACGGACGGACGGACATGGCGAACCTATAACTATAAGGGTTAGTTTGACTAAAAAAGGGCCATAACGTAGATAGCTTACGAGTTGATTTCCAACTCTGAAAGTAGTTAAAATACGCCTGTAACACATTTTCAGAGGTTTGGTTTTGGTTTTGTTTGGTTTTATTAAGTTCCCCATGATATGAATTTATTGTAATCTGTTAAGTACTTACCTACATATTTTTCCTGAGTTTTGTTTCGAGAATAGGTATGAGCATGTTTGCAAATATCAAGACGAAAACATGTCTGCATTCCACTTTCACGACTTTAACGTTTAAAATGAAGCCCTAATATTTGCTTCGGTTTGCTTTTATTTTTATAGGAAGATATTTTCTTAGAAGTAGGATACCTACTTTGGGGATACCAAAGTAGGTATCCTCCCGCCATTATATATATATTTGTTTTTTTAATAATAATAAAATTAGTTTCCCATTCTCGTGGCGATCGAAATAGATTTTTCATTCAAGATGAAAATTACAACTGCTTATAGAATTGAATATTTTGTCTATTTTCGAGAATTGGCACACATGGATGAATTGGAGACAATATTTATTTACCAATATTTCCGCACAGTGATGAGAAACCAAATAGGTTCGATTTTACAAAATAAATAAATTACCTACATGCGTTTTTCACCATAGGTTGCCTAATCAACCTTAAAATTTAGAAAAGCAAGAATTACAATGCATAATATTTTACACGTAAAACCAATATTTAGTTGTTGTTTGCCAAATGAAGATCACGATATATTTAGCTCGGCACGTTAATAGTATCTCAAGGCTGTTGTCAACGAACAAATTTTCTGAACATCAAGGTTGAAATTACAAATAATCTACTAGTTAAAAAAAGTGAATGATGAGCAAAGGTGTAACTTGGGTTGCCAATGTGGACTTTATTTATATCCCTTCTCATACATAACTTCGAACTGGCATATTTAGGGATTTCGTAACGAACCAACTACCTACTCGAATGTAATTACCTGCTTAGTAGCGCCCTCTGTAGGCAGCATTCCAATGACTGGGATCGTTGTTTGAGCAACTATAAATACATAATGACAAAAAAAACTAAATATCTTTTTTAAATTCACATACCTAGTCTCTATGCCTATACTAAAGGACTTTCTAGCTTTTGGAAACGTGATAAAAATGTAAATCTCTTGATGTAGCATGGGCGAGTTCGTCAATGTATGTAGTCGTATCATCATAATATAACATAAATTGTAAATCAATATAACATTCGCGGTAATGAACGCCAAACGACGATATGTACATTAATTAAAGTGAACGTTTTAATCGTTACTTGCCCTTATAGTCAAGCGATTGGGTATTCATCTTATATGCGATGGATACGCCATCTAATGTCTACGTTACGCATAATTTGCTAGTCTCGAACTTTAAATTTTTATAGTCAGTCGATGCGGATGCGCATTGAAGTTTCACCGCCACCTAGTATAAAGTAAGGTAACTACTGGGAACTGTGTTAGCTTATGACGTCTGCTGCGTTAGCTTTTAAGCATGTATTTAGCGATTACTGCAGGTAGATGTCATAAGCGGCATCGCATTGTAACATGAATGTGTTTACGTCGATTTTCAATATTGGTAGGTTGTCGATAAAAACAGTTTTTTTTTAATTGATATTAATAGTTGATCAGTTAGGTCAAATGGTGTGAGATTGCCCCCTCATATTTATTTATTTAAACTAGGAATCTATTACCTTGACCATTTGGAGTAACCTTGACTGAGCCCGTATTGTAAACAACTAAGCTCTAGGCTTGTAGGGGAGGTACAGTCAGCATCATAAATATGTATACATTAACAAGGTTTCAGAAATATATATAGTTACAACCTTATTCCCATGTAGTAGAGTCGTTTTTACAGATTTTTGAAAGTTTAACTGTGTCCATATTATTAAACATGTCTGTACTAGATAATCATCACAAATATTCCAACCCGGGACCGCCGTGTGTAAGTAATCTTCGTAGGTAGGGTCACTACCAACTAGGTATATGCCAACGCGTCGTACAGTATAAATTGCCAGTTTATGTGATAATAGCCGTACCTATTGATATCTTATTAATTACTTATTAGGGCTTCGCCCCGCTGCAAATTTCCGAATTTCCCAGAATATTTTGTTTTCAGCGCTATTTTGTTTTCTTTTAAACGTAAGAACCGTTATAGCGTGACCAGGAGAAACAGTAGGTAGGTTCATTTGTATATATACATATAGATAAGTAATTTCACGACCCTCTTTTGGTTAAACAAGTACAGTTTCCCATCCCATGAGGCACTAAATAGTTCTGTGATACTACCTAACGAAGTGTGTCGGGTACAACAAAACCTCCTTGATTAACCATAACGCAATGCGGAAGAATTCCTCCTAAATGACTAGAAATCTACAGATGAAATAATTAAAGTTCGAATTGGGGAATACATTCATGAATTAAAACGAAACATTTAATAAAGCCTTGTCATAAATCTAGTTCGTCAAAATACTTAAATTTTTAAACAAAATCTGGTACATTACCCACAGATCTCATTCTGGGTACTGAAAATCGAACCCTCAACAGAGTAATCGGGTTACTGTGCTATTCTTTAGCGTAGCAGTGAAAAGTTCGCCGACAAGGTCTACATCGTACTAACGCAGCTAAAGCCGCTGCTGTATTAGGCCGTTACATTAACGTAGAGCTTGCCGACAAACTCGAATATATTGCGACGGAAAATTAAGCTAATATACTTCTGTAATCTTCTTTTACGCTCTTATTAGGTGATTAATAAGGTCGCTATACCTAACTGGAATAAACGGTACTTGACGAAAATAACTCGTCTTGTGCTAACGAACTTCGGGTAGGTAGCAAATCTGCGACACGTGTACGGCGGCACGAGTAGCCATCTTGTAGGTTGACTATGACTACTGTTACACAATAATAATGTATTACGTGTTTTATTCGGAAAACCTATTTTTCAACTCCCATATGTATTTTAGTGTTCTAGTTGTAATAGTGGATTACTTGGTATCCAGAATTTTAACCAAAAGTACGTTTGACTAACTACCTATATCTATAATGATATAGTTTGCCAAATGATGATTTGATAAAACATTAGTGAACCGAATTAGTTCACTGTTTTAACGATACGATACAGTCTTTAATTTCACGGACCATGTAGTAGGTACCTACTTACGAGATATAGATGCTGTAAATCTATCTGTATAAATAAAAATGAATTGCGGAAATATATGTACGCGCATAACTTCCGAAAGACTCCACCAAATTGTATAATTACTTATATTTTGTTGTGTTTATTATTGTTAGGACAAGGCTTGTATGAAAGAAAAACACCCGGAATGTCAGAAATTTGCAGCGGGGCGAAGCCGCTGGCGGGCCGCTAAGTAGTTGGTAATATTTCAGAAATCTAGGATCAGGTATATGTACCTAGATGATAAATGTGACCGTCGGCAAGGGTAAAACGAGATAGTTTTCTTGGGAATATTATGAGAAGCTATGCTAGCTCTAGGTGAGTGTGGAAATATTTTTATTTACCTATAAAACTTTTACCCTTAGCGTGGTGACCCTACAGGCTCTACAGGCTACATAATGCGGTAGTATATATAAGTAGATCATTTCGTAACAGGGTCAGGGTACTGGGTGAAAGGCATAGCGCATGCGCGAAGAAAGGTCAAGGCCAGGTCCCTGGAAGATTTTCTTTGAGGTCAACGACCAGGCCCTGAATTTGAGGGTTGCTATGGGATCGATTTACCTTCACTATGTAACGCCGCGTGGGCGAGGAGAAGAAAATTCCTTCCCCGCCATTTTCCCGTATCGTTAGACAGCTTTATAAATTTATAAGCTAGTATTGTTCATAGCCTTGGATGGTCGGCTCAGCTTAGCTCCAATTACTAAATTCGGCTACAATTATTTCCAATTAGGTACGTGCCTAATTGAATCTTGAGTGAACTGGTTAATTGGAAGAACCTCACCTTTGAAGAGCTTCAAAATTCGGAAAAAGTCTGTTTAAAATTTAAAGCTTCTACCCGCGACTTCACCCCCATAGATTTCGATTACCGTTATTCCTTCGGGATCTCTAAGTTTTACCTATGTGTAATCCAGGGTATAAGCTATCTCCATTCCATTTCCGTCCAGCCGTTGCAGCGTGAAGGAGTACCAAACATTTATAACATTAATAGTAGGTATTTATTGGTAAAAAATAAAAATACATTAACATTTTACAAAAACAAACGAAAGAACTTACAAACTTACTTAAAACTACACTAATTTAACAAATGAACGAACTTACAATCTTTAGTCATTGTTTAACAGAATACGAGTAGTAGTTCTGCTGTGATTCTTTCTATGTAAACCTATTCAGATGGTTTGTACTGTACGACAAGCGTTTGACGGCCGTGCACACTCTCTCAGAGACATCGAAACCGATACTCGCCCTTGTATTGAAACCTTGGATGTAGCCTTCAATAGTATTACATTCATAATACAGATAATTACTCCGGCCTCAACAGGACATAATAGGTCTAAGCTTTTAGGTCAATTTCAGGGCCGAATCGGGTCGTAGTATTTCGATAAAGATTTTATTGATATCTCGTTACATAACAACACGTAAATAACACTCGTACGTAGTAAAATGATGCTTTTGAAACTAAAATATTTTTTCGTGCTGTACCGAAATATTTAAATGAAAAACAACGCTCGTCTTAAAAGAATCAGATACTTAATTCAAATAGTGTTTCGTGTATGTATTACTTTTCCAAAACAGAATACCGAGGAGTCGTATTTTTTTTAGGTTAGGATAGTTTAAAAGGTTGGAGATGTGGCACTTTAACCTTGAAGAAATCCAAGTTCCTGAACAAACAGCAATTCAAAAATTTAACAGGTGTGCTTTGTACCTTATAAAAAGAAAAGTTCTTCAGGGTATGGATGAACATCTCTGTTTCTTTTTAATCGACTTCAAAGAAGGAGGAGGTTCTTAGTTCTATTGTATTTTTAAAATATTTGTTACCTCAGATCCCCGTCGTTTATATACCGATTCAAAAACTTTTTTTGTATTCGACTGCTTATACCTTCAGATTGGTCCCATTTTTTTTATCAAAATGAAGATCTGATGGAGTTCAAGAGGAATCGACGGAACTGCTCAAAAATTATAGGCCTATAGCGATATCGTTATTGTTCTTTGTAACTCGTGTATTTGCTCTTGGAAAGCACTTTTTATTGAAGTTGAACTGATGATGAGGACCACAGAAGGCCACTGGAACTCCTAAACGGTATCTATTTCAACGGTGGCGATAAGATATTTCGATTAAGATAGATGAGCGACTATACCCAAGTATATTTAGGTTTAAATATATCACTATGACTTTCCCACGGCGCGGCGTTGCTTGCGGTGAGCTTGAAATGTTCTATAGTTTTTTATTAATTGAAAAGTGGGCGTAGACATATCAGCATAATTATAATTAGTAATACCTAAGTATAAAATAAAATAAATGTTTATAAAAAAAACGTTTTTGAAGGCGGGTTTTCTTTTTTTTTTTTTCTTTTACCATTTTCATTATTGAGTACTTTTTAATGCCCACTGGACAAATTAACGTAACCCCAAATGAAATAAAACGAAAAAAATGTGATTGGGAATTTATACTTAATGCAAGAATATTTTTTAATCACAAGGTATATAAATAGGTACCTACCTACTTAAGTGAACAGTCATTGAGGCGTGGTTAAACAGTTTATTTCTTAAATAATTAGTAAGAAGTTAACCTAATATTTTAAAGTGGATCTTAATTCAGAATAAAGCTTAAATTAAGCGTAGACATATAGATGAAAAGTAGTTTAGCAGTTGTTTGGCGAAGATATTGCGTAACAGTGGGCGAGGTGTGAGACGGAAGGGCCGAACTCGTAATAAAGGAAGAGCCGAAGAGCGGTCACGGCCGCGCGACCTTGAATCCGGGCTCCACGAGCTCAAACCCTACTCCGTAAGTCGAGGTTCGAGCTACTTCGAAATCTTTTAGCCCCGTTTCCGCTTCTTTCAATCTCGTAAAACTGTAGAATCAAAGGGATAGAGCTTCCAAAGTTTCGTATTAAGTATGGAGTAGATCGAGCCATCTGCCTTCAATGATTCTATAAGTATGTCTACTAAGATACTTCTATAATCTCACTAGATTAGGCCCGCGACAAGTGTTTCGAGTTAACCGGAGAAGCCCACCTATTTCTTCCATTTGAGCTAATTTTCAAAAAGTCCTTTTTAGTGCACCGTTCCGTTCGCTTTAGGGCACCGAACAAATAGTCCCTAGGTAAGTATAATTTTTTGTCTCACAAGTCTGTGTCTGTGTCCTATCGACTGCTATGCAACTCGTGATGGTACGGACGGCTATTGTTGCGTATGCAACATTAATTTTGTATGATTTAAAAATGTAATTGTTCTAAAATGCTTATAATTATCATAGAAAATAATTTAATGATTTAACTGTCATATAATCTTTCAGATCTTAACGTAAAAAAATGTAATAACAAGTGAGCTTGTCCCTACCACTAAATTTAAAACCGTAATTTATACTATAAATGTTGCATATCACTCTCCTCGCCACCTCCGTCTCTCAGGCACAATTTCTCTTTCAACCTATTAAAATCCAGTACATTTAAATCGATTTTTATTTCAAAGCTGTTAGGAAAACCTCCTCTTCAACGGTCTGGTTTTGGCAGCTACAGCTCTCACAAGTTGTCCCTTCCGTTTGTTTATAACTAAGACCGTAACGATAGAGACGCACTGAGCGACAAGCGAGAATTTACTAGTCGTGGTAGTCATAACCAGGGCCTCTATTCAACACATTCAACACGGTAAAAACCATATCGTGTTTGATCTAATGTCGTATTGTCAACGTTAAGCTCTTATTTTCTTGAAAAACGATTCCGTAACCGAATAGAGGCGCAGTGCTGTTAAACAAATGGGTTTTTAGGATAGGTACTAGGGAACTATGTTGGAGTAAGGCAATCAATCACATTGAACGACACTTTATACGATTTGATTTGATTTGATACGGTTATTGAGTTACTCTGACGTAGTTCAAATAGTGCCCCAGAAATTAATTTGATGACTTTACCCAGGGCCTCTATTCAACATGGTAAAAAATATCGTTTTTGATCTGTTACCGTTAGCGTTAGTCAACGTTATGATATGATAGCTCTTATTTTCTTGACAGTAATGGCAGCTGACTTAAAAACAATACCGTAACAGGTCAAATACGATTTGGATTTTACCGCCTATAGGTAGAATAGAGGCGCAGCGCAGCTTCGCTTAGCTTGGCTTTCGTTTTGGTGAATGAGTATATAAGACCCGGCGTACATGTGTGATAATAACATGCAATGCCTAGTTACTTAAAGTCGATGTCAAGTGTCAAGTCAATTGAAATGGGCAAAGTTGTAAACTAAACCAAACGAACCAATTTATCGTTATTACCTACTCTCCTGGGTGTGCCAGGGATATACGTAAAAATCAAAAGGCATGCAACAGTTTGCCTTCTTTTCTTCTGCGTTTTATTTTTTTATATGCTAATTATTTTATAGGAGTTATAAGTTGGTTAGTTTAGGCCTTTTTACGTTCGATCGTTTGGCGCGCTAAAATTTGTTTTGTACGTTCTGACGGGACTACTTAAACTCGTCGGTTCGCCGCATCGTTAACCCGTTCGTTACCTACTGGCTACTAGTATGGTACTGAACCGCACTACGCGCCGTCGCCCATGTCTGTGCGTTGCAGATTAAGAGAATAACCATAGCACGCGTTTGCAGGTCTCTCTCGAATACAGTACAGGTAAATCTCGATTTACTTACTTACTACCGAATTTGAATATATGTATATAACTAAGTACAGAGTTTTAACTTCACAAAAAAAATATGTAAGGCCTAATAATTAAAATCACAAATTTTATATTACCGAGTATTCAAATCACGAAAACTAGCTAGCTTTTCTAATATTATTTGAACAGATATTGACAATCACGAATGTACGTTCCTCCGATATGTACGTATATTTCCGAATATAATAATCTAAATTATGTGAAAATATGAAATGAGGAATAATGAAAATAGTCGATATACTCGTATCTACAAAACCTTAGCATACCACGTTAGATACTGTTTCAACCTAGCATGAGTTACAAATTAGGTGCGACGATGAGCGTAGCGAGAAGAGCGTCAGTTAGAGTTATACAGACAATAACAACAAAAGGCAACAACAGAACTAAACTACTTTTGTTGGAATTAGATGAAGTGTGGCCAAAAAAAGTTTAAAGCTATATGTATAAATTAACTTTACTGAATTATGACAATTCGAGATTTGGAGTAATAAACTAGAAATATTTTAAAATTATGTATATAGTGTACCCAAGTGCTTGTATGGAGCGCTGAGTCACGTCTACGGTTATGGGCAGCCTCGGGTAAATCAAAGTCGTAGGAGCGAATTACGGGGTCAAGTTAGGCTAGTTCGATAGTGTGAACTCTCCTCGCCGAGTAAGAGATAGGTACGCACCATCACTACCGCTGAAACAAGAACTTTGACAAGAAGTTTTTGTAACTTCAAGGAAGTTTTTTGTCTGATTGATGAATACATTCTACGGCATGGTGATTTTTATTTTCGCAGTTGTTAAGAGGTATAGTGACTTTAATCCGCGGAGACGTGTCCATTAGGTATTTAATTTGAACTACATTTCCTCACTAGTGCATCGATAAACCAAGTAAGTCGTGTTTATGGGTTAGCAACGTTATGTATGTATAAGTATACTCGTAGATAAACAAACAGTAATATAAACATCATTACCTTGTTATGAGGCCGTAACATTACGTGACAAAAAACAAGAAGGGTAACACATTGTTCGCAAATGAGGTAAGTGCTATAGAAACCAAATATATGTTGTTATATTGTTGAATCAACCTGTTGGTTGAAATCGCGGTGATTTAAATGTTTTCCACTTTCCAGATTTATCTAATCTTCTTTCTATCATCTCGTTTTAAGCGCTTGAGTAAAAGTATGGGCGAGTCAGCAAAATGACTGTCCTTTTACTGTCGAGAAAGTTCACAAATCCTTAAAATTTCCTTATAAGAAATAACTATTAAGAATATACTTAAATGTTCCCGAGAATATTGTAATTTTTTTTTTGATTACATACTTAAACTTCTGAGAATGTTCTGCAACTTGCACATTGCTGGTTGTGTGCTATGAACTATTTATAATATTAGAATTACGATTTAATAATTACCTATCATTTTGAGAAAGTTTAATGTAACCGTTGCATTGAGTAATTTGTGTCCTTTTTTTTTGAGAAATCTTGGGTTTTGTTTGTTTTGGGCACAGAGCAAGTCGTTCTTTACCAAATTGCAGTATCAATTACAACAACAACACGTGTGCTATTTACGAGGAAAAAAAACGTACGTTTTATTAAAATCGAGGCCTTAATTTGTAGAAAAGATTTGGTTTCTAAGTTTCCGAATACCCCATACCGACCCATTTAGATTGCTCACAGCAAAAAACTGACAGCATTCATTCATTTATTTCATTCATATTGAAACTGTGGTAAGTAATCAAACATTCCTTGTATTAGCAAAAAATATTTCCTTAGATTTCTTTGAGTAGGTAGCTTTAAGACAGAAAATATACTTTAACCATCGTCGCGATTACATTGAATCAATGGCAAAAACAGACGAAGGGATATTAACTTATTAACTGACCGGCTTATTGTCTCAAGTATGCGACCGGGTAATCGTCTTCATTAGTTTAACGAATGGACGAGAGAAGATCTCGGTCGGGGACGAAGTAAAAACCGTGGTGCGGCGATGGCTCGCCGGATACGGGTTCCCGCTGGACGAGGGCGAGCCGCGGGAGGGGACGCGCGGGAGGAGCGGTCGGTGCGGGGCCCGGGAGTGCATCGGGACGTTGACTGTCTGGGCCCAGGCTGCGTTATCTGCAGTTGCCCTTTCGTACGATGCACCGTAACCCTCCTTCCACCCTAGACTGGAGGGGGCACCAGACTTTTGCAGCCCCCCTAGCCACATTCTAGAAAAGCGCTATTGACCTGAAATAAGACGGTAAACAAATTGTAGAAAAGTGAATCGAATCAAAGTAATCACTTATTTAGATACGTATATGTTTCTGGAAGATAGTGATCACCTAATTATAGTTTTAATAATGGCAACCTATATAGTGTTTCTCAGTTTCTTTCTCCCTTAGTATTAGTATCTAAAAAGCATTGTTCATATAGACATAGATTGAGGATGCCTCGAGCAAGTGATGTCAATAATGTTTTCCAGTGATACCGATGATAGCGGGTAAGTTATTGCCGTTAGCTTGCCATTAGGCCTTGAACCTTTAGAGTAAAGATCCTCGTAAAGCTCGTTGTTTTGTTGGGCTTTGTTATTATAAGTACTTAGTTATGCTGTATGAGTATATACAATATAATTGTATATATTGATATAGTTGTACCTATTGTATACATATACATACATTAATTAGAGTAGAATATGATGTAACTTACAATGATATACGTTTGTAATGATCTCTACACCTAGAAAACTTTACAGTTTTTCTATTTGTACCTATTAAGATTAAAAGTAAAATTTGGAAAGAGATGGAGGGGAGAGGGGCACAAAGAACGTCCCACTTTTGGTATTTTTGCTAAGATCTCAGGACGGTGGGCCGCAATCATATACCAAATAAGAGAAGAAAAGAAAAGAAGACATTCATACATTTTTCTACAACATTTTTCGAATTTCTTACAGTTTTCGTAGCTACTATACGCGAAAGGTGAAATTTCTATCAAACATAAAGATATTGTATCTAGTAAACGTAAATTGATATTTTTTAATGGGATACCTTTGAAACGCATAATATCTTTTCGCATAACATCCTTTTAGGCTGAAATTGCAGAATTTAATAAACATCTATGTATTGTGTAGATTAGGTTAGGTTAGTTTTAATAATAATTACAATAGCAGTTTCTATTGTAAAAACTGTTTTCGACCAAAATATTTTATGCGAAAAGATACATAATGAGAAAAAAAATGCGGGCCAGCAGGGAACATTTTTAACAAACCGTTTATATATATAAAAAAAAATTGTACTAAGTAATAAATGATTGATCAAGGTTTAATGCTTCTTCGATGTTTCGCACTGGAGATCCGAGAAACTTAACGCGTTGTCAAACCAAGTCACGAAATTACAAAGAAGTTCAATAAAATCAATACAAAACGTCCACAACCACCAGCACCATTCAACTTAAAGGACTGTTGATCTACAATAGGAATTCAAGATTTATACATACCTTTATAATCTGTGGGAATAACTGGCTAGTCCTCTAGCTAGATGGTAGGGGTCAATGACTCTTCTGATAATGACTTCTTAGCAATTGGTTTGTAGTAGCGAAATAAGATTTCGATTTAGAATATAAATAATTAGAAGTAGACGCCAGCTTAATAATAAGGTTTTAGTTTTAAAACTTTTTAAAGTAGTATTTGTAGTCCCCAAAAAAACAAACGATCTTAAGGCACGTAGGCGCTACAGAGTTTAAGTGAAAAAAGGTAGGCCTACGTAATTTGAGTATAATAGCGTGACTTTTAGGCATGTAAGTAGAGACCGTGGGGTCAAGTCCAAGGTTACTTATTTGTGACATTGGCCAAGGACTGGTGCTGCTGCCGATGCCAAAATCTTCCCCCTAAAGTCAAATTTAGGACAAGTTAGCAGTTATTTCTGCGAGTTCAGTGATTCGCCCTTCTCGCCCGTGTATCTATGCGGTAAATTTATTAGCCATTTACGATATCTAAAAGTTATACGGCCGTTAAGATGACAATAAAAAAAACAAATGAGTACATTAAAAGCTGAGAGGTTTAATAAATATATTTAAATCAACCAGCTTCTAAGTAGGCCGTCAAAATAGAATGATTACCATAAGTTGGAGAGCACTTAATTATTAACCTCATACCTAGTTGTAGGAACATAGTTAGAGACCTGCCAAAAAGTACCAAAAATCAAGCCCGTTTTATGCGCAAACCTCGGGTCCTAATCAGATAAACGTATAATTTACAAAACTAATAGCTGTAATGTGTTTCAACAGGTCTATGAGAAATATATTTTATGCAGTCAACTCTGATTTTCGATTAAACTAAGGGTAGGTAACCCTTTGTGTTAGAGCCGCTTAAGGTGACCCCCATTATTTTAGTTCTGATTTACGTGTTTTCTGTTTATTTAAAGCAAGAATTTTCTCTTTTTTCATCGCAGTCTAACCACTGATAATTATGATCATAGATAATGGTTACGTCAACGTACCTACTAAGCGTAATACTTGTAAGGAACATAACTCGATAAAGCTGGTCACTGGGCGCGTAAAGAGGAATCAGTTTGTATTAGGCGGTATTGTAGGAGGAAGTTTCCAGAGCAAGATTATTTTCCCTGAAAGGAATTACGTAGGGAACAGTTCGGGCGACCTTGGAGCAGCGTCCTCGGGCCGAGTCAACGACAGCAGACTCCGGCCTCGGTCGCGCGTGCTACACCGCCCCGCGCGCCGCCCGCCCCGCGCGCCCGTGCTACCCCTCGGGCCCCACCCGCAATGTAGCCAACCATTTTCTACTTTAATTACCTCTTATTGACTATTGACACTATTATCAATTAAAGTTTTCAATCTAAGCGGAAAACATGGTTTAGTATTTACATACATTAAAAATGTCCAAGGATCAAAAATGAAATATGTACCTATCGCAAATCGCAACGCAGTAGGTACAATCAGCCCAATGGAACCCTGACCCACCATAGAACGGGGTCACGTTCTATGGTGGGTCAGGGTTCCAATGGGCTGATTGTACCTACATTGTAAAATATCAAAATATGTAGATAAATTTTTGCTCCTTAGATATTTTTGAATTACGAGTACTTATGTAATTGTGATGTTTTTGTTGTTGTTCATAGAGACGTTTTTATTAGGTACGTGGGTACATGCCTAGGTTAGTTTTATACTTTTAAATAAGGGTACAGAGAAAGAAGATATCAAGTCACTCTTATTACTTTTCACTCGGTTTCAGATATAAATCTTAACATAATTTATATATTTTTACGACAATAAACTTGCACTTGTACGAAAATATAGAATTAAATACCTATGGTTCATAACTTTCAAATCGCTATAGCTTAACAGATAGGTACCTACTATATTATGGTGACTAGACAGTCGGTTGTGTTCGTACACTTCAATTCATGTTTTTAAATAATTTAATTCGGAAGAGGCAACAAATAGGGACTCGTGTGGATCAAGGGCAGAGGCATTTTCCCAGTAGTAAGAAAGTCACGATAACTAGAAAAAAAAAATATACAAAAAAAAAACATAAAGGCATCTGTGTAGATTGTATTGTTCCTAATTATAACTGTATAACGTTGTTTTCTATTTGGAAAGAAAGTCAAAACTATGTTTTTACGAGTAATATTTGTTTATTGTCTCTGCAGCCATTTAAATGTTTATATTGTTTGAATGACGTTTAACAACGTATAAGTAATTACCACTAAGTACATTAAACATCGCATAGAGAAACGCTCAAGATTTAACTGCGGCTTTGAATTATAGTGACGATAAGAATAAACAATTAAAATAATATGTTGATTGCGTGCGTCTAACTTTCACTTAGAATTTAGATCAAATCATTCCTACTTTACAACAGTGATCGGTATATAGATCAACGGCTCTAGATGTAAGGTAGTGCCACAGGGCAGTAGGTACGCACGCTACTTTGACGGTAACCTACAAATGGGTATGATGCACGAGTGTATTTCTTTATTTAAACAGTTGTAATTTTCATTTTAATTTATGATGAAGTAGGGGGTTGGATGAGGGGCGAGGCGGGGGGTCGGAGGGCGACGACTGGCACCTGAAGGCCGACATTGAGTTACCCTTGCAAGGGCATTCCACTGCTGCAGTCCTAGAGGCCCGCAACCCGTAGGGGGTGGAAACGCTCACGACTACCCACCCAAAATAAACGTATTGGGCCAACAAACTTTATGTCTGTCTTTGTGTTACAAGGATTGTGTATTGTCGATAAATAAAAACAATACGAACAAACTAGTGGGGAATTTGTTTAAGGAAATTAGGTTGGATTTTACTACTACGTACCTACGTACAAACGGACGTACATATTTTCTAGTCCAGTGGCTTCTATAATGTATTCTGTTTAAACATCAATCACAATTTTTAGTGTTAGGGAATATTCCTTTTGTCAGGAGGACAATATATTTTAAACTTAATGGATAGATTTCAAAAGATGTCTGATATTTAATCATTATAGTATCTGGGTAGTCTTTACGGGTTTTATTTGTAAGTAGGTATTTATAAAAAAGTATGACATAGTTATGTCTTCATACACATCATTAAACTACCTTACAAATGTCATGATGTATGTACAGTCAGCGTCATATAGTTGGTAGCATCCAAAGTAGCCAAATAGTTCGTTACACGCCCTTGTTACTACGGTAATAATGACGTGTAACGTACTATTTGGCTACTTTGGATGCTACCAACTATATGACGCTGACTGTACCTACCGTGTCCGCACACGTGTGTCATATTCTCTTTGACGCGAGGACAATTATTGTTAGGTGAAAGAGTATTATTTTCTCTTGTGGACTAAACAGAAGCACATACGGTTAGTGTTGAAAGCTAATAGTTTAAAAATAAATTAAGCGACTTATTGAATGATATAAAAAACTCTTTCTTTTTTATTGCTATAAATAAATAAATAAATAATGAAATCGTGTTGCCCGGGTAAGGGTAAAAATTCATATGATGATTCTGGTAAAATCCTGAGTGAATTGGGATTTATTGTATGTGTATATTAGGAAAATATATAAATCTTATTTCAGAAAACACTACTTTCATTTAAATTTGCGTGAGAGCATAAAAACGGTCATTCCATGAACGAGATACAACAATAAGTTCTTTACGTTTAGTGGCATTAATGCATGCTCGTGTATGCCCCAAAACTTTTCTCGCGTCAGCCAATCTCCTTTTTGGGCCATTCTTTTTTTAAATCATTCACTTCGTGAATGAAGTGCATCACTGTTAGTTTTTATGTGGTATCGTTATTTTACGGTTTGAAAATAGTGGTTGTGATTTTACTGAAGAATACAATTAAAAGTCGGAGGCCATTTGCAACGTCAAAATATGGCGGATGTGTAATTTGTTTTAGTTTTTATTTTTGTGTTCAACGTTCTTTTTTTTAGTGATTTGTACTTTTAATGCCTTTGTGTTGCACAGTGATAGAAGACTTGGACTTATTTCGTATATCCTGGCATCTCGTTTCAAGTGGACTCGCAGTGGTACAGAGGTTAAAACTGTCTTGGCCTCTGTCCTACATATCACCGTACAACGTTGCCACCAATCTTCCTAGAGAAGATTGGATTGTGTTTTATTACTATATTGATTTATACTTATATATACTTGACACACGCGAAATCATTTCATAGTGGAAACGCCATATTCCCGCGGTAGTAGCTGTTCAAGCCGCCGCGGAGCAAAGAAAAAAAAAAAACAATTAAAAGTCTAACCTTACACACAAACTTAATTATAGACCTTAATTTTGAAATACTCTGTGGTGGAAACAGAGTCTGAGCAAACTACCCTCTTCTTGAGAGTCGCGATTTCGACCACCTTTAACTACCTAGCTGCCTAAGTTAATAGGTACCTACTTATAATTAATGTAAAATAAAACCTTAGCGCTAAAACCTAACGAAATAAAGTTAAATAATTGTACTGCTTTCAGTAAATTGGCGACCGCAGCAGGTAATTACATTGGTACACGTCGGTGATTTGGAGTGCAGCTGCTAGAGAAAATCTATTTTTTTTTTGTACAACTAGGATATAATACGATAGTTCAATGTTAGAATTTGGTTTAACTTTACATAACTTTACTTTAAATTATTTAATATAATTTACAAGTCGGTTTTTATTAAAGTTATAATTATTTATAATACTGGCCAGTAAGTACTGATGAACCCAAATACGTGATCGCATATCTTCAAAGTTTGCAAGTGGAGTGAATGAATCGTTTCAATCCGTCTGTGTGTCTGTGGACCTCTTCAGTGGGTTTAGGGTGAAGATACGTCGCGCCGCTGCATATTGATCGCCGTGCGCACCGCCGCCGGCTGTCTGCTGTCGGGGTGCATTTACACCGAATCTAGCATTTTATGCATTTACAAATAAGTCAAATAAATGATAATTTGGATTTTCAGTGAATAAGTAAGTGAAGACAACGATGTGAAGAATGCCTATGAAGCTAATGGTCCCGGGTGCGATTCCTGGTACGGGCAAATATTTATCTGATGAGCGCAAGTATTTGTTCCTGAGTCTTGGATGTTTTTTATCCCCTTTACTAATAAAAGTCGAGTAACGGTGGTGTAGATAAACCGTGATTTGTCCATATTTGTCATTTTCAAATATAACAATGACAGATAAGGACGAGCATGGTAAGTATTTCCATATTTATATTTTTCTACATAAACGTACGTTTGTCGTTGGTAAGTACTCATAGCATAGTACAAGCGTAGAGCTTAATTTGAGCCTAGATTAATTTTACCACTGTTTTTTTTACCAGTTTTTTTTTATTTTTTTTTTTACCTTTTTAATTTTTTCAATCCACAATATACTATAACTATAGTTATATAATTCGTTTAGCCTATTGTACTTTGTTTGCCCGAGCATCAGTCGCTTATCCAGGTGAATCTAAAAAATCGAAATTCGGTGGGTCTACGATATCAGCAGTGGAGATACTGATATCAGTGTTTTCACGAGCCGACTCCCTCATCAGGTCAGCCTTCAGACACCATAACGTTAGATTGTCAATATTGTCATCGAGTTTACATTTAAGTTGTGGTAGGACCTTGTGCAGAATCCGTCCGTTGCCATACCACCATTTTATCCTTTAAACTAGGGGAGATGTGTACAAAATGATCCCTGAAGGTAAAATGATTCCCCATCGTATCCGAGTTTCTGTTAGCGATATCTATCCAAATACTCATTAACCGTATTCCCCGCGACCCAGCCAGTTGTAACTCCAAGTGTCATGAAGCTGGAAGCACTGAGCGTGGATTTATTTAAAAAAAATGGAAAAGTAAATGTCTAATCTATGGTACGCCTATATTTAAAGTTTATTTACTTTCTGCATGTTGAGTTTTATTAAAATTTGATTTTATTGGCGGATTACATTGACGTTCACCTATAATTAAGCGATGTTATATTACCACACGTTGAACATGAAACTCATATTTCGATCGATGCCTTGAAATTTAATGTTTGAGGTAACATGATCCCTTTTCGTGTGTATAAAATGATCCCTGGGATCAAATTACCCCATTAGGAAATATCTATTGGTCACAAGTCCCACTTACCATCAGGTGATAGGTGTGCTCGTTTGCCTTGTCAATGACATAAAACCAATATTTTGAATATTTGCAGATCATGCCGCGAGTTAAAAATCGATAAATCACTTTAAAACGTTTTTTACAACTATTTTAAGTTTAATTGTGTTAATCATGTATTATTTAATTTTAAAAAATATCTCTGGTCGCTCACGACTTGAAATTTTATGTGAGACATAAACGCTTACATATTTTCGTAGTCTTAAGCAATCATATGATTAAAGTAAACGCCTGGATGTTTTTTTTATTAATGTTAAATATCACACTATCCAGGGGATCATTTTATACATGCATGTGTTTAAAATGATCCCTTAGTAAACTTTTAGAAAACATGACGTAATTAATAAAATACATACAAATCATAAAAAATAAGTATGCTATTTCCTAGATGTATAAATTCACTATCCTTAACAATTAAAATCTTGTGATTATATCTTAAACTCTGACCACAGTGATGATTTTCCCTTAGGGGGATCATTATGTACACATCTCCCCTACCGTCAAGCGGCAGTGTTCGCACCGTGTTTCGGTGTGGGGATAAGACAACCTGCGAAATTACTACTATAGGTAAGGGTACTCCATCTTAATCCCAAGGGTTGACAGAAAAGTGATTTAATTTGGTTGTGTAATGAAACACAACCAAATAAGACACACACGTACACACATTCACATAAAAACAAATGCACTACTAATTTTCATTTTGCATAACACAAATTCCATTGTTTCGAATTTTCACTGCATGATTTCGATCAGTAGATATTAAATAATCAAATGGAAATGATATACAGGTAAAATGCATAACAAAAAAACGCACAATTTATTGAAACTTAATGATCAATAGCTATAATCTGTAATTTAATAATGAACAAATAGTATAATAGTCACCGTATATAATGTTGGACATGCGTAATATACATTTTATATAAGCACAGACAGCATAATAGGTACTCAAAAATAGTCGACGGTCGGTGTTCTGCTGTGCGGAGATTCTATTCCACGTAGAAGAGGCCCATTGCGCTCTGACGCTAACAAATTCTAACCTATCAATCTATTGATATGGCAGAATTTTATTATGCATATTGTTGTTGAGCATAACTGTAGTATATTAGAATTTTAGTAACCCGAAATCCTGTCCGAATTTATGTCCGAAATAACAATAGCACTATTTCTTGATTATTGTTATAGTAAATGGAAAAAAAAAATCTCAAATTTTGCAGTTACGGTATGTTAAGTAGGTGTAGGTTAGGTCAATTGAAAAAGAAAAATAGGTTTATGCTAGGTTAGAGTTGTGTCCAGGCGCGAAGCGCCAAACTACTCGGAATCGTCCACACCGCCCCCGGGAGCGGGACATAAGTCGAATCTCCTCGCTTAGGTCATTATAAGTAAGGTAATGTTAATATTAAATAATATCAATAAATAAAACAAAAATATTTTCTAACCATGCATTATTTGTTATATTACCTACATCCATAGGTTTGAGGGATACTTAATATTACAATAATTTTATTAATTAGGCGAAATGATGTTGTGAACTTCAATCTTTACACGTCTACGGGGGGTACAGTCAAGGTTAAAAATAAATATTCGCACATAGGTACACAAATATGTAGACATTGACCTAATTGCCTTTGTAGTGTATACGGTACCCATGACTATATCCAAAAAAAATATAATTGATCTTAGTGCGCGGTATAAATATCTATGTGTACAAATTTACAGTTTTGCAACTTTGATAGCTTCGTAGAAAAAGTGTGTGTGGCATACATACAGACAGGACATTGGTTGGTTGACACACAAACTCTTTGGTTTAGCTCGTCAGTATAGCTATCAATTGACTATCAAAAATATTTTTAGAATATTTCAGCTACAGCCTCAACAACCTCGTCATATTTATTTAATACTAGCGGCCCACCAGCGCCTTCGCCCCGCTGCAAATTTCCTTAATTTAAATTAAGAACCTTCTACGAAGTACCTATTAGAAAACATTTTAAAAAAGATGAATGTAATCGGTAAAGCCGTTCTCAAGTTATAGCGTGACTATGAGAATTAGGGGTTAATTATTATAATATATACAGGGTATCCGGGAGATAGTGGCCAACCTTACAGGGCTGAATAGCTCAGCCCAGAAGTGGCATTTACGTGAATGTGAAATAATACAGCAATATATATATATATATATATATATATATATATATATATATATATATATATATATATATATATATATATATATACAGGATGTCCCGGAGATAGTGGCCAATCTTATAAGATGTATATAAAATGTATCAAAGCGTGAGTGGGGACGGTTCCAATCTCAGAAAACCTAACAAAGTAAAGTGCGTTTTAAAGCAATAGACGCATTAATGAGAAAATATCGTGTAAATGCAGCCGGGTGCAGGCGTGCGCATGCGCGTGCAGCGACACCCTACTGTCTGCACCCCGGCTGCCCCGGTGCCCTTCCCGGCCACTTTCACTCCTGAGCCGCGCCGAGCCTAGCCACCTACTGATACAATATAATCCCACCAAGCTCTACTGCAAACCATATACACTCACAGTATGAAAAGGATCGTCACTTAACAATTGTATTTTAATGCTGTTTTAAGACTTTTATGACTCGCGACTATACAACGGCTCTATTTCAACTCGTTTAAGAACATCTTGCTTTTTTATTGTTTGTAAAATTGTTAGCGATTGTGGTATGCGAATAAGTTTCTATTACTGAACATTTAGTTTTAACTACGCTCGATCATTTGCATTAATTTCTCATTATTGAATAGAAAAAGCATTACTTGGCTCATGTCACGTGTAGTTAACAGTAATTTAAAGCAGTGTTTCTTTTTTGTAAATGTAAAAAGGAACGGCATATCTACATATACAGGAGATCATTACAAAAATATGCCGTACCTACCCTCGAAGATACAAAAATCACTAAATATAACACGGCATATTCAAATAAACCGTCATATAATGTGACATTTAATTAATATATCTTAGATTCCATTTTAAGATTTAACTCATATTTAGTGATTGAACACGTGCTCAGAATCGATGGTCACGTATTTACGTTTAAAAATATAATTTACCTATCTCAAGTTTATCACCTACTACGTTACATGTTGCTTCATGACGACTGTCGATAATAAATATAATAATTAGTGGTACCGACACTACCTACTAAGTTTATTAAGGCGCAATTTTCGACAGCAACATGTCTGCCTAATAGTACAAATATTATCGCGTGTGACATTGTTTTCGCAAAACCTTATTGCATAATGTTACTTAATACTTAGGGATTTCACGATCAAATTACAGGGTTAAAACGTGGTAATGAAATGCATGCAAATATTTACTTACAACTTAACCTGTGAACTTTAAGGTACTTACCATAAACACACCGAGGACATTTAACATTGTTTCTTTGATAATGCCTCATTTAGGTACCATTACCATGTAAAGTGAATCAATCACAAAATCTAAATATCATTTACTAGTTGCCTGTAAATGTGCAGTCATATAGACAAATAGAGATAGGTTTTCTATCTGGATCTTTATAGATCGTCTGCGTAAAAGATTCCAAGGTCATAAGGTCACTCACTCTGTATTTCTGTGCTCGCTGCAAATAGAATCTATTGTTTAAAAATGTATTCAGTACAGTAGTGATTCTCAATACTTACTTGATTGATAAAAGGTAATGACGAAATTACAATTGGTATTTATATGATTTAATTGAATAAGTTGTATTAAATTGAGAGGTCATTGGCTAGGCGCCGCCGGAGTAGACGCGCGCGTTGGTGCAGTGACCGGCTGCACTCCCCATCCCCTGCCAGCCACTGCCTCCGAACTGTGTCTACCCGCCTTTGAAACATTCTATAAATACATAATATATACTCTGTGATCTCGCCTGTTGATTCCTACAACAATCGCTTAAAAAATATTGTGATTTAACAACAGATTAAAAACTAGACAAGAAAATTCTCCACAAAATATCAGACCCCCCGATGGAAATGTCCCTCAACTCGACCTAAGTTCAATAGACGTGAGTTCAATCCCTGCAGGGCATCGATCATTTAGTATTAGAGATTGCGATGTTGACTCAATGAAGTTTTTGCACGAACAACCTGTTACACCTGCGATCTTTGTTTTAAATGTTGAAACAGTCACATACACGGAAAATATGGACCGGTATAAGCTGGCACTCTAAATCAAATACCGTAACTGATTTGAGAAACACAAATTAGATATTTATTAAGAGAATTTGGACCCTCCACTGAAAAAATATAGTTAAACCGGCATAACACCGGATTTTCACTGAAGTTCTATTACACTCAGGAGCAAAAATACCGGGTCAGAGCAGTGCGTTTTTCATACAAACGAGACTATTTCGAAGCCTTGGTTCTTCGCCAGGGGTTGTTTTGAGTGAGGTTTAATGGTGGAGACTCCGAGGTTCAATAGAGGAGGTCAAAAGTTCTTAAGATACCTAACTGATCGCACAATCGCTTAACACCACAGCGGGAGAGTTTAGGTCAGCACTTGGATTTCCTTACATTTTATTGCCATTTTAGATGTTTTTCTGAACATGCACAGTTCCGGCGTTAACCGCAGATTCATTCAGTTGGGTATCCAGGCACTCTGGAAGTCCTGTATCGACGCCTGGGGGTATTCATCTTCAGATTTCACTAAAAGCCTGAGCCTGGCGAGGAACCAAGGCTTCGAAATAGCCTCTTTAGTATGAAAAACGCACTCTGACCCGTTTGTTTTGCTCCTGAGTGTATGTCAATAACGTACTAAGATAATAATTCGCATGATAATGTAATGACATGTACCTACAAGTTAAATGGTTCTGATGTCATCTAGTAAAATATTCTTAGATAAGACTTTTTTAAGTCGTTGTCACAGTAAATTTATGTAATAGGATTTATATGTAAATGTTGATCAGCTATACAATCTAGAAATGTTATCTGAGAGAGATGATACAGAAAATTAATCTGCACTTCGTGTATTATCTTATACCGCTGATATGTTCAAGTTGAACTTCTCTGGTGGCACATAGCAGTATGCTGTGAGTTGGCCGTTATCTCGTCGATGACTATCACTGTTATCAGCGAGCGTGCCTCGACGGTCATCAGAATCGATCGCGTTTTCAATATCACTGCCGCGTGGCCTCGGAAATCGACTGATAAACCTACGTAATGATAAAATGAAGTCCTTGGTATGAATGCTGACCGAATTTCCTTTCTTATAAAACTTAGATCACAAAAACTTTTTAGCGTATCATTTTCCCAGCAAAGACGAGTTCGCATGGAAAATATATGTCCAACCGTGCTATTGTAATCCATGCATGCGTTGCAAATTAATATTTGGCGTCGAAAACAAATGGTGAGAAAGTTAAGTATATTATAGCATACTTTTTGCACTTAAATGACAATTAATTGATTTCTCTGATGAAAATAGCCGTAATCATGAAAAAAATGTCCTGGTTTACTTGTCTCTTTAATTCAATTGCGGTTTTGAAAAACAAAATGTTTTCATAGGTATGCTAACTAGTCCCAAGGTAAATTTTGCCGAAAAACACAGGAAAAAAGTATGTAAATCATTTTTGTTAATTAAAAAAAGAGTGAAAAACTAGTGCTTTGACACGCTTTTCTTAACCTTTTTCTAAAGGTCATGAATTTAAATCCAGGTTGTATGTAAAGCAATCAGCTGCTGCGCCCGAGCGCTAGCGCGGACCAGGGCCGAGATTCTACACGGTAAATCCTTATTGCTTTTGACGTGCTATCAGATTGCCGACGTTCTGATAGCTCTTATTTACTTGACAATAATGGCGGCCGAGTTAAAAAAATAACACAACACGTCAACGGAAATATAGTTTTACCGAGTGGAATAGAGGCCCAGCGTAGCAGACACGAATCGCCACGTACGAGCCTCCTCCTCCTCCACGCCTCGTATTTACATAACCACAAAAAAAAATAGAACATAGCAATATGAAAATTGCGGTTTAATACTAAGTGAAATTATGTTAGCCAAGTTAGGAAAATTAGAATTTAATTTTAATGATTACTGCAATAAGTGAAAATAAAACAAAGTTTTTAATGATTAAATAAAAAATAAAAATAAAATAAGAATAATGATAGTTAAAAAATAGTAGCCCTCATATGTTGCTGTGCCGCGGGCATCATGTATCCCTGTGACTGTATTTCTACTATGTTATAACGTAGTGTGACATGCAACTAATGATTTGAAATTGTGTTCAATGTTTGCGTTCTACGAAAGGTAAATTATATATAATTATATATATATATATAAAGGGAAATTATGGGCAGTAAGGTGTATTTTTCAAGGGCATCCAAATCCAAAAGTCCATGTATACATCTCGTTCTTGGCTCAACTTAACACTTTATCTCAGTCTTGAACCATTTTGACTCAGTCCTAAGGTTAAGGTTTTATTGTATTTTTCATCGTTTGTTTCCCTAGTTCATGGAACTTGAAAATTCTTTAGTCAATAATACAATAACTGATCCAAATATTTTTATATTGATTCATGTATCACTGCTTTGCATTGTACACGCCATTCAATGTTTTAGCGTTAGATTGCGGGTTATCGGATTTTGTAGTTATTTTATCAGAAATGACCCGTGTGGTCAATGTGTGTCCTCAGTGCTCGGCTCAGTGCGTAAAACATATTGACCCGTTATAATTATAATATTTTTTGTACATTGCGATATATTGTGCAAGAGTATGTATGTAAGTATGCTAAAAACTGTTATCGGTAATTATAGAACGACAAATACTTATTAGACTATATAAAGACTATATTTAACATCATAATATTGTGTGTCCTACATAAAACACGTATATTTATAAAATCTATCTCGAATATTTTTTGATAAGGGATCACTATTTAAATAGTTACTTGTTTACAGGACATTTTTCGCCTTGTTCGCCTTACCCAAGTGTTTTTATAGCACCTATATTGATTATATTAAATATATGTGAGAGAACAACAAACGGTTGCCCTTATTTAAATACAAATGCATTTTGGATATTATTTAGTGAAAGTAATATTTAAAGTATTATCTATTAGAGAGGGCTATGTATTGCTTTGATGACCTTATCTAAATATATACTCGCATTTTCTAAATTATAGAAAGGTGTGTTACCTCGGGTCGAGGGAAGGGAGCAGTGCACTCGAGAAAGGTCAGAGTTAAGGTTAAAGTTGATGTCGGATGGGCGTTGCATCGGCATCGTCGGCGGCGCTGGGCGGGCGGTGCAGGACACCTGGGGCGAAGTGCGCGGGGGGCGGGCGGCGCACGCTGCAGATTCACTTTCGTCCGGCCGCGGCCGCCTGCCAGTGAGAGAAAGTTGGCCGCGGCGAGCGGACGAGTCTCGCACCGCGCGGCGCTCGCTGCATGCACGCACGCTACGCGCTCGAGTCGCCGGTCTCGGCCGCGCTCGCATTCCCCCTGCACTTCGCATGATAAATAAATAAAACTGAGAATGTCAATGCCGTCGAGCAGGACTTAGTTTTTTCACCGTACCTATTTGTGAACGAATTCTTTCTAAGTATGTGTAAAAACTTTTTGTAAAGGTTTAAGATTTGGACTTAATTTTGGGAAAGCAGTTATAAAAGTTAGAGACTTGTCAGTATTAAGTAAGGAACAATGCAGTGTTACCCGATGTTGTCGCCGAAGCGCGAACACGGGGATCCCAACGGGTACGAGCCGGAGCTGCGAGGCGTGCGGCGCCTGGAGCTGCCCGCGCCACCCGGCAAGGAGTTCCGCGCGCCCGTGCTGATGCCGGCGCCCACGCACTCGGTCATCCAGTGCATGCGCCCGCCGCCGCCGCCACCGCCCCCGCCGCCCCGTATGCTCAAGCCGCCTTCCTTCGAGGAACCTTCCAGCTCGATCCCTGATCTAGGTAAGTCCCGCTATAAAGATTATAAGTAGGTATACGATAAAGTCTCTGCAACAAGGAAGTCATCGAAGACCTAGGTCAACAGGCAAATGTCTCGTAGTCCAGTCGTAGACGCGCTACGGAGTCATAAGCTGTCAATCTTACTTGAAAGGCAATGGAAATAGTCTCGCGGTACATTCAAAGTCAAATTAGATCTAAAAACGTTTCGATAGACTCAGTGACGCAGGGATGCATTAATGATAGACAAACCGATATCCATTAAGACAATTGTCTTTGGCCTCTACGTTTCCAGCCACGAAAACAAATATTTACAGGATATTTTGAATTTTTTTAAAGCTTTTCTTCGGTTTTTGGTTTTATATACCTAAGAGAGAAAACTAATCGCCTTTATGTTATTATATTACCTTAAAACGCATCTTCACTCTTGAACTGTCAATTTACCCCCAAACTCAGGGATGGGAGTTATTGCGAAACAGCGAGGACGTTCGTGACGCGACTAGGTCACCGTTTCAGGGTCAGGATCGGCAACTGGTGATACTGGGAACAATTTTACTTTGCCTTGACTGAGAATTTGTACTTCCTGCTTCGGAAAATTGTAACAACGCGTCAACAACTAACAGTGATTTCCGGGTGATGTGATGACGATGTGTTACGAAGGTCGTATGTATCAAACAAACCACATATTATTATTGCAACGTATGCTACTCAACATTAATAGAAATATCGCAATTTAATTGAAGTTTTAAGCTCAGAAATAAAAAATCCTTAACGTTTGTGTAAGTTAACTTAACGTCCCATAAAATAGCATACGTTAGCGCATATAGAGCCACCAAATAGTCAATTGTATTAAAACACAAACTCATAACAAAAACATTGGTTTATCAGCAACCCTTGATTCGATCCAAATCGATCACGCAATCGATAACAAACCCAAAGGACATGTTTTCATTATTAAACACATTGTAATACACGTGATAACAGCAGGTGACCTACCTGTTGAAAATAATCCTGCTAACTTTATTTTCGCGAACGGCAAGATTAGATAAATATGGCAAGGTCAGTGCGACGTGTGGTGATGACGCGCCGGTGTCATTGAGGTCAATGTGACATTGGGCAGAATAATAGTTGCTTATCGGCCAATGTCAGCGGCGCGGGCGCAGGTGCGCGACCCCTGCACCCTGCTTATTTGCGGGCCCTCCATATCACAGTTATGACACCAAATTCCCTATTATTAATTGCCGGAGTTAATTAATCAGATAAACAGTTTTTCACAACGTTACGTGTTCATGTTAAAAATCGAACGAATCGAATCGAAAAATCGATCGAACGATCAGACGAGTAAAAAATTGAGAATATAGGGTGGCCATGATCACGAATGAAATGAATTCATTAGATGTTAATTTCAATAAAAAAACAAAGTAATTGTCTTAACGCTTTTAAATCTATTACGTTAACGTTACGTATCTAATGATGTAGTGATTTTATAATGTTGCTACACGACCCCGCAGTCACCCTGTATTGTAAAAAGTGTCAGACCGTGTTCACGTACGAGTAGGTATTCAATCTAGCTAGATGCTGGCATTGCTGGCTGTGTTGTAATTTTAATCCAACAGAAATAACTATTTGATAGATAAAAACCCCTAATAAAGAGGCGACCCCTTTTTTCAGAGCCTATATCCCTTAAACGATCAAACCAATGTTCAAGAAACCTAGCTAAGAAGTCTAAAAACCAACCCGATTAACATATATTTTTTATTAAAAATCCGCACCCTTATCGGTCCATCCGTTTGGGCGAGCTACGACGAAACAGACAGACCGATATCCACAGATACACAAACTCACAGATACACGAAAACAAACCACTTTTTATAGTCAGGGGTTAATAAAATTAGCATGTTCTGCCATCAGTTTTTCTCCACAGGTAAAAATATAAACACTCTCATGAAATTTAGCGCAAATATTGTTTATTATAATTTTAGTTGGTTTCTCCATACTAGGTCTCCCAGTGTTTGCTTTTCACTTTGTATGGAAAATACAAGTTTAACTGATTTCTTAAAAAAAAAACTAATTAATAACTAAAAAGAAACAAAACATGAAATTAATGATTTTGCGTAACATGGACATAGGGGAAAATTACAAAAATTAAGATTAAAATGATCAATATCTCCGAAACTAGTAAAAATCACTGCACAATTGAACATACATAGGGGTTAAATCGATAGCTTATTAGCTGCTCTATCAGTCCTAGGCGGTTTGACGTCGGTTTCTGTGACACCCTGTATGTTAGTCATTTTGTGAGAATTGTTATATTTTATGAACTTTGTATTGATTATGACATTTGTTTCGAAATGGTGCCAATGGTGAAAAGATTCCCTGAGTGTACCATATTTCAGGTTTAAACAGACCAGAAATATCCGGTGCACTCAGGGAATCTTGGTGTGGACCATTTACTGCTATTATAATATTTCATTTGTATTGGTCAAATAGCATCAAATGACGTCTATTTACATCGACTATTTACTGATTAATTAAAACTCTGAGCATTTTGGGAGGGGTGCGAAATTTAACCGAAATTAGGTCACATGGAAGAAAAGCTGTTACTTTAATATTGGCACATATGATTAATTGCGTTAAATTTTGAGATACCATGCCACCAAGAGCAATTTTTTTTCAGTACGAGAGTCAAAGTTGTTGTGTGTGTGAATATAAAATGAGAAATACTTTGGTGGCTTTCAGTATGGATTTATTTTAAATGCGTTAATATTTTGGTGTAATTCAATACCTACATTGTTGCTACGTTATTGAGAATTGGGTACCAAGTTTTAGAATGACAAATTATAGTTATTTTATCCAAGGGAGGCAGAGGTGTACCATAGGTTCTTTACCAGTGTCATTAACACCGTTAAACCTCCTAAACTAATTATAATATTGAAGAGTTAAAACTATAATCTGGACTGGTTAGGCCTTTCCTATATAATTAATAAAGATTACATATACTCGTATGAAGTAATAGTTTTGGTAGTAGGGGTTGGGGTACGTTTCAGTATTTCCTAAACGGTTCTGCAAATATAAAAATTGATAATAACATACCATAGTGTTTGTTGTTTAGAACGATAACTTACACGCTGTTGCTTTACTTGTACGGTCAGTCGTAGTAATAGCATCATAGTAAGTCATAAATAGATGCACGTTCCCAAGACGTTAAATATATCTTCACGCCTCTATGTCCCCCCCGGTAATAAGGTCAAACTATGAGGGTTCCTATTTTGACTACGAAACTTTACAATGAGTCAAATATCTTACTATCTACTAATAATACCCTCAGTACCTACGTACGTGCAGTCGACGTCAATCACGACGCCTACGTCGACGTCGTCGATCGTACAATCCATGTTTTATACCGATTCGATCACATTTTGAAAACCTCGCAGTGTCTGTTCTCGTATCATCTGCGCGATTTTCGCAAATAAAGCCTCGATGACCTTGCTTGGGTTATGTTCGCTGTACTATTAGTATTACGTCCATGAATATGCGTAATGTGTTATCATTTATCAACATAACCTTCTGTAAGAGCAAATTACTTCCTACTGATAGTACCTTATACGATAGGCGATTATGATCCCACCTAACTGAGTATTTACCTACAATCATGCTTTAGCTCTTTCTGATAGTTAGGTGTGCGTAAAATTGTGGATATATTATGTGTGACGAACATTTTCATGGTTATTTCGGGTAGATAATTAATGCTCATAGATTTCATTAAAATTTTGCGAGAAGACACACTTAACTTTTCTATTTTCATGACAAAATAATTAACATGAAGTTGTCACGGACGCGCAAATTACTCTAATTAATATACGATCCCGGAAAACAAAGACATTATGACAACTCTATTTAGGTGCGAATAAACTAGTCAAGCCCGTACATAATAGCCGATTGAGTACACAGGGAAGTGCTCGTTGGCAACCTTGGCGGAGGTCAGCGCGCGTCACTAGCGACACATAAATTGTTCCATAGCATAACATACCTAATCAACTTAGTACCTAAGTATAACTTCTTAGCAAATAGAGGCGCTTCTGAGAACACAAAATACTTTCCAACTTGTTTTGTCCCTAAAAGGCTTTTAACAGTTGGTATGGAAACAAGTGAAAATCTGAAAGGTCTATTCATCGCCCCGCCTCCCACCCGCGCCCTTTGCTCCGTGACCGGGCACGGGTCACGGCCAATCGTATATTTTGGGAACACGTGCCTCATCTGAAGCACCAGATGAGGATAAATAACAGTTTTACCTAAGTAAAAGGCTAGCATCACTAATATACACGCGTTCTCGAAAATTAATTAAAATGTGCTAAATGTTTTTAGCTATGGTTAAAGCTACTTGATTTACAAAAGTGTATATAGGTAATTAAATTAATAAAATATCTAAAAGTAAGTTTCACGTACCAACACTAGTGTGATAGGTAATACCGAAATAGTGAGGAAATAAAAGCGCGCAAGAGTATAGCGAATACGTATCACCTTACAATGTATGTAGGTATGTACCTATATTGTACAGAGAGCAACTATGTTCTTATGCTACGTGGAAATCATAGTGATTCGTAGTGAAGGTCGTTGATAAGAAATCCGCAATGTAACATTGTTTTATGCCTTTACGCAATAAAAAAACATAACATAGGTGCCTACAGCGTTTGGAATCAAATAAATTTGTGCGACCGTCATGCCAGTTTTCATTTTTGGGTATTTTTATTTTGCCGATTTGTGGCTTTTTCTCGGGAATCCTATTCGTCATGACATTTGTGCCTATCGTCATCTAGCTTGATTTTGAGGTCATCTACAACCAGTGTCAAGTTGTAAAAAGTTATTTAATTCAAATAGTGCTCATTAAAATATTTTTTTTTAATCCAGACTGGTAATTTGGCCGGAGGACAAATTGCTACCTGTCGTTGTCGACTTGCTATAAACCAACTTTTCCGCGGATTTTGTATTTGATTGATGCAGCAAAAAACTATAGTATAAATTAAACACAACAAGCTTTCGGCGCGATGCCGCCAGCAGGTGCCGTGAAGAGCTTGGTTTTTTACTTTGGTTACTTAAAGTAATGTTTATTGTTTTCATCTTTACAACAAAACTACTTTTAAATACGAGTGCCCATGAAGGATGCATGTATGTTTTCTGTTTTTTAGTGAGATTCTTTAAATGGCTAGAAGTTTTTTAAATGCGGGTGTCGTTGGATAGGTCTTCAGCTAATAAGTCTCGTTGGCGAAATTTTTTGTAATATTCACACGAATATATCAAAATACAGACAATTCAGTTTTCTAGGTGTGCTGTTTGGTTACAAATGAAATCTGGTAAAGCATTGTAACACAATCTGTGTTCCACATTGTATTAGCCTATCTTGCTTCGATATCGTTATCAAAGTGATAGCGTTATGAAAGCTCTACTGTCAAGTGAATAAGATCTGTCAAAACGTGAATAAGATGGGCTTATAGGTACAATGCAATTAGTAATGCGACCGAAAATATTCCTTGCAAAGTCTGGTAAACTAATCGATGTGCAACTTACCATTTCACCAAGTCAAGTCCAACAATGTGAAATAATCTGTATACTGCACCGAGATGTAGGAAGTAATCAGCCGTAAATAGTAATAGAACCGGAGACTGTGGCCCTGACCCTCGCACTAGCTCGCGTTGCCATGGTCACGGGCGATCGATAGGCTCCCGGGTGCATCGGGACCTTGGGCGCGAGCCTGGGCTTTACATCGAGCAGGTTGAAGGCTGCGAGCTGCCTCAGTTCGAGGTTTTGCCCGGGGAACGTTTGATAACCCTGAAATATGAAATAGGGGTTACATTGGTCAAATGGTACCTAGATTAAAACTGAAATAAGTGTGAAAAATGTAGAGTTGTAATTTTTGCACAAGCAAAACACAACAGTTTCAACAATAGAGTTTTTTGATGGTGTATTTTAATGGTTTTTAAGTTTTTATTTTTATTTTTTTAGTAGTACTTAGGGTCCGGTGGATAATTTATATTTACTTATACGTAAAATATAAGTATATCAAGATATTAGATATCGGCTTTACATCTTTAAACTGCATTGAAAGATATAAAGCCGTTACAGCCGTTACATTCACTCCGGGAAATAGAGCAAGGACATATCAAAAAACGAATTTAAATAATTGTAATTGCTGAGTTTCCTATAAGCTCGTGTTTTATCGCGCTCGTGATCGTGAATACTCGAAATGTATTTCAGTAGACAAACAAAATTAAACAAAGTTCTGATTTTTTTATGTAAATACTGTTGCAGCTTTTATTTCTCATGTACAAACAGCCTCACCAGTTATCTGACAACTAGTTAGCCTTATTGTATGGTGACAAGATTCAAAAATGGTCAGTTAACTGTATTGGTGATGGTACGCCAGGCTATAACCGTTATAATTATTTCACATGAAACTAAAAAATACACCGGAATATACTCCATGTCTAATTCCCAGATATGAACTATCAGTATGCATGCCATCACAAAGTTATCCACACTTGGTTGATGCAGTAATGACCCCTATTTTTATTTCAAAATAACAATTTTTTATTTTAAAAAGATGCTGTATTAAAAACATGATTTAAGATATAAACAAATTTCACACATTTTGCATCCGGGCACACTCAAAAATATTCTCATAGTTATAGTTATAGCATACTTTAATTTTAATACAATACCTTGATAAAATAAATCAATGGAAGAACAATAACAGCACCAAGTGCAATTGAAATGGCTTACATTATGTAAGAATTAAATAAAAACATAGCTTATGCTGTCCGTCTGTCCTACCTTTGAAGGACTGTACCTATCTTATACAGTTTATATCCTTGGAATAGGGATGTTGAGTAAAGTTAGGATGAATACCCTCTCGCAAACCCCTAAATCAAGATATTTTAACAAAAACTTTAAAGAGTAGGAGATTTATCCGTGCCAAAGCGAGACGACAAGGCTAGGATTTTTATTTTATTTAGGTATTTAGGTATATAAAAATGCACACTAGCTACCGTATTGATACACAAATAAAATACAGACTAATTGAGAACCTCCTCTTATGAAGTCGGTTAAAAATAGTCCGTTCGATGAAGCTAATTATATCTACTTTTCAAATGTATATAGTATATATTTCTAAAAGTCCGAACAGGTGATATCTTATGCAAAAAATACTTAAGCTCAAATACTTAAATGACAAAAACAACAAACAATACGATTATTTGCCAATAAAATATGAGTATGGGATTCAGTAAGCCTATTTCCCATGATTCGTTTTGGACGAGCATACCTACATTGTAAAAATGTGGTCTCCAATGGGTATCCCAATCTGTTTTGTTTACACTGCAAGCTAAACTTATTCGGCGATAAGTATCAAAACTATTCATTTCCATTCATTCGTATATTTTTAATGTTTCTAAATCACGTTTTGTCATTATGTCATACATCGTCTGGAACTTATTGAAAATTGTTAAATAAAAGGCAAAATACTGGAAAAACGGAGTACAACTTCACATAATTTTTCAGATGCTTCTTGTCTATTTTTTACCCAGCTTTTTTCTAAAATACTTACATCGTAGGACTGAATTAATTATTGTTACGTTTAAATAGACTACAAAACCAAAAAAAACAAATATCTTTATTACCGCAACACTATTGTGCTACAAACTCTAATTATTAATGCAACTCCAGCGTCTAAGTAAACAAGGCATGAAGGCAGTGTAGAGATAAAACCGCATCGCAAAAATAATGTGTGTTCACATTATCGTGTCTTGACTCTTGAGCTTCACGCTTCCATGAAACCTGATTTACATTGTCCGACCTTGACCGAAGAACCTTTAAGACAGTGAGTCGAGCAAGGAATTAAATCACGTAGCTGCCAAAAGTGCTCGCTGCCACAACACACGACTTGTTTATTATGCAGCCATAACCAGAGTGATTTGCAAACAATGCACTGCTGAACAAGTCCTTTTCTGAGTGCGATAGCTTAGGACCAGAAAAGGGTTGTGTGGTAAACGAACCTTCGTCACCAGGAGAGCAGAGCGCGCGAGGTGGTCGACGCTCAGACGCCCTTGTCGCGTCACCGCGCGCTGCGGTGCGCGGCCGGGTCATTGCACAGAATAGCAACCCACACAGCCGTGTGGGAATCAAACTTATGCACTTTATTTATGTACTCCAGTTTAGTTTTTCCGTGCGACGAAAATAGAACTCCATATCTTGATCGTTTTATAATTATGATATATGATTAGAGAGTTACGTTTAATATTTTAAAACCTTACTTTTTTGAAGGATTATGTTGATGAAAGCGCTGAGAATCAGTGTCTAATTTCAACAGTGTGATAGATAAACATTTCTCTTTTATAATTTAAAACAACATCACTTTCCAGATACCAAGGTCTTGGAAAGAGGTCGTCGTCCCAAGAGGTCAAATGAAAGAGAAACATTTAATAATTTCACAGGATACCAGTCCGCGTGTACTCGAATTTTGATTTCTAAATTGGAGGGGAATATTTAAATTAAATTTATATTCATGTCGTTCAATTTTATGTAACCTAGAAAAGATAAAATTAAGAGACCGTTAAAAAGTATCCTGATCATGTATGACAAATTGTATGAAGTAATAGTACCTACTTACAATTAGGGTAAACCATTTTCATGCCATATTAACTAAATGGAAAAACATTTTAAGGAATGAGTCTCCTAAGTAAGGATTTTACAATTCACTGTTTTTTTCTAAAAAAAAAATTTGTTGCCCTTAAAAATATTGTTGTTGGACATCTCAAATCTCTTATCCTATTATCAGGATGGCGAGTGACCGAGAGTTCTAAAAAAGTATCTTTGAAAATGGAGATGCGAATAAGCTGCTTCCTAACATTTTGAAAGAATATTTTTACTAATCGAACGTAAGTCAAAAAGTAATTATAGTAACTCTGACATAAATAAAACCATTTAATTTATTATTTGTTGAAACATGCTCGTGCGACAAAACACTGTTCATAACTAACAAGCCGAATCAAACACTACCACAAAGTTCATTATCGAATGAAATATGCGTAACTACATACACGTGCAATTTAAACGTCAGAGAACGCATTCGCATCATGCACAAAATGCGGCTATCCCTCTTGCACTCGCAATAAGCCGCTAGCGCTCTCGAACTGCATGCGATTGCACCGCGTCAATTTCTTGGCACGTCCAATCTCTTCGATGGTTCGGCCGCCCTGGTAGTTCTTAAGTGAAACTAACAGTTCACGATTACAGTTGGGACATGTACGTCACTCAACTGCATTTTGTGTCGTTGCAAGTTCATATTGTACTCTCTGGATTCGATAAAAAGAACGAAATTATATTAAAGTATGGGATATCAAAAGCTATTTATGATTACTTTGGATGTGTAACATAAAAAATATAATAGGTATCATCAAATAGATTTCATGAGTAAAAATTATTGTAAGGAAATTGTTATCATGTATCAGAATTGTATACGTCTTGCCAATATTAAACGCTATTTTAGTGGTAAACAAAATGTCACGGCGCCGATACGGCGGGCGCGACGCGGCGCAGCTCGGCGCGCGCGCTTGTAAATGCAGTTCACTTCAGTGCAACCGATTACCAGGAGATCATGACGACACGAGAGCACTGTATGCACTTTTACTATCTAAACTCTTATACCTTTTATATGTACGTAATACACACCCTCTCTGTATGCAATATCTAACGGAATAAGTATTTAAAAAGTGATATCGTATTAGGTATTGGAATACTTTTGGCGATAGTTCATTGAGAACTAGATATATACTCTTTTTGGCTTCTATTTTTTAGTAAATTAATCGAGGTATATATACATATTGAAATGACCTTTTAGTTTGCCCGGGGTCATCAATGTAGTCAAATTGTTATTTTCATACCGGTGGTGCGGTGAATTGTTTGTTAAACATCCGCTGCATCCAATTGTCGGTAGATATACATACTGCCCAATTCGACATAACACTCACTTGTACAAATATTTTTCATTACTGCCATTGATCGACTTAGCATAATGGTTATTGAGATGAGTTTCATATTAAGAAAGCGTGAGAATATTTTGCACGAAGTAGTAAACAAAGGTGTCCAAATGTAAATAGTGTGGGTGAAAATGGTTGTGTAGGAAGGTATAGAATACCACGCAATGAAAATATACTTTGTCGTATGCTAAAACTTAATAGTTAGAGTTCTAGTTTAAATAGGTAGTTAGAAATACAAAGAATTTGCACACATTTTGGGAAATATATATTACTAATATTATGGGACACGTAAATATGTTGGCTTAATTTTCAGTCATACCGTTTATTCATTAATTAAATAAGCCACTATTATGACAATCATGGTCAGAATAGTGGCTTATTTAATTAATCCTGTTCTTATAAGCACATAACTTTGGACTAGATTTGCAACTGTGTTAGGATAGCAAATTGTCATCTGAAATTACTTAAACAATTTGAAATAGCAAAGAACGAACGTACGCTCTCCCTTTTACTAGTTTCTACGCGTGGGGATGATCACGCGCCGCCGCGCGCCCGCGCCGCCCGCAGATGTAATAGGCGTTGATTTCTAAGCGAAGGTGAGGTGCACGCGCATTGCTTGCAGTTCAAGTTTAGCTGCGCTTGCAATTGTAAAGTCAGGTGCACACACAAAGTTTGACTATGCAAAACTAGGATTTATTTAGTACCAACTTAAGCCGGGTGCTATTTTCTTCAATGGCCTTAACGACAAAGGACGCTTTATTTGTCTATTTAAGAAGTATTTATTATTGGTTATTAATTATTTTATATAGATCTCAGAGCCAGTGTGCTCGTTTGCCTTTTTATCCGACTGCCGAAGGAGAAAGGTAATGTGTTTATCAGCCCGTATATGTATGATTGTTCCTTTGTGGCGCTCTAGAAACTAAACACGTGGACAGATTTTGATGATTCCTATGGTAATCGTTTTTTCTTAATCTTGTGAGAGCCACTAAAGATATGACAGTAATTAAAATTCAATATGGCGGTAACCAGACACCATATAGTCTATATATATATATAAATGTTTTTTTTTTTTTATTAATTTTTATTTTATTTTAAAAATGAATTGCTGTTCGTTAGTCTCACTAAAACTCGAGAACGGCTGAACCGATTTGGCTGATTCTTTTTCGGTTGTATTCGTTATTGTCAGGGCAAGATTTGTATGAAAGAAAAAAAACCACCGGGAATGTCGGAAATTTGCAGCGGGCGAAGGCGCTGGCGGGTCACTAGTATAAAATAAAATAATAGTCGATGAACTAAGACAAATGGGGTATCATTGAATAGGTATATAAAACTTATCTTTAGGTTTCTTTCATTATTTTTCATTTTGAACGATCATTTAGGATTTATAACAATTTAAAGTTGGTTAGTAACAACAGTCGGGTTTTATAAAGGTTGCTTTTTGTTTGTTTGTTTATAGTTTGCCTTTACGTTTGTTACATTCTCATCACAAGTATTTAGTGATTCCAATGATTAAAATAATCCAAACATTTTGTGCATGGGTAATAAAAGATGATTAGTAGGTAATAGAGATACATTTTCAATCAAATTTTAAAACAATGTACAATTGACAGTGTTACAAGTAATGAGATTGTAGTTCCAGGCTTCCTATTACATGTAGGATTTGAACATTTTCACATGCATATGAAAGATGTGTACGTGCCCTATGCAGGGATCGTTGGACTTCTAACGCCCTGCGCCCGCGGCGGGGCAACGAACGCGCGCAGCTGCCCGGGAAATAGATCCCGTCCCGACTATTTCAGAGCACGCCTGCTTAGATACCACACCAGTGCATTGCTTTGTGCATTTCACAAATACCTGTCATATAAGACTGTACAGTATACAGCCCTTAGCGAGGCGGCTGCCGTTCAAAAACGAAGCTGTAGGGTAAAAGGAACAATGATTTGTTAATAATGGCACTTTCTGTAAGGCCGTGTATGAACGGGTACCGTTTTTTAATTTGCGGCGTTTCTAGAATGTAAACTTAGGCAGATGCTAAATAACGAAATAAATTCGGGGTAAAATATAAATTTTCAAGAATCTAGTTATAATAGTATATGCTACATGCTACATAATTCCGAAGAGTCATAATTCCGAATTAATGAAAATTCCCAATGATATTTATTTATTTATTAATCTGTATTGCATAAAAGAATACACTTTATGTACAAAAGGCGAACTTAATGGAGTAAGGAATTCTCTACCAGTTAACCTTTGGGCAAAGCAGAGATTGTGGTGTGATATGTTTTGATAGTAGGCTTTATTTTTCGATATCGCGTACAAATCAAACATAACCTAACCTACGCTTAGCAATTAACTCATGCATTAAAAGTAATATAGGTCCAGCATAAAATAACTTTTTGTTCAATCACACTCTCCTGTATTAATGCAATAGACATATATGAAATAGGAACGTAACGTAGTGGTAGATGCGCTTGAGCCCGGCCCATTTAGTCGCGAAGTTCAGCGGGGCATTGCACTTTCTACGCGAACTGCGCCCGCGCGTCGCGCTGCACCGAGAAAGTGATTCACATAAACATTATCAACTAAACGCTATTGTGCAGTCGTTACTTGTCACATTTGCTGCTTAGTCAAGCACGTAATATGGGCTTGCTGTTCGCAAACACTGTACAAGATTTCAGTCTACAATGTTTCTTTAAGTCAAGCATGACGTAATAAGTGTCGTCAGTGTTTGACTTTGGGAAATAATAAAGTGAAAAATAGTTGGGGTTCTGCTATAGCCGGGCAGGCTATTTGATATATCAAAAATTCTTGCTCGCCTTTAGACGCGATCGGCTTTTAAGAAGACACGCCTCTGTATTTTAAAGTCACTAAAAATAAGTGAAAATAGACTAACTTCATTTTTAGTAGAGGATCCGAATAGGCACCGGTCGGTGTATAATTATAATAATGAAACTTACAATTCAAGTAAATCTTCGTATAATTCCCACCAAATCTTGCATTACGAAATTCTACAGGCTACTAAAGTTTCGTTGCTAGTTGACATTGCTTACATATTTTTTCTAATTTCCGCGCTTGGGCAAGGTCCCAACGAAGGTACCTTGCAACACATGTAGCTGGCTACATCACATAAAAGTGGTTCTAACGTGGCCAAACAGGAATGTTCGGAAAAGGAAAAAAAGTTGCAACGTTAGAAGTATCTAAGCAAGTCGGGTGCAGTGGCCACAGTGCCAGTGACCTGGAGGCGGCGCCCGCGCACCCGTAGAGCGCGCTACGAGATGCTACGAGTTAGTTAGCCCTACCATAATTACGTAATTCCAAACGAGCTTTCTTGACGTAAGTGTATGTTACTGTCAATGAATAACGCGATGGTAATAGATATTCAGGTTAATCGTTTGATTTAGTACATTAGTTATTATTACCAGATTTTATATTTGTAATACAGGCTGAGTCCTCTTTGACCTCGACTACAGCGCAACGTCTCTAAATTCGTTAGTTGTGTATAAAAAAATTCATGCTCTATTCTTTTATCATTATTTTTTTTCTGTTAACGTACTTGTTTTTTTGTCTTGTAGTGTTTTTGTCAAGAAAATGCTACAAAGGTTGTTTTGACTAACTTAGGTACACTAGACACTTAATGAAAATCTTTAGGAAGTAAAATAGAGTTAATGCTTAATAATACCAATACAAAAAATTGGTTTGAAATGTCGAAGATATTGTTTCATATTTACAAGTATATTATATAGGTAGTATCAGCCTTGTCATACCTTAAGCCTCAATCAGTTGAATATTTCGTAGCACGAAGCTACGAGCGCTCTCATAATCAAACTAATGAATACATCAGTGAATATCCAAAAGGCTGTATTATCCCTTTTTCCCTCTCCAAGGATCGCTGACGCGTTCCCACTACTCGGAATTTCCAAACTGTGACTCAGCGATGCGTCTATTCTATTTCAGGCTGGGGTTGACATGACTCATGGACCTATTTTTTACAACGTTCGATGAATTTTGGAGTATCGTTACATTACTCATGACATGTCGTAAATACAAAAGACTTTATTTTTAACCTGAAAACCTAAATTATAGTGGAATTGGCTAATTCGTAATGTTAAGTATCACTAGGGGTATATTAATAGAAATGTCAAATTGATATTCGCGGATATTTATTTTTATGAGGTAGGTATTAAAAGCCAGTTGAATGGTTGAACTGAATCTAGAACGATATGGGTTCAAATTGAATAAATAATGTACCAATGTCGTCGCTTTTAAGTTACTAAAGTTTTCGCAAAAATGGGAATGCGAGGGTTATCTCAGCCGTATGCGTGCGTTGACCTCGTTCTGGACACCATAACCGACTCACCGACAGGCAGACAAATGGGCTTTATGTATGAATTCAGCTCCATTATAGAGATTTACAGCGGATTAGTAATTTTAATTCGCTTCGACGTTGGAAATTCAGTGACCGCTGGAGTAGGCGCCGGAGCGGGGGGACTTGGCATTTATATTCTGAATACATAATGAATACCTGATTTTTGGACCTGTTTGTCGTGAATTTTTTAAACTGCTACAAACATCAAAACTAAGTACCTACTTTTGTATTATACACTTCTAATGTGACGGGGCCAAGGCAGGGATAGTCCTCAAATATGTACCTATTTCTTTAGTGGGAGGAAATAGTGTCAGGAAACATGGGCAACCATTTTCATATTAACTACTGGGAACATAGTCGTTAGGTTTGCCGTGGAAAGTGCAAGTGAAATCACATAGTTGAGTGAAACTGAGTGGCCACGTGGAAGTACAGTCGGTAAATGAAACTATCCGGAAAACTCGGCACCCAAGCATTAAGCATAGAATTGCAGCCTATGCACAGCCTTATTAGGTGATTAATTACTAAATATGCGTCGCACCCCGTTTTATAAATTGTCGCCGATTAATACGCGACTTCATCGCTTCCGGTAGTCATCACTACATATTTTAGACCCGCCAAAAGGAATTGAGATGATCTTTCATACGACGATAAAGCACCACCCGGGCGGTGAGCGCGTGCAGTTACACAACAATTGCGGGTTATTACACCGGTCATCTTTATAACAATTTATTGGCTCAACGTAAACGCAGGTGAAGGGAGGTTGTTAATGTTAATGGAATTACGTCGTGGTATCAATCGCGCGGCGGCGAGCGCAGTTTTTGCCGCGGTGCATACAGATGCGCCGCGGTGCAGCGTGCGGCGCGACCCGGTTGACGACCCTCCCTCGCCGGCGATTGACCTCGCAGCCCTACCCGAGCTTAGTGCAACCATGCCCTGGCTTATAATAACATGCATTAGAAAAATACAGCTCAAAATTCTAGAAAAGCAGAAAATGTTTTACTCGTAAAATAAAATAACGAACCAAGTATGGAATTTTCATTGCCCATTTAAACACCATTCAAAAGTAGGTACGAAATAAAACACCTTACATTTATTGGGCGCTATTATAACTCCCAAATACAATATCTCATACGTATTTATTAGCTCACGAGCTTACGTACGAGTATAACACAAACTTTGTCTCGCTCGGTTGTTTGGAAAAGTTATCTGAGGCTTCTGAAAATGAAGCTGCCATCCTAAACCCTCTCGCCGGGATGCCTTTCCAAATTGGTTTCGATTGTGTCGTCTTGTTCCCTCTTTGGGTAGTAGGTGTGACGGAGTATTGGCTACTATAGAATAGTGGGAGTGATAGAGCGGGTGTCGGGCGGGCGGAGTCGACGGCCGCGGCCAAGGCCCACGCGGTCAGGGACGCTCTAACTCGATCTCATAGCTAACTTAGAAACTTGTATTCCATTATGGTGCTAGTACTTATTGTATCAGATAAAAAGTTACGTTCATTCTAGTTTCTCAATTACAGTAATTATTAAAGGAAACACTAATTAATATGGTGTCCACTCCAGTTAGGTTCACGTATACTTTGATAATATGGTAGTTAACCACGTCGTATAACATCATGCCTGTTTGCTACATTAAAACATATTAGTTATGTACTTACCTACTTGTGGCTAATTTTATTTGTAAGAGATAACAAAGATTATCAGTATTTAAAGTTAAAAGGAAGTAGTTTTTTGTTTCGTACTAATTGGGAAAATGGTTTTATAAAGTATACAGATAAATTAAGACTAAATACGACAGTTACTATACTACGGTATAAAACTTTGTTTATAACTTTATCTTGACACCAGAAATTAGGATCTGCCGAGTCCTACCAAAATTTAGGGGTCCTACCCCCGGCCCCATTGGGGGGCATACCCCCATGTATTTTTTTGCGCCGAATCCACAGACCTTACTGTATCGAATGAGACGATACCTATTGTAGGAAAAATTTAAAAAAATATGTCATAAGTTTAAAGGGCAAAACCAATTGTAAAACTTTTACACTAGTCATACATCACTACATCAACTTTGTTTTTGCTGATTTAATCCTACTTTTGAGTTAAAATATTTCTTCTTTTCTTTTTTTCCATTAAAAACCCTTCATGTCTCGCAAAATATTGATCCTATAATAATGGGTATGACCTTATTCGATTCAGCTCAAAAAAATAAATGGAAAATGACACTTCACTCGCCTAGTAACATTTTCCCCCTGCCCGTAACCCCCGATGGGGGTCAATTTTGGTAGGACTCGGCAGATCCTCATTTCTAGTGCCAAGAAGAAAGAAAAGTTATAAACAAAGTTTCATTGATTGACATATTTTGCCTCCAAAATATGCAATTTTTACTGTATTATAATGGCTGCTTTTATCGCGTGACAAAGTGTGAATACGGCATGCGTCACCTTCTGACAAGTAAATAATTACGAGAGTGACAGATGCTTTATCCACATTTGACCAAGATATAGACGCAGCCATACTAGGCCTGCTGATTTTGTACCTAAGTACGTATATCATGATTTTTTCCGGTGCTGACCGACTGGATGACAGAACCATGCGTGGTTCCACGGACCCAACTTTGTGAGTTAACACGGCATGGCGGTTCATCCGGCGACCGTGCTGCGACTCATTCGTAATGACAGCAGTAAAGCACGGCTCTAGTGGTCTAAAGCTGAGGTCGGCTGCTAGTTTGGGTTCCGTCTCTAAAGTCTCTACTTAAGGTCCACTGATGAAATCCGACTAAATCGAAGGGTTTTACGAAACGCACTAAGTACTTGTAATTTATTATCATATACTCTTTGATTTAGGATCACATTGAAAATAGCGTTTTTCTTTACGAAAAAGAACATGGTTTACGGTGTGATCATATTGGGTGATTACGAGTATGTTATGTAAGTATGTACAGTCACCCAATGAAAATGTTGAGCATACTTAGAACCTTGTCATTGAGAATGTCATTGTCATTGTCATGTGTGTTATTTGATGTTCGGCTTGATGTTTACTGTGACAACGCACTAAGGTGCTAAACATTTTCGCTGAGCTACTGTATGTACGTGAGAACGATATTAACAGTTTTTTTCTAAAAAGATGTGCCGACTGCAATAACAATTTGGTAATTGAACAAGACTGCAAAATATCTAAATTTGTATAAATAGTGTCTTTTACAGGGCTTCTATTCTACCTTAAAGTTTTTTTTGTCACGGCCGCCATTACTGTCCAGTAAATAAGAGCGATCATAATACGAGTACAACGTACGCCTTTAATGTTCAATCAAAACCTTAAAAGTTTCTTAAAAGTCAACGGCCACCTTTCGCAAAACGTTTATTTGCAATGAAGTTTGAGGTTTCCATAACAAAGTCCCTAGAATGTTTCCAATTTGAGAACATTACGGTTCAAACAAAGTTCTTCGAAATTGGACTAAATGTTATGGAATGTGGGTTCTGAATCGAAATTATTGTGTTGTATGATATACTTATATGTTTAAAGATAGGGTCGTGAGATGCGTGAGGAAATCAGCGAACTATTCTATAAAAGTAGAAAAACTCAATTTAATAAAAAGGATGTAAAACAAACAGAACAAGCACTTGTCGGTCCAAGTCTCTCGTAGCAAATAAAAACCCTTTAATTTTACCACATTGCTTGTTTCCTCTATTTAAAATCAAGTGTCTGTTGAACCCAGCAATATGCATGGCTACCTCAGGTACTAGTTTACACGCGTTAACCGGCAAATTATATTATCCCCTAATACCTACATACCGAAATCCTATTCCAGTTAACACGAACGATCTCTCGATCGTCGGTCTTAGTTTGATTAGAGCGATTCTACGCGCGTGTTGAAGGTGCGTCGCGTCGTCGCAACGTTGTGAGTTCAACATAGAGCGACGCAAGTGTTCGTTGTAAATTATATGTAGAACAACGCAGCGGCGACGACACAACGTACAGGCAGCGCTCGAGTAGCATCCCTCTTACTAAGCAAAGGTAAAGACAAGGCTGAAAGGCGAATCCATTTTTATTATATATACACAGGTATCTAAGAGGCAAATATTTTCCAGAACAGTATAGAGCCGCAGTTTAGAAACCAGGCTTACTCTAAAACTTAGGCCCAAAGCTGACCTAATAGTTATTTATTTATTCTAATTGATCGTAGCATTAAAAGCAGCAAAGTTGAACCTACATAGTCTGCCGATACGTTCCGCCATTACAATTTATTAAAATTCAAAAGAAGTTAAAAGAGTTTTGTAAGTAAATAAACATTTCTAGCAACCTTGTAAGGTTATTACTGTTATTTTATTAGACGATGACACGGATAACTAAAGACATTTTATTTATTTTAAGTGCCAATTGGTTTTTATATCATGTCAAAGGAATGGAAAACATCTAAAACTCGGAGACAAATATGTTCGTGTCTGAATCGAACCCAGTACCGCTAGCGTCGTAAGCACGGTCACTATACATATCAACTAGGCTAATTGCTGTCTAGGTAGGTATACCGAGCCCAAACTAGACCTTAACGATTTTTTGAAATACCTATTATTTGAATTATTGGCGATAACTCGTTCCTTCGTTTTAAAGGTTCCGTACCACTGCAGAACCCTATGAATCAGCCTACTTCGTCCGTCCATCCACCCATCTATCCTGCCTTTATAGAGTTGTAAAAGATAGCCGATTGCTTTTTACTAGTGTTATAAGTATAACGGCGTATCTTTTATTAAAAAAGACCAACCAAAAGCGTTTAATCTTTAATTAAACGCTTTTGGTTTTGTTATACACATTTGACACGCCTTGGCACCAGCTGGTAGGGATGAATGCAAATATATTTTATGCTTGTAACAGCCTTACAGCTTTTAGAACAACAATTATGTTCATCTGCGATACAGTATGAATATAAAATGGCAAAACTGAACCCGTATAGATTCCCATGTCCGTCCGTCCGTCCGTGTATCACAGGCATTTTTCAAGATAACTACAGGAGGTACATTGATGAAATTTGAAGTACCTATAGGTGACTTGTAGAAGCCGCTACTTAGTTTGGTAGTTAAATTACAAAAATAAATATTTCTGGGGCGGCACTTCATAAATGAAACAGAAGATAAAAAAAAACACCATAGTCATAGTCTTTTAAAACCCTTTTCTTTATAATTAATAAATATCAAGGATACAATGTCACACCAATTGATCTAGTCCCAAACTAAGCTCTATCTATGACTCAGGAAAAAATATCCGCGTATATCACACAAATATCTGCCCTCATCAGGATTTTAACCCAGGACCGCTGGCTTCGTAGGCAGGGTCACTACCAACTAGGCCAGCGGGTCGTGAAGTTTAAGTCGACTTTAAGGTTCCTTTTTTTAAATAGGTGAATAATTTTCCCCCCTTGTCTTTTAAACCGTTAGTTCCATAAATATAAAAAAAACACAAAGGTAACGCTTAAAAAATACTTTAAAGGAAAATTATTTTGTTATTGCTGAAAAACTGCGCTTTTCAACCAAAAAAACGTAATTGCCATGAAGATACGCTCTTTTGCTACTTTTCCAACTCGTATTTTTTGAGATAGATTTTTGTTTTTGTAGTAATGGCTTCGGAACCCTACACAGCTAGTTTCGACATTTTATAATTTCAAGATAACCCGATTGTTTGCAAAAAAATGTTGTAGAGCAAATTTTTTTTTAGGTTTCGTACCAAATTCTGAAAACGGAACCCCTAAAAGGTGACTTTATTTTCCGTCTGTGTGCACAGGCACAGACCGACGTATAGACGTCGGTCCCTTTTTTCTGAAATAGTGAATTTGAAATTTCAGAGGTACGCATAAAGGGTTACCTATCACAACTTCGAAAAATGTTTGACCGAATTTTGGTTCGACAAATACTTTTCGTCAATTATGGTTTGGGTTTTTTTACGTTTGGCCGAATGATCATTTCGAATAGTTTTATTTATTCATTACTTGTTTTGGTTTTTTAACGATTTGACAAATTATCTATACCTCATTACTGGTTTCGGCGTATCAACAGTTGTCCAATGTAATGCTTTGTCTATTTGTCTTTTTCCTATTTCTGATTTTACCTTAGTATCCTTTGCCCAATATTACGGCTCGGTTTATTCATAGTTTACCTAATTTTAAATCGACCATGTTATGTTTGATAAGTTTTGGTTTTGATTTTCAATAACATGTTAAAAGTTAGATGTGTGTTGACTTATTTCTTAGTTATAGAAAATAAGTGAACCGTTCCGAGTCGGTTTTACCCTGATTGTCTTGATCTTTGCATTGTCTGGATAAATTATACTTAAGCAAGTTTTTCGGGGCAGAAAAAAAATAACCTCGAAAGCCAAGGCGGGAGCAAAGCTCCCGCCTTGGCCTTCTAACCTAACCTATCTGAGTCGGTTCTGCCCTGACTCGTCTTGCTCGTTGCATTTTGTAGATAGTTGAAACTAATTACAAGCAAGATTTTTTGGCCGAAATGAATATTTGACGTAACGTAGCAAAATCTATATGTAACATTGATGAAGTGAAAAATGGGTTAAGAAACAAAATACAAAACGATCTACAGGCCAGTTGTAGCATTGGTGTAATGAAAAATGGGCTTTGAAATAAAATACGTAACAATACATAGGGTACGTGACTACAAGGAGAAAAGTTGCTTGGACTAACGAACCATTTACTTAAAGTCAAATGGTGAAATAAAAAAATGACGAATCGTGCCATCGGAGAAACGATAAAAAACGAAATGTTTTCGGTCAAATGAAATTCGGTCAAAAACTTTTCGAGGTTGCGATAGGTTACCCGCATAAAGGCCTCAACATTAGGAATAAGAAATAAAAATTGAAAACGTAAAGAAAATATACTCTCTGTCTGTTATCTGTGAAAAAGAAGAACTTTGTTTTGCGATTGGTTTAAATGAAATGGACAATCGGCGAAGAAACCAAAAGTACGGGAGTATTAATAATCCATGTGGTGTGGCTTCAAAAATATAATGACACCTATCCGCAGGAGAACTACATTATAGGTTTCTAATATTTTAATACGAATAAGACATAGGAGCGGAACCCTGGGTGTTCAAGTCCAACACACTGGACCGGTTTAATTTAGTGTTCTTCTGCAGTAACTATTAACAATTAAAGTCTTTCTCGTTAAACATTGGATCCTCTCTAAGAATTTAAATGCTCATTATATGTGGAAAGTTTCCATTACTTCCCCGAAGGTTTCCGTGGGGTATTTCCTTGGGCATAATGACGCCTTGTTTGCTGTTTTGAAGCGAATGTTGTAATGAAGCCCGCAGACGGTTGTCGGCGGACTGTAATCACCCCGTGGTGCATGTCGTCTATGTACGGCTATACGCCGGTGCGGAAGCGAGGTGCGTCGGCCTCCCGTCTGGCCCCACACCAGCGCCCGCGCCGCGGCCCTGCGCCCCTGCAGTCTGCGTTACCCCCTCGGCTGCAATTCACTCTCACTAACCCACTGCAGCACAGTCGATCATGCATATCGTATCTACCTAACATATTAAATGGTTCACTGATTTTAAAGAGCACTTTTTCGATCAGGGATTTCCTAGTATTATTTTATTCAGATAAAAAGTGAAAAAAAGAATGCATAATAAGTTTATTATGCAGGCTAAATAGGTGTTTTGGATCACGTAACGAAATAAGTTCTAAACTTCTTTTTTCTAAAGTCAAAGACGTTCGCAAAATGATTCACAAAGATTTTAAGAAAATAATTAACCTAACCCTTAACAGGAATAAAAACATATATATTATTTTGTATGTTTTTTGCATTACAATTTACAAAATGGAATTTATAGTTCTAAAACTACTCCAAACTTCATCTCAGTACTGGTTGATAAAAAATCATTTTTACATCAGTGTTTTTTTAATACCAATCTGTCTAATTTAAATACAATCTTTGGTACTTTACAATGATTGCCACGATAAAAAAAAAGGTAAATTAAGCGTCATAGGCCTTATCATAATGCAACAATATACATCTGTTGTATGTTCTCAGTTATTGTAAATAATCTTCTCATAATTGCTCTTCTCCATTTCGGCGGTTTGTTCGCGCGTCACACTGCGCATCACTCAAAAGCGTCGGCGCGTGCTCTTTTTATATAAATGTCTGCAAGTCGGTGGTGAAAGCGCCAGGGCAGCGGGGCAGGTGCGGGGCGCGGAGTGCACGAGGGGAAGTGCCCCCATGTCTAGACTGGGTCGGTAGTTTTCCGGGATTCAGCCGGCTTTGCCTGCAGTCTGCTCACCCACTCACTGCACTGTAACTATACAATATATTTTATAGGTAGGTACATGAAATCGTCTGAGGACCCTCGTCGCTTTTGAAGCAGTTTTGTGTTACTTTTCTGTACGTAGCTATGCGTTTATCCTTAGCCATGGTGGCGGAACGTGGCGTATGTCAGTAGGGAAGCTATGGCGCGATCAATAAGTGGAATAGGTACTACTCCGCGATGGAATAATTAGCCGGATATTTTGTACACTGTATTTGAGTGCGAGCTGGAACTATCCTTTCATATCCTTTCATACAGTGGATTTTTCTCTGAAACCGTAAACTTTTCAGGATTTTTTAAAAGGCAATTGTATAAAACTCGTTAGGTTAGGTTAGGTTTGTATTATATTACCAATCCTGAAAAGTTTATATTTTTAGACACGAAACTATTAGGTATTATGAACTTTTAGGGATTATGATACATTAGGCTTATTCAGTTTAGGCGTTCTGATACGTAACCATTTACATCTAGGCGGTTGTTCACCTATTGTTTACTTTACTTAACCCGATTATGGAAGAGGCACAAAGAAAAATTCCAGCGACTTTGCCATAAGACACCATAGGGACAGTTCTTGGGATTGAGTTCTAGTTGAAACCTAAACAACAGATTCATAGTACAGGCATATAAGTACTAGTAACAATAGGCAGTTTCCTTGTAACTAGCCTTTGTGACATCGAACCCATTGTATATCTAGCCTGCCGTGCCGTCTAGGAGACAAATGTGTCATTAATACAATTAATGATAATGCGATTGCCATGAATTCTCAGGAGATTGAAGTTAAATTCGATCATGGATACCTTTGAAAATGTAATGAAGTTGACTTATTTTAACACGTCTTGCTTTTCTCACTTTTCTTTATAGTTGAATGTGTTGTGTAGGACAAACGTAAGATACATTACAAGTCCTCAAGATTATTCTATTATTATTAGTCTACATTGGTCCATACTCGAACCATCATGACAGTATATACGATTTGGACTAATTAATTAATTTTTAATAACCTATTTAAGTCGTAACATTCGTCAACCATGATAAGGGAACATTACTACAACACAAGCAGCTCTTTTCACTTTGAAAACTACAAAATGCATTAGGATTATATAAAAACCGGGCAAGAGCATGTCGGATCATGCTTAGTGTAGGGATCCGAAATCGTTACTACCAAAAAAAAATATAATGTGGAAAAGTTCACCAGCAAAACAGCGTATCTTCATGGCACTTACGTCCTTTTGTTGAGAAGCGCAGTTTTTCGCCAATAAATAAAAGACGCTATGTCCGGTCGTGTTCAAAATAATCTTCGTTATTAAGTGTTACGTTTTTGTCATTTTTTCATATTTTTTGGACATAAGATAAAAGGGAGGACACAATTTATGCAAATTTCGGAGAGACTATTTCCGAAGATATTCACCTATTAAAAAAAACTGCTTAAGAACCTTAAAGTGTTTCTAAAAGAGCTGTCAAAATATGTGCCACACGACGGTTTATGCTGAAAAATTTACACGTATGGTGTGTACCCTAGAATTATGTCATTTTTATTTACTTCACTACCAAACTAAGTCACCGGATAGGTAATAATGTTGGAAAACTATTACTACGGCAGGTAGTGATCTTCCAAATCTTTGTGTGAAAACAGTTATCGGCTTGCAAACACAGACAGCGATGCTTCAAAGTAATTATGCTAACGTCGTCAATGTAGGCGTCCCAATGTTTTTTAAATATTTGTCATTGTTAAGTTTTTGAAGTTGCCCGCTACACAAAATAATTGTAGGATTAAAAAGGATATACGGTGATATCATGCTTATTGTTATTGGTTTCTAGGCCAGTGTTCATACATTTCTGCCCATTCTCCTTTTATTAATGTCCTTCTTGTAGGTAGTTTTGGATTAAAATGCTGGCGACATACGGAAGTGCGGACGGACATGACGAAACTAAGTATAAGGGTTCCGTTTTTGCTATTTTGGCTACGGAACCCTAAAAATTGGATTTTCATATAGAAATCCCGGCCGGGAGCTCATTACGTGTCGTAATTATAATACGTACCGGTGTTTCCGTATTATCAAACCGCCATTAGAATGAGGTTGAGCACAAATGTCATTTTTGAATTAATCCATGAAATGAAATTGTCAATGGTAGATTGTGCAGATAAATGAAAATACTTATCTTAGCACAATGACGTTTGAAAGCTTGGACAAAAAAAATATTTATTACTTTCATAAAATTCAAATGTTGTACCTAATTACTTTTAGAAACACTATCAAAATTTATTCACTCATATCACCATAACTATGAGAGATATCTGTATCATCACCTGCTTAGAACAAAATAAATGAACACATTAGCGTTCAATACGAGTACGTTAAATTTTCAGAAGAACCTTCGTTTTATCTTATTCGTTATTAAAATATGTTCATACATTGAAAATAATCACGAATATTGCGGTGCCCAACAGGGTCCACAATTAAGTTTTATTATTAACAACTAAAACTTAACTTAACCTAATATCCTGTAAACTAACATTGTGGAATGCAATATAAATGATTGAAATTGAAATTGAAATTCTGGGCACCGACCGTTTCATACTTTACCATATTTTATAAAAATGAATTTTTAGATAGTTACAGCGATTCGATAACGTGAAAAAAAAAAACAATGACATATTCGTCAAACATGATATTAATATTTTTTATAAAACAATTACAACCTTTCCCAAGAATAGAGTTGAAATATGTAGTGACTGTTTATGGTATATGTATATGTATATTGTGTAAGTGTGTGCACATAAAGTACTTATATGTATTTTTTTTATAATTCAAAATAACAGGTAACGGGTTATGAAGGTATCATATTTTGACTTATGATTACATTTATTTACTAATTATAATTACTGTTGTGCTAACGGTACTTCCGAATCCTATTGTAATCGCTGTTTGATAATACTAATGTGTACGCAATTTATTATTTGTCTTAAAAAGGTTTCCCGCTGAGTTTGTCAATTTTTTTAATCTTGCAAAAATACTTGCGACTAGGGTTTTTTTTTCTGCAATTAGAAGGCACGCGAGCACTCAGGACACCAGATTTAAAATCGGACCTACCACTAAATAAATATAATCTGTTCCCATAGAGTTTCAATGAGAAAAATGGGAAAAATGCAGCAAACCGCTTCCCTCCATTTAGACTTGCCCGGGGACGGCAAGTGCACCTAGTTAATTAGCTTATTATAACGGGCGTTCGTAGTCGAATGCACAAGTTTAGCAGGTTAAGCAGAACCTGTGGCCTTTGGGAGCAACTGCGTGGAGGGAGAAACGCAGGGTTTTTAGTGGGTATTCCACACACTATCGCCCAGGTCGTGTGGTACATGTAAAACCATGGTAAAAAAAAAAGATGCATAAGAAATAATCACGATCCACCCAGATTCAACACGCCCTATCCATCGTCTGTGGCCAGCCGGCCTCTTGTTAGTCTGTGCCCATTTCGAAACAGTGTTTTTTTTAATATATTTTATCTAAATTATAGACATTCTTGTTTGAGTAGAATAGAGCTTGAAACTTCTAAACATATTTTTCACATATGTTAATTTAGTAATAAAAGTTTCGGATTGGCACTATTGCTACAATACGGCTGCCTTTATAGCCAAAATATTAAGACCTACGACATCTACCATCTCGTGTTTATTGTATAGGTACGGCGTCAAATACACCTGCGAGAAATGTCCTACAGTGTAGTAAAAGTTTTGCAGTTTCTTGCATCGACTAAGTTTATAGAGATTGATAAAAATCTATTTTTATTCATCATTATCATAAGTAATGGCCAAGTTTGAATACCTTTCAACTATGTGCAAACCTCTTTTATGTATACTTATCGCAACTTTACTATAAACAAGCGGTACAGGACATTGACTCCGGACTGCAATCGAGTCACTTTTGACCACCATTGAAATTACATTGAATAATTATTTCATTCGGTATAACAATCTTTTGCATTCCGACGAATGCCTCGAAAGAAAAAAAAATATTTTATCTTTATCAAAAGCTGATCATTCAGATATAGAAAATAAAGGTCACAAAAAAACTGGTCGATAAACTTAGTCGATATTTAATGAATCACTAGCACTGGTACATTTTTGCCCCCGGCAATCCGGTGTATGGCATGACTTGTAGAAGTTTTATTGCAGGAGTTGCAAGTGGAAATGAGGCAAATGCAAAAGTGTTTATCTCAATAGGTTCATTTAAAAATATTTAACGAAGATAACGAGATATATCGTAATCAATCTTTAACTTTTCTAAGTAAAGCCGAATTGAGTCCTATTTTTTGTAACAAATACTTTACTTTGCGCCCTTTTCCACATTGCCGTCAAATTTTCAGATTTATACTTACGTGTCGATTAGTGTCACTGTCGTCAAAATATTTTAATAACCATTAGTCATACTGCTAACTAGTAAGTTTTAAGATAATCTGACGTTGCGCTGCAATCGGGGTTAGTACTAGTTCCTGTTTTATTCAAATAATATGGGCAACGAATTTTAAATTGACAAAGATAAATCAAACTATTTTATGAGTAATAACAACAATAACGAGGGTCAAAATGCCGAAAGGTCACCCCTCTGCTTATAGGAATTACTTTAGGAATCTTAAAACTGTTCAATACTATTTAAAAATCAAAGCTATTTCTAAAGCTGACACTGTGCGTGTGCGTGCGTGTGTGTGTGTGTGTGTGTGTGTGTGTGTGTGTGTGTGTGTGTAGAAAAAATCCCTCTGCACTTACCGTACTGATTTCTAGGCGTTGTTTCTTATGGCCTCATATGTCACAAGGCGTACCTTTGTGAAACTTTAGGTTGCGAACGTTAATATGGTGAATATTATGAATATTTGCGGAAAAATCACAACGAAATGTTGTCTGCGAATCGATAATCTGCGAATTTAATTACGGTAATTCATTTAGGTGGTCTCCACAACTACATTCTGCGTTATCGCATTTAGCAGCTACTGAGAACTCGATATCAGACCCGTTTTGTTATTAGCATCCATAACATCTTGGATTTACAATTAAATATCCCTGCGAGTTCTCGTATCGATTGGCCATATTTAGTCGACGTTTACATCGGAACAGCACGACACCCCCTCATAAATAAATCGAATTGACCACGTTTATTGGACGAAGTAGGCCATGGTTTGTGGCGTGTTGATAAAAAGCTCTACAAAATTAGATTAAAAGCGTGCTCCCCTAATCTTTACCTGCCTCAAGTGCAGGCAGAACAAAATACTTATCTCAAAATAGTGTGGCTAATTGTGTTTCATAACAGCGGCGGACTGAAGGGATGCCAGAGCGGGTATATTTAGCGAGGCGCGCGCGGGGCTGAGGCGCGGTTTAGGGGCCAGGGGGGCTCCGTTGACGCGGAAGCGTAGGGCGGGCGGAGGGCGTTGACCGTGAACGTGGGGCGGCATCGATCCGGCAGCCATACCCTCGCGCAACGGGAAAGTGTACGCCGCCGCTAACGTCGCGTCCGCCGCAGCCAGCACGCTGACTCATGCGTTTCGGTGCAGCGCATGCCCAGACAGCTTGCTACTATCCCAAAGGCACAATATTTTGGTAACACGAGAAAACTTTTTTATCAAATTATTAAGTGCTAACGTAAAGAGATCAAGAGAAGTATTTACTTGAATTTAGTTAGTCGGTGAAATATTGTTCCGCATTATGGATATAAAACCTAATGCGTCGTCTGATTGAAATAATAATAAAAAAGGATAATGTTAATGCCAGCGAGTAATTTCAATAAATTTATTAATTGATTTCAAATTCAAAATAACAGGTTCACAGTAAATACCAAGTCACCTACTTATTATGTTAATTTACATTTAGTATTAGCAAAAAACAACTACTTATCACTAACGCAAATAAATATCAATATTTATAAGCAGCGACTGCCAACTGTTAGCAAATACGTCAGTATCTTGGACTCCAGACGAGAGAGCTTTAAGCATTTCAATCGCCCTGGCGGTCGGCGAGTTCCTTGCGCGACGAGTTCGGCATCCCTCCGAGGCTGCAAAGAGAGGGTGCCGGCGACGAGCGCCGGCCCGCACATACTGGTCAGGAACAAAGAAACGCAATCGCTCGAGAGCTGATTGATAGTCGATCTTGTTTCGCAGTAGCAAGCAGAAGTGCACTAAGAGCTGCTTCTTCCGCCTGCAACATAGAGACACCGAGTCTGCGATACACTCCGACCATGCCTGTCACGAAAAGCGAAGGAAACGAGAACGGGTAGTACTAAAACATTTTCTTGTATAAGTATGTTGCAAACTTCCTTTGCACTCTTTCCAACAACGCGGTGTAATTTGCCTCCATTGGATCCCAAATCATTAATTAATAGGCATTCGATGCGCTCCCTGACAAACTGTCGCGTAACTAATTATTATTTATAAAAGGTATTACTCTCATAAGTATGATTACTCTCTTTTTACTTTTTGCGGTCTCAAGCACAAATTAAATTAATATATTTTGGTAACACCCAATAAAACGAATGAGAATTGGCAATATCTAATTATAGTATAACAGCAGCACGGGTAGCACAAGTAGTATTTTCTCGCTTGTCACTCAGTGCGCTTCTATCGTTACTGACTAGATAGAAAGAGAGATCCGAGCGACGACCAAGTCGCTGGAAACTTGTGCTAGCCGTGCAGTGGCGTTATGCCCCGAAACATATCCGGCGCGCAATGTATAACATACTTGACGTCTGTCCCCGGGCCGCGCGCCGCTTGAGTAGGCTGGCCGTGATTTACGATGCCTCGTGGATGCTGCAACATTTGATCTCGTCTGCTGAAAATGGAATGTGTGAATGCTATGGCATAGTCATAACTTTCATAATATAACATACATAATATCTAGAAACCATTGGTAATAAAGTGATTCTACTATTGTAAAGTTAAATTTGATTTCGTTAACATTCCTTCAGTCCGGGTTGACGCAATCCCTTGGGGCAGGCCCGGGCTCCCCGGGCCCTTGCCGCATTACGGAGGGTGTCTCAAGACCCTACATCTAGCGAAGCTTTATTTTTGTGGCCCCTATACACTTTGCCACTATCCAAGGGTATTCATCAATTATAGATAACATTGCAAGTTTTTGTGATCAGTGTGAGAACAAGTATGTGCACATTTTGAAATGATTGATACTACAAATGATAAAGCTAAACCAATCTGTACAATATTGGACGAACCAATAAAGGGAAACATTGTGGAGAAACTACCGGACTACGACTTAAATAAACATGTTTTGGTATTTTCATCATCATGAAATAGAATTGTATCACTTGGAACCTATCCCATCTTGTAAAGTATCTGTTTTGTACATTATGTACATATTGTATCTGCGTACTAAACTCTAAATGCGATCCAATACCTACGACATATTTTCTTAAAATATATGTTTACCTGTTAGGAACCCTCTGCATTTCCCGTCTATCGAAAGAGGGTATAAAAGTTAGTAGGGTGTGTTGGTCACGGGGGTACGGCTCGTACCGGGGGAAAATGGAGCAGTAGGTATAGCTACAGTTTCGTTTGTTTACAAATTTGTCAAAATGGTTGTAATGATAGAGAAAATGGTGGTACAGTCAACCTTATAAGTAGGTGCACACTTTCGTACCTTGTCGCTGAAACGCCTTTGACAGATTAGTCCATCATTTCAAACATGACGTTAAAGTGACAGAGTACTAAAGTGTGCAGCTTCTTATAAGGCCGACCGTACTTAATTCGCTTTTATTGAAAGCTTGTAAGAGTTGTAAGGAATGCATCAATGACAGATGCTAATAGTATAATAGTTTCTTAGTCAAACTAAAAGTCCAGAGTGATGCACGATTCTTTGATCTATTTATATAGTGGTTCTGTACTATTTTAATAGTTATTTAGCTTATAACACCAAATTACGAGATTTCTTAATGCAAAACGTTAATTTTGAGGCGATATTTGTAATTAGTGGTTGTTTATTTACGTCCAAACCTGTGTCAGAATTTAAGCGTTGTTTCTAGGCAGTAAAGTTAGAATATGTCCCTGAATAACTTAACCTGTAACAATGTTCAATACTTATATCCGGTTATAGAAACGCACCCTAATTTGCAGCGGGAGATGGGTAGTGATAACGGGTGTGGGGGTGAATGTCGGGCAAGGGCGGGCGCCTGAGTCACGGCCGCGATCAATACTGCACGGGGAAATGCGTGCGAGGGCCGCGCGTGCCGCCGCGGCGCAGCCCGCGCAACGCTCTGTACGCGCCTGCATTTCGTTAATTTCAGTTATGCTCTATTTAAGTAATAAGTTAACATCTGACTAAAATGAAAATTGTGTTATGTGGGATCAGTTTAAATGGTTCCTATGTGCTAGTTCTGGCTGTACGTTACAGTTTGTTGCAAAATGCAACGAGAAGCATTTTGTATTATGTTATGAAGCAAAGTTTTGTTACAAATTCTGTACTTACTTATTATTATTATGTTATTACTTATTATAAAAAGTCGAACACCATTTTTTTTATCAGGAATTACATTAAACTATACCCAAACGAATTCTGTTATTACCTTTTCATCATTGGACGTTAGGCCAAGTAGTTAGCGGGTCTACGCTTATGGGCACCACGGACCAACAGTCCGCCGGCCGATTTAGTTCTTTCAGTTTATTGTATTACACAACACGGACATAAAACTTTCACATTCTAATAGACAGCTATAGCCCATTATCCTGTCGAAATACCATATTTTGTCGCACGAAGCGTTTCGCTTCTTTTTTGCGAACTGCTAAAATTTAAATTAGCTGCCTTTTACTGTGGGGCTTTTAGATTTGAACCTTGCAAAAAATCTTACCGGCGGTTTTTTTCTTGAATCATGTAACTTAGCTCTCTAATTACTATCGAAAATTTTGAAAAATTCCATGACCGGAACAAGGCAAAAAAATAAAAAAATGATTTTGTGAATAAAATTTAAGGCAAAATAGTTAACAGGATAGCTTTAGTTTACTGTATGTAAAGAAATGGTAGACCCTACATATTTTTGCAGAATTAAACAAATTCGTCCATGGAAATAAAAATTCAAAAACATTTTGGATTTTTGTAAGTTGCAAAAATATTAACAGCGATTTTTATACACAAAATAATTAACATTAATGTATTAATACGCTTACAAACAAAATTATACAAATTGGAATAAAGCAAACTAATATATATATATATTTTAAATACCGGTTTAGGCAAAAATGTAGCAAAGGTCAATTTAGTTTAACTTTCATTAATGTTACTTATTTACAAGAAAATTAAACACATTAATGCAAATGGTTTGCATTATTATATTAAAATATTAAACCACACCTAAAATGCTTAATTTTGAGAAATTACGATATATGTTCCATTATTCAACAACTTTCAGTTCTGTTACATTTTTGCCTGAACCAATATTTGGTATTTCTGGATATTTCTGAAGTGCAAAGTCATATAAGTTTAGTTTTCTTAATCGCTGAGTATAAAAATTAAAATGCATTTTGCATGTTATTTGGTCCTGTTGGTATTTTTGCTTAATGTACAAATTATAAGATTTAAAAAAAACATTGTTGCGCGGACGAGAAATTTTTAATTTCTTAACCTACTGGTAAAACTTTATTGTCTCTTTCAGAAAAACTCCTTACAAACAAGCTAAGCCTGTTATTTATTTTTTCTACCAAGTTAAATTCTTTAAAAAAAACGTATGCGCGGGAAACAATTAAATACACTCTCTTGTCTATACTCAACACATTTAATTTAAAAAAACTGTTTTAATTCGTGCAAGGCTGGCCTATTTTTTTTTCCAAATTTTCGGCTGTTTATGTAGATTTTAATAGAGATATTAGGATGTCTGTAACACCAGAGCAAATAGGCTACCAGCAAACTTCACCCTGGGCGTAATCTTTACATATTTATCAGGCGAGATAGAGGTCAGACTTAAATAAAAAAGGAATGCTTCTTGACATTTGGCTTATGTTCTGCCTAAGTACCTAATTCCAAAAATAAAATAAAATAACAGACAGAAAAGACATAACATGACTACGAACTGACCTGACTCGAAATCAATTTTATCAGATGTCTTCAATTTTATTGAAGTAAAAACATGAAGCATTATTAATCAGGTTACGGATTATGGAATAATTAATTATGTAATACCTTTGCCATTTGGCTCACTAGCGCTGCGCGATGTTTCCGCGTAAAATACGTATTTCCATGTGTAGCTCTCTTCTTCATTTCTAGTCGGCATAATATTCCTTAACATAATTAGTACTTACCCATAGCTAACTATTAAATATTTTTTTAGAATTCACTGTCAAAAAAATCGTTGATGATGAAATGCAGTTTAACCTGATTTATTGTTAAGAATCGTTTCAAGTTCCTGAAGCAAAACGGAATAAATGGATCCCTTGTTTATTCGGCATTGCGAGTTACCAGAGGCAGCTATAGGGCACCGCGCATCTAAACCTTATGCGAACATGGTTCATAAAGGATTTTTACGCTAACTTCCATAACTGATAAACTTACAGTTGCCGTTGAACATGCGGTGTGGATATATCCGTCAATGGCGTTGTAGGGTAAACTGCGAAAAAACTTAGTTATTCTGTCAAAACTAGCATATTGTCTCAGTGCAGCCTCTCGGCAACCAAAATCGATGACGAGAAACAAAGTCACTTTACCTAATTGTGTTGTTAGCACATCGTCGCCTACGAAGCTGTATAGGTACAATGTGTTTATTTACAAATTAATTACTCAAGACTAGAGGGCGCGATAACCTTGGGCCCGTCCGGATTGACTCCGCCACCTTTTATTGACATGTAATATATTGCGCATTAACACTATCTCTTCTGTACCTATTTGCTTATTTAGCAGCGTCCGATTATGTTCCAATAGGTACTTTTACTATAGTTTATTCGTTATGCGACACAGTTCCATCGTCATCAACGATGAATTTAGGCTCTCCTGTAACTTTAACTTTGCACAGAAACTGCTCCTTTTCAATGGGTCCATAAAAAGATTACTAAAGCAGTCGCATATTTACAACAATTTCAACTGCTATATTATGTTATTGCTCAAATTTTCTTATAACCAAAAGTATGAGAAAAGATGCTGGAAGAATATCTTTTAATTTATATTTAAAATTAATTACCTACATAAATTATTTAAGAGTTTCAAACATATTGCGTAAACTTAGAGCTCTCGAACTACTTACTATAATTAAATTCACATCATAAGATTCATATCATAAGACACATAAATATACCTTGGCACTAATTGAGAGAGATCAAAAGCATTTTTTCTTTTAAAATGGAGTCTAAATTACGCGAAGCTACCGAGATGAATTCCTGGAAAATCGTCTGTACAACTGTATATCCGCTTGACCAGCGTTCCGCCATTATGCTTGCGTGTGTTTTGTGGCATTGAACACTAATAATAGGTGAACTTGACATTGAGAACGGAGGTTCGTCATCATTACGAGAGCCCGCTATCTCTTCCGCACAACGCTCTGCGCGTAGAGGCAGGAGTAGGATGGATAACACATCTTTCTGCGTTCGCGACTGTTTGTAGGTCAGTCGTGTTATTTATTCCGGACGATAGTCGGAAAGTCGGCTGGAGGTTGCATTACGTATTTCTTTATTGACGTTTGAATTCAGCATAATTTGAGTATGTAAATTATAATCAACGCGGACTCAAAGTTCACCCGTAGGTGTTATTATTACTAACTGAATGGGTACAGTTGCACTGTTCGGCCTAAAATTAACTAAATTTAACAAAATGGCAAGTCCTGCATTATTTACCTTGTATACATACATTGTATAAAAATGTTACCGGATTTTTTTTATTTATTTTTTAACAATACACCTATTTAATAGGATTTAAAATAAATAAATCTACATCTTAGTAACTCAGATTCCGTAGAACCATATACCTAACTATGGTCCTAGCCTGAAACAATAGTCCAATTTTCCTAGATACATTTTTCTAAAATATGATAGTTCACTAATATTATGCTTAGGTATATATATATATCATCATCATCATCATCATTTCAGCCATAGGTCGTCCACTGCTGAACATAGGCCTCTCCCAAAGATTTCCACCTCACCCGGTTGGAAGCGGCCTGCATTCAGCGGGTCCCCGCGGACTTGACCAAATCGTCCGTCCATCTCGCGGGGGTCGCCCTACGCTGCGCTTGCCGGTATATATTGTATGGCCTAACATAATTTGCTCAAAACTCTACATATAGTAAGGTATAGCTATCATATTTTTAGAATAATGTGATGAGGAAAATTGGACATTCTATCTATCAGAGAATCGCAAAAAACGGATACCTAAGTAGGTACTAGAGAGATTTTCCAGGGGCCAAATATTTCATAGGAACGATATGTAAAGGAATTTTTAATTTTCTGTTAAACATACTGACGAAAACGTGGCTTAAAACTAGAGTAAAACTATTTTACTTGAAAAGGAATGCAAATTGAAAAAAGCGAACTCTTACCCGCGCTGCTGTAAGTTTCCACGCAACGCTCGACCCGTAAAGCCTGCGCAGTGCGGAAAAGCATCGCTAGGTGGCGCTAATCACGAGCCGCCGTCTGTTGCCTTAAAAGCTTTAAACGTTTTCTAAGAGATGGCGTATAAAGCGTAAAGTACAATCATTTGAAGGCTTCGAGGTTCAAGGAATATACACGTGCTTGTGGCGCCTTGGTGCTCTAATCAAACCATGACATGGCTTTCAAAGCGTAAGTTTGGCTGAGATTGATCAATATTTGAACTGTGACAGTAATTGTTATATCTTCATGTGTTACCTGCTAGCAAGATTTATCTGCTTTTATAAGTTTATGTAATAGATTTTTATATTGTTTTATGCCTAATTTTTCGAAAATATTTCTCACTTAGCAATTTAGGTAGAAAAGACTAATTCTACTTAAGTATTGTCAATCCTCAATATACAGATGAATAGTTCAGGCGTTAGTTTCTTTGATCAATATTTAGTTTCTATTTCTTTATTTCCTTTTAACAATAACATTTAGATATATTTAACACAACACACATTTAATGAAGGTTCTTAGTCTGGAAATAACTAATAACTATTATATTAACTGTGGGTCTGTAGAAGACAATAAGATATATTTAAAAAATCCAATCAGTCCATATTGAAATTTGATTTTCGAGTGGTTGTGGTTTATATTATTTTGAGGTGATTTTCTTACGGCGCCGGCGGTATTGGTCGTTTAAAGTATTATTATTATTCGATACATAATACTATGTTTAAACAAAATAATAATAATTAATTAAAATAGATATCAGGGGACAATCTCATACAAATGAAGCTCTAGGCGAGTGTGATGGGTACCTACTGGGAAATGATAAGTAGGTATACATATAGATAAATTCAATCACGTCTTCATCCCAGAGTAGGGTAGGCAGAGCTGCAGAATAAACAACAACTCCAAGAACTTGTTGTTAATTCTATCCACATTTTGCACAAATAGGCTAAAATAAATTAATACTTATAGTTAAATAGTATGTAAAGAAAACACTCAAGACAAGAGGCTTCCATAGACTCAACGTTTACGTCTGCAGTCCCACGACGGTCAGACCCTCTGACAGTCCAAATTATACATATATGAAACCTAGAGGGTTGTGGTGTTAAAAAAAACCATACAAAATGCGATAACGTTCCTCTCCTCTTAAACCGTGTCCAATTTTTAAGATTTTTGAAAATGTTGTGTAGCTATTATTTACGTTTTCCTTTCCAAGAAAATATTTGTTTACTCGTAATAATTAAAACATAAATATTAAAAATAAACCTGTCACATACCGGTTGGACTCGCACACCGAGGGTTCCGTATTTAAGATAATATGCTTGGTAACTGAAAAAGAAAATACTCATTTTGTTATGAACTTTATTATCTAGATATAAGGTCAATTTTGACTACCCTACATATTAATAAAACAGTCTAAGTTTGTTATTTCTCAAAAACTGTAAATAAATAAAACTTTCATATTTGCTATAATCAAACCACTTTAATTTCTTAACCCGCATTCTAGATCCCTTTGCAAAGATTAAAAAAAATTTTTTTTTATTTTTTTTACTAAAAACAGATGCGGGCGAGCGAGTTGTAAGCACAATTATGACAAATTTCTAATTGATAGCATTTGTAGTTACTGAGAAAACCTGCTGTGATATACAGACAGACAGAAGGACAGACAACTAAGTCTCACCACAAGGGTTCCTTTTTTACTATTTTGGTACGGAACCCGAAAAATGGCAGAAATCTGACTTGATTTAGGGGGTGAAAAACTTTAGCGCGCGGAGCAATTCGTATGGATTTTTTGACATCTACGCGATTTCAGAGAAACTCATAGGCTGTATTCTAATACGTTGACCTGAGAGGTGAATGTTGGCCGACGGACTGTTGGTCTGTCTGTCATGACTTCCCAACAAATGCTCGAACCTATACACAAATATTTGCTCTTACCGTGACTCGATCATTAGATCGCTAGCCTCGTAAGGCACACAACCAACTAAGCTAACCGCGCCGCGTCGTCAACAAATACAAAGAAGCCTTTGCTAAACAAATGAACAAAGAAATCATAAACCGTCTTTTTGTGTAAATTACCATTTCTTTGCTTCTCTTCGATGTTCCTTTAAAGTAGTTGTTTACTTCGAAGATGCGTCGTTGTTCTGCGCGACGTCAGGCGGTGACTAACACCACGTCGTCGGCGTGACGGCGCCCGCGTCACGCGGTCGTCGTTCTCTTTACCCGATGACGTTCGTGTTTGTTGCATTTTACCACCGCTTTGTATTGATGCTTACAATTCATTCGTACTTGAAAAGGACTTCATTTTTTGGACCAATGTACCCCGGCACAGCAAGACTAAATATATGACTTTTGTTGTCATCAGAAAATCATACCCGAATGAACCGCACCGCACCGGGGTGCATTCACGTCCCATTAATGTAAAAAATACAGTAGCAATGATCTTTTTTAAATTTATACTCTCATACTTACCTACGTCTTTACCATCAATTTATTCCTCCTTCCCTCTACAGGGGCATGCGATGTACACTCACAAAATATACTTAATAGTTATATTATAGTAAAGGCCTAGCAATCTGACACTCTCCATTCGTATTTCACGCCGTGCAGTTCTCGTTAGATCGCTTTGTGTTCAGCTACTCGACAACAGGTGGCGCTAGTAGTATGATAAATTCTATGGAGACGTCATGAGTAATTTCAACTAATTTCATATTTTCCAATAAGACTTGTGATGTGGACAACTTTAATAAGAATACATTTATTATTTTTAACATCACCCACAAAACATACATTATTTAACTAATTAAGTAAACGCTCAAAAATATATCGTTCCACAAAAAACACTTATATAAAAATAAAGAATGTAAAAAGGCGAACTTATTCCTTTCAGGAATCTCTTCCAGCTAACCGTAGCTTGGTTATATTTTTGTGGTGCTAGTTAATATAAAAAAACAGAAGCTAGTTTCTGTCGCTTCACCGAAGAAAGAAGACATGCATAGTAGATATTTAATAATAAGTCAAGTGAATATAAGTAGCAGCTCGTTTGTAAACTCAAACTCAAAATATCGGCAAACGATTATCCAGCATAGTTCCCACTATAAAGTTAACCATGTATACCTATTTACGAGCATTATCTATCTATCTTTGCTTAGAACGTTGAAATACCGAGCATTCACTACAAGACCTTCATGCTACCGATATGACAGTTATATAGCAAGATAGCGGCTAGAGAAGGGCAATATAGCTTTCTGCAGCTCGCGATAGCGAGGCGGTCGCGCAACCTTGCGGAGTTTGTTGCCCCGCGCGCTAACCTCTGGGCCCTACGCTACGCTAGCACAAGCGCACTGTGTGCAAAAGACTTCAATATCGGGGATTCAAGATGGGAAATTAACTGGCAATTGGACTTGAATGGTTAAATAAAAATACAATAGCTTTGCATTGATTATTAAATAACATTTCTGAACTATTAAAAAGTAATAGTGAACACAATAATGTTTTTGCAACGGTACCTACGATGCAAATATATTATTATGTTCACTAACTAACCATATCAAAGTATAAAATAAGAAAAACTTGGGTGATATATTAGAGATTCAGAGAGCAGTCGATTAAATAGTAACGTTTTGTTTTGTCTTAAATATAAACCTCATAAACATAGTGAACAGTTACTGTTGTGCTTTGGTTATACAAAAGTTTGGCCTTAGGTACTGAGCCCGCAAAATTGTGCCCCGACATGAAAACTAGAATACCCACTTCTAAATCCTCGAAAAAGTACTCAACAAAAACCTGAAGTTTAAGGAAAATTCAATACTTATTACCGTTATTTTCCCTCCATTTTATATCATAAAGCAAGGGAGTGAAGATGCATTCGCATGTACAGTCAGCGTCATATAGTTGGTAGCATCCAAAGTAGCCAAATAGTTCGTTACACGCCCTTGTTACTACGGTAATAATGACGTGTAACGTACTATTTGGCTACTTTGGATGCTACCAACTATATGACGCTGACTGTACCAAGATCGTGTGTCGGTGGCAGTAGCCCCGTCGTCGCAGGCTCCCGGCGCAGGCGCGTGCGCCGCTATGCAAATCTCTCGATAAGCGCCTATCGCTTCTAAAACATTTAATGAGATACCTAATTATTTAACAATCGAACACAATTATCGAACGTTCTTGATGAAGTTTATTGTCCTAAATAGAGGTTGTTTACTTCTGTTTCGAACGCATCATTATGCATACGTATGCATTGTTTCGTATACATACAGTTTGTAATCATGTGTAGATAATGTGGAGTGCGAGCGTTTTATTTCGGTAGATGGCGACGGCGCATATTGAGTGTTATGATGTCCCAGTTCTGCGGATGGCTGGTGGATTATTCCATGGCTACGTCTGTTTACGCGCCGACGACGTGACCTATATACGGCAAATACAATAGAATTATTCATGAGTCCCGTCGCCCCGGCTGCCGCGGTCGTATTTAAAGCAGGAGAGAATAAAGAAAGTCGGACGCCGCGCCGTCACTACAGCGCTTATTATGATTGATTTCTGTGCTTTGTTCTTGAAACGACAGCTTATTCGCTTGCTTCACCGAAAACTTTTGTTATTTTTTTACATTAACAGCGGAATATTCATTGGCAGAAACACACGCTAAACAGGCGCAGGGACTTTGTGTTGTGGAAACCAGCCCACTATAAGATGCATACGTTTCTCTCAGTAAAAAGTTATACAGCAGACCTAGGACAAGCTTTTGTTGCCTGAGCTTTTTTTTCACATTCATCATCTGGTGATCGAGATCAGTTTCAACTCAATGGGTCTACGTTGAGTACAGCGGAGATCCTGCCAGCTCCCGATTTCATCATCAGATCAGCTCTAAGTCACCATAATATTGAATTGTCATCGGGCTTACAATTTTACATTCACAGTTGAAGCCCACGAGTACTTGTTCTAAATTAAATTGCCCTAACACATGTAAAAATACAAAAAATACAAATAACTGGCAGAATATTAAATATTTATGTATAGAAATACAGTTATCCGCGTTAAATGAAAGTGGTAACTTCAATTAAAGCTCCCGTTCCCGTGTTTAACATTTACATATTTAAGCAAATACCTAACAGTAGTAGGTTTTAGCAGGCAGCTGGTAAATGACTTAATTACAGTAAATCTTCATGTAAGAACCCGCAGGCGGCGGCTGGCCTTATGCGAGGGAAAAACCTTTGGGACTAATACTTTCAAGTCAAATAACTAAGATGTTAGTTGTATTCAAATGTAAATGAGGGCTAATGAACTTGTCTCCTGTCGTGAGTGTACCAAATGACTAACGTGTACGAGACAATGGGAAAATCCTTGGTTGTTCTATTACATTACAAGTGGTTATTCCGTTAACTGTGTCGGGCCGTGCAACAGCACCGCGCTGGCGCAGCGCCCGGGGCATCCCAGATTAGGCGCCGGAGCACCCCGCGCCCACGCTTCGGCCAACCACTAATGATATGTTAAACTTACTAGCAAAATTGGTCGCGTGAGTAATAAAGGAATAGTATGAACGATGGGTCATTAATTTAAAATGGCATATATAGATCTTTATGCAAGTATACTGACACGCCTGATGTGTTTGTACTAATACCAATTATCGCCTAAGAAACAGGGCATTCTAGCTTGCGTTTAATTTTATAATATTTACTTAGGTATTTTATAATATTAATGTCATGGTTCAGTTAACAAGTTGAACACATATTTATCTTTAGTACTGTTTGTGTTGCTAAGGATACAATATTAACATAAGCTCGGGATTTGTGGTTGAGTGGTTTTAGCGAACAATTTTCCTAGAAAACGGTGGTGCCTAATGGGGAATGTAAGTTTAGCATACGAGGTGTCCTAAGGTAAACAAAGAATTCTAAGAAGGACAAATAAATGGCTACTCCAACTTTCAATTGGGGTAAAAGTTTTGAGGATGAAAAGTATTTCTTTAGTTTAGGGCACCCTTTGTTGTCATCCGGTTTATAAAACCTAATGTAACCATATTACAAGCCTAGAGCTTAGTTTGGGACCAAGTCAATTGGTGTGACATTGTCCCCTGATATATTTATTATTATTATTATATTTTAATAAGTCTTGTCTCGACATTTACTAATCGATAATTCCGTTATTTTTTCATCCAATAACCGTGTACCATTAGTTCTAATGTCGCTGGCATGGTTAATATTCGGCCTGTAACAGGGTGACACTCTTCCAGATTTCTTTTATCTACAATTTTCGGTTACGGCTTTACGTGACCTCATGTGTAGATAGATTAGATTAGCCAAATTTGGGGCAAGGTTGTAATGTTAGGTGTCTGGCATTTGAGGAGATCAACGTGAACTTCTGTACATCATGGAAATCGTTACTGGTCCTAAACATGATAAAAAGAGAAGGGAAAATATAAATAAAATAATTTTAACACTTTTTCGAATTACTAAACAACTTTGTTTGCCTATCCTTATCATTACAATCAGAAAATTGATATCAGTTAGTGACAGAGTAAAATTGTATATATTACGATTTAATATATCTTGAACGCGTTACAAAATTTGCATTAGGTTGATGCCATTAGCACCTGACGGTGACAGGGTGTGCTGGACCCCCGAGGCCGCGCGAAGGTCGCGGCTCGAAGCTGGTTCTGGCATCACAAGCGCAACCGTACGATATCAGATAGGCTAGTGACGATATACCAGCTCCCGCCTCCAAAGAGAAACACAACATGAACACTTATGAATAAAGTGCAGTTTTGTTTGTAAGCCGCGTCGGTCGGTGGCCTTACCTCGTTTGAGTTCATGCACCCGCGAGAAACTAGGGCACGTACAGTCCCCCCCTCCCGGCCGCTCGCTTCCCCACTTTATCCCGTTGTAAAAAGTTTTCATTGAAATTTTCCATGCTCCATTGAAATAATCGGGATAACAAAATCAGTAATATGTTTTATACTGCTTTTTACTTAAATGCACTATCATTAGTAAAAAATAGTGATGTACTTTGTATTACTTAGCCTTTCATAATTTTTGCTTAGGCATTTCATAACTGACTCCCTGTTTCATAACTGGCGCCTTGAAATGTGTTTGCTGATTATATGTAAGTAAAAAGAAATGCTGTCACCACGCGTCGCTTGCGTCGAGGCAGCGCGGCGCGTTATGCGCGGAGTTGCGCAAGCGCAGATGCAACGCTCGAGAAAGTGCGAGTAAAAGTAGACGCAATTCGCGTCATCGCGCCACAACACGTCGCTCGCACCCAGCGAGCACGTACGTCGACAAACGTCAATTCAATAAGCAAACTGTACGTTTTACATTAATAAAAACCTTACCATTTAAATTGCAGATGAGGTAGTAAAAGCTTTTAGGTCAACTGCTACAATTAGACTACCATAGATATCATTCCTACCCTTCCTCCGAATAAATTCTCATTTCACTATATACCTTTTGAACATATTAAGAAGTAATTATTTAAATATATATACGTACTTGACACTAAGCGTAGTTTAAAGGTTCTATACTTAGTATCGATGAACAGTTTAATAATAAAATAATCCGCAGCCGGGACGGACGGCCAGTGTGGACGGAGGTGCTGCGCAATGACTTAATGATTGTAATCATATTTGTCATTAGCGCTGTGACCAACTAGGCCACCGGCGTTGTGCACACATCGGGCCTTGCACGAGACCCTGACGAGGAGCCACGATTAAACATATTATTATGATACTAATTAATATATCCAACAGTAAAGTGGTACTAAAACATGACCCTTGCCACGCGGCACCATTTCATTTAAAAAAAAAAACTGTATATTTTAATTGCATTAATAGAAACAGTTACTTTGTTCGGAATCTTGAATTTACACATAAGAAAATGGAGTAATTAAAATTATCGGAATAGATTTATTCATTTTTAATTGAGTAGTTTAAAAATAAAAAATAAACAAAACTATTTTTTTAAATACGGGCAATGGTTTGCAACTGAAAAGTTATGCGTGATTCGGCCAACTTTAGAACTTTCATCAAGTCGGTTAAAAATAATCACAATATTTGTTTAAATTTAGAATTTGCTAATGAAATGTAGGATAAAAGTTACAAATTACTTAATTTAACTTACCTGCATTTTATTTTAGATCTAAGTATTTCAACGAATCTGTATTATTTTGGTAAATTTTATTTATTAATACATTTTGAAGGTACTTTTAGTTATAATGCTAATATTAACGTTTAGCCTGTGATCTAGTTCAGAATACTAATGTACATTTAAATGTTAGTGAGTTAGTGACTCTATGATAACAAAGTAATACCTTGTACCTTGAAGTTATCCGCGTAAGGTTGTTTGTTATATTTTTTTACAACACAATGTTGTGATATTCAGTATTTCAGTTAAAATCAAAATGTGTAGAAACAACTTTAAATGTATATTTTGAGGAATTTTACAAGAGCACACTATCGTCGGTTGCATCATGAGAAGGAAGAGCGTACTTATGGCCAGTTAAAAACATTAAAAAGCCAGCACTAGCAAGAACCTTGCCACATTAAAAATATAAACATAGAACTTAAATCTATTATTGTAAGTTTTGTATAAAAATATTTTTTAATAAAAATATTTAACTTTGTGAATGTTGTGAATGTAAGTCAAATGACACCCCTAAGCGGTTGACACTCATAAAAGACTAAGTAGTCAAGCCCATTAAAAATATAGATCGTGGTATTGTGGTTTATTGTTGCAAAAGTAACAACATCGTGATTTCTCTTCGATTTTAAATGTGAAAGTTAAGTATTCAATGTTAACACTACACACGTACGAGTAAAAGTGTCTCGTAACTTCAATGATATTATTACGGTTATGAGATGGTACCTAATTCCGAAATGGTGGGTTATGCAGGGAGGGCCGGAGGGTGGGGGGGCTGTGGCGACAGAAATAGGGCGCGGAGGACGGAGCAAGGCTGCCCCGGTTGCCGGCCGACGACCCGCACGCACACCGGCGCGCCGCGTGCGCACGCCGTCGCCGCGCTGCTGTGTGCACCAGCTACGATCTACGCTACGGGCAAATAATACGGGCCGTAATGCATTCGACTCTGACGTAGCCCGTAGCAACTAGATAGGGTTGCGATACCACTGACTTATTTACATTAAATTTGTTTTTAAAAGTTGCTTGCTTTCATCTAAAACATCGTAAATATTTAATGTTGTTGTCTAGCTTGCACAACCTCTTGTTTCGTGATATGACGCTTAAGTCTTACGATGTTACATAAAGAACATCACTGTTTTCTCTTCGACTGCTAGCACATAAACGCAACCACGTAACTATCTATTGTTTAATTTTTTACGAAGTTTGCGCGCCATCTGCCGTAGAGTAGAGTAAGCACGAATTCCGTAAGCGGCGCTTAGCCGCCCCCCGCGCGCGCAGGCCCCGCGGTAAGGGCACGAGTTCGTTGCCCCGATAGATGCTGACCTCAAAAACGAGGACACTGCAAAATTAGGGCGATGACAACGTAACGACTCGAGCGCCCGCTCGCCGCGAACGACTTTCAACTCAGAGTTTAGCCGATTATGAAACAGTATTGTGTGTATTATTTGAGTGAACTATATTTGATCAATTAGGCAAATACGCTAAGTCTGACGGCAATGGCTGCTTGAAGTATTTCACTAGAACGATCATATAAACTACCTACAATCTGTTGTGAGAATTCTGGAATGCGTGCGGCAAGATGGTTATACCTAGTAGCTTTCAGAATTTCAATAAGTTGAAGAATTGTGTTTTTTGTAATTTACGGTATAGATATTAAGTTTAAGTTTCATAACGTAATATTGTTGACGATATAAATTAAAGTTGAGTAGCTATTTCATTAAACAATGTCTAACAAGAAAACAAAGAGCGAATGACATTTAATAATACTATCGATACGCAATGTGGCCTCGCCATACAACACAATATTACTTCAATACTTTAGATGGAATACAAAAACATCTTTTCTACATATATTTAGTGTGATTATTAGATACTACACAATGTACTTATAGTTTGTTGTCTGTTTCAGGTAAGTCGATTCCCTGACACCAACGACCGGAGTGGCCAATGCAGTTGCAAAACAAGAATCTGCTCAAATTTGCATGTACGTACAAGCCGTTGCATTCCGTATGATAACGAATGCACATGCAGGCCTAGCTAGACGCACCGCGGTCCGGGAGAGGCTAAATATAGCGCGGTTGTTGAACTGCAACTGGGTCGCCGCCACCCCCGACCGTATCTCGGCGCCCGACCACCCTCAAGGACTTCTTGCATACAACTTTGCAGCTCCAAGCTTCAAATATTTTCAGTTTCCAATCAGATACACACCTGGCTGGGAGATTGCGACAGTTATTACGTTTTTAGTTATTAGTATATTACGTCCCAGCTAAAAAAAACAGAAGAAGAACGTTACATGCACAGGCAGCTTATTATTTAGGACCTGCCAGTTAGACCTGCATTTAAACAAAGGGTAGTTGGGAAGAAAGATAACCAACGGATCTCTATACATAAAGTTTGCATTGCATCTTGAACATACTTACGTCAATAGAACGTCGCAATAAATAAAAGATTGTTATTAAACGAGTGTAACCTTGTTAATCAGGACGCTGCACAGCTGACGCGGCCCGCGGACAAACGAACTTGTCACTTCCTTATCCTTAATGGATAAAGCAAAATGGAACAACCGGTCCTTATCTTGTTCTGACAGATTAAAATGGCAGGTCATTATTTTTATTCATTCAAGGATTTATCGGAACCACGTTGTACTTACTGCACATTTATACTCATTTGCGTAATCGGAATGCATATTTATAATGATTAAGAGTTTGAAACTTTTGTTATAGTTCAAATGATAGTTAGGTGAGCACTTAAATGAGGAAAAAGCTTATGTTTTGATTGTGTATTGATATTTGGTGGTGCGGTTTTTGAGGTAGATCGGTTGCATCCTCGACGACCGAGCGACTCGCCACGGGTGTGGCCACGAGCGCGAGCTATCAGTTAGCCACCACGACCTCAATTCATCCGCGGAGTTGAGCAATATAGGTTAGCCCTGGGTTACTATATCACTCCCTCGGGAGACACGCTTAATCCATCGGTTTAAGTTGTCGTAAATGTATAGAGAAAAAAGAGTTTTAATAAGAACTTTGAAATAAGAGGCAAATCTGAGGATTATTTTAAAAAAAATTAGCTTTGTTGTTTCATATCTCTGCAAAATGCAGATTAAGTAACTTTGAAAGATTTGTTCTTATAAAACGTCGGTGTTCAATTTGTACGTTCACTCGATTTATTATTATAGTATTTATAGTGATCTCAAAAGAAACAAAAATCGATATAAGTCAAGCATTTAATAGCCATCAGGTGGTTGTGAACTGAAACAAATAGGTCCGGCTGGCATGTCAGCAACAAGCATCAGTTTCATAAATACAGTTGTAAAGACACGTCATGGCTGGCGTAGCGTGGGTGTTGTTGTTTTCCTCATGGTTATGGCTTGTGTTCGAGTTGCGACCGAGGGAGTATTCTATTGGAAAAGCTGCAATAGAACTTCAGTCGAGTGCGGTTTGGATCGGAGGGCAGGCGCCGTGTTGTAGTTCGAATGCGATCGTTGGAGCAGAATAGGGGCGCGAGCGGCGGGCGGCGGGCGCGCGGGTGTCGCAAGCGGGTGCACGGCCGGCCGTCGGCACCGCGCCGACCCTGACTGACTTATCTTGCGAACGCGCGCTGCGACTCGCGCTGTAAGCAAATTCGCATTCTAATACCAGCGAATTGTACTAATCGTGGATTAGCATTGCATATTTATTTAATGTTTGTCATCGGTGACATTTCATTTGGCAATGCTCTTTGCAAATGACAATGCTAGAGCATAACAACAGGTAGAAACTGAGGTTCAGGTGAATTTAACCCGCTCATCTTGTTTGTTTAAATACCATTCCTTTGTAGCATTTGCTTTGCATACGCAAACATAATTAATACGTGCATTTATGGTATTAAGATCTCATCTAAATAGGTAGGTAAATGCAAGCACAGCGTATTCGTCATTCCTGACATGTTTCAAGCCACTATGTGCATAAATCATAGTCAGTGCAAGACCGTAGAGCCTGCGGCGTAGCACTGGCTCGTAGAGCCTCGTAGCCGCCTCATTAATCTACCCCAACTGTGACGTCACGGCTGAGTACTGCTTGGGTGCTGTGAAATATGCTAAGCTCAATCAGCTTATGAGCTTGCAAAACAGCATTTATACATATTGTGTTCTCTAAAAAAAAACTATGTATTTGCAAACCCTTAATATTATTTGATTCGAAAAAAAAAAACTTATCCGGGTTAAAGTTATTTGATTAGCACTTTTTTTTATGCCAGATTAAGCCGACGATCTACCGAGCGAAACATAAATCAACGATATGATAATTTATAATAATCAGGGTCATTACAACTATCATCTTTAGATTTTATTCATAGATATTGTTGGAAGTCGTTGAGCGTAGGTCAATATAACATAGTGTAGTTAAATTGAAGTACCTTGCTTGAGCCTACAACTACATATTTCACCTTGACGTAACGAGATGCAGGCCATTGGCTGCAGTATGTAGGCACAGTAAGAGGCAGCCTAGGCTGGATCTCGGAGCAGAGGCAGGGAGCGGCCGCGGCCGCGGCGACTCGGACTTTGTAATACATTCGTCCTAGTGAGCGTTCGTTGCCCTGCGACGCCCGAGGTCGCTGCAAAGCGCTGCGAGCGACGCACGAACCTACCCGACTAGCGACGGAAATTACCGATTAACTTATTGGCGCGAAATATGACTTAAACTGTATGATGTTTCATAGATGAATGTTTAACGAATAAGTAAAAATATATAAAAGGAATTAGAAAGTTAATTTATTTATTTATAACTAGTGACCCGCCAGCGGCTTCGCCCGCTGCAAATTTCCGACGTTCCCGGTGGTTTTTGTTTCTTACATACAAACCTTGCCCTGACAATAACGAATACAACCGAAAAGGAATCAGCCAAATCAGTTCAGCCGTTCTCGAGTTTTAGTGAGACTAACGAACAGCAATTCATTTTTATATATATAGATAAGGTGGTAACTAAACACTGTAGTCAATATTAAATATTATACAACAATTATATAGAAATTTTCGCGGATTTCACGGTACAATTTAAATTGAGTCTGCCGAGGAGGGTAAAGGGTTTATCAGCCTATATAATGTATGTTTGTTCCATTGTGGCGCTCTACAAACTAAACGCATGGACCGATTTTGATGATTGCAATGGATTTGTCTTAATCTTGTGAGTGTCACTAACGATATGACAGTAATTAAAATTCGATATGGCGGCAGCTAGACGCCATATTGTAAAAAAGGAAAATAAATATGCGTTTTGTTGTTACTATTTAAAGCTTGCTTTTTGTTGTTATTAAACCTTTGGTCGTCAGTAACTTGTTTGTAAACATTGACTGAAAGGTAAACCATGCAACATTTCAATATAGAATATTATTTTTGAGTACATACAAAGCCAAGGTCGATTTTACCTAGGTTGATTTATCTATTTCCAGATGAATATTAGCTGTATCCTTTCCTTTTAAATAGCGGGAAAAAGAAAGCGATAACTTGATCTGAGGTTTTTTCTTCTCCTGAGGATTTAATAAATCGGGCCTTAAGAATTAACGCATTTCAAAGTGTTCTTAACAAAACTTTTATATTTACCGTATGTTTATTGTAACTATACAAAAAAAAACAAACTGGAGCTCTACCGCTTTTTACATGGTATCGCATTATGTTCGTTACTATGTATAGGTACTTATTTACTTGCCAGTAATGGCGGCCGAGTTAAAAACAATATGATAACATGTCAAAAAGGATATGGTTATACCGAGTACAATATCGCGTGTTGCGCTCGCATTAGAGATACGAGCAAATGTAACTTCACACAACTTTTTTGCACGACTGTGTTTGTAGTTTTCTATTCCGAAAGCAAAAGTTGATTATATAACTTGCGGATCGTGACACTTTAACCCAGTGTGGGTCCGGGCCCGCCGGTGCGAAGCACCAGTTTCGCGCTCATGAGTATGGGGACAGCGCCACACCACTTTCACTCTCGGCAATAACAAGTGTTACGCAAGCTGTCAGCTTTCTACTATCTCCGAGGCCGCGGGCGCATCGCGCTAGACGAGCTCCCAGCTCCAGACCGTAAATAGGCATCCGAGATGCTGCAACAGCGCCGAGACCGCAAGACGCATCCATGGGCCTAATGACAAATTGGACAGAAATGAAAGTGAGTGTTTCGTTTCGTCCATAGTGGGTCAGCGGAGTAGGGCACGGGGGTCGTCGCCCGCGCAGCCTCGCCAGGTGAAAGTGCCCCCCCTGCCCCGCGAGCTCCTCCAATGGCGGTAAGGCGCGCCGCCAACTTGCCTGCGCACGCGCCTGCTTTTTGCAACTTGGCCATGGAACCTATTACGATAACTGCGAAACAACGCTCCAGCAGCAAATGTAAATGCATGGCCTTTATTTGTACTCGATCGTATGACATACCTACCAGCGCGACGTCGATTTGTAAAATCTAAGCTAAAACGCAATTAGCAGATCAAACATGCTACCTCTCGACGCTGAGGCAGCTTTTTGTGACTCGGTCATTATCAATATTATTGTACCTACTCGTACTTTCAGCAAATATGTATTTGTCATCGTTTGATTAGCGTTACCTACTATTCTAATTTTAACGATAATTATTTGAAGACGTCCTCGTTGGGGTATCGTGTATTATATAATCTCTAGTGTCAGGTTTTCATTTGACTATGGCCATTTGGTTGGATTTATTTTTTTACCACAATATTTTTATTTCAGAAAAAAAGTAATCAAAATAGATCATCACCAAAATTACTTATTATCTTTATTTTTTGCGTTTTAAATCAGCTGAGAATCGAATTCTGCCCATTACCGAATATCTTGTACCTACAGCATCAAAGTATTTGCATTAGAGTGGGACATGCGCAAGTGCTGACGGAGCCGATCCCGAAACCAGTTGTCCACATGCGTTCGCGTTTAACGAAGCCCCCTTCTTCTCGGAACTGACATCATCGCAGCGATACGGTTTAGCAGAAGTAGTGACGAGTTATATTGTTCGAAATAGAATAGTTAGCGATACGCGAAAGCTTACGCAACCTGACGGTAGTAACTCGCTATTGAACGGCCCTCGGCTTACGTAAATGTAGCACTTACCCACATAATAAGTTTAACTCTTCTCGTTACATAACATAAGGATAAGTAAGAACGTTTTTGTTGACATTAATTCTCTGTCGCAAACTATGACGCAAGTCTTCTGCTGTCCTAATTTTTCGAATTAACTGCCGTTGACTGACGTTTTGCGCACCGTGGAGAGTTTAACACAATACTTATCTGTAGCCTAAACATTTTGATATATTCAGTTGAACCCATCTCAATCACCGTTAATCAGGCAAACACTATCGTAGCCCATAGGGTGCAAGTTACAAACTATTTATTTATTAATTCCGGATACATTTTAAGTCTGTATTGTTCAACAGAAAACTGTATAGGTACTTCTTTTTGAACGATGTTCTTATGTGTTGTCTCACTTTAAATTAGTGTCAAATAATTTACTACAAATTGCAAGAAAATAAAAACTGTTGGTCGCAAATAAGGATTCAACATGGTAACAGCATTAACAATATTTTCATGTGGCAACCAGCAATTAGGTTGCCGAGTTTGGGTTAAAATAATATTATATCCAATATGTACCTATCGTCCCAATAGATTTTCTTCATTACTTTTGGTCAAACTGAATTTATGAAAAGCTGACGAGGGTGATTTTAATAAAATCTGTTTTTTTTTGTAATAATTTTAGGAAATACTTAGGAATGGTAAAGTATTCGCTGATACTCAAATACCTACCATTATTTAATATAAAATGTTATATATTTACTTAATAACAATCAGTCAGGAACGCTCCCTAGCAGCAAGTTGTCCAATATTATCCTTGCTGCAATGAGGTCACGAAGTCAGATGAACATTGTTATTCAGATGTGTGAGGTTTAATGAAGTGATCCGAGCGGGTGGTTACGGTTGCGCCACCAGCAACAAAGAAAGCGGTCGCGCGCCGGCCTTGTGGAGTTCACCGACCGACTTTTGCAGGTCGCAAGGTTTCGCCAATCGGGGTTCTCGCGGCTCCAGGATATTGCCAATTCAGCGCGATCAAGGCTGCTGCTCGGCGGCGGCGAATCAGCCTCTTACTTTTCAGCACGACCATATGAATATTCTGTTACCGCTGTCGCAGATAAGAGATGAACCCGCCGTAACCGCGCGACTCCCCGCTATTCTACAAGTGCTTCGTGAAAAGTTCATCATGTTATTGTAATAAAATAGTCCTACCTAAAATTTTCTATCGCGTGACAGAATTAAGATTAAAGGCGGGCTTGAATTTGTTTTGAAATTATACAGGTGTTGGGGTGGAATGAGGAAGTTGGCATGACGCCGCTTTTTAAAAGGCATATTAAAATAGAATTGAACAGAATTCTACTTACATACTGGGTGAGCTAACTAAATTGACAGTTGAGAGAAAGGGAAATATGTTTATTTTGTGGTGTAAGTTGTAACGAACCTACTTGTATTGGAACTATGACTTATAGAAACCACAGGTGAAAAAAACTGGGTACTATTTATCTGTACAGTCAGCCTCATAAGTAGCTGCACACTTTTGTACCTTGTCGCTCTAACGCCTTTCACAGATTAGTGCAGCAGTTCAAACATGACGTTAATGTGACAAAGTATTAAAGTGTGCAGCTACTTATGAGGCTGACTGTACCTATGAAAGATTTTGGATGAAACTGTTCGTTATTCTAAAATTTTCGAAGTGGTTCCTTATATTAAAAAATAAATCCCTGTCTTGTAATTTTGGATTCCTTACCATCATGCATAAAATGCTACACGGACTTAATTAAAATTTAGAATGAAGGTACCTACTTAGTTCATGTCCTGATTATACAGAGGATACTTTGTATCCGGACTATTTGATTATTAAATTACGTTACGCGACCGAAGTGGCAGCAAAAATTGTTAATAAAAAACTTCGTAAGGATGTTTAGATATTTGTTCTTTAAATTCATACTAATATTAAAAATGTGACAGTTGCTCTGTCTGCCTGTTTTTTTGCTGTGAGTTCATGGCTAAACCGCGAAACCGATATAAATTAAACTCTGTATACATCCAACTCCAGGATATGAAAAAGAATACTTTTCATCACAGTATGATCACACTATGAAACAGAAAAAAACGAGTTATAGGCGGGCGGAGTTGCGGGCTAAAGCTTGTACGTATGTATGTTTAAAGTTGCCATTTCAGAGCATATACCAATTAACATGTAAGATTGGGTTGCGGAGGCGCCCTCGTTACGTTTTGACACACACTCACCTACATAGACGTGCGCTCGAAACCTACATCCTAGCTGACATTGTTTTGGGGTCTTATCTGAAAATATTCAATTTCTAGAAATGGTGTTAAACTTGACGTAATTTGGGTCGTACCTACCAATTATTATCCTACGTAAAAGATTAACCTCACCTGCTGAAGAATCAATAAATATGAATGCGAAAAGCTAATAAATGTGGCTATTTAGAATTTGCACGTCTAGACGCGATCTCTCAGTGTCGTGCATTAGATTATCATTCACGATATTAAGTATTTTAAATTAAATTAAATATTTTTTATCAGGCATACTAATTTGTTCCGTACAAGAAGAAAGTGTTTATAAACTATGAAGAATTAAAATACTGATGCTTATCTTAAGACTCTGTGAATTTTGGACTATGTAGATAATTGTGAACGCGGCCGTGGTCTCGCGGCGCGTTTCTTACTTTTTGTATAGATGGCGTTACTGGTATTTGTTAAATAGATGATGAGTATTAATAACGTAACTAAAAATTCTACCTTCAATAGGAAATTGCCAATATACAAAGATAATGAGAATATCAAATAGGATTATAAGTATGTATGTGTTTAAACTCTTTATTGCACATAAAAAATTACAAAACATTTTGCATCACTATAGATAATGTACATAGGGAAACTTATCCCATAAGAGATCTCTTCCAGTTAACCTTAGAGTAGAATTAGCAAGGAAAATGCAAGAGAATAGGCACATTTTTCAAATAATAGAATAAAAGTACATACATCCGAAAAAAAGATATATTAAAAAGTTATAATATCTGCTTTAATAAAATACATACATAGGTAATAAAATATACTAAGATATACTACCACATACGTAAACAGCAATTAAAACCAAACAAGCAAACTGCAAATAAGTATTTCGGTTCTCAAGTTGTAGGTTTTCAATTATTTAAATCACCTTTTTTATTATCATTAGTAGCTGTTGAAGAGCAGCTTAGACTCGCGAATATTCTCCTTCGAACTTTACCTTTTCCCTCGGTTAAAATAGTTGAAAGCAGAGTCAAGGAAAATTCTAATTAACGTTTTAGACAAGTAAATTGTTATCATTTTGTCATAGACCGTGTAGTGTATACCATTTTTCGTGTTAAGCAAGCCTATCGTCTAACATTAGAATCCATCATTGTTATCAATCACCGAGTTTATTCGAATGAGGTTTAGATAAGCCAAGCGAGTCCCGTTAGCCGAGACAAAAGCGAACTAGTTCACTTTTACAAGTCATTTCCTGTGACATACAATCGACTGATGCATATGCAAGAGTATTGTGATCGTTGCCCGGAAGAAAATAGTTCATTTACATTGAATACGGACCTCGGGTGACCCGCATACGGGAACATTCCTATTGGGAAACACCGCGTTTATACAAATTTGGTGTAAAACGTCAACGGTATACCGATGTCACGCGTTCCGTCACACGGCCCACTAGTTCACTGAAAACTCAGTGCAGTTAGAATTGTTAGGCGCTCGATAACCGTTACACTATGCAATAACGAACGTCCTTAAGCTACTGAGAGCGTATCCTGTTAAAGCGAGATGAATGCAAGCCATTAGTCCTTCATTTCCCTAGCGCTTTGTCACGCGAGAGGGCCCGAGGCCTGACCCAGATTATTCTGATGCATTATTATTATGGTTTGGACAGTCACTCGAAACATTAGCCTAAGTAGAATACTAGTCCTTAGCTCGATGAGTTTTAACGAAATCCGTGTAGGTACCCTCGTTGCCTTAATTGTTTTGCCTATTGCTTAGTGCTGTTGACCTCCACTTATCAATGTTTACGACATAGTTAAATTTAATGTCATAACAAGCAACCTGACACATGAAATGGATGCTATTTGTGATTGTTTTGATGGCGGAGTCGAAAAAAGTTATAGGCTCCTAAGGTTGAAATGAAAAAAGTACTAAGGGATATACTTCATTTTGATATTAAATCATGTTATTTAAAAATCATCGTAGGTAAAATATAGTATAATAAGCCTGCTTGAATTTCTGGACAGTTACTGAAAAACGTAAAACCGAAAGCTATTTAAATAACAGCTGTACAGTACTTTATTGGTGATCACGTCAACGGCTCGGTTTCATCGTTAGTTTTTTCTAATAGTGTGCTCTAGTATTGCTCATAAAGAGCTCTCATTCAATTGTCTACACATTAAAATAGAATGGACATAATCTCTCGCAGAAAGTGGAGCAACGAGATGAGTTTAGAGGCATCAGTCACAAGTGATCACAATGCAATTAGAAAGCGAATTGCACAAGTGATGCTCGCCCAGAAGAAAGCGCGTCCGACTCAGGAAAGTTGTATCAAGAGGTGGAGGGGACCTGCGCGCGCGCAACCGAAGTAGTACACTTTCGATCTTAACTCGCATCGGTGAGAGTTGCGCGAAAATGAAAGTGGTGGGCCATTATGGTTCACTTTCGAACGAGGGTTCAAGAACCCCGCCAGCCCTGTTCTAAGCCTGTTTAGTTTTAATTATGTATCTATCAGACGACTTCATACATAAGAGTCTTGACAACGTTGTGTGAACACCGGTTGTGTATAGGTACGTATGTTTGTAGTAAAGTGAAGGCGAAAGTGTGTGTCGACGGAACAAGAATCGACAACGCTTGATATTTGTTAGTTGTTTGAGGGATTGTCGACAACAATAGGGACGAGGTCTTATCGGTACAGTTTCAAAATGTTGATTTTATTAGTGTGCCGTTATTCCGCGCTTGAATCCTCGCCTGCGGAGTTATCGCCGGCTGTAAAGCTGCCGCGGAGGCGCGGAGCAAACGCGGCGTGTCGGCAGAGGTTTCCCAAGGGCGTTACCATCGTTATTTAGGTTAAGAGCCGAATTTTACGCCACAGATACGCGAAGTCGTGTGATGCAGTTTATGTTGATTTAGATAACGTGCTGATAATACTTGCCATAAGTCAAAATGATTGAAAACTCTACAGATTACTCAGTTATTTCATCAATAACAACAAATAGAAAGGGAGGTACGAGTACAATTTGCCAAACCCGAGAGCACGGCGTAACTGGATCCAACAGTAAAATAAAAGATTAAACGTTTTCAAAATAGAACTGAGGGGTTATTATGATATAGCAATGCAGTTCATTTAACGGCGAACGTAAAGGACAGAGCTTAGTTATATAGCTCTGTCCTTTCTCGCAACGTAAACTAAACTGCGTTGCTATGTCTTAATAACCCCTCTGACTGAAAGTAAACAGTTGTTTGTCGTCAGGTTCAAAAAAAATATTAGATAGATTTGAGACAAATAAATGTAAAATGAAATTTTGTATTGTACTTACATTTAATAATTTACTACATTCGTATCGTATGCCATAAACTGTATCGCTTTAAAATGGTGACAAGGAATACTCATAAAACGTAGCTATGATTGATAATGCACAATACACTCACGGGCTTCTTAGGTTCGGCCAATTATTAATGAAGGTAGATAGGATTGCAACAGCGGCAGGTATGGGTATGGCGATACATTTGGGAGGCAGGCCGGTTCAGCGGCGAATGTGGGGCAAGGATGGCGGGGTCGACGACCCGCGCTGACGTCAGCGCGACCCGCTCCAGCGTAACCCGAACTCTAACCTGAAGTCAATATTATATACTCGTATAAGTATTAACATACTCAATGCCCGATCTAGGATCTCAACAGAAAGTACGCCCACAAGATATTTTTGACGATTCCAATGTTATTTCTTGTACTTTGATATAACATGTGACTTACTTTGTAAAAGAAATGTCATTCATTTATTCATTCATTCACATCCATCCATCATTTAAAGGATGAGCTCTGGAAAATTCTGCTTTTAGTTTTGTACGAAGACGTTTGATTGTCAAATACATCTGCAGGTTGAACGAAATTGGGGCGTTGCAATTCGATAACTGATTATTTTATCGTTATTTAGTGTGTCACCCGGTTTTCTATCAGGAAAAAAGAAACAAAAAATTCACGAAAAATGTGTTTTTTGTCTTATGTTTCATGTAATCTCGATTCGTTTCGTTCGCTTATTTTCGGGTTAATGATACACAAGATGATAGCGAGATCTCAGCTCAAATTATAGCGCCCTGCTGTATTTTAAATATTGCCCTTGGTAAATTTTGAAACCAATGCATGACAAGATACCAACCGGGCCATTTGCAAAGTCAAAAGATGGCGGATGTGTAATTTGTTTTAGTTTTTATTTTTGTGTATTTAGGTGTTCAAAGTTCTTTTTGTTAGTGATTTGTACTTTTAATGCCTTTGTGTTGCACAGTGATAGACGACTTGGACTTATTTCGTGTCCTGGCATCTTACTTCTCGTTTCAAGTCGACTCGCAGTGGTACAGAGGTTAAAACTATCTTGGCCTCTGTCCTACATATCACCGTACAACGTTCCCACCAATCTTCCTAGAGAAGATTAGATTGTGTTTTATTACTATATTTATTTATACTTATATATACTTGACACTGGCGAAATCACTTCATAGTGGAAACGCCGTATTCCCGCGGTAGTATTTAGCTGTTCAAGTCGCCGCGGGGAAAATAGGCATATATAGGCATATATATATATATATATATATATATATATATACCAACTTACTGTCAATTACCAAATAACACCCTTAATACATCCATCCAATAAATAAATGGTTAAAAAAAGTTAAGTATATTTTAACAATAAAAATTAAAATATTTTAAGACAAAATGTTACGAGATATAACAAATGGAAATTCGGCAAATGAAGTTTTGTAAAACAAAATTATCACAGGGAAGCTTTTACCTGAAATAAGGGATCGATCCCAGCTAACCTACAGAGTGATTTAGAGGTTTAGGTACATGTTCACGAACAAAGGCCGACCTGGAGTAAGATTACACGCGGGTGACATAATGTTGTCTCAATACACTGGAGCGACAATAGCAATGACTGGTCTTCGCTTTCAAGGCTACTATAAATAATCTTACTAACTAGGTCATAAGTTCCGTTTGGCTCAGTCCTTTAGGTATAGAAGTTAGATGACGAACTTTTCAAACAAGTTGATAGGTGGCGCCGCGCGCCGGAGTTCTCATGTTTGGCGTGTTCACGCTCATGTCATGTGCAATGCAACGAGCTTGTAACTTTGCCAGTACATAATTAACATGACGTAGAGACTCAGTAGATTGACAGCAGCTGATAATAATCTGCTGATGACGTTTTGATTGATGGATACATAGAGATTTGGTCTTTGGAAAAACAAGATGAGCTTGCTTTTTGCAAGTAATATACAAATGTTTTAGAAGCCGGTCGATTTTTATTTTTAATCTTAGACCATACTAAAATATTTAGCTTAAATAAGTTGAACTTAGAAGAAAAATTCAACAACAACAAAGAACTTACCTGTACAGAACTGGCGGCTCCTAACTTAATGCATAACCGATTAATTACTATTGCTAATTCTGGCGAACGTTACGATTCTCTCGTCTCGTAAAATAGCCAAATTTATCGCCTGCCTACGTACAGTCACTCCCGGCGTATCGTCGCCTTGGCCTAAAAACTCGCTTCGACCGATTCGCCAATTCTAGATTTAGGTTTTCAGTTCAGTGGGTTGTGCTGGACTCCGCCGAGAGCGACTCCGCCGACGGCGGTTATTGTTGAGACGGGATCAACTTGGATCTATTACGTAGAACTTATCACTCTTATCAGAGACTGGTATTGATTGGCCTGGAGTTTTCTACGCCAGAAAATTGTTTAAGATAAATATTCAAAAAAACAGGCATCCTTTTATTCACTTTATCAACTTTCAATTATAGTTATAATTTCTGCATTATTTATTACCTGCTGTGATGAAGCGTCGTAATATAGTTTTAAATCTACGATCTTGCATGCTTCGGTATTATAATTTAATTAATTTAGAAATCATAATATAAGTGATAACGATAATAAACATACGCTGCAGTTGCTACGAGCTACGACGTAGCACTTGTACGGCGTGCCGCCGGGCTCTACCCTTGGAAAACTGACACTAGCTACCTGCCATAAAGTTTTTCCACCATTAACTTTTACTCGTAGCATTTACGCAATCAAAGTGCAATAACAAAATTAATAAAGTGCAGATAAATAAAATACAAATCGGGATAAACTTTGCGAATTCGACAGCTGGATGTTTGTCTAAAAACCTAACCCGATATAGATTTCTAAATTGTAATGTATCCCAACTATCATTCCGCGAAATTACATTATATTTGTTTGTAATAATCTAATAAATATCTTTTATCTCTTTTTAAAATCTTTAATACATTTAATTTTTTCATTACAAGTGCATTTCATGGAATAGATATAATTTTATATTAAAGCTTGGTAATGTCAAATAAGTATATCTATATAGATGTTTAAAAAACTACCAGCTTTACACAACTAACCTATCCATCACAAGACCCCTGCTGCGATATAACTCCGTCTGAGACACTTTTGGCCGGTGTTGGATATCGTAAATAATTATGAATACCTCATATACCTAGAATGAAAATAATGGTGCTTAGCCGTGATCACGTAATTATTATCTAAAGTGACTAAATTATACTTTACGGATTCTGGAGTCACAGGCAAAGCTCGGCGAAAAAGTTGGCTTTTAGTTAAAAATATAAAAATACCTTATTTAGTGATCAGTTGTAATGTTAGTAGGTGATCTCTTTTCATAGATAAGTTTATAAAAAAAGTTTGTATTGAGTTTGTATACCTTTGATTATAATTTTGCTGTTATGTTATGTGAATTCTTTATTCGGTAAACCGCCGACATGGCGACCCCTTATTTCAGACCTGACATTTATAATATTTATCACGCACCGCTTTTTTTGTCAGGGTTTAAAAAGGCGGCAACGAATAATGTAATAGATAACCTAAAAAGGACCCACTGAACTCACTTGCTTAATATTCTGCCCATATGCATAGTATAATTAATTAATAGATGCGGCTCGTCTTTCTGAGTTTGGAAATCTACAAATAAAGATCAATATCAACATAAAGTTCTAACTTAGGACGCCTTAAGAGTATTGTAGTATCTCAATAGGAAGGTCTGCAATATAATTATAGAAAATTCCTGAAAGTTAGTATCAAACCTTAGTGGTAGGTTCAGGTGCGAGGGTGGCTGGGGGCGCTGGGGCGGACGGGTAGCGCGCGGCGGGCGCGCGGCATTCGCGCGACTCGCCGCCGCCGGCCGCACGCGTCGCGCCCATGCGCCTGCCCGCCATGACCGTCACCGACGCGCCGCCCGCCAACGACGCCGATGTGCTGCTCGGCAGGGTCCTGGCAGGTGAGCTCAGCTGTGCAATAAATATCTCATGCTTACCCACTTCAGGTTACTGTCACCACAACTTATAGTTACCCCCCCTTGTCACGTCCCGTTGATAAGTGATTACCCATTGTTTTTATTTTAGTTACGTCACTGATTATATTTTGATGCAGTGTTGATAATTATTATTTAAAAAGTTGATATGCTTAGAATTTATTTTTTACACAAATGAAGCACGTGGTTGGATTCCAGCTGTCAAGTATTCGCGCCTTTTTTATTTGAGTGGTAGATAATAACGACTTTTTAGGTCTATTGTAATGATGTTGGTTTAACATTTACGTGTATTAGTGTTTTCTATTTAAAACTCGAGGCTCTAAATATTCGAGGTTAAAAATCAAAAATCTCCCTTTATGAAAACCACTTAATAAAATAATATCTAAAACATTAACTATTGTGGTTACATATTACAGAAAACCGATGAAAAAATAATATTTTTCGGTAATAATTATATAGGCGAATCGAAAAATAGATTATCTGGTAGGGATAAATGTCCTTTTCACTTTCCTGCAAGTCGAGGCGGGCGCGGTGCGGGCGCGCGGGGCGGGCGCAGATCTAGGTCAAGCGGAGTTCGTTGCCCTCGGCCTTCCCGGCTATAAGCAGCGCGGGCCGAGCGCCGAACACCGATCTGCCTAGACCCCAAGTCTTAATAAAAGCTATTTACTTAACATATTTTTTGCAATCCAGAGTCTTTAGTAGATTAGGACACGCTAAAACCATTAGTGTAAAGAGTAGTTATTACATTTTCTTAGATCTTATCCGATGTCTAATTATAATTCCTTACATTTTTTTAAGTAATGAGAATTTAGAGCTGATCTAAATTAGTAGAACGTAACATACGCAAGAACTGTTTAGTCATTTGGAGATGGGAGTCTAGTTTACATAATGGTAGGCGCATCGCTCACTCGACGGCGGCCGCTCGCTCGGCGAACGTTGCTCGCTCGGCGACCCGCCGCTCGTCGTTCGGCCACTCGCCGCTCGTCTCCCGCTGCGCGCCGCTCGGCGCTCGCTCGCGGCGCGTTTCGCAAGTAGAGCCCATCGCTGAATGCCATTTTATTTTGGAGGCCGCGCGCGCACCGAGGGCCCGCGGTCAACGGCCCCGCGCGCTATCTAGGTCGCCTCAGAATAACCTAGCGCCGATACTCTAATAATAATCCACACGGAGCCTTGGAACATACGCCCGTCCTACTCTCGCTCACGACACCTGCCTACATGTGAACAGCGCTACTCCTTTCGCAATACTTAACGTGTGTATTTACTACTCACACGCACACCACCAAAGCCTAGTAACTGTCTCTTTTCCTCTTAGCTGAATTCGCAATAAGACTGAGCGGGTCCCTGAGAAGTTTCGAGAGTTCACTTCGTAGACCGTAGAATTCATACTAATAATAGGTGTCCGTTTACATAACACCTGACTTACATTCTGACTGTTGCTTTGACATTTGGACCAAAAAATAGTTGGTTCGGTGCCAGTTAGTTGCAATTCAGATCCTTTGTTTAAAATTGCAAAAATATTTTATCAAATTTTAGCTATACTGAGATATACGTTGTTAATGGAAATAACTACAATGCGCGAATAATGTATTCAATGAGTGAACTACCTTTCACACTCCGTCCTCGTAGAAGTCGTGTATTGCTGTTCCCTGGGAAATCAGTCCAATTTGTGGGGTAAAAAATAACCTATGTGCTATCCAGACTATATTAGTTCTATTTCAGTGCCAAATTTTATCCACATCCGTCCACCCATTCTGGCGTGATTGAGTTACAAACATCCAAACTTTCGCATGATAATATTAGTAAGATTTGATTGTACAGTCGAGTTCATAAATACGTATACCTACACTTTAGTACCTTGTCTATTTAATACATATATGTTTAAACTGCCATAGGTACATGAATTGCCACAGCGATTAAATTAACGTGTACACATATTTATGAACTCGACTGTACCGAAGCTCTATTGTACTCCATAAAACCATCTTCCTTTTTACACGAATTCGTATTGTCAACATTATGATAGCTCTTATCTAGAGTAATGGCGGTCAAGTCAAAAAAAACGATAACACGTCGAAAGGAATACAGGTATAGTCAACCAATTTGAATCCTAGGCCACTATGGAACTATTTCAAAGTGAGGTAATGATTCAAATCGTAACAATCTTCAAACAACTGAATTTAAACGTCAGTTTGACATAGTCCTATAGTGGCCTATGAATCAAATTGGTTGACAGTACCAACTCCTACCGAGTAGAATATAAGAGAGCCCCTGGTAGAAACTCCACCCACTGATAACGAACGACTGGCGTACGATAATGAGACGTTGAGTCGGTATCTGCTTACGATAGTACTTCACACTTTCACGTATCAATAATGAGCAGGCGTAGAGCTTCTACGATAATGGAGAGCTTTTTAAATATGTATATTTAAAAAATACCTTAAATAACCTAACCTACAATAGTGTGCTTTTAACGGTCACTAAAAAAACCTATATTTCATTCGTTATATATAATAACTAAATTCATCTCGCATATCTGAGAGGGCACATTTGAGTCGTTCTTTATGAATCTGTGACGCGCGCGCGCGGGGCGGCGCGGGGCGGTGCAGGGCGGCGCGGGCGGCGGCGGTATTGCGATCAAGGCCCCGCGTTCGTTCACCTCCGCAAATGGGTCACGCTTACCGACCCGGCCCTCGCCCCAGAACCGATAAGTAATTCTTTTAACCACTAAATCCGTACCTGTGACGTCAAACTATTATAGTATTAATATACATATTGTATTCAGTAAGTACTGACAACAATGCAGATGCATTTTCTTGCAATTGATCTATCTACGCGGCAATATCGAAAGTTTAACTCGAGGTTGAAGCATGGCCGGTCTTCTCTTTAGGTGACCAAGGCTATTCAAAATTAACCTTCATAATTAATTATGTAGATAGCTAAGTATTTGGAATTCGAAAAAAAAAGGTTATAACGGTTATTACGTTTACTCTTCAGCGCAACTTGTCATTGCACATTCAAAGCCAAATTCGGCTGTGTAAGTCATATGAACACATTACCCGGATTAGACCAAATTCAGGATTGGCCGTCACCGGACACGGTGGAGAGCACGATGGTGGCGATGACTACGAGTACGATTACGCAACCAAAAGGTTGAGAAGGTGCGAAAATAAGTTGCATCGATACTAAAAGATGCAGCTTTTAGGGCGTCGTTTGTTGTAAAATGTATGTTTTATTTCTAACGCGATTAATTAAATTAAGTGCGTAATTTGAATCCCGAGTGGAGAGGCATTGAGAAGAGAAGACCAGAGAGCGGCGCGGCGCGCGGGTGGGGGGAGGTCGAGGTAGAGGCAGCGGGTCGACGCCCGCGCCGCCCTGACCCCAATTTGATCCGCTTTAGCGTCATGCCGCGGACCTCGCGTCCAGGCTCGGTGGAAAATACCCATTGCAATAACGTTTCAACACAACTACATAATGAAAGATTTTACTGAATATTGCAAGCGCGTTACAGAAACATACATACATTTTATATCGCGCTGAATATGACGACGGATTGCAATCACGGGTAAAAGCACTATAGAGTATAGGTACATATCATACATACGTCGCTATTCTTGGTGCTATGAGCTCATTGTAAAGTCGATCTATAATTTAATTTCAATAAAATAGAATAACAAATACGAAAATAGCAACTTATTTCGAGAAAAGCATCGCGTGTCGGTAGGTGTCGTACGGTTTCCTCGTAACCCGCTGACCGCCCGCGCCGCGCTCCACTAGACTGTCTTCTTTACCTCATTTTTTTCGTTGGTCCATTTTCCTTACTTTTGACGACGTCGACCTGCTGCTCACCGAGTTCTTCGCTCTCTTCCGTTACTGATTTTTAAACACTTAATAACGTTTGTAGGTCAAACGTTTGAGCCAGTTTGCCAAATCGGGTTAAGCTTTAATGGGAGCACCTTATAAATTGAGTGGCGGCGAGGAGTGATATAAATTGCATACTCAGCTGTTGGTTTGTAACTTTACATTTAATTGCAATTAATGTTTCAAAACCACTGCAAGCATCGCGAGGGTTGTAAAGGGTTTTAGTAATGAGGTAGTAAAAACTACGTTAAAGCGAGTTTAATGATAATGAATAAGCTGTAATACATATGTAGTATGTAAATAAACGAGAGCGGTAACCGCTCGTTCATTGTTAGCAGCTGTTATGTAACGTTATCGCGACGCACGTGCGCCATCGATCAACGGTAAACAATACTACACCCAGGGCTCAGTCGTCCCACCACATCATATCACGCCGAACTGGTTGTCCAACTAAGAGTTGCTTTATGCCATTTTCAGTAACTATTACTGTTATCTACATGTGATTGAATAGTATTTGTAGGAAAAATATAGATTAAATATTAAAACCCACGACCAATAATTTAACTAAATATACAAGACACATCAATTAAAGAATGACTAAGTAGTTCAATATAAATAACTGGTTTAAAGTGTAATTAAATAGCTTTTAGCTTGACGTCAATATTTCATTTGGATTAAACAAAGGAACACCTCATTCGTGTCGTTCGCTGTGGTCACGGAAACGATATGACCGATTAGGAATCTTTGAGGTTTATTCAGTTAAATTACACGTCATTAAACCTCGAATAGTAATATTGCGTGATAATATTGTATGAGTAGAAAAAAATACACAGATTTTTCAGTTTGTAACAACTTATATTAGGCGTACCTATGAGCTGCGCGTTTTTTTTAAATGAAGATTTATAGGAATTAATTCTCGGAATACAGGTGAATCAGACTTTGAACGGTGATTCATGAAACTACGAAAGTAGGCTAGAAGGACAGTTCTAAACTTTTCTAATGCTGACTCAATGCAGTTTCAATCTCAAAAACCGGGCAAAAGCATGTCGGACCATGCTCAGTGTAGGGTTCCGTTCCGAAACCGTTACTACAAACAAATAAGACCTCGCAACAAACTTAACTATGCCGTTGGAAAACTGTTATCCCCATACATCGACATAGGTCGCGGTCCGTTTACCAACACCGCAAATAAGTTTTCGGTAGGTATACCGATTTAAACCGTTTGTAACTCAAGAACCAATGAAGTCTATTCGTGATAGCAATCCTATTAAATTCATTATATTTGCTTTCATTTAAGATGTACTTCAGATTTTTAACAAAAATAAGCGCTTTAAAGCTTACTATTTCATAAAATGACTATCCAATGACACCCCACACTACGGCGTAGACAAGAAAAAAAAACCATCCCCACTTACGAAACTATAAGGGTTCCTAGTTTGACTACGGAACCCTAAAATGATTAGTGTTTAAAATAAGAGTACCATTGACTTACCAACACACAGCACTCATGTTACAAGCCAATCAACGAAACACATTTACACGGGCTTATTGTCTTTCGTACAAGATCCCAATAAAGAACAATAGATCGAAACGCAATAACAAAAATCCAATTTCATGCTCTGACGCTGGCAAAACTGGGCCGCACTTTTGACAGCATACATTTTATTGTAAGGGACCAGGGACTTGAGTTGATGATTGCGAGTCAGCGAGTGACCTAGATGTAGGCTGTACGGGAGCGCGGCCTGCGTGCTCCAAATAGCCCGGAGTAGGTTAGGGAGCGAGGTGAACGAACCCAGCCCCTTGCAACCCCCGCCGAATTACTGAAATCTGAAATTTAACTCGGTTAACAAGTCTTTGTTCTCTTACGTAACTGTTGTATTGGACGCAGCCAAATCACCTATTTGTTTAATTACTGCCTGCGGGTATTATCTTCAGTTCAAGTATTATAAAGGAAATACAATTTTGCTATGTTGTTTATATAATATGGATACAATGTAACTGTAACCTCCTTAACAAAGTGAAATTGAATGTATTATCCAAAAAATGAATGAAAGAATTTTGAATGAATTTGAATGTATTATTATCTGGCTTTACACAAAGTCTGAAATAAATTATTGATTAAGAGCAGATGTATATTGTCTCCAGACACCCCTTTACACTTTCAACCCCATATCGGTTTAACGCTTCCACAGTATCTCGCATTGTATCCCGGTACAGTCAACCAATTTGAATCATTACGTCACTTTGAAATAGTTCCATAGTGGCCTTTGTTTCAAATTGGATGACTGTACATAAAATTACCTTAAGCTTCAACATCAACCACGATTTTTCTATTAACGTCATAATTAATATTTAATAAAAAAAAACATTAATTATTAACACAACGACATTGTTTTACTACAGAATAAAATAACGAAATACCAAAGAAAAATTTGAAGCCCACTAGCGCCACCTAGTGCCGAGTAGCTGTCGACACAAACGACCGGCAGGTGTCGCTGGCTATCGGTTATCAGCGTTATGTTGTTGTTATTGGTTCACTTAATAATGGCTTTTAAATGTGTAAACATTACGTGATGTGTACATTAGATACTTAAGTCTAAGCTCTAAACAAGCCTAGTGTATTATAGTGTAACTCATTGGGACGTATCTTGTCTGGGTCAATTTGTATAAAGTGGTATCCATGTGTAAAATTTTAATGTCAAACGTTTAAATATATTGAATACTTTAGTGTAAAAATAATTAAACGATTCAAAGTTTGGGCTATATGTTTTTTTCCCTTAGAATACTCTTCCCGGAAGGAAAAATAGGCATCCCAGGCACATTATACATTACAGTACTTCGTGGTATGCTAACCTCAGTACTTATATAACCAATTTGCCTAATGCGACTTAAAGTCGTGAAAAATTGACCACTACGAATGGCAGGTTACTTGCCTGTTTGTTTGCTAGTGCTACATATCTAATGACTTGTGATCCTGAAAGGTTATTTTGCCGGCCATATTATTAGTTACTACGTCACTATTGTTTTTTTGTTAATGATGTAATAATAGTTCCAATACTAGTAAAGTAATAATTAATGTATTTACCTTACATTACGTATTACCAAAATCATGAAATTAAAATGGCGAACGATGTAAAAAATTACCTATCTAAAAAATTAGGTAGGTACCTACTTGGTTTTCTCATCTAAGCTAAAGCTGTCTTTACATAAGCTTTCAGCTGCGGACTAAATATAGAAGGAGCGGGTGAGCCGCCCCGCACGGGCTCAGTGTGGTGGAGGGTGGCTGAGGGTGGCGCGGGCGGCGTGGCCATGAACTCCGGTGACCCTTTGCCCTACCCTCCCCACAACAAACGCGAGATAACTCGCTATCTGCTTATATTCGCTTACGTAACGTGGATTTATTTCCTGCTTCGTACTTAGTTTGTTTTATGTAACTATGTATAACATCAATGTTTTAGTTTCGGGTGATATCGTGGAGGCGTCAAAACATAAAGAGAATGTTTACTTCGTATACTCATAAAATTTCTTAATTCTGTTTATACCCACTATGTTCAAAATTATAATTATGTCACTGTCGTTTTTCTACTCGAACTCATAGAGTCGTCATTTTTGTGGTTATTTCAGTCGAGAAACCTAGTTTCTAGATTGTGGGGTGGTTAATTAGGATGATTACCGGGTGCCGCGAGGGGCGCATGCGCGCGGGCGCCGCGCGGTTCGCGCCAACTGCCGCGCGCCGTCAGTCGCTAACCTAACCCTACTTTGCTTACTCGGTCTCGTAAGTTATGGCTGCGGGAGATCCATTGCAACTTGCAGGTGAGTCCGCAAATCGACCGATTGATTGTATTTATAAATGTAGTGCAGAGTTTACCAACAAATAAACAACTTCAAAATGAATTTATTCCCTAGTTGACATTCGGCAACCCTCAATAAACAATTGTTTTATGCTTTTAAAAATAAAATAAAATATGTGAACTTAGCACTTAGTAAAAGAGTTATTTTGCGTTGACTTTAATAAATATCTTACCAAACTAAAATCGTTTCATCAATTTAAAATTAAGCGCTGCAAATTACATGATGTTATTTATTTCAAATTAGTATGTATACATCCTGTAAATTTTATAACTTAACATTCTTCCTATAAAAATAAAATGAAAAGCTTTTTATTAAAAAAACTAAATCAAATAAATTTATTTTATAAAATTTAGAAGATGCATTACTGCATTACATCTTGTTTGACATTCGACAACTTTTAGTTTCACCATTAGTTATGTAATCAGGACGGCGTGAACTAAAATTCAAATACGAAATTCAAATACATAGGACGTCTGTTTTCGGCGAAACGCTTTTATTTGGAACTTGACCGCATACTGATTTGTTTTTGTTTACCCCTGTTTTAATTTCCGCTTATTATACTTTTTGGCGTTTAAAAAATAAGAGAGGTTAAGTGGTACGTCGAATTTCACCAAATAATTGAACAGACGGTTACAACTGAGCTGTCAATCAAATTTAAATTTGTCCTTTAAGTAGGTACCTATTTGGGCATCCATCATCTGCTCAGAATGTGTTTACGTCAGCTCGCCCGATGCGTGTTCGCACGCCTGCAGAGCGGAACCGCTGTTACCTCAGCGCACGGTCACTGCGCTCCATTGCACTTTATGCATATTCCGTCGGTGCATTGATATCCGTTCCACTTTTACGCATATGCATATATGTTTACGCGTCATCGTGCATACGATTATTTACTAAACGGTTGCCATAGTTATTTAGGGAATGGGGGAAACTCACGTCTGGCTTTTTTATAAAAAACGTTTTTGTCTCTAGGTACGTTTACCTCGACTTAGTATTTGAAATGTTTTAAATTTAAATTACCGACTTCTTTAACGAGTTCAATCATATGAATCTTTTGGCTAATGCTGTAAGTAAAATGACATAAGCGCACGTTTGTCTTATGGGCCTGCCGAGTCTAGTAGGACTACACGTTGGCATACAAGTGCGATACCTACATCTGATTAAAACTCTACTTCAATCCCGCTTGCATCCTGTCATCTCCCTTCAGGCTGAAAGGCGTTTGAGGCAAACGTTTTTGTTAAGCGAGACTCGCAGGCGACCTACACAGCTGCAAATAGAAAAATAGGTGCACGGCGGTGTGTGCGTAGAGTACGTGGCACTATGCACTTGGAGTGCATCGCTCCCGGCGCAGAGTCGTCGCACTGCATATAGGCCAGTGCACGCGAATGCCCGGACCCCCCTCCGCGCGCCCCGCTTGCCTGCCCTGCGCGATTTTCCTTTTCCATCACGATCCTCGCTCGCTGACTCCAGCGGTCACCGGCGAGGGGAAACTCTTAAAGCCTTTCTCTTGGCGGGTGCACAAGAACTTAACAGTGAACTTTATTGCACTCTGTTGTTGTTAATGAACGAACTTAAAAACTAACACAAGTTTGGATTCTCGGAGCTTTTGTTGAAGTACAGTTTAGTGTATCTTATGCTTAATGGTTTTAAGCGTTCTTATAAATGTCTTGTTCACTTATATGGTAATGTAGCCGGATTCGACAAGAAAACAAGACGTCTTTCTGTCCTTTAAAGCGAAACAAAGAAGCATTAATGCTTTACCTCGTGGCTAATACATATTTATTATCAGAAAATGCTCACGTAAATTGAAACTTCTTTATAGTCCGAGCCTGGTTCCATTAAAATAATTATTTTTAAACTAGAATAAACGAATTTGAAATGCGGAAGCCAGTGCCAGCGTTGCGAACACCCGTGCCCTGTAGAGTGCGGGTGCGAGAAGGCAGCGGCAACAAAGACGTAAGGCCTATGAGTAACCGCGGAGTTAGGTCGTTGCGGTTCTGCGGCCGCGGATGTAGTTACAAGTTCCCGCGGTCATTGCCCGCTGCGTGCGCGACTCCCCTATATCGGCTGACTGTGGCGCGGAAACTAATTCTCGCTGGCGATGGCGGGCTGGTAGGGAACACCTGAGCTCGTGCCTATCTATCAATTTTTTTTTTGTTTTCTGTCCTTTTAATTTTAAAATAGTTTCTGACAAAAAGTAGTGCCATTGTTTGTTGTTTTGCTGCAATAGCAATACAACATTTATGTGCTAGTTAGTTCGAGGTATTTAAAATTAAAATGCAAATACTTAGTTACTTTACTATTTTAAATGCAAGTACCTACCAACTTTAAATAGAAGTATATTTTACACACGTTTTTTCAAAATACCTTATTCAAATAAAACATTCACAACTGCAATTAACTGAATCATAAATTTTCATTCATTCACTGATTTTAACATTACTATTTCTTCAAACAGGTCCTCGTCCATGTTCCATCTTTGTGGCTGCTTTATCATTCCATCAAATTATCCGATTCTATGTAAAATTTGATGCTTAAATATGAGTGTTTACACTTGAGAATATTGTGAATCCAGCTATCGTCACCACACCAAAATCTTTTTGCACCGAGCAATTTCAAATATTTCACATCTCTGCTGCTGCATGTTTGTTTGAGTGAGATGGTAGAAAATATTGCCATTTTCCGAATTTAATGGGTTGTGCGTATAAGTATCTAAATTCGTTTATTTTAAAGTTTTCACTTCTTATTTTACACATACTCACAAACACTTCTATACAACTAAACCGCTGAACCTAGGTACGTCAAATTCGGTGGGAATATTCCTTACAAACCCTAGGGGTGCACTAAGAAAAGACTTCCAAAAATGTCCACCATCCACTACTTGTACGCGGACGAGTAGTATACACACATATATATATATATATATATATATATATATATATATATATATATATATATATATATATATATATATATATATATATATACATACATCCCATGTTTCGTAGAAGTAGTTTATCGTTATTCCCTCGGGAACTTCCTAGCCGTCGATCGGTTGAGGCGTGGAATCATGAAAGGGTATCAAACAAACAAAGAAACAGAGTTACTTTCGCATTTACAATATCATTGGTGGTAGCTTGAGCCGGGTCCGGATCACCACCACCATCTTAATCTTTAATCTACCGCCAAACTGCAGTGTTCGCATCTTTGCGTTCCGGTGTAGGGGTTAACCGCTGACATTACTAGCATAGAAGCGCATTCCATCTCAGTCCTCAGGGTTGATAAAGAATTTACAATCTTAGGGTTACAGTCCTTCGTATGTGGGTCCCACTTACCAGGTGACCTGTGAGCTCGTTTGCCTCTCTATGCCATAAAAAAGGAAAGATATATCAAATCGCATCGACGCGACGTAGAGAAAAGCAAACACAATCTACGACTAGAGACCTATTGGAATTCATAACGCCATTGACACGCCAGTATATACTTGTATTTCGTTTATAAACTGATGGTTAAGTATATACGGTTAAAAAAGAATGTTGTTCGCCGGCACAGTTTTGTCACCCGTAAACTTAAGTGCTGTAGAAAGTTTTAGAAATATGAAGTCATACAATGCTGCGAATGCGTGAACGCGGAAACGTTAGGTGCCGTTAAGTAACTGTACGGGCTAGAACAATCCTGCGCGGGCGCCGGTAGGATTGGCCGGCGTTCCTGCGACACGTCCTGAATTGATGAGCCTTATCACCACTATCTATACCCTCCATCGACATTTGTATGAACCGATCTAGAAACTAAATAACATGTTTAATAAAAAAAATAAGTTAAATAATTTTGAAGATATACCCTGGATAGATAAACCTAAACATTGATTAATATTTGAGTAACTCAGTGACCCAAAAATAATCCTCTTAAGAGCTTTTACAGTTTCGATACCTACCTGAAAAAGCATTGTCGGTTAATCATCACTTTTATCATAACCTAAGGAATTTAACTGAACTGGAACCAATTATTACGATTTTTACGTAAAAGTTTTGGCTTGGAAAGTATCTGAGCTGAATGGTGAGGGTATGGGCCCGATGTGCGCGGGCCTGGGGGGAGGGGGTGAATGACCGCATACACGTCGCATTGTCGTTGAGTCGCGAGCTAGTAGGTAGGTGTCGTCACTGTCACTTCATTCTATTCCACTTCAGCTTTGTACGCTGCAAGCTTTATCTATACAGCGCGCTCTTCAATAGAGGTGGTTAACCTCTGTATAATCCTAGCGGGCTCGAAAAAGACCTTATGACGGCATAAACAAAGCAGATTATAAAATTATAAAAGTAATCCTCGTATCGTCGACCTTTTAATCCAGATCTAAATCCGTTCTTGGTTCTACGTTCGCAAATATTACCCTACTGGAGTGTAATACAGATGAAAATGTATTAGTCCGCCGTTCAATCGGCCGCGCTAGCTCGCCGACTTACCAGTACTGACGTAAACACCGTCCTTGAATCGAATCTACAAACACAATTGTACAAATAATAAAATCTACTTGTGAATAGGTCAGTCACCCCTTAAGCCGGATTTTTATAATAGGTAGCTGTTCTTGAAAGCAAGCACGATAAAGCAGTAATATCTACATTATTATTAAAATGTTATATCCTGAGGTAGGTATTTTGATAGTAATTTCAACTTTACCAACGAACACTGCAGAGCCGCTGAGCCTGATGAGGAAAATCGGAGGGAAAACAGGCAATCAGATTCATGAACCTAAAAATAGACAAAAGGTATCAACTGCAAAAACCCCACGTCGGCAGGCAGGTTGTCTAAAATGGCTGGTTCTGTAGAACACAAGGAGCGACTATCAGTGACATACATAGCCTGCTGATAGCAGGGCGCGATAAGACGAACAAAACATCGCCTCGGTACATTGACCCAGAATTATATAAAAATGTCCTCGATTGTGATAGCGCTGTGACAGTGACATTATGTGGCATACGGCCACGTAATAATAATAATTGTTGTTAATGTGTGTTGGCACGTGACGCGCTGCTTACGGGCAGGGTTTCGGCGAGGTCCCGCGGGCCACGAGGTGATCGGTCGCGCGGCCGGCTGGATGATGCCGGACGTTGGCGGATGTCAACTTTCTCGCGGTTACGCAACGCTCGCGAGAGATGTACTAGAACGTTCGGAGTCATCGACCACGCGGCTTACGAAACGCACTCGCTAAGCCAGAATGTTCCACGAATACTTATCGAACCATTTTGGTGTAGATTTTAAAGCATATCAGTGGACGATATTTTAGTTTACTTCTGTGTACACTTATCATCATTACATGCGTTTTCTAAAGAGGAAATTGAAAGCTAGCTTTGATTGTCTGCATCGCTTTTCAGTTTCACAATGTAAAATTATATAATATTACTACATATAAAGGGTTAATAAAATTCCGTCTGTGAAATTCAAGTAAATTTATAAATATTTTTAATGAATTATTGCACCATTAAAATTTACTCACAAGACATAAGAAGTTCAATGTACTTAGTTTATATTTTAATTTAAAGAATTACAGAAATGAAACTAATTTATATAACCCTATTTTTTCAATTCGATTTTTTTGTTGTTGCTGAATGTATTTGAAAAATAATAATGTCACATTTACAAAATAGGTTAATTATGACCCTGTGATCATAGGACGTATTTTGTATGAATTGCATAGAAATTAGAAAACGTAAACAATAATAACGAAAATAATAAATTAACCAATTTTGTAAATATAACCCTATATTTTTATTCAATTTAAATACATTAAAAAATTACAGTAATTTCAGCAGCCGTTTAAAATTGGGCTTATAAACTAAAATATCGGCATTAAACCTTATTGTTATAATGATTTAATAATAAAATAACATTTAAATTGATAAGACCTATTTCCAAATAAAACTGGTTTTCAATCTTGATCCGGCAATAAGAGATGGTAAATAAAAAATAAATTAATAATCGAATATGAACGCCATATATCGTCCGGGAACCCATCCACCGTTTGGCAAAAATATGTTTCCCAGATGTATCGTTTCCCAACTTTTTAATTTACCAACCCAATGTTATATACATTTTTCAGGGTTTATTTCAGTACCATCGTGTAGAACCCTATAGATTACGTTATGTTAGTTTTTATAAAATCCTGAAATATTTACGGATACAGAAAACAAAGTGGGTTGACAAATGATTACGGTTGGGAAATGATACATTTGGCAAACGCCGACACAAAGGTAACCATTCATTGTATATACAACTTATATTATGTTAAGTGATAAAAAAGTATATGTATTTATTGTGAAGGGTTATTCAATTATAATAGTATCGCGTCGTAAAGATAGTAAGAAGTGGATCGTGCGTCTAGTTGGCGCGGGTCGTCGCTCGCGCGGAGGTCAACGCCGCCACACTTTACAGCTTTCACGACTTACATACACCTACGTAACACACTATGTAATACACACAACACAACTTACTCAACTTTATGTTATAATTGAATTCAATTTGCCTCTAAATAAGTTCGTTTGAGTGATTATGAATGTTTCCCCTTCCATAGCAACGGAGACCTGTCGCGTCAATATTTACCGAGCTCAAATACTTATTTATAGGCTTATTATACCTAAACTTATCGGTGTTCCAGTTACAATATTTGTGTCATTATCTTGCGGCTCAATTATCATCTGCTTTTAATAGTTACATTGGCCCGTTCTATATACATTTTATTTGATTTTTGTTTGGCCGTTATAATACTTATTGATACGCGAGAACCTATAGTATCTTTTAGTGCCTATTATTAAAGTTTGTTTTGTTTATAGCTGTAGGTTTTTCATAAATAAATAAATAAGTTTACAATAAAGTTAAAGAAAGAGGAAGATTTAACATTATTTTCAATTAATACTAGACTACTCCCGGGTTTTATAAACACCGAAAACCAGGTTTAATTTTGAGGACGGAGCGACTCAAACTATGTATTTAGCCGTAACGAGAACGAAAACTTATCTTGCCTCGAAAATAAATGGGTCAACACCAAAACAATATGCTTATTTGCCTAAACTATTAATTAATTATATTTGCTTTCTACTTATCATCTTTGTAGGTCAGTAGAGAGTAAATATTTGATTGTTTAGCTGCCCTTTCTTAACTATTACTACGTTATCTATTCCTGGTTGAACTTTATTTTAGTGCTCATTAAAGTTCGTTGATAAAGTTGTGTAGGGGATCTGTGTTATGGTTGCCGAGCCAATAAGTGTTCGAGAGGTCAGTGTATCATGTTGACGGTTGGTCGGTGGAAGTGAAGGGGTCGGGAGCTCGCACGCCACGCCGACAATTATCCGAAGCGTCATTGAACCCGTGTTATTGCGAAACAACGGAAACCCGTCCACGCCCCCTCCTGCCCCCCCTTGCTCACCCCGCAGGCTACACCTGCTGCGAATTTTTAAAATCCTAGATGATAGTTGACATGCGCAAGCCGCCTCGCCGCGTGCGACGCATGTGGCCGATTATATCACTACCGAGTGCATTAAACTACGCTTGCAGTAATTTTTTATGCTGATCGTTTGCATTCTTATGAGTTTCTTAATTTCGCCAGCTGTTATTTTGCTTTCTTGGCAGTTAATTTGTCAATAACTCTCACTAGACTGTAGTGACTGGCGGTAGTATAATTTCATTCATGAAACTATGCTTTGCATTATGATGCTATGCTAGATTAGCAGTCATAGACTTGCGCTCCCATTAGTTAATATGATTTTTACCGTGGTTGTAGCTAACTATGTATTTAAATATAGGACATTGGATCTATGTGAAAAACTTAATCTTATGCAGTATAAGATATGGGCGCGCAAATCGCTGCGCAAGTAATGCTGGGGCTCTATACGAGTACAACACTGTAAAAACCATATCTTGTTTGACCTGTTATGCTAGTTTTTAGCTCGGCCGCCATTACTGTCAAGTAAATAAGAGCTATCAAAACAAAACGTTGACAATACGATAGCAGGTCAAAGACGATATGTTTTTACCGCCTAGAATAGAGGCCCTGTACACAAGACATATAAATCGAAACTTATTGACAAACTATCACAAAAATATCATGTAAATGTCGAGGACATTGTTTAAGTCGAGTTACCAATAATAAAGTGTTGAATGCACTGTTAGGCGGGTGCATTCGTCGCCTAGCTTCGACCTATAATGTTGCGTAGTTAATGAGGCACAGGCAGGCTCAACGGCCGGGCTGCCTCATTCGCAGGTAGGCTAAAGGGTTAAAGAACTCCAGTGCACTATATAAAATACCAGTGAACTTGTTGCGTCTCGCTCGCACGCTGCACCCCTGCCGCTCGCACGCCGTGCGAATCCTGCCGCCACCATCATTATGCGTTGCGCATGCACATTACGCTATCCGTTGCACATGACAATTATTAGCCAGCACTACCGATACCCAGATACCGACAAATGGGCAATGTAGTAATGAACTGGACAATTTCAAACTACACATCGTACTAGTACATTACACAATAACGGCGCCAAAGCACACGTCACGTCGTTTACTGATGAGTTCAAACATCTCGAACTGCATAACACCAGAGAAATTTCAACTGGATTCCCGAGAGAAATGTTTAGAAATTCAATCCGGTGCGTTACGTAATGCCGGTGAGCAGGCCGCCATGTGTCAATAATCAAGTTTAACGAGTGGAAAGTTCAAAGAGGGCATCGACATCGCACGCGGCGCTTTGCGGTGCACGCCGGCGGAAAATCGCGTCTATTGGCGACACCCGACCCCGCTCCTGAAGGGTGTCTAGTGTCTCACAGACGAGCCGCCCGCGTTGGATATGCTCACCAGCCGCTCGGGGGGTAACCGAGTTTTCTGATTCTGATTTCTGACATCATTAACAGCCTGTGACACGACATCCTTTTACATAATTTTCTACAAAAAAATATAAGTAGTGTTTTCTTGCTAGGTATTTTGGTCCGTACGTTCTTAAATAATAAGCTCTTCTATCAGGTGTCAATACCGAGAAATGTGTGAATGTTGAGACAAAGGCGATAGATAACTTCAAGGAGAAATGATAAAATGTCATTGAACTTGATAAAAAGAAATTTAATTAGGTGCTTACGTGCACCCGAATGTTCGCTTTGTTCCGAAATTTTTCCACTGTTTTGATACGGAGTAAAGTTAATTTCCATTCGGGACATCGTAATACCTACACCGTTATATTCTAAGTCAGAAATTAGCGTAGGTATACCTTATACCTTGTACTCTAACTACTGGTCGTAGATTCCTTAATACAGGTACAAATTAAGTACTTCGGTTTTTCTCTCTCGCAATTACTATTCGGATCCGAAGAATGTATCAAAGTGGTTTCGGTGTTCAGTTCGCAGCGAGCCCTGCCCCGCGGCTGCACGAGACAGCCGCGCGGCCCCGCGCCGCGTGCGGACCATTTCCCCAAATGGCGGCGGTCTCCTTTCCCACAAACCTCAAGAGAACACATGGCCTGCTCCACTGGCTCACAGATCACAGCTGTAGACTGCTCTTACTCGTAGCCACCGTAGCCCCGTAGACATTCGTAGCACGCCGTAGCCGCCATTTTGGTAACACGGATATAGACGACCATGTGCTGATAATATAAGACTGAGTTTGGCAAGTTGAGTAATATTTTGATGAACCACCAAAAAGTAACGTCGTAGTAGGCAAATAACAATTCGATTTTACCGTATCGTGTACATAAGTTTAATGTTGTCACTTCGCTGTCAGTGCACCCCACATTTTAAATGTATATATAATATTGGTCCAGGACAAAAACAGTACTTAATCTAACTCAAACTTACAACATTGATTCGCCCCGAAATTATGCTAACGGACATAATGATGATGATGTTATTTGTTTTTAAACTTTCATACTAACTCATGTAGTACGAGTACATATAGATAAATATCCTTTTATGACTAGTCAATACGTCAATGTTATAATTAACTGCCATTTGGGTTTCATGTTGTTATTGTTGAGTATTGACGGTGGTTTCAGAACATCATAAAATATTTGTAACACCCAAGTATAGACCGAAAATAAGATGTTGAATGTCACGTTTTTGTATGAGATAGCTATGATTTAGTTGCAGACGAGCACCTAGGTGGCGCTGGCGCAGGCGCGCGTGGCGCGTGGCAGGCGGGCAGCTATCTCGCGCACTTGTTTACCGCGATGTGCGCAGACCTTGAGATTCGGCAACGGTCACTGCCCGCGCTCACGCACACCACTCTATGCGAAACAAATTTTATTATTACCGAGCTCACCCGCCCCGGCAGCTCGTTTTGCCAACTGCCAAATACATTTTGATCCGGAAATTGCTCACTGGACAGCAAAAATAAAAATCGGTTCTCAATATCTCGTTAAGATTCTCAAAACCAGTGACTTGATTTCAGCGCTCCAGAGAATGCACTTGACTTTTTAGGATTAGGACATCTGTTTTGCTGTGAATGGTGGTACTGACGATGGTACTGATGACTTGATTTTATACTGAAATTAGCCGAGCCTGGGATAATTACTACATACTTAATGACGGCAACAGAGTTGCAGTTTTATGTTGTTTATGATTGATTTGATTGAAGATGTCCACATTTCCGTCGTGATTATTTGAATTAAAACGTGCAAACACTTATGAAAAACGCAAAACCAACAGCTTTATTATAAACTAGCAGGGCATAACTGTCTGTATCGATTTCAATTATAGTTACTCCCTCGGGAACTTTAAAATTTTCCGGGATAAAAAGTAGCCTATTTGTAAATCCAGAGTTTAATATCTCATTCCAAATTTCATTGAAATCCGTCATGCCGTTGCAACGTGGAGGAGTAACACTCAAACTTTCGCATTTATAACATTAGTAGGATAGTGGGATTATAAGTACTGTAAATGAAGCGCTGAAATTCAACTAAAAGACGGGAAAACACTAGTATAGGCTAAACACCGCCCGCATTTTTTACGAAGTTTGGTTATCGTAAGTAAGGTTATTAACTCTCTATCGGTATTTCCATGTTCGGCTCAATTTTGAAAGCGCCGTGCGTTGACTCGCGCCTGTATGTGCTGGTGCAGTCGTTGTTTCTTAGGCCACGATACACTCTGTAACGCTTACCGTTCGCATGTGTGAGTTAACTTTGAGTTATATTAACGTCTCTTTTTGAGCGCAAAAGGCTGAGACTACAGTGTCAGCCAATAGCGTTCTGCGATTACCGATAAAACTGATTGCAAATTTTCGTTGAATTTTAATATGATTTTGCGCTTGGCATATTCAATAACATGAGGTATGAGTGTTTCTCTATTTCTTTATTTCTTTTATGTAATGATGATTCAAAGTATTAGTAATCTGCTTATATAACTGAGTAAGCTCACTTTGAAGTGCGTGGGCCAGCGCTCGGTCTTCTATTGGCTCGCTACGCGGATGCGTGCGCGAAGGTGGCCGCGCGGGAACCGCGCAGCGCGCCGCTCGCACCGTGTCCTGCGCCTTAGAGCATCGTGATTCTCAAAGACAGTCTTTTCTTACGCCTGTGTTGGTGATTGGCAATTTTGGTGGTTTCAAGGACGACTGCCTGAGTTCAGTAGCCACCTCCGACAGTGAATGACACCATTTCGATCGTTGACCCTATACGTTTCCTGTGCCAACCGAAGAATATGTATCATACAACTGAATTTCTCTGTAATGTATGCGTGTTAATCGACTTTGACTTAGAAACAATACCCGAATTAGCATATAAAGCGATTATGTGAAATGTGAACGGCCTCGATAATTACCTATTCGTTACAGGGAACGTCTGCATGTCTATTACCAGTAATGTAATCAAAATAAATGAGTTAACAGAACAGTTGTAACCGAGCAGCGCAGTTTAGACTTAGTGATACTTATTTATTTTTCTTTTGTTTCAGGTGAGTAAGAGTGTATAGTTGAAGAGCTTCGAATTGGCGCCGAGGTCTAGCAGCGTTGGTAATGTAGCTAAGTATAGTTGGCTCGGTTTTTACTAGTGCACGTAGTGAGGTGTTCTCATTGCAGCACAATGCACCAGGCTGCACGGAGTCAGTCACCCCGTCCTAACGGGCCTCGCCCTATGCCCGCCGCTCGCTGCTGCCGTCATCGCGCCACCGGCGGTTGTCGTGCAATAGCGATTACTAATGCAACCGCAAATCAATTGCACACGCATACTAAATGCATTCACTCCGGTAGCCTCCGCCATGCCTTTTATGATTTAAGGAAAGAAATTATGAGAAACGGATCACGCCCTTACAATTCAAATGAGTCAACAAATTGTACAATCGGAAACGTTAATGATGTCCGAGTGTCCCGCTGAGCTTTTAACGCAAAAGGGACCACAGAAACCATCACGGCCCGACAATTGTTACAGCCATAAACGTCACCGCGCTACTCTCGATAACAATCGGCTCTCCGGTGACCATTTGTTTATTTGTTCTGGAGTCTATTATGTGGGTAAAACTGCAAATACATTACTAAATATGCGTCTTAGAAAAAAGTTCCGACCAAAATAAGATTTATAAATTCGAAATACAGCGTTTATTTTCTAATGTGCGATGTTGATAATATTGAGAATAGAAGTAATCGCACGATTTATAACAAACTATTCATCATTCGTGTAAACTTCAAATTTAATGTCACATCTCGATCTATCGTATCTGTATAATGAAAATACAATATTGTGAAAATATTGCGCGGCGTCCCGCTGGCATTCCGTCATTAGCAGGCGGGTTGGAAGCGCATCCCCGCGAGTCGCAGTTGCCGGCGATGCACAATGCGCCGACTATCTGGGAATGTCGGTTACGAACCCATCAACAAAAGGAATGCTAAAAAATTATTTCTTTGTAAAATTTCAATCCAATCGTTTTTTGTCGTCAGAAATGGTTTCGATTAAACAATAATTTTAAGCTTTTTTTCACATCCTCACAGAAGAGTTGGATATCGCGAAACGTGCACAAAGATACACATTCGGCAAAAAGTTGAGATTTACCTGTTCGTGAAATCCGAGATCTAAAGAAAGGGTAGGTCCAATCGCATCTTGTGATTTTTTATCAACGACCTTCCTCGCGTTTACCTGTTTTTTGCAAAGTAGGTAAAAACTTAATATCGGAATCTTAAAAAGTTGAACAAAAGGAAGTCGCTCAAGGGTTAGCAGAGTTCCATTGGTTCTTTGTTAACGCAGCAGATGGTATTTAATTCGCTAGTTGCTCCCTGATCCCGCGATAATGTGGGTCACGGCCGCTGCGCATCATTCATGCCATAACCCACGTCAAAACTTCGGACTAGCACCAACTTGCTTGTTAAATTGGGTTACCTTTGTGTCGTCAAAACATTTTTGGTCAAATGTATCATTTCCCAAATTTTCATTTGCCAAACCGCTTAGTTTTCTGTAACCGTAAATATTTCAGGATCTCATAAAAACGAACCTAACCTAACCTATAGGGACACGATGGTACTAAAGTAAATTCTGAAAAAAATATAGAACATTGGTTTGGCAAATAAAAATTTTGGGAAAAGATACATTTGACCAAAAATATTTTGACGAAACGGCACGCTCCCTGTTAAATTATATCCTCGAAGCTAGCTCGTAGTAAATTCACTCGGTTTCGGTTATTTCGAGTCGCAAAAACTTTCTATAGAGTGAATAGGGCAAAAGTACGAATAATGAAGTCGGTTCCGAGAATCAATACACTAATTATTGCTCATAATTTCCCCAATAAATCTCACGTTTTGTGTGGAAAAACGTTGTAAGAAACCTTTCTTTGACAGACACGGTTGACCGAGTCATAAAGAATTAAGATATTTAAACACCCCCCACTGTTAGCATACTAACTTGGTTGACCGTCAAATAACAGTTTGAAATTAGCTACAGATACCAGTGCAAATGATAGTGCCGTGCCACTAAACGTTTTTTTCAATAATTTGTGAACTTTAAACGGTCTACTATTATTACTACTTAGACCTACGAGTCCGATTCGGATTATTGTTATGTAATTTTAAATAAGTGTAAAATTCATAAACGCTAAAATACTCTCGTTAAACTAGAATAGAATCGAGTCTCGCGTTTATGAAATTAAGATATTTAAAATTAGAGAATATTGCAAGGCCTCTATTCTATTGGATGAAACGATACTGCTTTTAACTCGTTATTGTATTGACACCGTTTTGATAGATCTTATTTACTTGACAGTAATGGCAACCGAGTTAAATCTAATATCGTTTTTCCGTGCAGAATAGAGGCATTAATCCAAATTGACTCCAATGTAATATATGTGTATATATGTGTGTATGTGTATGTTGTGTCGTATAATTGAAACTTCAGTGGGACAGTAAAAACAAAATGTAATGAACACAGACTGTCAACGGACTGTTCTCAACTAATGATCGTAAGTTTGAGCTGTTAAATTGTATTTGCAATCGAGTGAAGTTTGTAACAAAGACATCTAGTTTGAGTTGTTTTCTATAGCACTCGTTAATGTCAGGCCTGTTGGGAAGTGCACGGCGGCTGCAGGGCGGCGGTGCAGCAGCGCCCGCACCGTTACAGAGTTGAGTGCACGCGCGCGGTCGCCGACACCGCGACCCGGCCCTGTGTCCGAGGGCTGCCTGCAAACTGTTTACTAATGCACCACTGTGACTCAGGGAACTTACGATACTTGGACAATATCATGTAGGATAGGCGTTTAGTTACAAGTTTAACGTTTTATGAACTCATGATACCTTCATAATTTTATTTCCCCCGATTTTATAACCGCGGAAACAACGGTGGTTTAAAGACAGATATTTTAAAAAACAGAGTGCTGCCCGCATAAACATAACCCAGAAGGTAAATTCAAGAATAAACAGCCATTATTAAAGTGTAAAATCATAATACAATTAGTACAACACGGAAACTAGACATCGCGCGTATTACGAGTACATTGGTTAAAACCTAGAAAAAGTATCTCCAGTTTTTTTTTATATTTTAAATAGACCATTTTAAGACCAACTCTCGTCTATTTTACATTGAAATTACTTTTAGTTTTACTTCACAATAAATATTTTTTTACCTCATTGTGCCCGTTGATGTTGTTTGGTTCCAAAATCTTCAAAGTCAAATAAATGTTAAAGACCAAATGAAAAAGAACCTATATTAAAAAGCTAGCAATCGGCCGGTTCTGCGAAATGGATTTTGAATGAGCAAACTAAGCTGCTTATTAGTATGATACTGAATGAATATGATGTAAAAAAGTAGCATTTTACAAGAAACTTTAATTAAAATAATCATTAATGAGTCATCGACGTCATCGTAATTATACTTCAGAAGTAGTACGTACATACAGCACTATACTAATTGTATATTAATATTAAATATAATATAATAAAGAAAAGAAGTGTCAGCTTTCTTCACTTAAAGTGAAGACCACCGGCTGCCGGGGCCGGCGCGCGGCGCGTGCGCGGCGCATGCGTAATAGCGACGTGCGCCCCCGAACCTCCCCCTTAAAAAACTCCACAAAGGACCAAATGTAAATGACGATCTCTCCACCTATCCACTTTTTAGTAATGACAAGGTGCGGTCGGTTTCTCCGCCAGCTGGGGAACGAGGAAGTAGGCACAAAGCCGGCCGAGACACGAACTACCGATTGCCAAAAATCGAAACCACTCCAATAATGAAAGGAAATTTCGGCATTACTTGAAATTTAATAATACACATACGATCTTGACGAGCTGCGTTTTTTGTCGCAAAGTGAAATCCAACACCATTTGTTGATGGACATATGGAAGTTAGTACTTAATGAAATAGCAACCGCAAAACGTACTAACAACTAAATGAGTAGGTACGTAATACACATAGGTACGAGTACTTACAAAAAAGTTATTTATACAAAACTCGGTTATTTACCACTATTTATTTATCTTCCCGCAAACAGGTCAAACATAAATGTAAAATTGTTGTAAACATATTTTCGGATGATAACACAACGAAGTCAAAATGTCTTAGTTAGGTATTCTTCTTTTGTTCTGCTTATGTTGTATTTTTTTGTTGGTATATTTGAACATAGCTCCATAATAAAGTGAAGAACTCTATGTAAGGTAAACAAACTATTCATCTTTTTTATTTTAAATAGGGTTTAGTACCAACAGACGTATTTCGCTACGGGTTTATTGTACTATCGTTTATTAATGAGGTTCTCATACGTCAAATGCTTGCTTAGGCTATTTTGTTTCCAGATTTCTCATGTCGGTAAAAGTTGATATAAGTTAAGAAAGTAATACTTATTCGAATTGTAAATGTAACTTTCATTCATGCTTTTGCACGTTATGTCAAAACGAGTTACAAAAGGAAGGTTTGTCTTTAAGCCAATATTTTAGGTCTGCTCTAAAGCTCTTTTATAGTTTTTTACGTATAGCTCGACATTTTTTTTCACTTTGATTTCAGTTATAAATCCCTGTATAAATGCGCATTAGTTTAACGAACTGCGACCGCGAACATGTAATAATCTCTCGGTAATCGTGCGTAATTATACTAACCCGCCGTTCGCAAATAACCAGCCGAGCAGATGATGCTTAGGTGTTGTGTTGGTGAGTAACAACCTTAACTGTACAGCGGGAGCAGTGAGCACACAACTTGGTCAGCATTATTCAAATTTAACCTCTAATTTTACACGACTGCCCAAAAAAAGGAGTGTAATGTTTTCAGGGTTCATGAATGTATGTATCTACGATTCTTTATTCCACCATAAGTTCTAAACGCCTGAGCCGATTTAAATGTGTGTGATATCGTAAGAATGCTTCACCATCACGCGTAACATAGGATACCTAAACTGTTAAAATTGAAATAATTAACGTTTTCAATATCTCACAAAACCTAGTAATAATGTGAATAATCAATATTAAATAGACGAACATCCCGATATAATGGCGACCCCTTCTTTTAGAGCGGAGCTAATATCTCCCGAATGGCTCGAGACATTTTCACGAACCCAACCTTAGAACCATCCCTATTACTATATTAGCTATATTAGCTTTCTAAAAAAAACGATACACAGATACACACACTAACACATACACAATTACACGTGTAACTAATAACACCCCTCTTTTTTTAGGTGTTAATAAAATCGGCGGTTTACCTACTAAGAGAGTGGTAAAACATGGTGGCGCCACAATATTAGGTAGAAAAAAATCAATTGAACCGGTTAAATCGCAAGAAAGTTCGTAATAGGCAGAGCTCTACATGTACACTTTCTCCACTGGCGCTCGCGTGCATTTCAACCGCGTGCTTAAACCTGACCCTTTGGTATTATGGGTACCAAGTCGAGTTGTTATTACCACCCAGCAAATGCTTAATACCTATTAAGGTTAAGAAACGTTACAAAGGAATAAAATGTTACACAACTTTAAACACGATTTTTTTTCTGTCGCTTGTCTAGTCAAACATGTAAACGCTATTGATTTATGAGTAAATACGGTATCTAAAAAACATACAATCATTCGACTGCGAATCAGCATAGCATAAAACAAATCAATCTAATAACTTTTGATGAAAGGGGTTTTCAATTACGCATGATAAGAAAACAAGTACAAGAGACCCGCGTTTATTTAAGAACGGTGGCTCCCTAATATAATTATATGTTATTGGTAATAAGTAGAATGTATACACTTGATCATTACTTCTAAATTAAATAAATAATTATATGTTGTTATAAAAACACGCTTGTTGAATATTTGATGTTGTGTTTTAAAATTTGTTTACATCTTTTCCATTTTCTATTGACACAGACTTTAATGGTTTCATGCTTGTCATATTGTATGGTCGTAACAATGTTCTTACTAAAAGGAAACTTCGGCTTATCACAGTTACACAGTGCGATCTCATAATTTCGTGTAATCATAAATATATTTTAATCATCGAGCTGACAATATTAAGACCTCCAGTGCGGATGACGTAGCCCCAAATTGAATTTGCCAGCACTGAATCAGTTTTTGTGCTAAAATTCTTTCTAGGCTGAGCAAACTCGCATAAAAAAATGTATACTGTTTTCAACAGCAGCCGTTAAATATAGTGAAGGGGATCCATTTGGTCGCAAACAGCGGCGGGGTCAGTAGACTCGAGCGAGTGCCGAATTTATCGCGGCTTACACGCGCCGCGCGGCCAACGAACGAGCCAAGGCCGCGGCGCCCCGGCCGGGACCAGCTCGCAAACACCCGAACACGACGACGCAATTTGAAGGATATCTTCCATCTTGATTGATAGTTGTCAGTTAAACCAAATTGACCGTTAAAACCAATTATTTCGGAACTTTCTACTCAATCTTAAGTGCTAAAGTTGACTATTTAGAACTGCCCTCCAGCCTCCAGCCCAGATGGCTATCCACAATGGTAATAAGTGTAATTACATAAATATCCAAGCCCTATTACGTCATTGTCGCCCTTCGTAGATTGGTGCTCGCTCCTGAAGCTAGATGAGTTGGCTCGGGCGGGCCTAGGAGTAGAGTAGGTACCTATTACCGGTGGGCGCGCGGCGGGCGGCAGGCTGCGCGGCGGCGGGGCGGCGGGCGGGCGGCGCGGCGTCAACGCGCGGCCGTGAACTTTCTTCGGGCACGTTTTCAGAAGTAAATTGTGCGCAATATTTCGCGAATGAGCCTCCGCCCTCCCCCGCCGCAGATACCTCTGCGAACATCCTGTCTTGATGTCTTCTCTTAAAAATTGTGGCTTCATAATTTTTTCTAAATGTTCCAGATATTACAGAGCCAGTGCCTTATAACGCACTCTTTCTTTAAGTAATAATAATAAACCTAGTCACGTTTCTCTCAGTTTATCAGATTATTATAGTTATTTGGGTTATTATATTCTTTTGGGGAGCTGTTTACGGAGGACTAGTGGTATAATGTTATTTCCCTGTTGTTTTCGACTGAGGTGAGGGCTTATCAAAATGTATTTGGTTCGAGTTCAAGTGTTCATGGATATTAAGTAGTGAGGGAAATTCGGAACACACGGCGATAGTGCGGCGCGGTCCGAGTGTTCAACTTTATTGACACCGACATGTCACGATACATGCTCGTGTTTACTCTTTATACCTACGAGTTGCCCTATAAATAATGTTAATATAGGCTACTGCGCACGATACCTACGGTGGCGCACTATACACACACACTGTTTTGCATGACCACGAATTGATAAAAATATCAGTCGAAATAAGTATAGATTGAGCCCCACAGGCTGACGGCGAGGAGACGCCGCACGCCGCATGCGCCTGCGCCGCTCGACTAGGAAGCGCTGTATATAGGTCCTTCCTCATTCTTGCGCGTGTTCGCTGAGCGCAGTGTAGGGGAGTAGTGCAGTGCAATGTTACGCTGCGTTAGCGCATAATCGCGGGATTATACAACCGGCGCATCACTCGAACCCTGCGCCCGCGCCGCGCTGCTCTGATTGCGCGAGCTTGCTGCGCAATAAACACTTCTCCGATACTCCACGTATTTGAGCTACTTCTCTCCCCGTAGTATAATTACACAGACGCGAAGCTCTCGTATATTTTGCTAATGGCCGATTTCCATGCTCTACTTAACACGTTCGCGTTTGGTTTTGTTTCGGTCTGCAGACTAGGTTCGGCTCATTCTACATTTTTTCCTCATATTTCCTTAACTATATTATCTATATTTGCACTTGGAAAGATTTTTGTACCACCTTTAACACGTTACCAAGCAGACATTCTGTCGCAAGCAGGAAGTTCCCAACTAAATATCAAGGTAAAGCGCCGACTGAAAACTCTGCTCATGGTTAACTTTCATGGTTAAACCATCTTGCCGTACAAATAGGGAAGCGAGTATTTTTAGCGCAGCAGACATATACTTTTTGTTATGACCTTACACATGATTGTCATAGATTATGTGCCCTATCTATGAGCTTTGAAACCAATTTGGCGCTCGGTGTTAAATGAAGATGGGGGGCAGTTTAAAAACAAATCCACACCTTTTTGAATTGTCCGTTTTGTTACCAAGAAACGTGTTGGATTTTGATAACAAAACGGAACAATTAAATACATATTTTTGGGGACATATCGGGAGTAATATTTTTTCTTGTTCAAAACCAACGTGCATTTTTCTTTCCAAATCGGAAGAAATAGTTGAACGTGTGCTACTTTTTTGAAACTCCCTAGGTACTACTACCTAGACGTGTATCCAGAACTCTTGATTATAACTAAGTGATACGGAAGAGAATTCTAGTCTTTCTTACGGGTAGTTTTGAAATGGTGTAGCTAGTACATAACTAGCTTTTCCAGCTTTGTTAATAATTGCAATTTCATTCGTATAGTTGTATTATAAATCACTAACACATAGGTTAGGTACTCACTTTTTGTAAGGTGACCATGAGCTAGTGTAGTCAACGTGAAAAGTAAATAATAACGTTTGTACTTTATCGCATTTTATTTTATTTGTCATTTATTACGCGTGGCTATAAAAGTACAAAAGTGTGTCCCTACTATTGAATCCGCCTTCTTCACGTGTGCGTGACAGCATTGTTAGGACACCATTTTAAAATCACCTGTAGCGTACACCAACTAGTGCCTTTATTCAACACGGTAAAAACAATATCGTGTTTGAGCTGTTATCGTATTGTCACTGTTTTGATAGCTCTTATTTACTTGACAGTAATGGCGACTGACGTCAGAACAATACCATAACAGATCAAAGACGATATTTTTTTTACCGTCGAGAATAGAGGCCCTGAACACAAGCCCTACGGCTGAGTGACGCACAACTTCCTTATGAAGTCGCCTCGCCCTCGCCTTGGCGCATGCGGCGTAACGAGCTAATTTGGCGCGCTTCTCAGTGACATTTGACATGTGTTAGTTTCCGATATTTTGAGGAGGAAGTGCTATTGACTTGATTTATTCTGGTCATGGCCGAGCCTACACAAGGATGATGCGGTTATTTGTGTTCAAGAGCGATCGTTGACGATTTAATTTCATTCTGCAATAAAAAGGAAATTAATTATTAGGGTTCCGAACCGAAAAAGCGGTGGTTTATTGTTGCAACTGCCGATACTAAAGATTTTACACTCTTTAGCATTTAGTTAATAAAATAAATGCGTCAGTTAAATTTTAATTTTAATCGTTATTTTAGGGTTCCGTAGCCAAATGGCAAAAAACGGAACCCTTATAGATACGTCATGTCTGTCCGTCCGTCTGTCCGTCCGTATGTCACAGCCACTTTATTCCGTAACTATAAGAGTTATACTATGGAAACTTTGTAAGTAGATGTATTCGGTGAACCGCATTAAGATATTCATACAAAAATAGAAAAAAAACAATAAATTTTTGGGGTTCCCCATACTTAGAACTGAAACTCAATTTTTTTTTTCATCAAACCCATACGTGTGGGGTATCTATGGATAGGTCTTCAAAAATGATATTGAGGTTTCTAATATATATTTTTTCTTAACTGAATAGTTTGCGCGAGAGACGCTTCCAAAGTGGAAAAATGTGTGTCCCCCCCCCCGTAACTTCTAAAATAAGGGAATGATAAATGTAAAAATAATATATGATGTACATTACCATGCAAATTTCTACCGAAAATTGGTTTGAACGAGATCTAATAATTAGTTTTTTTAATACGTTATAAATCGTAAACCGCATTTTACCTTTCATTCAATCAACTCCAATATAATAAAGAATAAAGAAAAACATTTATTTAGATGTATAGTGGTACGGAACCCTACGTGCGCGAGTCCGACTCGCACTTGGCCGGTTTTTTAATATTAACATAGTTTTTTAAGACATTACTCGTAATAACAAAATTGTATCTTTTATCTTTGGACTTTCAAGTCTGTTTTTTTTAGTTTTGGGATTATTTTAAACATTGCTTACCTGAACCTTCCGCATTGTTAATTCAGACGTTCACACTGTGCGGTAGAAATTCTAATTTGATTTTAATATAATTGTGCATTTTAAAACGGGTTTTGCATGCCTCGTTGTTTTGAATTATGGTAACTAAAAGTTTACAATGCTGCAAAATTCAAAATATAATTAAAACTGATAGATCTTTGTCTCTATTTATTACAGTAAAAAAGCGATGAAACTTATTTTTAATTCTAATTAAAAATCAAAATAGGATTAATTCGCACGGATCAATTTAATAAAATTCAATTCGACTAGTAGTTTCTTGACCGGTTTTTTGGTGGCGGTAGATGTTTCTACCATTGCTTTAAACAACTTGCTTTCAACACTTTAAAATAAAATATTATTAATACCTAATGTAAGTATATTGTTTTGTGCTCAAGTTTTATAAATACAGTTGCCGAATACATACATAGGAACAATAGACCAGTTATTTTGCTGGCGTATGTTCAATTTGTACTTCCTTAAGTATTATCCCTACTCGTAACCTATCCAATATTGTTGTACAGGTATTTTGTCGTAATTTGGCACACAACATGTCTACGGTGTATAAGTGTTGAGTCACAGTTGGGATCAACGAAATAGGCAACTCGTTTGTATGCTCAAAAATATTTCGCTCGAGTTTGATGGCTAATTGCGTCATTTGCCAGTTTGGGTTTGTTATTCAATGGGACATACATATTCTGCACATATGTATGTCCCAATAAAAAATGTACGCTGTATCCAGATTAGGCATCTTGGCAGACTGCGAATGGGTTATGTAAATATATAAATATCAAGGGACTATCTAACTCAAATTGACTTAGCCCCAACTAAGCTCTAGGCTCGTAGTATGGGTACCAGGCAACGATAAACTTACTTATACTCGTATAGATAAACACATACTTAAATAAATAGAAAACACCCAAGACTCGCGAACAAACACTCGCGCTACCCGGGACCACTAGCTTCGTAGGTACTTAATTGTAGCGTATATATACCTAACCCATAGAATTCGGATATTCATAATTCTGGCAATGATTTAAACAGTTAACGGTTCGCTGAATGAATTTGAATTGAAGACAATTGCCGGCAGGTGGGTAGGGGCTCCATGCGTCGCATCGCTGTTAATTGGCGTTGGGCGCACGGAGTCGACCTTGGCCTTGGCACGGGTTGCCGAATCGGCCGAGGTCGCCGGCGATTGGGCGCGTCCGGATCACACGGCTGTATGTTGCTAATTCGCAGCCGCAACAAACCTACCTTTTAACCGGCCTATTGAATCAATATTGACACGTATATAGGGAAGTCACCGGTGCTAACGTGAGATCAAGGTAATAAAACGAAACACAACCCCTAATCTTTGAAATTTGAAAACAAAAACATTGATTTAACATGACAACGGCTTTAAAAACACTTGGCACTTGAGCAATGTAAGATTGTCGGCGAGTGCTGGCAGCGCGCAGCGGCGTCGCCGGCTCTGCGCGGGCGCCGAGCGGGGTAATTGACTCGCGCTGACCTCGTCACTTCGGGAAAACTCGACGTCGCTCGGCACTTTCCGCCGCCACTTATTCCATATTAGGAAAACATGAAAATCACTCAAAACAAGTTTGAATTAATCAAGAGCGTCCATGTCGTTGCTTGGAAAAATATTACTGTCTGTAAGCTGACAAACTGAAAAAACCCCATTATAGAATGGTAATGACGTAATGTAATATTACTCATACGAGTATAATACATTATTATGTAATGGATAATATAGGATGTTTCAAAATGATGTCAACGTGAAGATACTCATCATTAGTTAGATAGACGGTAGGTCGTTCGCTGATCGCTTTCATATTAACTTTCATAAGTCGTCATCGGGCAATCTTAGGAGCTTTTCGCTTTATGTAACCAAATTGCGATTGGTAGCAATTGACCATTTCTGTCGTCATTGGTACACTAAATACAGACCTCATCCTCTACTTGCGCGGAGGCCTTGACCGAGCCCACGCCGCGAGCTGCCGACGCAGCTCCTCGTGACTTCTCAGAACTTTCCGACAAATTCGCGACCGACGCGCCTCCGATTACATGTTATTGCGTCTTAGCTTCGGATGTTTATTGGGACCGCGCGGCCATTGACTACTCGTTTCGAAATAGCACGAGCATTTTTGCTTCCCTAGCAAATTAAAAATGACGTCAACATAAGCTCAAGTTCCTTAGGGAACTGTTTATGCGACGTTAGCGATGCTAAGTAGGTCATTGTTTTGTTGCTGTATTTAATAATTCATATTTCCAATGCCAGCCCTTGCGGTTGTCAGTCGTAAAAAGGATCCTTGACAACATTCTTTGCATGGAGTTGTTAAGGTAATTTATGACCCGGAATAATGGGCGCTTAGCGAGCCGGTCCCGGCGGCACGGGGCTGCCCATTGTCCGAGGCCTTCGCGCGAGGGCGCGGGCCCTCGCCGTTGTGTTCCCGTCGACGACCGGCCTTCAACGACCCCAGGTATATCTCACCTCGGTCCAATTGCGCATAATAATGGCCATACTCAAAACTCTTCCTTGAATGTGCGATGTAGTTTTTGTAGATACGTATAAATAAAATAAAATAAAATAAAAAAGCCTTTTATTTCTCGCATTCCAAAATTAAATTAAATTACGTATAGGGTTTGCAATATTCGTCCAATTTTAGTATTCGAATAATACGAATACTAACATTTTCAATATTCGAATATTCGAATATTTCGAATAATTCGAATATTTTTGAAAATAAAACGAAATAATGATTCTAAGTTGTGTAATTGTAAAATACATGATGTAAAATTAAAATATAATGACCATACAATTAAAAAATAACATTTATGGTGTCTTCTACAAATTAAACAATATTAATTTGGATAATAACAACTTTTGAGTTAAAATATACAGTTTGATAAACCAATCACAGCACACAGTTACATTATAAATTTACTTTCTTTCTTGTAAAACAACAAATAAAAGTCTAAACTACTACAATTTTCAGAGAAAAAATCAGCAGATCAACTTTAATGAACAAATAAAAACTTATTTTCCTAGTTATGTAATTGTAAAATATGTCACGTAAAAAATAAAAAGTCAAAACGTTATGCCTAATTAGAAAAATATAATCATTATTGGTAATTTTACATTTTGCTTTATTTCCATCGCTGCTTCTCAAAAAATGCTGCCATACAGAGTTTTTATCTTCACTAGACTTTTTGTATTCCGTGAATTCGCTATTTTTGTCCATTGTTAATTATTTCTTCTTAATGGACATAGACATAAGCGTGCGTGAATCTGTAAAACAAAAATTGCGTTGTTACTATTATACTACTTGCACCTTTAAATATACATATGATGTTCTTAAGTCAAAGGTCAAGGTAATTGAGTGATTTTTTTTTAGTTATTTTGTTAACATAAATATAATAAAAATAAATATGTAGGGATAACGTAGAATCACGATCACGTCTGTCGCATTAAAATTTCACTAAATAATAAGTTAACTGTGACACGTAGGTAGTTTATATTAAAATTATAATTTGATTTACTTACATATTTTCATGTCAGTCAGCGATTCAGCATCATCAGTATCATCACAGCACAGCACAGAAAATTATTAACACCACACCATCACCACACCTCAAAGATCATGACCTAATCTTTAAGCGGCTAAAAGATGACTGAGCTTTTAGGGTTTTTGTTTATCTCTGTTAATAATAATTACGTAGCATAGCAGGTAGCCGGAATCGCTAGCTCGCTACCCCTTTTTCCAATTACGGTACGGTGTATTTAGTTCGTTTTAGATTTTGGTAAGGAAGGATAAAGATAAATAGGTAGGTAATGTATTGTTTTTCTTAGCTTTGAAGTTATTTTTATTTCCACGGAGTTGTTAATGTGGGGGATAATTAATCCTGGCGTGTTTAGCTAAGGTAAATAATTACAGACATTATTTCTGCACTATTCGAAATATTCGTTATATTCGAATAATGAATATTGTCAAATTCGAATATTATTTATGGCGAATAATTCGAATATTCGAATATTCGAATATTCGAATTGCAAACCCTAATTACGTAAATGCTGTTAAAGAATACATAAATTTTGACATATTTCAGTTTTACATTTAAGATACCTATAATGTTAATTATTTTATTTGACAGTTCACTATAAATAGCATCCTTACTTATTTAAAATAATATTTTAAACGGGAGTTGATCTTTCTGTACGCACAGTAGCGCCCTCTCCTCGACGGACGGATCTCCCCTCGGACAGATACGTATATGTACTACAAAAAACTTTATCCGGCCGGAACTGCAAAAAAGGAAGCCTTAAACTGCCAACAATATGGCATTTGGCCCTGTTTTTTAATTTATAAAAAACAGCAGCGATCCATCGAAACATGAAAGTGCGAGTCGATCCCGTCGGCGCCTCGCGGTCACAATGCACAATACCCGCGACACATGTGGCTACCGTCTGATGGCACTGGGCTTGGACCATCGGACTTACAACATAAATGAAACCTTAACAGACACAAAATAAGTATCAACTTTGATTAGCCACAAACAATCATGCACCCATCGTAAGGGAACCCGGTCCCGAAATTTGATATTCTCACCAGAGTTTTAAAAGTGGGGGCAGCGGAAGGAAATAAAAAATGGGTTTCCACTCACTTTCTCGTATTTTAATTCGTTACGCACACATGTCACCTACATTTTTTGCGATTGTTTATTAAGCTTATTGTACCGAGGTTTGATTTTTTTTAAATGTTTTCTTCTATGCAGTTTTTTTAATTAATTTAATTAATTGAGTCGGTATTGAAACTAGGGCACTATTCTACTGGGTAACGGTGCTGTTTTCAATATTGCTTTTGACATGTTATCGATATTGTTTTAAATTGACCGCCATTTATGTCGGGTAGGTAAATAGAGTTATTAGGTATAACGTATAACGTTGTCAAAATAATAACACGTCAAAGGCAGTATTGTATTATTTATTATACCAAATAGAATAGAGCTCCTATACGTAATCCTTAATATCCACAATGTGGTTCCAAAAAGCAGCCCATGTGAAGCCAAGTATATTTTTTACAAGTTACCTACAAGAGGAGCGGGTTGCACGTGGAAGGATATTTGCGAAGCCATTAAAAATGCTTCCTTTTGTGCAAAAGAGAAAGTATCGAAGCGAAATAATTACTTATAGTAGCAAAAAAAACCTTAATAGAAGAGCGTACACCTTTCTGTCAGATGGCTCGGGTGCAACCCTTTAGGTAAATTGTGTTATTAAATGTCAACTCGAAGTGCTGTACTGAAATCTGATATGGCTTCGGGCTCAGTATGTTTGCAAATAAATTCTAATGGTTGATTGAGTAATGTTCAAAATAATTGAAAAAAAACCGTGGGTAGTTGATGTCTTTTCGAAGAACTTCGAAAATAGCCTACGGCGTAGAGGCTACTTCACGAAGCAGGACCTTATCTCCGTAGCTTAGCATCTTATCTATTGAATTGAGCAGTAATCAAATTAATGATCGTAATAAAGACTATTTTAGGCACTCGCGAACACAAACCGAAACGTGCGTGCCTCGGCACGTGACGCGGTCACGCCGGAGCTTATCCGTGAAGTAAATTATTGGCACATCAGGCACGGGAAGGAGGATGGTGATGGAGGCTGAGGGAAAAGGCGGGTAAATAGGGTTGTGGAGATCGGGCTCAGTGGCTCAGTGTGCCGCCCGCGCCTGCGCGCCGCTGGCCTTGACCGGCCTGCGCCAAAATTTCCCGGTCGTTCACCCCCCGCCGCCCACCGCCGCGCGTTATCTTACGCTCGAGCTGCCAAACAAACATCGCATCTCGGGCGCTCCACCCACGGTTCACATTACGTCGCGCCTCTCTGCCAAATGTTATACATAACAAGTTACGTGCAAACACTTGCGTGCTGTTGATGTAAACTTGTTTATCGATAATAAGAATAACACGGCCTACCTATGTCTACACAGGTATTATAGGTATATGGATGTAGATGGAGCCGTTTTAGTTTAGTACTCGCAAAGATGACTTGTGATGTTTCCAGTAATATCAAGAATTGATTAATCGCCACTTTTTAACTCTGAAGTACTTTGATCTGGACAGTAAAGCCAGGCCTGATAATAAATAGGCTGAGGAGCGCAGGATGGGCGCGCCGCGTGAGCGGCACGGCAGAGGGTCAGTGCGACGCTCGGCGACCTACAGCTAGTGCCTCCATGGGCTCAGACTCGTGTTCAAGTTCACTCGCGTTCCATCACCAAAAATATTTTGGTAGTGTGACGCAACCGGAGCGGCGGCCCACTCCGCCGCAGCGCTGCGCGACCTTGGCCGCGGCGCGCCGCAAGGTTCGGGTCTTCGAACTCGCGGCGCGGGGCGCGGGGCTGCCAGCGCTCCAATCGCTCGCCGCGCACTTCCACGCGCGCTCACGATTGGTCCATTGGCGGCGCGGCAATGACCTCGGAGTTCGAAGCGCGCCGAGCCTCGCTCTGAAGCACATAGGCTAACAGAGTTGCCCGTCGATAGAGGCGAGAACCGCTTGGCGGCGTGCGCACCATCGACGAACCGATTGTATCGCACGGAGCGCCGATCTTTTTGCAGACTTTCACTCTTAAGGGGAAGCTCGCGTGGTTTCGAGCAGGAGCGCGCGCGGGCTTCGCTCAGTTCGTCGATCGAGCTCGAGCGAGTCGCACGCGGCGCGTGCAAGTGCCAGTGTACTCAACCTTCTTCGTGCGGGCTCATGCAGGAGCAGTGTCGGGAGCTGAGGCTCTGATGTGCCGTGCGGGCGTGTAGTGCAGTGAGGACACACATATGACTTCAGTGATGACTCCGGACAGCAGCTACGGCCGCTACGATGCGCCGGCTGACGGCGCCATGCTCAGCCCGGCGCATCGGGACCGGGAACCGGAGCTGCGGATAGGTACGACTCCTTCAACGATACTCTTCACAGTCACACTAATTTTCGTCAAGGTATTTACCTACGCGTATATCCAACCAGGAAATTAATATTAGTTTCCTGTTGCACAAACTAAAAGGTAAAAACATTTTTAAAGAACCTGAGTTGTGTAGTTTAAAACCGATGCGTTTTAAATAATGTACTTTTTTAAATTATTTACTAACGCTCACCAATTCTCCTTATCACCCTCCGTCATTGCTGATGCCCGTGAATCCAGTAAACAAAAGATAAACTAAGCACGACTTTTATGTAACACCTATCTTCAGTGACCTTCAAGTTTTTACACAAACAATGGAATTGGCACCAACACATAAATATTTACGAACATTTTTGAAACTGTCATTGAAATTAGCTACATGTTTCTGATGGCTCGCCTTGAAACGTCTAGCTTTATACATTATCATCCAAACATTATGTGTGGGTAGAAATAGCGCACCTAGGTAATAGAAAAATAATAAATCAACGTACATTGATATACAGCGCGTCGCACTAATAGTACAGTCAGCATCGAGGAGGTTAATGGTTGGCAAGGTCAACATTAATGCCTGTCTGAATAATGCACTGCACTTAGGGCCACATGGACGAAAAAGATAAATTTGGTTGTAGTCTTAAACCTAAATTCCACTTCGACCACAACAGGTGGCCTGGGTAGGTACTCGTCTGCCTTCTCCATTCCATAAAAAAATGGGTTAACAATTCCAATATGACACAACGAAACTCAAATTAAGATTAAAACCAGTAATATCTTTTCACTGCGTCCATACCGACCTAAGGCTCGCAGTGCTGATTAGTTAAATTTATCAATTGATACAATATACACCACTGAACATTGGTATGGTTTTTTTTTAATGATTAAATACGTTCAGAATTTTATTGGACAATACAAATAAAGCCCACAACAGAAATAACGATTTTATGCTAGATTAGCTGGCAGCGACTGCCGCAAGATTAATGGTGGCACTCGAACCATTAGCATGAAAGGGTACAGAGAGGAAAGTCGGAGTAGAATGACAGAACGTCTTGCAGAACGAATTATTGATGGATCGACGTTTTCGTTTCCGCGCGGAAGGGCTGCTCGAAAAACAATTAAAATTGCATTGTGCAAAACATTGCACACAGCACTCAGGTAGGTATTATATCGATTAGCTCCCCTGCAAATTGAGGGGTCTGGTTCGAAGCAAGTCCGCAGGGAGTCCTTATAGATTTCAATTCGATTCCTAATGACTTTTCGATCTTGTCGATTGCCTTTATGCAGTTTTCTCTCCCATGAAATTGGTAAATATTAACAAAAGAGTTAACCGTTGCACAATGCTTTCTCGATTCCTTACGTTATTTTATGTATTAATGATGTCGTTCGTTGCGTTGCGAGTTGAAGAAACGGTAATATTGAACGCGCCTGACGTCACGACAGCTGGCTTTCTCAGTATCACTTTTACTTTTCTCCCAACGCGTTTGATGCTGAGACCACGAAGTAAGCCACGACACCGAACTCACAAAATATTTTAACTAAATTAGATAACATATTAATATATGGAGGACCGATCGTTGTGGAAAACCTTGGGGAAGGCCTTTGTCCAGCAGTGGACGTCTTGCGGCTGATAATGATGATGATGATGATTAATATATTAATCATGATTTGAAATTATGAGTAACTGTGCTAGGCACTATAACAAAGCAATTGGTTGACGCTCAGATTTGGTATCTTGAGGTAGTAATCAGGTGTAATATTTCCGTATAGATCATAAACGTGTGCATAGCAGGGTCATGAAATTAGAGACGTGCTTTTACACTGTTGCAGACATATATTATTTACAAACAAACAAGAATCGCCATGACACCAATTTAGAGCGCGGTCGAATCAGCCGCGTCAGTGTTGTGCACGGTCGGTGCTCGCGTTACGTGGACGCGACTTTCTCGCGCTTTCCTCGGCGCTAATTGACGTAACTAACCGACGAGCCACTCTCACACGCGTAGCTTAGAAAAACGCGCGAGTTGCATCACTCTAGGAGAAATGGCTGCACGCCACCTACCCGACTGTTGCAACTGCACCAGTTACGTCTCGCGGCGCAGCACTTTCCCTGCTCCATTGTGCCCCCCCGCTGGAGCATCGTGTGCTCTGTGCTGCTAATACGCACCGAGAAAGTGCTGCTCGGGATGAGATCAAAATTATAGCTCCTAAGGTGCCCGTGTAATGTCTCTAGAAAAAGAAAGTAACCCTCCATAGAAAGCGACGGCGGTGCGTCGACCTGCGGCGAGAAGTGCTCGCCAGAAATAGAAAGTTTCTTCCAAAAGGCTCGCCGAGCCCGCTCCCTTAACAAATAAACAAACGACTGGAAGAGGAAAGTGAGAGCAACGAGGGCGAGCAAACCTGTTCCCGCGCCGCCCCCTCGTCTGCTGCGAGCCGATGCACCGCGCTATCTCGCCGCAGGACTTTTGTCAATCGCTGACCTACAAACAAATCGATTTACCCATTATCAACTGGTCACTTTAATGTTTAACCTAAACGCTAACGATTCTGCAGTTACTAATCATCTTTCCGATTATAGACGGGAACCTATAATATTAGATCGTCGTTATGTATCCGTCGAGAGCCCGTCAATGTTCCGTGCTGTCGTAGCTGCACCACGGGGTCGTTGACTCGCCCGAGTGTGGTGGGACTGCGCTTTCTAATACACCAAAATAACTATTCAGCGTCACCTTGACGCACGCAACTCGGGGCGGTTGCGTCACTCGTTTCATTATTGAGACAGTTTTTAAAGTTAATTAGTGTAGTAAAAGTATCAACACGTTACAATTTACGTAATACCTTGGTATTTACTTAGTAGTTATATATAAATGTAAAATATTTGAAAATTTGGTGAAAATATGTGAATTGCATTGTGCATTTTCTAATAATGAGAGTCGCGCGCGCAAGTGACGCGCGAATCGCGCGATAACGCTCTGCGATTACTCCATTCGATTACATTACCCAACCTCGAATATACCTACACAGATTTGACGGCTACATGTTACGTTCTCGAAATTTCATCTAAAGTTTTAGCTACAGGGAACTAAAGGATTCAGTTACATCTTCTATAACAATACGACCTATTACAAATACAGGCTCTGGCCGTAAAACTCATAATTAATACCCAACTGTACCCACACTTTTGGTGCAAGAGATCTTTGTTGTAATAAATAAATTGGATTGGGTTTAATACTTCCCTCAAGTAACTAGGCAAAGACAGGCCTGTTGATTAAGTAAAGGCACATTTTAAGTGACATTACAAAGGCGGCTGCAACAGCGGTTTTCGCTATTCAGCAGCAGTGAACGTTAGCGGCAAGGCCACCGAGTTATCGGCGCACTCACGTGCGGTTCGTGTTTGTTACACAAACCTTACGACTCAGGATGTTTGGCTTGGCACAAGCTTACGAGCCCCGGAATACCTATAACACCTCGATGCACGTACGTCCACGGAGATTTTACAGCTGATGTAATCATGTTGTTTTTGTTACAGAGTTCGACGGAACCACGGTGCTATGCCGGGTGTGCGGGGACAAAGCCAGTGGTTTCCATTACGGCGTGCATTCCTGTGAGGGCTGCAAGGTAAATATAAATAATATGATCACTTATAATATACCATTGTTTATAATGTTTGAATGTCCGACTACTGCCGTTATTCAGCATGCTCACCAGCTCTACGACATGATCGCACAGCCACTACACACTGTTAGGCCTTCAACGTTAATTGAACCTAGGCGGGGCTACTTTTACTTGTATCGGGACACAAGCAGCTCGAGCAGGAAGTCTTCTACTCCATCCTGCCGCGGCTCCCGCAAGGCCGCTCCACGCGGAAGACAATCTCTGCTTTACCAAAGCCACCAGGCGACCTTATTTATTTACACAATGTAAATCCGATTTACATGTCTAGTCAAATTACTACAAAAAAAGTCGTGTGAACTTGTTAGATCGAAAGCGGTTTTTGGGTCGGCGGGCAAGTACCTGCCCGGCGGTCAGCGCGGCCCCTCGATACCTTTTTATTTTCGTTGATACCCGTCCCGGAACACTCACACGGGAACGAGTCCTTTATAAAAACCATTATTCATTTATAATTCTTATTGTGCAACTGTGCACTATGCCAGGTCACCGATAAGGTTAAACGTCTCTTGAATAGGGCCACCCTTACTGTAAATATAATATTGACCCAATTACGGAACAAAAAAAGTTGCAGTCTACAGATATGTAGGAAGAACTGCATTCACATTTTATTTTATTTGTCTTTAAGTAGGGCACTCGGCTGTTATTATTAGGGTAGCCCTCGTCGAGTCACGGCTCGGCGTTGCCGTCCTCTAGCATCCGGGCACTGTCGCTTGCGGCGCCCGCATCCATGTGCTCCTCGGCCCACTTAAGAAGTTACGATCGTTTTATCCTTATTAGTCTGAAGCTCTTCTTCCGGGCAGCCTTTAATATTCAGTTGAAAGTAGGCAGGCAGCAAAGAGATGTGGGAAAATAAAATACCTATGTACACACACAATAAGTAAAATTCGAGCGAGACCAACAAGGTCGAACAGTTGACGCGACAGCCGCCCGACGTGTACAAAACGATGAAATGTCAGTAAACACAAAACCAGAAGCGACAAATATCCAGCAGAATAACAGTAGAAACCCGCCAGCCTCACGTTCGGAGCATGACGTAGAAGGTTGCTAGCGAAAGCATTAATAAATACGTGTTATATGAACGTACGAGCGTCGCGTTTGTTTCTAATTACGTCGCCTCTATTTAGTCTCTTTCCTTTAACGACTTCTAAGTACTGATAAGAGCTCTATTCTACCGCTAATTGCCGTAGCAGTTTCATTTAATTTGTAGTGTACAATCTTGCAGTGAGTAACCGACCCCCGACCCCCGACCCCGGCAAAGGTCGTGTCTGTGAGCGTGAAAGCGAGCAGCAGACGGATAGTGCAAGTGTAGGGAACTGGTTTAGGCGAGGCGGACAATGCTCGTCCTTGCTCGGCGCTGCACAATGCAGGCGGCGCTCGGGATAAAGGACTGGACGCGGACGACCGGCCGCCACTCTTGTGCACCCGCCGTATTCAGACTCCAATTGGTGGCCCAACCACTTAAGCTCGAATATACGAGTATAAGAATCTTATTAGAGCTGCGCTAACTAGAATTTCATAATGAATTTTCTTACGAGTATAGACGTAAACGTTGTACTAGAAATAATGGCAGTATAATATTAAGGGACTTTTATTAATGTCAAAGGATTAATGTCTAGGTAATTAGGAAAACTAACATTAGTATAAGGAAACCGTCTCCTTGTTGTGAGGTAGGCAGGACCTACCTCTATATTCATATTTAAGTATAATTTATAATCTTGGTTTTTATCGGAAATGAAATGAAAATGGTTAAACTCTAACCCTAAAACTTTCTAAAACTCTATTACCCATTTAACTACTCGCGGGTAAATTTATTTAACTACATCAAGTTAAAATTTTGTAATTTGCAAAATTCAAGTTGTCAAATTTTCAATACAAGAAACCAAAAATATTATTTAACTAACTTTTATTGGGTTATTCGGGTTAAAATTTGTATGTTATATTATTTTCTTATTTTGTCAACTAGCTAAATTACAAAATAAATTTTTTAAGTACTCTTAAAAATACTGGGGATCATACATTAGCTTACACGTAAAATATGACCGCGTCTTACGGCGCCACCTAGTGGCGTAAATTACAATCGCGCAATTGTTCGTTCGGCTACTCACCACAAGGTGGCGCTGAGCGTAGACTGAAGCGGTAGTGCTGCTACGCTGCTACGCGGCTACGAGCGCAAACTATCATTGAATGGCGAATGGCGCGAACGTAGTGAAGTGACGGACCTACTTACATTTTGTTTGTTCGAATCTGCCTACGCACGCTAATGTCAATGAACTCTTGATTTTATACATTAATATACTCGATTTGATAGTAAAGTAACCATTAGCGGTTAGTAGGCAACCTACTTAATAAATATATAGTTACATGTTGTTCAATATTTACAAAGGTTAACTGTTTTTGTTCACTCATCATAATTAATAGGTACCTTCTTAGTTTTTGTGTCACACAAAGTTTTACACTATATTACTCGCGCCCAATATGCCTAACTGTTATATTATGCGTTCATATTGACATTTACATTGAAGAAATACTTACTTGTATTTATTACCAGTTTTGTAAATAACAACAGTGCCTTACTTAGACGTCAATGAAAAATAATTAAATAAAATGAATGTAACGTATTAGCAGTATAAATCTGCTAATACGTTACATTCATTTTATTAAGTTTGTAGTGGTAGGGCCCCGATGTGGCTTACAGGCCGACTTGGACTGGGGTAGGACTACCGTCTCACAGGACATTGGGGGACATTGTTTGCGTTACCATCGTTCTATGAGTATTTTACCTTCTGCTACCACACAAAGTAAAAATCGAATGTTTGAAAACTCTTATATTTTATGGCGCGAATTGGAATTTCTTAATCTTATTTTCTAAATCTTAATTTTTATTTAAAACTAAACAACCTTTTAAGAAATAAACGAATTAGATACATGTTATGGTACCGACAGTATCATATATCTGACAATAAGCCTGCAGTCCTATCTATTGCTTTTTTAAATTATGATAAATTGTAAATAAATGGTGAATCCATATGTCACAACTGTTACAAACACCAAGATTGGGCAAACTGACTGATTGCCGTGTCCTCGTGTCACCCTCGTGTCCACACCCTGCCCTTCACTAAGCCGCCAGCAAGATCTTAAACATCTAGTTGGTAACGGAGGAGTAACAGTGGCGGCAGCGGTGCTCGGCGCCGATCTCTTTGTCCGCCGACACAATTCGCCGAGTTGTGGGTCGCTCAGTTTCGGCACCATTCCGCGCGGCGGCCGTCGACCCTAGCGCCGTAAACAACCTCTACGGGCAACGAACGTACGCGCAACTTGAACGTAACCCACATTATTTTTGAACTGTCAGCTCAAAAGTTCGTTGATCCCGCGGTCATATTTATTGGGAGCACTGCAGCGTTCATGGTTTCCTGTTATCCGCGCCGAGCGAACTTGACTCTTCACCATAAAGATTTTAGTGCTTTTCTTGATCGTTACGTTATTTAAACACGTTACGGCCCATTTATGATTAGGCATTTAAGTACAAAGGTTGAATACACTAAGTTGAGAGCTCATTGTCAAAACATAAACTTTAAAAACGTCTTACACGCGCTTTTCCCATCATATGAGTCAAAGAACTAATAGGTTTTGCAGGGTATATAATCCTTAGATTTAATTGGTGTTACCGCATTTATGAGCTGAATGTTTTGACTACACGATCTCAGTATAAATAACTGGTGATACGTGAGTGGGAAGTGAATCACTTCCCAGTGCGCTATCTGAGCGGTATCTGGCCGACATCGCCCGCACGTAGCGGGTGCGCGGGTAAGGCCCGGCTTCGGCTGCTTCCTAGGAACAATGCCTCATCGTTTATGGGGTTAACGCGCTTTGGTCTACCTCGTTTCATTTGAAGTGGCTCTAACTACCTATACATACTTATCAATTTCAAGTGATTTTCCCTAAGCAATATATGCTGTTTAGCCCGCTAATCTCGTTGAAGGCATCGATTTAAAGTATAATGCGAGCACGAACACTCGTAACGCCTCCGTAGCGATGACACACGGCGGATCGCGCGTCCTTATCGCGGCGCCGGAGTCGTTGCCCGCTGCACCGTTACGGCGGGTTCATGTCACTGCGCCAATCATACTATTACGGCCACAACTTATTTATTAACACTTAATGTCATTTTGGCGAGCTTAGCGCCAAAAGCGGACAGGCATTGTTTCCCAGGCTATGAGTCAACTTCTTTGCCGCTACAAAATATTGTTTAGTCCGTACGCGTGAGGAATTAAATTAACCGGAGTATGACTAATAATTAAAAAGCTTCAGTTTTTGAGTATGCCAATATATTTTCGTAAGGAATTAGGTACAACAGGCACAGTTAACGATAATCCGAGCAAACTGTGTCAATGTAACGTTAACGACCAAAAAGTGTCGGTCGATCGCTTATCGCGAGGCTAGGCGAGCGGTGTCGAAAATTCTCGATGGCGAGCGACCCACATCGCGCTGACGAAACCCTGAGCCGCGTGTTAGTGTATGCGGCACTATGTGCGTGCCTCTGACTCACCGAGAGGCTGCTGCGCGCGCGCCGGGCGGGTAGAGTGCGTCACGCCGCCGTCCCGCCCGAGCTGTCCGCAGCCTATTAACATTATTCATGATTAGTCAATAAAAAATAATACGTAATGAATCATTGAGGCCACAAACAAACACAATATAAATAGGTTATTTGCGGCTTTTCCCCTATTTACGGCCGCAAAGTTAATTACACTGAACGTATTATCAAAAGCAACCCACATTGTTGACTGTTAATGGAACCGAATAGGGTAAATGACGAACAATATTATTTACGTTCGAGCTCTCTAAATAAAGTCACCGTGTTAATTACGAGGGTCATTGACCTGTAGTTACTGATAAGTGATAAATCGTGTTGACCAATTATGTAACTGGATTGAGCCGTGTACAGGTGTAGAGCCCTAGCCCGGCGCGGCGGCCTGGGGTCTGGGGTCACGTCACTCGGCGCTCGGGATGAAAGTAGCGCACGCGGGAAGGTTTTGTTTTCGCGTAAGGAGGTCAACGACCGCGCGGTCGGTCAGTGCCCGCTGCGACCAATTATGGGCCACTCGCGGCACACAATGGATCGATGGCAGCGCGAAATTGGGCCACGACCTGCCCCCCGCGCCGCGCAGCCTCCGCCCGCCTCGACACGCTGCAACTCTTTGTCCTGCCTCTTCAACAAATTAATAAGCACCTACATCTTACGACGCGAAAAAAAAAACGCTGCGCTAATTAGGTGCCAGTTAGTGCCAGTATGGACGCGTGGGTGAACAGTGAATACATCGATAACCTGGTTACTCGCGTCCAAACAGAGCGGTAACAGAATATGTCTCATTATACAAGTTAGTTAATGTCGAGTGCCCTAGTGTCTATGCTGAGTTAGGTCAACATGAAAGGCGTATTCTAGGAGCATTAAGAAGGACCACCTTTATTGCAACATCACTCAGTTCCACTCCTATTTGATCGTAGGGTCATAATGATGACATGTTTTTAAGAGATTTTCAGTGGAAATAGTAGTATTTTTCAGTAGATATCAAAAGATTTTGCTGTTATACAATGCTGTACAGAGTACAGTGCGGTTTTTTAAATTTAGGAATTATTCCTTTTGACCTCATTTAAACATCATATGGACATTATATGTAATGTGAAACCTTACAATAGATGATGCAGCCTTATTGAATGTATGTTAGGAATCGAATCGATTAAGTTTTATAATTTATCTTTTACACTTTTCATGTCGGGTTGTTTATGGCATGGCCTAAAAGCCAGCCTCGTAGAGCGCGCTAGGTACGGGTACCGTAGCGGGTATAGCGACGATAGTGGAGTTGTAGCGTCCCGCTGGCAATTGTAATCGGCACAATACGTCGGACTGCGTCTATCTAGTAGTGATCTAATTGGATCATTACAGCCCCTAGCCAGGAGCGCGCGCGCATTGAGGTAGGCCGTGACGTGTCAATGACGTCAGTGGGCACGAGCCGGTCGTCGACCTGCGCGCCCTAGTCCCGGGGCGGGGGGCGCAGGGCGCGGGCGGTTGTGCAATCGAACGGTCGACGACCCGGGGTGAACGGCCGCGCGCCGCGACGCCGCCGGGATGCGCCCGGCCTATATCCGGCGCACCGGTGCAGCGCGCGGCGCATTCTAGAGCGGCGCGGACCGTTAGGGCGCGCGGCGCGCGGGGGCACTCTCACTTTCTCGGGCGGGTCGGCGGCCGGCAAGTAGGTCGTGGCTGCTAACTGTGCGCCGCGCCGCAGCGCCGCACAGTCCGCAGCCGACCGTCGCCCGCGTCGGTCCCCTAGTGCTAGTAGCGTGTGTGTCAGTGGCTGTGCGTAGTGAGTGGCATGTCGTGCGAGCAAGGCGCGGAGCTGCGCGAGCGGCACGCCGTGCTTGTGAGCATGCTGGAGGCGCGCCGCGAGTCCAGCGACTCGGGCTGCTCCAGCGACGGCTCAGACCCCGAACCCGATGCTAACTGCCGCTGTGATCCCCAGGGCTTCTTCAGGCGGTCCATACAACAAAAGATCCAGTACCGACCCTGCACGAAAAACCAACAGTGCTCCATCCTCAGGATCAACAGAAATCGGTGCCAATATTGCCGATTGAAAAAATGCATCGCAGTAGGCATGAGCAGAGATGGTGAGTTGCACTTTTATTACTTTATGGCGAATTTGTCATTTCCATTCATATGAATGCAAAAAATACAGGCTGAATCAGCTGACAAAAAAACAGCATAATTATGTTTCATCTAAACATATGCTGGTGTCAGCTGATTTTATTATCTGAAGTCATGATATCGTGCAAGAACGCAGTCATAATATTTTTTTCATTCATAATACCTATTAGTTCTATATAAATATTTTTTGTAGTTGTTTGAGAAAAGTTATCTTTTTATTTATTTAAAAATGTATCTCATCAGTATCTCTTTAAAAAGAATCTACAACAACAGCTTATTTTCAAACAGCTAAAACAGGTCATGTTAATTTGGAATGAGTGCTAAAGTGATGCAACGAGTGACGTGCACGCGTGCATGCATGCGCAATTAGCATTACAGGAAAGTCGTTTGCGCGCTGCGTGCCAAGTGGGCCGCGGCGCGCGTCTCTCTGCTAGAACTGAGATCCTATTTCGCAGGCAAGAGGGGGGGGGTTAGTAGAGTGGTGGGGGTTTCGGTGCGTGCAGTGGGGGTCGGGTTATGCAAGCCGGGTGAGCGCTCGCTAAGCGGGTCGACGGCCGCCGCGCTCCGCTTGCGACACGGGCCCGTCTCCGGTGAAAGCGGAGAAAGGCGCATTTCGTAAGCGCGAGAGGGAAATTTATGTTTTCACTTTCGTAATGGAGTTCGTTGCTCCCGCGTTTCTCTAGGCATACGCACTGCACAACGTAATAGGTCCAGGTAAAGCCTGTTTTTGAATTACACACATATACATAATAATATGAATCTGTATCATTTCAGTCACAAATTCTTGGATTGGAATATCTGAAAATATTGTCTATAATTCAATACAAACAAAGCATAGGATATTTTTACTGTAAGCTAACTGTGCGTGCCCGGCGCAGTCCGGGTGTAATTTTTTTTTTCCATCGTCCTATAAAAAAACAAAAATTATACTTACACACAAAATTGCATTAGAATCAGTCAAGCCGTTTCGGATGAACTTTGTTACAATCACTGTGACACGAGAATTTTATATATAAGATATAAAGTTTGTTTTAACTTTAATTATGGTAATTCCATCATATTAATTTGTCAGATATAAAATGGAGGTCACAAAAATTATCTCAAGATGCATCCTCGGTGTAAGAAACTTTAAAAGTAGGTATATTGAAAATAAACATTTCTTATGAAGTATGTTTACAAACATTTAAATGCGCAAAGTAAACAAAAAACGAACTCTAAATTCGAATTACGGATCTTCATCTGCATTTAATGTATAGCGGTTAGTTACGCTACTCGACAACAGATGGCGCGCATTCGCGCCGTTAGCGCTCGGGCCAAGAGCGTGGCAGTTTATTGAACTAATGGTTCGGGTTTTCATGCAACTTCAGTTATTATATAGATCCGCAGTAATATTGAGTATTAAAATATAATTAACTGAATATTAGCAATATTGACAATTATGATTAAGCGTGATTATGATTTCCAAATTTCAATGATAAAAATGAAATAACAAAAATATGTCGATCTTAGTTCGATTTCTCAATTATTGCGGAAAACAGGGAGAAAATATTTGTAATCATAAACTAAACACCAATCCTTCTAAAAAAATGACGTATGTTATTTCATTTACGCACAAGATTTAATCGATAAAAGAAAATTGCCGTGCATCACGGAAGTAATCGCGTCACACACATCAAAAACAGAACGACCTCAAGAAAGACAACGCGCGGGGAAACCGGAAATTAGTTTTGGAAAATTCTCACGTCGTTAGGTTCAAGTGGCGAGGAGGGAGGGGAGCGCGCGGTTATTGACGGCCCCCCCTCCGCGCTCAAGTTCAAGGTTGGACCGGCGCGCGCCGCGGCGCAGTGCGAGGGACTCCGGCCCGCGCACCGGTCGTCAGCCACACTCACGTCACGCCGCTCGGCGCTCACTCCGCCGCGAGATCGCGACCAAACAACACTCTTGGATCACTCGGATTACAGTGCTCAAGTGCTATGTGACATTCAACTAATAATATTGTGACATTTAAATATTTTAAAAGTGAATTTGAAGTTACCTGATTCTGTGGCCAACGGCTGTGAATTAGTTTTAGTGAAAAAACTGTAATGGTCTTAGACATGGGAGAGGACCTGCCGATCCTGAAGGGGATCTTAAATGGAGTCGTGAAATACCACAATGCTCGTATGTATATTTTATACGAAAACTATACTTTAATTACATTAATAATAACATTAAAGAATTCTTTAAAAAAAAACAAACAAAAAGTACAATTCAGGTTTTTTTTTCTAAGTTTCGTATTTCTTTTTTAAACTTCGTGGCTCTAACTTCTACGTTCTACGCCATTTGCTACGTGGCATAGCTGCTATGCAAATTGTATACGCACTTTTAGTTTTGTTTAATTTTAAATATTTTAGCGGCGTATTTTTATCTTTAATCATTACATTCAGCTATATTAACATGTCTTTCGGCTGACATGATGATGTCATCATGATAATAATATTAATAACAGGGTACGCTAATAACGTTCTACAAGTAGGTATTTGAACACAAAACACGTATAGATTTCAATATTTCATTAAATAAACGCGAATTTAGCTTCGATTTCGAGAGTTGTCTAAAAAGTTTAGTTTATTGTTTTGCTAAATACTAATCCGAGCCCGTATACTAAACAAACCGCAGCGATACATTTGTAAGGGATATAGGACAAATGGATTTAGGGCCCATTGTATTGGCACATATAACAAGATAAACGAAGCAGATAAGTGTCGTGAACAATGGGTTCGTGCATCTGGTGCGGCCCACATCGCGCAGCGAAAGTTCGGAGAAATGGCGAGAGGGCGCTCTCCGCTTTCGTTTTCAATCGTGAGCCGCAAACACTTTCACCGGCGCCCGCGCACGAACGGCGCAAGCGGCACACCGCTTACCGGCGCTTGCGGCCTTTCCAACTGCAGCGCTCCGGCATAGCGCGAGAAAGTCGTAACACTTTTTAACGTGACCTCGCGGTTTGCGCTTTGTCACTCAAACTAGTTCACTGAATCGCTACGTATCCGGTAGGCCCCCGACTCGGATTCGGGCTCGGGGCTCGGACAATGGTCCGGCGGGGCGACGGGCGATGACCCGACCCCGCGTCAGCTGCGCGTGCACATGGCGGCGCGCACGACAGCTGCACCCCGTATGTTTAGCCACGACCTTGCTCAACAATCCCGTTCTCGGCTACGCACTCGTTTCATTTAACGACTTAATTTTACTATAAACTGTGGGGTGAGCGAGCATGTGTTGAACTCTGTTTTGTTTTGTTGCAGCCGTGCGATTCGGTCGCGTGCCGAAGCGGGAGAAGGCGCGCATTCTTGCAGCTATGCAGCAGTCTTCGTCATCGCGTGCGCACGAGCAGGCCGCGGCGGCCGAGCTAGACGACGCGCCGCGGCTGCTGGCGCGCGTGGTGCGCGCTCACCTGGATACCTGCGAGTTCACACGCGACCGCGTGCAAGCCATGCGCGCGCGCGCCCGGGACTGCCCCACCTACTCACAACCCACTCTGGTGAGTATCTTACCACATCCCTCACCATCTGATCTTGTGCTTTAATCAACCCAAACTATAGGGTATGATCTTATTGATCTGTGATTAATAATTATTTCTTTTTGTCGTAGGCTTGCCCGCTCAACCCGGCCCCAGAGTTGCAATCTGAGAAAGAATTTTCTCAGCGATTCGCCCACGTGATTCGTGGAGTGATTGACTTCGCCGGCCTCATCCCTGGCTTCCAGCTACTAACGCAGGACGACAAATTCACGTTACTGAAGAGTGGGCTATTTGACGCACTGTTCGTGCGCCTCATTTGCATGTTCGACGCGCCGCTTAACAGCATCATCTGCCTTAACGGGCAGCTCATGAAGCGCGACTCCATTCAGAGCGGCGCCAATGCGCGGTTCCTTGTTGACTCCACATTCAAGTTCGCCGAGCGCATGAACTCAATGAACCTCACAGATGCTGAGATCGGCCTCTTCTGCGCGATAGTTCTCATCACGCCGGATCGACCGGGCCTGCGAAACATTGAACTAGTAGAACGAATGCACGCGCGTTTGAAGTCGTGCCTACAGACCGTCATCGCACAAAACAGACCAGATAGGCCTGGTTTCCTCCGGGAGTTGATGGACACGCTTCCGGACCTGCGCACGCTCAGTACCCTTCATACAGAGAAATTAGTTGTCTTCAGGACGGAACACAAAGAACTTTTGAGACAGCAAATGTGGGGAGACGAGGAGGTTTGCCCCTGGGCGGACTCCGTAGCGGACGATTCTGCTCGCAGCCCATTGGGCTCGGTATCCAGCAGTGAGTCCGGTGAGGCTCCTAGTGACTGCGGCACGCCGCTGCTAGCCGCCACTCTGGCCGGCCGGCGGCGGCTCGACTCGCGGGGCTCCGTCGACGAGGAAGCCCTCGGCGTGGCGCACCTTGCGCACAATGGACTCACAGTGACGCCAGTGCGCCCCCCACCGCGATACCGCAAATTAGACTCACCGACAGACTCCGGTATCGAGTCCGGTAACGAGAAACATGAGCGCATCGTGGGCCCCGGCTCAGGCTGCTCCAGCCCGCGCTCGTCGCTGGAAGAGCACGCGGAAGACCGGCGGCCGCTCGCCGCCGATGACATGCCCGTGCTGAAGCGCGTACTGCAGGCGCCACCACTTTATGACGCCTCCTCGCTTATGGACGAGGCCTACAAGCCGCACAAGAAGTTCCGCGCTATGCGCCGCGACACCGGCGAGGCGGAGGCGCGCCCCATGCGGCCCACGCCATCGCCGCAGCCCGTGATGCACCCGCATCCATGCAGCCCCGCGCATCCCGCGCACTCGCCCCGCCCGCTACGCGCCTCGCTCTCCTCCACGCACTCCGTGCTGGCCAAGAGCCTGATGGAGGGCCCGCGCATGACGCCCGAGCAGCTCAAGCGCACTGACCTCATCCAGCAATACATGCGGCGCAGCGAGGGCGAGGGCCTGCTGGCGTGCTACCGCGGCGGGTCGCCCGCGCCGGCGCTGGCGCTGCAGGTGGACGTGGCGGACGCGCCGCAGCCGCTCAACCTCTCCAAGAAGTCGCCGTCGCCGCCGCGCACCTTCATGCCGCCCATGCTGGAGGCGTGAGCCCGGCCCGCGGAGCCCGCAGTCTCCGCCACCCACCCCGACCTACTTTAAATTAAATCAACTAGTATAAATAAACGTTCGCAGATCGTGTAATATATTATATGTGATAATTCGTTTAGGACGACGCGTGCGTGCGTGGCCGGCGCCGGACGAGGAGAGTGCAAACAGACTGAAATATAATTTAAGACTATATAAGTGTAATTTATATGCAATGCAGCGCCGGTCGCGGTGTGTTTGTGTGAGTATTTGTCTATGTGCGTATGAGAGCGTGCTCAGTCATTTGTTTGTTAATATAATGACAGGTTGTCGAATTAAAATAAATCAGAATTGTAAAAATTACTACTGTTTTTCATTCCCAAGTCCCAAACAACGTTGTGAATACACAATGTTACCCAATAACAACGCTACCACTCAAAAGGAGACGCTATGTGGTGATCAATAGCGCAACCTTTTATATATAATTTTAGTGCAAAAGTTGTATTCTTTTTGAGTCTAGGCGTTATTATTTGGAACAATAGAACACAAATATGACGAAATCATGTCTGCATATCATGAAAATTTAATAACCATTTCTCAATGAGATGTGTTTTTGAGTAAAAGTAGTATCAAAATGGCAATTGCGTTAATTATGAAACACCAGTTGACGAAACTGCTAATACATTGCATTACACGCGTTCTTTATAATTTTCCATCGTAGGTATGACGTGATCTTTATACTTCAAACAATCTTTATTGCGATGACGATAATCAAATCGCGCTGAGGTAGAAATAATCATGATCGAGATCAACGTCATCCGACTTGTTATAGTCCTGATATGCAATACACCTGCAGAACTTTAAGAGGCCTTTCATCAGTCCAATGCGCATTACGTAATAAAATTAGTCCATCTTATGAGTGTTGAGACTTGAATCTACATGCAATAAAAATGCAAAGATTTACTATCAAGAAGTCCACTGATGCTGGCTGTAAGCGTCCCCATAATTCGCATCCATCTGCTGCCCTGACCTCCACCTATTTTACAAATCGGTCCACCGCACGTCCGCCGGCAGGGCGGACTACCAACATCCCACTTTAATTAATAATACCTATGGACAACCGTCACGACCCGTAATTATTGATTGAAAATGAAGGAACTAATTAAGGATCGCCCACACCGACGCATAAAAAACGGAGACGTTACGTAAACAAAAGAACGGGTCATAGTAACTACACGGCGCCAATTTTGACGCACCATCAAACTCTAGTGTGGTCGCAGTCTTAAGGAAATGCTTATCTCGACGCGTTCCATATAGGATTTAGGATAGTGAAGTAAAATGGGCGCGAGGTTCGCGCGAGGACGGCGGTCGTCGACCCGCCCTGCGCGCTTCCGCGATCGCTTCACTGACCCTACGCGACATTTCCGTGAACACGGAACTAGGAATCATGATTATACGCTCGGTAAGTACCCAATACTGTTGTTTATGTAATACGCTGCCTATGAATTTAGAAATAAATAATATGGTGATACATCGTCACTGTATTTTACGCTGCAAAAGTGTTTTCAATGCACTACGTCACACCTCACTATCCGAGCTACGTCAATTTGTCTGGCGGTGCGTGCAGTCATCGCAAAAATATGGATAGTTTGGTTTAATGTGGTGAGGCGTGTGAGGTTTTAAAATTATGGCGTTACAGTCTACGAAAGCTGAAGACTAAAAATCTGAAAAAATGTACCTATGGAGCGACCAAGACGTACGTCGTTCGCAGAATGCAACTTGGCTAACTGGAGCTCCCCGGAATCGCAACATTTTCATAAATGTACAATATCGTCTTCTAAAATTTGACCTACAGAACGCGACACCATCCGGCGCAACGTATAAATTGATATACATACCTTATCTCCCTAGTCTATATGGGATAAAGAACTGTCAGTTGCTATGACAATGATTGGCCTAGCATATACTTAAAGCGACACATTAATGAGTACATAATGCAATCTTAACTGTACGCCAATCAAATTCAATCAGTTTTTTCACTTATCAGTGACTATTAAGAAAACCATTTCCCCTCATTGAAGGCAAAAGGGCAGTAACGATTTGGGAAAGTCTCCGTGTAAGTATTAACTGCTTAGCTTCCAGCATTTAATACTACGCAGTAGATGAGAGAATCGTTGATCTGCGTGTCATTGGAGCGGCTATTGACCGGGCGCGGCGCGCATGTGGCGACGGTGCACCGGCGCACTGCGGCCCTGCACTTGACTCGGTGCATCGCCCTCCCACCCCCCAAACCCCACTACCCTCTACTGAACTCTAATCCAGCCACCTCAAACGCCATCTTGGCCAACTGCCTAGATAAATATCTTGGTTTTATAATGCGGCTATGCTTATAGGGGGCACTTTAGGTGATTCAATTAATAATAATTTTATTTTAGTTCCACAATGTAAGTAAGTAGTAGCTTATTTTCATTACACGTATTTCATTAGAGGTATAGACGGTAATCTCCACGAAAGACAAAGAAAAACCAGATATATCGATTTCAAGACGATGTCGATTGCGATCGATGTCGTTACTTGAAATTTTTTTTCAAAGCAACGCAGTAACGGCCTTTTTTTTCTCTGAAGTTCATCTAACCACGATCACGACTTCAAGTAGGGGGTTCATAAAAGTATGATACAAAACGAATAGTTACCTGTTATGTTTGAAAAATAATTAACATAAGCTCCGTTACGTTTTATTGATTATTTTTGATCGTGATTCTATACTTCTCTGTCGTTGTTTAACACTTCCTTTTATTTTAATAGGTAGCTATTGATAATGTACGGTGCAATTTGGACCATGTCTCCTTCAATAATTTTAATAATACTGGAATAACTCTAAATACTATGCTTCTTATTATCAATAAGTCAAATGACAATTCCTAATTTTGACTTTCAATAACTTAAACTGTACAAGATACGGCATTTCAATCTAATCTGAAAGTATACTTGCGAACATTTACTGCGACTTACGTACCCATTTATTTTAAGTGTATCATATGAAGCTTACAGAAACACCATCCATTTCTAACATACTTACATAATACTGCGAGTCTAATCAAATAGTGCATCGAAAAAACATGATGTAACCGCTGATGAGCGATAATCATTTTACTTTAGGTACCTAGATAGAGAGTTCTTTAATATACTTTATACTTGGCATCGATTCTGATGAAACCAGCTGATAAAGAATCTCTAATGACACCATCGTATTAGTAATAAATGTTATCACTCAACTGACGTTCTCGGAAACATTTGCATTATCACGCCACATAATGCATGAAATAAGGCACTCGTTGTCACAATCACAACATTGTGTGACAGTGTGGCGATTGTCTACATATCATGTACATACATTCTGTAAATAATGTAGTCATTGCCAAGACCTTGGGCGCAGGCGGAAAACCCCGAAAGACTGGCCACGACCTTGCGGGCCGAGGCCGCTCCGTCCCGAGCTGCCCGTCTACAGGATAGTTACATTGTGTTTATTTCATTATTCATTACTTAGGTAGGTATTTATTATCATTTCAACTTGCTTGACATTGACGCCAAACAGTCATTCGATAATTTTATTGCGCACTGCTTACCTACAAGGATTCTAAGTTGACGCGTATGAATGTAAAAAATGCCATGAAACATAAATTAAATACCTATAGGTATACAATACCTTATTTAATATTTTACAGGTATAATCCTATTATGGATCTATTACTTATAATGCATACTGTAAAAACGATTAAAAAAATATATTACATGGGTATCAAATGGGAATAAATGCCAGAAGACGAAGACCAGGAAGTTGCTTGCGATGTTCCCGTTGTGTTAAAATCGTGAAGTGGGTGTAAGTAGTCACCTAAAAAGTTCATGGGCTGATGTAATAATAATATTGAAAAAAAAACCTTCCTAGATAAGATACCTAACGTTAAAAAGTGACGCTTCCCTGGAAAGCTTTATTTTAATTTGAGGGTTGTTCCTATAGGTAAAACTGTTTTTTCTATTTTGATCGCGGCGTATTCACCCTGGCTAAGGACCGGAAAGGGTTCAGGGATAAAGTTTTACTTACTTATAGGCAAGGCAACACAACCAAGAACTTGTAATTGTAAACCAATGGATTTGTCATTCTGTTTCTCTTCAGTAGGCGAAGCTCTGACGTGGGTAGATACTTTAGGGAGAGCTATTAAATTTTGCACGAGGTGTAGGCGGTAGGCAGATGGGGGGTAGAACGAGCGTAGGCGGTCGGGGTGGCTTGCGGGTGAGCGCGGGGTGAGACGCGGCGCGCGCAAGGGGAGGACGCACGGGCGGTCGGCTCCAAGGTCGCAGAGTCACAGCCGGGCAAGGTCACCGTGCCCGCGCGTGCCCAACCCCCCGCCACCCCACACCCGATGACACCCTAGCCTTGCGTGGGACGTGACCTTTATCCACGCTCCGGACAAGTAATTGTGTAGGTAGGTACATCAACTTTTTCTCCTCTGGTTTACGCAATATGAAGGTACAGCTTATTCAGATTTCGGGAACCGATCCGAATACTAATTTATAGTGACGACTTGTCCCTGTAAACTCCCGCCTAAGTTGGCCTTTCATAAATTGAAATGAGTTTATTTGCGATCAACAAATGAATATTAAGTGTAGCCATCGAGAGCTACGAGGGGCCTAATCATGTCAGCCGAAAGACGTCCACTGCTGGGCATAGGCCTCCCACAATGCTCTCCACTAAAACCGGTCTTGTGTTTTTCGCATCCACCGAACTAATAATAACTTTAAATACCTACCCCTATAAAATTGAAATCCCTCTGCTCGCATAGGAACATTCTCGTGTAAGTTGGAAATCCAATGATAAGATTACATAACCTAGAAAGTATCCCGCCCACTAGCATTGATAGCTAGTCACTTCCCACTACCCACGACAAACTAATTCAGACTCGAGCCGAGCATGCGACTAGGTTAAGTCAACATCCAAGGGGCTGTTGCGTAAAGGTCAAAAGGATTATTTTAAAGTAGGTGTTTTAATATTTTTTAAATAACTATGCTTTCTTTAGATAATTACATTAAAGTGCAATGTGATAATGGCAGTTTTCGAATATGTTTTGCGATTTGAGTGTTTTCCGTAAACCTTAGAATACAAAAAACTAAGGAAAATTTTACACGAAGACCTAGCACGAAACTAAGCTCTAGGATTGTCCTGTGGGTAATAGACAAAACAATAAGAGACCTACCTAAATGTACTCTTAAAGACGTAGAGACAAAAATACTTACTTGAATAGGTACACCCAAGACTCAGGAACAAATAGTCGTATTCATCACACCCCGTGACAACCAGGGCCGTTAGCTTCGCGGGCAGGCTAACCACGCCATCCACGCCGTCTAATTAAATGATAACTTAATGGTTTATTCAATTATTTTGAGTAAGTATTTCTGAGTTTAGATATTTGGATACTTGCTTATTTTTAGCCAAACTAAGCAAAACTACGAGTATTTAAACTTGAACTTTTAATTTACTGCAGTAAGATGACCACATGGGTACTAAATGAAGAATACTAAAATGACAAAACCAAATGTCATTCTGTGAAATAATGATACCACATTTATTTTAAGAGTGCTTCGCACGTTTACTTAATGAATTATTTGATCAAAGAACGAACTAAATATGTTTATGAATAATTATTCTCCACTACGAGTAGCCAACTTTATTATTATATTTAGCTGATCATTTTGTTTGCACGAGGTTTTTTTTCATTTAAATGACATCCAAGTAAACCGCATTGATATAACATAAAAAGTAATTTATATTAGTAAAAAAAAAAGTATAAGTATAAGTTCAAGTTTAACGGGTTTAAAATAAATTTAATTAATAACTAAGACACGATTTTTTATTCAGTAACTCCTTGCGAATGAGATAAAACGGTTCTACGGTGACAAAGTTGCTGGCAAAAAGATAAATGTAAATATATAAGACAGAAATTAGATAGGTGAATACTGATTACAGTGATTACATAACATAGCGAAATTTAGGGCGACGCGAACTTCGGCGACGCTATGACCTCAAACCTTAATTTCAAACATCTTAACACTTACTTCACCTACTTTCCTTGTAGCTCCAAAAGATTGCGACCTAGCTAAAACCAATTCTGTTGAAGCTAGTTTTTGGGAGCTTCAAAAAATAGCACACCTTTGACAGTTTCTTCAGATTTGGCAACAAAAATTGCACGTTGTTTGAGATCATCATTCTGAACAAGAAAAAATAGTACTCCCGACATTTCCCCAAAAATATGCATGGAATTGTCCGTTTTGTTACCAAGAAACGTATTGGAAGTTGATAACAATGTGCAATTTTTTTGAAACTCCCCTTTTACCTATTTTAGGGTTCCGTAGCCAAATGGCAAAAAACGGAACCCTTATAGATTCGTCATGTCTGTCCGTCCGTCTGTCCGTCCGTATGTCACAGCCACTTTATTCCGTAACTATAAGAGCTATATACTATGGAAACTTTGTAAGTAGATGTATTCGGTGAACCGCATTAAGATTTTCATACAAAAATAGAAAATAAACAGTAAATTTTTGGGGTTCCCCATACTTAGAACTGAAACTCAATTAATTTTTTTTCATCAAACCCATACGTGTGGGGTATCTATGGATAGGTCTTCAAAAATGATATTGAGGTTTCTAATATATATTTTTTCTAAACTGAATAGTTTGCGCGAGAGACGCTTCCAAAGTGGAAAAATGTGTGTCCCCCCCCCGTAACTTCAAAAATAAGGGAATGATAAATGTAAAATTAATATATATGATGTACGGTAATGCAAACTTCCACCGAAAATTGGTTTGAACGAGATCTAATAATTAGTTTTTTTTTAATACGTTATAAATCGTAAACCGCATTTTACCTTTCATTCAATCAACTCCAATATAATAAAGAATAAAGAAAAACATTTATTTAGATGTATAGTGGTACGGAACCCTACGTGCGCGAGTCCGACTCGCACTTGGCCGGGTTTTTATAACTAGGTACATAACTAACGGTTTTTACCACGTAGAATCTAGGAAACGAAATAACTAACTTCCCTAAAAGAAAAATAATGAAAATATTATAGGTACCTACTGCATGAGTGGCGACCACGTACCGGAAGACATGATGTTGACAGGTCTGCCACAAGGCAGGCCGACGATCTGATATATAGGTCGCAGGAAACCGCTACATACATATACACAGAAACGATACGTATTTAAACTTAAAACTGTTATTGCTTGCCTTGTATGTTTTACGTAAATAAATGACTTGGTTAATTGATTGTTTGATTAATCGTGGTTGGGATCTTAGGGAAAAGCCTTCTTATGTATAATGAATATTCCTTAGTTTATGTGTCTAATGTCTTGTACTGCTCGTATGTAATTAAATCAGTAATAAATAACCATCGGGGGGGGGGACCTTACAGTAACACAAATTGACCCAGTCCCAAACTAAGTTCTAGGCTGGTACTACGTAGGTACTAAGCAGCGATAAACATAAGTTAAGTACCGTACTTATATAGAGAAATGAAACTTACCTATATGTACCGGAAACACCCAAACATCAGAAAAACTACTCACGCTCATGACAAAAATATTTTCCCGTAACCCGGGAAACCGGGTACCGGGTACCGAGAATCGAACCCGGGACAGCTAGCTTCGTAGGCAGTCACTACCAACTGTACAATAACCGTCTTGTAATAATAAAAAAACCCGTGAAGGGGACAATTCTCCTGATTCAATCGATGAAATGTTAATACAAAGTGTAGTTCGAAACAGTATTTCATTCCAACCAATTATAGCATCAGAAGATGGTGCTACTGTCATCCTGGATTTCGTCAATGACAGCGATTAAACTCATTTACGATTGCGTATTGGTACCTAATTGTCTAACATTTATTTAGAAGAGAGAACAAGAAATTCAAATTAAATATATCAGCATAAAAAACGCACTTTCCCTTAAGTAAGTATAGTTGATGAACTCGACGCATCAAATATTAACCGGCGAGTTGAAGTTTTCTCGTAGCTATGGACTTCGCTCACTCGTTCGACAGAGATCATTTTTAAAGAAAATAACACCTAAGCGTTAATTTTAGAAAAAGGGGATAAAATGAAGGGTGCAAATTAACATAGGAGTTCGTCCATTTTTAAAGTTAAAATAGTAGATATTTTAACTACTAGTTTTTGGTACGGGGGTCTCCGTTACACTCATTTTACCCCGAAATATTATTAATAGGTTAGGTTAGGTTAGGTAGATTGTATTATTTTTTCGGGTCCTGTCTAGGTAATAATCTGTCTACGTGAAGACCAGACTCAAATGAAGGCTGCTTCAAAGAGGACATTTAAAAAATTGAAATTATCGATTTCGGAGTAGGTATTTGGAAAAACAACCTCTAGGCGAAAGTTGAGGGTTTGTATGGGAATTTGTATATTTTATGTTTGTAAACACTTTATTGTACTCAATATTTAAGCTAGTAATTCAAGTACCAAGAACCATCCAGGTTTACTAGTGAAAACCGGCAAAGTGCGAGTTGAACTCGCGTGGAGAGTGTGCCGTACAGTACAGTACAGTCATGCTCATGACATGACACAGTACAAAATATCACATTTGAAATCCTCACAGCGCGTTAACTACTACTAACGCTATCTTGTCGTGTTTTAGTGAACTATTTTCCGTAAGTGAACGTATTATATTGATTTTTTAAGGCTCAGTAGTTTCGGAGATCACGGTGAGTGAGAATGGTAAATTTCCGTCTTCTTTCATGAATAAAATCGAAACTATTTATTTTACAATAATAACATAAATATATTCGAGATCCTCATAACATTTAATTTCCTAATATGTCCCCCGAAACCACTGTTTAAAAAAAAGAAAAACTTTGCACTTCTTTGTTTGGGACATCAATTTACATACTCGTATGTGTACCAAATTTCAACTCAATCGGTCCAGTAGTTTTGGAGCATATTGGCTGTGGCAGACAATCGGACAGACAGCCGCACAGTGGTATCCTATAAGGGTTCTGTTTTTTCCATTTTAGCACGGAACCCTAAAAAGTACCTTTAAATCATAAAATTGCTATTTGTACTTTATTTATCATGCAGTAAAGATTAATTAAATAATTTCACACAAATAACTTAGTCAACTATGGGCACAAAACAACGATAATTATACTTATAAATACATACTGATAAATGAATACTAAAATACATACAAAAATCCAAGGCTCAGGAGAAAATATTCGTTCTTATTTATTTTATTTGTACAAAAACATGTTGTAAAACAAAATCCTTCATGACTAAATTATCTTTAAATCCTTAAGTTTACAACACAATTAAATTCGTACACAACACCGTATTTTTTAAACACTACACTTGCCCCGCGACCGCTAGCTTCGTAAACAGGGCGACTACCACTACCAAACCCAACTACTACCAAGGCCAACCGTCACAATTATTATTATACACATAAAAGCTACTAAATACCTACTTAGTAGGTACGGTACACACATCACATGACTTCATATTTTACCGCACCATGTAAATAAATCCAAACATCCAACATTATGTCAAAGAGACATGACAGATCGAACCGACGGGCGAAATTAGTTTTTGTACAGAAAAACCTTCACAGGTGGCCTTTATTCCGCCGTCAAACATGATTGATGTTTGATTAGTGTTCTTTTCCGGGAGCGATACTGATGATACTGCGGCCGCCCCCCGCGTGACGTCACACTCCTGACCTTCGAAATATTCCACATGTATATGTGCATGGCTATATGCGCAGCGAGCAGCGGTATTAACAGATTACTGACTTCTGCGAACCGATATTACTTCCAGGGCGCACGAATTGTACTGGAACTGGAACGCGAGGAAAGCTATAATTAAAATAGACCTAAAAACTTTTTTTTTGTTTTACCTAAATAAGTAAGCTGTGGCAAAAATATATATTGTAAATGGCAACCCCAAATAAATAATTTTGGCCCTAAAAACTCCCCCACTTTTGATTTATAACAGGATTACTGAACGTTTTTTTAATGAATGCTAGAAATTTAAACTACCAAAAGCTTCCAGCCACCAATGAAAATATCCAGCTTACAACCTTATTTTACTTACAACCCTATCTTTAAAGTGTAATTTGCTAAATCGTGCTTGCCATTCCATTTTAAGCTTGAAGCTTGTTGTGACGAGGCACTTAAATGCTTAACATTTTTATTGGGGTATATGGGGTCATGCTACCTCACTCAACCTCAGTACTTTTTGTACTGTGAGTACTGTGACCGACTGAAATAGCAAGACACGTTCGTTTCCGTGAAAATACGAAGGAAAACAATTATGCACTACATCTTTACGTAGCCGAAGGCAAGTCTAGAGCCCCCACTAGTCAAAAAAAACCGGCCAAGTTCGAGTCGGACTCGCGCACGAAGGTTCTAAATATACCTACCATAAATTGAAATACTTATTTTATTTCAATTTAATAACAGTGGAGTCTTAGTAATAGGTTGCCGTTTTTATTACCCTTTGGGTGAGGAAACCTAAAAATAGTACTTACCAATCAAATAAAACTATATTTTTAGCTTTTAATCTGTGTAGAATTCTGTAATACCTTGTTTACGTCACAGGCAGTCGATGGAGCAGATACTGTTCTAGGAAAGGTCCAGCTCGTTAATTGGGGCGTGGGCAGGGTTGCTGGAGCGACGGCAACACGCGTAACAACTACTACGTTATTCCAATAGGAAAGCCTCTCCGCTGCGCGCAGTATCTAAAAATAACTGTGATGCCAGAGGTGAAATGTCACCAACCGAGCTTACCTAAGGTAAAATAAAATTGTATAACACACGTGTACGTCATGGAAAGCTATTTGCGTTGTTTTGTTTATTTTTTATTTTTAATAAAGTCCAAGCAGTTGGTTGTTTCTTTGTCCTTTTGGTCTAAATATAGGTACGTATTACTTCGTTAATAAAGTTATACAATTCCCTTACCGAGCGACACGCTCCCTTAAAACCTAATTATTAGGTATATTGAATTTCACTTTATCGATCTTATAATTTCATCGAATTTTATTTTTTCGGTCGCTATTTTTTGCTGAAATTATGATCTTTCCAGAATATTGTAAAAATTTATTAAGTAGGTCAGGTTAGGTAACACTTGAGACAACCAAAAAAAAACGAATGAGGCGAGAAATTAATTTCGATCAAATAAAAATACAGCGTATAGGTACATCAGCGGGTTGATAAGAACCCAATCCCAGGACAGTGTCCGCGTGGAGCTCGTACATCACTATTTCCGCGAGAAATGTATTTTTTCACTATAAAATTTACTCGTAGCCTATGTCCACTACTTTCTTTAGCCCTCCAGCTATCGCGTCGATCTGTTACTCCGTTGCTGCGTGAAAGAAGGACAAATCAACACATTTATAATATAATATTACACATTTCTAAATTAACAATCAAAAGCAACGAGGGTTTATTTAGTAACTCTAAATTACCAATTTTCATAAATGATCTAAAGAACGCGTTACAATGTAACCAATACGGAAGATTGTTTTTCGAATCAGCAAGAACACAAATAGGTATATTACATCTGTAGTTCAGTAAACCCAATTTGAACTGAAGTGTGTTATAACGATATCAGGAGCCCCCGGCTACGTTGGCCTTGGGCAGGCTTTTGGGAATCTAGGTCGTGCGGAGGCGTAGGGATCGAGGACGAGCCTCATTACAGCCGAGTGCCGTGGAGTGCCCTAGATAGCCTGAATTACGCGTAAACTCTCGCCTACTGAATCTGGATTGTGTTCCGTTTCAGAAATTACCTACTTCTGTTATCTGGGACGAGACCTCAGGGAAAATTCTACGAAACAATTTAAATATTTTCGAGTCAAGTTCACTTTCAGACTCTAACGGCCGCACTTAGTCAGTTGGTGACAATTAAGTCGTTCCTTAGTGACGATTCTTCATACATAAGTTTGAAAAAGTGAATTTTCTCTAAAGTGTCTAAGTTCGGCGGTAAGTATCCAATTTCAAAGGAAAAATAAATAAAACAGGCAGGTGCAATGTATCGGTATTTCTGCAATGCGTTGCTGTGACCTACTCGTGTATGATATATTTGTGAGAGACGGCACGCGTCCGCCCACTTTGATGTGAAATGCCTCCCCGAGTATCGACCGGCATTCCGCATCTAGCTAGGTATATCAAACTACCTTACATTGTCCCTAATGGAAACTCTAGGTATTTAAAGCTTTTAGCTAGGCATTAAAGTATAACTTACTTTACTGGAAACTGTATAGGGGAGAAACATATCGTCGGTGTAAAGGTAAAAGTCTTTAGTAATTGATATGTACAGTCAACAGCATAAATAAGTGAACATTTATATAGCTTGTCACGTTGTGTTTGAAATTTCATACAAAATTGTGAAACGATTGAAAGCGACAAGGTACATAAATGATCACTTATTTATCCTGTTGACTGTACTATAAGCCCAATGGAACCCTGACCCACCATAGAACTATGTCACAGTGACGTACAACTTGGACGGGCCTTTTTTTTAGTTGGTAATTACATTATAACCTGGATTAGGGAGGTACCTTTTAAGTGGAACAATTGTAATTCCAAATATTATTTTCAGCATGGCAAAATAGAGTTCAGACAAAATGAGGCCGCTGCGGAGTCAAACCTTGTTTTGCCGAGCTAACAAGATCTTCCAATAATGTAGGTACTACACGATAATGCCCGTCGAATCCCCTACGCGTAGAAGCACTTCGTGTTCAATGTTCAATATTGTTATCCATCCTCATGAGGTCGTGTGCAGTTCCTAATTAAACCACATCGAGCAGGTACTTTTATGTTTCGTGATAAAACGATTGTTCTTTCACATTTTGATAATCTCACTTTTGTGATCAAGTAAGGTCGCAATTGCTTTTAGAAAGTAAGTAAGTAAATTTACCCGGCAATTTCTTCACAATGCAAAATAAATACCAAAAGGATTAGACCCTTTCAATTTACAATTGGAGTCTAAGCCACGCCCGGGGACAGTCCTGAAGGTCGCGCGGAGGTCACCCCAAGGTCCTCAGTTGCCCATTGTCTGTATGTTACATGAATAAGCTACTACAATCAAAGTGCTTTGACTTGGACTCTTTATACATAAATTAACGCTTAAGTACATAACCACTCGTATAAAAGGCGCACGGGAACGGCTATTAGTCTATTACGTTACTTAAATATTGTACCTGCCTTTAAGAACCCCTAGGATTGTATGTAAAGGTAAAAATACAGATTTCTTTACGCTTGGAATTAAAAAACTCTTAGAAACGACAAATGCTACCTATATAGGCTATATGACGTACCGGTGTGTAGTTATCTCTGTGGTCGCTGTCTATTTAGAAACCGCCAGATATAACCAAACTGCCCTCTTTTTCATCTAAGATGAGTCCTGTGACAGCCGTATTTCGTAATTTCATCCACTTATAGTGGCGAATAGGTAGGCTGAAAATGTTCAGCCCATTACTTATGTAACGTACCTTGACAAATTACCTACTAATCGAAAGTATGAAGCCTAGCCTATAGAATATGTAAACTTTAGGTTTGGTGCAAATTATTAGTATAATACCTGTAATATACCTGACTTACGACTTACCTGTTTATACCTGGCTAGTCTGGCTACCCAATAGTTTGACGGGGAAAAAAAGTCAACCTAACGTTTGCATATTCTATAGGCTTCATATTTTCGATTGGTATGTAATTTGTATAATAAACAAGCAATAGCAATTTAAAAAAAAGGTCATTGTTAATTATTTTTTTAATGATATAAGTAATGGACTGAAAATTTTCAGCCTACCTATTCGCCACATATTATTTAGCGTATTAAATTCGATATAAAATAATTTCCATCGAATAAACAGCCCGGTGCAAATCGTCCCCTATTCGGATCTTAGACTTATATGAACTGTCACAGGACTCATTTTAGGTGAAAAAAAGTGTTATTACGACCAACTCCGTCGTTTAGTTTTAAAGCTTTTAGCAAAAGTTATACAGTTCGCTAATGTCCGTTTCTCTAAATGTTTTCAGAGTGTCTATAAGTGTGTTTTAGGTCATTTTTATAACAAGTAAAAAGGTATTTTTATAAGAAATTGTTACTTTCTGGATTATAAACCAAACCTTTAGATTTGGTTTAGATTAAGTAACCAAGAAAGGGAAACAACGAATTTTTCTACGGTCAAAATATCCTTTTTTTGGACGGTTTACAGGTTTGTAGTCAAGCAGGATGTAATATTGTCAAAATGTCTTCAGGGCCAGTATCAAAAGGAGGTTAAGTTTGAGGCTATAAACCGAAGTGTCGAAAAAAATATCCATATATATTTATTAACAGTGTCAGGCTAGAAAGAAAGGCCACCAGTTTTATGTCCACTTTGACCATGACCACGGCTTAGCTCTTTAAAACCCGGCAGCAGCAATCTAGCCTAACAGGCTATGACTAAGTCTTAGTATTTTTAGGCTTCCGTATTAAGAAAGTACAGAACCTAAATAAGATAGCTATTTTTTTGTTATGTCTTTATCAAAATCAGATATTGGTTCATATTCATAGCCTTAACTTGGAATTTTTGCGCCCAGTGCATCGCGCCTAAACAAAACCTAAAAATATTTATTCTTACTCTAAAGAAATTAGAGTGCCGGATACAAACAATGTAATTTCGAACCTACTTATAGGGTAGTCATTATTTGAGGCTGCTTGATTTTTTTACTTACTGGGTTAATTAACATCTTTTACATTTACCTTATCACGCCAAAAAATTACGAGTTTCATGATTATTAAATAATAATTTACAACAAGCAGTCTACCCGTCCTTAAAACTCCTTTTTACTCGAAACGCAGAACTAATAAATACTTCTGTTTCGAATTTTTGGCGAAAATGGGTCGTCAATGTAGGATATATCGCAAATTTAGGGCTGTTTTTTAATTATTAGATAGAAATATCTGACATTAAAAGTTATTCCTTTTCTTTGTCATATTAAAATAATTATAAAGCTAAAAATACAGCTCTTACTTTTTTTTATTATAATTGAATTATTAAACGCTACAAATTACTTTTAAGTAGGTACCTAGTAGGTTTGTACGTCTTATTACAGTTATTTCTCAAATCTTTAAAATATACACATCAAGGCATTTTTACAAGTTAGCATCGTGAGTCTTCCGACGATTACGGCGATTTTCGATAAGGTTACAATTATTGAAAAGAAGCGCTGAAAGAAATTCATGAAAATGTTCTTTTTAATCAAACAGCAGCTTCACTTCCAGAACTGTCACGTAGGCATATTTACCTACTAAATAAACGATACACCATAACAATACACCTTCAGCATAATGTAGGTCAGACGGGCACGAGCTAGCTCCGTCGGTAGACTGAAAGAGCTGATTACCGTTAGCGTGTCCAGTGTTCAGTTGACTAGTTTTGTGGGCCGAGCGCCTCGTTTCAAAGCTGGTAGGTGGTAGGCGCGACCTTGTAAGGGCACATTGGCTAATGTAGGTCAGTGAGTCGTACCCTTGACCTAGGGCGGCGTGCCCTCCAGGCCGCCCTAGCCGAATAGCGCTAGACAAGGACACCCCAATACTCCCCAACTCTTAAGAGAATATAACAAAATTACCGAATTCATTTGTTTTATAGCCCCCGAAAAAAGACGGATGTTATAAGTTTATTTGATTAGTCAGTTTGTGGCATCGTAGTTCGTAAACCGATAGACCGATTTGGACGTGCTTTTTGTACAGGAAAGCATGTTTAACCGTAATGGTTCTTGGCTAAGTTTTATGGAATCGGTTGGGCTGGTTAAGAGATATCGATCCCGATACAACCGGGTTACCATTGGAGGATTATATGTTTTAAATTGGCAGTTAAAATTTGGTCTAAGTATAATAGAAGGAATACATTGTACCTTCGTAAGACCAATATTTGGGTGAGAAACTTGAATGATAGTAGGTAATTTACAGAAGAGTACGTATTGCTTTCAGTAGGAGCGTAGGTACTCATGTCAAGTCAGGTATATCTTATAGGGCGTTTTAAAAAAAATAGAAAATAGTTAAGCATTCTCAATGGTAACTTTTTCACCTCACGACGAATAAAATACCCTTGTAAATTACCTACTTCGTTATCCGTCTGTATGTTATCACGTTTCCTGTCCGGGTGCCCCCAATGTGGAGTCATGATTATTTTCAGGAATACATACTGAATGCACAGACTTGTGACATTGTCAAGTCGTTTTGTATGGGGACAGTGAACGTGTTAAGACCTATTTTCTCTTGAAGTTGAAGAAGTATCAAATACGGCCCCTCGGAGTTGTAAACAAATCAACCTTTGAAATATGTATGTAGTAAACTCTTTATGGCTAATAAAATCAATTGCAGCAAGGACAATCACGTACAGTCAAGGACACCAATATGTAATTGTATAGTATACTCCACAAAGGCTTAAAAATATTTATAGGCACATAGGCCATACTATGGCAATTAGGTCTATGTGTACATATTGTTGTACCTATGTGCGGATATTTATTTTACCCTTGGCTGTAGGTACAATGTACTTGTCGAGCCAATCGTAAAATACGACCATTTATGCCTCAAATTGACACCCGCAAATAAATAAAACCTGTAGAATAGGTACTTCCTCTTGGCCTAGAACAAAGAAATTTGGCAAGAATCACCAACAAACGAAAATAAGTACTTGTTTTTTTTTGGTAGTTTTCTCACATGTTTTTTTACATACCTATTTACTTACATTTCTAGATGAATAATTATTGATCGTGCGTGATGTTTGTCCTCCAATCCACTTTATGTTTTCTTTAAAGCAATGATTGGTACTTTTATAGTTTATGGACTTCATGGGTGCTAATTAAATACTTCTATTGAGATGGTAAACAAATCATTTTCAGGTACATCATAGCATTTATAACGTAAAAACTTTCAAAGCATATTTAGCTTCAGATTTCAGGAAAAAATATGTTTAACGCAAAACATCTTCCAACTTGTCAGTATCAACGCAAACAAGTACCTAGTTGGCTGAAGGAGTCTCAGGACCGATCGGTGAAGCCACGAAGCCACGCATTTGAATGTAGGTAAATGAAAAAACAGATACCGATACAGAGTACCTATGTTAAAATTGTATTTATTCAACGTGCCTCATAAATTTAACCTAATTTACCTATTATTTAAATAACGCAGTTAATATTAGTATTGGCCAAGTTGTGTACAAAAACAGTGAATCTACCTAACTTGTCAGTCAGGAAACAGTCACCGCTCGTCTAAAGCTAACCTACGCTACGTCGACTGTTTCAAGGGTGCTACCACACCAATTGATCGGTAAGAGATAACAGACCGATTTACAATGGTTCATCTTAAAAAATAATAATATTTTAGTGTTATTTACATTTTTTTGAGCCCACAAGTAATAGTTAAGAGTAAAGTCCGTCTGTTAGCCCGTTACTGAACTATTTTACTCACATGAATATTTATCGTTATCCTATGTACATACAACTGAAACTGAATTTAGGTAGGTAGTTACCTATATTGTTAATTTGAATGATGATTGCGACTGTGGCTGATTCAGCCTTTCAGCCTGACTAACGCTGACTTGCAGCTGAATCATCGCTTTGTTTAATATACAGATTAAGTAAATAATATGTAGCGGGTATAGGTTATAAGAGCGCATTGTCACAAAACAATACATGCCATTATGCCGAGAGCGTTCTGAAATTAGCGCAATGACATTATACGACCTTGTACAAAAATGTATACCTATCTATCGAGTGCGGAGGAAAATTGTTTTCGCGAATTATTCCGGGAAGTTAACAGAGGCGAGTTACGGGTTGGCTGCGATTATTCAGATATCACGGCACGCACACAGGCGCGCGATAGGCGCGTGTGCGTGCGCGTGACATTGAACTTCACACTTCACGCGGTGGCCGCGGGTTACGCAACCAGCGGGTTCACAATCACAGCCACTACCGCGTGAGCAATCAATCCATCTCAAGCCGCCCATTTGTGACCAAGATACGCAACGATGCATATTTCGTTCGGGGGAAGACGTGGTTAATAACAACACCGGTCCATCCTGCCACCGCTATTTACGTAGTTAATTTGGTTACTGTAAACGAGTAAAATTAACATCTTCTTTTTCTTCTTCGTCCTTATCTTCATTGCTGAAAGTCGTGTCCATGAAAGTACTTCGTGGCTAAGTGAGCTGCCTACACTTAGTCCGGTTTTCAGCATCCTTAAGGGCGGCGGTTGAAATATTTAGCAGTATATCTCTTAGTACGAAAACTAAAGAATTTACAAGATTACATTACAGCGCGACGCTTAACAAACAGAGGAGATTTTTAGCTTAGCGAGATTTCTTGGTCGGCTGAGTGAAGAATTCAGGATTTCATCAATTTTGAGTGTTTGTGTCAGTTATTTACCTACTAGTAGCGGTAACCAAAAAAAGGATTTATCAAATTGGAACTACTTAACTACAAAAAGCGTTTCATTTGTCACCGTAATAGGCTTAGGCAACAGCGCCCACGTGTAATTCGGCACTGACAGTGACATTGGGCTCGTCGAGGCCAAGACGGCAGGCCCGCGCCGCCCGCCCGGCGCCCGGCGCCTGGCTCGTCATCTCTTATCTCCTTATTTAAATGGAATTGCATAAGCAAAATTAAAAATCACATTCGGATTTTTTTCTTACCGACATTTTGTGTCGCGACAACAAAAAATAGCTTTATTTTTATGTAACACATATACAATAAATTAAATAACCCTTGCAGTTCACCCGCTCGTGGTCGTGCATTTTGCCAACTGCAAAACAAAGTTTGCCTTGTTATTGTTCGCAATTTCAAAATCATAAATGAGTATGTTTTTCATTTTTCTAGTAATTAATATAAGATTCAGATTAAACATCTCAAAAGCTATTGACTTAAGATATATAAGTATATTTTTTGTTTCAAAACTTTCGCGACTTTCACACATACTGTTATAAATTAGAATTACCTACCGAGTGAGTCTTGTATCCCGTCGCAGGGGAATTCCGATAAACGACAAACTAGAGCAACGCAACATATATAAGCACCAGGAGTCCTCTTCAGTCTGCTCGTGACCACGACCGTTCACCGTTGCAACCCTTGTATCACGATCGAAACGTCGAGGTATCTATTTTAGATTTTTATTATAGGTAACAGTTAAGATATAAGTTTTGGAGACTATTTTGACTAAATACAAAATTTGCAATTTCTTACTATGACCTTTCGCAGATCTACAGAATACTACAACTATTCTAAACTTCTCTCAATAGCTTCAGCCACTTCAGAGAGGTGGCTATTTTATTTAATACATAAAAACCCCCCGATATAGTGGCGAACTGCCTAGCGCCGGCGAACACAGTCCCGTCGTGTCACCCGTCCCGTGCCGGTGGGACCGCGTGGCACGCGGCAGAGCCGGCGCGGACTACGAAGTAGGTAGGTACCTACGATCTTATACATCGATTACTCAGCTGTCGTCGTGAGGAGCTAGTTTCACTTTTTCGTGAGAAGAAACTCTCTCACATGCATTTCATCTTTGTAACGAAGCGAAAAAATTGCGCATTAGGTAGGTCGTAGGTATAAATAAATAAATATCAAGGGACAATGTCACACCAATCTCCCTAGTCCCAAACTAAGCTCTAGGCTTGTACTATGGGTACTAGGCAACGATATAAATAGAGAAATATATAATGAAATACATAGAAAACATGACTCATGAATCACACAAAAATCTGCCTTTACCGGGATTTGAACCCAGGACCACTAGCTTCGTAGGCAGGGTCACTACCAACTAGACCAATGCGTCGTAAAATAATTAACGTCATTTGTTTTTCAGCACGAGTTGTTGTTTGCCCTTAAAATAACACTTCTGACCTTGATATAATAGGTACGTAGGCAGGTATATAGATTTCGTTTATTACCCGATAAGCATTTAAATTACAATTACTTTTCTTAATAGGTACCTACAGAGATTTGTAACAAACGCATGTAAATTTGAGGAAAGTCATAAAGATTATAAGTATTAAATAGACCTATTAACATCGCCAGTCTCTTGGCCTTTGTAATGAGTCGGCCTTGGTAGTAATTTGCCGGTCAATACGTCTAATTTGCGCCGCGTGGCTTCCGCGACGAGTCGCGCAGTTTCCCGCCCGTTTAATTTTGCTACCAACCGCGTGCGCTCGCGCACCCACGGTCATCTTATGCTTCCGTGATTTCTTTGCTCTACAGTACTACAAAGTTAAGAGTGCATGCGATGCAGCATATCACTCCTATCATATTGACAACACGGAGAAAGATTAAATTTGATAAAGCTGACAGGACTTTACTGAAAACGTCTACACGTCGGTGCGTCCTAACTGAATGGTGTCTAAGTTTTTGAATAAAGTTTTACTATAGGTAAAGTTAGCAAATCATGCGTGCCTAATAAAGAAGAGACAACTTGGTGGCCTCTAAAAATAATTGTAATAAAATGGCACCTCCGGGTGACGCAGAGCGCGCGCGGCGCGGGCGCGGGCGGCGCTCGCCTATCTGACTGTACAAATAGCTGCAACCTTGAGAATTCGGTGCGCGCGACAAGGTCATTGCGCGAATCGTTATCAGCGTGACGTCAGCTCATGACCTCCGCGCGACCTTCGCCGAGGTGCCCGCGCGGGCAGATACCGATAGCGACCGATAGCGCTTCGAAACAACGCCGATGCTTCCGCCTGACGCCGAGCGGCTCTGCAAGCACATGGCGGCCGCAGCTATGCTGGGCACCATCCGCGTCACACCATGGACCTCGAACGTAAAATTTATTCGTTAATCTGTGAGGGTATTACAGATTATCTTAAATTACTTAAATATATATATTAAGGTCGCTAAATATCAACAACAGTCGCTATCGCTTCAACTAATTTGTTTAGCATTGTTATTTTACAAATTCTCGGTTTATTACGCCCTGGCTTTCGGCCAAAAAACGTCGATCGGAATCACTTTCCGCGCCATACATACGTATTATTACCGTCCGCAAATACTATGCCGACCTTGCGTATTCATGGCCGTGCAAAAATACCAACTTGACATTCTAAACGATTTCCCGATCTTTAAGTTGCTAACCAGGAAGCTTCGGATAACATTGACCACGCCTTACACTTCGAGGCCGAACTCTTAAAGATCATATCTGAGCTCACCCACCATTCTGTCTGATACATAGGTTTTCACATAACGTGCTTATCACCTCGGGCAATGCCTAATATATTATTATATATGTGTTAAACAAGGAAATAAGCCCAGTGAATTTTTTTTACGGAGATAACATACAGGTCACGGTTTACATCATGCTCGTTCCGAACCAAACTAGCTCCTTTATTTTAATCAATCAGGCAGGGTACTTAAATTAAAATTAGTGACGCTAGTCGCTATCTCAAGTTAGAAGTCTGACTGACTGCTGAACGAGACTGAAACCGAAGTTAACATTGTTATCGTGTTGTTGTCAACCTCGTTCATAGACAAAGCAGAGCCACAAATAAGGTTTCCTCGTTTAGTAACCGTAGCACAGTAAGTAAACGAGAGTATGTTTGGGCGGGGCGAGCGTGACCTGAATCCGAATACGGGCACGCGAGAGAAATCTTAGGCACCGGCGCAGGCGCTGCCAGATGAAACTCGCCGAGAGAAAGGACCTGAATCCTTAGGCGATGAGGCGACAATGGCCACTATTAATGGTTTTTGGTTAAGGTAACGTTCTTCACCTCTGCATACACACGTACCAGACACGTACGGTGAAGGAAATGTATTTGCGTACCCTTTTCACTCTTGTCACAATGACAATAAGAGTCAAAAAGGTACGCGAATACATTTCCTTGACTGTACGAAATTATAAATACCCTTTTTTTATTAAAGTTAAACTTGCTTTTTAACCACCGAGTACGTAAATTAAGTTACTAATTAAATATTTATGATGAAGATTTTATTATTGAATATAAAGTTAAAACCTATTTAGCACACAAAATGATTTATTATCAAATAAAATTGTGTCACAGCTTGAGTTATTTCTAAAAAAAAATCAATACATCTAAGACTAGTTAATGATCAAATACTCGCGCTTATCACAAAATATTTGGCCTTACCGGGAGTTAACCTAGGACCGCTAGCTTCGTAGGCAAGCTTAAATACTACCAACAGTACTGGACCAACTAAGCTAACGCCTTGCCAAATGAGCCATGAGTAACTGAAAGGTATCGTTAAACTTAAAATTACAAAGTGATTTGGACATATTCTTTCTCCACTTACAAACTAATTACAGGTAGTTAAACCAATGTCCTGTTTTAAGCTGACCTTCCTTAGAAACGTATAACCATTTCACTGAAAAGAATAGAGTAGCCAATCTTTGTTGGCCAGTAGGGCAAACACCACATGTGGTCGTATTACGAGTGATCTCGCCTCAATTTCTCTGTGCGCGAGGGCGTCGGCGGGCCTTGGTACCTTCGCGTAATCGCCGGAGAAAACAGACGGATACTGTCATCGCCTTCACAGCTCGACTGACTTATGACTTGAAAAATCTACATACAATCATCTGCTATGTAGGCCAGGGCAGTGGGCCGTGCAGCGTGCGCCGCGTGGCTTCATGCCTCGCTTCAGCCCCGTGTTCCTTATTCAAATTGTAAAGACCAATTCCTGATCATAAAAGACATCAGTGGTTGACGTTTATCCTAAAAGTGTAAATTAATACTCTAATAAAGACAAAAGACTGCGTCTATCATCTCAGCACTCTGAGCAGGCGAAGGTTCAAAGCTCCATAACGACGACGCGGTTTCGCTAATAGTTGGTAATGTAACCCTGCCTACGAAGCTATCAGTCCCAGGTTCGATTAGAAATATTTTTGTGATAAGCGCGAGTATTTGTTTCTGAAAATGAGGCTTGGTTGTTATATGTACCTATTTAGGTGTGCGTCTCTCTATTTAAGTAAGTATACCATTATATAGTAGGTAGTAGGTATCCATGCTACAAGCCTAGAGCTTAGTTTGAAAAGAGATCAACTCTTGTAAGATTATCCCCTGTTATTTGTTTTAATAATGTAAATAGTAATGACAGGTATTTTGTCAAACTTCTTCGAGTTTCTCCGAACCACAGAAATTCATTGCATTAATCATGTTGTTTCCGATCTTTTTATCTTATTGCTTCGTTTTGTTACTTTCTGTATAATCTCCATACTAATATCGTGATAGCCAAAAAACTGTTAAAAAACTTCTGAAAACTTCGTTCGTTTACCATACTTAGCTTTATTTGTAACAGAGGTCGGGTTCCCCCGTTACTATTTCTCGTAAAACGTATCAATATCTAAAAATAAATTTCCGAAAACTACCTGCCCCTGTTTTGCCTTGGTAGTTATAAAGAGTTTATGGTTCGTCTTTAACAAATTTTCGAATTGATGGAAACAAAACACATCAAATTATATCCCAAATTTCACCAAACACAGACACACCTACAAAGAGACAGAGACGCGGGAGACCACTTATATCGTTTGGTATGAGTGAAAAGCAATCAAATTGTCAAATGTCATTCTATTTACCTAATTCCACTTTGCTTTTAACCATATTATGAAAGCTCTTTTCCACTTGTTAATAAAGCCGGGCTAAATTATAAATAACGGGCAAAAGCATGTCGGCCCATGCTCATACATCGTTAGTCGCCTGTATCTAGGAACTATACAAACGAGTCTACTTAGTCGTGTCGTGATAGATTTCCTTTTAAATTCGTTATATTATGTGATTTCCTTTGAAAATTACACTTCCAGTTTAATATTTCCTAAACGGTGTCTCATAAATTTGATAATAACACGCTTAATTAAGGAAATATGATTTGGCCGTCTGTTATCTACTTTGTTATCTTTTTTCTTACATACATAATATGCACAATGTGACTTAAGTATCAACCCACTGTGCTGTTTGAAGAACGAGGGCAATTTTACGATTACCTTTTGTTTAATATTATCAAAAAGATCTAAGTGAAGATTACAGACGGCCAATTTATATTTTGTACACATAATGATTTTTAAGAGTTATCAAATAAATAAATAAATATCTGGCGACAATGTCCCACCAATCGACCTAGTCCCAAACTAAGCTCCAGCCTTAGTACTAGACAACGATATAATGATTAATGATATCTCACTAGATGACGTAAAAAAATACCTTGTAAAATAAAATCTTGATTTTATTTTACAACTTTGTCGTCGTACTTTTAAAGTAAGTATAATAATGCCAAATTACATCTTCGCAGTATCAAGAGTCTCGGAGATAAACCGCGGACAGACGGCATGGCGAAACTAATAAGGAACGGTTCCTTGTTAACTAAGGAACCCTAAAAAACGAAATGGTTTCGAAAATAAGATGAGTAATAAAGTGAAATAGAGGCCCTGGCCGCTGCTTGCCTGATTAATTAAATTTTGTCAATTATAAGAAATGTTGAAATGTCTATTTCGCGGTGTCTAGTTTTTTTCTCGGTCTCTACATCTACATCTCATCACGTTAATTACTGACAAAATGCAAATGGTGCTCGTCAGCGTCGTGGATAAGTAGGTTTCAGCGAGTGGTGTGGTGCTGCGCTTGCGACACACTTTCCCGGCGTTCATCAACGTGTTACGGCGTCGTATAACAGCTCCCAATTTCTCGTGTTTCAGCACAACGCGAGCGGTGTTGTTTTCCTCGGTCGCTGACCTGCATTTACAGCCCAACCATTTGTTTTCCCGGTCATGTCCACGCCACTTAATTTATTCTTTGTCACATTCGATAAACGGGCGCAATGACCGTCTCACGACGGATATTTACAGAATAAGAAACATTAAAAAAACACGCGCTTTTAAAACGAAGCGATTAAGAATGAAGACAATATTTCACCAGACAATTTACAAGCTGTCTAAAGTAACAGATTTGTTCTTGAAAATTTATAAGCCAAATGTACAAAAGTCGTTCCTATTAAATTAAATGTCTGTTAGAATGAAATATATTTAAGTGGATAATGTGGAACAACATCAACATCATACAACCTAAGTCTACGCATTCAATGTCGAAAAGGCTATAGCTACGACACTCACTACCGATTTTTAAAAGGAATCATTAAGCTAACAGACACCGGACACTCCACCAGTGTTGTTGCGATTCGTCGTTACTCATAAACCTGACCGTGCGCATAGTTTTCCGGTCATGCAGGCGCTGCGGCCGCAGTTTTCGCTGACGTTGAAGGTGAAGTGCAAAGACTGATGCACTGAGTACAAGCATTATTCTTTAACGCTACACATCGAGCTACCTGACGAGCCGATCTCACCATTACCCTCTTTTTTTCCAAGTCGCAGAACACACTACATCATTCGTTCGTCCTGCCATGCAGGCCTAAATAAATTACCTAGCTTATGTAGAATTCGATTTTGTGTTTTTACTAAAAGTGGTTCATTGATAATTTCGATGTATGTAGTTGTATTACAGAATAATAGTAGTGCAGTGCGACGCAGAAGCGGTTATCGCTCGGCCACGTGACGCCACGCGGCGCGCCACGTGTGTCGCCGTCGCTGCAGCATGTGCATCGTGCATCGCCCGGCTATTCGGAGCTCGGAGAAATGACTCACATACTACTCGCCGAGATTTTTCTATCAAACGCTAGCTAAAAATATCTCAAAATAAAAAATCAAATCAAACTATCATACTCCTATCAACCTATGAGCACGAATATTTGTTCCTGAGTCTTGGATATTTCTTTACATATAAGTATTTATTTCTCCGTATAAGTATGTATTTATGTCGTTGTCTAGTACCCATAACACAAGTTTCGAGCTTAATTTGGGGCTAAGTCAATTTGTGTACAATTGTCTCCGACCTTTATTTATTTATTGTATCTACTGCACAACAATTCAATCGGTCTGAAAATGTATTCCCTCTAATACCCATTCCTAAGGCAAAACTAAAAAATTGGCAATGAAACATTGGTGTTATTTATCTGTAACAAGGTTGTTAATTCCACCAAGGCGCTTTTTTCGCGAGTGGGCAGAATATTTACAGCTGCGATCCGCGTGTGATTTACTACCCTACGCACGCGGACCGGTTGCTATGTACGAGTACGCTCGCTACATAGTGTGCGGCTGTACATAAAACACAAGGTCGCAGCGTGTTTCAAAGGAATCGTTTACAAGCGAGAACAATATCGCTTACAGACAAACTGCTATGGATTTCAGAGAACAGTTGCTATCAAATGTCAACCTTCGCGGACACACGTGGTCTGACGATGTCAAATACACCTAAATACTTAATACAAATGATAAGTACTTAATTACAAAACTATCGGAAAAACATGTTCAAAAACTGTATCAAGGTTTGTTTGTGACAGAGCCGTACAAAAATATTTTTTCGATATACATATTTGTACATAGCAACATTAGCAACACGCAGTACCCCGCGTATCTCTGTTATTAATAGCTAAACAAAAGCAGTAAAATATCGATTACGACTACTTTGGTGATGTTTTAGTATTCGAACAGAAGTGGCATGACTATGGCTATCACAATAGTACTAATTATCTAGCGTAGGTGTTAAGAATGAAAATGCGTAGATATAAAAATGTGACCTTTTTAGGATCTAGGTAGCTCGTACAAGGAAATAGTGCCTGAGAGCAACATCATCTGGTATTTCGGTATCGGCGCTAACACGGAAGACTATTTCAAGAGTCAGGGTCGACGGCGTCGCACCCGCCCGCGCCCGCGCAACCCGGTCACGCGCTCTGGTGTCGGGTTTCTGCAACACCCGTTACAACCCTAATGCGATCCTGGATAGCGTTTACACGCCGTAACGGTGAGATCTGTCACGTAATCCCTAAATATAAACACAACTAACAATTCATTCAGTAACTTAAGTAGGTGCCTAATTCATAGATAAATCGCTAGATAAACAGCAATGTATAGTTTAACATCAAGACACGTTATTTTATTCAATGACGTAACACCTCACAAAGGATAAACTTGGATTTGTACCTAATCAGGAAGTTACAGTTTAAAGTACAATATCAATATTGGCTAAGACGAAATCATTCATAAAAAAGTGTAGAACTGAAACCAAAAAGAAGCCAAGATCCCTTTTTTTACATAATAATATGTTAAACTGTAAAATCATTCCATCCATGATATTTTATTAACTTATAGAATGAACAAAAACGTGCTCCAGATCTTACCATCCATATCTAAATGGCCTAGGCCACAGATTGCTACAAAGAGATTGCGTACCCAGGTTATGGTTGCACTTGAGGAACAGCCTTGGCCTTCAGAAATAGTAATCACTCCGACAAAGTATCACGTTGCAGACTGCTTAGGGATCAACACGTATTTAATATGAGATCTATAAGTACTACGTCATAACGTTTTGTTTGAGGTACCTTCGTATTATCTTAAGTTGTAACAAAGGCCATTGTGTAGTAAGTTAGTAACTGGCAAAACGGCTCATCATGGCATTTTTTGAGCACTGGGTAAGGATTTTCTTATGGTTGCTTTGCATTGGTGCAAAAAAATCTCTTGTTGCCGACTAATAACAATTCACCAGTTTTGCAATTATAATAAGTTCGATTACTACTAAGCTTTTGTTAAAAAATTCCTTCGGTTAACAAGCCAAATTTCTTTGTTTATATCTCTTATCGCAGAAGTCGGAACCCATTCATTTACATCTAGGAGTAAGACAGGGAGATGTTATATCTTCGAAACCGTTCACTGCTGCGTTGGACGAGGTTTTCAAGGACTGGACTGGACTGCACTGGAAAGGACCTTGGTGTTAACGTCAACGGCGAGTACCTCACTCACCTTCGATTTGCCGAAGATATTGTAGTCATGGAAGAGACCCTGGAAGAATTGGGCACAATGCTCGATGACCTCAGTAGAGTTTCTCAGCAAGTGGGTCTCAAAATGAATATGGAGAAGATAAAACTTATGTCAAATATCCATGTTGCACCCACTCTTTAAAAGTTGGAAACTCTACGCTCGAAGTTGTTGATCATTATGTATACTTAGGACAAATAATCCAGATAGGCAGGTCCAACTTCGAGAAAGAGGTCAGTCGCAGAATTAAACTCGGCTGGGCAGTGTTCGGTAAGCTACGTAGCATATTCTCGTCCCAATTACCGCGGTGTCTGAACTCAAAATTGTCTTGGACCAGTGTTTATTGCCAGTGATGAAGGAACAGAGATGTGGTCCTTTACAATGGGCCTCATAAGAAAGCACAAGGTCACCCAAAGGGTATTAGGAAAGGGCTATGCGCGGTGTCTCTGCGAGTTCGATTCAGAGAAGAGGTAATCTGCAGAAGAACCAAAATCACCTACATAGCCCAGCGAATAGCGAACCTTATGCAGGGTACACATTTGTATCATTTTGGCGATCACGATCACGCGTATAGTATCGAGCTCGCGTATCCTAAGTATGGACGCTCACTTTGGGGCACACCGTATCACTATCGTAGTCGCGTGAAAAAATTCGTCCATACTAACCGTAGCGTAACAAGGTATCGTATCACAACGCCGTATCATTAAGTGTGGACGCTCACTTTGGGCACACCGTATCACTACCATGTCCCTGTGATGACCGGGGAAAAACTACCTAGAGAGCGAACACGGCGTATCGCGTATCAAATCATAACTTCGTATCGATACAATATCAAAACACGTCCGTACTTACCGATCATGATACGCGTATCCGATCGCGAGTGTGCGGGGTATAAAATAATCACGTGTCAAAATCGATCCCGACCGTTTTTCGTCCACACTAGCGATCTTGATACGCGTCGGTGCAACGCGACGGAGATACGATACGACGAAATGATACAAATGGGGACCCAGCTTTAAGTGGCACTCACTGGGCGGGGCACATTGCTCGTAGAACTGATGGCCGTTGGGGCGGAAAAGTTGTAGAGTGGCGGCCACGGACCGGAAATCGAAGTGTTGGCAGGCCTTCCACAAGATATACCAACGATCTGGGGAAGATCGCGGGAAGCCGATGGATGCGAGAAGCACAAAACCGGCCTTCGCAGAGATCCTTGCGGAAGGCACTTGTCCAGCAGTAGACGTCTTTCGACTGATATGATGATAATGATGATGATGATGATGGTGATGATGATGATGATGATGATGATGATGGTGATGATGGTGATCGTGATGACGATGATGATGGTGATGATAATGACATTGCGTAATATTTCAAAACAAGTATAAAGAGTAGTTCGTATTATTTTAGTGTACCCTTATTCTACATAATATGAAGTAATCGAATAAGACGCGCATGGTTATTTTAAAATATGCCGTCCGTAAACATGGTGTCGTTAACTTAATTTGCACAGTTCAGTAAAGTAAAATATTATGAATAATCTGTCACTGAGTACCACAATACAAATATTACACAATATGACGAGTGAATACTCGCACCTATATTACTTATATGTACGATACATACTCGTATTTATATACCCCCTTATTAATAAACGTTTAGTAACGGTGGTATATCTATACAATGTTTTGTCCTTATCTTTCAAATTCAAATGTTAGAATGTTAGATAAGGACAAAACATTGTATAGCTATACCATTGATACTCAACGTTTATTAGTTAAGGGCTAAGGGGGCAAATATTTAAAACTCCGTCATTAAAATCGAATGCAAGTACAAGTTCTTCAAATTGTTTAATTTTTAATATTTGAGTAGCTTAGTTTTATTTTATTTTATTTTAAATAAGTTTAGTTTTAACTTTAACTTTATCTACATATTATAATGTCACATGTCATAAATAAACTCAAAAAGTTCTTCAATAACATAATCAAGACCATAGACATATATTTGCGATATTCATGTACAGCTAAGAGGTCCGACGCTGAATGAGCCAATTTTGTAGTTGAGTATAATTTTAGCGCACAATTGACATCAACGTCGACGCCGGTTCCTACAGCCGAGTGACCTCAACCCGCAGCCGATGACGAAGACGAACTATAGAAATGGTAATAGACAGGAAGCCCACTCAATGCCACAAACTCAAGATGCTCGCACATTTTTACCTTATTGTTATCTATCTATTGAGATAAATCCATTTTGCATTACAAAACCATTGTCATTTAAATACGTCCGTATAAGTCCCCCGTAAGGCTGAGATCATCTCTAGACTTTGAGAATGGAACCAAGGCTAATGCTAATATAAATTTGACCTTAGTTTTTTGTAATAACATTATTTTTCGCATGTTGAAATCTATTTTACCATGAAGGAGTAGGAGTTGCAGATATCGGACATGAAATGAATATAATAATTGTATAGGTCCGCGTCCGGCGCCGCCCGGGTATGTTTTTTTTAAATTAAAAACCTTATGAAATGTAGTTTACGTTCTATTCTCAGACCTACTGAATATACACACAAAATTTCATAAGAATCGGTCAAGCCGTTTCGGAGAAGTTTTGTTACAAACACTGTGACACACCGAGAATTTTATATATTAGATAAGGTAATGTTATATGTGTTTCGTAATAACTTCCTATATACGATCGTGTATTATATAGGTCGCAGAAATGAACTTAAAACTTTTTACAAGTGATTGAGAACATCTGGGGTAATTTATCAGTGCGGCACGACGGTCAGCGCGGGCTGCAGGTGCGCGGGCGCAGCTGGCGCCTCACACCTTTACCACTGTTACTGCACTTTTGCAAATAAGGTCGCAGTCCTTGCGCAAGCAATGGCTGCAACAAAAGCGGCTTATGTAAAAAACTAAGCTTATTAATTATAGGTTACTTCAGCTGCCTTCGTTACTGTTTTCTAATTTTTTTTTCATCCACGTACACTAAACTGTTTGTTGTTAATTTGGCAACGAGTGTTACTATACAATATACCTATTATATTTTAAAATGCCACTAGGGAACATTTTTTTCTAGAGACAGAAAAAATATATATGCGGGTAATCTTTGAGGACTGCCGATAGAAGTTAAAACTAAGTAAGTAAGTAACTTGTGAATTGAATCGTCGAGCTATTAGATTATTATTTTTGAATAATTGTTTTAAAGAAGTGTAATGCTACGAATTCAATTTCAAAATCAATAACATTTCAGATTTAGCGCTTGGTGTTTGTGGATTTGAAAGCAAAGAGCAGGCGCGCATGCACTCTACTCTATATCATTTCTCGAGACAGCTGAAATGTGTCTGTCTACTCGCATATCTATTCATACGAGTATAAATTCTTTGTCCTGAATGACTGAATGACTGACTGACTGACCGACGGATCAACGTACAGCCTAAACCGCTGATCGTTGAGACCTGAAACTTGGAGGGTGTGTTCTTTGTATGACGTAGGCATCCCAAGAGAAAGGATTTTCCGAAATTGTACCCCTAAGGGGGTGAAAAAGGGGGGCAAAGTTTGTATGGGACAACGTGATTCTTTGGTCCAATCTACTTCAAATTTTGCATAAACATTCTTTAACAGAATTGATGGAAGACGTCTCGGTCTCGGGGTGCAGTAAGAAAGGATTTCCCGAAAATAGTGCCCCAACGGGAAGAAGTAGGAGGAGCGGGAAACTAATTCTACGCGTACAAAGTCGCGGGCGTCCTCTAGTACATATGCCGCCTGCCGCATATACATATATATGTATGCACCAGCAAACATTTTTCTCCACGTGTTTACATTTTTTTACACTTCTATTCTAAATAATCTACAGTATAATAGTGCACACTGCGTTCGGTGACTATAACGCGAGTTCCATGATTTTCGTTCACCCAAGAGTGCTCAACGCGCTTAAAGAAGTTTTCACTTCAAAAACAGCTTAGGTATTTGAAATAATTTAGTACTGTACCTATAAATGATTAACATAGATCCTTTCAAAGAGAATAGAAGAAAGAGACGGTTATGTGATTTGGAAAAAGTCAAGTGCTAGTCGGACTCGAGCACCGAGAGCTCCGCCCTTTCGTCTTATTCGAAGCTATCCCAAATATTTTGAACTTAACCATGAAATAACAACTCTTGAAGGTGGCCGTGGGTAGAAATTGTAGAAATTACAGAACAGTGCCTACATCGGAGATGGTATAGTTTTCTAATTTAGAATAAAGGTTTATAATCTCACCGTACAAAGAAAGAAACCAACCGTTTTCGATATCCAACATGAGCCCATCAACGTTCCTGTCTGACCTTGAGTCTCTGGTTAATTCGATTCAATCGTTGCCACCAGGCATTCGTCTCCTTCCGCGCTTTTGCTTTTGATTCAGAATTATGTGCATATAACGCATTCGACAGACAGACCCTGTACACTCGTAGGAAATGAGCGGTTTACATATTTAGATATGTATAGGTATGGACTGGCCATTGTATTGTACGTCTCGTTTCTCAAGTAAACAATAAAGAAGTGACCAAGTCGTGCCCTTCAGCGCATAATTGTGCATCCTTATTCTTACGATTGTCCATGAACTTTCGACAGCAATTAATTTATACATATTATTCCCGGATGTACTAATAATAAGAATTTTTTTCATAACACTTTGTTAATTTCATATACTAAGTAGGTACATATAAACTTTTTATAGCTACCTCTGGGCGGATTTCGATGAAATTGGGCGTTGGGCGCCAGGGACGTTATGTCTCATATTCACAAATGGCAAGCCAAAAGTTATATGTGAGTACTTTGTCGATGTCAAACGTATCCATCCGTACTTTCCAGACGGATCCATTAGGGTTTATTAGAATACAGAACTCGGTGGCAGCGCCTAATGGTGTCCTCGAAGAAACTTCCATATGGAATACGCAAGTATGTACCTACCTATGGACGTACTCACATCGCTCCACGTCTGTCGTTAGCCCGGGCCTTGAACTTTGAGAGCGCGCCAGTAAACATGTTTGCGCACTGCGCACTCGTTATTACGGTGACGTCTCGCTATACCCCACACTTCACATTTTTCCGGTTTTTTCCGCCATCGGTCACCACGTGGCCGGCTGCCGGTTGGCCGCGACATCGGACAAGATCAATATCTGATCAAACTGATTAGCGCCCTTCGCGAACACCAATAAAGTCGGCCACGCGGTAATTTTAAATGTAGATATAGATTTCATTTAACGCTTCAGACCTTTAATGAAAACTCTCCACATAGCAGAAAAGTTACGTCATTAAATCATAAAAATATATTTGTGGAAACTTATGAATCAGTATGATTTGAAAAGTTTATGATCTCATCTTAATTAAGTAGTAAAAATCTTATCGCAATCCTTCGCCATGTTAACAAACAAAACGAAACTTAAGCTTGCCGTAGCTTCCTGAAGTGTAAATTTGCTAATAATAATGAAATTACGCACGATCATAAATAGCAAAAACAATGATCAAGGAAACATTCCTGTTTACATACATATCGAATGGGCCTTTGTGACGCGCGGTATGGTGATGGTGGCCGCGGTGGTCGAGATAATGAACGCGTCAAGGGCGACGCGTGCTAATTGCAATTACCGCGAGTGGACATTCTTTGTTCCAATAATGATTAATGCCGGTCGCGATTGTCGAGGAGTATCGCAAATGAGATATCAGGAAGCCTCCGTCCGCGCCAATGTCATCGGACAAGGTCGCCGCGCCGCCTCGCGCCGCGCACCACGAGGCGCCGCCCGCGGGTATCCCTGCGAAAATAGTTGAACTCAAATAATGTATGAGCTTCTTTCTTTTAGACAAAAGTAGTCAGAACTAAGTAGGTATTTGATGTTTATAATCGCACAACCTATTTATGATATGAATGATATTGAAGATACCTACCGCGTCGCCGCATCCTTATATTCTGAATAGGATGGTGCAGGTTAAAGTAGGTAAAACTTTTTTTATCTAATAACAAAGTCCTTTTTACAGTTCAGCTAAAATACCTATTGAACAGTGCTTGCCAGGTAGCTAATTTGTATTTTCCCCGGAACTAACTTTCATGACTTTGAGGGAGCAAATAAATACGTACGCTACAACCAGACCCGCTTCTCTACAAAACTTTTCTTCTAATAAAACAACACTTTTAATACTTTTATATAGATACCGTAAAATTACGAACAAAGATGTGAAATTGTAGGTATTAGTAGAGATGAGAGGCCGCGACATCCACAACCCGACGACTCGAGCGAGGCCCAACCACTTGTGGTCAGCTTGTGATTAAAATGTGACCTTCCTGTCGCGAAACGAAACAACATCGTCCCATTCGTTTAATTGTTCTTTAGCTTTTGCTATTATTTGTGTATTTTACTGAACCTTACTAGCTCAAAATATTGTTTACTGAAACCTAACCTTACGTATACACGGATATAAATATTTTATTACGTCATAACACATACCTACATACAAGTGTACCTACGCTTATTTATTTCGAGCAAATAAACTGTAACCTTGCAGTAGTAACAAATCAGCAACGTTACAGTTATTGTTTTTTTATCAGCTCATGCGCGTGTAAGAGAAACTGATCTTAATTTCAAAGACAAAACTACTAAATTAGATCGTTCGTTCTCAAGTCTTATCGTCATAGCAGTAATCAGAAAAGCTGGGAAACCTTGAGCATGACCCTGGATATTTTTATTCGAATATTTTGCAGAACGTTCATGCGTAGATAGGAACGTGACGAGGACCTGCCAAACACCCGCCTATAGGTACTTACAACTACAGCAATATCTGGCTATCTGCTGATTATTCGCCACAAAATGCGTAAACGTGTTTGTTATCAGTTGGGTAAAAAAAGAAGTTAATTTATATGTTGTCCAGGAAATTAAGAATGGCATGTGTAAATATTAGTAGGTACCACGATAGCTTAATGTCGTGACACGTACTATAGCCCACGCTGTTAACTGTCCATCGGTAGACCCTATGTGTTTTGTAATAAGGTCCACCGATGTACAGTTAAGAGTGTTGCTGTTTGTACGTGACGATTTCAATGGTAATAGATTTATCGTCGAGCACGCTCTCGTCTGCCGGGTAGCGGAGTGGCGGCGGGCGCACAAGGTCGCTGTCGATCTAGGAAGTCAAGCGATTCGACCTCGACCTTGTATGTGCGAAAAAATATTCGACAACGACGTAACAACCTCGTCCCCCCTGTTCCCGCCTAGCGCCCCGGGCTCCCCGGTCCTCCCGTCTCCCCTACTTATACCTACTATTACTAGTTAACTATTTCTATTAACGCTATCCGTCGCCTAATCATTACTCTTCCTTACGGATACCTTAAAGATGGGTTTGCAAAGTATAATTAAATAATAACATAAGAAGTTTTCTGTGATGATTTCCCAGTTTCCATATAATTATGTCCGTATTGAAAATGTCATAATTACGTTAAAGTTCGTGATTATGTTAAGACCATTACTTGATATCAGGAATGATGATATCCGCAGTAGAACTAAGGTTACCGACATAGCCCTAAGAATATCTAAACTGAAGTGGCAGTGGGCGGGGCACATTGCTCGCAGGACTGATGGCCGATGGGGTCAGAAGGTTCTGGAGTGGCGTCCGCGGACCGGAAGACGAGCTGTAGGTAGGCCTCCAACAAGATGGAGTGACGACCTCGTCAGGATCGCGGGACCGCGGTGGATGCGAAAAGCACAAGACCGGTCTGAATGGAAAGCCTTGGGGGAGGCCTATGTCCAGCAGTGGACGTCTTTCGGCTGACATGATGATGATGATGATTAGTTGACATCTGAGGGTGACATAAATATAATAGGCAAAAGGATTTATAAGTTCCAAATGAATCTTAATAGGATTTTCAGGACTACCATTACAGCCAAGGTCGTATGTGGTATAGAGAAGTACTTACCTATTTTGTTACGAGCAGTACACGTCATCAAATGTCTGTTATCTGAACACTAAATGTGTGCGGCACAATATGATGTAGATACTTATGTATAATGGAGATTATTACATACCTATAGGAAACAACACAGCCGTCTTCAGTTCTGACGTTACACTGCGGAACACATTTGAAGGCCAATATTTGCGGAAAATAACAAGATTTACAAGTTATTGTAGTATGTACAAACACAATACTTATTAAGATATCTCTGAATAACGCCGTCGTTATGTGGAGAAGGCTTACAGCAGGTGTTGGTTCCAGTTTTATTGGTTACTAAGCTATCCGCTTCGAGTGTTGACTCATCACGCAGACAGACGATGCCCACTTTATTCCTGTTATCTACCGACTTAATGAGGGAAGGGCCACTTAAACTTCGAGATAAAGAATCATCCTGTAGCGTAGTAAGCATCCCATATAAAGAAGCAGAATTAACATACTAAATCATAACAAGAGATTGGCGTTTTATGAATAAATCCATAACAAATGAAATGAATCGTATACATAGTCGATTGTTGCTTTCCAAATTGGCTAATGGTAATATATGTAGTTGCTAAATTATACCGCGGCTGTAACCGCCAGACGTCGCATCATAAGGGTTACTTTTCACCCTTTTTGGCACGGAACAATAAAGTCTGCATTGAAATTAGTTCAGCTGTTCGGACTCTACGAAGTGACACATAGACAGACATAAAGATAAAAGCTTACATATCACCCTCTTTTTTGAGTCGGGGGTTGGAAAGAAAAAACGAATAGATAGTACAGGTTAACTTTTTTTTTGCTACAAATTGTTAAAGTGCTATTACAGCAGCTATGAGTACATATTAAATAAACCGTAAATTCGTAACAGTTTTAATAGGTTACAATGGGCCATGGGGTGCTGAGTAATTTACTAAAGATTTGATTCCGAAACTTCTGGACAAATTTGAAAATTTCTTTCACTATTAGAATATCCCTACATTATCCCTGATGAACATAGGCTGCTTATCTTTCTGTGCGGATGGAGTCGCGGGCAACGGCTAGTCCTCGAATAAAACTGCTAACGTGACCGCTTGCGGCCACTCATCTGGTGTTTAAACAAGCATGTCCAGGGCGTGAGCGTGAGCCTGCCGTCGGATGTTTTGCCAACACTACGCCGCCGGCGGCATTGTTCGCGTTCCGTTGCGCAACGTGTTTGACAAACACCGCCAATTGTGAGCCTGATTACAGCGGATGAAAATACCTACAGGAATTACAAATATGATACGTGTTGTAGCGACAACCCGAGAGCTGTGAACATTCTAGATCACTGCGCGCATCTGTCATTGCACAATTTAGTAGGTATTAATTAACAATTCAATCGGATTGCCAACGACTGCAGTAGATACTGGTCGCTGAAAGAGGTCATGTCAAAACGTAGAATCTTCAATACTTGCATTCTTCCTTGCATGACTTATGGATGCGAAACCTGGTCTCCACAGAGATATGGCACCACACCACAGAGATATGGCATGGTTCAGGGACAAAGAGCCATGAAAAGGAGCATGTCAGGCATACAGAAAAGAGACAGAATCTAAAGAGCAAAGATTAAGGTGAGTGACGGATGTGCTTGCTAAAATTGTCCACCAAAACTGGAGATGGGCAGGTCACATGTTGCGAAACAAACAAGACAAATGGAGCAAAATAGTCATAGAATGGTACCCAAGGAAAGGAAAATGGAGCAGAGGAAGACAAAACAAAAGATAGGAAGATGAGATCAAACTTACGGCTGGCCCCAACTGGAGGAGAGTCGCTAAGGATAGACAACAATGGAATTCGTTAGAGGAGGCTTTTTCCATAATAAGGCACGCTGAATAAGGATATATAATTTAAAATAAACTTATATAATTAAAACATAGGCAAGTGATTGATTTATTGAACAATTCTCCTTTGTCATTCTTCAGTTTCTCAATTAACAGTTAAAATCTACGTCACTCTCAACTACGTGTCCGTTCCTTTTTAACAGATCACCTAAAGAAGGAGAATTATCTACCTACAACTTTTATAAATGGGTACGATATGAAAGAGGTGCATATCGTTCCCATTTAATAAATAAATCAAAAACCAAAGGTGGAACCCATATCAATTTTAAACATATTTATTTTATTTTATTTATTTATTTATGAGAACACAGTAACATTGTTCAAACTAAGGTAGTTATATAGATGACATTGAGTGTCCGTAACTTAATAACAACATAATATTATGTATATTATTCGATAAATTAGCATATATTTTCTATGCAACTGTGTGCCTACCAGAAGAACAGCATGGTTTTCTATTTAACCATATGGAATTAGACAGAGATCACGTCAACCTGCTTCGTAAGCTTAAATAATAATCAATCACTAGGGCATTCATTGATATCTTTTGCGGGGGGTTGTTATGTCATATTTAACAAAGAGATCTGAAGCAATCGTTGTCGGTGATTTCGGTCGCATTTCATAACGATTCTTTCCGTGCGGCGTTCCGTGAGGATGTCATTTAGGGCCGCTTTAGTTCTCACTCACTCTTCTCGACCAACACATACACTTGTTTTAAGTCATCAGTACGCGGACGACACCATAGTTTTTAAAGACATATAGGCTCTTTGGATGAATGTCATAAATAGTTGGTAAGTATTGTAAATAGTACCTAGGTATAAAGTATGTAGGTACCTAACGAATTGGAACCGGTCGGAATTAATACGTTTACCTGATAAACACATGATATTCATCATCATTATCATCATGTCAGCCGAAAGACGTCCAATGCTGGACATAGGCTTTCCACTCAGACCGGTCTTGTGCTTTTAGCATCCACCGCGTTCCTGTTTTGTTGCGCCGCACTTCAAGGTCAACAGGCCAAACCCTATAGTTAAGTTATCTTTTAACTTTAGGTGTTGCTAAACAATCGTCCATCACAGGTGATCTTAAACGACAAAGTTATTATCAGATAGTGAAATACGACCATAAATATATTAAAAATCGTCCCTTATGCTGACCCACGGCATTGCCGATTGTGTGTTAGAGCCTTTTAGAGAGAGCATTGACGCACGCGAATAGCGCATCACGAGTCGTGATGAGCGCTAGATCGGATGACCTTAATCTTGAACGATAGCTGCCGGCGCAGTGCCCCGCCTTATCAGACACTTGTTGCTCTCGGTGTTTACCACAACATGCGGTTATTGCCGCCCGGGGCTGGCTTGTTTACATATTAACTGGAGGTTACAATACTTACAATACATCTGACATACGCAGACATCAACATCGACATCTTTGTATAATAAACATCAACAATAATGGTACAAATACAAACAAAACATTAAATATGAAGCGAAAAGTCCTATGTTGCACCACCACCACCACAATTTCTGCTTTGCTCAAAGGTCGGTAGAGAATGCTTTACGGCATTAAGATCACCTTTTGTATATTGAATGTATTATTTTGTGCAATAACCATAAATTAATTAATTAATTAACCGGTCTACTAATATTTCAAGTGTGATACCTAAAACCTATTTAGATAAAAAGGGTTTGACAGACGGACAACAAGGTCATCTTATAAGGGTTCCGAACCCTATATTTGGTAAAATGAGGGGAGAATATTGTTTGGCCTAGAATCGTTTGCTATATATAATAATTTCAGTTGTTCATAAATGTATGCATTCTTTCATTTGCCCTAAATTTCACTTAGAACAACTTTCATATTCCATAATCCCTAATACAAAATGTCCTACAATTAAATTCGTCTTACAAAGAGTTAATAAAATAATTTAATATAATCGGGACCGGTATTATGGTCGCCCTTATCGCGGTGCATAAAGCATTCGTCATTCTCATCCTTACATACTGGCCAGAAAGTGACAGATGTTTAATCGACATCACAAACACGAGTATAATAGGCCCGCAGGGGTCGAACTTTTGCTGCCGATGACGTCCATTTGCTTGTAGGTGAATAAAAATGAAAGACTAATGAAAGGTTGAATTTTGGTCCGCGTATCGCGGAACCGGTTCTGCATTAATCCGTATTAAACTTTCTGAGTTCATGGACTCTGACAATGAGATGGACAGTAGTAAAAATATTCGAGTGTCATTAACATTACAAAAAAACCGGACAAGTGCGAGTCGGACTTGCCCACCGAGGGTCTCGCAAAAAATCTCAATTCTTATTTTTCATTTATTTATAAATATTTTAATATAATATACTTATACATTGTGTAAATGGTATACGGGCGTTCCTTTTAACTGTGGTTAGTATAACCCCTACTGAGCACATTTAGGCAACTTTTGATAAAATTAAATTTTAAGAAAATAACCATATAAAATTATTTAACACGTAATGTATAACGAAAAATGCAATTAACATTTTCACAAGTATATAAACATTACGTACTTACCTGACAGATGGACTTCGATGTACATTGCGGGTCGATAGTATGTTCAAAAATTAATAACGGTGTACTATACGTTAGCGTAATCAAAATAATTATTTCTGTTAATGATTAGTAGAGCCTTAATCTATGTCCAGTTTTAATAAACGCCCGTATACCATTTACACACTGAATATATATATATTTTCATTTGTAAATAATATTTCATGTTTTTAGGAAAAACTAAATTTAAAAAAATCTGCTGCTTTAAACCGTATTTTGAGTACGAAAGAACTGTATTTATACCACTTGTTTTTTTATATTATATATTTAATTGTACCATTTAAAACCTAGATACCTGCTAAATGAGAGCACCCTGTGTTCAAAATTTCGTAATCTTAACGTCATCGGCACCACAATTTCGACCCCTGGATGTACTCGGTTTCTTTAATAGTTAAAAACCTAAAATTTATATCAACTTTCATAATGCATAATCATCGAAATAAAATTATAAGTAAGTAAATATGTTACGTTTTTTGATTAATATCTATATAAAAATACTTAAAGGTCATCAACATCTTATGATTAGTTAGGTTAGGTTCCATATACAAAACGTAAGGTTTTTAGTTAAAACATACCCCATCAATAACCATTGATTAAATGTCCATGCTAAAGTTAATTGCACCTTAATTATAGTTTATTTATTAACCATACTAAAAACATGCTTCAGAAACTAGGACGCACTTTTCCAAGAGGAGACCACTGGTAAGAAGAACAGCAGCAAAAAACTCAACAGATCTTTACCATAAAAAATAGGGGACAATGTCACACCAATTGACCTAGTCCCAAACTAAGGTCTAGGTACTATGGGCAACGATATAAATACTTATACAGAGAAATATAAACTTAATTACATAGAAAACATCCATAACAAATATTCGCGCTCATCATACAAATATCTGCCCTTACCGGGATTTGAAACCAGGACCGCTAGCTTCGTAGGCAGGGTCACTACCAACTAGGCCAGCACGTCTTCAAAAAGTTTCGTTTTTATGTATGTAAAATGATTTTTTTTTAAAAACATCCCTGAGGACACATTGCCCCGAATTCGTGTCCGTCTACGGGTCGGATTATGATTTAAAACGCTTAACCACAGTCACGGGATCATGGGCTCCATTCTACTCCGTAAAACTATACCTCTTTTGTTCGGCATGTTATCGTACCTACTGTCAACGTTACGTTACGATTTAAAAACAATACGTAACATCTCAATGGCAATAAGGTTTAACCCGACCAAATCAAGTCCCATCAACTTTATAAAAATTAGGTACTAGGTACCAACCTAGCAACCGATGAATTTATAAAACAATGTAAATATGTACAACTAATGATGAAATGTAAGGTAGCTTACTACGCTTGCTAACTTGCTAAGGAAGTTGGTGCATAAAACCAGATAGCAGTTATTTAATCAATTTATATGTATTTCTTTCCAGTAAAATAACCTCTGTTGGAGGTTAATTTAAAAGGCGCATCAAGTAAAAGAGATTACAAATTGGTACCTACTCAATCCTTCACCCTGGTTACTACTAAAAGTTTGTGAAACCGCCCACTTGTTAAACAATTAAAACTTGACGGTAAACAGTTCACTCTCTGAATTCGGTCGGTGCATGAATCTGCTGTAGGTACACCATTTCAAAGTCAGTAGGTCACAGCGCTCTTGACATTTAAGCTCCAAATACAATTTAAATACTTCTCTAAGGTAAGGGGAATGAGCCCATGAACTACTCAATGTAGTTAAATGTGTTCTGTGTCCTTTAACGTTTAATATGATATATTATCAACATAAATTAAATTGTGTCATAAAAAAAAACTAAATCGTAGCTTAGCTGACCATAGGTGGGCTGGCTCTTTCCTCGGCCAACGGCCAGCAATAGCTATCCAACGAGGAAATGCAGCCAGCTTTATGGTCACCATTTCCGGTGACAGTGATAGCGGACATTTGTACATTGTTATAGTTACTAGGGATATAATATTCATAGCTATATTATTATAGTTACTTAGATTTATTCAATAAAATAATATCGGTACGACAATTAAAAGTTAAAACAAAACTTTTTTTAAATTATATTAAAACTAAGCTAATCAAATATTAAAGACTAGAAGACGCGCGCGACTTCGAAAGCGTAGAATTAGTTTTCCGTCTCTCCCCCTATTTTAACCCCCTAGGGGATGAATTTAAAAAAGTGCTCAATAACATCATGAAAGGAACCGCTGTACCTAAATTCAAGTTTCTTGGTACAGTAGTTTCGGTTTGAGTTGATATCTAAGTCAGTGAGTCAGGCTTGCCTTTTATTTATATACGAACGGCGTTCAATAAAAAGTGAGAATGAGAATATTAAATATTAAATATTAGGAAATTAAATACTGGCCGGTAAAGCTAATCTATCTAGCTGATTGCTATGAAAAAAAAACTGTCTTTTGTTTAAAAAAAAACGGTATTTTCTTTGCAATGCAAGTACGTTAGCGAAAATGGAGAAAATTGAACTGCGCGCCGTTATCAAATACTTGTTTGAATTTTTTTCTACGGACCAAGTCAATTTAGATTTGCGGGACACTTTAGGGTCTAATGCTCCTCCGTATTCGACAGTCGCACTTTGGTGCGCCGAATTTAGACGTGGAAGAACATCGACTATGGACGACCCCCGCTCCGGACGTCCTACTACAGCAGTAACTGAAGAAGTTATGAAAAAAGTCGAAAACTTAGTTTTGGCGGCACGTCGTGTCACGGTTCGTTTTATTGCTGAAAATGTAAAAATTTCAACGGGGAGCGTGCATAATATTTTACATGAACGCTTGGGTAGGAAAAAGATGTCTGCGCGTTGGTTACCAAGAATGCTTACTGACACGCAAAAACAAACTAGAGTCGAGATTTGTCAAGAAGCTTTGGACCCGATGCAGCAAGACCGGGAACTTTTTTTGGCGCGTTTTATAACAATGGACGAAACATGGCTTCGTCATTATTACCCAGAAACGAAACTGCAGTCTATGACATGGAAAAAGCCATCATCTCCAACTCCGAAGAAATTCAAGGTTGGCCCATCTTCCGGTAAGATCATGGGCTCTGATTTTTGGGATGGTAAAGGGGTAGTAATGATTGAGTATCTAACATGGAGCCACTATTACGAGCACTGTATATACCAAACAAATAGCAACATTACGCAATGAGATCCGCGAAAAACGGCGAGGTAAACTATCGAAAGTTGTGCTGTTCCACCAGCACAATGCCCCGCACACAAGTCCGCCGTTGCAATGGCTGCAATTCGTGATGCTGGGTTCGATATCCTTAAGCATCCTCGGTATTCACCAGATCTCTCCCCCAGTGATTTTTACCTATTTCCGAGATTGAAAGAATACCTGAGAGGCCAGAAATTTGAAGACGACGCGGTAGTCGCTGTGTTGATGAACAATAATTCGGAGGTCTATCCAAAGGGAATCCTCGAAAAAAGAAAGGAACTAAAAATTAAACAGAAGGAAGAAATTGAAAAAGGCAACACGGCTTATACACGGTGGGGCCTGTAACTAAAGCAAAAAATTAAAACGTAGATTCTACTCCTCAAACTAGGCAACGTTTGTTTGACGACTTTGAAAAAAAACTTGCGGTTTGAATTTTATTACATTATAAAGTTAATTCGAACACGCAATGTACTATGAAATTGGTTATGTCTGTAGAGTGACTAGACTGACAGGCAATGTCAATTAGACGGAGTTTTAAGAACATTGAAAATACTATTTACTTTGTTTGAAAAATGAACAATCTAAAAACTTTATGAATTTTAAAAGGTTGCTAAACAAAAGTTGTCTAGTTTGAGGAGTAGAATCTACGTTTTACTTTTTTTTAGTTACAGGCCCCACCCTGTATAAGATACGTCAAACAAGTTTGTAATCACAAACAAAAAGGATGCTACAGAAAAAAGAAAGAGGGCTTCCTCACAGTCTCCAGGGACAGAGGCTCTAGGTAGCCAGAGCAAGACGCCAAACAAGATCAACAAAACAAATAAAGTGATGCCTTCTCATGGATGAGAGATAGGGCTTATCCGAACCAGAAGTAGCAATCAACAAACATCGGCAACGGAATATCTAACAACATTAGCATCACAAATACGGATAACAGAAATAACATTACAACGGTCATTCTCCAGACAGCCATTTCTGTATGTCCTCGGGCTTAACAAATATAAAACTATTGAATTTTGTATAATTTATATTTTTTGATTGTAGAAGGTACTTGTATTGAGGTGTACATGAATTTTCAAGTAAATATTCAATACCCTTCTAGGAGAAAAAAAACATCAATACCCCATTCTCCTAATTAACACCACGTGTCCCACTTCCGAAATCACTAATATACCTATTTACCCCGATCATATACAAAAGGAAAGATGAATGAAAGTATTTTTATTTAATAAAAGATAAGACGTCCTCATTGCAAAAAAAAAACCAAGTGTATTTATTAATGTAACACTAAGATATAAAATAAAGTAAAGATGTCCCGAGACCTGTACTAATCCACGCGCAGCTTTCATTGTTGTCCGTGCAAGGCCATTGAAGAAAGAGACAGACATCGCTAACGCATTTCGCGTGAGCCGCCAGTCGTGTCGAGACCCTCTTGAGGTAAAGACGTGTTAGTGTTGTGTGGATCGCTGACTACAAACGTAAGTATCTAATTCGCACGTTTTGGTTCTCATAAATTCTAATTCACACGTTCACTTTTTTAAAATCAGCCAATAACTCTATAGCTATGTAAATTATTCTATACATTAAGGACCTCAGTATTTAACAGTTACTGGATTTTGTAGTTTATCACATGTACCTACAAGAAGTTATATTTTTTTTATCAAGAATCCCTAATACACACGTCTAATTCACGCGTGAAAAGTGATCGCGTTAATTAGTTTAAGAGTAGTAAAAAGCTCTTTTTGGTAAATTTATTTCCTAAAAAATGTAGCAAATTTATATAATTAACGCGTAGTTTTTCTAATTCGCGAGCATGTAATTCTAATTTTATCTAATTAACGCGTAGTTTTTCTAATTCACGAGCAAGTAATTCTAATTAACGTGTAACTTTTCTAATTCGCGCGTGAGGCAAATATTAAAACCCTTCTAGTTCATTAACCGCTAATAATAATTAAGTGCCCAATAAATATTATAGTTTGAATGGTCGATATATTACTACATTTAGTATAAAATTTATCAAAAAGCAGGTGGAAAAAAAGGGCGGTGTTAATTAGACTGAGAACACAATTCTGGAGAATGACCGACAAGTCTTAATCCGGCTGGTCCCCGTGGGACACAAGACCAACACCCTCCAGAAAAATTAAACCTCAACGTCAACTATGACCATGTAACATCGAATTCCTATGAACAAACTTTATATTACTCCAGACTCCAGGCAGACACGGAGTAATATTTTTTGGTTAAAAACCATTTTTCAAAATACATTGATGAATTCATTGGCATATCAGAACGCATTGCAATATTGAACATAAATCTACCCAATTACAAAGACCCATGGACTATTGCACAAGTTTACTCACCCACAGAACAAGCAGATTCCGAGACAATCAGTAGATTCTAAGGCAATGTAAATGAAGCACTCTTGAAGCCTGCCCACAAAAATTTGATTGTGATGGGAGACCTCAACGGTGAAATTGGAGATAGACATGCAGAAGAACAAGTACTAAGGCCATTCATTTACAGCACAAAGAGAGAACAAGGAATGGAGAGAGGCCTGTTAATTTTGCCTTAGAGAACAACCTGAATATACTAAACACTAAGTTTAAAAAAAGCAAGAAGCATATGTGGACCTGGATGTCACCTGATGGCAAAACAAACCACGAGATAGAATTTATCATGACTCACCAAACAAAATTCTTTGTCGATATGAATACCATCAACAACAACAACACCAACCACCGATTAATCAGAGCAAAAGTAATAACAACCCAGGTATATACACCAAGACCAAGATGGAACGCGAACAACTAAAAGCAGACAAAAATCAATTGGACCTGATATCCAAATCTCTACTGGACGCACTACCAAACTTCTACGACAACACAGGAAATCTGGGTATAAAAGAAAAGTATAAATGGCTGGAAGAAGAAATTCAATTTACATCAAACCATTATATGAACACCATATTCTAAACAGCCACTATCCAATATTCCAAACTAAGCAGCCACTATCAACAAGAACTACCTATTTACTCTGCCAAAGAGCGTCCTTACAAGAAGCAAAGGAAACACACGATAGAAGGAAACAGATTGTAAGAATAAGTAAAGATATCAAGGAAAGCATAAGGAAAAAGTGGAAACAAAAAAGAATGGAAATAATTGAAAAACCTAATAAAAACAGGTGTCATTAAAAAACCCTACAAAGAACTAACTGAAAAGAAGCAATGGGTTGTAAGTAACGAAATACTTGAAAAAGCAAAACCAGTCATTGTACATATGTGAAATATTCAATGGATTCATCAAAACAGAGATAATTCCAGACCACTGGACACAATCGAACATATTTTTTTCTGTATAAGAAAGGTGATCACTATGACGTCGGTAACTATCGGCCTATCAGTCTGATGTCCAACACACATAAAGTCTTTGCTAAAATCTTGCTCAAAAGAATAGAAAACAAATTAGATGAACAACAACCAGAGGAACATGTAGGGTTCTGTAGAGGCTACTCAGTACTGGACCACATACATGTGGTAAGACAAATTATACAAAAATATACAGATTACCAATACTATTTAGCAATCATACTATTTAGCATTCATGGACTTTAGCAAAGCATTTGTCTCCCTGACACACAGCAAGATTTAGGAATCATTAAAAGAGCAAGGAATCGAACATAACTACATAAGAATAAAACAGAATGTCTATAAGCAGAGCACATAATGTATACACAGCTGGAAAAGAAAGGTGATCCATTTGGTACACAAAAAGGAGTAAGGCAAGGCGACCCTCTCTCTCCAAAACTATTTTCAGCAGTACTTGAAAAGGTTTTTAGAGGACTTAAACAAACTAGGCAGCAACGTAGACGGCCGCATGTTGGCGCACTTGAGGTTTTCTGACGATATAGTACTTAATACTTGCCAAAACTTCTGAAGACCTAAATACTATGATAAATGAGTTGGAAACAGAGAGCGAGTTGATTGGCCTAAAAATGAATCTCAACAAGACTAAAGTGATGACAAATGGCGAAAGGGACTCCATAAAAATGGGAGACCTCGGTATCGACTATGTCGATGAGTACATATATCTTAGACAGTTAATGGTACTCGTACCAGTGGAAACCCTAAACAAAGAGATAGAACGCAGAATATCCAATAGCTGGAAGAGGTATTGGGGACTGAAAGAAGGCATGAAAGATAGAAACCTACATATTGCCACCAAGACGAAACTTTTTAATAATTGCATATTGCCCATCTTAATGTTTGTAGGCAAACTTGGGCGCTGTCGAAAAATACGGCGGATAAATTAAGTATATGCCAGTGTTCAATGGAAAGAAGCATGCTTGGAATAAGGAAAGCCGATAAAGTAAGTAATACCAAAATAAGAGTTAAAACTAAGGTCCAGGATGTAACACTATAAGTCAGAAAACTAAAATAGAAATGGTCCAGCCACTTGATAAGGGGCATGACAAGTGGAGCAAAAGGGTAACCCATTGGTATCCCAGAGAAGGTGCGCGAAGGAGAGGCAGGCCACAGAAAAGGTGGATGATGATATTAGGCAGATTGCAGGGACAACCAGAGTGGCAAAAGAGAGACAGAAATGGAGAAGGCTGGATGAGGCCTTCGCCAACTGGCAAACAGACTTGCAAGAGCGGATAAAGCTGCAAATTTTAGAATATTAACCGGCGCGTGGAAAGGGAAAATATGATTGCTTTGTGTTATATATGAAATGTAAATATTGTGTGAATGTCTGAATAAATAGGCTTTTTATTTAACTTTAATTAATTTCATTAATAGGGCCTTAAAACAAATTTAATCAGCTATCTTCCACAACAAACGAAACTGAAAAATTCGAATAAATGTCCAAAATTTTGAAAAGTTGAGAATCTGTATCTGTATCTGTGTCTGAATCTGTCTTAATAAAAAAAATGTCATTAAGTAATATTACGTTGTAGTAAATATAAATGATCATATAATAAAGAAAAAATAATTACATAAAGTGGAAATGGTACCTGGTAAGGAAGAAATACTCGTGAGTATTATTGAGTCTATAGCTTAATTTGAGACTAGTTATATTTGTGTGAGATTGCAATGTCCCCCGATAATTATTTATTTATTTACCGCTTAAATGAATTTAAATCTTTACGTTACCTACCCGCCAATACTGTTATAAATCCCAGTGTAAGCTAAATGTATTGGCATAAAAAAAGGGTTTGGTTTTATGAATGTATGTTACGATATATCAACGCTCGTCTTTCCCGAAAACTTCAATAAGTATTCAAGTAAAAAGCTAATCTTCTTCAATAAAACTGCAGACAATGACATATAATTAAGATACCTACCTATAGAAAGAATAACTTCTCAAAACGACTTATTTATATTCACAACAGAAATATGTGTAGGTACTATCGCGAACAACAAAAACGCGCTTTTAACATTTAATTTTCCAAATAACCGTATCACTTGATACGATAGGACAGAACGATACGCGCGTGTCATACTCGTACTAGGTTTACAAGTGTGTAGGTACACTAACAAAGGCTCCGTTGTATTCATTTAGCGAAAGGAAGATAGTGTACCGGGAAATTATTCTTTGGATTCTTTGTCACAAGTTCCGTATTAATATTTATATACGTATGGGTTGACAGAGATCTTTTTCATTTGTGAAATTTAGTATAAAATTGATACTATATCGATCAATAATATTGACACAATTTTGGTCTATATAATCCCCCATCAAGTGTTAAGCAAATATTTGACGCATCAATTTTGTTCTGCGTATTTTGCCTGGCGCCCAGATTATTGTGCACCTTTTAAATATGTGTATATCGATATAACTTATTTAGGTCAACACATATTTGCTCGTGATAAAAATGGGGTTTATTCAATCATGTTTTTAAATTCTTTGACCTATATTTAACGTTTTATCAGTAGGTCTAAATCAGAACGATTTTTAGGAGAACGACAATGTTCTTCATTCTTCAATGCACTCGCATTTATTTAAAACCAAACGTACTTTATTTAAACCACCGAAATGCGGGCAGATTCTTTTAAAGAGTATGTTTGCTCAACAGTGCAATAAGAACAACTCAAACACCTCCACCTGCAGCTCCCACGCCTTCAACTGAGTATCGGAGGTTCGGCTCTCGACTACTTCCTCCTTTAGAACTGAAGTACCTAATTTAAAACATATTTCATATACTAAATAACAAGAAGTAGTGAGGACGCGGTTAGTATAGATAATTGTTGAACACGAAGCTAGCGGTTCCAGATTCAACTCTTGGTAAGGGTAAATAATTATGGGATGACCGATGAGCTTGAGTATAAGTTCGTTAGTCGACTTGCTTGGATGTTTTGTATAACTATACATAACTTGTATGTTTATCGTTGTATAACTCTAGACTTTAATTTAGGACTTAAATGGTCTCGTGACATTTATTTATTTTACACTATGTGTCTCCGTTTTGCTTTTTACATTACTACCTTATAGGCATTCATATTCTAGGCTCGTAGAAAATTTAACCATCATTTCAGAAGTTGTACCTACCTATATACCAACCGCAAAAAATAGGTCCTTTATTGTTATTGTTAACATAGTCTTAAAGAAGAGAGTAAACATGCGAGCCCAATTTAAGAGAAAATTGTCCTCGTATTTTATCTAATAGTTTGCGCCATGTGGTAGGTAGCAATAAATAAGTGCATCTTAGTACCCACTGGTTTATCAATTATAGTGATTTGGCACTGATCTTTTCCGGTGAACTCCGTACCTCGGCGATTTCCTTATAGTTTTTGTAGTTTTATTATTGCAAAAATAATAAAAATTATACAATCTACCGTCAAGGTTACCCTGACCTTGTTTACTAGGAACCGATGTCTCGACTCGAGTATTTAACGTTTTAATGTATTTTAGGTACCTATTCTCATTTACATTGACGCGTATTTCTGTCCATATGTGCTCATAAGGTTGCGGAAATTAAAGGGTAGGTGATTACCAAAAGTTCTTACTTACCTGAAAGGCTAACGCGTAGGAGTACGTACAAACGCCATTTTATATTTAAATAACTGGCACAGATTTTTTACACTTAAAGTACGGGAGGGAGTACAGAATCAATTTATTTAAAGTCTATAATTTTACTATGAATTTTTCGTTTATCTGTGAAATTAAGTTGACGCACTACATATAGTGCATTTTTACCACTACAAATTTTTATTTGTACACATTTTTATTTGTACAGCACAATGTTAGTAAGTATTAAAAGACATCGCTCACCCCGTTACCTTAAGTAAAGATCTCCGATACAATAGCAAAGCCCTTCGAGTTGCGGTTTCCTCTTTACTTTTATTCGCCAAAAATACAGGACATTACGGGTAATTTACTTTCAAGGTAGAGTTAACCATTAATTTACAGTATCTTCTTAAAACACTTTAGTGGTATTCCTATTTTGATATATGTATAAAAGAGGTGAACGAGACACGGCTCAACACAAAAAATGTTCACAGTTGAGTTGTGAGAAACGACAATAATTTCTAGTCCAAGCATAGGGCTAAATCAAGACAGCAAATGAGGTAACTTACTGCACAAGATTAAAATATCCCGTGTTAGACGTCTGAAAGCTTAACAGACTGCTTTTGCGTCATTAATTAAATTATATACCTACCTACGAATAATGTTTGTGTATTAGGTACAGTCAAGTGTAAAAATATGGGAGAACGCAACATCTCAAAAACATGTCCCAATGCACCTTATTCCAGTGTACCTAATAAGAACTTATTTATAAGAGGATTCTTTTGATACATATTTTTGCGCTAAACTGTACAATGACCAATTTTTGAAAAGCGGAAAGATTAGGTACCGGGACATGGGTTTACTTAAAACAATGTAGCTGACAATCGACTCTGACAAGTATGATCGCCTTTGGACTGAAATTTTTCATTAATAAGTTCTATGGAATACCACCTCCTATTGCTCTGTAATATAAAAGGAATAAATATTTGTTCGATTAAGTATGACATTGAAATCGATAATGTAGAACGACAATGATGCCGGCCGTCTCTTCACAACGTTTGTTCCTACGAGCATTGAAACCGTATGTGTGTCAAGTATGCGCGCTCGACCTAGGGCCGCTGCATCTGCCCGGTCGGGGGCGCGGCACAAGCATTCGACGAAACTTAATTGGCCCGACGTAGTTCATAAAAGCGATGTAAAAAGCGCGAAGGTCTGGCGGAGGTAAGGACTCGGCAGAAAGAGGTCAAGTGTAATGCTGCGCGTTCTACTGACCTCATTTGGGAGCCGTCGCCGACGGCCGCTGCCGCGCGCCGCGCTCGCTCGCCTTTCATATACGAATATGTCCTAGATTGTCCAAGATAATCAAATATAAAAGTATTATGGGTCGGCAGATTCTAAATTACACGAGCATTGGAGCATTGTGTAGTTATAACAATCGTTAAGTAAGATTACAAGAGAATTTAGTTTTCCTAAAACAAGCAAACTGTTGAACGTGAACCTAAATACTTAAATACGCCTACCGTTTTCACTACAAAGCGCCCAATAACGGGTAGGCCTTACTAAAAATTAAAAGGTTCGCTTATTGTACAGATGGTTAAAAAAAGAATTTTGCCATATACTTACCTACTGTGTGTTATATGTATTCACAAATTTCTAATAAGTATTTTAAAAATTTAAATCGTTGCAATAAGTAGGTATGATAACTAAGCTAACCAATCCACTGGATGAGAGGACAACTCGGACCAATTTTCCTAAACATACTAGTACTCACCTGACATTGCAGCAACAACCAAAAATAAATTAGTTACAATGAAAATCCGGAAACTGGTCGTGGGAGAGGCGACCTCCTGTTGTCGAATGAAACCTTCAGCTGCTATTATTAACGTTTCGGCCGCGAAATCGGAGCACTGACATACATCGCGCCCGAATAATACCATCTACTCCATAATTCATAGGGACCTTGGCCCCGATGCTGCGTGAGGTGCGAGGCTCACCAGCTCGCTCCCGGCGCGGCCGGGGCGACGCCGTTCCTACCCACTACCCACCGACGCAATCTGAATCGGTTCCCTCTTAATAAGCACCCCGAACTTAATGGCTGCTTACTTACCCTTGCCCCACTTCCTTGTTGTCATCGCTGTCGGTTTCAACCTCGTTTAGTCCGCTAGCGACAAATTATTATCAGTGTATTTACAGTAATATCTCGTGGTAACAAATCAAGTTTATATACCTACCAGATAAAACATACACCTACTCACAAAAACAAAAGCCGATTACTACTTACTTGTCGAGCAGGGTCTTACTGCACTCATTGTTAGTCATATTGTTGACATTATAGTAGCTTTTATTCAGTTAATATTTTGAAGCAAGATGAGCTAAAACAAATTGGAATAGAGCCCCAGTTCCGAGTTCCAAACATTGGATCAAGGTAATTAGTGAATGCATATCGTCAGTACGAGTACATATTATGACCTTTACCTGCGGACACTCATTGTTTTGTGTTCAAAATCCTTGTGAATAATGAACTTGTGTCCTTTACATAAACATTTGTTTAAAATACATTACGTACATAATCTGCATGCTGTTGTATAATATTTACACATTGAAGTGACTGTGGTGTTATTAAAAATAATGTATGTAGGTACAAGATATTAGCACAAATAGAGCAACCGAAAAAGTGTCAAGGTTTCCGATCCGACCACGGTGGGGTATTGTCGCCAAGTATTCCCGACCTAAAAGGAGTGAAGGCCGATGATATCAACTCCATTATTTGTTTCGTTCACTTGATTAGTTTACCAGCCTTGACTCTGGATGAATGTTTAACTAAATAACCCGCAATAAAGTAGGTACCTCGTAACAACATATTAACATCGTTGTGACTGTTGTGAGTCAGTCATTTGTGCCTACACACACGTACGGCTTCTTGTCAAAACTTTGACTAGCCTGGAGATTATTCACAATGGCAATCTCCAGGAAAGTCCACGTTTTGATCATCAACATCACGAAAATAAGGTGGGCAGTATAGCGTTATATTTTTCGTAGCAAAATTAAGGGTCAGCGGGGTCCACGAGTACGAATAAAGTAGCATTTATTCCAAAAATATATTAGTTAAAAATAACTTTTTAGATCCAAGATTTAGTCATATCAAACTGATGCTGAGTTTGATTTTAAATATACGAAGATGTCGGCTTCAATTTATCTGGTCTGGGGCTAAAAATCAAAACTACAAATACTAATAATGATAGCGCATATAACGAATTTTATAATAAAACTATCACGGCTAAGTAGACATGATTGGTTTTTAATATACAAGCGATTAAAGTGTTTATACCTACAAAAAACATCTAAAACGGCACCAACTGACTTTAAATAGAAAATTAGTTATTACTTGTTGTTTTTGTTTGTAGTACTTAGCGGCTTCGGAACCCTACACTGAGCATGGTCCGACATGCTCTTGCCCGGTTTTTATACCTTTACTGTTATACAATACAATTAATGTTATAGTTTTCAATCCAGTTTATTTTGGAGTTGATTCTTACTTTTGAAACCATTAAATTTTAACACATCCCTAATCACAAGCAACAAAGAAAGTCCATATCAATATTAAAAACATGTTAAAAGTATTTGAAGAGAATCATTTCTCTGAAGGCATAAAAATCATAATTAAGATAATCGTAAAGATAAGCAAAATCACGAGTTATCTAGGTTTTTAAAGTAAGTAAACACGTTAAATAATTATTTGAATTTTTAATTGATATTGATACTAGTAAAAGAGATGGACTAACTTGCAAAGTGACGGGATGATTATGCATAGGAAACCGGATTTTAGAGTGCCGTAGTCAAACTAGGAACCCTTATGAAACACCACATTATGTCAATGTCACATTCACTTTTTCTATGAAACTATTAGAGTCACATAGCTGACTTTTTATTTTTACACAAATAGCTATTAAAACCGCGCACAAGGACTTATAATGAAATGAGGGACGTAAACTTTACACATAAGAGTTACCCTTAGCTTTACAAATTTTACAATGTACTTAATTGTAAACCAGGGGTAAAATTACTATTTTTGACTTACAACATCTGTGATGTGTGTTGAAGCTCTAATAAACCATATGTGTATATACTGTGTATATAGTACATTAAGAAAAATAATACAGCAACCCCCAATTAGCAGCTACAAGAAGAGGTCAGTTGTTGTAGCCTGCTCATGATGATAAAGATGATGTCACCTGAAGCGGACTTGGAGGGCGGAAATGCCCTAAATTAGGAAGACACGTCTTTTCTTGCTTTAATGTTTAAAAATTAGGGGTATTAGGAGAATGTTGGCAGACAGTTCAAATCAGCTACGTTTTAAAACGTCAAAGTTAACGTTAAGCCTTAGAAGGTTTAAGAAAATGGAGATTTTTATGAAGCACCTTGCGGTTATGACGTCACAATTCTCTATTGCCAAATAGGTACCACTACCTTATTTAATACGTACCTCTACTTTTCATACAGATTATTTAAAACACATAAAGAACTCGAAAAAACCCTGGTTTGATTTTGTCGTGGCAAGTATAAAATAAATATGTATTATTAACATCCCTTTTTAGCGTTTTGTCCCAACGCCAACGGGACCCTGTTCCCTCCGCGTTCCTAACTTTAAACATGTATCTTTTGAACCCTAATAGTTAACGGCTTGTTTTTTTTTCATAATATTTGTTATTACGGCAGATTTCCGGTGTAATAATAAAGGCCCCCATAAAAGAAACGGTTTTTTTCAACATATTTTGTCGTATCGTAACGACGGTAAAACATACAAGCATCTAATAATATAAAAATAAAAAATATGGTCAAGTGTGAGTTGGGCTCGCGCCGGTTCGTTTCGAAGTAGAGTTCAAATTGGAATATAATAACACCTACTATGCGGCGGTGCGGAATCCTCGGCGCGCGAATCCGACTCCTTCTTGACCGGTGTTTTCGCTTTTTCTGTGAGCACCTTATTTGCATCTGGATTCTGGAACTACCATAATGTGTTAATCCAAGACCCGAATTATGATCACTTTTATTGCCGAAGATAAAGCATCCATCACTCTCGGACGTACTCGTCAGAAATTGACAAATGTTCTATCCACGATTGTCCACATAAAATACGAAAATAACCGGCTCGCAAACTTGGTCAATCTGCGCAATTTATCCCAGATTATAGATCACCTATACCTATTACTTAGGTTTGCAAAAATGTATAGGTGCAAAGTGCCATAAATAATTTCAGCTGTTCAGGCATGATTGAGCCGAAGACCTTAAATCTACTAATAATCAATCTATTTTCATATTTTTCACCTCAAACACCTAAATCTAATAAAAACTTGTTTTTATTTATGGAATATACAGTTTGTATTGGAAAACACTTCCAAAACAGGGCTTGTCAGACAGTTTTTATTCACAAGTACATACCTAACCTCGTAAGGCCCACGTCAAATTTCTCTAGTTCGAAAAATGATCTTGTGTCGATCAACTAAAGTCAAAAGTCACTTTGACAAATGTCCTAAATTTAGGACGTTGTTGGTTTGGGCCTTAAGACGCAGATTGATCAATTTTAAATGGCGAATCACCTTGATTTTCGTTTGTCTACACAGAAGCTGATACACGCCTTAACCACGTAGGTATCGTACTCGTCTTTAAGCAAAAGAGGTCGGACTAATATTATTTCAAGGTCCGCTTGACAGGCTGACCTCGACGTATCGGTCGCGGAGGACAGACGGTCGCAAATATTTGCGCGCGGGGCGGCGCGGGGCTCGGGGCGCGGGGCGCGAGGTGACCTTGCGGCGCGTCTGCCGCACGACCTTGATCTTGAGACGACCGCCGCGCTCCGTCCGCGACTCTACCACCGATCGACACCTATCGCTCCAGTTGGTAACACGCATTCATGTTGCATTCAACCACGTGACATTCGAGCGAAATACTTATGTGTAATTTATGAGTTGCTAAAGAAAACTCCACGAAGTCTACACACAGACCAAAAGCCTGGGCTTGTTCCTTGTTTTTTTTTCCATAGGCTACGGATGCAGCATTACGAGAATAGTTGACTGGTTTAAGTTACTTATGAGGATAGGCAAATAAGAAACATAGTGCGCGCCAAAAAATGACAAAATTAACGCAATTTTTCCAAGTGAAATTTATAAAATCGTAAATGTATTAAAATAAAATCGGGTGTTCATTTTATCGTAGATTTTGTTTTTAAAACAGTCTAGTCCGCGAGTACTGGGGGTTCCTTACGACCAAATTGGAACTTACTTTAAATATACAGAAAATAATACCATATCTATCTACCTACTTAAATGATATCGTCAATTTTTTTTTTTGAGTCTATCTTTTAAAAGAAAGACTTGAGTTTTTACACAATTTTATATCTCTACATAGTTTCCAAAACGATCTAATTGCTTCTAACTTCATTACCCCTTGTAAAAATTGAAGCTTCAAGGTGATCGAAATATTCAGTCACAGCTTCTTCTACCTCAATATCCGTCGATATCCGTCGTAATTGCGGCAATAATTCAAATTCACTGTTATGTATTTGTAGAATCGATTTCGCATCAGTTTAGACAGGAGCATTACTTATTAGCCGGTGAAAAAAAACTTTTTTTAGATATCATACAAGGGTTTTTCGTTTTAATATTTTCACGCAGACGTTGTAAGAGGGTTCAATAGTTCATTTATGGTTTTACCCTTTCCGAGATAAATAATCAACCATGAAGACCCCTTTGCAATTAGGTATCCGAGGCACCGCGCATGATTGGTTTATGTCTTATTTAAAGAATCGCCAACAAATTGTCCATATAGAGTACACAGACAACACAACTGACAAGATTAATAAAGTCCGTTCACACACGGCCCGTACCATTTGCTCTATCGAAGTGTTCTAGGGTGTATTTTGTTTTTATTATAGATTAACGACCTGCCAAAAATAATAAATAAGGATCATATAAAAGCCTTACTTTATGCTGATTATATGTCAATTGTGTTCTGTAGCCAAAACAGTACAGATGTTACTAATAATTTAAAACATATTTTTAATAAGTTCCTGTGCTGGCTTGAAGATCACAACCTTAGTATAAACCTACAAAAAACTTACATAATACAATTCAGACCGTACCAAAGATCTGCTATAAATATTAACTATTCCTACCATAATGATAAATTAGAACCAGCAAACAACTGCTCACTACTTGGTATACATATTGACGAAGTTTGAACTGGAAAACTCACATAGGAGAGAAATAAAAATAAACACTAATTTAACGACCGCAGTTTGTGCTTATCACGCCTTTCCCAGGCTTGGCTTCAATACGGACATAATGTGGGGCAATAGTGTTCATGTAAGTTGTTTTTTTGACCACATTTCATAAAATCAAAAATTCTGACACTAACATCGTTATACTATACATATTAGAAAGTTGCGGATTCGTGCGTAAACATATAACAGACAGTACCTAAAATCTAACGACCTCCATACAGAGGCGCGTAATTTAAGACACCAAAATAGATTAGTTCTTTCTGCTCCACGTAAACTACAAATGTGCAATAAAAATCCTAGTGCAATGTTAATACGAGTTCCTAAAGATATTTCTAAGGGAGAAAAATATATAACATTTTTAATTTAATTACAGACCTATCTTTTAAGTAAATGCCCGTACTGTTTGCATGAGTTTATGAATAAGTAATAATGATTTTAAAACAAAATAGATATAGATAAAGAATATATATCAAATAACAAATATCTAGTATTTGTTATTTTCTACTTATATAATTCTTAGACAATTTAATTAATATAGATGTTAAGTAATGAATTTTACAATAAGCTATTTGCAATGCCCTAAAAGAGACCATGTAAGTTATTTTAATTTTAAGTCGGCCTGTAATGAATAGGTACCATGGTTATGCAATAATAAATAAATATGAATATGAATATGAATCCAAAAAAACAGAAGCATTACCTTCTTTGCTGATGGAATGGCCTCAGCTTTTTTAGGAGGTGGAGGCCCTGACCTTTTCCATTGTTGGATTGCACTTTTGACTCCGGTGTATTGTGGTGGACCCTAGTGTCGTCCATAGTTATGAAACGACCAGTCAAATCTTGTGGGTCGCATTGAAACAGATCCAAACAGTCCTGTGACACTGTATGGCGGGTGCGTTTATTTTCAGCTGAAAGCAGTCTAGGTACCCACCTTGCAGAAACCTTAGAAAATCCAAGATCCTTGGTGATTATGTTTTGTAATGCCAATTTTCTCCGCTATCGGCACCGCCTTTCATTCATAACCATATTTAGTATTTTGTTGACTTTTTCGTCTGTAGAAGCCGTTATTGGTCTACCACACCTAGGTTCATCTTTAACTGCTTCTCTGCCCCGTTTAAAATCTGCTAGGAATCGTTTGTACAGTGGTATTTTATGGAGCGGATGCTCTTAAAGTCATTACATATCTTCAAAAATTTGCTTTGCCGCTAAGCCTTTTTTTTTGTAAATACTTTATGACAGAATGTGCGCAGTTTTATTCATTCTAGAGGAAACCGCGAACCTCGTTAAGTAATACGATTACAAAAATTGCAATTGCGTCAGAAGGAAAACAAAAGATAGTGCATTATGATAAAAAATATGTAAGCCTTACGTGCCAGTATTATTTTTTCTTTTTAATTTAATTATCAATATTAGGCTCAAATCTTTGCAATTCACCACCATTATGTTATGAATATGATGGTTAAGTACCATGGAAAATTGTAATTCGTCTTTGTCGCTTTTGGTTCATATCGTAAGAAAACACACGAGTACTTACCTAGCCCGAAAGCGGATGGGGGATTTTTTGTGTGGTTAGAACAATAAAATGGTTCTCTTGGCGCTCATTTGTGTATTTATATTTAACCTTTGGGTACGGAACCCTAACAACAACTGTAGTCCGATACAGACTCGCTCATACTAACATATCTGAATTTTTATTTTTGATTTAATCTGTCTGGCATATGTTATTCACTTTGGTTATAATTTAATCACTAAGTAGCTAGGTACGAGTAAGTATACTAAAGGCAAACTTAGTGCCTATTAGTGTTTATTCATAATTTATTAGTGGTGTTATATATGCTATCCCAAATTAAACAAATAAAATACATATAAGTGGAAAATTTCAAACAAACTAACCCAGTCCAAAACTAAGGGAGGAATTGAGAAACTTGTGCTATGGGTAAGGATTGAGTGGTTAAGGTATTCGTATAGAGAATGGCGGTCCGTCAGCGGCTTCGCCCACTGCACTTTACAAACTTGTAACCTTACATAGGTTACCGGTACCTTTACTAAAAATCGCAACTTTATTAAAAAATATTTTTAGAGCACAAGGGCGATTGTGCACTACAAGGAATTTTACCGTCCGTCAGTCCGATTTTGCATATGTACTATCCATAACACTGTGACTAAACGAGTAGCTGTGAAAATAGAATTATTCTGTAACTAAGTATAAGTTAATGTTGTAAGTTAAAGTATACGCAAGAGTTACGGACCATTGTTAATAGGTAAGCCTGAGCGTATAGGTAGCGTACGGATCGGGAAACATGACGAATCGTGTAGTTAACGTCGGCCTTGCGTTGGTCACCGACACGTGGCCACAGCCTTGCGATAAGCGGCATCCGCTGATAAGGGCTGGCGCTGCGCAAGCGCATTTCTCGCGACACTCATCTCAGCAGCACCTTATCAAAACTTCTTCAATGCCACACGCAAAATAGACGCCCGACGACAAGTTGCGGAATTCAGCACAAATTTTCAAATGTACTCGCTTTAAAAATTACTTAGTGGTGCTCTTTAGTTATATCCTCTTAATAAGTAAACAGAATAGATAACCAATTATTTCCACCATGATACTAGGCTATTATCTACTGAACGGCTCGTACATATTGTGATTTTCCTGTGTATCATTTCCATGTACTACAATATGAGTATCAACCACGAGATCGCCGATAAAAACAAAATTATATATGTATAGGTAATATCTATTCTCGCGACTCTTTTTTTAAATGGTATCTTATGGGGTGACATTCTTCGGAAAGCTGGAAAATGCCTTCAGGCACGGCCGTTTTGCCTAGACCCGCTGCAGTAACGGTCACCATTACTCTTTCGCCTCCCGGCCACCGCCGCCCGCGCATAGCAAGGTCGCAGCGCGCGTGCAGCGGTGTGCAGTGCGCCCTACAACGCAGCAATAAACTTACACGTGTACAATACAAACATGCGCACACGGGAATTTACGTAAATGATATGTAAAAATAAACTTTTAATGTTTGTTGGATTTTCTTTCATTACATCAGAATTATTTCTTAATTCTTAGATAAATTCGCGTTCGCGATATGGTTTATCTAGTTAGCGTGTGTGTATTATTGAAGGGCATTTGAATTGAACGCAAAAGACGAATTGTTGAGGACGTACACAGGTCGAGGTGTTAAATTGTTGTTTTGTTATGTGACCGCGGGCGCCGCGTCCCTGCCGGAAGGGGGGTGACATTGCGCGACCGCTGACTTTTTGCACAGCTGCTTATTGATGATGCACTGACGCAGGCGACTGCTTTAACGTATGGCCTTTGCTTGTCGACTTTTTGTATTGTCATACGTCTCTCTGTGCGATACCTACTTATTGAGGAAAACTTGAATAACATTTCGTGTTTATCGGACGATCATGGGTTACGCACTTGATATGATGACTCACAGCCCACCGTGTGTTGTGCTAACTAAAATAAAATGAGGATGTTAGTCATAGTTTTCAGTCAGCAGGTACCTACAGCCGATATGTATACAAGCCGAGAATTCCATTAAAAAAAACAAATTAAGCAAAACATCCGCGTTATGGAGAATTTTTAATTAAAAATTGTTAACTAAGTACTAGACAAAACTAGCCAAGTTTAACCTTTTCTCCGTACTTAGTAGCACCAGCACGGAACTTTTGGGCTATACGAAATCTACAGTTAAATATCATCATCCTTATTTTTCACCCGTAATATCTCCTTAAACATCGGCACAGCAATCACTTTCCACTCGCATCGGATTTCCGCAACCTTCACCTTCTGAAGAACCTACGAACTATGACTATGGTACCGCCACTTGCCTAAGATTAACAATTTTCTGTACATTTGCGTGTTACTTATTCCCAGTGGGTTGCTATTTGGCATGGCACTATGGCTCGGTGTTTTCTGAATGGGCCTCCTATAAGGCTCTGTCTCAATTGCATTATGAATGGCCTGCCGTCGGTGTCTTCGGATAAGGCAGTGCTGGCGTCGGCACCTCCACCCGACTGGGAGATCCTGTGAATCACGACACCTAATGCGCTGCCTGCGTCAATTCAACATCATTATGAAGAAGAAAGTGGTGAGATCAGGTTTGGACTACCGTTTATACATAATATCAAATTGACCTCATATTACGGTAGGTACGTAAATAATAATAAAAAAACATCACATTCATAAGTCTATGAAATACGTTAAAAATTAAGTTTTACGAGGGCAGTATGCAATAAATGTTCTGCGCCCTTTCTATTTCGTAAAAAAAGAATACGTTACATCTATAACTAGATCCTGTATTATACGTATCTCTATTGAGGTAATAGTATGAGTTCGAGACAATGGTTTGCTTTTTTGCTTTTAGAGAATGCCGTTAGGGTTTCAAACACAGCAAGCAGCACCAAAAAGAACGTTATTGTATATTATATCACTACATTGTCATTTAAATGTTACTAACCTAGCTGGACCACTAGAATATGAGTAATCGACTGACCTTGGGTATTTAAACAATAGCATGATTTTGACTACATTTAGTCTGCGGTTTCGGAGCATTTAATAAATTTATAGAGTTATAAATTTAATACGAACAAATGTAGGTATTTGTTTGTCCAGTAATGTTCAGTTAAAAGCCGCATGTTGTGACAAACCAGCACCAAATTCCCAATGAGTCTGCAACAGTATATTATGTTATGTATACCTAAAAATATATGTATAAAGAATTAAATAAATAAATACAATAATTTAAAACGTTTTCCTTCATATATTATACTCGTAGTGAGTAGCTACCAAACGTCATGAACTTGCGCCTAGCCTACTATTGTCTTCAAAAATTAACCATAGTTTTTACTGAAATATACATTACAGTACTATCAGCCCAATGGAACGCTGGCTCACCATAGAGAGAACGGTGTCACAGTGACATTATAAAACAATTTGTTTGACACTTCTTACGACTTGAGGCATAACGTCACTGTGACATAGTTCTATGGTGGGTCAGGGTTCCATTGGGCTTATAGTACAATACAGAGGTTATAGAGGATACCCTTTTAAAGAACTACTTTATATTATATTTTGCATTTCAATTATATTTCCTTTTTGATTTACAAGGAAATGTACCTATTTCGCAAAGTTCGAACGCGTGATCAGATGTGTTTACTACTTAAAAAAAAACCGGCCAAGTGCGAGTCGGACTCGCGCACGTAGGGTTCCGTATCACTATACATCTAAATAAATGTTTTTCTTTATTCTTTATTATATTGGAGTTGATTGAATGAAAGGTAAAATGCGGTTTACGATTTATAACGTATTAAAAAAAAACTAATTATTAGATCTCGTTCAAACCAATTTTCGGTGGAAGTTTGCATGGTAATGTACTATCGAACCAACGGAACCCTGACCCACCATGGAACCTTGTCACAGTGATTGACGTACGATTGTCGTATAGCTTCGTATGACAGTCCTAACGTCAATCACTGTGACAAGGTTCTATGGTGGGTCAGGGTTCCGTTGGTTCGATAGAACATCATATATTATTTTTACATTTATCATTCCCTTATTTTAGAAGTTACGGGGGGGGACACACATTTTTCCACTTTGGAAGCGTCTCTCGCGCAAACTATTCAGTTTAGAAAAAATATATATTAGAAACCTCAATATCATTTTTGAAGACCTATCCATAGATACCCCACACGTATGGGTTTGATGAAAAAAAAAAATTGAGTTTCAGTTCCAAGTATGGGGAACCCCAAAAATTTATTGTGTTTTTTCTATTTTTGTATGAAAATCTTAATGCCGTTCACCGAATACATCTACTTACAAAGTTTCCATAGTATAGCTCTTATAGTTACGGAATAAAGTGGCTGTGACATACGGACGGACAGACGGACGGACAGACATGACGAATCTATAAGGGTTCCGTTTTTTGCCATTTGGCTACGGAACCCTAAAAATGAGTGTCAAAATCGTCAATCCACAAATCACTAGCCTAACTTTACCATCATCAGGCAGGGGGTTTTTGAATTAGTGTTTTTAATGTGATCTTTTTATTTTTAACTAACTATTTTTTTTGTTATAATTATGACTTATGTTTTTGACATTAATTGATTAGCGAGAGATCTCTTATGATGAAAATGTCTGTGTAATATTGTGTACCCACAGCATGTGACATTTGTATTAAACATTTAAAAAATTGTTATTTAAAATACCTTCACAAACATATGGAGAAGTTTGGGTTACCGTTATAAATGTAATTGAATAATTATATGATACTGTACATAATACGACTCTATTAATCTTGTTCTATTACCGTGTTTCGCTTGTTTTGCGATGCCCTGTCCGAGGTATGATTATGTCAGCTATGCAGTTCAGTTTACGCTGAGAGAAAAAGCAGAGCTATGTAACTGTTATAGCTTTGTCCTTTACAGCAGCATTTTATATTTATACTGTAATAGGCACCAAGAGTCAAGCAGAGTTAGCTACCTCGGACGTTATCATCTGAGCTCTGGGCCTATAAACTAATAATAATTAGTGAACAAACAAAGAAGTCGCTGCAAAGTGCGAGCGAGAGATCTGCTAACCTCCCATGAGCGAGTGAGATCTGCGAAAAAGGGTTTTATGGCCCCAGAGCTCAGATGATTTAACGACCCGACAATAGTTAGGTTAGGTTACCAACTTTGGCCGAGGGATTTTGGCAACAAAACTTTCGACCAAATTGACAGCACGGTATACACGCAAGAGAATGTGTTTAATACCTACACACTGGCTGGATAAGCTCGACGCGTTCTTTTATTAATCTTTAAGTGCCAAGAAAAGTTTACAAAATGTTCTTGTAGATTTTTCGGTGGAGTCCTTGCTGAGGCCTTACTGAGCCCCAGGGGTCTCAACACTTTGAGAATAGCTGGTCTAATAGAATCAAAATTCAAATACCCGTTACTTAGCTTCGCTCTACGCGCGCACTCCGAAACTGCGAGCATTCAAACTGTTATCGTCTACGCAATGATATCATTGCGCCTACGTCTACGTTTTATCCATTTACGGCTTGCATTTGTGTCATACAATAGTACGTCATAACGGCAAAAAATTGATCGAACTATTGATAGTAAGTAGTAAGTAGTTAGGACGGTGGGCGTACTGTCGGAATTATAAGTACCTGCACACTTTATTTCTTGAACAAGCCGATGTGACTTCATGTCATGCTTTATGGGACGCAGAGAGCTGGCACAGATTTTGACATCAAAGTAAGGAATGTAAGATCTCCGCTAAGTTAAGCTTGAATCGTCTGCACAAATAAGTAAATAGATTCAAGCACCTCAACGACAATTAAAGGTATTTTGAGTGCGGTTTTGAAAATTCTGTACGTTTATGTTTAACTTATGTGCATGTGTGTGTAATTTATGTAGGTATAGGTACAATCATAGTAATGAAAGTACTGTTTGATTGCTTTACTTTCTAATTGAGGTATTAAAATCAGTACTCATAATTAAATCATTTCTCGGTTTTCACATTTGCAAAGGTATTTTGAATGATGCATGCAGATGATGCACGTAATTAAACATACATTTAAATATTGATAAGAATTGGTATTTTATTAACGACATTTAAACGATTGCAATTGAAGTTCAACGTATGCAGTACAACGGGTAATAAAAACTTCATTATTATTAAAATTAGTGCCTAGAACTTTGCGGCACACAAAAGGAAATTAAGGGCGTAAGTGTAATAATCAATTGAAGTTAATTCATGGATATATGAAACAAAGTGGCCTCGTAGGAATTGGGTCGGTAGTCGCGGGGAGTGAGGGGCGGTGGAATTCGCGTAACGTTACGTCAGCGGGCGTCGGCCTCGCGGCGGTCGCTGACCCGCGGCTATCTCTAGCGCACGCCCCGCTAGGCGCGCGCGCATACGGCGCACGCACGTGCAACCCGCCGCCATCTCACCCCTGCCTTACCTTTACTCTTCCACTCTAACCTTATCCCCAATTGCCACCAATACATAAAAAAGTCCACTAGGCACGTCTAGGTATAATTATTATACTAAACCAACTCAACAAATCTCCTACTGAAGTATGGTATAATTTTATTTACTTAAACCACGGATCGACATTGCATTTCCGCTCTTAAGTATAATGTTTTCTTTATAATTCTAAGTAAGTAGCTTTGCACTCTCGTATGTACATATCTATAGAACCATCGTATGTTTTAATTTAGACAGATTACTGTACCGGCAACAAACCAAAGAGTTCAACGGCCTGTCGAAAAATTAGATTATGGGCTAAGAGTCTGCCGTATGATGCCTACTCATGCAACAACTTTCGTATGTTTAAATAATACCTAATGAAAATTAGTTTATTTAATTTAAATAACATTCCTCAAGTTCACGATTTGGACTTGTAATACAATCGACCATTCAATTAAGAATTAACAGGTAGATATTACAGTGTCTTCAATTCAGACGTGTGGAATACCGACCTATACCCTCGGTTTTTTTTATGCTAGGGGGGAAAACGAGATATCGCGTCAGCTAATGTGAAGTGATCACCGCTGCCCATAGACATCTGCAACACCAGGAAAGTTACTACGTTGCCGGCGTTTGATAAAGTATCGTCTTTTGAGGGTCCCCCGGTGGTAGCGGTCCGGAAATGAATTGCAGTAAACCGGCGGACATGTAGAATTCATTAACACATGCTAATGCATGCATGTGTCTTCCTGATTGCCAGAAGGATCCTCCTTCGCCTCCACCAATCACTTCATGTACCATCTCGAGATAATCGTGATCTGTTAATGAGATTTTCGGGTTTCAGAATAAGATTTTTTTTGCCTTATTGATAAAATCTTTTTTTTAGTAAAATTGTATTTTATAATTAAGAGATAAATAAACAAATACATTGAACATAATAAAAACCTAAAACACAATTAAGTAAAAAAGCTAAATGTATAAATAAGTATACCTATTTATTACATCCGCCTACTCAAATGGTTTTTGTGCAATAAAGTATTGAAATAAACAAAGAAATTGCACATTTAGGCTTATAGTACAAACAAATAATACGTCATACTCGTACATACCTACCCTCTGTAAGCGTAAATCCAGTAAACAAACACATTCGATTAAGAAACCCAATAAGCAGGCAACTGTTCTATCGCCGCTTACACGAACTTTGTAAATTTGAACCGGTACTTAGCAAAAAGTGTCATAGCGGTGCTTGCCTGTAAAACTAACGACTTACGATACAAGTACCAAGCTGGCTCTTGTTTTGAAAATGTAGAGCCGAGTCCCGCGCGGCCGAGGTTGTCGACCTCGTTTGGTCTTGTATCTATGCGCCTGCGTGGACGGGACCTACTGGCAACTACAACTACCTACCTATGTACTGCAAGAACCTATGCTCTCCAATCAATTGAACGTATAGATGCAGACGCGTTCTAGAAACGGTTCTACTCGTATGTATGAAGACAGATAATAAACTGATATTTAAAAATCATTGTAAAACCTTTGTTTACAACGTAACTGAAACAAAATTACCGTTGACCCACAAGCGCAACAGTAGGTATGTCAAAATGTTATTCGCGGTCACGTCGCATCCACGGGTAGTGCCGTTTAACGTTTACCTGTGAAGTTAATTTAATACACTTAACATGTATTTTAGAGAGCGTTTCTAATTAATGCTTGCAAACCAAACCTAGGTGGCTCTATGTATAACGCTCAGAAGCGTTTAAACTGTCGGACTCGCGCACCGAGGGTTCCGTGCCGCCGCACAGTAGGTATTATCATTTTCCAATTGGAATTAAAATTTGAATCGAATCTAAGAGCCCAACTCACATTTGACCATTGTTTTGTATTTGTTGTTTTTCTTTAGGGTTTGTAATTAATCATACCCAATTTGACGCTTGTATGTATGTCTTACCGTTTCTACTATAGAACAAATATAAACATCCGTTGAAAAAAAACGTTTCTTGTTTACGTTACTTGTATGTCATCAAAGGGGGCCCCTTTCATGATATCATCGGCACCAAAAGTTCGACCCCTACGTAACCAAAAATATAACAAATTATAATTCATAATCATAACAACGATTAACACGCATGATTTTTAAATAATATACATAACAACAATTAATGTTATGATAATTGAGTGGTATATTTGACCGTATGCCTGATAAAATTACACAATTTGTTTATAAAGCTAAATATTTATTATGCGTTTCGAACGTAGTTAAATTATGCAATTTAAAAGATTTTATGCAAAATAAACGGCACCACCTACTTAGACTTAGTTGGTTCTTTAGTAACAGGCAACTAACATGTTAAAAGCTACTGAACATCAAAATTAAATAACTTAGATAAGCTCATAGTTGTTGTTTCTGGGCGCTAGGTTTTTAGCCAACTCGTAATTATACTGCTGACGTTTTGACGGATCTTAATGTCAAGAGAATTAAAGCTGACATAACTTCAATAATGTAATTACGACATCGAAGCTAGAAAGGCGTTAAAACAATATTATATAGAGCCCAAAATACAATACTGTATTTAAAAATAACACTTTATCATAAACAATCGTTTATTGACAAGTAACCAATTTTTTATTGAATATACAGCCATTGCAATACAGCTCCAATAGAATATACATACAATTTAAAAAAAACTGTTATGAAAGTAAATAAATATCGTATACAACAAACAAACATACAACCACTTGTTTATTTAAATTGTTACGTGCGCCTTTCGTCATTCGTAAACAAAATTCTTAACTAAGTTGCGAATCGGGAAAAAGAAAATCCAGCTATATAACAAATTATTATAACCAGTTCCGAAACGTTAAAAGGTATATTATGTAACTGTGCCACTTATTTGGATTTAAAACAGGAACATTGGACCACGTAAATCTAAAAATATACTCGCGTGAAAGGGTAAACGTAGAACAGGCTTCTAGGTGCCAGGCTAAAAGTACATCAGCTTGCGTCACCGGGGGTGACTTTTGTATGGTCTGGGTTACGTGCGAATTAAAATGAATTATGCGATAGAAAGGGGAGCACAGAGTAGGCATGTGCGACCTACCTAAACGCTGTTTTGTAAGGAAGAGGGCCTTCTGCACTTGTACAGTACGCGGTGAACTTCCTGATACGTAAACTAGGCCAACGGTAACTTAAAGGCAAGTTAAATACACAGACTTAACGCAATATTTAAAAAAATGCGACAAGTAACTAAACATTATGTCGACTGATTAAAAGACCAATCCAAAATCTTGCTTTTACTCGTGGATGTACCATTAATTAGTATACCAGAGCATGTTGCTTTCATTTACGCCTCGTGATTTACTATCTCGAAATCCTGCTCGGGCTTTCCCTTCTTGACATCTTCGGGGTCTAACTTTCCTAACACAGATCGCAGCATAAATAGACATGAGAAATTTACCTTGCTTTCAAGCGCGAAATAACGAAAGCGTTTCAAGGGTAAAAAAATAAAATTCTACCCTTTCCATTAACATGGTTTTACACCTCGAAGGTTGCATCGTGAAAACTAGGTACATATTTACGCTTGCGAATATATCAATATGCATAAATACACCGTCCATGGTACGGTAGTAAATAGTAGGACCTATATTTTCCCAATTCGTATTTTAGGTCAATTCCTAGTTGGGGTGGTTATTTCTGATTACAGCGATCTTGAAAACTTTGTATTTCACTAACCCTATGCCATATACCAGGGTCCAGGGTTAACTGGAAGAATGGGATCTGTGTTCCAGTCCACTTAATCCTAGATATATTTTACCCCTTTTTTGTGTTTTATGGTCCGTACAAAAAGTTTTCCGGATTTATTAACTGGAATATATCAAACATATAGGTACATAATATTTTTAAGATTACCAGTCAAAATCTCAACCTAACCATCTCTTTGTTGCACGGTCAAGTAACCACAAATAAGCCATTTAACATAATTCCGACAAGAGTAATTTAGAATGTCATTTCGTGGTTTCGAGTTATCAAATTAATACCAACTTATTGAGTTCAGAAAGTTGCACAGAGCAGTGAAAGTGTCCCCACAAATCCCACAGCAAACAAGTGGTCTTTGTTGGATGTCTTTTTATTTTGGCGTAAGCTTAGTTTCTTTTGTAGTGGATTGGGCTCGGGCTGGCAACAAGACGACCGCCATTAATCATGGTATTTGGTGAAATAGAGGAGCAGAACTTTCTAGCGGCTGAGCTCACGGGTCTCAGCAGAGCCTGCTGGCTTTCTACCGAGCCACGGCTCCACGCGAACTGTAACTAATAGATTAGATTGAAAGAAGCACGAGAAAGCGAGTGAGGCGCGGGCGGGGAACTAGGTCACTTTCATTTTCGTTCATTTCTTTTCGGATGCAACGTGCTTGACGTTTGCCGTGCTGGTTAGCATGCGTTGATTACCTCCTTTTTTGTTGATGCGTTGTTTTTTTTAACTCAATACGATACAGAAATCAGTTTTTTGTACTTTTATAATTTTTGTGATTTTATTAGATTAGATATTAAAAACCGGCCAACAGCTTGCCTGACCATCCTCAGTGCTCAGTGTAGAGTTCTGAAGCCCTTCCTACGATGACAAAAAAAAACATTTTCGATTTAATGTTATTTGGGACTGTCTTAGGTGTTTTTAGTATGTATAGGGGGGACGGGTACGCCACTCTTGCGAAAATTAAACTTTCCTAATTCAAGATTTTCTAAACGATCCCTCAAATCAAAGAATTTATACTAACATACATACATAATGGTTTTTAAGAGCTATCCTATTATTATAGGATAGCTCTTAAAAACCATTATCACTCGATTTTATTATATAAAAAAATATTTTTACCTTTGCTTTATTTATATGTACATAAGTGAACGAAAAACAATTATTATTCAAAGTTTTATTTTACAACTTAGTCGGCGTAATTTTTATGTATAACTGTGCCAAATCATATACCTATTACCACGAGTCTTTGAGTAAAACCGTGACGGATATGGCGAAACAATAAGGGTTCCTTGCACTGTCAGATCAATTTGGTACCTATTTTAAAAATATGAACACTGCATTTCCAAATGCTTGAAGGCTTAAACAATTGTTGAAAATTATCGAAAAACACTAATTGATGTAGGTTAAAAGTACTCAATCGAACAAAACTTGATGGATTGTCGTTTGCGTAAGGTTTGTTATGGGTTTGTTAGGTGCCTGCCTACAAACTATATTACTTTATTTTCTCTAGGGTTGTAATATTTTCAGTCGTTTTGGGTTATCTGTCACGAATTTCGTCTTGATATATTGTCTTCCAAAAATTGGGAGTGTTTTGACACAACTTCAAAACGAGTTACACGAGGTATTTCGTAGTGAAAACCTTCATAAATGGCTGAACGGTTGACCAATTCTTTTTTCAAACTCACTTTCCGCCCTAGGGATGGATATGCTATTTTCAACTCGCTACTAAGATATGGAAATCCTTATTTTCCGAACAGGAGAGATGAAAATATATTTATGGTTGTGTTGTTCTCTTAATACAAGCCTAGAGCTCAGTTTAGGACTAGATTAGTAGGTCTGCGATTGTTCTCTTTTATTTATTTATTTTTCACTTCTCATGCTCTTAAAATGTTTTAGTCTCTGCACATAGGGACAATAGCTCCTTATTAATCCCTATGGATTAAAGTTTAACATAAGTTTAAAAAACCTTTGGAAATCCCTAAAAAACCAATCACGGTGTTTGCAAATGGAGGATTATCGCAGTGATTGTGTTTGTACAATTTTTAGGGCATGGAAATAACCTCAAAATGATAACTGTGCAAAAATATAGTAAATACATTTTATATTCGTGAAACACGATTAATGATTGAGACTATGAATATATTTAATGATATTAAGGATGAATTTATTTTATGATGCATAGTCCAATTAGTTTTAAAATAGTGTTGAAGTTGGAATCTGATGGCTAAATATTAAAGCATTTAAAGCGTCACTTTAAAAAAAAAAAAGTAATTAAACTTTGTTATAATCAATAACGTCGTTTTTTTACCTCGCATTCAAATTGAAAAGTAGAGTAGAAAATATTGACGCTCGAGCTAATAGCCACCCTCGCTCAGCTCGCGTTGCTAAACATCTCGTATTATTATGGGTTTTTTAGTCCCTTGTTGAACAATCTACTAGTATTTAGGACAAAGGATGTTCGTAAAAATACATCAATATTATAAACAGTCGGATAGTTTCCAAATAACCGATCATTTATTAATCGCTGCATAGAGCTGCATATAGAGGTATATGTGTCGTGCACAAATAATCGGTACTACGTAACTTCAGTGATCATTCATTTTTAAGATTAAAAAAAAAATAGTTTTATTTTGTCATATTGTACAAAGATCGAAGGCCCGTTTGTCTGCATTTTTTCATACCTTTGCCTTTAAAAACCTACGTGATATTCTGCGAGGCCAATTTCTATCACTCATTAATGAATGCAGTTATTATGTAAATAAATACCAACATCCTTGTTTGCTGACTACTAAGGTTATTTATTATACAATTTTACGCTGTATCATAACAAAGTCACGTTCTACTATTTCTATCGAGTTAAAACGTGATTGTTTGATTGCGTCGTAAACTTTAGTCAACATATAACGTGCGCTTCTTTTTTTTACTGCCGTATTTCATCCGTTGCTTAGCTATTTGTGTAGTAAAAGGGGCTAAAGCAAACAAAATATTAATCTGATTTAATACAACAACAACAAAGCAAGCAAGCAACCGATCAGCTAGGCGCCGGCGCAGGGCGGCTCTGACTGTCGAAAGTGAGAACTTTCTAGGCCGCACCTTCACCAGCACGCTAATCACGCACTTTTATATCACGCTAGTTTTCTAATAGAATATTCAAAGCAATTCCCTACATTGAATATTTAGTATAAATGCACCTAAGTTCAGCATAATATAATATGAAGAAGGAGAATTCGAGTAGGTATGTGGGTCACCTCAGCCAGTTCCCCGTGCCTATATTTATATCGCTTGCATGATTCACACCGGAGTGCTACGCATGGGGTCCGGGGCACAGTTAGTAACAATTCACAATAAGAGGTTCTATTTTTATTCGAGACTATGACGAGCAGACAGGCATGCGGTGAATCAGAGTTATCAGGATACGTCTGGTTATTTAATTTTTTTTAGGTAAAAATGGCTTAAATAAGATTAAGACATTAAAGCTCTCAGCGTACGAAGTGTTTTACAAAAATCGTAACTTAACACAACAAAGTGTTGAAAACTCTCCGATAAATGCAAGCACTTTCTACACTTGTCAGGTCAACTACGCAGTACGATAGTGTAGTGGAAAAGGTGAAATTTAGTGGAGCGAGAAATCGACGGGATGCGAAGTTTATTGTAGCGCCGCTATCGGGGCAGCGCGAGAGAAACTGAAAGTAATGGCGCCGCAGTCAACCCACTTTCACTGCTGCGTGCGCGTGCGCAGCGCCCCCGGCGCGCCCCGGCACCCTGCGCTAGCGCTGGCTGGCCTTGCTTGCATACAGTCACTTATCGTCGCAGACATGTCTCACATGCCACGATGAATTTAATGTTCACCATTTCAAGCATAAAAGCGTATGAGGGACATTTCAGTAGAATCATTTTTGGTCTCTGGCTTAGCAGATAAGGAACGCGATATATAATATTTTTTATGAACGCGATGTATAAAAATTTACATAATTGGCCTTCATTGAGATATATTCAATAGTTTTTTGATTTTAACAACATTTAAGACAATATTTAAGAGTTCCAAATAATAAACAATGGTCACTAAACCTTTATTTAGAAGGGACGGACTCTGTTCTGGGTTAAGAGATTCATTAATGTAGATATGGTAGTAATTTAGGTATTAATGTAAGTAGGAATAATGGCTATGGCAGAAGAAGAATGAAAGCAGGATTAATGCTGTTGAAATGAGAGCTCTGAGAAGTATGTGTGGAGTTAGGATGATAGATAAAGTAAGAAATACCGAGATCCAAGAACGATATGGATGTAGTGACAAAGATCGAAAAGGGTATGCTAAGATGGTTTCGTCATTTAGAAAGGATGGATGAAAGAAGAGTCAAGAAAGATGTTTGGCGAGCGAGAATAAATAAAGATGTCGGTAGGAGACGCCCTAGACGCACATACAGTGACCAGATTGGTGATGTACTGTATAAGGGCCAAATCAAAAGCACCAGAAAGAAGAGGTTTGATGCACGTAGAAGAAGCGAAAGTTGTATGTTTAAACCGGTGCACCTGGCGTTCCATAGTCTCTGCCTACCCCATTGGGGGACCGGCAGATATGTATGCATGTACGAATATATGTATGAATTTCAAGTAAGTATATTAGTATACCTATCTAAACATTTTTCGAAAAAAAATATTAGTTTTAGTAGGTACTTAAACAATCTTTGATTTTTGTTGTTAACACAGATGTTCTAAATCTTTTAGTACCATTTATTACGTAAAACTTTACATTAGGCACGTAAGTAAAGCGTTTTTACAATATCCGTAAATAAAATTATTTTCCACCCTCAACCAGTTCCGTCAATGGTTATAGATTGTCATTAAAGAAATCACAAAGAAAGTGCGATTTAAAAGACGTGAGACAAGAAAATAACATCTCAGTTTCAAAACCTTATAGTAGAGGAGTATAAAGCCGATAAATAGAATATGTAAACGTTAGGTTGATTATTTTGTTCCCATCATATAACTCTTAGGTAGGCAAGCAGCAGGTAGCAAAGCAGGTCATTCTGTACTAATAACTTGCACACGCTTCATACTTTCGATTGGTATGTAATTTGTAAAGTCTCTTTTTAAATTTTTAATTATGTCGTTAACATTATACATTGGACTGAAATTTTTCAGCCTACCTATACGCCATATAATACTTAACATATTAAATTTGATATAAAATACTTTTTATCGAATAAACAGCTGGGTGAAGGCCGTCTCCTATTCGGATCTTAAACCATTAATTTAATACTGCGTTGTTGATTTCTCGACATAAGAGTTTGTTGACGAACTTATTAACTTTACTTGACAACAGGGTTTCTTCCTACTGGGTAAAACTATATTGCATTTGACGTGTTATGTGATTGTTTTTAACTCGGCTCCAATTACTGTAAAGTAAATAAGAGCTATCGTAACTTTGACAAAACTTCGATACAAAAACATGTCAAAGGCAAAATGTTTTTTCATATCACCTACTCGGAAAGGGGACTTTTCTTCTCTGCTAGGAGGGATAAAAGTGGCACTTTTCTGTTCAAGGACATTTTGTTGCCAAATTTGATAATTGTTGTTAAATTTGATAATTTCCTGTTGTTATATTTGATAGTTTCAGCATTTTTAGAGAGTGTAAATAATTAAATTTGTTTCATCACTAAGATCTTTTATTTTCCTCATAGGTGATGTGAAAAGAAGTATGTGTCACACGGTAGCAAAATTATTTTCACCTCGGGCGTTAACACTTGAATCCCTCACTACGCTCAGGTTTCTATTTTAGAATCCCTCGCTACGCTCGGGATTCAATTGTAGAATCCTTCGCTTCGTTCAGGATTCAATGTACGCCCTCGCCTTAAATATATATTATATATATATTTTGCTCCCTTGTGACACAATCTACTATTTTTACTAGAGGGCCAGCTGTGTGACAAGGCACAGCTGGACAGTCGCCGTCAAATATATCGGAACATAATAACGTGCTCAAAAATACCGGAACTTAACTTTAGTGCATGTTCTGATATATTTGGCCATCTTGAACGTTCCGACATATTTGATGAAATTGGGATTGTTAAAAAGTCAGTTTGCAACGCGTCCATTGCCTCTATTCTAATGGGTAAAACCATATTGCCTTTGATATGTCGTAGTACTGGCTACTTTACGGTAGCTCTTATTTACTTGACAGTAATTGCAGCCGAGTTAATAAAACCATTTTGTAACAATATTGCAGCGAAAAAGAACAAGAGGGCAGACGCTTTAGGGCATTCTCTACCTATTAAAACCTATTAAAACATCTTAAGGTTCACAACATATTATGCACTGAACTATAAAGTAGATACACTAGTAGGGACCACAAACCACAATGAACTTATAAAACGTACAGTCAAGGTCAAAAATAAATATCCGCACAAAGTTCCTAAAACATGAACATATAGACCTTATTGCCATAGTAATAAGGTCTGTGCATATATTTTTGAGACTTGGTTGTGTATACATATTGGTGACCCTGACTGTAGGTACATTTATTAGTCTTCTACGATCAAAACTAACAAAACTGTAATCGTATATATCGAGTGAAACTTTACGTTCGATATTTATTATTTTTAGTGATTTTTTTAATATTTATTATGTATTGTTGCAGAAACCACATTTTGACTTGCAAACAATGTCATTACCAGTCGAACTTTGAGCGCCATCTCTCGGTACACGTGCAAAAAACTATACACTATTGAAATCCAATTGTAAAGAGGTATATTGACTATTACGAGAAACAGAAACCTATGATCTTAAAATTGAAACAAAGTTTCTAAACCTGTTGTATACTTAGGTACACAAACCAACAAAAAAATACCCGATTTCTAGTCTTTTCAGATTTCGATTGAAAAAATACCGGGCAAAAAGATTATCGTACAGTGTAGGGTTCTGTCGCCGTTACTACCACTCAAGAATCCGGCCAATATCCAGCAAAAAAAGCTGAAAAAACGTTTCTGGTATTTTAAATGTTAACCCTTTTTATTTTTTGCTGTTTTAGAAATAGAAATAGAAACATTTATTCGACGAGCACAGAAAAAGAACTATATAACAGAGAAAAACATTATGAAAAAACGATGGCAACACAGAAATCAAAACAAAAACAATAAAGACGGAAAGATTTTTTTCTAGGATAATGATGCCATGGGTGATTCAAATTAATTAATTCATGGGTCGTCCAAATTGACACCACTCAGCACTATGTCACAGCATAGACTACGACGCTGGTTTTCAGTGGCGCCAACGTGACACACGAACGAAGAGACAGCGTTAATATAAAAAATAGTAGTTGATTAACATGTAACGTAATAAAAAAATAATTAAATAACATTTTAACTATGAAAACGGAGTAAGATAGGTACAAAAATCAATCATGATAATTATTAAAAAAAAAGAAGGCAACTAAACACAGATGAAGGAAGAGATTGAAAAAAAAGCAATAGGGTAAAAAATCCAAACGGTACCACCAACATAAACCCGCAATGATCGGCGGCGGTCGCCAGCGGGATAACCGGTACCTACCCTCATTTACCTCTTCTCGCTCTTGGGGTGTGACTGGATCACGAAACTAATTTACACTCATTTCATACCGGCCCTAATAAGACACTCTGATCATTTCAAGTACTAGCAAGCTATTACGGGTTGAAAGATACAGAGCTGTGACTGGCGGGCGGACAGACAAACGGACAACGAAGACCTAGTAATAGCATCTTTTGGGTACCGAACACTTAAAAGATATTACCCTGGCTGGCGTTTGCTTGTCTTAAAAAATATGATAGAATATAATGGAAATAAGAAATAAAATATTGAATACATTTACTTAAACCAGTTTTTAACTGTCTTCAAAGTCTGCATCCGGCAGGTTCGCACGTTGGAATAATATCACTTTGTTATTAGGTACCTAGTTTTTAGCGTCACATCCGCGAGAATTTAATAAATCTGTGTGCGTTCTTCAATGTTTCACATTTCATTAGCCCAAGATACTTCGGTGAACTGAACATTTTGAACATTTAGTTAAATCCTTTTTCTATGGAATTAGGTACATTTAACTTATTCATACAACCATCATACATCCATACCAACTTGATACACTTGCCTCGCCGTTTTTATTTTTAAATATTCCAGCGTTGCCTTTCTTCATTAAAATCGTGTGTGTGTGTGTGTGTGTGTGTGTGTGTGTGTGTGTGTGTGTGTGTGTGTGTGTGTGTGTGTGATTATTAGATTTTTTTAATGATGATTAATAACTTATGAATTAAAACAAAAATATAAAATCGAATGTTAGAAAGCGGAAAATTTCCATAACTCTATGCCACGAAAAGGTTTCCCCCTAATCTAAAAGAAACAGTTACAAAGGTATAAACAAAGTACCTATAATAAGTACTTATAATATAACCTTTTGTAATAAAAGCTGTTACAATATAACCTAATTATATTCGTCCATTTCTCTTAAATCCGACATTATATTTTAGGCAACCACTAAAATAAGTCACAAATCATTTAAACACAAAAACCCTGACTCAGACCTCTTTAGTTCAACCCAAATTAGTTGGCAGTCTGGGCATCAAAACAAGTTATCGATCAAACTAAATAAAAGAGCTGCCTGCCAGACGATCCAGTTCGAAAATAATACTGGTTTCCAATCACGGGAGACATAGCTACCCACATATGCGAGCATATATTGTACGTGAAACATGTTGTGTGCTCGATTCCCGCGGGATTCAACAGACGACCTGCGTGCCTCTGGGTGGCCCAATGTATAGAGTCTCGAGGGTAAGGACCCCTTTTGGCTCGACTGCAAAGAAGGCTATAGCTGAAGGGTTAACTTTTGACTGTAGTACCTATGTATGAACTGACCGATTTTGCTGCATGTGCGAGCAATCTCATTAGATGCGTCCTGATATCACAAGCGTCCGCAGTTAAAATTTGTAATAACTATTCGGTATACTTTCTTCCTGCTTTTGCTGAAAGTAGATAAGAGTTTCAGATCCAAGTTGGCGTGTGATCAGCACTCAACAACAAATCATATTGCAGTAATCTCTTACATATTATTACATTATACAAAATAATAAATCAATTAAATCAACTTAATTAATAACTCACTTCAGAAGTTCAACGTGGATACTAGTGGTATCCCGTGTTCTGCTACAAATAATACAATCCACAACAACAACAACAACAACAAGAAGGTACTGTGCTTAGTTAAATATTAGCTAGAAGTAAGTTAAGTGTCTGTAAGAGGAAGCGGAAGCGGGCGCGTGTGGCAGAAGGCAGCGGCGACGGAGGCGGCGGCGGCGGCGACAGCGACGAGCGGCGAGCGCGCGGTGTCAGCCGGTGTCGCTGAACCTGGCGAGTCAAGGGCCGCGGTCGACGACCGCGCGGCCCGTGTTTCGTCCGCACAAATAATAATACACAAACAGGCACAGCCCCGCGCACTGCCCTCTTTATAATGCAGGTACCTGTGCAGATGCTCTGTCTTCACAGGGTTAGGAGCAGTTTTATTCTTTTTGTAATATTTTTCTTCCCAACGCTTATTAAAATGGGCTAAGTACCGAGTACTAAATAGCTAAAACATGCATTTCATTACCTACGCGTCGTAGGTACTGTCTAATATCTCTAACATAAAATGTAATATCTGTATTGTCTGAACTGTATTGTGTCTGTGATTTAAATAGGTAGGTATATTGGAAGTGAATCAACATGATCTTGAAATTCTGGGGTCATTATCCTTCTAGTCATTATCGCTAAGTCAGCGAAGCAAGAGATTATCTTTTATTAGACCACATGGTACCCTTAAGCGAAGACAAAAGTTTGCTTACCTAATTGATTGGTAAAATATATAAATGAAACATCCAAAGATTCAGGTGATTAATGCCAAAGTTACAACATTAGGACTTTAATTTCAAGTTGTCGATTAAATTTAACATGCATTCCCGAAACCGAGTCGCACGGTTGTTTTATCTTGCACCGAACAGGTTTTTTGGCGGACAATGTCTCCAAAAATATAGGCGGTCTTCATCGCGACCGAACCCGTTCAGTTGCGAACTCTTCAAATATTATTTATTGCAGCAAGCATTTCATGGCACCAAGCAGTAGGTAAAAATACGACGCTGTAACCGTATCCAGTTAAGCAAAATGCGGTATTGTATTTGTATTAGTTATCATCGGGCGGTGTCGTGGCCGGCCATCGAACCCGCTATGTAGGGTACTTGCGCTTCGCACAGTTCACGCGGCGCACGTAACTCGGAGAATAGAGCTGTATGTAGGTAGGTCCATTAGAGCGGTATTAAGGCATTGGTGAATTATGTATTTATGTAGTAACTACACCTGTTGTAATTAAGTAATTAGGTTTTGGACTATTCCGATTTTAAAACTACTACTTCGTATAGGTACGTTACATTAGGTATGTAGTCAGAATGAAGTGCAAGTAATTTTTAAGTGCTTTTGAGGTATTTTCGTTACATTAATCAAAAACAAAAAATTTACGTGTTAGTTAATTCACTTCTTGGGCGTATTATTCCTAAGACAAGAATATAACATCGTACGGTTCGGCTTCTTAAAAGAAATGTCTAGAATATACCTAGATATCGGTGATATTTTTTTTATCTATGACATGGAGGACTTCATCTAATTATTGCCCCAAACCCACATCATCATAAACTCAGAGCTTCACTCTTGTTGTTGCAGTAGTTTACAGCGCATTCTACGTTCTGTCTTCTACTTCCGTCATGTACCTACTTATTATGGTCATATCATATTATAACCGATCGAATTTACTGTACTTAACCCGTATACCTATATTCACTCATGTTGTTCGTTATCCTATACTATATGGTTGATTTAATTACCTTAAAGACAAGTGAGGGTTCATACATTCGGGCCGGGCCTCTATTCTACTGTCAACGTTTTGATAGCTCTTACTTACATATCGACAATTATGGCGGCCGAGTTGAAATAAATACCACATCACGTCAAAAGCAAAATGATTTTACCGTGTTCAATAGAGAGGCCCTTATTATTTCGGACCGCAGCAGCTGCATAAGAACGAAGTTACTAATTTACTAGGAGGTCATCTGATGGAGCTTGCTGGTAGGGATAAATTCACCCATCTGGTTATTATTTTAAAGTCAATTAGCATTACAATTTGTTTATGTGCATTGAGTCAGTATTCAGTTTGAATTCAAAAACAATCGAAAACAATGTAACGAAGTAAGGAAAGGACAATGGCGGCAGCGTCGACAGTTTGTCACTGGTTTTATTGTCGTGCCGTGACCGTAAAACGTCTGAAAGGTATTCGTAACAACAGCGACGTCACCTTCGAAGATTCTATTTGAGAGGCCATTTCGGCTAACGACCGGCCGGCGAGAGGTTAATCGTCGCTTACCTGCGGGTAACTGTCGCTGGTGCTCCGCGGCGCGCGGCCGTGAGCGTGGTCGCTCACCCGCGCCCGCACTAAACTCCGCGACTTTATTGAGCGGGGGCGGCCATCCGTCCAACAGATTTGTGTAAGGTCCCTCGATCCATCCACCACTCGATGACTCGGAGCCGAGCCGTAAAGATGGAGACTTACTCACGTCCCTAATACGACCTAAATAATTAACCTGGCGGATTCAGGGCCGAGCTGTGGCATGTTAAGAATGTATACTGCTTTGTCTTTCTTCGTTATCGATCGAGTAGAGTGATTATCCTGCATTTTAGTCGCCGTCATTCGCGTGATATTCTAATTAACTTTGAGAAGTAGGTAATTAATTATTATTTAAATTTAAATTAAATCACCTTCGGTTGTGTTTATATGCCTTCATTTGATTGATGCCGAGATTTGTGGGTTTTTCTTATTTGTTTCATTAAACTGCGGTTACGTTCAAATGAAGGAGTTTCATACAGTTAATAGGTGCCCGATTTTGCAGATAATATCATAATTTCTATGCCAATAGGTATTATATAAGACAAACAAATATTCGACCTGCAGGTTTCTGGAAAAACTTCTTGTATTCCTTTTACCTATAGTTATCAGATTTTTTCCCCTTTTACCCCAGCAAGGTCAAGACTCCTAAACATATACAGCGTTACGCTTCAACACATCTTCATAAGGCAGATGATGGATTTCCGGTTTCGCAATTGTTGATCAATCTTTACTGCGGGCCTATCATGGTCGTGTTTATCGATGTGGATAACCGTAGATAAGCTGTTACTCTCTGACTAGTAGGTACCTATCTATCATAGGATTCATAAGCTATTACTGGCAACTCTGGATACAAAAAGCAAGTGAGTGGTTAAGTGCGAGGGTTAAGAACGCTTTATCCACCGGCATAAAGGCGACCACAATACGTACGACCATAACATGTATTGGACAATTAACTGTGGAGGCTTGCCGAATTGATGGCAGACGTGAGGCACATGAGAAATTTATATGCAACCCTAGTAATTTCTAACGAGTAAACATTTGACAACACCTAAAACCCCAGGCTACTTACGTTTTTTTTGGAAATATTGCGATATCAGGCCAAATTGTCATACCGGAAGTTGATAAAAGATCTTGTAGGTAGGTACCTTAAAAAGAGCTGGAATATTTCACCACAAATGCTATAAGTAATTATTTTAATGGAGAAAATGTATAGATTGACACCAGATACAAGGACCGAAACTAAAATCCAAAAAAAGTATTAGGAAACGTAAAAAACTTAACCTGAGTGGTTGATTTTTAAAATTTCAAAAATTCTTTCAATAATCCTGTTTATTTTCGGGTCTATTCAGTTCAATATACGGTAAGGAGCATGTATGAAACATTATAATAACAAAATATAATTCGAGTTATTATAAGACTTGTGCTGGTTTGCTATGGAAATAAAGAATTTTGAATTCTAATTTATGAATTTATATGCAATTAACTGCAATTTTAGGGTTCCGTACACAAATTGGCAAAAAAGGATCCCTTATGGTGAGACTTCGTTGTTTGTCTGTCTGTATGCCACAGCAGGTTTTCTTAGCAACTATAAATACTATCAACTTGAAATTTGGCATAGTTGTACAACTTGATTGCCTTATTTTAAAATGTGGTATGTTCTTTTTGAGTCATAGCTAAAAATGACCGTTCCCCACCTTTTATCTCTGAAGTTTATTAATCAAAAAAGGTGAAAAAAATGTGGCGTATTTTAAGGGAAAAATAAAAAGTGTTAATTATTTACGGTTTTTGAGAAATGACAAAAATACTTTGAAAATCTGTTTTAAAATGTAGGCTAGCCAAATAGACCTTATTGCATAGAAAATAAAGTTCATAACAAAATGAGTATTTTCTTTTGCTGTTACTAAGCATGTTATCTTAAATACGGAACCCCCGGTGCGCGACTCCGACTTGCACTTGACCGTTTTTTTTAAAATAATGTAGCCGTGACAAACATCGTGCTTTTTAAATGTTTAGGAACGAAAATGTACTCATCTAAATATTTTCAAATTAAATAATACCTACGCATAGTATTTCTATCGTTTTTTACAAATACTTAATCTAAATAAGTTTATATAAAAAAACGACCACTTTTCTGCGCTCGTGCTGATTGGAACAGAGTATAGTAGTGATCTTCTTATAGGTTGTCCTGCAATGAACTATGGAACAGAGTATAGTAGTGTTCTTCTTATAGGTTGACCTGCAACGAACTATATTTTGTACGTTTTTTTTTTTTTGGCACAGTCGTGTTAGGTCATGGTGCTATGGTCAATTTTCGTCTTCTTACATAAATAAAACCAAAACTATTTATTTTACAATAATAGCAAAAATATATTTGAGATAACGAGGCCTTTCATTTGATATATGAAACAGTAAGGTTTGCAAAACTTTATTTTTTTAATTCTAAATTGGTCCCCCGAAAATGACTCTTATTTAAATCCTTATGCACATCCGTGTTTGGGTCATCAATTTACATAGTTATGTGTACCAAATTTCAACTCAATCGGTTCAGTGGTTTCGGAGCAAATTGGCTGTGACAGACAGACGGACAGACAGACGCACGAGTGATCCTATAAGGGTTCTGTTTTTTCATTTTTTGTACAGAACCTTAAAAAAATCTAACCCTATCGTCATGGCGTAAACAATTATTTCAAAAATATACAAATGTCGGTTAAAGGTTGACAAGTCTACAACGAATCCCTTTAATGAATAATTTATCACAACTTTCGCTGAAGGTTATCTCAACAACATTGTCTCGTTGAGCTGGTTTTACCTAACTTGCCAAACGACAAATATATCTCTGGTATTCAGAGTTCCAGCGAGGTCGAACCTCTTTGAACACCGTACCTTCTACAGGCCAACTAACAACAGCGGTCATGCATACCTGAAAACATCGTCATGTGATGGGACATATGCGCAGATTAAGTCAACTGTAGGAATTGTAATGCCTGTGTTTTAAAATATTTTGCAAAATGAGTTGGGACTTGGGAGTTAGAATGGTGGTTTTCTGCTGGGTACAGTAGAAAGCTTCGATCTAGGTACACAGCCATCGCATCAAGAATAATTATGTGTACAGACTTTATTGTCAGCGGCATAGAGGCGTGTACAGATGTAGTGCATAATTGTTTTCCATCGTATTTTCACGAAAACGTACGAACGTGTCTTGCTATTTCAGTCGGTCACAGTACAAAAAGTACTGAGGTTGACTGAAGTTAACATGACATATACGAACATTTCCGAGAAAATACAATGGAAAACAAGTAAATATCGATTCGTGGTATTGGGAATAGTTTACTCTGCAGCGCTTCAATCAAGGGAAGTTGAAAGCCGTTTATAACATGGTCTCCGGCAAAGAATTATGTCATGTAAATCTTACGCAAATTGACTTAAACTAAGCTATTGGCTTGACCTATGGGTATTAGGCAATAATAACCCTACTTATATAGAGAATTCCATAACTTAAATACATACAAAACAATCAAGACTGAGGAACAAACATTTTCGCTCATCACGCAAATATTTGTCCATACCGCTAACCGCGTAAAAAAGCCTGAAAGAAAATACCAATCGGCAGTTTGGGTCTTCGAAGCTAAGGTCAAATGAAAATGATCGCTTCGTTTGTCTTGGAAGATCGTGTGCCACAATTCCATTACAGGAACATATAACGGCTGATCAGTTAATCAAGGTACCTATGTGGCTGGGAATGATGGCAGTACGCCTTACTGGCAACTGGACACTTCTCATTATCATATCTTACACCGTGCTAATTTGAACTCCCGGACCACACCACACGAGGAAAACGAACGCTCCGTATAGTCTTGATCTAAGCCGTTACGATTTCATTACCTGTATTCTTTAGAATTAAAGATTTTGGCCATTTGGTTAACATCAAATTCAGACTGGAATTCAAAAGTGGAGTAATCCGAAAAAAGTTACATTGCAATAAATTTATGTGGCAGCGTATTTATTTCCTTCTCCGATAGCAAAGTAAACGCTCAAGTTACCTACTTATAAAATAGGGGATTATATTAATGAAGAATGCTGGCAGGCAAGCGAGGCGCGTGGGCGACGGGAGGCTGCGAGGGTGAGCCGGGGCGCCTCGTGTATCTGCACTATACCATCTGTAGCTATGCCTCCACTCCACTCTATCTACAAACACATCCTTCGCAGGAAATTTCCAAGAATTGCGTAATAGATATTTTTTAGAATATTTATTTCACTTACTTCAAGATTACTTCACCACGCAACATGTTATTGTGCTATCATTGCCTATATAACTGTATCTGTTAACATGTCTACGAATGCTGATTTATCTAACTAACTATGCAATGTATCTGATGGGCTTATCACCATAAAAACGAGACCATCGGCCTTATACTTTGACGACATCTCTGCCGTGATTCTGCAGATTTAAACGAAATTAATAAAAACCTTTGATTTAATCTAATTGTTCATGTACGTACTTTAATAGTTACGAGTTTAAATTGATAAGCAGGCTCCAGTAATGAAGATTCGTTGTTATGGCTGGGCTGTAAACGTGAATGTGACCGAGTGGAATGAATCCCGCGACCTTGCGAGGGCGAGGTCGCGCCCCCGCCCCCCGCCTACTCCGAGCCGCTACCTGAGCCTCCACGGACGTCATTCGGGACGGAATGGAACCCTCCACCATAGACCTACGTACAGCACTATAGCCACAGCAACCTTCATTTCCAAACAAGGTCGCGGGTATGCTAACATCGCATGTAATCACAATAAGTGCGCACATTGTTATTATGGCTCGGAAGGCACTTTCATAGAAATCTCATTATTAAAATACGAGCAATCAAGACAGTGTTTAATCAATAAAAAACTGAAAGCTCTTCCATAATTATCTATGATAATTGATAATCTACAAGTACAACAAATAGGTACCTACTTGCCGATGTGATTTTACGAGTGCCGTTTCTTCAAAAGTAATTCGACGATTTATTTATTTCACACAGAGTATTATTCATCCATCAATTGTGGTGTCTCTAGTGAAGCGACCTGATACCATATATACTTTAATAATCTTGTATAGATACACCTCTAGGTTTTTAAGATAAGTCTATGAACATTAGAAACTTATGGCTCGCATCTAGGTTTTGTATACTAACTTGTATTAGTGAGTTTGTTGATAGGAAGTGTGATTGTTTGGTAAGAAGTGGTCCGAGCCGGCGCACGCTGCTGCTGCCACGATGACGGGCGGCGTGACCTTGGCCGTGATCGCGCGCTCGATATAGCCCGGCCGCCGCCCCCCTCCCTCCCGCGCGCCCCCCCCCGACACCTCCGCAGCATTCACCCCGACTGAGACTATATCCTCTGACTTAATATCCTATGCCTATTTCGCCTCTTATATTGATTTAAAGAAATAAAACGTTACAGTATTACATGATCTGAAACGTCTCTGATTGTCGCTTTTAAACCAGGTATGATTAATGAAACTGATTCAACCTGATGTAAATACGCCATACACAAACGCTCTCATTTGATACAAACCGAATTTCATACCTATTTACACAATTGCGAATTAGTAGGCAGACGGCGCAGTTAGAGCGAATCCGAATCAGGCCCCAAGGTCGGCCAGGCGAAGCTATTATCATTTGTGTGGCGTGTCTGTCCCTGAACTCTGGCCGTTAAGCGCGAGTGACGCACGTGGGCTCAAATATCACCGACCCTGACCTTAGCCGTAAAAATACCACTAATTACGACCACCCTACCCTGCCTAGGCCATAGAGGTATAAATAACCAAATTATATAATATTACTTGCATAAATGATTTCAGTACAAATAAACTTTTTGTAAGCACAAGTTGTAATAAACAACTAGTAAATTATTCATAAGTAGCAAGCAAGTTATTAGCAAGTTCAAAGTGGTTAAAGTACGAAATGAATATGGGCTGTCTAAAATAAATAAATTATGTTTACGAAACAACATATATATTTCATAAATTACCTGTTAGTTGTAATATTTTAACCATTTACACAAATAATCATTTCGCTTTTTTGCCTTTCTTCTTCTGCGTCTTATTATTCTTCGCCGCCTTGTTACCCTTCATCGGCTTTCCCTTTTTCCCGCGGCCCTTGGTTTTCTCCTTGGCCTTCTGTGCTCGCAGATCCTTTTTCATTCGAGGGTCTACCACTTTGTAATGACCCTTCACTCCGGTCGGCCGCTTCATACGTTTTGCTGTGGTATGTTTCTTCGCAACCACATAAGTCACCTTCTTCTTGGGGTCTGTCTGTGCTTTTTTATACAATGTTTTTATTTGCTGCGACTTTTCTCGCTCAGACATTTCAGCGTTTTCAATGACAGCCTCAACCTTCTTCTTGGCTCTCTCCATCTTCTTTATCATGCGCTTCTTCTTCCTAGCTTTAGCTTCGACCACTTTCTTTATGGGCCTCGTATTTATATCTTGCAATTTCTTCTTATATTCTTCCGTGTATTTCTGAAATTAAAAAATATTAATGAAGTGTACACTTTCTAATTAAATTTAAATGTTTAAATTAAAAATATTCAAATTAAAGTTTAGTTAAGGGACGAAGGGTCCGGTAATAACAGTTCTAAATATTTAATGCTCCTCTTTAACATAATAATGAATTGTCAATTCCGTCAGATTATTGTTGTAAACCTATTAAAAACGTTTTCAACATGCCTTTTTATGATTTTGTACCAAGAAATAAAATATAAAGTACTTTTACCCGCCACCTTTTAAACAGATTAGTCAATTAATGCATTGCCATCCAGTTACGATCTATATTAAAAAGTTACAAAGCTCTAGCTGATCGGAAATTAGCTTCGAAACATTTGCAAAATTGGTCGCATCGCGAGATTAATAATCGATATAGTAGAGTGGTTAATACCAGAGTTTTTTTTTGTGTTAATATTTAAGTTTAAGTTCCGTTCATTTTAAATGTCATGCCGAAAGAATTATGACCTGCTGGGAAACGTTTATTTAGATCGACAAGTCTGTGAAATTATTTTCAACAAATATTTATATTTCTTCTTGTTTACCTACACCTATTCTCTATCCAATTTGATCGTGGTGGTTTTAACATTAACATCTCACGTGTGATACACTTCAAACTCGTGGTTTGACTTTCGACACTGATAACTAAAGCACTCTATTTATTTAATACAAACACGTCACTCAATAATACAATAATTCATAGACACGTCGGCATCATTCGGAAGTAGTAGTGTGTTCAGAGTTTTCACGGTGGGAAACGATTATTCACTATGTACGCTGAAACGGCTATTATCGATCTGAAATCGGGGACATTCGATTTTGAGTTAGAGTTAAAGTTTGGTTTTTGATATTACAAAATTAAAAATTGAAATGAAAAATTTAATACAGAAATACATTTTATTAGCCCATCATTCCAGGTATTTTTTGAATGCTCTCTGGTTAGTAATTGAAGGGGGTGCAGCAAACACACTGCATTATTTACTGTGACTTAAAGCTGGTTCGGACTACGTTAGTAATAATTAAGTCGAGTAGCAAATATTTTACTAAATAAATGTACTTATCTCAACAACGGAAATTTAGTTTTAAAGAATGTGTTATTTAAAAAAAGGAAAGTAATAAGCGGAATAGATGGAACATTGTTTTTAATTATTATTTTATAATTTGTTCCATTAAAAAATGGTAATGGTAAGTGGCTCCCAACCCCAAAGAAAAACCCGGGCAAGAGCATATCGGGCCATGCTCAGTGTAGGGTTCTGAAGCTGTTACTACAAACACAAAAAATATCTTAAAAATCAACACGTATGAACAAATTTTATATTTAAAGTTATTTGGTGCTGTCTTACATTGTTTTTGGCAGGTATAAAAACTTTAGTCCCCTGTATCTCAGGAACCAATCAAGTCTACTTAGTCGTGATAGTTTTTCTTTAAAATCGTTATATGCGCGTTCATTGAAGATATTTTTCTCGACTCTAACAAAAATTTGCGCTTTAATGTTTAATACTTCATAAAAGGCTCCCTTAATCGAAAAATTGTTTCCACAACCCCACGTTAAGTGGGGTGGTACCCTAAATAATTATTTTTTTCAACATTTTTTTTTACCACTTTTTTGGCGTGACTAATTTGTATATTCATGCCAAATTACAGCTTCTAGTACTAAGAGTCTCTGAACTAGGCTGCGGACGGACTTGGCGAAACTATAAGGGTTTCTAGTTTGACTACGGAATCCTAAAAACCGGGAAACTGTGAGTCGGCCAATACGGAACCCACGGTGCGCGAGTTCTACTCTTACTTGACAGGGATTTTGTTATACTGCTGTCTTATTTTTGAACTTTAATAGTCATATGTATGTAATGTATGTATGTGTGTATGTAAACTCTTCAATGCACAAAAAACCATTTACAAGTAAATTCGTACATAAACAAGATTAACATGTACAATAGCGAACTTATCCCTTTAAGGGAACTCTTCCTGTTAACCTGACCATGACTGAGGAAACTATCCGGGGTGGGCAAGATTGCAAGGATGTGCACAAAAAGTAAATAAACAAATATTTCTACCGCTAAATATCCGTAAACAATATATATCAATTAACATCACATACCCAAATATAAATATGATACATACTCATACTTACATAAATACATATATACATATATACTTACTTATAAATAAATTCATAATATCAAAATGAAACATTACTGACTTGTTTGCCTTAAAGAAATAAACTACTCATCCAACCACAACCTTTTTACTTCTCCGCGAAATCGCTGACTGAAACTTCCTGTCCAGCGGTGGCCCTTCCATACCTTGACAGAGTGTACCGTGAAATATTTTAGCTTCATTTGTCACTAACAATCTGACAAACTAGCAAACAACGTTATCAAATCTTGGTAGCCAATTTTAACCTACTTCTAACAGCTTGGAAGGATTGAAATTTTGCTTATTTATGAAATTCCGATGACAAAAATGGTCCCATCGAGCTCGTATAATAATGGAGGTGGAAGGTGGCCATAGGATCTACTCAATGGCTCATACATAGTAGATCCGTCGAGATTGGACTGATTTGTCTTATGATAGTGAGTTTATCATGTACTTACAGTGTGTGATTTTTTTGAAATACCTAAGTTAAACAGATTGAACGCTCGTTTTAGCATCATCCAGAAATAATGCCAGAACCATAGTATTGCATACATTACAGTTTCTTTACATGTTTTAAGGGATCGATCACTTTCAACTTAAAATACTCTGAAGCTGCGTAAAATAAACTGTCACGTGGGGAGTGGAGACGGCGACCCAGCCCTTCTAGGGAGGAGTCTGTGAATATAATGTTATGTTAACAATTTACCTCGGGGACAACGACTTCTTTCATCATATGCTTTTTTTCGTCGTCCACAAACCAGTCCGGCAGATTCTTGTCGTTGAACGTGTAGCGGTTCCACGCGTCATCGATGAGGTCCCTCTTGAACTTCTTCGACGTCGCAATCATCGTCCCCAGAGCCAGGGTCTCCGCGTCCATCTTGAGAGTCTTCTTCAGCCTTTTTAACTCTGGAAATATATGAACATTGCATTAATTATAAGATAACTTCCTTAGGAATGTATCGAATGACCAATCTATATATATCAGGTGACTAGGTCACACAAATTGACATAGTCCCAAACTAAGCTCAAGGCTTGTACTATGGGTACTAGGCAACGATAAACGTACTTATATAGAGGAATATATACTTAATACATACCCCCTTACTAATAAAAATTGAGTAACGGTGATGTAGCTAAACCAAGCTTTGTCCTTATCTGTCATTGTGACATTTGAATCAGACAGATAAGGACAAAGCATGGTTTAGCTACACCACCGTTACTCAACGTTTATTAGTAGGGGGATAGAAAACATCCAAGACGCAAGAACAAATATTCGCGCTCATCACACAAATCTATGACGAAAACTATCACTAGTATTGTTGAAAGAATTTTGCAAATTGGTGCAGTAGTTTTAGAGATGCAAGGGTACGAACATAAATATGGATGAAGAGGATTGTGAAGATAAAAATCTCCATACAAAATGCGAAAACGTTTCTCTCCCCTTAAAACTCGTCCGATTTTTACGATTTTTGAGTATGTTGTTGATATCAGAAAAACTATTTCTGTATGTTTTGCTTTCCAACAAAATATTTCTTAGAACAGCCGGATATGATATATAGTATGTGCCCAATTACGTGACCACTGCTTTTCGGAAGTGAAGCAGGCTTAGTATATTGTTTTACCATGCTATACATGTAAAGTGTGTGAGTTTTTAACAGCCTGTAAGATATTTTTGATAGTTATTTAAAACCAATGTGTAAGTTGTCATCAAATTGGCTAGAGTATCTAAAATTAAGGCACATTATAACGAATTTAAAAAGAAAACTATCACAAATAAGTAGATTTTTTGGGTACTTGAATAACCAACAGACAGTTAAAATGTTTATTACTTGCTATTCTGTTAATTTAAATAATGGAATTTACCTGGATCCTGTGAAACCACTTCAAAACTTTCTTTCTTATTATCTTTGCCACCCATGCTTCCTTTCGCGGGCCCCACATTCTCTTCCACCTCGTACTCGCTGTCTGAGGAGTCATCATCAGAACTCTCCAGCTCTGACTGTTTTCTCTTGACACTTTTTCTTTCAGATTCTTCAGTTGATGGGTCCATGAGTTCATTGGCTATTGTTTTTCCTGGAGAATAGTTAAGACACCTGGATTAATTAATGTTTGCAGTATTGTAATATTGTTGGTGTATTGTAATAGGGGCAAATATTGTTATTGGTGTCTATAAATACCTTTTTCCCTATAAGTTTCTGCAAGTTTATCTAAGTCAACACCCTCGTCGTCTTCCTCCTCAATTTCTTTAAAGCAGTCCTTCTGGAACCAGAGCTCGGCTTTCAGAGAGCGCCGCGACACCGGGTCGGTGTTGTCTAGGTCCGTAAGCAGCGGGTTGTTTTTGGGAATAGATGGTGTTTTGGTTGACTTACTGTTCTTTAATGTATTTGACTTTGTTAACTTATCTAGTTTCTTTGTTTGCTTTTCATCATCCGAAAATGCTAAAATCAGATGCTTCAATTGAATGCAAGTATATACAAACTAAGCCGTAAAGTAAAGTAACAATTAAGAAGTTTAATTTACAATATGATCTATAGCTTGTACAAGATTTACTAAAGTACCTAATGTCTCCTTATCATTTTCATCTTCCGAATCACTTTCCATTTCTAGTTCACTGTCAGAATCCTTGTAATAAAGTCCAGACTTGTCCAGCTTCGAAGCCTCCACATCATACTTCACATACTTTTGTTTTACTTTCATCTCATCGTCTGAATCATCACTTGGATCCGCCACAAGGTCTGGTTGCTGGTCAATTGTGCGTGACAATTCCTAATAAAAGTACAAAATTAAAAGATACACATATTACCATGACTTAATGTATGTCATAACTGCCTTTATAGAAAATTTGAATAATACGTCATGAGTGTACAAGACAGTTCTTAATGTCTAATAAACCCAAATGAATGTGAATACTTACATCGGCATTCTTAATATCAGAGAGCTTAAACATGTCATTACTCTCAAGAATTGGTCCATCATCTCCCTTCAGTACCATTTTCAAGTTCATTTTTTCAGCCAATTTTTGTCTCTGCTTGTTCAACTGCTTCCTTTTGCGTTTTGACTGACGACGTTCTTCATCCTGTAATAAAAATAAAATAATTATATAAATATTTATATAATTATTGGACATAACTCAGTCAGGGACGAAATATGGATATAACTAAACAAAAACCTCTGAAATTTCTATTTACTTATAGCTTACACATTAAATCCGTACACTATCTTCCACATGTGATGCTCTCAAAGTAGCATTTTAAAGACATGTATAGGTGGACAGGAATAAACTATTTCTTTTTAATATATTTGAAAAGCTACTAGTAATATTGCTAATGTTGGAGTACAAGGGTGGAAGTCTCTCAATTTCGGGAATATTGTGAACCATTATGATGGGTCATTTTTAAGATCGTGTAAATATCCCAAAAACATTACCTTCAGTCTGTATCTTTCAGCATATGAGTAGAGGCTCAAAATGAAAGTTAGAAAGTTAGAAATGAAGATGGCAAATATAATCCCAGTATTTGTTAAAAAATATCAATGAATATATGAGTAATATAAATATATCAGAAGAAAGATTAAATGCTTGTTTATAATTATGAATCCCAGGATTCATTTCTTGTATCAAATTTATTCTTAAAACCTAATTGAGTGTTACCTGTAGTTCCGCAATCTGATTGTCTACTTTGTCTTCATCATTGTCCTCAGCCGATTCCCCCTTTTTGTCATCTTCTGGTGTCTCCTCAACTTCATCAGTTGGTTCCTAGATATTTAAAAAAAAGGTTTTACATATAATACTGAAGAAATCTTAAAAACACCAATTTAAACATCTGAATTACTTATATACCTGTGTATTTTTTAATTCCTTCATCTGCTTGATCCAGCTAAGCAGAGCTTTGAGATCTTTTCGTCCCAAAACTTTAATATCCTGGCAGCAAATTTTTATTTCTGGTGTAGTCTTAGGGTGTTCTTCTATTGTTTTATCATCCAGTACAATCTGTAAGTATAATACAAGAAATTATCAAAGTAAAAAAGGGACTAAAACCCAGTTAAAGTAGAACTTATTCTTCTCTTCATAACTAAAGCATTTTTTTATCTCTCATTTTTTACGATTATACTCTTGCTAGCTTAATTATATCTTTGCTGTTGCATTGTTAGTATATTCAGGTAAAGTTTTCGTTACATTAATTTTAGCTGGTTTCCTACCAAAACCCATGCAACTTAACCAAAAACAAACAAATGATTAGAGCTGTTTAAAATTAATCTAAAGTCTGTTCCTATTCAGACTGTCAATGACAATAACAAGTATACCTGACTGTAATTGTCCTTAGAGAGAGGATGAAATAGTAATGATAATAATAGTAATCAATAAGTTCAGTCACCATTTACATTTCTGACTTTAATATTAACCTCTTTAATTTGATTATTAGATCAATTAGCTAGTTGACCATTTGACCTCTTTGATTAGATTAAAAGTAAATGGCATGGCAGTTAACTGTCATTTCTGCCACTAGTCCTTTTGCAACAAATTCACGTTTGTAAAAAATGGTTAATCCATAAAGAAAACCATTAAAAAATGGATAAAGAAGCATCCTTGGAATTTAAAAATAAAAATTCCAGACGAATTGTTGTTGCGGAAAGTTTATATATTTTGTACAATCAGATGGTTGATAAAATTCGCGGAAACACAGCATAAAAATATATATGGTTAACAGTCGACGAAACAGTTAACATTAAAGGAAACTGTGTACCTATAGACAATAAACTGGTTGATCCCAGATGTAGAAAGCTACACATACATTTACTAAAAAATGCATTTTCAGTTTTAGGTTATACTAACAATGCACCTGAACCAGAACCAAACGGAGAGATATGTACAGAAGAACTTAAACACTATTATCAAAATTTTAGTCCATTATTGCCATGGTTGTAAAGTTGTGATACCGCTAATTGCCAATGTATTGCAAACCACACTGAGGCACAATGTAGGCTGGGTCTTGGTATTCAATGATTATTCCTTGACTAAATGGCCCTTAGATTATGAGCAAAATATAAATAACCTCAAGAGTAGGTACTCAAACATAGGCAAAATATATAAGTTACTTACCTGTGAGCAACCTTGAAGAAGATCTAATGGATCCTCTTTTCCCAGGAATTGTGATATCAGCACCTTGTGATGAGTTGTGTAATCATTCTCTTTGTAGCCCTCAGCTTTAGCTTTTTTTTGCTTTTCAGGGTGCATTATGTTCATATGCTGTTTTTTTACAATTTCCAAATCCTCAAATACATATTTTGGGTCAAGAAATTTGGGATCAATGGTATCAGGAGCAATATAACCCTGACATACCACAAATATTTCAGCTGACTCATTTCTAGAAGCTTGTGGCTTAGTAGCATGAACTTTCTTAAAGAACTGTTTGAGCACCCACAATAGCGCATGGTAATCCTTTGATCTAAAAACTTTAGTGACAAACCAACCTCCTTCTTTCAAAAAATGAGTGGCTAGCTTCAAGGCACTAAGCGTAAGAGTAGCTTGCTGGTATGCATCATGAAGCCAATTGAGACCCACATTAGGTGCACCATCATGAAGAACTACATCAGCTTTCCATGTTTTGATCTCCTTTTTAATGGCAGTTTTACATTTCTCTGTTGTGATATCCTCAGTCAAACCAATGCAGCCAGGTACAGCCTTAATTGGGAACAAATCTACACCAATGACAACACTGGATAGAGGCATGTTCTGATGCGCCACCTGCATCCATCCTCCAGGGGCAGCACACAAGTCTATACATACTCGCGATTTTTGTAAAAATCCAAACTTTCTATTTAGTTGAATTAGCTTAAAAGCAGCCCTGGAACGGTATCCTGTAAATAGTAAATAACTTAAAAGAAAAACAATATAAATCTAAATGCACTCTTATACTCAATTATAACATATTTAAATAGTGAAATGTCTAGCAGGCTCTTGCTTGTCGCAATCATTTTTGTTATTATATTAAATTTAAGCCTGATAAAATGATCGACTTACCAGTTTCCTTTGCCAATTGATAATATTTATCTTTCCGTTGTTTTCCTATTTTCGACTTTTTCCCCATGGTTTCTGATAGTTATCTTACCTTAATAAATAAAATAAACATAACCATCACAAATGTGAAGATTTAGGTTAAGTTAGGATTAGATTTTAAGGTTATACTCGATTTGACATATCGTACCACATGATGAAACTTTTACGTCAACCCAAAGACTGACTAGTCACAAATCTGTCCCAGGACCAACATCAGCACTTTTTTAAAATACAAACAATGGCTGCTCTAGAAAAAAGAACGCTCTAATTAGCGCGTCACTGACGATTTTATACTGTGTGATACGGGGTTTGCATTGGAAAAAGTAGTTTTTCTATTTTTCCCGTAATGTGGTTTCTAATATTGCTGGGGCACGTTTTATAAAGCTACAATTTACAATTTTACAGGTCTACTTTTACTGGCAACACTGCTCAAATTATTGTGGCCCGTTTCACAAAGCTACAAGTTACAAATTACAAGCATAACTTATAGCTTAAATTGTAACTTATAGTTTCGTGAAACGGGCGACTGGTGGTCATTGGTCGAGGTCGTAAACAGAGTATATTCTCCCTCTACGGTCGAGGTTGTGTAAAATGGAAACTTATAACCTGTAATTGTAATTTGTAGCTTTATAAAACAGGCCCCTGGTATCCCTAGGCTCGAAGCGCAATTCACGCAGGGCAGTACAAAAAAAAAACGAGATCACGGACTGTACACCTATATACCACAGATTATTAAGGTATGTCTAAAGATACAGTAGCGCAGACGCAGGTATAGTAGGGGAGCCCACGACACTAAACCTAGTTCGATAAGACTACCGGATGATATATACATATAATTAATTTGGGAACACGAAATGGCAATGCTGCAATGCAAAAAACCTGGCTGCGCGGAGGGCGCCCTTCAATCGCTGCAGCAAACAGTTTCTCCACTATAATATTAAAAAATGGTTTATGGAAACTGACGAAGAAATAATTACCGTGTGTAAACAAACAGGCACGAACTAAGAGTCAATAAGAGCGAAAATGGCATCGCCGAATCTGGGCGAGCCGAGCCAATTGACATTTTTTTTTCGCTCAAGAGTTTTTGATCTGCTACCGCCGATTCCGCGTCGATAGATGTGGGGAGACCCTAAGACACCCGCGATTATTAAGGATTTTTCCTTAACCACTACAGTATCAAAATAATGGACCCCTGACTGAACCCCTCACATATTAGACGAATACTAGTAAACAGAAGTTCACGTATGCGTCAGACCGAATATAATTATACCTGTCTTTATGTACAAGCCGCGTACATATGTGAGCACTTAGGAGGTGCTTCGGCCTTCGGGGCTCTTAATAAGAGCGTATGAGAGCGAGTGAGAGACAAGTACAAACCCGAATCACTTTCTAAGAGCTACTATCGCATTGTATGCTCGGCAGTCGCGCGCGAATTCATGCAGTCAAGAAGCTTTTTTAAACTTGTTTAAAACCTATGCATGAATTAAAAAGTTTTCAGTGCGTAGATAGGGGTTTTCAGATGCGCCATATAAGTACTTGGCACGTGCTTGGTATAATACATATTCCTATTCGTAAAATGAATTAACTAAAAACTTTTAAAAACGTACTCAATTTATTCACAAAGATCCTAAGATAAAATTGATAAATTATTTTATGTCCGCATTAAATTGTGCTGAATATGTATGTTGATTTTTACAATTTTGCAAAAAGTACGTCATTTCACACTGTCATTTATTTCAGTTACTTACACAATATTTATTCACGTTGTAGTAAGATAATTCCATGATAATTCGTGTTTATCACTCATTGGTTCAATATTACTTGCCGACTTGCCAGTTATGGACCAAAAATCGATATTTTAAGTATCGAGTCCTTGTAAATTTCAATCGATGTCAGGATAAAAATCTTAGCTTAGCCAAACCATCACATCGTATACCTATATATACTATAAAAATTGAAAAAAAAATGTTTTTTTTAAGCATCGTTGACATTGTTCGGGCGAGTTGTACCGTTATCAACACAATATGAAATACTTAAATAGTAGCCCTGTAATCGATTCAAGCTATCGAATAAGAATTTAAACTCTAATCAAACGACACTCGTTTTTCTTTTCTGAGTTATACTATGGTAACCCTAATTTTATAATAAGCATATACCTACGTATTATAGACTATACTCTTTCTTTGGCCAGTGTGGTGTGATCACTATATTTCTAGTGTTCGTTGTTACATACAGTTGATATATTTTGGAATATATCAGTGAATCGTAAATTATTTCGTGTTTTTCAGTTTAAGAAGCCATCGCAATGACGCCTAATATACAAACATTTGTCAATAGTTTTCAGAATCGATTGTAAGTATTAACATTTTCTGGTAGGTACTATTTAGATCTTATTAACGCTATGACTAATTATTCTCACAAGTGTAACTTTGAATCCTACCTTGTTTCATTTTATAGCGAATAACAACGAATTATTCTTCCAATTTTGTGAGGATGATGCTAAAGTAATAATTTAAACTATGCTTCTTCGATATTCTAGAAAGTCAAACCTGTAACAACAAACAATGTAGGGCACGTCTTGCTTGTCACGTAATCAATCAGTATTGTTTGTGTTTTGGCTGTTTTGACAACATGAATGCGTTTCATTCCCTAATAACGGGTATTTCAATAGTATGATATATATATAAGTAAAACTGGAACTATTAGGCAGTGTAAAAATAACCCTTTTATTCCTTATTTTAGGGAGAAACCAGTCCGTCAGCATCTGAAAAATGTTTATGGGACACTTATGATGACATGCGCTTCAGCTTGTGCTGGAGTGTATGTTGACAAATACACAGCGTTCCAGGCAGGTATACTCACTGCCATTATTGGAGCCGGACTCATGCTGATGCTCCTTGCTACACCAGACAATGGCAAGAACACAACTCTTCGTCTTGGATACCTTTTAGGTTTCGGATTAACATCAGGTAAAGAGTACTAATGACTCGTAATTTTTCTGTTTTATCATTAGGTTACAATGACTGTCAATGGCATTGTCAAAAAATGCTCTTACAATTTAAAAGCAATTTGCAATATACAGGTTTATGCCCCATAAACATGTATATTGCAAATTGCCATAAATTATGGGGGCAGAAAAAAATTGCCTTGTGTTGAGAGCACTAAGTCAAATTAAGACAAGATTGCAAAATGAATACATTCTTTCTATAATTTTGTAAAATCATATCATTAATATATTTCTGTGTGTGTATATCACGCTTTTGGTAGAACAAGGGTACAATGTACAATATGAGAAAAAAAGCAATTGTGCCCTTGTCCTACCAAAGATGCGTGTGTGCATATATGGGTAATTATAAGGTATATTTCATATGTGAGTGCATCACATATGGGGCATGCACAACTGTTTTAAAGTTTCTAGAATATTCGAGAATATAGAGCATTTAAATGATGTGTATTCCATGCAGCACACAGAAGCAATGTGTTAGTAAATTAACTCCATTTTACTGTAGTGTAAATGAGCTCTTATGTGGCCAATTCACTTAATAAATATATTAATTTTGTGGCACTGCTATAGCTCCTAAAGAACTACCATGTAAATCAACTGGTAAATGTATGCTATGATGTGTCATTAAATCAAATGAACTACATCCATCTTAGAGTGCAGGTAGGACGTTGTGCAGGGTCCATCCGGATCGCTACCACCATCTTATCCATTAACCTACCGCCAAACAGCAGTGTTCGCATTGTTGTATTCCGGTTTGGAGATAAGGCAGCTGGTGTAATGACTACCATAGAGGCATTCCATCTTAGTCCTCAGGGTTGGCAACGCATTTGCAGTCTTGTGAATGCGAATGTCTATGGGTCACAGAAAAGAATATTTCACATCATTGCCTGGGCTTGAAATTGAGTATGCATCTCATCATAAATTAATTTATTATAGGTATTGGCATGGGCCCACTATTGGGTTATGTCAGTGTGGTTGACCCAGCAATCATAGTGACTGCACTGTTGGGGACGACATTGGTGTTTACTTGTTTCTCCATCACGGCCATGCTGGCAGACCGTGGCAGCTGGCTCTTCCTAGGAGGAACCCTGATGACCCTTCTGACTTCCATGTCTTTAATGAGCATTTTTAACATCTTCATGCAGTCACAAATCCTGTACCAGGTATGTTTTATAGCACCTTTATTGTTAAGGTACTTCAAGTGGTAAATGGTAATACTTTGTATGTTTTTAGCCTATGAAATAGGTTGCCATGCTAAGTTTAAATTCGAAACTTCGGCAAGCGCTATCTCTTTCATTTACTATTATTAAGTGATCACAAAAACTGGACGCAACAAGTAACTTTAAACTTTCATTTGGAAGTAACACGGTTTCGCCAAAATGTACTTTTTATGTTTACAAATATGATTGTGATTAAAAAAATCTTTTTATTTGTTTAAATTTATTTCAGACCCATCTGTATCTTGGTCTTGTGCTGATGTGCGGCTTTGTCCTGTTTGACACACAATTGATAATTGAGAAGCGCCGCATGGGCAACAAGGACTTCATACAGCATGCTCTTGAGCTGTTTATTGACTTCATTGGAATCTTTAGGAGACTACTCATTATTTTAACACAGAAGGTGAGATTTTTGGTCATTGTATTTATTAATTTGTTTCAGGTATTTGCACCTATTACCAATGTAGTGAATTATTTTGTTTTTATCAACATGGTATTTTGTTGAATAAGGTTTTTTTTTACCTTGCCAAGAATATTTAAAAGAAATGGTACAATTTGATGTATAGAATAATTATTTGTTCAAGCAGATTTATTTACCTACTTGATTTAACCCGTCAGGTGTCCTACGCACAACATGTGTGTGCAGATTTTTTGATATTTCGTGACTTATTAATTTGACGTACAGTTTAATTTTGATGTACAACAACTTTGACAGATCACTTGACGGGTAGATGTCCTAGGTGTTTTTTTTAAAGAAATGGTGTATGATATTGATATATTATTTTAAAACTGTAAAATAACTATCTTCTTACCTTGCAGGAGGAGCAGGAGCGTCGTCGCAAGCGTGAATAATTTAAATTGTATTTATCAACCTTTTAAAATAAAGAGAGTAGAAATAACTTAAATAATTAAAGAGGGAATTATTGGTTTCAAGGCGGGATTGTTAATAATAAATACATTATATTCAACAATACATGCATTATATTATACTAAATATGTTGGTAAAAATTAAGTGTTCATTAATAAAATAATACACAACAAAAGTGTTTTATTTCTTCAAAATTCAAAATAACCATGAATCCTTCCACTTATTTCATAATTCTGACAGTGACGTCAGTGACAGGCGATTTGTGAGATCATAGTGAGATATCAATATCATCAACGGTTAACTCCAAATAGCTGAACATTTTAAGTACCTTGTCGCAGCTATTGATATGTACCCACTTAACTCAAACCACTTTCAGTTTAATACAGCTACAGCTAGTACAGCTGCTTTCGAGTTCAACTGTATGTGTCTAACGTGGGTCTAAGGCGCGGGCCAGACAGAACAGACGTAAGACGCGGGCGTCGAGGCGCCACTTGAATGAATTTTCAACCAAAACATATAGAAGCTAAAGACTACTATTATACATACGGAGATAGGACTCGGGCGCGGGACCGCGTCCCACCTCCGCATGTAAAGACTACTTTAGCATAATGTAAAGAAGCTAGTACATACATTCATTTTAGTCTATACATTTTGGTTGAAAATTCATTAAAGGGGCGCCGCGACGCCGACGCGTTCGCGTCTTTCTTACGTCTCTTGTTTGGCCCGCGCCTAAGTAACCATAGCAAGCGCTCATTGTGAAGCGTAAATAGCGCTGATCAAACTCCCTGCACGCCCCCTGTGTGCGCGTGTGAGATCAGAGGATCGCGTTTCAAAAGCAAGCTTTAATAAACCCGACTGCTGTTATTGCTAACAACTTTAAATCATTATAAAAACTAAAATATCGTTCAAAATGAAAAAGGATTTAAAAAACCTAAAGATAATTTTTCATATTTTAACAAATTTGCTTCTAGTTGCCGTCATATTGAATGTTAATTACTGTCATGTCTTTAGTGACCCTGCCAAGAGTAAGATAAAACGATTGACATAAGAATCATCAAAATCGGTCCACGCGTTTAGTTTCTAGAGGGCCACAAAGGAACAAACATACATATACCTATAGGCAGATAAACACATTACCCTCCTCCTTCGGGGCGGTCTGGTAAAAAGAGCGGCGAACGCGCTCCCGATCCGCTTGCACACTATGTTACTTCAAATACAATCCAGTACAAACTCTGTCCGGGCGGGGACAATTTCACAAAAAATACATAATTACATAGAAAACACTTATCGCCTCTCGAAGAAATATTAATTTGATATTTCGTATTATCTCTATCGTTAACTTTATTACCGCTGCTAATTTTATAACCTTGTAAATGTTTACTTCTATTTAATTTATTCCAAATTAAAAATGGTTATCATTTAATTAAGTTATGACACTCCGTTCAATTAATAAAATAATAGGTATTGTAAACACTTAAAAGATTGTGACTGCTTGTTGCCTAAAAATTAAAACATCCAATACTTGAGTCTGATGATTTCTATGTATTTAAGTATGTATTTCTCTATATACTTACCTAACAAAGTACCTATGTTTATCGTTGTCTAGTAGTAAGTACCCATAGTACAAGCCTAGAGCTTACTTATACTCATTCTCAATGAGATAAGACGTATTGACACGATTGCACTGGTAAGTCCGAAGTACCTACCGGTCCAAGACCCAAACCTTGTGGTACTGGTGGTGGGCTTCAAACAACATAGATTGGCGTGATCACGCCCCTATTTCGGTCCGGAAGGTATGATGCTAGAGGATACCATGGGAAGCTGTGAGCGTGGTAGTCTAGTATAACATGCGGTTAAAGACTTTCTAAATGCGGACGAAGCGTTTGCTAGTTTGTAGTCACCCTGCCTACGAAGCCTGCCAGGTCCCTGGTTCGATTCCAAGTATGGGTAAATATTTGTGTGATGACTGATCATCACGAGTATTTATTCCTCAGTCTTGGATATTTTCTATGTAAGTATATTAAATATGTATGTATCTAATATCTGTAGGTACCATGTTTATCGTTGTCTAGTTCCCCTAGTACAGTCGACTACAAAGAGATGTATCCACTTTTAAACCTTATTGCCTTGTTTGTGTAAGACTGTCCCCCGATATTAATTTATAAATAGGGGTCTAACAATAGGTATACTTACTCAGTAGCGGGGCTCTACGCAACAGTTTAAACGAAGTTAATTGTAATTTATTAATTAAGGCTCAACTGTACAATATGTGTCACCGAGTTCGAGGCTCAATTTTTTTTTGGAGAGAGATCTGATGATAAGAAACATTTTCACAAAGTTTCAAGTTGCGGAAACGCATAATTACCGAGAAAAAAAATGATAAAGTTTAGTCTAAATTAATACAAGTATGTAATCGGAATGACATTTGTCGGCAATAGAAACGGTGCGTTCCATTTTTCGCAGTATGATTATAACAAAAGTGAGGTTTTTATTTCAAGGTGTATTCTGCTTCATCTGTTCTATACTCAAACTTGTTGCTTATAAATTTACAAACGTCATCAAAAATTAATATTTCGCGTTTTTGGTCGGTAATTATGCGAAAGTTGTAATTATTATTTGTAAAACACGTGAAACGAAACGCAAACGCCAATTTACTTTGACTTTTTCACTTCGTCCGCCAGGCGTCAGTCAGTAATTTTTTGTTTGTACTCGCAGTTGAGAGCGTTTCCGTACTCCTGTTGATACTCAGTGACTACAATGGTGTTCCCGAAACCCCAGGCCTCTTCTTCCACCGCCCCGCCGTCCGAAGAGTTGAGTGTAGTGCAAGTGTTGGACTCTGATGAGCCGCTTGGTACGAAATCCTCTTCGGCATCCCCGTATGTGCAAGTTTTGGAATCTAGTGAGCCGCTTGTGCCTACGGTTTCTGTGTCTCCGTTTGTGCAAGTGTTGGACTCAAGTGAGCCGCTTGTACACGGAGTCCCGTCTTAGTCGAGCGTCCATGACGCTTGCGTAGGGCTCGAGGCTACAGTCTCCCCAACCTACACCGAGTCGGTGGCATTTACGATGCCACCATCCCCTGTGCCTGGCTATTCTACTGCTACGGATGATGATGCTGATGTAAGTACTTATTTAATTTTCATCTATATTGTTTATGAAGTTAGGTTAAATAAGGTTAGGTTTGAAAATGTTAGGTTTGAAAGAGTTAGGTTTAAAATAGTTAGGTTTGAAATAGTTAGGTTTGAAATAGTTAGGTTTGAAATAGTTAGGTTTGAAAAAGTTAGGTTCGAAAGGTTAGGTTTAATATGGTTAGGCTAGGTTTTCTTGATTTTCCTTGAATCCACATCATTATGGGGCTTGAAAGCAACAGGTTTGTGCTTAATTAGCTGTAGTTAATATCTGAAATACTAAATTTTCTAAATACTAGTTTGAAACACTAAAACCCAATAACTTCTGGGAAGAACCGACTCGGATAGGTTAGGTTAGAAGGCTAAGGCGGGAGCTCGCTCCCGCCTTAGCCTTCGAGGGGTTTTTTTTTTACATCCCTTGAAAAAACTATGCGAAACAATTTGATTGTAAAATTAAAAAGGCCACATATACATTTTATTTATTTATTTATTATTTATATTATACGTGCATTATATTTTTTGATTTATATATGTTTTATATCTTAGGTGTCATGTACATTATACACTTTAATTGTTATATCAATTGATATTATATATTAATAACGTTATACTTTATGGAAATAGTGTTACTGAAGGGCCGGAGCAGTTGCAAATCACTTCTTGTCCCTGAGCCACTGTCTGTCCCGGAGTCACTTTCTGTTCCGGAGTCACTTTCTGTCCCGGAGTCCGACGCTGAGGTCGAAGGTTTGCGGAGTAGGCCCGTAGGCCAGCGAGCGCAAAGAGGCCTGGAGGGACTCGTGCGTGAGCGGCCGGAGGGCCGACGAAGCAAGCCTTCGGGCGAAGCCCGCGGCCCCCCCCCTCCCCCCTCCCCCTACCTCGCACCTCACCCCCTTTCATCCCCTTCTCCCCCTTTCTCTCCTCTATGCCCAGGTGAAAAAGTAATTTTTTCCTGCTTGTTTCAGTTAGTTGATGGTTACATTCACAGAAAAGTGAATCACAGTGATCCTGAAAACAGGTTTGTGGCACCAGATGGGACACACACACACAGCGGATTGAGAGTCACTGGAGAGGGTTAAAAAGGGCCTTCCACAAAGATAATTATAAACGTGATTTCACAAATTGGCTCATCGAATTTTCATGGAGGAGACGAGTTACATTTAACCATTTAGACCCGTTTGAGGAATTAATTAAAAGTATAAAATATGTCTATAATGTAAATACAACACAAACATAAAAGGTTTATTTAGGTTAGGTTTTTATATATATATATATATATATATATATATATATAATGTATATATATTAACCTAACCTAACCTAACCGAACCTAACCTAACCTAACCTAACCTAACTTATTATGTTTGTGTTGTATATTAGATATGTGTATATAATAAAGTGTTAAAAAGTATATTCTGTTGTTTTTTTTTTTACATTTTATGACCTTGACCACCAATTTATGACCTTGACCCCCACTTTTTGTCATTTTACGACATTGACCAGTTTTTTTTTGTCATTTTATGACCTTGACCATAACTTTTTGACCTTGACCACCAATTTATGACCTTGACCCCCACTTTTTGACTTTTTTATGACCTTGACTACCCTTTTCCGCGTTAATTTTTCCCCACCCTAATACTCCCACATCCCACCGGGTCCCGAATGTTTGTAATGGCGTAGCTTTTTTTGTATGCTTTTCCGCATTTTCTCGTTTTCAAAATTACATTATAGACACTATTCTACATCCAAAAAAAAATAGTAGGTACTTATAATCAATGACACATATTGTACAGTCCTTCCGTTTTTTTAATCGGGATGATTCTTTAGCGAAGTTACATGATTGGTAATAGGTATTACACCCCGCGAGGACATTTGCATTCGTTATGGGAGCTAACCTTGTATATATACTGCAAGCAGATTCTAAATTGTTTATTTTTTGTCTGCTAAATTGGGCACAGCTTCAAGAAAAAAAAAGAACCGTACGTAAATAAGAACTAAACTTACCTATTTTTTTTTGTTAATATGTAGATATTATGCTCGCCTTCTAAGAGACAAACATTGCTACTTTGCGATTTGGCGGGCGGTCATTTTCGTTAAACGACTCCTCTCGATAGACTGGCTTAAACTAGTCTTCCAGAACCGGGCTCTCTTGTATTCGGTTTTCTAAGTGAATCAATCGTCTTTTTCTGAATTTCCTCAGTTATACTTAAATAGTTTTGCCTGCAACGGCTGCGACTCCATCCGCGCAGAAGTCGTTTATCGCTATTCTCTCAGGAACATTTTCCGCGATTAAAAGTACCATAATGTCCTTCCGTCTCCGGGTTATAACAATCCCTGTGAGTACCAAATTTCACATTCATCTGTTACGGATAGCGTTGACTTGATAAAAACGGAACTAACAACACAGACTTCCACATCTATAATATTATATTAGTAAGGATATGAATTGTTTTTAGTTATAAAATCTATATTACCATAAAAATAAACAGAGACCGTTATGACTGATACATAATGTCACATGTAGGTATATATTTATGTATGTCATTTCTAAAATAAAAAGCATTAAAGGGTCGTTCTACCGTTTCTTCCGGATTTGGCCATTTTCGTTTAGTTTTGTTTTTTTCCAACTGATTCCGTTGATTTTTATATTGTGAGTACCTTATTATGTATTTCGAGAAAGGCACTTATGTAGCACTTTTAGTATATAAGAACAATTGAGCGATGAAAGGCATGGAAGGTAATGAAATTCGATTGGATGGAAATAAGCAGTGAAAGGAAGGTAATGCAATTTAACTATTTGGAAATTTAGGGTCCTGGAAAAGATGTATGAATTTGCATAGTTTTGTAATAACGTATGGGGAATGAAATCTGGACAAAGTTTGAGCCTCTGTTTAAAATATTAAATTCCTTAAAGAAGTACAAAAGATACTTGTATTTTGTTTAAAAACTCAAATTTCACGGACACTGACACATCTGTATAGATCGTTCAACATTCTATTAAATTTGACGTAAATTACATATTATTTTTGTACACAACTACATGCAACAGGTCTTACTTAAGTTTTTCACCCTATATCAACGTTTTATTTTAAATAGTGGTCAGTCTCATGAGGAGTTGAAGGCTGTCGGCCAAATTAAGGATCATTAGTATCAGCGGAGTTTTTTTTATGGGGCAGTCGTGTTACAAACATTTCAACCCATCACGTGTCATAGCAAAACAATATTATCATTTCCTGCCAAATAGATTCATTTCTTTCCGCGACAATATTGGAAGGGAACGGATGGAAATGAATTGGAGCGGAATTAAGTTTTAACCCTTTTTTAAAAGTTAAACTACATTTATAAGTACTTCAAGGTCATCAAACAAAATTAATGAATGCCCAGCCAGATGTAAATAAATAAAGTGCAAGAGAAATTATTTGTAGTAGAGAATACGGAAATATCATAAGTATAGAAATGAGCATTTACCCGTGACAAAACAATTGCAAACGGAGGGAATCTTTATTTTTTATTTTTGCGAACTGCGATACCTCCTTTGCTGAGATGTTCCGGCAGACAGAAGCCAGAAGAACGCGCCGGGAATGCCGGGATCACGCAACTTCGTGGCTAGGGCCGCGTTTGGCTTAAAAATGAATATCCATTCACGCGGTAGGGAAATGAAGTTTTTTTTTTTGATAAAATTAAAAGTGGCGTTCTCTCAATGTTCCGTTTACCTAAGTTATTTTTGCATTATCGTTACATAATCTTAAAGGTACATTTATACATTTTAATTAGAATATTAAAAACATGAGAGATTTTATAGCAGTTTATCGTAAAAAAATATTACTAAAGTTGGTGAAGCCTCGCTTTAGGTAGGAGGGGAATGAGATTTTGATATGTTTTTATTTTATATTTAAACAAATATCTGATTTCGCTTAAATATTAAACATGCGACTTTTGCGTAACTTTAGGATGTATCACTTAATTATAACCGCTTGCGAAATATGTTAGTTGTTTTTATTATAAATAAATAATAATAAATACGGTGTAAACACCAGGTTTCTTCCCAAATAAGAAATCCGGACGAAATGGTAGAACGATAATAAATGCTCATAATAAAAACACAACATTTAGTTAATAATTAGGTAGGCAGGTACGCTCAATAATTGTTTAGTATCTATTGGAAGAACACCATCAAATTACTTATAGTCTAGAACTATTTTTGAAGAAGTAGAATGCAAGCGGCAAATCATGTAACAGGTGCGTTGACAACGTTATAGAGGGTTTTGACTAGGGAATGCAAACCGGTTAACCGGTTAACCGAAAAACCGATTAACCGAAACTTTTTGAACTCGGTTAAAAACCGGTTTTTTATAACTTTCCCCGGTTATTAACCGAATTAGAACTTGCCCTTAAAAGACTGTAAATTGACTCAATTAGATACCCCAGAATATTCTTCAGACTATAAAATGACGAATACTTATAGCGTGGAAAGGAAACGTATTCTTATTTTGTAAAAAACAAAAATACATACCTACTCGATTTTTTCGTGTAGCGAATAGCAAGAAGTTTTATTAATTTAATTTCTTCATTAACGTGCTGAACTAGTGATACAATACACGAGCTACATGAAAAATTTACATTGCTGGAGCTAATTTATATAGTACTTATTCCCTATCCCTATACTAATTGATAAAAGATAAAAGATAAAAGAAATTTATTTAGTAAGTAGGCCGCTCGGGCACTTTTACACGTCAAGATACTACCAGCGCTTCCCAAGAGGAGACCACTGCTGAGAAGAAACGCCGCAAGAAACTCAGCAGTCAGTCATTTTTTAAACTTATTTCATATTGCATATTACAATGGTATGTACAACTTAATCTAGCATTATATAAAGCTACAAGTATTAAATTAAATATAATATCAAATAACAGTAGTTCAGCAGGAAAACATGCCAAAAATCTTACGGGAGAGAAGGATAGAAAAGAATAAAATAAAATAACTACAACTACCTACTTATATATGTGTATATGAGGTGGTGCAAGATGACCACATAAAAGTATATCACGCGACAGGTGTGTATATCACGCTTTTGGTAGAACAAGGGTACAATGTACAATATGAGAAAAAAAGCAATTGTGCCCTTGTCCTACCAAAGATGCGTGTGTGCATATATGGGTAATTATAAGGTATATTTCATATGTGAGTGCATCACATATGGGGCATGCACAACTGTTTTAAAGTTTCTAGAATATTCGAGAATATAGAGCATTTAAATGATGTGTATTCCATGCAGCACACAGAAGCAATGTGTTAGTAAATTAACTCCATTTTACTGTAGTGTAAATGAGCTCTTATGTGGCCAATTCACTTAATAAATATATTAATTTTGTGGCACTGCTATAGCTCCTAAAGAACTACCATGTAAATCAACTGGTAAATGTATGCTATGATGTGTCATTAAATCAAATGAACTACATCCATCTTAGAGTGCAGGTAGGACGTTGTGCAGGGTCCATCCGGATCGCTACCACCATCTTATCCATTAACCTACCGCCAAACAGCAGTGTTCGCATTGTTGTATTCCGGTTTGGAGATAAGGCAGCTGGTGTAATGACTACCATAGAGGCATTCCATCTTAGTCCTCAGGGTTGGCAACGCATTTGCAGTCTTGTGAATGCGAATGTCTATGGGTCACAGAAAAGAATATTTCACATCATTGCCTGGGCTTGAAATTGAGTATGCATCTCATCATAAATTAATTTATTATAGGTATTGGCATGGGCCCACTATTGGGTTATGTCAGTGTGGTTGACCCAGCAATCATAGTGACTGCACTGTTGGGGACGACATTGGTGTTTACTTGTTTCTCCATCACGGCCATGCTGGCAGACCGTGGCAGCTGGCTCTTCCTAGGAGGAACCCTGATGACCCTTCTGACTTCCATGTCTTTAATGAGCATTTTTAACATCTTCATGCAGTCACAAATCCTGTACCAGGTATGTTTTATAGCACCTTTATTGTTAAGGTACTTCAAGTGGTAAATGGTAATACTTTGTATGTTTTTAGCCTATGAAATAGGTTGCCATGCTAAGTTTAAATTCGAAACTTCGGCAAGCGCTATCTCTTTCATTTACTATTATTAAGTGATCACAAAAACTGGACGCAACAAGTAACTTTAAACTTTCATTTGGAAGTAACACGGTTTCGCCAAAATGTACTTTTTATGTTTACAAATATGATTGTGATTAAAAAAATCTTTTTATTTGTTTAAATTTATTTCAGACCCATCTGTATCTTGGTCTTGTGCTGATGTGCGGCTTTGTCCTGTTTGACACACAATTGATAATTGAGAAGCGCCGCATGGGCAACAAGGACTTCATACAGCATGCTCTTGAGCTGTTTATTGACTTCATTGGAATCTTTAGGAGACTACTCATTATTTTAACACAGAAGGTGAGATTTTTGGTCATTGTATTTATTAATTTGTTTCAGGTATTTGCACCTATTACCAATGTAGTGAATTATTTTGTTTTTATCAACATGGTATTTTGTTGAATAAGGTTTTTTTTTACCTTGCCAAGAATATTTAAAAGAAATGGTACAATTTGATGTATAGAATAATTATTTGTTCAAGCAGATTTATTTACCTACTTGATTTAACCCGTCAGGTGTCCTACGCACAACATGTGTGTGCAGATTTTTTGATATTTCGTGACTTATTAATTTGACGTACAGTTTAATTTTGATGTACAACAACTTTGACAGATCACTTGACGGGTAGATGTCCTAGGTGTTTTTTTTAAAGAAATGGTGTATGATATTGATATATTATTTTAAAACTGTAAAATAACTATCTTCTTACCTTGCAGGAGGAGCAGGAGCGTCGTCGCAAGCGTGAATAATTTAAATTGTATTTATCAACCTTTTAAAATAAAGAGAGTAGAAATAACTTAAATAATTAAAGAGGGAATTATTGGTTTCAAGGCGGGATTGTTAATAATAAATACATTATATTCAACAATACATGCATTATATTATACTAAATATGTTGGTAAAAATTAAGTGTTCATTAATAAAATAATACACAACAAAAGTGTTTTATTTCTTCAAAATTCAAAATAACCATGAATCCTTCCACTTATTTCATAATTCTGACAGTGACGTCAGTGACAGGCGATTTGTGAGATCATAGTGAGATATCAATATCATCAACGGTTAACTCCAAATAGCTGAACATTTTAAGTACCTTGTCGCAGCTATTGATATGTACCCACTTAACTCAAACCACTTTCAGTTTAATACAGCTACAGCTAGTACAGCTGCTTTCGAGTTCAACTGTATGTGTCTAACGTGGGTCTAAGGCGCGGGCCAGACAGAACAGACGTAAGACGCGGGCGTCGAGGCGCCACTTGAATGAATTTTCAACCAAAACATATAGAAGCTAAAGACTACTATTATACATACGGAGATAGGACTCGGGCGCGGGACCGCGTCCCACCTCCGCATGTAAAGACTACTTTAGCATAATGTAAAGAAGCTAGTACATACATTCATTTTAGTCTATACATTTTGGTTGAAAATTCATTAAAGGGGCGCCGCGACGCCGACGCGTTCGCGTCTTTCTTACGTCTCTTGTTTGGCCCGCGCCTAAGTAACCATAGCAAGCGCTCATTGTGAAGCGTAAATAGCGCTGATCAAACTCCCTGCACGCCCCCTGTGTGCGCGTGTGAGATCAGAGGATCGCGTTTCAAAAGCAAGCTTTAATAAACCCGACTGCTGTTATTGCTAACAACTTTAAATCATTATAAAAACTAAAATATCGTTCAAAATGAAAAAGGATTTAAAAAACCTAAAGATAATTTTTCATATTTTAACAAATTTGCTTCTAGTTGCCGTCATATTGAATGTTAATTACTGTCATGTCTTTAGTGACCCTGCCAAGAGTAAGATAAAACGATTGACATAAGAATCATCAAAATCGGTCCACGCGTTTAGTTTCTAGAGGGCCACAAAGGAACAAACATACATATACCTATAGGCAGATAAACACATTACCCTCCTCCTTCGGGGCGGTCTGGTAAAAAGAGCGGCGAACGCGCTCCCGATCCGCTTGCACACTATGTTACTTCAAATACAATCCAGTACAAACTCTGTCCGGGCGGGGACAATTTCACAAAAAATACATAATTACATAGAAAACACTTATCGCCTCTCGAAGAAATATTAATTTGATATTTCGTATTATCTCTATCGTTAACTTTATTACCGCTGCTAATTTTATAACCTTGTAAATGTTTACTTCTATTTAATTTATTCCAAATTAAAAATGGTTATCATTTAATTAAGTTATGACACTCCGTTCAATTAATAAAATAATAGGTATTGTAAACACTTAAAAGATTGTGACTGCTTGTTGCCTAAAAATTAAAACATCCAATACTTGAGTCTGATGATTTCTATGTATTTAAGTATGTATTTCTCTATATACTTACCTAACAAAGTACCTATGTTTATCGTTGTCTAGTAGTAAGTACCCATAGTACAAGCCTAGAGCTTACTTATACTCATTCTCAATGAGATAAGACGTATTGACACGATTGCACTGGTAAGTCCGAAGTACCTACCGGTCCAAGACCCAAACCTTGTGGTACTGGTGGTGGGCTTCAAACAACATAGATTGGCGTGATCACGCCCCTATTTCGGTCCGGAAGGTATGATGCTAGAGGATACCATGGGAAGCTGTGAGCGTGGTAGTCTAGTATAACATGCGGTTAAAGACTTTCTAAATGCGGACGAAGCGTTTGCTAGTTTGTAGTCACCCTGCCTACGAAGCCTGCCAGGTCCCTGGTTCGATTCCAAGTATGGGTAAATATTTGTGTGATGACTGATCATCACGAGTATTTATTCCTCAGTCTTGGATATTTTCTATGTAAGTATATTAAATATGTATGTATCTAATATCTGTAGGTACCATGTTTATCGTTGTCTAGTTCCCCTAGTACAGTCGACTACAAAGAGATGTATCCACTTTTAAACCTTATTGCCTTGTTTGTGTAAGACTGTCCCCCGATATTAATTTATAAATAGGGGTCTAACAATAGGTATACTTACTCAGTAGCGGGGCTCTACGCAACAGTTTAAACGAAGTTAATTGTAATTTATTAATTAATTAAACAAACGTAAATACACCGCATTACTTAGTTTACTTAGCTGTTGAGATAATTATTTGGCCGCGAACTTCTGCTCAGGCTCAACTGTACAATATGTGTCACCGAGTTCGAGGCTCAATTTTTTTTTGGAGAGAGATCTGATGATAAGAAACATTTTCACAAAGTTTCAAGTTGCGGAAACGCATAATTACCGAGAAAAAAAATGATAAAGTTTAGTCTAAATTAATACAAGTATGTAATCGGAATGACATTTGTCGGCAATAGAAACGGTGCGTTCCATTTTTCGCAGTATGATTATAACAAAAGTGAGGTTTTTATTTCAAGGTGTATTCTGCTTCATCTGTTCTATACTCAAACTTGTTGCTTATAAATTTACAAACGTCATCAAAAATTAATATTTCGCGTTTTTGGTCGGTAATTATGCGAAAGTTGTAATTATTATTTGTAAAACACGTGAAACGAAACGCAAACGCCAATTTACTTTGACTTTTTCACTTCGTCCGCCAGGCGTCAGTCAGTAATTTTTTGTTTGTACTCGCAGTTGAGAGCGTTTCCGTACTCCTGTTGATACTCAGTGACTACAATGGTGTTCCCGAAACCCCAGGCCTCTTCTTCCACCGCCCCGCCGTCCGAAGAGTTGAGTGTAGTGCAAGTGTTGGACTCTGATGAGCCGCTTGGTACGAAATCCTCTTCGGCATCCCCGTATGTGCAAGTTTTGGAATCTAGTGAGCCGCTTGTGCCTACGGTTTCTGTGTCTCCGTTTGTGCAAGTGTTGGACTCAAGTGAGCCGCTTGTACACGGAGTCCCGTCTTAGTCGAGCGTCCATGACGCTTGCGTAGGGCTCGAGGCTACAGTCTCCCCAACCTACACCGAGTCGGTGGCATTTACGATGCCACCATCCCCTGTGCCTGGCTATTCTACTGCTACGGATGATGATGCTGATGTAAGTACTTATTTAATTTTCATCTATATTGTTTATGAAGTTAGGTTAAATAAGGTTAGGTTTGAAAATGTTAGGTTTGAAAGAGTTAGGTTTAAAATAGTTAGGTTTGAAATAGTTAGGTTTGAAATAGTTAGGTTTGAAATAGTTAGGTTTGAAAAAGTTAGGTTCGAAAGGTTAGGTTTAATATGGTTAGGCTAGGTTTTCTTGATTTTCCTTGAATCCACATCATTATGGGGCTTGAAAGCAACAGGTTTGTGCTTAATTAGCTGTAGTTAATATCTGAAATACTAAATTTTCTAAATACTAGTTTGAAACACTAAAACCCAATAACTTCTGGGAAGAACCGACTCGGATAGGTTAGGTTAGAAGGCTAAGGCGGGAGCTCGCTCCCGCCTTAGCCTTCGAGGGGTTTTTTTTTTACATCCCTTGAAAAAACTATGCGAAACAATTTGATTGTAAAATTAAAAAGGCCACATATACATTTTATTTATTTATTTATTATTTATATTATATGTGCATTATATTTTTTGATTTATATATGTTTTATATCTTAGGTGTCATGTACATTATACACTTTAATTGTTATATCAATTGATATTATATATTAATAACGTTATACTTTATGGAAATAGTGTTACTGAAGGGCCGGAGCAGTTGCAAATCACTTCTTGTCCCTGAGCCACTGTCTGTCCCGGAGTCACTTTCTGTTCCGGAGTCACTTTCTGTCCCGGAGTCCGACGCTGAGGTCGAAGGTTTGCGGAGTAGGCCCGTAGGCCAGCGAGCGCAAAGAGGCCTGGAGGGACTCGTGCGTGAGCGGCCGGAGGGCCGACGAAGCAAGCCTTCGGGCGAAGCCCGCGGCCCCCCCCCCCTCCCCCCTCCCCCTACCTCGCACCTCACCCCCTTTCATCCCCTTCTCCCCCTTTCTCTCCTCTATGCCCAGGTGAAAAAGTAATTTTTTCCTGCTTGTTTCAGTTAGTTGATGGTTACATTCACAGAAAAGTGAATCACAGTGATCCTGAAAACAGGTTTGTGGCACCAGATGGGACACACACACACAGCGGATTGAGAGTCACTGGAGAGGGTTAAAAAGGGCCTTCCACAAAGATAATTATAAACGTGATTTCACAAATTGGCTCATCGAATTTTCATGGAGGAGACGAGTTACATTTAACCATTTAGACCCGTTTGAGGAATTAATTAAAAGTATAAAATATGTCTATAATGTAAATACAACACAAACATAAAAGGTTTATTTAGGTTAGGTTTTTATATATATATATATATATATATATATATATAATGTATATATATTAACCTAACCTAACCTAACCGAACCTAACCTAACCTAACCTAACCTAACTTATTATGTTTGTGTTGTATATTAGATATGTGTATATAATAAAGTGTTAAAAAGTATATTCTGTTGTTTTTTTTTTTACATTTTATGACCTTGACCACCAATTTATGACCTTGACCCCCACTTTTTGTCATTTTACGACATTGACCAGTTTTTTTTTGTCATTTTATGACCTTGACCATAACTTTTTGACCTTGACCACCAATTTATGACCTTGACCCCCACTTTTTGACTTTTTTATGACCTTGACTACCCTTTTCCGCGTTAATTTTTCCCCACCCTAATACTCCCACATCCCACCGGGTCCCGAATGTTTGTAATGGCGTAGCTTTTTTTGTATGCTTTTCCGCATTTTCTCGTTTTCAAAATTACATTATAGACACTATTCTACATCCAAAAAAAAATAGTAGGTACTTATAATCAATGACACATATTGTACAGTCCTTCCGTTTTTTTAATCGGGATGATTCTTTAGCGAAGTTACATGATTGGTAATAGGTATTACACCCCGCGAGGACATTTGCATTCGTTATGGGAGCTAACCTTGTATATATACTGCAAGCAGATTCTAAATTGTTTATTTTTTGTCTGCTAAATTGGGCACAGCTTCAAGAAAAAAAAAGAACCGTACGTAAATAAGAACTAAACTTACCTATTTTTTTTTGTTAATATGTAGATATTATGCTCGCCTTCTAAGAGACAAACATTGCTACTTTGCGATTTGGCGGGCGGTCATTTTCGTTAAACGACTCCTCTCGATAGACTGGCTTAAACTAGTCTTCCAGAACCGGGCTCTCTTGTATTCGGTTTTCTAAGTGAATCAATCGTCTTTTTCTGAATTTCCTCAGTTATACTTAAATAGTTTTGCCTGCAACGGCTGCGACTCCATCCGCGCAGAAGTCGTTTATCGCTATTCTCTCAGGAACATTTTCCGCGATTAAAAGTACCATAATGTCCTTCCGTCTCCGGGTTATAACAATCCCTGTGAGTACCAAATTTCACATTCATCTGTTACGGATAGCGTTGACTTGATAAAAACGGAACTAACAACACAGACTTCCACATCTATAATATTATATTAGTAAGGATATGAATTGTTTTTAGTTATAAAATCTATATTACCATAAAAATAAACAGAGACCGTTATGACTGATACATAATGTCACATGTAGGTATATATTTATGTATGTCATTTCTAAAATAAAAAGCATTAAAGGGTCGTTCTACCGTTTCTTCCGGATTTGGCCATTTTCGTTTAGTTTTGTTTTTTTCCAACTGATTCCGTTGATTTTTATATTGTGAGTACCTTATTATGTATTTCGAGAAAGGCACTTATGTAGCACTTTTAGTATATAAGAACAATTGAGCGATGAAAGGCATGGAAGGTAATGAAATTCGATTGGATGGAAATAAGCAGTGAAAGGAAGGTAATGCAATTTAACTATTTGGAAATTTAGGGTCCTGGAAAAGATGTATGAATTTGCATAGTTTTGTAATAACGTATGGGGAATGAAATCTGGACAAAGTTTGAGCCTCTGTTTAAAATATTAAATTCCTTAAAGAAGTACAAAAGATACTTGTATTTTGTTTAAAAACTCAAATTTCACGGACACTGACACATCTGTATAGATCGTTCAACATTCTATTAAATTTGACGTAAATTACATATTATTTTTGTACACAACTACATGCAACAGGTCTTACTTAAGTTTTTCACCCTATATCAACGTTTTATTTTAAATAGTGGTCAGTCTCATGAGGAGTTGAAGGCTGTCGGCCAAATTAAGGATCATTAGTATCAGCGGAGTTTTTTTTATGGGGCAGTCGTGTTACAAACATTTCAACCCATCACGTGTCATAGCAAAACAATATTATCATTTCCTGCCAAATAGATTCATTTCTTTCCGCGACAATATTGGAAGGGAACGGATGGAAATGAATTGGAGCGGAATTAAGTTTTAACCCTTTTTTAAAAGTTAAACTACATTTATAAGTACTTCAAGGTCATCAAACAAAATTAATGAATGCCCAGCCAGATGTAAATAAATAAAGTGCAAGAGAAATTATTTGTAGTAGAGAATACGGAAATATCATAAGTATAGAAATGAGCATTTACCCGTGACAAAACAATTGCAAACGGAGGGAATCTTTATTTTTTATTTTTGCGAACTGCGATACCTCCTTTGCTGAGATGTTCCGGCAGACAGAAGCCAGAAGAACGCGCCGGGAATGCCGGGATCACGCAACTTCGTGGCTAGGGCCGCGTTTGGCTTAAAAATGAATATCCATTCACGCGGTAGGGAAATGAAGTTTTTTTTTTTGATAAAATTAAAAGTGGCGTTCTCTCAATGTTCCGTTTACCTAAGTTATTTTTGCATTATCGTTACATAATCTTAAAGGTACATTTATACATTTTAATTAGAATATTAAAAACATGAGAGATTTTATAGCAGTTTATCGTAAAAAAATATTACTAAAGTTGGTGAAGCCTCGCTTTAGGTAGGAGGGGAATGAGATTTTGATATGTTTTTATTTTATATTTAAACAAATATCTGATTTCGCTTAAATATTAAACATGCGACTTTTGCGTAACTTTAGGATGTATCACTTAATTATAACCGCTTGCGAAATATGTTAGTTGTTTTTATTATAAATAAATAATAATAAATACGGTGTAAACACCAGGTTTCTTCCCAAATAAGAAATCCGGACGAAATGGTAGAACGATAATAAATGCTCATAATAAAAACACAACATTTAGTTAATAATTAGGTAGGCAGGTACGCTCAATAATTGTTTAGTATCTATTGGAAGAACACCATCAAATTACTTATAGTCTAGAACTATTTTTGAAGAAGTAGAATGCAAGCGGCAAATCATGTAACAGGTGCGTTGACAACGTTATAGAGGGTTTTGACTAGGGAATGCAAACCGGTTAACCGGTTAACCGAAAAACCGATTAACCGAAACTTTTTGAACTCGGTTAAAAACCGGTTTTTTATAACTTTCCCCGGTTATTAACCGAATTAGAACTTGCCCTTAAAAGACTGTAAATTGACTCAATTAGATACCCCAGAATATTCTTCAGACTATAAAATGACGAATACTTATAGCGTGGAAAGGAAACGTATTCTTATTTTGTAAAAAACAAAAATACATACCTACTCGATTTTTTCGTGTAGCGAATAGCAAGAAGTTTTATTAATTTAATTTCTTCATTAACGTGCTGAACTAGTGATACAATACACGAGCTACATGAAAAATTTACATTGCTGGAGCTAATTTATATAGTACTTATTCCCTATCCCTATACTAATTGATAAAAGATAAAAGATAAAAGAAATTTATTTAGTAAGTAGGCCGCTCGGGCACTTTTACACGTCAAGATACTACCAGCGCTTCCCAAGAGGAGACCACTGCTGAGAAGAAACGCCGCAAGAAACTCAGCAGTCAGTCATTTTTTAAACTTATTTCATATTGCATATTACAATGGTATGTACAACTTAATCTAGCATTATATAAAGCTACAAGTATTAAATTAAATATAATATCAAATAACAGTAGTTCAGCAGGAAAACATGCCAAAAATCTTACGGGAGAGAAGGATAGAAAAGAATAAAATAAAATAACTACAACTACCTACTTATATATGTGTATATGAGGTGGTGCAAGATGACCACATAAAAGTTTCGATATGTTTTCCTGCATCAACGGTGTCCCCCAGACAAGAATAAGCAGGATAAAGCCTTTGCATTTGAACAAATTACTATTGACTAAGTTTCGGGTGTAGGCCATGCATTTTTGTCTGTTAGATAGTCCTTGACCCTATAATACGCTTTAGACATTAACGACCTTTTCAAATATTTTTTAAGTGCTGGAAAGGGTAACTTTAAAACTACTTCAGGTAATTTATTATAGAAATGAATGCATTGACCAACAAATGATTTATATACTTTACGGACACGGAATTTTCGAATAGCTATTTTATTTTTATTTCTAGTATTTAAATTATGTATATCTGAGTTTTTGGTGAACGAATCTAAATTCTTAATAACTGAAATAATTGAACAGCTTTAAACATTAACCACCCCCACTCCGTTTTAGTAATGCCGCGGCCGCGTTAAGAAAAAGAGCAGAAAGGGTTTGTTTGTGGCTGGGCTGGGTAAACCCCATTGTTTTAGTTTGCTACACTAAAGAACCAATATTTTAGTTACAAGTTTGTTAAACTTTTAAAATTTAAAATTGTACTTTTTATATAAGTATAATTTAAGTTTTATAATTTAATTCGTCACTTGTTGATTTGTTTTGAAGTTTATAAAGATGATGAGAAGAATCATATGCTTTTTATTTATTCGCTTTAACATTTCTAAATATATTATAAATATATAAACATAAATAACCGTATGTATAATTAGTTTAGTACAGAGTAAATCATTTAAATACCTATTTATATCTAAAAAAATACGCCGTTTACACCAAAAGTAACCAAGAATAGTAAAATTATCGTGTAATTCTTCGATTTCAAATAGTTTGCAAAAAACCGGTTAAACACCGGTTAACCGGTTTTGTATCCGTCGAAGCGGTTATTAACCGGTTTTTTATTTTCACCGGTTTTCGCATTCCCTAGTTTTGACCCTGCAGAATACGGGTATGCCTGTCGCCATTCCGAAATTTGAACCGGAAGTACGGTATACCGGAAAAGATGCAGCCCATACAAAACAATCTCTTCGTACATTTAGTAAATCATTGTTCCGGTAGGTCCAATTGTTATGGTTTTTTGATAGGTTGCGTTGCACCACATAGTCAAGGTAAACCAAATTTTTCGTCCCTTAGCTCTATATCTTTCTTCGCGATCTTGGAACAACTGTCACTTTTTTCGGTTTTATGCCTTTAAAGTTCATTCTAGTGCTAATCATGGCTCTGCAATATTGTAAAATGCAAAATTTGCTAAAACTTTTAGGTTCAAAGATGGGACGAATATATGGAATCATCTATGGGGAGCTGGCGTTAAAAATTGATATACTTTTTTTCTAGTTTTTATTCCATATTTACGTTTTAGTACATTTTAGCGCAAACTGTAGTTAGACAATATCATACATTTTGCCATAATTTTTGGATTGAAATATTTTTTCCACGACCTATAGGAACGAAGATAAGGAATCATATTTGGAGAGCAACCGTCGAAATTTTCTACCTCTTCCACGTTTCCTCCCATATTTACGTTTAGGTAAGTGCATTTTAGCGCAAACTATAGTTTGGCAATATTGTAGCTCACAAAATTTACTATAACTTTTTAATTGTTTTTTTTTCCACTACCTCTAGGAAAGAATATATGGAACCATCTAAGTACTAGTATAAATAAAACTTTTGCGGTACCGAATATTTATTTAAGGATCTTTCATGTGAACGTATGGGAAAATGCTAATCATGCCTAATCGGTGGTGATGGAACCTATTACTCCCATACTTATTCCCATTCATGCTTGAATTTGTATTAGTACTAGGTATCATAGCAACTTTCAATTTGTTGGTAATTTTGTGTTCTAAAACACAGTAAAAACCCCGATTTGCGCTAAAATGCACTACAACGTAAATTAGGGAAGAAAACTGGAAAAGGAAGCAATTTACGACGGTAGCACTCAATAGATGATTCCGTATCTTCTTTCCTGGAGGTTGTGGAAAAATATTTCAATCCAAAAGTTATACAAACTCTATATGGATCTATAATATTGCCTAACTACAGCTTGCGCTAAAATGCACTAAAACGTAAATACGGTAGAAAAACTAGAATGAAGTAGCAATTTTTACCCTAGCTCCCCATAGACGATTCCATATATTCGTCCCTAGGGGCCCTGGGTAAAATCTTTAAAGCCAAAAGTTTTAGAGAATTTTGCATTCTACAATCTTGCAAAATCATGATTAGCAGTAGAATGAACTTTAACGACATTAAAGGCATAAAACCGAGAAAGCGACAGTTTTTCCAACATGGCGGAGGATATAGAGCTGGAGGGACCAAAAAATTGGGTTACCATGACTGATTCCGGTTCGTTACAGCCAAATATCATAATAACGTGTTCCTAGAATATCAGAACGTCAAAACAGATTATTCTCATAATGTCTAAAGATCGAAATGACTTACGCCTACTTTAAATTACCGTGTTCTTAATATGACTATAATTGACTCTATCTCGTTTTCATAAATTTTGAATTCTACCATTTTCCAAAATGTCAAAAGCTTGATCATGTTTTGATGAATTTTCAATTATACCATGTCCCAAAATATCTAAAACTCATATTAAATAGACACAAAAACGTCACATTGACAAAATATCTAAAACTCGGTATCTATGGAAAATATTTAAAATTAGTTTGACAGTTTTTAACATCCCAATTTTTGTCTTGTTACTATTTTTATTTTGTACATACGATCGAGAATTCATTAAGACTGCTTGGAGGTACGAGTACTGATGTTGTTAATACTGTGTGATCAAAATTTTAGGTATTATGAGACAGTGATTGATGATTTCGATCTTTGGGCCTGTCAACAAAAGGCATTTTTGAATTTTGGTAATTTTGAAAGTTATGCATTTTCACTTTCAGTCTTAATAATAATTCGGTATTTGAAGTGTATTGAAAATAAGTAAATTTGGGAATTTAGGCATTTTGGAACTAAGACAATTTGAGATTTACTTAGTAAAATATGTAAAAGGGCATTATGATATTTGGCTGTAACGAACCGGAATCCCAGGACTAAGTGGGTGGTATCCTGTACATCAAAAAACCATAACAAATCGACCTTTTTTAGGGTATAAGAACAACGATTTACTAAAAACGACGAAAAGTTTTGTATGGGCCCTACCTTTTCCGGTTCAAATTTCGAAATGGCGACAGGCAGATCCGTATTCTGCAGGGTCAAAACCCTCTGAAAACTTTGTCACCCCAACTGTTACATGATTTGCCACTTGCATTGTTTTAGAGACGCTTTTTCCAGTTTTGGGTCTAGTCTATTAGTAGATAGGTATAAAATATTATACTTACCCAATTCATATAAATCCATTATGTATACCAACTTTTAAAAAACATATTCTCTCTCGAGCTAACGTTAGGAATCCGATTCATTTTCAGGATGTATTTTATTTTTATTGAAAATAAACATATTTTTGGCTTTATCTAATTCGTGATTAATTATAATGCCAATTAGATTCCGGACATCAGCTTCTTGACTAACGGTTCTATCCTTATTCGTCTTTTTTGAATTGTTATCACTTTTATCAGGGTCATTTTCAGCGGTTTGATGGGTCTTCCTAATTGTATACATTTTCCTTGTACAACATTTTCTAAAACATATTTTACTTGGAACACACTTGATTTGTGGAGCTTCCGAAGTTCCACTTTTAACAATATATTCGTATGTAGAAACACCCAACACACAAATATAAACATGAAAACAGCATAAATGTAACAAGGCACATGCTATTGCTGAGGCACTGACACATAATACTATAAGAAACACCAGAAAACTTATAGAATTTTTACAATACTTATAATTATTCATGTCTTGGACGGTAGTACAGTTAACAAAATGTTGTGCACTCGGGCTCAGTCTATGTGGGTATTCCAAAAACAAAACAATATCTGCGAAGCACAGGCATGATGTGAACAGGGAAATTAATAAGGCCGTCGTAGCCGTCGCAACAAAGGGCGCGTAGTTCCTCTGGCCGACGCAGTTGTTCAGCCACTTGCAGTGGTGGTCGAAGCGATCGACGCACTTGTTGCAAATGCTGCAATGTTTTGTTCTCTTGCTACTCGTATAAATATTGCACAGGTGACACCTCCCGTTCTCTATGACATGGGTGTGGATGCTTCGATCGAACTCCGGTACATTGTTAAGTTTCAGTTTCTTTAAGTCTCTTTCACTGGGATCCAGTAACATAGCGGCAGAGTGCGATACAATGTGCATCGTATATAAAATGGTAAAAATGACCAAAGATATAATTTTTAGCTCTTCGAATTGTATCTGCGTTAAAATGGTAAAGTTCAACAGGGCAGTGATTACGAAAACAATCCATCCGATCACCTGCTGGTAATGCAGCGGTAGTTGCACACCATTTATTCTTCGCTGAGGCCTAGGAGTCTGTTCAAACGTGCAGCATTTGGCCATTTGTACGAAATAATTTTCCAGATATATTCCAAGTTAAAAAAATGACATGCGGCGAGTATTTGTTTGTCGTTTGGTCGAATAGATATGGTCAATAAGAAAATGCGCGCGCATGAATAAAGGCGGGGCCTGGCTAACACGACTTGGGCCTAGCATGCCACTGAAAATGAAGCTACTTATCGATAAGGTCAATCACAATGGATTCCCGGTTGTGAATCGAGAGTTTTTTTGTTATCTTCAATCTAAAATCGACGACAAATTCTCAAGAACAAATATCACTGTCTTAATATGCTTGGACTCTTTCCCTCATATTAACCCATTTATACCATTACCATTGCATATGTTTTGCGTATCTATGTATTCTAATCCTGTAAATTGGTAATATGTATGTGGGTTGAGTGTTTAAAAACTCACCTGTATATTACTCGTCAAGCTCATTTTACAAGGCATAGAGAAGGCAAACGAGCACGTAGCGATTTAGATTTTCAAGCTACCCTACACGAGTTACATAAAAGTTACTGGAATCAATGTAATTAATTGTAAATCTAAATAATAATTTTAGTTTGTGATATGTTATGGCTCCTCAAAGACTTAGTAATATACTGAATTAAACCAACTGAAGTTTATAATAACACATGAAATAAATCCAAACTAAAAAAAATATATACATTAGATCCAGATGATGTCATGATTTCTTAACGATACCTATGGGCTATGGAGTCAAAGAGTTCTCGTGCAACGTCCGCGCGTACCGGAAGCCGCAGCGTCCGGGCCGACGTCAAAAAGGTGAACCGAAGACGTGGCTAAGGTTGCAGGAAACCGATAGATGCCAGCGGCGCAGAACCGGCCCCAGGGGAAGGCCTATGTCAAACAGTCACTCATGAGCGTCAATGAGTCTAATCAGCGGTCTTCGTTTTACCTTTGGATTTTTGGACACCTATAGGTATATTACTATTTCCGTAATATTCAATAAAGAATATTCTATTATATTCTATTATTTATTATGGAGCTATTTTATCGCAAGCAGTTTCTCATTTCAGATCCATTATCTCTCAGAGTAAAGACCATTATAGCTTGGCATGATAGTTGGACCTGGTGGAACTACAATATTCTACAGTGGCAACCACCACAGCAGTTTTCGGGTGATAGTTGGACACCTTTGCCAACTTCGAACAGCGGCCAAGGTACACTAATAAATACATAGATAACTACTTAGTCTCAAATAGATAAAAGCATTAACCATCACCGGACTCTCCTTTATGTTGATCTTATGATAACGGTTTTACTTTGTAAATTTAAACCAATGAAAGAGTAAATTGTCATCACAATTATATTTAAGTACACATTTGAAAATAACTTACACATGGTAATTCACATATCACATTATTAAATTAAGTCTTATTAAACAATAAAATTAACGTTAAATATTCTGTGTTGCATCTATATTTTCTTTCGCATGTTTTTTAGCCATCTCACGTCTAGTATTAACAAGAATTCTGTGCCCTTTACAGTCGAGGTTCTCTTCATAACATTTATCTTTGCAGCACTTTTTGCAGAGCTGATAAACACATTTACCCCCCTGAAAAAAAAAACAAATGTACCTATTTATGAGCTTTGAGACAAAGTAATAAACGTCGGTGACACTGCAATACCGCTTAACTAACAACTTCAATAAGTTGCAAAATGTACTATCGAACCAACGGAACCCTGACCCACCATAGAACCTTATCACAGTGATTGATGTTAGGACTGTCATACGACGCTATACGACAATCGTACGTCAATCATTGTGACAAGGTTCCATGGTGGGTCAGGGTTCCGTTGGTTCGATAGTACCTTACTAACTTACTTGCTAATAAAGTGTCTATTGCATCTTATTTAATTTGTTAATTACGCGCAATTGTCATATCAATGACGATATAACAAATGTTCGCGATAGTAAACGTAGTGTGACTTATCTACTTAAAATTTAGTCAGGCCGTAAATACACCTTCAAGAACATTTCTGCGAGAACCTACAGCGGTTAGTGGTGGTTCACACTTGCCTTGCAACGGACTTGTAGCCTATTGTCGGAAATGTCTCACATGTCGAAATATTATATTATATTTCGATGGTCTCACAGAAGTATTTTTGCAAGTGAAAATATATCTTAATAATTTTGGATTGCACAACAAAAAACCTTGTAACGGCCGCACTCTAAAGTCAGCGATTAAATGTTTTTTAGTGAAAATTTGTCATACAACTTTAAAAACCCCGACTGCATTTTTAGGGTTCCGTAGCCAAATGGCAAAAAACGGAACCCTTATAGATTCCTCATGTCTGTCCGTCCGTCCGTCTGTCCGTCCGTATGTCACAGCCACTTTATTCCGTAACTATAAGTGCTATACTATGGAAACTTTGTAAGTAGATGTATTCGGTGAACCGCATTAAGATTTTCATACAAAAATAGAAAAAAACAATAATTTTTTGGGGTTCCCCATACTTACTAATACTTAGAACTTAAAACTCAATTATTATTATTTTCATCAAACCCATACGTGTGGGGTATCTATGGATAGGTCTTCAAAAATGATATTGAGGTTTCTAATAAAAAAAAATCTAAAATGATTGGTTTGCGCGAGAGACGCTTCCAAAGTGGACAAATGTGCCCCCCCCCCCCCCCCGTAACTTCTAAAATAAGGGAATGATAAATGTAAAAATAATATATGATGTACATTACCATGCAAACTTCCACCGAAAATTGGTTTGAACGAGATCTAATAATTAGTTTTTTTTTATACGTTATAAATCGTAAACCGCATTAATAAAGAATAAAGAAAAACATTTATTTAGATGTATAGTGGTACGGAACCCTACGTGCGCGAGTCCGACTCGCACTTGGCCGGTTTTTTATACTGTCGTCGATATAGCTACCGATATATATACCTATGTTAATTATTGTCATTTCGAAATTGTTGTTATTTCAATTTTGTCACTTTTATCCTATATCACCCGGGATGGTGAAAGGATTCCAACTATCCCACACACATCTAAATCGGCTCAGACGTTTAGAAGTTATGGCAGAAGTTTGGGCAGTTGTGTAAAAAGGAACGAGTTAATTGCCTCGGAGTATAGTGGTAAGTTATTTACTATGATATAAAAGCTTACTAGGGGATTGGGGCATTTAATATTAAAACATATTTCTCCACTTCTTGTCAGCCTCGTGTCAGGTTTCCCAGGTCTCCTCAATACTCTTCGCAACTTTTTCATTTTCTTCCGCGATATTGTAGTGCCGTCCATATCCTCATGATTTCTTTTACCCTGGTTATCACAGTCCTAGAAACAAACATTGTTATTTTTCTCCTATTACGCTTATCACTGGCTATCCATAAGACCGTATATTATCTGCCTGGCAATTTATTTTCAACTAGCCCAAACTAAGCTCTAGGCTTGTATGTACAATGGGTACATACTAAACAACTATAAATATACTTATATAGACTTATACATAAATAAATACTTCTATATATGTTGTACGTATGTGTGGTTGCTGGCCGGGTTAAAATGGTGCCACTCCATGTCTTCCCGTGGATGTACGACTAAGGGAATAAAGGCTGTGTAGTACTGTTAGGCGATGGGCTTGCAACCCGTCACTAATTAATACACAGGTGAACATCTTAGCCTGATGGTGCAAAATGTGGTTACAGAATTATCAACAAGATTTTTTCTAGTTGTTTGTAAGTCTGTAGCTTTGCCTACCCCATCCTAGGAATGAAGGCGTGAGTTTATTATGTACATACACCGAAACTCGAAAACAAATACTCGCGTTCACCAAACATATTTTCCCTGACTGGGAATGATATTTCAAAATAAATCAATTTACACATTTAAGCATATTCTGGACCAGTATATAGGAGGCTTTCTTATGCCGTAATATTTATGTTAAGTTTTTGGGCATTCTGTATGATAAATAGTCCTAAACTAAGCTCTCGGGTTATACTATAAACTGCTATATTGGCTGCTAGACATAGACTGACATACTTACATACTACATACTTATTTATAGAACATCCAGGTGGTGCCAAACACACTACAGGTTTAGGATATACCTGTAAAATGGCTCATGCCCAAAAGTGGACATGTTTCAGCTGAAATGATAATGCTAAAAACATATCCTCACCTATATCTATTACTTATGCCAATTGTCTCTTTTGGATACCATATATTATATTAAAATATTCCAAGCACAGAAGGTTGAATGTGCCAACTCTATGCTTTCTTTTTATCCCTGTCCCTGAGTGTCCCTGTGATGCAACCTGATGTACACTTTCACCTAATTTGCACCTAAGGTGCTGAGTGCATTATTTACCTGATTTCTACTTAAATTTTCCATTTTTCGTGTGTGGTCTTCAGGTGACATTCTAACATATGGTTGACACAACCAAGGAGGTAATATTAAATTGCATCCTGACCTAGTTATAGACTCATTGCTGCCAAAATATTCTCTACCTTCATGGTATTTTAAATATTTACTTTTTAAATTAGCAGACACTTCTTTAAATTCTTGTAAATTTTGTGCTGTGGCTAAAAGTTGCCTGTCTTCATTGTTCTCCTCAAATGTAAATCTGCAATAAACAGCAGTTTTAGCTCCAAAAACTATACTTATAACCCTTACTAATATACATTGTGTAAACGTGGTGTAGTTAAACCATGCTATACCACCGTTACTCAATGTTTATTAGTAAGGGGCATAGAATTTAGAAATCTGTGTAAACAACTTACATTTTATGAAATATTTTGAATAAATGGCCACGTATGTATGACGCTGGGCAAGGATACTGTTCAACTAGATCAAGGTATTCCTCAGCCATTTCCCAGGTGATTGCATTAACTCCGCTGAACAGTGCTGGGTTTGTGAGGATGCCCTCAGCACTCATCACTCCATCAACTTTTGTGTATTCAATGCACCGGTACACATCTTCTAAGCACTGGATGTTGCCATTGGCCAGCATAGGTACGGAGACAGCATCCCTTAACAAACAAGGATATTCATATTAGCTTAAAATATATTGATCATGTATCACACTTGTGAAGTGAAAACATATGTTAATCTTTTGAATGCTGCAACCCACAGCACTTTTACATGCTACAGAACCTTTACATGCCCTAGATGCCAGATGCCAGGTATGTCAACACGACATATGGAAGGAGCATATACAAAGTAAAATTCACTATCAGTTGAGCCAGGCCATTCAAAGTGTTAAATAATAATTGCAAAGTGTACAAACCTTACAGCTTTGATGTGCTTCCAGCTGGCAATGCCTGTTAGGGGCCCTTTTTGCTCCCGGGTCCTGCCATGAACTGTAAGCAATTTGCATCCTGCATTTTGCAACATTAATGCATATTCTACAGATTTTTCAACATTTTCAAATATTCTCACCTTACATGTTATTGGCACAGACACTGCATTTGACATAGCTTGAACTGTAATAAGATATGTTAAATTAAAAATGAAAATTGTTACATTATTTTACTTTGTATTTCTAAAAAGTAGAAATAGTCTATAGTTACCGATATTTCTCAGCAATTCCCATTCATCTTGAAGAAAAGATCCATACCGCCCCCTTTTTGCAATAGCTTGAGGACATCCAAGGTTTATATCAATGGCATCACAATAATTTTCAACAAGTTTAGCTGCTGCTGCCATTGTTTCTGGATTATTACCGCAAAACTGTTGAAGTATATATATTTCTAATTTAGATTGTCTTTATCATAATAGCATCTATCAGTTCAGATTTGTAGTTTTTCTAAATAGGTGAATGTAATCATAATATAATTAAAATAATCAAATGAAATGCACTAGGTTAATACTTAAATACTTTCGGAAAAGTAGATGGCAGTCTGCTCTTATCCTTCAGACTTTTAGTCTCAAAGTAGATAAAGATTAAATAATTCAGTAAAGTTTAATTTTAGACCAATAAATTTACATTGCACAGTCGAAGTTGGAGTAACACTGTTATAACCAGAGGGCGGAATTTTCATGGCAAAAATCAAATGTCTTTATTTATTATTTATTTATTTATTATTACCAATTAGCACTAACAGTTAAACCTTACGTGCTAATTGTTACACATTTAATTATACTATTATGTCAACACGGTATGAGACTAATTATTAATGGGTACAACATTATTTAAGTCAACGTACATACTATCATTGATTTTAACATGTCGCAATAGCATAATAAATAAGAAAGTATAACTATAATTATGAACATGTCTACTTACGCTATGCAATACTACTATTTATAAACAAAAACGACTAGACACTTAAATACTATGCCATGCTGAATACCTAAATTGAGCTCGGAGTCACTCTTGCCTCTAGAAAACGACATGTTGCGGTTACAAATCTTGACTCTGGGGTGAAGAAAATGTCGAGCTGGCGATCACTGTCCAGGATAGCATTGAGAAGTGAAAGGGCTTGGTGTAAGGGGGATGAAGCGAGAGCACGCGTCCTGGCCAGGGTGATGGCGAAAAAACTACGGCGGCGGTCACGCAGAGCGGAAACACGAGGAACCCGCATACGAATTTGCGACAGAAGATGCGGATTGGGTATAAGACCTCGTATAAGTTGGAAGAAATATTTAATTAAGCAAATATTCCTCCGAGCCTCCAAGGACGTGTACTCCACCATACCCAGCAAGAAGAGAGACGGGCATGAAGGGGTAGAAACCATACATTATTCTGTACAGGAATCGGACAAACGATTTCTGGACCCTCTCCAAGAGAAGCGTATACTGCTGCTCATGGGGATTCCATATAGCGGCATTAGTCTCAAGCCTGCTACGAACATATGCATTGTACAGGACACTAATTGCGTGCCTGTCAGTAAACAATTTGGCCTGGCGAATGACAAATCCTAGACATCTCCTAGCTTCGTTACAGATCCAGGTTATGTGTTGATTGAACGAGAGTTGCGAATCAAAGTACGTGCCAAGATCTTTGACTTCACTTACACGCTTTAATGGTTCGTCCAGCAGCAAGTAAGTAGAGTCTATAGGTCGGCGTGAACGTGTATACGTCATTACCGCGCACTTATCCTTGTTCAGGGAGAGACTATTATCAGAGGCCCACATGCCAACAGCATCTATATCTAGTTGAAGTAAAACTGAATCGCTAGGGCTGCTAATAGGCAGTGCCAATTTTACGTCATCAGCGAATAAAAGGCACGTTGAGAACTTGATTGCTGTAGGCAGGTCATTAATTAATATTAAAAATAATAGGGGTCCAAGACTGCTTCCCTGCCCGATCCCAGAAGTTACTAAGAAGTTATCTGACCTGGATCCTTCATACTGCACGAATTGATACCTATCGGACAGGTAGCTCGCTAAAAACTCCAGCAGATGTGTATTAAAACCAGCCATAGAGAGTTTCCTAAGTAAGACGTCGCTGTCGACTCTATCGAAAGCCTTTTTAAAATCAAAATAGGCCACATCAACTTGCCTCCTTTGATCCAAATTATTAGCAACCAGAGTTACAATGTTGAGGAGGTTGGACGATGTTGACCGTTTCGGCAAAAAACCATGCTGTTCATCACAAAACCAACCTCTCATTTGCTTAAAAACTTGTGCATATATAACTGATTCAAAGATTTTTCCGAAAATTGGCAGTACAGCAATCGGTCTATAATTCTGAATATCAGATTTAGACCCGGTCTTATGGATGGGTAGAACTTTACTGGTTTTCCACTCTGAGGGATACGTTTTAGTCTTTAAAGCCAGATTATACAGGTATTGCAGTGGTCGCACGAATACCTCACGACAATCCTTGACTATATATTGCGGTATCCCATCGGGTCCCTGAGTGTGCTTGGGACGCAATCGGTTAATGGCCGCTCGCACATCAGCTTCACTGATGTACTCTAGTGATATGCAGCGATCACTTGGTCCCACAAGTTCGGCTGCAGCCATTGCACAGGCAGCCTCTACATTTAGCGTAGGACTATTAGAAAGGAAAATGTCAATGGAGTTGGAACATTCACTTTTATTGACTATTGATAAGTTAAATTAATGGATTGTATAACCAAAATAGAACCTCAAATCTACATTTAAGCAATAAACTACTGTGAGAAAACAGAATTAGCAAATAAAATGAATTACTCAATATAAAAAAGAAAAAACAAAAGGAAAAATACATTTATTCACTACACACACAAGACACACAGAAAAATAAACAATTGAAAACAGTAACAACAATAAACAAGTAGTGAGTGTGTCTTCGCGGCAGTGAATCGGACACTGGCTCAGCTTAATGCTGAGGAGTTAAACACCTGTAGCGCTGATTTTCAGCCAGCTCCGAGTGTGACAGGCGGACAGTACGCTAAACGAAGTGTAATTAAAAGAAAATATAGTATATATATATACATACATAAAGATACCACTAAACAAATACTTACAGTTGGTGGCAAAATATATACAAAATCTACATGCAAATACCTTACATAAACATATTTAAAGTAGAAATACGAGTACGTACTTAGCAAGTATACAGCATCGACAATTTGGCACAAATAACAAAAACAAAAGAAAACTAAAATCTGATAATCTGATCTGATCTGAATATGAACCTATTGTTATATAATAATTAACAGCAGTGAATAAAGTATAAAATTTAAATAACAGACAATATCTAATAATAATTTTCAAATGCCTTAGCCTAAATGTAGAAACTACTTAGCTTTAATTTAGTATTGCATTATTAGAAATACCTCCTAAGTTTTAATAATGCAACCTAAGTACTTGAAACACTTGTGAACTAATTTTCATCTGAAAAAACAATATTGTAATCTAAGTCTGCGCTAATTACGTTTCCCTCATCTTCTCAATACTTAGTAAAGGGATATTCTTTAAATTCTAATCTTATGAATTATGCCAAAGAAATTGAACTTTTTTACAGCAATTCAATTGATCTATTTCATTAAATTTGGATCAAATTCTTCAAGAATTTTACTTCCACTGAGGTAAAATTTACAACAGGTTTTCTTGACCAGTCTCTTATAATTACATTTGCTACACAATTTCCTCTAATGTTGACTGTTTCATTGACTGTTATCCTATTTTCTTGCCATGGTTTTAATGTACAATTTATGTTAATAAACTTTCCTCAACAATGATTTGACCGGGTTTTTTTTAGTGAACAAGACCATTAAATATATTTATCAAAAGAAATACAGGATTGTGGATTGTTAATTCTTTTCCATGGGATTTTGCAAGAAACTATGCATATAATCAAATGTAGATAAAAACTATCATCATTCTTTACCGCTTTAAACTCATGCGAATGTGTTTTACTCCTTATGTGTGTCTCATTTAAACGCAATATTTTTCAATCTGCTTTAAATGAACCTTACATGTAGAGCAGTAATATTGTTGAACTATTTTCTTTATAAGTAAGAAAAGGATACTTCTTTACCCATTTGTTAATTGTTTTCTGTTTCGGATTATTAAACATTTTTCACATGCGTGAATTAGTTATATGGTGATGGACTCCTTTTTCCGCACTTAGCCCGTGTATGTCGGGCCATTGTGCGTGGCGTGAATTAGTTGCAAAAAGACTAGTGGCAGAAATGCCAGTTAAATGCCATGCGATTTACTTTAAATGGCCATGCAACTCATTAATCAAAGAGGTCAAATGGCCAACTCGTTAATCAAAGAGGTTAATGTTAAAGTCGCTAATATAGAAGGAGAATCAATTTATCGATAGCTTTAAAAGTCGATAATTTTTTACATTCCAACTATATTGACGTTTGATTTTTGCTATGAAAATTCCGCCCTCTGGTTATAACAGTCTATAAATATGGGGAAGTATGATGATAACATTGATAACGATTATCTGAAAAGAGAAACTTCTTATTAACCAAACTGTAATTAAGCTTCAATATTAATTACCTGCACGATCAAAGGGCGATCTTCATTACAAGTTACAAAGTTATCCTTTCTGTATTTAGGGTCCTTGGTGAAAATATTACTGTGGAACATTGGAGTATAGCACAACTGTGCCCCATGACGACGACAAAGCAGTCTCCAAGCTAGTTCACTGGCATCTACCATTGGCGCAACCACAAAACGTGGTCGGGCAATCGATTCATACCAATCAAATGACATATTTAATGGTTCTTATAATAATAAAAAGATAAATAAATAATAGTCTGACATGCGCAGCCAAAACCACATGAACTTTTTTGAAGTTTATCTGAATCAATTCCGTGCACAGATTCCGTGTTTCTCTTTAACTTGACTTGACACTGACGTCTAAAGCCCGGCCAGGCGGCCACCCTACAACGATTTAAGAACGAAGCCGGTTTGTGTAGTTTTGGCTAACGTGCTAACGCAAATCGACGCATTTTTTTTTGAACGATTTAAGCGATCGGAGTCACTTGCAAAATCTATTGTAAAAACTTTCTCGATTTAAGTTTGCAACGATTTTAGCCTAGTGTGAACGGAAATCGCATTTAATATTCAGTTCGTTGACAAAAGCATAGGAGGAGGACGCGAGACGGTGTTAAAAAAACCGGTCAAGAGCGACTCAGACTCGCGCACCGAGGGTTCCGTATTTAAGATATGCTTGGTAACGGCAAAAAAAAATACTTATTTTGTTATGAGCTTTATTTTATATACAATAAGGTTCGTTTTGACTAGCCTAAATTTGAATACAGCTTTATTTACAAGTTTTTTGTTATTTCTCTAGAACTGTAAATAATGATCACTTTGTTTGATTTTTCCCTGAAAATATAAGTAATGATCTATACGTCAGGATTTTTTCATTCATAAACTTCGGAGAAAAGGGGGGAACAGTATTTTTTTGTATATTGTTGACTATAAATCAATAAGGACATCACAGAAAACTTTAAAAAAAAATACAGTCGGCAACAAAAGCATGACCCAAAAATGTTTTTTTGACAGAAACTAGTTTTTCTCTTTTTGCACAACAGCAAGGCTACTACTGCCTGTCCATCGCGGTTACATGATGTTTCTCGTCTGGGTTTTAAGCAGAGACCTGAAAATTGAAGCTAAAATCGTTGATGTGTGGACACTATGGGCGTTCGATTTTAGCGAGTAAGCCGGCTTCAAACTTAAATGGTTACGATAATCGTTGTAGTGTGGGGTATTGTTTGGTCAATAAAGACAAGTACACAATAATGTGTCATTCTGGGTCAGCCCAACTCTTTACAACTTTCAAGTATACAGCTGTCTGCCGAAGCAGGATATCGGACAGTAAATTACGCACTTTTTATTATTGCGAACGCACCTATAGTCAATCTATAGACCATGTTCTGATAACGCTGCGACCACAGAAATATTCGTGTTGAAGTCTCTTTCTTTCCTTATGTTAAAGTAAAAGATGCCAACACAAATCTTCGCCAAAGCCCGTAGGGTATAACCGATTTGTCACTTTTGACATATATTTCGCGGTTTGAGTACTTTGAGACTTGAGTGTGGTTGGTTGGTTTAAGTTGTCTCGTTCACGTCTGGTTGCCGGTTTGCGTTGAATAAATAGGTGTCTTTTTATTAAAAAATACTTTTGTAGATAAACTTTAGCTCATTGCCCAATTATATTGCAATAATTAAATATGGCGCACGATATTATGGTAAGTTAATTACAGAGAGAATATAATCACTACGTTTTATTTCATATTTTCCACTATGTATACCTACAAACGGATTTGTTGTATTTTTACTCTTAATATTGACTGTACAAAATATATTGTTGGTCCATAGTATTATTAATATTATTATACATCATACCATGAAAGATCATTCATAGGATCTAGAGGCTATAATACTGACTCGAGTTCCAGACAAAGCCTTAAATTTGGCAACCAATTAATGCACTTACCATCCCTCATGGTGGAAACGTTTTAAGGCAACGATGATCTAACACTAGGGTTACGGAGGCCATTTAAATCCTTTGTAATAAAATGTGTAAAATTTGTCCTTTCAATCCATGGATGGAATTAAACAAATTTTGTTTGGTAATATAAAATTTTATTTCAGAGCCAGTTCTACACCTGCCTAAACTACCCACTACATGAGAAACTTAGTTCTTTAACTAGAATTATAGATCAATCAAGTGCCAACAAAGACCTGCAAGCATTATTTCCTCAGTTGATTAATAATATATTTGCTTCATCTTTCTCAAATGGATGGGGCCTGCGTACTGTCACTTGTGAGACAAGTCGATATGAATATGAACTGTTGATTAGTTTCTTAGAGCCGCAGGGCCCAATGTTCAGATTGTGTTACAAACTTTTATCGGACCCACAGCTGAAATACAACCTGCCATTAAATGCCTTACCAGTAAGTATAATATTAGTTCACGCATCTCTTTCACATTTCCTCCTAACCTATGAATGTATAAAATTTTGATACTCCAGGTGTGTCACTGGCCCAAAATGTGTTAATACTTAACTTGGCAACATTACAGGTCACAATGCAATATTTTTGATGCCATTGGGTGTTTTCTTTACTTGGAATAAGTATATAATATACATTTAAATGTTTTTTTTTTTTTTTAAATTTGTATTTGGTTAATTTTAAACAGATAACGAAAACATATTTTGTAAAGTTTTTTTTTTGTAACCAACAATAATAATACAACTTGTGTTAATTCAGATGGACCTTCAATTGACTTTGGAAAGGGGAAGGAGCTCTCAGTTCTACTCTGACATGCTGGCCACCGATGCTCAGACAGTGAACATTGTAGCTTTAGCTCTCAGTATCCTTTTATACTTATTGTAAACTATGTTTATTGTTTCCATTTGTTAGTTATATACTGTATTTTTTTGATTTATGATAAAAAGGAAAATAAACTTAATTTCTCAAAGATATTAAGATGAAGAGATAAAAAATACTGTTTTAAAGATATTAAAATTTTAAACTTAATCAGTTAATCACGTTAAACTAGTGTGAAAGGCTCTTATATGGTATATTCCTGATGCCACACTACTGATAACTAATGCTGACATTTAAATCACAAAAAACCATGTCTAATCAGCAATCTTCAATCTCAGTCTCAGTCTTTATTGTTTGTTGCTAAGGTCACTTTTTTTTTTCTTTGACCTACGGCGGCTTGAACAGCTACTACCGCGGGAATATGGCGTTTCCACAATGAAGTGATTTCGCCAGTGTCAAGTATATATAAGTATAAAACAATATAGCAATAAAACACAATCCAATCTTCTCTAAGATTGGTGGCAACATTGTTCGGTGATATGTAGGACAGAGGCCAAGATAGTTTTAACCTCTGTACCACTGCGAGTCCACTTGAAACGAGAAGTAAGATGCCAGGATACACAAAATAAGTCCTCTTCTATCACTGTGCAACACAAAGGCATTAAAAGTACAAATCACAAACAAAAATAAAAACTAAAACAAATTACACATCCGCCATCTTTTGACATTGCAAATGGCCCCCCATGGTCACAATCATATAAACAACAGCCAATATAGGTTACTGAAGTCTGTCTTTATTGGTTGTTACAAAAGGTTGCTATGGTCATGTTTCAATAAATATAACAATGTCACAGAATTGTCATGGTAATTTCGATGGTTAAAAATGACATATTTGACACTAATTAGTAGCTAACTCAAAAGGCCCTTTTACAATGAATGTAGATACAACATTTAATTAATTTGTCCTTAAAGGTTTTTTTTTCATTATTTAAAAATCTAATCTACCACTTTGTTTCTATGGATGTACCTAGCAATATGCTGAAGTTAACGGAAATAAAAAAAACACGTATATGTAACGCTATAGATGCGGGCGTTTTTCAAAAAAACTGTACATAGTTAAGAACAAAAACTTTTCTTAACTTTTTCGTTGTATTACGAAAATTACCTATACTATATGTATGACTAATATTCGTGACGCAACGTAAAAGTATATAGACTTTTATTTTAAACACCTGCCTACATTTATATCCAAAATTATATTGTGCCTGCACCATCCTCTTTGTTAGTATATCACTCCGTAACAAACCAATTGCGAAATATTTCATCAACAGTTATTTCTCTTAAAATTGTTAGATAGAAGAAACAATACATCTGCAAATTCCTTTGCCAGTTATTAAATTATAAGACACCTGTATGAATTCTTTTTTTTCCTTAAATATTGTATTCAGATCCATTTGATTTTTATATATTTAACTTTGCACTTCATTTAGTGAGCCATAGTCAAAATAAAAGCTCTTGGGAGAATTGGAACAGTGCTTACTTTGCCCTGGCCTGTGATTATTTGATGCATTTTCTGCCAGCTGACCCTAATATGCCTGTTCTGCCACACATACCAAATTACACTGGGAAGGTGCACATGGCGGCACCTCTGCAGACTGCTAACAGGTCTCTTAAATATATTGGTAATATTAGATATAACAAGACGATCTAGCATTGCATTCCTACAGCTCCTACAGGTGTACCAAATTTTACAAATATTTATTCGGTATCTCTCGTCATCCTGCGTACATGAAAAGTCCAAGCCCCTCTGGCACTTTTTATTGACTATCATATAATTAATTAAATATTTAATTAATCTTTATTTCACTGTGCTAGATGAAAATAGTAGTAACTCAAAATACAACTGTATGTAAAAATCAACTTTAATACAACTTCTATGAATTTGAAACAAAACTAGCAAGGATTTCGAGTTGATACTGTTTTGGACTAGCAGTGCAATTTATGTTATGACATATAAATAAATCTTACTTAGTTTGATGTTCATTTCTTCCAGGCCATTTAGCCAACATACACCATCACTCCTCATAATACCTGACCTGCCCGGTATAAGTAATCAACACGCCCCCCCTCAGAATCAATCAAGAAACGAGGTTTGGCGGTCCGAAACAGTTCTGCATGTGTTCATGGACATTTGGATGAGTGTTGAACAGTTTAATGCACGAAGTGTTGAAGTAAGTTTTTATCCTGGCTGATTTCTTGTTTTTAAATGAATTGGTCGTATTATATCTATTTTGCCTGCAATTGCACTGCTTTATTTTTTAACCGACTTCAAAAAAAGGAGGCGGTTCTCAATTTGTCGGGATCTTTTTTATTTTTATTATGTGTGTTCCCCGATTACTCGAAGACCACTGGACCAATTTGATAATTTTTTTCGTTGTTTGGATGGATATACTTTCTAGTTGGTCCCATTGTGAACATGTCAGGATCTGATGATGGGATCTTGTAGAAATCAAGGGAACTCCTCAAATATTATAGGCACACCTATAGCGATTTCGGTATTTTTCACTGTTACTCGTGAATCTGTTGAAAAGTACTATATGGTGAAGTGGAACTGATGATGAAGACCACAGATGGCCACCGGAACTCCTTAACGGTACCTATTTGAAGGGTGGCGATAAGATATCTCGATTAAGGTAGTTGAGCGACTATGACGAAGCACATTTAATTGTTTAAATATGACTATGACTTTCCCTCGGCGTTGCTTGCGGCGAGCTTGAAACTTTGTAAGTTTCTCATTAACTGAGAAGTGGGACTACTTAACAGCATAATAGGATCACTAAAAACTATAAAATAAAATAAAAGTTTAAATAAAACTGTTCAGCTTTTGGTTTAAAATATTGTAGGACGCCGACTTCAGTTTACCTACCTACCATTTTATAAGAAGTTATGTTTTGCGTTTATGAAGGCGGGTTTTAGTATTTTTTAACTTATATTTTAATGTGTCTTATTAAATTATGGACCACCTTTTGACACATTTTAAGATACCCTGTTCCACTTTTTTTTTTAAGTCGTCATCTAATGTGGCAGCTTTGACGTTTTTTTGGAGGTATCGATTCATGATACCCCAATATCGCACAAACGGGCGAACTTCTGGGCAATTAAGAGGATTCATATCCTTATCCACTACTTCTACCTTATAGGCTTTATATAATTCCTTCGTTGTTTTAGAGTAATGACAGGAAGACAAGTCCGGCCAAAATAAAGTGCTAATTCTGTGTTTTTTTTATGAGTGGTAGTAATATTTTCTGTAAGCACTCGTCATGGTGTACCGTAGCGGTCAAAGTACCTTTAGTGAAGAAGGATTGCGATCGCATACCGCTTTGACAAATCGCTTGCCACAATAATACTTTTTTGCCGAATTTGTCGATTTTGATGGCCTTATCTTATTGAGTAACCTCCGTATCAGCCGGCAACGTGATAAATTGAGGTCCTGGTAAGGCTTTAAACTCCAATTGGCATAGGTTTTGTCATCCATTATAAGCCTTGATTTTTCTTGCTATGCGGTCTTTTTAATTATTTGTTGTTTATAGGTTTCATCTTAGTTTGATTCTTTGTATCATAGCCGAAGAAGCTTTGGCTCTTTTTGCCGATTTCAAATTTCTTTATTATCTTGTTCACGCCCGCGGGACTCAACTGGTACTTTTTAACCAGTTTTCTAATCGCCATACCTTTTATTTTGCACCAATCGTCCAAATATTTTTTACGAAAGTGTTAGTTAATTCTTCCCATTTTGACAGTTTGACAAAAATTGCAATTATTTTTAGTTGCAATTTAAAAAAAAAAAAAAAAGAAAAGAAAAGATGAAAAGGAAGATGAGAAGAAAAGGATGTAGTTCCGTACCTATTTAAAAAACAGTTTATGCCTATTTTAAGTACCTGAGAGTTTTTAGAGATGACTAAAGTTGCCTACTTTCTTTCCGATACGGTCCTTAGTCGCAAGACGTTAAGTTGGAAAAACCATCCTGCTATTAAAATACGAAAAAAAAACATCCTTTCATTGCCCTACTACATCGTCATGCATGGATGTGGATTTTTCAAGTTATCTAATTGTATTTTTTCTTTCAGATGTACCAAAGAAACTACGCAATCGCCAATTCTAGCCCAGAGCGAGTTAGGACTGTAAGAGTACTTGTGAAGCACATGCATTCATTCTCTGCAAATCTATCAGATCCGGCATCTCGGTCCTGCGCGCTTAGGAAATACGCACGACAAATTATGTCCGCACGCGCATACCATTACGTTAAACACCTAGTAACTACCTGGCCCTTAGACGCATCATTTAGACTCGTCATGGAGCTGTGGTTAAGTCTCATTCAGCCTTGGAGATATACTGACAATGTCATCAGTCAAGAAAGGTATGTGATTGGGTACTGGACATAACTGGGATGTTGATTGTTGACTTACGAGGTCAAATCAGCTTTACAATGCCAAATGTCAAAACCATAGCTAGACCTCTATTCCACTTTGTACGAGTATAAGGCTATTAGTTTTGTTGACGTTACGACAGCTCTAATTCACTATACTTAGAGCCGAATAAATAAACTGATCTCGACTTTAATGCTTGTCTCAAGATGTGACATAAATGTGCTTTCTATGGCTTTCTAAAACGTAAGGTAGGATATGGGGAACTTGTAATATTTATTATATATTATAATTATTTATTTATTTAATGGCAACCGGTACCAATATCGAGCAACTATTTCTGCCAATGTCAAGTTTGTATATAACATTTACATATCAAAAAAAAAAAAGGAAACGTTGTACGGCGATCCTCAGTCCTCTATCTATTTATAAGAACCTCTGTAGAACCCATAACCATACAATAAAAATATTTGAAATTGAAGCAAAATGGGCTTAACCAAACTGAAATAAAGCCCCTTGTATAATTCTGATGATTTAAAGAGACAAAGTACATAAAAATACCTTCGTATCTATATTTTCGTGTATCTTGGGCAAGTTTAATTTCTGGTTGGTTAGTGTAAAGTTACAGGTAAAATAAGGTTGAGTAATATTATAAATATTAATGTAATCGCCATCTAGCGAAACTTATATCGACTAGGTACTGGACTTGATCCAATGAGCAAATTAAAACTTTACCTCGTAAGAAAGCATAATATGTCACCGGTAATAATATATTATGCCAAATTTTGCTCAAAATCTGAGACGCATTAAGGTCAATTTATATATACAGATATTGAGCGTGCGACTTTTAAGGGTCGATTTATATCTACAGACATTGAGCGTGCCAGACACGTGCCGTGGCACACAAAGTAATATTCTTCTATACAGTGTCTATTAACGTATTTATACACGTCCATTTATACATTTATCTTTACACGTCCGCGCAGACGCCGACAGACACGGGCCATATAGAATTATATAATCTGTCTGCCACGGTACGTGCCTGACACGCTCAATGACTGTAGATATAATTCGACCTTAATGCCTCTGGTAATCTGGTAACACGTGTCACATGTTTTGTACCCAATGTTGGACGATTGCTGGTCACTGTACTATTGTCGACGGATCACATGTTTCATCTTAGAACTGCCTGACAACTTTTATTATACTAATTTACAGATTTCCGAATGCAAATAATAATCGGGAAGAAGTTGGGTTGAATGCGCTGGATGCCAGTTTCACTCAGTTTATTGCAGAGAACTATCCAGCATACACATGTATCTTTCAACTAGTATTACCTAGATTTGTGATGTTGGATTTGACGTCGTATAAAAATGCAGTCATGTTATTCAGATTAGGAAAGGTAAATAACTGATTTATTCCATTATACCTCCTACAGCCCACCATACAACGAAATTTGTCAGTGGAATATGAATCTATTAGGAATGACGTAAAGTCAATTATCTAATTTGATCATTGATCTTTTTTATTGAGTCATAAAAACAAAAGAAATTACACTACTTTCTTTGCACTAGATCTTTATTTGAATGGCCGATTCCTTAGTACTATTATTAGTACAAGGAACCTCAGGAGGGTATACTAAGCTTACCAAGATTTTTTCTAGTACTAGTCTAATTTATATTGTCAATAGAGCATGGTTTTCGTCCTTCATTTATAACAGTTTTCTGTTTCTGCTAGATGGTTATTCGACACATCTACTTAGTACGATTAGTAAATATAATTCACGAACTATTTACCGTTCTTCACTCATGATAAAAATCTCTTTTTAAAATTTCCTAGCCAATTGGTGAAAACGGGAAGCCGTATAATTGCGTGAAATTTGTGAAAAAAGTAAGGTTTTTTAAACCAAGAAAAAATGTTTTGTTATGTTTTAAACTGTGTAGGTGTCTTGAATCTCGATTATGTTTTCGGGCCCTTGCCAAAATGCATTACGCTAAATAGCGTTTCTATTCATTTCGTTTTTAAACCAATCGCAGCGTGACTATCGTTCACGTCATCCACCAGTGCTGCGATTGGTTTAGAAACGAAACGAATAGAAACGCTATTTAGCGTAATGCATCTTGGCTAGAGCTTATAGTTAGGGAGGTGGCGAGCACACGTGGCAGACGTTATTAATAGCGATAATTATTATACCCTAAGAAACATTAAGGACCTTGTCTGCCACCATGGTGACGCCGCGTTGTAAATTGACAGAGTTTCAAAAATGAAAAAAATATATAGTGTGCTATATTAGCGCACATGTCTGCCACTGGGGCTGATGATCACATTCGTCACGTAAGCACAAAAAATCGAAGAGGCAGAAATCCAGGGCTCTGACTGTTTTAGTATTAAATTTTTCGAGTTATAATTATGATTTTAAAAACTGTATGAAGTGCACACTTGGCAGACTTGGATTGTTCGATTAAAAAGAATGGAACACGGAAAAATAGTCTGCCAGCATGTTTCCTCTGCGTTGTCTGCAGCGCTTCGCAAAAGTAAAAAAAAACAGTTGTGCTATATTATGCGCACATGTCTGCCTCTTATGAAAACCAAGAAAATCGATGAGGCCTGTGATATTCCAAAGGCAGACCATTTGATTATTTTTTTCAACCCGACGCTCACGACAAGTACTTAATTCTACTGAATATTATTGAAAATAATTAATATAATCTATAGGAACGATTTTCAAAATGCGTCAGAAATATTTGGGTTCTGTCTGTTACCTGCGTCCCATGTAAATTTTAAACAGTTATTCAGCTAAAAATTAGTGAGCAATGTATCTGCCTAATGTTTTTTGCCTGCCTATCCAGGGAGTTATAATGAATCGAATGGGCGCAATGAGAACCGCGTGCAAATGATTTAGTAGAGCTTTTTTTTTAAATATTTTTACAACTCCGTCCTCCGTCTGCCTCTTCAATTTTCTTCCTTTCCAAGATGATTGTGACCATGAACCCCAGAGGCATACATGTGCAAATGATTTAGTACCCCCATTTTTTTAAAGCAACTTCAATCTGCTGTAACGCAAAAACGCAGCGACATAGGCCATAGACCTTAATTGACTAGACCAAATCAATTCGTACTGATCTAAACTGCAATCCACCTCGATGTGAAACATGTGCAAAACATATACCGAAATGTTCACCAGCTTCCTAACTATTAAGTGTCTTAATTTCTTTTCTATTTTTTCTTCAAATATAGGAATATAAGACTTGTAAGTCGATAAAAAATCTATCCCTATCTATACTTTTATAAATAGCGATGATTTATGAGGAGATTGATGAGCTTCGTCATAATATTTTTTATTTATTTGTTTTTTTTTTAGGTTTTCTCCCAACCCCAATTAGTTTCCATATTAAAGGGTTTGGAAAAAGCAATAACACTAAATAGTTCTGGCTTTTTCTGTCCCTGCCCTGACTCAAGTTACAATAGTTCTGCGCTTGATCAAAGGTTAGTTAATTATTGTATTTTCATAGCCTATTTTGTATTAGATCTTAAATAAAGGATATCTGGGTTCCTGTATTCGCTAGATTATTAAAAGTACCTGGATGTAATTTTTCTCAAAAATATCAAAATCCTAACCTAACCGGCGCGCATTCGCTGTGATTACTGCATTTTGGTTCAAGTTTAGGTATTATTATCAATAAAACTTACCCTAATATTACTGGTTACACGAGTCCTCATTCATGTTTTTATGAAATAATGTTTAGATAACTAAATAATCAAGATACTGATTAACGGGAACTGTCAGATTTTGGTCTTTAATTAGATTTTCGAGTATACGCTCTTATTTGTACATATAAAACCAGCAGCGCTTTCTCCTCTTCCTCCTCCACGTCTGGTTGCCCTGAAAATCAGCGTCACGGCATTTACATCTATCTGACACTTGCACCAAATAAACTGATTTGATTTGATTTGTATATATATATACAAGAATTTCTCGTTTAGAGATATTAGATAGATTAGCGAACGAGATACCAGTTTAAACCATTTTAAAGTCTCGAATGAGTGTGTTGTATACTACCATTTCCCCCTTCCTTTAACCGCGCCCTGCGTGCTTAACAACTTCGTTGTTTCCCGCTAGCTAAAATGTAAGTGGACAAAAAAATAATAATTGTAGAACAAGGGGAGTTTTTTATGCAACCTCCCTGAATTTTAGTCACCGGGCAGTGTCCCGCATACCTATGTTTTCCGCCGACATGAGTCTTAAGATAGTATAGAATTTTAAATGACGTGGGAAACGAGGGGTTGTGACGACGGTGACGTGATTCAGGTCAGCGGGAGATGAGAAGTAGCCATCGGATGTCCATCGCTATAACACTCGCATTTGTCAGTTTATTTTTTCGTGTGTGTGTGTGTTGTGTACTGTATATAAAAAGTGCTTTACATTTAATTTGGTCTTTCAGTTATTCGTACAATGGTATGGCGTTACAAAAATGGGTTGCAGTAGCCAAGCAGGCTATCTCTGAATTGAATCTATCAACCAATTTCGATTATGATCCTATATGGACTGAGAACAAAAAACATAGTTCACAAGAATTTGTTAAAAAGATAATTGCAGCTAAATTAGCTAGTGAAAAGAACGTGACGGAACTCATTAAGAAAATCAATCAGCAACATCAAGGTTTGTTCCTAACCACCTTACAGATAAAATAGTAGCAGCGACGTTAAAAGGCTAAATAGAACCCCAGTTAGCCAAATGTGCAAGTATCCTAACCATGTTGGACGATGGACGAGTTTTTCAATACGAATATACCAACCACATTTTTCTTTACCGTAATAGGTTACCACAAAAATACTCGGGCAGTGTGCAAACACCCTTTGATTGGCACCCAAAAAACGATACATTGGCTATTATTTTTAAAGGATTGTCCATAATCGTGGGGGTGCCGACAATTCAGTTCGTTTGTAGTGCGCGTGCCGCGGTTTATGCTGGGGACCGTCGAGTGTCCTGGACTCCTGGCCGAAAGGTGTCGTGTTCCGGCTGTTTTGGAGCAACCTACCGGCAGCGACCATGACGCCAATTTTGGTAAAGCAGGACCACGCTGTTTTGTCGTCACGGTGTTAGTTTTAAATGTTATATTGTTATGTATGTTAGTCTGTAAGTTATTTGTAATTATGGGCCTCGTTGCCTGAAATAAAATGTCTTATTATACTCGTAATAGGGTAGTTTACCTTAATGCACTCAAGTAAGAAAGAAAGAAAGAAATAAAAACAATTAATTGCCTAAACAACTTTTCAAATTGTGATCTTAACTAAAGAGTTACACTCTAAATGTTTAGCTGCGGCAAAAGGGTCAGACTCTGCATGAGTTGGCTCGTGCTAATGTAGAAGATACAGCGCTGGTTTTCAGTTTGACCAGTGACCAGTGTGCAACAAGAGAGCAAAGTTGGTTTTTACTGCGAGTGTTGATCTTGAATCCCGAGTAAGCGAAGGGTCCTATAGCGGGCTACAGACTACTACATGTTATCGGGGGCGATCTAGGGTGGAGCGAAACCGGGCAGATTCTACACACGGGCCTGCCGAGCAGTGCGTGTTCCGACAGGGAGCGAAACGCTCGTGCGGAAGCGTGCTTCAAAATGCCTCCAACTCTTTCGAACCACCAACGTGCTGGTTTGGACCGATGCACCTACACACACACGCAGTGCGGGGGGGGCGGTGCCCCAATATAGGAAGCATCGGCTGCATTTTTCCTCCTGCCAGCCAATCCAGGAGGCGATATCGGCCACGATTAAGGATGGCCCTACATACGACACGATTTAGACGCAATCTAGGAGGCATCCCCACCTCTCCACCCTTGATCGCCACCGATAACATGTCGTCTGTAGCTAAGCTTAAGTATATTTACTAACCCTGCACTGTATAATATTAACCCAGTACTGTCCTCGGCATTTTTTTAAAGTAAAATCTTTGTCTCCGTCCCGCAGCAGAATCGAATTTTGCTCACCACTGTCTTAAAACAGCAAGACCTGCCTTTTTGAGGTGCTGAGGTGAAATAGTATATTGTGTCACAAGGGAGCAAAATTACATTTTTACCGAGGGCGTACAGTAAGCTTCATAAGTGCATGGACAGATTGCAAACAAATTCCTATGAGGCAAAACATTACGCCATCTATCTGGTCATACTGTAAGCTGAGTTATCTATGATTTACACTAGTTCAGTAATATTCTACTAGATGGCGTTGAATTACCTTAAATATGAAAAACTTAATTTCCGCTTACCGCAGATTAAGTAAGCACGACACGTTCCTATACTTTATTATTATTTAGTGACAGCCAATGTTCCGAATGTTCCGATTGTTTCGAATCTCCAATCCAATCTTATTACAAATTTCAAATACAAAAACATTCATCACAGATGTAATTGTATCGATTGGGTTCGAACCCGCGAACACGGGGACTGCGAGTGATCCCTTATGCCACTCGACCGTCGAACGTTTAATTATATCTTCGAAATTAAGTATATCTTTGTTTACTTATACGGCTTATTTCCCAACAAATATATCTCGACTTGCGAAGCATAAGGGCCTAAGTGTAATTTCTTAACTTTTCAGGAGAGAAGAAATAAAAATCACAAATATATCGGGGCATATTTATTAAAGTATTAAGGCTAGTGAGCTAGTTTTTTTTTTAATCTTTTAAGGCCATTTGTACCTTTTATATTTTAAACATAGAATATAATTATGACATAAACTAAATTTTAGAAATCGTTTTTTGTACAAAATTACTCACATCCGACTTTATGCCTATCCAGTTATCGAAATGTTTTAAAAAGTTAATACGCTTATTCAGATGCGACTTTATGCCTGCAATTTTCTGCCTGTAACGCAGTTTCAGAATAATCATTATTGGTGTGATCTGTAACAAAAAAATCTACATAAATAGAAGTGACAAAATAATATTATAACTTTAGTTTTATAATAAGTGTATAATTAACACCTAAGCAAGCAAGAGGGACAAGAGGGTTTAATTATTCCTATAAGCTATTTTTCATTTTACCTTTATAATAAAATACAAACCCCCTTGCAAAAAATAATAATTAAATAGTTTAAACGTACATACTATAACTTACTTAATGAAACTTTATGCTACAGCATTAAACTAACATTTTTTATATTAAATTTTTTTTTCATGTTTCGTTATTTTGTAGCATGAAATCTTCTTTAGTTACTTTTACAGGCTTATAGCATATTTAAAGTACTCCAAAAAACCAAAAGTGCCCTTTTTTTGCAAGGAGGTTTATATACCTACTGCTAAATCCTACAAATAGATTTAACGAATTTGCACACTTAGTCCACGATTAGATAACCATTGCATAATAATTATATCCAAAATATACATTAAGGCCATAAAGATATCTAATTAATATTAAAACTTTATTTGTAGTAGCAGTTGTAAATACTAGGCAGATGCAATTTTATTGTACCTACCTATTGGAAAAGTGACGTACCTTCTCCAATGCAATATTCTGAGGCAAAATTGTCTGTTGTTGGAACAGATTGCGAGTATGAAGGTTGCTCGTTGGATCCATCTGATGATGAAAAGATATTTAATAGTATTTAAAATGACTTCAAATTAAATTCAACAAACACACACACACACAAGCGACAAACGATTTGTAAAATACCAAAAAAACGTGTTTTGGTACGTGGACGTACCTTCTCGAATGCGATATTCTGAGGCAAAACTTTCTGTTGTTGGAACCGATTGTGAGTATGAAGGTTGCTCGTGGGATCCATCTGATAATGAATAGATAATTTATTATAATTATTAGAAATCTCTTTAAATTAAATTCAGCATACACACATACACAAGCCACAAACGATTTGTAAATTACCAAAAAAAGCGTTTTTTATGTTTTCCTTTTCACAATAAAAATTTGCAGTCTTTTTATACGTGGATTTTAATACCATAACTACTTACTTACAAAAGGATTCTATTACCTACATGATATGACTATTTTATTTTTAAGTAATTAAAAGTTTTAAATACTCAAATCAAAGATACTCACATGCCTCATTGAGTTCTTTTTCTTTTTTGCGACTGCGAGATTCAATTATTTTGTTGCGTAAACTAGCAAGCCTTTTTCTTCTAGCAAATAGTTCTTCGTAACGTAAATAAATTTTATCCTGCAATAAAATTGAACCATGTACGTACTAACAACATAATAATAATCTACCTTGAAATGAACAAACACATTTCAACTTGTTTTGTAAGTCTTATATTATTTATTTACCTACTTACCTTATTTTGGTTCTCCATTTCCACTAAGTTATCAATTAGGTACACTAACGACCTCAACTATTGTTTCAATATCACACACAATTATTATCACATTGTAACAAACGCACTTTAGACATTATTTTACATTTAAAAAACTATTTTAACAAAAACTAGAAAGAAGGCAGGTGAGTAGGTGAAGATTGTTTACGTTATGACGCCGCCGGCCGGCCGGTACACACGTACGAGTAACACCAATCATAACACTCATAGAAAAGATAGAGGTCGCTAAATTTAAGTATTTTAACGTTCTTATTACCATTGCACAGAGTTTATCATTACTTGAAAGCATTTAAAGTTTTATTTTAAACACAAAGTCACTGTCCGAGAACGCCCGATTGATCGGCGAAAAGGGCCGATGTTGTAGTTCTCAGTACCGCGAAATACAATTTGATCAATAGCATAAAGTGACATCTTACTTACACCCACTAGTTTTTATGGCCATAACAAAATAATTATAGGCATAAAGTCGTTATGTTACTTAAATAATTATGATCACCTTCATTTTTCAAGCATAAGGCCGTATTTAAATATACGACTCGACATTACTAATTTAGTCGCGGGGCATAAGGTTTGAAGAAATGTTAAGTCAATTGTAAAAACATAAAAATTTAAGAGCATAAGTCAGTATCTGGATATAAACTGTAAAACGAAGCAAAAAAAAATATGCATAGTGACGTAAATAAATATCAAGCTTAATGCTTCGTGTGAAATTCAAACAATCGCAAGATAGGCCCTTATGCATTAAAATATCTCCGGAATGGAATGAGATAGCAATACCAGAGTCGGTGTGGTAGACAGAGAACGGAATTTGAACTAGCATGGTGTTAATAACTCATTTTGGTCGGATTTTAACATAGGCCCTTATGCTCCGCGGGTCGAGATATTTATATTAACACTTAGGGTAGTCTGAAGATTAATAAATACCTGTTAGGATTTCACAAAGACTCCTGCTCGTTCTTTCGTTCGCTGCTTCTTTGTTTCCTCTTTGGTAAATATTCACTGTTGTTCGATCATTCGATTATAATGAGTTCTCGTTGTAATATTGACATGGTCAAGAGAGCACAAATAATTGCTTTCTACAATGAAGGCAAAAATGTGTCGGATATTGCTCGAGATACCGGTGTAAACGTAAGTAACTAGTTTTTTTTGTATTGTCATGTTTATTTCTCAAAAGATTTACAAAATCACTTCCTTAGAAAACAATATTGTTATCTTTAGGAGTAGAGGCCAGTTACACTAAACTTTGTTCATTCTTTGGTTATCGATAGGATTATTGTTCAGGATAAAATCTCCCTAATAAACATTTGGTCTTAGAAATAAAAAAGATCGTAAAATTTAACATTAATTATAGCGAGTGATTTTTTAACTGGTTCGATTCCCGGGTGAGACAAGAATAATTTTGAAAAATATTTTTTTTCCTCTTTTTATATTTATACACCCAGCAGAAGCCATAATGATGTGTTTAATAATATGTCTTGTATAATAAAAATGACTAATTTCTAATAAATTACTTACTATTATGTATTCAAATGTTTGATTTTTGCTACAGCGGAAAACGGTTGTTTTATGGGTACGAAGATACCAAGAGGAGGGAACTTTACTCCAACGTCAAAGATCGGGTCGACCACGTCTCATAGACACACCGCAGCGTCAAGCCATGGAACGCGAGTATGAGGAAAATGGTTTCATACCGACGAACCATTACGCCGGCTTATTCGGTACGAGTGCGGGCACTGTTCGTCGTGCTCTTCATGGCGAGGGTTTGCATTATCGGAGGCATGCCGTCAAACCTTTACTTACGGAGAATCATAAAAGAGCACGGTTGGAGTTCGCTACACAGTACTTGAATTTCGACTTGAATGGTGCAATCTTTACCGATGAAAAAACTTTTAAATCAAGCCAACATGGTCGTTTAAGTTTGTGGCGTCGGAATAATACGCGATACGATAGCGGACACGTAGTGCCCAATATGGAATCTGGTCGTATAACAGTGAACATGTGGGGGTGGATGAGTTCAGCCGATCCAGGTGAGCTAGTCAGGATACCTAGTCGAGCGAATAGCGCAAACTATGTGGAAGTGCTGGAACAGACCATGTTGCCTACAGTACGAACCGTATATCCGGAAGAAGAAACGCCGCTGATTACATTCGTGCAGGATAACTGTCCGGTGCATCGTTCGCGTATCGTGCGGGAGTGGTTTGGCCAGCACAACAACATCAGCGTTATTCCTTGGCCTAGCAGATCGCCGGATTTGAATCCCATAGAAAATTTATGGGGGATTATTGTCCAACGCTGGGAAAACCAGAATGAGCGAACTCCAGAAGCGTTGGAGGCTCACTGTTTAAAAATATGGGACAGTATCCGGGGTTCAAATCTGTGCAAGAATCTCGTCGACTCAATGCGCTTCCGCTTGCAAGCTGTCATCGACCAGAACGGAGGTTATACTAGTTACTAAATTGAGTTTAAGGTTTAAATATGTAATTTTTGATAAAACGCAATATGTGTAATAGAATTGAATGTTAGTGAATATGTTTACGTTATTTTAGTTTAAGCGCGCTGCACAGCATGTTTGTATGCCGAGAAGCATAAAGGGACATAATTTCATAACTGTATTAAAGATCTATATGTATAAACCTATGCTGGACAAACAAATAAATGATTTATGATTTGAAAATGGAGACCGGGTTACACCTAATTTAACTCAATATTTAAAACAAAACCTAAACCCATTTTTTTTCTATATCTTTGTGATTATTAATTTTTACCTTATTTTATATACTTAAGGTCAAACCAAATACACTAGCGTACTCTTAGCTATTCGTACTTTCAATAATTGATAACTAAGGTAAGTGATAAAAACTGCAATGTAAAACATACCAGCACCTAAGCGTATAACCTTTATGGCAACCCGGTCTCCAGTTTCACATTATACTTACCACTATATGTTACTTTGGTAAAGCTTCAATCCACTTTCCGATTTCGGAAACGAATACTTAAGCTATTACCTCAATACGGTTGGTGGTTGTTTTATTGTTAAAAACTTACGGTGTTATTAACAAACATGTCGTTGAACATGTGTTTATCAAATGTCAGTTCATAGAAATCTGTCATTTAAGACGTGTCTGAAGTGTCTAACTTTTTTGTAATAAGTGATAGTTAACACCGTTAATATCGTTAACAGAATATTGATTTTGACAATTCGTCTTAACTTTTTTTTCCTTCTTGCATATTGTTGTCAATTAAAAATGTATTAAATGTAAAGTAAGTGAACCACAATTATTTCTATAACCACCAACCATTATTCAATGCGATTACTGGTTTATTGTAAAATAAATAAATATATGTTTATCTTGAAAATCAAGTTTCATCATTTCTGGTTAAAAATAATTATTTTTTAAATAAATAAATCGTTAAATCAAACTAGAATCAATAATTTTATCCCGTAATATTAAATTGTAATAAAAAATACTTTCTTGCCCCAGTCATATTTAAACTCCCGTCCCGTGGAATCATATCGCGATTCAGGCGAGGCGCCGACCTGTTAAGCCAGCAACTCATTCAGACGAACGGTCGAATTATCGATTCAGATAGTAAGAAGTAAATAATTACATTGCTACACCTTTAAACAATAACTAAACTAGGGTCGTTAACAGCGCCATCTAGTTCAATTTTTGAGAACGTGATCTCAACGGCGCACACGATTATCGTCGTTAAGGTGTCCATGCACTTATGGAGCTGACCGTACATTGAGTCCTGAACGAAGCGAAGGATTCAAGTGTTAACGCGCAAGGTAGAAATAATTTTGCTACCGTGTGACACATACTGCTTTTCACATCACCTACAAGGGAAATAAAAGATCAATCTTAATAATGAAAAAATAATAATTATACACCGTGTTTTTTTTGATTTACGATAACTTTAAGGGAACGTTCTTTAGGTCAAACAAAGTTAATTTCCCGAAGACAGACAAATGAAAACGGTTTTAAAGATATTTAATTTTTAAATTTAATCAGTTAATTACGTTAAACTAGTGTAAAAGGCTCTTAATTGATAACAACAATTTTCTTTTAATACGTATGAGTAAAGAGTTTCCAATTGTTAGGTTTGTATACGCGTCAATCTAAAGTTACTTGTACCTGTCAAGTGTTATCTTTACTTGTGTGTGTATGTCACGCCAACATAGACGTATTTGACGCTGATTATTAGTTAACTCTAAAGGCCCTTTTAGAATGACCAAAGATAAAAGATTTCATTATTTTGTTCTATACTGAAAAAAAATATTTTTTTGCAATATTTAAAAATCTAATCTACCAATCAGTTTCTATAGATATACCTAGTAATATGCCGAAGTTATCGTAAATCAAAAAAAACACGGTGTATACACTCATTTAAAGTGCTGAAATTATCAAATATAAGAAGAAATTTTGTGGTATCTATTTTTCAAACCGTACCGACTCTGTGACGGTGAAAGATGTCACTAACATACAATTAATAACCTTAAAACGCCAAACTCACAAAACTGTGTAAATATCAATCATATTGTTTAAAAAATACCCACTGTAAATTAAAATAACAAATATCTATTAAACCAAAAGTGAAATACTGGCAACAAAATGTCCTCAAACAGACTTGAACTTGATCCCTTCTAGCAGGAAAGAAGTCCCCTTTCCGAATAGATGCAGCGAAAAAGTAATTTGTACGCTGTGGCGGCGAACTAGAGCTCGAACTTTGCTCTTGCGATTGCGAGTTGGCAAATCAAGCCATTACCTAGACACATTAGACGGTGGAAATTAATTTTTAAACAAACTTTTTCTGTTACGTTATTTAAGTTAATAATTTAATTTGCATCTCCTTTGGGCAGGATTCTGGGCTGGAATTAAGCATTGGCTAATGTTGGGAGGCAGTATTGAAGATGAACTGGCTCTTGAAGAATGCAAGAAGGTTCCCAATTATCTCAACGCCACAATTCATTTCTTCACCGATATATTTGGGGTAAGAGAAGATTCATTTTTATACTTACTCACTTCAGATGTAGTGGTCATAAGTTGTTGCTCAATGCTCGTTTACTATTTTATTGCAGTTGCATGAAGGTTCGCTGATGCAGCTCGATCCAGTTGTGGAAGACATATCGGAACACTCGTCATTTGCGAACTCCTCACAATTTCCTCTTTCTATTACAAACAAAGTAAGTTTTTTTAAGGTATAAGACATATTATCGTTCTCATAAGAAATATAATTTGACTTCGAATTTAGGAATGTATGAATATAAAAAAAATATACATACATACAACAGCTAAGAATCAAACAAGTACCTATAGGCGAAAAACTTAACGAAACCCCTACGTTTATGTAACTGTATAGTGTCTGTGTACAGACACTGGAGACTATATTTGAATTTGGGCGTAACTTCCCTTAATTCTCTACACTAGGGATGCAACGATACCGATACGATAATCGTATATCGGCGATTATCGTAAACCTTTACGATCATTCGTTATCGTAAATATTACGATACGATATTTTTACGATACATTTATTTAAAAAAATATTTTTTTTTACTGTTTTGGGTGAAACGAAACGCATAACGCGTCAATTTCGTAACGCATCGCATCCAACTGGCATTGACAGTTTTAATCAGGAGTGAGGTTAGGTTATGTTTATTTTCCTTTGCCGATTAATTGACAAACATTGTTGTTTATTCGTGATTTTAAACGTTGATTGGTGTTGCTGACTATTGGCACAATAAAGCTTCAGAGTATCCAAATTTGAAAAGGATAGCATTGAAATATTTATCCCTTAAACCTGCAACGGTGCCATCTGAAAGACTATTCTCCACAGCAGGACTGTTACACAGTGATGAAAGAAACCGACTTAAGGGAAAAAACTTACAAATGTTGTGTTTTCTGAATAAGAATTTGCCAGTAATAAATTACGACTACAATTAAAATTAATTAATAGTCAGTAAATGTAACAAATAGTAACAATTTAAAATATAAGTTAATGATGAAAATTGATAAAATTAATAAATATATTGATTAAAAATGCATAACTTTTTTTTATATCTTACAATCTTACATGCAACAAAGCTTCCAATAAATCCATCAAAATGGTATTAAAGAAGTATCGTAATGCATTCGTATCGTAATTCGTTATCGTATTTGGCCATTACGATGTATTCGTCATTCGTATTGGTATCGTAATATCGTTGCATCCCTACTCTACATCACTACAAATAATTTCGTTACTGTTTTTTTTTATTATAAGTAAAGGGTTGGTGGCATCTGGACCGTCATGCTGACATTGACAGATGTTATTGTAACAGTGACATTTCTTGGTAAATTTGATGGAATCTAATTATGAATCCGAGTGTAGGTCCGCATTTGTTTCAATGACGGGATTTTATTTAATACATGCGAGGCTCCTCGGAAAAAATATGGCACACTCACGTTTTAGTTGAACGAGTGTATTAGTTTCCGTTACGTAAAAAAGCCGCTGGCGAAGTACCTGCACAATCGCGCATTTATCGACGAAATTGGTAGTATGAAGGGGGCGGTACGGGGAAACACTGCACCGCTACGCTTATGCGCGCACTCTATGAGTGTGAGGCGACTGTACTCAAGCGCCAACACATCCCCTTCATTGTCGTTCAGCGGCCTTTTTACGTGACGGGATCTGTAGGCAGGGCTCGGAAACCTGTTTTTTTTTACCAGCTCGTTAAGAACGCTAAACATTTTAAATAGAGCATTTACATTTCCATTCCGCTAGAACAGAATCGATGTTATTTCGGTTCTGATCAAAGAGAAAAATAAAACTGTTCCTGCTCTCAATAACGGTGTGTTTCGCTCGCTAATTTGTTCGCACCGCCCACCACCCCCTTTTCGTTATCTCTTCTTTCCTACCCTATTAACAAGCTCTTTAGTTGCATTTGCACTTGCTCAGCTTGAAGTTAAGCCGGCCTTAATTTTTTGGTCGCTACACCATCCAACTGCAGGAAGAATCAAAAACCATTTTATATTACCCAATATTAAAATCACGACGTTTTTCCGAATATTTACTAATATCTCAATTCCGAATATTCTTTTTTACGAAAAGTATTACTCCGAAAATCCAGAAACCAAATCGGTAATGTAAAATTTGGAATTATGAAACTAACTACTTGAATTGAATTGAAGTGCTTTACTTGAAACGAAAGTTAGGTGCGATGACGAGCACATTACTAAATTGGATCTAATCTCACCTTGATAGGTTAGGTTAGGTTATGTTAGAGTTATTATCTACGCGGAGTAGGAGCTCCGCGAAGCAGGGCTCCGTCGACTTTGTCGGACATTTCTTAGTTTTTGGGCATTAAGCATGTTAAACATTATATACAATATTTTATCAGGCGCTTATTTGAAAAATAAAATCTTAGAGAATTCGGGCTGCTAAAATTTCGGAATCGGAATTATAGATAGCAGGTTGTTTTTTTTTTAATGTATTATTACGGCGGAAATACTACCTAACAAATAGAGTGGGTCCATGTATGATGAAACGTTATTTTTGTACGGTAAAAAAGGTCAAATATACAATGTTTTCTCGGCACTTACATATAATATGTATTATTGTTTTCAGCTTCGGAGTAAATCTAAAAGTATCGATTATATGGGTGACCCGGACCTTATGCCAATTACTACATATGAAAACACCATCTTGATTAGAATGTTTCATCAAATAGCGACCAGACTGAATGAAGTGGTAAGTGAATAATAACTATAATATTAAAAAAAAGAAATTTCTCTTTTCTATGCCATGTCAAATACAAAAGATGTCAACCGCACGCCAAACAAAGCTTTGTTTTTCCCATAAAGAGCTTATGGAATAGTTATTTGTTCACCAAGCAATGAAAGTGATCAATGTAACCTGAGATATTTTTAAAGTTCGATGGTGCAATCGATTTTTTCACCCGAATTAAACACTTCACTTTTGATTTTGACTGAGAAAAGTAATCAAAAATATTCTTTGTTGTTGTCACGAATTCACTTTGTCTTTAAAGTCTAAATCAATTATCACCATTCATCATCATCATGACCATCAGCCGCAAGACGTCCATTGCTGGACAAAGGCTTTCCCCAAGGTTTTCCACAACTATCGGTACTCTGCTGCTGTCATCCAGCGGTTTCCCGCGAACTTTATCAGATCGTCGGTCCACCTAAGGAAGGCCTGCCGAAATTAATTATAATCGTCATAAATATTATGTCATTTCTGTAAATGACTCATTTTATATTAAAAACTATATTGCTTTATAAGATTCTCCCATGGTCTAGTAACGAGTCAAAAACAGCCAAATGTTTGATCAATTCATTTCAAAATAACTTTTCGTAGGGATTAAAATGCCATTTTCATCTCGCTATTGAAATATATTCATCCCTACTTTCGGAACAGGAGATGGCAGACAGGCAAAAATATTTTTATTTTATATTTTAGTATCAACAAGAATTTTCGAGTATTTGGAGCAGAACAGATTTCTGGGGGTATATCGCGCGCGAGGTGCTCCAGAAGCCGCGCGCCATCCGCACCTACATGCGCGACTCGAACAATCGCCAGAGCGTCGTGACGCAGCACCTGCCCGCGCGCCTGTCGCTGCGCCGCCTGGGCTCACACGCGTTCGTGGCGTGGTACATCATAGGCGCCGTCACCATGAGAATATTTTTCGATTGCGGCTGCCTATTTTATACCTTTCTACTTTTTATAATGTGGGCATCATTCGTGCTGACGAAGGCGTCGTGTAAACTACTAAGAATCATGTCATGAGGGTGTAATTGCAAATAAAACAATTCAAGAAAATGTTTTACTGTAGTTTTTTTTAAACTGCTTCTCCTTAAATCTAACAAAATCGAGATTAGTTCATCAACAGTACTTTTTGAGCGTGAGTTTGGGTACGATGTTCATGGAGGCGAGCTCCTGGAAAAGCAGCTTGCAGGCATAGGGCATCTCCACGGTGGAGACGGCGGCCGAGGAGCGGCAAGCGTGACACCAGGCGCGCGACGCTAGGCGCCCGCAGCCGCCGCAGATGTCGGCGCTGAACGCGTCCGAGGCTAGCATCAGCCGCTCCATCAGCAGCATGCTGCAACAAGACGTCTATAATGAGCGCTAGAACGAATACGGAACGGGAAGGCCGATACCCCGGCCTAAGGTCGACAGACGAACGGACGACTTCTTTGTACTAGTATTACGTGGATTACCTGAAAGTCGACATATACCTAAAGTCAAGTTGAGATTTCAATCTCAAGTAAAAATTGAGTCAATACAAAAGCATGATAAAACCGTGAAGGAGTTAACGAGATCCAAGACTTTAGTTAGCCCTGTCAACGATCCAACACTTTAAGTTAAGGAATTGAGAAGCATATGTTTTTTGTACCAGTCAACGAGTCTATCGAAGTACGAAGTACAAAGAAGTCGTCTGTTTGTCTGTCGACCTTAGGCCGGGGTATCAGCCTTCCCGTTTTACGATACATCAATGGAATAGAGCGATTACAAAAGCGACTCGTCATCTAGCATATCGCTGTAAACACACCAACCTTTCAGTCGTACCAACCTAGATGCAACAAATTACATTTCATGTTCAACAAGAATTGACGACTCGCTAGTCGCTGCCCTAGTTGGTAGTAACCCTGCCAACGAAGCGAGCGGTCTTGGGTTCAAATCCCGGTAAGGGCAGATATTTGTGTGATGAGTATTTGTTCCTGAGTCATGGATATTATCTACGTATCGTATATATTACTTTTTTGGGACTAGGTCAATTGGTGCGACTTGTCCCCTGATATTAAAAAAAAAGAAAAGTTAATGCATAAACTTTTAAAACAAAATAGATGGCACTAAATTAGTAAATCAAATCGGTTTTAAAGTTCCATCTTGAGCGCTCCGCTACTCTTGCGAGTTATTCCACATGCGCGCCGAGGTTAGTAGATACGGTTATAAATCGCACACGGGACTGCAGTTACGAGCAGAGCTTGCGTCTACGCGATAAGGTCCCGTAGTCCCCTTATCACAGCATGTCTAGAAATCGCGAAACTTTAAAGAAGATCTGTAAATATTAGGGAGGTTTATGAAAATAGTGGTTTACCTGGCGCCGTAGCCGATGAGACAGTCGCGCTCCATCTCGCCGAGGCGCAGGCCGCCGTCGCGCGAGCGGCCCTCGGTTGGCTGGCGCGTGAGGACGGCGCGCGGGCCGCGCGCGCGCGCGTGCATCTTGTCCTGCACCATGTGCTTCAGCTTCTGGTAGTAAACCTGACGACGACACTTTCTTGTACACATGGCTCACGGGTAAATACTTAACTGCTCTATTGGTGGCACTATGTACTTTTTTTTCTGAGAGACGGTACACCAGGTGCCGGTTATTGCATTTGGATGCCAATGATTCGGAGTTATGCCCTAATGCTAACACAACAATTTCGATCAATTTGATAGTATTGAAGTTATCAAGTTAGTGTTCTTTTTAACCCTTATTAGGTTTTTTATCGACCACATCCGTTTAGTTCAAATTTTAATCTTAAAACCTTAATTTAAAAGTCAGGTGCGATTGAATTTACATAAAAAGTAGGTTAACTTATGTAATTTTAGCAATAGTAAATTTAATCAGTGCGGCCTGCTTAAGGATTAAAACACGTAACCATGGATGTTTCTTAAAAAAATAGTAGGTAAGCAATCCAAATGTACTTATAGGTGGATCCGAAACTATAAGTGCCGTATTAATAAACTGATCTCGACTGTAATGTTCGCCTCAAGATGCGTAAAAAAAATAGTTTTCTATAATAAATATTATTATTTTAGGTTTGTCATGGTTTTACTATGAAAAGTACTGTGTGGGCATAGTTCATGTTCATAATTCATTGCCTTGTTTGTCAAGTTTGTAGGGCCTGCCTATATTAAACGCGCAATGGAAATATAACGATCGATCTTTGTGTCGCTCGGTTTCTTGGCAGGGGTATAATAGCTCTTGCAATTTACGATGGCGAGTGGGCTTTAATTGTGGTAAACACATATCTGTATGTATCCATGTCAAAGTGTGCGTGAGAGCGAAAGTGAGTATGGTAAGTATAAAAAAATAGAGAAAATTCTATCTTCTTGAAGAAAGTAAAAGATTTTGGCGACCATTGCTAGTCCCTACAAACAATATAAAATTAGATAAATCATTGAAAACAAAAAACTATTCATGTTCTTGACGTGATATGCAAACTATTTAGTCATGCATGTAGTAGCGACCTTCTTGGTTGCATCTTCTACGAAATTGATGTCACTCTAGGTATATTGTCGCGAACATGAGATTTGTAATGTCTTCGTATTTTCTCTCTTTAAACTACGTAATATTAATTAAAACCTTTCTGTAGGTTTTGTCTTTATTTCAGAAGGTTTATTAGGGCCGTGTTTATACGTGGATAAAACATCTGTCACTGTCGCACTTATATACTTGTCAGAAAGTGACGAATGTTTTATCCACGTTTTGGGACGCGTTAAACACGGATGGGCCCACAGTTCTAAATGTACAAAATACATTTGAACTAGATTTATGTGAGCAGATGACACAAGCCGACGCGGCATTATAGCGCGTCTATGTAGGCTAAACCGAGTTTACATTTGTTGAGTAATAACATAAATTAATCAGTACATTAAACATAATCACCGAGATAAGTTGTATTTTTTAACATCGCCTAACTTCAGGCTACCACAGTTAAAATAGTTCGGAGTTGATCCGAACATATATGGTCCTTCGAACCAGATGGTGAAGTGTTTTCTGCATTTCTTCATACGGAAGCGGATCGGTTGTCTGGCCTCCCACCAGCAGGAATCACCAAGGAATTGAGAAGTCGCATAAGTCCGAAGGGCAAGTGTGGTTACACGGAACCGATAGCTAACATCTCCAGTTCACTCAATACAGCGTGGTTTTGCCCAAAAAATTTGCAAAGCGTACAGGACGGTCTCTCTGACATCGGCGCTGATCCTGTCGGGAACCCTCCCACTGGATTTGCGCATTCACGAAGCGGCAAGCCTCTACGAGGTCAAAAAGGGCTACAGTGAGGACCACATTCCACCAGGAAGAGAAATTGAGGAAAAAACTGACGCCCTGAAGAGACCGCACCCGTCAAGGGTTGTGTCCATCGACTACGTCTGCTTGGAGGAGTTCAGCCAAGACGTGATCGATAGATACGACCTCGAAGGCCCTCAAATTTACACCGATGGGAGTAAAATTGAGGGCCAGACGGGAGCGGCACTCACATGGTGGGAGAATGGAAGAGAAATCCGCCACTCAACCTTTAAGCTAGCGCCCTATAACACCGTGTTTCAAACCGAACTGTACGCTCTACTCAGGGCAGTGCAGATCGCAGGGAAACACAAGGCGCAGAGAGTCAGCATCCTCAGTGACTCAAGATCCTCACTGCTCCTCAAATCACCGGACACGACACACCCCTTGGTCCAAGAGATCAAAAATGCCACAACCCAAACAAGAGCAACGGGGACCGATCTCAGGTTCTATTGGCTGCGAGCTCACGTTGGAACGCCAGGAAACGAGAGAGCAGACGAACTGGCAAAGCAAGCAGCCCTTAGGAAAAAGACCGCCCCCCAATATGACATGGTGCCGGTGTCCTACGCCAAGAGGTCGATAAGACAAAACACGCTCGAACAGTGGCAGGTTCGCTACGGGGCATCCGGGACAGGTGCGACAACCAAGAAGTTTTTTACAACTGTGAGAGACGCGAACAGCATACTAAAGAAACTCAAACTCACAAACTTCTTGGTTCAAGCGTTTACTGGTCACGGAGGCTTCGCCGCCTATCTCCACCGTTTTAAGATCAAAGATTCACCTTCGTGTGTCTGCGACCCGACCCTTGATGAGGACATCTGGCACATTGTCTGCGAATGCCCGCGTTTTGGCGTGGAAAGGTTCGACCTTGAACAAAAGACCGGAGTCAAGGTTTCTCCAGATAGCTCAAGCTGGAAAGCCCTGCTGGGAACAGAAGCCAACCGCGAAAGCACGAAGGGTTTTATAGAAAAAGTGGTACGCGTAGCGTGTTTAAGGAACAAATAGTTCGGAGCCCGGACTATTGTGTAAAACGCTACGCTGAAATCTGACACCACGAAAACCCTTCGGCCACAGGACCCGGGCAGGATCCCACGCCGAAACAACCCCCCAGGCCCCTCCCTAAACCTTCGTACTCGTACCCCCCCTTCAAACCTCCCCCCTTCGCCGTATCCTGTTCAACATTCTTCTCCCACATAATCTTGTAGGATGATGCAATAAGTATTAACATTATAAAATCTTCCAAACCCTTACCCCCATCTCTAATAACCTCTGTTTTATCTTTCTTTGTATTAACGTAATTACATCTATTTTAACTCAGAGCTAGCTCTAACTTTCAGTGTATAACATACACTTAGGTAAGGTTAGAGTTAGATATATTCCTGACGCACGCACCTCCCGAACACCTAACGGGTGTCGGTAGGACGGGGGATGGGGAATCCTGCAGCCTCCTAAACGGGAGAATGACTTTCTTTCCCGGCCCTTCAGCACTGGCTGGGGTAAGGTTCCGCGCGCGATTCACTGGTCCCCCGTCAAATTGACACCGGCCCTCCCATTAAAAAATGTATAGGCTAAGTTGCAACGGAAGAGGTCACAAAAGAGGGCAGCGCAAGGAGACCCGCGCAAAAATAGTATCTCCAGGCAAAAGAGAAAGCCTCAAAAAGGGTAGCCCCACCCATAAAGATGGTATCAACAGCCACACAAGTGGTCCTAAAAGATCTCCGACCCAACCCTTCCATTGTCGGGCAAAAGAAAGGAAGCCCGTAGTCTGTAAGCATGCATGCGTCAGGATTTCCACTCCGCGACTCACATAGCTATAAGTCTCCCCCCCATCCCAACCCCCATTCCTATCCCCCCTAACCCCGCGGATAAGTAAACGGAGGAACGACTTTCTCCTCCGGCCTTTCAGCACTGGCTGGAGTAGTATCCGCGGGAGTCTAAATTCTAGTTGGTAATAGGGGCATTGGTGTTTTTAGCCGGTGCGAGCCCGGCAGTACCTGGGCCCTCCATTCCCAGGTCTCCGGAAGGGATTTTCACCTCTGCCCCTTTTTCTTAAAAAGCAAACAAAAGCAAGGACTTTTGTCTTTGGCCCCTCAGGCGATTACCAAAAAAAAAAAAAAAACATCTCCAGTTCCATGGTGATTCGGCTCACGCTTGACAAAATAAGTATCATCGCGCGCAGCGCAAACTAACTACATAATCCAAGTAGCCTCGGCCAGGATACTCAAGACCAGAGGGCTGCGGACGGCATTAAAGAAACTGCGGAGATAACTACCGACATTAGTGACATGCTCATACATCCTAACTACGAACATGGAGAAGTTACTGGCCCGACAAGCTATCATCGCAGAAGCAAGAAGGTTGCCGTCAACGTCAAGAAGGATAGTGGCACCAAGAAAACTGTGGAATATGCCAATAAACGGGTTGACATCCTTCGGACCCATTGGCAGGAGTTCGAAACAAACAACAAGATTTTAGCGGGAGAACAAGACAAATCTGACAGTTACTTTGCCATCGGTTTGTACAAGGCCGTTGAAATATGCTTCGAAGCAACTCAAACTGTGTTGGTAAGCATCGCACGTGATCCCAGTAATGCAGCCAAGGGGGAGAAGAGCGAGGCGATCGAGAGTTCTGAGTGGTCTGGATTACTCGACAAGCAACGCACCAACTTATGAGGGTTGTCAAGGGCATACGTTCCAGCACATCAACAGAGAAATGAGAGGTTGAAGACAAGCATCAAATGTTGCAGGCTCGGTGGAAGGTTGTGGATGACACCTACTGGCAAGTCGACAATGCAAACGTTGGCGCTGACGTCGATTATGAACAAGAATTCACGGAACATGAAAAAAAATACGAATCTACAAAGAAAGAACTGAATAAGTCGCTCAACGCGTCTCGTCATAAAAACCAAGCTGTTCCTCAAATTGAATTCCTACCTTTTCAGGAAACTATGCCCAATGGCCTATGTTTCTAGATCTTTACACCGAAGCAATTCATGAAAACACTAATTTAAATAAAGCGCAGAAGATGCAACACCTCAAGGGGAAGCTGAAGGGAAAAGCAAAGCGGCTGCATTTGAACATATCGGCAGATAACTACGATACCCGCTGGGATCTGCTCGTTCGACTCTACAATAACTTACAATTACTTTTTACAAAACAAATACAGCTGTTTATGAGACATTACAGACTATACAGAAACAAGACTATTAAACGTCTCCACGACATTACGATGGAGTCCATAAACGCCATCCACGATTTGGGGATTGACACGACTACATGGGACCCCATTTTAGTACACATAATAACAGAAAAAATGGACCGAGACACGGCCTACATGGAAACACGAAAAAGTCCGAGAGAGCTGCCGTTCATTGACGATTTAATGAACTTCTTGGATAACCGATTTACGTCGTTGGAGCCTGTAGACAGAAAACCTAAATCTGGTCATGGTACGAAACCCTATCTACATCAAGCACAGGTGAAGGAATTCTCGTCGAAGTCATTACCGAAACAAGAAAGGCCGTTTAAGCCGTACTTTCCAAAGGCATACCATGCGGCATTCGGGAAAACGTGTCCCCTTTGCAAAGTTGAACATATTTTGCTTCATTGCTCTACATACCAAAATATTGACGCCCGACGAAAAAATGAAGACGATATCGAAGTTAAACATTTGCACGAATAGCATGTATTGTCATAACGGCAAGAAATGCAGCTCAAACAAAAGATGACGAGTATGCAATGACCCACATCATACATCACTGCACGACGTCGCGAAAGAATAGAGGCCACCTGGTAACATAGTACCTAACAAACCTACGTCTACATGGGCACTTAAGTCACACCACGTTTCCGGAAAGTTCGACGAAGTATTACTGGTTACGGTGGAAATCGAGGTCAAGGCTAGCGACAACAGGTGTATGTTCCAGATGGGTTCCCTTCATCTGGCATAACTTTTTTTGGCATAATTCATCATTTCGCACAATCATCATTTGGCATAAAATCTTTTTTTCTGAAACCGTGTACTTTTCAGGATTATTTAAAATACCATTGCATAGATAGAACCCAATAGGTTAGGTTAAAATCCTCTATTTTTATCTCTCTGTTAAAACTTACACACCGCAAGGTATAAATGTACCAATTTTCAAAACTACACGAATTATTTCCCCTATTTGCCCATATTTGGCTCAATTTGATCAGGCTAACCGCAATGTGCATGTACACGTTCAACCACTAATAAAGCCCACTCACCATCGTAAATTGCAAGAGCTATACTATTATCATTGGTTCACTAATGTTTCACCAAATCATCATTTGACAAACGTATCATTTTACAAAATTTCATTTCACAAAGAGATACTTCCCGCCGTATTATTTTTAAGTTTTTTGTGGTCGATATTGTAACCTAACCTAACTTATTTAATAAGCTCATTTAACCTATGCAATATGTAATGGTTTAAGCACAAACACGTTTTTGCGAAATGAAAGTATTATAGGCTACAGGCGTGAACGGCCGTAACTCACCGGTCCGGAATAAATGTAAGCCTCGAGAAGCTCCCCAGTCAACCCTGAATAGAATATATCTTTGCCGTGATAATTGAATCCATGTTTTTCTAATTCATGACAAACGTCACGAACTTTAGACCCTCCGAAAGCAGTACCTGCAATTATAAATAAATAAAGAATAGTTCTAAAGAAGAAACCGTTAAGATATAACATAAGTATAAAATACCGACCATAATGAAATTTACCCTCCATTAGCCCAGCTTTTCCTGCTAACAATTCTATTGTTTTGCCGACCGTCATTCTCGAGGGGAATCCGTGAGGGTTCATAATCATGTCAGGACAAATTCCTCGATCGTTGAAGGGCATGTCTTCCTGCTGCACAATGAGTCCGGTTACTCCTTTCTGCCCGTGCCTCGAGCTGAACTTATCTCCTATCTCAGGGATGCGAGTCTGCCGAAGCAGTATTTTGATAAGAAAAGCATCTTCGGAATTTGAGGAGACCATCACTTTTTCAATATAAGATTCGACGGGGCCCTTGTAAGTTATAGGGACGTCTTTGTATTCCACTTGCTGGGGCTGGCCCTGGGTGACTGGATTGGTAGTAGCCGGAGGCATTTGTTTATTTATTAATACTTGTCTGTTTTCAACCATTTCCCCTGGCGCCGCGATGCCGTCCGAGTCTAGAACTTCATGTGCTTTTATGACTTTGCCCGTCACCGCTTCCCTCGAAGGTCCCAATATTCTATCCGAGGTTTGATTACTGTACCTCTTCATGGTTGTTTTAGCGCTTTTGTAAACTAGACAGCGACCATAGCCCCTATCGATGGAGGCTTTGTTTAGGATCAAGGCGTCCTCGATGTCGTAGCCGCTATAGCTCATCACGGCCACGGTGGCATTCTGGCCAGCCGGCAGCTTGTCAAAGTTAGTTAATTCAATTGTTCTAGTTTTGACCATAGGGCATTGAGGATAAACTAAATTGTACATAAGAGTGTCTATTCTGTTCTTCTGATTGTAACCAATAGTACCTTAAATAAAGATAACAATGTTAAAAATTTCAACTGCATAGTTTGTTAAGCAACCCTGTTTTACACACTTACCCATGGCTTGTTTTCCCATGGCACACTGGTACGTGTTTCTCGGACTTTGGTTGTGATGTGGGTACGGCACGAGGCCCGCGCAGACACCCAGTATTGTAAAAGGCTCAATTTCCAAATGAGTGGTGACATAAGGATCAATCTCGATTTCTTCTGTAGCGATGTGACTATCATTTTCTTCGTTAACGTCCAGGTATTCAATAAGGCCATCATTCAAAAAATCTTGGAATTTTCTAATGCCTCTGTTAAGCTCATTGATGTGGTGTTGCTGCACTAAGGGGTGGCCCTTCTCTACAATAATGTAGGGGCGGCACAGCCGGCCCCCGTCGCTGCATATGTAAACCGTCCTCTGATTGTGGTTTGGGTAAATAGATACGAATGCCGAGATGAGACCGCGCCTTCGAAACATCCTGAATACCTTGATAAGCTTTTTGTATTGTCTAGAAACTCCCAATATATTACCTAAAAATTTAAACAGAATACTAGTTGACTTTTATCAATTTAGAAAATAAATCTATCGAACTATGCATAAATTCCACAACTCTATAAGACTAAGAAAAGGAGGTACCTATAAGAGATATTAGAGGACAAAAATCCATGAACGTAAACATACGATACTATTTATTTATTTATTCCAAACAGTTAACTCATCACAGTCAAATTAGTTAATTTACATGGAGTTTTTATTAAGGACTTGCAGATACTGAATATTTACCATTTAAAAACACCATGTACACAGCTGGATGATTTATCTCCTCACCACCTAAGAGTCTAACATCCTCAACACCGGCATTGCATGCTAGTCTGGCGATTGGGTGCTCCGTGCTGTCAGTCGTGATGTGCGTCATTAGAGCCAAGTTCTTAACGAGCCCGCAAGCTTCCCCCTCCGGGGTGTCAGATGGACACAGCATTCCCCATTGAGATGGCTGCAATGAGCGCGGTCCAGAAACTTTTCTCGTTTTCTCGAACTGAGAGTTAACCCTAGTCATCATCCCCAAAGCAGATATGTAGCTGAGGCGACTTAGCACTTGAGTCACTCCATGCCTTTCCATTTTGAATCTCTTAATTGTCCAATTGCCCTGATAATTAAAAAAAAATTAACACCTTCCATATGTATTAATTATAATAAACATAAACTAAGTACTTACAGAAGAAATGGCAGTAAATAGTCCATTGGCTATTAAGTCTGGTCTCATGTGTTTCACCACATCAAAAGGAGCAGCTTTAACTTTTGGAATAATTTTGTCAGCAACCGATTTCAATTCCCAATTGAATCTTTTGAATAAATCCTCAAACATGAGTGATAGTAAGGAACCAGCTAGCTCAAGCCTCTTGTTCCCATAGTAATCAGGGTCATCAATGGCTGCTTTATTTGACTGGGCCTCAATGACTCGTTTCACCATGATAGCCAAATAAATTGCTTTAACATAAAAGTTGAAATTTTCAACTGCTACATGAGCCAAAATGGTGGTCGCTAACAAATCACGGGCTTCATCGATTGGTGTACGGCTTTTTGAATTTGCTGTTTGAAACCTGCATCATCATAAACAATGGGATAATTTTAACCTATTCAATTTCAACGTTACGCAAACATATTTATTTTCTTACGCTGTCAACCATGATGAATAAATCCGTCATTGGCGTTAAACCTATGATACGGATATATCCGTCATAGGCATTGAAAAGGTTAAGCTTATACAGTGTCTGCGAAACCCTATACCTTTTCACTTTTAATTTGCTGCCTACATATGCAAGTGCTTGGTTTTGAGTAAATATTTTCAGATTGTGACAATCCACAATGCATGGAGCCATTTTCTTGACTGTGGCATCATCAGTGCCAACAAGTTGCATCATTTCTTGATCACTGCAAATACCCATAGCTTTAAATGCCACTGCAATAGGAATATCCTGCAAAAATAGGGGTCACTTATGTTGTTATACTTACCCATATATGAATACATAAATGGATTACATAGTTTAGTGAAAGGGAGGAAGGAAGGCCCTCTATTACTGTTTAAACATCTACTTTGTTTTGCTATACTTAGTAGTTTTGATGTTATGGTAGCTCTTATTCACCTGACAGCAAAGGCAGCCGAAACAATGTGATTTCGAATTAGGAAGAGCTAAATCAAAGTATAATAGAGACCAAATTTGTTTTTAATTTAACCAGTCTTAAATTAGAAACATTATTTTATAACCAGTGATCGGCACTGACTGTGCATCACGAGGTCATTGACCTCGCAGTCAAAGTCATAGTCAATTATGCTAATATGGATACGCCCCGGGATTCCAGGAAGCGAGTTTTATAAGAAAGTCATGTACCTATCTGATTTTTTGAATTTAGATTAATGTATTAATAAACCGAAGAACATAAGTAAACATATTTACTATAAGAAATTGTTTAAAATTTTCATCATTAAATCAGAAAAACATGGCATTAATTGAATGTGTGAAATATTTTTCTTTCGCGCCAGTTTCAACTTTGCCTTTGGTCAAAAATGCAAACCATAGAAAATCCTAAAGTAACATTGACCTCGACTATGCAGGTATAAATATTAGTCGACTAAAGGGTTTAGTAGCCCTTTAAATGATTTTTTTTTGTGTTTATTAAATATATTAACGTCTATTTATAAATATATAACACTCAATTGAATTATTTTTTTGAACAAGATCGTGTGAATAAAATCATGTCCATAATTAAAATTTCTACTCGGAATCCCGTGATGTTGCACCGTCCGTGCACATAAGGCGACACAAGATTCGGCCAAATAAGGGATATTTCAATCATAAATTAAAAGAAAATATCATTAAAGTCCACCTTTTCAATTAATAGACACATTTGATCGACCATCTGACATGACAAGTGAAATAGTGTAGCATGCCACATATTTGACCTATGCACAACTAATAGACTCAATTCCAAAGGTATTGTCTACCAATCAGCCACCAGACCAAAATGCGACATAAGAATACATTATTGTATGAACATGCATCAAGTATAAGTAAATATCAATCCAGTAAAATTAACTTTTTTACTGCAAATGGGCTCTACTGTCCTGCTCAAAAGGAATGTATTGCATGAATAACCGATGCCCATGTTTAGAATTGAAATGAACAATTTATGATAGATAAGATGAATGGTGGAATGGTCAATAGACTAAACTTACATCGGATAGTGCATTGTGCCTCAGAACATATTTAGAATTTTTCAATATGACAATGGTTCTTGTTTTCTTTTCATGTGTGGAGCTGGTAACTTGACACTGGATGGCACCTTTAAATTCATCCACAATCATTCTATTCCTTGACAACTGTTCCTGAATTAAAATCACTTTTTCTTGTCCTAAGAAAAATAAATAGAAAATTATTCTTCTTTTTTACTTTTTCGTTGTCTGGCACTCCAAACTAAGTGTTGTAATAAAAATAAGATACTCTAATCTTAACTGAAAAAAATAATACATAGGCAATGTAATAAGCATTAGTTAATATACACGGTGTTACACGAGGAAACCGAATAATTTTAACAGCGTATTCCAGACATTATTTGGAGTTAAAATTGTCGTATAATGTTTGCTAGATTCAGCTTGGTTTTTGAGATATTTGCGTTTATGTTTAAAAAAGTCGTAATGAAATCTCCAGTACAAAACACCCTTACAATTGCGACGTTGCGAGCCCGCCACGTCTAAGTTGACTGTAAATTGACTTTCATTCAGAACCGTCATTAGTATGTTTACATGTCAACGTCAGCTTAATATTTTTTCTCCATAAACGTAAAAATATCGATAAATTAATAAAAATAATCCAATATTCAATTGAATGTTATGACAAAAAAAAACAAATATGAAGAAACTTTCACAAATCTTGGAACATTGTAGTTACTGAAGGCAAGCCGGATCAATTTTGGATTAGATTAGAACAGCATATGATCGGGATTCGGGATGAATGGCGTACTCGAGTGCTCACCAGTGGCGGTAACAGGCTGAAGAAATTGTGATAATGATAAAGCCGACGGATTAAAAGTATTCGTGCTATTACCAGTTCGTTGGAGTATCAAGTAGCAAAGTGTAAGAAAGACACCTACAGCAACGCACTGGGTACATACCAGTGGCGTAACTACAGGGTGGCAAGTCGGCAAAATGCCACGGGCCCCCAGCCCGAGAGACCCCTCGGCCCGAGACAGCCTTCCGGCCCGAGAGGCTGCAAGCTCAGGAGTAACATGACGATTCGGTGAATAAATTTGATTTGATTTGATTTGATTTGATTTTTGATTTTACTGAGAGGGCCCCATCCAATGAATTTGCCACGGGCCTCAGGTGGTAAGTACTTAACGGAATCTTAATGGATGTAATATTTTTATGATATGCAGTTTATTTTTATTTGTTTATGAATGAATACTGTCGACAGGAGTAGTACTAGTCTTGTTGCGAGTTAATTTTGTAAACATTTCGTTTTATTATTGTAATTACTAATTAATCTTACTTATGCAATTCATGTTATCCACAAATTATACGAAATAATACACAAAATTCTTTTATTTTATTTATTAAGTAAAAGCATATCATAGATACTTTTATTTGCATCATTTCAACCCGGGGACGTCCTCTGCTGGACGTAGGTCTCCCCCAAAGACTTCCACCTGAACAGTCACACGCCTTCTGCATCTACCGGTGTCCGGCGACTTTCACCAGGTCGTCGGTCCATCTAGTAGGGGGCCGACCGACACCGCGTCTCCCGGTCCGTGGTCTGCACTCGAGAACCTTAACACCCCACCGGCCATCAGTTCTACGAGCAATGTGTCCAGCCCATTGCCACTTCAGCTTGCAGACTCTGAGAACTATGTCGGTGACTTTGGTTCTTCTACGGATTTCTTCATTTCTGATTCTATCCCGTAGAGAAACTCCGAGCAGCTCTCTCCATAGCACGCTGAGTAACTTTGAGCTTATTTAAAAGGCTCACTGTGAGGGACCACGTCTCCGTTCCATAAGTCAATCCTTCAATTTAACATTCATTATTTCTGAAGACACTTTGTAACGTTTCATGCCTAGTTTAACAACTAGATAAGGCTGACAAGATAATAAATACCAGTACAAGATAATAAAAGTTACGTTGTGAAAATCAAAATGTATACAAATCTTATATCAATAACAACAATGTCAATGACGCAATGTAAGTCATTAATGTCATTATGATTGCGGAATGAAGTGGCCAGTAGTTTTCAGTTTGATGTAAGGAGTACCCATGACAGTTCAAAATAACTGTTTCTGGGCTACTTTTTAAAGCCTTTGCTTTAAAAAAATCCATTTAATTTATTTAGTCTCAGTAATATTTTGCTTACTTTTACTGGCTTACTGCTGGTAGGCCATGGCCACTTGTTCATTTCATAATTAATTTTGTACCCAACGCCTTGTCGCAACCATTGGAGAATCCAAGAGCGAATAGTAAATGAACCATGATGATGATGGCCTATTCATAAGGCCCTAGAACTATTTGATTAAATAAACAGCTAGAATTGCCTGGTCCTCGTAGTGTTTGGGGCAAAAATAACCACCAATTTAATCGAATGAGGCAGTTACAATATTTTTAACTTTGCGAAAGTGTAAATCTCTCTGCGATAGTCTGAAGCATGTCTAAATAGGTAAATTATTAGTAAATAGTTCCGATTGCACTTTTACGTAAATCCTGCTTTAAAACAATAATGCCTGACTCCAAGTGTTACTTAACTCTTCTAATGGAAAGAGATAACAATTGCAAACGTAGTAAGAAGTTTCGTTTGCATTTGTACGTAAATCATGCTTTGAAACGATTTATTTGACAAGGAAATTGCTCTATGAGTATGTCTGCCTCTTCTAATGAAAAGAGATAACAATTGCAAACGTAGTAAGAAGTTTCGTTTGCATTTGTACGTAAATCCTGCTTTGAAACGATTTATTTGACAAGGAAATTGCTCTATGAGTATATCTGCCTCTTCTAATGAAAAGAGATAACAATTGCAAACGTAGTAAGAACTTTCGTTTGCATTTGTACGTAAATCCTGCTTTGAAACGATTTGTTTGACAAGGAAATTGCTCTATGAGTATGTCTGCCTCTTCTAATGAAAAGAGATAACAATAAGAAACGTTGCCAGCTTATCCTAAGGTGTTGATTTACTGGTGTAGGAAAAATAATTAATTTATTATGTATGAAAACATAACAAAAATTAAAATCATATTTCGACCTGGGTTCATATAATCTTTTTTGTTTCTTACGGCCTTAGGAACACACTGTTAAAATTATTCGGTTTTCTCGTGTTACACAGTGTAGTTAAGATAAAGACATACCCCTTATAATGAAGTAACCACCTGGATCATGAGGACATTCATTTAGTTGTGCAAGTTCCAAGTCAGACTTATTTGTTAATACACAATTTGATGACCTCAACATAAGGGGCATCCTGAAACATACATAATATACAGTTGTAGCGAAGTTAATTTAAACAAGTTGTAGCAGCCAACGGATAATTGATAATAAAATAAAAAGAATTGAACCTAACTTGTCCCATGACTAATGGGCGGACAACGGATAAAATATGGTGACGAAAGCACAAGATGGAAAAGACTTTTATTAAATTCCGAGTACTATTTATTTGTGGAAATATATATGCAGTTTTTTTTATAAATCAAAATAAAACAACCACAAAAAAACCATTAAAAAAAATTGTAATTCACCAGACAGTTATGCTAAGTTATAAATGTTCAGTAATGTAAAACTATTCTCATGAATCCTATTTGAGATGATTACCTGCCAATCAATTGTTTATTTTTGATGACTCTTTGATTGCCCCGAATGTATTCAATGTCAACAGTGATGGGTGCAGAATAAGTCATGTCCCTGAGCCGACACTCGTGGGGAGTGGTGGGCTTCGTCACATTGAACCCCTCCTCCAGGTCAGGCGTGCCCACATAAGCATTGAGATATTTCACATAGAACAATGGGTCAGAATCACAAAACACTTTTTCATTAGCCTGAACTATTTTCTTGATTTCTACATTGATAAAGTAGTTAAAAGAATCAATGTGTTGCTTCACAAGGCCTTTCACTTGTAAGAAAGATGGAACCAGCTTCCATTTGTCCTAGAACATGCGAAATTTATTTGTTATTATTCAGATATATATTTTTTTTTAACATAAGATTTTTTATAACAAAATATTCAAATATAAAAGTAAAATAACAACACTTATACAAAAAATAAACATGCAAAAACATAACCTACGAGTGCCATTTATTTAATCAGGCGGCAGTTGCGAAAACTTTATATTTTATACAAAAATCTATTTCAATATCTTACTCTTTATCCTGAATTCTTAAAGATACTTTAGTGTAATTAATCCTGGTTAATAGTTATACGTATTCGCAATGTATATTTAAAAATCAAAATAGAGGTAAAAAGGGACTAACCTCCAAAGTTTTAACTGGATCCCTTAGACCTTTATCCCATTCGCTACTTATATCACCCATGTTCTCATATTTTATATTAGCGTAAGTGATTGAGTATAATTATACTTCACATCCATCATTGAGCTAAATAGTGTAAATGGCAAAATTTTATTAAATAATACATATACACGCACCGCAAAGTTCGCAAAATTCGCAAATACTAAATTGACATTACTTAGTTACTGACAGCTGACACTTTATTACTGTATACTGTCTGACTGACCTTCCGACAGTACGACGTATAATAACACAGATTAATAACCAGTATAATAAAGAGTATAAAAATCTTATAATAATGGTATAATACGATGTACAGACCACAGAATAGAAAATTAAAAAAGTAGTTTAGGTACCTGATGCATAATGAGAGGCATTAAAATACGAATGTGGTTTTATGAAACAAGCGTCAGCGAGTATCACAATAGGATTACACGAGTTTTTTAATGCCTAATTATGTACCATTGCATACACTACTTTATCTACACACATATCATATCATGGGTTCAGAACACTCAGAAGCCGACGACTTGATAACAAAAATGGCAGAAAAACAAACTTGTGCTGAATCAGTGTCACGAATAAGGTTTTTTTTATCATAGAAAAACTAATGCAGTCCCTATTCTCATGTCACTCGAGATCAAATGTCGTTTGATCGTCGGTTTGTTTTATTAAAAAACAAAACCGAATTGATGGTTCGTATCAATAACTGTTTTAATATCTATGGATACTAAAATAGAGACCCTCTTCAGTTTTGACTATTCGTTGACAACCGGCTGGCGTATAATATGATTGAGACAAAAATTAAGGATGCCGTCTGCTTTATTTAAATGCCTTTCCGTATAAATGCTTCTCGTGTACTAAATATAGTTGTATTCTTTTTTCGTGTCCCGTCTATCTCGTTTTTACACATTTAAAGCCTTCTATTTCACACACTCTGTGGTCGGTAACTCTATTTTGTTGATTTTGATTTTGTGATTTACGTTGTCTGTGGCTTTAAGTCAAGATTTCTGAAAGGTCAAAGAATTGTGATTCCGGTTGGTATAAAGATTACTATATAAAATATTGTTTACATAATATTACTCATCAAAATATTTAAATCATGAAGCAAATGAAAATGTTTTAATAAGTGTACTGCAATCGGTTGAAAATGGTCTTTGAGACCCTTCCTCGGACTGTTCGCATTCTGCTGCTTGGAGAACCTGGAGTTGGCAAAACTTCGCTTATTCTCTCGTTGGTGACTGAAGAGTTTTCAGATCATGTGCCACCTAAAGCTGAAGAAATTACTATTCCAGCAGATGTCACACCAGAACAGGTGCCGACCAACATTGTGGATATCTGCAGTAAGTATTTGGTTCCTAATAATGTTTTGTTTTGTAATCTTCTCTTCTCTATAATAACGAATAACAATACTAGACAATTAATTTTTTTCAGTGGTTGAACAAACATTAGAACAAGTGGGGGAAGAAATCGAAAAAGCTCATGTAATATGCATAGTCTTTTCTGTTGAAAAACAAGAAACACTAAATAAAATTGCCTCCTATTGGTTGCCATTTGTAAGGGAAAACTGTCCTGATGATCATAGAAAGCCTGTTATTCTGGTTGGAAACAAGATAGACTTGATTGATTATTCTGTTATTGATGTAAGTTAACTTTCTATTACACAATAATATGGGGCACATGGAAGCATGTTTTTGAAAATATTTAATAAACATTGGTAGTGTTTATTAAAGTTTTTATGTGTATTTTTATTTAGAATATCTGGGACATAGCAGAAGAATATCCAGAGGTGGACAGGTGCATAGAATGTTCTGCTAAAACATTGACAAATGTCTCTGAAATGTTCTATAATGCACAAAAAGCTGTTCTGCATCCTATTACACCAATCTTTTGCATTGAAGAACAAGAGGTAAACATATTTTACATACAATTTTAAGAAAAAGATAAAAAACAATTATATTACATTTATATATAGATATGCTGTATGTAATTATGAGATACAAACTAGCATTATTAAGTTTGGGTGGTACATTTGTATCTTATTACCAGTAGGTCTATGGCCTCTACCAATCTTTATACATATAATTCCTATGTACTAGTGTGTGTCACTGAAGTCCTCCTAGATGGCTGGAACCTTATAAATAAAAAAATGTGTTTGAGTGACCCAATAGGTTGTACTGTGATTGGGCAGGACAACATCCATTCAACTACAATTTAAAAAAAATATTTTTACTTCAGTTTCAGTAAACCGAACAAATCTTAATTTAAATTCAGTATGGGGATTAAAAATAAATTTTAGACCAAGTCATTCACCATTTCAATTACTAATTAGTGGCCTGCCAGTGGCTTCGCCCACTGCGAATTTCCCACTTTTCCAGTAGATTTTTTTTCTGTGCTATTTTCTATTTATTTTTATGTAAGAATAAGAATCTTAGAATATACAAAGTATTAGAAAACATTTCACCAAAAGGATGAATGAAATCGGTAAAGCCGTTCTAAAGTTGTAGCATGATCAGCAGAAATAGGAGTTCACTTTTATATATATGTATATAGATTTACAGTTTAATGTGTTATTTTTATTTTTCTCTTCTTCTTCTTCTTCTTCTTCTTTGTCGGTATCACTCTTGACAGAGTGGTCGTGCTCATCACTTCAGGTTTTTCTTTTATTTTTAGCTGACTGAAAAATGCAAAAAAGCCCTATCAAGAATATTTAAGATATGTGATTTAGATGGAGATGGGCTAATGGATGATTATGAAATAACTTTGTTCCAGAAGAAATGTTTTGACACTCCACTGCAATTACAGGTGAACATTGTATTGTACTTAACTTGATAAAACATTTTTATTGTTCTTTCTTATATCCCTTTTATTATTTTATGTCATTACTTAGTAACAAGCATGATTTTTCTCTTACATAGACCCTGTTATATAGGAGATAAGTAAATAATACACAGAAAATATATGCCAATGATGGCAAGGATTTAAGTTCATTTATTTTGAACTGAATTATTAGTAGGTATTTTTTTTTCCTTTTAGGTTTTAGATGAAGTGAAATCTGTAATTGCTCAGAACATTGCAGGAGGAATAGAAAATGAGTGTATTACTATGAAAGGATTTATTTTTTTGCACTGTTTATTCATACAAAGGGGAAGGAATGAGACAACATGGACAGTCCTCCGAAAGTTTGGATATGATGAGTATTTAGAATTGATGCACAGTTACTTATATGCAAAGTAAGATCAGTGTTTAGTTACTTCAATCATATTTATTTGGAAAATACATATTTTGGTATTTGTTATACAAAAAATATTTTTTTGCAGTATCAAAGTGCCTGCTGGCTGTTCTTCAGAACTGTCATATAAAGGTCAACAGTTTTTGACACAACTGTTTGAAAGGTATGACAGGGACAAGGATGGCATGCTTAATCCCACAGAATTAAAAAATGTCTTCTCCAGTTGCCCTCGTATCCCATGGCACAACTTAAGATATACAGTACCTACTAATGAAAAGGTTTGATATTTTTAATTAGCTTTAGAACATATGAACATATTAAAACATCCAACTATTCAATTGATCTGTTTTAATTTGCAGGGTTATCTGACTCTGCAAGGCTGGATGTGTCGATGGACATTAATGGCGTTGTTAGATTTACAAAATACAAGCGCCTACCTTGCCTTCCTAGGTTTTAACTTCCTTGAAAACGAGTCTCAAAAAGCTGCAATACATAGTAAGTGAAGTTCTTTGGCTTTGTCTGTCACAAGCTGAATAGTTAATTTATTTGGGTTGTAATTGGTAATAATTGTTAGTCAAGGCTTGCTAAGTCAAGTGTTTGTGTCCGGAAGGATCAGGGTTCATAATATATATATATATCATGAATTATCATGATATATCAATGGCTTAATATCAAATTTCAAACTTTATCACCACAGAATAAGTTTATTATTCATAATAAATAATATGTGGTACTTACAAATTTAAACTCCTGCTCCATATCGTGTTTTATCAAAATGTCGGATATTTTTATATTAAAAAAAAAAATACATCATATATTGAATATATATCAAATATCAAATAATCAGGTATTTATAAAAAAACAATGGATTATTCCGAATCCTGAGCAGGATTAACAATTAATGAGACCCAATCAATCTAGTTAGTCCACTAACATTTGTTGTTATAATCAGTATTGTACATTAATATAAAAATGCATGATTATTGTACACTGGTATAGAAATCTCATATGTAGGTATCCATGTACCTAAATCTTTCACTATCTCACCTCAAAAATGGGATTTTAATACACACACGCATAATATTATAATATTTTTCATTTAATTTTGTAATTTTCAAGTTTACTTAGTTACCATATTCTTTGGGTACATAGTTATTTGTGAATATACATAATATCAAAGTTGAGTTTTTAAAGCATAATATGTACACTGCAATAGCTCTTAAAACGTCTTTTCAGTTAGACTAGGTTCTGCATAAGTGCGTATGCGAGTGAATGAAAGAGAAGTACAAACCTGACGGCTATTTTAAGAGTTCATGCATCCCTTAACAGTTGTTCGTTTTAAGTTCAATATGATTAGCCTTTTCCGTTTGTGAACCAATTCACAGGACCCAAACATACAGACTAAGCGTAGTTTAGGGTCCATGGTATATTTTTCTATTATTTGATTTTGTGCTTGTTAGTTGTAATAAACTTATTTACTTTCGGTCTTTATTATTAATAATATTTTCTTTATACAAGCGCCGACATGTTACACACAAATCGTTTCTTCTTGACGTAATATCTGTTTCAGTAACCCGTGAGAAGAAGGTGGACATTGCCAAGAAACAGTCCAGTCGCAATGTATATCAGTGCCACGTCATCGGCCCGAGGTCATGCGGAAAAACTTTCATCTGTAGAAGTTTTCTCGGCATAGCTCACAAGGTTAAGATAATATAATATGAATATTAACTTATATCATTTGAAATAGCCAGTAAAGATATGTCTATTTTTAATACTATATAGGGTGTACGGCCGTTTCGGCGAAATATATTTAGTCTTATATCCGACCGATCTCTCCTGTGCGAGGATTGTAAGTAGTTGGTACTTTATAAGCAAACGTATTGACAGGTTTCCTGTCCCGATGCAATGTGCAGCGTTCTTTCGACACGCCCCTATAGTAATAATGACATTAAAAGCTCATAGTCTCTTTACAAGATACGTCATTTCCATTCAAGTATTTTATGACACTTCATGTGTCATAGTGATTGTTAGATAGGTATATGAATTATATCGATAACTTTTAAAGTAAGGTTTTTTTTCTTACTTTATATGGAAGAAGTATGTTGACATACAATAAACATACTGGGACTCATACAAAGATGTTAATGAAAACAATTCTGGAAATAAAATATTGTCTGGACAAGGCTTGTATGAAAGAAATATTATCGTTCTCCATACAACAGGTTATAAAAACTCTTTAGATAGATAGTCAGAAGCCACGCCAAAATATAATTGATTTTTTTAACGACCTCATTTGTTGACTTGAATCCATATTGTCATCTGCATCATTCGTTGTCGGTCTATTAATACAAATAATCTTTGAATTTGTAATAGTAGCTACGTACATGTGAAATTTACGTTTATTATACCGTGTGTGGCCCAAAACCGGGGATAATATTAAAAACAGGGGCTCTATAGATCACCGGTATTTACATTATAATGGTCTTACCTAATTAAAATCAAAACTTAACTTTCAGTTTTTTTCTAACAAACTTAATCGCAAATTCAATGTAATGCAAACACCGCTAAATCTACCGCGTGTTGTCAATGACACCCTGTACTCAGACATACCGCGTACCAAGTGACCAAGCGACGATATCGCGACGGGAAAATACATTACCTACGATTATTAACTTTGTATGCTCTTTTCTCCAAAATTATAGACTTTGTAATATTAGATTCCTGTGATAGTTAATTGAAATGTTCCAAAGAATCCCCATTTAATTTTTTCGCCCCGGTTTTGGGCCACACACTGTATATGTTTAATACAGGATATTTTTTACTTCTTTAGTAAGATTGATTGAATTTTTTTTTTTGTGTCATACCTATTTTTATTAACCATTTCAGATTTAGCTTGCCATAGCCTTGTGTAATTTAATTGGTTATCTAAATGTGGTTCATGAATCAAAATAATATAATTTGCATGATAGATAACATCACTGGCCATGAGGCACATGTGCCTCAAAGTCACGCATGAGGCACATTTGCCTCATGGGACAGGGAACCTGTTAAAATTGAAACCCTATCTATTACTAACTATCGGACATCATTATTTTACTGCAGAAAATAAAGTCGAACAACCAGGAGCGCGGCAGTGGCGACTGCTCGGACAACTGTTGCATCAACACGGTGCAGGTGTATGGGCAGGAGAAGAGCCTGGTGCTGCGCGAGATCCCCATCACGCGCGTGTCAGACCCGCTGCAGCCGCACGAGGTTAACTGTGACGTGGCCTGCCTCGTCTACGACGTGTCCGCCAGTCGCTCCTTCGAGTATATCGCCAGGATATACATTGTGAGTCGACATCGAATTCATTGTAAGCCTAGAGGTGCACTTCTGTGGGTCGCGGCCGACGCGACTATCCCGCCGCGGCCGATGCGAAAGTGTAAAGAGCACCATGAAATTGGAAGGCGCTGCTTCCGAGGTTAGCGGCAGTGGCGTGCGCAGAGATTTTAGACAGGGTAGAAAAAATCTATTTTAATTGCGTTTTTTAAAGGTCCCAAGGTCCAAGGGAATGTTTTAAAAACGCATTATCTTGAATATTTAGTACCCACACACATCTAAGACCACTTTCACAATGGAAATTATCCATATTTTCTTCGCCCCAAGGTAGCCTGAGAGTAATCGAAAATAAATTGACAAATTAATACACTGATCAGCGGACAGATGGCTCTAATCTAAGATTTAAAAATTATTGATTTGTTTTATTGATAATAGACTTTTAATTTTTTCCCTGTTTAGTCAAGAATCTTATCACCGCTGCTCCAATTTAATTAAGATTGTAAAATGGCTCATGGTGATTACGTTTGTTCAGCAGTAGCAGAAAAACAAAAAAAAGTGTGGGCTTCAAATGTACTTTTTTTTACTGTCAATGAATGACTCTTGGCGGCCAGTATTAAGAAGTCTACTAAAAAGGTTTGCAAGATACCAATACCGAGAATTTATTGAACGCCCCTCGTACATTCTGTATTACACTCTGTAGGGTAGACAGTGTCTTTCTGTCCTTATGGAGTGCACGCCACTGGTTAGCGGCTCAGCCGCGCGCCACTCCATCAGTAGTCGGCCGTTAACCACGGTTCCATTCTTACAGTCGGATTAACATCATTCTATTCACACAATCGAGATGCAAAAACGTTCAGATTAAAATGTTAGTAGATAGATACATTCAGCAGCGGTTAGTATGTGCAGCTGTGACCCCCGATGCGGTCAAAACTCTAGATTGCTGACAGGTAAAATCGGTGACGAGTGATTGATGTATATTAAAGAACAAGTGTGCGAAGTTTACGTAATTTACAATATATTTTGCGATTTGTGTGTTTGTGTATCTGAACGTCTTTATTATTTATATTTCTTTTAAAATATTGTTTACTAAACCATATCCGCGAACAAACAATCAAAAAAAAAAACATATGGTCGAATTGAGAAAGTCCTCCTTTATTGAAGTCGGTTAAAAACAGCGACTCATTATATTTTTAACCAAAAGCCGACTTCAGCTTCAGTTCACTGGCCTATAGGTTCTAGGTATAGGTATCGCCACGAGAGTTGAGGTGAATTGTTAGACACACAGCTACATAGAGTACTAATAGCAAAAAAGGTAGTTAATGAACGAATGAGTGAATGTAATTTAAGTGCACGATCGAATTATATATTTTCGAAAAATAGGTAAAACAAACATCAAGAAAATAAAATATACTCAATAAACTAGTCACTCGACATTATATTCATCTGATTCATTCAGATTTATTTCAAGGATATGGTTGTCGGACAAACTATCAATCTTAGGTTCCATTGACCTGTATCTTTCTTCTTGTACTTGGATTTTTCTCAAAATACTGTGAAACGTCTCTTCATTAAGAGCTTCAATTTCTTCTTCTAATTTTCCCATAACGCTAATAATGACGCAGAAATGATGCAGGTATGTAAAAACGACAAATACGTAAATAGTGTTATTAAAATAAAACAATATTTACTATTAATATATTCATCTATCATTTACGTATTCATTCGGTTAAATATTAATTTAAATAAAACTATTTTTAATGGATAATGTTGCGTATTTTATCCGTTATCACGTAGTTATGTAAAATTACATAATATTATCGGTTTTATATATATCACATATAAAAAATAATGATATAAATAAATGAAACTGAATAAATTGAAATATCTTGCATTCGGTACGAAAAAAGAACACTAATTTCAAAACCACACTGTCATTACATGACATGTTGAATGTGTGCGTGGCGTCAACTCTCGTGGCGATACCTATAGTACCATTTTAAAAGAAGTAATTTTCAAAATCAATAGTTTATATGCGAATTTTTTAGAAAATTGTATGCAAGTGACATTTCATCTCGAATGAAACTTCATATCGAATGGCACCAGAATTGGGGTCCTGACGTATTATGATAGTTTGAGTCCACGTAATATATTTAAAAAAAAATGCTATTAAGCACGATAGAGCGTAATGGTAAAAAAGGGCCCGCGGGTATTATTTTGGATTTATGGTCAATTTTTCTAGTATATTAGGACACTATTTACGAGCAAGTGTGGTGAAAAATTAATATAGCGGCAATCAGACGCCATATTGCAATAAAAATAAGTTTCAGTCAAATATGTCATTTATGGGACAAGCTTTTGCTCCCTGTATTTTTCTGCACAGTCTTCATCTACTTGTCAAGCCGATTCTAACGAGCACTAATACGGCAGGTTTATCACGTGTAATTTAGGAGTTTCTATGTCCACCCTGCGTTTCCATCATCAGACCAGCTCGATGGTACTATATTATTGTTTTATCATCAGAACTAAAGGTGTATGCAAATTTTCAACTTCATCGGAAACCGGGAATCGGGTCAAATTTAACTTCCAAGATTTGATCCGTACGTCATACATTTGCAAGTTATGACAAATTATGACAAGTAGGGTATCGTTGAATAGGTATTTAACAATTATCTTTAAGTTTCTTTGATCATTATTTATTTTGAAAGATCTTTTAGGATTTATAGTGATTTAAAGTTGGTTAGGTTAGGTAGTGGGGATTTTTTATATCTTGTTTTTTGTTATTTGTAGAAATACTTCGCGGAGAGCCACATCCCGGTGCTGATTGTGGGCGCGAAGAGCGACGCGGCGCCCGCGCGCCAGGAGTACATCCTGCAGCCTGAGGTGTTCTGCGGCAAGTACCAGCTGCTGCCGCCGCACCTGCTGAGCGCGCGCGACAACCGCCCCGACGTGTTCGTCAAACTCGCCACCATGGCTGCCTTTCCGTAAGTCGCTACAATACTGACCAAACTGACCGCTCGATCAAACTAGTCTTATTTCAGGCAGCGAGACCAAACTGGACTAAACTCTTTGTGTCTTAGGGCAGTGTAAAAAAAATATCTCGCCGGAGATGCCTGTTTGAAGACACGTCAGAATTGGCAGTTTTTTGTGCTCGACGTTTACTTGGCGTATCTTAAGACGGGCGTGTCAGGCAAGATAAGCCCTTAATGTCTAGATGTTAAGCTTGCATTTGTCAAACGAATAAATTAGAAATGCTCTTTTGCTCTTATTGCTTAATTTAATAGATACATATCGGCTGCTCATGTGAAACACAAACCTGAAACACCAGTGGGAACAACTGGAAATATAAAACAAAGGAGTACGTACGAGTACATCCTGTTATACGGCAAGTACTAGCTACCCCCACCGCACCTGTGGGTAATAATAAATTCTCAGTTACTATATTATTTTTTCAGCTGGGTTTTTTTTACCACTACTTACGAGTGGAAATAGGTGGAAATATCCCGATTTGACTATATTATTGCTGGTGTACACTTTTTAGTAACATTGTTTTTGGCCAGGGCAGCCGATATGTAAACATAGCAAACTAACTAAACTAGACTGTATGTGATCGATTTGGCCAGTTTTTCTTATTACTGGGACCTTGTGCTGTTAATTTAATTGTCTTTGTCAGTCAATTTCAAGCTGCTTGGATTTTATTCAGCAAACACAGGTGAGACATTTCTATTTCATTGGATTTACACTTAATGTAAATGTTTTCAGATCCTATTCAGAAAATATAGCAGCCTTGCATAACAAATAAGTAATGTCCTGGTAGTCCGGCGGCGCTGAGTTTTGAGGTTCAAAAATGTTTAAGTTGATTGTTTTTCTTATAGTTTCCGGACCGTTTGCCAAATCTAATGCATAAGTTTGTGCCATATTACGTGGTTTGTTGAGGTAGATATCTTTTTAGGGTTCCATACAAAAAATGAAAAAATGGAACTCTTATAGGATCTCTCGTGCGTCAGTTCGTCCGTCCGTCTGTCACAGCCAATTTGCCCCGAAACTACCGGACCGGTTGAGTTGAAATTTGGTAGACATATGTAAATTCTGGAGTCCTAGTGAAAAGGGGTATAAGTCTAGTATGCGCCGTTCATATAATATCCCCTTTCTTTGTTACGAGTTAGGTTGACTTGTAGCCTTTTCACTAGGACCCCAGAATTGATGAGATGACCCAAACATAGATGTGCAAAGTAAATTTTATGTTTTTTAAATAAAGTTCATTTTAGGGGGACAAATCAGGAAATTTAAAAAAAGTATTGCAAACCTTACTGAGTCATATATCAAATGAAAGGGCTTGTTATGAGGATCTCAAATATATTTCTGTTATTGTTGTAAAATATATAGTTTTTATTTTATTCATGAAAGATGACGAAAACTTAATTTATTATTTTGTCGTTTTTATCCATGATAATCCTTGTGGTTACATACTGGCGCTATATCAGTTTGCACTGGACGACGATGATACAAAATCAGTTTGCACAATACGCAAGTTATCCTAGGTAGGATATATTTTTTAACTTTATTTTGAATTTTGTAATTGATAAATGAAAAACATGCCACAAAACACCAAATTTCTGAAAATTCAATGGCAAGATGTTAAACAAAGCGCAATATTAACTTGGGAGCAAAGAAATCGAGCCACTACTAATTTACATAGAAAGTGGCTCGATTTTTTGCTCCAAGTATATAATAAGTTCTACACACTGTATCCAAATGCAAAAACTAAGCGACTTTAGAGATTTTGTAACTTATGAAGTTATGACCTCAAAATGTACTGCCACAATAGGTCAGATTTTTTTTTATTGACAGGGTTGAACTTAACGAGGACTATAGGGTTTTTCGCTGCTCCTTAAATAATTATATTCTTTATAGTGCCCTCGTCGTAAATATACTTAAGATTATTATTTTTTTAACTTCCTTGTGACCCATTCAACGACTTATTTATTACATTCTGCAAATTATGCATCACTCTTAAGTGTTCTTACAAACCATTGGATTCATTTGATTTTAAATTGTTATGTTAATACTGGCATGACGGTTTGTAAGTTCGAGTCTTTTTCAATTTAATTCAATGTTACAGTAATATATACATATATTTAAGCAAATCAAAAGCCAGGTTGTCTAGAACGTTTGCCGATGTTTACCCATATTATAACACGACATCAAAATAATTCGCGGTGCGTTATGATCACATCATTCATGTGCAATTTGTTTTGTGTGACCTGCAGACACTTGAAGCACTTCGCAAGTTTCGCGGGAGACAGCTCGTCGTGGTGGAAGGCTGGCATCGGCGTCGCTGCAGCCACGGTCATGGGACTAGTGCTCTTAAAAATAATAAACTTCCAGAAGCGATAAAGGGACCCTAAAATCTCGAATTATTTAATTCCGAATTTGAAAAAACCAAATTTCATAATTCCGAATGTTTACAATACCGAAAAGAAGTAAGGCCGAACTATCAATATCTCGAATTTTATATTACCAAGTATTAAAATCACGAAATCTTTTTTCCGAATATTATATTTACGAACGTTGACAATTCCATATTTTCTTTTTTACGTAATGTATAATTCCGAATATTTGAACTCTGAAAATTCACAAACCAGATCAGTAATGTAAATTTCGGAATTATGAAACTAACCACTTGAATTGAATAGAAGTATTTTACCTCAAACAAAACTTAGATTAGATGACGAGCACACTAAATAAGCTCAATCTCACCGTGATAGGTTAGGCACAGTAATAAGAAAACCTATCAGTTATCAGACTCCTTTGCCGTTGAATACGTGCGGCCACTGCGTATACCTACGCACAGAAACTCAGTCAAGGGTCAGGGTTGTCACAACAAAAAATACTTGAATATTTGACATAAGTTTTAATTTGAAATAGCAAAAAAATAATGGGATGCTAGACATATATAAATAAAAAATATTAATGCGTATCGGATATATATTTTCTATTTATCTTGATTTTTGTTTTTTTGAGAGTTCTAATTAAAATAAACAATCGTACCAATATTATTACGTGAGGCATGTCTAAAATTCTAAATACCAAATAATTATAATTACAAATAAACGCTTAAATTTATTTATTTTAAATAAATGATTGAATATCCTAGTCATTTATAATCATTAAAGTAATTTCTCACATTTTATAATAATAATAATAGAAGTCTCAGGATTTTTTACGTTAAGGCTCTCGTTAAAACTAATACTTACGGTAGGTATATCTGCACAACATTACATGGATTACACCTTAATGTTATGCTACTACCAATTCAAATCAAAGGTTAAGCTGTGGAATTTGAGAATAACTCTTCTAACAACAATTTTAAATATAGGTGATGAAGAAATACCCTACCGGCCGTCTCGTGAAAGTCGGTGGAATTTTAATTATTTATGCAATGTGATGAAGATTTCAAGTTCATATCAGAAAAACCTATATAGGTACCATTATGCACGTGCAAGATAGACATCGGCAGGTATTAAATTTTGTTACAAGTAACACGTAAAGTCAGGGTCAATGGAAATGACAAAAGATATAAACAACGCCATTACCATTGTTACACCATACTCGCGTACTTTTGGATTTTACGTGAGGTATATTTAATGACGTACACGCTTTATTGTTACTTTTACATTCTGTTTAAGATAAAATAAATATCAACTATACGTCTTTTTAAATCAGAACTCGTTTGCATAAATATATGTGTCGAACAATACTGATTTGTTTACCTACTTCTTTTGTGACTTTACACCCCTTCTCATTAGAGAGCGCAAACTGAGATTGCGCTCGCCGACTCTGCCGCCCGCTTCCCCGTGTACCCCCCATCGTTGCCCCGCACAAGTACAAGCAGCCGACTGTTAGTAATAAATAAAACGGGTCTGCTTGCGTCAAGGCGGGAAGCGCCTTCCCTACGCGGAACAGGAGTAATTACAAAATTAGTTTTCCGTTTTGTCGGGATTGTGATATTCAGAAAAATATTTTTCCTGATTTTATCAAAAATGTTATTATACGGAATTGAAAAAAAAACGTTTTTGTGATGCTTCGTGAAACTAAAATTATTAATAGTTATGAGTCGAAGATTTTAAATTGGAATTCTGGAATTCGTATTTTTCAAATTCGGAAAAAGAAACGAGATTGTATAGTGTACCCGATAATTTAAACTGCCTCTCCTGTACATACACTTACAAAGTATTCAAAAGTATCAAATCTCGATGATATCGACACTTACATTTCTCACCAAAGACATTTAACATTGCTTACTACAGCTTAATACCTAGTATTTGTTTTTTTTAGATGTAAATAAAGTTTTATTTATTCCAGTTTTATGGTATTCTTTAATAAATACCTAATACTACAAAATAGTAAGGTTATATTTTTCCTGGTGTACTTCTATTTCTAATTTCTATGTTTGTTTTTTCGCAATTGTTAAAAAAACACTTAATGAACCGTTTCTTTGGAAATGTAATCTGTTCTTTTCTGGGTACAAAATTAAATCGCCTTCCAGTATATTTACCCTATTTCTGGATGGTTAGGCCCTCCGGGCCTGCTTGCAAACTTAACATAACCGAAACCTACGTATTTAAATTTTTAGCAAACCACGAATCCCTATGTTACATTACACAGATCGGTATACCGTCTGCTGTTTATGACGATTTTCTTTTAACATCGGTTTGGCCGTTAAATATTAGCATTTCCGAATGGCAGCCCTTTCTCCGCCCAATGGAGACCCAGTCTCCCCGTACCGTGTGTGCTAGAACCTAAACCTAGCGTTAATAGTAAACAGATAAGCGTACTACATGTAAACATAAATAGGCTAGCGAACAAAACATATAAACTGGAAAGTGAACTCCAGCTATGTGACCGAACCGACGTGTTGTGCCTGACGGAACACTGGCTCGAGCTCAACCAGGTACCCTCGGTAAACATCCATAACTATTACCTGCGAGCGCAATACTGCTGACCTTCACGAAAGGGTGGAGGTGCCTGCATATACACCAGCTCGGAAATCCTGACCATGGAGCGAAAGGAAGTTGTTGACCTATCACTTGAAATGCAGTTTGAAGTGTGTGCCATCGAGTGTATCGGCCTTGACCTCATTGTAGTGTGTGTATATAGACCGCCAAGCGGTGACATAATGATATATCTGTCTAAGTTAAGTATGTTATTAAATCTTATAGCCGTCCAAAACTACAATGTGATAATACTAGGTGACGTAAATATAGATTTATTATCAGATTGTAACAACGCAAAACATTTGCTCGATGTTATTAAACCTAACGGATTTACTGCCGCACTCAGAGACGTCACTTAATTTTAATGCTCGTTTAGTGAAGTGTTGTCTTATTCTATTGCTGTAGCAAAGAAAGTGACAGCAGCAACATTAATCAACATTAAATTTAATTGACATCTCTGAGTGCGGCAGTTAGAAACCTTATTAGTGTACCGACTAGATAACTGAAACGTCACAAACATGTATTGATCATGCTTACACTAATATATTTAAGCAAGACATAAGTAGAATATCCTGTTTTGAAATGCACTTATCTGACCATTTATCTATAAATATTATATTCAAAATAAATATCGCGTTTCTCCTGAATGTCATAAACTATGCAGAAAATTTTCAAACTCAAATACTCACGACTTCACTCGAAGTCTTAATTTGTATGACTGGGATTCCATCCTTATGAAAAGTAGTGGTCCCAGTAAAAGGACAGAGCTGGTCTTAAATGTAATTAAGCCTTTCTTGCCCGTGGCTCTACTCCGTGGCACTACTGACCAATGATTTCTATTTCAAAATCAAATTTAATAGAGTCGACGGAGCTCTGCTATCGCAGAGCTCCTATTTCTGGGTAGTTTGGCCCTCCGGGCCTGCTAAAGAACTAACATAACCTAAACCTACCTCCTATTAATGATACTAATATTGACCAGTAGTGCCAAATAGTTGTGCCACGGGGAATACACTTAATTAAGCACTATTTTGATGTACATTTCCCAATTAAGTATCATCCAACCAAAGTAGAACGAGATGTTTGGGTAAACGATCCTATTAAAGATAAACGTATCGAAATTCACAAAATTAAAAATAAACTTTCACTAAACTCTAATGATGCTAAGTCACACTCCGATCTTCTTAAACTTGAATTGTCATACTGGGCATTGCTAAAAAAAGTACGTAGTAACTATACCGGGTGTACAATCCAAATGGGTCAGTATGGTGAAGTCGGAAACTATGAGAGATAGCGAGATCTGTTCTTAGGAACCATGACGTCGATTTTAGATTTAATAATAATTACATTCAAACTTTTTTATTAACTCTCATACATAAGATTATTATTCTAATATATTTATTATTTTTTCTGTAAGTTAAGTTTTTTACAATAAATATTTAAATATAAAAGTAAAATAACAATACTAATACAAAAAATAAACATTATAAAAAACCTAACCTACGAGTGCCGCCGGCAGCGGGGCAGGGCTCAAGCTACCGGTGGTTAGGGCTGCAGAGAGAGGAACCTCCTCACAATGCGTGCCGTGTCGAGGAGTACTGCCTTCTGTATCTGGCCCTTGACCCAGCCATCTAGCGAGAGTCTCTTAAGGTGTTGGTCAAAACTCTTCGCTATAAGACCGTTTGCCGAAACAACTATCGGGACAATGTTCGTTGAGTCAACATCCCACATGGCGGTCACCTCGTGAGCCAAGTCAAGGTACTTGCTGAGCTTGTCCTTCTCAGCCTTCACGAGGTTCTCGTCATGCGGGATGGTGACGTCGACGAGCACTGCCCGACGTTGAGATCGATCTGTCAACACGATATCCGATCACGATACGCGGTGAGGTTAGTTCCTCCCTCTGTAGCCCCGTAGTATGCTCGCATGCAATTTTCGTTGTTCGATGTTGACCATCGCATGCGGCGCACTATACCACCGGTAGCGGGAGCCGTGCGCGGAGCAGGATGCCCCGCAGGCCCCAAGCGTGCCGGCAGCGGTGGTCGCCCGCGTCGCGCAGGTGGTCGCGGCGGCGGAGGCGGCGGCCCACGCTCGTCGCTCGACTCGCTAGTGTCAGGTGCAGTGGCGAACTCGTCACCCGACGACGATGGCGAGGAGCTAGACGAGGCGGGCAAGGGTGGAGGGCGTGCGTTTTCAGTATCCGCTTCTCTTCTGTTCGCTCTAGATCTTGTAATCATGATTGATTGATGTGACGTTTCATGTCAATGTGTGTTTCTATTTTAATTTATGGTATCATATGTACAGTGTATATTAAATTTTTATAAAACATGATGTTTTAATGTATATAATTTACAAATACCACATAAAAAAGACTTAAAACGCAAAAACTAATTAATCAAGAAAAAGAACGTGTGACAGCGTCAGCGGCTTTTTTTTTTTTTTTTTTATTATTATTATTATTTGTATGTCTTTACCAATCACGGGACTATGGGAGTCCCGGACCTTTGGAAGGCGTACATGTAGCCGAAGCCAACACGCAGAGGCCCTTTAGACAAGTTTAATTTAGTAAAGTTATGGGACACCAACCGGCGATTGTCCCTGAGTTCAAACTAAAGAAGTATGCTCCCACGGACAACCACCGGTCAGTGTAAAGACTATTTAAGAAGGATGGGAATACTAATAATAGGTTCTATGAATGAACTGATATGGATTGGTGAACTAGGCTATTGATGAAACTACGGCGCCTGCCTGGCCAATGCTAATTACTTTGGTTTAAATGGCAGGCGGTGACTCGCCAACTCAATGGAATGGACCTCCCGAAATAGCCACATATATATATCAGCAGGGAGGCAACAGTTCCAGAGGGGCTAAGGGTGGCGAGGTGCTTCTGGACTTTAAACGACCATAAGGTGCCCACTCACCACTTATGCAACACATCCACCCTTCGAGCATATAGCTCTTGCGACTCCACTCTGACCGGCCAATAAAGGCAAGCCAGAGGTGAGGGTCTGTTCCTCGTCATTGCACACCGCAATTATTATTATTATTATTCCATTAGTGTTGTGCTTCTTGCGACTTGCAGAATTTATACACATTGATTTTGACCAGGTTCAATTCCCGGTTATGTATGAGAGTTAACAAAAAAGTTTGAATGTGATTATTATTAAATCTAAAATCGACGTCATGGTTCCTAACAACAGATCTCGCTATCTCTCATAGTTTCCGACTTCTCCATACTGACCCATTTGGATTGTACACCCTGTATTAATGACCTAATTTCAAAAAGCAGTGATAACATGTGCCGTAGCATTTGGAGAGTAATCGCAGCAGAAACATGCAGAAATAAAAATAACGGGTGCCGCGCGATCGACATCCTCGTGAGTAAGTCAGCCGGCGACTGCGCAAGCGAGCGCGCTGCCGCGGCCGCTGTGACACTAAACCGGTACTATATCGATGCTAAAGTAAACAATGCTAAACCATGCAACCCCACTGCTATCGAATACTTACACAAATACCTACACCAATACTTGAAAAAAAGACCCCAGCCCCTTATCTTTACTCCATTCACCTTAGGTGAAATGATTGACGCGTGTAACATTAAACGCAAAACTTCAAAAGATATTAATGATATGTCAACTCGTATCATTGATTATTTTCCTCCATTAGCTATATCCCTCCTTCTTTTCTTATTTAATGAATGCGTTAACGCCGGAGTATATACCCTGATTGTTTAAAATTAATAAAGGTGCAGCCTGTCTTTAAGGGTAAAGGCGAGTTACATTTACCTAAATGCTACCGACCGATATCTCTGGTAAGTACCTATAATCTCTAAGGTGTTTGAACAACTACTCAGTAATAGATTGATGAACCACTTTATCAGTAACAAGTTGTTAAACCCGCACCAGTACGCCTATCAGCAGGGCCGGTCAGCGACGGACGCGGCGCGCGCGGTGGTGGCGCGGGTGCTGGGGCACCTGGAGGGCGGGCGGCAGGTCGCTGCCATATTCTGCGACCTGTCCCGCGCCTTCGAGATGGTCGACCACTCGCTCCTACTTGAAAAACTGTCGCATTACGGAATTTCTGGTGGCTTCTACGAAACGATTGCGTCGTTCTTGAAAAACCGGAAACAAAGAACCCATGTCCTTAACGCGAAATCAGATCTCGAGTCTAGGTGACTGCGCGGTGCCTCAAGGATCCGTTGCCGGGAATAACCTATTTTTTGATACTCGTTAACGATATCACGACAGCGTGCCCGGACCATGAATGCGTAATGTTTGCGGACGACACCAGTATTATTGTTCACGACGAGGATTTTGACAAATTAAAATCTAAGCTTTGTTTTGTAATGAGTCAAATCACAAAGTGGTTCGTGGCAAACGGTATGCTGTTAAACGTTGAAAAAACGAATATAATTCCAGCTCAAAAAACTAAACAATAATAGCCGTCTCAATGTACAAACAAATAACATCCCAGTACCACAGGTAGAAACAGCAAAGTACCTAGGCTTTATAATCGACGCTGGACTAACGTGGGCCCCCCACATAAACTCGGCCTGTGATAGGTTGGCTTCCGCGTGTTATGCGCTGTCCCGTATAGCACCGAGCTTGTCAGTAGAAAACCTTAAGGCTTATTACGGATACTTCCATTCAATTATTGCTCAGGGTGTCGATCTCTGGGGTACAGCTGCCGACCGCGATAGATTGTTCAGAATGCAAAAACGCGCCCTGCGTATAATTGATGGGAAACCGGCCGATCACCCAGCGCAATCCCTATTTAAAAAACATAAGATATTGACGTTACCTTGCTTATATATTTTAACAGCCTGTATGTATGTCAGAGAAAATATTAAATCGTACATAACCAACGTATTGACCCGTGACAGTTCTGCCCCAGCCCGAAGACGGCCCCTGCTGGTCGCCCCGCGGCGCCGGCTTGCCAAGTCTCGGCGATCGCTTAGCATCATTGGACCTACTATTTACAACTCAGTACCGACCGAAATTAAAGACTCCAAAACTGATAGTATTTTTAAAAATAAGCTTAAATTGCTTCTGACTGACCGGGCATGTTACAGCATTGATGAGTTTACTCAGAAGGATCATTGACCCAGCAAACTATACATGTAGTAGTGCACAGATGACATACATAACTACCTTATTACTTGACTTATTGTGAGTCAATATAATGTTTAATATTTTAAATTGTAATTAATTGACAACACCTATTTAAATATTTAAATTGATTTGTAAAATGTTATTGTATTTTACCAATAAATTCTGTATTCTGTACAGGAAGTAGATAAATAGCAATGGGACTACGAGAAACAGATCTCCCTCGTAGTCCCATTAATGGGACCACGAAAAAACGGGGGATGGCATCTACCTTTTCTCAATCTGTTCACGGATTCGATGTCGAGACCACACCAGATATGCAGCTCTATCAGAGATACAATAAAAGGATTCATTTTTCAATTTTCTTACGCATTTGGAGAGTAGGCATTTATCTCGAAAAGTATGCCTAGCTTGATTGCTGGCAGATGGATGAACATACGTAGGTATACAGGGGATAGGTCCATCTATAGGGCCATCAGCTACGAAGTCCACTAAAACAAAAACACCTTTGTTTTGTTAAATATTCCGTTTTCAAGATTGACGTAAACGTCAATAACTTAAAAAAAAAAAGTGAAACATTTTACTATATTTTTATCTGCCCTGATACTAGAATCTTACAATTTAATATTTGATGCAAACGATAGCTAAAAGGGTCGTTCTTCTTCTTTACCGACAATTAACCGAGGATTTTGTTTTTTAGATTTTTAACTAGGTATCAATAATAATCTCATTTCTGCGTAGGTACCTCCAAAGGCGATGTGCTACTGTACGGAAGGGTATTGTTTTACTGTTTTTTTCGCGTGTATTTAAAGATACTAGAATTCGTTTGGCTTACGAACGGTTAATTGCGCATTAAGAATCTAAGAGCTTCAATATGTACCCGTATTCACAAACAATACTTCAGGGACCCTTCACTGAGTAAACGCACTGCGTTCAATACAACTTTGTGATTGGTCCTTTTTGACCGACCTTTTATTTTTGAGATTTGAACCACCCTGTGCGTTCGCAAGCACTGTGAGACCTCATAGTGACTTTAGTGAATACGGGTTAATGTCCTATATAAATCTAATTTGTCCTTATTTACGCTATCAAAAAATATATTGAACACATAATTTTTATTTTGGCAATAAAAAAAAGTGACGAAGATAAACTGCGTTGAAGTTTCACGTGACGTCACGCCGTGGCACAATTCCAGTGAATCACCAGCGTATCGAATCACAATACCGATGGATAGCTACCAAATGTTGCATCGCGTCATGCTGACTCGAGAAGAGAAGAGAAGAGGGCTTGAAGCTGTATTTCGAACTTGGCTGTGCCAATTTATGACGTTACCATTACCACCTTGTGACGTCACGAGCCGCCACTCCCGAACTTTAATGGGCGTTATTTCCGTCGGTAAAACTGCAATACCGCGTAAGTTACAAATTCCATGTGTATTATGATCTTATTTCATTTGTTATTTACGCGGTATTGCAGTTTCACCGAGGATTTGTCAATTTTGATTGATTTGAGAAAGCAAAAATTACGTGTTCAATATTTTTTGATAATCCTGCTGACGGACTAATTTGAATTATTTACCCAGGACGCACCCCTCTTATGTCTATGTTAAGGAAATAAGTTCATCCCTTAGAAATTAGCCAATTATAATAAAACCAAATCTGTACAAATAAATCTACGTCAATTTCTCAGAGACATTTATTGGAATACCAGTACAACTCACACTTGACCAAAAATACATTCCTTGATTATTTATTACATAAACTTAATCTATAGGAATAAGGGCTCAACTTGCATTATCAATTGATTGATGTTGATGTTATATTATCGTTATTAAACACAAAAGTTCCGTACAAGCTTCGAGTCATTTTATTAGTCATTACAAGATTGAAATATCTAAAGATTAAGGTAAACCCGTCAGTCATTTACAAGTAAATGCGGAATTTAAAATATTAGCATCGATTTGTTAGTCTATAGCGATTCATTTTAAATGTCACCACTGGCAACTTCCGAGGGTCGGGCAGTCATTGGTCAGCACTGTGCATGTCCAAATATTGTATTCTACTTTTTGAAATGGAAAAAATGTTGTGGCGATCTATGGGGTTCGATTTCTAAATTTAAAATCTATCGTATTATACTGAATCTAACGACACGTCCAACTCATGAAAGATAACATCAAACCAACATTTACTTGTTTTGTTACAAATGTCACAGTTCACCTAAATCTCACCAGTCAGAATAAAGTACTTAAAACTTATATAAACTTATATAATATATCCTAATATGGTCTCTGACGGTCTCTGTTCCTGTAAAAACAAAAATATAGTTTAGGGTACTAATTTATAATCAAACTTGGAGATTACAATTGATTTACCACGTTTTTTAACAAAATAATTAACCAAATTAATTTCGTCAAAAAATTGTCCCGAACAAACAAACATGGTAAAATGGAGGATAAAATTGAAAGGGTTCTGGCCTCGAATGTCCAATTCCTTAAATGTCCAGTCCCCGTGCGTCCAATTCCTTAAATGTCCAGTCCCCGTGCGTCCAATTCCTTGAACGACCAATCCCCGTATGTCTAATTACCTGAACGTCCGATCCCTGTATGTCTAATTACCTGAACGTCCAATCCCCGTATGTCCAATTCCTTGAATGCCTCATCCTCGTACGTCCAATTACCCAAATGTCTAATATCTGATTCCCTGTACGTCCAATCTTTGTATGTCTAATGACCTAATTGACCGTTTCGTCTGTGATGAAACATCAGAACCTGGCTGGACGTATAGTAGAGTAACAAATAGTCCGTGTGCCTACGAAATTCGCCACATATTGTTGGCCTACTATTCAGGTGACACTAAAAACCGTTTATTTACGAAATTGTAGAAAATTAAGAAAAAAATTATTTTTTACGAAAATGAAACATGGCTTTTATCTTTATTTTCTGATTTTTTATAATAAGTAGTTGCATTTTTTAAAGCATTGATATAGAAGAACAGGATACACAATCAGCCCAAAAAAGTGGGGCCCATCCATAGATATCTGAAGAAGTGGCAATTATGGGAGGAGCATTGAATAGTCGTCATATAACTACTTTCGATAAAATCTTGAAATACTGTAATAAGCTTTCCGCTGTTTGAGCCTGTGGGTTGAAATAAAGTCCACAATGGATTGAAAAGTCACATAGCGAATTTTGTAGGCACTTCGACGAAATGTGGGACAATATTATAGCAAAAAAAATATATCGACTTCTTCAAACAACATTTTATTAGGGAAAGAACTACTAATTGAGTACGTAATATTTTTACACAACTTAAATACTCCTTAGTAAGTATAATAGTAAATAGTATTACTACATTTCAGGTATTAGCTTAACATTTTTGGACAACTAAAATATCTACTAATTAGTATTATTGTAAAAAAAAAAAAGCATACTTCTTCATTTCACAAAAATAATACACCTTACTATATATATCAGCATGACTTTGACATAGTTCCCTAGTGGATAATTTTTATTTATTTTTTCTCTTAAATATAAGTCGTAAATATATAATCTTTTTCAAAAACGCTTTAGTTTCTATTTTATCTTTGTGAATGCTTCTCAACAGCTTTAAATACTTTTTGTCAAAAGCTATGTCAATTCGGTTTCTATTTTTTTTGGGCTCGACAATAATTGTTCTCATTACTTTGTTGTCAAAGTGAGTCGCTTCTCTTTTTAGACACTGTAAAAATAAATAAATGTTGGGGGTTTTAGGCAACTTTAAATTGATTCTGTGGTGCCACCCTTCCAAGCTATTGGTTGTTCTGGTTTGAGGTTCATGTGCACAACTAAACATTTCGGGCGTAAATTTTTTTATCCAATGGTCCGTAACGTATTTTAGGAAACGTTTTCCTACGGTTGTTCGGGGAGCACTATCTTTGATTTCAGACCACCCTCTATTAATTTTGTTTGCAGGCAGTAGCGGCAACAAGGCGGTCATCCTCGTGGTATTTCGGCCTTCTATGCTTTTATTAAATTTTAACTTTTTAGATCTTTTCCAAATAGCTTTACTCCAATGAAATTGGCAGCCTGATATATCTGCCTTTGGAAAAATAGTTCGCACTGCGTTTATTTGGGCTCTTTCGTAGTCGCATTTAAATACAGTGATATCTAAGCCAAGTGTTTCTTTTAATAACCGAAAGAAACGGCAGTACGTTTCCTGCTTTTTGTTGGGTAATAACCCATACACTACTGGTAAAATACCTTTGGTCTCCGGGGTGGAATTATAATCCAGATGTAGCACATACATTTGAGCGAATGGCTTCGGTGCAGAATGAAAAGTTCCATCAGCTAGAAATGTACCCTTACAGCCTTTTATGATGTTTTTACATAACGGAGATGTAAATATTAAAATTTTATTTTCGGATCCGTCTTCACATACTAAAAAATTGTCTAGCAAGCTGCCAGATAATTGTACGTCCTCCAATTTATTAAATGTTAGTTTATCAACGCCCAAAAATTTCTTCCTTGCACTGTAACATGAGTTTTTCCTTTCTGTAAATTCCGGTATATACATAGCCAATTTCTGGTTGTCTTCGGTCTTGAGAAACTCGTTAAAATTATTCTCGTAAATAGTTTGTATAGGGCCCAAATCTTCGCACACATCTTTTTTTATCTTGTCAACTACGATATCAATTTTATTCTGAGCTACATCTGGATAGCATGTATGTTCTTTTTGCCTTATAATCATGTTATCTGACGCTAACGTGACCGTGGCACTACAGATTGATCGGTTAGTGCATCTCCATAGCGTAGTGTCACTTTTTTTATTTGTTATGCTTAAATTGTATCTAAATCCATGCCACAATAAAAGTTTCTTACCTTTACGGCTGGTTATGAAATTAACGTCCATTTTAAATTTTAATAATCAGAATGAAAACCATTATTTTTCCATCAGTGTAAGAGATAATTTTGTTGACACTGACAGCACTAAATTAAATGATGAAATTCTAATGCATGTTTATTATTTTCAATGAATGGCCAGTATCACTATTATCTATAGAGTTATACCTACATATATTAATAGGTTTTCCATGTTTTATTTCCGTTCACTGTCAGTAAGATAAAAAGTAAGTTAAATGAGTGGTAAATGTACATTTCCATGAACGCATAAGACCCAGTACCCGTTGTTGTAGCCGTAGATCTATTTCCATGGTGATATGGACATTCAGGGAATAGGACATTCGATAAACAGACATTCGGGAATTAGACATTCGAAGAAAATGGACATTTAGGGAATTGGACCTTAGAGCAAATGGACATTCCGGGAATTGGACCTTAGAGCAAATGGACATTCCGGGAATTGGACCTTAGAGCAAATGGACATTCCGGGAATTGGACCTTCGAGCAAATGGACATTCGGGAAATTAGACATTCGAGGAAAATGGACATTTAAGGAATTGGACATTCGAGGCCAGAACCATTGAAAGAGAGTGATGACAGGAACAAGTTACACAAGTCAATTAGAGTAGGTTTACCGAATAGGGAATATGCATGGATTTTTTAAATCGAATTTCGAAACAACATATGAAAATACGGTAAAAGAGATCACCAAGAAATACGGATGACATTTTAAACTGCTAATTAGACAGCGATTAGACAGAGATCCGATATGCACTGTGACGTCAACAGGCCGGGCCGGCCATTTAAACTCCATGTTAAATTCTGTCTTGCAAAAACAGAAAGGAACAAATCTGTAGTTACCATTATTTTTAAAGTTATTTCAAAAAATAGTTTTCTTAACTTTTTGTTACATGAATCAGCTTTTATTGAAGCTGTAAAAAGAAAACATGAATATTCCCTATTATTATTTGCCACTTTAAAAAACATTGTCACTTGTAACTTTAAAAAACCTATAATTTGATAATTAATAATGATCGAAAACATCCGAGTTCCAAAATGCCTGGATTAACTATTAACGACTCAAATATTATCAAACCGCGATTGATCGATCAATGATATTTTCATACTTTAAGAGTAGATACATGAAGTGTCTTTTCAAAAACGCTTATTTCCACTATGAACTTTTTTTAGGGAAATTTTGAAAACCATAAATCCACAGACAAAATTAATGTTGGTTGAAAGTATTTTTTTTCTGTTGAATCTTTTTCCCTGACCTGCCCAGAGCTTCCCTGACTTTCTAGAATGTGGACACCCTTATAGATAATTTACTGAAATAATTATTTTCATCTGTACGCTCTACCACTGAGTGTTATTTCATGTATTAATTAAAAAACGACAATCATAATAGCGCGGTTTGATCATACAAAGCATCTAATACATATAGGATATAAATAGAACTGTAAATTGCCGATATGTCATATAAGGAGATTGGAAGGCAATAAACAGAGGGGGAGGATATGGCATAGTACACACAGAAAAACTTCGCTCAAAAAAAAGACCATGCCGATCAAGGTGTCAAGTAGGGGTGATTCAACCAATGCAATAATAATATTTACCCTCCATCTCTCATCGCCCCGCCGCCGCTGTTGCGGTCGCCGCCGCCGCTGCTGCCGTAGCCCCGGCGCTCGCCGCCGCGGTCCCCTCCGCGGTCGCTGCCGCCGCGGTCGCCCCCGCGGTCGCCGCGCCCGCCCCAGCCGCCGCCGCCGCCCCCGCGCCCGCCGCGGCCCCCGCGCCCGCCGCCGGCCGACGGGGGCCCGCCTCCGCCACTGCCGCCGCCGCCGCCCGGCTTCTCCTCGTTGCATCTGTTGCAAGCTTTACGCCAGGAGAAGTTGGTGTTGCCGCAGCTGGGGTTGGGGCACCGCCAGTCGCCCTCGCGGTTCCCGGAGGGCGGGCCGCCGCCGCCGCCGCCGCTGCCGCCGCCCCCGCGGCCGCCGGCCCCGCGCCCGCCGCCGCCGCCGCGGCCGCCGCGGAACCCGCCGCCACCACCGCCGCCGCCCCCACCGCCGCCGCCGCCCCCGCCGCCGCCGCCGCCTCTTCCGCCTGCCCATGTGTTTTGTCTTTGAGCGAGGGACACTTTGATAACGGCTCCGTTAAAGTCTTTGTCGTTGAACCACGCGATCGCCGAAGATGCCGCATTAGAATCTTCGTAGGTCACGGTGGCTTCGCCTTTCGGGTCGCCGGTAGCTTTGTCCTTGTACATCCATACTTTGGGCCTCTGGGTCTTTTTATCGATCTAAAATAACAAAACCAAAACTCAAACTCAAACTATTAAAATACCGGTAAATGTAGCATATTTATCCTCATGTTAAGTTAATGTTCATAAAATACATCTGAAAAAATACGAACTGATTTCATCACTTCACTTAAGTTCATTTCTTGCAAAGCTTACTTTTACCAAAATTTCTTGACGACATGACTGTATGCGTTTTTTTTTATAATATGAGGGCTTTATATAATTAAACGGAAATACCTAGTAGAGTCATAAATTCTGTCACTGATATTTATAACAATTTAAAAAATTAATAAAGGTGTTTCATAAACCTGTAGTACACCAATAAAATCCTTACTTCATATAAAATAAAAAGAAGCGTAATTTATTTTATTTATTGCAATTATTTGATTTACGAACTTTAAGCATTACCATTCGGGGCAGGAAAACTTGGGTCAAATCACGCTCGACGACGATACTGATCTTTGCAACTTTTGTAAGAGTTCTCGCATTGAGTCGAAATTTGCGTGATATATTGACCAGACTTTTATCTTTAAATTCTGATACAAATGTATTCAAGCAACTAAACTCCCGCTTATACAACGATCAATCTCAAGTCTCACATCAATTTGCAGCATTGCGAAAACACCATATTTCGTGCTTCATAATCTGGTTTCTGAGTGAGGTTAAACAATAATGCTGCTCTAAACATACCCAGAGATGAGAGGCTTCACAATATTAAATAAAAAAGTTTCTTGGTTAACAAAGACCAACCTTCAAAGCGTTTTCAAAAAGTGAAATTTTCAGAAAACTCGTGCGTATTTTAATCGCTGCCGGCCGTAAATGTAAAAAGATCGTATCGGAAATTGCGGCGACTATGTGGAATCATAATTAGTTCCTAAAAATGTATATTAATTAAGCTTTTAACTTGTATATATTTTGTAATTAAAAAAATAACAGAAGTTAGGTTTGTTTGACTAAACCTTTGTGACAGAACTTATGAACCGACCGAAAAAATGGCATTGTACCTATGCCATTTCTTTTGCAAAGCTTGCAAATGTATATCTTACATTTATACTTCAGTTCACGAAAATTAGTCACAAGTTGTACTAAATACGCTATTCCAAGAGAAGCGGACATTGTTTAACACTATTCATTGAATTTTTATGCAGTTGTTACCTTGATTATGCCAATTGCTCCGAAGTGTTGGCACATTTCGTCTTCTGTGGTACTAGGATCCATGCCTTGAATGAAGATGGTGTCTTCCTGAGTTACCATGTCACCCCCACCCCGATCTCCGCCATAGCTTCCTCCGCCACCTATAAGAAATGAAAGTTTAGTTCATGCTACATCACATATATTTGATACACCATATCAACTACTTTCATTGAAGTTAAGTGACCACTTATAAAACAGCCTGTGAAAATACTCAGTGATTTTTGAAATAAATAACATTTATCTACACACATATCATAAACCCTCCATGATGAGTTCAAAAACCGCAAATTACGACTAGCATAAAGAGGAACTGTTTTGTAAGAACAAATTTCTTATCGGTGAAAATGTTATTATTGCTTAATAATATCACCAAATTCGATTGTATTTATTATTTCAATTTATAACATTCAAATTTTGAACATTTCTGAAATTCCAAATTTTATTTGACCTTAATTCTAATGTCAGCCGAGATGATATTTTATTCGAAATGAATGTCAATTGCATACAATTTTGAATAATCTCGCAATTTACTTGATATCGAACGATATGATAGTAAAGGCAGACTTATTTCGTGAGAAAAGACTTCCGTTTGACTTGTCGCAAAAACTAGTTTGTGTTGTTGTTTATAAATTAACCATCGCATCACTTTTGTTAAAAATTACCGATCAAGATAGTAATAGAGATATTTCGGAGACGCCACCTGACCTGATATTCGCGACAAAGCAACGAATGTTATAAATTACTTGTTAAGTACTAGTAAAGTCAAGGAAATAGTACGAAAAAAGCTACCAATATTTTATGGATATGATGTGTGTAGATAAAGCAGTGTATGTAACTGACCGTACGTCAAGGAAATGGATTTGCGTACCTTGTTCACTCTTGTCATAATGAGAATAAGAGTCAAAAAGGTACGCGAATACATTTCCATGACTGGACATAATTAGGTATTAAAACACTCGTGTGATGTTATACAATACACACTCGTGTTTTAATTTTAATGCCTTTATTATGTAGAGTACAAATACTTTTAAACACCACATACATATAAGACGGGGTTGATTATCACGTTCCCAAATTAATGAAAATCATTTTTAAACATTACCAAAGTTTTAAATTCAGGTTTTTTTAAGTAGAAAATTTCGGAAATACCAAAACTTATATTAAAGAACTATATTTTCCTTTATTCCTGACCTATGTCATACTACCAGTTTTATAAATGGTCATAAAATATGCACCCTCCTTCCAGCTTCCCTCTTGAACTCAATATTAACGTATAAAAAAATAAAAGCGACGCGACGCTAAAATGAAACACTACGATATACCAGAACCACTCTATTTAACCAATGTAACCATCGAAAGTACACAATTCTATAATAGTGTGTTGTATATGTACCCTGTATATTTATTTAATTAAAACCATTTAACAGAAATACAATACGCGACCCAGATTACTCATTATCATTATGCAACAATTTGTATAAGGTACGAAGACACAAGTTTCGACGAAACACCCGTATATATTTATTTGACAACATATTACAAGTACAAGTTGTTTTAACCCTGAAGTTTGCTCCAGTGATGAAGTCTAATCAATGAAGTGTAGTATTGTTAAATAATTATCATCACGCCATACGAAAGTTGTCGTGACCACTTTAACCACCAATATAATTTGTATTTTTTCCTGAAGCAGCACGAATGTCCTCTTCACTATGCATAGCCCAATACATATTATACATATCTTTAAACCACCAATTTACTTTTTTATTTATTTATTCTATCCTTAAACTCTTTAACCGCCGACTATAACCCACAGACGCAAGTAAATTCTAAAAATACTCATTTGATAACACAGTCAAAACCATAGGGCTGCCAAAACAACGTACAGAGTTTTTGGTATCAAATCGGACATAGTTCAGGAGTTATAATCATGATATTGAACTTTACGTATTTTTTACTTTTCAAAATAATATCGTAGAAAATATTTCGTCTGTACTTTAATATTATATACTTACCACGATTATAAGTTGCCTGAAAGTAGGATTCGATAACAATAACTTTTTACTCTGAAACTGAAACCTGACGCTTGTGATACCTCATAGTCACTGAACAAGACTGCTGACAACAAAGCTCAGAAATAAAGATAAAGAGACATTAACTCATTTAAAACCTTCATGCATTCTATATCAGTTGATTCAAGACTTCGGAACCCGCCGTCGTATGTATTATTCAATATACACGAGGAATTGTTCAACAAGGGACTAAAACAAGCCATAATGACACGAGATGTTTAGCCACGCGAGCGTGCGAGCGAGCGAGCGAGCGAGCGAGCGAGCGAGCGAGGGTGACTATAGTTCTAGAGTTATTATGGTTGTTTAGTCCCGCGTTAAACACTCTACTTTTCACTTTGAATGAGAGGAATAATAACGACGTTCTATACAAAATTACAATATTTAACAAATATGTAACTAAGTTTCTGACAAATTCGTTTCGCGATTATTAGTTTTTTGTAAAGTGACACTTTAAATGTTAGCATATTTTGCCAACAGATACAAACTTCAAAACTATTTAGACCGTGCGTAAGAAAATAAAATTATCCTTTATATATTTAAATAGATTAATATTCGCAATCAATAATCGTGTTTCACGAAATTAAATCTTTATTTTTAAATAATTGTGCACAATTTGTCATTTTGAGGTTGTTTCCACAGCCTAAAAATGGTCCATACACATTCACTGAAAATGGCGAAAATTCTCCATTAATTACCACCATGATTGGTTGTTTGTGTTTCCAAAGTAAATTAAAAAATAAATTGTACTTAAGTCCCTAGGGAGTAGTGTTGTTTTAATCCCTAGTGATTAAACACATCACTTTAGTACGCTTAAACAAGGCTATTATGAGTCGTATTAGCCTGAGAAGTGAAAAAGGTTTTATGCAAATTGTTGCACACTTTTGGAATTGTATGTTCCAAAATCAAAATCTGGCACTGGATTAAATTAAAATATAAAAGAAGTCGGTTAAAAAACCTTTTATTTCTTTCAGGGCTAAAGTTATTGTTTTTATTTATACATTAAAAAAACATGTCACCTAATGCCAGATTTCGTGTTATTTACAAATAAAAGTAGTAACAAATATTATGAAGTCTTGGTAAAACTTGCTAAAGTGAAGTAATTACTCTCCTTAAAACAACCTGTGCCCTAAATAACCAAAGATTGTGATTCACAAAGCATGAATTTGTCAACAGCCAAGTAGTGATCATACACACCAGTTTATACGCAATAATCATTTGTAATTTGGCAGCCCTTGTGTAATAACGAATTAATAATATTACAACAGCACCACTCGCTCATCGCGAGGAGCTTTACCTTTATTAAAACCACCCCCCCTGCCGCCGCCACTAAAACAATAAGAACACCGTTTAGTACACTTGGGCTGGCGGGCCGGGGCACTCTGAATGAAGCACGCAGATTGTATCACACCTAGGTCACATTAACCAGTGACTCTTGAAGATCCTTTTCGTTACCAATATGTAAAAACCTTGATACCTTGAAAAGCTTAGAACAACACTTGATGACAATTATAATAATAAATCAATATTAACAATATTAATATAACAGAAGTATTCGAAACATGCACGGCTAATATAAACTATTATAACCTTATTTGAGGCCTGAGGGGATGACTTTGAGAGGATCTCAGGACGCAGTGAGCCTAGTAATATTTTTGCGAATCTGAAAGATTGTGAGGATGTTTGCAAGTTGTTACCTTGATCCGCATAACCGAAGAAACTGACGGAAACATGTAGTTTTTTATACCCGTGAATACCCTCAAATGTCAAATAAAAACCATTTTTTTGTGATAACTTCAGTAAATAATAATTGTTACGTTAGTTATTACACGTGTGATACGAGGACGTTCCAAGGTATAAACACGACCTAATAAAACAGCTCTTCTGTCAATATTCTTCATGGACGAAATCCCGCATTACAAGTATGTTGAGACAACTCCTTATTAATAGCCTAGATAGTGAGTAGTTAGAACTTACAACTACACAATATATACAAAACAATATAACGGTGTACAAGGTGAACTTATCCCCTTAAGGATCTCTTCCAGCTAACCTTTAAGAGAATAGAAAAAAACATTGGTTTTATTGCCGTACTTAGCACATAGAGTCCACAACAGAGTAAAATTGTAAATTAAGTTTAAATCTGATTATGCTGCAACTTTTACTGATTAAGGAAATTATATTTTATATTAAGATACGTCTCTGCGCGCAAAAGCGTTCCTCAAAATGGAAGGTAAATTGCCTTACTAACGTTCAGTTGCCCCGCGGTCGGTGAAACGCATGCGTCAAAGACAATAACATTTTATTACCGAAAAGAAACAATTATATTTTATAAAAATGCCGCCTTTTGTTTTTTGAGGCTGCCGAAATACTGTAACTGTAAAAGGCAGAAAGGATGTGTCATTCCATTGGTAAGTACCGTAAATATTTTTTACATTTTGTTTACATCTCCTTTATTTTGCACCGGCGTCACTGTTACCTGTGAAACATCAGATACACAATCTGATATCGCATGAGTGCGATAAAGATGGGTAGCTAAATGGCACTTGGTGGGAATGGCGAGCACCGGTATGCAGACACGCCGCGTCATTCGGGTACGCAATTTGAAACAACCATTTATCTCTTTCCAACAATAGCGTTCGCTACGGATTGCCGTCTTTGTTTGTAGAAATATGGTGTCAGTAATTGGCGACGGGTTTTGAATGCGTTTAGTATGAGCATAACGTATCTAAATATAAAATGTCATTGTTGAGAATGATTTTATAAAGCTCTTCAATTTTTTGTTGATTGATTACCTTACAGACTATGCACATACCTAAACCTACTGAATGTAGACGCGTGTAGTAGTGCGCAAACTCTTGTTTCTATAGATAACAGAGTTTGATAAGGGTTTTTTTTAAATAGTTATTATTTATTATATAGTTGCCATCAATAGAACTTGTTAACCATATAAACAAACCTTTTAGGCAACATTTACTCGTATTTTTTTTACACTATCTCTCCCTCCAGTACTACTAAATGCATATGCTATTTCACCACTTGTTATTCTGATCCTCATTGATAATATCACTTAAAATTCGATATTTCAGTAAAAGTTTGAATTTATTTTGCAGTTAAGGTTATTCCCACAAATAGCAATGACATATTTGTTTCTTTTCAAGTCTGCAATTGTCTATTATGATGGCTGTGGCTGAGCTGACTAGTGCTGGCCAAAATTAAGACTATAACGAGAAGTAGTGTTAAAACGATTTAAATTTCGGTGGTTTAGAAAAAAACAACATGAAAAGCTTAGACGGCATTGTTGACACACTATTGGTAACTCGTCTTCCTCAATCGATCCTAGTGATTCTGATGAAAAAATAAATTTTAAGCAATTTTTAATCCAAGGGCCGGTTTTATAAAGGCCCGTTAGTAAATATGTCAGATAAAATTTTAGTAACTTCATACAAATTTAGACATTCCTGACGGAAATGTTACCTAACGGATAAATTATAAAACCCCGCCTTTAGTCAACTCTCCCCATCACTATTAAACTCATCAAACCGTAGACAATATCAATATGGCGCTTTATTTCAATCGTTCGCAAGTTATATTGATAGCGACTGTAGGAACGAATACTTCTTTAAAGCAAACCAGGTTTTTAATTCGAAATTAAAAATCAGTCCAGTGCACATAAGACACTCCTTTACGATGTCTACCGTGATTTGATCTCAGAATAAAATCTTTTTTCATGGCCAGGTTAGCTAAAGAAATGTTTGTTTCTTGTAGAAAATAGAATATTAACCTGGTATATAACTACAAAAAAACTCAGGTAAACCAGTGGCCCGTTTCACGAAGCTACAAGTTACAAATTATAAGCAAAAGGAGTTAGAAAGAGACTTCCGCTTGTGATTTGTAACTTGTAGCTTTGTGAAATGGGCCTCAGGTTAACTACTAAGAATTTAAACCTTAATAGATAATTTGTTGGCCTGTTATTTCATCCCTACCCATAAAAGATCACAAGGAAACTTATAAGTACGTAAAAAGTCGCAGGCATCCTCTTGTATAAAGTCAAGTAAAATATCAAAACTATAGTATTGTGATATTACTCCTGTAAAAAAACTCAATACATACAACATAAATATGCTGCGAAGATGAAGACCAAAGTTTAGAAAAATGTAAACTTTTTAAAATATCTTCAAAATGTTCATAACGCGAGCACTGTTGTCAGCGCCATACGTCGTCTATTCACTGTACCTACCTATATCTTTAAACTTGAGGGTTTTGAGTAATTTATTCCTAGACCAAAAAAACGTATCGAACTTAAAGGTACGTGGGGCATACTAAAAGTTTCTGGAGCTGGCCACTTAAAATAAATAAATTAAAAAACAATAACAGAATTTGAAAATGGAACTCTCTAGGAACATATTACTTACTATTCAATTCACAATACTGTCATTCAACTGGGAATGAAATACCTACCGTAAAAAATAACATAACATAAAACCCATAGTTTATTTTCATTACAGTAAACAAGTTACATGAATACCTTAGGCTCGTATTTTATGAAATGCGCAGGCACATGATAACACAAAAATATAACAAACACTATCTCAAGTTATTTAAACTTGGATTTATACAGCATCCCTACTGACGGACCCTGGGATAAGTTACGAACTGAGATTCCTTGAAGATAATGTTATGTTGAGTGACGAATACTAATATTTCACCTTGACCTAATAATTTTATTCTTATTCTTTAAGACACATGGCTATTGGCTATGGATTAGCAGCCTTATCTATAACCTTTAACTATATTATCTTTGGTTACCAGATGTAACTATTGTTTGATTTTTAATTTGTGGCCGCAGTAAAAGAATATAAGAAGTCAATCCTTCAAAGCAGATATCAATGGCTTATTTGGCATCATCACTTAAGACACTGGTTTCATATTCTTAATTTCGTCTGTCTTAATGTCTTCAGTAATGATGCCAAATTAAATTTATTGTGTATTTAAATAATAGGAGTTTATAGTACTACACCATGTTGAGATAACCAATCTAGGGTTCGAGGACATAATTTGTACTCGAATGACAGGTGAAATTCTTATCTTCCTTTTACTGAGGACTTCACACTACATAATTAATAACCCTACTTTCAGCTTTCAAAATAATGTGCTTTGTCTAGTGGTTCAACTATACAGACATACAGTCGACTACAAAGATATGTATCCATTTTTTCACCTAATAGCTTTGCAATAAGGTCCAAAAATAGATACATGTGGTTGTATTCAACTCTACAAAAAAATATGACACTGAATGTAGCCAAAATGTGTACCTGAGAAGCATAGTACTACAAGATACTCTTACTAATATTATAAATGTGAAAGTGTTTTTTCCGCGTTCATGGTCCTCAACAGTTTGATGTGAAATTAGATGCAGAAGTAGTTTATAGCTGCACGGGTAGCGTAAGTTGCATTTTCTCGCTTGTCGCTCAATGCGTCTCTATCGTTACAGACTAGATAGAAGGGGAGATCCGAGCGACAAACAAGTCGACATGTGCTAGCCGTAATGTTAGACAAATAGCGATAATCAACTTCTACAAGGACATAGCCTAAGCTTCAGGGAAAAACATCAAATCGTTACTGCAATACCACGTAACTAACAACTTAAAAGTTCTTATCCAATTTTCTCTCAGACCACTCTGATCCACGTCCTTCAGACCATGTTTACTATTTTGTCCTCCCATCTTTTAAATTGTCTACCTCTATTTTGCTTACAGCGTCTAGGGTATTTTGTCTATTCTTCTCTTCTTAAGTATGCTTATTTCTGTGGCTATTTGACTTATTTTCAATTTTATACACTGCCCTGTTTAAGTGCCCAAGTCTGGCAGCCGTATGTAAATATTGGCCAAATGCAAGTGTTGAACAACTTTTCTTTATATTGATATGAAATTGGGTTTTTTTCATTATCACTGTCATAGACCAATATCTTTTCCATGCATTTTAGATTTTTCTGTCCATTCAAATCAAAGAAAATGGCAAATATTTTTATGTATTTAGTATATTATTATTTTTTGTTAAAGTGGTTGCGCTTAAATTTTGTTGCAAATGAATACTATTTATTTGTATCTCCATAAATAATAACAGTTACAAATCTCATGGTGTATTGAGAAATTGAATTTAAAATTCCCTGTCAATAGCACCTGATGTAAATCAATAGCAAAAAATGTCCAGTCCCAATGGTTAGGGGAACACAGTGCTTAGTCATAAAACCATGTAAACACACCTAGGGGACACACAGTTTCTTTTCGAGAATGTCAATATTTGAAGTTGCTGTCTTTGTCTTGCACTGTCATATGTACATAAAACTATTATAGGTATATTTATTCCATTATTTGCTATTGTTAGTCTGAGTTTTGACAAGTTATCCTACTCAACTAGGCAATATACATATATATTTTTATATTACATTCATTTATAATTACAGTAGAACCCGCTTAAGACGATTCTGAGGGGACCTAGCAAAAAAAGTGTCTTAAACGGGAAATCGTATTAAACGTGAAAATTAAACTAGTATTATTTCATGTACACACATTTACATGTAATTTGTTTATTTTAAATGGAAGATACAAAAAAATTAAGTGTAAGTACCCACCAATTAGCCGATCGCTTAGTCGCAACACACAAACTTACCTGGAGGTGTCGCTAGAATCGCGTCCCCTTGCGTAATATTAGTACGATATGCTTAGTTGCAACTCATTTTGACCCGCGTACATAACTTGGCATTATGGTTTAGAAGACGTATTAAGCGGGACGCGAGTCGTATTAACCGTGAAAAAATGTATGAAAACAGGCCTTAAGTTGCAGGGACCGGCAGAAAATGGCGTATTATGCGGGAAATCGTATTAAACGTGATCGTATTAAGCGGGTTCTACTGTATAAGTATTATCTTTGCCATAAGCAATATTTTGAAACAGGATGACTGCTTGAATTTCTAGCCACATTTCTTGTCAGCAGTGGTCTCCTATTGGGAAGTGCTGGTAGATTTTTAACATGTAAATCACACAAGCATTGATATACCTATCTTTATCTAAGAAAAGAAAAGAAAACAGAAAAAAATATGATTTCTCATGACAAACAAATTGTTTTATGCCACTGTGACACAGTTGTATGGTGAGTTGGGGTTCCATTGGGTTTATAGTACATGTCAGGTTTCGATAGGTTAAGTATTTACATATATGTGTATTTTTTTACCTAATTATTCCATCTATGTGTGGTTTGATTACTGGGAATGGACAGTTAGGTCATACCTGTTTCAATTATTGGACTGATTTCCGTGTGGTAATGTGAATGTTAAAACACCTAATGTGTATATTCTAAAAATTTAATTTAGGACAGGTAAAAAAGAGCTGGCGAGTTATTATGACATGGCTAGTTCATTTCATGGCGAGCATAAAGGACAGAGCTATAGCAGGTATAAAGCTTTCTTTTTCTCTCAGTGTTAATTGAACTGCATACCCCTTCGGGGGCAGCGCCACTGGCTGAATGGTAGAAGTGGCACTGCAGTTGTGTAAAATATACCGCTAAGAATTAATGAATGAATGATATTTATTTTCCAAAGTAAGTCACAGTATACATTGCATGTTATGTGAAAGTATAAGAAATTACATTGGAATTTTCAAAAAAATATTTTTTTTTTAAGTGGAAGCTTGGTGCCACTGGGGGCAGGAAGCAAGGGAAGATGACGCAATTTCTTACAAACTTTGCTCAGCGCGGCAATTTAAACATTATGAATGCCATCCTTGTCTATTGATGAATGCATCTTGCAAGTGCGACCAAGTCAATAGTTTTTACTGTTCTATTTTAGGTGTGAAATAAGACATCACAGGGTCCGTGACCCGGACTCTGCTCCTCAAAGGCTTGTTACGTCAGGTCTTACTCCCGGACCCTGCCACTTCAGGAGGGGTCCTTGACTTTGCCACCTGAAGGTATATCTATGTCACAATAACCCCCTGATACTTTTAATAATGGCAAGATCTCATCATCATCATGAAGACTAAGTATAAAAATGGTTCTTGTACTGCAATGCTTCTCAAGTACTGGCCAAGTACATTTTTAATGTTGTGACAAAATAAAACAATATCATATTTCTTACCCATATCCACCATCTCTACTCCCACCGTCCCTATTGTAGCTTGGTCTGTCACCTCCGCCATATCCCCCACGGTCTCCTCCTGAGTATCCACTTCCGCCGCGGTCGCCACCACCATAGTTCGAGCCCCCTCGGTCGGAGCCGCCATAACCGCTCCCGCTTCGGTCTCCACCGCTCGAATTGTAACCGCCGCCACCACCATTGTTGCGATCGTATCCTCCGCCTCCAGCAGCACCGTTGCCTCCGGCTCCGGCGCCAGAACCACCGCCATAACCGGAGTTGTAACTTTGTCCATAATTGTTACCACCCGCTTGGCTACCATAACTATTACCACCTAAAAATTAAAACTATTTAGGTACATTCTGACAGAAATAAGAACAGTCAAAATAGCAACGTGTGATACAGTACCTAGTAATGCCCGAAGACAAAAATTGTTACCTGCATTCTGCTGGCCCCAATCTTGGCTTGGGTTCTGGGCTGCGTAACTGGCTTGATTATAGCCTCCCTGTTGTCCGGCGCCGTAATTATTATCACCTGAAGACAAATTTGGTGGTGGTACAGAATACTGAGCGGAATATCCGCCGCCGCTGTAATCGCCAGAGGCGTAATCTAAAAGAAAACATTAATCTTTTAGAGATAACCAGATTTAAAACTATGCAAGCTAAATAACTGAACAATACTTACGGTCACCCATTTTCAGGAGATATTACTCCTAGTACTTTGTAATTTCACTTGCGGCGATCGCTTTGCACGCCACCACAATCTCGACCAAGAGCAAAAAGATGGAGCCTAGCCTGGCGTCAATCAAAGCTGCCAACAGAAGGAACAAAATTATTTTAAGCGATACGGAAAAGGTCAAGTGGCTTGAGACAAGCACGCAATCAACTGTAAACAATCGACTAAGACTGGCCACACCAATTAGCGTTAGCTGTCTCTTTTTCTCACTATTACACTATATTCTACTAGCTGCCCGCCAGCGGCTTCGCCCCGCTACAAATTTCCAACTTTTCAAGTTGGAAATTTGTAGACTGCAGAGCACTATTTTCTTGATTTTATTTAATGTAAGAACCTTCTACGAAATATTAGAAAAAGAGTTAAATTAATATGAATGAAATTGGTAAAGCCCGTTTCTCAAGTTATAGCGTGACGGAGAAATAGGGATAATAAATAAATATATATATATATATATATATGGGTGCCCGTGAGGTTTGCGAACAAGTTAGTCGTAGAGTCTGTCTAATGAAAGCTGAACCTGGGAAAAAGCGGCAAATTCAAAAAATCTTGATATGGTATTACCGATCAATGAAGGAATAAACGATATTGATACTTTTATTATTTTATTTATTTTGGTGGGCACAAAGGAAGAGGAAACGCGTACTATATTTTCATATATATTATTACGAGCGCTATATTTTGATGAAAAGCACTTTAGGTAAAATACGATGACAGTGACTGGAGCACATTTGGTTTTTCGAAATATATTTGACATGAAAATATAGTGATCTGCACGTGTAGCACAAGTTGTATTTTCTCGCTTGTCGCTCTGTGCGTCTCTATCGTAACAGACGAGATAGTAAGGGAGATCCGAGCGACAAACAAGTCACGAGCAACTTGTGCTAGTCGTGCTGTTGATAGATTTCATTGATACGAGAGGTTTTCGTCTGTGTCGCACACAGCATAATAAAACAATGATGATGAGGAATATTATATTCAACCTTTTTAATAAAGTAATTAGAGGTAACATTATTCTCATCACCCTTACACCTCTATCTAACGACAATTATATCTTGGAGAAGAAGCGCCGCAAGAAACTCCAGCAGATCATTTTTTCCAATCATAAAATACAATTATTCTTAAAAGTAACATTACAAGGTAGTAAAGTAATTAATAATTATTTCTAACAACACAAACTTAGTCGTTACAAATGTACGCTCAATAACATTGAGTAATTACTAATCAATTGGAAAGCTTCATAATAAGTGTATGTGATGGTGAACCTTCCAGTAGTTCCAGTTCAGATGATACCCTAAGACTCTAGGAACTGTAATTAAAATCAGATTCTAAATACTCTATTTCTAATGATTCATCTGAACTAGTGCTGTCATCATCACGGACACTTATAATGAATGATTCTAGTTCTTTAGTTATTCCATCCCTGGTTTTGTACTGAGCTTCAATATTAAGCACATGATTAGTCATTTTCTTCCAATGCTCCGGTGTTATGCTGTCAAAAGACTCTTTAATATTTTTTTCAATTTCAGCTGCTGATACGCCAACATTTCTACTCGCGACTTTTCTCTTCGCCGAACTCCAGATTAGCTCAATGGGGTTAAGGTCGCAATGGTAGGGCGGAAGTCTTAAAACCTCATGACCGTGCTCCCTTAGAATTTCATCGGCTTCATAGATTGGGTCTGCTTTGTGTTTATGTGCCAAGACAAGAAGTTCTGGTACAGTATAATATTCTTCAAAATCAATTTGTTTAGAACGCAGCCACTCTTTTATTTCGGCTTTGCGGGTGTTGGTATTTGGTACCTTATTAATTTGCACCGTGTGATAGCTAGCATTGTCCATGACAATGACACTTGGTTCACTCAAGTTGGGAATAAGCTTCTCACGTAACCACTTATTGAAATTTGTGGCGTTCATGTCATGGTGATAGTCTGCTTTGATTGATTTTGTGCTAAACGTTAATAAAGCATTAGGCACAAAACCATCTTCTGATCCAGCGTGAACAATAATAAATCGTTTTCCAGCTGAGATATTGCCAACTACACCTTGGGTGGAAGGCCCCTGCCACGACTTTTTTGTTTTGTAGTTCTGGTGAACGTAAGTCTCATCCAGGTATATTATTTTTTTACCTTCAGCACGTTTTGATGCAATAGTCCTTAGGTAGCGGTGTCGCCAAGCTGCTATGTCAAAACGCTCAATAAGTATCGAACGTTGTTCAGTATTTTGTTTAAATTCGTATCCATTTGCCATTAGTATTCGGCGTAAAATCTCAAGGCATCCGGTAAAACCGATGCTTTCTCTCAACTCTGCCAATAAGCATCTGAGTGTAGGCACTTGTTTTTTTACAATATAAAATTCATTTATTTTATTTCGGATAGCTTGGATGTCAAAGCTATCCAAATTAGACACCGTGGCCTTGTGAGGTCGCTTTTTTCCGGGAGTACTAAAGACACCGTTGTTTAATTTTCCCTCATTACTTATTCTTTTTAAAGATGAAACACTGATATCTGTAAGAAGAAAGAAAGTGTTAAATAAACAGAACACCATTTAGAAATACATTGTGTGGTTGCGCAGTACAGCCCCATTGTACAGTCCGACAGCCCTAAAAACATTTGGGTTTAGGTGAAATGAAATTGCATCGGTGAGGTTCTAATCGCAACGGTTTAAGAACAAGGAAGACTCATATAACCCGAACATCTTTTATATCTGGCCGATCAAAAATGACATTAAATAAATAGATAAGGTACTAAAGTGTACACATATTTATGAAATCGACTGTACAGTGTACATTTGGTTCATAAACAACAAAATGCTGTTTGCTCCGCACACAGAAAATACATATCAAATAATATGTTTATGATATCTTTTAACTAAACACCTCCTTATTGTTTTATTGAAACTATGAGTGTCAGTTACATTAATCATCTGTCTATTAAATTAATTTAATAAAATTGTGAATGCTAAGAGATTCAACATGATATAGGGACAGACAATAGGTACCTACACCTATTATATAGGGAAAGACAATGATAATTTTAGTAATTACCGGTCATTGAAGATACTTCTTCCAAATATTTCGTCTGAGTCTGGCAGGCTAACTCAGTTTCCTCAACCTCTTTCAGCTGCTTTACGTTTTCCAGCACACTTTTGTCAACGTGCACGTCCAGGTTTTCTGAAACGAATTTAATTTCGTTTAATTTCTTAATCTCATCGTATAATAGACAGAAAAAGGTAAATTAAACTTAGGATTGCACATAGAGAAATAAGAAGTATCAAAATGAACATGCCGTACTAAAGCCGTACTAACCTATAAATTTGGTCACCGTAACTAAACAATTAATTTTTTGCATCAATAATGCTTTTCTTTCTTCTTGTTTTTCTTTGTACTTCTGTATAATAGTATACAGAATCTCCCGGACACCGCCTCTTATCGTCGACGGCATGATTACTCCGTATTTTTATCAATTTAGATCTCGAATTGACAAGTTTCTAACAACAACAAAGTCCAAACGACATATTAAATAGTGTTGCCAGACTCGTCAGCCAAGAAAAATCCAGGTTCAGCTTTCATTAGACAGACTCTAATACTAACATTTTAAGAGGCCTCGATTAAGGGTTTGTACAAATTTAGGTGTTAGGTTTAATTTCGTAAACATAGGTACTCCTTAGATAGGTCCAATAAATGATTGGCTAATTAGAAATTTCCTACTTTATTCCTCCTTCATCAATTTTATAATGACATTAATGACTTTCATATTATTATGCAAGCGATTTTGTTGTTAGCGCTGCCACTGTAATCTACGAATATTAATCATTCTAAGCACATTTAGTTCTCCTAAAGTGTTACCGAAACGAAAAACATTGAGGGCTATCTAATCTATCTAGTTCAATGAGACTACCGGCCTTCAAAAACGGCAGTTGAAAGAAATGTTCTGTTGAGTGCTCCACGGCCACGGTGCATCTGCATCATGACAACATCAGTGTGCCTTGAGGATTTAAACACAACAGAAGGGATTAGCATCAACTCATCCGCAACTAATTTAACGAACTTCAAACTAGTGAAAAGAATATTGTAGTTAGTGAAAATAATCGAACGACTGTGAAGTTGTTACCTGAAATTTAAGGTAGTTCTTTTTAATAAATGAGTGATAAGGAAATTTATTAATTTGTTTAATCACCCCTCTCCGTTTATATGGTTGGGTGAAACCGGCATTAACGGAAACTGCAGTTTATTATTGCTCCAAAGAAGAATGGAAGACAGTATGTTTTCTGCAACCGAGATCTGAGAAAGCTGTAACCATCCCAGGGACTAAAAAGTTTCACGCCTTTCTGCCAACGTCTGAAGGCATGTATGTAATTTAATGTTCATGTAACTGAAGATGCAGCCGTTCTCGTCACCAACACGATTTCTAGTCACCTAGATGACACCGAGACCACGATGACAACAAGTGCTTGTGTATTTTCTTAGACCTCGCTAAATCTTTTGTCTCGGTGACTATACTGCTGAAAAAACTGGAATGCATGGGTATAAGGGGTATAAAGTCACCGTCAGTAGAACTTGTAAACGATGTAAACAAATTAGTGCTGTTTGACACATAACCTCAAATATTCACCGAGCGTGTTTTTACTAAAAATAACGTATAATTAATAGTTATTTCATCTTAAACTTAATATAAAAGAAGTGATCTAGTGTATAAATCATTGCAAGTACCTCGATTGATCTTTAAAAGTACGTGATTATCGAGTAATCATGGTGAATTGGTTCGTTTGGTTTTGTTTACATGTTTTGCAAGTTCTTTTGACGGCGACCTTAGCTCTTGATTGGTTCGCCAGTTATTTGACTAACCGATTTCTAAAGGTTAAGACAGGGCAGCACATTAGCGACCAACTTCCTATTATGTTCGGTGTCCCGCAGGGTAGCATACTCCCCCAACCTTGTTTCTGATATACATTAATAATATTTTCGATACTAAGATTACAAATTCTGAGCTTATATGCTATGCGGATGACACCGTAATACTTGTGCATGGAAAGACTTGGTACGAGACTTATTCTAGGGCTGAAAATACACTTGCCAGAGTTGCTCTATAGCTTAATTGTCATCTCCTCACCCTCAATATCCACAAAACAAACTTCGTGGCTTTTTCTAAAACTTTAACTTCTTCTCCAACATCATACAGGAACATTTTCATACATGTTTTCAAAACCTTCATTTTATATCAATCAGCCCGGCACAACCTTGTTCCTGTCAAGAAATAAAAACGATGGGACAATGTCAAATATCTAGGGCTACTCTTTGATCAACATCTCTCATTTTAACAACATATTACCAATCTTACCGCAAGAGTCAGGAAGCTGATATAGAGAATACGTGAGTGTGCCACCCCTGTTGTACTTCGTCTTGTTTACCACGTGCTCTGCCAGTCTATATTGCAGTACGAAGTAGTAGTGTGGGGCAGTGTTAGTAAGACCTATCTGATAGGATTAGAACGTGCACAAAGAGCAGTAATAAAAGTTATGCTGAAAAAGCCGTTTTGCTATCCAACAGACTCGTTGTTTCTAGACACAAATTTTCATAGAGTTCGGCAGCTCTTGGCCATTAAAGTAGTAACTCGCACACACAGCAACTTATTTAAGGCCCGAAACTCTGCACTCTACCAAGATATGCTAACGAAGCGCATTTTTAGGACTTCCCTACTCCCATTTAGATCCGAAATGGCTAGGAGATCCCCAGCCTTCTCCCACCACTACATCTACAACAATATTTGACCATGACATTAGACTTCTTACTGTTTTCAAAGTTAAATGCATTCTAAAAAGATAGTTCCCGTCGTTGTCCTATGATGAAACAGAGAACCTTATTAGTAAATTATGCCTAACCTACGCAGGACACTTTTTGTTTCATTTTTATGTTTGGTTTAGTTTTTTTCACTCTTATTAGATTACGTTTAAGTTCCTATGTACACTTTTTAAGAATTTGTTATATTCCTATGTTTGTTTTATATCACTATTGTCAATATTTTAAGTTTAACTTTAGATAATTTATTTTAATAATGTATTTAGTTTGCTGTTCGCACTCGCAGAAGTCCAAGATACAGGCCCAGCCTAGTTTGGAGTCTGCAAGATAGCTAATATTCAATGAAACTTGTTTCATTAAATAAACTATTTGATTTGATTTGATTTGAAATGAGCTTGGGTAAATCTAAATTTGGAAAATTCTTGCGGATATACTTGACCACTCCTGTCCGAGAGATGTGTTAGGTGGGGATGAAGGTTTTATATTTTGCCAAGCTCATTTAAGAATTCTTCATTAGAACGTTTGCCCTCAACGCTAAAATAAATTCCATTGTCATTTTATTACGGCACACCTTTTCAATACTACCTTCTTTAACACCATTACTCAACCCATTGGAGCAAATAAATTGTCCGAATTCAATAGGGTATAAATACCCGTACTCAGAATCCTCCTTAATTACATGTACGAGCAAAGACCTTTATATAACTAACGTAATAGACGAACAGACTCCCTTTTTCCCGCGTTACCAAAACGAAAATGTCAACGTGTGCGTGATTTTACAAGATTTTACAACCTGAGAGAAAAAGTTTAAATAAGAGAAGATGCTTATTTTAGCATTTTCACACATTTACACAAAAAACATTAAAAAAAATTTTGAAGTCCTGTTGTAGGCTGGACCACTGCATTTAATGATAAATAATAAACTGTGATCAATTTACCTAGCTGCGTTTTATAATCGCCCGGAATAATGTTTAAATAATTATGAGAAGGAATGAAGAAATATCGACATATTGATAACTTATCGATAGACGAGTGTGATTCAAACATTCAATCACTAGGTACCTAAAAAATGGAAATTTTCACGGACACATCTTTTCATTTTACATATAAAAATTAAAAATATGCATAAAACACAAAACTACATGATATATCGTACTTATTAGACCACTAACCGTATTCCTTGGACCTAGGAATCCTTGAAAATATGAGTTCAAAAATGACTATGTGTGGATCATAATTACCTGTGAAATGACTCATTGTTTGGATTATTCCTATGATTGACTTCGCAATCAGGTACTGCACAGCCCACCATTGTTGATTTTAACGGTTTTGACACCACGTTTATACAATTATCCTGAATATTTTAATAAAAACTAAAAGACGCTGTTGCCAGTGGGCTACCGTGGGCTACCATTAGCTTTCAAAATGGTTACAACGTCAACGTCTTTCGCTGTCACTGTCGCACTCGTATTCGTGCATAAAGAGGCTGCACTCTCGCTTCCACACACTGTTCGTCTATTATGAAGGTCTTTGTGTACGAGGGCCGGCCGTTCTGAAAGTTTCTAGCTGTCCCGAACCTATTAACAAAACTATACTTTTTATACTACCGATTAAAACCTTTTTTTTATTGCCTTCAAAACTCTGGCCGAAAATAATTATAAATATTTTTCAAATACATTAAAAAAATGATTTTAAAAATATGTGTCATACATTGTTTCGATTTCAACATGAACGTTACAAGAGAGGAATTTCGTGTGATGATTTATTACATGAAAACTTAAACACAGCTTTTGGAGAATCTGCTCCTTCATTAGCCACCATTCCCTTTTGGTTCCGTGAGTTTAAACGAGGCAGGGAGTCCGTCAAAGATGAAGCTAGACCGGGGAGGCCGCCGACTGCAGTGACTCACGAGAATGTCATCAAAGTGGAGTGGCTTATTAAATAAAACAGAAATATTATACATAGGGAGATACAAGATGAACTGAAGATTGGATCACAAGCAGTTTCAAATATTTTGAACGATCACCTTGCCGCATTTGCTCACTGAAGATCAAAAAGCTCGGCGGGTAGATAGGTGCAAATATATGCTCGAAAAATTTGACCACGGCGAATCACAACATGTGTCGAGCATCCTGACGAGTGAATGAATCGTGGATATGTCGGTAGCTACGACCCACTTACCAAGCAACAATCGACGCAAATGGGTGTTCGAGGAAGATGGCTTACCTACGAAAGTCGTTCGAGGGAGGACGGTCAACAAAAAAATGATCGCCGTGTTTTTTCGACGTAGTGGTCCTGTGGCAGTTATTCCTCTAGAAGACCGAAGAACTGTCACTAGTCAATGGTTTACCGAAGTGTGCTTACCTCAAGCCTTCGAACAGCTCGGCGAGGATGGTCCGAAGAGCGGTACCCGAGGCATTCTTTTTCACCAGGATAACGCCCCAGCTCACACTGCTGCTCGGACCCTCGAATTTTTGGCCATTTCCGGTGTACAACTATTGCCTCACCCACCATATAGCCCAGATATCGCTCCGTGCGATTTTTTCCTGTTTCCCACAATAAAGAAAACCTTGCGATTGAGTGTCCAACATTTTCATGACAAACTGGAAATGCTATTTTATCCTCCACACCCAGTTTATGCAATCAGTTGTGAAACCAGGCACGAGGTTGAACTTTTAAAATGTATTGCACATAAATATTTAACAATAAGGATGACTACTCATGCCAAAGAGATGTGTCAAAAAATTATTGGCTCTCGGGCTACTTTACGGCAGAAATTACACAAAACTATTTTATTCAGTAATGTTTGAATTATAATATGTTTCTATGTATTGCATTTTATTTTACGTAATTAATTTAAAGACTAGCAGGATCGCGTTTATCTAACCCTTAACAATTTTTAACGTTGGACGCAAAAAAAACAACATACAGACTAATTGAGAACCTCTTACTTTATTGAAGTTTGTTTAAAAATATTTAGTTTACTACCTACCCTACCGGCTTATAAAATTCATTTACCCGTAAATTGCAATTAAAGTATGGTCACCTTTACTAGAAAGGGACGCACTAAGGGTAAGTACATCTCTTTCGGCTCGCGTTATCGGTGTAGTGAACCTTCCAGATGTACGTAAGTACTTACTAATTCCATGTGTGGAACACTTTTTGAGTGACAGTTATCCTTCTATACTTTATTATATTTCGATGTTGGAAATATTACTTTATTCAAATCTGTCCACGTTATCTTGTGACATAAACGAACATTCGCAAAGGACCTCCTTTTTTAAAGTCGTTTAAAAAGGTATTTTACTTTACAATCTACATAATTATGTTTCTTTCCTAATTAATTTAGTATAGCGAAAGATGTCTCATAAGTATGTATAATAAAATAATAATATATCAAGTATCAAAACTTATTTCTCCTCAAATTGTGGTGTTGCTATATAAAACTTTTTTAGTCCTGTCGGTTTTCGACTACTGCAGACTAGCGTGGCCAGACTCTAGCTAAGGCGACTTACGCTTACGCTAGGAAGCCCGTATTGCTCGAAGCCGAAAAACCGACAAATCACGGGCTATCATAGACTCAGTCAACACTATCGTGCTCGCCTGGTTGATGCCATAGTGGCTCTTTACTATCAAGTGAATAAGATTTATCACGTCTATCCCACTAGTCCCATTGAGTTGTCCCATCATGGGACAACTGAGACGATTACGTCCCATGGGACAAATGGTCCCATTACTTAAATACAAATTATGGTTGTAAAAGTAGGTAGGTTAGGTTCGTTAGGTATCTTCGGATGCCCGAAGGGCAAAACCGCCTAGAAGTAGGAGCCCTGCCCTGGGCGGGGCTCCGTCGAAAGTCAGTAGGACAAAAATAGTAGGACCACGAGGAAACGGCCATTTAACTTATACTTCGTTTGATTAATTCTGAGAATCCAAGTGCACCTTAAAGTGTCTTAGAATCCATTATTTGGAACTGACTGGTACGATGGATTCAGGTGGAGGAAAAAGTGTACTAGGATCCATCAATGGAGCCATGCAATGGATCCAAGTGGACGGAGAGAAATTTACGGTGATGACGGTAATGGGACTTTTGGGACAACAATATGATAAAAATATTAGGTCCATTTGTCCCATGGGACTACTGGGACGTAATCGTCTCAGTTGTCACATGATGGGACAACTCAATGGGACTAGTGGGATAGACGGGATTTATCATTAACAATATCATTACGAAATTGAAGCAATTTAGAATAGGTGCGCTGATTTTAGTTTTTTAAGTAAGTACCTACTTACGTAAAAAACCTTCGTTCTTTTTCGGAAGCTGAAAATTCGAAATAGGTAAATAAAGTAAAATGAAAAATGTACAATATTTTCATACTTATAACTTTATTGCTAATTAAGTAACTAGAAAACGTATACAAAATAAAGTAAAAATAGGTAGGTACATAAGGCCACATAGGCCTGTGGTAACTAGGGTTGCCAACTATTTATTGGACAAATATAGTATTTTCCAGGCCAAGGTGTACATATGAAAAAAAGTCCTTCCCGCCGTCTGTTCTTCTGTGTGTACGCGAATACCCTTAGATATTTGTAACTGCGCAACGGATTTTAATGCAGTTTTCACGATCAATTACATGATTTTTCAAGGAAGGTTTTTATGTATGACGACGAATCTCTGGTTTATGAACGGGTGTTACACAAACCTCACATCGCTGGTTATATTCAACTATATACACTAAATTTACTTCTTACTAAGGAGTGATCGATATACCTATAGTATTTTTGCGTACTATATATTTGTTCAAAATTATATAGTATGCGTAGCCAAAAAGTTCAATACTATATATTAAGATACGGTTGGCAACCCTAGTGGTAACTGTGATTGGCTAAGGGCAGACGAGACAATCAACGGGCAACGGCGGATCGCTAAAATGTTTTGAACACATGCGGTGATGTTTTTTCCAGGACCAATTGGCCCTGAACAAGCAAATGGCCGCAACCCATTTTTTCCTTAAAAATAGTCTTCTGAGAATCAAAAATAAAAGGTAGGTACAGAATTTAGTAGGCCACCAAGGCAAATTGGGTTCCAGCTCTATACTGAGATAGATGAGGGATGACTAAATAAAATAAGTCGATTTTTTTTTCAGCACTATTATATCCGATGGTAAATTACGAGGGTGGATTGAAAAGTTCTGAGCCGGGTAATAAAAACTAACTGGCTCACTTTTTATAACAATTTCATTTTTCGACATAGTCTCCATGAAGGTCAATGCACTTAGTCCACCTCGCCTCCAACTTCATTATCCCATCAAAAAAAAAAGAATCTTTGAGGTTGTTAAAATATGAGTCTACTGCTTCTTGTACCTCCATATTTGTCGAAAATCTTTGTCCCCCCAAGTGTTTTTTGAGGTTTGGGAAGAGATGATAATCGGAAGGAGCTAGATCCGGCGAGTAAGGGGGATGCGGCAGCACTTCAAATCCACAATCATGTATTTGTGCCATTGATTTCACCGAAGTGTGAACGCGAGCGTTGTCTTGGTGAAACAGTACTTTTTTCGACAGCATTCCTGGTCTCTTTATTTTAATTTCCTCTCGTAGACGACGTAAAAGAGCACAATAGTCGTCCGAATTTATTGTTTTGCCCTTTTCGAGATAGTCTATCATGATAACCCCCCTGCAATCCCAGAAAACTGAGGCCATTACCTTATTAGCTGACAAAATGACCTTGGCTTTTTTGGGTGGTGGTGAACCTGGTCTTTTCCATTGCCTGGATTGTTCTTTCGATTCTGGTGTACTGTGGTGGACCCATGTCTCGTCCATAGTTATAAAACGATTGAGAAAATCTTCGGGGTCACGTTGAAACATGTCTAAACAATCTTGGGAAATTGTAACACGTACTCGTTTGTTCTCGACTGAAAGCAGTCTAGGCACCCACCTGGCTGACATGATGTTCTGTGCCCGCTCATAAGAAATACCCATTGCTTCCGCTATCTCCACAATCTTCAATCGCCTATCCTTCATTATCGCATCTAATATTTTATTGACATTTTCATCCGGCGGCCGTTGACGGCTACCGTCAACGGCCGCCCACTCCTAGGCTCGTCTTGAACAGTCTCCCGGCCACGTTTGAAATCAGCTACCCATCTTTTTATGGTAGCATACGATGGAGCAGATTGCCCTAATGTTTTGTTCATATCTTCAAATATTTGTTTTGGCGTTAACCCCTTCTTTTGCAAATATTTTATGACAGAACGGTGCTCAATTTTATCCATTATTTGAAAAATCAGTGACCTTATGTAGCAGTTCCAGCATAAAATACAAAATTGCGACAGGAAAAAAACAAAAGATAGTGCATAATGGCGACTAAATATGGCACTTTTACCTGCCAGTATTTATTTGTTTTTTTTATTATATTCAACCTTAGGCTCAGAACTTTTCAATGCACCCTCGTAATAAAACTAAAAATAATACTATTTACATTATAATTTACAGATATATGTACTAATATTCAACTAAATATATAGTTGGTCAGCAAATCTACGTTTTTATAGGCAGGAAAAACAAAATGCATACTTGCCTGTAAAAGCTAAAATGTTCGGGTGCATTTTCTTTAAATACCGTGCGCGATTTACATCACAGGACAGCGCAGGCCATTATGAAATATAATGTCGTTTCAATAATTAAATTTATAATGTATTGTACCGCGTAGATATTGTTTTGAAAGCAATGTGACAGAGACATACCTTATAATCTGTGTGTGACAGTATTACACAACGATAGACACTGTACAGCCTAAACCGGTTGGCGTAGGGACCAGAGGGCCTACTTTGAAAATCGAAGTTAGAAGTTACGTCCGTCCCCGTCACACGTCATTCGACAGTAAATCGAGAGAAAGGGATGGAGCTAGCGTAAGTTCGGACTTCGATTTTCAAAGTAGGGCCGCAGATATTTGGAGGGAATAATCCTTGGGTATCTAAGGGCCGTATTAATAAACTCATCTTGACTGTGAGGCCCGTCACAAAAAAACGCCAAACCATTAAACACTAATTTTTCACGCGTCTCGAGACGAGCTTTAGAGTTGAGATCGGTTTATTAATACGGGCCCTAGGGACCTAGGCTTACCGACATAAAGATAGGATTTTTGGAAAACTAGCCCCGAACAGGAAAAAAATGCGGAACGTCGTACTAAGTCGCGGACGACCTGTATTTAGGTATAATTTAATAAGGGTAGGTACTTACCAAATTAATGCTAGAGCGTCACAACAGCAACAAGCTGAATCATGCATGAATTATTTCAATCGAGTTACCCGTGTAATTAATTTTACGTTTACCTACTTATATAATTTTTGCCTATTTGCATAATTCAAATAAGTTCAATCACATTTACTTTTATTACTGTTGCGGTCACGGACCTGACCACCCATTCCCCTTCCCCGATTATAGCCTTTAAAAGACTTAACTCTCAAAGTATTAACCCACTGAAAGAATAACCCCTTTGGAAGAAATATATATAAATATATTTATTTATTTATATGACTTAGTTATTTGTTAATAAACTAAGCATTCACATAAGGGAAACCTACCTATGGTCAGTAGATATCACTCTCTTATTGAATAACAAAACATAAAGATAACCCTCGAAAAAGCGCTTTAAAAAGCAAATCGAACGTCTTTTCTAAGTCAAATTCTTATAAAAACCCATTCGAAACCCGTTGAATGGGATAGCGGACAGTTCCCTGGCCTTAAAGGTATATTGGTATTTGGTATGCCTCAAAATATAGCGCTTTAGAAGCGCTATACGAAACAGATCTGGATAGTTAATCGTTTCCAAATACCTATATTCAAAACGATTATAAATAGCGATTTAAAAAGCAAATCGAACGGATTCTAAGTGATACGACTTCTCTAAATTAATCCTTATAAAAACCCATTCGAAACCCCCTTAAATGGGACACTTGGCCGGTCCCTAGTTGCAGCCATAAATGAGGGTAGATTAATGGGGAATATAGTTATGACTTTACTAATATAATTTTTTACACAATAAAATTACTGACATAGATATATTCGTGGGTTTAAGGTAAAACTCATTAAGTCATTAGTAATTTCGCCCGCAAGTTCGCCTTCCAATAATTATAGCGCTGCATGCTCCCAGCGGACTGGTCCTCCCGGCGACAAAATGTCAACAGATGATAATGAAGATTCTACGAGTAAAGGATGGAAGGCAGCACCAACAAAAAAGAAGCAGAGACGCCTAACATCAATACGTTGTACTGGAGGCCCAAATGTCTCTACTCTCAGGGCGGTTGAAGTACGGAAACATATCCACCTGTGGAATATGATGTCTTGTGCTGAAGAGGTCCAGAAATACTTAGAGGAACTCTGTGAGCAGGGAACGTGTACCGTGGAGGAGCTGAAGTCCAGAGGCGAATACAAGTCGTATAAACTTGGTGTTCCTGTCCCTTTTTATGAAAAATGCTTGTCTGCGGATGTGTGGCCTGACAATGCTAGGGTTAAAATGTGGTTTTTTCGAAAGCAAACAATGCAAACCAAAAAATCTTTATGAACCAAGTAATAACTATAATGACTCCTTTATCAGCATTGCATATCAAAATGTCAGAGGTCTCAACACCAAGTTGAAGTATTTTAGACACTGTATTCTCGCTCACGAAAGTGACATTGTTGTCGCCGCTGAATCATGGTTGTCGTTATCAGTCGAAGACTCTGAACTAGTAGGAGGTGCTTGGAGTGTCCTACGCCGTGATCGTGCCACTGGCCGACAGGGAGGCGGTGTACTGGTGGCTGCCAGGCCAGGCATTAATCTACGACGTCGACGTGAATTTGAAACTGCCGACGGTGAAGATCTGTGGACATCGTTCGTGGTAGATGATACCATATTTTATTTGTGTGCTATATATATTCCACCCAACTCCTCCGAGAGTGTGTATATGCGATTTTTTCAAAAGATAGAATCATTTATTGACTCTATCGGCATTGTCATTATTGTCGGGGACTTAAACCTGAATCCTAAGTATACTTCTTCTGGCATATTAAGTTACTATTGTTATTTTACTACAGTGTGCGAATTGATAGAGATGAATGAGGTATTAAATGCGCATGGAGGAGTGTTAGATGTGGTGTTGGTGCGAGAGCGCGCTCGTGGTGTCTTGGTCAGTGAGTTTACGGAGGGTAGTCTAGTTCCGCATCCCGACGCTTATCACCCTCCCCTGGTAATCTCCATTCCGCTCACTAAAGCCAGAAGTTACTGCAGGAAAATAGAAGCTAGTAATGTAGATACAACGCGTGACTGGAATTTTCCTAAGGGTGATTACCTACTTCTTTACCAACTGATCGCTGACGCGGCCTGGAAGGATGTTTTTGAAGCCCGTAATATCAATGTCGCCGTAGATCACTTTTATGAGATAATTTATGGTATTTTCGACGTGTGCATACCTGGGAAGAGAAGGTCTTGTAAGCCCTGCAGATCTTATCCGGTCTGGTTTACGGCAGATCTCATCAAGGATGTTAAACGTAAGGCTTTTCTGCATCGTGAGTGGAAACGCTCTGGTAATAGGGGTGTATATACAATTTTTTCTAAGCTTAGAGCTGATATTAAACTGAAAACATCTAGAGCTTACGATGATTATATTAACTGTATTCAGACCGAAATTACAAGTAATCCTCGAGCTTTTTGGCAACATATAGGTAATTTAAAATCCAAAGGCGGTTTTGAGAATCAGGTGTCGTATAATGGAGAGCTTCATGAAGGCATAGAGGCTGCTCAGGCTTTTGCGAACTTTTTCTCAAGCGTCTTCCTCACCCGCGTACCTCTACTTGACCATACAGGGATTATGAAGGATGACAGGTCAGTTAATGCGAACCATGTTCATATCGACACGATTTCCCCTCAGGATGTAGAAACTGGCATAGCTCGTCTTAAGCCCCAAAGCTCGTTGGGTCCTGATGGTATCCCGGCGTATATCTTGAAGGGCTGTAAGGATTGGCTAGTACTGCCATTGTCCCATATTTTCAACCTAGCTCTAAGTACTGGGGAGTATCCTGATCAGTGGAAGGTCACACGGGTGCGCCCTATTCCCAAGTCTAGTGATAGAGCAAGTGTTGAAAATTATCGTCCCATAGCCATTCTCTCTTCAATTGCCAAGTTGTTTGAATCAATCGTCTACAAACTTCTAGCCTATCAAATAAAACCAAATCTTTGTGACTCACAACATGGTTTTAGGCCGAAGCGTTCAGTCGAAACCAATCTTTTAACCCTGGTTGACTCCATTTCTAAGCATTTGGACCAAGGAATACAGGTTGACGTGTTGTACTTTGACTTTAAAAAAGCCTTTGATCGCGTGGATAATGACATACTCTTAAGCAAGTTATGTAACATAGGTTTCTCGCCCAAACTACTCCGGTTCTTTGCCAGTTATCTACGCGACAGGCAGCAGTACGTTCAACACGGATGCTTTGTTTCCAATTCCTACCAGACTCGTTCAGGAGTCAGCCAGGGTTCGATTCTAGGCCCATTTCTATTCGGAATTATGATAGACGACTTGGCTTCTATCCCTAGATATGCCGGGTGCCTGCTCTACGCTGACGACCTGAAGCTCATATATGGCGTGCAACAATTCTCCGATTGTGAATCTCTTCAAGAGGACATTAACCGGGTCTATCAATGGAGCATTGACAACAAACTTCTTTTCAATACCTCAAAATGTTCTGTGATGTCTTTTAGCCGTGCTCATGGTCTCTTATCTGCAAAATACCTACTAGGAACGGAACCCATTACACGCGTCGATACTATGAGAGATTTAGGAGTCATTTTCGATACACACCTTAACTTTCATGTTCATATGAAAACTCTGGCTTCCGACTGCTACCGGCGGTTGGGGTTTGTCTTACGCAATTCCCGTGAGTTTTACAATGTCAATGCCATTAAACTTGTTTATACTGCTCTAGTCAGGAGCAAACTTGAGGCGGCGTCTATAGTATGGAACCCTCATGAGGTCACTTACGTCTTGCTTCTGGAGAAAATCCAAAAGGCATTTTTGCGTTTCTTATACAAGAAAACATACGGGTACTATCCTTATCTTTACCCAACGAAGTTTCTGCTCGGCACCTTGGGATTTAATTCTCTGGTGGCGAGGCGTAATTATGGGCTCTTGACCGGTGTGTGTCGAATATTGCGTGGAGATTCGGACTGCCCGGAACTGGTGGCGCAACTGGTACGCCTACTCGTACCCTCACTGTCTCAATCCAAGTTTAATCTTCGGCCACGCCACCGCGATCTGCTCGCAGTTCCGAAGGCGCGCACTGTGTCGTACAGGAATTCACCACTTGTTCGCGCTTTACAATATCTGAATGCGCTTCTCGACTCAGCACCTGACTGCGATGTCTTTGCAGGTAGCTGGAGGATTATATGTGGTGAATGTACAAGGTTCTGTGAGGCGATGGATGACCGACCGTCTTCAGTTTAATTTAATTGTTTGTAAATTTTAATATTGTTATCTGCTGTGCTATGTGTTCTTACTTATTGTTAGTGTTTGTATTTTTGTTGCAATGTATGAATTTCACAGTGCCTTGGTGTTTAACTGTAATGCTGTGTAATTTGTTTTCCAAATAAATAATAAAATAATAAATAATAAATAATAATTTGTCTACTTTAGTGAGTTTTACCTTTGTATTGAGGTCTCCATACAAATAAATATATCTTATGATGATACTTGGGCTATGAATTGGTTTTGCCAACCCTACGCACTCAAGCGTGCATAGGTAACTCGAGCTCCTCAAGGGCTGGAGTTGCACAACTATTCTGTTTATACTTTAACGATACACTTTAATCTCACTCTAACACATAACAGTGTCGCTTGTGTTCGCAAAATACATAAAGGCGCAGTTTCATTGGTTGATAGCCCGCATGCTCGTAGAAATTAATTGACAAGTTGTTTTTACATTATTGCGCTGGAAGGTATTGTAGCGACGCAATGTACCACTAAAAGCAAGCTATTGGCTAATGACACTGAGCCTCAAGGGTGCTATGATGAGGTCCGAGGATCCCGTGCAAAGACATTAAAATAGCATATTTTAAATGAAAGGTACTCAGCTTCTTTATTCAGAAAATCTTACTATTATCTTAACACATAATATGATGCACGAAGAAATATATTTAACACGTTGATACACCTAAATCGACAAATATACGCTCTTAGGTTACTTGATCGAGCCTTACAAATCCAAGTCTCTGATCAACTTGCAATCAAACAATGGTGTATTTTTAAATTACCTTTAAAAATTACTAAATAGTACTTTGTGGAAGGTAGATAAATCGGGTTCCACATTTGAGTTGGTGCTGTATAATCCAGGCTTAGTGGTGCTTCTGAAATAAAAACATGTTTTACATATGAATTAAAAAGCGCTTGATTTTCAGGTTTACTCATTAGTACTCAATTATTAGCCTTACATACTTCTGAGAGGCAGCGTTCGAACGAGGCGTGACCAGTAGACAGTTCATTGGCTGGCCGTCTAGTTGTCGTTTATGATACAAGTCTACGGCTCTCTGTGCATCTTCCAGAGTCTTGTATATAACTTCTGCCGTGCCAGGTCGGACTAATCGTGATTCAATCATACCGCCGACATCTCCAAAAAGTTCCTATAATATACAATAATTAAAAACGGGCAAGAACATGTCGGACCATACTCAGTGTAGGGTTCCGCCGGTAGCCGTTACTACAATCAAATTAGACCTCGCGTCAAAACTGTTATCCCATACATCGACATAGGTCGCTGTCAGTTTACCAACACCGGTAAATTGACAGCGACTGACAGCGAGTTTTCGGTAGGTATAAACATGTAAACCGTTTGTAACTCAAGAACCAATGAAGTCTACTTAGTCGTGATCGTTTTCATATTAAATTTATTATATGCGCATTCATTTAAGATATTTTTTAGATTTTTAGTCTTTGTAGTTTAGTTTTAGATTAAGTTTAATATTTCAGAAACGGATCCCTGAATCAAAAAATTGTTATTACTAATCCGCAATACTTTTGAAATACCTATACAAAGACACCCCACACTATGTGGTTGACGAGAAAAAAATATACATCCCCACGTTACGCTTAAAAATGTTTTGTTTTACCACTTTGTTGGCATGACTAATATGCAATACTTTTGAAATACCTATACCAGGGTGTCCACTCTACATCCTAAAAAAACTTCCCTGACTTTTCCCTGACTTTCCCTGACCATATTTGTAAATTTCCCTGACCAAAAATACAGCATTACTGACCATTTATTTTTTCATTTATGAGGCCGCTGTAAAATTCGTCAAGTCCGATGCTGTCATTTGTAAAGCTTTCAAAGTTTTGGCTTAATTGCTGTCGTGCTGCTGATGCCATTATGCCGAATTGCTTTTTGGCGTTGTCCGGCCACTTGCCCTTTAATTTTTCCCGATTCATGCAACGTTTCTAAAACAATATCTACATTTTTTATCGCTAAGGTATGTTGATACCTAATATGTTTAGGGTCAAAGCCGGACAAACCACGAACGAATCGGGATTTGATCGGGCTTCTATCTAATAGTTTTCCAATTAAGGTAACGATAAATTTTCTGAAGTCGCTTTTGAACAAAAGTCTATCTTTTTCCGCACATTTTGCCTCTTTTAAAAGGAGTTTAGCTTCATAGCCAATATGGATGCTCTCCGTGGCTAATAAGTTATCCGAGCTACTCAAATCTAAATCTTTGATGTTTTCATCAGAAGTGGCCTCAAGTTTCTTTGTCTTTACAATTTTTGCCATTAAGTTTTTTACTAACTCTAAAAGGGCTCCGTATAAAAACGGTGCCAGAGGTTTATTCCCTTGAAATCGCCGTAAAAACGGTTCACAGTCACCTACAACTGACCTTAAACTTGCCAATTGCGCTTTCAGCAAAGGTTTTTTCATAGCTGTTTTTAATGTTTTCTTATTTTCGCTTATAGGTACAGAATCATTATCAACAAAGTCTTTTACTTTATCGAAAACTTTTAAAGCCCTCTCTAGGCATGGACCATTCTCAAGCCATCTTATGGATGTGAACTTAGTGGGATATTGTGTACCTCCAGTTATTGTTGTATAAAGTGCTCCACGAGCTGGGCTGTCTTTGAAATAATTATACATTGTTCTCAAAACTAGGTACACGTCCCAGCCAGCCTGCTTATGTCCGGTCTTCACAGCACCACTGACGGTGTGTAAACCACATACTCCTAAGTCAATTAATGAATTATTATAATTTTCTGCAGCAAGTTCAGTTTTGAGTTTTTTTAGAAAGCTAAAATTCACATTAGGTCCATCCATTGAAACTTGTAACAGTTTAGCAAGGTCTAGGTCTGACAAACCCTCTAAAAAACTGGTTAATAGATGTTCAGCAGTTGACCGCCCCAAAAAGACGCTATTCCAGTATCCAGTATCAACTTTTCCTGTACTAGTATTCCAAAATCTTATCATTAAATCCATTTGGCATTTTTGTGCGACTTTATTTAGGCTCTCGTCGAAAGCAACCACAAAAAAATTACACTCTTTCAGATCATTAGGCAAAGATGTTTTTATATATGGTGCTATCCCGTGATTTATTACGTACGCGACCTTTGTTTTGCCCATTGAAAAATTAAGTGCTATCTTGCTGTCATCAAACATTATTTTAAATGCTGCAGAAGTCCTGTCACAAGAATTTAGACTCATTTTATTAAAAATTACCTGTAATACCCAAACAATTTCAGCGGACGTAACCGAATCGTCATGATATGTGAAGTCATAAGCAGTCTTGGGGTTCAATGTAGAGATTTCGACTGTCGATGTTGTTATACTAGGAGTTGCACTTGTACTAGGTTTGATGTCGTTATTGTCGGATTTTTCAATTCTTTTTTGTTTAAATAAAGAAATAATGAGACACTACTGCTTGCTTGCCCATATTACTTAGTTTAAACGTTCTGCAGCACACTTTACAGTAGCCCGATAAGGGATCTTCAGGGAACTCGCTAAGCCAATCCACAAAATCTGGGTAAAGTTTTGCATCTAACCACACTCTATTAAATGTACAGTGTTTTCCACTCATTTTGTTTTCACACTTCACTTTTATATAGGTATACTTAAATCACACATATATTTCACTTTACTATAACAAACAGGACACACACATTGTAGGTACTAAAAAAGAGAAATCTAATTATGATAATAAATCATATTATAGATCCCTCCAATGATGAAAATAAAATGCATCTATAGACTGGATTAAGGTCAGCTAGAGCATGAAGTGTCCCTCATTTAACAATCACTGGGACAGAATTGATGTTGGTTGGAATGAATATGGATGGAAAGTATCTTTTGAAAAAAATATCCCTGACCTCCCCAGAGCTTCCCTGACTTTCCCTGACTTTCCCTGACCACCCTTAGCTTCCCTGACTTTTCCCTGACTTTCCCTGACTTTCCAGAAAGTGGACACCCTGTATACAAAGACACCCCACACTATGTGGTTAACGAGAAAAAATACATCCCCACAATACGCTAAAAAATATTTTGTTTTACCACTTTCTTGGCATGACTAATATGCATATTCATGCCAAATTACAGCGTTCTAGTACTTAGTCTCTGAGCTAGGCTGCGGACCGTCGGGCGGACGGACATGGCGAAACTATAAGGGTTCCTAGTATGATTACAGAACCCTAAAAAACGGAGTGAGGGCAACCGTATTCAGGGTGTTTGAAATTCGAGTGATTAGGTGAGGGTAAACCTCGTCTCCCGTTTCACCGGCCGCCGCGCAAGCCAATGCTCGAAGATTTGCCGCGCGTAATGTAGGTACACGCAGCTTAACAGTAATTTATTAGCAAGGTTTAACGCCTTAGTGATAAAGGGGAAGATATTTGTCATCATAATAAAACGGAAATAAGTCTTATGAATTAATATTGTAAATAGTTATATTTCTGAATGATGAGACAGCCAGGGCCCACTTTAGAGGCGCGGGCGCCGGTGCCCAGGTACCGCTACTACGATACGTATATGCTATATTAAAAAAAATAGGGGCGCTTAATTAATTACTCGAACGGGGCACGAGGTGCCCAGCGGTTAAGACCATCCCTGGAGATCGCTGTCAACAACCGTTAAGGGGTTATACTGAATGCACATACCTCAATGTCCCCAGCAGTGACAGTAGTTCCTAAGCTACTAACGATGATCCGGTATTCCGTGTTAGACTTCTCAGGCTTTTCAACTTTCTTCTCAGTCCTCAAAGCAGCCATTGGCCGTTTCTTAAGTATTGATGGTGGTCTAGGTGGACTCTTTTCCCTTTCAATTGACCCATTTCTATAATAATTAGACCTGTATCATTTATAAGGTAATATATGTGTAATTATGAAAGTAATTAACTATACAAAAGATCCCAAAAACGGCTGTCAGTCAGTACTTCTCAGCCAACAATAAGTTTGTATTATTAGTGGGAAAAAGGAAGAAAGTAAATTCCTAGTTTTACGTACTAAAATAAATATACTTATGTAGAACTTATAACTTTTTTTCTCTATTGTTCCCTGTAAATATATTTGAGGCTAATCAGATGTGACACAGCATAGCTTAGTAGATTTGGAGTCAGAAGTTCATACCATTAAACATGTGATTCCGTCTACATAGTATTTGCTTTTGACATACATGGCAATTTATTTATATAAATCCGGTCAAGAGCATGTCGGACTATGCTCAATATAGGGTATATTGAGCCAAAGCCGTTATTACAAACAAAAAAAGTGCACCACCAAAAGATCGTATCTTCATGTCACTTTCGTCCGTCTGTTGAGAAGCGCAGTTTTTCGGCAATAACTCAAAAACGCTACATCATATCATGTTAAAAATATTTTTATTTCGTAGTTACCTTCAACATTTTCATAATTTTTCGACATAGGTACGGTCACGGACGTTCATTTGCTACCCATTTGAAAGAAAATCTGCTTGAAGATTTGTCATTAGTGATGCCAAGTCATTTGTAATTGATAGGAAACTCAACCTTATTGCTATACAACGTCAGATTGACTTTGGAATTAAGGAGGGTGACAAATTTAAGTCTTTAACTGTACTAGGTATTATTTAAAAGATAAAGGACTTAATTTATGCAACTTTCCGAGTGGTTATTTCCGAAAACATTTACATAAACGAGCCAATTGCTTATGAACCTTAAAGTATTTAAAAAGAAATGTAGAAATATGTGCCACACGTTAATGTTTCTAAATAATGTATTTCAACTTCTGTTGGACTATGGTATGGAGTGCCCCCGCACTAGAAATGTTTATTTTTGTCATTTAACTACCAAACTAAGTAGCGGCTTATACACCGTGGGCCCGAATAACCCGACCAATTTTAACAATCGATACTTGAGCCTATTTGTAGAATATAATGGGTATAATATGTAGTCCAATAACGCATAATTTCCGAGATTTTTATTATTTAAAAATCAATTCCATAGTTAATTAAATTTGAACTCTGTCACCTTAACCTAAAGCATTATTTACTAAGAAAGATTCATGTTGTAAGTAGCAATATCATCCACATACAACATAAATTAATTAATCAATTTCTTATTAAATAATGCTTTAGGTTAAGGTGACAGAGTTCAAATTAAATTAACTATGGAATTGTTTTTTAAATAATGAAAATCTCGGAAATTATGCGTTATTGGACTACATATTATACCCATTATATTCTACAAATAGGCTCTAGTATCGATTGTTAAAATTGGTCGGGTTATTCGGGCCCACGGTGTATAAGACAAGACACCTATATTCCAAATATTATCAACAAACCTTGTAGTTTTTGAGTAAAATGCCTGTGACATTTGGACATTCGGATGAACATGGCGAAACTATAAGGGTTCCGTTTTTGCTATTTTGGTAATGGAATTCTAAAAACTCCTCAAACTACTAACTACAGTACCACTTGCAACTTGCATACTTGCAAAAAAAACTGTTCTTCTGAATTCTTACCTATGGGCAACAGAACTTCTTGTTTCATGTAGATCAGTGTTGTGAGCAATAATCTTCAGCTGCAGGCTTGTTTTGCGATTCGAAGATATCTTTGGGGCATCCATGGGATCATCGTACATCTCTGATATACCTATATCATTTTCAACAGTTCTAACTATCGGTTTCAAAGCTGCGGCTCTCCCTGTGCAAGTACATAAAAAGGCAAATGACATTTCCCGAAAAGTTTTGGAAGTCGTATTGACAATAAGAAACAAGAACCAACAACTCAACCCAATACACACCTGGATTTTTTGTTGATTTCCAGTTAGAAACATTGACTGAAAATTTGTTGGTTTTGAGTCCTATAAGAAAAGCTCACAATAAATTAATAAACTTTTATAGCACAATTCAAGTTCAAATATTTTGGTCACGTGATCACCATAACGAATTTAAAGACGATTGTGTTGTGTCCTAGAGAGGGAACGCAGGGCGTTGGCAGTGAGAGAAGTAATACTTATACTGGCCCACAGATTTTCACATTGGACAGGAGAAGTGAAAATTACACTGTTCAAATCTTTTTCTCAATCCTTAAGCGGACTGTGAGTTAGTTTTACTGAACGAACACTAAACGCCCTGCGGATTCTCTACAGTAACACGTTTAGGATGCTGTTGCGACTAGCTAGATTCTGCCGCGCGTCCAGCATGTTTGCCGACGCGCATTATGGTTTTCACGTAATAACGTTTTTATGTCGTAACTACCTTTCATTCCAAGTAATTACTAACACAATGGACACCGAATGCCTTAAAAAATGGAAAATAAAAACCAAAAATAATTCTAGGTTTAATTGATATTAGTTATCTATACATATAAAACTCTTTCGTGACTGACTGACAGACAACGCAAAATCTAAATTGCTGAACCTACAGCAGAGATGGGCAAAATGTAATCGACTAACGATTGACGATTGAGATTAACAGAATTAATTGCGACTGACGATTGAAAACGACGACTGATCAATCTTAGTTGTACAGAGTGCAACTAGTTTAGTTGCAATTAAATTAGTTGCCGAGTGATTTCTGACAACTAATTTCGCGACTAATGGTAAAAGCAAATTGAACATTACATATTGCCAGTTATGTACGAGTATATCGCAAGTTAAATAAAAAATGCAAAAACGAGTGACTACCGAGTTTTAATATAGATTTAACCGTAAAATTTAGTCGATTAAAACTAAAACTAATTTAATTATTACTCGAATATTCTCACAACTAATTTAGTTGCAACTAAATTAATCACAATTAAAAAAATAAGTTTCATATTATTAATCGATTGATAAATTAAATAAAAAATAAATGGAATGGATAATGTTGTCTGGAAGAGATCGCTATTTAGCGGTAAGACCGCCTGTTGTATACCTATAGTTTAAAATGTACTGTTCCGTGTTTTTTGTTTTTTGGTGTTCAATAAAGAGTATTTGTATTGTATTGTATTGTATTGTAATGATTAATGCCCATCTCAGGAACCTAGGGACTTAGATTTGATTTTGAGTTAGGGACTAAGCAACTTGCAATTTGGCGGGAATATTCCTCGAGTACCTTGATAACAGACATTGGATTCAATATCATAATATACGATGATTATTGATTATGGCACCTACTCTAGTAAAAAACTTACCAAAAGATCTATTTTCAATAGATCTACTTTCCAAGTTTTTCCTGTTATTAAACTGGCGGTTGACCGCAACCTTAACCTTCGCAAGGGGCTGGGAGTGCACCTGCCTTGATGGATCAATGAAAACTGAAAAATAATATATCTTCTGCTGAGTGTAAGGTGCAACATAAATATAATGTAATGCAGTTAATTAATTTATATATTTGTATGGATTCCAATACATTTAACAGTCTTCCTATTTATGTCTCACAATAGAAGTATGAGTTTTCAAAACAAACAATAAGGTAGAGCTTGTCAAAGTTAAAATAATGCACCCCTTCACCAAATTGTATATAAAGTAAGTCTACGAAGTCCTTGATGGAGTGGCACTTTTATATACTTTCTTTAAGTTTAAGGTTGCTTATGGATAAGGATATAAAACACTTTTTTCCGTTAAGTTACTCACTCAATGTTAGTTCAATGGTTATTAAGTTAAGTCATATACCCTATTAATTGAGTATTAATTTGTACAACGAAAACATCCTTCGATTTCCAGACAATACTTTCGTTTATTAGAAAACACAATAATAGTAATCAGGGCGCCACTGGACGCTCGGCGTACTCTTAAAAAGAAAGGAATAAAGATACAACAAACACTGTAAATTGAGTAAAATGGCTGGCTTTTCTTTCCTAAATTCTAAAGAATACCCTTTATAAGTACTACTAATTGTTTATTCCAAAAACAATTTTAAAGCAGCAATACCAGTGTTAGACCAGAATAGAGTTTGATATTAATAAATATTGGTTTACCTTTATTTATAATTAGAGAATGTAGTTTTAAAAGCATCTTTTGTGCCTAATAAGTGAAAGAAATAAAAAATAATGTGCTAACTTGCCATGTTCCACCCGTACATAAGGTCCATTGTATATATATCCCAAATGTAGAACATAGATAATTACCTCTTTCCTTGTTCTGCACCGTCCTCATAAAAGGATGAGAATTTTTGTTAAACATATTTCTAGCCTTAGGTTGAACCATTGCATTCTGAAATATTACATGAGCAACAATGATTTACAGTGCATGAAATATAATTTTCTTAGAAAAGACAAAATATGTTTTGTGGATTGGTGTAAAAAATAATAAACTAGTTCCATTCAAATAATCATGAGAAATAGCATTTAATTTTTAAATACCAGATTTTAAATATAAACCTTTGTCCCAAAATGTCAAACATCCAAAACAACTCAATCCCAAAACACCTGAAATATTCATTACATTACAAAAACAGATCTAAAAGCACACATATAACAGAATGTCTATTTAGTATAAACGGAATATTCTGGCTATACATTCTAAGCCTCTAAGTCTTAGAGGCTTAGAAGGTTAGGTTAGTATAATATATATTAAACTTTGTGCTAGATATGAAGAACGTCTTAGAGTCTAAGACGTTCTTCATATCTAGCACAAAGTTTTCACTGGAATAGGTAAATCTTACACTGAGTAAATGCATACCTATAAGTTAACGTGTCATCTTGAACATGTTTTTTTATATCAGTTTTCCATTTATTAATTTTAAGAATGAGACAATTAAATTTTAGGCGTTACAGGAATAAGCATTTTGAGATATAGTTCAGTTAATAATCAAGGAAGTATAAAATTTGGATGTAATGATACCTACTCATACTTGTACCTAGTAAAAAGTGTCCTATTCACATCACATCCATGCACACCTAATTGACTCACATGTAGGCTAGTTACATAAGAACTTTTAAAAGTCATTTTCTAATATTTCATAAAGTTTTACACAGGTTAGTAAACATATCAATTTGTAGTACAGTCTGTGAGCACTTAAAAGGTGCTCCCAGATTGTACTTCTCTCACTTGTTGATGCTAGGTTTACACAGCTTAGTATTTGTCATGATACCTCGGACGTTATGATCTGAGCTCTGAAGACAAACTAATTGAACTAATTGAACAAACATAAGAAATTGCTGCAAAGTGCGAGCGAGAGATCTTCTAATCTCCCAAGAGCGAGCAAGATGTGAGAAAAAGGGTTTTATGGCCTCGGAGTTCAGATGATAACGTCAGAGGTATAGTGTAAGTGATTAAGACCTATCTATCCAGGAAAAAAATATAATAATATTCCTTCAGAATTGAGCTTCAATCGCAAATACACTCTGCGTCAAAAATATCGCCCCTCCTCGGAAAATAATTTCAATCGACTTTAAACCCTATTTGATCAAGTACAACAATATGATTGTTAGGTATCATTTGAAAGGTAATAAAGTGTTTTTTTAGGAAAATTAAAAAAAAAAGATTTTTCCTTGGGGTCAAAAATTAAAGGAAATGACATTGCGAACAGTTGAAAAATGTTTATTCAACAACAATAAATGGATAACAATTTTTTACAAAAAGTGCCTAAAATTAACTTAAAACCTAGTGTTACCCCCCCTTGCCCTTATCACTGCCTCTAAACGGTCTTTCATTGATCGCACCAACTTTACGATGTCCTCTTGTGGAATGTTGCCCCATTCTTCGATGACTGCGTCCTGAAGATCTTGCAGGGTGGTAGGGGCGGCATCTCGTGACCGAACCCGTCGCTTCAGCTCGTCCCAAAGGTGTTCAATCGGGTTTAAGTCAGGACTCCTGGCTGGCCACGGCAAAACGGGAATCCCGACCTCCTCCAGATAATCCCGAACAATTAATGCAGTGTGGGAGCGAGCGTTGTCGTGCATTAATGTGAACCCAGAGCCGACGTAACCCGCATTTGGCGTCACATGCTCTTCCAGGATCTCGGAAATGTATCGGCGAGCATTCAGGGACCCTTGGCCGCGAGTGCCTCCAGGGCCGCGAGTGCCTCCAGTCCTGGAGACGCAGACAAGGTCGGTTTTGCCGTCTATAGACATGCCCCCCCAGAACATGCAAGAGCCACCTCCGTAGCCCACTGTCTCTTCAATACAGGCTTGAGCAAATCGTTCGCCCGACCTTCTGTAGACTCTGGCCCGCCTGTCGTTGCAATAAAGACAGACTCTCGTCTCATCGGTAAAGAGAACCTGCCTCCATTGCTCAAACGTCCAATCGACGTGGTCGCGGGCAAATTGCAAGCGATCTCTGCGATGCTGTGCGGTCAACATTGGGCCTGTAGCAGCCCTGTGAGCCACGATATCCTTCTCCCGCAGTCTTCTTCTAACCGTAGAGATGCTAACTGATGTTGTCCGAGCTTCTCTGAGGCGTTGTTGCACCTCAACAGCACTAGCGAAGCGATTGCGTAGAGATGATGTCACGATGAAGCGATCATCTCTTTCGGATGTGCAGCGTCGCCGACCAGCCCCATGTCTTCTGGAACCGCTGAAATACTCGGCGGACAGCATAACGGCTTAAATTGAGTTGCCGAGCGACATCACACTGCCGAACTCCTGCTTGCAGTAGTGCAACCACTTGAGCTGATTCAGCAGCAGTGATCTCCATGTTCGAGGGTTGTTTTCTTGCTTGAGTTCCTTAGATGTGTTCTCTTCGACGTCTGGATAGTGAATGATTGACATTTGACCTTGTACAGGCATTTTATACCCCTGGAAACGGGCACAACTCGCGACCCTTCAAACGAGTATTTGTGCACTTTTTTTTCGAAACGCTCTGATTCACAAGCCATTACGTTTTGTTTAAATTAAACATTATTAATTGAAAACACATTAAACGTGCTTTTAATTGATACTAATATTAATTATGTAACATAATTTCGCTAAGGTCTAGATTAGCTTGAATCTGATTTTCGCGGAGGGGCGATATTTTTGACGCCGAGTGTAGCTCAAAGAAAATGTTTTTACAATATTAATGGATTTCTGACTTCACGATAATTGTTACTGTGACTAAACATGCAAAATTATTGATTGACTAGTAACCATAAACCGGATTGCCGGGGGCAAATATGTACCAGTGCTAGTTGATTAACTATCAACTAAGTTATTGACAACTTTTTTGTGACATTTATCGATTCCATGGAGATAAGCAAACTTTTTTCTTTCATGGCATTTTTAACAGACTTAAAAAACAAAAAGGTTCTCAATTTGTCAGAATGCTAAAGAATGTTGTTGTTCTGAATGAATTTGTTATCAATGTAATTTTAATGGTTCTCAAAAGTGACTCGAGTCCAGAGTCATTGTTAGATACTGGTTTTTAGTTGCAAAATGTTGCAATATGTATTAAAAAAACCGGTTAAGTGCGAGTCGGACTCGCGCACGTAGGGTTCCGTACCACTATACATCTAAATAAATGTTTTTCTTTATTCTTTATTATATTGGAGTTGATTGAATGAAAGGTAAAATGCGGTTTACGATTTATAACGTATTAAAAAAAACTAATTATTAGATCTCGTTCAAACCAATTTTCGGTGGAAGTTTGCATGGTAATGTACGGTCAGCTGCAGAGAAATGTAACCCCCTTTGCAAGGCAACTTGTATGCAGGGGGGGTTAGTTTTCTCTGCAGCTGACTGTACATCATATATTATTTTTACATTTATCATTCCCTTATTTTAGAAGTTACGGGGGGGGGGGGGGGGACACACATTTTTCCACTTTGGAAGCGTCTCTCGCGCAAACTATTCAGTTTAGAAAAAAAATATACCTCAATATCATTTTTGAAGACCTATCCATAGATAACCCACACGTATGGGTTTGATGAAAAAAAATTTATTGAGTTTCAGTTCTAAGTATGGGGAACCCCAAAAATTTATTGTTTTTTTTTCTATTTCTGTATGAAAATCTTAATGCGGTTCACCGAATACATCTACTTACAAAGTTTCCATAGTATAGCTCTTATAGTTACGGAGTAAAGTGGCTGTGACATACGGACGGACAGACATGACGAATCTATAAGGGTTCCGTTTTTTGCCATTTGGCTACGGAACCCTAAAAAGAGGTTTGCACATAATTAAAAGGTATTCAAACTTGGCCATTACTTATGATAATGATAATTAAAAATTGCTTTTTATCTATGTCAATAAACTTAGTCGACATTTAATGAATCACTAGCACTGGTACATTTTTGCCCCCCTCAATCCGGTGTTTGCAAATAACGTTAATTTTATTGAAATATGTATGGCTTAAAATTTATAGTGAAATTATAAACATGAAAGAATTAAAAAATGATTGAAATTCTTTATAATATAAACAAAAACAACATGAAATTATGTATAAAAATAGAAAATAGCTTGCATGCCTGCTTTAACAGTGAATTGTGCAGATTTCGATCAATCTCTCAATAGTTTACGGAGTGACTGAATTAATTAAATGAGGTAAATAAGCGACTAATCGATGTAGTATCATTCAAAGTTGCAGATCGCTAATAAAAACAAAATCTTCTAACTTAATTTGAAGAGTTTTAGTAAATTGCAAATTCATCAAGAATGTGCTAAGGCACATAGGCAAAAGCAAAAGTGCTTTTATGAGATCTATGAGCATGTAAAACTGAAAACCTACACAGATGGAAATAGAGTTACGGAAGGAAATAAGTATTTAATACTAGATTTTGATCATTTAGATCACGTTTAACTTACCCTCTGCTTTCTCAGCATGTCAAGTTTTAAACGAGCATCTTTATGTTTAGCGAGTTCCGCTAACTTTTCTCGCGCATCTGTTATCTGAGTACGCTTCTTGGATATGATTTTATTGCGAGCATCCACCATAGGGAGCTTTTGTATTTGAGTTTTCGACGGGGTTTTTGGCTTGGCAGTTTGCGGCTTCATTTTGGATCTGTAATAAATAAACAATTCTTAAATTGAGTTTTTACTAAGTAAATCAGAATGTACAACAACATGAATACGCATTAACCGTTTATTTTCTTTTCTTCGTTTTTGAATAATATCTTCCAAACTCATATCTATAAAGGAAGCCATCGCAAACGATAAGATTCGTCAACACGATGGTTTTATTGAACGAACGAAATGGGAAATAGTGTATTTATACGATTACAAAACTATTTTTTCTTTTCTCTCTCTGTTCTCTACTGATTATTACTTCTCAGTTCATCATTTCTTTCACGATAGAAATGCACCACGACCACAGATTACAACACAAGTGGAGGGAAGGTAGCTATGTCCACAGACTACTAAGAGATACTAACGTATGTCTGGGTATGTCTAAAGAAAGGACTTGGAACTAACTGACATAACGTTAGTAACAATTCATATCCACCACAGGAAGGAAGTAGTCGCGCTAGCATATAATATTTCAAAAGACATTATAGAAAGGCGGTATATCGGAGCCTCAGTTGAGACATGATTAAACACATAACTAAACTCGGATATATTTTTCTCGTTAAAGTGGACTCGCAGTGGTGCAGAAGTTAAAACTATCTTGACCTCTGTCCTACAAATCACCGTAGAGAAGATTGAATTGTATTTTATTGCTAAATTTAATTTTTACTTATATATACTTGACACTGGCGAAATCACTTCGCGGAAAAGCCATATCCCCGCGGTAGTAAGCTGTTGAAGTCACCGCGGGGCAAATAAGAAGAAGAAACTCGGTTTCGTAATTAGATTCATAAATAGAACCTAATCTTGGTAGACTCGTTAGATAACTTTATTATTTCTGTGAAGCGAGCTTTTCTTTTCGTATTTTCTCCCACTCTTAATTTTACCCAATTTAATTTTTCCACTGTCCATTTGATTACCATCGCTTTTGTTCTCGTGCGACTTTTTTCCGAGTCGCATTTTTTTTGGAGATCGATTTCTATCTCAGTCTCACTTTTTATCAAAAGTAATTAATACATCGTTTTGTAAGTAGTTTAAGGTTATGTTAGTTTTGAAGCAGACCCGGAGGGCCAAATATTCCAGAAATAGGAGTCGACAACTCTGTCCACTTTGATTCATGGAATGGGAAAAACACGACCGTCAAAATATGATGCTAGGAAAAGAAGCAACTGGATAAAACTCGCAAGGGGAAAAACACGAATGTGAAAATAAACTGCCGGGAAAAAAGGCGACTCGGGAAAAAACCCGAAAAGAAAATTATCTTTAACGAAAAAAAGCGTTTGGGAAAATCATCTAACAAATCTCTTGTCACTGTCATAATAACATCTGTCAATGTCAGTATTACGGTTCAGATGCCACCAACCCTTTCTTAATAACTTAACTTTACGAGAGTCTTTGTAGTGGTGTAGAGAATTAAGGGAAGTTACGTCCAAATTCAAATAAATCGCCAAACAAGTCTCCATTTTCTGTACACAGACACTGTACATTTACATAAATGAAGGGGTTTCGTTAAGTTTTTTGCCTATACTACTTTATTCTTAGATGTTTGTTATTTATTTATTGATAAAAATAATTACACAACATAACAGTATATTACTACAGCACTGTGAATTACATACTAAATTGACAAAAACAATCAAATTAATAGGTACTAGAAACATAACATTATGACATGACATTATAGATAGTAGGAGAGGATTACACCGAAGAAATGCGGGCCTCCATCTTCTCGCATAAATTCAAACACACAACCTTCTATCCACTGGCAAACACATCACAATCAGGGGCAAACTCGACAAGCGTGTTCACCAAATGCAACGAGGACTAGTGGCGACTTGGTATGAGCTAGAGTGCATGACGCAGGCGCCGCCAGCAGGTGGCAGCAACGTGGACTAAAGTCAAATTTTGTCATCGAGGGGACGGAAAGACGTATTACCTGCATAACCAGTTCCAGACAGTCGGAATCTCCGCGCAATATACCGCTAGCAAAAATCAGCAGTGCATAATTTCGCCTCACTTCAAGAGAGTTAAAACCTAAGACGCCAAGCAAAAATTTCGTATGGTACAAAAAAGGGTAATGCCCATACGTTTTTTTATATAAGAAACGCAAGAACGCCTTCTGTACTTTTTCCAAAAGCAAGACATAAGTTACCTCGTGAAGGTTCCAGACCACAGAAGCTGCCTCAAGTTTGCTTCTGACTAGAGCGGTGTACAGAATTTTTATAGCCCAGGCATCTGAAAAATCCCTTGAGTTTCGAATAACGAGCCCCAACCTCCGATAACAATTTTTAGCATCGCTTTCATGTGTTCGTGAAAGTTGAGTTGCGTATCGAATATGATGCCCAGATCACGAATAGAAGTGACACGGGCTATAGCTTCCGCACCCAACAAGTACTCCGCGTGAATGAGATTACGGGCACGACTAAAAGTGACCACGGCACACTTGGTTGCTTTAAAAAGTAGCCCGTTGTCGAGACTCCACTGATGTACTCGGTCTAAATCCTTTTGCAGCGAAACACAGTCTGACATTGCCTGCACGCCGAAGATCAGTTTTAAATCGTCGGCATATAGTAGGCATCTAGAGTGCTGGGGAACCGAAGCAAGGTCATTCACCATTATGCCAAAAAGTAACGGGCCTAAAATTTAACCCTGGTTGACCCCTGACTGAGTATTGTAGGTCTCGGAAACAAAGCATCCGTGTGGCACGTACTGCTGTCTATAATGTCGCGCAGATAGCTGGCGAAGAAACGAAGTAGCTTTGGCAAAAAACCGATTTCGCATAATTTCACCAGAAGAACGTCGTTATCCACGCGATCAAAAGCTTTTTGGAAATCAAAGTACAACCCGTCAACTTGTATTCCCTTATCCAAGTGATCTGAAAAGGAATCAACCAGGGTTGTGAGGTTCGTTTTAACTGATTGCCGGGACCTGAACCCGTGCTGTGAGTCGCTAAGGTAAGGCTTTATTTGAGGAACTAGAAGACTATTTACGATAGTTTCAAACAGCTTAGCAATCGAAGAAAGAATGGCGATGGGTCGGTGATCATCCACGCAGTCTGTGTTATTACCCTTTGGGATAGGCCTCAACCGTGTGATCTTCCATAGATCAGGGTGTTTACAAAGAGTACTTACAAAGAGCTAGGTTGAAAATGTGAAGTAGCAGAGGCATTAGCCACTCTTTGCATCCTTTAAGGATAAACGCAGGAAAGCTGTCCGGGCCTAGGGAACTTTGCGGCTTAAGTCGGGCCAGGCCATTAGCTACGTCATGAAAGGTGATTTTGTGGATGTGGACATAATTGGCCGTACAAGTTAGGTCCTAACGAATAACATTTTCGTGTTTTAGAAGAGCTTCTCGAGCAGAAAAACACTCGAAAAGAAATCAGCGAACACCTGAGCCACCTCTCTGCCCTCGTAAACCTTCCCATCATAGGTAAACTGGGATTCGAAGCCACCCTTGGACTTAAGACGACCAATATGTTGCCAGAAGGCGCGAGGATCGGAGTTAATCTTGGCTTGAATGTGGTGAATATGGTTGTCATAAGCCAGGGATATTCGATATTTAATGTCGGCCATGAGGTTAGAGAAAATAGTATACACGCCGCGATCTCCACAGCGTTTCCACTCTCGATGGAGACACGGTTTCTTCTTAATGTTTATAATTCAGTTTGCTGAGAACCAAACTGGATAACACCTGCATGGTTCGCGAGACCTATCCTTCCTGGGGATACATAGGTCAAACATACCATAGACAAAACGGTAAGAGCCCTACAGCAACATTGACATTACAAGATTCCAGCACATCATTCCAAGATACTTCAGAAGAAGGTGGTAAAGAAGCTCATAATCACTTTTGGCAAAGTTCCAATCACGTCTTGAGTCCACATTTCTAGACTCAACAAATACGGGGTTGTGCGTAACAACTTCCGTAAGCGGTAAAGTTATATCGAGAGGAGTATGATAAGCGTCACGATGAGGAACCAATCCACCTCCGTCCACCTCACCGGGTTCTCTCTCGCACGAGCACCCCATCTTGTTAGATGTGGTGCTCGTGTGTTCGTGGAGTGTTCTCCAAATACCATTCGTCTCTCGCAGATTACAAACTGTAATAAAATAGCAATAATAACTTAAAATGCTAACTGCTGAACTCAGAGACGTCAGTTAAATTTAATGCTTGATTAAAGTTACTGCTGACAAGATACCCAAAGGTCTTCGCCATTCGCCGCTCACCGCCAGTAGGCTCGGTTACATGAGTATCGATCTAAGTACTTACAGTTGTGATCCGCCTCTACCAGCTGCCCCCACCTGCCGCTTTCGAACCTCGCATTCCCACCCATGGAGGGGTAGGGTCGGAGGCGTAACCCCATACGGCCCCATCCAACGTCCCATGGGCTAATAAAGGGCCGGATTCAGCTCGCAACTGCCCTGTCGGCACCACATAAAGGTCCGGAGGCAGAGCGCTATTGCCCTGTACGAGACCATCATACGTTAGATCCGCTGTCAACCCCATGGAGGGATGGGGCCGGAGGCGTACCCCTATGCCGTCCCACCCGACGCGCCATGGGCTAATAAAGGACCGGAGGCAGCTCGCAACTGCCCTGTACGGCACCACATAAAGGTCCGGAAGCAGAGAGCCAATGCCTTGTACGGCACCATCATACGTTAAATCCGGTGTCGCCCCCATGGAAGGATGGGGCCGGAGGCGTAGCCCTATACAGTCCCATCCGACGCCCCATGGGCTAATAAAGGTCCGGAAGCAGCTCGCAACTGCCCAGACGGCAACACGTAAAGGTCCAGAGGCAGAGCGCCAATGCCTTGTACGGCGACATCATACGCTAGATCCGCTGGGCAGCCTAGGATACTCACGACTCTGCACCCAGTGCCAATAACATAGTGGGTCAAACACCTTAATTCACATATGTGTCATATCTTAGTCACAGTCTGGAGTCATAAACATCAAAGTCAGGGTTTGGTCAATAGATTAACTCGTCACAAATAATAGATCAGAATATATGAACGATTATCAAATACTTGCAATGAGGTTGGGACCATTAATGGTTAGATAAATATGTGGAAAACTGTATCGATAGTGAAATAACTCGTTTATCTACAATACTTAGATATCCACTTAGCTTTATATCCAGAAGCTCCAAATCAGGAACCTGGCACTTAGTAACTTTAACTACCGTTTTACATTGTTACCCGCCATTACGGAGTGAAACTTAGAAGTGACAGGTACAAATTTACTTACCATAGATGAAATATCCATTATCAATGTTGCCAGTATATACAATATACATGAAGGTATTGCGAAACGATTCGTCGCGACAGATATGATGACCAAGTCACTATTCAAACCAATCACCAATCGCCTATCTTATCATGCTTTCGCAAGCAATCGACTGGGTCTCAGCAAAGGCTAACTTATCAAAAAGAGAAGATATTAGAATATGAACTCTTTAGTTCTATGGTTTATGAAAAGTTAGATAGTTGCTATAGGTTGCTATGTTGACTTATGAATAATATACATGTCGGAATACAAGTCGAATAAACCTCTAAATGTTTTGATTTTATTTTAACAGCATATTTCTACCACAAAATTGCTTAAATAAATATTTATTTATAGAGCTGGTTTTTATATAAGCATGATTATTTAAACAAAGCATTTAAATGTTATTCTTATAATTTGACTTATATGGCAAAGTATAAACACATAGTTAATTATACTGTTTGCGTGTGTCCCTTTGGTGAGTCCAGAAAAAGACATGTGTGTTGTGTGTGTGGCCCAAGACAACACACACCGCTATAGTCTGTGGTCAGAAAGAGTATAACCTACAACTTGTACAACACAGTCCATACCTTAATAATCTGTGACACAGTCTTTCTTGTCAGGTCAGTGAGAGTCAGTCACCCTTATAATTTTAGACATACCTTATAATCTGTGGTCAGAGTAAGAGTCTTGAACAATAATTAGTAATTTTCTTGCTTTATTTACGATTTAGCAAGTTTACTAACAAAGCAATGGACAAAGAAGAAGGAGAAATGAGCGATGATGCTATGCTTATCGACGATGATAAATATTGTATTCCGGAAGAACACGTGAAGCCTACGTTGGTATGTAGTCAATGAAAGTGACAACAGTAAACAATTTGATTATTATCAGTATTCAGGTTTAATTAAATGTATAAACTTACTTTAACAGGTCTACAGGGCTCAAAAAGAAGGATTGGTCATCACAAAGCTAGAAAAAATTGATGCATCAAAGATAGAGGAAAGGGCAAAAAGATTTGGTTTAATTCTCACCGGAAAGAGAGTGGTTACACAAAAACAAATTGATGAGCTTTACTGCAATTTTGGCATAGAAAGTGGCAATGAGCGACATTTTCGTTTCGACACATTGTATTTGAATGGTGTGGAGGGCCTAAGCACAAGAGAGATCTTCGAGTACCTTGAAGACTACAAGCCAGTTAGTCTCGAATGGGTTGATGATGTTTCATGTAAGTTTCAAGGTCATGTTGGTGTGAGCTTGCCTTAGATAAAATTTTATACTTTCCTTTATGTTTGCCTGAAAGTATGTAGCAATGTTTGTTTTATGTGTTAACAGGTAATATTGTGTGTCAAGATCACATATCAGCTGCATTGGCTTTGTTGGTGCATTCACGTGAGATTAAGAATGAGCAATTAAAGGAAATGATAGAAGAGAAATCGACACATCATTGGAGAGAAGGAGTTCCTCATCCTAAAAAAGATTTAATATTAATGCGTTTTGCTACAAATGGTGATAAAAAAGTGCCCAAAAAGAAGATGCACAAAGAACCTAAAGGGTATCATGATGAAAGTATGGAACCACCTTCTAAGAACCCTTGGGGTGACTTGTGTAAATCTTGGGGAGTATATGACCATCAGGAGGTTTTCAATCGCAGATTACCTAAAAATGACTATGAAGATGAAATTGAGGAACCAAATGAAAGAGGACATATTAAAAGCAAAAGGCTTGCAATGCGTTTGGGCAAAAGACCTCACAATGATGATGATAAGGACCATAGCAACTCTGATTCTGAGTGGAACAAAAAATCAAAAACACCAAGAATGAGGATGCATGCTGATGATGAAGAGTCCAAGCAAAACAAAAAAAAGCAGAAAGCTATGTTATTAACATCTAAAGTTATAGACAAGGAAAGTTATGCTCCTTTGTCAGTTGAAGTTATCAACTCAAGAAGTACTTATACACCTAGAGAAACTACTAGATTGTCTGACAAATTTCGATTCCATGATAAACAAGGTAGTGGACATAAAGGGGCTAGGAATAATATACAAGCTAGGCTAGGAGCTAAAGTAATGCCCTCAGATGTTCAATCATCAAGTAATGAATACTCATCTGATGAGTCTGACCACAACACAATGAGCAGAGTCCAAAAGATTTCCACTGCAAAAAGTTCTAGTGTATGGTCCAGGCTAGACTCCAGACCTACTAATTCCAATGACCAAAGTGACTTAAGACAAATACTAAAATCTAAGAAAAAACCAAGCAAAGCAGATGATTTGAGAGAAAGAATTGGCAATCAAAAAAAAACTGCTTTACGCATTGAAATAGACAATGTATAACATATACTTACCTACAGGAATGATTGAATGAAACTTTTGTTTTACAAGTAGCTTTTAATTTGAAATTAGGTAATTACTTAGATTTAAGTCTAATTATTAGATCCTGAAATATTGTGAGACTTCCTTTATTCTTATAAATAATGTTTTATTGATATTGTTTGGGTTATTCCTATTTAGGTTGCATAGTTATCAAATTTTAAATTTATCATCATTCTTATTGAAACTTATGTATTTGTTTATGTCTGATGAAAAGATTTTTGATTAAAGGATAAATTAAAAGTAAACATAAACTGGTAAATAAATCTTTATTTTGAATATTTGGATTATGTGCATATAAAAACATTGCTTTGATTACTGTGAATTTGTTCTAGTATTTATATTAAAGGGATTGTGAAATTTGATGATGATTTTGGATAAGGTCACAGGTCATTAAATCCATATAAAGAATACTAGGTCGGGTGCCGGGTGGTTCTAATGAGCTGTGACCTTAAGGACGCCAGGTCAAAAAAGGCCCATTGAATTATATTATTCTCATTTCTCGTAAAATTACCAGAGCTCGGCAGTTGTTCACACTTAATTTCTAGGGTTCAGACAACTGTATTTTTATTCCCAGCGGTCAGTGTAGTTGACGAGTCTATTGCATCAGTGCAGAACAAGATGCAATAGACTCGTCATATATGCGTTTGATTCGTTTGATTATAATTATCTAAAAAGGATATTTTGTCAATTGGCATTTGCCCATTTTTATTGCATTTTGCTATAGCTTTGTCAAAGTGATGTTCCTGCAGTATTTAGCAATATTAATAAAACGTTACGGTGAAATTAAAAACGGTCAAGAAGTGGATTAAGAAATACTCTGAGCTGTCTTACGAGCTGGCCATTGGGTTGCAGTTATAAATATAATTAAGAATATTAATATTATTACGATTAGCTATTACATCCCATTCCATTAAATCGTCGTATGCGGGAGGTCAAAAAAGTACCAAGTTCTAATCTCTTCTGATTAAGATAGTCCATAAAATTAAGCTGGAAAAAAAATACAAAAAGATATCCAAATTTTGAGCACGGTTCCATGCCTAAGCATACGAGGGGTTAGTACGAGGTCTGACAATTGTTGTGCTACTCTGCCGCGGCGCCACCATCGTATCGCCATATAGCCTAGACAAATAAGGGTTTCACCTCGTAATGAGAGATAATACGCTGGGACCTTGTATTCACCTTCATTTCGGCGTTCTAAAAGTTGTCTCAAAAGTCACATAATATCTCGTGTCTGTGTCGTAAGTTATTCAAGGTCAAATGCCACAAAATAGGTTTTTTGCGAGTATCTAGGTTTCTATAGCTCCAATGATGTTTTTTTTAACGTAGACGTTAACAAATTGTAGAACATTAAATTTGCGACAGATTTGGTTCCAAAGCTTTTTCATAAATTAGCACTTTAAAGCTTAATATTTAATTTTCATAAACTGATTCTTTAATCGAGAAGTTGTTATCAAAAACTCACAATATTTTTGAATGACCTATCTAACGATACAATGAGGCAGACGAGAAAAATACATCGAGTACGGGTACGAGGAAGTACCTTTTTTTTTTTCAAGATTTAATTTACCCCTTTTTCGTCGTGACATACATGTATAGCCATTCCAAATTACAGCTTTAACAGCTCTAAGGTCGGACACACAAACAAACAGAGGGTCGGACATGGCGAAACTATAAGGCCTGGCTCCTTCTCACCCGCGACCCGCGGCGTCTGGCTGGTGTGTTAGTAAATGTTCGGGAGCGATCGTTCTCCGCCGTTGGGTGGACGTTGCACGCGGCTGGCGAGAACGACCGCTCCCGAACATCCTGACCCCTTTTTTCTCCTTATTTGACTGGGTTAATATAATTCATTGATTTTTATTATGGTGGCGCCGCGGCAGAGCAGAGCAGCAAATGATATTTAGAGTTCTAGACGATCACGTTTCTACCCGTCTGCACCCTTATAATAATACGATTTTGGTCTCGTTTCTATAGACCTCAAACTAGATCAGTAAGTTTCCTCTTTTCGTGTATAATATTAACGAAAATATAAGATTCGTACGATTAAAATATAACTTCAAGTTTACGGGTAAAGTAACTACCTATTGAATTTTGCAATGCAAACATTTTGTACTGTAGGTATACAATATTTCTCAAAAATCAAAACACTCCTAATATTACTGATTGCTAAACACGAGACAAACATTATCGCATATTCTATGATTTCTTTCATGTTCAAAATTCCTCTAACCACATTAGCGACGAACAAGCTATAGCAGTTAGGTATATTGAGTTGAGCTAAGCGACGACACTAGCCTTCAGCCTCCAGAGAAGTCTGCAGTCTCGTGTCGGTCTGGTATGTGTAATAATGTATATTTCAGTGGCAGGGGGGCATGGCCCCGGGCGGCATACGGAAAATATTCAAACTTTAAATATCTAATAATTAAAATAGGGGGCGGCGAATTTCCGTTCGGTCCCGGGCGGCGAAAACCCACACTACGCCACTGGTGTATTTACACATTATATTATAAGTTATAACTTATAACCAGAGATCGGACAAATGGGCGTCAACTCGCATGTGGAGATGACCCCAAATAATTAAAAAATTAAACAAATTAAATTACATATATTGATCACTTACCCTAAAAATAATTATGAGCCTTTGTAAGACAGTAATAAAAATAATACAAAGAGGTGAGGAGTGGCCATTAATATGAATCTACTTAAGTTTGCTCCATTAACATCCGTGGATTGCGAAAGAAGGTTTTCGCTACCTCATAAGTTTATTTTAGCCGTGAAAAGGAATAAAGTAATCACGGAAAAATTATATCAATTACCGTTTATTTGCTTTAATAAATATACACATTAGCTAGTTTTTGTATTTTTTATTTATTACTGTCTTGCATAGGATCAAAATTATTATCAGGGTAAGTAATCAATTAATGTTTTTTTTATTAATAAATTCTTTGAGTCATGTCCACATTATTGCGAGTAATGACGCCCATTTGTCCGATCTCTGCTTATGACACATACCTGACCATACACATCATTTATACATTAAAAAAAGAAATAATTCGGAAGACAAGAGTATTTTGTTTTCTAATACAGATCTGTGCAATGCCAGAATAGTTAGCCAGGGATAACCATACAATTAGGATAGACTTTTTAAACAATGTATGGTCCCGGAATTAATATGCAGGCCACGGTGGCTAACCTTTTTGACGCCCCGTGTCAAATACAAATGTGCCACTGTGTCGCACGCTAAACATGTTTCAAAAGCACATGCAAAACATAATCCATACCAGTTTCTTTTAAATTGTACAGATGCTTTGGTGGCGTGGTAGGCAATACCTATTGCCTACACCTTTAGGTGTTTATAGCGTTCAATTTATTAAATTTCTCTTGGTAGGAATATGACAATAATTAGCTGTTGCCGCGACTCCGTCCACGTAGAAGTCGTTTACCGCTACTCGCGGGAAATAAGTACCCTTTCTTCTTTCTCGGGGTTCAAGCTATTTTCATACCGTTATATCGGAATCGGTTCAGCTGTGAAAGCGTACCAAGAAAAGTTAGTCACATTTATAATATTAGTATTGATTGTTTGAAAGTGTTTTCATGCAAAATAGGAGAAACGTCATAGCTATTGTTTTTTTTTGCGACTGTTTCATAACGTTAGAATAATCTCTACTTTAATATGCACAAACTATCAGCGAATTTTAGGTGTTTAGATGGACCTAAACGCCTTCTTTGTCAATACGGGTTAAACTTATTTCAGGCGAGTTCCCTCCCGGACTAACGTAGGCTTTTTCGCATTTATGCTTGCTTATGCTAATTGCATATGACGCAAGGGACACATCAAAGCCACATTAAAATTAAGGATATGTACCTATGTTTAACATTTGTGGAAAATACAGGGCTATTTATAGTTGTACCCATCGCTTGCGCTATTAAAACGTAGCTCCGTTTGTATTGGACAGCGAGCGTTCTGGCGACTCTTATTATAAAGGAAAAAAATAAGTATTCATTTTACAACTGACTATAAAATAATTTCCCTCAGAATAGGCGAGTACAAATATAACTTTCTATTGCAGTTTAAAATAAAACATAATATAATAACTAAATTAGACAAACCAATTTTAAACAGTTTGGGTCATCACATAACACACCCATTCATTATCATATTAATCACAAAAAAAACATATACTTACTAGTAGTACAGTCACGGACATTAACTTATGACCCATTTCAAAAAAAATATGCTTGAAGTCGTCATTAGAGATGTCAAATCATTTGTAACTTTTAGTAAACTCAACCTTATCTTTGTAGAATGTCAGATTGACTTTTGACCTAAGGTGGGTGACAAATTTAATTCCTTGACTGTACATTTTTGTTACGAGTAGTATGTTTGCGATATTTGTGTATAAATTTATCAAATAACGACTATTCCCTCCTGTCACCACCACTTTATTATTACTGTAACAACTGGAATTTATTTCCCATCTGTTACTACTGGTGACAAACTACTGGGAATTTTTACTCAATCCGATGAAAATTATTTTAGAGGCAACAGCTTAGACTTTTTTCCTGATGGGAATGGGAAAATCATATTTTGGTTACCATAGCTATCTCTTTATTTTTAACACCAATCAAAATATGCATGGCATTTAAATCAATCTCAATATGTTGTCCCGTGACAGTAAACCGCCCTGAAGCTGAAATTATAAACTAATACTCACCAATCGTACATCAATCTTTGTTGGAAAAGTAATAGTTCAGCAAGTTATATTCAAAAGGGACGTGGGGCACTTTTACTATATTATTGTTGATTTCATATGTTAAACATATTTTTGGCAACATAAAAAATCCCAAAGTGATGGTAAATACTGGGAATATTTTTCCCATCTGTTACTAGTGGCCACTGCTAAGAAAATTCCTATCTTTATTCCTACCACTAATATAAATTGGTGGCAATAGGAGCGAAAAAATAAGTGGTTACATAGTAATTAAGTTCTTTCGTTTGTAATAGGGCAAACGATTTTTTTCTAAATGCCTATTTTTATATTTATCTTATTATCTTATATATTACAATTCGTGCTCGTATCATCTTCACCTCACTCCATAGCCATACGTCTGTCAACATAGAGTCGGCGACACTAAAGTTTACAGATATACGGTCTGGAGCGGCGGGAATTTAAAATAAATAAAAAATATGAAACTTTTAAAACAACAGATGATTTTAAATTATTGTTAAATACGAATGCTTTCCTGGTGCTCAAAATTCATTTTAAAATGTGTTGTTATCCTAACCTGTATACCAGTACAATATTGTGCCGTATAATGTACGGTCGGCCAAGACAGTGGACTACCAGTTTTTATAAAATGTTTCTGTGAGATCTAAGTATCGCAAAGGTAGAAACTTTTCACTGTCATAATATTAATGGAAGGTAAAATCGAACTTGTTGTATCACGACGTGCAAATGAACTTCAACCGTTGGGTAGTAGATCACATGTTTGGCCGACTGTACTACTTATTATAGTGCGGACGTGAAATTAATACAATACCTAACTTACGAAGTAACAAAATAATACAATAGCGTGGCACAATGTTCATGATGACTAAAATCGAGTAACCATATCGCATGGTTAGCGCATAACTTGGACGTAGGTAAATGTTAACATGTGCTTACAGAAGTTTTCCTTTTATAATTGCCACAACAATAAGAAAATCATCTTAGGCACCACCAATATTGCGTGCCGATTATTGATCTGCCACAATTATTAAACTACCTCTCAACATCATATCAAATACAAAAGTTGACAAGTAGTAATTTTTTTATTCTAATATAGTGTCTTTAATGCTCGACTTCCTGCCCCAATAGTTCATATTTTCATACAATGACACAACCGTCCTTTTGTTCGTATCAAGGAAACATGAATGACAAATGCAATGTCAGATGCTAGAGAGAGAATGTGATAGCGAGCGATAGACAGTCAGTCGATGATGTGTAATGTAGATTGGACAGGAAGACTGTGCATGGTCTTTTTTGCGCTCTCATACGGATTAATCCGTTATTATATCCATCACATGCGTTAAAAATGTTAACCTTAACGGCAGAAGACTGCATCAAGAAAGTTTAGGTGAATCAGAATACGGTAAATAAAACCTACACTAATTTAATTACTATTACTAATTTTAAAACTTTTGAAAGTAATAAAGACGATTGGATGTTTGGGGTACCTCTCTTTCCGGATAACGACTAGTCCTCATTTTACTTTTAGGATCTGAAGAATAAACTGATAAACTGCTCATAATAATCATTTGTTATAAGTGTTATAAGAATTACTTGCCCTCAAAACTGTTTTTTGTATTTAGAATATTGAATTCTTTTTAAAATCCAAATTGGTTTTGCGTTTGACCTCAGTCTCGCCTGATTCTAATAGACGACGAGGTCGAGGGTGGTACAGGCTTACCCAGAAAAAAGCCTATTCACTCTTTCCTTGAAAACGTAACCCCCTCATCGTAAAGTTGTGGGACAAATATCTTGATGTCCTTGAAACGTTTGCCTTTAATGTCATAATTTGAACTTATAATTTAATTAATTAATCAAATCAGGATAGACGATTGAAATTATTTATATATTTTAATTCGAAAATTTCACTTAATTTTCTTTATCCTTCGGTCGTTTAAAAATAAATAACTTTACACCAAAGTAAATTAGATTCAGATAGTTGACAATTATACCAAATACGGTTTCTGTAAAGTCAACATTCGTTTAACACTTTTATCCATATTATCTTGTGCCAAATACGTTTCGGACTATCAAAATAATGCCAAACAGATGGAACCCGTAGCGGTTACTTCATGCGAGCTAATATGGACTCGGATGTCTGCTGATTTATGCAGATTAACGGATTTTGGATATAAGTTGGCACATTTGCCTGCGTTGGATTTACATTACCAATATATTTAGAGATGCCTATATAACTAAATTTGAATTCAAAACAAAGTTATTAACCTACCAATTCGCCACTGTATATTAATTTTGTCCTGATTCACCTATTCCCCTGAACTACTTCTAATTTCGACAGACCTAGTTCACCTACTCACATCAACCAACGGCTGCAAAACAAGTTTAGTACAAATATCTAAGCGTATTCCTTTACCGATATAGGCACGAGTCGTGGCGGAAAGTAAATTAAAATTTAAAACAAATCTATGACACATGCTCCAATATTTTAAGTATTTATATCAACAATAGGTATAATAATTTTGTTAGTGGAATGCTTCAGTCTTGCTTAAATACTAGATAGAGTACGCCACGCCACATAATCAAAGTAAATATAAAATAAAAGTAATATAAATGTCATTTACGATTGCTTAACGAGCAGCGAGGATACGATAGCAAAAGCCATAGCAAATCTAAACGATACGAGATTGTGGTCAATATTACGTATACGTAAACAGTAAGTACAAGATCTTATAATTATCTTTTATTTTTAATATATCCTACAAATTTGTTAATACTTATCGCAGTGTGTAACTAACAATGACAATAAAAACTTATACTTTGATCATTTGCAATAATTTTATTCCCTGTAGGGCATGCGTAACTAAACGAGACAATTTCGTCGCGATCCACAATGCACAGATTTAATTAAGCTCACTGCGATTCGGTCACACACTGATTGATATACACAGTTTATATACAAACAGTATTTTTTTACATTCACAATAATAGCGGACAAAGTCTCTATCGCCTTGGAGTTTCAAAATTATTGACCGAATTAACTGCACCAGTAACTATTACTCTACTTTGATTTCTTTTCCTTTTCGCTTTTTTCCTCTTTTTTATCGGTATCTTCCTTTTTCTTTGAAATAAAGGAGTGCTTCGCTTTCTTTAGTTGTTTTTTCACTTTGTCCTTTACTTTACTTTTTTTAGGTGTCGGAACTACCTCTGCTGATTTCATTGAAGAGCTGTTTGATTCGCTGCTCCTCTGGGCTGAAATATCCAAGATTATTGTTTAGAAACCTGAGCGTGTAATGCCGTGAAAGAAGTGGATTGCTATCGTGTATAGAAATTACGAGATCACGTTTTACAAACAGAAAAAACACTTCATCCACAACATAGATTAGCTACATCTTTACGTAGTATAAAACAAAGTTGTTTAATCCGTTTGTCCCTCTATATGTATGTTAGATCTTCCAAACTACGCAACGGATGTTAATGCGTTCTTCATCAATCGATAGTGATTCAGGAGGAAGGCAGCGGGAGGCCTTTTAGGTATTTATGTATAAAAAACTGGTTTATGTACGAGTGTTACAAAAAACTCACACAAACCGAAGTGAATCGCTAGTAATTATTATAAATTTAAGTCTCCCGCCAAGTATGTCTTGTATGTATGTATGTTTGCGTTAAATCAGAAAGTATTCAATGGGTTCATACGTTTTCCACCACCATTCTGACTATAAATATTTGGCTAAAGAAGATCCCCATGGCATTTATTTTCACGAGGTCAACATTTTATTGATTGTGATTTTAAGCAGGACGTCCCTCAGAATTTTCTAGCAAGTTACCTCGCTTGGAGGCGATGGAGCTGGCGATGGCGCGGTCCTCCTGGCGCTCGCGGCGGCGCTCGGCGTCGATCTGCTGCACCAACTCGTCCCGCATCCGCACTATCTGCACCAGCCGCGCCACAAGCTGCTCTTCGCGAGCCTGAATGTACAGTGCATGCCATTTTCTCAATATCCTCTTGCAAAAGAGGATATTACAGAGATTATTAGAGAGGACTTCGATTACAAGAAAAGTAAAACCTGGGTCTTAGGGCTGTATCCATGAACTAGTCTTGACTGAGATACTAGTCTCAAGATGCGTGTAACTAAACATCAAGTCATTGAAAACTGACATTTCTCACGTGTCTTGGGATGGGCATTTCAGCGACGAGTGAAAAATCATAGAAATGCTATCAGACTGGTTTTTTAAAAGATAACTTGCATAATAAATATTTAATCCCGTTTGTATTTTAAATAACTCGCCGGCTTAAGATAATAGCCGAAGGTGATAATTTCCAGAAAAATGTAACTAGGTAAATTCAAAACAAAATTTACATAGTTACATTTTTCTGGAAATTATCACCTTCGGCTATTATCTTAAGCCGACATATTATTTTCTTGGTATTTTGTAAACGAAAGATAATATCTAAACGTAATTAATTACCTTATCTGCATCGATGCGATTAACTGTGGGCCGAGATTGTATGACCCTGATTTCGTGTTCAATATCGGCCTGCTCTTGTTCCAGACGCTGCTGTCGCCGACTAGAAAACATACATTATAATTACCATAATTTGTAATTTTAAACAATTCAATCCAATCCTTATAGTTAGAAAAAACATTGTCGATCCACTTGTGTGAATAAAAATATTTATTTCGCCAACACACGCCTATACATATAGCATACGAAACATAAACAAAAATATTAATCTTACATTTAACATTTTCTGTAACGAGTGTTTTAAATATTGATAAAATATTCATTAACAAATATTGAATAAACTACGAAGAGCCACTAGCTATCTGTTATACCCTGTACTATCCGGCCGAAAGCCTTTTGTGCATGCTTTGCAGCCAGGTTAAAAAGATACAAAATCAACACAAGACTAACACATGCTTTAACATTAATTCCTGAGAATTCCAACTTGTCAGATCAGATAGAACTTTAGGTACGTGAACTGCATGAAACCTACTTTTAACTGAATTGAACTTGATTCAATACACATGAACTTAACTTAACATCATCGCAAAGATCAAAGAAATTCCGGTTTCATTAACAGAATAAATGATTTTAAGAAGCCGATACATTTACAAGTACTACGCGTTTCTCGAGATCAGGTGAATTTTAGGTAAATAAACTCCGAAATACCCGATCTTTAATGATAACATTGATAACACAAGGAAAAATAAATTTCAAATTAGTCATTTTAAAAAATGCGATTTTGCAGACTTGCTAATACATATGTAGTAGGTATTATCGCAATAGATAGCAAAACTGCATCGAGTTTTAATTACATTGTCTTCGGCCAACGAATTCTTAATAATATGATTGTACAGTTAATGTCATAATCATAAATGTATACTCTTGAGGTCCCTTCTGCTAAAAATAGTAAGAAATCCGGTCATTCAAGTAAAGATCTAGGATCTAGTGCAAAGGAAGTCAAGCGGATTTTTTTTTGTTTATTACTAATTATCAAATAGATACGATTCATATTCAATTGACAAAGGACCATGGGCAGAAATGTCCCCCCCACCAACAGAAATGAAACATGTCTCATTTAATAGATCTCAGCAACATTATGTATTTTTACTATGGAGACGATCACCAGATGTATGGGGTTTTCTTGGAAAACCATAATCGTATCGTATGGAATTTGTTTGAAAATGAACACATATATGGATGATTTGCCTTATTTGGCCCCTGTTTTCATTAAAAAAATCCCATTGATTTTGCTACTAAAATAAGTATTTTGTCTTTTTTTGGGTCCTTATAAACATATAGACATGCATCCCGTTACTGTTGGTGGGGGGGGACAGTGCCCATACAAATTTGCCCATTGTCCTTTCGTTGTATTATGGGCCTTAGGAGAAATAAGTTCCTACGACGTCAAAAATATCTAGAAGCCCCGACACTGATAATAAGGTCTAATGTATACATGTTTGGCGCGATGGCCGTATAGATATTAATGCTTTTGACTGTACCTCGCGTACCTACTTATCCTCCTAAGCCCATCAATCCCATTATACTACAAACAGGACGTTTTTTGTGAGTGGGATTTTGAATCTACCAGCAAGGCTATAAAGTTCAATTACGTTTGTTCGATAATGCCGTTTTCAGTTCATGAAGATCGGACAATAGACTTTATTCCTATTGCTATACAGTTCAAATTGAATTGCTTTGATTATGTACATCCTATTGCACACTGGGCCATACGAGGATATAATACAACAAAACACAGCGCCACCAGGCTTTATGACTGACATTCCTGGACATTTAATAATTATGTTAAATGTAGGTCACTGCGCCCTCTAAGAGCCGCTGCGTGGACTGACACAGTGTGGCTTAAGGGCCCCACTGATTCCTCAAAGCCAAGTTGAAATATGAAATTACACAAGACTTCAGCACTTGAAATTCAATACAAGAAATTACTTTTCAAGGATTATACGTCATAAACAGAGATCGGAATATGCAGAGCTAATTTGCCTAAGCTTGACGCGTACTAATTCATGCGTGAGTGAGATGGGAATACATTGTACATTATTGAATGATCATGCATCATGTTTATGCAAATTAGCTCAACTTATTCCGATCTCCGCTCATCATAAACAAACACACTGGTTATATTTTCTGACAAGTTCCACTGTAAGCTGTTAAGTTTTAGTTGCATCGCAGCTCAAAGGTCCATATCAGCCATAATTACATTAATTACCCTAAATCAATACTAGCGGTTCAATATTAGGCTATCTTAGCTAGTCCACCTTTGCATACGTCTTAGTCTTTTTAGATCCTTTTTGAAAATTACAACACTTAAATACTAAAACTCAATATTTATCACCACCACACCATGCAGGGCAAATATCAATAAAATGAAAGTTAAATAGTGAGTCAATCACATATTGAGTTATATTTATCCTTCCTAATATTATAAACGCGAAAGTCTGTACGTATGGTTGTATGGATGGTTGTTACTCTTTCACACTGCAACGGCTGGACGGAATTTGATGAAATTTGGAATGGAGATAGCTTATACACTGGATTAAAACATAGGCTACTATTTATTACGGAAAATTTAAAAGTTCCCGATGGAATGACGATAATCGTAATCTACGCGGACGAAGTTTTGAGCAGAAGGTATGAAATTTCGTGTGTATATTTCAATGGGTTCCTGGATGCTTTAAAAACACAATTGGACCCGGTAGGTGGCGCTGCTGTCAGTATGTCACCAACTCCTCCTAAACGGCTGAACCGAGTTGGATGAAATTTTGTGTGTATATTTCAATGGGTTCCTGGATGGTTTGAAAACAAAATCGGACCCGGAAGGTAGCGCTGCTGTCGGTATGTCACCAAATTTAGTTTAATACTACCCCAATTTAATAATTTAGACAGAGACCATAGTAAACAGTTAGACATCAAACAATGATGACTCAACCGTAGATTCATTAGAAGTAATTATCCGGCGGCGGGTCCGCTGGTTTGTATTTAATGCTGTAGGATTTTTGTTTTGTTTTCCTATCTGTCTTCTGATTCGGTGCACCAACTGTGAATATTGTTTATTTGGTAGACTAGTACTATAGATTAAATAAATGAACAAATCGGCATTAAACCGAACATCATCATTAAACTAGTAAGGTAAATTTCACACTCGATTGTTTGTTGTTGTTGTGTTGTGTATTGTGTAGTTTAATGGTAATTATTGCAAAATCTCTGATTTGATGTGGATTCACTTCAGATTTCTGCCGATTACGTCAGGCTAGATAAGTACGACACAGGGAAACCCCTTAAAAATATTACATTGACGGCAATTTTAATCACCACTTCATTTCAAAGAGTACTTGTAGTCTAAATAAACAGAAAATAGCACTTGGAAAGATAAAACCACATGCAATGAACGATAATGAAATATCTTTAAATACCTGCAGTTCCAGGTATAACAAAAGCTAGCAATAATATTACTTACATGTACATCAATTCAGTTTGTTTTCGGAACAGGTCGTTCTTCTCGTTGACTAGCTCGCAGAGCTGGATGACCAAGTCCTCGACCTCCTCCTGCGGCACCGGAGTCGCGTCCTCGCCTGCCACGAGGATACATAGAAAAACATTGTTCTTAGGATTCCTACAATATGACTGGGTTGTTTGCCGTATAGGCTAGTTACTATATGATTCTTACGAGTATAACATACCATACAACGTATATTACAAAAATATGTAAAGTAAAATAATGCAAAATAAAATGCGTGTGATATCGTATTACTTATTATCCGTACTAGTTAATTAAATAATAAACAATCATCAATAAATTAGTCATGATGAGGTTAAGAACTCCTTTTGTTGATATATTATTCATGAAAACTACACATTCACGTTTTGTTTATTTGGTTTTAGAACGTTGTATGACCACAAGTATTTGCTTAATTCTACATGTAATAAATTACACTTATACTATATATTACAAGGAGCTTGCAGCCCACAACCCACAACAGTGGCGCAAATAGGGGCAGTCCACCCTGCTCCTTATCATGCCCCACTATCCTTCGGAATATTGGACGCGGAGGGCTCCTTTAGGCCCGTTGCGTATATAAAATGATACTCCAAGCTTTTCTTTTAACAATTTAAGTACATTATATCTATAATATTATAAAGATATAACCCGTGCGTTTGTTTGTATGTATGTTAGGGTAATCGTTGAAGCTACATCCCTGAATGTTAAGGGCAATTTTTATCTTGCTTTAACCAAATGCAAAGCTAAGCCTCGCGGTTCGCCAGTTCTGTAAAAGAGGGTTAATCCGTCAGTATACTAGCTCTGTTGTTTGTTACCTTCGCACTTGTCCCGGATCATCTGCTCGATGAGCACGCCCTGGCGCTCCAGGCCCAGCTGTTGCGTCTCCAGCATGTCCAGCTGCACCTGCAGGTCCTCCGGGGACAGCTGGAGCTTGACCTCGCGCCGCTCTGGCAGCGGCAGACCCGGGGCCGGGCCCTTTAGTCGACGACCTCCTACAAATACGTAATTAAACTGTGCACTTCAAACTACACATTTTCTCAAACGGTAACCTACTTACTAAATCAAATGTTAGGATTAACCGATTATCGGACTTTTATAGTGGTTCAAAAAATGACAAAATGTGACGAAATCTACAAAATTAGTGACGAAATATTTAATTGATCGGCAGATGCCGACAAACGATGAATAATAAGCGGTTTATCAGACCAATGATCTAAATTTTCTTCCAATCCGATTAGTGTCATAGGTGTCATAACTAACGGGCGGACGACGGATGCAATATAGTGACGAAAACACAACATGGATAAAATTTTATTTATATATTTTATTACATTTTGTGTACTATTTATGTGAGAAAATATATGCAGTTTTTGTTATAAATCAGTTCATATTTTGTATATTAAAGCACTATTTCCAACAAACGGCCCGCAACGGATCGGAACGGAAAGAATTTGATGGTCTTTAAACGATATTAAATCATGTTCACAGTATTTAAAGTTTATATTACCAAGCCGCGCACAGCAACTTGACCGCGAGCGTCTTCCGCTACACCCGATCGTAGCCGTAATTATGCCCCCGTTCGCTTGTCGTCGTGTGCGATCGGAACCTTTCGGCCGTGACCGGGCGAGATCCCTCAGTTTCAGAAAGAAGTGGTCTTCTCTTGGGAAGCGCTGGTAAATTGTTGACGTGTAAAATACTTAGTGAATAAATAACTGTTATCTTTTTTTCGAAAAGTGCACGCGCTGCATAGATAATTGGGTAACTATTTGAATGGGTGCGAATACGTTTACAAGCATCCGTACGGTGCCGATCGTGTGTGTCGACATCCTTTCGACCGCGAACGGCTGTGACCGCCCGATCGTATGCGTCGACATGCTGCCGGGCACGATCGGGTGTCGCCGCATCCATTATTATCCTTTCCGATCCGATCCGTTGCGGGCTTTATATAGTACTGAAATATCACTTTACGAATACTCCCCTCTTACGTCTGTAGATGTGGAGAGGTCATTTTCCCTATATAAAGTAGATAGTGAACTATAAAACAACGTACTGAAAATACGCTATAAAGAAAAAATATGATTATTTACTTCAGCAATAAAATTCTATAACTTTTTTTGCAGCGACGTTATCTTTTTTTAAATCAATTGTAGTCATATGCCTCTTACGGATACTGTGCGACATTATTTTGACGTGTTTTTCATCTGTCGTCCGCCCATTAGTCATAACAAATACTCCCACAAAATAACAATAGCACTTAGTGCTGTTATTTTTTTTACAGATTACTCTATACTCGGAAATCTAATTAAAGATCAAATTCCTAACCTCACGGGCGCACATTCGCTGTGATTGATGTGCGCATTTTGGTTTAAGTGTAGGTATTTTTATCAATAAAACTTATCCTATTATTACTAATTACACGAGTTCTCAATCATGTTTTTATGAAATAATGTTAAAATAACGAAATAATCAAAATGCAAACTGTCAGATTTTGGTCTTTAATTAGATTTTCGAGTATAAGTATAAGAACAAATATTCGCATTTATAGTCAGTGTATTATAGTAGACAAACAAGCGTTGAAACTCTGAGGGCTATTAAAAAAAGTACTAAATAAATAAATCCGAGATAGGCCGAATGCGATTTACAAGACGCGCTCACATTGTTTCGGCGAGTCTACACTTTAAAATGGCAGTCAGGCAAGTCAGGCAGTCTCGTGGGGCTTGTGTGAAGTCTGCATTAGATTACCGTCAGAATTGTTGCGAATGTCGGAAGTGTCGACGCCTTTCTCGAGCGAGCCGAACCCGGACACGGTAGACATGCTGTCCGGCGGCGTGGGCGCCGGGCGCTTCTTCATCAGCCGGGGTGTCGCCATCCCGTTGGACTTCTAAAAAACATTTGTTTATTTTAGCTTGGTCTTTAGTCACTATCAAATATACCTACTAGGACAATATAAAGTGTTTAAAAATATTTCATCTCGACTCTATTGTTGAAGGTGTAAGCGCGTGTTAAGCGTTATTATATATAAAAGCGACTATACAAGACTGCTAGACGTTTTTACGTTTATTCGAGCAATATAAAACTGCAGAGGCTTTCCCCCTTGTTTATAAACGCACTGTCAAATGCAAATGCCAGAAGGACAGATAAGGACAAAGCATATTTTATAGTTTGGCAAATTTGTTCGTGAAACCGCGTCCGCGGGCGACGGGTGACTAAACCTTTACCAGAAGAACGACTCGAGGACCGTCAGTTTACTTCATCTAACAAAATAAATAAATAAATGTAATAAAACAAACCTATTAAAAAACTAAGAAATTCTGAAATAACTACATACTGATTTATTTCTGTGGTAAGAATTATTCTTAAGCCGCGTACAGCCGCGTACGGATAGCTCGTACCCTGCTACGCGTCGGTTACGCGTGTCCTGGACGCTCTATCCGTACCTGCAGCTATGCGTACACTTTTGGAGCTGGCGTGCCGGGCTGCCGGCAGTCGGTCTTTGGCCGCGCGTCAAAGAGATCGATTCTGCTCGCGTTGAGGTTCGTGGCTTTCCGTACAGGAGCTGTACGCGTATCCCAATGCACGTGTAAACACGCGTAACAGACTACGCGTTAGCAGGGTACGCGCTATCCGTACGCAGCTTTGCATATAATTTGTATATTTTTTTTAGTAAATCTTGTAAAATAATATAATACAAATACTAGATTTTTAGTAAGAGTTAATTTGACTTAGGTACCTGGTCTGAATGCACAGTGGAGTTATAGGAGCTGAGGGATGATATGCTCGCGACGTCATCCATGGAGGTGGAAGGGTACGGGGCTTCCGGGACGGCGAGCGCGGGCGGCGGCGGCGCGCGGACCTTCTTGCGCCGCGCCGTGCCCGGCAGGTTCGGCGTCGAAGTCGTCAGCGAGGACTTGTACATGCTAGTGCTAACAAAACATTGTCTTCATTAACCCACCTGTTAACATCGACATTTATAACGCCGCAAATGACGTACAATATTTTTTTCCTACTTTACATCTTCCATTTAGTACAACTTATTTAAACTCAGTGCTTAATCGAAAAATTAAAGTTTCAGTTATATGTGGGTTTACATGGAGTTTCAATAAATGGTAAAGTTCATCGCGATCACTTCAAACGAAAATTTAAAGGTTAATAGATTTTATAATTAAGTACCTTTGGTCGTGAGATGCTTCATCGGAAGATGGCTCTTCACCGTCAGACCAAAAAGGATTGGCGGCTATAAGTCGTTTCCTATAAATAAAGTTCAGATTAGAAAAAAAATCTATTATGACGATGTCATTTTACCGTGGACAGCGTCAAATAAACCTTTCCTTTCGACGCATAATGCCAAAAACGCAAAACGCCATTTATACGCAAAACGCCAAACACGGGCCATGGTAATAACAGTTTTATAATAATTATTATAGCATTGTTATTACCATTGTTATGGTCATTTCAGATATCAGTCAGTCAGTGAATACTTGAGATCCGAATTTGTATAATAAACCGTTAAAAATATTTTAATTCCAATTACAATTAAGTACGTAAGTATATTAAAAACAAAATAATTTTTTAGACTAATTATATGTATAAAAATATTTTTTTATTAAATTATTAAAAATAGATGATGAATATCCATTCGTAGCCAGTGGAAAGAAGTGGTCTCTGCCTAAACTTCCGGGAAAAAGGCGTGATTTAATGCATGTATGTAATATCCATCGATTTGTTATTTGGTTACCATGATTACGTTCAAAATGGATATCAACAAATTTTCGTTTGGTATTCCAACTTTTGTGATAAACTGTCAGAACTGTTTAAAGTAAATATTAAAAATTGCATGAAATTGGATAACATTTACTTAACAAGTAAATTCACAAACTATTAACGCCAATCGGTAATTAGGAATAATGAAAATGACTTTGCCGACAAGAAATTCCAGCAGAAAAATCGAGTAAAGTGTACGAGAAAAGTTAGCGATTGTTTATTGTTGTCATTGTCATTTTAAGCCGTTTGTTAGGCCTTTACCTCAAAAGCATAAATTCCTTGTAGCGGTTCACCGAATCGCTTTTCACCTCGAACGTATATTTAATTTTCGCGTTGTGTCTCGATCGTTTACTGTTTTAGTCGTTATAAGTTTTAGTCGCATTTCACCTTGATCGTGCATTTAACTATCGCGTTGTGCCTTAATCGTCATATTTTTGTCGATATATAAGTTTTTGTCGCATTTCACCTCGATCGTGTGATACATTTTCGCTTTGTATCCTAATCGTCTTTTTCAGTATTAGACAATATCTTTAGTCGCAATGTACTTTTTTCATTTTTTTAGCCAGGTTCAAGCTCCGTATTTTCTTACAAATATTGAATTACATAATTATAATAATAATTATTGTATCCTACTTTAATGTCACGGTACTTCAATTTCGCAATGACAGAATATCATCTAATATTTATTAGTCACAAAGATAATATTTAAATGACTTTGATAACATTTAAGACATTACTACAGGTATAAAACGCGTTTTAAAAAAAATGTTACAGAATTTTAGTGCGAACATCAATTAACGCGGCACATTAAATAGAGTCCCAAACAAACATCGATCGCGACGAAATGCGTCTAGGGTAAAATACTACAAGAAAAATTAAATGCTACATATTAATTATATTAATGTAAAAAGCCACGCGAAACATTGCTTCAAGTAAAAGATTCTATTGAAATTTTGTTCATTCGAGGTGAAATGCGATTCTGTGAATTGCTACAAGGAATTTATGATTTTGAGGTAAAGGACTAACAAACGTTTTAAGCTTGTAGAAAAAGTTATGAATTCAACAGTTCATAATTAGCTCTTAAGGTACTCGTGCCTGTAAAAGGTTCATTATGTACCAGTTACATTAATACCTATAACAACCTACAGAGTAGGAGTAACCTGCAGACATTATAGCCGCATGCGTACTGTCAATTTTTTCATGAATATGGCGTGTTCAGCAATAATTCTGGTGTGGTTTCCTGATTGATTTGATGATTGTGTACTTCTGAAGTGATTTTCCAAAACATAAGTAATTAGACTACGTACGCGGGTGTAGAGGTTTTTCCGGTGGGTAGCGTCGGAGGCGGATGGAAGGGCGGCACGTCGTCGTCTTCCTCGTCACTTCCAAAAGGATTCGTACTAATTTGCTTAGGTACCTCTGTGGAGGTTTCGTCCTAAAACAGTAAATAACTACATGTATAAATTGTTAACAGGAATAACAATCCAAGACTTAATTCACACATACCTCTTCCTCATCATCCGAAAAAGGGTTTAAATGACCGGGGTAAATTTTAGTAGGACCAGGATTTGCTTTAGTTTCTGCTTTATCTCCTGCCATCTTGATACTCTGCCCAATCTTTTTTTTTCTCGGAGGTACACTTATGGCTATTTGTGGCTCAATAATACTTGATTCGGATATTTCTACAGGAGGGCCATCGCCTTTGTTTACATTATTGTTAAAGCTTTTCGCTATTCTGATATCATCAGTAATATTACTCTCAACTTTAGGTTCACTTTCAAAAGAATTAGTATTCGATTTTTCGTTATATCCAGAATCAGTTATTTCCTTATCTTTTGTCAAAAAATTATCTGTTTCCAGTTGCACATCCTTAATTTCATTAATATCTGATACATTTTTAACATCTGTAATATCCTCCGATAACTGCGTTTGTAAGAAATTAAATTTGTTGATATTGCTTTTGTATACTTTTTCGGGACTCTGGTGTCTAAATAAATTTGCATCGTCTTTCACTTCGATAGTGTCAAAATTTGCTTCTATATTTTCCGCTGGATATGTTTGTGACCTACTACTTTTATCTAAAACACTAGACGTACTTAACTCTTTATTTTTACTGTTTAAATTGTCTGTCAAAGAAATATTCACTAATTTGTCCTCTAAATTGGCTTCTTTTCCTATACTTTTCTCAAACATGTTTATTTTCTCTGCAATAAAATACTTGTCTTATTAGAATATACCAATAGCATGAAGAAACAGGATAAGGAATCTTTACCCATTAATGAGAGCAAAACGAGGAAATGTTTAAAAATAAATGTTTTTCATTAATAGATGAGCTTGTGTAGGTATCCCGTATAATGTTTATGACCTCATACAGATTACCGATATAATAGGGAGTTGCTAGTCCGCATCAAAAGAAGTCAAAATCAGACACGAAATACATACAATATTTTCTTCTATAAGTAACAAGATGTAGGCAAATATTTTTCAATTATCAATGTTATTACGGTGGCCATGTATGAACTTGACCGCTATTATTCTAATACCAAAAAAAACAAAGTATAGGAAGTGCATTAGTTACTTTACCAGCAGTACCAGTAGGTACGTATCTCCCAAGCATTTACAGTGCAGTGAAAATCAGTACTACATGAGATTAAAAAAATCGTGAACCAAACCAACCTGAAAAAACTAGCGTCAATCAGAATAAAGACATCAATTCCCGAAGATGAGACCCCAACAGATAAATTACCAAACACAGAAATGTTATTCTATGATTGCGCATTAACATTATAAAACCTGTTTTACCGCGAGAAAATACACGCTATAGTATGCAATGTGTAGAAATAGGTGATTATAGTACGGGTATTCCTAGTTGTTATGGGTGTGCAATATCTGTTGCGGCATTTAACATGTAATTACAATAAAATGATGTTGCCACATAAGTAATAATAAAGACAATTTGTATGCAATTAAAATCCATGGAACTTACATGCTTAGCGTTAAATATAATATTCTCTAAGATAGAGACAAAGACTTGACATACAAAGAAGCAAATACTCAAAGGATAGATAAAAGGAACAGGATAAGACTTGCATGAACACTCACCTAGAATTGACGGAGGTCTTGATTTATGTTTCGGAATAATTGGCTCTTCACTGTGGAGCTCCATTTTTGTCTTAGAAAGATCATCGTTAAAAGCTAACATTCCTATTTGGTCATTATTATTAAGAAATTTAGGCATTGCCTTTTCATTTTTGCAACTATCACAACAAAATTCAGATCCTTCAAGAACATGAAAATTTTTAGGGTTCAGGTGGCCTGAGCACTTGGAGCAACGGAAACATCTTCTATGATAGAGTTTGTGCGAGACAATAAGACGTTGTGCTAGGTACACTGGCAGGCCACATGCAGCACACTTGTCTAGACCCGTCTTTCCAAATTTGATTGGTGCCTATAAGTGAAAATAAAACAAAGCATAGATTTAAGATTGCTAGAAACATTCATCATACAGTACAAATAGAGAGAGTGAAGTTGAAAAGTACAGTAGTTTCATTAGTGATAATGCATTGCTGCATGAGTTTCATTGTACTATATCTTTTTAGAGGCATCAAATTGTTACTTAAATATTATCTTAGATTAGCTTTGACATTATTTTTACCCCTCAGGTCAGGATAGTGTTGCCTGAGCTTATATCATAGCATTGTTAGCGTAGCCAATTTCTGTTGTCCCCTGATATTTATTACTTTTTACGTAAAAAAACTGTACTTAAATTGTTGTAGTGCTACAATTTCATAGAAAACCTCATCAGTTGAAGGCAATTTCAAAAGATCTTGACAGTGATTTTTTAATACCACTCAGATAAGTTTCTTATCATACAGAACAAAGACATATGTGACAAAACACAGTGGCTTTGCTTGTTTTGAATAGAATTATCAGAATATATATGGTTATATATGTGTATACTAATTTTTTATACTTAAGACATAGATTATAGAATACACAGCATTACAGTACCACCATCTATTGTTTAATTAAAGAGTGTGATTACAAAACTACAAAGCCTACCATCTATTTGTGCATTCACTAGGGCTCCTTTAATATCCATGAAATAATACCTACTGGAAAATTTAATACTGGAGCATTAAATATATGCAAAACTATTTTTAAGGTATTAACACAAAATGTTTAATGGTCCCATACAATTAACATCTGACTAAAACAGAAGAAATTTATAGAAGAACAAGAAAACAAGGTGCTGCAAACATAACATAATAACATAAAACATTAAAAGTAAAATTAACACCAACCGTCACTGTAGATGTTGAAGATGGTTCTGGTGAGGCCTTTGATTCAGTTTCTGAAGGTTTAGTATTTACTGTAAAATTTAAATTTAATATTATTTCAGTACTTTCCAATACAACAAAAGGCAATTTAAAAAAAACTTGCCTGTATGGCCTAAACGTTGATAAAACTGAGACAAATAAGTTAAGATAGACAATCTGTCTGGAACCTCATTTTCAACCATATCCTCCGGGTCTAGCAGCGCGGGAATACCCAAATGCTTTTCAGCAATACTAAATGCCTGCTGATTGTTCTCATATATGTCTTCAGGTTTTAATTTTGATACATCTCTGGAATAACAGGAAACGTTTTAATTAAGTTACTTAATACTTAAAACAAACGTCTCAGACTATATACCAAAGTTTAGAGGAGTTACTCACATTAAGTCTGGTCTGAAGTGATGAACTAAAGCACAAAAAGCAATGCCATTTCTCCAAGATGTGGTCATATTCTCAATCTGCACATTAGGACAATCCTTTATTAAGCGTTTACACCATAACTCCAAGGCTTTCGTCCCCTTTACCTCAGACATTTTCGAGTATTTTAACTGTTAATTGTAAAAGTAAGCCACAACATTCATCATCTACACCATGACTCATATAAGTTCTGGAACATTTTCTATTGCTGCTGTACTGAAAATCATGCCGCAGGTATAAAAAGATTTTCACTTCAACGTTATGATTTATAAAACTTAGCGAAAGACCGTTTTTTGCTTTAACAAAAGTAATTGTTGGGTTGGCATTTAGTACAACTCCAACTCGCGATCTTCTGACATTAGTGACGTTTCATAAACGTCAAACGTATGACATGAACGAACGTCGGTCTAATCGTATATAGATGTTTTTAAATGAGTAGGGCTTCTAAACGGGCCATGTTTTGCTGCAATTTGTGGCCGGCAACTAGTGCTATCTTACTCTTACTTCGTATGTTAGAGCAAGATGCGTATAGTTGCCGGCCACACATTGCCGTGAAAATGTTGCTCGTTTAGAAGCCCCCTAAAATTCAATTATGTATATTCCATCTGAGTAAGCAAGTGCATGGTACAGTCAATATGAAAATATGGGATGTCTCAAAAATATGTCCCAATGCGCCTTATACCAGCGTAATAAGAACTTCGTAACATATTTATGAGAAGATTCTTTCGATACATATTTTTGTACTTGACTGTACCTATAATAGTACGGGGTGTAATTGAAAGTTTATAGGAACAATTTATAGGCCCTTAACCCCCAAAGACGGAAAAGAAGTCGTTAAGTTGTTATGTAGGTACAGTGCGTGGGACAAAAAAGAGTAGAAATTAAACAAATTGGAACTAAAAAAATCCATATTTAATTGTTGCTATGTTTAAGCATTTTACGTCAAAAATAAGACAGTTATGTAGAAAGTGGCGCATTACCCGAACGAGTATGGTACAGTCGGCCTTATAAACAGCTGCACTCTTTTATACCTTGTCACTTTAACGCATTTGACAGTTTACTGCAACAGTTCAAACGTGACGGTTAGTGATAAAGCACAAGAGTGCGCAGCTACTTATAAGGTAGACCGTTCCAACTAGTCAATAGAGTAATAAAAACCGGACAAGTGCGAGTCGGACTCGAGCACGAAGGGTTCCTTACCATTATCTATACAACATTAGCAAAAAAACGCTAAAAAATCACGTTTGTTGTATGGAGCCCCCCTTAAACATTTATTTCATTTTAATTTAATTATTTATTTTTAAAGTGAATATACAACGAAATGTTCTGTGAATATTTCAAGTGTCTACCTGTTGCCGCTATTAATATCGGGCAAAAAACGTGAATAAAAAACAGATTTGTTGTATGGGAGCCCTTAAATATTTCAAATATTCTGTTTTAGTATTTGTTGTTATAGCGGCAACAGTAATACATCTTCTGTCAAAATGTCAACTGTAAGGATAGCTATCACAGTTCATGAGATACAGCCTGGTGACAGACAGACGGACAGCGGAGTCTTAGTAAAAGGGTCCCGTTTTTATCCTCTGGGAACGAAACCCTAAAAAATAAGTCTGCTACTTCTCACCTGATGTCAACCGATAATTTTAATATATCCCGCATTTTATAATAAGTACTTATGGAGCTCGCTATCAAGTACCTATATATCAAACCTTGAAGTAAGTGCCCATAAAATGCGACTCGGCATCTTAATTACGAACCACACTTCAACAAATAGCTGAGTTTTTTTGTAACATTTGGTATATTGTCTAGTTTCAAGTCTGCTATCTAAATCTTTAGTTTTAGTAAAGAAGCTGAAGAATTCCATGGGAAAGTACTTAAAAATCATTGTTAAACCTAATTCAATTTCACTGCGTATAATCTAGTCTGCCGGGCAGTCCCGGTCAGTTGCCACGTGGTAGACTTTTATATTTGTGACCTGAGATGTCTATGCTTTATAACATGGGATTTGTTCTATTCTGGTACCATATGACGTAAATAATAGGACTGAAAGACCAACCACGTCTGCCGAGCACTTCCGGCTAGGTGGGAAGTGGCAGTTTTTTTTACTGTATTGACCAGAGGTTAACTGCTGGTACGAGTACCATTTTGGTTCGGGTACTCTATGACGTAATTTTAAACAAAAAATAATAATCCTGGATGGCTACGCCCTACTTATCTTCCCGGCCAATGAACCTAGGGTAGACTTGCTTGGTAGATAAAGTTTCCGTGGTCAGAAAGTGACAGATGTCTTTTCCACGTTTATCTACCTAAATCGATAAACGCGACCATAATAGGCTCGCAGATTTCAAACAAATGTGATAAAGCACTAGTGTGTAGCCATTTGTGAGACCTACCGTACCCTAAGCACACTTAAATTGTATATTTTTTATTTTTTCTTGTTACTTGTATCACCTTTATTAAAAGACGAGTTATACCAGGGTTAATCTCGACGAACTAACCATTAGTCATTATAAGGACTTTCTATGGCCACCTTTCCTCTCCATTAGGTACTAATACTCGTACCAGCTCGATGGTATTATATTAATGTATTGTCATCAGAATACATACAGAATACAACAACAAAAACAAACAACAAACAACAAATTTGGCATAGTTACACAACTTGCTTGCCCGAATCTGCTTTTAGTAAAAAAAAAAGAATTTAATTTTATAAATAATTGAATAGGGGTCTAGAATGGGGGTTGAAAAATGAAAGTGGTTTGATTATATCAATATATTGATTATAGCAAATGGGGTGTCAGATGAAAGGGCTCTGCACATTTCAAAACTTTATTTTTTTTCTGTGATTTACTTATTGATTTATAGCCAAAAATGTACAAAAAATTACCGCCCCCCCTTATCTCCGAAGTTTATGAATTAAAAAAATCCGAAAAAATCGTGATGTTTAGATAATTACTTATATTAATTAATATAAAATAAAATAAAAGGGAAATATAAAATAAAGTGTTAATCATTTACAGTTTTTGAGAAATAACAAAAAAAACTTTGAAAATCTGTATTGAAAATTAAGGCTAGTAGGTACAAATGGACCTAATTGCATAGAAAAAAAAACATAACAAAATGAGTATTTTCGTTTACCTTGCATATTATCTTAAATACGGAACCCCCGGTGGGCGAGTCCGACTCGCACTTGACCGGTTTTTTCTATTCTATTTCTACTCCGTAGTTGTTCTGCTCCGACGAACCAGCGCGTAGTCTATTGGCCGAACCCTATATTCACACCGCGTGTAGATAGGCCTTACTTCAGATTAAAATTGACCACATTTTGTATAGGCACATGTCAAATTTTAACCCGAAATAAGCCTTGTCCTTGCCTTATCTGTTCGCGGTTTGAATATAGGGTTCGGTGAGGGACGTAGTGGTGACAGAGTAGGTTATTATACCTACCTATCGTTCGTAAATCGCACACAATTTTTTAATTCGGGTAAGATTTAGAAACTTTACATTTTTAATGTGTCAAATTGAACATTTTAAGTTTATTCGCACATTTTGGAAAGGGAAATAAAAATATTAACACTACAGTGGCCCCACTTACCGATGTTAACCACTCACGTGCTTTGTGCAACCTTAGTTACCAGTGACAGGCCTTATTTGCTACTTACTTAAAAGTAGAAGATACTATTGTATTTATTAAATTTATAATTTTGATTTTGTTTTACGCGATAAGTTGTACAAAATAACTGTTATTATTCCAATCTATTATTCTAATAAAAAAAACAAAATAGGTATTTGGATGTACCCATGGAGGCACGTTGTAAATAAGTACCTAAACATCATCAGCTCGGACGAATCGAACGGATCAGCTATGCTTACCTACTTCATTCCTCTAATTCTTGTAATGGCACAGAATACGTAATAGTACAAGTATGGCTATAGTCCCGAGTCCTGTCATTGTTTTTAGGTATCTGCCTAACTCAATAAATAAATATGCCATAAATTATACTGTGAATCATTTTATTGTAATTAACTTGTCACAATACTTAAGGTTTCAATCAAATTGGCCTCAACATGCTTAGCGAATATGACAATAACGGACGACATTTCTCTAAGGCCTAAGGGTTTACTCTATACTGAGAATATTTCGCGACATACGCCAAGAGCGTCCGGTTTGTATCCAGCAGGGCATTGGTTTGGTACGCTTATAACGTTCTTCGAGGGAATTTCTTCAACGTTCATGATTTTCGGAGCACTTTTAACAGCCTGTCCATTTTCAGACGCAAACTGTTTCAAGGCTTCGATGATTTTCGATATTAATTGGGACGATCTGAAAAAGAAACGTCAATGAGAGGGTTTTTTATTTAAACTAGGTAACGGCACTAGAGTTGAAGTAGGTAGATACCTAGGCACTCTGTTCACCTCTCACTCACTCGCATACCTAGAATAAACGCCCCGGTTATGGAACATTTAAGGATTTTATCAACTTCCAAAAATATTTTCTATGGATGCTATTTCTGTCTACTATTTCTCCTCCTCAATTATTAAAGAACAAGCCAATATCTGCGTATTTTGATACATTTCCAGTTTTCAAGCTAAAAAGCGCTTTAAAGCTTAATATTTCATAAACACAGCCCTTAATCTTAAAATTCACGTAAAATCACTAATCCACGATATTTTTGAAGACCTATCCAACGACACCCCACACTATGGGGTAGACGGGAAAAAAATACATCCCCACGTTACGTGTAGGGGAGGCACAATAAATAAAAAAACAACGTATTATTTTACCACTTGTTGGCGTGACAAATATGTATATTCATGCCAAATTACAGCTTCCTAGTACTAAGATTCTCTGAGCTAGGCTGCGGATGGACGGACATTGCGAAACTATAAGGGTTCCTAGTTTGACTACGGAACCCTAAAAAGCGGACCAGTGCGATTCGGATTCGCCCACCGAGGGTTCCGTATAAATTTACTGTTCGGGCTTGTGCCAATAAAGCCCTTTCATACGATACCCCACATGACACGGTTAACTCATTTCAAAATTCCTTTAAAGGAATAAAATGTTCAGGGAACCGCGGTTCCTTGCATAAAGGTCCTGTTTTTTTGTGATTTAATTAAAAATGTATAGTTTCTGGTTTTTCCCTAAATATGTAGTATAAGATGGTTTTACTTGCCTAATTTTATAGTTATAGCTCAACGGGAAATACCTGCCCTATACATTTTGATTCCCTTGAGAGTGTCGAAATATAGCGGCATAAACGGCTGTATCTTTTTTTACGTTAACTTAGAAGTTAGATTTTTTCTTAGCTTCAAGGGACTGTAGACTTGGTTTTTATTTCAATTCGATACCTCTACGCGTTGCCGAGATAAAGGGTCTTGACAGACTGACGGATGGACAACAAAGTGATCCTATAAGTGTTCCGTTTTTTCCTTTTAAGTCACGGAACATCACGGTTCCTTAGGGTTTTAAAAGGTTCATTCGATAAATTTCAATCGTAAAGTTTAACTTTTCTCTGAAATCAATAGGCTGCATACACTAAATTAATTTTTGACATTATAGGGTAAAACTTTCTAAAAATGTGTAAAACGTGTACGAGTAAGTGGCGAGGTCGTGGAACACCTATGGCTTGGGACACCAAGTGTTCATTTTACGCTCTGACGGGACAACTTTAATTCGCCACTTATAAATTTGACCGTCGAGTTGGATCCTGGTGAGATCACTGTGCAAAAACTTAAATACAATTTTAAAATGTAATAACAGTTTCTGCTCAAGATTGGTAGACGCAATAAAACTGATTCAAAGTCCGTATCTAATCTTAAAGTATTTGATATTGTTTCTTCATATGTCGGCAAAATAAATAGCAGTGCTGATAAAAATGATAGATCACTTGTATATACTTAGGTATTCATATTACTCATACGTAATCCAAAAATCAAGAGTTGATTTCAATTTAAAAATGGCCGTAGACGAAATGACAAAAATGGAACCCTGTTTCGTCATGTCCGTCCGTCCGCCCGTAACTCACTGGTATTTTACTCAAAAACTACAAGATTAGTTTAGTTTGGTAGTTATTAAAAAAATAAATATTTTTAGGGGGCACTCCATAATACATGTAATAGAAGCTCCAAAAACACTTTTTTTAGCAAAGATCAACGTGTGGCACATATTAATATTTCGAGATTTAAGTATTTATTTTAAAAACATTACTTATAAGATTTATGAGGTTTCTAATCATCGTTTAATAAAAACCTTCAACGAAAATTCTTTTCATCATGATCGGATATATTTTTGAGTTTTTGCCGAAAAACTGCACTTCTCAACAAAAGGACGTAAGTGCCATGAAGAGCTCTTTTGATGTTGCACTTTTTGTGTTTTTTGTTTATTAAAGGCTTCGGAACCCTACAGTTAGCATGGTTAGACATGCTCTTGTCCGGCTTATTAAACCTTAAAGAACTGGTTTGGAATCACAGCGGTACATATAAAACATTATTGTTAACTTTCCTTTTTTGTCAAAATGAAAAGTTAAGTGTTTTACTCAGGAGAAAGTAGCTATCTAATAATTGTACCCACGTAAATATGTATAATGTTTAGCCTTAATACCTATCTAATACATACAGTTGATCACTTTTATCCCTTGATTAACAATCTGATCCGAAAATAGTCAAGTGGTTAAAATATTAACTTTCACTTCTACTTACTCAGAATTGTTTTTCATCCATACGTCACGGCATTCTCCGTTGATCAACTCCTGGCCGGCAGGACAGTTGGTTAGCACGGTGATCAAGTAAAGAGGAGCTGCTGTTACATCAACGCCAGCTGACTTTTCAACAGGTGACAATCTCCATACGTCGCGGCATTGTCCATTGATTAACTCCTGGCCGGCAGGACAGTTGGTTGGCACGGTTATCAAGTTAAGAGGAGCTTCTGTTACACCAACACCAGCTGACTCTTCAACAGGAGACAATCTCCATACGTCGCGGCATTGTCCATTGATTAACTCCTGGCCGGCAGGACAGTTGGTTGGCACGGTGATCAAGTTAAGAGGAGCTGCTGTTACTCCAACACCAGCTGACTCTTCAATAGGAGACAATCTCCATACATCGCGGCATTGGCCGTTGATTAATTCCTGGCCGGCAGGACAGTTGGTTGGCACAGTTATCAAGTTAAGAGGAGCTGCTGTTACACCAACACCAGCTGACTCTTCAACAGGAGACAATCTCCATACGTCGCGGCATTGCCCGTTGATTAACTCCTGGCCGGCTGGACAGTTGGTTGGCACGGTTATCAAGTTAAGGGGAGCTGCTGTTACACCAAGACCAGCTGAGTCTACAACAGGAGACAATCTCCATACGTCGCGGCATTGTCCGTTGATCAACTCCTGGCCGGCAGGACAGTTGGTTGGCACGGTGATCAAGTTAAGAGGAGCTGCTGTTACACCAACACCAGCTGACTCTTCAAAAGGAGACAATCTCCATACGTCGCGGCATTCTCCGTTGATCAATTGTTGTCCCTCGTCGCAATTTGGTGGCACAGTTATTATGTTGTTGGATTCAAAATCATTTGGAGGTCGTGCTCGTGCCAAGCAAATTGTCAGCAGTGCAAGAAAAATAAAGCGAATCATTTTCAATTTTCTTAAAATTGCATTAGCTGTTTTGAGATTTCTTATGAAGTCGATGAGTAGCTTAGAACTTACTGGTCATTTGAGTGAATGTAATTGCCTTTTAATCATATAATCAAATAAAATATGACGCGTAAGATAATTATAACAAAACAACTTTATGCCTGATAAGCAAGGAAGAACCGATAAAATACCTGCGGAATGATCTAATCTGATTGCGTTCTTTGATGTGCAATTTCAATTGTTCTAACGTTAGGTATGATCCGCCATTACAAGTTTTTCTACTTATAATCTTATCTTCTCGTCTGAACAGATGCGACGACACGTTAGTACAATACAATATCAAAAGCACACTACACAATTGATATACCTATTCCGACTTCATTGGTGATTGAGTTACAAACGGTTTAAATGTTTATACCTACCGAAAACTTATTTGCGGTGTTGGTAAACTGACCGAGACAGTTTTCCAACAGCAAAGTTAAGTTTATCGCGAGGTCTAATTTGTTTGCAGTAACGGCTTCGGAACCCTACACTGAGCATGGTCCGACAGCTCTTGCCCGGTTTTTTAAATCCTATATATCTATACTATTTAGGGTTCCGTACGTGAAGGGAGCCGGGAGGGAGTATGTATATGCCTACACGCTGTCCATCCCTCCGTCCGTCCGTCCTTCTTTTTAAACCACTTCGAAAAAGGAAGAGTTTCTCAATTCGACCGTATACACATACTCGTATATATATGTATATGTGTTCGCGGATAACTTCGACGTTAATGGAACGACCTGGACGATTCTTTTTTGTTGGAAAGGAGATATTCCAAGGGTGGTACCATGATAAGGTAACCAGGATCTAATTAGGGAATCAGTGAGGAATTGATGGAACTCCTCAAATATTTTAGGTAAACATATAGCGATTTTAGTATTTTTAGTGACAAGTCCAGCATTTGCATTCAACAAATATCATTTGCTGAAGCGGAACTGATGATGAAGATCGCAGATGGCCACCGGAACTACCCAACGGTACCGATTTCAACGGTGGCGATAAGAATCTCGATTAAGATAGTTAAGCGACTACAACGAAGAACATTTAATTGTTTAAAAATGACTATGAATTTCGCTCGGCGTTGCTTGCGGCGAGCTTGAAATGTCTTAAAGTAAGTAAACTAAGAAGTGGAACTAAATAAGCTTATTATGATCACTAAAAAGTGTAAAATAAATAAATGTTTTAAAAAACAAAAAACCGCCTTTTAAAATTTGAAGGCTGTTTTTTGTTTTGAATCGTACCTAATAGATAGCGGGGTTTTTTTCAGAATATGTTCAAACATGTATGTTCTACTATTTTTACGATATATCTACCACAACAATAAAAATACGCTAATATAAACATTTTATCTATGGGGACCACTTAACTATTTCACTTTCTTTATTATTATTTTAAATAAGAACAGATAAGAACAGATAGTAGGTACCTATTCGGAAAAAAAAATCAACCCGCTATTACGGTTCAAAAGAAGAAGGATGGACGGATGGACGGACAGCGTAGGCGTTGAATAGGCATGTTAATAGGGTTCCCTTGGGCTCCCTTCAGTCACGGAACCCTAAAAAAGTATCTAGATGGTAACTACATAATCAACAAGCAAATTATTATATGTATAGTACGAGTACGTACAAACCCTGAAGAAAAACAACAAATACTAAAAAAGGTCAAGTGTGCTGGCCCCGCGCTGGTTCGATTCAAAATCGATTTCAAATCGGAATATAATAATACCTACTACGGTACGGACGGAATCACTGGCGTAGCTACCGAAGGGCTAAGCGGGCTGTGCCCCGGGGCCCCCAACCTCGGGGGGCCTACCCTACATAACAGTGGCGAAGCGTCACGTAAATAAATAGACAAGCCGGAGCAAAAAAAGGTGTACGGCGTGTGTCGGTTTTACGTTTTGTTTGTATACCTACTCTATGCATAGGAATTTTTGGTAAAGCCGTAAATAATCGGCTTGTACGAACGCCTCGCGACTGCTACATAATGAGCAAACCTCTTATTGCACTAGCTAGCTGACTCGCTGATGATAACACCTAATTATGATTATTTACGATAAAGTAGCTTTGCATTTTTTAAATATTGGTAAAACGTAAACAGTTTAGGGCCACTAGTTTTTTTATTGCCTCAGGGCCCTTTGTCGTCTAGAGCTACGCCACTGGACGGAAACCTCGCAAGTCCGACTCGCACAAATACACACGCTGTACAGTTAACTCGTGCAGGATTTGTATATAGTTAGGTCGTCGTAACCATTTAAATAAGTGGATATAAGTAGAACTAGCGACCGGATGCGTAAGTATGTGTATGATATTGTTACGATGAGACACCTCAATTGTGTGGACGCTCGCAGATGGCCGTGACGATTACGTGTATGCATTTCTATACGTTTGATGTGTCCATCACAAGGTACAAAGTGGCTTACTCGGCTCCCCTGGGAGTACAACGACGTTACTTATCCTGTTAAGGCGGGTACTTTATAGAAGTACGACATCAGTCAATTGATAAATGGATTGATTGCTAGAACGTTCGCATAGATGTCGTGGGCGATGGACCGATACCTACTAGGTAGGTATTAGGAATAGGACAAGTAGTATATGGCCACTCTGTAGGGACAAAAAAGTCCTTAGTTTTGCAAAAGGAAGGATTTAGTGGAGCATAGATTTTTTCATCTTTGTTGTTAAGGAATAAGGAACTTGGCTGACACACTGCCGTGTGTCTAAATACCTGCTTGTTAGAACGGAGCTCTTTTTACACGACTGCCCAAAAAAGGGGTGTAATGTTTTCAGGGTTCATGTATGTATATGTATCTACGATTCTTAACTCCACCATAACTTCTAAACGCCTGAGCAGATTTAATGTGTGTGGTATCGTTAGAATCGTAAACAGAGTGGAGGTAAATTATATTCTCCCTCTAACGGTTAGAATCCTTTCACCATACCCGTGTCGCATAGGATACTAAACTGTTAAAATTGAAATAATAACAATGGCAAAATGTGAATTATTTATATCAACAAGAAAACTCTTCTAATTATTACAATATAACGTATCATTTGAAAAGTCTTATATGACCATCTCAAATATATACTTAAGTACGAATATAGTAGCATTATTAAACGGGTTTAATAACAACATAAAAAATGCAGTCAGGGTTTTAAAGCTTGCTTGTCATTTAGTTATTTGATATCAATTTATGGCTACTTGACATAGCTTAGACTCTTTATTTTGATTTTGTACAGTTTACTTCGTTACGCACTCCTTCTCGTACTCACCACTTTTTCAATAGGATAAGGTGCATAGTGTATACATTTTTTTGTACTTGACTGTATCTACATACCTACTGTTCCTATAAGCTATATGCATTTTATTTCTCGTTTTAAACATCACGGTTTGTGTATATAAATATGATTTCTCCTTTACAGTCGAGTTCATAAATATGCGTACACGTTAGGATCTTGTCACTTTAATCGCTGTGATAATTCGTATAAGGCAGTTTGAGCATGTCATTAAATAGACAAGGTAATAAGTGTATACATCATTTTATGAACTCGACTGTACTTTTAGTTCCTGATAGAAAGAAAGTTTTTATCCCATTGTATTGATACAACTGGTTTATGTTTCGTGATTTCATGAATTTCAAGTAATTGCCTGAGTGGGTTCTACTTACATAGGACGTACGAATGTGTATACCCACAAGTAGCTGGCATCGACGTAGTTAGGTCGATACCGCGCGGCGTGTAGGACAACAACCAAGTGCCAACGAATGACCTCTCGGTCATAACGATCGAAATACGAGTTGTGTCGGACCATTGCTTTGTGTAACCGCGAGCTGAACAGTTTATAGTGACTCAGTTGATAATACGGAAAATTCATGTTATGAAAATGAACAACACGATATTAACAACGTTGTTTTTGGTGCTTTTACTGTTATGTGCGGAAGGAAGAAAAACGAGCAAAAGTCGAAGTTCCGGATCAGGACGAGGTTCTTCTACAAAAACAAAGAACCCTCAGCCAGTACCTACTTCGTTTAGTAACCCACAACCCTCGGCTCCAAAACCTTCACTGTTTGGATGGCAAGAGAAACCTGCGCAACGTACTCAGACATCTTCAAGACAATCGAACCCTTCAGGTAGCAAAAACCCTTCGTATCCTTCGAGTCAAACCGGGTTGTCTGGCAGTAACCATCAAGAAAGTATTCCTAAGAGTCACGCACCACAACCAACGAACACTAAGCCTAATAACGGCAATCCAGCTAATAATGGATTGTCAGGCAGTGGAGGCTACCCTCCTTCTAACGGGTTGTCCGGGAATGGCGCATCGTCTGGTCACGGGTATCCGGCGCAAGATAGTATACAGAGAAGCAACGCACCTCAACACGTGAACAATCAGCCCGGTAGCGCGTATCCAGCTAGTAACGGATTATCAGGAAACGGCGTATCCTCTGGACACGGAAGCCCCGTACAAGGTAGTGGTTACGGTTCCGGAGCAGCGCCCCCACCGTACTCTGGTGCCGGCTCCGCGCCACATTCATATCCTGGATCGGGTGTAGCGCCTCCACCATACCAGAGTTCCGGAGTAGCACCTCCTCCGTATTCAGGATATAAACCTGGAGGGAATTACGGAAACTATCACCACCAAGGTCCACCACCACCTTATTCAAACTCAGGCCCACATTATGGAGGATACGGAGGGGCAGGGTTCAATAATGGATATGGATCGCAAATGCCTGGGTATTTTGGAGGTTACGGAAATAGAGGTTTTGGTGGTCCAAGCCGAACAAGCTCTGCACTAAAAGGCGTAGGTATTGCCGGGGCAGGCGTTGGTACACTCTTGACTGGCTTAGCATTATGGAACTTGGCACGATCTACAGGTCATCGTCAACATACCGTCATATACGACAACAGAGGACAGCCAGTGGCTGTGGCACCGAATAATGAGACGGAACCGGTGGTTGATTCGATTCTTGGAGACCTAGTAAATTGCTCTCTCACAATAAGCAGTACTAATGCGACGGAGGTGCTTGGCATTCCTTGTGCTATTGCTACTTCATTTAGACCCGACGCTGATGTCAAAGATAAGGAGGACGCCAACACAGAAGATAAAACAGAGTGCACTGTTACAGTTGTTACGAAAGCAGGGAGGGAACTTATGACCACGATCCCGTGTTCTATTTTGCTGAAATCAGCTGCGGAGAATAATGTGACTGAACCTCCCGAAGGCCCTAATAATAATGGAACAGACACTACCAATGAAAACGTCACTGTTACGAATCAACCTGCAGCATTAATGCTTTCCGGTGACGGTAATGATACTAATACTGCCAGTTTAAATTGTACGCTAGAGCCGGGTGACGTAAGGGATCCAATTAACCCGTGTTTTTCTGTACATCATAATTTAACAGTGATTCCCTTAAATTCCGGCATTGAGTATAACTCTACTCCCAGTATTGCCTGATTAGTATTTGCTTCTTTAATTTTATTATGTGATTTCCGTGTATGGTAAATTTATATTATTAAATTAATTTCAGTTTATATCCCTTTTTTAAAGATCAAATTTCTCAAAACCAATGTTCCAAATGTGTGGATGAAATATTTATTTCTGAATGATTATGGGATCATGCAAGTGCCACCGTAGACCTTTTGGGGGCTATATTTATCTTAAGACCTTCTTAAGAGCTTTTGTTAAATTTCGGACGGAGACATTTGGCAACCTTGTTATCAATTATACCACATTCTCAGATATAGGGTCTGAGAATGTGGTACCTATACCTACTATCCATCCTACACCTACTACTACCCTCTTAATATTTTTTACTTTTTCAATTAATTGTAATGAAAACTATAGTACATTGGGTGAACAATTGTCACCTTAAACCACACAGGGTGTGTGAGGGGACAGAATGTGAAAGTGACTTTATCTATTCGTTTGTTATTGTTGCGTTTCCTCAGCTCAACCGCTAAAACACTTTAATGGATTTTTCTACAGAGATTTGTAAAAAGGGCAAAAAGTACGAGTCCTGTGTCATTAACCAGGATACAGGTTAGTTTTCATCCCAGAAAATTTGTCATTTTCCGAAGGAAAAAGATCGCTGGCAAAAGCGAGTTCGTTTATTATTTAGTTTACGAATTATTTGATGCAAGCACATAATTTACTAAATAATGACAGCCAAAAATCGCGAAAAAAAATTACCTACGTCAAAATTAATTAATGATTTTCTGCGATATATTTCTACACAGCATCAATCCGATGTCAAGCTTGAAATCCTAGGTAAGTAAGTACCTACTAAATAAAGTGAAATATTTACAGTAAAGCCTGCCTGCGAGTTGAACATGTTTATTATGTTCTCTATAACAATTGCTAACACTTCCCTCCTACCAACATAAACATTAGTATTCTGAACAAGTACGTAGGTGACAGTAGGTGTGTATTAGATTAGAGACCGTAAATTGAGTTAAGCCACCCCAGTATTTGAAAAGCAAAATCGACATAACGCAACACTATAATAATAATTCTGTAATGCGCTTACGGACTTCGTATGTAGGTACTTTTATACTGTCTTTTTCTTTTGGACCGCAGAAAGTGGGTAAACGAGTAAGTCTAGCATTAGAAAACATTGACTACATATTCAGCAGCAGATTGCATTTCATCTGAGTTTACCTAATACTGATTCTTATTAAGACTATGAGGAAAGTAATACTCAGTAAAAAAATACGTTAAAACCAAAGTATAGGGAAGCTGTTGTATCCCAGAAGAATTTGCATGTTCAACCACTACTTTTATTATTAGATTAGGTATATTATTTAGCATTGAAATTACACATATACTTAGCAGGTACCTAATCATTTTTAAAAGATTAAAATTGCATACCTACTTATTATACCTACTCCGGAATAATCTGGAGTATTTCCCTGTACGGGGCACCTGTATGGTCGGACGCTCTAACTGCCTAGAACAAGACCCTCTCGCGCCGCCCGCATAGGGTTATATTAGTGAAAGTGGCCAGGGGCTACCAGACGGTGACCTTCACAGCGGTGACGCTGTTGGCGGTAGACCCCCCGTGGGAGCTTGCGGCAGTGGTGCTCACAAGGGTGCAAGGTTGGCGAGTCCCGGGGGTGGTATGCATAAATGCATTTCCCCAGCGTGAGAAAAAAAGGTGGATTCACGTCACGCCATTTCGCCGCCCATTTTCGTGTCCCTAGCACGGCGTAACGTGAATCTACCTTTATGGTGACCTTACCTAGAAGAATCACCGTTCCCTTTCGTTGACTAAATAATAAATTAATTTGCTTCTAAAACTAACATCTTAAGTATAGGTTAGTATTTATTACTTTTTGATGTTTACTTACAGTGCGACAAAAAAGAGTAGAAATTAAATGAGGGCGCCACTTTTTACGTAGCTGTCACATTTTTGATGTAAAATGCTTAAACATGGCAACGACTTAGTATGGTTTTTTTTAGTTCCGTTTTATTTAATTTCTACTCTTTTATGTCGCACGGTAAATCCAATTAAATTTCTTTACAAAATGATTTATTTCTATTAAGTAGGTACTGGTATTAAAAACGTCGTTTGATACACGAGCGGAACTGTCATCTTCGCTCGTCCCGAGTTTTGTGAACTCGCTAGCAACTCGGCACAAGAACCCTCGGGACTCGTGTAAAATGAAAAGACATACTTTCCGCACTTGCATCAAAATGAAATATACTCAAATTATTCTATTACTGTTTAGTTTGGTCTCCTGAAAAACTTCTTTATGCTGTCTGTCAGTGTCAATACCTGTTCTGTCAAATCTAGTTGATTTCCGGATCGGCACGGCACTAGCTTTCAAACATTCTAACAAAGTTAATAAAGTTTTGTAAAACACTTATGTGGTTAGTAGCAAAACTAGAATGTCTGACCCAACAATTCAGACTTTCTGTTGTCATCGATCAGGGAATAAGGAAGACATGGCAGTAAAAATAATGAACGAGTTTAATACTGATTCCTATAACGCTGTATGTTTGGTTTCTTCTACAATTGGAATTATAGGCGCTTTTTACCAGGTAAGTACTGTTTAAAAACGTTCTTGAAAGTTTGTTTTATCATTTATCGAGTTTACATGTGCTTTAGCTCTTCTTACATCGCAAGATACTATCTATAAAGTACTGTTTAGAAATATTGTTTGGACAGTGTCAGTAAGAAACGGTGCGTATTATATACACCGACTGCATGTTGATAAGGTTAGCAAATTACAATGAGTTCTTATTCAGATTTTTGAATTGAGACAGCTGCTCATTTTCTTAAAAATTGTGATGAAGTAAAGCATGATCCACTAACTAAGAAATAAATAAATATTTAATGAACTTTAAGTACATGATAATTTAAAATGAAAAAATAACACTGAAAACAAGAAGAAATACTATTATGTACGCCATAAAGGCTGACAAGCTACACAAAATAAATTATACATAAAATAAATAAAAACAACTCCATAATTAAGTAAAATTAAAACAAAAAATAATTTTCAACATCAATAACAACATGTGTAGTTTGCTCTTATGTACCTACAATATTATAAACTAAGAAGACATTCATATTATTATTTTATTTATGATTCAATTTTAGATTCTGCCACATCTGTTGAGAAATAGGTATGGAAGATTTCTAAATATGTCATCTAGACGTGGCCAACATATTATAATTTGGCTGGCAACTGCAGACTTACTAGCATCCTCTGGTAATGACCTTTAAATCTTTTTCGTGACCCCTGTTATGTGTTTGAGCTTGATAAGCTTATTTTTTGTTACATATTAATATTAAATATTGATTTTTTTAGGTGTCTTGATTCGATCATCATTGTGGTTGAGGTATAAAAATATAATGCCAATGCCAGATGATGGGTTCAGCGTATTGTTCTGCAGCATTACTTCAGTAAGCAAATAATTAAATCCTTTGTAGTTTTACTTTTTTCAATCTGGATCTTAATAAATGCCTGTACTGTACAGGCTTGGACTCAATACTTCTATACTGCTACTTGGTTATGGACTTTATTTTATGCAATTGACACCTGGCTTACTATCAAGGGTAGAGATTCTCATAAAATAGTCTACCATTCTGTGGCTTGGGGACTACCAGCAGTGACAACAGGAGCAGGACTGTCTATTCTCTACCTTCCTAATGCAACGTGAGTCTTTCTCCTTTACCTCATGCTACTCTCTGAATATGTTACGTAGTTTTATAATTATGGGTGTTTATTTCAGATGTCATAATTTAACATCAGTAACAAGTGCACTACTTAAAATTCTGCCAAACTACTGTGCAACATATCTACCTATAGCTGTTGTTATGGTGGTCAATCCAATAATATATGTATTGGCTGGCAAAGATGTTGAAATGGCAGTGGCACTACCATTAGCACAGGTATTATACATTCTTATAAATTATTATGATCAAACCATTTGGGTCTGTGACTCACACTGTGCGTAAAAAAGGAACACCAGACTCATTTGGCTGGGCCCTGACAGCGACCCCCTAATTGATTAACAGGCTTTATGAATTACCAGCCTATCTTGCTTGACCTATGATGGCATAACCAATATCACACTATTATACTAGTATGACATGGCCTGCAGTTGCTTGTATTAACATTTATACCTAATTACATTTTTTTTCAGTTTACTAATAAGGAACGGAAATTTGTTGATGCTTTAAGACTTAAGTTCTTCCTCATCAATGCAGTGTTCTACATTTGCTGGCTGCCAAATTTATTAAATGGTGTCCTGCTGTGGACAATGTGGTTCAATATGCCAGTCAAAGTTATAATATCTATTTGGTATATAATGGTGAGTATGAAAAGCTATACGGAGTATCTCTATTAATTATTATTATAAATACAATAACTCATATTCCTACAGATACCTTACAAACTTACTAATATAATATTAACTATACAGTGCAGAAAGGCAAGTGAAAAGTTTTCAACTTCATCGGTATTCAAAATCATATGGTTTTTGAGTTATTGAAGGAACCATTAATTTCTTTAAAAAAAAAATGCGTGTTTAGTGTGGTCCCTTCTGCCATCGAATACCTAACTTTCACCCACCAGACGCCTGTAGGTAGGTACAGTCGAGTTCATAAATATGTGTACACTTTAGTACCTTGTCACTTTACACATTGTGACAATTCATGTAGGGCAGTCTAAACATGACATTAAATAGACAAGGTACGATAGTGTACAGTCGACATCAAAGATATGTTTACATTTTTGGACCTTATTTCAATGGAATAAGGTGAAAAAGTGTAAACATATCTTTGACGTCGACTGTACACATATTTATGAACTCGACTGTACTCAAAATCTTCATCAATCCTTTTGTTTTAAACGGAACCTTATCATTTTGTCAATGATTAGATGAAAAAAACTTATTATGATAACTTATCACATAGGTAAATAGTCAAAATAATAAAATAATCTGTAAGAATGCATGCTGCAAGCTAATTTTAGAAATTTGTATCCCTTACGGCAAAACATAGTGGTCCTAATAAAGCAGATGGTAACATAGATGTAGTATTTCTAATATGTTGACAGTATACCTATTTTTATTACTCGTGTTTATAGAAAAACGAAGATTGACGACAGCTATTAAGAAACTGGTAGAAGTAAGAGTACTGTAGGTATTTATTTCTCTGTATACCTAAGCATGTTTGTGGTTGCTTAGTATCCAAGCCTAGAGCTCAGTTTGGGTTTCTTAAATTTTGGAATTGATTTTTTTAATTTCTCTTAATTCATACAATCTCTACAAGTCAGTGGCACAGAACCGTACATTAATGCTTGCTCAACACGCACTGAGCTGGATATGACCTGATAAAATGACGCTGAGTTACCTATGTCTCGCCACGATAGCATAAGAATAAATAATAACTACCTACATGCAGAAGCGAAACTCCCAACTGCCGACACCTGAGGTGTCTAGTCAGTCAGGTGCGTCACACACGGGATATATATTAATATGCCAAAATATATATTATAGCAATATATCTTACGATACATTTTCCGTAGTGGTTGACAAAGTCGACACAAGCAGTTATAATGTATATTAATATGTATTTAGACCTTGCTGTAATATATATTCATCTCCGTCCCTCGCCACTATAATGAATAAGATGGATATATATTTTCATATCTTAGTACATATTGTGTGGTTCTTTGCTATAATGTCATATATTCCGGCATATGAATATATATTATAGCTCCGTTTGTGATGGGCTCGCCGTGCAGCGCGGCGCGACGCGGTCGATGTATTTGTTTCACCGCGCGTGTCGCGATTTCAAACGAATTTTTAGATAAGAATAGTATTTTGTAATAAAGCTTTTTCACCTTAATATAAAATCGAATTAATGGTCAGGAAAGGAACGTAAAGAGTAACTCCCAGACTAAAACTTATTGAGCTTAATTATTATTTTGAAGTTTGTTTATAGACTCATTGCCGTGTTTTATAGATGATTAATAGCCACATAAGCCATGTTATCTTTAAAAAGTATAATTACCTAATTTAATGTAAATATACAAATCATATTTTGCAACAATGTTTCCACGTTGAAGAAAAACGTAAATAATATTTCATGACTAAACTTATATGACTCCATAAACCGATTAAAATATTTCGCGAGTGACAGCCCTGACTTTGTGCGCGGAAGACAGAGGGGCGTAGCGGGGTGAAGGGGGAAGTAGGTATTTAAAGCGCGGCATTTTGGACCTGGGTAAAGGAGGTTCGCTTCTACGTGTACTTATTGTTTATTCTTATGGCGATAGTTACAAAAGTTTCGATCACGGAATTTCGATCTACATTTAAATACGACAGTAATAGTTATTTCATGTTAACAAAGTCGTTAAAGGATAACACAGTAAGCACCTTTTCTTTTCCACGGAAAAGGAAATGCATTATAAAATGACATGTAATGTTTAGGCAAATGATGTAAAAAAAATACGTTTCTTTTTCAGGCTCTAATGAACCCTATGCAAGCTTTATTTAATGCTATGGTTTACCGAAAGTGGAATTCAAATGTGTATGGAATGGCACCTACAGTGTCAATTGCTTCTCCAAGAGGGTTTCAGTTCAGCGACGAGCAATCGCCGCTCCTTGGCTCGGAGCCGCCTCGGCTGCACTTGGACCCGTTACCATCGAGCATCAACAATTATTCGACCCTGTGACCCTTATTATACATTATTAATAACGGGATCCCTTTGACTGCCATACATTTATAGTTTCTATTATTAAAAGTCAGACATTTGTACCCATATTGTTTATGTTCATAACTATCGGAAGTCATAACAATTTTTCGTCATAACGCTTTATAATTCGAACGTTAACTATCCATAATGTTAAAATTATATATACAAAAGCCATAACCTAAAACCCTATAACATTCAAAGGCATGTTAAAAATGAGTCAGAAATATTTTAGGTCATACTTTCATACTATAAATTATTTTAATTGATACGGTTTTTCTACCAAACGTTAATTACAACTTTTTTATATAACGAAAATATTAAACACTATAATTTAAAGAAAAAATAATAATTATTGTTTGACAAATACACTGCAACTCAAGACTCAACATACCTCTTGCTTTTAATATTCTTATATCTACAATTATGGAAATCATTAAAAGGCAACACTTAGTGGTAACGGAGGCGGTTACGGGGGGCAGAGCCTCCTGCCTAACCAAAATACCCGTACTATAGACGATGAATCTAGATCAATAGGTTAGGTTAGGTTAGTATTGCGTCAAGGCCGAAGGCCTTAACTATCCAGAAATTGCGGAGCTCCGTCGACCCCGTCACATCATACATGTCTATATTTTGTTTGAACATTGAGACATTAGTATTTGGACATGGACTTTGTACGTATGTTTTTATTGGTAAATAGCTGTCATTACGACACGTGTGGATAAAAAAAAACAACAAATATAATTATATTATAATATTCCGACATAAATTGGCAATGCTTCCTAACCGTTTTATTTGTGTTATTATATTAGTACGCCGGCACAGTTTATGCTCTGTAATTTTCGCCTTTAAAAAAGTGAGTTACTTCAAATTTTATTTGTTGTACTGTTATGACCTACTACTTTTGACCTAAAAACATTTATAACAAGTACAATTATTACCTTTGGCATTATGAACTTAAATTATTATGACATAAATTGGCGTGACTATGAATTTTATGACTTTCAACAGAAAGACCCGCAATAATTGACATTCCGATGTATAATCATCAAAATTATGACTAAAAACATTATGACTATTAATACGTATAATGTAAAACGACTTGGCAAACAATAATCGAAACTTTAACTTTATGGCAGTCAATAGAGACCCATTAATAACACTGGTGGATGTTGCTTGTCACTCTCCAGTCACATACTCGCATACGTTCAGTCACGGACTTTACCTAATTGTTATGCCACTGTGGAACCCTGTCATAATGACAGCGTCAAGTGACGAGATAGAAATTACATGGAAGTAATCGTAGGTTTTATACGACAAGGTTCTATAGTGGTATATCAATTAAAGGTCACCGTACACCGAAAGGTACAAATTTACTGAAAGTTCTGTTACAACATGCTTTGGAAAATAAGATTCTATTTTGCAGATGGAAAATTGTAACGGGTCGTTAATATGCTATTGTTAGGGAAGACCTATCGCAGTCATCTTACTCTATAGTAGGAGAGCTGTTAAGCATTTATGGGGTTCCGTAGTCATTATTCAGGTGTTTGAGGCACCGTAGAAACGTGTACAGTACTTCTGTAATGATATTTAAATACAGTGCATTGGGGCTTAACAGTGCTACTTTTTTTCAAGTAGTTTATTCGTTTTTGCAAAGAAGTGCCTGAGGCGTTTTGAAACATTTAAAAACGTTAAATTAAATATAAATATAATAAGAAGTAAAAAATCAAGGAACCTAATCATTTAGTCGGGTCTAAAATCGAGCCAGGTGATTTAAAAACATTCTAAAAAATGTATTTGAGAACGGTGAAATTATAGCAGAGCAATGTTACCAACATTGCTCTGCTATAATTTCACCGTTCTAAAAACAATATTCTCAAAAAGATAGATCATTTCGTAGGGACATTTTGCACGCCAGATGATCGAACATTTTAAACCTTGAACTTGCAGGGAAAGTACCTTAATTATTCAAAATAGAAGGGACTTGTTAGGATGCTTGGATGCTTGTACTTCAATCAGGTATAAACGTTTAAAAGTATTTATATGAGGCGCATACGTAAATAGTCCATGTCCTGGATTAATCATAGGGTGATAATTCTATTTCCCGTGGGAACTCTACGCGGATTTATTTGCTGGTAAACGCTATTTTTAAATGTCATTTACCTGCGCCATAACTCGTTTATACTATGTCAATATACGTTTTGAAATTTGAAACTCTATGAAACCAAAGTGACTTTAATTATTGAAAAGTTTCGGTGAAATTTGAGCTCCGAAAGTCGTTAACAATGTTTTACCCATAACTTTACTACTACGTGATTAGAATTTTGTTTTAAACTTATTCCTAGCGGTGGGTAACTTATTTATAACGTATATATACGGGATAAAGAATCCATTCAAAAGTAATTGGGAGCTACGATAGACCAGTGAAGTTTTTTAATGTAAACCTTGTGTTAGTTTTAATGTCGCTAGTTCGCTTAAAGATGTTTTTTTTTAATAACCTCAACTCGTTCGTTGGCATTCCATCCAATGCCTTTAAACGTAGGTACCTAGTTTGGAACATAAAATTAACAAACCGTAAATTTTAACAATTTGTTTGAGGTCATCTCGAACAAATTGTTAACATTTAGGGTTTGTTCGGCAAGATTCCTTGACTTTGCCCCATTACAATTTTCCACCCTTTGTTTATTGGTCCGCAGTGTGGCCCTTGCTTGACACTACGTTTATTTCAAATGAATGGTTTCAGAACTTACAAATACAGTATTCAGTATTTAGATTAAGTTCTATAGTAAAATTATGTACCTACCCCCTTATAATAAATAGTACGATAGAACTTTTTTAAGATATTGCTTTGAAATATCGTCAGGCTATTCCAGTTTCCACTCTGTATGTAAGTACACTTTTGTTGTCCCTTTGAAAAATATTTCACTGTTTTAACTAAGTTATAATTATAACTGTTATAAGGCAGCAAAACTGTGCAGATGGTGTTACTTAAGTTGCAATAGAAAAGTAGTTTAGGTACCTATATTTTATTCGCGCAGTATGGCGAAGTTTTTTTTACATTCCTTTAAGTGAATCTTGTTTGTTTTTGTTGTATAGGTATACTTCCTTAAAATGAAAGCATTTATGTTTGCCTTGGCGGATCAGCCAATAGATGACTCGGATGACTCGTATCCTAAGAGGCCCTAAATGATCTGGTTCAATCTTGGGCAATTTAATCGTCATTGTCTTCTTCGCATTATTATTTCAGATAAAATTATCACGTTAATTTTCTTTTATTTGTTTCTCCTTAACTTTAAATATAGGAGTTTCTATTCACGTCAGAACAGAAATTCCTGGCTGGCTGGATAACTATTATTATTGACAACATAACGGCGATTAGGCCCCAGCCAGCCTCAGTCGTCCATCTATTGCCAACTTTTCGGCCTCTAAAACAATCATATTTTACAATGTTATTATTATCTTATAAATTTAAATATAAGAGACTAAAATAATAATTTTTGAAGAGTGTATTTCTAAAAATCCGAATTTATAATAAATTTTATATTTTAGTACATTACAGTTGTTTAATTTTTTTGTGTTAGGTGATAATAATAGCTAATAATAACTTAGATGATAGCGGGATATAGGTGCCATATTTTACTTATTCTGAATTGTCTGGTCATACAAAAAAACGTTACCAGTTATTATGTACCTATATGGGTACGCAAGTAAGGCTTCCTGAACCAAATTAAATTCGTATTTCGTGATTATGTTTTTTGAGTTTAATTCGAGGTTTTCAAAAGACGTTAACACAATTGAACGCTAAACTAAAATACAAAATACATAAAACCAGTTTCCTAAAAGGGTCTATTTTGAAAAACGTTATGGTAATTATGTATGTACAGCCGAATGCAATGATATGTATTTATAAATAATCTATAAATAAATAAGATTGAGAAGACGAAGAAGAAAAGGCAATTAAAAAGAATATTGGATTACAATTTTTTTTTATATGTAGCTATCCCATTAATCAACCGACAAAAGTAAAACTTTTAGGTAACATGAAAAAGTTAATACCTTATTAATACTAAAACCCGACCTAGAAATCAACAAATTTTAATCGCGTCGCGCTTGCTTCTTGTGCTATTTGTATACTCGTGTTATATTAGAAGTTTATTTTAGAAGTTATTTGATTTATTATAATTGTATGTGTTTAGTAGGACATTCAATTCAGGCCTTTTGTACACTTTGATAAGCCGGGTGAACCCGGTACAGTGACGAGTAATAAACGTGAAACGGGTCAAATCAATACATGCAAATAATGGGTGATAGTGTAAATAATGACTTATGTAAAATGGTGACGTTTAACTGTAGGTCGTTCAAGCGATCTATGGGTGGAATTAAATCTCTGTGTCAAGTAGCAGATTTAATAGCCTTACAAGAGGTGTGGCTTCTTCCTTTCGAGTTGGCGCTACTAGGGACTGTGGATAGCGACTTTGGCTGGACAGGGAAGTCGGCCGTTGACCTTGAGTCGGGAATGCTTACAGGACGACCATATGGCGGTGTAGGTATTTTGTGGCGGAAAAGTATGTTTCAGTCGGTGTCTATTATAGAATGTGATAATGATCGGATAGTAGCTATTAAAATAACGTGTAGAGGAAAGGAGATTGTAGTCTGTAATGTGTATATGCCCACTGATGCGCCAGAAAATATACCCGTGTTTACGGATTGCTTAGGCACAATTTCCTCAGTCATGATGGAAAATAGTGGTGTGCAGGCTATGTTCTTGCTCGGAGATTTTAACTCTCATCCCAACAAACTATTTTATCGTGAGTTGATGAATTATTGTGCTGATCAACAATGGTTATGTGCGGATGTGGAGAAAATGGGTCTTAACTCGGGGACATATACATATGTAAGCGATGCTCACGGATGTAGGAGGTGGTTGGACCATTGTATAGTGACACAAAGTGCGTATACCATGATTAAAAAAGTTGCTGTCATGTATGACGTATTTTGGTCCGATCACTTTCCTATGATCTTTGAATGTAGCATGGGTATGTTGAAACCTGTCACTAAAGTAATAGATAGTAGGGTGGACAATAAAGTGTTGTGGGGAGAGAGGGCTAGTGACCAGATTGACGCGTATCGTGATTTGTGCAACGAACGTCTGAAAATGATTGACTTTCCAGAAGCACTTGAGGACTGCTGTGACGGGACTTGCACAAATCGCGATCACCATTCCATTCTGGATGCAATGTATGATGACGTCATATTCACCCTTACGGATGCGGCGATAAGTACCTTCAGGGGTAAACACAGAAGAAAGGGTGGATATGTCGCTGGTTGGAATAAGTTCGTTGCAGGACCTCATAGGGAAGCCAGGTTACACTTCATGCTTTGGGATAGTGCAGGGAAGCCGCGACAAGGCCTTTTGTTTGACCAGATGAATAGCAGTAGGAGAGATTTCAAGGCTAAACTAAAGTGGTGTCAGGACCGGCAGGACCAGTTAAGCATGGACAGACTTGCTCTCGCCCACAGCGGCAGTAAATTTAATGAGTTCTGGAAGATGACCAAACGCATGAATGTGGCGACGGGTTTGCCTGTGAGTGTCGGCGATAAGAGTGAGCATGGAGACATCGCAGAATTATTTAGACAGCACTTCACCGTGACATCTCTGCTGAAGGGCGCGTCGTCAAATGCACCCAAGGTGGACAGTGCTGAGGCCAGCGTCAATCCGAGGAAGACATTTTTCACAGCTAAAATGGTTGCAGACGTAGTTAAAAAAATGCAAAGAGGAAAGTCGCCTGGCCATGATGGCCTCAGTATTGAACACTATCGGTATGCTGGTGTGCATGTGTCTAGGGTGCTCTCCATGTTCCTCAATCTGTGTATGGGTCATGCATACCTGCCCGCTGCCCTAATGAAGACCATCGTGGTCCCCATTGTCAAAAACAAAACGGGTGATTTGTCAGACAAGGGGAACTACCGGCCAATCTCTCTTGCCACAACGGCCGCGAAGGTGCTCGACAGTATGCTAAATTTGACACTGGATAGTTTCATAAATATACACGACGCTCAGTTCGGTTTCAGAGCTGGGCTGTCAACTGAGAGTGCTATTCTGGGTCTGAAGCATACTGTCGGGTACTACACGGGTAGGAAAACACCGATTTACGCCTGCTTCCTGGATCTCTCCAAGGCGTTTGACAGAGTCAACTATAATATCCTGTGGAAGAAGATGCAGGAAGCAGGTATTCCGGGTGATTGTACGGGCTTGTTTAAGTACTGGTACCAACATCAAACAAACCAGGTGAGATGGGCAAAGGAATTATCTTCCGAATTTGTTTTGGAATGTGGAGTACGACAGGGGGGGCTGACATCTCCCAAACTGTTCAACCTCTACATGAATAACCTGATAGGCGAGCTCAGCAGCATGCATGCCGGTTGCTATATCGAAAACACATGTGTTAATAATGTAAGCTACGCTGATGATATGGTGCTGTTGAGTCCGTCTATCGGGGCCCTTAGGCAGTTAGTGGCGAAGTGTGAGGAGTATGCAGCAAAGCATGGTCTCTTGTATAACGCCACCAAGAGTGAAGTTATGGTGTTTAAAGCGGGTAATATTAGACCATATTTTATCCCCCCAGTGTCTCTTGGTGGAGTTGTACTCAAGGTTGTGAGCCGATTTAAGTACCTGGGCCACATTATAACGGATGACCTGTCTGATGACTGTGACATTGAGAGGGAACGTAGGGCGTTGTCAGTGAGGAGTAATATGCTGGCTCGTAGATTCGCTAGATGCTCTGTAGAAGTAAAAATAACGCTTTTCAAAGCATATTGCCAGTCTTTTTACTCTGGCGGGCTATGGGTCCGGTATACCAAACGAGCTTACAACGCCCTACGCATACAATACAACAACGCCTTTAGGATGCTGTTAAGACTTCCAAAATGGTGCAGTGCATCGGAAATGTTTGCCGAGACGCACACGAATGGTTTCCACGCAGTAATGCGTAATAAAATTACATCTTTGATGGGTCGCGTCAGGGGTAGTCAGAATGGCATTGTGAAGGTGATTGCTGGCAGATTCAGTTGCCCGATTTTGTGGCATTGGATTGGATTGGTCAGGACTACTTTGACGTACGTCAAGTAATAAGTTTGTTATTGTTACTTGACGTACGTCAAAATACCTATTAAAGTACCTAATAAAACAATTTTGTAAATACTAACATAGCTTTTAAGTTTCTAGATGTAACTAACAATATATGGACCTGGTCTGAAATAAATGATTTGATTTGATTTGATTTGATTAGTTATAGCCGAATAAATGTTTCTTTGTTTCTTTCTTTCTTTCTTTCTATATGTACAGTAGGCTGCAAAAGTGCATGGACAATTGAGAATTAAAATGCTATGCAGGTGAATGTCGACGCCATCTGTCTGCTTGTGGGGCGTTAGCAGCTATTAGTAAATCTTACTGGTTCAGTCAGATCTCACTAGATGGCGCTGCATTACCTTATAATATGAAAAATATTTTTTTCCACAAGAACCAAGCAGTTGCATAGTTGTCAACTTTATTATTCTTAGTCCACACTTCCAAACTCGGATTATTGATTAGATTATTAAAAAACACATTCAAAATCCATTTTACCCGAGCGGAATCGAACTATGAACCTCTTGTATCATAGGCAATGCCAAATGCCGTTCGACCATCGAACGTTTTGATAACCTGTCAAAATATATTATCAGTTTATGTTTATAGTCGGCTCTGCTTACTTTCTAAGAAATACGTTAGTATCAGAAGAGGGTAGAATGAAAATTTATAAATACCGGTTTCGTTTTTACATTTAACTTATGCACAATCCTTTGTTCACTGTTCCTCGTACGGTTACTGAGTTTTTAATTGCGTTATTATTTCATCAAAATGAGTTCACGTTGTAATATTGATTCAGTTACAAGATCGCAAATAATTGCCTTGCATAACGAAGGCAAGAATTTATCAGATATAGCCAGAGAGACAGGAGTAAACGTAAGTATTTTTGATGTGTTTTGTTCAAACAAAACTTAATATTCATAGGTTAACTATTCTTTTTTTTGTTATAGCGGAAAACCGTGGTTCTTTGGGTACGCCGATTTGAAGAAGAAGGATCTTTGCTACACCGTCAAAGAACAGGCAGACCACGGCTTATAGACGCGCCGCAGCGTCTAGCCATGGTGGTGGATTACGAGGAGAATGGTTTTATACCGACTAACCACTACGCCAGTTTATTTGACACAAGCGTGGACACCGTCCGTCGAGCTCTTCACAGTGAGGGTCTGCATTATCGTAGACACGCAGTCAAACCATCGCTGACAGATAATCACAAAAGAGCAAGGTTAGAGTTTGCTTTGGAGCTTTTGGATTTAGATTGGTCTAATGTCATCTTTACTGATGAAAAAACGTTTAAATCGAGTCAACATGGACGTCTAAGTCTGTGGCGTCGCAATAATACGCGGTGGAATAGCGGCCACGTAGTGCCCAACATGGAGTCTGGTCGCATCAGCGTGAACATGTGGGGGTGGATGAGTGGAGCTGACCCGGGAGAACTAGTGAGGCTACCCAGTCGAGCCAATAGTGCGAACTATGTGGAAGTGCTGGAGGAGACCATGTTGCCCACTGTTCGGAATGTGTATCCTGAAGAGCAGTTGCCAATTATATCTTTCGTGCAAGATAATTGTCCGATACACCGTTCGCGTATTGTGCGGGAGTGGTTTAGCCAGCACGAAAATAACATTAAAGTTATTCCTTGGCCTGCTAGATCGCCGGATTTAAATCCCATTGAAAATTTGTGGGGCGTTATCGTCCAACGATGGGATAAACAGAATGAGCGAACACCAGAAACTTTAGAGGCTCATTGTTTAAAAATATGGGACAGTATTCGCGGGTCAGATCTGTGTAGAAATCTCGTCGGCTCAATGCGCTCCCGTTTGCAAGCTGTGATCGAACAAGGTGGGGGCTACACTAGATATTAAGTTTAAGCAAATAATTACACTTATATATATATTTTGTGTGATATATTTAGTGGAGACCGGGTTTTGATTAACGTATCACGTCATCATCATCATCATCCATCACTGCGTAAAACATTAATAATAATAAACGAAATGAATGTTTATTTTGCCGTTTTTAAGTTTCTGAGCTATGTTATGATATTTAATCATATATTTTAACGAAATACTTTATTGCCCCCTTTGTCACACGCCCGAGTTAATTTGTTTTTATTTTAAATTGTCAACTTTATTTCTATGTTAACTTTTTTGGTGTGTGTTTGGTTTAATAAATGTGTTTGGTTTATTTCATGGAGCTAGCAGAACTTTTAATTTATTGATGACTGATCATGATCAAAACTGTAAAAGACAGCTATTACAATGCGTTTAACCTTTAGGCACGCGGTTGTTTTATGCGCAGCGCAGGTGCAGGTGTTTAACGCATTTGCGTTGACGTTCCCTATTTTAATTCAATACATCGAAGCAATTACTACGCTTTGTTTTTGGGTCATACGCACGCAGCTCCAATCGCAGAGTTCAATTCATTAAAAAAAAATGTTTACAGTATAAAACAACCGCGCACTTTACGTTAACCCGGTCCCTATTTTTTTGAATTATATTTGTTATTACTAGTTATTGTGGGAAAGCTTCAATCATCTTTCCGATGTCGGAAATGAATACTTAAGCTAAGACCTCAATAGTTAGATGGAAAATTGTTATAATGTTGTAAATAATTAGTCAAATTGAGATAAACTGATTATACTCAAATATTTTATAAGAAGTAAATGATTTTAAACCACAAAAGTAGTATCATTTTTAAGAATGACGAATTTTTCCTGCTTTAAATAATGCATTTATTATGTTCCATCATTGTAAACGTAAGCAAATAATATTTAAAAAAAAAAACAAAAATATGCTTGCCACTAACGAGATTCGAACTCCCATCCATTGAGCACACCTACGCATGAAGCTTATAAACTGTGCCACCATCTCATATGGTTGACAAGACGAAATATCGATTCTAGTGCTGTGTAGTTAAGAAATTGCAGTAATAAGCAATTGAACTAGATCAGTAAACTGCGCCATCTAGTTTATTTGTTGCGAACTTGAAATCGAGTGCTCATAGGATTATCGACGTTAAGGTGTCCATGCAATTTTGCAGCTGACTGTACCTACCTATTTTTTTTGCCAATTCATTATTTATAAATTCCACCGTTGCACCTCCGTTCACCTTTCACCAGGTATGATAGTATCTCCAATCGCGTTAAGTCCGTAGGTCATATGATAGCAGAATCACGGACAGCTATTTTCAATCTAAGCATTTCTTTAGGCGTTTTCCGGGAAGACTGGAATATAGCAAATCATAATTTGCAAATTTGCGATTACCGTCTGATATTCCTGCTAGGAAGGGCTGCTGCTTCTAGAGCGCGTGGAAAAAAAGACAGAGACTGGTCGAATAACTAGAATTGAAAGCAATACCACTTGTACTATTACTTATTCTGTGGCAATACTAGGAACTCACCAGTTAGATTTTTGGAATCACAAATCAACTGAGAATGATGTGATTCTGCTAACAGAAATAGTTTAATTGCATTTAGACAACGATCGAAGCTGTATACTTGACCTAGTACAGGGTTCGATACAGTTTTTATTCCGATATCGCTTCGGACACTTGAGGGTTTTGGAGCGACTGTGCAGATACTTAGCTTACAAACCAATCAAACACGGTAACACAAAAAATAGTTTGGGCCCTACCTACGCTTTTTGTCTTAAATATCTGAACGATATCAACATCAACCAACTACATTTTTTTTTATTAGTGGTTAGACTTGGCAAGATGTGTCAGATAACGTAAAGGGGCATAGCGCATGTTTAACACTGGTTATATGAAAATATATTAGTTATATTTTGCGGGTGGTAGGACCTTGTGCGGGATCCGTCCGGATCGCTACCACCATCTTATCCATTAACCTACCGCCAAACAGCAGTGTTCGCATTGTTGTGTTCCGGTTTGGGGATAAGACAGCCGGTGTAATGACTAGCATAGAGGCATTCCATCTTAGTCCTCAGGGTTGGCAGCGCATTTGCAGTCTTAGGCTTGCAGTCTTGTGAATGCGAATGTCTATGGGTCACAGTTTCCACTTACCATCAGGTGGCCTGTGTGCTCGTCAGCCTTCCCTATGCCATAAAAAAAATATATATATATACTCCCTCGGGGACGTTGAAATTTTGAAAAAATGTTAATCTAGAGTATAAGCCTGTGGTCAGGTAAGGTATCTCCATTCCAAATTTCATCCAAATCCGTCCAGCCGTTGCAGACTGCAGCGTGATTGAGTAACAAACGAATACACTGACTTTCGCATCTATCTATATGTAATATAGTGGGATGGGATTTCATATTCTCTATAAATTGAGTATTTGTTTGTACAGTCGAGTTCATAAATGTGTGCACACTTTAGTACCTTGTCACTTTAATCACTGTAACAATTCATATATGACAGTTTAAACATGACATTAAATAGATACGGTACTAAAATGCATAGATATTTATAAACTCGACTGTACACGAATAACCACTCTTCAATTTTTACACAATACTCAGGAGGCAAAGGAATTTTTTTACCAATAATATATTTTTACAGCTTTATAGCTAATTTCTTAGAACCCATTCATTGCCGACGCCTCATATTTTTAATTATCACGCAGTGCCGCCGCCTTCCACGCGACGTCGCGAATTCGCGTCCGCGGCATTACGTTAACATTTCATGGACGCGAGTTCGCGTCCGCGGCATTACGTTAACATTTCATGGACGCGAGTTCGCGTCCGCGGCATTAGGTTGTCAAGGACGCAATTTCGCGTTTTCGGCATCGTAAGTGAAATTTTTGCGTCTAAAAACAGTTTTTGTCGAAAACGTATTCAGTATTGACGTGAAGGCCGTATACTTCAGACGTATATAAGTTTTTATGGTATTTAGTTAGATATAATAAAGAAAGGGTTTAAAGCAAGTGTTTAGAAACAAATAACTCGCTTACGGCATTACGATTACACATACATGGGACGCGAATTCGCATCTTCGGCATCCGAGATAAGAATTATGTAAATTACAAATGCACTGAATCCAAAAACCAGCAACAGTATAGTATTATCCTTCATAAATAAAGTAATATTTTTGTATCAGCATTTAAGTACAGTTGTTTTCTAGCAAAAAAAAACCAAATAACTCGAGGACGTGAAGTCGCGTCCTCGGCATTACGATTGCACATACATGGGACGCGAATTGGCGTCTTCGGCATTGAATGGGTTAAAATGTGCCACATTGTAGTTTTTCAGTTCTTACCAAGAGTCTTTATGTTAAACCGCAGACTCGCAGACTGACGGACAAAAGGACATGGCGAAACTACAAGAGTTCCTTGTTGACTACAGATCCCTAAAACGAAACCCTCATTAGATGACTTTGCTGTCCGTCTGTCTGTTAAGATCCCTTTTCTCTGAAATGACTTAAGTTATCAGACTGAAATTTGGAGCATTTGTGGTTACTTTTCTAGTTGTCCCAACAAAGCCTCATCTTTAGAAACTAGGTATAAATTTATAAGTGTTTCAGAAGCGAAAAAACGTCATGATATATTCTAAAGTTGAATACGATAAATTAATGTTTTTTGTGATACTTATTTGGGTATTTAATAAAAGTGAAAGGTAAAGAAAAACACCGTTTTCCCATTTATTTCATAAATTACTCAAGATGAAAATCTCAAAAAATTACAAATCTGTAGTATATACATTATATGAAAATAAATGAATACACTTTGCGCCAAAACTGTCACAGGGTAAACTTTGTATTAAAGTTGGTAAACACTCTCATCGACAAATAAACATAAAGCGCAATTTAGATTGGCAAATAAATTACACAAGTTTATTGCTGTCTAACTTCAGTTCTAGAGAAAAAAAGGACAATTTTGGTGTCTTTTTATAACTTAAGGTTAGAGTAGACACCAGTTAACTTGTGCAATTTTAATGGCTTGTCTAAATCTCGCTTGATGTACGGAAAAGATACTACGGCTAGTTTAGTTAAAAAGCTGAACATATGCCCTGTATGGCGGGCCATCTAGAAGATGAAGGCAGTAAGCTGAAGCAAGACTACTTCTTCTATTTCATACATACATTCTGTAAATGTAGAATCTACCTAAGTTATTTAAATAAATGGAAAAGAGATTTTATTATATATTTATTATTTATTATATCATATATTATACATATTAATTTACAAAATATACTTTTAAACAATAACTATCACATGTTCATACATCATCTCATTCGTTATCTGGTGGGCTCATAGTCAAGTCTGTCACATCTTTAACAATCATGTGAGCAATTTGCCAGGCCATTTCCTCATCAACTTTGGATGTGTTCATTGGCACAAATCGACTTACCATTTTCTTCAAGACAGATTTGCCTTTTTTGTCTGGATCAGGCTCAAATTTAGATTCAAACCGGCCCAAACTATTTACTCTGCCAAGAATCAAGCCATCATATCTTTTTCTTTGCCATAGTGAATCTGCATTGTAAAGCTGATTTGAGTCTATTGTCATGTCAGGTACAGAATGGTTGCGTTTTTTTTTTCGGAAGGTAGGGTCACCCATTGCAAGTAGAGTATTCTGAGTACTTATACTAAATTCACTGCTACAGTCAGAATGAGACTTGTTCACAGACCACATACTGTCTACAGAGTGAATCATTTCTGAGAGATACTTATAATATAATTCTGATTCTAAAAATGTTTTTACATAGCGACTCAATCTTTTAAATACAATTATATAAGGGATGTCAAAGCAAGTAGGAAGAGGTCCGCCTTCTCTGCATATATCACTTTCTATAGTAGATCTGATGTTAGTGGGGAAGCCAATAGGACTTGTTGCTTGAAGTGAAAAATATTTTTCATATAAAACAATAGCATCAGTTTGAGCTTGTTCGGGGCTTACTGTGTTAGCATTCATTAAGTTATCCCTGAAATGCATAACAGCCATCAGAAATTCTAGGAATATGCTGCAGGATTCTTGCTCTAAGTATTCCATGAAGTAGAAGAGTATTGTTTCATAAAACAAAATGTCCTCCAGATTGAGAGAGCCACTTGTCAAAATATCTATTTGTGCCTTAATAAATAATGGACTGTCCTGGAAGTCCTTATAATATTTCTGTTCAATCTTATTGAACAATATATCTTCCACTGGCTTAAAACAATCATCTCTTATTTGCCCTTCAGGGTGGCATATATTTGATATAACCATTTTTCTTACATTATCAGGTAAATCTAAGTGGTGTGGTGCTTCAAGAGCCACATATTTTTTAAATATGTTAATGGCAACTTCTGTTGGATTACAGTGTTTGCTTATACTAGCATCCATATTATCTAAAGCCAAGTGTTCTGCCAAGTTCCCCAGAGAATTTGTAGAGCATTCCTGTATGTTTTGCCTGATGGAGTTAGTGTCCTCAGTCCAGCTGAGCCGCTGCGAGCCATGGATAGTAGAACCTGTGCTGGCTTGGTTGCACTGAAGATCAAAACTCTTAGCCCTGCTCAGTTTCCAGTGATGGTCAGTTTCAGTGTAAGAGGTGCCTTGCAACACCAGAGTTTTAAAGTTTTCCAGTTCTAACCAACATTTGACAAGGGTATGCTGGCCTATTGTTTCCATAAATTGAACAAAATACTTTATAGCTTTTTTCTCTATAAGTATGTCGTGTGCGCTTAAATTTAGTTTGGATTTTTTCATGAATATTCGCGCGTCATCTGTAATAAAACATTAAGATGTAAATCAAACAAACCTGGGAAGTATCTTGCTTAATATGCGAGTTATACATATATTCTACAAGACTAGCGGTTATAAACTTTATAATATAATGTTTAGGTACCTTTATCCTCATCGTATGTACGGGTGTCTAAAGAAGATACGCTATCTGAAATATTGATTACGCTAGTTTCAGGTGGGCGAACAGGGCAGCCAGTCTTGCCTTTTGCTGTAACAATAGCCACATAACCACTATTGAGTACACTTATCAACACGAATATATTAAACTTTACGTGACAAGTTTCACTTCTCTGTTTACCTACCTGCGCTCTTCCAGAACTTAATCATTTTTCCAACTTTTTCAGGTTATGCGTTATCACAGGAGACCTACTTAAAATATCTAAATTCCTCATTAAGTGGATTTAAAATTGGTAGAGTAAACGTAAACAATAATAATGAAAAGAAAACAATTTCTCGGTTTTGACTGATTTGCTGGACAACCACAGACTCAAAATAATTTAAGGAATAGCACAGGTTATAAATAATGCATGGTTAAGGTATAGGTACTCACAATGCGTACGTGACATGTGGTTGGAAAGATAAAGATATTTAGTCACATTAAGTAAAGTTACTATTATTTAAGTGTAGTTACTGTTAATTTAATAATATTAGGTAACACAATCTTTAAAGTAAAGATTATAGCTAAGACTGTTTAGTTTTTTAAGTCGTTTGGAAATAAGCACCTTAAATTTAAAAAAATTACCTACTCTATGAAATGAACTTTGCATTCTGAATGGTTTGCTCTATTATTAAATTAATTAGATTTTTATAATAAGAAATTAAACAAAAAGTAGTCTTGTTTGTTCAACGTTTGATCTTCTTTTCGTCTGTCATGCCTTCCACTGTCATGTCATATACCTTAATAATAAGTAATCGCGAACTTACTCGACTCGCGTCATGACAGACGCGCGAGCTATAAAACCGCGATCTTAAAGTTCGTGACGTGCCCGGCTCGCATCGCACCAGTGCATAGACCTTGTTTATTTCTACCTCACTGCACCAGTGACACACGTTGAAGCTTGCTCACACTTCAAACGCAAAAGACAGAGGAAACTTTGAGTTATTAAGCAATTATATCATATCACATCACATTTCAAAAATCACTAATTTTAGGTTTCAACTAGAATTTATGAACCAAAATAAACAATTAAACACAACACAATTAGGTATATCAAACACCTCACCCACAGATAGAAAGAAGATCGTGGCTCGCTACTCGCGGCGGTGACAGAAGTACGAACCACGTACGAACCAAGGCGGGCTACGAGCAAATATACAAACATGTTGGATCGCCGACAAACTTACTCGGCGGTTTTTAAGTACGTGTACTTCTGATGACACACGGGCGAGTAAGCTCGCCAAGTCACAAGTATGCGAACTTACTCGCTCGTCTATCACACCTTTTAGACGGACTACTTTGGACCCTTCAAAGGACTAATAGATGTATACGACCTATAATTCAGTTGATATTATGCTATCTTTAGGAATGTTATAATGAGTTTTTTTATCTTGCGTTTAACCCTGGCAGACTTCGATACCGTAAAATTACACATTAAATATGTTGATTAATAGAAGCTTCGGGAGTACAGAAAAGATATTGAAAAAATCTAGTTTTTTTAGAAATAGAGAAAAACTATGTCCGTCTCATCGGATATTGCCAAATATGCGGGATATTATTACACGTCGCCGTGCCGAACAATGCCAAATTATTAGATATTAATAAAATACAAAAAAACGGAAGAAAATGTTAAAATAACGAATGACGAATTTTTGCAAATGGTAGATAAGGCAGTTTTCCTAGGCATAACATTAGATAAAAAAATTGCAATGGAGTCCCCATATAGCTGTTTTAACAGGTAAATAAGTTCTTTCCATAGTGTCATGTCGTAAGGTATTTTGGTTTGGGGTAACGCAGCTGACATACAAACTATATATTTGTGTTACATAAAAGGGCCATTCGTTCCTAAGTAACGACTTAGGTAGGTATATTATTTATGTTTTAAGTTAAAAAAATAAACACCTCACGGAGTCACGAGAGTTTAAGTTGTAAAAAGAACGAATGGCCCTTTTATGTAACACAAATATATAGTTTGTATGTCAGCTGCGTTACCCCAAACCAAAATCCCTTACGACATGACACTATGGAAAGAACTTATTTACCTGTTAAAACAGCTATATGGGGACTCCATTGCAATTTTTTTATCTAATGTTATGCCTAGGAAAACTGCCTTATCTACCATTTGCAAACATTCGTCATTTAGAAAAATACTAGAATGTGCCGGTTTAACATTAGGCAAAGATAACTTAACACATTTAGTTTTCTTAGCATAAATTTGCAAATAAAATGGTTCACCTTTAAAGACCCTAGACAAGTAGTTTTGTAGCACATTAAAGTAATAATATAGTGTCCAGCCGGATTAATGAAATGAAAAGTTTATTTTTTAATAAATCAACTCCTTTACAAGGCAAATACTCGAAGGTTGCCGAGTCCAGAATAGTAGGTATCTTTAAATACTTACTTAAGCTAAACTTAACGCTTATTTGTTAATTGTTAAGGTTCATTTGGCAGTATTTGACATACTTATCGAATAAGAGAGACGCAACTAAAATAATTAACAAAATAATAGCCAAGTGAACTGGCACCTGAACAAACTGCAAGAATACTTGAATAAAAAAATATTTGTAATAAAAACAGCACTTTACTTGATTACTTACAGTGTTTTGTTACAGTTGGTAATGTACATGTTTTTTTTAATAGGAGGGCCTGAAATGACTTCTTTACATTTTTCTTTTCTTGCGAGGAGACTTTTCTTTTTAGGGCGTGGAAATAACCTCAAACTGACAATTGAGCAAATAAAATTAAAACACGATTTAATTTTCTGAAACACGATTAATAATTACGAATATGAATCTATTTAATTATATTAAGGATCTATTTAATTATACCAAGGTCTAACGGTCTGATGGTAGTATCGCGTCCGGAGTTTATGTCAAATTTAAATTCATATTATTTATTGCATTAAGGGCCTGTTGTTTGATTAGTAGTTAAAATAAGTAATTTTTAAAAATCATAACTAATGGTTAAATCTCAAGGAAAAGAGTCTTGCGTGGTATATTTCAATATAACAGAATCAATTGTAATATCGTATCGTAATTTTAAGTAAAGTACTTAGTAAATTCAATATCGGCGTCAAACAGTATCAACATTTTGAAAGATGCTAACGATACGTAACAGGCTAAGCTTTCATTGTACAGTCGAGTTCATAAATATGTATACAATTTAGTACCTTTGTCACTTTAATCGTTGAGATAATTCATAAATAATATGGTAGTTTAAATATGACATTAAAAATACAAGGTACTAAAGTGTACCTATACATATTTATGAACTCGACTGCGCCATCATGAACCAAATTGTGGAATTACTCAACATAGAACCCTGTCGCAATGATATTTTAAGAAAGTTTTGTGAAGGTTCATCACATCAAATAAACCGGTCTCAGGTCTTTCTGCGACAAGTCGATGTTAGCCCGACAATTAAAACTTGTGACTGTATTTCGAGTTTATCGTCTTTTATGACGCGAGGTAATAAGGTCATTTTCCTTTGCATACTATGAGGTTTATCGTGTATAGATTGGCCGTATTTTAATATACCCCATCGTTTTTTATGCAAGTAGGTACCTACCTGGCTTTGACATTGCATTGCGTTAATGTAAACGTGTTTTAATTGTACGAATAATGTAGATGACAATCTTAAGAAGAAAGGATATTGTGAGGCGACACTTAAGTTGCATACCTAGCTGTAAAAAAAAACCGGCCAAGTGCGAGTCGGACTCGCGCACGTAGGATTCCGTACCACTATACATCTAAATAAATGTTTTTCTTTATTCTTTATTATATTGGAGTTGATTGAATGAAAGGTAAAATGCGGTTTACGATTTATAACGTATTAAAAAAAACTAATTATTAGATCTCGTTCAAACCCATTTTCGGTGGAAGTTTGCATGGTAATGTACATCATATATTATTTTTACATTTATCATTCCCTTATTTTAGAAGTTACGGGGGGGGGACACACATTTTTCCACTTTGGAAGCGTCTCTCGCGCAAACTATTCACTTTAGATTTTTTTTTTATTAGATACCTCAATATCATTTTTGAAAACCTATCCATAGATACCCCACACGTATGGGTTTGATGAAAAAATAAAAATTGAATTTCAGTTCTAAGTATGGGGAACCCCAATAATTTATTGTTTTTTTTCTATTTTTGTATGAAAATCTTAATGCGGTTCACCGAATACATCTACTTACAAAGTTTCCATAGTATAGCTCTTATAGTTACGGAATAAAGTGGCTGTGACATACGGACGGACAGACGGACGGACAGACATGACGAATCTACAAGGGTTCCGTTTTTTGCCATTTGGCTACGGAACCCTAAAAACGACCAAATAGCCCAAAAATCGCGGGTGCGGCGGTCCCGACCCGCGCCCGACCCGCTCCCGACCCGCTCCCGCTGTGTAAATTGCGCTTTAAGGGAGCGCTCCGATCTCGGTCAATCTGTCAAAGGATAGTTCGGTCTTTTACTTCCTTTAGCTTCTTTAGCTCCCGAGCCAATTTTGAGATCTGAGCAGGACACGCTTTGAAATAGATACTATTTCACCCGTTCACATCGAGCACCGTGCCGTGTGCTCTTCGTTCGCTGTTTCGCTCATACCTACGTTCAATGATTGATGATTATCGTTTAAGAAGAACTAGTTTCTTTTGGTCTTTGACGGGAATTCATTCCTTCTGGTGCTTAGTTCCTGACCGACACAAGCCTAGTTCACAACCCTCTTTAACTCAACCGGTTCGGACTGAATCGTTGTTGTGGGTTGACCACTTCAACCAAAGCGATTTTATAAGGACCAATAATATTTAGAGCTAACTCCTGCTTAGCGAAGATGGAACCAGTTTTTCCACCGAGTTGCCTATCTTTTCCTGTACTTAAACGATTCAGCTTTTTGCTTTGAAACCAGTCTTTTTATGGCTGGCTAACTATTAAGTTAATAAAAGTCCCTGTTCTTATGGTTTTTGTTATTTATTTTTTAACCCGGGAATAGCTGTTTACACAGATAAGGGAAAAATGGGTGGGATCATACTGGATTATTTTCAAATGAAAAAATCGGATATGATTCCACTTAAAATTCTTTATTATATCCAATATTGAAATTCGGATAAAGTTTTTGAATTCTGAGATAATAGAGTATCTATCTCGGAGCGAGAGCATTCGAGAGCGTTGTGGTCTAGTGGCTTAGGGTGTTGACCCGTGATTGTAAGATTTCAATTTCGAGCTACTTCGGTCTCCATGTACCATTAAGTTTTTTAACTTCAGTACATTACCCACAGCTCTTAGGCCACATACCTACAGGTTTCCTCACGATGTTTTATGTCACCGTAAGGGCACATACACACTGTGCGGTTTCCCACATTGCTGCTGGACGTGTGGTTGACCGCAAGCAAGCAAATCTATGTAAAGTTTTGTTTCTGTTAACTTTGGACAATCTGGCTGGAGCGATGGCGGGTCGCAATGCGGGAAAACGGACTGTGCGTATGTACCCTTACGGTGACATAAAACATCGTGAGGAAACCTGCACATTTGCATAGCTGTATGTTTAAAAGGCTACTTAGACTAATTTGATAACTAAGAAAATCGAAATCTGAGAATATATTTTAACGCCCGTAATTATTACAAATTAGCGTACAAAAGGTGAACTTAATGCCTAATGGCATTCTCTACCACTTGACCTTTGGGCAAACAGATTTTTTTATAGATTGTATGAATATTGTTGTAGGTGTACATAGGTACTACTACTCGACTAGTTATACCTACGTCAAATTTATGCAAATCAACGACTTCGAAATTTAGTAAGTAGTATATTCATGAAATAAAAACATGGTAACATTGATGACTCGGTCAATAATAATTGACAATAACTACCTGAGCATTTTTTGACTTTACCTCATCAAACAAAGCGGGCAAGGAAGGATGAAATCCCTTTAATACGGTGCGGTTCGGTGAATTAGCTTAATGTAGGTATTCCATTAAAATTTGATCGATCGATAATCATTTAATCAAATGCCTTTGAACTATTTTAATGCTAGAACCACCATGGACCGTTTTTAGAAATACACCAATACCAAATACGTTAGGTACTTATAGGAAGTGTGAATTCACACATTTGTCAGCAAACTTGCTAGTCTCGTATTTAGTTGCTGTAAACTTCTGTTAGGTTTAACGGTTCATCGAGCAAATTATCCACGGTCCTTACGCAATCTGAGGACGCAGTGCACTAGCGGAGGCTATCGACCCTCCCACGATTACTCGAAAGAACTGTTATGTTGTTGGAAATAACTTGGTGTCCAGAGGCGCGCAGGGCAGCCTTCGGTCGGCCAGTCGCGCCTGTTCGCGGCACTCGAGCGCAGCCACCGGGCCCTGTTCCTCTCGACGGCGCTTTACCACCAACATATCAATATGTGTGACAAAGTTATACTGATTTTGTGCTCTCTTTTAATGAGCGATGCGGAAGCGGCTTCCTTCGACCAAAGACAAACGGGAAATTTCAACGTGCAAGTAGATTTGAAGGACATTCACATCATCGCTTTGATGAAAGGCGGCAAAGAGGAGTATGTGGTAAGACTATTGTATTTTTTTTCTTTTTATCGCGAACAATGCTTGACCTGCTTACGTTTTTAATGATAACGAGTGTAGCTAAATTCACAGGGCGATTGTTTGTTGGACAACTGATAAAACTGTTAATTTGAAATTCAACAAATAGGGTACGTACTAAGGTAGACTAGGTAAATGTTATCTGTGTTACTACAAAAATGTTTTTATACTTACTCAAATGCCGAAGGAGGGTTTTAGCCCTATGGTTATTTTTACCCGACTGCGGCAAAGCCCAAAAGGAGGGTTATGTGTTTGACTTGTATTTATGTCCGACTCAATGTCCGCTCGTAACTACTAAACGGCTGAACCGATTTTAATAAATTATACGGGGTTATATTCGTCTTAACCACTAGTCATAGGCTATATTAAAATTATTTGAATGTGAAATTGGCGTAATGAAAAATAAAAAATAAATACATGATAAGTAACATTACTTTGACGACATTATCCAAACAACAGTTGGGTTTTTTAAAGCTTGTTTTTCGTTAGTCTTGTATTCCCTCGCAGAACCTGCGGGAGAACTGATTTTGACAAACGAGGCGTCGTTAGATTCGTTTTAGCGTCGCGAGTGTAATGAAAATAGCACTCTAAGAGGCGGAATTACAAAATATAAACGACGAAAAAATCAAAACATACGGTCGGGATTTTAAAAATCAAATTAACGTAGCAAAAGTAAGAATTTATTTAAAGTAGTTATTTTTGAAAAGGGCGAACATGTAATTTTTTTAAATAGTACTCATAAGTATGTACATGTTTTTGAGTAATAAGTACATTTCTGCCATCGTAAAACTGTAATTTACAGATAAGGTGTTGATTGAAGTCAACACTTATCACTAAAAAAATAGTGTTTTTTCGAAATTCAACGTTTCGGTAAGTTTAATAGCTTAAAATCACTAAAATGAAAGGTAGGTAATTAAAATATACCTATACTTACATTAAGTTAGGTAATTCAATCGATATTAATCTCCACCTCCTCCTCGGAAAAATGTCGACACCCGATTGACTGGGTAGGTACTATTTTTATCCCGCTTCCACTTGAGTGTAACCTGTGTAACATCTAAGTGAAGTAGTTTAGCAAGAATTACGTGCATTCGCCGATCAATCTCTTGAGGCCTACTGTCAGATTCAGCGCCTTGTGGTGATAATAACTAGGAGATTTATGCTTTTGCGTCATAAGTTTAGTATACATAGACGGTCAACCAAATTCATTCCTAGGCCTACGGAACTACGGAACTACCGATGTTAAACTAATGAAATAAATCAAATCTAAAGACCACTTCTTACGATTTCATTTATTACGTCAGTTTTAGATAAGTAATTCTATAGTACAGTCAACCTTATAAGTAGGTGCACACTTTTGTACCTTGTCGCTGAAACGCCTTTGACAGATTAGTCCATCATTTCAAACATGACGTTAAAGTGACAGAGTACTAAAGTGTGCAGCTTCTTATAAGGCCGACCGTACCTAGCACAGAAATCTCACCGCAGTTAAGTATATTTATTTTAACATAAAAATGTAATTTTCGACTAGGTATCAATGTGCATAACAAAAAGGAATTCTCTTGGCGAATACCTAAAGAGGAAAAAAATGTGTTAACCTTGTGTGCTCCATGCATCAATTGACCTTAATCCGCAAAGGATTATACCTTTCTGCTCTATCACGTTGAATAGTGATATTAGCAAAGTTTAACGTTTGCTTTATCTTTACATTTCAGGATTACGACTATGCTTATGACTATTCAGAAATGACGATAAAGCCGCAAAACGGTTCTACAACTGCCAAACCGTTAAATGTGACCACTACAGAAGTCGAAAATGATAATGCAACAACAGCTACGAGTGTGTTCGTGGAACAGGCAACTGAGCCGACAAAAAACGACTCGTGGTCTAGTGTTCAGAGCACGTTGTCCACGTCCAGCCAGCCCGCAGATCCGTCCTCAACCGAAAAAAGTACGGCAGAAGTTACAGCGATAGCATCAACTCCGTCAATGCCGGCGAACGATAAAAACATAACTGTAATACCGACGTCTTCCAATAGCACCGATTGTAAAAAAGGCTTTGTTCTAAACCACAAAGGTGATTGCGAGCTCAAATTGCAAGGCACAGGAAATGCGTAAGTACATGTGGTACTACTAATTTATTTGTTACTCTGCTGCTAAGGAAAATGTGTATGTACAACGTTCGTAATAGAGGAAATCGTGTTGGTTGAATTTGCTTCAATACCTACAAGTAGTACGTTGAGGGTAAATGAACATGCCTAACTCGTCAAATCGTGGCAGTTAAGTACGATAACGTGTTACGAGTAGCTTTGCTACTGTTATATAGCGTTATTTATCTCGGGCACTTGGCGACATAAAGCGACTTACTTTAAATGTAATTGTGGTAAGTAGAAATACCTAATCTCGAATGTCAGACAAATACTTAACGAATAAAATAATACAGTCAGTATAAACACAGTCGAGGGTAGAAATAAATATCGGCACAAAGGTGCAAAAGACAAATATGTACAGACCTTATTGCCATAGTAATAAGGTCTGTGTACATATTATATGCCCTTGACTGTACAATGTCCTATGACCTATCAGAGTTAGGTACCCGAACTCAACTCTCTACTCTTTCATCTATTTCGCTTATTTTGGTGTGACAAATGAGGTGAGACATTTGAACGGGATGTGTAATTTGTTTTAGTTTTGTATTTTTGTGTATTTAGGTTTTCAAACTTCTTGTCTGTTAGTGATTTGTCATTTTTATGTATTTGTGTTGCACAGTGATAGAAGACTTGGACTTATTTCGTGTATCTGGCATCTTACTTCTCGTGGACTCGCAGTGGTACAGAGGTATCTAAACCTCTGTCCTACATATCACCGTACAGTCCGTGAGCTTAAGAGCTCACGGACATGGTTTTTCTAAGGAAAAACCATCGGGTTACATAGAAAACAACCGCTTACTTAGGTAGTCCTTGATTCCGCAGGGTAATCATAACTTGAGCCGCAACGTTTAATACCTGCCGCCTTGGTAGAGTTGCGTCGAAGTACAACCAAAGTAGAGACTGGCGCAACATACCTACATGTAGTTTATACGCAGCGACGACGGGTCAAGTTACTGTTACTACTAGCTATCCGTCGACGAGCTCGCCTGCGAATTATGACTATAACGCGACAGGACTATTAATTAATCTTTTTTGTGCGTCTGAGATCGAGAACGCACGTTTTATTGGCAAATTCAGTAATCAGCAGAAACGTAATTAAACAGAATAATACTTTCTACTAGCTTAGCTAGTCTAGTGGGTACTAGCGTATTACCACGGAAACAGTGAATTATTCGGAATAAAAGGTAGATAAAAGTCTTTGTGTTAATTTAGGGTACTTGGGAGGACGCGTTAAACTAGTTGGCAGTGACAGTCTACAGACAGAGCTACCGGTCCCGGGTTCGATTTCCGGTTTTGGGCAAAAAATTGTGTGATGAGCGCGAGTCACAGATGTTTTCCAAGTATTTAAGTATTTAATTCGTTGCCTAGGACCCATAATACAGTCACTAGCAAAATTATATTATTCAACAGTGCACTCAAAATATCTGACACCATCTTATGCCTCTAGTAATAGAGACATGTCAGATATTTTTGAGCCCGATGTTGGAATATATAATTGCTGGTGACTGTACAAGCCTAGAGCTTAGTTTAGGGCTAGGTCAATTTGTGTGATATTGTCCCCTAACATTTATTTTTTTATTTTATCTTGGCTCAAATTTCATTCAAATCAGTAAAGCTGTTTCAGCGTAAAGAACGTACACGCACACCTATACACTTTCGCACTTTTGTAATAAAAATGTGTTTAATGAGACGTGATTGTTTTATTGACTTGAGATGAGTCAATTTTTATTCTGCTTATTCTACAAGTAGGTGTATGAGGCAAATGAAGTGGTTCATTATTGTTATCAAAGTAGCTGTTGCCCGCGACTCTGTGCGCGAAGTAGTTTATCACTAAACGCGGTAAAACCTATGTCCTTCCTTGGGGTTCAAAGGTATTTGTTTTTTATTTTTGCAGACTGCTGAAATTAGTCAAACTGTCTCAAAGGTTGAAGTTGAAAAGAGAAAGCAGAAGAACCCAAAATAGCTCAGCATTAATCTAGGGACACAAGAGAATATTTAATATGTTAGTATGTTGTGTAAGAACAAAACTGTAAGACTGCAATAATAAAATAAATCATTTTTTTGTGATTTGATTGAATTAACAACCCATCCTTGTTTATTAATGAATGCCAAATTATGATGACATGTATCTAAAAAATTGCCAATAACAAAAACCATTGCACTGCACATAATGCAGAAATGTTATGAATGCCATTTGCAAGTGTGTACTGTGAACTGCTGCGTATTATGGATACCATGTACATACCAATCGTTTGTTAGTCCTTTACCTCAAAAGCATAAATTCCTTGTAGCGGTTCATCGAATCGCATTTCACCTCGAACGTATATTTATTTTTCGGGTTGTGTCTCGATCGTTTACTGTTTTAGTCGTTAAAAGTTTTAGTCGCATTTCACCTCGATCGTTCTTTTAACTATCGCGTTGTGTCTCAATCGTCATGTTTTTTAGTCGATATCAGTTTTTGTCGCATTTCACCTCTATCGTGTGATAAATTATCGCTTTGTATCCTAATCGTCTAATTCAGTATTAGATAATATATTTAGTCGTAATGTACTTTTTCATTTTTTTAGTCAGGTTCGAGTTACATACTTTCTCACAAATATTGAATTATATAATTATAATAATTATTATTGTATCCTACTTCAATGTCGCAATGACAGAATATATCTAATATTTATTAGTCACAAAGATAATATTTCATTGAGTTTAATAGCATTTAAGACATAAAAACACGCGGTGACGCGTCGGACAAGTCGAACTACAGGCCTATATCATTGGCGACTATACTGGCAAAAGTATTTGACAGTGTGCTTAACTCGCAGTTGGATAAACACTTAATCTTGCACGACGCTCAGTTCGGCTTCCGAGCAGGGCTTTCCACTGAAAGTGCCATTCTCAGTCTTAAGCACACGGTCAAATATTATACGGATAGAAAAACGCCGGTATACGCTTGTTTTTTAGATCTCTCGAAGGCGTTTGACCTTGTCTCTTACGACATCCTATGGCAAAAGTTAAGGGAGGCTGGAGTGCCGACGGACCTGGTCAGTGTGTTTCAGTATTGGTACGGCAACCAGGTGAACCAGGTTAAGTGGGCCGGGACACTCTCTGAGCCGTACGGTTTGGAGTGCGGAGTAAGGCAGGGGGGGCTAACGTCACCGAGCCTCTTCAATCTGTACATGAATGCGCTCATTGAGGGACTCAGCAACACGCGTGTGGGGTGTTACATTGACGGTATCAGTGTCAACAATATCAGTTACGCGGATGACATGGTGTTGCTGGCTCCCTCAGTGTGCGCACTCAGAGAGCTCCTAGCCCTATGCGAGGCCTACGCTGTTTCGCATGGGTTGCGTTACAATGTAAAAAAAAGTGAACTCATGGTTTTTAAGGCCGGTAGCAAGTGTCCTGCCGAAGTTCCCCCTGTTACCTTGAGCGGAACTGCGCTCACTAGAGTCAAGCAGTTTAAGTACCTGGGACATTATGTTACCGATGACCTTAGGGATGATGTGGACATGGAAAGGGAACGCAGAGCATTGTCGGTTAGGGCTAATATGTTGACCCGTAGATTTGCTAGGTGTTCAGACGCGGTAAAAATCACCTTATTCAAAGCGTACTGTACATCTATGTACTCGGGTAGTCTGTGGGTCAAATATACCCAAAAGTCGCACAATGCTCTGCGGGTCCAATATAATAACAGCTTTAGGGCGCTGTTACGGCTACCCCGATTCTGCAGTGCCTCTGCCATGTTTACAGAAGCCCGAATGGATGGCTTCCATGCTATCCTGCGGAAAAAAGTAGCATCCCTCCTAGGTAGAATGAGGTGTAGCAGTAACAGCATCCTAAAGATGATTGCGGGCAGGTTTGATTGTCCCTTAGTTGTGGGTCTAATCAGACTTGTAAAATCAAACTTAGATTTTAACTTTTAAATGAATAATGTGTTTTTGTGTTTGTTATTTGTCCTAAAATCGTCTTAATTGTATTTTATTTTATTTTACTAACCCGATATGGATCTCGTTGTCCGAAATAAAAGTATTTTGATTTGATTTGATTTGATAAAACTACAGGTACAAAACACGTTTTAAAAAAAATGATACAGAATTTTAGTGCGAACATCAATTAACGCGGCACATTAAATAGAGTCCCAAACAAACATCGATCGCGACGAAATGCGTCTAGGGTAAAATACTACACGAAAAATTAAATGCTACAAATTAATTATATTAATGTAACAAGCCACGCGAAAAATTTCTTCAAGTAAAATATTATATTGAAATCTTGTTCATTCGAGATGAAATGCGATTCGGTGAATCGCTACAAGGAATTTATGCTTTTGAGGTAAAGGACTAACAAACGATACCAATTACACAATGCATATTATGAGAGTACAGTGCTGTTAAAGTCGGTTTATTAAGACTTCATTTCTTTACACCATGTTATCAAGTCTAGTTCCGAAAACTAATTTGTATCATTCCCAGAAAAGCCATATTTTTTAGTCAAAATATTGGATTGCTAATGAGTACAGTCAACGTCATATAGTTGGTAGCATCCCAAGTAGCCAAATAGTATGTTACACGTCATTATTACCGTAGTAACAAGGCCATGTAACGAACTATTTGGCTACTTTGGATGCTAAAAACTATATGACACTGACTGTACATTTTGTATTACCAACGTTATCCCTAAACACCTAAAATCCCAAAACAGTCTGTTTCGATTATAATAGTCCCAAAGTAAGCTTACAAAAACAAATTGACAATATTTGAGCATGGATCTGCGCGCAAGCGTTTGAGAGGTTAACACATTAAGAAATTTGTTTGTAATGAAACCTACTCTGCTGTCTTAGCCAAAGTGGGAAGATGACTCTTGTAATTCACATTAGGGAAAATGAAATACAGCTTATAATTCAAAATTATTTATTTACATAATTTTAATGCACTATTTATGCATGTTATTATTTATATTATGCCCCATATTGTGTTTATTTTAATATATATTTAAAACAGGACGAGCAACAGTCATTCCTCACATCATTTTGTACTGTTTCAGATATTAAGATGAATACCTCATATCTAGTATTCATACTAATTAGTGCATATCAAATTATGTAAAACAATAATTGGCAATAAATTAAGAACATACAACATACTTAATGTATGAATAATAATTAAAATTCTCTAGTCACACAGGCAGAACATGGAAACAAAACAGAGAGATTACAACTTGCAGAGACAGAAGAGGAGCGGAACAAAGGCTCCGATGGTAATGAACACAGGGATAAGGACAGAGCTTTCATCTAAGGAGTAGGGGTCTGGCTGCTTGGGCCCACTGGCTCTCCGGGACTGGGTGTTCTTTTCCTCAATGTCATCTCTAGTTTCTTCAGTTTCATTCTCTGGCCAAACTAAAGGTGGCAACTTGGGAACTTCATCTATTGTCCCTCTCATTACGTACAAGGCATTAATTTTGGGATTATCTCTGTACCCTTTAATAAATTCTACTTTAATTTTTCCTCCTCTGATGTCAGATTCTTCCTCATTGTAAAAGAGCTTGCCATTTTTAATGGAGTAAGGAATATACTCATCATGCGCTACACCTCTGCCCACTTTGTCGAATATGTCCAAGTCGGCCACGATGGTGTGGTCGCCGTTAAGCACAACGTCGAACACCTTCATGTTGGGGGCGTTGAAGTACACCTCGCTGAACTTGAGCACGAGCACGTACTCGCCATCGCGCGCGGCCGGGATGTCGTATCCGAAGGTGCTGTGGTGGTAGCGCTCCGTCTGGTACAGAGCCTCGTCCTTGGGGCTGGCGCGCCCAATCATCACCAGCTGCTTACCGTAGTCCGACGCGGTGCCCATGCGCCCGTGCAGAGGATCCTTTTCGTAATGAATTCCATAAATGTCAGTATGCGCAGGTCCACCGGCATTTATTGCATAGATTATCTCACCAAGACCCGTAGCGTTTCTTATTAAAGAAAACAGACATAGTAGTAAATAAATCCAGAATAACATTTTTGATGACGAGTCACACATTTTCATATAGAATAAATAAAGTCCACCTTTCTTCACTTGCGTACACAATCCTCGAACACGAACATACAATGTCAATACATCACGCTCGTCTTTCTTTTTAAATTTTGCATAGTTAATTAATAGTAAATAGCGAAGCCGGCATTATCTTCAGAAACACCGATCCAAGAATACCCAGCACAGATTATTAAGGTATGTCTCAGCTAATTTCCATCCAAATGCCAAATATGCCAATGCCAAATGCCAAACTAACTACCTACTATCTATCTCTTTCTCTTCTAATTCGTGTTGCCAGGGTGGAATTTCTTTAATCTTTAGTCTGTACCTAGAGACTGAAAATCTGAGCTGAAAATACTGTCGAGAAAGAATAAAACCGGATGAATAGATGTGATCTCTACTTGGTTTGTTCCGTCCGATCTATCCGATGATAATGTGCGCTTTACATTCACGCGCGAACACAATACGCGAAAGTGCGAAAGTGTGAATGTGGATGACGTTCGCGGGTTCGCGCATGGTTCGCGTCTCGTTAACCACTTGGTGTCGGTATTTTGGCCCGCGTCAAAGGGCCGCGAACACGCGAACTGCAACAAGGCTCCAAATTCACGCGCAACTTTTATAAAATACTAGCCTAGAACTACTAATACCGGAAAAAATATTGCAAACATTATTCTATTACGATGAATACTCGTTATTCACCAACTTCGTTTCCACCATTTCTTTTTAATTCATTTGTTACTTTTAATGTAGACCTAGTTACTTCGTCGAGCGCGCGAACTATATTGTGAACACTGTAAATGTGGAGCCTTGGAGAGTTCACGCGCAATAATGCTCGTGAGCTAGAGCGCGCATAAGCGCGCACTACATTCACGCGCGAACGCGCGAACGCAATACGCGAAAGTGTGAAGGACGTTCGCGGGTTCGCGCATGGTTCGCGCCTCGTTAACCACTTGGTGTCGGTATTTTGGCCCGCGTCAAAGGGCCGCGAACTGCAACAAGGCACATTTACGCGCAACTTTAAAAAAATATTATCCGAGTACCTACCACTAATACTGGATAAAATATTACTCTACTAGTCATTCATTATCTGCGTTTCCTCCATTTCTTTTTAATTCGGTTTTACTTTTAATGTAGATCTTGTTACGTCGTCGAGCACGCGAACTATACTTACTGTGAACAATGTGATTGTGGAGCCTTGGAGAGTTCAGATGCGACGTGGTGCTTGATATTTCGCGTGAACCGTTTGCGATTACAAAATTTCAGCATATTAATGCTGTTTTATTATTAACAAAGAAAGAAATAAAGAAAACACATTTAATTCACCACAACGCTTAATTATAAATGGAGTAAAAATAAACAAAATGTTGTCCCGACTGTTAATCCAGCGCCTATTCCGTTGGGAGTGTTGGGATCGTTCGGTGAGACAAAAAATTGCCAGGTACCTTACATTAAAAACAATACACAATTAAAACACAAAACAAATAACAAAGAGAACAAAAAGTAAAAGAAAATAATATAATTAAACAAGTGCGTAAGTATTCAAATATAATTATATATTATATTTATAGTATAAGATATTTACTTACACTGTGTTTTTTAACCGACTTCAAAATAAACAGGAGGTTCTCAATTCGTCGGGTTTTTTAAAATGTATGTTCTCCGATTACTCGAAGACCACTGGACCAACTTGAAAATTGTTTTCGTTGTTTGAATGGGTATACTTTCGAGTTGGTCCCATTGTCAACATGTCAGGATCTGATGATGGGATCTTGGAGATATCAAGGGAACTCCTCAAATCAAATATTATACCAAATATAAAATTAAAAAAAACTCAAATATTATAGGCCCACCTAAAGCGATATTAGTATTTTTTACTGTTACTCGTGCATTTGCTTTTGAAAAGTACTATATTATGAAATGGAACTGATGATGAATACCACAGATGGCCACCGGAACCCTACAGATGGCTAACGGTACCTATTTGAAGTGTGGCGATAAGATATCTCGATTAAGGTAGTTGAGGGACTAAGACGAAGAACATTTAATTGTTTAAATATGACTATGACATTCCCGCGGCGTTGCGAGCTTGAAATGTTCTAAGTTTCTCATTAATTGAGAAGTGGGACTAGATAACAGCATAAATAGGATCACTAAAAACTATAAAATAAAATAAGAGTTAAAAAAAAAGACCTGCTTTCAAAAGTGCAAGAAACAACTCTTTATATAATGGTAGGTAGTGATGTCGGCGTCCTACAATAAACCAAAAACCGAATACAGTTGGACTGACCTACCTACCATTATATAAAAAGTTGTGCTTTGCATTTTTGAAGGCGGGTCTTTTTTTTTTAACTTTCTTAATTTTTGTTAACTTCGGCATATTACTAAGTAGGTACATCCATAGAAACAAAGTGGTAGATATTTTTTTTAGGACACATTAATTAACTGTTGTACATACATTGATTGTAAAAGGGCCTTTTGAATTAACTAATAATTAGTGTCAAATATGTCATCTTAAACCGTAGAAATTACAACGAAAATTCTGGGACATTGTTAAATTTATTGAAACGTGGCCATAGCAACCTTTTGTAACGACCAATAAGGACAGAGTTTAGTAACCAATAGTGGCTGCTGTTTATACGTTACCGTAGCAATGACCAATTGACATTGAAGATTGCTGATCGGCTAGTGATTTAATTGTATATATCATATAAGAACCTTTTACACTAGTTTTACGTGATAAACTGATTATATTTAATAATTGAATATCTTTCAAACAGTACGAGTTATCATTTTAATATCTTCGAGAAATAAACTTTATTTGACCTAAAGAACGTTCTTTTAAAGTTATATGAAAAAAAATACGGTGTATATATATTTTGACCATTGTGGTAAGGAACCCTAAAAACGGAAACGACCAAACGTAGATTTTTATAACAACTACCACATATTCAAAAATAGTGGATATCGGACTTGATTTAGGGGGTGAGAAACGATATCGCCCGGAGCTAAATTTGTATGGATTTTTTGGTCAGTTTTCGATTAGCGGTGCTTCAGAATCCTCATAAAGTAGGTATACTCGTACCTTTAGGTAAAATTAAATAAGTAACATTTCTTATTACGGTAGGTGCACACCGCACGACAATCTTGGAACGTACGTATTAAGTTCAACAGAGCATGTAATACACCTAATTTACCTTACCTGAAAAACATATTTTCTCATTTTGAAATTTACGGTGGGAATAGGATGATGAAAAAAAGTATAGCCTGAGTTATACAGTGTGTGGCCCAAAACCGGGGATAATATTAAAAACAGGGGCTCTATAGATCACCGGTAATTACATTATAATGGTCTTACCTAATTAAAATCAAAACTTAACTTTCAGTTTTTTTCTAACAAACTTAATCGCAAATTCAATGTAATGCAAACACCGCTAAATCTACCGCGTGTTGTCAATGGCACCCTGTACTCAGACATACCGCGTACCAAGTGACCAAGCGACGATATCGCGACGGGAAAATACATTACCTACGATTGTTAACTTTGTCGGCTCTTTTCTCCAAAATTATAGACTTTGTAATATTAGATTCTTGTGATAGTTAATTGAAATGTTCTAAAGAATCCCCATTTCATTTTTTCGCCCCGGTTTTGGGCCACACACCGTATTTAAAACTGTCGCCCGTGTAATTATTAGTTTATGTAAAGTAACTAATAAAGTCCCTATTATCATGTCGTTCGAGATCAAGTGTTGGTTAAATATGCGAAAAAAACATATCGAGTTCGTATTGACTAAATTTCAATTTCATTAGAGGTTGTGATGGTTTTGGAAGATGTTGAAAATCTTTTTATCATATTTGATAGCGTAATAAGAAGATTACCTACGTTGAAGCGACCACCACCACCACAGAGTAAACGGTTTGAGGTATAGATATATAGAGTCCTAAAATTGTAATAAATTATCGAATAAACCGACTCGTACATTTTATCTTATCTTAATGGCGGGATCCTTACGGATACACTTCGACCCTATGGGATCTTTTGTGGAATTACCCCGGTTTAATCCAGCCTTCACTCCTTCCAGAAAGCGGATAGTGGAGTGCAATGGCAGTGCCTTAAAATCACTTGGTTCTGGGTAGCCACAACCGATTTTCATTCTTACTCCGGCGAGGGCATCACATTCACACAATAAGTGTTTCATTGTTTCCACCTCTTCGCCGCATTTTCTACAATCTGTGTTGTCATTAAGGCCCATCTTTGCTAGGAGATATTTAACCCCGAAGTGTCCGGTAAACACTCCGTTAATATATCGGAGTTGTCTTCTGTTGAGTTTCCAAAGTTTTTTGGTCCAGCTCTGGTCAATTATAGGGCGTTATTGTTCAGGGCTGCTTTTATGGTGCCCAGTGAGGGTGCCACAAATGGTTTAGGTCCGACGGATGCGCCCTTGGCAGCTCCTCCGCTGCTTAATTTCCGGGAAAGCCTTCGTGTCTTGGATTCCACATCAGTTTCACTTTGTTGTGCCTACCAAGCCTGTTTAAGGCTTGGTTTCAATTGTGGTTTAGTTTTGAGTCTACTTTTGGCGCTATACCTAAGCGCCTTAAGCGCCGCTTGGCTGTCGCTTAGAATATAGATAGTTCTCTCCTGTGGAGGCCTATCGATATTCTCCTGCGTGCAGGCAATTATCGCATACAACTCCGCCTGGAAGACCGTTGTGTAGTTGCCCATACTTATTCTACTGTTATAGTCTTTGGCGTTAATACTCGCCCCGTACCGGAGCTCATTTTTGAACCATCCGTGTACCATGTTACGTTGTCTTCCTCCGATATGTGCAACCCATCCTTCCATTCATAGCTTGTCGGAATGTAGACATTCCTCACTTCCTCCGGAATACATACTTGGGTTGCATTTTATCGCAGCCCATCGTCAGTATTCTGCCTAGAAACACATTGTGTGCCATTTTAGTGTGTCTGGTTCTCGGCGCTGCGTCATTCCACAGGCCAGTCTCTTTCAACCTTTGTAGTGATCTAACACATTCCAAACACTCAGCGCTTCTGTTAATGCGTTGTCTACTTTTGTCTGTTTTTTCCAAGTGAGCTCTTTATCTAGTATGATACCTAGATATTTTACCACACCTGACATTTTTAGTACCTCTCCAAACAGCTTTAGCTGTTCAATTTGTTTGAGGTCCCATTTCTTAGTAAATGGAATTACTACAGTTTTGCTAGTATTGATGGATAGTTGATGGATGGCTAATGCACCAGCTTTCCACCTTTTCCAAAGGTTTTGCAATGATCTCCGATACTGTTTCCGGAAACTTCCCGCTGATGAGTATCACGAGATCATGTGCATACCCAACGGTGTGTAGTGGGCCTGTGTTGAGTTCGTCTAGGAGAAAGTTATCTCCTGGGGACTTCCTTTTGTCGTTGTGGCGACAAAAGGACTTGACTTTATTAGCCTACTGTTTAGCATGTTGCCTATCTATTTACGTATGGTTGGTTGGTGCCTAGCAGCCGATGTGCTTATGGCTTCGAACGTAGTCCTATCAAATGCTCAGATCTCTTTGTTCTCAAGTGTATTTTCATGCTTTATTCACTACAAAATGAACCGCAGTATCTGTGGATTTATCCGGCTGACACGAGCATCGCGTTTTATGCAGTGGATATCGCCTTAGAGGTCCGTCTCTTATGTGCCTGTCTACCAGCTTCTTTTGTGTTTTTAGAAAGAATTATGATAGACTTATCTGTCTGTATGATTTGGCATTACTGTAATCTGCCTTGCCTGGTTTTGGCAGGTACCTACATCACTTTTTCAAGCCTCCAAGCCTACTTGTGGAACGTGCCCGAAAGCTAAGCACGCTCTGTAAAACCTGCTTAAATGCGGGACAATTACATTTGCGCCCTCTTGTAGTAGGATTGGATACAACTTATCTGGGCCTGGCGCCTTATATGGTTGGAAAGTGGATAATGCCCACCTTATCCTGCTATCGTCTACTACCTTTTTGGCAGTATCCCAATTGTATTTATCTTGTGGTGCGTGCTGTCTGCTCCGACACACATATTGGTACTCTGTCTATTTTGCTCTCACGTATGATGGAGCCGGGAAAGAGTGTGCTACACATAATGTTCATAATTTTTCATCCTACCCTTGTCGGCTTTTATTCACGTTAGTGGAGTTGACCTTGCTACTGCTAGTGCTTTTGTGAGCCTCATACCTTCTGGTATCGAGCCTATTTAGTTGCAGTGGTTCCGCCATGCACTAATTTTTGTTTTTCTTACAGATTTATTATACTCCGTGAAGTTGTGAGCGTAATTGCTAAAGTTATTCGTCGTCTTCGCGTCATTGTAGACGTTGTATAGGGTCGACGTCAGCACCCCTCTTCTCGGTATCGTCCAGGATCTTGCTGCTTGCTGACGTCGATCCCCGATTTAAGAGTGTAGCTGTCTTCTGGTCCATCAGTATGATGCGCCGGGTGCCAGTCGCCGTCTACGAGGTGTCGACCACCTTCCACCGGTCAGTGTTCAGCCGCTCGTTGAAGCGTTGGAGCAGCTGAAACACTACCTTTGCGTCGGGGATGCCAATGATCCTCGTCTTCCAGGCCATATTCACTGGTTTTGGAAGATCCTTGGCGTCCACGACCTTAAGGCTCATATCCGCTATATCTCTCTCGCTTATAAGGGGGCTGAACCACGTGGAAGACGCCTTGTCACCGCAACTAATGTGCAGGGCGCCTCCCACAATGTTCCCGAAGTTAATGTCAGGGAGCGGCGTAGGGATGATCAGGAGGCGCTGGATTACCAACCCTGAATGGCCGCCATATGACACCCCAAGATCATCTTGACTGGGAACGTCGTTGTTATCACTGCTATCCTGACGCTAGAAAGTGCCACCGCATACGACCCTACCCTCGTTTTTTTGGAGTCACCACTGGTTTCTGGTGATACCAACGGCCCTTCTGGTGTCCTTGCTGCTGTCCTCACTTCAGTGGTGTCGTCCCTGGATGGGCCAGCACCCAGACGCCGGTGTTCCACCGCCTGCGCTTCCCTCTTCCTCTTCCTCCTGCTCCCTTTTTTCACACCCCTTCCGGCTAGAAGATTCAGAGGGATAAGCAGGCCCTCAACAACCTGCCTCTGTTACACCGTCAGCCCTTCCAGCACCTACGCCTGTCGCTCGCTTGGTTGGGAGGCCAGCGCGGCCTTTCTGCAGCCCCGAGGGGAGAGGTCGGCTCATGCCTTTAGGGTGTTCGGCGACACTTTGGCTGTTGCCTTTACTGGCGTTAAGCGCCCTATCTACCCCTACGGGCCCGTGTACTCCACTGTTCCCGGATCACGCGTCCCTGTCTGCAACAGATTGGCGTCTCACCTCACAGTCTGTCCTTGCGCTATGCGCCTTTGCCTCACTAGGTTTTTTGTATCCATAAATGAAAACTAAAAAAAACATCCAACTCTTACTGGGGATGCTTTGACGCATCAGGGATACGAGCCGAATATAGCGTCCCAAAGTGAGCTGCTGAGTGAGCCCGCACGGTGTCAAGCCCTCAGCTCTGTCACCTACTACAGTGACTCGGGGCCGTACACCGCCAGCTACCGACCTTAACACCCCAGAACACTCGCCCGCGTCCAGACTACTGTAGAAGCGACAGCCGATTGATTCTGACTGGCTGGGTCAGAACCTCCCGTGTAAGGTGAATCCCGAGCCACAGTGGCGTGTTTTTCAAATTCATTTGCAAATTCAAATGTTATCCGAGGGTAACGACTCCAACCCTCTACAAACTCAACCTACCAGGATCTCGTTCTCCACCCGTACGTGTCCCCGCGCACGGCACAAACACGCGGGTGGCATTTTACCGCTACCCATCCTTTACTGTTGGATAGGAGGCCCGCTGCGACATGCCACGACATCGCTTGCAGCTGATTGGATAGAAAATATAGGAAGCATAGAAGAGTGAATATAGGACGATTAGGAGTTCGACTGTTTATTTTGTGTCGAGTAGACACTCCGGGGAAACCGAGTAGTTGACAGGCAGCAACCTCGGAAAGGAACACAACCAGTCTTGCCTAGGGTATCAGCACTATCAGCGCAACTATGAGCTTCAACTTCGGCAGTTAGCCAAGCCAACTACCACTACCGGACAAGTAGATTGACATAGGGACGGACCCATATCACCTGGTGACCGGTCGCAAACTGACGTTGATTTGGACCCGCCCCTGCTCCCGACCCGACTCGTACATACTATTATATAAATTTTATAAATCGCAAACAATATTTTTTTATGCTGGCATACGGCCACCAAGTTAAGGTGCGACCGCAACGCTGTTTAACGGTGCGTCAAAAACGGCCATCCCCTTAATTTTGGACATAAATAAACAGAAATAACAGCCACATTGTACAATGATATTTCGAGTCAAAGTTCGGGGGAAATTATTTGATGTTTCATAAATCTAATTTTGAACTTAAGTAATAAAATAGCACGTTTAAACACTTTTTAAATGAATCGCACTAAAAGCCGATCAAAATAATTTGGGAGCTTGTGATAGAGGTGTGTTAGAAAAGGAGTCTTGTAATTTGTTTTCGCACAGCAAAGGCTAAGTAGCCCTATCGCAGTCGTACATCTCCAATGATTGATGAATCGCGCCCGCCAGTTGTCTGATACTGTCAAAGGGCTAACGATTTGCGCCTCGAGAGCCTCAGAGACATCGACCTATGTACCCACACCGGGTATTATTACCTTGTAATAGGTTCAGGTTAAATTTATCCGCACATACCTACTCGGCTAACGCTAACTCGAAAGTTGCTTAGCACACAACAAACTTCCTTCCTTGGCAAGTTTCCCTCCTCGCGGGTTAACCTTATTATTGCTCAAGTATAGTTACCCGGAACTAGGCTAAATCTTGAGTAATAACATCGCCCCCTGGATAGCCAACGGGCAGCGTTCTCAGTTCTAGATTGTGCAAACATATCAAGTAATAATGGAAACTTTCACGCTTCAACAGGCTTCAACGCTGCTTTGTACCTATTTCAACGCAAGTTAGCTTGTACTTAGGAATAGCAGTGTAGTCAGACATTGGCTCGAACGTTTGTTGTTGAAAACAGTTTATGTTTACTGTGTCAAAAGTGGAACATACATTACCTAAAATTTGATTCTGCGGTTTACAGTTTAATCAATAAATATTTAAATATAAAAGTAAAATATTATTTCAGATTTAATATTATGTACTTTAACATCGTCACAGCTAATGGTGCTAAAATTTAGCACATTCGCTATCTAGAATGTTGGCTGAAAAAAGCGTTTCGATTGGTTGTTCATTTCGAACACTCAATTGGTTAAAGAGAAAATGTAACGTAACGTTGTGTAATGCATTTTTAATTCTAAAAAAATATAATTAAGTCACGGAAACATGATCTTATGACTGCATACCTACTTTATTCTGACAAATAAATATTTTCTTTGTACAAATAATAATTAAATACTTTTGTTTTGGTTTCTGTTAGCTACAGTCAACCGTGTAAACGTAAATTTTATACAAAATTATAGACTTTAATTTACCTTCGACTACCTGTACTGTACTTCAAGTTGTAGCAAACGACATCGTAGGCGATAATTAGCTACGGCGTAGAGCATTCTGCATGATTCTGCTACGCGGTGTCAGTGGTTTCAAACATTGATCCTTATTTAATTTATTATATTTATAATTATCAATCAAGAAGGTTAATTATTTAAACAGGGTTTCGCGTGGAAGTGCTCGTTACTATTTTCAATTAATTTCTTAATAACCTGTTGAAGCTGTGCCTAGATATTAATTCACATTTCGTACATTATGCACCGTGCCAATTTACTAACAATCTTGGAAATTCAATTCAAAGGACAATTTCCTAAGAGAGCACCAATTACAAAATGTAATCGCCGCATTCAAATACAAGTGCCGTTTTCACGTGTGTGATTGCCTTCATTTAGCGCTGTGTGGGGTGAGACGGGCTGCATAATTCTACATGTTTATGCAGTTAGCTAGCTAGCTAGCTAGAAGATTGAGCATCACTGTGCACTAGGATCGCCACAAATACTTCCCCTATCTGTATCAATCTGTAAATACATTTTTAGTGAGTGGCAGCGATGAGACTACAATTTTTTATTTATTATTAATGGTGATCGTGCTATTATGGAATTTAAAGGAGATAGTAATTAAGAGCATCAATAAATGGTCAGTGGGGTTAGACAAGATGCATTCTGCGAACATTATCGTTGTCGAAGATGTAAAGAATTGACGTAAGCTCTGCTGCCGGACAATCGCGTCGAGCGCTAATCTCGTCAATTCTATGCATTTTTCGAAAATTGAACGTTACCCTTATGCATTTTTTCTAGGCCCTCCGCATACTCGTATGTGGTGAATACAATTTAATATCTGCGTCTGTGAAGATGAGAAATTGTAGTGGTAATGTGATCGGGTTTGTAATTCTCTCTCGTCCTCTCTCATACGCTCTAATGCTTGTCTAACCGACTTTACTCAAACCAGAAAGACTTTTTATCTCTCCTGCTCGGAAAGTTAATTTCCATATCTCATTAGCTGGCTGAAAATGACATTTCCATCTCCAAGGTGGCAACTGATTTGGAAACAAGAATTGGTCAAATACTCAGCTATTTTTTACACTTATAGACCATAGAAGAATCTTATAGAGCCATTACGGAATAAACCGGCCTTCTTTTTAAACTTCTTTTGAAATTGTGCAAAATACTCACAATTTTTGTATGACAATAATACACGGTGTTTTTTTAACCGTCTTAGAGCCGAAGCCCATTCAATGTATCCATTATAAAGAACTTATATGTATTTTTATTTAATTTTTATTTTTATTTTTTCGCGAATGATAAGTACGTTTTGGATACGTTAAGTGGGCTTCGGCTCTAAGACGGTTAAAAAAACACCGTGTATAATGTTTTTTTTTTCACCTTCTTCCCAGTGGAAATGAAAAGTAGGGTGTTAAACTCGGATGAAATAATCACTTGCACCTTCGAAATATAGGCGCACTCGCTAGCGCTCGTGCAGCCGTAATCTAGGTATCTCCGCATGCAATTGATCACTTTCATCCCTGATTAACAAGAACAGAAGTTAAAGTAAAACAGCAATCAACTTCTGCAATTTTTACAAGCTTTTATTGAACTTGTAATGTATAGGTATGTATGTACGGGTAAAATCTTGCAAGTTTATTTTGACCCACTGATGGTTTCCGATGAAGCTGAGAATTTGCATACACCTTTAGTTCTGATGAAAATACAATGATATAGTACCATCGAGCGGGTCTGATGATGGAGACTCAGGGTGTCCATAAAAACTCCTAAATTACAAATGATAAACCCGTCGGGTTAGGGCTCGTAACAATCATCTTGACGAAAGTACATAACGACTGTGCAAAAAAAGTATAATCGGCAACAAAAGCTTGTCCTAAAAGTGAAATTTATGACGGAAACTTATTATTAATAGTAGAGGAAATTTAATGTGTTTGTGTAAACCACTGTATCCAAAGATGCCACCCTACTATAATGTTTTACCTTAGCTTTGTTTTAGCCTTTGTAGGTTGTTTTTTTTTTAAATTATCAACATTTAATTAAGTACAGGGGGTTATAACATAGCTATGCAGTTTAGTTTACGATGAGAGAAAAGGACAGAGCTATATAACTACAATGGCTCTGTCCTTTACGCTCGCCGTATAATGAATTGCATAGCTATGGCATAATAACCCCCTGACGCGGTTGTGAGCAATTATTTAGTACATCGCTTTTGTGACATTAAGGTTAGGCGACAGTTTGCCCACGCGTTTATATTTCGCGGATCTATAAGGGTTTATTCATGTAAATGAAATTCGTATTGATCGGATTTGGAAAGTAACGGGTGAACTTCGTGAATAATTCAATGCGTATTAACATTTTACTTATCAATTTTAAAAGTTAGTTATACGTAGGTAACAAATATAAATAATTATGATTTGACATCATTTAAGGTTTTATTTTTATGAAATATTAGAAACCTAATAAAGTTCTACTGCTACTTGCTGTATTTATCTTTTAGAAGCCATACATAGGCATACTCGTATCTACAATATGAATATCTAACACTAAAATTAAAGACAAGCCGATTTCTAACAATCTGTTATTAACTGTCCACAGAAAAGGTACCCAACTGTCCGGCTCCGAGTTGATTTATTTTGATATATGTTAGAGTAGTATATATATATATATATATATATATATATATATATACATATTATTAGCAGCCCAACCAAGGTTGAGAGAAATTGTACTCGAAAATAATGGAAAGTGACTAAACCCTCTAACTACTGTGAATCTCATATTTTCGAAAAATACACCCAACATAGTTATATATTTGGTCATCGGTGGATATTTTGGTCATCGTTGAAGATTTTTTAAATATTAGTTTTAGCCGTTAAACAAAACACGTGCTCATTAAAGTTCTCGTTGAAGTTACAGCGTTTAGTCACTTTTCACTTTGGAGGACAATTTCTACCAACAGGAGATTGGGCAGCTAAAAAAAAATTCGTGTCTTACACGTATCAAAATAAATCAAATCGGAGCCGGAGAGTTGGAACCTCTCCATGCAAGCTTTATGTAATAAATAATTGGCTCTACAATTACGAAGGCAGGTAACTTATTATTACTTATGTTAACTAATAAATAAAAAGGTTTATAAATTATGTTGATAGCAAGTACCTCAAGTCCTTATCCCTAGAGCAGACATTACCCTTTTATCCTTCGCAATTGTTGAAAAGACTATACATAGGTTAAATACCTCATTGATATATGGGCGAACGTCAATTAAAATAAACATTGAATGGCTAATTTTCTCAACGCAATTGAAGAAAGTTAACGTTGTCTCAATTAAGTCGCAATCGTAATATTTATGACATTCGCCGTGTCCGTATAAGCTACAGGTAGGCCGGGACTTTAAACACGTTCAATTCATTAAAAATATTCTTATGGTAGGACGTCCGCCTCGCTTTACCATAACATTATCGCTATATTGTCGTGTACTGAAAATAAACTATACTATACAATAAAATAAAAATGAATGGAAATGGCCAAAGACCTTACTAACTGTCTTGTCTTTGTATTGTACTAGCGGCCCGCGACCGGCTTCGCCCCGCCGCAAATTTCCGACATTCCCGGTGGATTTTTGTTTTTTCTCTTTCATACAAACCTTGTCCTGACAATAATTAGTACAACGAAAGAGAAATCGGACAGATCGGTTCAGCCGTTCTTAAGTTATAGCTTGACCAGGAGAAATAGGGGTTCATTTATATATATACATATTATATAGATAAAGCATGAAATAGTAATGGGAATACAGTTAACCCTAAATTAGTCCGCTATTAGTCCCGTTTCTATCCTTTGTGTTTCGGTAAACCCCGTCCGTGTGCACCTTTAGGCCTCTATAACATTATTAGGAACTCCATTGTCATGTCATGTCCTTGTCTTCAGCAGTTAAGACTGCGCGCTGTTTGTTGGACAGCTATTCGGAAACAGATTAACACGTACCTATAGTATAACTGTAGCTATACTATAGTATAGTAAGATTGAATGGTGCGTAAACGTGTTTTAGCTTCATTAAACAGATGGTGTCTCACCACTATAAATTACTCGTACAAGTCTGACTGATAGATATCGGCTTCGATGATACAAAGGATTTAGATGAAAGGGGTTAAGAGCCGCACCAATCCCTTCCCGTCTGAGCAGTGAGCTGTCTCCTTGAGATTGCTTATAAATCATGTCAACCAATTGCTAAGACGAAGACGTTCTCTCGCGTGGAGCCTGCCGGCGGTAGCTAGTGAAGTGTGTCGCTAAGCTTGGTTATTTTGTCTAATTAGCATAAAGTGTTTGGACACGCTGTGGTGATTATCAATAACGGTTAAGTAATTGTTATTACGTACGGGTTAAGTGACAATAATAGTTAGCTGCGAGTATGATAGTTTCACGATAAATCTGTTTCACTCTGGTGGAACCTATAGGTACTTACCATTTTTAAAAAGATAAAAAAAGGCTTAACCGGATTTTAACGAGCCTACTGCCAGTATTAATTAGCTAGAAAATGCAGATAGGCAATTAGACGAAAAAGCGAGACACGCCCTTGCCTAATTGAATGATTTAGTTTGAGGCGTTGTCAGGTGGCCGTTGTCCCGGGGCGGGCGGCTATTCGACACCGATTGGATAACAGAAACCGAAAACAATCAACAATAACACCGAACAAAATGCTCATTCAATCAAAGATAGCAAGATTGACGTTTTGTCATTTGTGAGAATTGTGAGCGTATCGACATTCCGTTTGAATTTGAAAATCGAAAGCGAATAATGAAGTTCGTTAACAAATTGCATGGATTTTCCCGTAAGCGCGATTTATAAATAAAAAGGTTTACACTTGGTGAGGGCCCCGTACGCTGAGGACGAACTTTTACCTTCAATCGTATGGTAGCGGCGGTGCGCTTCGCTTCGTTTTATGTGAGTTTTCTGCGACACCCGTACAGAAATCAGATTTTATTGTTACATAAAAACTATCAGTGGTAAATTATCTAACTGATGAAATGAAATGGCAACAAAATAGTTTAGTAGTTTTTGAGGTTATCGCGAACGAATTTGTTTTATAATTAAAATTACTAAAGTAATGTTACGCCAGAGAACCAAGGTCACCGACATAGCTCAGAGAGTTAGCATGCTGAAGTGGCAATGGGCAGGCCACATAGCTCGGAGAACTGATAACCGTTGGGGAAGAAAAGTTCTCGAGTGGCGGCCCCGCACCGGTGGACGGAGTGTTGGACGGCCTCCCGCCCGGTGGTCTGACGACCTGGTTAGGATCGCGGGGAGCCGCTGGATGCAAGTGGCTCAAGACCGTGACTTGTGGCGCTCTTTGGGGGAGGCCTTTGTCCAGCAGTGGACGCCCCCGGGCTGATGATGATGATGATGATGAATGTTAACATATCGTCATCCGGGAAATAAAGCAAATGGCAAATTGGTACCAGCGCCCTGTAATGTACCCCACATTACAGGGCGCTGGTACCAATTAGCCATGTTAAAGGAGACAACTGTACTCGACGATAGATGCGTTTATTAATGCATAGGATTACAGAGTGCGCTTCTTATATAACATAGAGAGAGATGAGCAGGTGTGAGTGCAACTCTCACAACTCTCCCTTAAAAAGATAAAAATGCTTAATTAAATTATTCTAAGTATTTTATTTATTTACAATTTTAAAAATAATGTAGGTCCCTAATAATACAAACGACATTGCTTGAAGAATAATTTTTAAAAGGTTTCAAATACACACACACACACACACACATTACAGATATTTTATGTGCATGTAAGATTACTTTTCTAAATGTTTTAAGTATAAGCAAGTTACAATATACGTACTTTAAGATCAATTATATTCTTACCCCCTTACTAATAAACGTTGAGTAACGGTGGTATAGCTATACAATGTTTTGTCCTTATCTGTCAAATTCAAATGTCACAATGACAGATAATGACAAAACATTGTATAGCTATACCACCGTTACTCAACGTTTATTAGTAAGGGGGTTACTAAATAAGTACTATATGTATAAAATAAACACATTCTTCAACACGAAATTGAACGTAATTGTTAAAACTTGCATGCTTTGCTGACGAGTTAAAATAACACTGATATACCTACTTAATGCTAAAAGAAAAATTATACTTAATTTAAAAATACATAATATAATGATAAACATTTAACATGCTTAAACACAAACTTAAAAAAATACAATATTATTATTTAAAAAAAACCTAAAATCATTTATCCTAGGTACCGAGCTCTCTATCCTCTTAAGTTACTTGCGAGTTTTTGTCATGTTACGTGTACACATCTTATTTATTATAATTTTTATTTTATCTATTATTGACGATCATGTGTACTTTATGAGCGTGCAACTTACGCATCATTCTTACATACCTAACATTATTTTATTCCACCATTCTTTATTATATTTAACTCGTCAAAGCTACTGCTATTTGTCATGTCCGTTTAAACGTCTCTGTCTATGTTTATTTATCTATGGTTAAAGTTCTATAAAATTACTAAAATAAACATTTAGCATTTATTTACACTGAAATGTAAATAAATAAACAATCATTATAATAATACAAAAACAAGTTATTCATGAAATAATGGAATGAATATCCTTTAAAAAAATACAATTTTAGTTTTAAATTTAAAAATAAAATAAAATAATCTAATTACTGTTAAAAAATTCGAATAGTAAAGGCAATTCGAAAACATGACATGTTAGTGCTCGAGCTATGCATTTAGGGCATGCAATTTGGGATTGGTTTACAAACAAATCCGTGGTAAGGATAAATAAACACTAATCCCGGGATCGCATGTTCTAGTTGTATCCAGGGTGTCAGGTGGCACCATGCAATACGTCGTATTCGACTTATCATCCTGAAATATTCGACAGCGAGTATAAACTGCAACTCACTCGTCAGTCGTCGTTATCCGCTAACTTTTTATAATAGTTCAAAAAGTATTTGCGTAGTTTCTAGAGTTTGCGCTAGAAGATCGCTAGTGAAAGACAAGCAGACGGGTGGACAGCTGTTTGATCAGTTAAATCGGATCAGGCAGCTTTTACTGCTCAAAGTCCGCTCACGGAAAACTTTGCTTTGGATGTAGGGTGACCATGTTCCCTGTATATGAGAGTCTCAAACTCTTAATTATAACGATCAAATATTTGAATATACCTAATAAAAATAAAAATAGTATTTCTCAAGTGTGCGTTTAGCATTTTTTTAAAGGTAAAGAAAAACTAGGAGCGAAGCTCTGCAATGCCAATTATGCCAAAGTCAAAACTACAAAAGCATTTGCCGCCCTTTATTATACTTAGGTACATCTGATATTAAAGTAATTAAGATTGTATAAAGCAGCAAATTCAAAATGCCGAAATGTTAAATTGCGTAGCGTTGCGTAGGCTAGCCAATGTACGGGTTAGGGGTAGGTACAGCTAGGACAAATAACCCTAGATCAGTCGTATTAATGATTATTTTTCAAAGCGGCCCATTTTCAGAAATCAATTTAATTCATTGTGAACCTACTTAGTCTTATGATTTCAAGAGTGAAAATTTCGCAGTCACAGTAACAGATGTCTTTACCGTAAAAATTCTAAAGGACCAAGAAAATGTCAGTACCTAACCAAAATACCAATTACTTACTTACCAGATAATAATCCAAAATGCCAAGTAACGTGGGTCACTATCCCCAATTCCCTGAAAAGGTTTTTGAATGACTTGCGGATTTTGTAAAAATGTTGTGTAGGTATCCCAATTGTCTAAGTACAAATACATTGAAATACCATTCGTGCTTGTTATTGCTTCTATTAATAGTAATGAGAGCCTAATGCGCAACGTTGGTTAGCGTGGCGTTGTACTCACCCCTAATTACTTAATAACGTTACAGCCCCACGATGACGCCGGGTTGACGCGTATTTGCGTACCTACTCTGAAACTGCCTAATTGATAGTATTATTTCGCAAGCGCATTCATTCTGCAAACTCTTTACGCCAAGGTGCTTTACTTTTGTAACTTTAGCTAGCCTGGCTGCTTGAGACACTCATTAATAATAAACTTAACGGAGCACAGTAAACTAAATTAATTGACAAGTGGCGCTCCTTTGCTTGGCAAACTGTATTAAATTCTTCAACGTCAAATAATTCCTTGCCATTGTATGAAATCTCAAGATAAGCCCCAAAATACCCACCCATGAAAATCCCCTCACAATGTAATGATCCTCGGCTTATAAAAATTAGGTCATTTTGTAAACACCATTTAAATCCTACTTTATTAATGACGTATCAGTGGCCGCGGGGCCGGTCGCTGCTCATATATCTCGGAATGGGACATGTTACATACAGCCGCACACTCGTTGCATATTACATTTCTGCTACGCGCTGTAACCTCGCGGAAAATTCTAATACACAAAACTAGGCATGTCTTGTAAGCTTGTGGAATAATAAAACGTTTATACAATATCCCGCGGGTTGTACAAGAACATCTTATACGTGTAGCTACTCAGCACGCAAGTGAATGGTTAAATATACACATTTAAGCAGGTTATGATTTTATGAACGACTAATTATTTATTCGATTATTTTGAAGGAAAAATACTATAAGTCCACAGGGTGCGAAATCAATCCTTATAATTGAGTGAAAAATACACTTGTCCTTCTTTTCATTTGGTCGGGTCGATTCCCAGATAAGGCAAGATATTATTTATTAATATTATTAATTATTTAACAGCCTATAATATCCCACTGCTAGGCAAAGTCCAAACAGTCCAGGCTCCCTTCCTTCCACGTAGCCCCATCTTGGGCAATCTCCCACCAGTCTTGATTGAAGGTATCAAGCTCATGTTGCCACGCCAACGTCGCCTTTGTATGCCGCGGCGCCGAATTCTATCACGTGGGACCTTTGGTACAAACCTTAGCCCACAATTTCTCCGGTATGCGACAGACATGCCCGAACCATTCCCATTTGAGCTTGGCGGCTGCTTGGGTTACCTTATCTATTGAATTTTTGGAACGTAGTATTTTATTCCTGATGCGCTCCGTTAATTTGACTCCCAAAATGCTACGCTCCATGACTCTCTGAAAAACCTAGAGAGCAAATTTATGAATATTTATATATTTTGGTGTCAAACACCAGGTCTGTGTTGCGTCTGTGATGTGAAGAAGAATGCAGAATGCGAGGTAAGTAACTTTTAAAAATCTTAAATGTGCCATTCATTCGTTTTGAAATATACCTATAATAAAATACCTATTCATTAAGAGAATTTCCCTATCTATATATAATATTTAAAATATTTCTGCAACGTCCTCACTACGATCAAGAATAAGGCTTCTGGTATCATATATTCCAATTCAACGGGCATTTAATGGTTACAACGTCCCGCCACACCTCTAACTCGTTGCCATGATAAAATCTCTAATGAAACAGAACCAACTTTATGGACTAAAGCGCGTGTAATAATTTTCACCTATCTGTTGCGTCGTTCCAAACCATTTGCGGAGGCCGTATTATAAAGTTTCAAAACCTTCGAGTGATGCAAGTTCCAGGCAGTGAACGAGACGGGGACACATAACGCTAAAGCACCATCCCTTTCACTCTCTGGGGCTTTACAGCTTGTGACATTTCATAATACGGCCTTAGGTCACGGGTAAACTTAAGAGTAAACAAGTCGGGTGGAACATACATTATTCACCGCCAGCGCTGTCCATTTTCGTGAACTATTTTCTTACAATCCGTTGTAAATCGATTAACGGAACGTGATGTGTTTAAAAGAAGCATGTCATGATCATGACTGTTATTTTTCTTTCATACGTGTATGGTAATATTTTTGAATCAGTTAGGACAGACGTAGTCAGCACTCGAAGTTTTTGAATGATATAAATGCATTCATTCTGCATGAGATATAACGTTTATTACACGGAAGCTCTATTTTACATTATATGATAAGTACATCATCCATATTACGAGTGTTAAACAAAATTAGTTCTTTGGGTTTATCTAATATCATTAAATCAAAATAGATATGATTTAAATTAAAATAGACAATGTTCTCCTGACTTCAATTCATTTGTTAATATACGAATGTGGGCAAAATGGATGGATGTGTTATTTTAAAGTCTGATATGATAAAATCTTGTTTGTTACCTATCTACCATTAGGTAGACCGAGTTATTTTTTACGACACGTTAAATAAAATGAAAACAAATCTTTTCGTTTCCATAAACTTCGACGTACGAGTATGGTAACCCTATTAATAGGATAGAAAAACAAGAGTGCGGCGTTAAAGTGTTTTTACTAAACGGTACTTACTGAAGTTATTACGATTTAAATAAATTGCAAATTGATTTCGAAAGTGGTACGTACTCAACATTGAGACCGAAATAGCTGGAGTATTAAGCTGATCTAACAGCCATAGTGGATTTCCCTTGCGGCCCGCGCTCATTACGCCTAGTCCATACAAAATGTTTCTTCTCCCTAAAGTCATTAGGGTTATCGAGGCAAAGATCATCCTATAGTAGGCAATTCTTGTATGTACAATATACATTGGTTTCTCGGAAACTGGTATAACGATTTGATGAAATCGATATGTTAAGTTGTAATTTTTTGGAAAACTCGTTTCAAATCATTTCGACCTTAGCGACGCTCAGGTTTTTAGGTTTTGCAACATGTGTGTTCTTAATTTTGAAAAAAAATTGTTATATTGACTTAAGCAGAACCTTTATTGATTCAAGAATTCGTCCGTACCATTCTTATATATATTTTACTGAGCGACATTGATTTCAGGAGTCGTATAAATGCGAAATTAGATGCCATAAATTTTTCGCATACGCTGGATAGACTATATCGCTGATGCTAAAGTTCTTTGGAGGATGGGGGAAGGTGTAGAGTTAGTACGTACAGTAAAAATAAGAAAAATTGCTTATCTCGCTCTATAATACAAACGACATGAGCTCCTTCAAACCACCATGATGGGGAAGATATAGCTACATCGTATCTTCTCCATCTTCGCTTCTAAATCTTCGCTTCCCGGCGGAAGCTCCGGAACATCAGAGAGTGGACTGGCATCTCTCACATTCACTCTAGACAGGACCTGAGTTAAAGAGCTGACTCCTAAATTATTCCCCGCCCGCTCACAATTATTTTATACCTAAAATATTTCTCGTTAATGCGTGCCTCACGCGTACTTGGTAGGTTTACAATTTATTTTCTTACTCAAATATGCGATGATTTTCATCACGTAAAAAATGCCACGGTAAATAAGTTTGCTGCAGGAAAATACAATTTTTACAAAGCGCCGGTACCGATAATCGACAAGCAAAACAACGGGAACATTTGCCTCAGCTGCCGATGATACACAGGTGTTGAACTCGGCGGAAAACGCTTATACTTATATAGGATTTAAAAAGAAATGGGAGGTGCCAGTTTACAGTTTCGTACCGTATTATGTTTTGAAGGCATTGCTTAGTGGACACAAAGATTTAGTGCAATTATAACGATAAGTAGGTATCTATCGATTTTATGATTCTTTCCAAAATGTTATCTTAAAACTTCGATGAGTATAGGTACAATCAAAGAATTAAATTTGTCACCTTGCTGCCAAAGTCAATCTAACATCTTACAGCATTAAGGTTGAGTTTCCTATCCATTACAAATGACTTGGCAACTTCAATGACATCTTCAAGCAGATTTTCTTTGAAATGGGTCAGCAAATTAACTTCCGTGACCGTACTAGCACTTTTTATATTATGGATGTCTTAAATTCATATTTATTAATATAATAGAGGATCTCGCAGGGCTATGTCACGCGGAGGGAAAGTATTGTAATATTGTACGTATTGGACATTTGCTTCATGCAAACCAACCTAATTTTATTTTGAAAAGGTAGGAAGCGCAGTATCATTCTAAGATTTTTAAAAGTTATTTGCCGTAAGTTATCTAACCAGCCAAATTTGAAATTTTGTAATTAATTTTCCAAGAGTTTCCTTTAAAGTATTATTTAAAAAGTGTTGTTTATTTTGAGATACTGTAAATGATTTATTTATTTATTTAAACTTTATTGCACAATACAAAAATAAGTACTGATGGCGGACTTAAGTCACTGAGCAGAAATTAATTTTATTTATTAGGCGTAATTATGTGTTTGTTCATATGTTGGAGGGAATTCCCTCAATTTTCCTGACTAATAATAAAAATAGGAAGTATATTAATGGCTTAAATTATATTTTTATAAATGGCAATTCCAAGACACGCAGTTTTTTTCGCCTTATCCTTACTAGCTTCTGCTGGCGACACTGTCCGCGTCGAAGGCGTTTGTTACCTGTTCCGTCAGGAATTATCTTATTTTTCGGGAGTATAAAGTACCCTAAAAAGAGTCCGGCTGTAAACTATCTCTGTACCAAACTTCAAATACGAACAAACAGAACCAGCTATTATAAACATACCGTAGGCATTTTTGGAACTTAGTGCAAATTTTGCAGCTGGCTTATGTATTTTATATTTATATTGTAACCTAACTTTACGAGGACGCAGCTGTTGTGTCTCGATAAACTGATTTTTATGTTTATGTACAAATGTGCATACCTCAAATATGAATATATAGGCAAGGAGCTGTTAGTATATTATATTGACTCAAGTATGGCCGACATGATTCTGTTCGGCCTATTCCGAAGATTGCTCTGATGCAGCGTTTCTGAGCAATAAATACTTGACCCAACATGGTACAGTTTCCCCATATTACTACACTATATCTAAGCGTAGAATAAAAGTAACCGTGATAAGCTATTAAAGCAGCTTGTGTAGAGACGGTCTGACTAATTCGCCTCAAAGCAAATACTGTTCACTTTGCTACAGACTTTATCCATATGCTCCTTCAATTTGCAATGACAGTCAATTATTATTCCTAGAAACTACGTATGTATGTCGTACTTCTTCAATAGGATCATTATTATAGTGGACATGTTGTGATGTACCTCGGTCAGTATGAAATTGAATATATTTAGTTTTATCAATGTTTACTTGCAAATTATTTTTTGCTAGCCAATTAATTGTTCGATTTAATGTTAAATTTATATCGTCATTATATGTCAGTAAGTCTTTACATTTAATTATAATTGATGTATCATCCCATCCACAAATCAAATACATTTGTGGGGATTGGACAAGTCATTGATATATATTACTACTGTATTACAACTATTATTGATTTACGAACGCTGTTTTCGGGAAATTTCGTACTTAATCATAAATATAAATGTAACATACTGTTTAATCTGTACGACACCGATATAGACTAGATGTTTCCCAAAACGATTTCTGATCGGCCAGTATATTATAAGACTTGCACGCCAGGAAAATGCAGTCTATCCCGAGCACAATCTCAAGGAATCGCTCATTTGAATTCTAGACCCGACGCTAGAGAATTCTAAATCTCCAACGGCAACCGGAAGTCCATTACACACCTACCCACTTTAATTTCTGGCGCCACCTTTGATTCATGCCCTGCATTAATTTAACTAGCTCTTATAATAATATCCCGTATTATTTGCGACAGAAATTGAAAGCGAAATTAAGATTTCTTTACTAAGGTTATATCAAACCTGATAATGTATTATAGGAGCATGATACCAAATTAAAAAACATAAATAGGAAAAGGAAAAAAGCTATTTATTTACAAAACCGTGTCAAGACAATAATAGGTTTATGATCACGAAGTGTGCGCGTTTGTTATGTAGGAAATGCCAAATGGAAGCAAAGTTTCCCCGCTCCGCGGCTCCGGCTCGAAGCCGAGGAAGACGCGGCGAGGTAGCAGATTGAAGATGCCGGTTAGATTGAGTCGAACGTACATTCCCCTCGTGCCATTCCGTTTAAGAATTCTGCTCTCATCTGTCTTACCGCGTGAGTCCACCACAAATATTTTTACTTTGTGCTCTACACGAGTATTATCGGTTTATTAAATCCTGTTTTTGTTTATTCTCGGATAATTGGTAGGTAATCAAATTTTACACAAACACATATGAAATATCGCAAACTAATTCGGCGTGGGCAGAAATAAACATATGAATAGGTCAAAGCTCCTTTCGACCTTTGGTGTGTATTATAATTCAAAAATAAATCTTGTGCAAATATTGATGATTTTTATCTTCAATACGGCTGCTTTGGATAAATAATGCGTATTCCCAATAGGGGTCTTCGGATACGGACATGAGCCTGCGTGAAATATAGGAGGCGCGACCGCGGTGCGACGCGTCGAGCCTGATCGGATGTGATAGCATCCCGGCCTCATGAAATACGACGTGGTATTCTTGGGCTGAACTTCAAATGATCTAGGGGCCTTGACGAGTTTGCTGAAAATACCATAAGTACCTAAGTTTATAGCGTTATCCGGCCATTCATCGACGTTTTTGTTGATATGAAAAGGCAAACCTTTATAGTAAAAAAAAAAACAGATAGCAACGTATTGTTTTCACATCAGCAGTTATCGAAATATTGCTTAAGTGTAAGGACTGAGACACAGCTCCCTTGCTCTCAGTTGAGGGGTGTTTGGGTCTATACACCCTCGACACAAATCACAGTCTTCAGTCCTCCAAAAAATATGTCAAGAGGAAGGTTTTTTTGGTAAACCCGTAATAGCAAGGAAGATGGAACAACTCGTAAAAAATATTAAGATGTATTGGGAAAACCATATTATTTCTTAATGCAAGCAATCGCAGAGTAATTTAAATGTAGGTTCCATACTATTTTAGCATAAGTAAATTTACTGCATTTATTGAATGAAAAGACATTAAATACACTGGAATTATCAATTCAGTGTAGCTTAATATAATCATATAAAAAAGGGAAAACCATACCGGAGTACATTATTTTGATATGCGATCCTAGCTAGTTATTGTAATGGATTCAAAAAATGAACTCTCACCAGGGAGGGGGTCTAATATGGGTGCGTTATCGCGTGACAAAATGTGGATAAAACATCCGTGTTTTGTACGAGAGTGACGGATGCTTTATCCACATGTTGTCACGCGATAAACGCAACCACACTAGGCCCGCAGGTATAAAAAGCCACTGTACCATTGAACATCGTAAACAAATCTTGTAATACTTGTAAGTAGCACTAGTAATTAATGACGGTTAAGGCTAACACGGAAAGGTACCCGACTGTCCGGCTCCGATTTTGTTGATTTTGATATATGTTAGAGAGTAGTTTAAAATAACAGACACGTATTTTTTTTATCGGCCCAAAGTCATCCTTTTGGGAGAAATTTACCTCCAAAGTAATGAAAAGTGACTAAAGCCTCTAACTTATTTCATAGTGGTTTGATTGATGAACTGCTAAAGCTAATATTTAAAAAAAATACAAATGAATGTGTATCTTCGATGATCTTTGAAGGGTGTTTTTTTATTAAATATGAGTTTTAGCTGATATAACAAAACACGTGCTTATTATTTTTTCATCTTCTTAAACATTTATAATCAAACCACTATGAAACTTGCAATAAAAATAAAAATAAATCTCTATATAAGTTAGAGGGTTTAGTCAGTTTTCAGTACTTTGGAGGTCAATTTCTCCAAACAGGTTGAGAATGGGCCGCTAAAAAAAAAGCATGTCTGTTATTTTTAACTACTCTCTAACATATATCAAAATCAACAAAATCGGAGCCGGACAGTTGGGTATCTTTCCTTGTAAGTTACAAAACTTCACAGTCGTAATAATTAAATGATTCAAAACAATAATCCGACTCCAAATTGCTAAGGAGTTTCCATGGATCGCACACAAAGATCTCTAAAAAAAAATTAATGAGATAGATACAATATAATTATATGAAACATTTATAATAATTAAAATCGATTGATCGTTGGCGGAGAAATCGAGTAACAAACACACACACACACACACGCACATACAAACGAATTGAGAACCTGCGTATTTTTTAAAGTGTTTCAAGTAGGTAATAATTATGAATATTATTCATGTCTATAGTATTCATATTTCCATGCTAATACATTTTATAAATGGGAAAGTAACTCAGTTTGTTTGTTTTTCGTTAAGCTTTCGCAGCTAAGCCGCGGGACCAATGGTAATGCAATATGGACATAGCTTGATACCCGGGGGACATCGCGTACTTTTTATGCCGGTAATTTGAATAGTTCCCGAGGGAATAAAGACAACATACAAGGTCATTTTGTGAAGGAGTAACAAACATACTAACTTGACCACACACATTTATAATATTAAGCGTTATTAGTGTGATGAAAGTACTGATATGTTCACTTTTATTGGTTGCAGGGTAACAGGCGACCAAATTAATTGAAAATAGATAAGATATAAAAATTACTGATACTTTTGGTTGTAAGAGATATTTGCCCTTTATGTTTATTTCGTTTGTTTCTTTTTGTACATACAGTTAAAGTCATAAGTACGTATACATTCCCATGCCAAAATTATCTACACAACTCTAAGCCACTGGCAATAAGGTTTGGGAATACATATATTTTTCGCTACAGGTGTATAGGTACATATAAGTGCTTTCGACTGTTAATAGCAAACCCCTATACTACTGATCATGGTCCCACGTGATCTTGCCCGGTTTAAACTCTAGTTATAAACTCTCAGTAAGTAGTCGATTTTAAAGTAAATGTTGCCGCTTCTGTCTAGCCATTATGAGATAATAGGTATTATAATAGAACTCATTTCTTATATTGGCTCACAGCTATTTCTGAAACGCTGGATAAATTTATGCAACGACGACGCAGAATAGACTGGCGGGGCGATAAATCAGAATTATAAAACTGTCAGACATCTTAAATTTTATTAAATTGCTCCGAGAACTCTTTCTTATTTCAGTTTAGATTTCTCCCTTTAAACTTTTCGCCACGCATACTTACATAAAGCGCATCTGCTGAACTGTCGCTTACTTTAAAATGTTGACTTTGCATTCACTTCAGTATTCACATAGTGCCTTTTGCTTCTCGTCCGAGAGTTCTTTAAGACTCCAATAAAATCCAGTTGTTCTGTTTAAATTCTGCCTGATTTGTAGTTGTTTTCAACTTTACCCTGTGGATAAGCGCGCAATTTTAAATGTCAGCGTCATACAAATCTGAATCTAGTTAGCGAGCGCTGACAACTTTTGTTGTTTCCGGGCTTTGTTAAAGCCCAGAAGTAGATGATAGTTTGAACAGCAGTTAACTATGAGTTACCCTAATTATTGTTCAAACTTTTAGGACGGTTCAAGCATCGGTCAACTGAAAGGAAATGCGTTCTGAATAACGAGTGGAGGCCACAGTCCTGTCACCGCCGTCCCTGGAGGTCAAGGGAGCCACATACTCAATTAAATAAACACGTAACACAAGGTCATACGTTTTATTTGAGTTCGCGTTACCATAAGAAAATAGCGTTCAATTAATGTCAGCGTGAACATTTTGTGTGCGGGTTACCATGACGTCGTCGTCCGTGTAGTACGTACTCTAACTTTAAACGTGATATTCTTAAGGAGCGTCTTGTTTTTATGAAAATAGTGCATAATTTTAAGTCTATATGAAATTCAGGATCTAATCCACCAGTACCTATCTGCATCTACGTACATAACCTGCACAGTCACTCCCAAATTATATATCTACGTAGCAATTTACGTCTCACAGTCAAGCAAGTAAGTAAATAAACCTTCCTCTATTATTAATATTGGTTTAATTAGTACAGCGCGCTTCCTCTCACACCGGCCTTACCTTTAGTATGTAGGTCAGCTTCTTGTGGGTTAACTTGGTGATATTAAATTGCCTTATCTATTTCGAGGTACTTTCACAACAATCGGTGAATTGCGGGAAAGTTATTGTACACAATTTACTTCAGCCCGACCCTTTCGTAAGTTTCGTGCGCTCGGTCAAACTGTTATTGTTGGAAATGCGGGGCGTATGAGTAGTGCTGGGGGTTACCATGACATACTAAATCAGTTCACTTTTAGGCCAAGAGAGAGGGACGGAGCTATATAACTGCTATTGCTCTGTCCCTTTCTCTAACCCTAAAATGAACTGCTTTAGCATATCATGGTAATCCCTGAAATGCAAACTTACGTACTAAGTTCCGAGCTTTATGCGAATACAATAAAATAAACTATTTACGGAGTAAAGGCGTGTTAGTTAAGTTCTTATGTAATAAATAGGTTTTATGTGGCTTCATGGTTGACTGACAAAATTGACTGCTTAATAGTCTTTAGTAGTACAGACGAGGTCATAGATATGTGTACACTTTACTACCTCGACTATTTAATGTCATGTTTAAATAAACTGCCATATATGAACTGTCACGGGGATTAAAGTGTACACATATTTATGAACTCGACTGTATAGTCCAACAAGAAACTCCTTTACCACTTTTCGACTCTATTTAAACAGGGTCCAAAAGTGGTAAAGGAATTTCTTGGTCGATTATTCGTACCCAATGAGCTTTTAGTTTATATAGATGAAGTTTACATCAAAATAACACAACATTGATGTTAATGTTAATAAATCATAACCGCGTTCAAGTCTAAATTTATTAGTATATTTATAGCGGGATTGGGCATTTATAAATTTAGTATTTTGCATTTGTTATTTTATTATATTTGCGTCTAAAGAATTGGCAGGTACAAACGTTAAGAAGAACGTTAAAGAATTGGAAGGTACAGTTTGTATAACACTCTTTTTACAAATACAGAGCGAAAATACCCGAGGAGTTGTATTAAGTCACCGTAACCAAGTGGGAACGAGGTGTCCGTCCGGTCGGCCAGTAATTTGCGTGCGTTGTCACACTCACAGGGCGCGGCCGGCCGGAGGAAGGGTCCTTTCCGTTGTATCCTCCCTAAGTGACTTGCTAGCCCTTCGTTTTTGGGTTAAGCCTTCTGTTTTCATTATATATTAAAAGGTATTGTAATTTTGCGAAACACTGGACAATGTTTTCTTATATGATGAATGTATAATATAATAATGAATATTTAAGTAAGATAACCATCTTACATAAATCGACCTAGTTCCAAACTAAGCTATAGGCTTGTATACTACGGACGGGTACTAGACATCGACACGAGTAAAGTCGTTGTGAACGATCTAAACAAATTAGTACTTACTGTTTGACACATAACCTCAAATATTCACCAAGCGTGTTTTTATTAAAAATAACGTATAATGAATAGTTATTTCATCTTAAACTTAATATGAAAATAATTACCTAGTGTATAAATCATTGCAAAGACCTCACTTGATCTTTAAAAGTACGTGATTATCGAGTAATCATAGTGAATCGGTTCGTTTGGTTTTGTTTACATCTTTTGCAAGTTCTATTGACGGCGACTTTAAATAGAGATATTTATACAGAGAAATTAATACTTAAATGCATACTAAACATCCTAGACGCTTATTTTTATGGCATGAAGGCAGAATAAACGAGCACACAGGCCACTGATGGTCAGCGGGATCTGCGACGTATAGACATTGGCATTCTCAAGACTACAATCTGAAGACGCAAATGCGTTACCAACCCTGAAGACTAAGATGGAATGCCTCTATGCTATGCTATGCTATGCTAGTAGGGGAAATACGTACAAAATTAGATATATTATGTAGGAAATGACACAAGTGGGTTATTTTAAATTTGGCGGACTTTAACGCGAATCTGACAGCGAGACAACGCGGCCAGAACGACTTCCGATACCTAATCTGCCCAATTTTTAACGCATCTATTTCATTCGTTTGGGTGTTATGGCTTATGGCCGACGAAGGGTATTCATACGTCACGATTTTTTTTCATACCAACAAAATGTTTGTTCACATGGTAAGTCTTTTGCTATTTTATCTAATTAAAATAAGTCTAAGTCCTTAAACATTTATCTGCGGATTAAATAAACTTCTTTTTATAATCCTCTTCATATATATTTTAATTTTTTTTAATGCTGTACTTGCAAAACCACCTACACATAACGGACCAAAAGGCATAAATATATTTTAGAACTAAACTCGAAAGATGAGCCCGAAGCTCCCCAGCTTAGAGAAAACCAAGCTACCATCCATTTTGTACATACTTCCCCTAGCACCGGTTGTCTTATCCCCACACCGGAACACAACAATTCGAATGCTGTTTGGCGATAGGTTAAAAGATAAGATGGTGTTAGCGATCCGGACGGACCTTGCACAAAGTCCTGCCACCGCTAAAACAAAACAAATACTTAGGTACACTCATCAAACAAGGGTTAAAACGGCCTTCCTTGCATAAAAACATTAATAAATAAATGAGAATGATGACACACTTTAACATATGGTCTGATGTGACATTTTAAACTTGCCCGTTAAAAATAATAATATGTCCATCGAATTGTAAAGCATGTTGGTTAAGAGAATCACTACTAAGATCGTAAAAGTTTTCTAGGCGGTTTACAAACCATATATATAAATATAACCATATGGTTTTTAAACCATATCGTCTTTGATCTGTTATCGTATTGTCAACGTTTTGGTAGCTCTTATTTACTTGACAGTAATGGCGGCCGAGTTTTAAACAATACAGGGTGTCCGGTAAATAGTGGACTTCCTTACAGGGCTGGATAGCTCAGCTCAGGAGTGGCCAAAATATGATAAATCATGTTTAGTAAAAGTCGCACCAAAAACGAGATATCTCAACTTTTCAAAATTTTGGAAATGCGGTACCCTGGTTCACCATTTTCGATGCCGTGGCCACATTTATTAGTATTTTTTAGTTTCGTTTACTGTGAGAGATTGCTGATTAAATTTGCTATAAGACCTTATTAACGGAATTAATAAAAGTTTAGCAGTTTTTTTAATTTTTCATATCAAATTTAAAGTTTAGGAATCTTAGTTTAACTTGCGGCAAGTTTAACATCGCACGGTGTAAAATTTTTTTATCAAGACTTGTAGTGCCGCTTTCCTAAAAATTGGCCTGGTTAATGGAAATTTTAAAATGATATAACAATCGAGTTTATTGATTACACCAGCGAAGTTATTATTAAGTTTGTCCAACAAAGACTGAATTTTATCAAACTAGCGAATTTAATAAACGACTTTTACTTCCGTTTAAAATGAAGTTAACTGATTTTAAATGTTTTAAAAGATAGTTCACCTGAGTGTGAAATGCTACAACTCTACGATAAAAGGTAATACTACGACTATTAGGTCGATAAAAAATGTCACATCATCAACATAGAACTAACGACTGAGGAAATGGAATTTAGGATTACAATCATTATGGCAGAAATTAGTTTCTGTTGCATTTAACATTCACGTAAATTGTCTATTAAAACATTTCAAATCAGTCGACATGATTTTAAACGGAAACAAAAGTCGCTTTTTAATTTCGATTGTTTGATAGAATTCAGTCTTTGTTGGCCAAACTTAATAATAACTTCGCTGGTGTAATCAATAAACTCGATTGTTATATCATTTTAAAATTTCCATTAACCAGGCCAACTTTTAGGAAAGCAGCACTACAAGTCTTGATAATTTTTTTTTACACCGTGCGATGTTAAACTTGCCGCAAGTTAAACTAAGATTCCTAAACTTTAAATTTGATATGAAAAATTAAAAAAACTGCTAAATTTTTATTAATTCCGTTAATAAGGTCTTATAGCAAATTTAATCAGCAATCTCTCACAGTAAACGAAACTGAAAAATACTAATAAATGTGGCCACGGCATCGAAAATGGTGAACCAGGGTACCGCATTTCCAAAATTTTGAAAAGTTGAGATATCTCGTTTTTGGTGCGACTTTTACTAAACATGATTTATCATATTTTGGCCACTCCTGAGCTGAGCTATCCAGCCCTGTAAGGAAGTCCACTATTTACCGGACACCCTGTATATCGTATAGGTCAAAGATGATTTGGATTTTACCGCCTTGAATAGAGGCCCCGGGGCCCTAGCCAAGATGAAAATGCTTTTACTGACGTTTTTATTTTTTATCACATTCAGTTGACCACGTGGTTTATCGTAACGCACGAGAATGTCACCCCATACATTTTGAGTGATAGAAAAGATAAACGTTAGTAGCTCTCTTCTTCCCTAGGGCCCATTTTACCGGTTACAGTTCTTTATAGAGGAGTGGTTGTCGCAAGGCCATCATTTCAAATCACATAAGTGGTTGACATCGTAACCTTAACATATATATCCGACCGAACAAATTGTGCTCTTTCTTTCACCCGGCCCACTTCGGCGGTGCGGCGATAAATTGTGCCGAGACGCGGTCGGGGGACTACGGCGATATCCTCCAAATCCCGATATCGAATTTATGGACTTTTTACACTCATTGATAAGTAGATAGGTAAGTTTTTTACGCGCGATGGCGGACTTTAGTTTTATTTCGAGGCAGATGTTACTATCCTACTGAAATAATAAGTACGAAAGTTTTTTAGGGTGTTTAGATGTTTGGATATTTTGTCTTTAAATGACGTAAAAAGGCTGATTTTTTTTCGAATATTCGTCAAATTGTTACAATGTAAAATTACTCATGTCTAACACATTTGTGTTTTTAAATTAATTATTAAAGGGCTAAAGCTGCATCAAGTAGGTTTTTATTAGTTAGATAGCCCATGACTATAGTTTTACAGCCAGAACCATATATAATTTGTTAGATTAGATGATTCTAAACCCTGGACTAGATGAGCAACGGGGTTCATTTTAAGGGGGCCTATTTCTGTTACGTCAAAAGACATGAGCCGACCGTTTTGTCACAATAATACATCTAAAATAAAAATTGACCTATTTTTCATATTTTATCACGAAAAAGGTAGTTTTCAGACATTTTGCGAGTTGCATGTGACATGAGCCCCTTTTTCAAAAATGACAGTGAAAATTGCCGACCTGTCTCAAAGCAACTCAGTTTACTTACTTTTAACCTTTTGTACGGCTGCCGGATTTACCAAAATACAGTTTTAAGACATTTTCAATATCAGCTACGTTAGGATCCACTTCACTACAGCAGCGTGGGCGTCGGCGCGCAACCGTTGTCATGACGCCAAGGATTTCGTATTCAAACTAGATCGATTATTAATTACGAATTATAATTGAAAAGTTGCTGAATTTCTCTGGAATCATTTGTGTTTGACAAATGTTCTCAAAGTAATAATGCTCACATATTTTTCAAAATAATGTTTTTTTGCCTTAGGCTGATAATGTACAACACACAAAATGCTAACTGCACCCATAATGTGCAAACAGTCAAAATGTACATACGCAAAATCTACATCATGACAAATTTACTTTACGCGAAATGTACAGCACGCAGAATGTACTTACGCTGAAAGCACATAACGCAAAATGTGTTAAAAGAAAAATACGCATTTCGCGAACTGTTCAATGCAAAATGCATAATATACACAATGTTACAAAAGTAAAATGCTCAATCGCCAAACGTACATAAAGTAAAATGTACCAAACGTAAAATGTACAAAACGTAAAATGTACATGAAGCAAAATGGATAATAATGCTCAGTAGGCACAGGATGGCTTACCAAAACCCCTACGCAAAAAGAGAGTATTGTAAGTTTGACATGTGTATCTATGTGTCTGTCTGTGGATCGTAGCTCCCAAACGGATATACCAATTAAGATGCGGTTTGTTTTCTTTTGAAAGCCTAGCTGGTTTAATCGGAATTGTAGTTAGCTAAGTTTCATCAAAATCGGTCAATCCAGAGCTAGCTAGGTGGGTAGGTTAAGTTATGTTATGTTAGCTTTCGTTGGCCAGACTCTACACAGTATGTATAGTCACGGTAAGAAAAGGCTCGTCACCTTTCGACTCCATTTCAACGCTATTAAGGTCCAAAAGTGGCGAATCTTTTCTTACCGTGACTTTACATTTTGAGTATTGTTATTTTTTCGTATTGTTCATTTTGCGTGTTGTTAATTTTTCGTATCTTACATTTTGCGTATTGCTCATTCTAACTTTGCACATTTTGCCACTATCGCGTGGAGTACATTTTGCGTATTATGCAATTATTATATGTACATTTAATTGTATGTACATTTTGCGTACTTTACATTTCGCATACTGAACATTTGTCATGATGTAGATTTTGCGTAGGTATGTACATTTTGACTGTTTGCACATTATAGGTGCAGTTAGCATTTTGCGTGTTGTACATTATCAGACGAAGCCGTTTTTTCGAATCAACTGGCCAACGTTCACTCGAGAGTCGAGAACAAGATTTTCCAACGGATGGCTATGGGTTTCTTTTGCTTCTTTTTTTTCAAACGGTCTCCACTCCGCTATGCTTTACTAAATGCTCTATGCTACTGGTGTCTGGAAATAGATTTTTTCCCCCTAATAACTACTGTTTGATTTTATGTCTTAATAGTTTAAATATCAGATTTTTTTTAAACTGTTATGATGAATTCATTATTTAGATAGTACTTACGAAGGTCAATTGCATTTAACGTTGTTTAAAAGACGATAATGTTTTAAGTAAAGCTTTAAATGTCCCAACTCATAGTGTGCAGTCAAATATGGTACTGGTCATAAGAATTCCAATCTTGTACAGGAATTTGGCTTTTCGTCGTAGCATCTGTAAAGAGTGCCCAAATAATCCAGGCACAAAGACTAGTGGATTTAAATGCGGTAGGAATTTTAGCGAAGACGATTTAAACTTGAGATAGGAGTTAAAGTTAGCCCGTTATATACTACAGCTTAATCTATCGTGCATTCCGTTTAGTAATCGAAAGTTATCGCTTTAGTTAGTTGCTTCCATGTTCGTTAATTAAGCGAAATTAGTCGAAGACGTGAGAAACAATATCCGTCGAAGGTACGTAATTGGATAACAGTTGTGAACTCGGAAAGCCCGGCGGCAAGTTGACGTCGGTAGTAAGAGAACTTTGTATATGTTATCAACGGACGCGGGTGGCGGTTGGGGAATTGGCATTCAGCAGGGTTAAGGTAGTGACAGATAGTGATACACCCGAGATAAGATTACGGAAGGGAATGTTTGTATTATGATACCACTTTTACACGGTTCATATATGTATACAGGGTGACTGCGGGGTCACGATCCTAACTTAATTTTCCGAAGTATATGATTGAGATTATATTAGTATAGTGGTTTATGAAACAGTTAAAGTTCAGCATTTTATTCCCTCGAGAACACTACTTACTACTTTTCGTTCTGAAAAGTATCCATCCTAGTCTTCAAGGCTGGCTACGCATTTGCAGTTAGGAGAATGCACATGTCTGAGGGTCTCAGAGTCCACTTTGGATAGTTACGATGAAACTCTTAATTAGAAACTTTTTAAGCCCCAAGCCACTCACACGTTAATCAAAACTAAATGAGGAGAAAGAGATACAGATTAGAGATGACGCATTTTCAAATTTCGATCTCCAGAGTAGGGCGGGCCCCATGTGGCACGTGTGCGCGTTTGCCTTCAGTGGCCTAACAAAGGTCCTAAACATGTACAGAACAACGTTGTTATAGCCCAAATTTTTGAAACGTGATAGCGCTAGTTAGAATTTTGCTTTTAGCAAAATAATTATAATAAAAAGATCTGAGTGCCTTTTAGTATTTGTAAAGTTTCAAATTTCATGATTAACATCGAGGGATTTTCGGGGAAATTGTAGTGGCAGGGGCCGGCGTCGGGGGGTTCCAACAACCGGAGAGGCGGAGGTGTCACGGGCGGTAGCGGCGGCGGCGGCGGCAGCGGCGGCGACGGCGGCGGGCGACGAGCATCACTACGAGACCGGTCGTCGCGCGGCTCGCCCGCTCCGCCGCACCGCCGCTAGTGCCGCGTGAATAATTCTGGACACGACTCTCTCGCCTCAACAAAATTAGGAAATGTTGTCATCTACCCAAACTTTATCCTAGAGGCCTCGTTAACATTCGAACCGAGATTTTCGAATAAACAAGAGAAAATTAACTTTCTAATGTTGATAATAATGTCCTTCTTATTTTTGTGAGCTCAGTGTAAAATGACAGTTTGATTGAATGGTGAAAAGAAACGTTAAAGTGACAAATCCAAGTCTGCAAGCTACATTATTTTAAAGTAAGTCGCTTAATATCAATGTATAGGTATATTGAGTCTTAAGAGTTACCTTTAGTTATTCATACAGTATTTTACCATGTTTTTCTTGAGAAACAACGCCGACGTTAAGTATGCTCTCTTTATTTTTAAACCTCTCTAATATAGCTACGAGTATTTATCGATTCCTTGAACAAATGTTTACGAGATGCAAAGATTTGTAGTTCCTAGAAGGTCGCAGTTTTTTACTTCAGTAGCGATAATATTACGATAACGCTGAGAACTACTATCAACTTTGCATTATTAACCGACGATAGCATTATGCAAATGAAAAGTAAACTTTTCGCAGAATATCTGAATAAAATAAAAGAGTTTTCCTTGAAGCTGAAGAAATTGACGAGGTATAGGTATTCGCCTTTCCACTTATTCTGTTGGCATTCAAAGGTAGTGAATGGACCGATATCTCGGCTGTCATCGCCCAATCCACTTACGCATCTGCCTTTAATATTTAACGCTCCGGCTGGAGGTAAAACCTATTCATGTACTTGTCTCGTCGAAGTGTACTCGTGTGGTTAATGCTCCTCGACTACAAGTACGATTTACGATAGAGTTCCAATGTTTTATTAAGTAGACTACAATATAGGATTAGCAAGACAAAACTATCATAGAAAATATTAAGCTATTGGTGAACAGTATTATGTTGTAAGGTTACAACACCGAGGGTTCCATAATTATTAAACTTATTTTGTATGTAATAAGACCGCGTCGTTCAAAGCCACCCTTGAAGAAGAAAGTGCTTTTGTTGTGGTCATAACTGTCAAGCTAGGTACAATTTGAAGCATTTCTAGTATTTGCTGTTTAAATAAAGTACATGGTATACGTATATATATATTAAGTTGAGTTGTTGACATACACACAAAACAAAAATGGCCTGACATTAACACGATTCACGGTCCCACATTTCCTTTATTTTTGAAGATAGGTATTTTGGAGATACCTACTGTATTTATTAAGTTCTTGACACTTGTCAGTTGCTAGCTAGGGCAAGAAATAATAGCTATTCCGCCTACTTCAAAATGAATTCAGGTAAAATAATTACATAAAAAATTAAATAATTATTTTGAGTTTGGTAGCCCATTTTATTCTGTTTAGGTACGAGCAAACGACCCGTGGTTTATAAGTATAATGAGAACAGACAGACGGACATTTAGAGTGAAAATAATATTTGTTTAACCCCTGAAGGAAGAAACCTTAAATTAAAATGCAAAAGCGTTGATTTGTCTGTCCTTGTTTCACGAAAAAAACGTTTAATTACCAGTACAAAGACCACCTGATCAAGGAACAGCTGGATAAAGGCATCAATCAGTTGTCCCAATTGCCGCCTGATAAAAGAAATAATAATAATATTAACAACCTAGCCAAGGCTAGCTTGAGCCCTGGCCCGCTGCCGGCAGCACCCGTAGGATAGGTTTCTTATTTGTATTAGTATTGTTATTTTACTTTTATATTGAAATATTTATTGTAAAAAATCTAATCTACGGAAAATTAAATTAATAATAATAAATAGTTAGAGACACAAACATATTTTTTATTCCAATACATAGAATAACTTCTATGTAACTATATATATTATGAATACCTTAAAGGTGCCAAAACCACACACAACTGCAGTGCTTTGAAAGGCTCCGGTTGCATCGGTGTTCTTATACTTAAGTTAAGATCATTAAATCATTATTATTGCAAATGTAAATAATTTTAATTTGTATTTACGGATGAATCCCAGTAGGTTACCATGAGTTACAATTACCGTACTCGCTAGCGAGTCGAATGCTCTGTCCTTCGCAGACCTCGCAGTATTCTTATATGTAGAGTGCGAGGGACAGAACGTCCGACTCGCTAGAGAGTACGTTAATTGACAAGATATCATATTTTCAAGACTTTAATTTTATTCGTTTTATAGATACTGTTTGGAAGGAGGAAGACACTAATAGTTTTAAATTTTCTCTAGAATGAATAATTATTTTATTATTAATTTATTAAGATGTACTTATTCTATAAGGGCGTAACTTCATTTCTACGACACAATGGACATATTACGTAAGTCCAATCTGTATTTAAAAAAAAATTGTGTCAATGTCAAATTTGAAGTATGACAGCTCTTTTTTTTCTCGTGAAAAAAGCAATGGTATTATATCTATTCAGGCATAGTATTGGTAAAACTCGATATTTTTTTAACTTACATGTAATTTTGTAAATCAAGATAAATAAATCTAAATAAATACTTTGCCGTGTTCAGGAGGCAAAAACCCTTTCGATTCGTATAGTAGGTAATTTGCAGGTGTCACCAAAATGAAATGTTGTCAATTGTAACTCATGGTAAGAGTACAGAGCAATCGACTCGCTAGTAAGTACGGTAACTGTTGTAACTCGTGGTAAGGGTAAGGGTTCTGAAATTGAAACAGGAATGGCTGCAGTTTACATATATATTGAATATCAAAAATAATTTCATGCGCTGTTGTTCGGACTTACTGTAGTAAATGTAAATAAGTTTGGATTTATTTTTACTTGATTATTTGTGATGTAGCTGCAGGATAATTGTTATATTTTTTTAAAACAATATGTCACTAAGCGACTCAATTAAGGTCGCATTCAACGGTTATCACCTTAAGAGAGAAAGGTTTTCGTTTATAAACAATATATAATCATTAATTTTATTCAATAAATCTACAGCAAACATATGATGTAGTATTTTATGGATACTACATAATTTCGAAATATTTTTCCGAATTTGATAAACACGAATAACAGAATTCCGATTTTGAAACCTCCAAATCATCACTATTCCGAATTTTAGTTTCACGAAGTATCACTCTCACGATTCCCAATACATTACATTACATTTCCGACCAATTAAAATCCCAATTATGTTTTTTTCAGAATTTCACAATCCCAACAAAACGCAAAAACTAATTTTGTGATTCCGCATATTCCTATTCCGAATCCCGAATATTCGTTAATCCGAAATTTCATGTTCTCAGTATTCTATTTATAAACAAGGGTTAAGTTTAACAGAATACTGACAAATAATAAATCACATTTACGTTAACACTTAAAAAGTATAATTTAAAGGTATATTAAACAAAAATGCAAGAAGTCTAGCCTAGTTTGTAGTTAAATAAAAACACGTACTTACTCAAGTTTACAAAAGTAGCACGATAAAAAATCATGAAACTTGCTTTAAATCAGTTTGCGATCCCAATTTGTTTTAAACTACATCGTTATCGTATTGTTAACGTTATAGATATTTTACTATACTTGATAGTGAATGCGGCCGAATCGAAAAAACATGATATGGTTTCGGAAAGAAGATCCCTGATTTTTTTTTTTCGAAACATACAATTAAAAGTGATAAGTTCGCCTTTGGACATAATTTATTTTCGTATAAAGGTTATTTATGAAACGATTTCATTTTGTGCAATAAACAGTTTACTTACTCACATACCTACTACTTCGTTATGTCCTGTTATGGGTTATAGAAATAAACCTCTGTAATAAATTCAAATGTCTACCTACTTATTGCGGTTCATAAGATACAGCCCGCTGTCAGATAGACCGAAGGACAACAGCACAGGTTTAGTAAAGGGGTCTCGTCTCGTTGGCGCCCTTTGAGTACGGAACCCTAAAAATGTCTACTGAATGCTAAAATGCGAGGCCTGACTCGTGGCTGGTTCATAGCACTGTATTATAATTTTAAATGAAAGTTGGCTAACTAAATATGCCTGGCGTTCCGCGCTCGTCCCGCTCCAGGATAAAGAGCCGGCGTCGAGTGTATTCTGTGTATTCTTGGCCGGATACCTAGTTAACAAATGCAAAGCGCCGGCTCAGCCCTTTATAATTATTCAACTAATCGTGTTACAAGTAAAATCCAGAGTTTACGCGGGTTTTCTGGTAATTCATGTCCGTCCATATTTGCATTTAGCTTTCGTAATCAAGATTTTTTTTTCTTTATTAATCCCCGCCCGTATTTTTGTTCTGTTGGAATGGGCATTTTTCATTAGCAGAGGACCAGTTAAATTGAAAAACATCTATTTTATAATAATTGAACTACAAGCCAAGATCTTAGCTTTAAACTAGGTTTTGTGCGAGATTCTCCCCTGACACTTATTTACGTAAATTTTTCTAATAATTAAAGTTGCTTGCTTGCATATTCAACGTTCAGAAAAAAAAAATACTTAACTCACTCGTTTAGTATCGACTTTATCGTTATTCCACATTCATTTATTCATTAGAGCTGTTTCAACTTTCATTAGGTTCGTTTACTCAATAAGTCACGTGTATTTGATCAGTCTTACTGTTAAGTACACCTGCTAACGAAGTCGATGAATAGCCATTCACTGCGATTTATGGACTTCAGGACACAAAAGGTTTCCAGATTTAAAGACGCATCGAAATTGAGAAACAATGTTTACAATACACCTAAAAACGATAAAGAGTATAAAACTTACGTACTTACCTCGTAGTTTGTTGTTTGGTTGTAAGAGCACGGTAGTTTTTTAGGCGATTTATTATTTGCAAACAAATTGACGGTTCAATCCTGGGCCTCTATTCAACACGGTAAAAACCATATCGTGTTTGAGCTGTTATCGTATTGTCACCGTTTTGATAGCTCTTATTTACTCGACAGTAATGGCGGCTAACGTCAAAACAATACCATAACAGGTCAAAGACGATATATTTTGTACCGTCGGGAATAGAGGCCCCGGTATATTACCTACTTGAAACATTTATGTTAATTTGTGTTATTTGTGCCTGTGTGGTTGCCGGGTTAGAATAGTGCCACTCCGTGTCTTCCCGCGGATGTCGTAAGAGACGACTAAGGGAATAAAGGTTTGCAGTACTGTTAGGCGATGGGCTTGCAACCTGTCACTAATACACTGGTACAACATCTTAGCCTGTTTGTGCAAAGTGTGGTTACAGAATTATCAACAAGTTTTTAGGGTTGTTGGAAATTTTGTAGCTCTGCCTACCCCACTCTGGGAATGAAGGCGTGAGTTTATGTATGTATGTATGTAAAATTATTTATGTAAATAATTCTATGATGTCCGTACGAACACATTTATGATTACGGGGTTCTTTTCCATTTAGGTCTTTATTGTGTGATATCGTGATTTCCTACTCCGCTCCGAATGTTCAGACTGGGTGTTAGTACATCATTTAAAATTCCTCCAGAATGGTACAATAACAGTAAAACATACTTACAAACGATTACTACATTACAGAAATTATTTACACTGTAGGTACACTTAGTATTGACATATACATATATTAACCGCGGATTTAATTAACTTTGACTAACTTTAAGTAACTTGTTCGATGTATGACAATATAATTTCTTATTTTTATCTGCGTATGCGTAAAACTAACGAATTAAAATTTAACCAAAATTAGAAAAATGTACAAGTAATATAAGACATGCATCTTGATTAAGCATACTTAACCCTTAGACGTTTCTATAAAGATGGTGTGGGCGGCGGCGGCGGCACCGCAGCGGTCAAAGGCTAGGGCACTCACGTGATAGATTTGCTTGGAAAGGTTTGTTACTTTTTTATCCCGATCAAGCCCTTCCTTAAGTAAATGTTTCGGGTCTCGTCCCATCCCCTAAAACCCCATTTAGTTAAGTGTGCTTCATTCATCTATATATCTCAAACAACGTTTGATTGATTAGTCACATTTTCAGTTTAGAAGGTTTAAAATCTTTGATTAATAATAATGTTAAATGTTCAGCGACCAGCCACTCGTTAATAATGCATTTATACAAATACTGAAAACCGGTGAAGTGTGGATGTGAGTTGGTCTCGCGCATTTATTTGGTAAACACATCACATTCAAATGTCTAAATGAATCGTCGAACTCTATGTACGCGCATATCTGTCAAAAGACTACACCGAATTGGATAATTCTTTTCTAGAAGAAAAATCCACCGGGAGTTCGGAAACTTGCAGTGGGTCGAAGCCGCTGGCTGGCCGCTAGTTGAAATATAATAATTTTTGATTTGGTTAAAGTATAGCACACAAATTGAAATAATTTTATTTGGTAAAGACAAAACATTCAAATCAAAATATCATTTGTTATTGCACACATACCTACTATTTCATTATCTACGGTGAAGTGATACGAAACCCTCAATGCGCGAGTTTGACTCGTCTTTACCGGTTTCTCTCCAATAACCTACCTTTTTGTTTCTACTGTTTGTTTAGTTATTCCCTACTAAACAAACAGTAGAACCAAAAAAAGTAGGTAACCATAAGTCTGCTATTTGTATTTTATTGTTTACAATACAATTGCACTTAATTAATGTCGGGTTCCTGTATTCAAACCGCGGACAGATAAGGCTTAGGTACTTCGAGGTAAAATTTGACATTTAACAATACAAAATGGGTATAATATTAATCAGAAGCAAACCTTATCTAACCGCGGTTTGAATACGAGTATAGGAACCAGACGTGTGCGAGAACACGTCATATGGTGCCACCACCCACGTCATATGGTAAACCACAATACAAAAACAATGTTTTGCCAGAATTAAAAGTCGTTAGTAGGCACTGAACTATTAGATTAAAAAACAACGTCTACCGACTTTAGCTTATGCACCCGCTTGAGTTCAAACAAATAAATACATTGATTGGATCCTTAAAGATTGACCTCTCCACAGGTGTAGCCACAGGGTGTGACGAACAGAGGAATATAATGTAATTACAAAAGTGTAGTTTAATTACGCAACGCTATATGGAGCCTCTCAAAGCGGACGCCATAATGAGTGGGATACATCAAAGTATAATTTACCCGATAGACCTATTTTCTCATAACATACAAACAGGATAAACTGTTCACACATTAATTAACTTAGATGTAAAATCACACCGCATGAGAATTTCTAACGTAAAATGTCCCTTTCGGAATTCAAAACCAGTCAAGTTTAATTAAACAGATTTATTGCTGACAAGCACGGGATAACCCAAGGTTCCACTTAATGTAAAACGGAATAAAAGATACCACAGGATTTACAATTCTAATTTCTAATAAGAGATTTCTTGAAAAAATAACCGGACCATGCTCAGTGTAGGGTGCCGAATCGGTTACTACACAAAAACTAAAAAACTGCAAGTACCTAATGAACTAATTATCTATTAAAAGTTATTTAAGTAGGTATAAACCTGTATCCCAAGAATCAATCAAGTCTACTTAGTCGTGATAGTTTTTGTTTAAAATTCGTTTATGTGCTTTCATTTAAGATATTTTGCCAGATTTAAATATATATTTTTCAAGATTTTATTTTTCACTACTTGATTGGCGTGACTATTATTATTATTCATGCCAAATTACAGCTTTCTGGAACTAAGAGTCACTGAGCTAAGCTGCGAACGGACGGACGGTCATGGCGAAATTATAAGGGTTTTTAGTTTGTATACGGAACCCTAAAAAGTGAAAGTCAAGGGAATTTCTCACACAAATTGACCTACTTAGTTCCAAACTAAGCTAGCCTTGGTCTAAGGGTAACAACGATAATTAATACATTGTATAGAGAAATGAAGCGGAATAAATGTTTTACGATTGACATCACAATATCTGGGGCTCTATTGTGCTCCGTAAAACTATACTGCCTTTGGCATGTTATCTCATTGTCAACGTTATGACAGCTCTTATTTACTTACCGTACTGGCGGCCGAGTTAAAAATGATATTATGTCAATATCAATATGGCTTGGCCGAGTAGAATATACCCCTCGGGGTTAACATAAGCTGTAATGTAAAGCAACGTCATGCATTTTGCCTATTTAGACCGCAGCAACTTTTGAGTTCTTGAAGGTAATTCGGCATTTTAATACTACAACACAAGCAAATACTAACATTTTTGTAATTAAAATTTCCACGCGCTGGCATTGCTAACTGTGGAATACCTAAATAAAATGTGTTTTAATTCTACAGTCTAGGCAAGATAATTGCGTTAAGGCACCGGTGCATTTAAAAGGCTGGAAATACATATAGATATCCTCGTACCTACATATAAAGTATACAAAATTTAGCCATAGCTAGAAAACGCTTGGCATTTGTACGAGATTAAATCAAGCTATTGCGAGCGCAAGAGCTTTATGGTTCCGCAATTATATAATTTAAAGAGTGAGCGATAAAAATATGACAAAATGAATTTCTTGAACAATTTTACACAAGTTATTCTTTAAACTACCGCCATGCATCAGTGTTCGCATTCGCATTGTTGTGTTGGGTTGTGGGAATAAGGCAGCCAGTAAGTAGTATTGTGAAATTACTAGCGTAGAGTTAGGTAGGTAGGTTGGTAACGCATATGCAGTCGTAGGATTGTGTTCTCAGATCCAACTTACCGTCAAGTCGCCTGTGTGCGCTTGCCTCCTCTATGAAAATAAAGATTTGGCTGTAAAAAATTTGGTTTATGACAGATAGCAAGCATCTCGAGATGTTATTGATAGTTTAAGAAGCTGTAAATGCAAACTCTCAAGTAGGTACTTAATATGAGAGGTCTGCGTCGGTCGACCAATTTGTAAGCAGGATTGCGCTCTAGTTTTGAATGAGTCGGGGTTGGGAGAAATCTTGGAGTTCCTTTAGAGCGGACGATTTGAAGAGAGTCACGTCACGGTAAATGACACTACGTCACAGACTAACAGACAGATAACTTGCAGTCCCAAGTGTGTCAGGTCGCTTGACAGTCTAAAATCATTTGAGCGCAGACATTAAACGATTTATGTCTGCCAATAATATTCGAACGACCGGGTTTAAAACGGTCTGTTACAAACACATTTATTATACTAGACTTCATACACAAACATGGATCATCTGTCACTTTCTGACCAGTAGGTATGTAAGTGAGAGAATGACGGATGCTATAACCACATTTCTTTATCGCGATAAAGGAGACTATAATACGGGGCCATTTTTAAAACAGTTTGAGATCGACCGACCTCCAAGGGACGATTGTCAGGGTTCTTGTAGACGACATATGTTCTAACACATCGCGAGCAGTGGTACACCGTCCTAAAAAATCACGAGAGAATGACGTTTTACCCTAATTTTATATATTTATCAAAGGTCAAAATGGTCGAAAAATGTTAGTCGAGAAATTAGTGATTAACATCAAATTGATAACGTATTGGTACGTTTTTATATAACATTGGTAAAGAAAAAGCTTTTATTAAGTAGGTACGTCCGCATTTTTATGAAGATAAACTTCTCACACCTAATAACACTGAATTAAAATTATTAATAGGAAGTGTATACCTATAGTACAAGCCTGGAGTTTGTTTGGGACTAGGTCTATTTGTGTGAGATTGTCGTCGCATTCTTTTTAAATTAAAATACTATTTAACGCCAGGTACAGAATCGCTTACTAAAACAAGGCAACTATGTTGCGCGCACGGTTTAACTCATTTTTTGCAGGGTTTGTTGCGAAAGAGGCACGTTAGATAACATGTACATTCACTTTCATCTATTTAATTACCCGCATGGTTGTAAATTTCAACATGTTGCACTTATATAGTTGCATATATCGTAATGTAACAAGTTTTTCACTACATTATTTATTTATTCACCTTGAACAGGGCTGGTATCCTACGCGGTAAAAACGATATCGTAGTTGAGCTGTTATGGTATTGTTTTGACGTCAGCCGCCCTTACTGTCAAGTAAATAAGAGCTATCAGAACGATATCAGATCAAAAACGGTATTGTTTTTACCGTGTTGAATAGAGGCGCAGCTGAATTTCATCTCATTATTACCTGTAACAAACCACTACAAGAAAAAAATAAACCAAACACGCTCGGTAGACAGTTATATTCATATTCGTATATTTTTTACTAACGATGACTTTCACTACCCCCACTTCAAGTCCTACGCCGGCAAGGTACGTATGAAAATTAATTACTGGCTGCGTTTATCCGCCTTAAATGAGCATGTTTGCGGAAAGCTAAAAATCTGAGCTGAGTTTTAGCTAAAAAACTGGCGCGAGTCGACGTCCGAGAAGCCAGACCACGGAGCCGCGGATGCGCCCCAAGAACAGACCACAGCCAGGCCGCAAACTGGAAAGGTCCGAAAAATAAAAGTTGTCCGACCTCCTCTTTTGGCTCGGTCGCGCTAATTCAAACTTTTCGCTTTCCGGCCTCTTCAATAATGTCCTCAACCGATGTGAAATTGATATTACAGACTTTACAATTGATATTAAGAAAAAATAAATAGGAATCTCAAACACCACGTTCAGTATTTCACAATCGCGAGTCACCTGAACGAAAATAATCCAATTACTAATCACGCTTTTCCAATATCGTATCTTTGCGTTTCCGGCACCTAGCGGCTCGAGCACTCCAAAATACGCTTACGCGTGACGGGGCCTGTGATAAACGAACAAGACGTTAATAGCGGTGCTTATGGACCCGTGGGAATCATGTTAAGTAATAAAAAAACATTACACGCTCGAACAAACCGAATTTATTTAATAAAACATTCACGCACGTTTCGAGCTACACTTCTTAAAGATAATATTCACCAGACGTTCCAAAAATGGCACGCGTCTTTACGGAGAAATAAAGATTTCTTGTTTCGCTCTTCTGCTGTCAAAACCAGGATTTGACGTTGATTGTTTTGAAGATTATCTAAAATATAGTTATAACAGAGTGAGAGATAGTCCGAGAAGTCTTTCTAAAATTAATTACCGCTAAATTAAAGCGTCTACAGGCTTCTTAAAATATAGTATTACTTAATGGGCTTTCTGAAAATATAATTATAAAAAAACGTATCACTTAGATCAAAATAACTCAATCGTCATGGTATTCATTTAATGGTAGTCGTATCGTAAATATAAAGTATTAAGTCATGAAGCGCGATGTAGTTTTCATTTATATTATTTATAATGAGTTGTGTAAATCCAAGTGTCCGGCTTTGAAAAACCATTTTTCGCTATTTAAAAAAAAAAAAAATCATTTATTTCGGACTCTGGTTCCATACTTTGTTAGTAACAATTTAATAACTTAAAACTAGGGTTAGGAACAAAATAACTTAATGGCTAATATCGGCGGGCAGGGGCACGCACCGGAGCATGTGCCTCGTCCCAATGCCGTATTATCGGGCAGTCCACCCGTTCAGCAAGCGTGCTCAGGATGCTGTTGGTACTACTCCGCACCCTACGCATGAGTGACGCTATTCTGCTGCGCGTTATAGCGTGGAATCCAGGCACGCCCGCTACCGCGAACATGCCTGATGCACTGCAATAGCGGGGCAGACCCATCAGCACCCTGAACGCATTGTTATATTGCACTCTTAATGCATTGACAGCCCGCTGCGTAAAACTGACCCATAGCGCACACGTGTAGAAGGATTGACAAAATGCCCTGAATAAAGTAATTTTGACACCCCCACCACTCCGCGCGAACCTACGAGCCAGCATATTACACCGGACTGCCAATGCTCGGCGCTCTCTCTCTATGTCGAGGTCGTCGCATAGCGTCTCCACTACCCAGTGCCCCAAGTACTTAAATTTAGTGACTTTTTTCAGTGGTGTGCCGTCAAGTACAACTGGCGGGACAATGTCATAGGTTTTATTGCCCGCCTTAAACACCAACAGCTCGCTTTTAGTCGCGTTGTACTTAAGGCCATGGGCAGCAGCATAGCTCTCGCATACCGCCAGTAACTTCCTCAACGCACTGATGCAAGGGCTCAGCAACACCATGTCGTCCGCGTAGCTGATGTTATTTATAACTTTTCCACCAACGGAACAACCCATTGGCGTATTACTAAGCTCCTCGATCAGTCGATTCATATACAGGTTGAAAAGCTTCGGAGATGTCAACCCACCCTGTCTCACTCCACAATTCAACCTGTATACATCCGACACACAACCAGCCCATCTCACAACATTGGTCTGGTGCCTATACCAATATTTAAATATTGATACCAGCTCCCTAGGCATGTCCGTTTCTTTGGATAGTTTTGACCACAAGATATCATACGACACTAAGTCGAAGGCCTTAGAAAGGTCCAAGAAACAGGCATACACAGGGGTTCGTTGTTTTGCATAATACTGGACAGTGTGCTTGAGACAGTAAATAGCTGACTCCGTCGACAACCCAGCTCGGAAACCGAACTGAGCGTCATTCAGCTTTATGTGAGCACTTAACTGTTGATCAAGCAGACCATCCAGCACTTTTGCAATTACAGTAGCCAGAGAGATGGGTCTATAATTGTTTTGATCCGATACATCACTGGTTTTATTCTTAATAATCGGAATCACAATTGTCTTCATTAAATCGTCGGGCAGATAAGAATGCCCGATGGATAATGCAAAGAACATTGCTAGTACCCTTGGCAGGTGAGAACCGGCGTGCTTGTGCTTACAATATCTTTAAGCAACCTTGTCGCGTCAATGTGATCAAAAGTTAGCGGAGGTAACTTATGAAGCTCCCGAGCAACAAAAGTGGGAACACATTCAGGGTCCACTTGCTTAAATAAACTAATTATGTCCTCAAGATCTCTTTGAGATTTTCCTTCACGCTTCCTGTTTACCTTGCGCAGCGTAGCCGGCACCGAGTCAAAAAGTAAGCTTTTAGCAGCTTCAATGTCCGCGGCGGTGAACGCTGTGCTACAGATCCGCACCAGGCTCTCCTCTCCCATCACCTGAATTTTATTCTGGATGAATGCCAGCACCTCACAAATCACTATATTGCAGGTTTTGCACATAAGCACGTTAGAAGTTTCAGAACTCATTTTTAACAGTATCGCCTCTCAGCGTCACAGTGAACCGTGCGCACGAAACGCCGCGCGACAGACGACTATTTAAGCACTCACGTTATAAATAAAGGCGTAGGCGTAGGCACAGGTGTACTGCGCCTACGCCTACGCCTTTATTTAATTTTTCCAATATACATTTTAGATTTAATCTGGCTAAAAAGTTCGTTTGAAGAATAATTAGGATTACTTTTGTATAGGAATGGGTTGAAAAATATGATCTTATTACAAGATCTAACTTTTCATTATTATCTGCCTACCCCTCTGGGAAAACAGGAGTGATTTAATTAATGTATGTATGTAATATCTAAACAGTACTGTAAACAGTGTTTTTATTAATGTTAAACTCAGGAACGTACTATTTTCCCGGTCTTTAATTAAACCTGTTTAGGCCTGTATTCACCCGCGTGACCCAGAAGGAGGGTAATGTTTTTCGCGCGTTTGTATGTATGTACCAATGTAGATCGGGTGTGTTCAATTGTGACTAGGGAATGCAATTACCGGCCAAATTTGAAAACCGGTAAATTACCGACCTCAGTCCGCCAAAACCGGTAAACCGGTAAATTACCGGTTTTTGTAGTTTTAAAAAAAGCCATTAAAATTATTGAAAATCCAATTATTAAAATAATTGGAAACTTTGATCTAAGAAAAAAAATCAATCAGTATTAAAATTAAACAAAACATTTTAATGATTAATAGTCATTTAGCAGGTAGCAAACTAAAACAATAGGCTTACATGTTTACCCTTACGTTGAAAGGGAAGGGATGGTAAAATAAAGAAACAGTAAACAAATAGTAATAAGGTACATCTTCGGCTGGCTCTGGAATACGTAGCGTTACTTGCTTGCTTCCTAATAGTATTAGTAACATAAGTTTACAAATGATTATCAGTTTTCAAATACATTTTTAAGGAGTGTCTGAAAGTATATTGCACTTAAAATCATATTATTTCGCGTTTATTTTTAGTTTTTCACGGTTCGGTAAATTACCGGTAATAGCTTTAAATTACCGGTATTTTACCGGCTCTAAAAAGGGCCGGTTTACCGGTAAACCGGTAAAACGGTTTACCGGTTTGCATTCCCTAATTGTGACCTGTAGCCTAAACGGCTCGATCGATTTTGAAGAGTGAGGTGTCGTTATATTCGTCTTGGTTGCTGGAGAGACAAAGGCAAAACATGAACGATAAAAAGAATAATGACATTAAAAAAAAAACATTATGTTGACGACAAAATCAAAAAATGCAGTCGGGGTTTTTAAACCTTGCTTTCCATTTGATATTTTCTGTTTCATCGCGCACTCTAGGTCTATCTAGACCTGTTATCGGACTGTCAACGTTTTGATAGCTCTTATTTACTTGACAGTAATGGCGACGGAGTTAGAATCAAGACGAAAAAACGTCAAAAGCAATATGGTTTAACGATGTAGAATAGAGGCCCTTTTCTTGCACTTAGGCACCTACTACAAATGAGGGCCAGCGGTCGACACCATTCCCTGGTAGTCCTCATTCAAGGGTAACGATGGCCTGGGGATTTAGAGGACTCATGCGCTCTCACAAAGGGCGTATCGTGCTGTCTAGCACTTAGTCTATGTGTTTAATAAAGATAACAGTGCCGAAAAGTAACTGACGTCGACGTTTGTTCAGTTAACTTAATATCACTTTAATATTGTTAACTTTATTTTTATCATTGCAATAAGTTCTGTACCCTTACCGTACTCGCTAGCGAGTCGAATGCTCTGTCCCTCGCACTCTATAAGAATACTGCGAGGTCTGCGAGGGACAGAGCTTCGACTCGCTAGCAAGTACTCTAATTGTAACTCTTGGTAAGGGAACTGTAAATTAATTAGTCCAAAAGTTTTTATTTTTGCACGCTAACAAACTCGTTAGGTATTAAATTATAAGATTGACGAGTCAGACGAGTCCAAACTTGACGGACCGTCTCGCTCGCTCATTTTGTCGTCAATGTTCTCATCGAAATAGCTTGTGTGCAAAATTTGTCAATCTGTTGACTAGAAGTAGGGTAATTACCAACTTCCTAGACAAGAAAAGATAAATATACATATATGTGCTTAAAAAATACTAATTGCTGAGTTTCATGCGATTGCGAAGCTTCATTTCAACAGTTTTTTTTTATGGCAATGAGAAGGCACCGGAGCACTCAGGCCACCTGATGGTAAGTGGGATCTGAGACCCATAGACATTTGATAGTTGTCTCCTCGAGAAGCGCTTGGTAGGTATAGATATATATATATATATATATATATATATATATATATATATATACTCAGATGTTTAAAAGTAGTGTCTATCTGGAGAATGAAGAATTCCATTTTTGTTCAATTGAACAAATAATTAGCCCTATAATGTGTCAAAGTATTTTTTTCAGTAAGTGAGTATGGGTTGTCGTAACCCTCTTTAAGCCATCGTGTTGCACGGCGGATCGCGTGTGGCGCAGTGATCTGCACCGGCTCAAGCTTGTCGTGCCTGCCGTGGCATAGGTAAAGTTGCTCACATTTCCGCTTGCAAAGACAGAGAACGTTTCGGGTGCTCGGACTTTTATTCATGCAAGTTCAGTGCTCCCTGGGTTGGCATGCATACAAAATGAAATTTGAAATGCATACAGACTAGGATCTTCATACATTAGAATACGAAATCTCCAGTACCACCTGCTTTCATTCCGTCTGAGCTTTTTGCATAAATGAAAAAAAACAGTTTTATTACTATTATTATTTAGACGTTTATTTAACTCTCAGTAGTTTTTTTCCTAGTATTTACAAATATAGTAAGGTAACAATTAATAAACACTATAAAACTAAAATACGGGTGCCGCCGTTAGCGGGGCAGGGTTTAAGCTACCCGTGGTTAGGGCTGCAGAGAGAGGAACCTCCTCACAATACGTGCCGTGTCGAGGAGTACCTACTGTTTTCTGTATCTGGCCCTTGATCCACCCAAATAGCGGGAGTCTCTTAAGGTCTAGTCAAGGTAGGTACTTGCTGAGCTTGTTCCAAGAGCTTGTTTGTTGTTGTTGTTGCTTGTTGTGTTGTTGTTGTTGTTTCAAGAGATTCTCGTCATGCGGGTTGGTGGCATCGACGAGCACTGCCCGGCGTTGAGATCGATCTGTCAACACGATGTCAGTCTTATTGGTGACATTATTACTTATTAATATGTATGTAATCCTTCCAGCGGGGTAGGCCTGAATGCCAAAATGCACCGGTCCGCGCTATGTACAAAACTCAAAATACCTTTTTGCCATAATCACTGATTTTCTAAAATTTCTTGTTTTTTAATATCTGAAATCCGTAATGTTTAATACAAAAGGTACATTCAGTTACAATAATGATGAATCAATATTGAAAGCCTACGTTTAATTGATTTGAAATGAGAGTTTCGACAGGAATTCCGCGCGGAGCTCCTATTACTGGGTGGTTTGGCTCTCCGGGCCTGCTCCAAAACTAACATAACCTAAATTTACATTGTTGAAATTTTCATAAGAGTAAGTATTCTGAAAAAGTGGGCATTTTAGGAAATATTATTTTAACGTTTTCTATGTAGCGTAATTTATTTTCAGATTTTCAAATAAAGTCATTCTGTCTGTACACCAATTTGACAGTTTAATTTCCGACATTCAAAAACAAGCACTTTTAGAAAATCAGTCATTTCGGGAAAAAGGTATTTTGAGTTTTGTACATAGTGCAGACCGGTGCATTTTGGCATTCAGACTAATGCGGAACAGAGCATTTTGGCATTCAGACCCACCCCGCAGTACAGTTGCATTACTTCTAAAATTATGAAAATCGCGACACACCACGCAAAAGCAGTGTTCTACTGAGACAATAACACCCATGCTTGTTATCAAATGTACGTGTACATTTCATATAATAATTTGAAATATAATATCTACCCGTGATGATGTGTCTCGAGGAGAGGTGTCGGCTCCGAGTGGACACGAGGGACCGGGTATAACAAGTATAACAGTCGATGATTGATTATATCATTGGACTCGAACAAATAAAACTATGTATCAATGCAATTACTTTATTATCTAAATATATTAAATATACTTAGATACGGATTATTGATAGCTCGATTAAATGAAGCGATGACTATGTACCATCTCGTACATATTGACACTTATATTACACAGTAATATCCGGCGCAATCTCTAACACGAACATTAATATGTAAACACTTTTATGATCTGTTCATTTATCCGTTCATACCGTATAAGTGTTTATATTAACATCGTGCAGCTTTTAATTTGTGTGTAGCATTTTCAGAAAAGTGTAAAGCAAAAGGTTAGACGCAGATTCAACTAATTGTCGTTCGTTACAATTAGGTAACTCTACGAGTATAGTATACAGTGCCAGAGAGGCGATCTCTAAACCGTAAATTAAAAAGACAATGGCCAGTCGTAAGGATTTTATGAGACATCTTTGTTGGCCGCTTTTATTGTCCATCTGCGCGAATTCGCGGCGGATCGCTTCGAACAATGCAGCTGCTCCTGACTGCGACTTTTACCCTCCGACACGACTCGGAAGTCTCTTTGTTTACCTGCCCCGGTAAAAGAGTGTTTTCTTAAGGTCTTGTCATTATTGTTTGGATACGATTTATTGTGCTAAGGTGTTATTTTGTTAAAACGGCGTTTTGTTGTATGGTCGGGGCACTAGTTGTATTATCTTGCTTGTCGCTTAGTATATCTCTCTCGTTTCTCAAAAGATAGAAAGAGAGATCCGAGCGACAAACAATTCGCCGGCAACTTGTGCTAGCCGTGCTGACGGAACAACTTAAACTTGCCGGTTGATAATTCGACCGTCGAGTTGTAAAGCGAATTGGCCAAGAGAATCGTGTGCCTTTTCTAAACGTATGACTTAGACGTTTAGTGCCTTATAGAATCAGGGACAATATCTCGGATCTAGTGCGCATATTGTGCAACCGCCTATACCAGTATGTAGTAGGTATGCAATGCAACGGCTTCTTCAGATACGGCTATAGAAATTCGCATTCAGATCGGGAGCGATCTGATAACCCCTAATATGATTTATTCGTATGGTGAGCCGTGGCAACTTCTGTCGTCAACTGCTCCCGTTACGTTCATACAGCCTTCCTATTTTTCGCAAGTTTAACTGCCACTTCGAGGTTGTCATCGTCGATTAAATTACACCCTGCAGGGTTCGCGTTACAGAAAATGGTTCAATTAGAACATATTATTAATGCAACAATAGTGTTAATTTCCTAATTTAATATAATTTAAAGTATGTAAGTACATAAACGAGCGTAATTCTGAAATCCACGGAGCAACCAGTCTTTTGTCCCTGAAACTTTTACTGAAAAACAAACAAATCTTTTGTGAAACCTGATCCTTAAAAGGGTTCTGCGAAATCAACTTTAACTTTGCGTCTGCTCTTTTAGCAAGTTTTTAAGTGTTCGAAACTATTAAGGCGAAACGAATACGTCTGATATTTATGTGTAGTATAATATTTCTCATTTATTTAACATCTTGAGGAATGCCAGTAAACATTAAAGCTATAATTTACTGTTTGAATTTATCCATATAGGGTAGAGGCACCAGTGGTCAGCCAGAGACCAATAGTCGTCCTTATATGAGTGCGAAGAGTGGTAAATACATCTTCCGTACTCTTCCCACTCATACAAAGTATAGGCAGAGGCCGACTACAGGTCTCTGGCTGACCAGTGGTGACTTTACCCGCCTAGTCGGTGATACTTCAATACCACATAACTAATAAAAATAAGGTGCTCAATACACCTTAGCAAGTAAGTCAGTAAGGTACATTTTGCAACTTATTAAATTTGGTAGTTACGCGGTATTGCTGTATCATCGACAATATGACTTGTCTTTTTCAAAAATTATAGCACAACTGCTTTAGCCCATCGTTTGCATTTGGTTGTGTAAGCATTTAAAAAATATATAGGTTAGATAAGCGACCGATGTCAATGTGAACCCAGCGTTTGTTCCAGGGCTCTTTTCTACTCGGTAAAAACGAATTGCTTTTGTAATGTTATCGTTATGTCATAACGTTTCACTGAGTTGAGCCTCTGCACTACTACATTTCCAATAAATTACATCCTTATCATATATTTGTGGTTAATTAACATGACTGGCAGCAAGTGCTTTCTTTTTTGTTTCAGCTTGCTTTTATCATATTATTGACATTTGTTTCCCAAATGCCGCTTTTAAATGTAGTTAAATGAATACGTAATCCGGAGTGTAGGCTTTTTTAGTAATGGTTTTGATGACCATGTCATGTCGTCGCTGTATTTGTTACCTTGTAGTGTTCGTTATACTTGTTTTGTTGTTGCCTACTAATTGTAAGTATTTATTAATAAAAAACATATTTTGCAGCCTATATGTATATAAATAATTATCAGGAAAAAAAGTACAAATGCTGCAATAGTGCGAAGAGTAGGTATCCTTCCATCGTAATAACTCAAGAAGAAAAATACATCAAAATCAAAATTATTTGCCACTGCAACGGGGTCTCATGTATGCATTGGATAATCTTACATTTTAGAGAACATCATGTAAATACATCAGATACTGTTTGTTACCTTATAATATGTTCTAATACGTACATACAATTATAGTAATTTAAACAAAAATGTCATTATTATTGGTCAAGGCTTGCTTGTTCTCAGGCCAGCTGTTACTGCCAACTCTCGCAAGCCCGTTCATTCGCTCACAAACCACGTGTGAAAAATAAATTACTTTATGTAGAGGCACTTTACGACTCGCCACTAACACCAGGTCCGACTTAACGCCCACACGCCGCTTTTTATGATCACTTTAGCAATGCTCCTTGCGGAATAAAACACATTCCATATATCTCAGTCCTGTGTTATGGGAGAATATCTAATTATGTAATGCCGTCCGAACATGACTTGGACGACTGGAAATAAAAGCGTGCGTTGTTTTAATCTAGTTAAACCAAGTAAAATACTATTGTGGAGAGCGGATGGATAAGGTAAACCATTGTGGCGCCAACTTCACTTTAGTTCGTTTTTGAAACGTACATCAAATTGACGGGTTAAATAAAATCATCCTTTCTTATTAATTTTAATAATACTCCGCCTTTTTTTGAAGTCGGTTAAAAAGAAAAGCCGTCATTTGTTAGCATCATATTTATTCTAGAAATATAACATAATCTGTCAAGCATTTACTACCGGCAAGGGTGTTTTTTCAGCGTTGTTTATACCGTTATTGCACCAAAGTGGTTTAGAAACTATAAATATTTGTGGTATTAGATTGTTTATACTAAATAACATATAAAAAACAACCTGCTTACTTTATACCGTAGAAGTTGTTAATAGTTTTTTCATTGGGAACTTCCAAAGTTTTCAAGATTAATAGTACCTATCCTGATCCTGACCTGTCTCTGGAATAAAATGTTCAATATGTAGTTTCATAAAAATCAGATAAGGCGTTACAATACAGACTAATTCATTTCATAAATTATTAGCTTTTGCCAAGGCCTTTATCCAAGTAGAGCTTGTTAACTGCCTTTCCCTTTGTCTGTCAACTGTCAATATTTTCGGGATAAAAAAGTACCTATTGTACTACTTCGGGGTCCAAGCTAAATCTAGATACATCTTCAAAGTGAGTTTAGCTATTTCGGTTGTCAAAAGTTATTTTTGTGGCTACTTTCTTCTTGCACGTGTTAATCTGTTCTTTGTTATGTATGTCACGAATAAATGATATTATTTCTTTCTTCTTTTTTTCTTTTCAAAAAGACCGAGTTACTTTTGTATTTCTAATATTACCTAGTTGTATCTTAACAAAAGATGGACGGTCATTATGTAAAAAAACCTTGAAAGGATGAAAAGGTATTCAGTTTTAAGTCCAGACTTTACGTTCATCAATCATGCTACGTTATTGGCATGATATCGCGACAATATAATTTCACAACGGTTTTACTATGACGTGACTTATTTCATCTTTAAACTTGGGACACGTATTTGAACAATTTGACAAGGATCATGGAAAGGGTGCTAACACTCACTGAATTCGAGATGGCGCAGACTCGTCGTCTCGGTGCTCGGCAAAACGCAGACATGCTTTATGATAGACCTCGAATTTATCACTCTAAATCTAGGTTTTCGCTTATAATCTGAGCCAGTAAATATTACGGTCCAACTAAACAAATAACTGGAATATGCTTACTACGACTTAGACGCACGAGTTTGCTCTTTAGTACTACAACTCAATTTGTTAGCTTTCAAACCGACTGCTAAGCGTTTCATAGTTTTATTTTGTTATGTTACTTTTTTTGTGTTGGGTAGTTTCAAGGACGGCCAGACTTTGCCAAAACTCCAGTACGCTGACCTCGTACATAAACGGAATACACGACTTCTTAAATTTTCATAACGCTGTTACGTTACTTTCAGAAACGATGGAATCGCGTGTCATTTGACTAAACAAATTCAATATTTTATGTTTACCTACCCCATAATTTCACTATTGATGTGAATCTGTAGACAAAATAATACTCAATGAAATAGAATATTGTATCGATGTAATCACGACTCTTGTCTCGCGTTCGTTTTGCTCGGAGTTTACTCTTGAATGTTTTGCTGTAGGTATACGATTATTGGTTTTCTTGTAATAAATTTATCATGGAAGAATTGATTTAGTCAATTTTTTCAAGTGTGTTTATCTCGGTTGCCGCAGTTCTACACATAATATTAATGAACATCAACATAGGTAAAGATAATAGGCACCATGACGTTGTTGGGGGACTTAGTTAACTTGTAGGTCGAGCCCGGGTCGGTCGCGAAGCTAACTTGAAGTACCTCCTTGGATGCCGGCGCTGTTATCTGTGGATGGTATTGGCTATTAATCCCTGCTAAAGCGTCCAAGAAGGGATTTCCTCGCCGGCTTGTTCATGTAAATGGTAAACTATGGGATAACGCTGCCTGTTCTAGGGTTAGTATATTTAAATTTCATCCATACCGGTGCCTGATTAGAATAGAGTAGGTATTGTGATTGAAGTAAGTAGTCCTAATAAACGTAAAGTTGACGTACCTATGTTCATTCACATGTGATTGCGATGGATATTGCACGATAACACATCTAGTTGAGGTAAATAAACACTATCCATTTAAAATCACGGAACGTTATAATAGTTGCGTGTAGATCATAGGTACACTGTTACTTTATTCATCATGACTTCCCCGCGGTGTTGCTTGCGGTAAGCTTAAAATGTTCGATCGTTTCTTATTAATTGAAAAGTTGGACTACATAACAGCGCATAAAATTATGATCACTAAAAAGATCCAAATAAAATAAATGTTTAGAAAAACTAAAACCCACCTTCAAAAACGCAAAAAAAACCTTCTTTTTGCATTTTTTAAGGCGGGTTTTGGATTTTATATATTTTTTTTGCCTATCTGAAAGGACATACAAACCAAAGAACGCCCCCATATGTCCCGGGTTGATATTATCAAAGAAGGGCAGTACCTGCACGTTTCTTCTCCGGGCCAGTAGTTTTCGTTTTAGTTCGAATCTGAAATGAAGGAAGAAGGGAAAATATAAAGAAAAAGCTGTACTAATGGGGTTTCCGTTTGACGAACCGGATAATGTAATTGGATTAAAGATATATCCGTTTATTTTTGAGGTGTCTTGGAGTCGGTCACACGTGCAGATTGTATATTGATATGTTACAAACAAGATATGACAGTACAAAATAATGATGGACATGTTTTAATATACACATGTAAATTTATGTACTTAATGGTTTAAATCGCTCGCTAAAACTATAAATCGGGACTTAATCGCGTACTAAAATAAACATTAACCTCAACGTCTTGACTGTGTTACTTGACAACAGCCTTAGTCACGAGAAGATTCAAGTGGGAGTCTCATCTTGGTCGTGCGATTTTTTTCGACCTACCCGCACTCAGTTTTGTTTTTCTTTGTTTGCCCACGACGGTACGGAGACGGTATATGCGTTTGGGATAAGAGGATGTTTGTGCAAACCAATGTTGTCATTTGTCTCCAAAACTACTACTCCGATTTTGATGCGGTTTTTCATAATATGATCACACACATCACTCACAATATCCGACGATTTATCCGAAGACACTTCCTCGTTTACGCTTATTTACTGATGACTGGTGCGTGAACTCATCGGTAAACAAGCGTAACAGGGAGGTGCAGAAGAAGAAGAAGAAGACGACATGTTATCGACTACGTGGAATCCAGTCTTCGTACTTAAGTGTAAGCGAGGAAGTGTGGTGCCAAATATATTCCGATTTCATCCAAAATAATACCCTATGACAAAATGCATAACATACAAACGAGTAAATATAGTTCCCGATTAAAACAGACTTTTTTAGTATTTTCCATTATTCTTCGGTTTGAGAACAAACCAAACAGTTACATATGAAATAATATAAAATGAAGATAACATATAAACAATAACCTTTTTTGTCAAAGACGTGGAGGATTCATTTGCTGTGGATTTCCTTCTTTTTCTTTTTTCGTAACAACATAAACTCACGCCTTCGTTCCCAGAGTGGGGTAGGCAGAGCTACAAAATTACCAACAACTCTAAATACTTTTGATAATTCTGTAACCACATCTTGCATAATTAGGCTAAGATATTTACCAGTGTATTAGTGACAGGTTGCAAGCCCATCGCCTACAACCCTTTATTCCCTTAGTCGCCTCTTACGAAATCCACGGGAAGATATGGAGTGTCACTATTCTAACCCGTCAACCACACGGTGTTCGTTATTCGTATCTAAATATAAAAAACCGTATCTAAAGATAAAATATCACTGAAGAACGGTAGTTCAGATATAAGACGGGATCGACGTTAAGCTAGCGCGACGGAAAAATATCAGATCGGTTTTGATTTGCTATCAAACCAGACGCGTCATAAAATTGACATTCAAGTCATAAGTTGCCCGAAGTGTGCTCGAATACCGAAAACATATTGAAGGAATCATTACTCGCCGTAGCCTGAATTTAAACGATACAAAATGAAGAGTCTTTGTGTTAAATCTTCATTGTTTCAATCCAGGGGCTCTTTCTACTTCGTACCTATTGCTTTTGACATGTTATCGTATTCTAAACGTTACGATAGTTCTTATTTACTTGTTGTTCGATTTGATGTACCTGTGTGGTTCCCGGGTTAGAATGGTGCCGCTCCATGTCTTTCCGTGGATGCTGTAAGAGGCGACTAAGGGAACAAACGCTTGTAGTACTGATAAGGATGATTTCCACCAAACGGCTCGCATCGCATCGGATCGGAAAGGATACGTACGGATACGGATGCCGCGGCAGCCGTACGGCTCTATTGAAATTATTATTGTCTATTTATGACGGAGCCGATCGCGCGTCGCGGCATACTTACGGCGACGTACGCGTGTCGCGGTCGTCGCGGAAGACGCCCGCGGTCGAGCTGTTGTGCGCAACTTGCTAATGTAGACTTAAAAACAGTAATAAAGAATAAAGAATAAAGAATTAAGTATGAATGAATGTAAGAATTTTATAAAATTCTTTCCGATCCGATCCGATGCGGGCCGTTTGGTGGAAATGTTACTGTTAGGCGACGGGCTTGTAACGTGTCACTAATACACTGGTAAACATCTTAGCCTAATTGCAATGTGCAAGATGTGGTTACAGAATTTTCAAAAAGTTTTTGGGGTTGTTGGTTATTCTGTAGCTCTGCCTACCTCACTCTGGAATGAACGCATGATTTTATAACTATCAATCATTATGTCAAAAGTGACATACACCAATAAGATAATTTTATTGGTCATAATCTCACTTTTGACATAATTATTGATGTCATAGTATGGATTTTTTTTAGTTCAATTTTATTTAATTTCTACTCTTTTGTGTCGCGTCGCGCTGTTAGTTTAATTATAATATTATTTGGTGTGATTGTTTGTCCAACAATAAAATACAAAAAATGGTGGAGTTTAAAAAAAAAGTGTTTATCAAATAAATGTCAGGGTTAAGTTTTACACAAATTGGCTTGGCAAACTAAGCTCTAGGCTTTTAATATTAATACAAGAAAATGATAAACATACTTAGATTACCTAAAGAGAAATTAATAGAAAACGCCTATAACTCACAATCAGGAATAAATTGCGCTCATCACTCAAATATATCATAAATATTTAATCACAAATATTGCTCCTAACCGTTCACGCCTAGTTGGTACCTAAACTAGGCTTACCGCGTCCTAATGTTAAAGCAAGCATACAATTTTATTAAATTATCTATTATCACTGACTTTATTGTTGAGAGGTTAGATTATCTAAAATGTATTTTAGTCCCCAATATTGTGACGGCAAAAGATACAGAAAGGTACGAGTAAATCAAATCTTCGAGGGTCGACTGATGTTAATGTCATTTGGAATTCATACCTAATTTTGCCATTGTTAGTTAGTTATATATAAATCCGACCAGTCTCGCTTTATTTTAAGTACCTATATGAACTCTTCTGTAACAGGCGACCTTTGGCAAAATGTACCTACTGTACCCCGTTTACAACAATTCACCAATCACCATACATTACATTCTTGCCCCTCACTGTACTTCGAAGACGAGATACATACGGCGAACGTTATCGTCCGCCGAGCGTGTATATCAATCTATACATTTGCATGTTTGTAAAACTAGTTTACGGTAACGTTAAGCATCTTCTCTAGGGCCCCATAATTATCAGATGTACTATCAGCCAAATGGAACCCTGGCCCACCATGGAACGGTGTCATAGTGACATTATAAAACAATTAGTTTGACACTTCATACGATTTAATTCATAACGTCACTGTGACACAGTTCTACGGTGGGTCAGGGTTCCACTGGGCTGATAAAATGTCTGCAATATCTGCATCCGTAGTAGGTACGTAGACACAAGGAACCTCGCTCGAACGGTACAAATTAGTTACCAACCCGCCTAAAACACACGCACCTTTGTCTTTACTTGACTTCATTATTCGTTTAATTTTGTTTCCAAGTATAACGTTTGTTGTTTAACTGAGCAAATTGTATTTTATGCTTCATTTAAATATGGTGTCGATGTCAACCCTTCATTTTGTTTAGAGGAAATTAAATAAATTGTGCCTCAAGTTCACGGAGATTTACATTCTTGTTTAAAATTGAAAATTAAATTTTGGTAAGTTGTTTAAGTTATCTTGTTAATTGGCAGTTATAATTATTTTGAAAGCCGGGGCTTTTGAATAAACTTTTGCAAGTTATTTTTTCCAGTACTTGTAGTAAAGAATTATACTCCACAGTTCCACACGTCTAAATGCTGCGTAATTACGTGGTGCTTATTGTTTATAAAAGTTATAGTTAGACATACAGAAATGAACTGCATAGCCATGTTATAATAACCCCCAGATACCTATGACTTACCATGATGATCACTTATCAAAAAGTTATTTACCAAATGTATTGTTATTTATTACACTTATCGTTAAGTAATTAACCAAGGTAGAAACATAACGTGTACAATTAATCTCTGAACAAAAGATCTTCTGCATTAAATTGAAATATGTTGATGTAATTCACTGTACATCAGTTTGAATCTTAATTTATTTTCTAAAGTAAATTACAACTAAGAATAAAATTAGAAAAACACTTTATTTGTAGGCAATTGGTTAGAAAAAACGCAAGCCTTTCTAAGTATGTAGCCACCACTGTACTTATACAGTATATGTTGGTGACCGCGTGTCTTTGTTCCGATTTGTTGTTGTTTAAACTTGACAACTAGTTTCGGACAAAGTAGTTTAAGTGTACGTTTTAATTTGAATTAATTTTGTAAATTCGATATCAAGAGCATTTTGCCAATCAAAAATCATATTGGAATATGTATTTGATTATAAGTAATCTTGATCCCTGCACCTTTTTGTAGTGGTAGTCGATCTGATATTTCGATGGAAGGCTGAGCTCCCGACTAGTGCCCCAATCCGCACGCTGTATTTCGGGCGCCGGCCGCCCTGCCGCGCTTACCTTTTGTTGCTGCCCTGCCTTCCGGAAAATTGTTTTGTATCGGTGTCCTTTTGCGTGGTGTGGCCTTTGCAGGTGGCTATTGTCTTTACTCTGCCATTTGGGAATTGTTACGAGTGTAGTTTCGTTCATGTTGACCGAATGCTTTGTGTTTTTGTTGGCGAAACCACTTCATTATTAACTGTGTTATGATTTCATTATTATAACTGGAACCCGGCCTCCTTAATACCTACTTCTGATGATTTTATTCAAACTTTATTACATATAAAAAAAAAAGACAAATGATAAACTTAGGCATTCTCTACCAGTCAACCAACAGGCCAAAAAGAAACAAGTTATACAGTGTGTTCCCGGCACGAGGGCTTTCCTTGATATAGAGTAACAATGGGCAACTCGTTAATGTACCTACATGTTTATTTTAATTAAATAAGAAAAATTAGTACGCACTTGTTTTCTAACAAAAAATTAATTGCAAGCAATGTACACTGTGCCATACTGTGCATTAAAGTTACTTAGTAAAGTCACGTGACCAAACTAAGGCTTGCTTAAAAGTGACCATAGTGCAGCAGCCCCATTTGACGTCTGACCAATATCAAGGATCGAAGACAATTAGTTCTGTCCTTTTCTCTCGATTTGGTTACAAATAGAGAAATAGTGTCACCGAGCCCTTCTATTCTTCGGTCAAGCGTGAGTGTGCATTACGTTTCACGGCTCCTGCGCTTTGACATGAGGACTATGGCTCGCATCATTCAATACTTTTCGGTATCCAACATTATTTTGTTTTAGGATTCATGAAGTGTCTTTAGAATTATCTTTGGGAATGTTTTGGATTTGTTATGATTTCTAATTTGTTAAAACAGTGAATGAGCGTTACCGGCAAATTCAAGGAGTATTTAGTAATACCTCTCTCTATATTTTTCCTCCGTACCAATGTATGCCTTGAACCAAATAAGAACGATAATGATAACGATACTTGCTCATAGCTCGAATACGTTGATGGTAGTTAAAATCTACGAAGTTAAATTGCAGCGTTACGTTAGTTTACTTCGACTTAATGATACCTGCAAATATTTACTTGTACAACATATTATCGTTAGTTAAAGCAGTACCCTCCTGCCGGTAACACACTGTATAATCTATCTCGAGTCGCCTACGATATTGCATATATATTCGTATTACTCGTATGAATGTTATTATGTTAAAACATGTCAGGATTTTTTGGGATTACTTTATAAACCCATTACAGTCATTGGCCACTGCTCGTGGAGCGAAAATGTATTCTTATCAGGAAATTCTCATTTTTTTAAGATTGATGAAATTTCTCGAACCCTCCTTTATATTGCATATAATTCGAGTAAATTAGAAACCTGTACAAAGGCATGGCTGCTGCCAAGTTCAGTTGGGGCCGTGTTTATGTTGGGATAAAGGCTAAGGAACGCGATCAAAAGAAGCGGGGTTTGTAAAGTGGTTTAAACCGGAACAACAGAGCAGCAAGTTTAGCCGCTAATATGAATCCTTTTGATCAAACATCGCTTTCTATCCATGACTATTTTGAAAAACTGAATATCGATCATAGCAAAGTTTTGAAAGCAATGAACCATAATAACAAATGTGACAGTGTTTCATGTTTTGGCTGATTGTTAATCAATAAAATGTACAGCATGTAGGTAAATAATTCATACCTACTCATATTTAATGGTCGATGGTGCGGTGATGGTGGCGGTTTCACGGTTGTCAAATCTATTGACTAACAGCTGAGTAAGACTTAACGATCTGTTACATTGGTTGGTGAACTCGGCCCTTATAATGATATTTTTACTATTCAAGAAAATGCTCTCTACAAAAATCTGTTGAAGTAAACCAAAAATCTGGTATTAAGTATTATTTTCAATACCTGTACCCTACTAATATTATAAATGCAAAAAAAATGTGTGTGTGTGTGTGTGTATGTTTGTAACTTCTTCACGCTGCAACGGCTGGAAGAATTTTGATGAAATTTGGAATGGAGATAGCCTGTACCCTGGATTAACAGATAGGCTACTTTACATCCCGGAAAATTGAAAAGTTCCCAAGGGAATAACGATAACCGAAATCTACGAGGACAAAGTCGCGGTCAGAAACTAGAAAAATATAATAATGAGAATTGATTCAGAAGGACCATTTCCTGAAAATGGGTTTCGATTCCCCGTTTATTGCAATATTGGATTCTTCGTAATGATCTCTCTCGCCGTTTATCCTCTAACAGGGTTACAGGCAAAAGAGGTAAACATGTGGAGCCCGACGGCCTACATTCAGGAAAAAGTTATCAAATTAATAACATTTGTTGTATCTGTCGTCAGCTCGCGAGGTAAGCAGGGTCTCGGTAGTAGGTATAGTTTTATATCTTAAGAAAATAGCACCAATTTGGGCAATCAGCCGAAATATGTCATCTAATTTGGTACAGTTATTCCTTGAGATGTTCTGATTAAAATACTAAAAAAAAAATCATTTATCTCTAACATCTTTTGGTATCCCTGCTATTACTTTTACAAAAAAAAACTGCTTTATATAATTATACCTCATATCTATAGTTTAGAAGATACAGGTTTTTAAATTTGATAAATTCACGTAAATTTTATTACGCAGTAATGTAGTTTACTGCCTTAACCTTAATTTTTTCCCGAATAAAGTACCTAGTACCTATTTGTAGCACATTTTTGTAATCTTGCGACTGCGCCGACTTTTAATTTAAAACGCCATCTTGGTCTTAAGCATTTTCTTTTCGGTAAGACGAGTCAAGTTGTTGAATTCAAAACGAGAAATGATTTAGTGGCTTAGAAAGAATGGACTTATTTCACAATAATTGATATATTACAATTATAGTGTAACTTAGAACCCACATTGCTACATCATTGAGAATAAGATATCACGTTTTGGAATCACAAATTTTAACTATTTTCAGCTAAGAGAGCTAGAGGTGTATTGTATACCAAGGTAGTATTTTATACGAGTATGGGTAAACATAGGCTAAGGCCGCTTACCATCAGGCGGGCCGTACGCTTGTTTGCCACCGTCGTGGTATATGTACATAAAAAAAGCTTAATAACTCCTTACACATACATACATACATACATAAAATCACGCCTGTTTCCCAGAGGGGTAGGCAGAGACGACTTCTTTCCACCTGCTACGATCCTGACAAATGTCTTTCGCTTCTTCCACATTCATACATCGAGTCATGCACGCACGTCGTCGTCATAACTCCTTAAATATGTAATTAACAAATTTAAAAGTTAAAACTAGAACCGGACTGGTATAAAGGGGGCTTTTATATGCCGATATAATTACTTTAAGTTCTGGGACACCCGGATCTATCTACACGTAATTAGATTCGGCTTGTTAGTATACTATAAATGCGTACATAGATATTCTATGATATAAACTATTAATGGAATGAGGAGCTAATTTTTTTAATATTTTATACTTTACTGTACTTATAATTACCACAATTAGATAGAGTTTGAGCACACAAAGGCGTAAACATTATAATAACAATGATATTTGAGTTATTCAAATTCAAAGAACAATTGGAGTGTAGGATACGCCTATGCGTTGTTAAAATCATTGTCTTTGTTACCTGCAAAGGCAAAATTGTTATTCAAAATGCTATGTAAATTAGAGGAACTGTTTAGTATTGGATAACAATTAGCAAAACAAGTCAGCCGGCCGGCGTGAGATTGCGGCGCCGCCGGCGCCGGCGTAGCCTCTGTGTTTTTGAGAGAGCGACACGTGATCCGAATATATTAAAGCTGTTTGAGAGAGAGAAACGTTCCGGCCTAGAAGAGTGCCGGTGCGGGTAGCCTCCGGCGATTTCTACTCTCCTCATAAGACTCCATAATGATACGAAGTAGCTTTCAGAACTTAGTAATCCACTTCCAATTACGAGCGGTGAGGATAATATATTGAACTCAACTTCTCCCTAATACATTTTTGCTGTTGCTTTTTTCGTGGTAATTCAATCGAGCTCGTTGTATGCGGTTAATTATTCTTACGTTATTGTGATTTCAACGTTTCTTACAAAACGTTATAAAAAGTGATAGCTGTCCAAAATTATTTTTTCAAGCGATTTAGTGTATGATGTGTTATTTTATTATTAGACTTGTCATTGTCCGTCCCTGTGCATTCTAAGTTAGATAATATACAATTATACTAGTTGGAATTGAAGGTGAAATTTGAATATTCATGCTTAGCATACATACCTACAGTTGTAGGGCATAATTGTTTTCCTTCGTATTTTCACGGAAACGTACGAACGTGTCATGTTATTTCAGTCGGTCACTGTACAAAAAGTACTGAGGTTGACTGAAGTAGCATGACACGTTCGTACTTTTCCGTGAAAATACGAAGGAAAACAATTATGCCCTACAACTGCACATTTTATTGTAATTATTTGTTAAAGTAGTAATACTCATGTAAACCTAATTGGTATACCTCCTGGGTGGACGAGTGGTTACCCGTTAGACTGCACAGGTTTTAGGGTCGGTATAAACCGCAACCACGAGTTAGGATATCGTTTGATAAAAACACGTATTTTTCACAAAGTTCCCTTTGCAATTACTTCATCATCAATGAAAGTGAAATATTTTTTATATTTGCCTTTTCAGTTGGAAGGAAGGGAAAAAGGGTATTTTTGTAATAACATGCGCCCGTTACCTCAACTAATTGTATGTTAATATTGTTTTTACAAAGAGGACCTTTTATTTTGTTTTTGTACAGGCCCACTCAGAATCTCTGGTCTGGAAATGAATGTTTATTAAGGCCATTGGCACCGTGTGTAATGGTGCAATACGGAAAAAACCAACCCGCTTAGGTAATTTACTTAGGAATAGTATGTGGATTGTCGACAAAAATAAACTAAGTTATCCCCGGGGTTAGCCCGATCTCTGCCTGTTTGTTGAGGGCGCGTGGTGTGTGCTTTAGAGTGTGCTTAGGCTGGCAATTGTGTGCGTATGCGACGTAATTGGTTCCATAATTTCGTTACGATTGCGTCCACAGTTATTGCAATTATTCTTTCTTGTCTACATGATATATATTTTCTACATTTTCAATAACTTTAAGCATTATGACGTGAAAGGAAGGCTTTTGAAGTGCCGACTGATCAAGTTTGTCGGTCAAATAGGATGAAAGGGGAAACCCTACCTTTTAATGAATTTCTGATGGGCGTTGGTTTCTGCCTTAAGAGTTGAGTTGATTTAATTGGAAAATTTGCGTATTCAAACTTTATAATTGAAAAATATGTTAGATTGGTAGGTTTATTGTTTGAGTTCGCACCGCCTGCCAATTTGTTTTGTTTAACTACTAACTTTTCTTCTTTGTAAGGTTGACTGGAAGAGATCGCTATTTAGCGATAAGACCGCCTAGTGACTCACTTTTTATTTATTTTCCTTGCTGGTATAGTATTTTTTGTGGTATTCAATAACGGATGTTTGTATTATATACCCGTGATAACAATCACTTATTTAATGAATGTTGAAAAACAAGTTAGGTAATCAGTGCGTGTTAAAGTCACTAAAAATAAGTTCTTACATTGTGCCTGAGTTTCGACTACTGACTTTACTTGTAGGTATGTCATGAATGTAGAATCTTTCATTTACATTTACCGCTGCATGTGTCCAGTAGAGTTTAAACAGAATCTGCTCTTTGACGCCATTATTCGCTTAAGCCAGGACTGAGAGCGGGGTCCCCTTTGAATATGCATAGTGACCATGTTTCTGTGAGCCCAGTTAAATGTTCCCCTTGATGCCTCAAGCTCAAACCGTTTTGTCGAACAAAGGCACCTTGGCAAAGCAACTGTATGCATACCTAGTGTTATAAATCAAATGAACAGCTATCCAAAGTTGACATTTGAATATAGTGACCGCAACACTAATTGCCGCACTCAGTCAGTCAGTTAATGACGACTTTTTAAACAAGTTTGAAAATGGAACGAGTTAACTATGTATAAAATGTCTCTAAGCACGGTTGTAAGGGGAGAAAAAAAACTGAGCATCTCATTCTCGAAAATTCTATAAATTTCCTTGGATATCTTCAATGTAACCTTTCTACTATTTCTGTTTATTCCGAACTGGCAGCCCCGCTTCGCCCCACTGCAAATTTCCGACATTCCCGGTGGATTTTCTTTTTCTTTCATCCAAACCTTGTCTTGACAATAACGAACACAGCAAAAAGAGAATTATCCAATTTGGTGCAGTAGTTCGGAAGTTATGCGCGTTCATACACTGAAGCGATACCTTTTTATTTATATATATACATTGCAGTACAATTTCTATAGATATGTGTTTTATCCTTTACTTTAATTAGGTACGGGGCCAGAAACTGATCATTCAAAGTCATCATCTTTGGGAAAATTCGGGTCTCCCGGGTACCTACATAGTTTACTAATATAAGTACCAAATTATTGAACACAAATATATATAGTATTGCATGTATCATCGTGGTTAATAAATGGTACTGATTGCATTGGATGTAAATGGAATATTAATCATAGTTAATTACTATTGTTTTATTACTTTACTTCTAAGTGTATTCTTTTACGCTTAAACAATGGCTCTCAAAGGAGTCCTCTCTTTGCGCTTCGGACTTTTCTGTATCGGGATACTGTCAAGATACTTAAATTTATAGCAACAGTAAAGGTCCCGGACGGACCAAGTTTATTATAGTTTGTATTTTTTATTCCACTACAAATCCACAGCACATATTACAGTGTTGCATGACAAGTTTTAGGTTTAACTAAACATTGGCAAATTATAAATTGTCGTTTTGCTAATAGGACTTATAACCAACGCTCTTTATTCAAAAGTATTTTACCCGACCCATTTCCTTTTCAGAATACTGGAACAACACGTCTTTGTGTACCACCAATAGTTTATAGTTATAGAAAACACCTTTATACTTAAAATATAGGTCGCGAAAAAATCATAAAAGGCATTGTTGAAATGAAAGCAGCTTTGTTGAACCTTAAAACTTTAAAAGCGTAGGCTAGCTTTTTAATAATTTCGGAATGTAATTTTGCTTAAACCTTCAAGTTTTGTATTAAATATGGCTGAAACAAAGCAATTGTACTAACACTACAAAAACTAATCTGCCGGCTTACTAAACTTTTTATTTGTCATGAACGCTAAGGCTCGTAAAAGATGGCTGACGGTTACTTTTATTTGCTTAATTACGTACTTTTACAAAGTTTTTGTTCGTATTTACCGTAGAGCAGTAGAGCCTCACAATCCCAGAGTAGCAATTACGGCTCTACGATTCGTAGTCTACGTATTGTGACCTACAGCGTCATCTGATATTGATATTATAATTTTTACAACAAAAAAAATGACCATTGTTACTTTACGAGTAAGTCACAATGACTGTTTTTTCCAGGTCCTACATGAAATCAAATCTGACAGTTATCATTTATCTGTTTTGTTATAGAAGAAAAGGGCCAAAATAAAATGTATTTATACTGTTATCAGAAGATGGAAAAATAAGCCTTTAGTCGAAATACTCACAAGTCTAACGAAAAGCAAATTAAAAATCTCTGCTGTTTGGATAATGTCGTCAAAGTAATGTTACTATCATGTATTTATCTTTTATTACGCCAATTTCACGTTTAAATAATGTTAATATAGCCTATGACACTCTAGTGGTTAAGACGAATCTAACCACGTATAATTTATTAAAATCGGTTAAGCCGTTTAGTAGTTACGAGCGGACATTGAGTAGTTTAATTGTGAGCGTTATCTTTTGAGCGAACTATTTCGACTAGGTTGTTAAACCAGTTCATTCGCCTAGTTGTAATGGGTAGGGTTGCAATACTGTCTTAATAACATTACTTCAAAAATGGAATTGCATGTGTTTTTTTCTACTGTCGTACTATAAACCGGTAATTTTGATAGCGTAAATGGTATAAAAATGCCGCCACCCATAGCATAACGACAGTTCTATAATGAGTGTTGCCATGGTATTAACTTTTTTTTAAACTATTACAGCATCATATTACCAGGTAACGTTCATCACGGATATCAGTAATGGCGTTCAGTGAACAATTGACATCGTATTGTCGGATTTTAAAATACCCAAATCATTATAGTAAATGATCTTAACAAGAAGGGGCATTACCCTCCTGTGTATCAGCCTTTATATGTATGATTGTTCCTTCAATATGGCATCTGGTTTCGGCCATGTTGAATTTTGATTACTGTCATATCGTTAGTGACACTCACAAGGTTAAGACAAAGCGATTGACATAAGATTCATCAAAATGCGCCACCTCTAGAAACTAACCGCGTAGCCCGCTTTTGATGATTCTTACGTCAATCGATTTGTATTAATCGTGTGAGTGTCACTAAAGATGGACGCTTACCCGTGGTCCCACTACTTCTTCCCACTGCTCTTTTCGACGCCTATCTTTCCTATTCCAGGCCTGTTTGCCCTTCGGGCATTTATAGATACCTAACGAACCTAACCTACCCAGTTTTGGTATCACAATTAAAATTGTATGCCAAAAGCTGGGTGCAACTTTTTCTGCGGTGGAACAAAGAAGTGGGTCCAAGGGTAATAGTGTCTAAAGATATGATAGTAATCAAAATCTTTAGCCACAGTCGGGTTTTTAGTGGTTGCTTTTTGTTATTATAATAAATAATGTTAGAATTGATAAAATAATTATTTAAATATGTATTAACTAAGCATAATTATAAGTATTAGATGATATAACGCGGAGCTTTATAATAGAGTAAATCATTAAGAAAAGATAAACAGAATACGACGGTTTGCATAGAACAGATCGCAGTGACTGAACGAATTAAATCATATATTTTATTTACTTCCATATTTTAACGGTAGGTATAAATATTCAATCACTTAGGTGCGGTTTAGCACTAAAACGTCGTAGTTCGTCAACACACCGACCAAAATATTTAAAATTGCTTTCTAGGTAGACTATAAGAAACTTTACTTCAACAATTAAAACGATATAGCTTGTACAATTAGTTATTTATTTTCTCCTTATTGCACTGAAATAAGTAAAAATGACAAGTGGCACAAGTAAGTTATAAATGCAACGGAATATAATTAGCTCTTAATAGTTATACCACGTGCCTTTAATTAGAATCCTCTGCAATGCTTTGCATTCTAACATCTGCACTCGTACTTAAGGAGGCTTCATTATGTGCCTCATGCACAATATTACATTAGAGATGCCGGGAAATTGGCTGTTGCGGGACGAGTAGAGTTAGCGTGGCCGAGACGCAGTCGAGATCGAGCTATATACGAGTCTCTCACCCGCTCTCCTCGGCTGAGGCTTGTAAAGTGTTTTTCTCTAACAATGCGAGACAATATCACACAATTGGTTCTTTTAATATTAAACACACTCCCAAAATTTCCTTGGAAAAAAAGAACAGAAACACGTACGATTTAGTATGACACTGAAATAAAGCATTAAATAAAATCACACGTTTAAATGTAATAAATTCAGTTTGAATAAACCATTGATTATTTTATAACGTACGTTTTACGCGTTTATGCTATTTCGGCAATTTATTTTCTTTATGAACGCAATTTTTATAAAATAAGTCAAACTATTCGATACACATTTAAATACGCCGTAAACGTTGTTTAAAAATGTTTAACTATTTAGTATTTGTCATTTAAAAAGTAAAATATACAAGGCAGAATTTTGATTGCACGAGTGTTTAGCTGTTTGGAGGTAGTAATCCTAGTCCAAACATGGTTTTAAAATTAAAACACCAGGTAGGTACGTAATGAAATTACATACATTCATTTTTTGTACATTTTCGGCAAAAAGTAGGTACATATAATGTTTTGAAATGTGCAGATTAAGGCCAAATGATAGGTACCCCATTTGGTATAGGTAATCACTAATCAAACCACTTTCATTATTCAACCCCACATTCTAGACCCCTTTTCAATTACCTATTTATAAAATTAATTTGTTTTTTTTTACTAAGAACAGGTGCGGGCAAGCTGTACAACAATGCCAAATAGCATTTGTAGTTGCTAAGAAAACCTGCTGTGGCATACAGACAGACAGACACCGAAGTGTCACCATATTGGTTCCTTTTTTAGGGTTCCGTAGTCAACTAGGGACCCTTATAGTTTCGCCATGTCCGTCCTCTCCTTCGTCCGCAGCCTAGATCAGAGACCCTTAGTACTAGAAAGATGAAATTGGGCATGAATATACATACGAGTATAAGTCACACCAACAAAGTGGTAAAAAAAAACGTGTTTTTTTTTTCGGTTAAGGGATCCGTTTATGAAATATTAAGCTTTAAAGCGCTTATTTTTGTTAGATTCAAGTGTCCCCCCCCCCACAGCCAAAACTACAAATACTAAAAATCAGAAAAATATCTTAAATCACATATTATAATGAATTTTATAGGAAAACTATGACGACTAAATAGACTTCTTTTTTGAGGTACAAATGGTTTAAATTATTATTTTTATTATTTATTATTTATTTATTTATTAAACCAACAACAAAACTTAAAAATAAATCAAAAGCCCTGCAAAACTGTTTTAGGACAGTTTGACTGCAGGAAGACTTGAAAAGAACAAGAACAGTACTATAATCTTAATATTATATGTTTATACCTACTGAAAACTTATTTGCGGTTAACTGACCTATGTCGATGTATGGGGATCACAGTTTTCCCAACGCATATGTAAGTTTGTCGCGGGGTCTAATTTGTTTGTAGTAACGGCCCCGGAACCCTACACTGAGCATGATCCGACATGCTATTGCATGGTAAAAACCGGGGTAAAAACCGGGGTAAAAACCGGGGTTTTTACCATTTTGGTACGGAACCCTAAAAACCAGTCGACAGCATGTCAGGCCATTCTCAGTATAGGAATGGTTGCGTCGCATTTAGTACAACACGAAAACATATCGCCATAAAGATGAAGTATTAGGTACCTAGGTGAAGTTATTTGGTGCTATCTTTTATGATGTTAAGGGGCCCATAATTTGGTCGTCTTAATCGGGCTGGATAAAGCATCCGTCACTCTCGCACTAACGCACCGGTCGGAAAGTGACAGATGTTTTGTCCACGTCTATCCACATAGTTAAACACAACCATGATAGGCCTGCAGGTTGTGTACACTGCTACCTAAATCGTGTTTTAATTTCTTTTACACTTGTGTTTTATTTCAAGATATTTCCCAGATTTGTAGTATTTATGTAGATTTAGCTTTTAGGGGTGGGGAACAGGGGACATATCACTCTAGCGAAAATGACACTTTGGTGTTTTATATTTCCTATAATAACAAAGAAGACCTCATTCGAAGTGGCCAAAACAACTTTTATCTTTGGCTTTACATGTGAAATCGGCCTATTGCCTGTGGAACACGATTTGTTGATTGAGGGATGCCTGATGTATGTACCTATACACAACAACGCAAAATGTATTTTACCGTGCCAATAAACTTAGATCCCTGGACTTAGAGTGATTACATGAAGTTAGGAATGTTAAACCATGTGGTTTAACCACATTTACATATACAAATTTTAAATCTCTAGCACTTCGACAATCCCCACGCAAAATATTTTGACGACTTCCTATAGGGAGGTACGGTGCGTCCCGCATATTAATCAATCTTAACTTATCACGTTCACTCAGTCCTGTGCCGCATATACTCGTATGAATCACGAGAGTAGGTACGTACGACAAACTAGCACCACGAAACTTTTGCGTATGTGGCACCATGAAAAAAAAGTATGTAAAACATTTTAAAGATCTTGTAATTGTATTCAAGGACGAGTTTGGGGTACACGGCCGAGTCGTAGACGAGACCGCAAGAACGAGGCCTTCAATCCGTGTTCCGGCCGAGGATTGTATAGTGCTTTTCTCAAGCAATGAAAGCAATGAGGAAATATTAAAAGTACATTACTGCAATCTTACGACGGCAATCTCAAAATTGCAACTTGGCCTAGGCCAAGAAGTACTCGTAATGTAGGGAGCCACACACAAGAAACTTCATGTCTTAATTTCGTGACACTAACGTATACATTTCCGAGCTCGCTTCTCGAGAAATTTATTATTTTATTAGTGCCCCGCATGCAGTGCATGGGACTCGCACTTATGGAGCTATTTTGTCGTGTTCTGTATGAATGTAAACATTTTATTGAACATACGGAAAACACCAAAACGGTATAAGGCAAACTTATCCCTTTGTACCTACATAGAGCACTGCGCTGGACTGTGAGCGTGTTAATTACCTGTACGCAAAGGGCCTATATTCTATTTAGTTGCTAAAAACAATATAGTATTTGACCTGTTACGGAATCGTTTCTCACTCGGCCGCCATTACTGTCAAGTAATTAAGAGCTATCAAATGGTAACAATACGATAACAGATCAAACACGATATGGTTTTTACCGTGTAGAATAGAGGCCCGGGCTGTATGAAATAAATAAATCAGATACCGAAATGTTATTGTCGATGACGACAAGTTAGTAGTGACCCTGCTTTCGAAGCTAGAGGTCTCGTGTTCAAATCCCGGTCAAGGCAGATATTTGTATGATTTGAGCTAGTATTTGCTCCTGAGTCTTGAATGTTTTCTACATATTTAAGTGTGTATTTCTCTATTATGAGTAAATTTGTTGTTGCCTAGTACCCATAACACAGTAGACTAGAGCTTAGTTTGGGACTAGGTCAATGTGTGTGGTCCCTTGATATTTATTTATATTCATTGTTGACATTATTTACTCGTTTAGAACACATTTGGTTGAAATTACCTGCTAAAGGCCACTTGGAAATAATTTCCCTTTTTTTGTAAAGTCATTAGAGAAATAAACACTTTCCACGAATTTCCGAGAATGCTCAAACTACACCAGATTCCACATGTTGGTTTATAAAAAGGTTTTTAGCAAATTGTTATAAATAACTTTTGACCGGAATGGCATAAGTAGTTTTCAACCAAGCCAAGTAGGAGTCGCATCAAAGGGTTTAAATGTTTCTATCCACAAAGGACACTATAGCCCCTACCTTCTTCAGTTTCGACTAAAAGCACGACCGAAACAAGTTAGCTAACTCAAGATTACGCAGTTGGGCAACTTAGTGTAATTAATTTAGTCAGCAAGTCGTTTAGAGTAACTTGACTGCCTTTGGTTGATTTCCTTTAAGGCTCTTCTAAAATGTTATCCATATTAAATAACGCTTTCAGATCGTTTGAACCTCGACACCAGCGTAATCGACCAGTTGATAATATTAAATAAAGTTGTGTAGGCGGCTTTCAACTTAATCCAAAAAGTTCATGTTTCTTTGGAGTTGCTGCCCTTTCTAGTAATAACTGTGACCCAATATTCTGCCTTTTTGTGTGATATTAAAGCGGTGATAAAGATTTATTTTTAAAACGCATAGAAGTTGAGTTCTAATTTTAATTTTTGAACTAGCGTTAAAAATGTATTCGTGAGAAACGAAGACGAAGTTACATAAGATAAAGTAAAAACAGCACTTCGCACACATTTTTCACAGTCTTGAATAAATCTTTAGTCATCTGTTGTCACTGATTTTAATTTTAAGACAAGACTTAAAATAAAAATCTATAACGACGGCGGCAGAAATTACTGCAGATCATGTTGAGATTGATGTCGAGAGTTCGAGTCTTTAATTACATTTTGAGTATTTCGACCATCGATTTTGACGGAGTTCTACACCAATAAATAAACAAAATGCTTTATTTCAATGGGTACACAATTACTGAACTCGTTATACCAAATTAGACTTAACTAAGTCTATAAGTACACACGCATAGTTGAACTAATACCTACCCCTAACAAACTGAGGCTCTCAAACTCGATAAATCCTTTATCGTCTCTAACAAAGTTTTTTTATTTCAGGTAAAATAATCGTTATGGATAGAAAATCCTTATAACTCATGTTTATTAAGAAACAGTTCGTCTGAATAGGTACAAGAATTACTAGATCCAATATTAGATATATCTATTATATTCGCAAAATATATATTTGAAGTGAGTATTAGGGAATGACATGCCATTTAAACGATGTCTACATGAAATAATATATTGTTTTACCACTCGATTTATTCTAGACCAATGTCAACTAGTGCTCTGCCCTAAACGATTGCAAATTTTACTTGCGCGTTGTTACTAAGAAATATTACAAAAAACTATAATTTAATGTAATATAAAATCTTACTCAATTGAGAAGATACTAAACCACTTTTTAAAATATTAAACCGACTGAGAATAGAGGGAGTTTGCTTCAGTTATACGCCTCATAGTAGCTGGGCAACATGAGCTCCCAAGTAACAAAGAGGGTCCACAGTTTTCTCGCCAATTAATCATTCTGTCACGCTGACTTTGTACAAAACGACAAACAATTCTCGGCGGGAAACCAGTTTAACTAAAAAAAAGCACATGTACGTTACATACTTTGTCAGCGTATATTTTTCAATTATGTTTGTGTACAAATGCGAAACGCCTAGCAGTGATAACAAATGTGAAATGCGTAGCAATGACAAAAAGTATCACAAATATGGAAATTAAAGCAACATGATTTATAGACGGTATTATTTATAACAGAGGTGTTGGCTAGCAGATGGAACAAAAGCAATAGCCATGTATCACCCAGCTTCAATATCGCGGCCGCCAGGCCTTGAATAATTGCCGTCGAGAATGACAATATAGGATAGAACGTCCGCACAACTCCGCAGCGAACCCCGGCGACTCCATTCGCATATAAAGTTGTCTTTGAAGTAATTGCGGTCTCGTTTGTCACATTACTCACATTACAGATGCTTTTACTGACAACTGTCTAAATATACGTACTGTGAACTGCATAGTTATTTATGTTCAAAATAATGCTTAAGTATACAATGATAAGCTAGTCTAAAAACTAAAGACGCTCGTATAGGTACTTACATGATTTATTGAGTTATGATCGGGCGACCATCTTTACACTTTAATAATATAAATAACATATGTTTTTAACAATAAGACAGACACGGTCAGATAGGACAAATATTCACAAGGTGTCGTGTTTGAGCTGTAATCGTAGTGTCACCGTTTTGATAGCTCTGATTTACTTGACAGTAATGGCGGCTGACGTCAAAAAATACCATAACAGGTCAAAGACGATATGTTTTTTACCGTCGGGAATAGAGGCTCTGTACTATGTAGCAGCACTGTGTTGGATTATAACTACATAAAACCGATAAAGTGCGAGTCAAGCCCATTAACTAAGAAAAAAGAAGAAGAAGAAGGAAGCTCTTGAACGTGTGTGAGAGCTACACGGAGTCCCATGGCCTCAAGAACAACGCCAATAAAAGTGAACTTTTTAAGGCTGGCATAAACTTACAAAATAGTTCCACCGGTTGAGCTGGGAGGCGTTCCTCTAAAGATCGTCTCACAGTTGAAGTACCTGGGGCAATGGGTCACCGAGTCGCAGAGGGACGACATGGATGTGGAGCGGGAGCGTAGGGCGTTGGCGGTTAGGAGCAATATGTTGATCCGCAGGTTTGCAAAATGTACGAAAAGTGTTAAGCTGTTTAAAGCATACGGTGACACCGTATGCTTTCTACACTTGCAGCCTGTGGTTCAAATATTCTAACAAGGCATACAGCACTTTGCGCGTTCAGAACAACAACGCGTTCAGGAAACTGTTGGGGCTGTCGCGCTATTGCAGTGCATCAGAGATGTTCGCGGAGGTGCGCACGGACGCCTTTCACGCAAGCACAAGCGAGTCTCCTCCCTGATGAGGCGCGTGCGCGGCAGCGGCAACGGCATCCTGGCCGCGGTAGCTGAAAGGTTGGATAGCCCGATCCTCGCCTTCTGGGCAGACAGGCTTTTAAGATTGTACTAACATAATATGGATTGCATTATCTGAAATAAATTATTATTATTCAGATGTTTATAAAATTTTCTATAAGTTCCAAAAAACATTATTGTCTTTACCAATCACGGGACTATGGGAGTCCCGGACCTTTGGAACGCGTACATGGAGCCGAAGCCAACACGCAGAGGCCCTTTAGACAAGTTTATTATTATTACTATTTTTTAAGGTTCCGTTCACATTTTTCTAACAAATACTGAGAACCAGAACCCATAAAAGATGACTTTGTTGTCCGTTTCTCTGAAATGTCTTTACCTACATTTAGAATAGTTGTGGTCATTATAGAGCGCACAAGGTCACATCAGTAAAATAAAAACCGTTTCATGTCCTGTATCATTAAAAAATGACATAGATATGTGTGCACATTTGCTGCCACGCCTAGGAACCATACAAATCAAAATGGATGGTGTTACGCGCGCCTCGGTTGTAGCGTCATTTTTTAATAACTGTTGTTTCTTGAACAACCACAACATTTACTAAAAAAAAATACTATCAGAATAGAGAAACTATATGTGTACTTCCCTTTTAAGTTAAAAATGGAAAGTTTTCGAAGATTAGACTAGAAACATTACAAAAAAAAAACGTTTAAGTAAATGTTTTCGTTTCTTATCGTATTTCAGTTTTAATGAAAAATTATAAAGTTAAACATATCCAAAGAACAGACACAAGCATTATGGTCAATGAGGTCTAGATCGCCGCTACCGATTATAGCATAATATAAACGTGAAAACTCTAAACGTGAAACGCAAAAGAAAACACTGTGGCTTTTAGGCACGGAACTATAAAACCGGGAGAAATTATTTACTCTAGGAGACGGTCTCACATTATCCGAGTTTATAGTTATGTAAAGTTTAAATGTCAGCATTCAATATATACTTCTGTCCTTTTCAGATCACTACGCATGGACAAGTCGTTGGAGTAACAAAATTAGCCACCATGTCAACCGAAGGCGGTGCAGGTGGAAACGGAGAGGATGTATCAGTGGCGTACTGCGATCCCTGGGGGCTGGACTTCCGGTCCGGGTTCGCGCAGATCCACGGGTACATCGCGCTGGTGATTTGCCTGCTCGGCTCCGTCGCCAACTCTGTCAACATCGCCGTGCTCAGTCGCAAGGAAATGAGCTCCTCCACGAACTCCATCCTCACCGGCCTCGCCGTCGCCGACCTCCTTGTCATGATCGAGTACATTCCGTTCGCCTGCCTCATATACGTCAAAATTGGCTCCGAACAAAGCAGGAACTCCTACGCTGCCGCAGTATTCGTGTACTTCCACTCCATCTTCAGTCAGACTTTCCACACCATCTCCATCTGGCTGACTATCACACTCGCGATTTGGAGATACATCGCGATCAAGTTTCCACAGATGAATAGAACGTTCTGTAGTAAACGCAACACTAACATAGCTATTACTTTAGCGTATGCAGTCTGTCCAGTATTGTGTCTTCCTATTTATTTTGCTATGAATATTGAGGAAGTCGTGTCTTCTAAGGCGGGGAGTGTTAACGTCACGTCGAATATCACCAGTGACGTGAACGTGACATCGAGCGTGGCTTCGAAGTATGCCATAACTATGACAAGTAATGGCGACTTATTGACTGCGATATTTTGGATCTACAGTGTATTTATTAAACTTATACCTTGTGTAGTATTATCAATTTTAAGTGTTTGTTTAATTGTGAAAATGAAATCAAGTGACAGAAGAAGGCAAAAACTGTTGAAAAAGTCAGCTATCACATCCAATGAGGTGAGTCACCGTTAGAGTCGTAGAAATGTTTTTAAATAGCAATTACAAAAGTTAAATTGTGTTTCTGATTGAAATGAATGAGTATTATGCAGATTTGTTTGTAGTTTATCTCAGGCCGAGCAGACAGCATGAAATATTTATATTTCATTCATTTCTACATTTTAATTGTATTATTTTCGTAGTTTAATTTTATTTTACTACAATTTCATTAAAATAAATATATAATACAAATACTCAGTATTGCAAATGCACCATAAAAGAGCACGGAACAGTACATATTAAATAACCGGCCGTCTCACCGCGAAATAATTAATTAATCAATTAAATATATATATATGTATATATACTGTACTGTTCCGTACTGGTAGAGAATGCCATTAGGTATTAAGTCAGCCATTTGTATATATATATATATATATATACAAATGGCTGACTTAATACCTAATGGCATTCTCTACCAGTCAACGAAATAGTCATATAGAAACCAAATGAAAATAACAATGTAAACAACTACAGAAATCGCTATTAGATTACAGCTTTTAAAAATGTTACTTTTCCATTCGGGGGCGTAACAAAGACATATTTGCTGTGATTTATTTTTGGTTGTTAAGATGATTTATCATTTTGAATCGGACAGCAGAGGCGTCCCAAAATTTATGTTCTCCGGAGTCGCGAGTCCGATTCGCACCCAATTAAAGTACCAGGTACGTTTTATCAATTATTGGTTTATATGCAGTTGCAGTTAAAAACGTAAGCGCAGACCAAACCTTCAATTATCAAAACAACTAACACCTAGTTAACTTTTTTAACTTAGATTAGACATCAGTTTATATAGCCATCATGATACCTAGCATTTTTGCAGTAGTCGAAATGCAGCCTAAATTGAATCAGTTTTATGGACGAAGAAATGAAAAACCATAGTACAGTATTGTAGAGGCCCGGAAAATAGGGGATTTCTGACGAGGTGGTTAATATGATGATAAATACGAGTCACGCAAAATACGTTTTTACCGAGGTATATATAATACTTTTATTTGAAAATTATACAAATATTAAAAATAATTGAGAACCTCCTCTTGCTTTTAGAGTCGGTTAAAAAGCGATTGTCATAATTTCACGCACAATCAATCGCCGCCGGCCGCCGCCTGCCGCCAGCCGTCGCCGCGACTGCCTTTTATTAAGCTGGCGGTATGGAATTTCTTACTTTTCAGGCTGTAAAATGCGCAATGAAAACCCGTCTATAGGCGGACTATTAAGTGATACATTTGGTCTCTAAGGAATAAAGTACTTTTGAATTTTCCTGGTGTTCCGGAAACAGCCAGTACATTATGGTAGTGTCGGGCGTATCTACCCCTCCAGCGCCCTCTCCAACAGTATAAGCAACAGGTAATTGACTGTTCGTGGCACACCACCGGCGCGGTCTCGGTTTTAAAATAGTTGTCTATGTACCAATTGTCGACATCGGAATCATACTAGTTACCACATCGTCGACTTTAAAATTTTGAAAAACGGCTTTGAATAATTTAATTCTGATATCTGTGGCAGGGTGAGAAGGCGCGGCTGAACGAAGATGGCGGCAAGCGCAGCGGGGGGCGCACGGACCGCACCACGCGCATGCTGCTGGCGCTGCTGGGGCTGTTCCTGGCCACGGAGCTGCCGCAGGCGCTGTTCGGCCTGCTCACTGCGCTTGCGCCACAGCTCTTCCAGCTTTGCTACTATACATTTGGTAACTATACATTACTATTCTTTTGTTGTAGATAAAATTATCGAAATGGATATAGGTGCAGTAAAGTAGGGGTAACTATTATTTTAGTATTGTTTTAAACGTCATTTCGTCTTCTCCTTTACCGAGATAGTTGAATATTTTGAGACAGTATATTGATAGCTGTTGATATTGTTATGTACGTTGGGGTATGTAGGTAACTATTAGAAATGCACCAATACACCGATAATTAAGAGCTAGAATTTATTAATGCACTCACTTAACCGTTACAATTTTTTATCAAAATCAAAATCAAAAAAACAAAATCGTTTATTGGGGCGAAACACAAAACATTAATAATAAAATGAGACGGTTAAGAAAATAATATAGAACAAAAACTTAAAACAACAATAGTGTCAGACATGTAAATGCCGTGACGCTGATTTTCAGGGCAACCATGACGAGGAGGAGGAGGAGGAGAAAGCGCTGCTGGTCGTTTCATATATATGTATATGAGAGCGTAGGTATAGGTAAATTAACTGAATTATGGGAACTGTAAACAAAATGGACAAATAAATAAATAAATAAATACATAAATAGATTAAAAGGATACATATGATAAACATACAGAAAGAGGTGCTTCAATAGATAAAATAAAACAAAGTGAATGTGACAGTGCAATTCTGACACATAATATAGGTATTATCATAATTGTGGGCCAATCAAATACTCTTTGAGGTTGTTCTAGAAAGAGGTCAGAGATTATCGCACAATAACCTTCGAATACTTACGTAGATGACCGATCGGTTCGCTCTTGTTCGCACTGTTCGCAGTCCAAGTAAAGAATGACTCGCCGGCGCAAACCTTCCGCCTTTTATAGTCCCAGTGTCCAACCATTCCAGAATTTCGTCCGGAATGATCAATGTACTTTGAGCCGCCGAGGACGACCGAAACTATTCGTTGCTAAAATGTTCTACGCATTGCAACCTTTTCCTTGACCTTGACATTGACATTGACCTTGACCTTGTCCGACAACCGCGAGGTCCATGACTCACGTGTCTGGAATGTTCCGCGTATTGCTTTCTCATTTATAATCGTGTCATCTCTCCCACACGCTTCTTGAAGGTTCTCAGTATCACTGTCTCTTTCTAATCACGTTCTCTCACTCTTAGCGGAAAATTACCATTATATTGAAATGTCTTTCAAAGGCTCATAAGAGCACCTGGAAATTGCTTTTCTGGTTATGGCGTTATCTAATAGAGGATGGCCTGAAACGGACTGAAAACAACGGCAAATAGATCGACATTTTGATATTCTAGTATGTGGTACCTCTGAAACGGACTGAACGATGTTTCAGTCTACTGAAAACGCTTATAAAGCACCACGATTAAAACTCCTATCACGATTTAAAATTAGACCTTAATCCACCGGCGTAACAATACTTTATTTGACCTTTAAACGCATGTGAATTTATGAAAATCAGCAGGAAAAATATGAAAAAGAAACTTAGTTAATTCAGTGTCTTATCAACGAAAAGCCGAAGTGATATCTTTATCACTAGCAATATTAATAAATAACAAAATTGCAATTTCTAACGCAGACTAATAAATAAGGTTTTATCTGTCACACTCCGAGGTAGGGCAGGTGTGAGAAAAACTTTACAATGAGAGTGACATATTCATTACAATGGGGCAAAACAAATGTGGGTTAATTTACAATTTAAAAAATGTGCATTTAGCGTCGGTATTTTAGTGGTTTATAAGTTTGTAATTGCTTGTTAGCGTACTAATTCGTTCTGCTAACTTAGGTACGTCAGCTAAGCTTTACACTAAGTGACTTCTTTCTCGTTTCTGACGGTACACAAATACAATTTAAGAAAACTTGCAAACGATGTTGCAGGTAGCCCTTCACTTCTAATGCCTTCTCTACACGTCTGCAGATACGAAGGCGGATGTTATCTGCGAATGCATCCTTGGACGTGTAGAGGGGGTAATTTATCACCTATCCGATTCTTGTCGGTTTTGGTGGCACGGATCAAAGGGTTTAAGCGCGAATGCAAGGCGTCTGCCACACGTCTGCCGATGTGTGGACGGATCGCGAATATATCTTCGGATACGTTTGCTAATCTACCGGTTGATGCGTCTGCAGATGTGTGATGTGTGCGTCTCATTGGCTTAAGCTTATCTGTGCTAAACGTGACCGTAGGAATGGCTTATTCTTAGGCCAACTGGTAGAGGTACTTCGAATAAGAAAATATAGCCAGCCTAATATATCTCTAGGAGTAGTAATATAGTCATTTTGAAAATATTTCTACTTACTTAGATTAAGATAATTTAATAAGGTTATGGAGTTTTAGTAGTATACTTGGGTAGGTACCTAATGCATCCTTTTACGTTAACGAATCATAAGATATAAATACTCTTTATTGTGTACCCGGACCTGCGGATTACGCTTATAGTATATCCATAAACGACACGATAAGCGTTCGGAGGATGACGATTGTACAAAATATGACATGTTTAACAAACATACCACAGACCACAATTTGTGAAATGGCACCCGACGCATCGCAGTGATTCTCGTCGCGTTGTATAATACGCGGGAACAAATGAGTTGACATTATATGCCATTATTATGATGAATTCTATGCGACTGGGGTAGGCGCTATAAAGGTAAAAATATATGTACGTTGCAGGTAGGTCCGTCACAAGCGTCCTGAAGTAAACAATAGTTCTTTTTTTTCCCTTATATGTACCGTCTTAGTCGTCAGGATTGGCAACGCATTTGAGGTCTTAGGATTGACTGCAATCCTAAGACCTCAAATGCGTTGCCAACCCTGACGACTTTGAAATCCCAAGACTACATTCTCAAGACTGCTTGAGAATGTAGTCTTGGGATTTCAAATGTCTATGGGTCTCAGATCACACTTATCATCGCGTGCCTTCTCATTGTCATTAAAAAAAAAACCGTCGTACCGGTACTTTTGGAGGAAAAACACATCGCTCTGCTGCGGTTCCTTCCCGATAAGTAGGTTACGAGCTGTAAGTAAAGTAGTGATTGCGTCAAGTCTCCGAGGAGAACGCGGCGCGAACGCTTCAAACACGATTTTTGTACGTTTTAACTGTGATTTCTATCACGATTTATGCGTTTTGTAACCATCGAGCTCTACGACGACCCGGACCAAGCGAACCCATTAATACAAGCAATGGCGACATCTATAAGGACTCTGGTTTACTAGATCGCACGGGCTCTTCGACGGCTTCGATTTTTTCGAGTTTTAAATACCTACCGTTCTCTCACTGGGCTTCATTCAGAAATGTTTACCCTCGTATTAACCAAAGCACAATAGCTAAAATATGCTTAAAATATGCTTAAAATATGCTTTGGCCTTACCTTTCAGTACGATATTTGAATTTAACAGATAGTGGCAAAGTTACTGTAAATAAAATAGGTTTGTGTGGTGTTTAGGAATAAGGAGGTAAATATTTACATTTTAAGATTAGCTATTTAGAGAGCATTCAGAATCTTCTCAACATTATTTAGGGAGTTTTAATGGCAAAAGTTGTTGCCTACAAAATATGACTAGAGTTCGGAACACATCCGTATCATTTCAACTTTTAAGGCGCAAATCCCATTATACCTAGGTAAGTAACATACAATATAGTATAATAGTATTTCGGCTACACAAACAAAGATACTTTTAGGATTTATATCATTCACTATTTAGCAAGAATTAAACGGTAGGTATAAGCCGAATTAGTACGCAGTAACTAGATAAATAAGGTTTGCCATTGTTTACAAACAATGTTCAGTGCTTTTTGAATAAACAGCACAAACAAATGCATCGTCAATAATGATTTTGCGGAGTAAATTTGCTCTAGATATTATGAGTTCATTTATTTTATTCTTAATTACGTGTTTGACAAATGACTGCGAATGTTTCAAACAGGACCGAAACAGGTGGACGAACATGGGACCAAAAGTGGAATTTACGGCCCGTTTTTTATACAACAGCTTAACTAGCCTATTATGTATGATATACTGTTATAAATCTAAGTAGAATTTCGTGACCGCGACCGTTGCATCACGATCGAAACTCGCGTGGATAGGCTACAAACGTAACTTTATTTAAAAGATTTTTTAGGTTTTCCTGTAATCTACAAGCAATGAACTACATTTGTTTTTTTTTTCAAATTTTATTTAGATTTAGTCGTTTCGGAGATCAATGAATGGAAAAAATAAAATGAAAACCGAAACAAATTACATTTTACATTTACGATTACATTTTATATCTAGCCGCATAAACGCTCAACTTTAATAACTTACAATCAAGGTCTAACGAGGCTGTCTAACTTTGCTTGTATGAACTACTTCAGTCCAAACCCAAATTACTTCGTCTTAGGTAAACGTTTAGGTTTAAGGTGAGCTTAGTAACATGATTTTCGAAAAGGGTTTAGGTAAATCGTATATCCTTCTAAAAGGTATTTTAATGGGTTTCTGCCCTATACTAAACCTAGATCGTCTTTGGGAGTAGGTGTCTCAGATTTATTAAGATTACTTCATGTTTAAAATAAACTTTTTGGTGTTTTCTCACTTTCAGCTGTTCGTTTCAAATGTAATTTAGTAATAATTAAATATTCCAAAAATAAAGTCTCTATTCTATATTCCACTTTATTTTAAACCCATATTTTCTTCTATATCGCAAGCTTATTGTTAACAGTAATATAACATCTACAACATCACTACGGCGTGAATTAAAACGGTTGATCGGTTGGTACGTTCTCTTGTATATTATAATATAAAATTGTTTTTCCTGCCTTGTATAATCTTTATTTGTTGATATACCAACCAACAGCCCAAGCCACTGGACTTAGAGACTTGAAATTTTGCACATGGATAGCGTATACAGTGTAGGCGTATGAATTTCCAAAAATCTCTTTTTAGTGCACAACTAGAATATCCAAAGAATATTCCCTCCCAATTTCAAGACCCTAGGTCCAGCGGTTTCGGCTGTGCATTGATGGATCGAGCCAGTCAGTTTCTTTTTTTGTATTTAATATCTATACCTATGTAGATTATTGATAGTAGTTGGTAAATTTACTATAATTCAGCCCGAAATCTGAAACGTCTCGAAGTAACGGATCCTTTACCTAAATGAGCACGTAGTCGTGGCGCGGAACCATAACTTATTTTATGGTTTGACTGCGAACGAGTCACGCGGCGGTTTGCAATGAGTAAACTTTGCGAAATTCGATGCTATCATTATAAATGTTAATTACCAAAAAGACAATTAAAAGTTTATATTAATGGCGCTTGTTGTTTCAAAAAATAAACATGTTCGCGCCTCTACGTTAGTAATAACATAATTTTTGAAAAGTCCTTTTTTATAGCCGTGCCGTTTTTTAGGCCACGAGCTTCAATCAACAATCGAAGGCAACGAGGGTCATACTAATAAAAAATAATGAATGGGTCTCACGTGCTGCTAAATGCATCCATTGACCATAAGGAGTCTTAACTATTAAATGTTTTAACTGGTCGTATCCTGGCGCCAGTTCTTGGCCCAGCACGAAACACGCCTATGCTGCTACCACTGCTCGGCAACCAATCGGCAGGCAGCCAGCACAACTTCTTTCTGAGAGGAACAGTGCAGAGGTGCAGTGAGCACGTTCGCAGGTTATTGCCGACGGGTCTGTGTCATACAGTGACGGAGAAAGCCAGATGGGAAAGAGGAAATCCACCCCAAAGCACCAGTGCGGCACCGGACGGACCGGTGCTTGTGATCTTGCTGTGTCCTTCTACAATGTGTTTCTATAGCATTGTACTATAAATAAGAAGGAGATTGTACATAATGCGCGAGTTAAGAACGGATTTAGCTTTAGGGTTGACTCGTGGAGCTCCGCTAGTAGATATATTGAAATAAATAATTCTTGCCAAATATGTAATATGATACAGTTGCTGCCGGCTAACTGACACCGATAAAGCGTTTATAAATAAGCGTTTGTCCTTTTAAGGTTTATTCATATACTTATTTATTTTCCGTAAGTTAGGTTTTTTATAATGCATATTCAATGATAAAAAGTTAAATAACAATACTAGTACAAAAATACGGGTGCCGCCTGCACGGAGAGGAACCTTCTCACAATACGTACCATGTCGAGGCGTACTGCCTTTTGTATCTTGATCCTTGAATTTGTTGGTCGAGACTCTTCGCTATGAGACCTTTCGCCGACACAACTTGCAGGACAATGATCGTCAAGTCAACATCCCACATGGCTGTAGCCTCATGAGCCAAGTCAAGGTACTTGCTGAGCTGGTTTTAAGGTTTATTATTATTATATATTCTATTTAGCCTGTAAAGTAAAAACTCAAAAATGTAATTGTGAAAAATTCACTAAGTTTTTATGTGCTACATATGAAAGTTTATACATAATTAATAATGATTAAGCTTAAGTCGGTCGGTAGTGTTCCGCGATCTAAATATATCTTAATAAGCATAATCTCTATGACTTTGTCCTTTCGATGCATTAAACTTGATAAAATTTCCTTTAAATTACTACACATGAAAACATGATTAGAAACAAAAATGTCGTTACTTTTATTTTCCAAACATGACATCTTTTTTTGCATGGTTTTGGTTAATCATTGATCTTTTTAACAAAGTTTCTTTTTGAGGCTGCAATTTAGCACCTTAAATCTTCCCTTTTGATTTGAGTGTGGGCGTACCCGCTTAAGTACATGTGGCTTTTTAATAAAAAGTATTTGTTATCTGATCGCAGTTCACTTTTTGGATTTGTGGATGTGTAAGGGTGGGTGTAGGATAAAAAAAAACAGTAACGCGGGGCAATGACAATACACAAGATCCACTTGCGCAAAGCCAGGGGCTCGTACCATAGAATGGTCGCAGGAAACATCTAGACAAGCTTTTATATTAAGAGCCAAGAAGACATTTTGTATTTTGTGACGCGAAAATGGGACCAAAGTGCCGGAGGCGATAGTTGATCCTAAGTGAAGGCAAGCTACACACCTATTTGACGATGCAAATTGCTTTCAGCTTGTCACTCACATTGAACATGCATAAGATAACATAATCTTCATTTGACTTTCTTCTAACGTAAATGTTTATTTTTAATTAAATAACAGATGTAGCAAGTTTACGGGTTCATTTTAATACTATTCTATAACGTGAATGTCTTGATACTTAAAGGTGGTTGTCCCGGGACATTTAAACGTTATTTTGTTAAAGTAAATCATGTTCTTCTTCTTCTTCGTTTTCACTCTTGGCAGAGTGGTCGTGGTCATCATATCAGGCGCTGGTGGCAAGCTTCACAACTCGCCGCCACCCCTCTCTGACAGCTGCCTTCCTCGTGCATTGGTTTAACGAGCTATCTACAGCAGCTTTAATTTGGTCTGTCCATCTCATAGGGGATCTACCTCTAAGCCGGGTGCCTTCAACTTTTCCTTGGACCACAAGTCGTTCAATAGAATCCTCCCCCCTACGGCATACGTGGCCAAAAAATGTGAGGATGCGAGACTTAACTATAGATGATAGACGCTGCTTGATGCCGAGTTCTTGGAGTATCGACTCGTTGGTACGGAATTCAGTCCATGAGACCCCCAGCATTCTCCTCCAGCACCACATTTCTAGAGCATCTATCTTCTTCCTCTCAACTTCCCGCAGGGTCCATCATGTTAGGACTTTATTTATTTAGTTACTAGATTAGTTTTACTTAAGAAACTAGCTAAACTCATACGAGTTAGGTAAATGACGGCTTGATTTCAGCACCACATATAATTATAAATAATCAGTTATGTTAATGAAGATTTATCAGCTTTGCTGAAACGTCATAACCGCCTACAAAACTGCACTGCGGTTTGCGTTTTTGCGTTTTTGACGCTTAGCATCAAAATATACTGTCCTTGGTGGTAATAAATAGAATCAATTGAAAACACCGTCTCTCAAATCCAAGAATCCGCAATAATAAAACACATTTCCATTTATCGTCGGTCGATATCGAGTGGTTGGCACCGTTTTGGTGTGGAATCCAAAACATGTATTGAGGTAACCGGCATATTCAGGAATTACTCCAACGATTGTGATAATCAATTTTTATACAATGCTTCTGAAAAGAACAAGAGAAAGTAGATTTTTACGTATTTAGTTCATTTATCAGAAACGTATACTGACGGTCTCTTAAATTGCATCAATTTGTTTAGTTGTTTGTGAGTTGATGCAGTTTAGTTGTAAATATGTTCGTCTGACTATAAGTTACTAGTTTTATTTGCTAACGCAAGTTTTGTCACCAAGGGCGAGATTTAATACAGCTATTTCATATATTATGTTTCGACGTCGCAGAAGCGGCGGAGCTCCACTTCTGTCACTAACACAACACAAGTAGGTACACCGAGACCAGAGGCCCCGGCGTTTACAAGTAGATTTACTCACGCTTGTAAAAGGAAATCGAGCATTATGAAGATAAAAGAGCAACCCTTTTATATTAGTTGAGATTTCTCCAAGTATTTTTGGTAACGAAGTGTTAATGTTTTTGTCACTATTGAACTTATTTTTATTAGTCTAAATCCATAATAACACATGTAATTCGAAATTGTACGTAAAAAGTAGTAGATTTATTACAAAAGTGTTAACTTTTTGATCGGTGTCTGGAGAAAACTTCCACAATTAAGCGAGCTTTCTTCAGAGCTTAAACGTAATTAATCAATGTAACTTTGGCAAAGTTGTGACCTCACGTAGTTATAACCTACAACAAATAGATATTCAGACTTTTGACTAGTAAAGTCATATATCTCTGTCCCATTCCCTGCCTAGAATTTGTTAGCTTTCGATAGCATATAATACGATCTCTAAACACATCATTTATTTTTATAGAACCGGTATATCAGTCACGTTTTTAGGGGTCGGTCCTAACACCTAATAGCCTGTATTAACCCGAGTTGCATGCGCAAAAAGTCGGGGAAAAGATGTTACATACCCTGTCACTGTTCTAATGCAATCGATTTTGGATACATTTTAGATATAGCTTGTTTTATTAGGTATTGCGTTTTAGATGTGAAAACAGAATTAAACATTTCAATTTTAATAGCGAAATGTAGGTTTTTCAATATGTGAATATTTGAAAAACTGGCATGAGGTTTTAATTATGTAAGTTAAGTTATCTTGAAAACATTTGAAATTTAAACGTGATTTAATATAAGAAATGATTTTAAATTTCGAACTAGGATTAAATCACAATATTATTTAAGTATCATTAATAAAAGTAGGTATAATATGACAAGAATATGCGAAGATTCGATTTATACAAACACGTTTAGGTTTTGGGTATGTACAATTATATCTACATAGAATGGTCTGTGTGTAACATTTTACTGATTTTCGATATCAACCGTCCCCTTGGTCCCTTGCTAATTCACTAGACGAACAATTCGCAGCGCGAAATATTTTCCCTTCTGCTAACATAATAATATACCAACGTAATAAAGCGCAGTAGTAAGCAACAGTAGGAGCATGCACAGATAAGGTGCATAACTATTATCAGGTGCTAGTAATAACACGCTGTCTGGGTATCACCAGCTGCGGCGAAATGAAATTGCGCTATGATCACGGAGATAATCCAAGTGAGAGTAGAACTGTTTATGTTAGAGGTGTGTTTGGTTGGCAGGTGACGTGATGGACCTGATGGCGCTGGTGGGGTCCGCGGTGAACTTCGTGCTGTACTGCAGCATGAGCCGGCAGTTCCGCAGCACGTTCACGCGGCTGGCTCGCAAGGTGCTGCCGCTCCCCGGGCAGCCGGCCGCCGTACCGCTCACCTCCTCCAAGGCGTAGCATACGCGCACCGCGACCACCTCGGTGGCGCACCTATAACCTCAAAAAAGACTCATGCCTGTTTCCGCCAACGTTCAATGGACTCCTAAACTTTCAAGTGACATTTAACCGTTGTTGGTGTTGGTGAAAACCTATCACATACTTGAAAACGTCGCTCGAGAAGCCACTTCCAAAGATATTTTAAGGGGTTAATTATTTAAATCATATTGCATGTAATTTTACGTATAAAGTAAAAAAAAGGATCCTAGACAAGATACATTCTGCAAAAAGGCCCGCGCAGCAACGTAAAAAATTCTTCATAATTAGTCCGTACCTATTCGTATTTTTAAAACTTTATTATTGGCCTTTGAATCTCAAATTATAATTGGCCTCTTGATGAACATAATGCAGTATGAAGAAAAAGTAAAGAGGAGAGGTCGTCAGCGAATTCAAACACGTTTCACCTTTTTTGGTAAGAGAATTAATTTAAAAAGGTTAACTGCGCAACAATTCAATCTTGTACGAAATAAAATTATATTTATTCAAACAAAATATCTAGCTCTTGAAGTATCCGCATCTAATCTTGCGCCCCCTCGTATAACATATCCGGCAGGATTGCATGTTACAACGGAGGAAAGTATTTACTTAGTGTATGTTTCTTGTTGCTTGTGATTGGATTGGATCGATGCGCCTCGGGGAACAAGTCTAGTTAGTGGTTGGTTTTGCACATTACTTATACGAAGATGAAGATAGCAAAAAGTGCGATAACAACACACGATCGCCAAGATAAAGCTATTTTCTAGGCGCGATTGTCAGAGGACCATTTAAAGGTAGAACTAAAATGTTAAAAATTGATTACAATCTCATGCGTGAGTTAGTTCTGTAAATAATAAATTAAAAAAATACTATCTCGCATTTTATTGTCTATTTTAGGTAAAAAGAGATAATTTAATTCGAGATACGAACTTAACTAAGTAATCTAAGGTTAGTCGAAGAGGCGCAGAAGTCGCATAACACTCGGTTTTTTATTGAACGAATGGACTATCGACAGAGGAGATACGATAGTAATCACAAAAAAATCAGGTATACCAAAATATTAGAATACAGCTATGAACACGCCGAGATAGCGCGCTGGCTCCAGGAGCCGACTATAATTGCCTGACGTGACAGTTCACACACTCAATCCGAACAAAAGGAAATTTTAATTCTTAAACAATTGTTTTATTGACAATAGCTATATTGTGATATAATCATTGTTCACAGTTTTAATTAATATTTTGAAATGTTGCATAATTTTAAAGATAAAGTACCATTTGCATATCTAACACAAGTTTTATATTTGTATGAATAATATGTAAATAATGGCTTTCGAAATATTGTGTATAGCAGCGGGCGTAACTTAATAAGAAAAATAATTACGAAGAAATACAATGGTAGGACGAGTACAATGTGTACGCTCAATAGTTGCGAATCTATAGTTGCGTGTCTTGATAAATCCATGTACTTACGAGTACCTACCTATATCCAGGTAAGTATATATTTTTGGTCCCAAGTATGAAGGTGCTTATTGGTAACTATTCGATTTCATAATCGATAGGATTAGAATAAAATATTGTCTACAAGTACTACCCTAGAACCAAAAATGTAATTTTACCAAAACTGTTTATCTATTGCCGTAAAAAATTACCTTATTCACAATAGTCTTTACCTATTCATGTATATATTACATTGTATGTATGTATTAATGTTAAGTAATAAATAGTTATACGATTCTGCAGCAATTCAAACTATACATATTTTATAACTAACTAATACGATACTTTCAGGGGAACCAAGTATAAAAATAATTTCAATAACAGAACATCGTGGCGTCGTGTCACGTCACGTCTGACAAAATTGATATTGACATCAGCTGGTACCTTTAACTTGGAATATTTATTGTCGGCGAAAAATCCAGTCGAATTTTCATTGGTATTACAATAGTTAAGAAACGAGTGTCGTTTATGTTCGTCAAACGTATTAAATATCCTTTTGCCTATGGAAATATAATGGTTGTTTTTGACTTTATATTTTGAATGATTTTGAGAATAAATATATATCTTTAACAACAGAAGTTTAAGGCTACGATATGTACTCGATCGTTTTAATGATTGCTAGTTTTTTTTATCAATGACTAAGTTCTTATTTGATTACGAAAAGAGTTAACAAAATAACAGTAGCTAAGATTGTGTTTTTGTGTTCTTATTTATAATTAAATTCAATATACACTTTAAAACAACTGCATTTGCCATTTTTAATTGTATTTGTATTAATCTTAGCCGAATAATTATTTTCTTAATAATAATTTCTTTGTTCAGTGTTAGTCTTTGAGATGTTACTATGGCTTTAGGTGTAATTGTTGAATATTACTGTTTCTACAAAAGTAGGTAAATGTATGCCACTTAAGATGCCTATTTAAGGCATCTTCTGTGATTAAATTAAAAAGTTGAGTAATTTTACTAACAACCAAGTTGCGACTGTTAGGTGTAACCGTTGCCAAAATGTGTTGGTCCACGAGCAAAGAGAGTGCATAAATTAAGGTTTCTGAATAATTAAACCATCATTTATTATCTATCACACGTATTTATCATTACGCGCGAAAATGGCTTTGAGATATTATCATTAGGTATCACCATCATCATTACGTTCGTTGCTCCCCCAAGCTTTGTCGTAGCTTTGATTGCTATGAGTCAAATGAGTCGTTCTTACCACATTAAACGACATTACTGCTGATTTTATTGTATTAGTAGACAAAAATATACAGTATCAGTCTTTGACGAAAGTAAAATAGCGGGTTTCAATACATAAACTATACGATGTACAACAATCTTTAAATTTAAATGTAGGTATTTTATCAAAGTGCAGCGAGCTTTGTAAAAAGCATTGCTCGCACTTGGCCGAAATGGACAATTTGAAGTTGCGACTGCTTGACACATCACTCGCCGCACTCTGTTAATGACGAGTTCCGTACCATAATGGTAAAAAAGGAACCCTTACGGTGCGGTGGGACTAAGGATTCTGTCTCTAAAACCTAAATATTCTAGACACTAGACATAACATAATAAATTGACCATAACACGATGCATTTATTTAAGTGTTCAAGGATTGTACTTTACAAGTTAGCCCTTCATTTACATGTACCTAATTCGAATTAAGCGTCAATTATTAGAATGTATGTATGTATGTAATTTTTTTCTGAATATTTACTTTTACCGGTCACAATTCACATGCCATTCGCGTGGGTATGTATCCCAACTTGAATGTTACCCGAAAGCTTATGCCGAAAGTTTGCGTGACAAATGCTCTGTCCCGCATAATACCAGCGCTATCCAGAATTAAAACGAAAGTTGTGCCAACCAGTGGATTCTGCTTCATATTTATTCAATATTTTTGTAAAGTTGGAAATATTGGGATGCGCGTTTTAGCATAAAAATCGAGCTTTGTATTAACTGTAAAAGGTCCCAGTTACCCTCAAATATTAATATTCATAAAGGAATTCAATCACCTGCCCGTGAATGCGAGTTGGAATAAAAATAAAGGGTTTATTACATCGGGGCGTATTCCAGTAATTGGCAGGTATGCCGAGTGAGCACAACTCTGATTACGGGACACGCTTTATAACGTGAAAATGAAAAAGTAGCTAGGTATACAGTCCACGCGTGTTCTGCGAGTGCAGGGCCGACCACGGAACCGCCAGCCTACCACGAAAATACTTAATTAACTTGTAAATGTTTGATGTAATAGTAATTTGTATAAATCTGAAAATAAGACGTAATAGTGAAATGTATTAGACTGTAAAATATAAACCAGGCATGTTTCCTATGGTGTACTTCTTAGTGTTAGATTAGCTTTTAAACGAGTAGATCAACATGTTCGTCTAGTCCCTGAATGAAACTGTAATGTTTAACATTATATTTTTCGCATAAAATAAAGCATGTCAGTAAATAAACGAAAGTATGTGTTGTTATTTTATTTTAGATCGTAGTTCTGCATTGTCATGAGGTGTTTCAGCCAAAAAAGTTTCTTTTTGCGGTTAGAAAGTTGTTTAGCATATAAGACAAGTAAGGCAAAACAGGGTTTACGCTACCTATATTTTAACCCATTTCAAAGAAGGGGGAGGTTTTATGTCCAAAGTTGTTTTTTTTTATGTATGTTCAACAATTTCGCTGTCAATTGTGAAACGATTTTTAACATTCATTTTTTGTTTGACGGTATACTTCCGGTAGTCCGATCGTGCCCAAATCTTAATCTGATTAAGGGATCTGTAAGGAATTGAGGGAACTCCTACATACAGCGATTTTAGTATTTTTACTAACAAGGTGTCCTTTGCATTCAGAAACTATCATTTGGTGAAGTGGAACTGATGATGACCACATATGGCCACCGGAACTCATTAACGGTACCCATTACAAGGGTGGTGATAAGATATCTCGATTAAGATAGTTGAACGATTATGACGAAGCACCTTTAAATGGTTTAAATATGTGACTATGACTTTGCCGCGGCGTGCTTGCGGCGAAGTAGCGATTAGCGAAACACAAATCACTTTTTCAGTACAGTGTGAGATCTGAATGTTACCGATTCACAATGCGTGAAGCCCCTACTACAAAAAGAGGAAACGGGACGAAAATATTTTTTTAACGCGGTAAGTCTGTTCGATTAGTTACTAAAGCTTTACAGAGCGGAAGGGGCTCCTCCAAAGTGGGGAAAAGTCTGCCACAAGATAAGTGTAAAAAAAAAGTCACAAAAACGAAAATTCAAGTAGTTTGTGCGCATTTGGGGAAAGTTGAGAAGAATTTCAAAGTGCTCTTATAAAGTGTTAAGAACATACTAAATAGATAGGTAGGTACAAAATTAAAGGTCTCTCGAGGCACTCCCACTGTAAAAGATTACTAGACGTAATAAATTTGAAGAACATGAAATATTCAGATGTTCTGTGTCGTTTAAATCGCTGTAGGATCGTAACTCCAGAGAACCATAAAGTTTTTAGTAACTTACTTTAATCAATGGAGTTACACGCTGGAGACCCATATTAAACTTCGGGGAGGTCAAGTTTTCAAAATCTAACAAACACGGTCGACAAAGAACAAGCGATTAACCAAAAGTGAAAATATATTTAGTTAAAAAAAAACAATAGGCTTAGTGTTTCGCTGGTAACCCATAATTTAATCGACTTCAGCGATTAAATTAAAATAAAATATCAGGGGACAATGTCACACCCAATGATCTACTCCCAAACTAATCTCTAGGCTTGTACTATGGGTATTAGGCAACGATATCAATACTTTTATGGATAAATAAATTATAAATAAATACATAGAAAACATCCATGACTCAGGAATAAATATTCGCGCTCATCACACATATATCTGGCCTTACCGGGATTTGAACCCAGGACCGCTAGCTTCGTAGGCAGGGTCACTACCAACTAGGCCAGCGTGCAGCGCGTCGATTGTATCATTTCATCGAATTTTATATCGTCCAACGTTATTATCCGCCGCCTTCTGTGAAGGTAAGTCCGAACACTCACACAAGTATTTAGTATGGTTAACAGACAGGTGTTTTCAACAACGCAAATATCTGACTGTAAGAATTCAGCTTTATTTTCAAATGATGGGTCACAACCAAATGCCAGTGTGTACAAAGTATTTACCTGAGGATATATTATTTATTTATTTATTTATTTATTTATTCGACTACTCTTATGCAACTAAAATTTCACAATTTATAAATATGATTATGTTAATTCAGTAAACGTTTAGTAAGCGGCTAGTTTATGACAGTAATTTCAGAGAGCGATCGATTTCATTTTTATATTATTTCTGATGTTTATTATTGTTTTGTTTACATCATTAATCAATCAAATCGACGTGGATCAATAATTAAGCGCGGTTTGTACCAACCTCAATTGTTATCCGCCATTGCCTGTGTAGTAAGGTTTATAATATAATTTATAGAGTAATAACTTTTTGGGTCTTAATTGGATTCAAATATCCAGAGGATCTAAAAATCTGTCATAAAATAGCAGCGTTTTTATTTATTTTAGACTACAAGTCCATTTGTCATTTGTGGAGACACATTTATTTTTACAAGTAAATAAACGATGAAGCCAGGCTAACACAATATAGAAATGAAATCATTTTAAAGGCACAATAATATGTCGAATTTTGGCTAAGAAAGGATTCTATTGTTAGTGGGATCTATTGTGGTAAAATAACCGAGACGTATCAATATAGGCAAGGCTTATCAAGCCCAATGAACCTATAATGGAATAACAGAGTTTTTAAACATCAACGTTCGCATTGTTGCTACAGTGTACACGGCTATTTTCTTTATATTTTTTTGTGTTATCTCATAAGGATTTGTAGCAACGAAATGTGTCGGAATAAAAGTTTATTATAGTCTAAGTATACTATGAGTATTATCGGGCAGATATCGTAATTAAAAAACGATATTGCCACGATAGTTTCGTAATTGAACACAGGCTTAGCTATTGCGACAGATGTTGCTGTATAAACAGGGGACTGCAGGATTTTTTAAAAGAGTGTCGTCCTTGATAGCGGCAGCCAATCTGAGCCTATGGGGTACAGGTGCGTTTAAAGAATATCTCGCGAACCCACGTCACATTTGGCATTAACGGTTTATACTTGGACGGACTTTGTTGTTTAGAAACCCCTAATTTTGATTGTCTGTACCTATGTTCTGTTTATTTTTTATATTTTCAGAAAGCGGTGTTAAATTTTCCAGCGCCGATGTGCCCTTTTATGTCAAAGAGAAGACACCCCGGGACACCCAATGACACCTAAGTGGGATCTGAGATCAATACACATCTTCATTCTCAAGACTGCAATCCCAAGACTGCAAATGTGCTGCCAACCCTGAGGACTAAGATGGAATGTACCTATCTATGCTAGTAATTTAACCGGCTGTCTTACCCCCACACTGGAACACAACAATGCGAACACTGCTTTTTGGAAGTAGGTTGAGGATAATATGGTGGTAGTGATCCGGACAGGACCTGCACAAGGTTCTACCACCACTAAACTATATAATATTTAAACACTTAACTAGGTATAACAATATTTATAATTAAAAATAAAGAAAGAACACTGCGCCTCTATTCTATGCGGTAAAATTAAAATCGTATTCGACCTGTCAGGGTCTCTCCACATCTATCGCGGAATCCGCATTAGCTGATTAAAAAACTCTTTATGTCTACGCAATAAGAACGAAACAAACGTCAATCGGCTCGGCCGACGCGAAACGACGTCTATCGACCTGAAATTCTTCGTTCTGTTCTCATCCGTACGGTGCCGTTAGCAGCCAAACGCCCGCGTTCGCATTCTTCCATCGCCGATTACCGCCGATCGGCGCTGGCGAGGGCTGAACAGCTCCGACCACGACCGAGTAGCTACGATGAGAGCCGATTAGAGCTGGCGACAGCCGTTCAGCGTCGACGACGGCCGAAGAGAGCCAACGACGGCGGAACAGAGCCGAAGACGGCAGAACAGAGCCGAAGACGGCCGAAGAGCGACTGGGACTTTGATTATAGAAACTAAAGGGACTAACTAATTTATTTATTTATTTAGGAAATCAACCAGCCTTATCTAGTAACATTTGATTACAACATAGATTGTATCCTAGGGCGATTTAAGTTTACTGTAGTTTATACAATTAGGTAGATATATTAAGAGCACAAGATTACAGTTCACAAGTTGCGTTACGTGCGTGTGCGGGTGTGCACATGGGTGTTTCAATTTATAATTAAAGAAGTCTAAGGTGCCCAAAACTACGGCGAAACAACAAGCAACTATCAAAACGCGGTCGCGTAAATTGTATGACTTTTTAGGCACTGAAAATTTTCACTTAGTACTCGATGACGAAACCTACGTCAAGGCTGACTTCTCAACACTGCCAGGTGATCAATATTATACGATCGCAGAAGGAGAGACTCTTCCAGATTCACAAACGACAATCGGAATGGAAAAGTTTGGCTCCAAATATCTTGTGTGGCAAGCAATTTGTCAATGCGGTGATCGCAGCCGGGCCTTTGTTACAACAAGCACAGTCAACAAGGAAGTCTATATCAACGAGTGCTTAAAGAAACGACTGTATATGGTTTAAGACATTTACAAAAGATTACATAAATTACTTACTGAGAAAACAATAAATTTACTGAAATATAATTAGGAGGGTCCTACAATATTTTAACCAAAAGCAGCCTTCAGTTGGACTGACCTGCCATTTAAAAGAAGTTATTTTTTGATTTTTGCAGCCGTTTTTTTGTTTTTTAACACATTTATTTTATTTTATGCTTTTTATTGAACATTAATCATAATAAGCTGTTATGTATGTACTTCCACTTCTTAGTTGATATGAAACTTTAAGACATTTTAAGCTCGCCGCAAGCAACGCGGCGGGAAAGTCATAGTCATACTTAAACAATTAAATGCTCGTCTTACAATTGCTCAACTATCTTATCGCCACCCTTGAAATTGATACCGTTGAGGAGCTCTGGTAGCCATTTGTGGTATTCATCATCAGTTCCACTACACTAAATGATACTTTCTGAATGCAAATGCTGCACTTGTTACTAAAAATACTAAAATCACTGTATCTCTGTAATATTTGAGGAGTTTCCTCAATTCTTCACGGATTCCCTCATCAAATTCAGATTTGGTGACAGTGGGATCACCCCGGAACTTTATCAAACCAAATGGTGACAACCTTATACCGAACCCAAACAACTCGTCAATGGATTGCTACAAGCATGCGAGCGATCGACCGATGCAACTGAGCCTTTAACAGGCCACCTATGGTGTCACGCCCCCACAAGAATGAAAAGGGATGGCTTTATGTGCTTGCACGAGAAGAATGTAAGATGGTGATAGTAGTTCGCGCGCGCCTTGATGGCAGCGTCAAATTCAATTAATTGCCGTTAACTTTAAAACTACAACATTAATTGAAAAAATGTTTTGCCAGGATTAAGAAGTAACATATACTTGTACTCAACTATTGAGTCGTAAATCATCGTTAAAGATTATAGGGTTTCGAAGTATCAACCAAAACATGCAAAAAAGTTGTCATGTTTGGAAAATGAAAATATCGAGGATTTTGTTTCTATTCTTGTTTTCACGTGTGCCGCTCTCAAGCAAATATGATCAAGTTTAATATATCCAAGAACAGATACAAAGGCGTTATGGTTATTGAGATCCAGATCTCGGAATACTACAGACTTAAACATAGGTGGCCTCTTAAGCAAACGCAAAGCCGACACCACTACGGATACGTGTCTGCAACGACCATACATTTAGAGATACATTTATTTTAATGGCGTGTAATCTTCCGATGACATGACGCAGCCAGCTTGTGTCAAAATTCCAAATTCTTTATTCAAATTTTTACCTAACCAGGCTAAAAGGTAAAGTAGGGTTTGAGTTTATTATTATGAATTCTCATGTTGCAAATTAATGTTCATTGTGTATCGACAGTTCTGTGACTCAACCTCGTATATATAATATTGTCCAGTATAAACTGACACTCACCAGGTACCCTAATGCAACTTTGTGCGTGTCAGTTTATACTGGAAATTATTCAATATACGAGGTTGAGTCACAGAACCGTCGATATAATAATAATACGATGGTATCTAAAACTGCCGTGTATCCAATATTCGTAAAACTCAAAAGTTAAAAATAATTCATTTTTTGCTACGCGTAAAAAGGATCAGCGCCAATAGAGTTGAGATAATACCTAGAATTTATTAGAAGAATATCAAGAATTCTCAACGACAATCATCTCTACGAGCGAGGCTTTGCAATTTCAGTTAAGCGCTGTATGTTCTGGTTTTAGGGTTCCGTACCCAAAGGGTAAAAACGGGACCCTATTACTAAGACTCCGATGTCCGTCTGTCCGTCCATGCGTCCTGCTGTCTGTCACCAGGTTGTATCTTATGAACCGTGATAGCTAGACAGGTAAAATGTTCACAGAAGATGAATTTCTGTTGCTGCTATAACAACAAATATTAAGAACAGAACAAATAAAGTATTTAAGGGCGGCTCCCATACAACAAACGTGCTTTTTTTTGACGTTTTTAGCTCGATATTAATAACGGCAACAGGTAAGACACTTGAAATATTCACAGCATATTTAGTTGTATATTCACTTTAAAAATAAATAATTCAATTAGTATAAAATAAATATATAAGGGTAAACAAACGTGATTTTGTTGCTAATGTCGTACAAGTAATGGTACGGAACCCTTTGTGCGCGAGTCCGACTCCCACTTGGCCGGTTTTTTTTACGACATGTAACTTTCTTCAGTAGGTATATGATAATATTGTCTTGTTTTGATTGAATTACATTTGATAAAGGTTACGAAAAAAAAGAATGGTTTTCCCCTGAGAGAAACAGATAACATACTCCTATTTTCAGTTCAAGGCTAAGGCATTGACTATTTCAATGTCTAACTGGATCAAGGGTTAGGTCAGTAAGGCAGTACCCCTTGACACAGCACGTACACAACTACAGGGTTCTCTCTGTAGTTTATAAGTTTGGCGTCGGTGTCGTACGCAAGTTTTGATATTTAAATTTGACTGATATTCTCAAACACGCTTTACTTTATTCAGGAAAGAGATGGCAACTATTACATCCGGGAAAAATGTATATATGGAATATACGAGAATCTGTGTTTAAAATTTGGTCACAAAACTAAAAGCAAAACATCCTTACAACTTTTCCTGTATTATCTGAGAGCCGCAGTTTTTCAGAAGATGAAAAGTTGAGAAAGGACGCAGACGAGCACGCCGATCATCTGAAGGTAACTAGTACCCACCCGTGTCACCGCGGCCCATAACCAGTAACCCGCCCGCAACTCCACCAACAACACCATCTCGTTTGAACTTTACAAGTACGAATACGTTCTCAAAAAGACCCTTTGACGCCGAAACTGAAACCATAATTGGCTGGAATATAAATGATGTATAACATTATGAAACATTCGGTAAAGTTCGGTCGGTAACAAGCGAAATGGAAATTAATTAACTTAAGTCAAACAAGAAACTTGACTGAAGAGTTCGACATCTCCGTATTAAAACGTCTTATTTTAAAAAAGTACAGTAAAAAAATAGATTGCGTCACAACGGAATATAATGATATACCATACCAACTTATTCAAGGCGAATGCTGTGGATTGAATCCACAGCGAACCCAAGAATCTTATCATAGAAACACGAACGTATCAAATATAATTTTGCTGCCCACTGACACAACTGGTTTTTACTCCAATTTTGTGAAGAGAATAAAAATATAGTCTTTTAAAATTAAAAGATCACAAATAATTGGACCAACAATGAAACAGACATTTAAAATAAATACTTACGGTGTACCTACACACGAGCAAAATTATACCGGTCAGGTTGTACTGAAATTCTTCATGAATTGAGAAAAACGTGATAGCAATAAAGGTATATGTACTTTTTTTTTTATTAGCCTAGTCGGGTGTCCCACTGCTGGGCAAAGGCCTCCCCTCTTTTCCGCCATTCGTCCCGATTGAGTGCATGCTCCCGCCATTCGCTTTGAAACGCGTCTAAGTCATCCCGCCATCTCCTTTTTGGTCTGCCTCTGCTCCGGTGGCCATCTTGCGGAGTCCATTCGGTGGCAACCTTGGCCCATCGTTCCGGATATGTACTTATACTTCTATATTGCTGTAACGTTTTTCTCTATTACCTCATATAGGCGAGATTCCCGTCCCAACGTGTACGCGGAACTTGACCTCTAAAGGATAATTGTAACACTATATACGTTTTGTAATGTGCCGACTACCTACGCTAATTCTCCCAAATAACGAACTTGCTAATTTGACTGTTTAAAATAAACTAAATAAAACATCTTTTGTTAAGAATTGTAATTGCTTTTATTAAAGTATCCAAGTCAATGTGAAACCGCGTCTTCGCCGTTACTGGTAACTTTAACGACTTAAACTTTGTGGTAATGATTATTTAATGAATTCTCTAATTAAGTTCACACACGAACTGTTTACATACAGTTAGTACTTTTGTAGATGTTTGAAGTTAATTGTTATTGTTTTCTTGTGGTGTGTAACACGATTTTGAAAACCGTTTTTTTATTAATTTCAGTTAAAACATTTAAAAAGTCTCGGACGCAATTATAATCATGAGGTTATTTGGGCACCAGCAACAATCATTTAAATACTTGGATACTTATATCTGTTCCCTCGTGTATGAATGTAAACACGTTATTATTATACAAAGCACAGAAATACAAATAATAAAATAGGAATGTACAAAGGCGAACTTATTTCTATATCAGTTAATGACCGCAAATGAATAATAACAATGACCCGAGTATGGAAATTTGAGCAAAGCTGAAAACTTTTTGTTACAGTTCAGCTTCACAATCACAGTCACAGTCAACAGTCTATTTGGGTCATTGTTTGATTTAAATAGATAGGGTCGTGCAAACAAAAATTACAAATAAGTACCTACCTACATTATGTTTGGCCAAGCCACAAAAGCCCCATCTCTCCGATTTCTTACAAACTACGTCCCACTAAATAGTACAGCGGCACTGTGACGTCATGAAGTCACATCAGCTATAGTTTTTACACCATTGAGTTGGCCACATTTATATACCGAGAGACAAATCTATACGATAATATTTATGTCTATGATGTAGGTACAATTTTATACATGGATTGGATAACGTGACTTACAAAATCAAAAGCTTTTTCAGGGCATTGATTTACGATATTTATATAATTTATGGCTTAATAAATCTACGATGTCAAGCCGTACCCCTCATGTCGTTTAGATAAAAATCAAATGATAAATGCATGGAAAAAGGATATTTGTTTTTATGGCGTGGCTTTGCCATTTAAGTTGCCTGTTCATAGTTGTGCTGTCTGAATTAAACTGATACGTTTTCCTTTCCAAGTAAATATTTCTTAGAATGAAATAAGGTTTTAAAACAAAGGCAGGAATGTACAAACCTAGGTTTTCATAATACGCGTAACTACAACAAATTCAAAAAACGTGGAAATTGAACTTGATTTAAGGGGTTAGAAACGTTATCGTCCGGAGCAAAATATGTATGTACTCGACTCTGTAATCTATACCACGAACAACGATTTAGCTCGCATCTTGCAATGGAGTAGTAATTTTGGTTTGAGGGTAAATCCTGCTAAAACTCAATCTATTATTATCGGCAGTCCTAATTTTTTATCCTGAGTTGACTTTGTAAGTCTCCCGCCTGTTTTTTTCGATGGTGTTCTAATTCCTTTTTCTCATCAAGTTAAGAACCTGGGTATCGTTATGGACCGTACTTTGTCGTGGGTTCCTCAAGTTAACGAGGTTAGTAGGAAGATGTTTGCGTCAGTGTGGTCTCTTCGGCGGCTTCGTAACTTTCTCCCTCTTGCGACTAGAATTGCGCTTGCTCAGTCATTACTTCTCCCAATTTTAGACTATGCTGATGTGTGCTATTTAGACCTTACCGAGGAGCAGCTTAACAAACTTGAGCGTATTCAGAATTTATGCATTCGGTTCATATTTGGTTTGCGCAAGTATGACCACGTCTCTAATTTTCGTTCGCAACTCAAGTGGCTTCCTATACGTTTTCGCCGGTACTTTCATATTCTTAATCTTCTCTATTGTGTTCTGTTTATCCCTGCTACCCCCCGTTACCTCAAGGAGCGTTTTAACTTTTTTACATCGGTTCGTTGTTCCCAAAATTGTTTATTAACTGTACCTTCCTCTTCATCTAAGTTCTGTCTCCGTCAATTTCTGTCGTGTGGCTGTCTTTTTATTGTTTTCTCTGATGTGGATGTATCGGTATTTATTTATGTATTTATTTATAATTATTTGTTTATTTATGCTAATAGTATATATCTTGTATGTATTTGTATATATTTACCTATCTATTTACAAAAAGTGTCTTGTTATTGCTTGCGTGAAGTCTGCGCCACCTACTGTGTAAAATATTTTTGTTCGACACCATGTCCCTGTTAAGGTTGTCTGGAAGAGATCGCTAACTAGCGATAAGACCGCCTGTTGTTTACCTGTTGTTTTTGTTTTAATTTTACTGGATCTCTGTAATGTTTTGTATGGTGTTCAATAAAGTGTTTTGTATTGTATTGTATTGTATGTTTTTATTTGACAGCTACGCGATCAAAGCGTCCCTTCACAACCCTCTTAAATTGTTGATAATAATATGTTGATTGTTGTCGGACTATCGTCGGAGATAGTGCAACACAATACATATTTCTTAGTACGAAATAAATGCAAAAAACAAAAAACAGAAATGTACTGGGGACTAAGTGTAAGTTGCTGATTACGCGGAAAACCATCTCGAACGCGAAAATGTTATTCATACGAGAAATGCAAACGCGATCGAGACGTTTTTGTGTATGTAAAAATACACTAGAGGCTCAGACCTACTTTTTATAATCACTACAACATATTTAAAAATCTAGAAAATGGGACGATATAGACTGAGCAACGTTATCGTCCCGAGCAAAATTTGTATGGAAAATGTTTGACAGCTTAGCGATTTAAGCGTCGCTTCACAATCCTTTAAGGTGGAACATTCAGATACATGTTTTGGTAGTTACGCGGTATTGCACTATCCCCGAGACGCTACATGTATGATTTCTCGTAAATGGGAAAATCATTTTGTTACCTGCGTGGTACCTACTAGGGCTTTATTCTACTCTGTAAAACCATATTATTTGATATGTAATCGTATTATCAACTTTTTATTACCGAGTACAAGAGTAGTTCCTCTTTAGGTTCATTTAACTGTTCGTGTCAAGAGTTCATGACGTATTGAAAAATCCGAGGTGGTAATCACAAGGACCAATAAATAAACGCAATAAACGCAATTAAACAATTAAAAGAAAACGAAAGTGTAAGTAAGGACGTACGAAACATAAACATTTAACTGCTCATTTAAACTGTAAATCCTCGTGATAAAGTTTAGTACAACGAAGTGAACCTAAAAGCCCATTAAGCTCTCTCAAGTGAATAGTTAAGTACATGACATGTCTAGAAGGTTACGCACACACAGATAGACGCAGTTATATGTATTAGATCATGAAGGCATGGCTGCGCTAAGACTGCTAAGTAACATAATTGGCATAATTAATCTATGCAACTCTCAAGAGGGATAAGTCGTGTGCGAACCGACGTAGATAGTTATATGTATAAATGTATATATATATAAGTCAATTGCCTCGGTACCAACTGCAGCTCCAGCAAGAATATTTCATACAACGTCACGTTTTTGAATCGCCTTACTAATCGAAAACATGTTCTTTACTGTTTACAGTAGTGAAGCACGAACCCCTAAAATAGACTCATATTTTCAGACATTATTTTACGTACCTATGCGTCACCTTACTACGTGATGACGACATGAAAGTTAATGCCTTGAAACTAAATATGGTCTCATGGCTATTTCAATCGCCTTGACATAACGTTACCGTTACTTAATCTAATTTATTTATTTATAAATTTCACTGATAAATTTCACTATTCATGGTTTTCGCAGATAGAAACAGAACATTATGTAAGAAACCAAAGGGAAACATTCCTAAAATAATTTGCATTACATAATAACAGGAAGGATTGCTAATGGCAAAAAAAAATGGTGCTCGGGGTGCAGTTAGATAATTGCTCAATTCAATAAGTCAGCAGAGAGCCTGAGTGGTCCCATCAGAACATTATTCAGATGTTAGTGCGTATACTTTAATTTATTTAGTCGCATCACATGTCATGTTTAGTCGTTAGTCTTTTTAATACTTCCTAAGATTAATTGAAAAGTGATTTGTTTAGAGAATAACACCCATGAACTCGAACTATTAAGTATTCCGCGACTGTATTTAATAACAGCAGATCAAACAACACATGGCATCGAAGAGACGTCGTTGCTGGCACTAGTCGCCAGTTCCAAAGTATTCGTTGTTCATATTTCCAATAAGGTAAGGTCGAACTCAAAAGTAGGTGTACATTTTAGTATCTAGTCGCAGCAATTAATACCAAAATTCAAATTATTCATACTTCAATAAAATGTACAGTTACTTGTGAGTTTGACAGCAACAAATCTATTATGGTATTCTATAATTTGCAAAAAATTACCGAATTAACTCTCTAAGAATCTATATGGTTTGGTCCAAAACGACAGTAAAGTCTTTTCACCTAACTGACGACGTGCTAAAAACCCCAGATGTTACCAAATTACAGAATAAATAATTATAATTCGATTGATTTTGAACATTATCAGTTAATTCGGCTTTAAACGCTTTCGGAAGTTAACGTAGCGGAATTATTATCCAATAATTTTCTCTCTTCGAATAATCGCCAGCAGTTCCCTACCAACTCCGTTTTCCAATAGGTACCTACATCAAATTAAATGCATTTTCCGTTTATTTGGGAGACGAATGGGCGGAACTTACAGAAGCAGTTAGAAATAAAAGGCACGCTTCATCCATTATTTCTACTCATAACTCATCACTCGCGTTTGTTTTTTTTATATAGGCGTTATTATAAAAAAGATGGGCAACGAGATCGTTGTAGTCAAGCGTGAAATGCAGATCAATTATGTAGTAAGTAAGTATAAACGTTTACTCATTTCATTCCCACTGCTAAGTCTTTCTCATAAATTTTACATAATTGGAAAATGCCTCCGCGCCTACGCTCTGTCAGAACTATTTATCTACGTTTAAATCCATTAAGTGTTATTGAGAATTTAAATGAATGGTTTCGTAACGTGCATTTATCTCCTGTTATGCCCTTATTGTTAACAAAAATGGCTAATCATGACTCTAATCCTAAAATAGATTACAAATAATTTATTTCCAGCTAAATAGGTTACATTAAGAAAAACCGGTAACTTTATTTTGAAACTAATGGTCTTTTCGCTCAGCTCCAATATCTTGGATTACAGAGTTTACAGAGTTCCGGCGACGGCGGGCGACCAATTCCTATTTTACATGTTTAAAAACCACTCAAAGCGCTGAATCTGCCATTACGGGTAGAGAAACTTTTAGCTTTTACACCAGCTTCAGGGTATAAGTAACTTAAAGCGTTGAAAACTATCGTTTAACTAACTTCACGAATGTTTTAACCTTTTTGTATAAACGGGTTTAGTTCCTGACAGACTTATCGACAGACAACGATAACGGTCCCACAACGAGCGCAGTTTTAGCTTACATTTTGAGCGATCAATATCATTTTCCGAACAGGTGGAAATAAAATAAATATTGTTTAATTAACTCTTAAATAAAGGCAGAAGCTTTATGTACAGTCACCCAATAAAAATGTTGAGCATACTTAAAACCTTGTCATTGTGAATATCATTGTCATTGTTATGTTTGAAGTTTACCATGACAACACCCTAAATTGCTTAACATTTTCGTCGGGGTACTACTGTACATGATACTATGATTACAATGAATACCACACAGCTTGTGCTTATTAAATATTTAAAGATGGATTGTTGTGATCTTGGTACTCTTATGTGAAAGTGTCATCTTAGAAATAAGAATAAAAGAAAGACATTTATTCACAACACAAAAATACGAAAACCAAAGAAAACAATAAAGGTAACAGGAAAAGCAAGGAATGTCGTAATTTAGGGAAAAAATTGCGCTCGAGAGATCACAGACAGCGCTAAGCAATATTTGTAGCAAAATTTGTAGAAATATTTGTAGGGCCAAGAATCTAAAGACCACACGCGATGGAAATATTGAGAGATCGTACTAGATTCCATTCCATTACCGAGGCATCCATGTTACAAACAAAACACTTTTTCTATTTCAGTTGGCGTAAGAGTTTATTCTATTGAACAATTTCTAAATATAAAACACACTTACGTGTAGAGTTCATATCGCGGGTGCGTCAAACATCGCATTAAAGTGGTAGGTACTAGTAGTCGAACTAAATCTCACGCCTCGGTTCCCTCCGAGGAGCCGACTGTTAACTGTAAACTTCGTGATAGCATGAGAATTTGGAAATTCGTGACTTAAGTTGTAACAAAGCTTTAAATTTAATAAAGTTAATAATATTTAAATCTGGGAACATAAAACAGCCGGTGGCTATCGGCCTTTAATACAGAATATTAAATGTGTTATTTTAACAGTGTAGTTTAATAATAGGTACAGATCTTATCCTATTTCATCTTATTTTACGGTTGGGCCCTTTCGAATGCACTTCGACCCTTTAAGATCTTGTGTGATCTTGTGTCTCTTTTACACACTTTGCTGTCCGAATGTGAATGTTCCCTGACGACGTTTTTCCTTCACATCAAAAGGAAAAATATCGTCAGACACTGTAAGAGCATCGGATAATGTACTTAAGTTAGAAAAACTCATTGGTACATGGTCACCGCGGGGGTTCAAACTCGCCACCTTACGAGTCGACTCCTTAAGCCCCTAAACCACCGACGCTCTCAATAGTAAAGATACATCTCGTAAAAGACGAACATATATTTAATTTAACAAAATATAACAACCAAGCGTCCTACTACGAGCGTCTACCCGCCGAACTTAAACGCGAACCATCTGACGAAATGTTTAGGCGCCGGCTTAAAAATCTTTTGTTGAATAACCCATTATATTCGGTAAATGAGTATATGGAACTTGACTTGTAAATTAGTTTGACTTTTAATTATTATTGTTTTATTTTATTCTATTCTATTTTATTCAATTTTGTAATGTACTTTGTTTTTGTGTTGACTTTTACTATTTTTACTATTATAATTTAATTCTATTTCTGACGATCTCAATGTAACTGCATATAATTTGACATGTTATGTAATTTAAACTGTGTTATATTGAGTAATAAAATCTGAATCTGAATCAAGAATAAGACTTAAATAAAAAGTTTTATTGCCTTATTTTCTTTTTCATAGGATTCGATTCTCTGAGCATTATAGAATCGCCATTAATCTTAAATCAAAGGAAGAGGTACTCTTATAAAAAACAATTTAACATAAGTAATAAGACTCCTTAAGATAACTTTTTATTATTTTTATTAATTTCTTTAAAAAGTTCTCTTCCAGGACTTAAACAATACTTGAAAAGGTAGTTAATGTCTAAAGCGTATTATAGGGTCGAGGACTATCTAACAGACAAAAATGCATGGCCTAAATCCGAAACTTAGTCAATAATAATTTGTTCAAATGCAAAAGCTTTATCCTGCTTTATCTTGTTTAGGGGATAGGTACCGTTGATGCAGGAAAACATATCGAAACTTTTATGTGGTCGTCTTGCACCATCTTATACTATACAGGCCCTGCCATAGGTAAATAATTCTTGAGGACGAATGCTTAAATCGAAATTAATTCCAAGAATATTATGTGTATTTTATACACCATGTAAAATTCACATTATACATGGTGTATAAAATACATTTTGTATAAACCCATACACGTACTTAACTGAAAAATATAGTACGTATTCGATAAAGATGGAAGGTTTGGCAAGTTAATACAATTTCCCTATTGTGTCTCAAGCGTGCTGGCAACAAGTGGGGAGAGACAATGATTGACAGGCGCAGACTTTTATATTAAACTACACTTGCGTAAAAAATCAGACGTGGCAAATAAAGAAACGCGGGAATCGAGGAACGAGTATGATATTATTGATATTACAAAAAGTTGATCAAGCTGTAACTCTAGAATTGTGAAATGAGGACGATTATAAACGATTAATCATTGTTGCTACAGTCCAATAAAGGAGCAGATTAAGCTGGTCAATATTTTCTTGGTCACAATACTTGGGCAGAGGGCAATGGATTAAGGATTTAATCATTACACACCTCAAATCAAGTATTGACGGGATAACTGGTGATAAGGTAACTAAAGGGTTTATTTTAATTTAAAGTATAACACTGCACCCGTGGTGGTGCAATCAACTACATTAGTGCAATTATTACATAGCAACACATACTCACTTCAATACATACCGAATTGTCAAACAGGAAAAATCCCTTTTGGAGTGAATCGAGTCCTGGTACTCGTGTAGTCATGAACATATTGAAACTTCAATAGTCCGAAACAATAAGATTGTTCTCAACTTACCGGCGAGATGTAAACACGCAAGCAACTTCTCCATTAGCGCGAACGCTGTTATTTCTTCGCATTTTCCCGGAGTTCCTTGTTTGAACTGACACCAGCGCGCCTAACCTCACGTCGCAATTTCGTACAGCGCTCCAGCTTCACCTGAAAGTTATTGGCTAGTAAACAAATGGCAACACGTGTAATCCACATTAGTTACATAACTGTTACCATTATATTATAGTTCATGCCAAAAGTAACACAACGTAATCTACGTATACTTTTTTCAGTGTTATAAAATAGCCTACTAACGTTATTGGTTCCCAACATGGTTTTATATTTTACGAATTTTAATTATCTGCCACAAGTAACGATTGACATAAATTGAACAAATTGGAATACCTAAACAAATATACAATCGTGTTTTATATGTAGCCATATGTACAAAATTAACCGTGATGTAATTGGTGAGAGGATGGAAATTCTATGGGTTTATTGAAAAAGTTTGTTTTCATACTGGATCCATATAGACCCTCAATATAATGTCCACGAAAAAATGTTGTTTTTACTCATTCATTCAAAGGTAACTTGAAGTGACCCCTCAAATAAATAAGTTTGCCTTTGTACAAAGGTTCATGGTTTTTCATATCACTTCAAGCCATAACGGCCAAAAAAGGAACATTAAAGGGATACATTATGTAAATATAATCAATTTAAATACAATTTTCATTTATGAATACCAAAATCAGAATCAGAATTTAACTATATTCGAAATATAATAATCACGTATGTAAGGGTTAGTAGGGCAAATCTTCAAGTAGAGTGGTTTAATTGTAGATCCCTGAACGCCAAACACGAACGTTACCGACGCCAGCCACCCATGAACCGTTTGGGACCGATTCGCGCCGCCTTGTTACTTACTTTCTCATGGTTCAAACGTACCTACCTACCGTACCCTAATAACGAAGTGTATACTTATGAAGATGTCACAAATAGCTCGACAAATATGTCACAATTACTTAGTAGACATTCAAAACACATTTTCGCAAATAAAACGCGTTCATTTTTCCACATTTCTAAGCTCAATAAAAGGTTTCTGTAAATAAATCGTAAACAAGTTTTATTTTTCTTCATTTCCTTGTCCCTTTTACATTCGTGTACAGTTCGAGTACCTACTAATATATGTATACACTTTTGCACGATAGTCTATTGAAACAAGGTGCAAAGGTGTACGTGTAGATATTTTTATCCTGGACTCAAGTAATAAATCAGACATTGAACGCGTTAGGACAAGGTAGAACAAAATTATATTTAGCGTTAACTTCAAAAATGAGGCTGATCACGTGCGCACGTTGCTACTTAAATATGTAAGTTAATAATAATTATTATTATGTAGATAAGTGTTAGCTAGAAAAAAAACATATTCACCTGTCAGACTTTCTTAAATTACATTAAATCTAAATAAGGGTTCCAATAAAAAATAAAATAACCTGTATTTTAATTTCGCCAGACAAATTAACAAAATAACGATCTTTGAGTACATGAACAAACCATTTACCTACATTCCCCGGTTTACCTCTTCGTTCCGTACAAAGAAAGGCTAGGCTTTAGACCATGATCATCAATATTCTCATGCATGTAGCATTAATGACATCTTGATACTGTCCACCTAATACACCTTCGTCGATGGCGAGTAGACGAACACCATTGTTTTGCCCTTGACCTGAATCAATACAAATATTGTACATGTTGTGTACAACTGGAACATTAATCTAATCAACAGTTGGAAGCTCTGTATAAACAAAAGTATAAACAACTCTCATTTGAAATATTTTCTCACATCTTACAAAAATATAAACAGGGAATAAATTATTAGACCTATCATACCATCATATCAAAACAACACATGAAAATAAAAGATACGAGAAATATTACAGAAAGCAAGAGCGATGAATGTATGTGACCTGTTTGTCTTTGTTATTTCCCAGGCGTGGGTAGTAAGATGTTTACGAGAACCAATCGCACCTATTTGGTAAAGCTCTCTTTGGTAGGATTTGTGCGTTGCTTTGTAGGGTACTTACCAAAAAAAAGAAATTTATATAGTAAAAATATATAAAATGGATTGAGGTAGGTACTTCACTTTGTTGTTGGAAAACTGTTGTGCCCGTATATTGACATCCACATCACCATAGGTCACGGTGAGTGTATCAACTGCAAATAAGATTACCTATTTAATCGCAAAATAGCGAAGTAACTACTAATTTACGGTTTTTGGATTTTTTCCTTAACTCGTGATATAAGACATTATTCCTTGCTACGTTTCCTGATTCTAGGTCAACAGGAAGTATACCTTACACGTTTCCCTTGCAAGTGTTAAAATGTGCGGCATAAACGCTCGTATTTTCTAAATGCATTGATGTAGAAGTTTGATTTTTTCACGTTTCAAGGGATCACACACCGCCAGGCGAACGATCGACTATTTGGCGACGTCAGACGTGGAATTACTGGGTCACCCGCCATATAGCCCGGACCTCGCACCTTCCGATTTTTATTTATACCTGAAAATAAAAGAAAAACTTCGAGGAAAACGTTTTATGGACGCCGAGGAAGCTGTGGCTGCGTTTCAAAAGGCCCTCGAAGAGGATGGACACTAAGGATGAGTGGGCAAAGTGCTTTTGTCAGTGGTTCCATCGGATGCAGCGATGTATTGACGTCAATGGACACTATTTTGAAAAGATGTAATAAAGCTAATAACTTGCTAGTTTAATCAGTTTTTGATTTTCTAAGAACTTTCAGTTTGACTCTCGTACTTCTGAAAGTTTGGATAAAAACCTTTGCCTTACTGAAAATTTCCCACTTCTTGAAAATTCTAGCGTAGAAATGTATGGGTACAAGTAGGGTTGGGTATGAGCAGCAAGCACAATACCTATAATATAATGTACTGAATGATTAATTCATTTAATTTTATATATGAGAACAAGTATGAGTTCCAAGATGCTTCCCTGTGGTATGCCAAAAGTGAGAATTACGTTGCAACTACAGTGCTACTGCTACCCGATTTTTAAAACTTAGGTATGAAAAATCGTCACTAAGGAACTACTTTGGCATTACCTAAATAGGTATGAGTGCGGCCGTAAGACTAGTAAAAATTAATAGATAGAAAGGAGAATACTAAATTGTGCGCAAAAATCTAGATTTCAGCCTACTGGGAAACAGGCGTGATTTACTGAATACAATGTATGTATGATAATATTCGTTTAAATCGGTTTTAGAAATTATTCTCACGATTCTTCGAGTACTAATTTTGAGTGGCGTACTCAGCCCTTATATTTTCTAAAATAATTAATTTCTATTCTCAGCATTTTAGACAAACACGTCATTCTGTCTTTCTCAATCTGTTTTGAAATTCCAAAATATAATTTAGTCTCTGACAACATAAGTTAGAGGTAATGAATCATGTTCATAGCGCTTGCTACACGATGTAACGTATTTCATTGAGTTACTTAGCAAAATAACAAGAATACATTTTCGTATGCACGCATTCCGCAAAAAAAAAGTCAGTTGTGATGTAAATGAATACGTTCTACGTCATAATATAGAAGAAATGTTTCTCAAGTAATACCGAGAAATAGAGAAATCGCAAAGTGCCAAAGCACTTAAGTTTTAGGTCAGCTGCCAAGAAAGGCAACAAACAAACCCTCAAAGGCAATACCTTTTGCTTCTTAGTAAAAACTAAACGATTTGTGGTTATTTCCCATCGTTTGTTTTGTTTTGCTCTGACGCCTTTGTCCTGACAGTAAGCCGAACAGAAGGCAATGCTAGTTTTATCAAAGCCTTAAAGAATAATGAGTGGTTGGGACAGTCCACGAGTTTTCATTAGCCCGGCGCGATGAATATAAATCGGTGGCCTGTGTTCACTCCGATTGTCACCTGTTTTTCGTTGGCGTTGAAGGCAAACAGAGCAAAAACAAAGAACGTAAAGTAAATTCTACGTAACAAAGTCAAATAAACTACTACAGCAAACATATCATGTGCGCATATTTCACAGGTAACTAGTAGCAGCTAGACATTAAGTACTTTAACATTGAGCACAAATGAGACGTTTCCCAACACTACACGAGATGTTCTGGCACCCGAACTCGAAGTTAAACACTGTTTTTTATTTCAACTAGGAAGAAAACTCCTACTTAACTGATTTTATGTTATCCGCTATTTTAGTAAAATGCGCAATTGGTTGTTGTTCCCATAGTTTTGTCTGTAATAACAGTTGTGGTAATTGCATTCCCAGCATAACCCAGGTAGCCGGTAAATTACCGGATCAATGGGTAAATCATCTTTTGACCTACAGGATTGTGTCCGGTGACGCGAATCGTAATAGCATTTGAAAAATTTGCAAGCTCAGTTTAAAAATAATTTGATGTCGAAGTTGATCGTATCGTTAGTATCGTAACCCAGGAGACAGAGGTGAAAAAGTTGATCCACCCATTTACGTGGTCTTTGTATTGTAGGATATACATTTGGACGCATTTTTAATTTATTAACGTTTCGGTAAATTACTGGTTGGCTTATTATCAACCGTTTTTTTACTGACCTCAATAAAGGCCGGTTTATCGGTTTGCCGTCCATATCATCTTATAGAGTCAGTTTATTTAAAGGATGCAGATTGATGAATGCTATTTTTTTTTAGTTTTGAAAAGGATAAACCTACCACATTTACCGAGTTGGGAATGATTGCTTTCCATATCCCCTTACCCACATCTGTATACTGCTTACTGTCCTTAAATAATCCCGTACGTAGGTAGCTCAATCTAGGATGATCCTTGAGATGTGACATATAAAAATTGTACTGTTACTGCTGCAAACAAGGAGTCTAAAAAGTAATGGCAAGCTAGCAGCAAAGTGTAATTTATAGAATTGATGAAGAATCAACAGTCACGTTGATGAAAATAAAACTATTTCATTACAATTTAGCAAGACTACCTTTTTTTTCTGAGAATGATTGCGAATTGAAATAGTTTTTTTTCTTTACACTGCCGAGTAAATATCAAATATTTATTTTTCATCGTAATGTTATTATTGCCATCATGAGTGGATGTTGTCAGTATAATTTGTGGAGATATAATGAAACCTTGTAAATATATATTAAATACGTTTAAAGATAACACGGATCGGCTAAAAAACTACATTAAGCATGAATCGAGGAGCCTGCTGTTTCGTCAAAATATTTTTGCATCATTTCCCAAAAAGTATTTTGTATTATTATTGTTTTATATCCGCAATATCGAAACACAGGTGAGGTTAGATTAGGTTAGGTTACACTTGTGTGAAGTGAAAATTTGGGAATGAATCCCCATGAATCGACATACTAACGTATTTTTAGTTTTTTTAATAAAAAAACATTATGGATCGCAATTACATTAAATGCTGTATAATGATATAAACCTCTGTTGTAATGATAATTTATACATAATGCGTTATAGATGAATTATCGAGAACATGGACTTGCATTTGTAGTGGTTGTACCGTTTGCAACAAAAGGAGAATAATTTTCTCTTAATTTAATAAAATTACATACCCTTAAGAAATGGAAAAAGTAGTAGGTAGTCCTCTGTTTTTGTTTTTAGTTGCTATCATGTTCTTCATCTGAGCTGTCACAAGTATTTATAATAAGATTGCCTGAAATTCGATCCATTTCCCCTTCCTGACATCGATATTTATTTTCTTCACTTTCGACATGGCGACAAATATTTTCCCAGTCCTCAGCAGTAATAGTATTCATTCGTTCAGTTGCTAAACTCATAATGCCTTGCATGTTTAAAGAAACTTTTCTTTTCGCTACATATCCTTTTACCATGGACCAAATATTTTCGATCGGATTGAATGTCGGGTGGCAAAAGTAAAACGGAGTGGCCATGTTCTTTTAAAATTGCATCTATGTGGTACTCACGAAACCGCTCTTTATTTTGTTTAATTAAATCATACAAACTGGTTTTGTACATCAACGGGCTATATGAAATGTTGTGTTCTGTCAACCAATCCATCATTTCTTGTTTAAGAGAATTTGACGTTGGAGCACGATTCAAAAGTTTGTTGTGATAGGACGCATTATCTACGATAAGTAAGTACGCTATTCGGTTTAAGGTTCGGTATTAATTTTTCTTTTAACCATTTTTCATAGTTGACAAAGTTCATCTGCTGGTCATGGTAATCTCCCGTTTTTTGGTTTGCTTTAAACATTAACAAAGCGTTGGGAATAAAACCATATTTTCCTCCTGCGTGCACTATTATTAACCGCTGGCCTGTACTGATTTGTTTTTTTACACCAAATTCTGTTCCATCGGTCCAAGCCTCTCCGGACACATGTGAAGTGTGTATGTAGGTTTCATCAGTATAAACTAGTGGTCTATCTTTAGACCGATATTCCGCAATTTTGGTAAGGTAATTTATTCTTAGCAGTCGTATGTTGTGTCTTTAAATTAATATTTTTCGGTTGTCCTCGGTCTTTTTCCATTTAAATCCTAATTTTTGTATTTGTTTTCGTAAGGTGAAAATGCCAAATTTGTAATCTATATCGGATTTTAACACAGAGTGGAGTGCCTTTAAGGTTGGAAATTGCTTATGGGACAGATGAAAATTGTATATAGTTCTCCGGATGACTTCCTGATCAAAATCGTCTACTGCTGATGACGGACAAGTACGTAAATTTTTATTTCTCGGGGAGGTGAATTTCTTTGTTGATGCGAATTTCTCACTATTGCTCTCAGACACAATGTTATAAACAGTAGAGAGACAAACACCTGTAGCTTTTTCAACTAACTGGGCAGCGGTGTAAGAGGAATTAAAATGTTTCTTCAGTTCAAGTTCAAAATATTTATAACAGTTAAAAATAATTTGCTTACTTTGACTCTCAATCGGACCAAAATTACTCACTGCCATATTTTTTGAAAATTATGTAACTTACACTTAGTCGTACTGGCTGACACAAAATGATTCTGATAATTGTGAGAATACAATAAAATCAGACGTAAAAATATATGCACAACGTAAATAATATTCACAATTTGACACTGACATTATTTTGGTATTTACTTCTTCAATATATAACAAACAAACCTCTTTTTATGCTGATAGTACGAGAAAATATAATTCAAATATATAATGCCTGTAAACATACAATAGGTACTACTACATATGCAATTCCATGCTCTCGTTAAATCATCTATAGGTACTCATACGATATCGCGGAGCGCTATAAAATGGGCAAATACGAACGTAACACTGCCACATAAAACCACTCGTGTAAAATAAAATGGAGTACTTATTCACGACTTTTCCGTCAAATAAGGGTATAATAAACGTGAGATTGACAACAACGCCGCCATCAGCAAGTGGTTTCGGAACCAGCAAACGGAACCAAAAAATAGCGCCATTCGAATGCAAATAACTACTTTCATTTGTTGGGTTTTCTACCTTCTTGATTTAAAGGAATGTGATTGATTCATATCGTGCTACCGAAATGTCAAATCGAACGTGGTGCGGAATTGACTGGAAGATGGAATAAACATGTAGAGATATAAAGGAGTCAATTTCACTATACACTGGTTATTGTTGTTAACATGTAAACCCGCTGAAAGTTCCTGTTAAAAAAATATATAGCATGGAAAAGTAATGGGCTCACAGAGTCACCTAGTGGTTGGTAAGCGACAAAGGCATTGGCAATCCTAAGGACCAAAATAAAATGTCCCTACCGCTAGTAAATTAATCAAACCCCTGAGGAAAAAATCTACATTATTGATTAAACTTGACAAATCAACAACAATGTCGCCTGGCCAAACGATGAATGAAGATGTTATCAATCTTCATAGTCGTAAAGTTCAACAATAGGTTTGACTTGCAGAGGCTATATAATTGAGTTTTATACTCAAGGGACATCATCGTTAACGGTTTGCTGTAAAGAAAAACCGATAACTTTTGGTGTACTTTATGATCACGACATAAAAACACTGGTCTTCGATAACTTTCGCTATAAAGAACTAAGTATAAAACCAAGAAAAGATGAATTTGTTGCTCTTGAAAAGTACACACTTAATACGAATAGTATGTTAGTATGCCTTTGTATTGTATTGACTTTTGATTGTGACTGCGCTACTACAGAATTCGATTATGGTTATTTAATTGGAACCCGACAAAGGAAATTCATTGATCTGGACTCTATTCTTTACTCGGTAAAAACCATATCGCCTTTGATGTGTTTTGGTATTGTTTTTAAATAAGTGTGATCTTAATATTTACAATACGATAATACGTCCAATACGCGATATGTTTATTACCCAGTGGAATATAGGGCCGAGGTACTACTAGGCGATGTCTTGGACCTGTTATCGTATTGTCAACGTTTTGATAGCTCTTATTCACTTGAATTAAAAAGATAGCAAAGCAGGAAAATAAGTAAGTAAAAGTACCTGTAAGTTTTTAAATAGTTTACAAAGAAGTTTGACATAAGAAACCGCAATAATTTAATAATTTCTACAATGTAAGCTTGCTAAGCATGGCTGCTGTAAACCAGCTGGCATTCTTGCTAGTCGCTCCTGTTGGCTTTCATTTGATCTCTGCTATAAACTTAACCATTGATTTGAAATGAACACCTATATTAGATTATCAACTTTATGACTCTACGATCGATTTTTTTCCTGCGGTACTTACATCTAATCTTATCTACATATTAGCTACCTGTAATCTCGTTCGAAGTTTTAATATAAAAACTATTATGCTCTCAAATTTAACAACAAAGTATTTAACAGAGTTTAAATTTAAGCCAATATTGGTCAGCTAATCCGATATACATCCTCTACCTCTAATTCTACTCTCCATACGAATAAAAGAAAAAGCGAAGTCCTTAAAAACTTTCTAAGGAGGTAGTAAAACAGAGTTCAAAATGTCAGTCGTAAAAATGCTTCGCGCTGTTCAGTCAGACGTGACGACAGATAATACAAACAATATTTAAGAAGTATTTCCCGACAAGCTGCCACTTCGTTATCAATTTACCGCCATTAGCGCGACGCTTGAGCGCCTTCGAGAACAAGTAGCTACAAATAGGATTACTAGCAGTTTTATAAAGCAACACCGAATGCGGTATTTTATAACGTTCCTCGATACTCAACTAATATTGTATTCACTTTGTCTTTGACTTCCGCGCCGTGCCGACAAAGCAAACGATACCTATAATTGCTGTGAATTAATGCGGTACGTTCAGTTATTGTTTGTCCTCAGTAATTATTACAGTACCCGCCATTTGTACCCAGAGGAGGCGAGGTGTATTATGTTCGCTTCATTATGTATGAGTCATCTCATCGATGTTGAAATGTGCGGAAACAATTGCGGGAGAAATCTCTGTTATTTAGCATTGTCCCAAGAGTTTGGTGGGCAGGAGCTGTACGCCCCTTAATGAAATTGAGACCCTTCATGCACGGACATTGGGGTCACGGCGCAGGGGACGACTTGCTCTACGCTCTTCATGTACTGTTTTCTACTTACAGTCTATGGCTGTAAGTTACAGTGCTGTGTTTAGTAGGTAGGTCTTGTAAACTTATATGAGCTTCCAAAAATGAAAACTTTGCATAGAACGATTCTGGGTTACCTTAACTATTTTTACAAAAAATGTCGACACATAACTGCCGGGCTACCTATCCCAAGGTCGGTTAATTTCAGTTACCAACAGTCCCGTTTGTACGAATTTTCATAAGTTAGAAAATCTATCTTCATTTTCTAAGTAATTATTTTGAATTTATGATTTTTTGGACAAATTACACAATTGGGAAGAAAAACTTCGGACTCGCGATAGGATACTACGCTCCGCTAACTACGCAGACAACTTGACGATAAGAGTTTTTGCTTTTCCACACGATATATTACCGTCTCGTAGTTAAACCCAAAGTGAGGCTGATCACGTGCGCGCGTGCGTGTCGCCGCGTAGGCGTTACTTTCGCGTTCATAACATGAATAGAGTAATTAGATGCTTAATTAAAGGTTAGGGATTTTGAGAATATATTTATTTGAGGTATGCATGTTTGTAAAATACTTTATTGGACATACATGAAAAATAATAAACAACAAATTAGACAGAAACATAAATGGTATGAAGGTATACAAAGGCGAATTTATCCCTTACGCTTACTTGTAGCTTGTAACTATTAATAGCTTTGTAACTGTTAGAAACATTTCGCACTGCGTCCGACTCTAAATCGACGTAATAAGAAAATTCGAGACTTTTGTGTGGCAATGACGGCAAATCATCATCAACGATCCCCGCTCGTACAGATTTATGTAGAAGAACACTTTCAGCACCTAAGTATATACTCCCGCGGGCAATATTTTTGCGGGCGCGGGGCAAAAAACTTGCTTATTCTGCTTATGATTAAATTAGCGAAGTATGGCAAACAAGTACGTATATTAGATATTCATAGAGGCTTCTATGAGCTTTATAAAGAGAATTCAAAATCAGCTTCTATGAGGCGAGAAATTTAGTTTCAAGGAATTTAACTCCAATCTCTAAACCTGTATTTACTACAGATTAACATCTCTTTGACTACGCGCTCTGCTTACATAATATTAGGTTTCCGCGATACACTTTCATTGGATGAAGCCATTTAAATACATATAATATACCTATAGGTTGCTGTGTCTCTTCTATTTAAGGCTGTCTGGAAGAGACCGCTTATAGTCATAAGACAGTATATTGGTCTTTCCTTGTTTATTTGTCTTTGTGTGGTTTTCAATAAAGCGTATTTGAATTGTATAGCATTGTACAATAGGTTTGTGCAATAGTAAGTACCCTTGCTTTCAATTGGTAAATAACCGTTTAGCGTGAGTTAGGCCGACTTTGCTCAAATAATTATTTACAAAGTTAAATCTAAAATAATTACTCAGAAACTTATTTTCATGGCAGAATTATTAGCATGGCAGATTTAGAAACTTGGTTCGTTTATCTGACCAAAAGTTAAACCCACCCTGTGACCCACCCCACAAATGTAACATTGACAAACTTATATTTCGCAAAAAAGATATGTTCACAAGCTTATTTAGATTTTTTACCACAAAAAAATGTATAACAGTATAAGTACCTCCTTGTGAAATGCAAGTGGGTAAAATGATGATTTGGTAAAACATTAGTTAAACCTTAAATTCAGTTATAGGTAAGTAAATGCCAAATGTTAAAGTGATGACTGATGAAAACTAGTTATACTCATCAAGCAACTTAGTTTTAATAGGTTCATCGAATCAGTTCATTCAGTTTACTGGTGCTCGCTGAATTATAACAGCACCATTTTTATTGTTGTACTTATTCTCAAACGGATGTGTATCTCGCGCCCACGTACATACCAAGTATATTTTTCCGCTTCCCACATGATTACAAATTGCTCTTTGAATTTCTCCGATATGTTCGTTAGTTTACATTTACATTTCGACTATTATTGTGCCATGGTCGAGTCAGTTGCTCGACGGAGTGGTTGTTAACGCGCCCTGCATTTACACTTTCGCATTTGCTATTGCGAGTATAAACAGGGTTTTCATGGATTGGCATTATTGGCATCAAGGATTTCGTGAACCTTTTCCTCAATAATAATTTTACCTTATGTTCTGGTGGTTACGTATAAATTAAATGAACTTTTTTATGTTTTTAAATAATATCAAGATAGCGGGTGTGGTATATCTAATACAGTTTGTCCTAAACTGGTTTTCAGCTAAGTCAGACAATTTTTAATTTTTTCCATAAATACTCGCGGTCAGGTTAGGTTAGGTTAGGTTAATTCAACTCTACAGTTGTATTCATATATAACAACACGTTGTTTAATGATTCAGACCGAAATGGCTTTAGGACAAATCAAAATTCGGGCAAACGATGCATTAAGACATATGACGATTAGGGATTCCAATATAGACCCCAAGATAGCAGGTGGCTATAAATTGCACGTATCACTACTCGTACTTATAGTAATTTATCGTATAGATAACTCGGCATAAAACGAATTTATTCTTGCCGCCTTCTTAGATTGTCCAAGTATACCTTCTGAGCCTGCAAAAGGCAGAATATCATTCTTGTATTCGTTTTCTGTCCTCTTTAAACAGTATTTTAGCGAAGACCCATGAACCAACGCAGACAGTTACGAGTAGGCACAGACGAAAGGACCGAAGCTTAAAATGCGAAGTCGTATAGGGATAATGGTTTCGTCGCTATATAAATTGAATTGGTGCTATCCAATCTGAATAAAACATGAACATATTATGGATTTTGAAAGCATGAGAGTATTGAGAGTGTCGGTCGGCGCGACTCCGCGTAAACGTGTTTCAGGCATTTATTCAGTTCAACTTAACTTTAAAGAGAAATAAATAAAATGTAATCTAATAAAAGAATCTTAACTCTAATGCGTCTCGAGATGCGTCAAAAATGACAGTGTTCTATGGTTTGGCGTTACTGCAAAAACAAAATGTTGTCTCAAAATCCACAAGTAGTTATAAGCTAATTTTATATTTAAACGTATTGTGCTATCTTGGATAAGTTTCAGTGGGTAAACACTTTAGTTGCCTGTATTTTAAGAACTAATCAAGTCTTCTTAGTTGTGATAATTTTCCTTAATGTGCTTTTATTTAAGACGGTATGTTATTTTCCTGATTTTGGCCATAACTCTGGGGGGTGGGGGACACACGTAATTCAAGAGAAAATTTGTCCTCAAAATCTTAACTTTGATAATAACATACACACCATGTGTAAAAACCACCCTTAAGTTTTATGTACGGCAGGTCCTGAAAGAATATTTTTTTTTACCTATTTCAATCTTGCTCTTAGTACTGGTATAATTATCGCATGTACAGAATTTGAGCTTTTTGGCGTTGATGGTTTTTGAGAAATAAATCTAAATATCTGTAAGTGTATCGTACCGATAGACAGACGGATAAAAGGGTCATTTGTTTGACTACATACGTATAATTTGGATTTAAATTACAAACATAAATAATTATGAACTTTAAAAAATGCATATATTTAAATACGTATACCACCTACATAACCTCCTTAACAGGTAAAACACAGAAAATCTTTTTTTAAGTTTCTTAAAAATAAATGTCCTAACTGTGGAAAAATATACCCCATTTACAAAACACGAAACGAAGTGTGAAGAATGAGTAAAGTTAAAAGTAAAAAAATAATCGTAAGCAAACATAAAAACCGGAAAAAGTAACGTGTATGCCGTTGAAGCCTTATATAGCTTGTAGAGAAAAACATACCAAAAATACATGCACTACCAGCTAATATTGTAAAATTGTTTATTTGAAGTTTCCCCACATATATTTTTAATCTCCGGCACTCTGAACTTATGAATCGTTTTTATACAATAAGTACTTATCCGAATTATTATTTAATTCATTTAACACAAGTTTTGAAAATAACGTAAGTAAGAGAGCTTTTCCCTCGACGGTTCGAACTTACAAAATAAGCTGATTGTTGGCCGGGCTACATCACTGACGGAAGTGACAATCCCTCAACAATATTTCCCAGCGGTCGTATTTTTAACACTCTTAATAATAAAACGTACCCGCTAAAGAAAAACGTAAAGCATGTTTTATAAAATAAACTTCTTTATAGCGAATAAACGTCGAAACACGAATAATAAATTATGTACATAAACGTATAGTAGCTATTTTGATGGACGTGACTTGTTGATTTTTAAAATGATGTTTTATGCTTATCAGGTTTATCTCAGGCCTTTATCTATTTAGCATTACTCAGTGAGTCTTATTATGGTTCTTACCCTTTTTAAGCTTGACATCATAAGTTTGCCGCTCGGGGAGCCAAGGTCCTTGAAGGTAGCCCAGCGGGCGGCAGGCTCCCACTCCGCATCTTAAACAATGATTAATGAAATCTAATTGTGCTTTTAGGGCTTAAGAGCCATTACAAGAGACAGCCGCGGGAAGGGAATGTGGTGTTTGACGCGGGTCACGTGTCGAGCAGAATGAACGCCGTCGGTGTGCCTGGGTGCCGAAGATAGCGACATTGGCGACTGAGCTTGGAAACGATCAAACAAAAAAATACCATGTCTATCATTAAAATTAATCCTGCTTACACGGGAGACATAACCATGATGAGCAATTTACACACAGGCTGTGTCCAGAAATCATTAGAATTTATTTTTTAATAAAAAGTAAGAATAAGCAAAGCAGCAAAAAAGGTCGATAAAATAATGATAATTGAATAATCCCAATGTCCTGATGAGCATGATTTATACCTTTCAAGCATATGCGCCGTATACGTTTTACAGATGGTTGACCCTATTCAAACTTGTGTATGAAAACATGTCACTAAGAAATGGCTTAATCGTCATTAACCGACTCTTGAGTTCAGTCTTAACTTAAATGTTATCAATAACGTGTTTGAGACTGAAAAATCTTCTACTTAACATTTCTTCTTCTATTCCATTAATAAAATCACTATAAACAGATGAATAAATAAAGCTTCACTTAAGAAATCAAAAGAAAACATAATACTTCGCCAGAACATTCCTTGTGTACATTTAAAAGTAGCGTTCGCTGAATGCTTCTATTTATAAGCAACAAACAAAGCGTAACACTAATTGAGTCGGTATATTTTTCAAAAGAGTGTAGACACTACAAAATGGCGTGATAATGGAATACGGCGCTGAAAAGGTTTGGTGGAGCGAGAGATCTTAACGAAATTTCCCCTGAAAAAGTTACAGAGCACTGCTAAGAGGAATTACGGGGATCTGTTTCCTGAAACCGACGTCCATCTAAAGGAGACATTGTCTTGTGCGTAAACCACTTACACGACGACACCAGCTAATGATGTCGTGGCCCCACATACGAACTACTCATGTATCGTAGAGATGTACAACGAGTACCATTTTCATTACATCAACTGTCCATCAATATTATTTATATATTTGTCATTGCCTTGAAAGCTTATATTGATTTTGGTTGATTTGGTTATAATAACGAAGGTAACTATGAAGGAAGGAATTATGCTGCTAATTTAAATAAAATTTTACACACTCGTGGCGTAACGACAGACTGTCTTATGGATAGATACATTGAAAATGTTTATTTGATAAAATGATTAACTTGTCGTATGATTAATCAATCAACAATTAGCAAGTGGGGTCATCGTATAATAGTCAAGAGTGAGCCTGATTATCTGACAGCTAAATACTAAAAAACTATTATAAATTCAATTTATTTTAAAATAAGTACCAAAGTACCTACGTAGTAAAAGTATGCGCTTTAATTTAATGTTGATCGAGCAAGTTATGTCTAAAATTAAAATAAACGTTACTATGTTTTGCCGCGACTCTAATAAAGCCGCACAAACAATCACGTTCCACGAAAAATCTTCCTTGGTTTTTCCACGGATGAAAGCCACTTACGCTCACTCGTGTAATTCCTTGATACCGCAGTAACAACGCAGGCTTAAAGACATTATAACCTTTACGTCCCGAGAATAACAATATCGCAGACGAGAGCTCGCCGACAACCGATGCCTTATGTAAATAGCAAACAGTGGTAACATCGTTCAAAGTAATCTAATTAGGTGACTCCGAGCAATAAATGTTTCGTACTGCAAGGTTATAAACAAAGAAGACCTTTTACTTTCATCTTGTGACTCAAAAGCACAAATTTTCTATGTACTTTTTTCAGTTTCTTGAATTATAGTTAACGCCTAAATGTAATGGTTAACAAAAGATAACAAATTGGTCCTCATTATTGTTAGAGAACAAAGATATTAATAATTGATTTAGGTTTTAATATGACTTCATAATATCAACAAGATATACATTTTAAACACCAAGATTGTGCGTTAATTGGTTTTCTTGCAATTTCGAATGCTGTTCTATCTTGGCGAAGTTTTTAATATTCCGCTTACTTCCTTTACGTTTTGACGTAAGAAATTGATCGGTATTAATTTCCTCGATGCTGGCATACCGATATAATCTTATTTGATTGCCATATGAATACGGTATGGATTCAATCTTCGTCATGTTGAATAAATTGAGTACTCCCATCATCTTAGACTTTAAAGCTGTAAATTTACTGACTTTTTTAGAATCATTAATGGCCATTTCTACGGCAGACCACTGCTTAAGAGTTGCATAGGCCTCACGGTGATTGTTACAGATTTGGTTTACCATAGCTTCTGTGTTTGCATCAGTCTTTACCGCAATCGACCGCGCACTGGATTGCCGATTGACGCGTTGCACCTGCCGCGCACTCGTGGTTCTGCTTATCTTTTCGTTCAACGTCGTGGCACACTGGACTGATGCTTGACGTTGTCCCGGAATAAAGCCACTTCCCGCCTGAACATGTTTTGTGTGTAGAATTGTCTCACTCAGATTTATTTCACCCGCCGCGTTGCCTTGTTTCGTATCACAGACTTCAGTGCCACTGGGAGTATTGTGACTTGTCCCTGTATCGGTATAAGATATAACAACAGGCCCTCTTTGGTCACTCCTCAAAATACGTCTCTTGATAGCATCTAACAGGTGCGGCGATGGATCGTTGACAAGCTGCCCTATGCCCCAAAGATACCCTGTCATTATTTTAAAATTGAATGATAATTCAGAATCAAGCTTTGATTCTAATTTCGGAATCAATCAGATTGTTTTAAATCAAAGCAGAATGAAACCATGGATGCGTAACGAAGCTACCTGTCAATTAAATATATGCTACTTTGACAATGACATCTTTTATAGACCGTTTGATTTATCTTTGAAATTATTTTAGAGGTTGAATATGAGTGGCTTTAAAATCAAATTACCACGTTTAACAGGCACTCGGTTGATTTCGTCCTTTAGGGTTCCGTACAAAAAATTGAAAAAAACAGAACCCTCACTCGTGCGTCTGTCTGTCTGTCCCTCCGTCTGTCAATACCAATTTGCTCCGAATCTACTGGACAAAATCAGGCGAAATTTGGCAGGATGGTGTAATCCTTTGACCCAAACATAGATGTGCAAAGAAAATTTGTGTGAGATGACGCGCTGGCCTAATTGGTAGTGATGAAAATTGACTATTCCCCAACCCCGATCTCTGAAATTACTAAGACTAAAATTTTGAAAATAATACATTATATAATTCATTGCTTGTAGATTACGGGAAAACCTATAAAAAATGTATTACAAAAAAGTTTAAAAAATGACGTATGTACGGAACCCTCTCCACGCGAGTTCAACTCGCACCTGGCCGGTTTTTTTATACGCTTATGCCATGCTCGTTACCTTTAGCACAGGAGATAATAAGACAGCAGGGAATGGAATAGGCATAGGTAATTTAATTTTGCATTTAGGTACTAAATACCTGTGAAGAGCTTGTGTTCGGTAAAGACACTAATGACTCATGTAACCTAGGTAGGTAGGGTTCTGTAGCCGTAGCGTACACTATTAGCGTGCAAAGTTGTTTTTTTCCGTTTACCTAACACACATTTTATTTAAATAATTAGAATTTGGTTTAAAGCGTTGATTAGTTGGTTAAATGTAGCCAATTACGCTATATATATATATATATATATATATATATATATATATATATATATATATATATATATATATATATCCCGGTAAGGGCAGATGTTTGTGTGATGAGCGCAAATATTTGTTCCTGAGTCATGGATGTTTTCTATGTATTTAAGTATATATTTCTCTATATAAGTATTTATATCGTTGTCTAGTACCCATAGTACAAGCCTAGAGCTTAGTTTGGGACTAGGTCAATTGGTGTGACATTGTCCCCTGATATTTATTTATTTATTATTTATTTATATAGTAATATGAATGCAAAAGTTACTGTTTGTTTGCTTGTTACGCTTTCATAGCTAAACCGCATAATCAATTTTAATTATATGTTATATAGCTTGGTAGCTTGATCCCCGGGGACACAGGAAATATTTCATCCCAGATATTAATTGGATAGTCCTCAAGAGAATAGCGAAAAACGACTTCTATGCGGATGAAGTCGCGGGCAACCTCTAATTTTACTATAAGCAGGCGTTTTGCTTGTAGTATAGGTTTATTTACGGAGTTTCCGAAATCGCACCCGACGTAATTACTTAAAGAAACCTCTTAACATAAATTGAAACATCCTTTTCTACGCGACTTGCGTGCCACAATATTGAGTGTAAGCTAACCACCAATTGACGTTTAGCAAATTGCGTAAAAAATATAACTTGCTCATGTTCTTTGTACCTCTATCGAATACGCTTATAGGTACATACCAATGAAATGAAATCGGAAATAAGACGGAGCGGTTGTTTATATTTTCTTCAATTTCCGGAACATATTGAATATTCAGCAGCACCAACTGGTTCCGGAATTATTTTAATATCAGAGATTGGTTGTTTTCCGCTGTTCTGGCTTAGTTTTTGGATGGAGTAGCTGAACCAGTAATAGTACTCGTAACACGACGGCTCCGCTTGTTTATTCACAAAGCAACCGGAGGATATATTTTACGGCGATGGTTTGAGGAAATAAAAAATCGGGAATACTCTTACGGCAGTTTGTGTTCCCGGTTTACTGCTGTTTATATTAAGTATATAATTTGAGTTTACGACGGGGCCGGAGAGTAAGAAGTCATAAGCTTTTAGAAGCGGAACTCCATTCCTACCATTGGTGAGACACTCGTCAAAGTATAAACAGTAGATCGTTTAAAAAAAACCGGTTAAGTGCGAGTTAGACTCGCGCACCGAGGGTTCCGCATTTAAGATAATATGCTTGGTAACCCCAAAAGAAAATAGTCATTTTATTATGAACTTTATTTTCTATGCCATAATATGGCATTTTGTATCAACTTTGAGTAGAGTAAATTTTAAATCAGATTTTCAAAGTTTTTTTGTTATTTCTCAAACATTTAATTTTATTTTTCCCATAAAATATAAGTATAAATCTATTGGTATTACGTCAGGATTTTTTCCGATTTTTAATTAATAAACTTCGGTGTTATCGTACGATCATTTTTTGTACATTTTTGGCTAACATTCAAAAAGTACATTACAGAAAACTACAAAAAAAACATAGTTTTGAAATGTGCAGATTGAGCCCTTTTTCACATGACACCCATCTGCTAAACAAACCACGTTTTGTCACTAAAAACTGAGCTAAGTTTCAAGTTGATAGCATTTGTAGTTGCTGAGAAAACCTGCTGTGACATACAGACAGACACACAGACAACTAAGTTAGAAGTCAGAAATTAGAAGTACCTACCTAAGTAAAAACCGATTTCCAGAATTTGATACACTGTTATATCAGTACCTAGTTAAACCAAATACTTAATAGTTAAAACTCGTAACTATTTCTTAAATCTGAACTAAATGTGTCACATTTTTCATTAGACTTTTGATTTTTTGCCATTACTTCAGGGCCTCTATTCAACACGGTAAAAAAAAAAAAAAATTGTCCCGTTTTTTTTAATCGTATATCCTTTTGTCTATAGTATTGTTAACTTTTTGATAGCACTTATTTACTTGACAGTAATGGCGGTCAAGTTAAAAACAATGCCATAACAGATCAAATACGATGTCGATTTTACCGCCTACAATAGAGGCGCAGTTAACTACTGATCAAACAACTCGCCCTCAGTGATAAATCAGGTTAGACTCGCATAAGCAGGGTGCCGTACCATAACTAATGGCGTTATATTTTACTACAGATTTCCCGATTTATAGGGGAACTTTCCCGTTTTTCGGCTATCCATATCAATCAATAATAGCCGTTATTAGCACGGAGCGGGCACTTGGTGCTCTGGTTCAAAGGTGTTCGTGGCGAATGGTGTGACCGCAGCTACTTAGAATACGTAGGAGCGGAAATTCCGCTTCTGTTTGGATTATTCTTCTGGTTGGGGTTATCTCCTTGGCTTATGGCAGGAATTAATTAATTTGTGTTTTAATATTTAACGCACTTTGTGCCAGGCCAAGTTAAAACACGGATTTTACTAAACAATGTAAGTACTAAAATGTTCCTATTCTAAGTTTTATTATCAGTGTGAATAAAATAGGTTAAAATTTTATCTTCACATGAGAGTAGGACGAACATACATAAAGTTAAATGAACGTTGTAAAAGTATACTACTCATATTAGTGTACACACATACAGTACCTGGATAACCAAGGTTTGCTCGGTTTTTTTTGTTAAGTTTTCTACACATGAAACCTAGCTTATCGAATTATTGCCCCCGAAACCCCCTGCATACTAAATTTCATGAAAATCGTTGGAGCCGTTTAAAGGTATTAGATATAAAGATATATAGATAGGTGTCACGATTATCCTTTATACGTGTAGGTAGGAAGATAGTTAAGTGCGACAAAGATAAGAATGGATAAGGATAAAATGATGGAAATCCGGGCGGCTTTCAATATTCATAATAGAAGGGATATTCTTACATCAAGTGAATCATAGGGATTCAATCACGTGAATCATACACGGGTTCAGTCATGTCAAAAATAGAGCTAGAAAGAGTATGATTCTATGAATATTCCATTTTCGTGCATCGTTCTTTACGTAGGTACTTAAAATTTCGTTCCGTTTCGATTAACAGACAGCGCCGTGCCCTATTTAATATATGTAGAAACATGAAATTTGCGAAATTGCGGGTGTGGTTATGCATGCAGGATTTTTCAGAATTCAGCCACTAACAGAAATATTTATTTTAGTGGGAATCGAATTGAATTATTCTCTGGTTAACTATATTTTGTGTTGCTTTAGAACCTCTCTTAATGTGTTTCTGTGCGCTAAAAATCATAAAAACAGGATTATGTAATGCTCACTTCCAAGAACCATTATGGCTTTTATCTATTTCTAAAAATGCTGTAATTACGATACCTATCTTGCTAACAACAATTAACTCTTAGAGTGTAGCGGGCTCTAGTAGCTACACGAGAGGGTTTACAAATTGACTCTTAAAACCCAGCAGCACAAATTGCCTTTAATTAATCAGTGTACCAACAACGTTCGAGTGCGGACGACAGGGAAGGCGACAATGGAATGCAGAACCGCTCAAGTACCAACTCTAGCCCTGCTCTGGATATCGATAATGGAATGCAAAAACGACTTATTTTTTCAATAGGTTTAGACGTATTGAAAGCGACGTATTGAATATAAGCATATTCGGTACAATAATGGCGAATACGTTACCTACGCCTACATTCGGAGCATTTTCTACATCAAAAAATCTAAACAAACAGTACCTATACTCGAAAATCTAATTCAAGACCAAAATCCTAACCGCAACAGGCGCACATTCGCTGTGATTACTGCATTTTGGTTTAAGTGTATTTATTTTTATGAATAAAACCTACCCTAATATTACTAATTACACGAGTTTTCATTAATTTTTTTATGAAATAATGTTAAAATAACGAAATAATAAAGATGGGAAATTTTAGATTTTGGTCTTGAATAAGATTTTGGAGTATAATAGAAGAATTGATTTGGTCTAAATTTCAATTTAAATTTTAATGAATTATAAATATATTCAAAGGTAGCGCAAAATTGTAACAATTCACAAACAATGAAACAACTCGGCCGGAATCGTCGGTCCTTCTTATTGAAACTCGTCGAAGTTTTCAAAGCTGGCAGTGATTTTACGCGAGTGGCTGCTATAAATTCAAATGCCCGTTATGATCCTTTAATATATTTTCATCAAAAATTTCAATAATTTTAAACAATGTAACTGGTATTCAACAATGAAATCGTTCTGTAAGTTGACAACAGAGCTTTTATTAGCCTATAGAAGTATGTGTTTTACTTCTGAGCACACGCTTGTACAGTCAAGGAATAAAATTTAAATTAAGAATTATTTTAGTTCCGAAGTCAATCTGACATTCTACAGCAATAAGGTTGAGTTTTCTATTAATTACAAATGACTTGGCATCCCTAATGACAAAGACATCTTCAAGCAGATTTTCATTGAAATGGGTAGCAAATTAACGTCCGTGACCGTACTAAACTTGAAAGCGCACCTTAATGAAACCGGCGATTATAAACTAAAACTACGGAAATCGAACAAACTTCAATGTGCTTTGCACTATACCTTACGAATTGCAGCGGGTTGATTTTCGAGAATCGAGTGCTCAAAACAATTGCCTAGCGGTAGAAAAGAAATCGCTTGTCCACTCTAGTCAAGTCTTTATTAAGTTTCAAATTTATTTGAAAATAAAAGCTTTTGAATACTCGATTTTCAAAAATCGGCTCGCTAGTCGCTGGTCGAGCCGAGACCGCGTCACGCAGTCACGTAGGGCTGCGCCACCTGCCCAGGCGGCTGTTTGCGCAGGGCCTCAATGTTATGATTGCGCGAATACTCGTATCTGCTCATGATTCGCGGTGAGTTCGTTAGCATTTGTAAACAATTCTATGTAAACGAATTGCGTTACGACGCCTGTATTTGGATAACGAAATTTCAGTTTAACTAAACATAAGTATTATGTTAGGAATATAATAATAACAAAAAGAGAAGCTGCATATTGTTAACAGTTTCTTTAGTTTTCTCCTTGTTTCTATGATTGCGCTGACGGTGTAGCTCTGTGAGAGGTAAAATTTTCATTTTGAGGGAAGTTTTATTTCCCTCTGGATCAAGGTAGCAAATTAACTTTTTATTTATTAACAATTCAGGAATATGGACAATTTTATAACAACCTTTTTGACATGGAATCCGTTTATAGCGCACCCAGATTTAATTTAGCTCGGTAATGAGGACGACCTCACTTTCGAGTTTTGCCAATAAATAAGGACACAATTTTATGTCTGTAATGTTTCATATTTTTTTTCTTTTTGATAGGTGAGTACCACCTATCAAAAGGAATTATTAATGTCCAGACATTTCAGACATCAGAGGAATTCATCTCAGACCGGTCTAATTTAATAACTTTATAAAAAAAAACTAATTTCATGCCGTATGTAACAAAGTTACAAAAGATATACAATGTCGCATCAATCACCGACTTGAGACAAAAAACATTTTGCTAACTTCAGCATAATAATCTGACAAAGTGGAATTTTACACCATGCCGCGCAGTAAAGTGCAAAGACCTCTCGAAAAGTTGTGAGAAACGTCGCCTAAGAAAGAAACTTAGAAAAGTTGTCGGCTATAAACATAAATAAACATAAATGGGATAAATTACTTTTGGAATCCCCAACCTGACTTATTTCTGTTACGATGACGTCATCAGCAAGTCAATATTTTGAAAACAGTCAAAGCAGTAATAAGAACCGTTATAAGGTTCTGTACTTACTCAAACTAGGAACCTTAATTTCATCATTTCCGTCTGTCAGTCTGTAAGTTACACTCAGTTTTTACCAGAAATTATAAAATAAAATACATACCTACAGATACCGCATACTAAGGTCAATATAGGTTTCGATAAAAAAACGGGATAGGTACCTCTGGTACATGACTACATGTAAAGCAAATGTGAAATAAACCATTTTTGGATAGCTTTTATTAAACCCATTACGTGTGTGTTGTTACTGTTATTATCAAAATTTTAGATTTGGAGGGTATTTTTCGCTAGAGTTACGAGTAGGTGTCCCCGATCCGTAAGACAAAACTACAAAACGAAAAGACTGAAAAAAATATTTTAATGAAAGCACATACGAGCATAACAAATTCAAAAATAAAGTCATCACAGCTTCATTGGTTCTTGAGTTGCAGGCTACTACAATGTTTATAAATATTGAAAAATATCTACGATAACGCCAAATAACATTCAATAGAATAAAATATTGAAAAATACTTGTGGTTTTTGGAGGTACCTAGTTTTTTGTTGCATTAACTGCTACAGAACCCTACACTGAGCATGGTCCGACAACTTCTTGTCCGGTTTTTTTTTTGTTTTATTCGTCCGTTAGCATCACGGAGCGTTCATTAATTCCAGAGCCGCAACCGTTGGAAGGCTTAACTTCTTCTGCTTTGATGTACGACGCAAAGGAAGCCTGCTTAAAAGATATTTATTTACTTACATACGTTTAGTGTTTTAAATGTTTTATATACTGACGCGACTGTAATCCATCAATATAAATTTAATCCTAAGTTCCTAACGAGTCGAAAGTCATAAAATCACTTCTACTCTAACCTCACTTTCATCTTAAGAAATAATAAAGTACTTCTAGGTATCTAAGTAATACTTTCATCAAAGTAAACCGAGTAAAAACTTCAAACGATTCAAACCGCAACTATCTAACGTGATAACAAAAAGCGCTCGGTTAAGTCGTCAATTTGATGAAGCATTTATAAAACTTGGATATAACGCTCTCGCTTATATCGCGAATAAGGAGCGCTAATTTGGTATGGTTCCACCCCAACAGTATTTTTACATAGTAATTTGTGAAATATGTCCGACCGGTCCTAAAGGTCGTAGATACGAGTATTGTTTGTATCGGCTATCGTTGGGTCTTACTTAAAAAAAAAACTTTTTTTAAAAAGTATTTCAAAAAGATTCGCTACATTTGCAGCGAAGGACGGGCTGTGGCCTGTTTTATAAAGCTACAAATTACAATTTGCAGGTTACAAGATTTCATTTGACACAACCTCGACCAATGACGACCAGCCTTTTGAGCAGTGTTGCCAGTTTAGACCTGTAAAATTGTTACCTGTAGCTTTATAAAACGTGTCCCTGGTTATTTACTGCATAACACGTGTGCGGGATAAATGCTGCGAGATGCTAGAAACTTTTACTGATTCCGTATTTTTCTGCATGCCGAAGGGAGCGAGCTAACTTAATGTAATGACTAATGACGCTTACATTGCAAAGGAAAACAAAATACTCAATAAACAAAGATTAATGTGTGAGTGTCAAATGTCAAACTTGAATTCGAAGTCGTCAGTTATACCTATCCACGTTCTGAATTTGTCCAGCAGTGGACGCCCCCGGGCTGATGATGATGATGATGACGTTCTGAATATTGGTATCGACCATAAGCCGCTAGGTATATATAGATCGACCGATTTTAACCGTCGCCTCCATCATTATGTATGGTCGGGCAAGAAACGGTCTACCAGTTTTGACAAAAGTTTCTGTGACATCTAGTTATGGCTTAGCTTGACACTGTCACTGTCATAATATTATTGCAAGGTAAAATCGAACTTGTTGTATCATGACTCCATGACGCGCAAATGAACTTCAAACGTAGGGTGGTAGACCACTTTTTTGGCCGACTGTACTTATAATTTAAATCGGTGTCTTGAAAAATCGATTAATCATTTGAAATCTCTGTAAAAAGTTGGTGATTAAAGATAATAATCGTCCTTGTGATGGAAAATATACGGAAAAAAAGTTATGTAATTGCACATTAAGTACCTCGATCTTGATAAAAGACTAGTAAATAATTTATTAAAAAATGAGTCGTAAAACTAAATAAAAACTTTTAGCTGACTACTTTTAATATTATAATCCTAGGTATTTTTTAAAAACTATTTAATTTATGGCAGGTAAAAGTTGTAAAGTATTCCGCTTATTACGTTATCCCGCCTCGGTAGGTATAACAGGTTATATATATGTTGGCCCTGTTAAAGAGCGTTATAACGAAGTTTACTGTAGTTTGTTTCACTTTTATGCTTCTAAGTATCCAGTTCCCGGAGTCTAGACTTCATTTATCCTATTTATAGTCTGTCTCTATTCATCCATAATAGCAATATACTTAGCGGCCATATTGGGTAACAACCTGTTATTATTTTTCGTTTTACAAGCGAGCAAAACTTGCAAAAGCTCTTCTATTGCTATTTGCATTATTAGTTCTGGAATGTGGCTCTTATGATCAGTTATCATATCAAGTCCACGTCCAAGGACTTAATATTAATAATATTTAATCTAGATATTCTTCCTATTAACCTATAGACTCAACGGTGGAAAGGGAAAACTGCTATAGCGATATTTGGTACAATTTAATTATGTTTATAATAGACGCCACTTCTGATATTCAAAAAAAGCATGGTAAAAATTGGTTCTCTCGCCCGCAACCTCGTGGTAAAAAAATGATATACGTAGATCTATTTATTATGCATAGATTACGTCGAACGCCAGTTAGTTAATTGACCTCGCTTAGATTGTTCACGAACGTTGTCGGCGTAAACGTGGAATTTTATTTTGCTCGAAAACAGAATGATGCGGTCGAAATAGTGCGTCGGCGTAGAAGGATAAACCATATTTTAGGGGAAACGTGTTGCGTGTCTCACCTCTGACAAGGAGGTTTCAAGCGGATATTATACCTAGGTACCTACTCACTTACCTATATAACTCATCAATCGTATGTTTTTGGCCCATGCAGTAAAAACATTGGTTCATTTCGCCCCAGCCGTGCAGCCGTCACGGGTGAAATGTCGATGTAAGCATTTACTTCAAAAACTTCGAAACTTGAAGTTACGGTGAACTTTAGCTTGAGTACGAATCAATCATTCATCACGTTTTCGAATCGCATTAACCATTCGAAAACATGTTCAAAGGCCCTAGCCAAGATGCATTACGCTAATTAGCGTTTCTTCTTTCTTCTTTATGGGTGTCCCTTGTTTTGTCGACAAACTTTTCGTCGAATTTCATTTCATCGAAAACTTTTCAAATGTATTTAAGTATATATTTCTCTATATAAGTATTTATATCGTTGTCTAGTACCCATAGCACAAGCCTAGAGATTATTTTGGGACTAGGTCATTTGGTGTGACATTGTCCCCTGATATTTGTTATAATATTATAATTTTATTTCATGAGCAGATCATTCCAATTTTTATTATTTCATAGAATAACTGTTCAGGGAATATGATTTGGCAAATTATTCATTTGATATGAGTTTTAAATGACAGTTCAACAAAACAACGAATTTTATATATTCGACGTTCCATTACATTCGTTTTTAAATTTATATCGAATACACATAGCACCGCAACTACGCGGAGCACCTACTAGGTCTCAAGTAATCTATAGATTAGGTTAAGTTAGAACTCGCTGCCCCAATATTATAGGGTTCTATGTAACATTGTCGGGGTACCTACTTCAATTTAGACCTAGTGTCACACTGACAAACTTCAAACTTTAAGTTGATAAAACCCTATAATATTGCAACATACATAGAACCCTATAATATTGGGGCAGCGAATTGTGTCAAGGCACGAAGCGCCACAACTACGCGGAATAGGAGCTCCGCAAAGCGGCGCTTCGTCGACTTCGTCTCACGGTCTATTGCAATGACAATAACAAAAAACAACTTTAATGAATATGTATCAAGATAAACAACTTGAAATCTCAAGTACCCACATTTAGCGCGTGGATTCCGATTGCATTGCGTTCCGTTCTCAACATTAAGCCATAGATAACTGTGTATGCCAACTATCTTCAATTTAAATAATATTCCTTGTAATAATTTGTATGTTAATAAAAAATACTTGAAACAATAAATCACGAATCGTTTTCCATGACATAATTCAACTATTTAATTAATCATCCGACAAGTAAAAATACACGATTTAAAATTACTTGCAATGACCATTCCAGGAACTGAATTCTCGACGAAATGAAAATACATGAAATGTTAACTTTGAAGTGAAATTCGACTAAATAAGTGTCGACAATTTGATGATAAACCCTTCTTTATTGGTAGACGACGTGATAAGAAGAGTCACGTGATCTACCAGTTTTAATAAAACAAAACGAATAGAAACGCTAGTTAGCGTAAGTAATGCATCTTGACAAGGGCCTTTAAACCTGTCCATAACACGAATCTCTGAAATAAACTGAAGTTTTCATTCATTATTTTACATATTTACTTACGTCACGTTTAATACTCGATGACGAATCAACGTCAATGTCAACTTGCTACCAAATTTAATACCAAATTTAAATCTAAATACAAACTAGAGGGCGTTAATATCAATACTTACTAACGTTATTTCTATCGAAGGTTAAAGTTCGTCCTTGGGGTACTGTAAGTACTTATAAACCTTTTGATTATGTTATTTAATCGTATCGCATGTAATACAAAACGCATGTGATAAATTACATAGTGCAAAAGCTAAAGGATTGCACACGTAAATGCAGACAGATCGCATGTTGCCGTGCGGTGAATAGCAAACAGCGTACAATTTATTGCGAAGGTTATCAAGGGTCGTAAGTACGTCAAAGGTTCTGTTATAGGTAATATAATACTTACGTACTTAATTAATTTAGTTAATTAAATACGTAAACAAAAATATTTTAGGTACGCGAAAGAAATATACCGACCAAGATAAATGATCAAGTGACATCCATTCGTCACTGCCGCGATGAGAAGATCAATTGAACAAACTCGATATTAAAACATGTAATGACTACACAGTCAAGCTAACTGCCTTTTTTGCAGAAAGGAAAACCATTTATCACTCCATTTCTAGTATAAAAAAGATTGCGTTGCGATGCCGACGTGTAACAAACCAACTGCTTACCAAGGGATTTCACATCTGACTTTCGCAAATTTGAATGGGCTCACGGAGCAGGCTTTGGGCTTCGAATTACCCGTTACGACATGAAGTAGGGGAAGCCCGGGCAATACGCATATGTTAAGGGAATGGGTAAAAAAACCACAAAAACTAATAATCAACAAAACTCTTTATTCTTTTAATTTGTTCTACATTTAATAATCTTTCGGAAACAACATTAAAATATTCAAAACTTAAACATCTTTAAGGCACATTTTAGGTTTTTTAAAAAAAGGTCAATTATCCGTTTTGCCCCACCCCCCTGGGTAAAACGGATACACCACAAGGGCAAAAAGGATAAGGTTATTTAAATTTGAACTAATCATCGCAATCGTCGCAGAAGTAACTGCCAACGCCTGAATAAGATGTGCAGTTGTCGTGTGCCCATCTTTCACACTGGCTGCACTGTATCCAGTCTTCAGAGGGCGGGTCTATGTATTCATCCATACACACTAAACAAAAACAGCTAGCTTCATTCTTTCTGGTTTTAGTTTTTGCAGCAGATCTTGATTTTTTTGCTTTGAAGGAGCATAATCTTCATCTCCAAAAACATTTGGATTGTAAGGCCAAACAGACAAGACCTTTGGTGGTTTAGTCGTACTGCTCTTTATACCAGTCTCATCCATATTATAAATGGTGGTTGAGTCAAAGTTATATTTCTCCACCAAATCCCAGTAATTGGTATAAAATAATTCCACCTGTGGCCTGTTAAAACCTCTCGTCCTGGCTATAGATGTTGGTTCCGGTGATCTTAAAACAATATCTGGGTGTCGACTCTTAAAACCAGCAAACCAATCATCTCCGGCTTTGGCATTTTTAAATGGATGAGCAATACTATTTTTTTCTGCATATACATACACCAGTTCCAAAAAATCTGAACGCGTTAGCCCAAAAAATAAGCCGTCTAATTGTTTTAAGTAGGCACATAGTTCTTCTTCTTGTTCTGACGTAAACACCGTGGTAAACCTTCCCAATTTTTTAGACTTACTTCCTGTCTTTACATGTCGATATAAAGTTGTAAATGGGATTCCAAATTTAGATGCCGTAGACCTTAAATAAAACTTTTAAATACATAAGAATAACTTTTATTATCAAATAACTTGTAAAAATAATAATTTAACCATACGGGAAAAAGGAATTCTTATCCGTTTTACCCATATTCATCTTGCCCAAAAGGCCAATATTTGAAATTTACCTATGCAAATGAATCCTTGAACTGGTAAATAAAAAGTAACAATCGTAAATTTAACTTAAATAAACACGTAATCAATCAACAAAACTTATCTACAAACACTTGACACATTATGTAATTTTTTTAAACACAAACTTTCTGAAAAATCTTAACAAAACAGCAGAAAACTTTTATTTTTGTTTAGACAACAAGTTCGCACGTGTATTGTTTTCACGGCACTGTCATGGCGTCACAGGGTCGCTGCTTTACCAACGGGTGCAAGTCCAGTAACGCCATCTATTATAGTTTTTTGGTAAAAACGATTATTCTTCTTACCTGGGTTATGCATCTTGCCCGGGCTTCCCCTACACGTACGGAACTTGTGGGTAACATTGCGATTATTTCTGAGAAAAAATCGGACTGAGTACGTAGGTACTTGGAATTATTGCGCGGCCTAACCCCTCTCAAGTCCCGATACCGAATTACAAAGTAAGGGATGAGAACAAGCAGTAACCTGATCATGATAGGGCCTTTCAGGTAGTAACACGATTTCCATATAATCGCTTAACCTAGGTGAAATCCGTTTTCTAGGCATTTTATTAAAAACGTGATCCATCAACGCTAACTTCCTCAACGCATCTTTATTTTAAATTAATACACGAAGTTTTTTTTAATTCTACCTATATTTTATGATGATTCTGTTTTGTATGCTTCCAATATGTCTGTTTTAATTAAAATATTGATCTTCTGTCAGGCTCACCCATTAAAAGCACGTCGATTACTTACAATTAGGTATTATGAAGGTGGACCAGCAACTAAATGTTATAATTATTTTAGATGCATTTGATTATGTATCGATGGTATGTGATTGCGCCGTCCTTTTAGCTAATGAGGTTAAATGTATTGCGTCTATTGAGCTACCAAATAGCTGCGCTATTTAAAAATTCATCAGGTATGCCTAAAAACATTCCACCTGTAGGTTATTTACTAGGTTCTGTAAGTAAGGTACCTAATAAATTATTCTCTCCGAAAACATACAAAATACAATGCTATTTTTAAACATTTTCTCTTTAAAGTAATTTAAAGAAAAACAATTTATTTCATAATTTTATAGCTGCTAGACGTAGTAAGTTCAACGGAAACTCCAACTTTCTTACAATAAATTAAGTTTTTAGTACATCCTGTCTGCGATATTGAAAGGATTTCCGCGAAAGCAGTAAGAGCTGGAAACAAGAAGAAAGTTCCAGGGAGCCCTAAGTGCGGTCGGGACACTACACTTAGGTATAGGTATAGGTATAGGTTATACACACTACACTTATTCAATTGTCTTCTTCCAGAAACTTCCGACAATCACAACGATGAGAAGTGAGGAGCGCTATTTCTTGAGCATAACATACATAAACAAAACATTGTAAAAAGAACGCTAGGAAAACTAATAATAATAGAGATAATAGTCTGTGGACCCATTCAGCTCCGCTTGACTGCGTTTCCGCACCTTTCCGACGTCAACGATGGACGTTCTTTGATATTAGTCCTTTCATCACACTAGAAAATATCTTTATGTCGCGATTAAATGCACAAGAAATGTTTTATCTATCGTGGGGCAAAGCTTAGGTGTTCAGCGTTATTTATTCTTAAAAATACACTTAATCCGCGAGTTGGGTTTTATAAATTATAATAATCAATACGCATTAAAGTCACTCCTATTTAGGATATAAATGTGTTTGTTGTATGCGTGGCACAATTAATTGTCAAATCGTTTTCTGTATAAACATAGGTACTTTACTTTTACTCTATCTATCTCTTTGTGTTTTGGTTTTGGTTAAATTTAAATAGTCTAGTTATTTCGGTGCGCCATTCAACTCTCCAGGTTTTACTGAAAACCAGCGTCACGGAATAGCAAAAGGCAAGCAATAGGTATACCGTGGCATAAAAAGCTGAGTAAGACCAATTTGAGCTTGATGCGATTAAAGTATAATTAGAATAAGTTGATTTAGTTAAGCAAATTGTATTTCTTATTTATCTAAGACGTGCTTCAAGTGCCAAATAAATTTTATTTTATTTCATTTCCATTAAGTGACACTTTATAGTTATAGTGCAATGTCAATTTTGGTGTCCAAATTTAAAAAGCTTCATAAACAAAACCAGCTTCCAATATACATTTGGTTCTTATCTGGTAGTTCACCTAGTTTTGTCTTTATCCAAGGTAGATCATAAATTAATACGAAATACATAGAAGGGTAGAAGGGGTTTGTGATTAGTTTTGAAGGGCTAGGTATATTTTGAAAACTGTTTTTTACTGTTCGTGTAATCTGACGTATTGAATGATGTCAGAATTTATTATCACGGATAATAGATTTCTGGATTCCGTTTTCGTAGTTTGTGATAAATATTGACATCCGTCAATATACTAAATTACACGAGCAGTACTGCGATATATGTCTGAACTGTAAGAAACTGTTACAGCACTGATGAGATAAATATTGAATGTGTAGCCTTCCCTGTGTATTGCGTGAATAGAATGGAATCAATCGGTTTTTGTCACATTGATGGACCAAAGTATTTATTGTACGTCTAGCCTTCGCCTAATGGTAACTAGTCGCAGGACACTTCGTACCGAGACTTAAAATTTGGCATTGGCCACATACAGTCAAGGAATTAAAATCCTATACCACTTTGGACTATGTCAAAGTGACGTAATCAATCAGACTTCTTATGATTTTATTTACAGTGTCACTTTGATATAGTCCAGTGGTATAGGAATTAAATTCAAAGTTACCCATGCTATCCGCGGTTCGAACAGTGGGATCGGACGTAAAATAACATGGCCGAAAACATCAACATCAGCAATTCTATAGTACCTAATGTTATATAGGGAAAGCCAAACCGGTGTAATTTTTTAACTTGTTAATCCCTTATTTTCGGCCGCGTCATTTCTGCTTTATACAAAAGTCCAACTCATTTTCCGTCGCCGTGTGAACTTAATTAATGTACTGTAATTACTATTCTTTCGCTTTACCCTAGATGACTAAACTAGTTTCATAACGACTTAGATAGGAAGATAGTTTCGTTATGTAACAGTTGTTACCCGGACCGGGCTTCACTAGGCGGGTAGGCGGGCATTCTACTGTTATTCACCCATCGCTGCGTATGTACAAAGCGCAATTGTTCTACATTTGATACTCAAACCGTTTATTTAAATGAAGCCATACCTGGCCAGGACTCACGACATTATGTGTTATCAGTGCACCGGATCCACGCGGGACGTTCTGTCCTTGAGTTGTGAGGCAAGTCAAACGTGAATTCCGAGTCATTTCGTTTTATTGTTTTGGACGATGACGTCCTTAGGTTATCTAACGATGAGAAGCAACATTGAATGTGTTAAAGGGTGCACGGGATGTCCTTTTCACGTTTTTTTCCCTTGAATACAAGGACGGACCAAAATGTAAGATAAAGGCAGCGTCATAATTTGCTGATAACTTTCGTAATTTATCACATTAACACCCTTGACAATCTTGTTAGTCATTGCTTACGTGACTGTAAAGCGACAAGGTACAAAGTTCGTATCTAGTTTTGACGCTGACTGTACAACCGGAGTTAGATATCAACTATATTTTTTAGACGAAAAAGATTCTTTCGGCCGAGGCTTAACACAGTGATTTTCACGACTACTGCGAGGAAATAAAAAAAATCTTATAAAACTTTATTTCAGATAATTAAAAGCAGACATATATGGCTGTATGGAATCTGATTCCTTTGCCTATCCGTGAAGGGATGAATATTATTAAAAAAATAAAACGACTTCGCTTTGGCCAATTTAATTTCATATGCAGCACAAAGTGTGTTCTGATTGGTCGAATTAGTGATCAGCGGACCGATGTTATTGGTCAATGGAACAGACCAACAATGTTAACATAGTTGGTCTGTTTAAATTCATAGTAGGCCTGCTCATTCAATGTACAACTATCGATTGTTTTGGGGACCAAGAACAGACCATCTTTCGCCACATTTCCGAGCAGTGGCGTGAAAATAACCTTTTTTTAAATTTCATTTTTCAAATTGAGGCCAGATTACCCGAACTCTTATACTCGTAGTAACCGAATATGCCATGCTGACCCATTTATATTGCTAACCCTGTAAATCACATTAAGTCTTCTCAGGAAACCTTGTTTAGTTTTTTTGCAAACTTAATACGTCACAATCTTGCAAATTTTTCCCGACAGTAAAAATATTATTTACGTAACTACTAAGAAAAGCAGGTATCTTTTTTCAAACCGCTCATATTTCAATTTGCACTTAACAAAGCAGGTAAAATAACAGACTTAAGAATTGTTAATACGAGTACTAGGTCAGCTAAAAAGTTCTCAATACAGGTTTAAGAAGTAGTTTTTAGAGACTTATAATTCTACTAAGATTTTTTTTTGTTACTTATTGGATATTCATCTGGGTCATGGCTGATAATCCATAGACTCATATCAGATAATGTCGGTAGGGTAGATAAGTTGCATTGCACTATGAGAACGAAAGATTGATACTAATTTTCCGAACGGACGACAGCTTACGGCCATTTATTAACTCAAAATAAAACGTGCATACCACTGTCGATGACATTCTCCGATGCAAATTATCAGGCTCAACGTATTCATTTGCGTAAATGTAAAAAAGTGCTCAACTAACAATGTGCAACCCAAAACATACCCAGAAGTTTGGAGATTTTATTATTGAGAACATTGTCGAACATTTAAGAGCATTAAGAATATTCTTTGAACTAACCGTTTTTTTTTCATAAGATAGTTTACCTATAGTTGGAGAAGTTTCTCGTCGGTACAAAGCTACGCTCGCTCAATCCATTCCATAATAACCTACTGCGTCTACTAACTATGACGGACTTTCGCCTGTGCTTCCACTACAAAGCGAGAAACTGCTGCTAAGTTCTACATACTTACATCTATACCTGTCTTGTAACATTTGTAACGCGTAGCAATGTATAGCATCGACTTTGGTCTTCATTTGCGTAAAACTATAATATGCAATTAAGAATAAAATGTATGCATCTACTTAACGTACGCGTGCAAGTTGCTTATGACATGTTCCTTAGGAACTGTTCGTTTTTCCGGGATAAAAATACTACATCGGTTGAGGTTTTAAACCGTGAGAATGGATAAGACAAAATTTCTTCTCAATTGTAACATTGGTAAGGATTACCAGTTAATCTCTTCCGCGCATGTCCCAATATGTGACTTGTCTAGTACCCAGTACTCCTAGAATAAGTACAAAATCAAGCTAATTGCGGTCGACTTTGCCAGCCGGATTAAGGATACATGAATTTTATCATCTCTCATTTGCATGTTGATATTTATGTTACGTTACCTACGTTATGTTAATTCTTTTAAATGTATATTTATGGGAAACATGAGAGTCGAATGACGTAAAAATAAATGCGTACTTTACGTCCTGAATTATTCAAATGTTTCATATCAGATTATAAGGAATATTTCATGTCTTCGTGATTTGGTTCGAGCCATTCGCTTGTTGTTTGGGTAACGCGCGCCCTACATTATGTTGGTCTTTGACAGATAGAAAATAGAGCACGGTCACTTAGTAGAATCGTAAAGAGTGGTGTTTCCGTTATTTTAGTCTCCCCTTGAGTCCCACGAGAAAGACCGATGGATTTGAAAATAAAAAATAAGAAGGTAGCCGTAGCTTCTTTTATTTCACCTGTTGTGTTGGTAGTTTAGACGAGGAAGGAAGAGGCTTATCATGTTACCCGACAGTGGGCGGTTACCGGCTGATTGGATAAATGGATGGATGGAGGTGTAGAAACCTTACATTGGAAAATTATAAAAACATTTTCCTTTTGTTTGCAGTGGCAACAAAAACCTTTAGATCGTTGCGTGGGCTTTGTTTCTATTGTGTTAAATTATAAAAGCTTATTTACGGACGGTTTTTTACAGACTTAAGGGGAATGTTTTCAAATTTTGATGTTCCTAACAGCGAGAGTAAAATTGTGATACAAATACTTCCGAAGTGCTTTTTAAGTAATTGTAAAGTATTTAGTAATGTTGATGATTATTTATAGTTTTTGTGTAAATAAACAATATCCTTCAGTAATAGGTAATCACACAAGCTAATCCAAATCATAGAACATATTAAACAAAATAATTAGTTATTTTGATATCGGTTGCGAGTCGAACTAAGCGTACGTAAAACGGCATATTAAAATTACCCTACTGTTTCCTGCGAACGTTTATTGTGCAAATGATTATACGGCTACTGAAGCCGCGATTGAAACACTAAAAAGTGGAAAATGAATTGTAAAATAAATTACACATTATAAATGTTTGGAAACAAAAAAGCGTAAATTCTACTAGGTAAAATCGTATTGCCTTTGTCGTGGTATCGTATTATATTTAACTCGGCTCATTACGGTAAAACGTCAAAAGTAATATGGTTTTATCGAGAAGAATCGAGGCCCTGTATATACTTATATTACCCGCCGCCCTCAGATACATTTTACTTATTTCTTTTTCAAACTTGTGTCTCTGAGTGCGGCAGTAAGGAAAAATTTAAACGTCAAGTTTTTAGTGTGGTGTTTCCGTTATTTTAACCTACGGAAATCAGCATCGGCATCTATCAGTTTCGCAACTGCGGCCTGATAGTATAAATAATAATAATAATAAAGTTGGTCCCAAAACCGTTGTTAAATAACCGTTCATTGTAATTAGAGAAATAGTACCTTGTTAGGGTACGCATTTTAGCCGAGGTTGAACCATTCTTCATATAATCAAGATACTCGTACATTCCGCGGTTCGTTTAGAGTGAACGCCACCTTAATTCGTCAGCGGCCGCGCCTCTTGAAATATGTCGGCGATCCATCACAATAGCTTCAATGGCTCGTCGTAATCCACGTCATCCTGGCTTAACCAACTTTAGCTCGTTTATTTGAGAACTGTCGAACGTTTTAATTGATTATAGTTATTCAATGAATTTCTTTATTGAATTTGGCTAGAGCAAACTATGAGCCACTTATTTATCTCCATTGGTTATGATCACTATGATCGATGATGTGAACTCTAGTTAGATATCCAGGTATTGGTTAATATTAAATTAAGAATGAATAAAGCAAAAGTATAAAAATTAATCCATTCCAATTAATTGGGAAAATGTTGGTAGAAAAAAGCATGTAATACTTGTAAACCAATTTACCATTATTACTCCATAATCACGTGCTTTTAAAGATCAAGTGAAGTCTTAGCAATGATCTTATATCAATTAATCTTTACATTCACAAATTTTAGAATTAAATAACTATTTATTCCACGTTATTTTAAATAAAAACACGCTTGATTAATATTTGAGGTTATGTGTCAAACAGTAGGTACTAATTTGTTTTCATCTTTGGCAATTCCAATTGACACAGGCTGTACATGGTATGCATTTACGACGTATCACGAGACCTATTTATTTTATAAATCAAGTCTAGTTTTCTTTCCACATGCATATTGACGCACAAATATAAAGTAAAATATATAGAAAAATCTGCATATACGTTATTAGTAAAACCAAAGAAGTAAAATAATTTCAACGATTTTACAAAGATATGCAGCCGAGTAGGTATATCTTCCGCTGAGAACTTTAATGTAGTCATCATCAATTTGTTGTCGTCACAATTGCACAAGTGTTAGGTAATCTTACCTACCTATCTACGTACCTAATAAGAGTTTAATATATCATAGCGTATGCTGCTCAGCACCCGTCTACCAATTTTTGGCAACCCATAATTTGGCAAAAATAAAAACTCGTTTTGATTTTTAATCGGGAAAAAAAACACAAACCAAACAAAAAAGGTGCACATTATGGTATGTTAAGTATTCTTTACCATGCCAAATTAAGAGTAATAGTTATTCGTAGTTATCCTATAAGGTATTTGTAAATATGGCGGTTCCACGAGGATAACAAAATTCGAAAAGAGCACGTCGAAATCTATACTTAATTTTTTGTTCACTTACCTATGTGAATAAAAACAATTATTTCTAATGAATAATAAATATAATAATGGTCAAATACGCTCACATTTCCTTTAATAACGTCAATAATTCTGAAAAACATTTTTCTACGCATTATATCTAATTCTTGATCGAATTACATGAAGATCCATTGTTGTTTTTGATTTGGGTTTAGGCGAAAACGTATACCGGTCATTTATTCTAATCTTAAAAAAGAAGTATATAAAATCACACACACTCAAAAATAAAAATAAAGTTTCTAGCTAAAACTAACAAAATACTATAATTCTGCGAAACGTAATTCACCTAGTTGGAAGGGCAAGTAAACATTCTACTCAACTCCAACCTTGCACTCTGCAACCCACACCCTTTGTTTCTACATATATGAGTATCTCTTAATGGTATGAACAAATGAACAAAGCGTCTGGTTGTGCACTTAGTTATTTTCGACTATTGAATAAATTTTGATGCAGTTGAAAGCTCTCAAGTTTATAGCAAGTGTAATGTTTTATTTGAAAATATCCTCTTTAAATTATACATGTAGGTGCTAATGTTGTGCCGGAATATATTAAAAACAGGCCGCGCTTAAGGTAATGACCTTTGCGATTATTTTTTTTAAACGTAGAGTAAACTACGTAGTTACTCGTAGTAGGCAGCTGATCTAATTGTAAGTCACGGCTTCTATCTTAAGCACGAAACCATCTAGGTGCGAGTTTCGTGACTTTTAGGAGAAAATAATCATGGGGAGAAAGATGAAGCGATAGAAAAGAGGTAAAGGGAATTTGGCATCCAGGACTCTCGCAACATAGAAAATTAACTCCAGTTTCTATAAAGAAAAAGTTTTTTCAATATACGATTGGGAGGCTAACGAGCATGTAGGTAGTTTACCTGATGGGAAGTAATCACCACAGCCCAGATACACCACCGACTCAAGAAGAGATGGTAATATATGGGTCTTATTATTACATTGTAACACCTAGTTCAACTATTTCGCATTGAAAAGGGGACTTTTAAAATTGAACGGCGTACGTACGGCACAGCTGAGCACGTTTTTACCGTCACGATAAAGACCTGAATGTATAAAATTTTAAAGACACCTTAATTTATCATCCAGGGTTAAGGCATGCAAATCCACCGTTTACCATGGACGAGGACGGTAAAATAGTGTTTTTTTTTTCTTTTATAGTAAATATTTAGCAACGAAGTTCCCTTAAAGGCCAAACAAGTGTCAAAACACGAATAAATCTTAAAGGTCCGTTAGGTACGTTTCTGTTAGTGAGATCTAAAAAATACCAAAATTATCAGCCAGAGTAATGTACCATAACGGGGTAATGGTGAAACAGAGAACGAAAATAATAAAACTGTTTTAGAGGTGGCGCAGGCGTACCGTAATTAGGCACACGACGAGAAGCAGCCTCTGTAATTGGTTTAAATGGGTATGTACTACGTGACTTACCACTTACCACGAGCATAAACGGTTAACGCATGCACCCGTTTAGGTTTGCCATTTTAAAGTCAATACGGGGTTAATTTAAAGAGGGTATGAATCTCTACAAAATATTACATTTCGCTCGTGTTTCGGGCGATGATCTCATTGCTTCATTTCATTGGTTTTCGACCAATGCAGCAGTATAACGAGCAATAGTAATAATATGTTTTTAATCTAGTTTTAATCCGTTAAATTGGTGGAACCGACAAATGCAGGGCGCTGAGTGAGGAGCTAAAATCTGTTTATACTACCCGGTTGGTAACACGTAATTTATTATCGTACAGACAAAGAATTAAATTGGTGTCCGACCTTAATTCCAAAGTCAATTTGACATTCTACTCAATTGAGGTTGAGTTTCCTATCAATTACAAATGACAACGACATCTTCAAGCAGATTTTCTTTGAAATTGGTAGCAAATTATCGTCCGTGACGGTACCTATCTGCTCTAAATTAGCTTATTATTTCTTTACTCATTAGTCCTTACATTGAATCTATCGACATGTATACTGCCCTCATAACCCAAAAGACGATATATCAAACTCAATACCCAAAACAGAAGCAACCCTCTCCCGTTAGTAATAAGGTTGCACTTGCTACAGGAGTTTTGTCAGAGATACCGCCATTTGCAGGGCAATATTCTAAGAGAACCAAAAAAAAATTAAGGTTTCTCGAATAGGATACGGCTTAATGGATATTTATATGGGTCGCGATGATCACTTACCATCAGGTGGCTCGCTTGCTCGTCGGCTTCCTTTTTAACAAAAAAAAACGGATTTTAATAACGATTTTAAGAATAAGGCACTGGTCTCACCGCGAGCGAGTAAGCGATGAACTACAAAAACACTAATCTCATTACTGGTAACAAGTGGATAATGTGGAGCAAAAACACACGTATTATTTTCTTAGCATTATAATATTAGCGATATTCGTTTTGCGTCGGTATGAGAGTAGGTAAATAGTTTGATGTTTTATCCACGTCCATCCGCCCGACACGACATTCACGGCAAGATATCGAGATAAAATACACCTACAGGAAAACTGAAGTTAAAATTCCTGAATCCCTAAGGCACTGGTCTCACCGCGAGCGAGTAAGCGATGACCTATCGGCAATTTTCTCGCCCAAGAAACGAACAAAAGCAGCGATGAACTATAAACGTATATCTCTCTCTTTTATTTACACGGAAGCGATTATCTTTTGTTCGTTTCTTGGGCGAGAAAATCGCCGATAGGTCATCGCTTACTCGCTCGCGGTGAGACCAGTGCCTTAGGGATTCAGGAATTTTAACTTCAGTTTTCCTGTAGGTGTATTTTATCTCGATATCTTGCCGTGAATGTCGTGTCGGGCGGATGGACGTGGATAAAACATCAAACTATTTACCTACTCTCATACCGACGCAAAACGAATATCGCTAATATTATAATGCTAAGAAAATAATACGTGTGTTTTTGCTCCACATTATCCACTTGTTACCAGTAATGAGATTAGTGTTTTTGTCCGTCGTAAACACATTAGGATTATGCTGAGTGAAAATGGGCTCGCAATATCCGAACGTATATCTACATAGGTATATATTTCCGAGCTAACTGAAGCGGAAACGCGATTCGTAAACAACGCTGTTGCTGTGTGATACTTAAGCAACTTCGATAGAACTTAAACACACAAATTGCCTATATGTAAACGATAGGGCTGTGATGTTGGTTAATCCATAATGGGTTGCCGCTTCACTTGCCTTATGATGCTAATCACAGTGGATTTACATTACGGCTTAATAAAACAAAGTACAATTAAATACTTACCTATAGTCTGTGTCAATTGAAATTGCCAAATATGTAAACAAATTAGTACTGTTTGACACATAACCTCAAATATTAATCAAGCGTGTTTTTATTTAAAATAACCTATATTTAATCGTTATTTAAGTCTAAACTTAATGAGAAAGTAAAGATCAAGTGTATAAATCACTGCTCCTCATTTGATATTTAAAAGCACGATGAAAATAACGATTATGTAGTAACAATCATAAATCGTTTGGTTGTTTCTACATATTTGCCCATTCTAATTAACACAGAATATTAAATCTAAAACTAAATGTTATTCTAAACGGCTGTGTGGGGTTATTGTCATATCCTTATCGCGATTTGTACTCTACATCCCGCCAAGTGGTACGGCGTAATCCGATCACTGCTGATATAGCTTATGCGTTGTTTAGTGTGACCAGCCAGCGAGCAGCCGTGCCGAGTTATTAGCGTCAGCAGCTATCTACATCAGGTCCACTTAGTGTTTGCTTGCTAAGCACAAGACTAAGTGGATAAGCTAAACTCGAGGTTTCCACTTCTCTGTACAAGATGATCCAAATGGATCACTAAAGTGAAATCTGTAGCTATAAGATAGACTCAGTGTTTATTCTTAGCAACCTTTGATTTTGTTTGAAAAACTGCATTTAAATCTCTCTTACACAACCAGGAATCGGACTCGGTGAACTAACTGGTTCAATAGAGGCCGGCCAGTAAACGTCGGTTTTAAACAAACTTAAAGTGGGTATGTTTGCTGGGTTCGGGTACCTACCTATATGAATAAAAGAAATTAGGTTTTGCACGCGACTTCGTCCGCATAGATTCCGATTATAGTTATTATCTAGGAAACTTTTAAGAAAATCCGGGGTAGCTATCTCCATTCCAAATTTCATCCAAACCCGTCCAACTGATGCAGCGTGAAGGAGTAACAAACTAACACACAAACTTTCTCATTTGTAATATTAGTAGGATGGCGTAATTTTATTTTGCCAACTGGTCAAATAGTAATTAATTTTATACAGATTTTTTTATAGCAATGAGAAGGCACGCGAGTACTCAGGCCACCTGATGGTAAAATATGACACCTTTTTCGCGTTTTTTTGTTTGAATCTTCGAAACCCTACAATCTTTAACAATTATTTTTGATTAAAATACCTGAGTACTTACTTCTAACTTCTCTATCCTGGTAAACAATTTTTAAACGATTTTCGCGGTTTTAAAGTAAAACATTTAAAAACATTTTTATATAAATTTGTCGCTGCAATCAAGGCGCGCGCAAACTATCTCCGTCACATTCTTCGCACAGATTGAGATTATATATATAACACTTTATGTAAGTATAGTATAGGAAGGCAAAACTTTTGATCCTGTGGGTACTAAGACATATTACCTACATTATGCTAAGAGTAAGTGCAAGGTTTATTATCGTACTCTCTACCATTGGGCTTGCACTGGGCGGGGCGTGCCGGGATATACACCGTGTTTTTTTTGATTTACGATAACTTCGGCATATTACTAGGTATATCTATAGAAACTAATTGGTAGATTAGATTTTTAAATATTGCAAAAAAAAATTTTTTTTCAGTTTAGAACAAAATAATGAAATCTTTTATCTTTGGTCATTCTAAAAGGGCCTTTAGAGTTACCTAGCTAATAATCAGTGTCAAATACGTCTATGTTGGCGTGACATACACACACAAGTAAAGATAACACTTGACAGGTGGGCATTTCTATTTAATGTTGTACCATTTGGTTTAGGTAGATGCCATTATTTTTTATCATATTTTAGCTATTTTATATTTTATATTGATAGTAAATATACTGTAGTTTAATAAAATACAAGTTGTTTCCTTATTTTATTAATCTAAACCTGTTAAATATGTTTAATTATGTTCAAGGTAGTGTTTTTTTGGTCCAGTTCGTTACAAATTACTTTTGGTGTAGAAAATTAAAGACAACTGTAATTGAACTAAGTTTACTTTTTAAAATACAGTACAGAAATAAAAAAACTAATTAAACAAACATATACCCAATAACTTATAAGGTTTTTTAACAAAAAATATATTTTAACCTGTTAGTTACGACATGTGACTAAACGGTAACTTATTTTTAGTTTTATTGTCCCTTTTTTGGATTCTCGTCGGTAATGACGAAAACAAAACATAAAAGAAATAAAATATGTATTTTTCCTTATCAAACATGACAATTACCCCTTAAAATTATTTAAAAGAAAAACAAAAACATATCAAAAATTTAGGGGACAGTAACTAAGTAGACACCCACGTAACTCAACGGACAAAGTAAAGGTGAGATCACAATAAATACACAATGTAGGTAGGCACAGTCACCCAATAAAAAAGTTAAGCATTTTTAGAACTTTATGATCGTGAATGTCATTTTCCTTGTCATGCGTGCCATTTGATTTTCTGTTTGAAGTTCCCTATGACAACATAGTAAAATGCTTAACATTTTCGTTAGGGTACTGAACATTGTTTTTGAATTAGTAAATAAAAAAAGATCAGTAACCTAGATAATTTATTTTTGCTGTAAGTCTATTGTAATATTGTGTATTTGATGAATTATGACCTTATATCTACAAAAATCTATGTATATTATCATATGATAAAGAGTAAATATCTACGTATTTGTATATTTGAAGGGTAAACTAAGAAACTACTAAATCGATTCTTAAAGTTCTTTCATCGGTACGGTCGCTCGGTAGGGACTTAGCGTATATTTTATCTCGGAATTCTATAAGGTATTACTTTCCAAGGGAATGGCGATAAATAAATGGGATCCACACGAACGAAATCACCGGCAACCATCTAGTAACTCATATAACGAAAGGCTTAAAATTAAAAAACTTCCGAGATATTTCAATAATTATCAGAAATCAGCATTATAGTACCTACTAATTTTTTCACATTAATTAATTATGAAAATCATTAACGGAATAACAAATCCTTTTCATTAAACAATCATATAACTCACACAGACAAACCCAAAGGTTTAAACTAGTTACGAGCACTATGTATACGGCCTAATGTGTCCACTTAGTTACATTTACTGGTCCACCTACACGTTACAATATGAAATGTCACGCACAGGACGTAACGAATTCACATCATAAAATATAAAAACAGTTATAATAAATTAACACTAAAAGTTAACTCTTATCTGTAAAAATAATAAGAAACTACATAAATCTTGGCTTGATTAGGTATTTTTTCTATCTTCCTTACTTTTTATTTAGGTAACAAATAATGATAACTAAACTGGACCAAAAGACGTGGTAAAACTCACCTGAACACCACACAGCACGCCGCGGGGGTCACACTGATTCCTTCAACGGCTTTCGGGCAGATTAGAAACTTTGTCTATGGTAGTAAGGTTGCTAGGTAGCAAGTAAAATTACGATTTTGGAAGTATTATTCGTATATTACTTAAAAATAGCGTAACTAAGGTGGACGTGTCCACCTAAGGTATTTAAAGGGGACAACGTTTAAAATTTAAATTTGAATGAAAATAAAAGTAATTAAATATATGTATTACCAAAATCACATTGCCTTAAGTCAAAACTAGCCCAGAAATGTATCACTTGGTTGACCGTGGTATAAAAAATCTGTGCTATTGTAGTTTGAACATTCATAATATGTAAGGGGACAGTATTGGGGCTCACTGTAGGTATATTTTTAAATTGATTTTTTGATATATCTGATAAGATTTACTCTTTAGTAAAAAAAATAACTAGGAAGTTGAAAACGTAAACTTTGAAACAAAGTAACATTCATTTGTATTCCTAATCCACACCAAAAAATAATAATTAAACATGTCAGGGGACATCGAAAAAATGGCGGGTACAACTTTAGATAGAAATGCCCAGGTACAAGTCACTTTAGATTGACGCGTATACAAACCTAACAATTGGAAACTCTTTACTCATACGTATTAAAAGAAAATTGTTGTTATCAATTAAGAGCCTTTTACACTAGTTTAACGTAATTAACTGATTAAATTTAAAAATTAAATATCTTTAAAACCGTTAGACTTATCATTTGTCTGTCTTCGGGAAATTAACTTTGTTTGACCTAAAGAACGTTCCCTTAAAGTTATCGTAAATCAAAAAAAACACGGTGTATACCTACCGGGAGGATCCGCGGCGGCTCTTAGGTACCTACGTCGTAGGTACGCCCTTCGTCAGCCGTTTTATACAGCACTCATCGTGTGGAGCTATCGTTTCGTTACAGCCCTAGCAGTTATCGGGCCGCGTGTGTATGAAGCGGCATATAGTTATATCTAAACGCCGATTTTGGTAGGAAGTGAAACTTCTGTATTTGTTCTAATATTATTTACTCTGGTTTTCTACTCTTATAACAGCTGTAGCAGCCGATAAAAAACACTATAGATCTTTACTGCCAGCAAAATAGCTAGCACGTAGAACCAGTAAATTATGACAATTTAAAGTCGTATAGTGGCGCAGCAATACGGTGGCAGACCCACTTAGTTGCCACCGGCCGTAATAGCTATGAAAGTTGCCATTTGTTTCGAATGCGAAGGAAAAATCATACTTAGCAGAAAATGATTTCGCACCGCGTTCAACTAGAATCCGAGAATACGTGGGCTGAATATTTTAAATTAATATAGCTATGTAGAAACACACACGTGCTCGCATTGGTTCGACCGCATTATATTTGCTAGGTACCTCTTTAAACAGAAATAATTTCCCGCTGATTAATTGGAACAACTTTAAAGCAATTGAATCCTTTTCCTAAGTTGTTCCGTTTCCGCTTGGAAATGACGTTATTTGTGTCAAATAAAGTTAAACGAGGTTTTTGCATATTTCAAGTTTGTTTCCTCATTTATAACTTATAACGTAGTTATTGCTATAGAGTTTGCTCAAACTCTTGTGCGGATAGATACAGGTACTTTTGTTGTTGTTCAGGCTCAGCAAGTACCTACCTACTACCGCGGCGGTAGACCCGCGGAGCACTCTGTGAAATTAACTGTGGTATGTGTTAGCGCTAATGCGTAGGTGTTTTGCGTTCGTTTAATCGGAGTTAATACAATAAGGCACATGAATTCACCACTAAATGAACGGGAAATGAGTCAACATTCCGGTAATTTTATACTGAGCTCCATTAGGTAACTTACTTAATTGAGTTTGAATGGGAGTAGGAATAAACGTCCTGTAAATAAAGCTGGTAATGTATTTGAGACTCGTTTAATTAGAGTCGCATCAATAATCGCGGTGATAATCACAAATAGCATTGGTACTTATCTATATATTTATCTATCTATCTAATACCTTTTAACGAGCAATTCTTGCATATATATATATATGTATATATATAATGTGAATCTCGAAAGCGGCTCCAACGATTTCGATGAAATTTGAAATATATGGTTTTACGAGGGCGGAAAATCTGTCAAGATGTCATCTTCGGGAAATTTCGTTTTCAACCCGAGCGACGCTCGGTCTACCGGGTACTATTTTATTAAATGAGATCAAGCTCAAGCGTGAAAGCATTCAATAAAATGTCTCGAGGTCTGCGCCAAAACAATAAACTGTGAAAAGAAATACTTCTTAATGTAGCTGTTATTAGCGTTATTACGATAAAATGCATTCGCGCAGATGTGCAACACCACTCGAAAAAGCAAATTAGGTCAATGTTGACACTCGTTTCCCTGCTTTGAGCTGTGTAGTTACCTATACGTACATTTAATTTAGTATCTTGTGGGCATAACGAAAAAAGAACGATTGCCATTAAATTAATTGACTTACCGCGCTAGCTAGCCAACTATTACATAAACCAACTGGGCTTTCAATAGTGTCTAAAATAAACACTTATTAAGTACATGTTTTCTTTATATGAAAATAATTAACAAAAACCTTGTCAGCATTAAATTTTTTCGTTTGCAGTTGAGTCCTTAATCAATGTATTGAAAATAGCAAGCTCTTCAAATACTAATTAGCAAAAAGTATAACAAAGAAAAAAGAAGAAATATTTTTTAATTAGGCGAGGGAAATCATTACAAAGTTTCCTTTTGTCCTACACTTTGTTTGGGAGGACATCCGCCTCAGGCTGATGAGGCGTGATTGATTGTTGTAGTAATTACATCCGGCGGTACCCACTATTTTGGCTCTGTAGGTGGCTTTTGGAGCCACTACACACCTTCAAAACAATTTCCGAGTGGAAATATTTTTTACCTAGAAACGATATTTTAATATTACTTAATTATGAACATCAAATTCGGTTAATCACGGTAGCGCGCTTCGAACAAACCCGCGGCGTGAATATTACACCTTTTCAAGGCGTTGCTACGTTTTAATTGGCAAATTAGTGGGTACTTGTATAAAGACAAAATGTAAATAATTGTTTTACGTTAAAATTGGATAGGTATAATGAGTTTCCTACGCGAAAAATATGTCTTAAATATCGTATAGACGGTTTTCCTTTTTACTCGTCGTACAAATATTTGCATTTCAGAGATAATAGATACTGTCTCTTTTACTGAAAAAACGGTAGAGTTGGAATCGCAGAACGTAATATTAAAATGCATGTAGGTATCAACTGCTGGGTCTTTGATGTTAATACCGGAGCGAACGCTTTGTTTGAAATATTTTGGGGTGTAAGTATTTTGTACAAAGCTACTGTTTTCGGGCAAACAGCTGACATGTTCAGCCAGGAAACTACAGCATAATGCGTTTCTGTAAAAAAAACGTTTTAGTGACAAGCTTTTGTTGCCGAGTGTACTTTTTGTACTGTCATAATTTGAAATGAAATGATATGAAATGTATTTAATCAATCTCACACACAGCACCATCACCAACTTAAACAAATGTATAATTTAAACTCTAATTAATTAATCTTAACATTTAAAGGTGCAGTAGTGTGACATTAATATGGATCTTCACTCAGCATTGTGTTGCGACACTAAAGTTGTCAGTGCTGCAACGCTGGTATTCTGTGAAACCCAGATCGTGTGCGACAGCAACCGTTATGTAACGCCTATTCCTAGAAAATACAATTACAATTTGCTTATCGACACCAAACTAATGAGTCCTAATTCGGTGGGTCTATGTTAAGTAATGCGGAGTTCCTGCTGCCATCGTCCGACTCCGCCATCAAATAAATATCAAGGGACAATCTCACAGAAATTGACCTAGTCCCAAGCTTAACTCTAGGCTTGTAGAATGGGTACTGTGCAACGAGAAACATACGAGCGATGATACGAGATGTGCATAGAGAAATAAATACTTAAGTATATACAAATACCTGCCCTTATCGGGATTTGAATCCAGGACCGCTAACTCTAGATGCCTTAATATTGCATTACCCTCGATGCCTCGGGTTACGTACGTTCTTCAGATTTCAGGCCAATAATGGAAAGTAATGAAAGTATCTAGTTCATAGGTTACTGTATAATAAATAAGTCCACCAACACCCATTTGTAGTGAAAATAATCATGTTTCCCGATATTGAAACGAAGCTTACACCTTAATCGTTGTTTGTTTGTTCGGTTAGGCTTTGTTGTTTTAAAAAGGAAACTATATAAAAGACCATATAAAGTGATTAATAACGAAACTTCAACCCGCACGCAAACGGCTCGTTGCAGGTGTCATAAACAAACGAGCCCTATAAAGGTAATGGCCGAAGTTACGCAGCCATTAACATTACTCGATTAATAAAAGCTTGGCGAGATAATTGCCACATCCGCATACTAAATAACATACAAATGTTGCCACTTTCATCAAATACTCCTTTCAAGATAGATTCAACAAAACTTCGTCTAACTTTAATTATTTACAGTTTTCTCAGGCAGGTTCCAATAATTTTCAGTTAACTTAACTTTGTCTTAAAGTTGAGACGTTTTACAAGTTATCAGTAACTACGGGCTTTTTGATTTAAACGCTTGACAGAAAATCTTATAGATTTTAAAGTAGGTGGGTGAATTCAGAAATCTCATCTTAAAATACAACGTATAAATATATATGTATATTAGTTAGGTTAGGTTAGATGTGAGTCACTCGAGCTTAAATCTTACAGTAAATAGCGACTGAAGGCTCCCAGAGGATAACAGTTTACTCTCGGTCCCCAGACTATCAGGGGCCTGTTTTATAAAGGTACAAATCACAATTTACAGGTTACATTTAGTTCCCTTTTGACACAACCTCGACCAATGATGACCAGCCATTTGAGCAGTGTTGCTAGTTTAGACCTGTAAAATTGTTATTTGTAGGTTTTATAAAACGTGTCCCAGGCCTCCTGACGCTCCAAAAGCGACACTAAAATGTATGAAACGTTAGGGGAGATACGCCATTAAACGGACGTTTAACTTTGAAGTAAGATTACATACTGTAGTTAAGAACTTAGGAATTCGTTAACTATCCTTAAGGAATTTGGATGTACTATTGTATAATTATTAATACACCATATTTTAATAAGTACTTCAATTTATTGTAAGAAATATTATATGTTTTCTTTATATCACTTAGGTATGTCCGTTTTATAACAGGTAGAATTGAAAAGGACAATGAGTCTCTTGTAACGGACTAGGAGCCAATGCCATACTTTGAGCCACATTTATACTCAATGTTTCACAAACGCGGTTTTTTTTTTACACTATTATAATCAAACATTTTGGTAGAACTCAAACTGAGATCATAGAATTAACAATTCCAATAAAAAGAAAATTAAACTTCTTAGTCTTGGTTGCTTCTTCTTGGTCCGTTTCAACGCGACGGTACCTGTCCGATTCATTGCGAATCTAACCTAAAGACATATTAACCAAATTCCAAATAATTATGTACTGATAAGATTATAACTCACCGTTCCGTATCTTCTTGAAAATATGTCACGCAACAAGTACCACTATTACAAATTGTAGTTTCAGTTTTTATTAAATTTAAATCAGTTCGCAAATATACGATATTTTATAAAAAACTCGCGTAGTTCAACAACTTGCGAAAAAGAGAACTAAATAATGTTAATGGCCGCCGGGATCTGTGATCATTGTGGGTATATCTATGGTCATCAGTGTTGCCAACAACCAAAAGACATGAAAATTTTCGTTCAGACTTTTTTAAGATAATTATCAATAGTGTCCGCTTCATTGCGTATTCCCCCTACTATAAACTGGTATTCTATATTCTAATACAATGAAGTGACAGGCCAATATCGGCCAATGGACTCATTGTGCAGCAGTGCAGTGGACAGCATGTCTGACCATGCTCAGTGTAGGGTTCCGAAGCCGTTACTACACAAAAACTATCTTAAAAACAACAAATGTGAACTAATCGACCAATCAATTAACCGATCAATTGTAAATGTTAATTTTTAAGTCTTTCGGTATATAAATAATTTATTATTATTATTATTTACTTCTCTACTTATTAAAATATATGTAATTTTAATACCAACGTATAAACACTTTAGTCGCCTGTATCTCAGGAACGGGTGTGTATCGCTTGGTCTAAAATTGTTTATCCTATTTTTGTTTTGCCATTATTTTTTTCCATGCCAACGTTTCGTCGAGTGATTTAAATGTCGAAAATTGTTTGATCGAAATTGTTTTGCATCACATATCACCAAAGTATAATATATTATATACTTTGGTCGATTTTTTTTTTAGTCTAACATTTGTATGGGATTACGTTATTTTCTTGAATGGTTTTTCGGTATAATTTTGTTATTCCGAATATTTTTACCACTAGTTTTATTTTTAATTTTCCATGACCAGTCATGTTAATAACCTACATTTTATAGATGTTGTGTTTGGAAAGCAAATATTCATATGGAATGAACTCTGACCCTGAGGTGAAGTCGATGGAGCTCCGGTTGGCGGAGCTCCTATTCCGCGTAGGTATCCAAAAAAATCTTTATGCTAAAAAAGAAGTACCTAGGGCCTAGGCCAAGAAGTAATGTAGGGAGCCATAAACAAGAATCTTCATGTCTTCATTTCGTGACATTAACGCATACATTTACGAGCATGTTTGAGAAAAGTATATTTATTACTTCTTGATGTAAGTAATTATGATCTAAATACATTTCGTTGATTCTGGTTTTTCTTTTATTGCAATTAAAAACGTCAATAAAAAGATAGTACATACATAACATTAATGAATTATTTTCTTTCCAGGTCAGATATGCTGCCTGCTCTGAAAGCGCTATCTTTCTAATAATACCACGAAAAAGTCCAACAGAAGTTATGAAGGGTTCCTGATTGGGATTGGAAAGGTGCCCTTTATTAAGTTATACTTTTGCACAGCGCTGCGATGAATATTTTAGTGTGGTATTCCAAATTCAATTATATAAAACAGAAATTAGAGCAAGAATCTGCGTACAAAACTCGGAAGGGGTAGATTTGTATTAAATTAATGATTAAATGCGACCGTTGACTGTTAATAGCCTCTTTTGGATTCAATTACGGTTGTTTGTCCGGACAAGACGCTGTAACGATCCCCGTTTGAAAGATTAATTACTTGCAACCTGTCTGGCTGACTTTATAAGATCCATCTCCTTGGCGACTGAAACGTGTTGTAATTAAATCAGATACCTACTCACCAGGCTCACCTGCAGACCGTAAAATGTACCTACTTTGCTCCTTCATGGGTAACTATGCTCGAGCGTAGTGACTAGGCATTTATTAAGTATACCTACATCCAGTCGCGATTGAATGAAAACAATGTAGCATAATTAACCGTGGGGGAGCAAAGTAGTAACATTTTACGGAACTTCATTTGTCTACCTGCTGAAAGCTTTTGTCAAACAACGGGTTTTGTTACAAAGAGCCGGTAGATTATTTGACGTATGAATGAGACGTGAATAATTTAAAACCACTTTCATTAAGGTGGCGTTTAGCCCACAATTTCGTACAGCTTATAGTCAATAAGTTCCTTGTACGAATACTCTAGCATACAATTCTCAGTTGCCGTAACTTTGCTGGGTTAGGTATAGTATAGTTAAACAAAACCTTATTTAAAATTATCAAAAGAAATCCATAGGTCTGTGTGGTGTGTATGTTACAGTATAAATAATGCACAAGCAACGAATTAAGTTATTACCATGATACGTTCTGATAGGTAGGTACTACACTCAGGAGCAAAAAAAACGAGTCAGAGTGCGTTTTTCATACAAAAGAGGCTATTTCGAACCCCTCGCCAGGTAATGGTTTTAGTGAAATCTGATGATGAATACGCCGAGCATCGATACAGGACTTCCAGAGTGCCCAGGATACTCAACTGAATGAATCTGCGGGTAACGCCGGAATTGAGCATGTTCAGAAAAACATCTAAAATGGCACTAAAATGTAAGGTAATCCAAGTGCTGACCCAAACTCTCCCTCTGTGGTGGTAACTGATTGTGCGATCAGTTAGGTATCTAAGAACTTTTGACCTCTTCTACTGAACCTCGGAGTATCCACCATTAAACCTCACTCGAAACAACCCCTGGCGAGGAACCAAGGCTTCGAAATAGTCTCGTTTGTATGAAAAACGCACTCTGATCCGGTATTTTTGCTCCTGAGTGCATATGAAAATCCTTCATGACCTATCTTTCTATCTTTCATAGGTAAGTGTTAGGTCTGGCATATGACTTGATGACATACGTTATTTTATTATGGATAGCGAAGGACTCCCCAATTTCGTGATTGTAGGCATGTTGTGGCCTCACAATAGATAATGAAATAATAATGTTAGCCCGTAAACCTTATTTTATAGGTGACTTTATGACGTTGAGCTCATTAAATCGGCCGTATATACATTAAGCAACAGACGCAATATAAAAAGTTGTATTATTTGTTACATTAAAAATATGGTAGTAAAATATATTGTATAGGAACAGCTTAAACATGTCGTTAAAAACCTACTTTTTAATAAATTTATGAATATCAGGGGACAATCTCTAAACTAAGCTCTAAGCTTGTATTATAGTATGGGGTACTAGACAACGATATAAATACTCATAATAATGTGAGAAATAAATACTTAAATATGGACAAAACATCCAGGACTTAGAAACAAATACTCGTGCTCATCATACAAATAAATAGCCATACCGGGAATCGAACGCGGGACCACTACAGACGGGAACTTAGAATAGAAGATAATAACGGTAATAATAATAAATCTTCTAAAACTGGATGAAAGTGATGAATGTAAGGTAGGTAAAACGTTTTACATTAATATATGAGTTATTATATTGTATTTGAGCTGTAATCTGATAACTGGTATTCATTTTCATCTCAGATTGTTAGAAAAGTAGAGGTTATAACCTCGATAGTCTTTTACTAGGTAGGTATGTTAACGTTGAGATTTTATGTTAGCCTAATTGGCGTCCCTGCCTACGAAGCTAGCGGTCAGGGGTTTGCATCCCGGTCATGGCCAATATTTGTGCGATACTTGATAAGCGCGAGTATTTGTTTCTGATCCACAGGGGTTTTCTATGTATGTAAGTGTTTATTTCTACCCATGGCACAAACCTAGAGCTTAATTTGGGATTTAGACAATTTGTGTGAGATATATTTTCAGTGATACTAGCCCCTACTAGCTTTTTAATTTCTTTTACATACTAGAACTGTTCACACAAGTAAACAAAATTACATGAGTTTTTTCTGTAGTTTAGTCGTGCGTCTGGATGTAGGACTAGGGTTTTAGTCTTAGACATGCAAACACTTTATGCTCTAGAACATAAAAAAAACGTTTTATATCGCCTACATCCAGCATAAACAAGAACTTTACGAGCATGATAAATGAAAATTAGTTTTCCTTCTCCTCAATCTCTTAAAAAAATAAGTAAGATTTTCTAAATTCTTGCTGTTTGTCTATTGTGACTGTTTGTATAATTGACATCTGTTTTGTTTGTACATTACAGTGTTGACATAGGGTAAAACACCTCATTACTGGCCACTAAAATACCAGTTAATGGCACCTAGTGATTGTTGAATTTTATTATCGTCTTTATTACCTTATGTTAAAGTTCATGCGCTAATAATTGGTAGGCGGCCAACAATAGGGCAGTTCACCCTACATACAAGCCCACAATTTTACATTAATTGTAATAAGTGTCCAGTAAAAAGTGCCATAATTAACCACCGTACGCAAAAAGTAAACTTACTGTACAAAAACGAAATGTTTGTCAAATAAAAAATATATATAAAAAACTTCACTAAGGTACGACTTAATCCTTTGCCTTGTCTTATTTAGGAAGTGTATTATTGCCATTCTAACAAATCTGTAGAAAAATAAAAACAATTTTTCCATACATTTTCAAACAATTTTCCAAACATTTTCTGCGACTTCGAGACTTAGCTGTCTCAAACTCTTCAGCTATGATGCGCGATTCGAGTTTATGTTATCCTTGAAACACGGCTATGTTCAGTCCACGGCCTCGTCATCTGTTGGGAATCTCGGGAAACTCACTAAGGTTACTGAGAATGAAAGGAAACTGCCCTAGTGGGATAGTCGCTGTAGAGAGCGGATGACTGCGTTCACTTCGCAGCTCTTCCAAATGCCGTGAGATGGCGTGACCGGTATTACATAGTCTGTTCCGAGACCGCCGTCAAATGCTGCCAAGTTCCAGACAGGGAAAGAGTACTTATTTAAACTTTCGTGTTTGTCGCCCAATATTTAAAGTAAAACGAGTAAGTATTAACACAGCGACACGGACCAAAAGATATTTTGTCCTATCCGCAGTGTAACGCGAACACTTGGTATTTATTACAAAGGCGTAATTGGGCATAGGTTTTTTCTTGGTAGCTCCAATTAAAGTAACGGTTTTTTTACATTAAGACATCAATTGAAAATCATTGAATAGCTCTTAAAAAACATTACGAATATGTACATGTTATTATCTTTTTTTTATACTCTCTTTTATTAAAGATATTTTTCAGATATTTAGTAAGTATTAGTGGTGTTGGGGGGGGGACGGCGACGACGACGAATCTTACAAAAAATAGCATTTTAAAGCTTAATATTTCATAAACGGATCCCTTAATCGAAACAATATTGTTACATTGTTACAATACACCCGCAATATTTTTGAAAGACTTATCCAACGATACCCCGCACTATGGGGTAGACGGGAAAAAAATACATCCCCACGTAACGTGTAGACGAAGTACACTAATTTTTTTATTACTTTGTTGGCGTGACTAATAGTCTCTGAGCTAGGCTGCGGACGGACGGATGGACGGACATGGCGAAACTATAAGGGTTAGGGTAGGGTAGGGTAGTTTGACTACGGAACCCTAAAAACGGGTCTGAATCTACTCGAATGTCTTACTAATTATAATCTCGAATCATTTTCATTTTTAATTATTACGGATAGATTTGGTGGCTACCAGTTAATATTTGAGGTTGTTTGGCATAACATTTATGCACACAACATAATTTGCAATTTTTCTTCCTTAAATACCCGCCATTTAAATGTTGGAACCTGATTTAGAATCTTCCTGGTTTACTTAGTCTTATTTTTCATATCATGACCTGCGCTGACTGTCGTGACCGACACAAACCCCAACACACAACTTATACGAACTGACGGGTCCATTTAATCTCTCCTGAAAAATAAGAGAGGGTTAGTTCACTTTCTATTGCTAGATATTGAAGTGTAGATAATAATTTAATTATAATTGATATAATCATTACCTAATTTTCCTTTATCCAATCTTGTGCGCAAAATTAGGTATCAATAAATCTCTGAATGGATTAGGAGGTACCTCTGATTGATATGCTTGTCAAAATTAATAAAAAAAATCGATAAAGGTAATTTTTTATGAAACAATACAGAGTTATTAAGCTGGCCCTAGTAGATTTAAATTAATTGAACCGTTCTGAGAATGACTTCGATTTATGTCTTTTTCAATGGCTCCCAAAAACCTGCGTACAGCGGATTGATAAATGTATAATGAAATCCTTTATGAGATTTACTTTGACAAAAGCTTTTGTTGAATACAGAATGCGAGCTCTAATTTAGTATATTCCATTTACTGCATGAATTGAATAGGTGTAAATCTCGTTTTCCTTTAAGCATAAAATATCGAAAATAATTTTGATTTCAATTGGTAACAGAAGGTACAGGTGTAGTGCATAATTGCTTTCCATCGCATTTTCACGGAAACGTAGGTACGAACGTGTCATGTTACTTCAGTCAACCTCAGTACTTTTTGTACTGTGACCGTCCGAAATAGCAAGACACGTTCGTAGATTTCCGTGAAAATACGAAGGAAAACAATTATGCACTACATCTATACCTACCTATTGTTCTGTCTTACGAAAGCGGGTGGGCCATAGGTGAGTGTTTAAATGCATGTGCACGTTGTATCTGTGTGCGTATTTGTCATCGCTATGCGCCGCCGTAGTGTGCGTGACTATAAGCATTAAAACTTCAATCATAACCGACAAAACAATTGGACCGCCGGAGATTAGGCTTAGAGCCACACGTAATAAAATAGACGCAAAAAGGCCGCAGCAGAAAAATCACGTTACTCCATACATTTGTTTGTGTCACATATCAGTGTTTTGTTTGTGACGTGAATTCGGCGGCTTACCCGCTACTCCGGCGCTCCTCGGCCGGGTTCAATTACCATAAGGGTTCGGCGTCACACAAACATCTTATGTTTACATGACAGCCCGCACACTTCACTACCCAGACACGGTTTCTACGACATGCGTATAAATTCCAAAGGAATTTCGCGAGCTGAATTGAAACGTTATTGTAACTCGATTGGGCGTGTGTTGAAAGTATTAAATTTGAAATTGAAATTACGAGGCGACGACGTCTACAATTCTAATCGACATTGACATTCCAATTTGGCTTTTTGGTAATTCAACTTACTCAATGGCCTCATAAAGAATTACTTTCGAGATTGTATATTCATGCAGTCTTGGCGAAGTACGCAGAAGCTTCTAGACTAGACAAGGTACAAAGAAACAATGGTTTGTCACTATACAAAATTTAATTAAAAAGTGCACAATCGTGATTAAGTAGTGGAGAGTGAACAATACCTTTTTCAAAACAGTCTGCCATATTTAATTTAAGATTAGGACCCCTGTTGTCTGTCCCGTATAATATAGTATTATGTCTGTGTGTTCCGTCCGGAGCTCTACCACCATTTTGCTAACTAACCTGCGACAAACAGCGTGTTTGAATGGTTGTATTGCGAAGTGCGGGTACTATAGCTGATGAAAAAAACAGTATTCCATTTTAGGCCACCGGGTTCGTAACACATTTGCAATTTCGAAATTGGCCTGAGTGCTTGTTTGACCTCTTTCCTGCCATGAAAAAGGTTGTCTTTATTTATGTTTATGTTTATGTCAGGTTAACGCCAACATGTTTACAGGAGACCGCCAGTTTTTACGGTTCCCTACCAAAAGTAAAAAAGGAACCCTTATGGTGAGACTTCTCATCAACCATAAATGCTATCAATTTGAAATTTGTCATGGTTGTACAACTTAATAATATATAAATAATTGAAAACGGGTATATAATGGGGGATTAAAAACTAATTAAGATTATTTGGTATTTTGAATTATAGCCGAAAATGTACAAAAAATGACCGTCCCGCGCCCCCATACTAGCGGCCCGTCTCCCGATTTCCGCCGCGATTCTAGGTTAAAGTAAGCCCTAGTTATCATCATGTCAAATATATGATATTGTTATCATAATTATAAATTTGAAATAGGTTAGAAACCTAATGTATCCAAGACTAACAGGCGTCGTCGAATGTCACTCCACATTTTCTGTCGATTTCGTTAAACGAAAGCTAAACAATGGCCATCTTGGCCACCACCCCAGACGTATCGTTTATTTACCTAGATTGTGTTGGTAAGCAAAGAAGGATTTTCTTGCAATAATAAAACAACACGTTAATTACTCAACATTAACATTTTTTTAATAATCGTAGTCACTGCCTTTTTCATATTATTTGACCTATAGGTTCTAACACTATTTATGGCTATTAAATAAATGAATGAATGAATGAATCCTCTTATTACTTAATTTATTATTTCAGTATATACAACATTTTTCGTACTATTCCTTAGTTCAAAATGTATTGGTTTTCTGCGTTACCTGATCTTTATAGGCCAACATCCAATAAATTGCCAATGTGAAAAACATCCTTGCCTCAGGGCAACGCCAACATATTTGTATGTTTGACACTGAGATTTATTTATGGTTACCGCAAATTATTTTTTTACACGAAGTTGATGTCTATTAAATTGAAAAGGTTTGTCTGTTGGAATCATAAAGGAATAAATAAATTAAACCAATTTAAATCTGATTTTTGGAAAAATAATTTATAGTGTCAGCAGCTTTGAAACCACGGGAATCGCGTACAAATTATCAACCCTTTTTTTATTCCCTTAAGGGTTGAACTTCCATAAACGGTAAAATTATATTTCTTTAATTTGTACCAGGAGACTACATTTTAAATTTGATGTAATTTACGTAAAAATGACGTATAAAAACAACTTTAATCCACTATTTTGACCCTATAGAGATGAAATTTAAAAAAAAAAATACGGTACATTTACAGCCTTATGTTTATAATCCTTAATTCTAAATTTTACGTTCGTAGCTTTAAAAATGACGGACTTCCATACAATGGTTGATCCCCTATTTCACCCCTGTAGGGGTTGAATTTCGAGAAATTCCTTCTTATTACTTGCTTACGTCAATAAACATACGTACTGCTAAAGTTTCATGTTACTAGCTTGTGTAGTTTTGGTTGGGCGTGGATGAGTGACGCGCATTTCGGTTCTCTCTTTATTAACGGCATATATGTAGATTTTGGGAAAAATTAAATGATATGTTAATTATTTATAGTTTTTGAGATATAACAAAAAACTTTGAAATCCTGTTTGAAAATTTAGGTTAGGCAAAATAGACCTATATCATACGGAATAAAGTTTACAACAAAATCAGCATTTTATTTTGCGGTTACAAAGCATATTTTTTCAAAAATGGAACCCTCGGCGCGCGAACCCTACTCGCAAATGACCGGTTTTTTTTTATAGTTAGCTATCACAATGTCGTAATCATAATAATGTACAATTTATTATAATGGGCCACAGATGCTAATTTTAAATAAATGAAGCTGCTAAATTAAGAATGGTGTATACTGCCTTATACCAGCTACTGGAAATTCCAATTTTAGACAGTATAGAAAATTCAATTTAAGACAACCTTCTTAAATAAGTAAAATTTATTGAGACGCGCAGGAAAATACCTGTTACCTGCTGAAATGAAAGGTTTGAAGACGGCAAAATGGTTGTCCCTCTCTATTGTATTCGCGACGCCCAAGGATTTTATCGATTAAATACTTTCCCGTTAAAATAGAAACAAATTCATTGTACTCACCCATGTTTTAGGTGCTTCTCTTTTCACATAATAACATAACTATGCTTCTGTTTAGAAAATGTTTCATAATCGCCGGGAAAATCTTACAACTTTGCATATTTACACGTTTAAGCTGAAATAAATAAATAAACTGGATTTTATTTTTGCGACAATAGATATTAATTTTATTATTGGCGACCAACAAAGTTTTACATTATCATAATAGGTTTACATTAAAATGATACTTAATGCAATTTGCTATAGCTAAAAAAGATGTTCAGAAAGTCTCATTTGGTCATTGTTGTCAAATTTAATTAATTGCTGTTTACTTAAAAACTACATTTATTGAAAAAATAGTTTGCCACGATTAAGAAGTTACATAATAAGTAATATACTCGTACTCAATTATTGAATCAAAAATCATCGTTAAAGATTATAGAGTTTCGTAGATTCAACTAAAAACAGGCAAAAAAGTTGTCATGTTTGAAAAATAAAATGTGACTCAAGTATCAAAACCTTTCAATGTGCTGTTTGAAGAACGAGGACATTTTTACGATTAGGTACCTTTTATTTGATATTTACAAAAAGATCTTTGTGAAGATTACAGACGACCACTTCATATTTCCTGAACTAAACCTAATTTTAACAAAAGCCTGACTAAATTAATTTCTGGGGCCAATCAATTGACTTCGGCCCTAGACAAAACACATTCGACAAACGCTATCTTTGAGTTAAGCTACCGCACAGTCGTGTCGACCGCATTTTTCATTTTTATTTTATTTTATTTTACTGTTTTCTCTCCTTTTAAGGTGTATTTCGCCAATGTCAAGTTATTTGTAGACACTTCCATAGACTTATTAGAGAAATAAGTCCGAGGATATCACAAGCGAGGACAATTCTTCGGTAAATGAGTATTTTCTCTAATGGACTAAACAGAAGCACGCACTTCTGTCAAGTCCTCGACCGCTTTTGTCAATTCCATACATAGTGTCAGTTTTCGTAAATCGTTTACGTTAACGTTTTGGATATTTTTTTCGCCTACTTGTTCAAAACGAAGTCAAAACCTCTTATTCATAAACGGACTATAGCTAAGGTATGCTTTAAATATGGTTTGTCCTTATCTGTCATTGTGAAATTTCAATTTTATAGATAGTGACAAAGCATGCTTCAACTAAAATCGGTTTATGAATACATATCGGTATCGGTTTATGGTTTATGGGTAGTATACGAATATCATGATACTTCAATGAATAAATCTAAGCCATTGCATCTACTAATTTTCCGGTCCAGGAAAGGAAGTTCGCGAGAGATCTTATATATATTCCAAAAAAAGCTACCCCAAGACTTTTATTACTGTGAGACATCAAAGGAAAGATCTTTACCCTATTAAAAGTTTGGTATTGTTGAAGCAAAGATATATAAAAAAATCGGTCAAGTTCGAGAGCGAACCGCTGCGGAGTGCCTTCTGAACCATGACTCATTTTGTCATCAGAGGCTCTAGCCAAGATGTATTACGCTAACTTGCGTTTCTATTCGATTTGTTTTTAACCAATCGCGTCACTGGTCGATGACGTGATACAAAGAGTCACGTGATCTACAAGTGGCGCCATTAGTTAAAAACGAATCGAATAGAAACGCTAGTTAGCGTACCTAATGCATCTTTGAACCTAATTTTTAGGCCAAAATCGATTGACAGATAGGGAGTTCGTATATCGATACTTGTCCTCTGTACTAGCGATCGCTCGCAACTTTGTATAAATACAATTTTATAGTTGATATAAAAATTAAAAAGAAAAGTTCGATTGACGTAATACTCCGCTTCTTATAGAAGCATTTATTTATTTCACTCATTTTATTCTTCTTCAATGTATATTTCGGAAATGATACTATTGATAATAATAACTTCTTCTTCTTAGCGTGTCGATGGAGAGTCATATATGAGCAGACCAATATTCCGCCACACTATCACATAGTGCAATTTAATGTAGTAAATTTAGGGAATGCAAACCGGTAAACCGCTTTACCGGTTAACCGGTAATACCGGCCCAATTATAAATTTACCGGTAATTTTCCGACCTGGCGTCGGTAAATTACCGGTAAATTTTGGAGATTACCGGTATTTTACCGAATGGTGTTAAAAGGAAAAAAAAACGCAAAACAACGTTGTACGTGCAAATTCTATTGCAATTCTCAGAATAAAAGTAACTATTTCTACTTACTTATACTGAGTTATGAATTATTAGTGTTATCGCTCTCCTCGGGGTATTTTTCATTTCGTTGATGTTTTGTTTACTTACCTCCACTAACCTTATCTAAGTAGACAGACAGCCGCAGCAGGGTGAGCCCTTTGTTTTAGTGTGCTACAATTGCTACCTGCTCTAGCCCCCTAATGTACTAATGATAAATAATGATTATAATAAAAGTACATTTTTGTGGTGTTTATATAGAAGTAGAAGCGATTATTTTATATTTTAAAGTTGATTGTTGAAAATTAAGTTTGACGTTGCCTTGATTACTAGATAGGTTGTTATAAAACCAATTTAATGAATAAAAGACTGATTGATATTTTAAATTGTGTTTTAAAGGTGTTTTTGGTTACAAAATATAAGATTTCCAATATTTTTTTGCATTATTATTTTACCCTCGTGATTACCGGTAATTTACCGGTATTACCGGTAAAATGTACAGAGACCGGTAATTTACCGGTTTTCAAATTTGGCCGGTAATTGCATTCCCTAAGTAATATAGTTTTGTAATACATGATCATCGTTACTAAAATAACATCCTTAAATATTTTTTACTAACAAAGCTGGGAGCGATCACTAGTTCAGGGGAAAACCATCGATAAGTGAGATTATCTAAAATATTAGGAACTCCCTATTTGTCATTCAATTTGCCTCCAGATATTCCGATGTCTAGTTATAAGTACTCATACAGGTCATTATAATAGTCGAAGTTCAAGAGAGGCGTATCATACTTTTTTAAAACATAATTGACCTACTCACATTCGATGCGATTGCCTAAAATGATGCGAATCATTCGCGTAGCGTTGATGAATTACTTATCGCATTTTAAGATACAACTATTACAACTGGCTCAGAAAATAGTACTTACGTATTTTGTACATTTAAATTGCGAGCCTTCAAGAAATTCTTACCGTATTTTAGGCTATTACAAAATCAAGAAATGTAATGTAAGGTAAATAACATTATGCTGTTTATAAATATATGACGCCGCATTAATCAATGTACCGGTGCGATGCCGGGGCGGGTCGCTAATACAATTTATTAAGTTTGCTTTTTACCTTAAGTTCTTAAGTGTACACGACCTCCTTATTTTTCCTGTTACAATATAAAAAATTGTAATATATTGTTTATTAGTAATTTTTGGTCATTTTTAGGGTTCCGTAGTCAAACTAGTCCGTCCGCAGCCTAGCTCAGAGACTCTTTGTACTAGAAAGCTATAATTTGGCATGAATATACATATTAGTCACGCCAACAAAGAGGAAAATTAAAATCTTGTTTTATTATAGTGTATTTTTTTTCTTGCCTACCCCATAGTGCGTATCGTTGGATAGGTCTTGCGGGTTTGTTAAAGCAGTTTTTCGATTATTATTATTTCGATTTGCGGTATTGGTAAACTGACCGTGACCTATGCATGTCACGAGGTCTAATTTGTTTGTAGTAATGACTTCGGAACCCTACACTGAGCATGGTTCGACATGCTCTTGCCCGGTTTTTCAGTAATACTTTCTAAACGCAAATGCTGTTTTTTTACTAAAAATACTAAAATCGCTGTATGTATGCCTATAATATTTAAGGAGTTCCCTCAATTCCTCACGGATCCCCTCATCAAATCCAGATGTGGTGAAAATATGACCACTTCGGAAGTATACTCTCTCAAACCAAATTTTTTTTTTTATAAAATCGGACTCCTCTGTAAAAAGCTATGCGCAATCATACGGGTCAAACTGAGAACCTCTTTTTTTTAAGTCAATTAAAATACTAAAACCTTCTCCTAAGTGTAACAAATACTTCTCTAAAACCCGCATCAATATCGATAAAGCTAAATGCGAGATAATCGCGGACAAATATACATACTTCTTTTTTTGAAGTCGGTTAATAAGTGGTTTACCCTTTTTTTATAGACCCTCATTTCATAGAACGTATCACTTCGCATAATTTTTGTTTCACAGAAAACTATTAGTTACAAGTCGATCCTTTTCTTTGTTTTTTTTTCTTGACGGTGTGAAATGCTATTTACGCATCCTCCCAGCCTAGGGATAGCTGTGCATTGGGAGGTATGACGCTCACACAAAGAGCTACCGTCTAAAACCACTCCGGCGTTTAAACTTCCTGGTCGGTAGTGAGGCGCCGCGGAACCGCTATAAAGCATTGCCCACTGATGCGCGTTCCAGCCTGCTCCGATGAGTCCTTATAACCGTCTCCCCAGACCGGTAAAGCCGTGCAATGTGGGCCCCCAACCCACTGGCTTTACAAGAAGTTCAGGCGAGCAGCAAACGGGAGTTCGCTGAGTTCGCCTTCCCTTCAACGGTCTGCCTGTGGTGGATGGTGCAAGTCTAACCTCACCTAATCAACTCAGGTTCAGCAGAGAAGCCTTATACGAATTGAAAATTCTGCGAAGTGATAGGTTCTATGAAATAATGAGTGTCTATAAGACAAGGGGCACCATAATAAATATTATCTTATAGGAATTCGTCTGTTTCGTATCGCTACGCTAAAAACGAGGGAAAAGCTGACGTTGGTATAAGTAAGATATTAAACCATTATGTAACAATGGCTTAGATTTTGCAAGCTTCGTGAGAAAAGAAAAACCGGCGCCGCACAAGGTAGGAATTGCGCACGATTTGTATTAAAATTAACCCGCCTACTCCGCCTAGGGCGAGGATAACACATCGGGTAGCGAATGGAAAGATCTTAACGCGGTGAGGGGTTATATTATTTTTTCTCAAACATGCTCGAAAACATTATAATTTTTTTAAATGAAGATAGAACGGGAATTTTCATCCTAGGAGTAAAATAAACGTATGAAAATCAAATCACAGGAACTTCACTGCGATATTGTGTATAAAAAATCTATATATGTATATAAAAGTCAAAGCAAGACTGACTTATATATCAACGCACAGCCGGAACTATTGTACCTAGAAACTTGAAATTTGGTACAGGGGTTCCTTTCATGATGTAAGTGAGCAGTAAGAAAGGTTTTTTTTTAATTAACCTTTTAAGGGGTTAAAATAGGGGGAGTAGCGGGAAACTAATAATACGCGTACGAAGTCGCGGGCGTCTTCTAGATGCATATAAAATAGAAAGGACCTTAAAAAAATCCTTTACCTACAGCCAATTTAATAAATGATGGGTGGTTAATTGGGGGCGGTAGGGGGCTGCGGGCAGCGGCAGGCGGCGGGGCATTGTGCGTGAAACCATCTTAACACTCGTTTAGTTTTCTAAAAAATAATTATCTAAAGGAGATTCTTTATTAACTCGTTGACATTTTCTTTACAAAAATACTTATATCTATTTGTAACTTTTACTCACATTGTTTGAGCAAAGCATTATAGGATTGCATGACTTTTCTTTTAGCAGGCCTCGACCAGGCTCGGCCCGCTATCCACCTCGTAAGGCAATCTCCAACTTTCCGGGCTAATTCAGTACTCGGCTTGTTAATTCATTACATTACGTAAAGAACTTAGAAAGACTTATCTTTATATTTTAGGGACATTTAACTCGTTCTTTTTTCAAACTTGAGCATGAAAAATCGTTACTTAAATAGGCCCGTATTAATGAACTGACCTCAATTCTAATGCTCGTCTCGAGATGCGTCAAAATTTACAGTGTTCTATGGTTTGGCGTTTACGACTAGTTCGGTTATTTGAAGAAAATCCAGATGGTAAGTGTCATATTGTGCCTGGACATTGACACGTAATGGGCTCAATATAAATCGGACGATGCCGCATGGCAATGGTCATTGTCAGGCAACTTAACATTGAAATTGTTTAGTTACGAGTAACTTGTTGTATAATCAATGTAAACTCAAATTCTTTGTCATTTTTCCCTCGGTAACGAGCTAATTTTCCGAAATAAATACCCTCATCCAGGACGTGGACAGTATGAAATGAATTCGTACAAATCTGGTCGGCGGTTTTCTTGTAACGTCTTCTTTCTTTTTTTGTCCAAGACTCGAAACCTTAAAGGATGTCGCTAAGACTTATTTCTATAATGAAGCCTATTTTAGGGTAATTTATTATATTTGATATTTTACCTCGGTGGCTCGTTTGGTCCAACAAAGTCGTGGCCCAGAAATAACAAAAGGCTGGATACAAGGCTCACTACGGTTGAAACTTGCCAGTTTGGTATTTTAATTTACTTAATGGTCAAAGCTTTTGTTAAAGGATATCATTGAGTTTTTATATAACATTTGTGTTTCATTGTGATAAGGTATTAAGTAAATCGGGTATGAAATGGATAATAATCATAAAAGTAACGTTTTAGGGAAATGAGTTATATTGTTTAAGAATTCTTTGTAAAAATATAGATAGGTAGCTATATGTGCTAAACAGATGGCAATTTTCCTAGCATGGAAACTTTCTCGGATCGGAGTCCTGGGTAACAACGGGAGTTGAATTATTTTTTGAGATAAGTTTCTCGGGTCAGGGTACGATCGATTTAACTTGAATAAATTTGCATTTCCCTAAGCGTACAATCCTAAGAAATATTGTTTGTGACTTGGATACTCGTACTGCGAAAGTAAGTATTAGGTACCTCGATCCTAAATACGTTGATCAGATCGGATTCACAGACTTGAGAGTTTCAGATTTGACCATCACAATGTAAATCAGACAGAATGTAGGCTCATTGTCACATCATTACTAACAATATGTAGGTAAAAGTCTTTTTACCCTCAAATACGTTTACAATTATGGATAATCGGTTCAGTTGTAAAATTGACAAGTTTTTTTTTCCAGTGGCGTTTACTGTAATTACGACATTACAATTACATCAACAAACAAAAATCATTGATGGGAGCCTGTCTGGGACTGTTTATTGCTTTTATTGTGTTGCAGCTGAACAATGCAACTGCGTAATTGTGTTCAGTGATGTGGCAGCTCTCACGCGAGTAATCTGTCTGGACAATAGTGGTGATAAAGTGACAATAAATGTTCGACATTTGACATTTATAACCAATGCAGGATTCTTCTGAGCACGCGGCTGAATTATGAGTGACGTAATTAGGTACCTACCTACCGTTTCCTCCGACGGAAAATGGTTTGGTTTTATGTTCCAAAACTCAAGAATGGGTGCTTTTATATTTATAGGTTACTTAGTTCTGTGACGTCCGTGTCTTTCTTTAGTGCAATGATTTCTTTAAACGAGTAATTTTATTTTTCTGTATTTCTATTTTTCATTTCTTACAGCTCTACCGCTGGCTAGATTACTTAAAATTCTGTGTAGGAGACAAAAGTTTTCAATTGCAAATTATTGGGATGAAAAACGGCTCCTATCGTCCGGGCGTTTGGGCGTTCCTAACTTCGGAAAACAACGAAATTCGATTATTGAAGCGTCAACCGGGGATGAAATTTGAATGTTTTTAGTCCAGGAGTTCGATTGCACACAAATATTACCTAATACATTTCGAAGTAGTTTGAAATGAGGTTTTCTTGTACAGTCGAGTTCATAAATATGTGCACACTTTAGTACCTTGTCTATTTAATTTCATGTTTAAACTTCGATATGATTGGTCTTTATGAACTCGACTGTACTTACAAAAAATAATGTCTGGAATATTAAAATCTGTGCATTTAAATTTGGATAGGTAAAATCACTGACGACATTCGGTTGGGATTTGACAACAGAAAGTTAACCGTATTAACATTGCTGGATTTCAGCAATGCATTTAATACTGTTGATTTTGACGTCTTGCTTGGAATTTTGCGCTCACTTAACATATCTCCTGCGGTAATTGAATGGTTTCGTAGTTATCTAGTAGGTCGTCGGCAGCGATTAAAGGTGGAATCTTCCCGATCTTCGTGGTGCAGTACGCTGGCCGGCGTTCCGCAGGGTGGCGTGCTGTCTCCCCTTCTTTTTTCTGTCTTCATCAACTCTATCACGCATTCTCTCTTCCTATCACCTTTATGCCGACGATCTGCAAATTTACTCTCACGGCGCTTTGGGCGAACTCGACTCTGTAATCTATACCTCGAACAACGATTTAGCTCGCATCTTGCAATGGAGTAGTAGTTTTGGTTTGAGGGTAAATCCTGCTAAAACTCAATCTACCTATATTATTATCGGCAGTCCTAATTTTTTATCCAGAGTTGACTTTGCAAGTCTCCCGCCTGTTTTTTTCGATGGTGTTCTAATTCCTTTTTCTCATCAAGTTAAGAACCTGGGTATCGTTATGGACCGTACCTTGTCGTGGGTTCCTCAAGTTAACGAGGTTAGTAGGAAGATGTTTGCGTCAGTGTGGTCTCTTCGGCGGCTTCGTAACTTTCTCCCTCTCGCGACTAGAATTGCGCTTGCTCAGTCATTACTTCTCCCAATTTTAGACTATGCTGATGTGTGCTATTTAGACCTTACCGAGGAGCAGCTTAACAAACTTGAGCGTATTCAGAATTTATGCATTCGGTTCATATTTGGTTTGCGCAAATATGACCACGTCTCTAATTTTCGTTCGCAACTCAAGTGGCTTCCTATACGTTTTCGCCGGTACTTTCATATTCTTAATCTTCTCTATTGTGTTCTGTTTATCCCTGCTACCCCCCGTTACCTCAAGGAGCGTTTTAACTTTTTTACATCGGTTCGTTGTTCCCAAAATTGTTTATTAACTGTACCTTCCTCTTCATCTAAGTTCTACAACAATTCCTTCACTTTTCAAGCTGTCCGACTGTGGAACTCCCTTCCTGTGGAGTTGCGGCGGGCTAAATCTTTACCTATCTTTAAGAAACTTCTTCATGAGCATTTTTTGTCGCAGTCATAATTGTTCTGTCTCCGTCAATTTCTGTCGTGTGGCTGTCTTTTTATTGTTTTCTCTGATGTGGATGTATCGGTATTTATTTATGTATTTATTTATAATTATTTGTTTATTTATGCTAATAGTATATGTATATCTTGTATGTATTTGTATATACTTACCTATCTATTTACAAAAAGTGTCTTGTTATTGCTTGCGTGAAGTCTGCGCCACCTACTGTGTAAAATATTTTTGTTCGACACCATGTCCCTGTTAAGGTTGTCTGGAAGAGATCGCTAACTAGCGATAAGACCGCCTGTTGTTTACCTGTTGTTTTTGTTTTAATTTTACTGGATCTCTGTAATGTTTTGTATGGTGTTCAATAAAGTGTTTTGTATTGTATTGTATTGTATTGTATTATAAGTACACGAAAAATAGAAAGTTGAGTGAAATGTAGTATCGAAATCCTGCGAAAAAATGCGTCAATTCGTACTATATTCTAACCGTATATCACTTTGCAATAAAATCAACGTAAAATTGTAAAAAAATATACAACAAGTATAAAATCTGGATTTGAAAACTGTTGCGAAACTTATTTTCGGAACATCATAACTACGTACGTATACCTAAAGCGGTTTTGATCGCTTTGAAGTTCAAATCGATTCAAATCTTGTTTAAAACCAATTTCAGTTTAACATGGCCTCGTTGGTTTTGTGCTCATAATTTCAGCCAAACGACGTCCACTGCAGGACATAGGCCTCCCCCAAGGATCGCCACAACGACCGGTCATGTGCTACCTGCATCCACCGGGTTCCCGCATCCTTCACGAGGTCGTCGGACGATCTCGTAGGAGGTTTACCCACGCTGCGTCTTCCGACACGTGGTCGCTATTTGAGAAGCTTGTGGCCTCATCGGCCATCAGTTCTACGAGCCATGTGCCCCGCCTACTACCACTTCAGTTTGGCAGTTCTTCGGGCTATGTCGGTGACCCTAGTTCTCCTGCGGGTTTCCTCATTTCTGATTCTATCACGCAGATACTTCGAGCATAGCCCTCTTCATCGCCCTTTGAGTGACTTTGAGCTTTCTTATGAGGCCCATGGAAAAGGACCACGTCTCACCACCATAAGTCATCACTGGCAACACAGACTTATCAAAGACTTTCGTCTTGAGACACTGCGGTATATTGGACGAAAAGATGTGGCGGAGCTTTCCGAATGCTGCCCAGCCGAGTTGGATTCAACGAGTGACCTCTGTATCAAGTCTGGATCTACCTACTTAACCGGACAGTTTGGTAGGGACAGGTAAACATATTCGTCGACAAATTCGAGTGTAGAATGTCCGATCAATACGGGAGTTGGCACGACATGGGCATTCGACACAAACTTCGTCTTTTCCATGTTCACTTTCAATCCAACTTGATTGGAGGCTCCACTGAGGTCCTTCATGGTCTCAGCCACAACGACTTTATCATCGGCAAACCGAAGTTGTGTTATATACTCGCCGTTAACGTTGATGCCACGTCCTTTCCAGTTCAGAACCTTGAAGACATCTTCTAGTGCAGCGGTGAAAAGTTTTGGGGATATGACATCTTGTCTGACTCCCCGCTGCAGTGGAATCGGCCTCGAGTCCTGTTCCTGTAGTCGGATGGACATGGTGGCGTTTTTGGACAAACACTTCAGGCACGATAGCCCTCCCCTTCTCTTCGGACTTCTGATAATCCTACGATGTCGCACTGTATCTTGCTCAATTCTTCTTCCAGTTCTACAATCTTCTCGTCCATCCTTAGGGTCCGTGTTTTATAGGTTGCCAGGTCGTTTAGATTGGTAGCCGGTTCTCTGCCGGACATTAACTTTAGCACCCCCTGACACGCCGTAACCGTGGGCGCTACCGGAGCCAAGAATAGCAGGGCCGGCGGAGACTAGGGGTCAGAGTTCACTTTTCGGGCTCATTTTTGGTTTTTCCTCCTTCTCCTTCCCTTGGGGGGGAATCGCCACGCATGGCGAGCGGGATGGCGATCGCAGTAGGGATGAACCAGAGGGCGCTGCTGCCCGCCCTCTGGTTCATCCCTTAGTCGCTTTCTACGGCATCCACGGGAAGAGACGGATAGATGCTATTCGTAGCCGGCACCACACAGCCCCCCAATTTCAAGATGCATCTTAATTAATTACTAATTAATTTGGCACTCATTTAATCACAAAATGCTTAGTCAACTAACTTTGACATATTATCTTTGTTTCACATACGTTCAACGAATGTCGGGACCAATCGGTTAGACTCGTAGAGCGATTGAGAGGGACACATACTTTTTAAGATGTGTCGTATGTTTATAACTAAAAGCAATGCAAAAATCACACGTTCGTTTATACGGTTAATGATTGATTCCTTCATACTTCCAGAAGATTTAAGAACACTATATTTGGTTCACGATGTTCCAACCGCAGCGGTGCGCGGCGTAAAGTAGATGATACCTTTATTATCAATTTACAAGTGTACGAGTATGCTTCGGCTTATGCAGAAATCATACCATCGTTTTCTTACAATGCAGATTTAAAATCCAATACAATGCAGATACGATAACTTAATAGTTGGTTTCCTTTCCTATGAAGATAGCGGTCTCGGATTCAATTCCCGATCAGTGCAAATTCATATTTGTGTGATGAGCGCAAGGTTTAGTGCTATGTTTGCATTATTTCTTGATCCATGATAGCACAGGAAATTTCACTTTAAGGCGCAGAGATGTTGTTTATTTAAGCACAAACACGAGGTAAAGATCCCTCTGATTGAAATATGAATATATGATGTGGCGCAGATGAATTTAAGTATTTACTTATTTATAGAGAGCATACAGAATGTTACATTTCAAGTTCACGCTCTATGAGCATATTTATTGTGGTCGGTCAGTACTAATTTCCTGATTTTTTTGCCTAGCAACTTGCAGAGTGAAATCTAATCTGACACGTTTTAGTATACGTAATATTTAACAACTATTTAACTGCGCGATTATTAAGCTAGATGGAACTCCACTTGATGTTAGTAAGGTTTTGGTCTGTCCAATATTCTGCTCTTTTTGTCTTAAAATGAATAACAGCTCGTGATTGATTCTGTGGGTTGTGGGTCGTGGGTTGATGGAATAGATATCTGTATTTTGAACTCAAATATACCTAAATCTAAATAAAACTTATTACTGATGGACGCAGAGTTTACGCAAATTTTGATGATCAGTGACGATTGTGAACGAACGAGAAACAAACAGAGCGAGGATAATTAATAAAGTCGAAGTTAATTACTTTAGACAGTATTACACGGGCGGCGTCTTAACTTGAGCGCCATTTTACGAAATAAATTGTAGCTTCGTACGATCGCTCGCATTTGCCACTAGAGCGTCGAGATCACATTACGCGGCACCTTCATTACCTCATAATTTCTTTTAATTGATCTTCCTAAACCTAAGACCCCGTCGTTTATATATTTGATATTATAAATGAGTCCATGTTCCATTTAAGAAAATAATCAAGGATTGGTTTGCTATTTGATATTCAATTAGTTAATAGCTGCTAGTGAAACGGAATGCTAAATGATCCTGTAACTGTGCTATCCCAGTATTTCTAAGTACTTAGTTGACCACTTTGAATGAATTGGGTTAGCGTCTAAAGTTTGGTTAGGTGAGGTTGGCTCACTGACAAATAGAGCAAGATATTTAATGGAAGTTCCCAATTAGCGACCTTCCTATTTAAAGTACAAAATCGTGAGAGCTAGCCACTTTGTCAAGCACAGAGCGCTCCATCCATCTGTGTACCGTTCTGTCGATAGTTTTAACCTGACTAACTTTAGTAGGTCCTGTGAGATATACCTATGTGAACAGCTCTATGAGAAGAGCAAAAATATGGGTGATACGATACAAAGTTTTATGGTTCATAATGGTGTTTGATGGGTAGGCACAGATGCATTTTTAATAAGGGGTTCTTGCGCTGCGCCAATAGATTCACTCCATATTACCGACGAGTAAAAGCGCCCTCATAACTAAGGCCAATTTACTAAATATATACTGTTACGGTTTTGTTGGAAAAGAACGCTGTCCGTATGGCATAGCATTTAAGTCAGTGACTATGGGGACAGTGCGTTATAAATTTGGCAGACAGATGTATTATGGTGAATAAAATTATCGACGCAGCAGGCAGCACCCTATTCATGTACCTACTTGACGGCGAGATGTTTTTTTTTGTTAATTAATTAAGGAGCATTATTAAAAAAATTGTTTTATAGAGATACTTAACAAGAGTATACTTGGCTGCGCACGATACGACATGCCTTTGAATTGTTTTTTCCAGTGTCTCATATTTCATACTTTGGCATACTATTTAGTCATATTACTCATAATATACAGTGAACAAATCTTGGCAAGTAAGTAAGTGGGTAAATTTTAATTATGGTCAAAATGTCAAATACGTGTTTGGGCGATTCTTTAGTTTAAAGAAAAACGTCATATATGATTACAACGGATTACCCACGAAATGGTTGATCATGCATGGTACAAGAACAACTCAAGGCTATCAATTACACCACAGATTATGGAAGCCATTTTATCAGGTCTTGCTTAAAAATAATTAACGTTATAAGACAACATTAAAAATCTTAACTGAGTAATAGTACCCTTATTATTAGCAAGGCCTTTGACCAAAAATTGGGGTCAAAGGAATGAGAAAACTATTGCATGACTCATGGCAAATGCCTTTAAAAATACGAAAATAATAAATAAAAATAGCAAATTATCAACTACAAAGGTAAAACGCTTATTTTACTTAACCTCTTGAGTTATTAAATTAAGGTAAAGTAAAAAACTTAACCATATTTATACACAAAGCATACTTTAAATGATCACTAGGTTATGAGTACCATTGCACTACGCAATGTAGCTTGGACCCGAGTTTCTTGTTTCAGGATGTTTTTAAAGCATGATTTCTATTTTTTAAGATGAATTTTCTATTTTCACTCTTACAGGTAAATTATTGAATGCACGTTTTTACAAATGACACTGTTCGACGAAAGTGACAAATATATACATAATTTCAAATTGAATGAAGAAGGGGTGCCAATCCTTAGGTATGAACTATCTCATAGTGCAATCGTGATTATAACCTAGCGATCATCATGCTTTGTTTATGTGACCTAATTTATCATCGTCTCCAAAAAAATAGACACTTACAAACGAAGCTAGGAGTTATCACTATTATAGGGGAAGAGTGTCGATAAGTGATTTTTTCGTTATAGGAACTTTCTACCTGTCATTACTAGTCAATTTGTGTTTTAGTGGATTTGAGTGTTCGACTCAATATGCAGTAGTCACTTTAAGCTCTAGGCAAAAATCAAATGTAGTAAAATTGTGTTCTAGACAGTTCAAGACCAACCCAAATTTTTTCACCAAAAGTCCGATATTTGAATATAAATACCGACTTGTTCATACTTACTCGTTTATATCGCTGTCTAGTACAAGCCTTGAGCTTAGTTCTGGACTAGGTCAATTGCTGTGGCCGAGATTTGTCATAAAATTTAGGCGATTTTGTGGCTTCACTTTAATTCCCTTTGCGTGTGGTAGGACCTTGTGCAGGATCCGTCCACATCGCTACCACCATCTTATCCATTAACCTACCGCCAAACAGCAGTGTTCGCATTGTTGTGTTCCGGTTTGGGGATATGACAGCCGGTGTGATGACTAGCATTGAGGTATTCCATCTTAGTCCTCAGGGTTGGCAACGCATTTGCGGACTTACGCTTGCAATCTTGTGAATGCGAATGTCTATGGGTCACAGTTTCCGTATATCATCAGGTGGCATGTGTGCTCGTTTGCTTTCTCTATGTCAAAAAAAAAAACTATGCTTGACCCCAAACTGTCTCACACTTTATATGACATGTTCTTAGTACCTAAATACTATTCAGCAATAGCTGGATATAGTCAAAGATTCGGAGTTTCGTTAAATCCTGCTTTTTATGACGGCAGACATAGCATCGGGTTTTATTAAACTCCTTTTAGTTCCTATAGTGTCGCCTAGTGTCGTAAAGGACACAGATGGGGCAAATTGGTCAATGTTTTCAAATGGTTGTACTAAAGATAGAACGACGAGAAAATTGAAGCAGAAATGGAAAAATGGCGTTTACCGCAGATTGTGTTATTTACTTTTAATGGATATGCCAACCGTTATACAAGAAAGAGAGATATAACTATCTAGATCTATGTGTCTATCTTATCTATCATGTTATTATGCTAAGCGTTGTACAACTCCCTTTCTTGAAATATATATTATGAAATTAATTAAAATAAACCTCGTGTTTGTCATGATTCCTCTAGAGATACTAATAAAGAATAAAAATAATTACCTACGGTATTTTGGTCAAATGGCCAGTGGGGATAGATGCATGTGCAGCATTTATAAAGTCAAAGTCAAAGTCAAAGTGTTTATTTGTAAACATAGGTAAAACTAAAATAGTGGTGGAATTTTTTTTCTTGGTGGAACACTATGTTTTGCCAAATGGCGTACAAAAACATGAGAATTTCTCAAACATACTATATACTACAAGATAAAATATTAATCATGAAAATAAAAAATTAAATAAAAATTGATATACATTATTACCTACTCCTCGAAATTTTCGAGCAGAAAATCTGAGATCGAATAAAAACATTTTTGTACAAGTAAGTTAAATAATTTAGTTTTCATTCTAATTGCTGGTAGGTTTCTTAATGTCAAGGGTAACTTATTATATATCTTACTTGCTAAACAGAATACACTTTTATGCATAAGTGCTGTATTGGAGAATGTTGTACACAGATTCTCATTAAAACGGCGGTTTCTACTGGAGACATCACAAACTTTCTTGAACAACAATGAATTCGTTTTTACAAAGACTGCCGTTTCAAATATAAAAAGACAAGGCACTGTGAGAATTTTAAAATTAATAAAGTGCGGCTTACAACTATCCGTCTGTTTTAGACCACACATTGCTCTGACGCATCTCTTTTGGACCTTAAATACAGTATCCCTGTTTGCCGAATTACCCCAAAACATAATACCGTAACGTAGTGTTGACGCCACAAAACCATGGTACGCCATTAAAACGATTTCAGTATTACCTATTTTGGCAAGTCTGCGCAAAACATATACATATTGACTTAATTTTTGACAAACTTGTTCCGTGTGAGGCTTCCAAGATAAGTTGTTGTCAATTTGAACTCCTAAAAATTTAGTGACCGTAACAGATTCAATTGTATGTCCTTGATAATTACAAATCATTGGCAAGGGCAATTTACGTTGAAAGAAATGTACAAGTTTCGTCTTATCTAAATTTATTACTAAATTGTTAATATCTATCCATGTAATTATTTTTCTTATAGTTTCATTAATTTCATTTTCATAATCATCAATATTATTACATTCAATTATAACAGTGCTATCATCAGCAAACAAAATCATGGGGTATTTTATATGCTTAGGTAAATCATTTATAAATAATAAAAATAATAACGGTCCTAAGACACTCCCCTTATACAAGTTGTTCTTTAAAAAAATATTTGTAAGTATGGTATTGCTGTTTATTGCAGATTGATTCTTTATATTCAGTCTTTATGTTTCACAGAATTTGTCAGATATCGTCTATTTGTGTTTCGTTAGCATTTTATGTAAACATTTCTGCCACCTGAAAGATAATATTATTAACGTTCTAGAGATGCTAGATGAATATGATTTGATTGACAGGCTTTCTATGAATTATCTTATTCTGAGAAAAGACCAAGTACATAAATTACCTACTTGAACCATACGTAAAACTAAATATTTTATCAATGTTTAACGAACTAATAAAATTTAATGTAATTGCAATATAAACTATCAAGTTTAGTAAATTAGGTATTTCGAACTGTTTTTTTTTTTCAAATGAAAGATTTCGGATACAAAACTTCGAACTTGATGTAGGTAGATCGTTGCTTAGTGATAGATTATTGTTGGTTGGAGTTGTGACTGCGAATCGGTAAACGTAGTGTTCAACCAGCTTAAGCATAGTGCATAATGGAGAGGCCTATGTCCAGCAGTGGATTGCATTGCCCCGGGTTTATATTTGTGTTCATACCATTAGTTCAAAACTTGCAAGATTTGAACCGGAATGACATATACATGAACAAACAAGCCAGGTTAATAAAAAATATCTCCTAATTTTGGTACATATACTATACGCAGCGCACTAAGGAAAGTCGTAGTGAATTTAGCTACACTACGACTGGTCCTTAGCGCGCTACGGATACTAAACCTACAGCACGACACAGTTAAATAATATGGCGCGCGAATTAGCAAAACCGGGCAAGCATGTTGGACCATGCTCAGTGTAGGGGTCCGAAGCCGCTAAGTACCACAAACATAAAGACAACAAGTAAAAACGAATTTTCTATTTAAAGTCATTTGGTGCCGTTTTAGATGATTTTAGTATAAACACTTTAATCGCCTGTATCTCGAAAATCAATGATGACGTGATAGTTTTTCTATAAAATTCGTTATATCTATACGTATCTATATATATATATATATATATACGATAACAGCTCAAATACTATATGGTTTTTACTGTGTTAAATAGAGGCCCTGGGCCTGGGTCATAGACGATATCGACGGTTCTGTGACCCAACCTCGTATATTGAATATTGTCCAGTATAAACTGACACGCACTAAGTATGCACTCGCGTACTTAGTGAATGTCAGTCTATACTTGACATCATTCTATATAAGAGGTTGAGTCACAGAACCGTCGATATGTTAGTACCGTCGGGAATAGAGGCCCAGGTCTATTGAAAGTGCAATATTCGTGTAAAACCCGAGGGATAAACCGTATCATTTAGCCCACGGTGGCTCTGGCTATAAACAGAACACTTTGCCGTCTCACTCCATCGGGATCATAAGTTGCGCCCTAAACAGCGTAATCAAGAGTTACGGATTACTTTCAAAGCGTTTCAAAGCGTTATAAAATCAAATTAAATGTTTACGAGCATTAAGCCATTAGTGTCCCACGACTGAGTAAATACGCCTTGAAGTAATTGATTTCTCAAAGCTATTGATTTGACCCAACTTTGACATTAATCTGAATAGAGCGTGAAACGTAGTTGAGTCAAAGTTCTTAATTCATGATGTTAATATTGAAATCTTGATAGATATCTTGACGTCTGTCTTCGAATAGGGTACGCGAATTCTATGGAATGCCAGGTGTACAGAGGCCCCTGCTAAGAAGCACTACCCTAACTAGCGTTTCTATTCGTTTGGTTTTTAAACTGGTAGATCACGTGACTTTTCGTATCACATGATCTACTTGTGACGCGATTGGTTTAAAAACGGAAACGGAAACGAATAGAAACGCGAGTTAGCGTATTGCATCTTGGCAGGGCAAGTTTTAATCACTGTACAATACACTCAAAATACGCGTTGCCATTTTACAGTGCGTGAAACTTAAATGGTGACAATCTTTAAGTTATCTATTCCTTGCTACTTCCTTGGAGTACAGTGATATATTTAACGTCGGCATCGTCCTGCTGAGATTATTGCGCTAGTACGGGCTTAAGTTTAGTTAGACAGCTAAAAATAAGAAGATAACTACTTCAAATTCTATATCTATTGAACTGAAAGAGACAATGAGGGATGGAATATTGAATATGATTATTGACATAGAAATCCAGGGGGCAAAATTTTATAACAGGTAGGGAGTTCCTATACCGATAAACTCAATCATCGATCCTTGTTCTGTATATTAGAGATCACTCCAAATTATGTTTGTAAAAATATTTTTTTTGTAAATTGTAAAAAATAAACAAAATGATGACGTAATTCTCTTCACCTTTTTTTAAACAAGTTTTGAAACTTTACTCGTCTTATTTTTCTCTTCATTACTGTTCATCTACTATTGTTAAAATAAACGATAAGAATTTGTCCCAAATTTTCGAGCGTTTAACGTCTCTGTCTTGGTTGATAAATCCATTTCAGGTGGGTAAGTATATGACTTTCTGTGGAGGTCAAAGGGTATAACATTTTTTTAAATAAGCTGTGTGAACTTCATAGTCGTCTTCAGAACAATTCTTACAAAATAAATACAAAGGATCGATAATTGAGTTTATCGATATAGGAACTCCCTGCCTGTTATAAAATATTGCCCCCTGGATTCGTATGTTTGAATTTATTACATTTAGGTATAGGTACGAGTACCTACTTGGAGTTCGTTCCCTGTCATTTAATTATTATTTTATTAATTCCTTTTTGTTCCAATCCAATGTTAACTAGGCTGTACTTAGTAATAATATCAACGTTTAATATACTAATGTGTATCAAAATAATTATATATTTTGCATGATGATCTTTGACGATTATAACATTGTGTATCAAATAAATAAATACAGTGTAAATACCGTATCAGACCAATGGGCTTCTTGTTTTCACGGGTGACCTCTCCTAATGTGACTCGCAAATATACCTATTTTAGGGAAAAAATAAAGACGCAAAAGCGACAATCTTTCCGCCCACTCCATTTGATCATAATGGTTGCTCTCCAAAATAAGAGGCAAAATAAGTATAATATTTAGCTTGAAAGCTTTTCAAGTCACACTCTAATTAGTTTGTTAAAATATGTACAAAGTTCATTTCTCGCGAAAAAAGGTGTCTTTATTTTATTACGCATTACAATTTCTACACCAATGAAGATGTTTATGGAATCAGAAATAAAGTCTAGCTTGATTATTTATAAATTCGACGTTTTTGGGCATTTCTTTAAAAGCTTGTACCTAGTTAAGGACTGAAATTAAGAAACGTTAACTTTTCCGCCGAGTTACAAAAAATAGTCGTACATTTATATACTCCCTCTCAAAGCCAATAATAACACAAATTCAATAAATGAATTAGATTTAATTTTAATCCGTTAGTTAGTAAAATGCTTGCACTTGTTACAGGAGTTTTGTCTTTATACAAGTTTAACTAATTTTCGTTACTCCGTGGAAAAAGTTAACGTTTCTTAATTTTCCTCCTTAAACAACGTACAAACTTTTAAAGAAACGCCCTTTAAGGGTTCCGTAGTCAAACTAGGAGCCCTTATAGTTTCGCCATGTTCGTCCGTCCGTCCGCGAATTTCAAAGGAAAACTCTCACGACTAAGTAGCCTTGATTGGTCCCTGAACTATAGTGTTTATACTTACGTACTAAAATCATAACTAACTTTAAATAGAGATAAGAATTCTCTACACAACAAGCATCAGCTAATTAATGTTCATACTTGTTGTTTTTTGAGATATTTTTTGTGCAGTACTTAACGGTTTCGGTCACTACACTACAAAATAATACTAAAGAATTTAAAAATATTTAATGAAAGCTCATATAAGGAATATTAAAGAAAACTATCACTACTAAGTAAACTTGATTGATTCCCGAGATATAAGCGACCAAAGTGTTTACCTATATATCTACTAACTAAATCATGTAAGACAACACCAAATAACTTTAATTAAAGAATTAGTACATGCATAGTTTTGGTAAAGGCTTCGAAACCCTACACTGAGCATGCTCAGACATGCTCTTGCCTCGTTTTTATTTACATGCTATGTGCACACATCATAAGCTTACAGTTAATATTTGATGATTGTCACCATTATTCAGTACTCCTAGCTAAGAAGTTCAAAGAAAATAGCAAGCTTTTTGTAGAAAACGACATCCGCCCGTCCGGACGTATTATTTGCTCAAATTTATTTGCTGAAAAAGAATGCTCTACAAAAAGATCTGAATCCGGAGTAAAAATGACAGTCAAATAGGTAAAGAATGTGTTTAAAATTCATCTTGAGTATCCATTGGAATATGAACCGTATTTATTTTTATTTTTATGGCATGGTGTAGGCAAACGAGCACACAGGCCACCTGATGGTAAGTGGAAACTGTGACCCATAGACATTCGCATACACAAGACTGAACTGACTGACTGTTACGCGAACCAGTAAAAAAGTAAACTTCCAAATGACCAGTGCTGATTTCAGCTGGGTGAGCGATGCCTGCGCTCGCTCCAATCGAACCGTAATTTATCTCATCATTGTGTTCTGAAGGACGCCGCCGGCCCGAAGCCGCAGTAAATGTATAACTAAAGCATGTATCATAAACTAGGCCTCTTTTGACATTACCTAACTACGGTCTACTGTTACCAAATATGACATTAAAAAACTAAATACATCACCAGATTACAAACAACATTATATAGGTACTAACAATCCTTTTATTTCAATAGTACAATTTTATATGCAATGTTCTACTTATTATTAAATGTACAACATTTTCATTCTGCATTTTCTTTTTTTTAAGACTATAACAAACGTAAATTTTGATCTTGAAATGCAGTAACAAAACGGCCGAGTGCGCACGGACCACCCATCAAATATAGGTCCCGGGTCGAGTAAGAGTGAAGAAAACGTGTGTTTTGATTATAAACAAACTTAGATCCCGAGACTTGTAATAAAAAATAAGATACCATAGGTCTAAATAAGCAAATTTCTTCAGCAGGTGATAAATACCTAGTTCTTAAACTTATCGATGCACCTCTTTCAAAATATTTTTACATGTACTAGTTTCGTCTCAACCCGAGACCACAAAACATGCTTGCTTAGAGGTCGTGTTGCATGTCTGTGTAATCTGTGTAAGTGCGGCGTCGTTTCGAACTCTTCTTACTGTTGCGCTGTACACCATGCCGATTCCGTCGTGTACGTGACAAAATACAGTGAAAGAATTATGATATATTATTATTAATTTTAGAAAGGTATTAGAGGTTAACCTTTCTACGACCAAACACCTCGTTAGAGCTCGCTAATTATAAGGGCTTGTTTAAAGCGATTGATTGATCTCGTTAGCGTGGGCGTCAACCCGCTCATCGGCGAGAAACTAATCGCAGCGAAGCCAATCGGCCTGAATCCTGATTGAGCAGATATTCCATAATTTAAATAGTTCCCTAATTTGAACGGGATTTTGACCGTGAGCCACAATAACAGTTGTAATGGTTCCACCATTGGAATGCTACATTATCCTTGAGCAATAAAGGCTAATTTTTATCCCGGAAAAGTGAACGGTTCACGTGGGATGACCAAAATACGAATTCTATGCGGACGAAGACGAAAAATATTGAACCTTAAAGATTGATTCATAAGAAAATAACTTATAAAAATATAAAGGAACAAGAACAAGTTTTTACAGGGGTAAAAAACAATTAGGTACCTACTCGACTAACTAACGAGTGCTGGTCCGAAAACATGTGCTGCGTTTGGACCAGAGAAGTCGCCAAAAATGCATTTGCAGTTTTAATCCGACAATACCCTAACTTCGTTATCGAACCGTCCCTTTTAATTGAAAGTTTTACGTAAAATGTAAAAAACGTTTTACTCTCGCGACAACTGTATGCTCCTGTGAATGACGAAAGTTGGATTTAGTTCCAAGAATAAAATAAAAAGGATTTGAGGTGCCATCGCAGATAACATTAATACTACGACAGAAAATGACGCTTATAGGGACGGGTAGCAATTAAATTACTTTACTGTTTTAAACTTTATAACGGTACCACACAGTCGATTTAAAAATTTCTTCATAGGTTTATGTGAGGGCTGGAGCATACAATAATATGTAAATCTTCGGCACTTATCCGAAACGAGATGAGTAAAAGCTAAACACACATACGAAAATTACCTTTTCAAAAAGAGGATTTGCCAATTTTTTTGGTGACTAATTTCGGTGGAAATTTAAAATTGCTTTATCCTGTCAAAGTGTTATTTAGTGTGTGGGTAGCTGAGTGGTTGTTCATTAACATCGTTAGTTATTCCGGGCCTCTGTTTCTTTTAAATTTACAGGACTCATACATTTTGGGAAAATACGATCAGCCCTGACGGTAAGTTTTTGAGCTTAATTTAAATTTGAAACGGAATATTAAGAGCGGCCACATACAGTCAGGATTGTATTTCGGAATTTCGAAGGCAGTTAATTGTTAAAAGAAAAAAACATCTCATTCGAAATCCTGCATAGCCTGTGCAATTGGAATCCCGGTCGGAAAAAGCCAATCCGAGATTTCAAGTCCTCCGTACAATTTGTAAGGGTCGCATCACACATTCGTAATTCCGCATTCAGTGAGCGTACCGTTCGTCTGCACGAGTTGCACAACCACAGCAAGAGCAGGTGTATTTATTTGGAACACACTTCAATTTACTCGTATACTTAATGCCCGATATCGAACGCGAACGGGACCCCAATGTCTGTCTGTCTGTCTGTCTGTCCGTCTGTTTAGCTAGATAGCTAGATAGTTGAAATATTCACATTGCTGTTGCCGCTATAACAACAAAGCAGCCACTGCTCTGGTTAATTGACTTGAAAAGGAGTTGTTTAACAAGCTTGAGAATTTGTGAGAATGTCTTTATCAGATACATATTTGGCCTGGGCAAGTAGAACTATTTGTCTCAGTTCCGCAGGTACATAGCTGGGTTGCCCATCTGTCGTCGCAGGGATGGTATTAAGATTAATATAGGACTTAGTGTAGGGTCCGTCCGGATCGCTACCACCATCTTATCCACTTACCCAACGCCAAGCAGCAGTGTTCGCATTGCTGTGTTCCGGTGTGGGGATTAAACAATTGGTGAAATTACTAGCAAGATGCATTCCATCTTGGTCCTCAGGGTTGGCAACACATTTGAAGTCTACGGATTGCCGTTTTGAGATTTCAAATGTATATGGGTCTCAGAACCCACTTATTATCAGGTGTATTGGGTGCTCGTGTACCTTCTCACTGCCATAATAAAAACCCCTGTGAAAAAAAACGGGCACTTTATTACACGACTGCCCAAAAAAAGGAGTGTAATGTTTACAGGGTTCATGTACGTATGTATGTAACGATTCTTTATTCCATCATAACGTCTAAACGGCTGAGCCGATTTAAATGTGTGTGGTATCGTTAGAATCCTTTCACCATCCCGGGCGAAACTGAAAAACTGAAATAGCAACAATGGCAAAGTGTCAATTATTTATATCAACACAAAAAGTCTTCTAATTATTACAATATGGGTATCATTTGAAAGATTGTGACCATCTCAAATATATGTATACGAATATAGTAGCATTAATAAAAGGGTTTAATAATATAAAAATGCAGTCGGGCTTTCAAAGCTTGCTTTCGATTTAGTTATTTCAAGTAGTTTACATACTGTAACTATTTATTTCCCAAAGAAATAAAGATTTTCACGCAGACTGAGTCCACCGCATCATACGTACTTTTGTAAAACTGATGGAAAATCCTAATCCCAATCATTTTACCTTTAAATCTCCGAAAGTGCAAGCTATACAACATTATATATAACATTTTAATTTCCATTTTGTCATGCGATTCTGGTAAACCTACATGTTTGTAAATTTCAATTCCGAAACGTAATTCGGAGCGTATGAGGCCGCCCTAACTTGTTAATATGTTCCGCCCAGTTTACTTTATATACTTTCCATTGAAATACCGAGATATGTCTGTCTGCTTAGAATGTCAATGGAAGTGCACACACCAATTCAGCGTATGATATGAGCGTATAGCACTATCGACATATCTACATAGTAGGTACCTACAAATGTACAATAAATTTACATAATACAATTTTAAATTGTACTATTAGGGTATTGATATCTCTGAAGCATTAAAGATAAAGAGACATGTATTCGCAGATAAATTTGCGAAACGGTCCCAACTCAGCATTCGCTAGCCGTAAAGCTAGCACTGGTCTTCCGTTGGAACCGCTAGGTGAAGAGACGGAAAGTGACACACTTAACACAAAACAACAGTAAAAGAAAAACATTAAGGATCAAATAGAATCATTTGTTCGAGATTATCTGGAACGTCTCGAACGACCATAAAATTTATAGCCTGGTAGAGTTGGCAACACCAAGAAAACAGAAAAAAAACTATAGTCTATGGAAATGTAAACAAAGCAAGCATATAGGTTATGTATGTAACAATAACAAAAAAAACACAAACATACTCGTATAAACCATACATATAAATTTAAACATTTGTTTTATTCAACCAGGCGCCTCTTAATGTTTAATCAAGAGTCGCAGAGGTAACAAACACAGTATTTTGTGAAAGACCAACGAACGTGGAATCGTTGCGCTTATAAATGGCCCATTTTGACGATTACACAAACACAATAAACAAAGGACGAGATTTTTTGAGAATATTAAATGACAGAAATTTTGCCCGGAGCTTCCATAAAAAATATCAAACATCAAAGAGCTCAAGGTAACGTTGGTACGTGCACAATAATAAAAGGAGGACTCATTTTGCTACGAAAGTGAAATGGTAAAGAACACGACGATACATTGTACCTGCTTCATGGAATGGAACATGTACCTAATAAAAACCGGGCAAGTGCGAGTCGGACTCGCGCACCGAAGGTTCCGACCCGCCGCTCAGTTTGTATTAGTACTTATATTCAATTTGGATTCGATTTCGAATCCAATCAGCGCGAGCCCAACTCCGACTTGACTTTTTTTCTTTTTTTTTTTTTATGGCATAGTGAAGGCTGACGAGCACACAGGCCACCTGATGGTAAGTGGAAACTGTGACCCATAGACATTCGCATTCACAAGACTGCAAGCCTAAGACTGCAAATGCGCTGCCAACCCTGAGGACTAAGATGGAATGCCTCTATGCTAGTCATAGAGGCACTCCAGACCGGCTGTCTTATCCCCAAACCGGAACACAACACAAACAACACTGCTGTTTGGCGGTAGGTTAATGGATAAGATGGTGGTAGCGATCCGGACGGACCCCGCACAAGGTCCTACCACCCGCAAACTCTTTTTAGTTTTAGTATTGTATTCAGGGTTTGTAATATAATCATACCATATTTGAGACTTGTATATTGACGGGTTTTACGATACAACACAAATTAAAATACGATGATAAAAAGTTGCTTTAATGGGGTTAATCACTTAATTAATTCAGTTTCCCTGCTATCTATTACTTACGGTTCAAAATATACAGCTTTTTATATGCTGTGTTCGCACTGTTATGTTCCGGTGTGGGGACTACTGGTGAAATTCCAGAATAGAGGTATTCGATCTGCTTAGTCCTCAGGGTTGGTTAACGGATTTGAAGTCTTAGGATTGCAGTCTTGAGATTGTTATCTTGAGATTTGAAATATCTATGGGTCTCAGAACCCACTTACTAGCAGGTGTCTTGAGTGCTCGCGTGATTTACCCTAGCCGTGAAAAAATTTTTGTTGAGATTGTCATGATTGTCTTATCTTAAATGAATTTTAGTACTTAGGTATAACCACTTTAGTCGCCTGTATCTCAAGAACCAATCGAGTCTACTTAAGGCCGTATTGATAAACTGATCTCAACTGTAATGCTCGTCTCAAGATTCGTCAAAAATGACAGTTTTCGTTTACTTTGACTTCTTGTGACGGGCATCTGGCTCAATATAAGTTTATCAATGGCCCATAGTTGTGATAGTTTTCATTTGAAATTCATTATATTATGTGCTTTAATTTAAAATATTTTTCAGATTTTTAGGGTTCCGTAGACCCTATCACTAAAACTCCGCTGTCCGTCTGTCTGTCACCAGGCCGTATCTCATGAACCGTGAAAGCTAGACAGTTGAACTTTTCATAGAAGATGTATTTCTGTTGCCGCTATAACAACAAATACTAAAATCAGAATACATTTAATATTTAAGGGAGGGTATATATCAGGAAATATGAATTGGTCGTCTATAATCTTCACTAACAATAAGATCATTTTATTAATATCACACAAAAGGTAATAGTAAAACAGCCCTCGTTCTTTAAACAGCACAGAGGGTTGAAAGGTTAAGGTTAAGGTTAGGTCCGGTAAGTCTTAACGCAGAAAAAAAGATCGCAAAGAAGATAACAGACGACCAAATCATATTTTCTGAACTTATTGGGCCGGTCATTTCTGCTGTAAGTATGGACCTAAGTAGAGAGGGCATACCGCAAATAGAATATGAGTGATTGTCACAGAACCGGCCACTTAGTAGATCAAGGCGAACGTGGTAAAACTTATTTAGATAATTTTTTATTTAACATGAAAAAGTACTTGCTGTATACAATAGAACGACTTGGAAATCCGAGGGAAAGGCCTTCACCCCCGGACAATTTAATAGGCTGATCGAGTAGAAGTCGTTTATCACTATACCCTCGAGCTCCGGTATTCCAGGATAAAAAGTAGGTACCCTATGTTCACACATGTACGACTATATCTTACTACAACGTGGAAACGTGAAAATGGAACCAACGATAGTATTATTTTGTCTTTACTGTTAGACAAGGATTTAAAAAAATGTGGTGTGGTTGCACACAACGTAGAAGTTGCGTGATCGAACTTTGTTAATCAGTTAGGAATTTTCAATCGAAGAACGATGTATTGTGAAGGTGCGAGTAATATGTTAGAATGTTACAAAGCATCGCGGGTGCGAACTGGTCCACCGTTGATTGTCTGTCCCCTGTTAACTTATACTTTAGCTTTATGACGTGTAGGTATGCACGATCGTACTGATGCCTACCTGAGTTAATAAAAATAACGCCAACTTATGTGATCTTGTTTATTGGTTTTTGTGAACAAAATAATATGACTTTTTAACAAGGCAACAAAGGAGAGCAAACAGATCAGCGGGGCGCTCGATCAGGCTTAAATCCCCTGCTATATATCTACTGACGAATGAGTATTTCTACGAACTCCCTTGTGTAATGGAATCGATATATAAATGGAAACGATCGTCATTTTATTGCACCTACCTACTTTTTGATTTCTGTTTCGCCTTAAGGTTGACTGGTAGAGAATGCTTGTTGCATTAAGTTCGCCTTTTGTACACTATTTTAATTTTGTGCAATAGTATTTAAATAAATCATCCAAACTGATTAAATTGTAGATGCAGTCGAACTTAGAACCTTCAAAATCTGTTAAAAATGTTGCGTTTTCTTCGACGATAGCTGTTATATATGATACTGAAATGAGAGACGCTATCATTTAAGCCCCGCTTCTGCGAGTGAATCCAAGGTATTATCCATCTTTCATAAATAATTTACGATAATGAACCCACTGACGAACTATATGCGACGAACTGTGTAATTAGTTAATAATGAAAGATAACATGATGGTGATTATTTATAATGACTTTGCAATGGTATAGGATTCTTCTTTATTTGTAACTACTAGCGACCCGCACTCGCTTCGCTTGTCTCTAACGCCCTTACGTATTCTAGAATGTATTATACATAATGAAATCCTTCTTCCTGAATCTATTTACTGACGAAAACCGCGTAAAAATCAAAAAGATGAAAAGATAATGATGTTGCACATTTCACCTCAAAAGTAATAAAACAAAAATACATTACCTACTATTAAAAATGTCTACCTACTTACTTTTAATTATGGATTTACCCACTGCCGCATCTCGCAACAAAGGCGGTGTATAATGAAGATATTTCGGCTCGCTATTATTAGAGAATGTGTGACAGGCCATTTCCCCAACATATTATTATCATATATTACATACATACCTACACGCCTGTCTCCTAATGGGGTACCGGCAGAGAGGATTGTCCAGATGGAACGCCAGGTGCATCACCGCTCTAACCCAATTAATTATTATCTTTCGAATTAAACATTTAATGGATATGTCGTACGTATCATTTTGTTTCCACATGTCTGCAGATTTAGTTTTGGGTTACATATTTAGAATGAAAATGCACGCTGCATATTTTCTCCAGAGTTATTCCGATATCATGGGTGAGTAGAGAGATTTAGAGATTGTATAAAAGGTTTGGAGTATTTTAATCCTCATCAAAATTTACGAATGCTTTAAACAAATTAATGTTGAATTTGGAGGAGGGTTTTTTAGTATTTGTCAAACCTGATTTATATTTAACTTTATGGTTATATTGTATAATAAAGAGGCTTGTCCTGACTGATTCATCAACGCCCAGCCAAAACCGCTAATGCTAGAAATATGAAACTTGGACAGTACTTTCTTTTTGTGACGTAGAGATCCGATAAGAAGGGCTTTTTTGAAATTCAACCCCCAAGTGGGTGAAAAGGGGTGGCAAAGTTTGTATAGAAAAAAATATTTTTATGGTCCAATTTACATGAAACTTGGTAGAAATATTCTTTAATTCAAATAATATGACACGTGTTTCAGCGATTACTAAAATTCAACCCCTAGAGGGATGAAAGAGGGTTGCAAAGTTTGTTTGTTATCTTTTATCTTTATCTTTGTATGAGAAAGAATATTATTATGGTCAAATTTACTTGAAACTTGGTAGGAATGCTCTTCAATGCAAATAATGAGACACATATTTCAGCGATTACTAAAATTCAACCCCTAGATGGATGAAAAGGGGTTCCAAAGTTTGTGTGGGAAAGAATATTGTTATGGTCAAATTTACTTGAAACTTGGTAGGAATGCTCTTCAATGCAAATAATGAGACACATATTTCAGCGATTACTAAAATTCAACCCCTAGAGGGATGAAAGGGGGTTCCAAAGTTTGTGTGGGAAAGAATATTATTATGGTCAAATTTACTTGAAACTTGGTAGGAATGCTCTTCAATGCAAATAATGAGACACATATTTCAGCGATTACTAAAATTCAACCCCTAGAGGGATGAAAGGGGGTTCCAAAGTTTGTGTGGGAAAGAATATTATTATGGTCAAATTTACTTGAAACTCATTGAAAGTGGCCGTCCGCGTCTATCGCGACATGGATTCAATCACGCCCATTTTTTTTCGCAATATGTATAAAAAGAACCCTTGAAATCGATTCACCAGTTAAAAAGTTGTGTGAATGCAATATCTATTAAAATATGTGAATAGATAAAACCTTTTCCTTTTTCAAAAACTCAATTAAAAATAATATCATCCAATTCGATTCATTTCACGGACATTCGAAATTCAAATTCAAACGTTGTCGCTATTTGCATCAAACCGAAGTTACTTGGTAAGGCGCATCCGTAAGTTTTATTATCGAAATTTCACATTTTGTTGTGCTAAGTAGATAACTTTTGCGAGTACTTTCGTAAAGTGTGAATTGTTTACGTTGTCTTTCTAATAGTTTTGTGGTTCTATCAGTCTGGTACAAATATTCTCTCTATTTAATTCTACTGTTAAGTACTTTTTTATTTTCTAATATAGGTAAATTAATATTCTATCTACGTATATATAAAGAGGCTTGTCCTGACTGATTCATCAACGCCCAGCCAAAACCGCTATTGTTAGAAATATGAAACTTGGACAGTACTTTCTTTTTGTGACGTAAAGATCCGATAAGAAGGGCTTTTTTGAAATTCAACCCCCAAGTGGGTGAAAAGGGGTGGCAAAGTTTGTATAGAAAATAATATTTTTATGGTCCCATTTACATGAAACTTGGTAGAAATATTTTTTAATTCAAATAATATGACACGTGTTTCAGCGATTACTAAAATTCAACCGCTAGAGGGATGAAAGAGGGTTGCAAAGTTTGTATGGGAAAGAATATTATTATGGTCAAATTTACTTGAAACTTGGTAGGAATGCTCTTCAATGCAAATAATGAGACACATATTTCAGCGATTAGTAAAATTCAACCCCTAGAGGGATGAAAGGGGGTTCCAAAGTTTGTGTGGGAAAGAATATTATTATGGTCAAATTTACTTGAAACTCATTGAAAGTGGCCGTCCGCGTCCATCGCGCCATGGATTCAATCACGCCCATTTTTTTTCGCAATATAAAAAGAACCCTTGAAATCGATTCACCACTTAAAAAGTTATATGTGAATGCAATATCTATTAAAATATGTGAATAGATAAAACCTTTTCCTTTTTCAAAAACTCAATTAAAAATAATATCATCCAATTCGATTCATTTCACGGACATTCGAAATTCAAATTCAAACGTTGTCGCTATTTGCATCAAACCGAAGTTACTTGGTAAGGCGCATCCGTAAGTTTTAGTATCGAAATTTCACATTTTGTTGTGCTAAGTAGATAACTTTTGCGAGTACTTTCGTAAAGTGTGAATTCTTTACGTTGTCTTTCTAATAGTTTTATGGTTCTATCAGTCTGGTACAAATATTCTCTCTATTTAATTCTACTGTTAAGTACTTTTTTATTTTTAATATAGGTAAATTAATATTCTATCTAGGTATAATTATGCCATTTTCTTCTTCAATCAATATTCCAACTGTCATATATTCCATTACCTATTAATATGGTGGTTGAGGTCTTAAACATAAGCGGTGCAATGGTGCCTCATACCGTTGTGCCGATTATCGGTGACGGTGCTTGCCTGTTTAGGGCAATATCCTACGTTTTGTATGACACTCAAGTAATGGCCAGAGAGGTGCGTGAGGAGATTGTAGAACACGTGGTAAACAACTGGGATTATTTCTCCATTTTATCTCATGACAGTGATGGGAATAACTATAGCAGCTCTGCTAACTATTTTGCCGATATGTCACGACTTTACACTTATGGTGGTTTGTGCGAATTGCAGCCGGACGAATATTTGGGACAATGTTCGAGATCTACCATAACGGAGGGTTGTACGAGAAATTTGGTTTAGAAGGGAACCCCGTACATAGACTGCGTTTTTCTTCTCCGCAAGATCTATCTAACGGTCATTTTGATGTCTATGTACCCGATGATGGTATAGCAAGAGCACTTCAGATTTCTCAGCCTGAAAGTATTAGTACCTCGGGAAAAACTGCTAAAAAGCGTCGAACTAGATTAACTAACACAATCAGAAAACGGCAGCTCAAAGACGCTGCAATAGCTTACCAACAAAATAATCCCGATGTTCACAGAAAAGCAGCAGCTATCTATCTAAAAAGTAACCCGGAGGTTCACCGAGCGGCTGTTGCGACACATGAACGAAATAATCTAGGAGCGAGATCAGAAAGGCGGTCACTGCCATGGACGGAGAAAACTTCTTCTGGGATGATGTACGATCCCAACGTATCTTATGAGACCGATAAAACCGTTGTCCTGGGTACTATGAGTCATAAATGCATGTACTGTAACGCCGCCAAGTGGAAAGAAGAGGCTCCCGGTATGTGCTGCAGTGCTGGTAAGGTGCAGCTTTCAGCTTTTAAGCCTCTGCCTGAGCCACTTCATAACTTAATGTTTGGCCTTCATCCAGAGCACACACATTTTTTAGACCGAATAAGAAAGTACAACAGCTGCTTTCAAATAACTTCTTTTGGAGCAAAGAAAGTTGTAAAAGATGGTTTTATGCCTACTTTCAAAGTACAGGGACAGGTATACCACTTAGTTGGTAGTCTCCTGCCATTGCCTCAACAAGTGCCTCAATTTATACATATTTACTTTGTTGGAGAGGATGAAAGAGAGGCTAAATTGAGATGCGGTAATTTTACGGGCTTAAAACATAACTTGGTTAAACAATTGCAATCTATGTTGCACAATAATAACCCGTTCATAAAAGACTTAAAAACGACTCTTGAGAAAGTCCTCTGCTTTTCTGTCATGGTGAGGACGGTTACTCAATTGACATACCCCAATTTGACCCTAAAATTAAACTGCCCCTTAAAAAAACGGTATCTGCGTTGAGCTTTTATTCTTACCGCATTATGTTTAGAGAAACTGATACCAACACACTCTTAACCCAGCAGGTCTACCTCTGCATAATCTCTTTCTAAAAATTGGCGCACCAGTCATGTTGCTAAGAAATATGAAACCTCCAAAGTTATGCAATGGCACCAGACTGCAAATAAAGGTTCTTCATCGAAACATTGTTGAAGCTACTGTACTCACTGGATGCGCTCAAGGGGAAACTGTATTCATACCTCGAATACCATTAATACCCTCATAATATCCATTTGAGTTTAAAAGACTACAGTTTCCCATAAAAGTCTGCTTCGCAATGACTATCAATAAATCTCAAGGGCAGTCGTTGAAAGTGGCCGGAATAGATTTAAGGGATAACTGTTTTTCACACGGTCAGTTCTATGTCGCCTGTTCTAGAGTGAGTTCCGCCAGCAGTCTGGTGATTCTTGCACCGGAAGGCATCACCGCAAAATAATGTTGTATATAAAGAGGTCCTTCAGTAACTTCATTTATTTTTTAAACATCACAATCACAATATCGTGCGGAGAAATTTAGTTAATCATAAAAATTAAATATAACCAATTCTTAGGCCAGGTCCAGATGAAGCGTTTTACACGTGTTTGCACTCGCGCGTTCACGAGGAACTAGAGCTCATACATCGCGTCCAGATAATGGTCTTTGTTTGGAAACGCTCGAGTGTCTACGCGCGAGTGCAAACGCACGCAAAACGCTTTATCTGGACCTGGCCTTATTCAAAAGTTGTACTTTTTAACGAAAGTACTGACTCTCCGCAGGCGAAGTCGCGGGCGGAAAGCTAGTATTGTATAATTTTACAAGTTTACAAAAATACGTATATTTAAAATATTAAAACTACCGGGAGCAGTAAAGAAAAATGTCTTTGTGTAACAAAAGATTTTGTAGACTTAATTGGTTGAATTACAGGCAAATAAAATGTTTATACCAACTGAAAATTATCTAAAACAGCACTAAATAGTTTTTCATTGAAAACTAGTTCATAGCTACTCTTGTTTTCATATAAGTATTTTTTTTTGTTAGCGGTATCGGCGACGGAATCGTACAAGAAACATGCATCATGCAAACATGCTCTTAGTATTTTTTAGCTTCTTATCTATTGTTCCAGAAACTAAAAAAACTTGATCTCATTATGATTATCACACGCATAGGCAAGGGGCACAAGTTTAACTCTTGATTAATTGAACCGTTCTAGCGCGCATTAGGTACTTTTAATGGGCAATTTATTTATAAAACTTCTTTACCAACTCTGACGCAATTGTAATGTATCATGGTTATCTACGCAGCCTCAGCCGGAGTAAGTTCTGGGAATTTATCATTAAACTGTGCCCATTATATTGTTACTAAAACTATGCAGCATCGCTCACTTACCCCAGAACCACAAACAATATCCAAACTAAAGTTTTTTTTGTTTTGCGTGTGTCACTTATCTCTAAGGACGAAGTTTTGGAATGGATAGTATTTTAGATATAAAAATAGTTATTTCTTATCTTGTCGATATTCAGAGTAAGAGGCGTTGACTTAGTTTATAATTTCAAACGAGCTTAAACGAAGCCGTCTCGGCGATAAAAAATATATTTTCAGTGAGCCCAACAAATGTCCTTTTTGAAATATTTACAAAATATAGGCTTCAAAATCGAATTACGTTCATTACGTATAGTAGGTACTCCTCTCGCTCATTTATAATTGTTATGAAATCTACACTTGAACAATATTACAACGATTTTAGCTCCAAATACGACACGGAATATTCATGACTTTTTTTCACAGCTTTAATAAACGCTGATTCATGTAACCAACAGTTGAGAAAAATCATTTTTTGAATAATGAAATATGAAAATAACCATGACACAAGTCAACAAAAGATTTGTTCTTATCTCTTTCTAGCAAAACGGAATTTAATATGGCCGACCTGTTACACGAGGTCTCACGTCACTGTGCATAACAAATCTGTCTAATCGCTGCTGTCTACTAAGTAGTTACTAAACATAGAATAATATAGGTAAACGTTAAAACTGAACTTATTTAAATTAAAATAAAACAAATTTTAAAGATCAACAAATCATCCGTAATATTTCTTAGTGGATTTTAATTTTAATTTTGGTGATATATTTTACGGTATTTTCATATTTTCTTGAGAAATGCAATTTTAAACCTTCATGCATATTCCGTAATACAGGTGTACTCGTAATTTCAATAGGTATTACACGATAAGTATCCCTTCCGCCCATCATGGTCGTGTCGTGTTTTGAACTCATTCTGTTAATTGGCAAGATGGCGGCTCATTACAGCTGATTGTATAATGCTCATCTCACAAACGGCTTTGAAAGGTACTTTAAGCTCGCATGAAACCTAATTATGTTAAGTATGCACCACTCTTTCAGGCATCCTAACTGCTGTACAGTACTTTTATTCTTTACAAATCCTCGTCTGCTAATGGTGTTCAGGTGTTTGAACTTAACACCGCGTTGAATTGTAATAAAACTCAATGGTGCATTTTCTATTTTAAATAGGCAGGAGTTTATCGAGTGTTCACTTGGCCTTCGCCTCACCATGTACGTATACAAAAAAAATATTAGCAAAAATCAGTATATGCTGTTTTTTAGATTTAACTAAGCACTCAATACGAATTATGGCAAATCTACGTTATGAAACCAAGTACATAATTATAGTAAAAGTTATTTTTACCTATTATGTTTGATTTTTCAATAACCAGAGTAACTATTTCGTTGCTTTGGTTTTGTAAACCAGTCGCAATGTGCTTATTTGGCATGAACTGATTATGCTATTTGAATGCTATCAGTCCCCACATGTGCCTTTCCCACGCCGCTGTTGCTTCCAAAAACAATGATTCGTTTTATCTTCTCTGAGCAATTAGCGTTTACAATAATATAGCACAGTTTTAAGAACAAGATTTATTCTTTTTTTGTATTTGAAGCAATGATTAATTCCGGCTCAGTTCTGATTTCAGTTTGTCTGTAGTTGCCTGTTTTAATGAATACCCATCAGTTTCTGTCGGAATTTCGTATTTGAGATCAGAATCGAATATAGAATACCAAATATAGCATTGTCGTTTTGAACATTTCCCGGTATGGGCAAATAATTTGTGTGATGAGGACGAGTGTTTGTTCTTCTTGTCGTTGTTTGTCTTTCGAGTCTTGGAGGTTTTATATATGTATATATTTACTTAAATATGTATTTATCTATATTATGAGTAATGATTATCGTTATGTAGCACAAATAGTAAAAGCCTAGAGCTTAATTTGGGACTACGTGAATTTGTGTGAGATTGACCCCTGTTTCTTTTAATTTATTAATTACCACTCTCATAAATTTTATTGTATAGGTAGGTAAAAAATAAGTTCTTAGTTTTTCTATTAACTTCTCGAAGTAAAATATGAAACAGGTAACTACTTACTGTAAAATCTAATAAAAACGTGTGTAAAATATTAAAAACCTCCGGTCATACCGAACCATAAGCCAAGTAAAATGATTCACAAAATGTGTCTTTAGGTTCCATTAAGTGCTCCCTCTGTTCGAATCATAAATGTGACTGAAAAGAACAAAGGAGGTGTAAGGCGTAAAATCTTTTCTAAAAGTATCCTTTTAATGCTGACCCTCGTTAACTTAAAAGAGATATTACCGTCACAAGTCAGTAAAATTAGTAATTTAACTTGACAGTTTCTTAAAGTGTACCTTCCTTACTTCCTTACAGAGCAATTTTGTGAATCTTGACATCGTAAAACACTTTCTTCACGAATAAGCTTTACGTTTCAGTTCTTAAAGCTGAATTTAAAAAGACTTGGTAGTTAATTTTGGGTTAAATGGATATATTTATTTTTACAAATTGTATAAGGTACAAGTGGAAAAATAACAATAAAAATAAACGAACCGACATACGTAAACTTACTAGTAAATGTTGTATTTACAGTCGTCGGCCAAAAAAGTGGTCTGACACCCTACGGTTGAAATTCATTTGTACGTCATTCCACAAGTTCGATTTTCCCTAGCAATAATATTATGACAGTGACAAGTGTCAACCTTAGCGATAGGTAATTAGATCTCATAGAAACTTTTGTCAAAACTGGTCGACCACTTTCTTGGCCCACCTTACCTACCCAAGTAGTTTTAGATTTCGCCGCTAGAGTGAATTTAAAAGAAAACCTCATTTCATAAAGGCTATTTTGCCTTTTCTCGACGTCGAAACATTCACCTACTGTTCTTATATTTAATTCAGGGTATTGCTTCCTTTCAACGCTTGCTATATATATAGTATATATACATTGGTTGGCAGCTTGCATTTTGCATAATATAAACAAACGACACTCAATCTAAGGTGCGACCATATGGTACTTTAGTAATTCATATGCTACGAAGAAGTTTAATAGCAATTGTCCAAATATTTTTATTTCAAAAGTTGTTATAATGCCCGAGGCAACAGTGAGAACCTTTTTCCATATTATTTAACATTGTTAAATACTATAATATTTTCCATTATGTTATTGATCCTGTGACAGATAAAAAGTTTACATTTCACGCGAACGTCGTTCCAATCAATTGAGCAGTCACTTAAGTTTAAAAAAATAGTAGGTATATAGGGTAAATTCGTTTCAAAAAACAATAATTATCGTTTTACGCATCTTTGAAAACCAATTATGAAAAACTATATAACTAAACTACTTTACCCTTCCTAAGTAAATGCGAAACGGGCGTTCAATAGTGTTTGACAATAAACTCGTTTTTCGTACAAATCGATTCGTCAATACCATTTTAATCATTTAATATCATTGCTTTTTATTTTACCACATAAAAACACCTCTGTAGACTTTACCACTTTTGCCATACGTTGGCAATATAGTTCTAGCGTGATGTTAGACGATTTATGTTGCCTCATTTTATAGTAGGTAGGTAAATCTATAAGTTAACAAATTTATAACAGAATACAAATCGATAACATTTCCTTTATAAACCTTATTGGTAATCGAAAAAAAATTATGCGATTTTCATTTGCAGCATCACTAAATTTGCCAAATGACATCTGCCATAGGCACAATAAGATACAAAAATTATATAAGATACAATTATTATAATTCAAAGAATTCTCTCACACGGGAAACAAATCAATTCAATGTCTGTTTAACAGATGCCTTCGGCATCGCGTCGTCTCACTATGCTTCTGGCCTAAATAGCGCGGAAGAGATGGTGATCGTCGGCCGGATCACACATTGAAGGCTCAACGTTTATGTTAACACATTCACCGCAACAAATCGAATTACCTAAGTCTGATTTTTATTCCCACAGAAAAAATGTAAACAAAGTTACGTCACTGTCAAAGTGACATTTCAGAGGATCTTAAAGTACGGGCCAGTAAGAAAAATAATATTACTTAGGTATTAAGATATTATCATGTCGCTGGGAGTGATATTAAAAATAAATTTGAGAAATAATTAAAATTAAAATCGCACAAATCAGTGAAATGAAACAGCATTATTTTTAAATTTATTAACATACCTAAAAAAGGAGGTTATCAATTCGACACGTATTATTATTCCATTTGTGTAATTCCAAAATTACACAAATGCAGGGCCAGCACGTGGTCTTTTTTTCACGAGGGACAACGTATAGTCGTCCTCTGACCGAGAAGTACTCGGACCGGGTCCATCCTACCACACAACAATAACAAAAACACAACGGAAAACGTAACAACGAACAACTTAATAACAATAAAAACGTAACAACAATAAGGCCCTCGACTTTTTGACACAGGAGTATCGAGTCAGTGATACCAGTGCAATAAATAAATTATGCATACGAAAACAGTATTCTCGTTTTAAATTAATATTAAAAAGAGCTTATTTCAAAATAAAGTTTAAAATCAACAAATTAAATTATTTCATCTAGATTACAATATATTGTTTTTTTATAGTAAGTCGATTTCTTGTAAATGTGGGAAGTATAAATATTTTGAATGCAGGAAATTTTTTCGTTAGCGGCAACACCTTTGTTTACATTTTTTCTGTGAGAATAAAAATCAGACCTTAGTTCAGTTTTCGGCGAGAGAAAAGGACAATGCCACAAACCTGCTACAGCTCTGTTCCTTACACATGTTATTTGAGCATACTAGGTACTTACGTCACTGTCGTCAGTGAGCGTATTAATAAGCCACTTGATGGGTAATCCGTATTATATTGACAATAATGGCAATCAGATGACTGATTCGCTTTCAAGTATACTTTGTTGCTGCTGATTACGAAATAATGACCTTGCTTTTGTATTATTGGTTAGCTTTTTCATGTACTTACTCAGCTTGAAATTGTGGTCTATACTTACGAGCAAAAATAACGTAGGTAGTGACGTTGTACTGAAATTAATTACAAAAAGACCAGTTTTATTGTTCGTCAGTGTGAAAAATGTAAATAAACCTTATCTTTTTAGGGTTCCGTAGTCAAACTAGAAACTACTTTTTTCTCGTCTACCCCATAGTGTGCGGTGTCGTTGTATAGGTCTTCCAAACATATTGCGGGTTTTTGATCAATGGATCCGTTTATGAAATATTAAGCTTTAAAGCGCAAATTTTTGTTAGAGTCAAGCAAACGAGACATATCACATCATAAGTTCAATGCAATAAGGTGTATATTAATCACTACAACCTTATTGCATTACATCCCTCGTTCCTCTGGGAACGGGGGATGAAACCTAAAAGTCCGTAAGTTCTACCTATACAGAGAACGCTAGACATAAAATATACTGAATCGTAGCCCACTATGGGATAACCTTCTGTGCTAAACGTGTTTTTAAGTTTGTCAATAAACAAAATAGCACAGCGGGCTTCGGTTCTCGGAAAACTCCGAAAAAGAAAACCGCGATTGAAAAGTTAAGCTACTTGCCTGCCTAGCCCTATAAAACCAATTTGACAGTCAAGCATGGAGGATGCTGGTCTACCAAACGCATTTTGACAAGCAAGCATTGAGGATGCTTGATTGCCTTACCAAAGTAATAAGACTCAGTTTCACTAATAGTGAAAAGAGAAGAAACCATGTCTTGGTGCGAAGTTATAAGAAACTGTGTCTTGGTGCGGACCTATGTCCCATTCGTCTGTCAGTGATTTAACCTTAGTCGCTAATTTTCTTTCCTTCGCATAAAAGTTAAAAGTTATTTATTCAGTAAGTAGGCCACACGGTCACTTACACGTCATTTACCAGCAGCGCTTCCCTTCCCCCCCCCCCCCCCTGCTGTGAAGAAACGCCGCAAAAACTCTGCATTCAGTCATTTTTTAAACATATTTCCTATTACAATGGTACTACTTATTCTAAGCATTATATAAAGCTATAAATATTAAAATAAATATAATATCAAATAACATGCATAGCAGGAAAACATGCCAAAAATCTTGGGAAAGAGATAGCTAGAGGGAGAAAAGGAAAAAAAAACCTACTTGTATATATAAGACGGTGCAAGATGACCAAATAAAAGTTTCGATATGTTTACCTCCATCAACGTTGTCCCCTAGACAAGATAAAGTATTTTTGCATTTAAACAAATTATTATTGACTAAGTTTCGGGTTTAGGCCTTGCTATTTTATCTGTTAGGTAATCCTCGACCCTAAAATACGCTTTAGACATTAACGACTTTTTGAAGTAATTTTTCAGTGCTTGAAAGGGTAACTTTGAAACTACGTCAGGTAATTTATTATAAAAATGAGTGCAATGAGTTTGACGACGCGCTGGCCTAGTTGGTAGTCACCCTGTCTACGAAGCTAGCGGTCCTGGGTTCAAATCCCGGTAAGGGCAGATGTTTGTGTGATGAGCACGATTATTTGTTCTTGAGTCTTGCGATGTTTTCTTTGTATTTAAGTATATATTTATCTATTTAAGTATGTTTATCGTTGTCTAGTACCCATAGTACAAGCCTAGAGCTTAGTTTGGGACTAGGTCAATTGGTGTGAATTGTCCCCTGATATTTATTTATTTATTTATTAACCAATAAATGATTTATATACTTAAGTTTTAAAGAGTCCGAAATGACCTCCGGTCACAGGATCATCATGGATTTCGTTCATGCACTCTGCAAAGCACTCTCTTGGTAATACCAATAACTTCTTTGTTTCTTGACCAACGTTCCTTTTCTTATACAATGAGTCCCCCTGTAAAACATAACTTTGATAAATTCGAGTATTTTTTTGCCGCATTCAGTTTAAAATTTCACTGCAAAATATATCCGACTGCTGCACTGTTTTCACGTCAATATTATTCAGTGCATATAGGACAAATCCGTCCTCTTGTTCAGGAACTTTTTCTATTCATTCTACATTTGGATTTTCAATCAAGGGATTTCTGTTCAAAAAATCAGCCACGACGTTGTCTCTGCGAAGGCTATACACAATATAAAAATCCCACGATTGTACCGATAAAGCAAATCTTGCAAGTCTGCTATTCATATCACGCTCTCTTTTTAACCAGACCAACGCTCTGTGGTCTGTGACAACCTGAAATTTAAACTCCCATAAATAATGCCTAAAATATTGTATCGCCCATATCAAACCAAGGCATTATTTTTCCCTCACCGAATATCTTTGTTCGGCAGCACTTAATTTTCTCGATGTATATGCGATTGGTTTGATTTCTTCTTTGCCAAGAAATAAGCAACTTCCCAAAGACTTATCCGAGCTATCGACATATAATCTTGTTGTCACTTTTTTATCATTTGAGAAATAAGCCGAAATTGGAGCTTCACATATATTATTTCTCAACTCTTCAAACTCTTTTTTGTTCCTCGTTCGTCCAAACGAATTTCTCATTTTTCTTCGTAAGTTATCTATAAATTTATTATAATAGGAGTAGAGCCCCAACACAGATCTGACTTCCTTTACATTTTTCAGGAACTGTATTTTCTTCATGGCTTCCACCTTCTTTGCTTCCGTTCCAATTCCTTTTGCGGATACTTCACGACCCAAGACTATCACTTTCTGATCCCTTGCACTTCGACGGTTTTAGGGTTAAATTGGCAGTTTTTAGTCGTGACAAAACATTTCCAACGCCACCGTAAATTCTTCAAAGGTTTCGCCACCTGATGGTAAATGGAAACTGTGACCCATAGACATTCGCATTCACAAGACTGCAAGCCTAAGACTGCAAATGCGTTGCCAACCCTGAGGACTAAGACGGAATGCCTCTATGCTAGCCATTACATATCCCCAAACCGGAACACAACAATGCGAACACTGCTGTTTAGCGGTAGGTTAATGGATAAGATGGTGATAGCAATCCGGACGGACCCTGCACAAGGTCCTACCACCCGCAAACACAAGTCACAAAGGCTGTCTTTTCTTTGCCATCACCCGGCGCAAGTTGCCAATATCCGGAATTCATATCTAGATCAGCAAAAAATTTTGCTCCCTGCAAACATCCTATCAAATCTTCCACTCATGCAATCGGATATGAATCCATCTTTATTTTTCTAATTAGCTCTCTGAACTCAATGCAGAATCTAGGCGGCCCTTCTGGTTTATCAATAAACCCAGCAGGGGGAAAATATGGACTTCTTGATTCTTGAATGGTGTCATTCTCCAACACCTCACGCACTTAATTATCGATAATTTGTCGTTGTTTCTCCGACACTCTATACGGTGCTTTATGGACTGGCTCATCATCTGTCGTCTTCACCGCGATCAAGGAATCTTTATAACACCCCAATTCGTGTTGCAAAAGAAAATGTACTGCGGAACTCTTTTAACAATTTTCCCAAATCGGACTTTTGCTTGTCCGTCCAGTCATTTACATCAAAAATGACTGCCTTTCTTTCCGAAAGGTTTTGTAAATAGTTCTCATTTCGTTGCACCAAATCTGTAAAATCCTCTCATCTTTTCTGTCCACCCCGTACCTCCACCATGTGGTGATGGGTAGACAGAAACACTGATAATGCTAATTAGATATATAACTTTTATTCACTGTTTTCTTGATGTTATACGAATACATTACATACATTGACGACGTGCTGGCCTAGTTGGTAGTGACTCTGCCTACGAAGCTAGCGGTCCTGGGTTCAAATCCCGGTAAGGGCAGATATTTGTGTGATGAGCGCGAATATTTGTTCCTGAGTCATGGATGTTTTCTATGTATTTAAGTATACATTTCTCTATATAAGTATTTATATCGTTGTCTAGTACCCATAGTACAAGCCTAGAGCTTAGTTTGGGACCAGATCAATTGGTGTAACATTGTCCCCTGATATTTATTTATTTATTTATTTTATTTATTTATGCGTTTACTACGTCGGCTTGGAAGCGACTCTCCATTATACAAATAAAAGAGCCGTTCCATTGATTCATTTGCTTTTGAATTCAAATATTATTTAAAAGCAATCGAGACATATCACATTATAAGTTCAATGTAATAAGGTGTATATTAATCACTACAACCTTATTTCATTACAGTAGGTACTGCAACGCTGGTTTTCTGGGCTCACCGGTGTGTGTTGTGAGCGGGACAGCGAGCGATGTGTGGTGTTCGGTATTTATTTACTTTTATTTTTTAAGACCACCTTGTAATAGATATGCAAATAAATGAATATGAATATTAATATGTAAAAAGTGTTCTACTTGGGTAATAGCGCGGTGTTATTTTTATAGTAAAACGATACAAGCATAATACTTATAACTTGGATATAGATAACTTTATAGTTGATATTATACAATTAATTGATAAAATTAGTAGTTTGGTTTACAATCAATTTCATGAAAAAATAAATCTAAGATTAGCGAGCGTATCTTAGATTTTTTTTTTTCAAACAAAGAAATATCTTTAATTTACTCAAACATTAATTTATATGCAGGTACGAAAATAACCCTATGAGACGCTTACCCCTTTAACTTGTTATAAGATGGCATTAATCGCAAAAGTCGCAGGAGACTATGTACTAGTATTAGAAGCAGTTTTCGACGAATCATTTCGAACGGATCCTGTGGGAATTTTCGTGCATGTACCTAATAGTACCTAGTAGTAGTAGTAGGTATCTAAATTAATAAACAATTGAATTATTTTCGTAAAATGTTAAGCTTTTTATTGCAAAACAATCTTTTAAGACGAAGTTGAAGCACAACATGGTGGAGTTCGTGACAGCACAACTTTAACTGAGATGTAGTGCGGGGCGATGGCAGATTGATCGGTTTATGTGCCGAAGGTTCTTTAAATCTACTTCTCTAACTTATTTATTAGTAGCGTTTTGTTTGTCGATCCGTTGGTGTATTAAATATACTTAAATACAGACAAATTGAGATTCTAAATATGACCACAAGTAGTTTATTCCACTTCCTCTTAGAAATTGACAAGTTAGTGGTTGCTCAATTGAGCAACGACAAACTTTCTAACAGTCAAAGTTCATAACATAATTCACATTTAAGGTCTGAAGTGAATCTTGTGGTAGCGAAAAGTTCAAAGCGGTTGCCATGCTTTACCATCCAATACCTTCGTTATTACTCCAAGTTATCTTATTAATCTTTTTATTATTATCTAAACATAGTTAGACAACATGTGACTTTGCTATTAATAGACCACCATAGACGGTTTGACTCGATAGTTCAGCGCCAGTGAATCCCGCATAGATTGCAGGGAATGCTATAGATCAGGTTATTTCATTCCATAGACCTCAGGAGCAGCAGTTAAATTAGGTATGCCTCGGGGTTCACTGTTAGGTCCTTTCTCATTTTTACTTCATTTACATGACTTACCACCCACGGTAGATAACCTTTATTATATTGTGCTATTTGCTGATGATACATCATAAATAACTAATGACCCGACATAGTTTTAAAGTTAACATTTTCAGTACCTAATTAATAGGTATTCGAAAAAGGTGTTAAAGCTTACTTGTAGGGTCGAAGACTATCTAACAGAAAAAATGCATGGCCTAAATATCTAAATAACTTAATAATAACTTAGTCATAAAAGTATCTAAACATTATAACTTGTCTACGGGACACACTTTTTCTATAGAAGACACGTATTGTTTTTTTTAAATGTGGCTGTCTTGCACCGCCATAGATAAGTTTTTTCTTAATTGTCTATCTACCTAGTAGTTTAATATGTGAGAATTCTGAGTTTTGACACGTTTTCCTGCTCGACTGCTAGGTTGTAGGTTTTATCATTGCCGAGAGTCCCATCAACCTGCTTGATAAATAAATAAAATAGATAGGTGTATGAGTCCACTTCTTTTTAATTTCCATTTTATGATGTAAACAAATTGATTAACACAATAAACTTCCCTAGATAAGATTTACTTTATATCGTCCAAATCTCCTACATAAATGCGTTAAAAGAGCACAATGAAATGGCGAACCAATGCGTACGGGCATTTTGTATACTCTCAATTCAGAGATTGTACAGGCAAAGAAAACAACTTAACCAATCTGAAAGTTTATTTATATCCCGGTTCAGTTTTTATTTTACAGTGTTGTCGCGTGTCGATTCGAAATATCTTGGTTTAGTATTGGTTTCACCTCACTTTGCCACAATTTTTAGTTAATTTCCTGTATCCATTATATAATATATCTTCTATATTATATCTTTTAAATATTTTAGGAAACGAAATTAATAATAGTTGTCGCGTGCAGCATGCGTTAAATTTTAATATTTTCCGGGGTTTTCAAATCAACACCCAAGTCAGGATCATAATAATGTATACACATAATTACGCAAACCAACTTACCACTATTAGGTACCTCCATAACCACGTACTTCACTAAAGTCGAGCAGTCATCTTTTGAATTGCATCAAAAAAAATTAGGATGGATAGGTACTACTATAGATAAGACAGGTCTTGTCTGTTTTCTTTGATTGCTCCATTAAAGGCTAAGGGGCTTTTGCCCATTCCGCCATATAAAGAAGGATGTGGAAAACTGCGTGCAAATTTCGGAATTTTGGATAAAGACCAAAATAAATGAACATAAAGACTTTATTTAAATGTCACTTAAATGATGTCTAACGTTACAAAAATGTATGTGTTTGACGTTATTCGACAGTTTCGTTACGATGACAAAACTCTTCTTTAACTGGACCTTTATTTTGGTTTATACCCTTTTACGTTATATTTTCTCATTTTATAATATAATTTATATGTTGTGTTTAAATAATTATGTGTGTGTTACCTTACGCGGTTTCACGTGATGGTTTCAGAGGAAGACCGACGCTGTTTTCAATGCCAGCATTACTCTGAGTTGGGACCTTTTAGTTACTTTCTTTTTGTGCGTATTAATCTGTTCTTTGTTATGTATGTCACGGATAAATTACTTTCTTTCCTTCTTTCTTTATAAGCAATATTTAAAAACCGGTCAAGTGCGAGTCAGACTCGCTTACAAAGAACTCCGTACCTCGGCCGAACATCAGGTATTATTATTATATTCCGATTTGAATTAAATTTGGAATTGAATCAGTGCAACCCTAACTCACACTTGTAAATTTTTCAGTATTTGTGGTTTTTCTTCAGGGTTTGTAGGTACTGTATTCAAACCATATTGAACGCTTTTAATTTTTATCCTTTTTACGATACCTACAAGTAAAATAAAAATATGTTGAAAAGAAACGTTTATTGTATTGCGAAAACCCCTTATTTCACTTTCTTTATCTGTTTTTAAATCCGCAGTAATAACACATAGTCTAAAAAACAGCGTAGGCATATTAAGAGGGTCCTGTTGGGCTGCCTTCGGGTACGGAACCCTAAAAACAACTGACTGTTGAGTAAAAGTGCCCTTGTGGCCTCCCTACTGAATAAACATCTTTTATCTTTTTATGTATCTTAAAACCGATGCAGAGATTAATGAACAAGTAAACAAAATATACCTAACTCTAAATTTATTGTTAATCTGCCTATAGAAATCGTGAATGTCTCCTCCCCCAAAGAAAAACTTTGCGTAAACGCCCTAGTAAAAAGGTGACGGTTGAAGCGCTTAGGTTGCCAAGTAGTTAACCGAAAGTAGGCGGCGTCTCGCATTCCGCGTCGTTGAGCTTGACTTCAGTGGCGTTATAATGAGTAATTTGTACTCTTAAGTACTCTGAAGTTTGTGTGAGGCTTGAAGCACGGCGAGGATGAGGCGAGTGGTGGACGCGCCGGCAGAGGCCAGTGCGCGCCCACATCGCGGAGGCGTCGCACGCCCGCCAACCCGCCACCGCGCGACCGTCGCATAACGCCGCTTAAGATCGCTGAATCATTTTAAAAGTGTTTACTGTTCGCAAAATAAATGGTAAGTCGAAAAATATAGCTAAATAGAAAACAAATCGTTTTGGTCACCTTTTCCCGTTTATAAATATTTGCAAGAGCATTGAATTTTTGTCGAATAAATAAAATTAATTAGCTTATTTAAAATTAATGACCCTACTTCGTAGAATATTTTACTCATTTAAATAATTTTGTCCACGAACGTGTACATTTTACGCGTGATTAGTTAAAAAAACTAGTATTGTTAGTAGTATCAATACTAGTGGAATTATTAGGATACCCTACCCTCTTGTTTAGACAAACGTAAAGGAACAACATATATTTACACCAGTTCAAAACGCAGTATTATAGAATCCGCTTTCAATTTCTAATACCGGGGAGGCCAGTGTTTTCAAACGAACTCCGTCATGTTATCAAAGGGTCGGTGATAAAAATAAAAGAAGTTCATCTCCACGTTTTTTAACCATCTGTATCACAATAGTGAATTGGTGGTGATGGTCTAGATTACGATGACGACAACGACAGCTCTGCTGACACTGATTCTGTATTATACTTTTTGGTCTCGTAACTCAGTGTGGCAAGGCAACAATTCCGTTTCTCACAAAATATTAAAAATAATACCCACGTATTTTATTTCTTTGTTATTAACCTGAATCTATTGTTTTTTAAACGGGTTCATGAGTGACGGAGGGCCTTTTTATCATAACGGCTTGATTATTTAAAGGGTGAAATACGACGAACAGCCTCAAAATGAGATTGTCAGTCAATAAAACAACTACGTATAGAAATGAATAACCTTTGAGATATTCCATTTTATTATTCTAAATTGTGATTAGTTTCATTTCAAGCTTTAAAAAGTTCACTTATAATATATATCATGAACACAAGGGCTTTATTCTACTCGGTAAAACCATGCTTTGGACATGTTATGGTATTGTTTTTAGCTCGGCCACCAATACTGTCAAGTTGATAAGAGCTATTGTAACATTGACAATACGATAACGACGATAGAGCCCCAGTTCAGCTTGTATTGATATAGATACCTTGTCCCTACTCGAAAGTCGTGCCAAATTTTAAATGTTACGCTGTCCGAGACAGACTAAGAACGCAGTTAATCAAAGAGATAGACCGGCGAAACGGACAGGCACGACAATAACAAAAAACGCGATTAAAAGAGAAATAGACAAAAATAGCTTCGAATAACTTTTGTTCCGGAGACGTTGGCAACGCCGCGAGCAACATATTATTGTAATAAGACCGTCTATGTAATATCCAGCGGCGTATGTTAACCAACGTAATAACATTCGTAACAGTACGTGAAATTAATACGTTAGCTGATATTAGGATTGTTCTGCATAAAAACGCAACAAAACGGCCTTATTAGGTGCAATGTTTTATATCTTCATTACATAAATAACCATGATGGGTTCTCAGCCAGTTACCGTTCATCGGGCTTGATGAGCGGTCACAGGTGAGCCAGCTTTGCGTTAACTTAACGAACTTCAACTTCGACTCGAGTTCTAATCCTGCTTATCAAGATGTTATTACTTAGTTTGTTTATGAAATCTACTTTAGCTGATAGGATATAAACGTAGCCTTTTTAAGGTTTGGCCAAGATTTTCTAAGAGCCGTGGAAAATTCGAATTCAATTTATTGCTAACCGCTGACCTAACTCTTTCTTCTAGCTACGCCGTCACAATATGCTAACGACTTACTTAATTGTTCTTTGAGTTAAACTTATAATTCCTACATTTATAATGAAAGAGCAAAAATGCTTCATACTTACAACTGGCTAAAAGGGGTTCTATTAATCTACTGGGTAAGCATATTGCTTTTGATATGCTATCGTGTTGTTAACGTTATGTTAGCTCTTTTCTACTATACAGTAATGGCGGCTCAATCAAGAACAAGATACCTAAAGTCCATACCAATTGACTTGTCTTAATTAATAAACACTTATTTATAACCTCAAAATGCTCCCTTTTCGGATAAAATAACAATTTTGTCCTGAAAAAAACCATCCATGATGTAAAATATATAATAACTTCATTACGGCATATGTATTACTATCTAAATACAAATTTACAATTAATACGGGCGGGTATAAATGTAAAAAAAAAAACGCAAATATTTATAATAACATGGCATTAAGGCTCAGATCATGGTCAAACGTCAGACATCATCACACGTCATCGTCAAACATTGTGCGGCGGGAAGCTTATTATTTATACGTCAAACAAAAATAGACACTAGCTATATAAATTTGTAAAAAGATGTGTTGCGGGTAAAAATTCAATGTTATTCGTAACTTCGTAAGTAACTAATTAAACAATGTCTACGAGTATCGATAGTGACGATCAAATAATGATTTCGCCGGAAACTTTAATGGAAAGTACTGGTAGATTCTTGACGTGTAAAAGTGCCCGAGCGGCCTACTTACTGAATAAATTTCTTTTATCTTTTTTTTTTCTTATCTTACCTGAAAGAAGTGTGAAAAAGGTAATTAAGCAGATATTGCCGCCTACACTAACACATACGAAAGTCTGGAGAATTTAAACAATGCTAAAATCTACCGTGCAGTTGAAACATGACGTGAATATAAAAACCTATTCTAACATTTTAATTACATTATAAAAAATGATTAAATTTTCTAGCATTCTTATGCTTAATCCTTGTTTTATTTCCTTGCAATCGAAATGAAAAGCAGAGTGTATAACTCGATCATGAAACCGATTTTTAAAATGACTCGTTTCATGCTCTTGTTGTACAATTTACTATTTTAGAGTTTATTTTTATTTTTAATACGATTAAATTTTCAAGATTAATTTAAATGCCATATCAATCCCAATTAGTTTAACTATGATATGAGCAAAAATTGTATAATTTTAAAAATTTTTACTGCCCAAAATATAAGGTTCAATTTTTCCGTACTAGTCCGCCTTCTTCTCCCTATAACCAAAAATTATGCATTTTGAGGTTATAAAATAGGACAAGTCAGATGGTGTGGAGAATTGAATAAGCGTTAAAATAATACAAAAAGAGAAGTGCGGGTTTTCTACACGAATCACACAAATTTATTATTGTGTTATCGTGGTATAAAACTTTGTCATACATATTATGTGTCCGTGGTCGCACGCGTCGACGCGTCCTCCCATTGTAGCTAGCGACGACAAAGGGCGACGAAGGTGGCATCCCCAATGCTCGGGGCAAATCTTTTTTATCTGTCTCCAATCCAATATGCCTACTTTTTAGGGTTCATTCAAAACCGTCTCCGTGGTTCTCATTATGCATGTCTTTATATGTATTACCCGGTTGTACGAGTAAGTATTAGGTAACTACTGTCACCGGCATAATAAGATTGCACTCAAAAATATCTTTACTAATATACCTACTTCTTTAGTAATTACAAACACGTAGGTATAATGGGCCTGGACAAAATCACATCCACTGCGATAAAATATCTATTTCTTACTACTTTTGAAATATTTTTTACTCTTATTAAGGACGAAAACATGCAGCTAGAACCGACCAAAACAAATTTGATGGCTGACTGACACCTCAAATCTGCTACTTCTCTAAAAGTTTCAACACTACTAGGCAGACTGCAGAATTATCTACTTTTGTTATGTACCTTTCAAATTTAAAATGACGGTGAAATATATTCAAAATGAGTGATGTCGTTTCATTTTCATTACAGCTCTATTTTGTGCGATGTCGAGCTTTTTCCAAATTTATTTTTAATATTTAGAATAGAATAGAATAGAATAGAATCAATTTATTGCATAACTGTGTACATAGGTGTTAAATATTCAATATTAGTTCCAACAGTTACCCGTTTCGGGCATGCAACATTAAAATTAAACTTAAAAACTAGATTTTACAAATCAAAAAACTCTTTAAGGCTGTAAAATGCTTTCTCAATAAGCCATTCCTTGAGTTTTACCTTAAAAGCGTTTCCTTCGAGAACTTTTATCTGAGCTGGAAGGTGGTTGAACACTCTGATGGCCGATACAAATGTACTCCTACTATATATATAGGTACTGACTTTAGGCAATCGAATGTTAAATTTGTATTATGTTCTGACATTACACTTAGAAGACGACAGATTAGTGAAGTAGTCAGGTTGGTTTTTAACAAATAGACATATTTCCAATATATAAATGCCCGTCAATGTAAGAAAGCGTTTTTCTCGAAAAACTTCTTGAAGAGTATCCCTGACATGCAGACGAAAGATTGTCTTTATACACTTTTTCTGCAGGACAAAAGTTTTATTTACGTCGACAGAGTTACCCCAGTAAATGACCCCATAGGTAAGTAAAGGATATATATTCCCATAATAGGCACTTATACTTATTTTGTCTGAGCATGTTTCTGATAGTATTGATAGGGCATAGCAGTTTGAGGAAATCTTTTTGTTTATCAGGTTCACATGAGCCTTCCAATTTAAATGCGAATCTATATTTACACCTAAAAAGTTTATACTACTAACTTCCTCTATGGTAGTACCAGCTTCTGATACATTTAGGGTCAAGGGGATGGCTTTATAATTCCTGAACTGAATAAGCTTTGTTTTTTCCAGGTTTAATTCGAGGTTTATTGAATTAAGCCATGCTGTTATTTTTGCAAGCGTATTATTCATATCATTTTGCAGGTTAATTCCCAATTTATCTGCAGAAAAAAATATTGTGGCATCGTCAGCAAATACCACACACCGTTCATTTACTATATGGGGAAACTCGTTTAAATATATGAGGAATAATATTGGGCCTAGCACACTTCCTTGGGGCACCCCAAATAAAACTTTCTCAAAACACGACTGCACTTGCTCTATAGTTTTATTTTGTTTATTATAGCTTTCGATTTGTACAGCCTGTTGCCTATCGCATAAATAAGTTTCAAACAATTTCAGAACATTACCCCTTATTCCGATATGCTCTAGTTGTCGTAAGAGTACGTCATATACAACACAATCGAATGCTTTCGACATATCAAGCATTAACGCAACACAAGTTTCTTTGGAATTTATTCTTTCCCAGATATGTTTAAAAATTGAAAATATAGCCAAAATAGTCGATTTACCTTTTTGGAAACCGAACTGTGACGGACTTATAATATTATTTTTCAGAAGAAATCGTGTTAACCTTTCGTGAATTACCTTTTCAAATATTTTGCTAAAAGTTGGTAACAGGGCTATTGGCCTAAAATTTGCCATATCAGTTTTTGAACCCTTTTTATACAATGGTTTTATGAGAGCTTTCTTTAAATCATCCGGAAAACAACCGGACTCTAGTGTTAAGTTTATTATGTGCACCAGAGGTTCCACGATATAGTTTACACATGATTTAATAACTTGTATTGGTATATTATCATACCCCGCACTTTTTTTATTTTTAAGTTGACTTACAATCTTTTTTATTTCATGAATATCAATCGGATTTAAAAACATACTATTACAAACACATTTAGACGTAGGTTTGTATTCGTTGCTCCGGAATGCGATCTTCTTGTTGAGTTTGATATAGTGATTATTGAATGCTTTTACAATTTCAGAGGGGTTCGAAAATATTGTTCCATTGTCATCAATTCTGACAATCTCGCTAGGGATAGAGTTGCATAGACTAGTGTTTTGTTTAATTTAAATATTTCGTTCCAAATAATTCAAAGAAAATAATACGTATAGGTAAGTATCCATGTAAGTACGGCTTTATACTTACTTCGAGAGTTTTCTGTCTACTGGCAGGTAGTAATTTGTTATAGTTGAGAAATTATTTTGTTTAAGGCACGAAACAAGATAACAACTTCTTTCAGCAAAAAATAATAACGGTGAGTCGGCATTTTTTGATAAAAATATCAGTTTCATGTTTTATAACCCAATTTAATGGAATTAACGAGAAATAAGACTTATTGCAAAACTTACTATTTTAAAATTATTTGATTTTTCTTGACTGCCATCATTAAAAAACCTATCATTGTATGAAAACTTGATTCCGAATTCGGCTCTAACGTTTGGGTCGTATACCAGTGTTTTTGGGATCAATAACAGTAAAACTTGAAAACCATGTAAATAATAAATAAGTACCTACCTAGGTTACATTAACCCGGTCACACAACATTGACGTCAAGTAGACCCCGTCGTCACCCAAAATCCTATACTTCCTCCCTACTCTTAATTATTACATTATCCAATTTTTAAAGGTGTTTAAGGAGGTCCCAATGTCAGACAAAACTAATACTTACGTAAAATAGAGTTACTGATTTTCAATTTTATCTGTACAGCCCATGAATTAGATTTACCTATTTAATTTTTACTCGATGACCACCCAACCGCGTCTACTTCTTTTATTTTCCTTGAAAATAAAAGAAGAAAGAATAAAAATTTTTTTCGCTGTTTTGCGCGCTGTAATATCGGTTTTTCGCATTTTCCTCATGAATTTATTATACAGTGGCTTGTACCTAATGTGAAATAAGACCAAAATAGGATGCTAACGATATTTAATTTCGTTTTATAAAAGCAATATAACGAGCTCAACAGTACGCGTGACGCGAGGGTAGTTCTCAAGGCGGCCGCCGGGCCAATGGCGGGTATCTCGATGCGATGCAGCTCCCACCACGACGCCGCGCTGTCCTTGTGTGCGTGAGGCTGCGTCGGTGTGAGCGGCATTTCTTACAGTCGCCCATCCTGATGACTTAATACGACCTCGTATTATCTGAAAACCACACTGCGATTAGCTTTAATACACATTACTGTAGACTTCAAACCGTCTGGCTAGTCTCAAACCTCCCTGGTCTTAACCGAACTGGTCATAAACAAAATCTAACTGATTCCGTTTACGAGACTAGCCTATGAACGATGAAATCTTTTTGACAATATTTGTCTATCTGTGATCAATCAAGGGTAAATTGAGCCAGCCTCAAACCTAACTGGTCTTAACCTAACTGGTCATAAACAGAATCTAACTGACTCTGTTTACGAGGCCGACTTGGTCAAACTGTCGCTCGATCTCAAACCGAACTGGTCTTAGCCGACCTGGCCATAGACTTGATCTAACTGATGCAAGCCTACGAGATCGAGGTAATCAGCAACCTTTACATTATTATTACTTTTATCCCTTATGTAGGTATCACAATTTGCTTGTAGAAGTAAAACATGCTCAAAACTGTCAAAACATACTGACCTTTAAAATGATTGACCTTTAGTCCTTAAGTCATCATTTGATTGAGACTATGGGGATGTTATGGAACTGCCCCCTGATTTTTATTTTATTTTATGAAATGATACAGCCTGATATACAATCATTTAAATTATAATCATAAATTAATTCTGATTAAAATTACCATGGAACAATGACCATAATGAATAATTACTACTTAGCACATTTGGTTCGATAATTTTACATTTAGTTTTTCTGAACTTAATTATACTGTTCATTAAGTTAATGTTACCTTACACTAATGTTAACATTCGGTCCTAACGTATGACAGAAGGTATCACAAATGACCATCAAATTCACTACTATCGCTTTCCGTATCAGAGTTTTCTTGAATTCGAAACGGTTTCATTTTGTCAGCAGCTATGACATTGCGATATTTGCGACCGCGAGAGTTTAATGATTCAACCCTGTACCGATCATTCGGGAAAACCGCCGTCACTTTATAAGGCCCGGCATACTTATCCACTAATTTCCCGCTAGTAATGCCTTTTTTTAAAATCCTACGTTCAATTTGGACTAAATCATTTTCTTTGAATTGCAAGGCCGGTATTCGATGACGATCATAATAGTTTTTCATTCGCGTTGCATTCAATTTTAATCGCTCGGCTGCCTGACGGCGGGCTTCGTTAACGTCAGTATTTGTTTGATTCGGATTTGGAATATCCAAGGGAAAACGAGGCATAAATCCAAATGTCAACTCAAAGGGACATTTCCCTGTGGAATTATTGACAGTTGAATTTATACCACGCTGCACCTGTGGAACAAACTCCTCCCATGTGTCATGCTTATCTCCGATACATGCCGTAAGAGACTGTAACACGGTTCGGTTGATGCGTTCGACCTGCCCGTTCGCACGTGGGCAGGCGACAGCATTCATAACGTGTTTTATATGTCGACTGGCGCAAAAGTTCGCCATTTGTTGACTAGCGAAACACTTGCCCCTATCGCTGATTATACGAACAGGCGTACCAAATATTTTCTCCCACATAGATAAGGTTGCTAGAACATGATCGGTTTTGGTATTCGGTACTGGTTGCAACCAAGTGTATTTAGTAAACCCGTCGACTGCTAGCAACAGGTAAGTGTTACCGTCTTTTGACTCACAAAATGGACCTAAATGATCGACGTGTATCGTTTCGAACGGCGTATTCCCTTTGTCAATAGGATTTAGTTTACCACGTTGCGTACCTGTAGGCTTTTTAGCGAATTGACATGAAATACAACTTTTAACATATTTAGTGACAAACCGCCGCATTTTCTCAAACCAGTATTTTTTTTAATTAAATCAATCACTTTTTGTTCGCACATATGCCCGTTGTCGTCGTGAAACATTTTGACGACGCGCCATCTAACCGTCTTGGGAATTACAATCCGTTTTTTACCTTCGATTACTTTACACAAAGAACCATCTACTAAGCAATAATCATTTATAGTATTATCACTGGAATTGCTACTTTTCAAGTCCTGCATAATTGTATTTAATTTTGCATCCGCTTGTTGTACAGCCGTTACCCAAGTCATCTGATCGAGATGCATTACTGAATCTATTGGATTTCGGCTTAAGGCGTCAGCATGCTGCATATGCCGACCGGGTCGATACACGACTTTAAAATCATACTCTAGCAACTCAAGCCACCATCGGCCTATACGAGGAACCATATCGCGTTTAGTCCATGTAGCACTTAGCGCATTACAGTCTGTGACCACCGTAAATGGCTTCCCCAAAAGGTAAACGCGAAACTTTTTCAGACTCATGACTACGGCCAAGGCCTCGAGTTCGTAGGAATGGTATTTACTTTCGGCACTCGTTGTTTGACGGCTGGCATATGCAACAGGCTTAAAATTGCCATCAATTTGCTTCTGAAGAAGAACTCCAGCTAATCCTATAGATGACGCATCCGTATGCACTTGTGTTTCTAGCTCTTCATCATAAATTGCTAACACGGGTTGTGAAATTAATGCATTTCTTATATCATTAAACGCGTCGTTTTGAGCTTTTTCCCAACCCCATGGCACGTTTTTCTTTAACAGAGTCGTCAATGGCTGAGCTCTTAATGCAAAAGAAGAGATGAACTTTCTAAAATAGCTCGCCAGTCCGATGAACTGTCTTAATTGATGAACGGTGCCTGGCTTGGGAAAATTCTCAACCGATTCCAGTTTCCTCGGAGAGGGTCGAACTTCTCCTTTTCTTATGTCAAATCCTAGATACTCTATATGAGTTTTGAGAAATGCGCATTTCTCTTTTCGCAACGTCATACCAGCTGAAGCTATCAATTTGAGTATATCTTCTAATCTGTCCAAACCTTCGGCTACTGAGCTAGAGAAGCAAATAATATCGTCTAAATATGCCCCTGCAAATTCAAACCTAAGATTTCCCAGCATCTGATGAATTGCCCTTTGGAATACAGCCGGAGCATTGGCTAGACCAAATGGCATCCGTTTGTATTGGTATTGACCAAAGGGCGTCACGAACGCTGTGTACTTCCTACTGTCAGGGTGTATCCATAGTTGATGGTAACCAGAACACAAATCTAGGGTACTGAAATATTTTTGACCCTTTAATTGATCAATTTGGTCCTGTATTAAAGGCAAAGGATACCTGTCCTTTCGGGTGAGACTATTAAGGTGCCTATAATCTACGCACATTCGAGTGTCTCCATTTTTTTTAGATACAAGAATAATGCGACTAGCATAGGGTGAATTGCTCGGCTCAATTACACCCTGCTCTAACAAATCATCAACTATCTTCTTAACCTTTTCTTGTTCTTGAGACGACATTCTGTACGGACGATAGTAGAATGGAGTGTTATTGGTTAGTTCAATTGTCATTTCTATATCCGAGGCGCCTATTCTACCTTCCTCTCCCGAAAAGCAATCCTTATATTGGTGTAACAGCTGGTCTAACCGCTCGCGTTCCTCTCCTACTAAATCCGTATTTAAATTCTCCCCAGTCATTGCGTACGCTCTAGCTATACATTTAGTGGCATATAACTTTACAGGTGTATTACTATGGCATATAAGCTTAATTTCACCAAAACTTTCTCGAAAATTAACTGGACATCCTAACACATCTAACTCCCTGCCAGGCGCGCGGTGCTCAGAACGTTTGACAAAAATTGTGTCTGACTTAAATGTTTTGTCGTCGTCAGATAAAGACACCAAGACTTCGTTTAAACCCTTGTATAAAATCGTATCATTAACAACAGTTAACTTTAGTATTTTATCCACCGAGCCTGGGTTGCGGGGTAACTGATCCATATCATTAGTATTGTTGCCTTCCATATTTAAAATCGATAAATTATCGCAAGTTTTAGTAACCATTATGTTAGGTAACTCCGTAAATGTTCTGCCTATTATCATATCGGTATCTTGTAACCCGTTTTCTACAACCAAAATTGGTACTTTAGCTGAGGCTTGATCTAAAGCTACGTGTGCGGTTAGTTCACCGACTGGACTAATAAGAGTACCGCCGTAAGCACGAATACAGCGTGAACTCCCGCGAGTGTATTCCAAACCAGCTCGCGCGACCGCGCTCGCGGTGATTGTGTTGCACGCGCTGCCAAAATCAACATAAGCCGACAATTTTACGTTGTTTACAGTAACGTCTTTATGATATTTTCTGTCATTTACATCAATATCTGATAGTCTAAATAATTTTGGTGGTTTTGGATGAGAATCTTTTTTTATGCGATAACAATGTTCTGCGTCATGACCCCATCTGCCACAACTATTGCATTGTTTGTCCTCTTTACACTCGTTAGTCATGTGACCGAATTTATTACACCGGTCACAACGCTTATTACTAGGTTTCGTGCACTGCGAGGCATAATGACCTCTAGTGCTACAGTTATAGCAGGTGATGTCGTCACGCAGTCCTGGTTTACGCGTTAATCTCGGCCTACCCGCATCTATTTTAACTGAACTGGTTTTGCTTTTGCTAATTAAGTTACAATCGGAAGCAGCATCTGTTAAATATTGCAACAAACTTCGAGAGTCACGACAAGCTGCACCTCAGGCGCCTGCTCGTAGCAGAGGGTCGTTTAGCGTGAAAATAATCACATCAGTAATGACGTGGTCCGTTTGATCGCATTGTTTTCCTAAGGAAAGTTTACTATAATAAAAATCCAATACGTTTTCATTATTTTCACGCTTAACGGTCACAAAATCAAATAATTTTGAAGCTATGCCCCGGCCTTCCGGAAAATCACATAAAATTTTAACCTTCCATTGGTCCCACGTAAAATCAATTTCTTGTTGAGAATCAAACCACAGTCTAGCATTGCCTGATAACTTCGTTGTCATTTGATGTATCAGAAACCGTTCGTTCCAGTTAAATATCTTAGCTAGCGATTCTAATCGCTTCAACCAAACTTGTGCTGACATGTTGTCATTTGAAGTATTCCCCGTAAAAACAGGTATATTGTCCGATCCAGATAGCAATTTGTTCATCTGACCTTGATTTGCCGCACAAACCACAGCAGCACTGCAACTGGCACTCGTGCTGGTGCTCGGGCCAACAGTGTCCGCCAACACGACATCAACCGCGGCGGCCCGCCGACAGGCTGGCGCCGACACGATGATTGACGGCGCGGACGACTGCGCCGGCCCCGGTCCGGGTGACTGCTCCGGCGCCTGCGCGGCGCCGCTGCTGGCAGCCTCGCGAGGCGCCCCTGGCAGTGAGGGGCACGTAGACGGGGTGTCGCACAATACCTCTGAAACAGGACTAGCTATAGCTGTGCTTGATTGCTGTGGCGGCGTATTTTGCACTACTGTTGAGCTCGGATTCGTAACAGTTAATATTTTGTCTATCAAATTTTCTAAATTATTAAGTCTTGCTACTATCGAAGCATCACTATTTGATTTCTTTCTTTTCGATGAACGTTCTCGTGACCTATTCCGTTCTCTCGATCGAGAACGGGCACGAGAATGTTTCCCCATAGTGCACCGGTACCTAGGTGTCAATAAACTTCAAGTGAGCGGGTTATCCTTTGTAGGATAGATTGTAATACTCTATCCCACTTCTGAACTGTGAAATAAGACCAAAATAGGATGCTAACGATATTTAATTTCGTTTTATAAAAGCAATATAACGAGCTCAACAGTACGCGTGACGCGAGGGTAGTTCTCAAGGCGGCCGCCGGGCCAATGGCGGGTATCTCGATGCGATGCAGCTCCCACCACGACGCCGCGCTGTCCTTGTGTGCGTGAGGCTGCGTCGGTGTGAGCGGCATTTCTTACACTAAGTATTCACGCAAAGCGTAAAAATTGCATTTATAAAGAATCGATGAAACGTAAGAAAATCTCACCTTTTGTGTATTAATAACAATACATTGTACTACTTTTCGCTCATTTATTATACATATATTCATAACTATGTATTTACATAAACAACTGAGCCGAGATATTATAAAAGCATCACGCACTTTGATTAACGATAAATGGATACAAATGTAATAGTACATACCTATTGTACCAAAACAAGGATTCTTCTCTAATAAAGTGCGTTAATTAATAAAGTAGGTAACTTTAAATATCAGGTAGCAATGTCGCACCGATTGGCCTAGTCCCAAACTAAGCTCTAGGCTTGTACTATGGGCGACGGTATAAATACTTAAATATATACATAGGAAACATGACTTAGAAACAAATATTCGCGCTCATCACACAAATATCTGCCCTTACCGGGATTTGAACCCAGGATCGCTAGCCCCGCCTGTGACTTCGTCCGTGCGGAGTGGGATAATTGCATTTGGGATGGTTAACTTTTTGGAACACTTTGGGGTGGCGTTTTAGAACACTTAAGTTGAAAACAAATGAAGGGTCACCTTATAACTTTTTGAGTTACCGCGATTTGAAAGTTAGGAGCCATGTAATTTCGTAAGTAATTTTCGTGTGGAGGGTTTTTTTTGCAAAGTAATAAAGTAAGTCATACTAAAATTTATATCTGTAGCCGAGAGATAAGTTAGTTCATTGAAAACTCTGCATTTGAGATTTCATTAAAATTGTAAGTAGACATGTTCTTTCCTTGTCCGTCAAGTGCACCGAGTCAAGCTGTTAGCAGCGGAGCGGCGCGTGTCAACTCGCTCCGGTGTACTTAAGAGCGCTCTCAATTCAGCTGATTTCTGGTTACCTCCTCGTAACTTTTATATAAATGAAAGGCTGACGCGTACAAACAAACGGTTTCGTTTTCAAAGCTAGAGAGTATGGTCATTTAAACCAATGGAAATACATGGATGGCAGAATATTCGCAACTCGCAAGACGTGAGCACGAAGCTGCTCGTCATGCCTCCTCGGAAATATTTAGACTTAGTTAAGGTTTTTGGCATATAGTGTGTTTGCGGCCGTTTTCAATTTAACGTCCGATCATTATAATATTTTCGATTGTTACTGTTAACACATGCTTTTTTTATTCCCGGTGTTCTAGTAGGTATGTTTTGTCTTTTGTTTGATTCTTGTCGGTTATATACCTGCGAACGGTCGAAATGCGCCCCTGTATTTTTCACGTTATATTTGTGTTCTTTTATGTGGTGGCTTGCTTTTCGGTTCAATCACGACACCCATGTTGAAATATAGTGCGAACCTGTTATCTGATTATGGCAATAGTGTCGTATTTTATATAAAAATATTATACCAACTCAATGATGGCTAGAAATACATTTTTAAAAGTTGGACTATTGATATACCTATACTCGCAGTTAATGAAACATGGATAAAGCCGGGTGAGGAAGCCAATTAAGGCTCCTACAATATAAGGCTGAAGTGGGCTGAGGCAGCCATAGCATTACCTCAAAGTATTTTAATAATCTTAAAGTTCAAAACTTGGTAGTATAATTGTACACGCGCTAAATCCTTTAGACTTAGTGCGACATAACAAAGGACTGAAGTTTTACCTCTTTGGCTTTTTCGGAATACGTAAGAGGTTTTTGCGGGAAATACCGCTACCCTCACTATACATTCTCCGGGGCTTCGCCCGCCACCGGCGTTGAAATATGCACGTTGTTTATCAATTACGTTACTACCCCGTACGTCGCGCACCGGTAAGAACTACTTTGACACAGCTATTTATTTGTGAAAACCAAAGCAATAGATAGAAAGAGGATAGGGTCAATCTTTTAGTTGCCATTTTCTTGGTTCTTTGTATTGTCAAAAAAAAACAAAAATTGTTACTTACAAAATTGTTTTAATATTAACCAGTAGCCAAACAATTTCAGTTTATCAGCGATCATTCTTTGGTCCGGTGAATTCCGAAATACTTTATTAAATTTTAAAGATCGGTCATACCGGAGCTTAAAAATCGCTGAGGGTGCGTAAATTGAGCTTCGTCAAATTTGCTAAACGTAATTACACGGCGTTTTTTTGACGTGACCACTCCGATAAGACGTGTTAAAAATGCGACGGAGTAGACGCGTCACTACGTAAACGATACGTCAAATAATTTAAGTTTCCGTGTCGTCTATCGTTTACGCGTGTCACGCATCATACGCGGAACCGGTTATTATTCCTTAATAGGTACTTTTTACGTTAACACGGAGCAATGGATCATAATAATAATAAACGAGAGTAAGGTGGATTTTGTAACGAAATAAACAAATACGAAAAAGGACATGCGAGCAAAAAGCCGGTACAAATCTTGTTATATGCAAATAAAATAATAATTTAGGTAAATACTGAAAACTGTTGTTTTAGTCTTGATCGGTGTGCCATCCAAACTGCAAATATGTCTATCAAGGTCAACAACATTGTAATTAAAAGTATAAACAACAAATTTACTAGTATGTAATAAATATGCTCGTTTTAATGTAGCATTTCAGTACCTATTTTATAAATAGGTAGTTACGTGCCATGAAGATATGTCGTTATAATTTTAGCTCGCTTCTATATTTGAACTTCGTGTTGACCGTTTAGCTCTTTGAAACATATTTGTTGATTACTGGATTTCAAACACTCGATGACTGGCCTGCACTTGGGGCCAAAACAAACCGGCAAAATGCAATTCTTGATTTTGCTAAGACTCGCTCGAATTTCTCAACACTAAGATCGAAAATATATAGGATTGACGTAAGCTGCTGGATAGTCGTGTCTAGCGCTTATGCCAATTCCATACCTACACTATAACAGTTTTTGAAAATCGTTAACGATAGCGTTAAGAATTTTGTCTAGGGTCTAAATACATCAGGGTCGAGGTTTCAGGCGTTAAAAACCATATCTTCTTTGACCTGTATTGTCAACGTTTTGATAGCACTTATTTACTTGATAGCGATAGTCATAGCGGCCGAGTTAAAAACCATACCATAACAGGTTAAAGACGATATCGTACTTACCGTATATAATATTATATTTTCGGTTGACAACGCAACAGAATCCCAATGGATTATCATAGCGATGTCATTGCAACCCCACATCGCATTATGGAGATTGTTATGTTATATAATATCCGGGCCAAAAGCTCGTCTTTTTCAAGATTAATCGCGTACCTATTAATAAAACAATAAGAACATGTTTCATCAAATCTTTTGATCGACCGCGGACTAATGAAAAATTGCACAAATTCCCGTCTTACACACTCGCGAACTTAATAAATTATAATTAAAAATATCCTTTGTTAAATTATATTGGTACTGGCAGCTCTGCCTGAGCTGCCAGTCTCTCTCTGAGAGACTCTTGAGTCGTAACGAAATAAATATTCACTATGGGTCACCTACTGTCTGACTCGTCCAGAAAACTGACTTGTCGGAGCGACTATCCGGCGTAATGGACTGATTTTAGTAGTTAGGTAATCGTAAGGGCAAAAGGGCAAGTAAAAAACAATTCTTGCAGCATGGTCGACGTCAATAGGATATTATAGATATGTATATAAAAGTGTAAAAATATCATTGACGAGCAGTGCAATAGTTTTGAAATGTTCTTCGAATTTGTACTTTTTCTCACTAGCTTTTATACGCCATTAAGCTAGGATAACTGAAAGCCGATCCCAAAAAAAAATTCAAGTCCTCATTTTTGCCGTACTACGGAATGTTTTTAAAACCAAAACTTAAGTTCACATTTATGTAGTTCTTATACAACGATAATCGACCAATGCAAAATAGTCAGAATTTTGAAAAACGACTAGTTGTCTAGTCGGCTAGTCTGTAAAAATGATAGCGGCCCAACTCTAGTCTCTAAATCCGACAAATAAATATTCTTCTGCAACTTTACGATTAGTTTTGGCTTTTGGCACAATCACCACACCTGGCTCAGAGATGCTTGTTATATAAAAACTATTAAAAATCAATTTAACAGTGAACGAGATAACAGTTGGCAATATTTTTCACAGGTGCAAGTAACAAGGTACTATATTAGTTATACTTCTTAAAACTTAAATGATCAATTTTAAATATTTTTGTTTATGCATATCGTTTATAAAAATACTCGCACCAATACATGTGTTCTTGATCGGTTCAATAACGCTATCAAACACATATTTTGCGTAGAAGACTTATTTTTAAGAATATCCACACGAAGAAAAGGTATAAACATTTTACCGTCGCTAGGTAACGGTAAATAATATATTTTTCTCAAAAATGACAGGAAAAGTTGACATTACTATCTATATATTGGGATGCGAAGTACATAGTTTACTGACAGATCTCAAATTAAAAAAAAAAAACATTGCGTGCTCGCTACACAAGCACGCAATGTTGCATACAAATTTCATTACCATCTAGTATCTAACTTTTTAAAAAGTGAAAACGGCCTTAATAAAATGAGGGCACAAGTCTTATTACATCCAAATTTTGTTCGGAATATAACTTTTTTATCTGTATCTCGAATAGCTTGAGTAGTTTTAAAAAAAAAGCTTGCGTTTCTCCTTGTCATAAACAAAAGACGGTAAAGAGTAGGTAATAATATTGTCTGTATAGATTGTGTGGTATTTCTTTCCTTAATAAAGTACTTTACTCCAACATAATTTTATTCTTGCGATTTTTGAGAAAAGCACTATATATGCCTCGGCAGGAACGGCAATTGCGGGCCTCGTATTTTTAAACGGACTCGCAAGCTCGTTCGTTTAAACCAATCCTCGCCCCGCAATTGCCTACTTCCGTGCCTAGGCAATAATGTACTATTATTTGTTTATTTCCAAACAAATATGTATCAACAGTCGTTCCACCCACGTCTCGCTTTTAAAAGGGTAGCTACTATTACTTGAATCATAATTATACCAACTGAATTTGAAACGCGTACCTTGAACCTTATACCAAAGAAAAGTTTTTACTGTAATAACTAAGTGAAATGTCTGACAAATGTCATGCTTGCAAAATATTTCATAGTTATTGCCTTTACCTAGGAGTAAATTACTCCGTCTTGCGTGATCTTGCTCCGGAATTTAGTTATTAAATTATAATTATGAGAATCCTGTCCAAAGCACTTGCTTTGTACCTAATTGGTAAAGCTAATCTTAATTTCTATAAGTATACACGGAGCTCATTAAGAAGTTAAACACTGCAGCATACTTTAAAATTGGATTGTCACATAATTAAAAAACACACTGGCCATTAATATTTTTGAAGAAATATTCTTTACGGAATTTATCGGTGAACTATTAGTCATTTTTCACTGACTGGCGCTCCTATACAACACGTATTTATAAACAACTTTGAATCCGTTCTAAACTTATTTAGAGATTTAATGAGCTCGGCGAAAACGATAATGGAAGCGCAGCTCAGTAATAAAAAATACTGACACATTCCTGAACGAAAGATTACTGAAAGCTTTCAAAGATTCCTTTTTCCCAATACTTTAGAAAATAATAAATAATCCCGACATAGCCGATCATCATAACATCTCAAAATGCTCTTAGGTCATACTTTATTCAGCAACGTCAATTAGGTGTACTCTGCGAAATGTACTCTTATAGTTGGATTGCATAAATAAACCTTTTATTTTTCAATCTAATACCTCTGGGTATGATGTAACGTTGACTGTTCGACGTAAAATAATTAAAAGATTGGGCTAGCTATCCAGAGAGGTAATGCAGCCAGTTTCATAGGGAGCAAGCCGCGAGCGGACTTCGTAGTGAGGTCTTCTTTTTATAGTGGTGATTATTATTTACATCTTTAATAATAAAATAAAATAAAAATAAGAATCATTTAATTCAGACCATAGAAACATCCATATTATGTTAGTAACAATGTCAAATTAAAACTATGTTAATATTAGAGTAGCTTTGTTTAATTTTATTTTAAATAAGTTAAGTTTTAGCTTTTAATTGTAGTACCTATATTATTATATGTTTAGTAATTTATGAAATAAATAATTAAAGCAGTTTAGTCACTGACTAAAGGTCACACAGTAGTACTGTTTAATTTTTTTATCAGGGTCCTTGGTCGCCGCAGGCCGAAAACTACCGATAACGCGTTATCTCCATTATTTTAATAACATCGATTACAACAATAATAAAACGTTATAAACCAATTATTTGTCGTAGCTGCTATCGCAGGCTGTCCGTTACGAAATCATTTACAATTATAATAATAAAAGTTAAATGGTTAAAAACGTCGCAAATATAATTATTGATCTTTCTGTGTTTTTGTTTCAATATATTTCTATATCTACCTTTCTTACTCTTCATTGTAATCCAGCTTTTTTCGCGGACAGGTAAACAAGAATTGGTTTATGTATGTTAACGAGCTCACAATTCTTAGAAATTGCTATCAAAATACAACGTCACATTGCTGCCAAACTTCTGTCGATCAGTAAATAGTCGTTATATGTATTTACCGGAGAATAATCGTGTCAAAATCTTTTGGAACGAAGGTAATGCGATGGGCGTGCCGCGTGCCGCGTGGTGCGAGTGTGGTAGTGCGGGAGCGTTTACGGATAACGAAGGCAATTTGCGAACATGAAGTAGGCCCTTGTTTAACAAGCGCAAGTAAACACGCGAGTTACTTCACCCCAGGCGTTTCTCTACCTTTTTGATCTACCTCTAGCAAATTTAATCACATTTATTAAAAGAGGTGTCGTGCCTTTTATTCTTACCAGCAGATTTACCTAGCCGTAGTTATTTAACTGCGGGTGCGTCACACGAGATATAACCACATAATAACTATTTTCATGTTACTAACGTTTACGAAATATAATGAACGTTAGCTATAATAACAAAATCAATATTTTTATAAGGAATAACGGTCAAGTCATATAATATTCATTTTATATAATATTTTTAATATAACACTCACAATGACTAATTTCAGTTCGTATAACATACATGACATATAGCGATCATAATACATATTATATTTTAGTATAAGTGTTACAAGATATAATATCGTATGATATAAATGTGAGCGAGCGAAGCGAGCGAGCAAGACCTCTCTGGGCAGAACCGACTCGGATAGGTTAGGTTAGAAGGCTAAGGCGGGAGCGAAGCGTAGCGAGCTCCCGCCTTAGCCTTCGAGGATTTTTTTTTTCATCCCTTGAAAAAACTATGCGAAACAATTTGATTGTAAAATTAAAAAGGCCACGTAATACTGAAAATAGTTATAGGCGTTTATATTATACGTGCATTATATTTTTTGATGTTAGATTTTAAGCAATTACATTGTTTTTACACAATATTATCTCACCTAAATAATACATACGAGGAAATACCACCGACACTCTTAAAAGAAAGGAAACTTTGTTTAAATTTTAGATGGACTCTATGTTCTTGCTTAGAAAAGATCAGTAAAAATATGCGGTTTTAAAGTTTGTGGAAGGTTTAAGTTTTTCCTAACTAGTTTAGTTTAGTTCCTTTATCTATTTATTAAAGTTATATAGTATCGTTTTCGTTATAAACAAAAACATGTCCATCACTATGTTAAAATATATTACGGTAAAAGAACGAATATATTCCTTTATCCATAAATGTATATCGAAAAAAAAAACAAGCATACACAGGTATTGTACAAAGTACCTTGAATGATAACTTTTACCTTGTCTTTCTTGTATTTTTGTGCAGTAAAGATTAAACAAATAAATCTTGTTGATTAACCTACAAATAAATTAAAATACACGTTTCCATTTAACCGATAAATATTACAGTGGGCGAAGCTGCTGACGGGCCGGTAGGTTAAATATAAAATCAATCGCAGACTATCTTAAATAAGTAAACAGTGAATTTTTAGAGACTGTTATAAAAAAAGACACGTGTTTCGAATTTTCGGTTTTCACTTATTGACTGAGAGTAAACCAATTCAGATTGTTGTTGTGTCCCGGAATGAGACCCAAGCCACAGAACAGTTAAAACTATGCCTAAACTAACTCACCCTTTGTATGTTTGAGAAGATTACTTGTATTCACGATATAGGTTATACTATATTAGTATAATGTGACTACAATGAACCCGCAAAACCAAATGTTGGTCGCTTGATAACTCACATGCGCTTAAAACCGAACGTTAAAGTTGTCTTAAACTGACAGACAAAAATAGCTTACAGAATTGACGACGCGTTGGCCTAGTTGGTAGTAACCCTGCCTACGAAGCTAGCGGTCCTGGGTTCAAATCCCGGTAAGGGCAGATATTTGTATGATGAGCGCGAATATTTGTTCCCACGTCATGGGTGCATTCAATGACGTCTACTTACATCGACGAACTGTTGCGGCGCCTCTTCTCAGCAGTAATCTCCTCTTGGGAAGCGCTAGTAGATTTTTGACGCGTAAAAGTATCCGTGCGGCCTACTTCTTACTGAATGAACATCTTTTCACCATAAGTAAAAAAAAAACCTTGTATAAATTTATAGAAAAACCAGACCCACAACTCAACAAACCAAATGTCAAAAGTCCGTACAGGGTAAAAGTGGGTATTGAGTAAAACTTTTTGCTTTATTGCTTTATTCAACGGTAGCTAAACAATAAACAATATAATAAGGCATACTTTTTTAGATACGAGGATTATGTATCCGTAGTTTTTGCATTAAATTGGTAAAATGCCGTTTAGGTTTTAATCATCTGATACAAGTCCACCATTTGCACTTAAAGAGCACAACCAATATCTTCTAAATAATAACGTATTTTAAAAATGTACCGTTAGGCAAATACCATTTTCTCTGAGACTTTATTGTATAAATTTCCAATACAATTAACTTATCAACGGCAAAGACATTGTTCATGAATATAAATATGTTTTCTTGCAAAAATGCTTTGTTTCATTCAGTAGGTACTTACTTACCGTTTTCGATCTCGCCCTGTCGTGAATGAAACACGCGAGCGAGACATGTTTATTTAATAAAACCTTACTATAAACATTTACAAAAAAAAGGAATAAATTGAAGTAACCACGCAATATAACCGTACCTCAAGACGTAACTACAACGTTTACCAGAAAATAATATTATTAGTATGCATATTTTTTTTACTTCATGTAAGTGAAATTAAGTTGCAAATTTTAGGTTATTATCGATGCATCGGTAAGCAACAGACCAATACTATTAAAGGCATGAAGATTGGTTTGTATCTCACATAAATAACGAGCATGACGCATTTTTTAGTCGCTCTAACGGCTAATTATTTTTAGTTTAAGCTTATATTATTTTCGGTAGGTATAAAACATTTCGCGATAGTTTTCCTTTTAACTTAGTTGTTATTGATAAATTATTTCACATTTCACATTTCTTAAAACAATTAACGGATAAGCTTGAGGTGGAGACACTTGATTTCAACAAAAATGACCATTGTGGGTACCTATAGCTCAATATTTCGCAAACGAATCCCTGAATCTAAAATGTTTTGCAAATACCCATTAAAATATTTAAAATAAATAATTAAAAAATAACCGATGTAGTCTAAATGGCACCACACACAATGATAGAAGAGTAAAAAAAAACATTTAAGGTACCCATTTATAGTTTTGTCAGCGTGATTAATATGTTACCCGTGCTAAATAACAGATTTTTAACAGTTGCCAAAAGAGTCTCTGAGTTAAACCGCAGACAGACGGCCATGGCAATAAGGGTTAGTATTGTTGCCTACGGAATCCCAAGGAACACGTTTTTAATTCTTACAGAAACTTACTACTGTACATTTTTGAAAGAAAATAATTAACTCTGTGCATACAAAGTAAGTTCATCGTCCACGCCGCAACCGTATAGCCATTTCATTCGCTCTTCTTTTATTCAGGTGAAATCACGATCATTCTATCGACGCGCAACTCCGAGGCACAATTAATTAGTTTTTCAGTTCGACTATCAGTTGCTATCGTCGATGCCTAACATTATTTTATTAATTAAATTTTTGGTTAATTCTCTGCTGTGGAAATCGTTAGATAAGTGTGGGGATTTTGGCCATGACTAATTAAGACCTAAATCCCTTAAACCTAATTAAATTATGGAACAAAAGTAACATTGTCCGGAAAGCTCAAACTTAATTAGAGTCTGCTGGAGTATGATAAATCTTTAACATGCAAGCCCACATTCACAAACACAGTCTAAGTATACGAGACGCGCTCGTTCTCGTGTGGCTCGCGGTATTGTCCCCACTCGCTGAGGTCAGCTTGCATCCTCGACTCAATTTGGCTGATTTAGATTTGAATGCGGAGCAGATGTCGCCTGACCTCAGATGACCTTGCTACGTGATTTTGAGATCTTTCGTCTTTTGTTTACCCAGAGACAACGTACCTACTTTGCATCATAAACTAATTTGCTAAATCCACAGAACTTTTTCAATAAAGAAGAGTATAAAATTACATCTTAACTGAGAGTTGAGTAAGTGTTGAGAATACCGGGAAATTAGTAATTATACGTGTATGTACATGAATTCGAATAACGCAAGCACTAGTTATGTGAAAATTTACATGAATTATAATAACGCACTAGTTATGTGAAACACTATAGTCACATTGTAAATTTATGACATATATAATATGCTTATGCATTGAACATAACGTAAATATACATTTTCTAATTGATCTTAACATTGTAGTTTAAAATAAAATATTTTAGTGTAAAGTTAAGAACAGACCGATAATATTCTAACAGGCTTAAATATAATCCACATTTTTGATAAGAATATCGGTAATAAATAGCTTGTCACTAGTTATCTCGGCTCCTATATGTATTTAGAGCCACTGGTCGGTGAAGTAATCTCTGATCACTTCAGTCTTCCGTCAACCGCTTCACATTCTGGTACGACACGACCTTAATCTTGTCCTCTATTAGCTCAAACTGTTAAAGTATGGTCTCATTCTGCCTTTTCTGCTTTCTAGCTTTCTTTATATTGAGAACGGACTGTATTGTGGCTGGTGTCCCGTCATAACTCCTACGTTATTTTATATTGTTACCAGCCAATTGTTTTGTACGTTTTATCCTCTTCATACTCCTCTGACACGGCATATTGAAAGCATCTTATCTCTATCTCTTTGCATCAGTGACCATGTTCACGTTTGATATTACGTACGGGTACGTTATCGAAACACCATTCAGCAAACGTATCATTGCGCAGAATTTTCCATTTCATCGAAAGGCATTTCTAGCCATAGGAGGTATTTTTTTTGTAGTCACATTTCTAACCTAACCTACATAATTGATGTTTCAGATATCGTGAAAACAGGATGGTTTCAGCAGAAAATAGCTTTCGCTGAAATGAAAATCGATGAAATGATGGGTTACCTTTGATTTTTTTATGCTGAAAACATTGTTGTATTTTAAAACATTTTCGTCGTATTCCTAATATAAACGTTGTTAGCTACTAAAAGTATATTTTGCGGTGGTTTGAATTCAGTAAGTACTTACCCTTTAACGACTCATTGTAAATCCTAACTAAGGTTTGTTTTATAGAGTCGTTAGAGCCTGTCCCTGAGCGCCCATTGCTTGCAAAAGAGCGGAGGTTCAACTAATAGCGGCGACAGGCATAAATTTATAAGGCCAAAAGCGGAGATTCGGCTCAAAACCCTGCGGGAAAAGACCCAGCAGTATTCTTCAATCGGTATAAAACAATATCCATGTAAATTCAACTTTAATCTATTCAACTAAAAGGCACTACTTCTATCTACGCTTAAAAAAGGTGCACTTATGTTATATTGTAAATTTTAATAATGAAAAAACTAAGAAGTAAACTTTTTTTTAAATTGTAACTTGGCGTATTTCTTACGCACCGGTACTTCTAGGGGCAAAGGTTTTATTTTACAAACCGGCGGCAATGTTTCTTGACATTCATAGGAGCATTATTCAAATTTAAATTCATATTCAAATTATTTATTTCAGAAATGACATATCGGCGGTAATGCTTTTTGACATTCATAGGTGTATTATTTAAATTTAAATTCAAATTCAAATTATTTATTTCAGAAATGACATTTCCATATTGCACATAAATTTAAATAAATGAAAGTCGAAAATTGATTTTTTATTTATTATATTATGCCTAAATTGAAGAATCAATATCTTTGACTTTGACTAGCACTAAGTCTCCCCGCGCGGCTAACAACAAGCAGCACGTATTTTTCTGTCCTCCGCTTTCTTAATTAGTTTTGATTGAAAAAATCGTACTTTTAAATTCCAAATTTATATCAGTGTGAAGCTAAAACTTTGTGCAATTCAAATGTCGTATTTTAAACAGTAGTGATCAAGTGACTTAAGTACAATCGCAGTGTTAAACTCAAAACCGAATGTTATTTTTTTTTCGCCGCGAGAGACGGTCACCGGCCGCTGGACGCTTATCTTATCTCTGACGCGCTATTCAAGCTTGCCCGGCCGGTGTGCCCCCGTACCGCGATACTCATAGTCCGCTGTCGTTTAGCTATCGTTGCGTTTCTTGGTACGGGAATCATGAGTTGTTCCGGCTGTTTAGTAAATCTGGCGCAAGGCGAAGAGGTGACTAAATGTACTTCATCAGGCTGTCAGCAAAGTTTCCACTCGGCCTGTATAAACTCTGTGCGCCTGACAAAAGATGAGGTAAATTCCTGGGTCTGCCCTGACTGTTGTGCTAAGGCGAGGAAAGGAGGTGATAACTCTTCCACACCAATTCGCAACACCAACGAAAATGTCACCATGAGGAAAAAGGTCCCTCAACAACCATCGGGCCCCAGCAAGTCGGACGCCGCCGCAAACGAAAATGTCGCCACGAAGAAAAAGGTTCCTCAACCACAAACTCAACAACCACCGGGCCCCCACAAATCGGACGCCGTCGCCAATGAAAATGCCACCACGCGGAAAAAGGTATCTCAACCACAACCTCAACAACCATCGGGCCCCAACAAATCGGACGCCGCCGCCAATGATAATGCCGCCACGCGGAAAAAGGTACTCCAACTACAACCTCAACATCCGCCAGGCCCCAACAAATCGGACGCCGCCGCCGCGGGTCCCGTTAGCGGGCTCCAGTCTCTCTCCTCTGAAATGAGTCTTTTGCGGAAGAGTGCTACTGATATGTGGGACTTATTTAAGGGCCGTCTTGATGAATTATGTGACAAAATTGCGAGCCTTGACGGCAGGATTAAATCTTTGGAGAAGTTAGAGGGCGAAAATACTATGTTAAAAGCTAAGATTGACGATCTACAGACTCAACTGGAAAACCAGGCCCAGGCAGCTCTTAGGAATGAGGTCGAGATCATTGGTCTCGAAGAGCTGGAAAATGAAAACCCCTATCATCTGGTCCTTACCACAGCGGTAAAATTGGGCGTCGAGCTTAGTGACACCGACTTGGTACACGTAACCCGAGTTGGCCCCAAGCGCCACGGCGACCCCGGGTCTGGCGGCGACGAGGCTCCCACTCGCCGCTTGCAGCGGCCCCTAGCCGTTATCTTTGTTCGTAGAACAAAGCGGGACGAATTTCTCAAACAGGCCAAGATTCGCCGTAATGTCAAAAGTAAAGACATTGTCGTATCGGAAGGACCTGACTCAAAAGTTTACGTAAATGAGCGGCTCACCAGCAGGAACCGCCGGTTATTTCGTATCTCCAGAGAGTTCGCGAATGAATACAAATACAAGCACTGCTGGGTACACAACGGTGCAATCTTCGTCAGGAAACAGGACGCAAAATATGGGAGCCCTGCAATTAGGATCAAATCCGATTACGACCTCTACAGATTGTCCAACTCTCATGTGCAGTGCGCATCCGCCGCGGACCAGCCCAGCGCGGAAGCAAACGCCCCATCGTGTTCCATGCAGTCTTGATGTGTATTTCTTGTTCCTCGCTCTTGTTCTCGGTCTTTTTGTTAACTATTTACTATTGTTAGAATATTATAAATTGTACTTTATAACGCACACCTACATTACTACCCAAACACCCAACTCATGCACACTTACACTTACACACTTCTGCACTTTTATGAACTTAAGCGTTTTTCCGTATTACAGAAGGACATGTCCTGCGCCCGAGCATGAATTCACTTGGCAGTTTTTGGCATCAACTAGTTTTGAGAAATCCATTTCGTTTATCAATTTTCTATTTCAATGGGTACTTTGTTTTTGTTAGATGAAATTGACAAATCTTTTGAAATAAAATGCCATTTGACAAATATTCCGGAAAATTGCGCTCAAATCATATCCAAGTATTCGTTGAAAATTTTAAGCCTGAACATCCGCAGCATAAACAAGAACTTTGATAGTTTTCTTGTTCTGCGTGAGAGACTAGATACTGAGTTTGACGTGATCGTTTTGAGTGAATGCTGGATCAATGAAGACTCTATTATTAACCAACTAAATAATTACGTTTCCTTTAGCTCTAAAAAATTTATAAATAAGTCGGGTGGCGTGATTGTTTACGTTAATAACAAGTGGTCTCCAATATTCTCAGAAGTGAATGTAAATGATGCTAACTGTGTGCTTGCACACGTGCCAAACGTATTCTCGGTTGTGGGTATTTACAGGTCACCAAGTTTCCATGACATTGACGCTTTTACTACATCACTTGACTTAGCCTTAAAATCCATTGCTCACTCCCCCTGTCTTGTTCTCGCTGGGGATCTTAATATAGACATACTAGAGTCCTCTCAAATCAGCACCCAATCCTCAGAGTACTTATGCTCTCTGGCTAAGCATGGTTTGTTACCTTGCATAAACACTGTCACTCACCATAAATCTTGTCTTGACCACATTTTTGTACCAGCTCAATGTCAAGCAGAGTCGATTGTTTGCTCCTCTGATGTAACGGATCACGACGTTACTATGGTGGGAATCTCGCTTCTTTCAGAGAAACCTATCAAACCTGAACGGTCTAAAACTGTTATCGACTACGACTCTCTGAAAACTGAGTTAAAATGCACAGACTGGTCATCCATCCAATGTAGCAGAGACCTCGAGGCAGCTACGGATCGTTTTTCAACAATGATTAGAGATGCTGTAGTCAAACATTCCAAAATTGTAAAGATTAGTCGTTCAAAGTATACTATCAAACCGTGGATGACCCCAGGCTTATTAAGATGCTCGAGACATAAAGATAAGTTGCACCAAGAATCTCGTAATGATCCCAATAATAGTGTCAAAAAACTAGTTTATACCCGCTATAGAAACTTTTATGTTTCATTGTTACGAAAACTAAAGGCAGATTTTGATAGGAATGACCTGACTCAAAATAGAAATGCACCCCGTAAGCTCTGGAATTCGATAAATCGCATTACGCATAAATCGTCCAAAGTCACTTGTTCAGAGGACCTTATCAATGCTGGACGCTCACCCGAGGAAGCCCTTAACAAATGTAATGAATATTTTTCATCGGTTGGCTCAAGGTTGGCTGGTTCAATTTTGACGAACTTAAACGAAACTCAGGAGTCTCTAGCCAGGAAGCTTTGCTGTGACAGTGCCACTCCTAACTCTTTTTACATTCACCCCACCACTCCACAGGAGATCATCAGCCTTATAAAAGTTCTTGACCCTCGCAGTGCTACTGGTTCTGACAGTGTAAGCAACAGGCTTCTAAAAGAGATATGCCATGAAATCGCCGAACCTTTAACATTCATTTTTAACCTCAGCATCGCATCGGGCTGTTTCCCTCATAGCTGGAAGATAGCTACAGTCATCCCAATACATAAAGGCGGACCTAAAAACACTCCAAATAATTTTAGACCAATATCTCTTTTGGGAGCCTTCTCTAAACTTCTTGAGCGTATTGTGAACAAACGTCTCGTCGAGTACCTGGAGCAAAACAAACTTCTGTCTGACCGTCAATTTGGTTTCCGCAAAGGGAAGTCTACTGAGGATGCGGTAACAATGTTAATAGATACTGCGGTGTCTCATCTCGATGGGGGTCGCCACTGTGTCGGAGTCTTTCTTGACTTAGCTAAAGCATTCGACACGGTCTCGACTCCCATGCTTCTGAAAAAGTTGGAATCCTTTGGCATCCGTGGAATCGCGCTAGAGTGGTTTGCTAGTTACCTGTCGGACAGAAGCCAGCTTGTTAAAATAGGCGATAGAAGGAGTGACCTCAAACCTGTATCTTTTGGCGTACCACAGGGAAGTATCTTGGGTCCCTCGCTTTTTGTTGCATATATAAATGACATCATGTCTCTGGACATTTATAACAGTGAAATCCTGTGTTACGCCGATGATACTGCGTTATTGTTTCATGGTAACTCTTGGCAAGATGTGCGGGATGCGATGACTGAGGGTTTACAAAGAGTTGTACGCTGGTTAAATCACAACCTCTTAACTGTCAATGCAACCAAAACACAATTCTTATGTTTTCATAAAACCGCTTCGTCTTGTCCTCCGATCTCAATGGAACACCTTAAAATACATGAACCAAACTGTGTTGTCTCCTCTGTCGCTGGTTCGGTCTGTGCTTGCACTTCTATCAGTAGAGTTGCATCCCTGAAGTACCTAGGTGTTACATTGGATGAAAACCTTAATTTTAAGAAGCACATTTCAGTCACGTCCGGTAGAGTGCGTAAATTTATTTACACCATGAAATTTTTAAGACATTGCGCCGATGAGTCTCTGCTGAAGATGGTGTACATGGCCTTGTGTCAATCTATCCTAGATTATTGTATTTTAGCCTGGGGTGGTTGTGCTAAATCCTCTTTGATACCTCTAGAAAGAGCTCAAAGAGCGGTTCTGAAGGCAGCTTTTTGCAGACCACGGCTGTACCCTACTGCGGACCTTTACAATGAAGCAGAAGTTTTAAGCGTCCGGAAAGATCCACTCATAAGAAAATTCTTCAATTGCCATCCTATCCTGACTTATTAAAGAAAAGAGTATTTAGAATTCCCATACCAACAGTAAAATCCACATTTGCAAAGAGATTTAAATCATTTCTATTTCCTAAAATTTATAATAATATTGCTAACGTATGTGATATCAACATGTCACGAATCCCTGAGGCTAAAAAGCGAATACGAGAGCTCTTGTTATCTTGGTCTTACGATCAAGCTGAGGCAGCTTTGAGGTAATGGGACACTTCGCACCCTTCCCTCTTTACTCACACTACACTCACTCACACTCACACTTTAACACATTCACACTGTTTAAAAATTGTTTAAACAATATTTAAAAATTGTTTAAAAATTGTTTCATAACTCTTTTCGTCTTAAAAATAAAATAAATATATAGTTAAGCAGATAGATTCCTTGGAACTACTGTAATATGTATATAATTTATCTTTCACAAATGTCAATTGCCGCTTTTCTTTGTTTTTGTAATTCACGTGTACGACTTGACTCCCACGATACAGGCTATGCCTAGTGTGGAGGTCACTGTTTATAATTGATTATTTGCTGTAACTTTCTTTTGGTAAATAAATTATTCTTATTCTTATTCTTAAGTAATCGTATGAATAATTTGCTTACAAAGCAAATACTTTCAGGGACTCGTATATTTATCTAGATAAACTCATTTGGTGGCACTTAGGAACATACTATTTAAAAGTTTTCTTCTGTTTCTTTATTTGTATATCCTTGCAGACTAGATTGAGTGTCTGAGAGTTTTAGGTTAAAGTAAGACCCGCTGTGTTCCAAATCTGGGAAAAAAAATGGATCTGTTATGAAATTATCATTTTTCAATGAAGCGTGTCTTTTAGAGTCGTCTCTTGTGGCTATTGAAAAACTTGATCTGGATTTCTGATAGTTTTTCTAATAAATATGAAATATCAAAGCAAAAGTGTTTTACTTTACTTAGCGAAAATATATTTATGTTAAGTACTGTAGTACTGATTGATGCGAAATACTTAAGGCGACTGAGGAAGCGGTCTGACAACCGCCTGACAAATAGCAATTGTATACTTGAATTTTATTCGTACATCTACATATATATAAAAAAAATGTTTACCGTTTACCCACTGATGTCTATATTGATTGGGTTACTTCAGGATAAAATATACCTGCTACCTAATTATCTGACATAATTAATATATTATTTTTCACAATAGTAATTTCAATACGCATTTGTATTGTATGAAAAGTATAAAGGTGTACGAGGTTTTCATTCCAAGTTTCTTTTTACAACAAGTCCGTAGATGTCTGAGTAACACTTGGATTTTAATAATGCAATTGCCAACAAAGAATTAAAGCGAGCAACACATTGCTCTTCAGAATTAGCATGAAGCTACACAATTGTTTTTCATGCTCTACTTATAGTAACGTAGAGACTTAGGAAGAATATGACCAGCTCATTAACATTTTTACGTCAATGGCACAATAGCACTGGCTGAAACAGTTAGCTTAGTTTTACGATTCCAGTATCTGCTCAACTTAATGTTTTTCGTAATGGTAGTCGTTGTGGTATTTATCACCAGCCTTTTAGCACTTAAGGTTTTAGTCTGGTTTCTATTAAGGTCTAGTTTATATTCGAGCATCAGACCGACCCGCTCCATTGTTTTAAGTGAAAGAAGGACCAAGTAACGAGCAAGCAAATGAAAAATCTAACTCACACTTTAGCAATTATAATATAAGTTGGTGCAAGTGTATCATCAATCGTTTTTTTGTTTCAATCCGTCTTGATTTCTCAGACAGCTTTTGAACACTAAGCTAACTAAGAAGGGAAAGCTTTAAACTAAAAATTCTGTCAAAGTACTATATAATTATTGTGATTATTCATTATAACTGTATGCTGCCTACCTTTCCTTGAAGTTGATAGAAGTAGCTTTCAGAGTTGTTCCTCCTACTCCTACCTGCAAGGGTTAAACAAAGCGCTAGTTGCACTACAATTAGGTAGTTGTTGCTAAACGATTCGCTGTGATACCCAATGTTGTCATGGTAACGGATGCTTTGCTACCTTTCCACAAGTTAGTAAACTGTCGAGTATTGAGTACCAGAAACTTAATGCAAGGTGAGGTTTCATAGATTTACTTAATGAATAATAACGTAATGTTTGTCTTTACACTATGCAATATGCATCAATGTTTAACTTTAGCTAAGTTTCTATTTATAAATTTAGTTCTGCTATTGACATAAGGACAACACCGCACCGAAAGTATGGAAATAACAACATACGTGAATTTTGATTAAAATAATGTGACGTGATTAATGTATAGCTAAAAATACTTTCCTTCATACATTTTCCTATAGAACCAATGTCGAATCGACATAATTTTTTCTAACAGATTTTTTTTCACAAAATCTATCAATGAATTTTAGTACCCTCCAAGTATTTATATATTTATGTAAAAAATCAAAATTTCTGTGCGGATAGATAACTTTTTTAATAACTATTCGGAAATATTGCCAATGATGAACTCCGCAACAATTGACCGCACTTAAATGCCAGCATAAGAAATCAAGTTAAAATTTAACTTATTAACTTATTAACTAAAACAAATTAAAAACTTATTAACCGGCGGCAGGAGAAAATATTTCTATAAAAACCATTAAACTTATTCATTTCCTGACGGCTCGAGGAAACAACGGCAGCTTCATGCAATTTACAAGCATTATTTGAGTTCATTTGCTTGTTAGATTTCCAAAGAAAATTGTTTTGTCCGACTCTAACTCAGATTAAAAGAAATAGAATTTAAAACTTTGTATACCGATAGTTATGAGATTGATCTGAAATCTCTATTCTTCATTAAGATGGCGACCGCTCATGCTAAAACCAGCACGGCAATTTGGACATATATCCAAATGGCCGTGGTGGTTTTAGGTAATTTTCGAACTTGAAAGCGGTGCGTTAGGCCAAAGGAAGGTGTAGGTAGTGGTCAACACGACAAATTAACGAAATTATTATTAGAGATTCAGCTAAGCCAAAGTATGAGTATATTACGGTTAACGCCGTAATTGTGCATGTTCAGAAAAAACATCTAAAATGGCAATAAAATGTAACGGAATCCAAGTGCTGACCCAAACTCTCCCACTGTGTTGTTAACTGATTGTGCGATCAGTTACGTATCTTACGAACTTTTGACCTCCTCTATTGAACCTCGGAGTATCCACCATTTAACCTCACTCAAAACAACCCCTGGAGAGGAACCAAGGCTTCGAAATAGTCTCGTTTGTATGAAAAACGTACTCTGACCCGGTATTTTTGCTCCTGAGTATAAATAAATAGAATTGCACGCTGTTAAACAAGCTTTATGGTTTCGTTCATAATTGCAGCCGTTATATCCGAGTTAACCAGCAGGTTATTATTTTATCTCCTCACACAGCTTAGTCCTAAACGATTTCGAAACCAGCCGCGAGACGAAACCGAACACCCCTTAGCTAGACAAATTGTTGCCTTTGAATACAAATAGCTGAACGTGAGTTGGATTCAATTTCATATTAAATCTAGTTGTACCAGACCCGCCAGGTTTCTCATGTGATAAATCTTAGGGCATGCTTCTTTAGAGCCTGTCAACTAGTTTCTTCATTAAATTATATTTGAATAGAAACAATGCCCTTGTAAACGTGGTCCATTGTCTCAGGTTATTAACTTTCTTCATTGAGAAAAACACCTGCGTTATCCATTAACAATGACACAAAAATATACTCCCAAACATAATTCGATCCTTTTACGTTTTGTTTTTCTCTGTTCATTCTTATTCTACTGGCGATTAAGAAAATACGAGACAAGACTTTGAAGTTTGAGTTGTCAACTGAATATGACGTATATCAATGGCGGCAACGGTGTTAAGTTGTTTCAAGTTTTCACTAAGCGGCTTGTTCTGAAGGCCGAGCTAACACAACCTACCCACGCGATGACATTTAAGATTGATCCTAAGTAAGTTATGAAAAAGGATTTACTTTTACCTTTTTAATAATAATATTATAATGTACTAGAGGATTTCCGTGACGTTATACGTAATTATTTTCCGCCACTTTACCCATTTCTTCTCTTTAAGAGTTAATGTACTTACGTATATTTATGTTCTTAGCAAGATTAAATCTGATACAGAGAATACATCAGTGCCAGTCATGCAGATATAAAAGATGTGCGAGACGATTTTCCAAAAACTAAAACTAAGCAGATTACTCTACCGAAATAAAATTCTATAAAATCGCTTTTGCTGGTGGTAGGACCTTGTGCAGGGTCCGTCCAGATCGCCAAATAGCAGTGTTCGCATTGTTGTGTTCCGGTTTGGGGATAAGACAGCCAGTGTAATGACTAGCATAGAGGCATTCCATTTTAGTCCTCAGGGTGGCAATGCATTTGCAGTCTTAAGCTTGCAGTCTTGTGAATGCGAATGTTTAAGGGTTACAGTTCCAACTTACCATCAGGTGGCCTGTGCGCTCGTTTGCCTTCAAAGTGTCATAAAAAATAAAAAATCAAGACAGCTTTCTATAGTAAAGCCATAGACGATTGGCACAAGAACGTCGAGCAGGAGCTGGAGCACGATTCCATTTGACCGTAGATTTTAATTTATTATTATGAAGACATGAACTATTGATATCACGATAAACATTAAAATGTTGGAGGCGTAATTATTTTATCAATTAAAAAACTCAGCGTGAGTTATTAATTATTGATTTTGTTGTCAGTACCAGCATGACGCATACTTACTTGTATTCATATTTCAATAAGTACTTTAATAGTAAAAACGCATGTTAGGATCGACATAATATGGTCGAGAACTTGTTAAGCATCAAGAATTTGACTCCGGTGAACTAATTAAATATTTTGTTGTCTTGCGTATTATTTAAGATTTCACTGGATCCGTAATTACTAATTAATTACTATATTGCCCGCTTTGCCCGCTTTGTGTGGATGTTTCATTATATTACATATGGCTCTTGTAATTGGCTCAGTTTATCCAAATATAACAGCTTGTGTATTTTTTATTTTCCCTTCTTTCATGTATTCATTTTGGTTTCAGTTTTATTACCTTGCGCATAAAAAATAAGTTATGAATAACTCATTCTTCGATATTTCAGCGACTTTTCTGGTTTGGACGCGAAAATACGTATCAGCATTTTGTGCTCCATTGTGTGCTCCATTGTGTGCAAACTTTAGAATGGATTCTCATTGGTATTTTACATTGGAAGGTTACGATTGCGCCAATGTGCGATTGAACATTGAATAGCATCGTTGATTGCGGTTTTATATATGAAAACACGGGAATCGCGTCGGTACGTGCCTCTTGCGTGCTTTAATCTTTATCGAAATCTCTGAAAGTTAGGCGATGAGTTCCACAATGTACCTACCACCAACAAGTACTAAAAAACGCTACACGTTGTTTGCGAGTTTACCGGTCAAGTAAGGCTGTCAAAAACTGGATAAGATGGTGGTAGCGATTCGGACGGACCCCGCAAAAGGTCCTACCACCCGCAAACCCAAAAAATCAAAACTAAATAGTGAGTGGGACTCGCACATGAAGGGGTTGTGCCATTCTTTTTATTATATTTGATTTTATATTGTTTTTATTTGCCATAGCAGCAATACAGACTCTGTGAAAACTCAACTGTCAGGACAGACACGACCCGCACGACCACGACCGTCGGCACCTTTTCGATACGGATCCCTAAAAAGGAAAACTTTACGAAAAAAGAATCGTAATTCGGCACCACAACAATAATAACTTTTTTAATACACGTGGGAGTATGACCGATGATCATTAGCGAGATGAAATGAGGAGATGAGACGGACCGAATTTTTTTGTTTTGGAATTCAAGACGAAAACAAATTTTGATACCCATTGCAATTAATGAATTGTGTTTTTAGAAATTAACTAAGTCATTTTAAAATAGTGCTTTTGTAATGGAGAGCTAGATTTACAAGGCGTAAAATTTTGAAGTAGGAACTTCTTACATTTTGTAAATCTATTATTTTATTTTAATTTTGTATAACATCTTGTCCGTCAATCACTTTACCGAAAATGGCTATAAACCGCTATTAAAAAAACATATTATATTTATTATAACAGTCTAGTCAGTAAGTAGTAGTTAACTGAACGAATGCCTAAAAATCGTAACTAATTGTTAAATCTGAACCAAATGTGTAATATCCACGCACATCCCTTTCACCCCCCATCGAAAATGGGGGTGTAATTTTTTACATAAAAAGCAATGTACTAATTTTCATTTTGCATAACGCAAATCACATAGTTCTGATTTGTATAATAATCAAAGTGTATAAAAATAAAATTAATACCTAGAAACAAAATGAATTCTTAATGCCTTGAGTCAAAATTATGAATGTGCATAACAAGTAGTTGCGTACTTAATGCATAGTATATAAAATGACATTAATCCATATGAATGTTGTACACATTAGGTTGTTATACTCAATGAGAGTTATATTAAGTGACCGTTATGCTACGAAAATTATACATTTAGTTTTTATGCTGAACGTTTGTTATACATTTAAACCATTATTACAGTCAAGTACTGGTCAAAAACTCGATCCATGACTAGAAACGGACGGATATAGCGAAAGTACAAGTTTTTTTTTTACTTCATACTCAAACACAACATGAAACAACAACACAACTACAACATGCTCATCTGGCGAGGGAACAGCGGGAAACAAATTATACTCAGAAGCGTGTAAAAATAGTTACAGTCATATTACTTCTTTACCCTTAGATGTTGTTAATATAATGGGAAATCGGATACCTAATTGTGTCGAGTACGTTATTAACATTAGGCGTAATTGAAGTAGTAATTGCTGAAAGAGAAAATTAATTATAAGCGCAGGTTTGCTCTGTCTCGTTAGTACCTATCGTACAAAATCAAATCTCTCATATTATTACAATATAAGCTCGAAAGTAAGTTTGAACGGCTCTGCTTTTTTATCTTATTTTACTTCAAGCTATCTTCACACCAAATTTCATAGGCGATTTTGACATCTTGCCACGTACAACTGTTAATTTGCATAATTTTACATTTTAAGTCCTAGTATCGATAAGGATGTAAATAAAAAATAAATAAATAAATATCAGGGGAATATGTCACATAAATTGACGTAATATACATAGTTTTGTTTTTGTTTTTTAAGAAATCGTAGTTTAGTAATTTAGAAATTCAGTATTTTTCATGCTATTTTTCATCGTAGGTAAGTTGTTTAAATAAACTAAAATATATGCCCTTGGTCTAAATAGTAAACGTCCTATCACATCACTCGCCATCCTGTTCTGTTTATTTACTAAATATAAATGAAATAAATAAATGATTATCAGGGGACTACCTCACACAGATTGACCTAGTCCCAAACTAAGCTCGCCTTCTACCTACTATTCTGTCTGTTATCCGGTTTGTATCATATAAAGTAAGCAATATTATATGTATTTCAACACAACAAAAGAAAGTTTTTCGGACAGTTTATGTGTATAAAATATGCAGACCCTACCTGGGGCGAAGACTGGCCGGGCCGCTAGTAAACAAGCGGCCCAACCAGCCTTTGCCTAAGGATTAAGGAATAAACCTTAGTGATCAACGTGATCATACTGACCCACAGATCCAATTTAGGCCAGGCACTGGTCTCGGGGCTCTCGGTCTTTTAATTTTATATGTGCGAAGTAACGGTATTTGTATTTTTATTTATTTACTTCTAAATACAAAAGACCATGGAAAGCAGGATGTTTCTTGTTTCGTTTCTGAATGAAGCGATTTTAATAATTATGCGTAGAGGCACACCAACTCCTCTACTTCAGAATAAAAAGTATGGAATATAATTTTCTTTTCTAAACATTTTAGCATATGTGAGTACTCTAAAAATTTACGGTAAGCGGTTTAAAAATGTCGTTATTCTTTAGTTATCTATCGCGTCGACCGAATATAGAAAAAGAGCAAACGAAGTCGGAACTGTTGGACTGTAATGAACAAACTTTCGTCAACTCGCTCGCTTTTAAAAGCTTAGAAACTAAAAATAAATTCCGGCAGCCCTACAGAGATCATCTCATTTTGATCCTATTCTACGACGTAGATTTTTGTAACTTATTGACCTTTAACAGCTCTTTAAAGAGCACATTCCGCACATGAGCAAACCAAACGAAAATATTTTCTTAAGCGCTACCAAAATGTTTATTTTTCATGCCGCGGGTGAACCACATGACTGCGTGCGAGTATCAACATCTTACGCACAATAGTGCCACCAGCTGCCGGCCTTGGCTCTATTTCGAGAATTATCAACTCTACCGAAATGTTTACCTCGTTCGCTTTTGAATCTAAGAGGTTGATTTGAATCATTTATAGTTCGTTAATTGTCTTGTCTTCATTTTCTTATGAAGATTAGGTACGTCAGTTAATATATTAACATGTCATTTCGATTTCCTGACGTAGGTATTGTTTTGTTTCAGGTGTGATGAGGTGCCGACTCGCGGGGAAAGACAGCGAAAGGGTAATATGCCTTCACCGTCGATGCCTCAATGAGAAGGCCGAGCATCAGGTGTGAAGCATGGCCAACGCGACAGACGCGTTCTGTGTGCCGGGCGCCACGAACTTCAACAAGGCATACAGCCGCCTGCACGGCTACATCGCCCTGGTGATCTGCGTCGTGGGCTCGGCCACCAACTCCATCAACATTGCCGTGCTCAGCCGCCGCGAGATGGCCAGCTCCACCAATTCCATCCTCACCGGCCTCGCCGTCGCTGACCTGCTCGTCATGCTCGAATACATACCTTATGCGATACACATGAACATCAAAATTGGCCCTCAAATCAATCAGAACTCCTACACTTGGGCAGTCTTCGTCTACTTCCACTCTATATTCAGTCAAACCTTCCACACGATATCCATTTGGCTGACGGTCACGCTGGCAGTGTGGCGTTACGTGGCCATTGGCTATCCCCAAAAAAATAGGACATGGTGTAGTAAGAAAAATACAACCGCGGCAATAGTGAGTGCGTATGTGATTTGTCCGTTCTTGTGTCTTCCTTTTTATTTTGCGATGAATATAGTGTCGAGTGAAGTGACGCACCAAAACAATTCCGAGTTTGCCGAAGCGTTGTCTCTGCCGGGCAATCGGACTGTTTACGTCGTCGAGATGTCTAAGAACGTAGAGTTAGTGACCGCTATTATGTGGATTTACAGTGTTATATTAAAACTCGTTCCAAGTATCGCGCTGTCAATACTTAGTTCGTGTCTTATTTCAAAGTTGTCTGTGACGGAAAGAAGAAGACAAATACTTCTAAAACGATCGACAGTGGGACCAAATGAGGTAATTATAGTTATTAATTCATAACACAAAAATACAACTGCGTTAAAATTGTAGTGGGTAGCAGTTTTAAACCATGAAATGCAACCTAACAAACATCCATAAAATGTGTAAAATGTGCGGTTTTATTTACTTCAATCTTAACGTAAATAGTAGATTATAGGGATCGTATCATGACATATAAAGGTCAAAATATTTAATGGTTCATATCATAATAAATAATACATAATACTCAATCAGGATATTTTAAATGCCATTACAGAACCCATTTAAATTTTGTCTTTTGATAAGTATATTTTGAACTTAATGTGTATTATGTTACGTACCCGAACTGTTTAAAATAAATGACTTGCAGTGAACAAGATGCATAGATACATTAAACAGTCGGCCCTGTCAAAACAATAAATATTCAATCTCGAATTTTGGAATGTTTATTAGTTGAAGTTTTGACTGAACATATTTTATAAACAAAAAATTGTGTAATGGTTTCAAGACACACTGAGATCGTTATTATATTAAACATGCTTACAAATTAACCTGCTATTGAATTTCAAAAAGTTGTCCCTAGAAATTGGTTTAGCGCCATGTCGACAGAAAGTATTTTAAAGCAATTTCGGTTGCGAACTACTCGTAGTTTATTAAATTACTTTTTGACACAAATTGCCGCGTTTTAGAGAACCAGCAGAAAGTATTGCGGCACCGGAACTCTATCCATTTTATTATTGTAAGTCAATTTATCTTCAGAAATTCTTTGCTGCGTTGACATTATTTTTATAACATATCTTGTCAAAATATATCTTGGTGTTACGAATTATGACGCATTTTTTAGAATCAATACCTTATTGCTGTTAGTGTTAATGTTCCAAAGGTAAGAACTGTGAATCTTGATCAAAGCGAACTACCGAAATAATTCAAACAACGTACATACCTATACATACTCATTCTCTCCCAGCAACAACAACGCGGTTATGTGAAAAGTGAGAAATTAATCTTAACTTTATATTTTTATACGGGATCTATAACTATTTAGAGAAATAAATCTTAATTCCGTTGTCAAAATGTAAGCTATTTTTGACCACCCCACAAATTCGTCTGAAGGTAATCAAGATAATTACATACATATATAAATACATTAATTCACGCCTGTTTCTCAGAGCGGTAAGCAGAGACAACAACTTCTTCTTCTTCTTCTTGTTTATAAGATAATTAACAAATATATATCTAATATTTTTACTTTATGCATTGTTCAGTAAATTACAAACGGCTCAGATTATTTGCTCTGAAATGAAACACCACTTGATAATGGCGAAATTATGGGCCGCAAAGGCTAATTGAAATTCTGATCTCTTTTGTCAATGGTCCTTTCATTGCTACATCAAAGGAAGGAATTGAAGTGTAGGTCTCGTTTCAAATAACCTGTCAAGGCACAGGCTCTACGTAAAGAACAATCGAAACCGAAACCGTACCGTTTATCCATTTTTGGCTATTTGTCAAACAAAAATAAAGAATAAATACTATTAAAAAGCTATTTTGAACATTTCGTTCACTTACAAAACCGCCGTTATTATTTCCATATTTTCCAACTTTTGCCAAACGGCGGAGAGAACGGGTTAATTTAAAAATGTATATGCAATTTGTGATTCAAAAGTAATTTGCCACCAGTCTCCTTTATTCGCCCCAATGGCACAATGACTTTTATAAATTAGAAGAAGGATGTTTTCAAATACAACCCTCGGCCTTACTTAATTAATAACTTTACCGCCAACCCAATGAACTTAATTCATTAAGAGTTTACTTACCCGTAATTGTATCCAATTTGATGCCTTTAAATAAAAGTTCCTAATCTGATTATTTATAGGTAAGAGTTAGTCCAGGCTTAGTGTTTACGGCTGCTCGTCGTCGAGATGTCGCATTAGATTCACTTTTTATCAATCTCTCTCTAAGCCCAGTCCATTACAGCCACTGTTTTATAAATTAGGTTGCGTAGAGAGAAGACATTCAAGAGAAAGTGTTTTATAATGGTTTTCATTATTATTGCAGTACATGCGAATATTTAGTTTTATTCAGAAAGTACCTTCTTAGGTAACTAGATAATATATAAAATATTTATATTAAAAAAAACGATGTTTTGCGTTTAAAATAAATCTAAGGCATATTTAAGGCGTACTAAATGTTGTTAATTTTTTGGCGTAATTTTAACTTATGGTCGTATCATAATTTGATTACTATTATATTATAAGTATTTATTTGACTTTAATAAGAAGAGTAAATATATGAGTAGTTACGTGTAAATTACAAACATTTCTTAAATATTTATATAACCAAGCGCATTTTTTTGTTTATCTTACAACTTTAGTTCAATTGAACTTATTATGTAATTCAACGGGTGCACTACATAATTCCGGATTGATCAAAATTACGAATTTTCATAATTCTGAATGCAATGTTCAGATAGAATACTTTAACATTACCTACGTATAGCAATTAAGTTATGAATTTAATCTAAAATAGCTCCAGCATCATAACACAGCTTTCGGGAAAATGAAAATTCGGACAACTGGGAATTTTCATGCACATATGCGAACAACTGGGAAAGGCCGTTTTTTAAATATACTTAGTAAGCAAAATAGGCGTATAACTAAATCGTCGAGTTCCAGAAAACTACCCAGCCCGCTACAGCCTATAACCACAACCTATGCAGAAATACTACCAACACTTAATTAATATCTCAGAGATTTTCCAAGTATAAATATTTAAACACATTTACGGGAATTTCTTCGTCATTGGTTTGAGAACTTGGTTTGAAATAAAGGAGGTTTATTTAAACGAGCGGGTAATAAATAGAGCTGTGGAAGCACCAAATAAATATACACTTTGCATAAGTACAGTAGTTATTTTCCTTTAAATGGCATAATAATGGAACCCACGCAGGCTAAGCTCGTAAGCAAGACGCAATTTTGTAAACCTAGCACTTAAGTCATTATTTTAGGGCTTCCGAACCAATTCTGAAAATGCTAAAATTTGTGTGTGTGTGCAACGCGCGGTGCAACGGCTGAACGAATTTGGATGACATTTGGAATGGAGATAACTTATACACTGGATTAGCATATTATATTTTGTCTCGGAAAATAACGAGGTCTTCTTTATATTCGTCATAGTAAACGTAAAAGCAAATAATTATGATGAAATGTGTAGTTCTTACAAATGTATTGAAACATCGTTATTAAACAAGTTTTATCTATATTTTCTGTTAACTTTCACAAAAATAATTATTCGTGAACTATTGGGTTCCATCATCTAATAAAATATATGCTAGTTAAGTATCGTATAATATCGTATAAACTCTTTTTTTAATTAGATGCTCTCTGACTTCCTTTGGCGTGCGGAATGGCGATTAAGACGTTGAAACCGTTGCAAGCTTGAATATTACGTCTTTAGTATGTCAATATCCATTTCCCTTGAACACTACTCGAGTCGCAATTATTAATTTCCTATTTCAGAATTTCAGTTTTAACTACACTTATTCAGTGACAAATATTCTTACAAGCGACGCATAAAGCTTCTCTCCACTTACTAATGATTTGGAACATGGAACACACCTTAAACCGACGACAGTTACCATATAAGTAAATCCTTAAATTAATTCTGCTTCTGGATTTAATTAATAAATGATTAAATATTAAAATAGAAAAAAGTTTTAAAAAAAAGTTTTGTTATTATCATCCCACGTAATTTATTAAATTTAATGATGAAGATCTTCTGATTCCTTAACGGAATTTAGTTATCTAATCTATCTACCTGAACTCAATAGCAATCTAACAATTGATTCTAATAATTGTTTAAGTGGACGCGGGCGACTATTGAATTTCTAAGTATGTTTTCCTGGTCTTCAATGGTAAAATTACTTGTTTATATTATATTATATAAGTAGGCACAGAAATTGATCATCATATAATAATTACAGTCACGGAGTTCTTTTTTTGATAAATTATTGCGTCGGTGATACTGCAATACAGCGTATCGAACAAATTAAATAAGGTGCAAAATACACCTTAGCAAGTAAAACAGTAAGGTATATTTTGCAACTTATTAAATTTGTCAGTTACTCGGTATTATATTATATTGCAGCATCACCGACGATTGGCAATCTCAGTGGTTTCCGTGAATTGAGTAATGGATAACGTCTCACGCGAACAAAACAATGCCTTAGTTCGAACTGCCAAATTAAATCCGAAGGATTCTTTTGTGCAAATAAATAAGTTATAAGTAACATAACGGGCCTCATAAGGAAGCTCAAAGTCACTCAGAGGGCTATGGAGAGGGCTATGCTCGGGGTTACTCTGCGTGATAGAATCAGAAATGATGATATCCGCACTAGAACTAAGGATACCGACATAGCCCGAAGAATAGCTAAACTATGGTGGCAGTGGGCGGGGCCCATTGCTCGCAGGACTGATGGCCGATGGGGTCAGATGGTTCTGGAGTGGCGTCCGCGGACCGGAAAACGAGCTGTAGGTAGGCCTCCAACAAGATGGAGTGACGACCTCGTCAGGATCGCGGGACCGCGGTGGATGCGAAAAGCACAAGACCGGTCTGAGTGGAAAGCCTTGGGGGAGGACTATTTCCAGCAGTGGACGTCTTTCGACATGATGATAACGTTTAATCTTGGACGTCAATATGAATTCTCGGAACAATTACAAGTTTTCTGAAATGTTATGGATGCTCACCGAAAGAGTTGAAGCGTACAAACTCCAGAATAATAGCTGATAAGGTATTGTTAAAGAAAGTTTTGAAAATGACACATTTTGCTTGGAATTTCGGTATAAGATTGAACGAAGCAGTTCGATATAAGACTTCAAGACCTATCTATTTGGCCCCCATATACATTTATGGTATGGTAGTAAATGTCTGAGATTTGATTGATCACCCCGTATATGCTGATTGAGAGCCAACATGCAAAAGCTTTCAATTTGTTCGTGGAGCTGACCGTTCCCGCATTGTAATTGTGTACACAAACTCTGATATTATGTAGAACAGTGTGGATTATTTTATTAATCTGTTTAATTTAAACTTGCAACGTGTAACCTTTTTTTTTAGTAACCTCAATCATTATGTTAACCCGTGGTCATGCTCATAGGCAACTTGAGAGTGACGCATTTCTTTATAATACCTGTTATTAATTTTCTATAATAAAAAAATAAAAAAACTTGGCTCTTAGATTATTGGATTATGTTAATTAATCAATCACCTATAGAATGTTATGGTACCTTACTAGCTGTTGCCCGTGACTTTGTCCGTGTAGAAGTCGTTTATTGTTATTTCTTAGGGAACTGTCCAATTTTTTTGTATAAAAAGGTCCGTCCTCAAGGTTCAAGCTATGTCTATAGCGGGGTTCCCCTCTATTTGGCATAACATTTATGGTACGAAACTGTTTTAGCAAAGCAGACTTGGCATAATCGGTTTTCACCGAATGGTTATGTGGCAGGTGTGGCTTATTAGGTTCGCATACTATTATTATTTCCGATTATTTTTACGCATATTTTTATCCGGCATATTATCCATTGTCAACGATACGCAACGATGGCAACGACTTTGAATCGATTTTGCTTCGAAAACGGAAAATTCTCTTCTCTTGGTATGTCCCAGTTGCTAGAAAAAATGTGACACGGTTGGTTTTCATACAGATTGAGGTGTTTAATGTGACCAAATATTATTCGGACTAATGTAGTTCAACGTAATCTAACTATGCGAATATAGATTCTGCGATAACAGTTTATACGCGAAGCAATAAAAATGCAAACAAGTACCAAGAATATGTTCCGAGCTCCACCGGCCGTTGAAAATTTACCAAGCAACACATCGATCAAAATGTAAGAAATTATTTTTATTAGTAAATAAGTAATTATTACTATCTTAAGCAAAACCATTTTAGTAAGCACTTTAACGGGCAACAAGGGACAAACTCCGTTAATCACTGAAGAACTTGAGATTGTTAAATAAATTCTAATCAATGTCAGTTATAATTTTGCTGTTACTCTTTTGAAAAATTTGTTGATTTTATTTTGTATAAATAAAATTGTTTCGGAGCTTTGATTCATATTCTAGAAAACAATTTTGATAGCAAAGTCAGATGTATTTATTTGTCCAAATGAGTTTAAATTACTAGAACAGAATTAAGTATGTTATATCCTATTCTGAAAGTGTATTTGATTCAACTCATTGTACTCACTATCACTTTTTTTTTATCTTTTATGTAACCTATTTTATAAAGGAATAGTTCAATTGCATTCAAAATCGAAAAAACGTACGTATATGGAGGTACACTTAGCAGCGTTGAAATGGTAATTATCCATAGGATAATTATACACTGCTCGTAATTTCTCAGCCTCTCCAAATTAATTGATTTCAAAACAATAGGTCATTAACAGTTGCCTGAATACCAGCATACTAGGAACTTTTTGTACAGATCGGATGAAAGAAAAAAGATTTTCCAAACAGTCATTTTTGTCGTTTCTTTTTCTACTTTGATTCAGTTTATAGCTGTTTGCACTTATAAAATAGTTGCGACATATTAATCATATAATTATGAACAACACAATAAAAAAAACTGTGTCACACAATTACAGCTTCCAAAATGATGAAAGGTAAAATTACTCAGGCAAAATAGGATAAGAGGTAAAAATATAACCTGTAACAAAAACTTTTCTGGCCAATACGCTCCAGAAAGATTAATGTTCTAGAAGAAAAAAGTTCTCTTTCCCCAGAGATTTTCGTGGACCTCGTTATTTATGTGGACATCACGACACTTGTAATTTTGTTTTATTCATTTATTCCTATATTTAAGTATTTTGTTACCTACAAAAGAATCGATACACCTGCTCATTTTTGCTTTGTACGCTGTAACTATGAATAAGATATACAAAAAAAAGCGGCCAAGTGCGAGTCGGACTCGCGCACGTAGGTTTCCGTACCACTATACATCTAAATAAATGTTTTTCTTTAATCTTTATTATATTGGAGTTGATTGAATGAAAGGTAAAATGCGGTTTACGATTTATAACGTATTAAAAAAAAACTAATTATTAGATCTCGTTCAAACCAATTTTCGGTGGAAGTTTGCATAGTAATGTACATCATATATTATTTTTACATTTATCATTCCCTTATTTTAGAAGTTACGGGGGGGGGACACACATTTTTCCACTTTGGAAGCGTCTCTCGCGCAAACTATTCAGTTTAGAAAAAAAATATATTAGAAACCTCAATATCATTTTTGAAGACCTATTCATAGATACCCCACACGTATGGGTTTGATGAAAAAAAAATTGAGTTTCAGTTCTAAGTATGGGGAACCCCAAAAATGTATTGTTTTTTTTCTATTTTTGTATGAAAATATTAATTCGGTTCACCGAATACATCTACTTACAAAGTTTCCATAGTATAGCTTTTATAGTTACGGAATAAAGTGGCTGTGACATACGGACGGACAGACGGACGGACAGACATGACGAATCTATAAGGGTTCCGTTTTTGCCATTTGGCTACGGAACCCTAAAAATCACTGATGAGAACAAACAGAATCTTGAATTTAGATATTTCGGACTTCGAAGTGGGCATTTTTGGTTAGGTTGTATTTGTATCGGACGAGGTTAAATAATTATTTCGTGGTAGAAAAATGAAAAATCAACAGCACATAATAAACAAAACAAACTTTATAAAATTATACGTCTTACTGGAATCGAATAAGTTACGAGGATACAAGAGAAAAAATAACAAATTATTGCGAAAGAACCCGCAACAGAAACTTTGCACGTTAATTGTTAACATCTCTAACATATAGAACTACGCAATCGACCTTTTGGTTTTGAACTATATTACAAAACCTTATGTGGTTTCTTTAGTATAAATTCGATTCCCTGCTCGGATTTGATCATGACGCGGTTTTCTACATTTTCTCTGCCTGTTATATTATGCTTACCTCGTATTTTATTCCAGACAATGGCGTAGATACTGTTCGAAATTATTATTTCAAAGTAAAGCATACATTTCTAGCACGACCTCTGTGAATTTGAAATAAAACAGCGGATTTAAGGTCAGAGCACTGTCTTTCTGTCCTTTGAATACCGCACAGCTGTTCGTCTTACAAATTAATTTTATTTATATCCACCTGAGTAAACAAAGCGATACTCGTAAGAGGTAAACATTTTAAGTGATCCGAAAACAAACGGAAATAATGATTATACTTATTTTGAAAAAAAACTGAAATTGAATTGAAATTAGGCGAACTAAGTACTCAAACCACTTAAAATGCCTTGCATTAGAAAATTGGTCATGTTTGACCAATTTTTACGGTTATTTCTAAGGCCATAATCCTAATATCTAAGACTATAAAAGAGAGCAAGCTTTATAAAACCCGACTGCAATTTTTGATATCGTCAACATTGTGTTATTTTTTAACGTCATTAAAACCACATCACCCTCCTTACTCGTAGCTACAGTAACTGGCAACTGTCGGCGATGGGTTGCTAATATAACTGGATTCAATTACGCGTGTTACGCAAGGAGCGATTGGCTCTCGCCACCGTCGGGCGGTTTACTAATTCACGAACAGGCTCCAGCTACACTAATCGAATTTAAAATCTAACGGCCCTTTAGGGGACCCCTCTGGGCGTCATTAGAAACACAAGAAGCCTCCGTGTCACTAATTAAATGCTATTATTATAAAAGAAATGACGAGAATACGAAAAACGTCGACTTTCCTTAATTCAGCCTTGCATTACGCTTTCACTAAAAATTGTTCGTTAAAGAATCAGAATTTCGGTCCACATGTGGCTTAAAAAAGTGAATAAATAACTAATCTGATTCGTTTTATATTGATAAAATAGTTTTTTTGACTTAATCTTACAAATAAAGCCTTACGAAATTATGTTTATTACTCAAATAACCAAAGTACATCGGTTAAAAATATGTATGGTTTCAGTGCTGCTTCAGTAATCTAATAACATTCTAACTATACTAAATTCTTGAGCCTGATAAGATTACGCTGTAACAGGGAAGCGCTAAGTCGGATAGAAATTTCTTGATTGACGTCGATTATGAAGGAGGACGAAACCCGGGAGTTCATTTTCCGCTTGACTTATTCTTGGATACTTTAATTTCGGCATGTCTAATGTTCTGGTAGTTTAATTAAGAATTTTGCTTGATATTAGAAATAGTAAATAGTGCAATAGCTATCATGCTGGATTTAGAAGTTAATTTATTATAGCAGTACACATTCTGCATATCCTGCTCGTTCAAATCCAAATATTTTATAATTATATTACTCGGACAGGACATACAGCTCGTAAGGTACAAAGCTTAGTGGTTTATCAACAATTCGGTTTGACATCCCAGCAGCGGGCACACCTCAATGCTACTACGGATCAACGTCGCTTTGGCAAGCTTTCATGACGTCAGCCTGATGGCATCAAGCAGATGCCGCGTCATATCACGAATAAACAGGATCAAAAACTATTTGTCAAAGCAAATATGATGAAGACTTTGTTTCGATATTTTTGAAACAACTACGATAAAACGTTGGGATTGTTTTACTTTCTTATGAAGCGAGTTTTACATTGTAGTGTTTTAGTGTTGGGATAAGACCGATGAAATTTTCGTAAAGGCATTCAACCCTAAACCTCACGTTTGCAATCTTGGGGCGCTACGAGGATACCTCACTGGGCTGGGATTTAATTCGAAGGCGGTCTAGAATCTCCGCTGTAATTTTAAACTAATTCGACTGAGTTTTATTTTGTTTCATTGGTTTTGATGAGCAGTTTAGCTTAGTTAAGTAGACTATGCCGAAAAAATGATTCTGATGTGACAAATGACTCTATGTTATTGACTCAAAAAATCAGACAAAAAAAAAGGAACTGAAGGAAAAAAATAAAGAGACATAGATAAAAGAAAATAAAAAACGTGACAGGAACAGCGGTACCAAAATAGACACTAGTTCAGCTAGTGCTAGGGGGTGTTGAGGTGTCAGACATGTACAGCGCTCATTTTCTGCCAGTACCTACCGTCTCGGGGTTAAACAAGCTCCTATGCCGATTTGTATCAAACAAACCCACTAAATAACAAACAAAATACTTAAGTTAAAATTAGGCTTTTGATTAAGATATCAATACAGATTAGTTCCACGTATTAATGTTAATTAGGCCCATCAACATATTTAACAATATGCTATTACTATTTAGTTGTAAACGTAGGATTTCGCTCTTAAGTTCAGTTTATTTCTTACTTGGTCTTACTGCATCTCTATTCTATATTGTATTAGCACATCTTGCTTCTATAAAGTAAACATTATAATATTATGTTATCGCTATATCCCCAGGCTTGGGGCTTAACTTTGTTTTTTTATTATAATCCATGTATTCTATATTACTTACTTTTTTTGTTATGCTCCGATGTTTTTATATAGCGGAATTAAAACATGATTTTCGTAAAAAAAATACATCGTTGCAGTCGCAGAGGATAAACAGTATGTGTAGTGTACGAGTCCATTAATTGCCCTTTCTGTCGAGGCAGATATTATAGTGCTTTACTTAAACTACTGCGAGGAAATAAAACAAAAAAATAAAATTTACTAAATATTACCGTGTCACGTTTTTGTTTTTTATAAGTACCATATTAATTATCATAATTACCAAAAAAATAAAAGCCCCATATTGCAGAAGGTTTTTAAGCAATTTAGAATGTTAGTTGATATAAGCTAGTAGGTACCTAACACATTGTCACGTCACAATTTTGCATTTTGTTACTTGTTCCATGGGATGAAATTGTCGTAAACTTTTACATATACTCCAGAGATTTATGTTTTGTGAATAATTGTTAGAGTGAGGATGTTTGTATCACTACTGTAGGGTGCAGGTCTTGGTTTTAGGAAAACACCATACAGACATTTAAATAAAAACTGTAATTTCCAACGTTCCTAGTCTGGGGTGTTATTCTCTTAAAAACGGCGGTCGTTCAGACGGACGAGCGACATCGAAGCGGCGAGTTTAAGTAGTCCCGTCCGAGCGAACAAAACACATTCTCAATTAGGCAGCCTTATACGTTCGATAAGCCATGCTGCCAAACCGAAAATCGCCGCTTGGACATTTAATGGTTCGTCCGTCCGACCGTCGGTGTTGAGAGAATCACACTCCTGTTCTGGTCGGTCTGGTACAAAGTGTGTGCTTTTATGATGGCGGTTGACATACGACTAACTCATACGTTAAAAGCTTACCCACATTCTTCACGTACGTATGTGCGTGTACGGTATCGTACAACTACATCAATAGACGTTATCGTTATTGCAACACACTTTCCATTTTAAGGTCTAAAATTAAGGAATACGTAATTTTCCGCTGATTTAATCATATAAGAAGAAATAAAGTATCCCAAAAGTATTCCCTGCCATGGATTAGATGACATTTTTACATGAAAATAACAACTGCATGTAAAATTTTGTTTTCAACAAATCTCTCTTGTTATTTTATCTGGAGTGGTTCGAGAATTGGCACCAAGTGGGAATGACATCTTAAAAGTGTAGTGTCATTTTTCAGTCCGTGTATCTTTTAGTAAAAATACACTTGAGTAATATTTAATGAGGCCAAATTATATTAAGTTCTGATTGGTTGATTTTGTTATTATGATGAAATAAATAACATAAAATAAATTCATTGCTTCTCAAGGTTGGCCAGCAATATTGTAAACCAATCAGCGAACATACCGACGGAAACATTCTTGACCAGTCCATAAAGGTGATGTCTTGTGATCCGAAACCAGACCATATTTGGCAATATATTCGAGCAGTGTTGAAAAATAGTTATTTATGTACCGTTGCATACAGTGATTTTTCTACAATTTTTTTATTTAATTATAATGACAAAAATAAACAATCCTTAACTTTACTTATATACTTTCCTCGATTTTTCTGCTAATAAATTACGTGTCTAGACTGATATCCGGAATGACCGTAACTATGGTAATAACAATGCTATAATTATTATTATTCAACTGTTATTACCATGGCAACGCTCATTATACAATTGTTTTCACGCTAGGCTATAGGTATTCTGATACCATTGATTGACGATGTCAGTTTAGCGGTTTATAGTTCGCGAGTAGAAAATATACACTCCAAATCCGTTTATGAAATAAAAATTAAATAACTTTGTTACATTATAGTTTCACTCGATTAATAGTTAGTTGCAGCGATTCAGTTGTGAAAATGTAGGATCTACGCGTATGTTTCAATAAAAAATTGCAGGCATCGATGGAGGAAAAATTTCTTGCTCTACAATAATTTAGTTAACACGTGGGCTTGGGACCGACCTCGCTCGGTTATCGTTTGCATAATGCGAGTAAAAATTCAAGGATCATTTTGCTAAAACGCTTTTTCATTGGCCGATAATGTCGGTGATATGTGGGGCACCGCAAATTTATTCGCTCCACTTTTGGACTACTTGTTATGTTGTCACTAATACTCCCAGACATTTGCTGAATTGATTAAAGGACAAAAACCAATAAAACAATCTTCCATTCAATTCAGTTTTTTGTTAGAATTAAATATAATATGCGTTGAAAACGCCCCTAACAAGTTGATAATGAACGACATCACAAATTGGTAAACAGTACTAACGGTACACGGTACGATGTTGTTATTTTGATTCACCACTTTTCGACTCTATTTATATAATTTTAAGGTCCAAAAGTGCTTTCTTGGTAGACTATACATAGTTGCGATACAAAATATTTTTAATTTAAAGGTAAATGTTCTGATGATATCACTTAATTTTCAAATGGTTAAAAAAAAAAACTTTGAGGTCTCATAACCTTAAATAATTATGATATTTTGCGTTAGTTTTAGCTTTGTTATTAGGTATAATTTCCAGTTTTTCAATCCATATTACTATATTAAGTAGGTATATAGCTTACCACGGCTATTTACTTAATTTGTTCGGTGAAGTAGGTACGAGTACCTCCCTAATCAGTTACTGCCTGATTATCAGGGGCAACTGCGTGGACGTCCATAGTGCAATTTAGGTACAAAAGAAATGTATAAGAGCTGTATGTAACACTCACTACTTGGAACCACACCACTATTTTAACCAAATATGCACCTTTGTGAGAGAAAACCCTGACCTTTTAGAAATGCATAGCACCTAAGTACTATCCGAGATCAACTAGAAATAGAAACAAATTATTCATGCCTCGCTATAGAGTCAAGCTTCACTTAAGCAACTCATACTGTATGGCTATTTTACAACCATTTACACAATTTCATTGTGGAATTCCCTGCACGGAGTCAATTTAAGAGAATACTTAAAGAATGGCTACTTGATAAAAACTGATTTACTTCGTTAATGGCTGTTTTGCCAAGAATCCAAATATCTAATTGCCAAGTGTTTGATTTAAGATATTATTTTATTTTGTAACAATGTTATTCACATTTTTTCTTTTTATTATTATTTGAAAATGTTTGTTTGTACACCTGCGGGTAGTTTTGTAGTGACATATTTATACCATGTCGCTATCGCCAATTCTTTGAGTTACCTGTAAACATAAATAAAGAGATTTGATTTGATTTGATTTAGTAAAGTACAATATGAGTCAAAATCCCTATTGCCTTTTTAGCAGGCGGAGAAGCAATGTCTGGCAGAGGAGTCGAGCGCGCGGCGCTCCAGCCGCACGGACCGCACCACGCGCATGCTGCTGGCCGTGCTCGGCCTGTTCCTGTCCACGGAGGTGCCACAGGGCCTCCTCGGCCTCGTCAGCGCCCTCGCCCCCGACTTCTTCATACACTGCTACAGCATGTTCGGTACGTACCGAATTAACCGTTCTACCCAACCATAAAACATTTAACAGCAGACCAACGATGCGGTCTTTAATATTTGACGCTATGAAAAGTAAGTGTTAATAAACTTTCTACTTCATAACGTATTCGTATTTTACGAGAGATGTTACCGAAGATAATAGATAGAGGTTAACTAGCAAATTTAACGATGTACGAAATTATTTGCAGCTATTTGGGTGACATTTATTTTATTATGTTTATGGCATTATGATGATGATGATGTGGGATCTGAGACACATTAACATTTGCATTCTCGTGATTGCCTTCACATGGCAATACAAAGATTGCCAATGCTAACGCACCTTGAGGGCTAAGATGGAATGCTTTTATGCTAGTCATTTCAGGGGTTGCCTTATCCCCACACTGGAACACAAAAATACGAACACTGCGGCTTGGTGGTAAGTCAAAGAATAAAATAGTCCGGACGGAACTTGGACAAGAGCCTACTACCATAAATTTAACGAAATATAAAAATAGTATGTGGAACTCCTGCCCATAAAACTACGTAATTTTATCGCGCGTGATTCATACCTATCTAAGCTTTACTATTCTTTTAACGGCGTACATAAAGAAAAGCTCTCTGTAATAATAAGGAGCTCTCACTAAGCGTTCTTTTATATGTACTTAAAGAGAAGCAGAGTGACGGCGGGTGACATCTTGTTAATGAGATGAACGTTTTAGTTTTGACATATTATTTATTACATGCGACAAAACAGAGTAGGTAGGTACCTAAAGGCACAAACCGTGACGGGCCTTACATATTTCATGTTACGTGACATTTTTACGGGCACTTAATCAACACGGGAGAAGGCTTCTTTCTTTGTATTCGACTGTGGCGAGGTACAAAGGAAGTCTTACTAAGAGGCACCCATAAGGATTATTTATTTATATCTAGGTACTTAACTTTAGTAGGTAATTGAAATCGATTACAGTCGGATTTTAAATTACAATTGTAATTAGCGATGCAACTTAATTACCTATTTAATGAGATATTTAGTTTTTACACATACATACCTTCACGCCTGTCTCTCAATGGGGTAGGCAGAGACTATGGAACGCAGGTGCATCGGTTTTCAACGACATCTACAACTATACAACTTGTGCTTCCTCTGCATACATCAACCTCTTCATGCGCGTGCGTCGGTGTCGGGTGCTTAGTTACTTATTTTTTATTGTTTTGGAATAAAGTAGTAGAATAAAGTGACAATTTCAGAAGTGTGTAAAAAACATTGAACGATAACACAGACGGCATTACTGGAACTTTCCTGTAACAAAATCATTCAATAAACATATTGCTGAACAAATATGTATACTATAAAAATATTACGTAAACTGCTCGGAAATGAACGTATTATGAAAACCAACCACGCGAAGAACCTTGTTTATTTGGCTTTCAAAATAAATATCAAAAACGTTTGTAGGTTTCCTTCCTAGAAGTAACGTAAACATAAAGCTTATGATAAAAAAAACAGTTAAGTATGAATGAAGGAGGGCCACGCTAATTTGTTCATACATATAAGCGATTTTTTTTATAATATTAAAATGCAATAAGATAGTTTTACGTATTAACTCATTTATATAGGGACCTTAAGAAAAAAAGAAATTGACAAGTTAAAAAAATTATTAAAATAAATTGATCTCACGTATTGCGCGCATTTTTGCTTGACACTTTCGAATGAATATGCAATTTTTTTAATCTATCGTAGCAGAAAAATCGTTATTTACCAGTACCTACAATGTTTTCAAGCAGCATCACCACGACAAAAAAACAGTTTTAAGGTAAAAATTGGATCATGTTGCCAATAAGTTCGTACTTCGATCAAAATCTACATGAACGATCACTGTTTACGAGTAAATGTAGTAATTGTATATTATCATTATTTTACGGTTTGACATCAGTGATTCTCAATCTACTGCCCACAATTAAAAGTCAGATATTAGAAAAGTACATCCATTTCGTTTGCCCAGGTAAGGCTAGCCAAGCAAAAGCTAATAAACTTATACGAGTTCGCGTGGAGATATAAATGTCCCGAGTGCCGCAATACAGTCGACAAATTAATCCCGACGATGTATTGTTCGCCACCGGAAAAATTCCTCATTTGGTGTTCACTAATGTTTCATTAACTTTTTGTAATTTATTACACATCATACCGAACATTTAAAGGCTTTATCTAACATAAAAAGTTCTACAAACTGTAATGGGGTGTCTTCCAAAAACTATTTGAAAGAATAGGCTTATACTTAGAGTACCTATTTTGTACAAAAAAACATAACGCATCCGAAATTAATTCATAATTTACTGAAAAATAGCAGTGAAGGGCAAAATAGATTGAATCATTCAATGCAAAGACAAGCATGAGGTGAGGGTGAAGGCAAACAGGACTCTTACCCTGGGAAGCACTCAGGTCCGTGATGTCGCCGCTCACCAACAGCTCGCCACCAGCTGCCGCTGCTGCAGCTGGCTTTGTTATTATTATTTTATTACCGACTAAGAGCCTGATATGTCCCACTACTGGTCAAGGGCCTCCCCCAACTGTTTCCATAAGCATACAAATTTCATGTAATCTAGTGAATATAATTAAGATTTAAATCCACTTGCTAGATTTGTTTACATCGTTAATTAGCTAATATAAACGAGTTAATAAAAAAAACTCATTAAAAAATAACTCAATGCTCATCTTATGAAATAAATGAATTCTCCTTCTAAGGTCCGATTTTTATTCGCACAGAAACAATCTAAACAAAGGTGTTTGCTGATAACGAAAAACGTTTGCAGCATTCAAAATATTTATACTTTCCACATTTATAAGATTTCGACTTTCATTAAAAAAACGATATACTATCAAGATGAAAGAATTTAATTTGTTGATAGCAAACTTTATTTTGATTTGATATTTACTGATTTTGTACGCATAATTTAGTTATTGCACTGGTATCATAGACTCGATACAACCGTGTCGACAAGTTGAGGGCCGCTTGATTTATGTGAGACGTCACTTCACTGATAATCCATTCCAGTGACTCATTATAACTTAATATTATATTTCTCAGCGGCTTTCTCGCTGGTTGTGATCCCCTGGAATTCCACTTGGACAGTGACGTAACTTTGTTTACATTTTTTCTGTGGGAATAAGAATCCGATCTTAAATCCTGGTATTAAGTAACCGTTTCTAATTCGTGGATAAAATGTTCACGAGGGCGCATGTGCTCGCTGGAATAACTTTATTTAACTTTAAACCGGGTGCGGTAATTTTCTCTTGAAAATTCCACTCAAAAGCAATTTAACATAACATACTATATGTTCCCGGTCTGGTATTATGCGGATGGGCTTCAATTACCATATATTTGTGCGAGATCAAAGAAGTCAAAAATGCGTAAGTTGATCCAACTCAGCGTCCGCTTGTTGTCCCCGCCGCGGGAGTTACCACAGTATAAACAAATCAGTAGAACATTTTCAAACAAGGGTACATCGAGCGGCTTGTGTGTGCGTGTGTGCGGGTGTGCCTTATAGATACGCGGCACAAGTCAGTGCTGAATCAATCGTGGCTGCGAGGCTTGCGTGCGTGTGCGTGCAAAATTGAATCACTTTTCTGTATATACTTTGGTTATGCCTAAATTTATCGCGGGCCCGACGTGTACTTCCGCATTGTTCACCCCTTTTCTATGTGTGACATAACATTTGGTTGAACTTCTCACAACTTTTTAATTGTAGGCTTATTCCGACGGTTGTTCCAAAGTTGTGCTTAGGGTACGGATCTTAATTTGAAAGGGTTAAACAGAGTTCTTCAAAAAGGTTGAAAAATATTTCTACGTTCCTAGTATAATAATTAATACAAGAGGACCCCCGCGACTTCGTAAGGGTAGAATTAGTATCCCAATCCTCTCGTATTTTAACCCTTGAGGGATAAATTTCAGAAACCCCGTCTTTGAACCCTAGGATTTCTTGTACAAAATTATTTGACAATAATAACTTTTTAAAATACCTGATTAATTGCTGTTTAACAAATAATGTCTTGGACATTTTTGACTATAGATGCCATTTATCTTTTTACTCGACTGTGGCAAAACCCAAAAGGAGGGTTATTATCGAAACAGTCGAAACGGATTAACTTCGACCCGGGTTTTTTGTTTTTTTAAGGCATTTCAGTTCATTCGCTGCGTGAGGTTGGGCGGAACCTATTTCGTTACAAATTTTCTGTTCAATTGAACATAATTATTCGGTTAGCTTTGGTGTTTATTTTGTGAGCGGGATTTACTGAAAATGTAACTGGATGTAGGTATGTATGTGGTGTGTTTATTACCATTGTTTATTTACTACATTCCTGCGGATAAACTAACTTTTTTGTGGCATTATGGATTTTGTGTCGTACCTATTATTTCGAAACAATTTTACTTTACTCGCAATAATATATTTTACTCAAACCTGAGTTATACCAAAGTTTTCAGTACGTACCTAATAAATATCTGGCTACATCTAGGTGATGTATTCTATTTGAATTTAAGCTATTATTCTAAGGCTTAGCTAATCGTCATCGTAATCAACCAGTCTAAACACAAACAATCGATCAAACTATTGTCTGTCGTTCTAACTAAGCTCTTATTGTCAGGTCTTGATAAATACCGATATCGAGAGGCATGTCTCGCCTAGTCCTCACATCACAGGGTGAGAAGCAATAACTCAATTCACTTTTCTCACGTCAAATATTTTCGCCTTCTATGGGCGTTCTTTAGCTACGCGACCCGAATATAATATCCTCTGAATATAAAAAAGTATGACACCTATAACTTATTTGCAAATATGCTAAATTTATGAAATAAGATGCACACCTGGTACAACCAAATAAAGTCGCTCCCAAATGCTTGTATAAAGTTACTGTAACAATTTCGAGAGAGGGGGGTTTTGCGAATCGAGTTTGGGACCAAAGTTTCAAGCTCGTGAGGCAACCAGCAGTGCTGCGGAATGTAAGCCCTCGTGAAGTGGAATGGGGTCGAATTGGCGATAAGTAAAATGTGATTACCAGATGTTTACAGTGGAGGCCAAAATTATCGTAATTTACGATCGAGAGTAAAATTGGTTGCCGTTACTTTGTAAACAAGTACAGAACCAAGTTGTAAGATTACCATGAACGACATATCTATATGTATATATATATATATATATATATATATATATACAGGGTGTCCCGGGACGCGACGTCAAGCCGGCGCCGGGTGGTAGGCCACATTATACCAGTTATCAGAAAAATAATAAAAAAAATCTATGTCTTATATTTTGAAAATTATGACCATCCAAAAAAATTTTTTCTTTTTTATTATTTTTGTTTTGTTTCGTAACCCTGAGTAATGCTCCTGTAGCTAGTAGTCTTAAACTTTTACTCAATTGCTCTAACTTTGAAAGAAAATGACAAATCATTCCCAGATCAAGAGAGAAATTTACTTTCTCGTTCAATTTCAACTCACTTTCCTGAAAAAAAAAGTATTACACTGGTTGGGCAAGTAACTTTAAAAGTTAGGGCATTTAATAAGGATTCCAAAATGGTATGACAGTTGCTACTTTATTTGTTACATTATTGTCAAAAAAAATTTTTGTTTAAGAAGCCGGTTTTTTACCATTGTTTTTACTTTTTTTTTGTAATGACGTAGGTACCTTTATCCTTCCTTCAGAAATGTATCTTTACATTATTTTAGTGTAAGAGAGACGAAGAGAGCTATTTTATGAAGTGTGAGCGGGGCAGATAGTATCTATCCGTCTCACACTGTAGCGGCATTACTATCTGCCCCTACCTGCCGGCGCCGGGTGGTAGGCCACATTTATACCAGTTATCAGAAAAATAATAAAATATATATATATATAAGGCAAACCTGACTGACTTAGATATCAACGCACATCCGAGTAAGTGTAAGTGAGCACTAAGAAAGGATTTTTGGAAATTCACCCTCGAAGGGATTAAAATAGGGGAGTAGGGAGGAACTAATTCTACGCATACAAAGTCGCGGGCGTCCTCTAGTTTATGTATATTTTTAGCAGATGCACATAAAACTAAATGCAAAGGTTTCCTTGCTATATGGTTATGGTTATGGTGATGGACTCCGTTTTCCGCACTTAGCCCGTGTATGTCGGGCCATTGTGCGTGGTACCGGCTAGTGATCTAGCCAGCCTAACTCCGACCAGAAGCGCAGGATCCTCCTGGTATCTCCACAGGCTTCTCGGAGTGACCTCGGTGACTTGAGGATTTCAGTCCGTTGAGCGGCTACACCTACGCATTCCAGGATTACGTGGGGGGCTGTTTCGTCGGCCGATAGGCATCCCCTGCATAGGGGGCTGTCGGTCATACCTAGAACATACAAATGTTTGTTAAGCGAGCAATGTCCAGTAATGTTTCCTACAATTATTCGTAGGGCCTGTCTATCTAATGATAGGAGACGCTTTGTAAATTTTTAGCAGATGCACATAAAACTAAATGCAAAGGTTTCCTTGCTAATGAAAATATTTAAGTAAGTAAATTAATAAATAAGTAAGCTAGACGAGTAAAGTCCCAATGTATTCTAATAATGTCCTTTTGCGTATATGGAAATTAATTGTGAAATATTTGTCTCTAAATACGAGCAAGTACATCAATAATTAAAGCTTTATTATCTTTTGCTTCTTCGTGGCTTCTGGGTTTCCTTCTCCCTAGTAAGCCATTAATAGATCTACACGAATTGAAATATGTATTGTCACGAGCGGCAAAAATTAGTCACGTTTTACTAAAATTATTTACAGTGTGATTTGTAACAATTGCTTGCTGTAGTAGAATACATTTATGCGTGCCGATATATATCAAAGACGTATGTAAAGGTATACCTATGTATTATAAAATATACCTTTGTATTGTCAAGAAAATATTCGCTGACATTCTGTCGACTTATTACCTCCAACTTAGATAATGTAGCGTTTAAAATAATTATCACAAAAGGGCTCTACGGTAGCGCGCGAAAACGTTCCCTTGATCACTTGGGGGTACAGCGTGCATACAGATACAGGTGAAAGTTAGTTTACAAAAAAAATGAGAATGCGTGTATAACATGTGTGTTATCTTCCATTTATTTTAGGTTACCTAGTCACTTTATATTTATAACACGTGGTTCAATAAGTCCCGAGACTAAATACTAAAACAAAGTTTTGTCAATAAAAATATTTTTTATTCATCAACGTAGTCTCCTTCAACTGCGATTCAGTCCCTCCGGCGCTTTTTCAACTTTTCTATTCAGTGTGTGTAGAACGATTTATCTTTGGCTTCAAAATAAGCCACCGCTGCTGTGATTACTTCACCCTTTGAATCAAATTTCTTGCCGTGGAGCTTTTTTTTAGGTCTGCAAACGGCAAGTAGTCACTGGTGGCCCATAGCCATTCGAAGCCTGATTTGTTTAGTTTCGCCATTGTTCTCATAGACTTGTGAGAAGGCGCATTGTCCTGGTGCAAAATCACTTTTTTTTCTTCATTTGTGGCCGTTTTGCCGCGATTTCGTACTTTAATACGGTCCAATAATCCAATATATTTTGCCCCTTATCAAGGTAGGCGATGAAGAGTTTTCCATGCGCATCCCAAAACATAGAGGTCCACATAGAGGATAACCTTGGCGGCTGACTTTTGTGTCTTACGCCGTTTCGGGCGGCTTTCAGCAGCTGCTCTCCACTCTGCTGACCGCCGATTGGATTCCGGAGTGAAATGGTGAATCCATGTTTCATCCATTGTCAGATACCGACGTAAAAAATCCTTTTTATTTCTATTTAACAGTGCCAAACAGCGCTCTGAATCATTGATACGATGTTGCTTTTGATCAATTGTTAGCACCCGCTTGGAAAAAAGCTTTATCATGGCTATTTTAACGTAAAATAGTGAAAACTCTTCTACTAGTAGAAATCTTCAGTATCTCAGCTATTGCTCGCTCAAGAACTTTTACCTGTAGATCTTCCTTAACGATTTTTAGGACTTGGTTGATATTTTGTGGAGTCACTGCTTCATTTGGATGACCTGAGCGTTCAGCATGACTCGTGTCCATACGTCCGCGTTTGAAGTCGGCATACCACCGACAAATGGTTGGCTTAAAGACAAAGACAAAGACAAAGACATTTATTGCCAGAACATAGTAATTATACAGATCTTCGTGGAAAAGGATGTGCTTATGTTCTACCTTAATTAGGCTTGCAATGTTATAGTACAGATCGTTTTTCATCAAGGAACCCCCGAACGGAGTAAAAACATTTTTCAATAGCCACTTTGTGATTAAATGGTCAAATTTATTAAAGGGGCATTTCTGTATTACAAGTGGTAAATAATTGTAAATTTTAATTGCCATAGAGTAAGAATTAACTTTGAAAATATTACTTTTTGACCGAGACAATTGTACAGTTTATCCTTGTATCTAGTGGATCTTGTGAAAACTTCAGCATGAGTAGCAAACATAATAGAGGGAGCAGATTCCGAATAACATTTTATAAGCCACTGCTGTGCTTCAACGGTATTTTTTCCGAGTAATAAACAATGTTTTATCAACACACTCGTTTTTTCCCGTTTTTTCAGAATAACAAAAGAACGCGTCACTTAAATGTCTGTAATTCGATATTTAGCTGTTCGATTTTAAAAATAAATGGATACGTATCACTTGATGGCCAGTACTTTCTAAAAATCCGAAAATATTTTTAATACATGCGCGTTCTCCTAGTTAGTCTCGGGAGTTATTGAACGATCTAGTAAGATAAGATAAAAAAAAGTACTCTTAGATAAATTAATGACCTAGTTTCTATAAATTCATTATCCGAAATCATATGTGTGAGCTGGTTTGACAATTTCAATAATGATTCTCAGAACTGATTAAGGTGTATGTCAACGTAGGTGTAAGATGTGTGTAGGTAAGGTGTGCCTCTATTTAATCAAAATTTGTTGTAAAATGTACCAAAATCTTCGTTTACAATGACACAGTTTGCAGAGTGTAGGTACGCAAAGAATCCTTCCATCACCGGTCATCCAGGCCACGGCAGCGCCTTACCCTTTACCTTTATTTTGTCATAACGCCATTCAGTCGCTCACAGCATTTCGCTTTCTTTATTCTTAATGCAAACTGCTTAGGAGTGAATTTCGCTTCCTCCGTCTGTATTTCCGGAAAATTATAACTTGCGCTTAAGCCTATTCAAGTCAAACATAGGGATAACTGTACCAGTGAACTTCGTTCATCCATCGCTAGTCATTCCTTCGTGAAACTTGGTACTTACTTGGTACTTACTTGGTACTTACTTGGTAAATGGTTAAATTACCGTGTTTTAATTAATAGCATTTGTGTGAGCCTACAGTAAGGATAATAAACGCAGTAACACCTAGTATTGACCTAAAAAAACTTTACAAAATCATTATTACAACTACCTAACATACACATTTTACTGATTACTGAAAATAATGGTGAATTAACAAATGGGTCCTTTTTTAATTAATAGCTAAAACAAATGATTCATTAGCAAAATGCGAATAAGGACAAATTGTTAGGTAAATACAAAAATAGCAAACAAGCACAGTTTACTGATAACTCCTAATTAGAGAGAAAGAAAAAGCAATAACAGATATTTGTAGTTACTTACTTGCAAATGTATACCTTGGACCAATCACTTCTTTATAATATAATGTCCTGTGATTAAAGCTGTGTCTCTTTGTAGGTGACCTGATGGACGTGCTGGCCCTGTTCACTTCGTCAGTGAACTTCGTGCTGTACTGCAGCATGAGCCGGCAGTTCCGCTGCACCTTCGCGCGGTTGGTCCGCCGCATGCTCTCCGCCGCCGAGGAGCCCACCAAGTTCGCCACCAAGCTAGAACCCACCACGCAGGTATCCTTCAAACGGCACGGGTGAACCCATTAAACCATTCGTACTTACTTGTCAAAGTTAAAAGCTTTTGCATTTTAAAGTGAATGAAGACAGAATTGTTTGGCGCGTAATGGCTTCATGTTCATAATACGCCCACGGGTGCTCATAGCGTGCCAGTAATGATACTGTAGGTAGGTACATTACCGGCCCCATTTTACGATCCGTTGATGGAAAATCCTCGAGCCCGGTGGGAATGCCGCTCGCCAAACCCTTTGACTTACTTGAGTTGGCAAGTTTATATATCTACGTACGTAGTTGCTTTATACTATACTTAAAACTAGACAGCGCTCAGCTGTCCTGTGAATCAAACCAATAATGCTACTTAACTGCTTTTTTAAATTAGAAGCTAACACAAACAATCCATTAGCAAAACGTGGACGTGGACAAATTGTTACGCAAATACAAAAATACTGATAATTCTGTTTTCATTAATTTGAAAGGCTCGTAATCGTTGAAAAGCCCACGGGCTTTGATAAAAGTTCGAATACGTACATAGCTACATTTGTGTCGGTGGACAATAATCCTGCAGGCTTACGTATCGAGCGACCAGGACGAGCCCCGATTCTCTAGGCGGTAATGTAATGATGACTAATGAAGTGATATGTCTGGCACAGGTGACCGGGCCGCTATAACGACAAAGTCCCGCCCTGATAAGGGTGGTGGAGGAGAGCGTTATTTAGACTTAAATGAAGGTAAGCATACTTTTAATTTATCTTGGGAAGTCATTCACACCTTTAGTTTTATGTTATCAACGTCATGTCATGACAATGATAATTGTGTAAAAAATACCTTTGCATATTGAAGTCATAATTACGAGTAAAGGTCAACATGTTTATTTCATTAATATTCGTGCCATCGTGGTTTATGTTATGAAAAGACATTAATATGTTCTTGAATCAACGACGAGTTTATTTTTAGGTCGTTACTCTCGATTTCATTTCGATGGTCTCACGTAGACGGTTTTTTCTAATTATAATGTTATAAAAATACTGTAAAGATCCTCATGTTTGCTCCGTAATGAACCTTATTGCTTTAACGACAAGGCTGCCTTTACTATCGATTATCGGAATAGCGTTTGGCTATAATAGTGTTTTTAAATCACACCGGCGACGCGCCCCACCTGTCAAATTAACATTGCACAGTTTTGTCACTATACGAAAGATCTAATAGAAGCGCGGATAAAAAAAAACATTTACCGTCGTAAAATAATAGCAAAACAATATTGTTTCCGATCGTTTTATATGTTATTTGGATGTGTTTCTTTATTTCGGCATTTTATTTCGAAAACATGAGTAGGACTACGGTCGGTAACATTATTACAGGCATGTGAAATTGCAAGTACTCATTTTAAAACGAAATAATTGATTATTTATCAATTATTCCGTTTTAATATATTGTCTATAATATATAGTTAATATATATATATACCGGGTGTACAATCCAAATGGGTCAGTATGGTGAAGTCGGAAACTATGAGAGATAGCGAGATCTGTTCTTAGGAACCATGACGTCGATTTAAGATTTAATAATAATTATTAAATTTATTATTAACTCTCATACATAACCGGGAATCGAACCTGGTCAAAATCAATGTGTATAAATTCTGCAACTCGCAAGAAGCACAACACTAATGGAATCTTGTTTAAAGTATGAGAGTTCATAAAAAAGTTTGAATGTAATTATTATTAAATCTAAAATCGACGTCATGGTTCCTAAGAACAGATCTCGCTATCTCTCATAGTTTCCGACTTCTCCATACTGACCCATTTGGATTGTACACCTGGTATATATATATATATATATATATATATATATATATATTTATATATATATATATTTATATATATATATATATATATATATATTTAATCGACAATATATATTTCGGTATAATTTTTAATCGAAAATATGTTAAGCATTAAAATAATAGTCCTTGAAACCCTAACACCTGACTTAATCGACGCAGGAACGTAAATCCCTTGAAGGTGTGTGATAATGTAGTTTGAAGGTTCTGTTGTTGAGTTTTTATTTCATAATGTCGAGCAAAAATAACGTGTCAGTTTGTGAAGATTTCAGGATCACGTAATTTTTGCTTTCTAGTTATGTACTTTGGGTCTGCTAAATACTAACCTCAAAAGGCTTACACTATTTATTTTTGTATTTCACCATATTTTGTTCTTGGAGTGAGAACTCCAAGTTTTCCCATGGAAGAGCGAATTCATTCACTCAAGCAAACGTAATTTCAACCTCCCTCAGAGTTTCTGATTATCAATGAAAGAGGTCATCCCTAAATATAATAAATATTGATGGCTCTTAAGGAAGGTTCATGCAAATAAGTACTTACCTTCTTATCTGTTTAATACTTTTCAGGGTTAGGAATACGTACATACAGAAAAAACGGCAGTCGGAATGTGATAAGACTTCCGTTTTTCTTCACCTTCATTTTTAAGATATTTGAAGTAATTAACGTAAAACGCCAAAAACTAGACTAAAAATCTCAAAACTACAAAATAACATCTTTATGTAGGTAATGTAATGTAAGCAGCTTTTTTCTACTGCGCCTAGTAAAAAAAGTTGCACACATTTATGATTTTTAGATAAATAATAAAGTATACCAGTTAAACTTTGTACTGCGTATGGTATTTACTTAATAGTTTATCGAAAAAGAAAGAAACAGTACAGAAAGGGAGCGTTACCAGCCGTGCGCTCTTAAGTAAACAGAATCCTTAACGTATTCCAGTTGATGTTTCCAAGCGATCTGGTAATGAATTACCATAGCGGTATTTTTTTAATGAAATATTAAGTACTAGCTGTTGCCCACGACTCCGGCCGCGCAGATAAATAAAACAGCTCACAACATGTTCATCAGGAATGGTGTAGGATTCTATGTAGACTTTTTTTTTCAATGAGGTCCAGTACTTTCGGAGCCTATTCAATGCAAAGAAACAAACAATCAAACTTTCCTCTTTATAATATTAGTGTAGACATAAAAACTTGATATTTTTTGTTGAAACAGTTAACACGGAAATACGATTTGGAGAAACCCCTAAATTTAAAATTTTCAAACACAAGGTTTTGGTTGAATTATCACTAGTCTTTATCTTAGTCTTAGTCTTCTGTGATTTTTAGTTGATTAGCCTTGTAAAACCACATTCTTAGTTCTGTCGAATCTGTTTTTTAAATAAATGTTGTGGTTTTATAGTAAACTACAATTCATTGATTCGGTACTTACGACCCTTAGCTTAGCCACCAATTTTATTGTTTTTTGTAAATGCGTGGTAGCATAGATACGTGGCGTTCTAAACATTTGTGGATGAATCCTGTGAGGTGTGGCTATAAATAAATAAATAAACAATTATTATTATACCTACCATATTAAGAGGATCGTGAAGCTAAAAATGTCCATACCAAATGTAAATATCATGAAAAACTATGTTCGTGCGTTATCCTTTCTAAGAAAATATTTATTAAAAATCAGAAACGTAGTTCTTTATAATTACTACAACATATTCAAAAATCATGAAAATCGCATTTGATTTAAGGGGGTGAGAAACGTATCGCCCGGGGCTATGTTTGTATGGATGGTTTTTGACAGCCAGCTACGCGGTTTTAGGAGGACTATCTGTAGGTTTCTGATATTTCATAGAAATATGACTGAATATGAGGCGTGGAACCCTCGACGCTCGAGTCTGAATTTTCTTGACCGATTTTTTTATGAAGATTATGTGCAAAAAAAGAAACTGAATGTTTCAATAATAACAGTCCATACTCGTCTAGCTGGCCTATTATGTTCGAAGGTGTATTACGATTAATAGTTATTGGTTTCACATTTACCTACTAGTGAGCTGAGTCAGAAGCAATATTGTTTAAACCAAGCCTCAAACTTAACAAAGTATTCACCGAAGTAGTGCGGCACGCATACAGCCATTTCCAACTAAACTTTAGGGATTATCAAATGCCAACAACTCAAGTTTAAATTAACTGCGTGCGAGTTTAATAATTTGGTATCAATGTAATCATTTATAGGCCAAGTCACAGCGATGTTACTCTCTTAAGCGTATCAGTTTTGAACTCGACGCAGCTAATATTAACCGACGAGTTTATATAAGTAGTCCCGTCAGAGCGCGCAAAACTCATTTTAGCGCGTGCATTCTCAATCAATTAAGCAGTCTTAGGATGAATCCGCGGTAAATGCCTCACTTTTGAAATGGCCTCCTAATTTAAAAACTACAAATTTCCCAGAAATATTTCGTATGAATGTAGCTAGTCTTTAATCTTACATTACGACTTGTTTTTGCTGAATTACTGATTGTGTAGAAATTGAGTTTTTGTAGAAACCTTTTTTGAGTATTCAATACATGCCTACCTATATGGGTAGATGCTCTACCATGGTAGATGACTAAGGCGATAGATGCTATATGGCTTTTTTTTGTTTTTGGTAATTGAAGATGGTTTCAATTCAATATTTCACTTAAATTACAATCAAACTGAAGCATTTATCTCACAAAAACTCAACAATCAACATTTCAGTATAAAGTGAACAATTAAAATCAACCGGGGCAAATATCTCTAAGGGGTAAATGAGTCGATTAAAGATTTTGAATGGATGAAACGTTTTAGTTTTAGCATTTTTTCCTTAAAAAGTTTCATTCCTTTAAAAACTGCATAAACCCCATAGACGCATTTGCCGCGGTTGACCTTATAAATACGTCATTAACATTAGGTTATTAACATTATTTAAATTAAGGGGCATAGATGCCCCAAGGGCTAGTATAGGTACCGCAAAAAATCGGGGTGACTATCCTTTTTAACCGACTTCAAAAAAGAGGGGACTTTCAAACCATGGGTTATATTTTTATATGCCCTTTTATTTTCACACACACAAGCGAGACGCTCACGACGGCCTGCAGAGTGCGGCATAAGTATTTATATCGCAGTCTATAGTACCCATAGTAAAAGCCTAGAGCTTTCTTTGGAACTAGTTCAAATAGTTTGAGATCGTCCCTCGTTTTTTTTTATTTATTTACTTATTTGCTGCGATTTTGGGAAGTTAGGTTTTTGAACAAATAGGTGTCTAGAGGGCTGCGGCATCTATCAGGGATTTACCCTATACGATATACCTCGGCTAGACTTCTCACCGCAGGCTATTCAATTTTATTTTCAATCAATCAATCCAATTTTTATTTGTGAAACATAGGTAGTTAGGATGGTACAGTCTTAAAATTATTTATCACCATGTTTAGCCATTAGGCATACAAATGTTCTATGAAATAAGCATGCAACATGAGTTGCTTACACCGTGATATTAAAACTAAATACTGTACTAGTTATAATTAAAGCAGGTACTCGTTTATGAATAAAATGCCTTTTCCGTTAAAAAAGTTCTCTTATACATTCCGGTAAATGCCGAATACACTTTTTGAGAGTAAGGCCGTTTTAAACGGAATATAATTAATTTTATGTATCGCTGGCGTATGCTTTTAAAAGCACAGAACTGATTAATGTTGTACTTAATATACATTGCCATTTCGAAAATATATAGGCTTGGCAGGGTTAATATTTTTAGTCACCTATATGGTTTTGGATGGAAATTACGAATATTTACACATCACGCTCGAAGTTATACGCGCATTGTTTGATAATCTGTGTGCAACTTGGCCTACAAATAATAACACATTTCCACAAAAAGGAATTATTTATAAATGAATTGCTTGCATTGATGGTAGGTGTATTAATTATTAATAACGTAGTGTCGGTTTTCCTATAGCTGGTCTGTTCTTCCTCATTTTCAAGCGTGACATGTGAGTGCATTTATTTTGTATTAACAAAAAAATTATAACCGTTTATTCCCAGGAACATGCGAGAACCTTTTTGCTGTCGAAAAACACAGAAAATTAATTTGTTTGTAAAGTAGACTTTTAAGCACGTCATTTGACCCTCCATTGAATGGTCCTCCAAATGGAATTAATGAAAACGCTGAAATTTAATTAATTAATAAGTGGAAAACCGAACGCGGAACGATGGTTTGTAGACAGTTTCTGCTTGAAACAGTTGTGAAAATTATTTTAAACAGCCTTCAAGTCGTTACAGGATTAGGTAGGTACCACCTAACCGGCGCGGGCGCGGCGATCTTGTTGGTTTACTCCATGGGCTACGTAAGAGAGAGTTACTTTATTTATCTAGTTCGTAACGCTTTGGCTAAGTTTGTTGGCAAAACCTGCGACCCAACTCAATATACACTTACTAAAATGTGATTAATATGCACTAAAGGAACAACTTAAGGTCACCGGTTAATAGCGAGTTGTTTAAGATGATAGTGAATAAGTATGTAATGTATAAATAATGTTTTCTAGGAACACGTGTGTTTAGTATGCAACATATTATTATTATATCTAAACCTAAGAGATACTTCACTATCATCATGGTAATCAAAAGATGTCTATTGCCGAATATAGCTCTCAGCTGAGGTTAAATTACAATTTAAAGCAAAAATTTGTGCATGTATGCAATGTCTGTCCAGCGCAAAATCCATTCCATGGTCAATTAGCAATTCTAACTCACAATAAGTAAACATGGTTTTGAGATCAAAGCCGAAGTAGTAGGAATAGAATAACACTGGGTTAAAACCTTTTATTTGGTTTGTACGACTTCAAAGGTTGGGATTGTTTTTGTTAGATCCAAAAGCCCGGGAGACCAAATATTAATAATAAACAATTGTGCTTCGGGCACCGTTCGCTTATTCCATTTGTGATCACGAAGTCAAAACGCCAAGTACCGGGTGAATAGAGATTCGCGGGGTGAATAGAACTACAATATAAAATAAGTCATAACTTGTTACTAATAAGAACAAGTATTACATTGACAAGTCTTTTAGGAAAATACATTAAAATCTCAGTCGTTTAATTAGTAGTTTATGCTTTATTTTAGGCTGTATTTCTATTGACCCCGGGAATCTTTGTCCACCCCATTTTACGGTATAGTATTGTATTGTCAATGCGTCGCCAAGCCTAGAAGTTAAGCTAATTTGCTAAACCATTGCTATCGGGACTATTTCTTTTTTGAATAATTGTGTAAAATTATCACATTAGTTCCAGAATTGCATATTTTTTATCTGTTTGACTCGACGGACGAATTATTGACCGGTAAGTTAAAGTTGTCCCTTCAGAATATAAACAACATTAAGCAAATGCATTCTCAATTAGGTAGCTTTAAACTAGCTCGCATGAATCAAACATAATTGAAGAGTTTGAATGCTACATTGAAAAACACCGATTGAATACACAACTTGGCCACACATTCTGCTGATTTTTTGTAGGAAGTAGTACCGCCTGGAAAATTTTGATATTTAGGCAAGTAGTAGGCCAATGTATGGCCTATTTTGAGAAAAAAATCTAGAGCTGTCACTACTTTACAAACACAAAAAAAATATTTTTTTCTTTTTCTTATACGATAACTAGTATTCGTTTTTAGGGTGGCGATGAAAATCGATCTAAAGAACATCATTTCAAAATTTGAAGGAAATCGCTTGAATACATCCAGAAACAACAAACATTAAAATCAAACTTGAAAAAATCATAGTCAAAAACTATTACAAGTGGATGTTTATACTCGGCTAAAATATTCTTCATTACAAGAGGTACTCAAAAAAAATACCCGAGCCCATTTGATGTACCCGGCTATAGCCTTTCATATTGTCCTAAATGTATTGTTGTTAAACAAATGAATTGCCCTTGTCTTCTGTAAAATATCCATTACTGGTTCCGTCACCATATGTCAACTCCATGCATTTCGATTCGATAGAAAACAGAAACATGACCAGCGTTTGCACCTTGGCTAGGCCCACTGGTGCATGATCCACACTCTTGACTGTCGGACGACGATAAAGACTGCTAAATATAATATTAAAATAAGAAAAGAAAACCCACTTTTTACCGGTCTTTACTATATTTTTCCATCAAATATGGTAAACAGGCGTTAGCTGTGCCACCCACTCGCAGTAATTTCGTATTAAGGGTTGTTTTTAAATGCCGTTATATTTTCTTCTTTAAAATATATGAAGAAGTTTCACCTGGAGCCAGAGTGGCAATGAGCAGGCAGCATTGCAATTAGAACAGTACACAAGTGTTGGACATGCTATGTAGATAGAGGGTCCAGAACACTATAGCCCCATCACCCTCCATTCAAGAGACAGAGCATTCGACTCGCTAGCGGCGAGTACGGAAATTGTAACTCATGGTAAGGGTTCTGATCGATGATGATGGGGCTACAGAGTTCTCGATCTTCTATCTAGACAGCATGTCCAAAACTAAAAATCTTTCTATTCATAGCTTAGAGAAACACACTTCAATCAAGTGAGCATCTCAAGATTTGAAGTCTGTAGACGGAGTGAGACTATGCGTTAAGATAATGTTGACAAAGCTCGTGTTTAACAATTTCGTCTTAAATATTTATTTGCTACGACATTTATATTTTTAGCTGCTTTGCCAAAATAAATTTCCAAAAGACTGAGTATGTGTATATGTGTAGGTATAACGAAAATGTTAAGCAGTTTAGTGCACTGTCATAATAAACCTCAAACTGGGGCCCTAACGGGGCTGCATTTATTGCGTGACATAAGTTTGGATAAGGCGGATGCCAGCTTTTGACACGTAAATATGTACGACAGTGACGATGATTTATCCACATGTGACACGCGATATAGACGCAGCCATACTAGGCCCGCTGACATGAAATGACAAGTATGGCAATAACAATAGCAGTCACTATGAAAAGGTTCTAAGTATGCTCAACATTTTTTATTGGGTGTCTGTACAAGCACTTAAGTAAATTGCCTGCGAGTTAGGTGTCCCCTTGTTTCACCGACTTCAGGTTATCTTAAATATGATTCACGTAGGTTACGTTAGACTAGTAACCATCACATAAGATAACCTGAAATCAACACGTGTTCAGCAGAAAATAGCTTTCAATGTAACGAAATTTCTCGGAAGTGATAAGTTCTATGAAATCAGTGTCGGTGAAACAAGGGGCAACCTGCTACGTATTCAGGATAGTTCTCACTTGCTTGGAATGTTCTCTAAAGTTATGCCTCTGCGGCCTTAGGTATTCTTACGCCGATGTGGTAAGGCGTTTCATTATCCACTAAGAGCGAAAGAGATAACACGATTGGGAATGAGACAGCGATGCGCAGGACATTCCAGGCCCGTGTGCCAACGACGTCGCCATTGTTAACGGAGCGAGCAGGTAGCAAGGCGTAGAACATTACAGAAACGAATAGTCTCGGTCGGCCTCGGCGGAGCAAACTACATCGATCGTTCCGGAATATTCGGTGGATGGAAGGCGTTCTGGAATAACGTGGGAACTATAAAAGGCGGACCGCGGTTCTCGGCTCAGTCACTCTTAAACACTCAATCAAAAATATTCCAAAACAAACTTCTTCGATAGGTCGCTGGGGCCCCGTGGTTTGTTTGCAATGCGCAACGCACCTCCATCGGGATCTCAGCGTCCCATCAATACATCACACCATCAGAGAAGCGTCTAGGCGCTTCTTTGATAGAGGCCCTCACCACTCCAATCCACTCATCGCCCATGCCACCTCCTACACCCCAAAAATCCCTTCATCCGATCCCGATATCCTTTCTGCGCTTGAGGCACCCCTCAGGCGCCCCAAGCATATCCTTATTGATTCTACCGATCCCATCCAGCTTGCCGTGGAAGAAGGCCGGCTTGTTGCCAAGAATAATCGCCGCCAACGACGTCGTGGCCGCCCCCTAGATCGGGACCTCCACCAGAAGTTACCAAGATGAGGGATCTTAGTCCCACTCCATCCCAACTCGACGGAGCTATTCAAGCCACTGATGGCATCCTTGGTAATCAACTACTTCCCGACGGAGACGACTCCTCGAGTGCGGTCACCACCGCGCCGGTTTAGCGTGCCTCTATGACGAGGTATTGCTACCACAGCCAAAGCAAAGTAGTAACGGTGAAATCACCAACTACGTAAGTCATTTTAAAAAAAAACACCTTTATTAATACGGGGCCTTAGTCTTCGCAGTTTTCGTGCGATAATTGTTTTGTAACGGTTTAAGTAAGTGCGTTATTAAAGTCTAAAGTCGTAAAATTCACAAGTGCAGTTTAAATCGTTTTTATCTGTTTTGTGCATTTAAGCATTGGATTCGCTCCATCGAGGATTTTAAATTTAAAATGCACAAAAGAACCCGATTTCTGGCTCAATTATAAACCTTGGTTAGTAATAGCTTTTTCCCGCGACTCTGCGGAGAAGTCGTTTATTGCTCTTCCCTCGGAAACTATACTTGGGAATAAAGAAATCGAGCCACTTTCTATGGAAATTCAGTACTAAGTCGCTGAATTACTTTGCTCCCGAGTGTATACATATAATTTTCCGGGATGAAAAGTACTTCTGTCGCACTCCCTCTTAACCAAATTTCACGTCGATTACTTGAGGCGTTAGACCGTGACAAACACACAAACATATGTTAAAACAAACATGATAAATGGTTTTCAAAATATCAGAGTAAAGATACGTTAGCATAAAAAACAAGTAATGCAAGCTGATCTAATATACTATGTAGAAAGATAACCGAAAAAGCGTCAGCGTGCTTCACTTCCAATTAGTCTATGCAAAACCGAAATGTTATCGACGTCACGTGAAAAATATATGGATGTTAAAACTGTGACAATAGATCGACGCCAACGATCAATCTCTCAACTTTGAGCTTTAGGGGTTGTTTAAAAATGATTACATTTAAAAAAAATACAGAATCTCCACTTTAGTAAATGTAATCAACAGTAAATATTAATTTTATATAATTTTAAACAATGTACCTCTGGTCCCCGTAACGTTCTCCGCATTCTTCATAGAAAATCTAAAATAGTCAACCAAAATTCAATGGCTTAAGAGCCATTTACAAAAAAAAGTTGTATCGAGTACCTAGTGTTAAATAAATTTGATGGAAATAAGACTGATATTTGCATACAATGGATAAACTAAAGTTAAGCTTAAATGTAAATTTATATTTAAACTGCAAGTGGCCCTAAAACTTCATTGAATTAAAAGTTGTCTGAATTAAAAAATAAATAGAACTGTATAAATGTATTGCATAGTACTTGTTTCTCTCTCAAAGTTTCCAATTATTAAATTCACAGTTAGTATGACTGGGCTCGTCAACATACCTAAATATCAAAACATAAACAATCCATGACTTGCTCTTCGTTACAACATAACTTCTAAATGTATTTATGCGCATCTGCAATCAAAGGGTTTTCTTTTGTTACGCCCAGTATTATTAAAAAGTATAAAAAAGTTGTATTCTTCGTAACTACATATTTACGAAGCCACTCGCACTTTTGACTAAGTGAGTCTGTGTCAGGTCAAGCAAAGAATGGGCGCCGGGTCTGGCTTTCGTTACACAGTATATGTATGTATATTCCAAGATTGATGGCTGTTATTCTACTGGTACTTCATGAATTCATATTCTATACTCGTCTGATATGCGCTTTAAATATAGGTACTAAGCTATTTTTCAATTGTAATTTGTTATATGGTGATGATAAATGTATTTTCGTCGACAAACATAAGAATACTTCTCATTAGGATAAAACGAAAACCAATTTAATAATTTTAAAGTAGTTTACTAAAAAAAGGTGAGATTCATTAAACATATGAAGTTTAATAATGCACAAGGCCTGTGACAATATAATTTTAAACATATTATATAGTTTGAGATAATCGCGCAGATACAAACGTAGGAATACATGGGTTACACAGAACCTTTTTTATCTAAAACATTTATCTTTCTAATTCATGTATGTAACTATGCTTACTTACCAATCAATTCCGATTTACTTAACAAATAATTACTGTTATCAGTTTCCTTTGATTACTAGGAGTACAATAATATCTAAAAGCGACGTTTGTTCAAATGGTATCATTATTTATTAAAGAGAAGGCGTACAAAAGGAGCTCCTAGAGGATAAACATGTATTAGTTATTCATTAAGACCCGACATTCTCATTAACCTGTTCTCGCCGGTATTTGCAGTAATCTACCGTAACAACGAGCCGACGGGAGCCTGTTGCGTCGCATATTACTTATTAGTTGTCTTAAAATCTTTTGCCTGAGATAGTTTGGCACATTTATGAAAATGATACTTTTTCTTCAGCATAAACATAATAATATATTCGGATACTTATATGTCATTGGACCTAAAGGACATTGGTCAGTATTAACATAAACATACATAACATAAATCGTCTACCGTAAAGTTTATAAATGTTATAATAGCAAAAAGTTGAGTATGTAAAATTTCATTACCTAAATCATTTTCGTCCTAGGGCTTTATAAAATATAAGGTGGTATTGAGAAAATATTAACTTGTTGACCAAGCAAAAATTAGTTAAACATATAATCGCTCCGCGTATTAGGTTAAAGTTTACACCGACGACGACGACGACGACGACGACGAGGACGCTTGAACCGAGCGAGCGAAGCGAGCGAACCGAAACAGCGGCCGTTGAAGCGCCAGAAACCAGCTACCGTTTATTATAGGTTTGGATGAAGTAATATGGAATGCTAATGCAAAATTATAAAATTTAGCAGTTAGTTAGTTAGTAGTAAAAAACCGGTAGTGAAAACAAAAGACAAGGTATATCAAAGTTTGGCACATTATTCAACTCTGCGATGGTACATAGAACTAGAACATCATGATAAAACTATTTAGCTCAAATAATAACAAATTTACAACAGTTCATGACTCACTATTCACGAAGATTCATGGGATGGAACCATTTGAATACGATATTATCCGAAAAATCTGTAAGTATGAAAAAATAAAAAAAAAGACGATAAAAGTTATGCTACCCAATAAAGAGACCGCGCCACGCTGACACCTCTCGACTCTCGACGACGAAACTAAACAAACGGAAAGGATAGCATAATACAACGTTTCTCAAGTATGAAAATTCTACAACAATCACCATATTGGCTGGTGGTGGGGGCTTGGCGTGTGCACTAATTACAGTTTTCTTTTTGTTTTCAGGTAAAAATGCTCTCTACAAAAAGAAATATCATTAGTCATAGTAAATTTAGGCCTCCATATCTAAAGCAACAATTTTGTGCATATTATTAAGTAATATAATGATTATTGTATACATGTAGATTATAAGTGTACAGTACATATTTATAGTTAAATGGAATTTTAGATAATTCAATCTAAATTTGTATAAAAAACTATTAGTCCTCTCGTCTACGAGCCATGACGGGAGAACTATTTTAGGAAGTTAAATAGGTAAATGTTCTGACGTATTGTTAAATTAATTTAAGATATGCATGTTTTAAAAACATAATGTACCTATTTGTGTATTTGTAGTGTCTTTATCCGCTTTAGTATAAGAGTTATTTTAATTAATTGTTGTGTTACTCCTAGGGTCCAAATAAGTAATTAATTATGATTGCGAAAGTGTTTACGAATTTATGTCATTACACGATACTCTGTCGTAGACACATAATATACTTTATATCTATGATGAGTCCCTTGTAGTTATATGTATACCTTATACCTTATACAATTGTATTAAGGCACGCAAGTTAATGTAATGTGCATATACTTAATGTCACAATAGATCAAATGAAAGTAATTTGATTTGAGAATAGGGATAATCCAAACAACAACAACAATTGTCTTCATACGAAAGGTGTGTCGAAACCGAAGCCGGAAAGAATAATCTAACAGTAATCAATCAGTTTCTTCCTAAAATATAATCGTGTGTTCGCCTTGATCCACATTTTCGATAATTACCCTGCAACAGTAAATGTCAGATTACTAGTAGGAATAGTAAAATCTGTATCCCACTTATTCTTCTGCATACTTTCTTATACATTACGAGTAGTTTTTAATATTTTTGTATTTTGTAGAACTGCCTTGGTTGCAGTAATTATTATTTTGTATGAATGTTATTCGTTCGATGTTTCAATATAATGTTTTGACGAAACCAAATAAATTGTACCAAATATACGTGTTCACTGTATACGTGAGTTTATTATACGATGCAATATCCTTTAATTTAACTTTAACTTAATTTTTTGATGGAATCGGAGAAGGCACACGAGCGCACACGCCACCTGAAGCTGGGGTCCACAATTGTATAATTTTGCCGATCAAGATCACGCGTATCGTATCGAGGTCGCGTATCCAAAGTATGGACGATCACTTTGGGCACACAGTATCACTACCATCGTCGCGTGAAAAAATGCGTCCCTACTAACCGTGCCTTAGCAGCGTATCCTGTCATAACGCCGTATCATTAAGTGTGGACGCTCACTTTGGACACACCGTATCACTACCATGTCCCTTTGATGATCGGGGAAAAACCGCCTTGAGAGCGATCACGGCGTATCGCGTATCAAATCATAACTTCGTATCGTGATACAGTATCAAAACACGTTCATACTTACCGATCTTGATACGCGTATCCGATCGCGAGTGTACGGAGTATATAATAGACACGTTTCAACATCGATGTCGAGCGATCAGGTACGGCGCGCCGTATGATCGAGCTGTTTTTGCGTCCACACTAGGGATCTTGATACGCGTCGGTGCAAAACGCGACGGAGATACGACACGAAATTATACAAAAGTGGACCCAGCTTTAGGATACGCGAGGTCGATATGATACGCGGGATCGTGATCAGCAAAATGATACAAATGTGGACCCAGCTTGAAAGTACGATGGATCTGAGACCCATACATATTTGAATTCTCAAGACTACAAACTCATGACACTGCATAAGATACCACCGTCTTAAATTTGTTGTCCTCTAACATCAAAATACCTTCAACAAAAAATCACAGTAAATATGTACATTTTTACCTAGTATCAGCAGCTCCACGGACATGTAAAAGGTAATTTTAAAGTACTTATTCAGAATAACATGTGGGTAGGTACCTATACTACCCATCTGCGTATCACATCGACCCATCCATCTTTTACAGATTCATCTTTATTAAAGCTATGACATAACCGATACATTCACACGATAGGTACGTGTCACTGAAATGATAACATTACGAGAGGGATTTCACATTCCCGGAACTTTATCTCTTCCCGGGAATCGGGATTTCATTTATTTGACAAAAAAATCCAACATTTTATTGATTCCCGTATTCATTTATAATCGTTCGAAATTTAATGCAATTAGTCCAAGCTGCCCATAGTTTGAAGTGTCGTATCTCAGTAGCTATAAGCTATAAGCACAGTCACCAGCAATAATATATTATCCGACATTGGTCTCAAACATGTCTGACACGTCTATTACTAGAGGCATAAGAGCGTGTCAGATAATTTGAGCCCAATTTTGGATAGTATATTATTGGGTGTCTGTACCTATAGAAATAGAAATGATTTAAAAACCAAATTTTAGGACATATTAAATGAAAACCGAATGCTCGTCAACATTTTCGTCGTTTTATAGAGATGGCGCCCCAAGGTCGAAGGTTGGATTTTAATACAGGTCCAAACCTTGTAGAATATATATCAAATGAGAGATACTCGTGGGTAGCCGATTTTTTACAAGGCCAAATGTATAATTTTATTGTATTACCAGCTTTGCGCGTGCCACTTCGTCTGCGGAGAGTCACAACAGATCACAAGATAGTACAGGTATAGTTTTAAATCACCTCCAAAGGGTATATTTTTCCAAGTGTCCCAACATGATTATTTTAAGTACGTAAACAAAATGAAAGTAATTTTCCTAACCATACATTTTCACGTTTCTAACTTTAAAAATGGAAGACCATGCATAACCGTAACCCCCATTTTAAAAAGGGGTGAAATCTCCAAAAATCTTTCCTTAATTGATGCCTACACTGTATAAGGTATCTATGAGCATAATTTTCAGTCTCTAGCTAGGACCAGCGCTTTGGGCTGTGCGTTGAGACATCAACAATCAGTTTACAATTGTATACCTACCTATATATAACTACAGCGGATAATTTAAACTTTACCTCTGATTGCAGTATTTAATGGGTCTTCCGTGAGTCTTCTGAAAAAATATCGCGTTGCAAAAGTTCGTAAAACCAGTTGTGACCCGATCAGTCATGGAGTGATCTGGTGCCTTATTTTCTTTGAAATAGTTTTTCAAGAAAGTCATGACATGAAAATGATCTTATAATTGATCCAAAGAGCTAAATTACAGTATAAAATTGCATAATCAAACACAGCAATATAGTATATAATACCCAGTCTGTTTACTGTATTTTTATTATGCTATTATGACTTGCCGGCTTTGTGGTTGCCGGCTTAGAATAGTGCCACTCCATGCCTTCCTGTGGGAGTCGTAAGAGACGACTAAGGGATTAAAGGCTTGTACTATTATTAGGCGACGGGCTTGCAACCTGTCACTAATATACACTGGTAAACATATTTGCCTGTGTGCAAAATGTGGTTATAGAATTAACAACAAGTTGTTAGAGTTGTTGGTAACTCTGTAGCTCTGCCTACACCACTCTGATATGAAGGCGTGACGGTACGTATGTGTGTGAGTGTGTATTTTATACTGTAATTGAACCCTTTGGATCAATTATACAATCATTATCATTTTACAACTTTCTTGACAGACTATATTACTCCCTTGATATTCTGGCTCTTTATTTTTATGTAAGAACCTAGTCGTGGCTTTGGCAACAGAGTGAATAACATTGATGTGGAAAAAAGTAACACTAGTGATTCATAGCTTTCCCTAATATTTTCTAAAGGTTGATTTTACTCAAGTGCCGGAGTGTCACGGCGGTAACGGTTAATCAACTGAGTGCGGTGGCACGTGTCATGTAGCAAAAATTACATTAAAACTGAGAAATTTCATTTTAAATATTTATGAAGTTTACCTGCATCTAAAAACTTCTCTCATTCACACAAGTTCGTTGGGGTCCTAAAACTTAAAGCCACTTAAGTTTGTTACTTAAAATATCTAGCTAAAATCTCCTTTTCGCAGGATTTGATCCTTTTTGTATTATTATACGATAAAACCGTGTTTTATTCCAGTGTATTTAACCATTAGAACGATAAGGTGACAAAGCCCCAGTGATTATATTTACATTTATGATAAATACAAATAATGTTCTTAAGAAAGAATACTACACAAAAAAGGATTAAAATTAATTTATAGCGATATAATCCAGCTAAGTAATTAAAAAAAAAATACTTAGCTGGAATATAACGCTATAAATTGGTTTTAATCTTCCAATCGTTTTTCTATTATATAAAGACGGTCAAAGAAACACTTATAGTTTGACCTGTATCTATTTATCTTTGATGTAAGCTAGGAGGAATCGAATGAAATCTGACGTATCCGACAGCCATCATGTTCCAGAGAGGATTAGCTGGCCAACGGGATCCACCATCGGTAAGAATCTATAGGCTATTCCCCCTAATATCCATGCAGACTTAACCATTGGGAACGAAAAATGCCCATAGAAATTACCTAATTAATTTCTCCTAAATTTCTGCTTAATCTTTTAAACCTCACCAAATTATTTAATCCGGTTTTTCAGTAAGCCACTACGGGATACAGCTCAAATATACTGGACCGCAAAACTTAGTATCACACTTTATATGACATGTTCTTTAAAAGTGTGATACTTAAGTAGTTTAGCGGTCCAGTTTATTTGTAATTTCTAATTACCTACTTACTTTGCTGATCTGCGTTCCTACACCTGAGCTTTTCAATTACCTTACGCAAACGTGTCATAGCTAATTGCTGAACTGTTATAATTCCGATTATAAGAGCAAGGGAGGAATCCTCAGGTGGAACATTACAAAATGTCACGCTGAAAATACGGGTACGGACCCTTATAATTGCGTGCCGTACAATAGGAGAGTAATTAGCGGGGCGAGCCCACGGCGCACCCCGTTTAGTTGTTAATTGGTTCCATGCCGCGTCCCAAGCTATTGGGAATCCAGTCCTAAAGTTCTAACCGATTACCTATTTAGTATTTAATGATAATTTTTATCAGTAGAATGAAGGTAGAAGGCCTATATGCTCGCAACTAGTTCAGCAGAGCTCATTTTATGGCAAAACTGGGAATACTGGGATGTACCAGTACCCTTTGGTAATTTAAATAAATGTCCTAGATAGGTATTCCTTAAAAGGGACAGACGGCGTCGTCAGTGACTGCATCTCGAACGGTCTTGAGCTTCGCGTTTGATTTCACTACATGACTTCTCTTCCCGACTTCCCGGTGGTCTTCTGGCACAGTGCTCGCCAGGTTTCCATTGGGGATCCCACTATTTTCTTAAATTTTTATTATTACTCGAAACCTTCTTGGAGTAACTTCGTGTTACTCGATGAACCTCATAATGTTTCGATGAATGAACGCAAGAATGTTAGTTGAAAATAATAACGAAGTTACTTTGCAGAAACTTCGCTATTAAAGGCATTAAGGTCCTATTTGCAATGAAATCGCGCAACGTCTAGAGATCTTAGAATTTATCAGAATATAGTACTCAAGAAAAGAGATATCAATCTATGTTCACCGTTTAAGTCAAAAAAATACTTAACATTAACGTTTCATATTTATGGCTGTACCATGAGAAAGTAAGGTGGTTGATAAAATACTGAAGTGAAGTCGTCAACACAATCTTCATCCTCCAAGGGCAAGAACTAGTCAAGAGCAAGCGTATTATTTTTTTAAAAAACATCATGAATAATCATGATACTGTATTTCACTGATTGATTGACAGTAAATAATATATTTATATGAGTGTACAGTTTAGATTTTTAACTAAGCTAAATAAGCGCTATATATCAAATCCTTAAATAAAAGTCCTTGCAAATAAATCCAAAGAAAACCAATGATCACCAGATTTGGGTAAGTTAGTGTACAGTCGGGTTCATAAATTTGTGTACACTATAGTACCTTGTCTATTTAATGTCATGTTTAAATTGCCATATATGAATTTTCAGAGCGATTGCCAAGATACAAAAGTGTCACATATTTATGAGCTCGACTGTACCTACAATAAGCTTAAAAAAATAATCGTTTTAATCCGATTATTTCAAGTGTTTAAAATCACATTTCCTTAGTGACATTAACATACAGTAATGCGCATTTTAAAATTTAAATTACCTCAAATCCAGATACCTTTGGGGTGACTGTGATATTTATCAGGGGGTTAAAAAGTAAAATGTGAATGAAACATTTATACCCTATATTAAACAAATAACTCAAAAAGTAAAACGAAATATCTATTTAGTTCAAAGGCAAAACAATCCGTCTGAACAATTACAAAGATAATAAGCAACTACATTTTAGCTGTAAATATTTAAAACGAGCTATGAAAAACCATATTTAACGTCCTGCCATCGGATCGCTGTTGTTATTTAGTCATTTGTGTATTTAGTTATTCTGCCGTCATTCATAGTGCCTATCTAAATCTACGTTACGGTTCGCGTCAAAATATGCGCATAGCGCCTTCGCTGATAAACGTCACATGGAATTTACTGGTATGCCGGTCTTCTGTAGCCCAATTACATGTTCATGAATAAAATACAGGGGAATGTATGGATTTGCACGAGCTATACAACACATACGAAACATGCGAACGTAAGCCTGGCCACGGCCGGGGCTTTGAGGTAAGTGCCTCAGATCATTTCACAAGGTTCAGCCACCAGTGTGTTGTAAAATAATTTTACAATTTACAAAGCGTTACCCTCACGTTAAACCACGTTTTGAGGTAAAAGTAAAACTTTACTAAACAAATATTCATCTGCTCTGGTTTTGGGGCAAACTGCCTCAGGGAAGTCTTTCTCAGGAAAAAGTCTTTATTTAATGTTCCTGCCCTCGTAAAAGAAAGTAATTAACAACATTATAACAGTTTCAATTTCAGCTCGTTTTGTTTGCACAGAGTAACTTGGGACTTGAGTATTTTTCTTAGCGGTGCGTTAGGGAAGACATAGTCACCTTCTTCAATATATATGACCGAAACTACCTATATATCTGTCAGATTGTGGGAGTTTACAGTACCTATTCAAAGATTTTTAATGACGCTGTTAGCGTAAGTACTAGGGGCCTTACTACGCTAACAGCCTCATTAATATTCAAAGTAAAATGCCTAAGAGCAAATATTTGTGTGTAGATACTGAGCTTCCCAAATAGGTATTTGCTCATGAGTCTTGGATGTTCTCTATGAAGGTGTATAATACTTACTACATTACAGATAAATATAAGTATAATTATCATCGTCTAGTAGGTACCCATAGTACAAGCCCCCTAAGAAGACTGCCTAATTATTTATCATTCATTGTATTTATAAAGAAATCGTTTGTGTCATGCGAAAAAACATGTTAAGATACTATCGTTAGTTGAGTTGCACAAGTACAAAAATCTACCCTAATTGCAACACGGGATTATATTCTAAATTCAAAATATTTATTCGGTAAATTTGCCACATGAACGCTCTTTTACACATCGGTAGTGAATTTACTAGCGCGGACAAAACTATCATTGCGGGGAAGAAGCGCGAATATCAACCGTGTATTTGCAATTTTTAAATCCTGGTAAAAACGTTTCGTGTAGAAATAAACTGTGTATTGATGTAGGTATGCGTAATTTTGCCGAAATCGATAAAAAAAACCCAAGTTCGTAATTTTTACTTGCCTAAACAGAAGACATCAAGTTCAACATAAGTACATTTATGGTTAACGCAACACCCGCCATCTAAACTACTTCTTAGTAAGTATGAAAATCCATTGCTGGCCGCTTCTACGCACTTTGAATCTGACTACACTCAGGAGCAAAAATACCGGGTCAGAGTGCGTTTTTCATACAAACGAGACTATATCAAAGCCTTCGTTCCTCGCCTGGGGTTGTTTTGAGTGAGGTTTAATGGTGGATACTGCGAGGTTCAATAGAAGAGGTCAAAAGTTCTTAAGATACCTAACTGATCACACAATCAGTTAACACCACAGCGGGAGAGTTTGGGTCAGCACTTGGATTTCCTTACATTTTATTGCCATTTTAGATGTTTTTCTGAACATGTTCAATTCCGGCGTTGACCGAAGATTTATCAGTTGGGTATCCTAGGCACTCTGGAAGTCCTGTATCGATGCTCGAGGTATTTATCATCAGATTTCACTAAAAGCATTCCCTGACGAGGAACCAAGCCTTCGAAATAGCCTTTTTAGTATGAAACCCGTTGACCCATTATTTTTGCTCCTGAGTGTATAATGGGCATGTTTGTGAAAAGCACTGTATCAATAAGGGTCGACCGGCAAGAGCTGTTGGACTCGTAAATACTTGTCCAGGAACTGCTTGCTTTCCGGCTCTACAATGATGTACCTACTATTTTATAATTATACATATATACATTTCAAAAATGTCGGCTGTACCTACATAATTGTAATCAAAAACATTAGGATATAATTTGCACTCAAATGTTAAACACTGAAATCAATTTTATTATTACATTTTGACCACTGATGTGATGTGATGTCGATTGGCTAGAACATGACGGAGTTTCTTGCCATAGAAGTGCTAGCCACTTTTCATGACACGACGCACTAAATAACATCACCAGAAATGATGGCAAGAGACCTGAAGGAATGTCTTTGGTTCCGTGAAATATGAGGTGAGTGCCAGTGTGGGATGCAACTTGTGTAGACACGCTAGCCCCGTCACATATGCACCGAACATCAGAGTAGGGGTGGTGCGGCAGCTGAAGTGGCTATCAAATAAAAATGTAGTCGTCTCGGCCCAGTATATATATAATATACCTCTGGTACAATGCCGCCGGGGGCATTCTTAGATGTAATGTTTAAGTGTTTTTTTTTTACATCTTTGATTTACTTTGAGTGTTACTTTCAGTTATTTTATTTATGCATGATTTTTTAATTTTATTTCGTTTGTGCGATAAAAATTAATTGCGCTGCAGAACATTTGATCACGCAATATTCCGGACATGTTAGTTTAATATTGTTAGGTTAGCAGTAAGCTAATTAAATTTAATACGCAATATCGCGGACGTATAAATGCACAATAGTCAGGTTAGCTAAGCAAACGTTACTGCCACAAAAGGCTATTTCAGTTTAGTTAAGTTTAAGCGCAGTGGAAGATTTTGTTTGTTTTCTCCACGGAGACAAAGGAACTAGGAAGAAGTGAAAATGTTGAACGTGGAACACTGTGCACTCTCAGCGTTACGTTTTGTGGAAGGTTGCCAAAATTGGATAACTTAAGTGAAAATCTCTAATGGAGTTGGCAATGACGAGGCAAAACCCGGCGGTCCTATGAATATAACTAACTGCGAAAACAACTTATAAACTGACTGATATTCAATCTTGCACAAGCACCGTGGCGTATGTGCATTCCTTTTGTTTTGAATCTTTGTCGGTTGGGCTTCACCAATCAGTCAAAGATGGCTTTAAATAACCTACAGCATTATTTTAACCTTTTCTTTCCATAAAAAAGCAATAAAACAACCCGTTATGTTTTGGTTGTCAACAAACAAAAAGCCTACAGCGTGTGGCATAATTAAGTCGTGGTGTTGCCGCCGGCTATACATAGGGCACTCTAATTAAAAGATGATTAAGCTCGTCCATATTATAAACAAGATTTTTAATTTATAGTTAAAATCATTGTTTTTATTTATTCTATTCAGTTTCATTAAGCTTGTGAAAGGTTAAAGTAAGCATATAATTATGTATAGGTACATTACGGGATTAAATTTCCTAGTTGTAGGATTTTGGGGGATAGTGCGGTGTTATCAAATGGAACTTTATAATGTGTTAATACATTTATTATAGAACGCGGTTTCTTAGTTATCAAAATATTACAAGGTTCTGTTGTAAAATCATGAGGCCGCAGGGAAAACGTATTAACAACGTATTATCAACAAAAACAAAACAAGTAAACCATCCAACAAACAACCTTCTCAATACCGTAAAATAGGGTGGAGCCTAAAATAAAGCATATTCTACTAATTCAAAGACTGAGATTTTAATGTATTTTTCTAAAAGACTTGTCAATGTAATTCTTGTTCTTATTAGTAACAAGTTATGACTTATTTTATATTGTATTTCTATTCACCCCATTTTACGGTACTTTGAATCGAATTGGTCAAAAGCTAACACATTTAGCTAACACATGAAAGTGTGCAAGTAAATAATAGTACGGTATGTAATTAAACTTGTACCGAACACAGCAACAAAAATATAAAACCCCTTTGTCCCATAACTCGTTCCTTGATCCAGGCCCTTCTGAGAATAGTGGAAGTTAACAACGCTGACAGAGTACAATGGCAAGGCCCTATCAGCCGTATACGAGGAAGATTTTTTACTGGCGCTGATTTTGTAGGGATACAATGACTATCGAGAACTAATTTCATTCCGAAAGCTGCATTCTGCACACACATGAGACATAAGGAAAAATGGTGTTCACGCATAACGTTCACATTTAATTTTAAGTCTTATTGTTATGTTTACTAGAGTCAATTTGCATTGTATTCTGTCCCACCAATCCTAGCGCAAGAATATCACGACATATCCCAAACAACCAATCGTAGATTAATACCTCTCATACGTCACATTCCCACTTCAAATTCTACTTACTTGCATCCATCATCTCGTACAGAAACGTTGTACTTATGATCTTTCTTTGTAATTAAAATCAAAATTATAAAAAACCAAGTTTCAATCATCTCCTTGTTTCCATTCGGAACAATGGCTACAGGTAAATATATTTGTTTGTCTAGTTTCGTGGTAAATAATGTAGGTTATCTGGTTACTGCGATTGGATGTTTTCTTGTTTTGAGGTCAGTTGAGGCTAAATAAATAAATAATTCAGCATATATCAGAAGAGTGCTTTTTATAAATGCTGAAAAAAACAAAGCCATGTTTTTTCAAGTTTTTCAAAAACATAGCCGGTTTGAATATGAGGGTTATGAGCTTGTCTAAATTTGTTCGTAAAAATCTGATATGTTTTATATTATAATACTGTTTTATAATAAACTGAAGATAGGTAACATCCCGCCTTATAAAAAAAAAATATTTATGTGTAATATAATATCACCGAACAAACTGTTCAATATAAAGTAAATGTGACTATTTAAAATGTGACCTATCGTAAAAAGATCGTAATGAAATAGGTACCTAGGTATAGAAAAAATATTATTTAATCTGCGCGCAATATTGTTACAGCTGGCTGGTGGGTCGTACACGGGGAATTAAACATTGTCTGGGCATTGTGGTCTCTGATACAATGATATATACCTTGAATCTAAAAACATGAATTATTTCGGATACTATAACTTTTGCGGGAGACCCTTTACATTTTGTTTACTAATAAATGCATTTTTTATGTAATTTTTTTACAGAATGTACTTCTATCACTGATATCTCCGAACTCGCTGCCTTGTTGCCAATAACATTAAGGAGTTCATTTGAACATTTTTCACTTCCATCATCGTCATATTAGTTGGATGTGTCCGATGAAAATCCATAATATGGTAACAATATTATGGATTGTCATCGGACTCGCAAAGTAATTAATCTAAATATATAAAAGGAGAAACTGACTGACTGACATATCAACGCACAGCCTAAACGGCTAAACGTAGGCACTTGAAATTTAGAAGGGACGTAGCTTAGGTACCGTAGAGGTGCACTAAGAAAGGAATTCCCGAAATTCCCACGGGAACGGGAATTAGCGGGAAAATCCTTTTGTATGAAAAATCTAAACCGCGTAAGATAGATAATTGAAATTTGGCATACAAGTACCCTAATGAACGTAAAGCTTACTTGCAACGCGATATTGCAAAATTCCCAAGGGAACGGGAGTTATTGGGAAAAAACTTTTGTATGTAAAAATGTAAACCGCGTAAGATAGATGATTGAAATTTGGCATGCAGGTACCCTAATGAACGTTAAGCTTACTTGCAATGCGATATTGCAAAATTCCCACGGGAACGGGAGTTATTGGGAAAAAACTCTTGTATGTAAAAATATAAACTGCGTAAGATAGATGATTGAAATTTGACATGCAGGTACCCTAATGAACGTAAAGCTTACTTGCAACGCAATATTGCAAAATTCCCACGGGAACGGGAGTTATTGGGAAAAAACTTTTGTATGTAAAAATCTAAATCACGTAAGATAGATGTTTTCAATCTAGCATGCATGCATACCTTAGTAAATATAAACTTTAGTTATGGCTGTATTTTGAAAAATTAAGTTAGTGGGAAAAAAATATTGTATGAAAAAATCTAAACTGCATAAGTTAGATGCTTGAAATTTGACATGCATATACTTTAGTGAATGCAAAGTTAAAAATTCCCCTGGGAACGGGAAGCGAGTTAGAGGCTCCTTATAAAATAACCTCATTTAAAAAAAAAAAAATTAAGCATTTTTTAACCTTTCTCCCACACACACAAAGATCTCTCTTTTATAACACGCCACGCGGACGAAGTCGCGGGCAAAAGCTAGTAAATAATAAATGAATATCACGGGACAATGTCACACAAATTAAACTAGTCCCATAGTAAAGTCTATCCTTGTAGTATGGGTAAGGCAACGACCAACTTACTCATCAAACATCCAAGACTCAGAAACAAATACTTCAGCTCATCACACAAATATCTTTCCTTACCGGGATTCAAACCCGGGACCAGTAGGTTTGAAGGCAGGATCACTAACAACTAGTATAACGCGTCGATTTATGCAATTTCAAGTCAATCCGAGAAGGAGAAGTAAATAGAAATCGACTTCCTATATAGGTTACATAATTAGTTTGCTCTTAAGTAAAGCTTGTATAAGCGATTTGCAAATGCCCATTTGTTACTATAAAGCTGCTAGGGAGTATAAGATTCCGTCTGTTTTACCAATATTTCGCCCAATCAGGAGATAGGAAATATTATTAGTATTTACCACCGGCGCCGGATGTTTTGAACGGAGCCGGAAGTAAATTATTTGCGACGTTTTACATACTTAGTTCGACGTGTATCTTTAATAACAAAACGGGCAATTTTGAAATAGTTAATAGCTGTGGCTGATCAGGTATTTTTACCCTAGAATAAAAATAGCTGAGCAACTTGGAAAGCCCGAAAGAGGTAAGAAAAAAAAAATAGGTACTTACCTCTCTCTCAGAATACAGACTAAAATTTGTAGTATCACTAAATCACTATTACATATCCCGTCTAATTTGTGAGATTGCCAGAGGCCACATTAGAGAAAAACAAAATCAGAAATAGCTGTTTGCCAGGATAATTTGAAATACAAAACTCATAAATTATTATTGCTAGTGTTGTGGTTATCTGATTCACCGCAAGCCGGATCCCTTTCCCGGAAAGGGTTTGCTTCGCCAACGCAATCTCAGTCCAAGTACCTACTCTAATTTAAATATAAACAGTCAGGATTGTTATGATTAATACTTTCTACAACCGCCATTAAAAGTGAAATGGCGAAAGATAAAAAGCGACAGATATTACTCGGTGATCCTCTGCCCACATTTCTCTCGCTAGAAATGAAAAGGTTTCATCAAAATGAGTTCCATGGGTGAACAATTCCCGGCTTTTCTTTTCTAGCTTTATACCTAGACTAAATATAAATTTGTAATTGAAAACGTAAGGCTGTAGGTATCTCTGTTTTTAGAGAACTGAGTCGCTAGTTAAAGGCGAAGGGATGTGTAAAACACGAAATCGAGGTGTTTTTGGCCGCTTTTCATGGTAAAAACATAGCAATTAGTAATTTGAAATGAAAATAATCTGAACACTAAGGCTCTGTAAATCTTAGTAAATTCTATAAACCGTCTTTGAAATACAGTTTAAAATATAAAGATGTTTTATTCCGGTTGGGCAATTTAATAGGCATCCAAACTGCACACTTGTATTTATAGATTAAGTGTTCGTTTCACAATCGATGAGTAAATTTATATGCTATTTAAAGTTGACCCTCTCCTTGTTTATTTTTAATCGTTAGAAAGAGAAAGGGCTAAATTTACCTGTCAACTATGCTTTACTTGTCGATTGTGGAACAGGCGGTAAATCTGTTGCGTCAACTTAAATATATTTGTACTAATTAGGATTTATGGATTATAGATTCAAAACGTATGTATTCCTAGGGAAGAAACGAACTAAATAATAAAATCTCAAACTATGTCTAGGTGTTTTGAAGCTTATTACCGAATGTGCCCATATAAGAATGAAATAATGTTATACATATGTAAAAGTTGACCATTGTGCGAAAGAATGGACTTGCATTTATCATGAAATTGTAATAATTAATCTATAATAAGTAGATACATACTTAAATATAATAAAATAGTGGAAGTTTCTTTTTAAAATTGTTTTACCAAATAAATAAGAACACTCGCAAACTCACACTTCATTGGGTTTTGAGGTTAAGTATTTAGTTAACAAGGACTCTTATAGTTTCGTCATGTCCTTCGTCTGTCTTCAGACTTTTTGTACTACAAAACTGTAATTTGGCATACTTATTCATTGAAATTAAGTACGAGCCGTGGGTACGACGGTAAAGTTGTAAAATATAATCTGAGAAAAAAATTGATTCGGTTAAGATTAAGAGTAAGGCAAAGATGTTTGTTTTACAACATATCATCGAGAGAGGTATCATGAGATGGCTCTTAAACAATCATTACGTACTTACACGTCATTATGAATTTAGGAAATACTGAACTCGTCGCTAGAGTTACGTGTACTCTACGGCAAGGACTGCAAGTAATATAAACAAAAATATTTTAAATGAAAGCACATATAACGAACTTAAAAGGAACACTATCACGACTATCTTGAGATAGATACAGACAAGTTTTTAAGTATTTACCTATACCGAAAGCCTGTCCAGAAAAATAAAAAACATCTGATGGGGTCGCCTCTACTTAATACTTTTGTTATCTGTGTTTCGTGAACTGCAATAGAAATGGAAGTACATAATAATATAATTTCTGCAATATGGCGAGGATTATATTTTACTGGTCAGGCTTTACTAAAAACATCCAGGACAGCGCATGTGTGATTTACCAGCTTAGCCTACCCTATTAGTACGCGCGTAATTATTTTAGGTAATTTAACGAAACATTCAATTTCATTTCCCATTACGGTACTAATAAGGGATTTACCAACCGGCATGTTCACACCGCGTATTTGTCGTCCTATATTCAGAACAATACGGCTAATGGAACCAATTAACACCCTTTGATTCCCGATCAGTAAACATGTATAAATTAACTGATACCTATGTACTTATAGCCTAGCACAAACCATTACGGAATTAATTAATAATTAGAATGTAATTAGCAATGAAGGAACTACGTACATACATACTCCTTTGGCGTATGGGATTAAAAGATAAAAGATAAAAGATGTTTAATCAGTAAGTAGGCCGCACGGGCACTTCTACACGTCAAAAATCTACAAGCGCTTCGCATGAGACCCTGCTGAGAAGAAACGCCGCAAGAAACTCAACAGTCAGTCGTTTTTTTAAATACTACTTATGATATTATACAAAGATAAAGCTTGACCTAGCATTATATAAAACAATGAATCCAACATAAAATAAAAAATAAATATATTCAAGCGTTAAGTGGTAGAAATTAAAAGAAGTATATATGAAAATTATACTTACCTTCATAGGTAAGTATAAACTGCTAAGGACAAACGTTACTCATTTATTTCCGGAATTTCGAAAAGAAAAGTCAAGTGAATCGATGTTCGTGTTTGCCAGGGTCGTGTCGGAAAAGTAAGTACATTATCTGTCTATCTATTAAAATGATTTCTTATGCAACTTTTATCTCATTTTGTAGTTAATGTCTGTCTTCTTTGCGTATAATAGGTACGTATTAAAATTTAAATACTGAACAGTACCATAGTTACCTACTTCCATAAAAGAATAGATAACCGAGAAAAGTTAAAGTTAATTAGTATTTTTTTATTACTCGACTTATGAGAGACGCATGATTGTGAATAATTGAATATGTACATATTTCAGGTTCCTCGTAGTTGCTAATGATAAATGACTTAATTAAATGTATTTCTATAAATTGTACGTGTTTTTACGTACTCGTAACGTACATCAAAGTAATAAATAAATAATTAAAATCGCGGAGTTATGAGTCAAAATGTTATTTAAAAGTATTTTCTATAGAATTTACAGAAATACTTAAATCAAAACATAATTAATGAAAAAGTATATAAAACATTACATTAGAATTAGAATTAGAATTAGAATTATTTATTTGTAAAACATAGGTAGAGAAATACAGGTGGAGGAAAAAATATAGCGTGTATCACTATGTTTTGCCTGTTGGCATACAAATATCAATGTCACGTAGATATACCTATGAAGTAACATTTTCTTTTTTAATAAAAAATAAAAATACAAGTGAACGAATAAATCAATCCTTATAATTAGATGCTTGCATGTCAATTGGCCAATAATAATAACAAATTTATAGATCGATGTCACTTAAAAAATCTTGCGTACTATAATAACATTTTATTATTAATATTTTTTATAATTAAAAACGGTAAAGCCGTTTTCATAAAACTCTGTTGAGGATCTTAGCAATTTATTGCTTTTGATAATTAGAATGAGTATGCTTTCGGAACTTTGTTTGTTTCTGTTAGGTATATCTACGCATTTAGGGGGGTAGGTAAAGGTACGCGGCAATGAAACACGACGATCCAGAACTGACTGACGTTTATTACCCGGTGTTGCTATCGCTAATACATAACACTTTTCCCCCTTAAAAATAAAGTAACATCGTAAGATTTGTATACCTACTTAGGTACCATACAATAGAGGAACATTTTTACTTAACCTGACGCTAATACATAACACTTTTCCCCCTTAAACATAAAGTTACATCGTTAGATTTGTATACCTACTTAGGTACCATACAACAGAGGAACACTTTTACTTAACCTAAAAAATATACGTAACACCATACGGCGTTGCGCTATACGTATTATAACATCCACAACCATCAAAACTAAGCTTTGTGTAGCCTTTCAATACAGCGCAAAGCCGCCTGACGGCGCACGCGGTCCCCACGGTCGGGCGCGAGCGGTGAGCTCCCCGCTGACGACGCCCCGCGTCCTGCCTCACTGTCGAAGAACTCATCATTGTCGGCACCCGCCGCCGCCGGGGGCAAAGCGGATTCTGCGGGAGTCTCGTTGCTCGTCTGTTCTTCGCTAACCTGACTAAGAGAATGCCTTGATTTCCTACTGCTTGCGGCGCTCCCAGTTAAAATTTGGTCCACGTGACGCTTGTGAGTGCGACCGTCGCTCGTCCTAACAACGTAAGCCACGGGGCTCGCCCTTTGTACTACGACACCCTCTTCCCATTTGTTTCCTAATTTCAAGTAGTCCCTTAGCAATACTTTGTCGTGTGGGTGCGCTACGCGCGTCATCGTGCCGTCGCGGCGCTGCTCTTGCGCGAGCTGCGCCGTGCGCACTGCTTCGGCCGCGTCGGGCCGCAGCAAATCAAGGCGTCCGCGCAGCCTCCGCCCCAGCATAGCCACTGCTGGCTCGCGGCCAGTAGTAGCTTGCTCCGTATTGCGATAAGAAAACAAAAACCGGTTAATAGCCGTGTTTGGGTCTTCCCTTTCTATTTGTGCCTTTTTAAGAACCCGTTTTATTGAGCGGACGGCATTTTCCGCGGCCCCGTTGCTTGCCGGGTGGTAAGGTGCTATCAACGTGTGATTTATACCATTTTGTTTTAAATAAGATGCGAATTCAGAGGAGGAAAATGGTGGTCCATTGTCACTTACGATTCTCTTCGGTAACCCGAACCGCGCGAACATCTGTCGTAAGCATTCAATTACTACTACCGCGGACGTGGTTTTTACATTCTCCGCCTCTATCCATTTTGAATGCGCGTCGATAACTATAAGATAATATTTATTGCAGAAAGGCCCGAGAACGACCACGCCTCCGCCGGCCACGGCCACGAGTGCAGCGGCGCGGCGGGCGGCGCGGGCCGCTGCGCGCGGCACGACAAGCACTCGTGCGCCAGGCGTTCGATATCCGCGTCTAAATTTTCCCACCAAACATAATTCCTTGCAATTTGCTTCATTTTCACAATGCCGGGATGTCCATCGTGAATTTCTTTTAAAATAGTTTCCAGTAATATTTTTGGTACTACTACTCTGTATCCCCATACTAAACACCCTTGATCTAAATGGAGGCTGTCTTTTCTATTGAAATACTGTTTTTCTGCTTCGTTCATTGACCCGGCGTTTAATGGCCAACCGAACATTACAAACCCGTAAACTTTACTTAACAATGGGTCTTTAACCGTCTCAGTTTTAATGTCCTTAAAACAGAGCGGAAAGCTTTCCTGTGCAAAGTTTAGGTAGCTAATTTCCTTTTTAGTCTCCTTTCTAAATCGTTCCAGGTTCGATCCTAGAGGGAGGCGGGAAAGAGCGTCAGCGAAACAATTTTAGCCGATCGAACAAATTCTATTTCGAAGTCATATGCAGCTAGCTTGACAGCATATCGCTGCAAACGGCTGGCGGCCGTCACCGGTATACCTTTATGTTTACCGAATATATAACTTAAGGGGTGATGGTCACTGCGTAATATAAAATGTCTCCCGTATAAGTAATGGTGATGTCGGGTGACGCCGAACACGATCGCGAGCGCCTCCTTGTCCAGCTGCGAGTAGTTGGACTCGGCTGCGTTGAGCGTGCGCGAGGCGCAGCACACGGGCCGCTCGCTGCCGTCGGCGGCGCGCTGGGTCAGCACGGCGCCCAGCCCGTACGAGCTGCTGTCGACGGCCAGCACCAGCGGCAGCGTCGGGTCGTAGTGCGCTAACACTGGAGCGCTGCTCAACACGCTCTTTATTTTGTCGAACGCCCTAGCACAACTGTCACTCCACTCCCATTCACTATCCTTTTTTAATAAATTGTACAGTGGCTTTAAAATATCACTCATGTTTACGCAAAATTTGGCATAAAAATTTACGAGCCCCATAAAACTTTTTAACTGTGTAATGTTAATGGGTGGTGGTGCTGCTACAATGGCCTCAATTTTTTTCTTGTCCGTATGTAAGCCGGCCTGATCTATCTTGTATCCTAGATAGGTCACACTATTTTTGAAAAAATCACATTTGCTAAAATTGATTCTTAAACCGTTATCTTTGAGCCTTTGTAGCACCGCCCTCAAATTCGCGAGATGTGTGGACCGATCCTTTCCCGTAAGGCAAATATCATCCGCGAACACAGCCGTAGACGACAAACCACTTAAGGTTTCTTCCATTATTTTCTGGAAGTTCTCAGGGACGCATTTAATGCCGAAAGGTACTCCATTGTATACAAAGGTACCAATATGAGTGGTGATTGCTGTCATCGGCTGTGAATCATTGTCTAAAATGCATTGCTGGAATGCGTTGGAAAGATCTAACTTAGTGTACTGCTCGCCGCCCCCCAGTGCCGCGAACAGGTCCTCGATCCGCGGCAGCGGGTAGTGGTAATCCTTTAGCAGTGGATTGATTGTGATCTTATAATCACCACACAATCGGATGGTGCCATTAGACTTTACAACCGGCACAATCGGCGTGCCGTAGTCGGACCGCTCCACCGCGTAGATGACCCCCTCCCGCTGCAGCCGCGCCAGCTCGCGCTCCACGGGCTGGCGCAGCGCGATGGGCAACGCGCGCGCCTTTACAAATACCGGTGTTATCTTTTAAATGAAAGCGCAACGCCGTCTTAAAAGTCCCTAACCCGTCCGCGAAAACGTCCGGAAATTCATTTCGCAAGGATTCCGCCACTGAACTGGTTTCGACAATATTATGCAAATTTGCAACCGATACATTCAATTTTTTAATCCAAGTTCGACCCATCAATGGCGGTCCTCCATTTTTGATTACATACAAATTAAGCGGTAAACAATCAGTTCCATTAGTGACCTTAACTATTATGTAACCTAAAGTGTGGATGACGTCCCCTGTATACGACCTAAGCGTTAATTGTCTTATTTCAATAGGTATGTTCGAGAAGTGTTTGTCGTAAAAACTTTTGGATATGGCCGAGATTTTTGAGAGGCCTTGTTGGATACGGCCCGCGCCGAATCGATGCAAGCCGTCGTCCGCCGGGGGCTGCCGCGCCACGCCCGGAGCGCCCGCAGCGCACGCCGTCGCCGCGTGCCGCTCCGCCGCCTCCAGCGCCAACGCCAACTCCACGGCGCGTTTGTAGTCAATACTTTTCTCCGCAAATATTCTGGACCTCATGTCTTCATCGAGCAACCCTGACACGAACTGGTCTCGCAAACAAACCTGGAGACAGGAGCCAAAATTGCACGTTTTTGCGAGATGTTTTAAAGCTTGTAGGTAGTCGCGCACGGTTTCCCCTTGTTGCTGTGTCCTGCGTCGGAATATGTGCCTCTCCGCTATTTCCGACCGATCGGGTTCGAGGTGCTCCTTCACGAGTTGGACCAGCTCCGTGAATGTTTTTGTCTCGGGATTGGCGGGTGCACATAAATCGCACATTAACTCGTAACATTCCGCGCCGACAGCCGTCACTAGCGTAGCAACTTTTAATCCATCCGCGATAGAATTTAAGGTTATATACTGTTCTAAACGTCTTACATAAGCGTCCCAAATGCTAGTACCGATATTAAAACTTTCCACATGTCCGAAAGGCATTTTAGTGACGCAATACTTGATAAATATGCACTTATTACTCGTAATACACGCGTTTTAAGTCGAAACACAATCTCGTTCGCCAGTGTTATATCTACGCATTTAGGGGGGTAGGTAAAGGTACGCGGCAATGAAACACGACGATCCAGAACTGACTGACGTTTATTACCCGGTGTTGCTATCGCTAATACATAACAGTTTCATTGTAATAAATAATAATATTCTTTTAAAAGAGCCATATCCTGTTAAGTAAGACCGCGTTATGATTACAAAAACTAAGTTTTTTATGTACTTACAGGTAATTGATCAATACGAAACATGGCGGAATCTAAGAATAAAATTAAATGTCGGCAGTACAGTGTCGATTATTAAAAATTTGGTTTTCTTCCTTCAAACGCAGATAAGCGATTGCCCATGTGCCTTTTATGCAACAAAGTTTTGAGCAATGACTCTACGAAACCATCGAAGCTCGAAGATCATCTAAGAAGGTGTCATCCTGATAAAATAAATACATTTTTAAACATTGAAGGAAAGATATGAAAAGAGACCCACCGTGCACAGTATGTTCACTTCAACGTCTGAAAGTAACGATGATGGCTTGCGGGCATCTTACAATATCTCATTACTCATAGCGAAATCTGGAAAATCGCACACCATTGGTGAACAGTTAATTTCACCCGCTGTTGAAGAGGTTTTAAAAAGTGTTCTGCACAAATCTCCATTTGACATACTCAAAAGAATTTCTTAGAGTAACAACACTGTACAACACTGTACGTATTGATGAAATGAGCTCTGATATTGAAAGTTTCTTGTGTAATTATCTGCAAATAACTCATTTTTCTATTCAACTGGACGAGTCAACTTTACCTGGTAATGAAGCAGTATTATTGGCGTATGTTCGATTTGTTATGGATGAAGAAATTCATGAAGAGGTATTATTCGCCAAAACTTTGAAGACGGACACTAAAGGTGAATCAATATTTAATATCATGAGCGATTTTTTTAAAGAAAAATCGATTCCGTTCACTAACGTTACTTCGGCGGCAACAGATGGAGCTCCTGCCATGGTCGGGTGATATCGTGGGTTTACAAGCCATCTTAATAGAATTATACCAGAGATGACTGCAATTCACTGTGTCATCCACCGACAGCAAAAAAAAATAGTGATAGACTGCACCAATCGCTTCAATTTGTGATGAATGCGGTTAATAAAATAAGAAGCAATGCGTTGAATACGCGTTTATTTGCCCAATTGTGCGATGAAAATGATGAAGACTTCCAACGATTGCTCTTACATACTGAAGTACGCTGGTTGTCGAAAGGTGCATGTTTAACAATTTTACTCACTTTTTGAGGCCGTTTTAGAGTTTCTGGATAGTAAAGCTCCAGATTTAAAAGAAAACCTGATCAAGTTTAAAGCAGACATCGCATATTTGACAGATTTGTTCAAAAAATTTAATGATATTAACTTACAATTGCAAGAGGACAGCCTCAATTTAATAAAAACAAAGGGTGTAATTTCCGCTTTTCTTGGAAAATTTAAATTAATGAAGCAAAATATTAGTCGGCGCGAATATTCCCAGTTTTCAAACTTGTCACAGGTAGAATGCCTTGATGATGATATTCAGACATACGTTCAACATTTGATTGCCCTGCATAATGATTTCAAAATCAGATATGAAGATATTCTGACGATGGAAATACCACCATGGATCATAAATCCATTCGATGAAATGGAAGTGGGGAACGTGATATTACAAGAGGAGCTATTTGAGCTTAGCACTAATGAGGAGCTGAAGGTGAAATTTAAAAAAAGGGTATCGAACATTTTGGCTGCAGGCAGAAATACCCGAAAAATATCCTGGACTGTGGAGAATTGCGAGAAATCTTTTGATAGCATTTCCCTCGTCAATTCTCACTTTTTTTTTCTAAATCTGTTAATTCGTGATTGAAACTGAGCCGCAACGAAAATTTCCATAGTTAGATCATCTCCAGACTTAGGTAATGTTCACATTTTTTGCCGAGTTTTGGGAATATGGTAGAAATGTGGTGGGGGTCTACCAGAACTGGTTAACTTTTGAAAGCGGTCTCTGAGAAAAAAAAGTTTGGGAACCTCTGATCTACGCAATCAAAAGCTTTGGAAAGGTTACAAAAAAATCCTATTGCATGACAAGATTTCTCCCAAATATTGTATAAATATTTAATGAGTACAGATGCTGCGTCAGTTGTGGATCGTCCTCTGGTGAAGCCGAACTGATTACTGTTAAGCAGTTTATTTCTATTGAAGTGACCTAACATATCTTTTAACATTAACAAATGATTATGTAATTTTCTAGTTCTATGCAAGAAATTTCTACAAGGTTCTCTATGGATAGCCTAACAATATCTTTCCTTTCTTTGGATTTTATGTTATTTTTAAGTATTATTAAAGCACCACCATGAATGGCGAATTTTCTGGCAAAAAGACTTGTTAGGGACGTTGTTTGATAGTCTGGACCTCTATTACACTCTGTCTTGAACTATATTTTTATCATATACCTCACAGGGTTTATCTTGCAAATATGACGACAATTGTTCAAATAGTCATTGTACATAGGTTCATGCATTATTTACATATTTATAGATATTACCTATAATCAACTAAATTCCACACACATTCAACAAATATTTTAATTTATTACTAAGAGCAGCTCAAGCATCCACATATATGTCAGAATCTGGGCCTCATCATCAAAGCAGTTGAGCAGAGCTGTGGCTCTGGAGGTAAGTGCGTCCGCGGCGTGACGCGTGCGCACGGCTTTCACGAGCGAGAAGACAGGGCGAGCGCGGCAGCCGGACCGCGCGCGCTCTTTTGGCGGACGAAAAGGTGCTCTGGCTAGAGTTGACGGGTTGTCCACGCAGGAATTAGCAGTAATGTATCAAAATATGCGTACCCGCCTTCAACCGCAGGGCCTGAATGGGTAATACATACGATTACGTATCTCTGTAGCTCTCATATTTAGCTTTGACAAGAAATCGAATTGCACGAATAGCATTTTAAGGATACCTTTACTTTTCCTTTTATTACTTTTTATATTCAACTTCACCTTTTTTTGTGTTATAGTAAGTAAGTAAGTAAGTATTGATTAATTGTAAACTGTGTACAAAAGATGGAAAATAAAATAACAATAGCATCAACAGTTGCCCATTGCAAGCATACAATTATTGTGATTAAGTCTAAAAACATACGTTTTTAATAATTTATACATATATCATGGCCAAATAATTCGTTTAGATCATAAAATACATTATTGATAAGCCATTTTTTTAACTTAAACTTAAAGTAATTGCCCTCTAACATTTTTAAATCATTGGGCAGGGCATTAAAACACGTATCCCAGTAATAAACGTGCTTTTATAGTACATTAAGTTATTGGCTTTTGGACACAATAGATTGTATTTGTACTTTTCCCTCAAATTATTTTTTAGGGAGGACTTTTTAGTGAAGTAGTCAGCGTTGTTCTTATCAAAAAGTCAGAGTTCCAAAATATAAATCCCAGTAAGCGTAAGGAAACCTTTATCCTTGAACATATTACGAAGAGATTGATCATTACGCATGCGATATATTGTACGTAAACATCTTTTCTGAAGGACAAATGTAGTTTTAACGTTTACGGAACTACCCCAATAAATGATTCCGTAAGGGAGTAGTGGAAACACATTTCCAAAGTAGGAATTTGTAGCAACCGTTTCAGAGCAAGTTCCAGAAAGAATTGATAAGGCGTAACACTGACTAGAAATAATTTTATTTATTTTAAGTTGAGGTGTCTATAGTAACTCCCAGAAAGCGTATATTGTCGACTTCTTGTACTGAAGTCCCAGCTTCCTCTACAGTTAAGTGCATAGGAGCTGTTCTTTAGTTTCTAAACTTAACGGTAAAGTAGTTGACTGGCTAAAAACACTTAACCTTTAAGTAAGTCAACTACTTTTTTCAGGGTGTTATTGATGTTCCTCTCCATATTAAAAATGTTAGACCTCTCCCCAGAAAAAAGTATTGTGGCATCATCTGCAAACAAAACACAGAGTTCATCAACAACTAAAGGAAGTTCATTGATGTAGATTAAAAATAAAAGGGGCCCCAAAACACTACCCTGAGGTACCCCTATAGTAGTGATTTTAAAACTTGACTGAGTGATGTCTATAGTTTTTTGTTCTTTATAATAATTAACTACAACCGTTGCCTGCTGTCTGTTGGTTAGATAATTTCCAAATAATTTAAGAACATGTCCTCTTACACCAATATTTTCAAGCTGCTGCAGAAGTATATCATGCACAACACAGTCTTTTGACTGTGACATGTCTAAAAGCAGTTCATATATAAAATATAAAATCAAGTTGCCATCTAATACGAACGCCAGCGTTTTGTGTCACTTACAAAAATGTATGGAAATGACGTAAGTCACTTGACATATCACTCGTTACAACTGACACGCTTTAATGTGATCACTATCAGTCGCGTTATTCGTATAGTGAGAATTTTGGAATTTTGTCTTTCGTTACTCAGTACTATTTTGCTATTTTGACAGGTTGAATTAGAAAAGAGCACTATCACGATATAAACGTCGGCATCTAAGGGCAGTATCTAAAGGACACTTGACTAGCTTTTTCATTTTTGACAACGCAAAGCGATAGGTGATCACCAAACGCTAGCGTTTGTATTCGATCGCAACTTTTTTAGCCCCACAGGCTACAACATGATCTTTATAAACTGCAAATGAACTCTACTCCAAAAATAAATTGTTGAATGCCTAATAATCCTGTTCTTAACATATGCGTCATATAAAATAGTATTTTAGAAAACAGCCTGGCACGGCGCTGATATCACAGTAATTAATAACACCTACCTAATTTAATTTAGAACGCACTTTAACATAGGCGTCCTCCACACTAACCATTAGGGGAATTAGGGGTTCTAGGGTAAATTCTCTGAATCAGCATTTATACAAAAACTCATCTGTTTTTATGAAAGAGGTGAATGTGGTGAGAGTTTAATGTTCAAACTAATGAAAGTTTTTATAGACTATGTAAACACTCGTTAGTGGTGAACTTCTTAAATTCACTAATGCACGCCTATAAAAGCGCATTAGATAAACTTTTTCAATATAAGCACTAAGTAATATTGAATCCGTAAAAAACTTAGCGTGGGTAGTTGTTAGTTAAGTTATAACTTAACTTAGGTATATTTATGTTAAAATTAGTTGAATTTGAAAATTACTCATTATTTAAAGACTTGTAAACACTCCTTTTTGTTTCACTTTAATTTAATTTCAGGAAAATATACAAAAACCCCAAACCCCAAAAAACTACAAAATAAAACGAAATTGAATAAATAAAAATATATAAAATAACCGGGCAAGAGAGTGTCAGAACAAAATATATGGGTAGTTCCAAACTACAAACACAAAAACTATCTGTTCTAAGTTATTTGGTGCGGTTTTGTTTTAGAGGATTTTTGCTAGGTATAAACACTTTAGTCACTTGTATTTCAAGAACCAATCAAGCTGTGTAGTCTTGATAGTTTTCATTTCGAATTCATACGGGAATGTGATTTTATTTAAGATATTTTCAGATTGTTGCTTTTTGGCTTTAGGAAGGGGGAAGTAGAGCTAGAGTGGCGTACTCTAGTGAAAATGTCACTTTATGAGTTCAATATTTCCTAAACGGTCCCCCCAATCTAAAAATTGATAACATGTGGGTCATGTACTCGTGTGAGTTTTTTTTTAAAGATTTTTTTTTACTACTTTGTTGTTGTAATTTAAATGTAAGCCAAATTACAGCTTTGTCGTACCAAGAGTCTCTGAGTTAGACCGCGGACAGACAGACAGATGGACAGACCGAAATGGCGAAACTATAAGGGTTTCTAGTTTGACTTTGGAACCCGGCCCTCGTGGCATTGTGCCTGAGATACCGGCGGCATTTCGTCTTTGAATAGCAATGCTTATTCGCTGAGAGAGGAAGCTGCTCTTTGGTCACTCGTCGACTAGGCGCTCCCGATTTCGTTGACTAAATTATATCCGAAACATTGGTGAAGAAAAATGCACCGTGGATGATATCATTGAGCGCAATGCGGCGGAAGAAGCAACATCCGGAATAAAAGCTTCTGAGCCTAGGGGACCTACGGACTACCTAAGTTTCATTACGGCAAGTTGTTTGTTTGATTTCATGTCATATTACATCAGATATATGTTTACTTTTTCTGATAGAGTCTGGCAAATGAAACATGAGAATGAAAAAATGGCAACACTGTAGTGTCGTCCCTTTCAAATCAATCTAAGAAAAAAGGGACGACACTACAGTGTTGCCATTTTTTCATTCTCATGTTTCATTTGCCAGACTCTAAGAGGGAAGTACTACTTTAATGGCACCAAACAAACTTGTTATCTAGTTGTCCTGCGGACAAAATTGACTTCACGATATTATTATTGAGCTGCAGGTACGGAAAAACTGTCCGTTACATTAAACAAATAGAAAATCAAAGTCAGTCAGCTCAGCTAAAGCCAGCATAGCCACAGAAACTGTAGAAACTCGGCTTCTCCAGCACCGCATGAGCTAGAAGCCCGACAATCCCCACCTCTCGCGGAGACCTCTCAAATCGCCCGTTGTTCGCTTCGGAAACGACTGCTATTACACGGTGTAGCCACGCGTGTGATGTAGCTCGACAAGAAATAAATGAATCGAGTAGTGAACCGTCGCGTTACGCGCTTCCGAAACGGACCGTTGAATGTTTTTATTACTTCGGCCGTCGCCCAATCCCTTCCAAATCGAATTACAAAATGCCTTTATTAGAACTAACGTCTGTTTTATTATTATTAGTCCAGTTATCAGACTTTTAAGATTAAAACTTGGATTTTTATAATTAAACGCAAATTGTAGGTTATTTTTGCACCTGCGAAATGTAAGATAAAGATTACCAAAAAAAGGTACGGATTGTTAATGTTTGTGAGGATTTTAGGAAGTTTGTCTTTTAATTAGGCACATAAGGCTTAACTTATTTAGATGATATTAGGAAAGCATAAATATAATCGTGGAAAAACTAAGTAAATACGTAACCCATAAAAAAAGTTATGAGTTTTATGCTACAAGTCATTGACAAGGGGCTAACATTAAAATATTCAATATAAAGACGTTACTGAGAGATTATCTTATGATCAATTTGTTTCAAGTTGCTCAAGAAACGTTCGTTCTTAAACTATTGCGGTTCTTTATTCGAAATACCACCTCCAAGACGAGACCGTATGATTTACTCAATTTGTGCTTTACACGTCGGCCGACAGCGGTCGACAGCGATTTAAACTGCCAATCTTTAAACTTAGTCGTGCATTTGAAAAAGGGGGCGACGATTTAAGTTCACGGGCTAACATACCACAGCAATCCCCTCGGCTATTTCTATTGCGTTTGTTTTCTGTTTCAAATCAAATAAATGTATTGCATTTTGTGTTGCAACTTTTAAACGAATACCAAATGTTCATGCGTTCCATTCCCTTCTACCCTTTTCTAGAAAGATTGTTACATATTTGTAAAGAAAAATTTAGCTTGCAAAGTGTGTTTTTTATTCATAACAGATCGATTACATTAAGCTGTATTTTAGGATGTATAGTCGAGGAATTTGATTGTTCACGGAAGTTTGCCTGAACCTATGCTAAGGTCATCCAAACATCAAAAAATAAATTATAATAAAAATAAAATAACTTAGAGCAACCCAACGATTTCGATGAAATGACGAAAATGACTTCATAGGTTCTAACAACCGAGTGAAACACAAACAGGGTTGCGAAAATTTCAGCTAAAAGAGCAACGTTCACCAACTCCACCTTAAGTTTATTAATTTATTACGAAGTCTTTGTTTAATGAGTTAATTTACCGCAGAGTTGGTTGTTAATATAATATTCAAAAGGATTAATTAAGAGTTCATTATAATTAAACTCCACGCCGTCGAGGTATTGTACCCGGGAACAATAGTTTTGATATAAACATGTTTTTCTTTACTTTGAGGGCAGTTAATTGAAATACCAAAAAATATATCCCTAATCTTATATTTAGACAAATAGATACCTACTCCAACAGTTAATATATAGGTGCCTAAGCAGCTAGTATACTGGAAAAACATATTTAGGCACTGGTCCCACCGCCGGCGAGTGAGATATGAACTATCGACTTTTTTCTAGCCCAAGAAACGAACAAAAGATAATCGCTTCCGTGTAAATAAAAGAGAGAGATATATATTTATAGTTCATCGCTCGCTGTTCACACTGCCGGCGAGGACACTCTCCCAACGCCGGGCCCCTCTGGTACAGTAGTACTACCAGGTAGTTCTACTGGTAGTACAGATGATACACCTTAGGGACACCTAGTACTACTTCTAAAAATACAAGAATATCCCTCGGGTTTTGTCATAGACCACTGTATTAAAAGTTCAACTGGTAGTACATATGATACACATTCATTGAAGTAAAATGTTAAAGCTTATGTACTCTTACTCGTACCTATTATAATAAAATAAATAACTGAATGTAATTTTATTTTTATTTATAGTTAATTTTGAGATTAACTCGAGAACAAATTAACGTAATTTTTCCATAAATAATGGAACATCGATTTCCCCTGTAATTAGCTGCATTTGGTATATCTTGAGTTTCCATCGGACATCCGCCGAAGATGCAGGCATTGTTTTCTGGCGTCCTTTTTATCATGCCGGTAGTTTCTAGTGATGATGAAAGAGGTTCTTGGAAATTATGAAAATTATTTTTATTTATTTGAATCGTTTTCTATTACTATCTGAAACTCGAATTGGCACTTCACTTGGCATTGCGTGTTTGCGTATTTGCTTTTTAGTGAGCTAGTGAACGCGGGACACCCTCATCTGGTAGAAAAATATTTGGCCGAATATATAGTTACACCGAATTTCACTAGCTCACTTAATAAACAATAAAGGAGAAGTTAGTAAATGATTTAGGTTATTTATTTTTCGTTTTTTAAGGTTTGCTTTGATTTAAAAACAAATAAAGAGTTACTTTTCTGTACTACCAGTCTGCCGTTATGGTCACTAGTACTACTGGTAGTACTAGTGACCTTAGGGTGTATCATTTGTACTACCAGTAGAACTACCTGGTAGTACTACTGTACCAGAGGGCGCCGGGCGAGTAAGCTATAATTCCATAGAATTTTTACTAGCCTCTCGCCGATTGTCAACTGTTTCTAGTACAGAATTTTACTAGTTGCTCACCGAGCTCGCCGATATCTGGCGGTGAGACCGCTATTTACTAGTTGACCGCAGCGATTAAAGCTATCGACTATAAAACTAGCTCAGCGGTACTCGCCGATGCCTGCCGAGCGTCAAACTATCAAAACTTTACTCGCTTCTCGCCGCTCGCCCACTCTTTTGTAGTTTATAGTTCTACTAGCTTATAGTCTGTAGCCGGCGGTGGGACCAGTGCCTTTGGTAGGTAACTAAAAGTTTGAAATCTGCAGTCGAAGAGTACGGTTTAGAAAAACATTTCTGATAATAATACGAGAAGACTTTCATAAGTATTTTATTTCTACACGCATGTAAAGTTAGCCTCATCAATAAAACAACTTGCATAGCAACATTTTTAACCCTACTTAAGTCAGTCTAAGGCACAAAACAATGTGAAAAAATGGGTCCCTCCTCGCACATGCAAAACAGCTATTAGCTTCATGTCACCATAAAGTGGTAAGACATGTATGACAACCCATTATCGCCCTGCCAGCTCCGCTTCAACCTATCAATTAATGGCCCTTGCAGTACATACGAGTAACATTATTGTTTCCGAGTTTTTATAGTATACTTTTCATAACAATAGGTATGATGGGACAGCGAAGGAGGAAATATAATCCCCGACTTTTCTTATGTTTGCTGAAATTTGATATTATACTACGAGTATAAGAGCACAAACAACCTCTTTTTTCTGTGTTGTGTAACGTTATTACATAACATCTTTTCCTGATTTATGGTTCGAATGATTTAATATTACAATAGGATTTCTTTATTTATAAATTTCGTTAATAGATCGTATATTGGTACCTTATTATCCCAAAAATGTTTCGTTGTATCGACATAATATTATAAAACTATAACTAGCGCTAGGCACGAGTACGTGTATAAATTAAGCATCAGAAACCTAGGTTAAAATCTTAGCTCTGAATAGCTGCTCATTTTGTAATTGTTATTGGTGTATTAAGGAATTATTTGAGAGAGTACCTATATATTTATCAACCAATATGTTATAATGTTATCCCGCAGGATTATAAGGCGTCTAATTTTCAATCATGATTTTTAGTGCCTTGGAAGCGTTAAGTTTCCTGCAACGAATACTCTAGAGCGTCCTAGATCATTCCAGAAGGCATTCTGAGACAGTCGAATATTGGGAAAATGAAAGGATGACTGCGACTACGATCAGCCCTACTGCTGCTGTCCTGTCGCAAGCACGACCTACGTGCTAATACAGAGCTGCTCGACTCAACCGCCCGCCCAAGAAAACACCAACGGAGCGGAGATGCCCACGTAGCGGCATCCCCTCTACAACCCGCCCGAAACAGTAACGGTGACCGCACCTACATTATAAAGACAATTTCATTTTTTCATTTGGGTAGCGGACAGAGCAAACAAGAGCGAACTGAACGATCCTCTGCGTATTCGAAGCGTTTGTATCGGTTAAGTGAGTGCGTTAATAAAGTCTTCCTTTTAATATTCGGCCGGTGTAATTGTGCATTTATATCAGTTACCCCCACGTGCGTAACAATAAGAACTTAAACTATAACTTTACACTAAAGCCTTGATTTTCGTTTAATATTGTAGCCCTTCAGCTGTCTAAATCATTCTTAAACCATTAAAATTACTTCCTGTACCACAGAAACAGTGCGATATGGTCGTGTGCGAGTTGGTCACACTCGCCATCTTAGTATTAATTATTTGTCCTTGTAAATATTTCTTCTTATTTATCATATAAATACCTTTTCAGCCTCAACTTTTACTAACCAGCTTATTCACAGTTGGATTAATCATTATTAAAATATAAACGAAGTTAGTTTATAAAGTCGAAGAACTTTTACGTGTCGAGGAAATAATCATAGAGTCATGATTAAATTTTGTTCCCTAACTATAACGCGCGAGGAGTCAGCCAATATTATTAAACTTCCGTTATCATTCCGCTAAAGGATATTACCGCCGCAGGATTTTGCGATTTGTTGCGGTCGCACGTCTCATGCAACACGTATTTTCAACATCTAAAATCTGCTCAAAAATGTAGTTTATTTTGAATTACAGGAGTACATTCTTAATGTCCTTACATTTTATTACAGGACATTAGGTGGAACGCTACGACATTACAACATGTTCAAATTCAAAAACCTAACGATATGAAGATCTTATCTTATCTTACAGATGACCCTTTCGGATACACTTCAACCCTTTAGGATCTTTTGTGCAATTGCACACTCAGCTATTCGAATGTGCAGGTTTCCTCACGATGTTTTTCCTTCACCGCAAGAGCATCGAGTAATGCACGTTAGAAAACCTCATTGGTACATGGTTATACATTTTCGATAGCAATATTATTCGCAGAATGTGCTTTGTCTTGTTAAAAAAGATGATTCGCATTATTTGAAAGTACGATTCTATCATTCACTTGTACCTTAGATTAGAAAGGAAAAATTCAAATTTTCCGTATCAAAGGATATCATAAGCATTTTCAAAAAGTAAAAATGTGTCCAAGCTTACCTTTGTTCGTATCCATTACGCAGTTCCTACCTCCTTCGCAAGCTAAGCATCCTGTATGTGCATAACGCCTAGTGCACACGTATGTAGGTACTAAGTAAGTTGTTAAGTTGATAATTGCATTTTAACTATTTTTTTAGTAGGTATTATTGAGACAAGTTAACAGACCGTGAAGTAGTGAGTGCTTATCTAGTTCAAATTTAAAATCCACATTCTAAATAGTATCCGACCGAAACTAGTTTTTGCGGCCGAAACCGAAACCAAATTTTGGTTTAGGTTTCAGTAAGGTTATGTTTTTGCGGATAAAATAAATAACGTCAACATTATCACATAAAATTAGTATTTATTTTTAAATCACATCAGTCAGTAATCATTTCAGTCTCTGTCTCTCATATTTTAAGTAATTATCAAGTTATTAAATTATTACTATCACCCCTATTTTAAAAACCGCGCACCGATAGTGCCCGATCGCAGCGCGAAATCTCCCGGACAATGTACCTAATTTCGGTTCAGGACGGAGGAATGTCGGCCGGATTGCAACCGAAACCTAAACTCAACCGAACCTCGCTTTTTCGGCTGGAACTAGGCCGAAACCGAAACCGAGAGTTCGGTCGGACACTAGCACCATACATAGATTTGATCGGCGTGGCTCTTAGCTCATAGGCACTTTGGACACACGCAAAAGTTCGTAAAATATTTAGTTAAAAATCAGTTAATCACAAATTAACTTAAAACATGTGACCTAGACATAACAGAAAATTCAGTTGCGGATGATTCCGTTGTGACAAACGATTATACAAATGCAAAGCGTTCTATGTAACTACGAGAACTGGCAAAGGTACAGCCCGTGGCTATGAACTCAATCCACAATTTAAACTAAGTTCATAATTCATTTTATCTTTGGGGTTGTTACTGAATTAACATATATACAACATATACCGGATATATGCTTCGAATTTAATAAATCTACCGTGTTACTGCAGATGATTCGGTTAATAGTTAATCTGATCAGAAGCAAAATCAAGCCTAAAGTAAATTGCAAAAACCTCGTGGGATAAGCCTTCTATAAATAGAGGTTGATCTTATTTTGACGCAAGTCGAGTTGTCCACAAAATAACATCCTTTAATATGCATGAAGGGTATGTAGAGTGTATCTTATAATTTCAAAGTAGGTAAATAGAGTAAGTAGGTACCGCAAAAACTATTAATAGTCAGAATACTTCAAGTTTACGGTCTTTTTTATACTAAAACAGTTTATTTAGCTTACGCTCTACGGCAAAAATAATGTGAAAAAACTGGGAAAAAGCATGTCAAACCATGCGCAGCATGGGGTTCCACAACCTTTACTTTAAAAAAAAGTTATTTCTTAGTGCTTTTCAGTAGGTATAATCACTTTAGTCAACTAGTAACACTAGAACGAATGAAGTAGTGATACTTTTCCTTTTAAATTCGTTGTGTGCTTTTATTTAAGTTCTATTCCAGATTTTCATATTTGTGATTTCCCTGAATCTTCAAATATATAATAACTTACTCATAGTGATTTTGGAAGAGTTCTCCAACGGTACCTAACGCAATGTTATAAAATAAAATAAAAAAATTGACGCTGAGTTACATGTAGCGGAATACCTGTTTTTTTTTAAATCTAATCCAATATAGATCTTTGTAGCTTTTATGGTTTCTGAGAAAATGTGAGTATGTCTTACAAAGAGACAGACTGACAGATATGGCGAAACTATAACTTCTAGTTTGACTAAGGAAGGGTTCCTTAGTAAAAAGGGTTTGTTTCAGGTTCTCTAACTTAATGGACCTGCCGTCCCAATTTTGTACGTAACCTTTTCATCATCGTCGTAAATACCCAGCAGGTACCTATAACAAACAAACTTAACTACCTGTACGGAGTTCTTCATAAATATGGACTCTAATATATGTATACCACTAGTAAGCAATACCCAGCCTTGTGACTAATATTAGTATTTTTTTGCAAATTTTTCACTTCTCATTCTGAATATGGACCCTAATATAATTATGTATACAACTACCCAGCCTTCTAGCTAGTATTTTTGTCAATATTTTGTAAGATGTTCACTTCTCATTCTGAATTCGTGCGTGGGAGCCAGAAGAGGTGTAATAAGGAAAACGCCTACACTAAGCCTGCACAATGAACATGTGAATATATCAAATTTAGCTTCTACAAAGAAGAATTTACCCAGGTTTAACAGAGCTTATCACAATGTATTGCCATCTCGCTGAGGCGGCATACTGCGCAACAATTTTCATTTAAAAGTTTACAACGCCCGCCTCTTGACCTGGCTGGCCGACGGCTCAAGAAATATGTAATATTTTTTAGATTTATTAATATATGACATGTATGTAAAATACCAGGGGGGGTAAAAAGGCTGAATGAGGTAGTGCAAATATACACACTGCAGCATCGCTTCATCGTCTGGATTCGTCCCTGTGACTTCTGTGAATCAATACATATATCCATGTCCATTTCTTTGTGATATCCTATAGGGTAAAGCCGAACCCTATATTCAAACTGCGAATAGACCAGGCTAGTTTTTTTTTTTCTTTGTCTTGCGACGACTTCAACGGCTACTACCACGGGGTGAGCAATAAAATACAATCCAATCTTCTCTAGAAAGACTGTGGGCAATGTTGTACGGTGATATGTAGGACAGAGATCAAGATAGTTTTAAACTCTGTACCACTGCGAGTCCACTTGAAACGAGAAGTAAGATGCCAGATACACGAAATAAGTCCAAGTCTTCTTTGACTGTGAAACACAAAGGCATAAAAAGGACAAATCACTAACAGAAAAGAACTTTGAACACCTAAATACACAAAAATACAAACCTAAAATAAATTACACATCCGCTATCTTTTAACTAGACTGCCCTAAATAAGGCTTACTTCAGATTATTTGACATTTGCCCATACCAAATGTGTTAAAGGGTCTAGCAGGCTAAGCGAACTAGAAGTGCCCCCAACGACGGATTTGGTCATTCTTTCAGGTGGTGTACTGGCAAGTCCTAACAACACTCTATGCTTAATATCAGTGCTCGATCTTCTTTTGTTTTCGCGTTATTCAGGATAATGTAAAATCATAGCGTATCATTGAAAACAATATCGTGTTTGATCTGTTATCGTATTGTCAACGTTTTGATAGGTCTTATTTTCTTGACAGTAATGGCGGCTGACGTCAAAACAATACCATAACAGGTGAAAGGCAATATGGGTTGTACCGTTTGGAATAGAGGCCCTGTCCGCGGTTTCAATATAGGGCTTTGCCGTAATTAGACGGTTTGGGTTTTAAAGCGTCAAAATGTGTTTGGGATATCATACATGCGACTAGTAAAAAGAAAAAAGGCGAAAAAAAAAATAAGCGAAAGGAAAAAGAAGGAGAAGGACAAATACGTGTGTTAAAATTCATGAAAGATTGGAAAAGTTTGTATAAGCATCACAGCTGTATTACCTCTTAGGTAATGCTTCATGGAAGAAGACAGTAGTAGTTGGACATAGGCTGCATTTACCCATCTCTCTTCTAAACGATCGAACTGAAACGGCTCTATCAAAACCACAAACGGGTCTTGATCACTTTGACGAGCGAAGGTAGGTTAACCAAGTTATATTTCAAACTAAGTAGGATTACGTCAAATCTACATTGAGATCAGGAACTGTTTCTCGAATTTACAAGTCTACAAGTTACTGTAAGTTTCGAGAAACAGTGTCCCTTACGTAGAATTGGGCTATCGGCCACACTCAGTCAGTTAATGACAATTCACTCAATTGAAAAAGGACAGTTAATTGTCTTTTAAATGTCTCTGAGTACTGCGGGAATACTAGTCCTAATTTCCATGACAGCAGCTTTAACGTAAGCTAAGCTAGGTATTTGTCATTCCCGTTTAAATTAGTAAAGATATTTGCGACCCGGCAGTTGCGCGCGGCTCCCTGAGGACGCCGTTTCCGCACAAACGAGGTTATCTTCTTATACTCAGCTCATGAACACGTCAAATTTCCTCGGAGACAAGCCTGGAAATAAAAAATACACTTAAATATTGGAGTTCATTTAGACGTTGACGTTTTTATTTTACTTTATTTATGCCTCTGGCGACGAAAACCGTGTGGAAATACAAAAGAGAGACTTTTAAGGTTTTTGAATTATTAATGAAATCGAGTTTTCTGTAAGAATTCAACAGTACGTCATAGTGGAAGACTGAAAGTAAGCGGTTGCTGGACCAGTATTATTGTAAAATTTTCTTCAAGGCCTGCTATAAGTATGTAAGTGGGTACTTTATTGTTCAATAAGGAAAATAACAAACAACAAAATAGATAGAAACACAATAGGTTTGTAAAAAGGCGAAAATATCCCTTTAAGGCATCTCTTCAATTTACCCTTTGAGCGAATGCGAGCTAAACTAGGTACAGCCAAAGAATTTAATTTCTACACCACTTTGGACTATCGCAAAGTGGCACTGTAAATAAAATCACAAAAAGTCTCTTACGTTTTGATGGATTACGTCACTTAGATAGTCCAAAGTGGTATAGGTAAAAAAATCCTTGACTGTACTACGCGTAGTTAACTAAGCTCTTCCGGCCCAGGCTTTATTCCAACTTAATAACAGGTTATATCCAGACTATGCACCTACGTACAGTCAAGGGCATAAATATATATACGTTCCCAAAACGTCAAAAATATCTATACACCTTTATGGCAATGAGGTGTGTTCCGTGTGTTTACACATTATATTTGACGCGATGGCTGTATAGATATAAATACCGTACAGTCAAGGGCATTCATATCTATACATATGAATGCCGTTGACTGTACGGTATTACGAGTAGATATGATGTATTCACACAATGTCATCAACTTATAAGGTCGACAATGATTAACACACTAACTGATAAATGTGGTCAAAGACATGCAATATTTTTTGGGAAATATTTTAACAATCAGTAGTCTTTTTTTAGGCTTTAATTATTAATGTGTCGTGTCATATTTGGGTGTGCTTGTGATCCATTTTGTAGAGGCCACAAGCCACATAACTATACAACCTCGCACACGCACCTAACGCCCACACCCCGACCGCATCATGGAACGGGACGATTCTCTACGAGAGAGAAGGCAAATCAGAGATACACATACAAAACCCTAAAAGACCCATATCCTACTAATATTATAAATGAAAAAGCTTTTGTGTTAGTTTGTTACTCTTTCACGATATTGAGTTCCAGATCGCTAAACATTCGGAATTCTACTATATGTATTATATATTACTGTGTGCGCTAGATGTCCTTATTTACATCCTACCCTACTAATCCTATAAATGCGTGATAAATAAATAAGTGCGTGAGCTTATTACTTGTTCGCTAAAACGGATGGACGAATTGGGTAAGATACGATTTTGAAATATTTTTGGCTTAATCACTGGATTAACACATAGGCTACCTTGAATCCCGAAATAAATCACTTTTCCGTGGGATGGTAAAATTACTAATTCTACGAGGATGAAGTCGCGGGCAGACGCAAAAAAATATTATAAATGGTGCATCGGCTGGACGGATTTGAATGAAATCAGAATGGATATATGTAGCTTATACCCTGGATTAACACATAGGCTATTTCCCATCCCGGGAAATTTTAAAACTTATGAGACAATAACGATAATCGACATTCCCCACAATATCGAATAATACTGGTAGAATAGTACCTAGTGGTAATAATTCAACGCGAACGCCGTCGCGGGCAAAAGCTAGTTCTAAATTCTAAATTCTAAATATTTATTCAGTAAATTGGCCACATGAGGGCTCTTTTACACGTTGGTAATATAGAGTGAATGTACTAGCGCTTCGGACAAGAGCATCATTGCGGAGATGAAGCGCCGCAAAAAACTCTAGCAGAAGGTCATTTTTTCCCATAATAAAATACAATAATACTGAAAAGTAACATTACAAGGTAATAAAGTAATAAATAATTATTTTAAAACTAACACCAATAAAATCATTACAAATGTAAGCTCAATAACAGTAAATTAAAACTAGTGACTAGGAGAACAACATGACGAGGTCTCTACGTCGGGAACGATAATCGAAATAACTAACTGAAAAACAGGTCCTTGCAAGCGTGAACAGACCGGACCCCACATACAGCTCCCGTTCACGAGTATGACACGAGTATCTCAGCCACCGCCTCCCTCAACCATTTATTCGGGAAGGTGGCGACCCGATCAACGACACCGCCGTAAGCAAAGACCGTTGAGTGCGCAAGACATGCTCATGCTGCCGGACAAAATATATCAATAAAATAATAAAAAATAGCTGTCCGGCGAGAAACATCACAATCTCATTTCTAAAGTGCACAAGAACCAATAAAAATTACAAATAAAAAAATTAAACTTAAAGGTATTTTGCAATAAGCGCTGCTCAGTAGTGCTCAGCTAATATTACTATTCAAAAATAATAACAAAAAGACCAAGAGGAAGCATAATTTCAGTAATAGCTCGCACTACTTAAAAACGTCTTTATCATCTAGGAAGTCATGTACAGTATAATATGCCTTACCCAGAAAGCAGCACTTAATTCGAGACTTAAATTTATTGAATGGCATATTGACAATATCAGCAGGTATCTTATTGTAGAAGCGTATACGGTTTACAGTATTAGCATATGTACCTTCTTAAGTACGGGGCAGGGGTTTACTTACGCCTTATAGCAACAGTTTCACTGCGTGTGTTGTGTAAACCTACCTACTAAGGAAATTAATGAGATTGAGGCGGATTGCGAGTATACCGACACGTGATACGAAATACTTGAGCAGTTCTTCGGAAGGGCTTTGGGTCGGGAGGACTGTATTTGTCCGAGTATTGTAATCCGGGCCCCATTATGTCGGTATATGTTCTGGAGATGTTATTATTTTCCTTAAACCGGTCTTGTCTAGTAATTAAACGGCCGGGTCCAGTGTTCAACAGGCAGTAATACTATTAATAAAGGGATTCTTTGTTAAACGATGTTTAAATGACCTGCAGCTTTACTTTAATGAATATCTAACCTTACTTAACTATTTTCTTACTACCAATAATATTATAAATGCGAAAGTTTAGATATTACTCAATCACGGTTGAACAGATTCGAATGAAATTTGGCACATAGATAAATACTTTAACAGCACACAGGCAACTTTCTATACCGAACAATTCACGGTTCCCGCGGGATGACAAACACTACGCCCAAACCGCTGGACTGAGATTTGGAGGGAATATTCCTTGAATTGCCTAGGGGTTACTTAGGGGCACTAAAAAGGGATTTTTGGAAACAAATTTTCACCAGTGCAAAGTCGCGGGTCCACTAGTATTACATATGACTACTACTTAGTTAAAACTTTGAATACAGGTTTCTAAAATACTAGTCAATAAATCACAATTAACTGTGTTTGTATTGTGCTACATAAATTATGCTTTCCACGTCGTAGTTACACGATGTACAGTCAAAAGTACCTACTTAATAACAGCATACAGCTGTCATCATGTTAAAGAAGGCGGTTAACTGCATAGTAAGAGTATAAGCATTTTAAATTTACACCCGTATTCACAAATGTCTCACAGTGCTCTCACGAACGCACAGGGTGGTTCAAATCATCTCATAAACAAAAGGTCGTTCAAAAAGGACCAATCACAAAGCTGTTTCGAACGCAGTATGTTTACTCAGTGAAGGATCCCTTAAGTATTGTTTATGAATACGGTGGTAAATGTGGTTACTAATAGAGTATAAAATGCTTCGACTAATACGGGAACACCTTAAAATTCCAAATTACATTTTTCCGAATATTCATTTGTCCGAATTTTCGTTTTCCCAAAGCTTATATAATAGTTACTAAACATAGTTTAGTTTAGGTATAATTTATAAGCGATATAAAAAATAAAGTCTTAAATCAAAACATTTCATTCGGAAATACGACTCTTCGGCTTACGGCAGTTTGGCACACACACACACCCACATTTCTAGGAATCAGACCACCGCCCTACATGATAAGTCCTTCTAACAGGGTATTAACTAAGCACTAGCTTATACAACTTATACAACACGCTAGCCGCTAACGTCGTGCTCGTGACAGCAACTAAGTACATAGTAGTAAAATATGTCAAACAGAACCTTTTAGAGCTACAAAAGTTTTATCCATGATCGAACAAAATTAAGCACAACCTCTCTGATTAAACCCCCGACAAAAAAGACGGGTAGCAAAAGTATGTGTATGTATATTGCATCGTAGTTCAATGACATCATCACTACTAACTAGATTTCATGAAAGTCGGTTCGTCCGTTTGAGATATGATAGATGAATGGTGATCCATTGAGAGGGGGGTTATCATGACATACTAAAGCAGTTCAGTTTACGGATTTAGGAACAGAGCTATAGAACTGCTGTAGCTCTGTCCTTTTCTCTCAACCTAAACTGACCTGTTTCAGTATGTCGTGGTAACCACCCTGTCAAAGAAGAGATCGCTATTATTTTGGTTTTTTACTGGCCCTATTTTAAATTCAAGTTTTACAACCCACGTGCAAGCTTCTTTCTGAGCAAATTCAACAAGGAAACTGTTTATGGACTTAGGAAGATTGGTTGGAATGTAAAATTGTATGCAGTATTTTCCTGGTAGACGGCATCATCTAATAGCTTTCTAGAGTTATTCTATGTTTATTCTGGCTGGGCACCAAACCGGCATGACACGACATGAATATCCTACAAATTACGGACGAGGACATAACTCGCAGGAATTACTCTGGAATATAGAACGCTCATTTAGAGCGGCTTAATTTTGTTGATTAACTTATAAACATAATGCAATATAAGAAGCTAACCTGTTAAGTTTCAATAGACCAAATCTTCTGGATGATGTTTCATTATTTATCTTCAATTCATAGAGAATCCTACTTAATTAAACTATTGGTCATATCAGCTACTTTTTATGAAGTACCGTAGGGTACAAGTCTGGAGATTTATATGAACTATTTGGGACGTTACAAATTTCTATTGTTAAACCCAATAAAAACATGGTTCTTGATAGTTTAAACAATATAAAGAACAAGAATGATTGTTCTTTTGTATATTTTAAATAGTTTTACTTCTTGGTGTATATAAAATAATAAATCTTATACTTTCCTTACTATACATAAATAAAATGAGTATAAAGTGTAAAGTAGATTCAGGTCGTCAACGAAATTTCGTATTCGGAACGTTCACAGTACGTGTCATAATTTCAATCCTGATCGTGTGTGTACATTATTTTTCAATCTGAAAAGCAATTACGAGTATGCGCAAGGATATACCTATTATGCCGGTGATAAAAACACAATTTATTGTTCATAACGACGCGTATTGCCGATCAGTCGGGGGCTGCTGTGTATTCTACGTTGAGGCTTTGATAGCCCCCGTTGGTGCTCGAATTATTTTTAATTAAAAGAAATTTAATCCGCTCGACTGCCAGGGCGTACCATAGCAACTTGCTCATGAGTTTGTACACAATGTACCTACTTATATCTTATAGCTGTACAGTCGATGAAATCATTGGAGACATTATTTCAATGTATGAAACCTATTGAATATTTTCTACTTGAACGAGGTTAAATTTGGAATTACTCGAATCACTTGTGAAACTAGGATCTTTATTTCAATTTGTATTAACCAGTCTTACTTTAATATCGTAAACATATTGTTGACGTTCTGGCAGCTCTTATCCGACAGACAATAAGAGCCGTCATTCGTCAGTCTTTAACTAAATTTAAAAAGTTTAATGTAACAACTTTAAATGCCTGCCTACTTTTGGTCTTCAATCCTCTGCCGTGGTTAAAAACTGGTGTCCAATACTCAAACATCCTTAATAGGTATACAAAGCAAAGAGTGATAAATAAGTGGATATAAGCAAAATGCCGGTAGATAAAAATAGGTATAGAATTTGTTTCTTATCTAACAAAAAACACTGCTTCCAAGAAAAATGGCGGACTAGGCACGTTTAACTCAATCAACAGACCTCATATAAACAGGTTTTCTCTTTTCCCTAAAGTTTTATTCTCTTAAAAACGGAACAGTCAATGGAGTGAGAAATGGAATGAAATGAAATGAAATAATTTATTCGTAAAAATTGTTATAGGTCAGTGTACATATTACTATTTTATGTACTTATGTATCTAAGTAATTAAATAATTATTATATAAAATTGAATTCATAAAAAATAATATAAAATGTCGATAAATTAAATTAATTGTTACCCTGTGAGGGCTAGATTAAAAAACTCATCGTAATCGTAAAAAAGTCGCTCTTGGAGCCATTTTTTAAGTTTGTTCTTAAATTGTGTGATGGAAGCCGCATCTATTACGGCTTTTGGCAGGCGATTGTACACGGCGGGTCCCAGGAAGTAGACGGATTGCTCTGTTTTGGCCAGTTTGTGTCTATCCGCGACCAGCCTGAGAGAAGTCATACTAGCGCTACGGGCTTACTCAACGGGTAAAGCAACCTAATTGAGAATCTACGCCCTTAAATATTGTTTATACGTTCTGACGGGGCAACTTAAACTCGCCGGTTAATTATACGTCCGTCGAGTTCAAGGTTAGTCGTTACGAGAATCACCAACCTACTAATTATCGAAACAATCGCGCCAAGCATAGAGCATTTAGGAGTGTAAGTTCATTAATCAACCGGTGATTATTTAATTAATAAAGTTCACAATTAGATCCTGGCTGACTACTAGTGGCTTTACCCTATATATAATAAATATCATCTCAGTAAACGAGTATGTATAATACATGACTTCGAACCCATATAGGAACGAAACATAACATTATATAAACCATCAAATCATCACAATGTATATTAGGCATGCCAGACTGATCTAACAAATTATAGTTATAATTATAACTTAATTAGGTTTTGACGTCCCCTTTTTTTTTTTCTTTTTTTCTGTTAAGTAGGTTTTTTTATGTGTTGTATAATTGTAAGTGTTGTAGTATTTAGGCCAGCTGAAGCTGACGTGTTCAAGGTTGAACAAAGCTTCTAAATAAATAAAGAGTTAAAAAAAAAAGGTTTTGACGTCTTGGAATAGCTGAAGGCCCAGGCCCTAGCCAACATGCTTGACGCAGCTGTAAACAATTTTTGAAAACTGTAAAAGTGTATGGAATTGACATAAGCGCTTGTCACGACCAACTGGCAGTTTAATCAATCCTATATATTTTAGATGATGATAACTATCTCGAAATTCATCTTGTCTAGGGCCACAGCGCCTCTATTCTAGGCAGTAAAAAGACAATCGTTTTTCACTCGGCCGCCATTACGTCAACAAATCGATAACAGATCAAATACGATATGGTTTTTACCGTGTTAAATAGAGGCCCTGATCAACGTAACAATCATAATCACTAGTCAGTTAATACGTTTATATTCCATGTCCATTTCTATGAGACTTTAGTAAAGTATGATGTAATATATAATGAATACATACCTTTTCTTTCCACCTGCTACGATCTAGACAAATCTCTTTCGCTTCTTCCACATTCATAAATCGAGTAATTTGCATCTGACACATTTAATAACGCCGCGCCGTGCTGTGTGGTTGCCGGCTTAGAATAGTGCCACTCCATGCCTTCCTGTGGTAGTCGTAAGAGGCGACTACGGGATTAAAGGCTTGTAGTTTTGTTAGGCGATGGGCTTGCAACCTGTCACTGATTTACACTGGTAAACATCTTAGCCTGTTTGTGCAAAATGTGGTTATAGAATTAACAACAAGTTGTTGGTAATTCTGTAACTCTGCCTACCCCACTCTGGGATGAAGGCGTGACGGTATGTATGTATATGTATGTACATATAATAATATAATTGGTTCTGACCTTTGGCCGTGAGACGCACATGAAAATAACGACGATTGTTACACTTTAATAGGTTATTTGAGATGAGTATAATTAATATATAATCACCGTTTAATATGTACAGGCATAAAAAGAACGCAAGACCAAGAAGCAGTTATACTCACAGGTGTAGTGCATGATCCTTTCCCATCGTTTTTTGTCGGATAAGTTCGTATTTATCTTGCTTTCTCAATTAGCTTCAGTACCCATCAACAAGCCAACTGAGAAAGCAAGATAAATACGAACTTTTCCGTCAAAAAACGATGGGAACGGATTATTCACTACATCTATACATATTGTTTAATAGGGAAACCTTGGAAAAAACCCTTAACCATTGTCACATTCGTATTTCCATCGTTATGTGAGCAAACGACCGAAACGTGACGGGATTTCAGCTGGATTTAAAACAAACAAGATGTTATGCGGTTTAAAAGTACGGGACGTTTTTTTTATTGCCTTTATATTGCTTTGAGAGAACGATTTTCACAATGCGTATGAAAATATTCATTTCCACATACGAGTACGTTGTATGTAGGCAGAACGTGATTTTTACAATAGTATTCTGACTTTTCCAACGCGTTTCATTGGAAAAATTTTTTTTTTGCCTTTCTAAATACTATCCATATATAATTGCATAGTTAAATTTTTAATAATTGTATGCAAATATCCACAAGTATCGTAAAAACCTGAGAGCAATTTAGAGATTAAAAACAAATATTAATTGGAAGTTTCGTTTAATTGAGTTAATCGTTACCGATTCAATTTCAGCCACGCGGCAATAACTAATTGAGACGGCGATTTAATTACATACCTCTACAACTTGCGGCGTTTTCTATTCCATTAGTTTAATTTAAACTAGCAGACGATTTGTGTCTTGTCCTAAATGTGATAGTGCCACTTCATTCAATATTCAAAAATATTATACACAGGCCTCTGCCCGCGAATTCGTCCGTGTATATTTCGATAGTCATTATTCCCTCGAGAACTTTAAACATTTCCGGGATGAAAATTAGCCGTGTTAGTCCGGAATAATAAGCTATCTCTATATAAATCCAAATCCGTCCAGCCGTTGCACCGTGAAGGAGTAATAATAACATTGCATTTATAATAACTGAGTAGGATTCATTAGCAGCTTATACACGTAAAGTTCGGACCGCGGGAAACGCCACGCCCCGTTCCAATCTTCGTTCCGAACCGTACGTGTGAAATGTGAATGCGACTGTAATAGTAAAATATTAGGCGCTGGCCTAGTTGGTAGTGACCCTGCCTACGAAGCTAGCGGTCCTGGGTTCAAATCCCGGTAAGGGCAGATATTTGTGTGATGAGCAAGAATATTTGTTTCTGAGTCATGGATGTTTTCTATGTATTTAAGTATATATTTCTCTATATAAGTATTTATATCGTTGTCTAGTACCCATAGTACAAGCCTAGAGCTTAGTTTGGGACTAGGTCAATTGGTGTGACATTGTCCCCTGATATTTATTTATTATTTATTTATTTTAATAAATTTACGGTTCGGAACGAAGATTGGAATGGCGCGTGGCGTTTCCCGCAGTCCGAACTTTACGTGTAAAGGCCGATATTGTTTTCCATGAAAGTCTTTCAGTGAGTTCTTTTTCCAAATGTCAATTGAACTTATTAGATAAAAAATAAAATGTGTCAAAAGTCAAACTCGTGCACTGAATCTTCCGTACCGCCACACAATATTGTTGTTTCAATTTGTATGTGTCACCGTATGATTATGAAAATCGTTTATTTTTAATCTATCTACTTTAAAACGCCTTTTTAATATTTATGAGGAAATTTGCCACTATAACGCGAATCCTGTAAATAATCTATTGATTACGGTTCAAAAGATACAGCAGTAAGGATACACAGACGGACTGGTAGATAAACTGACGACAAAAGTTTAGTAATGGGCTCCGTTTTGCACCTTCTGGTTACGGAACCCTAAGAAACGTACTATTGAATAACTTAAAGAAACCCTTTGTTAACTGGATTTCATTTGGATTGCGTTTGACAGGGAGCTGAAAGGAAAATAATTAAAAGAAACAAAAAAAGAAAAGGAAAAGAAAGTCGGAAAGGTGTGAATTTGACAACGGTAACTTGTTGAGTTCACTACGGAATCCGGCTTGTGGCATGTGGCTACTGTAAGAAAGGAACCAGTGGCTATGCGTTTAAAACATACTTAAACGACATACACGAACTTTTTAAATCACTTCCCTTATTAAGAAGCGATTGAGTTAGGTACTCAAGCGGTACCTGGCGACTAGTACAGCATCTATTAATTATAGTTGTGTCTCGAGGTTTTTTTGCAAGAGCCATCTCTCGGCTGTCACGACACGACTTCATTACGCTGCCCTTGTTTTATGCTGCAGCAACCTTCAAACAGCCATAAATCCTAGCACCCAGATTAAGCACTATTGACAACCTCCACTCACAAAGAAAAGTTATTTTAGGACGAGAAAACATAAAACATCGGCAACAGCCCAATCAATAACTCCAATAAGTGATGAAACGAGCGTAATCCACCAGGGAGAACTTTCTTTGAGGTTATTTTTAGGTTAGTAACATGTTATTAAAAAAATACCGTTGACTATTGAAGTACGTTTGGACGAATTTTATGATTTGCTTTTTTATGTTTTTTCTTAGCTTAGGTACAAATAAGAAAACAGGTATGTACCTACCTACAGCCTTCAGTAATAGTATATTCTCCAACATAGTGCTCCAAGATATTATTGAAAGAAAGAAAGGAAAAGAAAGAAACTAACACATCTAAAAGCCAATCGAATAAACAAAACAACTATGTATCCTTTTCTCACGTTACGGATCACTTAAATTCAATCGGTGCTATTTTGTTACATTTGTCGTATCAGTTTTTAGTTCATTAGCTTAAATTCGTAGAGATGGTGAAGCCTACGAGATTTGGTACGATTCAGATTTAACGAATTACTCTCATGTGCGAACCTAGACTTTAATTGTTTGGCCTGCAATTTATAAATAGCCTAGTCGGTGTAAACAGTGCATTTTAACTTATTTTATTTTCTATAAAGGAAATTCAAGATATAACGGCAAGAGACTGAAATGCTAGGCATATTTACTAGGTATACTTACGACTTGCGTGGCCCGGTAACACTTTTTTGAATCTCATTTGACTCAACCTCGACCAATGACGATCAGCCATTTGAGCAGTGTTGCCAGTCTAGAACTGTAAAATTGTAACTTGTAGCTTTATAAAACGTGTCCCACGATGGTTATACCGACGACACGCTGGCCTAGTTGGTAGTGACCCTGCCTACGAAGCTAGCGGTCCTGGGTTCAAATCCCGGTAAGTGCAGATATTTGTGTGATGAGCGCGAATATTTGTTCCTGAGTCATGGATGTTTTCTATGTATTTAAGTATATATTTCTCTATATAAGTATTTATATCGTTGTCTAGTACCCATAGTACAAGCCTAGAGCTTAGTTTGGGACTAGGTCAATTGGAGTGACATTGTCCCCTGATATTTATTATTATTATTATTTATTATAGATGAAATTTAACTCACAAAGGGCCCCATGACCTGAATTAAAAGATAATATCCAAGATTTTAAGTTTTGTTTCGATGGAAATAACGATAAGCGTCGGTATACAGATCGGAACAGGCAAAAGTTACGTTAGCTATCATTAATGGTAAATGTAAAGTCTTGAATACCCCTAATTTTATTTTTATTTATATTAGAATTATTAGATTTTTTTTGCTTAGTCGACTATTGTACTAAATATTAATTATTTTGTAAGGCATAAACCGATTATGAAACAAGTCAATTGTGATAATAAGATTCGCTGTGATCCCAGTAAAAAGAAAATGAGTGGTTGGCAAAAATTCAAGTGTTTGAAGAGGAAACATCCGCAAACGAAGGCCAGCAAATAACTTAAGGAAATACTTCGTTATAAACCGTCCAAGCGTAGGGCAAAACGGCCAACATAAATAAATTAAAAAACTTGCCCATCCATGTCCGTTTTAAAGACTTTCGTGTCTCGCTCGAAATAATACTCTTTTAGGCCTATTGCTTAATATTACTATTTAAAGCATTAACTACTATTGGGCACAATATAAAGATTAACCGCCACACTCAAAGTCAATGACGATTAAGTCGTTCCTTAATGATAGTTTTTCATGCTCAAGTTTGAAAAAGGAACGAGTTAAAGTTTCTAAAATGATTTAGATTAGAGTACGACGGTAACAATATATAGGTTCTTTTGAGACGTGGGTCAGCGGTTAATGGGGTCAAAACCTGGAGGTTATGTCTTCAGTAGGGTAACCCATAATTTTATCGAATTTAACTTTATCGATTGTATCATATTTTCATCGTATTTCTGTTCATCTGCTGAAACTATGATGTTTTCAAGATTCAATATCCATTATCTGTAAATTTTTCTTCGTAGTCCCAAATCTTACGTAGCCTTGGTTAGATCCGTGCCAGCAAAAAAAATACTCATGCGGCGAGAAATGGCTATCGATGAAATGAAAATTCAGCGTAGTGACTGATTTATTCATTTTTTTTCTATTAGTTTTTTTCTGTGTGCGTTGAATAAATATTTTCTATTCTATTCTATTCATTGAAAGGTGGTTCTATCAAATAATCGGTACCCCTTCACTAGGCTCGTATCTGCTGTAAATAACGTAGGTAACTAAATACTCGGGATATACAACACTTCAACCTACCAATTCGTATACCCATCCGACACTGTCAATAAAATCGGACACGGTTCAACAGTAGAACCATCTCGAAATAAACTCGGTACTAGGGTCTAACACCTAGGGCCGCTATATATGCGCAGATGCTATACAAAACGTATGAAAAACGCGTGCGCATCTTGTGGCGGCCACTAGTCGTTCTAATGTGGTCGCCACTAGTGGCTCAATGTGCGGCCACCCTAAACCAAGTAGCTCGGCGGCCGTTTGACTACAGTGGTTTAGGCACCACAACGATGATTAAGAACACAATTGACACACACTCGTCATGGTGGCTGTTTGAAATTTAATATCTGTTGCAATTATCATTTATTGGTACATGCCGACCGCACACGTAAGTAAACATGAGGCCTTTGCAATTCAGCAATACCGGCATGTAATTGGATATGGAATCCTTCGCAAATTACACAAGATTTGTCAACAACAAAGATCAATGTACCTACCCCTTTTATTTTGTGATATTAAAACATAAGGTAAAAGTAAGGTAAAAGTGTTTTTTTTTTTCGTAAAGTTGATTACACGAAGGTTAAAAGGCAGACTCCGGCAGTTATATAATTATTTGTACAACAAATAAACATTCTTCGATTTCGAAATACTTTATTATTAGAGAAGACAATTATATTAATGAGGATGCCACTGTATATAGTGTACATCCGGCGTGTGCTCTTCGCAATCTTTGACCTTTAGTGTATGGTGCAGATACCTACAATACCGGCATACATACTGTAGGTACTAAATTGTGTTAATGTAAATTAAGAAGGTAGGTACCTACTGCAATGTGTTAATAACTAAGTACTTTATGACAGTGACTGCACGAAGATAAAAAACAAATTTAAGATTATTTTAAAACCGACATTTTATGACGTAACCTAGTTTCGTGAATGTAGGACATGCTCAAGCGTCTCACGAGCTTCGGCTGACATTGCCGTAATTATAGCTACGTTTCAATGAACGCTTAGCTAACAGATCAAGACGTGGATATTCCACACATGACTGTTTTATTGCCCACTCAAACGATAGATAACGACGTAACGGTGAAATCACGTACCCTAAGTGGATTATTGGCTAGATATTAATTAGTAACTGAGCTCGTCAGATGATAGCCCCCGGGCGATGTAGGTAAATGAGATTCAGACACGGTTTGACATGAAGGGGTGCGGGTCGCGAAATGATTAATAGTTTCCATCGTTACCGCTGACTCCAAATCAGCGGCGCATATTTTGAATATGTATTTGAGTGCAAACATTTTTTTCAACTGCGTTGATTATGGGCGGTTTATAATTATAGTGGTCCGTTTGCCAGTGCGGCTGTCTAACTCGTACTTGATCGATTGTACCATATTTTTTCGAATATTTTAATTGTAACTAAATAGCAAATATGCCGTGTATTGTTGAACATGCGAATTACAACTGGCACAAGATACTTCAAAATATGCGTCATGATTACCTTTACCTATCTAAACATAGTAAGTTATTCTCTAATTTCGAAAGATTCCTTACAAATATTTTGGTAACTCAAAGACGCGATCAAATATTAGCGAGAAATATTGTCGCAGTACTTATAATTAAGTTACAAAGCTGACGTGGGAAGATGGGAAGGTGTTTACGAAAATTTACATTCACTGAAATAGAAAAGCTATTGTGGGCGGTACTTGTACGTATAGCAATATAATAAATGGTGTGGGCGTTTCGTGGTAGCACGACGGGTGTAGCCCAGGTTTGCCTTTGAAATGCACTAGGCGGGTTATTGGCCCTTAATACCATACAGGGCCGAGATTCTAGACGGTAAAATCCATATCGTCTTTGATCTGTTATCGTATTGTACATTTCAGTGGCGAAGCGTCACGTAAATAAATAGACAAGCCGGAGCAAAAAAAGGTGTATGGCGTGTGTCGGTTTTACGTTTTGTTTGTATACCTACTCTATGCATAGGAATTTTTGGTAAAGCCGTAAATAATCGGCTTGTACGAACGCCTCGCGACTGGTACATTTTTTTAAAGCTCTTATTTACTTCACAGTAATGGCGGCTGACTTAAAAATAATACTATAACAGTTCAAAGACCATATGGTTTTTACCGCGTAGAATAGAGGCTCAGGTAGTTAATCCAGCAGTCATCAATATACGCCTTCTCGTACCTTGAACTGACTAACGAACCATGAAGTTTTTACGATAGTAGTAACACAGTTGGTCAATTTATTTGTCGACAATTTGGACAAAATATGCACAATATACCCCAACGTAAGGGCAACGCCGAAATCAATGGGGTGTTATGAGCCTGACGAATTATATATGGAAAAACCATGACTTACTCATGTTATATACTATTGTTAATATTTATTATCGTTTATAGCCCGGGGAATATGGACAACAAATTAGGCCAACCTGGCACGAATCAAAAACAGCTTTTTTTTTATAGTATAGACAAGAGACTGTATTAAATTGTATCCCGCGCAATGTTCACCCCCGCGCATACTTTTTTTATTAAAGAATTTACATTTATCAATTTAACTTGGTAGAAAAAGATATTAATAGACTTGTTTGTAAGGAGATTTTGTGGAAGAGACCAAGTTTTACCAGTAGGTTAGGAAATTAAACATTTGTCGTCCGCTTAACAATTTTTTTTTTGATAACTTTTTATTGGCCTTTCACGTTAAGCAAAAACACTAACAGGACAAAATAGTAGATTGTTCAACAAGGGACTAAAGTAAGCCATTATGACACGAGATATTTCGCTTCGCTTTGCTCGGGTGGATAAAGTTCGAGTGTCATTATGGCGTTTTAGTCTCGAGTTAAACACTCTACTTTTCACTTCGAATGCGAGAAAAAAAAAACTCTTTTTGTTTATTTTATTTTTTATTAAAAATTAAAACCTCAAACAGTGCGTACGGCATAAATCTAATTTAGTCTATCTTGGTTGCGCGGCTTTTTTCTTTTTATTTTATTTTTTACATTTTATCCCGAAACGAAAGGCAAAGGACATTGGTCAAAACAGCCAAGTTTATTTAAAATTAGTTCTCAATGACGACGAACGCTTTAGATGTAACCTAAACTAACGCATAAAGGTGGGCAAAATAGAGTTTATATTAGTAATCATTAATCGTGTTTCACGAAATTAAATCTTTTTGTAATAATTTTGCACCGTTGGCATTTTGAGGTTATTTCCACGGCCTAAAAATGGTCCATACACAATCTCTGAAAATGGCGATAAACCTCCATTCATTAACACCGTGATGTTTAAATGCTTGCATATTTAGCCAACAGATACAAACTTGAAAACTATTTGGACCATGCCTAATAAAATAGATTTTATCCCTTATATATTTAAATAGATTCATATTTGTAATCATTAATCGTGAAATTAAATCGATTAATTTATATTTTTTGCAAGAAAAATGATCCATATACAATCACTGAAAAAGGCGATGATTGGCAGTTTAAGGGTTTCCAAAGTAAATTAAAAAGAAAAAGTACTTTAGTCCCTAGGGAGTAAAGTGTAGTTTTATTCCCTAGAGATTAAATAAATCACTTTAGTCCGGCTATACAAGCCAATTGTGAGTCATTTTAGAGCCTGAGAAGTGAAATATATACTAAATGCATTTTAATTCATATATTCAGTGAATAATTAAGAAAATTAAACTTAAATTACTTTGCACTTAAGTTGTTGAATAATGGAAAATATACAAACCCATATCGTAATTTATCAAAATTAAACATATTAGGTGTTTTTTAATATTTTAGTATAGTCATACAAACGATTTGCATTAATGTGTTTAATTTTCTTGTAAATAAGTAAGATATAGCCTATTCAAGAAAGTTAAACTAAATTCACCTTTGTTACATTTTTGCCTGAAACGGAATTTAAAAAACAACTTGTAATATTAGCTTGCTTTATTCTAATTTGTTTAATTTTGTTTGTAAGCGTATTAATATATTAATTTTAATTATCTGATGTTTAAAAAACGTTGTTTATATTTTGGTTTGAAGTACAATAAAAAAAATAGGGACAAATTTGTTTAATTCTACAAAAATATACAGGTTCTACCAATTCTTTCCATACAGTAACTATCGTTATCCTGGTAACTATTTTGCCTTGAATTTTATTCACAAAAACGCGTTTGTATTTTTTTTACCTTGTTCCGGTCATAGAAAGTATTTAATTTTTCGATATTAATTGGAGAGCTATGTTTAAAAAACATGATTTTAATAAAAACTCTATTTTTGCAAGGTTCTGTTTGTTGTTTCTCATTAATTTCTGAGTTGCCTTTTTTGTAGGACCATAATAAACCTACCGGTACACATTTGTTCCAATACATTTTGATCTTCTTTAACGATCTCCTTTTAAAATAACAATTAAAAAATAATATTTAAATATTAACTGGAATTTTATACACTATGTAAAATAATTGATAGCAGCGTAATTCAGTGAAAATCCACTTTTCTTTTAACGCAACACGCTCGCACTGCTCGATGGTTCGGCAATAGTAGTTTATGTAACTGATACATAATAATGAGAGTCCTTAAAATACGAATGTGGTTTTATGAAATGAGCCAAAGGCATAATAAGATTACGCGAGTGTTTTAATGCTTAATTATGTACAGTTGCATACATTACTTTATCTACACACATATTATAAGTACTCTATGTTGGGTTCAGAAGCCGACGACTTGACGACAAAAATGGCTGTAAAACCAACTTGTGCTCTGTCAGTGTCACGAATATCTTTTTTTTAAATCATAGACAAACTAATAAAGTCCCTATTCTCATGTCGTTCGAAATCAAATGAAGTAAGATATTGTACTCAAAAATATTCCAAGTTGACAGTACTTTATAATATTCGATAACGTAATTTCAAAATTACGTTACAGTTTTCATTGCTGTCACCAACTACCACATGTAATGCTGGTCATTGCTCATAGGTTTTGAACGCATAATAAAGGACTCATGATATGTGTGTGTAGATAAATAGTTTGCGGTGCGGTCACATTCACAATTCAATCAAAATTTATTGGTAATACCGTTTACCATGACTTGCTAAAATCTGGCACAAAATATTCAGCCGTTTAATAAATTCAAGGTGCCGGTTATTAATGCCGCAGTCAACTGAACTAATGGTTAAAATACGAAATTTAGTTAAGTACGAATCAAGAAACGGGCCTTCTAAGAGCATTTTCTCACCACGCCGTTTTGGATGACTATAACATTTATGTTCAAATTGCATGTTATAATTACACATACATACCTTTACGCCTGTCTCCCAATGGGATAGACAAAGACTATGAACCAAGATACAACTTCGCATTTAAAAGGAAAGAGAACATTAAAAGGGACCAAACATGCAACACAAACAAAGCAATATAAATACAACTCTAACAGCAACACAGGTAGTTGACCATTTGTGACTCTTATATCACTTGCAATAAGGCTCACTAGTGGCCAGTTAACAGTAATGCTATCATCTGTCTTCTTCAAACGCTGAACTACGAGACTCTAAAAAAGTTCCCCTCCGAATTCCCGCTAAACAGTTTACAGCGTCCTTTTTCCGGTTCCGCTGAAAACAGGATATTTTCCAGCGTTACAAGCCTGTTAACTTTCGCAAAAAAACATTAAATATTTAACGACCTTGTGAAATTTCCCGTTTACGAGGCTCGTAGTACGTGGTTTAACGTAGCAGCTGCTACGAATATTTGTAGAGGCTGCTACGCGGTAGCTTTATATTGTTAAGATTTTTTCTTTGGTTGTGTACAACCTAGTATTCTCTATTTCAGGTGAATGCAGGCTGTTTATGTCAAGAAAAATGAAACCTTGAAGCCAAAAAATATAGAAAATACATACGCCTCGTCGAACATTCAAATTCGCATATAATTAGGTACCTAACATGTCGCAGAATAGCTAAACTGAAGTGGCAGTGGGCGGGGCACATTGCTCAGAGGACTGATGGCCAATGGGGTCAGAAGGTTCTGGAGTGGCGTCTGCGGACCGGAATACGAGCTGTAGGTAGGCCTCCAGCAAGATGGAGTGACAACCTCGTCAGGATCGCGGGAGCGCGGTGGCTGCGAAAAGCACAAGACCGGTCTGAGTGGAGAGCCTTGGGGGAGGCTGATATCCAGCAGTGGACATCTTTCACCTGACGTGATGATGATGATAATGCGCAGAAGCCCAGCTTTAACTATAGCAGGACCCCTACTCGTCGGCAGTTGGAGAACACTACAAATTCAAGTCTCCCCGCTCAGTGTCTGGTAACAAGTAATCGTAGACAAATTTAACTGTTTACCGCGTCGACAGACCAAGAATGACACATGGATTTATTAATCCTCAGCGCGTCTCACTCTATTTAGTGCTGAAGAAAGAAGGTACTGAGAGGCATGACTTGTCTGTGTCAAGTCTGCTGATTGCATATTGTACCGAGCGTTAATTTTTCAGGCGCTTCGAAAGGATTAAAGCATAATTTTAGTAATCAACAACACGACACGTGGTTTATAATTTGAATTCTGCGCTGACCGTAAACCTAATTAATCGACTTCAAAAAAGGAGGAGGTTATACGCTCCACACTATGTTTTTTTTATGTACTTATGTTCACCGATCACTCTGTCAATTATATACCGATTTCGAAAATTCTTTTTTGTTTTGATAGAATATACTTCCGAGGTGGTCGCATTGTCACCAAATCTGAATCTGATGAGGGTATCAGTGAGGAATTGAGGAAACTCCTTAAATATTGTAGGCAAACGTATAGCGATTTTAGTATTTTTAGTGACAACTCCATCATTTGCATTCAGAAAGTATCATTTGCTGAAGCGAAACTGATGATCAAGACCACAGATGGCCACCGCTCCTCAACTGTACCGATTTCAAGCGTGGCGATAAGATATCTCGATTAAGATCGTTGAGCGACTACAACGAAGTTTGTTTAAAAATGATACTTATACTAAATAACAACTTATACTTATACTTATACTTATCCCTAAAAAGTATAAAAAATAAAATAATGTTTAAAAAACAAAAAACCGCCTTCAAAAACGCAAAAAATAACTTATTATATTAATGGTACTAGGTAATGGTATAAGTCCGTCAAACCGAAGCGACTCACGATATTTTTAACCAAAAGCCGACTTTAGTTGGACTAACCTATAGGTACCTAGTACCATTTTAAAAGAACTATTTTTTTGCGTTTTTGGAGGTGGCTTTTAATTTTTAATTTAACGCACTTTTGTTAATTTAATAATAATTAACAAAAATGCGTTCTTGCCGCCCTTGCAACGAAAAGGAACGAGTAATTATTAGGAGCACGTCGCTCTGGAGAGTAGTTAGCAGACATTACAAAACATATCCATATATTTTCCCTCGTGAGTGGGCACTCTCGTCGTGAGTACGTGTAGAACTGGAGGGTTGAGAGTGCCTCGGATATGTAAAAAGCATTCTATATGTAATTTTGCCATAATGTGGATCTAAGCTTGTATGAAAATTCTATACATAAGTACGTATTTGCTGTCGCTGACCCATGCTTTGGTAATCCCTTTTGTTTTAACCCATATCGCTTTTAAAAACATATGGTTTTAGGGGTGTTACTGTGTCTACCTTTATTAATCCCGCTGATATTTTTAGAATAATGTCCCAAACCCAAAGTCATTTCGAAATAAAATACCCAGTAATACCAATACTAAATTAAAATTGCCAAAAAAGAGATTGTGGTCTTACAATTTTATACATATAGGTACATATAACACTGTTTATAAAAAAAAAGTTGTTTATTTCTTATAAACAAAACCAAATGTACTATTACTATTCCAAAAATATTGAAGAGTTACTTTTTTGTAATTTTTAAGTACCTAATGTCCGTAAGAAAAAGGCAGTGGAAATAACTTATGCGAGTACTATAGAGTTCCGATTTAACTTGAACTCTAGATCAGGGTCATTTCAACAATTTATGAAAATCTGCATTCTGCATACTTTCTTTGTTCAAGTACATTGTGATATACATATGTAAACAAAAAGGGCATCATTAAAGAGGAGTGCCAAAACTCGCCAATTCAACGAGTAGGCACTTTAATAAGGGTCTGAAAATTCGGAGAACAGGGTCGGCTACAATGTGACCGCCCGCGACAATGCGACTTAAGTTCACTTTTTATTATAAGTAGGTATTCAAACAATAAGTGTCTGATTATTTTTTCTATCTATACATATAAAATGCTTGATCCTGAATGACTGACTGACTGACGGATCAACGCACAGCCTAAACCGCTTATCGTAGAGACATTAAATTTGGAGGGTGTGTTCTTTGTATGACGTTGGCATCCGATAAGGAAGGGGGTGAACAAGGAGGGCAACATTTGTACAGGACAACGTGATCCCTTGGTCCAATCTATTTTATTTTTTTGCATAAACATTCTTTAACTAAATTGATGGAAGACGTGTTTCGTATTTTATTGAAATTCATCCCCTAAGGGGGTGAAAAAGGGGAAGAAAGTTATTTTGGGGGTGATTTGCTTCCATATTGATATCAATATTCTTTATTACTTTTGATTTACCTACATTAAATTTTATTTTGACACATGTTTAAAAACTCGATCCGATTTTATTCAAAAAATGTTGAACTCACATAAAAGCCTGGTGCAATGCAAATTACCAAACCGCTAAATCTAAAGATTCCAAATATGGTACATAGGTTCCTTATCGATCCCTAAGAAGTAGGAGGAGTGGCGGGAAGCCAATTCTAAGCGTACGAAGTCGCGGGCGTCCTCTAGTATACATAGTAGTATGGAAAGTAGCAAATTTTTCTTTAAAGTTAGAGAAAATGTAACACAAAAAAGGTGAGGTCAAAAATTCATTTTTGAAAATAGACCGTTTTGTGGAGCTCATACCTGGACAATTGGAGATAGGTAAAAAAAATATGGATTAAAGTTGTACAGAATTTTATCAGCTGTAAAATATAATAGCACCTCGCACGACTATGACGCATCGTTTTCAAGATGTTAACATAAAACTAAAGAATGGGACCTTATTTGTGCCCCCCAGTCCAAACAAAGTATCGAAATCAAACTTTCTGCTTTTAGCTTTTCCATCCACAATTGTTCATTGCCAGGACTAAGAGTAAATTAGTAAGTTGAATAAATCGAAAGTAAAAAGCCGGACTTCTTTCAATAGGCCACCTTCCCTCCGCGCAGGTTACCGGAAGAAGCGGATATTTCTTTATTATTAAGCGTCATAGTCTACAAATATATAGGGTTTTTGGCAGTCCAGGTGTACCTAGCGGTTTTAAGGGATGATATTTAGGATCATTCTAAACATTTTTGACCACATTTACTATTATGCAAAGTTGCACGGCTTTTTTAAGATACTTATCGTTATTTTATGTTTCTCCAGAAAAACTATGAATAATCAGTCAAGCATTAGCGGCATTTATTTTAAAGAAACAAGGTTTTGCAAAGGTAAAGCTCTAAAAAAGCGTTTCCTTTCTCGAAGACTTTAAAAAAAAAAGACTGTTTCTCAAAAGGCGTGCTTATAAATTTGGTCAAAAATGTTCAGAATATAACTATCATCTAAACCTATACCCGAATAGCAAACACCTGACTGACAAATATTTTTGTGTCGAGCGGATTTTAAAGCGAGTAAAACTTGGTAAGTACACTCTTGTCAAGGCAAGCGGCACGCGCGACAGTATCCCGCACCCTCGAGCACCCTCGAGCCCCCTCGAGCCGACGCCACGCAATCTCTGCTCCTCGGCGCCACTCAACGGCTTTCTCCGTATTTGTATTACCACTGACAAACCTCGCAAAAAAATGAAAAGAACGAAAACTCTACAAGTTTATTATGTATAAGGGTTTGTTGTTTGATCAGTAGTTAAACTAACTAATCGTTAAAAATCATAACTAATGGTTAAATCAGGAAATGTGTCAAATTTCCGATTACTTTTACAACCATTAGTTAACTTCTCATCAAACAACGGGCCCTTGATGAAAGGTTACATTTTTTTATTACAGGGCAGACAAAGGTTCAATCGTTATTTTTAAATACACCATTTTTACACAATAAAAATTAAATATAAGACAACAAAACGGTTTCTTACCGCGGTTAGTCATTTGGCAAGTTCCTTAGTATCGTTACGTTACCTTGATGTAATTTTTTGGGTTACGCATTAAATTTGCGGATTATTCTATATTATGTACATAATAACTTTAAGCATAAGTGACTATAGGCATAAACTCCTAGTCTCCTATGGCATAGTCTAGCTCCGCATACTACCACTAAGAAGAAATTCCGTTGGTCGATAATCTTAAAATGTATTTCGGCCTTGGTAATAGTAGGCTTGTTACTGGGTATTAGTAGTAACAATCCATAGCATACTCGTACATAGGTATGTACGAGTATACTCACAATAATAGAAAATAAATATAAAACACAGGTAATACCACAAAACAAAAACAAGTTCAAAGGTGAACTTATCCCTTTAGGAATAGTATCTGATAGTTACCAATTATACCAAATACGCTTTCAACAACTCAACATTCGTTGAAAAGCGATTAAGCCAAATACATACATTTAACCCCTATAACATACATGGGAATAGCGATAAATGACTTCTAGTTGTATGAAGCCGACGACAAAAGCTAGGAGAACACAATATAATTTATGAACGCGGAACGTCACTCCTCAGAAAGTTTCTACGTAATCGTTACCTTAATTAAATATGTTTCAAACAATAATGAAAAAGTATTGAAGCCGTGACCGAATGTTCATACCTTTTAGTCATGTTAGGGCCGTTTTGTCTCTTTTAATAAAAATATTTCTAGGTTAGCCTTAAAAGCAAACACTTGGCGGAATCAAAATGTTTGAGGAAGCCCGATTTTCTCGATGGCACATTTTTAAATAATAAATGTTTTTTAAAGTACGCACTCGGCGCAGGCCCCGTGCTCGCTCGCTCGTGTTGTTGCTGACTCCGAAACTAATTAAAAGTCAGCTGGGGCAGCCATCGATTTCTTTTTATAAACGAGCCTATGCTAAATTAATGATTCAATTTAACAAGACCTTCCTTAAAATGTATTAAGTCAGGGGTTAGGACGGGGTGCGACGGATAAAATATCCAGATTATTCAGTTTACCAAATCACGGCTGATTCAAGCGAAATTATTCGTGAATTAGAATTTGAAGGATTAACCTGGCGATTTATTACCATTTTAGGGTAGTATTTCAATTAAATAAGCAACGCCAAACTCTGATTGCTTTAATTAATATAGTCAGCTAGGCATTTAAAAATCTTAGAAAGCTACATTGGTTAAAATATGTTATATCTTTAACACTTTCCCTGTACGAGTGCCCCCAATGATGGGTCATGCACATGCTTTTCTGGAGACCGTGTTTCCACAATGGATTCAAAGCTTCGAATGACCCCACAAGTGGGCCACTAGTCCTTTTCTCCACATTACGATTTGCGTAAAACCTGCAAAACCTTTTATTGGAAAACCCATTATACTCAGTTAGAGATTTTATGGACCTTAATATATAATTAGGTACATAAATTATTTAAGATGTTATGATTAGATATGTGTTGTAGTTTTTTTATTATTTCATATTTTTTGACTTATTCTATTATTTATTTTAAAAGTCGCTAATTTGTTTGTATGCTATTTTTAAGACGATCCTTAACGGTGATAACTCCTTGGTTCTGTATTTTTATTGTTATCCTGACTTCTTATTTCTATTTTAGATTATATTATAATTTGTGTGTATTTTTCAAGATTCCCATGTAATTTCTTGTACTTTGACATAACATGCAATGGGTACTGTGACTTACTTTGGAAAATAAATATCATTCATTAATTCATTCATACGTTGATAAGTCCGTGTCCCTAAACTGGAAAAACACACTTGGATGTAAATTGTCAGATCATTTTTTATGGGGACAATGGACACGTTAATTTTCGTGTATACTACATTTTGTCGTATCGTCAACGTTACAATAGCTCTTATTTACTTGACAGTAATGGCGGCCGAGTTATAACAACACGATAGCATATCAGAAGCAATAAGATTTTACCGACTAGAAACCCTGTAGTGTTATAACTTTTCAATAATAAGGCGGTGACAGGACGCCCGGGGCTAGCTTGTTGTTCTATGTAAATGAGGTCCGGAAATTTAACCACTTCCGTTTAAATTAAAACGGACGTTGTCGTGACGTATTTAACGAACGTCCGGTCAACCTAAGCTCCAGCCAGAATACTTGCAGCTCAACCACAGAACAAATGGTTATTTATTATGAGAAGGCTTGGGCTAAACGCGCCCAACGGTTTCTGCTAGCGATTATTTTGAAAAGCGTTTTGAGCCGAGTGCAACAACGAGAAAACTCGCTTTGCCTTAATTAGTGGTATTTAGAGCGCAAACAACCAACCAGTTTGTGATTAAGAGGCCATATATGATAAATTAGATAGCAGTCCGCGATCTGGATCTCAATAACCATAACGCCGATGTGTCCGTTCTTTTCATATACCTATTATTATTTGTAATATTTCCTTGAAACTATCAAAAGTGAAAGCACGATTAATAAAATACCAAAATTTTATACTTCAAACATGCCACGTATTTTGCATGTTTTTGGTTAAATCTTTAAAACCCTACGATCTTTCACGATGTTTTTCGATTCAATAGTTGAGTACTTATCATTTCTTAATGTTGGTATACCATTTTTTTTATTTATGTTGTAGTTTTAAAGTAAACAGTAATTATTTGAATCTACACTTCAATCAAACTATCTCCATCTCACGTTCTTCTAGCGGAAGCAAATATAGTCATCGCTCTTGATTCTTGTGTGGGAGCGCAGCATATTTGGAAGACGTCATCATGTCAGCTGCCACGTTCACTGCTGGATGTAGGCATTTTCCTAAAACTTAATACATTTATTCTTACTTGCTTAATGCTATTCCTATCTTAATTTCCATGAAAATGTGAAAGTTTATGTGGATGACTTTCAATCACGCTTAAACAGCTGAATAGACTCGAATTAAGCATTTAGGAAATTTTAACAGAATAAATCCCTTTCTGAACGCGGACACATGGCGGGCAACTGCTTTAACTACATTTTATGCGAAACAAAGCAATTAACAAATGTTAATATTTGTATAATGTATTTCGCGCAAATGCTGGTTATCAAAAATAAAAGATTACCTAAAATGAATTTTTCATTCACTGAGCAAATTGGCTTCTCTTTATTAAAATTGCCCATTTCATACAATTATATTTTAAATATAATTAAATCTAAGGTCAGCGCCTTTTCTATTTGTTCTGGAATCCTGAAATTATTTAACGTCGGCCTATGGGCTTAAATTCTTCTCGTATTCCTCCACCGGCAAGACCATCTTATTCATAAACGCACGATAACTAAAACATTCTTAAGTTACGACTTGTCCTTATCTGACATTGTGACATTTGCATCTGACAGAAAGTGACTATAGACCATACTGTTATAGCTGTAAAAAATATCCTTTATTTAACTCCGGCCATAACGTCCCTCATCCCCTAAATCAAGTCTAATTTTAACGATTTATTAATATTTAGTCGGCAGTTATTAGGTACTAAAAATGAGGCCTGCATGTTTCTTCTTTTTTTTATTTATAATTTGTTTCTTTCCAAGAACTATTTTCTTGTAAATAAAAACGTACTAGTTTTTCATAATATTTACAACATAATATTCAAAAATCGTAAAAGCGGACTCAGTTTAAGGAGAGAGAAAGTTCATTTTGTGTGGAAATTTTTAGCTTCACGAACCTCTTAAGAATAATGGAGTTAGTGTTTTCAATCCATGTCCCTTTCTTCATTATTCATACGTTGACGCAACCGTGACACGTCAGGTAGATTGGCGAAAAAAAAAAACTCGTATGGCGCGGTTTGCGGCGTGCGTAAGGCGACCGTGCGCGCCGCGCGCCACCACAAGCCAACTCAACAAGTGAAGTGAAGCCTAGTCGGTTCAATCTGTTTTACATTATAAGTATATAAAATAGAAATAAAAATAAATTCATTTCTATAATAAATTACCTTACGTAGTTTTAAACTTACCCTTTCCAGCACTTAAAAAATACTTGAAAAGGTCGTTAATGTCTAAAGCGTATTATAGGGTCGAGGACTATCTAACAGACAAAAATGCATGGCCTAAACCCGAAACTTAGTTAATAATAATTTGTTCAAATGCTGCTTTGTCTTGTCTAGGGGACACCGTTCATGCAGGAAACATATCGAAACTTTTATTTGGTCACCTTGCACCATCTTACGCGTTGGATATTATATTTATTTTAATATTTGTAGCTTTATATAATACTAGACTAAGTAGTACCATTGTAATATGAACAAAATGATTTTAAAAAATGTTTAAAAAAATACTGACTGCTGAGTTTCTTGCGGCGTTTCTTCTCAGCAGTGGTCTCCTCTTGGGAAGCGCTGGTAGATTGTTGACGTGTAAAAGTGCCCGTGCGGCCTACTTACTGAATAAATTTATTTTATCTCTTTTATCTTTTCTTTATCTAAAGTCGCAACCTCAGTGCTTGAGCAGTATTAGGCATTAGAAACTCTTAGCGGCCGGAGATGAACTACTTTTATATTTATACATTTTATGCTATGACTATAGGCACTATTATATGTAACATGTTTCTACGTTCACCCTGGCACGGCTAAGCGTTGAATCAACCAAAGTCCGACACGCACGGTCAAGAAGTGAAAAAGGATATCTACGATTTTTTTCCCTAAGGGAGCGCCAGTATATTACCCTACGATATTATGCAACACCTAATTTAAACGTACCCTATCGTTTTCGTGCTCAACGTCACGTCAGCTCAACTTTAATAAACTGCGATGCACGGAGCACGTTGCCAGCTCATGCGAGCTTCGCTGCTCCATAAGGGGTTATCTCCATAATATGACGTTATCCACTGCAGATGTCCACGCTCCACAGAGTATGATATGATGTGACAAGGGGGAGTGGGAATCATAAGATCGGATTTTAATTCCCACAGATAAAATGTAAACAAAGTTACGTCACTGTCCAAGTGACATTTCAGGGGATCTCAAAAGTTGGGCCACTTGGGCCAGCAAGAAATATAATATTAAGTTATCATTTCGCTCGAACCGTGTTTTTAAACATAAATTCTAGAAAGAAATGATATTAATATCGCGCAAATGAGTCACTGGAAAGCGAATACGGCTGGAGCACGACTTGTAAAGCGAAGCGAGTGAAGTGACATCTTACATAAATCAATCGGCCCTCAACTTGTTGACACGGGTGTAACGAACCAATGATACCAGTGCAATAAATAAATTATGCGCACAATAACAGTATTGTCATTTTAAATGAATACAACAAAGAGTTTATATCAATCGATTTTTTATAAAGGTGGAAAGTAAATATTTTTAATGCTGCAAATCTTTTTCGTTAACAGCAACACATTTTTTTACATTTTTTCTGTAGAAATAATAATCCGATATTAGGATTCGTGACATCACAACTAGATATTGTATTGGTCGAACAATCTTGAAAATGGTGTGACGTGAGATTTGGATGGCCTTTAAGGTACTATTCCTATTTTATGAACATGTTACACAAGTATTCTCAACGTGGAATAGGTAAACATTAATTAATACGTAGCCAAACACTAAACACATAAACGTTTGCTGTAAAACCCGGCTAATCGACTAACACAAACACCAGAACTTTAAAAAGGAACAAACACATTTGGGGCTTCGGTTAGCTCATTCTAGTGTAGATATTTGAGCAAGGGAATATTATTATATCCGAATATGCGGAGGATGTAAACGACGCAGAGCAAACTATATTATAATATAACTCTCTCGGCGAAACTGCACACCTTTAACCGGAACAAGCGAGGCTAGTATTAGCATAAGCTCACCGTTCATTTAAGCTCATAATAAAACGAGTAAAGAGTATTCTAGATTAAATAACCGGCTATAAAAATGTGATCGCGCTTTTGCATGAAACTTTTATCTTGTTTGCTGATGTAAATTTTCTTTCAATTTTAATACGGCTATATTTGAATCATTCCAATACATATAAGTTATATGAAAGGAAATAATGAAATTCTTATCCAATCATAAAAGTTCAACTAAATAGGCAATACAATACCGCCATTCCTTTAACAAAGAGTTTGATTGAACGTTAATTTTAGGCATCAATATTCAAATCAATTCCCCGACCTGTTGAGTATAAAATGTGGGCTAAGCAATTTGCAAGACTAATTGTTATTCGGCCGTCCATAAAACCTGGCGGCGAGGGCAGCGTTCATGTCCACGCGCCATACATCACTCCGCTCCGCTGCCTCCCGCTGTTTGTCTTCACACATGGAATCAGATAAAGAATTGAAGCTCACACACATGTGTAATGTTCTAGGATAAATCGGAATGGGTTTTTTGTGGCAGATTTTTAAATTTAAATTCATTAATTAAAAGGAAGGCAGAGCAAGCAAGGCAAACCTTATATTTGGCGTAAAGAAGGCAGACAACCACGTGACGGGGCCCAGAGCCCCATGGACATGGGCAATCACAAGACTGCAATCCAAAGACAGGTTTGAGGATTGATGCGGATGTATCTCCAAAAATTAGTAATACTTAATCTTTAGTTTAAGGACGAATTTTATCAAGTGTCTCGATACACAGAGTCGAGAGTTATATACAGTTAATGTCAAGCAATGCATTGTATAATGTGCCTTCAACCATAAAAAGATGTAAGCAATCGCATCACTTTAGTCCGCCTATACATGACTATTATGAGTAATTTTAGAGCGTGAGAAGTAAAAAAAAGTTTTAATAAATCTGCCGTGCAAGTTATAATACCGAAAAACACGGTCATATTACAAAAAAAACCGTTATCTATTACGGTTCAAAAGATACAGCTCTTTAAAGAACGGACGGACAGCGTAGACGTATCTATAGGGTCCCGTTGGGCTCCTTTTGAGTGCGGAACTCAAAAACTAACGATTAAATAACCTCCTTTTGGGCTTTGCCGCAGTCGGGTAAAAATACTTATCTTCATTTCCTTTTTAATCCTCTTAGTGCCTTAAAAACCTCGATCCGTAATTGATTTACTTTATCATTAGAGATAATCGCTCTGTGAAATAGGATAAATATAATTATGTTTTTTGCGACTAAACGAAGTCTACCGAATTATGAAAGAGTCTTACTCGCGGCCTTTGAGCAAAAGAAGGCCGATGCTAAAGTGATTATAGTTGGTTTCCAGTTATATTTACATTTTCAAGTCAAAAAAACTGAAACAATCATAATTACAATCACGACTAAACAAAAACCGAAAAATATACGAAAAGACAACGATAAACTTACATACATCCTGTAATAAGTACAAAGAAATCCGTCGTTTGCGGGTGGTAGGACCTTGTGCGGTGTCCGTCCGGATCGCTACCACCATCTTATCCATTAACCTACCGCCAAACAGCAGTGTTTGCATTGTTGTGTTCCGGTTTAGGGATAAGACAGCCGGTGTAATGACTAGCATAGAGGCATTCCATCTTAGTCCTCAGGGTTGGCAGCGCATTTGCAGTCTTAGGCTTGCAGTCTTGTGAATGCGAATGTCTATGGGTCACAGTTTCCACTTACCATCAGGTAGCCTGTGTGCTCGTCAGCCTTCCCTATGCCATAAAAAAAAAAAACTCAATCCGCTATCTCTTACAAATCAATAGACACAGTTCTTTAACATAAGGACAGTCGGACGGACGGACGGACAGCGTACGCTTACTAAAAAGCAGCAAAAAAAACAATAAAATGTATGCTAATTGCTAACCCAGCTCTGCGCTTTACGAGTGTGCTTAACCCGTTTTGTGTGGCGCGGCCCCTCTATGTGCTGTCGCTTAGTGTTTGTATTGTTAAACCAAGATAGGTTAGGTTCGCTGTTGGAGTGCCTATAGACTTTTCTATAGCTTCTCCAACAGCGGAATAAAACGCGTGATAATAACCACGGCCCCTATTCAAAACAATAGCTTATGTTTAACAGATCACCAGATAAAGTAAAATATAACGGCAATAAAATCACTTTAAACTGCCAAAATTAGTCACTGATCACCGAAATTAAATCACCATTTTAATGTAAAATAATAAGCAAAAATTTTACAACTTATTATACTATTTAAATAATTCCACATTAATTATTTTAAGTCAAAAATGGTAAATGATCACCTATTTACAATCATTTTAATATAAGATGTCATTCAAATTTTAATATCTTGCTACGTATTACAATGAAATTAATTACTATAGAAAAAAAAACGATTTGGTAATACGCCAAACATTTTATCTCAACCGTAGTAGTATTTTTAGGTAGTAAAATAAAATACGGTAATTTAAAGGGGTAACAATTTAAACGGGCCCCATACATGAGACATCTTGTAAGGTAAAGGCACCTATTATGGAAAATGCCGAATAATTTCATATAATCTAATTGTAACACTAAAATCATATCAATCTCAGAAACTTATATTTATGGGATTGTTCATAACTAGAGCACTGTCCATAATAGTAGCTTTTACCTTACGGTGGTACGGAACCCTTTCTCTGCGAGTCCGGTCTGACTCACACTTGGCTGGTTTTTTATATGCATAGGGTATGCTATTCGCTACGCGCCATTAGGTAAACTAAGTTTACCTTGTTTGCTCAAGGGCTCAACGAGTCTAACGATTCCGTTTCAATTTTACAGAATAGAGGTTTGGTGACAAAAACAAATTCAATAAGTAGTATCATTTACATGAATACTCGAAATCTAAGTACTCAAACTATTTGCCAGGTTTTTTTTTAAATTAGGTATTGTTAGTGAGTTTGCTCTTGACTCACTAGTATGTTAGGAAGCTATTTCATAGTAACTGCTCGTACAGTCAGATAAACATGATTTACAGGAGGCAACAGCCTTTTGAGGGACTTTTATTTTTATTTTCATTATTTGTTGTTTTGCCTTGTAAAATTTTCAAATGTACTCTATTACAGTTCACGAGATACAGCCCACTGACAGATAGACAGACGGAGAGCAGAGACTCAGTAATAAGGTCCCGTTAACACCCTTTGGAACCCTAAAACCAATTTAAATAAATAATCAATAAAAGTACCTAAATCAAAAATAGATAATTGTCAATATTTCATAACATACTCGTAGACCTAAAAAAATAATTATGTGCAAATTACGATTTTAAATTACGCCATAAACATTACCATGTACCGTAAACGTTACCATGCCAAGCAACATCGTAGTCAATTAACAACTGTAGAGAGAGACGTTGGTAAGTGCGAAGTTCCGGACGTGTGAATTAATTACTCAAGCCTGAAAGGTTTGTTGTACTTTCCCCACTTTTCTACTCAAAGCGAAAACATGACAATACGACTTACCTAGACCGAAGTAAGCTCTGAACTTTCTTAGTTAACAAAACTATTTGCATTTCTGTTCTGGGTTTCCCTATAATTGTTGTAAACCTAGGAGTCATTAACTCGCTACAATCGCTTCATCATCAACACAACAATTTTTAGGACTTGGCTTTATGTTGTATACCAGACGTTTTTCTTTACTGGAGATATGCAGTTCCCAAATCCTAAGTCTAGTAGAATAACAGGTTGCTTAATTAAGTATTTTAAGTATTTACTCAAAGTATTTATTAACCAAGCGCCACATTTGTCCCATCAGTTGGGAATTTATAACAACTCATTAAGTTATCGGTTCTTTTTTTATCACTATCTCGTCTTTTATGAAAATGTACGCTAAAAACGTCAGAATATTTCATCAGTACCTACTCGATACTACGTTATATCAGGCGTACAAAAATATCTTCCTTCCGATTTTTATTTAGGAAAAGCATATTCCAAGCGGCTCTTCACGTCACGACCAGCGGTCGCGTTGAAATTAGTTTTACAGCCATTTTATGGGTTCCGACGAAAATACAATTTGCAAAACCTTTACACATTGTATTAAGTAAATGAAAGAAGTCCCGAGCTTTCATGACGGCAATGACGTGTTTTATTTTCCTTGTTAATTATTTATCGATCGGCGCGAGTTCAACGAAAGCGATGAGTGGGTGGATATCGAGGTAAACCCTTCACGAAAGTATTCTTTCAACTTTAATCAAAGAATTTCAATAAAGTAGCAAGCAAATGAAATTAGAAGTCAGATGAACTGTATCAGCAGTTTCGATTCGAGTTGCTTCACCAATCAATTACGGCGAGGCAAGATTGCGCACCCTAACTTTAAGGGCTAATTTTCGCGTCTGCGTCGGTAAGCAATTGGGAACAGAAATAGCGGCCACTTTGCCACTACTATCGACAATTTGGGATAATCCGGATACCCAATGCGCAAAAGATAGGCATAGATAAGATATATTCGAGTTGCAGAAGACTTACTAGGTAGGTACTAAGTCTTCTGTAACGATATGATCTTTATATTTAGGTAATTTTTAGGGGACCTTTTTTATTAAGGTTCCGTTTTCCGTCCATTCGTGACATTTTCTTTAAAACCTTGAAAACTAGACACCTGAAATTTGAGAGTGTGTGAACATAATGATCGCTTTAACAATAAATGATAAAGACTAAAAAGTTGTATTTTCGGCGTTTTTGGCTCGATTTTAATATGTACAAACAGCAACACTTAACTATACATCGGTGGACCTTATTACAAAAAGCATAAGGACTACCGATGGACAGTTGGGCGGTGGTACGTGATACAGAACAACCCTTCGCGGACCGTCTCATGGGCGTAAGGTGAAAAATGTATTCACTGTTCATTACTTTTCAGTTAATTGTAGTAACGAAACGGCCAAGCCACATATTATTTTGACTAAGGTGTTGAGTTTATGAAGATAAGGCTTGTAGAGTTAGAGCGTGTAGAGTTAGAAGCTTGGCTCTACATGAGATCTGATAACTTTTTGATAATGCGAGCTCAATGCTGTCAAGTAAAATATCAAAATCTTTATGTTGGGTAAGTATGATATCAAAAACATTCTATGAAATGAGTGTCAGCGATTAAAGCGGGTCTTAAATGACATGACAAGCACATCAGATCGACACGTAACGATCGTGCTCTGTCGTGTATACATTGTAAAATCTATTCTGCTCACAGCCTAGATATATTTCTATAAGTTTTACAACCATGTAGGTCGGTAGTAAAAGCAGAACTTACTACTTAACAGGGCATTCAGCTTGAGTAAACACTTATTTAATTATTAATTTTATAATCTATGGTAGAGGTCTAAGCGAGTCCCGAAAAACGGGAAAGAGCGGTGAGAGGACGAGATCCATGTTCGATAAGATAGGGATAACGAGCAATTGTCGTCGTCGGGGCGTCATCACTAAGGTTTCCAAATCTATTTTTTTTATGGCAAACGAGCGCACAGGTAAATGAGCTCCGAGGCAATGAGTATCAGGAATTAAATAAATCAATTTCAACATTGTAAAACTGATTTGCCAACCCTGAAAACTAATATGAAATGCGTCTACACTAGTAGGAAATAGTCATTGCCCCCCCCGTATTGAATCCATAGCGGGAGATAGATGCGAAAATTACGCAATAAAACTTTTTGTATACTTTTGGAAATGAATGCGGTGGGTAGATGCACCGTTAAGAACGTTAGCCAGCTGAGAGTTCGGTTTAGAGACACTGAAAGTTACTGCTATTACTCCCATGTCAGTGAAAACTACACCTAGCAATGAGATTCTCACCCTCTGTGTTTAAAATATGCTTTGCACTTACCTATCTATCATTGTGGCATTTCCATATGGCAGAAAGTGACAACGCTTACTTCAACTAAGGCCCAGTTCAGACGGACTGCATTTGAACTGTAACCCAGCTGCAAAATGGCAGTTCGAGGAGTTCTGATGCAGTTGATTTAACTGCATGAAAACGGCAAACCAACTACGCAGTCTGCTTAGGAAGACTGCACGCCAACTGCAAGCAAACTATGCAGTTACATAAACTGCATCAGAACTGCCCTCTAACCGCCATTTTGCAGCTGGGTTGCAGTTCAAATGTAGTCCGTCTGTACAGACCCTCAATCAGATTTATAGTGCGTTTATGATTAATGCGGGGTTTAATTATTAATTAATTTAATTATTATTTAAACCACGCACGCACGTTTTTACGACGCGCAGGTCGCACGTTATTATGCGTAGGTATGTATAGGTAAGTATCTCACGTTCGGTGCTCATTTTGTTTTCGTATTTTACTTACGTCGGTGCCAGAAATGAGTAATAGAATTAACCTCGGGTAAAGTAAATAATAGGTTCTTATATTAGAAATAGGGCTGCGGTACTTCAAGGCCCCCATCGCCGCTCAGTTAGTTCGCCCCGATTATACAGACCGCTGAGTCTTAGGCAAGTGATTAATTTCAAACGTTGGTACTTGGTATAAGTTTGATTAACGACTTACCTAGTTATTGTTAGGCAACACAATCCCCCCACTGCGTCTGTCTGTCTGTCTGTATGAATGTTTGGGATAATCTCAAAAACTACTAAACGAATTTGCATGTAATTTTACAATCAGTCAAATAGTTTTTCACTGATGGTTACAGAAAACTCATATAAACCGAAGCGAAGAGAGGGCATCCGCCCCGCTAGTCTGAAATTAATGGGCAGCGGATGCTTTTCTGTTAAGTAGGTAGGTACGTACGTTAATGTTGTGGAGTACGTTTTCGAAAGCAAATCAAATTACCATAATCGTCAGCGGACCTAGACGAGTTGCTTTTTACTATAGCTAACGACATAGGTTCATATAATGTTAAACAATTTCTCCGTATGGAATATAAAGTGCACTAGGTACCTACTTGCTTACTTTCAAAAATTGATAAAATGTTCCATACATTTGATATACGTGCCAGACGCGATACTGTTCGGCAGCTTTCGTCGATCATTATTCATACATACATACATACATACATAAAATCACGCCTGTTTCCCAGAGGGCTAGGCAGAGACGACTTCTTTCCACCTGCTACGATCCTGACAAATGTCTTTCGCTTCTTCCACATTCATACATCGAGTCATGCACGCACGTCGGTTTCGGGTACTTAAGATTCGGCCCTTTTCCAGTATTTCTCCGATTTGATTCGAAAAAGTACGCCTAGGGCGGCCTCTTCCGACCCTTCCACTCACTTTCGCTCTGTATATCTCTTTCGTCAATCTTCTTTCATCCCCATCATCATCATCATTATTCATTATACATTTTATTTAAATATCGTTAACGCTCACGAGTGCATCCTGTCAATACTTAGTGGGCCTATACGGGTGTGGGGGGCTGACAAAGGCTAAACAATTTTGTTTTCCGTATTGCCGTTTTATGTTTAGCTTCAAAGCAAGCGTAGAACATCAGTTATGGGCAGAGTGCCAACAATGGGGCAGTTTCCCTTAAAACATTTTAAGTACCTACTTTATTCCCCTGAAAAAGTACTGTTAAGTCTTACTATAGGTACTCACGGACAAATGAACACGGCCTCTATCCGACATGGTAAAACCACAATGCCTTTTGCATGTCATAGTATTGTCAACGTTACGATAGGTAGCTCTTTTTTTTTTTTCTTTGCCCCGCGGCGACTTGAACAGCTACTACCGCGGGAATATGGCGTTTCCACAATGAAGTGATTTCGCCAGTGTCAAGTATATATAAGTATAAATCAATATAGCAATAAAACAAAATCCAATCTCCTCTAGGAAGATTGGTGGCAACGTTGTACGGTGATATGTAGGACAGAGGCCAAGATAGTTTTAACCTCTGTACCACTGCGAGTTCACTTGAAACGAGAAGTAAGATGCCAAGATACACGAAATAAGTCCAAGTCTTCTATCACTGTGCAACACAAAGGCATTAAAAGTACAAATCACTAACAAAAAAGAACTTTGAACACCTAAATACACATAAATAAAAACTAAAACAAATTACAGATCCGCCATCTTTTGTCGTTACAAATGGCCCCTCTAGGTAGCTCTTATTTACTTAACACTAATGGCGGGCGAGTTAATGACGACATCATAACTCATAACACGTCAAAGCCAACATGGTTTTACCAGTGTTACCGCGTTGGAAAGAGGTCCCAGCCTTACTCTACTTTGTCTACACGTACTGTTATAGTTTTGTTTTTAACTTGACCGCTATGACTATCAAGTAAATCAGGGGCCTCTTTTCAACACGTTAAAAACAATGTCGTGTTTGAGTATCGTTACCGTTTTAATAGCTCAGTAATTGACAGTAATGGCGGTTGACGTCAAAACAATACCATAAAAGGTCAAAGACGAAATGTTTTTTACCGTTGGGAATGGAAGCCCAAGCTATCTTGACAATACGATATCCTCTCAAAAGCTATTACTCTAGCCAGAGTAGAGCCCCTGCATGAACTCACTAACAACTTTCAGACAAATTAAGGCACTGGACCCTGCGCCGGCGAGGAAGCGATTGGTTTTACTTTAAAGTTATCCTTGAGTTATCCATTATTTGTCCGCTGTTGAAGTAAAACGTAAAGTTGACGGCGTCAACTTGACGCGTATGTACGCGAAATACAGTTTACCAATATTACGCCTAGTAATGTAACTGGGATAGGGAAAATAAAACAGTGTGCAGATTAAAACGGTAAGAGTATAATATAAAATACTTTTTATCAACTGGAACATAATCCTAGGGAATCTACAGCGATATTTACATCAAAATTTATAAACTGATCAGACTACTGAGCGAGTAACGAACGATATCACCATGTATATATTAATATTTATATACTCTATTTCTAAAACTTTTCGACCCGTTAGTCGCCCAAATAGATCCCGGGAGACGGCGGTCTCACCGCCTACGAGCGAGTCGTGAAGACAATTTCATCGCTCGAGAGTTCCAGTACTTTGTGATACAGAACAACGATAACTACTAACACTGGTCGATACACAGAAAACGGTCACAGTTCAAGAAGTCCGTACTCGGAAGCTATGGAATAAATCTCTACGTAATACCTATACTGCCGCGCGGGCGAAGATTTAAAAGAAGGCGGAAGAGAGTAAGACTCGCTTGGCGGAAAGAATATTGGTTTCACGGATAACGTGCAAGTTTCACTTCATACTTAACAAATTGCCGGCGCGGGGAAAGCGCCGCACCGCTATGGCTACTACTTCATAATCCTTCAGTAAAAGGTGCCGCCGCTACAGCTCGTAGCGGCCTTATCGACAACGTAAGGTCACATCGGTTGGAGCTGGTTTGGCTCGTGGCCGATGTGGATGTTCGTCGGCGGGCGGGTTCAGTCTTCGAGCGGGCGCGGCTCGACGAAGCCCCTTGCCGAGACGGGCTCGGGCGCCGGCTCGGCGTCGGGCGCGGGCTCGGCGGCCGGCTCGGCGGCGGGCGAGACCTGCCCGAGCGGCGAGGGCAGCGTGGCGTAGACGGTGGGCCGCGGCGGCTGGTAGGAGGGCGCGTACGAGTCGCTGCGCGGGTTGTAGAAGGGCGAGTCGTCGGCGCTGCAGTCCAGGTTGGGCGAGTAGGGCGTGGCGGCGCCGCACGAGGGCGCCGACCCGCTGGGCCGGTAGGCGGGCGCGGCCGGCGCGTACACCGGCCGCCGCGCCGGCGACGACGACGGCCGGTGGTGCGACGACGGCGCGTGCGCGTCCGACCAGCGCGCCTGACCAACAAAGCGTCGTTTCAAACATTTTAGCTCACGTGGATCATTTATTAATCATAATTAAAATAATCGATATCTATGCCTAACAGTGAAACAAATTGGTCATACACACTCTAAGAACCTAAAGATGTATTTTCTGTGCTCTATTTATTTTAAGGCTTGTGTGCTTATAGGTATGTCATGTATTTTATCTGATAGAACCATTGATTTAGTATATACTAGATACACAATCAGCACGAAAAAATGGCAAGTGAAAACTAATGCCGAATCGACTTGGGCCGTAGTTTTGCTATTAGTCTTGTTCCGACCACAGACAGTGACAGTTGTCAATCATGACAAAATGTGTGGTGAAAAACTGCAAAAATAATAGCAAAAAAGCAAATAAAAAGGATGGAATGTCTTATTTTACGTAAGTTCTATTTATTTATAAACAGTTTCTAGCTAAAATTATAATCTTTTCATGATTTTTAGGAATTTATTTTGTGCACACAAATTATGACTTACCAAGGAACAAAAATATTATGGAGTAGCTATTACTTTTTTTAAATTTTGATATTTTTTATTTTTAAATAAAAGTTTTCCACGAAATCCTCTACGACACGTGCAAAATGGGTCGCAATATTAGCACGAGATAGGGGTGATCAACTATTCAAGACAAATAAGTCGTCTGTTGTGTGCTTGACCCATTTTCGTACCACAGACGTATATACCACAAATAAAGGCTTTAGTAGACTGAGTAAATCTGCAATACCTGTCTTGAATGTAAGTACCTACTTAAATGTTACACAATAGTTGTCATATTAATCTCAAAAAATATAAACGACTATTAAAGCTTGATTTACATTACATTGCAAAAAAAGAAAGTATCTTAAGTAAATGTAGGTCTAAAAGACAATTATATAATAAATTAAACTTATTTCAAGGAAATTAGGTTAGGTTACGTTAGGTTGGGATCGCATCATAATATATAAAGTTCAAAATACCTAATGGGTCATATTACATAATGGTCATAATAAGTAAACTTTTCAGTACTTATATTTAAAAGCCCATTATATAGAAATTAGGTTAGGTTAGGTTTGTCGTATAACAACCTTGAAAAATTCAGGGTTTCAAAAAAAAAACCATTATATATTATGACCATTATGAATTATGACCCATTATGTATTTTGAACTTTATATACATATTATGATACGTAACCGGTTAGGCTAGGTTGATTATGATAGGATAAGATCTTGTCTTGTTTGGAGTAAAGTGTAATGTTTTAATGTTTCATTTATGTATGTATGTATAATTCTTTATTCCAACATAACTTCTAAACACCTGAGCCAGTTTATATGTGTGTGGTATTGTTAGAATCATTTCACCATTCCAGGTGACAAAGGATACCTAAACGTTAAAATTTGAATAAAAACAATCGACGGGTCGGGTTTTTAAACCTTGCTTTACATTAATTTATTCATTATTATTATTGTATATATATAGCTTAAGTTATGTAATACAATGACAGCATTTATAAAACATCTCAAAAGTTTTTTTTTGTAATTTGTAATTTTGTTAAAACTAATACAATATAAATAGATAAATTCGTCTCCATTCATTTGATGTCCACTTTTGTCATAAATAGTATGATAATGGCGATTTCACTAAAGAGTTTTAAATATTTTAAAACATTAGTTTGCAAATTTGACACTTGACTGCTAGTATATTGAGTTTTTTTTTGCATGAATGTTTAAGGTAAAAAATAGCGATGTTAGCATGTATCTGAATACAGCTGTCAATGTCGTTTGGGACAGTTTATAATAAAGTTTTGTGCGGGATTGTGTATCTAGTATATACTAAATCAATGGATAGAACTTAAGTGGACCGGACGTCGCTTATGTTATGCGGATATTCATTCACAAAATTAGGCCTTAAAAAAGTTTACTTCAGGTATCTCCACAGGAAAGATGCTCAGCTAAATCTGTATATGACCCAACATTTATGATTAAGCAGCAGGTTCGAGTTAAACACATAAATCAGATAATAAATTACCTTTTTATTATATTTAAAAAAAAAAGAACACTCGCATACATACGGTACCTAATTAAATAATTTAAGTGAGATAGTGGACGACGCCTCGTAAGGCCGTATCAAGTAACTGTACGGTCACGGCCGTTAATTAGCTACCCATATTAAAGAAAATCTGCGTGAAGATGTATTTTTGATTAGAGATGCCAAGTCATTGGTAATTGATAGGAAACTCAACCATATTACCTTTGGAACTAAGGTGGAGTGGAACACAAATTTAATTACTTGACTGTACGTTGTCGCAGATATTGATACACTAAATTCAACATGTGACAAGGTGTTAAAATAAGCTACTTCTGAGACTGTACCTTCCAACATGCACCCCGCAGGGCTTCTGAGCGGACCGAAAAATACCGATGAATGCTTATGGTTCTTAACTAGGTTCTGCGTATACGCTCGCTAGGGACGGAATCGATTCGCGTTATGATCTCTGGGATTAACAAACTTGTTTAGATTTTGATTCTTTCTGCACTTGGATGGTGAGGCGACTATGGTATTTTAAAATGAAAAGGCCTGCTTGTCTTCAAACTGAACAAGTGAAATGCAACTAAAGAGCTAGGCTCTAAAGTAGAAAATAAGAGAAAAAAAGTGGCGATACTCTTTTTCTCTTATTCTCGGTGGGCGGAGCGAACAAATTAATAAAAAAGGTATTTCGAGCAGGAGCAGTTTTATTTTGCTCTTTGTTCAAACCGAAATAATATCGACTCTGTTCCAACGGAATCGAAACCAAACTGATATTTTTGAAATGTAGGTTTAAATGCGCGTTTCTGACAAGTTAGTTAAAAAAATTAACCCGGTTTCCAGGTTTTCCTTGTAATTTGTACCTTGCTCGGCGTGAAGTCCCCCTTGACGTACAGCTGGATGGGCCGCCGGAAGCCCTTGCTGGCGTGCTCCGGCACGCCCAGCACGCAGCACTTGCTGAACCCGACCTCGGGCGACAGCAGGTACTCGCGGAACTTGTGCGGGAACAGCTCGATCGAGTTGAAGTTCTCATAAATGGTGGGCTGGAAATTATAACGCAAAATAACAATTTTTTTAATTTTTTTATTTCGATATTCTCTGCTAATGATTAAAAAAATAAGTGGAACGGGCAGTCTAAACAATATCTGTTTTGAAAGAAGGAGTTTAACAAACTTCTTTCCCTTTTAAAGTACAGTAAAAAATGATTATCGGAATCTAGAGACGAAAATGATACTTTTGATTACCTATGTCGAAAAACGTGACGAAATGCTCACACCCATTATGATTATGACCCATACAAATTTTGTTGGCAGAAGTAAGGCACTGGTCCCATCAAGGGCGAGGAAGCCATTAGCTATAGGCGATTTTCTCACCCAAGAAACAAACACAAGATAAAGATACCCTGTCAGTAAAAGAGACACGTATATTAATTGTTGATCGCAGGCTGTTCACACTGCCGGCGAGAACTCTTGCCACTAGTATGTCGATACAAAAAATATAGATCCCGTGTCAAAGAAAAGAGACACAGATAATAATAGTTGATCGCTGGCTGTATTAGCTTCCCACTCATCGTCGGCGATGGGACCAGTGCCTAAGAGTCCAACAACAACGTTGGGCAGATTAACTGTCCTAATTTAAAACTGACTGTAAAAACAAAAAGTAAAACAAAATATCGAGCATGGTCATTCTGTTGATTATGTGACTATCTTGGAATTGAAATACCTTTTCATCACTACATTATTTCAGCCTCTGCATGCCCAGCTAGCAGCTTCTTGCATTTTTTGACTGTAGCTTATTTGGGTGGTACGCAACCCCTGATTTTTTGTTTTTTTGTTGCTTTTATGCGGGTTACGGATTGTCTCGAAATTTACACTATTTGACGATATTTGGGACACGAACCGACGGTTTTAGTCCTTTACGGATTTTTATGATCTGACACGCGATAGTTTTTAAGTGCTTAAACTCTCTCATTATCTCACACGGTCTTAATCTTTGCTCGTGCAATTTCACAACGAGATCTCTTTACAAAAAACAACTAGGAAACTAAATCTGCCCAACCTTGCATAGGAAAATTAACATTGCAATTGAATTATAAATATGTTCTGCCTAAATATCTAGCATTATTAAACTTTCATCAAATATCAGTCATATTATATTATATTCTTTAAAAAAACACGAGTTGCCATCATTTTGAACAATTAAAATGATTCCCGATATGTTCCCAAAAAACGCATGGATATTAGCATTATGTTACCACAATCTAATACGAAACATGTATTGCATATTGGTCACCTCACGATCAACCATTAATTGCATACAATCAGAATACGATCATAAACTTTAATGGCTTTCAAACAACATTTTTATACGACTGTTAAAACGCTCACGTGAAACATAGTAACAGAACAACTTTACACTCTTATTTCATGAAACTCAGGAGGTTTATTCTGAGCAAGGATTGAATAACGTCTCAGGAATAAATGTCCAGTGGCTTTAGAGCTACACCAATAAATAACATTTAAGTCTTTCATTTCAAAATAAATACCAAATTTTAAGTATTTAATAACTGCTATTTATACGATCGGTCTCTCCGTCTGTCTATGAGTTTGTCTCGAATAGTCTCTGAAGAAACGGTTCAACGGACTTTCATTTTTTTTTGGGTGTAATACGATTATTTTAAATTAAATACTTCGATAACTTTCAGAGTTCAGAAGATATGAATATAAATATTTGTAGAGCTAATACTACTTTACCGTAGCGAAGACAGAGCGGGTCACTAGTTATGAATAAGTAAAACATAGCGTAAATAGTCGAAATTAACTAAAGCCGCAAACGCACCGAGAACGGAGCGGAGCGTCCCCATACTCTTCTGCCTCTGCCAAGCTTTGGGAACGCTTTTTAGTATAGGAATGCGCCGCGCATAACGTCTGTCCTCAGTGTGTTTGCATCTTTGATAATAAAACTATTATACAATTTAAACTAGCGCAAGTCATTATACGAACAAAATTAACACTTTTACAGCTTACTCAAGTATTCAGCCGTGAGTAAATCGTACCAGTGTTTATTTTGCTTAAAAAATCTAAGTACAGAAATTAAATTATAATTATAGGATTGTCGGCTTTTGACAGATTCCCATAGATATTTGTCGTACACTTGACTAGCGGACTTAATAAACCTAAATCGCCTAAAAATGAGGCCAGGAGAAATTAAAAAAAACGGTTGAATTGAGAAACTCCTCCTTTTTTGAAGTCGTTTAAAAAGGGGTAGATATAATGTTAGAATTATTAGACGATTAGAATTACATGGTTCAGATTGCAAAATGATGCTTTGCTTACCGTCAAACGTTTTTTCTTTTTATAGCTCGCCCAATTCTGCGCTTCGATGACCAGCTTGCCGCCAGGGCGCAGGTCGGCGAAGATTCGGCGGAAGGCGCGCTTGATCCCCGCGTCGCCCCAGTTCAGGTGCAGCCACTTGGTGGTCGACAGGCACAGGATCAAATCGAACTGCGGGCTCTCCCCTGAACCAGCCGAGATGTCTTCACGAGGCACATAATTGGCCTGAAACGATTGTTTAATAATTGATGAAAATCCTGTGTATCCACGTCAAATCAAACTTTACCAAAAATTTAAAAGAACTTTTATCATTTTTAAATAATGTAAATGTCTTTTTATGTAGAAATGATCATTTGAAATAGTTAGTTCAAATTAGTATTTACCTGCTTGAATGTAACATTGTGCGGGAACACAGGCGGCGTCGGTTCCGAGGAACTGCACAGCGGTCCATATAGCATGGACATTGACATTGGGAAGTAGCACTGCCCCGGTTCCTGCTTAACAACTGCTTTCCTATTCTTGCGTGGCCTGCGCAATTTTCTTGCTGGCATAGTTTTCTTGGTTTCCTTATCGCCCTGCTTCTGCTCTGATGTGCTGCATTCTTCGCACTTTTCGTGGATGCATTCATCACAATCAACCTTTTTTTCATCCTCAATCTCCTCTTTTTTAATGTCTATCTCAACATCCAGTTTTTTATCATCTTCCAGGTCAGCTTTCTTATCAGTTTCTATCTTTGGCTGCTTAGGAATAGGTATAAACGAACGCAGGTTTTTCCTTGCTCTACCTGAAATAAGCAGAAGTCAGAATAAAAAATGCTTTAGCAGAATACATTTCTTTTACACTACTTAAATTTAGTCTACTATATGTTGAAGTAAATGGTATTCTTGTAAGATTCTTGATTCTTGTATCCAAAATTATGGAACTTTATTACCTATTAACTACTATGTTTTTTTTTTTAAGTAATAATATATAATTATTATTAAAATATAATATGTAATAAGTATAAAATTTATGAATAAAATATGATGATTATGATGATGATGATGATACCTAGGTAATTAAACGAAACAATATTATGTCAAATTAAAATGCAATGCTACAAAATACTCAAGCTTTCCTTACCAATGAGGACTGGATCGATGTCTATTCCTAAGACAGACCTGGCGCCGAGCGTGCGCGCGACGGCGATGGAGATGTGCCCCACGTTGCAGCCGATGTCCAGCACGTCCTTGTGCTGGAACAGGTGCCGGTGCATCTCGAACACCTGCAGGCGCACATCCATCATGGCATTTAGGTTACGATACCCATAATACCTGAAACATACAACATTTTAATCAACATTAGTTAATGAAAAAAAATTAAACATTATTTCCCTAGAGCTATTTTAATTTAAGTGCACAATTTATTAGGTAGGTTAGGCTACCAAACTCGTATTTTGTTCCTATTCTATCAGCTTTATATCGAATATCAAACCTTAACACAACAGAATATATAACATTCATAATAAATAGTATATAGATGTATAGTATAGTAGATGTAGTACTTACAAATTTAAATTTGTGATGTTAAATCAAATATCAAATAATTGAATATTTTATATATCCGATTTTTTAAACCCTGATTCAAGATGAAATTAGAAGGTTGGCATAGTATTTTAGTTTTTTAAAAGCCTAGCAGGTATTTGTAGCTACATAAATATTTGATTATATTAAAATGACCATAGCTTGGACAGGTAATAGCAAAAACAAATATGGAAATAGAACAAGATTAAATAGAGTTGTAATACCTAAGATAATGATTATCTAAAGCGGTTATTATAGTAATTTAACTTTTTTTTTTGTTGCATATCCGTCATAGTTTTGTCAAAGTGGAATTCCTGAAACAGTTTTGTGATGGTTGAAATTAGTAGAATTATTTACTTCTGGTTATTTCTAAGTATTTTTAATATATAATTTAATTTAAATTAGAAATGGTTAATAAGTGGACTAAGAACTATCCCAAGCTCTCTTATGATGAAAACGTCTGTGAAATATTGTGTACAGCAAGTGTCATTCAAATTAAACAGTTAAGGAAAGATTATATTAAAAAAAAGAATGTTAATAAAAGTAGCTTCACAAACATGGTCAATTTTGAGTTAGTTTTAAATGTAATTGAAAAATATGATTTAATATTACTGTACATACAACTCTATTAATCTAGTTATTACCGTGTTGCAATTGTTTTGCTATGACCTGTCGGAGCTATGAAACAGACAAAAAAATCTTAGACGAGTTGAAGGTTTCATTCCACCTGAATCTTTAAAACTACACTCTTTTTCACCTAAGATAAGTCCTGTGACAGCCGTATTTCGTAATTTCTATCACTTATTACACTGACATGTAAGGTATTAAAAAATGGGTGTTTAATTATTTAAGTTTCTGAATGGTGTCGCTAGGTGTGTACCTGTGTATTTTTTTAGGTAAAGTTAAAGAAACAAGTATAATATGTGTTCTTGTGAGCTGTTACAGGACTCATCTCAGGTGAAAAAGAGTGTAGTGCAATAAATTAAAATTTAACAGGTAACAGTCATGGGAATTAATATTATTGCCAGTGGCATAAGGTGTATAGATATTTTTGACGTCTTGGGAACATATGTATATTTATCCCCTGGACTGTACTACTTGTAAGTAAAAAAATTAAATCAAGTAAAATTATACATAAATTAATTCAGACTTAAGGCTGCAGCACTAAGTCAGAATTACTTATTGACAATTTAGACACAGGTCAATCATCACCTCCAAAAAAGTATATATCTAGGTACAGGAATAAGTTTTAAATAAATTTTAACCGAGTAGTAAAGGGTTACCTGTCATAATTCCCATACTGATATCTTGTGTTTTTGGCATGAAATATTGGCAGCTTCTGTTCACCTTCAGCCTTGCACTGCTTGTGTGGCGAAACTGGGCGCTCCGGTGGCCCCTTCCGTGGCTGCGGGCGAGCACGCATCCAAGACCCTGGTTGAGGCACCACAGGACTTACTATCTTGTCTAAAGAATCCAGCCGCCGCAGCTTCTTGCAATCTTTAGCTTTCTGATTCTCACTTTCACTGCATGACCTCTTTCTTGACTTTGATGTTGATGGCTCAGGAGGAAGAGGCTCCTTAATACCTTCTGGTTTTTCAAGTTTAATCTTAACATCTACCTGAGCATTGTCTACATTATCCGTAGTCCTCCTCCTCGGCTTCGGCTTCTTACGGGGCTTGCGCTGTTGCATTTCAAGACGTTTCTCATACTCATCGTTATCCAAAGGCTCCATAAGATTCAAAGGATCTCTTATATTAGGCGGAATGATAACATCTATCTTTGCTTTATGCCGCGGCGGAGTGGGCAATGGAGAAGATTCTGGAGTTACTGCATTCATTGCTCTATTAATGTCTTCATTTTGCAAGCTGTTAAGATTCAGTGGGTCAGATATGTTGCCTCCTAGCAGGAATTTAGTAGGTGGAATGAATGCCTCCTTGCGAGGTCTTTTGTAGGGAAGAAAAAACTTTGATATGGATGGGAAGCTTTGAGCTCTTTTTCTACCTTGCTTAAATTTTGTGCTAGTATAGTGCACTCTTCGCACTGTGCTTCGATCAGAGTTGTCTTTAGAAGGCAAATGACCTTTTTTGCCATGACGGAATTTTTTCTTTCCTTTCTTACCTCCACCTGCAGTAACGTCTCCTTCTCGAGAAGTGTTTGTATCGTAAGTAGACTGATTTGCGGAAATATTCACGGAGGACTCTGTAGTATCAACAGCTTCATTTTCAGATATTTCACCAGCTGTTTGATTTTCAGAACTCTCAACTTCACAGATGCTTTCAGAAGCAATTGCAGTTTTATTAGGACTACCCATCGCACATAAACTATAACGCATTTACTCACATGTTACAATAAAGATATTTGAAAACTTGAATTTACCGCCATTGAGCACTCTGCAGAATGTGCAGGGACTTACATCCGTCACTGTTAATAAACAGGTTAACAATGCCGTTTATTATTGTTTAAAGAAACTCAAACTAAAAGTTACAACGCTTCATACTTATTTGAGATGATTTTAAGAAATGTCTCATTAGATATTATGCACTCAATAAAGAGATATCACTAAAACAACACACTTTTCCAGCAATTCGCACCACACGCACAGCAGCAAAATGGCAATTTATTCATAAATTATTTTGTTCTCATTGCTAACTTTTGACAACCGTTATTTTGACTTACTTGCTTCATTGGTTGAAATTCAAAGCTCTTATGAAAACGTACCAATGGCAGCAGTGCACAATAATAATTTACCAACCGAAAACACATTATTTTTACTATATTGTTGCCAGTATTAAATAAGGTATTTTATTAAGATCATTCATTATTCATTATCATTGGCAAAAAGAGTTTATTATTGTGATCGGTATGCTAAAATATTCTCAAGTCGCAACCCCCACCTCATTCATTACTCATTACCCAACCATTTATATTAAAAGTTAAATCATTTTGCCAATATTAATCCGAACAGTTCCCTTTTTTCCAAACTCTCTCATGGAACAAAAAGCTACAATATTAAGTTTAGTCCACTTTCACAACTAAGATTTCATAACTGGTTATGAATAAGGATTTTTATTCACTGTTTCTTAACCAGTTATTAAACAAGACTTTTTTTCCATTTTCATAACCAGAAACTAGGAAGGTTTAGGTTATGTTAGTTTTGCAGCAGGCCCGGAGGGCCAAACCACCCAGAAATAGGAGCTCCGCGTCAGCGGAGCTCCGTCGACACTGTCCAATTGATATGAAATAAGAGTCGTATAAGAGTGGTACCTAGGTTCTGGTTATGGAAATGGAAAACAAAGTCTTGTTTAATAACTGGTTAAGAAACAGTGAATAAAAATTCTTATTCATAACCAGTTATGAAATCTTAGTTGTGAAAGTGGACTAAACGCAATATTAACTGTTAAGATTCCGGCACACCAAACGCTTGTGATGAAACTGATGATACAATATTATCAGGATTAACTTACAGAACTTGTTAAAATATAATTAAAACAGTTAGAGGTATTTATATTCGACACTATTTATTTTCCTGACATTTTTTGTTATCAACAATCTCTGTAGCAACCGCTAACTTTTTCACAAACATTAAAGAGTTTACATTATTCTAAAACCTTCTCTTTTTGATAAGTTAGTCTTTGCTGAGGCCCATTCGATTACAAAGCATAACTAGTCTTGGTTTGAATAGTGGCTTCGTCATCATATCTGCCAGCTGGAACTCTGTTGCCACTTTATTGATCAGCAACGCGCCTTCTGATACTGCTTCTCTAACAAAGAAGTTTCGTATCCTTATGTGTTTAGTCCTCTGGTGGAACTCAAACGGTGGATTGTGTGCCAGTTTTATCGCTGATTCGTAGTCAACATGCAACACTGGTACCTCAATAGCTCCTTCAATGCTTTCTATAGTGCCCGGCCGTTAAGAAGTAAATCCTGACAGCTGTCATCCCAGTACAATTTATTTAAGTGGCGTTACAGACTTTACATTTAACAGTCTGAGTTTGTAAAGACCTCCATGTTTCTGTCTGTCTCCAATGAGTATTACATCTCCATCTTTAAGAATTTTGCATTCTGTCGTCGTTGACATGAAGAGGCTGTTTGATAGTCTGTCCTGAGCTGATAAGACTGAAAATAGGTTTTTATTTATAGTAGGTACGTACCACACATCTGCCAACAATGTCGGAATCCTCTTTCCATTAACAATAGCCTCTATAACAATGCGTCCTTTACCAACAGCCTTGATAACTTCGCCATTTGCTGTGGTTACAGTGTGTAGCGCCTTAAAATTTTCAAATGATTGGAAAATATCTTCTCTGTTTGTCACGTGACTTGTCGCCCCGTTATCCACAAACCAACTATTTCTATCGTCTGCATCATTCGTATTTTGTACAGCCAAAACATTCATGTTGTTTACACTTGTCAAAGCTTTGTTTTTAGGCTCCTTGGGAGGTCTTCCGTTCGAAATCCATTTCAAACATCGTTTGATTCTGTGCCCAATTATTCCACAATAGTGACATCTATCTGACTTCTTCTTATTTTTTGATTTAGAAGTTGAGTTCTCTCTTACTACGAGCGCTTCCACTTTCTCTTCAGTTCTATTGGTTAACGCTCTTTCGTATGAGCATAACTGACTTGTAATATTTTCCACAGTTCTTTCATTTTTAGACATAAGAAATAGCTGGGGCAAATCATTCTTAGAGTGTTCCTTTTGAAGTTCTCTTGTTAATTCAACCCATATATTCTTTAATTTGCTAAGATGAGTTGCAATATTGTTACCTGTTTGCATGCTATAGAAGCTTCTAGCTGAAGAATTTTATACAAAGGTAGGTAGGCTTTGTCTTCTGAAACACCATCGAACAAGCGATGCAGCTCTAGCCATACCTCTCTTGCAGTGGAAAATCTAATTACTTTTTCTAAATTATCTTCAGATAGATTAGTGGTAATGACTAGGAGGGCAGTACTGTCAGCAGTCGAGTAACTCTGCAACGTGGTCTTATACTTGGAAAGCTGCTCTGGAGTTGCATTTGGAGGAGGTTGGTCAGGATCTCTGATCTTGCCTTCAATTATGTATATCCAAAACTCTCAAACCTTTCAAAGCGATCATAACTTTATACTTCCAAGTAATCCAATTCGAATCCGTTAACATTCCAAGTTGCATTTTTGAAGCATCCAAAATACACTTCTCCATCTTCGCGTCATTTAAAAACCTTTACTTTAAATTATTTATTATATTTCGCGGAACCACGCTCTGCTACCACGTTAAAATATAATTAAAACAGTTAAAGCTATTTATATTCGACACTATTTATTTTCCTGACATTTTTTGTTATCAACAATCTCTGTAGCAACCGCTAACTTTTTCATAAACATTAAAGAGTTTACATTATTCTAACAGAACTTACTATACTCTGTTCTTTTAACTATAAAGTACTGCCCACAGAAATTACAACGCGGTGCTTTAGAAGTTGTTGCAATATTTAAAAAAACGACTCTCTGTTGAGTTTCTTGCAGCGTTTCTTCTCAGCACTGGTCTCTTGCGAAGCGCTGGTAGATTATTGACGTGTAGAATTGCCCGTATGGCCTACGTACTGAAAAAACATCTTTTAACTTTTTTGGAACCAAAAAACAGTATAGTCGTTAAATTAAAAAAAAAATTATCATATTGCCAATATGATTACGAACTGCGTTTTTTTCTGTTCCTTCCTTTCTGATACTTCAGTTATATAAACAATCTAAATGAAGGGTTGAGTAGCACAGACTTCATACAAAGGCCCATTGAAGTTAAATTACAATTTAAGTGAAACTTGTATCAATTGCTTGGCCTGATAAAGATATGATTTCATCGTCTTGACGCACAATAAAAAACCTAAAATTGATTCTTAACATGGCAACATTAGACAAGCGTCATTTTTAAAATTTGAAAATAAAACGTCCGTTTCTGAAAGTAAAGCAACAATCGCTTGGTACCATCGCATTAATAAATCAGTTTCATGTGATTTTAAGTGAGTATAACAGTTATTAGTGTTTATAGTTCAATGGTGTCATCTTTACGCGATACATTGGTGCATTGGTGGTTATGAAGATGAGACTCAAGATCACACATCAAAGTGCATAACTGTTGTCATAAGATACCGATTTGCATAGGAACGAAATTATCAGTGCCTGTGATATGAAACATTTTATATTCTAATCATTATCGAACACTTAATACGTAATTTTTTTTCGTCATAGTGATTGTTTGGTTTCTTTTGAAACATCAAATTGCTTCAGTATTTCTTATCCACTTTTGGGAATTGTATAGGTACTTGGTTAAATTGAGTTGAACTATCATATGCAACTTTTCCTCTACTTGCTTATAGGGTTGATACCCTTGGTTGCACTTTGTCGCATTACTTTCCTTTCAGTAAATTAAAGTGAAGTTCCACCATATTAATTTTAACCTTTGTTTCCTAAAAGCTACCATGAAGCAACAGCTGGAAATTAAATTTAAAATCAATCCTTGATACTTATGATTATTATTTGGAAATATCTCCCAAAGCCCAAAACATGTCAGACCATTTCCAACAATTGATACTTTAGCCATATGTTTTTAATGTAATTTATTAAGTCTCTATTTTTTTTACAAAGCCTAAAAGAAATGTATTTGTCACTCGTTGTCAGGTTGTATAGCGAATAAGTTATATCTCTGCTGTGATGCTCATTGACAGCATAGATACAAAATAATAATAATTGTAATAACATGATTTTACCCAGGAACTATCCTCAAAAAGAAAAATAATTATAATTTTATATTTATAGTCAATAGGAAAAATTTCAATGGTTGTTAAAGCAATTCAAAATTAAACAATAATTACCAATTAAAGTTCAAAATCTTTAAAATTGTTTATTTCCCAACATAGGAAACAAAATAAACGTACTGCTGTTAATTGAATTTGTTTGTTTCAGATACTTTGGGATTTGTGCCTTGCGAATTGCTGAGGTATTTTGCAAGATTATTTAGTTTTTTTATTTAGTTTTAATAACAGTACATCATGTTTAATGTAATGTATGTTTATTTTAGATGTCAAGAATACCCAAGTATCCAGTTGCAACAGCAGCAAAGGAAAATAAACCAAATCTAATAAACAGGCGGCCAATATCAAGGACAGTTGTCAATGGTCTAAGTGAAACTGACAAAAAGAGTCTGTTGCTAAATCACACCAAACCATCTGTCCAAAATGGACCGTCCTCTTCATCAACGGGTGCTCGTCTTAAAAGGGCTGCAACAGCACCAGCTTCCCATACAGTCCCTCCTAAAGTGAATAAAGTTGAAAGAAAAGGTCCAACAGTTGCTCCTAAAATCCCACCTTATGATTATAAAGCAAGGTTCAATGACTTGCTGGAGAAACATAAGGTGATCAAGAATGAGTTTAATGATTTGAAGGATAAACATGTAGAAGTTTCTGATGATTATGAAAAAGTCAAAGAATCTGCTGAAGGCAGTGCAAGAGAGAGGGACATGTTAAAAGACAAATTACTGAATACTTTGACAGATTTGAGAGAGAGGACAACTGCCTTAGAGAGCATTAAAATTGACTATGAGATACAAAAACGTGAAAATGAAGAGTTGGTGCACAAAACAAAGGTTTTGGCTGATGTGACACATAATTTAAATAAGAAGACTACTGAATTTGATACACTCCAAGAAGAATTTGATGATCTGACCAGGCGTCACAATGTTCTCCAGGAAGAGAATAAAGTGTTAAAAGCACACTCCCAGAAACTTGCTACTCTATCTGTAGATTATGATAAACTTACAGTTGACTATAAAGAAGCACAAAACAAGATATTAAAATATGAAACAGACTTTGAAAAAATGCAGAACCTTTTAGCAGGCATGTATCAGGGGCAAAGAGATTTAAGAAACACAGTTCAAGATCTTAAGGGTAATATAAGAGTATATTGCAGAGTACGGCCGCCATTAGAGTGTGAGCTGACAAAGCCGTTGTTTAACCTTACTGTTATTGATGCTTGTACTATTGACGTTGAAAAAGTTGAGTTGAATTCATTATCTCAATCGACAAGGAAAGGGAAATCACAGCACACCTTTAGTTTTGATGGTATATTTACTCCCCATTCAACACAGGAAACAGTTTTTAATGAAGTTGCTAATATGATCCAGTCAGCCCTTGATGGATATAATGTCTGTATTTTTGCATATGGACAAACTGGTTCGGGAAAAACATACACCATGGAGGGTGGTTGTGGGTCTGAACAATATGGTATAATACCACGCGCATTCAACTTCATGTTTACCTGCATGGAAGATTTAAAGAGAATGGGTTGGCAGTTAAACATTACAGCTTCCTTTTTGGAAATCTATAATGAAGTTATTTATGACTTGCTCAACTCTTGCAAGGACCAGATGAGTCATGATATTAAAATGGTTAATTCTAAGGGCACCGATCTATATGTTTCAAACCTAAGAGAAGAGGAGGTCAATAGCTCGCATGATTTCATCAAATTGATGATATTTGCCCAACGTAACAGACAAACAGCTGCCACACTTAACAACGAGCGAAGTTCTAGGTCTCACTCGGTTACGCAAATAAAGATTTCAGCAATTAACGAGATACGGAAAGAAAAATACACAAGCCATTTGAACCTAGTCGACCTAGCAGGTTCCGAGAGTGGTAAAACCACCCAAAGGATGGACGAGACTAAACACATTAATAGGTCTTTGTCAGAACTGTCCAAAGTAATCCTTTCACTCCAGACCAATCAGGCTCATATCCCGTACAGGAACTCCAAGCTAACTCATCTATTGATGCCTAGTCTCGGCGGCAATTCAAAAACCCTCATGTTGGTCAATATCAACCAATTCGATGAATGCTTTAGCGAGACTTTGAACTCTCTTCGGTTTGCCACCAAGGTGAACAGCTGCCGAACAGTCAAGGCTAAGAAGAACTTAACCATGGTTGACACATAGTTTATAATTAATTTAATATAGTATAAATGACATTTTATTATAATCCTTTGTGGGGGGGCTATTGCATTTTAAGCTTATCCTCTTGTATAAGAAGCAATTAGACCCCGTAGTTTGTAAAAGAAGTTTTAACTTTTATTTTTTAATATTAGAATTATTTTTGTCTTGTCTAAACACTTTAATGGTGAACACGAATAATAGTTATGTGTTCTGTAATCATCTTTTATTATTGTTAATTATATGTACTGATACAATTAGATTTGTTTTTTTGGTCTGCTCTTGTGTATATAATTTTTCTTTTAGTTATCACTGCCAGTCACTGAAAATTACGACACACATGGTCTAATTGTAACCCTGATTACGAAGCTACCGATGCCGGGTTTGATTCCTGGTCAGGGCAAATATTTGTATGATGAGCAGAAGTATTTGTTTCCGAGTCTTGGTGTTTTCTGTCTGTAAGAATTTGAAAAACTATTGTTTATTTTTTCCTTCTTAAGTTTTAATGCATAAACTTATACACCTAGTTGCGAAGAAAACAGGCTTTTTCCAGTGGACAGTTCTGTTTGGATTTTATGCTAATAACGAAATATTTAAAAAGATATGGAATCTCAATTTCTTACACCATTTTAGAAACTAAGTACTCGAAATAATTGTAACGTCTTAAGTAGTTAATGCTGTGGGCTACTGTTGTTGTTCAGTAACATTATAATACGCTCTTTTATTAAAAATCTAGTCTTAATCATTTTGATGAGGTATTTCAGTAGTCTGATATGAAAAATATCCTCTAAATAATGAACTAACGAATAACGCCATCTATAAAAATTCGTCGTAACTAGGTTAATAGTGTCTTTGGGTCAGCTTTGATCATAGCGACATCTATTGTGACCAAGAACTTCACTTCTTGCAAAGTACCAACATCTGTTATAGATGGCGCTGTCAATATCGAATCTTGCTTATACCGAAAATGTAAACGCCCGTTTGTGGGTAAGTATATACATTTTAGATAATGTGCAGTGATCGGATCTCGGATGCAATTTGGGGTGAACGACCTCAAACGTTATGCTTAACATGGATGTGACACGGGATTTCCCGGGATTTTGGGAAATGGGTTTTTTATTATTAATAATTAATAACTTTTGTCGAGGGTTAAACTAAATAAACAAAATGAAAATGTTCGCTATCTATCTATAATAGGTCATTTATTTGACACATACTTTTAAAACATATTTTAGATATAAAACAACTCTACTTTTTGAAACAAAATTTAAAAATAAACATCTTAATAACATGCAACACAATAGCATACTAATTATATCCCTTACAATAATACCTAGACAAAAGAAATAGTAACATGACAAAAACTTAACCTAAAAATAAAATGAAATTAAAACTACTATGTTTTAGTCGTGTTTATATAACTTTTATAGTGTACACTACTTACAATTAAAAGTTATTCACCTTTTTATAAATGTAGGTATCAAAGAGACTCGCGGGATTGTAAGTCATATCCATGTTAAGATAACGGACTTAAATCCCGGGAAATTGCATCCGAGATCCGATCACTGATAATGTGTTACGATTTTAGAAAAAATATTTAGCACTACAGGAACTACCTACTCAGTTCAGCAGTTCAGTAATGGACAAGGCACCAATAATGGCCATTTGATTCTTATTTTACAGAAGATAAGGGTTATTCATTTGTTTTGCAACAATCAATTAAAGACCGTATGAAATTTGAATTAAGAGTGAAGAGTCCATTACTGGTGCTAAAAGTGTCCATCACTAGTGCCGTCACTAATGAAGTCATTAGTGACGCCGTTCAGGAATATAAATAATTAGTCACCTATTTCTAAATATCTCACTTGTGAGTATACTTAGGCCCCGTAGATTGATCAGAATGATCAGTAGTTAACTCAAATAATTGATAAAATACGAAAAATTAATCGAAAATTTGACACATTTCCTTAAGATTAAACCATTCGTTGTGATTTTTAACAATTAGGGTATCAGTAGTTACTGATCTACTGATCAAACAACAGGCCCTTAGTAGGTAAGTGATTAAAATTATGAAACACAGTTGTCACAGGGATCATCCAGATTAAACCGAGTACCTATATATAAAATACAACCCAACCCCTAATTGTACCTATATACAATTTAATATATTTTATTTATTAGCAATTGTAAACTGACATGTAATGTATATATTACCAATAAACAATTTGAATTTGAATTTAAAATACGGTCGGTACAGTCTTGTAAGTAGCTGCAAACTTTAGTACTTCGTCACCTTTACGTCACGATTGAACTGCTGTATGGTAGCGTTAAAGCGATAAGGTGCAAAAGTGTGCGAACGTACCTATGTACCTATTTAGTTACTCGGCGATGTTGGACGTGATAGAAAAGTTTTACCTACCCCATCGAGATTTTTCTCGAACAGCCATCTAAGATGGCTTATTTTCTAAATATTTACCCTTAACTGGAAAGTTACAAGTGAAACGTAGTGTCGTTGGCGAAAATCAATGTAGGTACCAAATTCCTATCCCTGATAAAACCCAAGGCCAATAGGTTCTAAAGGAGCAGAACATAATAACATTAATTAGTTACGTATCTACCTCTTACAGAGGTGCTATGACTTCAGCTCCTGTTATACGCTTACGTTAAGTAGGTACCCACCCTTGTTTTAAGACCTCGCACACCAGCCCATCCTAAATACCACGCCTCTCTGTTAAATTAGGAGACTATGCCTCATTTTACATCTGGAAATAACAGCGTACCTTATGGCACGTACTCAAGTAAGTTTGGAGTTCAACGGTGGTAGTCCTTATCGTATCCTATCCAGAAGGACCCTCTCGGATAAACTTCGACAAGAACTATAAAAACGTTGACAATTATGTGATAATACAGGTCAAAAAATATTGTTTAACGTCACAGAATAGAGGCCCAGGTCCGGGTCAGTCCTGCCTACTTAAGCTAGAAAAAGTGATTGATACACGATGGCCACGAGTGAACACACTACTGTACCTACCTTCGATCAGGAGTCGACATTCCAAGCCACTGACCACCAAACCTCCGCACAGTTAGGTATAATAAATACGAATGCGCAGCACGCCATGCTCATTCTAAGGTAAGGCGGCGTCGTTGATCAGGTCGTCACTTTCCCGAACAGATAGTTGAGGGAGACGATGGCCGAGATACCAGTCATACTCGTGAGGCTGCCGTTTGTGGGAGACTTCGTCGTGTTGCTCCAATTCATTTGTCATTAATTTTAATTCAAAGTCATTCAGCAGACTTATCTTGATTTTATTTGGTGTTAATGCTAATTATTATTATTTTATTACCTTGTGATATGTGATTGTGACTCACTTTTATTTCATTTCCCTTTATTGTATTACATGATTGGAAAATGACCTCTGAGGGAGATGGTCTTGTAATCTTGTTTGAAGAGTTAGTCTAAGTAGATTCATTCCATATATTACGGGTACAAGAACCCTCATGCGGCCAATTTAATGAAAATAATTTGACTCTTGAAGCAATTAGTCAAGAAAGTATGTGGTGTAATGGGAAACGCATATTATATAATTTAAACTCTGCTAAAGGTAGGTACTTATTACGTATAAACTTTACTTGATGTACCACTATAGAACTTTGTCGTATAAAAACCTTCGATTAATTCCCATGCAATTGCTGTCTCGTCACGACGCTGTCATTATGACAGGGTTCCATATAGTGGCATAACAATTAAAGTCCTTGACTGTACTATTCTTTACCATGTTTATCTGTTTATAGGTAGGTGGTTATCCATCTCAAAGCTGCGCTGTGCGGTGGTAAAACCAATTCTATTGTAGATGTTTTCGTCTCTCAAACATTTTCCTTGCATGTTAAATTAACTTTCAATACCAATTTTTCACAATTTTTGGTAGCTTTGTACGCGGGGAAAAACCACCATTAGAGATATACAAAACAAGTTTACCTATAAATAAACCTGCAAGTAATACCGAAGCATATTATTATTTATTTATTTATTTATATTTATTTATTTAGTATTAAATAAAATAAATAAATAAATATCAGGGGACAATGTTACACCAATTGATCTGGTCCCAAACTAAGCTCTAGGCTTGTACTATGGGTACTAGACAACGATATAAATATTTATATAGAGAAATGTATACTTAAATACATGGAAAACATCCATGACTCAGGAACAAATATTCGCGCTCATCACACAAATATCTGCCCTTACCGGGATTTGAACCCAGGACCGCTAGCTTCGTAGGCAGGGTCACTACCAACTAGGCCAGCGCGTCGTATTTATAGATATAATGTAATATTTTGGATTTGGCAGACTGACCTACAGCTACATAAGTGCAGTGAACGAAATGGATTTGTGAACCAACATCGCATCGTAAATAAGATGTGGCATATTCGCCACTCAAGTTTGGAGTGACATGGCTTGTTATTGCGCCAGGGTTGTACACACATTCGTTTTGTTGACCGTAGCTCTCGTTTGGTAGGTAATGAATGAGTGAAAGATGCATCTAAATGTCTCATAATTTTATATCGATAGGAACTTACTTTCACTATACTTTATTTTTGTTTGTTCTTTCGCTCATTTCTGGACTTACGTTTTTGCCCTTGCCCAGCAGTGGGTCACTCAAAAGGGCCAAGAAAAATAATACTGATAAGGGTTACTAATTTGTACCTTTTTGGTTCGGACCCGTAAAAGTTTTACTTGGTAAGTAAGGATTGGCAGAGGGGAATTAAACAATATTTTAAAAGTAATGATTTTAATATCAATACGAAATGGGACTAGATCAAGTATTAATCGCAATTCTCTCAAATTCACAAGTAGCATTGAATTGTGTACATCTCGGTGCGGCGTCTCGGCGCAGGGATGCGGGCCGCGGGGCCGCGGGGGCGGCGGCGACGGCGACGGGGTCGCGGGGCGAGTCCAGGGTCCTCTCGCCGGACGTTCAGCGCGACACGTCAGGCTCGGCCGGAGCCGGCAGCTCGGCTGCCTCTATCGTTTCTATCAGTCTGTCCAGCCCGTAAAGGAAACCTTCTTCGCGGTTGCCTTGCTCCCAAGGAGCGCGGTGGGTTAGTTCAATATGCTCAGGAACGCTCCTCGTCTTGGCAAAATCTATCAACCAGGCTCCGGCGCGCTCCTTATCGTAGATAATAAAAATGCTGCTTCCGACGATCTCGTGTTTCTTGAAAAAGTCCGACCGCTCAAAGAGATCCCTTATCTCCCTGAGGCGGGTGGCGATGGCGCGGCGAGCGCGCTCGTTCGCGCCGAGGAAGCGCGCCACGGTCGCCGCCAGCTGATGCGGCTCGCGGATGTTCTGCAGGTCGGTTAGCGGTGGCTCGCCGGGCAGCTTGACAGCCTCGATGCGGAAGCCCTGCTCGGCAGAGGAGGAGCGCTGCTCACGAAACTGCATGTAGCGCAGCTTGGTGACGGCGCGGGCCGCGTGCTCGGCGGCCGTGGGCGCGGAGGGGTCTAGCCGCACCATCTTGTCGTACAGGTCAGCGCGCGCACGCGCGTTGCTGACCTCGTCTTCTAAGAAAGTGCGCGTGCCCATCTTGATGTCCATGACGTGCGGGTCGCGAAAGCCGTGCAGCAGATCCTGCAGCTCTATGAAGCTCTCGCCACCGTACTCCAGCTCGCGGTAATAGCGCGGCACGGCGCCGCGCATGTGCGGGCAGGCGGCTAGCGCCTCGTAGGCGTCGCGCTCGGGGTTGTGCTGGGGGCAGTCGCCGGGTGCGCGGCGCTTCCACACCGTGCCGGGCCCGGCCGGCGCCAGAGACCCGGGGTGCCCCGCAAGCTGGAACCATTCCGAGGAGCGCGACTTCAGCAGCGCGTCAGACGCGGGGGCTGATAGCTCTAGCGCATTCTGCAAACAAACAACGCAGATGTTAGAATCATTAAACACATTTGGTAGGATATGGTTTGAAACAAAAATCACTTCTGATTTATATAGGATCAAATATTTAAAAAAAACTACAATAATTGATTACGATAATATAGTGCGAAGCTATTTGCTAATTGTTATTAATTAATGACTTTGTTACAAATTGCTTGGACTCAATGTCCTTTTTGGGTCATGGTTCATGGTTGAAAGTAAGAAAGTAAGTACAAACTTACAATAGCCAGAAACTTGAGCAGGTCCGAGGGCTGCGCCGGGGAGGCGGGCGGCGCCTCGGGGGACGTGCGGCGCCAGCGCTTGAACAGCGCGCTGTCGTCCTTGCGCCAGCGGTCCTCATCCTTGCCAGGTGCGGCAACCTGTGGACAACCAAACACACTCGTTCAAACACCGGTTCTACATCACACAACACTTGATCACGATTAGTTGACACTGTCTTAAAATAATCCACATATAAGTGAAACGTACCGCAATAATTTTATTAGCGGCGTAAAGTAGCCCGCCAGGGCCGAGGCGGCTCAGCACCGACTGGCGGGAAACACTGTTCATCTTGCTGGTGACGGTCATGGCGAGCGAGTGCGGCGGAGTCGCGGACGCGAGTGAGCGATACGTGTGAGGTAGCGAGAACGGACAATCGCGGGCAGCGAGCGGCGTGGGTGAGCGGCGGCGGCCTGCGAGTGATGCGGTGGGAGGGTCTCGCGGGTATATATACGCGCCCGGCTTTCTCGTGACGTTGGCGTCCCCTCGCCTCGCGCCTCGCCGCGAGTTTTCCTGGCGCCTCGTATTTTTCACGAGTGCCTACTACATACACTCAAGACTACATAAATTGGCCCGCCTCCGCCACGAGCGCTCGTTAGATTCCCGCGCCATCGGTTCTCATACGCGCACTTAATATTACACAATACGCGCCTCCTTGATAAGCTTAACTAAGCACACGAGGAGTGGGCTTTTGCAAACATGTAGCGATTTTTATCTTTTGTAAATTTGCAGAATAAATAGACTCTTGACTATTTTTAAAATTGTTCATTTATTTTTCTCGGTACCCTGGTTTAACAGATTAAACATCTTTTATTTGAAAAATGTGAAATCATGTTTCCTAATCTCTGGGTACCTAGATAGGTATTATTTTATCGAAATACCTTTCAACGAACGTACCATTACGCAGAATTTTAGTTTCATCAAAAGGCATTTCTCGCCTCACGAGTTAATTTTTTTTGGGAATCACAAATCTAACACAACCTACGTAAGTAATGTTTCAGATATCCTGAAACCATCTTGGTTTCATCAGAAAACAGCGTTTGATGAAATTATACGACCGATGAAGCGAAATTCGATAAAATGATGGGTGACCCTCATCTCCTCTTGCTCTTACGCTTAAAACTTACCTACTGTTTTATCATACCTAGAGCATGAACATTTTCTAAAGTTTTACCTTTCATCATACCTATATATTTATGTCTACTTACGTTGTATCTACCTATAGCAACTTACAATGTTGTATCTACATACATATGTAGGTATTTGTATAAAAACGAACCCCTGTTTCCCTGGGTCTAGCTATAACTTGAGAATGGGTTGCGTTCTTAACAATTCTTACCAGAATGTTCAGTGGGTATTACATTTTATGATCTAAATATCACTAAAGTCAGGTTTAGATGGTGTAACCTAGGAGCATGAAAAATACTCAATCCTTTGTTATTTCATAAATTCTATCATGCCCATCTGGAGCTTGTGTTTTGTTCAATTTACTAAGCGGACATACTTAATTCAATACTAATCCTTCAACTAAAAAAATACTGATAGGCAGTGGCTGGTTATAAAATAAACATAGACAAGTCTATCAAGAGTCGTTTTTTTTTTTAATTGTCTAAATATTTTTCACGATGGTGCGAATTAATATTAAAGATCGCAAATTAATCTTGCAAAAATGGTGTACAGGCCAATTTTTACTGCGGAAAATTGCGAATGAGTTTAAATGTTCCAAATGTTCAAATTTGGAGAGCATCATACGCTCGACGATTTACCAAAATCGCGGCGGAGAAGTAGCCCGGCAAACCCAAATGTCGAAGAAAAAGTCGTGCGGCTGTTAAAATCAAAAAAGTACATGTCCGTTCGTGAAATTGCTAAAAAAGCAGGTATTAGCGTAGGCACTGTACAAAATATCAAGAAAAGAAATAATATACGGACATATAAGAAGCAAAAAATGCCGAAGAGAAGTGCCGAGCAAAAAATACGGTCCAAAAAAAGATGCCGCAATTTATACGATATTTTGCTGCAAAATAAATCTCGATGCATTCTCATGGACGACGAAACGTACGTGAAATTTGACACCAGTACGTTACCGGGGCCCCAGTATGACAATGCGGCTGTAGGAGAAATTGTACCCGATTCCGAAAAAACCATAAAAATTTACAAATTCGGGAAGAAAGTCCTAGTATGGCAGGCAATTTGTTCCTGTGGCCTCAATAGTACGTCTTATTTTGCAACCGGAACTATTGGTGGGGAAATTTATAGAAAGGAATGCATCACAAAACGGTTACTTCCTATAATATAGAAAGCACCCTTTGTTTTGGCCTGATCTAGCGAGTGCTCACTATGCCGGTGAGACTGTGGTGCTATTAAATTCAAAAAATATTGATTTTGTTAAGAAAGAAGACAACCCACCAAACTGCCCGGAGCTCCGCCCCATCGAGCGATACTGGGCCACTGTAAAAAGATACTTGAGAAAGGATGGCCGAGAAGCTAGTGCATTGGCAGAATTTAAACGCATATGGTTTGCTGCTTGTTGAAAAGTATCCAAAAGCGATGTGGAAACACTTATGCGAAGAATCCGGGCTAAAGTCCGAAATTTTTACCGTTGTAATTAATTCTTTTTTTCTTGTGTTATACATTACTTTATTTTAATATTGTAAATAAATATTCACCGTAATAAATATATATTTGTTATAAGAAATCCGAAAATGAACCTATTTTTGATGTCCGCTTACTAAATTGAACAGTCCTTATAAAGCATGTGATTTTTACGACTGGCTAACATAACAAGACAATTATACATTTGTTCTGTGCGGGATACAAATGAATCAAAGACGACGAACAAGATCAATAATGGCCATGCGCATCGCGGATCTTGATGCATGTCAATTAGAGCAAGCCGCGGGCGCAAGCCAACCTACTGCACGCTTTCTGTTCTGCGTGACATCTGCCACGAGTACGTACATAATGTATTTACTTATAACTTCATTTTGACTAAGTGATTATTTAATGATCTAAATAGTACAGTGAATCATTCATTCAAGTAATTCGAGTAAACAATGGGTTTTTGCAATGACGTATTCTAGAGCTTAAAACGATCAATAAGTAGGTGTTAACGGAGGTTTTTGAGTTACCGACATTTCAAGGAAAGTCAATAACAAAATCAAAATTCAACAAAAATCAATGAATGCATACTTACATGCATTCTGAAAAACAAATAAAATCATCGCATCTAATCGACACGCAAAAAATTACAGGATGAGGAAACAAGGAAAACGAATGATCAGGACCGGAAAACAGAGTAACTGCCACCAGGGACGGATTCTTAGTAAGGCGAGTAATAAAGTTCCTATCCTGTAGCTCGTAAACTAAGTTCTAGGAGTGGTGAGTGGTACTAATGACAATAACATGCGCGTGTATGGCGGTGAGGACCGCCCCGGCAGCGAGGCACGATGACGCAAGGGGAAGATGTACGAGATCCACATAGCTGTTTCTCAGCCGTGACGCAGACAGAGCTAGCGCGGCTAGAGACGTCCTGGTTCTGGTTATGCACAAACCGTGACGTAGGTACACGACTAAATTGCGCAATGCATAATCAACACTATCTTTTAATCACTTTTTAATGCCGCTAAAACAAGTTGAGATGAACGAGTATCATGTCTATTGCTGTCAATCAGGAAAAAACAGTTTCCAGTCAGCCAGCATTGGACTTTTAGGTAGGTTAAAAATATTTATGTGAAAAATTAAAAATATCATGTTTCAAATTATTATAAAGAATCATGTAAGTAGGTACATGGCTTTATGTTGCAGTAATAATTTAACCTCTAATTCTATTGTCAAGGTGGTAAGTGCATGTTTTCCAATAAGTCTAAATTTCTGTAATGTTTTTTGTACACTTGTTTCTGTTTGTTTCTCCAATAAAGTAAATAAACAAATAAAACTAATCGCTAAGAAAAACGGGACATTGTTGGACACCCTGTACGTACAATACATACCTATACTAACTATACAGCTCTGATAATTATACGCTTCCCAGGGTCCTTTTCGCTTCGTTATCTTCCTTCGAGCGACGTTAATGACTGTTATGGGTCCAGAATGGGGAATTCCTAATTTTATTTCACTGTTAATTCAAAAAACATAAAAAGAGGAATGCAGGAGACGAATAAAAGTTTACTCGTATGACGCTGAAGCTATTGAACGAGTAGGGATTGGTCATTAAATATTTAAACTTTTAAAATATCATTATCTTAGCTTGATGAATGAATATAAATGTGAGGTGTGGCCGGATAATGAAAGAACAGGTAAGTAAGGTACAAGCAGCAGCGACTGATCAAAATATATCGACAAGTTGCTTTCCGTGCCCAAACTGCACAATTGTTATTTCCTTGACAAAAATATAGGAACCGCGACATATAAATCTATTTGAAATCGAATAAATATGGAACACGGCTAAGTTTTGCATAGCAAGGACTGGCCCAACCCTTCGCACTCGGGCTCGGCGGGTCAGGGTCAGCCGGCCGCTTAAGCAGCAGTGCTGTATCAGCGGTTGTTGACAAATCTGCATCTACCATAATTGCAATTCACTTACGGTCTGCGTCAATCTTGGAGGTAAAAATAGAAATAATAGAAATTGCTTAGTTATTTATATATAATATTACTATTAACTACCTATATGGGTACTTCATGGTTTTTGTTAACGAGCATTTTTCGTCACAGTATTACCCACCAAATGAATGAGGATGATAATTGCATCTTATCCTACTTTTACGCTTGCCTAATATGGAGTCATGGGATTAATCTCCTAAAAAAACGAATAGCTAGCCTTATATTAGATATACATCACCAATTTCGTGCTTTTTTAGAATTCTTAGCAACATGCAACATGAAACTCAATTTAAGTATTTATTCAATATTTACACGACAGGTCCTGGACCAAGAACTATGCGAGTTCCCCTTAAGAAAGTGCATTGTCTTGCAGGATCTAGTGCATTATGCACAGACGGCGCGTGGCTTTAATGCACGTCTCGAGGCCGAGCGGTGCATACACAGGATTACCTTACCCTCACTCTCCTAGACCCAATTTATGCAATAAACTAGATCACGATCTCGCTATATACATATATACAATACATAATGAACGTAGGTACTTCTTAAATATCTTCTTTTTTACCTTAAGGATGAGCACTTTCTATTGAAACAGCACAATAATCCTTAAGCTACAAAAAGATTAACACTTTAATTGATAACTTTTCTATGAATAGGGGAGTACTGAAATAATCATTCATGTTTGAGATGTGTTTTTTTAAAACTGAAAATTAAATATAAAACACAATCTACACAAAGTTTGTACACACATACCTGTACATGTTGACTGTAAATGTTGACCTTTTGACCGCTGTTTTGCTGAGGTCATCGGGCAAGACATTACTATTCAACTACGTTGGTAGGTACTGCTATTCACCTCTGTGATCTCCATTGGTTTTCAGTGCACTGGATGCGCTGAACTCTCGCTCGTGTTGTGACATCCCGTCTTCACGTGATCCCATAATATATTCGCCACACGTGACACGAGCCACAAACTCGAGAAACTTTCTGTGATCAACGCTTATCTAAATTTCTTTTAAATGTCCTTCCTTTATGTAATATGCAATACTTTTTAGAGAGATATTGCCAAAAATAAAATTTAAATGTTATTCAAAATCAACATGTTGTGTCATTTTGCTAAAAAAGACGGGTCAAAGATACCTTTAAATCAAATTTACCTAAAAATTAATGCTAAGGAGCTGTATTATTCCATTACATTACATCATGGTCTTAAATTTTTATATTAACTTTGAAATGTTGGATAACTTAGTTACGTAGTATAATAAAATAATCGAGAGGTTCGATAATACAGCATAATAAATATTAATGTTATGAGAGCAGTAAACAGATTGTTGATACAATAAAACTAGCGAAGTCTTGGGTGGATGCCGGCTACATGTTATAGTTTAACGTTCGTTTAGAGTTTTTTCCTTCAAGGAGTAGTATCGTGAGAGTTAGAGGAGTGTTTTAATTGTGAATTGCATTGTTGTGAATGCGTTCTGTACTTTTCCGATGTTTGCGAGCTACGTAGTGGCGCTACGGCGACGTGCTTATGTCCAGATCAAACATCGTTAATAGCAGCTAATAGATTACGCTGAGTTTGCTCTCGCTAGCTCGTGTTGTCTGGAACTTCTTAAACGGAATATTCAACTTTGCACAAAAATTTATAAAGGGCACTAAACGATATAATATAATATATAAGCTTCACTTATTTGACTACACAAACAATTTAACTATCCCCAAGAATGTCAAGAGTCAAGCCGTATCGATTGGAACAAAAAAAGATGGCGCCCTTATTGTTTCTATCTCTTCATTAACGTTCGTGTTTGAAGAAATCGTGAGGTAGCCCAATTGTATGAGTGAGTAGCTCTACGCAACTCATCATGTGCTCTAGGGCTCTATTCTGCTCGGTGAAACTATATTGGTTTTCATATGTTATCGTATCGTCAACTTCATGATAGCTCTCATTTACTTGACACCTAATGGCGGCAGAGTTAAGAAAAATATAACAGAATAGAATAGAGGCCATGGTCATGCCGATATATACATTATACCCACATTATTTAACAATACGTACCTATTCTTGCTTTACCTCCATTGAGGTCACGGTTAGGTGTGTGTACATTTTCACACGCCCCTTTTGAGCCATTTTACCTTAATTTGTATTGTAAACACAGCAAGTCTGACGATAAGCGACGTTACAAAGAATTGATACTTAATTGGTTTCACATTTGAATAATCGCCTGAATTCGATGTACAAAGGGCCATTGCTCCATAAATAGACTCGTCGCGACCAAAAGCGGATCAGAAAACTAAACAAAGGCTCGTTAATAAGTACTTGATTACATTTTAATTTATGAATGCTAAACCTAAAAATAGATTTGCGACTTGTGAGGTACAACCGTGTCGGCGTCTAATAGGTCTGCTAATTGTGTTATCACGGGGTAAAAAACGTATACGTTTAATACAACTAAGTCAACGTACCATGTGTCATTTGCAATTATTGTAAGAAGAGTATAGAGTTTGTTTGGTTTCTACTTAAAAACTCGCTTAATGCATTTGCTCCCGAAGCTATTTAGTAAGCACAATTTGTAAATGGGTCATCAATGAAAAATAATAATTATTATTACTGTAGTGAAATGGTGAGACTTTCTATTTATTAGATTAAGAGGAAGTTATTTAGTAGCACAGAATACCTTTTTAATACCTAGTACAAGAAAAGACAACGTTCTTCCTAACATAACACCATTAAAGTTGTTCGAACGTGCCCAGGTGTGTGCTTTTCCTTCTTTCGCATATCTAATTCGTAATTTTTCGTTCGAACCTAGAATAAGAAACGCATGCACATACGTTAAAGATGCAACCCGATGTAGGTTGAAGTCTGCCTAAAGTGCGGAGTGCAGAGTGCGCCTGGCCTGCTAGTATGGAACGCGACCGGATCGTTAGCAAATGTGATAAAACACACTCAAAACCCACAAAAGATAAGACTTCGTTAAACATTATTAGGTAAAATTATTAAATTATAGCATTGCCCAACTCTACTTAAAAACATCATAATCTTTTAGGGAATCCAAATATTTCACAAAGGAAAACAAACGTACAATATACGTTATTACTCATTAAAACAGTAAAAACCCATGCGCGTACGTAAATTTTTGACCTCACTGCGAACACATACGTACTATATGAACTAATTTCTTCCAAAATACCCATTCAAACGTAATACCATATATATACTGCTTCGGATTCATATCAATTGAATTGAAACATAGTTCTCTGAGGAATTCGGGGAAGCCTAGGGATACTCATTAATACTGCTGCCGGAACTATTGGACCGGAACTCGGACGGGATAAAACTAATAATTACATGTTTTATTTATTACTATGAAGTACTTTGATGAGGTACAAAGTCAAAAAAAGTTAATCAAACAATGTTATTTTTTACTGGGGTGGATTAATTATCAGGCGAGTTTAAGTTGTCCTGTTAGATCGTACATACAACATTTAAGGGAGTGCATTCTCAATATGGTAGATAGGTAGGTAGGCACCCTCCTATGACTTTGCTCACTCGTGCCCTGTTCCTATATTCAAGAAACAAATCGTTTTCCTTAAAGGCCGTAGCGTTATGACATTTGCTACGTACAAAATGTGTCAAATTTTAACGAGGCGTTAGGAAAACGATTCGTGTCTTGAATATAGGAACCGGGCATCGATCGACCGTTCGACGACGGATTTAATAGAATAACAGCTTTGGTCACGTTTTTGGATGACGACAGGGGAAACAGCGGGGCTCACATACAAATGCATAAAGATGCAAGAAGCATGTCATGAGACTCATGAGCTGAAGAACTACCGGCGATCGAGCGATTTCTAAGCGGCCCACTGTCACGTCACGACGGTCGCCGCCACGTAGTCTTCCTTCCGTACAAGTTCCGAAAGTTGGCGCAGAGCGATCAGCCATTCATTCACGTCATTCAAGTTTTATGCTAAATGTATCGCTGAATAATAATTTTGCTTAATGACAGCGTAATGTTATTCAATGTTCTGTTGTGTTTTATCGAATTAGCCACATGACGCAGGGCACTGTTTGTGCACAGGTGGCGCTGTTGACGCAGCTGGACGACCAGCGCCATGTTTCCCACTTTACACCGAAAATCAGCCTGGCGTGACTCATCTGCTCTACATGTTAAAGCTGATTTTAATTTCTGTTATTGCGGTGCACACTTTCTGCACCCGCGTCATGTAACATGTCACCGGGTATCTATTTTATTTCGGATTAGAAAACGTTGAACCCTCGCTTCTGACGTGCGTTAGGTTAAATAAATGCTAGGTAAAAAACGCGATTGTGACGTCTATCAATAACACGATGTATTTTCGTGTTTGAGACAGTCAAAAATGTAACATCAAACTATGACATGAATTAATGAATTAATAACAATATAGCAGGACGGTGGCGTGCATGCCTAGTGCCTACCAAGAAGCTGCTTCGCAAAAGGTGTCGGCGCGAACGTTACAATAGGCAGTTAGCGGACAGGAAGCGCCCGCGCCGCAATGTTGACAAGCCCAGTTTTGGCGCCCCATACACATGCATGCTGCTCACCGTGACTACTGTGGGCTAAACCCAGGTGCTCACAATGCCTGAAGATGAACTAAGATAAGTTTCTAAGAAGGTAAGTTGTTCAACACGATGACAAGAAATGAGGTTGTATTTCGCCGCAAAACATATTTAATTTACATTTTCTTTGTCACTAGGTAAGAACAATAAAAAACCCAAATGACGGTTACTAAAGACAATCACAGTTCGTCGCATTACTGATGCCATGCCAGCAGCACGAGGATAACTTTTCTTTTTTAATTTTAAGTAAAAGGAAAGTTTCCTCCTGTGAGCCATTTTCCTTCTTGAATATGGGATTAAAAACAGCCGGTGTAAGGCTCACGTTGAAAATCATCAAATAGCTGCACACTTGCTATAAAGTTACGATCAAAATGAGGCAAAGGTGAAACTAGATGTTGCTGGAGTAGTTGTAAAATTAAGTATAATTTGACAAGTAGTTTTAACGGGGATAGGATCTGACAACGTATGATGTGAATAATATCGGCAAGCGGAAACATGCACCACGAATACGAAATGAAGCGCGGTTTGTGGTCCTGCCGGAACTAGCGCGAGCGTGCACCAGCTTGAGGATAACGCGCTGATCAGGGTCAAGGTGATCTGGTTAAGGTGAATTTGAACGTGCGTCCTTACGCGCTAGAGGACCTTCGATTCAGACTGCCCGAGTGCCTGACTAGAAGAAAGGCAAAGCCACTTTCACCGACGTGAGAGTTTCGCATTTCTGCATTCTATTAGTTCTCAATGTTCTCATCCTACTCTTTCTCATTGCACGAGCATTTTGCAAAAATTGTATGTATGATTGCCTAATTATATTTTTAGTCTTGTAATCCGTTGTCTTGATCTGAGTTGTCAAACATTTTGAGACGCTAATTGATATGATTGAAATTCAGACTACGCCACGGAAGAGGAAAGAGGAGTCCGGCAGGAGCATGTGCGGAATCTTCATCATTAAAATTTGCTACCGTCTTAACTTAACTATCAAAATCTTTTGTAGAAGGATTTTACTTGTTTTTGCGTTTCCTTTTCTTGTTTATCATTTATGTCATCGTTGTCGTCGTCGTCCTCGGCCCACATCTAAGTTGCTTGACATCGAGTAAAATTTAAGAACCAATTCTGTTATTAAGTAAGTATGATTTCTTCTTTAGGTTCAACAGGAAAAAAGTAAAATAATGTTTCTGCCTGAAGCGAGCGAAACCTATTTCTGGCGTCGCTGTATGAAATGCATATAATTTCCATCGATATCACTTTCCTTGACACATGGCATGTCTGTATGTGCGTTGTTCACGCCGATTATGAAATAGGGCGCATCTTGCATCTCGCCTCTTGCTCACAAGGCTATAATGTGCGTCACATTTCAAATTATTCACAAATCGTTTCGACATTATCATGTGTAAGTTTATTGACTTCTGGATCTATAAAATATGTATTCATTTTTTATCGCACAAGAATACAATATCGGCGAGCACATACATTTAGATAAAGTTAAATTTATATTTTTTCGCAGAACAATTGAATGTAGCAGATTTCACAACAACTGTGATGAGTGATAACTGAATGTATTAAGATATTTTTTTCGTAACCCTAATTAGCGTCTCATTGCCCGGGGCCTTTGCGTCTCCTCATCTCTCCTCATCTCTAATTGGTGCCTTAATAATAGTAGGTACATTTCTTTACGCTTCTTAATATGTGTAAAAAAACGTTTGGTGTTTTACGGGTTATTAATTATTGTTGAAAAGTGTGATTTCTAGTAGTAATCAATTTAAAAACTCATAGATCGCGCTCGGTTTAACGAAAATTGATTATTGAAAGCCACCGGCCTTGTTCCTATACTGTCCAATAGTCATAGCTCAGCATGGTGGCAATCTTATCCAATGCTCGCAAGTTCCTCTAGCACTTGCATAAGAATACAAAGTAAATTATTATTCTCTTTATGGCACTATTATGGAAACACCTTGATTTTAAATGAAGCATCTCGAGATATATTGTTTTACTTGTAATTCTTAAAAAACAAGTCTAAATTTCAATAGGACGCTCCTCGTGGCGTATGTATTATTCCAGCACGTTGTGTAACGCGCCGCCACTTGCTGCGCCCGCGCCTATAATGTGTGACTTAATGTGTGACATACGACAAACACCACGGAACTTGTTTACACTGTAGCTTCCCAGAGCTTTTGCAGGAGAACGGAGTATTTTTTACCCGACTGCGGCAAATCCCAAAAGGAGGGTTATGTGTTTTACTTGTATATATGTCCGACTCAATGTCCGCTCGTAACTACTAAGCGGCTATACCGATTTCATTAAATTATACGGGGTTAGATTCGTCTTAACCACTAGAGTTTCATAGGCTATATTAACATTAATTAAACGTGAAATTGGCGAAATAAAAAATGAATACATGATAAGTAACATTACTTTGTCGACATTATCTAAACAGCTGTTGGTTTTTTAATGCTTGCTTGTCGTTATACTTGTTAACCGTAGTGTATCACCAATTAAAACTGCCTAACAAGTTTAAACAAAACAAGCTCTGGAAACACATCCGCAATAAGAGCTAGAACTTGAAATTTTGTAGAACATCGTTGCTTGATATCTTATACATGACATTACAGTTACTTGATACACTTGAACTTGAAGGTAGGCGCGACTCAACTCCACGGCATCAGGATTGGAGCTTAAAAGGTGTAGGTAGTTTACGTGTACTCTATAGATAAAAACTAATACTACAATAACCAGCTTTTCGAAACTTATTCTGCTTTATAGTCTACTGCCTGGCTGTGGACCTATAGTATGGCTGCGTCGATATCACGTGTCAAATGTGGAAAAAGCATCCGTCACTCTCGTACTTATTTACGTGTCAGCAACTCAGAAGGTGACGGATACCTTATTCAAACTTTGTCACGCGATAAACGCAGCCATGTTACGGCCCCTGATTGCAAATGGATGTACCCGTAATACATACTCGTACAAACCCACCCGTAAACCATTCTCCACCCGGGTAAATCATTACTGCATCCTTAAGTGATGTGTCTTAAGATACTGGAGTTTCCCACAGGTATTGTCCCCGGCCGTAATTCCTCAGCGTATAAATAATGCTCGTTATATATGAATATCTTTACACACTATCAAGACACACGCTGAATAATGTTATAGTAATATTAAACACTCTCCATCAAATATTCGTAGAATTGTAATGAGTTAAGGTGCTTTTTCACCGACGAGGCGAAACGATGCGTGACGAGAATTGAAAGTATTGAAAAGAAACAATTTCCTCCTGGCACATTTTCCGTGGAAAAGGCTGTTTAATGCAAATTAAAATTACCGCGTCGCCTCGTCTCGCCGTGCCGGCGTAAAAGCAGCTTTATCTATGTATGTTATAATGGCTTCTCTCATCGTCATTACAAGTTATTAGAAATATAGCAAGCGTTCAGTGTTTCGCGCTTCATGGACGTAGGTACGTAGTTAAGGAATTAGATTTGTTTTATTTATTGTATTATTTTTAATGAGTAATATAACACTAGTGAAAATAAATAAACAACAGGTAAATAATAAATATCATCGGACGGAAACATATACTTAAATACATAGAAAACATCCATGACTTAGAAACAAAGATTCGCGCTCGTCACACAAATATCTGCCCTTACCGGGATTTGAACCCAGGACTGCTAGCTTCGTAGGCAGGGTCACTACCAACTATGCCAGCGCCTCGTCAAATCATGTCTCCATTGATTTGAGGAACACAATTATTTTACAAATTTGCATTAAATCCAATGTTAATGTTGAAGATGTTAACACGACATGAAAAACCATAGAAAAAATTTACTACGCATGGACTACGTACAAAATTTATGTAGACAGCTAGATAGCAATAAAAAATAACAAGTTTATTCGTAGGTCGGGTTTGTAAAGGCTCTTCTTATTCTTAAGGCTAGCGCTTCGATGTCGTTTCGATAAGAATATGTAAAATAATAGATAGGTAGATACGTATATGCTATGGTTTATGCATATGTATTTATGTATGTCTGTATAATGTATATGTATTTTCGATGCATGCTATTATACTTTTTTTCTCCGTACAACAATTTCATGAATTGCCCAAAGGTCAACTGGTAGAGAAGTTCACTTTTTGTAATCAAATTTATATTTTTATGCAATAAATAAAATGAAATTCTACACGCAAAATGTACCTATGTCCCCTTACTTATACCTAGGCTAGATTTTTTGTACCTATAACTAGCTGCTAATTTTGTTAATGTGTCAACCAACTTTACTTTTATGAAATCCATACCTTGGTAAAAATATTCCGTCGACGTCGACGCGTCGTCATTCTAGTTTCGTCAATGCTTTTCGAAACATTAACTTTTGTTCGGCCTTGCTAGTAGTATTGAAGCCGAACTGCGGTGCTAACCCTTAATGATTTAGAAGGCAATCACTAAAAAATCTCTAAACCTGAATAATTTGTCAGTTAAACCTGTAGACAACGTAAACAACAATATTTGGGTTTTTAAACACGCTAGTTATTCATAAATCAAATATAGGGGCATTACTCCCTAGAGCGTTATTCGAGGTTACGTTAGTCTAGTCCCATTCGCACATCGTGTAATAATAATAACTGTAGAGTGAGAGGGACGGGGCTTCCAAGGTAGTGTTGAGCTACTCATACATGAGGTACCTCAAATGTCACACTCAATTTTTTAGAATGTTACTACAACACTTCACTTCTTACAGACACAGTAAAACTTTCAAAAACATGTAAACACGACTCTACTGCAAGGGAATAAGGGTGTATATTTATTTTTGAAACCTTGTTATTGTATATACAGGGTGTTCGGTGTATTGTAGATTAACTTACAGGGCTAGATAGCTCAACTCAGGAGTGTTGAAAATATGATAATTCATGTTTCGTAATAATCGCATGGAAAACGAGATATATCAACTATAAAAAAAATGAAAATGCAGCACCCTGCTTCACTATTATCGATGCCACGACCACAGTTATTAGAATGTTTCAGTTTCGTTTGCTGTGAAAAAAAGCTGATTAAATTTGCTTTAGCTCCTACTAACGAAATTAATAAATAATTATCAGTTTATTATTTTGTCCAGGTCAATTTTAAAGTTTAACGAACGTTTAACGAATCTGAGTTATTCTTCCGGCAAGTTTGACATCGCACCGTGAAAAAAAAAGTATCACATCATCCATATAGAACAAACGATTATAGAAATGGAATTTAAGATTACAATCGTTATGGCAGAAATTATTGAAGTATTTCAGCTTCACGTAAATTGTCTTTAAAAACTTTGAAAACTGTCTGGTTTGCGGAAGCAAAACTCGTTTTTAAATTCAATAGTTTAATCGAAATCAGTCTTTCGTAAACAAACAAAATAACTTCACAAATTAAATAATCTCAATTCTGATATCGCATTAAAATCTCCATTAAACAGGCATTTTTTTATGAGACATCACAACTCTATCCACGGTTTTTAATATAGGAACGCACCATAAGAAACTCCTTTTCAAGTTCTGTTACATGGATGGAGTGCTCCCCTAAATATATTTTTTGTTATTTAGCGACCAAACCAAGTAGTAGCTAAAAAAAGAGACCTATAGTCCCAATATTATCAATATACATCTTATAGTTTTGAGTAAAGTGACATAAACATACCAAAAATGGAAAATATGGAATGGTGTTTACAGCCACAGTACACGAATACGCCTGGCCACCTGTATAGTATTTACCTATATATTAAACTAATCCTGATTATATCAAAACTTCATTTACCTTCAGTAAAACGTGTTACTTATTATAAACTATATTAAACATAGCGACTTTACAAACTGTAGAAATTGGCACTTAGCAGCGTAATAGGACAGGAAGTCCCACCCTAGTTGACTCATCGCCTCATCGCGAAACTGAACTCCATGAACTTTGAGTCTCAGCACGTATAAGTTGATTATTCGAGGGATGCGGATTTTCGTTTTAACGAAGGAACAAGCTCGACAATGATTCAGAACAAATATCGTCACATGCGTGAGATTAAATTAAACCCTAGTTGACGCAGGCATCTTGTCATGAGGGCACGCTGCGTGTGCGCCAGCGCAAGGCCGACGCGGTGTAGCTAAAAGCGCGACGATGCAACCGACGCTTCCTCGCGACGCTCGTGACGTCGTGACGCACGGTACAAAGGATAACTAGAACCCCGAATAGATACTTTGTGACGTTACCGCACTCGTGCGACGGCCTATGACGTTGTAACTGCAGGAGGTCAAACTCACGTTATTTGCGCACATAACAACTATGTCCTATCATAAATTAGTTGAGCCTTGCATCATGTTCTGTTTATAGCGTAATCGGGGACTAAAAAAAGATTCTGGAGAGAATCTGTGTTTGACGTCTCGTAGTGATCTGTAACCTGAGGCCCTACTTTAAAAAGTCGAAGTTCGGAGTTATGTTAGCTTCATCTCTTTCTCTCGATGTAGTCTCGAGTGTCGAGTGACAGGACTCAGCACTTGAAATGTCGAATTAAGTGGTTCATGGTAAACATCCCAATGTAACGCACCTATGAGACCTAAACTATGTACCTCGTTCCTCCCTAACTAGATCTACAGTGTATTTCAGCTACGATGAGTTTTGTGTCACCCGTATTTCGTAATTTCAATCACTTACTATACTCACATGCGAGGTATTTCAAAAAAGGCGATTTATTATTTAAGTTCCTGAACGGCGTCGCTAGGTGTGTAACAGTGTAGTTTTTATGTAAAGTTAAAGAAACAAGTGTAATACGTGTTTATGTGAGCTGTCACAGAACTCATCGTAGCTGAATAACACTGTAGGCGACTTTATTTAGGAAAGTATATTAGAGCATAGCATTTCAGGCTTGCTTATGGACTAGTAGGTTAAACAATGAGTCAAATCCAACAAAAATATATTTTATCTTTGTTCCGTATGACGCATTTAGATGTTGCCAATTTCAAACCCGTAAATTAACAATGAACTGAATAACATTAGCGCTAGCATTACAGGCCGTCCGATTCCACGTGGCTTAGTTTAAAATTACCTAAAATAAATACTTCTTTATTTTGCTGATGGAATGTTTGTTATTGTAGTGCTAACAATAAATACAGATACCTACACCAAATGAAATGGATTAAATTGTTAATTAATGCGCTAAATGACATTGTTTTCTGCCGAAGGACCGCTGGAAAAAGCAGTCGGTATGTTTAACCGAAAAACATGAACATTCACAGCTTTGTACCATACCTACTATATGATATGATATGAGCCTAACGATCGAAACGATTTTACCGACCCAAAAACAGATAAAGCTTGCGGCCAAATATTACGGTCAGGACAGTAACTTGAAGTGTGTGAAGCATTGGAAAATAATTATAATTATATGAATAGTAATGTTAAATAAGTAAACGTGAATAATTTGTCTTTTACTGCTTTTCAAGTACTTGATTATTACTTTTCATAATCAGTTATTCTAAGTATTTTTGCTCAACTGTATGTAGTAGAAAAATATTTTTTTCAGTGCGAGTGGGCAGATGCAGAATGCCGCAGTACGGCAGTAGTATCCCGGCGTCGGCGTCGCCGCCGGTGACGCATCACTCAACAACCCGAATGAGCGCATCCGCCGACCACAGTATGTATTCGTATCCATCCACAGTCTTTATTCCGCCAATGGTTAAACACTACCAAATACTCCTCTAGAAACACCAAACCTTTTTTTGCACAATCTCAAAACCATATAGGTGGTATAATAAGCATTAAGAGCTTATTTTGTAAAATGAAATTCGACTCGTGTCACCCAACTTCTATTAAGTAATATAAAATAAATTAAAACACAGTAAATTACATACATACATACATAAACTCACGCCTTCATTCCCAGAGTGGGGTAGGCAGAGCTACAGAATTTCCAACAACCCTAAAAACTTGTTGATAATTCTGTAACCACACTTTGCACAATCAGGCTAAGATGTTTACCAGTGTATTAGTGACAGGTTGCAAGCCCATCGCCTAACAGTACTACAAGCCTTTATTCCCTTAGTCGTCTCTTACGACATCCGCGGGAAGACACGGAGTGGCACTATTCTAACCCGGCAACCACACAGGCACAGTAAATTGTAAGTAATTATAACTGTACTCATTGTAGGTTAATTAAATAACAAACATTTAAATCGGCCAATCGCTGGCTTGGTGAAGCACTTTAGAAAAATAATATCAATTTAATCGGGTTTTGTATATACTGACATAAATAATATTTAAAGAGACGCATCTAATAAAATCGCGAAAGAAGTTGTCGTAAACTAATCTGCGTGACTTCATTGTTTACAATGGTCGTATAACTAAACGTTGTTAAAAAACAACATGTAAATGATCATTCACCACGCTACGGCACGGCATGGCAAGTACCGACTATATAGGCGCCGAATCGTTTTCGAAATAGGAAAATCGTAAATTCAAATCAATATCGTCTCGACTCGGAGAATCTCATTAAGGTTTCCTTAAGTTCTTACCAATACAGCGGGGTATATTCTCTATTAATGTCAACAGCGTAGGGCCATTCGAACTTAAATTTTAAAGATTTTATGAGTCATCAATAAGATCGTATGAGAGCGAATGAAAGATAAGTACAAAACCTGAAGCACTTTCTAAGTGCTATCGCACTGTAAAGTTTTGTCGTCATAAGTAGCTATAGTAGGAAATGCGAGAGGGACTAGTCAAGTGTGGCCCTTGCGCATGGTAGTATCGTGTGACGTGACGACTGACGACGGGTCAACAACCTAGATTTTCCTGAGGCATAGCTGTTTCAAGTTCCTAGAATAACACCACTGAGGACTGGATAGATGTGGATAAAGCATCCGTCACTCTCTGACAAGAATGTTAGCACGAGAGGGACGGATGCTTTACCCACACTTATTACCAGTGATTACGGCGACCATATTAGACCGCCGCATATGGACTCAGAATTTATCTGAAGTGTTGGTTGCTAAATAATAAAGCTCATTGACAGGTCATTAATTTTGATTAGCTTTTTAAATTAATCGGTTTTAAAATTTTGCTGTAGTGTACTCCGAAAAATTAACTAATCCAGCATGTTTTAACTGCGCTTTCGTACAATAAGTATTACGAGGAAAAATATTGAATAGTTCGACGGTGAATTCGTTAGTGAAGTCAATCCGCTGTTAGAGAATAATTTAATTAATGTATACTCGTATAGGTACCTATGTACTCGTATGTCGTAATCATTACAACATGCAAGAAACAAGTACGGAAGGATATTAATCTAACATCACATACTATAATTGTGAAACAAACACCTGGCCTTAGTATTAATACACTAGTTAAATCTAACCATATTTTGAAATACTTAATGACGAAAAATTGCGTGTTGTGGGCATTTTAAATGTGAACGTCAGTGTTCCAGTGTGAACGTCATAAAGTCAATCGCAGGATTTCCTTCTATTGTATAGGTAGACGTTATGGCTGTATCGTGTTATCATAATACCATTAACCTTTAACGATAGCGCGGCAGATGTCACGGAGATGCAAACTCGACGGACATTGGACATGACTTCCGCTCAGGCTCATCCCACGTCCGGTTGCCTCTGTCCAATCCAAAATGTAAAACGTATGGTAATTGAATAAGGAATACGTATGTTTTAGTATTTTTAGCAGACTGTCCAAGGAGGAGGGTAATGCTATGGCTATGTATCCATGTTCTATGTGACCCTCTGTAGTGTAATTAAGTCGGTCTTTATCAGTGTCGTAGTTTTATGATGCCCAACTCAAGCGCGGGAATGAAATGTTTTCCTATTTCAATTTCTTTTTAAAGATATCACACTTTTTTTACTAAATTTCAAGTTCCAACTCCTTAACCCTGATGCTGGAGAAGTCAAAATCAGTATTTCTTCAAAAGTAGCTGGATTTTAGAAGCTTGATTTTGTGTCACGTGTTGTAAATGAAACTGAAGCAGTTCGCGAAATAAGATGTTTCGCGAAGTTCTGGTTAGCAGTAAACGAGCTCGATCCCCGTTGCGACTATTGGGGACGTAACCAGAAAGTGGAATCGGTCTTTTAAAAGATAAACTGATTAGCTGTACTTTAGTTACATACTTACTGGGGCTTGCTTCTATCTTAATCATATTTGTTAACATTCCATAACTTCAAATTAAGATAACGATATTTACGAAATAAATACGTGGGATACAGAGTGTAAAAAATAATCATTGCACTTCTGTGGTCCTCATTGGGGTAAAATAATGTGCTTTACCTACAAACGGCATTAATCATCATATTTTAATTAGGTATTTGACCGCAACAATTCATTACATACCGCATTGACGTCAATGGCAAATTCACTGTCATTATTAGTCGGATTATTTAATGTAACGGGCTTTATTGAAAACAAGTTTTTGTCCCTGGCTTTCGTTTGTGTCGAATTAGTTTCTTGGTATAGGTATAAAGCTCGGTTTTTTTTTGTATTTCAAATACTATCCGTTTTTTAGATTCCGAATGCGTTGATGTCTTTTGTATAAAAAAACTAATAATTTGTATAAAAAAGGAATAAAATATTTATATGTGGGTCATTAAGCCTTTTTCTTTAGAATATTTTTGTTAGGCTAGCCATTGTAAACGAAGGAAAATAATATACCCGGTTATCTTACTGTCAAGAAAACAATTTGTTTTTTTTATCTGTGGCCACCTCCTTCAAAGCCCGTGCATTTCCACCGGCATACAGTTTATAATAAAAGCAAGCTTTGGATACCCTACAGTTATGTACAAATAGAAGATTTAAAACTTGAAATTTCGAAATGTCTTGATATATCTGTAAATAAATTCTGCAACACGAAATTGAAATGAACAAATCCCGCGTTTTATATAGATTTAAGCGTAGATTAGATGCTGTAGAGCATCAGAATTTAAGAATCAAAGGCTGAACCTTCTACAATCTAAGGGTAAAGACCAACCAACGATACTTCACAAATCAGTCCGCCATTTCAGTCCAGTTTGTTTCAGTTCAGTTTGTGTCAGGCCGCTATGTGTACTTATTTTTTGGTGCAATAAAGGTTAAGAAAACAATATCAAAATCAAAAAAGCCGCTTGGGCTGTAGAATGTCACAAAGGCATATTAACACTGTTAAAGTAGGTTTCGAGTTATTAAGATGTCATCAACAAACTTTAATCACAGAAGTTAATGTAGTATGAGTTTGTGTTCGACGCGTGGATAGCTTTTGTTTATACAGCCTTTGACAGTTATCATGATAATTCGAATTTAAGACTCCGCCCAAAAAGCCGATACCAGATACAAAAAATTCAACAATAACATTCAACATTAACGTGCTGTTAATGAAAACATTATATCGTAACGGGGGGTTAAAAGATAACATATAAATAGCTACGATAAGAGTGAGAGTGGGGAATTCGGTATTCGATTAATAGTTTTATTTGATTAAATTTGGTTAGAATGCTTGTAGGTGTTCTTAAAAAAATCATGCTTATATGTACATATAGAGGTTTGTCTCCAAAACATGCATATTATCTTGTTGATTATTTGGATAAAAAAAAGAATATTATCAGTGCTTGGTACGCCCGCTTTAGACTAGTGGTCAGAATGACGTCATTTTGGTTGTAACAGAGTTTTGTTTTAATAAGTCTAACCTTAGTCTAGCACTTACTGTGACGTAGAAAAGACCATGTGGGGTTTAGGATCTTTAGCCGTAAGCAGAAATTTGTTTATTTATTTATACATTTACAATGGTATCCTTTTAAGACAATCGAAATAATTCCTGCTGTCAATTGAATGGTGGTTGTTAAATTGCCTACCAAAGCTCACGACCGGCATAATCTCCTCGCCTCCGGTATTGTTCCGATGCGCTTAAATTATACTATTAACGAGGACAATCAAAACAAGAACAAGACAAGGGCAATTACTATCTATGTTCGGGAAGGCGAACACAATCACGTTTAAAAGTAACGTGTCAAACATTCGACTATTCTAAGCCGACGTTTATTTTTATATGGTAATAAGTTTTCAGTATACAGCTATTCTTTGACGCACAAGCAGTAAATTCCGTGCCGAGTTCGCAAAACAAAACTTCGTTCTTGGTCCGTAGAGGTAGTAGCAGACATGCGGTACTTCCCTAACTTTAAAAACTTTGATAAGTATAAAAGTAATTCTGCCCATTTGTGTGCTGGCCTATTTGGTAGTGACCCTGCCTACGAAGCTGGCGGTCCTGGGTTCAAATCCCGGTAAGGGCAGATATTTGTATGATGAGCACGAATATTTATTCCTGAGTCATGGATGTTTTCTATGTATTTAAGAATATATAAGTATAAGTATTTATATTGTTGTCTAGTACCCATACAACAAGTCTAGGCCTTAGTTTGGCACTAGGTCAATTGGTGTGATATTGACCACTGATTTTTTTTTTTTTTTATTTACTTTTTCTTGGAGCCCGGACGTAATAATTCAGAATGATGTAATATTCGTCGTGGTTGTAGCTTTGCCGACGAATATGATGTCGTATACTGTGGCCCTCGACAAGATGCATTCGGCGAACGTTATCGTAATCAAAAATGTATAGGATTGATATAAACTGCCTGACGACGGCCGAGCGCTTATGCCAATTTTTTACAGGCACTTTACAGTTTTCATAAATCGTTTACGTTTGCGTTAGGCATTTTGTCTAAGGTGCCTCCCTACTCTAGTAAGTAATATGTAATATTTAGGAATTTGTTAAAGTTCATATTATTATATCTATTGAACATTGTTATTAAGCTACGATATAATATTCATTGTTGCCAACTGGTAAAAGAGAAGGTAATCCTGAATATTGTTTAATATTTACAGGAACTACAAGTAAACACGTTCCGTGACGACTTGTCAGTATATTTCAACTCCGCAATATTGTTAGGAAAAATATGTTAACAACCACTTCTTTTCCACATGGCAATACACGTGATGGTCAGGTAGCGCCCCCGGAAAATAATGTATGTTTGTTTACGTTAAGAGTGTTGTTTAAGTTGTGTACAATGTGCCTAGCTATCTATAAATTAAGATCAATGTCTTTAATTGATTTTTTTGAGGAATAAGAACCCATTCCCAAAATGATATATTGAAATACAAATACCCAGAAACTTCTTAGATTTATTTCTCCAATCTTGATATTGTTTTATTTAGTTAGTGGGGATGAAATGAGGAAAATCCGCCATGTAACCTTCAATTAGAATATTAGTTAGTTCTTGTTGTTACGCGCAGAGGTTATCAAACTCTTACCAATCTGAAGAAACAGTCTATTTTGGAATCCCACCAGTTATCACAACCGTTATCGGTGCGCGTCAATGAATCGCCTGACATTATTATCGTCACTGCTGATGAAATACTCCCATTGCAAGAATAATAGGAGTTTGAAATTTTAAGTGAGAATCAACCGGAACGCTTGCGCCATTACCCCTTCAAAAAAGCTACTTATTCTATAATTTTACATATGAGACGTTAGATGTAATTTTATTCTAGAGCACGCATGTCTGAAAACATAACACGTGCCTGTAAATAACATGTGATAAATTTAAACTTAGTACGAGCACGAGTCAACATATTGACGGCCAGTTACGAATATTACTCGTAGTATTTTGGAACAAAAACTGCCTGCAAGTAGATATCGAGCATACCAGTAGTTGGCAGTCGATGTGTTAAGGGAGTTGAAAAGTGAAGCCACTCCTTCTGGTGCGACGACCTTGAATATTAAGCATGTTTTGTACGAATTTCACACGGTGGTATTAATTAACTAAGTAATCGCGGCCCGGTCGCTACACGCTAAACGTGGAGGTAACTTTGACGTAGAAATAGGAAAACGGCTTGGCATATAGGCAGATCAAAATACATAGTAACAAAACAATCCCCTCTTGCGCCTTCATCACGCAAAAGCCAAAAGTCTACACTAAAGCTGATAAGACACTTTTAAGTGAACAAAAAAGAGAGAAAGCTACCTACATTACGAGTACATGCTTGTTCATCATCAATCAGTACCCTCGCTCAAGGTCAGAAAAAGTGAACTGGTAAAGAAAGTGAACATAACACGGCTTCATTCCACGGTGAAACGAATGGATAAGCATTTAAACTTCAATTTGTTATCGTTAAGGAAGTTTAAGCAGTCATAACAAATATTAAATTTTGAAGGCTCATGCCGGCTAAAAATAGATGGATAAAATAATAATATGGCTGCAGCATTCATAATTCAGGCGGTGGAAACAAAGGCGGGTATTTATGAGCATGCCGGAGGTCTGGCCGGAGAAAGTGGAACGAATACTGATTTCCTTTGTATTAAAGCCGGTTTACATACAATGGAAATTAGTATTACAGACGTACGAGCTTACTTAATAGTCGAACTCAAAAATTGCATTCTGACGTAGACTTTTGTATGAATGATGGATGGGATTCAGGATTTATTAATAACTAAGTGACGCAGGCGACTATGTTCGATATTGTGCGCACAGCTGTTGTGATTAATGGTTGAACTAGGTTTCTGGGTACGGCTTTGGCAGAAGCAAAAAAAAAACTTCACCCTTGTAGGGGTACATTTAAAAAAATTAGGTTTGGTTATTAAAAAAAATCAGTGTAAATGCTAACTTGCATTTCTAGCCCCAAAAATTGTCGGCGGAAAACTACATCCTTAACTTATGGGTAGGATTGCGAAATATGCCTAAAATGTGACACGAATACCATTATGAATTCCAATATTTATTACTTTAAGCCTAATATTATGTTCTTCTACTCCCAATTAACCCCTTTGGAATAATGATTATTAGTGCCCTTTGTTAGTGCTTTGCTAGGGGTGGGTACAGAAAAAGGACCACTTTAGGCACTTCTCCCACCGCCGGCGAGTAGCTATTAGCTATCGACTATTTTCTCGCTCAAGAAACGAACAACATATCATCAAAACATCCCCTGTCAATAAAAGAGACATATATATATTAATAGTTGATCGCTGTTTCTACTCGCTTCCCGCTCATCGTCGGCGGTAGGACAGTGCCTTAGATCTGTGCGTTGTCGGTCAGTTAGTCTATCGGTCACTGCAGCTTTTGGTATTATGTACCAACATGTGGTTTAAAGGCCCATCCACACCGGATGCGTGCGCGTAGACGTGTCGTGTAAGTTCATTTTCCACTGTGTTGTATAATGAAATGTCGTATGAGAATTCATACTATACAACGCAGTGGAAAACGAACTTGCATGTCACGTCTACGCGCACGCATTCGGTGTGGCCGGGCCTTAAATTAAAAGGTTTTGATTTATGTATAGAAACTAACACACTTAATAAATAAATAAATAATTATTATTTAAGCCTGGACTTGTGTGCTATTTCTGTATAATGTACACCGTTTCTATTTTATCTGCATACTTGCATAGATTTTAGTTCCATGGTCAAACACGATACTACTTGCCTATCTAAGCCTAAACCGGAAAACTACCCATGTGCAAATTTCCTTGATTGGTTCGTCAGTTAAATAGTACGTAGTTCCTACAACTATAACGAAGAGCATGTTAAATATTTATGCGCTTACGCAGGTATCTTCGCGGATAACCTAAACTTATGCATTCAAGTACTTATGTAATCTACTTAAGCGTCTAATTTCAATGTACTGTAATAGGAAGTCACAGTATACCGGCATTAAATTAGAAACTAATTACCTCGTTGTACATAGACAATAGTACCTAAGTACGGCAATAAAAATAGCGTAAGTAAGCTACACAACTTGCTACACGACTTCTGTTAGGGTTTACTGGGGTAGTCCAGGAAAATAGTCCGGTACATTGCTTTGACTTATCATAAATGTATACAAAAATTTGTCAGTAAATAACGGACAAAAAAATTAACAAAAAATACTTAGTATGCTTTTGTGACAAATTCCTAAAAGCATGTTGTCAATTGCAATTGCAATTTCTGAACGACGATAAGCAGTATGTATTCATTCAATTCAGAGTGAGACATTTCGTAAACAGCACCTTGATGGTGCGCTAGCCTTGGTACAGTTGACCTGCTTTATTTCGTAATTTTCTCATTGTTGTATCTCAATAGCCTTTAAGAAAGATCATTGAACTTTGCACGAAAGACCGTTTAAGTAAGCCAAGAAAATATGTTATTTATTTATTGAAATAAGTTTATTTTAGTTTATAACGAGTGAACTATTTAATATATATTATAGTTATGTGTTTGTTGTTTTAAATGGCCTATTTTGAAATACATTACTTTATTAATTCTATCAACAGCGCCTGTCACGCAAACAATAACCGTTCCCAATGTCTCTCGGATTGTAGTTATAATTTCAAGTAATATATCACAATTTGAGCTGAGTATAACCTACATACTAGTTTTATCACCACATCATGCCCGTTTAGAATAGAATAGACCTACGTTATATCATTTTATAGTATTTTCATCCAGTGAATCGTGCAAATAGGTAATTAGTGACCGTTTGTGGCTAGTGGCTATAACGCTGTAAAATCAAGGTCGTTAGCATCTTTATCTTATATCAGTTATCACTATAAGTAAAGTACGAGATAATTCATTATTTGAATTTTAATTATATGCTTGGAACAGTTGGAACAATAAACAATATGCTTTTAAATCGTCAAATGCTTATTCTATGCTCGAAGGTTCTATGAGCTATGAAATTCAGAACCACGTTATTATTAGGCTTAGAGGCTAATAATAAAGAGGTCGTAAATGAAAATCAAAGAGTTTTTTATTTGTTATGATTTTCAGAAAATTACTAAATAAATCAGACATATTATTATTATAAAACGACGTGTTGGTTACCAAGAGTGAGGTACATTTTAAATTCACCGATGAACCCACAACCTGTATTCTAACGAATTGGTTATTTTATTACGGGCAACATATCACAAGGTCGGACTTTTTGTTCCCAACTGTTTTTGATAATTCCTTTTTCGTCACATTCTTGTTTCGCCATTGCCAATAAAATCGGTTGAACCAGATACGAACCGAACCGAGAATTACAGATTTACAGCCCCTACCGTTGTCCCAACCCAGAGCCTAAATATAAGCCTTTGTCTCTACACACCAAGTCTCCACCGCTACCAGAACCAATCATACACTGCTTTGAGCTCTGAGTATTAGTTAGGAGCGCCTGAGCCTTGCTGCCTGTAAGTTACAAATATATATTCCTGAATTAATTCACTTTTAATTAATCATGAAAATTTAACAGTTGTAATATGCGACCAGTATAACGTCAAGTTAACCATTACAAGATCAGCAGAGTTCACAAAGCTCGATTGCTTTATTAATTTACCGCGACAGGTTTTAATACGTCAAAGCGATATTCTATATCGTTTAACTATAATTGTTTAAATTTATAATGTTTACAACACGTGAATACCAATTTTTGCCAACTATATGGTACCGATATTCGTAGTTATGTACAAAAAATATTTTATCTATCTTGATATTTCATTACCACAGCAATTAGTTGTTCATCCGTTCACACGATATCGATGGCCGCCGATGCCATTAAAGGTATAATTGTAGTTGGTATTAATTTAGATATAAATGCCATTCTTGGTGTAACTACGTTCCGACTCGTTCGTCCCTTTCGGACTGGAGTAGTGGAAGAGGGAGATATCTACGATTTGTGTGTAAGCTGCGCCAGCCCCCCGAGTTGTGTGCGGAAGCGGCTAATCGGCGGGCCGCGGGGTCAGGAAGTGCCAAGCCGGAAGGGCCTAACGCGACTGACCGACATTTGCTGACACTGCACTCGACTTATACAATACAATTTACGACAGAGGCTCTAAAAATATTTATGATCATTGGATGCGACGACTATGTGTGATACCCAAACACAAAGTTTGAAGTTACGTGAGTCTGTGCCTTTATGTAAGATTCTGTCTTGGTTGAAAAGTGAGTAATTGCGACGAGAGATGATGATAAAAAAACTTGAATATCTAATAAACGAAAGATCAGGAGCCTATAATAAATGGCGTATTTCTTTAAATTTTAGCATTAAAACTTTTAATAGTTGATACCTTCAGCGGATTAAACTCATAAACTAAATAAATAAAAGCCGTTACGAACGCTGCGCGGGCGCCGCTCAGCCGCAGGCAAGCTACAGCCTTGATTCAAGCACTATGTATTATATCCAATATTATATCCAACTTCGTAACAGCTTTGTGCCACTAACGCTAACTAGTTCCGAGTTATTTTAGTTCGGCATGATACGCACATTAAACCATGTAAAACCAATTATGGAACAAAGGGTATTTTCATAGTTATCTAATTTCGTACGCTGATGCGTCGACGTAAGGATTTGGTGCCATACTTGGTCGGTTTATTGTTACGGATTGGAACATGGCACGTATAGAAGTTTCGAGTTTTAAATCTTAAGAGCTACACGTTTATGTTTTTTCGAAGTTTAACAGTGTCATTAGATTCCTTGGTAATTATTTTTATGATAATTAAGTATTCACTGAAAAGTTATTTCATAAACCGAATAAGTAGGTAATGTGTAATTATAAATTTATTACATTCTATTTATGTTTGTTCGTAAGTTAAGTGCATCAAGCCTTCACTTCTGTTCCGTGTATAAAGGGGCATTCATATCGGTTTGATCGCAGTGACGCCATGCGCTGCACATGCAGCGCGATAAAATTAACAGCTCTGCCACGGATTGAAGGAATGTTTGGAAACCACGTGTTACAGAATCATAAATATCCAAATATAATAATATTGTTGCAACTTGCAACATTACCTCATGAACCCATCATTACAGCCTAGTTGATGATGATATGTCATCCGTTTGTCACAAATGTAATTTTGTCTACTAATGTTTATTAATTAAATAAATTGAAATATATATATATGAACCAGCAGAGATTTCGTCAGGAAGAAAAAAAAACACTGAAACCCAAACTGTCATACAATTTCTAATCTTACTCTGAAATTAGATGGCACATTGTATAGACTAATCTAGGTTTTAACTTTATTTACGTTTGGTTCAATCAGGTAGTTCAATAGAGTTAAGTAATTGATAAGTCAAGGAGTTGATAAGCCAGCGGCTGGTATAGCGTGTATCCGAATAAGCCGTCTGCAGTCCCACGCCAGTAGCGTGCTAGTAACCTCGCTGTTTGCACACACCCTCACTCATCTGTGTGAGTTAACTTGTAGGTGCATGAATATAGACGTAATTCCTTTATGGCTGATAAAGCGAAGAAGTTAAAAATAGTTTTGCTGGTTTTGTAGCTTCTGACTGACTGCGGGTGAAGTTTGCATCAACAAATTGATCATGTATAGGTAATTCGTAAATTTTCATCGCGATAATAACAGGATAATTTATGTCAACTCTGAGTAGCAATGATTGAGTAGCAGGATACCAACTCATATTTATTACAGAGACCTGAGCTCTTTTTTACCGAGATTGGCCACAATTACCATTAATCGGTCTAATTAAAGTGTATCTATCTTATAATAGTGTTGTGTCGTCACCGCCACATGAAATAAGATCCGCAGCTGTTCCAAGTAGATCATTCTCTGCCGCGGCCACCGCCGACCACCGATCGGCAACACGCTTGCAAATAGTTGCGCACTGACACCCGATCATAATTATAAACACGTGATAACTCAATTTAAATATACCTACTCGGTACAGTACCCCACCCACTATGTAACAACTGCGATAAAAACTTAAGTATCTTTCAGTTTTTATCAACGATGCTTAATCAAGGCTATTTATTGAGTGCCGTTACAATCACAAATATTTTTAAACGAATGTTAACGCCAGCCATTATCTTGGCAAATACTTAAATAACGCCAGATATTCCACAAGTAATTGAAAATGTATTTTCTTTTAGTCTTTCAAACTTTAAATGACGTTTAGAAAACTTGCATTAGTAATCATTATGCTAAATTAATTAAACGTAATTAGGCGTTAAGTCAACAAATTATTACAGTTATAAATAAATAACACATCATATTTCCCTGTAACGTCTTAAAATATTCAATATTATTTACAAACAAAAAATGAAGAAGAAGTGAGGAACATGGCTAAGTTTGCTACGACTACTTTGATCTTTATTATTAAGATTTGACAAACTGTATGATGTTTACATTTTTTTTTTGTAAGCCCTGTTATAACTGTCAGTTGATGACAGACAGCTGACGTTCTTATGGAATGCCGCCCGAACTTACTTTGTCTTTGGGGACGAGTCGCCTGAGATCGAGGAGCTTTTGGTACTGGCGGAGCGCTCGCAGGTAGAGCCGCGCGGGCATGGCCGCGGGCAGGGAGTCCGTCCGGGCGCGCGCCACCTCCGCTCCGCCGCCGCTCATGGCACTCGCACTGGCTGTCGTTTACACTAACACTGCCCAATTGAAACCGTCTTGGACCCGAGCGCCAGCAGCGCGTCCGAAGTGAACGTCGGCTCCACGCAACACTGACGTATCGCGCGCCCCCCGCGCATGCGTCGGGTAAACCGCTCGCAAAAAGGAAACCACGACCACGCTCCAGCGGCTTTCCTTGCACCGACTCAGCAGGCCGCCGACCTGACCCGCTTTTTCGACGAAGCCTAAATCTGCAAAGTTGCCTTTGACACTCGAAAAACTACTTGAAGTCGAAAAAATACACAGCCACGTATAGTGTGACGATCGCTGCTATATTTGATATCAATTCTTTTGACTGCCTCGTCCAGCTAAGTCAATGAACTCCTGGCTTTGCTACGTGCTTATTGATACAGTGTTTAGCTTTACAGCGTCATAGCGTAAGGTCCGGGCAGGTTATTCTACAATTATTTATTAACGTGTTGTATTTTAACGTCTCTTAGGGAAAACGGTATGTACTCACATGTTAATGAAACTGGTAAGTAATTGATGTTACTTCACATGAGATCATAAAATCCATATCTACAAACTTAGCACCGGTCCGGCGGCACTACCTTATGCAGTAAGCCCCCCCGCGGTTATGTCATGCTGCGGCTCATGGGTGAATACTAATGGGCTAGAAGTGCGTCTGAACTGCAAGGTGATCCTTGCACAATTGCACATGCCACATTTACAGGGTGGTAGATACGTACCTAAGAAAATTAGTATGTATATAATTTGTATTCCATTCTACAAACACTGCAAGAACTCGACGAAGAGTAAAACTCTTCACAGTAAGTACCCTGTTTTTTATACTCGTAGTTATTGCTCATGTTTTACGTCCTCCATAAAATAACTTGACCAATTTATAAGATCCTGAATTCTAGCAAATTCTACTTTGGCATTAAATAAAGCAAATGTGGGTACAGTTGTTTTATTTATCTCATAAAAGCAGGTGGGCCGGCTATACGTAGTTGTAACGGGTTTAAACACGCACACTGCGGCGACGCTTAGCGAAAACAACTATGCACTCAGAGACATTGTGCACGTGCTTCTACCTACACACACAAGTTTGGCCCACCCGCTTTCGTGAAATAAAACTGTCTTTATTGACAACTACAGTCTGTGATCACTTATAATGTTCTCGCTCTTAATGAGAGCGAACGAACGAGTGAGCCACTATACAATCGGGTACTATGCGAGCCTACAGCTAACCTAGTTCATTTACTTGAAGAACAAATCTCTCGTCAAGATTATATTAATATTTTATTTTAGTCCTTAAGAATTCTCCTGTTGCCAAGAATGGTCTTATTAAATATCAGCGAAACGTGTTTTTAATATTTTGATAGAGATAAAACTTTAAATGGGATCGGAAGAATAAACGTCAAGTTAGGCAATCCAAGATTAGCTAGATATAGGTATATTAGCGAGAAGACCATAAATTAATATTTGACCTTTCGCAAAAGTATCACAGTCAAAAGGGCGTTTCTTTAAAAGTTTGTACCTAGTTTAGGAGAAAAATTAAGAAACGTTAACTTTTCCATTGAATTACGAAGATTAGTTAAACTTTTATAAAGACAAATGGTGGTATCTCAGACAAAACTCTTCTCTCTCTATCTAATTTATTTATTGAATTTTAGTTATTGCTGGCTTTCAGAGGTAGTATATAAATGTACGACTAATTTTTGTAACTCAGCGGAAAAGTTAACGTTTCTTAATTTCAGTCCTTAATTAGGTACAAACTTTGAAAGAAATGCCCAAAAACGGCGGAGAATTGGCTCTACTCTAAGTAACTTATGAAACTAGACGGATAAAGAACTAGTTAAAACTATAATTTGACTAAGCTAGGAGTTTATGACCATCAACTACCGCGCTCAGGGTCTGCTGTTATTATTGTAATGATTCAAGATTAAAAGTAAAATAGAGAAAATCAAGTCCACTATCAAAAGTTAGGCTTTAATCCGTTTTTTACAGTTTTGTTCTCATCATACATTACTTATACGTATGACAAGAAACTTATCATTGTGAAAAACTCAATTTCTACTATTACTTACTTCGAACGCTACGTACGCCGGTTAAAAACGTTTTTATTCTTTAAACAATCGACGGGAAGGTACGGTCACGATTGCCTATGATATATTTATTACAACATGTGTTTCTATAAAGTCTAATTAAAACTAAAGCGAAATTTAAAAAAGTCAACAAATTGCTATTTACCTTACTTAGTTATTTTCTAAATAAATCAGTAGATAGGTAAAGGTACTCTGGCATTTCATGTTTCTGCCTTTTGCTAAACCATGGAAACTATACTATTTATTTTTATTTCATAACGACTACTAATTATTTAACAAGAGATACCTAAATAAAAAATATACGAATGAAATACCGAGAAAATCTACATATTTACCCGTAAGCAAGTGTAAAGAAAATTTAAATAAATGAATTAATTACTATAATTAACCAACGATGACGTTCATAAAACCATTTTTTCAAGTTCACCCAAGGTAGGCAACTGCAACTAATGAAAATTCATGCGTATAATCGTACGAATGGAATCGTACGTAGCTTATTGGGTGTTTTGAATGTTAATTTAATTAAGTTTATCGAATAAACATCTAAACTGGATTGTGATATATTGGTCGGAGTCGGGCCTACGTGACGCGGCGACGTCATCGGCGACTCTTCCTTTCTCGGACGAGTTTATGGCGAGCCGCGTAACGTCTAACGGACTTCGTTCGGCCAATCATTGCCATTGTTTGACCCAAAGTTAATTTTAACCCACGATTGGTATTGGTGTGAAATAATCATATCTCAAAAACAAACTACCGACTGATGTATTCTCCAAACGAAGATAAAGGACTCATGGCCGTTCAGCGTTATTTTTTTGTTATATTGGAATAATTAACGTATGAAGTAAACGAATGAGTTTTTGCCGGCGATTTTCTCCGCACTTTCTTTCCTTCCTTTCTTTCCTTTCTCTATTTCTAGTGTATACACTAGAAATAGAGCATACAGCATGCAACATATAATTATGTCCGGTTGTATATTCTTGACATAACTACCGACAATATACGTGTTTTTCTTTTTTTTATTACATATTCATATTCCGAAGCTCACTTTAATAAAAACAAAAACTCTTTATTCCTAAAGTGTGATCAGCGGAAGATTCCGCGAAATCCATCACTAAAACTACAGGTATATTAATTCATGCGGGGTTCTATAAAATTAAGGAAATTTGATGAGTGTTCCTCTACCTTAAACGCTAAGGAACCCCTGATAGACACATGGCAGTTCTCTTAATACCTAACAGATTACATAGGTAATATTGTAACAAACTGTGTAGAAAATGCCAAGTTAAAGCTCAAAATGCATTTAATGACAATACGAGTACCTACATTAGTTTGACCCATACCTAGTCGGCTCATAAATTCTGTTACTGAGACTTTTGAAAATAAAAAATAACAAAACTGTTTCATAAACTTGTAGTACACCAATAAAAACCTCATTTTATATAAAATAAAAAGAAGCGTAATTAGTTTTATTTACTATTGCAATAATTTGATGTACGAACTTTAAGCATTACCATTCGGGGCAGGAAAGCTTGGGTCAAACCACGCTCGACGACGATACTGAACGGGTGCAACTTTTGTAAGAGTTCTCGTATTGAGTAGAAATTTGCGTGATATATTGACCGGACTTTTATCTTCAAATTCTGAAACAAATGTATTCCAAGCAACTAAACTCCTGCTTATACAACTTATACAACGATCAATCTCTAAGTCTCACTAAATCGACCTTACGATTTTACATCAATTTGCAGCATTACAACATTTACAACAACAATTCTCGTTAAAAAAATAATTTTGTAAAGATGAGAGGCTTCACCAAATTAAATAAAAAAGTTCGGTGCCGGCCGTGAATCTTTAAAGATCGTATCGGAAATTGCGGCGACTATGTGGAATTATAATTACTTCCAAAAAATGTACATTAATTAGGCTTTTAATTTGTATATATTTTGAAATTAAAAAATATACTGAAGTTAGGTTTATTAGACTAAACCTTTGTGACGGAACTTATGCACCGACTAGGTACATTGGTTTGACTACTGATGTAATGTCATTAAACGCATTTTGAGCTATAACTTGACAGTTTTTGTTTGTTGTCAACAATAAAGTACCAAACATGGCACCATTATATAGATAACACTTATTTTGGTGGCAAAAGAGAGCTTGGCCTATTTTTTACATTTATTGTTTTTGGTGTAATAATAGTTAGTCTTATACTTTCTCGTCATATACAATACAGAAATCGGTACGTACAAACTTCCGTATGTTGTGTCTACGCTGCCAACGTAAAGTAACTACGTGACAAGGGACCTTAGTAATAAAATAATTGGGAAACTACATTACAATATAAATTAAAAAGAGGCTAGTTAAATATTATAAAACCGCTTAAAATACTTACACATGCAACGAACTTCTGCTTTGTCAACATAACCTCACTCTTAACACTGCACTGTCCGAGACGTGTTTTAACGTAAATATTAATGTTCACCACTGTTTGTGTACACTAAGAATAAAGTAAAAGGTATTTCTGGGTCTTTATATGAATTAATTAAGCTTAATCCTCAGAAACGAGCATAGAGAGGATGAAATAAAGCTTGCAGCGTGCACTAGTGAAGACGCGCGGGGCGGCGCGCTCCCCCCGCGCGCTCGCAAACCACGGTTATTCTTATTATAGGCCAGGCACGCTTCGCGTGGCGGGAGACCTCTTCCAGCCACACCAAAACCAACCCTCATCAGTACAATGTAGAGCGCAAAATCAATAAGCACTCTCTAAACTGCAGTCTTAACCCACGCGTGTTTATTAAAATAAAACAAAAGCTAGATAACGCTTATTCCATTTAAAGAACATGGCGCCGCTATCTGAATTGTCGTAACGTTAAGTTCGGTCAATTAACTTCATTGTCGGTTAAGATAGGTCGCGGCTAGGAGACATTTGGAGAAAGTGAAGGCAGGTCGTTAAGATTAGGTATCATGGTAAATGAAAGTAGGAGTGTCTAACGATAGGTCGGTAATTAAAAAGCAATATGCCTCTAGTGGCTAATGAAAACGAACGCTTTCTTTAACGAAAGTACCTACTTAAACAAAGTAAGTACATAGAAAGTCTTTTTTTGTAATTGTTTACCTTTTATTCACACAGCTTGGCCTAAATCTGGTTTCCGTGTGTACCCGTCCTGTTCTAGCTTGGTATAATATACCTAATAGAAATATAGAGGGCGGGAAGTATAGAAAATGTTAAATATAGGCTTAGGTATTATGATGAAAGTTAAAACTATTGAAAATACTTACATAATAATTATGTATAAATTCGTATCATAGCACTTGACTGACCACTATCTACATAAAAAGGCTCATAGAAATCAATGAAGTTTAGAGTTCAATGTTAACGTTCACTAGCATGAGATAACCCACCCACCCACACCTAGCAGAGTGATCTCAAACAAATAAGGCCTTGAACACATTTGTGGGAACTTGCTGTATCAAGATCAGGCGTATCGAATCAGGTACATGTTGCATGGAGCTCGCGTGGATTAATATTTAATCAATATTACGTCATCAGCGTAGGTATCTACGTAATGGTCGTAAACCGTATAAAAAACCTTCATCATATTACTTTGATGATCGAGCAAAAGCCGACTTCAGATGGAACATTATTCACTGTGTATTACGCATCGAATCGCAAAGTGTCATATCGTGAATATCTGATACAGAACGACTATCAAGACACGTCTTTACTAACGAGCACGATTGTCGATACGTGTCTCAGATTCACGTAGTACTTAGTGCATCCCATCCTAACTAGTGAGCATGGTACACATCTGTCTGTGCAATGCGAGAAGTACCTATGGCTTAAAAATGTTACAGATGTAAACATTTTTTTCAAATATCAACTTTAGGCGATGGCTTGTAACATCTTTTTTAGGGTTCCGTAGCCAAATGGCAAAAAACGGAACCCTTATAGATTCGTCATGTCTGTCCGTCCGTCTGTCCGTCCGTATGTCACAGCCACTTTATTCCGTAACTATAAGAGCTATACTATGGAAACTTTGTAAGTAGATGTATTCGGTGAACCGCATTAAGATTTTCATACAAAAATAGAAAAAAAACAATAAATTTTTCGGGTTCCCCATACTTAGTACTGAAACTCAATTATTTATTTTTTATCAAACCCATACGTGTGGGGTATCTATGGATAGGTCTTCAAAAGTGATATTGAGGTTTCTAATATATATATTTTTCTTAACTGATTAGTTTGCGTGAGAGACGCTTCCAAAGTGGAAAAATGTGTGCCCCCCCCCCCCCCCCCCCGTAACTTCTAAAATAAGGGAATGATAAATGTAAAAATAATATATGATGTACATTACCATGCAAACTTCCACCGAAAATTAGTTTGAACGAGATCTAATAATTAGTTTTTTTTAATACGTTATAAATCGTAAACCGCATTTTACCTTTCATTCAATCAACTCCAATATAATAAAGAATAAAGAAAAACATTTATTTAGATGTATAGTGGTACGGAACCCTACGTGCGCGAGTCCGACTCGCACTTGGCCGGTTATTTATGGATAGTACCACCTAGGTTAATAATGTCGTACATATATGAATAAGATAGGTAAGCTAATATTAAGTAAAAAGTTACGTTGAGTCTTTTCTTCATACAAGCTCTTTTTTTTTATGGCGTAGAGAAGGCATACGAGCACACAGGCCACCTGATGGTAAGTGAAAACTGTGACCCATAGACTTTCGCATTCACAAGACTGCAAGCCTAAGACTGCAAATGCGTTGCCATTCTGAGGACTAAGATGGAATGCTTCTATGCTAGTCATTACACCGGCTGTATTATCCCCAAACCGAAACACAACAATGCGAACACAGCTGTTTGGCGGTAGGTTAATGGATAAGATGGTGGTAGCGATGGACCCTGCACAAGGTCCTACCACCCGCAAACACAAGACAATCACATACAAGATAAATCCAATTGTATAAATAATAAGCCCTAACTCCTCCCTCATATGGATTCAAAGCACAACTTGTTATGGGTCAACGATTCCCTCTCGATACCGATGGAATTTCATGTAACTGATGCCAGTCGGCTTCTATCTAGAGTAATCTAGACGAAATTAAGGGGCAAGTAAAGGTGCTTCTTCCACCGCGGCGAGGCCCCGTCTCGCTTCGCCGCTACCTATTAAAACCTTAAAGAAAAAATCCTCTTATTTATGTGATACTTTACTTAAACAATATATTTCTTGTCTCGATTTTAGGACTTAGTTAAGTAATTCGATTTTGAGTCAATATTGTATAAGATTTTTTTAATAGCAACAATAAGTTGATAAAATATGTTAACATAAACAAATACATAAGGCGTACTCAGAAACTAATAAAAAGTCAAAGGTGTATCAAAAACTATTCTAAAATGAAATTAGAGTTATCAGTTATGAAAAATAGGGTACAAATGTGCAATGAGAAATTAGACTCAGATATGACTGAACATGATTTAAATGTTCACAAATTAAATGCTGAAATAAATAGATTAAGAAATAAACTTGAGGACATCTCATTAAAATACTCAACGGCTCAAAGCGAAATCAAAGAGCACATGATGGCATTCACACAATTGCTGGAAAATAGAAGATATAATGAGGAGCGTTTTAATTCATTAATAAACAATGACCTTGGTATTTGTAATTGTTCAGAAACTGTACCAACAGCTGCAGTTCAGCCAGATGTGGCTTTGATACTTCTGAGCTATGTACCCCAAAAATAAAAATAATTTTAGATGACTCCCCTAGACAAATTAGTAATAATAAAACTATAATTTATTCGGATCAGATAGGGTCTGGAATGGGTTCCATGCTAAAAAATAAATTGACACAAAATGTCACAAATTATTGCTACCATAATGCAAGTCTCGTGCAGTTATGTGATTTAATATCAAAGGGAAGTTATGACAGTTCTACTACTCTAGTGATTATAGTAGTTAACAGTCTTGGTATAGATAAGTCTAGTGTGGCTAGATTAATGTCAACATTAAACTTTATTGAAGTGGCCGGGATAGGTAAAATTATACTTTGTGCATTACCATATTCACAAAATATGCCATATAATTATAATAATAAAATAGCACAGTTAAATATCTTTGATGTGATAATGCTATTTGTTGCAATAATAAATATCACTTCTTTGACATAAATAAATTCATTAAGCGCCTCGCGCTAACTTCTGACAAAATTCGTTTGCCAAGGAAATATATTGTGACTTTAGTAGAACTTTTGGCCTTTAATATAGAACCAAATAAATACAATAGTGGCACAAATGCCATTCCTAATCATTTAAACTAAAGTATAGGACAGCGGAAACACCTTTGAGTATAAATATAATTCACCAAAATATTAGAGGGTTTTCCAGCAAAGAATTAGAAATTGGATTATTTTTAGATTCTGAAAATGTACAAATTATGTGTGTTACTGAACATTGGCTTAGACCAGATCAATTAATTTTTGATTTTATAAATTTTAAATTAGTTAGTTTTTGCCTGAAAATCCGCCATTCATGGTGGTTCTTTAATAATAGTTAAAAATAACATAAAATCCAGAGAAAGGAAAGATATTGTCAGGCTATCTATAGAGAGGCTTGTAGAAATCTCTTGCATAGAACTAGAAAATCACATAATGATTCTAATAGCATTTATAATGATTTGTTTGGTGTAATTCTTCATCAATTTAATAATAATTTTAAGATGAAAAGTATTTCTGGTTCCAAAACTAAGTTTAGTGAATGGGCTACTGTAGGCATTCATAGAAGTAGAAATAGGCTATATGAACTATATAAAGAGAGGGAGGAGAACAAGAACGCTGACTTCTTAGTTTATGTTAAGAATTACTCGAGGACCTTCAAGCAAGTTTGCTTGACTGCTAAGTCAAAATTTTTAGGTCTTAAGCTCAAAGCTTCTGACAATAAGGTAAAAACTGTGTGGAAAATAATAAATAGAGAAACGGGTAAATCTAAAACTCGCGATAATCAAATCTCCATAAACAAGGGTGACAAACAAATCATATCAAACAAAGACGTGGCCTTAGCGTTCGAAGATTATTTCTCCACCATAGCCATTAATACTACGAAATGTCTTCAATCATCTGCGATTGGAGCTCAAAAATTACTTTGTGGTAATGTTACTAAATGTAATTTAAGTTTTGATTTTAGCCATGTAGATTCATTTTCTGTCGTAAAGGTATTTAAATCACTCAGTTTAAAAAAAACCGAGGATTTATGGGGAACGTCAGTTAAAGTCATTCATCATATCATAGATATAATTGCACCTCACTTAGCTTTAATCTACAATAATTGCATTTCAGAGGGGGTCTTTCCAAATCTTATGAAATATAGTAAAGTCATACCACTTTTTAAATCGGGCGAGATGACCACCTAAATAACTGAATAATATTGACGGACGGAAGGAATATTGTCTAGGGGACACGGTTTCTGTAGGAGAATGTATCGAAACTTTCTATGTGGTGGTTGTCTTGCACTGTCATAGGAAAGTATATATATATATATATATTTTTATTACTACTACTTATTACTTATATTATTTTTGTTATGAAAATTCTTAGTTTTGACACATTTTCCTGCTCAAGCTACGCTTGAATATTTTTTATTTTTTGTTTTATGTTAAATTCATTGTTTTATATAATGCTAGGTTAAGCTTTATAATTGTATAATATCATAAGTAGTATTTAAAAAAAACGACTGACTGTTGAGTTTCTTGCGGCGTTTCTTCTCAGCAGTGGTCTCTTGCGAAGCGCTGGTAGATTTTTGACGTGTAAAAGTGCCCGTGCGGCCTACTTACTGAATAAACATCTTTTATCTTTTATCTTATCTTTTAAGTAGTATCATTTCATCGAATTTTACTTTATCAAACGCTATTTTCTGCTGATCTCATGATTATCCAGGATATCCTAAACATTAATTACGTACCTAGGTTAGGTTAGACTAGTGACTATCAAAACAAAAAAACTCATACGGTGAGCAATGCCTTTTGACGAAATGGAAATAGTGCTTGTAGTAAAGGTGTTTCGACATAACAATAGGTACTCAATACGGACATTACCCCCCCGGGTAATAGTAAATTATTGACAGTAGATGTCAACGTTAAACAATAATTAAACAAAAAAGGGCACAAATACAAGCCACAGCAAGTTAACTGAAACTTTTGACAATGTTTTGTTGGATACGTACGATACACAAAGTGAGTCACGACTTTGGCGTTTGACTGGCAAAAAATTCACTCCTGCTGTGCTGTAACACCCATTTATTGTTATTCATTCGGAACGGATAAAAATGAGAAGTCTCTCTTTAAAAGTGACGTCGTATGACTAACCGAGTATGCAGATTGTAAATATGTATTAAGGTAAATATTTGTAAAAAGGTAATTGTACGCTCTACATATACTTCCACATGTTGTTATAACAGAGTTTCCTAAACTGAAATTTTAATAAACATTATTTTTATCTTGAAATGCTAAAGTTAAAGTATGTAAGATGGCATTTTTCATATAAAACGAGACCTGCATTGGGATATACTCGTATGAAGGCCAATTTATATAAAATTGTGTAATAAACAATGGAGGTTCTATTTCACTCAGTAAAATAATATAGTTTTTGACATGTTATCATACTATTTTTAACTGGGATAATACAATGACGTGTCAAAAGCAGTATCGTTTCACCGAGTAGAACACAGCACCTGAACCTGACCTGCTCTACTTTAAGGTAGTCACTAAGCAATTTCCCAAAAAAAAAAGTATTACAATCGGTTTCCGGGCTTACACGTAAGTTGAAAAGCACACTGTCACCTCCTAGGCAACCATTAATTGATTGCCCAAAGTATTTAGGAAAAAAATATCAAATTAATTAATGTCAGAGGCGAACAGACAAAGGTAATGGTAGAGCCATCCGCATTCCATCATTGGCCACTCTTTAAGAGTACGCAACACCGATAGTTTTCATTAAAAAAATGGGAACAAATACAAAAAAAAATCACACTAATTTGTCCGTTTTGAGTTCCCAAGTTCAACATAGTTACGAGCGTCATGATGATTGTAGCAAGAATCGGGAGTTCAAAACAGAATTAAAAGGAAACTGCGTTAAAATACCGTCGAAAATAAGTCTATTAGTTTTAATCGGTCATAACATAACAGTGCGTTCAGGTTTTAAATTGTATTTAGTTATTTCTATTTTTGGCCGATATTAGAATGCAGGACGGCGTGTTTTATGGCCCCACTCCGACCTGTGCTGACGTCAATAGCTGATCCACCTCGATAAGCGCGCGCGCACGTGACGGTATTTCTTGATTCGCCACAACATTTAGGCACTGATTGATCATTTATCACTAAGATAAATAATTTAATCATTATATACTAGAACCAGTGCAGTTGTTTCTATTGTTTAGGCTAAAAAGTGCGCGTCATAATAAAAAAGTAACAAACATAGTGTTCACCGGAGAAGTACTGGATGACCGAGTGTCACTCGGATTGAAAACGAACTTTCCCGAAAATGATAACTTAACCCCTTTAATCCAATTTTCATCGAAGTCATTAAAGCCGTTGTTAGGAATATTGTTCGTTTAATAGTATAGGATATTATTTGACATAGCTAGATGTTTTGGCATGCCACCGATGGTTAAACACATTATTAATTGCTTTTATTATTTCCAATATTTTTTATAAGTATTTAATTAAATAAATAATTTGATTTAATAAAAAGTTTAGCGACCGCTAGATTTATGGGTATACTGTGTCGTCACACCGTCGTCGTTACTCATTCTTATGATTTACGAGACTATTATACGTTGGCAAGTACCTACCTACAAACTGGCTTTACTAGAACATCCAACTTCCTTGTAGCAACGAGTATTAAATCAAATAGTTACGCCACAACAGTCAAGCCACTTTTCGCCCTATGAAGATGTCTAGTATATAGAGATTTTTTTAAGCAAGCAAAAAACATTGTTTCTGACCTGTAGCTCTAGCACGAACCTTTTTTCACTAAGTACATATTATAAAAAAAACAAAGACCCCCGGTAATAATGTATGTTTGTACAGCGTTCCGTGAGTCACTCACGGGACGGACTGAAAACCAGCGCTGTAGATTTCCGACACCTCAACATTTTAGGAGATTTAAGCTCTGAAAGTACCGCGCGCGCACCTCTGAATTTGAAGAACACTTTGTAGTACAAAGATTAAATCCTGTGCGCTTCCATTTCTACGTTTTAAGAATAGGGTATTTACAATATTTTTTAAATGTTAGCCATGTGACTTGTAACATTAGTTAGTGACTTGTAAAATTTCGGTGGCGGCTGACTTGTAACTCGCGGCTATGCCAGGCCCAAAAATAGGAAAACTGGACACAGATCCAAACTTTGCCAGATGTTTTGCCCTGAAAGCCTCACAAACTAGAAAATATTTTTTATTAGTATAATTATTTCGATTATTCATTAAAGACTTACTCTACTCTTAACTATATGTTATTACTAGCTACTGCCCCGGACTTCATCGGCGTAGATTTCGTTTATTGTTATTTCCTCGGCAACTTTTAAATTTTCCGGAATTTAAAGGAACCTATGTGTTAATCCAGGGCATAGACCTATCTCCATTGCAAATTTCATCCAAACCCGCTCCGCCGTTGAAGCGTGAATGAGTAACAAAACGAGGCAAAAACTTTCGCATTTTAGTAGTAATATTAGTAGGATGACTCAAAGTGGGGCCCCGTGCCGCCTGCAGCTCCTGCGAATTCGCGAGTCATTCGTTTCCGAGTGTGTCGCTGGCATGCTTTCGTTCAACATCTTTTGGCAGGGCGGGATTGACCAAAAGCCGGACACCTGGCAAGTCTGGCAACCGTACTCGCGGCCCTTATCTAATGGTTGTGATAGTACAGTAACCGCAGGTGTTACAATTGTATCACCGTAATGTTACAAGTCAGTTAGCTAATAAAGCCGCCACATTGAGTTAGCTAATAAAGTAAAATGTAGTTAGGTGTTCATTATCATTCAGTGTAGTTTTATATTTAGCCAGCGTTTCCTATGTAGCTTTTACTCAGTGAACCTTTAAGTCCAGGTATTTCAAACCGTGACAGACAAATTCATTTCACACAATATACATGTCTTATCAACGGTCTCGAACTGTTTTCGAAACACGTAAAATGTGCGACAAGCACACTTGCCGGTTAGTCACGTCCGCCTCAGCACTTGCACGGCTGGAAATGGTATAAAAAGTTATTTTGTTAACAAATGTCGGCAGGTAGTAGGTGACAGAGATAAATACGTTCTTGGACTCCATAAATAATGGTTGTAAGGCTAGGCTCACTCGTTGAGCGGAGGAGATAGGGTGAAGCCACACGAGCGTAATTTTGCGAGTCGGGAGTCGCAAAATTTCAGGTACATTCGGTTTCATACAAAACTTCTGTTTGGTTCACATGAGGACGCAAAATCAGCTGGCCTTTTGTATGCACCAGAAATTTCGACCATACAATTCAAAAAATTACGCTCGTGTGGCTTCACCCATAGAATGTTTGTAGATATCAGCACAATGTCTTTATCTATATATTGACATCGAACCCATAACAAAATACCAACAAAACAGTTTTATATCAGCTATAGTAAATAGAACTAGAACTACTATTTATACAAGATAAATTTAAAACTAAAACCCGACTGCGAAACCAACTAGTTGTCGTTTTTTAACTATGCTTAATTACTTTATGTCACAAAGTAAAGGTACATTTTTTTAATTTATCAATAATACCTTTTTGAGATCTATTTGATACCAAACTCAATACATTTATAAAGAAAAAACATTTTAACTACTATTTTTTTTAAATGTGAAATCCGCCATGATGAATTCAATATGAGGTCACCTGGCCCAAGACACGCGCAATACTAGACGAAGCCGACAACACCGCATTTGTCCAAATGTGATGGATAGACTAGGAGCTACGAGGAAACATACTAAATAACATACATAGGTTCTTAAAATCATAACCCTTATTTTTTTAAATAAGAGAGAAAAGACAGTGGATGGAGAGTTTAGTCTACTATTCATTCGATGGCACACGCGATGGAAAACGTGCTTTTATTCCCTGCTAACATCGATAACTTATTCACACATTCAAAACCTCCTTATACCACTTAATTATGCTGCGCGTGAATATTAAATGGCCTTTATTTACGTCATCAGCCAAACAGGCTGAATATTATCAAAACGATTAAGTATATCGAAATGGGTTGTAATTAGTTAGCTTGTGTAATAATTGTATTTATCTCAGCGCAAGCGGTTTGAACTAGATCGGGAGATATCGGGAGCTTGCGCCGGCGCCGCCCTGTCCTGACCCCGGCGGCAACTACGACTAAACCATTAAAGTCTTCGTCTAATTATAAACCGTCTGCCCTTTTTAAAGTGTGATAAGAAAGTCATAAATGTACCTAGCGGTAAATGATGTCCTCATGACGTTACTCTCTAGTGTCTACTCTTGTAGAAATACACATTTAAAAAATCAAAGTACATATAAAAAAAACTTTAATTAATTTGATATTTTCCAGTGTGTTAGCAACGCAGTAGGTGCTTATATTAAAAATATTAAAGTAATGTAAGGATTTTTTTATTAGTGTTTACATGCCTCGACCTTACCCAGCGAAAACCGATACAGTAAAGTTGTTTAAATGTGCCATGGTGGCGATTCGTTTTTTATTTATTGTATTTACTACATCAAGAAGATTGGGTCTTTGATCAAGCTTGATCACAGCAGCCTCGTAGGAAAAACCTATAATAAACAAACAAATAAATGTGATTCAGAAAGCAGGCAGATTTTAGTTTTAATTGAACTAAAATCAAATATTACTTTACAGCATGACAATATTTGCGGAGATAGTATGGTTGCCTTTTTCGCGTGACAAAATGTAACGTATCAGAAAGTAACGGATGTTTTATCCACATTTTGTCACCCGATAAACGCAGCCATATTGGGCCCCCTGATATTCCACAACCACAGTCCCAAATCGCTTTGCGGTGGAATAAAAACGATCTAGGAATTTTCCCATTCAGAGCGTGATATTCACTAGTATAACTTTTCTATTATGGTTCGTTTGCTAATTGACACTAAATTATTTTTGACTTAGTTGTGAACTCGGTCGTCGTCTGAATCTTTTGTGCCTTTCTAATGTTGTGATCCGTTGACAAACAGCCCGTATTCCGGGCGCGTCGGTCGCGGGCCCGTGTGAAGTCGTGATTTGAATGACTGTTGTCGCTGTTTTTGTCATTGAATCCGCGTTCAAAATAGAAGATGTATGGAAGTAGAGACAGCCTCTATTTTGGTACTCATTGTAACACTAATGACGAAGGCCTTTTTGTTTGTTAACTGAAGTCTATAAGTTTCAATGTCTTGAATTATTTAGCACAGAAAAAACATGAGTTTTGGTTTTGGTTTTGTGAGTTTTAGCGGTATGTAACATTTTCTTCACTTTAAGATAAAAGAAATAAAATAATCTTGAGAGGTAGTGCGATTAGTTGATCATGAATTCATACATGACGCACGTAAGGTTAATTTCCAAAATGGCTGCCCAAGGAATTTTCCCTCGTAACTATATGTCGTAACTTTATTAGTAGAGTCTCGTACTTTAATTTGAGTCACTTAATAACCTGGTCGAATAAAGTCAAAATGTTTCCTTAATTCGTGTTCGATACTTGATGCTGAAATAATGATATTGTTTGTGGCTCATCATGATGGTGGTACTATATAGTGCCCGGCCGCTAAGAAGAATCCTGATCTGTCATTCCAGTACAAATTAGAACCTCAAACCAAATAATATTATAAATTGTACAGCAATGACAGCTGTCAGGATTGACTTCTTATCGGCCAGGCACTATAGGTCTATGAATGATGGTACGAACTACTACCGATTTTAATTTACTTGAATTCACTTTCCGTAACAGTCCTGGGTGTTCGGAATAAAAAGAATGTTAAGAGAAGTTAGGTAAATATTCGAAATTTCCTCATTCTTTTCATGCATTGATATAATGACAAACGAACATAAACATTCTGCCTGATAGCAAGCGGGTTCTGATCTATGGTACAGGTACTTCACAAGTCTACGAATTTAATTTTACACATGTTATCTATTTACTGTAAATATTAGCAGAAACAATATTATTTACAAATAAGTTATCTAATGAACCGTTTACGCGTGTGAATTCTTATAAGGACTTTATTTAAAACATAAACAATTAATCACAATCATTGCGAAATTATTGCACTCGTTTAATCGTATATTTATGACGATCCAAGAGTCCAAACTTAAATAAAGCCGATAAAAATGTAAGTATAATTTTTGCCGCGTTCACCTGCCTTTGCCGTGACTATCACCCATGGCCGAGCCTGGATCGACTTTGCCCTCATTATACATGTAAACAGATAAACATACTTTTTATTAACTGTAACGCAGTAAGTTTACGTGCCTGCGGTCTCACATTTGACACAGATCGCGTGCCATGAAAAGTTACAAATCTTACCCGGTTTAACACTGTACTGCTTTGGAAAAAAATATTAACCGTATTTGACTGTTTGTAATGACGATAAATTGGTTAATATTTTGTAGTGCATACATTTCTTGTGTCCCTAAAATTTCATCATTTCAAAGGCTGATAAAAATTCAGTGTTTTTAAAATCCTGTATAGCCTAGGCTTGTTTCAAAAAACCATGTATTTAAAATTTTGGACGTATTAAATGCGATACACGGATAATTTGTCAATAGTTGGTAGTAATATTTAGCAATAGTTGTATATTCTGTACAAGAGCAAAACGGGCATGAAGCACCCGCGTGACAACTGGCCACGAGCGGTGTAGTGCTGCGGGTTATCTGCACTGGTCACACTGGTCAGCACGGTTCTTTCCACTGGTACACGCTGCAATACTCTGATATCTCATATCTACGCACTCTGAAACAATTCCTCTAAACGTGACCGAAAGCTTAGCAACTCGGCGCTTGCCAAATACGTAGCGCGTCGTAGATGCTCTACGAGATGTGATTAATTCACATTCACCGGGCACGCGTCGCTCAAGCGATTATGTACTTTAAGTTAAGTGTGAGCCTGAACAAATAAATAGTTATTTGCGACTAACCGGTTTCTTTTGCAGTGCTGAGCCTTGCTACTCAAACATGGAATTATGATTCCTCTTTGTGAGCTACTATATCTTTTTTTTATTTCCGGATCGTTCCTGCCTAATAAATTTAAATTTAATTATAACTATGGAAACAGTACCCGTACTGTTGGGTTGCGGCGTTGGGGTGAGACAATTGGTAAATAACCCACATAGGCAGCTCACTTGCATTTATCAATGTATAAATATCCGTGGGACTTAGATCCCTGTTACCGTGCGGTAACCGGTGTGCTCGTTTAATTGCAGTTCAAAAAGTTAACGGAGTGGAATAATTACTTTGATAGCAAATAATTAGCCGTAGTACAAACAACAAAGTGCGACCAAAAGCCTGATCTTTGTAGTACAGCGGAAAAAAACATTTTTTATATTTGTTTATTACGAGTGTTGTCGTGTCCTGTTTTTCTCTCCTTCCATTTGCCTTCTGCGTGCCGATATAAATTGTAATTCACATACAAAATGAATATTTACTCTGCCGAAAGAATTTCTTAGACATCGTAAATGTAGTGAAGAAGAAGAAGAATCTTCATCATACAATGCAGTAGCTCTTAAAAAGTGTTGCGGGTTCAAGTAAGTCGGTTGGATTAGCATAAAAGATAAGAGTGCTTGAGATCGAGTAAGAGAGAAATTAAACCCGAAGGTGCTTTTAAGAGCTATTGCATATTGGTTTTGAAATTTAAATCATTTCGATCACTCAATCGATCGATAAACACAATCTATCGTCTCCTCGTCCTAATTAGGCGTTAAACCACCTCCACGAGTTTAATTGCTAATTAATTAGTGGTAAGGTTATCGTCAGCACTGTGACCAGAGATGTACGACGACACCGCAGACAATGCTGACCCGCACGTCTAAGAGATACAGTTTATCAAACAATTAAGTGGGTATTTTGCACATTGTAAACTGGAATCTCTCCACCTTATAAACGATAACACATGGTAACCAGTTTTCACTAGAGTTCTGTTTGGTTAAATATGTCATTGCACCTGAAATTTTAACTACCTATGTGCCATACAACATTTGTAATTGCGCAATGTTTTTGTGTCTGTAGTTTAACAGGCAGACCAGACCTTGTTTCAAGCAGTACAATATAAACAGGGATTTAAAAAAATGTTTACATTTAGAAGATGTCTGACGCGATATTTTCGAGGAATACACAATGAATCGTACTGATCACGCGCAGTTAACGGCAAGGTAACGTTCATCGCAGCCAACGGAACCTCATTAACTCAATGCTAAGTGTATAGAAGACCATAAGTGATTAGAAAAATATTAACTGGAAGCAATCCTCATACAAAAGATGTAGGAAGACAAAAGGTTTCCTTAACCACTTGCACGGAAAACCACCGTAGCCTACATAATAGTCTCTGAACTCGCTGTAAGAGATACGTCCATATCTCTGAATGCGTCTGACGTCAGTCGTCGCCGTGGAAGCACTACTTGAATATAAATGTACGTAAACAGACCAATAACTATAAAATTATGTAGCTAATTTATTACTACGGCATATTGACTCTTTAAGTTTAATATTGTGAGGAACCCGTTTAAGTTATGCTGTTTCTGAGACATTTTCATTTAAAAAAAATAGTATAGCCTATAATAAGTTATATAAATTCTGTGGCCATGTTACGATTTTTTTGTATTGATTTCTTAAGGCAATACAAGGCAACTGTTACACTCATGTAACACGTCACAAGTTATCATATGTCAACCAAAAGTTTTTGCTTTAATATTTATATTGACCTTTGTATAGATGAGATGAGGTCTGTGACCATTAAGCTAAACAGCTGGTTAAAATTTTAATAACTTGTTGGGTAGCGTACTTGTATATAAAACACAAAAGGTACAATGGTGATGCCGCACAATAGGTATTGCTCCGAATGTAACCCAATAGCAGCGCGCATTGTCACGGCGACAACACATAAACATTCTCACGGCTCTGGGACTTTGTCTGGGACGCGACGGAGAGTCGGAGATGGTTCCCGTTCACACGGCGCTCATGTTTACCTCCGACAGTAGGTAGTATAAACACGTCACACCTTGTCGCTTTTACGTTAGACAATGCCATATATCATACCAAATTAGATGTTAATCAGACAAGATTTAACTTATGATATTACTACTATGTACTTGATTTCTTAATTTACCCATGGCTGTAAAATAACTAGATTCCTAAACTGTGGCCTAGGCTAGATGCATAGCGAGAACGTTGTTATCAAAAATGACTAGATAGAATTCACGTAAGCTGCCGGGCGGTTGCGTCGAGCGAGCGTTCGTGCAAAACTTTTGAAAACTTTCGAAATGGTTTACGATGGCGTTATGGATCTTGTTTGTGGCCTCTGTTATTTTTCATTTATTACAATTCAAAAATTGTGGAAATCGGACTTGATTTAGAGGGTGAGAAATGTTATTGCCCATTTTTAACAGCTACGCTATTTTAGAGGCGTTTTACAATTCTCTTAAGTTCGTGCTACGTATAGATACCGTAAAAGAACACACACGTTTACACGTTTTCGAATAGTAAAGAGAATTCGAAAACGTGTCGTATGATTGAATACTTCATACTAGAGCTACTGTACGTACGTCATTTAATCTGTCAACACAAATAATAATTGAAATCCACATATTGAACTTTACCCGCTAATTAACACGGTGTTAACTAACTTGTAAAAATTTGTTCATTACGTACCATACAGTTTATTGACACCTGAACCCGTAGGAACCTTTAGTAAAAAAAATGTGGCAAAAACTATTTGCAGCCTTCATCTCGAGGATGTCAAGCCAAGTAACAATGCGATACGCTGAATTTGTTTTAATGAGACGCGCTTAATCAAAAGTCTTGACATTGGCTAAAACTTGGGTCTGCTCGTGACCACGACCGTTGCAAGAAGATCGAAACATCGAGGTATTGATAATGTTTTAACGCGATTAAGTTCCTTTTTGGATTTGTATCACTAAGTGTTAACAATAGGTACATATACAGATTTACCTAATAATGTACTTTGATTATATTGTCAAAGTGTCAACGTAAATATATTATTAATTACGGATATTTTTTTACTTTCTCGTACACCACGTGTTTTTAATAACTATAAATTATGCCTACGACTCCGCCCGCGTGTATAGACATTTAGAATTATGACTTATTTTTACTACAGCTGCCGTCATCATTTCATAGCGAGATATTTTTTGATATACCGTAAACTGGGGGGGGGGGTACTTTGATTTACGGGGTAACATTGCCCACCCCAAAAACTATCTTTAATATTTAATTATTATTATTATTATTATATAATATTAAATGTTTCATCAGGACTAAGCTACTCATACAGTTATATAATTACTTCAACAATTTAAGAAGATAACAACTAAAACAGTTATCGTTTTAAGGTCGGGCAATGTTACCCCGTAAATCAAAGTACCCCCAGTTTACCGGTACTTACAAGAAAAACAATATCACAATAAGCCAAGTAAACTTTGCGTGATGACTGATGGTCAAATAAACAAACAGGCAGACAAAAACCAAAAGTCGATGATATAGACTATATATTATAGTCAGTGTCGTGTTAACACCACATCGTGAACTTTTATTTGTAATATGTTCCATGTACAGACACACTTCAGTAACAGTTATGTAATACATACTCGTAGTATCTAGTAGATATAGATAAATATACATTAAATTAGACTTTACCATATTCCTACAATACTTAACCCGATACGTTATCCCAAGTAGTAGCTTGACTAAAATGCAATTATACGAGCATTTTTTAAGCCGATAGATTCAATAGTAATGGCTGCCTTGCTCTCATTTCGTGTGATTGAACGAGACGGTTAAAGTGACTCGTGTAACTAACTACTCTTTTACGATTCTACGCATATTGCAGTGTGTCGGGTATTGGCAGTAGGTCACCTGATGTCTGGTGTCAACCACGTTCATAGACTAGTGGACCCCTTATCTCAACTAAGGCAATGACGCTACGTCTGGCGACCCTGACATCGTTCCAATTGCGTCTTCTCAACCTATCTTCATCAATCATCTTATATAATATATATCTTAACTGTTGTCTGTTCTTAAAATTTCGGCCAAGAGCTTGTTTTAAGTCATAGGCCGAGTATAACATAACGCAAGAATTTGCGAAACGAAATGCTTTGTTATGGTAGGTCGCCAAACAACTATGTGTGAGTGTAAACAGTGTGTTCACGTTAATTCATATGTATATTTATCGTAAGTTTACTCAAGGAACATGCGTAAATGAGTCCCGAACAATAACTGAAAAAAAAACTCGTTGGAAACGGTACAGCTTATGAAGTAACAGTTTTTTCTTAGGAGGCTTGAAAATACTGAGCTTATATGGTTTGGTTTTGCTTGTCATTTATTATCAATAAACAACGCGTAAATGAGTCACAAAGAGGTGTGTTGCAGGAATTTCACAAATTAGTAAACAATGGCTGAACCCCAAACGCCGCGACCTTAACTTATCGTACGAGTTTATATTTAACGTACCGAATAAATATTAATTAGTTGAATGAGCCACACGAAACGTTTTCTTGACGTGAACGTTTTAACCCAACGTACTTACATAAAACACACATAAAACCAGGTATTACTTTTAATTTGGTCGATCTACACTGTCGAAACAATTGAACTCTATCGGGAGCAGTGTTTCGTTTTAATTATTAATATTTCAAGGTGTTGTAAAAATGCAAGGACACAAACAAATAGCGAACTTAATCCCTGACTTTTAATAATTTATATATAGTAAATATATAATTATACGAATAAAAAAAAAAGTTTTTTTTCAGTTTGCAGCTGACGTAAGCTGTTATTGTATACCTTTGAATCTAGTGAGCTCGCTGGGTTCGATCTCCCCGTGATCATTTGTAGGCTTATAGCTGTACGTAATATTCGTGTGATATTTATTTTCTAAATTCTAAATATTTTCGATGTATGTAAATAATAATAGTTGGGTTTGAACTAAATAAGTAAGTACCAAAATCAATTTGTGTAGGAATGTCTAAGATGGCGTATTTGCGTGTTGGTAGAACATTACATACATTATGTAAATTACCCTCTATTTTTCATCCCCGTACCATATACAACCAAGTTCTTTTACAATACACTAGAACACAACGATTTACTATTTTCTAATATATATATATATATATATATATATATATATATATATATATATATATATATATATATGTATATATATATATAAAATTGTTCGTATAACAAAGTTTTCCTATCATATTTTGGTACTTTATGTTATATGTACTTAATAGACATTAACAAAAACCTATTTGGCTGATGGGCGTCACTTCAACTGTAAAGGAAGCATGTTAGCATTCAGTTAGCGCCGAATGAACTAGAACCCGTCAAAGGAGTGCGACTCATTATTTATTGTAATTATGCCGATCGATGTGCGTCATTAAATAGAAACAATGTTTTTACGAAACCGCCATATTCGTTGGGTATCCGACGCCGTATCGTTTCAGAATAATGTTCTTTTAAGCATGACTCATTTTGATTATATTTTATGCAAATTTCAACAATAATTTGATTCGTGTTATACCGTCATGACTTTTACTAAGGCTGACTTAGATGCACCTATTACAGATGCAGCTATAGCTACGTATTCCACTAATATTATAAATAAGAAAGTTTGCGTGTGTGTTTGTTACTCCTTTTTGGATTTGAATAAAATTTGAAATAGAGATAGCTGATAGTCTGGATTAACACATAGGCTACTTTGCATCCCGGAAAATAAAAAAAAACTCCCCAGGGAATAACTATAATCGAAGTCCCGGGCAGAAACTAGTTATATATAAAAAGGTAATTAATTATCTTTCAGTTTTCATATCGCTTATGATGAATATTTTTAATTATGATGGACCGTATAGACTGAGAAAACCACTCAGCGTGTTTCTATCAGCGAGGCATTTTTTCCATGAACACATTGAACGCGTCTGAAACCTGGATATCTACAACTTACGCACAGGTATAAGAGCAGATACATTTGAAGATTCAAAGCGTACCTGTTGCTTTGCAATTCTGCTCTGATTTAGCACCCCGAAATGAATAATTGCTTAGGTGTGTTCCATAAATATGTATGGTGTGATTGACGTCAACGGCCTCGGCGGTGCAGGCCGGAGCCACGCGGCAGCCGGCCGCCGCGACCCTGCCTCCAGGGCGTTTACCCCCTAATGTACTGCATACTAACCATCCTTCCAGAGCATTCCTAGACACGTAGATCCCCCCGCATATTGATCATGATACAACTAAACGCGTAGTAGAGCACGGACTTCACGTCATGCTTTAAACATGACATTTTACTCTCAGATTAGGCCAGTGTTAGAATTTTTAGTTAACAAATAATAATATTAATAAGTTCCTCCATGTCCACCAGTTGAAAAGAAAACAACGTATATAGTTAAAAAACTATACAAGTACAATACAACGTAAACAACCACCTCCTGAGCAACACAAGCCGCCTGACAGTCCTTCCTTAAGGAGACTGATATTCTGTGTTCTTATACGATGAGCTGACAGGCAAATTTCAACCGATGGAATTTGAGTCTGTGGTGCTCTTTACACAGTCTCCAGCAGCCTACTCGCCACTTTTCGCATTCACTGTCTGTTATTTTTATAAACGTTTTCCTGATTTTTACCCAGTACGTTGAAAGGGTAAAATAATTTCTTTAGTAACCTTTATAATGGGTAAAATAATTTCTCTTAAGCCACAATGTTAATCTATGCCGTCTAATGTGACCCGTTTAATATAATATGTACCTACAAATATCATCAAAAAATAATTATTAATGTCTTATAAACGTACGTTACGTCGATTCTGAGAAACGAATGTTTCTCAGTATCCTTAAAAGAAACCTGAAAATTGAATAGTAATTTTGAGGAAGGAAGGAAGAAATCCACAGAATCCGCATGACGTCGGTATATATCATAAATGCAATGTTTACCCGCGGATTTCCCAGATTGAAAACATGTTCCCAAGTCAAACATAAATAACCTTAGAGCCATAATGAAAGATAAGTAATAGTTACTATCAATTATAGCGTTAACATAATATAGAAATTATCTATGTGACACTTCTTTAACATAGGTAAACACACACTCATATAGGTACTCCAATTAATCTGCATGTCAATGAAGGACACTTATCTTGCAAATAGTCGGGTATCCGCTATTTTGGATAGCTCCTAAAAGTAGGGGCCTTTGCTAAAGTTTTCGACCTAAGGTTTCTACCCTAAGCTGTGCCATGTCCATAAAATAACGAAGATTTTTACTAGTTTACAGTTTTCATTGAATAAATCAAAATCTTAACTTTTGAGTAAAGCGTTGTGTTGATAAAGTGAATGGGTTTGAATACGAGTTCAATGCAGTCTCACTTCACTGAAAATCATTAAAAGCGCAGCTCCAGAATCGATTGGAATCTCTTTGATTTTGAAGCTTCTATAACATATCTAAAAATGGTGGATACCCGACCTTTTGCTGTATAATTTTATTAGGCTAATATATTGTTGTCAAACATTAAAAACTACGTTAATTTGTTCGTACTTTGACCGCTTTACAAAGCTGTACTACGAACGAGTTATGTATATGAATCAAAGTCAAAAAATCGGTTACTCATAACATAATAAATGGTAACTGCGGTCGCCATTCCCTAAAACACCTGAAAAACTCTAGGCTCATTGATAAACTTAATGCAATTTCCAGCTGCCGTCGGTCGGCATCATCTGATGATATAATATTTTTTCATTTCTTAATAGTAGGTTTAGGTACCCATCAGAAACAAATATGTTTAGGTGATTAGACGTGCGACGTTACCACCGTACTATAGAGAACGAGCTATGCTACGCATATACGCTTGAAAACATAATTCATGAACCTCATGAAAAACGTTGTTTACTGTCAACGTGTAATTGCTTACGGCACAAACTATTAGCATTCTATTGACACGGAGAAACTTGCTTTGTTTTGAGCTAGCAAAGAATACCTTGCGAAGGATAAATCAAAGGCATATTATTATAACGCAAATAAAGATGACCTAAGTAATATAAAAATAAATACATAAGACTAACTCATGCTAAAATAACTAACACTAAATTCCAGTCATTTGAATTGATACTGCAATACTTTATACCTAGCGCTTATCTGATGAAAACGCAGTTTACTTGCGTCAATGAGTACCTATTAATTAATATTTCTATGCCGAGACTAGACCTGTTTATATCTGGGAAGAAGGAAAAAAAAAGATTATTGAAAGCACTACGTCGCCGTCTGTTAGTCTGTATGTACGCTTAGATAAGTTTTATAGGTCAGAAAATTCACAAAAACTGAAGCAAAGCGAAAGCGGATCCAAAGTTAGTGATAAATGTCAAACCTAAAAATGGGCATTTTAGGGTAAGCATAAGTACTCCACAATTGTTCTGAATTTGGTTAAGCCACACTTTTAAAAAGAAAAGCATCTCCGACGCCATTCATTTAGGTGCCTTGGATCAAAGTTATGGAATTTCAACGCCCTGAGCGCATTACCTATACATTATGACAGCGCTTCAGTGCACCCACCAACGTGACCGGTGTACCAGACGAGCTCCCGTCGTAGGCTCCTTTGCATCTACGCAATCAGACCACATCGTACGCCATGTTTATGGACGAGCTTGCCAAGAAGGAAGAATCCACAGACGTCATTTGTTTTTCCAAGAGCTTTGTTTTACTTAGGGCGTTGGGGAGCAAAATTTCCATATGATGTGTTCATGTGGTGACATTATTACTCATTTTCTTCAATCTCAAGATGATTTGTACCTCGTAAGACGCAGCGCAATGCCTGGTTTAGTAATGGACTTAGAGCTAGCTACGGAAATAGGTTTGCAATTGATAGAGCAACGAAATCCCTCTAGTAAGTGTGCCATACTATCATTATTAATTAATCCGGGCGCCTAGCAGCTGCTCAGTGGTGGGTGCAAACCTATTTCCGTAGCTAGGTCTCCGTCTATAGTATTGTACCTAATTGCAACCTTGTCGAATTCATTATAGAGTGCCTTTTATATTTCGTACTACGTACGTATATCCTCAAGCGAAAACTTGGTTTGCAATAACTATGTTAATAAGTTTAGGAGTTATTAAGGTTTTAATTATTCTGATCAAGAACCTTGCGATACACGTCGGTCTCCCTTGGTTAAAATGGCTTTTATTTACCTGTGATTCCAAAAACATATTGACTGAATAAAGTAGAACTGATTACTATGGTGGTTAACTTATTACAAAGGTGCCTTCAGGAATGTCTAGATACTTAGTAGAAAAATGTTGTAAATAGCTCTTCTGGATTAATCGTTCAATAGCTAGCCGCTACTCAATTATCATCGCTGATACAAGTAAAACATATGATCCGCAGGCTTGTACACATTATTTGATGCCTAAGTCAAGTGAGATAGGTGTTTGATGTTTAAGTTAGATGTCAACACATTATCCGCGGATGTCTCCACCCGCGCTGACGCGTCAATTTCCAAAGGCCCTACGCAAGAGTTGATTATGAAACGCTCATCACCTGACGTCAACGGAGCGCCACCCTGCACTTTCTCCGCTGTCTGCCGACGGACGTGAGGTTTGCGTCAGCACTAAATGCGTGTGCTGCGATCTCGGTTTCGATATGGTTTTCTCTTTATCGGTTCTGACAAATATTTAAACAGTTGTACCACGTCTCTCAGAATTATCTTCATTATTTATTACATTCAATATATATATGAATAAACTCACGTGCCGTTAAACCTCCAAATGATAATGTACTTATAACAAAAAAAATGGAGAGAATAGTTATGAATGAACCACAGGCGCGATTTTTCAATTAAGTATAAGAAGAATTTAGTGTAAGTCTAAGTACGTTATAAACGTGATTATTTAAACGAATTGAATTATGTTGACAAACTAGTGTGTGAGCTAATAACACGGTAGCTTAAATTCTGAAACTTTTTTTTTTTGTTGAGTGACCAAAATATTCAACAGGAAGTAGGTACGTATTTATGCTGTCAAATAATTTATTGTTAATAAGATACAAACTTTACAAACGATTTTTTAGTACTCGTAGTTTGTAGTAAATAAATCACGCGTGACCAGTTAAATAGTAAAATAATACAGAGACTTCTAATATAATACACGGAACCTACTAATTGATATATAACAAAGAACAGCCAGAAGATTAACATCCGAGTATATCGGTTATTTTCGTCGAAGGATAAAAGTATCGGCTTTAGACTGATTCTTTACACAATGCGTCTTTATATCGAGGAATGAAAGGCGAGCGTTTGTTTGCCGATCTCGAGCACGACGCGGTATACCTATCACGAGTCACGACACTCCAAAAACGATATAAATGGTCCACCCTATCTGTAATGAACTCGTTCTTGACGTCATAGAAAATCAACCTTTCAAAAAAACACTACGCCATACAAAATCGCTTGCACCATTCATGGAATGTTGTTTACAACAAGAAATAAAATACGCAATGCTAAATCAAATTTACGTAACAGTGAAATTATGAGTCATATCATAATCTAAGGTATAAGCGTTCATGCAGCCTGCTGGTGTATCCGTTACGGTACTTACGGCGATGTTCCTGTATGAATTGCTTAACAATGACCGGGTCAAAATACTTCACTATTTAGTACGGTGCGGGTGACATTGAAGCATCAAGTGGACACAAAAAACAAAACAAAACAAGGTCTAACGTGCCGTAACCGTGTATATCAATTAAAATTTCCTAAATTTACCTGTCGAAAATATAAGGTCAATGTACGTTTAGTGTTAACAAACAAGTCAACCTTAGGTTAGGACAAGGTAAATAAATAATCACTCATACGTGTGTAGGTATGAATATCACCATATTATATCAATGAAAGATGCTAACATACTTGTTACATGATACATTACTGGCTTACATTTGTTTCAAATTCGGCAGGGGGCTTTTAACTCAAACATTTTGGAAGTACGATAAACGATAAATTAATTCTTAAAAGACGAATGTTACGAGCAAAATATATATTTCAAGCTACTTAAATAACTTTTATCTACGCGCAGTCGCGCATGTCATAAGCCCTCTATTATATGTTCAGAACCCGTAGGAAATGACCAGCATTATTACAACCAATTTTACTATGAGAACTTTCTTGTCTGTGGTAGTAGGTAAAATCTGTAATGTGTAATGTTAGAACAGTATCAATTTTTGTAACGTTACCTATGAGTTTAAAATTGGAACAGCTTTCAAAACTCAAGAGGGTCTCTTTTCTAGTATCCATAGATATAAAAATTTGATCTCGAGTGACATGAGAATAGGGACTTCATTCGTTTGTCTATGATTTAAAAAAAAACCTTCATATTCGTGACACTGACACAGCACAAGTTTGTTTTGCCGCCATTTTTGTTGTCAAGTCGTCGGCTTCTGAGCCCATCTCAGAGTAATTATGATATGTGTGTAGATAAAGTAGTGTATGCGACTGTAAATAATGAGCCTTAAAAAACTCCTGTGATCCTATTATGATTTTTTTTAAATGAAAATTATAAAATCACCCTCGTGTTTTAAGGCCTCTCATTATGTATCAGTTGCATAAACTACTACTGTAACACTCGCTCGTTAGTGCACATGTCATGCTCAGTTTATTTATTTTTTCTAATTTGCACGAGAATAAAGTATGGCGAACGTAGATGACTAGAGGTCCGTTTAATTGCAACGTGAATCACGCGCGCGCACGTCATATCCGGGCCCATAATATCGAACACATCATGCAAATAATAGACCTCGTCATGCTGTCTAGATTTAGATAACCCGACTAGCTAGGTATATGGGACTTTGTTATGTTGATCTTTATTTAAATTATTCTACGGGTGGAAAAGCATGCAAACCAATCCATAAGTACAGTTATTTATGTAGGTATTTTATAATTACGCCCCTTTGTATATGTATAGTGGCATCTTTGAAATGCAATCAGCGACAATATATCGTGAGTCAAACAGGTACGTTTTACCTCACAATAAGGCTCCCCTTTATCATAAGCCAATTAAAGGGTATAGAGTAGGTAGGTACCATAACAAGAGATCATAAAGATTGGTAGATAAATTCGTATGTAATTTAATCATTAAAAAACCTACATAAAAACAAACGCATTATGGTAATGTTAACAGTTTTTGTACAGAACTATTGTTAAGTAGTATGTTTCCATATTCCGGTTATCACTAAACACGTGCTCGTTAGTTATAAGTTTAAACGTTTTATATTTTTTATCCTTTTAGTTCTACCGCTATTGGATGGACGTCCACGTGTTATGCGTAGTTACCAAACATTAAACTCGATTATTTTTCCACCTAAGTAGCGTGTATGCGATTCTTGGACTGTGTGGTCATCCAACTTCGCTTTGAAGTTCAAACTTTGAGACAGCTCTCTACACCTGGCAAATCCTGATATGAATCACCATATAGAGTAAACATAAAGACGTTATGATTATGAGTAACTTACTAAGAATTTTAGCCGGATTCCCGATACCCTCGGTTTCTCTTTTTTCATCGTCTGACCATTTTTTTGCTTTTACGCTGACCTGATAAAATTTCGACAGCTTACTTGTGGTTGTAGACAACAAAGGCCTTCTTTTATCTTGGTATGTGACTTTTTAAAAGGTCATGATGATACTGCTCATTAGAAGGGTTATTTTCGCATATCATCTAAACCTCGTTACATTAGTCGAAAATAAATACTCTATCTGAAATGTTCATTATTTACGCCTGGCCTGACAATCTCGCTTACAATAATTGAAAAAACATATTTTTACTATGGGAAAATAATTATTTTTAAAATCAACATGGGTGGGCATTTAAGGCAAGTACTCATTGCGTATGCAACAGACATAACACAAGCTCGTAACAGTATGAATTTTATGATAGCCACCGAGTAGGGAAACCTTCGCGTCTGCTTATAGATCTGCCCTGTTCTTAGACTGTTACAAGATACAAAATTTTAAACGGAACTCACAAATAAATATTTTGTTGTACATATTCGAACAAACACCCAGTAGCCATCGTATAATAATTTAAAAAAAAACACAATATATTCTGACTGTATATTCGATCCAAAACAAGTTGCATGAAAAACAGCAGGTTCATCATTCTTTAAAGTTACGCGCTTTTGACCTTGCGGCGAGCTGTAATTCTTGAAAAGATGGCATCATGCTCGTTTGACCGCCCGTTTGAGTCTCTAGGCAAAACCACCGGGGTCACTGTTCATGAAATGGTAGCGGAACCATATCTTTAACTAACTAACATATCTTGGTAGTGGTTATAACTAATAAAAAGGCAAAGGCACTACCTAGCATTGCATTGAATTGTCTTACAACGAAAAGGTAAACCATAGCTTATACTATTACTTATTCTGTGACTATAGCTAAACTAATAGATATATATTTTCAGAACCATAGTTTTCGGGGTAAGTAGGTAGTAATTAAATCTCATCGACACTTACCTAACCGAAAATGCCAACATTGAAGAGTAACATAACAAAAATGAAAATCTTTGTAAGCAACTTAAAAAATATTGTTCTATACGACACCCTATTTAAGCGGATAAAATATTGTGTCCCCCTTTAACGTAGCGGGAGGAGTATCACTTTTTTTTTCTAAATATTAATTCATAAGATCGATTCACTAATCAAACCAAATCCTACAAAAACCTAAGTGAGCGCCTTCCACTTTAGAAATGAGGAAGCAGCAAAGGAATATACCTACGCAATTACTCTACTCACAAATGTAAGAGCTATATTTTGTCACTGCTGCCGAGTAGCGAAGGGCAATCGCCTCCAGAATTTTGACATGTTTGAGTGGCCAATGCAAGTGTTGATGAAGATGAAGATCTATGCATCTGAGGCACGCTTTGATCCACGGTCTACTGTCCAACCCGCAAGCTGTGCGTTCTTGTATTCAGAACGTGCTTTGTGAAGCTCTGAACGTTCGAACAGAAGCCTCAAGTGATTGTGTTCTTAAGAGATTTTACGAATGCATTTGAGCAATTGAGAATTAATTTAGGCTTTTCCGGTTAGAAGGTGTGGTCGAATATCTGATTAGCGTTGAAGTTAGAATGAAATTATGCAGTTTTTTCTCTTAAGGAGATAGCTATAAGGAAATCGTGACAAAATTTGACGGTTTCCTGTGCGATCTGAGTAACTTGTTTTTTAAATGTTTTGTCATGCCCGTGACGTATTCATTAGATACTTGCCTCAAGGAATATGTCGTCTGAGAGCATCAGTAAACTGATCTTGGGGATAGGTCAACCAAAACTCTATCCAGTTTCTTCGTGTTCTTCTAACAGTTCGTAAAATTGTTTCGGAATTGAACCCCCATTTTATAATATTGCAATAGAAGTAATACTAGCTTGTAAAAAAGGTTTCAGTAGATACAATTACCTACCGACATCACCTACTTATGAAAACGATTTATATATTTGATAGCTCTGCGCTTCTTGCCGGTTTCCTCATGGTCTGGGTGACCAAAACGATAGTTCAATGATAGGAGACGTGTATTACAATAATTTGGTATGTATTTTATGCTACAGGCACTTGGGGCAGAGACATATGAAGCCGTAGTTGAGGAGGCGATTCGTTGACCCGCCACGCGCCCACAATGACCGGTCCATGGCCGAGGCCGCGCTGAATATGCAGCATCACCTTTAATATTAATGATTGTCTTTTTAGAATACTCCCCAAAGGAATATCATGGTATAAAATCAATATGTATTAGAGGGTCATATGACTACACTCGCGTAGTTTGACACGAGCAATCCATTATACACGCGAACAGATCTGACGACTTGGAAAAGCCAACACTCAAATTATGATAATATAGGTTTGTAAAGTATTGTTTCTGATCGTTTCCTATATTTAAATCACTCTGTAATAAGAAAAGCGATCAAAAATAATATTATAGGCTCTGTAGACTACATGATTTTAGTATCTAATCTTTATGAACATATTCAAACAAGTAAGTAAGACGAGTAATAAAGACTTATGTTATCAGTATCATGCCATTAGTGATATCCCTAGATATCACGACGTAACAAGTAGGAAGATTATTTATAACATTTTTTCGAATTTATTCCCCTTTTCGAATATTCCCTATCGACATTTAAGTACCTATATACTACTTAGAACCGTCTTTTTTCAACACAACTATGAAACAAAACAACGAAATCAAAATTTATTCTCTCAGGTCACCAGTACCCGGTCGACAGTTTGTTTGCCCAATCATATTTTATCAATAATAATTTGTTGGTAGGCTGAATGTGCACCTACTATTTTTTATTTTTTGCAAAGGTCCTATACATCTAGGATATAAATAAAGCATAAAGTCATTACGCCTCCCGCTCCAACCGCACAAATTGAGAGTGACGTAAATAAAGCCCGGGCACTGCACGCCGCCGAGTTAGCGCTGATTGACCGCGCTCGAGACTCCTGCGCAACGCTCACAAACCGACATTTGAAGGACCATAACCACAGATTTCAATACATGTCCTTTTTCTAAAACCTTTACTAACAAAATGTTATTCTGTCATTAGTTTTCCACCGAGCGAGTCAGCCTGCTATTATAGAACGGTTGGCACTCTTCGAGGTTACTCCCGTTGCCTCGTAGGGACTCCGAAATTGCGTTAGCTTTAGGCAACTATACTATCTATCTACCAATATTATGTGTTTTAGGTTCCTGAAAGTTATTGAAAAAGATAACTGGCTCACGAAGTATAATGTTCACACCATGAAAGCAGACGCTAACCGGTTTTTTTAAACAGAAAAGTATACACCGTATTCAGTATCCATCATCCTATGCTTATTATTTAAAAACGAAATTGGTACTAAAGTAAGTGTGTAATAATAGATATCTCAATATAAAACGCTTATGCTTTCCTATTAAGAAAGACTTCAATAGGATTTATCAGTTTAACGACGTCGTAAAGTGTCAGTGCGCGGTTGCCCGATCGGCGCACGCGCGCGGATCGTGCCGAGACGCGCATCTATAAAAACGACATGCTCACCAATTACGATTTAACCTCAATTGTCCAGTGATTTATTTTCACACGATGTTATTCCGTGGGTAAATATTACAGGGGTTACAGCTTGGCTAATAATAATATCGACGATATTTGAATAACAGGTAAAAAAAGACCTTTTTGAATATATTGCACTAAATCTAAACGTTAACGTAGTTTTTGCCAAGCTACTAAATACATCACAGAGGCTACCGTTGGCAGCCCTACGGCCTACCTGATCAAGGACTATTACGTGACAATCACTGTGGGAAAAAGGGCAAAAAGAGATTTATCAAAAAAAAAATCTGCACATGCTGGACCTGGCAGGCTGCGTGTGTAAAATTATAAAAACTTTCAATTTAAATTACCCTCGATAAGTATGGCCAGGAAACCATGGTCTGCGGTGCCCTGACGATTGATCTTAGAACCCCATGTGATAGTCGTTGTATGTCATCACTCATCAGGTACCTACCAGCAATGCCAACATGTGTTCTACTTATACCTAATTGTCGAGTCGACTAAAATTTAAAACATAACTTTATTTATGAAACACATAAAAAAACACTAAACTTTTATTAATTCCCTGATTTTAGAACGTAAGCCTTAAGCTTTTCTCGTGTAATAATATTACTTATGTCTTCAATGTATACAAAAATAACATCGGTTTGTTTTAAAACTATCATGCTATGGACCGGCAGATCAGGGGACTATATTATTCGGTAGGCCAAGACTACACGAAATAATAATACGTAGGTTGCAGCTGATATCGCATTGCTGGCAGATATTCGATGAGATATCGCGCGGAGCGCGACAGACGTCTTTCTAGCCATAACTTACCAAGCTTAATCAAATAAACTACTTCAGTGCAAAGTCGGTACATGGTTCGTGTCACGCTTCACGTCTTCAGTGGGTTTTTTTCTTGATTATACGCAACCTGCAGGATTCCTCGTAGGCAGATCCACTTTTTAATAAGTCCTTTCCGTCTGCCTCCCCACTGTTACGAGTACTGTAATCTGATGGTACCCGATCTGGGTTTATAATGGCATATACGAGATACAGGGACTAGGCAGCTTTTTAAAATCTGCAGTTCACTTTGATAATACATATCCCTATAATTACATTAAAGGGCAAAGTATCTATATTAAGTTACGTGACTTGAATACCATAAGTATCTAAATACCGTAACATAATAAGAGGAAATCCCTTGAGATTTTGCTGATATAATTTAAAGAGACTAAAAAGCTCAGATAAACTCTAACGAGCTAGCAATGCTAATTCTTAGTTTGAGCACGTCCGAGGATAGTGAACAGCGTTATGGCCAGAAATTTCTGTTTCTACCAAAAAGGCCACGAGTATAAGTGGACCTAATAACGTTTCGATTACTTATTACGCCGCAAATAATATTTTTATACGTAGGCCTTTTGATTACCACTCCACTATTCAATTTTACGCGTGGATTAAGAATATTAAAGGGCTTTCTGAACCTCATAAGCACCATGAATACGGAAATGTCATGAAGGTACATATCATGCAAAACGAAACCAAGAGCTAAATTATTCACGACTTCTCGACGCGAGCATTCTCATGTTTGCCGGCGGGTTGATGCGCCGCCGCATGTCGATCCTTCGAGAATACGAGTATGCATTGGCATATATTAATACGTGATTTGACATATCAAAAAAGCTTTTGTGAATCTCCAGGAATAAGAATGCTTGGCAAAAAAAAGTATGGCGTTTGTCCAAGACTGCACATAATTTGAAGCAATTGTCAAATAAACACAGGTTGTCGAAATTTTAAGAATATACTATCGAATATCGCATAAACTTGGGAAACACGTGAGTTCATAAGATTCTCAATATTTCGAAATGTAAATGAACTTTCATTATAGAGACGCTGGTACCGAAAATAGACGGTCCTTTCATATTTCTCTAAGATTCACAAAACTCATTTTGACTGCAACGACTGCCTTGTCAAGGTTAACTTCAACTGAATGAGTTTACTAATACACGGACGGATGGGTTTACTGATTTATCTATAAACGTCGTATTAATAATCTCATCTTGAGTAAGATACTCATATTAAGATACGGCAAATAAACGTCAAGTTATAGGTAACTGCCATTTCAGGGAAGATCAATTTAATAATACGGCTTTATGGCCCGTATTAATAAGCTGATCTCAACTCTAATGCTCGGGCCGTATGATTAACAAGATGTGTCGCGCTTCGTTCACCGGAAGCACTTTTAACAGACTTCCGGAAAGAAGATGATTTTTTATAATTACTTTCGTGGAACCAGTATACCTTCCGAGATAATCTCAGTGTAGTAAAATTACGGTCTGATAATGGGATCCATGAGAAATAGACAGAATGCCTGAAATATGATAACTAGTATTAATTTGTGACTGGACCCAGTTTGCAAGTAATTTTTGTATAATGCAGCAATAAAACATATTTTTTTTTATTTGATGACCGACGTTTAAAATATTTTATTATGTTCTAGTTAAACTAAGGTCTAGGCTTATACTATGGGTACTAGACACCGATAAATATACTTACCTATATAGAGAAATACATAGACAACACCCAACGACTCGGAACAAAAAATACTCGCGTTCATCACGCAAATATTTGCCCAATTTGCTCATACTGGGAATCAAACCCGGGACAGCTAGCTTCGTAGGTACGATCACTACGAACGAACTGGGCTAACGTGTCGTCTTATGTCTGTATTGTTTCGAAGCAATAGTTAATATATACTGGTAGTTACGTGAGAATGCACGTAAATATGCAAGCCGGACCTTGCTTTCTTTGTGTTGTAGTCGGCTGATAACCTGAGACGACGCTCTGAATACTGGACCCGAGTTCAGTCCCTGGAGCGGTCAATGTAAACACCATGACTCGTAAATGACGCTTTGGAATTATATTAATAATGCTACCAAGAACTACGGCCCCGTCACCCGTCAAGAGTAAACAAGCGTCGGCGCTGTAGGAATACTACGCAGCGGGCTGATAAACAAAAGGAAACAGGAAACGGCCGACCGCCTACCCGAAAGATAAAATAATGATGAGACCCGTCCTAATACTGCGCGGTTTTACGATAGTGTACATATACGTATGTACCTACATACTTATACATCTGCAACATGAGCGATTATCTGCTGTCAAAATTAAATAATCTCCATTGTTCTATGTTTGGCATACTACATAGTATTTAAAAACAATTCTCTTAATTAGTTAATGACAGAGCATCCGGGCATGGTGAATGTACACATGCTGTGCCAAGCTCCCCATTTTTGTGCATAAGGGACCCGACTTCGAGTGCTTGGCACTCGACATGCTAGCAATCAACTAAATTGCTCAATCTATCAAATTGCCCCGCAGCGGGGCAGCAGGACCCGCTCCTGCTGCCCCGCTACGGACAGCCTCGATTAGCATTAACATAAATCTACCAGGCTTTGGGCATGCGCATTGAAATGCAGATACTTTTCCTCCACATTTTTGCTATTAAGTCTGCACGTCCGTCATAGTTGATGAAGGCAAATAAATTCGGCTCGTCAGCCGTCAGTGATGCAGGGCTGAATAATGCATCGTCTGCGAGCGTTTACCCCCGCGTCTGCGCCGGCAGATCCGTGACCGAAGCGTTGCCCTTTGTCCTGCGCGCTCCGCCTGTCAACCACCTCTCGTAGAAATATGGAAATCGAATCTTTTAGTCTGTCGGCGTTTGTTTCTCGCCGATGGGGTACACCCAGTGGTATTTTTACGATGCAGTCAACAAAACAGAAAAAAATCGTTAGTTGGTATCATCTTCATATCAGCCGAAGGACGTCCACTGCCCGAGATAGGCCTTATCCAAATTTAAATAATTATCTATAGCATACAAAACTCTTTTATGCCTGACTGACTGACAGTCAATGGCATGCTGCATGTTTTTATAGTTTACATTGTTTCAGTTAGATAACAATTCATTTATGCTATAGTAACATTTTTGTACTAGAAAATTGTATAGTTTTCTTTTTAAATCTGACATATTTTCTTTACTTACAATATCTGCCGGTATTTCGACATTTTTAGAACAGTTTGACTTATTGAGTCCTAAACAATATGCGTATAGAAAAAACAGATCTTGCGTAACGGTTATACGTGAAACGGTTCACAAAATAATGGATGCAAAGGAAAACTTGTCCCATGTAGCCATTCTACTGTGCGACATGACCCGCGCCTTTGACCTATGTGACCACGGGGTTCTAGCTAAAAAACTCCGACACATAGGAATCCGAGGTCCGGCACACAAATTAATGTTAGATTTTTTACAGGACAGGCGACAGACAGTCGTACTTAATAATGGAACAGTAAAATCGAATGAGGGCAGCGTAGACATAGGCGTTCCCCAGGGATCCTCGCTCGCTAATCTGTGTTTCTTAATTCAAGTAAATGACCTACCTAAAGTAGTGGATGGCGACATGTACTTATTTGCTGATGATGCGTGTGATGTTATTACGGCTAAAAATATTTGTGACCTAGAGAAATGCATAATATCTGATATTTAAAAACTTCAAAAATGGTTTATAACGAATGGCTTAGTTCTAAATATATCCAAGACACAAGTAATACACATCAACCTGGGCGGTCGACCTCCTAGACCTCTGTGTGTTAGTATCGATGGAGTCACACTCCCACAAGTTCACGACACGAAATTTCTGGGGGTCACTCTTGACTCTGCTCTAAAGTGGGACGCACACATTGACACTCTGTGTAACAAACTCTCCGGGGCTTGCTTTGCTCTGAGTAGGCTTGCAAAGGTTATACCACAACAACAACTAAGATCAAGCTACTTCTCGTTGTTTCACTCCGTGATGAGCTACGGACTCGAGTTGTGGGCCACTGCAGCGGAATGGCGACGTGTTTTTGTCCTACAAAAGCGCGCCGTTCGCATCATTTCTTCCGCCTCACCTGGGACCCCTGCACGAGAACTCTTTAGGACTCAACGAATCCTAACACTACTCTCTCAGTACGTGTACGATGTAGCTAAATTCGTTAGGTGTAACATAGATAGTTTTCCTACTAGAACACTGACCCGCACGCGACTAGGATCCACATATCGCTTACTAATCGCACGCTCCAGACTGACCAAGTCGACCAAAACTATGCACATTTTAGGACCGAAGGTCTACAACAGGCTACCTTCACACATTCAAAACTTAGAAAGCAATGCAGCATTTTGTAATAAGTTAAGGAAATGGCTAATTGACAATTCCTTCTACGATTTTAATGAATTCATCTTAGACTAATTAATTATAAAATGACCTTTTAATTTCTAATTGTGTTATCTATGACTTATTTTGAATACTATCTTAAGTACCTACTACAAGTATAATGCAACTAACTATGACATAACCAAAGTTTTGTAATTATTTTGACATGTAATATTTTATAATATTATAAATAAATGAGTATGAGTATGAATATGAGTATTTTATTATATATTTTTGGGGCAATTCCAAGTATACTTTTTCGAAAAAGGGCAGTCTTAGAAGACATCGCTCTCATTTTATTCTTGAGACGCGTACTCTTAAAATTATTAAATAAGGTTAGATTATTTTTCACAAAAATTACTACTTCGTATATATATAAGCTAGGAAGAGTTAGTATGCGTAATTCTTGGAAATATGGTTTACAGGAATCCATGTAATGAATGCCACATAAGGCTCTTAAACATTTTTTCTGCGCTCTAAATACCATTTCTCTGTACGTTGAATTTGCCCAAAATATGATACCATATCTAAGTGTTGATGTTACATAGGCGTGACAAGCAGTTAAAAGCACAGACTCATTTACAACCTTTCTTAAATTATATAAGGCATATGAAAATTGATTCAGTTTTTTACATATAGTGTCCATTTGATTTATCCATGTCAACTTATTATCTAAGCTTAATCCTAAAAAGTTTGTAGATTCCGTTTCATCGATATTTTGTCCTTTATAAGTTATTTTTAAATTGTGTATATCATTTATTCTTCGTTTAAAAGCCATACATTTAGTCTTCCCTAAATTGATTTTTAGATTATTGCTCATAAGCCATTCAATTATAATTCCTAATGTTGTGTTTATGTCACTTTCATAAGTTTCTGGGTCTTTACCAGTAAAAATTACAGTACTGTCGTCGGCGAAAAGAACCATGGGGAACTCAATTGCCTTCGGTAAATCGTTTATATAAATGAGGAATAATAGGGGACCTAAAACACTTCCCTGCGGCACGCCATATTTAATTTGTTTAAATCTAGATGAGTAAGTAACTTCAGTTTTAGTCTTTACGCATATTCTATTTATTTGTGTTATTTGTTTGCGATTATTTAGATATGATTTAATTAAGCTATGGACATTGCCTCGTACTCCATAATGTATATAATTTGCTCAAAATTATATCGTGATCCACAAAATCAAATGCTTTTGCCATGTCCATATATAGAGCCGAAATTGGAACCCGTCTATCAACATTTATTAAAATAGTTCGCATTAAGTCAAAAATAGCTAAATTTATTGATTTATCTTTGCGAAATCCTTTTTGTTCTTTAGCAAAGAGGTTGTTAATCTCAAAGTAGTCATAAATGCATTTGTGAATGACTTTTTCAATCACCTTTGAGAAAACAGGGAGTAGTGCTATTGGCCTGTAGTTAGCCATGTCTTCCGTATCACCTTTTTACTTTAAATTATACTGTTTCTTAGAAATAACAAAGCCGGACATTGTGTTCAATACCTAGTGAGTGAAGAAATTCTTTTGTACATTTAAAAGCTCGAATGCGTCGTAGCTTTCGAAAAGAAGGGAATAAAGACATTTATTTAAAAGAGAAAGTAAAGTATGCGTTCATTCAAAAACCCGGCGATTGAGGAAAATATTTACTAAATGGGTGTTTCTTTAAAAGTTTGTACGTTGTTTAAGGAGAAAAATTAAGAAACGTTAACTTTTCCACTGAGTTACGAAAATTAGTTAAACTTTTATAAAGACAAATGGTGGTATCTCAGACAAAACTCCTGTAGCAAGTGCAAGCATATTACTAACGGGTGAGGATTGAATCTACTACATTTATTGAATTTGAGATACTGCTTATTGGCGTTGAAAGGAAGTATTTAATTTTAGTCCTCAACTAGGTACAAACTTTAAAAGATATGCCCAAATATCGTTTAGGTTATTAAGAAACAATTAAAAACCCCGGTCTTCGAGCAGCATTCTCTCATCAACGGTGTGACACAGTTCGTCTGTCACGTACGCTCTTCAAGAGTAGGTAAGTTATGTATTTATAACTAATGACTATCAGTTTTTAATGGGAACGGTAATTAATAAAAAATCAGTGCCCTAATATCCTTTGGCAATTTTGATCGTCGACTAATGCGGCAATTAACACGTTACTGTGACACATGCGACGTGGACCGCGCTATGTAGTAAGAACAGCCTGTTGCTAAGAAAAAGCTTCTAGAAGGATTAACCTGAACGGGTTGAGATCATAATTTTATGGGAATTAGATAGATACAAGCCCCCTTACTAATAAACGTTGAGTAACGGTAGTTAAACCATGCTTTGTCCTTATCTGTCATTGTGACATTTGAATTTGACTACCGTTACTCAACGTTTATTAGTAAGGGGGAAGGTGTATATTGTATGTATAGGCACAAGTAGATACATCTACTTACAGCTTCGTGGATTTTGGCGTTATACGGAAGCGGTCCCTAAGTGGTGGGCAAACAGTGGTTATGTGTAAGAAAAATCAAATTGCATATGATTTTTATTGAATCCGCCATTTTCATTGTGCATGTTCATTCTGACGCAAGGAACATCATTTAGCAATAGAATGCTAAAAACCTTTAAGACAACAGAAGTGATTTTCGTAAGTCTTATCATGTTAACCATCCGAGTCAGATGTGTTACATTTTTTTTATATCTGAATCATTTGATTAGCTCGACATCGACACCTGCGAGAAAACCATAACTGGCCATAAAGTATACATTTCTCGTAGAATCGATGGCCGTTGGGGCGGAAAGATTCTGGAATGGCGACCACGTATCACGGGGCACGAAAGGTGCAAATGTTTGCATGGCTCCCAAAAGGTGGACCAACGATCTGATAATAGTCGCGGGAAATGGCTGTGTAAGTAGGAGGTCCGATCTTAATGGAGATCTTGGGGTAAAGCCTATGTGCATTTTGAAGATGGCGCCGCTCGCGTTCACGCAAATTTTATTAATATATTCCTCAAATGAAAACTGTCTCACCATCCACGCTACGTGAAACTATTATTAATAAGGAAAACCATTCAAAATTCTCAAAAGGAAGCCTCAACCAGCTTTTCCATCAGCACAGTTACAAGCTAGGTACTAGATTACTCGACCCGACCTACATGGATTTCAGAAGACTTATCAAGATCTATTGAAAAGGATCGCGTAGCTCTCAAAGATAAACCATACAAATTTAGCTCAGGGAGGTAACGTTTCTTACTCCCTTAATCAATCCGATTTCACACGACTTTTTAAAATGTTGTAGTTAATATGAAAAACTAGGTTTGCACGTTTCCGTTCTGTTTTTTTTTATTTGTACCTTTCCAATAATATTTTCTTAGAAAGAGAAATGTCTCTAGTTTTTTATCTACAACATATTCAAAAACCGTAAAAATCGGACCAGGTTTAAGGGGACAGAAACGTTATCATATTTTGTATGGAAAAGTTCAGGTTCACAATCCTCTTAAACGTACAGTTCAGAAGTCTCTTTAGAAGGTTCAAATTCAAATAATGTACTCGTACTTTGGAAGATCCGTTAATATTATATACCTATTGTTGCATGAAGTCTTCGACGATTAGAGGGGCACGCGCTCGTCACCGAGAGCTGAGTCTACGTGACCTGGCGCAGCCGCCCCGCGGAGGCAGCCTCAATCACCGGCCAATTATTTATTTGTAACACATTTGATGACCAACCTCATTTCCATTCTTTCATCCTACCTTAGCTTTAATACTTAATACAAAATTTCTGTTTTGCCTTTTTATAACACTTTTAAGGTCGCATAAATTGGCAAGAAAGTTACAGTGAATTCAAACATCATTTGATTTTGATTCTCTCCGTTTGTTACGCTTTTAAGTGTAAATCGCCGAACCGATTTCAGTGAAATTTGGTATGTTGCGGGCAACAGTTAGTAACATATAAAATTGCTTACAAAAAATATAAACAGTGAACATTATTACAGTACTAATTTAAAAGTTAAGTTAAGACCGCTATAACAAAAATGTGGTATACAAAGTTCTTAATTGACACATTATTTTAATTTAATATCCACATTCTTAAGAGTCTTAACGGAAAATAATCTAGTATAACGTGCAGGACTTTCGTCCGGGTCGCTATCACCATCTTAAACGCAATTCTTTCTGCCAAGCATCAGTGTTAACTTATTTTTTAAACCCTAGTTCGTAGGTACCTATTTCACTTTTCCCGGGAATTTCCAAGTAAATACCTATAGAGTGTTTACTTTATCCAACTCGCCTTGTAGCTTTATAACAGCACAGCACACACAGAATCACCGTCGCTTTTTAAGCGCATCTTAACTTGCTAATTTATGCTAATCTGCTTAACATTAAAAGGCATGCAAAATATTTAGCGAATTTACTATGGGTCTCATAAACAAAACTATGTTTTTCTGTTGTAGATAGAGAGGTAGGTTTTTAATGCATCGCGGGGCAATTAATCAAGACTGACGTCACGAAGACGGCATTTTTTTTAAGTTATGCAACTGCGTGCTATATTTAAATAACTTAAGGGTAAAAGTCACTTAAAAGTATTTCTAGGTAATTCAAATAATATTACTTTTTACGATTAATATGATAAATACGGACTTTACATTAAAATTTAAAAGTTAAAGTTAAAACTAAACTTATTTAAAATAAAATAAAATAAAACTAAGCTACTCAAATATTAAAAATTAAACATAAACACCACTATAAAAAGAACACCCCCTCTAGCAGGTCCGCTCGCGGCATGGTCCCTAAGACACTGGCTGCATTACCTCTCTGGATGGCTAGCCCAATCCTTTGGGAAAGGTAAGCGCCAGCTCTAGGGTCTCCGGAGGTGTCGATGAGCCGGGATGACAGGGCCTTAATAAAACTTTTCATGTCAGCTGACCAAGGTCCCATTGTTTCCACCGCAAGCGCCACAAATTCGTAATTATTTAATAATGATGAATATTTGCGGCGCTTGTTGGTTTGGGCCTGTTCAGCTGCTGCACCGGCCCGATTACGGGTTGTCTGGACGTGAGAAAGGGCGAATGTATCAACACACGTCGCGTCCCACACCAGTGCCCTACCTAGTTTCACCAACGTAGCTCCGTCTGGTCGCTTGCCATCGTCTCTATGCAAACCTGCTGGTTCCAGGACAGCAGGCACAGAAACAGTGGTAAGCGAACGACGGATCAGATCATTAATTGTGCCGTGGCGGTACAAACGGCCAGCACTTCTAAAACATGAAAGGCCATGTCGTCCCAGCTCACTCACTTCCTTCCCGCACGTACAAGTATGAGGTTCACAGATTCTGGCTCCAAGCCGTAAGCTTATTGCAATTCGCAAGCAGCTTGGGTCCAAGACTGTGCCTATATTACGGGAAGGAAGAGCGTGGAGCCAGTGGCCTGATTCGCCTGCTGAGACAGCGAGGAGACGGGCGCGATCTAAATCGTCCGGACTATTTTGTACAAGAGATTAATATGATTGAGTAACTATCTATTTATTAACTGACTTAAAAAAGGAGGATGTTCTCAATTCGTCGGGTTTCTATTTGTTGTTTTTAATGTACGAGCATGTTCCCCGATTACTCAAAGACCACCACTTTTTTTCGTTGTTTGTGTTGGTGGGTATAGGTACGTTCTAGTTGGGCCCATTGTCAACATATCAGGATCTGATGATGGGATCTTGGAAAAATCAAGGGAACTTCTCAAATATTATAAATATTCAACTCGTGCATTTGCTTTTGAAAAGTACTATTTGGTGAAGTGGAACTTATGATGAAGACCATAGATGGCCACCGGAATTCCTTAACGGTACCTATTTGAAGGGTGGCGATAGGATATCTCGATTAAGTTACTTGAGTGACTATGACGAAGCACATTTAAATGTTTAAATATGACTATGACATTCCCGCGGCGGTGCTTGCGGCGAGCTTGAAATGCTCTATAGTTTCTCGTTAATTGATAAGTGGGACTCCATAACAGCATAAATAGGATTACTAAAGCGTATAAAATAAAATATTTTTTTAATAAAACAAAACCCTTCCTTCAAAAATGCGAAAAATAACCTGTTTCTTGCATTTTTGAAGGCGAATGTTTGTTTTTTTGAAGCTTTTTTTGTTATATCATCCAGAAGTTGTGTTTATACTCGTACTCTTAATATCATTTAGTTAGTGTGCGCGTTTGTACGTATTATTGATTCGGAAAGTGATATTACGGGAAATTGGAAACAATATACATAGAACCTTCCGAAACCATTTCTGGCTAAATATTTGCGAAAGTTTTCAAATATTACGGATACTAGACAAAGGTAGTTAGTTAAACTCTATTTTAATTTTTTTTATCTATTGCAATTACTTTTAGACGAAAAAAATGTTACCTAACCAACTTCCAACGACGAAATGAAAACCAGGTGTATCAATCTGTTTCCCAAACTAGATTATTCCGCGTATCAATTTTTCCAGTAACGTTTTTCCCATTCGTAATTTTACCCAATCACATTTTTCCCTATTCTTATTTTTTCCTGGTCGCATATTCTCCATTCCGGATTTCTCGATTTAATTAGGCCGGAACCTTGGTTTTGTCCAATGAACATGTCATGCGGGGCCCGATGGTAGTACAGGGTGGTGCACTTGAAGTTGTTTGAGAATTATGTTTACCTGGGGCAAACTCTGCAGTCGGGTAAAATCAACTTGGAAAAAGAGGCCAACAGAGGAATACAGCATTTGTTCCGCAGAACCGATAATCGCTGGAGTTATTGTATTCTTGAATGGAGACCGCGAATTGGCAAACGCAGTGTAGGACGCCCTCAGACTAGGTGGAGCGACGATCTACGCAAAGTGGCTGGCAAGAGCTAGATGAGAGTGCCCCGAATCGGCGTGGCGAATGGCGTGCAATGGGAGAGGTCTACGTCCAGCAGTGGACTAATATGATGATGATGATGATGATGAGGTAGATAAGTTTAGGTTATGTAAGTCTTGCAGCAGTCCCGAAATGCCAAACCACCCAGCAGTAGCTAGCTAGCGCGGAGCTCCGTGAACTCTGTAAAAGTGATATAAATATTCAGATAAATAAATATTAGAAAATGATTGTAGTGGAAATTATAAGTGACAAGAAAAAAAGCAAATTTTGGCAAAATAAGCTACTTACTGATAAAAATTAAAAACGGTAAATTTTGCGAATGGAAATATTGCTACCTGAAAAATAATGATTCTATGAAAAATATCGCCATACCGGTTAATATCAACGTATGTGTTTTCAAATATTACTTTTTCTTAGTCTTTCTTAAATTAGAATTCGAGATTCAAATTCACAATCATTCAGTGTTGATGAAACAAACTTACATTAGGTGCATCTCGTTCTTCTGCACAGTGATTCAATAAGCAGCAATTTGCACTGTTTCTAGATAACCTAACATTTGATGTACCAAAGTAAATATTTTAACGATTGCTTTTATTGCATTTGCGTTATAGCTATTGCAGTTTTTATTGCGCCTGCGGCTCCGAGCGTGCAATGTTTACAGAGCGCGGGCGCTCGGGGCTGAAATGAAACAATGTTGCCGACGTTCGGTACGCAGGCGCTTAGCAGGGCAAACAAACCATAACGTTATGTACAACAAACTTGAACCTTTTACAGAGGGGCTAGTCAGGTGCAATAGTTAGCGATTTTCGAAATACGTCAAAATGTATAGGAGTGACATAAGCTGGAGCGTCGAACGCTTATGTCAACTACATACATTTCGAGTCGATAGAACGTTAGCCGCGTTTGCACTTGGCCTACAGGTCTTATAGTCACGTATTAATTAAAATATTAAAATGTAGGTGCCAGCTACGAGTAGATTGTGTGAATGAGACCGAACGTAACTATAGACCTTTTCGTTTCGGCACTCAATCAATTTACCATTATTACTAAATAATCACGTATGTACTTTTTAAGTTTGAGCATGATCAAATTACTTATTTATTTATACATTTCATTATTGTCCTCGTGTTTATTTTGATGAAAAGCACTTTCGGTGACAATACAATGAGAGCTGATAATGGTTATCATATTTTACTTTTAAAATGAAATGTAGTGACGTATTGATAATTTGATTGATTTATTAATTAGGATCGGTTTTCACCCAGTGATACGATAGACACGAAATTAACTTTTAAATAATAAGAAAATCAATGGTGCTTTTAAATATTTCGAAAGACTTTTTAATAACACAAACATATTGAAATAAATGGTTTCCTATAAAGACTTCTGTGTAACAAAATCTATACTCGATTTTGTAAAAAATATCGTGAAACAAAATTACACAACGAAAGTTAACCACAAATAAAAAAATAAAAAAAAATATTGGAACTTTTGAATGCCATTGCGAATTTTTGAGAAACAGTGGATGTACCCCAAAATTTCAAATTTCGAAGTTCAAAACCGGCCTATCCGCTAGTCACACTAAAGAAGAAATGGAAGTAAAAACACGTCCTGTTAGAATAACTTCTCAATTGTTGTCAATAATACCATAAAGTAGTACCTACAATGTTAGAATCAGCATTAAACCGCAAGTTGTGGTTAACTTTCGATTATGTATTTTTTCTTCACGAGATTTTTTACAAAATCGATTAACGATTTTGTTAGACAGAAGTCTTTGAAGGTAACCATTTATTTTCTGACACAATGAACATTATTTCAGCTGAAGGCACCATGTTGGAAGAGTTACACTATCCCAAAACCTATTTAAAAATAAAATAATCCGATAGGATAGGGTCACGTAGGTAATTAAAAAGAAATGTTCTGAGAGATACCATTTTTCTTTTTAATTGTCAAGAATTGAATCAGCACTTATCGGGTAAAATGATTGAACATAAGATTTAAAAAAATTGGGTATATACTAAAACCAAAACCAATCAGAAATACGAGTATGAAGATGATATTTCTCAATTTTGCATTAGTAATCGCATAAATGCAAACATTACATACATGTGATTTAACCCACAACTATTATTTTTTTCACAATGTGTTAAAATGGTTAGTATAGCACTTGAACGGCTTTTTATAGTTTACTAACTCACGAAATCTATTTATTTCGTGAGTTAGTATATGACCATTTGCTGTCTACATTTCGCCTAATATCTAAATCAAATTAGCAAACTCTATAGATTTCATGCTAAATGTGTTTATGAATGTTAACTTAATTACATCAATTTTAAACATTATGAACATTCCACTAAATGTTTGTTGTAGGTAAGTTAAACCAAAATAAATGTCCAGTTAAAGAAGAGTTGTGTCCCCGTAACGAAACTGTCGATTAACGTCGAACACATACATTTTTGTTACGAAATTGTAAGTTAGATATCATTTAAGTGACATTTAAATAACTTTTTTATGCACATTTATTTTGGTTTTTACGCGTATACATATTTTCGATCATTATTTATGCATTGTGTATGAACTTATGAGAAGCCTCGAAGAAGAAGAAGAGATTTATACATTTAAATTGTATGTACCTATTTAGCTAAATAACCACACACGGTATAGTAAAAAAAACGTTAAAAATGTGTTTATTTAAATATTTATTTACGGAAGGACAACTCCGGGTAAAGAGCTCTAAGAGCCGGTACAGATGTACAGCATTTGAACTGCAACCCAGCTGCAAAATGGCAGTTCGAGTGCAGTTTGAGTGCAGTTGACTTAACTGCATTAAAACTGCCAACCAACTGTGCAGTCCGCTTGCAGTTGCCGTGCAGTCCTGTTGACCGCACACCGACTGCAAGCTAGCTGCACGGTTGGTTGGCAGTTTTGATGCAGTTACATATAGGTAGGATTTTATTTTTTAATTCCCCTTGTTAAGGAAATTGAATATATGTCAATTTGTTACTTTTATCAGCACAACCACAATTTCGTAATTTCTAGATAAAGTTAGATTTTATTACAAATATGCTTATGATTTTATATTATATATACTTATGCTATTGACTTATTTGATTTTAATTTGATTTATATTCGTGTCAGAAAACACCATGGAAGTTATCAAGATTAACCACGTAAAGAAAGTCGTTTAAATAAAAATAAAAAGAAACGGTTCACAGTTGGATCGCATTTTTTTACGCATAATGTATCTTTACGCATAAAATCGTTTGGCCGAAAATGGTTATACAATAGAAACGGTTTTATTTTAATTATTAAGTATAAAAAAACTATAGCTACCCTAACTTAACCAACAAAAAAGCCGTTTATTAAATTCTGCAATTAAGTGAAATGTCAAAAAGGGCGTTATGCAAAATGATGAAATATGCGTTCCAAAGAGTTCCCTAAAAATCATTCGTATGCTGGAAACAGTAGCAGATCCAGGGGCTGGGGGAACAGGGTAAGGGATAGCAAACACCGTGATATTGGTAACCATCTGAATTGAGCCTAAATAAGCTGGTTGCGTCATTTTGTCTTCGTATGGCACGTTGTGCATCCGAATTTCATTTGTTGATTTACAAATATGTCAAAATTTATGGAAGTGACACAAGTGAACGCCATATATTTATGTTAGTCGGATACACTATGTACCTATTACGAGTACATATGCTTTTCAGTTAAACATTTAAAAAATCATTTAATTTTATTAGGCTGTAGGTACGAAGTTTGTACGTTCTATAAAATTGAAACCGTCATAGAATCATATCGTATAGGTACAAAGTAGTTACACTTACCTAATTAAGTATCAAAACAAAAACATTACGTAGGTACTTGTTTGTTTGTATATTAATTACTTAATTAATACGCAATATTTCTTAGAAAAACGAGTTCCTAATTGAAAAAACATCAGCTCCTCCGATATTTACGGAAATAACTTTCTATAATAATCAAAATGAGAATAAATAGATAATAGTGTTTAGCGGTGAACGGCTGCGCGCGCGGCCGTGGCCGCCAGGATGCGCGGGCGCATTGTGGTGCCGCCGCGCCCACGTGACTCCATTGACGTCAATACTGACCTCTGGCAAGCGCTGCCTCAGCCTGCTTATCTCGACCACCGCGCCTTACTCCACATACTACGTGCATATAAATTGGCTACTTCGCGTTTTATGCTTAATTATAACCTGCGGATATAGTTAGAGCGTCTGCTGTGTTTATATGAGACATCAGGTTAGTTATTACATGCTAGATAAAACTAGCTCATGTTTCTGATGCTCATGATCCGTAGGATTATGTTTTTAGCGGTTTATTTAAGTGTACGTGGGTATATGTGCATAGATGTACATGTATGTAGATGTTCGTCAGCGATCAAATTACGGAGGGTTTTGATAAATATGAGATGTAGTTTTAATTCGTCATAACATAATATACTCGTAATAGCTATATAAAAATAACAATCGTAGTCAGAGTTTAGTGTGTTGAGCTATTTCTTGTTATTATTTGACTCCGGTCTATGCGCGTACTAGGTTTTATGTAATGTGGTGGTTAATCGTAAAATAATTATTAGTTAATAAAAAAAAAAACAAGTTATTTGTGTGAAAATTTAAAATAACGTAGCGATTTGTTTTAAAGATTTGTTTGTTTAATTGTTTGTTTCTTTATTTGCATTGAAAAGGTTCCGAAACTACTGGATCGATTTGAAAAAAAACTTTCTCCATTAGAATGCTACATTTTCCCTGAGTAATAAAAAACAAAACCGTTTTATTATTCTGCGCGGATGGAGTCGAGGGCAACAGCTAGTCTGTCATAAGCTTACATCAATCCGTACGTCAATTACGTTACGTTCTGTTGATTTTCGACGGTCCCTCACTGAGCGTTATTCATCTTGACTAGGCCCTCAGTTCTACCGTTTCTTAAAAATTAATCGGCAAACTCCTTTTTTTCTAATAAACGTGAGGAACAAATATATGGGATGCTGGGAGTACCTGATATATATCACTTTAAACGTCTCTGTAGTAAAACGCTCTCTAAGTTCGTAACCTTTCTTGTTACGCCATCTCAAAATAAATTAAGCATGTCTTTACAACTTGACAAATGCAGTTGCCTTATGAAACCGGCGGTAATAAATCATAAAGTAGTTTTTTAAAGGGCCAACGAATAGGCAATTTTTTGTTTTTGAAAAACCGTCATAACGAGTAGAATTCAACAGAAAACAAATATGAACTCATATTCAAGGTTCTTTAAGAGGATTGTGAGGCTATGCTGACGCTTACCTGTTTATTTATTTTCTTACAAATGAAGCTCCGGGCGGTATCGTTTCTCACCCCTTAAAATCTAGTCCGATTTCCACGATTATTGAATATTTTTTAATTATTAATAAAACTAGCGTTGTACGCTTCCATTTTTTTGTTTCTGTCAAAGAATATATTTCTTAGAAAAACCAATATTGTACCTACAGATATATTTTTATAGTAGTGTTGTCTTGTTGCATATTTGTAATATTGTTTCCTTTTGCTGTTTCCTATTTTTGAACCCACAAGCTTCTTTTATTTTGAAAATGTCTCTTATATTGTGGTCACTTCGCTGGTTAATGTTAATTTCAGTTCTTCAGTTCAGTTTTTTTTACCTTTAAGTTATATTGTACCGTTTGTGCCCAAATAAAACATTAAAACATAATCTAAAAAAAACCGACTAGGCCCAAGGGGAAAGAAACGTCACCGCATTCTAACCTATGGAATTTTTCAGCTTACTAACTTCTTAAGTTAAGTCACAACACGCAAAATTTGAAAGGAACCATAACCGCTATAAAGTAGCTTAGCCACAGAATAAGTATAATATACAAGTTTACCAAAACCACGCGTATTATGCTAATGCACGATTCTGATTCTGATTCTTGTTTCCGCAACTCGAATGTGCCTATTTTTAGCGTGTGGTTGATTGGGTGCTTGTTACAGTTCCGCCCCACTGCTGAACGCAGACTCCATCTATAAAAGAGGACCCCAGTAAACCCTAATTTGATAGCACGTGACCATTTCAGCAGCACCGTCAAACGTGGACACTTGGGACAGCCTAGGTACTTGGGACAGTGTGAGTTACTTATGTAAATTACACCCCAGTTAGACCCAACGCATTCCGGTGACAGATGGACCATAAACCAAAGAGCTGTATTGCCAGCGTAACTTCTAACCCCACACTGTCCCAAGTACCCAGGCAGTCCCAAGTGTCCGCAGTGTCTCAAGTATCCTCGTTTGACGGTAGTTGAGCATATTTCTCCAACAGAGTCATATAACGTCACATGGTTAACGGACAACACGGTCGGGGACTAACAGGTCACGTTCCGGGGGAGGCAAGGACCTCTCGATCACAGGTAGATCGGTTATACATGTTTAATTTGAATCGACGCGTTTTCTATTCGCGCCGTCACGTTTCGTGTATAATATTGATCAAATGAAACCTTATAAATAATTTTACTAATCGATTCAAAAGTGTGAATGGCAGAGCGTTCGGTCAAAACGGTATTTCTAATAAAGCACGTTACTTTAAAATTTATTGTAATCACTTTTCACTGCTTTAATGCGGGTATAAAACGTATTTTCTAATATGAAAGTAAGTTATTCTGTACCCGCTATTTATTTTGAAATACCTGCTGATCTTGCTCACATGTGTTAACTAACATAAGTTCTTATGTTATAGGCATTGCAAAATGCACTAGGGATAACTTGTTTGAATGAATAAAATTGAATAAAATTTCACTAGGAAAAGCAGGATTTAAAAAGCAACCCAAAACAGTTAGGGTAGGTAATTATCATTAGACATTTAAAACTGGGAGGTTATATTGATAAGTTGTATTTTACCGCCTAGCGCCTGAAAGGGACATCCTCGTTGACAGTACACAAAGGAAAGGATTAAAATTGGTTTAGCGGTTAGATTAATGAATCAATTTTGGTGTGGTACGTATGGAAGATATCTATGCTGTGAAAACCTAACAAACAAACACATATTAGCTGGTATGGATAAATCAAAATGATTTTTTTTAGATAGGTATGACAATAATAAGGGTCAAAATCAAGTTTTTATTTGAACCACGGTGTTGTGTTTCGAAATGCACTAACACTACTCATTATGATTGAAAGGTTGACGAAGAGAAGTCGAAGGAAAAGGTTGTTAAGCTGTCCTGGAGGAAAATGTGTATCTATAAGAATAGTATGTTAAGGCGGGAGCGCGGCACGTGAAGCTGCCGTCCGGGCTGCGTCCGGTCACTCACCGACCTGCGCCCGCGCATGAGTTTATACACTCTCCCTCTTTGTGCACGCATTAGCAAGAGAAAGGGAACCCATCAGTATATACACAAACGGATTACAATCGTAAATTGTAACCAGTACCTAGCTTTTAAACTCTGTAGTGGACCTAAGTTAATCGAAATGTTAGAAAGCAACGCATCATAATGTAAGTTAGGTAATTAGAAAAAAGTAATGTACATTAACTGAAATTTAGTATTATTACTGGCGATGTCTGCAGAAGTCATTACGAATCTTGCGATAATCTGATAACAGAATAGACTAAACATAACAAATTACAAACATTCTCGTTAAAGTTCAATTCGCGATAATTGATTGATTGACATAACATAACGTGTAATTTGTTATGCAACGCTTAATCGAGACGTGAACTACTTATAGATTATCTTTAAGTAATAACAGATCCGCTGAACTCCATTTTCCTTAAGGAAATACCAAAAAAAATAAGGATATAGAAAAACCATCATTGAACCGTTTCAATCAGAATGCATATATTATTCACATATACTAGAATCGAAATGAACATTGTTTTATGATTTAAGGCACTGAATTGTGGTCCAGTTTTTTTATGTATTTCATACCTATAGTCGGAACTTTAGTTATGAATAAAAGTATAAAAAAACAAAAACCCGCATTCAAAAATGCAAAAAATAACTTCTTATAAAATGGTAGATAGGTCAGTCCAACTGTATTCAGCTTTTGGTTTAAATATTGTAGGACGCCGACTTCCTATGCTGTTAAATAGTACCACTTCACAATTAATGAGAAACTATAGAACATTTCAAGCTCGCCGCAAGCAACACCGCGGGAAAGTCGTAGTCATGTAAGTATAAACAATCAACTGCGCTTTTTCATAGTCGGTCAAGTACCTTAATCGAGATATCTTATCGCCGCCCTTCAAATAGGTACCGTTAAGGAGTTCCGGTGGCCATCTGTGGTCTTCATCATCAGTTCCACTTCACCGTATATGACCTTTCAAAGCAAATGCACGAGTTACAGTGAAAATTACCGAAATCGCTAAAATGGGCGCCTATAATATTTGAGGCGTTCTCTTGATTTCTCCAATAGATCCCATCATTAGATCCTGACATGTTGACAGTGGGACCAACCATAAAGTATAACCATCCAAACAAGGAAAAAAAAACAAGTCGGTCCAATGGTCTTCGAGTAATCGGGAAGCAGACATAAAAATTAAATAAAAAAAACCCGATGAATTGAGAACCTCCTTCTTTTTTTGAAGTTGGTTAAAACAAAAAAATTAAAATAATATCTGGACACGAAGAACTGAATATTACAGGCGCAGATAATATATGAACTTTAATCAGAGGGGAGGAACTTGTTTCATTGGAACATTACTTAATATAATATGATAGATAACTAAGGGTAATTACCAATAAGATATAAAAGGTTATTTATTATAACTGACATATAATTAACTGCTCGTTATGTAATCATTGACGACAGTCTATCTTTTCCAAAACGGTGGGACTGACCCGAACGGGGAGTTTTCTATTGATATCTTAAAGTCTACAAATGTACCATTTAGGCTAGCCTAAGTATAATAACATTGGAGTAAAATAAAAACATGGAAACTATAGATCTATGCTAATGAACCGTTAAAACAAAGTAACATATCGATTTTAAGGTCCTATATATTCTCTGTATGCGTAATAATTGATAGATTAATTGAAATATTTTTGTCAATTAAATACTTATATATTTAACGGTAGCACATGAAGTTCATTTACATTTGCGTGTAATTGGGAAATCCCACATTAAAATAAGCAAATACAAAAAAATGTGAAATTCCGTGTCGTCTTTGAACAAATTATAAATATCGAACAAACACTTGAAGGTGTACGCAGATAGATCGGGTTTGATCCACTGCAAGACGATATTAATTTGTAGTTATAATAAATATAATTTATCTTACTTACATAAAAAAGACTATATTGTTTTTTGTTTACACCGTTGGCGTACGTAGGTACTATTAAATAGTCTTCTGTCGAGTGGACATGCTATTTATTTATTACTACTTATTTTTTTAAAGCTAATGCGGTTTTCACTTGTATGTTTGTATATACATACAAACTTCTGGTTACCACGGCTGTTGAACAATCGCAATGTCGAGGTTATAGTAGATTGATAACCAAGGGTTGAAAGTGACCCATTGGACTCGAGATATTTCGCCAATAGTTTGAGGGGAAATGGGTAATTTCACCTGAGTAAGACACCATAGGAAAGTAAAATATTACACGCACATTTTATGTTCGGCGTTCAACCTCCGGTGTTGTACACAGGGTGTCCCAGGACGCGACGTCAAGCCGGCGCCGGGTGGTAGGCCACATTATATCAGTTATCAGAAAAATAATAAAAAAAATCTATGTCTTATATTTTGAAAATTATGACCATCCAAAAAAAAACGGAAAAAGTTACACCCTGTGATGCGTTTTTCCTTCCCATTTCTACAAATTTCCACTTTTTTATTATTTTTGTTTTGTTTCGTAACCCTGAGTAATGCTCCTGTAGCTAGTAGTCTTAAACTTTTACTCAATTGCTCTAACTTTGAAAGAAAATGATAAATCATTCCCAGATCAAGAGAGAAATTTACTTTCTCGTTCAATTTCAACTCACTTTCCTGAAAAAAAAAAGTATTACACTGGTTGGGCAAGTAACTTTAAAAGTTAGGGCATTTAATAAGGATTCCAAAATGGTATGACAGTTGCTACTTTATTTGTTACATTATTGTCAAAAAAATTTTTTGTTAACGAAGCCGGTTTTTTACCATTGTTTTTACTTTTTTTTTGTAATGACGTAGGTACCTTTATCCTTCCTTCAGAAATGTATCTTTACATTATTTTAGTGTAAGAGAGACGGAGAGAGCTATTTTATGAAATGTGAGCGGGGTAAGTAAAAAGTAAGTAAGTAAAAAGTATTTATTTGGTAGACCTTATTGAGACTTAACGCTAACCATTACAGCCAAAACCGCGTTTATAGTTCCGCATTCAAATAAAGGTATCCAACAAAAAGAAAAGGCAGCAGTAGTACCTATCTGTTTCAGTGGTGGATCCAGGAAGGGGATGATTCCCCCCTCTCTTCCCTGAGCCAAAAGTTACATGTAAAATAAGCACTTCATAATATGTGTACCTACAGAAATACTCGTTAGAAATGGAGTAATTTAGATTTTTAAACCGTGAATCTGAAGCCACTTACGATTTTAATAATATTTAGGTATTTAGCGCTGTGTATTGACCCAGATTAGGTAATCTTTTTTCCTGTTTACTTGAAACAAGTGGAGAATAGCGCTTCTTTATATACCTATGCATATTTATTTTTTGCTAAAAAACCTTCGTAATTTGTAACGTTGTGAAAATAACTCTGTCTGTCCATCTGTTACGCTTTCACTGCAGAACTGTTGAACTGATTTCGATGAATTTTGGTATGGAGGTAGTTTGAACCCAGAGGAAGGACATGGTGCTTTACCTGCGAGCATCAAACTCCGACGCGAATCTAGTCGCGGGCTAGTCCCTTAAATATATCAAATCTTTAGCTGATTGACCATCCTTAGAATGACTTAGTATCATCGTACATACATGAGCCAAATATTGGTATTTGTGGGAAATCCCAACATTTTTGTGAATATTGACTAAATGCCAGTGCGAGTGGCACTAATCACACACGCGAGCAAACAGCGCACGCTGCCCGACAACGTGATTCATTGACTATTAAACAAGAGCCTGCAAATATTTACCGAATTATAATATATTAGTAATTCTTGTCCTTTGTATCAAATCGCATAGATAATGTCAGTTACCTTTATTCAAATTAATGTTAAGAGATCAGATCAAGCTTGCAGTGTAACTGTGACGAATCATAAAAAATGGATATACTTAAGTACATTACCTTGCTTTTCGCCTCATTCTTGTTTTTGCGGATGACTCTTATCCGTTTCGGGATCTGAAACATAATTGCGTGCGTTAAAAGTTGAAATAATATAGGTCACCTGACTCATTATTAGTACGAGAAACAATTAAGGGTTCTGCAGTCAATTCACTGTGGGCCTAGCCAAGTGGCATTTTGTGAACGTAAAAGTGACTGGTGAAATTCAAGATTTTGTCCAGGCGTTGCAGGTACGCCTATGTTATTCTGTATATTTTGTTACATTTTATAGTCGCCAGTATAACTCAAGTTAGCTAGGCCGCCGGTTACGAGAATTAAAACATTGTACAATATTTAGCTTCATTTTTACATAGCCAGAGCGCTTGTGGCCTATTGGCTGAGGCTTAACTTGTGCCAAGTTCTCCAAGTTCAAATCTCAGCGGTACTTCTTAAATAGGTACAAATAACAAAATTCGAATATATCATATGCAGTATGTTAGATATGTACCTCTTGGTCACTTCCTTCGTACACTACTTACACAATTTTTCCAAATTAAAAATTTCAATTAAGTCTATCGCCGGGCTACCAAATTATACGACCAGTACTCTTACCATGAGTTACAACTACAGTACTCGCGAGCGCGTCGAATGCTCTGTCCCTCACAGTAGTTCTTTTACAGTGTATATAAGGGACGGAGCAGCCGACTCGATAGCGAGTCCGGTAAATAATTGTAACTCATGGTAAGGTACAGAAGGATGAAACCGTAAAACCGGAATAAGTAAACAATACCTCGATTTCATAATCCTACTAATATTATAAATACGAAAGTTTGTGTGTCTCAGTTTGTTGCTCCTGTACGCTACAGCGCAGCGGTTGGACGGATTTGGATGTAATTTTAATGGAGACAGCTTATACCTACCCTACACTCACATCCGTTGGGAAATCGCCTCTTAAATGTACTAATAAAATCCCCTTAACGAACTCAATAAATAAATCATTTTTTCTTAGCACTGTTGAACCCAACGAAATATTCATATTACTAAGAAACCTTAAAAATAAATCTTCGTTTGGCGTCGATGAAATCCCTCCTACTTTTAATTAAAAGCTGTGCTGAGATATTGGCCGTGCCGTATACTCAACTAATAAACCAGTCCTTTTCAGAAGGTATATTTCCTGAAGCGTTAAAAGTCGCTTTAATATAGCCTATCCATAAAAAAGGCGAAACCACCGACGTAAACAACTATCGTCCAATTGCACTCCTACTAACTTCAGCTAAAATATTTGAAGCCGCAATGATAAAGAGCCTGTATCCTTATTTCGAAAAATTTAACATTATTCATGACAGCCAAAATGGGTTTAGACAAAACCGGTCTACGACTCTAGCAATTTATAATTATGTCCAGCAAATCATAAATGCAATAAATAATAATAAATATGCTATAGGCCTCTTACTGGATATGAGCAAAGCCTACGATAGAGTCTGCTACGAAACAATATTGGATAAGCTATATAAAACGGGTATTAGAGGGTTGACCCACGACTGGTTCAAATCTTATTTTTTATTTTATTTATTTATTGGGAAACAAACAGCGTACATACATTCAAACATTATACAAAAACGAGGATAATACAGTAAGCCAAAGCAGTTTCCACTTAAAGTTAAATACATTAACATTTGCTCAAGGTAGACAATGTGAAGAGAAAAATAATAAGAATTATCTGATTTTACAAGGTTATGATCTGATAAACAAAGATAAAAAAATATTATTCGGTTATTTAGGTGTTTAGTTAAATTTAGGCCAAGCATTTTTATCCGTTAAATAGTCCTCGACCCTATAGTAAGCTTTAGACATCAACGACTTTTTCAAGTAACTTTTAAGTACTGGAAATGGTAACTTTAAAACTGAGTCAGGTAATTTATTATAGAAAAGAATGCATTGACCTACAAATTATTTATAAACCTTACGGACACGATTTTTTTAATAGCCATTTTATTTTTATTTCTTGTATTTAAATTATGTATATCACAATTCTTAACAAAAGAGTCTTGATTTTTAATGACATAAATAGTATTCTCATAAAGAAATGCATTTGAGTACTAGCAAATATAGATCAAATGCCAAGTTGTCGGCCATATTTTATAAATTTTAAATTACTAACCTTAACTTCAATTTATATATTTGAATCTAGTAAGTTTATAAGAAAACACATGGATCTTTATACGCCAATAACAGATATAAGAAGAAATAATAGGTATTTAAATAAATTAAAATTACCCTTTTCCAGACTGAAAATAGTCACATCTAGCCCTTATCATAATGTGATTAAAATATATAATAATCACCTTCCCAATAACATTAAAAACCTAGATAGACCAAATATATTCGTACAACAATTAAAAAGATTTTTAATTAACAAATGCTTTTATAACCTAAACGACTTTTTTAATGAGACCCACCAATAATGACATAGTTACTTAGGTAGATGACCCTAGATTAAGAATAAGTAGAATATAATTTTAATGATTCCTGTAAGAAGTGGCTTCATAATTTGTTTTGATCTGTGCCAAGATAGTGTAAATGATGTGTTCAATATTAAATATAATTTAGGATAATGAAATGGGTAAGTAGTAGCCCTCTCATGTTGCTGTGCCTTCGCAGGGCGTCACATGTACTCGTATACCTGTAGTTGTAGTTACATCTGTTGTAACGTAATGTGACACGCAATAAATGATTTGAATTTGAATTTTAATTTACACATAGGCAACTTTTCCCCTGGAAATTTTGAATTTCCTGTGGGAATAAATAATCGTAATCTAGATGGACAAAATCTTCGGAAAAAAATGTATGTATGTTACAGCAAAATACGAGTAGAGATGCTTCTGAAAAAAAGTCATAATTTAAGTAAAGATTTACCGCGCAGCGAAAGCAGCTGAACAGCGACCCGTGCGCCCCGACCGGCGGTGGCGAGTCGGCCTCGGCGGCAGGCTCCTGCGGCCGCGGAGGCACCGGGAGACCGGCTGCTCCCTGCCAACACACAAACCAATTAGGGCATACAAGTCTTACGGTATGTTGAGTTAATTAAAGAAGAAAACTGGACACCTAGCACTGAATGTGCTATTCCCATTAATGCACGTAAAAGAATCGCTTTAGTTATAGGTACTACTAAATCATATTTAACTAGCGATCCGTCCTAGCTTCGCTTTTCAGTTTTCTATAAACGCATACTAATCCAGAATTTATTATACATAAAAACTTTCCTTTTGCATCACTCTATCTATGACAAAGGCCGCATTAAAACCGTTGCGTAGGTTGAGAGATCTAGTCGTGCATATGGAGGGACAGACATGACGGCGGGAAGCAAATTTGTTTCAAGTTTACTATTGTACCTGCAAAGCTATGGCGCAGGGCGTGTTACTAGTATATACATATACTAGTTACATGCTTCGCGCTCTACAAATCAAAAGTTTGCGCAAAGCTCGTTGACAGTTTCTGAGGCAGTATTGCAAATTTTAAAAATATCTTTCGACGCTTCGCAGTATTATAATTAAAATATAAAAATAGGTATTCTAATATGATTTTCGTGCATGATGAAAATATTCTAAATACGAACGAAAAAGTAACCCAATTTTTCTATATCATTGTTTCTTACTAGTACAGCCACCATATAATTCGAGGGCCGTTATGCCAAATTTCGCTGCAATGGTTCATGAGCTGAAATATCGGCATAGACTTTCTTTTACTCTAAATACTTGCGGAAAAATTGCCGGGGTTTTTATTTCAACTATTGCTGAAAATGGTTTACTCACATATTTGTCCAAGAATCAAAGATATTCCTACATTACTTGGACAATTTGTAATGTATCGCAACGCAAATAAACAGTTTCTTGCACATGTCAAGCATTTCAAAATAGAAAATCAAAACGAACGAGATTTGCCACGCTATCCCCTGCGGTTTCTTAACATAACATATATTATAGCCTGATCAAATTGAGCCAAATATGGGCAAATAGGGGAAATAATTCGTGTAGTTTTGAAAATTGGTACATTTATACCTTGCGGTATCCAGATGAACATACTAAAAGTCCTCATGGGTAGGGGGTGTGCTGTGGGTGTAGGGGGGGTTGAAGGTACCTTTTTTCACATTTTTGCTCATATCTCTAATACCTGTACGAATAGCATTATGATTACTTCTGACAAAAGTTTCTACATGAAATTTCCTACAAATTTGGTTATATTTATTTTTGCTGTACGATCAGTATTTTAGGAGCTACAGGATATTTAAGTTAACACGGAGCTAAAATATAGACGATTTAAGAAGTAAAAACGAAATAAGTGTTAAATTGTTTATTAAAAATAGAAAAAGCAAATCAGTTTCTCTTAATTATGTCACTCATCATCTTCTAAATCGACATCTTCGTCTTCTCCATCGATGATATCTACAGGTACACCGTTTGTACATGAACCCATGCAGCCGAAGCATACTCGTCTGCATGAAATACCGGCTTTTCGACATCCGCATTTTCCAGTGCAACCACTTTTGCAGCGACAAAAAATTATCAGCCATTTTCTATGACCCAACATCAACATTGGAAGCCATAACAAAATCAGGAGAAACGATGTTTTTGACGATATATCGTGCGCCCACTACTCAGCTTGATCTTAACAGCCACAGATACTCGCTTTTTGTCAAATCCAGCACCAAGTCCAAAGCTGATCTTTCCTCTCTCCCCCCTACTAAAGGGTCAGCAAAATATCACGCATTACGAGTATTCCACCAAGTACAAGAGTGGCTGGGTAACGAAATGCCTCCTGAAATGTGGGGTTGGAAGCGAGGAGCTGATGGAACCCTCGAACCAATTACTACCACTGATCTTCCAGCTCCTGACACCGTGCTGACTTCAATTTTTTGTCACTGCAAAAGTGGTTGCACTGGAAAATGCGGATGTCGAAAAGCCGGTATTTCATGCAGACGAGTATGCTTCGGCTGCATGGGTTCATGTACAAACGGTGTACCTGTAGATATCATCGATGGAGAAGACGAAGATGTCGATTTAGAAGATGATGAGTGACATAATTAAGAGAAACTGATTTGCTTTTTCTATTTTTAATAAACAATTTAACACTTATTTCGTTTTTACTTCTTAAATCGTCTATATTTTAGCTCCGTGTTAACTTAAACATCCTGTAGCCCCTAAAATACTGATCGTACAGCAAAAATAAATATTACCAAATTTGTAGGAAATTTTATATAAAAACTTTTGTCAGAAGTAATCATAATGCTATTCGTACAGGTATTAGAGATATGAGCAAAAATGTGAAAAAAGGTACCTTCAACCCCCCCTTCATCCACAGCACACCCCCCATAAGGACTTTTAGTATGTTCATCTGGATACCGCAAGGTATAAATGTACCAATTTTCAAAACTACACGAATTATTTCCCCTATTTTAATTAATTTTCTTGAGCTATTAGATATTTTTTTCATTTGGTTTGTTTAAACGCATTACAAGATCCAACGCAATGCATTCGCTAGCGAAGCTATCCGAGTGAATCGAAGACATAAAGAATCTTAGTGGAAATCATAAAGGTTTCTGCCCACTACACCGTTTCATACCATAGCCGTATTAGGAACGTATCAGACAAAAAAATAATATTTGTATTTAAAAGTATAAGACTATGCCCATTAGACCGTTCCGTCACCGTCGCGTAACCGGCCAAAATTTCAATACTTATTACCTTCCTGGCATGATACGTTCAGTGTCAGGTCATGGTATGGTACGGTGTAGTGGGCAGAGACCTTTAAACGTTCGTAATGGACAAGCTTTTGTAACTATTTAGCGGCAGTAGTCCAGTTGTGCGCCGGCCGAACAACTTGGCCTTACCTAAGAGGTCTGTCCGGTGCCCGACATCGTTCAACCTGGCCAAACTACTTCTACTCTAGTGGAATGAAACGTTTACTGTCTTACCCTCACCAAAGTTTTATATTAGTTCGACCTACTAAGTAATTCTGTAGTTACGTTAATGCAACTTAGTTATCGTACATACCAGTCCAGGATATTTTTTTACTTGAAATTTTGACAGACTGCTAAAAAATTAAACTCATAATACAATTATTGGTCAGTGCAACATTTTTGCTTTTCTAGACATTAATTATATTATATTATACATATATCACTTCCTTGACTATCGATCTCATTTGATATTGTTATAACAGACAACATCCTAAAAATAGGCACAAATAAAAATTGCAAAAAATAAGAAATAAAATATGGACGTGTCTCACATCACCTTTTCCAATCCCTCTCTTTGTTTGACTGAGTGGAAGGTAGATACAGCAAACTGTTACAGTAAACCATTCTTATCCCAACTGTGTCTGATTATCTAAACTGATGACATGCAAAAGTGTATTCGTTTGTTAGAGTCTCCTTTAGGTACGTCAACAACAAATAGATTGCAGTTAGGATACGCGATACACGTCAAACAAAATCGATCAAGTGCAAGTCGCTCTCGCACACTAAGAGTTCCGTTCCACCTTACAATTAAGATCAAGCAAAAAAAAACGTTTTACTATGGGGTATCCAACTTTATTTTTTAACTTAATTCTACTTTATTTTATTGTTTGGTGTTGTTTGTAAACATCTTAGCCTATTTGTGCAAAATGTGGTTACAGAAATTATCAACAAATTTTTAGTTACTTAGTAATTCTGTAGCTCTGCCTACCCCACTCTGGGAATGAAGGCGTGACGGTAAAGGTATTTATGTATGTATGAATGTTGTATCTATTTGTTATAATTCAATCGCGTTTTTTTATGGGAGCCCCCTTTGTTTTTAATTCGATTTGTTTGTGATAGCAGCCATAGTAAATAATCAGACATAGGATAGGAATCCAGGGGGCAAAACTTTTTTGACAGGTAGGGAGTTCCTACATCGATAGCCAGTAACCTGAGGCTGGATCAAGGGGAACTGGGCGGAATGAATGGAGAGCCACTCGACCGCCCGCCTGCCTCGGCGGCGTCCCCACTCATCATCATCATCATCATCCTATATCGATAAACTCAATTATCGATGCTTTTCCCATGTACAGTCAGCGTCATATAGTTGGTAGCATCCAAAGTAGCCAAATAGTTCGTTACACGTCAATATTACCGTAGTAACAAGGGTGTGTAACGAACTATTTGGCTACTTTGGATGCTACCAACTATATGACGCTGACTGTACTAACTAGTGATCGCCCCCAGCATTGTATTTTTATTTGTAAGTATTGTTCTGAAGACGAGTATGAAGTTCACAAAGCTTATTTAAAAAATAATATATATACCCCTATTACCTTCACAGAAAGTCATTTAGCCACCTGAAATGGATTTATCAACCAAGAAAGAGACGTTTAACGCCCGAAAATTTGGAACAAATTCTGATCGTTTATTTCAACAATAGTAGATGGGAGACCAATGAAGATAAAAAATAAGATGAGTAAAGTTTATCGTTATAGGAACTCCCTACCTGATATAAAACTGTTCCCCGTGGATTCCTGATGTATTGTTATTAAATGTATTGGTAAATTTTTCTGACTTCGTGTAATTTATGTTGGAGTTTGATAAAAAAACATGTATTTTTTAGTTTTCGGCCTCGCATTCTCAACCGTGTACAGATAATTTTTTTTTTAATATTGTATAAGAACAACAAGTTCATCTTGTACAAAAGCAAATAAAAAAAGTTGATTTAAATTCGGTATGTTTATTATTTTTATTTTTGAAGTGGCATTTGTGACTTTAGTTTCCGCCTGCTTCCTTTGTGATGATTTTTTTTTCAGTTTTTTTTTCAAATAATTTCCTTCTTGTTATGCATTTTTGGAGAGCTAAGAAAACAGTTAAGTTTTTAAAATAATCTGCAAGCCAAGTTTCATAACGTTTTTTTTTCTTTTTAAGGCATTTTAGTGGAAAGCGATCGCAAAAAATATTGAAAAAAAATTTCGTTTTCCGTCTCGCTTTTTTAAATTTGGACCGATAATTATTGTTTTAATATTGAGAAATAACCAGTGTTTAATCGTTTTTGTAAATCAGAAGAAAAAAAGAGATTTAAATTGATTTTTTTTTTGTAATAAATTTTTTAAGTTGAATTTCCGACTAATTTAAAAAAAAACTAAAAATCGCGATAACTCAAAAATGGTTCACTTTTGCATAATGCATATGGGGGTCAAAATTATCGCAAATAGTCACCCCTATCACCTCCTAACGGGAATAGGTCGACTTACCAATAACCCTGTATACACAGTGTGAACATTTCAAGTGTTTTAAACTATTACCGTTCATATGATACAGCCCGCTGACAGACAGACTGATGGACAGACGGACAGCGGAGCTTTAGTATTTCCAGGGTTCCTTTCACACCCCTTGGGTATGGAACCCTAAAGAGCAAGCTACTCATGTGAATTATGTCAATATAAACCCGACTGGATATTGTCTGATATTGTTATATTGTTATTTTGCTGCAGTACCAGCCCTTAGTCTTCCACAGTTTCTGTTTAAATATTGTACTATACTTATTCGGGAAGTCCGTTGTTTCCCATAACTGTTTTTGTCATATGTCTGTGTTTACATAATTTATTGGTCGTCATAATTTTTATACCGCGAGAACAGAAAACTTTTTAAAAACTCCTTAACATTAACGTTATTGGTTGATTTATAAAAATCCTGAAGGGTAAAATAAATAAATACCTATATTGTTTGTGTTAATTTATGACCTAAAACACACGATGACAATAAATATGGCAGACAACTTAGATCCACTATATTTGTTGTGTGTAGAATGTTTGTTTGTCAAAAAAAATATGTTAGTTTGAGTGTAAAATTTCGAGTTAGGTTAGGATTGTGGCGATAGTGAAAGGATAAAAGCCTAGTCATTTTATTTATATATGCCATTTGTATCGGTTCTTATCTTGCATTATTGTTCTTTTAGTTACCTACGTAGTTAGCACTACCTACAACGCATGTGTTAATTTCCTTATCAGCAATTTTCTATTTATTGATCACACATTGTTTACATACAACAAAAAACGATTATCCTAGTTACATTACAATACAGTACAAAACACTTTATTGAACACCACACCACATACACCAGGAACGGATTTAAAAAAAACCGACGGCTTAAGTTGGTACCTAGCTACCTTTTCATTTTCCTAATATCTTATAAATGCACCACACATATGGAAATTCATTTTAAGGTTAAGTACCTACGTAAACTGTGAACATTGTTTCAATTTAAACGATACTTTGGATAATTATTCCGGTTTTGGCGCCGTTACAAAACTAACTTTAACTGAGGTCGAACGCAAACCTATTGATAAAAAAAGCTTTTAACAAGACGAACAAACAGGGCTTCTATTAGCGCCCAAGTGCGAGTAATGTAATGGTCAAACCCGCCATATTTCCTACTAATACTTGTATAAATTAAATAATACATCCAAAGTAGTAAATGGTTAACCTTGGGAAGACAAAGGAACAAAGCAGATGTGGCTCCCGCCGGCGTCGCGGCCGCGGCGTGCGCGAGCGCCGAATGAGTACGCATTCTTTAATCGGATTACCGCAAACACGTATCAAGTAACCTTGTCTTGCCTAAATCATATTATGTGAACACCAGGACAACACGGAGCTCCGCTCAGCTCTCCATGCTAACCTAACCCTAACTCTTGTGGTGTCGTGTTTCGTTACCTCGATAAGTAGTATTTATTTACAAACAAGTACCTAACAGAAAAACATATTTAAACGTTCAGAGTGATAAGAAGACGGAAGTTAACCTTTGCGGGCATTGTGACAATTAAATTAAATGGCAAAGTTTGAGAATCTGGGTAATTTAAAGTTTCGTCAGGTTGACATAAAGGATTAGGATAACAGCGAATGTGACTGTGTGTGATGTGTTGATGGCGAAGCCTTTAGAAGGGAAGCTTTGCGTCTAATGTATTTTGACAGTAAAATTAAGCAATGGTAAGCGACGCCCTGGCAGGTATGGGCCACGGTCCGGTAATGCTCCGAGTTGAATGCACCGGTGCGCGGGCCGCGGGGCCGCGACCTTGCGCGGGCGCAGATAGTGCGCCGGCCGCCGCTCGCCGCGCCGGCTACTTACGTTAGCGCTGCTCTTTCCGTCGACGTACACAGCCGAGTAGCTTTCCGGCGGGAAGCTGTACCCCGGCGACGACATCCCACGGCACTCACTCGCGTCGGTCGCCCACGGCGGTCAAGGGGCGCCAGACGGCCGGCCGCGACCGCCCCGGCGTTTCATTGTTCCTTATTGATCGTTTCGCGAAGACGGCGTGCGCGCGGGCGCGGCGGGTAGGGGCAACGCGGCCGCACTGACGCGACGCCGGCGCCCGCACACGCGGATTATCGCGTTGCGCTCGACGATAATGAGTAAAGCAAACTTCCCTTCCCCTTACTACGTTCCTATAGCGTCCCCGCTAGCCTTATCGCGCGCGATACCGCCACTGATTAATCGGACCCAGGTTGTTGACGGCGGTCCACTCACAATACCCGCACTGAGGGTACGGTGTGAAGCGCGGGCAGCTCGATGCGTTCATTTATAGGGTACTCAGGTAAACTATAACAAAGTAGGTAAACTGGGTACAACCGACAATAACGTAAATGCAACGAGTATAGAATGCACAATAGCAGGGTGCTGTTTATATTTGCATTAAATATAAGTTAAGGTGCGTGCGACTATTCATAAATGAAGGTAATCTACATAACTTCAGTAGGGTACTTGCAACTCAAATGTATGCGATTTGACAATATACTGCGATGATAATCTAACTACCTACGTCCACTTTTTTTTCATTTTCATTTCATGCACAAAGTGAGGGTGAAGAGACTTCAATCTTGAAACGCAGTCTCCTTTATACTCATGACCTACTCATAATCTTGAGAATAAAACGGGCTCAGAACATCGCGCATCTAGATTTGTTTTTAATTATTATTTCTTACGCTGCGTTCAAACCATGTTCAAACCAAGAAACTAACAAGAATACTGCGCATTGTCTCTTACGTTTCCTTGGCGAAATTAGAAACTGAACGTGTTCTAGAGCATGCTTTCGTTTGGTGTGAACGCACCATTATCGCAACAAAAACTGAAATTTAATATTTATTCCATTAATAATATGAAAATCTTTATCTTGCAAGTAGGTTATGTAGGCACTTCTACATGACTGAATATTATATTAGGTACACGGTATGTATGCTACTACCAATAATATCTAAATAAGCCAAACTCAAAATATTCTATAGGAGTGGTAAGTACCTCATTCGATGAGAACATTAAAAAAATATATAACATGATGTCTATACCGAAGCACAAGTTATATTCCATGGTAGACGGCAAACCGTCGGTGATAATACAATACCGCGGAACAAACAAATTCAATAACGTGCATTATGCACCTTACTCAGTAAAGCAGCAAGGTGCATTTTGCAACTTTTTAAATTGATGGTTATGTGTCGTCGCAGTGTCACCAATGCAATATTAAACCCGTGAGGTTTTCCTTCCGCTGTCTGAGATGACGGTTGTTGAAGTCAATAAATGCGGAATGTAACTAATAAACTAGTAGGTACTTAGGTATATAACTACGTTATTACTAAGTAATTCAATATAAAAAAAACACCATTTAAAAATATATTTTACAAATTAAATTCTTGTTTTACCTTAAATGTAAAAAAAAAAACAATTTAACTGACAAGAGGAGCATAAACACAGTCACGTAAACAATAAGATGAAGTTGGCCCCTGCATAAAAACTATGAATAACGTCCTTCATCCAGTCTAATATCAAAGTGGGTACTTAATAGTACGATCGCATAACATTAGAGAGATAATCGCGAGGCTACCAGCGACTATTTTATTTATCAATCATACTTTCACGCAGCTCTGTTTATGATTAATTGATAACAAAGTAATAAAATCACTTTTATATTCATACATGTTTATTTCATTTCAGTTTTTGTCGTACACAGTTCATATTTAAATTCTTCGGCTAGCTGCCGTAAAAAAAACCAATACGTAACCAATTCGTCCACAGTCGAGCGGTGTTTACTATACAAACATTCCATAGCATTAGGTTTTAGCACCAGAAAAGTCAATTTACAAAATACATTTCGAGCTGCTTCAATTTATTTTGTCAGCATTAAGAAGGTGTCACATTTTTTACATTCTGGGTAAATTTAATTTACACATTTTAAATAAAATTTCAAGTTATGAAATATGTATGTACTTACAATCAATTAAAAAGGCAAGAACACTGTTTTGAACTTGACACTAAAAATGTTAAATAATATATCGATTGACAATTCAAGTCATCACCGGTCGATACGTTTGACAATCCCAAATGTACAAAAGCTTGATTGTAAATCGCCTTCCCTGAAAAACAAAGAAATAAATGTTACTTACCTACCTTAAGTCAAGTTGGTATCTTCAATTGATCGCTCACATCATTTGTTTATAATAATAAGAACTTTTTTATTTCCATGTAAATAGGAATTACGGAATTCTAGCAAATGGGAGGTCAATCTTTTTCTTTGTAGAACCTGCTAGGACACTAATGTATAGTATGTTACGATTAATATTTATTTATTTATTGGTAGGAAATCCAACAGTTACAAACACAACATAAGAAACAAGAATAGGAAACACAAAACCAATTAAAGGATTTCACATGTAGTGACTGAGTGAGTAGCAAACTTAAAGTTAAATACAAATTTCAAAGGTATACGCACTTACACAAAAACACTTGCGCAAATAAAAGGTAAAATTAAAACTACTGCTAAATACCAGCCAGAGGTAGATCACCAAAAGGTTCTCTTTCCTATGGTACACAAAACATACTCAAACAACACATTTCGCTGTCAAACTTCGCCTCACGGAAGGGATTTTACAATTGAATATATCAATATCCAGCTTATTCACCCAATTATTCAAGCCTTTACCAGCACGCGTTAAGAAACTGTTTTGTCTGTATCTAGAGGATGCAAAACTAACTGATATATGAGGTTAATTCCTTTTAGACCGAGTGACAAATACCTATATCATCATCATCAGCCGCAAGACGTCCACTGCTGGACCGCCTTCCTCAAGGTTTTCCACAATATACAGTTACAGGGTGTCCCAGAAACCGACGTCAACCCGCCTAGTGCTGATAGAGCAGCTAAAAAGCTATCGATTATTATGTATGTTCAGCGATTTTTCCTACTTTCGAAGATATTAATCTTTTAATCTGAATTTTTGTAATTTTCTATTATATCTATGTCACGAAAAATAATTCATTTCATGTTTTATTTCATCAGTTTTTCAGTGATATCTTACATAATTAGAATCATTACGAATCAGCGAACTTTTTAACCGTATTTGCCCTTTTTTTAAGTAATCGCATAAAGTTTGTTTCTCCATACTAGGTGTCCCAGTGTTGGGTTTTTACTTTGTATGGAAAAAACAACTTTATGTGATTACTCGCAAATATTATTGAAAAAAACGGGCAAATAGGTAAACCTATTAACTTCGCTGATTCATAATGATTCTAATTATGTAAAATACCTAATATATGTAATCTTTCACATTAGGGACGCCTAAAATTACGCGTCGAGGTGCCACGCTTTCGCCGCCTGAAAGTGTAAAAAATCAGCGTTTAACCGCTTGTTACCGTAGTTCAAGTTTGCAGCACGGTGTTGGTGTATGTGAGCAGCTGGAAGGCGCGCTGCGCGTGCGGCTCGGTGCTGCGGCGCACGCGCGCCAGCGCCGAAGCCACAGCCGACGACACGCGCGCGCTGCGCAGCAGAAGCTTGGCCTGACAACAATGTTAACTTGCTTACAAACCTTCACAACACTAACGCGTGGCGTTCCGAATCGAAGCTCTTAAATGTGGTTTATCTACGCACATATCGTAAGTCCTCTTTTATGCGTTCAAAAACCGTAGGAAATGACCAGCATTATTGCAACTAATTTTACTATGAAAAGTTTCTTGTCTGTGGTAGTAGGTAAAATTTGTACTGTAATGGTTATAACAGTATAGATTTTGGTAAGGTTATGAGTTTCAAATTTGGAACATGTTCCAAAATTAACACAATTTCAATAGGTCCAATTCTAGGATCAATTGGAACGTCAACTCGTTATATTTTTTAGTACAATATCGTAGGATATTTGAATTTCGAACGACATGAGAATAGGGACTTTATTAGTAGGTACAATATGTCTATCATATGATTTAAAAAAAAAAACCATTCATATTCGTGACACATGACAGGTTTCTTTTGCCGCCATTTTTGTTGTCAATTCGTCGTATCGTAAGTCTTAATTTGATTTCATTTAGTTCATTTCTTTGTTGAGTTTATTGTGCCACTTATGAAAATTCTGCTTATCCAAGTAGACAACAATTTATTAACATTGATTAAAAACATCGTTTGGTGAAATTGGTAGGTACTTAGATATGTTACAGGTAGCGCTGGTAGCAATGCAGGTCATTTGCCTTTCGGCTTCTGAACCCATCTTAGAGTACTTATAATATGTGTGTAGATAAAGTATTGTACGCGACTCTGCGTAATTGGCATTACAACACTCGTGTCATCTATTATGAAACTCGCCTTGCGGCTCGTTTCATAAACCACACTCATGTTGTAATGCCTGTCATTACGCAACCGTCACGTAAACTACTATTGTCGGAAACCTGTTCCAAAAACGAAATCGGAGTCAGAGGCGAAGGTTGAAGAGAGATAATTATGTGTTTATTACGCGTATTAATTACGCGAACGCACAAAAAACGAGTGAAGTGGCCTGACCCTAAATGTGAAACTACAAGTGAAAGAGTAATTGACAAAAAGAACGTGGAGAGGTAACCGCCGCCGCTTCTGTGCTTTGATGTCCCACAAAGTTACGACTATTCGGAATCTGAATCGAACCTCGGTAACATTAACATCCCTAATCTCGATCTCCGAAAAAGATGAAAACTAAAACCAGACTGGCAACTATTTAGTATGACGCTCCCTTATTTACTTAATAGCCTACCGACACCCCCACGTTATTTACAAAATAAAACACTCATTGTGTTTCATTATACGTATAATATAATTTTAAAATCAACGATAGCGAGTATGCTAGTGTTCATATTGGGCGCACTTTTTGTAGATCACTGACTGCCGGGCCGGTAGAAACGCAAACCGGCAACTAATCGGCGTAGTCGTTAATCAAATAGTAACCGACTGTAACTAAGCAAACTGAGATTTCGCTGCTAATCACCCGTTGATTAGCCGCAAACTACGTTCCTACTGTATACACTATATTTACGTAGTGTAAATGCCCCATTCTAAGTAGTAATAGCAGCTCGTGGCTAACTAAACGGACCCGCAAACTGTGACTAAAACACACCCTCATAAGGAAGAAAGCGAAAAACGAGTTGTCCGTCGTATTCGAAACTAGTCCGAACATAGACAGCAGTTTTAGGACTGTAGATATCGAGATAAGAAAATTATAGTAATATCAATTGGACGGTTGATTTACTTCTAGCACTCCGCATCCTGTTTAACAATAATAACATGATCGCATTGTCAAACAAATAATAGTAAACAATAACGGTCATTCGTTACGCTAAAGCACCACTTACAGCTGCCCACTTCAGTATTAATCATGCGTGTCGACTGTCGTGTGATGTCAGACGTCCTCTACGCTCATTAAGACCATGCTTTATAAGCAGTGATCGGGGAAAACGATGCAAAGCTTTAACAAAATTTATAAAATTTACATTACAGCCACGAAACTATTAATAATCCTTATACCAAATCAGAGACTCTGATATGGAGTTAAATTAAACACTAATCTGCCAATATTATTCTATGTTTCAATAATATTGTTGTTTTACTTGGTTGAAAGTTCTCCTTTATGTCAGCTTTACAAGTTTTGTTAAAGTTTTGCACCGTTTTCCCCGATCACTGTTTATAAGGCCATTTCCTTGCCTTAGGGTGTACTTAAAAAGGCCATAACATAACAATAGCAATAGCAATCTACATAGATTCGTTGTATTTGTTAATTAAGTACAAAACACCGGAAGACATCGGGTTCGTTTTTAATTAATGTTATGTATATGAGCCGTTGTCATTTAAACTTGTCCGAAACTCATGACACAATCTTCAATTATTACTGATGTCTAATTAATTATACATATTTTATGACATAACATAACACATATTTTACAATCCACAGGACACAACTATGTAACAAGAATGGCTCTCAAAAGGCAAGTTCGCGAAGAGTTGTACTAAAATTATTTACTAAAGTGACGTTAAATGAATGGTTGTTTTGCTAAACAGCATGGATTAGTCAAGGATCTTCAATTCAATTAATTTTTTGGGAAAATAATGGCCCTATCAATGTTTTGCTGATTCTGCCAATGTCGACGTTGGATAGTTAGTGCACTGCCAATTGACATTTTAGTCTTGTTCGGTGCGTTGACTGTGTTCGTCAAAGAACTTTAATAAATTACCTTTATTATTAGGACCAGTTTAATAAACTTAAGGAATTACCGGTAAAAAGTTAATTTCAAAAAAAAAACGGTCTTGGTAATGTAAATTGGTACTGTTCTATGTGTGCATACCTTGTGATTGTTAGCAGCTAAAGCCCACACGGCCCGGGCGGCCGACACCACTTCCAAAATGTTTCCAGTCAGCAAAGTTCCAGAAAGCAGCTCCAAAAGTTCAGCTAGAGGAAGACACACATTTAAAACATTCGTTGCTATGCAAAGTTTCGGACATCTCTCAATCATATCATATGTTGAATGTCAACGTTTAAAATAAATATTAACTTCACAACTGTCCGCCAAGTGACACCGGTGGGTTTACAAAGACGGCGGACGCTCCTTGTGTCATATTCATGCCATATCCATCATCGTTTTTCACTTATTGTGGATGTTAGTTGAGTAATTGCTGTTAGCAGTTAAACACCGCGTGTTAACTTTTAACTCCCGTCTTGTTACGCAGACAATGTGACTAATTATGAGAAGTCATGAATTGAATTGAATACCTGCATGTACGAAAATAACTTAGGTTTATTTTAGAAAATATTAATTTGTGTGTTATTTCCATATGTTAAGACACGGTTACATGTCGCTCGCGTAATGTTCCTTATTTATTACTTTTAATATTTTTATTTCTATATCACGTATAACGGTAGGATGACAGGATGTCATTGGGGTCGTAAACTACCAGTAGGTACTTGACAATAATATTTTATATTAGGATCGTCATCTGAGACCAAAAACGTTCCTAGAAATGAAAGAGAAATTGCCTTACTACGGTTCAGTTGCGCCGCGGTCGCTGACACGCACGCGTCAAAGACAATAAAATCGTATTTCCGAAAACTAACAAATTTATTTCATAAAAAATGCAATCTTGTGTTTTTCGAGGTTGCCGAATTTATACTGTAACTGTAAAAGGAAGAAATTTTGTCTCATTTCATTCGTAAGTATCGTAAATATTTTTTACATTTTCTTTACATCGCCAAACTTTATTTGCACTGGCGTCACTGTCACCTGTGAAACATTAGATACTCAATTAGGATATCGCATGAGTGCGATGAAGACGGGCAGCTTAATGGCGGCCATGAGTGGGCCTTGACGGGAGGGCGAGCACTGGTATCTAGGCGTCATTTGGGTACGCAACTTGAAACAATTATTTTTTATCTCTTTCTAACAATAGCGTACCCTACGGATTACCGTCTTTGTTTGTTGAAATATGGTACGTAGCAACTGTCAGTAATTTGCGACGGTTTTGAATGCGTTCAGTATGGGCATAAGGGCCAGTTGTTTGATCAGTAATTAAACATACTAATAGTTAGAAATCGTAACCATTTGTTAAATGTGAATCAAATGTGTCAAATTTTCTATTCCTTTTTCGAATTTTAACAATTAGTTGAGTGAAATACTGATCAAACAACGGGCCCTAAATATAAAATATCATTGGATAGTACTGGGGCCTGTTTATCAAAACCTTGTAACTTGTAATACAAGTGGAAGTCTCTTTTTAATACATATTGTTGAAAAGAGATTTTTGATTGTAGTACAAGTTACAAGCGTTTGATAAACGGGCCCCAGTTCTCAGAGTGTCCGGCGATGTGGCACTCACGCGAGTTGAGGAAAGAGAGGCGCAGCTGCGAGTGGTGCGCGGCGTGCGCGATGGCGGGCAGCGGCGCGGTGAGCGGGCGCAGCGTCAGCACGGCGGCCGCGCCGTCCGCGTGCCGCGCCAGCGCCGCGCACAGCCCCGCCCACTGCCGCGCCAGCGCCGCCGGCCGCGCGCGCAGCCTGTGCAGGCTCACCAGCACCGGGCTCTGAACGCCAAGTCAATGCACCATATAACAACCATGCCGGCCACCGTCAAACGAAACCGATCGCTGATAACTAAATGATGCGAAACAATAGTAGATTGTGTCACAAGGGAACAAAGTGACGTATTTACGGCGAGGGCGTACATTGAATCCTGAGCGTAGTGTGGGATTCAAGTGTTAACGCCCAAGGTGGAAATAATTTTGCTACCGTGTGACACATACTGCTTTTCACATCACCTATGAAGAAAATAAAAGATCTTACTGATAAAACCATTTAATTATTTACACTCTCTAAAAGTGTTGAAATTATCAAATTTTACTACAGGAAATTATCAAACAACAATTATAAAATTTGGCAACAAAATGTCCTTAAACAGAAAAGTGCCACTTTAATCCCTCCTAGCAGGGAAGAAAAGTCCCCTTTCCGAATAGGTGATGTAAAAAAATATTGATTTTCGTTTTTTGAATAAAACGCGTTTTTTATATCACACACAGATTATACGGCGAGCTTTTTGGAAATTGCATTAGTATTCTATCTATAGATAATACCGAAAGGCTAAAGAAGAAAGTCTTTTACCAGTGCAGCCTCTCCTCAAAACTAATATTTGCTAAACGTGCTATAGGTGCTGGTGACTTTAATGTATAAAATTGGAAACAACATGATCCCACCAACAGAGAAACAAACGGACCGAGATGGCAAGACAATCTATTTAGAAGGGCGGAGGATAAAGATGTTTTCATTTGTTATGCTCGAAAAAGACCCATAACTAGCCCTGAATAGACGGACTAAAGAGTGTCTATGGATTAAAGTAATAATATATTTCTTTGAAACGTCACAAACAGTCAAGAGCTACATATTGCTCATATCGTCGAAGAGGCGCAACTGGTCGTGCAACTTGTGTTATGCGAACCTACTGCGTTCTCGGACAACATAAAGCTGTTTGTTGCGAACCACCGTCTCGGTCTTCGTTTTGGAAAATGACCCTTTGATAAGCTACCTGGGTCTTGAATCTATTTTTTATTTTTAGATTTATTATCTCACAATCGAAGTGTAAAGTAGTGTTTTTCACTGGAACAAAATATCATAATGACATTAGTGTCAGTTTAGGCCTTTGATAATAGTAGTTTATGCAACAGTTGTATAAGAGAGGTCAAAAAAGACGAGTGGTGTGGTTACGATGTGAGCCGCAGGCGAACATCGTAAAGCAAGACGCCACGAGTATTTTTTGACTTAGTTATACACCGTTGCATACAATACTTTTTCTACGACTAGGTTTCAAATAAAATGCAAAATTAAATTAACAAAATTTTATTAATATACCTAGGTTAGAATACGAACGAACGAAGCACAGAACAACAAACGAACGAGAAACATTCGAAAACAACAAAATATGTGTCTATGGTTAACTTTGTTTTTAAATTGATGTGCACTTGCCAGGTTTCATATTTTAAAAAAAAGTTGCAGTCGATTTAACTTGTGAAATAGGGACTAAAAAACACCTAATGATTTGAGAAATGAATTCTTTTACCTGATTGGTCGATTTTAATATAGCTGCGTTCTGGTTGATTGATACCAAATAAAATGTTTTTTTTTAAGAGTTAAATTAGTAAAAGAGTTTACATACCAAAAATAACCTAACGTTCCGATTGACAGTCAATGTGTATTGTGATTGGTGGTTTAATTTGGTGAAGTATTTTGATTGGTCAAATTAACCTAGGTTAGGCTAGGCTTTGGCAGCTAGGCATATCGTTTTGGCTCAAAAAAGCACAAGTGCTGTTAAGGGGAATAGACTAGATAGACTTTTCTACGGAATGTTCTGCGGACATATTATCTATATTCTTATATCTTATTCGAGGACCTTTAAGCAAGTTTGTTTAACTGCTAAGGCATTTTTTCTTAGTCTTAAACTCAAATAATCTGAGAACAAGGTAAAAACTGTATGGAATATTATAAATAGAGAAACGGGAAAATCAAAAACTCGTGATAATCAAGTCACCCTGAACACAGGTGGCCATCCAATCACGTCAAATAAAGATGTTGCATTAGCATTCGAAGATTATTTTTCCAACATGGCAATTAATACTACGAAATGTCTTAAATCATCCGCGGTTGAAGCTCAATCATTACTTTGCACTAATGTCAGTAAATGTAATATAAACTTTGAATTCAGCCCTGTAAATTCAGATTCAATAGTAAAGATATTTAAATCGCTTAGTTTAAAAAAGACTGAAGATTTGTGGGGCACATCAGTTAAAGTGTCTTTCATATCATAGATGTAATTGCACCCCATCTAGCATTAATTTACAATAATTGCATATCAGAGGGGATCTTTCCAGATCTCATGAAATATAGTAAAGTCATACCTCTTTTTAAATCAGGCGAGATGAGTGATATAACGAACTTCCGTCCCATTTCCATACTACCAGTTTTAAGTAAAGTCTTTGAGAAACTAATGCTGAAGGATATGTTAGGTCACTTTAACAGAAATAAACTACTTAGCAATAACCAGTTTGGCTTCACAAGAGGTCGATCAACAATTGATGCGGCATCTGTACTCATTAAATATAATATATATAACAGTTGGGAAAAATCTTGCGACGCAATAGGAATATTTTGTGATCTTTCTAAAGCTTTTGATTGCGTGGAACATATGACCCTTATTTTAAAATTAGAACATTATGGATTGTCCAATAAAGCTTTAAGCGTTATGTCTTCTTATCTAAGTGATAGAACTCAAACAGTTGTTGTAAACAAAACGCAATCTGTTGGAGCTACAGTGAAAATAGGTGTGCCTCAAGGCTCTATTTTAGGTCCTTTTTTATTTTTGGTCTACATAAATGACTTACCACCAATAGTAGATGAACTTTGCGATATTGTACTTTTTGCTGATGATACTTCACTAATTTTCAAGGTAGATAGAAAAACCGTAGACTACAGTAGGATAAACGCCACTCTAGTTAAGGTACATAATTGGTTTATTAGTAACAACTTGCTACTAAATGCCAAGAAAACTAAATGTGTTAGGTTCGCTTTGCCTAATGTTAAACCGGTAGATTCTAGTATTTTTCTAAATAACGAGTGTTTGCTAATGGTAGATAGGGCGGTTTTCCTAGGCATAACAATAGATAAAAATTTGCAATGGAGTCCCCACATAGCTGCACTGGCAGGTAAACTAAGTTCGGCAGCTTACGCCGTTAGGAAAATTAGACAACTAACTAATGTTGAGACAGCTCGCTTAGTTTATTATAGTTATTTTCATAGTGTTATGTCTTATGGTATTCTGGTTTGGGGTAAGGCAGCTGACATACAAACTATATTTGTGTTACAAAAAAGGGCCATTCGTTCTATTTATAATTTAAATTCCCGTGACTCATTAAGAGAACTTTTTAAAGAAATTAATATCTTAACTGTAGCGTCTCAATTTATTTACGAGAATATTATTTATGTTATTAAGAATTTAGATTCTTTCACCAAAAACTCAGATATACATAATTTAAATACTAGAAATAAAAATAAAATAGCTATTCGAAAATTCCGTGTCCGTAAAGTATATAAATCATTTGTTGGTCAATGCATTCATTTCTATAATAAATTACCTGAAGTAGTTTTAAAGTTACCCTTTCCAGCACAAAAAATATTTGAAAAGGTCGTTAATGTCTAAAGCGTATCATAGGGTCGAGGACTATCTAACAGACAAAAATGCATGGCCTACACCCGAAACTTAGCCAATAGTAATTTGTTCAAATGCAAAGGCTTTATCCTGCTTTTTCTTGTCTGGGGGACACCGTTGATGCAGGAAAACATATCGAAACTTTTATGTGGTCATCTTGCACCATCTCATATAGACATATATAAGTAGGTAGTTGTAGTTATTTTATTTTATTCTTTTCTATCTTTCTCTCCCGTAAGATTTTTGGCATGTTTTCCTGCTGAACTACTGTTATTTGATATTATATTTAATTTAATACTTGTAGCTTTATACAATGCTAGATTAAGTTGTACATACCATTGTAATAAAATAAAATAAAAAAAAAAAATAACTGACTGCTGAGTTTCTTGCGGCGGTTCTTCTCAGCAGTGGTCTCCTCTTGGGAAGCGCTGGTAGTATCTTGACGTGTAAAAGTGCCCGAGCGGCCTACTTACTGAATAAATTTCTTTTATCTTTTTATCTTTTTATATTAGTGTTCGTGACTATATAAATAAATGACAGATAAAAGTACAGGAGTAGGGAAACAATAAAGTAGACGCGGTTACCTTGATGATGACGGCGCGGCAGTGGTGGTGGTCGGCGACGTGGCGCAGCAGGCGCGCGCAGGCCAGCAGCAGCCCGTCGGGGTGCGCGCGCGACAGGAGCGCCGCCTCGCGGCACAGCAGCGCGCACGTCTCCTGCAGCAGGCTGCGCCCGCCCACGCACTGGCACACGGCTGAACAAGCTGACAATGCTAAATTATTGCCTAGGCTCGGAAAGTAGGGAATTGCCTGAACAGGTGGTTTGCGGGCCGAGCCGTGGCGAGACCTGCTAATATCAGAGTCAGGCAATCCCCGTTTCCGCCGAGGCAAACCTACACTATGTACGATAAGAGCGTGACCGGTAAAATTGTATGAAAAAAAAAATTATGCGAAATACTAAAATTAAAGAGTTTTCTAATTAGACATTAATGCTTAATTGTAAATAAGGTGTCCAGTCTCTCGAATAATGTAATCTCTTCGCAACTTTAAACTTTCTACCAATTTTTTAGCAGTACTACGGCGTAAAGAGCTCCACACTGACTTTAGTTCTCGAGTAAAGGGGCTATTCCCAGTAGTCCGCACCCCGCAGTTCGCACTGCGAACTACTGGGATTTTTTTTCCCACTAGTCCGCACCTCCGGCAAGTGGTGCGAACTACTGGGAATTTTTCAATTTCATATGCATGAAATTGAACACAGTTATGTTGAATTAAACAGTGCGAACTACTGGGATTTTCATTTTCCCATTTGTCCGCAGTGCGAACTACTGGGAATAAAAAATCCCAGTAGTTCGCACCACTTGCCGGAGGTGCGGACTAGTGGGAATTTTTATTCCCAGTAGTTCGCACTACGAACTACTGTAAAATAAATTCCCAGTAGTTCGCAGTGCGAACTACGTGGTGCGGACTACTGGGAATAGCCCGAGTAAAGTCAGCAACGCCAACAGGAGTTTTTCCTTGTAATTTGAGCTTTATTCTAGCCTAAACATTTTCAAGTGGATTGGCATCGGGTGATTGTAAAGGCCAATCCAAAACACCGATGCCATTCTCAGCTTTCCACGCAGTACAGTGCCGACTTCGGTGTTAAGGGTAATTACTCTCTTGCAAGATCCAAGAAGCGTTATGCCTTAAGAAAATCTTGTCAGAAGTAAGAAACAATGCCTTTCATAAATTTTCTTCATTTTTTGGCGTCGGGTGTACCAATGAACAAGTGCAAATGGCCCAAACCTTGGTTTGAGTAGTATCCCCAAAAATGCGCCTGTACTGGGTGTTTCGTTGGCCGCACAGACACTCAAATTATCCGCCGCAGGCCAAGTCCTAGTCGATAATCACCTGGCCAAAATGTGTGTGCAATCAAAGTAGTCACTGGTGAGCGATCAGTGATAGTGGTAAGCGTGTACATGCCTGTTAATGCGACTGCGAATTTATCGGAATTCACAGACTGCCTCGGTTCGGTGAGTGCTATTATAGACGAATATGGCATAGAATCGGTTATCATAATGGGTGATTTTAACGCTCATCCTCATGAACTATTTTTTAATGAACTTATGACTTTTTGTAACGAGCAGTGTTGGTCTTGTATAGACGTCGATAGGTTAGGCATGTTATCCGATACTTATACATTTGTGAGTGATGTTTATGGGTCTTCTAGATGGTTAGATCACTGCATTATGACTAGCTCTGCGGTGCAGTTTGTGCGCGACGTGTATGTTAAGTACGATACTCTGTGGTCCGATCACTTTCCTCTTATTGTCGAGTGCAACTTAAATCATATAATACCTAAGTTACCTTGTCAAACAAGGACGAACAACGAGATTGTATGGGGGGAGAGATCGGACGAACAGACAGCCTTATTCACACGTGAATGTAATAATAGGTTAAAAATGATACAGTTTAATAAGGAGTTTCGATGTTGTGCTGACCGTCATTGTGATGACCTTGGGCACAGGCGTATTCTTGACGGACTTTACTCTGACATTGTTACTGCTATCCGGGATGCAGCTAAGGTCAGGCAGGGTAGCTCAAGAGAGAGGAAGAAGGGTTCTCGTGTGACGGGGTGGAATAGACACATCAGCGAGGCTCACCGTGATGCTAGGTCTAAGCTTCTCTGTTGGATTTCTTGCGGTAAACCAAGGAGTGGCTTTGTTTATGATGATATGTGTACGAGTAGGAGAACATTTAAATCTCGATTAAAATGGTGCCAAGACCATCAGGATCAGTTAAGGATGGATGCCCTGGCTGAACAACATGCGAAAGGTAATTTCCGCGGTTTCTGGAAGGGGACTAAGAAAGTTAACGGTGGGCCTGGCATCCCGGTGAGTGTCGGTGGTGTGAGTGACTCGTGTACCATTGCCAACCATTTTAAGGAACATTTCCGTGTACAGTCTGCTTTAGGGCCTCGGCAAACTACGGCTAACAGCGATGATGCAATTTACAAATAAAAATGGTTATAAACACTCCCTCAATGTAAACTATATAGGTCAAGTTATCAAAGAATCCTTCAAAACTACTTTTCTAGGCATTATCATAGATAACAGATGTGCTTGGGACGATCACATACATGAGATGTGCAGGAAGATAAATTCTTTTGCATACGCATTATGGCGACTAACAAAAATAACTTCCAAAAATGTTGCGATGCAAGCGTACCATGGTTATATATGTTCATTGCTTCGATACGGTATCCTGATATGGGGAAATTCTTGTCACATGAATCGGGCTTTGATAGCACAAAAACAGTGTATTAGAGCATTATGTAATGTAGACGTCTTAACCTCATGCAGACCTCTATACAGGGATTTGAATTTATTAACTGTACCTTCAATGTATATTTACGAAGTTTGCTTGTTCGTCAAAACTAACCCAGGGCTATTTAAAACATGCAGAGACGTATGTAACTTTAGAACAAGGTTTCCTGACAGACTCGTTATACCCGCGCAAAAGACCAAAATGTACAGCAAAGGCACATTTTGTATGTCTGTCAAAATTTACAACAGATTGCAAAGTGACATTAAAAACTTGCCTCTAAATATTTTCAAACGGCGACTCAAAAGCTGGTTAACACAAAACTGTTTTTATTCCGTTAACGAATTTTTTGACTTTTTCAAGTAAGAAAGTAAGGTTACTAATATAATATGAAACATGATTGACTTTTAAAAAAAATTGTGTAGAATATAATAAATAACGTCATCAAATTAGTAAAGTTAGGATTAACGAAATAATTTCGAAGATATATTTTGAGTCAGGACATTGCTTATTTATTTAATGGATTTGTTATTAAAATGTAACATATTTTTAAATGTAATTTTTGCATGCCAGTTACTGGTAAAATGTGTGAAACCACTTGAACTGTAAACGACCTTTTTATACCACATTTTATGCAAATAAAAATGATTTGATTTGATTTGATTTGATTTGAAGAAGAGGTGACTCAATTTATTGCAAAAGATGTCGCAAATGCCATTAAGTCAATATCGAGAGGCAAAAGTCTTGGCCACGACGGTCTTTCTATTGAGCATCTCCAATACGCTGGGCCGCATATCTCACGAGTTTTGGCAATGTTCTTTTCGCTGTGTGTAAGTCACTCATACCTTCCCTCTGACCTGATGCGAACTATTGTTGTGCCAGTAGTCAAAAATAAAACTGGGGATGTTAGTGACGTGAGTAACTACCGACCCATCTCTCTTGCGACGGTAGTTGCCAAGGTGTTTGACGCTATGCTTAATGCCCAATTAGACAAGTACATGACACTGCACGACAACCAGTTTGGGTTTAGGCCTAAACTGTCTACGGAAAGTGCTATACTGTGCCTTAAGCATACCGTCAGATACTATACGGATCGTAATACCCCAGTGTATGCATGTTTCCTGGATCTGTCCAAGGCTTTTGACCTGGTATCATACGAGATCTTATGGGAAAAGTTGGAGGAAATTAACTTGCCGCGTGAATTTGTTAACATCTTTAGGTTCTGGTATGATCATCAGGTCAACTTTGTCAGATGGGCTGGGGCAATGTCGGAGTCGTATCAGCTTGAGTGCGGGGTGAGGCAGGGGGGATTGAGCTCCCCGTCACTCTTCAACCTCTACATCAACGCACTGATCGTCGCGCTCAGTAGCCAACATCTCGGCTGCCATGTAGACGGAGTTTGTGTCAATAATCTGAGTTACGCAGACGACATGGTGCTGCTGAGTGCGTCGGTCTGTGGCCTGAGAAAGATGCTACAGATCTGCGAGGAGTACGCTTGTGGCCATGGTTTAAAATACAATGAGTCCAAGAGTCAAATCATGGTTTTTGAGGCCGGCGGCAAACGACCGTTTAGCGTTCCACCCGTCCGGTTGAATGGCACCCCGCTAGTAAGGGTGACACAGTTCAAGTACCTAGGCCATATTGTTACGTCAGACCTCAAAGACGATGCCGATATCGAACGGGAGCGGAGGGCTTTGTGCGTGAGAGCCAATATGATCGCCCGAAGGTTCGCGCGTTGTTCTAGCGGAGTTAAAGTTATGCTTTTTAAAGCTTACTGTACATCATTGTACACGTGCAGTTTGTGGGAAAACTACACTCAAAAGTCGTACAATGCCCTCCGTGTACAGTTCAATAACGCCTTCAGGGCGGTGTTGGGGCTGCGGCGCTGCTGCAGCGCCTCAGGCATGTTTGCCGAGGCGCGCACGCTCTGCTTCCACGCGACCATGCGCTTGCGCGCCGCCTCGTTAGTGCGTAGAGTGCGCGACAGCGCCAACACTGTTCTGGCGATGATTGCTGACAGGCTAGATTGTCCCTATATACGGCACTGCTGTGCCAGACATATCACGCACCAAAACATTGTAATTTAATTCAATATAATTTAATTTAATAATTTTGTTAATGATGTATTTTGACATATTTAATTTTTAATCTTATTATTTTTAATTTTATTTTTTAAATCTTATTTTATAATTTTAACATGAATTTAGTACTTATTGCCTGATGAAATTTGACTGATTTTAATCTAATTTACTTTTGTTGTGTGTGTTTACTTTATATTATTTGTACCTACCTAATTATGAGTCCCAGTTACTTGAAATAAATTGATTTTAATTTTTTTTTTTTAAATTTAATTAAAAAAAATGAAGTTTCATTGCAAAACAATCTTGCTCCAATCTCCGTTTTTGTTTTCACTCTCCCGCGACTGCTTTTTTTCCATAATGTTTTTCAGTAAGGAGTCGTTTCTTCACCGAACTCCAATATTTCAAGCCATTTTCAATCAGGGGCCTTCTTATTGTATCTAGAGACATATTTAAACCTTTCTTTCTTGAAATTTTCCATCTGCACGCAATTTGCAGAGGTACTTAGGACCTTGTGTAGAGTCCGTCCGGATCGCTGCCACCAGCTTATCCATTAACCTACCGCCAAACAGCAGTGTTCGCATTGTTGTGTTCCGGTTTGGGGATAAGACAGCCGGTGTAATGACTAGCATAGAGGCATTCCATCTTAGTCCTCAGGGTTGGCAACGCATTTGCAGTCTTAGGCTTGCAGTCTTGTGAATGCGAATGTCTATGGGTCACAGTTTCCACTTACCATCAGGTGGCCTGTGTGCTGGCTTGCCTTCACTATGCCATAAAAAATAAAAATAAAAAGTTGATTTTATAGTTGAAAATATCTGCAAAAGCCATTTAACCAGGAGAAGGACTCCCGTTTTCCCGCGTTCTGGTAAGTCTTAGATATATTTCGATTTATCGCTTTTATTTCTTAGTTACAAACGCCTTCGATTATCATAGCCTTTAAGCAAAATGTGTATTCAAGCACTCAATTTTATGCGTAATATTTGTAATTTTTTTTGGCTTCATTATTTCTTGTGTTTACGAGACGCTTTTAAACGAGAAGACAATGTTTTGTTTCTCGACGGACAGCTGTTTCACACAATATTACTTTTATGTTGGTTGCCCGGCAACATGAGCATGTCATGCTCGCTCAAAGGTATTTGCTTACGGCGGCGTCATCGATCGGGTCGCCACTTTCCCGAACACATGGCTGAGATACGCGTCATACTCGTGAACGGGTGCTGTTTGTGGGGTCCGGTCTGTTCACGTTTGCAAGTACTTGTTGTTCAATTAATTATTCCAGTTATGGATTTTGACGTAGAGACCTCGCCGTGTTGTTCTCATTGTCATTATTTTTATTTTTAGTTAAGATTTATTGGCCCTACATTTGTAATGATTTTAGTTTTGCTGATTTTATATCTATATTTTGAATTTATTATTGTAGTTAGCGGCCTGACCGTACGTGTCACATTTTGGGTCCTTTCGGGTGTTTACAAAGGAACCAAGTAGGCGGTAAACTGACAAACTTTTTTTTTGTCAGAAAGCCATGTTATTTTGCCAGTACTTTTTATTCTGTGTCGCATTCTTAAAATATAAATTATACCGGTCACGTTCTTGTCAAACAGACTATAGAATGTTTTTTTTTCAAACAATGCGAGGAAACGATACATATACATGATTTTAAGTATTTTTAAAAAGCTTTTGACAATTACGGAGGGAATGTTTTTTTGAAAACTACCATTATTGGTTAATATAGTTTCACGCACAGCGAGCCGCCGCCCCACACTGCACCCACTCACAAGTTGTACGGGATTTTTTTCATGGTCATTTCGATTTTATATGCAGTAGACTTTAAAAAATATATGGACAAGGACGGAAAGGGAAACATTAATACGTTTATTATTCTCCTAGGAGAAAAATGAGGCCCTTGGCATCTTCGTTTTTCAAAAGAAAGGTCATCGTTTCCGAGCATGTTTGAGAAAAATTTAGCGTTCAATCTTTACATAGTATAAAACAAACTCGCTTCTCGCCATCTGTCAGGTCAGAGGATACCTCTATCAAATTACTTTGTAGTGGATCAAATTTCGGTCCTACACTTCTTTAACAACGAAATTTTCGTTCGTAGTTTCGTCGGTATAATCCAAGCCTGAACCAATTTGAAAATGATTGATTTAGTGATAACTGTCTCTAAGCAAACCAAATAAACAAACCGATAGGGCACAGAGTTAGCGATACGTAAAGGAAAATATACTGCTCATTATTTATCACCTTTAGGGCAGTTATTGGTAAAAGTAAGCAGGAGATGAACAACAGCTTCTCTCAGTTGCTCTGTGATCATGCACCAAGGCCACAAACGGCCCAGAGACAGCACCATGTTGTCTTCTGCTAGCTGCTCCTTGGCTGGCGCGCAGTCTATCATCACGCAGCTGATGATAGTCAGCAACCAGTACAGTGTCTGCAAGGTTGCGTTCTGAAAACATTATTTCCAACAACATGATAAATACCATAGATTTTATATCTACCTAGGTGTGTATGTGGGACGACTAACAGACTGGTTACAAGTCCGTTAGGATCAGGGAATAGATAATAAAGGGAACTGGCATGGTCCCCTATTATTTAGTAAATCAATGTCGCCAAGCGCACACAGCCATAGTTAAATTGATACGCGGCACAATATTGCTATTGTTGGGAGTTTCTCTGAAGTATCGGATCCGGAATGAGGTGATCCGACAGAAAACTAAGGTTATCGACGTAGCCCATCGAATTAGCAGCTTGAAGTGGCAGTGGGCCGGTCATTTGTGCCGCAGAACCAATAATCGCTGGAGTCATCGTATTCTTGAGTGGAGACCGCGAATTGACAAACGCAGTGTAGGACGCCCTCAGACTAGGTGGAGCGACGATCTACGCAAAGTGGCTGGCAAGAGCTAGATGAGAGTGCCCACGAATCGGCAACACTGGGCAGAACTGGGCAAAACGATAGGCGATGATTGCGCTTTCATATTTAATTATTCTAACTGATACTGGAGGCGCTGACGTCGATGGTTGTCTTCTACTTATCAAACGATGTCGCTTGTGTCGGTACGAAGTCAGGCAATTGTATTCAGTATAGTGATAATGGCCACAAGGCTCGAAACCTTTAGAATTTTCCAACCTTCAGCGACTTTAATTAACTGGAGTGCGTGTCATATATCAAGTATACTCACATTATTAATATGCGCATTCCTGAGGATTTCCAAAGGCTGTCCGAGCAAGGACAGTCGGTCGCGGACTGCCTGCAGGGTGGCTAGTAGCGTCCTCGTGAACTGGCGATGCACGCAGTACAGTCGGCTGCGCGCGCTCATTGCCAGCAGGGACGCGAGGCAGGAGCACAAGCAGCACCAGCGCTGATCTGGACAATTCAACGTCATCACTGGTAGCCGGAGACAGTCAATGTTGCATGGTCATAGTCAGAACTCAGAACAGATACTGTATAAATTATTCATATTATTCCTCTTTTTATAATGCACAATCGATTGAAAAATCATATCTCACTCTGGTGTACCCCATATAAACAAAGAGTCAGAATACGACTAACATCATCATTTACTTAAGAGCTCTTGTCGGTAGGGTAATTACTATTATTTACTATTCCGAGGCTTCTCTTTAATAGACTAACGAAAAACATAAAACAAATAGATACAATTCAGGCTTTTAAGCTGAATCAACTAAAAGAAAGAAACAAAATCGTTCAGTTGGTTCAAAACTCAAAACAATAACAAAATGAAATATACTGAAAAATTTATTATCATTAATCACTGTCGTTTAGAAGTTTTTTTACATATACTCCCAACGATCGGTGTTAAAAAAACCACGCAGACGATCTAAACTTCTTAAATTTTACTTACTCTGGCTAGACTCGTGCAAATTCTCTTGCATCGCCATGCTCTGGAACAGCTGCGTCAACATTCTACAGAGCTCCTCGACCAAGTATTCCGGCCAACAGTCACTCTCCCTGTCGCCGGCGCTCTTAATCCCATGGTCATCTGCGAAGGGCGACTTCAAGTTGTCCAAAAACTCAATACAGGAGTCGCCCTTTGTTTTGTCGGCGCTCTTCCGTTTCACTACGGACTTAGCCAACTGTGTAAGGCAGAATAGACCTGCATCTTGAAATGCTAGAAAATATACAATTCATTTAATTTCGACATTGATTTTTCAGGAAAAAATCTTTAAATTCTCAATAATAACTACAGACACATCCGTTAATTCTAAAGACTACAAAATTTGGGATTCACCAAACAATTAAACATACTGTAACAGTCGGTAATCGAACTCGAGATCAAAATCTGACAGTTCCCCTCTTGATTATTTAGTTATGAACATTATTTCATAAAAACAAGAATGAGAACTCGTGTAACGAGTAATATTAGGGTAAGTTTTAATGATAAAAATACGTATCAAAATGCAGTAATCACAGCGAATGTGCGCTCGTTAAGGTTAGAATTTTGATCTCGAATTCGATCACCGACTGTGAATCATAGTTGGTTGGTAGTAAATACATTTTGACACCCACAAATCTCCAATTGTCTATTTAATTGTAGGTGTACTCCGCACCAAATAGTATAATTATAGGTCTTTATTAAACCCCTCAGCACACGAAACAATATAAATTAATTCTAGTAGATAAGACTAAAAAACTGACGCTATTTGTGACCTAAACATATCACATTATTTATCTAATACTGCCCGTGATAAGTTACTTGATGATATCAGATCGATCCTGCCATGATTCAATCGCTTGAGTGCTCACCAGAACTCTTATCGGTATAAGCACTTAGCAGGTGATGTAAAGGAGTTTACCTGTGTTGTCGCTTTCCATACACTGCAGTATCAGAGTAAAGAAAGGTCCCGTGAGCCCTTGCCTTAACATCTGCCACACAGTCTCATCGGCTGACTTATCCGAGAGTAAAGATCCTAAAAGAAGCAGGCCCTGTGTTTTTGCAGTCAGGACACAAGTGCTCCATTCATCTATAAAAGATATCGTAATAGAATTAATACAATACAATCCTATAATATTTTACGCAATTCAAGAAGTTTCAATGATTTTAGTTACAAGAACTAGCATGTTCGGTTATCTTAATTAAGAACTTAGCATTCTGAGTGTGACGTAGTACCGATAAAACGTAACCGTATATTTCAATATAATGGAAATATAAACTTTATCTACATCCATATCATAACTTCCCTATTATATGTTTAGAAACGATAAGCAAACAGCCTATATTAAGAAACCTGTATCTGTGGTTGCACTTTAATGTTAACATTAAAGTATTACATGTCATTAAAGTATCGGTTATTGATGTAGTTGCATCTTAATGTTCACTTTAAAGTTTCGGTGACCGAAACTTTAAAGTGAACATTAAGATGCAGGTTCTTTAAGATACAAGGCAACATGGTACAATTTTCTCACATATTGTAGAAAACTTATGATATGCATGTAGATAAAGTTATGTATGCGACTGTACGCATAATTAGGCATTAAAATACTCGTGTGATCTTATTATGAAACTCACCTATCGGCTCGTTTCATAAAACCACACTCGTGTATTAATGCCTCTCATTATGCACCAGTCACATAAATAACTATTATGACCTACAACGTAATTTCCACGAACGTTTAACATTATTCTAGTTTCGCGGATATTTTATTTAAAAGGTTCCGAGATATCAATATGACTGATTCACATTAAATATTAATAGTCAGTATCATAATTATCATAAATGGCAATATGGCTGATAACATTTTTTAACAATAACTACTATGAAATATTATAAATTTAAATTACCATCACTGTAGTATTTATTTTATTTTATAAAACAAATTTCATCGTATACGCTTTTACGGCTAACCCGCTCAAGCGAATTCGATGAAATTTGGTATGTAGATAGCTCTCCTCCGAGGAAGGGCATGGGGTACATTTTACCCGCGATAAACAACTTCTACCGCTATAAAATGGTTTCGGTTACGAATGACAGGAATGTCAGGCAATATGTAAAGTAAAACGCAACTACATCAACCTATAAAACATACATTACGTTATTGGTACTGATATTAACCTACTTTCAAAATAGCATATAAATATAGCAGAACAAGTCAAATTAAAAATTTGCAATCTTAATTAAAAACAATAAGATAGGGAAAACCGCAGTTGGTAGGTCTACGGAACCCTAAACATTTGTTTTTCCTTTTCTTTATCACAATCTAATAACGGATCCTATCACAGAAGTCATTCGAATTAATAATTCAAGAATGTTATTGATAATAAATAATAAATCAATGGCTTAATATATTTGTAGTTCCATTATAGAGTGTGATTAACGGATCAGTCGCGTGTGCCTGTATCACATCGGTCAGCGTTGGTAGATTAACTAGGCTATCATACATTTTTTGTAGGAGACATCACGGCGCAAGTGACGTTATTGGATAAAAAATGAAGTCATCGGTAACATCTTTATTTAGTGCCAAAATACGAATGAATAGGTACACGGTTTGTGTATGCATATTTCAGAATGACTGCATAGATATTGAGGAATACAACTATGCTGTTTTAGGAAGATAATACCAAAATGTACAGAGCCTCTATTCTACTTGGTAAAAACAATATTGCCCGCGACGTGTTATCGTATTGCCAACGTTTTGATAGTTCTTATTTACTTGACAGCAATATAGTTTTACCGTGTCAAATAGAGGCCAAGTTCTGCTTTAAAAATGTCATCAATACATTGCAATGTTTATGTATTAATGCAATGTGTCTCTATATACTTGACCTACAAAAAGGTTATCGACGGTAGTACAGTCGAGTGTAAAAGTATGTATCTAAAGAATCCTCTCATAAATATGTGACGGAGTTTCTTATTTCACTGAAATAAGCCATTGGGGCATATTTTTAGGATGTTGCGTTCTCCCATATTTTTACACTTGACTGTACACTACTTGACGCTAACCACGAGATGAATTCCTAAATAGACGAAATATAAACACTTGGACATAAGGGTTCTCCCAAGGGAATCCCAAAAACCACTAAAGAATTAACGTTACAGGTCAGTATAGTCACTATAAGACTTTTTCGCAGGGACCGTTTGCATTTTATTTCGTATAAATCATACAAGCCACTGTTCTTACACTTGCTAGAAACATTAACCTTCTTTTAAGGCATTGGGCAAAGAGTACTTATCTGACTTGACCTATTAGTCAACATCTCTATTATTGACTGTAATTGGACTGAAAATGGAGTATTGAAACGTGGGCGAGAAATGTGGACATTTGGAGAAATATTCGTGAGTTTTTTTAGTATGTATTTCGTTACTAGTTGCCTAGAGATTCGTTTGAGACTGGATCAATTTGTGCGAAATTGACCCTTGTTATTTATTTGTTCAACGTCGGTTCTGAATCATAGAACCTACCTTCATCCAAAGGCGTAAATGTCAGCATGAGGTTGTGCAAGCAGTCATTGGTAGTGGCCAGGGAAGCCCGCACGCACTTGTGCGTCGAGGCGACGACCAGCACGCGACATGTCGCGGCGCGCACTTCACTGTTCTCCGATTCGGAACCATTGCTCCAGGACGTGCATCTGAAATTACACCTTTATCATATTAGGGCATATAGTTTACAAAGGGAGTAAAATAGGTCATTATACGAGATGTTTAGCCATCCTAGTAAAGCAAGGAATTTTAAAAAATCTCTACGGATCAAAATTATCCCTACATTATTTTGGTATCTGTATAGTATAAATACTTTGACAATTAATTTTTTCACAATGATTCCGAGAAAAAAATCTTAAATTAAAATAATATTTTTAAAGACATTTAAATAACAAAAATGCTCTATTTACTCTATACCTGTCAGTCAAAGCAGAAAGAGCCAGCTACCTACACAGTTGTTTTAGGGTTACACCTGCAACCCTAACAAATGGAACATACACCGTTTGTGCAAGGAAATAAAAAAGGTAAATTACTTTAGTTCCTGGAGATAAAAAGTACCACTTTAGTCCGCCTATACATCACTTGTTTATGGGTCATTTTATACATATTAAGGGAAAAAATATTTACAATCAAATTTAATGAACGGCACGGTAGCGGAAATGGACGTTATATTAAGCTAGGCGCGACTTCATGGTTTGACAACACTATACTATGATTATAAATACTATGATTATGATTATTAGAGTTAGGACTTTTGGTGGCAAATCGTGGTTCCAGAATCCATGGAGTCACCATTTCCTAATTATTATAATACATAACACTTTGATTTTGACCTTCAGTATTTTAATATTTCAAAATTCATTTATTCGTTATTCGGCCGCACCAATTTAAATTAATTTTGTTATTGAGGATATCTCTGATGTGAAAGCGTTACAAACAAGCAAATATTAATAGGTATGAAATAACCGAACTAAATATGAATTTAGTTCATTTTTGAATATGGTAATACCGAAATTCAAAATCAATGTGTTATGTATTATAATAATTAGGAAATATCGACTCCATGGATTCTAGAACCACGAAATGCCACCAAAATCCTAACCCTAATGATTATAAAGGACTAACGGTCACAAGTCCAGTGCCTATTCCTTTATTTTCCTTTAAATTTAACGTATATGAAATTCTTGGCTTAAGTGAGTTAAAACAGTGATTCATCGGAGGAAACTTGGTCAATTTTAGTGTAGTGGGCGAAGGTACCTAATTGTAAACGTGTCCGCCGTGAGGTCTTGCCTATTTTTAACCGCCTTACATTAATATTATTATATTTATTATACATATATTTTCGTAGGATGTTTCATGATAACTACATTAATCCCACTGTACAGTAAACAGAATGACGACTCGCTGAGGTTTCATGCGGACTTAAGAGAGGTCACGTACTCTATTCTCGCTTTCATATTGTTAAATGCATAAAGTCAGGTCCCAAAGATTAGCAAAGAAAAAACTGAAGAAATAAAAACATCTATTTAAAAAAAGGAGATATCCTGGCTGCCTCTACTTTTACCTGTAATTTCCAGCTATCTTGCGGTAGTAGGACCTTGTGCAAGGTGTGTCCGTATCGCAACCACCATCTTATCCTTTAACTACCGCTAGTGTTCGCACTGAAGTTTTTCGGTATGGGGCCAAGTCATCCGGTGAAAATACTAGCATAAAGGCATTCTATCTTAGTCTTGAGGGTTGACTACACGTACCCTCAAGTGACCTGTGCTCGTTTTCGTCTTTTAGTCAAAAAAATGTTATTCCGACCTTATCCCAAGAAAATAAAAGATACAATACCTAAACAATAGTCTATACAGTCCCAGTTCGTTCCAAGCTGGCACCGGACAGCGCTTGAAAGTGCTGATATTGTGTAGGACATCAGCTACGGCGGCCACTAGAGCCGCGGTAGGGGCGCGTTTTGGGTAAACGCCTCGAGACGGCGATATACGCACGTCTGCGCACTTCTCTGACCGGACCTCTAACTCCGAACGGCGCTCTAATAGAGAAATCGGGACATTCGGCTCTGGAATAAACAAATATTATTTATTTATCAACTTCATTTCACCATAGCAATCTTACATCAAATTATTAAGATAAAACTACATAAACATTATTTTTCTAGCGCAGTCTATTTCTTAATTAAAACTGTGCGCTACTCGATTCGGAGTCGAGTATCCAGTATGAATTTAATTATTTCACATACCTCAATGATATTAAGTTTAGCACGATTCTATGATGTAAAACCTTTGCTTTTTACTCCCGTACTTTAAAGTGTTAATTGTGATATCGTAAACGGTATCAGAATGTAACCAAAGCGTTGCCACGGTGATAACAGTTTTTTAACAACTAGTATAATATTTTATAACGGATCAGTTAAGTTGTTTAGTGAACAACCTTAAAAACTAAACAAATAAACCGATTTTATTGAAATTTGGTATTTGAAAGAAATTGTCCCTCAGCATTATGTCAGAGGGACTGCACTGGGCGTGGCGCGCCGCCTTATTAACCTGCCCGCTCGGTCACACGGCGTGTGGAATTCAGTTCGGGGCCGGCAGCGACGGAGCGAGCATACGCACGCCACGATCTGCCGCCTTGAACGCACGGAAGGGTCGTATCGCGAGGTTAATACTCGTAGTGTTATCCTGTGCACCTAGTGCGCTTTGAAGGTCACGTCACGTGGCACGAGGGGCGTCGTTGTCAAAGCTTTGATTTATTTATGATTTGCCGCCTTAAATATCCTAAATGAAAGCACATATAATGAATTTTATAGGAAAACGATCACTACTAAGTAGACTTCATTGGTCCTTGAGTTACAAACGGTTTAAATGTTAATACCCACCGAAAACTTATTTGCGGTGTTGGTAAACTGACAGCGACCTATGTCGATGTATGGGGATAACAGTTTTCCAACGGCATAGTTAAATTTGTCGCGTGGTCTAATTTGTTTGTAGTTAACGGCTTCGGTCGGAACCTTACACTGAGCATCGTCAAATCGGCCCAGTCGCCTAATATTGCGGAACATAAATAAAAAATCCCACGTAAGGTGAACCTCCTTTTTTGAAGTCGGCTAAAAACACATTGATACACCGCCGCAAGTGAGCGAACGACATCTGATCAGCTAAAACATTTTTTGACCTCATTGATGTATTCTAGGCGAGTGACAACCCTAGCGCTACACGTGCCGCGTGCGAATGAATACAAGTTATATGATAGTAAGAGAGGCATAGCGTAGGCACGTTTTTTATACCTAAACCGCGTTTTAGTAGGGGAGTGCAACTTCTGTACTTGTACTATTACTTATAGTATGAATAATATACTCGTTCCCACATATGCCTTTTTAACATTTGCGTTGACAGTGTTGCCAGGAGTGGTATCTGTTTGCGAACAAAATGAATAAATTTCGGAGCCCATGATTTGTAAGTGATTAATTGATTATTTATAAACCCGATTTAATACGGCGTATTTAAATTATTACGCAATCTACCCGCAACGAATTATTTACTGATTAAGTCTCATGTCATATGCTACGTGTAAACTGATTCTATCTTATCATTCATTGCATCTTGGACATTGTTTTATTGCGACGAAATTAAATTTAAGCCCTTAAAAAAATGTTCCAATTTTGATATAAAGCACGCGCAGTCACTAGTTTCTAAATCCCAAAATTCAATCACAGTTCATGTGTTATTTCACAAATACTTACACCATAATGTATCAAGCAGTTTAATAAGCTCATCCTTTACACTTGCGGTTACTTCATTTTTTTAAATATTAATAATAAGAAGTATTAAATTCGTCACTTATGATATGACTAGTCAGTACTATGAGTAGCTACTTAAAAGGGGCTCTTTTCTAATCGGACTAAACCAAATTGCTTTCGAATCGTATTGTCAGCGTCATGATAGCTGTTATTAACTTGACAGCAATGGCGGCTGCTGCTAAGAACTCAAAAAAAAAATGTTTAGCCCGTTTAGAATAGCTTAGTCACACATTATTCTCCTACTTACCGAAAATACTTTTATATTCTTTTTCACTGCAGAAGTCGACAATTATTTCAACACAGTTCTCTAAGAAATTACTTTCTTTTAAGTTCTCTAGGATTTCAAGCTCGAATACCTGAAATAAAGACAAATAATACTCAAAAGGAAAATATAATATTTAGTTACAAAGAGTACGAGTAATAAGTTTTTTTCTTTTTTATTATAATTAAGTACCTCTATGTCTCCCGGTAAAAGAATACCTTTCCAACACTACTTGTAAAGTACGGTAAACCAAACACAAAAGTGATTTCATTAAAAATTTAATAAAGTTGAGATTTATAAATCGTTGAATAAATACACAAAGATTAAACTATACTTATTCTAGTTAAGGTACAGTCCATTAGCGTTAAGTACGAAACACTTAGGTTCTACATTAAATAATTTTGGCCTGGTGAGAGACGGCCAGCATCCAACGAACACGGAAACACGTTTCGAAACAGTTCTATATTCTGCTGCCACACAAAAATATCATCTGCTCGAGAAAGATAAATTGCGGTTATTGTCCATGCCCCGCAACATGTGATTCAACCGCAAGACCTCTTTCTGAATCATAAATATATTGCGGAATTTCTCATTCTGCAAGACTACACAATAAAATGATAATAGTTTTAAGAGGTAAAACATAAACCATCTAGAAGTTATCTACAATAACATGTTCCATCCTATTTACAATCCCCCGAAATTGATGACCATACATTAAATAAAACCGCTAAACAGTAGGTACACCCCAATCTATTAATTGACTGGGAAGTAGTTAAGTACAAATTTCAACGAAAAGCAACATTTAAAAAAACCCAACAGCTGTTTGGATAATGTCGTCAAAGTAAGGTTGCGTATCATGTATTTAGCTTTTATTTCGCCATTTTCACGTTTAAATAATTTTAATATATAGCCTATGACACTAATAATAATACGAATCTAACCATGTTTATTGAAATCGGTTTAGCCGTTTAGTTGTTACGAGCGTACATTGACTCGGACATATATACACGGCAAACACATAACCCTCCTTTTTGGCTTTGACGCAGTCGGGTACAAAGCAGTTAAACCACAACAAAAGACCATGCAAGTAGTAATTGCAATGAGTATAAAATGCACTTCATAGCCGCATTTGTATTTTATTATTCATTGCTCAGAACGAGATTCATGGCGTTTCCCTCTTTTTGTACCCGCGGCGGTCAGGGAATGATTCATGTTAACTATCTCGTTTTACGCTCGGGTAAAACCACAACTTAATTTGGGTACGCCTTATAAGCTCACATACTAATTAATATCTAATAAAAAACAGTACTACATGTACTATTAGTACTATAAGTCATCAAATATTAGTTATTTATAAAGCCTTGAATCGAAGACATATCCCGCCCTTGTTTTTCAGCATGACGCTTCTAGGGTCGTACTCGATACGCGGGGTGGTGCGGGCGCACGGCTCAACCTCCACCTTGCTGAGCATCGCCGCCAGGCCGGCAACAACAGTCAGCTGGGCGAAGCGGGCACCTGCAATGCACAATCAATAATGCAGCTTATCTTATCCTTATATGTAATCAATCAAATCCGTCTAAAGATCTGTTTTAACAGTTTCGTTGTTCAATTAAACACTGATCGACGGATCATCCGCAGCGATGTTTATGTAAATCAGTTCAAAGATTTTTAAACAATGAAGTTTGAAACATTATTTTTCAAATATTCCACCGCACAGTAAGAACAAAGGATGTTTGTATAAAATAAATACTCTTTCTAAACTATGTTGTCATTGTTACTTATTTATCAATTGTACTTTCCCATGTGGTTTTCCGTGAGGTATTTATTCACATCTTACCAATATTATACGAGGGGCGTTCAATACATTCTCGGTATCGTATCTAGCAAACCTTTTTAGTAAACTTCTTAATACTGGCCGCTAAGAGTCATTAATTGACAGTAAAAAAAAAGTAAATTTGAAACCCACACGTTCTTTTGTTTTTCTGCTACTGCTGAACAAACGTGATCTGATCACCATGAGCGATTTAACAATGTTAATTAAATTGGAGCATCGAGCTGGTGGAGCATTTTGACAACGAAGACAAAAAATATTTTTATGATGTGTTAGGGGGAGAATATATAGAAAAATAAAAATAAAACAGTCATCGTATGCTTTTGTTTTCCTTCACATACCGAGAATTTATTAAACGCCCCTCGTAAATGCAAAACATTGTGTGGTTTTTTTACTCCTTTACGCTGCGACCGCTGGACGGATTTGGATGAGAATTGAAGTCGAATTAGCTTATACCCTGGATTAACACAGGCTACATTTCATCCCGAAAAATTTACAAGTTCCCGAGAGAATAATGATAATTCCACGCAGACGAAGTCGTTGTATAATAAATTATATCTTTTGTTCGATTTTATCCAAATTAGAAATGCATTAAACATGCATATCTAACTTATGAAAATTTGGCAAATTAAATGAACCCTCGAACATGCGATTTGTTATTATGCTATTATTTAACGTGCACTAATGCTTACCCGGACAACTCCTAGGACCCTCGCCGAAAGCGAGGAACCCTGGCGGATGCAAGTCGTCTTTGAAGCGCTCTGGATCAAACTTATCGGGATCCGGGAAGTAGACTGGGTCGCGTTGAATGCACTGGAGCGGGATGAGGACCGGGTCCCTCACTTTGAGGCTGAGCTCGGTGCCGGAGAGAGTGCAAGGCGCCGTGCACAGGCGCGTGGTGAGCGGCGTGGGCGGGTGCAGGCGCAGTGTCTCCAGGCAGGCCTGCGTCGCTAGCCGCATGGCGCACACCGCATCGTAGTTCAGCCCTCCATGCCTCCCCAGACATTCCATTATCTCCGCCCTCACGAGATCCTGCAGCTCCTTATCCTTAGCCAACTCGTACAAACAAAATGACATCGTAGTCGAAGAAGTCTCCAGCCCGGCAAGCATAAATATAAACGAATTAGACGTTATCAGCGCATCCGTCATTTCAAACTCGGTTTCAGTCTTCTGAACATTCAACATCAGTTGAAGGAAATCGTTCCTCTGAATGCCCGTAGAACGTCTCTCGTCGAGCACTTGCTTTATTGTGGATGTAAAAAATGCTTCGACGTCAGGAGAGTAGCTTCTCAAATTTAACCATTTAAAGATTCTAGGGAAAAACGTACGACAATACCGCTTAAGCAAGGTAGAGCGATCAATTTTAAACATTCGCTTGGACATTTTCATGAAAGGCGAGTCGGGATCTTTCAGCGAACCGGGATTGACGCCGAAAGCGCAACTTCCGATAACATCAGTGGTGTACCGGCACATCAGATCGGGAACCTCGACGTCGCCCAGATCTTGCAGGAGAGTAGTCCGCAGAGTGTGTGCGCACTCGGCCACGAGCGGGAACATGCCCTTCATCTTGGCGGAGGAGAAGGTGGGCGTGACGATGTGCCGCATGGCTCGCCACTCCGCGCCGCTCATGTTGGCCAGGTTCCGCAGCAGTGGCTCGCGTCGAGTGTCCGTCGATACCGATATGCGGTCGCTGAACGATGCGAAATCCTTGGAAAATATATTCTTCACAATATCCAAATCTATCACCATCAACGTTGGTCTCCGAGCTTGAAATATACCCACGTACTTTTCGTTCCTGTAGTTCTCATAGAAAAAATCTAACATCTTCGCATAGCTTCGTCTCATCATTAAGGTTGCTCCAAAATTTCCGAATATAGGACAGGGCTCCCGGTACGCAACGTTCTTAGAAAGCCAATATTTTCTTCCTTTCGACGCATAATGAAAGACCGCAAGCGAGAGGGTCAGGAATAGTAAAATCACTAATAGAACGACACTGATCCACATTTTGCACCGGTCGACGTAACTGTTTCAAATAACCATTAGATCGTACGAGCGTAGTTTACAGCGTGTCGAGCATGCCGGCGTTTCGAGTGTGAGTAAACAAACGGTGGTGCGAGCGGCGTGGGTCGCGGCGGCGCGCGCGGCTCGAGTGGGGCGGTCAGCGCTCGCCGCTCGGCGAGATAAGCGCCGCGCCTGCGCACTCAAGGCCGCGCGCACTGCGCCCGTGACTCGCATATACGCGCACATCACCGCGCCACGCTACCCATTGTATTCCGAACGGTCCAGTAATCAGAAACGCATTATGCATTCTTCTTGCTGCTCATCACTTATTACTCTTGTGATTGACATTTGCCGTATCGGCAATCTCGCCAAAAATAAAACCATACTTTGTGCTTGCAATTAAAATTACTGACCTACTAGCTTACAGATTGTATAACCTGATTTACACCGGTCTGCTTGTAAAGTATTGAAGCTATCGATATTGTTTTGTTACACAAAGATTCTCATTAACCTCAACGTAAACAGCTGATCTGTACTTGAAAATAAATTAACGCATAGATGTTGGTACCTACTCGTATTTAATTTATTTATTATTGTGCAACTGTTCAATAAACGAGATATGAAAAAAACTATTAAAGAAGAGTTAACTAGTGACAGTAACCAAACTGTAGGTAGGTAAGTGCCAAATGCGCGGGGTCCCTCTGAAAATCAGCGCCGCAGTTCCACTGCGGCACAAGGCTGAGAGGGATCCTGTACAATGTCTATTTTTTTTTTACTGTATATAAAAATAAAATTGTATTGCTTTTCCTTGTGCGTTGAATAAATATTTTCTATTCTATTCTAAATGCATACGTCATGGAATGGTCTGCTAAAAATTAAATAAACATAAACGAATATTTTATCGGCTTTAAAACCTTTATAAATAAATAAATAAATATCAGGGGACAATGTCACACCAATTGACCTAGTCCCAAACTAAGCTCTAGGCTTGTAGCTTCGTAGGCAGGATCACTACCAGCTAGGCCAGCGCGTCGTCAACAATAACAATTTCGTTTACAAACAAAACTTTATATTTCACAGCCACAGCCGTTTAAACCACAAATTGAAGTACTTTGCATCAGCATCAGTATGCGTACAAAGCGTATTTTCCGGAACAATGGTCAATACATTAATGTCAAGAACATGCGAGTTCTGACGAAGTCACACAGGACAGTTAGCGCCATTAACAAGTGCCTTGCATACAAACACTTAATCAATAGCAAAACAACGACGTAGGCATGACTCTGTAGGTGGTCTCGCGTTCGTCCCTGGCTAATGCCTTCTCTCTCTACCCAACTACAGTGGCAAAATGAAACCCTACATCTAACCTTGTATCTAGCTCATAATAGGTGACCAGGTCTTCAAGTAAAAAAACCAAGTCTTCCTGTAGATATACTTCGACGCCATTCGTTCATTTCGAGACTTTCAAGTTATATTCTCGTGGTAAGCAAATACAATTAGTATGACTAATATATGTTTTGTTAAGCAAATCATGATGTTAACGGGTATACTGATAACAGGCATCCATTGAAGCATATTTAAAACGATTGGATTTGATTTAGTAGTAATAAATTGTGATCTTATGCATCTCTATGTTCATTGTTCCCGGGGAAATTATTTATCGTTTTCTGTTAACGTCTTGCACGTGACCACAAGAACTTAGTCATAGCGAAAGCTGGAATTTTAATTCGTGGAGTTAAAATAATTTATCGACTTTAGAAAATATCGATGTTATTATATCGAACCTATGTTTATTTTATTCAATTGCTTTCTGTAATAAATGCATGACTTATTGTTGGAATTTAATAGCATACAAGCGACCCGATCCTAGCTTTGCCTATAATATTGATGTATTTAGTTTCTTGCAAATGTTTTTTTTTATAAGGTTAAGTACAGATATTTGTGTTAGTTATTTAAAATTATAAGATGAATATTTAATATACACGATAAGCAAAAAGGGTCATAAAATAATTCACATATGTATGCAAAAAATAGCCGAGGAAAAATATTGTTTACACGAGTATACCTAAAAATCATATTTTTTTAGTTTACGTAACCACATTAACTTAATCGATAAAATAAGGAAGAAACAAAGACCACTGCACAAAAATAATACAAGTTAAAGTAGTTGCTAAAACTATAATAAAGATTTATTTAACTGTGCCCTAATCAAAAACCCATCACTAGTTGACGTTCCGTGATATCAATAAACCATGAGCAACAAGACGAGTGATCTCACAGTGATTTTAAAACCACAATAACAATTATAAAGATAAAGATAAACATAGAGACATTTATTCGCAACCAAACAAAACCACATAGATACAAAAAGATCAAGACACAGAAATTGTTGCGAAACCTAGTGCACTTCTTACATATGACTGAAGCAGTGGTTCTTGAGCTTTTAGTCCTGGGGGACCATTTGACATTATGCCATCGACCACCCAGTTGGTTTATTGATTTGTAAGTAATGGGTAATGCGCGGGTAATGTTGTGCCGACTCTTGTCACTTATTTATAGGCATGGCTCGCGGGCCACTGGAGATGCTTGCCATCGTTTAAGAACCACTGGACTAAAGCATGGTTTTGGAAATAATTCCATTTCTTGGAAGGATTTCGCCGTAATATCCGTTACCCATTCGGCTAGCAATAAATTCACCACGCGGAAAATTAGCGGAACACTAACGTTACAATCGTTCCCCATAAGCAGTGCCAATAGCTCTACATCGAGTACAATTTGTATCGAGACCAGGCAGACTGGTACTCAACATGTGAAGCTAACTATTCACGTTATTCCACATTCCAAAGCAGAGATTTTACTACATCGTTGTTTATAAACTGATGACAAAATTGGCTGCATACACTAAATGTGTCCCCTATAAGTTAACAACTTTGACCAATGGAACACATTTAGTAAAGCAAGTAATAGCTATTCATTGAATCTATACCATTGATCAGTATCGTCACTATACAACCAATTTCAATCCCCCGGTTCTTCTAAAGTAATGGACCGATTGTGATGTCGTTTTCATACCGCTTGTTAATATTAAAATCATATCAACAACGTTAACACAAAGAGGAGAGCAAACTTATTTAAATGTTATCTATTTTCGTGTTGTAAAAAGCAAGTAGACCAGGTATTGTAGTGGTTTGCCCATCAAAATGGCATCAGCGTTATTCTCGTATTAACGACACAGAATTCTAATATCTGTAATAAGATTAGAATCTATCTTTACTATTATACAATTGTAAATGAACTGTGTAGACCCAATCATATGGGTTTTAGAAATTTACTTTTTCATCTTTGTATTCGGTAATTGTGGCTGTCCAGTAGTAGTAGATGTCCAGCATTGGACGTCTTTATGCTGAAATGATGATGATATTTTTAGTATTTGCTAAGGCATCACGCAAAAAACATTAGACAATTTGTTCTGGGGTTTTAAGTCTGTTACTTAGAGGTCCAAATCAAATCTAACCTACGTTTCATATAATCCCGTTCCGGAAATACGGTGCATAGTGTGTCCACACTGATTAAATACGCTATGAAATATTATACACACACATTGAGCTTAGTTTGGGATTAGGTCAATAATTGGTGTGATATTGTCCGCCATATATTTATTTATATATAAACAGGTAAACAGATTTAATTGAAATTTACGTAGAAATCGGTCTTATCTTGGATAAGAACTAAGGATACAACAATAAACGCCTCTTCAATTACATAAGTCGTAAATATTATGTACTTAAAATATTGTAGGTAGGTTGCCTTAGCCATTAACAGTGATGTCATTCTGCCTCCAAATAGAAGCACATTACCGACTGAATTTACAACAAAGCACAATAATCGTTTCTTTCCCTGTAAATAATTAACAGAAAATATTACTTTTTACTGTATTTTTTAGGGTTCCGTACCCGAAGAGAGTTCAACGGGACCCTATTAAAATACCCCCTATTACGCTGTCCGTCCGTCCTAACTTTGCAGAGCATCTTTAAACCGTAATACATAGATAGTGGGTTGCTTTTTTGTTCACATTATTTGAAAGTGAAATTATAAAGGAAGTAATACAAGACTCATTTTTTCATATTTTTTCTTGGATCGTATTATCGGGAGATTATACAAGCGTCAGGTATGTTATGATTATAGTATAAAACAACAAATACTAAAAATGGTCAAGTGTGAGTCGGGCTTGCACTGATTCGAATCGGGGTATAAAATACCTGTGTGGCGGTATGGAATCGGTGCGCGAGTCCGACTCGCACTTGACTCTTTTTTCTTTGTTGACTTTATAATATCCGTATTCTAATGTTTCTGTCAGCGAACAACATAAGAAAGCCGTTTCTTATGAGCTAAGTCTAAAAACAAATAATGATTCCTGCAATAAACCGTACTATCAGCTGTGGCCTCTTATAATATTTGAGTACGAAGAGTTGTATAAACAGAAATAACAAATTTACGTTAGTTACATAGTAGCTTTGTCTCTTTCAGACAGATTAATTTTACAATGAACAAACAAGGGCCGTTGCTCAACTTGTTCATTTATGCGACATGGTAACGTAAAAACAAACGGCTGGCAAACGGCAACCATTTCACCGATGTCGAGTATGGTTATAGTATAAAAATAGATTATCGTGGTGCGTAGGGCGTAATGTTGTTTTTTCACATATTTGCTTCATATTCCGGTTAGTTTGCAGTGGGTTAGTTTGCAATGTCAATCGAATAATCGACAACGTCTACTACGTGGTATCATTCTAAGCCTCGGATCCCCTAATGCATTAATTTGTTATTCGTAACTTAAACGTGAGAAGGAGATGAAGACATATCTCCGAACTTTGACTTTCATTCATGATTTATAAAATATAAATTAATTTGTAATTCCAACAAGTTATCTATTTAGAATCTATTTGAATGTTATGGATTGGGCGCAGACATTTTCATAATGCGGCCCAATTTTCCAATAGATTCGAAGGCCATCCGATTTCTCCACTTACACACTTACACTTTTAACTTTAAAATTGGGTAAATGTCTTTGTACTCAACTGTACAAGTTCTTTATGTATGATATATAAAAGTTGATATGCTAGGACCTTGCCAATTGCCGGCTTAGAATAGTGCCACTCCATGTCTTCCTGTGGAAGCCGTAAGAGGCGACCAATGTCGGGTTCCTATATTCAAACCGCGGGACGATAATTTGGGTTAAAATTTGTCATTTAAAATACAAAATGTGTCAAATATGAATCTGAAGTAAGCTTTATCTATCCGCGGTTTGAATATAGGAATCGGAAAAAAGGGAATAAAGGGTTGTAGTATTGTTAGCCAATTTGCTTGCAACCTGTCACATATTAGCCTGATTTTTGTAAAATGTGGTTACAGAATTAACAACAAGTTTTCAGTTTTGTTGATTCTGGGAATGAAGGCGTAAGTGTATGTACGTCCGATATTATGTCTTATGATACCTAACCCTGGAAAATACAAATTGTGCTAGCCGTTTCTTTCTATGCGTATAACAAACTAGCATTCTATCAACGAGCACTTACATCGGTGTGCTTGTTCGGGCGGGCGGTGACGGCGACCAGCATGGCGGCCGCGGCGGCGCGGACAGCGTTCGCCTCGTGCGCGACCGTGAACACGCCCGCGGCGAACTGGCAGAGGGACCCCGACGGAAACGCTAGTCGACAACACAATACTGATCAACTTGGAGGACCGCAGTAATAACAGGTCTTGAGCGAGCTCCGTCTCAAGATGCGTGATGTCGTGATGCTCTAGATCAGGGGTTTACCATGACATGGCTAAGCAATTCAGTTTACGGTGGAAGAACAAGACAGAGCCGTGTAACGGCTATAGCTTGGTTCCTTACATTCATCCTCAATAAACTGAATTGCTTAGCCATGTCATGGTAACCCCCCCAGTTAACTAATATGGTATTAAAAAACGGCGCCAGAATAGGTGAGCTGAAGAGTAAATTATTAGTTATACAGACCTCAGTTATAGGATCTTACAGCGTCATCCCAGAGGGATTTCCTCTGAACTAGGTTTCTAGTTTAAGTGGGACCTAGTCGTCCACTGTCCTATATTTTTCCATTAAATCTATCTACTTATCGCAATCATCTCGGTCTTGGGAAGTACTGGTTGGTGGCTCTTCCACTGCCTCGACTCTGTAACTTTTGTAGTCTAGTGTTTTGTAGGTTAGGTCACAAAAAAAAAGTCTGCTGTAATAGTACATTATGATACAAGTGTGCTAAGTTGACCATTGTATACAAGGCGCTATTGTGTGCGCACGAGCGGAAGCGAGTGCGCCACAAGAAAGCCGCGTATATTATGGTCACAGGCACACGCGTTACATACGACGTTTTTCAACACACTTGCGAAAAAAAAACAAGACTCTTCATTTAGTCAAATTTTAATTAATTAAACAGTTGGTAAAATTACAATTTCTTCATTTTCTTTACTTAAAGAAGACATTTTCGTTAATATTAAACTTCACAATAATTAATCCAAACCATCTTCGTCACAGCCGTCAATTATTTACGAAAAATGGCGGCTGGCGCGTTGTTTTTTTTTCTTGCCGCGATACCGATGCGCGCGCAAGGCTAAGGCGCGAACGAGATCGGCCAACAGCCAAATTTAAAATGTAATAATTCATGTTTAAAATACAAATTACAGAAAATTTTAAATGATTTTAATGAAATTGAGTTATTTTTTAGTAATAAAGCTGATTTCACCAATTTATTGAAATAAATAAGTAGATAATGTTATTTGCCGCATAAAAACTGTTTGTAGCTAAGAAAAAAAAAGGTATAACCCGACTAAATTATATCGCTTCTTCTTCGTACTTACAACTTGGTACTAGGCTACAAATGTAAATTGTTTGGGTTAATAAACTAAAGGCACTTGTGCGTAATATACTGAAAAAGCACGCGTGTTTAATATCTAGGTTTATGAGCCAAAAATCGGTGGAATAAAAAGGTCGTTTTGAGCAAGTGTGTTGAAAAAGTTATATCCAAATATGTACCTTGCTGCAGCTGCGGCATTAGCTGCGCGTAGCGAGCAAGCTGCGCCGCGACGCGAATCGCCGCGGCGCGCAGCAAGGCGCGCGCGCCGCCCGCGCACGTCGCCACGCACCTCGCCACGTCGCTCTCGCACGCATCCGACCAACGCTATGAACATACACATGTTTTTATTTGTCTCAGACAAGGCTCTTAATTGACATATTAATATGCAATTAATAATAAATGTGAAAGTGTGTGTAAGATTTTTGGCTTTCTATCACGCATTAAATGAAGGCTGAAGGGATTTAGATGAAAATCTACAAACAGATAGATAGATAAATATATGTACCTATGTAACAGTCGCGAGGCGTTCGTACAAGCCGATTATTTACGGCTTTACCAAAAATTCCTATGCATAGAGTAGGTATACAAACAAAACGTTTTAGGTAACCCGGTATACAATAGCTTTACCCACCCGTTGACATAACACAGTATTAATATAATACAATGCATAAACAAAACGCCTAATGCCGCAATTCCAATTTACCACTGCGCGCGAAATCAAAAAAATCTTACCAAAACCTAATTTTGCACACAGATACATTTTACTCAACTTGAAGTTACACCCACATTTAAAAACCCCATACAAGCCGCTTGCTCTTCGCCGTACCTGCACAAACACATACAAAGATTTTCCTAGAACTTTGACCTCTCACACCAACACAAATCGACAGTGACACTCCGTAAAACTGCGTACAATAGTTTCGCAGGTCCGGCACGGCCATTGCGGCTTATTGCATCCAAATTTAAACTTTATTTTCATGTAGTCATAGTCGTTATCACCTTTGCCTATTTTCGCGAGGAAACGGCTCTGTCGCGCAACTCGCGCGTGACCTCGAGCCCAAATTTCTAATCAAAATATTGTTGCACTTACTATGCAGTAGTTTTTCATTACGTGCGCCATTACGCGTCCTCTCACATTAAAACACTAGGTGATGTTTTAAAGTTGTGTTAAATTGCGTTTTATGAGTGAAATATAACTTGTTAAGTGTAGGTATTGTCGTAGTGTTGTGTGTAAGTGTAGTTTTATAGTGATTTTGTACTGCGGTGAAGGCGACGGAGGTTTGTTTGTTTACTTAAATAAATGTAAGTAGGTCTCTCGAAATGGTCGCATTTTAAGTTCAAAAAGTGTACCTATATCTTAGAGATTAGGTATCTGAAAAGTTTAAAGAGTTTTTCCAAGTCATCTGTTAAGTATCGGGAAATGATTTTAGTTTATACTAAGATTAATACAGTCATCCTGTAAACATACCTACTCTCCTCACGCACCGAAATTAGAAATCGAATTAGCGTGTGGACTCTATTGATGTAACTGTAGGTAGGTAGGTACTTATTCTTTAAACTTACTTAAGTACACTTCCACACTAACTATTCTAACAGTATTGGGACTCGAAACAGGCTTGTTAGATATAGATACCAACATTTTTCGTGTACTTTACTTATCATAATGTTAGTCTAGTAGTTCAATAGCAGTTGTTAGTAATTAGCTAGGTACCTATATCATGAAAATAATATGAGGTTAGATTTTGACTTTTTATTAGGTAGGAGGTACCTATGAGGTCTGAGGGTACCTATTATGTTTCTTGTCTATCTATTTCAGGTGGCTAAAACTACTAATAAAACATACCTATTTGGAACGTGGAAACAAAAATATGAGATAACATTAATCAGCATACGTTGATAGCGCGGGGGTCTAATTTAGTTGGTACTTTTCTGATTGCGTTTTCTTTTATTTTAATCTATTTTATGCTTATACCTTTGTTATACCTTCAAAATTCAACGTTACATCATTTTGACGTGAAATTTGAGACACAAATAGGTAGGTACCTACCTAGTTTTTAACCCGAAAACGGCTATAGTTATTTCGGAAAATGGACTAGATCCCGAGGAAATAGCGGTACTCTACTTTGTCGTGAACGGAGTCGTGGACAAAAGTTGGTTGGTAAAAAAAAGGTTATTTACTAAACGGAACCCTAACAGTGCGTAGTCCACCTCGCACTTGACTAGACCGGGTTGCCTACTGGTTTTGGCCACGCTTCGCCACTGGTATGTAAGGATGTTTGTCGTTCAATCACGAATAAATGGTCTGGGGATCAACACATAGGTTTAATTAGACAGTTCCTGCGGGATAGCGATATACAAGTTCTTAGCGGACGGAGTAGCGAAGGTTAGTTTGTAGTAATTTTGCAAGTACCTGCACTGGTATGCCATCCCCCTGGATCTGCCGCAGCATCGCCAGCAGAGCTAGCACGGCGTCCAGCCGACACGCCTGCCCCTTTCGCCCGCCCCCCGCGGCGCACCCGCTCAGCGTGCGCGTCACTAACTTCAGGCACTCTATAAGAGTTGCCTCAGACAACTTGCAGAAGCGCGAGTTAAGCGCGTAGCGAACGCAACGCATAAGCTCGTTTAGGTAACCTGTGTGCAAGATTGGGAATAGCAGTTTTTGGACGGGGCTTATCACACCCAAATAACAATCAGGCAATAAGATGAAGATTTCCCAAATTTAAAGCATAATACGGTGATGTAAGTAATCACAAATCTGAATAAGACAAGTAGAATCGATACCTATAATTTTAAGGTTGGGTTACCCAACCAGTATTTTTAACATTTTTAATGAACGAAATTTTTAACAAAACATTAATTTTTTTAATGTAGTTAGCTACGATATGGAACGCCATCAATTCATAAATTTTACTCACCAAGCATATGAAAATTCTTAAGGTCAACCCTGTCCAAGCACGCGAGTAGTATCTTGACAAGGCTCTCCAGCCTGCTGCTATTAAAGTCTTCGCAGGTCTCCAGGAGCACCACACAGCGAAGCAAAACCTTTACTATGTGAATGTGTAACTGTGTCACTTCGATGTTCTCTTGAGACGTCTGATGTGGGAACAGCTTATCTCGACTTAGAAGCGTTATGATTGATGCGTCCTTACCGATGAAGCAGGATCGTATCCACTTTTGTGCATCACCTTAGAGATATTAATAAAAGGTTTTTGCTTAAATGTTACGAAGTTATTGACACTAAAATATAAAGACAAAGTATGGAAATGCTACAGATACATAATATAGCACTTTTGTTTCAAGACTCATCTATAATTTCCTTTTTAACTCTATAGAGCGGTACAGGCCAGGAATGTGAACGGACACATTATTTATTTATTAGTTTATTGTGTCATTTTCCCGTGAGGGTGGTATTCAATTATCAAAAGTAACTACAGTTCATTTTACAACTCTTGCTAGTATACGACGTTGTTTATCCGCAAATTTAATGAAGTCTTTTTGTGAGCATCGGGCTTTGAGAACTAATAAGATAAACTGACCTTCGTTAGGCACGTTGTCCATATATGTGACGATGAACTGCAGCAGCGAGACCAAGAGCGCGGCGTCGCGCGGCGACGCGGGCGGCGCGTTCAGGAACCGCTGCATGTGGTGCCACGGCAAGGCGCCGAACTCCGCGCACTCCTGGGATAACTTCACTAGGTGGGTGTAGCTAAAATTGAAAAGGGTTGGGCAGTATTTGAATTAATTGTAATTAAAATACAAATAAGTATTTGGTACTTGTAAATCAATTACTTGCTAAAAATGTAATTTGTAATTCGTATTTCAAATTCCTAACGCCGAGGTATCTTGTAGTTAGTATTTCAAATACTTATGGCTTCAAAATACATTTTAACCTTCATTTAGCGATCTCATTAATGGATGCGTTCTAAACAGCGCTCGATACCTTTCGTAAGCAAAATGGCGACTGCTAAATATGTCGATCTTTAGATTTGGCAACACTGCACCTGTTACTGTACGTCAAATTATGAATGTCAAGTATCAGGCAAATTTCCATTCTTTAAAGATTTTTTTTTCACGGAATTTTCATAGTATTTTGTATTTTGTATTTCAAATAAAAATAGCAAAAATACTGTATTTTGTAATTTATATTTCAAATACATTACTTAAAGATATTTTGTAATTCTTATTTAAAATACTTGCGAGATAGTATTTTGTAATTTGTATATCAATTAAAGCAAAGCATGTATTTTGGCCAGACCTGCCTGTCAGCTTTTCTCTCAAATGCGTTATGACATGTAAGAACGAAAACAATCATATATATAATTTTGTTGCCATTTCTTGTATTACTGCTAACATAATAAGACTCATTTTAGTTTTTCATGAAAGACTCGTACATTTCAGCATGACAGTACAACACACCGACACAAGTTGAGTACGCTTAAATTTGTACCCAAAAGCGGTTGCCTAATGCGATGGTTGCCACTCGCAATATTGTACTTCCACTAATCACGGGCTGCCTACTTGCCCTTCACAATCCTGATAATGATTGACCGGTAACAATTCGGTATTCATTGCAATGTTTTCACATTACCGGGATTCATATAAGCTGCGCCATTAACACTGAAAGGAGACTGGTGAAACAGTTTAACTTTCAAGCTATACTGACCTTTCCAGCACATTCAGCGCTTCGCTGACTTGGCCATGCGACGTAGCATTTTCCAGGGAGAGCAGCGCTTTCGTCGCTGCGTGCGTGGGCGCCGCGGTCTGCAGCAGCACCAGGTCACGCGGGGCGGGGCGCAGCGCGAGCGACGCGGGCGGCGGGGGTGCGCCGCGGACCACCTGCGCAGGCGACGCCCACGCGCACCACCAGCGCACGCGCAGCGAGGCGCGGAACTCTTCGTCCGAGATGAGCCACTCTATAACATATTCGAAAATTAAGAGGAAGGAATGACGCGGCTTTAACATATGATCTACCACCAATCGGAAGATAAACTGGTTAATATAGGCCAGTGGCGAACATTGAGTTTTCGATGCTTTTGGTAAGAGAATAAAGAGTTTTTTCCCACTTTGAATAAGGAAACTCACATTGAGCCGAATACTCATAAGTATACATCTTATGTTTTCGTAGCATGAACTAAATGCATACCGTACCATTAGATAAACTTGAATAACAATGTAAACTTTAAATAATAATGTTGGTTAACACTGAATGGACCCTCGACCCCTAACTCTGCCTACGAAAACAAAGGCATACCAAAAGTTAGAAGAAGGCGCAGCCTACCAGCAAAGAAATAAAGTTCAGTTCCTTTGCTCTTAAATGCCATTTCAAATTAGAAATAAATAAAAAAAGAAATTTACGCTCATTAAAATAGAGTTTAAACTAAATTGCCTTCGATGGCCATAAGCCTGCAATTAAACACTAATAGAAAAGAAAAGAGCTATAACAATCGAAAAAAGCAAAATCAATTGGTTTTACTCACCTACAGTAGAATGCTCAGCGTTATTACTTGTGGTCCAATAGCTGTTAACCTGAAACGGCATGGTGGTTCGCTGCACCACGCTCGCGGGCAGGGCGGGGACCTGGCATCGATTATCGTCCAACACCTGGAGAACGAACCCTGACCACGCCACGAGCGCTAGAACCTGCGCCGACATTAGCACTGCCGAGTCATTCGCAGGGAATACTAAAATCACTGAACACAAAAAGATGTTATACTTAAAGCTAATGTCTAAATTACTTTTCGCCGCAAACACACAGAGACTGGAACGGCGCGTTCCCATACTTAAAATACCTTCGCAACTCCTTGCCTAGTACAGCGACACCTTATATTATTTTTCATCACACTTGCTCGTAAATGGTGTTATTCCATGCCTGTATACAGAAGGACAATGGCCTAAATTGTTCCCGCGGGAATTATGGCGAGTTTGTCATCCCTAGGGAGTAATGACTTTCTTTTTAAAATTTGCAACTCTTTCGTACATCATTTCTGACTAAGGAGGTTTAATTTTCAGCCAAAAATTAAATCGGTTTCTAATTTCATCTTTAAAAATTAGCTATAGACTAACTTACATTACACAAAACCTATACGCTTCATTAAACTTCATTATTTTTATACCTATTTCAAGTTTATGTCAACATTTATCATTAATTTTAGTAATTATACATTTTTATCAAATTGGCTAAATCTGGCTCGAATCCAGGTCGAAACTAAACGCAGTTATTATCTGTGGTAGAGGTCACAAAAAAAATATCGTTTCCATTTACGTTCCCGTTCGTCAAAAGTTATTTCTTTATATTTTGCAGAGTTAGTGTTTTTTTCTTGTTTTTGTTCCTCGCAAATGTGATGAAAACCATTGTGTGTATCACAGGCAGTAAGGGGATTACTAACTCGAGTCATTAAAACACTCTCGTTAGTAATTCCCTTCATACTACCCTTGATGCACAATGTACTATTATAAGGATCACGCGCCAGCTCCGCTGTATGTGCGTTTGCGGCTTTAGGGTTGACTTAACATATTACAGTCGGGCAAACAAACGGCCTTTCAACTTTTGACACAAATGCAAATGAGAACCAATAGGCTATGTGTTGTTAGTTAAATGTCTAAATTTATACACCTATAAAAGTAGTGGTTAATTCGTTGTTGGTTTGAACAGATTGTTAAATAAATAAATAAACAACTATTCTTATTAAAATAAAAAATGACACTTAAGTCTACGTGGCGTGCAAATAAAATTCAACCTTAGGCTAGCAGACCACATTTAGCCGAATGAACGCAAAACAACAATTTTCGTAGTTCTTTATTCGTTCAGAGAAATAAACTAGAGTAACAATTCATGTTTGTATTCTCACCCTAGTGAATAACGTGCCTGAGCTACAAAAATAATCAGAACTACATAAATATACTATTCGACCTCCGAAGTATGCGGAGTCCCCTAGACATCAGAACTGCAGTTACCTCTAATCAGAAGCGGGGGCAGGTCCTGCACTTTAGCCAACGTGTGCCGGTTCGAGAAACAAACACTGTTTAAGATAGACACGCAACTGATTGAGCACTCAGGAAAAGCCAAGTAGTCGTCCACCATAAGAGACATCCTGGAAAAAGAAACTAGAAATGCACCGAACATGTTTATACAATTTATTACCGTGGTCTCGGGAAGTCGACCTAAATAGTTGCTTCAAAATTACGGCTTTGCGAAAAAGATAAGTGATTGGTCATGATTTATCTGCACAGCTAAAACATTTTAAGGGGACGGGCATTGTGATGCACGTGGCATGTTATCTTGAGAGTTTTGTTTACAGACCTAAGTACACTAGGCACTTGATTAAACTGCCACGGGGACTACCCATTCATTGGTTAATCTATTATAAACTATATTTTATATACCTCCATTGAGTTAATGCATTCTGAGGTTTGGGCGATTATTACACGTGGTTAAAAAACAGTTGTTACAGTTCGTATAGGTATAATCAGTTCAATTTCCGATTAATTCCGATATACAAGAAATCTCTATATGACATTCCCAAATAACCAGATCCAGATCCAGATCTAAAAAACGAAAAAATATTTTAATTTTCGTTTTGGAATTCTAGTACTTTGAGAATCTGGTATTTTAAAATGCTGGTATAAAAGTAAATTTTAATACTGACTCCGACATTTCGAGCAACGTTACCATAATGTAAAATTAGTTAATTGGCACCGTTTTGAAGAAAAATGCTTATAATGAGGTACTTTGCACAAATGTTATAAAAAAATTGTTTGATACACTTCCGAACCAGTCCATAGTCCATACCGTCCGTGCCGTTTACGTTATACAGGGTGGGCCAGAAATTTTTGCACTTTTGAAACTTGAACTAAGATAAAACCATGAATGTTAATTTGCTAGTCGTTTATTTTTTGTAATAAGCATTTAGTGCCATTTATTTTATAGAAATAACATCCTTGTGATGACCCCCGTCTCATTGTTGGCCTTCCCGCAACCGAATACTCAAATGTTGGAAACTCAAACGCTGGCATATGCTGGGTGGTATCGCTGTTATCTCTTCGCGGCCTATACTGTCGCTTTGAGTGAATGCAGTGGCCTTTTGTGTTTCAGGTGAGTATTTCCCTTGCTCCAATATCGACAATTCTGTTTGTTGACAATGGACACGTTGATGTGGAATTGGACAAAACTTTCTCAAGGCGTAATAATTGTTCAAGCAGTGTCAACCTTACGTTGAATATGATATTTTTTTCGAGTTATTCAGTGTTGCTATTTGCAAAATGTTGGCCCACCGTGTACAATGCTCAGTATGGCGATAAAGAAAGTAATAGACAGACTGTCGTGGTACTCATGGTATGACCATGTCTTGAGGAGGGATCATAGACATGTTACCAAAAGCTTTAAGTATGAATAAGAGATGCCTAAAAAAGAGGTAGATGGACTGCGTAAATATGAGAAAGAAGGGAGTGAAAGACTAAAATGCTTGTGTAGCAGAAAAAGATACGCTCCGCAAGAATCCAAATTTTTGAGATAAGAGCAATCCAAATAATGCTGCTTACCTAAGTATAGCCACGATGACCTTCAACCCGTCACATTCCTGAAAGGTTTCGTGGTTTTCTTGCTGCCTCATCATCACAGCCAGTTGCTGCAGCGTACTCCGTCGCAAGGATGGCTCTAGAGTGGGCTCTACCGACGCGCGGGGACCGTATTCCGAACCGTGCTCGTCTAGTACTATGTCTTGTTTTAGCACGTCCAGTATTTGAATCAGGCCTGTTGTCTAAAATGTACAGTTAACAATGTGATCAATTCATTTTTATCAATTATTAATCTGAAATATTTTTTACTTACCTGTTGGTTTTTAGAAGGGGAACTCGAATAATCGATGTTGAAACTTTGAGGTTCTATTCTTCTTAACGCGTTTAAGAGCACGTCTGTCCGTAGACTCTCTCTTGGAGGGAGATATCTGTGGTCACCTATAACAATGAATTTTTACTACCTAAACGATATCAGAATAATATACAGGACGTCTCAGAGGTAATAGACTTTAAAGTTAAAGCGTGTTACAGATGATAAAATAATACTTCTTTTTTATATTAAACTTGAGACCAACCCAGCATCCTACACAGTCCATGCGCGGCCTCCATTTTGACAGCAATGCAGTTCACAAACAACAATCTGACGAAACCCAAAATCGTCTCGGACATGCTTATGCCCATGCACTCTGCTATGTCAGGCTCTAGAGACTTGCATATCGCTTGCCCTGCAAAAAATACCAACACAGGAGTGGCTTTAGTTTAATACTAATAGTTGTATCAAGTACATTTCGGTAATAAATTGGCAATTTACAAGCAGACATTTATTATTAAAGATAAACCCAACATACTAGAAATCCCAGTTAAGACCTGAAAAACATCAAAGTGTTAGAAATGTTATGTATACAACACAAAAGAATGCTTAGACGTTAATGTCTCGTCCTATTGTCTAGAGGTACTGGAGAAGGAAAACGAGCTCACAGGGCGTTTGGTAGTAAGTAGGCTCTGAACCTTACGGACATTTACAATATTATAATTACAAATTAGTTACGAACCCTGTGGAATTACATATAATTGCTCTATAGTCCATGTAGCTATTCATTTTTTTTACTAGCCAAAGTGAAGTGAAATTAATTATTTTCGCGAAAGTAAACGAAAATATCAGCAATATTTTTTAAACAATCCTTGTTTCAATACCTTCGTTACAATTAATTAAATTAAACAATTGCACAAGTCTACATTTTTTTTACTATTAAATAGGTTATTATTGAAATAAACCAGTTTAAAATATGACTTTAGTATCTTTCTTCTCTTATTTTCACACCAAAATAACAGTGTGAACACTTGCTCAGTGGCAGGGTAGAGAGAGCACAAGGTCCTACCACCCCGGCTGGTGCCTATAGTTTAACCTACCTAACTCCGTATCGTGCGCCGCGTACACCTGCAGCAGCGGCAGGATGGGCAGCATGCTGGCCAGCAGCCGCCACCAATACACCTCGCTAAGCACCAGCCGCCCGCGCAGGAAGTACAGCATTATCTCCGAGGCGCTACTCGCCACCTAATTTCAAGCAGATAAGCCTTAGAGCAGAAGTCAGATAGTATGCTCAAAAAACAAACGTCCAAGTAAAAATTGTGGTGCTGATTTCAAGATTTATATTGCTAGCTAGAGTCCAACGTGAACCAAATGTTACTTAACAACTATTAACTATAAATTCGTGCTAGGAAACATAAATGCTTACAAGATTTTCAAAATAAGCGCTATAAGTTAAGAGTTTTAAATAATAAGTGTTGCAAACCTCTTTAACTTTTGAAGATATTCCATGACAACAAATCTCTGTCAAAATACTAACATCACAGATCAAAGTAAGGCACTTCTCATTGTCAATCTGATTGATATCATCATCAACTAACACAGACTTTACCAATGCAGCCATCTGTCTATAAAACTTTGTGCATACCCAAGTTACGTTATGAGCCATTAAACTAAGCGCTATAGTCCGAACAAAGGACCATTCATCACAATTCAAATCCATGTTTTTTGCCTTCCTTAGTAAAATATCTGCCACCTCATCTAAGTAACTTTCACTCAGGTGTAATTCTATGGCCGGCAAAGCATTCTTAATGCAAGTGAATACATTCTTGGAGTTGCGTACGTTGTTCTTGTTCTTCATAAATTTAACTGCTTCGTCCATACTTTGTACTAATTTTGAGAGCTCTCTATATTTCGCCTTGTATTCTTGGTCTACGGATATTTTAGCACTCTGAAAGTAACCAAACACAATAAGGTCGTACCTTATATGTAGTATTATGTCCAACAAGCACCTTAAATAATGGGGTGCGATAATTCATTTTACAGAGTATATTATAATAATACAGCATCTTACGACCAGGATTTAATTACTTTAGCTGCAATTAAGATTTCATCTCACCTGTAAAACGTCACAAATGTTTTTGTTCAAAGTGGGATAGAATAATTCCAAAGCGGGATCTAATTGAGCCGCCTGCAAAGCCACCATCAGTGACGAAGGAGGAAGGGCCGAGTAGCGAGCCCAGAACAACAGCCTTTCAGCACAGAAAACCAGTCTAATCCACGCAGCGCGATGGTGAGATTTTGCACCACACTCAGAAAACGAATTTCTGAAACAATTTAAAAAATAAAATAAGGCAAAGCTAAACACTAAGCTAAGCTATCTAAAATTGGTTAACAATACCCACCTGTACTTCATCAAAACGTCACCAAGCAACCGCATTACCATGCAGCTTTTATGAATAATATCCCTGTGAGTTTTAGAGATATGATCTGTAGTCCAAAAACTTTCACTGACACATTCCAACAGCAACTGCGTCAAGGACTCCACCAGACTCAGACATATGTTTAATGTTTTCTAAAACATCACAAAACAAAAACTCATATTATTGTATCACTATGAAACTATACTTTAGCACCATATCGCTTTCCTAGAGCTCACGCTAATGGAATTACCGAAATTATGTATTATTTTTCTTAGTTCCATTGTGCCAGTTCTATTAGTTTATACTTTTAAATATAAATAAAGTTACCAAGTCTAGGACTTCTTTATTGTCCGTAGGGTCAACCAGAATAACGCTTCTGGCCATAATGGAGAGAACCGCATGCATCGAGTCCAAGGCATAAACAGGGGCTGGCCACTGTCTCAAAGCAGCGAGATTATCATCCTGCCTACCCAAGTCAGGGGATCTATCTCCAGCCAACTCACGGAGCTCCATGTTGATACCATCGTCAGTTTCTTTACATTCTTCAGTCTAAAAAAACTTAGATATGAAAATAATAATGTATTCATGTTTACTAAATGTTCTCTACCCTTTCATACACGAGTAATTGGATACCAGTGTTTCCCCTCATTTAAAACAAATTTATCGTGTTATATTTAGTAATTAAAGCTTGCTCATACAGAACCTTCCGTCACTAACCCTTAAGTTAGACTGTAAAGATCCTTCAGTATGAATTTAATTAGTCAAAGAAAAAAAGCGATATTGATAGGTCACCTACCTTATTCGCATAATTATTTAGATCAATCAAGGACAATTCGGAGATTCTTTTGCGCAAGGCTTGCGTCAAACTCAACAGTACCAACAATGCTTCGCTTGCGCGTCGCGTGTCCCCGGTATCTGACATTACCAACAAATTCTGAAAGAAGAATGGTTTATACAGGACGGTATCCTTTTAGAACACCTTAAATTGTTTGTCCTATTGCGTTGTTTAGTCTAAAATCTTTAGTAAAGTTCGTTTTTAAATAATGAATAAAAAACCGTTTCACTATTTTCAACCAAATAATACAAACAATGATTATGCTACTCGATATAGACCCATTCAGCTCATGTAGACCAACAAGGAAACTTAAAAAATAGTAACAAAATATACCTGAGCAATAGATGGTCTATTCAAAAATATTTCAGCGGGGAAATCACGTAAAAATACGTCACAAATGAAGCGACAGCATCTTCTGGTAGATTTGAGCAACTTTAGCGCATCCTCCACCAGCAACAATGTCTTGCAATCTGATGAAGACAACTGAACCCAAGGAAAGAGGAGTAGCCTGATTCCATCAGTGTCTTTTGACCTATAATTAAAACATCGCATGTTCTTAAAATGTCTACAATTCCATAGTCCAACAAGTCTAACGAAAAGCAAGCTTTAAAAAACCCAACTGCTGTTTGAATAATGTCGTCAAAGTAATGTTGCTTATCATGTATTTATTTTTTATTTCGCCAATTTCACTTTGAAATAAATTTAATATAGCCTATGACACTCTAATAATAATACGAATCTAACCATGTTTATGAAAATCGGTTTAGCCGGTTAGTAGTTACGAGCAGACATTGAGTCGGACATATATACAAGTAACACACATAACCCTCTTTTTGGGCTTTGCCGCAGACGGGTAAGAAAACATTAAAATTAATTATAGATAATGAAAAGGGGTCTAAAAGTAGCCAGACTGTTTGCCAAACTCGATAGGCTAGTGTCCAAAAAAATCGAATAAGTTCGTCATTAACATTATAAAAAAATATTGAACACATATTTATTCGATTGTCCATTAAACAAAAAAAGATAAAGATAAAGTGCGTTGAAGTTTCGCGTGACGTCTCGCCGTGGCAAACTTTATACCACGCTGTGACGTCATGAGCCGCCACGCCCAAACTTTGATGCGCATTATATTTTTAAATTTCGATTAATTTGATAAAGCAAGAAATACGTGTTCAATATTTTTTGATAATTTTACTGACTGACTAATTAGATGTTTTTTTACCCAGGACACCGCATAGAAATCAGCAATAGCAATCCGTTGTTCCCATTCGTGATTTGCCTCGGTCGCATTATTCCCCAGTCATAATTTTAACTACACATATTTATTACATTGTACCTTTTTCTAAGAGTCATGATTGGCTTTCAAATATCTATTTTACAAAGTCGAGCACCGCTTCCGCGGAGCTCCTATTTCTGGGTGCTTTGACCTCCCAGGCGTGCTGCAAAACTAACATAAACTAAACCTATCGACCTGTTCCATTGTAATAACAATAGGAAATAATGCGATATGCGAATAGAAATTCATAGCGGAAAATATGATACTAGTAAAATCTTAACTGGAGAAAAATGCGACTGAGTAAAATCACAAATTAGGAATGCTATGCGGAATAAAAATAATACTTACACATTGCATAAGTTATTAGTGACAGAGCCATCACAAGTTGAAGATTCTTTTGTTGAGCACTCATTCCTCAACCCGGTAACGAAATCCTTGTTTGAATCTTGGACACTTTCAGAACTGAAAACATATAAGTGCTCTTACAGAATATATACATTTAAGGCCACTTGCACAGAAAATTCAACACTGGGTTACGACATTAACTCGACTTAGTAAACGTAAATTTCATACGAAAACTGGTATTTAACTTGAGTTAGTGCCTTAACCCAGTGTTAAGTTTTCTGTGCAAGTGGCTCTTAGGTTCAGCAATTCGATTAATTTAATAAATTGATTTTGATACAAGTTGCTTTTAGTAGTAAAAAATATTACAACAATAATTAATATCAACAAAAATGCCTTGTTAAGCTAAATAGCCATAACTTGTATACAACATGAGTACCTGCAACCTCATAACAGGAAAGATTAGGTAAGCTACATAGTAGTAAAAGCCTCAGCAATAAGATGATCAAGAAACCAATTACTTTCTTAAGCACTTATTATCTTCCAACTTTAACTGCCACCAACTTGCTAGGCGGGTCCAATTTGTATGAAAATCAGAGCCTTTGGCAGAAAAACTGTTAACATACATACCTTCATGCCTTCATTCCCAGAGTGGGAGGGTAGGCAGAGCCACAGAATTACCAACAACTCCAAAAATTACCAACTTAAGCTTGATTAAAGAATCTAACTGTTTATATGTATAAAAAAAACATTATTTTAAGAAATTTGTGTTTGTTTCCAATTTCAATATTTTTTTAAGGTTTTGTTTCTGTATGTTTAATTTTTATTTGAGGTTTTATTTTTACCTTAGTTTCTGGGTTTTAATGGTTCCTGTGAAAAACCTGCCCTGGCCTGGAAAATCAGTAAAATGCTGAGCTGGAACCATTTTACATCATCTGGCACTAGTTTTTGTGCTTGATTTATTTGTAAAAAAATTTTTTTCTTTCTACTTTTCTTTCATTCAAAGAAGCCAAGCAAGCCAGTAAAGTAAGTACAACATTACTAGTTTATCAGCTTGCCAAGTAGGCACTGTAGTGTACCTAAGTTATAAGAAAGAAATAAGGTACTCACCTGGTAACTGAAGGCAAAGTCAATCGGGGTATATTAACATTGTTATCAGACTCCACAGTATTCAAGAACTGGATGGTTTCTATCAAGTCTTGGTACAAGTCAGAAGCATCTTGATCAATTTTAGATTTAAAGCTGTTCAAGCTTGCAATAAGTTCCTTAGCACCATATTCTTTGACTATGTAATTGCCTGCTTTTGTCTGGGGATTGAAATTACTATTTGATAATGGCATGTTTGAAGATATGAAAACAATTTTTCACAAGTGATTTCTCATTGATCAACTTTCAACTTAACTTCAAAAAAGATTGTCAGCAAATAATTTGTTCACCTTTAATTAGTAGTTTTATAGATATTTTGTGCCCAGATCATTCATTAGCAATTCTTGTTACCATTTTCTTCAAGTAAATATTGAAAATGCCTCAAAGCTGCCACTGACAAATATGATTAGTAAAGTAAACTACCCAGGTGGTTTTTGTGATATTAGTTTCAAACAGTCTAAAAAAAAAATGTCGAAAAATATGTGTCTGGCAGATCACATTGTCTCGAAAAAGTCGTTCCTGGTAATACAGATGATTTCTATTTTGATTAAATTGTATCAATATTAGTACAGCTGAAGTCAATAAATGACAAGTACCAAAGTTATTGGTAAGTGCTTCGAAAATTCCCATCTTTGATGATAAGCAACCAACCAGGGGCCCTCAATGTGCATAAACTATAATTTGGTTAATGAACGACGACGGCAATATAGTATTTTTTAAATTAGTATTGTAAGTGTTTAATTAGAGGTGATTAATTGTTTAAATTACCCACTGAATGTTGTTGCACAGTTTATAGAAAAAAAATGATAAACTTGTAATTACCGTAATAATACTGAGTAAAAGCTGAATTGCTTCTCGTTGCAGCGTTGGTTGTTGGACGTGGAACCATGCCAACAAGGCTTCCAATAGTTCGCGCGTTCCGGATAACTCATCGTCAATCTCCCAGCCCAACCGCAACTTAGCAGCTAGCAACTGCAGTGAACGTTCACGTATCTCTTGTAAAGGATGACCTAAAATATTTTTTACCATTAGCAGGTGCCAAGTTTAACATTTATTTTATAATACAACAGGAATGTGAGACTTACTTAACTTTTTTATGTAATTAGAAAAGAATTCTGTAGACGTCATGATATATTAAATATGTAAAAAATTAAAGAAACGTTGTTATTCACAAAAAACAGTAAGGACACTCATTTTCGTCTCATTGTTTACAATATTTGAAAACATAACGAAATGTGACATTTCAATTTGACATTACAAAGGAAGGCATGAAGTCTATGGTTGTCGCATTCCCTTTGTGGGGAAAATTAAGCCAAAAAAAAGTCTATGGTTGTTCCAAAAAACCGTATTTAACGCTTACGGAACTCGAACCAATATGTTAAAATTTCCTGCACGCTTACAGCCTTTTGTTTACTTTTTGATTGCTTTTTCATAATATTTACGGCGTGAAATGAGCAGAACTTGCAGCTATGCTATGCGGTGCGGTGAATATTCAGGTTCAAGTCTCTTTACTTCTTCTTCTTCTCGTTAATGGCGGCCACACACACACGGGGCTTGTGCCAATATCCAAGTCTCTTTATGTATAAACGAAATGGTCTGGCGCGCAAACACCGCGAAAAAAAAAAACACAGTCCACCGGAAGTCAAAAGCTGAAGACGAAAAATCATAAGATTTTACATTTAATAGTGTATCTGGAACAATCTAAGCGGAGCAAATAAAAACTAAAGTTGACATTAGTATCTATTGACATTGAAAGCTACTATTACTATTATCTGTAGCCTATATTCGCATCGGAGTGCAGTGATCCTTTTCTTTATTCTGTAAATTCACCTTTGCAGTCTGTATTTAGATAATCGTATTTCATTTTGAAGTGTTATAATCTAATGATTCTAATGAAGTAGGTATATTTTACACCCTGGATATGAGATTATAGGAAATAATGTAAATATATCAATAAAAAAAAAAAAAAAAAATACTATTGAGAAGATGTATTAAAAATAGAGAAATGCTGCTTAATTTGCATGTATCGTACGAAAATCGCTTTTATCGTACCTTCTACATCTTAAGGGGTTTCATAGTCTTTGACAAGTTAAATTTAATTTAATTGATTTAAATTGAACATTTAAAACCGTATAAAATAATCTTAATAAGCTGAGGCAGGAAATTTGTAGCACTTCAATGGCATCTAGTAGGATATTCATAAACAGCTACAATAAGTAATATAAAATAATTACTGATGTTGCATAAATGTTTCACTTTTTTAGTCTAAAATCTAAAAAAGTAAAGTTTTCTATCAACTACTTAACATCAAAACTAATAATCAAAGATGAAAGAGAGATAGAAGATGACGCACAGAATGATCAGATAATTAAAGCTTGTTTTTTATATTTACCTATGTATATTTAATATCAATATTAACTATACTACTACTACTACTACTACTACTACTACTCTACTCACGTACGTATACGTATTACTCTTATTAATTTGTAATAAGAATTCCAAATAAATAAAAAAAATACTTAAGGTGAAAATTTGACATTTGCCCATACAAAATGTGTCAAATTTTAATCCAAAGTAAGCCGCCGTTTGTGTATAGGGTTTGGTTGTAAGTGAACTAAGGAATATTGAACTCTCGAGCAAAAAAGTTAGCTTTCTCTTGAAGCAGATGTCCATATACAGGTATTCCACGGTTATGCTGAAGTTGAAACCACTGTAATATTTAGTGCTTTACCTACTTATTTGATGCCCTGACACATTTAGGTTTCAAAACTTTAGCATTAAACAAAAATTCTATCTTTTTAGAATGAGACACTCCTTCACAAGAGTTAATTTTGATTCACCAGCTTCTATACGATGTAATATTGCACTTTTTTTCTTTAATTGAGAATTACTTTCATGGAACTCATTTTAGCGCACGTAATGAGTTGATTGTCTCAACGAATCGAAACACTGAGTGAAATTAACATGCCCTAATCAACACATTTTGGAGAGGGTGGAAAGTCATATCTACCCACATATCGTTGCTTAAATACTATAGTGAAAGAAAACAAAATGTGTTTGTGTTGCATTTAAAATTGGAATGCTATTTACTTTAAGTTTTAAATCAAACTACGTTTGTTTTTGATTTGTGGAGCTTTAGTCAGTCAGTTAGCAGCGATTTTTAAACAGAACACTGCGCATGTTTTTGTAAACAGACCATTTACTGTCATAATAGTTCACTATAGTAGTTGCTCGCTTAAACCAGAGTCTTACTATTAGGACATGTTTTCATATAGTATGACTATATCAAGCCAAACTTGAGTTTGTAATTTTGTCTCTAAAAACGGTTGGCCGTTATAAACAAAGTCCTTATATTCGCATTCTACTGTATATAAAATCTTTATGTTTATTTACAGATAATTATATATTTTATAACTATTATATGTATGAGTTTTATATCATGAATGACATATATTTACTGTAGTAAGTGTTAGCAATAATTAGGATATTGTTTAGATCTCTTGTCCGTCTTCTTAGCACCCGCTATGTAAATATCTAATTGATTATTTGGTTGATGTAAAAAATGCCATTAGTCATTAGGTCCACCATTTGTACTTATTTATGTGCAATAAAGATTAAATACATAAATAATCCCCAAAATTTGTTGCATTTCTTTTGGTCACTGATAGATAACACCATTTTTAAAGTAAAATAAAGCAGTGGGGCATTGTCTATGTGAATTGAAAACCTTATACTTCAAACCAAAACCTAGTCCTTATTTTTACAGATGGCTGATGTTAAAGCATTACTGAAAGAAGCAAGAAAACTTATTGATGAAAATAATTATGAAGATGCCCAAGAATGTTGCAAAAACATACTTCGAAAAGATAAACAGAACTACATAGCATTAGTACTACTTGGGAAATCCTTCCATGATTCTGACCAAGCCCCCTTGGCCTATCAAAAAGCTATTGCTAGTAAACCTGAACATCCACTAGCTTGGCAGGGGCTTGCCAACTATTATGAAAGACATGAAGATAATACACTGAAGCATAAACTTTTTCCCATATATGATCAAATGTTGAAATTGCAAATAGAAGAAGATAAAGCATTAGAAATAATATCCAAACTTGGTCAACTTGGCTGTTCCTTGAAGTCTAGTGAAACTATAAGTATATTTCTACACTATTGGAACACAACCAATGAGGCTAAATTAGCAGGAGCAGCAGAAAAGCAGATATTAGAAATACTCAAAAGTGAAGTTCCTTGTAAAGTAGATGAGATACCATCTCTGATAAAGATTCTTGATAAATTTTACATTAAAGATCCCAGCAATTCTTTAGAGTTACTCTATGCTAAAATTATTCTACAACAGGATGATTATACCCAAGCATTGAAACAGATAATGGAACTGAAATTCTTCTCACATAATGTTATTTTACGCGAGTTTATTTGTAAAACTATATGTAATAAATATGTGGAAGATAATTCATTCAACAATATACCAATTGAAGAGTATGAACACAAAATAACAGAGGGCATAGAAAATTCCAAATACCCTGGCTTGCTGAGATCTATGATAAGTTTTGACAAATCAGAATATTTAGAAGCTTACAAGCAATGTGTTCCATTGGTAAATTACCATCAGGCAGATGTTACTGAAGCCACATTTATACTCAAGTGCGCTGTAATGTTAAAGAAATGGACTGTGGTACAAAAATTAGCTACTAATTTTCTTGTTAAAGCAAAAGAAGCATATTTCATATTGAATTTAAAAAAGTTCTTGTTTTTATCCCTGGCTAGACAAAAAAAATGGCATCATGCAATCTCTTCTGCTTCAGAGATTCCTTTCGAGAATTTGACCCCTGATGAGTCTGCCCTTATTGCAGAATGTTATATAGAAACTAATAAACCTGCTGATAATATAATGCAGAATCTTCGAACAACTAAGTACTACATTCAACTTCAAGCTCTATTTTTCTTAAAATCTAAAAAGTACGACGAGACTATAAAACTGCTTCAAAATAGTGGTGAAGATCCTTTGAATTTGTTCTATTTAGGCAAAGCCTATTGGAAAATAAACCAATATGAAAGGAGCCAATTGAACTTACTTAAGGCTGCTAGACTTAATCCAAATCATCCAGAAACTTTCCTTTTTTTAGGGCATTTCTACCATGAATTTAAAAATGATTTAGAAAAAGCTAAAAAATGTTATGAAAAGGCATATAGTCTGGACAATACAAACAACAATATAACTAAACAACTAAGTGAAATATATATTAAAATGGAGCTCAGAGAAACTGATTTTGAACTACTTACTGCTGCAGAAAAGAACACACAGAACCAGGAACCGTGGCTTAATTTCCGATTGGGCTTGCACTACATGAATAAGAGATTGTGGGAGAATGCTGTCATACAGTTCCGCAATGTTATTAAGAGTGACCAAAGTAACATCACAGCTTTTGAATGTTTAGCTGATGCATATTTTTCCCGTGGTTCTTATACATCCGCATTAAGGGCATACAGCAAAGTGATGACGGTTAATCCTAGTAAAAGTTCTCACTGCCTTACAAAAATAGGAACTATACATTCTCTATTAACTCAGTATGAAGATGCAATTGCTACTTATGAAAAGGTATTGGCAATTGATCCTCAATCTATCCTGGCCCTAAAGGGAATAGCTGAGACATGGATTAGAATTGCCAAAAAGAAAGTAACTTCAAAAGTGTATGGAAGTGCAAGAGACTGTGCCCAGAAAGCTATAGATTACCTTGCAAGAGCTTTACAGACACAAAAACGGTTTCTTTGTCTTTGGAAACTCTTAGCAGACACTTTGTTGCTTGTTACTAATCTACCAAATAAATATGCTTATGTTTATATAGATGATTTGGTACTTGAATCTAATCAAGAAAATGTAAAAAAAGACAAAATTGAGATCTATATAAAGGCAATTGCATGTTACTCTCTTGTAGCTAAACGGAACCAGCAGTCTGCTTCCTATGAGCTAGCTTCTACATACTTTGCATTTTATCAAGAAACTAAGAACCTTGTTCACTGCCACATAGCGTATAACTTAACACTCAAATGCATTAAAGAAAAACCAACTCATTGGAGAAACTGGAACTTGCTTGGGAAAATATGTTTTTCCATAAAAAAATATGACTTAGCACAGCATTGTTTCATAAAAGCTTTACTTGTGACTAGGAAGTGGTCAGTAGCCAAAATATGGTGCAACTTGGGAATATTGTATTTGAAGTTGAAACTTTATAAATTAGCTAACTACTGCTTCTGGCGAGGACAGTCGACTTTACCATCATATCCTTTGAGTTGGATTGGTCAAGCGTTGATTGCTGAAGATATTCGTGAAGAAGAAGCAATGGATCTTTTTAGACACGCATGTCGTCTTGGATACCACCCTGAAAGTGCGTTAGGGTATGCCGATTGGGTGTGTCGCACATTGAAAAAGACTAGCGACTATAAAGAAAATCCAGAACTAATGTATGTCATAGATGGTCTTTATGCAATACCTTATGCTATTGACTTAGTAGAGTGGTATTCTAATTTTGAACCAAACAATGCTTGTGCCTGTACCATACTTGGAATTCTTCAAGAAAGGTCTGGATTTATCAAAGCAGCATTTAACTCATATGAAAAGGCATTACTGTATGCCGATGAAGAAAATAAGAATATTACGTTCCTAAATATGGGAAGAATATTGACTAGAATGGAAAAATATGATGAAGCTGTAAAAGTGTCTAAAGCAATTACTGAAGCAAGTTTAAATTCCACTTGTATATTAGCCCTTGCTCTTTATAAAAAAGGCCTCTATGAGGAATCATATTCAGCTTATGATACAGCTCTTCATTGGTTGAGTAATGAAGATGATGAAAAGGCTGACATTCTTGTTGCAATGGCTGGAATTGTTTACATGTTCAAAGGAGCAGATGATGCAAAAACTTTATTGTTCCATAGCATTCAAGTATCTCAAAAGAGACCCACACCATTTAGCTTGTTTGCAATTTGTTCTTTAGGACTTATACATTGTGATCAAAGTCTTTCTAAACTTGCTGTAAGTGAAATTCAAAAATATGAAAAGGATTCAAACTTTGGATTTGACATAGGTTTCCTGAAGTCATATGTCCTCCTATGTGATGACAATATAAATGGTGCTATAAAGCTGCTGAGTGATTCGCTTCATGATCACCCTAGTAATGCTCTGTTGTGGTTCTTAATGGCACAGTATTGTCTAAGAGAGTGCAATAAACGAGCGAGATTAGCTGGCTGCTGCGCGCAGAGAGCCTTATGCCTCGCACAGTATGGCTGTTGTAAATGCAATCCTGCTGAAATAATTGCAACAGCAAGTATTGCAGAGCATTTTGCTGGAAATCATGTAAGAGCACTCTCATTGGCAAAAAAGGGATTACATATGTATCCTAACCAGTCAGAGATATGGGCTGCACTCTTGTTTTCATTATTACCACACAAGAAGTGGGAGGGAAGGAAGAGTTGGCTGCTGGCTGCTGCAGGACATATGCGTCGGCACTTGGAAATCTCAAGGCCTCTTAGTAGGTGGGCTAACCTCTTAGAGAAAAGGCTTGGTAGGTAATAATTTACTGTTGTTATACATTTGCCTGTTACTACATCTACAACTGCAGTGATAATAAACCTCATTTTAATATACAACAAAACTAAGTTTTACAAGTGAAAGAATGTGACCAACTGCAAAATTGTTATAATTGCAGTTTAAGTTAAGCATGATGTTTCTTAGTTTAATAAAAAAATTTAAAATGCTTTTAAGATTATTTGTATGAAATGAAATAAAAGAGTTTTATATAAAAGGGTTTTTAATGTTATTGCAGGCTTTATATCATACTATCTCGTATTCTCCTAAATACTGCAAGAAACTTGTCCCCTTTGTTCCTTGTAACCTTTTGACCTTCTTCGGTGCTCTCATACAGCTTTTCTACAATGGGGTCTGTTTTCTAAAAAAAAGGATAACACCAATTACCATTTATAACTACCTAGACAAACTTAGAGGAGCAGATAATTAATGGCAAATAAACCAAATAAAAAATACCCGTCTATTGTGAGTGGGACTCGCGCACTAAGGGTTCCGTGCTGCCGCACTGTAGGTATTATTATATTTCGAATTGAATGTCGTCTTTATTAAATAATAAATATACATTTAAATCTTGCGACTTGACCGGTCCTTAGTATTTGTTGTTTTTCTTTAGGGTTTGTACTTTTATAGATAAAACAAAAATAAAAATATGTTTGAAAAAAAAAACCTGTATTTTTATTTGTTGCTGTAATGTCCAGGGCTCAGAATAGGTAGTTCTAAACTTAATGCATCTTCATTCAATAACGTATTCCCATCTCACCTGCGCATTAATGAACATGCATCAGGTTTTGGTTAATAAGCACTTCCTATTCAAAACCCTAGCAATGAAACATGTTTTGAAAAAAACAATTATCGGCTAGCTTTTATGATTCAAAAGACAGACAGAAGAATGGACAGGATAGGTCTTATAACAGGGTGTTGTTTAACTTCCTTTGGGGCAAAAGCCTAAAAATAAAGGATCCACAACATTTACACCAACTTACCAGCTCCTCATCAGATATCCTTACAAATAAAGGATGTTCTTCAAAATGGGTAACCATCCACTCATGCAAATCTTTTACATCTGTGATAGTATATATAATGCCCTGAAATACCATGTCAAACAACAATATTAAGTACCTAACAACAAATTTAATCATAAATTAGCATTGGTCTCAATTATAACTATATTTTCATTTAAGTTTTAACATAATCTTAGATGAGAAGTAACTGGCCTTGTAAAGGTGCAACAATCAAAACTATTAGAGGACTTCTGTCAAATTTAACATAAAAAACAACAAGTCACTATTTACGCATATGAAAGTATCCTGCTTGTTTAAATAAAATAGAACATGATCATAGACCATTTATGTTACGTACTTGTTCTGCAAGTATATAAGCATACTCTGATAGCAACCATTTATTAATTATTCTCCATTTATGTTTAGCCTTCTTGAAATGGGGATCTGGATATAGGAAGAACATCTTCTTGAGCTAAAATACAAAGCAGTTCTAGAGATGGTTCACTATTACCATTTAACCTTTTAAACGCCACGGTCGATTGCTATTTTACGTGCCCGTGACGCCACGGACGTCATATGCCGCAACAAAATATATGAAAACGAACAACTCGCTGACAGTCTGGCGTCCACGGCACAAAAATCTGCCGACGTGAATTGCCGTCTTTGGCGTTCAAAAGGTTAAAGCTATACATTTTGTCCTTATAATCATTTGTTTGTTTTTACCTGTCCTTTTTTAAAGAAGTTGGGTAAATATTTCATAGCATTGGTTCTCAAAACTGCAACATTTTGATACTGATTTGGATGCTTGATTCTCAACGCTTTAATCCTATCATTCACATAATCCGATACCTTTACCCTGATTTCCAGACCCAGCATGTAATTATCAGGAAACATCGGCGATAATGTTACTGAAATTAATAGAATAAAAGTCATCCCTCTTAGCTGAAGCAAATAATTTAAAAAGAACAATACAGTTATAATAATACTATAATGTTTACCCAAGAGTCCTCCGTATCCACACCCAACATCCAAAAACTCCACGATGTTAGTCTCGGTCTCATTCTGTTTTAACTCCGGGTATAGAATAGACCAGTCGTAATCATCTGGATGGGCAGGGCTACAATTAATTAAACTATAGTAAATCACTTGTTCTGATCCGTTATGTGAATTAACAAGTAAACACAACTTACTATTCAAAACAATGATCAGCGATGGGGTTAGAATGAGCACGCTGTCTGTAATATTTTTTCTGCGGCAGAGCCATTTCCTGAGCCGTGCTATTATTTTCCATAATTGAAGTAGTTTGAAATGCACATCACTGTATCTCTTTTCCAAACACAAATGGTCGACTATAATATTCATTTGAGTATTAATGAGTCAAACATTACACATTTCATATTGTTTACTTTTGACCTTTTGTTGCTTTCGAACACAGATTACATTACTTTTGAACGTGGTTATGTCAGTCAATCTTGATAGAAAATGTATCGTATCGTATATGCGGTTAACCCTGCAGCTAAAACAGAACAAATAAATAATAGTGTTGCCATTACGTTCATCAACTTATCACTAGAAATTGAAGGGATTTAAGGGTAACAATATATTACAACTTTGTTAAATAAAAATAACCGCGAAAATTTCGGACTTTGTTCAGATTTTGGTGATTATAAATAACCCTAAAGGACTAGTTTTTGATACTACCTTCTTAGGACGTTTTTGAAGCAGACTAAATTTGCTACCATATGAGACTAGAATTGTGTCTGTAGAGCCAATTTTTTTTTTGAGATTAACCTTTTCAAAATTCTTTTTTTTTAACTTCACAATTTTTGGCAATTTTGCGTTAGATAAAGTTACTGGAGTGAAACTAGATATATTAGCTTTTTAAATTGGTAACATTTAAATGACATTTCTGTCTTGCTTGACAACCTATGCAAAGTTACGACGACTAGGGAGATCCTAATTTTTATTGAATTATATTTATTATTTTGTGTTATCAAAGACCCGACATTGTAATAATGTAGCTATTGTAAATCAGTGACCGTTTGTTGTAATTTGCACCCTGGGTAAGTGTCTTTCATTCATTTTATTATTATTTTCAAACGTTTTTCTCGTTTGAAAAATCGTTTTCTTAGCAGTTTTGGGGTACATTTCAGAGGCTTCCCTATATACAGATAGGGAATTTTGAAGTCGAGATCAAAATTTATTCGGAACACAAAATAACTAAGTAACAGTTTTTAGAAATGTCCAAGAAAGAGAAATTCTCAAGTTGAACTATGTTAATACCTTTGTTTTTATCTATTTGACATAGTAACTACGGATTGAAGTGCGCTCATTCGCATTCGCATTCATCAACATTTTCTTACCCTCCATTTGCAAATATGAATTGGAAGTAGGTATTGCAAAAGTCCTTTTAATAGTGGTTATTTTGTTTCATGATTTTAATATTATGTATAGGAACCAGCAGTATTTGGCCTATAATTAATTGAGAGCTCATTTCCTTTTGTTCTCTATTACCTTTGAAAACAATTAAGAATTACTCAAAGAACCGATAATCCTTTGTTTTATGTACTGATTTCAAAAGTACTGTCTGTTTACTTACCCTGGTTGGCTTATGTGTTAACCAATGGCGTATAAGACATGGGGTGATGTTAGTCTAAAGTGAAATTTATGTTACAAGCATTAAAAACAAAATAATAATTATGTTAACATCACACCAATGTAACCATATAATCTTACAGATAGGCAGAGATAGGTCAGATATGACTGGTTATCATAAAACTTGGTGGAGGTATAATGGGGATTCCCTTAAATAAAAAATATCAGTGGCCATGGACAAAAAAAAAACCTGCTCCTAAAGTAAGCTTTAAGCTTGTACTATGGGTACTAGACAACAACATTACCTATATAGAGAAATAAATACTTAAATAGATAAATAGAAAACATCTTATACTGTGAAACAAATACTTACCCTCATAACACAAAATCTGCCCATACTGGGGGTCGAACCGAGGACCACTATCTTCATAGACAGGGCCACTACAAACTAAGCTAAATTATTTGTTTAAACCCCTTATAAGAGTTAATTTAAAGAGGAAGCCTTTTGGGGTACACTACGGGATGGCAACTGTTTTTGTATGGGTATTGCTGATAAAGAAGAAAAAAGGAACTGAGAATTTGAAAAATATTTGGCTTTAGTAAAGAAAAAGAAATGTCTAAAAAGTTGTTGCAATTGTAAGGGCATCAATTTACAGAATAAATTTGCAGATATATATGCTAATTACATTAATTAGTATTTTGTTTTGCACTACAGTTCATTCTCTTATCTCAACAAGACTTCTTGAATCGGTCAATTATTATATGATAATTTTGTATAGCTCCAATTATAAATACAAAGTATCCACATTCACTATTCTATAATTTAAAATACTCATTATCACACAATAAGTATCTTAAAGGCAATGACCTTTTTTTTCTGTGTATATATTGTTTTTTTGACTTATTGCTTGGATGTTGGGACATCAGTATTGAAAGTTAAGGAAGGAATGTTGGTCAGTAACAGCGATGTGGCTCTCGGTCGGGCGACTTGTTGTTTTGACGTCGCCGGTGCGCGGCGCCCACGTGCCGGCGCCGCGCCGCAGTCTGTCTCCGCTTCGACGCCGACCGCGGCGCACGTGTCGCGCGACCTATCGCGATGTTATCAATCGGAATAGTGAACATTGTTATTAGTGGATTCGAATCGTCGCCGCTATGAATAAACAGGATTCCCAGTGCAGTTTGGATAGGGGTCGCGGGTCGAGGCCGGCGCGGCTGCTCAATGACAGCATCTCGTCCGATGAGGGCCCGGAGACGGAACGCCTGCTGGCGGCGCAGCTGCCGCTGGCCATGGTCGCCGCCAGCGCCCGCCGGCAGTCCCTCACGGCGCCACCCTCGCCAACCGACTCTCGCAAAAAAGTGGTCGCGCGCCACCACAACTACATGAACCACTTGCACCACCTTATCCACTGGAGGGACATTTGGGGTGGAGAACACCATAAAGTTCAAGAGGTACAGAGGTTATTGCACTTTCCAACTGTTCAGTCCACTCGTGACAATCGCCCGAAGCCCGTTTCATTTGCATGGTCTTGTTTTTGACTTCATGTTGTGGTTTTTCGTTTCAGTATATAGATGTGTCATTCTCATTCACGGTCGTTGTACCTCTTCCATTACCTAAAAACTTGTTGTATTGTACTCTGTTCGTTATTCATCCTCGGTTTGTTTCTCATCTTACCTACTGTGTTTATTTTACAATAACACTTGAATACCAACGCCAAGGAGCCTCATTAATTTCTTGCCATATCGTAGCGAAGCATGGACAGGTAGGTTTATTGTATTTAAGTTCTCGTTGGTATTTACTCAACTGAGTGATTGTCTGGCCTCTTTGCCCTTGACTTCGTTCCACGTTGATAATAATATCAAAAAAGCGGGGTCAATCTCCGACATTAGTAGGTAGGTTTGATCTGTAAGATTTCTCTAACCTTGTAACGGAAATTTCATGCAATTGGAAAGATTCGACACGTGTGTGGTTTCACTGATTTCTATTTCGAGATACTAACACAATGGGCGCTACAATGGCAACCCTTCCGTCTTAGGCATATAAGTAGTACCTACGACGCAATGCTAAATGTGCTTCTCAGACACATTGTTTTGTTCTTGACTCATAACGCCATCAGAACGATTAGGTCTAATAATAAATAAATACACCATGAATGTAGATTCGAGGAATAATTATATTTTTTTATCAATAATAATTGCCTTTAATCGTCCGGTTCACTCATTCATGTAATCATGGGAAGTTAAAAAGAGAACACAACATCTTCATCATTAATTCACAGTGGTTTCGCGACACACCTATAAAGACATTGCTCGTTACCCTTTTATGGTCTTAGACGTTGTACGTGGTGTGAGTGAATGCGCTAGTTTTACTATTCGCCACATCTACAATCGGTTTGTTTAAAAATCTGTGTCGCATTAGAGACCTACTGGTGTCGCGGATGTGTGGCCGATTAACCGGATATTTTTACACCACACACACAATCGTTGAATTGAAGTAGTTTTATTGTTAGATACTAAAACGTACGAATTTTATGCCTGTAGCTATTAGCGCTCTGCCATCGACCCGTATGGTTAAATGTTAGGGTACAAAAACATTGCGTGTCGTAATCGCTTGCAGCTGTGCTTCGGACAGCAAATGTATGACACGAGGCCAACCAATCACCAAGAATAAGCTGCGGGTACTCAATTTAATTCCGCCAATTCAACCGGGGCTCTGGCGCGTGACACTTGAACAGACACTCCTGCGTTTTATGTCATCATACAATAATGCTATTTGATTCCTTTATGGCATTGCTTTGCGTGGCTGAAGTTACACTCGCAGGCTCGCTTTCAAGCGACAGTGATAATGTTTTTCAGAATGCCGTTCATCAAATGCATAAAAGAAAACCCAAATTAATTGTAAACACCTCAAGATGTACATAGTTCTAACGCTGGCTGTATAAATGATTTCAGGGCATATTTGCGATAAGGCTTACAATTTAATTTCACAAGACGTCCCAACGTAAATCCTCAGATAGTGGTTAAAGGTTAAACGTAGAGCACAGCCGCAGATTAAATGATAGAGCGTCCCACGCGATTCGAAGATTGCTTGTAGCGCACCTTAACACTTAATACCTTTTTCAACACACTTGCTCAAAACGACCTTTTTATTCCACCGATTTTTGGCTCATAAACCTAGATATTAAACACGCGTGCTTTTTCAGTATATAACGCACAAGTGCCTTTAGTTTATTAACCCAAACAATTTACATTTGTAGCCTAGTACCAAGTTGTAAGTACGAAGAAGAAGCGATATAATTTAGTCGGGTTATACCTTTTTTTTCTTAGCAACAAACAGTTTTTATGCGGCAAATAACATTATCTACATATTTATTTTAATAAATTGGTGAAATCAGCTTTATTACTAAAAAATAACTCAATTTCATTAAAATCATTTCAATTTTTCTGTAATTTGTATTTTAAACATGAATTATTACATCTTAAATTTGGCTGTTGGCCGATCTCGTTCGCGCCTTAGCCTTGCGCGCGCATCGGTATCGCGGCAAGAAAAAAAAACAACGCGCCAGCCGCCATTTTTTGTAAATAATTGACGGCTGTGACGAAGATAGTTTGGATTAATTATTGTGAAGTTTAATATTAACGAAAATGTCTTCTTTAAGTAAAGAAAATGAAGAAATTGTAATTTTACCAACTGTTTAATTAATTAAAATTTGACTAAATGAAGTCTTGTTTTTTTTTCGCAAGTGTGTTGAAAAACGTCGTATGTAACACGTGTGCCTGTGACCATAATATACGCGGCTTTCTTGTGGCGCACTCGCTTTCGCTCGTGCGCACACAATAGCGCCTTGTATACAATGGTCAACTTAGCACACTTGTATCATAATGTACTATTTCATCACACTTGCTCGTAAATGGTGTTATTCCATGCCTGTATACAGAAGGACAATGGCCTAAATTGTTCCCGCGGGAATTATGGCGAGTTTGTCATCCCTAGGGAGTAATGACTTTCTTTTTAAAATTTGCAACTCTTTCGTACATCATTTATGACTAAGGAGGTTTAATTTTCAGCCAAAAATTAAATCGGTTTCTAATTTCATCTTTAAAAATTAGCTATAGACTAACTTACATTACACAAAACCTATACGCTTCATTAAACTTCATTATTTTTATACCTATTTCAAGTTTATATCAACATTTATCATTAATTTTAGTAATTATACATTTTTATCAAATTGGCTAAATCTGGCTCGAATCCAGGTCGAAACTAAACGCAGTTATTACCTGTGGTAGAGGTCACAAAAAAAAAATCGTTTCCATTTACGTTCCCGTTCGTCAAAAGTTATTTCTTTATATTTTGCAGAGTTAAAGTTTTCTCTTTGTTTTTTTTCCTCGCAAATGTGATGAAAACCATTGTGTGTATCACAGGCAGTAAGGGGATTACTAACTTGAGTCATTAAAAGCCCTCCGCCTTCGGCGTCGGGCTTCTAACACTCTCGTTAGTAATTCCCTTCATACTACCCTTGATGCACAATGTACTATTATTCCACGGTTCAGTATACATAAAGTTGAAGAAACTTGTAAAAAAAGGCAGGTTGGTTTAAAAGGTCTTTTCTCTTCATGCTTTCATTGTACCTACCCGAAAAGCATATACTTCAAATCGCTCGCTTACCAGTCAGTTAATAAGAACGAGATATTAAATTCAATGGGGCGTACGCAATTAACAATAAATTACCAGTTAGTTTCTGATTAAAATTTTACTAAAAGTCTCATTTTTTTACTTTATAAAAAAAACTACACGAAAATGTAAGGTATTCAAATCGCCATAACTCAAAAAGTTAACTTAGGTGACTAGACATGTTTCGTATGCCCTTCATTTACAATTATACAACAGAGCTTTTCTTTAAGGTTAATGAGAACATAATATACTTGGACAAATCGAAGAACTACATATATATCCACAATACAGTTTGTCTCCAAGAAATATGTAATCCCGAGGAACGTGTTACCTCAAGACTTTAGTGCATTGGACTTGGATATTCTTGGATTTATAGAATTCGCGTGTAAATAATTATCTCCCGTGTGGCGGTCGTTAGTTATGTTGATAGTTTAAATGTATCGTGAGCACCTTGGCAAGCATTCCTCTTTGTTTTAAATTTATATTTTGATGATGTAATTAATTAATTCCAGGTAGGTATACATCTAACAAATCTTTTGACGCCTTAGTGGAATTGCAATCAAAATTATTTTATTGTACCTGACCAATTTCAGTTAGATCAATTTCCCAAATCAATTTGATACTGTCGACGGAACTCCTATTTCTAAAAAATAAGGTCAGAAAAATAGGAGTGAAGAAAAAGTAGCATTATAACTACTAATTGAAAATATCAATCTAAAGGGATTTTCCCTGCGATCTGCTGTCATGTTTTAATTACGTTCATCATTACACCATCTTAAAGTGTTTGCCAAACGTATTGGCACGTTTGTTAACATTGATATAGTATTCGAACCGCCACTCAAATGGAACGAGAACAATGCTTGCTTCGTTAATTTATCGTAATGAAACAATGACAGTATACTTAGATCGGACAGTGAACTAAATTATTAAAACGGCACCTTTAAAAGCTACTTTTTGATCATACCAATCAAAGCCAGAATTATGGCTCTAAGTAACTCTAGCCAGTTGTAATGGTCCACTATTCAGTTTCATTTAACGTTGAGGTCTTGTAATTGTAAGTGGTGCACCCTGAAAAGCTTTCAGTGTAACTCAGCGTACCGCTGGTAAATGGTTTATTTCTATTGGTTTATTTTCGTGGCAAGTGATTCACAATATTCACAAACATCACCTAAACGTAGATAATTGGCAAAAGATAGCGTAGTAGGTACCGTTGTTGTAAAATGTAATCGTCCATACGTATAAACATAACTTGAAGTAGTATTATTGTATACACACGTCGTGCTATAAATTCTTATCTCCATCTACAAGGTTGGGTTAGGCATTAATTAGCGCGAATGTTAAGTGCTTAGTGGTTTGAGAATCGGTTTGTCGGAGGCCAAGGCTTGGTTGTCAACCTAAGTAGACAAATTTACACTGTGACTGAAGTCTGTTCAGCGTTTACCCTTGAATCATAAAACGAAAGGAAGCTAGTGTATTGTTCGAGATTACGACAATTTGATATCCTATCTCTTAAAAAGTGGTTGATGAATCACAGAAAAAACGCCGGTTTTAGTAAGGGATTGTTTCTTTGTATGGTCATTTTCTTACATTTGACCAGATTCAACGTACAGCCGCTCGAATCGCCAACCACCCTGTGTTCTCTCTCCGATTGGATTATTTCTTTATCCGAAGGGACGTTAAGTTAGCATTGCGTGCTGTATAGGCTTTATTATGGGGGAAGTACTTCTAATAGAAATGTAAAAACAAAACAGCCTAAATGTTCAACCATCGACAAAACAATCGACGGGTGGCACGTCGATTATTTTTTCCATCAACATTGCCTTGTTCAATGTGGTTTTTCCACCGTTAGTTTCACAAGCCAATTTTTGCCCTATACGGCGAGACTGTGGAACCAACTGCCATTATGCAGTGTTTCAGACCACTTATGATACTGGGTCCTTCAAGAGCTTTCATATCTCTAACAGGTCGGTAACGGACCAACAACCCCTCTAGTCCCAGTAGTTCGGTTGATTAGTCCGGGGCCGAACTACTGCCACACTTTTCTTCCCATTAGTTCGGTTATGACGTCAAACCGAACTACTGAGAATTAAAACGACTCAAACGTACGGTTAAGGATGCACACAAATACACAGCACAGCTAAATAAAAAATCAAAGAGACATTTATTTCATTCCTTTTTTTAATAAAAAAAAAAGGTTAAGTAACTTCTTCGTATTAGATCGCTCACGCTTTAAAGGTTGAAACGGTTCTCTGCCTTTTGGTTGAAATACGTTTGGTCGAATGTATCGTTTCACAACTTTTTCATTTGCCAACCCGTATTATGCTAAATGCTAAATAATGTCAGCAGGCGGGCCCCGCCCGCAGCTGTAGAAGCTTAAAACAACATGTTTATTTTATGGGTGGGTCCCGCCTGCGTTGACTATAAAATAAAGCCTAAACGTTGCAGTGCTGACATTATTTAGCATAATACGTTGCTTGTTTTTTGCTTTTCCGTCAAGAAAACGTTTTTGCAGTCGGGTTTTTGCTTTTTTTATTATTATTTTAATTTTGACTTTTTAGTTAATTTTTAATATTAATAAGTACGAGCAAGTGCACGAAAAAGTTCAACTTGGAGCAGAAGGAATGGTATCTATGCCTTACAATCGTTCATTCTGTACCGACACTAATATATTTATATCCCCAAAAAAAAACGGGACGTTTTCCCGGGATTAAATATAGCCTATGACACTCTCGCTGCGAAGACAAATCCAATGATACCTGATTTGTCAAAATCGTCCAAGCCGTTTTTACTGTAGCGGGGAACATAGAACTGGACATACATACATGACTGTGAAAAACATAACCCTCCTTTTGGGCTCCGCCGCAGTCGGGTAAAATAATCCGATAATGGTAATTTTATAGCTACATCACAATTCAAATAGTTAAGTTTGTAATTACAATCTAAATTGCAGTTTATAAACTAACCACGACCTATGTCGATGTATATTGTAGGTAGGTACAATATTTTTTCAATGGCAAGTTAAGTTTGTCCCTCAATCCAAAATACAGATTTTTTGGCGTATCCGATTCGCACTTGGCCGGATTTTTTAATAATAAAAGTTGTTTGCACATCATTAACCGAACTACACACCACTTCCCAATAGTCCGGTTTGACGTCATAACCGAACTAATGGGAAGAAAAGTGTGGCAGTAGTTCGGCCCCGGACTAATCAACCGAACTACTGGGACTAGAGGCAACAACCCTTCTTGAGTAAATGAAATGGTGTTTATGAGCAGCGGTGATTTGTGTTTACCTACTTTCTATCAGGTAACCATCTCGCTCATATGCCTTCCTCGAAAAAAAAAGTTTACGAGCCTTGGTTTCACTGGTTTATAATCAATTTTTATACGATGATGGTGCAGTTCAGTGTTGTTACGAACCACGTGTCCGTAAACTTAGAATAGAAGAGATCCTTTAACATAGGATTTCTGGTCCTAGGTTTAAAGGAATTGAGGTCAACGTTTGTGAACTCACGTTTAACAGTTATACAAAAAAAACAAATTTAATTCAGGGGCATGCTGTATACTTACGACGGTCAAACTGAAAGTTCTTTGAAAATCAAAAACTGATTAAACTAGCAAGTTATTAGCTTTATTACATCTTTTCAAAATAGTGTCCATTGACGTCAATACATCGCTGCATCCGATGGAACCACTGACAAAAGCACTTTGCCCACTCGTCCTTAGGGGTCTCTTCGAGGGCCTTTTGAAACGCAGCCACAGCTTCCTCGGCGTCCGTAAAACGTTTTCCTCGAAGTTTTTCTTTTATTTTCGGGAATAAATAAAAATCGCAAGGTGCGAGGTCTGGGCTGTACGGCGGCTGACCCAGTAATTCCACGTCTGACGTCGCCAAATAGTCGATCGTTCGCCTGGCGGTGTGTGACCAGGCGTTGTCGTGGTGAAGGAGGATCCTACTGCGAGGTCGTTTCTCCCGAACTTTTTCCACCGTAAGTCGTCGTAACTTCGTCACCCGTACGTAAGTATGTCGAACACAGCATTTGAGTCACCTCCGTTAAATCTTAAAACCATTTCACGGCACCAATCAACACGACGGAGTGTTTGGGCCTAGGTCAAATTATGAGGTATCCACCGGGCACAAAGATTCCTGACCGCTAAATGTTCATGGAGGATTTTGTGCACTTGACTCATACCGATGCCCAAGCTTGTACGAATCTGCTGATAGGTCACTCTTTTATCAGTCTATCATACGCCGCACAACACTGATATTATCTTCAGTCGTTGCCGTAGAAGGCCGGCCCTCAGGCAGATCATCGGTGAGATTATTGCCACCACGTTTAAACTCATTAAACCAATTGTAAACAGTGGCACGAGATGGGGCTTCATCGTGAAAGGCCAATCGTAGTCTATCATAACTTTCTTGTTGACTTAAATGACATCGAAAGTCATAAAAAATCATTGCACGAAATTTTTCTCGCGTTAAATTCATGCTGACGTGACACAGACAACTTTCAATTTGCCGCCAAATCGTAAAACAAATGACAAATGAATAAAATACGTACTCAATAATATTGGCAAAGAGTTCCATTTTCAAAACTTAAACTTATTTTTTATTATATTGATTACAAGTGGCCAGATCTAAAACTTCTCAGTGTCGCCCTCGTATGTACATTATATTTTTATTGCTTAGAAAGGAATGTGATTTTATAATCAAATGGAAAGTCTTATCGGTGTATTCGAGATCAGAGATGCGCAATACATACATCTTCCATGTGGTGAGGTGATAACGTCTGTCGTTCCGATTCCTATGATTATCGATATGTACACAGCCACGAACATTGAAAGCTGATTTCCACGCGGATGTCGTTGCAATCTCCTAGTACCTACGCTTTATTCAAGGTTCCATACATGGAACTGATTGTGAGTAAAATACATTTTACTCGGTTTTAGGTCAGTTACTTTTTATCAGATGTACACGTCAACCAAGTAGACGGTAAGAACTCTTTGTTTGCCGAAATACATACCTGCTTATTACGAGTAGACGTTTTTGTGTTCGATTTGTTAAAATGATTTCGGTATGCACGTATTTATAAAATAATATTAATCGTGCACGAAGTCACTGCAAATGTAATAGGTAGTAGGTATTCACTATTACAATAAACTAGAGGACGCCCGCGACTCCGTACGCGGAAAATTATTTTGACGCTACTCCCCGTATTTCTTCCCGATGGGGTCGATTTTCAGAAAATCCTTTCTTAGTGCACCCCTGGACCTCCTAAAGAACTTAAGTGCCAAATTTGGAATCCCTAGACCCAGCAGTTTGGGCTGTGCGTTGATATGTCAGTCAGCCATGCGGTTTCTTCTGTTACTACTGCAATAAATGTACCTACGTTTGATTTATCGCCGTTTTGGTATGAACATTTTCTAAAATGTTAGCTCAAATGAAAAAAAATAAAAGGGTAATAGAGTAACTTTGTTCGGAAAACAATACCTATATGCTTATAGTATTCTCTGGCTCCTCGCATGTGAACATATAATTATTTTCTCTCATGTGTGTATGGTACAAATTTATGCTGGGAGCCATTGAATAAATTGTGGTTTCGTTTTAAAAGTGGTGAAAATAAAGTATATATCTTGCAGGAGTTGCAGCATAAAAAGTTTCGACGCATAGGTGCGTCGCGGGCGTGACGAGGGCGATGCGCTCGGACGCTCTCGGTGAGTCTCGGGCGCTGAAGGGATTCATAAATACGTTATAACTAGGTATTATCATTGGTAATATAAGTAAGCAGAATGCGCATTTTGTACCTGACCCTCGGGTATTCATTCAACATCGTTACTTATCTACCTAACTGACTTGCAAGTAGGAGGGAGTAATATGCGCGATACAATACACGCGTAAGTACTTACCTATGCTATATTTATAGCGTCATGGATTTTTAACTACAAAAATAGTCGATTCAGAATCGAATTAATCGACACGCAACCATTGACAATCGATTTTATTTGAAAAGATAAGAACATAGCATTACATTGTGCAACATCGAAGTGTCGAATATACTTATGCCTATTCGTTGTTATTTGTCACGTCTTATACATATACATATATATGTATATATACAAACTTATCTGCATGATATCATTGTTTTAATTTACATCCTACCTACCTAGGGTCTGTTCTGTTCCTATTCAGACTGCCAATGACAATAACAAGTATACCTGACTGTAATTGTCTTTAGATAGAGGATGAAATAGTGATGACAATGATGTTGCTCTAATTAGAAAATTGAAAATGGTGAATATATACAGTGTGTGGCCCAAAACCGGGGCGAAAAAATTAAATGGGGATTCTTTAGATCATTTCAACTAACTATCACAAGAATCTAATATTACAAAGTCTATAATTTTGGAGAAAAGAGCCTGCAAATTTAAAAATCGTAGGTAATGTATTTTCCCGTCGCGATATCGTCGCTTGGTCACTTGGTACGCGGTATGTCTGAGTACAGGGTGCCGTTGACAACAGGCGGTAGATTTAGCGGTGTTTGCATTACATTGAATTTGCGATTAAGTTTGTCAGAAAAAAACTGAAAGTTAAGTTTTGATTTTAATTAGGTACGACCATTATAATGTAATTACCGGTGATCTATAGAGCCCCTGTTTTTAATATTATCCCCGGTTTTGGGCCACACACTGTATTGATCATCATCGTATTATATGCTGGGTGAGACAGAGACGAAAACCTCTTATTTATTTAATAAATAAAATCTATCAAAACATCACTACAGTTTCATGTGAAATATATTTCGTAAAACAAAATGTATATGACAAGCATCTGTCAGTCTCATTGTATATTTTCACAGAAAGTGCTTTTTATCAAAAAATACAAAATTAAATAGAAATTACTACCTCAAAATAAACATGAAGACAATCATTTAAATAAATAATATGACCATGCTCATCCTTCAAAAGTACGCGAATGTGCAGTTATAATGTTATATTGATTTGTTTATATGAGTGACTGAATGAAAAGGTCCCGACTATATGTTAATTTTTGCCGGATAAGGGTCAGAGCCTCCAATCAACACGGTAAAAACCGTATCGTGTTTGATCTGTTATAGTATTGTCAACGTTTGATGGCTCTTATTTTCTTGACAGTACCTAATGGCGGCCGAATGAGAAACGATTCCGTAACAGGTCAGACGATATTATTTTTACCGTGTTGAATAGAGGCGCAGTTTCATAGCCGAGTAGAAAGTTATCATTTAGCAAAACAAAACACAATCCATTTCTTCAACACGACTCTCACCTAATAAAAATGTCATTGTCATGTTTGTCATTTGATGTTCAGTGTGAAGTTTATAAGTTTAAATCTTATTACAATGCAACAAGGTGAAAAAGTGGATTAGTACGTCTCTTTTTGGTCGACTGTAGATGTACGTATATGATGTCTTCATCATATAGATCTATACAGCAGGAGTTTTATCAGTCACGCGCTAGAGAAATCAATCCATCAATTCAATATCCGACGGAATGAACGCCATTCATATTGATGCCTGTTAATGGAGACTACTATCATAACAATATTATTGTTTTGAGTTATTTTCGTAGTGACTTGCACTGAATCATGTAATGTTGCCAGATAGATTAAAGTCCCCATGAACATGTGAGACATGAACTAATAACTCGAGGTTTCATGTCTGAAATCAGGAGACGAGATGAATAGAAAATTGAACATGTTTCTATATTCATTGCAAATATAATGATCTTTTATCTTGTATCCACCAGCTTCATTTTTAGTCTCCGGACAAACAATTTGATACGTGTGAAATCTATGCGTGGTTTGACAGTATTGTTCCGAATGATTGACAAAAAAAAACTTCAAAGTGCAGTCCGTTCTTAACATACTATAATATAAATGCATAAGAGATAAGCAGTTGGGTGTTGAACGTTGGTGAGTTCTGTTATGTCGTCTGTAGTATGATTAATTAGTCCACTACGGAAGTGTTTATTTCAAATGATAATTCACTGTATAATTCATGCACGGAGATAATTCATTGCTTGTTGCCGCTGTTTTCGCCTCGTTGGTCTTTAATTCCCGATGTTCGGTTTCAGAAGTTTCTTAAGCCCTCTTAAACTGATATCGTAATCGTGTCCTTTGTCATGTCGTGAGAGGGGCATCTTACTTGAGATACTTATAATTTATACGGTCTTTTGAATACCATGTTTACATGTTTTAAACTTACATCGGTACTCGTTATACGTGTCTACTTAAAAACAGGAATTTCATACACAACCATTTAAAAAAAACATCTCTGCACTAGGGTCGTCAACTAGCAAATGAAAGCGCGTTATCCCTTGAGGGTGGTTCAGACTACGTTAATAATTTGGTCTAGTAGAGAGTTTTTTAAAAAGAGTTTTTTAAAATGGATCTGACTAAATCATTTACTAATCTAGGTACTTACCTACTGTACAAAATTTTCGGCATTCAGACAAATTTAGTTTCTAAAATACCCCTTACTCGACTCAATTACTAATGGGTTCGGAACCAGCCTTTAGTTTGCCGCACTGACCGAACTTTCCGTAGAAATGCCTCTAATTGAAACTGATAACGTTTAATTAACATTTTAACTGCGTCCCATGCTGAATTTGCAGTTTCCTTCATCTATGTTACTGTGTTTAAATGGCCGATAATACCACGTCACTTTTAATGAGTTTTGAAACGTCTTCTATAAATCATCTAAATTCCACAATATGAGTTTACATAACAATATATGCGACAACGTAGATCGTCATGCTACTCATGCTACATATTTGCATGTATTTTTAATATACTACACGAACTATACGACTACACAGGCTTGTGATTCGCGGTGTTTCTCAACAGCGAGGTCTTATCACACTTTGGCATTCAATTATGTAGCCCGTGACTCAACCATTAGCAATGAATTGTTTTATTTTATACCTATGTCGCAGATGAAGCTAGTCGTTGCAAGGACTTAAATGTTTATTAGGTACTACTTACTTTGACTTGCTACAAAGCGTTCAATACATAATCATTCAAAAAGAAAGGGAAAATAAGTGTAGATATTTAATACGTGGGTATCCATTTTCAACCTAGGTTCTATACTTAACCTTCGAACTAGGAACTGGCGAGTGACGTCTGATTTAAGTATTTATATGTGACCTAACGTCATTGCGAAACGCTTTATTAGTCGTCCTTGTCGCCATCCCTTCTTTGGGCACATAGCCTGTACATATACCTAAAGATATAGATATGGGTTGTTTGTCAAATAACTTTGGCCTTGGAGTGGGATTATGAAGCTTAAGAGCCTGCGGACGAGGTTTTCTAGATGCGGCAAAATTAATTAAATGCTCGATGCTTGATTCCTGTATGCGAAGCGTGCGTGTTTAATAGATAGCGATGAGATTAAAACCTATCTTACATACATATTTTAACGGCCGAGGCCTATATTCAACCGCGGACGGAGGTTTACTTCGGGTTAAAATTTGACATTTGTCCATACAAAATATGTCAAATTTTAATCCGAAGTAAGCCTATCTATCCGCGGTTTGAATATAGGGTTCGGCCATAAAACGACTTACTAACTGACATAAAACGAGAAGCTGAATCCCTTGAAATCTAGAAGGGAAATTCCTTGGGTAGTTTCCCGGGAGTGCACTAAGAAAATAGTTTTTCGAATATCGGCTCTCAACTGGAAGAAATAGGTGTAGTAGGAGGAAATTAATTCTGGGGTCCTAGTGAAAAAGGGTATAAGTGTCCTGAAGATCAAGTGAAAAAAGGTGTAAGTCTGGTATACTCCGTTAATGTATATAACTACCCGTCATTACGAGGTAAGTCGACTCGTACACTATTTCACTAGGTCCCAGAATCATACGCTTACGAAGTCGCGGGTGTTCCTTATTGGATATACCTACGGATATACCTAGGAAGAGTAATAAACTTACAATATTTGACTGATTACTTATTAGTTTGTAATAATTCCAATTACAAAGTGTCCACGCTATCCACTTTGGGTCTACTACCACCTTAAACTTATTTGTCTTGGTACACGTCATCCGTTAGTCATGTCATGCTTTTTCTGCACTGACCTAATACGACTACAAAGAATACTTGAAAACCTTTCCTGTTACTGTTCTGCTAACTATTAATTATTATTAATGCGCGGTCACTTCGTTACGGGCGTTACGGCTAAGTATTACTTATTACGTAAGTACTTTTGCAAATCTAACCCATATTGTTTCCCGGTATAGTTATTAAAATTTGCTTTAATGTTGCTTTTGTACCTACTTACTATGTACGATATGTCTGTTTTGTTGCAGTATTTATTTCCGAAATAAATATTATAATATGAAATCGGAATAAATATAATGATATGTAATCGGTAAATCAGAGTAATAAATACGTAGACTGTCATTTTTTGACACAAACGCCATCTATACTTTCAGAGTTGAATTACGATAAATCCATGTAAAAGTCGACGTCTTCCTTTATCTTGCGCGAGCGCAGAGCTACAAAGTGCGTTGCCGGTTCATGGTGTCTCCACTAGGTGGAGCTGGTAGTGTTATCGGCGGCGATTGATTTTATTTAAATTTACTTAATGCCGTATTTTATATTATCATTACAACTGCATTCATCATTGTTGAACTTTAACCATTTAATAATAAAAATTACATCAACGATTGTCTTTTTTCTTAATATATTTCCATCATTTTATTCTTGACCACCCATTCCATATCTTTTTATGTCTAACCACTTAAATAGTAGTTGGAAAATACTACAACTAAAAAAATACTTAAATCTCTTTTATTTCCTGTTAACAAAGTAAACAACAAAGTAGCGTGCAGCTCCACAAACACACCGATAACTCAGATAAGGACTTACACATTATTTAATACCCAAGACTTCAATCAAATCTTATCACACAACTCAGTCCAGCTTTGCTTCAACCCAGAAAGGACTTTTTCCTGTCCCTTGACATTCGTATTTTAAAAGAATAAAACGTTTAATAAAACTACCCTCTTTATACGTTGTTTCGTTAAAGACACATGTATTTTTATGTGATGAAGGGTAGGAGTTGTATTATAAATACCGTCATTGCTATTGGCAAACAATGTGTTATAAAGTTTTTATTAAACTTCGAAGTACTCTGTGGAACGTGTTAGTGAATTTAGGAAATTTAAAAGTGCATCATCGTCATGTCTTCGTGGCAGGAAAGGGCTGGTCCCTCCAGGTTGCCAGCGGAGAGGAAACCGCTTATGGTCTCCTTTGGCATTCCGAGGACTTACGGAAGCATGTTCCCTTACTACAAGTTCCTTAAGGATACCATTACTGAATCGATGTTCAATGAAGAGGTGATTAGTTTATACGATATGTAACAGTGTTGTGTAGGTTTCGTCAGCATTGCGTAAGTTCCCAGCAATTTTTTGTATTCAATTATGAGATTAAAGTATTGTTAGGTTATGTTTACTTTGACGATTGTCGAAGCTGTATTTGTACCAATTTGTATCAAAGTCGGGGAAGTGGTTGTTTACTCGTGCAAAATGGTAACCACTGATGAGTTTGACGCGCTTCATTTCCACTACCACTGGCGCTTATTGATTCCTTTATAATAATACTAGTGACCCGCCCACGCCTCGCTTCGGCTTATGTCAGTTTTCTGCAACACCCGTACATAAACCTTTTTTTATACATCAATACCTTTCATGAAAAAATATGTAACGTGATGAAAACGGCATCAAAATCCGTTGTGTGGTTTAGGAGTTAGCGGATATACATACAGACATAGACGTGGAAAATGACTTTGATTCATACTAGATACGTATGTAAAGAATAAAGGAAGAAGATGAATATAATTCAGAATCATCATATTCACCATATTTTGGTTTGGACACATTTTGATTTCTCCATAATTGTTTATACTTCCCATAATTGTCTTAAAGTAATCGATAAATTATTTATGTATTTATTTGAGCAAAGTACGATTTTTAGGGTTCCGTAGCAAAATGGCAAAAAACGGAACCCTTATAGATTCGTCATGTCTGTCCGTCCGTCTGTCAGTCCGTATGTCACAGCCACTTTATTCCGTAACTATAAGAGATATACTATGGAAACTTTGTAAGTAGATGTATTCGGTGAACCGCATTAAGATTTTCATACAAAAATAGAAAAAAAAACAATAAATTTTTGGGGTTCCCCATACTTAGAACTGAAACTCATTTTTTTTTTTCATCAAACCCATACGTGTGGGGTATCTATGGATAGGTCTTCAAAAATGATATTGAGGTTTCTAATATATTTTTTTTCTAAACTGAATAGTTTGCGCCAGAGACGCTTCCAAAGTGGAAAAATGTGTGTGCCCCCCCCCCCCCCCCCCCCCCGTAACTTCTAAAATAAGGGAATGATAAATGTAAAAATAATATATGATGTACATTACTATGCAAACTTCCACCGAAAATTGGTTTGAACGAGATCTAATAATTAGTTTTTTTTTAATACGTTATAAATCGTAAACCGCATTTTACCTTTCATTCAATCAACTCCAATATAATAAAGAATAAAGAAAAACATTTATTTAGATGTATAGTGGTAGGGAACCCTACGTGCGCGAGTCCGACTTGCACTTGGCCGCTTTTTTTTTAATATAACTTTGGTACGTATTCCGATGAAAACTGAATGCTTGCAAGAATGTGTCGAATCAAGACAATGTACTCGTAGTATAAAAAAAATTCTTTTCTTTTGCACCTTTGAAAAAGGTACCATTGAGAAGTTCCATTGGCCATCTGTGGTCTTCATCAAGTTCTGAATGCAAATGTGCATGCCTATAACATTTTAGTTCCCCCAATTCATCGTGAATCGACATGGTGGTAATCGGAGCACCTTGAGAGTAACTATAAGGTTTTTAACAAAAAAAAAAGTTATATTGCTAGTGTTCAGTGTTTTGTATTTCTTTTCATTATGCACAATAAAGAGCATACATATCTACATACATACTTACTGTCGAACATAGAACCTGCTCCACCTTTTTTAAGTCGGTTAAGAACTAATAAATCCTCTCAGTTATTTGCCCACCTCCACTTGGTCATTTTGAGATCTGCATCGTGATGTTTCAATTCTAAGATACGTTGTACCTATTCGTAATCGTAACGCAACACGATAAGCAGCTACATGTTTTTCTCGAGATTTGTTTATTTATTACAAGTGTTTCCCCCTGTAAGTCATTTTTAGGGTAGTTAGCTTGGCGACGACGCTGCGCTGGTCCATTCATATATTTTAACGTGGTTTCGCACGGCGGCGTGCGGGTGGTAGGACCTTGTGCAGGGTCCGTCCGGATCCCTACCACCATCTTATCCATTAACCTACCGCCAAACAGCAGTGTTCGCATTGTTGTGTTCCGGTTTGGGGATAAGACAGCAGGTGTAATGACTAGCATAGAGGCATTCCATCTTAGTCCTCAGGGTTGGCAACGCATTTGCAGTCTTAGGATTGCAGTCTTGCGAATGTCTATGGGTCACAGTTTCCACTTACCATCAGGTGGCCTGTGTGATCGTTCGCCTTCTAAATGCCATAAAAAAAAAACCTATTTGTTCGGATAGTTGGCTCCGGTTGAGCTGCAGATTGGCTATTGCGAGATGTAGTGACAGACGGCTAATTGATTGATTGCTGAAAACCGCGCCTAAATTCCGAGCAGTTAATTTATTTCATTTGCATGAACACAAGCTTCCTGATTAAACACTAATTCAAATGGTGTATGTAGATGGTAAACAATAATTTTGACGACGCGCTGGCCTCGTTGGTGTGACCCTGCCTACGAAACTAGCAGTCCTGCGTTCAAATCCCTCTAAGGGCAGATAATTGTGTGATGAGCGCGAATATTTGTTTTTGAGTCATGGATGTTTTCTATGTATTTAAGTATATATTTCTCTATACAGGGTTATTGGTAAGTCGACCTATTCCCGTTAGGAGGTGATAGGGGTGACTATTTGCGATAAGTTTGACCCCCATATGCATTATGCAAAAGTGAACCATTTTTGAGTTATCGCGTTTATTAGTTTTTTTTTAAATTAGTCGGAAATTCAACTTGAAAAATTTATTACAAAAAAAGTATCAATTTAAATCTTTTTTTTTCTTCTGATTTACAAAACCGATTAAACATTGGTTATTTTTCAATATTAAAACAATAATTATCGGTCCAAATTTAAAAAAGCGAGACGGAAAACGAAATTTTTTCAATATTTTTTGCGATCGCTTTCCACTAAAATGCCTTAAAAACAAAAAAAAACGTTATGAAACTTGGCTTGCAGATTATTTTAAAAACTTAACTGTTTTCTTAGCTCTCCAAAAACGCATAACAAGTAGAAAATTATTTAAAAAAAACCTGAAAAAATAATCATCACAAAGGAAGCCGGCGGAAACAAAAGTCACAAAACCAACTTAAAAATTAAAATTAAAAAACATACTAAATTTAAATCATACATTTTTTATTTGCTTTTGCACAAGATGAATTTGTTGTTCCTATGCAAAATTAAAAAAAAAATCTGTACACGTCTGAGAATGCGAGGCCGAAAAGTAAAAAATACATGTTTTTTTATCAAACTCCAACATAAATTACATGAAAACAGAATAATTTACCAATACATTTGGCGTGCAGATTACACATAAAACATTGACCTTTTTCCAGCTTTCTAACGAGCTATTAAAACTAAAATGAGTTTTGTTAAAGATTGCTGGAAAAAATTGATCACAAAGGAAGCAACAAGGAAATCACTTCCGAACAAAACTTAAAATTAACTAACTAAATCTATCAAAACTGACTGTTATACTCGTAAACACAAATAACAACATTAACTTATGCAAAAAATTTCAAAATTAAAACTAATAAACAATTAAAATTTAAATAATCAGGATTTTTATAGTTAATTTTCAAAATGGCTACCTCCATTTCTTATTCTCACGTAAGTTAATGTTGTTATTTGTGTTTACGAGTATAACAGTTAGTTTTGATAGATTTAGTTAGTTAATTTTAAGTTTTGTTCGGACGTGACTTCCTTGTTGCTTCCTTTGTGATCATTTTTTTCCAGCAATCTTTAACAAAACTCATTTTAGTTTTAATAGCTCGTTAGAAAGCTGGAAAAAGGTCAATATTTTATGTGTAATCTGCACGCCAAATGTATTGGTAAATTTTTCTGTTTTCGTGTAATTTATGTTGAGTTTAATAAAAAAAACATGTATTTTTTAGTTTTCGGGCTCGCATTCTCAAACGTGCACAGATATATTTTTTTTTAATTTTGCATAGGAACAACAAATTTATCTTGTACAAAAGCAAATAAAAAAATGTATGATTTAAATTTTGTATGTTCTTTAATTTTAATTTTTAAGTTGCATTTGTGACTTTTGTTTCCGCCCGCTTCCTTTGTGATGATTATTTTTTCAGGGTTTTTTAAAATAATTTTCTACTTGTTATGCGTTTTTGGAGAGCTAAGAAAACAGTTAAGTTTTTAAAATAATCTGCAAGCCAAGTTTCATAACGTTTTTTTTTGTTTTTAAGGCATTTTAGTGGAAAGCGATCGCAAAAAATATTGAAAAAATTTCGTTTTCCGTCTCGCTTTTTTAAATTTGGACCGATAATTATTGTTTTAATATTGAAAAATAACCAATGTTTAATCGGTTTTGTAAATCAGAAGAAAAAAAAAGATTTAAATTGATACTTTTTTTGTAATAAATTTTTCAAGTTGAATTTCCGACTAATTTAAAAAAAAACTAATAAACGCGATAACTCAAAAATGGTTCACTTTTGCATAATGCATATGGGGGTCAAACTTATCGCAAATAGTCACCCCTATCACCTCCTAACGGGAATAGGTCGACTTACCAATAACCCTGTATAAGTATTTATATCGTTGTCTAGTACCCATAGTACAAGCCTAGAGCTTAGTTTGGGACTAGGTGTATTGGTGTGACATTGTCCCCTGATATTTATTATATATTATTATTTAATATTTAATTAGGTTGTTGGTTATTATGATGATTATTGTAATACTTACCCATCTATTACATTATTCAGGGAACAAAACACGTGAAACCTACGGGACGTCCAGTGAACTGCTATTATGATTCTAAATGGGTTTTAGTAGGTATAATCCGAGTGTAGAAAAACCTTGATACATTTAGCTTCTAGTTATTTCTAACGCCGAGTGTAAACTTTATTATCATTTTCACAGTTTATAGTGCGTGGTGTAACTTTGGCACAAAATCGTAATTCTCGCGTTATCTGGCAAATCTTTTTGTTTATAGAACAACGGCATTATCCCAATATTAACCGAGAGAAGTTAATCCTAAACACACCATCGTTCGATATAAGAGTGTAACACTAGGAGAAGGTAATCATTAATTCGAGGAACAAGTAGTTGAATTTGTTATAGTTCATTATTTTAGTTAGTCGTATCTGATGGTGTTTTGTGGAGATGCTTCGTGCAGCGTCTTTTATAAGGACCTATGGGCAGGTATGCTTAATAGCCTTCTAGGCCATTAAATATTTGTGGAATATGAATTACGATGCCGTAACATAAATCCTTAATTAATATCGATAATATCTAAATCTGTAAGCACGTCTCTCATGCATTCACTTATGGGCGAGAGGTCGCGCAGCGGGGCATGACTGGAAGGAATCCTGACGCCCCGTTATTCTTTTTGCTCTCGTTACATTGCGGATCTTCATCTTTTTTGCCTGCGGTTAATAACGAATGTATAATGTAATATCACGTGAATTGGTGTCATATTCACATGTATAATTAATTTAATTAATATCACAGGAACCATCTGTAATTATTGTACCATACTATTTATGTTGTTTGTTTATTTTTTATTTTAGTAGTTTTCGGGTATAAAATATGGAAATATAAAGTAAAAAGAAGCGTATTATCGTAAATGGGATAAGGACTGGATCATACATACCTCCCGTATTGACCTAATGGATACACATTTTACATTATAATATTTGTATCTATTGATTATGTCTAAATTATTAAATTTGTACAGATTTTCGAATATGAGTGTTTTAGGTATTTTTATTTTATTTTATTTATATTCAGAACTCTAACAGCCTTCTTGCCTACCTAACCTAGGCCATTTACAAGTTTTTCACAATATACTTACAAAGTGATTACGTCGTTCAATACGTCATAAATACTAATGGATGAGCGCGAGATACGATATAGTAAGAATGCGAGTTAGTTAACGGCGGCGGGGAGCGCTGGCGAGCCCGGCCCGCTCGGGCTGCGGCCGCGGCCGGCACAGTCCGCCCGGACGCCGCGCGAAATGCTGCCCCCCGAGCGCACGGCGCATCGTACCGCCTCGGCTATCATCAAGCGCCTCTCCCTGCGCACTTACAGCACCTACTCCCTAGTACGTATGCGCTCGCGTTCATTCATCGCGGCCGCTTCCCGCACGCCGCCCGCCCTGCACCACGGCGCGACGCAAATAGTGACCGCCCCCTCCCGCGTCACGCGTCCTCCTCGTAACGCGGCCCAGTCACCACACTCACGCATTTGTCACAGGAGGCCGGGAACACTCGTCTTATTATGCTGGCCGAGACACCATGTCCCACCCGCCGCGCTTCCCGCTCACCAAAACCGGTGACAACGAGTACGTCCATATACGAAGTCTCGTCGCGAATATACACAAACCCAAGAATGTGTCAAGACCGCCACCGGTGGCACCCGTCATATCGGTGGATGCGGGACCAAGGCTGGATGTTGTTCGGGAATCGCCGGGGTCGTCGGATTCGGATCGGAGCAGAGCAGACTCGGAAAAGTCCGAGGTCGCCCTGGAAGAGGTGACACCGGCGCCGCGCGCGAAAAGCAACAGTATCGCAACTTTAGGGCCGTCGTTGATGCCGCCGGAGCCGAAGCGAAGGCGCGCGTCGTTCCTGCACCTGCACATCGGCGGTGGCGGCGCGGAGCACGCGGGCCCGCTGTCGGCGGGCGCGCACCTTAACGTGCCGCGCCTGTCGGTCACAGCGCCGCCCGGCGAGGTCCGCCGCATCAGCCACGGCTTCTCAGCATTCCACGGTTTCGCTCTTCGTCGGCATTCTAACACGGTCTGCGAATGCCTGCAAGTGTGAATGATAAAGTGACTGAAATGTTTTGTTTGCCACATACCAGTTTTCTGAAGTCACTGGTACCCATATTCCCTAACCACGCATGATCGTTATGGATTGTATAACTGTTCCCTAACATGATGCATGGCGTTGTTTTAATCAAATACGCACTATCTACGCAATTTATTTGTCGTGATGGTACCTACCGTAGATTTTTATATAATACTGTTATTAAACTTATTAAATAACTTTAAAAAAGTACATTGTGAAATTTGGATTAATCGTATGCACACAATGACATACGCATATGTTAACTGTCATTATGTTAAAGAACGGGTGAGTAAATAGGTAGTAGGTAGATATAAATATGGAACCTACAGGATTTCAGAAGGGTGAACTCAGTGGAACCTTACCATAACCATATCGGTTAATATTACGTCTCACGTAGGCTCTGCATGTTAATATGAAGGTTGTGAGTTATTTCCTGACGCCGATAATAACATACAAAGAATACTTATTCAGCCTAATTTGCGTTACACGATTTTTCCGTATGTGTATATTTTCGTAATCTTCAGAAGTAAGTTTACTATAGGTATACTCTATATTTCATTGGACTACCTTGTGATATCATTCTTTATCATTATATCTATAGTGTTTATGAGGAGTCATTTAATAAGCGGTGCAGCGTACTAGCTGCGGTGTAGGTACGGGAGTCTGTGTAATTTTGCGAAGGAATTGATTAATTTCTTGTATGGAATAAACTGTGCCATGGTCCGTCGGAGTGCGCAAACGAGTGAGGTTAATATTTATTTTGAATTATGAATAAAACCTATGTGACGTTTTTAAGTTTTGGTTATCTACTAACATGTAGTTTTTTTATTTGCATTGTGTGTGATTTCTTTTTGGTTTTACTAATTTACTTTTATAAAAGTGTTAGTGACTCTTTTTTTTCTTTTTAAGTATGTTTAGGGTATTTCGATTTATAATTTCCTTGATCAAATGTATTTTTTCCGTAAAATTACTAACTTAAAACTAAATAGTTATTTTTTATTATAATACGATATTTTTTATTATAGCATTTAAATTCGATGAGAATATATATAACTTTACTATGCTGAACATAAACCTCTCAAGACAAACAAAAGTTTTATTTGAGCATAATAAATATGGGTTTTTTTACTGTCTTCAACATTGTGTTTTCTGTTTTCGAAAACTAAGCTAGCTTTTAATGCGCTATTTTACTGAAGTGAGTTATTTAACGGCATATTTGTGTCTTGTTATTCTCGTATAACACCTTGCTTTGTTTTCTTAATAAATGCAAGATAACTATCTCTTGATATAATAACAACTAATTAACTTGCTGTCTCTATTTGTGATATCTACAATTAGCACTTAAACTAATATTCACGTAATTAATTGCTTGAATGATTTATTGTCACTCTTAATGTAACAACCAATGAACGATTGGTAAAATTCAATTTAATTCTTTGCCGTGCAAGGGCAATAATGATATGCAGGTCCAGCTACCTATTAAATACAAGACCATAAAAATGTTAAAAAAAGGTTGTTATTCGTTTTCATAAATTCTCTGACTACTTCAAGGTGCTAACGTTTTTCGTCCGTTCCACAGAGCCTCCACCGCAGCGAGTCGATGTTGTCTGTGGCGTGCTTCAAAACGCTCTCCCAGCTGGTGAACAGCGACTCGCCCGGCGAGCTTCAGCAGTACCTCGCTGCCAACACCAATATCAACGTTGACGACAGAGACGAGGTACGAAGACATATTATACCCCTTCTACAGAGCCTCTACCGCAGCGAATCCATGTTGCCTGTGGCGTGTAGCGGGTAAACAACGCCTCATCTATCGCACTGCATCAGTAACTTGCTGCATACACCAACCTCATCGTCGACGACATCGAAGATAAGGTAATGAGACATTGTATCCGTTCCACAGAGCCTCCTCTGCGGCGAGTCGATTATGTCCATAACGCGCTTCAGAACGATCCCTTCCCAGCCAATTCTAGTTTCAGCGCTTTCGGAATAGTTAAATTTGATTTGGCTAAGAGCATCTGAGTTATTTTCATGTCTAATGAGTAAACGACGGATGCTGATAGCGGTAACATGATAAACGTAAGCATGCCAACACTTGTGAATCATAACAGTATTTACTTGATTAGCGGAAGTGAATCAAATATATTAATAACCCATTAGTTCTCCATTTACTACGTACTTCGTTTGACACTTCTTACGACTTCCATTGGGCTGATAGTACGCGTTTAAATAGTTATTGTAATTTAAAATTTGTAGCCATACAGTTCAGCTTCCGAGAAATTAAACGCACCTAATCCCTGAGGTACACTGTCATGGTTACCTATAATCAAGGGGTGTATGTAAAACGTTAGTTATGTACCTATAGACAGTAAACACCTTGTGCCGCCAATCACATTAAATTCAAGGTTTTATTTACTTTGCAGCTTTTTCATAAGATATCACAAACATCCCAAGTTTCAATTATATTTGCCCTTCGATAAAAACTCAGCCGTGACTACCATAACATAATAATCATTGGCGCAGACTGCGAACTAGGTCAGCTCACGCCATTTGTCAAATTTGGACGGATTCCACAATTTCGGCTCCCAGACAGCCTCGTCTTATAATTTATAGAGTTTATATGAATATACGATTAGTGCTTTGGTTTGCGATAACGTAAATATATATTTTAAAAGTAAAATGTATCATCCTTAACATCCTTTATATAATACTAGTTTCTGGCGCGCGACTTCACTCGCGTAGATTTCGATTATCGTTATACTTCTTATTAACTATTAAATTTTCCGGTATAAGAAGTATGTGTCAATCCACATACAAACTTTCGCGTTTATAGTATTAGTAAGGTTGTACAGTCGTCTAAATATGTGGTCGTTGCATGTCATAGAGGCGGCTTTTGCGACACTTTCATTTTGTAGGAAGTTTTATTAAAATTGACAGACGACCTATTCGGCCGACTGTTTTGTATTTTACTTTTAAAGAGCGACGTTAGTATTTTGTTGCTTAATGTACTTTAGGGGCGCGCTCGTAACAATACGTCATTTTGCGACGAAGCCTCAATTAGCGAAGTGCGTGATCTGAATGAATATAGGTACCTATACATAGTTTGTAAATACATTTATCTGAAATGTTCTCGGCTCTAAAACCCTATCTAAATAAAGGCTCGTAGTTGATTTTGCCTATGTTTTGGTTTATTACACATCAATTAAAAATGGTTTAGGGACAAGTTAGGTACTATTTCAGTCTCTTTTACGTAAATAACGTTACGGATACGGATTAGACTTGACTAAGAACTATATTTAAATTTAAACTTGAACAATGAGTATTATGAAGTATACGGGGTGGTAAGATGAGATGGGTTAGTAAGGGAAGCTAAAGACCCTTGCTACCACGCTAAAATGACCTTAGGAGACCATGAAAAACTTTTTATCTTATGTCAATCATAGCCTTTATTTAACAATTAATTAACCGATTGATTCCATTTCTATGAGATATCTAAAATCTTTAAAAAGCTACAAGGTCTCGGTCGGGAACCAGAAAATTTAAAACTCGAAAAAAAGATACTATCTGTATTGTATACATAAAAAAGTAAGAATATTCATACAATATTTTATGCCAATTATTTAGTATTATTATGCTCTACCAAAATATATTATGTTTGGGATATAACACCAAAAATACGATAGAAACATTTTGATTTAAAAATTACTCAAACATTTTAAAATGACTTCTATCTTAACTTTCCACCCTGTGTACGAGTACGTGCGCGTAACTATAATTGCTTGTGTTAGCATCTGGCTGGGTACTAACAATACTAATTTTATTGTCAGAATGGTACGACGTCGCTTATGTGCGCGGCGGAGCACGGGCGCGCGGCGGCGGTGCGGTTGCTGGTTGCGTCCGGCGCGGACGCGGGCGCGGCGGACGCGGACGGCTGGACGCCGCTCGCGTTCGCGGCCCGCGGCGGGCATGTCGTCGTCGTGCGCGAGCTGTTAGACGCCGGCGCGCGAGTAGACCCGAGGGATTGCGTGAGTATGGTGTCATACCAGAGCGGCGTCAGTTTACAATTTCGTATTGCCAGAAAGCATTATCCGAAGTTCGTGAGACGGTTTTTGCGAGCGCCGCAAACGTACTTGGTCCTTTATACCTTTTTTTATGGCAATGAGAAGGCACACGAGCACTCAGGCCACCTGATGGTAAGTGGGATCTTAGACCCATAGACATCAGAAATGTAAAGACAACAATCTCAAATCTGCAATCCTATCTTAGACCCATAGACATCTGAAATGTAAAGACAACAATCTCAAATCTGCAATCCTATCTTAGACCCATAGACATCTGAAATGTAAAGACAACAATCTCAAATCTGCAATCCTATCTTAGACCCATAGACATCAGAAATGTAAAGACAACAATCTCAAATCTGCAATCCTATCTTAGACCCATAGACATCTGAAATGTAAAGACAACAATCTCAAATCTGCAATCCTATCTTAGACCCATAGACATCTGAAATGTAAAGACAACAATCTCAAATCTGCAATCCTATCTTAGACCCATAGACATCAGAAATGTAAAGACAACAATCTCAAATCTGCAATCCTATCTTAGACCCATAGACATCTGAAATGTAAAGACAACAATCTCAAATCTGCAATCCTATCTTAGACCCATAGACATCTGAAATGTAAAGACAACAATCTCAAATCTGCAATCCTATCTTAGACCCATAGACATCAGAAATGTAAAGACAACAATCTCAAATCTGCAATCCTATCTTAGACCCATAGACATCTGAAATGTAAAGACAACAATCTCAAATCTGCAATCCTATCTTAGACCCATAGACATCTGAAATGTAAAGACAACAATCTCAAATCTGCAATCCTATCTTAGACCCATAGTCATCAGAAATGTAAAGACAACAATCTCAAATCTGCAATCCTATCTTAGACCCATAGACATCTGAAATGTAAAGACAACAATCTCAAATCTGCAATCCTATCTTAGACCCATAGTCATCAGAAATGTAAAGACAACAATCTCAAATCTGCAATCCTATCTTAGACCCATAGTCATCAGAAATGTAAAGACAACAATCTCAAATCTGCAATCCTATCTTAGACCCATAGACATCTGAAATGTAAAGACAACAATCTCAAATCTGCAATCCTATCTTAGACCCATAGACATCTGAAATGTAAAGACAACAATCTCAAATCTGCAATCCTATCTTAGACCCATAGTCATCAGAAATGTAAAGACAACAATCTCAAATCTGCAATCCTATCTTAGACCCATAGACATCTGAAATGTAAAGACAACAATCTCAAATCTGCAATCCTATCTTAGACCCATAGACATCTGAAATGTAAAGACAACAATCTCAAATCTGCAATCCTATCTTAGACCCATAGACATCTGAAATGTAAAGACAACAATCTCAAATCTGCAATCCTATCTTAGACCCATAGACATCTGAAATGTAAAGACAACAATCTCAAATCTGCAATCCTATCTTAGACCCATAGACATCAGAAATGTAAAGACAACAATCTCAAATCTGCAATCCTATCTTAGACCCATAGACATCTGAAATGTAAAGACAACAATCTCAAATCTGCAATCCTATCTTAGACCCATAGACATCTGAAATGTAAAGACAACAATCTCAAATCTGCAATCCTATCTTAGACCCATAGTCATCAGAAATGTAAAGACAACAATCTCAAATCTGCAATCCTATCTTAGACCCATAGACATCTGAAATGTAAAGACAACAATCTCAAATCTGCAATCCTATCTTAGACCCATAGACATCTGAAATGTAAAGACAACAATCTCAAATCTGCAATCCTATCTTAGACCCATAGACATCTGAAATGTAAAGACAACAATCTCAAATCTGCAATCCTATCTTAGACCCATAGACATCTGAAATGTAAAGACAACAATCTCAAATCTGCAATCCTATCTTAGACCCATAGACATCTGAAATGTAAAGACAACAATCTCAAATCTGCAATCCTATCTTAGACCCATAGACATCTGAAATGTAAAGACAACAATCTCAAATCTGCAATCCTATCTTAGACCCATAGTCATCAGAAATGTAAAGACAACAATCTCAAATCTGCAATCCTATCTTAGACCCATAGACATCTGAAATGTAAAGACAACAATCTCAAATCTGCAATCCTATCTTAGACCCATAGACATCTGAAAGGTAAAGACAACAATCTCAAATCTGCAATCCTATCTTAGACCCATAGACATCTGAAATGTAAAGACAACAATCTCAAATCTGCAATCCTATCTTAGACCCATAGACATCTGAAATGTAAAGACAACAATCTCAAATCTGCAATCCTATCTTAGACCCATAGTCATCAGAAATGTAAAGACAACAATCTCAAATCTGCAATCCTATCTTAGACCCATAGACATCTGAAATGTAAAGACAACAATCTCAAATCTGCAATCCTATCTTAGACCCATAGACATCAGAAATGTAAAGACAACAATCTCAAATCTGCAATCCTATCTTAGACCCATAGACATCTGAAATGTAAAGACAAAAATCTCAAATCTGCAATCCTATCTTAGACCCATAGACATCAGAAATGTAAAGACAACAATCTCAAATCTGCAATCCTATCTTAGACCCATAGTCATCAGAAATGTAAAGACAACAATCTCAAATCTGCAATCCTATCTTAGACCCATAGACATCTGAAATGTAAAGACAACAATCTCAAATCTGCAATCCTATCTTAGACCCATAGACATCTGAAATGTAAAGACAACAATCTCAAATCTGCAATCCTATCTTAGACCCATAGACATCTGAAATCTCAAGACTACAATCTCAAATCTGCAATCCTTAGACCAACCAACCAATCATGCGTTGCCAACCTTGAGGACTGAGATTTAATGCCTCTATGCTAGTAATTTCACCGGTTGTCTTACTCCCACACCGGAACACAGCAATGCTTGGCGGTGGGTTCCGGGATCCGGACGAACCCTGCACAAGGTCCTACCACCATTAGGCAAGGCACCATCTTCAAGGCAAGAATGAATTGGCCATTAAGACGACAAAGTAGACCCTTGACTAATAATCGCTTACCATTGTACAGGATAGGACTCAAACACTGATTAGAATTTTATTAAAAAAAGGATATATTGAGACGAGAACGTCTGTGCGTTTCAGCGCTGTCTAAAACCGCTTACGAATTCTGAGGAAATAAAATAATAAGATTCTGAATACTGGTTTTCTTTTGTGACATATTAACTGCAATGTGTTTTACGTGACTGCTAGTAATAGATGGACAAAATATTAGAATTGTACTATTCGATTTAAAGCCACAGAATCACAGAAAATTATAGTAATGTTACAGGTAGCTATAGACTAGAGCATTAAAGGCCAGATATTTTGCAAGTGTAATTTCACTCGTGTTCTTATACTAAAATTGCAATGAATCGCACTTGCAAAATATGAATACCTTGGCTTTTAAGTCATATTTACTTTACATGCTAAAGATAACAAAATAATTGTAGCCCTATAAGATGCTGCCAATACTCGTTCTATAAAGTTATGTCATTATTACCTTGCACCGTCCGTTTACAACCTGCCTCCACGAGCGGACCTAAAGTCCATTCGCTGTATAATGTAATGTAGAAATAAATTAATACACATTTACGATGGGGTCAAGGTCAAGAATATCTTAGTGTACTTTAGTTAATTAACACAAACCATCAATGTATAGGTTTTCACTAAAACTGCAGTCGCACAAAACACTAATTTAATTTACACATTATTTTTAGTTTCGTTGTTCAAGATCCAGTGACGCATGTGTTAAATGTTTTAATAGCGTGTTGTTGTTGAAATGTGACATACGATGTCTTTCACACAGACGCGCCCATCTCTAAAATAACAGCTGGCTCTACCAGAAATAATATCGAACCTACAATACGTAAAATATATATCAGTTGACATCGAATTAGTTTTTGCGGATGGTTCAATACACTCGTGGATAAATTTATTTTCGAATCAATATTGGTTTCATATTATCCAGCTGTGTCATATCATATACGAAACTACATGCAGATTGTGACTAGTCAGTAGTTACCTACCCGCCACTTCTTCCGCATTACGCAATTATTTAATTGCTGTTGCTGCCCTTGACTACATTGTCCCAAATGTGTAAGTAGGTGATTTAAGACAAATCCTACCTCTTTACATGACTCTTGAATCCGTTGAAACGGCCTGTGCCTCATAATTTGCCCAAGTATTTGTTTTACAGTTATATTTCTAGTGTTATCTTTTGTGATTAACGTACGATTACGATTAGTAACGCTACATTTTAATTCCTGTCGTCCTTAGTTATTGTCTCCCAAATATTTTAATTACGGCCGCAACAATGCACATGCACATGTGCTACATTTTTTTTCATACGGAACACTAAAATGTATTCTGGACCGTGCACTTAAAATTAGTTTATCTATACTTGACGTGGAGCCCTGCCAAGATGTCAGTGACATCCACTATACATTATTAAATCTGGTTCAATACGACTGTATTATACCCGTGGCTATTACGAACTGGATTTGTACTCCGTATTTATGCTATGTAACGCCATTGTAGAATGCGCGACCTCTTAATGTAATATCTATTTTTTAATTATTCCTGTATGGTTTCTTTTTTGTCAACGAAACGAAAAGAAACACGTGAGTCTCGCACTGGATGTCTCCCAACTGGCAATAATGACTAAGTCCATCTTTTAGCGACAGCGCTACTAAGAGAGCTAGATCAAGGGATGGACTGGAGGGATGTTTGTACAAAATACTCACGTTTTTATGTATTCGTCACATCTTGCTATAGTTAAAGTTTTATTTTTTGTCTATCATTTTCGTAGCTCGAATCACAAACATATTTATCTACGCCCATATCATAAGCCCTCTTTAATGCGTTCAAAAACCGTAGGAAATGACCAGCATTACGACAGCCAATTTTACTATGAGAATTATCTGGTCTGTGGTAGAAGGTAAAATCTGTACTGTAATGTTATAACAGTATCAAATTTGATATCGTTATGAGTTTAAAATTGGAACAGCAGTCAAAACTCAAGAGGGTCTCTATTTTAGTATCCAAATAGCTGTTTTTTTTAAATATACTAAGGCTGGGTTTTAACAATTCTGATTACGGAACCGTATTTGTAGTCCCCAGGGACAATCAGTTATCGATTTTCAAGGCAATCAGAATTGTTAAAAGTGGACGCCATTTTGAACTTTTTTGTTACTGGTCCGATTACACTGAAAATCGATATCTGAGGGTCCCTAAAGACTACAAATACGGTTCTATAATCAGAATTATTAAAAGTCGACGCCATTTTGAACTTTTTTGTTACTTGTCCGATTGCCCTGAAAATCGATATCTGAGAGTCCCTGGGGACTACAAATACGGTTCCGTAATCAGAATTGTTAAAAGTGGACGCCATTTTGAACTTTTTTGTTACTTGTCCGATTGCCCTGAAAATCAATATCTGAGAGTCCCTGGGGACTACAAATACGGTTCCATAATCAGAATTGTTAAAAGTGGATGCCAGTTTTAACTTTTTTGTTACTATAACACTATAGCATTGCAGGTCATTTCTCTACGGGTTCTGAAGTTCTGCACCCATCTTAGAGCACTTATGATATGTGTGTAGATAAAGTAGTGTATGTAACTGTACATAATTAGGCCTTAAAACACTCGTGTGATACTATTGTGAAACTCGCTGACGCTCGTTTCACAAAACCGCACTTCTGTTTTAAGGCCCCTCATTATGCATCAGTTGCATAAACTACTATTCTGCTTATTTCGTCTTATATTCTATTATATTTTTGCAGGGAGGATGGTCGCCCCTGATGTGGGCTTCATACAAGGGGCACGAGGAGATAGTCGCGATACTACTGGAGAAAGGAGCCGACGTACACGCTCATGGAAACTACAATATTAAGTACGTAGCCTACCATTAACTTTTACCAAAGACTTGTTGATGTAAATACGAGAGTAAAGAGTACAGTCAACGCTTAAAGCGAGGTGATAATAATACCAATACACAACACTGACAATAAAATTGAACTGTGCTATTAGTGACGAACGAATGGCAGTATTATGCTGATATTGGTCGAGCTATAAACACAATGAGGCACTAAATCTTTTTTTACCAGACTTAAAATGTATTATTCAAGGCCTCTTTTATTATTATAATGGTTTAACAGGTAATGTTTAAGATCAATGCTAAAATATCATGTCATTGTGGCTTTTGTGGTTTGGTTTCAGAAAAGCTAGTCGTATAAATGTGTTTTTCCGAGAAGTTTAGCTATATCGTGTAAATAATAGGGTAAAATACTAACAGTCGATTTTATAAATTCTAAACCGCTTAACATTTATAATAAGTTTTTATTTATTTCTATAGTATATCAATCTTTCCAAATCTTATTTAACCTGTAGTGTACCTGACAGATATAATTGAAGCATCAAAATTTGAATTTCAATACAATTCAATAAAATAAAAATTCAAAATCTTAACGCTGCCGCTGGCGCATAGGTGGGTCAGCGTCAAAAAAATGATCGTACAGTCTACAACAATAATATGTTGTTCAACGGGGTCCGTTCATATGACCAAAGTACCTACGTTTGACAAACGTATCATTTTACAAACTTTCATTTAGCAAAAACGTGTTTGTGCTTAAACCATTACATATCGCATAGGTTAAATGAGCTTATTAAATAAGTTAGGTTAGGTTACAATATCGACCACAAAAAACTTTACGGCGGGAAGTAGGGTAAAGTCCCCAGTGGTCAGCCAGAGACCAAGAGTGGGAAATATATCTTTCGTACTCTTCCCACTCATACAAAAAATAGGCAGAGGCCGACAATAGGTCTCTGGCTGAACACTGGTGACTTTACCCTATCTCTTTGTGAAATGAAATTTTGTGCAATTATATAGTTTGTCAAATGATGATTTGGTAAACATTAGTGAACCTTGTTCAAAATTGGGTTCAAAAAAATCTAACACGCTCTTATTGTGTCTAACATCACTTTTCATATTTTTTGTTTAGTATAATGTAATGAATTATTGATCGAACCGCGTTTAGTCTAATAGACGCTTTGCACCATTGTTGTATAGTATAATATTCTTGTACCTAACGATTAAGTTACCTTTTTTTTACCGTTTAGCATCGTCATGTCGTTTACGCATGTTTAACCTAATTGAGTTTGATCATTTGATTCGTTTTCCCTAATTTACGTTTTGCATTATTTTTCTTAAGTCTATGTACTATAAGGTGTCTAACGACCATGTCGTCTAATTAAGTGCAGGTAAATAAGAGTGTTTCCTTCTTTTACCGCAAATATTTTTGTATTATTATATTTTATTTTTAAGGTAATTTTTTCGACACAGTCTAATATTTTATATTTCATAGTTTAGTTTATTTATTTGTCAATGTAATATTACAATATTAATTGCATTGCATGTCAAAAAATACGAAATTACATTGAGATCGTCAAAACATAAATATTAATAATCAAATAATAGAAAACAATAATAATTCATAAATTAATTAATCTAATAATGGTCATTCGTCCGATGTCAAAATATGTACAATGAGTAATAAATGTCAACAAAATAATAAATTTACATTTCCATTTTCATATATTCATCCACGGAGTATAACGGATTATTCAATAAAAGGTTTCTCAGCTGATGTTTAAATGCTTCATCGGATTGTAATTTTTTAAGTTTGGCGGGTAGACGCTCGTAGTACGTGGGACCGATGACACGCGGGTTCTTACCCGCAAGTGCCATGCGACGGGGAACTGTTCTCAAACGCCCGGTGTGGCGGAGCTCCTTGCCAGGAATATTCACGCGTGCAAAGGAGGAAATATTATTTCTTACAAACATTATTATTTGGATTTCATTCATTGTAAACCGACATTTTATTTGACGAATAAGACGTATTCTACTATTAGGCAAGTTAGGTCGAATACTATTTCAAAACCCACTTCAGGGCACCTTAAATCCACGTGGTGATAGAAACTCACGAGGAGGGCCCGCAGAGGTCTCCCATGCGAGTGTAGGGTGGGTCCCTTGAGCAAGAGTTCTGGCAAGAGCCCACTAATTTCCAATATCTGTTCGTTGATAAGGCAAAATAGAATCATGTCCTAAAATCCTTCCTTATTAAACTTTAAGGATACACAAGGAATATTCTCTCCAAATTTCAAGTCTCCTAGTTACTCGGTTTTAGTTGTGCGTTGCCATGTCAAATTAATGAGATAATTGACCAAGTGATTATTAGGCATTAAGTGTATTTTAGAAACTAATATTATGCACTACCAAAAAAATTACAAACCAAAATTATATGGTTTGAGTGTTTATGAAAAACAACCTATATTAAACGATTATTAAGCGAAGTGAATGTTTATGACAAGTGATTTTAGACAAAGTGACATTATGCCAATGGCTAATAAATAAACAGTTGTTATACCAATCATTAGACAACCAAATTTGAGATACTATATTATGGACTTTTCCAACAACATCCTCAGTAGTGACTTCGATTGGGCAACCAGAACGTGGAGCATCAGATGTGCTACAACGTTGGTGCATTAGTGCCATGAACAGAATTAAGTTCAAATTTAGTAGTGACAGCACCACAACCCTCCAAAAAAAAGTTTTTTATGACGACATAAAATTCAGATTAATCACTGGCAAACAAAATTACAATCTCTTCCTTTTTTGAGCTGATTTTTTACAGTTTTCATTTAAAAGATTATGCATGCCAGTGTTAACTACATTTTTTTAAAAGGACTTCTCAAACATCCCTCGTAATACCCACAACGTATCGTGACATCTCCGTTCCCGCTAGCAATTCCACCTGGTGGTTGTTCTAGTTCGCTAGTATGGGCGGCGGGTCGGCGACACAGCGGCGTGGTGAGCCGGCTGCTGGCGGCGGGCGCGCGGCCCAACTCCTGCGACAAGTACGCCACGTCGGCGCTCACGTGGGCGGCGCGCGCCGGCGACGTGCCCTCCTGCACCGCGCTGCTGCGCGCCGGCGCCGACCCCAACACCGCCGGCATGTACTGCTGGACGCCGCTGCTGCAGGCCGCTCACGGTACCTACCACTCCTTAGGACAAATTACACTTGAACTTATTGCTGTCAGCTCTGAAACAAAGCTATATGCAATAGTGCAAGCAGGTCAACCAACTATTCTCTGTATGTTTTTTTTTTCGAGTTCATAAGGCATTTAATTGTAAAGAAAAACTCAATGTGTTTTCTTTAAAATATTACGTGTTTTTGTTAAACATAAATAGTGAATTTATTTATTAAACATTGTTTTTATTTCACTGGACCAAGTTGATCACCAGTGTGAAAATTGTGGTTTATCCCATGACTTACCAGGTGTTTCTTTTCGTTTATTCTGAATTGGATAGCTACAATGAATCTATTGATTAATAAAAACTGGCTTTGGTTTAACAGTGTGTTGTATAATTAAAACATACTTAAATGTACAAAGAATAATTGATTCACCCACACAGTACAAAAGCCGCTCTTCTTAAGTCCTCATCCAATCCAACTGGTACTTGTAGTTTAGCACCTGAAGTACGGAGTGCATCTGGCCTACTGCCGGAACAGTAGCATGTGTACCGCATTGATGCCAAATATGGCTGCAAAACAAATGCCAAGCCACATAAAACAGTAGACTCATTTTTGAAACGCTTAGTTAATCTGAGAATAGTTACCCTATTAAACCGAATGCTTTCGGGTAGCTGTAGTAATGACGTCGAGGAAGTTAATGACATAATATCAAATCTAGAGCAGTGTTGGTGTTAATGTTGCCAAACATTAGACGTTCATTACTAAACTAGTTAAGATGTCTTTATGTCGGCTTTAAAAATGTCACACATTGTTTATGACTGAGTATATTAACCACTGCAGGGAACCACTTGGAGATCGTCCAGATGATATTGGAGCACAAGCCTAACGTGAATGCGTTAGACAAGGACGGCTATACGGCGCTCGCCATCGCCTGCAAAGAGGGTTACTATGATATCGCAGTGGCGCTCATCAATACGGGTGCTTACATTAATGTGCAAGTGAGTATGAACTTGTTGAATATGATTATGAATTCTTGCTCGCGACTCCGTATACGTAGAAAGCGTTTATCGCTTTTCCTTCGGGAACTTTCCAATTTTCCGTGATGTCCATTTTTAGAGTTACTAATAATATTAGTAACTATAACTATAATATTAGTCTATATTTAAAACTTATTACATATTATAATAATAACCAGAGGGCGGAATTGCTCATGGCAAAAATCAAACGTTGGAACTTGAATTTTATCGACTATCGAATAAACTGAAATTATATTTACCTAGCGTATCTTTATTTATTTATTAACAAAACTAAACCTCAAATCCATAAAGAAACAATAATCGACTTAATTTGAACATTACGGGATAACATTTAAATAAAAGACAATATAAAACGATAATTTTAAAAACTACTTATCTTAGTACTGCATTACTAAAACTACCTAAGTTTCAATAATACAACCTAACGATTTAAATCACCTGTGAACTCATTTTCATCATATAAAACAGTATCGTAATCTAAGTCTGTGCTAATGACGTTTTCCTCGTCTTCTCTGTAATAATACATGATAGTCATATTTTTTTCCATATGATCAGCCTTCATACTGGTTCTTTTTTCATTGTATATCCATTTGTACGTAGAGAAGGAGCGTTCTACTTCAGATGATGTAACAGGTGCATAGTATTTATAGAAATCAGTTACGCTTTCTTCGTATTTTTGTTTTTATTAAATCGGCGTAGTCACGAAGGGTATCATAATCAGGAATCCTGTCCAGTGCTTTTCCCAGTTTTAGTTTGACTGTGTTGGATCCACTCCAATCTATAATAGTTCGCACATGGTCTAGAATCTCAAATGATTCTACCAAAGATAAAGAAGATGTTTGACGATGATGATGATGATGACGGAATGTTGCAAGAAACGAGAAATATTATCAAATCTAGATAAAAACTATTATCATTATTTACCTCTTTAAACTCGGGTGAATGTGTTTTACTCGTTATGTGAGTTTCAACGCAATATTTTTTTAGTTGCTTTAAGTGAACCTTACATTTAGAGCAGTATATTGTTGAGTGGTTTTCGTTGTAAGTAAGACAAGGATACTTCTTTATCCATTTGTTAATTGTTTTTCTTTTTGGATTTACCATTTTTTACAAACGTGAATTAGTTGCAAAAAGACTAGTGGCAGAAATGACAGTTAACTGCCATGCAACTTACTTTTCATCTAATCAAAGAGGTCAAATGGTCAACTAGCTAATCAAAGAGTTAAAGTCAGAAATGTAAAAGGTAGCTGAACTTATCGATAGCTTAAAAAGTCGATAAAATTCAACGTTCCAACTCTATATAAAAGAATACAAGTACAGATACCCAATCCCATACAGCAAAAGCGTGCCGTCCTAAAGTAGGCAATTCTGTAGGCAATTTTAGTCCCGTAGTCACACCAGTAGATGGCGTATCTGAGCCACCACTACTATGACGCTGGCAGCCTACCTATTCGTTTTATTGAGATATTACCAGATGGCGTGGACTTCAAAAAATATATTTGACTTTAAAATTGAGGCATCTAGAAAATTGTTGCACTTAGTAGGAGATCCGAATAGAAGAAGATTTCCACCGGGCTGTTTATTCGATAAAACGTATTTTATATCAAATTTTATATGCTAAGTAATATACGGCGAATAGTTAGGCTAAAAAAATTCAGTCCAGTAGGTATAGGTATAATTAATTAAAAAATAAAATAACTTTGTACTAAAGAAATGCAAATTGCTTGTTTATTAGACAAATTGCATACTAATCTAATATGCAAACGTTAGGTTGGTTTTTCCCGTCAAACTATTGGGTTGGCAGGTATAAACAGCTAAGTCGGTAGGTACTAATAATTCGCACCAAACCTAACGTTTACATATTCTATAGGACTTGTATTCTTTTATCTGTGCTATAGGCTTCATACTTTCGATTAGTACCTATATAATTTGCCTTTAGAGCCGCGTCCGCTGCGCCGCGTTTTTGATATTTTTAACATCTATCATGTTATTCCGAACAGAAAAGGAGCGTGGCCAAAATGTTTAGCCGCGTCCGCTGCGCCGTGTTTTTGATGTTTTTAAACATCTAGGTACTTAACATGTTTTGTTAGTTTTTCAGCCACAACCTATTCGCCACATATTATTTAGCGTAGGCATCTAATTTGACATAAAATAGGTAAGTACTTTTCATCGAATAAACAAACAGCCCGGTGCAAATTCTCTCCTATTCGGATATTAGACCATTATAAATTAATATCTAATCGCTATATTCCTACCGGTCACATTGTAGTGGCGTTTTATTAATTCACGGGAACTGCCCTGACTATGATGTCCAGGATAAAATAGGAATGGGACATGTTCGGGAAGTTTTTTGCTGACATAAAATAAAAGCAATAGGTAAAAAAAATTACTGGTTTATTTATTATATAACGTACTTATATAACAAGTTCTAAACAGTAGGACCCGAAGAGTAGGACAGGGTACCTATTTACTTATTCAGTTTACGAGTATCTGTGTAATCACTACACTTTGTAATAGGTCGGCCATTCTCAGAGTCGAGTGTTCTCTGCCTAATTACCATAGGCATTTTTTTTTCTCGTTGTTTTGTGAAAATAACTTTTGAATATGAACAAGTGTAAGCTAATTAAACAATGTGTCAAAATGGCATTAGAATAAATACAGTGGTTTTTGAGTTATTGAGATTCAAATATTGTATGGACACGGTAATTAGAAAAAAATATTTTTACATGGCTACGGTAATTAGAAAGGGCAAATGTTTGAATTGAGACTATTTATATGAATACTTTTCCTTTTCTTTTAATGAGCTTATATCGACGTTGAAATAAAATACTATTTATTTTATAATCAAACTATTTATTTCAAAAACATTTGAAGAGCACTTTTGCCTTCAAATATAAACAATTTTTTTTTAAAATCAAAATAACAATTACAATCTTCTTTTTATTTTAATTTAATTTTTTCTCTTCTCATATCTTTCTTTTTCCTTTTCTTTCGCTCGCTGATACAAAATAGGGTCATTTTTAATACGTTACCGCCGCTGACGTGCCAAAAGTCTTTTTTTCTCTAAAATTTCCTCCTTGGTCTTCTTTGGTTTTCCCATTCTGTAAAAAAGTGCATAAATATGATACCTACTTAATTAATTTGATAATGTAGTCGATTAGTCTTCAAACCTGGGGCCCTGCAAAGCTTGTAACTTGTATTACAAGCAGAAATCTCTTTCCAACAATATGAATTAAAACGAAACTTCCGCTTGTTAGACAAGTGGAAGTTTAGTTAGTTATAACAAGCTTTTGTGAAATGGGCCCCTAGTGTAAATTATGTTGAAACTCTATAAATTTCGTGACTCTGTTTATAAAATTGAAAACATTTGAATATTTCCATACTACGGTAATTAGAACTACGGTACTTAGAAAACAAAACAATTTATTAAAAATATCAAAAAATATAAGCGATTGAAACTATTGGAAAATCGTAATATACAAAGGCTTCACATCTCTTTCGGTTCACTAAGTATTAGAATATTTCCATAAGAAATCGAATTTATAAGTAAAGGAACGGGAATTAGAAAATTTGAAAACCAAAGCTACGGTAATTAGGTACTTACGTGCATCCTCGGCGTATACACCAACACTGAGACGTTGGCACTGTCCAATTGCCACGGCACAACTGACAGGTCGCGACTCGTGCACTAGTGATGTCCGAATATTTCGTTGTTTAGGGATGAGCACTTCGAAAGTGAATGGCAATTATACATTCGGGCCGGACAGGGGCATAAATCATGATAAATTTTGATCAAATAGTCCTATTTTTATTTTTTTCATCTGATAACACAGGTACCTAATGTTTCGGTCTCTCAAGATTTTGAATGGCGTAGCTTGAACTTATTCCTGACTAAAATGAGGAGCAGATTTAAAGACAAAGGTAGCGTGCGGACAGGCTATGGTAATTGACGAACGAGGGTTCAAAAAATAAAATAATTAGTAATAAATAAATAATAAAGTTAAAATGTTTATTCTACTTATAGATAAAAACATGAAGTATACAATAAAAAATATTGCACTAACGTCTGAACGTATTTAGGTATTATTAATGAGCCGGACACGCAAAATGTTGCATTTTTGAGAATGGCCGAGGTACGCTTAATTTTTTGGAAATAACAATAGGTACCAATCTGATAATTGAATAAGTATATAATATGTTCTGTGAATAAACATTTCACTGCATTTCATTTCATTTCATTGATCATGTATAATCGTTCCGTGTTTGTACTAACATTTAATACACCAAAACCGCCAAAACAGTATTTTGTAATGGCCATTTATGTTTGTTAAGACATTATTTTATCTATTACGTTTTTTTTTGCTTTTAATATAAAAGTAGTATTTTGAGACAATATTACGCATCACCCAAGAATTTACAAAAACGAAACGCTTGGAGCCTGTGATTCCATAGAACTTTCGCGATCCGTGATGGCGCCATCTAGTGAAAGTACCCAATAAGACGCAGTAAGCTTGAAAGCTCACACGTATTGTATGAGTTAGATAGTGTTCATATAATTTTTATTGCATTTATTAAACTTATAAAACATACCCTTATTTTATGTAGAGAAGGATGTTTTTAAATATAATTAAGATGCGTTGAATTTCTTAACGTGTAAAAATCATTCAATCATCACGATTACTGGTTCAAATGTTTGGATCGATACCTGTGCCGCCATCTATGAGTTTATTAAAGTAATTAATTATACGTTGTTCGAGTTGGGAGGCCATGGCTAAAGTGTCCAACATTGGTGCCGTCACCCTACTTAGTATCATTTTATAGTGAGACCGACTCCAAACCTTGCATATTTCCTTGACACTGCTTCCTAATTCACATTATTAAGCCAAGTCTATAATAAATGTACCTGAAATACTGACACATCCATACACCGGATTGCCGGGGGCAAAAATGAACCAGTGCTATTCATTAAATATCGACTAACTTTATTGACAACTTTTTTCGTGACATATGCATCTTATATTTTTTGCAAAAGTAAATCTTACCTTTATCTTCTATATCTGAATGATTCGCTTTCCATGAAGATAAACGATATTTTTTCTTACGAGGCATTTATAACCGATTTAAAAAACAAAGTTTCTCAATTCGTCGGAATGCTAAAGAATATTGTTGTACTGAATGAATTTGTTATACAATGTAATTTCAATGGTTGTCAAAAGCGACTCGAGTCCGGAGTCAATGTCAGATACCGGTTGTTTATAGTTGCGATAAGTATAAATAAAAGAGGTTTGCAGATATTTAAAAGGTATTCAAACTTGGCCATTTATTATGATGATGATGATTAAAAAATGACGATAAACTTAGTCGACATTTAATGAATCACGAGCACTGGTACATATTTGCCCCCGTCAATACGGTGTTTGCACATCACTTTCTAGGATCACTCCAAAGACACGCCGCTCATCCACGCGGTAAAGGGTGGTCACAAGAACATCGTGGAGGCTCTGCTCAAAAAACACGTGGACGTGGATTTGGCGGGGAAGGAGAAGAAGACCCCGGTGTACACTGCCGTGGAAAAGGGACACGTCGCCATATTGAAGTTGCTCCTGGCGTCCAATCCTGACCTGGAGCATTGTACTAGTGTGAGTGAACCTTTAGGTAGAGCTGCGAATTCCAAAGTTACTACTTGAAAATAGAGGTATTGCGGTTTTAGGATTGCAGTCTTTAGAATGCATATGTGTATGGGTCACAGATCGAATTTACCATCAGGTGGCCTGTGTGCTTGTTTGTCTTCTCCGTGGCATAATAAAAAAACCGTTCAAGTGCGAGTCGGACTCTCGCACCGAGGCTTCCGTATTTAAGTTAATATGCTATGTGACCGCAAAAGAAAAAAGCTGTATTTTCTATGAAATAAGGTCCATTTTGACTAGCCTACATTTTAATATGTTACAGTTTTTCAAAGCTTTTTTGTTACTTATTTTTCAAAAACTAAATGATATATTTTATTTTGCCCTTGAAATATAAATAATTAGCTATACCTACTTTAGGAATGTTTCAGCTTTTATGATAAGGGGTTGGAGAACGGTTATTTTTTGTACATTTTTGGTTATAAAACAAAAAGAAGGTACGCCACAGAGTTTTTTTTTTTTGAAAAGTGCATATTTAATGACTGATCATTGCCACTAGGTTCTTCTGCACACAGGTTCTAGGTCACCATGGGCCTTCTTATCAAGCGCGTTATAAGCGACCAAGTTTAGCTCAGACTGCTTTCACAAATGTTCATTGCAATATGAACTTTCTGACTTTGTCAATAAAAAAAAGGTCGTAGTTTTGCAAATGGGAACCAACCCACAAATATTTTACAAACGAGAACCAATCCACAGTATTCAGAATGACAGTTGACATTTTATTGCCAAATCTTTGTGGGTTGGTTCCCGTTTGCAAAACTACGTCCAATATAAAGTATCTTTTCTTATATTACATTTTTTCATCTGATTGCGATTCAGGATAAAATAGGATACAAGATACAATATAATACCTTTGGTCTAAAGTGGGGCACAAGTAGATCTTTCTCTTCTTTCTCGCATCTTGGGCTCGGTGAATGCTAAGTAGATCAGGATCCTAAAAAACCGTAGTTACGTATCTTTTCATAATTTTCCTATTGACTATTAGTGATGATAGTTGTTTATGTGTTGGTTAGAGCGGCGACACCCCGCTGCTGCGCGCGGTGCGCTCGCGCCACGCGGAGATGGTGCAGCTGCTGCTGGAGCGGAAGGTGCGCGTCAACGTCGCCGACAACCGCGGGGACACGGCGCTGCACATCTCTATGAGGGCTCGCTCTAAGGTACATATTCAAATGGTTTGGAAACTGATAATATTGTTAATGATACCTTTGTCTTCTCGTTACCTGGCGTTACCCTTTCGACGCATAATGCCAAAAATGTAAAACGCCACTTATTCGTTTTGCGTAATTAAAAAATAATCCACGCATAATATGCGCCACGCAAAGTTATTATGAGAATGCCGGTATTAGTATACCAGCATTAAGCGTATTTGGTATTCTGCGTATTTGGCATTATGCGTCGAAAGGGGCGTTACCACCTAGCAATAAGATAAAGACAGAAAAAAAACATTTATTCGTGACATACATAACAAAGTACAAATTAATACGTACCAGAAGGAAGTAGCCACGATATGGTCCCAACTCAGCGTAATACTGGCATTAAAGTCAGTGCGGGACTTCCGTTGGAACCCCCAGGTAAAACCACGTAAGGATACACACATAATAATTTGAACACATAACATGAACTATAAAAACTCAATTTCAGAATTTAGCATGCCTTAATTAGCATTATGTATGTGACATACTAAATGAAGTAAGAGTAGGTCATAGTCTCTTCATGATGCCAACTGTGCTTTATTACCCAGTAGTTAGTGAATTATCAATACCTATCTAAAGGAGTCCAAACTCTACGTTTAGTTATATGGATATCCTGTTGTTATCTACCAACTACATCATTAGATCAGTTCTTACACACAATATCTTCGGAACATACATACATGTAGAAACATGCCATACATTCTACTAATGAAAACTAGTTCAAAATTGATTTGTAAGAATTTGGTTCCAAACGAAACAAACTAGTGTAACAAATTATAGTTGCATGTAACTGACCCATAATTAATTCTCTTCAGATAAGAGGAGACCTAGCCGGTCCAAATCAATAAGGCCAGAGTCAACCAGGACCAGGAAACAGTGTATGAATTTATTTCCTCTTATTTTGCAGCAAATAGTCGAAATCCTTCTTCGCAATCCGAAGAACAGTCAACTACTTTACAAACCCAACAAATTAAACGAAACTCCGTACAACATCGACATGTCGTATAACAAAACAATCCTGGGGCAAATCTTCGGCGCTCGCAAACTGAATACGAATGAAGACAATGAGAATATGCTCGGCTATGAACTGTACAGTGCGGCGCTGGCCGATATGTTGAGTGAACCCAGTCTGTCGGTGCCCATCACCGTGGGGCTGTACGCGCGATGGGGCTCTGGAAAGTCGTTTTTGCTCAGTAAACTAAAAGGTAAGAAGCTTAGTAATAGTATTGCTGTGGTTATGAAAGATGTGTTTTCTGTTGAATTTGATTAATACGTTGGTGGGCTTCTGGGGGTCGCAGTCGACGTGACAAACTCAAAATAGTATCGCTTCCAAATTCCAAGTATCGCATCAGTCGCGCACTTTTTTAATCAGCTTTATCATTAGATTTATTTATGTATGAATTATTGGAGATTATTTCAACAGCTTACAAAACGAAATAGATATTAAATTACATTACAAAAAACGAATTAATGGTTCTCACCGATAGAGACAAACTATTTAGACGTACCAGAATTAACAGCCTACGCAGACACACCCGCCGTGCAACACTGTCTGGGCGAAATTTTTTGGTCAAATCCCACTTCCTAGTCTTTAGTATATATTTATTTAGCATATTTTACTTAAGCCAATTTAACACTGTGCAGAATGTTACTTGAGCAACTTTCATCAACACATTTAATCGGTTGCCATATGTTAAACTTAGTTGAAAAAAGTGAGTCCAAATGAACGATTAGCATAATTAGTTTTAACATATCGTTATGTTTTGGTTAAATGTACTATTTCATAAGGCTATTTGGAACCCAGGGTGGTTAGGTTCGACGACGAGGGTAGCGAGGATTATTAGGTTCAATCGTGTCAAAAACAGCGCATGCAGCTTGCCGTGGTAGCTGGCGAGCGCCAGGGCAATTTTTTTACCAAAATTTTGCCACAATGATTATGCTTGCATAAGCCGATTAAAAGAATAAAGAGCAAGTATCATTACTGGCCTGGTAATGATTTGACCCAATTGAAAAAATACCCTTGAAGTAAAACGTCTTCGGCAGAGACCCGATGATGCGAGTCATTTGCCATATTTTGTTTTGTATTTAGTACATTTGCTAACCTAAAAAATTACTACATATAAACTGGAAGATAAATGACCATGTATTTTAATGATAATACATGGGTTTGCCTAGCATTTGTTTTGGGAAAAAATATTTGAAAAGCGTTTAGTTGCCAAGTGAACGATTGCTGGAATTAATTTTGTGTTTTTTTTTTTGGGAACTTATAATAGAAAAAAAAACATCTACATAATAGAATGAAAACAAAAAGTGAATAATAAAAACACTTCAATGAAATGATGAGTGAGTAACCGCCTAAGTTAGCATGATAGTTACAGATATATTCACGAGAGTTGGCACGAATGGATTGAACGAGTGAATGAAAATGTCTATGTGTGCATGACATAATTATTAAATACAGGTTGATGCAAAAGTAATTACGATAATTGTGTCTAAGAAAATCTGGCATACCCGCCAAAATAAGAAACCTTTGGAAACCAAGAACACCTAACGTAGTATACTGCAGTGCCACGCAAACCAGCCATGAAGATAAATCTAGTAAACTAAGGTCTACTTGCATCATGAATAAAATGTATGAAAAATCTTTGACAACACGTTGTGGCTTAGCGGTAACGGGAGTTGCCTTCTAAGCAGCGGTCCTGGGATTGATGGGTTTGATAGATCTATCAGTCTTAAATTAAAAAAACACCATTAATGTAAATACTTGAAGGGGAACTGGGCGGAATGAATGGAGAGCCACTCGACCGCCCGCCTGCCTCGACGGCGTCTCCACTCATCATCATCAATGTAAATACTTTATCCTCATATGTACAAATGCATTAATTGACTGTGGTTTATGTGCAGTCAGCGTCAAATAGTTTGTAGCAGTGAAAGTGGTCAAATAGTTTGGTATAGGATACATTTAGTATGATGTACCGAACTTTTCGACCACTTTGACTGCTACAAACTATTTGACGCTGACTGTACAGTCGAGTTCATAAATATGTGTACCCTTTTTATCTAGTCGAAAGCGTTTGCAAACTAATTATTAGCGACTGCATTCGAGTAGGTAAAAAAGTGTACACATATTTATGAACTCGACTGTACATACATATGCATAACCTGACTATAAAATTTATTTAAAAATTGTTAATCCGACTCTGCATCACTTGAACTACTAGATGTTTAAGATTCTTCGTCCTCGCTGTCACCTATATTAACAATGAAACCATCAGTAAGGTCGTCTGGCCGGTGTTCCAATAGACTCGTACGAACGCTCTGTTTCTTGGGCCTTTCTCCAAGTATCATGAAACGTTTCTGTTTTCACGGCATGAACTTCATCGATGAATAGTTTTTGAACTTCGTTCATATTAAAAGTGGCGTTCCTTGTCCCTACTTTACCTTTTATAATCCCCCACAACATTTCGATTGGGTTTAAATCTGGATGGTAAGGTGGAAGACGTAATACAGAATGACCGTGGTCTCGCAGTATTTGATCTAACTTGTATGTTTTCTTTGTGTCTTTATGTTTCTTAATTATTTTGTACAGAACGATTTTAGTATTTCTTTTTGGGTATGATATTTTATTTTTATCTAACCAGGTCAGCATCTCTTTTTTATTTGAGTTTTTTACTGGAGCTCGATCCACCTGAACGTTGTGATAAGGAGCGTTATCGACGACAAGGACGCTTCTGGGCTTTAAGTTCGGTAACAAATATTCCTTCACCCATTTTTGATAATTTGTAGCATTCATATTACTGTGGTAATCTCCAGACTTCTGGTTAGATTTGAATGTCAGCAAAGCATTTTCTACAAAGCCTTCCTCTGTACAAGCATGAACCGCTATAAGTCTTTGCCCTTTTGATATGGGAACTCTGATGCCACTGTTGCTGTTGTCAGTCCATGCGTTTGGCGTGGTATGAGTGCTATGCACGTAGGTCTCATCGGTATACACAATAGGCCGTTTTTGGTCTCTATATTCTTGTAATTTTTGTAAATACATAAATCTTTTGTAACGAATGTTGTCATTTTCAATTATCCGCATCCTTTTGTTCTGAATCTTCTTCCACCGGAATCCCATTTTATGTACCAGTCGTAATAAAGAACTGACACTGCCAGGAAAATCTATCGACTCCTTTAAAACTTTGTGTAATGTTTTAATAGTTGGTAGTGTTTTGTGTATTTTGTGAAAATCGTAAATACACCTTCGGATGACGTTTAAATCAAAATTGTCCACCTCCGATTTTTTCGACAAACTTGATCGTTTTTTATCGGGTGTCACGAACACATTAGAAGTCGATCCCTCAGTCGCATTTTTGCAGATACAGTTAATGATTCGCTGTACACTTCGTTCTGATGTCCCAGTCGCCGCAGACGTTAATTTGTATAACTCTTGAATTTTTAGAAATCCACCTTCAGCATTTTTAGTTTTTTGTTTAAAATAATTAAATACGTTAAAAATTATTTCTCGAGACTGTCCCGATAATGTTTTTCCTCGTCCAAAAGTAGGTGTAGTCATTTTGAGAAAAAGATAAAATTACATTACGGTATAAGTATTGTTTATCGCTTATATGACAGTAAAAAATGAGTGAAGTGTCATTCTAATAAGAAGGACAATGTAATCTTATCTATGTAAGTTCTTACTTCGTAATCTAGCCTGCATTTTGCATTTTACAAATTAATAAAATATAAACATTTTTCATGCGTAATGACGATGTCGTGAAACTTTTCGCCATTATTTTGTTAATTGCGGCGTCGGTATGAAAACAGGATAAGACAGTATATTATAAATAAATTTAAAACTCTGTTGACGACGGACTGCTCGGTCTGATCCTTTTTAGATTATTTACTATTCGAACACGCCATCACCTTTCTTCACAAATAAAAATAAGTCAAAAAAATAAACGTATGTTTTTTTTAAATACAAAGGACTTTAAAAATTACTAAAAGGATTAACATTGATACTTGGTGCAGATTTTTTTTTTTTTTCCTGAACAACTAGAACGTGTTAGGTACGTGTTTACAGAATATAAGGAGGCCCTTGTATAAGAAAGGCACTCACACTGCCACTCACAGTGACAAGTGACATTACTTTAGGTTAATCCATTCGTGCCAACTCTCGTGAATATATCTGTATGTAGTGGAGTGGTATCAATATTTGCAGAGGAGATGAAGAACTTCGCGCGGCAATGGTGTGAGAGCGGCTGGACGTGGTCGTGGGCGGTGTGGTGGGGCGCGTGGCACGCAGCGCTGTCGGTGGGCGCGTGCGCGGCCGTGGCCGGCGCGCCCGCGTACGTCGCCGCCGCGCTCGCCTTCGCGCTCTGCGCCGCCATCTACCTTACGCTCTACGTGCTGTGGATGCTCGGGAACAAGTAAGAGACACGACTACGAGTAAGGTAGGGTATCCTGATTGTGCCGAAGGTTGCTGCTACGGCTTTGTAAGAGAATCGATTCGCTTTATCTTTGGAGTAGATTGCAAAATGATGGCGTACCCGTTCGGCGTAATTTAAGTGTATAACTATGCCAAATTACAGTTTTGTAGTACCAAGAGTCTCTAAACTGCGGACAGATGGGCTGACAAACTATGAGGTTTCCTTAGAGCCAGCCACCAAGGTTTTTTTGTGTAACTAACTCAATTTTATGTAATGATCGTTAGGGAAAAGAAAAGGAGGTCGTAAATGAAAAAAATATACAGCTAAAGTTGGTCAATTCCCCTGTATCTCATTTGATTTTTTATCTCCTCATACTGACCGACTTAAATAAGCCCTATATGTAACATTCATCACCTCCCCTGCAGATACGAGTGGTGGTGGGCCGGCGGCGTGTTGTCTGCGCTGGGTCGCCGGTTCAACTCCCTGCTGCTGGTGCTGCAGGTCGTGTTCTGCCACCCGCCGGGCCCCAACGACCCGAGGGCGCTCCCGGCCACGCCTATAAGGTGAACCTTTCCGGGAGTTGTTCGACTTTTCTTATAAAAATCTCTCTTCTATTAAAAATGTTTTCTAATGAAGAATATTTATGAGCACATTTCATAACAAGAATAATGTATTTATATGCTACTTTCAACTTAAAAATGCCAATGTAAAAAAACATCAAAACTTCTGCGTTTTCGTGGATTGTGAACCTCAATTAAGAAATTTACAAGAATATTAAATTAAAAAAAATCTCTTCTCCTAAAAGTCCAGTTAAATCCAATTATGTCCTGTTTTGACTAAATTAAAATAAGTACCTACAAAACCACTCAGTGCACCAGCCCGACTTTAATTTATTCAAATATTTCATTTTGCTTTGTTTCTAAAACATTTCTATAATTTGCAGATTCCATTTCACGGAAGGTATGAAAAGCGGCAGCCAGGAAGGCGAAGCGATGGTGGTGCAGATGATCGCGAGCTTGGCTGAAGCTCTGGAGTGTCAATACGGACGCATCTGCACCAGGCTTGCGCGCGCGTTTCGACCCAGGCCCGTTTCCTCCACATCTGGGTGGAAGTAAGTATGATCTACTGGGTTAGCTTTAGTAGAGATTTTAGAGCACCATCTTACAATACCGTCGAAGTAGTGTTCGCAATGTTGCGTCCTGGTATAGTGGGTAAGATAACCAGTAAAATCACTAGCAAAACAGCACTTAATCTCACATATTACTTTTAGCAAGGATAAGGTGAACTTTATGCGTCACTAGAGGACACCCGCGACATCTCTCGCCTAAAAGTAGTTTCCCGCTACTATTTTATACCCTTAGGGGATGCATTTCCAAAAATCCCTTCTTAGTGCACCCCTAGGATATGCACAGAATATTCCATCCAAATTTCAATTCCCTAGGTCCAGCGGTTTCAGGTGTGCGTTGAAATATAAAGAAATCAAATGTAATTTATTGCATATGAAAAGTTCTGATGGCCCAGGCTCCATGCCAAACCACTCTGTTTATGTTAGCTGCTGGGTCCTGTGAGTAAACTGACCAGATTGGGACCCAGAGGCGTTTATTTGAACTATTTAAAGACACAAGTATCCAGACTGTCCGGTGCAGGAGTGCCTTGATCGCTGCTGGGCCAGGCGGGTTCCTCAGACCTTGGACCTTGGCCCATGGCGTATAATTGTGTGTTTCGTGTAAGGTTTGTGTGTGTGACGGAGGCGAAGGCCGTCCAGGCAGAGAACGGCGCTATGGCTGCACAAAACTAACGGGCCTATTCGCGACAATCGAACTTCACAACTGCGGTTCTATATGATTCTGTATATAACTTCACGTATTTTACCGGATTCACCTGGATCTAACTATAACAAACAAAACTATTTCCCTATCTCTCAAAAACACGTTATTTATTCCAATTACCAAATGACAGCTGTCACAGACATAAAACCACCGTGACTCCAGATTGTATCAACTCGATTGGAACAGAACATGGAATTTGGCTTCAAAATCATGCAGATACATTTGCCAGAGAGTGGTATAGTCTCACCAAACCCTGCATTTACAGGCGTATACGCATTTTACAAATAGAAATATTAACTAGTTTTAAACATTTACCCTTTTGAAAGTGATCAATCAATTCTTTTTCATGTTTATAGATTTCCTATGTTTTCATCATGCTAGAATGGAGTCCAAGAGACAGAACTACATAAGTGTTTAATGTTTAGATGGCGTCGGGTATGCTGCGTCCCTCACATCGTGACCTTCGAGCTGTGCTTCACGTGCATCCTAGTGGGGCTCTGTGTGCTCGTCATGTTCCTTACGGACTCCGGGACCGATACGCAGTATGAGTTGTCCCATTTATTCCATTTTTATTTATGAAGTATTTAGTCAATATGTAGTAAATTACATTTAGCTGGTTAGCGCGGTGATTTTCTACATTTAAACACATATTCTTTTATAATAAAACACAGGGTTTTAAGAGTTTTTGGATTACTAGCGTAGAAGCATACCATTTAAATCCTCAGGGTTGGCAACGCATTTGCAAGTGCATTCCTGGCATTGTAGTCTTGGGAATGCAAATGTTTGTTGGTCTCAGATACGACTTATCATTTACCTGTTGTTTTTTAAATCCTATAATATTTATCATATTTAAAATATTAAAAATTTTGTTTTTCTCCTTTCATAAATCTTTGAACATAGTTTAAATAGTTCCGTAACTTACTACATCCGTTAACAAGTAAAAAAAGAAACCCAAATGCTGTTTGGACGAAGTCTTTAATATAATGTTAGTTATCAATGTTATCATGTACATATTTTTTATTTCGCCAATTTCATATTTAAAAAAAAAAAACCTAATTACACCCGCAACACTAAGACGAATCTAACGACACGACATCTCGCTTGTCTAAATCGAGCTATCTGTTAGAAGGAAACAAAGAACTATACATACATACATACATACTGGTCAAAAACATTACCCTCCTCCTTCGGCAGTCGGGTAAAAAAAGTGTACGTTGACCCGACGGCTCAGTGAGATTGGGTCGTCGTCGATCAGGCGGCGTGAAATCCAACAGGGGCTGATGATCGCGGCGTGCGCCGTGTCTGGCGTGGTGCTGCTCGCCAACCTGTACACGTGGGGCCGCGTGCTGTGCGCGCTCGTGCTGCCGCCGCGCGTGCGCCTGGCCCGCGCGCTGCGCCGCGACGCCTCCACGCTGGCGCTGCGGCCCGAGGTGCAGACCCTCACGCGCGTGGTGAGTTACACGAACACACTGATGATCGCGGCGTGATGCTGCTCGCCAACCTGTACACGTGGGGCCGCGTGCTGTGCGCGCTCGTGCTGCCGCCGCGCGTGCGCCTGGCCCGCGCGCTGCGCCGCGACGCCTCCACGCTGGCGCTGCGGCCCGAGGTGCAGACCCTCACGCGCGTGGTGAGTTACACGAACACACTGATGATCGCGGCGTGATGCTGCTCGCCAACCTGTACACGTGGGGCCGCGTGCTGTGCGCGCTCGTGCTGCCGCCGCGCGTGCGCCTGGCCCGCGCGCTGCGCCGCGACGCCTCCACGCTGGCGCTGCGGCCCGAGGTGCAGACCCTCACGCGCGTGGTGAGTTACACGAACACACTGATGATCGCGGCGTGATGCTGCTCGCCAACCTGTACACGTGGGGCCGCGTGCTGTGCGCGCTCGTGCTGCCGCCGCGCGTGCGCCTGGCCCGCGCGCTGCGCCGCGACGCCTCCACGCTGGCGCTGCGGCCCGAGGTGCAGACCCTCACGCGCGTGGTGAGTTACACGAACACACTGATGATCGCGGCGTGATGCTGCTCGCCAACCTGTACACGTGGGGCCGCGTGCTGTGCGCGCTCGTGCTGCCGCCGCGCGTGCGCCTGGCCCGCGCGCTGCGCCGCGACGCCTCCACGCTGGCGCTGCGGCCCGAGGTGCAGACCCTCACGCGCGTGGTGAGTTACACGAACACACTGATGATCGCGGCGTGATGCTGCTCGCCAACCTGTACACGTGGGGCCGCGTGCTGTGCGCGCTCGTGCTGCCGCCGCGCGTGCGCCTGGCCCGCGCGCTGCGCCGCGACGCCTCCACGCTGGCGCTGCGGCCCGAGGTGCAGACCCTCACGCGCGTGGTGAGTTACACGAACACACTGATGATCGCGGCGTGATGCTGCTCGCCAACCTGTACACGTGGGGCCGCGTGCTGTGCGCGCTCGTGCTGCCGCCGCGCGTGCGCCTGGCCCGCGCGCTGCGCCGCGACGCCTCCACGCTGGCGCTGCGGCCCGAGGTGCAGACCCTCACGCGCGTGGTGAGTTACACGAACACACTGATGATCGCGGCGTGATGCTGCTCGCCAACCTGTACACGTGGGGCCGCGTGCTGTGCGCGCTCGTGCTGCCGCCGCGCGTGCGCCTGGCCCGCGCGCTGCGCCGCGACGCCTCCACGCTGGCGCTGCGGCCCGAGGTGCAGACCCTCACGCGCGTGGTGAGTTACACGAACACACTGATGATCGCGGCGTGATGCTGCTCGCCAACCTGTACACGTGGGGCCGCGTGCTGTGCGCGCTCGTGCTGCCGCCGCGCGTGCGCCTGGCCCGCGCGCTGCGCCGCGACGCCTCCACGCTGGCGCTGCGGCCCGAGGTGCAGACCCTCACGCGCGTGGTGAGTTACACGAACACACTGATGATCGCGGCGTGATGCTGCTCGCCAACCTGTACACGTGGGGCCGCGTGCTGTGCGCGCTCGTGCTGCCGCCGCGCGTGCGCCTGGCCCGCGCGCTGCGCCGCGACGCCTCCACGCTGGCGCTGCGGCCCGAGGTGCAGACCCTCACGCGCGTGGTGAGTTACACGAACACACTGATGATCGCGGCGTGATGCTGCTCGCCAACCTGTACACGTGGGGCCGCGTGCTGTGCGCGCTCGTGCTGCCGCCGCGCGTGCGCCTGGCCCGCGCGCTGCGCCGCGACGCCTCCACGCTGGCGCTGCGGCCCGAGGTGCAGACCCTCACGCGCGTGGTGAGTTACACGAACACACTGATGATCGCGGCGTGATGCTGCTCGCCAACCTGTACACGTGGGGCCGCGTGCTGTGCGCGCTCGTGCTGCCGCCGCGCGTGCGCCTGGCCCGCGCGCTGCGCCGCGACGCCTCCACGCTGGCTCTGCGGCCCGAGGTGCAGACCCTCACGCGCGTGGTGAGTTACACGAACACACTGATGATCGCGGCGTGATGCTGCTCGCCAACCTGTACACGTGGGGCCGCGTGCTGTGCGCGCTCGTGCTGCCGCCGCGCGTGCGCCTGGCCCGCGCGCTGCGCCGCGACGCCTCCACGCTGGCGCTGCGGCCCGAGGTGCAGACCCTCACGCGCGTGGTGAGTTACACGAACACACTGATGATCGCGGCGTGATGCTGCTCGCCAACCTGTACACGTGGGGCCGCGTGCTGTGCGCGCTCGTGCTGCCGCCGCGCGTGCGCCTGGCCCGCGCGCTGCGCCGCGACGCCTCCACGCTGGCGCTGCGGCCCGAGGTGCAGACCCTCACGCGCGTGGTGAGTTACACGAACACACTGATGATCGCGGCGTGATGCTGCTCGCCAACCTGTACACGTGGGGCCGCGTGCTGTGCGCGCTCGTGCTGCCGCCGCGCGTGCGCCTGGCCCGCGCGCTGCGCCGCGACGCCTCCACGCTGGCGCTGCGGCCCGAGGTGCAGACCCTCACGCGCGTGGTGAGTTACACGAACACACTGATGATCGCGGCGTGATGCTGCTCGCCAACCTGTACACGTGGGGCCGCGTGCTGGCGCGCTCGTGCTGGCGCCGGTAACTAAGTAATAATGAGTAAAAAAATAGGGTAAGCATCAGGCTCGCGTTTTGCGGGGCTTCTATGACTGCGTCTTCGCCCTTCGGGCACAACTCGCACCTTCCTTTTTACGTTTTGGCCGATTTATTTCCGATTCTCTTCCTAAAGCAAATGGTTTCGCCTCTTTTGCAGCCAACAATAAATAAACGGTATCCTCAGTATACTTGTACACTGTACAGTAACAAATAATACCGTGGATATAATCAAAATCAGCTCAGGATATAACAATTGAAGGGTCTCGATGCAATGAGTTTTCGGCCAAATAATCGATTTTTATTCGGAAATAATGTACCCTTCATTACATTTAATCTGATTTGGACATCTGGTTTAGGTAATTTTGTGTTTTTGTTATTATGTTTTTCTGTCTTATTGGCCTGTGCGACGTGTGTCTTGTGTTTCTTCAAAAACGTTCTGCTGAAAACAAATTTTATATTCAACAATTTTTCGCACCTACTCCTTCAGGTGTCGTGTCTAGATGCTTTCACGGGCCAGCAGACCCGCCTGGTGGTTGTGGTAGATGCCCTGGACAGCTGCGAGCAGGAAAAGGTCCTCGCGCTGCTCAATGCGGTCTACGCGCTGTGCTCGGACCCCAAGAGCCCTTTCATACTGCTGCTGGCCATCGACCCCCATATAATCAGCAAGGTGAGTTGATGAACCTTTATTGTAGAATTATTTTTAAAACCGCATAGATTAATATTTTAAAAGTTAAATCCTATAGTCAAAATATAACATTACTTAAGTTACAATAGTGAAAGTATTTTGATGATATTTTGTAATAATATTGAATCGACTATAAAAAATTCAGCCAGCCATGCTGGCTTCGATTTTTAAACTACTCCCTTTATAGTTATGGTTAAGGTTTATGTAGAGAATACACTTGGCGAATAATACTAGCTCACTAACTTTATAGTATGCTTAATAACAAAAGGGGATAGAGTTATAGAATTTTCCGACCTGTTTGTTCTGCAGTTAATTTGAGCATAGAGAGCGTAACATCACTTTAGCGATGACTTTTAAGGAGAAAAAATTTAATGCCTGTGCCATAAAATAAATTGTTTTTTAGCATCCTCTACTTATGATAATGTCGCACCCTGTTCATAAGGCTGCGGCTTCACTGCGACGGTGACGACACGAGCGGAGCGGAGCTGTGCCAATATCAACCAATAGAGTACGCGTGCGGTCACATCGAGCGCGCCTTGCGCACGTTAGCTTAGATTATATTGGTTAATATTGGCAAAGCTACGCTCCGCTCGTCTCCGCCTATGTGGAGCCGCGCCCTAAATAAGTGAAGTTCTCGCTAAAATCACGTCCCGCCTCCTCTCTGCCGTAAAAAAACAACATTCTTTCCGTTATGAATGAACTTACCCAGCATGTGACTACTTTCTAAAACTATAGATTTAATAGCTTCACGTATGTGCAGGTTGCTTGGATGGAGGTCAGTTACGCGCCCCGAAATGTTGGTGTCTTTTTCTAGTCATGTTGGGTGTCGATGTTGTGCAAGACTCTTGGTGTTATGCATGATTTGTTAATGCCCATGACGATTTAAAATATGTTTCTAATTTTTTACCTAAAGTTACTCTATTCCAATTCACATTTGATTATTATGTTCAAAAACACAGTTGGAACGGAAGTAATTTAATATCTTATTGATGTCGCATGCAGTTGCGTTTCAGAGTTATTCATTGTTCTGAAAATCCGTTCCCATCAGAGTCAAGTAATAAACTAATGATATAAAACTCCAACCATCCTCATAAGGAACAGGAGTAACTCTCAAACAAACGTAATTTCATAACTTTGTATTACATTAACACGCTATAAGGGTTTTATAGACGAATTCTCTTTGTAAAAATGTGTATTGTCGTTCTCGATATACCATTGGCAGCTTCAGATAATACTATTAGTAGCTTATCCGTATGAGACATGGATCCGTTAAAAACGTCCCGAGTCCGCCATTAATCCGATTACATATTATGCGATCGTTTGGAATCATTATCATACCGCCACTCTTCTTTAGGCCGTGGAAGTGAACAGTCGCCGGGCATTTTCGGAGAGCAATATCGGCGGTTGGGACTACTTGAGAAATATGGTCCAGCTGCCGTTTTACCTGCAGAATTCTGCGCTCAGGCGGGTCAAGACGGCACAACAGACGTCGGCCAAACGGATGCAGAACATAGCCACTGATGACTTCTCGGCTTCTATGCAGAGATCGGTGAGTTGACTAATTGTAAATAATCAAAAAAGAGCGTAGTGATATTGTTATCCTTGTCCAAAATTAGTTACTGTGGAACGGTGTACCTTATTTTTTAATTAGTACCTATCAGGCAATTTCGGCGGTTGGGAATACTACGATTGAAGTGTGTCTCGCGCCGCAATCTGAAATTCGACGTGTTTGAAAATTTTGAAAGGTAAAACTAAAATTGGAAAGGTTGGATACTAGATAAGGTTAACAAAGGCTAGGGTTGCCTTGTTAGAACCGGGCACGAAATTGAACGTATGTGATCGCAGGTATCAGCCCGGCGTCTATCGTCCACATCGGAGCTGATGTCGAGCCAGGAGCGCATCAAGAACCAGCCCGCGAAGGAGCTGAGCGCGGCGGCGGCGGCGCGCGCGCGGCGGCTGCGGCCCTCGGAGTCCGTGGCGTCGTCCGTGGCGTCCGGCCTGCACCGCGCCGCGCCCGCCGCCACGGCCGCCGACCTGGGCCGCGTGCTGCTCACCGACGACTACTTCAGCGACGTCAACCCCAGGAGCATGCGGCGGCTTATGAACGTGCTCTATGTTACTGGTATTCTGCCTGATTTTGTCTTCTAAATTGCGGTTAGACATATAAAATTAAGGTAAACCAAGGAAAAGAAGATATTTACTGCGTATTCTCATTTCCTGCAGAATTATTGCTTGATTCCTGAATTGTTTTTACTCCCTTCTGACTTCAAAAAAAGGGAGGTGCTTCAAGAGTGAACTCTAGATAGATCTAGAATTATTTGAAAACTATATTGTAATTTATTTTGTTTTAAGCATTTAATTTTTATATAGCAACTGTATAAACTAAATGATATTCATATGATTCCAGGTCGCCTACTGAAAGCATTCCAAATTGAGTTCAACTGGTACCAGCTGGCGTCGTGGGTGAACATGACGGAGCAATGGCCGTTCCGCACCTCCTGGATCATCTACCACCACGAGACCTACGAGGAGCACATCGACGACAACAAATCGCTCAAGCACATCTACGACAAGTAAGTGCTCCAAACCTTATAAAAATAATAGCAACCCTCATTTCGCTTCGGTTTATGTAAGTTTTCTGAAACAACCGTGTATAAACCAGAATGTACTACAAACACAACAATGAATGAACAATGTTGTATGTGTGGAATACATAAAAACCTTCCGTGAAATATTATCAAATTGATAGTGAAACCTTGCGTGGTTTAGGAGGAGTTACACAGACAGACAGACGCGGAAAACGACTTGTAGAGATGATAAGTAGAATGCAAAAGAGCACACAAGCCACCTGAGTTAAGTGGCATCTGAGACCCACACACATGTGCATTCTGAGTACCAGAATCTAAACACTGCTATCTTAAAGCTACAAGTACGTCGCCACCCCAGCGGACTAAAATTTGTGCCAATGGAATGCCAATTTGTTGAACTATTACTTTAAAAGAGTTTGCACGAATAATGAACAAAATTAATGTCTCTATTATTTTAGTGGTGGTAGGACTTTAAGGAGCATCTGTTCAGATACAAAGAGGCAAAGAGTTAGATGGTGTCCGGCTTCCTATTCAAACAATTCTTGTATCAGTACTTCCTGATTTGTTCTAGGGTGAAGCCGCACTTGAACGGCCTGCGTGAGTCCAACTCTCTGATGGAGCTGGACCGCGACGAGCGCAAGCTGGAGGTGTTCCTGAGCTTCCACCGCGCCACGCTCACGGCCGCTGACCTCAAGATCTTCCTGCCCTTCACTATCAACTTGGACCCCTACATAAAGAAGGTCATCAAAGGTAAGTGATTGGGCAATATGTAGTTGGGACTAGTAGTTGGCTTGCTTTAATTACTGATATCCGCAGCATAGACCCTGTGCTAATGACGGATGAATCTGTCATGTTGACAGCTTAGAAATAGACCAGACGTAAGGTTGAATTTAGCTTCGGTTTTTAGCTGTAATTGGCTTTTGAGTGTCTTCAATTGTTTTTTCATTTTATATACATTTGAAAAGTTTAACCTGCTGGCAGTAATATGAGCAACATTGGCTTAATGCCAAGGATAAATCTGTCGCATTTGACCGTGCGATATCTTCAACTTTACTGGTAGAACGAGTACATATTGACGAGTATTTACTCAAGTTGAGATAATATTTTAGGATGGTTAATATAGTATTTTAGGATGTTTTACAAATATTTAACGTATTTATTTTTAAAAAAAATGTTCAATCTACTCTTAGTTATATTTACGTTAGTGAAACGATCGAAATGAACTTATTATCATAATAATATTATAAATGCAAAAGTGTATTTGTATATTTGTTCACTCTTTAAAATTTGGTAGGTACTAGCAAAAATCGACTTCTGCGCCGATGGAGTCGCAGGCAAAAGCTAGTAAATAAATGGTCGCTAAGATGTTGTTTGTTTGTTGTGTAGAGGAGCACCTGCAGTCGGGGCAGGAGGAGGAGGGCGCGGGCGCGGCAGGCGGCCCGTGGGGCGCGCCGCGGCACCCGCACGCCAAGCTGTTCCACCGGAAACACGTAACCACATACTTTTCACTTCTCATGCTCGTAAAGTCCTTCTTTATGCTGGGTATAAGCTGCATAAAATCGCATTTTATGCCCTAGTGCATAAAGTAATTTCTTCTTTTAAGACTAAGGCAATCAGGCCTTACAGCCTTCACACAATACACCTTCATTTAATTGTTATATTTTTATGAGATTTTGGTTACTTCTTAATTTAATTACGACATTTGTATAACTATCTAAATACAAATTTACGAATAATACCTATGGCGTGCATTTACGGTAAAAAAATACAACGCAAATATTTATAATAACTTGGCATTAAGGCACAGACCATCCATAGTCAAACGTCACATAGTCAAAAATAAAAAAAAGGTTTATGAAAAATTGTGAGGCACGAAGCAAATTTTTCGTTAAACAAAACTAGAAACTAGAAAATTTTGTTGTGTCGGGTTTGAAAATTCAATAAGTAGTTAAACAATGTCCTCGAGTAGTGATAGTGACGATCAAATAATGATTTCGCCTGAGACTTTAATGGAAAGAAGTGCGAAAGATGTAATTGAGAAGATATTGCCGCCTAAATCGAAGAAAATCTATCTCAGTATGTGCTTCTTGTTTTATTTCCTTGCAATCGAAATGAAAAGCAGAGTGTAAAATTCGAGCATAAAACCTATTTTACCCTCGACGTGACTATCCACACTCGCCGTTCCGGCTCGTGTGGCTATATGCACATCTTGGGTAAAATGGCTCGTTTTATGCACTTGTTGTACAATCTGAATCAACACTTAGTAAAAACTGGTCAAGCACGAGTTGACTTCGGCACCGCCAGAACAACCCTTGGTCTTGGCCTGCTTTTATAATTTGTTGTTTTCTTTTCTAGTGTTCGTTTTACTGAAAGATTCGTTTTTGCTTAATTTTGTTTAGTTATGTGTTCCTGTTAGTATATACATGCCATTTTTTTGTTAGTAATTTATGGACTAGTCTACTGAAGACTTAAAAGTAGGTACTAAAATTGATACCGTTGTTTAGCAATATTCGGTTTGTTTCATCAGCTGTGTGAAAAATGTATTAAATTTTTAAAGCAATCGAGCTACGTATCTGGGGAAACCTCTTACATCATCTTCCGAATCACGCAAGTTTATTAGTCCTCGTTTTACGATAAATGGATTTAAGAGATTGTTGGTCAAATATAAGAACTGTTCCGGAATATCTCCAAGAAAACATCAATAATGAATGCCAAGTTTCGAGTACGAGTTAAATGTATGTGAAGAGAGCAGAAACAGAGCAACATGTTATGTATTGCAGCGCGTGTCGCCGCCTCTCCAGGCCGCGGCGCCGGGCGCGCCGCCGCTGTGGCTGGGCTGGGCCAGCGCGGGCGGCGGCTTCCTGCCCCCCGCGGGCCCCGCGCCGCCCGCCCCGCGCCCCGCGGACAACCCCTACACGCTGCTGCGGGCCGCCTTCCCCGCCCTCGTGAGTCAACGCTAACGATAACTCGGAGGCAACAACTCTAATTGACAAAACACACTTTTTTAATACGTGCTCTCAAACAAAGTCATACTTATAGAAGTTTGTTTCAAAGGCATACTATTGTTTTTATTCTAATGAAAACAAAAAAAAACTGCTAATTGCTAAAGAGCTTAAACGCCTAATTTAATTACTAATAAGCAAAGTTTTCACCTTTTAAAAAACTGTTGTTAATTAGTACATTACACAAGCCTTTACTACATTGATGCATTTGTATTATAAGTAGAACAAATTTTACGCAAGATATCAAGTACGGAAACTTTACAACGCGTTATATAGATTCACACGTACATTAATATGTATGTAGTTATGGCTAATAAATTATCGTATGCATCACGGCTGCATCGTTTACATCGGCTCTGTACCGCGTTGGCTTTGTAAATGTATCCCTGCTTTAAGCTAACGTGTGTAGACGGTAATGAATCGCTACCAAATTGCGACTGAATCACTGCAAAAACGCTGCACAAAGTCACCACTTCAAAATCGTTTATTCACAACGAACAAATTTTAAATTTTAAAAATGGAAACACGACAGATTAGTGGTAATGTGCTGGGAGACGGTTCCAACTCAGCATGTGCTAGCATCGAAGCCAGCGCTGAACTTCCGTTGAGATCGCTCGTTGAAAACACGGAAGGTGATACAAGCGGATAATTTTAAACATATAAAACAAAAGCAAAACGAATGGTGTGAATTAATGATCGGCGACCGGTAGCAATTTTTTAACGAAAGGATAACATAGGATATGATTATATTTAAATTTCGTGCACAATTCATGTATTAAAAGTATGCAGTTTTATTATAGAGGTTTCAACATGTCTAAACTTAAACGATGAAATATCGGTTTACAAATACGCACCTCTCACAACTATTGATGCAGAGCGGTCATTCCCTTTATATAAATGGATCCTCAATGTTAAAAGGATTCGGTTGACAGTATCAAACAAAGAGAAAATATGATAATATAATTATGGTTTTATTTTAAAGTGACGAGATACTGCCGGTCGCCGATCATTAGTGATGATGATGGTTGTGTAATGTTTTGTCCAGGGTGAAATATCGAATCTGCGTCTGTCCACCCTGTCGGTGGAGCGCGTGTGCGACGTGGTGAGCGCGGCGCTGGGCGCGGGCGCGGGCGGGGGCGGGGGCGGGGGCGGGGGCGGGGGCGCGGGCGCGGGCGCGGGCGCGGCGCTGCGCGCGCACCGCGTCGGCGGGCTCGCGCTGCGGCACTGCCTGCTCGACGAGCTCAAACCCGTCAGTACAGTCGCACCATACCATAAACCTAAAATATTGCCTTTACATTTTATACTGAATTCACCGCTTCATTTCAACGACATTATACAGGGTGACAGGAAATTCGCCGTATTCCCTGAAAGGGGTACAGCTCATTTGTAATGATTTAAGTCCAGTCAACCAGGGGTCAAAACTCATTGGTTTTCGAGTTATTCACTTTTTTAGCTCTTTTTTAAATACCCGCCTTTCGACCTTAAACTAGTAATTTTGTAAAACCTTCGTCATTTAGAAATAAACCAAAGCATTTGTCGATGAACCACTGATTACGAAAAATGAAAAAAAAATGCCAACAAAATGCAAAATTTTGAAAATAAAAGGATTTGAAGTTAAAAGTTCAAGTAATTATTTTCCAAATTTTGTAACATTTTAAAGCATAATTAAAATAAAAGTATGACATTTCGCGTACAAATTACAGGAATAATTTGCTTAATTCATAAGCTTTCTAAAAAGGTACAATTTATGACGTTTTTATTAATTTTATTTAAAATTTTACAATTAACAATAATAGCAGAAATGTTTGCGGTTATAAGCTCCATCGTTTCAACCAAAAAACACGGGAAGCGTTGTAGTAAAATGAATTTAGAACAGTTCTCTTTTTTAAATTCAGCTATGGGCTTAGTGTCCTATTTTTAAATAAATTTTCTTTTTAAAAACCTAAGGTGCGTTCCATTTTTAAATAAAGAGCATCTCAAATCGTTCTCTTTTTTAAATTCAGCTAATGTCTTACTTACGACGTTTATTTTTAAATAATGTTGCTTTTTAAAAACATAAAGTGCGTTCCATTTTCAAATTTCGAGCACCTCTAAGTTTTTGAGTGACCTACGTAATCAGTTAGTTTCAACTTTCTTTTCAATTCGGACGATATTGATAATTAAGCTTCTTTCTCAAATGGCTGCTTACCAATTCGAAGAATACGCAGATATCATTTATTGTTCCGGACTCTGCGATGGAGACGCCGCTGCAGCTAGAAGAGAATACCAACGTCGTTACCCTAACCGCCGTTTACCTCACGTAAGTGTGTTTGGTTCATCGTACCGTCTTATTCGGGAAAGAGGATCAGTTCAACGCCGCCAAGCTGACGCTGGAAGACCTCGAAATGATCCTGCTGAAGAAGAAGAAATCCTTCAGTGTTTCCAGGCAGACGGCACTACTTCGACGAGAAATGTGGCTAACCAGCTCGGTATGTCGCACTGGAAGGTGTGGTTTACACTGCACTCAGCTCGGCAGTACTCGTATCATTACACTCCAGTACACGCTATTGAAGAGGGAGACCCAGCGAGAAGGATAGATTAGATGGACAGATATCGAAGATCCCGAGAAACTGAAGAGAATTTTGTGGACAGATGAATCCAATTTCGACCGTAACGGGATAACAAACTACCACAATCTGCTCTTTTGGGCTCCCAAAGGTCAAAACCCAAAAAATTCAAGAGAAGGAGCTCACCAGCAAAGATTTTCTTTGAACGTGTGGATGGGAATCGTGCACGACAATTTCATCGGACCTTTCTTTCTGCCAGCACGATTGACCGGCAACGCATATGAAATTTTTTTGAGGGATGAGCTACCGACGCTACTTAAAGATATGCCGCTTGCGACAAGAAGGAACATGATTTACCAACACGATGGGTGCCCCGCAAATCATTACAAATGAGCTGTAGAATAACCCCTTTCAAGGAATACGGCGAATTTCCTGTCACCCTGTATACCTCAAGATCCCTACTGCATGGTCGACCCTAAAATCAAAACCCCACACGGTCTACTGCGGTCAGGTCTAAATTGAAATTCGCGTTGATTTTTGTTGTAATTGGCGTATGGATATCTTCTTTTTTTGGACACAATGTGCAAAAGGTGACAACCAAAATATTACATTGTTTCCTGTCAATTGGACAGGAAACATCGTAAGTCCTTAGAGTTGGTGGAACTTATCATCAGGTGGCTTATGCGCTCGTTTGCCTTCTCTATATCATAATGAAATCATTTAAGCTCAATCTAATGACGAAAACTGATAAAGAACAAGTTTTGAACTGAAAAGACGTCCAAAAAGAGTTAATTATAATAGTATGACATAAGCCTTATCAATATCCACGCCGCATAACATCAAATACATATAACTGTTCCAACCCACGAGGTCCCTGAAGGTCTTTGAAACTTAAGTTTGTCTTTTCCGCAGATATTGAACCTGCCGTTCGGAGATTGGGAGCTATTTAAGATGCTCATCAATAACCTGCGGGAGTTGGAAGCCAACATGCCGACGAGTGCACCAGCTGTGACAGGTACATAAGTTCCAATGTAAATCTGTCTCAAAATTAATATGAAAAACTTCGACTTTTCTGCATTTTTTTCTCCTTTGATTGAATAAAAAAAACTATCTATATTATGAGTGAATGTATATTTCCCATTGTGCATTGTCAGTCCATCCGCGCTCAGTCATTAGCTGATAAAAGATGTTACTGTTACTTTACTACGGGATAAAACAACGGTTTTACGGTAAAGATCGCAAAGGAGTGTAATTAATAAAAATAACCTTCAACTTTAAACCTTATGGGTACTGTTAATCGGGGTATTGCTATTTTTACCCGGCTGCGGCAAAACCCAAAAGGAGAGTTATGTGTTTGACTTGTATATATGTCCATATCAATGTCCGCTCGTAACTACGTAACCGATTTTAATAAACGACGTGGTTAACTTCTTATTAACCAATAGTATCATAGGCTATATTAAAATTATTTAAATGTGAAATTGGCCAAATTAAAGATAAATACATGATAAGTCACATTACTTTGACGACATTATCCAAACAGCAATTGTTTTTTTTAAAGCTTGCTTTTCGTTAGACTTTTTTAGTAATTATTTTGGTTGGACACTGGTATCCCTGGACTGCTAAGTGGTTGCATAGATTGATAACTTTAATTTGATTTCAGTCGTAACCGATAAATCCGCGGAGACAGAACCGGATACCCTCAAGCCAAGACCCCTGGAAACGCAGCGCAGTCGTCCGTCCAATGTTGAAAAACAGGTAATTACCCTTACATTGAAAACTGCAGAAAATCATATTTTAATTAATAGTAAAATTATTCAAATCATTTTACTGTATGTTTTGCAGCCTTACGCGGAGTATCAGGTGATTATAATCATGTAGAAATTAACATGATAGATCTGTAGGATCTACTAGAGTTGTCTCCTACACAGTAATTAGTGCATCCAAAGAAAACCCTGACAGTTGTAACTTTAATTTCGCATCCAAACTAAATCAAGTTCTGGCCCACTTCATTTGGTGCCCGTTCAGAACTAAACTGCACGTTGGGACTTGTGACGTTGTGTGCTAGTCCGTCATTTACGAAAAAATAAGGGGATCGGCGTTATTTGGACAGTTAGTTGAAGGAATGTAGATTTGCATGGTCTGCTTCTTATCTCCAAGAAAGGAGCATAGTTTAGCATGATTATATAATATGATTACTAATGTAGTAAATCATACGACATCGTATTTTATCAGTTAAGTTCGTATTTATCCGGGTCTCGGTCAACACCTATCGAAAAGCTAATTGAAAATGTAACATTAATACGAACTTATTCGACAAAATCACTATATCTTAAACATCATTATTCTGTTTCTAAAGTGTGCTGGACACACTAAAAAAATTGCACACGTTTTTTAATTGAAAGGGCATAAGGTTATAAATTGATTGCTGCAAAGCAAATGAATAGGTAACCCTTATGTTCTTTCACAAAATAATCAAGTGACCAATATTATGCCTCATCCATTATTGGTGTCATAAGCCGGTACAGTTGATTTATCTCACGAAAGCGGGCTTGCTATACGTGTATAACTCTTATAGGACACAAACACTACAGCGTCGCTTAGCGCATTGCATTTACACACACATGACGTAATGTATGGCACGCTTTCGTGAGATAAAGCAAATGTAACATTATGCCGGCGGTTTCGAAACAGCAATGAACCGGTTTTATCCGGCAGGTGACCCTGGAGGAGCAGATGATCTGCGGCGCGCTGCAGACGCTCAACGAGGAGGCGCTCGAGGACGTGCTGCAGTCCGAGCCGCCGCACGCAGGTGAGCGCCGGGACCACGTCGTCACGCTGCACGCCGACGACGTCTTCGTCTGACGACTCCACTAGCCTGCTCCTTAACACTCTTCTACCAAAACTCCAGCACCTGCTGGAGACACGCAACTCCACTTTTGAGTGCCAGAGCTGAATCAATGCGTGTCCCAGACACTTATATGTGGAGGCCCTTCCATTTAAACAAAAGTACGTTTGACAAACTTTCATTTCACTAAAACGTATTTGTCCCATTACATGTTAAATAAGGTTATTAGATAAGTTAGGTTAGGTTAGACTTTTGACTACAAAAAATAATGCAGCGGGAAATACCTCTTTGCGAAATGAAAGGTTGTAAAATGATATAGTTTGCCAAATGATGGTTTGGTCAAAGATAAGTGAACCATGTGACACACTGGCGTCCGCAACACTCATGACGTGTGACTTTTTAAAGGGTAATCTTCGTCCTCGCTTGTGACAGTTAAACGCCTTAATTTTAAGCATATTGTTACACTCTAAAACTCTAGCTTTTGGTAGATTGATCTAGAGAACTTTGGATGTCGGATGAAAACTGCGGATCGTTTATTAAACCATCTAAGAAGCGTTTAAATGAATTTAGTAGTACAAAGAAGATGCCAAATGAAACAACAAATTAACATCTAAAGATAATAAGACAGAGTTAACCCGTTTAATTATTATGTATAAATAAAAATACATATCACGTAAAGTGTAATGACGAAACTGTAGATTAGGAATTATCACCTTTATAAAAAGTTTGATAAGTGTTGGCTTCGCTTAGAGCAAAATTGTCGCCAGGTGCTGAATTTGCTAGCGCAGTGTGACATCCATAGGTTATAGGTCAATAAACGGAACGGACGCCTGGCAAGAGTGCTAATATCATACCCGCAAAGAATTCGACTCTAAACCACAAAACAGGTAGAAACAGTAATCCCACTCGACCTTAACTGAACGCAATTTCGTTAATATTTTCTACATTAAACCTACTACATTTTATGTAATCAGCGCCTACTGTGTCGCGGTAATATGAAATACACGGGTAAGATAATATCATAAACTTAAATGCGCATTTTTGCAGCTTTGAACGCAGTCGGATTACTGTGTATTACCTGCCATTACAGTGACTGCGTAGGTAATGTAATAAGTCGACATGAACTATATTAAAATGTTTTTCTTAACCGTGATCAGTAGCAATACAAAGTTTAATGTTTTCAAATAATATTTATTTATTTAGCGTATACTACTGACAAATTTAGTTTAGGTAGAAAGTTCAATTTTCTTATTCCATATCAAAGTATTATTTATTGGTTTGTAATAACTGTTTGTTGTTTGTTACAATTAATTTTAAATTATCATTCCTGCAATAAATTATTTGGAAGTATAAATGTTCTTTATAATATTGATAAAGATAAAGACCATTCCTAACTTGCTATGTTATCTACTACTCGAATGCAATTATTAGTTTAGGTTTAAATTAATTCAGTACGTGATGTACTTACATTATGTAGAAATGCCATTGCTAGTGTCATAATGGAATTATGGAATAATCCAACGGCTATTTAAACCTATTTTATTTATTTATCACTTAATGTGCGTTAAAGTGAATTGTGATATATGCACGAGTAATGATTGTCTACTGTGTGTAGATAGGAAATGTTACAATTGTAATGTTCATTGTTGTTTAAAAACATACATATCTGCCTACACCATAAAGACGTGTAGTAAATATTCCTTTGTACTTACTCATATGAGATAGAGAGAGATCCTTGTTAATTAGTGTTAGACGGTTGTACTGATATTAGGCTGCAAATTTAGGCTAATATAGCTTTTCTCGAGTCCATTCCTAAAATGTAAACCTCGATTCGAGCATTCGCGAGGAACGTCAAACGTCATTCCCGAGGTGTCTTTCACATTAAAAATACAAATATACAAAAGTTATGAAAGTTTGTTTGATTTCAGTCCCATAGTGTTTTTAGTTCGCGTTAGGTCGCAAGGTGCCCGCCCCGCCTCGCGGAGCCCGCTTCGGTGACGTCGTTCACAGGTGAACCCTCCACCCCTCGCGCCGCGCCCGCGCTACCGGTAGAGTACACCGTGGTTTGTTTCAGACGAGGGCGGCTCGCTGCAGCTGCAGCTACCGCTGCCGCTGCCGCCGGCGCTGGCCCCCGCTCGGGGCCCGGCGCGCCGCCGCCGCGACCCGCCGGCCGTCACCTTCAGCGTCGAGAACGAGGACGACGACGACGACGGACACATCACCTTCAGCGCGCGCCCGCGGCCCTCCTCGCTGGTGGTCGCGCAGGACGCCGCCGAGCCGCCTCGCGACCTCAAGCTCAGGAACCTCATGAAGACCGCCGACATACTCAAGAGAGTGAGCTCCGCGGAGAAGCTCGCGTTCGCGCTCAAGGACAAGATAATGGCGCTCGGCAGCGGCGGGTCGCGCGAGCGCAGCCCCGTGCGCTCCGCGCCGCCGAGCGACGACGAGTCGGCGCCGCTCGTGGCCTCCGCGGCCGGCAGCGCGGCGGCCTCGCCCGGGCGCGGGGAGCGGCCGCCGGACGCCGAGCCCGCCGCGGACCTGTCGCCGCGCTCCGACGTCACGGACCTGGAGTCCCCGCGCCAGGGCGCCACGCCCTTCGACCTGCTGCCCGAGGGCAAGGGCGAGGGCGAGCGCGCGAGCGCGGCGCGCCTGGCCCGCGCCGACAGCGTGGGCTCGGCGTGCGACCAGGCGGAGCCCTACAACCTGCGGCTGCTGGCGCGCGGCGCGCTATGGCGCCAGGACGCGCTGGACGCGGGCCCGCCCTGGCCCTGGGACGAGCCCGACTCCGCCGTGTGAGCCGCGCGCGCCGAGCCGCTGACTCGCCTCGCCCGCCTCCACGCGGCCGCTGACTCGTTCGCATCGATGGTGAAACGCCAGATTCTTTTATCTACGCGATGCGACTCACTGTATTAAACGGTGTTAAACACGCACGCACATAGAAGAATATCGATTCCCACGGTCGGATTTAATTTAGTAAATGACGACCCGATCCGGTTGAATAGGTACTTAATAATTTGTCACAAATAGAAACGACACGAATTATAACGCATTTAAACTTAATGACAACCCAGAATTGTGATATTATATCCATAAGAATATTGAAAATATATTTGGTTGGTGTCAATCGAACTGTTGTTTTCTTTCTTATAAAACTTACGCTGTGCCTTGACAGAAAGCGAAAAAAAAAGGTTTTTTATCTGCACTGCGCGTTTGAGAATATCCGTATCTCAGTGCGAATACAAAGAAGCATGCACATGCATTTCTTTGCTTACATTCGTAGTATGCTACATCCCAGAGCCACTATACCCCTAGGGGTAAGGTGTGACTGAACCATACCACCGCATTGCTGCAAAATAGTGCATTCAGGTTTTGTTTTTCCAAATATTACGTACATGGTGTTGATAGCTATTTTTCCACTCCGACCAACTAAACGAATCGACTGACCAAAATTTATACGTATTTTTAAAATGAAATTGAACACGGTCGACGGACAGCTACTTCCAGGTACGACTGTACCGTACCTACGCAATTCAATGCCTTGATTACTCGTATAAAGGTGTAATTAAAGTGCGATGGCCCTTAGTCTCTTTTGCTGGTCCGTACATACGAGGCGAATATGTTGTGTGTGTACCCAATTTTAACTTCGTATATTACTTACTCAGCTGTGAAAATCTACGTCCTAAGAGTGTACAATTTATTACAAATTTAATACGACAATTTAGTCCAAGAAAATTAATAACATGATGGGAAATACAAAACTAAAATGTATGAATTTGTAGGAAATTTGTACAATTTTTTGTCAGTCGTTATAATAATGCTACTCGTATTCGATATATAAGCATAAACGTGAAAAAGGGACCCTATAACCCTCAGTACAGATATTTACTGTATCTTTTGTTTTTACTAATAAATAAATACCAGGGGACAATGTCACACCAATTGACCTAGTGCCAAACTATGCTCTAGTCTTGTACTAAGGGCAAAACTTCCATGACTCAAGAATAAAATTCGCGCACATCACACAAATATCGGTCCTTACCGGGATTTGAACCCAGGACCGCTAGCTTCGTAGGCAGGGTCACTACAAACTAGGCCAGCGCGTCGCCGTCTCGTGAGACTACATGGAACTACACGAATATTTCCCTTGATTGCCCATATTCGGCTTAATTTGATCGGGCTATATTAAATAATTCGAAAAAGTCCGTACGCAATTTACCACACTAATACTTTTCCACCGCAGACGAGCCGAGACGACCATTTCTATCGAAGATGCGCGAGGAGGGAATTTAAATTGTTCAATACATACTTTAATTATAGTCTCGCTTCGGGTCGCCTCGCCTCGGCTGAAAAGAACCTATATATAGGACTAGAAAAGTGGGATGACCTCATCATTGACAAATGTTAATATTTTAAGATTTTTTTCCAACAAGAATAAATTAAACAACTGTAAAATATTTTAAATAATTTAATTTTTATATCAGTTTCAAAATTAAACAATAATATTGTGTATACATATTTAAGTACACACGACAAAGATTTAAATAATTGTAAGTGGCCGAAAAGAAATACAAGCTAAAATTGAAATAGCTCTCAGCTACCAACACAAATTTTACTTTTATAAAGTTACTTAAAGTAGAGAGCCTCCTCGTTGATTTCATTATTCTACAGGTAGTAAACATAAGCAAAATAAAATAAAACGAATAACTAAAAATGAACGTAATCTTAATATTATTTATTTCGATTTCATTGTAACATTATTATTACCCACCGACGTCTAAAACAATAATCTATTACAATATCAACAACATACTTACTAAAACTATCAGTGTTTTCAGAGATCACAAGTCGTATCAAAGTTTGAAGTACCAGTAATTATTATCAACATTTTTACAATAAGATTACCATACCATAAATAGGGTAAAAAACGAACACCCAACTGTCGACTAGTATTAGGCACCCTTGTAATTTTTATACAGCCTATAAAACTCGTACTTTCTCCGAGAATAATTATGACAACACTATAGGCTAAAGTAAAGACTGCATTCGTGCGTGTGCCATTTTTATAGAAATCTGTTAAGCGGTTATTCGTGGAAACGAATGCATTTATAATATTATTATGAGATTTGTAGATATACCCAGTCTTAACACGTTCTGTCCGGGTGCCCCCAATGTGGGGTCATGAACCTTTTTTCAGGAGTCCGTGCTTCCACTATGGGGTCACATCCCCATACTGAATGCACAGTTGGACTTGTGACATTGGCCGATTGTTTTGTACGGGGAAAGTAAAAGTGTTAATTCGATTTTTAGAATATCTCTGGTCTTAAGTTGCAAAATATAACGGAGAAATCGTGAACTAATGCAAAGAGTTCTAATTTGTTTAACTTACATACATACATACATAAACTCACGCCTTCATTCCCAGAGTGGGGTAGGCAGAGCTACAGAATTTCCAACAACCCTAAAAACTTGTTGATAATTCTGTAATCAGGCTAAGATGTTTACCAGTGTATTAGTGACATTATTGTTTAACTTAAACCTGTTAAACTTGTCCATAATGGTGCTGACAGACTTGAGCACGTTGCGTTCGCTAGAACGCTCGTCGAAATGAGCGTTCAGATTGGTTGGTTGTTAATAATGCCCATCAGAACGCTCGAGTAAATGCTCAAGTATGCCAGCACCTTAGGATCGATTTTAAAAATCAATCGAACATTTTTACTACAACAACAGTATTAATTTCAAGTACACGTTTACTTTATAAATTAGGCACCCTTCTTTTGGCTTTGCGCAGTCGGGTAAAAAATGTATTATGTACAATACTAATAGTTGCCAATAGATTGGCTAAGAATTATTATTTTAGTTGAAGTATAGGCAAAGTGGCGTGAAATTAAGAGGCCTTTACCCTGCAGTGGGTGAATGCGGGCGGAAATGTTGATGGTTATCATTCTAGTTCGTCATTTTCTTAATCAGAAAGCGCACGTTAACGCATTTACTGCCAGCAATGCAAATAAGCGTTTCCATAGCTTTCACCCAGCGCCTTTTACGCGCATGTGCGCTTTTACACTGCGAGCTTCGTATATAACTAAAGAGTCGAGGAAACGCACAGGCAAAGGGATGGCAGCGAATACGATAACTTACATTTGCTAGGCAGGCGCTACCACGTATGGATCGCGTCCACGTAAGACATGGAAAAAATCAGCAAATGAATTAATCACAATAGGGAATATTCATGACTTTTTTTCATATCTTCAACAAAAGCTGATTCATGTAACAAACAGCTGTCGAGCTTAAACATTTCATAAACATAAGCAAGATTTGTTCCTATCTCTTTCTAGCATAACATAATTTAACAGTTTGGAGTTTATATGGCCGACTTGACATTGATTTACTGACTTACATGACTTCACAGTGCATATCGCATCTCTATGTCTAATCGCCGTCCAATCAGCAGTTTAAATTGCTTGTATCATCCGTATTTCTTACTCGATTTTTTTTTTCACTTTTGGTGATCTCTTGCGGCATCTTCATATTTTGTTTTGATATGTGATTTAAAAAGTCCATGCACATTCCCTATTGATTAATCCCATCGTATAACAAACATACCAACTAGGGCAACTCTGTTAAATCCCTCCCCGGAGAAAAGGTATAAGTTGAGTTATTCCGGGCGCATTTGATAACAAGAATCAGTTATACAGAGAACATTAAAAAAAATGCCATACCGCAAAACTTCTTTTTTCTGTCATGTTTTTAGTGATACATTACTAAGAACTGTACTGAACGCGGTCAAAAAGACGAGTACTGAGTTCTGGTTTAAGCCGAACAAATTCAAAGCAAACTGCTCTCCAGACAAAAGTGCAAATATAATTTGAAATAAAAGCAACACAAATCACATCAATCATCTTGTTCATCATCTTGTTTTGTACACTTTTATGATTCGTTTAAGTAACCATAATCTATAAGTATATTATTTTATACGCCATGTTTTTTTTTATTTACTTTAACTTTAAGGGAACGTCCTTTAGGTCATATAAAGTTAATTTCTTGAAGACATAATCATGATAACTCGTACTAATCATAATAATAATAATTACTGATCGCATTCGCATTGCGTCGACTTTTTTTTAAACATACATCTCCAAGTTGTGCTGGAATTTTCGTGCATATTCGAAAATCACATTGCGCTTACATAAAAAACAGTTATTCGAGCGAAAAAAATCCATAGCAAAAACATAATTTATTGCCGCCGCCGTCCAAAACAACAAGACAGTGTATGAGTGTATGGAAGTCGTAAACATAAACTGCACCTTTCTTTGTGTTGTTGTGTTGCGGCAGCCGGGCGTTTATTTGTATAGATCTTAACCAGAGAGGAATTTGTATTAAACGAGACGCGTGGTTATAAATCAACCACTAGTCTTCAAAAATAACAAATGTCAAAAATTCACTTTACCTTCAGAAATATTTTATTTTATTAATAATACAGTTTTACTAACAAAAAACCTGTCGGAATAAGGTCGTGAGGTGATTCTGAAGATATTGTAATTAGTATTTTCTCTTTAGGTCAAGTATGTAGGATAAAGTGGAAGAACACCTTCTAGGTGCTGTAGTCGTAAAAAGTTAAGCAAAATAAGCTATTAGCTCTCAAACTTCCGATTCTTTTTTCGGTCAAATAGTCTGCTTACAGGTCTCACTATTAGCGTAATATCGTTAAATATAAATAATTAAATAATCACGGTAAAAACTCTACGGCCATCTGGCGCCTCGCTACTGATCGACGACCAGATACACGTTCCCGCTACACGGAATATATTTACAAGATCTAATTTAGTTATCTAAAATACTACCATCGAAGCGGTAAAATCACAATGTTCCCGAACGCGTCGAGCGCGGCGTTACGAATGATATAATCATATGACTTGTATTTTGTTGAGAGTGCCGGCGGTATCGTCTATGAGTTTGTCGGGCGGGTCGGTGCGGCTGTCCGCGGCCAGGTCTCCGGGCGCGGGCGCGGGCGCCGTGAGCGCGCTCCACCAGCCCGTGAGCGCGCCGCGCGCCTGCGACAGCGCGCCGCCCACCGCGCGCGACGTGGTGGCCACGGCGCGGCCCGTGCTGGCCACCGCCGCGGTCACCTTCCTGCCGCCCTCGCTCGTCGACATCGTGCTGCCACAACACAATACACGATACACGCAACGCTCTCACACATCATCCCTACTGACCGGTTCGGCCCAGACCCGATCGCTTCCTAGAAGGGCCCGTGTAGGAAGATCCCTGTGACGATGACAATACGATAACATGCTAAAGGCGATACATAGGTTTAACCTGTTGAATAGAGGCCCAATAATTGAAATATATCTTGCGTGTGACATAGACAGAGTGTTTGAAATGATGAAATACTGCTGTCACTGGGATAATTTGATGTTTTAATGACAATTTTATTCTAGATTGACACAACTATAAGCATAACAACTGACAGGCAATATCTTAACGACCGTTAAATACTACTAAGTTACTATTTTCACTTTCATAGCTGTTTTCGGTAAAACTCCGCTTTGTATATGTATGTATGTATTTATATGTATGCTCATGTCACGTTTTATTTGGGTGTGTAATGATTGTATCAAAATATATTATCTATATATCATAAGCCCTCTATTATGGGTTCAGAAACCGTAGGAAATGACCAGCATTATGACAACCTATTTTACTATGAGAACTTGCTTGTCTGCGGTAGTAGGTAAAATCTGTACTGTAATGATATGACAGTATCAATTTTTGTATACGTTATGAGTTTAAATTTGGAACAGCTTTCAAAACTCAAGAGAGTCTCTATTCTAGTAGTCATAAATATTAAAACAGTTATCGATACGAAACGTCAATTCAGTATGTTTTTTTAAATATAAACCGCATGACATTTGATCTCGAGTGACATGAGTATAGGGACTTCATTCGTTTGTCTATGATTTAAAAAAAAAACCATACATATTTAGGCCTTAAAAAAAGCGTGTGATCCTATTATGAAACTCGCTAACGCTCGTTTCTTAAAACCATACTCGTGTTTTAAGGCCTGCATCAATTGCATAATCTACTATAATATTTTTTTTTTCATATCACTCATTGTACATAATAAACGATTGGTATAATGTCAAAATATCTATTTTTATTTCATATAACTATCATTTGGCATATAATTTAAGTGCAGGGGTCGCAGTTCTAACCTAACCTACATTTCTGGCAGCACTTAATTTTGTGCACGGGAAAGGGGTTCAAGGGCGAGTGGACGAAGCCCGGCTATTGCGGGGCTTCTGTTTCCGCTCTCTGGGTAACTAACGATCCTACCCAAGTGGTTGAACGAGTCAGTATAAACCGTTTTTGTTAATGCGGGGGCAAGTCTCCCGATCCCCATGGCGGGCGGCTTTGCCCGCCCCCGTCCCTTTGCCCTTCTGTCTGAGTAAATTTTGTGGGGTAGTAAATTTAGGATTAAATCTCATATATTTTATCAAAAATGGACATGCCAACTATATATCATATGTTAATTATATGAAATATACATTATACTTAAAATATGTTCTATGAAATGTTATTAGATCAAATGACCATTATATAACATGACAATTATATCATACTAGCTACTGCCCGCGACTTCGTCCACGTAGAATTAGTAATTTTGCCATCCCACGAGAACTGTGATATATTTCGGGATTCAAGGTAGCCCTAATTGTATCAACCAAATTCTTCCATCCGTTTTAGCGAAGAAGTAACATACTTACGCACGCATCGCATTAGGATCGCATTGATGTACCTATAATCATACCAAACATGACGCTACCAACTAACCTAACCTAACCTAACCTAACCAGCCGTATTCGGAGTGCCCCGAGTCATATTAGGGCGGTCAAATAAAAAACTTAACCTAACCAACCGTACTTACTCGCAGTACATTATAGTTATTGTCATAGCTCATAGCTTTGGGTTTATTTAACTTCGATACACTACTTCTACGCCCCATTTCACCTCCTTAGGGGTATTTTTTCAATATTTTTTATTTATGAGTAGTAGGCAAGTGTAAATACCAATTATCACGTTTCTAACTTCAATAATGTCGAAACTCTAATACAAAATTCTAGAACCTCCTTTTTTACCCCTGAGTTTTTACAAAATCGCTGAATTTTGTTTTATTTATGTATTGGAAAACAAACACCTCAAATTTAAAAAAAAAATATAAAATAATGTATAATGTGTTCAAGTAAATAATGTGTGTGAGTGTGTGTGTGTGTAATGTGTGTGTGTTATATTGTTTATTTGTTAATAGCTTCTGCCGGCGACTTCTTCTGCGTAGATTGTGATTATGTGTTTATCCGGGGTATACCTAAGTTATCTCCATTTCAAACTTCATCCAAATCCGTCCATTCGTTGCAGCATGAAGAAGTAACAAACGAACACACACTTTCGCATTTATAATATTAGTAGGATTAGTAGGATACTCGTATTAATATCTTTAGTGGATAATAGCTCCTAAACGCGTCTTCGTCCGCTTAGATTTAGATTATAGTTCGGGACCTTTTAAATTTTCTGGGACGAAAAGTATTCTATCTGTTAATCCAGGGTATAGGCTATCTCCATTCCAAATTTTATCCAATTCCCTCCAGCCGTTACAGCGTGAAGAAGTAACAAATACACACACACAAACTTTCGCAATTATAATATTAGTAGGATTTAATATGTTGTTATATCATTCAATAATTATATCAAATGATCGTTATAGCGACTAATATTATAGGAAATATATTTATATCGATCCTTACGCACCCGTTTTATAAAATAGAATTTATACTTACTGAGCAAATTTCAATTTCATGTCAGCTACTGACAATTGTCCAGCGAATGGGTGAACCGGAGCGAGGTTGGCGAACGCCTCGATGTCGCCGTTGTTGGTCGTCGTTAGCCACTGTTTGTACGCAGGCGTCGCCTTAAACGCCGACATGAACTGCGCATTGAACGGCTCGATTTCTCGACTTCCCTCTGCAATACGAAGATAAAAGGGTCTATGTCAAGTAACATAATCATTGTTTGTCCTAATGTATTATTTAGACGCAAATCGTTTTTAAAATTAGACGGCTTTTTATTATTATCAAGAAAAAACCTAACTTAACTCAAATAATATACACAATAGATGTTTATTAAATTCTCAGGCTAAACGGATATTAGACGAAAAAGATTTTAGACCAAACTAGTAAAAATACATTTTATCTGTTTCAATAGGTTGACATAATGGAAAACTTGTCCTTAGGAATCATGCTGTTATTTTAGAATGAAGTAAAACCAGGTTTTAAACGCAGAAATTCAAAAAATTGTTTTATTTTGAATAAGAGCTTCTTAATCCTAAATTCTATCCTAGGTTTCGAAAAACATTTTTTTTAATATCTTCTTAGTTGACTCATTTTGATTGCCCAGTGAAAATATTGAAGATTGTATAAATTATTCCCGTTTTAAATTGAACAAAGACATACCTGGCAGTAAGGATGTCCTCAAAAGGTAAATTAGATAGCTAGCGAATTGGTCTCTGATCCAGGCGTCGCCCTGCGCGGCGCCGTGGCGCACCACGTGGTCGGCGAAGCGCAGGTCCTCCGTGCCCAGCGCCAGCTGCCGCCGCAGCGCCAGGTCGCCCGTCTCTATCCGCATCTCGTTCAGCTCCACCAACACATCGAACAGCTGCCGTTTCTGCTTGAACAACACGTTCGACGCGCCCACCACGAAACCCTCGACGGCCGCGTCCGACAGGAGGTCCAAGTACTGCAAAGACAAATACGGGAGACAGAGATACCCGTCTTCGAATAGAGGCAGCGGAAAACCGCATTCGGCCAGGTCTATCTGCCCCGTCAGGTTGTACAGGCCGTCGACGCTCATGTCTCTGGCCATGGTTGGACTTTGCTGAGCTTCCACCAAGTTTTTCTGTGTCTTGTATTTCTCGCCGATGCTGTGGCATTTCTCCCTGCCGGCTGATAGATCAGGTCGGTCGACGTCCGCCAGCAGCGTCTCGTCAAAGCTCTGCCGGCTCACTCTGTCTTTCTCCTCCAACAAGTTTCCTGACTCTTTAGGGGTAAGTTCGTCGTCGACCGGACTAGACCCGTTGACGTAACATTTCATGTCGGGCTCGTTGACAATATCGGTCGCCGGGTCAACGGCATCTTCACTCTTGTTATCGAGTACCGCGGGAAAAGGAGACAATGGCCTGGATAATCTGCAAGAACAACATACTTAATTACCATATTGCACAATAAGGAGATTATACTACGGGTGTATATGAATATAAAATGAAGGTATCTTTGTGACTGTTTCTTTATTGTGACCTCCTGTAAGCCAAACGGCTTAGTTTGCTTAATAGTACTTTCATTTTATGTCAGAGCTATTAAATGTCAATTCAGTGAAGTTGGGTTGAGAAATTCTAAAACCCTAAGATGACTCATAATTCTCATAAAGCATAACTAAATAATTTAGCATCACCAATGTATAGTTCGTCGATATTAGCATATAGATTACAGAGGTGGGAACTCGACTCTTATCGAGCCAGAATAGTTTCATGCCATAAATAATTAAGTTTTATGTAACAAATAATGAAGATCATTATAAAATAATAAAACTGATTGAAACACTATAGCTTCCCTCAAATAGAATTACCCTCTATATTTATGCATACAAGGGATTAGCGCAACACACTTTCTTTCGAGATTACATAGCTAACAAATATATTGTTTTAACTCCCGTCACTGAGATTGGTAATTGTTCAGCAGACTAAAACAAATAAAATCTCAAGCCGAGGCAATCTTTCCACAAACCACCATACCTTTCAATCTTATCAAAATAATTACAAGAGACTGATAAGGTTATGGTTCGCAAATAAGTTTTTGATACAGTTGCTCAAAAAGTGGTACCTTTTGTAGTTGTATATCGTGCGAAAAGTTGGAATTTTTCGAAGTAATGCTTTTTACTTTTTGCAGCTGCATATTCGTGGGAAAAGTTGGATTTATCGCTCTAGTGTTTCTTACTTTTCCATTTCATTACCATTGTTCAAACTACACTGTTTTTACCAGACAATGGATTTAGTATAGTATCTTTCAATTACTTTTTTTTTTGTTTCAGTTTGTTTTGTATGAAAAAACAGATAAAAGATGTTAACCAGTGCTTCGCAAGAGACCACTGCTGAGAAGAAACGTCGCAAGAAACTCAACAGTCAGTCGTTGGCGTACGTGCGGGACTATAATTTTCACTTGTCCTGATTGTATTGTCCCGCGTAATATGAGATAATTTCGGCACTTGCATCATAATGTACTATTCCTTGCAACTCACACGACATTAGCAGCCTGGCCGAGCCCGTGGTCGAGGCAGCGCGGCAGCAGCGACACGAGCGTCAGCAGCGCCGCCGAGAGCGGGCCGGCGGGCGCACCGTACAGCAGCACGCGCCGCCGGACCAGCAGCAGCTTGAACAGCAGCAGCGCCTTGTGCCGCCAGCACTCCACCAGCTTGCCGACCGACAAACCTACCAATCAGACAGGCCTTAGTACATCGCTATACACAGACACCCAACGTCTTCAGACATACAACGATATGTCCCATGAGCGTAGCTGGCCTAAATTTCTTATTCTAATTTTTAACGGCTTCACTCATGTTAAGGTGTGTTTCGCCCATTTATACTCGTAGACACTCCCTTGGACGTATTACAGAAATAAGTCAATTTTTTTTATCAACTATCAATTTTGTACAAAACTTTCTTTAATTTTTTGTCAATTGTTTTATTTTTACCATGCCTGTGGACTTTAAAACAAGTTGCATTTTTTTGATCATTTTGTATGAATGTATGTATGAAATTTGAAAATTGTTTTAAAAACCACACTCACTGTAAAAAGGAGACAATTGACAAAAAATAAAAGAACACGGCTTGTAAGTTAAACTAAACATTGCTTCTTGCAAATGGTACTAAATTCGAAAATTACGGGTTAAGAATTTTTATAATAATCCTTCTACAAAAACAGTTTGTTTGTATGCAGAACATAGCGTAGCCCCTATTTTGTTTTGAGTAGTATATATCTAACTTAAAACTCTCTGTGGCATTGCTATCACAATTCTTTTTCAAATCATTCTAAATTGACAAATATAACGCGTATCAAAGTTCGGGAGTGGGGGCTCGTGATGTCACAACGTGGTATAAAGTGTGCCACGGCGCGACGTCACGCGAAACCTCAACGCACTTTATCTTCGTCATTATGTCTAATTGACAAAAGAAAAAATATGTGTTCAATATTTTTTGATAATCTTGTTGACGGACTAATTAGAATATTTTAGGATACTAGGCTATTTTTGGTAAAAGATTATATTCTCTAGTATCTAGAGTCTAGTAGTCTAAACAGATGAACATGAGGTTAGCTTCACGCGCTTTTGTCAAGGCCTAGACTTAGAATGTCGACTCGTGATCGTAGTCAAGTCCTCTTACTGTGAACGAAAATCTTGCTAGGAAAGCTGCACATTCTAGCAGCTAAGTATTTAAGCAAGGTAATTGCACAAACAATTATTTAGGCTCGAAATGCCTCCTAAAGGGCACATTAGTAGAAGATGATGCAAAAAGTCTCATACAATTAAAACTGGCTTGAATGGACCATTTTGCCACAAAAAGAATATCATTTCCTTAGTGCAAATACAGAAATAATACAAATTCTCTTTTAGATTAGGGTAAAGGCTACATTAAATTAAATAGTCATTGGCGTAAATAATAGGATAAGATACTGAATAAAATTATAAAAACACAAGGCACTATTAAACGGATAAGAATAATTTGTCACTACTTCCTTGATGATACAGTTTTTCATTTGTCATTATTGTTGCTGTTCTGTGTGATAGAGACAGACTTTGTATTTCATTTACTAAATCCATACTAGTCTAGTCCAACCCAGGTTATCTAACACATATTTATTTTGATTAATATCATTACAAACTCAATTTACAACCAATGTTTATAGGATTGTAGGTATAATTTTATTATTAACTACAGTAAAAATTGAGAAAGCATTACCTTCAAGTGTCTGATCTATTTGCACAGGGCAACTGTTGAGGTGGTGGAAGGCTTCTTCCAGCAGCTTGGTCTGCGAGAAGTCTCCCTGCAGGAACCATGCCCGCACAACCAGCTCCATCTTCACTGCTAGTCTACCAAACAATGGGGACCGACACACAACACAGACACTCTTCTGGACTGAACTCCTAGTCATGTCTTCAGTTTTTTGAACCACTTGCTGAAATAAACATGAAAGTTAATTAAGTTGCTATAAAAAATAATAAACTATAATGCTCTATACTCTTATTGTAATTAGTTAAAAGACTGAAGGCTAAACAATATTTTTACTTACTTCAATTGGAATTTGTCGAAAACATGATATTCCATAAACAGTGTGAGCGGGCTCTGTCAGCCCTGGCAGGTGAAAGAAAATAGTGTCAGAAAGATAATTGTGGGACCCATCAGGCAGGGCCAGAGCCGGTAAGTGCCGCCACGCGGGAGGCAGCTCTGCCGGCCGCCCAGGGACCAGCTCTGGGTAACAATGCTCCACCTTAACCAGAGATAACCACTTTTAGCATAGTGAGAATGACCAACACAAAAAGTACTGATAAAATTAAGATTTGCTGCATATGACCGTATTTGACACTGATAAACCAGATTTCGTATTGTTCCTGTTATGATGTATGTGTTATTGTTATGAGTGCCGAGTAATGTATATTAAAAGGATATTGTTGATTTATTTATTTATAATTCACAAGCACCTCAAATCTGATATGTCTATATCATGTAGACTTTTTCATTCGGTTTTAAACTTTTGTCGAGTATATTTTTATATAAGTTCACAGCAGGAGTACTGACTGCTATCTCGGTGACACTGTTCCACACTTTTAAACAGATAGTTTAGTTTAGGATTCAGTCTGAAGTTTTACTTGAAATCATTAAAACTGTTAAACTGATTTTCACCGATATAATTAATTATTCTTTTTCTAGTCGTGCCCTCTTTGGTCGGTAGGCAACAACGTGTAAGCAGGATACGTACGGGCTACAACAGCAAGGGTTGATGCTCATTATAACTTGAAAGCAGAGCTTTGGATTACTCGAATTCTTACACATCATAAAAACATTATTGATTTTATGTACCTACTTGACGCCTACACTCACCTGGCAGCCTTTTTTGTGATGAAAACCAACTACTATTATATTGAGCACCGGCTCATTTATACAAGACATGGTGTTAGTTTTTTAATTTGCAAGCGGATTGAAGGATCAAGACATTTTAATACGTATAATTTTTACAAAAACAATGAGAACACGAACAGTGCTCGACGCAGCGTAATAGTTGACAGATGAGAGCTCAGAGCACAGATTAGATATAAGGAATAGGGATAGTCCTACGAGATAGTATAATGAGAGTTCAATGATTTTATTGCAAATATTGTTCCAACCACAGATTATAAAAATAGAGTCTGGGCAACGAATCCCGCCAGTATTTATTTATTTATATTCTTCATATGGCAACAACCTTACATATCAAACAAGCTGTCACATTATGATTATGTTAGGTACCTTTAATTATTACAAGGTATGGTATGTATACCAAATCGCTATGTATTTTATATTGAAACCTAGATGGAATAATATTTTTTAGTTCTGCGCAAAAACTGCTACTTGACCTGGTATCATTTTCAACTTTATTTTGACCGTTGTAAGGGTTGCGTAAATATATGGATTGCGGCAGACTATTTTTCAATTTAAGGGCTCGATTGTCGTCCAGAGAAAGCCTAATAATAATAATGTATAAACAAAACAATAGATGGCAGCACTATTTTAGTTTTATAGGTCTAGGTATATAAGAATAATTCACTGGAAAAATGTAAAATAAGCCAAGTAATTAAACCGATAATTAAGATTAAGATAATTAAAAAATGCTTTGTTGCGGTATACATGTATTTTTGCACATGAACTTTGCAATAAATAATTATTAATTCTATTGAATATAAAATGATGGTTTTTTTATTACTTCGAGCAACACTGTAATTTTAGCTCAAAATATAAATATTTTTGTATTACTTGTTAACATTATTTGTAAAAGATTACTTCGGCATTAAAAATATTAATTACTTATTTTGTATTATAGAAAGTTTAAAAATACATTTAATTCTTAAATTGAACTTAGCGTGAATTTAAAAGTATAAATTTGACTCTTAATCTTGATGATTGTTTGTTGTCAAATTCACACAGGACCTGTCAAGAGGTCGCATTAACCTATTATGTTGTCTATTGTGTATTTTCGGTTGTATGTCGAGTACAGTGCGGTACGAGTATAAATCATTAGATACGGATCTGTTATTTTATTTTGAGACTGAACTAAGTGCATAATATATGATTGTTTTATTTTAAACGCGTTATAAATAACTTTAGTTTTGTTATTTGAAGACTAACTTAAGAAGTTGATGTTTATTTGTTATGTACTGAAGTGTCGTATTGTAAGTGTTACCAAGAAAAGTTTCATCAAAGAAAACTGACCATTTCGTCGCCATTTTCGCACGTAATGCGCTAAAAGTTCCTTATTATTGTGATAGATGACGAAAATTGTTGGAGCAACTTGTTGACATTGGATCTTTCTTAAAATAGATTAAAATCTAGATTTTAAGGTGAGTACAAATCAAAAACTCTTTTTGTTGGTTATTGGTTACGGCCTTGTTTGTGTTCTCTTGAACCTGCCTGCCATCATTACGTAGGTACAAATCGATTTTATTTTTCAATCTGTAAAATGGGAGTATGTAAAAACGAAATAGATTTCTATGAAATGAAAAATAGACCTCTACATTTCAAATTTGTATTTACATGTGTGCATTTATTTTAAAAGGAACCTCCACTGAGTCCACTTGTGCTAATATTTAACCAAATGCAATACTAATGAAAACCATGGAGATCCCAGCTAAACACTTGACCTCGGACATGATGAGTCTTGCTAATATACCCACCCCCATTTATTGCATAGACATGGTGAGGTTGAGCTGTTTAATTTTCTAGTAAAATCCTAGTCAACCATACAACTACCGTTGGTTCTACTCTTACTTATTACTGTATTTAGATTATTTTGTGAGGATGAAAATAAATTAACCATATCTGTTAAACAACTACAATATGGCAAAATATTTAATTTTAATGAACCATACTTGCAGTCGGGTTCATAAATATGTATACATTTAGTACCTTGTCACTTTCATATTTGTGACAATTCATATATATGGCAGTTTAAACATGACATTAAATAGACTAGGTACTAAAGTGTATAATATATATATTAATAAACTTTATTGTACTTGGGTCCCATTCAACTTCTAAAACAGTAAACATGTTTATGGACGATATCACCTGCTCATGTTTTGTCCCACATACTGCCTTCTTTATTACCCAAATTTAACAGAATTGTATTGTTGTCATGCTTCAAAACCATTTAACGGGCTTAATTTAAATAAACTGTCAAAACATTTTTTTTGTATACTTTTTTCAATGTAAGTTTAACCCTGTGATAGCCATTTTTAAGAAGTGTTCAAACACTTCTTTACTCACAAGCAAAGCTTAGGTATAATGAAAGGTATTTTATCATACCTATTACTGAATGTTGTCGCAAGGCTTCCACCAATGGAAACAACATGTATTGATGATTCTGCCATGAAGACTCAAAAGAAACAACTCTAAATCAGTTGCCACAGGGATCATTCTAGTTTGACCCAACTGTAACTAACTAGTTTAGCATTTAACTGATGTGGTATACGTCTCACAGACGTCATGACTATTATTCTGAACTTTATTACTATAACATAAGTGTTACTTTGAGAATGCTCTAAATCCACCTTGGCAATTAAAGGTTAATACAGAATTCTTATTTTTCATAATCTTAAATGTAATGCTTTGACAGGGGATTTTTTAACTTTATTTTGCTTTTAAATCAAACCTTACCTATGTATAAAATATGTAAAACTGGCCAAGTGCAAGTTGGACTCGCCCACAAAGGGTTCCGTACCCGTATTTATAAAAAAACATGTTTGTTGTATGGGGGCTGCTGTTATATATTTATTTAATTATAAATTAATTCTTAATTTTTAAAGTGAACATACAATTAAATATTCTGTGAATATCACAGCCTGGTGACAGACAGAATTACGGACAGATGGACAGTGGAGTCTTAGTAATAGGGTCCCGTTTTAACCTAAAAAATCGAATTATGCATTTATCTAAAATAGGTCCAGCATGACCATTGAACTTTTTTCATTATTATTTTCAAGTATATTTTTTTCTAATTGTTTTAAAATTAATACTACTCTTATGACAAAGATTTATAATTTTAAACCTTAGACATTAATTAGGTAGCTATATTATATGTATATTATGGAATTATAAAAGTAGTCGAGATTTTTTTGATGTGTGGTCAATGTTAGAAAGTCATATTATTTGTAGGCAACTGTGTTTAAATAATGCAAGCATTTTTAGTCAATTACCTGTCCAGGAACCACTATATTATTATCTATCATATTATTATTAAATTGTTCTTGGACTTAACTTAATGCTTCTCCATTATTTGTGATTTACACTGGTGTGTTGGCTAATCTGCCATGAACCTGCTCTCTTGCAGTCATGTTATACCTAAATATTACACAAACTCCATAATATTGATACCAATGCAGTCTGTGACTGAGCTAAAGGCTCCTGAATGAAACGATAATGACTGTTGTTTTGACTTATGCTTATGACAGCAATAATAGTGATGACTGGGGCCTCTCTCTACTTTACCTGTATTGGGTATACCCACCTAATAGGATTCTTAAGAAATTTATGTTTAATGTTTATATTTATACATACATTTTGAGACTAGACCTCAGTCTCGAAAGGTTTGCTTTTATTAGGGTTTCAATCTGTCCGGGTTTGCCAGGATTTGTCCTAGTTTATAGGGCGTCCGGGGAGCTTCTGAGGGGGGGGAGCTTATCATTTGTAGTCCGGGTTTAAAAATTTAAAGTCTGGGGCTGTAAAAAAAAAAACTAACCTTTTTTTTCTTTATATGTACTAAGTTTCATAATAACAAGTTGACATGTCCGGGTTCTGGGCTCCAAAATCCGGGGCTTTCACGCGTCTTGTCCGTGTTACCAAATTTTAGAGATGGCAAACCTAGCTTTTATCACACTTGTAGGTATAACTATAGAAAAAAAGGTCAATAATTACTTCTTGTACTGCTCTAAAGCACAGAATAAGTAATAGTACAAGTGCCTACAGGTAGGTAGGTATGTACCTAAGTATATACTGCTCTATGCAATAGTCAAAGATAAGTAAACAGCTTCCCCTGGTTAATTGTATGTTGTAGTATAGGTATATACCTATTAAAGAAAAACGATTCTTTCAAAAGCATGTTATTATTACCTATGTGATACCTACATGTATTCAATAATAAATACCTGAAATACAACATAACTAGTAATAATATCTTTTTTGTGCTAACACAATAAAATCGTATTTATGCCTACTCTATAGAATTTGCTGTATTATTTATTTGGTATTAAGGTATTATAGTGTTCACATAATTGAGTTTACAGACGCGCCACGTAGTTAAAACAACAGTTCGCGTCACAGCCTAGCCACATCGCCTCCGAGATTGACCTTCAAAAACTTAATACGCGACGGCTTATTTGTGCACACGATCGTTTTTATACCTGCGCAGTTCCGTTATTCCGTAGGGGCGGGTAGGTTTGTCCTTTGCTTGCTCCCCCCTACTCATGACTGAGACGTAAATTGCAACCGCAGGTGCACACGGCAACACATTCGTCATTCGCAAACTAAAATTAAATAATAAGTTACGGTCGTCTCTAGAAAAATATCTGCCTTAGTGTACGTATTTTACAATGGATATCTTGTCTGTATAGGTAGGTTGGAGCTAAAACATTGTTCTCAACAAAAACTTGTTTCTTGTTCACAGGATTCAATGGAGAGCTTGTTAGATCCGCAGGCATGACGGAGAAAGTTTTATACCCAGGTAAGTTCTTGCGTTCAGAAATAAGGTCGCTATGTGGCTGCTACTGACGATCAGACTCGTGAACCAACCTAAACTACACCGAGGGAGGAGTAATAACTTCTATTTCATTCCTCCGCTCCGGTGGCCCCTCTTAATCCTTGTGTTGCTAATTTTGAGCCGACATCCTTATTAGTAGGAAGTTAAGGTTAAGAATAGATTGGCAATTGATATTACCATTTAGCCTTTTTGTGGGAGAAACGCTGGGGAATTTGAGACTTCTGTTTGTTATGAATCTGCGACAGTTTCCTTTAGATTTTCAATAGGCTAAGCATGTATTAACTTTCCTTAATCTACCAACTGTACGTTTACAATGCCAATGGTACATACGTCATGCTTTTAGGACATTTTACTCTTAGACCATGCTGATATTAAGACGTCACGCTTCTAGAACGATAATATAACCCACTTTTAAGTCGCTCTACCTCACATTCCTTACTCTTGTAAGTTCAGAGAAGTGAAAATTAGCGGAAAGACACTAACTTATCAATAGAAACTAATTTACTCTTTGGAGGACGGACCGCTTTTTTAGGCGTTGTCCCTGAGTATCAAATAAGTAGGAATGCTTGTCTCTCCCCGTGGATACCTATCTGTTTTGTGACGTTAGTCACTGCGGAGCGGCTCAGCGGGGAAAAGGTAATACCTACCTATAGGTAGTCGGATAGGTTACAAAGAGAATTGGGTCATCTTGTCGTATGGGGTAACTACAGTTGCAGCAATAACTATGTAGGTAGCCATTTTAACAGCTCGGTGTAACCGAGCACGACGGTTTTAGCGTTAGATTTTGTGAAAACATTTTTATCGATTAGACGTGTAAAGTGAGTACAGAGCTTCATGAACTGCGTAGGCGGCGTAGTTTTGTGTTAGTGGCAGCGGCCATGTTAGATCGCGCTCGGTGAGGGTGACGTCACAGACGGGCCGTCACCAGATCAATAGGGATTCGAGGTCAGTCCAACCCGACACGACGAATCTGCCTCGCCTGATGGAGTTTAGGCGCTCCCCCGCGCTTTACCTCTCACCTCCGCCCGCTTTGATTATTATATGCCACGCAAGCCCGGCTATTGCCAAACAAACATGTTTTTCCCCTAACAAAGCTCGGTTACCCTACTATTTAACTCCATACCTTATATTTTTGGCCCTTTGCTTTTATTCACTTGATTTTTCTGTTATTTCTTTGTTCTTGGATAAAAAGGTCTCCACAGCAGAATCGGGCTCTTAAGTTCCAATTACCAATTTATAATGTCCCAAAAATAATACCTAGTTTTTATAGGAATATATTTTGAAATAGGCCTTTTATTTCCTATGTAGCAAAAAACATTTTGTGCCCGTTGATGTCTTTTGGCACAGAAACATAGAGGTCAACGAATATGAATGATCAAAATTTTAACAACTTGTCAAAAAATATGGTTCATTCCAATGTATAGCTCCGTCTGTTATTTTAATGCTTAGAAATTTTTAAAACACTTTTTATTTCAAAGTATTACTGGGCAATCGATCTACCGATGACCGAAGTGCTAACCCATGAACCAAACCTGTTGATAAGCTACTGTAAAAGAGACTACAGCGGTCAAGTCAAGTCTACCAATTCGTACGTATGTAGGTACTTGTTCCTGCAATCTATTCCCCTAGCAGCGCTCTCGAGATAATCTCTCCCCGGGCGGGCCCTACAAGTCCTCTTTCTCACTCGTACTAATACGTCTTGCGGTGTATTGAAGGCGACAAATGGCACAGCGACAGCACAGAAGCGCAAAACAATTACGTAAAAAAACATAATACGTGTGATCTTGTATGCTCCAGCGTTGTATTAAACTATACTAACTAATAATCAGAACGCGGATGGATTTGGCTACTTGGGGTTATTGACACATTTTGTTGTGGCAAATGTCAATATTGAGCTGAATATAAAAACAAACATTAGATGTCTTAGAATAGTACCTCTGACTGAGCTCACTGTCGACATCCCCTTTATGGCGATGCAATGATACGCGTAATAATAAAACTTGTTTTGAAAAGGTCATCGTTTCAAGGTTACGGTAGCGACTTATAAAGAGATCGGCTGAATAGCGTCCCCGAAATGTACGTATATGTCAGTTGCGCGGTGCATGTGCATTGGTTGACGCATCGCGGTTGAATCTCCACATAGCGCGGGCGGCAGTATGTATGTAAAGCGCGTAAGTACATAAGACGCGGATCGATGCCGGAGTCGACACCCGTCCCGTTCCCGTGCCCACCTCTTAGTCTTTTGTTAATCATTCCTATAACGAAAACACGACTCGGTATCCATTTTTTTTGTAACTTTTATTACGTGATGATACTTTTCTATCTATTTAACCTATTTTTACAAAGGACGGTTATGAACTTATGATCTTAGGTTGTAGAGACGTGGGTAGGTAATGGGTATTTATCCATGTATGTTTCTTTGTGAAGACTTAACGCCCCTACGGATCGTAGATTATTATTATCGTTAATATGTTTAAATTAGATGTATCGTTAGGTCGTTTTTCGTCTAATGAGCGCCGTAGGTTATTTAACCTTTATTCCATACATTCTAATGCTGTACGCAGACGCTGCACCCTTATCTAAAACCATATAACGGTTATCAAGCCAAAATGTTCAAGTTCCAACACCACAGTCCTGAAGCTGCAAGGGTCAATATCCGTAGTCTACGGCAGGCAATCGGGTTTTCCACTTGTTATAAAGATAATGTTACCCGTTTGGTTGGGGTGCACCTACTCGTAACTGAATGGTTCATGAACATAATTTTTTTTTAGCTTAAAACATTGTGTATAACAAAAGGTGTTTCAGTTAATGGATAGTTCACATGTTTAACCATAAATATAGGCATGCAAATGTTACCTTATTACACTCCTCCCCATTCCACTTATTACTTGTCATTTTAACAAAGTCTACGCAAAAACTGAAACCGCTGTGCATTAAATTGCAAGCTAGGCGTAAGCCAAACTCTTGCGATTTATGCTGGTGATCATTGCTTTACTGACGATGTAACGCTTTAGCTTAAGTATAGCTTCATGAAGTTGCTGCAGTAAACAGCACTGCGGTGTACTTGTCATCACCGACTTGTAAAGTTCATAATCATTATTTGTATGGTAAGAAGAACATGGTTACGACTACTGTCATGATAAGTCTCATACCAGACATCTTTTTAAATTGTACTATTTCAAATACTTATATTATTGTTATAAGGTCAGTCAGCTGCAAGAGATCATTAAGAGAATTTAATTGATCGTACGTTGTTTTAACACTTGATAAGTTTGGGTACATTTCTTTTGAGTTTTATTGTTGACTTTAGCTTTGCATGCGTGTCAAATAAAGACCTGATTATTACTTTTGTCGGGTCTAACATTTATCATTCGAACAATAACAACAAGACACTGATTCAAATATCAAGTGATTTTATAAAAGTAGAGCTTCAAGTTGTAATATACACAGTAGGAATGTGTATGTATTCAGGTCCAGCGTATTTCCAGTCGATGTCAGTGGCTTACTAAGAATGTGTAGATAGTGTTTATATTGGAACTGGGCGAGCTGTGCGCGAGCCGACCGAAGTGTCCAATAGTGGCGCATAGTCGTGGACGGCGACTGCGTTGTTGCCACGTTTACGTACTAAGTATGTGCGTTCAGGCAATTGATTCGCATTGTGGATTGCGCTGGCGCTATGCAGAACTGGGCGCTGCTCTACGAGTCGAGTGAAACCCGGCCCGCTCGAGGTCAACGAACTGTTCATGTTCATTTCGCTGCATCCGTTGCAAATACGCAGTGCATCGCTGCCACCACCAATTCTAACCACTCAATGCACCACTTTTTTATACAACAAATTGGAAAAGTGGTCCGCACTATAGAGAAACTATACTAGCGAGGTTGACTTGGCAATAGAAAGTCTGCAACGTGCATCATAATGAGTGCGTTCGATGTAATGTTGGTTAATGTCGCATCGCAACCTAACGGAATGAAGGGAAATTATATCCAACTGAGATTTATTTTTTTAAGACCTAATGAAAGTACCGCCGATGCGGTGAGCTCGATACGGGCAAAGGCGTTACACAATCCGGTTTTGTTTGTGGGCAAGTCAGAAGATGTGCGGTGGCTGCGGCATTTTTCGCGGACGCTATCGATCGAACGCGCCGGATCGCAATTCGCAACCCTTTGTGGTGGTAGCCTCACCTCACCCACCCTTGCCTCACTTATTCAAGAGGCACGCTAATGATCCCGATATCTCGACTAAACCACGCCTCTACAATCGACTTTTCTTAAAGTAATCAAGTTTCCTTATTTCGACGAGGTTTCTGTACCCGCAGTGGCTATCCAAGCCGCTAGTAGACTGGATAATATAATATTAGTAGTTTTCATCAGTTCAGTGTAACCTCCTCCTCCATTACTCCTACTCCATAGTTAACTTTCTTAAACCATGGTAAATGCAAAAAAATATAGTTTAAGTCGCAGTAGGTTAGGACTTGTGGTTATCTTGACTGAAAAACTGAAATTTGTTTAATAAATTAACTATTTATTAATAACGTGTTGACATCAAAACACTTAGGTTTAAGTCTTTACCCAATATTGCATCGGCTTTCGCAGAAATGAGACTGCTAAGAGCTGCCCTATTCGCTCGCGAGAACCTGTTTGACGTCGTTTTTTTGCAGTTAACTTGCTACTGCAAAAATGTTAAAGGGCGCACGTAGATCGTTTTGCAAATCCTAGATTATTACTATCGTTAAACAATTTGAACTTTTTGTTACTTTGCAGTCCTTCGGATGGTAAACAAACTCTGATGATAGGGGAAGTTATGTTTCCAACAATCTAGCAAAAGGAGGGGCAGAAAAATCCTTTAGTGTCGACATCGGGTACGGGGAGGACCGAGTGTTTAGGGGTGAGCGGGGAGGTGGGAGGAAGTTATATAGTGACGCGATCACGTGTACATTTTGCAGCCTGTATTGATCGTGTCGTCTTTTTCTTGTTGTTAAATGCGGTAACCCTGCGTGATTTCCGACTACTTATAGACCACTTGGATATTAATCTTATAATATTATCAGAATAATACCTACCTACTATCATATTTATACTGTAATTTTAATTAATCAAATTATAAGCGTTACTAGATACCTACTCCTACGCCGCACTCAATTTGGTTCTTCAATCTGTTAATATAGGTAAGTGTATACTACTTTGTACATTTGGACTCTACTTCAGTCAGAGGCAGATATTTGAAGCACACATTAACTGCCAAGAACCCTACAGGTGAGTCCATTTTGTATGAAAATCAGAGCTCTTGGCAGTGAATGTGTTAAGCTTAAGCTTTGATACTGATACGTATGTTTACGTAGATTTGATATAAATTCTGACACCTACAATTATTTGCAACATTTTGGAAATTTGAAAGCTTAGTATAGTATTTTGCCTTTGGGTTGTGTGCTGTTATGATATCGTTAAGTAAACTATCGCAGTGAATAGCATTACATTAGAATGTAGTCATTGGCAAGGCGTTTGGGAACGGGCCGTAATAAGTGCGGCGGCGCGCTCACACGAGCGGGCCCGACTCGACTGCCAGAAAAAACGGCGGAGAGAGTTTAGTATGGTTTAGTGGAGGTGAACGAGATGTGTGATATAGTATGTGCGCGCTCTATTTCGGTCGCGGTGGCGCACTCGGCGGCTAATCGGCCCGTCACGTGACGAGCTCCGGAAGGACGGGGGGTGAGGGCTCGTGAGCGGGCGGGAGGGGGCGCTGTTGGAATGCAGTCACCACCGCCCGGTGCAGAGCTCTTGCTCGACGATTGATCGCCAACCTGCTCCTACTCCAACCTCTACACTGCATGTAACATTGCTCGCTCCTCATTTTCCTCCCTAAACATATTCGCCGAATTAGTTGTCACTTACGAAATAACTCAGCGGACCTGTTATCTTGGTGTCGACGTTTTGACAGCTCTTATTTACTTAACAGTAATGGCGGCCGAGTTAAAAACAATACCATAACACTTTAAAGACAATATGGTTTGATCGTGTTGAATAGAGGCCCCCGTTTTAATGAAATTATTGAATTGCTAATTGCTCTCATTAACAAAAAAACACGTCTTGATGTAGGTTCTCTACCTCTGTCTGTCTTTATGTTCGCTGTAAAATTATGTTTTGGGTTGAGACCTACTTAAATAACTCCGCTAAACGACCTAAAATAGATTACGATGAGTCGCAAAAAACAGGACGAGTGTTGAAGTTGATAGCACGCAATGTACCTAGCTGTTGTGCATAGGTATTTCATCAGATGTTTTAAATATGAAACTTTCCCAGTTCACGAGAAGCAGTCTAACGTAGTCTCCGGGAGCATGTTTTGCGCCGACTTATTGATATTATTTAATTGTGATCTGAGTTAGGATGTAATCGTCGGAGGCTACAGCTACAGGCAGTAATTGCAGCGCGCGGATTGCAGGCACCCCCCGCGCCCCGCAGCGCCGCGCTCGCCCGCGCGCCGTAAGTAAACAGTCTGGTGTTTATCCGCGTCTCGCTCGCACCGACCGCGTCGCGTCGCGCCTCTGAGCCGCTCTGAGGTGCACTCGCTGTTCCTATTATTTTCGTGACGGGTATTGCGCCGAAGCCGATTCCCGCATCCTCGCCCCGAGACGCGAGGTCCGGTCTCGCGCGGAGGCGGCGACGGCGGCCGTTCGCATCGCGCGCCACTCCGCGCCCGAGGTCGACCGTCGGTTCGCGCCTATCAAACGATTTGTTTGCTCCTCGCCGGTTCGTTGAAAACGAAAATGCGTCTCGTTTCGCGGAATGTAACTAGAGCTGATCGCGGCGGTTGACAGGCGTACCGGGGTACTTATTAGTCGGAACGGTGACGTGTTGGTGACAGTGAGCGGATTGTGTTTTGGCGTGCCGATGCTACATGTGAATGTGGATGCGGTGCGGAGCGGTGTTGGAAGATGCATTTCAAGGAGGCGTTCACGATGAGCGATCGTCCGAGCGAGCGCGGCCGCCGCAACTCCCGCTGCAAGGGTGGGTGTCTGCGGTGACGGCCGCGGCCCGTCTGCCTGCTCGCCTGCACGCGTGCACATACAAACACACCGCGCGGCATACACACGTGCACACCCGGCCGCCTGGCCTCACATAAACACCTTGCGCGCGTTGCTTGTTTTTAACCGTGCTGGTGGTGATCAGCATTCATCCGATTCTCGATGTTAAGTACTGGAAAACCAGAACCATTTATTGATAGTTAGTAGTTATCTTTGCTTTGATAAACGTTTTTGAAAGGCAGGCACAACCACGGTGCCATTTAAATAAACATTGTTTGCGATCAGCTGTTCGGTCTGACGCAGCGTTTATGCCACCGTTTGTTATAGTCACTTAAAGATACTTGTTTTATTTTTTTTAGTTTATCAACAATTACGGATGACCACAAGAAAACAAGATGTACCTAGAACAAGTTACCTAAATGTGAGAACTGACAAATAATCAAAATTTTATTTTGAAATCAGATCAGCCGATGTGATTGTTTTTTTTTGATATAACAGACGCGCACAATGTGAAGTGTCTTGGGGTTTTTCCTGTATACACATGCACACACAATAGGTGTAAAGGAATGAAAAGGTAACTTGAAAAAACGACTGAATGGCGAGCCCGAGTAGAGATGTCTGATTATCAATGCGCTGATAGAGAACGTCGCCGACATCTGTGACTCCTATACTACCCAACTGCTTAATAAAATAACACTGGTGAGCGAGCCCGTGGAAATGCCTCCCAGGTTAATTGGTTATTTATTGCTCAGTTTTCCTTGACTGACTTTACACGACAGTGTATCCACGTTCGTATTGGAAAATAAAATGTCTTGGAAACTTAACAGACTTGACCTACCTAGTCCCAAATTAAATTCCTTTAAAAAGAAAATTTCTAAATCATAAAGGCGGTAAAATATTTTATTGGCTAATAACTTTTTTGGACGGTGTGCTGCTAACAAAGTCACGACAATTTTGCCATCAGTATAGTGGTGCAGCCAAGTTCTGCAGGCGTCTTTAAAACGGAGGTTCTTACATACACCCGTATTAAATTTAATATTCAGTATAGCTATTTAACGTGCAAATACACTCAGGCTTATGTTATGAGGACCATTCCCGGTAGCAGTGATTTGGCGATAAGGACATTAAGGATAATTTAATTAGGTTAAATTAGGCAATTACTACCTACCTGCACTTGCTAAATTAAATAAATGCCTATGCCTTAGCAAGTTGTCTACGTAGTAGGTACCCGGAAGACCGATCGTCGCTCGGGTTGAAAACGAATTTACTCGGAATATGAAACTAGACAGATCGATTTATTTTCCCCGTAAGCCCCTATATTGCAAATTTTTAATTGAAATCTTTAGAGCCGTTTTCGAGAACGCGATTGCAATTATGTACAAGGTATAAGTAAAGAAATATTGCTCATTAATAGCATAGGATAGGATGATATGATAAAGGATGTTATTTATATTTAACACTGCACTTGGCCGGTCACAGAATGGGCCTGCCAAACTAAAAAATTAAGTACTGAATGGATATTTAATGGAAATAAATTCGAGTGCATCCCCTTCGTTGGCATTCCGGGGTTTTCACCTCGTGACCATACCTTCTAAATGTTCCTTGTAATAGTAAATAACCTAAGCAAATTCCGCTTTCTACGCTGCGTAATCTTCAACATTTAATATAGTTAAATTAAAATGGAATGTAATCATATCTTCCGGAGAAATGGTGTTCTTTAGGAGGGCCATTTCATTTTTCAATAGATGACCTCAATATTTTAGAAATGAATGGAATTATTCGACACTATGGTGCGCTGTTTTGTAACAGTTGAATAAGAGGATCTGATTTTAAAATTTAAACCTTTTATAGGTTTCCAAAAAAATATCAAAGGCACTGGTTATGAATGTTCAAATCTTATAATGTTTCACATAGTGTAGAACAAAATAGCTTCCCGCCGTCTATCCCTCTGTATGTTCGCATATTTGTTCAAAATGATCCATTAAAAAAAATGTGTATTTACTGTGTACATCTGTGTTTGGGTGATCAATTTACATAGGTATGTATACCAAATTTCAACTCAATCGGTCCAGTAGTTTCGGAGCAAATTGGCTGTGACAGACAGACGGACAGACAGTTGTACGAGAGATAATATAAGGGTTCAGTTTTTCATTTTTTGTACGGAACCCTAATAATATTAATAAATTCTGGATTATGTACGGGTGTGACAGAAAACTTACATAAACCGAAGCGAAGCGAGGGCGGGTCGCTAGTTACGCATAATAAGTTTATCGTTAACCCATGGTATATAAAGTATGTATGGTAGATTTTTGACGTGTAAAAGTGCCCGTGCGGCCTACTTACTGAATAAACATCTTTTATCTTTTATGTACATATTCTTATTTTTTACATAACTATTGTAAAATTTATGTATATTTGAATGTCTTTCAATGTCATCAGTTCCGTCTCGACGTTGAGCTAACCCATAAAATGTGCGCAATAAAGTAAAGTATTGATTTGTTGTTGGGTTACACAAACGTCTCGTTTAGTACGTTACGTGACGTTTAAGATTCGTTCTCGAACTTTGCTCTTATAGCCTGAAATTGGTTTCCTTATTAAAAACTTGGTATGGTTGTATGTAGTTTTTCCAGAGCGGAAGTAGGTAGAAATGTATTTTTTACTGTGGGTTCGCCTACGATTGTTATTCATAGTTATTTAATAGAAATTAACTATGTTGATTTTAACAAGAGTCATTAAAAGCACAGTGCTACAAGTAGTAGTTTATCCAACTTTTATAACTTTAAATTAAAATTTTAATGCGTGTTTTATACGCGCCCTCGTGTAATGCATGATAAATTCTTATTTATATGCAGATATTCAGTATTAATATTATAATCAATTAAAAACCTGCAATCAGACAAAGTATTCATACAAATCAATTCAATTTTCTTGACTGGGCTCAGCTTCACCTTACTTCGAGGAGGACCCCGCTTCATTCACGAACATTTAGTTGTAAATGAAGAATTATTAATATATTACATTATCGGAAAATATTATTATCACTAGTGCAACAAGCTCAAGTTGCATAAAAAGATAAAGATAAAAGAAATTTATTCAGTAAGTACTCGGGCTCGTAGCTCGGGCACTTTTACACGTCAAGATACTACCAGCGCTTCCCAAAAGGAGACCACTGCTGAGAAGAAACGCCGCAAGAAACTCAGCAGTCAGTCACTTTTTAAACATATTTCATATTTCATATTACAATGGTAAAACTTAGTCTAGCATTATATAAAGCTACAAGTATTCAATTAAATATAATATCAAATAACAGTAGTTCAGCAGGAAAACATGCCAAAAATCTTACGGGAGAGAAAGATGGAAAATAATAAAATAAAATAGAATCAACTACTTATATATGTGTATATGAGATGGTGCAAGATGACCACATAAAAGTTTCGATATGTTTTCCTGCATCAACGGTGTCCCCCAGACAAAAAAAAGCAGGATAAAGCTTTTGCATTTGAACAAATTATTATTGACTAAGTTTCGGGTGTAGGCCATGCATTTTTGTCTGTTAGATAGTCCTCGACCCTATAATACGCTTTAGACATAACGACCTTTTCAAATATTTTTTAAGTGCTAGAAAGGGTAACTTTAAAACTACTTCAGGTAATTTATTATAGAACTGAATGCATTGACCAACAAATGATTTATATACTTTACGGACACGGAATTTTCGAATAGCGATTTTATTTCTATTTCTAGTATTTAAATTATGTATATCTGAGTTTTTGGTGAAAGAATCTAAATTCTTAATAACATAAATAATATTCTCGTAAATAAATTGAGACGCTACAGTTAAGATTTAAAAAGTTCTCTTAAGGAGTCACGGGAATTTAAATTGTAAATAGAACGAATGGCCCTTCTTTGTAACACAAATATAGTTTGTATGTCAGCTGCCTTACCCCAAACCAGAATACCATAAGACATAACACTATGAAAATAACTATAATAAACTGAGCGAGCTGTCTCAACATTAGTTAGTTGTCTAATTTTCCTATCGGCGTAAGCTGCCGAACTTAGTTTACCTGCCAGTGCAGCTATGTGGGGATTCCATTGCAAATGTTTACCTATTGTTATGCCTAGGAAAACCGCCTTATCTACCATTAGCAAACACTCGTCATTTAGAAAAATACTAGAATCTACCGGTGTAACATTAGGCAAAGCGAACCTAACACATTTAGTTTTCTTGGCATTTAGTAGCAAGTTGTTACTAATAAACCAATTATGTACCTTAACTAGAGTGGCGTTTATCCTACTGTAGTCTACGGTTTTTCTATCTACCTTGAAAATTAGTGAAGTATCATCAGCAAAAAGTCATTTATGTAGACCAAAAATAAAAAAGGACCTAAAATAGAGCCTTGAGGCACACCTATTTTCACTGTAGCTCCAACAGATTGCGTTTTGTTTACAACAACTGTTTGAGTTCTATCACTTAGATAAGAAGACATAAAGCTTTATTGGACAATCCATAATGTTCTAATTTTAAAATAAGGGTCATATGTTCCACGCAATCAAGAGCTTTAGAAAGATCACAAAATATTCCTATTGCGTCGCAAGATTTTTCCCAACTGTTATATATATATTTAATGAGTACAGATGCCGCATCAATTGTTGATCGACCTCTTGTAAAGCCAAACTGGTTATTGCTAAGTAGTTTATTTCTGTTAAAGTGCCCTAACATATCCTTCAGCATTAGTTTCTCAAAGACTTTACTTAAAACTGCACTGGTAGTATGGAAATGGGACATTTTCTTGCTGGTCGCTCAGTGTGTCTGTTTCGTTGCAGACTGGAAAGAAAGGACCGACAATCAAGTCGCGGGCAACTTGCGCTGGTTTTGAGCCTAAAAAGGTTCAAATATGGGATAATTTAGTTAAAATAATATACAATAATAAAAATATATTTAATTAAAATACTATATTTAAGTATGTCACTCACGGTCATTTCACAAAATGTACTTTTTTGTAATACTCATAAGATTGTATGTCGCCTAAATAAATTTTAAAGAAAATGCAACCGACAAACGAGTGAATTTATCAACGCTGTAGTGAACGGGTGAATTATTTATATAAATGCTTTTCAGATTACGATACGGGATTTATATTTTATTCATAATGATAAGTGTATGACCATTACACGAGGAAAACATTAATAGTATAATATTATTTGCCCTTTAAGATTTATACTTCTTTTATCCAAAAGACATCAACGCGTCCGAAGTTGCAAAATGTTGTTAATTAAGGTTTTTTTTTAACATTAATAATTGCAAATTTTATAAAATTGGCTGCCTATTTTTATTTCGGACGTATGGTTAATTATAAACTAGTTCCCCTTATTGAGATGATCACAAGTTTGAAAGTCATGCGTAAATCCGATGACAATTCAACAATAGTATGGTGTTTAACAGCTGATCTGATGACGGAGCCAGGAGATGGCAACATGATCTCCTGATTTAGAAGATTGGTTTACTGTATCTTCGTTATTCTTATCGGAGATGTTCCGAGTACGGCCTCCGCGAATAAAAGCTCGTCAGTAAAAAAATCTAGTTTTTGGCTCTCTTTAAACGTGTATCCCAGTTATAGTTAAATTACTTCACGAAATGTACGCACTTGAACGCGTGGCTTCTATTACAAAGTATTAAAGTTGAAATTCAACTGATTAAACCGCACTCGTGAGATGTAAGAACTAAGGAACTCCAACATTTGTACCTTATAATCTTCGACTTATACTAATGTGGATAGCGCAATGAAGTTTAAATATAGTGATATTAACCTGACCTTACTCAATATTGACCTAAATTGTACGCAGAGTGTTCTTCGAAGTCCCGGGCATCGATCCCGAACTCCCGACGCTCACGCTGTAGGAACTCCCTCGAGGATTTAGAAGTGCTCATCGCCTTATCCCGTTACCGTTATCTGACCGCACACTTTTGTAAAGTAACAGAAAAAAAACAGTCCATACTGAAATGTAAAGGATCATACTGACAAAAAATCTTACAGATATTGTGATATACCCCAGGATATAATTTCAGTTATTGTAACAAATACTTTACGTATATTGTTTCTTTGGAGACCTTTAGACATATTTCGGTTCTGAGCTTATTCATTTTTACTTTTGAATAGAGTGCTTTGACAACGACAGTCTTCGCTGTTTGAAACATAGGTTTCTGAGGGATGCGGGGCGCAGCAGGGGCGAGGGGGATGGGGGACGCAGTGGATGGAGGTGAGATCATAGTGGCGAGTGGCCCGGGGAGGCGATCGATATGTACATTGAACATACATACGTATACCTATATAATGATAGGTACCTACCTAACTTCTCTCAACTCGACTGTCTGCTCCAGATACTGCGCCAAAACCCCGCTCCCTTCAACCCGCGACCCGCGCCCGCAATTCTTTCTTTACATTAATTTTGCTTAGAGATCTAAAACCCCTAATACGCACGCTATATGCGCCGTATATTGTCCGATTTTTTGATGTTGCCTCGATTATAAACAAAAAATAACCTCTTCGAAAATAGGTTATCTATGATTGAAGACTATTTTTTCAATAACATTTTTTGTTTTTTGGTTTAGTACGTGGAATTCACTTAACTCAAATACGACTATGTTTAAAATAATTAGAAAGTGGATTTTCACATTTGAATTGAGAAAATACCTACAAGGTAACTTCTGCTTGCTAACCTTAGGGATAGGAACTTTGTGTTTTAAAGGTATTCCTTAGATCGTAGAACACTCTTCCACAGCAAAAAAGCAGTATGGACATATGTACCAACGAAAATGTTAAACATTTGTCATATCATAATCATAAATAAATGATAAACTTGAAACGGAACATCAAATGACAGGGTGTGTCTTTTCTTTAAATAGTATAAAATGAAGTCACTTTCGCTGTCTGTACGCTTAAATCTTTTAAACTACTCAACGGATTTTATTGCAGCTTTGAGCAAGAGATAGAGTGATTCAAGAGGAAGGTTTATGTATGAATAAGTTCTGGGTTTTGTATGGGTGATACAGAACACTCACACTAACCGAAGGGGAGCGGGGGCGGGTCGATAGTGTTTAGTATAAAAACGAGTGGTCTCATTTTAATTTTGCTTAACAAAAATTACATAATTCTGTTTTGTATAATGATCAAAGTATATATGAAACACAACACACGTATTAAAATTCATAAAAACAAAATGAATAATGCCTTGAATCATAATTATGAGTGTGCATAATAAATAAGTGCATAACGCACTAATAGTAAAAGTCATTTTGTCATATTTATATACATAACGTAGGTATTCATAAAATAACATAATAATAACGCAGATGCTCAATAATTATAAAAATAATAGGTAATTAGTCTTTTTAGGGTTCCGTACCTTAAAAGGAAAAAACGGAGCCGTTATAGGATCAGTTTGTTGTCCGTCTGTCTGTCTGCCAAAACCCTTTATTTCGGGGACGCGTGGAGGTATCGAGTTGAAATTATAACCATATACTCATTGAAAAAAAACAACTAGACATCGTCACCAACTCATTTTTTTAAAAATATATATTATATTATGATACATTTTATTAATGTCGTTATACAGTGTATTAATTTCATGACTAAGATGCTGTGGTAACATGTTTACGAAATAAATAATTAAATATATATTATAATTTTGTACACATGCAAACATCGTTCTCTTACGTTCCTGAAACCTTACAATTAAAATATCCTTTATTTTTATATTATAGCAACCCGTTAAGCGAACTTTACAAAGAACATAACAGTTTAATGAGATATTTTTTATTTCATTCAAAAGTATAGAAACATTCCTGTCTAAAAGTCTTTAGAAAAAAATCTAGATAATAGACAAAAATACCATTACTAATAATTAATATTTTGTTTACTAAAATGTTTAAAAATAATAAATATTAGGGGACATTCTCGCACCAATTGACCTATCCCCAAACTAAGCTCAAGACTAGAAACATACTCTACTTCGGTGAACATACTTATGTATATATATAGAAATAATGTAAACATACTTATGTTATACCTAGTCGGATCATAAATTCTGCCACTGAGATTTATAAAAATTTATTTTTTTTTATTTACTATTGCAATAATTTGATGTACGAACTTAAGCATTACCATTCGGGGCAGGAAAGCTTGGGTCAAACCACGCTCGACGACGATACTGAACGGGTGCAACTTTTGTAAGAGTTCTCGTATTGAGTAGAAATTTGCGTGATATATTGACCAGACTTTTATCTTTAAATTCTGATACAAATGTATTCCAAGCAACTAAACATACGCTTATACAACGATCAATCTTCAAGTCTCACTAAATCGACCTTACGATTTCACATCAATTTGCAGCATTACGAAAACACCGAATTTCGTGCTTCATAATCTGGTTTTAGTGTTTCGTTAAAAAAAAAAATGGAGTGATGGTTTCACAATATTAAATAAAAAAGTTTCTTGGTTAACAAATATCTACCTTTAACGCGTTTTGTAAAAGATAAATTTTCAGATAACTCGTGCGTATTTTAATCGGTGCCGGCCGTAAATGTTAAAAGATCGTATCGGAAATTGCGGCGACTATGTGGAATCATAATTAGTTCCTAAAAAAGTAAATTCATTAGCTTTTAATTTGTATATATTTTGAAATTATAAAATAATCAGAAGTTAGGTTTATTTGATTAAACCTTTGTGACAGAACTTATGGACCGACTAGGTATATATATAGGAAATCATGGCTGAGGAATCTCCGGCGGTGGACTGATGTCAGAAGTGCTGCCAATCTGTTTCGCCTCGCAAGAGACAGAAGTTTTCGGAGCTGACTGCCAACCCTCGCTAGTCGGAGAGGCACATTAAGAAGAAGAAGATACAGAAATAAATACTCAAATAGATAAAAAACCTCCAAAACACAGAAACAATTACTCGCCCTCATCACAAAAATATTTGCCCATACCGGGAATATAACCCGGAACCGCTAGCTTCGTAGATACTTACCAACTATACAAACGCGTCGTCATAATTCGAATTGTGCATATATTGTAAGAAAGTGACTGCCACCTGACTAAGTAACCTAAGAGAGAAGGAGCAGAAAATTATGAATCTTGGTTTCACATTCAATTATCGTCTGTGAATGATGATGAATGATGATTTCTCTTGGTTTACAAAACAGGCTCAGTTACCGCATTATAGACTGTTAAGTTTGAAAACTTATTTAGTTACCTACATAAAAGGCGACCGTGCTGAATTAAAAAAATCGTATCTTTCGACAAAGACTCAACAGACTCTACACCACTAATCTCCGATATGTGTTTAATTGTTTCTCAGATTTATCTCCATTCTGAACTTGTGGATCTTGCCATTATGCTCGTTTGCTTTGTTGTAGAATTCCATCTGAGCCCAGTCCAATCAGTTCGATTGTTTGACAATAAAACCGCCGTTGAACTTGGAAAACAATTATTATTTTGTGAAACAGCGCTGCGCGGCATAACGCGGTTAAGCTTACTAAGTGGTTTTAACGAGAGTTATCGCTTATCGCGCCACCATGCCAGCTTAAATAAATAACGCTATTCATATATTGGATATCGATGATATTATCACTTAGTTGGACTGTATTTACACTAAGAATAATTATGGTAGCTACGGCTATTTCCGCCGGTAAAACATTTTACTTATTTTGCTCAATACATTTTCAAACAGGTGCTTAAGTTTCGGTAAATTCTCAGTTTCAGAAAACTATCCATTTCTTGTACAGAGTCTTAAAGTCGCTTTTTATTAAGATATCGAATTGATTAAAGGTATAAAATCTTCTACTGGCAATTTACTTTGATATCTCATTTAGTGCATTTCTCGAATCGTTCTCAAAACCCATTGTATATTCATATTTTTTTAAGTTTCTTCTTGTTTTGTGCCCCGTGAGTCTTCATTTAATGGGAGTCAGCTTCTTAAATCTAGCCTTGCCCTTGTGCAGAGCAAGTCCAGAGTGCTCAAGCAATTTGATGCCAATCCTCTCCCTAAAGTTCCCAAGCTCATTATTCTATACCTCCCGGCATTATAACCTATTATATTCGTTTTGAAGAACACTGCTTGTTGTATCATTACTTGAATGTTATGAATGGCAAAATAGAATAGTTATTTATATTTAGTTAGTTATATTTTTGATCATCATTGATCAAAAGCAAAGGCAATGCAGTTCATAGGTACGTAATAAAATTTCCATAACCAACCTTATTAAATATATACTTAAAAGCTTGAGGAAATTTCGTACTAAAATTAAGCCAAGTCGAGACCTTGTTGCGTACTGTTATAACCTCCACCTTGTATGCCTTCTGGCTGACCAAGCAACCCCATCAGCAGTAATCCCCTCCAACCGACTCTAGCTTCTCTATCCTGCCCAGTCCATCCTTAGTTGTTCCCGAGCCGCGAACCGCGCTATACCTCTATTATCCTAAAAGGTCGTGTACTTTTCTTAGTTTAAAGTGTGTGTTAAATAAATATCTTTTTTAAAAAGACCTTGGTGTTTTCCATTATAACATTGGTGGCAGCGGTGGGATTTTCAAAAATCTCAAGGACGTTTCCGAAGTGACGTGAAGTGAAGTGAACAAACCAGTTAACCAAGGCCGACCTTAGAAGAAAACAAGGGACAACTCATTACTATTTCCATGTCCACCGTTCCAAAGTGTTCAGTGTGATTACCTACTATTTCCAAATTCGCCGTTCTCAAACGACCGGCGCATTTTACCATTTCCCTACCACCACTCCAAAGTGTTTGGTGTGTTGTGTTTGCCAATTCCAAGTCGCCGTTCTCAAACGACCGGCGCACCCTACTATTTCCAAGCGTGCATCGAGTTCCTGCAGTTCCCGCGGCCTTGCTGGTGTGTGTCAAGGTCAAGACACCCGGTAAAGGTCCTGGCGATGATGATCGCCCAGATTTCAACGCTCCTGCTACTGTGAGTACTTTCTATTTCGTTTTTTGCCGTGCCCGTGAAGTGCCGTGAAAGTGTCAAGTGAAGTGCGTATAAACAATATCCCGTGCAATCGCTATAATTCTACCATTTTGTAATTAGTTCCTAAAATCATTTGTATACCTCGTGTATTATAAATCATATATATCATCCTGTTCCAAGTTCAACACCGCGGCTACTCTGTTATCTGTTCAAGCTAACTCGACGAATTCTCGCAATCAGGACACCGTCCGCCTGTCACACCGTAACGCCGTATCTTAAATATCCATATTTAATTAATTAAAGAATCAAAATGTCTAAGTCCGATGGTGAAGGCTCTGGCTCCCTGAAGGCACCCAAGGCTACCCCAGACATGTTGCCGAAATTGGTGATATCAGAAATTCCGTTAAATGTTATATTAAAATTCATAAAACCCTATGACGGGTCAAGAGACAGATTAAACGCGTTTATAAATAATTGCGCTAACGCAATAACACTTACTTCAGCGAGCCAAGAACCGATTGTGCTTAAATATATCATCAGCCAGCTTGAGGGCAAGGCTGAATTAGCGTGTTCCATTAAAGAATTCAGCAATTGGTCGTCGTTACAGGACTTTTTAAAAGCCCAGTTTGGTGAGCGCAAACATCACGCCCACCTGCTGTCCGAACTGCAAGATTGCAGACAGACAGCCACTGAATCCGTCAGTCAATTTTCACTCCGTATAGAGTCATGCTTGTCACAATTATTAACAGAAGTAACAATGTCATGTTCCAAAAAGATGGAACTTCCAGGCCGGCTTGCAGCTATGCAAGACTTGGCACTAAACTCATTCATTATGGGTGTTAATCCCAAAATCTCCGTGATCCTACGTTGCAAATCCCCTAAAACCTTGAATGAGGCAATTAACATAGCTATATCCGAGGACAAATTACAACAATTCTCAAACAAAAAACCAGTGGAAACCTTTAAACAAGGTTTCCCGAAGAAGCCCTATTTTCCAGGCAATCCAAGACCTGGTGCGTCCAACTACAACAACCAACCTAATTCATTCAATAGACCAAAAACCTCCTTTGATACTCCCGTTGTGTGCCGGTATTGTAAAATACCTGGACACACACTTGAACAGTGCAGGAAAAGAGAATACAATAATAAACGCTTTAATTTTAATAACAACAATTCAACCCGACCAGTAAATTTCCTTGAGAATAACGAAGGCGTCGATGAGACAGACTCTAGTTCTTTAAACGAGATGTAGGCTTGGAAGGGTGTCGTCCGAGTCGTAATGTCGTACCAGACACCATACGCACTACCCAAATTCCATTTCCTGAAAACCGGGTCGGAATTTCCGCTCCCAGAAATCCCAAGGTCTATGAAGTACTAACTAAAAACGATAGATACTTACCGTACATTAGTGTACCTACGTCCATGAATTCTAAGCCCTTAACGTTACTCATAGATACCGGTGCGGCCATAAGTTTAGTAAAAAAATCAAGCGTAGACAAATTCCTGATTCTTTCCGAGAGCAGAATAAATGTCAAAGGAATCGATTCTACTGAAGAATCAATACCAAGCCTTGGTCATCTTAAATCCCGAATACAATTAGCGAACGACCTTAGCCTATCTCACGATTTCCATGTCATGAAAAATATAAACTTGCCTTACGATGGCATTATCGGTAGCGACATGTTTTCCAAATTCCGCTGTAATATTAATTATGCGACTAACTGTCTAGAAGTGAATGGGAAGAAAATTAATCTGTCATTCAAGGAACCAGAGTACAATATTTCCCCGCGAACCGAGACAATAATAGAATGCACCGTAACCAATCCTGAAATAAAAGAAGGTATAATTACCGACCAGCATTTGTCCGAGTCACTGCTCATAGCTAATTGTATTGTAAAGGTCAAAGAGAATAACCGAGCTAATATCTCCATCATTAACACATCAGAAAATCCTGTAACAGTCAAATCAGACCTAAAACTTCGCTTGGAACCACTAAATGTCAACGTGGTCTCCTTTTCCTCTACAGTCGACACTGTTAGACGCACTGAAGAAGTGCTAAATTCACTCCGCACATCCCACATGAATGAAGAAGAAGCAAACGCCCTCACTGAAATATGTTCCCAGTACTCTGACATTTTTCATCTTCCTGACGACAAACTGACGTCAACTTCCAAAATTCAACATAAGATTAGGACCACCAGCGATGTCCCTATATATACAAAGTCCTATAGATTCCCAGAAGTGCATAAAAAGGAAGTCGAGAAACAAATTAATAAAATGCTGGAACAAGACATTATAAAACCAGCTATATCCCCATGGTCATCCCCTATTTGGGTCGTCCCCAAAAAACTCGACGCTTCAGGAGAACAAAAATGGCGTGTGGTCATCGACTACCGCAAACTCAATGACATAACAATAGGTGAAACCTATCCTATACCTCAGATTGTTGACATTTTAGACCAATTAGGAAACAGCAAATACTTTTCCACCCTTGATTTAGCTTCCGGTTTCCACCAAATAAATATGGCCCCTGAAGATGCAGAGAAAACAAGTTTCTCAGTACCACAAGGTCAATTTATGTTTAATAAAATGCCTTTCGGGTTAAAGAATGCACCCTCTACATTCCAAAGGCTCATGAATAATTGCCTTTCCGGACTTCAAGGAATCCGTTGTTTCGTTTACCTCGATGACATAGTGATTTATTCCTATGACCTATCGTCCCACATAGAAAACCTCACAGCTGTCTTTGACAGGCTGCGAAACTTCAATCTCAAGCTACAACCAGACAAGTGCGAATTCCTTAGGAAGGAAGTAGCTTACCTCGGACATATCATCAGTGACGAAGGTGTAAGAGCAAATCCCGAAAAAATCAAAGCAGTCACTGAATTCCCAATTCCCGTGTCACCGAAGGATATCAAATCCTTCTTAGGACTAGTATCTTACTACAGAAGGTTCATCCCCGACTTCTCCAAAATTTCCAAACAATTAACAAATCTACTGAAAAAAGACACCCCTTTTAATTGGGGTCATGAACAGCAGTTAGCCTTTGAAACATTAAAATCAAAACTTACTAACGCCCCAATTCTCATCTATCCTGATTTTACAAAACCTTTTATACTCACCTGCGACGCATCAAATTATGCCATTTCTGGAATTTTATCCCAAGGCCAAATTGGTAAAGACAAACCAATAGCTTTCGCCTCAAGAACGTTAAACAAGAACGAGTGCAATTACAGCACCACAGAAAAAGAACTTCTTGCTATAGTTCATTTCTGCAAATATTTCAGACCCTATCTTTTTGGAAAGAAATTCTATATCATGACCGATCACCGCCCTTTAAAGTGGTTATTTAACCACACAGACCCCAGCAGCAGATTGCAACGCTGGCGCCTAAAATTAGAGGAGTTCGCTGATTACGAAATCATATATCGCAAAGGGAAATTAAATTGCGCAGCCGACGCGTTATCTCGTTATCCTATACCCAAAGATAACAACTTTCCCATCAATGCTGTAAATGAGGAAGTAGACGAAAATCCACAACCTGGGACTTCCTATGACCAACCTGAAGTCATCGACCCATTTGATATCGGAGATTTACCATCTCTGACACCTGATCCACAATTTTCGCCTATTGATTTAGACTCTATAATTGATGATCTTATACCAAATCCACAAAATACTCCATCCATGGAAGCGCAACCCTCTGAATCGGACCTGATTCAAGACTTATCTGAAACCTTTCCCCCTGCTATTGCAGACACTTACTCGAAATTCTTAAAATCCTTACCAGACGCTAACTTCGACACTGCGATAGTTGAACATAATGACAACCTTCTGAAAAGTCCACATAAAACAATTATTATTCCTACCTCATTGGACCTTGACGAAAATGTGCCATATGTCCAAGATTTCTTAAGCAACCTACCTGACCAAGAAGAATTCTTACAATCCGAAAGAACTTTACTATCATTTCAAGAAATTAACCATGGCGGAAAAACCTTTATAACATTATTTACAAAAGTTCATCATTTCGATGATTGCTCCTATGTTGATATTTTCGAATCATTAAAAAACCTTCGAAACCATTTAATCGCAATTCCTAATAATGAAAAAAAAATTATTAGTATTTCAGACTTTAAAAGCCCGTTTGACAACCGCGCGTTTACCAAGATTTATAACATAATCGCTTACCTTTTTAATGGGACTGGTATACAAATACATATATATCATAATAATACTATATACCCGTCTTTGAGCGAGATCCCTAAAATTCTAAAAGAGAATCACGATATCCCGATTGCCGGACACCTAGGCAATACCCGCATGTTTAATAGAATCCGCGAGCAGTATTTCTGGAAAAACATGAGGGCTGACATCGAGAATTATATTAAAAAATGTTCCTCTTGTCAAAGTAACAAAGCACTGAGGAAAATCAACCGTGCTCCCTTGGAGATAACCTCTACCTCAACACAACCATTCCAACGCTTAGCATTAGACATTGTAGGACCTCTACCCGAGGCCGGACCTGCCAAGGTCAAATATATACTCACTATGCAAGATGACCTAACAAAATATTCCTTAGCTTACCCCATACGATCTACCACCGCTGAAGAAACCAGCGAGTGCTTAGTGCATTTCATAAGCTTATTTGGCATACCTAAATATATCCTGACAGACCAAGGAACCAATTTCACTGCCGACCTATTCAAACAAGTTTGCTCTTTCCTAAAAATCAAACAAATTTGGTCCAGTCCTTACCATCCCCAAACTCAAGGTGCTCTCGAACGGAGCCACTCAACATTAAAGGAATATCTGAAGTCCTATGTAAACGAAGAACAAACTGACTGGCCCCGTTTTGTCTATACTGCTATTCTAACCTATAACACAACTGTGCATAGTACCACTAACTACTCCCCTTACGAACTAATTTTTGGACACAAACCCTTTTTCCCGAATTCCATCTATGAATCAGCGCCTGGTACGACCTATTGCGATTACGTGAAAATGCTTCAACACCGTCTTCAATACTCCCGCAGCAAAGCCCTTGACAGCATACATCAATCAAAAGAAACTGCTAAAACATACTACGATTCCCGTACCAAACCGGTAACCTATCATGTCGGAGACTATGTTTACTTAAAAAATCATTTGCGACTTCGTAAAGCTTTATCACCTGTATGGAAAGGACCTTACAAGGTCACGAAGATCAATGGTCGAAACACATTGACCTTATTAATCAATCGTAAAAGCGTAGTTCACCACTACGATCAGATTAAATTAGCTCATAGAGATAGTAATTAAGTCATTTATTTGTGTGTTATAGTTTTAGAGCCAACCATTCTAGAGTTTTCTTACACTTAAGCATTTATTCATTCTATTTTATCTCTCCCTTTCAGCACCCCTCTCTTAATACAAGCTAACTTCACCGAATCTGTACAGAACAGCCCAGGCCTTTATTTCGACCCCATCGGAGAGTTAAAAGTGACTAACGGATTTCTAGATGTTGTTATACCTATAGATATATCTTTTATTAAACCTCATATTGATAACTTGAACGGCGTGATAGGAACCTCAAAATTTCTGTGCCGTGAGAGCGATAGCTTGTCAGTAACAGAATGTAATAATATGTTTCAACCGCTTACCACAAGGTATAAAGACATAATTAGAGATTATGATTCTATCTCTCACCTGATTACGAATAAATCTAAGAGATCTGCGTGGTTTGGTGCTATAGGTACCGTTTTCAAACACCTGTTTGGAACTATGGATCAGGATGACGCTATCATGTATAACAACGCCATTCAAAGTTTACAATACGACCAAAAAGACATTTCAACCATATTTAAATCAAATATTTTAATCACTTCCGCGACTCTGAAATCCCATGAGGATTTTATAAATAAAATAATGATCAACGAGCAGATATTGAATGACGCTGTTAACTTACTGAACATGTCCTTAAAAAACTTAACTGTAATTAGTAATAAGCTAAATTTAAGATCAAACATTCTAGAGCTAATAAGTATCATTGAAAATAATATTTTAACCTTGTCATTTAAATTGGAGGATATCATAAACGCCATAATGTTTAGTAAATCAAATATTCTGTATCCATCGATAATCACCCCCAAACAATTATTCCATGAATTAGTAGAGCATCATAGATTGTTACCCAAATCTCAAGAATTACCCATATCGTTAAATCTGGACCATATAACCATTCTACTAAATATTTCAGATATATCGAGCTTTTATATCAACAACAAAATTGTTTTTGTAATGAGAATACCCTTAGTTAACTCCCAGGAATATAATATGTATCACAGTGTAGCATTCCCGGTAGCGCATCATGGTAATGTAATACCGACCGCCTACGCGATGGTCTTGCCCACCACGAAGTATGTAGCATTAAGTAGAGATAAGTCACGTTACTGTAAACTAGATGACTTAAGTAGTTGTAAGATTCTTGTTAATGGTTTATATGTCTGTAATGTTTATCAGACCTTTTCCACTACGTCACAACCTATATGCGAAACTGAAATAGCAACTAAATTGCTATTATCTAAACCAATTCAATGTGAATCTAAACTAATATCCGGAAATTTGGAAATTTGGCATAAATTAAATAATAATAGATGGATATATGTAATTTCGCAAAAATCTAAATTATCCGTTGAATGTTATAACAACTCAAATGTATTCGAAACTAATATAGTGGGAACAGGCATCTTGACCTTACCCAGTAAATGTACAGCCTATTTCAAGGATATGCAGATTATTGCTAAAAATACCGTAACATTAGATATCAAGCCTATTCATTCAACCTTTAATCTAATTAACGATACTTGTTGTAATTACTTTCAGTTAAGGAATTTTCATTTGAGTGATCCCAGCTTACCTGTAAAGAAATTGAATCTGGAACCCTTAAGGGATGATAACCGCTGGTCACATTACCAATTATCTAAACAATTGGATAAGATAATTAACAAACCCCATATTGTATTGTATGGTAATTATTACTCTTATAGTACTATCGGAATTATTATTGTATTAGTGTCCCTTGCTGTTTATAAGATTTGGAAAAAGTTTAATTGTAATAAGAGGTTAAATTTCCCTCCTTATCCTCCTAAAACATTGACAATACCTACCGAACCCTCTGAATCTGAAGAAAGTCCAGCACCAGCTCCAGGTCCTCGACTCCGACTTACATAAACTTCACTCATTAAGAGTGAAAGTTCATTCTTAACCCCGGGGAGATGTTATAACCTCCACCTTGTATGCCTTCTGGCTGACCAAGCAACCCCATCAGCAGTAATCCCCTCCAACCGACTCTAGCTTCTCTATCCTGCCCAGTCCATCCTTAGTTGTTCCCGAGCCGCGAACCGCGCTATACCTCTATTATCCTAAAAGGTCGTGTACTTTTCTTAGTTTAAAGTGTGTGTTAAATAAATATCTTTTTTAAAAAGACCTTGGTGTTTTCCATTATAACAGTACGAAATGAAGGAAATTTTTTCCTATCTTTTTAACCTATCTTAAATGTGGAATCGGTCCGTCCGTTTGAGCAGACATAGCAACACACACAGACAGTAATTAAAAGTATATAAAATCTCGCTTTCGCATCGGGGTTAAAATGGATTAATAATTATGTTTCTAAAGTGGCAACAATTATTAAAGTTGTTCTTGTTTGTTTCTTTTGAAGGTGTTGGCGTCAAGATGGAGCACTTCCAGGCGGCGCTGGATCCTCGCAAGCAGGAGCTGCTGGAAGCGCGCTTCCTAGGCGCCAAGGTCAGTGCTACAAGTGGTGAAACTAATCGAACTGCAGGTGGGACGATCAACGGGCCGATTTTTGAAAATAAATGATTGAAAGTGAGAGTTAAGGAGCGCTCCTACTGAATTCGCGTGTAATGAGCATTCGGCGTATGTTCGTGGTTGGTTGTTGTGTGTGACGATCTATACAATTTATTTTTACCCTCGAGCGCTTCATTTCCCAAAAATCGACCTGCTGATTGTCCTGCAATTGGCTTACTTAATTTAAATTATTTTTGGACTTGATCGAATCGGTTACAATACAATTGATTTTGGATTTTACAAATCAGTCTAGTTGAGTCCATACGAACCAATTTGATTACCAAACTAGTCACTGCTTGATAAATAGTAAGGAATCCCAATAAGACGTCACTCAATCTACCGTCATCGTTTCTATTATGCAATAATCTTCTGGGACGTTTCCTCATGACATGACTCAGGGTCGTAAACGTTACCACCATAAGTGGCTATGCCTATGACAGATATAGTAGCAACCCAGGCTGCTTTTTGTTGAGCCTGATGAAGTGCTGACTGAGTGCTGCGGATACGGCTTCTAGAAATCGATCCGTCCAGTGGGATGGTCCCCTTCCTTTGCTTCTTGTTCCGTCCCCGCGGCCCAACCAATTCCCAATGCGCAATAATGAACTGTACTAATTGAAAAATAAATTATAAGTAAATTATTTTTAATCACAGCTATAGAATCGTGATCAATCGTGTTATAAACTTTACTCATAAAGAAGAAAATACATTTTCAAAATTAAACCATTAGGGGTGCCATTTTCATTCAACAGGTTTTAGCATGTATGTATTACCTGGTCGGTTCATAAGTTCTGTCACTGAGATTCATTACAATTTAAAAAATATATAAAAGAGTTTTATAAACCTGTAGTACATCAATCAAAACCTTATTTTATATAGAATAAAAAGAAGCGTAATTTGTATTCTTTACTATTGCAATCATTTGTTGAACGAGCTTTATGCATTCCATTCGGGGCAGGAAATCATTGGTCAAAACATGCACGACCACGATACTGATAATGGCTACAACTTTTGTAATAGTTCTCGTATTGAGTCGAAATTTTGCTTGACATATTAATCAGACTTTTATCTTTAAATTCTGATTTAAATGTATTTCTAAGCAACTAAAGATCCGCTTATACACCGGTCAATCTTCATGACTCATTAAATCGACCCTACGATTTCAGATCAATTTGCAGCAATACGACAAACCAAACAAACCAAACTTCGAGCTTCGTACGCTGGTTTTTGGGTGTCGTTAGAAAATAATGCTGATCTCTAAACATACCCACAGATGAGAGGCTTCACAATATTAAACAAAAAAGTTTCATAGTTAACAAAAACTAACCTTTGAAGCGTTTTCAAAAAGTGATATTATCAGAAAACTCGTGCGTAGGTATTTTAATGTTAATGTTAGAAGATCGTATCGGAAGTTGCGGAAAATATGTGAAATGATAATTTGTTCTTAAAAATGTACATTAATTAAGCTTTTAAATTTAGGTAGTATACAAAAATATGTTTGTGAAATGTATCGTTTCCCAACTTTATCATTTGCCAACTCAATGTTATATACAATTTTCAGGATTTATTTCAGTACCACCGTGTAGGTTAGGTTAGGTTAGTTTTTATAAAAACCTGAAATATTTTCGGTTACAGAAAACAAAGCGGGTTGGCAAATGAAACGGTTGGGAAGGGAAACGATACATTTAAAAAAAAAACATTTATTCACTACACACTCAAGACACACAGAAAAATATATAAGTAACAACAATAAACAAGTAGTGAGTGTGTCTTCGCGGCAGTGAATCGGACACTGGCTCAGCATAATGCTGAGGTGTTAAACACCTGCAGCGCTGATTTTCAGCCAGCTCAGAGTGTGACAGGCTGACAGTACGCTAAACGAATAAAGTGCAAATTGGCAAACATATTTCGCCAAAACAAAGGTAACCCACTATACCTACATACCTTTATAATTTCACGACTTCTTCTGCACTTAGATTTATGTTCGTAGTTCTACCTATTCTTCGGAACTTAATCTCATCAGCTTCAGCGTTCATGTGTGACAACGGAATACAGAATCTTATTTTAATATTTTACGTAGACCCATCGATTTGAGACTTTTTAGTTTGGTTTGGAAACTAATTAGGGACGCTTTGCGTTTTGCTCATACAATTGCCTATGCCTATAAATAAAACTTATAAATTTTGACAACCAATAAAAAAGTTCTAAACCATTTTGTTTGTTAGTTACTCTTAACTTTAAGTAATAAAGAAAGGCTTTCATTTTATTAAATGGATTTGAAAAATAACAAAGTTTAACTTTGTGTGGAGGCCTCAGCACTAAGCTTTTAACCGACTTCAAAAAACAGAGGAGGTTCTCAATTCGTCGGGATCTTTTATTTTTACGTATGTTCCCCGATTACTCGAAGACCACCGATTTGATTTTTTTTTCTTTATTTGTATGGGTATACTTATTAGTTGGTCCCATTGTCAACATGTCAGGATCTGATGATGGTATCTTGGGGAAATCAAGGGAACTCCTCGAATAATATAGGCACACCTATAGCGATTTCGGTATTTTTCACTGTTACTCGTGCATTTGCTTCTGAAAAGTACTATATGGTAAAGTGGAACTGATGATGAGCACCACAGATGGCCACCGGAACTGCTTAACGGTATCTATTTGAAGGGTGGCGATAAGATATCTCGATTAAGTTAGTTGAGGGACTATGACGAAGCACATTTAATTGTTTAAATATGCCTATGACTTTCCTGCGGCGTTGCTTGTGGCGAGCTTCAAATTTTCCAAGTTTCTCATTAATTGAGAAGTGGGACTACATAACAGCATAAATAAATAGGATCACTAAAAAGTACAAAATTAAATAAAAGTTCAAAAAAACCAATCCAGTTTTTGGCAGTAGTTCAGTTAATGATCTAAAGTAAATTGTAATTATTAGCATATAAATTGGTCAAGAACTGTTTAATTGGTGGTTAAAATTATAAAAGTCATATTTGTGGGCAAATGTATGGGAACAATACAAGCGTCCCTAATAACGTAATAACCACCACTGTATGTGAATCTCTCTTTTTTTTTAAATATAATTTTATTATTTGTGTCTGTTATCGTTGACAGTAGAATTAATGCAACAGTTCTTCGTTTGTTAATTTGTTATTTTAACCCTGGGTATGAGCCATTAGTTAGTCGAGCGCCCTATTTTGCCTTACAGCGGGCCTATGTAGGTACTCGTACACACCGAGCACAAAACTCAACTGCGCATATTGTTAAAATAATCAAAAAAAAATTAGGGGGCGCTCCACGGGTTCATGTTACGTGTCGGCAAACATATGTAGGTACTCGTAACGATATTTTTGATTAGTTAGGAATATAATTATTTTGATTATTGTTTAGTAATTAAACGGACCCCATGAAGTCCTAAAGTTTGATACACGTCGCTCTCCGATCATCGCTAACTCCGCGCTGACGCGCTTACGTATTGTACTAAAAGAAAATGGCCGCGATCCAATGCGACAACAAAACGAATGCGGTGGTCGGGCAGGGAGCAAACGTTTGTTCTTCTTGTTATTGTTACTTAGGAAACTGGATATTACGTACGTCAATAATAATCATTGAGTATAGTTGTGTACAGATTTATAATAGCGTACATAAAAATATATTTTAATAACGGCAAACATAGTAGTAATTAAGGTTAAATGTACTTTAAATCAAACTCGTCTAACAGTCTCGTGGCTCTCGAAACAGGTCTGCGAATAAATTATAATAATGATTACATTAATTTACTAATAAGGCGATATTGTATCAGTATCCCATGACGGCGTATAAGATACATAAATACACTGTAAACCTCGGAGCGTTACGTACTCGAACCTATCATCCTTAATCACAAAAGATTAAGTTTGCCCACCTGGCTGCGACACGCCCGCCTGCTTAGGCGTGCGGCCGTATCTAAGCGCATGTATCTTGGTCTCAACTGGTGATGTGGAAGATATGTAATTCCATTATGTGTCACCTCCGCCCTTCCACCCGCCAGTCATTTCCCCCCTTTCGTCCTGTTAGGCGACACTTGGCCGCGCCAGGCTCGGTCAGGCCATCGGATTGTTACTACGCGCCTGCTTGAGCTCCTATTTGTTATTCAAATGATCTTCTTTATTGATCACGCTTTGTTTTTTGGCTTGTTTACTAGGTAACATTAGTTTTAGCAAACATGAAACACGGTCTCAAGAAGAAATGACAGTTAGAAATGTTATAATTCGACTTAACCATCACGAGTTGCTCATGTTGCTATCTATTCAGGTAGCCTTTACGAGTGGGTATATAAATCATTTTTATTTGACGTTCTATAAGATAGCAACTTAACTTTTAGGTAATCTCTCTAAATGCAACGTTTTTGATTTCTTCATCGACCTAATAGGTACATAAAAAATATTTGTCTTAACATCCATAATGCTTTCAGTAGTTAAGTTCTTCTTTGTTCCAAGAATGAAACAAACGAGGAACAAATAAAAAGTGACAGTTAAAAACGAAGTAGAAACTAAGACGTAACCGTGTCCTGAGCGCATTAACTACGTGTTTTGCAGGTGAACGCAGGGGAGATACTAAAAAAAACCCAGCGGGCCCCTGATTACAAGGCGGAGTTTATCTATTTACATATCTCCAGCCCGGCGATAGTGGTACGCCAACTTTGGTAGCTCTTTAAGCTTATACACTTAATCTTTTCATTTGTATTACCTATTTCCTATGTTGGCATTCTACCTAGAAGACCCTAAATAGCTGTTTTTTTAAAACATTAATTAATTAAATAAAAGATAAAATATCATCTGTTTCATCAGTCGTCACATCACCACACATACCAATCATTACGTCACATGAATTGTGATTGTTTTTCTACGTATCTGCCCACACAAGCGTATGTCGCGATACCGTGTTTTAATCGTGATGTAGAGCCAATTTTGCAGCGGCTCACCTTGATATCGATTAGACTTTCGTCGGCAAACTGTACGGTACCGGTGCCAGATACCTTCGTGTTATGTACACATTTAATGTCTAACTTTGAATTGATCAGATTGGTATGAAATTATAACCTTATTTTTTGCCTTACAAATTAAATTCATCTTACTCTCATACGTGAAGTGTAACGCTGTGCGTTAGATTCGGTGCAAGAGCCCGCTGTTTAAAATAGCCTATAAATAGTCGGTACCGAATAGCACTTATTATTTTTGGATTGAGGTATTTGCAGCCAGCCACGTTGCGCTCTCTATTTACTTACACCTCGCACTCAAGAGACACGTAGGTTCTACATAGCAACCTAGCAACACAGTTACCCTCAGAGGTAATGTTTTTGCCACTTGCCGATAAAATGGATAGTATTGGATAGTTACTTCATACTGACTTAACATTTTGTACCTACTTGGATATTCTCTTGCGCAACAGCGAGAAGTTCATGTATGTTCCTATGCGTTTTCTGTTCTTAATGAATACAAATACAATAATGTTGCGCTTATAGGCCGCACGCAAGTGAACAGAAAGGATTATTGCTGTTAAATACCTAGTTCAGCAATTATTTCCACAATAGTTGTGAGAACTACAACGCCACCAGAAGTGTACCGGTGCAGAGTTGGAGAGTGTTCGGATTGTGAGCGGCCTCGCGGTCACTGACCCGGCGCGGGCGCTGCTGCTGCGACGAAATCGCCACCTTATCTATTACTTACACGCACAACCTAAATAGGCCCCATACACAATCGGTATTCATGGGTAGGGGGTATCGACGAAAGTCATTTGGTAATTTTATGAATCACGTGACTGACCTAGTTATCATTTTTAATTTAACCAACTTCAAACAAGGAGGAGGGTCTATGTTTGTGTTTTGTTAGAATTATTAAGTATGTTAGATAACGAGGTGTTTATACTAATAAGTAATCATTAATATTTGAGCGGTGTTTATCTATCATTGCTCTACGTCGATCGGGTTTTTTGATCCGCCCAGCCTAAATTATTAATAGCCAAGTAACGAGTGTGCTAATAGACCCTCAGTGTTTTACTTACTGACGACTTTTCTTATTATTGACTTCTCCGTCCACTTACGGTAAAGTTACAGTCAGTAATCTCTGTAGATAACTTATATGTCTATTCAGTAACAAAGCAATTGAGAAGTAGGGTAATTTCAGGAAAGGCGAGCAACGCATAATAGCAGGTACCTATAGCGGATGATACCTCCGACAGAAAACGACTCGACTCTCACGAAAGGCTTATTGCGCATTGAGAGAAAGAGAAGTAGGCGGCACAGCGCAGTGTTCAGTCAGTCAGTCGGTTTGCACATTCGACGCTAAGGGAAATTATAACATGGCGAACACGGCCTCGCCCCGCCTCGGCTACAATGTGCCGTCAAACCTCATTCCATCGCTTAGCCGCCCAGTTCCGCAGTTATTTTTACACAGCCCGACCTCTCGCACCGGTCGACACTACACCAACAATATTACAATTATCTGCGCACGACGCACTCACTTAGAACTATCGATCTAAAACGTTCACAGTACACATTCAATTACATTCCGCTTCAAAATCGATGAAAACGTAGCTATTTGGTAACCTAGACGTTAATGAATAATATTGAGCAGCAGCGCATACGAGACGACCGTTCATATCGGCCGCCGCGGAGGCAATGAACGCGCGGGACGGCGCGACGGCGGCGGGCGGCCAGTCAGCTGAGCGTCACGCCGCGACATTGCAAGGTCCGCCCGAACCGCCTGCCGCGCCAGCCTGACCCACTGCGCCTGCCGGCTCCGCCGAGTGCCGAATATCCACAGTCGCTCCACCCTTTATTAAACTACTTCACACGACCCCGACCGGAGCGTCTATCTGTCATTGATGACAGATAGACGATGTTGTTGTTGCAGGTGATGTTGACATCACGACCTCACTATACACCGCATACTTGCACCTGCCTATTTAGGTAAATTTTGGATAATAAAAGCTGGCCATGCGGTGTCAGATGAGCCGCCCACCCTGTCCGCGAGCGTGACACGTCGCCGTGAATGGAGCACTGCGCTGCGCGCGCCCTCAATTACGTACATATAACCACCGAACAGTTTATAGCTTATATATATTTACCTAATTTCGTTTTCTTTAGCCATTTCATTAGGCTATAAAGTTCCATTAATGTGAACATAACTCGTGCCTACCTACTTGTTCATCATTGATCTGTTTCGTTCAGTAATATATTTGCGTTTTAATTTCAAAATGTATGGGTCCTTTTTACCGAAGGTTTTTTTCAAAATTAATTCTCTTTGTCTTAAATATATATCTTGACGGTGTTTAGGTTTCCGTGCTACACAAATAATGCCAACGGGACCCTGTTGCTAAGCCTCCGCTGTCCGTCTGTTTGTCAGCGGGCTGTATGTACCGTAATAGGTAAAAATATATTATTCCGTAAAATTGTATAAAAGTATCTGCGCTGGTGCCTCTTTTTTTGTACTCACCTGTGTTAAGAGAACGCCGCTCCTCCTCCAATTGTAGTGTAGGGACTAGGGAGTACAGTTTCACATTGTACCTAGGTGGCTATTTCCATTGCCGCTATAAACATAAATAAGTCAACCCTCCGTGTGCGAGTCGGACTCGCACTTGGCCGATTTTTTAAATCGTGAAATAGATAGTAGGTGGGCAATAATCAATAAACGCCTACCCCTATGCACACTAAACGCTAAAGGAATACAAGTACATTTTTAAATATTTTTCTTGTTAGTACACACTATGTGTTTTACATCCAACGATTATGAATATTTGTTTTTGTATATTTGTTGTTGTAAGTAATTAGGTACTTACTCCTTTTACTCTTTCACAGCATTAATTAGAAGCCCCACTGATGGATAGATAGATTGATATGCCTCTTTACACCGACGTCGTAAAATTATATTTCTCATTTGTATTAGTTATGACAAAAAAAAATGAATATGAATTATATAGTTATCATTTAAAATATATATATAAATACTTAGTTGTATGTTGCTAACATCATGCGTGTGAACGTATCGTCATACTCTGATAGGCAGACAGTACAACCAGACGATTTTATAAATTTCGAGGGACCTTTTGTATTTGATAGGGTAAACAACTAAAGTTGAATGAGGAAGGCGTCGCCATCCACTAGGAATAATCAATATTGCAGGCTGGGGGTTCGAATCTCGCGGCGCCTCGTCGGCGCTGCACACTTGCGGCTGAAGTTGCGCTGGGCCCTCCCCCGTCCCTCGCGCCCTGCACCCCTCGTACTAGAAAATTAGGTTAAACAGCACGCGGCAGCCGGCTGCACACCGCGCCGGAAGAGGGGATTTTGGGCGTCCGCGAAACTGCGCTTCCAACGAATACGGACCGAGATGTGACTGAGTATTGATTGTACTTTGAACCAAGAGCAAGTTTCATGCGACGCAATAGCCCGCATACCGCAATATGATAGTAAACATTTATTTCCCCTGCTGTCTTGTTTTAACTATCGATTAAGTAGTTATTATGTATTCGCGAAAACATAAAATAAGTATTAGTTACGAATGTACAAAATAACACCTTTTCTTAAGACACCTCTATTTCCATTAATTTTAATTACTTACTTGAAAACCCGAATTAATGTGAAAATCGATTGACAAACTTGACTGACCAGTTTTTCAAAAAACGATTACCCAATTAGACGGTTTTTTTAAAATGTGTGTTTTCGGATAACTTCGTCTTTTATGAACCGATTTTGATGATTATTTTTTTGTTAGAAATGAGATATTCAAAGGGTGGTGCCATGATAAGGAAACCAGGATCTGATGAGGGGATCGGTGAGAAATTGAGGGAACTCCTCAAATATTGTAGGCAAACATATAGCGATTTTAGTATTTTTAGTGACAAGTCCAGCATTTGCATTCAGAAAGTATTTTTAGTATTATTAGTATTTGCTGAAGCGGAACTGATGATGAAGACTCCTCAACCGTACCAATTTCAAGGGTGGCGATAAGATATCTCTATTAAGATAGTTGAGCGACTACAACTAAAAACATTTAATTGTTTAAAAATGACTATGATTTTCCTGCGGCGTTGCTTGCAGCGAGCTTGAAATGTCTTGAACTTTCATGTATCAACTAAGAAGTGGGACTAGATAAGCTTATTATGTTCACTAAAAATTAAAAAAAAAAAAACAAAAAAAAAACATTTATTAGGATTCATCATGAGATTGGAAGTATGGAATCTCTTGGCAATGCATTTAATTTGATTGTGTTCAGCAAATTACTCTAGAAACAAGGGTCATGCATAAATACTGTATTAATTGTAGTGCAGATAATAATGATAGTCTTTCCAAATAGCTCCGCCACTATTTCGAGGTTACTTTTATTTTGTGAATTATTTTAAGTGACAATGCTTTAAATTAGATTCTTTAAGTGTATCGTGTATCCCAGCACAATTGCTAAAAATTTCCACTTCCATCACGTTAAGACTTAATTTTATTTACAATGCTAAGTTATTTATTTTGAAAGTAAGTATACACCGCTATACTTTACTGACACTACTGATAGTTAGCGTCCTTGCTTATGGCAAATAACGCTTCCGATTTTCGTTTACAAAGCTTGTAATTGTTATTTAACTAGCTTTGTTGTGTGTGTCATCCCGGTTCAAATCTTGTAAGTCAATTTTGAACCACTCCCCGGTATAGTAACGGGCTGAACTCAACGGCGCATTGCAATATTATGGTATCCGGAGCCGATCTGATGATGGAGCAACTTGAACTTGTCTGTGATGTAATTAAAGTTGATACACTAAAATGTGATTTGTTGATGTAGTCTCGCTTAGTAGATGATGACTGTACAAAAAATACCGTCATCAAAAGATTTCTCTAAAATGTTGGTCTTGACAGAAACTTATTTTAAAAGTATTATTTTGGTAATCGTGTTTTTTGATGCAATTAAACTATTTTAGGAGACAGTGTCTAGGACAGGGCTTGAAATCCTGGTCATTTATTTATCCAGCTCGTCGGAAAACGGTATAGCGTATTTCAAAAAGAGCATTTTCATCTCGATTTCTTTGGAACAGGCACAATCCATATTATTTCAGTTTAAACTAAAGAGCAAGATAAAACTGTTCCCGTCGAAATAACGGTTAATTTCGCTCGCTAATTTGTTCGTACCGACCACCACCACCACCACCGCCCTTTTCTAGTATATCCTAACCTAATAGCTAGCTCTTTAGTTGCATTTCCACTAGCTAGCTTGAAGTTAAGCAGGCCTATCATTTTAAAACATAATCGCCACGCTATTCAAGTGCAGGAAGAATCAAAAACCAATAAACCAAGTTAATCCTAGCGATCGTAACGCTGGCGAATCGATTACGCTCTGAACGAGCGTTAATGAAGAACCTGTTTAAGAACCATAATTCACCGGTGTTTTTATCACATAAAATTAATCACTACTTTGTAGTGCCTCCTTCATTTCTCTAGATCCCTGTCCTGTGCCGTTTCAGTCTTCTTCTCCAGGTAGCTTAGCTGCTTTTGCCATTTTGTGATGATGATGATGATGATGATGATGATGATGATGATGATGATGATGATGATGATGATGATGATGATGATGACGACGACGACGACGACGACGACGACGACGACGACGACGACGACGACGACGACGACGACGACGACGACGACGATGATGATGATGAATTACTTGCGACATTTGTGTCAGATCCCAAGTCCAGTCCTACTAAAAGCACTTTCGCGGCCAGCATCCCACAAGTCGGGTCCTTTTTGTATAGAAATCAGATCGCTTGGCGTAGAATGCATTGAGGTATAAACCTCTGTGGTTGAATGTGTTGCGAGTTGCGACTGCTTGATCGCTCAACGTCGCCGTCGCGTCGGCTGTAATTAAGTTAAACGGGATCTATTAACAATTCTTCGCCCATAAGTATTCTGGCTCACCATAAAAGCAGATTTCTGAATATTTCTCAGGGATCATAATCATAACTGTGCACCTTAAATAAGAATCTGAAAAACCCACGTCATCTTATAAAAAGCTACAAACAACAATTAACTGGCTCGCATCGATTTATGATTTGATGAAACATAATACACACTTATTTAAGCATATCTACTTGTTAGCGTTCGTAGGTTGCCAACTCGCTTACTTTCCATTCGTTCGATGCTAGGTGGGTACGCTAAAAATAACCGCGACACAATAAGCAATGCGCTGGCTAATCATTGGTTGATTTGTGCGGCGTGCAAGATTCTTGATTCTTACAGTAATACTTAACGTTTTCTTTTAATTATTACGCCACGATAACTTAAATTTAAATGATATTGACATTTATAGTCAAGCATTAAGTACGATTTGTTAAAATTCTGTACCTAATGGTTATTATCTATCTGGTGTCAGAAAATGGAACAAACATTACGTCAGCTAACCTTGTCAGCGATTGGTGAAACTTGTAAGCACATTAAATTTAGTATCAGGACTAGCAGGTAATCAGTAGCATTTACATATTTTTCTATTTTCGGGCAATATTAATATTATCATATTTTTGCTTATTAGATTATAATTTATAACTGATACTGATAACCCGATAAATCTAATAAAAAAAATCTTTATATTGTATTACTTTGCATTTAACCCTAATTGTTGTTTTCGTATTCATGAAAACCCTTATTGGATTGATTATACAGTTCTTTTGTTTCTCATTGAACATCACTCCATTGTTATCCACGTCACACCAATGTTTAAAAAGAAAATGCCTACGCGAGACCGACAACGATCAGAATAATGCACGGAAGAAAAAAAATAGGATCATTTACCTATCATGAGCATTTATTTAATAAGAACGATAATGATATGTATAGGGATATTTCCCCATAAAAATGTTCTTATCTATTTATTATCTACCTAGGTACCTACCTAGTCCATTTCAAGTTTTCATCAGTGAATTCATGATCAATGTAATGAGTAAAAGTAAGCATTGCAAGAACAGCTTCTAGGTATCTAACAGATTGAATATAAAATATTCAGCGTTGCCTTGCCTGCTCGACGTACCAAGCTACCTACCTAACTCGACTTTATCGCGCGCGATGCTTGTTGTATGCCTGCCTATATATTTGGTTGTAAGTACATGTATCTGTGTTTATATGTTCACCGCGGCACCGCCGACGCCTACCTACGTAACACGTCCAGTAAGCAGTTTGTTGTGGGGCACGAGCGCCGATATCACGTTCTCGTTCGCCGCAGGTCGGTGCTCGGTGGCATGCCGCCCGCCACCCGCTACAGCCACCTCTCTGCGGGAATAATCGGTCAGGTCAATTTAGTCCTCGTTAAAATAGATTTGTAAATATATCGTTAAACTAATTCCAAATAATCTTGAGATCAATTTACATACACTTTACCATCTGACCTTTTTCAAATTTGTGCAAAATTCACATCGGTGTACAGCGACTACCAGCAAGCACTATTCGCAATCGCGGGATTCGCGGGCTGTTGACCCGTCGCCGCGCCGCTTAGTTTTCTACAAGCAAAATGCTATATCGCGGCACATAGCTCGCGAAATTGTTTAGCTTCAATCTTTATGCCTATTTTTGTGTTCAACACTCAAGTAAATATTGTTTTTTAGTGGGGTAACAATTCTTCTGGCCTTGTATCCTTGTAAAATGGCGCCTCGCCCGCCGTTATTATTATTACCGGAGCAAACTTCGTGACGGTCGGCACCCCCTCGCCTCACCCCGCGGATGCGTATCCGTCCGTTCCGTTGGATTGTCGCGACTGGAGTTTACGACGACTTGTCAAACTAGTTAGGTTATTTAGATTATAAAGGTGAAAATATGTAAGATCATTGTGATGGGTGTATTATTTTACGCTTATTAAGTGAGTACATGTGTGTTTGCGTGAAGTTAGTTGAAACACTGTATACGTGAGCGTAATTGAAGTTAACAGGGCGAGTCATATGTAAAGACGCCATCTTTCTTTACAGATGTCAGCTGGGGCACAAATTCAAATGGCACCACAAACTACTGTCAACACGGGTCAGCCTCTACACAATCAGGACTCCAATATGAGCACAGGTAAATTGTGATTTAGTGCTTCATGTGCAGTGAAAACTTGTGATGCGAAAGTGTTCTCAGTGTTTACTATACGCCGGCCTGCTCCTCAGTGTATAACCTTTAGTTACGAACTTGTGAGGGCTAAAATAAATAAATGTGGAAAACAGCGATCGAACGCAGGACTGTGACGTCACATTGCTGTGTATTATGCCGGACAGAAATCGAGAAAGTGTCGTTTTACCTTCCGAGATCCAAGACTGCTGTGTGCCAAAATGCATGACTATAAAAGTGGAGCTATCATTAACCACGTCGGCCTACTGAGCTCTTTGTCAAAAAGTGAGTTCACCTGCCACCTAACCAGTTTCTGTTAGATGTTTGTGAAAATTATAGAATTATTGTTTGCATGAACAGAATGACTAGCGCCAGAGATGTAGGACAACTTTATGTACACTTTTCATAAAAACAAATGAAGGTTTGACATTAAAAGCAGTTTTAGTTAGTTTGCCAAGTACAGATAAGAAATAATAGGCAGATTGATTTTCTTCAATGTATCAATAACCTTGATAGACACAGATAAATTTACTCATAAACAATGCGAGTTGTAGTTATATTAAACATCATCATCTTATAAGTATTGTGGTTTTCAGGGTCATCATATAGTGATAAGGAAATTGATGCATTAACTCCTGAAAAATCAGCAGCTATGCGAGGCTCAGCGGTAGGACCAGGCGTAGCGTTGGTCCCACCCAGTGGTGCCACACCAACAATAGCTGTGCCTGAGCGAAAAAGAAAACGGAAAGGTTGGTTTACCTTAAATTTGTTGTTCAAGTTATATTCAATGCTTGTTAAACAGACTTATAAAGACAAATAGAACATTAAGAGTCTCTTCCATAATTTAAATGACTTTAATATCTGATATTATGTTAGGCTGGCAATAACTTCTTGCTAATTTACACTCAACATATTGTCGGCTTTGATTGCAAAGGTGCTACATCGTAGAAGTGTATTTATCAGGCTTATACTGTAAGCCAGCAATGACTAAGAGTCCTTTATATGTTTGACTTCCTATTACAATTTAAGCAATTTGAGGTTTTCTTGTGTGTGAAAATAATAAGATCTACATCCTTGAAAAAATATGGAATTATTATTCTAGAAACAGTGTTGTACATTTTTAATGATATCTGGATCAACATCAATATATTTTCAAGGGTTTACTTGAGTCAGGATTCCTAATATGTATACCAAATTGGCACTAATATTCAAATATTGGCATGAGTGTGTCAAGATAGATATTCAATAATACTATAGTGTCTTGAATTATGGAATATACTTTTATACACATGTTTCTATGGAAGTCTTTGAATAATTCATGCGGTGATCACTTATTTTCATATAAATTGGCATTGCGAACATTGACAATTGAGCCTTGGTTTCACTTGATTTAGTACAATATATTTTATGGTTTTTGTTTGTGTTAGCGCTTATTAACTTGATTATATTTCATATAGAGATACTTGATATTGATATATTTATAATGGCAGTACATTATTGCGTGGTATTTAACAGATGTATTTAATGTTAGTTAAATAAATTTACTGCTTAGTGTTATTTACAATTGACACTTAAGGCAATTGTTAATTAGTTAATTAATTTAATACCTTACATCGAGGTTTTTAGCATTTTTGTTGTTAAATTTTACACACTGTTAAATTTTCTCATCATCAAACTGTATGAGTTTGGGGCCTTCTGAATAGCATAGTAGGCAATGCTAGAAACCTTTTTAGTAAAATGATGTATTTTATCTGTACAGTTAAATCATGTAGTCAAGGATCTACATCTCGAACTCTGCTTTGTACTGATGTCATCTACCCCAGGTTGAGATGCTGAGCCTTAAACTTCGTGTATTTGATCCATAATCCAACCAGAATTTAAAGTTAAATTAAACATCTGATAGTTATGAAGTATTTATTTATATTAGAAAATGTTTCAAACGTTTTCAGGTGACGAAGGCGTTGGCGGGGGAGGAGGAGTGGGCGGCAAGCAGCGGCACAACTCAGCGGACAAGGGCATCCGAGAGCACCTCGCCAAGCACCCCTCGTCCAGCCCCGTGCGGCTCGCCGGCGCCAAGTCGCCCTCGCCGCAGGCCGGGAACTACCCTATGGTGAGCTACATTCGCCCTTTTCATTCATTCACTATTAGCACCTAATATTATAAATAAACATCAGGAGGAGACAATGTCACACAAATTTACCTAGTCGTAAACTAAGCTCTATGCTTGTACTATGGATAGTGTAGACAACGATAAACATACTTATATAGAGAGAGAGTAGTTAAGTACATAGAAAACATTCAAGATGCGGGAACAAATATTTGTGCTCATCACACAAATATCTGCCTTAACCGGGATTTGAACCCAGTACCACTAACTTCTTAGGCTGGGTCCCTACTAACTAGGCCAACACGTCTTGAAAACCTGGATCATATGTTAAGTTAAACAATGAGTAAAAGGAAAAACAATTGCATAAATGCTATTAAGTTATCAGTGGGATCTATGATAAAACACGTACGGAGGCTTGTTTAACAAACTATTTTCTTAGATTTAAGAAAATTAAAGTTAAGTTTTAACAGTAAAGGGATCGCGGCCCTAAGTGTTATCTTAAGAGTTCTATCTCTCTGACAGTACCCACCGTCACCTTCGTCACTGCCACCTTCGGGAGCGGACTTTTTACGATCCACTTCTCAGCAGCGGCCTCACACATCTGTTAAACAGGTTATTACTAATGTATTACAAACATACCATATTTTTAATAACTTCTTTGAACTAACTCCTATTTTTGGTGTCCTTGAATCTTGAAGCTCTTGAATGTGATTCTTATTTGTCTTAGGTTCAAACTGAACTGACGTGCCAGAGGATACAAGAGTTAGAAACTCAAGCATCATCTGACTTAGAACTAAGGAATAATAGAATAGACGAATTAACAAGGACTAATGAAGAACTGAAGCATCAGGTGCAAGCACAGAGCAAGGTAAATATTCAATATTCATGTTTTTGAACAGATTTAATTCTTATATCAAAAATATTGTAATAGACCCTCCAACTTTTCCTAAATAAAGAAGTGCTTAGACTTTAGCAAATTAATGGAGAAAAGTACTATCATTTGTACATTTTGGTGATAAAACCCCGCATACCAATAAACCCTTTTAAGGGGTCCATTCAGCTGGAATTGATATGAATGTTAATTATGAGTCTGGACTAAGTAGTTTTGAAATACCTATATGCCTTCATTTTGTCCTACTGCTGTAATATCTTGTATCAATATGTAAATGTATGTCTTGTATGCGGCAATGCGGCTATATAAAGAGTATTCACTGAAAGGCAACATTGATATGGCTTAATGTTCAACTGGAATTTCTTGGTGAAAAGGTCTCATAGTCTATAACCACTAATCAGCATAATTTTATAACAGAATTAATAACAATATATCAGTAATTGTCTTATTTGTTTTAGGTAATAGAGCAACATAAATCACACATTAATAAGTGTATAGATGTTGTGAAGAAACTATTAAATGAGAAAAGTACTATAGAGAAGAAGGAAGCCCGGCAACGATGTATGCAGAATCGGCTCAGACTTGGGCAGTTCGTTACGCAGCGCGTAGGAGCCACGTTTCAGGAGAACTGGACGGATGGATATGCGTTCCAGGAATTAACGAGGTAAAATTAAACCCTTATTGTAGAGGTTGACCTTATTTATCTGTAATAGGTTTTATGGGACTTCTCCTAAAACATTTCATATCAGAAAAGTAATATGTATGTAGTAGTTTAAGTTGAATGTTATCGAAGTTAGTTTCATAAGTTATACTGTGACACCAAAAGCCTTTTAAATTTGAATCTTTATAAAAAGGATACCCACTATATTCGTTCTTGAGTTTAAAAAATCCTTATTATTTATTAGGGAGTTTATATAAACATAACATATGTACCAAAGTTAACATGTATGATGACTTGTGAGTGTGGAGGAAGTGATGAAAGTTTGTATGGATCTTAGCAATTGGAAGGAAGCAGTCTCTGTCTGCCCCTACGGGAAAGAGGCGTAATCGTATGTACGTATGCATGTAAATTTAAACGAAGATTTTCTGTATATCCTACATCATCTCGTTTTACAAACTCGGAAGAATTCCATTGACAAGAATCGATTTAATGCATCGATCGATCGTATCACAGGCGGCAAGAAGAAATCACAGCGGAAAAGGAAGAAATAGATCGTCAAAAGAAGCTGCTGCTGAAGAAGCGGCCGTCGAACAACGAGGGCGGCGGCGGGCGCGGCAAGCGCACCGCCAGCGCGCCGCCCGCGCCGCAGCCGCCGCCGCTGCACAACGGGACCGACGCGCCCACCTTCCTCAAGCCCGACCCGCTGCCCAGCCTCACCTGGCAGGAGTACTACGAGGCCGACGAGATCCTCAAGGTACCGTCCGCACCGACACCGCATGTGCCCGGTACTAATAGAGATGGGGATGTGGGGAGTTCAAATTAATAACAGCTTACAGTAAGGCTAAACCGGTGCGTAAATAATAGGAATGAACTTCCTGCTCATATTTTCCCCCAATTTTCAAGATGTATGTATCGCAATACATACATCTTGAAAATTCATCTAAACTGGAAATGCATGAGTAACCCTTTGGTTATTTCCATAGACAACGGAAACTACTTAGAAACAGACAAACAGGCAGACGTCTCTTGCTGTACTCGTTATAATATAAATCGGTTACATGATATAACTGTTACGATAGTAATGACCAATTTATTGGGATGGAACTGAACTGTTAATCAGTGTCTGGAACACCTAGCGTCGCTCGGGTTATAAACGAGATTTCACGAAGATGACAACTTGACAGATCGATTTTTCCCCTCCGTAAACCCCTGTATTTCTAATTTCATCGAAATCGTGGGAGCCTTTTGCTAGATTCAGATATATTATATTATATCATTTGAAGTTATTAGATCAGATATACTGAGGTGCAAACTAAATAACCATAGGGCGATTCTGCAGAAGTTGATAAAACCATGCCATAAAACGTTATATATTTTTGTTATACAGTTGCGGCAAAGTGCGTTAAAGAAGGAGGATGCAGACTTACAGCTAGAAATGGAAAAGTTAGAGCGAGAGAGAAATTTACACATTAGAGAATTGAAGCGGATACACAATGAGGATCAGAGTCGCTTCTCGCAGCATCCTGTCTTATCAGAACGGTGAGTTGACATTTTAATATTATCCCGCAATAATACATGATAACGCGTACATTATCACGCACTTCTGTTGTCCTTTTAAACGTAAAAACTACAAAAGGTTGCCCGAGCACACTACTTTCTACCTGTTTGCACTTACCAACTACAACTATCCGATTTTGACGAATGAGAGGTCAATCGGTTGGTAATTAATTAATTATGGTCCCAATGACTAAATTCAGTGCAAATACACCCACAGCATAATTGAGTTAAGAGTCTGTTTTGTTCGCAGGTACCTGTTACTGATGCTGTTGGGCAAGGGAGGGTTCAGCGAGGTCCACAAGGCCTTCGACCTGCGCGAGCAGCGCTACACCGCCTGCAAGGTGCACCAGCTCAACAAAGACTGGAAGGAAGACAAGAAGGCCAACTATATTAAGTGAGTCCGTATGAACGACGCTACTACTGCAAATAATCATATCTGCTTAACATTATATCAGCCGAAAGAAGTTCACTGCTCACCCAAGGCTTTTTGTACTATAACACTTGAAAAACATCCAAGACTTATATAAATACTCATGCTCGTCACACAAATATTTGCCCATTTGGTTCAATTATTACGTAAGCAGATTTACTACAATCATTAACCCCCCCCTCCTTGTCAGCAAAAGTAAGCAAAGCTTTACCCCCTAGCCCTTTGCTTACGTAAACATTGTTATAAAATTCCCCTACTCGGTTCTAAGCGAATAACTAAACATATTCATTATTTGTATGTATTATATCCGAATATGCGTTTCGTTTTCAAGCATATACAATGTGTGGGCTGCCATATGTCTAAAAAAGTTAATAACTACCGGTAACGTAATCAAAATAATCCATGTCATCAAAAATAACCAAAGCATATATCCCCCCGCCCCCCTATAGTGCTTACGTAATACTTGAACGATCCCATGCCAGGATTCGAACCCGGGACCGCTAGCTTCATTGGCAGGGCACCGACCGAGCTGTCTAAAATTGGATAAAAAAATTGAATACTGTAATGTAACATTTAGTTCAATACAGTTCCTACCCAAAGTTAGTGTCTTACAAAGTCGATTGGCCAATAGAATCATTGATTTCGAATAAGTGAGCATTTGTGTGGTTGTTGCTGCAGGCACGCACTGCGGGAGTACAACATCCACAAGGCGCTGGACCACCCGCGCATAGTGAAGCTGTACGACGTGTTCGAGATTGACGGCAACTCCTTCTGCACCGTGCTCGAGTACTGCAACGGCCACGATCTCGACTTCTACCTCAAGCAGGTCCGTAGAGCCGCGTGCCAAGGAGATCTTTACTATGTTACGAATATTCCCACCTTTTACCACCACTGCTGGTTACACAAAAGATCCCATAGGGTCGAAGTGTACCCTGCCATTAAGATAAGATAAGACCACTGCTTGTAACTACTGGGAATAAAAAATATCAGTTGTTTTACATTTTCATGCCCATTGGTAACAGGCAGGAAAAAAATCCAGCTGTTACTAGACGTAATAAATGTGTGTGAACAGGTGGAAATATCCTCTTTGCTACTACAAAAACTTTTTTTTTTGTAACTTTGTTAAAGTTGAACTGTTTAAAGTACGATGTTATGTACAGTTAATGAGTCTATAATGGGAAGTAAAATGAAAGTATAGTAGACACGTTTGATTGGGTATGGAAAGAGACAAGACTATCAGACGCTGTCGTCTGAGGCCCTGTAGCCTAGAATGGCTGAAGTACTTCTTACCTTCTTGGTTTGTTATCTAGACCTGTTAATTTAAATAAACTTCCGCCTATGGCGTTGAATTCATTTATATTGAATTGAATTATTTGATATGTATATTATGATATATAAAATAGGTGGTGGACGTAGTTCCTAGTTAAGCTTTTTACTTCATCACCAAGTAACAAAACAATTTTTATTACGAACACTTGACTATTGGCATCCAAAGTACTAGTTATTGGCAACTAGTGATTGTAGAAAAATCGCCTCTAGTACCTTTAAGTAAAGTTCATCCTTCTAATAATTGGTAGGGTGCCAACCAAAGCGCAGTTTTCTATACTAACGTTAAACGAGCGGAATAATGATGTAATATTCCGTGACATCCACAGCACAAGACGATCCCGGAGCGCGAGGCGCGGTCGATCGTGATGCAGGTGGTGTCGGCGCTGAAGTACCTGAACGAGATCAAGCCGCCCGTCATCCACTACGACCTGAAGCCGGGCAACATCCTGCTCACGGAGGGCAATGTTTGCGGCGAGATCAAGATCACCGACTTCGGCCTGTCCAAGGTCATGGACGAGGAGAACTACAATCCCGACCACGGCATGGACCTCACCAGCCAGGGCGCCGGCACCTACTGGTCAGTACTCACTTTAATACTAAACCATGCATTACTATTCATCTAAAGTCCGACGGTGTAAGGTTGTGTGACTGTTTTCTTTGCAATAAATAGTATCTAATGTCTCTACCACATGATGTCAGAATGGACTTTGTATTTTAACTGTGGGTAAAACATACTTAATAACAAACCAATTGGCTTAAATTGAATTGGAATTGGGTAATTGGAAAATGCCTAAAATTTATATGCAATAACGCATACTAATGTATTTCATGGTAATTTATTGTTCCTTCAGGTATCTACCGCCGGAGTGCTTCGTAGTCGGCAAGAACCCACCAAAGATCAGCAGCAAAGTGGACGTGTGGAGCGTTGGCGTGATCTTCTACCAGTGCCTGTACGGCAAGAAGCCGTTCGGACACAACCAGAGCCAGGCCACCATCCTCGAGGAGAACACCATCCTCAAGGCCACCGAGGTGCAGTTCGCCAATAAACCCACTGTCAGCAACGAGGCTAAGGTATGTTTAAACTGTCAATCGTTTTTCTACATATTATGCCAGTATTGTCGCAGGATTTCATAATTATATTTACATGTAGAGAGCGGTAAGGCTTTTTATTACCACTTTTTCTTAGTGCACATGTTGCAAATGATTTTAAACTAACTTCCTGATGAGCGTGACTATGCAATAATATTGAACCCAAAATTCATTATTTTTACTATTTTCCCGTGATAATTGCTAAACGTGTGGGCAGCGCGTATCGTATAGTCGCCCAAGAAAGTCGTTTACCATTTTTGAACATATCATACAAATGGAGTCCAAAAGCAATAAAGGAGTGTACTCGGTCCACTATGCTTGCATGGGTGATCAATGGATCACGAATACATTCCCGGTCAAGTTATTATTTTTTACTTCGGGTGCAGTTTTCCCCTCGTCCGTATCGGTGTATCGTCGCAAGCGAGTTGCGCTGAAGCTGTGTGGTGTACGGTGCATGTCGTGTTGCAGAGTTTCATCCGCGCGTGCCTGGCGTACCGCAAGGAGGAGCGCATCGACGTGTTCGGGCTGGCGCGGCACGAGTACCTGCAGCCGCCGGTCCCGCGGCCGCGCGGCGCGGGCGGCGCGAGCGCGAGCGCGGGCGCGCTGGCCGCGGCGGCGCCGGCCGCGTTCAGCGCCGCCAACATGTTCGCGGCCGGCTCCTCCTCCTAGCCGCGCTGCCGCCGCCGTCGCCACCCGGCGGCGCAGTGACCCGCCCGCGACCGGCGCCGGGCCCGAGCCCGCCCGCGGAATACCAGTGTCGGACGAGGACTCTTATTAGACTGTACTTTTTAGTTTTGAACTTTGTCAGTTAATATTCAGAGTTGTAAAATGACTAAATATCATTTACAGATTTAATTGTTTAAGAATTATGCTTACTGTTGACTGTATTTATTGAGCAGGTGATAAAATGTGATTCTCCATTTATGAATGGGTTTGTCCTTTTATCACTAGAGAAGAAGAAACCTTGGGACTATCCCTTGCATATTATATAAGTTATCCCTATTAAAAAAGTTAAAAATATTTGCATGAATTTTATTTACCGACACCTTTTATAATATAAGACACAATTTAACATATCAAAAGCTTAATTGAAGAACTATCTTGGTGCTATAATATTTTTCATAGGTTCGGTTCGTGGTTCGGAGAATTTAGACGTACGTGAAGGTCGGATGGCGACTGCGGTTACTGAAAGTAATGTCGATGCCGTACGACAACTAATTGAGACACACAAAAAAATTACCTGCCAGCAAATTCGTACTGTTTTAGGCATAGGTCAACTGCAAAACATTTTGCATGAGCGACTGAAGGTTCGGAAGGTTTGCACTCGATAGATACCGCATGATTTAACGGAAGACCAGAAACGACTGCGTGTAGAGTGATACGTGATGACGCATCCTCCGTACAGTTCGGACCTCGCACCTTGCGACTTCTTTTTATTCCCAAGAATAAAAGATAAACTTAGAGGTTCACGATTCTCAAGCCCAGAAGCGGCGGTGAATGCATTCCAAGAAGCCGTTGAAGAGGTCCCTACTGAAGATTGGACCCACTGCTTCACACAATGGTTCCAACGAATGAAAAAATGAGTAAATAGTGAGGGCATATACAATGAAAAACAATAAATTTGTCATAAACATATTATCTAGTCTTATTTATCGGAATCCAGAAACTTTCAGTGTGACCTAAGTATCTACCATTTTATAAGAAGTTGTTTCTTGCATTTTTGAAGGCGGCATTTTTGTTTTTTTAAACATTTATTTTATTTTATACTTTTAGTGATCCTATTTATGCTGTTATGTAGTCCCACTTCTCAATTAATGAGAAACTATAGAACATATCAAGCTCGCCGCGGTAATGTCATTGTCATATTTAAACCTAAATGTGCTCCCCTCATAGTCGCTCAAATATCCTAATCGAGATATCTTATCGCCACCCTTCAAATAGGTACCGTTAAGAGTTCCGGTGGCCATTTATGGCCTTCATCATGAGTTCCACTTCACCATATAGTTAGTAATTTTCAAAAGCAAATGCACTAGTTACAGTGAAAAATACCAAAATCGCTACAGGTGTGCCTATAATATTTGAGGAGTTCCCTTGATTTCTCCAAGATTCCATCATCAGATCGTGACGTGTTGACAATGGGACCAACTAGAAAGTATACCTATTCAAACAACGAAAAAAAAAAACAAATCGGTCTAGTGGTCTCCGAGTATTTTTTTTAAACCGAGTAATTGAGAACCTCCTTTTTTATGAAACGGTTAAAAATGAATTCATCATTTTTTTCATTCATTCAATGGATATAATTATATAGATTCATATTCGTAATCATTAATCGTGTTTCACGAAATTAAATATTTTGGAGTGATTACTTCTTATGCCTCCCATAAGAAGTTATCACTCCAAAATATTTAATACGCTTCGTTACGTAAGGCGTAACAGGCGTATTAGCCATATGGTTATCGGGTCGCCTGTAAAAAACACGTCAACGAAGGGCTGCTGGCGCTGGCCCTTCCTTGAATATCGATATCTGAGGTCAGTTAAAAGTGGACGCTTTTTGAACTTTTTTGTTACTGGTCCGATTGCCCTGAAAACCGATATCTGAGGGTCACTGGAGACTTCAAATACGGTTTTTTAATCAAAATTGAAAAAAGTGGACGCTATTTTGAACTTTTTGAAGTGATAACTGTTTATGGGAGGATAAACCGCTTCGTTAGGCGCAGGTTAGACATAAGTAGGGTTGCCAACTATACTTTATAATAACGTATCCTACGTTATTTTGCTTCATTATACTTTATTCTTTTAAATAAAAATAAAGTATCGAAAATACTTTTTTTCTGACTATGAAAAAATAAATGATGATAATGATGACGCCCAAATAGTAAAACGGAACGCAGAATGAAGACTTCTGTGAAATTCCTGAACGAATCAAACAAGTGTAAGTTAAGTTGAGCACTTTTGATGTCAGCCATGAGCCATTTTTCTGTATCTGCTTGTAGGCGAGAAGAGTTGAAAAAGTTTGTGGCCATGGTTGATGGGGAGTTCCATGAAATTAAGCGTCATATTACCCGTTGGTTGTCTCTACTTCCAGCCATAGACACAATTTTGAAAAATTGGACACCAATTAGTAATTATTTTAGAAGTTTAGATGATGACTGCCCAACAATTATACAAAACTTGCTGTTATTAAATAATCAAAATGAACATAATGTCATTGAAACTTACCTTGTATTTGCAAGCCACATGCTGAATATTTTTAATAAAACAATTAAATTATTGGAAGGAAACAGTGTAACTATTTTGGACATATTTAATATTATGGACAATCTTAATAAAGAATTAGTTGAAAGAAAAAATGATAACTTTTATGGATATGACACGAAAAAATTATTAAAAAAAATTGAGCAGTCATCATCTCAACTTCACAATAAAATCATCAGAAATTTTACACAATTCATTGATAAAGGTTGGAGTTATTGACAAAAATGGTTTGATTTCAACCAACAGACTAATTGGCTGTCAATGATAAGCAGCATATCTTTAAAGAAACCTATTGAATTTCAAGATTTTGAAAATATAGTTGAAAAACTGAACTTATCAAAATTAAATGTTAACATGGATAATTTATATTCTGAAACTGGAATTATAAAAGAAATTCAGAAAAAATCACTTTGTGTTGAAAGTTATATATTTTAAAAACATCAGCTGAAGAACTGTCTAATGTTTCAAAAATAGTTGCATATCTCCTCTCTGTTCCTGCCTCGTCAGCCTTCACTGAGAGGGTTTTCTCAGTGATGAACGCAAAGTGGCGGGAAGAGAGAAACCGGGCATCAGTAAATTTAATTAAAAATGAATTGCTAATATATTTCAACTTGACTTTTGAGTGTGGTAATTCGTACGAAATATTTAAAAAAGATAAAAAGTTATTACAGTGTGCTAAGAGTACAAAGAAATATATTTTCAAAAATAAATAAATAAATGAGTGTTCCTTTTCTCTGTTGTGTTGTAGATTTTAATTGGTGTTTACGTATGTGGTAGTTTAAAGTAATAAAGTCTGACTTAACGTCGATCTCAATTTTTTTGTTAAATTAAGTTTTAATTTTATTTTATTTTTTATTTTCAAATTTATTTCAGAACAAGTTCCATATGTTGTTAGTAACATCAATTCTTATTCTATATTAGTAATTAAGAAATATTAACAAATTATGCAATATATTATTTTATTCCTATGGCTACTGCTACCCAATGTCGCACCATGGGGCAGTCAGGCCGTTCAGCAACCATGTTCAGAATGCTGTTGTGGCTGCCACGGATGCGTTGAAGCAGTGACGCTGCTTTCTTCCGCATGTGCGCCGGGAACCCGTCCGTGCGGGCCGCGGCGAACATCGCTGACGCGCTGCAGTGCCGTGGCAGCCCCAACAGCATTCTAAAGGCATTGTTATATTGTACGCGCAGGGCGTTATAGGCTTGCTTCGTGTACTTCACCCAGAGACCGCTCGAGTAAAAGGATGTACAATACGCCTTAATAATAAAGAAGATTTTTTTAAAGATTTGTTGTTTTTTAAGAGTCTCATGTGGCCCATGTGGGATAAATTCGCTTGTGTACATTATCTATAGTGATGCAAAAAATGATTTATAATTATTTAAGTGCATAAAGAGTTTACATGCTTAAATTGGAAAAATACTTTTTTATTTTTGGAATTACTTTTTTTTTTTACTCTTCAGAGAGGTATATACTTTATTTTCCGAAAAAAAAGTTGGCAACCCTAGACATAAGAGACGTAAGACACGGAGGCAGGACGCGCCGGCGTCGCGGCGCCCCTTTAATGAATTTTTAACCAAAATGTATAGAAGCTAAAGACCACTATTATACATACCGAGATAGAAGGCCACGCCCTTCCCGCGCCTGCGTCCTTCTATCTCCGTATATGTGATAGTAGTCTTTAGCTTATACAGGGTGTCCAGTAAATAATGGATAACCTTCTACCCATCCATGGGGCACCTCAGGCTGGTCCCTAAAAAGGACTTACAGGTTTGGTAAAAGTTGCATGGTTTTCGAGATAATCGAACTTTTCTATTTTCTTAATAATTAGCACCTTGCTTCACTGTAATGACTGCCAAGGTCACAAATAAAGAGATTTTGTCGTTCTGTTTGCTGTTAAATATTCTTTAATAGTGATGCTAACGGATGTGTCTTAGAGCATTATGGTAGCGACACTAATTTCTTGTTAAACATATCTTAATTTATAACTTCACATTTTGCTTTAAAGTTTGCAACAACTTTGACTGCTTGTGGTGAAAAAAAATTGTATGAAGACCAGAGTGGCCAATATGTTGAAAAATAGTGTATCTAATACTGATTCTAAACTGGTATAACACATGGTGTTTACGTCTTTACAGATAAAGTTATTGCTGTTAGTATTCACTTAGAGCGAATTTTACCAAAACACCAAGTTATCGAAAAGTAACTCTTTACTTGATTGGGTTAGTCATATCATAAAAAAACGCTTCTCTTATGAAAACCAACGTCTAATTACTGCAAAATAATGAATCACAGAATACTTAAACCGAATTTAGATAACGTCGTCAATGTAATCCTAAAAACAGATTCGGTTTTTATTTACAAATATTATTGTTGATGTAGGTTTCAAGTATTCTGTGATTCATTATTTTGCAGTAATTAGACGTTGGTTTTCATAAGAGAAGCGTTTTTTATGATATGACTAACCCAATCAAGTAAAGAGTTACTTTTCGATAACTTGGTGTTTTGGTAAAATTCGCTCTAAGTGAATACTAACAGCAATAACTTTATCTGTAAAGACGTAAACACCATGTGTTATACCAGTTTAGAATCAGTATTAGATACACTATTTTTCAACATATTGGCCACTCTGGTCTTCATACAATTTTTTTTCACCACAAGCAGTCAAAGTTGTTGCAAACTTTAAAGCAAAATGTGAAGTTATAAATTAAGATACGTTTAACAAGAAATTAGTGTCGCTACCATAATGCTCTAAGACACATCCGTTAGCATCACTATTAAAGAATATTTAACAGCAAACAGAACGACATAATCTCTTTATTTGTGACCTTGGCAGTCATTACAGTGAAGCAAGGTGCTAATTATTAAGAAAATAGAAAAGTTCGATTATCTCGAAAACCATGCAACTTTTACCAAACCTGTAAGTCCTTTTTAGGGACCAGCCTGAGATGCCCCATGGATGGGTAGAAGGTTATCCATTATTTACTGGACACCCTGTATATATTATGGTTGAAAATTCATTAAAAGGGGCGCCGCGATGCCGACGCGTCCGCGCCTTACGTCTCTTCTGTCTGGCCCGCGCAATGATTAAAGAGTTTCTACAGTCAAAGTCAAAGAGCCCGCGCCTTACGTATCGCTTTTCGGCGCCAGTCTAGAGGAGTACAAAAACAGCCAATAAAGTAGCACTCTTCGCACCTGTTACAAATGCCCTTCATTAAAAAGAAGTCTTTCAACAATGTACTACTTTTTAGGTTTGTTAGTGTGTGTCACTCGATTGGTGTGCGTAAGTTTGCAGTCAGAGACAATTTCAATATCAATAAGTTATCAATTCTGTCGGGCGGACACACACATTTTTTTCTTTCATTTTGCTGTTGTTATTTTGAGGTTATTTCCATGCCCTAAAAAATGACTGCATAAATGACTACCTACACAATCACTGAAAATGGCGATAATCCTTCATTCACAAACACCGTGATTGGTTGTTTAGGGGCCTCCAACATAAATATTTTTTTTTATTTTTTATTTAGGTAATTCATGGAAATAGTAATTTATTATTTCCATTTTAGTATTGTGATTTGTTCATAATTTTTCACTTGATAACTTGACATCGTCACTGTAGGTACCTACCGTAGGTACCTATTTGTAAATAAACAACCTCGTTACCTGATAGAAAGTTCGCATTCGGGATTGCGTGGTTTGTAGTGGATTGTGATGCTCTCCGATTATTGTTTTATTTTATTTTAAACACGCTGGCTGAAAACTTCAAAATACTCATAGAAAAGTAGGTAAATACAAATAACAGGTTTGCCTCTTGCTTCCCCGTATAATCATTTAATAATAAAATCATATTACATGAGCCATTTTGTATCTCTTACGAATTAAAATAGTTCCTAGTGCATCTGGATAAAAACTAATTTCGATCATTTTTTAAGGATAAGTATTTCTGAAGTAGCATCCCTGGTGCCATGACATCAAACCACATACCTAATCTTAATAATCTGTGCATCAAACAAATGACGGGCGACGATATCGCGATGTTTATATCCTTTGACTGTGAAGTTTAATTTGAATGGCTATTTTCCCCAAATTTGGAACATTAAGATATTTTAATTATGACTGCCAATAATCTAAGTAATCATCATTTTAATTTCTTGTTCCTGTTACGGGACACACCCGGTATGTACCTATGTGTTAAATAAATACCAGTTGCTAATAATGCGGGAAGCTTTAATTAAGTTTCATAAATAAAATTTACATGCGCTGTTTCCAAAATCTTATTGCAAGAGAACGAAATCAGTGTGAACCTTAAATTGAGTTAAAAAATGTAGCCACATATAGGTACAAGGCTGCATTTACCCCATAACTTCAAAGTATATTACGCACAAGTGCATTTATATTGGATATAATTTATTTGATAAAGAGCACATTATATTTAATTAAATTGTAAAAATAACTAATATTAAATAAGACTAAATCTATATATACACTAAAACATTAAATCTAAGAATGGCCCCTGCGGCATTGTACCAAAGATGCTGGCAGCATTTCCTCGTTGAATGGCTAAACTTATTCGTTGAGCGAGGAAACTGCCAGCTCTTCGGTCTCCAGTGACGTCAATAAGTCTCTTTGACAATTCCTTAAAAAGGCTAACAGCACTAGGACCCCACGGACCAAGGGTCTCGACCCCGAATGGAATAAAATTATATTCTGGGCCGAGACCGCTATATTTGCCAGTCTTAATGTTTTCAGCCGCTTCGGCCGCTGCACCAGCCCTATTGGAGGTTCGTGGGAGATGTGACGGGGCCAGCGTGTCTACACAGGTTGCATCCCACACTAGCATCCGCCCCATATTCCACGGAACCAAAGACATTCCGTCAGGTCTCTTGCCATCATTTCTGGAGATACCGGACGGCTCTAAAAGGGCCGGCACGTTAACAGAGGCAAGAGACCGACGGATGATGTCGTTTAGTGCAGCATGTCTTGAGAAGCGGCCAGCACTCCTCTGGCAAGAAAGTCCGTGATGTCCTAGCCGATCGACGTCACTTCCGCAGGGGCACCGATGTGGAGCGCAGACCGGGACCCCAAGGCGAAGGCAAACTGAAACTCGGAGTGTGTTAGGGTCTAGGAAAGTACCAGTGCTTGGCGAAGGATGAGCTTGAAGCCAGTATCCAGCCTCCCTTGTACCGACTGCTAAAATTCTAGCACGATCCGCAGCGCAGCACTGGCTAAGAAGGGAATCAACAGTCAATTTACATGCTATGTCATCCCAACACCTCTGCGATTTTGGGTTATCAGGAAAATTTTGACCGGGGCATGCAGTTAACCAGCCATTCTTTGCGTCCTCCAAGCCTGAAGTCTCATAGTTTAAAGGGAATTCCCTAAGGATTTTTCCTATGAGACTAGAAGAGCTATGGATCGACGAAAGAAAAGCTGGTAAAGCAATACTAGAAATTTTGCGGATCCCTAAACCACCGTACCGAATTGGGAGGGATCCTTGGGTCCAGGAATGCTCGCTTAGCTGAATATTAAGAATTGATTGGAGGTTACTTTTGATCAAAGTATCAATTTTGGACAAAAGATCTTGATGTTTCCAGAACGGACAGCAGCGAAGCACATAAGTAAATTTAGGGACAAAAAGACAGAATTTAATAACCAAAAGTGCAAAATGTAAAATTAAAAGTTAAATTTACGTTTCAAATATTCTTAAACACATGTATGTATGTATGTATGTATGTTTATTACTTTGTTGCGCTCTAGAAACGAAACGCGTGGATTTTGTAAATCTTATGTCAATCGATTTGTCATCTTGTGAGTGTTACTTAAGATAATGACATCTGACATGACAGTTATCAAAATTCAATATGGCTACAACCAGACGGGATATTGAAAAAAATAAAAGTAAAATATCAGGGGACAATGTCACACCAATTGACTTAGTCCCAAGTCCCAAGCTCTAGGCTTGTAATGGGTATGTAAACGATATAAATAAAGTCGACGAACTATGACAAGATGGGTATCATTGAATAGGTAAAAAATATATCGGTTTCTTTCATCAATTTAATTTTGAATGATCATTTAGAATTAAAGTTGGTTATAGTCTTTATTATTTCTAGCGAGCCGATCTTCTACACAAAGGCCATTGTTTGTGTACAATACTATTATCTTTCTTTGTGTCCGTAACCGCAAGCCGATTACATACAAAAAAGTTAGAACTACATTGAATGTCCATAGAATTATCAACCCTATCCTCTTAGTCAGTAGGTTTAAAATGTAAAGTGTCAGGATACGGATATGTCTTTATTAGAAGATGGTAATATTGTGTAGGGAATAAGACTGGTTCAAATAATAAAGACATATCTGTATCCGGACACTTTACATTTTAAACCTACTGACTAAGAGGATAGGGTTGATAATTCTATGGACATTCAATGTAGTTCTAACTTTTGTATGTAATCGGCTTGCGGTTACGGACACAAAGAAAGATAATAGTATTGTACACAAACAATGGCCTTTGTGTAGAAGATCGGCTCGCTAGAAATAATAAAGACTATACTAATAGTCTGGTTTTCTAAAGCTTGCTTTTTGTTACGCTCATATACCTACTATTGTTAAAGAGTTTAACTTCTTAAATCAGAGAGTAATATTGAACGAATTTCGATATAGCTTGTAAGTTGCTTGTATTTAGTAACAACTTGCTACTAAATGCCAAGAAAACTAAATGTGTTAGGTTCGCTTTGCCTAATGTTAAACCGGTAGATTCTAGTATTTTTCTAAATAACGAGTGTTTGCTAATGGTAGATAGGGCGGTTTTCCTAGGCATAACAATAGATAAAAATTTGCAATGGAGTCCCCACATAGCTGCACTGGCAGGTAAACTAAGTTCGGCAGCTTACGCCGTTAGGAAAATTAGACAACTAACTAATGTTGAGACAGCTCGCTTAGTTTATTATAGTTATTTTCATAGTGTTATGTCTTATGGTATTCTGGTTTGGGGTAAGGCAGCTGACATACAAACTATATTTGTGTTACAAAAAAGGGCCATTCGTTCTATTTATAATTTAAATTCCCGTGACTCATTAAGAGAACTTTTTAAAGAAATTAATATCTTAACTGTAGCGTCTCAATTTATTTACGAGAATATTATTTACGTTATTAAGAATTTAGATTCGTTCACCAAAAACTCAGATATACATAATTTAAATACTAGAAATAAAAATAAAATAGCTATTCGAAAATTCCGTGTCCGTAAAGTATATAAATCATTTGTTGGTCAATGCATTCATTTCTATAATAAATTACCTGAAGTAGTTTTAAAGTTACCCTTTCCAGCACTTAAAAAATATTTGAAAAGGTCGTTAATGTCTAAAGCGTATTATAGGGTCGAGGACTATCTAACAGACAAAAATGCATGGCCTACACCCGAAACTTAGTCAATAGTAATTTGTTCAAATGCAAAGGCTTTATCCTGCTTTTTCTTGTCTGGGGGACACCGTTGATGCAGGAAAACATATCGAAACTTTTATGTGGTCATCTTGCACCATCTCATATACACATATATAAGTAGGTAGTTGTAGTTATTTTATTTTATTCTTTTCTATCCTTCTCTCCCGTAAGATTTTTGGCATGTTTTCCTGCTGAACTACTGTTATTTGATATTATATTTAATTTAATACTTGTAGCTTTATATAATGCTAGATTAAGTTGTACATACCATTGTAATATGCAATATGAAATAAGTTTAAAAAATGACTGACTGCTGAGTTTCTTGCGGCGTTTCTTCTCAGCAGTGGTCTCCTCTTGGGAAGCGCTGGTAGTATCTTGACGTGTAAAAGTGCCCGAGCGGCCTACTTACTAAATAAATTTCTTTTATCTTTTTATCTTTTAAGTAAGTTGTAGTGTTTTGTTGCTAATTGTTTAACATTATGTAAGTCCAAAATGACCAACATTGTTTTTTAAAGATCTTGACTCTTTCCAAAGGAACCCATAAATTTGAAATGATTACAAAATAATTTAATACAAGTAGTAGGTACCTAATTTACGGATCGTTTGGGTTCCTATTAAAAAAGTAATTAATTTTCCATTTTAAAGTAAGGTAAGTAAGTAAAGAAGATTATAATACTATATTGATGGAATATCAACTTCATGATGGGCTTCATGGCAATGCGAAATAAATTCCAAATTAAATGAAATGAGCATAACGGGCTGTGCTAACCGGGTACGGTAATATGAACCCTACATAATTTTCTTATCATCATAAATATCGCCGATACTGCACTACTGCAGCCATTTTCATGTTTTCTATAGAGAGCTTGGGGTGGTGCTGCCATCTAGTGGCTCCCTCCCTCCAAGGCCTCTCGGTATGCGAGTGCAACAACATGGCAACAACGGCCTCTGTGTTTATTCATTGTAATGATAAGGTTAGGAAATACAAGAAGTTGTAGGTACCTAATGAACGAATGAATGTAGTTTTATAACGGTACATACCTACAAAGTTTCATGAGATGATGTTAGATTGCGCTGTTTCTGAGTGAAATATTAACTGAGTAAGTAAAGGGTATTTTCCGTATTTTCTACTATGAATTATATTAATTGCAAGATTTATATAGGTACATATTTTTATTTCTTTCTGTAATCCTAGACGTCGTGGTAGACTAATATTAAAAAAAAAAGTACATTGTAAAACAAGGTTTGAAGTGAGGTATTTATTTATTTAGGGAGGTACTTTTTTACTTAACTATGTAGGTGGGTATACATTTGTTTTCAGACCAAACACTACACGTGTATTTGCAAGAAAGCTATAAGTACATCTCACATCTATATGAGATTTCAAATTTGTACCTATAGCTTCTGTAGTTGTTGAGAAAAACTGCTGTTACGTGTCATACAAACCGATAGACAGACACTGAAGTCTCACAGTCGGCAGTTAGATACCTATGTATATTAAAACCTCATTAGGTAAAAATAGAACGTTCGGAAAAGGGCCTCACAAAGCGGATTTCGACAACACGCCCACGTTCGGTCTAGCTACGCGGCTGGCTGGCCCGACTTTGGAAGAAAAACAATTCAGAGCCCGGGTTTGTATAACTAAGATGGACTTCACTCCTTCAATAGCAGATATAGTAGACAAAAGTTACGGTTTACTTTATGCTATATACTTGTTATTCCATTTTAGAAAAAAATAACATTTTTTTTTTTAATGTCCTTGTTTTGTTTCTTATCTTGGTTACTTTTTTTCTTTTCTCTTTAATTATTTCCTTATAATATTAATGTTACTAAATGTAGCTTAATTAAGTAATAATATTGTAATATATATATTTTTTAAACTACCTTTTGTTTTATTGACTTATGTCAATTATTGTACACCATAAATATGGTAGATTGTAGTGGTGCACACACAAATGTATTTAACACTGTATGATATTATTATACTTGATACCTACTCGTACAGTCATGCAATAAAAATATTTTGATTTTTGTTTTTTTTTAAATCCTTTAAAATTGTAGCGATGTGACTGTATGTGTGGCTCTGATCCGCCATCAAGTCAAATTTAACTTTAATCATCATACGATTACTGTAGATTATTATTGTACTGCATCATTAGGAGAATGTATTTGTTACTAGGTTTAAGTCTGATAGGTACTAAAGTGCCCTGAAAGTGATCTTACAAATTGCCAATTTCGCATTGATCAACCTATGTATTATTCTCTCAGTAACTAAGGTACGGCGAAGGGCTAGTTCCATTAACAAATTGCGGGGAGAAAGCTATTCACGTGGCCGGGAATAGGATTAATTAACTCTCAACTAGTAACTTTGTAAGCACTTACACAGAAACCACGGAGAAATGAAATGCTAGTACAATTCGTGGCATAAAGAAATCAAGTTGCGATCCGACGACATTTCTATAATTTGCTGACTGGCAGATCCGTAGCAGTCGTTGGCGACTCCGGCGGTGGTTTAATTAGAGGGGCTTTCGAGACGTGAGCCGAGCGCCCGGCTATCCGAAGCGTTCAGACTGAATTTACAAATTTCACCTTATGCAAGTTCGTTCAAACGAGTTAAACAAACTTAGAACCAATGGCGTTTCGAACTGTTTAATTAAACTTATAGTCGGATTTGTGCTTGAAGCCAGGCCTCTATTCTACTGGGTACCTAATACCATAGTGTCACTTACGTTATCGTATTGTTTTTAACTCAGCCGTCCTTACGGTCAAATTAAAAAAACAGTTGATGAGGCGATAACGAGTCAAAAGCAATATTACTTTACTGATTTGAATAGACTTCAAAAATGCAAAAAATAACTTCTTATAAAATGTTAGGTAGGTCAGTCCAACTGTATTCGACTTGTTGGACTGACCTACCTACCATTTTATAAGAAGTTATTTGCAACTCCTACCTACTCGTACTTTCAGCTGATATCACTAACCGCTTACCGATATAAACCTACCTAAGAACCACACCAAGTGAGTTGGTAATACTTACATTGGTTTGTAATTGTCAAGTTTGAAATTATAGGGGGCCTCCATACTATAATGTTAAGGAATCCTTCGTGTGCGAGTCGGACTCGCACTTGGCCGGTGTTTTGTTTATATTTTGTTTCATTGTTGCTTACTTATTACGGTTGTACGAAACAACACACGAAAAATACACGATTAATAGTAGTCACTGCAATACTACAGCTATTAAAACAGTCGATCGTCGCTTGCAGTCATTAGTTTACGTTAGTGCTGCCCTAATTGGTTTCCTGAAACGTCGTCTGCGCGACCTTGCTCGGCTCTGGCTCGCACGCGCTGCGTCTGGTCGGTCGGGTACGGTACACCCCGAGCCGGGACCCTATTCTGGCAACTTGCACGATACGCACGATATACAGTCAACTTTAAAAAAATACAAGCAAACGATGAGCCGATGTGCCAGAGTTTGAAAAAAGTCGTATGGACGAGTAACTATTTCCGTTTTTTGACGCTGACTTTACATACAAACACATTTACATCACTCGCTTCACTTTCTCTTTCTCTCTCTGTCTCTCTCCACTTACTTTAGATACATCCCTTTTTTTGATTCGCTCCTAAGATTTAGTAAATAATGACAGTGTTATCCTGAGTAATCCTTAGTTTTAACGTCTTTAATTTTCTTTCACGTACCTATTTAAGTGTTGTCAGCTGAATCTTATTACATTTTACACCATGCATACCGAATACCTACTCTAATTACGCTGAGGCACCGTAAGCGCATGGACGTGACTCATGCGTCACGTTTTTAACGCATACTGCTCACATCAAATTTAAGCACCTCTGTGTACACCATACCTAGGTATTGCCAACAGGACTGTATCTTATCTTATTAGTTATTACCTTAACCTATTTAAGCGCTTCGGCCTAACCCAAAAGTTTAACTGACTGTTGTACCCATAAATGAACACATATTTTTTTAGTTACTTCTACTTTCTTTGAGTACTAGTTTTTCTAATCTGACACATTTCTCAGGATCTGTTGATCGTTTAATCCCGGCGACCCAGAATAAGGCGGGCTGCCGTTTTTACCCCCTCAATAGTTTTCCGAGCTTGCAGCGACTGCAACTGCCGGGCGATCGTTAGCGATTGTTTCATCGTATATAAGCAACTGGGGAAGCGTGTTGTTGAGCTGCCCCCACACAGGTTTTTATCGTGGACTGCCTGTACCTTATTATTTACCCGAGACACAAAAGTGCCTAAGTTAGAAAATGTCCTTGTTACTTGTTAATAATATAGGCGCTCGAAACTTAGCTATATGTTTATGCTAAGTAATTACGAGTATTCTATCTAAACCATACTCGGTGTGGGGTTCCGAAGCCGTTACTAAAAACACAAAAAAACTATATCAAAAAACAAGTTATTTGGTGCTGTCTTAGATGATTTTAGTAGGTATAAACATGTACCTCAGGAACTAATCAAGTGTGTTAGTTTTAGCTGTCAGGAGACACGTAGCTCTAGCAAAAATTATACTTTTCGATTTAAATATTTCCTAAACAGCTCCCCAAATCTCAAAATTGATAATGACATCTACATAATGATTTATAAGACCTATTCTATGATACCTCACTCAATGTCATAACATAATATTTAAAAAAAACTTTTTTTTTTCGGTTGCCGTAATTTATATGTATATTTCAAATTACAGATTTGTACTACCATTATTTTTGCTTGCATGAAAAAATATGCCGGGCGCGAACAGCTAATCATGTATGTTAAAGATCTAGACGTCCCATTCATTTAATAATGTTTGTGAGCCCAGTATACGAGATAATTTTTGGTTGTAGGCTCCATTAAATAATGAAAAGTCATAGCATAAAGTCCGTGGTTAAAGATAAAAGCGTGTATAAGTGTATCCACTCAGCGGAGCGCACTCCTAGTTCGCGCCGCATGAGATACGCATGGGTTTGTTTTATAGTTCGCAGGTGCGGAAAGGAGCCGCTTTGTTCCCCCGTGAATGCCTTTCATGGAAAGACTGCAGGGGGGCAACCCCCTGGGGATTCCACGTTGCATTACATTTGTGCAATGGCCGCGAAGTGCAGTAGTGTTATTGAAGGTACTATTGTGTGCTACTTTGTTTCACGCTCTACATACTTGAAAGTGTGAATTCAACGTGCCAACGTTTCTGTTTTTATTTTTTAACTAGATCCTTGTGCGAGGATGATGTTAAGTACTATAATAATTACATATCACAATAGTTACATTATCCTCTGTAACTACTATTAAAATCATCGTTACACGACAGTAATTTTCAATCCAATCAATATATGTATTTACATATTCATTTATTTAAATGAAAAGCAAATTTTGGACTGCATTTTTTATATTGTCGTCGATATATTGTTTCACGATACATATGTTGATAATGGACATTTAACCATTGTTGTTATTTCAATGTTAACAGCTTAGGTATCCTATGTCACCCGGGTCGGTGAAGGGATTCTAACGATACCACACACTTCTAAATCGGCTATCGGCTCAGACGTTTAGACGTTTGTCGTCGATATATATGTTATATGTTACATGATACCTGTGTTCTTAATTGACATTTTACCATTGTTTTTTTTTCAATTTTACCAGCTTAGGTATCCTCTGTCACCCGGGATGGTGAAAGGATTCTAACGATACCACACACTTCTAAATCGGCTCAGACGTTTAGACGTTTGTCGTCGATATATACGTTACATGACACCTGTGTTCTTAATTGTCATTTAACCATTGTTGTTATTTCAATGTTAACAGCTTAGGTATCCTATGTCACCCGGGTCGGTGAAGGGATTCTAACGATACCACACACTTCTAAATCGGCTCAGACGTTTAGACGTTTGTCGTCGATATATACGTTACATGACACCTGTGTTCTTAATTGACATTTAACCATTGTTGTTATTTCAATGTTAACAGCTTAGGTATCCTATGTCACCCGGGATGGTGAAGGGATTCTAACGATACCACACAATTCTAAATCGGCTCAGACGTTTGGACGTTTGTCGTCGATATATATGTTACATGACACCTGTGTTCTTAATTGACATTTAACCATTGTTGTTATTTCAATGTTAACAGCTTAGGTATCCTCTGTCACCCGGGATGGTGAAGGGATTCTAACGATACCACACACTTCTAAATCGGCTCAGACGTTTAGACGTTTGTCGTCGATATATATGTTACATGATACCTGTGTTCTTAATTGACATTTTACCATTGTTTTTATTTCAATTTTAACATCTTAGGTATCCTATGTCACCCGGGTCGGTGAAGGGATTCTAACGATACCACACACTTCTAAATCGGCTCAGACGTTTAGACGTTTGTCGTCGATATATACGTTACATGATACCTGTGTTCTTAATTGACATTTAACCATTGTTGTTATTTCAATGTTAACAGCTTAGGTATCCTATGTCACCCGGGATGGTGAAGGGATTCTAACGATACCACACACTTCTAAATCGGCTCAGACGTTTAGACGTTTGTCGTCGATATATATGTTACATGATACCTGTGTTCTTAATTGACATTTTACCATTGTTTTTTTTTCAATTTTAACATCTTAGGTATCCTATGTCACCCGGGTCGGTGAAGGGATTCTAACGATACCACACACTTCTAAATCGGCTCAGACGTTTAGACGTTTGTCGTCGATATATACGTTACATGATACCTGTGTTCTTAATTGACATTTAACCATTGTTGTTATTTCAATGTTAACAGCTTAGGTATCCTATGTCACCCGGGATGGTGAAGGGATTCTAACGATACCACACAATTCTAAATCGGCTCAGACGTTTGGACGTTTGTCGTCGATATATACGTTACATGATACCTGTGTTCTTAATTGACATTTAACCATTGTTGTTATTTCAATGTTAACAGCTTAGGTATCCTGTGTCACCCGGGATGGTGAAGGGATTCTAACGATACCACACAATTCTAAATCGGCTCAGACGTTTGGACGTTTGTCGTCGATATATATGTTACATGATACCTGTGTTCTTAATTGACATTTAACCATTGTTGCTGTTTCAATGTCAACAGCTTAGGTATCCTATGTCACCCGGGATGGTGAAGGGATTCTAACGATACCACACAATTCTAAATCGGCTCAGACGTTTGGACGTTTGTCGTCGATATATATGTTACATGATACCTGTGTTCTTAATTGACATTTAACCATTGTTGTTGTTTCAATGTTAACAGCTTAGGTATCCTATGTCACCCGGGATGGTGAAGGGATTCTAACGATACCACACAATTCTAAATCGGCTCAGACGTTTGGACGTTTGTCGTCGATATATATGTTACATGATACCTGTGTTCTTAATTGACATTTAACCATTGTTGTTGTTTCAATGTCAACAGCTTAGGTATCCTATGTCACCCGGGATGGTGAAGGGATTCTAACGATACCACACAATTCTAAATCGGCTCAGACGTTTGGACGTTTGTCGTCGATATATATGTTACATGATACCTGTGTTCTTAATTGACATTTAACCATTGTTGTTGTTTCAATGTTAACAGCTTAGGTATCCTATGTCACCCGGGATGGTGAAGGGATTCTAACGATACCACACAATTCTAAATCGGCTCAGACGTTTGGACGTTTGTCGTCGATATATATGTTACATGATACCTGTGTTCTTAATTGACATTTAACCATTGTTGTTGTTTCAATGTTAACAGCTTAGGTATCCTCTGTCACCCGGGATGGTGAAGGGATTCTAACGATACCACACAATTCTAAATCGGCTCAGACGTTTGGACGTTTGTCGTCGATATATATGTTACATGATACCTGTGTTCTTAATTGACATTTAACCATTGTTGTTATTTCAATGTTAACAGCTTAGGTATCCTATGTCACCCGGGATGGTGAAGGGATTCTAACGATACCACACAATTCTAAATCGGCTCAGACGTTTGGACGTTTGTCGTCGATATATATGTTACATGATACCTGTGTTCTTAATTGACATTTAACCATTGTTGTTATTTCAATGTTAACAGCTTAGGTATCCTATGTCACCCGGGATGGTGAAGGGATTCTAACGATACCACACAATTCTAAATCGGCTCAGACGTTTGGACGTTTGTCGTCGATATATATGTTACATGATACCTGTGTTCTTAATTGACATTTTACCATTGTTTTTTTTTCAATTTTAACATCTTAGGTATCCTATGTCACCCGGGTCGGTGAAGGGATTCTAACGATACCACACACTTCTAAATCGGCTCAGACGTTTAGACGTTTGTCGTCGATATATATGTTACATGATACCTGTGTTCTTAATTGACATTTTACCATTGTTTTTTTTTCAATTTTAACATCTTAGGTATCCTATGTCACCCGGGTCGGTGAAGGGATTCTAACGATACCACACACTTCTAAATCGGCTCAGACGTTTAGACGTTTGTCGTCGATATATACGTTACATGATACCTGTGTTCTTAATTGACATTTAACCATTGTTGTTATTTCAATGTTAACAGCTTAGGTATCCTGTGTCACCCGGGATGGTGAGGGATTCTAACGATACCACACAATTCTAAATCGGCTCAGACGTTTGGACGTTTGTCGTCGATATATATGTTACATGATACCAGTGTTCTTAATTGACATTTTACCATTGTTTTTTTTTCAATTTTAACATCTTAGGTATCCTATGTCACCCGGGTCGGTGAAGGGATTCTAACGATACCACACACTTCTAAATCGGCTCAGACGTTTAGACGTTTGTCGTCGATATATATGTTACATGATACCTGTGTTCTTAATTGACATTTAACCATTGTTGTTATTTCAATGTTAACAGCTTAGGTATCCTATGTCACCCGGGATGGTGAAGGGATTCTAACGATACCACACAATTCTAAATCGGCTCAGACGTTTGGACGTTTGTCGTCGATATATATGTTACATGACACCTGTGTTCTTAATTGACATTTAACCATTGTTGTTATTTCAATGTTAACAGCTTAGGTATCCTCTGTCACCCGGGATGGTGAAGGGATTCTAACGATACCACACACTTCTAAATCGGCTCAGACGTTTAGACGTTTGTCGTCGATATATATGTTACATGATACCTGTGTTCTTAATTGACATTTTACCATTGTTTTTTTTTCAATTTTAACATCTTAGGTATCCTATGTCACCCGGGTCGGTGAAGGGATTCTAACGATACCACACACTTCTAAATCGGCTCAGACGTTTAGACGTTTGTCGTCGATATATACGTTACATGATACCTGTGTTCTTAATTGACATTTAACCATTGTTGTTATTTCAATGTTAACAGCTTAGGTATCCTATGTCACCCGGGATGGTGAAGGGATTCTAACGATACCACACACTTCTAAATCGGCTCAGACGTTTAGACGTTTGTCGTCGATATATATGTTACATGATACCTGTGTTCTTAATTGACATTTTACCATTGTTTTTTTTTCAATTTTAACATCTTAGGTATCCTATGTCACCCGGGTCGGTGAAGGGATTCTAACGATACCACACACTTCTAAATCGGCTCAGACGTTTAGACGTTTGTCGTCGATATATACGTTACATGATACCTGTGTTCTTAATTGACATTTAACCATTGTTGTTATTTCAATGTTAACAGCTTAGGTATCCTATGTCACCCGGGATGGTGAAGGGATTCTAACGATACCACACAATTCTAAATCGGCTCAGACGTTTGGACGTTTGTCGTCGATATATACGTTACATGATACCTGTGTTCTTAATTGACATTTAACCATTGTTGTTATTTCAATGTTAACAGCTTAGGTATCCTGTGTCACCCGGGATGGTGAAGGGATTCTAACGATACCACACAATTCTAAATCGGCTCAGACGTTTGGACGTTTGTCGTCGATATATATGTTACATGATACCTGTGTTCTTAATTGACATTTAACCATTGTTGCTGTTTCAATGTCAACAGCTTAGGTATCCTATGTCACCCGGGATGGTGAAGGGATTCTAACGATACCACACAATTCTAAATCGGCTCAGACGTTTGGACGTTTGTCGTCGATATATATGTTACATGATACCTGTGTTCTTAATTGACATTTAACCATTGTTGTTGTTTCAATGTTAACAGCTTAGGTATCCTATGTCACCCGGGATGGTGAAGGGATTCTAACGATACCACACAATTCTAAATCGGCTCAGACGTTTGGACGTTTGTCGTCGATATATATGTTACATGATACCTGTGTTCTTAATTGACATTTAACCATTGTTGTTGTTTCAATGTCAACAGCTTAGGTATCCTATGTCACCCGGGATGGTGAAGGGATTCTAACGATACCACACAATTCTAAATCGGCTCAGACGTTTGGACGTTTGTCGTCGATATATATGTTACATGATACCTGTGTTCTTAATTGACATTTAACCATTGTTGTTGTTTCAATGTTAACAGCTTAGGTATCCTATGTCACCCGGGATGGTGAAGGGATTCTAACGATACCACACAATTCTAAATCGGCTCAGACGTTTGGACGTTTGTCGTCGATATATATGTTACATGATACCTGTGTTCTTAATTGACATTTAACCATTGTTGTTGTTTCAATGTTAACAGCTTAGGTATCCTCTGTCACCCGGGATGGTGAAGGGATTCTAACGATACCACACAATTCTAAATCGGCTCAGACGTTTGGACGTTTGTCGTCGATATATATGTTACATGATACCTGTGTTCTTAATTGACATTTAACCATTGTTGTTATTTCAATGTTAACAGCTTAGGTATCCTATGTCACCCGGGATGGTGAAGGGATTCTAACGATACCACACAATTCTAAATCGGCTCAGACGTTTGGACGTTTGTCGTCGATATATATGTTACATGATACCTGTGTTCTTAATTGACATTTAACCATTGTTGTTATTTCAATGTTAACAGCTTAGGTATCCTATGTCACCCGGGATGGTGAAGGGATTCTAACGATACCACACAATTCTAAATCGGCTCAGACGTTTGGACGTTTGTCGTCGATATATATGTTACATGATACCTGTGTTCTTAATTGACATTTTACCATTGTTTTTTTTTCAATTTTAACATCTTAGGTATCCTATGTCACCCGGGTCGGTGAAGGGATTCTAACGATACCACACACTTCTAAATCGGCTCAGACGTTTAGACGTTTGTCGTCGATATATATGTTACATGATACCTGTGTTCTTAATTGACATTTTACCATTGTTTTTTTTTCAATTTTAACATCTTAGGTATCCTATGTCACCCGGGTCGGTGAAGGGATTCTAACGATACCACACACTTCTAAATCGGCTCAGACGTTTAGACGTTTGTCGTCGATATATACGTTACATGATACCTGTGTTCTTAATTGACATTTAACCATTGTTGTTATTTCAATGTTAACAGCTTAGGTATCCTATGTCACCCGGGATGGTGAAGGGATTCTAACGATACCACACAATTCTAAATCGGCTCAGACGTTTGGACGTTTGTCGTCGATATATACGTTACATGATACCTGTGTTCTTAATTGACATTTAACCATTGTTGTTATTTCAATGTTAACATCTTAGGTATCCTGTGTCACCCGGGATGGTGAAGGGATTCTAACGATACCACACAATTCTAAATCGGCTCAGACGTTTGGACGTTTGTCGTCGATATATATGTTACATGATACCTGTGTTCTTAATTGACATTTAACCATTGTTGCTGTTTCAATGTCAACAGCTTAGGTATCCTATGTCACCCGGGATGGTGAAGGGATTCTAACGATACCACACAATTCTAAATCGGCTCAGACGTTTGGACGTTTGTCGTCGATATATATGTTACATGATACCTGTGTTCTTAATTGACATTTAACCATTGTTGTTGTTTCAATGTTAACAGCTTAGGTATCCTATGTCACCCGGGATGGTGAAGGGATTCTAACGATACCACACAATTCTAAATCGGCTCAGACGTTTGGACGTTTGTCGTCGATATATATGTTACATGATACCTGTGTTCTTAATTGACATTTAACCATTGTTGTTGTTTCAATGTCAACAGCTTAGGTATCCTATGTCACCCGGGATGGTGAAGGGATTCTAACGATACCACACAATTCTAAATCGGCTCAGACGTTTGGACGTTTGTCGTCGATATATATGTTACATGATACCTGTGTTCTTAATTGACATTTAACCATTGTTGTTGTTTCAATGTTAACAGCTTAGGTATCCTATGTCACCCGGGATGGTGAAGGGATTCTAACGATACCACACAATTCTAAATCGGCTCAGACGTTTGGACGTTTGTCGTCGATATATATGTTACATGATACCTGTGTTCTTAATTGACATTTAACCATTGTTGTTGTTTCAATGTTAACAGCTTAGGTATCCTCTGTCACCCGGGATGGTGAAGGGATTCTAACGATACCACACAATTCTAAATCGGCTCAGACGTTTGGACGTTTGTCGTCGATATATATGTTACATGATACCTGTGTTCTTAATTGACATTTAACCATTGTTGTTATTTCAATGTTAACAGCTTAGGTATCCTATGTCACCCGGGATGGTGAAGGGATTCTAACGATACCACACAATTCTAAATCGGCTCAGACGTTTGGACGTTTGTCGTCGATATATATGTTACATGATACCTGTGTTCTTAATTGACATTTAACCATTGTTGTTATTTCAATGTTAACAGCTTAGGTATCCTATGTCACCCGGGATGGTGAAGGGATTCTAACGATACCACACAATTCTAAATCGGCTCAGACGTTTGGACGTTTGTCGTCGATATATATGTTACATGATACCTGTGTTCTTAATTGACATTTTACCATTGTTTTTTTTTCAATTTTAACATCTTAGGTATCCTATGTCACCCGGGTCGGTGAAGGGATTCTAACGATACCACACACTTCTAAATCGGCTCAGACGTTTAGACGTTTGTCGTCGATATATATGTTACATGATACCTGTGTTCTTAATTGACATTTTACCATTGTTTTTTTTTCAATTTTAACATCTTAGGTATCCTATGTCACCCGGGTCGGTGAAGGGATTCTAACGATACCACACACTTCTAAATCGGCTCAGACGTTTAGACGTTTGTCGTCGATATATACGTTACATGATACCTGTGTTCTTAATTGACATTTAACCATTGTTGTTATTTCAATGTTAACAGCTTAGGTATCCTGTGTCACCCGGGATGGTGAGGGATTCTAACGATACCACACAATTCTAAATCGGCTCAGACGTTTGGACGTTTGTCGTCGATATATATGTTACATGATACCAGTGTTCTTAATTGACATTTTACCATTGTTTTTTTTTCAATTTTAACATCTTAGGTATCCTATGTCACCCGGGTCGGTGAAGGGATTCTAACGATACCACACACTTCTAAATCGGCTCAGACGTTTAGACGTTTGTCGTCGATATATATGTTACATGATACCTGTGTTCTTAATTGACATTTAACCATTGTTGTTATTTCAATGTTAACAGCTTAGGTATCCTATGTCACCCGGGATGGTGAAGGGATTCTAACGATACCACACAATTCTAAATCGGCTCAGACGTTTGGACGTTTGTCGTCGATATATATGTTACATGACACCTGTGTTCTTAATTGACATTTAACCATTGTTGTTATTTCAATGTTAACAGCTTAGGTATCCTCTGTCACCCGGGATGGTGAAGGGATTCTAACGATACCACACACTTCTAAATCGGCTCAGACGTTTAGACGTTTGTCGTCGATATATATGTTACATGATACCTGTGTTCTTAATTGACATTTTACCATTGTTTTTTTTTCAATTTTAACATCTTAGGTATCCTATGTCACCCGGGTCGGTGAAGGGATTCTAACGATACCACACACTTCTAAATCGGCTCAGACGTTTAGACGTTTGTCGTCGATATATACGTTACATGATACCTGTGTTCTTAATTGACATTTAACCATTGTTGTTATTTCAATGTTAACAGCTTAGGTATCCTATGTCACCCGGGATGGTGAAGGGATTCTAACGATACCACACACTTCTAAATCGGCTCAGACGTTTAGACGTTTGTCGTCGATATATATGTTACATGATACCTGTGTTCTTAATTGACATTTTACCATTGTTTTTTTTTCAATTTTAACATCTTAGGTATCCTATGTCACCCGGGTCGGTGAAGGGATTCTAACGATACCACACACTTCTAAATCGGCTCAGACGTTTAGACGTTTGTCGTCGATATATACGTTACATGATACCTGTGTTCTTAATTGACATTTAACCATTGTTGTTATTTCAATGTTAACAGCTTAGGTATCCTATGTCACCCGGGATGGTGAAGGGATTCTAACGATACCACACAATTCTAAATCGGCTCAGACGTTTGGACGTTTGTCGTCGATATATACGTTACATGATACCTGTGTTCTTAATTGACATTTAACCATTGTTGTTATTTCAATGTTAACAGCTTAGGTATCCTGTGTCACCCGGGATGGTGAAGGGATTCTAACGATACCACACAATTCTAAATCGGCTCAGACGTTTGGACGTTTGTCGTCGATATATATGTTACATGATACCTGTGTTCTTAATTGACATTTAACCATTGTTGCTGTTTCAATGTCAACAGCTTAGGTATCCTATGTCACCCGGGATGGTGAAGGGATTCTAACGATACCACACAATTCTAAATCGGCTCAGACGTTTGGACGTTTGTCGTCGATATATATGTTACATGATACCTGTGTTCTTAATTGACATTTAACCATTGTTGTTGTTTCAATGTTAACAGCTTAGGTATCCTATGTCACCCGGGATGGTGAAGGGATTCTAACGATACCACACAATTCTAAATCGGCTCAGACGTTTGGACGTTTGTCGTCGATATATATGTTACATGATACCTGTGTTCTTAATTGACATTTAACCATTGTTGTTGTTTCAATGTCAACAGCTTAGGTATCCTATGTCACCCGGGATGGTGAAGGGATTCTAACGATACCACACAATTCTAAATCGGCTCAGACGTTTGGACGTTTGTCGTCGATATATATGTTACATGATACCTGTGTTCTTAATTGACATTTAACCATTGTTGTTGTTTCAATGTTAACAGCTTAGGTATCCTATGTCACCCGGGATGGTGAAGGGATTCTAACGATACCACACAATTCTAAATCGGCTCAGACGTTTGGACGTTTGTCGTCGATATATATGTTACATGATACCTGTGTTCTTAATTGACATTTAACCATTGTTGTTGTTTCAATGTTAACAGCTTAGGTATCCTCTGTCACCCGGGATGGTGAAGGGATTCTAACGATACCACACAATTCTAAATCGGCTCAGACGTTTGGACGTTTGTCGTCGATATATATGTTACATGATACCTGTGTTCTTAATTGACATTTAACCATTGTTGTTATTTCAATGTTAACAGCTTAGGTATCCTATGTCACCCGGGATGGTGAAGGGATTCTAACGATACCACACAATTCTAAATCGGCTCAGACGTTTGGACGTTTGTCGTCGATATATATGTTACATGATACCTGTGTTCTTAATTGACATTTAACCATTGTTGTTATTTCAATGTTAACAGCTTAGGTATCCTATGTCACCCGGGATGGTGAAGGGATTCTAACGATACCACACAATTCTAAATCGGCTCAGACGTTTGGACGTTTGTCGTCGATATATATGTTACATGATACCTGTGTTCTTAATTGACATTTTACCATTGTTTTTTTTTCAATTTTAACATCTTAGGTATCCTATGTCACCCGGGTCGGTGAAGGGATTCTAACGATACCACACACTTCTAAATCGGCTCAGACGTTTAGACGTTTGTCGTCGATATATATGTTACATGATACCTGTGTTCTTAATTGACATTTTACCATTGTTTTTTTTTCAATTTTAACATCTTAGGTATCCTATGTCACCCGGGTCGGTGAAGGGATTCTAACGATACCACACACTTCTAAATCGGCTCAGACGTTTAGACGTTTGTCGTCGATATATACGTTACATGATACCTGTGTTCTTAATTGACATTTAACCATTGTTGTTATTTCAATGTTAACAGCTTAGGTATCCTGTGTCACCCGGGATGGTGAGGGATTCTAACGATACCACACAATTCTAAATCGGCTCAGACGTTTGGACGTTTGTCGTCGATATATATGTTACATGATACCTGTGTTCTTAATTGACATTTTACCATTGTTTTTTTTTCAATTTTAACATCTTAGGTATCCTATGTCACCCGGGTCGGTGAAGGGATTCTAACGATACCACACACTTCTAAATCGGCTCAGACGTTTAGACGTTTGTCGTCGATATATATGTTACATGATACCTGTGTTCTTAATTGACATTTAACCATTGTTGTTATTTCAATGTTAACAGCTTAGGTATCCTATGTCACCCGGGATGGTGAAGGGATTCTAACGATACCACACAATTCTAAATCGGCTCAGACGTTTGGACGTTTGTCGTCGATATATATGTTACATGATACCTGTGTTCTTAATTGACATTTAACCATTGTTGTTATTTCAATGTTAACAGCTTAGGTATCCTATGTCACCCGGGATGGTGAAGGGATTCTAACGATACCACACACTTCTAAATCGGCTCAGACGTTTAGACGTTTGTCGTCGATATATACGTTACATGACACCTGTGTTCTTAATTGTCATTTTACCATTGTTGTTATTTCAATTTTAACAGCTTAGGTATCCTATGTCACCCGGGATGGTGAAGGGATTCTAACGATACCACACAATTCTAAATCGGCTCAGACGTTTGGACGTTTGTCGTCGATATATATGTTACATGATATCTGTGTTCTTAATTGACATTTAACCATTGTTGTTATTTCAATGTTAACAGCTTAGGTATCCTATGTCACCCGGGTCGGTGAAGGGATTCTAACGATACCACACAATTCTAAATCGGCTCAGACGTTTGGACGTTTGTCGTCGATATATATGTTACATGATACCTGTGTTCTTAATTGACATTTAACCATTGTTGTTATTTCAATGTTAACAGCTTAGGTATCCTATGTCACCCGGGATGGTGAAGGGATTCTAACGATACCACACAATTCTAAATCGGCTCAGACGTTTGGACGTTTGTCGTCGATATATATGTTACATGACACCTGTGTTCTTAATTGTCATTTTACCATTGTTGTTATTTCAATTTTAACAGCTTAGGTATCCTATGTCACCCGGGTCGGTGAAGGGATTCTAACGATACCACACACTTCTAAATCGGCTCAGACGTTTAGACGTTTGTCGTCGATATATATGTTACATGATACCTGTGTTCTTAATTGACATTTTACCATTGTTGTTATTTCAATGTTAACATCTTAGGTATCCTGTGTCACCCGGGATGGTGAAGGGATTCTAACGATACCACACACTTCTAAATCGGCTCAGACGTTTAGAAGGCATGGTGAAAAAAAAATGAAAAAAAGAATCTTACATGAGCATACATGAACCCTGAAAACATTACACTCCTTCTTTTGGCAGTCGTGTATAAAGAGTGATGTACGAATAATGATGAGGGGTGAGGTTTAGTTTAATATTAGTACATTATGATACAAGTGTGCTAAGTTGACCATTGTATACAAGGCGCTATTGTGTGCGCACGAGCGAAAGCGAGTGCGCCACAAGAAAGCCGCGTATATTATGGTCACAGGCACACGTGTTACATACGACGTTTTTCAACACACTTGCGAAAAAAAAACAAGACTCTTCATTTAGTCAAATTTTAATTAATTATTAAAACAGTTGGTAAAATTACAATTTCTTCATTTTCTTTACTTAAAGAAGACATTTTCGTTAATATTAAACTTCACAATAATTAATCCAAACTATCTTCGTCACAGCCGTCAATTATTTACGAAAAATGGCGGCTGGCGCGTTGTTTTTTTTTCTTGCCGCGATACCGATGCGCGCGCAAGGTTAAGGCGCGAACGAGATCGGCCAACAGCCAAATTTAAAATGTAATAATTCGTGTTTAAAATACAAATTACAGAAAAAATTAAATGATTTTAATGAAATTGAGTTATTTTTTAGTAATAAAGCTGATTTCACCAATTTATTGAAATAAATATGTAGATAATGTTATTTGCCGCATAAAAACTGTTTGTTGCTAAGAAAAAAAAAGGTATAACCCGACTAAATTATATCGCTTCTTCTTCGTACTTACAACTTGGTACTAGGCTACAAATGAAAATTGTTTGGGTTAATAAACTAAAGGCACTTGTGCGTAATATACTGAAAAAGCACGCGTGTTTAATATCTAGGTTTATGAGCCAAAAATCGGTGGAATAAAAAGGTCGTTTTGAGCAAGTGTGTTGAAAAATGTTTTACTTATTACAAAGAAATTTAAAAAAAAAGATTCCTTCGAGCCGGATTTGAACCAGCGACCTATGGATAACCATTATAAATTCCTCTACAGTCCACCGCTCTACCAACTGAGCTATCGAAGGTATATTTGGATACTCCAAATTATGGATTATCTGTCTTGAGCCCATACGTCACAGTTCTGGATAACATTTAGCGTAATTGTATACTTACATACTTTTTTTTTAACCTTCGTTGAGATAACAATCAACAAGCATGTAGTTATGTAACTAACTATCTACGTAATCAAGTGTGGGAAGTCGAACATATTGGTTGAGTATTTGAAACTGCAAATTTATTTTTCTAACTTTTGCAATTTGGATGACAATACAATACAATAAATGTATTTACCAACAAGCTGATACCAGATGGAAGGTGACCATTGGACCACCTCAATAGCTAGTTAGTCAAATTTGATTTAGACCCGTTTCATTGAAACAATAATTAAGTAATATACCTACTTAGTGAAATTGCAATCTTGAAGGTTGTTATCGGAACCCCGGGAAAATGTAGGATTAATAATAAACATTTACATCTTTGAAGCTTTATACTAGTCAATTAACTTCACTGTCGACAATTTCTTTAATCCTCCTCGAGCACTTTGATAAATATTTAGATTTAATCAGTTCACAGCAGTTTGTACCGGGTAACTCCATGCTACTTAAGTATATTATGAATACGAAAGTAACTCTGTCTGTTACGCTTTCACGGGTAAACCGTTGAACCGATATCGATGAAAATTGGTATGGAGATAGTTTGAACCCAGAGGAAGGGCATGGGGTGCATACCCGCGAGTAGCAGTAAACGACTTCTACTTACGCGGGCGGAGTCGCGGGCAACAGCTAGTTATAAATAAAATATAAAACTTAAAATAAATCTCAACTACGGAAACTGCTGAAACGAAAGCTACCTATATAATTAATATGTATGTATTGTCTTGAGAATGCAAATTTATATGGTGGTCGGTGGCTCGTACCTCGCTGTCAGAAAAAGGGTTAAACGTAAATAGGTACGCATTGTTATTTAAACTATTAACTTATTAACTGACAATGAAACAAATAAAGTACACTTTAAGTACTAAAAAGGACAACGGACTACGTAATTTTCCGACGTCCGGCTAAAAATAACGTCCGGCGAAGGCGATGGGGCGTGAAATGAGAAGGGGTTGTACTGACACTACCGACGCGGTGCTCAGAGGGCTGAGGGCTGAGGAATTGGCCCTCCGAGGACTCCACGTGATGAGGGATGAGGGCAAGAGGGCAAACACGTCTGACCTAAATCCACTGGGCAATGCTGACGCAGTGTTATCGGTGCCTCGACCCTTCGGACGTTTGTATTGACAATTAAATGGACTTCATTAACTAACTGTACGTGTAATGTGTACATACGCCGTATTGTGAAAAGCTTGTTTTTAAATATGTCGTACGCCAAACATCGTCGTAAGTACGTAGGTATATTGTTTCAAACGCCAATTTGTTATAAACTCAATCTCGGCGTGCTAGAACAGAAAGATAAATAGGTAATAATTTTCTGGCCAAAATAATTATTAAATAATATAATAAGTAAGCTATTATAGATTACAATTGTACTACACGACTAATTTAAGATTATAAAAAAGCAACAAGTAATCATTTTCCATGATTGCGATTGATTACTGAGATGGACATATTTAGTTGTGATGAAATAATTATTTGGATTCAAAAACCTGTATACTCGTTTGTTTTAAGTATTATCATTTTGTGTTGGTCATTTGAATGGTGTAGGTAATTAATGACTGTAGGTAATTAATAACTTATACCTTATTAATATTTATTCTGCAGGTGGAAATAAGTGGACTCTGCCTACCCGTCTGGGAAACAGACGTGATTTAATGTATATACCTATGTAATATAATTTTTTCTACGAGCGTGCTATAACACCGCTAAAGGCTATAGCCGGGTTTCCATGGTAAGTCGGCCCTTACATCAAATGGGCTCGTGGATTTTTTTGTGAGTACCTCTTGTAATGAAAAATATTTTAGCCGAGTATAAACATCCTACTTAAAATGTTTTTTTTAATACTTTAACTATTATTCGTTTTTAGGGTGGCGATGCAAATCTATCTAAAGAGCATCATTTCAAAATTTGAAGCAAATCGCTTGAATACATCCAGAGAAAACAAATATTTTAAAAAAAACTTGAAATAATCATAAGTCAAAAACTATTACAAGTAGGATGTTCATTCTCGGCTAATAGTACATTGTGCATCAAGGGTAGTATGAAGGGAATTACTAACGAGAGTGTTAGAAGCCCGACGCCGAAGGCGGAGGGCTTTTAAATACTTTTAATGACTCGAGTTAGTAATTCCCTTACTGCCTGTGATACACACAATGATTTTCATCACATTTGCGAGGAAAAAAAACAAAGAGAAAACACTTTAACTCTGCAAAATATAAAGAAATAACTTTTGACGAACGGGAACGTAAATGGAAACGATATTTTTTTTGTGACCTCTACCACAGATATTAACTGCGTTTAGTTTCGACCTGGATTCGAGCCAGATTTAGCCAATTTGATAAAAATGTATAATTACTAAAATTAATGATAAATGTTGATATAAACTTGAAATAGGTATAAAAATAATGAAGTTTAATGAAGCGTATAGGTTTTGTGTAATGTAAGTTAGTCTATAGCTAATTTTTAAAGATGATTTTATAAACCGATTTAATTTTTGGCTGAAAATTAAACCTCCTTAGTCAGAAATGATGTACGAAAGAGTTGCAAATTTTAAAAAGAAAGTCATTACTCCCTAGGGATGACAAACTCGCCATAATTCCCGCGGGAACAATTTAGGCCATTGTCCTTCTGTATACAGGCATGGAATAACACCATTTACGAGCAAGTGTGATGAAAAATATTCTTCATTATAAGAGGTAGTCACAAAACTATCCCCGAGCCCAATTGATGTAAGGGCCGACTTACTATAGAAACCCAGCTATAGCTTTTGAAATAATTTATGGTTACAGTTCTATAATGAGGGAGCCAGTAATAACAGTGTTGTGATGAATGACCATAGCAACGTTGTTATTACTGTAGTCTGTAACGCTCATTACTTGTATTAGTAAACATAATGGCTAACATATTCACTCAGATCTTTTCTCTCTCTCTTTTTAAGAGCCAGGCAGAAGAAGGCAAATATTTTCCATTTAAAGCTATACCAACAACTTGAATATAGTTACTTGGTTTAGCCGCTAATGGCGACTTGCTACGTGTTCTTAGCAGGACGAGAAGTTAATTTCGGCGGTTTGTCGTGGAGCTCGCAAAGAGCTCGCAACAGTTTTATTACACGAGAATTACCTATAATGTGAGATGCAGCGTTGTTTACGCCGCATCTCCCGCAAGTATGCACTTCGCTATACAACTCAAGCAGTGTATCTGGAAACCTAGTAAACAACCAGTGGACACATGGTTACGACGTAAGAGCATAAGGAATGAGTTTAATCTATCAGGAACGCGACGACACTGAGCAGATCTATGTGTTAATGTTTATCACTCATTAAGATCATTGATAAAATACCTACAGAACAACGAGCTGGTCTAATTCACATCACCCAAGATATCTTATAAAGATTGACTTGAGAATCACGAAGTATTTTTTATCCATTTCGTAACAGGTAAAAATAAATTTGTTTAGGTAAGTAAATTAGGTTTGTCACTAGGAAAAAATCTTCGGAAAATCATCGATAGGCGAAAATCTAGGTGTCTTGTTTTTCAGTGGAAAATTTGTTAAATTTTCTCGGCGAGATTCGGTAAGACGCCGCAGTTCAAATAAAGACGTCAATTTTCTGCTAAAATTTGCGAATAAATTGGATTGATTTGTTTGGTAAACCGATTGAAAGCGTCGGTTTAATAGAGGAAACCGCCCGAGTGGAGAGGAATGGGATTAGGAAGCAAAGATGACGATTAATTCTAAGTAAAAATGCCAAGTACATAAACTCGACTTCAAAATGCGAAAATAACTTCTAATAAAATGGTTTAAAATATTGTGGGACGCCGACTTCAGTTGGACTGATCTACCTACCATTTTATAAGAAGTTATTTCTCGTATGTTTGAAGGCGGGTTTTTGTTTTTATTAAACATTAATTTTATTTAATAGTTTTTAGTGACCCTATTTATGCTGTTATGTAGTCCCACTTCTTAATTAAGTAGAAACTTTAGAACATTTCAAGCTCGCCGCAAGCAACGGTGCGGAAAAGGCATAGTCATATTTAATCAATTAAATGTGCTTCGTCATAGTCGCTCAAGTAACTTAATCGAGATATCCTATCGCCACCCTTTAAATAGGTACCGTTAAGGAGTTCCGGTGGCCATCTGTGGTCTTCATCATCAGTTCCACTTCACCACGGACTTCTTCTTTCTGTTCAAAAGAAAATGCACGAGTTACAGTGAAAAATACCGAAATTTGAAGAGTTCCCTAGATTTCTCCAAGACCCTACTATCAGATTCTGACCTGATGTTAACAATGGGACCAACGAGAAAGTATACCCATTCAAACAACGAAATGATTTTTCTAATCAGTCGAGTGGTCTTCGCGTAATCGGGAAGATTACATTAAAAAAAAGATCCCGACCCGACGAATAGAGAACCTCCTCCTTTTTTTGTAGTCGGTTAATAACGCTGAATGTATTTTAAGAAACAGGGACTTGTAGATACCTAGGCACCTAGGTATATATTTATTACTTCGTGAGGAACATAAATTATGCTTTACGCAAATTTAATTGTTTGGTACAGTCAAGGGCATTAATATGTATCTAACTATACAGCCCTGTCTTACGAATATTCTAATGTTGAGTAGGTACCTATTACGAAATGGTCCGTATGTGCATTCTGAGCGGTGAAAGTTTAAGAAAGGGTCAGAGGATGTACCGAGACGAAAGTTTACCTCGACTTCATAGCCAAGGATACGTAAATCCACCAGTACCAAACATGCGAACAATTTTGGCCGCCAATAGCAGACTATTGGCATGCGGCCAATTTACTACCCCCCGGCACGCTGATGGACGTGGTAGACCTCATTTGGCGTTAGAAGCTGAAGATGAAATCATCCAATTTTTCGAACATGACCCCAGAGCCATTACGTATGACGCGGCACGTCGTTTCAGTGTCAGCCAGTACGCAGTGTGGAAGTTGCTGCATTCTGCCGCTCTCCACCCTTATCATTTTCAACCGGTACAACAACTTCATGAACCGGACCCAGCCGCTCGTCGAGGGTTTTGTGAGTGGCTTCTTACTCATCCCGATGCCAACATTTTATGGACTGATGAAGCACTGTTCACCCGTGTTGGGATTTACAATGTACATAACGAACACTGGAAGTCATCCAGGCATAAGGTTTAGTGCCAACGTGTGGTCGGGCATTATTGGGAATAGAATATTAGGACCCCATTTTTATCTAAGGCCGTTTGATCGGAGGAACCTACCTGGATATGTTACAAGGTGTAGTGAGCGAGTTAATGGAAGATGTTCCGATAGCCTATCTACGAGATTTTTACTACCAGCATGACGGTGCTCCACCCCACTACGCAACAACAGTGCAAAACTACCAAAATAACGAATACGGAGACAACTGGAAAGGGCGTGGAGCACCTCAGGTGCCATGGCCAGCTAGAAGCCCGGACCTCACGAATCTCACGATGTGTGACTTTTTCTTGTGGGGTGAAGTCAAACGTCGTTTACGTCGAAGAAGCCCAGAGTCTCGACGATCTTAAAACGAAAAAAATATCATCATTCGATGGTATTAAAAACGAAATTCGTGTTTTAGGCAGACTAAAGAGCAACTTATTAAAACGTGCACGGCTTTGTATAGAAAATAACGGAGGTCATTTTGAGCATTTGTTAAAGTACGAGTATACGTTTAGGTTTGTATTTGTATTTTTTTAATAAATTTTTATAACTTCGCTGCTGAATGTGGTTCTTATTTTAAACAAATTATAAACACAACATAACTTATGTACATATAGCTCACACTGTTAACTACTTACTAGTGAACCTTATTATCAGGAGATAAGGTTACAAGTGTACAATTAACTGTGTTTGCATTTGCTTGTTGTGAACAACTGAATATTCAGTTAAACACGTGTGTACGAAGTCTTCTAAAGTGATAGTTTACTTAATGATGACATGGCTTGTCAAGCTGTAGGTACGATACTGTATTTCTATTCGAAATTTGAAATTTCATGTATAGCTTATCAGACAACAAGCCCCTCTCCTACTGAAATTCTAAATTTGATATTTTATTTATTAACTTACCTGACTTCGCTCCCATCTCCTCGCACCCCGGCATTAGAGGGTCCATGAATATCGTTAAGTTAGTGGAATCATAGAATCGGCAATATCTCTAATATTTTTTAAGCTAGAGTAAAAATAACACAATGTGTTATTGATTAAGAATTGCGAAGCAAATATTAAAATTTGTGCCCCTATTAAAAATTACCCTGTATATCAATATTGTTGGTTAGAGTTGAATATTTCATGAGCCCCATTTATATTGATCGGGCTCTGTTTCAATTTAAACAATGACAACTACAAATGGATAAATTTATTTGTAAACAGAATTGTGTTGTAGGTACCATTAATAATTACCCTCAGGTCGGATACGCGTTATTAAATATTGGTAAATTGGAATCGAGACCTTGTTGAAACAATCGCCATTTTCCAATTATTCGTGATTGAGCGAACCTTTGTTTTATTCGGCTGTAATATTTAGTTTTGATTGATACTTCAGTGATGGAATAAATGGGGTTACCCATGATTTTTAAAGATTTATGACATAAGTATGTACCTATGTTTGAAGCGAACAATGTTATAACCTCACCCATTCGTTAATGCTGATGAGATTGTAATGACATGCAAATAATTGGTGCTATTCTTCTAAGGCGAAGACATGTCTATGGATGAATATCGCAATTACTTAAACTATTACCTATGCTTATATCTTAAATTATAATCATTTTCATATCGTTATTACTGTTATTAGGTTGTAAAGTGTGCTTTTAATGCTGCTCATTATTTATGCTATTATACTTAGGGAAATATAATATTATTCATATTAATTTTATTGCATGCATGGTTTTTCCAGTGGTCTTACAGAATAAAGTGATTTACATAGAGCCAATAGGGACAACAACAAAGCTTTCGGTTTCGGCCGACTTGCCTTTTTACTGACATGGCATCGATGACCCAAAATTCCAAATCATATTCCCCGAGCTGTATGATCCTTGATCCCGGAAGTAATCCCTATTCGCCGGCGTCAGTCCTGCCACGAGTCACGACACTGGTAATTCCCGTGAAAGCCGAGCGCATGTGACAGTATTGCCCGACGTAACGAACCGCTCGTTAGCGGTAATGAAGCACTCACGGGAATTACCGCCCTATTTCATTACTTAACATTTTTAACTATTAAATATCGTCACATTGGTCAGTTGTTTTATACTTGAATTTGTTGAGTCATTATTTTATTAGCGACGCATTTAATGATACACTAGGATACACTCGGAATCACCAATATATTAATCACCAGGTGTTACCAAACTTTTAGGGTTCTTGTGGTGGATTTCGCTGAACCCTGGTGATTGAACATATTTTAGGAATCGTGGTGAATACACTACAAAGATTCTTAAATAATACAAATCACGTTCAATTCTGACGGCAACGAATGTAGGTAATTTAGCTAATGATTGAACGATACCTCTATTGTTCATAACTTCGTTCAGTTCGCTGGCTTAAATCGTCATGTCAGCCGGAAGACGTCCACTGCTGGGCATAGGCCTCCCCCAAGGCTCTCCACTCAGACCGGTCTTGTGCTTTTCGCATCCACCGCGCTCCCGCGATCCTTACAAGGTCGTCACTCCATCTTGTTGGTCATCTCCACCTACAGGCCGTCTCCCGGTCCGCGAACGCCACTTAAATATTTTAAGCGGAAAAAAAATATATTAATAAAATGAAATTTAATTGAGTCAGTTATTCGGGTTTGTAAATTTGTATAAAGTTGTCGTTGGTTTAACGCATTGCCTAAAAATCCTTATCCGCCAGCTCTTAATTTTTCAGGGATAAAAGTATTCTATACCTGTTTTAATCCTGGATATCGACTACCCTTGCTTAATTTGATTAATAGGTATCCATTCTACCTTTAGGTTAAGATTGCTTGACCAACATTCAACCATGCTTACGAATTAGTAGAAGTGGAATTAATATCAATTTGATAAATAGTGTATAAAGTAAAAACGGGTGAAAACCTATACGGTGAATACATTGGTTAATTAGCATAGTAGGTGATTTGGTATGCACTGTAAGTCTATTATTGTGAAATAAATAAATAAATAAATAAATAAATAATATGCAACACAACTTCATCACGAAATCACCAGCAATTCCACATCGACCGCGCCTGCATATAATAGAACTCGCTATAAAAGCGAAGCGTTAAGCGTAAAGTGCATCACGTCAGCCAGCCGTTTGATAAATTATGCTTGGAAAGTAAATTGCAACGTCTGTTTATACTGCCCAGTTTCCATCTATCACGTCTAATTTATACGAGTAACAGTTGTTGTTAAAGTTGTAGAATTGTATATTTAAGAGGATGTCCAACAATTAATTACCAGCTCTAGCTTTCGCGGCAGCATTGCATCTTACAAGTTACAACTTAACTTAAAACCAATGGCAAAACAACAAAGTAAAGATTGGACGAACAAATTACCCAAATCGAGAACCTAATAAATCTAGTCCCAAATGGGTGTATATTTAGAAAAGGCGCCCGACGAAGCGAGCAGCCCGCGAGGCAGTCGAGGGGGATAATTTGCGAGGCCGAGGCTTTGATGTGCCCCAGCGGCCTTGGGCGCGCGCCCCGAGCACCTGCTCCCGCGACAGCCAAGAACTTGACCTTTATATGCCTTGCAAATGCCTCGGCACCACTCGGCAGCCTTCGTGAGCCCCGTCGGCCTAAAATTGACGCAAAGTGCACGCTTTGTCCGTTTTACGGCACTGTTTCAGGCCGCAACAGCCCATTTGATTTGATGAGGGATTGCAGTGCTTTGTCTTATTAGACAGCCGTTTTATAGTTTTTGGTCAAAGAGAGCCTGTCACCTTGACTATATCACATTCAGGGCTAGTGAGTGATTGCCAAGTAGGCAGATGAAGGGAAAATGAAATGAGCCTAAAAATATATATGACGTAAGTAGGTAGGTAGGTAGGTAGGTTATTTACGTGTAAAATAAAATTAGACGTTACTATTTTTGAAATTTACAAATTCAGAAGTTGAAGCTCTAACTTTCAAGTTTCGATAAGTCACTTGAAAGTTAGAGCTGTCTTGTATCTCGTATCTTGGGAACTTTATATTATTTAGGTTTCATGTTTGGGATTATCAAATTTGAGCGCTTTCAAATGCTATTTTTATTTTTATTATTTTACAATTTTATATTTATATCCTTGAATTTAACTTGACATTTTAGTAATATTTGCACGCTCGTCTGCAGGCTGATACACTGGACGTTTATAATAAAGTTTACTACCATTTAAGAAACTGTTTTCAGCAAATATATTTTTTTATTTGATTTCATTTCATTTATATTACATTGTTATAGGATTTCTTAGTCAATTTTTTTGTTGTCGTTAGAGGCACTCAATTTCAAATTTCTAAAGATGAGACCTCGTGTGGACCACTAAATACTACAAGTACAGCCGACAGCAATTTCAGAGAAAAGGGACAGAACCACTTTCAGTCAAACAGAGTCAACTAAGTCATATTATTAAGGTTCTGGTGTTATTATTAGTAGTACGAGACTCCGATAAAACGTCAACAATGTACTCGTCCATATTTACCTACGGTAGTGCGTACAAAAACGCAAAATCAAAATACAATAATTACAAAATAGTGATGTATGACGGCGAACTAATTATTATGTAATTATGATATCGTAGCACGTTGGGCTTAACGAGAATAGAATAAGGACCCCAGAGTAACAAATTAAAAGTTGTAGAAGTGTAGGTACTAATATATAACTAGAAGTGTTATTTACTAGTATCTACTTACATCAAAATATTAAGAGACTACTTACTTCGGAACCAAAATCTAATAAGAAACTTTGTTATTACATTAAGAGTACCTAGACACAGTGTAAGTTGGTAAAGTACATATGAGCAAAATTGAGACTGAGACTGATATATGTAAAATTTCTTTATCTACGCACATATCTTAAGCCCTCTATTGAGCGTTCAGAAACCGTAGGAAATTACCAGCATTACTACAACCAATTTTACTATGGGAACTTTCTTGTATGTGGTAGTAGGTAAAATTTGTACAGTAATGTTATTACAGTATCAATATTTGTAACGTTATGAGTTTAAATTTGGAACAGCTGTCAAAACTCAAGAGGGTCTCTATTCTAGTAGGTATCCATAGATATTATAACAGTTATCGGTACGAAACGTCAATTCAGTATGTTTCTTTATTATAAACCGCACTACATTTGATCTCGAGTGACATGAGCCTAGGGACTGCATTAGTATGTCTATGATAAAAAAAAAATCGTTCATATTCGTGACACTGACACAGCACAAGTTGGTTTTGCCGCCATTTTTGTCGTCAAGTCGTCGGCTTCTGAACCCATCCTAGAGTACTTATTATATTTGTGTAGATAAAGTATTATGAAACTCGCTGAAGTTGCAAAAACTACTATTTGCTACGAGGACGCCCATTTTGTCAGCGCATATGATATTATGATATTAAATGTCGCGCACATATGTCAAAACAATAATTTGGATCGCAATAAAATTACCTCTTTTTATAGTTATTAATGGACACCCAATGTTTTTGACCTATCATATACCTATTCAATGTACCTACCTAATATCGGATCCAAAGGAACGGAGCATTTCGGATTAAGAAAATGTGATGTTAAGGTTAACAGTGTTAACTTAACACACTTTAAACAGTCCAGCAAAACTTCTTTTTATGTAAGTACATTGTTTATTTTATACAGACATATATTTATTTAATTATTGTTTCTAAAATAAAATATAAATCTTCACCCTTCCTCATTTCCTCACTCAAGATTCGAACCCGGGACCACCAAGTTCGTAAACAGCAGTAATATTAAATTTATCCATATTTATTATATTTACTCCCTTACTTTATTATAGAATACACGCCTACATGCCTACACTTTCTTAAAAGGCCGGCAGCGCACCTTTAACCCCCCGGGTGTTTCAGGTGTCCATGGGCGACGGTGATCACTTACCATCGGGTGAGCCGCCTGCTCGTCTGCCTCCGACTATTATAAAAAAAAAAGAATAATTTCCTAATGTGCAATTAATGTCAAATCTTCGTACAAGCTTTCGTAGATTTCCTGAACTAAAATCGTGACCTTACCGAATTAGGTATATTCACGAGGAGTATCTAACTACGCGATCTAGCCTCGTCTCGTAAGGCTGTATAGGTATGGATCGAACCCGTGTTCCGCGGCGGCCTCCAAAATTGAGTGATCGCGTGCAATAACTACCTGCCCCCTGACCTTCCTGATATACTTAACCACAATGTCAATGTTATCCGATTCGCGTCGGGCGCAGCACTGAAGTCCCGTTTATTGCGCCGCTGTCCTTAGCGCCGCGCTCGGCCTTCGGCACTATTACAGGTAGTACACCAAACTCCATTTCAATCAGATTTTTATCACAGCCATTTTGGAATTTATTTACAAGGTCATGGACACTTATTGAACAGTGAACCTTGGTCTATACTGATTTACTGTTTGTAGCGTTGAGTTCTATTAATGAATAAATAGATATTATGACCACAAATTCACCCAGTCAATATGGGAAATAACGATATCAATACACACCAGTATATAGAGAAATACATACTCAAATATATATAGAAAGAATATATATTTGAGTATGTATTTCTCGAAGACTACGAAGGCTTTTTCTTGATACCTACGTACCTACTGGGAATCGAACCTGGGACCGGTAGCTTCGTCTAGGCAAGGTCACTACCAACTCAGCTCATCATGTCAGCCGAAAGACGTCCACTGCTGGACATAGGGCTCCCCAAGGCTTTCCACTCAGACCGGTCTTGTGCTTTTCGCATCCACCGCGGTCCCGCGACCAACTCAGCTACAAATTAAAAAATATAATTGAATAAGACAATATTTGTAGTTATCTGTGGTAATAGTACCAAGAAAGTAATGATTCCGGAAAACTTTCTCGCAGCGAGACATATATTTGAGCTCTGACAGGTTTTCAATAAAAGCCGACCCCCATCCGTCTAAGTCGGCGGCTTCTCGAGGCTCCTGGAGCCATAAAACTTGACCAAGGAGCTAGATGTCCGTTCCTCGCCTTGCATCGGGCCTCGCCTCGCGGCCGCCGGAACAATAAAAATGGGCATGAAATATGAAGACACTTCAAGTTCACAAAAAACTGGGTAGGTAAGTAAGTCCAAGTCAAAATCGTAAAGGGTTCCGTACGATTCTTGTATGGGGCCCCTCTTTTTTTCATTATTTATTGTTATAGCAGCTATAAGTAAGTTGAATTACCTACCTACTCACTGAATAAAATATTTTCCTACACACATTAGAGCAAAAACACTTAAACACTTAAAAAACAGTAAAAGACAATACGTTCACGTTAACTGATTGAACATAATTATTGAATTCATTTACAATATTTACAATGCTATACACATTTGAATTTACTGTCATGAGTGTCATGACATGAGTCTGACCACAGCCATCCAGCGGGATACTTTAAATAAAACATGTTGCGAGTACACTACAGCATTGTCTTAAATATTTTTCTACGTTTTCCTTTCTTTTTGTACTTGGGAATAGTTCACTCTTTCGACGACGCACTGGCCTAGTTGGTAGTGTCTCTGCCTACGGAGCTAGCGGTCCTGTGTTCAAATCCCGGTAAGGGCAGATATTTGTGTGATGAGCGCGAATATTTGTTCCTGGGTCATGGACGTTTTCTATGTATTTAAGTATATATTTCGTTATCTAGTACCCATAATTGTTAAGGTCGAGCAAAAAAGACGAACAGAATCACGTTTGTTGTATGGGGGGCCCCCGTTACTTATATATATAATTCAATTAAATTTAATTATTTGTTGTTGTAACAACATATAATACAATATATTACCGTTTATGAGATACAGCCGGATGACAGATAGAGAGACCGACGTCGTCGGAGGCTCAGTAATGGGTCGCGCTGGAATCCTGTGGGCACGGAACTCTAAAAAGTACCTATACCAGCGTACCGTAACATTCGTAAACGAATTTATTTTCTTTAATTTTGCTAAGAAACCTTTTAAACGGTTTGTCGTTCAATAATGTAGGGACATATATTTACTAAATCACCTCATCCGAAGTGTTTGTCGGAGTTTCAAACACTATATTTGCAAGCAAGGCATTTAAAATAAATAATTAAATATCAAGGCACAATATCACATAAATTGACCTATTCCCAAGCGAAGCTTGTACTTGGGTACTAGACAACAATAAACTGACTTATATAGAGAAATACATACTTAAACACACAGAAAACCTCCAATTAAGGTTTCAGGAATAAGTATTTACTCGCGCTACTGTCACAAATATCAGCCCTTACCGGGATTTATACCCGGGACTGCTTGGGTAAATCAATTAGCATTATCAATGTAAATTGCTAAACGTCGAAACAAGTATACTCGTAGTCACGTGGTTATGTAAGTTACTACGGCAATTTATTTTCTCAAACATGCTCGGAAAAAACAGTTTTCCGATTGAAAGACAAGGACGGAAAGAGCCTCATTTTACTCCTAGGAGTAAAAAACCATATGAAAACACTTTCCGTCCATGTCTATATTTTTCTAAAAAAATGCTGTCAATTTGCATACAAAATCAAAAGGACCAAGACAAAAATTCCAAACAGCCAAGGTAACTGCTCGCTTTTTTAGAACAGTGCGTGTGTTTCTTTTTGAATTTGCATTCCAATTTCTATGGTTAGTATTTAAAAACAATTGACAGTCGGTAAAATTCGTTCATTCTGCATAATTAAATTACTTGCTTTTTAAAAATGTATTTGTATTATTTCCTCACATGTTTGAGAAAAGCATTATGTATGCCTCGGCGGAAACGAGGATTTCCTGACTCGTATTTTAGCACCTCGTCAGGAAAACCCTTACTTTCCGCGCCTAGGCAACAATGTACTAGGTATTTAGTTGAACCAGGTTTAACGCAGTAAATACCTGATTCTGTAGTCCTTGATAAATAAATCATCCGTTTTTTGTACAATAAAGTGTTTACATTGCAGATACACATAAATATTATACAGGGTTATTGGTAAGTCGACCTATTCCCGTTAGGAGGTGATAGGGGTGACTATTTGCGTAAACACAAATAACAACATTTTTTTTTAATTTTGCATAGGAACAACAAATTCATCTTGTACAAAAGCAAATAAAAAATGTATGATTTAAATTTGGCATGTTTTTTAATTTTAATTTTGGAAGTTGCATTTGTGACTTTTGTTTCCGCCCGCTTCCTTTGTGATGATTATTTTTTCAGGTTTTTTTAAATTAAATTTCTCCTTGTTATGCATTTTTGGAGAGCTAAGAAAACAGTTAAGTTTTTAAAATAATCTGCAAGCCAAGTTTCATAACGTTTTTTTTTGTTTTTAAGGCATTTTAGTGGAAAGCGATCGCAAAAAATATTGAAAAAAAATCGTTTTCCGTCCCGCTTTTTCAAATTTGGACCGGTAATTATTGTTTTAATATTGAGAAATAACCAATGTTTAATCGGTTTTGTAAATCAGAAGAAAAAAAAAGATTTAAATTGATATTTTTTTTGTAATAAATTTTTCAAGTTGAATTTCCGACTAATTTAAAAAAAAACTAATAATCGCGATAACTCAAAAATGGTTCACTTTTGCATAATGCATATGGGTGTCAAAATTATCGCAAATAGTCACCCCTATCACCTCCTAACGGGAATAGGTCGACTTACCAATAACCCTGTATATGTAGTCCTGCCACAACTTGGATTCCCATTCCGGGCAAGGCGATATATCTGGGGCAGCGTTGGCCCCCGTTCAATCCGTCAGCGGGCGACCCATCGATCGCCGCCGATTCTCGTATCGGGGCAACCAGCCCGACTTAGTAGTCGCCTGAAAAACGCATTAAACTCATTAATATTTCATTCAAATTGTTCACGATTCTATTTCTGTAGGCTCGGGAGAGTGTTTATTGTATTTGAGTGGGGGTTAGACGTGCTCGCTACTAAATTGGTAATAAATAAATGACATGGTTTAAGTAGTTAGGTATATCAAATACGGAAAAATATTATTGTCATCGCATTGGAAACCTCTGTGACACTTACTTGTCCTTCCTTCGTTCCATTATTACAGTCGAAGTCATATACGTTCCCGTGTCAAAAATATCTAGACACCCCCATACTCTTGACAATAAGATCTATGTATTACATTTACATTTTTAACAATAGTTTAATTTTCTCCTTTATTAAATAGATGTAAATAAAACTGCTCGAAAAGAAAAGATAGACAATGCCACGACAATGCAGTTAAAAATAAAAACCCGTTTTTACTCTATCGTCTATGACACATAAATGTCGCGTAAAAAATGCACGAGGTGACAACTCTTTCCACTCCGTGTAATTAAAGCCAGTGGAGCTTGCAAAACAAACTTTTCTATCTCATGAATATTCCACCCAATCATCTTCCATCCATGACATCTGATAACGTAATACCTCCTGATTACGGCTTCGAGCTGCTGACGTGAATAATAATTGGTTTTATGTAAAACTGGTTTCGGTTATTTTTTGCACAAATAATTAAACATGAAAGCCCTGAAGTTTAGCATTCATGTGGCTTTTAGGTATACGCTGCTTCGCTATTAATTCCTTCCCTCCGCATTATTAATTAATAGGTATGTGTATAATAAGAACGTTTCAATCGTTAAAAGCAAATTAAATAGTCTTCATTTGAATCGAGATTCAATTCTACAATCACATAAAAAACCATTCCTTAGATAAAGCGTTCGAACGACTTTCCCCGCAAACAAATTGGTTGTTAGACGATCGGTGAAGTGTGTTTGGTTCGGTTTGTGGGATGGGAAGACATTAGTTCCCGCGCCGCACATTAACTGGGCATTATTCGAGGGAATTCTACCACTATCCCTCTTCCTACGGCAATAAAACGCTTTGACCGGCCACCTAGCCACCCATTCCATGTTGGGAACTATCTGATCAGCGAATCTTTCTCTATTATCTTTAATCTTTAGTAATTACTTACGATTGACCCCGCGGCTTACTCCCAGCGTTTAATTAAGTCAGTCGTACCTTATACAATTTAGGGTTTAGAGAGAAGACGGTTTAAGCCCTGACAAAACTTATTCGGCAACGTAGGTTGGCTCGCTTTCAGAATCACAATTACGTAGGCGTCTCGACCCGACTACTACCAACTATACATACAAAGGTGTATGTAATTGTGTATTTACTTACTGATTGAACAAAGACGAAGACCTTATGTTTGTGAAAGTTTGATGAAGAAGTAAAATCTAATTAAACTAAAATTTTGGTAATTCAGTGACTGAAAGGTGTACCTATGTGTATAAAGTAAGAGTACATATGAATACGAGTAGGTATCATCACGTATTTATACAAAAGGATTTTTCAAGTATGACGTACCTACTTAGTTAAATTTCATTCGACCTGCGCGACCTGCGTAATGCACACACGTCATTCACATTCATTATTGAATGAACTCTGCCCCAGCTGAAAAACCGTCCTATTCACGATTCACACGTATGGTTTAAAATTTAACCAAATATATGATAAGTGTTGCCAGTTAGAGATGTTTTTCATGAACAATATTCAAAAAACTTAAACCCCAAAAAGAGTATTGATGGTCTAAAAATTTTAAAAAATTGTGAAACGTGGCGCTAAAAGATTACTTAGTTCCGTTCTTTTTATTCAGGATAAATGTCTGTTAAGCCTACGTCGGTCCTTATCAAACCCAGCGGGTCTCGAGCTGCCGAAAGCTCCGTGCTGCTTAGTTCTGAGTGATGCGAGTTTCATTGTTTCGCCCGGAATCTGTACTAACGACACGTAACGCTCCCCGCCGCTGCACAACTCGGAACTTATTGTTTATCTTGATAAGTGGTTATTACAGGAAAACATAACATACCGCGAATTCCCACTTCAGGGTTTAAACTTTTTTTTTTTTGGTAATAAGGCGTTACAGAAAGTATACCATGAAGGCAAGTAAATTGGTGCGTAGTCCATTGATTTCTTTCTTGATTGTCCTTATTCTACTTCATCATCCTAAAGTATCCCCAGGACGACGGTCGATCTACGTGGCAGTACGCCAGGCACATTGCTCGTAGGACAGATGGGCTTTGGGGCAGCCCGTCCACAAAGTGTACCTATATCTATCACCTGGTGAACTCATAGGAAACTGAAGGATGTGAGTAAAACAAAATCGATCGTCAAGATTTTAACTTAAATAAAGTTTAAAATTGTAATTTTCATAGAGTAAATTAATCTGTAAAACGTAAAGTAAGTATGTTGTACATAGGAACCCTTATAGTTAGTTTTGCCATGTCCATCTGTCCACGGTTTAACTCAGACGCTGCAAAGCTGTAGTTAATTTTGTAGCAAATAAGTTATACATTTCCCCCTTATAGGATCACTTTGTTATCCGTCTGTCTGTCAAATATTTCGGGAACGCGCGGAGGTATCAAGTTGAAATTAAAACCATATACTCCGGTCTACAGTCCCTTGAAGCTGTGTCGCACGTTTTATATTTATTTATGCGACACACAAAAAAATTAAATTAACAAATTTCAAACACATTAACATTGTTCAAACTGAGGTAATAATGTAGATGAGGTGGAGTGTCCGTAACTTAATAACAACTGCACAGCGTTCACTAAAAGTTATATCTGGCGCTTAATTACAAAACAAGAATAATAGTCACAATATGAGTTAACAATAACTACATCTAATGCAAATTTATGATCACAATGCTAGTCGGGATACGCTATTTTGGATTATTTTTAAATTCAACGCGAATAGCACACTCCGAGCAGTTTTGATTATGCATGCGACAGTCGACACATATCCACGGCTAAAGGGATTATTACGATAAACATTATTATTGGTTAGAGAAACAACAAATAATTGATGATGTCGAACGGGTCGGTTACTACATTTAAATGTAATCCTATCTATAAAATTGATATCGAGTAATGAGTTAACAATTTCGTGTATTGTAGACAAATCACTCACCTTCCTTCTGATGTTCCAGTGATATTTGGTTAAGGCATTGCAGTCGATGTTCGTATTAAGGGAGTGTATGGCATTTTCCGATTTTTTAACACATATACCTAAAAGCCCGAGCCTGAATAGACTGAATTCTATCGCTGTGGTTCGAGTAAAATGGGTACCAGATGGACGAATTGTACTTGTGGATGTTGCGCACCAGTGACTGATACAGACTACTTAATCAAGGTTTCCGATTTCTTGAATGGTGTCGTGATATAACATTATAACAGTATCACAGACTGACCCATTTTCAGAGCGATTGATAAAAGTGCACGTGTCCTAATCCTAATTCGTAGAAACGTGTCCGACCGAGGCTAGCGGCGGGGCTGCCTAGCTTACAGGAGCAGAAATAGCCGGCCTGACAGGCTGCCGTGGTGGCTAGTTGCTTTATCATGAATAGAATTTCATTGTCATTGTACTTAATGCTATTTCGTTGTTAGTATTCTTAGTAAGAAACGATTTCTTTATTGATAATCTTTTGTAGTGATCCAACCGCTGCTAAACTGATTTCAAAATTAAAAATACTGGTCCGATGTGAGTCGGGCTAGGTATAAAACAACAAAATATTGTAAGTAACAACATAACTAAGTTAATAATTTTGTATGTGATAGTTGGTTCTTCTGTCATGATTTATGACAACCACTTTTGTATTACCCACCTCCAACTATAACCTCAATATTATTTATTTCCCTATTTTTAAACCCCGTATTAAATAATCGTAATATATTATTTATGTTTTTTTAACTGAAATAGAGTCGGGTAAGCAAACTCAACGTCAAGGTAATGAAAAATAAATAAAAACCGAACTCTCTTCCATGATAATGATTCACAAACAGACGCGCTGGTTGAAAAAACAATGTGATACTCGTACTCGTATGTATCGGACTTAATAGCAGTACAATCGATTTTTGCATAAGTCCTACGTACAAAGTAAAAACCTGTAACGGTCTAGATATGCCCGTTCAATTCACAAATATAAATCATTTCAGTTTAGGCTCTAACAAGAGTAAAAATCATTATACATTAAAGATTACACTAAAAACAATTTTCCATATAGAATATCAATACGTCTAAATATAGCTATTTGCAGTCGGGCGTGATGACATTAAATTGAATCTCGAAATGCAACCTTGTTGCTATTGTAATAAAGGCGCTTTTGTTCCTTGCACGTACGAACGCGAAACAAACAGAAACTGATTAATAATTACAGAACTGATTAAGAATATCTAACTGGAAATTAAGATTATTAATATATGGAGACGGAATGGAATTAGATATCGCGGATCGAAATACGACTGTATTCTAAAATCGACCTTATTTACAACTTCTGTAAGCTTGAAACAAGGCTAGCAAGTTTTTGAGTTGATGAAAGGCTAGGCGCCGATGTGGCGCGCCGTGGAGTCGAGGTTGCCATTGTACGCTGTGTGTCTACAGACAGTTTGGAATTTTTTCTCGGAAGCAGGGGTATTATGCAATTGGCCGAAATCGGGAAATAGATCTTATGTATAAGCAAATTAGAGTCTATATTAGATTAAGTAAGATTATATTGCGCAATATGGCTGACGACTTGTCTTTGTGAGGAATGTCGATTTACCACGATAAAAAAAGGGAATGGAAAATTATGGGATGCACTCTATATGGGGTGTGTAAGGATCACAATTGCAGGATTTAGGACGAAATTGTAGAAACTTCCAAACTAGGAAAGATATGAATTCAACAATAGGAAGGAGTAGTAAAGGGAAGCCGAAAAACGGAGCAGAGTCACTTTTGCGGGAGGCTTCGAGCTAGCAACAACTACTTAGGAGACGATTAGGTTAGCTCGCGCGCTCGATACTTACTTATACTCTCGGTATTTACGTGATAATTTACGTTCGATTATTATATAGTGTTATCGTGTTCGTGTATTGTGGATCGTTACATTTTTCGGTGTAGATTACGTTTGTATAATCCCGGGTACTTCGCATATAGGAGAAGGGCGTTACGTTAACCTTAACACTTACTAGTTACAGTTAGTATTTGCGGACCGGTTAAGAGTGTTATATAGTTTGAGCTACGTCGCGTTGCAGCCTTACATTAAACATCGTTATTTGTGTTATTATATTAGTGATTTATTTTACTTCATGTAGGGAATATTGCGGAGTTGTGTAGCATTCGTCGGTGACGGACGATAGATTCATGTTAGTTCAACTGCGGTTCTGTAGTATACGGTTATAGCGGTATAGGTTTAAAAAGGGGGCTTTTAGTTACAAATTTATTAAAATTAATCCGCAAGGGTTTAGGGACAACATTTCACTTAGGGAATAGGTAATAGGTACTATTGTGAGGGGAATTGCCTTCTTGTCATGTATGGGAATGCAGCGTGAAAGCTCTGTATTTTTATGTATGATAGTGGACGATTGGGGTCTGCACATGAGTAAAGAGATTTACTTCAGTCAACAGGGGATAGGTTTTATATAAATATTAATAATCTGGGTATTTTGGTGAGACAAATCTTATTAATTTTACTGTGTGAATTTTAATTGATTTTGTTTGTGTTATATTAATTAATTATTTCTGTGTACTTTTCAGAAGCTTTGGGTTAGTTATCATTTGTGTCTGGTACATTGCATTAACTAGTTGGGGGTTAAGCTGTAATTTTATTACGGCGGGAGGGATTGCCTTTTGTGTTAAGCTAGATTAGCATATGATTGTACCAGAACAGTGATCAGGCTACCACTAGTAAGTGTCTGACAAATCCGAGGTAGCTTAACGGAGCCTTTGGTTTGGAACTATTAGATTCTAAAAGAGCCTTGGGCAAGCCCAGATGATCTCTTTACCAACATAGACATCTGTAGAAATGCCTACTTATCCTCAATGTCAGCCTTCAGAGAACAAGTGGGGTCCACAAGTTGGCACGCCGGCGCGCACCCACTGAAGCTCTGTTGGAGTTGAGAATGGGTCCCGATAAATCTATTATTATTTATATATACTAAACCACACAATAGGGGGCCTTACTCTTGCTATCTACCAGACTACGGTCTATCAAAAGCAAGGGGGGAGGTACACACAACACGAGTGTTTAGGTTGCCTTCTCAGCCGACTCAGCTGAACTGTCCAGATTCCATAGGGACCTAGCTAATTACTGGGAGAGGTAAGCCCATAGGAAGTAGTTCGTAGAATAGGCCTATACAGTAGGAATAGGGTAGCTTCAACGTTAGGGAAAGTAGGAATTTAGGTATATAATCTGTAGGGATTCATCTAGGTTTGATAGTATAACCTTATGTGTTAAAAATAATCATTTAAACTTCTTTGCGTTTGGTGTTATACCGCCACTATATTAGTGAAGGAAGTAGGAAATTTACATTAAATAAGATTATCGTCATAACTAATAAATTAGGAAGGGAATAACTTCTTATTTTTATCTAAGGAGATCACAGCTTATTATGACTCAGGTTATCATTTTCTAAGCTATTAAGGCTTATGGAAGCCTATCAGAAAGTAAATATTTCTAGTCTATAGCAGACTAACTGCGTTTAAAAGTAAATATTTAAAGTCATATTGACGAGTTGGATTGCCTTCCCTCATTTGATCTTCAGAGGCAGGTGAATTACTATGCATACTGAGATACGTCTCTGCTGTCACTGTCTACGGACACCAGCTAGTCACTGTGTGGTAACTTTACCAGCCATTCCTATGGGAATTTATGCATAAGAAAATGCACTACGATGACCGAGGTCGCTCCTTCTTGTGAATGTACTTAAACCAACAAAAAGTTCAAGACTGGAAAGCTTTACTATGCCTTCTAATCTACAATACAATTGATTGAGACTTAGTGAACTGGTTTCTCCTTGCAGCATCTGACAAGTTACAATTCCAACTAAAAATACGACCGTTCCAGATTACCTAAAGTTTGAGTAAAGTAAACTCATGATACGTGATTATTTCTAGTCTATGGCAGAAGACCATTTATACTTCAACATCGAATGATCCTAAGGGATGGACTGATTTCTCTCAACATACTGAATATTTTACGTCAAGTGCTTTCTCTGTTTACACTATGGGTTACGCACCCTGCCTGGTATTACTCAAGGGTATACCGGCCTTATAGTCTGTGAGCAGTTGGAACCACAAACCCTATTCCTACGGGAATATACTTCATCAAATATCTACAAATTATGATTGAAATCATCATTACAACAAGCATTCATCATGACTAGAAAGATTCACTATCATTATAAGGAATTATTTCTCTGTTTACACTATGGGTTACGTACCCTGCCTGGTATTACTCAAGGGTAAACCGGCCTTATAGTCTGTGAGCAGTTGGAACCACTAACCCATTCCTACGGGAATATACCTCATTAAATATCTACAAATTATGATTGACAGTTCGACTTTGACATTTTAATAGTTTGGCTCCTAGTGAATTTAATATGATTTACAAACAATACCATTATTTTTTATATTTCTCTCCTGCAATGGAGTAAGGAGCCTTTTGAATATTCCTTCTTGTCCATTGAAAACAGATGACATACTATCACTGACTCTATTATTAACAACTGACAAAGACTGTAAAATCAATGACCCACCTGGAAAGAAAAGATTTAAAGCGCTGGGGGGATGTCCAGTCAGGTAGACGAGTCCCACAGTCTTGAGCGGGGAGTCATGGGCTCTGACCATAGGCGCAAAAGTAATATGCCTTAAGCATACTTTCCAGTTTCAACTTAACACCCACTAAAACGACCCAGACACTGACTGACTTTTATTAGTATAAGTTATAAGACCAAATTATCATTATCTTTTATTAACTTCACTTCATTTCTCTCTTAATTCTGTAGGCTAAGGGTTAGGCTTTAATCATGTAACTATACCAATCTTATATGCATGAAAAGTTCTTAGGTTACTATCTAAAACGGTTCACAACATAGGTTCCTAGACACTTGACGATCATATGGCCACTTCTACAATATTTATTCATTCTTACTCTATTATATTAAAAGACAAGAAATTAATAGTAGCTTTTCTTAGTCGCTTTTCATAGTTTAATTTTACATAGGGTAACTTTTACAGTTTCAGTTTCAGAGCTTAGTAAGCTTTAGGTTTACTTTTAGGCTTTAGGCTTTACATTTACATAGGACATAGAGACTAAATTAGGTTAGAGAGACAAAATTAGGTGAGTTGATTTAGGTAGGGTAGAGGTTATTGGTAGGGAGGGTTACAAACCGACAATGTTTGTTTACTGTTGCTAACTGGTCGAAGTTATAGACAAACAGTACTTTAAAAGTAACAAAACACGCGATGAGTATTTGTTAGAAGAGTTTCAAACAATAAATGCAACGTAATAGCATGCACTGTTTTTTTACTGGTTGTGGCAGACAAATTATAATTATTACTTATTAACAGTATTCGCTGTAATGTTATTTATTAATTAGTTAAAAATTCAACCCATAACTGACTTTTTTAGACAAACATCCGCTATTCTACTTTGTCCTAAAACATGCATTAGAAACCATATTCATTTTCATGATACGGTCACCTAAACTTATCTGACCGAATTCATTTTTAGGGTCCTTAGTTAAACTAGTTAGGGTTCCGTAGTCAAACTGGGAAACCCTTATAGTTTCGCCATGTCCGTCCGTCCGTCCGCAGCCTAGCTCAGAGATTCTTAGTACTACAAAGCTGTAATTTGTCATGAATTGAATGTACATATTAGTCACGCCAACAAAGTGGTAAAAGATCATTTTTTTGTGTACCTCCACTCCACATCACGAGGAGATGATTTTTTTTCTCATCTACTCCATAGTGTGGGGTGTCATTGGATAGGTCTTTCAAAAATAGCGGGTTTGTGAAACAATTTTTCGATTAAGGGATCCGTTTATGGAATATTAAGCTTTAAAGCGCATTTTTTTTAGATTCTATTGGTACAGGCAAAACTACAAATACTTACTAAAAATCTGAAATATATCTTCAATGAAAGCGCATATAACGAATTTAAAAGAAAAACTAAGTAGACATCATTGGTTTTTGAGATACAGGCGATTAAAGTGTTTATACCTACTAAAATCATCTAAAAATTAGTTATTACTTGTTGTTTTTATTAGCCTTAGCGGCTTCGGAACCCTAGACTGAGCATGGTCCGACATGCTCTTGCCCGGTTTTATTAACTCCTTATACCTGTAGCTGGCCGCTACCTATATATTTCTATACAAGCATTAGTATAAAAAATTAAGCTTGAGAGCTTGGGTGGGTTACTGTGCAATTTTTCATTTAAATTTCCCAGCTTGACGTAATAAAAGATCCTCGTGCCCACGGGTCACGGCGGTCCCAGCCTGCACCCGCCCCCGCGACCCCGGCTTCACGGCTTAAGTGCTTCCACCGCTTTCATGCACCCGCGCTTCGAGAAATAAATCGACGGATTTTGAAGCTTCTTTTAATTTAAACAAATAAATACGCTATAAATCTGTTTGAGTACATGTCATAACAACCAAGATTGTGCACAGTTTGTTCGCGTGAGATGTGGATTGTTGTGTCTACTGACTGCTTGCTAAGAAGCGTGAATATACGAGATCGCTTTTTATTTTAATTTTTCATCACAAAATGCCATCGCTACATTTTGAAAGACTAGTGCGAACTATCGTTTATCAACTATTTAGAACTATTTGCTTTAAGTAATAAAAATAAAAGATAAAAGATAAAAGAAATTTATTCAGTAAGTAGGCCGCACGAGCACTTTTACACGTCAAGAATCTACCAACGCTTCCCAAGAGGAGACCACTGCTGAGAAGAAACGCCGCAAGAAACTCAGCAGTCGGTCATTTTTTAAACATATTTCATATTACAATGGTACTACTTAGTCTAGCATTACATAAAGCTACAAATATTCAATTTAATATAATATAATAATACTTATTTACAATATAAACAGTTAAACACATCTTCAGAATCTTTATTTAATAATTCAGACGCTCTCCTGTAGCGTGTATAAGTATTTTGCACTCCCCGTAATCTGTAAGAGCATTTAAATCATAAAGTACTTATTTATTCATAAAGTTAAACTCTGCCAACAAGTTTCCACCGCTCCGTACGTCGTCGAACTGAATCCGAAATGAAATTCTTTTGGCGGATAAACAGCTCTCGTCAGTTATGCTTGGATGATTTAGTACATAATTTATTAGGTAGGCTATAACTTATAATTATATCACTGAGAAAAAGCTGGCGAATAAACCAAATTAAAACACCCCGAAAACTTAGAGAAAATGTGTTTTTGCCCTAGAGGATCTGAATAGGCGACGACCTTCACCCAGCTTTTTATTCGATGAAAAGTATTTTATATCAAAGGGTGATGGGCAATTTTGTGTGGACCCTGTCCCCGCCCTCCAACAGTAACGGGATGCATGTCTATATGTTTCATCATCAGCCCGGGGGCGTCCACTGCTGGACAAAGGCCTCCCCCAAAGAGCGCCACAAGTCACGGTCTTGAGCCGCTTGCATCCAGCGGCTCCCCGCGATCCTAACCAGGTCGTCAGACCACCGGGTGGGAGGCCGTCCAACACTCCGTCCACCGGTGCGGGGCCGCCACTCGAGAACTTTTCTTCCCCAACGGTTATCAGTTCTTCGAGCTATGTGGCCTGCCCATTGCCACTTCAGCATGCTAACTCTCTGAGCTATGTCGGTGACCTTGGTTCTCTGGCGTATTACCGTATTACGGATCATATCGCGCAAAGAAACTCCGAGCATAGCTCTTTCCATTGCACGCTGAGTGACCCTGAGCTTATTTATGAGGCCCAAATTCAGCGGCCAAGTCTCTGATCCATAAGTCATCACTGGCAACACACACTGGTCGAAGACTTTCGACTTAAGGCTCTGCGGTATTTTGGACGAGAAGATCCGCTTTAGCTTTCTGAACGCTGCCCATCCGAGTTGGATTCGGCGATCGACCTCTTTCTTGAAGTTGGATTTACCTAGTTGGACAGTTTGTCCCAGGTATACGTACTGATCAACAACTTCAAGTTGAGAATTCCCCACGTGAACCGGTATTGGCAAAACGCGAACATTGGACATGACTTTCGTCTTGTCCAAGTTCATTTTCAGGCCCACCCGTTGGGAAACTCTATCGAGGTCTCCGAGCATCTTACTCAAGTCTTCTAGCGATTCTGCCATGACTACGATGTCGTCCGCGAATCGAAGGTGAGTGATGTACTCGCCGTTGATGTTGATGCCAAGTCCTTCCCAGTCCAGAAGCTTGAAGACATCTTCCAGTGCAGCGGTGAACAGTTTCGGAGATATGACATCTCCCTGTCTCACACCTTTCTGCAACTGAATCGGTTTCGAGCTCTGGTTCTGGAGCCGGACTGACATAGTGGCATTTTTGTACAAACACTTCAGCACTTCGATATATCGATAGTCGATGTGGCACCGCTGTAGTGACTCGAGCACCGCCCATGTCTCGACCGAATCGAAGGCCTTCTCATAGTCCACGAACGCTAGACATAAGGGCCGATTATACTCTTCAGTCTTCTGTATACTTAATCTGGCGCAGCGTGTGAATGTGGTCTATGGTACTAAAGCCTTTCCGGAAACCGGCTTGTTCAGGAGGCTGGAAGTCTTCGAACCTGCGTGAGAGTCGATTTGTAATGACCCTTGAAAACAACTTATAAGCGTGGCTCAGAAGTGAGATGGGTCTGTAGTTCTTCAATAAGGTTTTATCGCCTTTCTTAAAGAACAAGACCACCACACTTCTGGTCCACGCCTCTGGAACACCGCCTCTGGAGGACTTTAAGTATCGGCATTCCACCCGCTCTCAGAAGCTCAGCCGTAACTCCGTCGTCCCCTGGCGCCTTATTGTTCTTCAGTTGCTTCAGGGCCATTCTGATCTCGTACAGGCTGACGTCCGGGATGTCTTCGGTGTAATGTCGGGTGAGTTTGGCTCTGGGATCTGTAGCCAAACTTTCAACGGGTCGAGTTGATTTGTACAGCTGTCCGTAGAACTTCTCAACCTCACTCAAAATCTCGGCCTTGGACGAAATTACGGTGCCATTTTCGGTCTTCAGTTTCATCAACTGGGTCTGCCCAACAGACAAATCCCTAGCGAACACCTTAGAGCCCTTATTTCGCTCGATAGCATCTTTAATACGCGAAGTATTAAAGGTGCGCAGGTCTGTCCGTAATGACTTAGAGACTTAATTGTCTGTTAAGCCCCCTGTACTTCTGCATGTCCACTGAAGACTGCAGCCGCATTTCATTCCGTTCGTCCATGATCTTAAGAGTGTGGTCTATATGTTTATTAGGACACAAAAAAGACAAACTTATTTTAGTAGCAAAATCAATGGGATTTTTTAAATGAAAACAAGGGCCAAGCAAGGCAAATCATCCACATAGGTATGTGTTCATGTGTTCAAACAAATTCCATACGATACGATTATGATTTTCAAAGAAAACCCCATACATATGGTGATCGTCGCCATTGTAAAAATACATCATGTTGCCAAGATCTATAAACTGGCACATGTTTCATCTCTGTTGGTGGGTGGGGACATTTTTGCCCATCGTCCTTTAATATGCTAACTAATACACTGGACCGCAAAATCAAGTATCACACTTTATTAAGGTCGTCACCTATTCGAATCTTAGACCATTACTCACTTCAAGACTAATATCCTACTTAAATACGTTTTAAATGGAAAAAGAAAAGAGAAAAATACATTTAATCACTACACACACAAGGCAAAGAAAAGACACGCAGTATTCTAGTTTGTTACGCCTTTACGTTGCAACGGCTGGACGGATTTGGATGAAATTTTGAATGAAGATCGGAAGTAGAAAGGAAATCCCGGAAAATTTAAATGTTCCCGAGGAAATAACGATATGGAAATCTACGCGGACGAAGTTAGTATTCAATATGTGTATTTCAATAAACAATTCTGATACGGTAAGATGGAAATACTAGTAATTTGTCAAAAAATGTAGAAATATGAACACAAATTTTGACACAGTAAAACCATTGTTACACGTTAAAAGTAATATTGTTGTAACTAGTATGAAAGAGGGTTAGAAGTCGTAGGTACATTGTTGCATTACTGCGACAATAATTTTATGTCGCACTAATCGTTATTAAAAAAACTACGTAAGATACTATATTTCTTAACACGTTTTTTGTAAGTATATGATCTATACAGATTTTTTAAATATTCATTTTTATTCAGTATTACAAAGTTCGTGTTGTGAACGCGCTCATGCAGCGCTGGATTAAACAGCTCTCCAGTGCATGCGCGGTTAAGTTTACCTCGCAATAACAACAAGTTGAATTTAAAACTAGATATTATTAAATATTCTCGAATAATATTTACTTACAAGCAGGACGAAAGGTCAAATAAATATTAATATTTTTGTCTGCTTGCCAAATGTATTCAATGCCTCGGTCCATTACTTGAGAATAATGTCTGTTGTTGTTGTACGAGTGGCCATGTAAATCGTTTTTATACTAAGTGAGTTAATTTAAGTTATTGTTTTTTTAAATGCTTTGCTTACTGCACCTGAGACCGACTTAATGGTCTTTAGTTAAGCTCTTTTCCAATAGTTCACAGTTTATACATAGGTTTGTAAAATATTATGCAAAATCTTTAATGATCTGCGTGCGCCAACTTGAGGTTCGATTTTCGACAATCTACAAAATGTAAATGTGTGATTGACATAAGCTGATGACAGATCACTCGACCGCTTATGTCAACCCCATATATTTAGAGTCGATAGAAAACAGAAACGTTAGCAGCGTCTGATAATCTGTGTTCTACTCGTAATACCATGAACTGACAGGCCACAGGCCGGCGTTCTGTAAGTCTAGTTTGCCCTTTAGTCGCATACATTAATTAAAAACTCTGAATAAAACACCTTCTACAGCATTTAAAAAAAAGTCTTAAACTAAATTAATTAAGCTAGATTTGGCCGTAGTTTTCCAGTTAAATAAATTTCCAAATCCAGGCGAGAATCTATACAGCAATTGATATTCCCACACACACAAAGCCCCTTTCCTAAGCCAACATAGGAACCGTACCTACTTATTCGTATTGAACTTTATTGGAACTCAATGTATCAGTTGCAGTTGCAGGCTCGGTGTTTCTCGTGGGCGGCGCGGCTGCAGTGCGCGCGCTTCCGCCAAGGTCGATAGCGACGCTTCCTGCAGGATAACCAGCCTGCACCACCGCCCCAGTGCGAGGATGTCGATAAACTCCTGGTCACTTGCCGACCCAGTTTAAATAGGTAAGCGAGAGAGGCGATGTTGTTTTACGCGTTTTATTTTGTTACTGTAATTAATTACGGTAGTTACTTCGTCATAACCATTTCGAAGACTTCTCGTTCTCTGTATGCCGTAGTGGATTTTAAAATAAAGTGTTAAAATATTTGTGCTTAGTTATTAGTAAGTTCTTTTTATATTGTCATCCATCAGGGTTACTTAAGGGGCTCTTCTGATAAATAAATTATAGTATAACCTATAATTGCTTTTGACTTGTTATCGTATTGTTTACGTTATGATAGCTCTTATTTACATGATTAGCGATAGGTACAGTCAGCTGCAGAGATAAGTATACCCTCCTGCATACAAGTTTCCTATGCAAGGGGGTATACTTATCTCTGCAGCTGACTGTACCTATGGCATTGCAGCTGAGTTAAAAACAAAACGATATAACATCGTCGAAAGGGGTATGGGGAATACGTATCCAGAAAAAATGTAACCTGTGGTGAACAATTACCTATTAAACAAAACATTAAATTATTACTTTATTTCAGTTTCACTGCGGGCGGACTGGATCGAACTGGTACGCGCGCTACGGCCCGTAGACCTCGTAGCAATGTTTTTCTTTTCCAATATAAGTATAAAGTCCAATATAAGTAGTATATTTAAGTTATTCATTAATTAAAAAAAATAAAAATATATTTATTGATTGATGCATAACAGGTATGTCATGTGCGCAACACTAGCGCAACAATAATATGGCTTCCTCTCTCACAAGCTCCTTGAATTTAATCTTATTGACCTTACATTTGTATTTTTTTTATTATGTGCACGTTTTTTAAATACTTATGATTTTATTACCTTACCGTGTAATAACTTTTAAGTGTTATTGTATTTGTTGATTACAAAAATGATTTTCTGCTGGAGTTTCTTGCGGCGCTTCTTCTCCGCAATGGTAGTCTGGTGATCTTGTCCGAAGATTACCTGTACTAGAAGATTCACTCCATATTACCGAGACCAATGTGTAAAAGAGCTCGAATCATGTGGCCAATTTACTGAATACTTTTTTAAAACTTTTATCCCCAACTTCATTACCTTCTTATTTGAATCGAGAATATATATGAAAGTTGTTTGTTTTCGCTTGTGTGCCCCTGTCTGGCAGACGCGTGAATGTCGCGCCATAAGCGTAATATGTTAAGTGGTTTACTCATTCCAGTAAACTGCAATTTACGTTGCATTCAATTCCAAGCTCGGGTAATGGAACACTTAGGAGTTTGAAAGGCAGTAGAAATGGTCGGAGCTGAAAATAAACCCGTTTAAAACTAAGATATTTCAAGTTATTGGCCTGCCGCTGCCTCGTTATTCGTCTCATGACTGTGTCTTGTGGCGACCTCTGCATTATGGCGGCAGGTCAAATCAAATAAATGCAAACATATCTTACTCCGTACGTCGTTTCTAGAAATGCCTCCTACTATATGATGGTGGTATCGGACTTAGAGGAATTATGTGTTTTTCGAGGTTTCTTCCACTGTAAGGGAGCTCCGTTATTTTTTAGCTTTATGCTTCTATGATTATTGGTTAGGATATAAAGTATAAGACTGAGGTACACCTCGTAGGACTGCTTTTAGTTTCCAAAAATCATCAATCTTATTACTTTCTTATTGGAATCAGAATGTATAAAAGTGGTTTGCTTTCGATTACTTATACCTACCTACTTACTGTCTGGCATTGACTGCAACAATGATCTGGGGCAGCTTTTAATTAGGTGTTGGAACGTTACACCATACAGTCATCTATCTACAGGTACCCTACTGGTCAAATAAGATATGTTTATACCGTCAAGCTTTAATTTCACTTTCAGCTCTTGTTGTATTGGAACTTAAACCCATCATGTAATTTTAGTATCGGCGACATTTACTCCGAATGTCAAGAGACAATAAACCAAATACGAATGTGACAAGTGACACTTATAAATTAACTTTACTGTCACTGTGATCATTATAAGTGAGTGATATAATTACTTTAACAACGTGTACCTAACAATAAGTACAAGCACACTAACGATATTGGTTGTAATTTATAGGCAGTAATTGTAGAAGCTTTAGGAAATTATACAAGGTTGTACACGATAAGTTATCTCAATATGGGAGTACGAGTAATTGGAAGTATATCGTATTTATAGCTTTAACTGTAGCAAACTTAGATAAACAATAGGCACGTGGCCCAGGCCAAGTTGTACATTTGCAAAGAGTAAATAATTAGTAGGAAATAGGCATTGTTTTGTAATAATTCGCTGGAACTGTTTAGGAGCCCGTTGTTGGTTTGTATCTAATTAAATACATAGATAACACAGAAATAAATGTAAGTGCTTTAGACCTAAAATAGAACAAATTCTAAGTTCCAAAGTGTGTTGTCTTTCTTTCAGGTCAAAATAAAGAAACAGTATGATTGGTAATTTTGCAGAGAGTGAGACTCAGACATATTTACGTGAGAAACCCGTAATATAATTATTACATACATATAACTACTAAGTTGGATTATTGGAGGGCGACATTAATCTTTAGTTCAGAAAATAGTAGTTCAGGTTCAGGAATACTGTCGGAGTTAAGAGTACCTTGCCTTGCAAAATGTCGGGTATCCGCCATTTCTGGATATGTTCTAGAAACCTTTGTTAAAAATCCAACTTTTCGATCTTGGGCTGCTGCTGCGGGCTGCTTGATGATTATATCCAACAATTTTGCAAGGTTAAATGTAACTATGATTTTATTGTACTAATAGGACTAAATATTGCCGATGAGATAGCGAATACATTTTTCTCAAAGATAAGTACGAACAAGTCTAACAAAAAGCAAGCTTTAAAATTTTTAGCCAATTTCACATTTAAATAATTTTAATATTGCCTATGACACTCTAGTGGTTAAGGCGAATCTAACCACGTATAATTTATTAAAATCGGTGTAGCCCTTTAGTAGTTACGAGCGGACATTGAGTCGGACATATTACAAGTCAAACACATAACCCTCCTTTTGGGCTTTGCCGCAGTCAGAAATTTTACAAAAATATACAAAATTTTGTGCAATTCTAATTGGTCTTCTTGTATAGCCATTAAGAATTTGCATCATATATTTCGTAAAGAGCGTGCAGCATTCAGCAGGCTTAGACCATTTAGTAAAAAAAAAAACACATCGGTCCACATTTTTCCTAGGTATGCGTTTTTTTAGGCCGAGTACAATTTGTTCTTATCAATAATGTAAGTATAGTTAGCAGCATTAGATTTAGTAGGTGAACATTCTAAGAGCTTCAAATTATTTACACACTCTTATTCACTTGACAATAGAATCGTGTGAATGCTCTTGAGCTCTTAGACTTTTAACCTACTTCCGCTGCTGGCTGTAACTATACGGTTTTCTGAGGCAATGTTTAATAAATGCACTGCGATGATAAAAATGAAGTGCTCAAAGTGATATTTTTCTAGCACATGAAACCATTCTAACACAATGCGCTAGAGTAGCGGGTATTCAAAGAGAACGAACGATCGCTAATAGTGTACCCGTTCAAACGGAAACCTTCAGCCGAGTCGTCTTTGTGCCGCACCCGGCGGCTTCAAAGACGGTTCCTAGAATACTGTTAAACGTAGAAACACATAGAGACCCACATTAAGATTACAGACAGACGCACTTACGACGTCGACGTCGTTACAGTCTCGTTAAATGCCACCGGTTTACATTCCAGAAGAATTTTCTGTTGACAGATTTAATTTATGTTTCAGTGACTACACGCATCCGGGAAGTGCAAGCAATATCTTTATGATTGAACACTATTTCAGGATCCACCCCACTTCAGGTCTGACGCCGAGTGTCAGCTTCACACTCCAATTAACTCGCAGTTAATTTGAAATGAACCAGAAGTGCAAAAGTGCCAGTATCACTGAAGCCAAAAGGTTCAATCATAAATCATGCATATATGCTAAGTGCACATTCAAAAATTCTGCCGGTGGTTTCTAATTTGGAGGTCGAGTTTGCGAAGGAAATCACTAATGCATGGGGAAGTCACTGATAATCAGATTTTAGGGTTCCGTACGAACACGGTAAAAAAAGGAAGCCTTATGGTGAGACTTAGTTGTCTGTCTGTATTTCACAGCAGGTTTTCTTAGCAACTACAAATGCTATCAAGATGAATTTTGGCATAGTTGTACAACTTGCTTGCCCACATCGGTTTTTAGTAAAAAAAGTATGAAATTAATTTTAGATATAATTAAAAAGGGGTCTAAAATGGGGGGTTAAAAATGAAAGTGGTTTCATCAACACATTTCTAACTTTTTTACTCTCATCTACTTATTGATTTATAGTCAAAAATGTAAAAAAAATGACCGTCCCCGTCCTATATTTTACACACTTAATTTGTGTCACGGAAATTATTACCGTAGGTAGTCTCGTATTTTGTCCTTTAATTGAACATACTCGTAATATGGCATACCCAGGACCATTGTTGCATTTTGTCGCAATTGCCTTCAATTTAGAGAGCAGTAAACAGGTCAGCGGTTAATAATACTAATACTAAACATAATGCAAACGACTACGCTGAAGTGTTTTATGCAATGCAAACTGCAGTATCGAATAAATCAAATGCTTGCATCTCATGTCCCGTAATCTCCTGTTTGACAGCTACCAGTCAAGCTGGGACGCAAATAGTGAGCCGCGCGTCACCGAGCGGACGACGACCTCCTCAGGAAACATCATATTAATAAATAAATAATAGATAAGATGCTGGCACGATTTCGCAAAGTGGGATAGTCGGGATAAGCATTTCTCGCGACCAAAGTTCAGAGATCTTTGATCTCATTTGGTGTCTCCTAAAGTGTGACTCTTCAGTTATTGTTAGGCAACAACGACGTCTTTGATTACAGCGAAATGAAGTCTAAACGCTCTTGTTAATGTTTAGAGTCTGACATTCAGATTTCCGCATAAAATGGTTCTCGTGTTCCGATCTTTTACGGCACGCAATTTGTTAAGCTCGGTGATATTTACAACAATGTAAATATAACTGAACCGTCGTGACGTAAAATGTAGCTAGGTACCTATATACTTAATATACATATTATGTGTAACAAGTATATTCATAAGTACAGTTAGGTATTTATTTAGTTCAAAAAGGGTGTTTAAAATTTATAAAATTCTTGACGAAAAACTTCTCCATGACGAAGGTCGCGTCTGGAATCTTGGATAAAGTCCAGACCTTCGTTTGATTTTCGAGCTAAATGCAGTTGATCAGACATTCTCCATCGAATGGTATTATGGTAACAAGCTGACAACGTTTCATATAGTTTACCGCGTAATTTCCGGATATACCTATTACATCTCTTGTAATTTATTCACATTAGCCGCATATTTTTAGTGGTGTCTCGTGTGATATCGCGACGCTGCTACTAAGATACTCGTCTGCTATTAGGCACAGGTGGAGGCTGCGACGAGACAAGACGACGACGCGCCCGCTGCCGCTACAATCCAATTTCTCCACAGCCGCCGTCAATAATTTGCTATCGAGGTTACGAGACACGGGACGTGCCGAAAAATGATCACGTTTCCCTCTCAATGCGGTTTATTACATATAAATCAACTGAATATTTCGCTCGCCTACACCCTAGCTTTTACCAATTTTCCCTCAGCTCGATTCATGTCAATTGGAAGAAGCCCTGACTGTATCGTCCGTCGCAAATCGTAATTTATCAAATTCACCGAGTTCATGCCAGAAGGAAAGTGTGCTTGTTTTTCCGGTGTTAATGAATTTCAAACATTGACAAAAGTAAGTCGGGTCCGGGCCATAAATATCAGCGAGTGAGCAGGCTAGCCTCGAGTCGTATCGTATGTGGTATCTATATCCGTCCGCGGGGCTCGGGCTGAATGCTGATTGCCGTCATTACTCGGCGGAAACAATCGCCTCCCGAAACTGCCGTGAGCCGCGGCTTGCACGAATGCCATGCCTTGCATATTACCAGGCTCTGACACTCTCAAATGTAAAGGCATGGGGTTTGCTTTTTTACTCCCGCCTCTTAGATCTGGAATCGTTTGTTAGTGGCAAGACGAATTGAATCATTTTACAAAAGCATTATGTAATTGCCCAATTGCACAATGTTTATTGAATTTAATGTGGTAAGGACACAATGGCGTGCTGTTACGTTCTGAGTGACAGAAGGCGTCCTAATTAAGTGCTCGTAATTAGATATTAAGGGCTAATGAAATGTTTGTATGATCCTTATTTTTTACCCGACTGCATCAGGAGTTTTATTTTTCTTGCGTGTATGTAGATATGTCTATTTCTTTGGCACTGCATCCTAAACGGCTTTATGTATTTAACAATATGAAGTACGTTAGATTCGTCATGGTTGTGGAGGTGGAATAGGCTTATTTTGATTAATCGAATTGAGAGAAAGTAGAGAGAGAAGGGTTTTCAACATCAAATAATGCAGTCGGATTGTTAAAGCTTGCTTTAAATTGTTATATGCATATCATTTTGGAAAACCCATTTGTTATAAACCGCGTGTTGTGTACGTAGGCTAGTGCTGTTGGGTTTTTTTCTAAAGGGGTATTGCCGGTATCCACGTAAAAATTCAATAATGTTAATCGATGGTCAGGTGGGCGACCTTCCCGAGGGCCGCGCGCGCAGCCGCCCCGAGCGCCGGCGTAGACGCATGCAGCATCGCAGATGATCGTTGACATTGACATGACGACGGGGTGCCGTCCTCCTTGCATGCTAATGGTTTTCACCACCTTTCGGTTCCTTTCCGGTGTCATCATAATTTACCTTAAAGGTAAGGAAATAGCTAATTTGTTAAAAATTACTCAACTATGAACCTGTTTTTCAGTCCTCATCTGGAGTATTGGTAGACGCACAAGGCGCTGGCGGCGCCTAAAGTAGACTCGAAACTAGTCTACAATGGAATCCAAGCCTTAAACAGGCTTTGTAGACACAACAAAGTGAAACTGATGTGGATTCCAGGACACGAAGGCTATACCGGAAATGAAGCCGCGGACGAGCTGGCAAGGGAAGGGTCCAAGGGCGCATACGTCGGACCTGAACCATTTGTGGCACCCTCACCGGGCACTATAAAAGCAGCCCTGAACAACAACGCCCTAGAAAACCACCAAAAAGAGTGGAAAACAACGGTAGGCTTAGGGCACGCAAAGCTCTTTATAGAAAGAGTTGACCAGAGCTGGACCAAGAAACTTTGGAAACTCAGCAGAAGACAACTTCGATACATTATCGGAGTGTTTACCGGGCACTTTGGGGTTACATATCTCCTAGCAAAGATGGGCCTTTATGACAACACAAACTGTAGAATCTGCGGCGAAGAGGCTGAGACAGTGAAACCCTTATTGTGTGAATGTGATGCCCTCGCCGGAGTAAGAATGAAAATCCTCGGTTGTGGATACCCAGAACCAAATTATTTCAAGGCACTGCCATTGCACTCCACTATCCGCTTTTTGGAAGGGGTGGAGGCTGCATTGGATTAAGCGCTAAAAGAGGGGTAATTACACAAAAGATCCCACAGGGTCGAAGTGTATCCGTAAGGACCCCACCAAAAAAGTTAAGATAAGATTGGTAGACGCAGGAGTATTGGTAGACGGCTGTCAAGAGAGTTGCCTATCTATTCTTTAAAACTAGTGCAATACTTATGACCAAAACAAAACTTTTTAAATATATTGCAGTTAATATTCATGAATGGTATTAAAATTTTGATAAGTACTTAAATTACTAAACGATTTTTCTTACCGCCGGTAACTACTCAAAGTGATTATTAACTTCAGTATCACGGCGATGTTTTACTAAAGCTACCTATATTGAGTTTGAGCTCGTCGACTTCTCGAAGTGTTGTCCATTAAATAGCACTTTGTCCGGATTCCTCGAACTAGCGGAACGGCCACTGCACGCGCGCACAGTATTGCAGATAATGTCATTAATGGGTGCCTTGCCTGCCAGTAGCTAAGTAGATACCTAGGTAGATTAAAACCTCAATATAATGGGTACCCCTCCTTTCAGAGCCTATACTCGTATCTCTTTAACGGCCCAACCGAAAAAAACGTAACCAAATCGGTTCTCCCGTTTAAGAGCTGCGGTTTCACAGACAGATTAACGGTAAAACCGTTTTTGCGTCGGGGGTTAAAAAGTAACAGTTTTAGAATTGCATACCTAAATTAATTGATTAATTATCAACCGCAGAATATTTGCGTGTACAAACACATAAATTTATCACTGTACCCACTATTACATTGATTAATATGTGTAACCAAATCTTGCGATATTATATTCTGATTTAATAAAATTTCGTATCGAAAACACAGAATGAATGGCGTAAACATGATTCGCAAAATTTTGTTGCGAGTTACTCGACTTCATTACGTTACTAATAAATTGCGTAAAATATATTCGCAGGATGTTGACAAGTGGACAAGGTGATGTTTTATGGTAAGCTAAAATTGTCAACGGCGGAAAAATATAGCAGCCATTTTAAGCAATGACGTCAGTTGCATACCTACCTACCTTCTTATTTTCTTATAGAAAATCAGAAATCATACCCTGCTGAAACATTAGTTAGAGCTTACCCTGGCTGCTGTAACCTACCTACAGTGATGCAAGAAGGGTAGTGGTAGTAGAATGACTTTAAATGAGCCTTACTCTTACAGCGCGTGACGGACGACCCTTCCGAACCGCCTTCCATTTGTACCTATCTATCCTGTTCCTGTGCGACCTGCCGAAATTGTGCCTAAAAGCGCAGGCAAGGTAAGACCGTCAGACAGGTGCACAAACAGGTTAAGAACTCATTGAACTCGTAAATTTACCTACCCCAAGAGTTGTAGGTATGATACCTATTACATGTTTAATGGATTGTTGTAATTTGCATTAAGACATAATTAAAGACGTCTACAGGCCCTACTACCATTGAGAGAAGGGCGCTTGGCGCTTCCCGCTTTGCGTCGCGCTTCCCCTCGCGAGTCTCCGAGTCTCGGCAACGCAGCGCCCCGCCGCCCGCGCCCCGCGCCCCGAGCGCATCGTCAGTCATTGAGCGGCGGTCCTCCGTTGCGCTTGTGTCGATCGCCTCTATGACCACAAATTACGGCTAAAGTGACATGCGCGACTTCTTGTCCTAATTTCTAACTAAAAACAAAGAAACCGATTGGATTACAGTGATCGAACTAAGTGACAGTGCAGTGTTATCACTATTTTGACGTATTCCGCATTTCTTACACCGCCAGTGCAGTGTTTATGTTGGGAGCGCGGCACCCGCTCCGTCCAGCGTGCCGGAGGGACGTCGCCCTCGAGGATTTCTTAAAGAGGCAAGGAGTTTAATACACTTTATAGCTTTTGTTTACGCTACGTTAAAAGTGCAACGCGCAGTATTTAGCACGCGACAGAATATTGAATAGTAACGGTCAGCCGGTCTGTTCCTCAGAAACATGGATGCAATATGTTTATGGTCCGAACGTAATCCGGTTTTGAAGAACTATTAAAAACCGTTGCCTATTGTCCAAACTTGTTTATTACCATGTCAGTTGAAATGTGTTTTTTGACTGTTATTAAAATTAATTTTGGAGGGTAGAGTAGAGAGGTAGTTAGTAGGCACCTGCTTATTTCGGACTTCCGTCTTGAAAGTATTTAAAACACTCAACCAATTTATACTCGTATTACCTATAATATTACGGTTACAGATACCTACCTAAGTAATGGTAAATTTGCCCCTAAACCTTAGCAAAGAAGAAGAAGAAGAAGAAGAAGAAATACATTTATTCACTAACCATAAGACACACTAATATACAAATCATTCAAGAAAACAAAGGTAACAGGCATAGCACGCAATTGTGTTCAAAGAATGAATAGGTAAGTACCTACCTACTCCAATAAACTGCCATTCCCGCAGCCGGCGGCGCCTGCCGTTCCTGTCTACCTCTCCACGCAATGTTGAAGACTCGAGATAATTTGAGAATATTTACAAAATATTTTCTAAATACAGAACTGTTTCAATGGAAGTTTCACGACTTCAAAACTTTCCCACTGGCAAAATATTATAATATTAACTTAAAACTTATTTTATTAACCTTAGTAAAGCACGATGGTAAAGTGCCTACTTAGGTACCCACTTACCTATTTCCATTTCCTTTTACCTGACCTACCTATTTAGTTTCCTGCTTGATTTTATTTGATAATAAAAAAAGTGCGAGCCTGACTCGGGCATCTGGGGTTCAGTCCTGCTGACTCTCAACCAGCCAATCCTATGGAATTGCACTACGCTAGGTAGGTATAATCACAGTCACACCAAATTTAAAACTACGAGCACCTCTAGGCACCTACCTACCTATAGTCTAGCCATCATGCCATCGTGCGCATCATGCACGGTCACGTACAGATCGCTGATCCACATCCGGAGATAATGAGCTGGCAGGCGAGGCTGGGTGCGTATAGAGCCGTGTAGTGTAGATAGGTAGGTAGATATCTAGATATTGAAATATTGACGTAGGTACATAGGTATGTAAAACCTAATTACAGTAACTAATTATATTTTTATTCTAGACAGGATCCTCTCAACTGATCAGTTAATTACCTAAGTAGAATCGTGTTCTCATCTAGGTACCTATATCTATAATCATAGTGCATTACTCCGTTACGACTAGGTAGGCATGACGATAATGCTAAACCTACAAGTCTTAGTCTACCTCTAGGTACCTACGTAGGTATTCATATATGCATGTTGTAAATATTATGCTCTGTACTGTACCCTTTTAACATGAGTTACAATTATCGTACTTACTCGCTAGCGAGTCGAATGCACTGTCCCTCGCACTCTCTAACGCCTGAGGGTACTGAAGGATATTTAAAACCTACCATGGCCACTTGTATGACTCGCACCGTTTATCCATATTAGACAGGTCCATCTTCACATGCTGAAATCGCCTATCGAGTACCGAAGTACCTACATACCAACTAAAACATAAAGTATAGGTCCTAAAAAATAAATTTTCTGAGACACGAGACTTTTCGAAAGAACTACAATACGATGTTCTTCAATAAAGGAGTAACGGGATCCAGATACACAGGTTCAGTTTTTAATGTTACAGTAACCTGCCTCAACATTCCAATATTTGTTGGTAATAAATACTTTATACATTACATACCAACCTGTGTTCAGACCGTTATCGATAACCATATAATTTATAATTGACAATCCGAATGCAGTCAGTCCCCAAGCTGCAGCGTGCAAATGCGTTATTTTGCATGATCAAATCGATCAATTGACGCGCGTAGCGCATGCAATGGTAATGAACTAATGAACGCGTGACATGAGTGTATCGATATTCGATATCGGGAATCGACGAAATCAATTACCTATTGATTGCAGAATTACCTACGTTTCTAATTAATACCTACCTCAGTAGACTGCTTCAGCTCTGACTCTAATCTAAATGCTAACTATGTTATGAAGCGTGGTATCTTCTAAAGCAAATCACAGTTTAGCACCTTCATTCCTCTAAATTGGAACCGTAAAGTAAAGTCAGTAAATTAACCTAAAGCGGCCGTTTGCCAAAAACAAACAAATACAATAGAATAGTAAGTTAATTGGTTTATGACTAAATCACCGACGAAGAAACGTAACGTAACGACGACGAAACGTAAACCAGAAAACACCGAAAGAAGAAGAGATTCCTCTTAAATGGTGCGTTACACGACAGTGTAGGCTACCGCTACAATTCATTTACTTAATCTATTTTAATTGGCCCATAATTACACCTTTGGATAAGGCTGCACCTATTCCACACGGTCGTCAGCATGACATAAACTTGGCGCAGCATGGTTCCAATTAACACCTAACTCTAAGCTAATTGGAGTCAAATAGGAAAATATAGGTGTGAGGTTTCTAATATGTGTGTGGGCCCTAGAATGCATACGTTGTAACGGCGCAGCGCCGGCGCACAGGGTGTGGGACCAGTTACAAGCGGCGGTAACACCATGTAAAAGGGGGCTGCAGTCAAATCAAGCTAAGTCATGAATTGAATACCGACAGAATCATTAACTATTCGAAACAACCTTATATTTTCTACTTTCGATTCCATAAATATTAAAATAAAATGTTTAAAAAAACAAAAACCTCAATATTTTAAACCAAAAACCGAATACAGTTGGACTGACCTACCTACAATTTTATAAGAAGTTATTTCTTGCATTTTTGAAGGCGGTTTTCGATATTTTTAATAATTTATTTAATTTTATACTTTTTAGTGTTCCTATTGATGCTGTCATGTAAACCCACTTCTCAATTAATGAGAAACTATAGAACATTTCAAGCTCGCCGCAGGCAACGCCATGGGAATGTCATTGACGTCATTGTCATATTTAAGCACTATTTCCACCAGACGGCCCGCAACGGATCGGAACGAAAATAATTGTATCGTCTTTAAACGATATTAAATCATGTTCACAGTATTTAAAGTCTATATTACCAAGCCGCGCACAGCAACTTGAACGCGGGCGTCTTCCGCGACACGCGTACGTCGCCGTAAGTATGCTGCGACCCACGATCGGCTCCGTCATAAATAGACAATAATAATTTCAATAGAGCCGTACGGCTGTCGCCGCATCCGTACGTATCCTTTCCGATCCGATGCGATGCGAGCCGCTTGGTGGAAATTATCCTTTAAACCTAAATGTGCGCCCTCATAGTCGCTCAAATATCTTAATCCAGATATCTTATCGCCACCCTTAAAATAGGTACCGTTAAGGAGTTCCGGTGGCCATCTGTGGTCTTCATCATCAGTTTCAGTTCACCATATAGTACTTTCCAAAAGCAAATGCACGAGTAACAGTGAAAAATACCGAAATCGCGAAGGCGTGCCTATAATATTTGAGGAGTTACCTTGATTTCTCCAAGATCTCATAATCAGATCCTGACATGTTGACACACATACCCATTCAAACAACGAAAAAAAAATTAAATCGGTCCAGTGGCAGTGGTCTCCGAGTAATCGGGGAACAAACATATACAAAGATCCGATGAATTGAGAACCTCCTCCTTTTTTTGAAGTCTGTTAAAAAGAGCTTAAAATAAAATTTCCACGCAATCTCAGGGCTTTTTCGGTGTTAAATAGGAATGAAAACCTTTAGTGTTTCAATGTTGACAAGGTAAAGAACTCCGAAAATCCGCAGATAGGCCACACCTGCTGTTGACACGGAAAGTTAGAAGTTGTCAAGAACTTTTGTTTCCTAGATACCTCACTGGACAAGTTGTATTCTGCCATTCTGCGCTCTATGTGACAGTTAAAGATCTGCAGCAATCAATTAATATACACACGAGATTTAAACTGTCGTGAATTCGCGTATGTCAATTTCATTTGTTATGTTATAAATCAGTACTAAAGTTATAAATAAGATAAGATAGATAGAAATGTTAATCAAGTTGTATTTTCTGTCGGTTGGTTAAACCTTTACGGTTAACCGGTGAATCGGTTTCGATTTAATTCGGTATGGATATATCTTGAACCCCGAGAAAGGATGTAAGATGTAATATGATGTTATATCTATAGTCGTTGAATTTTGCCTTGATCTTTAATAGAATGTTACTTGACTTACATGTGATAAAGATGATTACTACATTAACTTCATTACTAATGTATCACTAGGTATCTATTCGATTCGTAATGTAGCGGTAAAGGGTGTTAAATGCCAAGACATCCAACCTCAAACACAATTCAAGTGAATTCTGTTTCAACATACCTAGGTACCCATATGACTCCATTGAAATATTGCTGAAAGCTGGATTGAATTAGTCGGGATTCGGGAATATTGTTATGAAGTCCCAAATCCTTCAGATTGGTCTGGAGCACGAGTCCCGGATAGGACCCGCAGCACAGCTGGTCCAAACCCGCGTGACCTATTTCTCGGGTCACGCTGCCGGGTCCCGGCGAACGAACCGCGTTTCGCCACTGGATAAAACAGTTCTAAGCCATTGTAATACCTATTACTATGTCTCCTACACTTAGTTTAAAGAAGTTTTTTAATTTAATTATTTTCACATCAGGGACAATCGAATCATTCACATATGGAACTGTCCTAAACTTACCTCTAGCCTTGTTCTATCGGTACTAGACAACCACCATACTTTTATCTAGAAGCAATTCTTACTTACATTACACATATCCATACAACAATTATAATTATGTATTTTACTAAAGAATACAGGTATTAACTTTATAAATACGTAAATTTGTTTATTATTTTTTCACGACAAAAAGCTGAACGGGCGGGATGACGGATATTAATGAAATTAGGCGAAGTTGCAGACTGAGTCGGGTGCAACAGCTAGTAAACCTCGTACATACTCGTATAACTACTTACATAATATACTACTTACAAGGCACAAGTGCAATTAATTCATGGACGCATATTAAACTCTCACACGTTATAATAAGGTTGGAAGTGCAATACAATTCATATAGTAGATGTGCCTTTTTTCCGTAGGAGGGCAGAATACCTCTAACACCCCACAAATATTGTTTTATCGGAAGCTTTACCCAGGTACGCTAGCATTACAAGCTATAATATGTCTCTAGAACTACCTATTAACTTAATGCGAAACGATATCGTCTTATCTTTCTAGTATCGCCTTACCTTGCATTTACACAAGTTATCAGTGTACATAGTTTGTTTAGTTCTGGTCAAGCTGTAGCAAAAATGTTTATAACTGTGTGGTTAAAATGGAAATATAACAATAGCGACAAGGTTTTATACAAATACTTGACATAAATTTATATATGAGTAAATTTAAACGCGTGTCAAATTGTTGTTGTTATCCAAACGGAGCTTTAGATTGGCCTAATTCCTAAAGTTGTATCAAGTTTCTCGCGTTCGTAACCGCCCGGGCACTGGAAATGTAAATGGGTAAGATCTGGAGATCTAGCGGGTTACTCTAAAGCACATAATTCGAAACTTGATGTGCTTCATCTCACCCAGCTTTCACTAATTACCGAGTTTAACGAAAGATAATTATTTGAAGTAATTTGTTGGAACGGCAACGAGGGGAGATCCTGTAGCAAGTCTTAAATTTAAAAAAAAACGGTTAAGTGCTAGTCGGACTCGCGCCACGAGGGTTTCGTATTTAAGATAATATGCTTGGTAACCGCAAAACAAAACACTCAGTTTTTGTACATTACTGGCTATAAATCAAATAGAGCACACCAGATTTAAAAAAAAAACGTTTGTAATATGCAGATAGACCCCGTTCATATTACACACCATTCGCTATAATCAAACCACTTCAACTTTTTAAGTCCCCTATTCTAGACCCCTTTTCAATTATTTATATAATTAATTTCTTTTTTTTACTAAATCATATGCGGGCAAATAAGTTATACAACTTTGTCAAAATTCAAGTATATAGCATTTACCTATCGTTGCTGAGAAAACCTGCTGTGACATACAGACAGACAGACCGACCACGAAGTCTCACAATATGGGTTCCAGTTTTACCATTTTGGTACCTAACCCTAAAAATCAAGTGCTAGTCGGACTCGAGTACCGATTGTTCTTCTGCACCTACTACGCCTTGTTCGTATGAAACTTTAGAAACCCAATAAAGTTTTCCCTAATAAACCCAAAAGAGAACCATAAGAAATTTGACTATCCTCAGGGTTACGTTTCTCACTTGACCCGTTTTCATGTCTTTTTAGGGTTCTGTACCCAACGGGTAAAAACGGGACCCTATTACTAAGTTTCCGCTGCCCGTCTGTCTGTCCGTCCGTCTGTCTGTCACCAGGCTGTATCTCATGAACCGTGGTAGCTAGACAGTTGAAATTTTCACAGATGATGTATTTCTGTTGCTGCTATAACATGAAATACTAAAAACAGAATAAAATAAATATTTAAGGGGGCTCCCATACGAAAAACGACTTTTTTTATAGATAAAGGTACCAAAACCCTTCGTGCGCGAGTCCGACTCGCACTTGGCCGGTTTTTTATTTATTTTCAGCCATCGCGTTGTTGTGAATGAAATGTCTTTTATTTCAATACCATAACATTGTTATTGTGTCATTATCATGGAACCATAGAGTAATTTACGGAAAAACTTGACTATGCAAACACATTGGATTCGGATTTTTCTGAATCAAAGTGAGTCATACTCATTGTTTTTACCCTACATGCGTTGTTTGTACGTTTGCAGTATTAGAAGTGGACAATGGGGATACACGTGCACACTTGTTTACTCAGCGTAAAACGCTTTTGTTAAGGAAAAGTACAATTTGGTCAACGTTTCAAAGTAATAAAATAAATAATCGTAGTTGTGGTACACCATAGAATAATTACAATTTATTTTTGATAAATTCCAAAGACTGGGTGCGTTGATCTGTAAAAACTTTCTTTGAGCCGCAAACGCACTGAGAGCGGAGGCGGTGGTGGCGCCGCGCAGTGCGCTGCCGTTATGGCTGATTTACATTAGTCTAGCTCACGCCAGTGGAACTACATTGACGAGTTGGTTTTCACGTTTGAGGCGAGAGCTATTGTAACGACGCAATGTACTTCTATTGGCATGCTTTTGCTGGATGTAAATCATACAAGCGGTACAACGGCACCGCACCTCGCCATCGCCTCCGTTCTCAGTGCGTTTGCGGCTACAACAAAGTATTACCAAAGAAAGCGGCTAAGTGCAATGTTGTAGTCGAAGCTTATAGCTACTATTACTATGCAGTTAGCCCTCTCTTTGGTATTACATACCAGTATGACGGCAGTGCGGCGCGTTCCCTCATTTAAAGCGCAAAAGCACTGAGAGCGGGCACGTTTCTATACTAAAAACGCCTCCGCTACTCCTTGGGCACGTTTACCTCCTCGCTCAGTGCGTTTGCGGCTTAGCACGCGTACTAAAAGCTAGGGGAGGTTTTTAGGATAGAAACGCCTCTGCTCTCAGTTTGCAAAATACGAGCGAAATAACGTGGTCATGTTATTATAAGTACCTACTGGAACTCTTTACAAAGTGACTCGTTATTAATGCTCTCCGCTGAATCTTCATACGGAAACTAAAAAATAATCGAATCGTCTCAAAATGATCTTTTAAAATTTATAAAAACAGTTTTTTAAAGGTTGGCTGTGGTACATAGGGTATTACAATGACCTTATGACCACGAAAGTGTAATAAGTTGTTTAGAGAAGATACACATTTGTAAGATATATGATGGATTGATGGTTCCAATCCTAGATAAACCTTCCGAAATATTAAATAGATTTAGAAACGTCATACAATTCCTATGGTCAGTGTCCACAGACCGAAGGTTTCGATAAACGTTCTGTCTGCTGTTAATAGAGCTGATAATAATTACAAGACTAATGGAAGGAGGGTAAATTCCCGTCCGAACCATGCCTCAACTGAACCCGTACAGCTATGAGTTACTGCTCGGCGGAGTGGCACTCGATTGCTTTTGTTTACTGATTAATTAGTTCAAATTTTTTATCTTATCGAGGTTAAACTTCTTCAGCCGGAGTTATGATAGCTTGACATTCTTTAAGGCTGTTCAACTTGGCTGTTCATTAGCAGCCGATGGTACTTATCTTGAGAAATAACTATTGACGAAATGCCCCAGATTCTCCCAGTGACCGCTGAGACACCGCTATTAGGTAGATTAGGCCTCTATTCTAAGCGGTAAATCAGTATTGCTTTTGACAATTTATATGATAATGTATTGTTTTTAACTCGGCTACCATTACTGACTTAATACATATGATAACTCTTATATACTTATTATCAAAAAAAAATGTATCTCTGGGCTGAGATTCTACACGGTAAACCAATATTGCCGACGTGATATCGTATCGTGAAGATTGACGAAAGAGATATACAGAGCGAAAGTGAGTGGAAGGGTCGGAAGAGGCCGCCCTAGGCGTACTTTTTCGAATCAAATCGGAGAAATACTGGAAAAGGGCCGAATCTTAAGTACCCGAAACCGACGTGCGTGCATGACTCGATGTATGAATGTGGAAGAAGCGAAAGACATTTGTCAGGATCGTAGCAGGTGGGAAGAAGTCGTCTCTGCCTACCCCTCTGGGAAACAGGCGTGATTTTATGTATGTATATCGTATCGTATAGTCAACGTTTTGATGGAGTGACGACCTCGTCAGGATCGCGGGCGGGACCGCGGTGGATGCGAAAAGCACAAGACCGGTCTGAGTGGAAAGCCTTGGGGGAGGCCTATGTCCAGCAGTGGACGTCTTTCGGCTGACATGATGATGATGATGAATGGCGGCCGAGTTAAAAACAATACAATAACATGTCAAAAGCATATATTTTTACCCGGTAGAGTAGAGCCCTGTTGTGTTACAGCTGCAGGTTGCAGTGTGCATTGTTCAAATATTTTTGTTATTAAATAGTTTGAGTTTATTTAAGTTTTAACCAGTTTTTGCTCAATTTAGTGATAGAATTCCGATTATTTTACCTATTGGACAGTTTTATTTGTCCGTTTATTTTACATTGGCTTTACACGCGAAAATTCTATAAATGCTTTCATTCGCTTCTGCATCCATAGCAATCTGTGGACAGGAGGCGGTATTTCCGCCTCTGGATTGGGTTTATTCACATGGACATCCGGACCCATACACTTCCCAAAGAATATCGCCCAAATCATCTCGGCGTCACCATCGCTACAGGTTATACATATGTATATCGCTCTCTACATGCTTTCACTGGTAAATAAGTCATTGTTATTATGTTGCTTCCAAAGTAATGACGCCGGAGAGTAAAATTTCATTTTGTGAAATAACTATCAACTAAAACTTTCAATATGAAATAATTCAGAATTAATGATTAAACGATTTCAATTAACGTATCAAAACATAAATGCAGCTACTTTTGGCGTAGCTTTTAACGGTTTCGAAACGGTCACCTCTGTCACCAGTGTCACCGCTAGTTAAACGAGTTAAAATGTATACCTTACATACGAAATAGGCGGTTTATATGGCAAAAATATGCCCATAATATATACATTTTTAGAGCTTTTTCACCTTTCCAATTTGTTGCCTCTGGCGTAGTTTGCGATGGATCTGCTCCCACAATCACTTTTAATTCTTCGTTATTCACTTGGGTCTCCGGCCGTCTACGGGCCTTGTTTTGTAGGACAAAACTTCCAAAACGAAAACGTTGGAACCAAAAACGTACCGTGTTTGCTTTTACAGTAGCTGCCTCATACACATCATTAATCCTTCGAGCCGTTTCTGCAGCACTGGCGCCACGGTGGAACTCGTATTCGTAAAAACCGTGATATTTTAAGTTCTCCATATTGTGAACAGCATGATGCTAAGAAAAAAAATACGCAAAAAAAAATTAATCGCTAAATTCGATGCGAATTTGAATTTAGAATTCTAAGCCAAACACCAAATATTTTGAACCAAAGTGCCCAGTTAAACAAAACGTCGTTGGCCATTTGCAACATCTAAAGATGGCGGATGTGTTATTTGTTTTAGTTTTTATTTTTGTGTATTTAGGTGTTCAAAGTTCTGTTTTGTTAGTGATTTGTACTTTTAATGCCTTTGTGTTGCACAGTGATAGAAGATTTGGACTTATTTCGTGTATCTTGGCATCTTACTTCTCGTTTCAAGTGCACTCGCAGTGGTACAGAGGTTAAAACTATCTTGGCCTCTGGTCCTACATATCACCATACAACGTTGCCACCAATCTTCCTAGAAAAGATTGGATTGTGTTTTATTGCTATATTGATTTATACTTATATGTATATACTTGACACTGGCGAAATCACTTCATTGTGGAAACGCCATATTCCCGCGGTAGTAGCTGTTCAAGTCGCCGCGGAGCAAAGAAAAATAAAAAATAAAAAAAGAAACGTCAATTTCATAATATGTAAGAATCCATTTATGTACCTACAGTGATTATCGTTTTAGTGACCTACATATAGAAGCGACACGCTTGACGGAATCATACGGCATGAACACTAACATACAGTACTTTATCTATAATCGAAAATTACGATGACGATTGTGACAGCCGCGTGTAATATGATCCTGATCTTGACCCGGTAAAATGTCCGAGTTTAACACATAAGCTTTTAGAGAACTCCACCCCGGATTCTTTTAACCTAGGACTAATCTGAAATACTAGACCGATAGCAGCCCCCGCGCTATACAATACATTTATTGACAAGTTGGTTCGCGTGCACGTGCCCTATTTCCCATTGATAGGTAGGGTAATTGATAGGACAGTCGGTAGTTTGCGGCTCATCTATCTACGCTGGTATAAAACACAAGACTGCATCGATCAAACCACAACCTGACTGGAACACGGACGTTACTGGTGCTAGGCAATTATAGCCTCTGGTTAGTTGCAATTAATTATATTTAACTAATTATGTGTTTTCTCATCGGCGTCAAGACGAGGAGCGCAACTATTAATTTCCCCATCTTAAGTCCCCAACGACAGTTGTAAGTTACGGTTGACGTGGGTCTAGTGATAAATTATGAGTTAGTAAATTTCGTATAGGCATGAGAGGATTGTTATTGACCGGTGTTAAACCGTGTTGTGCTAAAGTGAAGTCAGCCGTGAAGCAAAAGCAAACTTCAACAGTCACTTGAGTGTACACTAATAAACGAGATGAGCTCACCCTCGACCTGATCGCCTTGAAGGCTGTGAGCAGGAACTTACATTGACCACTCGGATATTGGTATTGTCCAAACCCAAACATTTAGGAAACATTAACGGTTCCTGAGGCAAATTATTGTATTCGTATTTTATTGCCGTTTTCCTATCGGTATTGCCTAAACTGAAAACTGAATTCATTTCAATAATATCCCTCATTCGAATATTTCAAAGACATAATTTAAAAATAAAGCCATTTGCACTTAATGAGTTCTAGACGAACAAATGTATGGCTTGTTTATTTATTGTCTTGTTTTTTATTATTAAACAAACAATGTTTTGTGTCAACGTGTGCGGTAACTCGTATTTTCATACTCATGTCCCTTCTGATTATTATTCTTAAGCTAGTTTTAATTGGTGCAATTATACTAGCACTTGTAATTAATTGAACGCAAAAAAGGTAATTGATTCTAATTTTTACTTTTTCACCGAAGAATCATTGAACGTAGTTAAAGTGAGTCATACAAGGGAGCACGGGCAGCCTTCTGCGGAGGTCCTACATTTTATTAATATTTATGAAATTCATAACATTTAACTTGCATTTACATTCGGAATGGGTAAGCAATTGCAAACAAGTTACATGCTGCAATGAGCACCATAAATGGCTTTATGTGGCATCGTGTTTCTGCTTTTCCTTCTATATCCAAAGTCGATCGACAGGAAACCTGTAAATAAATAATCAGAATTTAAACTTTCGTAACATTAGTCGTGTCCAGGGCTAGAAAAGGCACCGGGGAAAACATGACGAGTTCTATTTCTGCAAGTACCGGAGGAGATGCGATCGGAGTCGCCGTGGACTAAACAAGCGGTCCCGCGGGCGCTACGGCTCGATTACAATCGCCGCGGAACGTGACAGTGATAATCGAATGAAGGGCGTGCAACGATTATTTCGTAACTAAATAAATATGTTTATGCTAACTGAGGTTGGTTTCGTTTAAAAACCGTCACTGAGTGAGTAAGGCCCTAATGTAAGTAGCACTTAATTTTAATGCGATTGCGAGAAGAGCACGCGGTTTTCGGTTTTCCTTTGTAAACCACGAACCGCTTTGAGAGTGGTGTACTTAGGCGAAATGGTTATGTACTTTGTAATACAATTAGTTTCCCAAATAGGATTTCTAATCAGAACTGCTAAAATTAATGTAGACTTTTTACCCATCAATTATTTCTTTCTTTCTGTTGTGATTACGAGGGTCGGTTGAGTTGGTGATCTAATTCCGAAAGCAGAAATTAACCGTAAACGAGTCCCTAGATGTATGGCCACCGTTGTCTTTGCAGCTTAAGATTTCGTCTGCGTCTCGACGCCGATAATTCCTCATGTTATATCAGAGACTGCATCTGTCCGAGGCGGATGCCTTATGGCTTCCCAGAGGCTATCATATGCCGCACACGTTTTACGTTTACTGTCGTTTTCGTCATTCCGCCACAGTTTATCCACTTCGGCGGGAAACCTGTTATTTTTATGAGTTTTATATACCCGAATCATTAAATCGATATACGTACCTGTTTATATACCTACTAAGGATGATACCTAAGTGCTGTATGTATCGTAATAATAACCACCGTACCGACGACCTAGTTTGTACTTGCTTCGAATTTTTAAGCGTAAATGGATTAGGAAGCACGGAGAACTACTTTGCCGCGTTTGCATTTTACTATGCAAATATTTGATGGAATAAAACCGGAGCATTATGGAAAAAACTATTATGTAAAAGTTGATTGCGAGAAAGATGAAATTCTGTTGGTTCATCTTAGAAATTGATTTTATTATTTAAATAGGCTGCTCTTCAGTTTGTCTCTCTCATAATTTGCCTTTTTCCTAATTAAAATGGAGTTCAAACAGTTTAGTTTTAACTTAAACGCTCCCCATAGGAGTAGGGATATAAATTGCATAGGTACCTAATACCTATAATAGGTATTTACCGAGTGGATGTCTCAACTTAGGTACTTACGTCGTTTGTGTATAACAACATTTGGGCATGCTTTATTTAACGTTTTTGTAACTATTAGTAGTGCATTTGCTGTTGGGTTTTGTATAATTAAATTAATTGTGTTCTTAGGTAACAAATAGGCAACTTTGTTCATCCGTCTTATCATCATCATCATTATCAGCCGCAAGACGTCCACTGCTGGACAAAGGCCTTCCCCAAGGTTTTCCACAACGATCGGTCCTCTGCTGCTGTCATCCGTCTTATATTCCGATATTATTTGAAAGGCATATTTATATATTACATAAGAACCCGAGGGTAGCTGTAACGACTTAGTTTTTGACTTCCCCCTTTATTTCACAAACCTACACGAGCATTACCTACTAAACTAAATTAAATTTAAAAGTGAAGCCACCCGCTACGTATAAATTTAAAGTTTTATAACTAGCTAACAACTTAGGTAAATCTCAGCGGCTGCCGCGTTGTTCTAGAATTACAGGCTTCATCGTGCTCGACGGAAAATAAGGCGGTACCTCTTATACAACTTGGAATAAAGCCGTGGGCTGCGAGGGCGGCGTTTAATTTAGTTTTATATTATGCCAGCTACCTAGACGCTGGCGACGAGCAAGATCGATAAGAATGAAAGTAAATGCATGTTTGTTGAAATAAGCTGTCCTTGGCCGCGGCCGCTTCCGCCGCTTTTGACTTACGGCCAAACACAACAGTTGACAGGCGGCTACGCCATCAAAAATATGCTTTACTACCATTCATACTATTTAAGATTATTGTGTAACGTTTATTTATACACTGATTAGACGATGTGGATTTATTGCGCGGTTTTTATAGCGCACTTGTAAATAATTTAAACGGTGAATGAGTTCGGTGTCGTAGGTCGCTGCTAAAGAATGAGTAAAAATATATTTTAATTATGGGCGATGTTACGAGTAGGACAGTGCTATGTGCACAATAAAAACTTATTAACATTGTCATTTGACATGCTATGAAGGACGGCTTTATTGGTAATATCAAATGTGGTATGGAATTAATGTATGTTAAAATTTGTAGAATAAAGGTAAAATACATTAATAAACTAATTTTGCATAAAATGTCTGTACTTTAAGAAGATCTATCGTGTAAAGAGTATCAATAATATCGTCGAGTACCTACCTTATTAGACTAGGCATGCAAAAATATAATCTAATAGAGAGAATTTTGTTACACATTTTTCCATTAAAAGCAGCTTGGCTGTGCTCACGCCCTATTTATTAATTACCGCATTCTGTGCAAACTGTTTATGGAAATTGTCTAAGTGTAGTGAAATAAAATAAATGAATTTAAATTGAGTTGGTTAGTTAGCATTTAAAAATAAAGAATTAATAGCCAAATTTTCATCATAATTCATAATTGATCATCAAATGGAACTTCTTATTAACTATCTACATTATTAATAATTTTTTATCACACTTGCTCGTAAATAGTGTCCTAATATGCTAGAAAAATCGACGAAATCCAAAATAATACCCGCGGGCCTTTTTTACCATTAGGTACGCTCTATCGTGCGTAATACATAATACGTCAGGAACGAAATTCTTATGCCATTCGATATGAAGTTTCATTCGAGATGAAATGTCAGTTGCATCCAAAAAAAAATAACTTGCATGTGAACTATTGACTTCGACTGTCACTAGAATCGGACTCCTGAACACCTTTGACATTACCTGTAGTAGCATAGACAATGATGTAGTTTGCCGCTAATTTATAAATATTATTTTTTGTCTGATTTTATTTCATTTCCTCGCATTTGTACATTATGCAATTGATGCATAATGAGAGGCCTTAAAATACGAGTGTTGTTTGGAATTGACGACAAAAATGGCGACAAAACAAACTTGTCACTTTGTGAAACTTGGCAGTATCACGAATATGAAAAGTATTTTTTTAAATCATAGACAAACGAATGAAGTCCCTATTCTCATGTCACTCGAGATCAAAATGTCGTGCGGTATATATTTAAAAAATATACTGAATTGACATTTCGTATCGATAACTGTTTTAATATCTACGGATACCAGAATAGAGACACATCTTGAGTTTTGACAGCTCTTCCAATTTTAAACTCATAATGTTACAAAAATGTATACCTACTGTTATAATTATAACATTACAGTACAGATTTTACCTACTACCACAGACAAGAAAGTTCTCATAGTAAAATTGGTTGTAATAATGCTGGTCTTTTCTACGGTTTCTGAACGCATAATAGAGGGCTTATGACATGTGCGTAGATAAAACATTGTATGTTACACGGGTGGTAAAGGACATACAAAGCTCGAGTCATTAAAGACCTCAGCCTTCGGCTTCGGGCTTCTAACAGACTCTCTTTTGTAATTCTGTCCGTGGCAAACCCTTAATATACAATGTACCATAATCAAACAACAACTATTTATTTTGTTTTAAAAGAAAGTAGTTCATCAAATAAACAGTAATTGGCTTAACTACTCGTAACTAACTAAAGAAGAATTTCTAATCGCAAAAGTTCTAAAGTAGTTCTTTGATTTTGATTGTATCAACTTATTCGTTGTTTTGGTGAAGTACCTATTTAGAAATCTTGAAATGCTATACCATAATCAAGTATTTCCAGTTATTTTCTTAGTCAGTCCACGTTGGTACCTCTTGTATGTTTGCAGCTCGTTTGTGATGTGCTCATGTTTTGCAGCAGGTTAGTGATGTAAATAGAATCACTCGAGGTAGCTGTCTATTTCTGCGCCCACGCCGCCGCGAGGTGACTGTCGGACTTCGTAAGTTAACAGTGTTAACACTTGGACGTGTTCTTCAGAAGTTCTAGGGCAGCGAACTCAATTAACTTTAACTCGTTTTCAGTATCCAGAAGGTGTATTGGGCAGACATTATTATTATTATTAAAGCAATAAGTGATGGTATAAACTATAAAGAAACAAAAGCAATATGAAGATTATTTTTATTTAATGATTGTGGCTACACTGGCTTCTTGTGGTTTAGTATTCGTTAGTCCGCAAAAGAAGCAATTATCAAAAAAAATCTTTGTTAATAATTATGACTTAAAAACTAAATTTTATGAGGGAACCGTAGCTCCAAGGTAATGAAGAATATTTAATTTGCTACCTACGTCATTAGAAAGACAGCATAAATTTATATTTTTAAATTGTATCCGATCAGCACGTGGGGTATGGGGTATCCTTCTCTGCAGTAGGGCGTTCACAAAATAACTATTAGTAGTTTTAAATATAACTAAAAAATGAGACAAAACCCAATTATTATTATACTAATACTTTTTGACAAACGAGACCCAGATAAAATGGCGAGCCTTGACAGTTCAGTTCTGACAACTCATGAACACGTCATATCCATGGCAAAGTCGCCAACTACACTTTGATTTCAAAAGACAATGACGGAAACGCCATTTAACGCGAATTTGCTATTCTAATTTTGAATCGAAATGCAGATTTGCGACTTTGCCATGGATGTGACGATTTTCATCAAACCAATCTAAGAACTATCCCGATTAATCTAGCTATCAGTGAAAAAAACAGAGTCCGATTTGGGCTATGCGTTAAAGACTAAAATGCCACAGACAGAAGCTCAAATAAACAAATACATAGATACGCATACAACCACGTTCAACGTATAAACACCCTTCTGTTTGCGAAGGGCGTTAATAGAGATCGATTATGCAACGGACTTATGCAATATTGAATCCTCTCCATAATACACTGAAGCGTCAACATTGTCGCTCGGGTCGATTGAGCCGCATTGTACGCGACCGGTCAGTTTCATGGCATTTGTCTAACACTCCATTAGATCAACGAGCTGATGTCGTTAGCGGGCCACTTTACGGCGCGCTTTGCGCATTTGCGTCCCGCAAACCAAGCCCGCCGTATTCAGGTTACGGTCCGGCCAAGTGAGAGTTTAAATCGGGTGGAGTGGGTTTCGTACATACGTTTTTCTATTCATATAATTCTTGTAGATTTTCCTATAATCTACAAGGAAAGAACTATATTTCGTATTATTTCAAAATTTTAGGCTCAAATAGGCTCAGTAGTTTGGGAGATCAGGGGGAATGGAGGTTTTCGTCTTCTTTCATGAATAAAATAGAACTATTTATTTTACAAAAATAACAAAAGTATAATTATTTAAGATCCTCATAATGAGCCCTTTCATTTCATACATGATACAGTGAGGTTTGCGAAACTTTTATTTAATACCCCCAAAATGACACCCATAAAAAAAAAAGCTTTGCATGTCTGTGTTTTTTTTATGGCATAGAGAAGGCAAACGAGCACACAGGCCACCTGATGGTAAGTGGAAACTGTGACCCATAGAGATTCGCATTCATAAGACTGCAAGCCTAAGACTGTAAATGCGATGCCAAACCGAGGACTAAGACGGAATGCCTCTATGCTAGTCATTACACCGGCTGTCTTATCCCCAAACCGGAACACAACAATGCGAACATTGCTGTGGGTCATCAATTTACATATGCGTATCTTTCAACTCAATCGGTAAAGTAGTTTCGGAGCAAATTGGCTGTGACAGACAGACGGACAGACAGACAGATGCACGAGTGATCCTATAATGGTTTCGTTATTTTTTGTGTACTGATTCCTAAAAATAAATGGTTTAATAAAAGCTGAGGTACGTGTCTAATACCTACTTTATATTGAGATGGAAGGTGAATTCATTGTTTAATACCTTACGGGAATCGATTGGGTATATTTACCTACAGTAGTGCACGGGGTGGACACCGCATAGTCGGCAGAATGTGAGCAGGGATGCGGCGTATAGCTGGCGTAAGTGCTTCAAGTCTTTACATTTCGCAGTTTTCGGATGGTTAAAATTTTACATGCGTATTATATGTATTAGAAGGGGACATCCGAATTAACCTAGTCCCTAACGAAGAATACTAATGCAATAATACCGGGAATCACACCTAAAACCCCTGGTTTCGTTTGTTGGCAGCGTTACAATATAGTAGTAAAAAATAATAATACGGTTTTTCGAGTTACATATCATGTAAAAAAGTACCGAATAGAGAGTACGAACCAGTTTTAAAATTACCTATTATTAGTTTTATACACCTGATTGTTCTGAAGTTGTGTAAAATTTGTGTGGTAGGTATTGACTTACAAATATTTGTACTGATTAAGAAATATTTCATATTTTATGGTTGTAATTTCCGATAATATTATATTCGCCACATTTAGGAATCACACTCAGATCGGTAGGTACAGCTTTCTTTCGTATACAAATCAACTTTAACTTGACAAGACAAGTTAAATTTGCGAAAAGTTTTCCTGCCTTCTGTTTTCGCGTACCTATTATGCAAATGTATTCATTTGTGTTTTTTGTTATTTTAGGTTGCTAAAAAGTTTTCCTCGACAACGGCAGAATGGGTCGGGTTTAAAAAAAAATTAAATGTAAGTATGCCTTTTGAAAAACAATTGTTACACAACTACAGACTAAGGACCTAGACGTTTTAGTCATGATTACTTATTACATTATGAACTTTTCCTTTACACTAGCGACCCGCCCTGGCTTTGTTTCGGTTTATGTACATTTTTTGTAATACCCATACATAATCATAATCATAAGTAATACATAAAAATCTTCCTTTTGAATCACTCTTATCTATCTATTGAGGAAAACTGCAGTAGTTATTGATATTATCGCGTACATACATACAGACAGGCGCGATGGGTAACTTTGTTTTATAATATGTAGATGTGTTATCTAGATTAAAATAAATAAATGTAATTATCTTTATATAAATAAAATAATGGAAGTACCTACAAGGATTTCATAAGAAGATTTTGTTTCCGATTCTAATATTGGAAAGGTTTGATGTACGAGTAGGTAGGTCATACGCAATAAGGGTACTAAGAGTACCTATATTTATGCGTAAGGCTAAATAGGTATGACACGTCGGAATAATGTGTTAATTTATTCATCATCATTCATTCATTTATATTACTTGGCGACAACTGTGACTAAACAATGAGTAGGTATGAGAACGCACATAGAGGAAGGAACATTTAAGGTGTTCAGGCTTCGACCCCATCATACATTACCTATGATATGATAGCATTCGTTATAGCCGCATAACAAACAATTATAACGTCAATCGATTGTAGCACAATGAGCTCATTACGGCCGTCCGTTATTGTGGCCGGCTATTGTGGTGTTAATGTGATAACCATACCAATTCGCCGCTCCAAGTTGCTTGCTAGTTGGCCAATCGAACTTCCTCTATGCATATAGTAAAAGCTGCGAACGGCTCAGGCAGAACGACGGAGCTGCACAGCACTGCGCCGCAACGCGCCGCCTCCGCTCACATTGCGTTTGCGGCGTGGCGTTATAAAGCGCAATTCATTTAGCGGGCGGGAGCGGGTCAGGCGCGGGGCATGGCGGGAGTCGCGCCGGTCGTCGTATTCACACTGAACGCCGAACCGCGTCGGGCCCCGCGCTGGTGATCGCAGGCGGGCATTTGGGATCCGACGGTAATTGCGAGTATATAGAGTAGAATTTACAACGCGCTCAGAGATGCCTATCACCCGCCGCACGCTGCGGGTGAGGCGAGAAAATCCCGCCTCGCTCCCGCCCGCTGTGTGAATTACGCTTTAAGGTGACTAGGACGAAGAGCAGATCATAGGCAAACTCTTGTATTACGTGCGTACGTGCGTGCGTGTGTGCGCGTGTGCGTATGTGTGGGTTTGTAAGCTATCGTTTTGAAGAGTTCTTCAGGGGCTCTATTGAACTCTATAAAACTATATTGCCTTTGACATGTTATCTTATCGTTTTTAACTCGAGCACCATTACTATCAGGTAATATCTATCGTAACATTTACATTACAATAACATGTCAAAAACTCAAAAGCATTATGGTTTTACCGAGTTCAATACAGCCCCTCTATCATCTTAAGAGCGAGTTGCAACGTACCTATTTCAGGTTCAGTAGTCTATTGCACTGGTATGAGCTTTGTTCGCTGATTGATTCGTTTACTGAATTGATTGTCATTTCTACGACGATTTATTGAGTTGTCTGCAAAAAAACGCTGAATTCATGAATTAGTTTGACGGGCATGAAGGAATTTTGTGTTGAAGAAATATAAGTTTGTTTTATAAATAAAACTTCATTGTGCAGTAAGTTGTTAGGATGCCTATACCATAACTTTCCATTCATAACGTGTGGCGCTCTTTCTATTATAAAATATTAATTGTAGTCTGTACGCGATTACGAACGTAATGACTAAATAACCGCAAAATCGTAACCAACTCGTTGATTGATACGATTACTACTTAACTTTGTCGTGAGTAATGTCATTGCATAGGTATGTATCTACCTATACTATGTACCACACTTATAAATCTAGTTGGTTTACTAGTCATTGTACTTTCCCTCTCATAGTGTACATATTATGGAATTAAAAACATAATGCTTTTGAACATAACTCGATAATTACTACATAATCGATTTTGTGTTGCAATGAGTCGACTGCTTCACTTTTGTTCAAAATGAAAACGCACAGGGATTTACGTTATGACAAAAAATATCGCTTTTCATGGTCTAGTGCCGAATTGCGCAAAAAAGTATTGAAAGCCTGTGAGCGGGATGAGGTTGAGTTTATGATAATAACGAGCGCAGAGCCTTTGACAGAGGCTGCTTTATAGAGGAGCAATTTTAACTTCGGCGGACCGTTATCCCGAGCGATTCAGAACTCGAAATCGCAATAATGGTGTGTTTGTCTGCAGTCAGCCTTCCATTCAGAGAGCTCCATAGGATCGGCGGCGGCCTGCGGCGCCGCGGCGCTGGCGGCTCGTCTGCTGGCTTTGCGGGGTTTATTGACCCGGCGACCGTGACCCCCCCCCCCCCCCCCCCCCCATACTCCTCTTACACATTTTCCGCAACTTTTGATGCGGGGGTGCGTTGACTTACTTGTTTACCTTCGATGTTTGATTTACTTATTACACGTAGAAACTCTTTACTTTTAATTGTTCTACCACCAAAATTCATGATACAATTATCTTTTTTTTTCGGTAATCCACTCTACCTAATATTAATAAGCAACCTTTAAGCCATTTTGTAATTTATTACCAACTTGGTAACTAAGTTGTGCTCTGTCAGACTTGATTAATTACAAAGACGTGCTGTAAGTTCGGAACTAAGTCGAGGTTCACATCGGCGGATTAGTTGCGCTGTTTAGGAGCGATATGGTTCACGTTGAACTGTGCTAGTGGGTGCTAGTGCTGTTGAATCGAGCCAAATTGTGCTACTAAATCACTAATGAGTTACTAGCTAACCCACCTACCCACTTTACGTACGGACTCGGCTAGCAGCCCGAGTAATAAACTAGCTCCGAAGGTAAATAACTACAGCCGTGACGTCATTGTGCAATTTCCAAGGGATTTGTGCCATAAGACAAATATTTGGCAACCATAAAGCGATATTGAAGGAGATTATACAGAAATAATGTTTACTAGTTATGAACTAGTTATTTCGAGACTCTGATTCTACTACGCATGTTTATGATTTCAGTGATGTTTAGTAATTAAATTTAAAGCTTGAGTTGGCAGGTACATCGTATTTACCTGGGCCGTTACTTTAAGTAGCATCTTAATTTATCTAACGGTTTATACTTACGTGATAACCGTTATCCTACGTTTTATTTAGCGTAATTAATGCTTTACGGAACCAGAATCAGATTTCAAAGACACTGGTCGTGGTTTATTACAAAAACACTTATCGTTTGCGGTATCATCGCCTATTAGGCTGTTCCTCGGATGTAAGTGGGGGCGAAACAAAGCGCGCAACAGTTAAATATTAAAGAAGCATGCGCAAAAAATTCACCGAACGTTCCGTGGTAGCACCACCGAAATACGATAAACTATGAGTCACTCGCCGTTGTTGAATGCTTACCTGTATCTACTTAAGTAAGCAGTAACGGTGATTTTGATCATAATCTCAATCTTTTAACGAATATTATGAAGATAGACTGCGAATGTTTATAGTTTGTGTGTAATCTATATCTATAATCTCCGGATCCACTGCACCTTATAATAATTAAACCTATTTCAATATTTTCCCCAACTGAAAAGTACAATTCCAGAGGGACATTGTCTGTAGGTGTATTTTATATTTTTATATTATACAATGTAATGTAAATGTTTGGATGTTTGTTACTCAATCACGCTTCAACCACTGAACAGATCGGGATGAAACTTGGCACACATATAGGTTAGAACCTGTGGTGGGTAGGCAGTTTTTATCCCGAAAAAACATCTCGTTCCTACGGGAAATCAATTTAACATCATTAAAAGCTGTGAATTTGCTCACCGTCTGGCGCCACTTTTTATGAACGAGTAACAATATTTCAAAAAATCTCGGCTAGTCATGACCGTCATGGGTAGTGTGTTTTTATTGAAATTCATATTCTGAAGTCCACGCAAAAGAAGTCGCGGGCAGAATTAATGTATATTATTAAACCAAGTGAAGTCGGGATGGACCGCTAGTTATGTATCTATATATTCTAGCTCACCTTCCAAATACCTAATTCGAAAATAGTCTCCAATTTCAACTTAATCTTAATAGGAAATTAAGTAGGTAGACATAGTCTTGTCATGAAATTTTTTGCTTGATATTTTCAAAACTAAACTAAAGGTACCGTCACGTCTACACTGTCCGCAGCATCACAATTTCAAGATACCCGACTATACAATGTTGGTGATTAAAGGTTTGAATTATACTGCCAATTGACACGACTACACTGAGCAGAGAAGTTTACTAGAGCCAATATATAAACAAATAAATCCTTTGTTTCAATTCTAAAGTCCCTTTTACATTTTTACATCTGCAACAAATCTACCTGCCACTTGGTGTACCAGCAGCTTCTGTTGGTAATTTTTGTCAAGATGCTTTCTTCCTAACTAATATAATTTAATACTATTCACTTAGTTACATATAGGACGTACTCATGCGTAGGTATATTCTAAAGAAGGCTGTGAATATAGTTAAAGGAATATACCAGGGTGAAGTAGAATAATGATTCCCTCATTCATATTCGCCAGCCAAAAGGCGGATACGGCAAATTGCACAACTTCCATAGGTAAAATTTCCTGTGCAAGTTCATCAATAATTTGAAAAGTTGAAAATGTGTTCTGTTAGTGTTCTATTTTTGAAATTTGCGCAGTTCTCTGCGCTTGTTTAAATTATTCAAACATTCGTCGTGGGTCCGTTACCGTAGTGGAATCAATGCCGGTGACTGGGTTACCGGAGATGGCGGGGATTTATGCACCACGTCTGCCTAATGCTATGAAAACAATGACTACGTCATATTCTATGCTAACTGCTCGATAACATGTCCGTCGGCATGATCTCAGTCGTAGATTCAAACGTTCTCAGAGCTGTGGCTGTGGAAATATATTTTATTTTATTTTACCTGACTTTGGTTGTCTAGCTGGTCGCAAAACTCGCAAAGCTTCTTATTTCGGAATTTGTTACAAGATTTGCGTTTGAGTTTTGTCGTTTGTGTCTACTTATCGCGCATTGTGTCGAACGACACGAATCTGCTAACGGCGAACCCAGATAAATCCTGGGATTGTTGTAGCGTTAAAACTCTCATTCACCTGATTTATTTTAAGTGTTTACCGTTGTTTCACCTTCTTGGATTAATTCAGAAACTTCGCATTTGACGTTCCTTTTTTGGGCCTGAATTTATCCAAGAATAAAAAATACATCTTAGACATGAAGACGTAGAGAATAAAATAAAAGAAATTCATGATATATTTTCATTCCTGAAAGATATTGCTCATAGGCCTAGTTACAGGGGTTGACGGTGCTAGCTGTAAAACATGTTGAATCTTGGCAGTTTCTCTAAATAAAATTGTTGTTGCAGATGAAGCGGCGGTGGATAGTGGGTATGGGTCGGTGAGCGAGGGCGGCGTGCTGGCATGGACCACGCGGTGAAGGCGATGTCGGCGCGCGGGCCGCTGGCGCGGCTGGCGCGGCGCCGCTTCGAGTCGGCGGAACTCGAGCAGCTATACGCGCGCTACGCCTGCAAGCTGCAGCGCGGCTCGGTGGGCTCGGCGCTGGCGCTATGGGCTGCGCTCGCCGCTGCGCTGGCCGCCGCCGACGCCACCCGCGGCTGGCGGAGGGCGCCCCAGGTAATCCAAACCATAAGGTTCTTAAGTCAAGGAATCTGCCGAATCTTGTGCAACTTGACTGATACGCTGAGAGTAAATGCTTTGTCGGACTTCTAAGCTTGTCGGCTTCATACGGCATATTGCCAGATAGATATGAAAACAGATTTGATATATTCTGCTATGAAAAGTTAATATGAATCTAATCTAATGTACAAAAGGTAGTAAAGTTCGTCTATGCTATTAGTTGACGTGGTTTTAGGCAAAACCCTACCTTATGATTAATTGCAGGTGGGAGTTCTGAGCGTGCACGCGATGCTGTGCGGTGGGCTGGCGTGGTGGTGCGGGCGCGCGGGGGGCGTTGCGCCGGAGCGGCGGCTGCCGCGCGCCTGCTGGCTGGCGCTCGCGGGCGGCGGAGCGGCGCTGGCCGCCACGCTGCCGGCCTGGGGGCCCGGCTCCGCCGCCGACGGCGCTGCACACGTTGTGTGGGCTGTCTTCGCCGCCTACGCCTTGCTGCCCGTCGGCGCCCCCGTCGCGGCCGCCTTCGGCGTTTTGCTGCCCACCGCGCACACCATCGCGGCTGCACTCGTGGCGCATCGATTCCCCTATCATATTTGGCAACAGGTCAGTCACCTGGGCAATCAACGCATTACAAGTATTAAAGATCCGTCACGCTTTGTTGTTAACAGCCGCTCTGTGTAATTGAAAACTTTTTGTACAACGTACTTTTATTAAAAAAAAAAACATTTTGATCTTCCGCGATCTGGTCTAAAGCGACTGAGTGCTGGCCTTGTTTATGCGATACAATTTAAAACAACAAATACCAAGACAATTTGGGTAGTATTTTACTCGATATTCCGAAAAAACCTTGGCTTGACGAAAGTGTCTTATGTTATAGTTTCAGAATTCGAATTTAGTTACATTTACCGATTTTAAGTAAATTGATACTTGTAATCTGGGTCTATATGCAAAGAGTGCGGTGCGGTTTCGTATAAGCTCGCAGCCCCGGCGGAGGCCGCAGCCTTGCCCTTGGCTCCAGTTGGCGCCCTCCGCGTCTCGCAGATTGCGACTGCTTGTGTAACGCCGGCGCGCTCGCGTGATGCCGTTGCGTCATACGTAATAATGCTGACAAAAAATGCCCTTCTGTTTTTGGCAGTAATGTTTGCTTCCATATATTTTTTGGAACGCATTGATGTCGATGGATATGGATATTAAATATCTAGGAAAAAGTTTTTTGTTGCTTATTTTGTATGAAAAATATTTTTTGTTTTTACTTCACACCGTAACTCTTTTTACGACGAATGAATAGCGCTCGTGAACAACTTTACTAGTTGTCTAAATCCTTCAGGAAACATAAAGGCTCAAATTTATTTTCTTTGTCAACACCGTAACGCATGCCGCGTCCATTAAAATCACAAACAATAAAAAGCAACGTAAAGACCACGCTTCAGTACTTTCTTTAGTTTAGGCGCAATAAAAATCGACCTCGAGACAGGTTTCCGATACCTATACGAGAATACATACATACATACGGAGGTATACCGTAGGCAGTCGATCAAGAAATGGGCTAATGCTCTTTTTGCAGCGCGTTTTGCGTGATCGGAGTATTTTGCTGGGTAACCCCTATTTACAGTAGGTACCTACTCGTTATCAATCAAATCATTTTGCTTATACATTGGAATTAAGTGACAAATTCTAACCCCTACTATTAAGTTTTGATATAATCTTGTTTCCATTTGCGGATGCCGTTTTAATTCGTATAATGTGCGATCTTATCGACTGCTGTTGGCAAAATCAACATTAATCACAGCTACATCTGGTTAGCATGAACCGCACTGTTTGGCCATTGCTTTCATTACTTGTACATTTACACATTACACTACTTACACTTACACAAATACGGTATGAAATTCGTTGCCCGTCGGGATCACTTCAATTTCCCTGAGAACAAAAGGAAACTAGATACCTTCTAAAAGATGAATCACTTTTCGAGTTTTTTTGCATTAATTAATGAATTAAGTACCTAGTGAAAACATTTAAACCGAATCTAGCATAAAACAACGAACTACCAGGTAGGTGATCCAGTGAATGAATCAAGAACCTTTTAAAGAAACCGCAATTTTTAAAAATGCAAATACTGAGGTACCCATTCATAATCTAGTAGGTGATTCAACATGAAGTAGGCTTGCATTATATGCGGAATCGGTTGGTTACTGGTTCGACAGAATACAAGCCGAGGTCATCTACTATTACCGGCTTGATTATCCTTCCATCAAAAATCAAAACAATATGTGATATACACTTGAAGGTCCTTCCCTTGAAATTTACCATGTTGGTACCTAGCGCATAGCATGTTAAAGTCTATTTCCAAATATCTTTAAACGCTTATAGAACAGATTATAGAACCATATTTTGGAAAGCTTCATAATGGTATTATGAATATTTCATAATTAACCTAATGTATATGCGCAATGAATATGATAGCCTACTTTCCTATAGTTTAGACGTGGCCGCGTAGGCGGTCGCCATTAGTTCAGAAAGCTTTCTCATTTGATAATTTGTTATTAAGCCCAGTAAGGTTTATATTTTATATTGATAAAAGTTTCATTAATACTGCTATAACAATGTACAGCAGAGTTCAAATACATACATATAGGTATATAGGAACATTTTTGCATCTTATTTCAATGTAATACGGTGCAAAATAGTACACATTTTTGGACTTGACTGTACAACAAGCATTATCTATCACAAGCTCATTAAATACGAAAAGTTAGTGAGATTTTGTGTCATAACTCAAGTCCCTTTTACCTCAGAGCAGGAATAAACGAACGAGGCGCGAGGTTCTTACATTTCCATATTCCACAATTTTGGCTAGATACACGGCAATGTGTGTAAAAAATATTCAAAGTTGGTCGTTATTTATCCGCTGAAGAGTCGTCAAAGGTCGCTCCGGTGTCGCTCGGCGATGAATAATGTGCCCCCCGCACATGTTTATTACACACACTTTCTGTATTTTTGTTCGTTGTTCTTGTTTCGACTATTTGTTATTCATCGGTATTCGGAAAGGTTTGCTTTGAAGCCGTTGTTGCCAACTCATAGGAGTTAGAATGGTAGTGGGCTCGATTAAAAACGATTGTTAACTGAAATTTGAACTATATTTGCTCAAGGAAGAACCTGTATCATATTTAAATTTTATATTATTATATTTGTATGTCACTTCACTCGTAAATGCAAGATGAAACGCTATTGTCCCTGAATATTCTACATGAAGCTCTTTCTCCATCCTGTCCGGAAAGCAGCCATCATTTCAATGCGATTCAATATCAAGGCCTTTTAAAAATATTGAAAATCTATTCACTAGCGTGCGGCGGTTGATATCAGATGCGAGCTCTGAGAAATGTAAGAGAGCCGCTGTTTATTTTTATGGAAGTATTATAATGCCTGTTTTATTTTATCACGGAGAGGTCGAATAGACGCCGCCTGAATTCATAATTTAGGGATTCGAGTTGTAGACAACTTTGTTCGAGCCGAACGACAACTTCTTGATTGTTGTCGCGAACTGTGCGTAACTTTACAGTTACGCCTGTGCTTGATGTTCTTCATCATTTACGCTCCCTAAATTCAAAATCCTGTTACTTAGCACCTGTTTTCGGTTTTCTTAGTATTGCGTAATATACATCAGAAAGTTAGGTTCGTTCTATCGTAAGACTCATCAGCTTTCGGTCCACCTAACCGACTTTGAGTAAAATTTAATGACAAACTTACATAAGTTTTTTATGTATAGTAGCCAGGTTCCGGCGTGCCTTTGAATTATCTCACTAGTGTTTGGGAATGTTACATTTTATACTGAGTTTGGTAGGCCATTGGTATTTGGTGTAAGGTAAGGTCTTTCTGAGCTTTACGTGATCCCATCAAGTCAACGTGAGTTAATCATCTCTTTTGTGTTATCTACCTACAGTCTCCAGGTCTCCACCCTTGAAAGTGCGCGGGCGCCGCCCGTGAGCGACGCGGGCGGCCGAGTTATCGATTTGCATAGTCGAGATAAAGCCGGCCTTACCGTTTACGCAATAACTTACACATAACTGTCTTTGTAGCCGATCTTTGAGATAGCAGTTACAATTGATGTCTATGCGGTTAACGTTGTTATTAATCCATAACTTAAAACAGTTTCAAAATTACCTTTTACTTATATTTTAATTAAGTACTTTATTTTTCACAAATAGAAAAGTTCTGGCCTGAGTGCTCGCGTTTATGAAATGCGCAATGAGTCTTTACTTTTCATATAGAAATCATCATTACACTGTCTTTATTTCCATCTGAATGACCTTTTTAATGAATGTATTTAATCAAAACGCAGGCACGCTCTTAATTACAGTAATGAGATTTCACAAGTGGCACGCTCATTTGCTGGGATTTTTGTTTTAAAATCCAGCTGAAGCAAACGCTCGGCCGGGGCTCGTCCCTCGTGGTGTAGTGTTGCCTCAAAGGCCGGGGTGTTTCGTTCGACGCATATTTAATTGAATATCTGTTTAAAATGCAGTGCCACTTTGTTGTAAATTGTACTTGAGTTAACGGATGTGTTTTATTCCCTATGAGCCTATATTAATAATTGGCGTTTTACTATTTAGGCGTATGATTTAATGGTCGACGGTTGAATTTGCCGAACTATAGGTATGTCTAGATGTACATCGACCGAAATTTTCTCCCACATCACACACGCTGAAACGATTGCCACGTATGACAGATTATTCGCGCATAGCATTGATTGATAGCGCACCATTTGCCGAACCATACTGTGTCGAGCAATCATTTGTAAAATGGTTTTTCGTTTACCTACACTGCGAATGATCGATAGCTCGAGCACTTAATAAATTGAAGAAAATTGCACTAATAAGATAAAGCGCTTAAGGTAAATTCAGTTGGTTAAGTAGCCTCTTAATAAGCAAAACTTGGCTATGCTCGAGCTTCTTCCTTATTAAAGGTTTTCTGAAAGTTTTTGAGCCATGAAAGAGTACAATCTCAAAAATTACAATCTAGCTAGGGTAAGTCTGAAGAAAGCTGTATTACATATAAATACATTTTACGCGTTAAAAAAAACTTTTTTTTAATGCTGTTTTTGGACAATGCGGATACCGTATTAGTGATTTGTTTGTGGTAGAATGTAATCGTATCACTGCCGTAATGTTAACTAATACCCGCACGGTAACAAAATTGGTTTACCTTTAAAATGACAAAACACAATCTCAACTTAATCTGTCTCTAAACCCTGCTAAAACAACTTCCTACCAATCCTACCTTTCTTAATTCCGCTTTGTCCGCGATGATCACCGAGATAATCTTTCTTAGCGGCCCAAAACATATAAATCTACATTGTCTCCAATTAGAAACAGTTCTCTTGGTTTATCTAATACTTCAATTTTCATTATAAAGTTATAATCGTGTTTTAAGTATCTTTAGTGTTAGTTAATTAAAACCGCCACTTTCTATTTTTCTGCCAAGTAGTAAATTGTGTTCGCGGTCCATATATCACTCAAAAGAAGATAGGTACAACAAACCACATGTCAAAACTACTCAAGGCCAAGGGGGTTTATGTCTTTCACAAAGTGAACATTTTCTTAGATGTTTTTTTGTAGAAAGGGCCTCTATTCAACACGGTAAAACCATATTTTCTTCTGAAGTGTTATGGTATAGTTTTGAACTCTGCTGACAGTACTGCCAAGTAAATAAGAGCTATCGAAACGTTGACCGTACGGAAATACTTCAAAAGAAAAATGGTTTTACTGCCTAGAATATCTAGAGGCCCAGAAGCACTGCAGAGTTAATGCTTAAAAGGGCATTTGTAAAAGTTTCATAGTCCACTACACTTTAACTACGATGTTAGTCATCAGGTTTAAACTAGGTTTCTCTACCACTTTCAACGTCAAGTAGACGAAGGTCCTTTATTATATAAGTACATAGATCATATCGCATTATAAAGCTATTGCTGTAAAACCTTACAGTGGGCTTTCAAATAAAATACTGCAGAAAAAGTTGGGAAATATGTGGAATAAAAATCCTTTTTGTTCAGACATCGATCGTTTCATTTGCTTTCGTCTTATTTCTTTACTTCGCAGATTTTAGTTTGCTTCGGTTTTTAGTCTGCGTCAAAAGTAGAGAGGAACTTTGGACAAACAGGATTGCCAAATCCGGTTAATGCGATAAAATACAAAAGTGATCAGCTACTTTTGACGCTGACTGCACAAGGTGCCCAGAAATGGAAAAAAGTTTGCAGATAATGGACAACGTTGTGGTGTTAGTGCATGGACGTGGTGGACGCGCCTGTGCACTAGCTGATTGCAAAGTTTCGAGTTTTGTTCGGTTGCTGTACCAGGAGCGCATAAATTGAATGGTTGTTGTTACAGATGGCGGGCAACGTGGCGGTGTTCATGTGCGTGAACGTGGTGGGCGCGCTGATGCACTCGCTGATGGAGACTGCGCAGCGGCGCGCGTTCCTTGATACGCGCAACTGCATCGCGGCGCGCCTCGACATGGAGGACGAGAACGAGAAACTGGTAACTAATACAACTAGTAAGGTCAACCGATACCACCCTAAAATGGCATTATTTCCACAAGAATGAAAGAGACGACATTTTGCTACTTTATAATTGTAGAGCAGTAACTTTATAAAGTTGGAACCAGCATAAGATACTGCCCAACTAGTTCATGCGAAGAAACTATCCACCATTTTTGTAGTGTGCAATGAAGTTTATATTCTAAAATATATTTTCATGTATTAAAAAAAACGTTTATAAATGTGTCTCTACCCGGGTTTACTACGATATCTAACATTTTTGCATCAGAATTTTATTAGTTTACCGTAACCGTACCGGTTTTAAAACGTTTGGCGAGGAATGGACAAGCTAAAAATTTTGATTCAAAATGCGATAGCGTTTCCCTTCCCTTAAACTTAGTCCGATTTTTACGATTTTTGAATATGTTGTAGTTATAAAAAATTAGGTATGGACGTTCTCCTTTCCAAGAAAATATTTCTAATATGTCTATGAAACGTACAAAAGTGGCTTTTCTTAACAACCTTTTCGAAAATCGTTAAAATCGCGCTTGTTTTAGGGTAAAACTTAAAACTTTCATGACTTTTTTTTGACAGCTACTTACGCGATGTAAGCGTCTGTTCACAGTCCTCTTAATGGTTTCTTATCATTTTATGATCTGGAGTAAAATTAGACTTGCACTTGTACAAGTGACTTTAACATTTGCTAGTACTAGTAAATGGGTGTGTACACTATAAAACTATACAATAAGACAAATTAAAATGTATCATGTGTAAAATTTATCTGGCTATAGCTAAACTAAGATGTTACGATAAAACTGAGAGTCCAATAGACGTTGGTTCCATAACTTAACATATAAATTACATCGCCAACCGTGGCTTGCCTGCTAATTAACGGTTTACATGCAGCGATCTACTTTTATGGGTCGAATGTCGCATTTCAATTTGATCGCAATGTCTTCATAAGAGGACCGTTCTTAAACGACATTTTACATTAGCCGTTTTAAGTACCTTATTAAAATACCAAGCGTTCCTGCGAAATAGCTGAATTGCAGTTTAATCGTTAAGAAGAGACGCTTTTTAATTGGCACGCTTATAAAATCCAGGAACATTTTCTGGCTCCGCGCCAATTCCCTTTTACTGGTAGGTACACCACGCTTTCCTCAGACCGGGGAATGTAACAACCAAATTGCTTGTGAATTCACTAAATATTAGTAGTTTACTTTATCTGCTGCGGTCTTTTGAAATTTTAAATAAGAAGAATGCCTGGTTTCTCTCAAGTCGCATTGGGCTAAAAGCATAAAAGAGAAAAGAAAACCATGACGTGAACTTGTACTGTTACGAAAGTAACAAACAAAAACATTTGACAACCAGCCAAAGCGCTGAATGTTTGACACGCTCGCCCTGCATCAATCAAAACGATCGCTTCAAATCGCCGAACACGATACTTGTAGTAGGGCTATTGAGATTCAAAGTTTGACATTTACAACTCACAATGGCAACATTGTGCGCCGAACAGCTTTGTAGCGCTCTTAACTTTAACATGGATTTAGTACCCCATTAATCTTGATACTTGGAAAAAGTAGGAGTCCATACGAAACTTTTACCCTCCTTGAATTCTTGTTCATATTAGGTTCGTAACAAACTGAAAGAAAGGTCTTACACAAACTCGGACGCTCTTTTGTGTAGATAAATATATACGACCTTGTCTATGAGACACGTTGAATCTGCCTTTTTAGAAGAGAGGGGTAGTATATGTTAAAGGTTTTGTATGTGTGTGTGTATATATGTCTAGATATGACGATATGATAGGCCGATTTGGACGAGGATTTTATCGAAAGAAAGCTAGTATAATCAGGATATTTCTTTGCTAGGCTTCACAAAAATCGGTTGAGCCATTTAAAATATATCAACTCGCAAAGATGGGATTTCCATTATATCGTCAGTTTTTATCTTTTATATGGATTGCTCGTAAATTACCTAGTATTACAAGGAGCCAACAAACATGAACGTATGCCACAATTATAAAGCTATTATTTTGTCAACAGGAGCGATTATTACTGTCAGTGCTACCACAACATGTCGCTATGGAGATGAAAAACGATATTATATCGCCGGTGGAGGGTCAGTTCCACAAGATCTACATCCAAAATCACGAGCAAGTCAGGTTAGTTTCATTCGAATAAAATACCAGTGTTTCGTATTACAGGTGCAATGGGTGAGGCAGGTCACTTGTCACAAGGTTTCATTTTCAAATTCTTCCATAAATAATTCTGTTGATGTTACTTATCTCGATTTATTTCGTTTTAGTCCCAAGTAGTTAGTATACTAACTGCTGTTCTACCGCAGCCCGTAATTGCGTTTGAGGGTTTTATGAATCGAGGATGTTGCACTTTACGCATCGGGGATAACAAACAGCCGCAACGTAAACACGCTTTTGATGCATTTTGCACGAGCCCCTTCTATAACACACTGTAAACGGGTTGTGTTTGTAAGGAAACTGACTCATATTTTATCGGTTGGTATTGGTAGATGTAACGGACATTTTAACGTTTTTCTTTTTTTGGTCGGAAAAAAATCACAACTATTTAGAGTTTATCCGTGAAGTACATCTTAAGCCTTGATGTTTGATTGTGCAACGACACATTTCTAAAGAACAAAATACTTCCAAGTATTTTTAATAATAAGGTTTTTTGATGTTTAGCTATACTATTTACACATCTAGATCCAACTATTTGCGTCTCGGTATTAATTGGCCCTTAACCATTTGATATTGTTTTGTACGGCCTCTAAAAGTAATTACATACGTCAATGAACAGCCAATAAATGCTTTTGGCTTCAATAAGGACGTGTCGTATAGCACCTATTCTGCGATTTATCGGTAGTACTGGTAGTAGAGTATCTTGAACGGCGCAGTGTTGGCAGCCTACCAAATTGAACCAGAAACGGTTCTCTTCAATTGAATAGACTCTAGACTTACGGGTGCACGGGTATAAAGTTATGATATATCCAAGCTGTCTACGAACGATATGACTAGTGAGTGTGACCAATGAACTTGACATAATAGAAATTTGTCAGTTACAAAGAGGAAATACGTTAGTACGAGTACAGTAATTTATTTGAAATTCTTCTTCTTAATTTTAAGAGCTAAGCTCTTGTCGGTGGAACCATTTCCATGACTCTCTTTCTAGAGCCTTTTCTTTTAGAGCCTGATAACGATTTGAAATTAGGGGTACAAAAACATTATATCTATACGCGTATTGTCTTTAAATTAAAGCTCATACCAGTACCAGTTTCGGGATTACTTCACCCACGCACGTTGTTAAAAAATATTATGCTTACCACAATAACAATATTGTTGACCAAATTTGTCAGGGTTAATTGGTTATTGCATGTTATCTTTAAAAGCAAAAGTAATGTCAACTCGCCCGGTTGTTTATAATATTTATTTTGGTTGGACTGTTTATTTATTGTACAGAGCCGTTGTTGTTGACTTTTATGAACGTATTGTAATGTTATTTCTTGCGATTTTGTGCGTGTCACGTGGGAAGGGCGCCAAACGGCCGCCATCAGCCGGCAACATATGAGGTTATCGGAAACGGTTCCGTAACTAATTGTTACTGTACCGTAATCGGCCGCCATAAGCGATGCGCTAGTTAAGATTAAAGCCCTTATCAGCCACTAATTACTTACCTCTCGGTTCTTTGTTATTTTATGGAAATGTGCCAATGCATGTTATTTGGTCTTTGACAAACACTACTCAATAGTCAATACTGAATTCCTTGACATTTCCAATACAAAATGTAATAAACATTTAGAAATCGGAACGCTTTGTTTATACTCGTATGTACACCGTAAATAGAACAAAAAAAAACAGTGTGAGACTATGTGTCCGTTTGTTTGTTCCGGGTTGGTCACATCAGTTGGTCCAATGTTAACGAGCCTTGGGCGGTTTGGGAGCGGCGGAGATCCATCACAACACTCATCATTGGTGACTTATGTCTGAACAGCTGTGCTAACAATATTGGTCCGAATGTGATAGTTCACGGATAAATCTGATAATAATATGTTCGCGGGATCGTTGACCCGTCCTCGGCCCACGTTGTCTTGCGCGACGCGACATCGATAAACGTCAAATTATCGTTTATAAATATTTTTTCCTTATTTGTTTATTATATTATTATCATGCGTAAATTATGTATGTGAAATATCTATTCTATACTCGTGGTTTCCTTTTGTATTTAAGTCTTATTTTACTTGTGCGGTGTATACTTAATTTATGAATGTTTATTACAATCTTCTTTCTTCTAAACTTTACCTATGATATAAATAAGCAGGTGTTTTGAGAATCTGGATAAAGTAATATTTTAGTAAATTTGAGCCCGCCTAGGTACAACATCGCGTTAACACAATCTGATTTTTCTTGACCAGGTAAATAAACACTTTATACCAGCACATATAACGTAATTGAACCCTTGCCGAGCAATCAGTTTATCATGATAACCAATAACCGCCGCCATCACCGCTCGGACGTTCCTTCCGCATCCGGCCACTAAAACTTGGATGGCCCGCGTGTTTCATATTCTCATAGTTTATGTGCACGCTATATTTTCACCAAGTACATTGTTTCCTTGTATTTTTTCTCACACTACGCCTTTTATTGGAAAAAGACAAAAAGCGCATACGAGGTTGTATGTCTCAGGTTGACTGTGTTTTTACGACTCTTTGTTTCTTGATTTATTACATTCCGGTTATAATGAGATTAATGAGAACAAATATCACTTCATGAGCAATTTTCTGACGCGAATTGATATAGTGCATTGTTCAAATGAAGTTGTTCATGATTAAAATTTCTTTGTTCATGTTAAAAATAAAGGTGGCGCCAGCTGTTCCACCCAGTCGTTCTTCTTCTTTAAACTGAAAATGATTACTTCGTGCCTATGTTTAACCGTGAAACACGTAGGCTCAGCTAAATAGAAAAAGAACCTAAAAACTGTTGGCACCCGCTTTCAAATTTACATTTGCCAAGAAAGCCGTAATACTTGACAAGTTGTTGTGAAGTTTCTTCGATGTAACTGCCAACTGATCGCTGAGGAAAATGTAGCGGAGAGTGTGACATAAATAGCAAAAAGCATTCGTCTGATGAAAGGATAAAGTAAAGTTTATTGGACAAAGCGGACAGAAGCCGAATAAAAGGAAAAGCTTAAACAAGAACTAAATTTCATTTTTGGGGATAAAAGCTCCGGATGGAAACATTGGAAACGTCTTCCTCTTCCAATGGAATTAAAATTTAGCTACATCTCTAGCCATTTACAAAATCAACATGAATTCGTGAATGTTTTTTTATTATTTCTTCTTTATAGTCACTCTCTCCTTACTAGTGCTTGACAGAAATCGTGCTCTGCAGAACGGCGCATCTAGCTAGGATGCGCTGAATCAGGGCGTCAAGCTGAATCATAGCGCGTATTTAGCCTCGAGGCTGTTTGCTCGCTACATTGTTTTGAGGTGAGGTGATGTGATGATGATATACCGGAACATTATTGTCAATTCAATGTGCAAACAGGACCGTGCTATGAAATAATTAAGATTAACAATTACGAAAGCGAATCCTCTCGTTAACAATCTGTATGATGTAACAATTTATGTTTGTTGTCTAATGCTTCTTTTGTTTACAAAACTAAACTGTATTTATAAAGTCAGCCTAGAACGCCAGCAATCAGCGCCCCGAAGCGTAGTCTGCGCGTTGATTAGTTTCGTGCAATTTCTCATTTTGTTCGTTCTTGAGTTCTGTCAGCCTCGCTGCAAGTGTCTGTTCACGCGCGCAGCGGCGGTAGACGGCTCAAGTGCAACGATCCTTTGTTTAGTGTCGTTAGGCCTTTTACACACGCCGGCTCACACGTGACACGACTACGGTTTTAAAAACCAAGGCAAAGATACCCAATTTTCCTTGGCCTAGGGTCTTTTTAAAGACAATCGACTACTGCTATTGTTTTATAATTTGCGCTGCCATTGTCAAACGTCAAAGCCTACCCAAAAGGTTAGAAGATTACTTTTAAAATCAGTACGTTTGAGTTAAAAGTTTCTTTCACGCCTCCCACACTCAGAAATGTTTGATGGCTATAAATTTACCTAAAGTTAACGATGTTGCTTGACTAATGTATTCTATCAGATTCGCGTGGGAGTCAAAATGCGTGATTTTTACCAGACCGGTATATGATGATTGGAAACTTACTTAGTATACATTTACGTGACAAATATTATTTTTGTTTTCATTCGTAACGGTAGGTGCTTGATTTAACGTTGGTTTATAAATGGAAGGAGTTTAGATTTATCTAAATAGTTTGTACAAAACAATTTTTTTAATTATTTAAAACTAGCTACCCGCCCTCGTTTCACTTCGGTTTATGCGAGTTCCCTGTAACACCCGTTCATAAACTAGGTACCAACCTTCCTCTTGAATCACTATATCTATTAATGAAAGCCAATTTAAAATCCGTTTCGTACTTAGTTCGACAGATCTAAGCGTACATACAGAGGGACAGACGGCAGGAAGCGACTTAGTTTTATACTATACTAGCGACCCGCCCTGGCTTCGCTTCGGTTTATGTGAGTTTTCTGTAACACCCGTACAATATCCAGAACTTATAGATAAAAACCTTCCTCTTGAATCACTCTATCTATTAAAAAAAACCGCATCAAAATCCGTTGCGTAGTTTTAAAGATTTAAGCATACAAAGGGACATAGGGACAGAGAACGCGACTTTGTTTTATACTATGTAGTGATAAAGAAGTGTCAATTTGTACGCCTATGCCGTATAGTAATGAAATTACTGAGTTAATATACCTACGTGAGTAATCAGTTTGCACCTATGTGTTTGGATAGATGATGAATAGTCGAATAGCTAACCAAGACGTGTGTGTTCAAAGACTAAGTATCACTGTAAAATTTTAATGTAAGTAAATATTGATCCGACTTGAAATGGAAATGATTCACCTGCAAACATTTGGCTTCCTTCCAAATTATAGAGAAGTGAGTAAAATACAATGTTTTGATTTGTGTCTGTTACTGTAAGGAGCATATAAACATTCTAACTAAAGACGTACATTTACCTTGTTAATACACATAATCTTATATCTATATTATATAAAAGGCAAACCTAGCTCACTGACTTAGATATCAATGCACAGCCGAAACTACCGTACCTAGAAACTTGAAATTTGGTACAGGGGTTCCTTTCATGATGTAAGTGAGCAATGAGCCATTTTTGGAAATTCACCCCCTAAGGGGTTAAAATAGGGGGAGTAGCGGAAAACTAATTCTACGCGTACGAAGTCGTGGGCGTCCTCTAGTATATGTGTAAACTGTTACTTTGCATGGTTCATCCCTCGTAAAGTGCATCATTTAACTAGAAAGCAGTCAACCACAAGCTAGTCGACCGTTACTCGTTTTGCCTAAGTGAATACTCACTTTATCTACTCGTACGTATTATCAGGAAAGCCAAGAGCCCGTTAAGAAGATTGTGAAACTACGCTTAAAACGGGTAGTTTAAAAAAATAAACCACTCAAGTGAGAGTCGTACTCGCGCACCGAGGGTTCCGTATTTAACATAATTTGCTTGATAACCGCAAAAGAAAATACTCATTTTGTTATGCGAGCTTTTATTTTCTATGCAATAAGGTCCATTTTAACTAGACTAAGTTTCAATACAGATTTTCAAAGTTTTTTTTGTTATTTCTCATCAATTGTAAATAATGAACGCTTCATTTTATTTTTCCCTTAAAATATAAATAATTATCTATACATCATAATTTTTCATTCGAAGATAAGGGGGGCGGGGCATCTTTTGTACATTTTTGGCTATAAATCAAAAAGTACATCACAAAAACAGTTTTGAAATGTGCAAATTGAGCCCTTTCATATAACATCCCTTTTTCTATAGTTCCACTTTCATTTTTTTAACCCCTTATTCTAGACCCCTTTTTAATTATTTATAAAATTAATTTCATATTTATTTTAATAAAAACAGACGCGGGCAAGCAAGTTGTATGACTATGCCAATCAAGTTGATAGAACTTGTAGTTGCTGAGAAAACCTGCTGTGCATACAGACCAGACAGACAGACGGACAACGAAGTCTTGCCATAAGGGTTCCTTTTTTACCGTTTGGTACGGAACCCTAAAAACTATCCCTGCTAACTAAGTTTGTATGTATCCGTTTTTTATTTTTATCTTGGAAAGGAAAACTAGAGACCTAATTTTACTATTTCAATAAATCGTTAAAATCCAACTAGGTTTAAGGGGAGAACAACGTTATCGCATTATATATAGAAAATTTTAGCCTCACAAATCATCTTAAGCATACAATTCCTGCTAATCCTGTGCAATTAGTTCGACGCAGAGCTCTCGACTGTACAGTAAAATTAAAAAATCTAAAAGTTGTCGCAATATTTTACTTTGGTGGCACTGCATCTACGTGTAGGATTTTTTTACCTCAGCCCGATAATATCCATTATTTATAAATAAGTACTATCAATTTTTAACGACTTTTGTAATATATGTTTATCTCATAAATTCTTACCACGCCACATGGCATGTGTTATGCCATTAGAGAATGTCTCCTCGTGTTCCACATTAAGGTGACTGTCATCAACTGAAAGAAAAATGAACAATATGCTTTATGCAGGGATTTTCTTTGTCCCAAGATTTAAGGTTTAGCCGTTTTATTTTGTCTATTTTTCGGTCCCGACCGCTATGAATGTCAGTATAATAACGGGTTGTTTTTATCAAGGGACTGGGCGTTTTTGCATGGGACGGCGAGGAAAAAGGTTTTCTGGTAGGGTAGATAAGTTGTGAAAACCTCTACACTGAATAATAAAATAATGTTTCTGTGTTCGCCGATGATAAATAACTTGTCAGTCCGAGTTTCCGACAAGATGCCACGGGTGAAGGGTTAAGTAGTAACGGTATAGATACGGCGATAAATCAGGATGTTGAGTTCGAGCCTCCCTTGTCCGAGTGCCCTGACACGTCCGGCGGGTCTAGCTAGACACCGCGCGCCCCAGCCCCGGCCCACTGTCATGTCATATTATAGGGGAGGGCCGCAGAAGCCCTTCACTACCTATTAGGCGCGTCCAATCGATATGACTGACGTGACGCCTTTTGTTTATCATATTACCGAGTTGCCTAATAGATCGAAAGCTTGTTTGGCTATCGGCCTGGCTTGTCGGTTTTCTTTTACTCTGTGAGACATGTCCGTGTTCGTCGCATATAGTCTTCAAGGTGAAATAAACATTGGAACAAGTCCGGCCGATCCTATGTCGGGCTATCTGCCACACATCTTAAAATGCTGTACTTGGCGCAAATACCAAACTCGTATTTTGACGCGATCTAGCTGTCTAACTATATATTATAGGTTTACTGTGTATAAACCGTTGAAAGGACTGCTCTGCATTTCGGGTACAGAATATTAAAAATATATGTTTTTCTTGTTAAAACATAAGTGCAATCGCTTATAATAAACTGAAGCACTCATTAAAATGCAATAAATGATTATGTTTTCCATTTACGTGTGGCTTATACGTGGACGCAGGAAAAAATATTATGTAATTAATTTTTGAGAGTTGGTGGTTTCTACCATTACTATTTAAAGGTAAATTATCAATCGATAACAATAAAACTTTATTTTAATGTTAAATAAAAACCGTCATAAGTTAAAAAATACTCTATATGATCTAAAGATATATGTGATGTATATGATACGAGTGAAATACCAAATAGCTGGGTGGCCTTATCGGCTACAACATCGCCTACGGCCGCTTTTGTTCGCTCCACTTTTAACTGTTTATTATGTTCGTAAACAAAACAATTTCTACCACTTCCTATTGTTGTATTAATTTGAAATTAAATACACTCTTAGGATGTTGTTTTGCCAATTCTTTTTCTTTTATTTTGTTGAATTAAGTAGGTATGTTATTCGGTTTTTGCATGAACTGTAATCTTTCTGGAAAGTTATTAATACATAGCAAACTAAGTATACTATTATAAAAAAATACTCAATGCATGATTTCAAGCAATAAAAAATATTACGTGTGAAATAACATTATATCTGACTCTTTGTCTGTTTGTTTGTACGCTTTCTTTATTGCGGTTTTTACTACCATTTACTATCGTGTTAGTACCATAGATACTGGCTGGATGATCCTAGTATTTACTAGGGCCACCTATCTTTATCAACCACATACAATGACCACGGATAAATCATAACTTCACATAGATTTGATCGAACCTCAAAATATCACCCGTCATACAAAACCCCTGTCAATTTGTATGGAAGAGAACATACGATATTGTTGGTTGTGGACGCAAATGATTATGTTTTTATTTACATCTTACGAAAGTAAACAAGACGGCTGTTTCCCATCGCTAAAAGTTATGCGATATCTTAGACACAAGTATTTCATGATAATAGACCACAAATAAGATTTTCCGGATTTTCCCCCAGGGTCACGATGCGTAAGAAAATCCTTCTGTCGGAGATTGGAAATACGGAAGAGGTTCGCCGTGGTATCAGAGAATAGTTTCTGATATTATATATGCGCATTTTATTAAAAACTGTTGCATCGTGCTTTGGGAATAAATTGTGTAATTTGATGTCAGAATTTGCAATGAGAATTGGGCTGCCATATATATTATTGAAAAAAAAAACGATATTTTGGCGATCCTTTGTCATATAAATAAAATGTACGGTCGAATTAACACCAAGAGCTTTGTGTGGTATTTTAGGATTGATATTAAAAATTGCGGGCAATACTTGCCAAGGCGCGTCAGGTTGACCGATTTGAAAAACAGTTATTTAAGATAATGCTTGGTATCCGCTAAAGAAAATTCTCATTTTTTATGAGCACTTTGGTATGGAATCCTAAAAAAGGGGATTTACGTGGAAGAAAATATGTCCACGGAAGTTGGTCGAATTAGATTATTTGTAATAAATAGTTTTAAGTTGATTTAACTGGTACATTTAATAAACTCAATTCGTTTTCAATATACCTGGTCATGGTTATATGCTATTGCCTATTGGCTAGTCTCCTATATTAAATAAAAACAGTATCTGGATGACATTTTGCTCTGTATTTCTTAATTTGGTAAGTTTTCTAAACATGAAACCTAGCTAGATCGATTTATCGCCCTCGAAGCCGTTTCCGACATTCAGATTACGTATATATAAATAAATACAAGAATTGCTCGTTTAAAGGTATAAGATAGATAGATTACTAAATAAAGCAGTCAAATATTATTTATGTATATAAAAACTAAATAAATGTGTAACATTTAAAATAATCTTTCAACTTTGTTAAAAGTTTGGCAATTAAAAATGGATCGAATGAAAGTTATGTCCACACTTATAATCTTGAAGTTAAATGGTTCCAGCTCCTAATGCTTTATCTTACGCATGATTGATGAGCTTCAAGACAGGTTAATACGACTGGAGTGTGTCAAACGTTATTCTAACCCCATTACTATTGTTTCTGTCCGCTTGTTGCGCGATACCAACCCCAAAGGGTGCGGCGGTGACGTCACGACGGGCCAGCGTAAGTACACCTCAGTTGATCCGTTTAGCATAAACGGATATTCTGCTGATAGGATTGTCTGACTGTCTGACTACCGTCTGGATCTGTTTCCATTGTATCGTAGTTGTCCTAAAACCAATTATAAGACAGGAGTTAAAACCTAGATCCTTTTTTCTGTAATATTATAATGGCAATTAAAGATCATATAATGAATAGACTTGTTCAAAAATAACGACCAAGCAAAAGTTTTAGCCGCTATAAAACCGTTTTTATGGTAGCCTTGTTCAGGCCACAGAAGTTTTAAACGAGCTGCAGCATAAAACTGAAACTACGTTCTTTATTATTACTTGCAGAAAATAATTATAAGTAGGTATTTTATTAATTGTTATTGTTTGCTTTAGTTGTAGCCGTTACAACTGTTGGTTATCAGTTAGTATTTACAGCATCATCATAAATTAATCATACATTTTACCAAAACCTTGCCCCTTTATGATATTTTTCGCCAGAATCCAACTTTAATCAGGAAACTACGATATTCGTAGTTTATCATATAAAAAGAGAGTATTCACTCTGTTTATATGACGCACGAAACAAAAGGGGTGCCTTCTGTAAAGGAACGGGGTAATCGCCTTTATAGAAACTTAGTAAGCTCAACTATTTGATAAAACGGTAAGCCCTTTGAAGAAAATACCACGTATACGTTGTATGTACATCGCTACGATATTACGAGTACCATCGACTGGTATGGCAGCTCCTTTTACCAAAGCCAGCGTCTTTTCATTGCGGATGATATGCAAAATTGCGAAACCACTTTTATGTTCTCATCTCTGGACACAGGAGGATTATAATAGAATTTCTGACTGAATTTTAATGTGTTGGGAACCGAGCGAAATATGCTGAATCATATACTATTGTGTTTGGGACTGCGATAGTCAAACGCGTCTGGTTGTGACAACGGTCGGTGTTAACACACTAAATATACTTAAGAATTACGCGAGTAGTAAAAGCTAATGTCGAAAAGTAAAAGGGATCAGAGTAACTAAACAGTGGAGACGGCTGATTGGTAGACTCGCGAGAGCTATTTGTGATTGTTCAAGCTGTATAAAAGCTAAAGGTCAGACGCCGCCACAGCCACAAAGACTCGCTGGGACAGTTTCTCATTTACTCGGTGTTATTATTATTACCGTTCTTTATCATTTTATTACGGTTTTTATAGATTACCTTACTTTACTGACATCGGAGTTTCTCGTGGTTGTTTTACTTCATGAATGATGCTCATCATTTTAAAGACACAGCTTAGAGCTCGTTTTAACGGAATCATTGCCAGGCTTGTTGGGCTTATATTCCTCATTTTTTCAAGCTTATCATGACAGGTTCCTTTTACATCACTTTATTCGCATTGTCAAGTTAAGCAAGGGAGGAAGAAAAGGCAACAAAGCGAGACATACTCGTATATAAACTGGCTATATCCTTCAAGACATGGACCCGATTCTACAGTAGCCTCTAAACTTCCTAATGTTATTTAGGTGTCGCTAAAACACTTTGCTATTCTAAGAGCAGCTGTCACAATCAAAATGACAGAGCTAATTTGCATCTGACGCTTCTTATTATTATTATTTTTGTTTTTCCTTTGCCCCGCGGCGACTTGAACAGCTACTACCGCGGAAATATGGCGTTTCCACTATGAAGTGATTTCGCCAGTGTCAAGTATATATAAGTATAAATCAATATAGTAATAAAACACAATCCAATCTTCTCTAGGAATATTGGAGGCAACGTTGTACGGTGATATGTAGGACCGAGGCCAAGATAGTTTTAACCTCTGTACCACTGCGAGTCCACTTGAAACGAGAAGTAAGATGCCAGGATACACGAAATAAGTCCAAGTCTTCTATCACTGTGCAACACAAAGGCATTAAAAGTACAAATCACTAACAAAAAAGAACTTTGAACACCTAAATACACAAAAATAAAAACTAAAACAAATTACACATCCGCCATCTTTTGACGTTGCAAATGGCCTCCGCTTCTTATTTTATTTTATTCAACTTTACATTGACATGCTGGAATAGCGCTTGTTAAATCTGCCGTCTAAACTATGTCTAAAAATGAGACAATTTAGTTTTAAGCTATTTAAGCGATGTGTACGTAGAATCCGGTCCAATGTTGAATAGAACGGGAAGTTTTGACACAATTCGTTTAAAGTTTAAACAGTTGCCGTGGTACCTACCTATGTATGAAAATTCTTTATTGCTCGTAAACAAATGAGAAAATACTTGACAAATGAATAAAATGTACAATGTCAATCCCTCTGAAGGATCTCTTCAAAACAAATTGTTCGTAATTGAAGACAATTATCAAGAAGAAGTTGTAAGTTTGGATTGCGAGGGAATGAATTAGAGGGTATTTGTTGCAGTATTTTGTTCGCGGACATCGTGGGCTTCACGGTCCTCGCATCGCAGTGCAGCGCGCAGGAGCTGGTGCGGCTGCTCAACGAGCTCTTCGGCCGGTTCGACCAGCTCGCCAGCGTAAGTCTTTAATTTATAAATTTTACTACCATTTCCTTACTTTAACCACTTTACAATTTATAGGATATAGGCAAAAACGCTAAGGAAGGAAAAAATGTAAGGTTACAGGTATACATATTTGATGTATTTTACACACATGTGTGTTAAATAATTGGGATTAATGCGTCAACAATTACAAAACGTGAAGCGCTGATAACGGTAAATCAGAGTTCTAAAGTAAGCACTCTTTGAAGTCTATAAAGATGACAATACGTTAACTTATTTATTGTTTTCCTGTTTTAATTAGGTGTGTCATCTGGGATATCCATTGAAAATACTTGCTTAGAATTAAACCAACATTTACCTTGTAGGAATGCACATAAAACAAGCATTTTATCGTAATTCTGACCTTCCATGGGGCTTAAACTATATCCTTACCAAAAGCTGCGTTTACCCGCGAAGGCATAACAACAGACAAACTCACTTTGTCATTCATAATTATTGGTAGTACCTACACAGGGTGTCTCACATCATATTATATACTCCGTGGACTTTGAGTATGTGACAAAGATTATTGTTACCATATGTTTATCCCAAATCTAATTTTTAGTAGTTTTTTATTTTGCGTTGTCGTTTTTTCAGTCAATGCGCAACGGAACAGTTTTATTTGTTTTATTGAATTCTGTAAAACAAATAAAACTGTTCCGTTACAATATTAAATTTTTGTGCAACCATACATTGAGTTTGAATCGATCGGCCACATCCATTAGCGATGAAACGGAAATGTCAAAGGTCCCGCTTTGAAAACTCGCTGGAGCTAGATCAATTGCGTCGAATTACGCTACGGTGTCTTGAGATATCCAGCTGCTGGAAATATGAAAATCCAATCATTGTAACCGATTAGAGAGAACTCGCGCACGTTACACGGAAAATAAGAATTGGCTGACGGAGTTCAAAACGCATTGTGTTTTCTTAAATTATGATTTATTGGCTAGAGGCATGTGTCGGAAGATATCTACGATGAGGGTAGACTAGTTTATTGATAAAGGTGAATTGAAAGGTTCACAATGGCAGTTTTCGCGTTCATAATGAAAAACCTGTAACATCGTATAGCGCGGGACCGTAAGCAACATGAATAGGTATAAATTTTAACGTAGTGTTACTGGGCTTTGCATAGTTACGTGGAGTTCATACGAAATTCAAAGTGAGGAGTGGAATTAGCTCTTTTGTCAATTTTGCTGGCTCATTCCAAACCGATACATAATTGCCTTAGAACTCTGCCGACCTTTCGGTACGGAAAGATAGGACGTTATGGTTGGTCTCTTTAAGAGAATGGTTGTTCCACAACGCAAGCCTGCAAACATATTCAGGTGCATAATCCGAGTGTTTTTTCTAGGATAACCACTGCCTCCGCATCAAGATCCTGGGCGACTGTTACTACTGCGTGTCCGGGCTGCCCGAGCCGCGCTCCGACCACGCGCGCTGCACCGTCGAGATGGGGCTCGATATGATTGACGCCATCGCGTAAGTTACCTATGTCTTATAGTAAACGAGACGGAGATATGTAACTGCTACAGCGCCGTCACTTTAAATGCTTGGTACTTGACAGGTATTCACTTCAGAATACGACCAGTTGACTTTAAACCCTCTTCAATAGAAATCAAACAGTTTAGCCCAGTGAAAGGCCAACGCAACTGCGAATTTTCCTAACCCTAAAATACAACGATATCTTGTAAGTTTTTATTGCGTTTTCTCGACGATTCGGTTACTTTAGGGATTTATCGGTATCCAGAATTTCACTCCCAAGAAGCGACACCCTCGAAACGTAAATAAGTAAACCGTAAGGGTAACTGAACCATCAGCACTAGGTATTTTTATTGGCGACTACTATGCGTACTAACGCATGCCTGCCAGCATTGTCAATTTGCGTTTACCCAGGGATCACGATACTAGTGCGTGTGCGCGGAATTTCTGGTTTGTTTGCTCTTTTTCCATAAACATATTCAGATAACTCTCCAAAACTTATATGATTTATGATATGAATATGAATAGCTTGTAGATTTCGCAAGTTCTACAATGAGAGTATTGAGAGCATTCGATTCTCTCATTCGGTATACTGCTCTCATAAAATACATCATTTTGTTAAATGAAATATGCAAACTGTTGAATATTATAGATTCTACATAAATAGAAAACATTAAAAAGGACTATGCGATTTGTTAATAACAGGTAGAATCTGCTTCAGTTGCAGGTTTTGATGTTATAGTCTCATACCTATCCTATCGTATCTTACCAAGATGGGGCCCTTTGAGATACACTTCACCTTCGTACAATTACCCTTCTTACACATTAAGTTGGCGGAATGTTCAGGTTCAAATTATTCGCGACATAAGTGTTATGTCCTAACTAATCAGGACTTTTTTTTTTTGCTGAATTTCACCCTAAAGAGTGGTACAGTGGGCGCCACATTATCAGGAACGCTTGCGTTTTTCCAATACGATTGCCTACAAATAATACTTGTCTAATTTTACCACGAATCTTTGTGCATCCTCTAATTAACCGAATGAGGTCATTCGTCTTACATTAATGACAAACTCAACCTATCTAAACTAGCTACTATTTTAAACAAATGTGTTTATCTATCTATCTAATACCTTTAAAGGAGCAATTCTTGTATACATATAATCTAAATCTCTGAAACGGCTCCAACGATTTTGATGAAATTTGAAAAATAGGGGTTTACGGGGGCGAAAAAGCAATCTGTCAAGTTGTCATCTTCGGGAAATTTTGTTTGCAACCCGAGCGACGCTCGGTCTTCCGGGTAATTTTAATAATGACCTTTAACGCATAGCGTAATTGCTCTTACACCATAACGGTAATATCATCGCATGTGAGGAAGCTATTGTGTAGTAGGTGTGTTTTTCTATTAAGGATTGTATCAGCTTTTACGATCAGCCTGTATTGATTGAGCGAATATTTATGCAGCTGTCGCACGTGTCGCATGCAGTGAGTGACAGTACCTTGCATTATAAATTATAAAACAACTGAGCTCAGAACAAAAGGCCTCTCTGTTATGCTATGTGAATGTGTATACTCGTAACTGCGTCTGAATCCCTTATTTCTTATAAGTACACCTAAAGCATTAAAGTTTCTGAATTAAGTATCTTATTCTTAACCAACTTGAGTCATTTTTTTTAAATCAAGATGGTAAATAATTCGACCACTATGCTCCAAAGAGTTAAATCGTGAGAAGAAACATGAGGAGTACTTACTAGTAATATCAATGCAAATTTCAGGTTTCGTTATAGTGTGTTTTCTATGTAGATTTCGGCTTTAGAACATTAAATGTAAAATATACTGTTTTCCTCACAAATCTTTATTTGAACAAAAAAGTGGCCGTGCGGCCTACTTACTGAATAAACATTTTTTTTTGTTTCTTTTTTATCTCTTCTAAATATGCCCTATAAAAATAGGACGTTCAAAGTAAAAGCGTACCGAAAATAAATTGAGCAACAGCTCATCAAAATAAAATCAAAACATAAGGACACAAAATAAATGCACCGCCTCTTGTTTCTCCTCAATGATACTCGTATTCATTGCCCGCAACGGGAAATTGTATAATTTTTTAATATGGCACCATTTCGATATACAGTTAGATATTTTTGAGCGCTATGTTGGATAATAATGATATTATTGCTGATGACCGTATTATGCACACGCTGAACGATTTTTTATCTCTCGTGTTATTTTTGCAACCTTGCATAAGACATATTTTTTTTGTTTTTGAAGTTTTTGAAACCCTATTTGCGGTCATGAAAATAAAACATTCAATTAATATTAACTTCCCACAAAATACAAACTATCTATTTCTTTACTTAAAACTACTCTAATGTAATAAGCCGCTACGTACTCTCTTCGTTCCCTAGCTGCTGGCAGCATTGCCAAGTAAAGGTCAGCATTTTGGCCACAAGTTGCGTCGCCCCAGGGTTCGTAGAGGGGTTCTTACATCTTAAGTTACGTTTTTATTTTTAGGATAGATACGGCTTCATAGTTCATTTTTCCTTTCTTACCTTTTGATTTCAAATAATTTGTAAAATTATATGAGAAGCATTTGGTGTATTAGATAAGCATTAGTCCAATTTTCCAAGTCCACCGTTTATCTTGTTTATGTTACACGTGTCGTGATATTGATATGTATGTAGGTTTCCCTAATTCAATAATGTTCCGGATTTTTATAAATAATCTAGCAGGCAGTCGTGAGCGGCCGACCGTGCGCTGGAGCGGGACCGTGCCTCAGCTCATCAAAGGAGCGCTAAATATACGCCAGCCCTGGGTGGCCTGTGGCAAGGGTAATGGGCCACCAGGCCCAACACTCGTCTCATGCTCAAAATATTTTCATATCATTCGGTATGCACTTAAACGCTCGTTAAAACAAAATTAGTAAACAGTTTGTTTGATTTCTGTTTTTATGAGCTCTCCATGAAACGAATTCATTTTAAATTGTTACAAAGAATTCTCATGATTGATAAATAACATTGAAATGTCTATCATAAATATTGTAATCGTTTATCTAGGTTTGCGTGTAAACAGGAAGTTTTATAAATAAGTGTGGGCAATCAACACCGCGCGACCGCCGCCGCAAACCTCAAGCCGGCTGGGATGGCATTTCAGACGCCTGTCTGATTCCCAGCTGCTTCCACACCCTTGTTTACTGGAATTCTTCTATGTGCCACGTAATAATATAAAGATATCATTCATGTCGCCCTGCGACGTTTAGTCATAAATCTAAATTTACAACCACCGACATTTAACAAGGTTACTGTGATGGCCATTTTGTTAGCACTTTCGAGCTATCTGAATATATTTGTATTTGTATCGACTTGTTTTGTGTATTTTACATTTTAAAATATGAATTATATCGTTAACCTATCTAATCTACATATCTAGAGCCCTTCAACATTGTTGTAACGTCAGTTACAATATACAACATGCCGTACCTAGTGGCCACATAATTTGAAACGCTTCTGTTTTTCCTTTAGAATTTGTAGAAGTAAATAAATAAGTCATATTTGTAGGCGATTAATTGTATGAAAAAATGGAAGCATTTGTAAACTGTAAGTATTGGTATGAATACGTCATTGGTTTGTTCATAAATCATCGGTCTAACAATAAATAGCCGCTCTTGACCCAAATGATGTTTCCTCAAAATAATAGTCCCGTAAACAAGTCGGTCACATTCGGAGCTTCAGCGATGCGTGCTTATGAGTAGCGTAACGTTAATCAAGCGCATGCCTCAATTAACGCTGCCCGTTGTCACAAAACGCGTATAAATAGATTAGTGGCGTCAACATATGTTCGCTGCACGCTCTGCCACTGCTTATTGAACCATAATATTATATTAGGATGATACATGTCCAGACTAAAATATATATACACAAAGCATTACCGTCCGAAACAGCTGTCGCCGACAGCAACTCTATATTACAGATTAAATAACAATTACTGCCATGAAGGCTCTGAAGCCCTGTCCCTGGATAATCCTGATCAGCAAGTCTTATCCATATGCATAAGACATACTGATACGAAGCTGTATACGTATTCTGTTATGGAGTTTGTTTCGTTGGGTGCAGAAATTGCTTTAGCTAAAAAGAGCAGTTTCATAGCGTCCTAAGTTACCCAGTTTAATTTATGTAACAAAATATATAAACGGGAAATGAACACCACTGACGCAACGAGTTTAATTTCGCATTACTTTACATATTGTATGTAGAATAAGTGGAATTTTGTATACGAATTTATTTACGTCAAGCAGCGCAGTCGTAACGTTTCCGCTCGCCGAGTTTAGTGAATATTTGTAGTTCCAGTATAATTTATTACGTTTACTGCTTGTTTACGTTTATATTCGCGAGTAAGCGTACATTGTTGCTAAAACTCGACTAAATTCATGGGTTTTGAAGTTTCCAAAATTAATAACATTTATTTCGTAAATCGACATCAAAGAATGTGGAGCAGTGTGTAATGTAAACAAGTTTTCCTTTCGTCCCAACAGCCACTGATCCGAGTAATTCCATATTCGAGGACTGGTCCGCGAACCTGACATGTGTCGGCTTGGGGGCGCGCGGGCGGGCTTTGGTGCGCAAAAAGACTACCTAATATTGACTCGTATGATCGTTGTTTGCGATGGTCACATCCCTTCACTCTAATCAGATTAAAATATTACCTTGACTTGACTTATATCTAAGATTTTGTACAACAAAGGTGGAGTGAAAAAGGGGCTCCATAATTGACTTTCGCTAAATCCTGCTTAAGCCGAAACATCTGTTTCTCGTCACAACCTTGCAAGCTTTTAGGTAGTTATGATTATGACAAAGCAAAATTAACATATCATAATTGCGTTTGGCGTCCCCGCCCCGGGCCTGCCTCTCCTCAGCCTACGCTGGCTTAGCCTCGGATTGTAATTCAATTCTGTTTGACACATCACTGTGTTCCCAAGTTAATGGACGTGAATTATATCAATCGCAGTTGTTTATCTTTTCGAAACATTACCAACAAACCATTTAATTAGGTAAGTACGAGTACTTGGCTGAGCTTGAGTCAAAAAGCTTCTAGTTCAGTAAATAGATTTAGAGCTCTTGAATCCTCTTACTGTGGGACACTTTTTAAAATTTGAATTTTACAATCAATTGGTATTTTGATTGGGTAAGCAAAGTAAGTAAGTTAAGAATAGCAGTCATCCGGTCATCCTCATAATCTCCACTATTATTTCTACAATAACCAATTTGAAAGTCTTTTTCATGAACAGTTTGGTTTTTACAATAAAGTTTCAATTAGTTTGGTTTAAGCTATCGTTTATAACAAGTTACTTTACGTTAATAGGAAATCACAAAGCTGCTTGTAAATATCTTTGCGGAGGTCTGGTTGTCATTATGTAGCCCATTATTTGTTTTCACTGCTTATCAGGTCGCTTGGTCGCTGCTATTGACAGGGAGCCACTGGAGCGGAACAGCTGTCTTGTGGTTTAATAATACTTATTGACCTACTTTCGTTGAACTCCAACAAACCAATTAGCTGACTTCCGTAATCAATTTACTAAACAATTTTATCGTTCATCGATTCCTGAAACGACTGTATAAAACATGCCTTTTAAATGCGATGGAAATGGTTTTGTTATTTAATACTTTAATAAATTCTTTGACATTTACAGCCGAAATAAACCCAGATGTACCAAAAGCTCTTCATTTAGCTGGTGCGAAAATTCCGTCGGCGGGTAATGAAAAATTATGCCGAGTCTGCCGACTTGATTAATTTATGTCGCGTTAATTGCTCAGTAACTTGAACAAGTTACAACGCGTTGTTCGAAGAAGCTACAATAAAAGACGCATAAGCCACCAACGATCGCCATTGTGTCGATTAATAACAGACTTCCGATGTGCACTTTTCATGAATCAAAACGCTCGTAAAAATGCTATAACCCCCATTTAATTTGTCGCCAGTAACCCGTTGCGGCTGTAAAAAGACGCCATCAAATTAACTGAAGGTAATTTATTACGGGACAAACATAAATAAGTAAACATCGTAAGATCGTAACTTCTTTCGTTTTATTTCTTTGCCTCGCAATTAGTAAGCCATCGGCTTATTAATAACTCCGCTATTAGGTACTTACACCCGGAAGTTGTTTTGGCAACCTTGCGAGGTATAAAAGGGAAGTCATTAAAATAAGTGAAAATAAATATGAAATTGTTTGGGAGGCACCAATTGATGTTTCGTTATAAAGGCGCAGTATTAAGGAAGATTAACAAAGCATAATATAAATTATTTTCGCTCCAATTTGAATTATTCAGCTACATCCATTAGCCTTGATGACTCCGCTAAAAGCTTAATATGTTTGGAATGATTATGAAATCAGAAACTTTCAATAAACGTTTAATGTAATTTGGTAAGTAGATAATTGATTTCAAGCAGTTTAGGTACGGGGTTTCGTTAATAGTAATACACGAATTATAAGCAGTAACGAATTTTCGCACATTAATGTTTTATCGTCATCATATCAGCAGCAACAACTATTATTGTTATGGGTGCTCCCGAGGATTGCAACAATTATCGCCCCTGTAGAACTACACGCATCCAGCGCAATCCGGCGACCTTCACCTGGACCAATGGGGAGCGTGCCCACATTGCCGCATCAATGTAGAATGGCGCCAAGATTTTGTGAGGTTTCTGGCTTTTGGGTTACGTCTCGTTAGTTGACGTCAGACTAAGGTTACCGCTATCGCTTTAGAAGTGCTTCTTTAATTAGTTTTGTATATATAGGTGATTAAGCGTTGCTGTTAGACTATGTAACAAGAGGGTTTTTCTCCGTAGTTAGGTATCGTCATCATTGTTCTCAATTTACAATAACAGCGTATATATCTGTTTGGCCGTTGCTGGCTTCTGTAGAATTCAAGCGATTTGTCTTACGGCCCGCTCAGTATCGAACAGAATTGAAGAATTACAGACCAACGCTCTGTTTGAAATGCACTGATTTATACCACAGGAAATTCGCCAGATGATTGCGCCGCTTGTTTTACTTACGATTCCTTGATGTAAATTAAATCTTATTTTTCACGTCGAATGGTTTGAGGTAATAGATGGAATGCATTCCGCCTACATTTAAACATCTGCTGTAGATTTATGTACTGTTTGTTAAGTTTACAGCCGAAGTGTTTCACTAGTAAAACTTTTATTAGATACCAACTGGGGAGTTAAGTGTTTCTCTCTATAAATATTCAGGTCTTGTCCTTGGCCAAAGGTAGGTTTTACTTGGACAAGTTTAATTCCTCTGATAAAGTTCAGTTATCATTATCAATTATTTTATATGTAGATGACGATTAAACCTGCCTAAGATATAACATAAGAGTTTCAATAAGTATTATATTAACTATGGTCTTCTCATTTTTTTAAGTCACGTCGTAACAGTCAAAAGTTAAGTACCTACCGATACAGCAACAAGTATTGTCCTCGAGTAACACAATGGAAAATATGCAACTAATGTCCCTTAAAACTATTTGAAATGCCGCATCGTTGTTTACTATATATTGCAATTGATGCAGGTCGGTGGTGGAGGCGACTGACGTTCAGCTGAACATGCGTGTGGGCATCCACACGGGGCGCGTGCTGTGTGGCGTGCTGGGCCTGCGCAAGTGGCAGTACGATGTCTGGTCCAACGACGTCACGCTCGCCAACAACATGGAGGCGGGGGGCGAGCCTGGGTATGGATGGACACTGATATTTTTCACATCGAATGAAACTTAATCGTCATAATTTTCATACGATGTCAGGATATAAATAAAACTGATTTTTTTGTAGTGCCTTCCAATCGTAACACACGCTTTGTATACGCTAATGATCATGTGTATAAACCTAGAAGGTCTTCTTCGAAGTGGCTGCACATAACACTCGAAGCATATAAGTACTCCTTTTCATTTACGAAGTAAAACAATGACTTAAGTATTAAATGCTTGAGAAATTAAATACACCAGACGATTTCCCAATGCAAATATTGAAAATCACTCACTTATGCCATATAACCCATCAAGAATCAGAATACATTTAATAACAAAGACCTAAAGAAAAATTGGCTCGCAAAGCTCAGAGGAATGCTCTCGAAGTAATAATCAGCCATCTCGTTACGGGCGTCTGCAGTTCAAGGACTATTTGCATTACTCATTGTCTGCTTTTATTTGTAAAGGAGACTTCGTAATCGCAAAGAAGATTACTTACTGGTTTTTTTTACTTTCGCTTTTACGTAAATCGAGTCTTAACACACTCGATTCTCTTTTGTGTCTTATCACGTATGTTTCAGTTCTTTGTAATGAAACCGACTACTAAAAATAAATAAAGACGTAAGAGAAACGTTTCCATTTTGGTTTTAATGTATAATGAATTTGATTAAACAGATGAAAGCAGAAAATAGTTTGCACTGTACCTATAAGTATCAATATTAAATGAACCGCTCCGAAACTATTCCCTTGTTACTGTTTACTTAAACAAATCAAATATAGAACTACCTTTTAAAATTAAAACTACTATTTTGATCTCAGTGAGGATGTGTTATGCAAGCACAGTAACCAGCAATAATATATTATCCTACAAAATCAAAATACCTGAAACGTAAGATAGAGACTTGTCAGATATTTTCAGAGTCAGTGACTGCAGCAGACTGCAAACGACATGGAGTAACTTTTGTACGCTTTAGCATCATTTTAAATCTAGTTAGCAACATTAATTTTTAATTCACAATTGTAGCCGAAACTAACGATTTTCCCTTTTGTTTTTAATCTGCGATTGTCGATTGACATAACTTGAAAAGTTAGCACTGCCGAAGTTGGTAGGTTTTGAGAGTTGATGATAAACGGTGTTGCAGGCGAGTGCACGTGACGCAGGCCACGTTAGAGTGCTTGGGTGGCGACTACGAGGTGGAGCCGGGCCACGGCGCCTCGCGCAACGCCTACCTCCGCGACCACTCCGTGCAGACCTACTTCATCATCCCGCCGCAGAGACACAGGAAAGTAAGTGCAACCATTGTTACACCTTATAAACTACAGGTGTAGCAAATATAGTCTATCCACTTCGTTTTTTGTTGGATAAGTTTCATCTTGCTTTCTCAGTTAGCTAGTGGGAACTAAAGCTAACGTATTCACTAAATGCGTAGGTACAACAAGTGATTTGAGCCATTGAACTTTTCGACAGCAGTTTTAATTCAAGACCATTTTGAAATTTGTTTTGGGTACTTTTTATACACAATTATATTCTTATTTGTCTATATTAACACAATCAACTTTAACTATTACTTTACCTTATTTACGTTAACAGTCTCCAGGTAAAAGTCACCTTGGAAAATTAAACAACGCGTAAAATAGTAAAAACTCCAGTGCTAGATATTCAACTTAAAAAAGTAACTGCAGTAAATCCACTTTATATCGGAATATTTAGCACTGGTTTTGTAATAATTTAGTTTAGGGTAATCATGATTTGAGATAGTATTTTGTCTAAGTATACCGCGCAAAGAAAAACGCAGTTAAAAATTTAGCGCATGTTAAAGAAGTCTTATTGATTCTCTGAAAATAAATGGCCCACTGAAGTGGGCCATTTATTTATTTTTTCGTTGAGATTTTTGATTTCGTTGAGGGGTACTTACGAACTACAATATGGAGTCGAGTGACTGCCTTCTAACAGTCGCTAGTCCGTCATATCGGTATGCACGTGACTCTGTCCATACTTATACATCCTATTGCGACTATGACATTCCTTGTAAAATATAAAGCATACGATGTTAATTGTTATTCATTATTTGCATGGCTTCCATGTATCCTATGTGTGAGTGGTCCGGAATGGTCCCAACAGCACCCCTGCCTCGTGTCCTCCCGTCGGTATCGTAGCTGCGCTGTACATAGCGTGTGTCGGTGTGTGTTAGATAAGGAAGGCCGTGGGTTGCAGATGTGCCTGTCGTCGGGCGTGGGGCTGGGCTCGGCGTCGCGGCGCAAGCTGTCCTTCAAGAACGTATCCAACGTGGTGGTGCAGCTCCTGCACTCCATCAAGTTCAACGTGGACGTGCCCTTCTCCAACATGGCCGCCTCGCCGCAGGAACTCAAGGCTAACGCGGCTCGGAAGGTAATTCCGTCTTAGACTTTTCGACACCAACAAACCAACTTTTTCTGCCTACAATATCTTCGAATCACTAATTGTGATAAAAAGCAATATTTAATTGTTTTAACGGCAGAAAAAGTTCGTATAACTGTCGGTTAAACTCTCCTCTTGCACTTTGAAGTTTAAAGTTTCGAGTGCACTTTATGGACATGGCTAAACAGTACAAAGCCGTTGTCCGCGGCTTGTCATATTCTTCAGAATATTCCAATTAAGTGATTGAATTTCTCGCTTCGGAGGTTTACTTCTAAATCTTAAAAGGTAAGTTGCCTTTCTTTCTTTTATAATGATATTTTTTACGACTTTTTTTTAGTTCTTTAGTAAATGAATTAAATACAATATATATATATATATATATATATTTGAAAGCAGCGTTGAGTGCTAGATGTTTTATGCCTACATACATAATCGATTTGCAGTATTTTCTATAAACACATCAGGTGGTGGGTCCCATGTGAAGTCATTTAAAATAAATGTCAAACAACGATTGCCTGAAGTTATGGTGTGAGGCGTTATACCGGCATTCATCAACCATTAGCATCAACTATTTCATGGTGCTTGTTTCCCTTCATTGGGTCTAGCTAAGTGGCATTTTATGAACGTTAAAGATTTCAAAAAATTGCGAATTCGTAGAGTATTTATGTAAATTGGCGTGTCTTCGTTCGCCTTCATACGTTATAACAGATTTCTACTCTTCCTAGCTTTCGTAGAATGCAAGTTGGCCGGGCTCCCTGTGGTTCTTGTTATTTTTATAATTAAAATTGGGCCGATCACGGAACCTATCACCTCCACGATGTTACCGCAGTGTGGTAGAAAGAGCATTGTAATACTACTTAATTGTAGGTAGAGTAATAGTATGTTCAAAATTATGAGTTAATGAGAGCTTTAGTTTTATATACAGTTTGACCACTCGCTAGTAAATGCACGACGTTTTTGACGCATTAGCAAAGCAGCGCAAATTAAAACCGTGGCATTGCAGTAGATTTAGTTAGAGATCATCTTAACAATTTTAGATTCAAGTTTTTCTATCAAAAGTGTTTGCTCACATGATCTTACTTTACATTCGTAGTCAACAAAGATCATTTAAAGTATATTTTTAACAATTTGTCAATAGACAAGGCCGTAATGCTCTTTCTTTCATGTGAAAACGAGCTAATTCAATAAAGGCTTGAGGTTACAATAAAATAGTCACTAAACACTATATTTCAATGTCGTCAGCGCTATTTTAAAGCTTTAGACGTCGTTCTGCGTAATGTGTCGATCGATGTAAAATAAAGAAATAATACGTAGTTATGATTACCGCATCTCGGGTCATGTACTGACTGACGCATAGCACTCGTAACGCTCGACTAACACAGCCGCATCGTCGTCGCCGGCGACGCGGCGGCGACGTGTGGGGTTGTAGCGCAGTGATGTGGCAGGTGCTGGACCTGCGGCGGGCGCTGCACGCGGAGCCCGGCTCGGCGGAGGCGCTGCGGCTGGCGGCCATGCGCGCGGAAGACGTGAGCGCGCCGCGCGGCCCGGCGGACCCCTCGCACCACACCTTCGATGCCGTCATGCACCACGCCCTGCGCACGCCCCCCACGGTCCACGCTCACTACACACCGCCGCTTATCTGTGCACCGAACCGACCGCCCTGTATCGTCCGCGGCTTGAAATTTCTCGTCGACCGTTCTAATTCACTTATTTGTACCTACCTGTGTGGAGTCTGAGCACAGATAAGCTCGTACACATCGCACGGAACGCACAGACATGCGAAGGTCACGTTCGCTGAACAATGTGTGCGCGTTCCGCCCTCAAGCCCGGGGGCAGATCTAGAATATGGTTCGCAATAGGCGTAGCTTAGGCGAAATACAACACCATATGCTATTTCAGCCGCGGTTTATGATTTTCCGCTTATGGATGACTATTCGCATTGTGAGAGATGACGATTGCAGCGCGTTCGTGTGTGTGACGAATCATAACCTCGCTTAATGGTTTCCTTGTAGTTAGTTTGGATTTTTGACTGATGGATTTCGATAAAGTTAAGCCGCTTTGATACGAGATTAAACGTTCGCACCTCGCTTTTTTTTGGAATCCTGCAGAGTTCCTTGTGTGTGCGGAATAAATTATTTTACAACTCTAATTTTAAGATAGTTTGCTTTGCAATGAAATAAAACATGCTTTTGGAAATTTGACGCTCAGCAGTGACACTCGTTAAATTTTTCCAAACCCTCTCACTTAGTTGTTAAGCTGCACCTACAAATCTCAAAGTGCAAGGTGTTTAAGCACCACTGATTCTAAGTGTGAGCACAGCACAGACGTTTCGTTACTTTCCTTTGTTTTCCCACTTAGTTGCTGGTTTGTTCAAGTCTAAATTAAGACAATGGCACGAACATAACTTCGACACTTTATCAAAAGACATGAAACCACAGACACCAATCTTGTCATGTGAAGAGTTGATGAAAGTCCTTGATAGACCAGCACCTAATCTGGTACGTCTGCTCGTGTTTTTCAGATGTTCCGCCCTTGGACTTTAATTCCACTACAGATACTCGCTGATACAGTAAGCGCAAGCTGTTGTGTATGTGTACCGTTGTGTCACACCTCCAATGGGCGACGCACACTTACTTCCCAGAAATTTCGATATTTACCTAAGTAATGTGGTACACCTGTTTGGATCACGAAATTTTTCGCACTTACTAGATAGTCAGTTGAGAGACGGGCGACAGTACAAACAACGTGAGCACTCAAAATCATTCACTATTCACCACTCCTATTGGGCCTATTTTCTTTTTCAAAATTGTCTAATTATTATGTGTATTTCAGATATTTTGTGTTCCGTTTTGTTTAATAATAAAGCCGAGCGCACTGAACTGTGTTTCACTCGCTGCCCCGACTAGTCACCTCGCTCGAGCACTAGAGCATGGCATGAGTCCTTTCTGTCGGCTAAATTGCATGGAGTGATGCCCCCTAGTTCTAACCTCCTAACGATATTGTACTTTGTGCTTGATATTTTCTTTACCTTTTTCTTCGTTTTGTTTATCGGTGAAAACTATTTGTTTCCCGTTAAAATTAATGATTTGTAACGAAACTATCAATCACAAGTAATTAGTGCTAAGATGTATTTTTGTTATACTAAAACAATGACAACATGTACATTTGAGTATCGTAGTTACTTCAGTCGAAAATCTTATTCATATAATCTGAACCCGCTGAAGTATTTTGTAAAGATGTACTGCGTTACTTTATTTTTGTACATATTATTTTGACTTCTATTCTAATAATGCTATGCCGCTTCGGAGTCTGGAACTTTTTCATTCAAAGGTCAGTTTGAACATTTAGAATGAGCATCTCGACGGCATGTGGCCCTCATGTGTACCCCCGCATCACGATCCCATGTCCTCGCAACTGTTGGATGTTCGCCCCACCCCAGTCAGCCGCGTCCGATGGGTGTCGCAGGATTAGTTTAGAGAGTAACATCCACGATGTGTGAACTCTTATCTTTTCGCAGAATAAAGTGACGGAGAAGTTCAAGCGGCCGCTGAAAAAGCGTCACTCGTCTGTGTACCACCAGCCCAGCAACCGCGTGAACAAGTTCCTGGCGCAAGCCATCGACGCGCGCTCCGTGCACCGCGAGCAGGCGGCGCACGTGCACCTGCTCACGCTCTGCTTCAAGGACCAGGCCAAGGAAGCGCAGGTACCAGCTGCAGGGCTCCTTTGTTCCGCGTTCTGTGTTCCGATGGTGTGTGGAAATGACAACCGGTGAAATTACTAGCATAATTTTATGTTGTCCTTCATAATTGGAAACTCATTTGCAGTCAAGATTGCAGTCTTGAGAAAGAAAATGACAATTGTTCTCAGATCCCCCACTTATCATCAGGTTAATTAATTGCTTAATTAATCAAACCTTCCTAAACGACGACTAAACTACTTTTGAGTGATTGTTGTATCTATACCTACATGAATACGAAGTCCTGAAAATTAAATATTAAAAGCCATACATACATTCTTAAAGAAATTGAAGCTTCAGTACAATATTATAAGTTCATATTTGCATGGAATTTTGCTTTGTAAAATCGGACCTTTCACTAAGTATGGTATTCAATACTTTGAGTGCCCTCAAACCCTCTTATATTATATTATAATTTATAATATTTATAATGCTGTCATTACGTCAAGTCACTAGATAGAAATTACGTCAAGATTGGTTATTGGTTGCGACAGGGATCAATAGTGGCAATTAAAGCTGTTGGATGACCTTAGGGCTATATAAAAAAAAACGTGACAATGTCATACAAATTTAATCTCAAACCAAGCTCCAGGCTTGACAACGATAAGTAAGTTATTTTTATACACAGAAAAATACATACTTACAGTAAAACCAGACTATTGATATAACTCGGCCATCTATCGCTTGCACACTCTCTCTGGCATAAAAAAGATGCTAGAGCTATTAATTACCAGCGCAACTAGCACAAGTTGCCCGCGACTTGGCTATCGCTCGGATCTCCCTTTCTATCTAGTCAGTAACGATAGAGACGCACTGAGCGACACTGTGCAACCCGTGGGCAGAGAGGGTGACAGCGATAGACATTCCAGTGTACTACTAATACCGTGGATTTACTCTAAATACATAGAAAACATCCAAAACTCGGGAACTAATACTCGTGCTCATCATACAAATATGTACCCTTACCGGGATTTGAACCTGGGACTGGCTTTGTAGGCAACCAAAACTAGGACAGGGAAAATGTACTGCGTAAAAGATATTGTCTGTCTAATTTTAAAACTAACTTTTTGTATAAAATGTGTAAACGGCAATGTCGAGACAGGTGTCGGTTTTTGCTACGATAGTTTCTATATCAAATTTCGCATCCTGTATGCCAAGGGTAAGCAGCAGGTGTCTTATTTATAAATTGTTCGTCCGTATTTAAAATTCTAAAACTAAATTCTAGCAAGTTTATAATACTTAGACTCCTCATTACAATGTGAAACACGTTCCGTTGTTTAGAATCCTGTTTGTAGCGCGTTGCAGAACAAAGCTAATAAAGATTTCCCGCATGAAAAAAAGGCTTTTATTACGGGTGATGTTTCTCAACGCTTTCAACGTTAAAATTTAAAGGGCGATGTCCAAAGAAATGTCAAATTATTCATGTCTCGTTTAATTTTTAAATAATAATGTTATCCTAATACCAAAGCTTTGTTTATTTCGGTTGAATTAAACATCACGTACAGATTGTACAATCGACAGATTAATTTCAGTCCACCATGAAACATGGAACTACGTCAAAGTAACGTATTCAAATCGTAGAAGATTTCTCAAATCGGTTAGAATCCTCAAATGCACATATGATACCACAATATTTGTATCTTTATTATTAAAGTTAGCGGCTTGGTATAGGTCCCACATGTAATGCTATATACCTGCTATACTGTACTGTAATTTATATTTATCATACATAACTTATGTAAACTGACATTACCGATGTTTACAAACATGTCGAGTCACTCGAGTCGGTACTGAAACATCTACATTTCCTCATCTTACGTTTCTAGCAACACTTTTCGAACTAGTTCTCCCTAATGTAAAATGTACTATATATTTCTATAGAGGCTTGTGGTACTGCATCTTAAACCATATCATTAACGTTATGGTAGCTCTCGTTTACCTGACAGTAATGGTCACATATTCTCCAACCTCATGACATTGGCTATTATAGTACCGAGCTTCGACGGACGGCGGCTGGGCGGGATCACTGGGCGCCGCTCTGGGCGCGGTGGCCGCGGCCGGAGCTCTACAAGCTGCGATCCTCCCCCGCACAACCATCCTGCTCCTCCTCTTCGTGACGGCCTTCGCCTGGTCAGCTGCGGTGCTGGCTCTGACCATGGCTGCGAGGCTACGACTCATCCCCTGCGACGTCTCACGCCCTTTCGCCTTAAGAAATGCCATCACCACCTTTACAATCGTCCTGGGGTATGCTGTGGGACAGGTTAATGTGGTGAGTAAAATGTTCCTCATTCAGTTGTCATTTCTGTGTTTATCCTATCTGTAGAATTCTTGGAAATTGCTATTTTTGCAACTCAGTTATGTGACCTCTCGAATTTAGTTTCTAGCTTTGTTACATCGTTTTAATCCACCTTAAACGTCTAACTAATAAGTTAGCAACAACTCAACTGAGGAACTTTTGATACTCTTCAGGTAACGTGCCGAAACGTCGACGTGTGTCACAACTTAACGGAAAACGTGACAACAATGGCGGACATCAGACAAACCTCAGGTGACGTGGCGGCGGCCTTGTGGAGTAGTGACGACCACCGCGCCTGCCCCGTGCCGCTCTACATCACGCTGGGCTGCTTCCTCAGCATGCTGGCAGTGGCTGTGTTCCTAAGGCTGCCGATACTTATCAAAGGAGTTCTACTTGCCTGCATGACGGCCGGCTACATGGCCGTCATCATGGCCTACCATAGAGAAATTTTTGACTGCTACGATCTTATGACTGAGTAAGTAATAATATAATCTCGAAAATATTTTGATTCAAATAAATGGAAAATTTAAATATGAAAGGCTCTTCAATGCTCTTGGATAGGAAGGGAAGCTCAGAGTTCCTACTCTATTCTCCGCAGACATTCAACTTTTCTAATAGTTATTATCACCATATATCATATGTATCACCCGTACACCATTCAGAATTTATTAAACATAAAACTTTTCTCTTGAATCACTATCTATTGATGAAAACCGCATTAAAATCCGTTGAGTAGTTTGAAAGATATAAAGGTACATAAAGAGGGACAGACGGCGGGATGCGACTTTGTTTTATCCTATGTAAAGAGGTTCTGGTGGCCCAAGTAACCCGGTTTATGTTGCAGGCCGGGCGTGGTGGGCTCGGCGGTGGTGGCGTGCGGCTGGACGCTGGCGCTGGCGCTGGCGGTGCTGCTGCACGCGCGCCAGACTGAGTGGACGGCGCGCCTAGACTTCCTCTGGCAGGCGCAGGCCCGGGACGAGAAGAGGGACATGGACTCTTTACAGGTGAACACTTTATTTCGTTAAGTTACTGACTCGAAAGTCAATTATCTTGTTCTTTTTTTAAACTGGACCTTTTTTGGGTCCGTGCTCCCACAATGGATTCACAACTTCGAATGACCCCACAATTCGGATGACGTTAGGTACATCACAAGCCCGTGTCTCCACATTAGAATCACGTTGCGTGATATATCCATAGATATATAATAAACAATACATCCCGTGTAGCCAACTGTCAAGCGTACCACTTTTTCTTCTGTGTATACTAAAATTAAATTCGGGGTCACGAATTTTTACGTTCATAAGTCCAAGTCCCCAAAGTGGGAGCACAATTGGACGCGTCACATTGTCAGATCATTTTGTATGGGGACAGGGAACGTGTTAAAGTGTTATTTTTTTTAAAAACATGCTTACAGAGGTTTTCTAACAAGTATACCATTTTTTTTTCAATTATTTACTACGTCACAGATAGTGCTACACTTAAAAATGCGTTTGAGTACATACAAAATGACGTCATTCTGACCACCACGAGTATTCCGAAGCGGGCGTAGCAAATACTAATAACATTCACTAAACAATCGCATTAAGTAAACAATAAAAAAAAATGGTTTTGTGAAGGTTGAAGACGTCGCCTCTATGACCCGATATTCGAAATAAACAACCACTATTATATTAATATTATAAATAAGGGTCCATTCACACAGACCGGCTCGGAGAGGAGAGCAGATTTTTATTTATTTTTTCTTGTTCACTTTTGACAATACTTAATCACAATAAATTAATAAACCTTATTACAATGACTCAAAACTCTGTTTCCAACGTGATAAAAATCTGCACTCCTCTCCGAGCCGGTCTGTGTGAACGGACCCCAAGCATGTATTAACATATTTCAAAGTTTAATTGATGAGCTTTACAGTATGATTTTGAGACAAACCTCTATAAGCATGATTTTTATCAGAACAACTTTTCGACGACGCGCTGGCCTAGGTAAGGGCAGTTATTTATGTGATGAGCACTGAGCACTTTGTTTCTGAGTCATGGGTGTTTTCTATGTATTTAAGTATATATTTATCTATATAAGTATTTATATCGTTGTCTAGTTAGTACACACACATAGCACAAGCCTAGAGCTTAGTTTGGGACTAGGTCAATTGGTGTTACATTGTCCCCTGATGTTATTTATTTATTAGTTTAGAAAATCCTATTGTAAATTGTTATCTTGATTACAATAAATTGTGTATTTAAGTTGTTTAACCAATTATCGGGCGCCATGGACGGCGGTGACGGCGTTTGCTCGCTGCAGTCCTAACCGACTTATTGGCAATGTTTACATAGGATTTTTAGGGTTCCGTACCAAAAGAATGCCAACGAGACCTCCGCTCTTCGTCCGTTCGTTTGTCTGTCTGTAGGCAGGCTGTATCTTATGTATGACCCATATAATGGCTAGACACTTACCATTTTTACCATTTTTACGACAAAAAGTAAAATAGGGTATGAAAACTAAACAACCAACTGTTTCTTTCTTTCGGCGTGGTACGGAACCCTTCGTGTGCGGGTCCGACTCGCATTTGGTATTTTTTTTCCTATTTATAGTGTAAATGTGGTTATGAATGGCTTTGTTATTGATTCCAGGCGTCTAATAGAAGAATATTATTTAATCTACTGCCGGCTCACGTTGCTACTCATTTCCTGGACAATCAGTTCAGAACCAACATGGTAAGTATTACTCACGCAAAAGTAAATTTCTCAATGCTCTCCATTTACATTTACAAAAAAAAGATTTAACAAAAATATGTGAATTTATTAATCTGTAAAATTGAGGATTTAGGATATGGACGTATTCGAAGTATTATTATAATTGTTACCTTTAGGGAATGTCCATATCACTTCGTAATAAAAATCCAAGGATCGTGCACTTAATGTTTATTTTACATACAGTAGGAAATTGCACAGAAGGTTAGAAAGAACACTAAAGGATTTAGCGAGAACTTAAATTAAAGCAAGCCAAAGCGCGTAAGCAAAAGCGGGGCATCAAGCGACATAGGTTGCGCGTGCAGCGGGCAAATCACGACTAGCGCGCGTGGGCGCAGGCGGCGACCGGCTAGCAACAGAACTCGTTTGGACCGCGGTTCCCGTGTCCATAACACAATCAGTGCGTACGTCACGTCATACGTTACGACACGTAATGGGATAAATAAATATATATATATGTAAATATATATAGACAATGTAAATGTAAATATGTGTAGTCAATATGAATTGTGTAAATATATATATTGTTAGTAAGAAACTATTATATGTTGAATGTTATATAATTATGTATTTACGTATCTATAAGACTGTAAGTTATGCAAGGTAGCCACATCACTCCCCTCCAGAGACCGTTTCTACGGGCGATAATAGTCAGGAAACTTAACGTGTCGACCTGAACGCGTTGTCTTTTTGACAGTTTGTTGTGGTTGTGACTGAATTGGAGTCGCTTTTACTTCGTGGCGTAGTGTTTCGTTTGAAATAAGGTAGGCGGGTTTGATGCGGTCTATTGAGACCGTAACATCTTTGGTTTTTACGCGAAGTTTAAAAAATTTGTCGCTCCTACCGAGCACTTCATGCGGCCCTGTGTACGCAGGCTGAAGTGCTCCACGTAGCGCGTCATCACGAAGAAATACGTGACTACAGGTAGTTAAATCTTTATAAATAAAAGTTTTTGATTTCGCGTGATGTAATGTAGGGACAGGCTGCAATTTGCTTGCGAAGGATCTTAAGCGCGCTGAAAAATTGGTTATGTCGGTTGTGTCACCCAAAGTTTTATCGCCGAAAAATTCTCCAGGGAGCCGGAGGGGTTCACCATAAAGAAGTTCGGCAGACGAAGCCTGAAGATCATCCTTAAAGGCACTTCTTACTCCAAGTAAAACGAAAGGTAATGATTCGCTCCAGTTACTATCGGCGTGGCACATTATTGCTGCTTTTAACTGGCGATGAAACCTTTCTATGAGACCATTACACTGAGGGTGATAAGCAGTTGTCTTACGATGTTTAAATCCAATCAATTTAGATAGCTGTTGAAAAATTGAAGATTCAAACTGCTTACCACGATCGGTAACGATGTCGGTGGGACAACCAAAACGCGACACCCAAGTAGACACAAAAGCCTTCGCGACAGTTTCTGCAGTAATGTCGCCGATAGGAGTAACCTCGGGCCAACGTGTGAAGCGATCAACTGCAGTTAGGCAATACCGGTATCCACAGGAAGGCGGTAATGGTCCAATCAGGTCGATATGGACGTATTTAAAGCGGGCAGCAGGTAAATCGTGAGTCCCTAAGGGTGATGAAACATGACGGTTTACCTTAGAACGCTGGCAGGCTAGACAAGCTCGAGACCACTCACGGCAGTCCTTTCTCATCGAAGGCCAAACAAAACGTTGGGCAACTAGTTTCGCGCTGGAGTTGGCACCTGGATGGCTCAATGAATGCAAACTGGTGAATACTTGTTTGCGTAATGAGATCGGTACGAATGGTCTGGGAGTCTTTGTACTGACGTCGCAGTACAGTTCATGATGACTGCCCGGGATATTCATTTTTTTTATGCGTAACGAAGAGTCAGTCAAGAAATGCTGCAATTCCTTGTCGGTCATTTGAGACTGGGCCAACGTTTCAAAATCGACTATGGTTTGCAGTTCTTCAACACGGGAAAGTGCGTCAGCAACAACGTTATCCTTTCCCGCGATATATTGTATGTCAGTTGTAAACTGCGCGATGAAGTCGAGATGTCTGTACTGACGTGGCGAACAATTACTCTTGCGCTCATTAAAGGCATGTGCTAATGGTTTGTGGTCAGTGTAGACAGTAAAATGCGTGGCTTCTAACATATGTCTAAAATACTTTATGCTCTCGTAAATTCCAAGAAGCTCCCTATCATATGGGGAGTACTTCTTTTGCGAAGGGCTTAATTTTCGTGAGAAAAATGCTAGTGGCTGCCAAATTCCATCAATTAGTTGTTGCAACGCGCCTCCAATAGCTACGTCCGATGCGTCTGTTACTATACCTAGCTTACCTTTAGGGTTTGGGTGCGCCAATAATGCTGCTCTGCATAGGCTGTCTTTACAATCCTCAAAGGCTTGTAACGTGTCTCCGCTTAGTTGAACAGGCTGCGATGCCTTTGCGGAACCTGCTAGGAGTGCGTTTAGAGGAGCTTGAATTTGGGCAGCTCTTGGCAAAAATCGCCTATAAAAATTGATCATGCCTAAGAATCTCCTTAGCTCTTTGATGTTTTGTGGAGGTGGGAAATCTTTGATAGCAAATACCTTGTCCTCGAGAGGTTTTGTGCCATTTTGGGAAATGTGGTAACCTAGAAATTTTACCTCCGAAGCGCCGAATGTACACTTTGCAGTGTTTACGAGTACACCATAGTCCTTCATTCTGGAGAAGATTTGACGAAGGTGTTGTTTATGTTCTTCTGCGGTTTTGGAGAAGATCAGAAAATCATCCAGATAAGGGTAGCAAAAGTCTAGTCCGCGAGTCATTTCATCAACAAACCTTTGGAAAGTCTGACCAGCGTTTCTTAACCCGAAGGTCATGAAAGGAAATTCAAATAGTCCGAAGGGAGTGGTAATAGCTGTCTTAGGGATATCTGACTCAAAGACTGGGACGGAGTTATAGGCTTTAACAAGGTCTAAGGTGGAAAATACCTTGCAACCTGAAAGACTGTGTGCGAAGTCTTGTATATGCCTTATTGGGTACTTATCTGGTATGGTCCTGGCGTTCAATTGCCTGTAATCACCACAGGGTCGCCATCCGTTGTCTTTCTTGGGTGTGAGGTGCAGTGGTGATGACCATGGACTGTCGGATAGACGGGCTGTACCGGCTGCCAGCATAGCGTCAAACTCTAATTTGGCAATTTTATGCTTGTCTGGTGCTAACCTGCGAGGGGCACAAGAAACAGGAGGGCCAGGTGTGGTTCGTATGTGGTGTACAGTTTTGTGTTTTGTGTCGTGTGGGTTACCTGCTGGTCGTGTTATTTCGGGGAACTCGGAGAGTATTTTGTGATATACGCTGTCACCAGTCACGATTTTGACGCTAGAAATAACAATATCTGTTGATGCAATAGAAGCTACAGCTGTTAAATTAGTGATTTGGTCTATTAATCGTTGATTACGAACATCTACAATAAGATTATAATAAGATAGAAAGTCAACCCCTATGATGGCTTTAGTGACATCAGCCACGAGGAATCGCCACATAAAATCACGGCGAAGACCAAGGTCGAGATTAAATTGCATATAACCATAAGTGTCTATAGATGTACCGTTAGCCGCGCACAGTTGATAGCTGGTCTTCGTTCGTCGATCTCGTAGCGCAGATCGAGGGAAAACGCATAGATCGCTTCCTGTGTCAACTAAAAATTGTATTTTCGATCTAGCGTCAGTGACAAACAGGCGACCAGTGGATACTCGGCAATCGTCAGTCGCCATTATCGATTGCCTCGAGCATTTCCCGAAGAATAATCACAGGGTTTGATGCACCTCTTCGACCTGCTGCCAAATTTGTAATGATACCAACAGGTTGGGAACTTCCGATAATTTGATTGGCTTCTTTTTGATGATGATGGGCTGCGTTCACTTCGCTGGTTTCTGGAACGTGGTCTGGATCGCTGATCACCATGTGCAGTTAATGCACTAACTTGGTGTGTCAGCTCTGCTATCTGCTTTGCCATAGTTTCTAGAGTGGTTTCCTCTCGTGGTTGATTCCCTGATGCCGATGCTACTTGAGGCGTTGGTGTGACGTCATAAATTTTGTCGGCCAGGTCGGCTAGCGAGGTCATTGGCAAGCTATCTTGAGACGCGAGGATGATTTGCATAGAGCTCGGCAGGCGGCTGATCCATAATGTCTTGATAAATTCTTCCGGACAATTTGGTCCTGCCAAATTCTGTAGGCACCGCATGAACTGGGAAGGTTTACGGTCACCAAGCTCCTCGTGGTGCAGTAATTGTTTCACTTGGTTCTGTCGTGACATCGAGATACGTTTTATCAATTCCGTTTTAAGGGTTTGGTACTTGTCCGTCTGGGGTGGATTTGTTATTAAACTCTCAACTTCGAGGGCATACTGGTTCTCAAGCTGTGATATCACATAGTAAAATTTTGTGCTGTCGTCAGTAATACGTGAAAGTGCGAACTGGCCTTCGATTTGCGCAAACCATATTGCTGGCTTCTCCGGCCAAAATGGAGGTATGCGAACACCAACACGGCAAATCTCGGACGACATCACATGTGGTGCAATGGAAACAGGCGCTGAATTTGGCTTATCTGATTTTGGTCTGGCTTGATCACTACCCTCGTCACTACTCATTTTAGTTTTTTAAATATATTTTCTTTACACGTTCTTCGTCGGGGTCACCAGTTATGGACGTATTCGAAGTATTATTATAATTGTTACCTTTAGGGAATGTCCATATCACTTCGTAATAAAAATCCAAGGATCGTGCACTTAATGTTTATTTTACATACAGTAGGAAATTGCACAGAAGGTTAGAAAGAACACTAAAGGATTTAGCGAGAACTTAAATTAAAGCAAGCCAAAGCGCGTAAGCAAAAGCGGGGCATCAAGCGACATAGGTTGCGCGTGCAGCGGGCAAATCACGACTAGCGCGCGTGGGCGCAGGCGGCGACCGGCTAGCAACAGAACTCGTTTGGACCGCGGTTCCCGTGTCCATAACACAATCAGTGCGTACGTCACGTCATACGTTACGACACGTAATGGGATAAATAAATATATATATATGTAAATATATATAGACAATGTAAATGTAAATATGTGTAGTCAATATGAATTGTGTAAATATATATATTGTTAGTAAGAAACTATTATATGTTGAATGTTATATAATTATGTATTTACGTATCTATAAGACTGTAAGTTATGCAAGGTAGCCACAAGGATAAATTGAGAGAAGTCGATGTGTAATTATTCACATATTCTTGTTTAGATTTTACATTATCACAAAGTTATTTGACCTGCACCGGTTATTTTCGTCATAATCTAAAATATTACATATTTATACTGGATGAAACTAAACAAGTCGAGTTCAAAAATGTAACCAACAATAGAAGTCAATGGTAATGAATGACTTGCCTATATTACATTTGTCGTGTTATGACGTGAGATGACTCGGATAGTTAAACGCTTTATTGGCCTAAATATCTGCTGTGCATTTCTATACATTTTGTCATTCGTTTAAACTGCGACTTGTTACTGACACTGAATTTTCATGTGTTGTTATTGTTAAGGTGCTTTTCCACTGCCGACACGAGGCGAGACGAGAATTTTTAAGTTGAAGAATTTCAATTCCGTCCTCGCGCAGCTTCGGTGGAAATGTTTTTTTTAATACGAATGAAAATTTCAACGCCGTCTCGTCTCGGCTCGTCCCGCTGCAGCTGTTAGAAAAGCACCTATAGGGGCACCACATCTATGGACGCGAAATCAGTTTGAGCCGATCAGAATAGTAGTTTATGTGACTGTTTATGAAGGACATTAAACACGAGTGGAGTTCATAATAACATCACACAGGTGTTTTAATGCCTATTTATGTACAGTTACATACACTACTTTATCTACCCACATATCTTAAGTTCATAAGCCTCCATGATACATTCAGGAGCCGCATATTATGACCGGCATTGCGGCGTTGTTCAGGGCCACTAACAGTAATTATTTTATGACGTTAGTTGCTTTGTCACGGATATCAGGAGGCATCGCCGAAATATCTATAGAAGTAGTAGTCATTTATTACGTATATATGTCATCTTGATCGCTCATTTTATGGTTTAAATTTAACAAATCGAACACTTTTATAAAAAAAAAAAACTAATTTTAACCGGTAATGTAAAGATTGAAAAGTTTTCTGGCAGCTGTCGTAGTTTTTTTTTAACTCAGGGACAAACTAGAGTCGGCTCCAACTATTATATCGTTCGATATCTTCTAACGTGGGACATTTGTCAAATTTGTATGCAAATTGACAATTCATTTCGAACTAAACGTCATCTCGACGGATATGAGAATAGAAGTCAAATCAAATTTCTTTGTTTTTCAAAGATGTTCGAATATTGAATGAAATAATATTATCGAAATCGATGTTATTATTTAACAATAATATTTTTTTTTACTGATAAGGAATTTGTTCTAACAAAACAGTCTATTTTTATGGTAATGTGCGGTTCTTGAACTCATCATGGAGGGTTTATGATATTTAGATAGATAAAAAGCTTTGCATCGATTAATAACAAAAAAGACGTCATTTGGGTTTGCTATAGCCGACTCGCATCGAACCGAGCCGAGCGACTTCTTTACTGCTCTTATCGCATTGACTTATAGGCTTTTTAAACACATTGCTTGTGAACTGACACTTATTGCAGCGCTTTTAGGGTTATGATACGGCTAATAAAACATGCGTTCTTAAATTCCTAAAAAAACATTAGTACCGTAATAAAAGCACATAAGACAATTGAATTTTGTAATTTTTGCCTCGCAAGCGTGTTGAAAAACGTCGTTGGTCATTATTATACTCTCGGGTACGATATGCAATCTCACCTCGAGTGTAAAGACCAATTAAGCACACTTGTATCATAATGTAGTATTTCACGTTGATAGATGTGGAGACTCTTAGCGACTAAGGCATGGTTTTTTTCATAAACGTCGTCTGTCTCTAAATAAACTAAGGCCAGTCGATAATGGCGTAGGCCTATTCGTCTTAGTTTTTTTATATCACGAAAATTCTAAACCTTTGCGTAAAGGTATCTTCAGTCGTCTGAATAAGCAAAATAGTCCTATACTTGTGTATACCTTCTTGGTAGTAAAATAAAACTTCTCTCTCTATTCAGACAATTGGATATCTTATTGATATTGTGCTTTAATGCTTTCTAACTGGTTTGTGGCCGGCGCTTACGTGGGGTGTTAAACAATTTTGCATGAATTCATTCACATCGCATTTTACGCAATTCATACTCACATTTCGACACATTTCCATCTAACACAATCATTTGATGTCTCGTGGTTTTGAGTTTTGGTCATGTGTTGCTATTTCGACAATTAAGTGTAGGGGCAAGTGACAGAACCGCTATTATTTCGAATACAAAAAGAGTAAGAGTTTATAACTTTTTTTTTAAACCCACCAAATATAACACACAAGTTCGTGCTTTGATACTTATTATTTGGGTTTAACTTTGTAATAATAAAAATAAATGCAAATAAAATACATATTAGTAATGGGGGATTTAAGTTGAAAGCTGACAAACACAATATATAGCTCACCACCTATGGTCCGTGTGCGGGACTGGCTGCCAATTTAAGCGAGCATGAATGAATGAAATAAATGATCTAAAGCACCTCCTCGTAATTTCTAACACAGAGAACAAACATTCATTTCAAAGTCATGAAATTATGTGGTCAATCATATCCAGGCCTTAAGACGTACTAGGATAGCAGCACCCGTCTCGAATCATAGGTGGCGCGCGAACCCTTGAGTAGCTCCCGTTAACCGGGTTTAAACGAAATGAATCTGGAGTATGTCACTGTCCCTGCGCGACGCTTGGGACTGACGAAGCGGCGTCGGCAGGACCTGTACCACCAATCGTACCAGCGCGCGGGCGTCGTGTTCGCCTCCATCACCAATTACCACGAGTTCTACATGGAGCTCGACGGAAACAACCAGGGCATGGAGTGCCTGAGGCTGCTTAACGAGATCATCGCGGACTTTGATGAGGTTAGTAAACCCCGATTTCCAAGGGCTTATCTTCTTTTCACCGAGACAGTATGGCGGCGCAACTAAATGTGCAACCCAACAAAATGTAGCAGGTCATCAACAACAACATACACTTTAGTAAGCACGACTGGTGCACGCCATGGTAGCTCTTTGGAATACGGACATAAAAGCCAATTTTTCAGATCGGAAATACCCTCCTTCAATAGCTTTTCAGTTTGTTCCTTTTTGTACCGAATATTTACAGAATACTTAATCAATAAAAGTGTCAAAAAGTCATAGAAATGGTGAATCATGACGAGCTGAAGAACAAAGTAATGCAGACGCATTTTTGTGATAGCTCTCGATCCGATTTTGTTTCTTAACATTACGTGGTTCGTGGCGTAGGTCGTTGGTCTAGGAACTAAGCTTTACGTAACCAAATTAAAACCTTATCTCTTGGAAATAACCGCTAAAAACTTCGTAGAAGTTGAAGAGGTTTATCTCTAAAACAACAACTGACACACACTCTTTATTGTCAAGGTCTGGTTGTTAGCACATGCAGCGCTATTGTTGGTTATATATCAATAGGTGGTGAATTCGCTCCGTAACTGATAACCAAGGCGTTGTAAATAGCAGTGAAACTAATTTACTCTCGTCGATGCTCTTATGTGTAACGCTTTTGAATTTATATATTTAACCGACCCTAAAAAAGAGGTTTGAGAACCTTAGTATCAGTTAAGAATGTTAGGATTTACTATTCGCACCGGCTTCCTCAGGATGATTCAGACTTGGCAACGCCAAAAATAAGACCATGCACATCCCGTATTTAAACACAATAAAACATGAGTTTACCTCTTATGAGTCAGATCTTCAGTCTACGCAAATACTACAAATAAATTTAAATCTGCATCAGTACGTGTTAGACTGTACGTGCATCGATCAATTGTAACAAAGAGAATTAGTCATGGCCGTTCTGAGTCTTTACTGAACCAACAAAAGGAATCGAGTTTAGAATTTATAATTAGACGATAGCCTAAGGACACCACGTGGTACACCGGATCTTCCAAGTACTTGATGTGATTCATGTCGAAAACTATGACCTATGTGACTATGACTTACTTATGTGTAAAATGCCCTCTTATTCTTATAGCAGTACCTACGTTTGAATGTTTTTAGTTTACGGTCTTACCAGTGAACGCCACGTTAATTGAATACTAAACGGAAATAGAACTGTAAAAATAGATAAAGGTTTTTCTATCAACCTTCCTTTTCTAGTTTACGCTTAACTAACATGTTAACAAATGTAGTTTGGTCTTATGAATTATAAAACTGCATAGTTTCTCGAAGAGTAGCTAAGAGCGTCATTTGGTTATTTACCGTAGCAGTAGCACAGTCCAGTTCAATAATACATATTAATACCTAGTCACTTTAATCGTTGTGACAATTCATATATGGAAGTTTAAACATGACATTAAATAGACAAAGTGCTAAAGTTAAATTTCGACTGTACAGTCAAATACTTAAATTTGTGACCCACCTTAGGTTTGAAGACAATCTGACATTCTGCGACAATAAAGTTGAATTTCCTATAAGTTACAAATGATTTGGCATCTCTAATGACATTGACGACTACAAGCATATTATTTTGAATTGAGTCACCGTAAGTTCACTCCATATTACCGACTTGTAAAAGAGCCCTCGTGGCTACACTTTCGATTTGGATCAGATTATCTGAGACCCCTTACATTCTTATTCACTTAATTTACTAATTGCAATATTTACAGCTCTTGGGTGAAGACCGCTTCAGCGCCATAGACAAAATTAAAACTGTGGGCTCCACGTACATGGCCGCCGTGGGTCTGATACCAGACAAGAAGATGGTGGACGACGCCAGCACGCGGCGCCACCTGGCCACGCTCGTCGAGTTCGTGTTCGCGATGCGGGACAAGCTCAAGGACATCAACGACAACTCGTACAACAACTTCATGCTGCGAGTCGGTGAGTGGATAGTTACACCTCCTTAATTTCTGGAGGCTGGATGTTACTTTAACGTTACTAGCAAAATTTTGTATACGTACAGTATTTTAAACAGATGTAGGTTACTGAGTTACCTTCGAAAGTCCACTTTCTGATTCAAAAATGACCGATCGATAAAAGAAAAATTATGCTTGACTCGTAAATCAATTTCATTAATCATGTTTTGTTTTCCAGGTTTAAATGTGGGCCCAGTCGTAGCCGGCGTCATCGGAGCCAGGAAACCTCAATACGACATCTGGGGCAACACGGTGAACGTGGCGTCACGCATGGACTCGACCGGGTTACCCAACCACACGCAGGTCACCGAGGAGGTCCACCACTACCTCAAGGACATGCCTTACCAGTTCGTGTGCAGGGGGAAAGTCAAGGTCAAGGGGAAGGGCGAAATGACAACTTACTTCCTAACAGACAGGGCGGGACCGAATAACGGCGGGAACGCGAATCATTCCAACAATGCGCCTCAAAATCCACCCACCGCCTACGGAGGGGTGGCGACCCCGCTAGCTATGCTGCAGAACTCGGCGAGAAGAGCCGCCCAGCCTAGCAGGCTGCCCCCGCTAAGGGAGACCTCCGTCGCCGAGAACGAACCGCTGCTGCCGACAAACGGGCATCAGAGCAACGGGAAAAACCAAAAGGGGAGCAAGGGGCGCAGGGCCGAGCAGGAGGAGGCGCCGCCGCCGCCGCCGCACGGGCTGCCGCCGCGCGCGCTGGTCGCGCCCTGGCCGCGGCCGCAGGAGCCGCGCGCGCCCGCGCACAAGCGCCGCGTCCCGCCGCGCCTGCCGCGCCCGCGCTCCAGCGAGAGCCTGCCGCTGGCGCGCAGCCCGCGCGTGCACTCCTCGGCCGACGAGCTCAGCTCGCTCACGCGCTCGCCCAGCCTCAGCTCGTCCGACGAGAGCTACTCGCGCACCACGGACGCGTCGCCCTCGCCGCCGCGGCCGGCGCCCTTCCTGCCCGCCGCGCGCCCGCCGCGCCCGGCCCCGCGGTACGACTGCCCGGCGCCGCGGCCCTGCAAGCTGCCCCCGCTCGACTTGCTCGAGCTGTACGCGCATCACAAGAAGATGAACAGGAAGCCGTCTCTCGACGACAAGTTCGTCGACGAGAGCCTCGACTTCCACAAGGAGGAGGAGAAGCTGCAGCAGAGTATTATAAGCGTGCTGCAGGCGGCTAAACGTGATGGATGCTGCCAGACGGACAAGAAGGAGGCGTCGCGCCTGGCCCCGCGAACCGGCTCGTTCTCGAGCTCGGGCGGCCGCGCGGGCGCGCCGAAGCACCCGCCGGACGCGCGGCCCGGCCCGAAGCTGCCGCAGGACGGCCGCGCCAAGCGCTCGCCCACCGACGTGGCCTGCGTGCCGCCCTTCGAGAGAGAGATACAAAGGCTGCTCGACGATAATAATCTCATCAAGGCTAATCCACCTAAAATGGAACGGAAGGAATTGAAATTAGAATTAAGGTAATAACTATTTTATATTATATTTTTCCTACTCGCGTACTAAGTAGAACCGTTAGTATTGATAACGTTAACGGTAACAGAATACCACCTATAGCGTAACCGCAGCGTAAAAACAAGTCTATCATGAGCGTTACCATGGTAATAACAAAATAACTATAATTTGTTATTATAGCATTGTTATTATCATGGTTACGTACGCTTCATTATGTACCAGTTACATAATTAACAATTTTATGCACTTATTTTAATGCTTATGTGAAGCGTTTTCTTGTCACAGCCCGTCATTTGGTACGTTTTCGCGCACTGCGGTTCCGTACCGTCCAAATCGGACATGGATGGTTTTTTTTTTTTTGTTTTTATTTACACTAGAGTCTTGTATGTAAACATTATAAATTACTACTTATTGTTTAAGTAGAACCAAAAATAAAACTTTGGCGACGTCGTCAATGAGGTCACCCTATTTTCTTAATATTGTATGTTAAGAAATCCGCCGTTATAAGTGTTTTAACACGTAATACTTTTGTGAAAAAAATAACCGGCTGTCTACTTATTACCGTTTAAAAGAAAAGTCCTCCGTTCACTGGCGCCTTTTGGAACTGTAAAAACCATCCCGCGCTTAGAACCCGTTAAGTTTCCCGCTAAACCGTTATTTCCTGTAGAGGGCAGAACCCGTCCCTGGAGCCGGTGCGCAGCGTGAACAACAACAGCAGCCCGCTGCACGCGGTGGGGCTGGCGGCCATCGCGCAGCTGGCGCGGCAGCCCAGCCCGGCCGCCGAGTTCCCCGGGGTGCTGCCCACCGACGTCGTCGTGCAGCTGCCCTCGCCCGCGCACGAGCCGCTGCACCATACCAGGTAACAACAAAACTCAACCCTTGAAAACACTACTGTGTTTGTAAAAGTGCGGATGTTGCCTTCTGCAGCAATCAGGTTGGCCAAGGAGTTTTTATTTTTAATTTTAAATGGCTTTTTATACAGTCTGAGGAGGTGGAACTTGAAATTTAGAGAAAAAAAAAACCTTAACCACAACAATAAGAAAAAACCTCACAGTTTTCACCTGTGAGTGCGCTCTTAGCTTACTTAGCCTTACGATTTGAGGATAAAAAGTTAAAGTGCAGCGGATGTGTAGTGTTGTAGTAAGCTGTGTTAGATTATCGTTTTATCTGTTCAGTTAATGTTAAACAATGGTCTTCTGTTAACAGTCCACCTTGTGAGAGGAAGATGCCGCTGGACCCTGGTGCTCTTAAAGGGAAACAGGAAAAGGAGATACACGAACGATTGCATAATCGGGTTAGTAAATTTTACATGTAGAATAGGTTTTCAAAACCACATAGTGAGTGACTACTCTTCTTGAGTCCGAGAGACAAAGCTTCTAAAATACTCCAAAAAACCTAAATTGCCCAATCTTTCCCGGTCACTAAAGCCCTTCTATTTGCAGATGCCTTTGACGAATCACCGAGAGACGGCGCTGTACGGCGAGAGCCAGTCGGAGTGGAGCTCGTCGTGCTCGGAGGGCGAGGCGGAGGGCTCGGCGCGGCCCGAGAGCACCGGCTACACCACCGACGACCCGGCGCTCGAGAACGTCTCCATGCTCAACGAGGCCGGGCTCACCGACGCCGAGGCCGCGCTTAGCGACGTCAACTCCTGCTACTTCGATAGAGATGACGACGTGTCGTCGCGCGCGTCGTCCCGGTTGCTCGACTCCGAGCCGCTCGTGTCGCTCGAGTCGCTGAGCGTTGTGTACGACTCGGACGAGCCGGCGCACCGCTACCTGGCCAACATCCGCACCGTCAGCGAGTGCATCACGAGGAACTTCGGCCAGCCCGCGCACGTCACTGACGGGGAGAGCGACGTCTGATCCCCTCGTCTGACAGATTCAAAAGCGGTTAAAAGTGTTAACCTCCACGCGAGGTAATCCTTGAGAAATTTCGTGTTCGGACTATCGTGACGTCCGTGCCGATGATTCAGTGAAGGATGACTTATCATGCTCTCTATCGAAAAGTGCTAATTGAAATCGTTTGAATACTCATACTTTCGTGATTTGATATGTAGTTATGACCTTTTATATTAAACGCCGAATGAGGTTTTTAGATGTCACCTTCTAAATATTGCTGACGTGCCTGTTTTGAAATATTTATTGTATTCGTGTAAATTGTCACTAAATATCTAATTATAATTAAATGTGTTGTATTGTATTATATCGAGTGTAAGCAGACGAGGTGCCATGAGATGGCGTCGTCCACGGAGGATGCAATGATCTCTACAATTATAAGGTGCTCTGACTTAGAATAACGTAACGTACCTTACTATGGTCTATCTTGTGATACGTGGTTTAGGAATTTGACTTCGATCGACCAATCTGTGTAAAGTCTTGTGTAGACTGCGGGCCGGCCCCGAGCTGTGTAGCTATAAGTCGTCTCTCGAAGCTTCGGTCGCGATCTCGGGGCTAGATTGACATTTTGACATGCTTATTGGATGAGGTAGTTATGTATTATTTTGCATTTCAATTAATATTTTATTACGTGTAGATATTGTTACCATAGACGAGGACTTATTTTTTCTAATAACGTTCTTGAAGAATATAGTTATAGATATCATGGAGTCCCATTTAACTCATCACATCACAATTAACTTGACCTCTCGTTCATTCGGCTCAGGGTGAAATCGGTTAAATGTATCAAAACATAGAGAAGTTTAAGTGATTGTAATTTAAGCCTATCAAGCATTTTAGGTGACAGGATTGGTAATTGTTGGCTTAAGGTGTTTGATTATTTGGTCCTTTTGTGGCGGGTGTGGGACGCCGGGATGAGAGCGTGGACGAGGGCGACATCCAGTTGAGATGTATAGCTCTAAGTGAGACAACCGTGAGACTTGAAAGTACAATCTTTACAAAACAACACTAGCGAATATTTGTTGTAGAATATTCTCGAAAGAATCAATTACCTATTATTTAACAGTAATATACATATAAGTTTTCTGTGTCAATTCGTGTAACGATCTTATTGACTAGATATAACAATTTAATCAATTGCAATATAAAGGTATAATATATATGAGTTAATACGCTAAGTCTATAAACATGTAGTCGCTTTTCTTAGCTAAGAAAGTACTTAAACTATACCGGGGAAGAAGCTGCAATACGTGGTAGGTTGGGGTGTACGGCGACCGAGCACTATGGACTAGGTGATGTGGTTTGTGTTTTCTACTCTTGCTTGTATCAAGCATTCTCTCTCTTGCTGAACTAGGAGTCTCACGAACATGGCAGAAGGCAGGCTAGGAATGGACGGAGGAGCCGTACTGGTAGACGCGGGGTCGGCGCGGAGGGCGAGGCAACACCATAGCGATGTGTATATAAGGGAGCACGCGCCACGCTCGCGCTCGCCGGAGTTGTTATACTTTGTAATAGTACATTGTGCATCAAGGGTAGTATGAAGGGAATTACTAACGAGAGTGTTAGAAGCCCGACGCCGAAGGCGGAGGGCTTTTAATGACTCGAGTTAGTAATCCCCTTACTGCCTGTGATACACACAATGGTTTTCATCACATTTGCGAGGAAAAAAACAAAGAGAAAACACTTTAACTCTGCAAAATATAAAGAAATAACTTTTGACGGACGGGAACGTAAATGGAAACGATATTTTTTTTGTGACCACAGAGACTGCGTTTAGTTTCGACCTGGATTCGAGCCAGATTTAGCCAATTTGATAAAAATGTATAATTACTAAAATTAATGATAAATGTTGATATAAACTTGAAATAGGTATAAAAATAATGAAGTTTAATGAAGCATATAGGTTTTGTGTAATGTAAGTTAGTAAGATGAAATTAGGAACCGATTTAATTTTTGGCTGAAAATTAAACCTCCTTAGTCAGAAATTATGTACGAAAGATTTTTAAAAAGAAAGTCATTACTCCCTAGGGATGACAAACTCGCCATAATTCCCGCGGGAACAATTTAGGCCATTGTCCTTCTGTATACAGGCATGGAATAACACCATTTACGAGCAAGTGTGATGAAAATATTGTTAATCGTTTATGAAGTGCTATTCCACTTTAAATTATATGCAGTATTTCCAGCTTCTTAATAGCTTTCGGCTGGCTATCGCTATCACGCTTGCACTCGCAACTGACAGTATATTTGTCACTAGTGTCAGAAAAACGAAGATTGCCGATCTCTATTAAGAAAGTGGTAGCATTGTAAGTGATAATATTTTTTGCAATTGATATCCTCAGTATTTTCTTATAAACTTTTCTTTGTTATTTACCTAGTGCCAAAATATTGTTTTTCGTAGACGCTTGTAATGTTTTTATTTATTATCTCATTGCTTGACTGTTTCCCTGACAAGGTGAATTATTGTTATTTATTTGATTGAAATGAACATAAACCAAACTATCAATGTTGTTGAAAATCCATTACTAATTCTGATGTTAGAATAAACCTCTTAGAGGAAGCAAAGTAACTAAGGTTATCAGTATATTGTTTGTCTCCAAGATTTTAGAAAACTTTGCTGGTTATTTAAATAAAAATCAATCTGTGAAAAACATTACAATAGATAAAAAGTAAGTTAGCATTATAATTTCAAGACTTGTTAGTCAATATCCATATTCAGATTAAAGCTATTTTCTCACCAATGATAAAAGATTCATATTAACATAATATTTATGCATCCTGAAACATACGTACCCTTCGTGCACAATTTATATCCTCAACGTGGTACTTAACATTACCTACATATACCTAGCTTTAATGTGAATATACAACAGAGTATGAAGATTTAAATAATTGACTCATAGCAAATTATCATGTGGTAACATTGGTGATTAATTTATCATAAATTTGCCTTACGTAGATGGTGTATTGTGTATTTGTTTCAATTCAATTAAGCAATATTAATTACTGGAATTAAAGTGGTTTACATGATCCGTACTTCATTTTATTGATTATAATTAACCGCGGTACCTTAACAATGCAAGTTTACTTCCAATCAGTTCTTATTTTTTTATTACCCTTCTGCTAAACCCGTGACCCACCCTTCGTAGAAGTCCGGTAAAATACTTTTCTCTGCAGTTAACTGTACTAAATATGTGTTCTAGGGCTAGTATATGACATTCCTCAAACATACATAATGCCATTATCACAAATTCCCTTCTCCGTGTCAACATGCAGCTGCAATACAAATATAGATCAGTGGCTCTATTCTACAGTCGACTTCATAAAAATGTGTAGATTAAAATGTTAAGGTACTTAAGTGAGGAGCTATTATAACGTTTACAAGACAGTAACAGTAACAGTATTGTTACTGTCTTGTAAACGTTATAATAGCTCCTATTTACTTGACAGCAATGGCGACCGAGTTTACAAAAATACGATAATATGACAACAGGAATATGGTAACCCCAGTACGATTTTCGTTAGAAGTGATATGTGACATATAACATAGGTTTGCAGGTCAGGTACGGAGCGCGCAGGCGCCAGCCGCATACAAATGGCCTCGCCTTGAACTGCCACGCCATAAGAATAACATTGCGGATGCCATAACTTAATGTTTTAACGTCTGATATAACACCACGTGTTATCGGGAGCTACCTGGATTTAAACCCCACTAAATTGACTCGATAACACTATTTTACATTTTTATTGTTTGCGATATCCAATAATCAGAAAGCTTTAGGCTTATACGTATTTTTTTAAGCCGTCACTTATTCTGAAGAAATAGCAGGATGTACTATATTTATAACATGTATTTATGTAGTGTGTAGATTCCAATTATGAGTGGTGTGCGAGTTGTGATTCATACTCGACTAGACTTATTTTACATCACATTTCGCACGACGCAAATACAATGTGCGTGCGCACAGCGCTCATTATAATGGATAGTTTAGATTTTGCTTATAAATATGTGGTGTAGTTAAGTTTGATTTTAATCGAGTTTTTTAAATCTAAACCAACCACTAAAGTACTTTAACCACCCGGTCCTCAATTAAATAACATTTTAATGTAGCGTTAAATATGTCACTATCTATGGGCATCCTTACTCATGATTGTTACACACTGTGTTGGCCCTAATCCTTCCATTCCAATCCTTCCGAAAGCGTGGGCTGCAGACAATGTTCTGCACACCATACCCAATACAAATAATTACTAAATAATGTATGTATGTAAGTATAGAATCGTGTACAAATTTACCATTTCTTATTAGGTCACCAAATAAAATAAGGCTCTAAAGTTGCGCAAGTGAATGAGCAACCCTGTTTCGTTTATCGGTTTGTTTACCGTTATGTTTAAACTTTCAACTGCGGTGATCTGTTTATCTTAATACCGAACCCAATAATGAGAGCGGTCGCAGAACATTCCGATTTGACCGTGCGATGCCTATGTTTCTGAACGTACTCTGCACCACGGGTTGGCATGGCGATATTGATTAACATTTTGGTAATTTTCAAGGACTAAGAAGATGGCAAACCGCAGATAGAGGCAGATACTACCTACATACAATTTTAGAAGAACATACAAAGATCTTTCTCTTGTATTAGGAAAGGAACTAAGTTTTGTTGAATGCTTGCATTTGTGTGGGTGTAACGTTGATAGGAAATTCCAACGCACACAATAAAACGGCGGTTGTATTGTAAGTTGTGTTTGTAGGATCAAGTTAACAGACACCGGTCGGTAAAAGTATTGGTAGAGGACCTGATATTGTTTCCAGCGAGTCATGAGTCAGTGTAGCCGTAATCAGGTCCAGTTTCATTCAAAATAATGAGAAGTAATCTGTATGTGAGTGAAATAATACGAGTGGATGACGAGGCACGCGGCGGTCACCACCACGCGCACAGCTGCCTGTTTGACGCCGCCGCTCATTGGCTGACGGAACCGGTCGCGCCCCTCCCCGCTGCCGCGCACCCCTCCCGCGTCCACCACAACTTACAAACGAATTCTTATTCATATCCCTTGCTACAACCGTTGCCGCCGTTGACAGAGCGCTATACGCCAGTATTTCGCGTAATCTTATCGAAATGTGCCCAGTGTCGGATGTGATTCGTATGTTCCATAAGTGAATTCTATTTATCATACAATTTTGATAATTCGAGTGCCTCGCCTGAGGTTTTTTCTAGCTCTGCGCTATGAAAACACGCAGACTGGGTAGTGTTTTTGTACTTTTTGTGTCGTCGGTGGTCGATGAACGGCTTCGGTGCAGGGTTACCTTTACCATGTGCGTCAGGTAGTGTTTTGCTCGTGTTAGTTTGTCCACAAACTAAGCATGTTGGCGCGTAGATAGTGGTAAGGAGTGAGTGAGGTGAGGCGTGGTGTCAGTGATTCATAGTGTGTCGTGAAGTGCGCGGTATGAAGGTGACGGTGAGCTTCGGCGCGGTGCGAGTGCTGGTCCCGTGCGGCGCCGGCGACCTGCTGGTGCGGGACCTCGTGCGGGAAGCCATGCTCCGCTACAAGAAAGCCACGGGACAGGTCAGTAGCGCTCGCCACCACTCGTCGATCTGGTTTACTTTTCGTAATCACTGGACGTGTTTTCGCGCGTTTTCCCTCCTTTTGTATTGGCCCGCGTAAGATCGCGGCCGAATTATGCGTGACGCATGACCCAAACGTCACAGCAAACAATGCGGGTAGAATTGAAAGTTTGAACGTAACGTTTCATTATGACAATGAAGGTATGAGTTAAGGTGAGTAGAGTTCTGAAATTTAGTTTTCATCAAAACTAAATCCATCCGGTTAATGTTAATGACGTAGGTATACATGCACTTCCAAGGTACCTAGATTTCCAACCGAGTCTAGGTTTTGCCGTCATCTGGATTACTGTTTTTGCTTTGCGTAATGATCATTTGGCTGTAGGATGGAATGCACGGTCGCGCAGGCAAGAACCACTTTCGCGACAATGTACTTACCTATCTAGCTATTCTGAATTATGACCAGCGAGATATAAGGCGATGTGGTCAAACTAGATTGCTAACCGAGTGACTGGTAAGATGACATTCACATGTAGGCAAGTTAGTTGATATTTCATAACAGCGATTGCAGATAGGCTAAGATGGCATGCATTGTATCTATTGTATCTAGCCATTATTGGTATTACGTATATTATTATTAGACTTTAACAATGAATAGACACCTCGTAAGTACTATTATGTTTCACAAACCCGTGTGTTCCAAAAAAATGTGGAAGGTTTTGAACCTATCAAAATATTAATGTTTGTAAACATGTTGTTTATTCTGTTCGGAGGACCAATTTTGAGCTTTCTACACCAGACTTCGTTGTTTGTAGTCTGAACTACACATGTAGGTACATGTACTCTTTGATATTACAAAACTAATAAGATTCAAACACCGAAACATTGCACCGTCCTGTTTTGATTGCTACAGTTGCTTAATTAAAAACTTTCCTCTTCCGATTATGTTTTCCAGGCTTGAGTAATGTAGTTTATAAGGAAAACCTCCTTCGCCAAAACAACACGTTAAGCAACCCACCCGACCGACCATGCGTGTAACCGTGTAAGTTAAATTGAATGGTTAAGTGCGAATTTAAAGAAACTTTAAGTTATTCCGCGTTAATTGCAACTCGGAATAACTTCTTCTTAAATATGGTCATCGGTGCATGAAACAAGCAGCTCAGGGGTCCTTTGCAATCCCTTGCGGTTTGAGTACGGGCGGGATATTCCGGATCCGCCGAAGCCGAGGGTTAACGGTTAACTTAAAGTTACTTTAAGTAGCACAGAACCCAAAAAAGAATCGAGGCTCCCGTGCTAATGCGTGTTACGTATGATTGTGAGACCTTTATTTATCATCATTAGCGATAGACGTTCACTTGCAGCAGCGCACCTGCGCCTGAGTCGCCTCACGAGCTATGCCACTCGTAGGAAGCGACCGACCTTGCTATACCTTCGCTTAGAAACGTTGTTTACCAAAACGATGCATAACACGCTTGAACTATTCAATATTTAGTAAATACCACGTAGATTCACTACCGGTAGTACGGTTCTGTTGTAAAAATAATTGTGTTTATCTGTTTGGTCCGCTCCAATAGATTACGTACGAGGTAAAACAAAACAAATATATATTTTATCATTAAAACGGTTACCACATTAAATCATAAGTATATCATTCGTTATAACCTCGGCACATCGATTTTGTAACAACGACACATTGCGCAAGTGTGTAGAATAGTTCAGTTTCGGCCAACGCTTGCACTTTTCTGCATGATTGGCTGCGTTGCACAAGGGTCTCGACCTAACGAGCTGCCCCGCTGGCGAAACAATGTGGTAAAATCGCCGCGTTCCCTCACTTAGCCTAGGAATGTAGAATTAAGATGCTAGATACAATTTACCGGAATAAAGTTACCTACCTATGTTGCTAAATTGTGTAGAAACCAATCAGTCTCACAGTTATAGGAAGGAAGGTAATACGTGTATAAGTCTCTAAAATATATGTTAGTGATATTTAGAATTCAGTCTATGAGCCCATGATAACTCCGTAAGCAATTACGAAAGATAAATTCCATTGAAACCTTCAATGGAAACCTACCTATATTTTAAGAACTTAAATAGATACTTCACAGCATAGGTAGGTAAGTAGACGTATAATGATTATTTAAAAAAAAGGCCCGGCTTCTCGTGAGATTAAAATATTTTTAAACAAACCAATTGTTTTAAAATGTCAGTTTGTTCAAACATCACGTCCAACTTGTTGTAAACGGGACTCCAGGCCATTTGGTGCGGGTAAAAATCTAAATTATGAAGGTAGACAAAACAATGGTTCGCGCGCCGGGCAAGCCCCAGGTATGCGCGGGCGCCGAGAACGCGCGGCTTTTGTCCGGGGTTCGGATCGGATCCAGCGACCGGTTCTCAGAAATATGACGGCCGACGGAAACAAACGCGTCTCAGTTTGGATAATCCTTCATAATCACGACGAATATAATACCTACTTGTATCCCATTCGCAAGCATCAAATTATACTAACACTCTGTGTCAATCCTTGAAACCGCTTAGCCTGAAAAGAGCCTTTGTTTGGTTCTTAAAATGACAGTAAAGTTTTATGGTGTCAATAATGTTTTTATTGATCAAGTCATAAAAATGGAATAGACTTTCAAGAACTACTAGGGTGGCCAATCTCTAAATGGTAAACTGATACCTTAGCGAAATGTTCAGACACAAGATTATACTTTAGGTACCTAGGTACCTGTACAATACAAGTCACTATACGGTTCTGCTTCGGAAGAACTCAGTACAGCAGTTATTTAATAGTTTATTCAAACTATAATTTGGTAAGTATACCTACAAACTTTTTTTAAAACCTGTAAAAATCTGTAAAAAAGTGTAGATAAAAAATTGCCCCGGCCTTCCCAAGCCACATGCCGGCTTTCCTGTCAGGTCATCAAGTGGCTGGCAGGTCTATGGCCGAACGAAACTCTCGATTTTTTCTGAGGCGTACGTTGGGGCAAAGTCATTGTGTATAAAATTATTACCTAGCGGTAAAATAGCCCCTACAGCTATAGAAATAAAATATAGATCGTCGGTAATTATTCAGTATGTCGACCGGTGTACGTTAATAATGGCTTCCACATGTTGCTGATGTCGGTATTTTTTTATTTAAGTGATTTTAAATAACCATAGGCGAGACTGAAGCGATTCCAGATTTGGATATCAAAGAAAAACACTGCGGGATCTTGAAGCCAAATGTCTTTTTATGGACGTATAGTCATGTTTGAGAGTTATTTTTAACCGTAGCCCGCGATAAGGGTCACTGTACGATAATTAAAGAGGTGGAGGCCATCGATTAATCCTTCAGTTAACTTGTCGACTGAAGCCTCTAGGTGAATGTTTTTCTACTACTGATATTGACGAATTTGTTTGTTTTGTGACGGTCACTATTTACATGTGTCAAGTAGTAAATGTTATATATCTAATTATGAATGTCAAGATTTAGGTAACATAATACATATTTTAATATCAAAGTATAATTTAGCTTGATTTTGAACATATATGCAATCAATGATTTAAATGTATGAAATAAATGTTGTCATCGAAGTAACCATTAATTACGTGCGTCTATTCCAGAAATTTAAAATCCGTTTTTTCCTTAGTTAGCCTGTTATGTTCTGAACTTTAACTGACCGGTATAAGAGAGTCATCCACTCAAGTGTGGCTTAGGTTGTCTTCTTCTCGTTGAAAGTACAACGGGTTCTGAGCCATTTATGTGTTGTCCGATCGCTTGACCTACAGGACGCGGCCGCATAAAAACCATCCGCCATTACAGGCGTTACAGCAGATGCTGTTCTAATTAGTTCGTAGGTACCTAGTAGTAAGTACACAGTTGAAATGCCAGGCCTAGTTTGATGTGATGGTTCCGTACAGTTAGGAAGAGCATACGAGTAGAGTTATTACATGTATAAAAGTAGACGACTTTTTATACATGTATAACTCTACTACATAAAATAATGAAATTCTTAAATGTAGTAGGTATGTTTTCACAAGTAACTTGTTAATATTATTTAGCTACTTAGGTATAATAATTCATCCTATTTACGTACGGACTAATCGCTGTGCATGGGGCGTCATGTCTCATGTAGGTAATATAACTAATAATGTCATACCTATAGTTTGCAATAAGGTTTTCCTTCAAGAAGTGCCCGGCATCACTTAGTTAAAATGCTTGCATTACAGTTTCGAAACACTGAAAGGCGCAAATCTTTTGAACCGGGGTACAGTCGACTACAAAGAGACGTACTTATCTATCCACTTTTTCACATCTCTTAGTTGACTGTACAACGTTTTACCTTCTTGAGATTGAAAAGCCACTTGAAATTGGGTTGTTTAAGCTTTTGTATCATCCACGTAAACCTTTAAAAATGTTCTTACAAATAGTCATTATACTAACCAAATTCAGTGGGCGTAATGCAAGGGGCGTAGGAGTGTGGTCTCCACAGCTCTGCTGACTCACGTGCACGTGCGATGTGTCGCCGCCGAGTCAAGTCCAGTACCCTTACCATGAGTTACAATTACCGTACTCGCTAGCGAGTCGAATGCTCTGTCCCTCTCACTCTATAAGAATATTAAGAACACTGTGAGGGACAGAGCATTCGACTCACTAGCGAGTACGGTAATTATAACTCATGGTAAGGGTACGGCACAAAGACGCCGCGCCTGCGCATTCTTGCCGGTAACGCGATCCTGCACTCCGCATCTCACGGTAACACTAGACAAGTGATGCTGCTGGAATTTTAATCTACTAGTGACCAGCCATGTTTTAATAATACCTACTGTAAATTTAAGGGCTTGTGCGCTGCCTTTCACCTTGTAGTAAGACCATGACACTCAGCATATCAAAAGAGCTAGTGGCGTGGGAGTAACATTGATTAACGTGATGGTCTAATGGTAGTGCAATCTGCTTAGAGTAGAGGATCACGCTAGGCGTAAATTTTCCCTTTTAAGTTCTTTTGTACCCATAAACTATATTTATTTACCTGTGATATAAATATATCTATATAAATTAGCTACTTATAAGTATTGTTGTCTAATACCCAAAGTATAAAAAGTCTGCGAGTCTTGCCACCAAATAGGTACCTAAATACAAATCACGTTGTGACAAATTTGGCAAATAAGAGCGGAACTTATGTCATAGGTACCTTCCTTATATTTGTTATTCATAACAGTAACTCATAACATAACGCGCTCACGAAAACCAGGAAGTTCATGACTGCGTGGTATCAAGCTATTGTTTTAAAGAACACGTCTATTGTCATACCGTTCAGATCACGCATATCATTCATTACCTTATTAGTCTTGTACTTAGAAGGCGGTTCCTTTGGTCCTAATAGAGTCGCACAGGTATCTATTCATTGAATTGATATCAGGATATCACTAAGCACATTGTAAATTCCGAGTTACGCTTAACAAACAATTTTTTACTTAACGGTTCCGCTTATCAATTTCTTGATTAATTGGGCCACATTTAAGCCAGCAAGTGTTTATAAGTAACCCACATAATTATCTATTTTACTAGAGATAGCAGAGCATGTTAACTGCCTTATCAACACAAAATAAAGCTAAGTACCCATTAAGTCTTAAGTTTTAGTTCAGCCATGATTATACCTTAAAGCGGCGACAGTGGACCACCCCCGACCATCTGGAGGTTTCGGGGGTGTGTAAACTTTTCGTGCGTGTGGTCTGGGGATCCTGTCCCGAATCGGTCTATAAGCGAGCGCAAGTGCCTTGATTCCTAGAACCTAAATCATATGGAATATAACTAAATACCTATATTTACTCGTATGTAGGTAAGTGAGCCATAGCGGGTGCTACACGGGGATCAAAGTTTTACAGATTCAAATACAAAGAACTATAATCACTGAATTTAAATATTGTCCAAGTTGTGTCCAACACGTGATAAAAACCAGTCAAATTTAGCTTCCGTATCATATCTTCTAGGTGATCGTAGGGAATTAAGAAATAATTACGCATCTCAAAATTCTCATAGGTACACGTAAAAAAGAAGCAGCAACAATAGCTAATAAAATGAACAAATATCAACAAGAGGCTGCTATTGTTCACAGAGTGGTTTCCTAAATACAACATAGAAACACAGTTTAGTCCGAAATCGCGTTTAGTCCCCAAGGCCAGTCGGTTACTGTTTGTCAGTACTTTACTTGTTTATTTCATGAATAAAGAACTGCGTAACCTGTTGACCTCATTTTGGAACGACACTGTTGTCTTTATAATTTGAACTTGCGTATTTAAGAATAAACTAAGATGGGTTCAGGTAGATTTGAAATATACAATGGACCCTTGTCTTGTAGTAAACTAATAGTTGTTTGTTGTATTGTGTCTGTCTTTCCCAGGTAGTGGAATTAAGGCTTGGCACTTGGCAGGCACGCCCTTTGGGTGAGCGGCCCTTTCACACGGAACCTTTCTTCCATTTATAAGTACTTTTTTTTTGTAGGGTTGTGGATTTTAACACACTTAACAAGATTTTAATAGATAAATGTGTGAAAAGATTGATGCAAAGTTATTAATTACCTAGTACCACTGAGTAACGTTTACGTACCTAGGTAGTTCACTTATGATGACAGCAGACCTTATTGCCTTTTTCTGATGTTTATTATTTCTCACGTTTAATAATAGAGCATTTCTTTCAAACTTAACCTAACTGAAAACAGGTAGCTTTAGGAGGATCAATAAAATTCAAATACTCTGTACTTAATCCGTATTATTATGAAAAGACGTGGCATCATAGGTGTCACTGTTCTTCCCTATTTTTATTTCAAAATTATAATTCCCTGAAATAGACATAGGCCCTTTTTACTTTTGGGCACTTGTATTGCCTTAAATCTACTTGAATTACTTAACAAATTAAGAAATTCCACTCAGTATATATAGCAATAAAAGTGGCCAAAACTTCGCACAGTCCAACTTTCACGAATAAATCATCTCATTATAATTAAAACGCTCAAGAGTAACATAGTCAGCATGATAAATCCGAGAGCTGTCTATCATAGCCGGTGTGGGAGTGGTTCAAGATTCAAGGCCGCGATACTGCGCGTGGGCACATCCTCGGGACCAATTACGGGCAAGACCTGACGATATTTCACCTTACCAGAGCTTTATTGAGGTACAATTAGTCTCTCATTCATTGAGCATGTGGTGGTGTGGGTAACCATGTATTAGCAAGGGTAGGGCGGATCTACGGATCCTGTACCTTCGGCCGACTTTAACTTTAGTCTAAGCCCTAAATAATGGATACAGTCTAACCTGAGGGTGAGAACTGGGTGGGGAGCATAAGGGGTGAACTCCTAAATCATGTTTCGGATCGTCGTTTTCTGCCTTGGTGGTTAGACTAGGCTTTACATGTGCTTTTTTCTCAGACACTACACGTAAAAATTTTTTGCCTCTAAAATTTTATTCACCATAACACGTTACATTTTTGTCACATACGGTGTACATATATAGTATACCTACTCGTTCGTTACTTAACATTTTAGGTATTTAGGGCCCGTAAAAGAGATAGGTAGATATGGATAAAAGTAGATTAGAGATTATGTCGGGAACCATAATCTGCATAAGTATTTAAATCCATGTTCAATCTATTTCCTGACCTAATCGTATCAAACAATTTTAAGTGCCTATGAATTTTAATCCTAATTAAAAAACCTACGATCAAAATAAAGACACGTGTTGAACAAAGCATTTTGATAAAATGTACTTCGTCCGACTATAGTAAATATTTTGCCATAAATACTTTATCTTCTTATACAGGGTGTCCGGTAAATAGTGGACTTCCTTACAGGGCTGGATAGCTCAGCTCAGGACTAGCCAAAATATGATAAATCATGTTTAGTAAAAGTCACACCAAAAACGAGATATCTCAACATTTCAGAATTTTGGAAATGCGGTACCCTGGTCCACCATTTTCGATGCCGTGGCCACATTTATTGGTATTTTTCAGTTTCGTTTGCTGTGAAAGATTGCTGATTAAATTTGCTATAAGACCTTATCAACGGAATTAATAAAAGTTTAGCAGTTTTTTTAATTTTTCAAATCAAATTTAAAGTTTAGGAATCTGAGTTTAACTTGTGGCAAGTTTAACATCGCACGGTGTAAAAAAAATGTAGCAAGACTTGTAGTGCTGCTTTCCTAAAAATTGGCCTGATTAATGGAGATTTAAAAATGATATAACAATTGAGTTTATTGATTACAACAGCGAAGTTATTATTAAGTTTGTCCAACAAAGACTGAATTTTATCAAACTAGCGATTTTAATAAACGACTTTTACTTCCGTTTAAAATGAAGTTAACTGATTTTAAATGTTTTAAAAGATAGTTCACCTGAGTGTGAAATGCTACAACTCTACTATAAAAGGTAATAAATACTACGACTATTAGGTCGATAAAAAATGTCACATCATCAACATAGAACTAACGACTGTGGAAATGGAATTTAGGATTACAATCATTATGGCAGAAATTAGTTTCTGTTGCATTTAACATTCACGTAAATTGTCTATTAAAACATTTCAAATCAGTCGACATGATTTTAAACGGAAACAAAAGTCGCTTTTTAATTTCGATTGTTTGATAGAATTCAGTCTTTGTTGGCCAAACTTAATAATAACTTCGCTGGTGTAATCAATAAACTCGATTGTTATATCATTTTAAAATTTCCATTCACCAGGCCAACTTTTAGGAAAGCAGCACTACAAGTCTTGGTACATTTTTTTTACACCGTGCGTTGTTAAACTTGCCGCAAGTTAAACTCAGATTCCTAAACTATAAATTTGATTTGAAAAATTAAAAAAACTGCTAAACTTTTATTAATTCCGTTAATAAGGTCTTATAGCAAATTTAATCAGCAATCTCTCACAGTAAACGAAACTGAAAAATACTAAAAAATGTGGCCGCGGCATCGAAAATGGTGAACCAGGGTAACGCATTTCCAAAATTTTGAAAAGTTGAGATATCTCGTTTTTGGTGCGACTTTTACTAAACATGATTTATCATATTTTGGCCAGTCCTGAGCTGAGCTATCCAGCCCTGTAAGGAAGTCCACTATTTACCGGACACCCTGTATATCTACGAGGGCGTCCCATAAACCGACGTAAACCCGCCAAGGGCTGATAGAGCAGTTAAAAAAGCTATCGATTTAACCCCTATGTATGTTCAGCAATTTTTACTAGTTTCGGAGGTATTGATCATTTTATAATCAGTTTTTTTGTAATTTTCCCTTATGTCCTTGTCACAAAAAATCACCAATTGCATTCAGTGCTGTTTCTATAGCAAAGCGGTATCATTAGGAAATGAACTTTAAAAAAAAATGCAAATGTGTTTATTAGACAAATTACATACTAATCGAAAGTATGAAGCCATATACGAGTAGAACATGTAAACGTTAGGTTTGGTGCCAATTATTAGTACCGACTTACCTGTTTATACCTGCCTACCTGGGTCCGTTCATTTGACCGAAATACGTTTGGTCGAACGTATCGTTTAGCAACTTTTTCATTTGGCAACCCACTTTAATTTCTGTAACTGTAAATATTTCAGGATTTATTTCTGTACCTTCGCGAAGACCCTATAGGTTAGGTTAGGTTAGTTCTTATAAAAATCCTGAAATATTTACAGTTACAGAAATAAACGTGAGTTGCCAAATGAAACGGTTGCGAAACGACACATTTGACCAAACGTTGTTCGGTGAAACATTAGTGAACCCAGCCTACCATATTACTACGTTTGCATATTCTATAGGCTTTAACTCTCGATTGGTTAGTAATTTGTAAATTAAACAAGCAAGTACAATTTTTTTAAACTTAGTTTTTTTTTTTTTTTTAGTTATATTTACTGTACTGATTTTTTTAGCCTACCTATTCGCCTTACATTACTTCGCATATTAAATTTGATACAAAATACTTTTTATCGAATAAACAGCCCGGTGCAAATCGTCTCCTATTTGGATCTCCTACTACTAGCTTTACGAGTAGGTATGTGCGAGATGTCATTAAATTGTATCTGCCAAAAGCTATATCATTAATAACACATAATAAAAATAATGCTGTTTGTTGGTAAGTGCATCATTTTAAAATGGCTAGACCAATTTGGTTTCATGTTCGTAATAAATAAGGTTTTTAGGGAAAGAGAGAAAAGTGAAACATGCCCGTATAGTTGGGAAATTGTTAAAGACTGAGATTGCTATTTGGGAGTTTTGTATGAACTCATGACCATAACTTACTCTATGTCTACTCAATAGTATAAATACGCCACGTTAGAATAGCGCAGTGTAAATAGCTAATCACAGTTCCGTTTATGATTCAGGAACAAAGCGTGGTCGCGGTGTTTCAAAACAATGTGAAACAGTACCTGTGTTACGCACGTTCTATTGTTTGGGGTCCTGCGGCGCGACCAGCGACCGTCGCAGGCGCATCCCTACCAACCGCGCGACCAGCGACCGTCGCAGGCGCATCCCTACCAACCGCGCGGCTATGTTAAATTTCCATGGCCTAAGGAAAGAATTGAAAAATTGTCATTATTTTATTTACCTACTATACCATTAAAACAATTGGCCTACTCATGCAGTGCAACAGGTTTTAAAAAATCTTTCGGGTTCGGGTACAATCGGTTAGACTAGCATTAGGGCGTATATAAGAGCGAGTGAGACAGAAGTTCAACACCGAAGGACTTTATAATAAGTATACATCTATTTATATTGAACATAGCTAAGCTAAACCATCATAAATAAATTAGCTTCCAGTTAGAATGGTTAAGCTTCAAAGCCACAGTTAGACAGGCGTCCACCCCTTTTTCTGACGTTGGGAGGACTATTCGGTTTATTAACGGACAGTAAAATTATCATCCCCTTGAAGGCGAGACCTAGGCGAAATTATAGCTTTGATATTTTACTGAATTCAAAGTTTTCACAAGTTGAAGTCATCTATAATTCACTTTAGTCTATTGTTAAATCGCACAATATATTAAGTCAAAAAGTCCTTCTCTTACGCACACCGCGGTGCCCACACGTTCTAACAATATGATCCACAAACATTTTTGAAAACAGTGTGAGCTCCCCTGATGACTATGGATAATGGATTAATGGACCTACGATTTGGCAATATGTTTTTAAATTTTCTTTGAGTTTATTAAAAAAAACCACGCAAAAGAGGCTTCCTGTCTAAATGGCTCCTAATCATTAATTTTTGGCATAATTTGTCAGGGTTTCCGGAATACGGTAATTTAAAAAAACCTTTGAAGGAGTAAATAAGTCTAATTGTTTCATGAATTAATTTCACTAAGCTAAATATCATTTTGGTTATTTACTCGTAGTTATTGCCAATTCAAATTAGTAGTGTCACCTACACAATTATATTTACTACAGAAGCAACTGAATTACCCTTATTTCGTCTTTTATACAATAATAAAATAAACGGCTCTGTATTTTCTTTTCCCCGGATCACGGTCAAAGCATCGAACCCAGAAAAGCGGGGAAAAACTCCATCACAAATTAATTATTTATTATTTATTTAAAAAGTTTTGTAAGTAGGCCCTGTAGGCACTTTTACAAGTCTGAGTCTACCAGCGCTTCCAAAGAGACCACTGTTGAGAAGAAGCGCCGCAAGAAACTCAACAGTAAGCCGTTTTTTCCAAATAAATCACATTACAATACTAAACTTAAGCTACACAATTTAAATGTCACAGGGATGTACAGGTCCCAGTAGTAATAATAAAAAATTGTCGGACTAAAATAAATAATACAATTTCGGAGATGTAAACAGTCTCCAAATGTCAAATTAAAATTAAGAATTAAATATAATTTAAAAAAAACACAAAACAAGCGAGATGTGGAAAGTCTCCACGGTCAATTTTGGAGATGTAAAGAGTCTCCAGATGTCAAATTAAAATTAAATTAAATTATTAAAAAAAAAAAATACAAAATAATAAATAAATAAGGGAGATGTAGAAAGTCTCCACGGTCAATTTTGGAGATGTAAAGAGTCTCCAGATGTCATATTAAAATAATGGGTAATCATACAGGGAGATGTATATAGTCTCCACGGTCATTAATAATTGTAATATAAAAAAAATAATCAGTCCCAAGCATTGTCATCATTCATATACTCTTTAATACTATAATAAGCTTTAGAAATTAGTTTACGTTTAACGTAACTCTTAAATTTATTTACTGATAAATGAGTAACACTACTTGGGAGCTTATTATAGAACCTTATACAATTACCCATGAAAGAATTTTTTATTTTGTGAAGCCGTGTAAAGGGCACTGCGAGCTTATTTTTATTTCTGGTATTAACATTATGTATGTCACAGTTCTTTCTAACTTAACCTTTGATAAGGGACACTCACTAGAAGCAAAAAAAAGAGAGGTTCTTTTAATTGCGAGTTTTTCTCTTGAAGCAGTGCTGTTGGTGTGACCCAGGTCCCGTCGGCGCCCCGGCTCAGTTCCGCGAGCCTGCGTGACCTCTTATCGACATCTAAATTGCTTGCCACAAGCTTGAGGGTCTATCTTAGACCTTTTTATCTTATCACACTTCATTGTTCAGAGGTTCTCGTTAGATAACAACTCCAATTTTAGGGCGTTTGAACAGTTAATTAGATAGGTAACGCAGGAAGAGGCGTGTGACAATTTATAACACGTCAGATTTTTTCCCAGCGGGTTATCTATGCGTGCGAACTTGATGTATGCGAACGAACGAACCCATCCCATTTTGCCAGTTTGCTTATTGATTTTTGTCCGTTTATCAGCGAATGCTTGAATTGTCCCACTTTTTACTTGCCCGATAAGAAAAGGGGCACTAATAATGTGCTAAGACTGTTATTATAAATATTTGCGGTCAACATTTGTTGCAGACGTTGTGGTGGTCTCCAGATAAGTCCATTACATTTTATGACTGTTACTTAAGACTGTATTAATAAGCTTCTAAGGAAACGTCAACACATAGAAAACTGTCATTTTTGACGCAACATGAGACGAGCATTATAGTGAGATCAGCTTATTTATACGGCTTAAAGAAGTAAGTAACTATATAAGTAGTTTTTGGTTACTAAAAAACATAAGTATCTACTTATTAGCTTGCGTGCCTACTAATTTGTTCGCGTCGTTAAAACAGGCCGTAACGTCGACTACCATTACCTTGTTTATGTCACACAGTGAAAAACAAACCGCCGCCGCCGATCTTCATCGCGGTTACGATAAACTTCGTAAACATTGCAATAACATAATAATTGCAGTAATTAGTGCTGCTAGGTAAATACGGGGAAAGAAATACGATGTTTAATGTTTGATCGCCTATTTCTGCGTTCTCACTCTCGTTTTCTCCCACGGGCGTTACCCTCCGCTGCGCACCCCGCTAAATAAATTCACGTAAAGTAAAAACGCCGACGAAGTTGAACGCAACAATAACCCACTTTCCGGTACACGGTGCGCCGGCAGCCAACGAAAGTGGACGAGAACATGTGCTTCATTTACATTACCAAGACGCGGACATAATTTGTCTTTAAGATCAGGAGAGCGGTCAACGGAACAAAAGCTACTCCAACTAGGTAGGTACTAAGAACCAAGTCATAAACGTTACCGTTTGACCCATAGCAACCTACCTATGTAGAAAATAATATTAAACTTAAATAATGCCGATAAGAAAACAATAATCGCAAGCAATTCATAAATCATCCTGTTGATAAGTTCTTTACGTAAATATTTTATTTTTCTTAAACAACTTAGAGGTAAAAGTGGGAACCAGCTGTGGGATTTACATTAACATTCGTAAGTTAAGATTTTTGAAACATATTTTACCTTTTTCAATACAATGTTTCAATATATAATCTGGATAAGAAGAGACAACATTGATCCTAAATCTGTGTTCTTGAAACTGAATAATTTACTATCGAGTGAATACTAGGACTAACATTTTCTGGTTTAGACGAAAGTTTGTGCGGCAGTTTAATAAAAAAGCTTTCAAGTAAAGAAAAGCTGACAAACTCTTATAATCTAGAAATATTCTGCTCATCAAATGAGTAAGATAAACTAATATGTCTAACAATGACCACTTTGAGAGTAAATAATGATGGCCGCAAAAGGCGTTAACCGAGTGACGACAGCTAATTTTCTATGCTCACATAATGTTCTGTTTCCCGAAAAGGCTTGGTGAGAGTAAGGCAATCTAAAACTGCATATTTATGCATATCGTGCCCACGTAGTGTGCTTGTTATTCTACTCGGAGAGGCATTGCCACTGGCGTCCAAGCAAGCTGGTGATTTGTTACCGTTGCGTTGCGGAATCATAACGTTTTGCGTCAACCAATTATTTGCTGCTAATTTTAAATAATCCTACTAATGAAAAAAATCTGTCAGCTGCGAGTCGCACTCAAGCATTGAGGGTTCCGAGTCTACTTTCTATTTTTTTTAAATATTAGAAATCTAGTAAAGTCCATGCATGGCATGGTGTTATTGTGTTTTAGAAGTTATGCCTATTTTAGGAAAATGCCTCAATGCCAAATCTGTACTTTTTGCTTGTAAAGTTTGTAACTATTGTTTATAAAAAACGTAAATCTTGTATTTTTCTGCTATTTTCTAGTAGGTAACTTACACGTATTTTCTTAAGTTTTGAAATTGAGGGACAGGAAAGGAGGGGTGTTTCCTTTGCGGTTCTCGGTAATTAACCAAATATCTCATAAGCAGAGGTCGGAATTCTCGTAGCACTTTTGAATTGTGATAGGGACTTCTCGTCTATCGACTTCCGATATACATGTATATACACATGCGTATATATATACATGTGTATATCGATAAATACAGAATACAATACTTAAAATATGATTACGAGTTGAAGTAAACCACAGGCAGTCTTATCGCGAATGAGCCATCTCTTCGAGATAACCTTTAGATACCAGCTTTTTGGAAATTATAAATAGGAATTAAAATAATAATGTTTAATTGTTTCTTTTAAAATAATTTGTGTATTTCGTATGTCTTTTGAATTTTTTTCGAAAGAAATTGCATCAAGAATTGCTATGGATTGTTTTCATTGCAAATCTGTATTTCACATTTTCAACTAATCAAAAGTAATCTGAAATGAATCGCTCTTTAGCGATAAGACTACCTGTTGTTTACCTCTACTTTTAGTCTTCTTTAATGTGTTCTGTTCTATAATGTATCGATAAAAAATGTATATCCGGAAGTCGATAAGCGAGAAGTCCCTATGACAGCTCGAAAATACTACGAAAATTCCGGCCTCTGTTCATAAGTCATAAATAAAAAAAACCTATACTTATGGCTCCGTTTTTCTGTATTTTATACGGACCGCTGACAAGGTAACTAACGGCCCTCCGCCTATATTTATATGTAGTACCTTTTAGTAACTGAGAAACTTGGAATTGTAAAGGCTTGGTCAAACACACGGCGCGACGCAGCGCCGCGTCCGCGCCGCGCGACCGCGGCGGCTTTAAATACATGCTAACAGGTTAGCGACGTCAAACAGACTGCGTCCCGCCGGCATCGCGCCCATGTTTGACGTCGCTAACCTGTTAGCATGTATTTAAAGCCGCCGCGGTCGCGCGGCGCGGACGCGGCGCTGCGTCGCGCCGTGTGTTTGACCAAGCCTTAATATCACACGGATCACACCATCATCCATAAACTTCTACACTACGAAGTCGTCTACAACGCACTGCCTTCTCAATAACCCAATATATTAAAGTAACATGAAAAAAATGAACTACTCTAGCCCAGTGACTAATAATGGCTTCTGTGAAGTAATTAGTAATTCGTCTGTGACGATGAACTGCTAACCTTGGAGCATTGTAATGTAGCGGAGTTAATAGCCCGGTACTTCCTCGGTGATAGCGCTGGTAACACGTAACACTATGCCGTGACGTGAATATGATATTCCTGTCCAGGGCCATGGGGAATAAGGACACAAAAACATCTATAGCTTGTGATGTAAACCCCAAGACATACTTGTAAGATGTAAAGTAACATAATCAAAGAGTTCGCTACAATTAAATGCTCCCCGCCAATGAATAGACTTTTCGCATTGTCATGATTCCCATGTTTTGTTTGTTCATTGTGAAAGCTCAGGAACACGGTGTAATCTATGAACATTATGGTAATACTTCATCGAACTATCTCCCATTGTTTTGGAGCGGAACTGATGGGAAATTAAAGTTTCTAATAGCTTTATACAAGTCGGGGAAAACATGAACAATAACAAAATTAAATTATTAAATTACACTAAATCGTAAAATTATAACGCATCTGATTTCGAAGTAGAATTGGTTAGGCACCTGTTTCGTCAAAGATATTATGTCATTCGATTTTGTAATGGTAGGTATAAAGGTTGTTGACTTTATTATCCGTGTGTTATGAATACATTGCGTTTTTTAGCACAGAGTTGGAAACATGTAAATAACGCCTCGTAAAATGCGGAATAGCATGGCAAGTTTGCGCAAGTAGCACGTGTGGCTTGATAAAGCAGTGAGTAGACTAATCTCGTAAAAGGCTTTGCCCAATAAGACCAAGCACTTACGGGGCTTCTGGAGATGGACTCTTTAAGTTAATTAGCCGCCTACTTGAGTAGGAATAGAAAAGTAATGTACGCATTTGTTTTGTATGAGCGTTGTATCCACCAAGGTAAATCAGAAGCAGATGTTGCTTAGGTACCTACTTTATCCTCAAAGTATTCAAACATTGTGACACACTATTGTTAATAGGAATATTAACAACTCCGTGGAGCCCTGTCGTGTAGGCCTTGAAGACTGCAATGACAAAGACATTGCAGCGAGTTCACCGCGGCGACGGTTACAGTTCAGTCAACATGTGGTGCAGGTTGTCAGGTCTGATAAGCCTTTGTGTGGCAACCCACCCCTACTTATGTTTCCCCCAGTGCACTCACTGCACTGTGAATATAACTTCCTGTATGAATTTAATGATAGTATCTTTACGACTTACAGTGGCATCTATTGAGAAAGGTGTAAACTAAACCCTTAAGGATAAATTTTAATTGTTGATAGTACATGCGAATTATAAGGCGTCAAGCTGTCAGTGTTTTAGTTAATAACTTTATATTATGTCCCAATTAACATTTTTGAATTAACAACATTCATAAGCGGACTTATTAACTTCCAGTGCCATCCATCGCACAACACTTGAACTGGAGCCAAGCACCCGAGTACCGTAGCGTCTAATGCATACCTTTTTAGATAGATGGCGTTGCTATGCGTAAATTGTGCTTCAATTAAGGGTTCCACCAATGGAGTAATTGTTGCTTTTCAATTAATACACAAGCAGAGTCTAATTAAATAATTATGATTGAGTGAGATATTAAGGTTCAAATTAAAATGAATAGGTGCCAAATTATTAATCACTGTATTTCTAACTATTACCGTGATACAAAAAGTTTTTAATTTAAAGGATTCGGTGTCCTTCAAATTGAAGTGCGTGGGTAATGTGGCGGGTGGGCACCCCGTTCCGGTGGGTGCGCCCGCGCCGGCCGTCACGCGCCGCCAGATCTCTCGGACCCCTGTCTCCTTCCGCTCACCATTTCTGGCTCCAATTTAATGGAACTTAATTATCAACCATGACATTTTAAACAGCTTTTTCCTCTTAAAGTTACTTACAAACTTTTACCCTACAAATGAGAATTTTCACCAAGATTGGTTATCGACTTTATGCCCCACCACCAGCATGCCTATTGTTCCTTCATCCTAGTAATCAGCCTCGTCTTATGTGATGATTGATAACGTTTTCTCCGTTGCCAATTCGTCGAGTCCTTGCCACACCAGTATCGTTTTTTTATTTATTATACGACCAATTTTTTATTTATTATAGGACCAAGTTTATGCACCCATGCGAGCAACGTCTCCTGTTAAACTAGCTAATAGGAATAGAATACCTACTAGTTTACTTTCCGCGTTGAAGTAACGTTATGATAGTAAAGGGTAATCGGTGCGTTAACCAACAGGTCGGCGGATACGTTTAATCGCCACGTTTTTGCGGAGGCAGTAAGATGACACAGGTGTAATGATTGTTTACATGGGGCTCGAGCGCTTCTGAATGGTTTGGTTAGCTACCTCCCAGACCACCGAGGTGTGGGGGGAGAGGTGACGACCTGTCGGCCCTCCCCCCCCTTCCCCGTGGCGACCGGCGCACGCGCACTGCTCCAAACCAGCCAGTTGCTTGCCGCGCAGCCTCCAGTTTGTTTACATCGATTACTATTTCGTGACGTTTCACCATTGTGCAAATTGTAATTACCATATTATTAACTGTTCGTGTTGAGTGGAAAAGTGGGATCGTGACCGGTATCGTTCGGGTTAAAGTTCTGTGTTAGCCGCAAACAATGGACTCGATATAAAATGACCCCAGTTAGTGCAGGCGTTGTAGCCATTCTGCTTTTGTTACACTACATTTGTATTAAGGTTGCAACGAACCCGGCGGCGGCTTACATGCATTGCATAGGTTTCTCAAACATTGGGCAAATATTTAAACCATTACCAATATGGAGAGACGGGTATGTCACATTCGTCACAGAACGGCCAAGAACTTTGTTCTTTTCAAATACGAAGGCAAAGTGAAAAATATAATTTCGTCACTTTCTAGCTGAGTATCAGATTTTCTGTGGGTTATAAAAGAAAAAAAGCTGCTATTTATTTTATTTTAATAAACACATCTCAACTCACGGCTGGCGTGGTCAGTGTTGCATGACTGCACGCAAGTCCAATGCTCCTTCGTCTGACCCTAATGAATATTGCAATATTCCATAAACTTATTGATTTGATCTTCTTTGTCCAGGTTTGCAGTAAGAACCGCCCAATATAGTGTGCTGCAATCAAAAAAACATTACTACAAATGAATAAGTAATGGGCCTTTTTACCTTAAACAATAATTCTAACGTAATTTTTGGTAGGTACCCTATATAGATGACAGTGTTTCTCTGAATTATACCACCGATCGGAACAGTTTTAAACAAGCGCAGAAAGTAAACTATTGGTGTCATTTGACTAATGTAACTGATACGGTATTTTACGGCGTACTCGTCGATGCTTTCCATGCTTCTAATGAGTACCATTGCCACGGTTGGGACTACCATGGCATTGTTTTACAGTAAGAACTATAATAGCGCTAGTGGCACCGATCTAGATACCCATATCTCTCGGTAGAAAGCTTCGTGGGACCCTCGTTTACATTCGCCTTTTGTGGGAAGTATCGCTCAGCAAAATGTGAAATGTTACTTTTCTCTAAATAATTCCATGCGGCGGCGTTTCTCTAGCACTGACTTCTCCGGCCACAGATCAAATTGATTAGGCACAATGCGTTAATTTAAAGAAGTTAAGTAACGTCGGAGCGTTAATCGTCAATTGTTTCATTTAAATTGTTACGTCGAATCCGTCCCATCCCATTTGTACGTACGTATTTTAAAATCTGTGAGCTTTGATATTGCCCCATTGTTTCTTCGTGTATATTACCTTACAAAGAAGCGCTTATATGTTAATTTTAAAGTTAAAATTAATGTCATCTTAAGTGCCTCATTCATTATGTACGTCGCGAGAGTCGCAATTATGTGGTCTGATTTACATAGAATATTCCTGTGGTGCCTTTGATCGTTGTTATGAGGCGTACAATCATCAGACAATGCCAAGTGCCAGGTTACCAAGCCCATGATTAAGCTGTGTTTCAAAACGACTACACCGCCGCCGTTCAACCATTAGGCGAGCTATGTGCTGTGCGGAAATTACTCTTGTGTGATGCAAGTCCTTTAAACACGAGCCAGCTATATCTATGGGTCTCAGATCACAATTACCCAGGTGGTCTGTATACTCTATTGCTCATTGCTCATTGCCATAAAAATAATAGAAAAGAAAAGAGCCCTATAATAGTAGCTTTAATAGTCTCTAAGCTACCTTGATAATAAAAATCAACCCAACCAAGCCTGCAAATTTTTGTCTAAAGAAATATTAAATTTGTCTTTGCATTCAGACCGTCGCCAATTGATTTTAGTATAATGCATTATACCAAATCATTTTACGGTGTCACTCCATATTTATAGATATCGATTTCACTTTCTGTATTTCGATTACTACCGGTTTTAACCGGCCTTATTTGTGTATCTATCGAAAAGCAATGCTCTTCAAATTAGTGACAGGGTACATTTTTCCGTTAAGTTGAATTTTGACCGGCCAATCGGTCATGAGACCACATGATGAAACATCGACAGGAAACATACACCCAGGCTTTCTTTGTGCCACTTGTTCACCGACCATGGTGTGACATGTCCACTCTAATTGGTTGCTTTTATTTTTTAGCTATCAATTGCACATATAATATTATTGTCATGCTCTTATCCACAACATTATAATTTTAAAACTAGCGATACTTTCTATCCACCATATAACTACCGGTCTGACAAGGGGCCTTTTGGCCGTTATGCTTTTTGGCATTTATACAAACGCCTAATGTATATATTTACTGGGCTCAATAATATAAAGGAGATGTCTTGCATTTGGCAGATCGCAATAGGGATAAAGCCAAACCATGTCACGCTTAAGCTTAACTAATCAATTTCCCCGGTGTACCATCATTCCCTTCCTTTCACTTATCGAAGTTTTCGATCAATGAACGTCTAAGTTGTGTACTGTGGCCGGTGACGCAAAGCTGCATGCCAGCCATGCATCAGCGCAAAGTAGGTTCATTACGTCACACGAATGCAGACTGCTGCTGGAATCGATGTTCGGACGTGATAAGGCTATTGCCGAGAATCCCGCGCACGTTGCAATTAGATCGGAGATAGATAAAGCATGCAGGTATTCTGCTCGTACGTCGACTGCGGTCTAGCGCCGGTGGTGCCGGCGAGGGGGGCGTTGATAACGACGGCGCGATAACGGCCGGCGGAGGCGCGAGACCGCGCCGGGCGCTCGCTGGCGGCAGTCTCCGATTTTTTAACACTTTTTGCTCGTCTAACTGCAAGTGCTAGCGGTATTGCGGTACACAGTGTCATAGCGTAGGAGTGTGCCAGTAATCCGCGATATTGGAATACGATTCAGTTTCGCGAGTACCGTTGATACACGCGGTCGTTTTCGTGTTCAAGTTATTCTGAACAAATTGACAGTTAACTTCTAATACTGTACGTCGACATCATATGATTTTAACGTGTATTTTAATTGCGCCCGAGTTAAAGTGATATATTATCTAACCTTCCCACTTTTCACTTGCGTTATCGGAAAAGGTAAACATCACGACGTGCGAAACGATTCAAGGCAGTGGTGTAAATAATGCGATGAGTCAGTGAGGTGCACCCAGGATGAAGGACTCCGCGCCGCGGTGCGAGGACGTAGCCGACAAGCTGGTGCGCCTGTTCGGCTGGAGACAGACCTACCCGGTGCAGAAGCTACAGAGGAATATCTTGCCGAAGCCTAATGAAAGGGTAAGGACACTGTGACTTGATCGATGTGCTTAGATGTTGCATCAACTGAAAACAAAACACATGGATCCAGTTTTTCTTAGTACCTAATTATAAGAATTCCGCATTAGGGCTTTACTGTTTACGTCCGGAATCAGCGGTATCGAGCTTGGTGTTTTAATTGAATCAGTAAATATTGCCAATCTAGGTAATGTTTCTTAACCTCGAACATAAATATGTATTATGCAAAATATGCAAACATATTTTTATTTATATGCGACTAATGCGACAATGTGGTCTTTGGGTTAAGGACGACACACAAATCTCGCTGAATTAAATTTAAAAATACGTCGGAATTATAAATACATGAGCCGTGACCCCGTCTCCGCGTTCCACGACATGAAACCGCAAGAACTTTTTCCGACAAGCAAGATTTATTGACACTTGCATGGAACCGAAAGAAAACATTAATATTAAACGCTTGTTATGGTAGTCTTCCTCCATGACGCGGTAGTGGTACGCAGAGCGTCTTTTCCCAACTTCCCATTGTAGCCGATTCACTTTCACGTCTTGTGATCTGAAAGTGTTGGAAAGCACTGCATTAATTCAGCCACAGGCGCAATTATGTTGTCGATGCCATGTACACGCGAGCGGTCACTGAACCTATTCAGATTAATTTTATTTACCTGCTCTTTTACTTGTAAGTTAGGTACGTCACGACTATATTTAATAAGTGGTTGTTAAGTGATATTTACTTCTCATTGTTTTGTACAATTCAAACATTGCAGATAGCAGACCTTATAATTTTACCTGATGCCTTTTTGGTTCGGTATATGAGGAAAATATTTTGTACATTAAATAAACCTATCTAAGATCGGATTTTTATTCCCACAGAAAAAATGTAAACAAAGGTGGTGCTGTTAACGAAAAACATTTTTTCTGTGGTAATAAAAATCCGATCTTAGATGCCGAAATGATCATACTAATTATTTTGTAATTAAAATTTTACGAGGCGATCAATAAATTATTATGACCTTGTTAGCGCAGTTACATTCCAAAGCGATATGTTGGCCGAACTATTACTATGAGAGGAATTTGTTAATAGCAGTGAAGTAAAACTACTGATAACACGTTACTTGACGCACGAACACGGTTAAGGTAAACACGAGGAAAAATACACACGAATTTGATTGAATTTGAAATATACTGTACTTACAGACGTATTTTTTTTATTTTATAACTCCTATGAATCCGTCTGCATTGAGTGTCGACCATGAAAATTGACACAGAATAACAAATAGAGTAAGCCTCTAATCGGCGTTTCTAACGATTTGGTAGAAGAATAAATCCAGTGCAGGTTTAAAGTGGTTTGAGGTAATTTGCACCAGGCCTGGGCTGGGTGACCGCCAATGCGCCATTGTTGGCACAGCCTTCGGTGTTCGGAGCTCTGTGCGCCATCCGAGCTGCTATTGTTCGACCCACAAAACCGCTTCCGCTGTATTTATCGTCGTTACTGCGTGATTGAACCACGGGCTCTGCTATAACTGATTAATAAAATATAAGTAGACAGGTACTTGATGATAACTGATCGTCTTAAACGCTCTAATGAGCATTTTCAGTATCCTTGATTTCGTTGGCTGATGAATTCTATTATAATATTTTTTTACGATTACCCGTGTCGATATTATTCGCGCATTACGTTACAAAACAAAACCGTAGAATTTCGTCAATATCTCGATAATTGAGATCTTTCTCACGGTTATCGACTTATCACCAGGTAGGTAGCGTTTAAAACGTCCAATTACAGTTCTCGATAGGATTTATCATTTTTTATCTTTTATCGCTGATTGATCGAATTATGTTATTGTTCAAATGCTTGTACTTGAATATAATTCATCATCGGAAATGAATGCGCCTAATAGGCCTCTCGTTCGGTTATGTTAAATCATGCCAACATGTTTGGTCATTATCACCATATTTGCTTTGCTCTCGGTCCCACATACATTTTCGGTCATCCACTTTATTGTAAGCACGGTCATTAAGTGAATATCTGCAACCGTTTGTGGAACGATGGCTACCTTGTGACTCAAACAATTGTTACCTGTCGTCCCATTCATTTAACTGCGCTTGTGATTGAAAACAATGTTCCTAATCAGCCATTGCCTTCGACAACTCATTATGGTTTGACACCTTTTTCTTAGTCATTTTGTTTTTCTTATCTAGAGGTATTATGCAGACCCAATCTAGTTAGTTTATGCCAAGGAAGCCTTTTCATGCTGGTGCTGGCAAGGTCAAGTTTGTTATAAATATGACACTTCGCGATTACACGTGTTACCGTTTAAATTCAGATTTACGACGAGTGTAAATTAACCCTAATTAACTAGAAGCGTAACAAATACTATTGTCGTTACTACTTAGTACAAAAATACGTATTGGTAGTGTTTCAATTTGGTTAGTTAATTCATTGACTTCCTATTTACCGTCATTGATATCAGCTCGGTTTCTTATTTAAGCTTACGTTTCGCGTGGTTCACAAGCCTTGAATAGGAGAAAAAACCTCAGCAGTAGGTAATCGTTTATTTGCAGTACGATCTTTCTAATGCCGGCTTCAGTTCAGTTATGCCCGACACGCGCGCCGAGCCGGCCGACTTTGCGGCTTAGTTATATAAGTCATCGATCAACAAGTTATCTTTAAAAAAAAGTGTGAATTTCGTTTTATAATAATATAGCAAATAAGTTTTTGTGCCTATCTCCGAAATGACATTTTGGATTTGCAGTGAAAACCAAAGTTATTTTTATTACAAAATAAGTTCTCGTGTAATTTGTAACCACTTAACAAGTTGTTTTCGAAAATATTTCAGAGCAATTAACTATATTTTTTTCACTCTGTTTTTTTTGTCTGCTTACAAATTATGTGCAATAAAATTGATTACCGAAATATCTTAAAGTCTGAGCGCATATTTACTTACCTTGAGTGTTATTATCACACTATGCTGGTCAAGCTTTCATGATTTCAAACATTTTGCAATGCGAGAGGCGCACTCTGCTGCATTAGCGATAGAACAGATATTTGCATCACAATTTCGCGGCAATGGCCTCCAGGCACGTGTGTTGAACAACAGCATTCTACTGAAAATACGAGCATGTGACAGAGATCGATTGCTAATTCCTTCAACTGTCTGTACGAATTGTCCCACACCTTTTGCTAAGAGCCGTAACAGTAGAAAGGTACCGTTGTTTAATGAAACAATTACGTTTGTGTTCCACATTGTGATAAAAAGGCACGGCCATCTGGCGCTGAACGAACAATTTATCATATTAGGTGACAGATCTGTTATATTAGTACATATAATTACCTTCTTTAATAGCCGTCTGTTTACAAAATGCTATTAGAGCCGCAGAGAGTTACGTTTTATTTAGCCTGCACTCACAACGCACGCTAAGCAACTTCCACGGATATAGTATAGGTGGCTCCCAAGTTCAGCACAATGCATAATCGGTCCTTATTTTAACTGGATCATTATGCAAACCAGTATTGACGCAGGCCGGGCACTTATCATTCTGTACATAACACTGACCATAGTTGCATTTCCGCTACGTTGCGTTGCCTGCTTTAGGAGTTGGACAAATCGGCCTTGAATAAACATTAACAAGCGGGATTTGGAGGTATTTTGAAGTATTTCTGGGTAGACGTATAAAAAGATAGTGATGGAAGTAAGTAGCTACACTACCTACTTAAGTATAACTTAAAGAAGTTTCCGAGAAAGCGTATGATCGCGTGCGCCCGCGCAGCTGCGGGTTGCTGCGGCGGAATGGACATGGTCGCGGAATGGCATCTCGTGTTGCGCGCTAGCGTGTCGGCAGTTTGTTCAGCTTTATCGCTGGTGTAGACTAGATAAACCTTACTACTTGTTTTGCGGAAAACTAGACCAAGTTATACTACAACAACAACTTCGCACATATTTGAATGAAATAATAACATGTTTTCCCTAGATTATTGAGCATTAAAGTTCCAGATAACCTTAATTATATCTAGTAATATTTAATTTATTTATATCTTATGCGGTGTGCACTTAAGCGATGAAGCAGGTCTTTATTTAAAAGGCAAGGCAGCTATAATCGCTACTCTTCGAAGCGATTGACATAGGGCAGTGAAGCGCGAAGGCCAAGGTCTCATCTGCGCTACCCGGTTACCAATTACACGAGGTTATGTTCAGCCTTTAAGGTTAGAGCAAAACGGTAGTACCAATTACAAATAACTATTAGCTCCCAAGATGATTAGTAGAGGATTCAATCATCGTCCGTTTCACAACTTCGGTCGAAGTTACTGAAAACGACTTGTGAAAAAGTGCAGTGTTGATGGTGGATGGTTGGAGTATGTGAGTGCGATGCAGGAGTTGGGAGAGCCGGTGCCTCCGCCGCGGCTGAAGCGGCTCGCGCGGCTAGCCGCGGCCAAAGAGCGGGATCGCCGCAGGACCGTCACCTGGGTACCAGATATTCATTATTTGATAAAATCCAGCGTTCAAATGTTAGTTATTGTGACTTACCGTTTGGGATTCTGCATTAGGGTCGATGGACCTGTGTTTTTAGGTAATTCATCCATTGCAATTCAGAACTGATGGATAACAGAATCTAGAGACAGCAATATCGTAGATTGAAACACAAATTATTATATTGAATATATTAAGTAAGTAACTTTATGCACGATGGGGCGCATATACAATTTTAGGCCGCTATGCAACGTCAATTTAAGTGATGGCGGGGTCACTGTCGCGGATTCAAAACACTGTATGTACCTACTCGTAGCTTACGGAACGGAAGGTGTGTACTTATGCAGTATCAACCCACCGGAACCCTGACCCTCCGTAGAGCGCTGTCACCAGTGCCATTATAAAACATGTTTGATACTTCTTAGGACTTGAATCATAACGTCACTGCATGTGACGTAGTTCTATGCTGGATCAGGGTTCCTCTGGGCTAATAATACCTAACTAGTAATTTGGTCTAAACGTCTGATAAGCAAATAATACCATATACTTAAGAGGATTAAATTATGAGGCTGAAAATGTACATACAATACGCGGTAACGTTTCTCTCCCTTACACCAGGTCGGATTTTTCAAATAAGTATGTTGTAGATATTATGAAAATCTAGGTATCTAGCTAAGTTTTACTTTTCAAGATAAATTTTTTTGGGAACAAAACAATTTAAAAAAGTGTACAAATTTAAAAAATGTAAATTTACAAACCTAGTCTTTCATAATAACTATTAAACATATTTAAAAATCGCGAAAATGGGACTCAATTTAGGGGGTTAGAAACGTTATCGCCCGCAGTTAAGGACATTTTTTTACCAGCTACGCGATTTAAGCGTCACTTCAAACAAAATCCTAATAATGGACCATAGTTATATTAAAAGACTTACACCTATGTACCAGGGCTCTGTTCTACTCGAAAAAGCCATAATGCTTTTGACATATAATTGCTGTCAGGTAAATGAATTGTCAACGTTAGGATTTAGCTCGAGCTATCCTAACCTTGACAATACGAAAATATGACAAAAGTAATATGGTTATACCGAGTAGAATTGAGCCCCAGGTGTTTAATGAAGTGACATAGTGCTCCTATTATTTTGTAGTACTCTTTTACGTACAACAGCTTTTCAATTCAATTTCAAACTGACAATAACTCGTGATCTCCTGAAACAATGCCAAATAAAGCGTCTTCAATTGCTCGTTCTTTTCAATTTATTCGCAAAGGAGATAGATGTTTTTAAATCCTCCTTTGAGCTGGCTCTCGATCTCGCCGACAGCCGGACAAAGGCTGCGAAGCGGAGACAAAACGGCTGCACAGCACAATAAGGCCCGCATTCACGTCACTGAATGGGCAGGTTGCGCGTGGGAACCTTTTCACGTGTCTGTTTATGTAGGCACTACTTCAATACGAGTACGACGCAGAAATTCGCTAATCCGTCTGACAATGCGAATGCTGTCGCATTTGTTTATTGTCTGTTGCGTTGCTAATGCGGCTCCGTAAACAGAGTATCCTCTACGTGCGGCTCGCTATGTATACTTGCAACTCTCATACACATTATCTAAAATGTGTAAGGATTGAAAATATCCCTACGTTATTTAAATTTTTGCAATAAAGATATTTTTGATGCGTGTATTTTAACGTACATACACAGCAGAAGTCTTGCTCCTCATTAATTTAACAACAACACAACCTACTAGAATAAGTACTATTTCGAAACAAGAAATTGTATCTACTTCTTTTTAGAATTAAAAGTACTTATAATAGAAGGTTGAGACCCTAGACAAGATACATAACGCTAACGTAAACGATTCTCGATAACTGTCAATATGTATGCGTTTGACGCGACCGTTTGGCAGCTTACGTCATATAGATTTTCAAGGACGATAACGTTCTCGTAATCCATCTTATCGAAGGCCACATTCATTCGACAGGTTTCGAATCCAAAAACGTAGCAGAATGAGAATAATCCACAGCATGGCATCCAAAATGTATGGTCTATTTTTCAGTATTCTCAATCTATCTTCTCTTTTCTTCCAGGGCCCAGAGACATGGGTGGGCGTGCGCGCGCTGCGCGGCTGCTCGGGCGGCATCCTGGATCCCGACGACCGCGTGCGCGACGTGGCCGACGACCGCGAGACGCTCGCCGCGGAGTTCGGGCCGGCGCCGGCGCCGCACCGTGCCGCGCAGGCCGATGGCGCCAGCGGCTCCAGCGCCGGTACCGCATCCCCCGACATGTTTAGGGTGAGTCTGGCGGTTGACGATAGCGGAGTCCCTGTTACTCGTCTTGAGACTAAATCGAGAGAAAGGGAAGGAGCTACGTAACTTCGAACTTCGATTTTTCAGGAAGTTCTTCTGCAACACACGTTACCGTACAGTGTGTGTTACTGTTACATGTATTATGGTTTATAAAAGGCTAACGAGCAAATAGGCGCTGGTTGATAAGTGGGATCTGAGACTTGTAGACATTTTATATTAATTATTCAAGTCAATACTACAAACTTGAAACTGCATTCCTAAAATCCCAAATGCGTTGCCAATTCTCAGGATTAGATATAATTCCCCTATGCTAGTAATTTCAACTGTTGCCTTGTCTTTTTACTATTGTTGTATTTTTTTAATTAAATCTCTAGGTACGAGTCAGCGAGCAGTGTTTTCCGTGATTTCCGAATTGTCAACGTTTTGACAGCTCGTATTTACTTGATAGTAATGGCGTGGCGGCCGAGTAAAAAACAATACCATAACGTCAAAGGCAATATGGGTTTATATTATATATGTATAATAGACTTCTTGTTCATGGGTAAAATAAAGACTAAATTGCGTTTCTCTGTAAAAACGAAAGATTTATTTATAATTCGTACTTAGAATAATAAACCTATTACATTATTCACTAAACAAAAGTACACTTACCTGTAAAAACGAAAGAAACAACATTTTAAGCCCTTATATTATTTCTCTACGCTTTTAGGGATTTTTCACATAAAATAAAAGTCATTCTTCTATTACCTACATCAAATGTCACCACCAAATCACAGATTATGACAGCGCCTACATATTTGTTACCTGCCTGTCGTGACATCTAGTACTTAAGCCTTAACGCGGCCAACATAACTAAAGATAAGCACTCACACATAAGGTTTTCTTTACATATGTTTTACATAATATGTACGTTCATACTAGTCAAAAACGTTGCTCTCCTCTCTCTCTCTCTTCCTTCTTAAAAATAAGATCTTGCATAATTTGATAAAGAGATATATTACTTACGTGATATCAAGTAGGAAACATTTATATTTTATGTGCAGCTTGAAATGTTTGACGTTATAGGTGGAGTTTAAATATTCTTAAGTGGTCAAAAGCTGTTTTAGGGAAAATAATGGATCATGTTGGCAAATTCGCTCCGGAATACACTATTTTTTTTTAAAATCCAATGTGCTTCTCCCCTTGATACAATCTATAATACGTTAGTGTTCGAAACTTAAATAGAATCACACGAATGTCACCTCATAGATGCAAATCGGAAAACAATAGAAATTCCCTAGCGCGCGTGGCGTGCGGCAGTTAGTTGCATAATTATACTTAAGTATATAGGTAACTTTAGATAGCATCTATATGCCTTCACTAGATTGTTATGTTTCTCCATTAATTACAAGTTGAGTTTTTTTTGTTACTTTTTTTATCCGACATTAAACTTGAAAGCGAAAACATGCTCGTTAGTAAAACACAGTGCGTATGTTGCCCTTGGCTGTATGTCTAAAAACCATTGCTTTTATGGAATTGATTTCAAAAAACGCGCGAACACCTGAAAATTATCCCCGACGTCCTGTTGGAACTTGCTCTTTTGCTCAGTACGATAACATTTCCTGAGATTATAATTCATTTCGTGTCATGTCTGACAATAGAAAAGAGTTTAGGCTGTCGTTTTGTTGTAAAATCAACATGGGTTTGTGTTATTCTGATTGTATTGGTGGGCGCGGACCTAAAACGGTGAGTTTTATCATAGTGTGTACCTAAGTATTACGAATTCTACGCACATGCAAACTTTGTGTTTCGAGATCTTCGATAATAGGGAGATCGTATCTTTTACCTTGTTAAGTGCCAATAAGTATAGATCTACTTAGATGTGATGTCCGTTTATTTTAACTAGTTAAATAGTAATTTCTTATCGGTTATTTGGTATGAATGACACATTAGTTGTAGTGCGTAAATCTACAGATAACAGAAAGTGGGGTAACAGGATTACCGTCTGCGCAGCCAGCCGTTCGGCGGCAGTAAGCTCATAACGACCGCGTGCAGTGCAACCAATGAATAACTAAATAGCTATTAGGTATTTGACTAACTGTTTTGCTTAACATACCTATTTGCCGCTTTTGGCAGCGCCCTTGTCCGTTTTTTTTTCTTTTTTTTTGGGAGTAATTTAATAGGCGTTACTTTTACTTAATAGTTCATCGGTATACCGATTTCGCATTTTTAATTATTGTTGGTGAGTTTAACATCACTTAATAAAATTATGGGATATTTCCATGCGGAGTGGTTGTCGCGTACCTGTGGTCACGGTATTTCAAAGATACCTAATTACCTATACGTATAGCGATCACGTACATGCACGAGTACAGGATAACTAGTACCTAGTAACCTAGGTAGGTATTTGCTTGCAGCAATAACTAGCATCAATTACGTATTTCAAGGTGTGACTTAGGCCTTTGGTGATTTGTATGTCCCATAACGTTTTTCTTTTATATGTAGGTACTGAGTTTGCAGGCCATTACCTAACTAATTTGGTAAAGCCACATATAGGATGTAATCCTTAAGTGTGTCCAGGCGATTATTCCGTAAATAGAACAGATATCATAAAACTTTAAACTGATATCGAATGTACGTTACCCAATGCGTAAATCACATCAACAACTTTTTTTTATAAAACCAGAATAACTTTTCATATCAGTTTAAAGGTTTCGGATATTTGTTATATTTACGGAATAATCGCCTGGACACAACGATTATACTCTGTATAGGTACTAGCCAAAAGCTAGCTGCAAAAGCTTAAAATTCCAGATATCTAGAAACATTAATTTGATTGGCTGGCCTTGTTTGTGTTGACGTCACTAGTGTCACTACCTACACCCAGTCACTGGTTTCTTAAGAAGACACGCTACGAAACCCACTTACAGTCATCCTTAAGCTAATGAGCAATTTTAATAATTAACAGCATTTATTCTTACGTTACGGCCGTTGTCAATATGTAATATTTACTTATTAATTAAAACATTACACTATCATTACAGGACACCCAATTCGAAAGTATACCAACATAGTATAAACTGATTTACTGTCTATTCATATAGTACATTATAACATAAAAAGTCACTTTGGTGAATTCACACAAAGAACATGAGAACAAATCAGTCTTCTCGGGTCAAATGACAAATATGTCACTTGTTATACTCTAATTAAGACAGAAACAGCTATATATCCTTTATTTTGCCGTCTCAATAAACTTGTTACTCATGACTAAGGATAGGTGTATTTTTAACTGATGATCGAATATTGGGAATAGCTTTTAAAACAGTCACATCCTGCAGGGCTAACCTAGTTGTACTATACAAAAGCTAACGACTGTACAACTTTTAAAAATTAAATTGATGCGAACGAATGACAGCTCAGAACATTACTTCGATCCTATAAGACTGTCGAAATAAGAAGTCCCTAGCTGCACACATTACCTAGTACCTTGTCCCAGCTATTGATGTACTAAATTCAAGCCACTCTCACTTTAATAGGTTACTGCCACAAGATACTAAAATGTACACGTTCTTCTGAGTTCAATTGTACATAGTTTATTCTTCGATGCGCAGAAAGTAACTTGTCTAGTCCTGTTGGCTGCCTGCCTTTCCATTAGTTGTCGAGTTATGAAGTTTCAATCGTTAATTACTCAATCACTCTTTAAGATGTCTGGTGGTACGGATTTCCGAATTACGTAATGTTATGTTTCGTACTTGATTTAGCGGTGTCTTGGTTACGGAAAGAAGATATAGAAAATATAGCATTAGTAAAAGTAGGTAGGTACCTAGGTAGTAGGTATCATTTCTAACTTTCCTATGACTAAATGCAAAAGAGCCCAATGGTGGATACTATTAATGCTGATGACTGTACATCAATTCATTTCAAAGGTCAAGCATGAACCTGTCCATATTAAATTTTAAATGCAGAACCGATTGCAACTTCCTCACGTTCACGTGTAACAGATTAATCCAACCGGTTCATTTTCGGCCTGTAAATGTCAGCGATTATGACATACCTTATAATTTATCGCATGTTTACAAATTTAACAAAATGATAACGGAAATTAAACTTTATTTGTCAAATATAGCTAGATGTTTAGGTGGATTAATGCATCATACTTGATTTGCCGGATTTATCCTAATACCTAAGCACCAACTGCCTTGATTTAGAATATCTTGATCATGCATGGGATATAACTTTTACGAACGTAAGGCCGCGCTTTGTTTTTCCGGTACCTATTTATTGTTTTGTACCGACTGTACATATAACGTCATCCTTAACTGATCCTCTGTAGGGCTAGCCAATATAAATTAAATACACTTTACGATGGCGACCTTATAGAAGTGTTAATAATTGTACTCGTAGAGTTGTAAAAAGGTATGGTATGGTAGGTATGATATAAAGACGCAGGCATGACAGATTGCGTAAATTTACTTTTCCGAGCAGTCCATAACGTTCGCTAAGTGCAACTTTCTTAGGTCAAATGAGTGATCCTACTTGTTAGTTGTTGGTACTTACAGATCTAAGTTCGTGGACCGCCCGCTTCATGCACTTTCATAATGTTAAAATATTACTTATGTCGCGTCGCAGCAAGTCTTTTAAATCTTGTTTCACTGTCGTTATCCCTTGCTATTCTTCCCTCTCGAAATCATATTGTGGTTGTGGACCTTCTACAGTCGCGAGATTAAATTTGGTAACTACGTCCAAAGTCAATTTGACAAGGTTGAGTTTCAAATAACTTGACATCTCTAATGACATTGACGACTTCAAGCATATTTTTCTTGAGTTGGGTCGCGAATTAACGCTCGTGACCGTACAGGGTTTATCCGGATCACTACCACCGTCTTTAGGCATGATTCCGATATTGGCAATCGGGACCGGCGACGGCGACCGTTAGTCTTGATATGACTTCATATGGAGCGCTGACCCAGTCGTGGTGGCCAAAATCGGAATTATACCTTTACTCGCTAACCTGCTTGCTGCTTGACGGCAGTCAAGCAAGGCAACCAATGAAATAACTAGCATAGAGGCAACCCTATCTAATTTCGGTCCTCAGGGTTAGCAATGTAATTCTGTGCTGTGTACTCGTTAGCCTTCTGCACGCCATAAAAACCCACTAGCTTGTTCAGTGATTTAAAGGTTACTGTGTTTCCAGGGTGGCGGCGGAGTTGGCGGCAGCATGCGCGTGCCGCACCCCGAGTCGTGCGTGGAGGTGGGCGCGGCGGACCTGGACGGCGGCGCGGGCTTGCAGGTGCGCCGCGGCAGCGAACCCACGCTGCACCAGGACTCCCTGCCTCCTCAGCGAACGGTAAGCTCAACAAAGGCAAAGAGAGCGATTAGCGCGACCTCATACTAACAAGCATACCTGAACCGTGGAGGCGTTTTTTAGTATCGCGACACGGTGTAGAGGTGCTTTCCAACCGGCGAGGAGAGGCGAGACGTGCGGAGAATTTTAATTGGTATTAAATAAAACCCATTTCCACCAAAGATGCGCGAGGACGGCATTGAAATTTTTCAATACCAATTTAAATGACCTCTCGCCTGTGGAAAATCGCCGCGTAAACTAACAGTGCGTTTATGGCTTTATTTATGAGAATCGCGCTTATAAATTCGAATCTGCAAAACCGCAAAAACTTCCCCTGTGAGGAGTGTTTTCAATCCACGACTTCACACCATACATCATAGATTGACGCATAAGTGCTATGCCAATTTAGCTGGCGGGGCGTGCAGTCATGTATTAAAAATACATTTTATTGTTCAGTTGTTTAGGGCGTTTTTACTTATTTTTTACGTTGCTGCCGTTCTTACTTAGAGCAAAGAGACTATAGTAAGGATCCAAAGCATTTTATTAGGATTCATTATTTTTGCGTGCTGGCTGCTGATACTGATGACGTCATCGTTGTTGTGCGACTCAATTATTATTTTGTTAATGACAACCAGTTTTCGATAGGGTTTTAGTAGTTGATTTTATCATTTCAATTCCTATTTTGTCGCAAATTTTTGTGTATTACTCAAAATTTGATTGAACAAACTCGATCCGTCCCTAGTACCCGTCCTTAGTAGTAGTTTACCGCCAAACGGCAGTGTTCGCATTGTTGTGTTCCGATTTGGGGATAAGACAGCCGGTGTAATGACTAACATAGAGGCATTCCATCTTAGTCCTCAGGGTCGGCAACGCATTTGCAGTCTTAGGCTTGCAGTCTTGTGAATGCGAATGTCTATGGGTCACAGTTTCCACTTACCATCAGGTGGCCCGTGTGCTCGTTTGCCTTGTCTATGCCATAAAAAAAAATAGTATCTAAATCTGGGATAATAGAATATTAATTAATTTTGAAGCAGCACTACAAAGCTCTGCAGAATCAATCAGTGATGCGAATAGTAGTTAAATATAAACACTATGACGTTAGTAAAACTAAAAACGAATGTATTCTGTTGGTCAGGCCACCGAGCAGACCAAGCGCTGGTCGGCGGCGGTGGTGTGCCGCGACGACGGCGCGCGCGCACAGAAGGGCCACGCGCCGGACGGCCGCGCGCCCGACCCAGCCGAGCGGCTGCACCCGAGCCACTTCCAGCGGCAGACCAACAGGCTCTCCATGCAGTTCTCTGGACCTGGGTAAGAGTGATCATAGCTTCTAGATGCTCAGATGTAGGTCAAGACATCAGATTTATCGGATATACCTAATTCTGCCATTACCGCAGGATAGTTGTTACAAAGTAGCCCGTGTTGGATAAATAGATAGTGTAAATCATCGGTATAAATATAAGTAAATATGTGTATACTACTATTTTTTAGTTATGCTGTTAATTAAATCAATGCTTAAGGAACTAAAAGTAGGTATAACCGAAACACCAGCGCGCTCATATGCAGGTGGCCTGCCTGCTCTCTCCGTGACCGTCCGTGGCACTGTGTTTTAATACTTAAACGTTAGCAAAACTGCCAGATCCTGTACTCGTACTATACGTATTTTACTAATTAAAGTGGTATTAATTCCAGAAGTGGCATTTGGTTAGACGCAGCCGACAAGGTCCAGAGTTACGGCAGCAAGAGCCTTCCACGGGACGCGAGGAGGGAGCCCCTGGGGCAGGATACCCCGGCCGGCGACCACCAGGGCCACCGCGTCGAGGACATGCTGCGGTGGGTGTCGGGCGTCAACAACGTCGCCAGCGTGCATCCCGTGCAAGAACGCCCACTTGATCTCTTACCTGAAGGTATGGCAACTTATACATTGCTTAAGCTAGCCCGTAAAGATCTATTAATTTCAGGGAAGGAATGAAGGGAAAGGTGGAAAAGATAAGGGGGGTAATAAAAACGAGAAGCTGGTTTTTTGTTAGAGGCACGTGCTCTAAAAGGGGAATTGCGTTCCGGTTGGTTATTTTAACCTATTTTCGAAAACTGATTAATGTACGGAATTGGCGTAGGCGCTCGACGTGACCGTCTGATAGTTTATGTTAATCCTATACATTTTTTATAACGATAACGAACGCCTGAAGCACCTTGCCTAGGGCCTTTTGTCAAAAAAAACTGTATAGTAAACTCCCACGTCTTGATTAGAGAAAACTTGGCGGCTTGCGATTTTATTGGGTAGCATTTTATTAGATTACATTACATAGTTGTTGTGGTAGATTATTGTGGTTTATGTATTTTTACTTCCTAATTGTTCAGTTCGTATATTTTTACTGGAAAGATCTATGAAAATTCCATAATCTTAACCCAAAAAAAAACTTCTTCAAAGTTTCCTTGTACTATCACTTTTGCAGTGGGCAGCACAGAGCGCGCGATATCGGGCCAGGAGGTGCCCGTGAGCACGAGCGGCAAGCCGGGCGGCGGCTCGCAGACCATCGCCGTCACGCTGGTCAAGGGCGAGAAGGGGCTGGGCTTCACCATCACCACGCGCGACAACCCCACCGGCGGACACTGCCCCATCTACATCAAGAACATCCTGCCTAAGGTACTGTTTGTTGAACTTAATCATTGGTAGGTACAGACAGACTCAGTTTCTGACTACTCTAACAGCTAACAGTTTTGAAGTGCTTTATTATTGAGAAGGTAAAGAGGTAAATTATCCTACTTTCAATTTTCGAGGAAATAGAAAATCAAAGTATTTTCCTGATATAGAAAATGACGGTAGGAAGGAGTCACCCACATTTGAACTGCTTGGAGAAGTCGGGTTTAGTCGGTCCTTGGTGACGATTTTTTAATTCACATGTTTGAAAAATCTCTGACCATTCGCAAAGCTCTATACCTATACCTAATGAAATTTATTTACCCGTTTTGCTCGTTCTTGATGACATGATTATTGTATAATTTATTTTGTTCCCGATGATTTCATCGATATTCGTAAATAAATAAATTATTCATAGTTCTTTCGGATGTTTGGAATTAGAAATGAAGTAATAATTGGATAATTGGGTATTAGTAAACTGAAACCAATAAATTACAGGCGAGTTGCAATATACAGCCTTGTTACCGCTACTGTATTGCGCGTGTGGCCTACTAATCGAGTGAATAAGCAAGAGCGGTTAATTAATGATGTAGTCGGTAATTGGCGAACGTCGTTTGAGAAGCTCTGACAATTGATTAGTTTAATTTGATTGAGTTTCCTATCAATTTGTATTAGTACTTAGCTGTGTGTTGTATTCGATTCCTATAAAACAAAACAATGTAAATAACATTGCAAATTAAGTAGATTCGTTTTACATGTATTAAGTATAAACATGTTTGTTGTATGATGGTGGTTTTGAGCACCTGTAATTACCTCTTACTTACTTAGTATCAACTTTCAAGTTATTGCTTTGTTTTATAACTGTTGGTTTCCCATAAATAAATAAATACTGTTATAGCTGACCTAATAACGTTAATTACATCGGTGCATCTACATTTTACTTACAAGATTATTTTTAGTTTTTCTGACTATAAGCGCTTTTGAAGGTCCTACATTTGAAATTCTAATGCAAAGTACGGAACCCTTAAAAGTGTTTTGATCAAAAAAATTGGATGATTGACGGTCGGGGTTTTCCTTCGAATACAGGTAGAGATAATGTAGATGACAATCTCAACTGTCATCCAATCTCACACGGGCAAGGTATTATAAAACGATGTTTCGACTGTATTATAACATTCAGTCTTAGCCACAAGAAACGTCGGGGAGTGACTGTATTATTATGTGTTGACTTTATTACTACACCAAAAGACTTATGTCATAGACATGAAAGAAGAACACACGAGCCGTCTGATGGTAAGTGGGTACTGTACTGAAGCCCATCTATATACATTTGCAATTCTAAGGTTATAATTTCAATAACCCAAAGCGTTGTCAATCCTGAGGACTAAGGCTTGATTTCCTCCTATGCTTACATTGGTCGCCGACGTCAGTCGAGCGTACGAATATACACCACGTTCTATTGGACACCGCACAGCGACGTTGACGTCCGCGGCAGATTTGCCGTATATTCGTACGTTCGACCGACGTCAGCGACCGATATCAGCGTAGGAAGAAATCAAGCCCAAGATGGAAATGCCTCTATGCTAGACTAGCTAGGTAAACAACTAAGGAACTAATAAGTAAACATGGTTTAGCGGCCGTTAAAAGATGCCCACCAATTAGTCCATGCGGAGCCCTTTAAAATGGATCTTCCACCACTAAACTTACAGCTTAAATTCACTGGTAGTGGCACTATAGTGTCCTTTACGCTTTTAATCGAGAACACATTCGCCGGACAGCTGTTTCACACAATATTACTTTTATGTTGGTTGACCGGTGACATGAGCATGTCATGCTCGCTCAAATTTTCTTGCTTACGGCGGCGTCGTTGATCGGATCACCACTTTCCCGAATACATGATTGAGCGTTGGCTGAGATACGCTGCTGCGGGTACTGTTTGTAGGGTCCGATCTGTTCATGTTTGCAAGTACTTGTTGTTCAATTAATTATTCTAGTTATGGATTTTGACGTAGAGACCTCGTCGTGTAGTTCTCATAGGCATTTTTTTTTTAAATAGTTTAGTTTGACCTTACATTTGTAATTAATAATAAAATAATTTAACTGTGTTTAATGTTTTTAACAATCGTTTTATATTTTCTCGCATTGTCGGAGAAAAGCAATATACAAGCCTCAGCCTATATAGCGCGTACGTACTCACACGTACACGTACGTCCACACTGGTCCCGCAACAGCCAATATCCCGGTCTCTTATCAGGGCGCGGCGGTGTCGGACGGGCGGCTGCGCGCGGGCGACCGGCTGGTGGCGGTGACGGGCGCGGCGGTGGCGGGGCTGGCGCAGCAGCAGGTGGTGGCGCTGCTGCGGAACACGCCCGCAGACTCCGCCGTCGACATCGTCGTCGAGCGGCCGGTCGCCAGGACGCAGGTAGGGGTGGTGGGGGCCACGACCACCGACACGACCTACTGCACGACCAGCTGTTACTGTGACGCGCGCGCAGTGGGTAACCGGCGAGCATCACCGTGTTACGTGGAACAGTTACAGTTACAGCTCGCTGGACCCCGAATTTCGTGTATGCTACAGTGAAATACATCCGGCATCAACGCTGCGCGTTGATTGGTTAGGTTAGGTCAGGTTAGGTTTTTTTTGGTCATAATGTCACTTGACAATTATTGATAATCATAATTCGCTGGAACCGTAAACTTTCAGAATTTCAATATCGAACGTGTAGACAAGATTAGATTGGGTTAAATTTGAGTAATAAAAAACCTGAAAAATTAAGATTCTTAAAAAATACGTTATTGCTTGCAATAATTATGACCCGAAACAAATAATGACTAAAAATAATTAGGGCAGCCGTTATAGACCCGATTGGTTACCGTGAAATCTATATTGATTCTGTGTCTCCACTAAAAAAATACTGCTGAGCTAAGGAACGACCTTTCTCTGACTTATCTAGGGAAGATCAGGTATATTTAAAAAACCAGTACGTTACCGGTACTTGCTGTACCCTACTCTCACTTTTCAGCAGTCACAAATTCATGACAAAATATTCCGCCTAAATGTCTCCACCTCCCAATCTTACTATGCAGATTAGACGTTCTAACTTGACTTTTTATATTTACAGAGGGTAGAGCCCCAACAGAGTCCAACAAAATACTCTGAAAAGGCGATAGGCACGCCCAACGGACACTCAAAACCCTTAGACGTAGAAAATGGTCGAGTATCAAGTATCGTACAGGCACTCAACCAGAGCGCAGGAAGTTCCATGCGTGGAAGGATACCCAAGAGCGGTTCCAAGGACGACTTGAAAGACCAGGACAGCGCTCTACAGGAAGCTTTAAATACCAGCTCTAGCTCAGTAAGTGTTAACTTTTGTTTCAAGATGTTTATCATCTACATTGATGTAATGCTATGAATGCCGACCAAAAACATTTTATCAGAATTGGTTGAAATCTCTTATGTAATTTCAATGTAAGTTAGAATTGGAGCTTCTTGGCCTTTCCTTGATATATAATTTTGTGAAAGTCAAGTTATTGACGGCAGCGAAAGTAAAATATTCTTTTCGTCTCTTACTCATGGTCCTCAAGCATAAACTTAACTTCCTAAAACCAAGTAAACACCAAATGTTAATACTGTCTGCTTTGTCTAGATCTTAAGTCTGAGGAACCGCCTGATCTTGAGGCTGGACGTGCCGGTGCACGACTCGGAGAAGGCGGGACTGGGCATCAGCGTGAAGGGCAAGGTCACGGTGGGCTCCGACCCGCAGGACCTTGGCATCTTCATCAAGTCCGTGCTCAATGGGGGAGCGGCTTCTAGGGATGGCAGGTCAGTAACAAAATTTTATATTTTATTGGATATTATTTGTTCGAGGTTGAAACTACTGTATCATCCATTAGTGTCCTCATTTTGACGCCACGTTTGATGAAAAGTTAGTTAAAGTCGACCTTTCGAATTCACAGATGTAAATTATCGATCTTATTATTTTATTTTATTAAGTCCGAACGAAATTCATCATTCACATGTTTGACTGACAGCCTCAATTGTTTAAAGATCATGCAATTTTACTCCTGTTTCCACGACTAAATAAACATGTCTTGAACAGGTTACATACGAACGATCAGCTCCTGAGTGTGAACGGTGTATCATTAGTGGGCCAGTCCAACGCTGAGGCGATGGAAACCCTCCGGCGCGCGCTGCTGCACTCTCGGCCGAGTGTCCACGGCAGCATATCCCTCACAATCGCTAGAAGAACAGGTACTTACTTTAATCATCTTTAATAAACTAGCCCTTGTTATGATCCCACTGCTCGGCAAAGACCTTCCCTCTTTCCGTTTTTCGTCTCTATTAAGTGCATGCTCCCGCCACTCACTTAAAAACTTCTTCATTTCATCCTGTCATCTCCTCTTTGGTCTGCGTCTGCTCCGGCGGCCATCTAGCAGAGTCTCTTCGGGGACAACTTTTGCACACCGCTGCGTATGCACTCGGCAGACGTGTCAAGCCCGGTCCTACCCTAGCTTTCATTTGTTCCTTTATTTCTACCCATTGAAATCTTTGTTCTTCTAAATCTCTATGTACAGTGATATGGTAACATTGCTCTCAATTGTAGTTGTGATATTTATTATTTACCTTCATGCTATCTTTACAGACAGTATTGACAACCTAGCAAGATGGAAAGATGACACGCCCCCCAACGGAAACGATACAACCACCTCCAATGAAAACAACAATAGCTCACAAAATTTCAACACCGTCATCTACAACACAACGGACAAAGAAAACAAGCCCACCGACCACAACCAGAACCAAAAGTACGAAGTTAACCATAAAGAGAGAAGCATAGACAACCAGGAGGGCAGAGGGAGCAAGAAACACGCGTCAATAATCACAATAAATAATAATACAAGTTGGGTGTCTAACCAGTCGGATGACAGTAAAGGGTATCTAGAGAGAGATAAAGATACGGTTCCTCATGATCCAAAAAGAGATAGTTTCGAGTGGAGTCGACTGGACGGCTGGAACCCTGTGATAGATCGTCTGACTGGCCTCAGGAACGAGAGTTACTACATGGCCACCCAGATAGACGCGCCCGTGACGAACGGACACCACTATAGACCTAACTTAGGACACGTGCACATGTCCCGGTCGCCGCCAGCGCACCATAATGTTATTATTGAAGAGGATTACAGCACGACGACGAGGTAATATTTTATTTACATACTAATGAAGCATCTTTTTATAATGTATTTGTAACATCATCTCAGAAAGAGTTCCGAAAAAGTTGACGACGCGTCAGCTGGTAGTGACCATGCCTAGGAAGCTAGCGGTCACGGGTATGGGTTAATATTTGTGTGATGAACTGAGGAATGTGAGTATTTATTCTGTCTTGGACGTTTTCTACGCATTTTTCGGCTTTTAGTTGTCTATAGTTGCTCATAGTATTTACAAGCCTAGAGCTTAGTTTGGGAGATGGTCAAAATGTGTGAGATCGTTCCCAGATATTATTTTATAAAAAACATCAACCTAAGTATATGTGTATGTGTATATTTATAGTCAAAGAGCGCTTCAACTAGTCGTTGCCCTAGTCGAAAACTTAGTATTTACACCCGTATTCACAAACAATACTTAAAGGATCTTTCACTGAGTAAACGCACTGCGTTCAATACAGCTTTGTCATTGGTCCTTTTTGACCGACCTTTTGTTTATGAGACGACTAGAGGACGCCCGCGACTTCGTACGTATTTTAACCCCTAGGGAGTGAATTTCCAAAAAGACCCTTCTTAGTACTCATTTACAACTTGAAAGGAACCCCTTTACCAAATTTCAAGTTTCTAGGTACAGTAGCATCGCCTGTGCGTTGATATCTAAGTCAGTCAGATTTGCCTTTTATATATATAGATTTAATTACCCTGTGCGTTTGTCAGCTCGATGAGACCTCATAGTGACGTTTGTGAAGAAGGGTGTTAAAGTTGTGGATAAGGCGATCATTGCTAGAATTGAGGGGGTCATTCAAGTTCCGTGTTGCAGAGGCAGCACGAGCGGCAACGGTGGCGAGTCGGGCAGCGAGAGCGGCGGCGGGTTCAGCCGCGACGCCGTGGGCCGCCGCTCCATGTCCGAGAAGCGTCACGCCGCCATGGACGCCAAGGCCACCGGCACCTACAAAAAGATCAAGGAGATCAAGGCGCACTGTGAGTATCGACGCCACCAACATTGCCGACACATCTATGGCTGGATTGTGGGGAGTAGCGCCGGTAGAGGCCCATGGCTCTCCCCAGGACGGCTATTTATATTGCTACCTAAGTTCGAAAGTAGCTCCAGTGATAGAAAAATTAGGTCATTGGTATGGCATGGTATGGTATTGAGTATGAAAGTGGAGTGTTAAAAAGTAAGAGGAAGACCTAAATAGAGATGGATGGATTGTGTGAAGCGTGATATGAGAAAGAAAGGTGTGAACGCTGAGATGACGGCAAATTTATCCCTATTAGCCGTCATCTCAGCCGTCACTCCTTTCTTTTTCATATTACTATTCACATGTGAAACGAAAAAACATGCAGCGCCGAGCCCAGATGATTGGGATAAATGCAAGATGTTAATGATGATGATGATGATGATTATGATGATGATGATGATGATGATGATGATGATGATGATGATGATGATGATGATGATGATGGATATGTCGCTTCCATGGCGTTGGCCTCTCCCGTTTCCTTCCATAGCTCTGTCTCTGGATTTTCGCAGCCAATGTGGTCTCAGTCTTTGCGTAAAGATTTCTGTCCATTTTTTCTGCGAACGTCCTCTCGATCTAAGACCTAAGACCTAAACCAACTCTAAGAAAGGCTACGTCATATGTCCGGAAGAGAATTATGGTTAAGAAGTCATAGGGCCCCTAATTAAAATCCTAGATTCGGTCGTTTGTGAACACATTTTTCATTTTGGAAACAGACAATTTCAGATCTATGTCTTTTAAATTTTACGTAAGAGGCTTTGCTTAATTAAGAGATTTTAACTTTAGTTTTCCTTTTCAGCGTTGCAAGTGGGCCCATCTTTAGGAATGCGGAAATCATCCAGTTTAGAATCCCTGCAAACAGCAATACAAGAAAACCAAAGGAATCCTCGAAACGAACCAATTTACGCGCGAGCGCATCCACGTAAGTTACTATTATTTGTTTACCCCTAACACTCTGAATTAGTAATCATTTGTATACTTATCAAATAAAATATTTTTTCTTAATGTATTGTCCAAAATATTTTCGTCTAACATCCTTTTAAGAGGATTTTGAAGATAAAATTCTCCATTCAAAATGCGGAAACTTTTCTCTCCCCTTAACCTCGTCCGATTTTTATGATTTTTGAATAGGTATGTTGTAGATATCATGAAAATTGTCTGTAAGTACGTTTTGCTTTCCAAGAAAATATTTCAATGAACAAAAAAAACAAAATCAGAAACGTACATTCCTATGTCTTTATCGTTATGGCACTACAACATATTTAAAAATCCTGAAAATCGGACTTTAATTTCGGGGGTGAGAAACGTTTTCGCCCGGAGTTAAATTTGTATGGTTGTTTTTATCTACGCACATATCGTAAGTCCTCTTTTATGCGTTCAAAACCCGTAGGAAATGACCAGCATTATTGCAACTAATTTTACTATGAAAAGTTTCTTGTCTGTGGTAGTAGGTAAAATTTGTACTGTAATGGTTATAACAGTATAGATTTTGGTAAGGTTATGAGTTTCAAATTTGGAACATGTTCCAAAATTAACACAATTTAAATAGGTCCAATTCTAGTATCAATTGGAACGTCAACTCGGTATATTTTTTAGTACAATATCGTGGGATATTTGAATTTCGAACGACATGAGAATAGGGACTTTATTAGTATGTCTATCATACGATTTAAAAAAAAAAACCATTCATATTTGTGACACATGACCGGTTTCTTTTGCCGCCATTTTTGTTGTCAATTCGTCGTATCGTAAGTCGTAAATTGATTTCATTAAGTTCATTTCTTTGTAGAGTTTATTGTGCCACTTGAAAATTCTGCTTATCCAAGTAGACAACAATTGATTAACATTGATTAAATTTAACATCGTTTGGTGAAATTGGTAGGCACTTAGATATGTTACAGGTAGAGCTGGTAGCAATGCAGGTCATTTGCCTTTCGGCTTCTGAACCCATCTTAGAGTACTTATAATATGTGTGTAGATAAAGTATTGTACGCGACTCTGCGTAATTGGCATTACAACACTCGTGTCATCTATTATGAAACTCGCCTTGCGGCTCGTTTCATAAACCACACTCATGTTGTAATGCCTGTCATTACGCAACCGTCACGTAAACTACTATTTTGCAGTGGCGATTTTAGCGGCGCTTGTCAATAATCTTAAGCTGAAACTACAGAATTGAATAAACACCTATTGTGTAGATGTTGTTATATTAGTCATGGTCAATAATATTTAATTATTAGGTATTTTTTTAATGACAATTAAAAAACCCGTGTGAATTATAAAAGCCGTTTTCAACCAAACAATACATTAAGACAAACAATGATTACATTAAACCACTCGATATAGACTCCCAAGATTAGGCCAACAATTACTCGTAAACTCAGGTGATCTGGTGGAATGGAATGCTTAAAAACAGCCGTTTAAATTTGGTAACCCTGTCAAAACCGCATAGTGTAGTGTTTGTTGTAGCTCTATTTTAACCATTGACTAGTGGTGGCAGCGGGAATGGAGATCCAAGTCAAACGTAGGTAACACTTATCTACTCCGCGGTTTCTGCCGTGACGACAAGTCGTCTTACTCACTCGTACTAGGAGACCTTTTTACCGTGAAAGAGATGACTAAAAGTGAAATTAACGTTAAAATCGGCCTAGAAATACGGATGATACAAGCATTGTGATACAAGAAATCCGATATTCACTGTGAAGTCATGTAACAAGTCGGCTATATAAACTCCATGTTTAATTCTGTTTTGCTATAAATATATACATTTGTTACTATAAGTTGCTGCTTGGCTTAAATTTTATAGCTATTCATAAAATGATTTCGCTCGACAGTTAGTTACATGAATCAAAATTTTCATCAAATCGTCAAATTTTCGATTCCTTTTACGAATTTTAACAATTAGTTACGTTACTGATCAAACAACGGGCACTAAGGAACGACTTAATCGTCACAACTGACTGAGTACGGCCCTTTTTTTTCTGTAGCCTTAAAACACTGGCTGACCGACGGGAACCACGGGCCCGACATCGTGCGTGGCTCGCCGCAACAGTCTTCGCTCTCACATAAGAAGCCGTCTTTGCTCAAGTCACTTTCTACTATGTTCCGGTGAGTAAAAAAATCTACATCATCAACCGCACTATAACAATCCAAATATAGGTTGAACCGGATGAATGGGTCTCAGGCCAGACCACTTAAAAATAAGTGGTCTGTGACATGGGTGAACTGTGGCTCCTTAAGTGTTTACAGGTCACTCAAGTATTCAGGGAATGCAGTAAGTACCTACTGTCACTGGTTGATTATTTTTAACTTCAAATAGGTAATTTGGTTTGTTTAATACACTTTATGAACATTTCATGTTTGTGTAACAGAATCGGCAAGCCCCACAAGAAACTGGACACGGAAATATACGGCAGATCTCAACCAGGACGAGCGTCGGAGAAATCTCTTTCGAGGGAAGCGTTGGAACGGCACAACCGAGAAGAAAGGATCGAAGAGAATCACAAGTACATAAGATAGTCGTTACAATTAATAGTAATATGATGGCAGGGTAAATCTCAGAAAGGTTGAGCGTGAAAGTGGGACGGGAAACGTTTCTGACTTATTTATACTATGCTTACTTCCTTAAGGTTCTCTTGGTATGGTATAGTATATAAAAATACGATCGACGTTTTCTTTTTTTCACTTCTCATGCTCGTAAAGTCCTTCTTTATGCTGGGTATTGGGTGCTTAAAATAGCATTTTATGCACTAGTGCGTAAAGTGTTGTCGTCATCTAGACTAAGACAATTAAGTCCTATAGCTAGACAGACCAGGCGAGGTGACTGCATTAAATAAACTTGTTAGAATTGAATACATTTACTTTAATTTATATGCTTTCTATGTACCATGAGTACCATCTAACAAATAGTAGATTGTTCAACAAGGGACTAAAACAAGCCATAATAACACGAGATGTTTAGCCACGCGAGCGAGCTTGCGAGCGAGGGTGGCTTTAGTTCGAGTGTCATTATGGTTGTTTAGTCTCGCGTTAAACACTCTACTTTTCACTTTGAATGCGAGGAAAAAAATGACGTTCTAAACAAAATTACAACATTTACTATAAAAAAGTTTCTAACAATTAAAACTAACAATTAGGTATCTTATTATTACTATCGTTAATCTAACATTAATGATGTTATTTGTGTCCCACATTTCCAATCAATAAAAGTTTGGTATGTTTTTGAATAAATGCCACTAGATTCTGGCGGCAAAAGATTTCGTATCACCTTTTTTGCTATCTTCTCCATTCTGGAGTTAGGCGTTAATTCTTCTTCACTGGATGATGATGATGACATTTCTGGTCCGTAATTTCTAAAGTTGCACAATTAATTGGTGAATTGTTTTAACAACGTACGTTCAATACAAGTTATGAACATCAATTCAAAATACAAATAGGAAAAAAAAGTTCCGCGATTTTTTTGTAAAGTGATGTTTTAAATGCTTGCATATTTAGCCAACAGATTCAAACTTGGAAACCATTTTAAAAGTAATTGGACCACGCATAATAAAAGAGTTCGGCCTTAATATGATTAAATAGATTCATATTCGTAATAATTAATCGTGTTTCACGAAATTAAATCCTGTTTTTAAATATATTTGCAGTTGTCATTTTGAGGTTATTTCGACACCCAAAAATATGGTCCATACACAATCACTGAAAATGGCGATAATCCTCCATTCACAGACACCGTGATTGGTTGTTTAGGGGTTTCCAAAGTAAGTTTTAAAAAAAATACTTTAATCCCTAGAGATTAATAAGGAGCTTTAGTCCCGATTCGCAGAGATTTAAGTAGCATTTTAAGAGCATGAGAAGTGAAAAAATAATTTTATATCTAGCATTGTTAACAAAAACATTGCAAAATCAACATACTATGACGTGACGTGGTGGTTGCGTTCGACCTATTTAAGTTAAAAAAATATCAAGCAGAAAATTAGAGATAAAGAAACGGAAGTCGTTTTTGTCTATAGTTTTGGTCTATTCATTAGGTAGTTGTTTTCTTTGCAAAACTTGTGGTGGTACGGTATTTAGTGAAGAGGAAATAATGCTCACACCTACCTAACACACTAATAGAAAAAAATCCAAAAGAACTTATTGAACAGACAAAAACATTTGCAAGAGGCAGGATCCAGTGATGCCAGATTTTTTTCACCATCCTCCGTTAATGTATTTTTCATCTCTCCTGTTCGGAAAGTTTAATTTGAATGGGTGGATAGCCGGGTGGAAAATTGCGTTTTCATCTCTAGGGTGGAAAGTAATTTTTTTTTAATAGTTACGATTGGCCACGGAGTCTAAGATATTTGAGCTACGTCATATTATTAAAATAAAAGATTTTCATATATCTAAACTCGGCTATAGGTACGTTAAACGATGTATTTATTACGGCCTATAGGTTCATATGAAAATCATTTTAAGACTGGTCTATTTTTTTCGCAATTACAGAAAATCAACATTTAAAATTATTCCTCTATTCTGCTGCCCGCCATAATGTCGTGATAGCATAGCATGACACTTTTTCTTTCACGTTTCGGCATGGCCATCTAGAAAATACACTACTGCCAACATTAGAAAAGTTTAATCGAGTTGGTCACGACCAAGGAGCTTATTATACAACAAGGAGTTTGAACACCGAACATCCGTTCGAAACAAGAAATTTGACTTTTATTACGTCACGAATATATTCCATCTCTTTCTTTAGTTAGCGTAAGAATGAGATGGAAGTCATGCTCCTTGGCCGTGACCAACTCGATTTAACTTTTCTAATGTTGGCAGCATGTGTATTTTAACTTTTTTATGAATCTAGAAAAAATAAGTTTTCAATAGATAAAGCGGGAAACGAGATTAAATATATTTAGGTATACCGTGTCTTTTTTCCTCACAGTCGAAATGAAAAGTAGAGTGTCTAACTCGGGTGAAATTACCCATTTCCTCTCTCTCTCACTTCGTTCGAGCGCCAGAAATATCTCGGGTGAAATGGGTCACTTTCAACCCTTGGTTATCAATCTACTATAAAATACCTCTAGTTTCTCGAGTACGGTGGATAAAAAACCTAACATACAATTTACATAAGTAATGTTGACCGTTATCCATCCGTTAGTGAAAAATTAAATTGATATAATGTTTTTAGGTCTTACGGTAATCTTGGTACATTGAACTTGACTATAGTTCGCAAGAGTTTCCTCGGTGTTATGATCCTAACTAACTATTTAGAAATCAATACTGGTAAGAATTGCGAGAAACCTTATGAAAATCTTCTATATATAGATTATTTTCGAAACTAACTCCACGGCCTGAAAAAAATCCTTGGTTTTAGTAAAATTCTCTGAATCTGGTAACATAGGTATTATTAACGTGGCTATTTCATAAGCGCATGAATTAATAAGTCTCTGTCCTAATTTGTTTAGGTCCGTCTTACATTTATATCGTAATCATATTGTCGATATTAGCGTAGCTTTTAATGACAAGAGAATAAAATTCATCAATAATATGATGAATCAAGATGGGTTAAAAGAAAGTGGAATAAATAAAATAGATAAGAAGCGGAAAGTTGATGGTGTGACTTGCTGAGTATTAATTTGATTGACCAAGAAGACATATTTAATCTAGCGTAAGCATAATGTAATTACTTTTTCCCTTTAGCTATTTTATATAATGAATAAATTATTTTTCGGTCAATTTATAATGATCCCAGTGAATGACATATTTCTTAATTAAATTATTATTTATGAAACGTGAAATAAACAAGTGTTATAGGTGTTTGTGTGAGGTGTCACAAGGACCACCCTAGATTGTCCCAGGTATAGTGGGTGTCTGTATGGAGTGAAGGGCGTAATAGTGGTGTGTCCTGCAGGGGCCCGGCGCAGCACGCGCGGCAGGGCAGCGGCGGCGGCGAGCGGGAGCGGGAGCGGGAGCGGGAGCGCGACGCGCGTGCGCCGCCCTACCGCGCGCCGCCCGCGCGAACCGCGCCCGCGCCCGCGCAGGTCGGTGCCGCACTACCCATACTACATAATAACTATTCAATTGACTTGCAATGGAAACTAGCTATTTGAGCGGATTCGTTTTTTACATATTTGTTTTTTCGTTCTGAATTGCTAAAGATAAGCTCTTTATGACCATTCGGACATATTAGAAAAATACGTCTATACCTTCGTTTAGTTCAAATATTTGCTCGTATAATATTTACACGCTGTTTGTGTATTTGGGATATTATCGTTCGTACAATATTGCACCGCCTACAACAATTTTTTGATTTGCCCAAAGGTCAACTGGTAGAGAATGCGATTAGGCCCCAACCGAGTTCACCTTTGTGCAATTAAGATTAAATAAATAAATAAATAAATATGTTTTACCCTAGCTTTAAACAAAGTACAACATACTGACGTACCTTTATCTCCATTCATTGCATAAGTTCCCTATAATATGTTCAGAAACGATAACCAAATGACCCATGTTAGTAATGTTTAAATTACAGTATATGTAGCCAAAACTTTAATCACATTCAAATTTCGAACATCTTCTTAAAGAAAAGGAATCATATTTGTTGTGATTTGTAATTTTATTTAGTAAATCAATAAAAAATTGGAGTCTCGAATATTACAATCGATTACAAACAAAACCATTTTTTTTGCGTCAAATACGGTAGCGCCGCACAGTCATTTGTTTCGAACTTTCAAATAGTTCCGAAGAACAAAAAATAAAATTATCTACAACTTAAAAATGTAGGCCATACTGTACATGTTGTAGAAAACTTATGATATTTATGCATGATGCATGTAACTAGATAAAGTTTTATATGCGACTATACGCATGGTTAGGCTTTAAAACACTCGTGTTGTCTTATTATGAAACGAGGCGAAAGGAGAGTTTCATAAAACCACACTCGTGTATTAATGCCTCTCATTATGCTCCAGTCACATAAATAACTATTACGCCTTCATTCCCAGAGTGGGATAGACAGAGGTACCAACAACTCTAAAAACAACTAAACTAAGTAAAAGAAGTCAATTATTCTTAGATCATTGGATCGGTTTTAACCTGCCTCTTAACTTAATGCTGTTTTTAAAGAGTTTTGAAACCAATGCTTTTCCTTAATTATTTTTATTTTTACAGGGTATGGACAGCGCCTGGGGTCCCACCGGTCACTACGTCAATTACGACGAAATACAACAAAACCTCAAGTGAGTTTACCGCAAATAATGTGAAATTCTCATACTACTTAATACTTAAAAATAAGCATAAACTATAGCCAGAAAATGTTTAATTCAAGACCTTTAAAAGGCGTAAACAGTCAAAAACATTTTCCCCCAACACCTTTATTTACCCGCTCGAATAAATTATCTTACCAAAACACCGTAACCGCCCGTTAGGGTTTTAGTAGTTAAGACGTTTCGTTCTGGTGACGCTGGGGCAGGTAAATATTGAGATACATTTGCAGCGCGCGAAGGGAGAAGCTGAGCGAAGTGCAAATAGGGCAGATGAGGCGGCAGGTGAACGCGCAAAGGGCCAAAGTCGAAGAGGAGAGGTAAATATACATACTGACTCTGACTGTACATGTACTTTATTACTTGCGTGTACCGCACGCTCGCTGGATTGTTACACACATATTTTTTCACATGGTAACATTTTATAAAGATCTGTAATTACATGTTGGACAAATTGAATAAATTTCATTTGTACCACGCACAAGGACTAATCTGCAGTGTAGGTTCAAACTGACATTTTAGTTAGTACCCTATCCCAGTTATTGATATCCTTAAGTCAAACCACTCTTACTTTCATACGTTACTGCGACAAGGCAAACAACAACAGCAGGCAGGCGACAATTTAAAGCTATTTTTGAGTTAAATGTGTTAAATATTTGGCATGGCGCGACATAGGAGTATTGAGACATTCTGTCTTACTATTCAATAGAACAGAACTATAATTCTAAATACTCTTTATTAAGCACCGCATACAATTACAATACTGAAAGAAAATGCAAAAGACCCTAATGAATAAGAACAAAATAGCTTGTTTTGGCCACAGGATTTGTCTAGGATGTTTTAATAAATGTCTTAGGTACCAGCAACAACGTGGTGTACACGACACCTCCTTACTAAATAAAACGAAATTATAAGATATCGCGAAGAACTCACGTGGCGTTTTGTAGAATAACAATCATACTTACTTTAAATACCTACAATGAGGAAGATTTTAAAGAAAGCAACTTCCTCTTAAAGTCTATTCATAGACAAGGATATTTAATTAACCGTGGCTTCAACAACACTTCCGGCACCCACGTTCAATAACGGAGCGTCCCTTTGATAACATTGTCGTAGCTGTGCGAGAAGATAAAGAAGTCTCATTTTATGCCTAATAAATCGCGGGAAATGTTCGACACTTGTAGTTCTTAGAAATTGGATATTTCATCTTGATTTTGCCCTGATTCGATAGTTTCTTAATTAATCTTAAACTGGCCTGGGGCAAATTCGAAATTCTTATCTAATTTTGCACGTGCTTACGTAGGTATACGTTAAGAAACATCAGTGAAAATGTTTTGCTAAAAGAAGTTAGACATTTAAATATATTCATATTTATATATGTAAACATAACTTTTAAACTAGCTACGCCACAGATTTTAATGCGGTTTCATCAATAGATACAGTGGTGATTCAAGAGGAAGGTTTGTTACAGAAAACATCACATAAACCGAGGCCAAGCAAGGGCTGGTCGCTAGTTTTACATATATTTTTATTGAATGTAACATATCTAAAACTGATTTTTGCTAAACATTACATTGATCTGCGCCTCTATTCCCGACGGTAAAAAACATATCGTCTTTGACCTTTTATGGTATTGTTTTGACGTCATCGGCCATTATTGTCAAGTAAATAAGATCTATGAAAACAAAACGGTGTCAATACGATAACAGATCAAAGACGATATGTTTCTTCCCGTTGGAAATAGAGGCTTCTAGGCAAGGTATCGCGGAGTATCGCTAAAAAGCTCCATCGAACATAAAAAAAAAAACCCCGGATTTCAAGCTATATACAGCTAAGCCGTAAAAGCGTAACAAACACACAGAAAGACTAAGAGTTACTTTTACAACATTAGTATGGATAATATCTTGATACAGTACCCTTACTATGAGTTACAATTAACGTACTCGCTAGCGAGTAGAATGCTCTGTCCCTCGCAGACCTCGCAGTGTTCATATAGAGTGCGAGGGACAGTAAGTACCCTTACCACGAGTTACAATTGCCATACTCGCTAGCGAGTCGAATGCTCTGTCCCTCGCACTCTATAAGAATACTGCGATGTCTGCGAGGGACAGAGCTTCGACTCACTAGGGAGTACGGTAATTATAACTCATGGTAAGGGTACAGATATCCAGGTTGATACAAGTTTTAATGAGAAGCGTATGCAACTAATATTTAGTTGGAGCGCTAGTTACCCGTTAGTTTGTTGTAATTATACACTACTTAATGACTACCTTGTATTACAATAGTTAGTTTTGCCACTCTTTATGTAGACCGTTCTCCGTTATAATTTCATGTGGAACCAAATTGCGGTGTTTATAAGACGGAAGTGGATAGTGAAACACATTGTAATCTTTAAAGATTTAAATAATAATTATCAGGGGACAATGTCACACCAATTGACCTAGTCCCAAACTACGCTCTAGGCTTGTAGGTACTATGGGTACTAGACAACGATATAAGTACTTATATAGAGAAATATATACTTAAATATACTGGACCGCAAATCTAAATATCACACTTTATATGACATGTTCTTTAAAAGTGTGATACTTAGTTTTGTGGTTAAGTGTACAAAGAAAACAGTGTACACATAAATATCTGCCCTTATCGGGATTGGAACCCAGGACCGCTAGCTTCGTAGGCAGGGTCACCAACAACTAGACAACTAGGTCGTCAATATTTCGTCTGTTAAGAGGATAAACTCACTGAGTACATTAAACTTACTAATAACTTAGTAGGTAAGTTTCTTCTCAATAGACGATTTATGCATTTAAAAGTCATACATATCTCATATTTGGCTCGGGTTTGTTTGTTTGAAAAGTCGATATAACATAAATTTGTTACGAGGACATTTTATAAAGAAAGTACGCCTGTGCAGATGTGGGCGTACATATCCATTATGATTTCGGAACGATTATCTATATATATAAAAATGAATTGCTGTTCGTTAGTCTCACTAAAACTCGAGAACGGCTGAACCGATTTGGCTGATTCCTTTTCGGTTGTATTCGTTATTGTCAGGGCAAGGTTTGTATGAAAGAAAAAAAAACCACCGGGAAAGTCGGAAAGTTGCAGCGGGCGAAGCCGCTGGCGGGTCACTAGTCCATTATAAATGCAGAAGTCCCGGGATCATCTCCTAGAAAGGAAAAGTATTTGCGAGAATAAAGGTTTTACTCCTAATTCATGGATGTTTTCTATGTATTTAAATATTATAACTGTATATCGTTGTCTAGTAGACATAGTACAGGCCTACGGCTTAGTTAATGACTGGGTCAATTTCGGTGTGATTGTCACCTTATCATGAAAATTTATTGCCGAAAGGCATAGGCTTCGCTCACTTACAAGGCTATGATGTATCGTTTGCGATACATGCGAAATTGCGATACATGCGAAATAGTACATGTGAAGTTGACCTCTAAATAACCCTATACGTCAGATGTACAGTTAGTCTGATTAACGTCATATTAATGTAAAGAACCGTAAGGAGGATGCGAAAACGGACTTAATTTTACTGATGACTGACGTTATGTCATTACCTTACCTATACAATAAAAAACATGCACTGCTTACAAACACGCAAAATTACTATTCAAATATAAATCAGGTATCTCCATTGAATTTATTTATACCTAACTAGTTACCGGTGACCACAGAGCTGGCTGCTTCCTCGGACACCGTATTAGCATTGCTATACAACGAGGAAATGCTGCCAGCATCTGTGGTACTTTGCCACGGGGGCCCTCACTTTTCTAGTTTTTATTTAGTTTTAATTGATTTGTATTTAGTTTAGTTATAATTTGTTTAGTTTTGTAATATGATGTATTTTGTTTTGTATGATTCGGATTGTGCTAGCAAATTTAAAATAAAGGAGATGTTATGTATTTCCTTGACAGGTAGTCATGTTGTCAGGTTTTGTGATCCGTAGGTAATTCAATAGTTAAACGTAAAAAAAACTTCTTAATTACAAAATTGTAACCATAGTTATATCCGAGAGACATACATAAGCAAAAGTTAACTATGGAGCTAAAGTCTCGCCCTTGCACAGATCAAGTTGTAGTAAGTATATCAGAACATTCAGAACTGACCCAACACCTCGACGTCACAAACCTGCACGAGACGTCGCCATCAATTTATTATTCAAGGGGCTTTCCCCTCGGCTCAACCTCGTGTAGTACACTGATTACTATTGTCGACTCTTGTCTTACATGACATGTAATTAAGTTGTTATTCTTTATTTTCCCGCCTTGACCGTTGACATGGGTAAGATGCTTATGCTTTGTAATGCTACGAACATTCTTGATAAATCATTAAATATAATGCGCAATTAATTACTATTTCTTCTTGTTCGTTCCGCTATTAAATGTTAACGTACCAATAACAATTCATAAAAATATCTAAAGTACACTCAGGAGCAAAAATACCGGGTCAGATTGCGTTTTTCATACAAACGAGACTATTTCGAAGCCTTGGTTCCTCGCCAGGAAATGCTTTTAGTGAAATCTGATGATGAATACCCCAAGCATCGATACAGGACTTCCAGAGTGCCTAGGATACCCAACTGAATGAATTTGCGGTTAACGCCGGATTTGTGCATGTTCAGAAAAATATCTAAATCTCCCGCTGTGGTGATCGTGCGATCAGTTAGGTATCTTAAGAACTTTTCACCTCTTTTATTGAACCTCGGAGTATTCACCATTAAACCTCACTCAAAACAACCCCTGGCGAGGAACCAAGGCTTCGAAATAGTTTCGTTTGTATGAAAAACGCATTCTGACCCGGTATTTTCGCTCCTGAGTGTAGGTAAATAAAAAGTTCTTGCTCATTCCTGTTTCAATCTTGGGTAACTTTTATTTGACGCGTTTTTCATACGTACGTAAATACTTATTCGTAGAAATAATGGTTATGGCACGCGCTATATTAATAATAGTTATACACGTGAGCAGTCAGTATGCACGAGCTACCATGCACAGTTATTTGCTTTTGTTATGATAATCGTATATGCACTTAGAGTGATGCCATCAAAAGTTAATTTAGGGAGAAGGGGACATTTCCTTTGAGCCAACATGATAAACCTGCGTCAATTTAATCTATTTTTCGGTTTCAGGGGGGTGGCAACCTTGCCCCCCACTAGAGCCGCCACTGCCTTAATTAACTTGCACTAAATCCTGTGTTCACTCTTTAGGTACTAACGCTTGATAAGCCCATTTTTTTTGTATGTGATGCCATTTAGTTTACGTCATCACATCAGCTGACACACGCCCACTCCTGGGCAACGGTCTTCCCCAGAGATATGGAGAATAGGTTTAATTAAGTTAGACCACAATTTAACGTTAAAAATATAGCTTATTTGACCTGTATTAATCTACGAATGAAACGGTACGTCTAAAACAAATCCAAAGCTCTTATAAAACTTGAATAAGTTGAGATTACTTGCTCGCGTCGCTTCGGTAGCATTTTTACTATCTTGTAAAAATATTTTCCTTAGCTCATTACGTAACTTTAATTGCTTTCGCTAACTTTTGCCTTAGTATGTTTGCAGTCTAGATGTAAATGTATCTGTTTCTGGGTAGCGTGTTCCAGTTTTTGGGTCAGGTAGGTCTCTTCAATAATCCCTTTTTTGGTTTTATATACAAAGGTTTATTTGCTTCCTGTTTGAATGGGTACAACTTTATACGCTTAAACCGTTCGTAATTTGTTTGAATAAGTTATATAAAATAAAAGGTGTCAGTGCGCGTGCACCGCGCTCGTCGTTGGTAAAGTGAGGGCTGCTAGCCGCGCCCCCGCGCGGGTCTCGTAGCAAGCTTCAGTTTCGCTGCACGTCCGGTAGATGGCGTTGAGGAGCGCGAACATGCCCCCGGCCTTGAAAGCACCCGCTTTCAAAGTGGTGTCGTTGATGTTGTGGCAGCGTCACCTTCAGGCTGCAGTGGTAGCGGGCAGAGCTTCGTGAACACCCTGCGCACAAGGCCCGTCGCCGTTTGGATGTCGGCTACGCGAGAGATGCCGTCATTGCCTGGAAACACAGCTACCACCCTACCCAAACGCCATTTGAGGGGTGGTAGATTAGAGTCCTTGATCAGAACCAAGGAGTTAAGGATAATGTCCTGTTGGGGTGATTGCCACTTCGTTCTGGTCTGTAACTCTGTAATATATTCCTTCGACCAGCGTTGCCAAAAATGCTGTCGAATTTGCTCCAGCCGTTCGTAGCGTGGGAGCCGCCGAGTGTCCGCCGCACACAGGTCGTCGCAGGGCGGCGCGGTCATAGGCCGGCCAATGAGGAAATGAGCTGGAGTTAGGGCAACGAAGTCGTTAGGATCTGTGGACATAGGATGCATGGGTCGGGAGTTCAGGACGGATTCTATTTGTGCTAATACCGTGCTGAACTCCTCGTAAGTCAAATGTGCATTGCCAATTACGCGTCGCAAATGGTGTTTACACGATTTTACTCCTGCCTCCCAGAGACCACCAAAGTGAGGTGCGTATGGCGGAATGAATTTTAATTTGATTGTGTCATTCGCCAACGAATTAATTAAATAATTTGAATTATTTTGTAGGAAAGCAGCTAAATCGGTCATTGCACCTACAAATGTTTTCCCGTTATCAGAGAATATTTCGACTGGTTTCCCACGACGCGAAATAAAACGCTTAAGACACAGAAGATAAGCTTCTGTAGTCAAGCTAGTGACGAGGTCGAGATAAACAGCACGAGTCGAGAAGCAAACTATTACGCAAATGTAGTTTTTCTCCAGTTTCGCGCCCCTGCCCCTACGGTTCAATACGAGCACCGGACCCGCGTAGTCCACTCCGCAGCGCATGAAAGGGAACCCTGGGTCTAAGCGCTGAGAAGGTAAGTTGCCCATTAACGGTGTCAAAGTTTCCCCTTTCATGCGAGTGCAGATTATGCATTTGCGAACTACTTGCTTAGCTAGGTTCGTACCGCCGAGGGGCCACCAACTTCCCCTGATGGTCGAAAGTAGCAGCTGTGGTGGAGCATGCAGTAACTGTCTGTGCTCCCTCTGGAATAGCAGTACGGTGAAACGGTGGTTAGAACACAGCAGGACTGGGTGTTTCTTGTCATAAGAGAAGTCAGGTGAGTTGCTAATTCTCCCTCCTACTCTTATGATTTTGTTTCGCGTGTCAAAAAATATGTTAAGTTTGGCGAGGCTTCGTGTGTGCTTAAAAGGTAAATTATTAGCCAATTTATTATATTCGTAAGGAAATGAATCTAATTGAGACAGGCGTGCCAAGTGTATTACCGACGCATTTAATTCGTTAACGGTGAGCGGGCCTTTAGCGCGATTAGCTTTAGTTTTTATGCGTGAGTTGTTTATAAATCGCAAAACATAAGCAACCGCGCGCCTCAAACGGTTAAACGATGAAAACTTATCGAATTGTAATGCGTCGGTATGAACTTGGCATGTCATACAAATCGAATTTATTTTTATTTCAGGTAAATCGTTAGGTATCGTGTTTGATGTGTGTGAAGTGTGTTTCTGTAGCCAGGTCGTTTCCGGTTCGTGCAAGAAAGCCGGGCCCTGCCACCACATAGTGGAGTTGTTAAGTGCATCAAGTTCAAGGCCGCGTGAAACTAAATCAGCTGGGTTATCTTTGCTACTTACATGCAGCCATCGTGCGCTCCCGGTTAGCTCATTAATCTCCGCCACTCTGTTTTGCACGAACGTTTTGAGCAAGTGAGGCGACATTCGCAACCAGCCCAGAACAATCGTCGAATCGGTCCAGAACGTCACTGAGTTAAACTTCACTTTAAGTGCCTTTATTATTCTAGAATATAACCTCGCTCCTAAGTTCGCCCCGCACAGTTCGAGCCTCGGTATGCTAACTGTTTTGAGCGGCGCGACTTTGCTTTTTGCACATAACAACTTCACGCTGATAGATCGTTTACTAGTGTCACCCTCGTCACCTGTGTGCGTGCGCACATAGGCGCATGCGCCAAAAGCGGTTTGACTAGAATCCACAAACATATGGAGCTGGATGCATTGCGCCTGCGCACCCATCACGTGACGAGGAATGCGTACACTGTGTATATGTTGTTTGTGTGTGTGTACATACTGACACCAAGACAACGCGACGTCACTAGGTACTTCGTCATCCCAACCTATTTTATTTAACCATAACCGTTGCAATAATACTTTTACTATAATTATGGCGGGCGATAGTAAACCTAGTGGGTCATATATCTGGGAAATAACCGACAGTATTGTGCGTTTAGTTATAGTGGTTGTGTCGTGTTGTATGTCAGTCGTAAAATGAAACTGATCTGTGTTGTTTATCCACCCTAAGCCGAGTGTTTTATTTTGACAGTTGTCACCTAGTGATAGTTCCCGTGACGTAATTTTAGACGACTTAAAGGGTGACACGTCAAAATTAAACACCCACTTCCGCAGAGGAAAACAGCCGGACTTTAGTACGTCAGTGACTTGTTGACAGATATCTATTAGTGTGTGTTTGTCATCATGTCCTGTCACTAAATCATCGACGTAGCAATCCTTAAGAATTGTGCGCGAGACCACCTCGTTAGTACACTCTGCAGCCAGCTGTTGCAAGCAGCGAATACTGAGATACGGTGCAGAAGCCGTGCCGTACGTCACAGTATTAAGTTGGTACATGCTGAGGGGGTCCGAGGTGTTCTCTCGCCATAAGATTAGTTGGAGATTTCTTTGATCTGGCTGTATGAGAACCTGCTTGTACATTTTCTCCACATCTGCACACGCGACATATTTATTTTCACGAAAACGTAACAACACTGAAAAAACATCGTTCTGTAGTGGCGGGCCGATTAATTGCAAGTCGTTTAGTGACTTGCCCGAACTCGAAGCCGCACTCGCGTTAAAAACAACACGCAGTTTTGTTGTCACGCTGTGTTCTCTAAATACACCGTGATGTGGGAGAAAATAGTAAGGCTTTGTGTATGTATGTATGGGAGACATATGCCCTAGTTGTATATACTCTTGTATAAAATTAGAATACATTTTTTTATACTCGGGAAGGCGCTCGAGTTTTCGCTCAAGGGACAAGAACCGGTTTTTTGCTATTAAATATGTGTCGCCGAGCGCATCAGCTGATTCCTTCAAGGGCACACGTACTGAGAAGCGGCCGTTATCAACGCGCAGCGTAGTATCCTTGAACAGCTGTTCACATGCACGCTCGTCGTCAGTGAATCCGTCACCAACCCTAGGTACCTCTTCGAGCTCCCAAAACTTCCTAAGTTGTTCATCTAATGTCTGTGTGAAATGACAATTAGTTTTAAATGAATCTATTCGTTTAACTAATAAGGGGCCGGAAAGGATCCATCCTAATTTTGTGTTTTGTAAACACGGCCCTTCTACTAGGCGAATGCGACCGTCATTCAATAAATCCCAGAAAATATCCGCACCTAGCAACAAATCAATTTGTGATGGTTCGTAATATGTGGGATCGGCGAGTCGGATATGTTCTGGTATGCGAATAGTATTGACGTCTATCGCAGCAGAAGGGATTTGATTTGTGATACAAGGGAGGACCATACAATTTATGCGTGCATGGTAGTCACTTGTAGTAGACTGTAGGTCAAGGTTACACGAGTGTGTGCTTTGCGTGATTGATTGACCCACACCTGTGATTTTATGAGTGGACTGTATTAAAGGAACGTTTAATTTTGCGATTAATGATTGCGTTACGTAACTATGTTGGCTCCCGTTATCTAAGATCAAGCGGGCCCTGTGGTACGTATTGTTGCTATCGGAAATATCTATTAACGCGGTGGAGAGTAAAACCGGTTGCAATAATCGTGAATGTGTGCGTGAATTATGGATTAAGCTTGTAAGTGTGTGATTAGTAGAAGTGGCGGGGGCATTGCATATCGGCGGCGTATGATTTACGCTGACAGCCGATGGCGATGCGCCGTCACCGTCACTACTCGGAGTATGAATTAAGCTATTGTGCTTCTTTTGACAAATCCTACACGGACCAAAGAAACAATTGTCGATAGTATGACCATCGCGTAAGCAATTTCTACACAGCCTTTTGTCATCAAGCAACTTAAGCCTATCGTGGACAGCGAGATTAAGAAAGCTGCTGCATGAATAAAGCGGATGTTTGCCATTGCACATATTGCAAGTGCGTGGAGAACTACGTTTGGAGTTCAGTTTACTGGAATGCGCGACCGTGGAACTCGAAACGTAACTCTGGATTGGAGATTGAGCGTGTGAATGATGAACGGGTTTCTTTACTTCGTGTGATTGTGTGTGTGTGATCCTAGAATGATTTGCCGTTATCGATTCTAGCATATCTGCCCTATTTCGAAGAAAGTTAAGCAAATCGTTAAGTTTAATGTTTGTGCGCGGATCTCCTCGCTGATTGGAGCCGACCGAACCTTTGTGCTGTTCCCATTCGCGTTCCGTGGTTGAATCCAGCTTTGTGACGATTAGGTAAATAATTAACGTGTCCCACGAATCCGTCGGTTCGCCTAACGTCTTCAAGGCACGTAAATTACGTAACACAGAGTCAATCAACTTCCTAATCTGCGAGGAGGATTCCTTGTGTATCGTTTGTGTGTTAAAAAGTGACTTTACGTAGTTGTGTGTGAGTAACCGGTGATTGTCGTACCTGTTTACGAGCAACTCCCATGCCGTCGCATAGTTCTCCGCTGAGAACTCCAAGGACTTTATAACAAGCAAGGCATTGCCGCTGAGGGCAGCGCGTAAATAATGAAACTTTTGGATTGCACCAATGTCCTTAGAGTTATGTATCAGCGAGATGTACGTGTCTCTAAACTCTAACCATTGCTCGTATGAGCCGTCAAAGGCAGGTAATGCGATAGTCGGTAATTTAACCTTGCACGAATCTATAGAACTACCACTCGTTTCTTGGCTTTCAGTATTACCAAGAAAGCTCGTTGCTAGCGCTATAGTTTGGTAATATTGTTCCTCAAATGCTTCCCGTTGTTCTAGCTGCTTTAAAAGCTCGGCCTCGTCTACTAACTGTTCAATGTTACTCTGAAGGTCATCAAACGAAGTGTAAAAGGACGTGGCATTACTTAACCGTAATTTCAACTCTGATTTTTGTAATAAAGTTAAACTATCATTAAGCGTAGCGATATACTTAGCGAACAAGGTAAGCTTGCCTTTGATAGTGCCACGTTTGGCAATTAAGCTGCTTTTATCAACGGCGTCACAATTAAGAAAAGCAAGTTGAGGGGATTTCGGTCTGGGAGAATTACTCATGTTGGTGTATGTGAGAGACAGGAGTACTTACAATTTTATCCAGTTACTAGGTTGCTGACACGTAATGGCGGCCGCGATGCACCGCGAGACACGTGCACTGAAAGTTTATAACAAACACGGTATTAGCACAATGTGGATAGGCTGGGAAGTAGAGCAAGGATGGCTTGCCTGACCGTAGCTTGCTGATCCTGGCGCTGGCTGGATCCGGAGAAGAAGGTCCAATGTTTCTGGGTAGCGTGTTCCAGTTTTTGGGTCAGGTAGGTCTCTTCAATAATCCCTTTTTTGGTTTTATATACAAAGGTTTATTTGCTTCCTGTTTGAATGGGTACAACTTTATACGCTTAAACCGTTCGTAATTTGTTTGAATAAGTTATATAAAATAAAAGGTGTCAGTGCGCGTGCACCGCGCTCGTCGTTGGTAAAGTGAGGGCTGCTAGCCGCGCCCCCGCGCGGGTCTCGTAGCAAGCTTCAGTTTCGCTGCACGTCCGGTAGATGGCGTTGAGGAGCGCGAACAGTATCCTTTGTGATTTTGAGAGACGTTTATGCTTTTTTGATGTATATTCGACCAAGAAAGTCCTTCACCAGTTTTGGACATTAACAACATATAGATAGAGTCGAAAAGTGTTAAAAGAGTTGCTTGGTCGATTATACTGCATGAAAACATTCCATGGGAAATGCATCCATGTTTTAAATAAATATCCGCAATTGTCGCGCATTCCCAATGTGACAAGGGAAACTCCTATTTTTAAACAAATGGCAAGTCACGTAATACGACTGTCTTGCTTCACATAAGAGACTTTCGCGTGAGAATATTTCGGAGCTTAAGGAAAACATCCGATAATATTTTAGCGTTAAGATCACGTTGAGATATTTTATATAAACAAAAGTATCTGCACGGCGGCGCTGCTTTCTTTACAACTTTATATGTATGTAGAACGCATCATCTATTATTTTGCTATGATACAAATATAAAATAGCATCTTTCAAAAGCATATTAATTTATAAGGATGTGCGATGTGGATGTGTGTTGATGTCTGATTTTGATTTATCGTTTCTTAGTGTGCTTACATTACTATGTTTCTGTCTTCAGTTGGTACCTAGAATATAATGTGATGTAGTAGTTTAGTAAGTGTTAGGATTTATTATTGGGAAACACGGAATATTGTTAAGCTGTCAGCCGGCAATCAAAAAATACGACGGAACAAAAATCAAGCATATAACCTTTTAACTCTTGTAGACACTTGGTTTCTACGAAGCGGTCGCCTGCGACTGCATCAGACATCACAGGCATACAGGCAGGCAGGCAGCATTCTCCATTATAATATTAATCCAATCCAAAGCGTAGTGGAGTCGAAAAAGGGGGTAAAAATATTCCGTACATCCCAAATTCAAGAGTCTTCATAGCATTATAACAATTTAAGTAGAACGTCTGAATCAATCAAACCATTCCTTCTTAAGGTTTGAAGCAGGTTTGCCCTGTTGACCAAAAAAGGCTTTACAAAAAAGAAAAAAAACTTGCTTACCGACCTTGTACAGTCATCTGCAAATAAAAGTTACCTAAACTAAAGTGCTAAGTAACTTTTATGCAGGGGAGGGGGTTTACTTTTCTCTGCAGCTGCATCAAAACGAGTTTATAGTATACTATAGCTGCCTCTCCTGCCTTCGTCGAGATTGAACAATTATATAAACAAATACAAAATACAAATGGAAATATATTTATTTACAAAAAACACAGAAAATGCAGGTTTTATAGGGTAGCGGTGAATCCCACACTAGGCGTAGCCTGTATCGTGGGAATCAGAACATACACGAGAGTATCTTAAACAGTGCGGCAAATAACAGAACTAAACCATCATTCCAAAAACTTAGGTAGGTATTCTTATATTTATAATAATATAATATAATTATATGAATATAAAACTAAGAGCTGCAGTACTTTTTATTTTGTGTGGAATGTAGGGGATAGAGTGGTGACATGCAAGTAAGTGTTAAATGTTAAGTTTGTGTAAGTGTGAAGGAGAAGGAGGAGGAGAGGTGCTGGTAGCCCTACGAATGGTCAACTCTTGGGATCGGTTGGCAACGATGGCTGCTGACGCTTACCTCAACGCTTCTTCAACTTGATCATAATTCCCCTATAGTAAAAGAATTCGAATTTGCTTTGCAGCCTCAGGAACTCGGCATTGTTTTACATCACAATTACTACATGCATAGTTAATGATAGATAGGTAGATGAAACGTTTATTTGATGCTTCAATCACACACATACAGTTGTCATATTTAGTGGACAAGAACAAGTGTGGCATATTTAATGTAACGTAGCCCCTCCTCTCTCTGTAGTCAACTCAACTCTCAAAATTCGCACTTTCTCATTTAAATTCTTGTTAGATGTACGTATACTAGACTGTAATAGTTGACCGTGTGCGTTTGCCCGCAGTCGCCGGGGAGGCACGGCTGGCTACCACTCGCAGCGCTCCTGTAGGGAGGGCCCGCCGACCATCCGCCCGCAGTCCAACTACTACGAGTACGAGAGCGCGCCGCCCAAGCGCCCCGGCAAGCTGTCCCACTACCACTGACACACACAGAACCTCTACAACGGTTGTGCTTCCAAATATGCTATACTTATAATCTAAATAAGTACGTGCTGTGAACTTTTGTAACGTCTTTGTGCCTTCAAGCCGCAAACGCACTGGGAGCGGAGGCGGCGCGGTGCGGCGCGTTCACATAATAAAAAGCGTGCTTTATCTTTACCTGGATCTATTCAGGGCGAATCATCCGGAGTTTTTAGAAAGGATCTCCACAGGCAATGTCGAAACAAGAAGCCGCTATGAAGATCACTAATAATTATATCAAAATTCCTGGTAAAAATAGCACACATTCAAACGGTGCAGTAGTAACTTTACTTTAGATATGTTAATTGAACTGTTAAAATGTTTAACACCCTTCCCTTATTCGGAATAGTCACAATACAGCCCGAGCCAACCGGCTCGCCTTGAAAGGCCGATCGCCGAGATCGCGCGATATCCACACGAGCGGCAATTGTGTAGGTTTTCCTGTGCTGCTCTGTTATTAAAATGTTAAGTGTCATAGTTTATTGAATAGATCGATTCTAAACCTGACTAAATAAGTAGTAGGTACATAATTGTGCTGGAGCGAGGTTGCTCCGATAGTTGACTCATAAAGTCATGCAATTAAATTGTAATTTACTTTCGATTTATAAATTGTTCTTATGTGATAATTTGCAAAGCAAACAGCTCTACTTCGACTGAATCTGCAAGTGGCCTTTTAGTTTATCGTCGGTGTCTTTTTTTAACACAGCTTTGTGATACATAGGTATTTCCTTGCAAAATAATATTAACAACCTCGAGCCTTGAAAAACTGGTCACATACATATATGTATTCCAACACGTAAATAAAAAAATAAAAATGGCGTCTGTTTTGACGGTAAAAGATCATAATGGCCCCGTACCGTTAAAGCTCTTATGTTCGAGATAAAACAGTTCTAGCGTCTCACGAATGCTGAAAGATAAATCAGATTTCAACCGTAATGCGAAGATGCGAGCGTTTATAACCGCTTTCGTGAGACGGTTTAACCATTAATCTCGGCGCCATTGTGATCGCCTTTCCAAACGATCTGTTATATTGAATACCTGTAATGACAGTGGTTTTATACCTACGTAATATAATGTTGTAGCTTAAATTTACGTTAAATTTAAAAGAATTGTATAATTCCATTACAAGCTACATTCCTAATTTTATATTATTTAAAAATTGTAAAACTTATCGGCGAGTATAACTTAGATTGGAATTATGTTGCATCTGAAGTTTATAAAGATCGTATGAATTAAAATAGGAGTGATACGTTGATTTGTATAAAGTGCTCACAGATAAGCAATTCACAATGACTTAGTATACATAAGTGTTTATCAAGAAGCTTTAAATTCATGATTAGTCGTTTAACTTTAGATAAGTTAGTAAACGCAATCTGAAACTAGATACAATAACATTTGTATGACTGAATAATTTATTTATTTAACTCATATATCATTGAAGTATTTGTAGACAATCATGGTGCGATCGAACCTTGCGCTCGCGCAGCCGGCGTCAGCGATCATGTCGACTCTGTTGCTACTTGTGCGTGCAGGCACCACCAATTATAGATTATTCAACAATGGACTCAAAAACATTCGTTATTGAACGTGTAAAACATTTTTCAGTACAATGTTGGATCGCTAATATATTTTTGGTGGTGTCTGTGCTTTTTTCAGAACATTGGCCTGAAGTCAGCGTCACAGTTTCCCTGTGTTTGTGATATCTTATATGTAATTCTATTAATCATAGCTGTAGCGTAAGCCTAGTGTAGTCCCAGAAAGCTAGACAATTAAATATTCCTAGTGATGTAAATATTTATGGATTTTTACTGAGATTAAATTGTGTATAAAATGATTATAATCAATTTAAAAACTTGACTTGTAATCGTGTAAGAAATATATTTCGTATGAAAGAGAACAAACGATAGCTGTTAGATTTATTGCAAATATGTTTGCATCGAAGTGCCCATAATTTTGTACATAAAGTAAGACTCGGTTCTTCACTTGTTTATATAGGGGAGATCAACTTGTAAATAACGTTTAGTACATTGCTACGTAGACGTGTCAGTTTGTAATTTGGCCATCTTGTACCTTTAAATAAAAATCTATCGTCAATGACCATGTTGTTCTTTAAAATCCTTAATACCCCCTTTTACAATATTCACATTTAACAAAAATTGTTAACACAACTTTGGAAAATTATATTACAACCGTAGTAGTGGATTTGCAAGGAATATAATTCCATTTGATAGTAAAGTTATTGTTCTTTTATTAAGACAGTTAACCAACTTGATACAGAGTTATAAAACTCTGTCAAAGTGCCGTAATAAATCAAATCCTAAGAAGTGTTACACTTGCTTCACACCATCCTTTTGGCATAGTTCCACACTGGCCTGTTTAGGAATCAAATTGACATGAAATCGAACCAGATGTTGATCAATAGAAGTTTACGATGAATCAACAGAGAAGTCATTTCATTGCTGACTTTATTACCAGAAGTTAAACTTTCAATTAGTTAAGGTTGGCTTAGAAATGTGCTAACTAATGAAGTGGCACTTGAATGAAAAATTTAAGTCATTACCAAGTAAAACGGTCCTTAAAAAAGACTGATTGTCGGTCAACAATATATATTTCCACTGAGGACATTTCTTTATCGTTAATAAGGTGACGCTGTGACGACTTAGCAAATTAATAAAACCTATTCCAACCGTCGCTCGATCACAGGAATCCCCTTGATCCCAAACCCCTCATGAAACAAACCCTACTCGAAAAGTTACGGGCCATATTTTACCTCTTCAGATTGACTAGCAAAACTTACCCGCGCCTCGTTTGTCGCTCGAAGATCCCCTTCCAACTAGTCTATAACGACAGAGACGCACTGAGAGACCAGCGAGAAAATTCAAGTCTTGCTACCTAAGGGTCCTCGATTCAGAGTCCTCGAAACAAATGAATCGTAATGTAGTATCTTTCTTCGCCGTTTATCTTACGAATGCGCAGCCATTGGTCGTTAGGAAGGGCAAGGCCGGGTCTCGCGTGCCTGCTACAGTTTATCGCAAATTGTTTTAGTAGCCGTAGATACCTGCCCTTTGTCGCGACCTTGTTTAGCGATCGTGGCCTCTTCAGCTACTCACTTGAAAATTGTTACACGTTATACGTCCCTTCCCTAACCATATCAACATAGCCATAAGTGGATCAACTCGGGGAGCCCGGCCGCACGATTTGAAAGGCTCTTCGAATTAATTTGGAAAAATTCCCGAGGCTGCCCACGCGATCGTGAATTCGGAGAACGGCTTCGAGGAAAAGTCACTAACAATATCAAACTTCTGAATTAAGCGCTCTTTTTGAGTGTTCAACACTTTTTGTTGCTAACTTAAATTAATTCAAGTTCCGCGTTCGTTTACTTTTCATGTTACAATTTGAAACTCCTAAATGTACTTACATTTCTACTTATTGGTCTTACTTGAATTTTAAATGGTTGTATTGAATCTACAGAGGTGAAAGGCAACTTAACATAAAGAAATATCATATAGCGTGCAAGCAATAAGTTTGTATGCTATCGTAGCAATCAGACTGCCAACAAACTTTCCGAGATTTCTTGAAATGAATGTTGCAAAGTAAAAAACCCATGACGTCAATAACGCCTGTGCGCCCAAGAACCGCAAAGCGAGATAATGAAGATTAACATTAAGTCAAAGCCTCGAACTCTTCTTGCGTAGGCAGTACTTAAGTACATTATAGACACATTTTTTGTTATGTTAACGTCACCAACAATCCTGCGAAATAGAATAATAGTTTAAAAGGTCAACGGCGCGTAATCTTGTCAAAATAGTTTGGTCCACGCCGCCTGCTGCATTTGCGAATGATTGTAAGTAGGTACGAGTATATTTCGCAATCGACTTTAAAATCTTCAATCAATAAAGAACGAGCAAATCCATTAAGTACTAGGGGGTAAGTCTTGAAGCTAGCACGGCGTGCCGCGATGGGCCACTGGATGGACGCAGCCTTACATTAACCTTAATAACAGTCGATGTCATAATTATGCACTTACACGTCACTCTGTTTTACACGATACTTGGTAATCGTACAGTGTGCAGCAAGATTATAATGTCAAGATACTAGGAACTTAAGTGTAGAAACAATTTAGCTCTTCTATTGGCCAGCAGTGTTTGCTGTTGTGTTTCGGACTTTCGGTGCGAACATAAGACAATTGGTAAAATTACTAGCTTAGAGGAATTCTCTTCACGTCGCGTGGCAAACATTTGGAGTCTTAGGATTGCAGTCTTGACATTTAAAATGTCTTTGGGTCCCCTGATCCCACTTACCATCAGGTGGCGAGCCCAAACGTCTTCGCCTTTCTATAAAAAAAACTTCTTCGCCGACTGTACTGCCGACCTCAGACTCAGAAGCACGACGCACGCAATAGGCGCGCCTTGATCTGCAAAACAACTACCCAAGTAATCTTGAAACTTAAGCCAAGTTTCAAGATCTGCCGCCACCGAACTCTACCTACTTACTACTGCTTACTTAATACTGATTGGATGGCACTCATCAGTCATTTTTAACTAGGGCTTGGGGTGTTTATTTAAGGAACTTCGAAATCATCAAACATCATAAATGTGGTATTTTTTGTAAAATTATCCAATAGATATTATAATATCAAAATAAAAATAAAGGAGATTCAAAGAACCTCGAAAACAGCATTTTTTGTAAAGGTTGTATGCAGCCTACCTACGTAGGTGGCAGCCTGAGTTAACTTCTGGCCGGTCACTCATTCTGTTGTTGGTTGCTCTGGGGGTTGTTATTAAAAGAAATTAAGAAAAACATTTATTTGCAACAACACACACTGAACTAAAATATATATAAATAAGTATATAATAGCAAACTGTTACATAAAATATTAACGCCAGATACTGAGTTGGCACCCTTTCCCAATAATGATCTATCCTTTTACCTTCATTTCGTGGAATAGCTTTTTGATTTTTCGTTCAGTGTGTTGGTGCGAATAAATTATTTAGTATCCTATCCTATGTTGTGTGATAGTACAGAACCCTCGGTGAGCAAGCCTGACTCACACGATTGATTTTTTTAGGCATTGACGCACGAATAGAGGAACAAAGTTTATATAGTTTTTGCAACCTATGAGCACTACAACTACATACCTATATCACTACGATATTAGGCAGATAAGATGTCAATCCTACCACGTTGCACGACCATGAAGTTTCTGACTATTGACATTATTGACAGCGGTTAAACAATGCCAAACTTATTTGTTGCGTGTGGATGAATAGATATAACAGCATTTTTTGACTGCTGTCAACATTATCCATATTCAGAAACTTGTGCAATGTGTCAAGATTGACTTCTTATCGGCCGGGCACTATAGTTCCCCTCTCACCGGCTTGAGGTACCTCCTAATTTAAATGCCTAGGTAGGTGCGTTTTCTTTCTAGAGGAAAGGTCATAGGCGGAACAAGGGAGAGACCAGACCAGAAAATGAGTCCTGACCTGAGAGGCCTGGGTTTGCACGATTGGCTTTTGCGAAATTTAAACCTAAAATGTAATGTTTCACAAATTGCTGTGTTTCAAAATTTATAAAAATGATCGTCTCCAAATTATATCCAATTTTATGATGTTCGTATAACCAAGGAAACGAAAACGTTACTTATTTCTATCTTTCCTGCCCTTCTTTCTTTCACATTTAATGGCGGAATGCCCTATCCTATCTTATCAAGGTAAGATATTACTAGCAAAATCACCGTCAGGAAGGCGTTATAAATAGTCCAGGAAATTAATACCACCATGTCTTCGTTTTGCTAACTGAAGTTATTCTCAACGGGTGCAGTATCGGCACGCTCTAGTTCTTCTCAAACCGTAAGTTCTGCTGTATTGGCCTAATAGAAACGCCCTTGACTGCCATCCATTAAGATGGCTGACCGTGGATCTCGAACGCGAGCCATCTTTATTGCTTTATGTTTTGTGAGCACCGAGAAACGTTTCCATTTAAACTTTGGTGTTTCTAGTTATCAAGTTTAATTAGTAGCCGTCAATGGGCAACAGGTCTTTACAAAAGGCTACATCGTCTGAGGAGGTTCGGTATTTTATACTCATATATCACTCAATTAATTACCTATATAATATACGCTAAACTCGTAGACGTATTTTTCTGTTTACGGTTATGGTAGTTATGATGCATTTGACATCAGGTTGCCCAACATTAATGGTACCTACAGTTCAAACTTATAACATGTTATTAACGCCTTGTAACTGTGATATGTTTAAAAATCGGTTTGGAACTGCGTTCGTAGTATCTGGGTATTATGATCAGAGGGAAAAGCAGCAAAATGAGTCTTGGGAACAGCGAAAGTTAGTTACGCAGACGTGCGACTCGGCTAGGCCAGCGACCATTTCTAGGGCGTCCGCCCATATGTCTGTTTTGGTCGTTGCGAACGCGAGAGCGAGGCTCGCGCCACCTCCCCGCGGCGCCGGCGGCGCGTCCGCGGCGTCAGTGCTGCACCGCCACGCGTCCGCTCGCGACGTACGACCGCCGCCGCGACACCTGCGCTTGGGCACCGCGAAACTAACTTTTAACACAGATAATAATTCTAACTAAACGACTAATTACCGATCACCTCTCTAGTGCGCTCCGGTAACATACGGGCTATCGTTGAACGTCGCCTAGTGCGGGTCGAGTGATCGCCGAAGTGGCGAGAGGCTGTGCTGCAGTTTGCACACCGAGCGAAAGCGGTCAAGCGGGCCTCGTTAACTCCGGCTTCGGAATTTGGCTGTGTAGGTGTTTTCCTTGCTGTGTGTCGCAATGGAAATAAGTGTTAAAATGTTGAAATCTGGTTTATGAGGAGCTCGGTGAACGTGCATATACGGCAGTTAAAAAACGAGCTCACGTGCTTATGTAAGCCTGATTCCGCGCATCAGACAAGTAAGTACCTATCAGTGCTTATGACTCCCTAATTATGTGTAGGTATACCCATAGTGATGACATGCCTATTGCCTAAGTGCTAGGTGACTGTTCGACCGGCCGCAGCGACCCGAAACTACAGGAGATTGACTAACAGTTAACATCAATCACAGCAGGTACCACATCCGGTTTACGAAGTATCAAGTTGGCTTTACAAAAAGATAAATAACTTACTGGCATACATTTATATATGATCATTATCGTTATCGTCATCGTCATCAGTTAGTTGAAACTCATCCACCTCAGTTTGTTTACTGAATAATGATGGCAAAGAATAGCAATACTACTTAAGTAGGGATGAATTTGAAGAGGTGATACCTTTGCAATAACGGGAACGATTCTGAGTAAATCGGGAAACAACGTATTAATAATAACACAAGAAACCATTTTGTATCAATTTGAATTTTTATGTGTTTTTTCGTTACCTTACGTTATATCTCAAGGTTCGACCGCGTTGATGTCTTTTGTATGCATAAAAAGTCAAAGTTTAATATCGTGTGAGCGCCAAGCCTTTTCCTTCAAAATTTTTGAATGTCATGACGATATATTGTAAAAGTACGCTGTATTTATAATATAGCCGAGAGTGACGTTGGAGTGACTTGCTTTGGTAAAAGATAAAAGATGTTTATTCTATAAGTAAGCCGCACGGTGTCTTTTACACGTCAAGACTGCAAGCGCTTCCCAAGAAAAACTAATGCTAAGAAGAAGTGTGAGTCATAAGCGCCGCCGCTAGAAACTGAACGGTCAGCAATTTTGAAGCGCTGCTGCAAAGGTTAATCCTTCATTAAAGCTACTTTTGTAAGGGTTATTGTATCCTGAATGCTTTTTGTACTTAGGTATTTGATACACTTACCTAATTTAATTTATTCCCGTTTTAGTTTATATTGTGGTAGGTATATTTTACTTCTGTTTTTAACTAACGCACCTGTATATAGTAAAGTTCAGGAAATATGATTTGGCCGTATGTTATCTTGCGATCTTCGATCTCGGGACCTAGCCTTAACCTCCACCTTTCAACTCTCTGTGCTGTTTGAAGAACGAGGGCAGTTTAACGATTACCTTTTGTTTGATATTAACGAAAAGATCTTAGTGAACATTACAGACCGCCAATTCATATTTCCTAAATTACACGTATATTTGGCAGTATAATTCCTAAGCAGTTAATGCAAGTTAAAGTTGCGTCTGCTTAAGAGTTGTATGCTGCTGAAATCTTCAACCGTCATTTTCAACTTCAAACTAGTAGTTTAAATACAATAATCTTTACATAGGTACCTACCTAGTATAAAACAAAGTCGCTTCCCGCAGTGTGTCCCTCTGTGTGTACGCTTCGATCTTTCAACCTACGCATCGGATTTTAATGCGTTCATCAACAGATTAAGGTTTTTATCTACCTATATAATAAATTCTGGATTATGAGAGGGTGTTACAGAAAACTCACATAAACCGAAGCGAAGCGAGAGCGAGTCGCTAGTGTTAAATAAGAAAGCTGTCAACAACAAGGCTTCATTCGAGGTGAATCCTGAGCCGGGCGAAAGCTATGGTTATTAGTTATTAGGTACACTAGTTAGGAAGCTTAGTTATTTTGTTACTGAAGTAATTTTGTTTATTTAACCTAAAGCAAATTAAATAAGTTGGTAAATGTTATATTTTAGAAAAACAAGAATGTTATGCGTTTATTCCTTCGTTATTGATCTTTGAACAATGATGAAAACATACCTACCTACTTAAACATACTCGTTGTTTGTGTGTAAAGCTACTAGACAATTACCTATGTTGTTCCCGAACATCAATACTGTGTAGGTCTAGCTTTATGTATGGCCAGCGTGTCTTTACCTTTAACTTGCAACTACTCGAAACACCGTCCACTCTGGTTCTTGTCTGGTTGAGTACATTTACTTATTATATTGCCTACATGACTTCAATTTTATTCTTTTCATTCAGGAGAAAATCATCCAAACTTATTTGACAAATACAGGAATTCTATGAGTGAATCTGGCTCTCATATCTTTACAATCCGTACGAAACTAGCACTTGATTTAAATTTATGAGGTTTTTGCTTTTATCATTTTAACAACGACTTTGTAGAGAACATTCTAGTGACAACTAGCGAGCCTGCACAAAGCGGCTAATTAACTTAGGGTTATGACGGATACTTGACTATGTACTCCTAAAACCACAGGTACGGGCTCTAGCAATGTTTGAGCTTCTGGAATGTGGACGCTAGCGAAATTCGGACGAATATTCATACTAAATAGGTACAGACAGTAAAAAAAACTCAAATCTCTTCAAATTGCATTATCTTAACTAAAATTCTGATAGGGTCCGTGCTAAAAAGATAGTCCCTATGGAGAAAAAGCGGGAACGGGCGAGTTATTAAAATAACTTTGGAAGTGGACGGGAAAAGAGCAATTAATTTAGCCTTATGAAGAATTTCTTCATCATTGGGTGTCTATTGGTTAAGACAGAAAAAAGAATCACATACGGTCCATTTATTTTTACAGTGTATCGCTTTTAAATATTATGAACATTTCTAGGAAGTTTCTTGGCTACGTGCCGAGCCGTCTTGCCTTGTTGGTTTGTTTACAAATATTGAGAGCGTGCGTCTAGCTGAGAGGACATTTGTGTTTATAAGTACTTGGGTGCCGTCTTCAAAGCGGCTGTAAAATGCCCTGGTGCTCCGGAGTGCGCGGCACGCGGCGCTTGAGTCGATCGTTAAATACCTATCCCATTTTTACGAGGGTGATTTACTTTTGCCTTCCAGTTACAACTGGCTTTTATTTGAAGGCAGTTAATATTTATGGAGCTACAAACAAACTACGAATTGGCCTCATAAAAATTATTCGGTTTACGTCAAGGCTTTGACAGCGGTTTTGTGTAATAGGCTGATGTTTTTATTTATTTTTTCATTCTATCGGGTTGAAATACCTACTTTTTATTTTATAATTTATTTATTATTTATGATTTAGATACCTACGTCATACGCGCTCAGAAAATAGCACTTTGAAACTTTGCTATATAACCGACCTGAAAAATCGTCATCTGTTGTAGACTCCTGTTCTGTCCAGTTGAGTTTCTTGCGGCGTTTCTTCTCAGCAGTGGTCTCTTGCGAAGCGCTGGCAGATTTTTGACGTGTAAAAGTGGCCCGTGCGGCCTACTTACTGAATAAACATCTTTTATCTTTTTTTTTATATCCAAATGTCAGGTAGGTATATGTATTTATGTACTCGTACCTACATAAATCCCCTGCCTGAACTTGAATAATGGGTAAAGGTACTTCGTCATAATTAAATTTTAGTCAAACTGCGACCTGAGCTTTAGTTTCATAAAGCAGGCGCGCAGGCTAGGCATCGCCTGAATAATTTTCCCCGAAAGCTTTGTGTGTGGTGTGGGTCCCAAAAGGCAGCGCGGAGTTCCCCGCTAGAAGCGCGCAGCGTGAGGTTGCGCGACGAAATGCGAATAAAAAATGAACACGCTCTATTTTCCTTATTGTTAATTTCGTTCTCGGGTTTCGCGTACGCCTTCAAAGTTCTGAGAATGTCTAAAACCGGAACCGGTTTTGATACTTTGACAGCGGCCAGTGCCAAAACTGATTGGTTCTAATAATTTTGCTGCGGTAATGTCCTTGGGCCTCTATTCTACTGGGTAAAACCATATCGCCTTCGACACGCTATCGTATTGTCAACGTTTTGATAGCCCTTATTTACTTGCTGTAATCGCGGCCGTAAAAGCAATACGATGATTAAAAACAACATCGTGTCGTCATTTAATTTTAAGCGAAAACTTAAAGACGTTGACGGACCTTCAAGACCTTTACGCTCCTAAATCTAGATATTTCTATTTATGTTCTCCTATTTTAAATATAATGTTAATGTTTAGTCTCATTATGTAGCTAAACGGCCCTGTTACTTTATTACGAATGTATGCTAGATTCACCTGTAATTAGAGGTGGAATTGTAACATAAACTTATCTACTTATTCTATTTAAATTTACTTTGGTTCAGGAAGGTCGTATCCTCCGTCGTAAATAGATAAATCGGTACCTATAGGGTAATTCTTTGCAAATTGTTTTTAATTTTGATTTACCTACTATACTATGATTATTAGGCTTAGATATCCGTGAACCGCTACGCAAATAACATGGCGTTATGATTAAACGGTACATGGGTAAAGATTGCTTTTGATCGCGCTCCGCTTAGAGCTGATTACGCGAATAATTTTCACAACGTACCTACAAATATTAGCCGGGTTGGGAAACGATCGAAACTGGCGATTCATGCCAATTAACGCCTCGGCTCTCGGCCGAGAAGGCTGGCCTTTTATATTATATGTATAATGATACCGAGATATAATATGTTACCTTGGAAAGCTAGCAGTGAAACCTTTCGAGCGTTTGCAATACATAGGGAACACTTTTACATAGTTATTTGAACTTATTAAAGAGATAAATATTGTTAGACTGTTACGTAAAGTACTTTTTTTGGCTTGCGACCGAATGTTTACGTACATTTCGAAATATAGAAACATATTGGTAATTCGTACACTGAAGGCCGATCAATGATATTTTGAATGTTTGTCTGTCTGGATTTGCAGTTTTACGCCAAAATATGTTGTACAGATTTACATTAACTCTCTCTCTTTTTTCCATCGATAGGAATTGATTTTCGTAGCTTTTGTTTCTCAGTCTCCGATTCTCCAAATTACCTCCGCACTAACACTCGTTTCCTCGGGGAAAACGGCGTGGTTCCATTTCTTCGCTCTAAGTTAAAAGTTATTCAAAAACATCTAAGGCCAAGAATAATGTCAGCAGCGTGGGGAAGCGAAGCGCCGTGAAGAGGAAAACCCTTAAGGTTAGGCAGCCTAGGCTAGGGCAGCTCGGACCTTCCGCGTGTCCCACAACTCTGTCGCATGACACAAACACTAAGGAAGTTTGTTGTAATCCGTCCTTCGCTGGGTCTTGACCCCTACGTTGTAAGGAAGAGCGAACAATGAAGACATTTGTTTTTCTAGTTGGAACATGAATAATTACACGACTTTTAAATAGTTTGTTGATTTTGTTAAGAATATATTGTCGGTGTGCGTACGCGCAGTTTTTTAATGAGGGTTGGTAATTTGTGAGATTGTAAAATTGACGTAGTATCTACCTAGCAAATTTGAAGATGCATTTGTTTCAAGAAAATCTTTATCTGTATACATGTTAACACCAGATAAGAGGTGTGAAAAAGTGTTAGTAGTCATAAGTCTTGTTTATGCAAATAAAGTAGGTAGATTTCCATTTTAAATCAGTCGCAGGGGGTCACACACTTTCGACTTGTACTTAATTGGCAATACAAAATAAGATTCGACAAAGTAAGTAGGTATTTGGGGGTCCGTTCATTTGACCAAAAGTACGTTTGACAAACGTATCATTTTACAAACTTTCATTTCGCAAAAACGTGTTTGTGCTTAAACCATTACATATTGCACAGGTTAAATCAGCTTATTAAATAAGTTAGGTTAGGTTACAATATCGACCAAAAACACTTGAAAATAATACGGCGGGAAGTATCACTTTGTGAAATGAAAGTTTGTAAAATGATACGTTTGTCAAATGATGATTTGGTCAAACATTAGTGAACCAGGTATTTGAGCAGAAAATCAATTAAAAATGTTTTTTCTAATTTTATTAACTGGCGTCATGTTATCATGTTAGTTAGTCATCACTAACATCCTTGTCACCGTGAAGGCGCGTTGAATAACTTAGCAGGAGGTCAGAACGGTGATGTTTTTTGTTACAAAACCAAGTTTAATCTTTTAAATTGCTAATAGAGTTCAAGCGCGTCAATGAACTACCAAATATTTAATTACTTTAGTTACTCTCTTAGTATTCCGTCGTCGCCGTCATTAAACCTTCCAAGACACTTTTATAACTTTTATGTTTAATAGTAGTTACATTAAACAGTTCTAGTGACGACGCCGCGATTAGCCTAATTTGGTTGTGGCCCGGCCGACGATACTTCGATTTCAGTGTAGGTTATAAATAGGTGAAAAAATGCGTTTCGTTTAACGCCGCGTAATTATTCATTGTGACAGATATCTTATATCTATTGATCCCTTTCAATTTGTCCAAATGACATCTCTTTATGTATGTATATGCCGTCGTTATGGTGTAACCTGAACGTGCATGAATGATGAGCAGGCCCTTATCTCAACTATAGTTCCTTCCGGCCTTGCCGATTGCATATGGTAGCCTGAATACTCTATTATCGTATCTGAACATACGAGTAGGTACATGCGAGCGCACTGTGATAGACTGATAGTTCGAGGTTTATGTTAGAACAGTTTCGTCGGGGGTATAAAAAAAATAAAGACGCACTCGTCATCTACTGTCAAATATTTATGCTGATAAATGTTATCGCTGAGCACTAATTGAAAATAAACAATAGTAAAAAAGAGGTTGCGTTTTATAATCAAAGTCCGCCTCGGAAAGTGCGAGTCGAAATAGGATAGGAAGTCAGAAAATAAATATATTTATGATCATAAGATATATGTTTATGGAAACAATAGGAAAAATTAACGTATAAGACTCGGTTTACCAGTTATCTAACTTGGAATAGGACTTACGGGTATATCATACTAAAAATAAGCCTCGACTTATTCTGGAGATATTTAATTTACCTGTACAAACATGTTGAGGATTCATAAGTGACTCAACCGTATTTCATATTCATAATAATCATCGTCGTTGATCTCATCTGAATTTTACATCTTTAAAGTGCATCCGAACAGTAAATGGGTACTCTTCCGCTTTAAAAATACAAACCATTACGTACTATTAGAATTTTCCAGCTCTCTTAACTAAACAACTTTTAATTGCAGTCTAGCTGGGGCGTATAAAGGAAAACAGAATTTCTGAAGCGCAGAGTGATTAAAACTACTTTTTACGTAAAGCTACAAACTTTTCAATTATCCGCTCTATAATTGGTTTTGGTTAACTCGATGGGTTACATTTTTAAAAGCGTTTCTCGATGAAAACAATATTTACATAAGAAACTTCAGCATACCTACTCGTATAGGTAGGTATTTGGTAGAGTTGGCTTCTTACTAAAATATTGTCGGGAACACGTGGATTGGAATTGATAGGTATACTAATGTATGCAATAAAGTACATACCATACATACCCACATGAATTTCTGAAGGTATTTTTCCTAGTTGTTATTATAATTTTCACCCATTTTTTTCTATTATGTTACAAGCTATTTTTATTTTCTGATTGACTAACAGTCATAGTATAAATAACAGTACAGTCAAGGGCATTAATATCGATACAGCCATCGCGTCAAATATATGTATACACGGACCTTAATGCCAGTGGCATAAAGTTGTATAGATATTTTTGACGTCTTGGGAACACGTATATATATATTTATGAGCTTGACTGTACCAGTGGTGTCATCATCATTGTAATAAGGGAAACACGAAAAACCAAATTAAAATTGAAAAGTGTACTACAATAAAACAAAAGCATTCTCCAGAGGTACATATGCGTGAAATATGAACAAGAAGTCTTACAACTCAGCCGTGTCGTGACACTCGTGCCACCCGAAATGAACATTGATCCGAAATGTTAAATGCATTTATTTTTTCGACCTACCTCGCATGACGCTTAATTTTGAGTGGCATGCACACGAGAACTAGTTACTCGAGTTAGGGGCATGGCCTTGAGATAGCTACTGCTTCTGTTGAACAACCACCAGGCCTTTGTTTTCCATTTTGTCCCTAGAGGATTTCACACAGAAGCGAAGACTAACTTAATTTTTAACTCTATCAAGCAAATTTACTGACGTGTTTACTTTTTGTATTGTACTCGCATTTTATTAGCTTGTTCACTGGTGAAATAGACTTTCTCGAATAGTTTTATTTTGTATGTATAGTCGCCATCAAAACAGCCTGTGAACAATGTAAATAAAGCGCCGCATTAATGTTGACTATAGTTTGATGATTTTACTAGTGATTGGTAAAGTAGACTAAAATTAAAAATCGCTCAAAAAAGATTTTTTTAAATCAGAATCACTATGATCGATTAATGACTTGTCACCAATATACCAGTATAAGGTTCGGTGAGGCGACAGTAGTGGTATTGGGGTATTTATGATTAATTGACATGTTTAGGAATGAGTCATTCGCTGTTTTTTTCATTACCCCCGATCGTTCCGTCAAATTCGGTCGTTACGTAAATTATTTTTCAAAATTATCGAAAAATCTCAAGAAGAGCGCCCAAGTGTTACATCAAGCCAAAAGGACGTAACGGAGGAAAACTGTTTACTTAAGTTGAAAGAATTTACAATGTTAAGTACCTATGAGTTTTATTTCAAGAAAGAACAAAATAAAAACAATGTGCCTTCGAAGTATGAATTTGAGTCCAGTTGCAACACAATATGATAGCTTCGTCCATATACAGCTACATGTAAGTTATTAGATATATTAATAATCTTTTAAGTTAATACGTTTTTAATCACGTGATTATAGGTAACATTCGTTCTTCTATCATATTTGCCGATGGTTATTTTAATGGAGTAATTTCTTATACAATTGCTACCGTCTCCCGTATTTATCTTTACATTGTTACTAGCCTTAACTTTCTTGATCTGTTACGCGGTTACAAAATAACTTTAACCGACTTCAATATATTTTATTTTAATATCCCTAGTTTTATTAGGTGGTGAAGATGACCATTGAATGCTGGGACCGATTACCTCGTTACTGCAAAAGGTCTGCACAGCACAATGCCTCAATCGAGACTACTTATTCGAGTCCGACCATTGTTACGCTTCGTGTGCCCTCGCTGCTCGGTAATGTTTTGAAGAGTTCGGTCACATGAGAATTGATGCAGGATAAAAATGTTTTGAAAAAAAAGGCTGTCTGACTCAATAACTGAATAAGCAGTATAGTAAACATCGATGGAAACTCTCAAAATAATGACTACTAGTACTACCTACTCAGTACTCATATATTTAAAAGGCATACTTTGCAATGTGACTTATCCCTACTCTTACGAGTAAGAGTTCTCATTTTACATAGTTATTTATAGTGATATATGATAAAGGCCACGAGTCATATTACACGAGTACAAAATCTACTATTAGCCGTTAAGGAACCAACTTTTCGTCAACATAGTCATACTGTCGAAAAAGTACCTACCTATGCAAGATTTCAAGTCAATCCGATGACTGTAAGTAGGTTAAAATTGTTTTTCTAGATTTGTTTACATACCTACACGGTTATTTAGGTACGAGTAAAACGAAATATAAGTGTGTTAAAATATTCATATGAACCATTCATTCCGAAATGCAACGAGTCTCCAATTAGGCTAACGATGGCCCTGAATATTTTCAGAGCTTTTGCCGTGCAATATTTTTCCACGTTAAGTAAAAAAGGGTTTACGATCGTCGACGTACCTAAAAAGTATCGGCGGACCTTACCATTTTTTTTTTTGTGATTAGTATCAATCTAATAAACATCCATAAAAAAATAGATTATTAATTTTTCCTTGTCATACATTTAGCCATTATTCGATCGTGTTTTATCGATTTAAGTAGGTACCGCTATCTATCATTAATTTATGCAAGTTATAATGACTTTGCAATTGTGTCCAATCCAAGGCACCTATTAACTACGTCGTAGTATCCCGGAACTTGATTCGATTCTTCTCGGCTTTATAAAACGGACTAGAAAGTTTGACTTTACCTTCCTACCTAGTATAATTATGAATTACCTACCACGTTACAATTTCTGATCTTTGTTTTCGAAATAAGACCAGTTATATTTCTTGAAAAATCATGATGTAGTTGCGCACAATATGCATTTCAGAATCAGAAAAAGATTATAGGTACATAATGACTGCATTTGTGGTACAGTCGTACGTACCCTCAATGCAATTCATTATAGTCATACTAACCTACCCGCAGTAGGTACCTTCTACCATAGCAACCTATATTTCAAATCCCACCCTACAAGAAAATACTTGTCATAACCATGAAACATGTTAAGAGATGGCGAAAAACATTTTCAGAAACTACTTAAAACATATCTTCATTTAGAACTATATAGTGTTCATAGGTAGGTATAGCAGTTTCATGGGTTCTTCTGGTCCTTCGATTTTAAACATAGCAAGCCTGATGCGTTAACCGTAGTCACCTTAATCAGACGCGATCGAATGAGAAATCGCAGAGCTCGCTACTCATTGCAATCGGGTGCTCTCGGTTCGGTTCGGTAGTATCAGTAAGTAAGGCCAGTAGCCGAGCGAGCGAGACTAGCTGTCAGTTACTCGGCTCGCCGCCTGCCCGCCGGTCGCTCGCGTCGGCTGCGCTCGTCCCGCGCCCGGCGCCACGCCGTAAACAATACCGGTATACTCGCTACTAGACATTGTTCAATGAAAACGACTCCAACTAACCTCAACCAAAACGCCGGTGGTCCAATTCCTATTGCAGCTGTCATACGCATCTGAATCCAGACGGTCGCGATCGCTTAAAGTCAGGTGTATTGCTGTTCGAAGTGAAAGGAGTTCTTTTGTATAATTGTGATACTGAAGTGCTGTGTAACTGTTCCGTGCGCGGCCGATTATTAGCAATAAGTAGAACAACCGACCGACACCGTCGAGGTGCGCGTGCTGCGATGAGCGGCCGTCTCGAGACGGACCCGTCTCTCATTGAACGCTGTTTATAAATCGAAGCACTTAGCTGCATTTCATTGACTGGTTATTGCTCGTATGAATTGAAGCGTAAGTATTTTCTCACATAATTCAAAAGTGGTAGTAGTAAGTATATCTTGTCTTATAGTCCACCGAACTTTGAGAACTTTAACAGCAGGAACATCCTTGTCAAGAAGAATCTACCTGCACGCTACGTTAAAGGTAAACCCTTAACGTCTTTGGCAAGCGATTTATTGCAACAAATGTCGATGAGATGCTTAAGTTTGGTGGCTAAACAATCCAGTACAAGACCAACAAGCGCTAAGCGTATCCATGAAGCGTGTTAAATATTGATAAACAAAAATTGCAGGTACGAGTAAGTAGTGTTCTATTATCAATAAAAACAGTGTTATCTTTTCACGTGCAACACTGGATGCCTACTTACCTCAATCCAAGATATCTGCATGTTTGTCAATGACTCGAAGAAGGTCAGGTTCAAGCTCTCATTCAAATTTTACAATTTAACAAGGCGGGATTTCGTTTTTTAAACATTTATTTTGTTTTATACTCCCCCCACGTCCCATTTCTCAATTAATAAGAAAGTTGCATTTCGCAAGCTCGCTGTAAGCAATGCCACGGGAAAGTCATATATTTAAACCTATATATGCTTCATCATACCTAGTTGCTCAACAATCTTAATTAAGACTTCGCCACCTTGAAATGGGTCATTTATGGTCTTCATTATCATTCCCTCTTCACCAAATAGTGCTATCCAAGAGCAAATGCACTTTACAATGAGAAGTACCGAAATCGCTGTAGGTGTGTAAGTATTTTATAATATTTGAGGAGTTCCCTTGATTTCTCCAAGATTTCATCATCAGACCCTGACGTGTTGACAGTGGGACCAACTAGAAAGTATACACGCATTCAAACAAATAAATATTTTTTCAAATCGGTCCAGTGCTGCAGTGGTCTTTGAGGAATCGGGGAAAATAGGTACATTAAAAAAACTCGATGAATTGAGAACCTCCTCATTTTTTTTAAGTTTTAAATAATTATTATAGTACGTAGGTACTAGTGCGCTAATGTGTACTAACGTTAGTCTTGGTAGAAGTTGCTTCTTTTCAAGTTCACCGACGCTTAATTAAAGTTAACAATACGTGGGTTGAGGGTTGGTAGGTGTATGATAGACAGTAGCGTATTGGCATGAATGGCGGGCCGAGAGATCCTGATCGCGCCGTGAATAGCCGTCCTTCGCAGCAGCTGTCACAAATAGATGCGATCATATACCGAAGGTGAACTTAGGAGTATCGTTTGTGTTACGTACGCGATTGTTGCGAACTCATACGGGTAAAGTTTCATAGACCTTTGTTTGCCTTTGTTGACTTTGGCAGCTGTTGAGATATAGATATTATTATTATTATGCGATTTCTATTAGGTGATATCCATGAGTCCATGACTTCCATCTCGATACCATACAAGCAACACACGCTTGAAAGGCTACCTCTACATGTACTACAAGTCTACATTCTCTTTTTAAAATAAAATAAAATTGTCAAGATACTCAAGATTTACAAGTTACCGTAAATCTTGAGTATCTTGACAATTTATTATTATATTAGTTCTAGCTGAGATAATGCGTGGAGGAAAGATTAGAAAATGGGACATTGTTGTTGTAACCTGATGCACTCTTGGCGGTGCCCAGATTATGTTCCTTATGAACTTTTTATACGTCATCTGACATATAGCGTAATCGAAAAAAAGTATGTTGTAAAAAATATCAAACCTAAAATCTACAATATCATGATTTCTTGAAAAACCATGAACGAATTAAATTTATGCTTCGAATTATAATTACTGTCTCATAATCAAATTCAAAGATCATAACATAAAAGCCAGTTCTGTACCGCGGCAGCAAGTTAGGAACCGGTGGTGGAACCTCACAAAAGTTAACACAGGGGGACGCGTTCGCCCCCTCGGGCAATCGAGTCACTTTTCACTACAGTTTGTGAGTGAGCACTTATAGAAGGTGCTTCGGGTCTGTACTTCTCTCTCACTCGTTTTTAATAAGAGCGTATGCTAGCGAGTAAGAGACAAGTACACACAAACAAACCCGAAGCTATCGCACTATACGTTGTTACACTATCGTTTGCAACAACTTTGACACGGTCTTCAAATGTACACTTCATATAGTGTGTTTATTTTGTTCACCTTTATTCGGTTTACAAACAATAGAATAAAAGTTACATAAAAATCATACATTATAGGTATCTACCTACGTAATAAATGTTTATCATATCCTAAAAACAATACCATTTCATCATAAACGATTTCGATGAAATGAAGTTCATCAAAGACGATAAATTCTCTGAAACGTTCGTCAGCATTTTAAGGAGATCGCCTATTGTTCCACGGAGTCGCCCCCTTGGGAATGAATGATTTCGTTCCTAATGCTTAGGTACCTTTTGTCAAATTACGTGGGGGAGTTCAATTTATCATGTTGCAAAATTTGGTATATCAATTGTTTTATTTATTAGTGAAACAGTGAACGATGGCAACAGCTAATGGGCGACATTATTTCGGGTCAATGACGGCATTTTGACCCGGCTTACAGAAAATAATTATGCTTGCTTGACTCAGACTTTGAGTTACTATTTAGTTAGCCCTTTAGCAGAAGTCTGAAAACTAGCCACGGGAATCCAGGGATAAGTAGTGACTTGAACATAAAAGGTCGATAGTGTTCGCCTCAACATGTAATGTTTGTGTTACAGTAAATGAAAGTTTTTTGAATGTATGTATGTATGTGTGTATGTAAACTCTTTATTGCACATAAACAATTACAAAACATTTTGCATCACTATAGATAATGTAACCCTGTGCTGTGTCCTACAGAATACCTAGGTAATGATAAAAGTTTAATAACAGCGTATTTATCAAGTTTCAACTTTTGTTCACTCAAAATGTCACGTTATAGAGCAAATCCCGCAAGTCACCTAAAATAGTAATTAAACAACTGTCTAGACTCCCACACCAGTTCCAGACACAAAGCCCTGTTCTTGCCACCTTGCCTATAAATACTTTCACCACGTATCCGATTAAATCCATCCCACGTAGTAACTCGATATTATAGGTAAGGGCGTGATAAGTAAATAAAAGAGCCATTCTAAGACACGCTGCTGTCATTAGAATACACTGGTGAGCAAAATTGACGGGTCAATTTGTTGATAATTTCAGTGCAACGTGACCCCGTTATTTTTGCTCGAGAGTACATTTACATTGAGCAAAACAAGACCACGCAATCGTCATGGAAATGGGTCTGTTTATTAAAAAACGTTTGAAATGTATAATATAATATAATAGTATGTATGTATGTATGTATGTAAACTCTTTATTGCACATAAACAATAGCAATAGCATTGCAATAGTATATAGCAAAAGTAGCAAAATGTATTCGTATACAAAATTAGAGGAATGGCGTGTAAATATTATAAAAAATATAATATTTACTTATGACTATTTCATCACAATGTAGGTAATACTCCGTGGGAGTGTATTGATTTTTAAATGTTAGAAATAATAAAGTTTAGAAGAGAAAAAAACAAAGATTAAGTTTAATCAGGGGCACAGATATATATACACCATATTTTTATCATTAAACTTACCCAGACGAAGTCGATAGTTGAATAGGTGTTTAACGCTAACATCATGAAATACTTATAATAATATTCCTTGGAAGAGAAAAATGAAAACAGTATAATGGCCTTATAAGTCCCGTGATGTTTTCCTTTTTTCATTATAATTTTGTGTCAGCGGAATTTATTACAGTAGCTGTTAGATCAAGCGGTGGACCCCTCATTATACGGTTTCAAATTGAAGCTCACTTATAGCTTAGAGAGGTTTTTTGTACAATCACTATGTTCGATATCAAACCAACGTAAAACGCAATGCGTATTTCCATTAAGTAAATAGGTACCTTTGTCCTCTGAAATGTAAAGAACCGGGTTCTCCATTAGGGCCGCGAACACCTGCGCTCGGCGAGTACAGTAGGTAGGCTCCATCTAAGATACCGTGGCTCGGATTTGCTTTTATGAAGCCGGTATTATTCATTGAGCAATACAATTTCACAGTTATTGGAAACCTTAACTTTTTATTATCTACTTACGGTCAATTGCATGTTGTTTCTTACCTGTTTCTATTTACTATGCCGTATTATGTATAGTAAATTCCTATCCTTGTGACATTCACATAATAACGTTAAAAAAGATGATGGAATTTGAATTAATTCACATATATTTTAATTGTTCTATTTTATGCTAAAATACGTGAAGAAATGGTCAAATACCTCTAGTACGAGTATTCATACTCCCTGGAAAATACAATTCCATGTTCCTGATTTCATTAAGTATGTTTTACGCTATAATGGCCTCAATTTTATTTTGTTTTAGCCCATTGCTTCTATATCATATTCATATTATTAATGTTATGGTATCCCTTGTGCACTGTACCAGTACAGCGAAAAATATTTATTAATTGTCCTTTTTATACAATCCAGCGCTCCAAGGAAAGAATAAGCTATATGCGAAACGTTAAGTAAATAGGAAAAATACATACTACAAACATACGGATAAATGTATCTAAGATAGCGTTTTATCCTGATGCAGAATCTAATGAAAGTAACATTAATTAATCCCTGCGTGATGGACATTTCCTGTTCGGACCGTGTAAGGATTGTCAGGAATACGGAGGAGGTTCTACGACGCGCAAATGTCAGCGGGTGTAGCCAGTGTAACGACGGGGCTGCCAAGATGGTGTGAACATATCTCCCAAATATCTGAAGACAGAGTGGCGAAGTGGCTTTTACGGAACTGCAGGAGGTCAACCGAAAGCATGGTGGCCAACTTCCGCGCTACAAATATGTGCTTAAGTACCACAATGGGGTACGATATTGACCGATCGCGAGAAATTCGCTGAAGATCTTCCACAATGGAGACATGAAGTGCAGACCGCAGTATTGCACTAAGCGCGACGTGCTAAATACCTGAAAATATCATTGCCAAAAAAATGTCGATGGAGTGCTAACTTGCAGAAAGTGGCCGCACTATTCCTGCATAAATGGTCTCCGTTAGTCATCTGAGAGCGCAAGAGCGATGCTTTCTTTAGCCAAAGTTTACCGGTTGCCGCATCGCGGAAGATAGGTGATGATGATTATAAGACTAAAACATATCGATTTTTCATTAATTACAGTGATTAGATATGTAACAGGCAGGTACCGATGACCGCTGGTACCTGATCGTGATCATTCGAGACGCTGGTCACGGCGGGCGGAGCGCTAAGGGAATAGAAATGGCTGTTAATGAAGCCCCAGACTCGGGCTTTCCTGGCCGTGCGAGATGTAAGCGTAAATCACAATGTTCAACTAATCTGGAAGGTGATACCTTACCTAACGTGAGCATTATACCTTTTTCCCGGTTTTCCAGACCCATTTATATGGGTCTGGAAAACTGGAATTGGAACTGGAACTGGAATTTAAGATAAACTATTAAGGCGTGGGAAATGCATACACTTATTTGGAAAAGTAAAGTATAAACCAGTTTTTACTGCCCTGGTTTCTCTCGAAATGTTGGTCGCCGTAATGCCTGGTAGGTAACAATCAGTTGCCTGTAAAAAAGGAAAAAACGGTAGTCTCGCGTATTATCGTCAAGAACCGCGTGATTACATGTTTCAATCTCGTTAGGGCCCTTAATGAGAGGTGTGCTCGCGGGCGCGAGACGTCGTTTTTCGGACTTCCTTGATTATGACTGACAAAAGTTAAAATTTTACAATTCTTACAATAGCTTTACAGTGTGCAGTGCCGTTAGATTTATAGCTCTCTCCCTTTCATTCATCCGATGCTGATAATTATAATTATATAAATGTACGCATCTGTTAAGGAAAACCATATAACAACAATTGCATTTTGTTACATTCCTTGGGGTATTGTTTCTATTTTCATCATGTTGCTCAAGAGCAAGCAGCGTGCTCTGAGTCTGCTTCGCCAGTAACTGTTTATTTATTTAAGGAAAGCCGATTATCTAGAAACAATGTACACTGCAGTGTGACTGAATGTTGTTGTAGCTCTTCAGAAGTTGACTCAAGAGTTACAACAACATGCAGGTTGTGCAGTTAATGTTTGCTCAAAATACTTGCAACAACCACACATGCCACGTCAGTCAAAACAATGGAATTTATTCTTTATTGTTCAGAACCCGGCGATTTAAATCTGCTCTATTTCACTTATTGTTCTACCTGCGTTTATTATTTTTTACATCCTGCTGCCGACTTCATGAGCTCATAAATGTTGTCGTGCTAAATTAAAATACGTTATCATTGCGACTCCGGAACAATCCCTATCTCGGTTCAGAATATTTTATCTAAACACAGTATACCTACAGATAATTTGCGTGCATGTTTAGGTCACTCTATAAATAATTAGTAGGTACGTGATTATAATATAACAAAATGTTATTGATACACCTAGATAATCGTCTTAAAACTAAATGTGAAGTAATCAATGCGGACGCGGACTTGAATGAATTTTGATCGATTTTTTACACAAACATTTATTTATTAACTTTAATGGAGAAACAATTAAGAAAAATTCAACAACAATACAGAGATTTAAATATTATTCAAAAACAAACATAAACCAAGCTACATAAGCATAAGCTCAAACCAAACATAAGTATGAGGTGGGATGCTGACTCAAGTAGGTATATGTACTATTGGATCATCAAGAATTTATATCAGGAATATACTCGCGACTAACTAGTTTTACTTTGATTGATAGCCGCCTAAAGATTCCCTCGAGCGGAAACGCCAAACTTAACATACTGTTATTGAGAGCGTTGCGCGATGTAAGTAACTTCTAGCGGTTTCCTTTCCTTTCGTTAATTCTCCCGTCCGGGAACCTAATCGCGGGCAATTCATTACCCGTATTACCAATTCTAGATCATTTTATGGGTCAGCAGCATTGAATAACTATGGAGGTTAACAGTTTCTTACAAAATCTAGGAACATGTGACGTAGGTATAACATTAACAACTCCATTCTCATGTTGATGTCATGCCATTGTCACTAATTCAAAACGTTTAATTGGAATATAATACTGGGTGTTTTTGCACAAATACCCGTCATTACATTGTAAATTCGTTAAGGAGCTTCGCAACGTACTTGTAATCGGCAATAATGATAATGTCTATCATCTTGTTCTACGGCCAACGCATCTGTATTCCTGCTTATTGTTTAACATTGCCAGTGTCAGGACTTCAGAGCTAAATACTACTTAGCTAGCCATCGGGCACTTTGCCACTCGGTAAAACCATATTACTTTTGACATGCTATCGTATTTATTTTAAATCAGCCGCCATTACTGTCAAGTAAATAAGAATTAAGTATCATAACGTTGAAAATATGATGTCAAAAATGAGATTTTACCGATTTCAGTGCCTCTATTCTACTTAGTGAAAGGTATTAAGGGTGAAAGGCATTACCTTTGACATGTTATCGTATTGTCAACGCTACGATAACTCGTATTTACATGATGAAGCCCAGGTTGTAGACATTGTAGTTAATAAACATAGGTACCTCTGGTGATCTAGTGTTGTACGACATTGTTTTTGGTGGAAGAAGTTTGTATTTATCTGGCTTTCTCAGCCAACTTCAGCCGTGTATAAGCCGTTTGAGAAAGCAAGATGAAAACTTATCCGACGAAATACGATGTCATATGATTATTCCTACATCTGTAGATTACAGCCCCAGTTGGCCATACGTGCTCGTTGGCCTTCTCCGAGCCTTAAAACAAGACTACTAGAGTTTTGCCAGCTATACACAAGCTATAAATTACAAAAAGGTGCACTTGAAGGGCTTGTGTGGCTGTTGAATATGGCTTGCGCTGAAGCGACTAGTGGGTTCACACATTGAGCGCCGGTGACACGCCCCGTGTTTACAAATTACTTAGAACTGGTAGTTTGCGGCAGTGAACGCGTTCAAGTGCGATGCCGCATCTATTCGGGTCACGGATATGCCTCGACTAATCACAAGCCAACATTACTTGTCTGAGGCGGTAATGCGCCTCTAAGTTCATTATTACTCATCATGTACAGTTGGTACAGTTTTTGAAATGGCTAGTTACCTATTGGGGCCAGTTCGGATCAATGTACTCTAATTTTAAACATCTGCAACATATTCCATGCTGGACTTGGAGTTTCACTTACCTATACACAGGCTGATTAAATCAACTAAGCTCACTCATGTCATGGGTCCCGCGGTCTACAATAAGCTACCGGCAAACATAATCGCAGCATCGACCCTATCTAGTTTTAAGAGCCGCCTCAAGCGCTGGCTTATTGAGCAGTCGTTCTACAGCTACAATGAGTTCATGACGTTGAAGTCGTAGTTTTTAATTATGTAACTCAAAATGATTATCACTATTTTTGCTTGCTAGCTACCTATTTAGCCTAATTTATTTTACTTTTTGATATCCTTGTACCACATTTTATTGACATGTAAATTGGCTTTACGAATAAATTATTATGATTATGATTATTATAAATAAAGTTTGACAGTTATTTAAAATTAGAGAACATTGAATTTGTCATATTTTATACTTAACAAATACAATTTACCTACATAAAACGCCAAAATGGTCATTATGATTAATGGCATTATTAATATACACTTAAATGTTTTTATGATGTTTGCACGAGTAATAAAACTAGTTTTACGAATTATATTTATATCGCTTATTCGTTAAATTGCGACGTTTCGAGCCGAGAATATTGGTCAAGGGTAGAGAGACTAACTTTGAAACTTAAACCTTTTTATACTTCACCTTTTTTGATTGTTTTATTTATTAAACCACGTCTTGTGGAGTTACAGCGTCAGCCAAAGCGCCCAACAAGACAACTTGATCATCGATGATTCGATTTAATTGTATAGACACAGTTGGGTTGAGAGAGATATATTTAAATAATATTATTACTTTGTGTAAGTATACCTATCTGAAATCTGATAGCGCCTCCTACGTGTTTCTCCGCGTGAGATGAAATATCGATTGCTTTAATATACAGATTTGTTCAGTAGTGACGCGCCGACCAAAGTGCGATTAGTGGGTTATCGATCTAGTAGTTAGTACCCATTCACAACCTTGTAAAACATAATGAAATGGAGTAAGAGCCAACAACACAATTAACCCGTTGCTCCACTCGTCATCCATCACGTACATTTGACAAATCGATTTGACGTCACGTCAATTGGTGTATTTTGAACCCACGGAGGCACGCCCCGTCACGTCGCTCAAATTAACAATAACGTCGATGTTTCTTAAAGCGGGGCGGGACTTCGCAGATTGAAAACACAATACGTTATGTATGATAATAACACATCAAAATCTTAGTCCAGGCAGCAACGTGCGTGATGCTACTCAAACTAAGGCTAAATTTATTCCTTTCTTTACACTACTCATAGTCAGTACGACATTAGGTATGTTGTGCACTTGTGTACGTGTCGTCACGAGATTACGCCTACATGCTTCCATCTGTGGCTTCAAGTTTAACGCATCGGCTTTATGAAACTATCATTCCATGTGATCAATATGCTATAAGATTTAGGATGATGGGCTTTCCAAATCTAACTTAACAATGGTGAATCCATAATTCACGGTTAATATTATTGTCTTTTAATTCTTACAGTATTACATAGAAGCATGAGACGCATACAAGATCCCTTGAGAGTGTCATTAGTTCAAGTTCCTAAATGTTACGCATTCTCACACATGTTTTAACGCTAACAAAAATCTTGCTCATACGCCTATTTTTTTACGAACAAGCTGCCAGGAAAAACCCATGAAGTTTAAACCATTAGTCTGCTTACCTAAATACTCTTAAGATTAATCTCACACATCCCTACTCCTGCGTAGGCGATTCTGTTTACACACAACAACCGGAGTTCTTTCTTACGTGACTGGTACGAAATGAAAAACATTCCTATTTGGAATTCAATTACGCAATTGTTTACTTCGAAGAAAGTTTTCTCGCACTTTAAATATTGGGTATTTTTTGTAAACACAGCAGTGCTTTCGCTAAGACCGATCATTCATTTTGTGTAATCTTGTGTTTTTGCGACTAAATTGTATTAATATAAAATCTATGACTAAATTTTAATATTACATACAAATAATGTTGTAGGCAAAACTACATTCTTTTTAATAATAAGTAGGTCGGTAGAAGTTTTAAATCAAGAACTTAACAAGAACAATATTATATTGCACATTAATTTTCACGTGTACGTATAAAAGTATAAAGACCCTAATTAATTATGAGTTAAGAGTATTAAGACCCTCTGAAGGCTTAACCCCTGTATTACGGGCTCGTCTACCCCGTTATTCCTTTGTGCCTTGCTTGAAAGGTGGCAAATAATGATCGATGTTGATTCATCTCATAAATCTCGAAAACGTGTCTGACGTCATAGAACACTGTAATTAGGAGCGGCCGTGGCGAGACAGTGATTTTGACGTCATTCCGCAAAGATTTAAGGACACAAATAAGGATTTTACAACAACACGTTAAACAAAGGCTAAAAGGGTTGATTTCTTGTTTACAAACGTATATGTAGTTATACTTCCTGCAGTCTTTCACTTTTGCAATCGGTGGAGGTTAAAAGAAACCGCACTCGCAGTCCGTTAATGACGATAAAATTATTAATCATTAATAATATTAATTTAGCTTTGATTTGCCTACTAAAAATGTTGTGTGCAATATTATAGTTATTGGTGTAAGCAATGTAAAGATCTACTCGTTTTAATGTCTTTGCCTACATTATGTTATTGTACCTATTTAAATAAATAAAATATTGACGGTTAATCCTTCCTTAGTGACGATTTTTCATACACGTTTGGAAAAGGAACTAGTTCATTGTTGTTAAATAGTCTCTAAAATTTGTTTGAGTACGGCGGTAACCCTTTAAATAATGTTAAAAGAAAACAAGAACACACTCAAAGTATATTCAATTTAACTTTGTAAATTCGAAGCGTCGAAGACAAATTGGTAATTTTCGAAGGTTTGTCGCAAACTTCCATTACTCATCAAGTCCTTTGCCGCTTCAAACTTCGCAGATACTCGAGGTACGACGGAGATACATGACTAGTGATCGGTGCGACTTTGACACGCTACCTAATACGTAGATGGATACGATGCCAGTATAAAAAGTGGCTAGTAAGTTTTTATTGCCACTAAAAGCATTATAAAGGGAGAGAGAGGGATAGAGATCGTCTTCTAAGAATCATAAATTGAACGCCGCCTCTCCAATGTGTTTGCGCGCTTCCATTTGTATATGCATGTTTCATAGGTCGATTAGTGGAGACTGGAGGCGTTCAGTTTTAAATGAAACGATCTTCTGTAGGTACTTATAAGCCGCATGTTTTTAGTTATCATTGTAAAATAAATTCGTATTGATTGTTAGGTTTGTTTGTAGGGTGCATAAAATACTAAAAACATATTCATTGCCTTCCCCGTTTATAATTGTTGGTTTAATGGTGGGAAAAGTACTTAAAAGGAAAATTGCGATAATTTTCAGTAGTATATAATTAATTGGTACGTTTCGAGGAGTAAAAGAAACTAATCGTAACAGCGTAATTAAAATTAAAATTACATACATACCGCATTCCATTGATGTCGCTGCAAATTAATTAACCCTCGAGCTTGTGCCCTTTAATTTATACACAAATGGAATAATTCCTTCATAATTAATACAAATTCATAAATTATTTAACTACTGTTCCGTTTGATATGTTAATTCGTTTTTGAGGTGTGTGAAGATATTGCGACCGACTTATTAATGTTACGATTTGCAGGCGTCTTTAACTGTAGAATACTTCTAGGATATGTTTTTAATGTCTAGGAGAAGCGACACGATCACTCAGGTCACTTGATGGTATAATGGGGTCTTAAGCCCTTGCATTCTCAAAATTATAATCACAAGACTTGCAATTCTAAGAACCCTGAAGACTAAGGTGGAATGCCACTACCTATGCTAGTAATTTTACCGGACGTTAAGTCTGGCGATCACCTATTTATTTATTAGCTATTTGTATATTATACATATACCTACTGATGACTGATAGATTTTTCATTATACTTCCGTACATAGTATAAAATGAAGTCTCTGTTCGATTAGATCTTTTAAAATCCTCAATGGATTTTAATGCTGTTTTCAGCAATGAAGTGATCGTAAGGAAGGTTTTTATGTACATAATAAGTTCTGGATTTTGTACGTGTGTTTGTACTAACCGAAGCGAAGCTAGGGTGGGTCGCTAGTATATTATAATATACTATTTATTATACTAATATTATTAAAGTCAAAGGTCTTTATTCTTCAATTTAGGCATAATATAATGCACCTATTATATACCTACTTACTAATGGTTAATATAGGCAGAATATAGGTACTAATGACTGGAAGATAACCTAAACCGGTAGTAAACATAAACCTATAAATGGTGATCATCAACTGTGGTTTGTTACACATTTAAAACCGGTCAAGCGGGACTCGGACTCTCGCAGCTCGGGTTCCGTACTGCCGTACAGTAGGTATTATTATATTCCAATTTAAATTCGATTTCAATTCGAATCAGCACGAGCCCAGCTAACACTTGTTTTTTTTTTGCATTGTATTTTTTGTTTAGGGTTTGTAATATAATCAGCTTGTATGTTTAATCGTATTTGCGATATGTACATTATATCTTTTTTTTTCTAAAATTCACGAAGTTCATAAGGTACATACAGCGCTTTAAAGTTACTCGGACGGACAGCGTTAGGCTTATTATAGGGTCCCGTTTGTGTTTCCTTAGGGTACGGAACCCTAAAAATGAGAAAAATCGGAGCGTTGTCACAAGATAACAAGTCTAGTCAACACAGACCCATCGTGCTTGAACTCGATAGACGTAAGTTACCTACTACTCAATTCGATGACACTGAAAAAAACTTGCTTTGAAATCTCGTTTTACCTGTATGACCATCGATGATCCATTGACTTGGTTAAAGGTTGTCTCAGCGCGAAATACCAATCGCTTGGTGACGGACGGGGACGGTGGGGACGGGGGGATAGTGGGGTGAAATTGGGACAAAACCAATGCTAATACGTAAATTCTCATTCTATTCTGATTCTGACCTTAGCTTCTAAAAATGTCGACGATTTCCCGACAGTCGATGCTGGAGCATTTTCGTACGACATAAAAATATCGAATATCTACATAGCCTAAGGTAATGATGGTCACATCACAAAGACACGCAGACTTGTTTTCTGCACATTCCAGTTTAGAAATTACGTTACCAAAAACAAATCGCAATTTCTTAATATCCTGCAAACAAGATGCTTTTTCACAACTTCATGAAATAGATTTCACATTCACCTTTAGTGAAAAAGGAAATTTCGAAGACGGTTTGGAAACCACCACCAAACACTTAAAACAGACCAACAGTTTATGCGCAGTGCATAGGTAACCGCAAGCGCCAAGCGCAACCGTATTGATTTTTAATTACTCACCACTATCCGGGACTGTTGTAATATATGCATAATATTTTAGGGCATTCAGGCCAGCCGTCGCCAGAAAACCTTATGAAACAACCACCTATGAGAATGATGACGATCGCATACATTTGCCATTTTCGGCAATTGGTTACATCATTGAGTAACCAGTTTTGATATCCTTTATTTAAACTTGCAGTTACCGTTCCTACTGTGGGTAGTTACTGTTTAAGAGGATTATTTCCCCATTATTACCTTTTAGATTAATGATCTATAACGGACAACTGATAGAATCTTGCGATATGAATATTTATTGTCTTTCTCGTAACCGGTTAATTTGGATAGCCGATACGTTTGTCATGCAAGCAACACCGACAAATCCATTGCACCCTGCACATTTAACGCTTCACCGCATAGATTTGTAAAGCGAATGAACGGACGGACTCGATAAAGTTACGAGATTTCAAAATTCAGTGAACGTTGACGATTGTGTCGGGTCATTCACGGACACGTAATCGCAAAATAATGCCAATGTATCAGGCTGGGACGCAACTGCGACCCCGATGTAACAATGCCCCTTTTGTTTCGTACTTTATACGTAAAACCTTTCATGATTACGTTTTACATACTCACTTACATATAACATAAGACACATCAGTAACAACATAAAAGAAGTTTAAAAAAGTAAGAAACAAGATCGGAACATTGTAATGCTTTAAACCATCTACTATCACTTGTTATCATCTATCCGAGTCAGAATAGAAGCTGCTTCTCGTTTTTATATGACAGAGAACAGTCAAAATTTATAAAAATCCAAGACATTGACAGCATCATCACCTGTGTATGCAACTAAATTCATTACGATGACTATCTCCTGCAAGTAAACTAATAAATAAACAAATAGTAGTCATACATACATACACATACATACATACATACCGTCACGCCTTCATCCCACAGTGGGGTAGGCAGAACTACAGAATTACCAACAAATCTTAACAACTTGTTGGTAATTCTATAACCACATTTTGCTCAAACAGGCCATGATCTTTACCAGTTTAAATCAGTGACAGGTTGCAAGCCCATCGCCTAACTAACAATACTACAAGCCTTTAACCCGCTAGTCGTCTCTTACGACTTTCACAGGAAGGCATGGTGTGGCCTATTCTAAGCCGGCAACCACACGGCACAAATATTTGTCAAAGGCCAGGAATTATAACAGCAACGTGCACGCAATTGGCCTTTTGCTTTGCCGTAGCTGGGTAAATATAGAACTAAAGCTACGCTTAAAAACGGAGTATTTCAAAGGCGTTAAAATAAAATATAATTTGCAGTATAAACATTCCCCGGGCAATATTCCTGAACGTGACGTTTGATGTTTCAATAACGAAGTGAACATGTGCTTGATTAAACGACAAAGGTCACCGAATATGTCAGCGGGCCGCAGCCACGCGGAACAGGCGAAATGTTCGCGAAATGAGGAAAGTCTCGCTTTTTAGAACATCCGTTCAGGTATTTGCATATCGAACGTTGTTTAAATCTGGCCGTAATCCATTCAATCGGCAGCGAATTGGGCTTGCGTTTGTTATCATTCACAGCTCGTTACATTTGGATTTCGTTCGCATAGCCCTTTCATTGTTTGTAGGTAATTGGATCGCCGCGGGCGTTGTTTGGGCTAGTTAAAATGTTCCCACTCGACCTGTAGGCAAGATATTTTTTCAGGATTTCTATGCATAATGCTCTACTTCTTTGTTTACAGCTGACCAGCTCATTCCATATATTATTTTACTCTAATTTTTAAAAAATAATTACTTTTCTGCCCTCGTCTGTTCTTAATGTGCAAGTATAAAGATATAACAATGTTTTTATAGAAAAAACACATTTTTTTTCGGTTGGACGTTATTGCACACATTCGAGTTCAACCGCGAGCCCGAGCGGCCCGCGCGCCGCACCTGCATCAATTATTTACCGCCCCTGCTAGCGGCTCCAGAATAATAACGACTGAATACGGGAACACCTCCCCGGCGATGGACCACTCATCAACCAAGTTTACCTTCAAAATATTGAAATACCTTTACGACCGTACCAAAAATTGTTTCCATTCATATTTCAACGCTAAAAAGAGCTCACGAGCAGTCCACGCGGCAAGATGGTGATATCACGAGGTTTGAGAGCTTCTTTGAACATTAGACGTGCGTCAGAAAGAAACCCAAGCCTCTGCGTTTTGAGAACTTCACACAACGATCATCTCGAGCGCTACCTTTAGGGCTAGTTAGAATTGTGTTGTGATACACAATATTTTTGATATGTGTGGTCATTCAAAACCCATTTCGAGGAGTATCCATCCCAAATTCACTTCTCAGAATTTTATTATACTGAATTATTCGTCTTTTGTTCTTGACATTAGACCTTTAAGATTTTGAAACAAAATCCCAGTAACAGGCGCAACGTCACTGAATATTTGAGTATGAAAAAAAGTCATTAGCAAAAGCTACGACATCAGTTTCTTAAAATATTATAAAATATTTTAAAATAAAGACTAGAGTGTTTTTGTTACGCCCATGACCTACAATTATAAATAGTGAATTCTTATTTAAACTCTCAGGATTATTGATTTTAATTTCATTCAATTCTAAATTCTATTATTGGGGTAAGTCTATAATTTATGCAAAGGAATTGGATTAGCGGGGTGGATTCTGCTCGCAGAACGATACCTTCGACGTCCTTTACATCGGATATTCGCTTCGGCTGAATTCCGCAGCACGGCGGCGTTGCGCAAACGCAAGTAACTCGGTAAATAACAACTGGTTTAACTCCCGCGGGTCCTCGGCGGTCGCGTTGCCGTTTGCCGTTAACCGTCGAGGTTAATGGCGAGCAAACGAGCTCCTTAACTTTCACATTATTTTTTTAATTTCAAATTTGTGCTTTAATAAGCTTTATAGTAGTGTTTAGTATAAAATGACACCCGCTGAATGCTCCTTCGTCTCGGAGCTAGGTAGTATTGGTATGCGTTTATTCGTATTAATTAATTAACGAAGGTGACTTACCTTAACGATATTATAAACTAGCATATCACGTGCATATTTTGTTTTGGATTGAGGTCAAATACAGAATACAAAGTTATTTAATGTAGCATACATTCAATCACGCCTATTTCCCAGGCAGAGGGCAGAGACCACTTCTTTCCACCTGCTACGATCCTGTAAAATCTCTATCGCTTCTTCCAAATTCCTACATCGAGTACAAAAATATAGAATAAATATAGCAAAGTCGTGAATATCACTTACATACTTTACATATTTTACACCTAAATTACTAGATATATCTGACAGTGTATTCAATTTATTACGGTTAAAGAAACAATCTGAACCGCAAAGCGCAAAACAATGTTACCCGCAGATCTTTTCCAGACACGTAATCCCTAGATGGAGGCAATAAAGCACTTTATCCCGTTATTGATGCGGTGTCGGAGTCCTGCGCTCCGGGACTCCCACTTTGGCCGCACTTGAGCCGGGACAAATACCTGAAACAAAAGTATTTAGAAGTCAGTTCACGGATTTTTGCAGCTTGATACGGTTGAAGGTAGACGGGACGACTTAGTGTACGGCCTGACTGGACGCTCAAAGCGGGGCTTTTAGCGGGGCGGGCAGCGTCGCGCGGCCAAGCGTCAACTACACTACACTTGTGCAGCGTCCACGCAGGACACCACACCAGTAGGGTTTCATTTGTTTCATGCACGCCGCACGCCCCGCCCGGCCCCGCTGCACAATCAACTCGAAAGTCTAGTCAGGCCGTACACTTAACGTCTTAGATCTACAATACCCAATAGAAATAAGGTGGAAATAAGGGTTTGCAAATTTTATTATTTTCTATATTATTAACAGGCCTTTTTAGGCTTCCGTTTCCGAATATGCCTACGCTGTCCGTCCGTCTGTCCTGTTCTATCTTTGAACGGCTGTATCTTTTGAACCGTAATAGATAGTTATTTCTAGAATACGTGTTATTACAGCGGATTTACGAACAAATAAAAAAACCTATAGATGTAAAACTCTTTCGTGACGACTGAATACTGACTTTATGATAGACAACGCACAGCGGAATTACATTCTGGAGGCAATGTTCCTTGGGTAAGTACCCTAAGGGTACCTACACATTATTTTACATTTTTATTTCAGATAACTTTTAAGTCATTTTTTACATAAATTTCAGGCATTAAACATTAAATTTTATAATAATTATGCCTATAAATTAATAAATACATTTTCTGTTCAAGTGAGCCATAGATGGTTCAGTCGATCCTACTGGCTGTCATACTCATGGCTTATAAAGTCACGATGCTGTTTCAAAAATCGACCTTTACGGGTAAAAATAGGGGAAATAGGTTGCGGGAAACGAATTCTACGCGTACAAAGTGGCGAGCGTCCTCTAGTAAAATTAATTCTCGCTTTTGAATATCTCAGGTCAGATAGGTATGTCGCGTCAAACTGGCATCGGTTTCATCACGGCGCCGCGCTTCTAATTCCAAAGCAAATGAAAAGAACAAGTTTTGTGACGAGTAATAATTCCCCACGGCCATCGAATGTCAGCCAAGGTCGACATTACCTAATAACAAACATAAAAATTATGGCACCTGTCTCGGCCCAATATTCTGAAGATCATGCGTGCGTGCAATACCTAGTATAGGTAGTAGTACCTTCACCTCGGCTGCATAGTTAAATGCAGCGAAGTCGGACGTTGAACCCCGGCTGTGACGTCAATCGGGATGCTGCATCTCTTGTGCTTGCCGAGATTACAATCTCCACGTCTAGCTGTACGTCGGGTTTACTGTTACTGCTGTCGAGAGCCCTCCTCGCCGCACTCGAACTTAAAATAACCGAGATACGGTACTTTCTGTCGGAAGTGAACAAAGAAATAAATGAACGCAGACGAGAAGCCGCCAATGTGCGCTCGGTGAGTGCGAGAACTGCGAGATAACTCCGTCAATGAGACGATGACTAGTTATCGCAGTACGGATTTCGAAATAAAATCATAACAAATACTTACTGTTTTGGTATTGACCTTAGATAAGAAGATAGTATACAGGTAGATAGTTAATAAGTCGTGAGAACGTTATTTCGCAGTATAAATTATAGTATCAATTGTGACCTTTGAGACATGCTTCGTACCTATCAATGAAGATTATTTAGTGTTTATTAAATTATCTAGGCTGCGCCGGCGATTACAACGATAATGATACTCATTTTAAGTAGACTGATAAAACACCAAAGGTCGATTTCAATATTCGATATAGGTATATTTACATTTGACTTGGTTTTCAATATTCCGAGCATAAGACTTCAACTGTTTTCGTCGGCTTCTTCCGAGTTCATCCACCAATGTTTGAGTTTGGATGAAGTATCTAGGTAACTGAAAGATAACAATGTTATAAATACATTCCCTACTGACCGAGCCCAGTTTTAGGGGAATTTGGGTAAACATAGCACAATGTTGAATGCGTTTCGATCCCGAAATACATGATCCGGGTTCAGTGGCCGACGAAATGGACCAGCGAGACGGAACTGAGGCGACAAGAATTGCTTTACGCTTAGATAAATAGTGCTTATGTAAACGTGATCGACGTTTAACTAGTTACGTCCCATGAAGTTGAAGCAAGGCTGCCAGGGTGTTGGAGACTCCTGTGAGAGGGAGCGGTCTTGTTCCTGTTTGTGTAAGCCTTCACGCCGCTCCTGTGGGCGGATTCCCTGATATTTGTTGTCCTTTAGTATTTACCGGCCTCTCGCTCGCGACTGCTGTAAACATTATCCACAACGCAACAAGGATACTTGCGGTAGAAACTCTATTCAACCCCGATTGCTAGCCGCAAACACTTTCGTTTCGTAAATCATATCACGGTCCACTAACTAACCAGACGATTGAGTTGCCGTCGAATGACTCCGATTCCCGCTAAATATAACGCGTTAGTCATAAGACATTATTATCTAGAATTAGCGGTCGCTCATTGAGAATCTGCTTCCAACACGTTGACTAAGTAGGTACCGGGTGTCTGCCATTGCGCTTACAAATTTACCCCTTTTGTGGCTTCCACCGTCCTTTATTAGGGCCAAAAGATTATTACCTAGCAACATTATACTAAGCAATTAGGCGGATAGGTGCCAGGCTCTCCTTAAATTAACATCGCTGCTGGTTTTTACAAATTCGTATCTCGCTCGTAGTTATAAAGTCTGTTTTGTGTTGTTCCAGAATGCCGGCGCTCCGGCTGCTGGGGCGAAAATGGCTGGCCGCCTCCGACGACCTCGTGTTCCCGAGCATCTTCGAGCTACTGTTTCGTTTTGTATGGTAAGTAGCTTTTTACAGCACCCATTTAGCTCTGAATTTTGAACGTGTAACATGAGATTGCTGTAACAGTAGGTGAGTCTACAAAAACGAGGAATGTACCCTACCGTCAGTTTCAGTCCCTATTTGATTATTTTAACGAAACGTTAAAATGGTGACGGATAGGCTCGGCGCCCCGGTGCGAAATTGATGGCGCCCAACAGCCGAAAATAATTTTCATCCCGAAAGCTGACCCGCAAATAAAAATACAGGCATAGTTAAAATACCTACCTTCCTTCCTTTTTAGGCTGGAATAACCTCTGGTGCCTTAAAACTTCTTTAAAATAACAAGAATTCACTATTTTGTTGACACTCGGTTAAATCAAACAGTGATTTTGTATCGCATCAATTGGATTTAGTTTCGCATTGAATGAACCATTCACTTCGCGTTATTATCGAACGGTGAGTAGTTTCATTGAGCTCGTCTGCCATGTGCCATTGCTAAAGTATATATATACTTGGTAGTTAATTCACTCCGGACGTCAAGGTTAGTCGCGTCTCGCGTCTCACGGGCGGAATGATTGAAAAATGCAGTAATCGCAATTCATTGACAATGCCGATCATTTGCCGTATGAACGTTATTTGTCCCTTTATAGGTAATGTTATCAGCAAGTATTAATTGATTCAGGAAATTGATCGAACAATCGCCTTAACATCTGTCTCCCGTCTCTCCACTCTTATCCTATTTGACAATTTGTGACCCGAGACTTACTGACGTATTCGAAACACAAAGATGGCGGTTATAAATACTACCTACCTGCTTACCTTTAAATGATATAGTTACAGCTGTTAAAGATGACAGACCCCTATAGAAGACAAAATTGAGGCCGAGGGGAAGGGCAATCCTCTGAACAGAAACTGCAGATTATGCCAAGAATATGATTATGACTTCCCGTTTTAAGTTACCGCCGTTGCTAGCTCATTTGCTCTGCGTCAATAACGCATAAAACTTAGCTATGTACAGTGGTAAATGAAAACCTTGTTATTAACCAAGTTAGCGGTATAATCAAAGTGACATAAAATTATGGAATGTTCAAATATTCAAATTAACTAATCGTATAATTTACATAACCTATTAACATATAGGTACAGGAGTAATGCTTTGGTACCTACTGAACGCAAAAGGAATGAATAGTAATAAAACCTCAACATAATACAGGTACTAAGTCTTGGTTTTTGGCACAGAAAAAAATACATAATAAGACCTAATAATACAACACCTAACACCTTTTTGCAAATAGTAAATCATCTTATTTTGGTTGGAATATATAGGGACTATATATACTATACTATTAATATGTCAAATGTTAATTGTTAGTATTTTTTTATATAATCCATCCTAATATTATAAATGTGACAATAACTGCCTGCTTGTTACGCCTACACGGCTAAACTGCTGAACCAATCCCGATTAAATTAGGTACCTACCTATGGTGATAGCTTGAACCCCGAGGAATAACATAGAGTATGTACTTGGTACGAGTAGCGATAAACGACTTCTACCGACGACGCGGAAGGAGTCGCGGGCAACTGCTAATAAATGAATATAATATTTAAAATATTGTACATCAAGTAAGTATTTACTTAGACCTTTTTAGACCCTTTATACGACATGATTGCAATAAACGTTTTGATTTAATTTCATTTCATTGGATCGTAAGTAAATACTGAGATGATGGTTCTATAAGGATGGTTGCGCCAATTCTTATACCCAGGCCAAATTCCCGCATATTCCATTCCTTGTCTTGATTTTTCATTTCATTATTGAGTTATCCTTACTTTTAAAATAAACCTACGAGATGTGACGTGTGCCATTTATGGAGTAGGAATAGAAGGAGGATGATTATGTTTTTGACCTGAACGTAAGTAGGGTTCTTTGTTATGCTCAACAGATGGCCCGATTTCGACAAGCGAGGTGTCGTTAGATTCGTCTTAGCTTCGCGGGTGTCGCTGGATTTAAAATGTATATTGGCGTGATAATAAATGTGTAAATTCCATGTTAACTAACATTGACGGCATTATCCAAACCTTTTTTAAGACTTGTCGCATACAATTTTATATTGTCTAAATGTAACAACTCCGCCCCTAAATACAAATTTAGTTGAGTTAATCGTAATGCAACTGAAATTTCTCTAGTAAAACAGACATTACGATATTACGCTTTAAATTGGGTCAAATAACAGAGTTTAATCGTCACATTGAATATGTCCAGTCCACGTATAAATATTTCTTTAAAAATACATTTTGATTTGACACAAAATGTTACACGCACACCAAAAGACTATTGAACTACATCCAGCGGACGGTAATTATAGTTATAGAAGCTATTGTGGTCGGTATTCTGTCAGGTACACTAACATTTAAAGACCTACCCTTACCGTGAGTTACAATTGACGTACTCGCGACTGGAAGCTCTATTCCTCGCAGACCTCGCAAGTATTTTTATGGAGTGCGAGGGACAGAGTATTTGACTTTCTAGCGAGTACGGTAATTTTAACTCATGGTAAAGGTACAGTAGATTTAATTAAAAAGGCAGTAGTTTCATACCTACGTTTAGATAAAACATGTTGGCTTCGGTTGGCTGTCTCCAAAACAGTACACGTGTTTTAGTGTCTCCAGGGAATTGCTCCCGTGTTCCACCGAAATGAAACTACGACGCAATCCGCTGTGGATTGCGTCAATTACAGATTACAAACCGATCAAATTGCACACAAATGATACAAGCAGGCCTACAGTAATTGTAATTCTTCTCAATTACTTGGAAGGAATTCCTTAGTCTGAATCAGTTGTGTAAACTGTAATGATATCGCTCCGTGAAAATGTAGTAAGTGCAATGTTTCAACTGACTCACTTTGGTTTGTTTTATATGTAGTGATATTTGATTAATACTGGTCTGTAGTAAAGTCAAATAACTTTATTTGTAAACATTCCTGGCAGATATATTACCTATAGGTAGGTAGTTAAAGTATTTTATGAATAGGTACTATATGTTTTGCCATCAACCGTGTAGGTAAGTAGCATGCATCTAAATTGAAAAAGTTGAAAAAAAACACAACGACACGAATTCACCTAGTGAAAAAGGGTATAAGTGTTCTGAAGATCAAGTGGAAAAAGGTTTAATTCATACCCCGTTTATAAATAGAGTTGACTTTCGACCTTTTTCACTAGGACCCCATTTATGGTCGTTAAAACAACTGTCACTCTCTGACCAGTATGCAAGTGCGAGAGTAACGAATGCTTTACAAAATCAATGAAATTGCCTTTAGCCGCGAGTCGCTTGCGTCCTTATCTGTGCAGACTAGTTTGAAGGGAGATCCGAGCACCAAACATGTCGCGGACAACATGTGCTAGCTAGCATACAACATGCTAACATGTCATATGATAACATAACCAACCAGACCAAAGACTAGAATAAATACTATCACAGTAGGTACCTACTTTGGCGGACCCAACCGATTTTCATATACGACGCGTTTATTAGGCTCTATAATCTAGGTGCAAATAGACGAAAGCTCACAACCCTTTCTTCTTTAGGTCGGGGTAAATCGGTGTGTTCATTAAAATTGAGTTCCAACCATAACTGTTTTGTTTTTCCCCGTAAAGTTTCAAGTTTACCCGGGATCGATGGGCGCCATTCACATTTTACTGAATGGCGAGCTTTACTTTGATGGTTTTGCGGGGCCTATTCATACGAGTAGGTGAGGATATTTTCACTTCGAGTACTGAACGTGGCAAAAATGCGGTCAAGCCGTTTAGTATACCATCACGAAACTAACATTGAACACAAACAATCTTGAAAAGAAGAACTAAGTAAATGAGTACCACACCACCACACTAAGTTGTTTAATATATGACAAGTTATTTTTTTTTATCACTTTAGACGATAGTAGGAAAAGAAGCGATTTAACAACGTATTCTTATTAAGTACAATGATTAAAAGTAGGCTTTTTCGCCTCCGTAAACGCCTACATCGAAATCGTTAGAACCGTTTTCGTTTTTTATCAACAAAATATTTATTCTTATAATACTGTTTTTATCTATATCTAATTAGTATCTCTGTTTTTCCTGCTCATTCATTCCATTAAAGCCTCGCGTTTCCAGGACACGCGGGGATGACGTCACCGACCACTTCGTCAGATTAAATTAACTAACTCGATCCCACTCGACTGAGTTAGTGGATTATGTGACATGCGAGCCCCGTTTGGTTAAAATCTTCTATTTATATGTAGGTATTTTCTATGTTTATAAAATGACTATATACCTTAAAATATATTAATAGTACCGTTAATAATGACGCGATGTACCTACTTATTTTAATACATTTTCCAATTCGTTTCATGTTTTTTACACTTTCTTCACCACGAAAAGCGTATTTGCATTGTAAACGGCCCGTTAAGCACTCGCTTGCGTGAAAATATCCACGGCACAGGACCTTGACCCTTCATTCTGGTCCATTACGTTCGTGTGAGTAGATCCCACATAAAACGTTCACTGAACGTACAGCTTTATTAAAATGTGAAATAGGTTTTACACGTCTAAAATAGCAAGGGAATATGAAAATCGTTGTTTTAGTACGTTCAGGGGGGTTATTATGGCATGGCTACGCAGTTAATTTTACGGCGAGCGTATAGGACAAAACTATAGCAGTTATATAGCTCTGTCCTTTTCGCTGAACTTCATAGCTATGTTATAATAACCCCCAGAAATGTGATCCTGGAGCTTAAATCTGACTAAAGCGCCTCGAGCCGTCGAGTCGGCCCCGTTTATGAAATAACTAAGCCAGAATAGTTGGTATGCATAATATTCTCCGCTATATGGCTTGTTATTACGAGATTATTTACCACATCACGTCATAAGGGCGGTCATATACCTAAATAAAATCATACTGGACTATTTTTAAGGTTACCTACTCTGAGTAGACTGCCCCATCAATCCATTTTCTATACATACTTAGATTATAATATTATACTCGTAATTGTGTAAAAGCCGTTTGTTTTGTTAACCTTTTAAAGATAAAAGCGCTGAACCGAATTTCAATACAGTTGATATGAAGATACAGCTAATTTGAACCCCAGAGAATATAGGATACTATTTGCGGGAAGGAAAGCACTTCTTCGCAGACAGAGTTGCAGACAACAGTTAGGGAAGAAAAAATCTAGTTTCTACTAGGTACTAAAACTACTTACCCACTCCAAAATTTCCCTTTTGTTAAAGCCAGTCAGTTTTCAATGTCAGGTTGTAGAACTTTCCCAAACTAAAATACTTGATGTTTTGCAGCGACATAACATGACGCTGAATTTTTTACGACACTATTGTGACTGTGATCTCTCTAACACCATCGATTGTATGAGTCCATAATTCAAACGATTAAGTGGTTTCTTTCCTATGCGTGTCTACTCATACGGATCGATACGCAATTACTTATTATGATGCGGCTTTCACACATGCATTAACGCTTTTTTAGGTTACTTATCACTAGCATTTTTCCGCGTCGTCGTTCGCGTGAACTCGATAACATCTCGATAGTATCCTTCAGACTGTGTGCCTAATATTATCCCAATCAAACGTGGACATGGACAGTTAACAGTGTGGGCGATGGTCAAACCTTTTCATTTTTATTACAATTGTAAACACACACACGCAGATATTTTTTCGGCTCACCTGTGTGCCAAAGCAACGACACTTGTAATAATACTACACTAGTATAATATAAATAATAAATGTATAAAATATCAGGGGAGAATCTCACACAAATTGACCGAGTACCACTCTCGTCTCATTACTCAAATATGTGCCTACTGACAACTATGTCGTCTACATAATAAGTAAAGCCTATCAATCATAACCGCTTAGAATCTTACAGACTTGATGAATTACCTACTCTAATTACACACTAAAATATTACATCGGCTACAATTGCACACCGTATCCACTATACGCCCTCGTGCGCTCGTCTGTGTGCGTTAATTGGGTTTAGGGCTAATTGGACCGGAGCTGGTGTAGCACTGCGCGATTGACATTACTGTCAGAGCCATGATGCGATTAGTGGTACAGTTGTTATATCTAACAAACGCGAGTTTGCCATAATTGTGTGAGTAGACGCACGTGCACGTTACTGCCGTCGCTAAGCAACGCCGTAGTGTGGATGCCTACAAGTGTTACAACCACAATTATGGCAAACCCACCTTTGTGAGATAAAACATGTTTAATATGAAACGTACTTAACAAGGGCGAGATGTTTTCGATGTGAATAGCCGGGAATATACATGCCTGTAAAACGGAACAGTACCGTGCACACAGGCAGAGCAACTGGCACAAAAATAATACATTTGCAAGTAAACTTGCATGCAAATTAATCCAGGCAGGCATGCCTGTAGTTGTCACGTTATTTCGTATATTGTATGTAGATGGCACGTGGAAGGAGCTGTTATGCAAGTTTCGTGTCGGCGACAGATGTGTAATCCCGGCTTAATGTTAGCTAGTCCGCCCGAGGAATCAACACGCTTGTTACAGTGTCTGGGTCTTGATAGTTGTTGAATACCTGGTGTTTCACTAGCTAACAAACTAAAACTTAACTTAATTAATCCAATATCATAATGTAATAGTATTTACAATGAGAACTAGTTTATAAGCTAATTATTAAATGGTATTACAATATTATTATACCTATATGAATGTAAACCAGACCATGTATGTATGATTATAGATAAATAAATCTTATCTTATCTTAACTCCAGAAACAATTCTGTGATCACTGATCAGTTAGTGCTGTTTTATGCTATGCGATTGCTATGTGTTGCCCAGCAGTACTATTCGCGAGAGACACTTTAAAAATATTTTTCATTTCATTTTCATTTTCACTGTAAGAGACAGTCAACTCTCTAGCGAGTACGGTAATTGTCACTCATGGTAAGGGTACTTTAGGTAGGCTTAGCCAAGATCCAATCGCTGCTAATGTTTCGGTTTTCTATCGACTCGAAATCTAAATGTATGGAGTTAACAAACGCAGCCGTATTAAGATTTGTAGCAATGTTAGATGCTGAGATTTAATATATTATGACTCATACATTCTATCTCATTCCGGTCTCCATAAATCTTGAGTCAACATCAATAATAGGTTTGTCTGAACTCGTTAGTGACCCGTATGCCGTTAGGTTAGAAAATAACAACACGGCCCAGCAGTCAAATTCGTCATCAAACGCAGACACGTAGCAAAACAACTAGGTACCGTACATACATTAAATAATATCTACGGAATAGCCATGACGAAGAAATGGTAGAAACTCACTGGTTGAACAGATAAGCAAAACCTCTACAGCGTATTTTTTTTCTATTATTATTTTTCATTTAAATAACATTTCAACGCTAAACATGCGCTACAATAACAACGCTAAAGTATCACGCGACCCTTGTGCAGCAATTTGAAAAGAATCCACTTCGCATTCCTAGCCTTCAATAAGCAGTTACACGAACCCTTCGTGTTCCCTTACCCCAGGGGTACAAACAAGAATGTTCTCTATTTCTTAATTCTACAACCGACTGTGATGGTTACTGGGAGGTACTGCGGCAAAATATTTGTCCAAATGAACGTGCCTCCATAAAATAACTAGGTAAGTACACAATTCTTGTAAAAACAAAGCACTCGATCGGATTACGGAACTAGATCCCTTAATGGCTCTCGTTAATTGAATGCCTGCGCTAAGACAAACAAAACGCGACGTAATGGTCTGCTCTCAAAATCACATCTTTGTTTGGTTTTCCAAAAACAACATCAATTAAAAAACAATTAAACTTCCATCAAATTATTTATCAGATATATTACTAAGTTTTAAACCGTACCGCAATATCGAAATTGTTTTGTGGAGTATTAATTTCGTTGATAATAGCTATAGGTAATTTTGTCGATTCGTAAATTCGAGAGCTTTGCGAGCTTTGTTATTATTGTATAGGGCTGAGTCTACATCACTTGTTGCGTGTAACATTAATATGAATGAGCTTTCCCGATCGATGCCGCTTTGGGCGCGAGCGCCGCCGGCCGCGCGACCTTCGCCTCTTCAGCGTGATTGCTCCCTAATGGATTCTAAATTGTACCGACATCGGTTTAATTGACTCTATTGCTGCTCTGTAACTGGATAAAAATCTTTTACAACTAGAATTGAACTATTGGAACGGAAACTAATCTATTTTCGTCGCAAAACTTTATACATAAACAAGAATTACTATTTAATTCTCGACTGAACGTATACAACTTTTGGGTACGTGGCAAATTCGCAACTGAATTTACATACATATTATTATGTTCGCTCCATTTGTTTTGCAGTTTCGTATCGCGCAGGCTAAATGTTGTGGGCGTCATGACTGCCCGAGCGTGCTAATGTCTTAAGCCATAATAATATTAAATTAGCTTTTGCGTAGAAATTGTCCTTTCATCGCTATGATATTAAACATGACGTGGAAATACGAGTAGCTACGAGTACTTCTAAATTTAGTAAATCAGCTACAACGCTTAGGGAAAATTAATAATGTGACGTCTTTCTTAGCTCGTAGATCTCATGAGTGTCGTGGGTTAAATATGATCAAACTTTTCTATACCTTTCATTATATCTCTTCATCTCTTACTGAAGGTAAGAAGTCAGCTCTTTAAATCCTCCTGTCCAGAGCTTTCAACAATTTTGATGAAGATTTACTGTGCCAGAGCCATGGTAATGGTATCCTTCACTTCGCGGCTATCTTCCCCATCATGGTGGTTTCAATAAATGTGGCCCGCTTGAGCAAATTTTCTTCTTTTTACCGTACGGAATACTTCTTCATTTTTCCTTACCTCCGAAGAACTTCAGCATCGGTGATGTGGTCTATCCAGCATAGGCACCACATTCTGCGGCGGAACCACATGTATACCCTTCTCGTGACTTACAATTACCGTACTCGCTAGCGAGTCGAATGCTCCGTTGTTCCTCGGAGACCTCGCAGTATTCTTATGGAGTACGAGGGACAGCGAGTACGGTAATTGTAACTCGTAGTAAGGGTACAGGGTTTTCTTCTATGTGGCACATTTTAAGTGGTGGTAGGACCTTGCGCAAAGTCCGTCCGGATCGCCAGCACCATCTTATCTTTTAACCACCACCAAGCAGCAGTATTCGCATTGCTGTGTTCCGGTGTCGGGATAAGACAACCGGTAAAATTACTAGCATGGTATTCCATCTTCCTAGGTAGTCCTCAGTGTTGGAAATGTATTTGCGGTCTTAGTATTAAAGTCTTAAGAATGCCTATTTACCTAAGGTTCACAGATCCCACTTACCTTCAGGTGGCATGTGTGATCGCTAACCTTCTTCATGTTATTTTAAAAAAAATGATAGACCATCTTTAAAAAACCACCTACTCTGCGCTGTCTATGGAAAATCTATAGTCTCGGCAGCGGACTGTTTCGAGTACCTACGTATATGGACTTTTTTAGCAGACTGGTACTGGTCACAATGTTGTCGAAGTGATCAGATCAGTCGCATGTGTGTCTGTGTGTTTTTTAATTAAGTGTTATCATACTTACCTACCTTTTATGTGTCATTAAACGGTCAACTTATACGATTAACTGGTCACGCTAATCTGGCAGGCTATCTAAAAGACTGGTCTGACGCCTGTTTTAACTCTTTTCGACATAATGGTGATAAGATACCTATTGTTTTGCATATTTTAGGCATAAAATAAAAAACCACTGTAAAAATGACGTCTTTATCAATATTAACAAAAATCTGTGCCTGAAATAGTTAAGAGCAGAGGCAGATATTTGGCAGGTTTTTATAGCTCACAATAAGCCCACTGATGTCTATTAAATAGGCCTTAATTCAGCAGCAGACTGATATGGATGTTTGTCGCAGGCTGGTGCTGATCGCGCTGGTGGTGGAGGTGATCTTCCCGGTGACGTGGCGCTGCCGCTCGGAGGGGTGGCATGGCGGCGCGTTCGTGCGGCTGTACCTGTGCGGCACGCTGGCGCTGCAGGCGGCACTGTTGCTGCTGCTGGCAGCGCTAGCGCAGCAGGCCGCACGCGGCACTATCACGGAAGTGCAGGCGCGCAGGCTCGTGTCGCCGCTACTGCTAGTCAAGTGAGTCACTCTGGTTACAAGATGCTGATAGGTCTTTTATCTCTAGTGAATGAAATATAAAACTATAATACCTTTAAACGAGCAAATCTTGTATATATTTCTGAATCTCGGGAACGGCTCCAACGATTTTCATGAAACTTAGTATTCAAGGGGGTTCGGGGGCGACCAAAAATAAAAGGTCATCCAGGTACCTACTATACATATATAAAAGAAGAAACTGACTGACTAACTGACATATCAACGCACAGCCCAAAGCGCTGGACCTAGGTACCTGGAATTTGAAGGAACAGGTATTCCTTAGATACCCTAGGGGCTCACTAAGAAGGGATTTTTGGATTTATCCCCTAAGGGTTTAAAATAGGGGTAGTAGCGGGAAACTCACACCTCTCATCGGGCATCCTCTTGTTATAAAACGGGACTTAATCGTGTAAAAACATTACTTATACCTTACCTAGACGTTTTGATTGTGTATAGGTATATCCGTCGCAGAAGTTTTAAACAAACAAACAAAAAAGTGCTTAGATTATTTCGTAAAACACGGGAAATTTGTTAGTAATTTGATACATATTTGTTTTGTGTTATAACTTTCTCGTAAAAGTCGTAAATCTCTTTTGGAACACTATAAAATTTAATAAAAACATAAGAGCTGCTTTAAAATTGAACAAAAACTTTATTTGCTTTTGTACTGTTGTTAAAGTACCGAGTTAATGTCGATAATTGACGTGGTTACGTAGTGCTGGACTTTTGCCAAAAACAAGATTTAGAATAATAACAAAATAAGCTAACTGAGTAGTAGGTAGGCGTTAGGCGTGCAATGTTGTCTAAAGAGATAATGGACTTCCAAATCAACTGGAAAACTAAAAGCCGACTCTCTGAAACGTCTAAATTAGTGAAAGGTGAGAGCCGATATCCGAATTCTAATTAAAGCCTCTTCTCTCGAAGCGGGATAATTATCGGTTTTCATTGGTATTGATTTCATTGATGATCAGATGATTATTTAATACAATTACGATCATTATGGTACGTTTATATTATCGCCAAAGCATTTAGGAAATTCGATATCTACATTCTGTTACATTTGTTGTTGTTTAATAATTGTAATAAATCAACTTTCTTGTGCTGTTTTCGCGATGGGTACACACATTGATCGATGCGAACTTTATCCCGCTGGCGGAAGATAAACAAAACCGAAGGATACAAACTGATATTTCTAGGAGTTTGTTGATACCTATTTTGCGGAACCGTGAAATATAGCAGGCTCAGATAAATAAGAAGCGCGGAGCGGGCGCCACTATAATTGTGATTTATGGTCCGCCTGTTTGTGCCGCCGAGAAAAATGTACCTGCCTCGGTTTTCCTTATTTCTGGACGTTTTTTTCAAATTCTCCGAAGATTTAAAATTGTTTATTATTTCTTTTAAGATGAATCGCTTAAATGCGGAGAAACCTTGACCTTTGTGAGGTCTTCTCCCTTTGATAAGATAAAACGAATGACAGATTAGCCGGCAAGGCGCCGCCGGAGAGCGGTCCCGCGATAACTGGCCAATACGTCATGAGCTGCGTAATTTTGCGCAGATTGTTTTGTTGAACAAATATTATCTAGCCATTCCTACAATGTTGATGCTTTTTCTTTTCGTAATTACGGATGTTTTATTTATCTGATAATTGAAAAAACAAACTTCTTAACGTTAACCGTTACCATTTGAATCATACAGCATTATCTACATACATTGTAATATTTTGTTTTGACTGAGGTCTATATTTGAAAAAAACCTTAAACTTACCTACCAAAAAGCCTTTAACCTAACTATGCCAACCTATTGGCGGAGCAAACATGGTGGCCGGCACAAACATGGTGGGAAAACGATATACGCTATAAACATTGATTAAATCGAACTCTCGGAGACCTGAACAAACAAGATTAGGTAAGCGGTGTCCAGTCCACCAAGCGGCGGAAATCTTTCGGCACCCATTCAGCACGTGATCACACAACACACAAACGTAAGAGATTTCAGTCACGTTCCGAGAATATCTGCCGAGTTTGAGCTACCGTGCCTATGGCTTGTCATAGGCATTATTCACTGGACTGAATTTTTTCAGCCTACCTATTAGCCATATATTACTTTTCATTATAATAGGAGATCCGAATAGGAGACGATTTGCACCGGGCTGTTTATTCGATAAAAAGTATTTTATATCAAATTTAATATGCTAAGTAATAAATGGCGAATAGGTTGGCTGAAAAATTTCAGTCCAGTGTATAATTTTTTTTTAATTACCTTCGTTTAAGAAAAATGCAATTGCTTGTTTATTAGACAGATTACATACCAATCGAAAGTATGAAGTTAGGTTGACTATTTTTTTCCTGTCAAACTATTGGGTACGCAGGTATAAACAGGTAAGTCGGTACTAATCGTTTGCACCAAACTTAACGTTTACATATTCTCTACGCTCCATACTTTTGATTAGTATGGTCTATTAAAGAAGCATTAGCAATTTAAAAATAAACTTTTTTTTTTAATGATATTAGTACTGGACTGAAATTCTTCAGCCTACCTATTCGCCACATATTATTTAGCGTATTAAATTTGATATGAAACACTTTTCATCGAAAAAACGGCCCGGTGCAAATCGTCTCCTATTTGGATGTTAGTCCCTTAAATCTTGTAAATTTGTCAATAAAAAGGACGCACGCTTGCTAAAACCGTCGGATTCCATGGCCTGTTTCAAAAACCTGCTTACATCTAATCCTTAATTTATCAAAAAATTAATAATAAAATCATTATATTAAAAATTAGAATCCATTATTCATACAAATTAGTAGCTACGTGTAGATATATACATATTTAACAATTAATCCTGCGGGACTATTATGGTCGTGCTTATCGATGTGGATAAAACTGTCACTTTTCGACCAGTAAGGACCTACTTACGTGTGAAGGTGACGGATACATTATTCACCATGATAAAGAGCACCATAATATGGGCCCTGAGCCAGCAACTCGCCACGAATATAAATATGGTAAATTAGGAATACATCGCGGAAAGTTTGTTGTTATAGTCTTGATTAGCATATACATAGAAAAACCTATAGAGCGCAAGTTACATCAACTAATACAGGTTACTATTTACTTATCGATGACGTAGTGATAAATCAATAAACTGTGTTTACCTACGTATGTAATAGTTATTTGTGAATAAGCATCTCTTACGTAATAAGAGTAAGACGAAACTTACGTGGGTAAAACTTCTGTGGTGAGTGTTGTTATACATACTGCGAGCACTGGACGGACACTGACCATTTTTTCAACAACGAATCAATGCGGTTTTTTCCTCTAATTTTAAAACTTCCTTTTAGGTCATGCACTTCTACCACAAACCACAAATCTGGCGTGGAATTGTACCTACGTACCTATATACACTAACATGATGGGCGTTGTGATTGTAACAGGATAATGAGGATAGGTACATGTTTTTCTATAAAGCTAAAAGACTGACCTTCCCCTTTACATGTCAGTAGATATCACAGATAAGTATACATTTAGTGCAGTATTCATTTTTAATGCAATAGCCAGTAGACAAGTCATGACTCGGTCTGGGACTGGGAATATAGTCCCCTGTGTTTTACTCTTTTTGTCGAAACCATATTGCTTTTTTAACGAAACGTCCACCTTCACTGCCAAGGGAATACTAGCTACCATAACGTTACATATGTGATAAATATATGGTTAATTAAGTCAACTTTTGGCATGCAAGTCGGTTTAATTATGTTATCGTGCAAGAAGTAATGTTGAGACGTAAATCCAAATCGAAAACGATAAATTATTATTTTTGTTTGATGATTTTAAACACAATAAATTAATCACATTGGCCAAGTGATCTCCAATATGATTACTCAGCTTACTTTTATTTACAATAAGAGGGCTATTGTAGCGGAAACGGTTCATTTTGAGGTTAGAAAGTTGTTAATATAAGACAAGTGAGAATGACCACGGTATACCTACGTCGAACTTGACGGCTTTTACGACTGTAAAACTGACAAACCAAAACAAAAACAGTACCTACCTCGTGCCCTCGAATGCTACTTCACATCGATCTCTCTTGTCTAGCGCTACTGGAAATACATATTTGAACAATCGACCAACAGAAACGACCCCTCTCCTGTTAGTTATGATAGTTACAAGAAGTTAACCAGGCGATAAGGGCTTATATAAGAGAGCATTAGTAGGTAGACTGTCTAATGAGGTAAACAAGAATCTAACCTTTTAATCAACTTTACATCGAAAACAGGAAAAAGCAGACAACTTTTCACGGCAATTCATAAAATAGATAATATATAAAAATAGCTGTCTTATGCTACTCAATGTTTTGACCCTGGATTCTATTCATTTCAAATACCTGGGTCACGTTATCACCAGTGATCTTCAAGACGATTGTGATCTAAAGAGGAAACGCTGGGCGTTAGCTGTGTCACCTACAATACCTAACATGTTTAGGATGCTGTTGGAACTACTAGACTCTGTAGCGCATCGGGCATGTTTGCTGACGCTCATGTTGATGGATGTGAAAGGCGTACAGAGTTCTATAGAAATAAAAAGAAATTGCAAGTTACCTACTGTTTTGATTATATGTTTAAGAAGATGAAAAGATAATGAACACGTGTTGCTCAAACTCATATTTAAAAAAACACCAAAGAAAGTGTATCTTATATATAACTTTGATGGGTTTTTTTTAAATATGAGTTTTAGCCAATACAACGAAACACGTGCTAATTTTTTTTCATGTTCACATACAATCAAACCAGAAGGCATTATTTTAAAATTATCTTTAGAAGTTAGAGGGTTTAGTAACTTTTCAGTACTTTGGAGGACAATGTCCCCAACAGGTTCAGATTGGGCAGATAAAAAAAAACTTGTCTGTTATTTTAGACTACTCTCTACCTAACATACTCGTAAATATATCAAAATAAACCAAATCCAAATCGAAGCCGGACCTTTCCTTGTAAGTGTTACGGCAGTGATATTTATTAGTTGTTTATTGTTCTTTGCTAAGATAGCTGGTTGTTCCAGGGTTCTGTTGGTGCTGCCCGAGATCGCGCTGAACGTGATGGGCACCATGTGGATGTTCTGCGACGTCATCGAGTGCTCCGTGTCTGACACCTTCTCCAGCATCGTCATCCAGAGTGAGAACCAGCCATTAGCTTATCAGGGCCTATAGCCCAGGGCCCTCGGTTCCTAGTGTAAAAGGGTATTCTTCTGAAAATCAAGTGAAAAGGGTTTAATTCTAATATACTCCGTTTATGTTTATACCCTTTTTATTACGAGATAAGTCGACTTGTACCCTTTTTCACTGGACCCCAGTATCGAGACGCCATTTTTACTTTTTACATGTTATGGTATTGTTATTAACTCGGCCGCCATTACTGTCTAGTCAATAAGAGCTATTAAAACGTTGACATTACGATATCGCGTCAAAGGCGATATGGTTTTGACCCAGTAGCAAAAAGTGATGTGGACAAGTGATCGTATAGGAACCGATTTCGAGCCCCAGCGGTATTTATTTATGGCAGAAGATATATCTGAGACCCATATGCCAAGACTACAATAACAATTGAACTGTAAATGGGTTGCTAACACTGAGAACTACGAAAGAATGCCTCTCTGCTAGTATTGTCACCAGCTTTCCTCCTACACGGGAACACAACAATTCGAACACTGCTGCTTGACGATAGGTTAAGGCTGAGATGGTAGGAGTGATCCAGACTATTCCGGACGGATCCTGCGCATTCACAACCATTAGGTAGGTACTAACCAGATAATGTTACGAGAAAAGAAAAACAACGTGAGGAATTATGCACTTTCGAACAGCCGAGCAAGTTGACCTTGTTGCATAGGTAGTATACAATCGTAAACATACTAATTGAGAAATAAAAACTTCAACATGTAGACATAGGAACAAATATCTTAGCTTTTTTGCCGTTACTGGGAATCGAACCCGCTGCACGTCCCGCAGACCATTTCAGGCCCCCACCTTTACATCACTATAGCACAGACGAAATTCGTTGCCAATTTTTTTTAACAAATATGTGGTCTTTTCTGGTCCGTCAATTTTATCATCTGTCTGAATTAGACTTTGAATCTATCTAGGTATATTGCATCATTTCTTAATCTGTGTCACACTTCCATTCTGTTTTCAAGTAATCAGCTACTTGATGACTAAGGGAACGAAGTGAGCTCAATAGTCAGCAGGCATAATAACATAATTGTAATAATAAAGTTGTTGTATAAGCATGAAAAAACTTAATAATGCTCTAATTTCACCCTACAAATTAAGTAATACTTAGCTGCCAGTTGTGTGACAGAAATGCATTAAAGCCTTGTAATCATGGCCTTCCTACATAATTCATCAGCCGCGGCCGAATAATATCAATGATAAATGATTGACAGAGCATGTTTGTTCGGATTCAAATGTAAATTCAAAACACAAATTAATTCAATAACCGCGCTGCTGGCATTGAACCTCTAAGTTAACTTTGACACATTTGTCATCATATCGTGAAACCTACATAACTTTGAATTTAAGTATTATACAATTGTTCTAAATACTTTATAATTGTGATACTCTATCGATTAAAATAGAAAACATGTAAACAATAAACATAACTGTCCCGTACTATTACATCACGTACAATGACATGGATTGAGTACCCGAATGTACCTACTCTGTGAAGCAAAACATTACACGCGGTTTCCAAATATTTTTATTTATAGGGTTGTCGCTTTTTCCTTGTTTCCTCACGTTTAAATTAAATCAGGAACAACGGTCCGATTGGTGTCCACACTTACCGGTCTCTGCAGTGAAGTGTCAGGGAACATTAGACAAAAACAAAAACTGACACGTTGCTTTCCTTGCAGGCATAGTGCTGTTTAACTGGGTGCAACTAGGCCTCACGGTGTTTGGGTTGTTCATGGTATTCGACCCGCTGGGCTCCGTGAGCTACGGGGACATGCAGGATACGCCCAACCAGGTGCGCCACCACCGCAAGGTCACGGGGCTCTGGTCGCGCCGCTTCCGCTGGGCCTTCTGCTGGCTCAAGCGCGACGAACATGGGAAAGAAGCGTTCCAGCAAGTCGCAGGTGAATATCTTTAAGTTTTCTCAAAATTGGAGTTTTTAAGTTTATAAGAAACAAAGTCGCTATCCGCGTCGCGTCTGACTATGTGCCTGTGTGGCTACTTACTTGTGGCTGATAAAGTATTCTAACCTATGCAACGGATTTCGATGCCCTTTTTCTGTATTTGGAGATTTTCTTCCGGAAGGTTGTTATGCGGCATGGTTTATGTAGGTATGTGTGCTAATAAAACTCATATAAACCAAACCGAAGCGAGGGTGGGTCGCTAGTGTATCTTTTAATAGTCAAATAATATTAGTTATATTATTTGCCTCCCTCCTTTTAGAATAGGCGATATACTTTTTCTTCTTTACAAGACTCGTAGTAATAATGTATTTTGAGTCCCGTAATAAAATACACACTGCGGTTTTAATGATGTCAACGAGCATTGTGGGCGATTAACAAAATATGCATCATTGATAACCAATGATAAAACTATTCAAGGATAATTACGTCTGCAGCTGCACTTGTAGTCAGTTAATGACAGTTATGTAACGATTTTCCTTATGTGACGATTTTTCATGCACATATTTAAAAAAGGAACGAGTTAATTGTCTCTAACATGTCTCTGAGTAAGGCGGTTTGTAGCTACAATTTGTTAATTAAGCTTTCTTTGTATGTATTATCCGCAACCGCATTTCATTTCCTTATATATTACACTCAGGAGCAAAAAAAACGACTCAGAGTGCGTTTTTCATACTAAAGAGGCTATTTCGAAGCCTTGGTTCCTCGCCAGGGAATGCTTTTAGCGAAATCTGATGATGAATACTTCCAGAGTGCCTAGGATACCCAACTGAATGAATAGGCGGTTAACGCCGGAATAGTGCATGTTCAGAAAAACATCTAAAATTGCAATAAAATGTAAGGAAATCCAAGTGCTAACCCAAACTCTCCCGCTGTGGTGTTAACTGATTGTGCGATCAATTAGTTATCTTAAGAACCTTTGATCTCCTCTATTGAACCTCGGAGTATCCACCATTAAACCTCACTCAAAACAACCCCTGGCGAGGAACCATGGCTTCGAAATAGTCTCATTTGTATGAAAAGCGCACTCTGACCCGGTATTTTTGCTCCTGAGTGTAGGTTTAACATAAAAGACACATATTTAATCTTAAATATATCATAGTTAACATCCTGCCTTCTTCCAGCGCTGCTAAGCGCGCTGTTCAGGTCGACAGACCTGGTGCCCTCCGACGTGGTCGCTGGCTGCGTGCTCCTGAGGGTCCGCCAGAAGCGGGAGACCAGGGAGATGCGTCGCATTCAAATGCTCAACGACGAGGAGCCGATCTACACGACGGACCTGAACAAAATCTTCTCGGAGACACCACCGTGGATGAACCTGAAGGATGCCCAGCATTATCTAAAGCTGTCCATTGCCGCGTACGGGTGGCCGTATGTGCTGTACCGCCATTGCTTCACGGGTTTCTGCAAATTGGCCCGCCACTTGACCTGCTGTTGCTGCCGGTGAGTCAAAGCGACAAACGACCTTCTAGTATAGTGTATGAGGATTGTGAGGCTGAAAATTTTCATACAAAATACGGTAACGTTTTTCTCCCCTTAAACCAAGTTCTATCTTTGATATTTTTGAATATGTTGTAGATATGTTGAAAAGCAAGGTCTGTACGTTTTCCTTGTTAAAACATTATAATTATCTTGGCAAAAATTTAAACTTTTAAAAATACGTATGGAAACGTATGAACCTAGTTTTCATAATAACTGCAACACATCGGACACACGGAAATCGGACTTGATTTAGAGGGTGAGAAACGTTACCGTAGCTAGGATTTCAGCGTCGCCTTTCAAACCTCTTAAGGAAAAGATTTGTAACTTCTTGGATTCTAAAGTCATGGTTGCATTGTTACACGGGATACACTAATATAGAACTCGTTTAAAATACTGATTCCATTGTTACTTTTTTCCTAATAAATATTTCGCACAGCTCGGACGCGTTCATTTATTTTGTATTAAAAACTCTTTTTAATGGTTTAAGTTATGTTATACAGAACTATTAATATCTTATTATATATATTATGATTACCTAACTTTGACGTGATATTGTAAATAAAGGACTTATCCGTTTTATCAGATACTTATCTAACACGAGTAGCATGTATAATATACTCGTAAATACACTAAACTTGTGATTTAATATAATACCCCACTTAACTATCTACACTTGTTAATTTCCTGTTACAGACATTTATATAAGTAAATAGAATAAATAAATGGCGGGGGACAATCTCACACAAATTGAATTAGATCCAAACTAAGCTCTGGGCTTGTACTATGGGTACTAGATAACCATAAACATACGAGTACATGCCTGTATAAAGAAATAAATACTTAAATGCAAAGAAATCCAAAATTCGGAATGCGATATCATGACTCATGAGTCATTCGGGTCCCATGCTGGTTGTTGCGGGCGACTAATACGAAGATTTATACTTAGCTATCACAAATTTAGTTATAAATTGCTACCTGACCTTTAGTCGGTTGACTAATCTATAAATGTAAGGTCTTGACCTGAATGGTAAACAAGTCTATTTCTTGAAATTCTGAATCAAAATATTTGGGACCAACGATCTGTAAAATTTAAATCATGGGCAATTAGTCACGGATTATTTGTTCTCTCTTTCTAGCCCTAAGAACTCGATAGTGACGGATGACAACTGCTGCATGTGCCACTTCGCCGGCATCAAGTACATGTCGAAGTTAGAAGCGGACGACATCATATTCGCCTCCTTCAACAACCACGTGTTTGAAGTAAGTACATCCTGTACGTGAATCACTTCAAACTTGCTTAAGAATACGTGTGTGTAAGGTTAGGAATAGAATAATCACACTAGAGGCCTATTCTATACCTAAAAATGGGTGGATACATACCATCTGATTGTAGTAGGGATAAGCACAGAAGGCGCTCATTGTAACAAAACAGCTTTTAGTTAGGTCGAACGTGCTCTCGTAGCTTCGGCGGCTTCGCGCCTAATGTGCGGCGTGAGTATTGTTTGTAACTCTGACGCCAATACTGTCAAGTATTAAATAAGAGTTATTGCAACGTTGACAATGCGATAATATACCAATGGCAATATGGTTTTGCCGAGTAGAATAGAGCCCCAGAAGACAATCGCACGCCACTGACATTTATTTTAACATAAGACTAACTTTAAACTTTTAATAAAAATAGAATATTAGTGCCCTGAAAAATACCAACCTTTAAATCGGGCTTTTAGTAAGTCCTAATAAAAGTAGTACTAGATTTACCTAGTGCTTTTAGTAAGTCCTAGTAAAAATAGTACTAGTTTTACATATTAGAGCTTTTAGTAAGTTCTAGTAAAAGTAGTACTAGTTTTACCCAGGGTTTCTAGTAAGTCCTAGTAAAAATAGTACTAGTTTTACATATTAGAGCTTTTAGGAAGTCCTAGTAAAAGTAGTACTAGTTTTACCCAGGGCTTCTAGTAAGTCCTAGTTAAAGTAGTACTAGTTTTACCTAGGGCATTTAGTAAGTCCTAATAAAAGTAGTACTAGTTTTACATAGGACTTTTAGTAAGTCCTAGAAAAAATAGTACTAGTTTTACATATTAGAGCTTTTTATTAAGTTCTAGTAAAAGTAGTACTAGTTTTACCTAGGGCTTCTAGTAAGTCCTAGTAAAAATAGTACTAGTTTTACATATTAGAGCTTTTTAGTAAGTTCTAGTAAAAGTAGTACTAGTTTTACCCAGGGTTTCTAGTAAGTCCTAGTAAAAATAGTACTAGTTTTACATATTAGAGCTTTTAGGAAGTCCTAGTAAAAGTAGTACTAGTTTTACCCAGGGCTTCTAGTAAGTCCTAGTTAAAGTAGTACTAGTTTTACCTAGGGCATTTAGTAAGTCCTAATAAAAGTAGTACTAGTTTTACATAGGACTTTTAGTAAGTCCTAGAAAAAGTAATACCTACTAGTTTTACCAAGGGCTTTTAGTAAGTCCAAGTAAAAGTAGTATTAGTTATACCCAGGGCTTTTAGTAAGTCCTAGTAAAAGTAGTACTAGTTTTACCAAGGGCTTTTAGTAAGTCCTAGTAAAGGTAGTACTAGTTAACATGGGGTTTTTAGTAAGTTCTGGTAAAAGTATTACGTACTAGTTTTACCTAGGGCTTTTAGTAAGTCCTAGTCCAAGTAGTACTAGTTTTACCTAGGGCTTTAAGTTAGACCTAGTAAAATTAGGACTAGTTTTACGTAGGGCTTTTAGTAAGTCCTAGTAAAAGTAATACCTACTAGTTTTACATAGGGCTTTTAGTAAGTCCTAGTAGAAGTAGTACTTATTTTACATAGGGCGTTTAGGACGTCCTAGTAAAAGTAAGACGAGTTATACCGGCGACTCCATCCGTACCCAAGATGCAAACGCTGCTAACGTTTCAATTTTCTATCGATTCGAAATGTTTGTAGTCGAAATAGCGGTCGACGCGATCTGTCATAACATAACCTCAACGTCAATCCTATATATTTTGTCGATATTCGAAAATCGCTTAAGTATGCATCTTTACTAGGCCCTCTGTTGCGGGATAAAAAGTATCTACGATATGTTCACTGAGCTCTAAACTATCAATACCAAGTTTCTCATCGATCGACTGCGTTGAACTGCGAAGCCGGAACAATAAGCACACTCTCGCATAAACTTTATTACAAGGATAACGATAAGTTTAACGAAATTGCAATAAACAACATAGTTAACATAAGTCAGTCAGACGCGCATAAGGCGTTCCAACGAATACAACATTTAACGTTTAGCTGACCTATGTTACACGACGGCTTGTTACTCGTACTTATCCATAATCAAAGTTCTACTGCCCTCATATTAATCGCTTTGCTGGACTTTATAAACTGTCCCAGCTCATATTAGCTATCTTAAGTGCCACTTGAACTATGTGCCATGTTGTAATGCTACATTTTAAGGCTAGGTACTTACTAGCTTAGCTACGTGGTATCTTAAGTTACTTTTATGACTAAACGTCCGGAATAGGTAAGTATGGTAATAATGTAGATAGAGTGATTTCCATACACGTGTCTAGGTCAACATTTTAAATGGCCAGTGTTTTATTTAATGAAAAAGTAATAGAAATAAAAATAAGAATGGGAAATACGAGTAACGTCTGGTTATTGCGTTTCCGATTTTTTATGCCACTTGAATGACGATATTACACCCTGGTGTTGAGAAAAAATAAAGGTGGTGTGTCCGTGCATGCTTAAATGTGTGTGTGCGAGGTGTGTGTGTGTTGCGTGTGTTTGCGTGTGTGTGTGTGTGTGTGTGTGTGTGTGTGTGTGTGTGTGTGTGTGTGTGTGTGTGTGTGTGTGTGTGTGTGTATCATTTTGTTAGTATTGTTCGATCAATAATTATTCTATCATTCAGCAACAACTCCTATTTATAAGTTTTGCGTTAAGTTATGTTCAAGGTTCCGATAATTAGCGTAGTTAGCGAGTTAGCGGTGACGCGTTACCCCCAAAAATACCCATATCCGAATTGCATTTGCTTACATGTTTCGCGCGATGAGTTGTGGCTGTATGCAATTTGCGCTATACATGTGTGTGTATAGTGTGTAACGTACAGTCCATAAATTTGATTCCTGGGCCACCATACGTCCTACTTAATTGACGTGTCATGCGGTCGCGTAAATATACCTAAAGTTTAGTAGTGGGGCGCCCCTTCGGAAATTAAAATTATAAACACTAATATCATCATGGTTTTACATCAAACGATATAGCTTAGCTGTTACAAAGTCGAGTAAATTTGTCGTTTACGACCTATACGCATCTCGACCTCTATGCCTGTCATAATAAAAACTGCCAACACTGCAACTACTGTCGTAAACGTAGACGAATGCGTCTACGTCACGTACTGAAAAACTTTCCTGGCGCCTCGGTTCCCCTTATGCAACTTGTTATTACGCGAAACGGGGTTAGTGTGTGGAATCAATCTCGCTAGAAAGTAAGCCCCATAAACCGGGGTCCTCTGGGGAGGGGTTGGAGCGCTGTACCCTTACCTTGAGTTACGATTAACGTACTCGATAGCGAGTCGAATGCTCTTTCTCGCACTCTATAAAAATACTGTGAGAGACAGAGCGTTCGACTCGCTAGCTACGGTAATTGTAACTCATGGTAAGGGTACTGATTCATAAAACAACATCGCAGGACGGCTTTATACTAATATTTAATGTGATGAATCTGCTCTTTTTAGGGTTTTAGGCGGTTTGTAGTTAAGACCTAGACAGTTGAAATTTTCACAGATGATGTATTTCTGTTGCCGCTATAACAACCAATACTAAAAACATTTAAATAACTATTTAAGGGGGGCTCCCATACAACAAACGTGTTTTTTTTTATAGATAATGGTACGGAACACTTCGTGCGCGAGTCCGACTCGCACTTGGCCGGGTTTTTTTTATTAAAGCTAGGAACTAGGGACAAATTTGAACCAGGTGGAAAAAACGATTGAATATTAAAACCATAATTTATGGGCTATGGCGGTTACGTAGTGATAAAAACATTACCAACGACACAGGTTTGACAAAACCTCACTGCAATGGTTTGTGTCTCAACCTGTTAACAATGTAATGAAACATTGTATATCATAACCGGGCTGTGCACGAGTTCGCCAACTCAATCTCAAGTTGGATTACACGCGTCAATATGTAATATGATTTGGGCTTTGAAATGTATGCCAGCACGGGTTGTATTTTCTCGCTTGTCGCTCAGTGCGTCTCTATCGTTACTGATTAGATAGAAAGGGAGATTCGACCGAGAAATAAGTCGTGGGCAACTTGTGCTAGCCGTGCAGAGTATATAAATAACTTAACAGTAGGGAGCATTTCCATTTATAACTTGGCCAGAGCATGTTGGACCATGCTCAGTGTAGGGTTCGGAAGCGTGTACTAGAAACACAAAACCTATCTTTTAAAAAGTGCACCGGCAAAAGAGCGTATCTTCATGGCACTTACGTCCTTGTGTTGAGAAGTGCAGTTTTTCTGCAATAACTCAAAAACGGTACATCCGATCAGTTTAATAATCAGTCTCATTTAAAGTATTTATTAAGCGTTACCTCCGTAATTTATTTCATTTACCTTGGACATTCGGTTTAAAATAGAAAGGGAGACAATTTATGCAACTTTCGGAGCGATTATTTCCAAAAAAAAAGATTGCTTAGAAACCTTATAGTATTTTTTTAACTGAGTGTATAAAATGTGTGTCACCCGTTGATGTATGCTGATTTTACCTACCAAACTAAGTAGCGGCAAATACAAGACACCTGCTGCATTGCATATACCACCAACCATTATACATATACCATGCATTTTATCAATACACATTCTCCAATGACATACAGATGGACGGTCGTACGGTCATGACGAAAATATAAGGGTCCCGATTCTGCCATTTTGGTTTCGGAACCATAAAAATGCATCAAACCACACACACAGACACACATATACCAGATAAGTGTTACCTGTGGTGTTTGATGACCGAAGCTACAATACTGTCAATAATAATGAATATTGATGGTTCGAGAACTCCAACGTTTTTTATGGCATCATTTATTGGTCTTCACCTTGGTGTCATACCTTACTAATTGTATAGAGTCTGACATAATTGACGATCTTTGTATATCAGCTGTAACGAAGATATACCTATCCGAGACAGTTAACCCTCTCAGCGCGCAATGGTACGGTAACATTAACGTTATTGCATATACGCAGAACACATAAAAGTATACGTGCCGAATGCCCTGACATGGAAATCCTCTTGGCGAAGTGTAACACGCGTTCAGTTCCTACTCGACATTGTTACGAAATCGCTAACACGTTTAACGTACACGTTAATTAAAATAGCCCTCCACAGATTTCGTGACGAGATTCACAAAAGTAGGTACATCTTAGTGGATGGCAAGCTATTGATTTAGATTTGTCGCAAAATAAGTAAACGGTATGTTTTACACGACTGATCAAAAAATAACGTTTACAAAATATTTTCATTCACTTACTATCTCCCTTTGCCGGGCCTTTGTTTCTGCTGAGAGAGAACACATCGGAAATGTCTTTGAAGCAACAAATGAAAACAAATGGTAGCACTTTCCAATGTTAAATGCCCTATTTACGGGTACGAACACAAACTTTGCTTTGTACTACGAGTATGTTCGAACTTCGTCCACTACAGAGTCGCATTTTCCAGGAGTTCTCGGTATTTCTTCTAATCTTTATTTTTAGACATACCTACGCTATTCGGCGCTGAAGGTCGGAAATGGATGTAAGTTATGCGAATAGACTTATGCGTACAAGATGTTAAGTAGGTATGGGAAAACACTAATAAAATACTGGAGTTATACCTCTTCATGAGCGTGCTATCTGCATACTTACCTTCTAAATGCGATACCCTAGTCCTTTAGAAAAGTGGTTTTGTCGTATTTCTATTCAGAACCAGAACTGCAGGGCCGTTGGTACCTAACTGCGCATACGCGCACGCTTGACCGAGATTAACGACGATTTCAGGGGCAAGATTCCCAAGAGAATAAGTAACAGCACTGAATACGGAAGTATAGTCAATGTATTCTCCTACAGCTCCCATTCTGCGTGATAGCCGACCACGAGAGGGAGAGCGTGGTGGTGGCGGTGCGGGGCTCCATCTCGCTGCGGGACATCTTCACCGACTTCACCGCTGGCTCCGAGCGATTCGATGCTGACGGTTAGTAACTACTTAGTAGAGGTAACTTAACGGCCGAATCCTATATTCAAACCGCGGATAGATAAGGCTTACATCGGGTAAAAAAATGTCTTTTTCAATACAAAATGTGTAAAATTTTAGGTTCGGCCGTAAATTGCCCTGCCAGACAAGAATCTCTCAACTATTGAAAATCATCGGATCGCCTATCACCACAGTATATTTTTCTTTCGCGTTTCTTAAAAAACTCGAACACAGGTCTTGATTTTAATAGCTTAAGACTGCAGACTCGTCTTGATTTAATTGCTAACCGTATATTTGACGAGTGACACTGTCTCTGCTACTTTGAACAGGTGTTCTTCCAACTTGTCGATAATGAACAACACGCGAGAGTTGCGCTTGCCAATATGAAATTGATGTCTACCTCTGTCCAAGTCTTTGATCTACAACATCCATTAACATCGCCCAAAGACTGCTAAATGTGGGAATAAGTCTAGAAAGACCACAGAATAAATTACTGCAACAAATTCAAAGTTACACAAACCTGATACTATTGCTAGTAGTTTACAAGACACTTGCGAGTCCTAAAAACATTAAATCAATTTACTCCTGATTATATTATTATAATAATATTATATAATATATTTTGAGTGGCGTTTGTCGCCAAGTTGAAGTATTAACTCATTCATAAATGTTGTACGCTCCAGGTTTGCCTGAAGGCACTGCCGCCCACAAGGGAATGTCCATGGGCGCTGCGAAGATGTTGAAGAGACTTATGCCGGTCCTGGACCGCGCCTTCCAGCAGTACCCACAGTACGACCTCGTGCTCACTGGTACGTACCAGCACTCACCACTTCACCACAAAACATAATAACCCTAATATGACCCTCGTGGGAAAACTTTTTTCGTCGAAAGCTACGTTAATTGCGTGAATTTTTATGGTTTTGTATTTTCGACGATGCTAAGTCGATGTAAAGTCTAAAAGATGAGAACGTGCATTCTTGCGTAAGAAGAGTTTAATGTTCGCAGAACGTAACTTTCTAGCCCCACTGGACTGGTAAGGCCAACGCTGTTTCTTTTCTCTATAATGTTGTTTAAACAAAAAAACTAAACTTATTAATTGTCTAGCGGCCGCACTCACATACACAAACTTGAACGAGTGAATTGTCTCTAAAATGTTTCTAAGGGCTTTAAGGAAGAAAATTCAATATTTAATGTTAAAAGCCAGAAAATCCTTGACCGTGGAAAGCGTAATGAAAATATTTTCCTAGAACCACCCTTGGGTGCTGATGATTCGGTTCATTTTCCATCGATCCTATTGTTGAGGCGGTCGATTTTATTGCGTCATTAATTCTGCGATTGTCTTTTGTTCTTTTATTTTATTTCAATAGGTAGGTACTCTTTCAGTAGTTATAAGGTGCTATTAAATATGATGACCTTGACATTATTTTAATTGACCATTTGCCGACCTAGATCATGTTTACAATGACCTTTTGTTCTTTCAGGTCACAGTCTCGGTGCCGGAGTAGCAGTATTAGTAGCGTTAAAGTTGAGGCCCAGGTATCCACACCTCAAAGTATTCGCGTTTTCCACGCCCGGTAAGTCACTTACATGTGTTTTTTCTTACATTTATACTAACTACTGAATACACATGAATGAAATATCGTTAAAATCGCTATAATCCATGAGCAGCCTCTACATATAACTTTAACCAAACCATAATTTACGCACCTATACCAGGAGACAATATCCAGAAATAATTTAAGCAGACGACTTATTTATGTTTACTAACATATAATTGAATACTCTAAAAATACTGCGTGTTATGTGCTGATTTATCTACTCTGAAAACTGTAAAATTCCAGGACCTAATATTTGCAGACAGTTCCCAATACCACCTCTAATTTGTAATTATGGTCTACTTTATGTGTCGTGTTATTTCCAGCGGGACTAATAAGCCGCGAAGCCGCGCGCTACACTGAGAGCTTCGTGCTGACGGTGGGCGTGGGCGATGACCTGGTTATGCGGCTCAGCGTCCACAGCATAGAGAACCTGCGCACCAAGGTCATCCAGACCATACACGCCACCAAGCTGCCTAAGGTAAGCCCTAACAGACCACAGTGAACTTGCACACCAATTAAAAAGCAAACTGTTGCCTATTCGTTAGTATTAAACATGTTCTGGTGAGTTATTATGACTCAGCTATGCAGTTCAGATTACGCTGCGAGAAAGGGGCAGAGCTATTTAACTCATATAGCTTTGTCCTTTTCGCTCGCCGTAAAATGAACTGCATTGCTATGTCGTATAATAACTTCTCCAATTCATAGGCTTTCCAAAATGGTGAAAATGTAATCCACTTTAATACAGGTTCGAAAATTTAATTTTATTGAACGAGCAGAAGGCGCGATATGAATTTAATTCGGAGAGCTATTGGTTTCGTTTATTGACATTAAAAACGATACATTTGCCGAGCTTTGGTTCAAGCTAATGTGTTTTTTGTGTTTGAGCTACGGGGTCTTAATTGTTCGAATGGTAAGCGGCGTGACGGCTTGACGCTAGTTCCGTGGGCTAGGGGCAGTAGTCTTCTGTGGGATCCAACGTGCTTCAGCACTGCTGCATAACCTTCAGCAGCGGCACTTGCGCTCCGTATCGTGTGGTTGAGGTGCGAGGAAGCAAGTGCTGAAGCACGTTGGATCCCACAGAAGACTACTGCCCCTAGCCCACGGAACTAGCGTCAAGCCGTCACGCCGCTTACCATCCGAACAATTAAGACCCCGTAGCTCAAACACAAAAAACACATTTCTACGCAGGCACACTAACGTTTGTTGGCGTGACAATTAAAGCTAATGATCGTTAGACTACCACGGACCTCAAACAATGCTTGGTTTACTAAATAAAAAACTAACTTGTTCCAGTACCGGATAATGCTAAACGGGTTCGGCTACGCCCTGTTCGGCGTACCAGCGCGGGACCTAGAGTCCACCTGGCGGAGACCTGAGGACCTGGAGGCCAACCACTCTGACGACTCCGCGGACGCCCCGCTAGTCCCGGGCGTCTCCACCGTGAGTGCTGTCAGTGAGCCTTTATCCAGGTCTACGTGGAGCTTGCTTCTGTGCCGTCGCTGGTGTACCGCCTTCAATGTTGACGCAGTTTTTTTGTTATTGTAGGAGTTGTGCTTGTATCTGTGGTAAAGCTAAGCTGGCAGTACCATGCCTTTTTTTTAAAGACGTAATTTTACAATCACTATGTTTTGATCATTTTAGGGTTGTGCATTAAACCCATGGTGGTGCATGATACCCGTTCAATAGTAGTTATTTTATATATAATTATTTATTGTATCTAGTTAATTTTAATTTTTTCGCTTCTTTCGCTGTAGGAGTAGAAACATATTTATTTTATTTGTTTATTAAATCTTTCTAAAGTAAAGGCAAAGTGCCAATTCATATTGTAAATGAAGTAAGTACTTTTCTAAAATGGATTAATTAAATATAATAAATATTTTGACAACAGCAATTAAGAGCAAAACTGATGCAGTTCACGCCATCTTTGTCTGTAACCCACATGGCGTTGCGCGCACGCAGGTAAGTATTGTGTCTAACCGCCACGAGTGTCTGCACCCATACCTTCATTATATTCAACTTTTAACCGAGTCTATAGAGCGCGGTTCAAAGGAGCACCTTGGTTACGGTCATTCATAAGTTCATCGGTTTAGGTACTTTAAGAACTTTACGCTACCTATTTTGTAGGTTACTAATTACAACATTCCCAGGTGAGTACGATACCCCAAACTAAAATGAGGAGGAGTTCTATCTTCAATGTTGTTGGCTATTTTATTAATATTTTGTGTGATGTTGCTAGAATACTTACGAAATGATTGATATAATGTTGCTTGATTACTTATGAAACTTCTATCCGTAATGAATTAACAGTATTTTATAGTCTTAACTTGAATTTTACCACTGTATCTGATCTGACTTACATATTTACAAAACACGAATAATTCGCAACAGCGTATCTGATAATCAGTCCCCCTTTTACAGCAAATTAAAACCAATTGAAGGGAAACATTGATATTTTATTCTTTGGAGACCAAGTTGCTGACAATGAAATCATGCACGACTATGAAATCAAGCATACAAGCAACTAGTTTTACCTCTCACCCGAAAATGCCACGTTTCCGTGCCACGGGATCTTCATTTTTTTACAAAAAAATCCAACATTAAAAAACAGACGGTGGTGGGAAAACAGAGACGAACTATCCCTAATATTAAATTCTTGCCCATGTAACATGCTCATGAAATAATTTTCCCCATTTTGGGAATTGAGGGTAGGAAGAGGTGTAATATCGAGGGCCTGGTATATCGTAGGAGGCGGTTCTTTCTATTTGAAAACGTATATACTTGGGCATGTTTGGCTTCACGAAAATTGATGGAGCCAATCAGCAGAGGGGTTTTAATTCGATATTTATTTATTTATTTTAGACTAATACAGGAAAGTAAGAATACAACTGTAAATTGCTGACGACCTACTACACACAGCATACAGCAGCAGCTGCATATACTCGTATATACAGCTGTTTATTCTACAGGAGGAACTCAATCTAATTCCCAAGCTCCCTAGACATTAGTTCTCCGTTCTGACGGCGTGTGTTGCAGGAGGCGGCGCTAGTGTCGCGCAACGTGTTCGTGCGTCGCTTCTCCACCGCGCGGCTGTTCACGGCGGGCCGCATTCTGCATATCGTGCGCCGCAAGCGCATGGGCATCGAAAAGTAAGGGAAAACTTCGCTTTTGTACCTACTTTTAACCTATATACTCACCGCTAATTTGTGAAAGCGTAATTCTCAAAATAGTGCGCATTGACCCTGTACTTAAGTAACATTTAAATATGTCTAACTTTCAATGTCCATACTAGATTGTAAGTCTAAACTTAGCTACTCTTTTTTACCGGGACATTTATTTTGAGATGTACTCTTTAAACACATTTGACTACTTATAACCAAAACCAAAAATAATAATGCAATTTTAAAGGAAAAAGAAAAGTTCCGTTAGGTGGCAATGCCGGGCGACCGAAAGTCAGTCACAAAACATATTTTACTCCTTGATTGGTGCCCAGGATTGGATTGATACATATTGATATACGTATTATTTCGATTCGAAGGGTTTTGACTCACTGACGAATTACTGTCGTGCGTTTCCCTATGTCAATTGCACAAAAAAAACGGATTTTTATAGTCGCATAATCGAGACGACAAAGATGTCTGATGAATGTCTTAATGAAGTTACTGCTGTCACTAACTGACTCCCGTTCCACCCTATCACAAACAATATTTTTTGTAAATATATTAAAACGAGGTACAACATAAAAAAAACATTTAGGTATGTATGTTATGTATAGTTTAAACTTAAGCACAGCACTGTAAAAAGCTTTTCAACACTAAGTTAAACTTGGATAAAAAATAATGGTTGGCAACTTAATATACACTTCAGGGTCTATATTATATTCTACTGGGTTATGACCCAGTAGAATATGTATGCTATGTTGCCTTTGATGTGTAGAAGTATCGTACCGTAACGTCAAGTAAAAAAGAGCTATAGTAACATTACGATAACATGGCAAAGGAAACATGGTTTTACCTAGGTATAATAGTGGCCCAGAGTGGAGAGGGAACCGTTACCCCCTTTTTTTTTGGAGCTATGGTTCAATAGTTTTGTACATACAAACATGCAAAATTAAACTAATTCTCTTTTGCGCATGTCTTATCAAAGCGATGACGATGAGGAAGCAGACGAAAGGTAAACAATAACATGTAGCGTGATCTGGTCCTGGTACTGGGGGAATAATGCATGGGAGGGATTGGTTAAATTTCTAGTTACAATATTAGCAAATATTTCAACAAAGAAACATACTCGTGCCTATTTGATTTTTTTGCGAGATGTTTGACTCGTGAGAAAATAAAATAAAAATAATGCACGCCGTTTCTTCTTGATTGGTGTCGGTTGGTGGTTTGGGGTGATAGAATCCAAATTGCATGCAATTTAAATCTACATGAAATCGAATGTAGAGATTAAGATAAATTGAATCAGGTTTTCTGAAGTTTGTTTTGTCTAGATTGGGAAGTTTGTACGATCACAGGCAAAAGTAAGTGGACAGCCGAGAGCTCAGAATGGTTCATTCCTTCACGGTTCCATTGTCAGCAGAACAAGAGCGTGTGTAGAGAATTTTGAGCCCTTCGACTGTCCACCTACTTCTGCTGCTAAATTTACTGCCGATTGTCAACCTAATAGTGAAGTATCCTGTTTTAATTGTCTGCGGCCCTTACACGACTGACTGTACTTATCACTCAGTGCGATAACAGAAGTACATTGGTGTCAGTCATGAAAAGGCCGCTGACGATTAAGGTTTGAGATTTCCATCACTTCCTATAACAATTAATGTCTCTTGAACAGGAAAGTGCGCACGCAGGAGCCCACGTTTGAGATGCGATGGGCGTGCGCAGAGGACTTCATGGAGCTGCAGGTGATGCCGCGCATGCTGCTGGACCACCTGCCCGAGAATGTGCACCGCACCATCCAGACCGTGCTCGACGAGCGCCACACCTACCGCCTCACGCACCACCTCTAAAGCCCTTATTGACATTGAACTTCAGCGAGGTGCTGATTTTAAGACGTGTCAGAAATGCCTTTTCTAGACGACGTGATGACGTGAGACGGGCAGCACTCAAGATCAGATTAAGACGGCCTTGATTGCCTCGGTATGCTGTGTCAAACTCATGAACCTATGACAAGTCGTATGTGAAAGCCAACTTATCGAACTTTAAACTTGCCCAGAACAATTTTTTGTGACTTACTTACTTTTTTAGAAGTAAGTGTACCTAGCTAAGTTGTGAAGTGAAAACAATCTGATTATGATGGATTCGACGAAATCAAATGATATTATATGGCAATGAATATGAACACTGGATATTGTAATACGAATCTCAAACCACGTAGTAAGCACTCCGTTTCTGAGCAAATTCATGACACATTTCGTTCCTATACCTCACTTAAAGAAGTACATGACTCGGATATGAACAATTTCTATAAAACTTTTGAATATATTTTTTCAGAGTTTATATTGACAAACCAGTGTCAAAATATTTGTAATTATTAAAGGAGTTTAGTATAAGTATTGTGAGAAGACTGTGATGATGTTAGAATGAAAATATTGTTAAAATGTAGATAAGTGAAATGGTTAGGTTAGGTGTAGCGCGGATGCGGTTTATTAGGGCTTAACATATCAACGTTCAAAACGTTCTCATCTCATGGGCTCGGCGGTTATCACTCTCGGCATTCTTCGATCACTCCAGACCAAAGACACGTAGAGAAAGCAAATAACAGGCGGCGGCTAACAGGCAGCTAGTAACAGCCACGTAATCAAACAGACGCACGAACTCCACTTTAGTTGTTATATTCGATTACTTTGCTCAAATGTATAAGCAATTTCTTTGTCAATGTTCTGTGTACTCTAGGCAAACGTTGCCTCAATTTGAATAACGTAATTTAATAATTAAGTAAGACTTGCAAAGCTACCACTAAGTACAATAACTAGATGATAGATAGCGCGTTACCGGAGTCAATTAATATATGAAAAACTGCATGTATCGTGTAAGTGCAGTGCTGGAGATAGAACAAATGAAATTTAAAATAATACACTACTTCATACATTATTAAGAATAATTGTACGAGTGGCCAAGTAGTCAGGTTTGTAACCCTGATTACTTACATTAATAAAAATTGCTTTTCATCTTTCCAATAGCATTTCTACAGTTACACTAACTCTCATAACTTCGGGAACAAGATCTTGATATGAATACATTTACCTACCTAACGTAGAGTTTATAAGCGATTTTATGTACATAAAATAGCATTTATTTAAAATTATAATACATTCCAATTTATTTAGCCCTCAGTCCATTGCCAGTGTGATTGAGCGGTGCGATGACATGTGTGGTGCCTTTCTTTCCGATTGTTAAATCTTAGAGCTGACAAGACGTTGCATCACCGTTAACGACTATATGCGTAGCTTCATTTTGTATGTCAGCGTTCTTGTGTTATCACGGACGGTGTCGACGGTGTCACTATCTAAATGTATGGATTGTGATTGCACGATTTCAATAACCATGTCATCTGTCAAGCTAACACTTCATAGTAAACTATTGACGCTTTATTAAGTTATGTCATTTTACGCTGACTTTTTAGTTATATAAATTCCGTTATACACTTCACAGATTTCTGCATTCAATTCAATAAAATAAAAATATCCATTAGCAAAACACGTTACGTTTTTTTTACCAATCAATATTTGTTTTTGTACGTATATTGTTATTGATTTACTAAGTGAATCAAGTTTTGACCGTGGTTTTTTTGAATCCATGTATTCTTTGTGTAGGCGTTTGGTACCTAGTTTTTTTTGTGACTTATTGGTTGATTGTTTCTATTTTTTATCGAGGTACTGGACGGGACGTAGATCAAGTATTATAAGGACTGAGGTTCTTTTCATTTGTACCCTAAATTAGGGCTCTATATTCTCTCACTTAAAGTAGTGGTAAGATAGCCAATGTCTTGTGTTGGGTTTGTGTTAATTTATATTAAAATATATTTTAAGTAAATTTTGTCGTTTTATTCTTTGACGTGATATTTATAAGATAAGTCATCTCCGAAATAAACTGAGAAATGTGGCGTGCACAATACAGATATGTACTTAGCAAATAATTAATCAACATCGTTTAGGGCCCGTCCACATCACCACGCCGCGGCCGCGCGGCGCCGTGCAGTGGTACTACGCGGCGTAGCACCGTGCGTGTACGGAAACGGCAACGTGCCTTCACGGCAGTAAAATTAAACGTTTTAAAAGTAGGTTACAATCTTTATTATCTTAAAAATATAGAAAATTCCTATAATCAGTCAAGCAAATATCACAGTAAATACTTAATTTATTTTTCTACTTTGCTAACATTGATTACATATATGATAAAAACATTGAAATTATGCGCTCTAGGAACATACAGCTAGCAACATCTAGTAACATTATAATATCAACCAAATAACTTATGTAACGCTTTTGGTATGAGTACATTATTGCCTTAGATATAATAATAATTAAATATATATGTATGGTTAGATAGGGACATAATATACTTGAAATTCCTAACCTGCCAACAACATGCTAAAAAAAACAACCGATTACAAATCCCACTATAATGTCCGGTCTGCTTGGAATAGACCACTTGGTACCTACATCTAATACTGCATAAATGGAATAAATTTTAGCTAGATGACATATATCCAAACGCTAAGTTAACTCTTTATTTGACGATGTGTATTATAAGATAACATTTTTTTTTTCTGTATTAAATTCCAAAGAGGCATGAATCTATGACAATTTTAATTTTTGCTCAGAAAAGGGTCACACAAATGCACCCTAATTTATGCCATCGACTTCGATAAACAAGATATTTAAATAAACATATTTCATGAAATACTAAACGTGAGAATAGTGGTTTCAATTTAAATTTAAATTTGGTAGTAACTTCATGGATTGAATGCTTTAAATAATACCAAATGAGAGAGAAGAGAGGGACTATTCCGAGAAGACTGTGACTTTTTTAGAGCATATTATTGGGTTTTAAACGTTGGTTGCTTTATTTTGATAAAAATATTCTACAAAAAGACAGCGCCTTGCTAACCAGTCTACTGTTACCGTACCACCACTCGCTTTGAAGTTCCATAAAATATAGCAGTAAATATTTCCTTACTAGAGATATCAACTGAGCAGCTCAGCAGTCAAATATTATTAAGAACCAGTAAGTATTTTAAGCTTAATAAAAAAATACTAACTACCATTATAATCTTTTCAACATGTAATGTGTTACGTTTTCTAAAGACAAACAAATAGACACAGAAGTAAGACGAACCCATTCTAATTCAGAACCCATAAAAAGGGCACGAAAGCAGCAAAGGATATTTTACTGTCAACTGATTGCGATTTGATGTAGAAACAATTTCTCCGAACGTCCATGGATACCAAGAATACATCACCGGCACAAGTTGTGAAGCTCCGCCATCGCGGCTTGCGACGCGGCAGTCTTGTTCTTTTCAGTCTTGTACCTACAAGGAAAATTAACAAACTTTAGTCATTTAAAATTATAATTTTTGGTAATTAATTAAAATATTAGGCTTTTTGTCAAATAAAAGGGTGTTTTTTTTACTTTAAACGTGCAAATGATTTTAAAAGAACACCACATATACTTAACTAAAAAGATTTTGCGAGCGTTTCAATATACGAGTTTATTTAAATATTTATAGTACTTCCATTTTCTTGTCGCGCTTTAGCAATGATTATTTCGTCTCATCCGAAACAAAAAAAAATTAGAAGAACAGCAGAGCTTATTCCTTGAAAAGCCTTACTGTGACCTCTACGGCTAGCACAAGTTTAATTTTTTCGCTTGTCGCTTAGTGCGTCTCTTTTGTTACAAGTCAGTACCCAGTCAGGTAGAGAAGGATCAAGAGATTCACGAGCGACCAATACGTCTCCAGCAAGTTGTTGTTGACAAACGAACATGCGGGTTGCTGATGGAAAGTAATCGTCATCGCCCATAAATACCAGCAACCAAAGAACAGTTGTCGGTCCGTCGCCAGCCAATTAGGGACATGAAAGTTTTTTTCTTGTAGGCACCCATGTCAAAAATGGTTGAAAATACCGCCAAATGGTGTTCTGTCCAGTTTCACTGTACGAGGCCAAAAGTGCCTAGTGAAACACACACGGGAAGACGGGAATTAATTTCGGTGATGAATCAGGGATATTGCGTGTTTTGCGAGGGCCGGGCTGACCTGGCGAGGAAGTCCCGTGCGAGGTCGGGGCGCTGCGCGGCGGCGTCGCGCAGGTAGGGCAGGTCGGGGCGCAGCGCGCGGCGGTAGCCCAGCTCGCGCCACGCCGCGCCCGCGCCGCCCGCGCCCGCCAGCAGCACCAGCCCCTCCATGAAACTGACGCTTCATGCTCAACACAACCTCCACACAATATAAAAACACTCGAATTGCCAGATACGGTCAGAATCAGATATAAAAGATTTGAAAAAAAATTGGTCTCTCGAACTGAAGTCGACGAGCCACAATATTTTTAGAAAAAAGCGAACATCACTTTGACTGACCTATTACCATTTGATATGAAATTATTTTTTGCATTTTGAATTACTTTTTTAAAATTCATTCTAAACTTTTTAGTGATCATATAGTACATTGTGCATCAAGGGTAGTACGAAGGGAATTACTAACGAGAGTGTTGACTGACTCGAGTTAGTAATCCCCTTACTGCCTGTGATACACACAATGGTTTTCATCACATTTGCGAGGAAAAAAACAAAGAGAAAACACTTTAACTCTGCAAAATATAAAGAAATAACTTTTGACGGACGGGAACGTAAATGGAAACGATATTTTTTTTGTGACCACAGATACTGCGTTTAGTTTCGACCTGGATTCGAGCCAGATTTAGCCAATTTGATAAAAATGTATAATTACTAAAATTAATGATAAATGTTGATATAAACTTGAAATAGGTATAAAAATAATGAAGTTTAATGAAGCATATAGGTTTTGTGTAATGTAAGTTAGTCTATAGCTAATTTTTAAAGATGAAATTAGAAACCGATTTAATTTTTGGCTGAAAATTAAACCTCCTTAGTCAGAAATTATGTACGAAAGAGTTGCAAATTTTAAAAAGAAAGTCATTACTCCCTAGGGATGACAAACTCGCCATAATTCCCGCGGGAACAATTTAGGCCATTGTCCTTCTGTATACAGGCATGGAAAAACACCATTTACGAGCAAGTGTGATGAAAACATTTTTATGCTATTATGTAGTCCCAATTCTCAATTAATAAGGAACTATAGAACATTAATAAGAAATTCGCCGCAACAGACGCCGCAGGAAAGTTATAGTGAATATATTTTAACAACTTAAACGTGCTTAGTCGCTCAACTATCTTAATCAAGAAATCTTATCGCCACCCTCGAAATACCCGTAGAGGAGTTCCGGTGGCCATCTGTGGTCTACATCATCAGTTCCACGTTACCAAATAGTGGTTCCCAAAAGAAAATGTAAATGAGTTACTATGAAAAATACCCAAATCGCTATAGCCCATATATTGAATCGATTTCTGCAAAATCCCACCATCAGATTCTGATGTGTTGACAATGGAACCAACCAGATAATATACCTTTTTAAACAAAACGTTTTTTTCAACTAGCTCCAGCGGTCTTTGAGTAATCGGGACACGATAAATAAAAAAAATCCAAAGATTCCGACAAATTGATAACCTCCTTAATTTTTTTTGAATTCAGTAAAAATAATAAAATAGAAAGGATACCTTATTCCAGGCTCCAAGGCTGGCCACGAAATCGCCGAAATATGACACCACTTAGTCAAAATTCCCAGTTTAAATCGCCTCACTCACCTCAGATACTCGGAGACCAGCTTGTACGTCTGCTCCGTGGTCTTGTTGAGTATGAGTCGTGTCGGCGACGCGGAGAGTAGAGATATCTGCAGCGCGACGCTCTGCGCGAGCGCCGCCATCTCGCCCGCGAACCCCGTGCAGCCGCCCTGCAGGTACAGCTCCGCCGCGTCGGTGCTGTGGTTCAGAGCGGTCTCCAGCATCGATCTACAAAGACGCAATTGGATACACTTGCTGATTGCTTGTCTTACGATCGGACATGTTGAGGCTGTTGGTTAGGATCGAAGCCAACAGAACATAAAATAAAAGTACCGCGCCGATAATCGCTATGACTGTCGTCGGTTGGGCATTCTCAGAAATGCTCCAGACTCCAAAGACGATTTTGAGTGCGAAAGCTGCTTAACATTTCTGCATGCAATCTAAAACTACATACCTCGTAACATTATTGTCATGTATCTGCACCCAGACGGGTTGGGCAGGTTTCCGCGAGCTGCCCTTGGGCGCGGCCTCCAAGGCTAGTTTCTCCAGGTCGGAGATCAGGTCGAGCGCCTGCTTCCGCTTGACGTGGGCTGCTTCAGCATACATGTTGAAATGAAGAGCCACCATTATGTACGTGTCCGTGTCGCCCGGACAGTGCGTTTTCAGGTAGTCGAGAAGACCCTGAAATAATAACAATGCATAGGTATAACTATAATATGCAGAAAACTAGTAAATACTCTGCGATAAATGCAACATTAGCTTGTTTGTTGCGATTTCACGGCTTAACGCCTAAACTGATGTGATCAGTTTGGTACGGAGATTGTAGAACGGAGTATGGAGGTAGGTCGACAAAGGTAACTTTTATCCTAAAAAATCTTAAAGCCACAAAAATAACAAACAGAAGTAACGAAAAGGGAATTTTACATAACGTTGTCACAATTATTGCGAAAGCTATGACTAGCATCGATTTCTATCTTAGAATGAAGATAGCTTATACCCTGGATTAACACATAGGCTACTTTTCATCCCGGAAAATTCCTTTTCGAGTGAATAAAGGTAATCAAAATCTACGCGGAAGAAGTCGCGGTCAGATGCTAGTGTAAGATAAAAGACATCACCAACCTGTTTAAACTCCGTAATCTTATCCGCCTGTTGCCCCAGCATGAAATCAAATTGCCCTAACAGGAACTCGAACTGGTGATTATCCCGTAGCGCCTGGAAGACGTAGGCCATCTCAGTGTATCGCGCGAGGCCGGTGAGTAGGCGCACCATGAGGCGCCACGAGCGCGCCGCCAGGAGCTGTGACGTCAGCGCCTGCGCAGACCGGAGCACCACCGCCACGCCCTCCGTGTCGCACGCGCAGGAGAAACACTCGTGCGCGAGGACTAGCAGCTCGATTGAGATTATGTTCACCTGAAATATAATCCAAATTTACTCGAATATTTAATAGAAGTGGAAACGGCTGGATTAATGAAAACCTACCACGATCGAACGCTACATGTTAAGGCAGGTTTAGACAGGGTGAATTTCTGACGCCAAATTCGAGGTAAGTCAGTGATGAGTCGATACTGACAAGAAATAAATTGAATTGGAGTCAGTACAGCGCTGTCGCGTCAGAATCAATTTACACCACGTCAATATCGGGTCAGCACAGACCTGTCTCGAATTTAGAGTCAGTAATCGACCTTGTCTTAACCTGCCTTTATGCTACCCACCCAACACAAGGTATGTTTAACACAAAAAAATGGTAAGTAATCATTTAAGGGGATCCAAAAAAAGTTAAAACGATTAAGGAAGAACGGAACGCTTATAAGATCACTTTGCGCCCGTACTTCTGTCACATAGGTTCTTACTTGATTAAATGGATATCAATTATTTAGATTTAAGATGTATTTTGAATAGGGACAAATTTTATGTTTGTATTGTAAAAAAGCTGTTGTTTGTACCTGCTTTGTAGACAACTTGGCTCCTTTAGTAATCTTCCTTATATTCGACTTGACTTCATAGCGTATGTGAATATTACTCCTAGAAATCACGTCAAACAGGTTTCTTCGCGTGTCCCTCGTCATTTTACTTCCAACCGTATACACGGTCGATACGGCGGAGTAGACGGACGCCGTGTCCGCGGAGATAACAGTTCCTCCGTCAGTTATAGCGGACCCTACCTCGTCACCTTCTACGTTCGAGTATTCTTCGTCGATCAGCGTGTCTAAATCTAGGCAACTATCGTCTAGCGTGTTCTCTGGGACCGGGGCAGTGTTCGATTTATAAATTTTTCTAAAAGCCATCAAGTGGTCGAGGATCAAACGCCCGGTGTGTATGCACGCATCGGGGCGCATGTTGAGAAACATTTCGACGTCCGAATTGAGCGCGTAGCCCCAGAGCGTGTACTGGAAATGCTCTTTCTGGCGGAAAGTTGACGTCTTCACTAAATGCGGGCATATGATTGCTGCTACCATTTCGCGGCAAAGGTATTCTGCAATCTAAAAGTAAGTATTAGTAGGTATTTTTAACTCGCGACACAAAAAAGCCTTTAAACCTCGTTTGTAGATGTCAGTATGTCTGTCCGCCTAGTCCGGCCCAAAACGGTAAATATATTTTAAATTTCATATGAAACGTTTTGGAGGTCGCTCTTTGTTTAATCGTATTAATATCGGTAAAAGATCTCGAAAGTTAGAAGTAAGCTCTTAACCTAGCTTGTGTGTAGGCTCTTATTCAAATTCAAAATGCTTCTTAATACTATGTGTGAGTTTTTTTAATGAATTACCTGTTTAGAAGGAATGTTAAAAGTTCTGAACACAAGATTGGCCAATGACATTCTTGCCCGGCCGCTGACCAAATTAATGAAGTCCACAGAATGTCCCCGGTATTTAAGCACGGTGCTGTACTGCCAGCCTATGTGAAGCGCTATACGGTAGTAGGCAGCGACGTGCTTGGCTATGGCGAGCCCACTACGGGCAGCCAGCGCCTCAAGAGCGGCCAAGCGGTCGGCCTCCTCACGGGCAGCCAACTGGCAACCACCTTCCGTTACGCTCTCTTGCTTCTCCTGGATGATCACGAGCTCCTCGAAACTAGCGTCCGATATGCCTGACGCTAAAAAAAGTCAACAATAAACAACGTGGCAAGGCGAGCCTAGCTAAAGATAACGACAAAACAAGATTAAGAATCATAACAAGTCCAAACTTACTAGTTAGTTTATTCTGCGAGAAAGGCGAAGATATGACCAATCGCAGTTCTTGTGGAAGCTCATACGGGGAGCAGGAGCCTTCCGCGAGTTTTATACAAGTCCTTATGATCTGCACGGGACACGGCGGGTTGCGGTACATGTACTCCGACGGCGTCCTGAACAATGCGGATAGGCGGAAGGCGTCAACGAGTAACTTTAATTCCAGAAGGAGATTTATAACCTTCTTCCAATTTTCCACCGCCTCTGGGTCTTCCAGCATAAACACGTCTTCGATATTACCCACGTCGGATTCCACCTCGATCTCCCGCAACTCCATTGAAAACGGCTTCTCAGTATCGACGACCCTTATTTTCCCTGAAAGTAGAGGATCCTTCTGCCCATTCTGAATGAAATGCAATGTACTCTGATAGCTATTCAGAAATATTTCGTTCTTAGAGTCGTTCTTAAAATAAGCTTCCCACATTAAGTGTTCAATGCGTTCTCTTTTTCGACCGTATTCTAAATTTTCTTCAAACCAGCTCATGATAATTCTGTAGGCGTAGAATTGCTGCACAGTATTTTTTATCTCCTTCACGTAATGGACAAGAAAGTCGGTGGCATCGCTAAAGGTGACGGCTGCTTTCTTAAAGGCCTCGCTACATCGCACTATAAAGAGAGTCCATTCTTTGTCCTCCACTTCATCGTCTTTCATCAAAAGCAGTTCGTATTTGTGCGCCCATTCGGCCATTAAAATATTATTGACCGGGATGCTGGCCAACTTGGCGATCTTGAGCGCCACGTCGTAGTTTCTGTTGGCCGTGTACGTCTCGACGCACTGAAGCAAGTACTGGCCAGAATCGTCCTGCAGCATTTTAGACACGTCGACGACTGTTGGTGTCTCCATTGATATTTGGAGGATCTCGTGCAGGGTCACGAAATTTGGTGAAGGCACTAGAAGAAAAATCTTTATTTATATCTAGGTTTTACCCGCGAAGGATCCATGTAAATGTAAACGTGTTTGAAAATCAAAATTCGGAAAAGCTTAACATCTTCACAAACTTCATACACAGGGTGGAAAAAAAAGGGGCCCTCCAGGGGAACTACCCTAAACCTTTAAGTTAGACAATTTTGCTGAAAGGAAACATACCTACTTTTAATTTTAAAAGAAACACAACTGCATTGATATATTTTCTAAAATTCGGTTGTCTCAGAGAATGGAACGAGCTAAAAACAACACTGCTTACCCGAAAACCCTTTTCCAAACTGAGCAACCGCCAAGCACTTGAGGAACTCTCTCTGATGGAAGGCGCTATCGAAGCCTTGACTGAGAGCTATTTTGACGAGTGCCGTAGCGATCCTCTGGTAGGCTTCCTTGGAGAGTCGACTCGGCAGACCACTGGCATCTACGCTGTACCGCCTCTGGCACACTTGAAGGAAGCTGGCCAACTGTTTACTGGTTTGCGAATCGAACACCCGCTGTTGCAGGCAGCGGCATAGAAACGTTGTGAGCTGGGTCAGCGGACTTTCCTGTAAAGGTCGTCTATCTTTCAAGTTTTAATTTAAAAACGAATAATTTAATTTGAGCAGAAACCTTTTTGCAATAGCGAATGAAGGGGGGGATAATAAGAAAAGTTCGTGCTCTTTCGACACGTTTAAAAGAACTGATGAGGCGCGAGAAAATATCCCATGTTTTCTATCATATTCTATTCAATTCTATGTAGCCGCATGAAAAATACTAATCAGATTACGGGTGTTGATGCACCCAAATCCACCAGCTAGTACCACTGACATGTCGGCGACTTGGCACCCTACCGATTACTGGCACCAGGAACTTTATGGCAAGTAAAAATATATGATAATTGTACAGCCACGAGGTGCCAATAATAGTGTTTTACCCTGCGTGGTGTATTGGTGTGAGTTGTAAGCTCACCGGCATGAAGATGAGCATGGACTCGTGCAGCGTGGCCACGTAGCCCTCGCGCAGGCAGGCGTCGGCCACTTGCAGCAGCAGGTCAGCGGGCGAGGGCGACGCGGGGGGCGCGGCGGGCGCGGGAGGCAGCGCCGCGCGCACCCACTCCGCCCACAGCGCGTCCACGGCGTTCGGCTGGACCGACACAACCTTATCAATCTCTGAGGCTAGACAAGATGCTTGACGCTGACGAAACGATTTTCGATAACTGACAAAACGGTTGGAGATGACGTAAGCGCTCGGTGAAACTGTCCGATAGCTTACTTCAAACCTTACTTTCTACTGCTCATGTGGTGTCGCTTTATATAAGTACACGCTTTAGCAGATATCAGCCTGGAACTCAGGCACAGGTGTGTCAACATGGTACTTGCGAAGATGTAGCGCACTCACCTCGTAGCAGGTCGCGATGAGCACGAGCAGCGGCTCGCGGGTGGCCTGCGCGGCGCGCGCGAGCGCTGCGGGCGGGTCCTCGGGCCCGTGGCACGCCGCCGCCGCCTCCCACAGCTCGCGGGACACCGCGCCGCGCGTCGGGAACTCGAATATACCGCTCCCACTCGGACTCTGGGACAAACTAAAACGTTCTACAACCAAACATATTTTATATTGTCTAAAAAAACATTCTTGAACGAACTATATTTAAAGTGAAAAAGGCAAGATATTTTACATTTACAAAAATAAACTCAAAACAAGACGAGTATCTGTTAACTTACCACATCAGAAGAACTTAATCTATTAAGCCGTCTCTGTCCATTACTGGAATTGGATTTCGTATCTTTTTCGGACCCGTCTTCTGCATTCCTATTCGTCATTATATACTTGAGATGTTCAGCGTATGATTTCTGTTCGAACTCCTGCGAGAGTTTCAACATCTGATTCAGAGGGTAGCGGAAGACGTCGCCGAACAGCAGGAAATTAAACCAGGAGCCTTTTTTGACGAACCCCTTGAGTAGAACTTCGGGCAGCGGCAGATTGTGCAGGACCGCGAACTTTATCATCGTCTGTGATTCGAACAGCACCACCGACATTTCTATTTTGCCATCTATATTTTGTTTGCTTTTTAGCGTATGTATCGTAATCTCTTCTAAGTAATCTAAAATTTCTTTTGCAGCATAGTCACTACTTTGCACAAGTTTGGACATGTAATCGTTTACTGTTTTGTTTGCTTTCTCTTCATTCGCTCCTCGTTCATTCATCAAATATTGCTTCATCATTTTAGCTGCCCTCATGTGCACCCTGCAACGCGTAGGATTGCAGCCGATCATAGCCACGAAAGACACGGCGCACGCCACCATGGCCGGGTCGTTCCAGTTCTGCAGGGCCAAGGCGTGAGCTTCACAGCACGCACTCTTGATGCTCTTGTCCTGGAGCCGATTATACATCTGATACTGCTGAACGACCAACGCCTGACTCGCGTTACACGGACGGTACTGTTTTAGATAGTAAATGTGGCTCAATTTAGCCACATAACCATATCTTTTCATCAGTTTTTCGTTGGCAAAGTCAGGCATATCAACAGACTTTTGTGTCAATGCTTTGACACAAGTGGCAGAAACCTGCCCATTGTCCGCCAGCAGGCTGCCCAGGCTGCGCCGGTCGGCCTTGTCACATACCACGGTGGAAGCGTTTTGACTGATTAATTGGAATTCAAACATTTTTGACACGTCCAACCCTCGATAACCAGAAAGCAACTGATAAACATTCACATCTTTAGACTCACAAAAGGGGTTGGTATCTAAATATCTCTTGTAAACATTGTATAAATGTGGCAGCTTTTCTTTATAGCCATTATTAGGCAATTTGAAGTCTTTAAAACTAATGAATTCATCTTTTGAAAATATGTCAAATAAATTTGCACCATCTTCAAGAAGGATCATGCCTAAGACTAGATGGGGGTTGGAAGAGATGTAGCTGTCGATATCCTCCTTGGCTATTTGCTGGCAGGTCTTGTACACGGGTACTACATGGCTTTGTCTGTCTGAAGTCTGTTCAATACTCTTAAACAACAGCCACAAATTGATGCAGTCCTTGGCTTCTTGTTCCACATTAGAGAGATCTGTGTCCAAAATATTTCCCTCAACACACATTGTTAACACTTTATATAACTTATTCTTAACACAATACTTTGCCAATGCCACATAGAAGTCTTGTTTTGTGATATTAGAACAAGACTCAGTAAAAATATCATCAATCACTTTTAGATTCTGAGTCCGAGCTAATCTGGCAATCACTTTGTTTAAATCTGTATTTTCATTTTCATTAACTATGCCATAGGAGCACAGAGTATCATAAATACACATCTTAGTGTATTCAAAGCAGTGGCTACTGGCAATGTTGGCAATCATCTCCTCGGTAATTGGCCATTTTCGAAAAATCTCATCTAAAGTATCAAGAACTTCCTCAGAGAAACCTTTTGTGTCTACATTCAAGAGTTTCTTAACAAAGCTGTCATTGTTGAAGAAATTATAACGAGCATTCATGTCTCTGACAACCTCTGACATTTGTAAGTTGATCCAGCGGATTAAAATCATGGCCTTGTTCTGTTCAACCAAATGATTCCACACTTCTAAAGGTGTTGAGAAATCCAACAAAGAAAACTCTGAAAAAAAGTCAAGTACCTATTAAATCAGCTGCCTCCATTGTACATATTATTATACACAATAAGTATATATGGTATCAAATCAATAGCACTAACAGACATATTAACTACATGACATATCTACACTAGGCATATCAATTACAAAGTAGGTACTTGGTTAGATAGTAAATATTAAACAGTGCTTACCAAATGAATCCAAAAAGAGGACTGAGGCAATCTTGCTTTTCCATAGTGGAGAGTAATTCTGTATTTTTTCTATGGTCAAAGCTTTAATTTCAGTCTCATTTACAAATATCCTATCTTTACCCACACCAAATACTTTGTTTTGCTTGAATGTGCCTTCACATTCAAATGATTTCTCCAGGTATCGCAGCAGGTTCCAATGTCTTTTGAAGTCTTGCCATTTATCAAGATTATCTCCTTTCATGTCTAAAGAAAGTTTTTCCAAGTGCTGGACTATGAAGTCCCTATATTCTATATCTGGTGAGGACTGTGCAAGGGTCATGAGGTGCTCTGCTGGATTTATCTCCACTTTATTTAGAACATGTAGAACTTTAAATATCTGTTTTCGCATCAGAAGTTGAATCGTCCATGCTCTGACCTAAATGCAACATAGTAAACATTATTGATAGAGATATCAACTAACATGATTAACATGCCGTAAATAAAATTAAATGAGTAATTACTTTGATGACTTAACCCCTCATACGCTTTCGAGCAGACCTGCTCCCAAAAATTGAATATCCTTTGTAAACAATTTAGGCTTATTTTTTCAGACTATATCATTATCCGATGAGTCTAAAACTTGGTATTTTTTTCACCTCCTGCATACAAGGGGTTAATATTGATAATATATAAATAGGTAAAATTAAAGCCTGCAAAATATAACTTAATACAACTTGTAAGGTTATTCCAATCGAAAACATAATTCAATTATCTGGCGTTGTGATCCCATTCCATTCCAATAGAAATAGCTTTCTTTTAAAAAAAGTTATGCCACAAATAGACACCTAAAACTACTTGAATGTTCTTTATTTTTATTCTCTAATATGAAGTATATAAGAATATATTGTTGTATGTGATAGATTACCCTATTTATAAGTAAATGTTATAATAATATAGTTTAATAGTTACCTAAATTATAAAATTGCGGATGTTCTACTACCATTGCTGTGCCGTGTTGATACAACCTAATGAACAAACTTAAAGATCTACATGTTTCATACAATACCAAAACATACCGCGTTATTGCTTTTTTACAGCTAAATTTAACACATTCACCATCAAGTACCTGACTATCATGTATTCTTTGATCTTGTTCCCACGCTGCACTACCCGATTGTTGGGCACTATAGTACTATTCGCCACTAAGCTGGCTTGAGGTTGGGATTTTTTTACGTGAGTTCGCAGTGAATGTGGTTAATAATAAATAATATACTTACTTCAGCCATGAACCAATCTCTGGCCGTGTCCTCATTCCACGAGTTCTTGTGCATCAGATATTTGACGGCCAGGGTGATGTGACTGCCCTTCGCTGCGGCTTCCCGCACAACATCCCGAGCCGACTTCTCTTCCCAGCACGACCAGATAATTTTCTCATTTTGAGACAGCCCTTCCATCTTTGCAATAAAGCTTATTTACGTAACATTAGATTGCAGCACAATTATTCAGACTCCCGAAGCGGTTGTTTACTAATCTCGAGAGTATATACTACATAACACTATAGGACGAAAATGCTGATTTATATTGTTGTAATCAAATCAGAGTCAGAGTACTTTGTTATGATAAAAAAGAATGAAACTGTCAAACAATACCTTAATAATCTGTGCCACAGATTATTAAGGTATATCTGTGCTGTCAAAGAGAATATAATAACACTACTTACGAAACTGTCAAAGAGATTGTTACGTTTAACTTACGTCAAAATAAACGTCAAAAGGAATCTTAGTTTAAAACCTGTAGATCTGAGGAAGTAAAAATGATCGAAGTATGTTTACCTCCTTCTCCAGTCTTATTTAGTTTTAAACTATATATAAATTAAAGATGTCTATATTATATATATCGTTCCGTCTAAAATAAACTTTATTTTAAAAATCAAACACACGCACTATTATAAAAAACGAGCAGTTGCCTTGACTTATAGCGATCTTTTTGGTCCTTTTGATGAATTGATAATTTTGTTTTTTTTATATTTCAGCGGACAATAATGGGATAACATACGTTTTTTTTCTCTAATATGAAACTTTTTTATTTTACTTCTAGGATCCTACCTCTATGCTGTTTACCCAATAATGTTCCACATTACGACTGTGCCAGGACCATGTACCTACCTAAGGATCAAACATCAAACAAGTCAAGGGTAAAATATATATACGATTCCAAGACATCAAAAATATCTTTACACGTTTATGCCCCTGGCAATATGGTCCGTGTATAAATATATTTAACGCGATGGCTGTATAGATATTAATGCACTTGACTGCACCTAATAATCTTAAGACTAACTAATAATCATAGATTTAGGAAAATGTGTTTTCTACACCTATGCTAATAATATTGTAAGTACGTATCGTATGTGAAACAGAAGCGTTTTTTAAACAAAATATAGAAGAACATGTATGCTCATGAATAGGTAGACTTTCGTTTCACCAAAGTTAATAATGTTGCCGCCCGTTACCAAGCAACCTTACAATCACAACATTTATCAAGGTGGGAAATTCTCAACCCGAAATACCTACTTAAACAGGCAACAACATATTGTTTCGTTACTAAGTGAGTAGAATCAGATTGATTAAGACTGCTTGCTAAGTAGGTAATAATGGCAGAGGAACTGCAAAAAGCTCATCTTTATTATGATGATATCAACAAAATAAGAGTTCTAGAACCTACAGTTCTCAAGGAGACGGAGGATGTGAGGGATTACTGTAAAGATTTTGAGACCAGTGAGTAGCAATCGTTCATTCAACATTCAATCGCGTCGTCTGCTATGTCAATATAATTTAAGTTTATAATTTTATTAAATAAAGAATATTTCAGAGATCCAAGACTTTGGAAAGCAAATCAATTCTATGTTGGCAATGCTAACAGAACTTGGCGAAAATGTGGAAAAGCAAAAGATGGCCGCAATCGGGTCAATGAATCTCCTCAAGTCTGTTTCCAAAGAGCGGGAATCCGAGCAGGCTAAGTTACAAGTAATTTTTAAATTTACCGTATAGTTCATTTTGATTTGTATAACCGGACAAGTTGTATACGGACCCAGGGAAAGAACAGGGCTGAAAGTAGTGTGTAGTCAGCTGACTGAGTATGGGCAAGTTGTTAAATCGACAAGTTGTTGAGATTGTGAATTAAACAACTGCTACAGAAACATCTACTTTTTTTTCTCATATGGAATATGATGGAATATGAAATAAAAAGGACCACTGGCTTAAATTGTAAGTCTTCAAAAAATATCCAAAAATAATACCATCAAATTGGCCAATGTCGCGACCACACTACACCTACAATGCTATTCATTTCATTAATTATTCCTTCTTTATTTTACAGAAATAAGTAGCCACTGCATTGTATAATAATTTGTTGGTTTTACAGGCCCAAGTGAACGAAAAAACAACAATTTTAGAACAAATGGATAGTGAGTATGATGCTCTTCAGATTCTGGAAGCAACCCAAATGGAAACCATTGAGTACTTGACTCAGCTGCGGTAACGCAATTCGGTACTCTTATTTCAATCACCAAGAAAAACTAATAAACAGTCTGTAAAAATGTATTTTTCTGAAAACGCACAAGAAAATGAGAACAATCTAGTATTAGTAGGGTTATCAACATGATTATAATCCTGCTTCATAAATTAATCAAGTTTTTACTGTAATGTATTGATAACCCACAATTACCCTTACTGTTAAGTATTTAATAAAGTATAATTCAGTCATTAGAAACACGCTTTTACTCAAATTAAAGACAGAATTTAATGATTATACACCATAATGAAATAAATTGTACACCAACTAACCATACATAGTGCCTAAAATGTCATCTATAAACACCTGTGATTACAAAAATATACCTACTTATTATATAAAGCAATTAACAAAGGCAATTGAATAAGATTGATCCCAATCATCACTCCAATCCACAGTTCATTAATCCAAACACCAGAAGTGAAACATTTCAGATTCAACAATTTTACGTGCTAATGAAAATAACAAGTGCATTTCATTACAAATGCAATTTCACAATAGAGGAAGTTCTCTTACCATATCAATCTATTTCAATTGTCACTGAAATCTTGTAATAACATTAAAACTTGCCTCCTCTAGCAACCAAAAAAATATTTTAATAATATATGTATGGAATACTCGTCCAAAAACGAATACATTGATATTGAAACACTATTTCTGAACTTACATTAACAGCTTACCAACTATCTGCGAATGTCAAAAAGACAAAGATCTTGAATGAGTGACTCTTCCAACTCAAAATTAAAAACATAATTTTTCCATACGACACTATTAAAAAAAAGAAGAACACGGAAGAAAGCGACATCGAGAGTTACAAGTTTAGAATAATAAGCTACCGACAACTGACCAGATATTATAACTTAAGTTTTTGGTTATTTGTAATCTGTAAGTAAAATCAATTCTAAACATATCGCCTTGAAATCCACAAGTGACAACCAATTCTAGTTTTATAAAGCCTGTTCAGTTAAGAGTAAAGTAGGTAGCAAACCTTGTGGCAACCCTCATTGAAATCGCAGACTAAGCACCTCTAAATTTAACAGACTCAACTAGACGAACCCTAAAGAATGTCAGGTAAGATAAATCTAAACCCCAGTGCTCTTACCAGTTTGAGCACAATTTTATTTTAAGACATATAACCATGACCGTGTTCTCCACACTGGTTGTTTGAGCAGGGACTGAATACACACAAAATAACTTAAAAATGATTTTATTGACATGCATAAATATCCATGCCATTGGTCTAAAAGATTTGTATACTGTTGCTGTATACGCAATATAAAAGCCATGTTTTTTGTAGAATAATTGTGTAGACTTATGATTTTGTAACCTTCCCGACAATAATTACTCAAATTTATAATACTAAATTATGTAACATAATGAACAATTTGAATTAAATAGTTGTTACCTATCATATAATAGAATGACGTATAAATTATATTTATTAATAAATTAATTGAATCGAATTGTACTAACATATAAGATATTCAGTCCCTGGTATTTAGATGCAATCTGGCGATGTTCAGTTTTAATCATAAAAATAAGAAATTAAATAGCTTCATACAACCTAATAAAGAAGGTATCCCGTCCGAAGACCACAATTTATTACAGTCTCAAACAAACATATCACAATACTATGTGTAGCTTGAACACTTTGTCCTTACATTAGGAAAGTCTTAGACACTCGACGTTACAAGTGAACTCGACAGCTGTTCATCGGTCTTTTGCCGCTTCGAGTCCTGCTGATCCTCGCTGGGCTCGTCCTCAGCAGCGCGTTTCTTGGGGCCGTCGGCGGAGGCCTGCACGGCGTCTGCCACGAGCCCGTCCTTGAACCGCACGATCACCGCCGTCATGTTGTCGCAGCCCGTGCCGTCACCCATCGTGCCCGGCGCCAGGCAGTGGTCGAACATCTGTAGGTATTACGCAAATTAAACTTACAAGCCGAGTCAAAGGACACAATGGAGTTCTTTAAAAAGGGTTTTAAAAAGGATATTTCCCGTCTATTCCACTAGTCCCATTGAGTTGTCTCATTTCGATATCTTTTAATCGGGTCGTGTCACTTTTCGTATTTTTAAACGTTGCAGACAGCAGAGCTCCTTTTTCTGGGAGGTTTGACCCTTCGGGCCTGCTGCAAAACTAACATAAGTTGCGACTTTAGGGACCAAAATATTTGTGCCATTTAGACCATAGGAGTGATGGGACGAAAAAAACTTGGTTGTACCATTATGAGACGACTCAATATGACTAGTGGGATAGACGTAATACTCAGGATAGGTGGCAATGAACACTGGTCAAGTGGGCTACAAGCTACCGATAATGGTATAAAGATGGTTTTTGAGAAGTGCTCGCGTGTAATTAGTATAATTATTTAACAGAGCCAAAACTTACTTCTTCACAGATCTGAGACAACCTCTCCCTGCCCTCGGCCAGCCTCGGCAGTATGAAGTCGCAGACGTCTTGACTAGACATGAAGTTCCAGATTCCGTCGCAAGCTAGGACCATGAACTGGTCCTTGGTGGGGTCGATCGTCAGCGTCTTGACGTCGGGTAGTGCCGTGATCATCTGCTCTTTAGCATCCAACTCTTTGTTTAGCTTGTAGGAGTGGTCTCCGATCGCTCGGGAAAGGTTGAGCCCGCCGTTGATGCGTCCGTCATTTGATACCTTTCCGCCTGCCTTTGTGATTCGCTCTAGCTCCAGAGCGTCCTCTGGCTTGTGATCTATCGACATGTCGATTGCTTTTCCTTCTCTACAGATGATGCACCGCGAGTCTCCTGCGTTCGCTACGTAAAGTTCATTGCCTGCAAAATTTAAAATTAGGATGCAATTTATTGCAACAGTTCGTTTTCTTGAAATGCAATTGAATACACCTAAACAGGGCTGAAAGTTTATACATATTTCAAGTTTGAATTATTTTATTTCGCTTGTGAATTGCTCAGTAACTCTCTTTTATAATGGTATGAACTAATTAGAGGAAGATTCACTGTTCGACAAAGTCGCGGGCAAGTTGTGCTAGCCCTACATGGAGACGTAGGGTGAAAATGGTGAAATGTTTCTCATACCTCTGAGTAGCGCGACGACAGCTGTGCAACCGCTGTCATTACCGGGTTCCTCGTTCATTGACAGATCCTCTTCCACGTCTTCATCGCTGGACTCCCCTTCATAATCTTCTTCATCTTCTTCTTCCTCTTCCTCACCTGCTAATTAAAAAAAATGTTAGTAAACTATTTCCTTGAACTTTCTTCTGCACACACACTAGACAAAAACTAACCCTCATTGGAAGAATTCTCAACACCATTGACGTTTTCCTCATCAGAAGAGTTGATCTCGCCACCCTCAAACGTCTCGTCATTGGAATCGCTTTCGTCGTCGTCTTCTTCGGCCGCCTGCCGAAGCAGAGTCTCGTACACCGCAACCGCGGCACGACGCAATTTCGACTTTTTTGGCCTATCCGGAACTGCCTTGTCAGTACTCGACACTGGCGATAATTTAGCTATAAAATAAGAATATCTAATTCACTGAGTGTTTGTTTATACATTTTTATCCATATATCACATATTTATTTATTTTTAATCAACAAAAAATAACAGATGCTAGAGCAATAAAACTTATATTATAAGGAAGAAATATAACTTACCCCTGTTTTTGCCTTTCAAAGGCGAAACTGAGCCATTGGAGGAGGTGATACTACTCTCTTCTCCAGTAGGCTGCTTCGATTCGGTGACTTCTCCGTTGCAGGCGTCGCCGGCGCCATTGCTGGGGACAGCCACCTTGGCGTCCTCGCTCTGGTTGGGTTGGTTGCAGTTGTCACCAGAACTGTCTGGGGTTGTTGACTTGTCCACTACAATGGGCTCTTTTGCTCCCTCAAGTGGCTCACTGGTGGAAACCTTCAAAGAAATAAATACGTCAGATTTTAATAATCAAGTGAGTGAGGGTGAAATAATTGTGTCATTTATTTTGAAAGGTATGATGCTTTTATAGATAAAGTAATTTCCATTATTAGGGTATAATGGAAATTACTCAGATCAGAGTCCAGAAGGTGCTTTTCACACACTGTATCAGAACGACGCCTACTATTTCTTTATGGGCTGAAATATTGATTCTCATACAACCCTCAGCTGTAAAGGACTGTTTAATCAGGACCCGGCAGACCAGATCAGGTTTTATAGACATATCGCTGAATCATGTTTATTACCTGACTGCCTAAGGAAGGTAAAGCCGCGTTCCCACTTAGTCGTGACGACAGTTAGTCGTGCAGTTGTGTCGTGTGGCTGGTATATTTAAATGGAGTTATTCAAGTTTTTTTTTTTTTTTTCTTTGCTCCGCGGCGACTTGAACCGCTATTACCGCGGGATTATGGCGTTTCCACTATGAAGTGATTTCGCCAGTGTCAAGTATATATAAGTATAAATCAATATAGTAATAAAACACAATCCAATCTTCTCTACGAATATATCATCACAGGTAGTCAGGTTACAAAGACTTGCTTTGAACTTGTACCAATTTTTGTGTTTATGTTGTTTTTCAACTGAAACAGTATGAGGAAATTCATTAATTGGTCAAGTGTGAGTTGTACCAATATAATATAACTTTTAAATTAATACTGGTTCACTCAATTTCATACATTGATTTACTTCATTGTATGAAAAAAAAAAACAGGATAAGTGGCAGAAATTTATAACTTCTGCATTATATAACGGCTGCAACATTTGTTTAATTGAATGGAGGCGGACTCCATTTTCTTTTTTTCAAAAATAAATATTTAAGTGTTTAAATTAATAATATGAAGTTATTTTCAGAATTACTGTGTTATTTAATTTGCCTGTAACTCATTGAACTAACAAAGTTTGAAATTTTTCCCGTATTTCCAATGCCTGCTAATGAGTAACTTTTTGTGACTTGATTTTCACAAAACGCTTCCTATTTCATGTCTGAAATTTCTTGTATGTATCGTACTTTAGTACTAGGTACCTAATAAGCATACAGTAAGAAGTAGTAAGTCTGTCCTTCTATTATACATACATAAACTCGCGCCTTCATTCCCAGAGTGGGGTAGGCAGAGCTACAGAATTGCCGACAACTCGTATATTGTTGATAATTCTGTGACCACATTTTGCACAATTAGGCTAAGATGTTTATATTTATGTTTATCCTTCTATTATATAAGTATAGATTACAGTACAGATAGCATAGATAAGTAATTCAAATTTAAACATTGTTCAGTATTATCAACAGTATTTTATGGAAGTGTGTGAATTAGACCGTTACAATTAAATGAATACATATATTCCGAAAATTACAAATTGTTAAAGGCCGTAGCAGGATAAGGGAAGGAAAAGTGCCCTTTTGTGATAATGGGCTGGTTCTTTTTTCTACAGTTACTTACATCTAATAGTGAAATTGTGCCAAGTTTGGTTGTAAAATTCTTAAGGGTTCCGTAGAAAAAAAAAAAAGAATTAAATACGTTTTTTTCTCTAAAACGAATAAAGTTAAATAAACCATTTTTTTCCCATTTTGTTAAGCTTACTCTAATACATGTTCTAAGCAAAACCCAACTCTTTATCTTTAATACTTACGCAAAAAACAGGTAAGTCAACATTTTTAATATTGTTTTTTTTCTTTTGTTAGAGATACCACTCTAATTGTTATTTCTACATAAGCCTTACTTAACGTTTTGTCACACATATTAATTTGATGGATAAAATCGGGAAGCAACTGTGTCAAAATTAAAAAAATAATTGGGTTGGATTTTATTACATTTTATTGGTTGGCTATTCTGACACCGCCAAAGAACTAAGGGATAAAATACTCTTTATAAAAAATATATTCGAAACCAATTTTGACACTTAAAGTGACATCAGTCTACTATAATTATTACTTATTATTATAGACTGATGTCATTTCATTTTCCTATTCTAGCGAGCGCTCGCAATATATCAATCTCTTAAGAACTGCGGAACCAAGATACTTATCAAACAAACATAAACAACAGAGCCTCTATTCTACTGGATAAAACCATATTGCATTTGACATGCTATCATATTGTCTTCAACTCGGCCTCTATTGCTATTAAGTAAATAATATTTATCGTAGTGTTGACAGCATGTCAAAGATAACATATTGTTACACAGTGGAATCAAGGCTCAGTTACAGGTTAGATAGACTTTATAATTTAATTACCTCCCCATTGGTATCCTTGTCTTGGTCATTTGAGTTTGTGGAAGATACCCCACCTGAGTCCTCATCAGGTTTGGGTGTTTCTTCTGGGTTGGAACAGGTGGGACTGACCTCGGCTGCAGGTGCAGCGTCATTGGCGCTGCTGGACCCTGAAGCAGAGGCTACAGCAGAGCTGGAACTTGATGCACCAAGACCTATGCCAAACAAAATTGATTTATATTTATATCATATGTGATTATGCGGACATTGCACGCTGTTGGATATGTTTGCCAACTCAATTTTATATAAATATTTCTGGATTTAAATACGTACGTACGTGTAGGACTATATAGGTGACGTTGGGTTAGTTATTATAAAATCCTGAAATATTGATGGTTACAGAATACAAAGCGGGTCATCAAATGAAACAGTTGGGAAATGATTTATTTGGCAAACATATTTCGCCGAAACAAATGTGACCCTTAAAAATGATTATTTATATAACCTCGTAAAGCCCATGTCAAATTTCGTTAGTTCGAAAAAGTATCTTACGTGGGTCAACTAAAGTCAAAGTCACTTTGCCAAATGTCCTAAATTTAGTATTGTAGGCCTTATGAGGTTATAATAGAACTTACCAGAACCACCAGCTTCATCAGGATTCTTCTTAGCTCGCAGGCAAGGGGAGAGAGGCGTAACAGTGTCCCCAATTCTGGCACGGTGCAGCGTGGTAAGTTTGTTTTCGTACTTAGCAAGCACTTCCTGCATAATTAAAATCTTAATCTAATGTATATATTACGTAAAATATTTTATTTTACAAACAGGAAAATAACAAACAAAATAGATACAGAAAAGGTATGTACAAAGGCGAACTTATCACTACTTCCAGTTAACCTTTGAGCGATTGCTTTAATTGGTTTGAATTTTTAAGTACATAAAAAATACACTAATTACCATAATGTATTGATATAAAACACAAAACATTTATCTCAACTCAACCTCAACTTTACTAAGTTTCAGTAAAATTGACATTTGAATATAATTACTGTACAGTTAACATTAAAATGTATTAGTTATGGTATAGCCAGCAACATGTTCTCTGACTTACCTGGAGAGGGAGGTGGGCTTCTTGGTACAAGTTACTCACATTCTCATCTTCAGATTCCTCATTGTCACTAGGCCCTGGTGGGTTTATTTCACCTTAAATATAAAACACAAATTTAGTGATGGCTTTTAGCCTCTCTCATTCACCAACTAATCACAAACTATTATAGGCTAGTAAAAGCATAACAAACAAAGAGATGTGGTGCATAAACATTAAACATACACCATAGTTTTAGGTTGGAAAAGTTCATATTTATTAACAAACTAATTAAGAAAGTTAGTTGAATACAAACTTATCCCTCAACATACAATATCAAATGAATATGCAAAACATCTGTACTTTCACATTCACAATATTAGTATGGAAATATCGATAGAATAGAGAATAGAGTAAAATATAATCTGTTTATTCTCAAATTGCAGGTTTAAGATGGAGTACAAAACTATAGCGCTATTTAAAGATAATGTTTTCTGAGGTTAAGAAAAAAAGAGGATAAAACATGGACATGTTCACTAGGGCCACAGTAACATTTATTTGCTTATTTTTATTGCAGCTCCAAGCTAATGCATGCATGTCATTTTCCAATTGTCTAATTTTAAAGTTTTAATGTTTATCCAGTCTGTTTTTAAAAGTTTACTATGGGTCTACTTAATATCTCAGGCGAGTTGTTCCACACTCTAACAATGCAGTTCGATGAGAATTGGTAGATATCAAGCTTTGATAATAAGTGTGTGTAAGTTTCATAATGTCATTTCAGACACTCATTCCTGTTTAGGGTAAATATATGCTATCAAGTAATGGTACATCATAGAGTCCATAAGGATTATGCAGGTTTCAATCATTTCCCCATGCTCTCTCCATTGCTCTAATGTTGTCAACAGATTTATGTTAATTTTTATGGTTCTAAACAACTAAAGTTACTATACTGCAACAGGACTAACCTATGAAGGTTTTCAACATTTTTAAAATTAATAATGGAATAAATCATGAAAATGTTAACATCATAAAACTATCTCATTATATCTATTATATATATTACAAACATAAAACACAATATGATAACATTTTTAGTCAACATACCTGCTAATTCCTTCAACACAGCCATAACCTCTTTAGTAGCAATTTGTGCATCAAACCCCAAGAAAGCATCTTCTAATGCCTTTGTCAAGTCCCCACTTTTGTATGCCTCCGTGTTTTTGATGTAATCTGGGAGGTTCTTGAAGCAGTACGTCGCCACCTCCGCGCCCCCGTGCCCATCATATACAGCAAACAAAGATGTTTGCTCATCGAAATCTAGCACCGTATTATGTGCATCCTAAGAAAAGAATACCCAGTTTGAATATCGAACGCAATAATCACAATAGGTTTGAATAATCGTCACCTCCTTCGATATTATCAACACGAACAACAGAATCCAGCACAAAACAATCTTTGACATCTATTCGTTGACTTGTCATAGGTTATAACTATTCAGTTACAACAAATTCCCAGGAGCGATAATACAAACCGAAATAACGTATATACGTAGACATGTACACGAAATTGCTAAAAATCAGACACGAGTGGAAGCGTGGATAGACAGTAACAGGAATCAATGAAACAATTACATATAATATCGTACCTCCTGATTGACACGCCATCCTTGCATGGAGCTTGCCCCGCACTCAAGTTTACTGTTTGCTTCATCGCTGGACACTTTTTCAGTAACCGGTTCTGATAAATATGCACCCATATTGAAATGTCACATGAAATTGATTGTAAAACATAAAATAGATGAGGCGCGAAAATCTCCAGAAAATCGCGCAGGCGGCAAGCTCTCAAGCGGAGTCAATCAACCAACCGCTGAGAATAGGGTTGCTAGAAGCGATAATAATTTACCCGCCTTTAACCTTGATCTTGAGTTGTATTACCCCATTTAACTTAACGGCAATCGTTTAACAATAAAGGCTCTGAAACTTAATAGAAACCACATAAAATTGATACAAATCTATTGAAATAATATGGGAAATATCAATAAATATGTAATGTAGTAGCTATGCGATTCCAGTGCAAATCGAGATAAAGTCACGTGCGAGATATTCCTAAAATAATAAGGGCGCCACTGTCTATATCAAATGGCAGTAGTGTATGGTGTATGTAGTGGTCATTATTATCATATTGCATAAAGTTTTCAAATTGTTGAAATAATGCCCTATTTACTAAGTTTTATTCGTAGTTGTACTATAGCATCAATTATAAATAAAAAAAATCTTCAATAAATATGTATAAGCTTTTTTCCTTACAAAGATCTATCGATAGCAGCACAACGCTGCTACACGCATCACTTACGCTCGCCGTAAGTCCCCCGAGTGCGAGCGAGAGAGTATGATAAAAATGAGTTATTGCTCCGAGGGACAGTTGATAACGGCTCTACTATAGCTAAATTGAAAGGACAACCGCGCACGACTGTCAGGCCCGATGTACTGTACGCACTATCGTGCAAAGTATCCTTGTTTGTTTGTTTGTTTTCTTGAGCTTTGGCTACTAGGGCCATCAGCTTAATCACGTACGTAACGTAAAAGTAATAGCCGAACATCTTTCAATCGGCCATCTTCCCTCCTCATAGGTTATCGGAAGCCACCAGTATCCTTCATGCTGTTCTACTAAGGTCATTTCGTTTCGTTCAGAAATTGTGGCTCCTACACTCGCTCCAAGAACCTTGTGTATAATATATATTTTTTATTTCACAAAGGAAATTTTAAAACCCAGTAGGATTTTTGGGAAAAAAAGTAGAGCTAGAATAGACACATTACAAAACCAGTAGCTCTGCTTTGAGATCTGGCACCACTGCGAAGATTTGACGGACGTCGACTGAAAGACTAGCATTAATGGTTAAGAAAAAATATTTTGAAAAAATTGTCGGAGTTTACATTATCAAGCACCGTATGCCAAGGCTGCACACCACGAACCACGGTCCCCAGTTCCCGGCCGCACTGCTATTCCTGATCACAGTGGCGGTCACGGTAACGGTAGAGTAGGGGGTGCAAAGAATCCCCGGGGTAATCTCGAGCAGGGTTGCATACCTCATAATTAATCTCACCGAGAGGTATAGCCTCAAGGTGGTGCAGGTTTATGCACCGACCTCGGCACATTCGGACGAGGTGGTGGAGGATATGTTTGAGGACATATCAAAGGCCCGACACTCCTCCAGCACCAAAGCCCATTACAACGTTGTTATAGGGGACTTCAACGCTAAAGTGGGAGTAGAGAATCGCAGTGAATCGGATCGGTAGGATCCAACGGGTTTGGTTGCAGGAACCATAGGGGGCAAATGCTTGTCAACTTCCTGGAACAAGAGGGGCTTTTCCTAATGAACTCTTTCTTTAAGAAGAAGCCCCAGAGGAAGTGGACATGGCAAAGCAACTAAACCGCCAAACGACACTATAACGAAAAATGAGATTAACTTCATTATAGCGGACAAGAGGCCCATATTCAGAGACGTCTCAGTCATCAACAGGTTCAATACCGGAAGTGATCACCGACTTTTCCGAGGCTCTCTGAATATTAACTTTAAGCTTGAGCGTGTCCGTTTGATGAAGTCTAGGCTCTGACCAAACATGCTCCAAACTATAGTGGGATTTGAAACATTCCAGTTAAATCGGGAGAATCGATTTGCTGCCGTGGAAACCACAAATGTCGTTGACATTGATGAGGCCCTCGAAAAGTGGTAGGAGTCCTCGGGGAGGAAGGTATTAAGTATTGCAGGAATTACACCATAAGGGCAGGAAGTCTAAATTTTTGACAGAAGCTCTCGAGCTTATGAAGGCACGACGTGAAAACCCGCCCGTCACTCCATTGGTACGTTGGACTCTCAACAAGAAGATTGGCAAACTGGTGCGACACGACCTCCGATGCTTCAATACATGTGCTATTGAACCAGCGATTGAGCAAAATCGGGGGTTGAAAGTGTTTGTCCAGTCTCTTGGGAGGAACCATCTGACGAAGTTGACCACAGCCAGTGGAGAAATAGGTACTTCTAAGTCAGGAGTTCTTTCGGAAATTGAGGACTTCTACAGCCGTTTATACGCCTCGCACGCATCTCTACCTGATCCCGAAAATAAGGACGCTACAGGCCCGTCACTTTACTGAGGACTTACCAGGGATAAGCCTAAATGCTCTTGAACAGCTCAAAAGCGGAACAGCTCCCGGAGAGGACGGTGTTACAACTGAGCTCCTAAAAGCAGGAGGGCACGCCTGCATTAAAGAGCTCCAGAACATCTTTAACACCGTTCTCCATGGAAGAACTCCAGAGGCGTGGAGTAGGAGCATTGTCGTGTTGTTCTTTAAGAAGGGTAATAAAACCCTAATGAAGAACTACCGACCCATTTCACTCCTAAGCCACGTCTACAAGCTGTTTTCAAGAGTCATCACGAACCACCTTGCATGAAGACTCGACGAATTTCAAGCCCCGGAGCAGGCCGGGTTTCGAGGAGGATATGGCACCATAGACCACATTCATACAGTGCGGCAAATTATACAAAATACCGAGGAGTATAATCAGCCCCTGTGTATAGCTTTTGTAGACTATGAGAAGGCCTTTGACTATCGAAACCTGGTCAGTTCTGAAATCTATGCAACGATGCCAAGTTGACAGGCGATATATGCGTGTCGGCTCGAGAGAGATTACTCCGGCCAAAGTAGCGCGTGTGACTAGTGCTATCATCTGCATAGCAATGAATGTTACTAATCTGCAACATGTCGTTGATATGCAGAAGAAACAGCGTAGGGTAGGGTATACACAGCCTTGCGGTACACCAGAATTCACGGGCATGACTTTCGAGCATGAGCCATCAACTGTTATTTGGATGCTCCTCCCCGTAAGAAAACTGGCTGCCCATTTGCAGAAACTCTCTTGGAGCCCATAAGAAGGCAGCTTCGACAAAAGTGCTTTGTGCCAAACCCGATCAAAGGCCTTCGCTACATCTAAACTAACGGCCAATGCCTCGCCCTTGCTCTCCACGGACTCAGCCCAACAGTGAGTGAGGTAAACTAAAATATCACCAGCTGAACGCCCACGGCGGAAGCCATATTGGTGGTCACTTAATAGCTGATCTGATTATCCTCCAGATACCTCAGCAGCTGACGATTAATAACATGTTCCATTATCTTGGAGAACAAGGATGTTAAAGCGATAGGCCGATAATTTGATGGATCTGAGCGAGTACCCTTTTTCGGGATCGGGTGAACCAAAGCTATCTTCCACGGGCTCGGGACTACACCGAGAGAATAAGAAAGCCGGAACAAACGCGTTAAAACTAGAGCAAGTTCAGGAGCACAAATTTTTAAAATGATGGGTGGAATACCATCAGGCCCAGAAGACTTTTGGACATCCAGAGAACAAAGGATTCTGCAGACATCCTGCTGAATAAATCGAATCTCAGGCATAGTGCTGCCACACCGTGGGATAGTTGGCAGTATGTTACCCTGGTCGTCCAATGTCGAGTTTGAAGCAAAGAGCGAACCCAAGAGATCAGCTTTCTCCTTAGCAGTGTGGGCCTGTGTATTATCCACCCGTTTCAATGAGGGGAACGATGACTGGCAAAAGTTGTTTTGAACAGCTTTGGCAAGAGACCAAAAAGCACGTGAGCCAGAAGGCTGACGTGCAAGTCTATTACCAATTCTGTTGATGAATTTGAATTTCGCCCTGGCTATACACCTTTTGAATGACCTCGTAGCCGATTTGTATTTCTTTTTCAATACGCCAGCGTGCGGATCACCAGCAGTCAAAACCTCCGACCAAGCTCTATAAGAGTCCTGTTTTCGGCGGGACTCTGCACTGCAAGACCCATCGAACCATGGTCGGGACCTGCCGCCTACGGGGACCACTGAGTTTGGAATAAATAATTCCATTCCCTGTAGTACTACGTCAGCGACCGAGTCAGCACAGGCGCTGGGATCAACAAGCGAGAAACACACCTGACGCTATGGGTAAGATGCGAAGAAACTGCGCATCTCGTCCGAGTCTGCTGACCTGTAGTGCCAGACACGACGACATCTTCCATTGCGTGAGTGTCTTTGGCGTGTGAGAGGCACCACACTCCGAACAAGGCAATGGTCGGAAGTCCCAAGAGGGGCGTCGACATAAACCTGGTAGTGTTCAGGATGAGAGGTCAGCAGGAGGTCAGAAGTAAGGAAGGCGCTTGGTCATCCACATCAGGAAGACGCGTTGGCGACTTAACCAATTGTGTCGACCATAAGCCAGAGCGAATTCATGGACAGGCGCTCCCACTAACCGAACGAAACGCAATAGTATTACTATTACTTCACGTCGACATTCTGTGGGAGGGTGGTACTACCCCGGACGAGCCGGCCCATTCGTACTGCACTCAATAAAAAGTAACAGTATGGCTCTACCACTCTGATATGTTTAAGACGCTGGTATGGAAAGGATGTGGCAACCAACGGCGAATTCATCTCACACTTGAGATTTGCAGACGATATCGTCATATGTTAAACGATCTAGCTGATTCTTCTCAACGCATCGGTGTCCCCATGAACATGGAAAAAAACCAAGGTTATGTTCAATGAACATGTCATGCAGGGACAGATTATAGAACAGGGTGGTGCACTTGAAGTTGTTGGAGAATATGTTTACCTGGGGCAAACTCTGCAGTTAGGTAAAAACAACAAAGAAAGAGGCCAACAGAAGAATACAGGGTGGTTGTCACCTATTCCACAGAGCCTGAAGACGAAAGTCTTCAATCAGTGCGTCCTACCTGTCATGACATACGGAGCCGAAACGTGGACACTTACGATAGGGCTGGTTCACAGATTTAAAGTCGCTAAGCGAGCTATGGAGAGGGCTATGTTGGGAGTTTCTCTGAATCCAGAATGAGGTGAACCAACAGAAAACTGAGGTTATCGACATAGCCCATTGAATTAGCAGCTTGAAGTGGCAGTGGGCCGGTCATTTGTGCCGCAGAAGCGATAATCGCTGGAGTTATCGTATTTTTCGCCCTCAGACTAGGTGGAGCGACAATCTACGCAAAGTGGCTGGAATGAGCTAGATGAGAGTGCCCACGAATAGTGCTCGTTGGCGTGCAATGGGCCTATGTCCAGCAGTGGACTAATATAGGATGATGATGATGATGATGATGTATGCCAAGCAAGCACGATGCACGATTCAACTGAAGTACGTCAGGCCTACGCACCATCCAGCCGCACTTCGAGCGAGAAGTAGTGGGAGGCTCGATCAACGAAATTTCGGTCGTGTAGGTACGTGTGTGTGTGTCCATCACGGTAATAATAATAATTAATGACGTCCATCAAGCCCACGCACTATCGCTTTGCGATAACTCAAAAAATATCATGTTTTAAAATGGTAGGTTGGTCAGTCCATCTTAAGTCGGCGTTCCACAATATTTTAAACCTGACGTAACCTATTTTAAAATAAGTTATATTTTGCGTTTTTGAAGGCGGGTTATTGTTTTTTAAGAAGTCGTCATGGTAAATGTCCTAGGAAATATTCTCTTAAAAACAGCGTTCGGTCGGCAGAACGAGTGAACGAGTGAGCGGCGCAAAGCGTCAGAGCGTACGAAACACATTTTAGCGCGAGCATTCTCAATTAGACAGCTGGGGCCAGTTTTATAAAGCTACAAATTACAATTTACAGGTTACAAGTTTCCACTTGACACAACATCGACTAATGACGACCGCCATTTGAGCAGTGTTGCCAGTTTAGTCCTGTAAAATTGTTATTAGTAGCTTTATAAAACGAGCCCCAGGGCTTCTGTCGACAAGATTGAACGTATAAGGCTGCCTAATAAATAACGCCGTTTTAAAGAGAATAACCTCCAGGGTTACCTAGAAAATGAGTCTCATGACTACTACTACTATTTACTTTCGTAAATAGTACCCATGACAACTTAAACGAAAAGTCGTTCGTACTAGGTATCGAAAAAATCATCATCAAAAAGTCAAATTGACATCATTTTCGATATTTTCTTCCCCTAAAATCAAGAAAATTAGTCATGTGTAGTTTTTCAAAAAAGTCGTTTCACCATCTTCAAATTCGAAAATCATTTTAGATATTGTCTTGGCATGCCCGAAAACTTAAAAAATGACTCCCGTAGTTTAGATGTCGAACCAAAATTGACATCATTTTTGAAATTAACATCCTCGGAAACCTAAAACTTACTCCCGTTACAACCAAAAGTTATTAAGCTATCTTCTTCTTTGAGTCTAAAATCGGCGTTAACTTCAAAATCCGCGTGTTTATTTGTCAACCTTATAGGTTCACATGTAGTATGCAGACAATAAAACCTATAGAAAACGTACCTTCGTGTACGCCCTACCAACGGTAACTCTGTCATTACATTACATGTGCATAGGCTCGAAATTCGTCAGGAAGCCCCCGGAAAGAATCTGTTTTCCGTCACATGTGGTTAACTTCATACAAGTACATACGTTACTGACACATAGGCCCCACTGAACCGAAAATAAAATAGCCGGGTGGCCGCAGCATCTGGAGCAATCTCCGGTTGCGTTGGGATGAAATTCGGGACCGGATTGCCGTTTGTAGTCCGGACAGGAAAAAATCATATGATTGTTTTCAGTTTACTCCACATTTTCATTCTGGGTAGGAGTAAGGTAAGGATACGGTAAACCGCAATTTGGGAACCAGGCATAGAGTTCATGATTCGGTTACATACAAGAGTAAAACGAATTTATAAAGAATCATAATATTATAAAAATAATCTTAACTCTATCGAGACAGCAGTATCAAACTATCAATGTCAAATTAAAAGGGGTCAGTAACATATTTACTTCGTTAAGTCTTTTCTAAGTATTGCAACAAGATAATTTGTGTCAGTCTAGTATATGTATACAATCCACTGATACCGTGCATTCTCATTTCTTAGGTAAACGAAACCACGTATTTTTCGTAATATTTACGGTGGGCCTTATAAGCAAATGCGTACATAGTGCTTTGTCACTGGTATATCATGTTTGAACTCCTGCACTTATCTATTCAAGGCGTTTACGCGACAAAGTACTAAAGTGTGCAGCTAATTATTAAGCCACTTGTACTTAGTACTTAGTTTATGGAGTAGGATATTTTACTTAAGTAAAACTTTGGATAAAATAGAATTATGATGCGGTACGATACCATGCCAGCCAATGACCCTCTTAAATCTGTTACTTATATCGCGGATTTGGTCAAATTGGTTATTAATTTTGTTTTCAAATCAAAATGGCATAGTTAAAATTCCATTAAAGTTCAAGTATTTGTTTTTAAATTAGAACAATACAAAATACTTTTTACACGCCCAATGATAAAATAAATCAAATATACTTATCTTAAAAGATAAACGAGAGATGCATTAGAAGTCTTATATAATTACGAACCTGGCGACGTTGTAATTCATTCCACATAGTTCTTCCTAGTGACAATGATCAGATAGTCGTGAAGTAATGATTAATAATATGGATTCTATATACGATCGTGCGTTATTGGAAGTTGGGGATAGTGGTTATTTTCAAAAAAAGTTTGACCTCATTTACAACGTTGTTCTGCCAGTATTCTGGTTATTGGCCTACTTAAATATAATTCCAGCTTTTGCGGTCGTTCCCCACACGTGTAAGCTCCCAGACAAACCAGAAAATATAAGTGCCGAATTATGGAAGACCAAATATATCCCCAAGTAAGTAGTGTATTACTCTTATTTTTGGCATGCATGGGACATTAATGACATTATGTACTTAACGGCCTTTTGTATTACTGCAGAACCAAAGACGTAAAAGGAGAAGAAAGATTTGAGAGCTGTTCTATATTCGTGGACTCTGATGTCAACAACAACACTAAAAGTAAGAATCTCCGGATTGAGTTAGAACTTTGTCGTTCGTTTGTGAAGTAATGCTGCTCGTTGCGTTTGTTGTTTCCAGGTAATAACACTATAATCTTAAATCTTAATAAAATAAGAAAGTAATAAATTCAACCAAAACATATTCCGTACATTAAACATAAACTAATTGTGATTGTTTTTTTATACTGTGCTTACTGTGCATACATTCGAGGTAACTACGTTATTTCGTATAAAAGTAGCACAATTCCTGGGAAAATAGACGTCAGTTAATTAATCTTAGGCAAAGTTATTTACTTATCACGAAAATAATAATCATCATTGTACTTAGAATATGAAATCTTCAATGATTGCACAGTTTTTACACGACTCTGATCAGAGCGTTGGTGCACTTCTTGTATTTTCTTAGCATAATGCCGCATGGCGAGAACCTCGTAAAAATCGAGAACAAGCTCGGAAAGTATCTTGATTTGACTCACGGGATGACCGAATGGGGAATGTTGATTTAACGACAATTGTCTCGAAAAAGATTTCGGGACTTTTGGGAATAAACGATCTTATATCGAAGTCTCGAGACTGATGACTGGATCCAATACCAGATTTAGGAAGCAGAACAGCAGAAAAAACATTGAATGCTTGCAAACTCCACTGGATTTTAATAAGTTAAAATTAGCAGATACGTGTATATTTTTCTTATTCTCACAGGTTGTAACGAATATGATTACGACAGAACGTGGTATGAGTCAACGGTTCCATCAGACAATAATTGGGTGTGCGCCGACGAGCTTAACACGGCCAATGTGTATTTCTTCAGCAGAATTGGTGAACTATCTGGATCGTTCTTTTTTGGATGGTTTGGAGATATGTATGTCACCATCTTGTGAGCTATATTTATAAATGATCTATCTGGTACCAGAATATGGCACCAGTTAGATCATTTATAAATTTGATTTATCATTTCAGGTATGGTCGTCGCTTAACGTACATCTTTTCCATGACTTTAATCGTGATTGGTAGAACCATATCAATTCTTGGAAACAAATCATTCATTTTATTTGTAGTAGGCTGTACAATAACATGCTTATCGTCATGGTTTGTGGTGCAAAGTGCATTAGTAATATCGATGGAAATATCATCCGCATCGCGACGCGCCGCTGTCGTGACGGCACGAAATACTTCGCAGAGCTTCGGTATGTGCATCATGCCGTTTTTGTACTGGTGGCTAAGAGACTGGAAATTGTTCATGATTGTAACAACTGTTTCGTTATTACCATTTTTATTGTTTTCTTGGTGAGTTAACTAAACCGGAGTGCAAATGGAATGAATTAACAAATGCAGTCCTTTTTAAATTAACGTTTTTTATAGGCACATTTTAGAGTCTCCACGGTGGCTTTGGATTGGAGGGAAACCAGAAGAATGTATTAAACAACTGAAACGCATAGCTAAAGTAAATAAAACAGAACTTAGCACTGATACAGAACATGAAATAAGAATAACGCCGTCGATCGGGAACTCGCCATCGCTGGGTGTTTTAGCACTATTTTCTGGCAGGACGATAGCAATCAACACTATTTTACAACTATTTATATCGTACGTGATATTTAAAGGAGGATGGGCTTAAATGTATGAACAGTGGCCTAGAAACCAATAACAATAAGCACTATATCATCGGATATGCTTTTTAATTCTACAACGATTTAGGAAACTTGAAATAACTGTGAGAAATATTTACAAAATCGGCAACATCGGGACGCCTACATAGACGACGTTAGCATAATTACTTTGAAACACCGCTGTCTTTGCACGGCGTTTTTTTTAATCCTACGATTTCGAACGACCTGCCAGTGTAATAGTTATACAACTTAGAATTACCTATCCGGTGACATATCGCCTGTTGTTATTGGTCATATAGGGCAATTTGCCCGCCCTCCTTTACTTATAAATTCAAAACATTAAGAAACGTTATTATTCCAATTCATTATTAAATAATCATATTCTTCTGAATGCAGGTTTTGCGTCACCATATCATACACGTTACTTATAATGATTCCTGGTGAAAAATCAGACGGTAACCCACATCTGGAATTCGCGTGGCAAGCGTTAGCAGAGTTGCCAGGGTATTTTGCTGGCGCTTGGCTCGCAGATAATATTGGTCGCCGTCGTACCAGTGCTAGCTCTTTTACTGCTTCAGCTTTAATATGGTCAGTCGTAGCGTTTCGACAATATAGTAAGTTTTCGTAAGTTGCAAATAAAACACACACAGTTAAAAAAATCACGTTAAAAAATATCAATTGTTTGGTTTTAGGTACTATTGAATGGATACGAAACCAGTGGCTTGGAAGTTTGTTGGCATTTACTAACAGACTATTTTCAACAATTACATATTACACCATTAGCTTGTTCAATATGGAACTGTATCCTACGTGTCTGAGGCAATCTGGGATGTCGCTAGGGAATGTGGTGTCAAGTGGAGGTGCTGCCATTGCTCCTTATATATTATACTTAGTAAGTCTTTCTCATTTTCTTCGTTTTGACAAAGGTAGTTTCGAAGCTACGTAGGTTCGAAATAGACATAACTATAGGTATAAATAAAACTGAAGGGTCGTACAGATTAAGTTTAGCAGGCGGCTTGTCCAAAACCTATAAAGCCACAGTACGTATTAAAAAAAACGGGCCAAGTGCGAGTCAGACTCGCGCACGTAAGGTTCCGTACCACTATACATCTAAATAAATGTTTTTCTTTATTCTTAATTATATTTGAGTTGATTGAATGAAAGGTAAAATGCGGTTTACGATTTATAACGTATTAAAAAAAAACTAATTATTAGATCTCGTTCAAACCAATTTTCGGTGGAAGTTTGCATGGTAATGTATATCATATATTATTTTTACATTTATCATTCTCTTATTTTAGAAGTTACGGGGGGGGGGGGGGGACACACACTTTTCCACTTTGGAAGCGTATCTCGCGCAAACTATTCAGTTTAGATTTTTTTTTTATTAGAAACCTCAATATCATTTTTAAAGACCTATCCATAGATACCCCACACGTATGGGTTTGATGAAAAAAAAAAATGAGTTTCAGTTCTAAGTATGGGGAACCCCAAAAATTTATTGTTTTTTTTTTTCTATTTTTGTATGAAAATCTTAATGCGGTTCACCGAATACATCTACTTACAAAGTTTTCATAGTATAGCTCTTATAGTTACGGAATAAAGTGGCTGTGACATACGGACGGACAGACGGACGGACAGACATGACGAATCTATAAGGGTTCCGTTTTTTGCCATTTGGCTACGGAACCCTAAAAATACGATTGCCTACAATATTTGTCCGCCCAGGTTTGAAACTATCATTGTTGACACCAGCAGTTCTCAGACGAAGTTTTTAAACAAACAGAGGATTTGCTATCCGGAAGTGTTTTCGACTGATTTAGCCATGGCACTGGACTATTATTTTTTCTTTGCCCCGCGGCGACTTGAACAGCTACTACCGCGGGAATATGGCGTTTCCACAATGAAGTGATTTCGCCAGTCTCAAGTATATATAAGTATAAATCAATATAGCAATAAAACACAATCCAATCTTCTCTAGGAAGATTGGTGGCAACATTGTACGGTGATATGTAGGGCAGAGGCCAAGATAGTTTTAACCTCTGTACCACTGCGAGTCCACTTGAAACGAGAAGTAAGATGCCAGGATACTCGAAATAAGTCCAAGTCTTTTATCACTGTGCAACACAAAGGCATTAAAAGTACAAACCACTAACAAAAAAGTACTTTGAACACCTAAATACACAAAAATAAAAACTAAAACATATTACACATCCGCCATCTTTTGACGTTGCAAATGGCCTCCGCACTGGACTAGACTTGCCGATGATGGTTTACTTCTCCATGCACGGCACATTGTTTGAAATAATTTCAAATTATACAGAAACGTCTGTAAAAAAATTATACTATTTGGTACTTAAACCGAAAAATCGTAGATCATTAACTCATGAGTAGCACGAGAACTTCGTCTTCTTGGGCTATCCGGGCCGATGCAGGGGCATACAAGTTATGCCACCAAGACCTTATCGACAGTCACAAAATGAGTTATCGCCGTGTTATAAAAAAGCATAATAAACTTGTTTAAATATCAGAAACGTCTGTTACGAAAATCTGATATTGGCTAGAGCACAAAGTAACATATACAGTTAAAATGTTTAGAAATAAATTGTCTTCAGGTTGTGTCTACAGTGCTATTAGTGCTAAGTCCAGCACCTGCGGTATCTGATAACCAGGGTTCGGAGTTTTCATAGCACGGTAAGACGAAAGAGAGCTGTGGAGTCGACCTTATCATTAAAATTCACCTTTTACTCATACTCATTCGTTTATTTAATTGCAAATTTTTTTTTAACTATAAATATGGATAATAACATCCACTTTGATTATACATTACATTATTAAATAATTTGTATATGAAAATCCTATTGTTCATAATTGTAATCTTTCATTACTTAGTACTCAGGGATTCAGGGTGAATACAAAAGCATTTTGGAATTAGATAAACAAATGAGTATGAGTGTGAGTAAGAGTTGAATTTTAATGTTAATGTCGACTCCACAGCTCTCTTCGTCTTACCGTGCTATGAAAACTCCGAACCCTGCTGATTACTCGTGCTCTTATTTAGTTGTAAAAAAACCGGGTAAGAGCATGTCGTACCACGCTCAGTGTAGGGTACCGAAGCCGCTAAGTACTACAAACATAAAAAAAAACAAGTAATAACTTATTTATCTATTTAAAGTAATTTGCTCCCGCTTTAATCACCTGTATCTCAAAAACCAATGATGTCTGATAGCTTTTCTTTTCAATTCATTATATGCGCTTTCATTGAAGATATTTTTCAGATTTTTTGTATTTGTAGTTTTGGCTGTAGGGGGGGGGGGACACTTGACTCTAACAAAAATTAGCGCTTTACAGATTAATATTTCATAAACGGAACCCTTAATTGATTTTTTTTCACGAACCCGCAATATTTTTGAAAGTCCTATTCAAGTACACCTCACACTATAGGGTAGGGGACTCCACGTTTGCGTAGGGGAGGTAAACACACAAAAAAAAGGTTTAACAAGGTTTCATTTTACTACTTTGTTAGCGTGACTAATACCTATATGCATATTCATGCCAAATTACAGCTTTCTAGTAGGGACTTAAGGATCTCTGAGCTAGGCTGCGGACAGACGGACAGACATGGCATGGCGAAAATACAGGGTGGTACTCGATAAACTATACATATTGGAAGGGATTATAGGTTAATTTATCGGTAAAACAATATTTAAAAAAAAACGCTTTTTTTTCAGATTCTTAAACTTGCACTGCAAAAATGTAATTTTGTTTTCAATTTTGCTCATCACCGGTTTTTATGCTTATTATTATTTCTCGTTTAATTTTAGATTTAAAAACGTTGAAAAAAAAGTAAAATACCTGCATTTTTTTTAGAAAATCGTGTTTTTATGAAAACAAAATGATATTTTTGCAGTAATTTTCCACAAAAAAAGCAGTTACTCAGTTATTTTTAATTGGTATTATATTTGTTATCAATTATTATAACCCTAACTTATGTCAATACGACGCATTTTGTTTATCATTTTTGGGCAATTAAATCAAAAGTTATCCGAACTTTATTAAAAAGTTTAAGAACGTGTAAAAAAATAGGTACCAGTGGGTAAAGAAATAATAAAAAATGGTTTTACCGATAAATTAATCTAAAATTTCATCCCTTTCAATATGTACAGTTTATCGTTTTCCACCCTGTACAAGGGTTCCTTGTTTGACTAGGGAACCCTAAAACCCACATATGAATAAAGTTTAGCCTTCATTTCTCTATTGACATTTTATCATGTGGTATGCAAAATGGTTTAAGTATCAAAAATATCCACCATCTCTATTTTAACGAAGAACTACATATCTAATCTACATAGAATACACCATTAGTAAATATTTACTGGAAGGCATACAAACAAATGTATTACCTATGTTGTATATTAAATTCACATTCTCTTTTCAGGGACGGCGCGATTCAAGATTGCCGGGTATAATCTTGAGTATAATCTCCCTAATTGGTATAATTTCTTCGTATTTGCTGCCCGAAACATTGAATGCAAAACTTCCCGAAACTTTAGAAGATGCACAAATTTTCAGTAGAGGTTACTCCGCAGTTCCGAAGCATTCTTCAAAGGACCAAAAAACATAAAGATAAGACTTTAAATAAAGTTAGGTTTGTAAAAATCATAACCTTTTTATTTAATCAAAAAACACTAACTACCTACCACAGATGTACGATGATGATGTGGATGTATGTATTGTTAATTAGATACTCCAAAATCCTAAATATGGAAATAGCGAATCCATGTTCGAACCCGTTATAGGAACCGTTGGAGTAATAATTGCATTATTTATTTCTCTAAATAAGTTCTATTATTAATCGTTGTTAGTTTATAAAATCTTTTACTTCATACCATGTAAGTTACTCTATAGGTAGGTATAGATGTAGGTCATAATTGTTTTCCTTCGTATTTTCACGGAAACGTACGAACGTGTCTTGCTATTTCAGTTGGTCACAGTACAAAAAGTACCGAGGTTGACTGAAGTAGCATGACACGTTCGTACGTTTCCGTGAAAATAGGAAGGAAACAATTATCCATTACATAATATGTAAGTAGTTGTATCAGTTTAGGAATACGTCAATTTGTATTAAGCGCGTGCTAGACGGTCGCCAAAAAGCCCTTCCAACAGCGTGACCCTGGTCGAGACCGACTGTGTCGACAGTTGATTCCAGCAAAATTTCGTTTGACCTTCAGACGCCCGTGGTCGCCGAGCTTGCGCTAAAGGGCCGCTAGACGGTCGCCAACGAGCCCTTTCGACAACTTGGCATTTATTGACAATTGAGAAGATAACTAAAGAAGATGTAGTGACTCAAGCCGCGTTCACATTTGTCTGACGTGTTGTGTTGTGATGCTCTCTGTCGTGATGGCTACTGTTCTCATTTATCTGACGTGTTATGACGCATTTTTTTATCATTTCCGTCTTGGCTCTCGTCGTCCATACTTCATGTGCGGCTCTGATGCAACATAGCACAGGCGCGTGCACACTAGTCCGATGCGCTGTGTCTTGTCGCTGCACGGCCCCCCGCACCTCACCCGTTCTGACGCGGACCGGGATCGCTTGTGATGCGACACAACACACACACTGCGTCAGATAAATGTGAACGCAACCATATTAAATGGATGAAACCGATACTGTTCTGACGCATCACGACACAACACGTCAGACAAATGTGAACGCGGCTTAAGATTGAAAAGGGCATGCATCGATGGTTCGGTCATTTGGAAAGGATGGATGAAAGAAGATTGACGAAAGAGATACACAGAGCGAAAGTGAATGCACTGTGCAAGGGTCGGAAGAGGCCGCCCTAGGCGTACTTTTTCGAATCAAATCGGAGAAATACTGGAAAAGGGCCGAATCTTAAGTACCCGAAACCGACGTGCGTGCATGACTCGATGACATGACATGACATGACTCGATGTACGAATGTGAAAGAAGCGAAAGACATTTGTCAGGCAGGATCGTAGCAGGTGGAATGAAGTCGTCTCTGCCTACCCCTCTGGGAAACAGGCGTGATTTTATGTATGTAAGTATGTACGAGAAGATAACTTTTGATTGTTTTGTACCATGTTGTGTGCTTTTGTACATTGTGCACATTCTCAAAATAGCCGACGAGTTGTCTGCTTTAAACATTAATTTTAGAGTTTTATTGAAAATAATCGATATTCGTCATCAGTATCACCATTTTTTTCGTGTAAATGTTAATCATTTTACGTGACGAACTGGTACTTTTTTCGGATTTTTAAAGCGAAATAAAAGAAAAAAGTGTTTCTTAACATTATTTAACGATTCAATGTAATCTTTTTAGCTTATGGAAACTGGTCACGGCAAAGGTGCCCCTGATTGTGTGGGAAGAACATTAAAGTGAACAGTTGATTCCTGTGTCAATCACGGCGTTTATGTAGGTACTTATTATGAGCTCATACGTGTGATCAGAGATGCTGAGAGATAGTGGAGAGTGTGATTACAATTGATCTACCTGTGGCAATCATCACAGAGAAAGAAAGAAAATTCCCAATAAAAGTACCGCCATTTAAAGGCACCCTTGGTGTGCATCAAGTGTTATGGAAAAAGCGTAGGTACCCTAACTGTAACATTTCGCAAAGCAAGTTACTTTGTGTGGCTGCGGAACCATATACATCCATTGGAAACATCTTGGTTTTCTAAAATTGCCAAAATCATATATGACCCCATCTATTCTTGAAAAACCAGTGGTATCTCTCATAACCACCAAAAAGACAGTATGGTAATGAAGTTAATGAAGTTCTGAGAAATATTACAAACACGCTCAAGCAATGAGTTCAAGTGAAACAAATGCCAATGTTGCGGGTCCTTCGAATATAAGGATACTATCTAATAAACTTATTATTATTTAAAAATCCGGGCAAGAGCATGTCTGACCATGCTCAGAGTAGGGTTCGGAAGCCGTTACTACACAAAATCCATCTCAAAAAACAAGTAACAAACCAATTCCCTATTTAAAGTTATTGAGTGCTTCCTTAGGTGATTTTAGTAGGTAAGAACACTTTAGTCGTCTGTATCTCAGGAACCCATAAAGTCTTCTTAGTCGTTATAGTTCTTCTTTAAAATTCGTTATATGTGCTTTCATTTACTATAATTTTCACTTTTTTTAGTATTTGTATTTGTTTGTGGCTGTTCGATGGAAGGACACTTGACTTTAACAAAAATTAGCACTTTAAATCTTAATATTTCACAAACGAATCGCTTAATCGAAATAGTTATTTTCATAATCGTGTTATAATAGAGAGCTTTTTAGTCGAGTACCGTGTACTCAGCAAGCTTCGTGGCCTAAGTAAGGTACGAGATTAAAAAGCTTGATTATGACACTATTGTGAACAATACTTTTTGTACGAGTTCATTAAAATTAATAATTTAAGTCATTAATACAATCACCACCACATCGACATTTGTATCAAACCACGGTTGCAGTACTGTGCTGTTCTGTTGGCTAAAAACTAGCCAATCACATTTTTTATTTTTTTTTATGCCCTGGATACAGAAGCAGGTTTAAATAGATTTTTGACAGATGACGCGACGCTGCTACGTTCCGAAACGCCATAGATTGGCAATTTTGTATCGGATCGAGTCTCCTTAAACAAGGACACATATTATTGAAATACGAAGTTCTATTTTCAATTTTTTTTCAGTTGTCTTGAGCGTATCGAAAATTTGTTTCGGAAGTGTCAACGATGAAAAGAGTGACGTTGCAGTATTCTCTATGAAATCTTAATATATTTTAATCGACGAGTACAAAAAAATGTTTATATAAACCTCCACATGGAGGGGTAGACGAGAAAATAATGTATATCCCCCCGATACAAGTAGGGAGGTAGGTAATCCAAAAAAAATATTTTCGAGATTTTATTTTACCTGTTTGTCGACGTAACTAATTCATGCCAAATTACAGCTTACTAGAACTTGAGAGTCTCTGAGCTAACTATATGTTTCTAGGTTGACTACGGAACCCTAAAACTCAGAAATTATACAGAAAAAATGAACCTTAAAAAGATCTGGTATTGTATAATAAGTTAGCTTAATGTTAATTTAAGTATTCGTTGTGTTGTACAGTTTATTTTATAAGAAATAAATACATTACATAAAAAATATTAAAATATTCCTCATTACCGGTTCCTTTTATTATTATCATTTCTAAAATAGTCATTCCATACTAGAATGACTCTCGAATTGAAATGAATTCTACTAACATCATTACCATTTCGAGCAATTAACTTTCGAGACCAATAACTTCTGATTGAATTATTGGATTATGGTGGATTATATTATATCTTTAAGTTTCGGTCGCTAAACACGCAATCGGCGAATCCACCCAGCTATGCATTGCAAGCTCCTAAAATGGCTCCAAGCCTTTCGGAATTTTAAAGAGTGAGCACAATTATTATAAAAAAAGAAAAAATATACTGATATGGATGAAACGCTGGCCCTAAGAACGAATTTTCTCGATGCGTTTAAATCTAATTAATTTACTGGTCTAGCAGGCGGCGGAGTTTTTGATTGTCCCCTGTTATTCATTTAATTCATCCATTCATTTCTCTATTTTTTTTACTCGATTGCGATTGTTAGTAAGAGAAGGCCAATAAATTGTAACTACGATTTCGATTAATTTTGGTAGTTGGAGCCGTTGGAGGTTGGGTTGGGCCTTTAAAATATTGCCAGCTGGTACCTAAATTTACCTGTAAATCGGGGTACCTACCACTATTTAATATTGTCGAATTGAGAAACTCCTCCTTTTTAAAAGTCGTTTAAAAATAAGGTACAATTATATTATTGTCTTAATTTAATAACACTACCCGAGATAAATAAATAATTTGTCTTGAAGTGTGCAATAGACCAACGAGTTATGAGTAATAGAATAGACAAGATAAACGCACAAATGTCAGAGTGATAGAATAAAGTATAGATTTATGTGCACCATCAAATCAATTAAAATATTGAACACCTAATTTAAAATATTGCGAATTAATTTGCAAAAACTAATAAGGCATTTCAGTAAAACTTTGTAGGTGTTGTTCTTCCAACAGTTATTGTGTTTTAACAGTAATTACAATTAATGATAGCGTGGATAAAATATTTTTCTGGCTAGTCTTCAGGAGATTACAGCAACTCCTGTAGTTACTTGGCACTTTGAGTACAGACGGGTTTTAAATTATTTTCGCTTTGTCTCCGTTGGACCCCGACCCGACGGTAAACATGTCGGGTGACCATAAAACGCTAATTAAAGGGAGTCCTTCCCAATACGTGAAGTTAAATGTGGGTGGGACGCTTTTTTACACGACAATTGGTACGCTGACCAAGAGCGATAACATGCTTAGAACTATGTTTAGTGGTAGGATGGAAGTTCTTACGGATTCTGAGGGTAAGTACCGCATATAATACTAGCGATTATAGATAGATATGCATTACAAAAGCATGACTGTACCCATGTTAGAGATAAGGATTTTTCCTGAACACTGGTGTGCTCTGTATTGTTCATGTACCTTTGACACTGGTATACTCTGTATTGTTCGTTTACCTTTATTGGTCCCTCAATGAAATTAATATATTAACGTTTTTTTTTTATTGGGATATTTGGTACCGCATATGATAATTTAGGGGATAATGAGATGATTTCACCATCTTGTCTATATATATATATATAAAACTGAACCCCTATTTCTCCTGCTCACGTTATAACTTGAGAACAGCTTTACCAATTTCATTCATCTTTTTTTAAATGTTTTCTAATAGTTACTTAAAGAAGGTTCTTAAATAAAAAATGAAAAAAATAGCACAGAAAAAAAAACCACTCGGGAAGTCGGAAATTTGCAGGGGGGCAAAGCTGCTGGTGGGTTGCTAGTATTTAAAAAGAATAAACAAATTTAATTGACAGCTGTTAACAAATTTTGCTTAAATTTAAACCTCCTTGCATATCTATTTATCATATCATGTGATAATAATGAATAGCTAATCATTTTCACAACAATGTTATAAATAGGGTTAGGACATTTGGTGGCATATTGTGGTTCTAGAATCCACGGAGTCGCTTTTTCTTATTATTATTAAACATGCCACATTATTTCAATTTTACAGGTTGGATATTGATTGACCGCTGCGGTAAGCATTTTGGCACCATCTTGAATTACCTGCGTGATGGAACTGTGGCTCTTCCCGACAGCTACAGAGAAATCATGGAACTTCTAGCAGAAGCAAAATATTTCCTAATTGAAGAGCTTACTGAGTCATGCCAACAAGCTCTGACTAAAAAGGAGAGGGAAGCCGAGCCAATCTGCAGAGTGCCACTAATTACATCTCACAAGGAGGAACAACTTCTTATTATGTCTACTTCAAAGGTTTGTAATTTGACACTAATGAATAAGGAAAGTAGCTCACTGTGATGTTGAGGAAATGGCGATGCAGCACGGTTGAAGAGTGGTCTGTAAATAGTTGAAGTGCAGATGGCAAGGCTTTTCTGTAGTTCATAGTTTTAAGGTACTCTGATATCTGATGTTAATCCTTCTACTCTTTATTTTTCTGTTAGTACAAGGTACAAGTAAGTATATAACTTTTTATTTCCAAGTGTTAGAAATGTTTGTGTCTTGCTATGTAGTCGGTCAAAAGAGACACCAAATAGAGAACAATGGAGATTAAGGGGAGAGGCCTTTGCCCAGCAGAAGGACAGTCATATACGCTAGTAAAAAAATATGGTACGACAGCCAAAAAAGTTTGGGACCAATGCTCTAGCTAGGCTGGGCACAAGACTCTTTTAACCGCGATACTGCCTCACTGCCCAACTGTCAGAGTGTACTATCATGTTACCTAGATGTGGCGCGCCGCATGTCATTGTGCTCTTGCGCCTCGATGCCTCCTTTTGGTGTGAGAGCAACTTTAATGATGATGAGCAGCAAGAATGTGTCAACCCACCTTGATTTAACATCTGATACACCCGGATTCGCTTCTGCATGTTTGTTTGCCAATAGGCAAAGGCCTGCTCCAGTCTCTCTCTTTGTTTCTGCAATCTGCCTGATGTCATTATTCCACCTTTTGCTGTAGCCTGCCCCCTCCTTGGCACAACTTTTATTGGGCGACCTTTTGCTCCACTTGTATGTACCTAAACTTATTCGTGTTATTTTCGCTGGGAAAATGCTTTTACGCATACCACCTGGGCACGGGGGAGTCTAAGGTGGTTATGTGGGACTCACCAACCAAGAGTGGCCAGAATACCCGCTAAAAACCCGGCGATTCTCCCTCCACGCTGTTCACGCCGTTGTTGGCGAGGGCCGCAGTTCTGCTTGCGCGTTCGACTACGACGCACGCCGGCAAGCCTGCGTAGCGCGGGCTCCGACATTGAAAGAGCGCTCCCGGAGAATTCAGGGCGCTTGCAGTCCAGTGGATCAAAGAAGGCGTCAGAACCCTTGATCTATCAGCCGCATGTCCGCACGTTTCAGGGTCAGAGGATAGGGAGAACGGAGCATCGTAATACCGCGCGGCCGGCAACCCTCTTCCTCCGCGGCCCCAGCACGCCGCAAACATAATTATAATGTAATGCTGTAAACCTTTTTCTTGAAAAAAATATACCTTGCCGAGTTTCTTACGCCGGTTCTTCTCGGGGCAAAGGTTTTATTTTTCGAACTGGTGGTAATGCTTTTTGACATTCATAGGTGCATTATATTATGCCTAAATTGAAGAATAAAGAACTTTGACTTTGACTTTGACTTTGAAACAACATTGCGGCCCTTCAGATTGTGGAGGGTAGGGCTGGCAGATTTTATCACAATCGCAATCTAGGCCACAGAGGATAGGGACAACGGCGCACCGTAATACCGGCAATCCTCTTCTTCTGCGGCCCCGCCCTATCTACGGGTAAAAGTTTCTCCTACTTGCAGTCCACCAAGTGTCAAAGTCACAAGCAGGCTCAAAGGAGCCCACTCGGAGCGACCTCAACAGGCCAGCCGACCTCCCACTCAAGCCGGCCAAGGGTACCTCTTCCGGGCCCCACCGCCATGACAAGGCAGGTACCCGCGGGGGACTTGTACCTAACCTAAATAACCTAACCAAGTGACCTGACCACTTCTATTCGTCTTCTGTTTTTGTTGTTGTTCATGATAATTGTTGCAATTACGTACTAGTTATTTTTTTACTATAAATATTTAAATATTAAACGAACGAATAAATTCAAAAACCGGGGAAGGGCATGTCGGACCATGCTCAGTGTAGAGTTGGTAGGGGTCCGAAGGCGTTACTACGAACAAAAAAGTGCACCAGCAAAAGAGCGTATCTTCATGGCACGTCCTTTTGTTGAGAAGCGCATTTTTTCGGCAATACTCTAAAAACGGTACTTATATCCGATCATTTTGTATATAATTTCCTTTGAAAGTATTTATCAAACGTGACCTTTGTGACTATTTTCATGTTTTTTAGGCATACGGTTTAAAAGATAAAGTGGAGGGGGACACAATTTATACTACTTTCGGAGCGATTATTTCCAAAAATATTCACTTAATGACTTAATCAAAAAATCTACTTAGGAACTATTTTTTTTTTAAACTGTCGAATTTTTGTGACACAATGATTTTTCATCTTCTGTTACACGCATGGAGGGCCCCGTGTAGAAATATTTATTCCCAAACTAAGCAGCGGCTCCTACTAGACACCTTAACTCCAAATATCATCATTGTACCTCATGTAGTTTTCTAGTAAAATGCCTGTGAACCTGTGACATACAGACAGACGGACGGACATGACGAAACTATAAGGGCTCCGTTTTTGCCATTTTGGCTACAGAGGAACCCTAAAAGTGAGTGTTTCATGTTACATAATAAACATAATATTTTGTTTTTATTTCCAGCCTGTTGTGAAGCTGCTCATAAACCGGCACAACAACAAGTATTCATATACAAACACGTCTGATGACAATCTGCTCAAGAACATTGAACTATTTGATAAGCTCTCCTTGCGCTTCAGTGGACGTGTACTATTCATCAAAGATGTCATTGGCTCAAATGAAATATGTTGTTGGTCCTTCTTTGGCCACGGCAAGAAGTGTGCTGAGGTCTGCTGCACATCTATTGTCTATGCTACTGACAAAAAACATACGAAAGTTGAGTTTCCAGAGGCTCGAATCTATGAGGAAACTCTAGGTATTTTGCTGTATGAAAGCCGAAATGGACCTGATCAAGACTTGATACAAGCGACTTCTTCGCGCGGCGCCGTGGGCGGGCTGTCCTGCACCAGTGATGAGGAGGAGGAGCGCTCTGGGCTCGCGCGCCTTCGATCAAATAAACAGAATAATCAATCTTAGCGGTTACAGTCAGGCTTGGCACGCCTCCGTAGCTCCAAACGGACGAACGTCTGATACCAAGCCGGCTATTTCTTGCCCTTTTGCTGGCTGCCGTGCTTTGGTCTTTAGAATGACAGTAAAGTTCTAAGCTGTGCCCCTCTACTCGCGGGCCCTTTCTACATCTAGAGCTCTCTTGGGAATGTGCATGCAGTGAGAAGGAATGGTTAAAGCAAAAGAGGCAATTATGATAATCCAAATAATAAACTGGTAATTATTTGATGGACAACTTTTCGCTGTTATGTGCTTTGTCTGTATGTGTCTTGTGAACTATAAGGTAAAATGAAAAACAATGTGTTGATAATGATGTAGGTAATTGTGCAAAAAGTGACATAGACTACTTTAATATTAAAAAGTCCATACCTTAATAGTATAATGTCCGGTATACGAGTAATTATGTCAAATCTTTGTAAAGTATTGAATGTTTTAGTGTGCATGTTGTAATTGTAGGGACACCTTTTCCATTTCACTATATACATAGGTGTTTAATAGATATTTTAATGTCTAGATGTGAAATAAAATTATTACATAGAGGGGATACTATCATCCACCTTATATTATATACAAAGCTTTTCAGTACATACCTTAACAGTATAAATATGTAGGTTACACATTATGACACACACAGCTCAAACAATTTGCCAAATGGATGTTTTAGAAAGTAAGATAATAATATATTTAGATCTACTTGAATAAGAAAGTAATATCATATTTCCTAAATACAATTGGCAATGAAGAGGCTTATATAAAGATCCACATTTCTTAGCTCAATTGTATTACTGCGAACTTGCCATTTTAATATATTAAATGACAAGATCACTTGATTAGATTAAAGTATTTACAATTGGTTCAAATGCCACATCACTGACATAGTTATACTTATGAATTTGAATTTTTCTAATGATTTTATTTCATCACCATACACAATTGTACTATAGATTCTTATGTATTACAATATTTAATGTTGATATCTAGTCAAATTGTGTTCCAGATCCTTAATAAATATTATTTACTAAATAGCTAGAGTCACATTATGCAACAATTTTGTCCCAAACTAAATGTATCAGCGGCGGTAATTATAGTATTATAAATTAAGATGTAAGACTTTGCAAACCTTGCAATTAGGGGTAATATTCAAATATGGATTGCTAAATTAAAGCTAAATCAGATTCTGTTCATTTATTTGGGTAGAAGATTATCTGGAGACTTGTTAATTAATAGGTGACCTATCGCAATTCCAAAGTGTTTCCCAATTGTTTCGTTTGTCCGAATATTTATAACTTAATTTTTTTTTTCTGAATTCATGACCTTTCCAAAGTGTTCAAAGTGAGATATTCCTATAAAACCTATAGGTTCGTATTTTTGTTCATTTAAAAAGAGCATATTAACGAAACAGTTGGGATCGAAAATTCGACATAGTGATAAGTAACTAAATTGATAATATGTTTACATTTATTGAAAAAATTATGTGACATCCATTGAAGCCATAGCCATATTGGAATAATGAAGAAGTCTTTTATGTTTTAGCTTTTATCTAGTAACCAACACTGGTTTATCTACCTGCATGTGATATTCCGTGGTAAATGTTATTGGAGTATTGCATAAAATCTTGTCTATTTAAAACTTGTCTTAAGAAGTAATTATATGCTCACTATTTAGCCGTCTTATGGTTTATTATTCCTTTTTCACAAAATTGTGTAAAGGTACCTGCTAATTTTCATTTATATAATATAAGTGGTCTTGAGGATTGGAAAGCGATGCGTTCATTGTGAAGCAACGCTTTACCCTTTGCCAGGGTAAGGGATATGTCTACCACATAGTACACTCAGGAGCAAAAAAACCGGGTCAGAGTGCGTTTTTCATACAAACGAGGCTATTTCGAAGCCTTGGTTCCTCGCCAGGGAATGCTTTTAGTGATATCTGATGATGAATACCTCTAGCATCGATACAGGACTTCCAGAGTGCCTAGGATACCCAACTGAATAAATCTGCGGCTAACGCCGGAATTGAGCATGTTCAGAAATACATCTAAAATGGCAATAAAATGTAAGGAAATCCAAGTGCTGACCCAAACTCTCCCGCTGTGGTGTTAACTGATTGTGCGATCAGTTAGGTATCTTAAGAACTTTTGATCTCCTCTATTGAACCTCGCAGTATCCACCATTAAACCTCACTCAAAACAACCCCAAGCGAGGAACGAAGGCTTCGAAATAGCCTCGTTTGTATGAAAAACGCACTCTTACCCGGTTTTTTGCTCCTGAGTGTATATTGAATTCCATAGTCTGAAAATATGATTTTACGGTCTTCATTTACTTTGTTTTGTGGGGGATTTGGAGTTCGAAACCCGAATATATAGGGTAAGAGCACCAAAAGATGAACGATTAAGCGACTACACCAACTTTAGACAGTTTATATTCAGTGAAAGTAACAAATTTCACCCTATTTAATTTTTTTATATGGTACAGTATATGGTCTAGATTGAAAATGACTATTATAAAGCCTGTTATTATATCTCCGTATTTTTCTAAAAATCATTGAAACCAAAAATGTACCGATTTGCCCAAAAGATGAACAGCGTGCCCTAATTCTGAACGGTTGGGGCCCAAAAGTTGAACTAACATAATAAAATACCTATGTCATTTTAATTCTTTTCACTTTTAGCAATAAAATGCGAGTTAACGAAATATTCTTTATTTTTTAATTGTTTACATTTATTTAATATTACTTACGTACATAAGGTTCCTATTTTTTATGTTATTTATTTGTGTCATAAAAACAACGAATTAGTATTTTTTATCAATAATCATTAGCAAAACGACTTAGTTACTTATCTTTTTAAACAGATAAACCGACAAAAAGTGTTACTTTAACATTTATAATATTAGTAAACATTTCCATAAATACTACTAGTATACTACTACTAGTGTTCATATTATAAAACTATGCCTAAAAGTTGAACGACTGAATTTACTTAGTTCAATTTTAGGACACAGAATTTATGAAATGAACAAACAAAATCAATTAGGTGTTCACATATTGAAATAGAATCCAAAACATGAACTAGTAAATTTAATTCGTTCAAGTATTAGGCACACATTTTTTATTGAACAGTGATAGTTTTCATAGTATTTAAAACTCCAAAATCATTGGATTAGACATCAAAAGCTATGTTCATCTTTTGGTTTAAAGATACAAGAGCATTTAACGATCATTTTAAGTTCTAAATTTTCCATCTGTCATTTCAGTACGATTTATTAAGTCGCTTTAAAAAAAGTACGCCTTGCCTAGTAGCTGAACACCGTTCAAGTATTGGCTTAGGTATATATTTTTGAAACCATTACTTGAACGGCATATTTCTCGTTAACTAACAAGAAAAAAGAAATATCGTATAACTCCAATAAAAGAGTGATTAATCAAGAATACATACCAAGCAAATCCTTCTAAGACTGACAATTATTGAATTTTATACGTAATTAAAAGCTTAAATTTGGAGAGCACTGTCCTTATCTATTTTCCCATACTATCGACGTTTTCGGCGGGAAGCTCCACAATGACGACCGATCACGGCCAAAAAGAATATAATACTATGTTAAGATTTAATGGAGGTGTAAGCAAAGAGTTGCTGTTTAAGAAAAATAAATTCCGAACTATGTAATATTTGTCACGATTTAGTTATGTGATTATTTCGATCGAGTGTTCAGCTTTTGGGTGTCGTTCATCTTTTGGTGCCCCTACCCTACAGGTTTATTGGTAAGTCGACCTATTCCCGTTAGGAGGTGATAGGGGTGACTATTTGCGATAATTTTGACCCCCATATGCATTATATTATTATTATTAAAAAAACCTGAAAAAATAATCATCACAAAGGAAGCGGGCGGAAACAAAAGTCACTAATGCAACTTCAAAAATTAAAATTAAAAAGCATACCAAATTTAAATCATACATTTTTTATTTGCTTTTTAGTAACAACATTAACTTATGTAAAAAGTTACAAAATTAAAACTATTAAACAATTAAAAATTGAAATAATCAGGATTTTTATAGTTCATTTTCAAAATGGCTACCTCCATTTCTTATTCTCACATAAGTTAATGTTGTTATTTGTGTTTATGAGTATAACAGTTAGTTTTGATAGATTTAGTTAGTTAATTTTAAGTTTTGTTCGGACGTGACTTCCTTGTTGCTTCCTTTGTGATCAATTTTTTCCAGCAATCTTTATCAAAACTCATTTTAGTTTTAATAGCTCGTTAGAAAGCTGGAAAAACGTCAATGTTTTATGTGTAATCTGCACGCCAAATGTATTGGTAAATTTTTCTGTTTTCGTGTACTTTATGTTGGAGTTTAATAAAAAAACATGTATTTTTTAGTTTTCGGCCTCGCATTCTCAAACGTGTACAGATTTTTTTTTTTTAATTTTGCATGTTATCAACAAATTCGGGTTGGGTTCGTAAGGACTAGATTGCATAACGACTCTATAAGCAAAACGTCTTGGTAGCATAAGGTCTTGGTAGCTAAATGTCTAATTGTACAAACGTCTTAATAGTAGAATGCCCGGGTTTAAGATTGGACTTAGTTCTATTACGTCTTGTTTGTATAACGCCCTAATATCAAAATGCTGTAATAGCAAAACGACTAGGTAGGCATATCGTCAAACATTAATAACGTCTAAATGGCATAACGACTAGATGGTTGAATGACAAGAGGAACTCTTTGATAAAGAAACTTCAAAGTCGAGTTGCTTGGCCACTTAAAATCAAAGATAATATACTTATTGTTAAACAATCTTAACTGTCAATTGAGTTTTATCTTTCAATAATATTATTAAAGCAAATAATGTGTTTATCGAAAAATTAACATGGAAGACTTTATATTTGTTGAAAGTCATAAAGGCAGTCAGGCTTTGATTGTTAACGGCTACCGTTATAATAAGTGCAGCAACAATGTCAGCGGAACTTCTCTGTGGCGATGCTGTAAGCGTAAGGAATGCTGTGCATCGCTTACGTTAAATAGGGAAAAAACTGCGATTGTCCGGCAATCTTCACACTCTTCTAATATTACCTAGCCGGTATGCAATCATGACGTTTTGCTACCAAGACCATATGCTATCCAGACACTTTTCCTTATGCGTCGTTTTACAATCAAGACTTATTAATAACTTGGACGTAAACTCTATTAGTCATTTTGCAACTTCGGGCGTTTTGCTATAGTTGTCAATCGAACAACTAAGACATTCTACTCACTAGGGCATTCTGCAAAAAAGACATTGTGCTTACCAAGACTTTATGCAACTAAGACGTTTTGCTTATAGAGTCGTTATGCAATCTAGTCCTTACGAACCCAACCCACAAATTCATCTTGTACAAAAGCAAATAAAAAATGTATAATTTAAATTTGGTATGTTTTTTAATTTTAATTATTGAAGTTGCATTTGTGACTTTTGTTTCCGCCCGCTTCCTTTGTGATGATTATTTTTTCAGGTTTTTTTAAAATAATTTTCTACTTGTTATGCGTTTTTGGAGAGCTAAGAAAACAGTTAAGTTTTTAAAATAATCTGCAAGCCAAGTTTCATAACGTTTTTTTTTGTTTTTAAGGCATTTTAGTGGAAAGCGATCGAAAAAATATTGAAAAAATTTCGTTTTCCGTCTCGCTTTTTTAAATTTGGACCGATAATTATTGTTTTAATATTGAGAAATAACCAGTGTTTAATCAGTTTTGTAAATCATAAAAAAAAAAGGTTTAAATTGATAGTTTTTTTGTAATAAATTTTTCAAGTTGAATTTCCGACTAATTTAAAAAAAAACTAATAAACGCGATAACCCAAAAATGGTTCACTTTTGCATAATGCATATGGGGGTCAAAATTATCGCAAATAGTCACCCCTATCACCTCCTAACGGGAATAGGTCGACTTACCAATAACCCTGTATATATATAATTATTCTCGTGTAATACATGATGTGGGAGACATATCACCCTTTGCCTGATCAAGAATATAGATAGAGGTAATTACACTAAATTAAATGTTACATTCCATTACTCAGACCAGCAATGGGAATAACGTACCTATCCACATTTATTTTTATGGTTTACAGGAACGGAACATATCCGACTTTTGTAAATACATTTTGTACAAAACGTTTAATACGGTTGCCAATCTATATAAGACACGCTTGTTCTTCGCGGCCTGGTTAAGGGTAAAATCGCGTAACTAAAAAAAAACACAAAATGTAACTCCAGGTCACAGATAAAAGAATAGGTACAATCCAGGTGATGCGTTTCTCATAATACGGAATACCTATGTTGTAGTTATTAAGAAAAACTAGGTTTGTATGTTTCCATTTTTTGTAAGTTGTTTTTTTTCTTAATTTGTTTGAACAGGAAAACCTTACAGATCTGCTTTTTCATAATATTCTGAAACGTATTAAAAATCGTAAAAATTGGATTAGAGGAGAGAAACGATACCGCATTTGTATGGAAATTTTGAGCTTCAAAATCCTCTTAAGACTAAAAAGAAGTTTCTGTCAACATTTTCATTCTTGGGACAAGCTTTTATTGACGGCTGTACTTTTTTTTGCCAAGTTGTTATCTGCTTATTAAAACCAAACTAATCGAGTCCCAACACGGCGGGTCTACGTTAAATATAGCGGAGATCGGATAAACTATTGTAACAATTGGGAATCCGTTGCCCGCGACTCCGTGCGCAAAGAATTCGTTTATTACGTGTAAAAAGTAAAGTACCGTAAAACGGGGCTATTTGGTACAAAGTAATCATATGCGTTTTACCGGTACCCTATGTTGTAATCCTCGGGTTTTACCAAATTTCATCGAAATTGATTCAGCGTTCCGTAAAAGCGTAACAGACAGAAAGACACAAGTTACTTTCGCATTTGTAATATTAGTATGGATTTTCTATATTATACCTATATCTAGGATAAAATGTGTTCATATTGGCTGACATAAAATTGTTTGCCGGTTTTTTTCTCCTACTAGATACCGACTTGTAGTCCGATTCATCCCTCTTCCGAATATTCATAATTTTGTACTACTCCTGTGGACTTCATAACGCTGTATTCAGAAAATTTTGGTTCATAATGGTTCATACTCATACTCATACTTTTTAGGGTTCCGTACAAAGAATTAAAAACGGAATCCTTATAGGATCACTCGTGCGTCTGTCTGTCACAGCCAATTTGCTCCAAAAACTACTGGACCGATTGAATTGAAATTTGGTACACATATGTAAATTGATGACCCGAACACAGATAAAGTAATTTTTTTTTTTGTAAATAAGTGTTATTTTTGCTGGACAAACTACGAAATTAAAATAAAAGTTTTGCAAAACTTAGGTGTCATATATCAAATGAAAGGGCTCGTTATGCGGATCTCAAATATATTTTCGTTATTATTGTAAAATAAATAGTTTTCATTTTATTCATCGAAGAAGACGTAAATTGACTAATCTCCGACACTACGGAGCCAAAAAAATTGAAAAAAAATACTATTTGTAGTTCATTGCTTGCAGATTAAAGGAAAACCTAAGAATTCTATCAAAAAAGAAATTACGTATAAACGGAACCTTGTCCACGCGAGTTCAACTCGCACTTGGCCGTTTTTTTTAAATAATTTTACTTAATTAAAGCAAGATCTGGGCATGTAGTTACAAAAAATATAAACAGCAAAGACGCTTTGCTAGCTTGCTGTAACATAGTCACTTTACTTCACTAAATTATTGGATATTGTGTTCAAGTTTATGAATAACAACAATAGTGTAACAGTTATCTTTAGAAATTATATGCAAGTAACATTTATGTTTACTTACGTTATGAATTTGAATTTTACGGAGTCACAGTCATTATTAAAAGAGACAAGTTATGAATAGGGATTAGAGCAGCGTTGCCACTTTAACCTGTAAGTGTTACTTGTAGCTTTATAAAACATGCCCCAGATAAAATAGTAAATAATTAATTGCTCATATTGGTGTTATAGGCAACACAATATGCATCAATCAGTTGCATCTTACAGAATAAAAATAACCTCATGGTTGACTCATATTTTTATTATTAATTCGAGGGTCACTTGTATCTAAAATAAATAAAAATTAAGGATAGGATTATACTGTTATCACAGTAAGATTTATTTTATAACATTCAAGACTGCAAAGTGGAGTTCCTGTTTTAGAACAATTGTATTTTTTTAAGTTGTCACAGCCATTAACTCCACATCGGACTGGTTTTGGAGGGTCCCTTGGAGGCATGGCTTCAAGGGGGAAAGGTAAACCTGGTGGCAAAGATAATGAGATTTCTGTTGCACTATTCTTGTACATCATCATGGGTTCTTGTCTCTTTGCAGGTCTACCCCTTTGTGCATTTTTCAAGTTTTTTGAATCCTGTTTTTTAAGAAGTCTATCCATTGTTTTCTTTTTGTCCTTTTCTCGTTTTTCATCTGCAAGTTGTTTGCGTTTTTGTGATTTGATAGCAGCCTTCTGTATGGCTTCAGCAGTCATCACTTTTTCTTTGTAGCCTGACGGCAGAGCCAGCAGGACCTCTCTGCTTGGGCTGGTATCTTTGTCTGTGCCTCGTTCATACATAGCCCTTTGCCTAGCTGTCATCATCTTTGGGTCTTTTGGTTTTATTTTTTTGAGTTCTTCATCAACCTGGAAATTTAATAATTGTGACCAAAATATGTTAAACATTTGTTATAAAAGAAATCCTAAGGAAAAATCTAATTAATATAACTTCATTTCTTCCTTCTTTTAACAATATTTCAAGTTTTAGACAATACACAGAACATCTGAAAGATTGTCCTAATTTGTACTATGACAAAATATTATGTTAGTAACATCACCATGTATACAATTGAACAGCCTGTAAGTTCAGATAATAATATTATGACACTCTTGGGCATAATTTTAAAAAGCAAACCCAGTAGAATGAGAAAAGCTTTAAACTTAACTGATGATGTGGAGGTGTGATAGTATTATCACTCAGAGATACAAATTGCAGTAAAAATTCATGGACAAAAACTATTTACCTCTTCTAGTTTACCCGATTTAATGGCATCTAACCAACGTTCTTCTTCACTTGATGTGCCACTATCTCTGCCTTTCTTTTTCTTTTTAGTTACCACTTTGGGTGGAGTACTAGAGGATGATCCCGGCATGGATTTCCTCGAGTCAGAGGATGACTTCATAGTTTGCGCCTTTAGAAGATCAGCAGCTGATGTGCCTGGCAAATCTTTGCTAGCCTTCATCTTAGACTTAAAAGATTTGTCCATAACATCTTCGTATGAGACATCGATCGAGGTATCGCTTTCGTACTCATCTTCCAGTTTTCTTTTTTTATGCTTTTTGTGTTTATGCTTCTTGTGTTTTTTCTGTGGGGGTGTGTCTGAAAATATTTTACAATAACAACAATTTTGAGTAATCCATCGGCTCTCTCAAAACAAGTGAATGACAATGTTTATTACCAATTACTATTTCGTCTTCTGTGGTACTAGGTTCACGTAATCTGCGCACCATTTTTTAATTTGCTATTGCTGCAATAAATGGAGACATTGGCTTAGGATCAGTAAACACAGTGTTAATATTGTGTTATTGAATCCACAGATTATTAAGGTATATCTAAATAAATTAATCCGCCACCCAAAACGACTATTTAAGTAAAACATGTCAACTGTCATCTGTCAGTTGATTAATTCACGTTAGCTCTGTTCGAGCCAGTGTTAAAAAGATAAATTGATCGAAAATGGAAGTATTCGCAGTTTCCTATAACATTAGATATTATAGGTATAATATATATTTTTTTATTGAAGATTCATTTTGTTCTAGAGACATAAATAATAGACAGCACAGGGAAACACGAGTGAACTGCAAGTATGTAAGTATGTCGTTTTCTGTTCAAGTAAGGTACACAGTTATCTAAAAAATAGATGATACTTAGGTATAATTATAATTTATATATGTAATGTGTGATAAAAAGTACAGTCGGGAACACTGCCGTCCAACGGCAGAACGCTGCAAGTCAAAAACCCTAGTTTTGAGAAAAACGCGTTTAAAGGATTTTATGTTTCACGCTAGAAATCACCTATTATTTATTAGTTCCACGTATTGGTTGTTTTTGTAATTTGTGTGTATTTATTCCTTCTATGTAGCCGAATAGTCAAATAATTATTAATGAATATCATTAATATAATATATGCGATAAAGTGTTTTGCCACAAGAGCTATTATGAAACCAACGCATCAAGGGCTGGGCAAAACGCTCCAAGTTGTAAATTAAAGCGTTATGCCGTGTTTATGAACTACTTATGTTGTTTTGGCCTTTTCTCATCTTGCTTTTCTCTTTTTAAACGACAACACAAAAGATTACAACTATACTTGCAGTGTTTTAGTTAATTTAAAAATTATTATATTATACGTTATGTCATATTATACCGTCGTCCCACTACTTCGTACGCGTAAAATTTACTTTAACCCAAGTTATAAACTAACTCCATTCCAAATTTCATCAAATCCCGTTCAGTAGTTCTTGCGTTAAAGATTCATAAACACACATACACACATACATTCATCCTCATAATCTATTGCATTTATAATACAAACTTCTGTCCACGTTTTCGTCTGCGTAAAATTAAGTTCCCAAAGGGAAGGTATTATAAAAGGTAGTCTATGATGTGTTAAGACAAATGACAAACGTACATAAACCCTCTCAAAAAAATAAAGTACCTACTAAAGATACATAATCACTCAATTTCGCCGTCGTCCTTTTCGACCCTGTATATACCTACTAAAACATAAACCAATTGTTACCTACCTTTTTGTGTGAATCCGTTACCAGCTGGATTAAACGTAAACTTCTTTGGTTTCTTGCCATTATAAACAATCACTGTCATTTGTCACTATATTATTAATAAAAAATCAATCCCATATTTATTATGATTATGATCCACGAAACGCCCGCAAACGTTACCGTTTATCGAACGACTAGAAAACAAATAACAACAAGGTGTGTAATGTTTCTAATTTGATTTTTGGAAACGAAACTGGATTAAATATGCTATCTATCACATTCTGAAAGCTTTTAAAGTCAATCTAACTGTCTCTTTTTCACTCTGTTGCCGCGTTTTGAATTGACGGTGATGCAGCACATAGATTAAGCAAAACGCTGCAAGTGGAGACGACGCGTTCATACTTGTCCGTTCCTTGTTCCGAGGTAGTGGCTATTTAGTACTTGCAGTGTTGTGTTATGATCAGTCGGCATTAACGGTTTTGATATAAAACATCGCAATTGCAGTCATGGTGTTTTGGTTAGTTTTATGCAGAGTTGCCGCGTTTTGACATATTTCTACAGCCTAAACTAGAACATATATTTAAAAGTTCTCATGTAGGTATGATAGAAGCACTCATGAGGAATCGTTTGATGCAAGTTAACACAAAACGCTGTAACTCGAGTTGCAGCGTTCTGCCGTTGGACGGCAGAACAATAACTTGTATCTTTTATTTTTATTAATTAGGCAAATTCCACTTTTAACTATCCTAAGTTAAATTATCCTATCCGTATTAATTCCCGGGTAGGTTAGAGTTATCAATAAGTAGGTAACCGTAACTAGTTTAAAGTTAATTTGCGAGATGTGACCCAATAGTAGATTGATAACCAAGGCTTGAAAGTGACCCATTTCACCCGCGATATTTCTGGCGCTTGAACGAAGAGAGAGCGCCAATAGTTCGAGGGGTAATGGTAATTTCACCTGAAAGACACTCTGCTTACTTACTTACTTTACTTTTCATTTCAACTGCGAGGAAAGTAAAATAATACACGCACATTTTATAAAAGTTGTTCGGCGTTCAACCTCCAGTGTTGTATATAGGCCTCCTTGGTCGTGACCAACTCGATTAATTTTTTTTAATGTTAGCAGTATTTGTATTTTCTAGATGGCCAAGACGAAACGTGAAATAAAAGTGTCATGCTTTGCTCTCATGGCAATATGGCGGGCAGCAGAATAGAGGAATAATTTTAAATGTTGATTTTCTGTAATTGCGAAAAAAACAGACCAGTCATAAAATGATATTAATATGAACGTACCTACTCGTATAGATCGTAATAACTACGTCGTTTAACGTATAGCTGAGTTAAGATATATGAAAAGCTTTTATTTTAATTATATGCCGTAGCTCAATTATCTTAAACTCCGTGGCCAATCGTAACTATTAAAAAAAAAAAACTTTCCACCCTAGAGCAAAATGAAATAGATACGGCGAGGGCGTATATTGAATCCTGAGCGTAGTGAGGGATTCAAGTGTTAACGCCCAAGGTTCATGATACTGCTGTTTTCTTGAGGAATGAGTTTAAAATTTTTAGGTAAAAAAAATTTTCTTCAGCCGCTCTTAATTTTTATCGGGAAGCATACAAAATAAACGTGTTAGCAAAAACTATGCGCAATAGATATTTAACAAAAATGAAGCATTTTTGGCACCTGCGAAAACTTGGATTTTTATTAGGACCCAATTACTACACAATATACATAGATAAAAAAAAACTATGCTCCACCTTTTGTGAAACATCCCCTATCAATTGGACTATAATTTATGTGTATAATGTTTCAGTGGATTCAAAAAACAAATAATGTATTCTCGTGGTATCCTCGTTTTCGTAGAAATAACAGGCTGTGAAATAAATAAAGCGGAATATTGTCCAGGAATACTAACTGCCATTGTGAGCACAGTTCATCAGGCAGCAAAAAGGTTCGTGGGCCCGAATCTGTGCTGGCATGAGCACCTAATTGGATGGAAATTTCTCGAAAACCGATAGATGCCCTAAAGGTAGTGGCACGTAATAGACATGTGCGCCGCGCCGGTTTCACGCCGTTGACGCCGATTTTACCCCTCTATCCCACAATACTCATTGAGTTGTCCCATTATGGGACGACTGAGACGAATTCGTCCGACTAGTCCCATCTCATGGCCAGCAAACCTTTCAGGTAATTTTTACATGCTATCGCAGTGGTCTTCAAACTTTTTGCTCAAGGGCTACACTGCGCTTACCTTAATATAAATCGTGAGGGCCAAGACTTTGGTTCTATAGCTAGATTAGACGCCGAATTAGTATAGTCTAATCTCGGATTAGGTTTTATTCCAAGTTCGGTGAAATACGGTCTTAGTCTTCAGGGGGTAGGTACCTAGAGAGCGCAAAGGGGGCACTTGATGTGGATTATGTTTATGAGTGGCTATGATTATGACCAATTACCGCCGGGGCGGGTTTTATAAAATTAATTACTAGTTACTTGTAGCTTTATAAAATCGGACCCGGACAGTGGGCTCTGCCGCTTTCTCTCCGCGGGCCGGAGTTTGGCTAACCCTGTGCTATCGTATAGAGCCCCATTAGGTTAGGTTAGGTTATAGGTTTATATTATAACAATTCTGAATACTTAACGGTTTCAGAAAAAATGCCTTTATGGCATATGAATATTATGGTAAGTCAACCAATTATGGCAATTTAAATTCGGGCAAACGATAGAGAACCCATATTTGAATAAATCCAAGTTATTCTGATACGTACAAACTTATTGCCGCTTGCGTCGCATACGCACGCAACCAAAGAAACGTGGCGACACGCACGGCGGCGCGGCACCGACTAGGTTGATCAGCTCGGTCCGCCCTGTTGAGTTTGTTTGCGGTGGCACGCGGCGCGTAAGGTCTAGGCACACACACATGCAAGGTGCGGTATATCTTTGTTTGTAGATGAACTACTGTTTATACTGTGCTTCCGTCCAGCATTCTATGACCAATAAGCGGATAGTTTAAAGAGGTGGTTTAGACAAGTAGAATAGCTATCTGCAAGTTAGTTTTTATGAGGTTAAGTTTTTGAATGCAGTCAATTTGTCTACATGAACTGACATAGCCAGCTAAGATGGCTAAATTCAGTATATCAGTAAGGTGAAATTATGTTTTTTGTTTATATTCTACGAGGAGTCATGTACCCCCCAAAGGCTCTCCTCTTTATATTAAGTCTAGTACTAGCTTTGATGTAGAAACGAGCGGCTTTTAAGCTCTTTACCCAGTAAATATTGAACAACAAAAATAGTACACTTTCGAGACACCTTTTAAAAACGTTCCCGTTGTCAATTCAATGTCTAACTGCTGATAAAATTGATAAAACAGGGATGTCCATTTTGTATTTTTGAAGAGGGGTAGGTACTTAAATAAATTCAAAGCTATAATCCAATAAAAGGCTCGCGCTAAGTTTTTCTAAAGCTGAGTGACGCTTGCCGGCCGATCGTCGCGTTGGAGCATTTTAAATTATAACCTAGAAGAAATCCAGAGAGAAAAACTTCAGGGCTCCTATTCAACATGGAAAACCATATTATCTTTGACATGATATCATATCGTCAACGTTACGATAGCTCTTATTAACTTGACATTAATGGCGGCCGAGTTAAAAACAATCAAACCAAGTCAAAGGCAATATCGTTTTACCGTGTAGAATAGAGGTCCGTAAGCTGTATAGGTGAAAAATTAAAGTAGATTACCTGTTGCATGTAGTTGTAACGCATGTATAGACCGTTCAACATTTTATATTAGAAATTTGACCTAAATTCTTCATGTCATTGTTGTGTTCAGGTCATTTACTTAAGTTTTTCGCCTATAAGGACGGCCGGAGCCTGTCGCGCAGTTTTTGCCAAACATTTTCATTGTAGGCGTGAGGAGACCCCAACAAGCAGCGAAGGTTTCTTGTCAGTAAAGTCACAAGGAGAAATGTAAGTATTTTTCTAATGTTTCAATACTTTAGTACCTTTAAAAAACTTCTTCATGTAACCCTTAAATTGATTGGCAGAGTATCTAATATTACACATAGGTACTACAGGTGGGCCAGAAATATTTGCATTTTTACTAGTTCCTACTCTTGTTAATTTGCTAAAATTGTTGGCCCATCCTATATAATGTTCACCTTTTTATTTTTTTGTTAGTGTATTTTTATGCTGATTTCAAAGTTTTATTTAAAAAAACAAGATTCTCGTTTGCAGGTATATTTTCATTTATAAATAAATCTACCTAACTTTTTTCATGCATATAGGGAATCCATCAATGCAAGTCTCCTTTTTTTTTGGTTTCAGTGACATGTAAAAAAAATCAGCGTTGAAAATAAGGAGATACAATAGCCCCTTAATAATAAATTAATTTCTAAACCAATTTCCTCTTCTTCGGGCAGTAGCCTAAAATACCTGATGCAGTAGGTAGGTAAAATGTATTACATCTTGCACCTTGAATAAGACGATGGGGCTGTTCTCTCTGAGTTGTTAGAAAACTATTCGTGCTGTATTTGACTTGCGTCAAGTTTGTGGAATAATTTAACGAAAGTTTTAAAGTTCTAGTTTGGAAAGGCTAATTTCCATAACTGATTTTTTATTGCATGAAATATGGCTTGAAAGTTTTTTCTATTCCTTTTGTTATTGTAATTTGTCATTAGGAATTTATTACAATTGTACAAAGAAATTAAATCAATTATTTAAATTGGCGCTCAGGATTCAAAACCAACTTTGCTTTCTTGTTGCTACAAAACTTTTCACCTTAGTACATGGTCTCGCACATAAAACCTAAAAGTAAAAAAATACAAAATGGTAAAAATTAAACCTATTTTATTTATTAATTCATTCCATGGTCTCATGCTCCCAAGAAAATTAAATTTTTCTCACTGTCTCGCTCGCAGCAAATTCGTATTTTGTCTCTGAGTTTTTGAGGTGGCGAGGTTTAAAAGTGATTTTTAAGTGTACAATTGAGCCTAGCCAGTCAAATTGACTTTGCTCGGATGCGGACACTACCATATCGCTTTGATGACAAATTTACCCCATAAGCCCGAATTCCCTTTTTAAATTTATATAAGAATTCTGGTCTAGCGGCCATGTGCGTTGTATACATTATAAACTGCAAACATTACTTTATCACTTTTGGTTTAGTGTCACTAAATTAGTGGTGGTAGGATATTGTGCAGGGTCAATTTGGATCGCTACCACCTTTTACCTACTGACCTGTGACCAAGCAACAACGTTTTGGGTATTTCAGTACAGGGTAAGAGAGCGGGGTGAAATAAACACCATTCAATCTCAGCTTCAGGTTTGGAAACGCATTTGTCATTTTGGAATTGCCAATGTCCATGGGCTCCAGAGTCTGCCATAACCTTTCTCAAAATTTTGGCCACTGGGATTTAGGTTACATTAAGGTTACCTATCTTAAGTCCGAAAACGTTTGCCTGCTGTTTCGTTTGTCTGAATTATCAGAATGTGATCATCATAATTTTTTGAATTCGTTTAACCGTCCTGGATTTGGTAAAATACACCTCACTTAACCTACAGGGTGTATAGGTATCTCTTTTAACATTTTGATAAGTTAATAGGTTCAGAAAAAAAATTGAACTAAATGAGAAATTGGGTGAACGAAACAGCGGACAGTATTTCCGATTGGTTACCTTAAATTATATCCTAATGTGTTCCATAATATTTAAAGGGGAAATTACTGTTTTGTTTCCACCTACCGAAATGCATACGCTTTTGAAAAAAAAGGAAAAAGAAAGTAAATCATTTGTTCGTCATAAACAAAGAACAAAGGAATACGCATGAAAATGTACCTATTTTGGTTGGTCAGCTGGACAAATGTTCTGGTGGCCTGTGTGACCTGTGGTTGTGGTATACCTTCTCTGTATCTAATAATATATATAAATATAGACACTAAAGTAGGTAAACATTCCGCCAGTAACATATTTCTCTACATGTTTTGTTTTGTGGCTTGTTATGAAACCCTCGTGTGTTTCAAACTAATCTTAGATCAAGACTATTCAAGACCAAGAACTTGTCGCGGAAATTTTGTTGATTGTTAAGGTTTGCCAACATGTTCGAAGAAAGTTGTAACAAGTAACACTTTAGGATCAGTGGCCTGTTGTATAAAGCTACAAATTACAATTTACAGGTTACAAGTTCCCATTTGACACAATACATGATCGACTAATGACGACCAGCCAGCCATTTGAGCAGTGTTGCCAGTTTAGACCTGTAATTTTTTTACCTATAGCTTTATAAAACGTGCCCTTGTCGATACAATTTATTTTTTTAATATATTATATTATTAGGCACGGTACAAAAGTAAATATATAACAATATTCCCGCAAAACTGTTTTTACAGTTTGTCTGTAGGCAGGAGTCTATTTAGCTAAGTAAGTAATAAATAAGGTAAGTGACTATAGGTACAAATGGTTATAATATAAATATTATACACACCTGAGTGACAATTGCTTATGAAAGCAGTTGTCATTCAAGTGTCTGTAGTAAATATTTTTGAGCTCTTTCTTAAACTTAAATTTATTTGGTTCATGACGGATGCACGCGGGTAGGCTATTTAGGAGGTAAGGCAGTCTTTTTTTAACGTTCTGTCTCCATATTATACTACCTGTTTTACATACAAGGGGGTAGTGTTGGTAACAATGTTAAGCTGTCAAAAATTAAATTGCTGTGTTACGGTAACACTGATACATGATAATATACCGACGCGCAGGCACCGGATCAGCACCGCCTCGGCTAAAATTGAAATTTTGAGATGTGAGCGTTGAGTCGTGTTAGTATGTACAGTCAAGTGCAAAAATATGTATCTCAAGAATCCTCTCATAAATATACGAAGTTATTATTACACTGGAATATGGTGCATTGGGGCATATTGTTTGAGATTTTGCGTTTTCCCATATTTTTACATAATTGACTGTACTATTTTTCAAATTAAACTTTAAACAATTGCCGGGGCCTCACGACGTCCCTTAAAAAATGTATCGTTTTAACACAAATCAATGTGAAACTACAGCGGGGATGATCTGTGGCCGGGACGTAGTAGTGTGCGATGACCATTAAACTGCGCAAACTGGTCACGAAACCGAAACTGAAGTAGATATGAAATTACTTATTATAAACAAAATATGTTTAAAAAAACGCGCTAATAAGTTTAAAAACTTTGCTGGTTCGTAATGATTCTTTCTAATTATATAAGATACCACTGAAAAACTTGTGAAATAAAACATGAAATTAAAGATTTTTCGTGACATGGACATAAGGGAAAATTGCAAAAATCCAGATTAAAATGATCAATCTCGATAGCTTTTTAGCTGCTCTATCAGCCCTAGGCGATGTATAAGTATTCAGTGGGATGTGATCATGGGATAGGTACTCTGTATAACGTATAAGATATCCAGCGAAAGCCAAACTAGGCTGAGCCAGAGACCAGAGTGAGTGCAGTTGCTATCAATTTGGAGGAATCGGTGTAAGTAATAATTTAGAACTAGGACTGAAGCATTGTGAAGAGTTAATTTAAATGACATACCAGTTCAGTTTAGTTATCATCGATTGTGGATGCTGACAATTCATTTCGTTTTCACATTTATTCATACATTTCAAAAGCTATAGAATAAATGCTGGATTACGGTTCGATTAACTTCACTAAGCTTGGCTATTTCAAATATTGCAGTCGGGTGCCGCGTGACGGGCGTAACGACTCCCTCCTCCCCAATTCGGGAGGGTTTTGTTTATGTAGCGAATAAACGTAAATGTTGTTCGTACAAATTTTCGCGGTTTAAACGTAGGAAGTAACTTGACCCGTGGCAGGGCATTTGTCTCCAGGGATTGTGGAGTCATTGTCACGCGTGTGTATTGTTCGCAATTAACTGTGGGTTCTGCGTAAACATACGCACGTATATACACGTCCGTATACATATGTAATTTTACCTCATTTTCGTATTAAGTAATAACAAAAATTTACACTGCAAATTAATTGGATATAATTTAGAAAATGTATTAAATGCCACGTTACTTAAATTTTTCAGGTATGACCTATCACCGATGATAGGTACGGCAATAACCAGTAACGAACAATAATATGTTTCAAAATACAGCTTATCACGTAGGGTATAATGAACTTCAATATAAGGTAATAGAGACGATAATTCAACAATCACTAGGTGCCAGTAACTGGTATTTTAGAGGCCAGTTATGTGTTCTACCCTACGGTATTCCTTGCTTCTTAATGCTTTCGGCTGGCTATCGCTATCGCGTTCGCACTCGCAACTGTCAGTAATATATTTGCCGATCGTTATTAGGAAAATGGTAGGTAGCACTATTAAGTCAGTAGGTGAGGTAAATTATGCTACTTTTTAATTTATCCGTTACGCGTACTATCACCTGAGGCTATGCTACTGCGACAGGGTTGCACGCATAGAAAATACGACTTGTTAGATAAATTTCACGAAATTATTATTTCTGTGAAGCGATATTTCCGCTCCGTATCAAAATGTATGTAGATACTCCTGCAACGACACGCGCACAAAATGACGTCAATAACAGGCCTAGAAATTCTAGAATAATTGATTTACGTGGCTAACGTGTGCACACGAGTGTAGGTCGATTAATACTACAGACATTGAGCGTGCCAGACACGTGCCGTGGCAGACAAAATAATATTCTTCTATACAGTGTCTATTAACGTATTTATATCATTACACGGCCACGCAGACGCTGACAGACACGGACCATATAGAAGAATATATTTTTCCGCCACGACACGTGTCTGGCACGCTCAATGTCTGTAAGATATAAACACATAATTTATGGGATACTTAACAAACTTTGATAACAATTACACTTTGAGTAGTCAGCTTAACGGCCTATAAGTTGTGTTTTTATTTTTAGTACAAAAAAGCACAGTCCGATTTCAAGAAAATAAGTTTATTAGAAAAAAACAATAAAGTAACGAGGGCGCCAATGTACATCTTCGGCTCGGCGCAGTCACTAAGAACGCAATAATTGCAAACAACATCATCCTTGTATGTAGTTAGTGAAATTAATATAACATAACGCGAAATAACTCTTTTTTACAACAGAAGTTCTCACCATTAGTGCATCCCTTTTTTGCAAAAAAAACATATATTATCATAGAATTTATTATCTGTGGCAACAACCGACGATCATGGTGGGTTATTCTAAAGCACTTAATGCAAGCTCGAAACAATGAAATGCTCTAGATACCTCACTCTCATTCTAGTCCTGGCGAGACTATAAGATAGGCACAGACTTAAAACTCATGTTTTGTAGTAGAGCCCCTGTGTCGAAGCGTTTCACCCATTGTGCTCGCTGTCATGTACAGACAGTTTTAAATTGTTGCGGCGCGCCAATTTATATTTCGTTTTGTTATTTCATGGTGCCTGTGTATACAAGTTGTGGTTACATAATTAGGGAAAATTCGCAAAAACTAAACTAACGAGAACCATCTAATGACACTAGTCAGAAACAACATATGTAGTTTGAAAAAACTGTACCTACGAGTAAAGTCGCCGTCAATAGAACTTGTGAGAGATGTAAACAAATTAGTTCTGTTTGACACTTAACCTCAAATATTCACCAAGCGTCATTTTATTAAAAATAATGTAAAATGAATAGTTATTTCATCTTAAACTTAATATGAAAATAATGATCTAGTGTACAAATCATTGCAAAGACCTCACTTGATCTTTAAAAGTACGTGATTATCGAGTAATCATGGTGAATTGGTTCGTTTGGTTTTGTTTACATCTTTTGCAAGTTCTATTGACGGCGACCTTATGCCTTACATTATTGATTACATTTTACTTTGATCTTGTTTTATTTCATTTTGCAATATAATACCTCATAAGCTAAAAAAGCTCAAGTATATGGATATAAGAATAAATTGTGTTTACTATGACAAAGTATTAAGTGTTCATAAACCATCTGTACCTACACCCCAAAAACGCTTTTACTTTTACTAGCGTCGTAAACATTATATTTTATTACATACATATCAACTTTTTTGTGTGAATAACAGTGCTTTGTTTATATATTATAAGTATAAATAAAATAATGAGTAAGTATATACTCCTTTGGGATATGAACAAGGATCGGAAAAACGCCCGTCATTTTGAAAACATTACACTGTTCCGTACAGCAGAGACTTCATTATGATGTTAATAAAAAATATTATTAGGTATTATACATTTATTATACTATAATTTATATGTATGCAGCGACAATTTTATTGATGAATGACACCGGAATGGTTATGGGAAAAAAACTCCTTCGCCAATTAAAGATAATGGCCAATAAAATATAATAAAATTTGCCTGCGAGTCCATAATGAGGAGAATTTAGGACCGATTTATGAGTCGAAAATGTTCTTTCACAGTTTAGGACGTCATTTGTGTGTGTGTTTGGGTTTTCCCATTACCATTCCGGTATTATTAATTAATAAAATTGTCGCTGAATAGGTACATATAAATTATGGTATAATAAATGTAAAATACCTAATAATATTTTTTATTAACTTCATAAGGAAGTCTCTGCTGTACGGAACAGGGTTATGCTTTCAAAATGACGGGCGTTTTTCCGATCCTTGGATATGAACTATGACTACATTAGGCTTTTACCATATTAAACTTGTTACTCGATCACCGTTTAAATATAGGTACCTACATATAGACAAGTAAGTACTTGACACCTAGCACCTGTTTTAAATAACAGTTTTAAATAATTCACGGTTGATTACCTATGATTATATTAACGGGATACGACTGCGGTTACCTTCCCAATTACCGTTGTGCGTGGTGTATGTTTATGTTCATCTATATGTTCTTTGTATTCCGGTCCTTGTAGAAAATCATTTGAATACTTATGCTTTATAAAAGACTTTACTGGGCATTTAATACTTATGTTTGAAGTTTATAGATTTCGGACCGCTAAAAGGTTCATTCGATCTTATCGCGTTCTTGAACAAAGCCGTAGCGAAAATGCTTTTGTTGAAATATTCGTTACATTTTCTACTGGCCTTATAAAAGAAATATCAGAAAATAACTTAAATCATAATAACAGCCCGGCCAGAATAAAGGCCGAGGTGTTAATAGAAATTACCCTATAGCGCAAAAAGAGATTGCGTGCACAGGATAAATTTCCACGTTCAAACGAAAGTAGGGGCGCGCAGGGTTGCCAGATTCGTTCGCAGCCCCACATAAATATCAACCTGTATATTCATCTACCTGTATATTCACATATACGCGGCCTGCGGTTTATCAATGGCGGTTGCACGAACATTTCACCTCCAAAAGGATTTAAGGAATTTTCAGCGAGCGCAGAGTATCTTTTCAAAAAGTTGCAGCCCTGTGTACATAACATGTCGTGATTATATGAGCTCTAACGGCTCTCGAGCGTTCCTTTAATTAACTCTACGCCAATCGCGCCCCTGCTTGCAATTACCAGCATGTTACCTCACCTGTCCCCGGGAGCCTTTAGAGCACTTTGCAGCGGAGTATCATTTTGTCGCACGAGCCGGGGATTTTGCCCGTATTGACACAAAGTGCTTCCAGTTATTGAAAGCGGGTAGTGGTGCAAATTCTAAATGGAGCTGGATTGTGGACGCGGATATGACATCTCCTGTGTTTAGTTAGCGAGCACGAGAATGGAATGAACAAATTGAATGTCGTTTATTGTGCAAGTGGTAACCTTATGCAGAGGGTATTCATTTTGTATTTCTAATATCGTGATTGAGAGTAGCCCTCCCGTCGCAGTGCTGCAGACGTGCGCACAATTATAGCCGTGTCCGTGTCGGCGCCGGACGTAAATCAAACACGGCGGACGTGCACCGGCGGAAGGAGAATTTGCCCATCCAATAACATAATAATATTGTCTACCTTTACCCGCGACTTTGCCCGTTTAGAACTGGTTAACGAACCCTCGGGAGCTATACATTTTTTGATGCATGATATGATTATGATTATTATAATATTAGTAGGATACATAGTATGAGGACGAGGCTTCCGTCTAACAGTGTACATATTTGCCATTTATATAGAATGCGCCAGATCTTGACATAAATATTAAGGGATCAGAAAGCCTACACCTATCCAGAATAAAGTTTTAACTTTCCAATATCATATTAGTTTAGGAGTTATAAAGACTGAGCCGAGTATACACCGGATGTATAGTGGCGTGGCGTCTTCATTAATACCTATAATGGCTGTGCTTTCTAATAAACTACATATTTTATTGAAGAAAACAGTGGTTATTTGTTGTACAAATGCACAATGTATTCATATTAATAATGACATAACTTAATAACAATTGACCTGAGTTAGTAACTTGATGGAAAATAGTGGCTACTTTTTTCATCAGGTCTTCTACACTAATATTACAAAGAGGGAAGATTTGTATTTTTGTATATTTGTGACGAATAAAATCAAAAACTACTGGACCGATTATCTCAATAGATTACTTAGGACATAGGCTATATTATATTTTTCTACGCAGAGGGAGTCGCGGGCAATCAACAGCTAGTATGCTATAAATTGTGTATTATTTGTACAAAAAAACTACTCTTCGATTTCAAGATAATACTTTCATTTATTAACACACAATAATATTAACGAGGGCGCTTATGCTCGGCGCTGTTTTATGATTTTAATGATACTAGTAAAGACGGCTACCTAGCGGTGCAGGGTATACTCGGGTACCTACACCTTAGCCTCCCTTGCCTAAAAACATAATAATATACGAAGGGCGTTCAATAAAAATTGAGAATGAGTATGTTATAAACAACTTTGATTAAATGTCATTTTATTTTTCGAAATAGTCACCTTCTATATCTTTATCTTTTATCTTTTTTCTAAACTTAAAGTTCCATTTTTTTAAAAAGGTTTTATATTGAGTACTTAAAAATCTTGTACTGCAGCGACTACCGCGTCGTTGTCTTCAAATTTCTGGCCTCTCAGGTATTCTTTCAATCTCAGAAATAGGTAGAAATCACTGGGGGCGAGATCTGGTGAATACGGAGGATGCTTAAGGATATCAAACCCAGCATCACGAATTGCAGCCATTGCAACGGCGGACTTGTGTGCCGGGGCATTGTACTAGTAGAACAGCACTACTTTCGAGAGTTAACCTCGCCGTTTTTCACGGATCTCATTGCGCAATGTTGCTATTTTTTGGCGTAGAAAGTGCCCGTAATAGTGGCTCCATGCTCGAGATACTCAATCTTTACTACCCCTTTACCATCCCAAAAAACAAAGTCCATGACCTTACCAGCAGATGGGTTCACCTTGAATTTCTTCGGAGTTGGAGATGACGGCCTTTTCCATGTCATAGACTGCAGTTTCGTTTCAGGGTCATAATAATGGAGCCATGTTTCGTCCATTGTTATAAATCGCCCTAAAAAAAGTTCCCGGTCGTGCTGTATCAGGTCCAAAGCTTCTTGACAAACCTCGACTCTAGTTTGTTTTTGCGTGTCAGTAAGCATTCTTGATACCCAACGCGCAGATACCTTTTTCATACCCAAGCGTTCATGTAAAATATTATGCACGCTCCCCGTTGAATCTTTACATTTTCAGCAATAAAACGAACCGTGACACGACGATCCGCCAAAACTACGTTTTCGACTTTTTTCACATTTTCTTCAGTTACTGCTGTAGTAGGGCGTCCGGAGCGGGGGTCGTCCATGGTCCATATTCTTCCACGTCAAAATTCGGCGCACCAAAGTGCGACTGTCGAATACGGAGGAGCATTAGACCCTAAAGTGTCCCGCAAATCTAAATTGACTTGGTCCGTAGAAAAAAAATTCAAACACAAGTATTTGATAACGGCGCGCAGTTCAATTTTCTCCATTTTCGCTAACGTACTCATTGCAAAGAAAACCACCGTTTTGTTTTAAACAAAAGACAGTTAATTTTTTTTTTATAGCAATCAGCTAGATATATTAGCTTTACGGGCAAGTATTTAATTTCCTAATATTGAAAGAGTTTGCATCTCATTCTCACTTTTTATTGAACGCCCCTCGTATAACGTTTTAATTTCAAGTTGATCAAGAAATAACTTTTATTGTTAATTTATTACAGAGACCGAAATTATGCAATTTACTTTACAATAATAACAAAGATGATTTTTAATCTAATAGGTAAAAAAATACACTATATACACTGTAGAGTAATAATAATTAGAATTTAATTTCAATGATTCTTGTGTAATGTAAGAATTTTCCAACGATACTTATAGCAGGTAACATATTTACACCAGGGCAAACTCGAAGGCTCTCGAGGGATTAATGATAAAGAACGTCTAAGCTAGTGGCAACACTGGCAACTAGTGATGCATAAACTACGAACACATTACGAGGCTCGTGAAGTGTCCCCCTGCGATGATTGTCACCTATTTCTAGAGTAAAGAGGGAAAATATGCGAAGGGATAAGTCTTCCAAAATATTCTTTGCTGTTTATCGCAGTTGTGTAGTTTAGTTTAATATTTTTGGAACCCTAATTCATTGTTTATTATTATCTGTAATGTGTGAGAACAGATTAAAGACAAATGTGATTCAAATTGAGCTATTGTGTATATCTTTTTGGTAAAACCAGGTGTGTACAATCACCAGCAATGATTTATTATCCAACACTGTGCTGAAAAATATCTGACACATCTTTATTACTAGAGGTATAAAAAGCGAGTTAAATATTTTAAAACTCATACATAAATACACATACCGTCACGCCTTAATCTCAGAGTGGGGTAGGCGGAGCTACAGAATTACCTAGAACTCTAACAACTTGTTGTTAATTCTATAACCACATTTTGCACAAACTGGTCAAGATGTTTACCATTGTATATTAGTGACAGGTTGCAAGCCCATCGTCTAACAATACTACAAAGCTTTAATCCCTTTGTCGTCTCTTACGACTTCCACAGGAAGGCATGGAGTGGCACTATTCTAAGCCGGCAACTACACGGCACTTTTAAAACTCAATATTAGATAAAATAATCCTATAATACTGGTGACTACCTGTCTGTTTTTAGACGGGAATTAACTGTGATACCGCTGCAAATGCTGTACTATTGCAAAATGTTTTAGTTATTTAAACAAATACGATTACACGATTGTTAAAACAAAAATTATATTTATCAGGATCTCCCTTTATTACTGTTTGACTTATTGGAGACTCGCACTTAGAAACCTCTCAGGAAGTTTCGCAGGCCTCCCATTTTAAAAATGCATAAGCTCAAAACCTTAAAAATCATGCGAATGGGAATGATTGAAAAAAGTTTGTCTCCAGCGAGTTACGGGATGCGAGGCGACGCCTTCTGAATAAATTATTAGTATCTTTAGCTTCTATTAGGTGATGGAATGGAAGTTGGGTTACTCTGAAACACTCAACAGAACAATTCGAAAATCTATCCCTTTCAATTTATAGTTGTTAAACGTTCGAGAGAAAAGGATAGGGCTAACATAGTTCGAACTTCGATCTTTGGGTAAAGAGTGGCTGGAGTATCGAGGGTTCGTGCAAACAGCCCAAGTTTGCCCAGTGATTAGGCAAATGTTGCCCGTGCAACTAGCGCCGGCAATTCACAGCCCTACATGCCTACATGTAGAATAGACGCATGTGCCTTATTGTTGTTTCAAAGGAAAAGTTTAAAGTGCAAATGTTATTATATCAAGGGTCCACGGAAAGAACATGTCTAGTCACTTTTTTTTGAAAATTAGTATTTAATCCCAAATTGTATTTAGAGGACGAAATGAACTATTACCTACCACTCAGTTTCAGATATAAATCTTCATATAACTTGTATTTTTTCACTCTTAAAAACACCTCTACACGAAAATTACGTACAAAATGACACGGTTCCTAACTTTCAAATCGCGATAGCTATCTCAAAAAGTTACTAATGTGACTAGACATGTTCTTTCCGTGGACCCTTCATATATTTTTGGTCGTCTGAAATCATTCTGCTAGGATCAGGGAAGTATAAGTCCATAATGTATGTAATATCCGCGTTATTACACGTCCAAAAAAATCATGTATACTATGTTCATAGGGCAGAAGATCCGTGAAATGTTTTTTTTTTATTTCATGACAATCGAATAATCGACTTGGTCCGCATAAATGCGTTTATCAATTTTCTCTTAGGAACTATCAGATTTTTAGGGATACATAGTATTACTTGTACTCGTCCAGGCGACTATTTATCAAATATTAAACAAATATTAAGTATTCGAAATATCTTGTTTACTTGTTGATTATGCTGTTACGTCATTAAGCCCGGGCCCCGGAGCCCCAGAGCCCCAGAGCCCCATCTCAGTCCGTCGGCCATTAGCATGCTAAAACATTCGCGCTCCCAAACATGGTGAAGTTCTTAATTTATACAATTCATCATGCTTCGTGGAACAAAATAAACAAGCATTATTTCCCGTAACTACGTCATACTGGTACTGTTCCGTGTTGCTTAATAATGCCTCTGTTGTGCGAAATCTGTCGCGTGTAATAATTAATGCCAATTTACGAATAAATCTACAATAACGACGCTTTTTTTTTTCTTTTTTTTTCTTATGGCAAAGAGAAGGCAACCGAGCACACAGGCCACCTGATGGTAAGTGGAAACTGTGACCCATAGACATTAGCATAAGAATGGAATTATTAACCAGTAACCACCCAAAAACACACACTAAACATAAACTTATCGTCGTCTAGTTACCCTTAGTAGGATCTATTCGACTCGGCAATCGTAATGTCAACGTTACGTCTCTTATTTACTTGACAGTAACGGCGGCTGTGTTAAAACAGTACGATAACATTTCAGAAGGCGCCATTTGCAACGTTAAAAGATGGCGGATGTGTAATTTGTTTGAGTTTTGTATTTTTGTGTATTTAGGTGTTCAAAGTTCCTTTCTGTTAGTGATTTGTAATTTTTATGCCTTTGTGTTGCACAGTGATAGAAGACTTGGAGTTATTTCGTGTATCTGGCATTTTACTACTCGTTTCTAGTGGACTTGCAGTGGTACAGAGGTTAAAACTATCGCACTCTGACCCGGTAGTTTTGCTCCTGAGTGTACTCAGCCTTGTGTAGCCCAAATACGAAGCCTTGGTTTCTCGCCTGGGTTTGTTTTGAGTGAGGTTTAATGGTGGATACTGCGAGGTTCAATAGAGGAGGTCAAAAGTTCTTAAGATACCTAACTGATCGCACAATCAGTTAACACCACAGCGGGAGAGTTTGGGTCAGCACTTGGATTTCCTTACATTTTATTGCCATTTTAGATGTTTTTCTGAACATACTCAATTCCGGCGATAACAGCAGATTTATTCAGTTGGGTATCCTAGGCATTGGAAGTCCTGTATCGATGCTCTAGGTATTATTCATCAGATTTCTGCCTGTCTGTCTGTCAGTCAGTCTGTCTGTCTGTCTGTCTGTCTGTCTGTCTGTCGGTCTTTCAAGACATTTATCTCGGGAACGCGTTTGTATCAAGTTGAAATTAAAACGATATACTTACGGTCTACAGTCCCTTGAAGCTGTGAAAAAATCAAACTTCTACATTAACGTAAAAAAAAAGATATGTCCGTTTATGCCGCAAAAAGCGTGTATTTCGACACTCTCGAGGGATTAAAAATGTATAGGGTATTTCCCGTTAACCTAGAACTATAAAATATGGCAAGTAACACCGTTTTATACTACGAGTATAGGGAAAAATCTGAAATCTATATATTTTAAATAAAATAAAAAACAGGGTCTTTATGCAAGAAACGGCGGTCTAAATTTTGAATTAAGTAAACCTTGTCAACCCTCGGTGGGCGACCTCAACTCGCACTTGTTTGGTTTTTTTTTTGGTGGTCCCAAGTCTAACCTTAACTAACCTACCTAATTAATGTTTCAGATATCCTGAAAACATCATGGTTTCAGCAGAAAATAACGTTCGATGACATAAAATTCGACGAAATTGTTTCGATAAATTGATGGGATACCCTATATCGATCGTATTTGGTCCAAAAAGTGCGTATTTATCTTCCTTTCTCAGCTAGCTTCATTACCCGTCGATAAGCTAAGTGAGAAAGTAAGTCGAATACGAGCTTAACCAACAAAACTTAGCTTGGGACTAAGTCTAGTAAACGTAGTTTGCGGGTGGTAGGACCCTGTGCAGGGTCCGTCCGGATAGCTACCATCATCTTATTCATTAACATACCGCCAAACAGCAGTGTTTGCATTGTTGTGTTCCGGTTTGGGGATAAGAAAGCCGGTGTAATGACTAGCATAGAGGCATTCCATCTTAGTCCTCAGGGTTGGCAACGCATTTGCAGTCTTAGGCTCGCAGTCTTGTGAATGCGAATGTCTATGGGTCACAGTTTCCACTTACCATCAGGTGGCCTGTGTGCTCGTTTGCCTTCTCAATAGCATAAAAAAAATTGTCCTCAGAAATTTTATCTTGGAATTTTTGGGATAAAGAGACAAAAAAACTGCATGTAATTGATTTCTTATTATAATTTAAACGTAATTCTAGATAGACAATTAACTAAAGCAACGTTCAAACAATTCGTTGTGCTACGTATTATTAACAAAAAAATAACTGTTTGACGGATTCTATGGCTACATTATACCATTGAATCATGGAATATTTAGTACAAGGATGTATTTACCCAGAGCCTTTTTTAGGTTTTGCATTTAAGTTAAGATACTGCAACTGAATGTGAATGGCCAAAGATTTAAACAAATACGATTCACGTCAGTCTTATATATCTTCTTCTTTAGTCTTATATGATTGTACACCACGTTTACAGCACGGAAAGAAAATCCAAGATAAACGTTTAAAGGCATGTCAATAGGCGGTCTATTAACTGTCCATAAAAACGGCGAATATAGTTAACTCTAATTAATTACTTATTGAATAGAAATACTTCTTAGTCACATGATTGCGACATCATGGAAAACGATAAGGCAAGGGGAAAATTAAAAAAAACCATTGTGCGTAAGGACCTATTAGAAAACGTTTAGCCATTGCGTATGAAAAAAATACCTATCATTATAAATGTATTAGGTAATTATTTCCGTTACGAATGGGCAAAGTTAGCGTTACTCAATTAAACCTTGATTTTTAATTCTGATTTAAGTACATAAAATACATAACATATATTTGTAACAAAGAAAAATTAAAAAAAAACCAATTCAGATCGGGTCGTACTGAGAGCAAAACGTCCTGTGATCCATTTGGTCTGCTAGGTATAATGTCCGTTTACTGAGAAGGACTACAGGGAAGAAAATCCAAGGAGCAAATCGTCCGCAATTAAAAATCATCATTAATGGAAAATGCCAAAAAAACAAAACGTCCTTACCGCATAATACCATATTTTTAATACAGTTACTCCAAAAGTGTTACTTTTTTAGGGTTCCGTAGTCAGAATAGGAACCCTTATAGTTTCGCCATGTCCGTCCGTCCACCCGTCCGTCAATCCGTCCGTCAGTCCGCCCGCAGTCTCTGAGCTCATCAGCTCAGAGACGCTTAGTAGGTACTAGAAACTTGTAATTTGGCATGAATATACATATTAGTCACGCTAAGAAAGTGATAAAATAAAATCTTGTAAAAATCCATTTTTTAGGCTTACCTACACGTAACGTGGGGATATTTTTTTTTCTCGTCTACCCCATTGTGTGGGGTGTTGTTGCATAGGCCTTTTAATATTGCGGGTTTTTGGTAACAATTTTTCGATTAAGGATCCGTTTATAAAATATTAAGCTTTAAAGTGCAAATTTTTTTTAGAGTCAAGTTTCCCCCCGCTACATCCAATACTACAAACACTTAAAAATCTGGAAAATATCTTCAATGAAAGCGCATATAACGAATTTAAAATAAAAACTATCACGCAACCAATAAATAAATTGGAAATGAAACCTTTGCGTAGAACTTTCTAGCTATCATCAATATTAATTTTATTCGATTTAATGAATGACTAATTTCCATAAAAAAGAAACATGATATTTTTGCTACAGATAATTGTTTGATTAGTTTAGGTAGGAACCATTTTAGCTGCGGACGTTTTGCTCCCATGGTTATTTCAATTGCAGTTGTAAGATCAATATGACATTTTGATTTAGGTATTGACACAATTTCTTTTTAATTTGCGGCCGTTTTGCTCCCATGACGTATTACGTTACTGACATTTTTTCGACGAGGACGTTTTGCTACGAGGACTTAACCATCCTGATTTAAAAAAAGCCCAAAGATTTGTAACAACAATGATCAGAATCATCAATCAATTAATCAAGACCAAAAAACTTCACAATTCTATGGAATTAAAAATCAAGGTTTAAGTCCTTAACTGCGCACGATTTACGATTACAGTCAAAAACTGACACCACCACCACTAATTGCAAAGGAAATGTACATCGTTTCCTTATTTGTTAAATAATATAACACTGTAGAGGCGTAAAGGAAGCTATCGTTGGACAGGTATACGTGTGATCGTATGAGTTACAATACCTATTACAAGCCCAGCAACCGCCTTCCTCACCCCGGCTTTTTAATTAGTGCTTAATGAAATAATAAAAAAATAATTGAAGTCTCCATACTCATTCGATTCCATTCGGCAATCTGTCTCCTTCCAAAGAAAACACTTGCATTTGGCGAGAGTGGTTATGACTATGTGATGTGTGTAGCAAGCATGATAAAGATTTAAAAGTTAAAGTAAACAAAAAACCATCATTTTACAATGCACCTTCCCCTTCGCTCGGCCGTGTTACGAGCATATCTTCAGGCTTCTCACTCTCGGTCACGATCCTGCGCACTACTCGTTCCGACATCTCCATAATCTGCGCGGTAGTTCTATACAACTCCATCTTGTATGGATAAGACCAAGATGTTTTCTTTAAATAATCGTAAATATTTAAAATAACCCTTTTTTTATAAGCCGACAACTCTTCTTTCACCCGGTTCGGATGTTTTTTCGATATTCTCCCCAATTGGCCACGCTCGCTCATCATAATCTATAAGAAATTGTGGTAATGGATGTAATTCTCTTAAACTTTTTCAACAAACACCAAATATATACCAAATGTTTGGTATGCTATGGAAATTACAACCTAATTCATATGATACAAAGTCTCTTTTAATCTTCGACTTATGTCTATGACCGACCGTGGCGTTAGTGTCACGACTTTCAGATGTCTCGGGACCGTGAGGTTCAAAAGGTTAAATAACCAGCTCAAACGTTTAAACATACCTATTAACCGGAACTAAACTTGATCACGTAAGCCGGAGTTGGGTACTTACCGCTTATTTCGTCAGAGAAACCTGCCAACAAGTAAATATACTAAGATAATAACAAAATGTTAATGCTCTGACGGAACAACCACACAGCGGGCGGTTTAAAAATCTTTTCTTTTCGAATTGAAAAGCTAGTAGTGACCTGAAATAGTCTAATTAGTCCGTCATTTACAATATTGAAAAATATTGAACACATATTTTTTCTTTTGTTAATTAAACAAAAAGTGACAAAGATAAATTGCGTTGAAGTTAAGCGTGACGTCACGCCGTACTTTAATGCGCGTTATTTTTGTCAATTTTGATCGATTTGATAAAGCAGTAGTGGAACTCCCTTGGCTGATATGGTGATTATGATGGGGGTTTGGTTTGTTAATGGGTAATATACGGCGCGGCGACGATTGTGTTATGTGAATTTATGCAATATGTACTCACCTGTTTTTACACTTGAGTTCTTCCTCGCTAAATATAATGAACAGTCTATGCAGTACACATTAAAAAAAAGTTTCTTTGATCGAATTGTTACTTGTGTACTAACAATAAGTAACACTATTCAATCGATTCGATATGTTAATAATACGAAATAATATTTGTATCTGTCATTGTCTGTCATCCACCTGCACAAAACGCACAGATTAAATCCGCACAGATCCGTTTCGTTCAAGCCCACTAAATTCAGAAACGCATAATAAACCTTTTTAATTTAAATTACTTTTGTAAACGAATTTAAATTAAATAAAAGGTGAAGGTGATAGGATAGCATACATCTTAAGCGGGATTCTTTAACCGATGCCCGATACCAAAATGGCCGGCTTTTGCTTTTAATTTATTTAATTTATTGGCTATAATCACTGACTTCACATTACCCAAGAACACCTTCTGACCTCCACAATACCTTCGCTTTGCAGAAGCTTTATAATTCGTAGCGTAATTAACGGAGTCGATACTTATTCGTGCTCTCCTTTCGTGCGACACATTAGCGTATAAGAGATGGCGACCAGATGCTTCTTATGATTCGGTTCCCTCGGGCCGCTTTAGACCTCATTACTCATTACCGATTGCCACACACCGCCCATGCAACGATGCCACACGTGTAATAAGTAAAACCTGGTCACTACCGCAGGTGGAAGTAAAGAAATCTAGATGCGCTATGATTATAAATAATAATCACGACCAATCTGGGCCCGTATTATGGTCGCCTTTATCGCAGTGGATAAAGCATCCGTCACTCTTTTAAGATAAGATTAGATTCATTTATCGTCAGAAACTGTGTACAATTAGGTCACATCATATAAAAGGTCCAACAGTTTGCCCATTTCGGGCATACAATAACAAGTAAATATATTATTATTAAAAAAGTCTTAACCAGGTATACATCTGAAATATTCATTTAAATTGTAGAAACTTTCAATTAAAAGCCATTTTTTGAGCTTTGTTTTAAATCTAATCCCATCTGACGATTTAATATGTTCAGGCAAATGGTTAAATATTTTAATTCCATATACATATGCGCTCTTACTAAGTATAAAGCTGGAAGGTCTAACTGTACAAACATCGTATTTATATTGAGATCGGATATTATTTTAAGAGTCGCTTTTTTTATAAAAAAAACATTTCGGTCTTTAACAAATAAACAAATTTGTAGTATATATATACATGTCAAAGTTAATATTTCGTTATCTTTAAAAATGTCTCTTAGGGATTGCATATGTCTGAGCTTAAAAATAATTCGTATACATCTTTTTTGAAGACGAAAAGTGGATTCAACATTTACGGAATTTCCCCATAATATTATACCGTACATAAGTACGGGGTAAACATTTTCATAGTACGCCTTCATCGCAACATCAACCGAAACTATGTTACTCAATATGGATAGTGCATAGCAGGATTTGGCTAGTTTTTTATTTATGTTATCTATGTGGGACTTCCAATTAAGGTTGCTATCAATTGTTACTCCTAAGAAGTTTGTATTATTCACTTTTTCAATTATTTTACTATTTACAACAACATTTAAACTTTTTTGTATCTGCTTATTGTTAATAAATTTTACCTCCTAGTCAGGAAATTACAAACGCTTTATCCACGTTTAGCCACATCGATAGACACGACCATAATAGGCTTGCAGGAGAGGACATTGTTAGTATTAATAATGACGACTATACTCATATATTCATACCTATGGCTTTATTGATTCTGAAAATCATGCCCCTATATGTAAATGTAAACACCATCTACGCAATTAACAAAATCGCGGACAACTTAAAAAGAGTTCATGTCAATGCAATGACAACAATGCTTTCTACTTTCCGCTTAGTCCCCAATAATAAATGTCTTCAAGTAAGACGGAAAGAAAAGGACTTTTAATACTTACCCCCACATTCCTCTTATTAGGAAAAACTTTATATAATAAAGTCGCCGTCGATTTATCAAAGTAAAGCCCGGGGGAGTAGAAATTGCATTGAAGCCTTTTTATGTTGGTACTTAATCTGAGCCACTTTTAGCTGGTAACGTATCTACGGTATTTATGCGTCGTAGGTGTAATCTAATTGCAAATATTCGGGCGCGCGCGGGCCGCATCCAAATTAGTCGGCGCGGGAGTGCCCTGCCCACTCGCTTCATGGAAGCTTTCGATGTGATTTGTTTAAAATTGTTTTATTAAGAGGATTACCTGATTATTATTAGGGCTTTCTGATTGTTTCCCATTAAATTAATGGAATGTAGGACAATCCAGTTTTGATATAAAATATAGGGAAGAAAGAGACTCTAATGTGTTGTTTCTGGCACTGGGCGTGCATATATTTAACATTAAGGGCCTGTTTCACCATCGACCTGCGCCTCTATTCTAAGCGGTACAATCGAAATCGTATTTGACCTGTTACGGTATTGTTTATAAGTCGGCCACCATTACTGTCAAGAAAATAAGAGCTATCCAATGACAGAGAGGCCCAAGGCCTCTATTAAACATGGTAAAAACAATATCGTTTTTGATCTGTTATCGCATTGTCAACGTTTGAACGTTTGGAAATTTATCTGCCATTTAAAATTCGTTCACTCCTTGTCTATTTTATCTGTCAAATCTGCTGCTATGTGGTTTTGTCGGTACGTAATCGTATTGCTTAATATTCGTTTGTATGTTTTTGTGCTTTGTTAAAAGAAAGAAACACATTCGAATTTATGAATGATTTGGATGACACGGAGTATACCCACCTTTATCCCATTTAGTTTAGGTTAGTTAAGCATATCGTTAACATTATGGACGCTCCAGGTAGCTCTGATGGCGACCTTATTTAAAGCAATATAGTTTTGAAAACAATATAAGATAAAATTAAGGTGAATAAATAGAGTCCTTGATTGCGTTGCCCGATGATTTGCATCTACACCGGCGCCGTAGCTCTGCTACGTTGTTGCGTAGCAGTATTGAGTAGCACCTTTTTGGATTCTGTCAACATGATTACATTATTTGTTTCACCAGGTTAGAAGTAATTTATCGCTATTCTCTTGGTTACTGTTTCGTGGATAAAAGGGCTGTAAGCTGCAAACTATATTTATTGACGCATCTAAATTATCATTTTGCTAACAATGGGCCTCATAAGGAAGCTCAAAGTCACTCAGAGGGCCGTAGCCCTCTGAGTGACTCCATAGAGAGGACTATGCTCGGGGTTTCTCTGCGTGATAGAATCAGAAAAGATGATATCCGCAGTAGAACTAAGGTTACCGCCATAGCCCGAAAAATAGCTAAACTGAAGTGGCAGTGGGCGGGGCACTTTGCTCGCAGGACTGATGGCCGATGGGGTCACAAGGTTCTGGAGTGGCGTCCGCGGACCGGAAGACGAGCTGTGGGTAGGCCTCCAACAAGATGGAGTGACGACCTCGTCAGGATCGCGGGACCGCGGTGGATGCGAAAAGCACAAGACCGGTCTGAGTGGAAAGTCTTGGGGGAGGCCTATGTCCAGCAGTGGACGTCTTTCGGCTGACATGATGAAATTATCATTTTAAATTAAGTATCGTACCTATATTTTATGGAACTTACGAACTTGTTTTCTGGGGACCATAAAAAAACTAAGACACCGGAAAAATGCAAACGTTTGATAAAGGATTTAATAAATAGGGTCGTTTAACTTTTATTATTTATTTAAAATTAATTTAATTACCTAATGGTTTAGTTTAGTAAAATTTTACATTGAATCCGTTTTTGATAAATCACTAGAATGTTCTATTTATTCCATAGCCCTTGCTCAGTAATATTAATTACTTTGAAGGCAAATTACCTCCACGACGGGAATTCTCAACGTCCGTTACAAAATCCTTTAAGACTAATTGATTCTAAGTATTCAATCCGTAAAGATTAGAATATTGCAAATTTAGTTTCCTAATTAAGGCTGGGTTCAATCATTACACTTAAAAAATAAATTAGAAGTATTGTAATAATTTTCAAAACAGACGGTCGATGGGGTCGAATTGTTCTCGAGTAGCGTCAGTATACCGAAGGACGCAGCGTGGGTAGACCTCCAAGAACGTGGACCGACGACATGGACATGGTTTCTGGAAACCGATGGATGCAAGCAGCGCAGGGCCGGTCCTCGTGGCAAACCTTGGGAAAGGCATAAGTCCAAGAGTGGACGTCTTTCGGCTGAAATGACGATCATAATAATTTCCTAGTTAATACGCGACGCATTATTTAGTCCTGTTTTGCTGTTAAAAATTACCTGTAACATACAAACAAACAAACAAAGACAGTAGTATGCATTATAGAACAGTGTAAAAAGTTACAAAACAATAAATATTCTTACACCCAAATTCATGTTAACTGTTATTAATTGCATGTGGTGTTTACCGGTTAGCGACTGTTCAATTTAGTTAAGACTACATAGGTTGCTAGAGTAGTGTTGTGACGTATTCAAGAAGGAAGACCTTGGCTTTTTATTTTCTTCAACGATTTTATTTTTTTATGTTTTTTTTTCTTTGTTATTTTTTGTTTAGTCTTATGTCGAATAATTTTGTATATTCTATAGTTAGTATAGCAAATAAATATTATTAACAGAGCGCTTTTAAAATATTTGACCTATATTTTGGTACGTTATATCACGGCATTGCGAGGAAAAGTCACATTTGGAAACGAAATGTCTAAATAATATTAGGAATTATCTTTGGCATAACAGATATTAACCTCTTGGCATGTTTCCAATGCTATCTCACTTTCAATAGATAGTCACATATGCTTTAGGTACAGGACCAACATACCAATTGAAACTGTGCGTAAAAGAAATCCTAGGAATACCTATTGGTCATCCTTTAAACGTGACCTAAAGGTAGAACTAGGGGATCCAAAAGGTAGGTTCAATTCTATAATTGACATTGAATTTGAAGCGGACAACATGATACGGGCGTTAAACACCGCGTGGACCGAAAATTGCCCGGAAAAAAGGGTGCTAGCCAAGAAGATACGACGGTGAAGCCCTGAGATAACCAAAATCAGAAGTGAAACTAGGGCGATCTTCAATGATGCGAAGGCTTCTAATGACTTTAGCAACTACGCTCACAAGCTCACAGAGTATAATAAAGCTGTAAGAAAAACAAAAAGGAGTGCGTGGTGGAACCACTGCAACCAAATAGGCTCGATACCAGAAGGTATGAGGCTCACAAAGCACTAGCAGTAGCAAGGTCAACTCCGTTAGCTTCAATAAAAGACGATAAAGGAAGGATGACTGAAACTGGTTTAGATACCCTAATACTTATGTGTAGCACACAGTTTCCCGGCTCCATCATACGTGAGAGGGACAGCACGCACAACAAGATACAATTGGGACACTGCCAAAAAGGTAGTAGACGACAGCAAGATACGGTGGGCACTATACACTTTCCAACTGTACAAAGCGCCGGGCCCGCATGAGGTATACCCAATCCTACTACAAGAGGGCGCGAATGTAATTGTTCCGTGGAGCCTGCTGGTGGCAAACTCTCTCCTGGAGGAACTCAACACTGGCCCACTACACATTGTTGGTTATGCAGATGATCTCGTGATATTTATAAACGGGAAGTTTCCGGAAACAGTATCGGAAATCATGGGAAAAGCTTTGGAAAAGGTGGGAAGCTGGTGCATTAGCCATCAACTATCCATCAATCCCAGCAAAACTGTAGTAATTCCATTTACTAAGCAACGGGACCTCAAACATATTATAAGTAAACAGGTAAAGCTGTTTGATTGTTAGACGTGCACTGCACTGAAAAGGTTGAAAGAGACTGGCCTGTGGAACGACGCAGCGCCGAGAACCAGACACACTAAAATGGCACACAATGTTGTTTCAGACAGAATATTGACGATAGGCCGCGATAAAATGCAGCCCAAGTATGCATTCTGGAGGAACTTCAATGTCCACATTCCGACAAAGGGATGAATGGAAGGATGGTTTGCACCAATCAGAGGAAGACAACGCAATATGGTACATAGATGGTTCAATAATGAGGACGGGTATTCACGCCAAAGACTATAACAGTAGTATAGGTATGGGCAACAACGCAACGGTTTTCCAGGCGGAGTTGTATGCGATAACCGCCTGCACGCAAGAGAATATCGATAGGCCTCAAGAGGAGAGGACTATCTATATTCTAAGCGACAGCCAATAAGGCGCTGACAGCACCTAAAGTAGACTCGAAACTAGTCTACAACGGAATCCAAGTTTTAAACAGGCTTGGTAGGTACAACAGAGTGGAACTGATGTGGATTCCTGAATACGAAGACTTTCCCAGAAATGAAGCCGCGGACGAGCTGGCAAGGGAAGGGTCCAAGGGCGCATACGTCCGATCTGAACTATTTGTGGCACCCTCACCGGGCACTATAAAAGCAGCCCTGAACTATAACGCTCTAGAAAACCACCAAAAAGAGTGGAAAACTACGGAAGGCTTAGGGCATGCGAAGCTCTTCATAGAAAGAGTTGACCACAGCTGGACCAAAAAACTTTGGTAACTCAGCAGAAGACAACTCCGATTCACTATCCGAGTGTTTACCGGGCACTTTGGGGTTAAACATCTCCTAGCAGAGATGGGCCTTTATGACAACACAGATTGTAGAATGTGGGGCGGTTGACAGCTGGCGCGAAGTAGCGCTATGCATTTTTACTAAAATAGATGTGCATACATATCACTGAGACAATGAAATACTTACTGTGTGAATCTGACTGGAGAAAGAATAAAAATCCTCGGTTGTGGCTACCCAGAACCGAACGATTTCAAGGCACTGTCATTGCACCCACTATCCGATTTTTGGAAGGGGTGGAGGCTGCATTGGATTAGGCGCTAAATGAGGGGTATCCGTAAGGACCCCACCAACAAGATAAGTTAAGGTAAGATAGCATAACATGATCAATCGTTGGTTATTGTGTTTATTCAAATGCATTTATTAATCGTTGTCTAGTGCCCATAATGCAAGCCTAGATCATAGTTTGGGACTAAATATCAAATTGTGTGAAATTCTACCGTGATATACTTTTTTGGTTTACCGTCTACATACGTGGGTGCGGGGAGCGAGTGTGGTCTCCACAGGTGACAATGCTTCGCGAATGTGGTTTTTTATCCTAATTAAAACAGTACTGCACACAAGTTTCGAAAAATTTAGAAATATATGTTAAAGCGTACACAAATCAGGTTTTTTAAATACCTACCTCCTTTAAAATAAATGTTGAGTAACAGTGGTGTAGCTAAACCATGCGTTGTCATTATCCGTCAAATTCAAATGTCACAATGATAGATAAGGACAAAGCATGGTTTAACTACACCACGGTTACTCATCGTTTGTTAGCAAGGGGGCTAATTTTTACTTAACGGTAAGAAGTATCTAAAGCGGCCTTTATTCAACACGGTGAAATAATATTGTTTTTAACTCGGCTGCCAGTACTGTCTAGTAAATAAGAGCTATCGTAACGGTGGTGACTGTACGATAACACATCAAAAGGAATATTCATCATCATCATCATCATCATGTCAGCCGAAAGACGTCCACTGCTGGACATAGGCCTCCCCCAAGGCTTTCCACTCAGACCGGTCTTGTGCTTTTCGCATCCACCGCGGTCCCGCGATCCTGACGAGGTCGTCACTCCATCTTGTTGGAGGCCTACCTACAGCTCGTCTTCCGGTCCGCGGACGCCACTCCAGAACCTTCTGACCCCATCGGCCATCAGTCCTGCGAGCAATGTGCCCCGCCCACTGCCACTTCAGTTTAGCTATTCTTAGGGCTATGTCGGTAACCTTAGTTCTACTGCGGATATCATCATTTCTGATTCTATCACGCAAAGAAACCCCGAGCATAGCCCTCTCCATAGCCCTCTGAGTGACTTTGAGCTTCCTTATGAGGCCCATTGTTAGCGCCCACGTCTCAGATCCTTAAGTCATCACCGGCAACACACACTGGAAATAAAAAGAATATTGTTTTTCCGTATTTATATACAGCCCCAGTTGAAATACCTGTAGACTAGTCATTAATTATCCTCTACACACAAACGAAACAGTTCTTCACAAATCTTCACGTTTTTACTTCTCTTACACTCATTCTCGAACGCTGTATCCGAATTAAAATTAATATTAAAGCTTTGTAACTTCTCCCGCACTGTACGTTATGGACATCGGAAGTACGATATCCGAATTTTTAACGTCTAAGCAGAGTAGAAACTTTTTATTAAAGTTCGAAAATGTCTAAACGGAACGACATAAACGCGTTCTTTTATTTACTGGCCGTGCAGATTTTAAATGCACTTTCCGCCTTTGTGGACTCTACGAAATGTTTCAGCGTGTTAAATAAGTTATCGTGTCGAATTTTCACAGCGGCAAAAACTTTTTAGGAAAAATATTTAAATAGAAGTGAATTGGGTCAGATTATTTTGAGGCCAAAAATTAAAAATTAGGCTGGAACATCTCACAGGCCATTTTAACATAAATAGTTGTTTTTAAAAGTATTTTTACATTTACGAATAACTTATTGGTTGCCTTAAATTAATTAATGTTATTTTTACGTTACTAAAAATTAATAGCAAAATAAAAAGTCATTAATTACTAAAACAATATACAGTGTTCATATCATACCGTAACTTAATTTGTTCAACTATTCAGATTAAGGTCGGGTGCCTGCAAATGTCCCACTTATGCAAAACCAAGTGCATCTCGTCTAGCACCCGCGATCCTCAAGTGTAAGTACGCTAATTAAAACGATAGTGCCACCACGAGACACTAACGAGTCTAGATGGCGCCCTAAAATGACTCCAGGGCTTCAATGCCGCTCGGGACGTGCGGGAACTTTTCCAATTTCCACCGACCTTTAAATTGATTACACCCTACCTTTGCCCCAGTTATGAAGGTTTCTTTAATGCGAATAAATGAAAATAAGAATTTGTATTAATTGCTTGTAATTTCTCAGGGAAGCAAATGAAGATGGATGCTTTCGGATTGCAGTTCCGTTCCGAGGTATTCACGGAGCGCTGTTTAACTATGTAAAGGTGTCTCGCAGCCGATTTAAAAGTTTGTTCTGTGTTGCGGAAGAAAGTTCTTAGCGTCATTCTGTATTAAGAGGGACAGGCCATTGCATTCAATTAGAAGAAAGATAGGTCACTGTTAAATATATAATCACGTTTCGACACGCGAAGTCTAAATAACTTCAGAAGGTTACAATAACTAACCCATAAGAGAATATAAAATTAAATCCAAAAACTAGTTTCTAAGTAAAATGAAACCACCATGCCACGCCACCGTAGCTGGTGAATCAAGCTAAAGTTATTCTAACGCTAACGTAGAGGTGAAAACTGTTCGTCGAGCGTTTTTAACCTCTAGTTGCGCGAGTCTTTTTTTATGTACTGTCAATGGGATTTCCAGTACATTGTAAAGTCGCCCAAAATTTAGGTATCCTGTCGAACAATTATTCGGTTTTAAGGGAGGGGGCTTGCCTTTCTGGGTTTATTTTTATTTTATATCATTATATTGAGTAATATAGGAAGACCACTAGCCAGATGGTCGGACGATATCCAGAAGACGGCAGGGCCGACCTGGACCGCAATCACCACATCATGGAAATCCATTGAAGAGGCATATATTCAGCAGCGGACGAATATATTCTAGGAAGATGAAATCTGAATCTGACTCATTATATATACATCATGTTTTAGTTAAATTGATATCGATATTCATCTCGAGATTATAATTTATCAACAACATATAATTACACAAAGGAGCCTTTGATGAGTTCGCGCCGCTCGGGAAGCGAGCTCAATCCTGTCGGATAGAACTAACTGTACTCGCAATTTGATTAGTATTAAATGAGAAGCAAGTGCCCGAGAATACTCGTAGCTAAGCATCTTAAATGTTAATTTGAGTTAGTAGGGATACTAATTGCACGGTTCAGTAACTAAGAATAGATATGAGGGTGTGATTTTAAAATTAAACCAGGTTGCATTCATTTGACAGGTTATCTATTTGTCAATATTACGAGTATTATAGCTCTTATTTACTTGACAGTAATGGCGGCCACACATATCAAAAGTAATATGGTTTTACCCAGTATAGTGTTTCGCTTTGGATATTATTATACTAGTAGAACTGGCTAATTAACGTATTGTCCACTAAGTCAACTATAAAAGTCTGGTGGCACGTCGAGTTCATACATAATTAGTAGATACATAAATGTTTAGTTTATTCGCTGCACTTATCACGGACAAAAATTACTTTAAAAGTAGCTGATACGTTATTTATATAATTTATCATTGTTGTACTTTATGGAAACTAACTCATAGTTAGCCGTCTCTTAGTTATAACGGGCGGCGAACTATCTCGATTCGCTATTATAACAACTATTTATAACTGACGTACTTTCTATCGGTAAGGTGAAGTTAGGGCTCTATCAGTTGTCTAAACTTTCCGTTCGCATTGGCTATAAACGCTCGCCGTTCCCGTAAAACTATTTAAATTGAACCCGCCATGCATGCCAGTCCCGTATAACCGCAGGTCTTTCAAACTGGCCGATCCCGCTTGGGTATTCGTTTTATCACGCCTAAAAGCATGTTTTTAAAGCCGTTACACGCCGGAACACTCCCATTGTATACTTTCATAGTGGATACATGAGGGGTCAAGTTTTGTATCCTCCGGGCATTTTCAAATAGTTCGGAATTAATGACACTGACGCAGAGGCAATTCCACCGTTATAATGTTGATGTTGCCGCCGAATAAAAGCATAATTAATTTATGTTTGCGAGTTTAACCGAATTAACTTGTGACATGTGTTGTGTCCAAACACACCACAAAGTTTATTTAGCTATAAAGATGAATGCGGAATAATGTTAGCATTAACGTAATATTTTTAGGTAGCTGCAAGCGGTAAGTTATTAAGAGGCACTGCACTCGGGAGCACGGCAAGTTTGTGGATCTTGGCAGCAGGCTAATGAGTTGCATGATCGAAAATGGCTAGCTCGAACTTTGCTCGATTTCTCTTTGTTTAGTCAACGTTACGTAAAGTGGCCGCTAACTTAAAATTAATAACTTTTAATAACGTGAAAGCTCTATGCCGTAAGAACTACGGTAAACTGCTAAAGGCAGGCAAGGTAGCGTAAGAAATTTACCTATCTGAACCACAGTAGATTCGTAGTACGTACATTGGCTAGTTTTTTTAACTACCCATTCTGGCTACTGCGAACCGGGCTTAAACTAGAAATTGTCTCCTTGATAATGTGTAACGATTGGTTGCAATTTAAAGATTAAATAACATTCTTCCTTCATTGTTTTGGAAACGTAAAAATAAGGGCTAAAAATAGGCTTTATTGTTTAATAAAGAAAGCCATTGGTTACCAATATCGGCCAAAATGGGTAAGTACATTTTGATCAGGTATCTACAGTACAACCACCCGAAATACCCGAATTTTTGGCTGAAATAGAAACCTGAATTGCTATTCTCCGTTGCGTTATATTTTGCACAATGCCCATTGCAGTAACAACACGATCTAGTCCAGACATTCACCGAAACAATGTTTAGCTCAAAACAAGGCTTTTGTAACAGAACGCCGACAAAAAAAAATTACCGGCGGAAATTTGGTCGCAGCTGTCCTACATACGGGGGGACGTCGGTTTTAAATTTGAGCTAGACTCTCGCATATATGAAACTGAATGAGAGGACACAATTCTAGTGACGTTATCGCTTTCCCCCTTCCAGTGGGTTCCACTTGTTTCGCTCGTCATTTGCGAATAGGATATTGAATTTTTATAACCAAGTTTGCTGTACGTATGTGACGTGTTCTTAGCGGGTAGCGTTTTTATTTATAATATATTTACTCTCACATGCATTTAGATAAAACTTCATGAAAGTTAAATAAGTGACGTTTTGAGATATGACTGAGACAGAGCAGAATTACAGCAGATTTTATTTATTTCCAGGTGACTGTATACCAGAGATAAATTTTGTTTCTGTCCTTTTTTAACCCCCAATGCAAAAAGAGGGGGTTTTTTGTGACTGGTATGTGTGTGTGTATGTGTGCGTGTCTCTCTTCGGGTATATCGAGGTGTTTTATTTTATCTATGTAATAGTTATTATTATGAACGGGTATGTCGGGGTATTTATGTATGTAATAGTTATTATTATGAACAGGTATATCGGGTGGATTTTACCATTCTAATAGTTATTATAGAATAGAGAACAGGAGACTATTAACTTTAACTAACAGCTATTTTAAGGTCGAGGCATCAATATAAATGGTGAACACATCTCTCACCTACGATTTGCTGACGACATCGTCATTATGGCCGAGACGTTGCTGGACCTGCAACAGATGCTGGACAGCCTGGCTGATTCGTCTCAGCGTATCGGTCTTCGGATGAATTTGGACAAAACCAAAGTCATGTTTAATGAACATGTTGACCCGGGACCGGTCGCCGTGAATGGAGTCTCCCTCGAAGTTGTGTCCGAATACGTGTACCTAGGGCAAATGCTCCAACTAGGCAGAGGCAACTTCGACAAGGAGGCTAAGAGGCGAATACAGCTAGGCTGGGCTGCATTCGGAAAATTGCGTCGAGTCTTCAGGTCGCCCATACCACAAAGCCTAAAAACGAAAGTTTTTAATCAGTGCGTCCTACCTGTCATGACATACGGAGCCGAAACGTGGCCACTCACCGTTCGACTGATTCACCAATTTAAGGTCGCTCAGCGAGCTATGGAAAGAGCTATGCTTGGTGTGTCTCTTAGGGACCAAATCCGGAACGAAATAATTCGCCAGAGAACCAAAGTTACCGACATAGCTCAACGAATCAGCAAGCTGAAGTGGCAGTGGGCTGGTCATATTTGTCGTAGAGCCGATGATCGCTGGGGCAAACGCGTGTTAGAGTGGAGACCGCGAATCGGTAAACGTAGAGTAGGGCGCCCTATGACAAGGTGGAGCGACGATATCCGTAAGGCAGTGGGCAGTGATTGGAGGAGGAGAGCTGAGGATCGAGCTCAGTGGCGTGCCATGGGAGAGGCTTATGTCCAGCAGTGGACTGATACAGGCTGATGATGATGATGATGATGAACAGCTATTTTTATTTAGGTAATGGCTGGAGTGCCTTAGTCATTAAGTTATAAACAGGCTTAGTCATAAATAGTTACAAAGACCCACCCAGCACCCACTGTAATCACCTAACACACTTTATTTATCCTTCTGCTTTATGTAACATCCGACGAAGCATTTAAACATCAGCTTAGAAACCTTTTATTGGATCATCCAATATACTCAGTCGATGAATTTATGACACATATATTGTGAAATTATTATTGTTTGTTTGACCTTTACTTCTTGCATATTGACTTCGGCAACTGACCATTTATTTATTAGTTGATTATGTACTTATTAATGTTGTCTTTGATTATTTGTGTGTTATTTTTATTTTATTACCATTTTATTATTTTTGTATTAATGTTGACGATACCAATGTAATTTCATATTTTTTGACATGCAATGCAATTAATATTGTAACATTACATTGATGAATAAATAACTAAACTAAACTAAACTAAACTACATTGTATGTATGTACCTACCTATTTAACTTGGTTCGATCAATGTCATTCTCGTATCAAACGCGTGACACCGATGGCATGCGACATTGGCATTAGGCCACCTCACACTAGCTCATAATTAGTTGAACAAATGAATACAGAAATATCTATTGTAGGAAACAGTATTCAGATTCCATTGGCTGGCAAACTATACCAAATGGATTTTTGTTTTCAAATAGTCAAGTACCTAATCAACAATGTATGTATATATGTATTTAGGTATGTACATCTGTAAGTATCCATGTATTTTACGGATATTGTAAACCAGTAAATCTTTGGCAATGTCATAAAGATAGCTTGTACGGAGACTTGTAGGAAACAGCAAACGATGACGTCACATTTACAAATAAATTAGCACGCTCTTTACAATATATAATTTAAAAAAAACAATTATAATTCCAGTCTTTTCATTCATGTCATTTTCAAGTATGTGGTTTCATTTCGTGGTTATTATAACCATTTAATAATTATTTTGTATTACTGTCAACATCCCTTATCAAACGCAAGGAAGAAGCGATACAACTGTAGTTGTCTTAGAGTTGTTTTCGATCTAGTTTCCCAGAATGATGAAGTAATAGCGATGTGTCGCACATGATGCTTTATACGCGAAGTGAGAGGTGCTTTTACTTTTTTATAGTCGCCTCCGAGGCACAAAGAGTAATAGAGATAAAATACTCCACCTCGCGCGACCGTGCGCAGATGTCACGTCCTCACGCGTATTATTTCTCTCTTCTATTATTTCCCGTAACTAAAGTTATTGTAGTTTTATTTTCGTAGTGTTATTCTCAGTGGCTGTATGAAGGTAAGCTGCTGAATTAATGATCGCCCACTCTATTCTGCATCGTAGAACCCGAGGTAAAACTAAATGGCTCATCACCTTAATAGACCAATGGTTTAAACTCAGAGTCACATTAGTCGAGCTCCACACACACGTCACGTGAAGTAGCTTGTGAGCACTTGACGTTTCAGCCAATTTCATCTGCTAAAAGGTTTTTCTTTCTTTTGAATTTAGCATATCCACCACAGCACCAAAGGAGTTAAACAATGCCAAAATTAAGGTATTCTGGTTCACGTATTCTCTTTCAAGGTAACCTTCCCATAAAAAACCCGCAAAGCGCGAGTTGAACGCGTGGAGAGGGTTCCGTACATACATACGTATTTTTTTATTATATTTTTTTGATAGAATTCTTATTGTTTCTCCTGTCATCTGCAAGCAATGAACAATATTTTGTATTTTTTTCCAAATTTTAGGCGCAGTAGTTTCGGAGATCAGGGGGGATTGTTAAATTTTCGTCTTCTTTCATGAATAAAATCAAACCTATTAATTTTACAATAATAATAAATATATACTTGAGATTCTCTTAACAAGCCCTTTCATTTGATATGTGACACAGTAAGGTTGGCAAACTTTTTTTGATATTTGCTAATTTGATTCCCAGAGAATGACCACTACAAAAAAAAAAACTTTGTACATCTGTGTTTGGGTTATCAATTTACATATGTGTACCACATTTTATGTCAATCGGTCCAGTAGTTTCGGACCAAATTGGCTGTGACAGACAGGCGGACGGACACCTACCTATAAGGGTTCCGTTCTTTAATTTTTTGTACGGAACCTAAAAAGAATATCTTGCATTTATCATTCTCTTGCACCGAGTTGTGAATATTTTCAAGATTTAAAATATTAGTTCAGTTAGAAATACTTTAGTTCGCGAGACGTTAAATTAGATAACTTTGCATGAAGTTCGCAGACGGTGTCTCAGCTGTCACGCGATCAGTAAGATCACGTCATGGCATGCAGTCTAAATGTCATGCATATTTCATTAATCTAGTACAAGTTGGTTACACGAGATACGGAGTTATCACTACTTTCCAAATGAACAATGAATATTTAACATATATTTAAGCGTTTGAAATCATTCGCGTTGTTTACAAATATATCAAACAAATTATTCGCCAATATCGTATACTTAATACGTATACTATATCCTAAACAGTCGCTTTTTAAAGGGTGTCAAGGATCTTACCCGGCTTTTTTCCATCAATTATTATCTGATAATAGTTGATGAAGAAAAACCAGGCAAGTGCATGTCGGACCAATACCAAAAGTGTCCCATCTAAAACCGCGGACAGACGGACAGACTGACATGGCGAAACTATAAGGGTTCCTTGTTGACTATGGAACCCTAAAGAGATAAAGATGTTTATTCAGAACTGCCGCTTTAACACGTCAAAAATCTACGAGCGCTTCTCAAGAGGAGATCATTGATCATCACAGCTGAGAAGAAGCGAGGCATGAAACTCAACTGCGAGTCATTATTTAACATAATAATTAGTCCGTCCTAGCTTCTCCCCGCGACTTCATCCGCGTACATTTCAATTATTGCTATTAAATTTTCTGTATGAAAAGAAGCCTATGTGTTAATCCAGGGTATTGGCTATCCCGTTCCAAATTTCATCCAAATCCTGCCAGTCATTGCAGCGTGAAAGAGTATCAAACAGACACACAGACTTTCGAATTTATAGGTATAAATATTAGTAGGATAGGTTTACCTGACCTGTGTGACCTGCTTCAGTTCTACCGCTAGTACTTACCTTATCTTGTCTAGGGAACACCGTTGATGTACGAATACATATCGAAACTTTTATTTGGTCGTCCTGCACTGTCTTATACACAAGTAGGTTTTTTTTTTCCTGCTGAACTACTCATGTTATTTGATATTATATTTAATTTAATATTTATAGCTTTATATAATGCTTAGACTAAGTAGTACCATTGTAATATGAAATATGTTTAATAAATGACTGACTTCTGGGTTTCTTGCGGCGTTTCTTCTCAGCAGGGGTCTCCTCTTGGGAAGTTCTTGTAAATTCTTGACGTGTAAAAGTGCCCGTGCGGCCTACTTAGTGAATAAATGACTTTATCTTTATCTTATCTTTACCTATAGTTAGAAACCCTAAACACATAAGAGCGCTCTGAAATATTCAAGGCGAAGGATCTGAAATATGAGGATATTGTTCAATTCCGCTCGCTCTTGTATTGAGTCCGCGTCGATTTGAATTCATGTCTCGAGCGCCCGTTCCACATCTAAATCACACCGACAGCCCGACCAACCATTATACGTATGTATAGCGCAAACAACATTTGTAATTTCGGAAGTAGCCAGTATTGTGGTTACAAAGTGGCATACATGTTGTGCCTAAAGATAGAGGACTATATTGGAATCATCAGTCGCGAGGCGTTCGTACAAGCCGATTATTTACGGCTTTACCAAAAATTCCTATGCATAGAGTAGGTATACAAACAAAACGTACAACCGACACACGCCATACACCTTTTTTTGCTCCGGCTTGTCTATTTATTTACGTGACGCTTCGCCACTGGGAATCATTAGAGCAACTTTACAATTTAGGTATATAATTATTGGTAGTGCTTCACCATGACACCAATAAAGAGTCACGAGTTTTTCTTGCGATACTTTTAGCGGTTATTGGTTCGGGGTTAGCGTGACGTTTAATATACCTAGTAGATCAAGGAAGGCATCTTAATAAGTATATATTTTGTATGTATTGGTGTACATGTTTAAAACAGACAGAGAAATTATTGTCTCGTGGTTCAATTGTCAAAACTTAAGATAAATATAAATTTACTATTCTATACGATAAATTCATGGCTGTCAACACTGAGCAGAACCTAAACCATTTTTTTTAAATAGATAAGTGTTATGTTATATAATATAAGTGATAGTTTATTGGTAAGACTCGGACCACTTTGAAGAATTCTAGAACATTTCAAAGTAGGTTGAAGTGAAGTTTTCTACTTAAACATTTTTAAGATGAAAGAAGATTATTAGCCTGAGAAATCGAAAATATTATTAAACATCATAAACCTTGCACCTAGCGTAGATATTCTAACAAGAATTTTAGACTAAACTGCAAAGTAACGAGAATGTTAGACTAAATTGCAAAGTAACTAGTCCACGTTAGCCCAAAAATAGCAGTAACTCAGCTTAGGGGAGGCCGTAACTCGCCTAGTAAAGGCTTTGCAGGGGATATATCATAAAATTAGCGGGTCCCATGACGCCGCGGGCGCAGCGTGGCTAATTCCGAACTAGTGGAAACATTCGTTATAAACTTTGCATAGCATTTTAGGACACCATTTTGGTAAAAAAATGCGATAAGAGTTGGCTAGTCACAACTTGGTTTAAACAAAGCGATTAACTATTCGATTGCTAGGTTTTGCACGCGACTCCATTCACATATAATAGATTGGTTTCGTTTCTGAATGTGGAAGATACACTTACCTAAGTAAAACCAGTGTACAGTTAATTTAACAGTATGAAATACAGATGAAGGGATAGTCAGGCTGATTGATATACACTGGACCGCAAAACTAAGTATCACAATTTTAAAGAACATGTCATATAAAGTGTGATACTTAGTTTTACGGTCCAGTATATGTATGTACCTATAGCAATGCTTTTTGCAGTATAATATTAGAACAAGAATGATGATCCAGATTGGTCGTGAGGTAATTTATTCTTTTGAGGAAGGGTTTAATTTAATTTCAGCTTTATATAATTATTCAGAATTTGAAGTAGTTTGAGGAAAAGGATGTGATCAGGTTCTCCGTTTACCTACCGGAAACAGCTTCATTTATGTTTCTATAGGGAACAGTCAGAAGATACTATTATTATCCTAATTTGCGGTTATAAAGTTTAGGTTACATTTTATTATATCACAAGTATCATATCATAACGTAAACGGTACTATTGTAATATTTATTTTGAAGAGGGCTGGTGCTTATTAAAGCGTGCGAGTTTTTCAAACTACCCGCATTTGGGTTTTTTCATTTTTATAATAAGATAATGTGCCTATTAAAACATGATTGTTACTGACATACGTTTGTATATTTCATAAACTTATATCGCTATTTATCTTTTTATACTTTTCATTATTATCTACTGACACGTCTTTATAAGTTTAGTAACACTAAAATATAAAATTGCCTTCCTTTCCTTGATTTAAACCTAATCATAAATCCCGTGCAACAATCGTCTGCACGTTGGGTCCACAACAAGCGAACTAACGACGACAAAATGCAAATCATAAAAAATAAACTCGAAGAATGGCACAACTCCAGGGCAGTACGTGATCAATTTGCTTCTGAGTAGGAAAATATGAAGTTTGGTAAACGTACGTCCCCGGGGACTCGACCCGGTGGAATTTCAAATTAAAATAGGTTGGCATTGCGTCGGCATTTTTTGTCCCCATCGTGTAACTTGTCGCATACCTACCTACATTATTATATGGGTCTATATCGAGTGGCATAATTATCGTTTGCTCTGTGGTATTATTTGGTCGAAAATTGTTTGGTCGAAAGTTGTTTGGTTGAAAGTTATTTGGTCGAAAATTGTTTGGTCGAAAGTTGTTTGGTCGAAAATTGTTTGGTCGAAAGTTGTTTGGTCGAAAATCGTTAAGTCGAAAACGATTTTTAACAATTGAAACGGTTTTTATATTATTATTAAGTATAAAAAATTACTTAAGCTAACTAAACTAATCTACACAATATATGTTTATTAAATTCTGTAATTTCATCCTTAAAGGATGTTCGGTGAAAATATTTTAGACAATAGACACTAGTTATTTATGTAACTGGTACATAACTAAGCTGCTTAAGGTACGAGTGCCGAAGACATTATGATTTGACTAATAGTATTCATCATTTTAACTGATACGAACTACATTATACTATAAAATCAATGACGAAGTAACCACTTACATATTTATTGTATTACGAAATATTCAACCACTTTTAATAAAGTTGATACAAGTTAAAACAGTTTCCGAATAATTTCTCCTCGCAGTCGGTAGCCTGCAGCGCGAAGACATCAATAAAAGTCGGAGGTATCAATTACTTGCATCCCGTCTCGGCGGTGATGGATGCCCTTCTCGTTTATCACCGCATTTGTTCACTCCAGCTGCTCCGCAATTGCTAAAGATTTAAAGCAAGTGCAGCACGTAATTAAATTATCTAGGTACATAGTTAATGGGCTTAGTGAGATACAGGATGTAAGTCACATTGGTTTTAAAAGAAACAAAGCGCACGTTGAATTCAACAGTGACACTAAATTACGAAAAGCGAAATATATGTATAGTGACATTATTGCAGTTAAAAAAAATCGTTCTCACGAGCTTTTTTACATAATGACTAGAGCGTTTCTTAAGTTATGTTTTTTACATTTCCGAGTAACAATTAGGTACTAATTTTTATAAAACTTTGAGAACTTTCGCTATTTATATTAATAGCAAGAAAATAAATAGATAGTCGTTGATATTTTTTTTAGCGTTTACAAAGTATTTGATTAATGCTTAAATACAACGTATAGTCACGACAGATATTGTAAGTACATACATTGTTTGTAACTACCACTACCTGTCTACACCTAACAGTATTACAATAATACTTTAGTTATATCTCGTCGAAATATGCCATATACCTGCTTGCGTAGTTGTAAACTTGTAAACACTTTCAGAAAATTAACGCGTAGATCCGTCTATTTTCAAGGGCCGTAACCGCATGGCGTCTACCCAACGTACATATAAATGTGTAATATACGCCGCATCACCAGGTAACGTATAGGGTTCAATTTCGACACGACACGGCTGATGACACTTCGAGATGTGACAGGTGACGGATGGCAGTGCGTAATTTAATGTACGTCCCTTACTTTGTTACTGGATAGAGTAATTTCAATGACAAAGCAGTTACCGTCATTAGGTGCGCTTAAGAGTGTGGGTGGTCTCGGCGCAGAACAAGGGAAATTTGAAGCATCATTTGCTCCTTTCATCAGTCGCCGTTTTGTTTGTTCAGCATAAATTACGGATTGTTTTGAAGCCTCTAATTGGGTGAATTAATTCTAGTGGCTTGCTAAAACATTTTTAGTAAGTGGGTAAGCACCTACTTTGGAAATGAGGTGCTTCTGCAAACGATTGAAACATGAAAGAAAAACTTTTTATTGTATTTGTATGCGATCAATTTTGTGTGTAAGTATTACAGCACACAATACGAAACTAAGTTTTTGCACCTAAAGATACTTTATTAGAGATGTGTATGCGTATGAAAAGTAAGTTAACGAGTGCAGGGAGATTGCAGATCATTCACAAAATTCGAAATGTTGTCTAATAATTAACTACTAATAACATGCTCGGAAATATTTGAGAGCATTGAAAATGTTCTTTGTACATATAAAATAAGAGTATTATGCGAAACCTTTACAATTAAAGAAGTTTCTTGTCGGTCTTCCTGGTAATGTTCGCTGGGGCAACCGCTTTAATTACTGAGATTTTAATTATGAATAAACTTCAACGTTGGAACTAAATCATTAAAGTACGCATTTTTTTAAGAAGTCAGACTGTTTGTTGGCTCCAGGCCGAGGCACGTCGCGGGGCTTCGGGGTTCCGCGCGGCGATAACAGCCGAACTTGCGCTAACTGCTCTTTGCTCGAGAGCGCGCCGTCTTGTCGCGATGACCCTACAGATTTGGCTTTTGCACAATGCCCTCTCGGGGTATTATATTCAATTGTCTTTTTAGTTTCTGAACCGTAAATACAGTCAACGTAAAGTAAGTTAAGTTGCTAAATCCGAAAAAGCCGTGTATATATCGTTGTCTAGTATCCATAGTACAAGCCTAGAGCTTAGTTTGGGACTACGTCAATTGATGTGACATTGTCCCCTGATATTTATTTATATTATTATTAAAATGTATTTGAAATTGGTATTACAACAAAAAAAAAATGATACGAAGGTTTCATGGTTCATTATGAAAATAATTGAATAACTCCATTTATAAATTAATTTTACAGAGTGTTGCGGTTGAAATTAATGTAATTAAATTTCGGTGTTCATTCGATTCCCACGTATAATTATTTGTGGTTTTTTAATTAACAGTAACAATACGTGGCAAGCAAACCCTGCGGTCAGTATTGTATCTCATTTATATCTACATGTTATGTAATGCTTCTATAAAGACGGGTAAGATATGTAGGTACCCACCCTATATATGGTAACACTATTGGACTCGAGATAAAAACAAAAACAATACAATGAAGATAAAAAAAGATGTACAAAGACAAATTGAAACCTATGTAGTATGTACGCATTTATTACACCTACCTACGTGTGGAGCGGATAAAGAACAATGTACTTAATGCGTCTTTAAAATACAGGATGTCTCATAAATAGAACTTCACGTGACAGCAGAGATAGTCCAGCCTTAGAACAACCAAACCAACCTAACATGACCTCAGTAAAAGTTGCACCGTTTTCAAGTTATGTCAATTCAAAGTTTTTTCGTATTTTTCACCTCTTTTGACATTGTAAGTCCCCACATTTACTTGGATATTTTTGGGACACCATGTATATCAAAGAACTCTCCTCTGCAGGCAACACAGGCTCTCGATTGTGGTGTTGCGTTTGCTGTTCATCTAAAAATAAAAAAATCAGTGTGGAACAAGTCGGGTTGTTGTCATGTTCATTCAATTATCATAGTAGTTGGTGTAGTACCTAATGGATACTGCAACCGTTACTGCAACTGCGCCTATATTTGATTTATGCGGATTGTCAATAACATTTCATTATTTTCTTGCGTCTACATATATAAAGATTGGCCTAAAATAATGCTACTATCATTAATTTTCCCTTAATTTACCTTCACATAATTAACATATTCTACCATTTAAAGTCTCTTACAAGCAAAATCTACAACATTAAACCCTATAAAATCTTTTGAATACATGTATCTTTTTCTATAATATTATTATACCTAATGTTTATATTCTATGTAATAATAATATTTATAATTTATAATAATAATTTGTTGTTATAAAATCTAACATAAAAGGCGTGGGTGTATATATATTTGGTTTTATGGACAGAATAATGGTGTCTTGAAAAAAAAAAGTACAAAATCAAGAATTTTCAACAGAGGTGTTGGAGCTGCTGCGGAGCATCTATTTCTGATTCAATTGCCCTCCGGGCCTACTGCAAAAGTAACTAAACCTAAACCTACATCTCTTATCGCCTTGATTTCTGGCTTGTAGGTAACCATTAATAGCAAGAGACTTTTGAGATCGTCTGACAGTATAGGGTAGGTATCTCAGAGACCCACCACCGCGATGATGGCGATGGTCATGTTGGGACGGGTTGTTATGTAGTTGTGAATAAATAAATCTCTTATTCATTATTCATGCATATAAAAGCACACTAATAAAATAAATAATATATTAATACTAAGTTTGCATGAAACCCGAGATCCCTGTATGTTATTTCTAAAGGTTGCTAAGAGTGTCAGTCTATCGATCGATATCTGAATCGATCATAATAATTTTGAATTTAGAAGGATTTAGATCATTAAAAGAAATGTATGAGTGGATAGAAACGAAATCAAAAAAGGAGGTTGTAACGATCTTGTTACAATTGTATAAATAAGAGAGATTGTTACATATTTTGACCATATGAACATGAATGTTATAATATTTGGATTTAAAAGATAATAAGTTTAGAAATTAGCACGATAGATGACTTTAGCGCATGTGATGTTTATATAAAGTTAAATTAACGTGTTTGATTTCAAATGAAACGAGGGTGTAACGGTATTTTATACCTACTTTTTTGGGCGGTGACGTCTATACTTGTAATTGTGGTCAATGTTAGCAAAGCAACGAACCAAATAAAAAAGTACATCCGTTTCAGTGTGTCCAGGATTTTCCTTACCTACCTACTTTATTAAGAAGTTTTATTTTTTAAGGGTAGCAACCATTAAGTGCAGCCAGTCAGTTTATCAAGTAAAACCACAAAACAAATAAAAAGCAGAGCAAAACAGGGAGCAATAATTAAATAGTATATAGAAGGTTCTGCCTGTAAGGGGTAGGGACCCGTCACTAGCTAATTTTAAGTGAGAAACGCTCTTGACTTATAAAACAAACTCAATACCTAATCGTGACAATATCTACTTGTTCGTGTTCTTGACAACAGTGGTCCGAGGCGGCCACAATCAAAAGAAAATAAGGTGTTGCCAATTGGCTCGAACGCCAGTGAACGGTTAGACGGCTCGGCCACAATAGCCGACGGTAACAAGCCGGCGCGTGCCCCGGACGGACACAGTATATTAATGCGTGGTATGGTAACAATCTTTGCAAAAGTTAAAGAGAAGGTAGGAAAAAATAAGGTCAGGTGGAAATTTCTCAGGAAAGTTGCGAATCTGTCTACCCTTTGTATCATTTGTCAAAGAAAAGTTCTCCTTGTACTGTGACTGTGACTGTACTGTGACTTCATCGTACGATAAGTTATGGATTTTTCTTAGTCTTCGGAACGTGTTGCTTTCTCAATTGGTAAATTATTTAACGTTATTAACTTATTACTTTGTTGATACCAGTTAGAAGAATACAGAAATGAGGCACATTTTAAGGTAGGTAAAGCAAGGTAATAGATGGTCTTCTTACTTAAAAGTTATATTTCTTAAGTAACGACGACCTCTTTCTCGACGATCTCGTGAAGATCGCGGGAAGCCGACGCTTACGAGTAGCACAAAATCGGCCGTGTCGTGGAGATCCTTGGGCGAAGGTTTATGTCCAGCAGTGGACGTCTTTCGCCTGAAATGACGATGATGATAACTTTAGTCATTCGATTATTTAAAAAAAAACTTAGTGTCTACGCTCATTTTCGATTTAGGTATACTCTTTTGTTGTGTTAGACTAATTAGTTGGGTATACAAGCCCTGGTAACGAGGTAATTATTAGAACTTACCTTACACAGACCGTGACCGAGGCCAAATATTTGTTTCACTCTAATTAAGAACCGCTACGGTAATGTCAACGACCTCGTTATTAGGATTGTTTTTACTGTAGCTACATAAATAAAGGAATTCTTATTCTGTTACTAACCGAATTTGGTTATCCTTGGAACATTTTTTCTCGGGAAATTATTAGTCGTTTGTAGTTTTAGAAAAAATGTGAAATGTGAAAGCAACAGTACGAATTACCTTTAATAATTGTATGCATTGGGGTGCATTGCTCGTAGCGTAAATATGCTGCTACGGGCTACGGAATAGCGTTCGTAGCGTTCGTAGCGCTTAGTAGTGAATATGTTTAGGAACCGAATAATCTAGCGGTTAGAAATTAGTGGGACTCCCTGGACGCTTGGCTGGATAATACGATAGGTGCTAGGTGCAGCAACATGTATAGTTCCATTGCCGCTATACTACTCCGTAAAGCCATATTGCGTTTGATGTCGCATTTTTTTGATCTCAGCCGCCATTGCTGTCAAGTAAATAAGAGCTATTGTAACGTTTATATTACGATAACATGTCAAAAGGAATATGGTTTTACCCAGCAGAATAGAGGCCCATGTCATATTGAGTAAGTATGTCTTATTTTGAGGAAGTCTTCCACGTTATTTTGCAGCAATGAAATTCAAAATTCAAAATTCAATATATTTATGCAGTAAATTGAGGGCTATTTTACAAATCATAAAACATGAGGGTTCTTTTACAAATCAGTAATATGGAGTGGATCTACTAGCACTTTGGACAAGACCATCATTGAGGAGAAGAAGCGCCACAAGGAACTCCAGCAGAAGGTCATTTATAGTGACATGAACTCACAGTTTTTAAATATAAAGTCTACCTACTTCCTACCTACCTACTTCCTCATACAAATCCCGAATGTAGCAACGTTACTACAAGTTAATTTTTAATTCTAATTTAAACTCGCGTGAACCGAAACCATGATAACAAGCCTTTAAAAACCTAGTAAATATTTCACTCCTAAAAGGCGAGCTGTCCAAGCGCTCTCGCGTGCCATTTCATGGTAGGAGTTGCTCTTGGAAATAACAGAGGCTACATCGCTGACATGTTAATGTGTTATTTTTCTTGTCTTTTGATTTTAATTTTATTGTAAGATTTTTAAGGGTTTCGTACCCAAAGGGTAAAAACGGGACCCTATTACTAAGACTCCGCTGTCCGTCTGTCTGGTTGTACGTCTATCCGTCTGTCTGTCTCATGAGCCGTGATAGCTAGATAGTTAAAATGTTCACAGAAGTGTACTCGTATTTTTGTTGCCACTATAACAACAAATACTAAAAACGGATTAATTAAATATTTAAGGGGGGCTCCTATACAACATATGTGATTTATTTGCCGTTTTTTGATCCATTTTAATAACGACAACAGGTACACTATTGAAATATTCACAAAATATTTAGTGGTATATTCACTTTCTAAATTAAAATAAAATAAACATTTAAGGTCACTCTGCGGTATCTCATAGAACATGGTGTATATTCGTACGCTCGACCGACGTCAGGGACTGATGTCAGCGTAGGAGCAAGCCTTAGGAAGTTAAAAAGAACCTAAGTTAAACATACGTTGGGTTCGTTGTATGTTTTTTACAGAAGTAAAAATAAACTTGGTGGTATATATAACGAATCTTCACCGCTATCGGAACAAGTACTGACTTACGTATAAATGATAAAAGAAATGTAAATCCGATCAGTGGGTTTCGAGTTGTAAGCCTACTGAAGAAAAGTTCGCTACCAACTTGAAGAACTCGAGTTTCCCAAGTAAGCTGAAAAGATGCGGAATTTTCCTTTTCCCGGTACTTTTTACTTTTTATTATTAACATTTATATACATATTTAACATCATTAACGTCATTATCTATATGTACCAAAACCGAAAAAAACATTATGAGAGGAGACTTTAATTTTAATTGTGTTGAACTGTTTAATTTAAGTCCAGTTTAAGGAATTCTAGGTTTTAGGTTTTAGTGCATTCCCGCCTGGAACATGACTTTTTGCACCAAATGTTAAAATAAAATTGCGTCATAAAGTGGTGAATCAATGACTACTGACAGTAAAGGTGTCTTCCCACCATGACCGTAACAGGGACGTGTCAGACAAAAAAGTATTCTTTGCATTGAAAAGTATGAGACTATGCCCACTAGACCGTTCCGCCAATGACCAACATTTTTATACTAACTACCTTCCGGGCCTGATACCTTCATAGTACGGTCATGGTGTGGTACGGTGTAGTGGGAAGACACCGTAAGACAAACTGCATACAAGCGTTACCTCCTCACCTCATTTGACGTAGGACATAGTATGAAATGAGTTACTCCTTCAAACTTGTTTAACTTTCATATGTCCTGCTAACGGGTCTATATTGGAATCCCTAATCGTTATTTCTCCGAATTTTCGTTTATCCTAAAGCCATTTCTGCCTGAATTTTGAAATTTTTTAGGGCAGGAAAAACTAACCTAACCTAACCGCAGGTGTTTTTGAAACACTGAAAAGTTATCTGACTTAGCTGGAAACCCGTTTATGACAAACAATAATTCAGACAAATGATACGTTAAGATAAAATTAAATGTTATTACTTATAGGAATTCTGAGGACACCTCAAGCCCAACACTAAGGGCCGTATTAATAAATACATCTTGACTGTGAGGCCCGTCACAAGATACGTCAAAGTAAACGCCAAACCATAGAACACTGTCATTTTTGACGCATCTCGAGACGACCATTAGAGTTGAGATTAGTTTATTAATACGGGCCTAATAGTGTGATTTCAATTTACCGATAATTCATTAAAATAAGTACTGGCCAGCAAAAAACCAGTATCAATAATCATTTAAAAGCAAATTGCCGTTGGATCAATGAACGCTGATTGAAAGAGGGCACTGGCTGGTGATTGATTACGTTTACTGACTACGCTATTGTTCTTATGTACGTTGACGAATATTGATGAACATTCAACTACCTATTTTTTTCACAACTTGTTAGTGGTAAACAACCTTGAAACGCATACCTAAAGTATCACTTGCGCGTTAACGAGTGTTATAAGAGATAAGGTATAGGCCTCGAGTGCTCATGCCTACTTATCAAACGAAATGCAAAAATGGTAGCCATACGTCAATGTTACTTGCCCGTCCTCGACCTGTCCATTAGAAAGAAATTCACAAATTAATTCAATTTAACAAATATACAATTATTCAGGCTCCGGTGGCCAATGTGGCCATTTGTCTATCACAGGGCTGCTAGACCTTTTTATTTTGAAACTTTTGGGCTTTGAAATCTATAGCAAAAAAGCCCCATACAAGAAACATGTTATATTCGGCGTGTTTTACTCGATCTTAAAATTTTGCAATGACATGGAACCCGTTGTGTGCGTGTCCGAAATTTAAGTAAAAAGAGGTGACATCGGAGTCTAGAAATGGCACAAATGACAGATGACCGAGTAGGTACGTACCTATTACAAGAGTTGAAGAGAGATAGGTATATGAGAGGCTGAGTTCAGATTTGCTAATTAAGAAATTTCCAACGTGCCATTTTCTGATCGGCGAAAAACTTGTCTTCCCTTTTTTCACATTTCAAATATAATGAATCGCGCGTGATAATAAATGTCGACCGACAAGAAATCAGTGTAGTAAACGAATTAAAAGTAAATCGCCGGTGGATCGCCGGACATCGTAATTTATGCGAACATGGCCTTTAATGAATACAGCGTTTTAAATGGAACAGTTAATTTGATCATGTTCCTGATGACAATGACTATCAGTGCTTCTCTGATCAATTTTTCTTACGTGAACTATTTGTTTAATTTTTTTTATGGTAGGTCTAGCGTATTGAGCGTAAAATAATGTTTGGATAATAAAACTGCACATAACTGTTACATCAAATAAGTTACATCTCAGTGGCTCTAGTCTAGATTCTTAACCGTAAACGATTGTCGAAAACTGTCAAAATGTATGAAATTGACATAAGCGCTCGACGTGACTGCCGCCCGTTAGCTTGCGTCAATCTTATACGTTTTCGATGACTATAAAGTTCTCGTAAAGCATCTTGTCTAGGGCCTCAAGGTGAGGCTGAAGTTGGATTGCTGTCTTACTTTAACTACTGTTCTGGAGTAAGAAGCACAATTTTGCTGTCTTTTTCTAACTTAAAATTACAGTAAGGCAGTAGTAAACTTCTGCAATGTTTATTGCTAGTCTACGCCGCGCTTAAGACTCTCATAAGAGCATATTAAAGCTTGGGGAGAGAGAAGTACACAGTTACCATAGTGTACTGTGCAGTTACACACATCAAAAATGTCCATCACATTTAGAATCTTTTGATGTGTGTGCTATACCGATGGCATAGGGCCATCGGTTTCGTATCACATGGAATAAAGTGGAGAATACCCTGCTTTAAGTAGGGATCGGAAATACGGATGCTTTTATACCTACAGTTAGCAAATTCCCGGAAAAAGCTTAGCAACTATGGAGTCGGCTTGTTAAAAATATTATTTTAATTATTTAAGTTCCGGAATTCCGGGATTGTATAAAACATCAGGAAATAGTGATAACATTCATGAACTTCCCCATTCAACCTACCTGCTTTCTTATCTGTAACCCAACCCTTGAAAACTACATGCTTTCTTATCTAATACTCTATCCTACGGTAAAAGTCGCCGCTTTCAAGCAATTGTTGTCTTACCATCCTTTTATAATTGCTAAACATTAAGACATGATAGAAATGTAAATATACCACGTGTGTCGCTGTAGGTTGATTACATGTTCCATTTTGTATGACTATGTATATTTGTTTTAATTCATTGATTTAGCAAAAATACTTACGTTAGTACCATTACTTTTCATAAGAATAATATGTAACTTAACAAATTTAATTTAGTTTGGTGTTAAAGAATAGTGGAGGTACTGTTAGTTAAACAAACCACATATTTTGTAAAAGAAACAACTCAAATATGTTATTTAAATACTTTTATACGTATGAGTATATGTTTCCTTATTCCAGGTAAAAAAAATATTTTTTAAAATTAAATTGAGTCTGCCGCCATACTACTATCAACGCGGTGTCGGTACTGAGGACGAAGCTTAACGAATAACAAAATAATAACTTCTTTTGAAATGGTATTAGGCACCTATAGGTTAGTCCAACTGAAGATGGGTTTTGGTTAAAAATATTGTGAGTCGCCATATGTATAATGTCTAGGCTGCTGCAGTCGCTTCCAAAGTTCCTGTATACATTTAGAATATTAAAACATTAGCTGTTGCCCGTGACAACGTCCTTTTTTGAAGTGTTTAACGCTATTCGCAGTAAAAAATAACGAATCTTTGTCCTTTTTCGGGTTTTAAGCTACATTCATATTAAATTTTATCGAAATCGCTTAAGCGCTTTAGCTGTGAAAGTGTAACAAACAAAGTTTTCTCATTCATAACATTGGTATGTATTAGCTGGTCCACGGGTTGCTGGCGCTAAAAGTATTAAAAGCACATTAATAGTTCCTGGCTGTCAATGAAACTTATAAATAACAGGTGTAAATATCTACACCAAATTAATAACGCACATTAAACCTCACGTTATAGCATTCCTAGTCTGTGAGATAGTTAATTCTATGTGAATAAATTAATTATCTTGTCTATTAGAAAATAATATTTTTTTCAGATCTCTATTTCATTTACTTATATTAAACATCTCAGTTAAGCGCTCCACTTGAACCGGTAACAACTAGGTATTTCAAGCGCTCGTTGCACACCACTTTGTTAAATGTCACTGCACACTGAATGCATACTGCAATTGCAGCTCCAATGTTTATCTTTGAACTGCAGACGTTATGCGGAGGACACGGTTACCGGACCCATGGTTGTGGTTCTACATGTGGTTTTGACATGCGATCGTAATGTCCACATTTATTTGACCGTATTGGCGGCCGGTGGTCTGACCACCTGGTTAGGATCGCGGGGAGCCGCTGGATGCAAGCGGCTCAAGACCGTGACTTGTGGCGCGCTTTGGGGGAGGCCTTTGTCCAGCAGTGGACGCCCCCGGGCTGATGATGATGATGATGATGATTGGCGGCCGAGTTAAAAACGATGGCGAAAAGGCCTAGCAGATATATCACAAAAAACCAATGATTTCTTTTGACGTAATTTTTTTTTGTGGCTTCACGCTGTCGTTGTAATAAACTGGACGGAGTACGCCCGCGACTTCGTATGTGTAGAATTAGTTTCCCGCTACTCCCCCTATTATGACCCCTAAAGGGATGAATTTTCAAAAATCCCTTTTTAATGCACATAGGATATTCAAAGAATATTCCCACCAAAGGAGGATGGGCAGAAATGTATGAACACTGGCGTAGAAACCAATAACAATAAGCACTATATCATCGGATATGCTTTTTAATTTTACAACGATTTAGTGTAGTGGGAAACCTCAAAGAACTGTGAGAAATATTTTAAAAATCGGGAACATTGGGACGCCTACGTAGACGACGTTTGTATAATTACTTTGAAACACCGCTGTCTTTGCATGGCGATAACTTTTATCACACAAAGTTTTCGAACTACCTGCCATAGAAATAGTTTTACAACTTAGAATTACCTATCCGGTGACATATTGCTTGTTGTTATTGGTCATATAGGCCAATTTGCCCACCTTCCTTTCAAGTCGCGTTGTTGCAAGTGCGTTGATCGAGCAGCCAGTCAGCGTCATCTTTTATTTATGTACTTATATACTTATGTAGATATGGTGGTGCAGTAACTAAAGTCCGTGAGGATGGTGCACTGAAATATAAAACAGACAAACTCATCATTAAAGATGTCAGTATAACATTTCATTTTTCATCAATAGGCACATAAATTTAAACAAAAAAATGTTTTTTTCCTTAAATACAATTAAATATTGTCACAATCCCGTTACCGAGCCAATTTCCTATATATATTTTATGATACGTCATTGTCATAACGAGAACAAAAAATCAATTTGAGTATTCGCCATCGTTTATTCATTATTTCTGCGATTCTTCAGGGAAAAGATTAGGTCGGTTTCACATTAAACGTCGCCGTTCGTGCAAACACGTCGTAAAAACGAGCGACTTCATTTCAGACGATTTAGCACATACTGGTACATTCCTAGATTCCTAACATATACGGCTGACGTTGGATATATTCCGAGTAGAATTTTATGGATTACTGGCCGATAGTTTATAGTAATCTTGCAATTGTGTTACCAGTAAAACCGGAATTTAACACCTTAAACATTTGCCAGTAGTATAACATTGAATTGAGATTTCATATTGTATTAAATTGGTAAGTATTCACGATGAAAAACGGAATATTAAACCATTAAAACATATTCCAATGCAGAAATAATATTAATATTTTAGTTATTGAAACGGTTCATATGTGTAATAAATACTGAACTGTCGACGTAATAAAATAGGGTTATCAAGTAAATAAACAATAAAACAAATTTAATCCACGTTCATTTTAATTGAAGATCACACGCTCTTCCGCATTCACTGGTGACCTACTTTGGTAAACTACACTGACGAGCAAAATAACAGGGTCACATTGTATTGAATAGCTTTACAAACTAGCCCGCTTTTTTTGCTTGCCAGCGTATGTATCCGGAAATGTAAAACTTGAGTACAAAAGTTAACTAAAGCTTCGCGAGCTGATGCACGATGCATATTCTAGTCGAATCACGGGCGTCCTACATGGTTAGTGGATAGACCGACAGTTTTTGATGGACATGAATAATAAAGCAAGGTGCAAAGCAGTTATGTAAGCAAAGAAGATTGTTTTTATTTTGCTTCTCTAACTACTATGAGTTATGACTATTTTTCTACCTGTACCAACGATTTCTAAAGATAGTCATGGATGGGCGTGGACACGATTTATTTTTTATGTATCGCACACAGACTCACTCTGTACAAAACCGTATACCGAGGCACAACAATACGGCGCGTCTGTTTTGTTAATTAATGCATATTTTCCTCGCACCGTCTACTTAGTGGCGCCCACAATTAGAAGCTATTTATCAACAAAAACTTATTTCATGTGCGCTTGACCAAAATATTTGTCATTGACGGTTTTTGTGTTCCGGATTTTATTTTCACCCAAATTAAGGCAGCAATTTTAAAGTTCATTTCTTTATGAACAATAAGTTACAAGTCGACAGATAAAGAGTGTGCATGTACTTAAAATCCATAGTATTTTGACCTGCGAGATTGATTTTATTACGTAGGTATCACGCAAATATATTACAGGTACAGCCTCAGGTCGGTAAGGGGTAAAATCGGTCCATGTACGATTTTGTCCAGGATATAGTGAATCGGAACTTTGTTTAATGAGGTACGTTTTTTTTAGTAACTAAGATACAACCACCAACATAATGTCTTTGACACAAAAAATTATCACGTGCCACTCATTGACCAAACATTGCTTTTTTCTGCTGTGACTACCGCTGATTTGGTATTGATCTCGGCTGTGCCCCTCGTTGATCAACTTCTGTTTCGCCTGTCGTTCAACCAACACTTTCAATCTCCGCTGCTCTTTTTGCCACACCGTCGCCATCTGCTGTACTGAACTTCTAATAAAATTGAAATGAATATAGTATACAGTTTTGGACATACGTCGGGCCAAAACCGGTATAAGTAGAGGTTTCAGTTATTTTATCTTTTTGTTGTTATAGTACTTAATGAGCTTTTTACACATCAGTTGATTTGTTTATTTCTTATGAAACTAACAAAAAAATATGTCTTTGGAAATTATTAATCAAATCTTCAAACTCTATATGGCTTTACCACGGTCTCTCCTAATGTTCGCACTATTTGTATGTAACGACATCATTAAACGGATCATTACAGCGATGGAAAAAATACTTACCGATTCGGTTCGACGATTCCGTCGAAATGACAAACCATTCGAATTTCTGACGAATAGGCGGTAAAGTAAAGCGATTTGAGCACTCCCCCGCCGAGGAAGTTTTCGCTTTAGCCGCTCTCTCCGGACCTGTCACTGGAATCGAAGGGCTGCTGAGACAAATTCGCAATATTTCCATGGTTCCCAGACATCTAATTATACCATCAAGGCTGTGAATATCTTTCGAAACTTCATTAACGAGTTTTCATATTAGATGATGCCACAATATTGTTCAATTGGAATACATTTACCATTCCCTAATAAGTTATCAAAGCTTTGCATCTTGATGTGGATTTCTGATTTGCTCAATTACAATATACAAATGTTCTACTCACTTGAACGCTATTTTTTAAATTTATCACGAGTCTGTTTCTACTATTTATTCCTCGTAAATTCTTATATTTTTTACGATCATCATGTTCCTCAAAAGACTTTTTGGCTGGACTGGCGTCCTCCAAGGACAACCTGACGAATGGTCCGCATTAGAAATATTCCCACGACCATCATCAATTTGTCGATCCACCTTCTATTAGGTCTACCCACGCGCCTTCCAGTACTTGGTAACAAGCTTTTACGGTAAGATATTTTTAGGACTGTGCCGATTATTCTTCAACAAATTTAATTCCTGATTCGATCTCGCAACAAGACTGTAAACACCTCTCACCGTCGCTCATTATTCATTCTCTAAACGAGCGTAACCCATTGCGACGTTACACTGGAAACGCCTTGACCCGGGAGATAAAAGGACTCACGAACCAGTTAATAAAACGTCCGTATGACAGCTCTCAGCAGCGCCGTAACGTTGTTTGTGAAGATGGATACCGGGCGTTAGTTTACTCGGCGTAATAGCCAGATGAGTCGAAGTATTAAATTAGAGGGGTTTGAGCGCCTATTCGTCACATTATGTCACACGAGCCCCCGGGGCCCCGTTCCCTTGTTTAGCCGCCGTGATTGCGTCAATTTTCCACCCCTTAAAACGCCCATTTGCCAACAAAACGTACGTGTACTTACGGCGTTTTCTTTTTCAGCGATACTCCACGTTCAGAACCATACTTGACAATGTTGTATTTTAATTTCGTTGCTTATTATGTTCTAAAATATAATTTGAATTTATTTTGTTTGAACAGCGTTTTGGCGAAGTACGAGTCTCGTTTAATTTCCGCTTTGATGTTTAGAATGGATTATTTGTAAGTCTTTACAAAATAATGTTATATAAAATTGTTATGTGTTAGATGAATTATTTAGGTTATGTGTGGTAAAATGAAGTTGATTAACTATACAATACTTAACTGAAAACAAATGTTAAGTAGTACCTGTTACCTATTTTTGTGGCCACCAAATCGAAATCATTAAGCAATAAGTGAAGTGTTTTTTATAAAGAATTTCGTTATTCCGATACGTTGTACGGCTTCGTTACATAAAGACCTTGTTTCCTTTCCGGCCGTGGGCGGGCGATATGAAACAATATTTCGTCGTTTTCTTCCACAAACGTTTTGTTCTTAAATAAAAGAAATACAAATGGACAATCGATGTAGCTTATTTGTTCGCCTACGCATCAATAAAACTGGTGACATCGAGTAAACAGGAAATTGGAAGTTTCCTGCCCTGTCGAGTGAAGGCAGCGTTCGTCGTAGGTCGCTTCCCTAATTACTGTAGCAGAACCGGTGAACCGGGTGAACAGAATACTTTATTTAGCATAGGTATATGTGTTTTTTTAAATTTTTACCTTATATAGAATGGTCTTCTTACCTAGAAGAGAATAGGTGATTAGACGTCACACATTTAAGTATTATCTTTATAATGAAGGACATAGATTCGCCACTTTGACCGGGGCAGCATTCATCTTCCTCATATAGTACAAACCAATAAAGTACTTTGTGGCACCAACCTAACCATGACAGCTAGGTGATTAGACATTGGGGTTATCATATAAATAGAGTGATTGAAGAGTTTTTTTTAAAAATAATAATTTGTGGATTATGTACCGGTGTTACCGAAAACTCGCATAAACCGAAGCGAAGCGAGGCCGATTTGCTAGTTAGTCAAACATTTTTGTGTCCTGTCACTGTCACTGGTGTTGATAATGGGCCCAAAGAACCAACAGGAAATCTTCGGTTGGATCGTTCAATTAAATTATTCAGTGACGTTTACTCGCCAAGGAAGTAAGGGACTATGTAAATGTTCTTGGTACGCGGCTAATAATCCCAGAAGTTTAACAAATTCGCGTTACAATTCAAATTTCGATTTTCCGTTACATCGCGGGATCAGCGTAAGCTTTAGAAATCCCGGCATCGTTTTAACCTCTGAACTTTCCGGGCATTGTGACACTGGCAGCGAAATGGAAGGCAAATATTTTTCAACGTACACGGATAAAAGATTCTCCTGTGAAAATATTTCTTCAGTTATTACGCCGCTATCGCCACGTTCTGCCAAGTAATGTTATGTTACACGTGACTTGTATGTCTAGAGTTCTTTGAATAACGTTGGGGTGTTACCGAAACCTCGTAATCTATCTATTTGCGGTTTCTAGTACTTACGGCGTTTCAGTGTAGTTATTTTTAGGGTTCCGTAATTCCGAATGGAAAGACGAAACCCTTATAGGATCACTAGTGCGTCTGTCATAGCCAATTTGCTTCGAATGACTGGACCGATTAACCTGGAATTTGGTACTATTAAACTGTGACCCAAACACAGACGTGTTAAGTAAATTAATCAATTTCAAACGGAAGTCACTTTCAGCAAGAATTTTTTTTTATTTACTTTTACAAACTGTAACATGTGACATATCGAAAGAAAGGGGTATATTATTTGTGAATAAACAGTTTTAGAGTTATTTAAGAAAATGATGGAAATTGAGTTGAGATTATCTTCGAAATTATTGAGCCTAAAATAACGGAAAATAGTCTTTTACTTATTGGTTACAGGAACACCTATAAGAATCGTACGGAATCCTCCACGAGGATTCAACAAGAAAAAAAAACATCTCCAAGTAACGTAGGGGAGGTAAAGAAAAAAAAACGCGTTTTTTTTTACCACTTTGTTGGCGTGACTTGTATGTATATTCATGCCAAATTACAGCTTTCTAGTACTTAAACTATAAGTTCCTAGTTGACTACGAAACCCTAAAAACACAATTATTTGACAAACTTGCAAATAGGTACACAACGTTGGTTCTAATCAGTTATAATCAATATTAGAAAAATCATATCTAGTAGTAACATGTTTTCATCCCCACGCAACCGTGCATCGTCAGTTTGACAAAAGCTAGGCAGGCCGTTGTGGATAAAACCACTATCCTAATATAATAATATAAATTATTTATGTGTCAAATATCAGTTTTCATGCAATTTGACGCTAGGACTACCCGTGTGTGTTTTGTTTTCATTATTTTTTTTGAAAAACATTTTCACCGATCACTTGTAACATTCAACTGGCAGAACTGTCCCACTGGACAGTAAGCCATATATCAAAATTGAATTTGAACCTAAATGATTGTGGTTTTAGACTGCCCCCAACGATAGCATTATCGGAATTCATCTACTTAACAACAATTATGTAACCGTGTCAACCCAGAAGTATGGATCAAGTGGAACTTCACTGTTGCTACAAACAAAGTTATCCAAAACCGCGTCGTTTTTTATAATTTACATAGTATGTGTTTAGGTAGGCGTGGAGTAATCCGCGCGGGTCGCAAGATAAACTAGACGAGCCGGCCGTAAATCTGCCAAGATTGATGATCCGCCTGACCTTTGCGAGCGCCTTCTTGCCGCTCGCCTCGGCCAAGGAACTGCGACAGATGTAGCTGGATTGCCGACTAGCTGGGAGAAAATGTGCTCCGTGGAAAGAGTACAGTGCTGGGTGTCAATTAAAAAAATACACTTAATGTCAGCGGTCGGCTAGGGTTTTGAGAATTTCGAGTTGGTTCTATATGACATGATTTAAAACGAAGCGGAAACGTCTTCCTTATATACTTACCATTCTTACCTGCTTACCTTCCTTGACCTGTGAAGCAGCTCAATGTTGTATGAGTCTTCATACAACATTGAGCTAAACAAAACATATTTAAATAAAAATGAAACCAAGCTACTTATATATTAAAAGGTATTAATAATAATCAACACTATAATACCCCATAAACCAGGTCCGCAAAGTATTTTATTTTTCATCACACTTGCTCGTAAATGGTGTTATTCCATGCCTGTATACAGAAGGACAATGGCCTAAATTGTTCCCGCGGGAATTATGGCGAGTTTGTCATCCCTAGGGAGTAATGACTTTCTTTTTAAAATTTGCAACTCTTTCGTACATCATTTCTGACTAAGGAGGTTTAATTTTCAGCCAAAAATTAAATCGGTTTCTAATTTCATCTTTAAAAATTAGCTATAGACTAACTTACATTACACAAAACCTATACGCTTCATTAAACTTCATTATTTTTATACCTATTTCAAGTTTATATCAACATTTATCATTAATTTTAGTAATTAGACTTTTTTATCAAATTGGCTAAATCTGGCTCGAATCCAGGTCGAAACTAAACGCAGTTATTATCTGTGGTAGAGGTCACAAAAAAAATATCGTTTCCATTTACGTTCCCGTTCGTCAAAAGTTATTTCTTTATATTTTGCAGAGTTAAAGTGTTTTCTCTTTGTTTTTTTTCCTCGCAAATGTGATGAAAACCATTGTGTGTATCACAGGCAGTAAGCGGATTACTAACTCGAGTCATTAAAAGCCCTCCGCCTTCGGCGTCGGGCTTCTAACACTCTCGTTAGTAATTCCCTTCATACTACCCTTGATGCACAATGTACTATTATTTTGCCGATTTATATAAGTAACATTAATAGCAAAATGTAGTTAAATTATCTATTTTACCTACAATACTTTGACCGCAGACTCGATTGTAATCTGTTTCAGTTGACGAATAATCCCACATTTTTAATGTGGCATTGTTTTATAATGCTCACAAAACACACAAAATATTCCGAGACAGAATGATTTCTAAAAAAATATTAATGACTACTATTTTGTCCACTCCGTCATACTCAATTAACTCATGCGAAGGAGTTGCGATTTAGTTGCAAAAAATAGCATTGCTGAAATTGTCACAACACACTAATATTAAAATTGATCCGATATCTAAACTCTTTTTCAGGTAGTGGATAATTTTAAAATATTTTTTAAGTTTAGCATAAAAGGGCTAATAAAACTCATAATAGTCAAAATGTTTCAGCGCTAGAGTATTACATACGTGTACATTATATTATATTCAAATACGTGACTATTCAATCTCAGACAAGCACTGTTGTCATTGCTTGAACAAATGGTTTTTTTAGGGTAGGTACACCCGTAGATCGCAAAACGCAAATATATTATTTACACTGAACGGTTTAAATCAGGAGCCGATACCGGTATTAATTTACATTGAAATATCTTCCTTAATTTTCAACGTCCTTGATATTTTGGATTTTAATATTAAAATGATTCATATATAGAACAAAAATATTCAATAATAAGCGAGATACCGAAATTGATTACCGGTATTTTCGTATGAAAATAATACCGGTGTACGACCCCTGGTTCAAAGAGGCAATATAACTTATGCACCTCCTACCACGAGCATGAAGACCTGCCGGTCTGGTGATTATGACGTACAACCCTTCTACAAGAGCCGCGACATTTTCCAGAATTCTCGAGAGCGGCATATCTGAAAGTACGAATGATAGTTTAGCAATCCTCCTTTACATATATTGGCCAGCGCGCTGCAGTTCTTTTGACATTGATCTCATTTGGGGTGTAAATTAATTTGGGATTACCATGTTGATTAAAACGATCCATTACTAAGTTTCGGGTCCTTAAGACTATTTACAGTATTACGTGATATTTACGACGGACCTTGGATGTATCTGCTTTAGTATCACATAACTTTACCCCTTAAAGTGCACTTAGGCACTGCAAATAAATAGCAGAAGTAACTCGTAATAAAATCACCATTAATTTGACGGGTTTTGAAGCTAAATGAAGAGCAGGAGAAAGCCCTTTGCCCAACAGTAGAAATGTCTTTCGGCTAATATAAGGAAATTATATTTCTTTTTAATTTTCTTATCTTGCGGGTGGTAGGACCTTGTGCGGGGTCCGTCCGGATCGCTACCACCATCTTATCCATTAACCTACCGCCAAACAGCAGTGTTCGCATTGTTGTGTTCCGGTTTGGGGATAAGACAGCCGGTGTAATGACTAGCATAGAGGCATTCCATCTTGGTCCTCAGGGTTGGCAGCGCATTTGCAGTCTTAGGCTTGCAGTCTTGTGAATGCGAATGTCTATGGGTCACAGTTTCCACTTACCATCAGGTGGCCTGTGTGCTCGTCAGCCTTCCCTATGCCATAAAAAAAAAATACTACCTGATATGTGTGGTTGGTAATCCCTGGCATTTTAAGTCACGGTTTGGCCTCAGCCAGTGGTTTCAATTGTGCTACCAAGCGGCCTCGCCCGAGGCTGCCTCTAGCCCCGTACACACCTTAAGAGTGACGTCATTTTAGTGGCCAGTGAACCATTCATTGATTCCTATAATCATATTAAGTCACGAGTAGTCATGATAACGAAATTATGCTACGGCCTTCCTCATATTTCCTTCTACCCCGGTTGCAAATGGAAATCGCGTGGGCGATACCCCGTACAAGCGTAATGACTAATGACGTTAAGCCCCGACGCCTACGACGATCATAAAGACAATATTGTCATAAACCTTGGAGATGTGTTATAGGGGACGTGGTTCTAAACGAAAAAGTATTAATATAGGTAATGTAATGATGCAAAGTTGCGGTTATTTTTGATAGATTATTTTTTCTTGATCTTTCAATCATAATTTCATTTAATTGAGACAGTAACTTTGAAGAATCAATGCTTAATGATACCCATGCGTTGAACTGCATTTCGGATGGCATCCAACATGATAAACTAGGTATGAGAAGCAGTCTGCCTCGATTAGTATTTCTATGAACACAAATAGGAGTTATGTAGTGAAAGTCATGCAGCAGACATGACGATAATACATGGTAGTAGTACCCGTATCTGGACCCACCGCTTCCCCCCCCCCCCCCCCCCCAAAAGCTGGTCTAAGGGGCGAGAGGTGGGGTTTAGATCCTAAAAAAATGAACCGACGTAGAAGCTACGAGTGGTTTTTAATTTAAACACCCCACGCTCAACTGTTATTGCTCGTAAGGACCGCAGCTCTAACTTTACATGAGCTTAACCTAAGTTAACACCTAACTTAAACCTGGCTAAAGTCCTAAACTTAATTCAATTCACCTAAGTTAATGTAAGTCATTCTAGCTAAACGTAGTTTTATATTAAGCTTGTTAATGAGAGGCTATCCTAAACAGCTAACAAAACCATATCTTGCATATTTTCTAAAGAATTACCTACACTTAGCTTGTCAAAAATATAGTGGTAAATGCAATCTAACCTACATACGGTTTTGTATCTACGACTAACAATATCTATGTCGTACATATATGGGTTTCATATTCACATACATTTAAATTTTACTGTGACACGGTAGTATGTAAAACTAAAACGAGGCGTGTAATCTGGTTTGACTTGATTCAAAGTACTAGGGAGTATATCAATCAATCAAAAAAGCCTGGATCGACCAGTTTTGTTACCCAAATGCATTGTTATACCGGTTTGATTGTTTTATAAATAACATCGACACCTTTTTTTAACCTGCCAAGAAGAAAACTAAAGTATTGAATTAAAATTCTACGCGACTTCTGAAGAATACAATCAACTGAAAACTACATGTGATGTTATGTTTAACATCACAAAGCAAGTAGTTTCTAAAGACTTGTGTGAAATATTTTATTGACAGTAAGAAACCGTGATAAAAAGTGTTTGTGTAGGTTAATGTAGGGCGTACAAGGAGACAACTGTACTCGAAGATAGATGCGTTTATTAATGCCTAGGACTACAGAGTGCACTTCTTATATAATATACCTACCAGAGAGAGATGAGCCGGTGTGAGTGCAACTCCCACTCCCAGGTTTAACAAAAGCTTATTATTATATTACATGTAAAAACCTTACCTTTCGAGAATTGAACTTATTATCTTTTCTCTGTAAAATTACTTTGCGAGTAATCCCTAGATAAGCATATGCAGGTACCTATTAACTTGTTTCATCCGAAACAATATTAGATGAGAATGAGAGAACAAAAATAATGATACTGATGAATGTTCTGCAAACATGGAGTTTGCACAAATTTACCTTCAAAACAGGATAAACAGAAAAACAGTTTCAATGAAAATGTCCCATGTAACCAACTTAGCTTCAATAATTGTGATCGTAAATTAAGGGTGCCTTTTGTTGTTTATGCCGGTTTTGAGTAGAATCAGATTTTATTGAAAGACTCATTGAGCGTACCTGAAAAATTATCATCCCGTCTAGATACTTAGATGCAAAAAATCCTTCTAGTGGTTTGGAAACCATTGGAAAAGAAACATTACGTGCAGGGGTTGGTTTGTTATCTGCTATGATAAATTCACGCCCTATGGATAGTTCTATTAGATCACGATTCAGTGAGGCAAGTGCTAATTTAAAAAGAAAAGCCGATGAAAAAATTGATTCCCTCATGTCGGGATCCGGGTATAAAATGACATATAAAAGAAGGGAACCGCTCATTATATTGAAAGCATCGCGAAGTATTAAAAAAAGTGAAAAAAAAGAGGATATATTTAAAAGTTAAATAATGTCATTCCTACATAGTCATTGTTGTGAAAGTGCAAAATCTAAATTAGATATATTTATCCTTCCATCAAATCAAACAAGTATTGAAAGTGGGCAGTGGCTTCAAACCAATTACATCTTTAAGTGATGACGCTCCCATGGAATTTCATTTTCCTTGATCATGGGATGACTATATTGAAATATCACGCACAATGTTGCATGTTAATGCTAAAATATTGAATCAGGATGGTACAAAATTAAAACCGTCATTAACTGGTCACATTCACTTTTCAGTCAACTAGATGTATATTTAAATCAAAAACTCATATCTCTCCCAAACAATACATATGCTTACTGTGCTTAATTGGAAAATGTTGTAAACTATGGACTCGCAGCCAAAGAAACTCATTTTATTTGTGGACTGTGGTATGAGGTATGAGGATACTGCAGATCATATGGATACTATTGATGCAAATAACAAAGGGTTTCAACAAAGGAATATAATTTTTAAACAAAGTATTGAAGGGAAACGTGATGACATATTTAACCAAGATAAAATTCTTACTAAATAGTGTCGAAATATGTATTAAGTTAGTACGTTAGAAGGAATCATTTAATCTAACTTATTATAGTTGGTTCAGAATAAGCTCGCTGGGCTCCACTTGAAAGTTAACAATAGGGATAATAAACTAAAGCGTCATAAAACAATTGTATTTTGATGTGAGGTATTTCGGCGTTATCTTGTTTTGTACTACGCTACATCAACCACCATATCTTGATACCTTTTAATTATTTAGGATACAGTTATTTGTGAGTGTTCGTTATCCAAGTTTCAGGAATAAAATGCAATATTGTATAATATTATTTATCAATATAATTATAAAATGAATACTGATATAGAGAGATATTACTTAAAGATTAACATTTTATTCAGAATCAGAAGCAGTCTCAGTGTGATGATTGCTCCCACGGACGAAACATTTCGTAATACTTAACTGAACACCTCTATCATCAAAAAACTAATGACTAATATTTAAATTTGCAAATATTATCGGGCGAAATATAACAAAAGAGAAAGTATCAAAATCGTTTGAAATACCACCCGTTGCAAGTGTCGCGCCAGCTTATTTTGAACTAACTATACCAAGATTAAAAAAATAAAGTGCATACAATGGATGCTAGCTAGATACTCATTATAAGTACGGAACGAATTAATCCTAGCGTTTTGTTAGCACATCAACAAGTATTGGCAACAACGACTGGTTGATTCATATTTATTTTCTTAAAAGTAGTGATTAAAACAGTAGGTATGTTAAATTACATTAGGTCCTATGATGTAGGGTTCACTTCAGCAAGATTGGTTAGGTTAGGTTAGGTTAGTAGTTCTGTGACCCTTAAAACAGACAGTATGTTAATAAAACAGTAACAATAAACTATTTAGTAAAAATACGCGTGATATGTGATCTCTTAAGCTTTATTTACTTTAATTTGATAACTTGTGCATTTCCGAAGCACACGCGACGCCATTTTACTTATTTTTGTTCAACCTCGGCTCACGTAAGTAAGTTTCGTCGCCATGTTTGGTGTGCACTGAGAGCGAGAGTGGTCAATTGGGTATTTTATGAAGCTTGAAATCGGGCGCCGTAGTGACATATCTACTTCTTGTTTATATGTAACTAGAGGACGCCCGCGACTTCGTACGCGTAGAATTAGTTTCCCGCTACACCCCCTATTTCACCCCCTTAGGGATTGAATTTCTAAAAATCTTTTCTTAATGCTCACTAACATCATGAAAGGAACCCCTGTACTCAATTTCAAATTTCTAGGTACAGTATTTTCGGCTGTACGTTGATATATAAGTCAGTCAGGTTTGCCTTTTATTTATATGTAATGTAATATCATTTTTATGTACAGTTTAATGAAACATTCGCGTGCCTCCCGTCAGGGTCAAGTGCGAGTCGATCAATTTTTGGGTAGGTACTTACTTATTTTTTCTGCTGTGAATATAAATAATTCCAAATATGTATTACATTTTTAATGATGAACTTTGTGTGGGGCACTGAATAGTATCAATATTCCACATTCAAACCTGACGATTTTAGCGTTTTTTAAACGGTTTTGACAGGCAGACGGAGAGCCGCAAGCCGAACAAACAAATTGGGTTTAGAACGGGTTCCGTTTTAGCGTATAACGTACTCCAAAAACCAATAAATTTATTAACCTTCGAGTTTGTATTTCTCTCTCATTTCACCCGAACGCGGAAGACTTTATTGCCTTTGACGTGTTACGATATTGTTTCTAACCGCCATTAAGTATTGTCAAGTAAATAAGTTATCTCAAAACGTTGACATTACGGAAACACGTCAAAATCAGGTTTTACCGCCTAGAATCTGACTCCAGCGGGGTTATAATGACGTAGCAATGAAGTTTTGTTTACGATGAGAGAAAAGGACAGAGCTATATAACTGCTATAGCTCTTTCCTTTACGCTCAACGTAAAATAACCCGTTTTCTTAAGTGTTGATTGTCTATTGTTTGTTACGAGTACCTATACGAGTATTAGGGCCGTATTAAACAGATGCTCGAGATAGTCGTTCAGCCTCGTAACATACAGCTATAACTTAAAACGTAACATAGTTACAATTAACACTCGTACGAAATTTGAATGTTTAGTAGTTTTACATAATACGTACATATTCCCTGTTATAAATTTCCTGACGTGATACGACTAACAACACATGGAAACCCGGCAACTTTACGTATGTTATCAACCTGCTGAATATTTAAATTCCTCGATAGTATACAGTCAGCAAGGTTACACGGCAAGCAAATCCGCATGACTGATTGATTATGGGTTAGAAATATAATAAAAAAAAGAAAATAATGAAAAAAACAATACATTCAATTTTTTAGGCAGTCGTGTAAAAATAGGGCGCAGTTTCTACAAATTTGGACGTATACGTTTACAAGACGTTAAAAATATCTATACATCTTGGTGTCATTGAAAATAGGATGTGTACATACTATATTTAATGCGATGGCTGTATATTTATTTGTGGCCTCAAAGTCTAAGTTGAATGCACAACAACAATATTAAAAGTTTTGCTCTTTTTAAACTTCCCAGTGAATTATAAAACTTGCTAATTTCAAAACTACAAACTACTCACAAATAACTTTATTCCCTACTAATTACTTTTGGTTCGCTCGCGCGGCGAAGCTCAGCCGGAATATCATTATCATCACGCTATCCGTGAATAAACCCAAGGAGGCACTACAATTTAAAGGAAGCTATGCGAAATATTATTTATTAGAACTTGTTTTTAATGCAGCGGTAAAACGGTTGACGTTTGGCTTATTTTATTAAGGCTGAGGCTCTAGAAAAGATGCATAACGCTAACGATTTTTTGATAACTGTAGCATATATGAAATGGATGTAGGCGCTCGACGCAATCGTTCGGCAGCTTAAGTCGATTCTACATATTTTTGATAACTATAACATTCTCGTAAAGCATCTTGTCGCTTGCTTATGTCGATTCTACATATTTTTGATAACTATAACATTCTCGTAAAGCATCTTGTCGCTTGCTTATGTCGATTCTACATATTTTTGATAACTATAACATTCTCGTAAAGCATCTTGTCGCTTGCTTATGTCGATTCTACATATTTTTGATAACTATAACATTCTCGTAAAGCATCTAAGGGTCACTGGCTCTCTTTTCTACTCGTATTGGGTAAGATCAGACCTTTGAAGTGTTATGGTATTTTTTTAACTCATCCGCCATTACTGTACTATAAATAAGAGCTATCGTAAAGTTGAAAATACGATAGGACGTCAAAGGTAATATGGATTTATCCAGTAGAATAAAGACTCTGGATTGTGTGCTTTAATGCTTTACCATATTTAGTCTTTTATATTTCAAGAACTATACATATATTCAACATGGAGAAACGATTTTGTTATCAATCGTTCCCTACACGCTTTGTTTTGCTTCTTTTCCCCACACAAAATGCGAAACCGATAGGAGGGGATAGGTAAGGGGAGACAGGAACTTAATAATTAAATATTTCCAATGCCAAGAACACTATTCCTCTATACTCTATAGTTAGTAAAACCTATCTATCTCTTTATTAAAGGTAGGTTATCCGTGGTATAACTTTTACATCGATTATCATTTTATAATCATCTATTCATATAAATTCTTTGTCCTGAATGACTGAATGACTGACTGACTGACCGACTGATCAACGCACAGCCTAAACCGCTGATCGTAGACCTGAAACTTGGAGGGTATGTTCTTTGTATGACGTAGGCATCCGATAAGAAAGCATTTTCCAAAATTGTACCCCTAAGGGGGTGAAAAAAGGGAGCAAAATTTGTATGGGACACCGTGATTCCTTGGTCTAATCTACTTCAAAGGGTATAGCCGGGTAAGCATGGTGAAACTGCCCTTAGCGAAAAAAATAATTTCCTTTTACTGGGTTATTAACCTTTACATATGTAGTGCTTTCACCAAAAATTAAGCCTCAAATCCTTCAGGTTTAAAAAAAAACGCATAAAAAGATTTTTTTATTTTATTTTATTTTAGCCAAAGTACTAATCCGATTTCTTTGTAATTTGGATATGTTGTATATACAATTAAGGTCGCTCTCTAAAAAAAATATTAATGAATTATCTCTTGAAAAAAACAAAAAAAAACGAGTTAATAATTTTCAAAAAAATAAAAAAAATACGTGCGAGCTAGCGACAATTTCCAAATTTACATATTTTATGTAGAATTTAATAATGTTTAACGTATAATTTTTTTAATAACTAATATCGGGATTAACATTGTGAAAAACTTGAATTTGTAACATCCCATACATTCTTTTCAAACAAAATAACTTCTACGTATTACACTATGAAGTTATATTTCCAACGCATTTTGAATTTGGAACGCGACTTATTTTACTGACAAGGAAAGGTACCGAACTGTCCGGCTCCGATTTTGTTGATTTTGATATTGTATGTTAGAGAGTAGTTTAAAATAACAGACACGTATTTTTTTCCGGCCGGAGCAATAAACGGTGGAATTTTTGGTAAAGCCGTAAATAATCGGCTTGTACGAACGCCTCGCGACTGGGCAGTAGTGTTGTTGTTGTTTTGATATTATTAATACCGTTATCTTCCTAATCTTGGCAAAAGATAGCGAGAGGAAGAACACAAAACATGGCAAACGATACAAACAATCTTTCAATTTTTTAAGCAATACAAGCAGGGCTTCTATTCTAAACGATCTGTTATGGTATTGTTTTTGCCGCCATTACTGTAAAGTAAATAAGAGCTATCAAAACGTTGACAATATAGGTTAAATAATAGGATAATACGTTAAGGACGATATGGTTTTTAATTTTGACTCCTAGAATCTCGGCCCTGGACCGATTCAACACGGTTGAATCCATCCATATCGTGTTTGAGCTGTTATCGTATTGTCACCGTTTTGATAGCTCTTATTTACCTGACAGTAATGGCGGGTGACGTGATAACAATACCATAACAGGTCAGAGACGATATGTTTTGAACCGTCGGGAATAGAGGCTCTGATGCTTAAATTAGGAAATTAAGGCTAGGCTAGGCACAATAATTTATAATTGTAAGTTTTAAATTATTTTCAAAAGTCGTGTCATGTTTGTATGAAACCAAAGCCTCTGGCACTGAATGTCTTAAGTGTAGAACTAAAATCAACCCCTATTAAAATAACGTTCCCGGTTGATTGGTTTTCTTATGAATTCCAAACTGTAATCGAATGAATCACGTTCACGTCAGAGGCGGCCGGAGGGGGGAGATCGTAGCATTTGATGTCGTAGCCCGTAGCGCGTAGGCGTAGGCCGTCGTAGCGCGTGGGCGGCCATTCATCCCGGGCCATGACCGCGTGCTATTCTAAAAGGTTATGGCTGTTACTTAGTTATATAATGTTTGAATTATGAATGCGTAAGATACGAGTATTATAATAACATAAAAATGGATTTAATGTAACTTTTGATTATCTCAAGGTACCTTTTTTACTGGGTTTATAAAAAAAAAGGTTGCGTATTGAAAAGTAAAATGATACAGTTTGCCGAATGGTGATTTGGTGAAACGTAAGTGAACCATTTAAACTACAAAATATTTGCAACAACCATTACCTATATTCGACTTGAATAATTAAAAAAGTCTCCCTGAGTGCCTACTTATCTAATGTATAAGAAATATTCTAAGGGTTAAAATTCTAAGAAATTAGCGGCTTTCAGAAAGCCTAATTACATTTATAATATAATATGCAAACTAATTAGGATTACGTATTCTCGGTATATTGTAATAACAAGTTTCATAATTAATGTGTTTAAAAACTTAAGCTAAGTGCAATTGGCTTTAGTTTAGCTTCATTAGCTTAGCTAATAGCCATTATGAGCACACTCGGTGTACTTGCATCAACAAAGGTAATTTTCTGAACTTTGTAACGTTGTATTTTCACGTACGTTAATTTTTAACGGAGGCAAAGGAAGTAAAGTCACTACATGCACTTCGAAAACAAACTCTCATTTATAGGCGAGGAAGTTTTTCTCGGCTATTTAGGCATCGGTATAGAAACATTAAAAAAAATACGTTAAACTTGCGAGCGTTAGAACTGCCGCGAATTCTGTCTATTACAATATATTCACATACTTATAGAAGATGACCAATGACAGATACTGTTGTCTTTATCCAATAATTATCCAATTCATCACATCCATCTTGGGTCGCTTCTTCTGTATAATGATGGTCTCCTCCGAAGCACATACCCTCTATTCTACAACGTTAAACGAATATTTTTGACGTTTTATGATATTGTTTTGAACTCTGCTGGCGGTAAGTTAGAAGATAAGATAGTGGGGAGCCTGACGGAGCCTGCACAAGGGTCCATAAAAGTAACTCTAATTTTCTAGTTCAGTTCCTTGTAACGACAATAATTCATAATATTCGCTTATAAATCACTTAAATTTGATTTTAAAAACTCTGTGTACTTAATGAAGGGTGTAAATGTAAATATAGCGTTAGGGTACACAAGGGCACTTAACATTGTGTGAAATATTGTGTGGGAACGAAAGGTCAGCAGTTAACTGCTAATAGTCTAACGATGAATAAATTATTTTATACCTAGAGTATTGATTATGTTTCATGTCAAAAATACGTTATTTCATGTAAATAATACGAATGTTAATGTGCCTAAATAAATCAATATCAAGTGATATATATCTGGGCTTATACTATACATCGACAAATACTTGAGAGGATTGATTGTGAAGCGACGCTTAAATCGCGGAGTTGTCAATTATTTTCCATAATCTAGGTCCGATTTTCACGAATTATGAATATAATATAGTCATTATAAAAAACTAGCTGTGTGTGTTTCTGTTTTTTGTTTATTAAATCTATTATCTTGAGATTCTCCAGTCACGAGTTTTCATAATATCTACGACGTATTCAAAAATCGTAAAACTAGGACTAGGTTTAACGTGAGAGATACGTTAACGCATTTTGTATGGACATTTTCAGCCTCACCATCCTCTTAAAGACATAGATCACATCTAAGACTCAGGAACAGATAGATGGCTAGTTTCATGGGCAGGGTTACTACAAACTAAGCCGATCTTTTTCCAGGCCGCACCAATCTAGATGGTTTAACAAAGAATGCAATACATATCCAAATTATTTAAATGTTGGGAACTAATTTTAGAGCAACTATTCGGGTATATGCAATTAGATTTAAGGTTGAAATTGTAACTTAACCTATATGGTTAATTTGACGCTAATGCCTGAAAAAGGGCTAAAGCTCGTCTCGATTCAAAATGTAGGTTATATTTATTATGCATTTAAAACTTCTTACGAAAAAGCAAAATTTAAGCAAGCGAGTTTAAAATTTAGAGACGAAACTTATTGTCTAAATCCTGTTTCGAAGAATGCCTGAACTCCTAGAAAATAACCGAAAATGGTAATCCAACCCAACACGGAAAAGGTTAATAATGCGATAGGGGGCTTTATTCAACGCGGTAAAACCGTATGGCTTTTGACATGTTATGGTGTTGTTGGTAACTCAGCCGCCATTAGCTACTGGCAATAAAAACCAAATAGTTTAGACATGTTATCGTCTTGTCAACGTTTTTTAAATCGCATTTCTAAACAAAATATGAAAATACCGTAAAAGTGATCACCAAAACGGATATTCAAATAAAATCAGTCATGAAATACGGATGATACAAGCATTTTAAAATGCTACTTAGACAGAGAGATCCAAAGTGCACCGGTGACGTCATCGTGCAGCTCTGCCATATAAACTCCACGTAATGTACTGTTTTGTAGAAAAAGATAGGAATAAATCTTTGTTGGCTTATATCTTGTTTATTTTTATAGCTATTAAAAAAAAAGGTTTTTTCTCACCTGTTTGTTACATGAATCAGCTTTTGAAGCTGCACAAAGGAAATATGCATATTCCCTATTCCGGCAATAGAATACCGGCTTTATAACGTTGACGATACGATACCACGTCAAAGTCCTTACTGTTATACTGTGCAATTAGTTTGTAATAATAAATAAAAATAAATAAATAAAAAAGGCAATTTGGTTTTACCGTGTTTTTACAGCCAATTACACCCGACGTAATTAATACACATAATTTGGTATAGCTCATGGATTGGGTTTGTTTGATAGTAACAGTATACAAACTACAAACAAAATAGAGCCCCGCTCTCGAAATGAAAGTAGGTGAAGTGCGTTCTTTAATGTGTCTAATTATCGATAACTTCAAAGCGGGGAGTTCGACAGACGACCGAGTGGGGGTAGGAGGCCCCCCCTCACTAATTAAACTGTCGTCTGCCTATTTGCACGGCGACTGAACCGATAGGGTTTATTGATAACGTCTGATTAATTTAGTAAATGAATTCCTTTGAAAAACATCGATAACGGCGCTTTTCAGACTACACTATTGAGGGCGTATACAATATTTGTGCGTTCGTAATTACGCCAAAGCAAGATTATGAGTCCGGTGAGAGAACTTTTATTGAGCGTATCTTTGCAAAGTTTGAGCCACGGTTACGGTTTATTTTATTGAGAATGTTACAGGAGGCGGTCACAAATTAGGACATTTATTTTTCTTTGTATAAGCCCGTCCCATCTTGCTTCGATAACATAATAATATTGGCAACGTGATGACCGCTCGTATTCACCGGAAAATAAGCGTTGTCATCATAAAATATGTGGTTATGATATCGATGCATTATGGGCTTCATTAAAGTACAATCTTACTCGTAATACCTAGGTTGAGCGAAGTCCACAGTTAAATGGTGAGCCCAAACCCATCGCATTGTTTTTTTTTTTATTTCCTTATTTTATTATTACTTGAAAGTTTAGACGAATAACTGACAGGTTACTCATATTTTGGCATAATTTATCGTCGTTATGTATCTTTTTTGTATTTATGTCTTTACTGAGTATAAAGCCATAAAAGCTTTTTAACATCGATCGTCTTTATTCGATCCTGTTTCAAATGTTGAAATTCTGTATCAACTAGTTCAGCCTATCATTGCTGGCTTGATATGCGTTAAAATTAATTAATCATTTGATTGCTATGCGGCTGTTGCGACACATTTTATAAGTTTCACTATCGTATTAGTATGTGATTCTCATAGTAGTATAAAGCTTTTTTATAGTCCCGTCATATTTACTATAGGTACGCATTGGTTATTTCTACGCTAAGATGACACTATTGTGCTCGGTTTATTTTATTCGACAACATTTTGTCACAAAGCCAAAACTTCAAAGAAACGCAAAATCAATGTAAATTAGACCTACAACTTACAGTAAGTGGGAACAAGTTACGGAGAAATAAAAAAGCGACGAAATTGCTACGAAATAGTTTCCTAGTTGCCCGAGGGACGAGCAGGCGGAATACGGTCGTCGTGTGGATTCCGCATAGTTTTAATATATACAAGTTAATGTACACATGCTGTATTAAATTGGTACCTATTTACAACGATTTTGCCCTCTATTCTACGGGGCAAAACCATAGTGTGTTTGCCGTATTGCTTTTAAAAAGCCCCTATTACTGTCATGTAACTAAGAGCTATTTATCGTAACGTTGACAATACGATAACACATGAAAGGCAATATGTGATACTATGTTTAAAAAAAATAGACTCTTAGCAATGATGCTTAAATTGTAGTTTATTAGGTACACTCGGTTTATAAATATATATACACTTTAGTACCTTGTCTATTTAATGTCATGTTCAAACTGCCATATACGAATTATCACAGCGATTAAAGTGACAGTCAGACAGTGAGTTACTAAAGTGTATACATATTTATGAACTCGACTGTACATAATAAATATGTCGCAGTGACTTCGTTAGAGTATATACTCACTTGCTCATTAAATACGTACAAATGAATCGTTACCTCGTACTTACGTCCTTAAAATAGATACTGATTTATATATACAATATAAATATTTAAGTTAACAAATATGTAATTTAGGTGAGACAATATCTGAAATACTTACATATAAAATTTAACTATTAAGCTAAATCTAAACAAGGCCTTGGCGGAATTGTCCCGAAGATGCTGGCAGCATTTCCTCGCTGAATAGTTAAACTAATGCGTTGGGCGACGAAAATGCCAGCTCCGCGGTTTCCCTTGAAGTCCATCAGCCTCTTCAAATTTCTCAGTACCTCCAACCAACCGACCAAGGGTCTCGACGCCGAAAGCAACAAAATGGTATCCGGTGCCGAGACCTTGATAGGTATTTTATTTTCTTTCCATAGGTATTCTCTATGATGTGATGTGATGTGAGGTATTCTCTGCCACCTCTGCTGCCGCGCCAATTTTGTATAAAATAGTTTCCAAATATAAATAAAGCTAGTTTGAATGTCTATTATTCAAACAAATACCTAGTTTCAGTTAAGCAATATGAACACTATGTTTATATATACCTGATCAACTAACTAGCTGTACATAGCGTGATTTAGCCGAAATCTCATTAGTAGCCTCTGCGCAGTGCCGCGGAATGTTCATTTGTTTTAATTGATCAGCAAACCGTCCCGGGAATATAACAAGCTTTGTTTTTCGGGCAAAACAATAATGGAGCTTGTAAATATTGCTCTGTGATTAAAATAATTGAAAGTTATTGCTGGAGTAATCTCCGGGTGCGATTTAATTCAAATTTTATGTCGAATTCAAATAAACTGTGTACAGTCAGCAGCAGAAGTAGGTGGACAATCGAAGAGCTCATAATTATAATATATGCACGTTCTTATTTTTCTGAAAATAGAACCGCGAGTAGATTATTGTAAGCTCTCCGACTGCGCATCTATTTCTGCTGCTGGCTGTATGAGTATTATTAATTCTTTCGGTAAAAAAGAAGTAATCTAATAGAAAAATATAATAGAAATCAATGTGGGTTTTTATTTATTTGTAAATACTTGTTTGTTCACTATCAAAATTTTAAACAATAAAGAGTAACGACAGTAGCAGTGCAGGATAGACTTACAAATCAATAACCTAATTTTGATGTTAATTGAACTGCCTCAGTCGCTGCGTGCTCCGCCAGTCTCGAAAGTGTTTATCGAACGAAATTGCAATATTAACTATGCATTCGACATTGACTGAGCGATATTGTAAGCGATTCTTTTCTATAGCGCAAATTTATGTATTGTTAGCTTTTGAATTACATCGAGTAGTTTTGTCGACTTTTGTTACAACCTATATATAATAAAAAACTTTTCACCTCACTCATTTCAAGAAAGTTTTTAACTTTTTTTGATGCGAAATTCATATATATCCATAACATGGTCAAAACTGATTTTTTGGTTATTAAGAAAAATACGTTACTGAATCGAAACGATGATAGAATGTATTTAAAAAAAAAACATTATTAAAAACAGGCTTTCTGGCCGACTGCACTTCTAAAACTGGTGATAAACTCTCTATAGAAATACCAGTGAAATGAGTCCACACTCGACGGACCATATATAAGCCGCCCGATATATAAGCCATTGAGAAGTTTCTATGACCTTACTGCCCTCATTAATAAAGGTGGAGTGACCGTTTAGTAGCTAACCCATGCTTGGTCCTTATCTGTCATTGTCACTTGAATTTGACAGATGGACAAAACATGGCTTAACTACTCCGCGGTTACTCGACGTTTCTTAATATTGTAAGTTCATATTATTTTACTTAACAGTAATGACGGCAGAGTTAAAAACAATACGATAACAAGTCAAAAGTAACATTGTTTTACCGACTAGACTAGAGCCCCAGCAAGGTTGCCAAGACTTCATTAATCCATTCAATTTGGATTCTGCTCAGTTTAATAATCAAGTGTGGACCCTTAAAGAGACAATTTTATTGTAAAAATCTGATTGCCTTGAACTGAGAACAATCTGGTTGTTCATCCATCCGGACACAATTGCATCACCAATTTCATTTCTTTTTGACAGCGATAAATCGAATTGGATTCAATTGCTCTTGATTATTGTATCAGCGAGCTCCACACGATCTACATAACTTAAACGCCAATGACGCCATTCTAGTTAAATTGTGCATACAGTTGTATTGTCTGAGAGAACTTCACTACTAATACTAGGGCTGATAGACTCGAGTCTATTAGTACTTACCTTCTTCCTCGTAAAGCATTTCATTACCCATATATGGTAAAAATATTCAAAAAGATTCCTAATTGTAATTACTGGAATGGTGAACTGAATCGTAAATGCACAATGTGCACATTATGTAGATACGGATATTTTAAGGGCCGTTTGTTATTTTGATGATTTCTAAGTCCATAAAAATAATTTATGGTTGAATACAAATACCAACATGGCTTCATTTTAGATGCTAAAGCCACCAGTGTGCTCTCTCGTTTAATGATGATAAGATCAAACATTGTCGCAGTATTAGGCACTCTCCAAATATTCTACACTCCAAATATGGAAATGGAATTTGCTCTATACATTATACACGTATGTATCAGTTTAGTTGTTGCAGCATCGCTTAGTTATTTGTTACAAATAATATTTTAAAAAAATATGTAAAAAAGGTTTAGGTTAGGTTTATTATTTTTAAGGGAACCCTGAATCCACAAACAGAAGTGTGAATATAGAGTAAGTACATCTACTATCTTTCGATGCAAAAACTTTTGGCTACGGACACTTTACCCGTCGCAGGGTAGTTTGAAGGGGCCCTGAAAGTTGCCGCTTTATATCAATCGAACTCACTTGCTCTTTGTTTCCTTTGTCTTCCACTGCCACATCTTGAGGAGCAAGTATTTATTATCTTGCAATAAACAGCACCAGGTATTTCTTCTTTTTATTTATTGAGAAAAATTTCATCAGTAAATTAAGCAGGTAAAGTCATACGTAATATTTAACTTTGAAGGTTCATTTTCTACCTAATGCCGAGTATACCTTCAATTAATGTTTAACTGACTTATTTCAGTGATTTTATGTGCGTAGAACTCCATGCCTAAGACTAACTAGCTTAATGTATGACTATTTGGATAACTTTGTGTAGGATTTAACGATAGAAATGACTCCAGCTCCGACATGTCTGCTGTCAAGTATCAAGAAGTTTAATAGCGTGCAGACTTCGGCGGCAGAGACGATCGGAAACTTTGAAGGGGCCGAATAGTCAACTAGCTTTATAACTGGGTGCCTTTCAGATTGTATCTGAATACGTTATTACTTATGTGTCAGCATCAACAAATATTGCTTACATTTTATCTTATTCTTTCTATTATTAAATTGTCACCAAAATACAATTTGGCGCCCAACGTGGGGCATAGAATCTTCGGACATATAGATACCGTTATATTTGCTTGAAATATAGAGCACAGGATCTTCAGGTAAGCCAATATCGCTATATTTTATTCGTCAGACCATTTCTCGGCCTAGATCTGTTTTATTAACACGACCCTCAGATTGGCTAGACAAGACCGTCTAACTAAATCTTGTCTCTGTGGTAACTTACTAACCGTAATAATTGAAAACAATCAATAGGTGTTCATTTATTTTGCACCTAGATAGTAGTTCAAAACTTCTAAAGAAATGGAGGGTGTTTAATTTTCCAGACCCATATCGTACTCAGCATGATTGTTATAAACCCCGGATCACGTAATACAAAGTTTTAATTTATAGCCTCCGCGAAGCACAGCACGAACACAGTCGATAGATCAGAATCGTTAGAAAGTGGGCGTTGGGAGTAAATTACAGGGATTTGCTATCTGTAGACCGGTTTTCGCAGAACGGGGGGAATTCATTATTTTCTGTTTAAGTAAAATGTATCTAGAGACTAAATACACATTGATTTAGCACAAAAATAAGATTTCCTTTACTAAATGAGTCCAGTCATAATTATAAATACCTACTACAACATACATAGTAATGAAACTTACATGTACTCGGGGTACGCGCTCGTGCATATCAAACGAAGTTAGCAAGGGAATAGAACGCCCCTCAGCGGAGTAGGCAGATTGGTCAACTACTAGAACTATGAAAAACAAAGTTTAGTAATGTTGAAAATGCCGGTTGATTACAAATGTAATATGAAAACGAACCCGTATTAATTTATAATTGCCTCTCATTTAGTTAATATGTCTCTATTTTGCCTCTTTGAAATTCAATTATTTCGTGATTTTAAATCAATCGTTGGGATAAAACATTTGCTTTTTAAAATTATAAGCCACCCCGTTTAAAAACAAATCCAAGGCAGTTAAGTAAGGATCTCAATATCTTTAACTTCCTGTAGTTCTCTAAATTTACTTCTACCGTCTGTTCCTATGCGGAAAATGTGCTCAATTCAGATTTCACATTAGGTTTTGTGCCGCAGTCCCGGTGGCTTTGTCCCAGCATAGGTAATATATAAGAGAAGTCGCCTGGTGCACAAAGCATCAGGTACGCTATTGTATTACCTTGATTGCATTGCCTTTCCACAATTGGCTAATTATATAATTGGGCTTTGTTACCGACGACTGAGACTGTAGTCCGGTTGGGATAATGAGTCGTTATTAAGGTTATTAAACTCCGTGGCGTTACTGATTATACCTACGCCAATTAAATGGTTAATTATGCAAGTAATTTTGGTAACGCGCTGTTTAAAAACGTGATAGGAAGGCAAATAATTAAGTATACATATACTAACGGCCCCCTATAATGTTTTACGCATGACCATGTCTTAATAATTTTATTGGTCAAAATGTTCCAAAGCTTTTAAAAATACTTTGATAACACTTTCAAAACTTGTATGGAAGCCACAGGACTAAAACTTCATACCGCCATTTTTGTAGTGCAATTTACGAGTGATTCAAACTCCTGATAAAACTTTTTATCTCGAAGAAAATCACGTAACCGTGCGACAACCCGCGACCGAGAGTGGGTAAAAGTTGCATGGCGTTACGTGGTCAGAATATCGCCGCGACTTGCATTCCTTTGTCTACATTGTTTCATTAGAGCGAGCGGGTAATGAATACTGTATGCGGACACCGCGGACAAAGTGGCTCCTCTGTATAATGACTGACGATATGCCCAGGGTTTAGAAATGGAGAGCGCTGTTTGGCATCTGCTTTTTACCCTTGGTTTTTATAAGTCTGTTTTTTTTCTGGCGATATGGTAAATCCTTTTATGAATTTTGGTAGCGTATCTTTTTATTTATTAATAAACAGATTTGAAAATCCGAGTATGACGCAGAATTAACAACAGATATAAGAGGTGATTCTAGAAATATAAGTAGGTACATGTGTAGGCCTAGATATTCGTCTTTGCCAATACAATTTGATGATTGTTTTCTATGTCGCTTTATTTAGTGGTTTTTTGTCTTTGCCAAGGACTGAAACAACATTATTGAAAGGCCCTGTGTTATTGACATGTTATTTTCTTGCATGTACAACATGTACATACATACATATACCTTCACGCCTTCATTCCAAGAGTGGGGTAAGCAGAGCTATAGAACTAGCAGCAACTCCAAAAATTTGTTTATAATTCTGTAACCACATTTTGCACCATTAGTCTAAGAAAGATGATCACCAGGATATTCGTGACAGGTTGCAAGCCCATGCCCTAACAGTACTACAAGCCTTTATTCCCTGCATTTTTCTTGCATGTTTCAGCTACAAATTGATACATAACATTGAATAACAAATATGGTATGGTTATAAAAGTACGAATAAAGGAGGATGGGCTTAAATGTATGAACAGTGGCCTAGAAACCAATAACAATAAGCACTATATCATCGGATATGCTTTTTAATTCTACGACGATTTAGTGTAGTGGGAAACCTCAAAGAACTGTGAGAAATATTTTAAAAATCGGGAACATCGGGACGCCTACGTAGACGACGTTTGCATAATTACTTTGAAACACCGCTGTCTTTGCACGGCGATAACTTTTATCATACAAAGTTTTCGAACTACCTGCCATAGAAATAGTTTTACCAATTCGAATTACCTATCCGGTGACATATTGCTTGTTGTTATTGGTCATATAGGCCAATTTGCCCACCCTCCTTAATAATAATAAAAAAAAATTTTTTTTATTTTTTTATGTTGTCAGCATAATTGCCAATGCGTAGGTGTATTTGTGATACATACTTCGTAAAATTTTGTCTGTTGTTCATATTTTCTTGTTTGTTTAAAGGGCTCTATCGGCCCTGGTAAGTCGTAACACCAATTTTGTTCATCTATATCTAAAATTAAACGAATACAAGTACCTACATACAAGAATAATAGCTTAAGCTGCAGATTTCCGAATACCTAATCTCACCTACAAAGTACCTATTTCGGCGCTTATCTCAGTTAATCTTAGATATATGCTTCCGTTGGCTTCCCGTGGAGGGCCTCTCCATGTACTTTGCGTGATTCGGCCGATATCCGGTAGCAACGTAAAATTAGTTTGGGTTACCCGACCCGAAGAGCTCGCACACGGTGAGCAAGATCCTCTTTACTTACTTTGTTAGTCTGTACCCTCCTTTATGGCTTCATACAACTTCTTCGTAAACTTTCCTCTTACAGTAACTGATACAGTAATATCTACGAGTCTTGCTTGAGTTACTTTTCACACTAAGACAAACTATATTAGCGTAACTTTTATTGTGTCAAACTTCACATTTACTTGTAGTTAATTAAATGCTCAAAGTTTAAGAAAGTCTTTGTTTAACAGTTAGATATTTATCAAACTATTCTATGAAAGTTTAATAATTTGAGTTTGGCTTCTTGAAATAAATGGCATGCGGATTTTCAAGTTTATTTTGGATAAACCCTTTGTCTTCTTCTTCTTTTTGTCAATTTTTGTCTTTTTTATTAAGGTACCTTATTTATATAACGTGTTACAAAAAAGCCATATCCCCACGAGCGAGGTTGTGCATTGAGCAAGGCGGAGCACACTTTGAGCCGTTACTGTAAATTTGACGTTTGTTATAAAAAAGTAAGTTTTCGTTTAGGTTGTTTCGTTAGGTTAGGTCATTTAAAATGTTTGTCGTTCCGCGAATTAGGTAGAAATGTAGGTATATTCTGCGTAGTTTACTCTTAAATTTTGCTGAAATAGGGTTTGCACATCAGTGAGTTATTTTTATTTTTTATTTTTTTGGCGTATGTTAAACAGCGTTACTACGATTCTTAAATATTGTGAATGGACTCGTTATAAGGTCCCATTTAACCTACTAACGGCTTTACGGGTAGTTTTGTAAACCTTTAATATCTCCTAAAGTCAAAATGAGCACGCAGATAATAATTTGTGTTCGAAGCAAGTGGAATAGAGATTTTCCACTTGGCTTTTATTTTGATGTCAACTCTTTTGCTGGTCAAAAGGAAGCCTAAACCAAACTCAAGATCCTTAAAACTTCAAGCAAACGAAGCCACACAATTTGGTTAAAGTTTCTCTGGAGCAATAAAAAATAACACTTGCAAACTTAGCGAAACGACGTTGCTTTTTATTTTATCTCAGTATTTATGTCAGCAACTTTCCGCCATAAAAACGTTCCGTTAAAAGTCAGGAATTATCAAATTACGAGCTCTTGGGGCTCCGTCGATGGTTCTCGTTAAATGGTTATCGGGAGAGCAAAAACTACAGAGCGGCCCACGGGAATTAGGTTACCTTGGGTTAGCGTTATGCGACCATTTTTAATTAAGTGCAAGCCCAGGCAGCCACCGCGCGGTTAGTTTTCATGTTTTTATCGTCACTGTGGGCTGGAGACTGGATAATTATTGGCTCGGTGATGGTAGCGGAAGCTGCGAGATGAGCAAGATTAACTTTATACTATCCTCCTGTTCTGATCACCCTGTGTTTTTATTACCCATTTCATGGGGTTATTATCAGATAACCAAGGCGGTAAAAACCATATTCTTTGGCCTGTTATTGTATTGTCAACGTTTTGATAGCCTCATTCCCTTGACATTAATGGCGGCCAAGTCAAAAACAATACGAAGTCAAAGACAATATAGTTTTCACACCACATGCTCGAAATTGTCCAATTATATATCATGCAAACCTCCCTTAAAGGAAGTCATTATAGCCATTGGCTAATCAGCGGGTTATAATGAGATTCAGTACCATATTATAACCCGCCGCGCCATAATATGGTACTGAATCTCATTATAACCCGCTGGTTAATAATGAGATTTGAATTCGTATGAAAAATTGTTTCATAGAAACCTACAGCAATAAGAACTTATTTCAAAATCGAACTAGCCACTACAAGCCATATACGCAAAACAAAGAAAATGAAACAAGGCGAGTAAAGTAGAGTATTCTCCTTTGGTATGAAGCTGTTTTCGTCTTGGGCGAGGTTGAATCCCTCGCTGCACCCAGGACTCCGTTTTAATTCCCTCGCTTCGCTCAGGAATTAACTCATAACACCCTCGCTACGCTCCTGGAGTCCCTCATTTCCTTAGGATTAAATATCGCGCCCGTGACATAAAACAGTGCTTTATCCCCCCCTGTATATCTACTATTATACCACCAAAAAAGTGATTTACAAGTACCTTAGTATCTTATATTTATTGTTCATACATTCGATAGCTACCCGCATCAGCTTACTTAAGTATTCAGCCACCTTTTACGCTAGCCTAAATATTTCCGGCCAGGTGCATAGCATTAATACCAAGGGTGAGCGATGCAGCCTACACGTGCGGACCAATCAAATATAAAAGGTCAAAAGTTCAGGAAAATAATTGAATTTTGTAACCTTGTGTTGTTTTTTCCTACTAACACCGCAACAACGTTTCGTGAAATATTTTTTGGTCGCGTTTTTTAATTTACGTAAGTTAATATGGAGGAACATATTCTAAGAATACGACCAGTTCAATTAACACTTACGTATATTCGAAAATCTAATTAAAGACCAAATCCTAACGTGAAATGTATGTATTTTTAGCAGCAAAACTTACCCTAATATTACTGGTTACATGAGTTCTCATTCATGTTTGTATGAAATAATGTTAAAATAAATAAATTATCAAGATATGAACTGACCGATTTTGGTCTTTAATTACATTTTCGAGTATAGTTTTTTTTATTTATAACTTCGAATCAGTTTGACAGATTAATCACTAATGTTGCCAGAGTAGTACTGTTAGGCTCGATATTTAAAAAAATAACGGGTTAGGTTACCAAATATATTTACCGTAACGAAAGTTTAAATACGTTCCCTTGATTATTTATCATTTATCATGCATTTCTGAGGGTAATATTCGGCAGTACGTATAACTAAAATTTGTCAAAGCATGCACGTCAAGTCGATACTCGAACATATCCACAATATCCACATTAATTTTAATGCCATCATTTTACCCTCTTCAACAAATTGCTTACGAAGTTTATCTATGTTAAATATTGGCTCCGCATTAGTTCCGAACGTGTCATTAGTATAAGTATCGAGCCTCGCGCGCTCGAATAAGAGATGAGGCCATTGCCAACTGAGATATCGCTTCTAATTAACCACAGGTGTGGTTCGTTTGCTTGTTTTATTATAACCATGGATATTGTATGGTGATAAAATGACAATGCCTTTAGCTCTGGGCCTATACTCACTGGACATTGGCGAAATATAAACGAAAACCGCCATAAACAACGCAAATTGAATTGGGCCCCTTCTGTAATTGTTATTAATGTAAAAGATTTTTTTATAGATAATGGGTTGGCTCTTGACTAACTCTTGCCCTTGGAGGACCTGTTTGACCGGCCTTTTAGGTTCTGAACGCCTGGTAATAGGATGACTAAACACCCTGAATGATCATCAAATTAGAACAGCTTGACGAACTTGATTCCTCCAAGGAGACTTGACTCCACAAGAAGATTTTGTAGCTTTAAATAGGTTCAGATTGTATGCAACCGGCAAAACAGATCCCGAAACGCATTTCACTCGTACTATGAAACCATTTTGCAAACCGTTTCGTTCGAAAAGGCGGAATTTTAACCAGGTACGGATGTTATCCCGCGGTGCGTCTGGAAGTCCGATGGTAGTACGAGACGGCCGTTATAGCTCGCGCAGCTCTTGTACTAAGTTGTTGCTCTAAATGTCTAGTAAATACGAGCTATCAAAACGTTTAATATAATTAAGATATAGAAGCGAGATGGGCTAAAGCGAAGTTTAATAGAGACTTTTATAGGATAAACTTAAATACTTTGTACCTTAGCACAGTGGTGCTATGTCGTCTTAATGCATTCCAGAACGGAGCGGTTTTAGTCCACATACATAGATGTATATGACACACCAGTGACAGTGACAGTGGTCATAAAATATTAAGCGTTATACATGAATTTGTATCATTTGGGTGGGTCTAATCACAGTTGTCTCAATTGTGAAATGGGTTGTAATGCCGTTGAGCACAAACTTTGGCGCGGGTTAAGATTCGTATCCGTGATATCAACTTTGGTCTTTATAAGAATGCGTATGTTTATTATTTACTTTCGTGCGAAGCCGTAGTATCCGGTATCCCGACTATTAACCAAAAGTACGTTTGACGAACTTTATCATTTTACAAACTTTCATTTCGCAATGAAGTATTTGTGTTTAAACCGTGACATATTACATTGTTGCATAGGCTTATGAAATAGGTTAGGTCAAGTTAGACTTCTGACCACACAAAAATATAAAACAATCCGGCGGGAAGTATCTGTTTGCGAAACAAAGTTTGAAAAATGATATAGTTTGCCAAAACATGATTTGGTAAAACATTAGTGAACCGTATTAAGTCAGAGCTACCACATGTGTTTTGTATATGTAATAATGCCGGTTTTTTTAATATGCACAATAGTTTACAATACAAAACAAGTAAATAATGCTCTTTATTGCGTGCGTAATAGTCGCTAGCTTAATCCTGACGGGCTGTATTACTGCTGGATGATGATGACCTTTTGACCTTCCCCAGGGGCCGCTCCGCGGGTTCGAAGCGTCGTTTAGAGGTTATTGAAAGTTCCTGAGGTTGAAGTATAAAATATGAACACTGACATGAAACAATCATATCGATAATTTCTTCCTTTTACAGTTATAGTCTAATTTCAGCAGCCTCGAAAAACACAAGATGGCATTTTTTATGAAATTAATTTCTTACTTTTCTGTAATAACATTTTATCTCTCACGCATGCGTGTCAGCGGCCGCGGCGCATCTGAACGGTGGTAAGGCAATTAACCTTAAAATTTGATGAACGCTTTTGCGCGCAGATAACGTATCTTAATATAAAATATAATTGATTTACTTATACAATTTACAATTTGCGCACCACCGCGACGCTCTATCTTATTTCTTGAGTCGGTATGGTACGAGTGGCTTTAGCATTAGTGTCTATTTATAACTTTACTTACTTAACTTCATTATCATCATCATCAGCCCGTTTCAGTCCACTGCTGGACGTAGGCCTCTCCCAAGGAACGCCACAGAGCCCGGTCTAATGCTTTATGCATCCAGTCGCTGCCGGCCCTCTTATGCAAGTCATCCCGCCATCTGGCCAGAGGGCGACCCACGCTACGTTTGCCAAGACGCGGTCTCCACTCCAGAACTCTCTACTCCACATACGTTGTATGACATACGTGACCACCCCATTGCCACTTCAACCTACTAACTTTCAGAGCTATGTCGATCACCCTGGTTCTCTGACCGATCACTTCGTTCCGAATTTTGTCCTTCAGAGAGACTCCGAGTTAACTTAATTGGGAATTATCGTGGTAGTATATTAGCAATTGTACTGATCGGAGGTGAGGAACTGGGTATCTGGGACTGATGGCATGGTCCCAATTGACCAGCAGGGGCTTTTGATATTCAGTTGTGTGCCAATGTGGGTCGGTGTGCGCACTCGATAGTGGTACTCGTAGTTAACAGTCGAGTTACGCTTATTTTTTCGCAGTGAATCGGCACAGATCTAAAAATACCTCCTGTTTTTAGGGTTCCGTACCCAAAGGGTAAAACGGGGCCGTATTACTAAGAGTCCTCTGACTGCCTGTACGTCTGTCTGTCACTAGGCTGTATCTCATGAACCGTGATAAATAGACTGTTGAAATTTTCACAGAATTTTATATTTTATTGCCGTTTTTCCTCGATATTAATCACGGAAACAGGTAGACACTTGAAATGTTCACCGAATATTAAGTAGTATATCCACTTTATAACTAAATAATTAAAATAAAATAAAATAAATGTTTAAGGGGGCTCCCATACAGCAAACGTGATTTTTTTGCCGTTTTAATGTTGTTGCGTCTATTTTGCATTGCAATTTTCCTTCATTAGTAAATATTTTACGATGTTGTGTCCTTTGTTGTGTTTTGGTTTCTAAAGCTTTAAAGGTCAAACAAAAGTAAGACAAAATCACGAATAAATTTGGGTTTAAATTTAATATGGTCTAAGCTAACCGCTCCTAAAAAAACCTTAGGGTTTAAGTACTTGTACTTTCTCTCACTCGCACTCGTACTAGGTTCTTACACGAGTTATACTTATTTTAACCGAATCCGATAACGTTTTTAAGACCTCTCGCACTGTATGTGTTAATATGACTGGTATTAGTCTGACGCTATGCATGAATATTCTTGCAATTAAGCCTTTCCCAGATTTAAAAGCATTCTAAGAAACGCGTGGTAGAGGCGGTATTGGTATGGAAACGGGCCGCACCGCGCTGCCTTCGCTCTCTATGGATTTCCGGCCCTACTCCTGTCCCATCTGTCTGTTATTTTTACAATAAAGCCCATTCAAATTGTACCTGGCGTAGTAGTAAATACGAGCTAGTGCTGTAACTGGAAGGGTTAGAATTCGTAGATAAAGGGTTGAGAATTAAAAGAGTTATGCTTCCTCCATATTTATTGAAGACGTACAATTAACTTATCAACAGAAGTTTCGAAAGATATTTACAAGGAAAATGTAATATTAAGACATGGGTAAAATAGATTTTAGATGCTATGTAACATTTTTTGTTAACCTAATGATATGTAAGTAGTTACTTTGCCATAGAAATGCGTTGGTTAGACACGGAATAAACGAAGGGATAAGTTAAGGAAATAAGTTCAATCTGATCTTAAACAAACAATATCAGTTTTGATACATTTAAATTTACCGAAATTTTAGAAAAACAAATAGGTATCTATAATAAATAACTTTTCTAATAAATAATGAATATCTCTATTTAACAGTATTACCCTATTCGAATTTTAAAACTACGCCTTATGAACGTGCACAACATTTAACAGTGATTAAAATTACCTATCAACTATTGAATCAGTTTCAAATAAACAAAATAAATTATTTCACTAATCATCCAAATATAAAAACCATGATATTTTATGCTCATATAAAACCGACTTCAAACTAAATCACTTAATTCACTAAATATAATTTATATTAAAAATCTAACAATAATTTTATTTAATAATTTTGATATGCTTGATATTCTCGATATCACACAAGTAGCTAAAATGACTTCGGTTTTAGAAACGTATTCAACCTCATTTGCTATTACTGAAAGTGACTCGAGCAACTTGTGGTGAGACGATTTGCTTCAGCAGCAAGTACCTTGTTCGAAAATTGCTTTATTCTAATGTGTGTATCCTCGATACATCCATCACAATACTGTTCCATCGTTAATACATATACTCACGTAAACGAGGTTTGTCCCGTGCTTCCACGAACGCAAATCCATTTTGTTTTATGAGCGCCTTACGAACAATATCCACGTACGAGCAGGTATATCACATCGCATTAAATATTAAACGGGTATTTTCAACTGCCTTACATAATTTTAAGGTTTTCAAAGACATTTTAAGCTAATAGCACAGGCATTTTTTGAGAAATGTTATTGCTGAAATTAAATCAATAACATCACTATATATTATATTACAAAATAAACTCCCCTGCAACGTCTGCATGTATTTATGTTCGCGATGATCTCAAAAACGACTGAACGGATTCTCACACAGTTTTCTAAAATTTTATAACAGTCATCGCATCCTTAATCTAACCTTGAGAAGGATCAATCAATGAGTACTAATTAATCTTACATACCTTGGCTGCTTCCCTAGGACTATCTATTTATGTGTACAGGTGGACATTCGATATTTTAAACTTATAGTTGGTCGCTTGTTTTCAATAGAACATCAAAATTTAAAATAGCTGGATATGCGTTCGCGCAAGTTTGGCATGCACCTACTACTCGTCGCAACAGTCGGCTTGGCTGTCTGGTTAAAAGACCAAGCTTCGAGAAGTTTATCCAAATAACCTAATTATTCTTTGAGGAGTACCAATACTAGACTTTACAACATAATTAAGACCATCTCTTTGCAAATTTTAGTAAAATTTTCGTGAGTAAAAATGATTATAAGTACGTCGTTCAGCTTCGTCCTCTTTAACCAGATTTAAACCGAATTGTATGTTCCTAAGAATTTCATTAAAACTTTTAAATACTTATTCGTTGGCTCTGATTTGTGACTCGAAATTAAATATTAAATTGATGCATGGAGTGCCTTCACCCTGTCGCCAGAGCGCGCTCCCGGCGTTACCTATGGACACTTTATGCTAAATATTACTTAAACTTACTCAACTAACTCTTCAGTCTTGGACGTTTCGCTTAAATAGAGTACTCCTAAACCCGCGTTGAATGTAAAACGATATCTCTCCACGCTTTTTATAATTTAAATCGTGTTCATAATACGCTACAGTGAAACACCATTCCCAAGAACGTTTCCAGAACAATAATAAATAAATGTATGATATTATAGACACACACAGAACTTTTCGTACTAAGATTTAAAGAGTCTTGATCTAATGAAGACAATTAGCTACTACCATTAAACATTGCAAATATGAATTTGGAAAACATTGGAAATATTGTTAAGAATTTGAAAACCACATTCACTAACAACATAAAGACACGAGTCACACGGCACGATTAAACTTACGACATCTAAAAAGAGAAAGCGAAAATGTACACGACTTGCAACCTTGTCGAATTACTTTATTAAAATACATTTAGATTAGATTACCTTACGCCGCAGCTAGTGAATACTAAGAACGAACTGATCACAAACAGCTTAAAAATTCATACCTAAATGTATAAAAAATGCTGTGTAAAGGTTTGCACGTAATACTTAATATTAATCATTAATATTAAAAATATATTGCTCAGGGTTCCAGTGGGTCGGTCTATCAAATCAGTGCTCGTTGTGGAGGCTCTTCCGCTGCTCTAACCGATAACTGGTCGACGGCTTCCTCCACACATTCGAATTGTTAACATTTTTGATCCCGTTTCATAGACACTGTCAAAACTAATTATTAATACAATATATCCAGTATAAACGATCACTTTAATTGGTTCGTGTAAGTAAACTCAAAATAATATACGTAAAAACTATCTACATTGTCTAACTAAAGTGCAGCCAAATTTTGTATAGAAAAAACATTTTCTAGTAATAAATATAAATAAAATTCAATATTTTTCAGGTGTCCTATTTATAAATTACGCTAGATGTATACATATATATTTTAAAAACCTTACAGCTAATGATATGTATTAATTACTTTTGATATGTAAGAATTACGTTCGATCACAACGATATACCGCGGCCGTGGCGGTCGCGTTAGTGGCGACATCTGTCGGCGGCCGCTTCAGTCCTCGGGCCAGCCGAGGTCTTCACCGACAAGATCATAAAATCTCTGATTGTGCTGTATAAAAAACTTTCGCAGCTTGGTGACGACCGCTGGGTCCACTCTGGGATGCTTACGCCCTTTAGTTTCACGCAGGCATTTGTCTGTAGTGTCATTGCGTAAGCAATAGAAACCTTTAGTTTCGTTGAAGTAGAAGTTTCTCCTTCCTGTGTAAAAAATAGAAAAGTAAGCTTTCAACTCGAACTATACCTATGCTATGAAAATAACTAAAGATTTTTTACCTATTTTGTGCTCTAGTCCGAGAAATTTTTCGATGCGCCGCAGTTGCGGCACGGGGTCTTCAATGAGCAGGTCTCCGTTGACCACTAGGATCTGCTCTCGAGGAAATACTTCCAGCCACCGATGTAAGTACGCGTGGTACAGAGATATGGCGATTGGCCTAGAACAATTTCGTTAGGTGAGATTCAAAAGTCGCTTTATGTTTTATATTTTATATCATAATCATAAGTAAGTCACGATAGTACAGCAATGTAGGTAGGTCTTCCTCTCCAACAAGAGAGTCGCACTGACTGAGCTGCATCCTCTGCGTCTTTTATAAGACAATACTGTAACAATACCAACCTGTACGCCATATTGATTGATCCGTCGGGCGATATAGCCAGGTGCTCGAAGGGCTTGGCGGCGTCGGGCACGGGGTGCGCGGGGGTGTTGGGGTGCGCGGGCGCCGACGGCGTGGCGCGACTGCGCAGCTGTGTATAGTCGGAGATGGCGCGCGTGACTGGCTCGCGCACGATGAGAAGCAAGCGCACTGAGGCATTCATGGCGCGCACGCGCTCTGGGACCTTGGAAAGGAAATAACTCATATAGTAAAATATCAATGTAGCTCTATATAAACCGTCTTCAAATATATGGGCATATCGCATATATGCAATAGTTTGTAGCATGAGTGCTAACCCGTGGCATGACCTTACATTTAGACGGCGGTCGGACATGGTAGGGGCCTTTTCTTTATTATTTATGGTGATGATATTATATTATAATCTTACAACCCAACTATCACTGAAAAAGATAGAAGTGAGCTTTGCTAACTAAGCTACAGATGGCGTTACGTTTGGCTTAGACTTATACCTTGTTTCATAACTTATTAGTATCAGCCTTGAGGATCGAAATCAGTAATCCTAGTTGATTTAACAACGACCAATTATAATTACGTACTAAATTATTCTAGGACTGCTTTAGGCCAAGGTCTCACCTCAGGAGTGACGAAGTAACTGGGGCTCTTTTCTATCGTGATCTGCCCCTTAAATGACAGCGGCATCTTGCTCCTGTACCACTCTAGGCCCAGGGCGTAGTTTTCGTCACGGTCGAAGAAGTGGACCTCTCCGGATGCCTTCTGCACCATGGGGTGGAGGTACAGCATCTCTAGGAGGGCGCGAGTCCCGCATTTGCGGACCCCGACTATTAATGCCTGTTGACCAAAAAGTTTACCTATATAGGTATATGTATATGCAGTTGCCAATTTACGAGTAATCTTAACGATTAGCAGTCAAATTGTAGTTGTCTGTGCTATTATACAAACTTAATCCTACTTGTAGGAATTGAGTTATTACTAACATAATAATCGGGGACAATCGCCGGTTGGTGTTCCATCACTTTACTAAATTAAAGTAGTCTAAAGGGCCTCTGCGTGTTGCCTTCGGATCCATGCACGCCTGCCAAAAGTCCGGGATTCTCATAGTCCCGTGATTGATAAAGATATACTAATAAAATAAACGTGAAATTTTAAGTTGTTTAGATGTTTAGAACGTTCGTATTTTAATAAAATTTGAGACAAGTGATTTGATCTCAGGTAATTTAGCAGATATGCAATACAATTTATATTTCAGAAAATCAAAAGTTCTATGGGAGAAACGCTATAGGTACAGAATTACAGATATTATGTGAATGAAGTCGCATATAAAGGTTAATTACTTATTAGTGTATTTACTAAACATGGTAGCAACGTAACTGCCTCTCGTCATAATGGTAATGACTCTGTTGAACTAGGTAGACACATTTATTGTAACTAGACAAAACTGGATTTTGTACGACTTTTCAGGGTGAAGGATGAATGCTTTATCTTCAGCCGCATACGCGCTGACCCGGTTTATGATTTATGTTGAATATGATGCATGTGCATAAGACATTTATCCTCGAGTCGGTATCCTGAACTGTCACATTTTATTTATTTGTTTCTTTCACATTTCGCGTTCCTATAAACAGGTTAAATAATGTAAGTAAAAAACTTTAACAGAGGTTTAATCAATTGATTTGGGTAGGTTTGTTAAAACACTATATTTAGCAATAGACGGTAAGTTTTTTTTTTATAACAGGAATAACACACGATCTTAATCTTTTTCTGACGAAAACCTTCGCCCGTGAACTACAAGTTTATTTAGGTACTTGTAATAATATGAAGTCCCACAATCTTTAACAAAAGATCTCTGGCGCGATAATTCTTCTTTGACTTGGGTGATATCGTGGAATTTAATAATTTAGGCAACAATACATGCAACGGCAACGGTAGGAAGTTGAAAAGAGAAACTTCATCTAGGAATTACTGGAGGAAATTTGGGGAAGCATATGTACTGGATAAACAGCGGCGCGAGATGATGCTATGCGATAATCTGTGCGCGCTTATCAGTTAGTCCAATACCTGCGGTAGCCTCTTCATAGGTCTCGGGGGCCGGGCGGGCCGCGGCCTCTTCCGGAGTGCCATCGGATGGTTGATGCTGCGGCCTCCCATCTCCTGGTTGTTTTGGATCTTGCGGTTCTCGCTTGCAGCCGACGCCAAACTGGCGGCCTGATAAATTAATGACGTATACGTCAAAAGTTTAGTATATACACCGTTACAAAATACATTTCTGACGAACATTTGAAGGTTACCTTAAGCTAGTAGTTTTGCAACTCGGAATATTTGCAAATCACCATAAACTAGTGTCAGTATGTTCGCTGTACATAGGTAAGTACAGCGAATATGCTGTTGCTAGCTTCCTACTTTATCGCCTGATCAGCTGGATAATGTTGCATTCTCATCGGGTTTACCTAAGTATACTAAATTTCGGATCATGGTATCTGGTAAAAAAATACAAATTGAAAAGTATTCGTGGATTTATCTTAAAATAAACCATTGTCCCGAGATCTAGAAGGGTATAAGCTGTGTACTGAAAATGGATGAGGATACCTTTATTTATCCCAAACATATTATGGTAAAAAATACCGTTAATAATACGAGAACACGTTTTATAGCTTTTCTACTTATACTCGTACATACGATAGGTTTTATTAAGTTTAGTCTAACTTCGCCTCCTCTTGAGTACGTACCCTCGCACTGTGAGTTGTAAAGTCCAAAATGTTACGCCGCATGTGGATTTGGCAGTTTACATTGAATTATATTCGTATTTTATTACAATAACCACAAGGACGTGCGAGAGTAGCGACACTATCTAAGCGAACGGACTATAGTTGCATATTTATCTCGGCATAGACGAATCTCATTAAGATTATCCCCCGCTGTTTGCGATCGGAGATCGTTTGGGAATTTGCTGTCATACATAAGCTCACGCCTTCATTCCCAGGGGGTAGGTAGGGGGTAGGCAGAGCTACAGAATCACCAACAACCCTAAAAATTTGATGATAATTCTGTAACCACATTTTACTAATGCTAAGATGTCTACCAGTGTATTAATTTAGTGACACGTTGCAAGCCCATCGCCTAACAGTACTACAAGCCTTTATTCCCTTAGTCGCCTCCTACGACAACCACGGGAAGACATGGAGTGGCACTATTCTAACCCGGCAACCACACGGGACAAACAATTTCCTATATTATGTGTATTGTGAAGTCAATAGCGTTCACGCCCACACTTTGCTTCTACCAATGAATGTTCCGAATGACTACTTACGCTAATCAATTTTGAATTTCTAAAGTGTAGAAGTCGCTGTACTGGCAATTGGAATGTGAAATAAATGATTACTTATAAATATTTTTTAGTAATCGACACTTTAGTTATCTTTAGCTATACAGGTGTGCAATCTAGGTTAGATCAAGATCGGCGTTGATCAGGTTGCACGTCGTATTAGCTCGCAGGAGGATACGTTCCCAACTAATTGCTCATAACAGTGAAGGATTATGCAACACAAACCCCGATATTAGACGGATGTATTTGGATAAATGAAATGTGATATACACGGATTGGCTAGTTAATACAATTGTCGGCCAACGGTTGATTAGTGATTGTTTAATTTGCGTCAGTGCTTCGTTAAATCGGCTCGTAGGTAATTTTGTTTACCGTTGTTATTAATGAGCGGCTGACAGATGCAATTTGGTGACAAAACGAAGGATAGATACAACTTTGATTTAATTTTGAGTATGGTTGCAGTATTTGCTGTCTTGGTATTTATTATTATATTATAAATATGCAGCTATTTTACGCTGGTTGTTTTCTCTATACAATAAGTAAGTATAAGTATATAAAACTAACCTCCATATGGAGACAAAATATATTTATTCACATATTCAACGAATCCAACAATAATACAATTAAAAACTAAAACTAAACAAATTATATATAAACTAAATACAAATCAATTAAAACTAAATAAAAACTAGAAAAGTGAGGGCCCCCGTGGCAAAGTACCACAGATGCTGACAGCATTTCCTCGTTGTACTTATAGCAATGCTAATACGCTGTCCGAGGAAGCTGCTTGTATAAGTTGTATAAGGAATGGAGTGAACATTATCAACACTAAAGGAACACGTAAAGGAATTCCCTAAATAGTTTGACGCACATTTGCCTGGTTTTTGTCATGTATAAGTGTTACGACGTAGAGGGCCGAAGTTCGGTGTGAAGTTTAGAGCGGTCTTCAGGAGCAACAACGGTGGCGTCATAAAGGAAGGCGGTACACCGCTTATCTGCGGGGAACAGCTTACGGACATTAATTACGATTACGGGCGGCGCGATAGGCACGGGCTATGGCTCGCAGGGGGTGCACACTGCGACTGAGAACAAACCGCGCCACGTCGTTGTGTAGGTTTGATTGAAGATATAGTGTTAAAAGTTTTTCTCAAACAGGCTCGGAAAAAACGGTTTTCCGATTGAAAGACAAGGACGGAAACAGCCTCATTTTACTCCTAGGAGTAAAAAAACCATATGAAAACACTTTCCGCCCATGTCTATATTTTTCTTAAAAATGCTGTCAATTTGCATACAAAATCAAAAGGACCAAGACAAAAATTCTAAACAGCCAAGGTAACTGCTCGCTTTTTTAGCACAGTGCGTGTGTTTCTTTTTGAATTTGCATTCCAATTTCTATGGTTCGTATTTTAAAACAATTGACAGTCGGTAACGTTCGTTCATTCTGCATAATTAAATTACTTGCTTTTAAAAAATGTATTTGTATTATTTCCTCACATGTTTGAGAAAAGCATTATGTATGCCTCGGCGGAAACGAGGATTTCCTGACTCGTATTTTAGCAGGCCTCGCTATTGCTCGGCCTGCTAACCACCTCGTCGAGAAAACCCTTACTTTCCGCGCCTAGGCAACAATGTACTATTAATGAACTACGGGACGAACGTGACTACAGTAGGTACGATTCCTGATTATAATGGGCGGTTCTAATGATTTATAAGTTAATACATTTATTTGAATCTTGATAGCGGTTAGTTCTTAATAAAGGTTAGCGCTTCATCTAGGTCTATATACCAACTCGTTGGAAATTTATTGGGATACACCGCAATATTTTCACAATATTTACACATTAAAACTTATAAACTCATAAACATTCACAAGGAAAGAAACATGAAAGCCACAAGTAATTTGTTTAAGGTGTAAAACAAATTAGTACCATTGAAGGAGTCATTGAGCTTTAAGTGCATCTCGCCAGTACATTTATCTAATTCATTCAAAAAATGTACCTATCTGTTTTATTATATTAAGGGCCTAATAGTATGGTGCAGTGTACCCCAAATGTGACCGTGCTTTGAGGGCTTGGTCGGCCACGCCCCGAGGGAGCACGCACTCCGCCGGAAGCCCTGAGCAGGCCTGCAAATAATTTGCAACCAAACGGGTTCAATCCTACACTTGCCTCAATTAGAACTCTAATTAACCTCGACGCCATCGAAAATTTTGTATGAAGTCAAGAGCTGATTATTTAGACATTACTGGATTAAAAGTCATCAAGCTTTATTACATCAATACCGAACACTAGCAAACGTGTTTCTATTTTAGCCTAAAATGTGGTCCTGAATATTAAATGCAATCAAACAAATGAATTTGTCTATTGACATCATTCTAAACGTTCCGGTTTAACTTAGTCATATACGTAGAAATGGAATCACATTCCATTTTTGTTTCGAGAAAAGTAAAAAGTATGCGCAAAATTATAGGTACCTTTGTTTCACAAAGCAATAATTTAATTTCAAACACAAAGTTGTTCAAAAAAGGTAAACGAGTACCTACAATTAACCGGTAAATATATTAAGGTCGTTTCATCGTTCAACCCTTGTTTAGTTAATTTAGCCGGTGCCCCTGTCTCGACTGATTTGTTGGATTGCTGTTCCTGTGTTAAGGATAAACAGACAAACAAATAGTAGCTTGTAGGCATTAACGTGCCGCTTTGATGTTGAACACAAATACAACAGCGGCAACATGTGTAATTAAATAGGATTATTTTACCGCAGCAGGTACGGAGCGAGTAGGCGTTTTCGAAGAACTTCGCCAATTTACTCGCCGGCCCTTGGTTATGACTCAGCCGCTGGCTTCCCCTATGACATTAACAGTTCGGTCCGTCACCCTCACGCCACTTTGGATATATTAATAAATAAAACAATACGCGTGTGTGCCTGATGGACGGAAGGCGCGGAGCATTAAAATAGCCTATTCCGTAGAATTAATGGGTTCTAAAAAGCCCATGATGTGAAATTACGAAGAATTTTCATCTGCTCGGCGTTTTTAGTGTTTTAGCCGGCAATATTTTTTTAATAGTACCGATTCTGAGAAAGGAAGCTAATAAGGAATGACAGCAATCTCGGAAGATATCAATAAGATTTTTAATGACAAGCAATAAAGGTCGTCACATCTGGGCAGCTGGACACACCCATGCCCATTTTACACCTAAGTTCGATCACGTACTCGATCACGTATTGTGCCAAGCCAAATGAGTTTTTTTTTTACTTTAGGTACCATCGAGAAGACGCTGGAAAGTGTAGAGCCATCACCAGAATAGGTGACAATCGGCTCACTTTATGCTGTACATTGCGCTGTTACTCTACATCACTTGAATGGTAAGGAGATACAACAGCGCCTCTGTGAACTGGGCTACCCAGGATTACGCAGGCCGCCGGCTCACCGGTATGCTGTACAGTGCGCTCTCGTACAGCACATGGAACGTGAGGAACAGGGACAGCAGCGTGACGGACAGCAGCGCCGGCGCGAGCTTGGGCTGCAACACGCCCTCCACGAGTACGCAGTTCGCCGGCTCACCTGTATGCTGTACAGTGCGCTGTCGTACAGCACATGGAAGGTAAGGAACAGGGACAGCAGCGTGACGGACAGCAGCGCCGCCGCGAGCTTGGGCCGCGACACGCCCACCACGAGCACGCAGTCCGCCAGCTCGCCCTCCGCCGGCCGGAACGACGACCGCGGCAACCATCTACACCAAAAAATAAAAGGTTCACAAGGGTTACGCTAGAATCATATAACAGTAAACAATGGTGCCCTTGAAGATGAGCATCATTGACAATAAGTTGGAAAAATAGGGAGGGTGGTATGGGGGTACAACCTAAGGCCTTCAGCACTACTAAGGCGACCCTTGACGCGTATGGAATGCAAAGAGTCGACGCGATCGATGGCGAACCGGCAGACTATTTTGCCGTAATGCAAGCAGCAGCTAGCAAAACGTAGTGACTACTTGCCGCCACTACTTTATTTTATTATTATAAATTAGTCTTATCTCTTTTGTATATAACTTACATGATTTTATAACATTGAAACTGTGCCAAAAGACCTTAGCAAAATCAGGTAAATAAAAAATTAGGTGCTGAGTTTTGTGCAATTGTTATAGGTTTACTTTGAAATAAAACGAATCATTTTGGATTGTACTCCTATCGCGTGTAATTTAATCTAAAATGAAATCTCGACGTTTCGAGTGCTTTTTAGGTTTTAAGGCGATAAAGTCCGAAGATAAGATAAGTTTTAATTTCTTTCTTAGTTCTTTTGAACTCAGAAGACGCATAGCTGGAAATATTCAAATCTGGGAATGGCCAATTTTTGAATCCTAGTCAGTTGCTTATCGCGAACATTTAACGAGATAAGTAGTTCTTTTTGGTTATTTATTTTTTATTTCCTTCGTATGTATTATAGGATAACTAATAAGCAAAATACTTATTTTGTATATTTATGGAAAACTAACCGCTATTAAACAAAATTGATTAATGAAAGTAACTATAAATGATATGTTCATTTATTTGAAACGTTCCCTAGTGATACGAATATTGTTAAATTATTGTTTATGTCAAGGGAAACATTTGTTAGACTTATCAATGGGTCACTTGTAATAAATTTGATAATTATAATTTTAAAAAGATAATTGTGATGATCGTGATTGATATAAAAATATACGTAAAATATACATTTAATGTCCCAGTCTCTTCCTAATATACAAACTTCATGTGTAAAGTGTATAAAGTTGTTAAAAAAATTAAACAAAAATACTGTTTCAAAATATAATGAAGTATTGTACCGCCTGCGGTAAAATGTGAGCCAAGTATAATTGAATTTCAGTCTGTAATAAGCTCTATTAAAAACTTGCACACTAACCGTAAATGTATTTGAATACCACCAAACTAACCTAATTTTAACGCCTGTCCAATTTATTAGTGCGGTTGCTAAATATTTAATAGTTAGTTGGTATTTTAGTTTCAATGGTATTTTCAGTTAATAATCCGTATTTCGTATTGGCATTACATGATACACTTGAGTAGTTTATATTCTCTGTAATTGCAATTGTTTACAGTAAAAATACAGTATTAATAGTGCTCGTTTATCGATTTCACACTCTAATAACAAATACCAGAGGGAGTGTGACAGCCATATACAGAATAGAATATAGTATAGAAAACATTTATTTCGCTTAATGTTTACATTGTTTTACAGTTTATGAAAAGTAGTGCTCCGAAAATGGTATCCACTCAGCTATTTACCTGTATATAATATATATTGGAAGTACGAAGTACTGTGGTTTAACTGTAGGTACCTACTTGTTATCTGTCAGCCAGACAAAAAGCAAATAACTTAAGTGAATTTAGGTTATTGTCGTGGGGTTACAATACGAATTGTTTCAACGTCCATCACTGAATGGTGAAAAGCTTTAAACTAAATTGAAAGTGAAATGCTGTTTCGTTGATTAGACATTCGACGACATGAAGTTTTAGCAGGACCGCGGCGTTATGGAATCTGATGGGTTTTATGTGGCAATATTACCTATATCGCTTTGGCATGGTAAGGAAAGATAAAAAAGAGGAACTATAACGTTTAAGTAACCTATTATTTACAGCATAAAAGTAAAATTTTCTTTGCGTAGATAAAACAGAGGAGGGAGGCCTTTGCTCAGGGGCTATATGTCTACGCTTCTCAATACGCCGGCGTAGCGAGCCACACTGTGTTTTCCGTTACGCGGTTACCACTTGAGAACCTTGTGGTTCCATCATCGGCCGTAAGCCCCACGAGAAATGCGCCCTGCCCATTGACAGTCTAGCAATCCTTCGGTGTACAGCGTACCTCATCATTCCTGATTCTACCACGCGGGAAAACGTCCGTCCCTTCCACAGGGCCGTATATGACGTATAATTGTCAGGACTCAGCGTCGTTAGTTGCCACTATCACACTCTCTGATAAGTTTACATGTAATGTTTTCAATCCACGAAGTTTAAGCCACATAAAGTGACGTCGCACTGTTGCATCAATTTCAGTATGTACTCAGGTACTAGTACCTACTTATATAATACGTAAAGTAAGACTACGATTGAAATACTTACGATTGTTTTGCGGCAAATCATGTTCATCAATGAAACTTTGTTTATAACTTTATTTTGGCATTAGGAATGAAGATCTGCCGAGTCGTACAAAAGTTTAGGGCTAATACCCGCATTGGGGGGAGGGGGGGGGGGGTATGGGCAGGGGGAAATATTTACTAGGTGAATGAAGTGTCATTTTTCATGTATTCTTTTGCGCTGAATTGAATGGACCCGATGAGGGTAGGACCTCAAAATTTTGGTAGGACTCGGCAGATCCTCATTTCTAGTGTCAAGAAAGTTATAAACAAGTTTCATTGTTGCACATATTTTTCCTCCAAAATATACTATGTTTACTGCGTTAACAGGTAAGTCATGGACCGCAACTTCTAGGATTAAAAACGCTATATTGTTGTAATCATCATCTTGCTCTTTTCCGAATAGTTTCACAGTACGACACTCCCTGCTTTCTCATATTCACTTTTCACATAGTTTATCCATCTCTTCCCCTCCTGCTATACTTAAAACTTGTACTCGTAACATACTTAGTAAGCTGGGACAAGTGCGTCTACGGGGCAAGTGCGTCAAACCAACAATATATCCTAACCCCCTTACTAATAAACGTTGAGTAACGGTGGTATAGCTATACAATGTTTTGTACTTATCTGTCAAATTCAAATGTCACAATGATAGATAAGGACAAAACATTGTATAGCTATACCACCGTTACTCAACGTTTATTAGTAAAGGGGTTAAGTTTTATGCATTGTCGCACTTATCCCGTTGACGCACTTGCCCCACCTGACTGGTTATAATACTTACATAATATCGAGCGGCAATGACTGCGAGCAACTCCTATACGTTGCTTCCGAGCGGTGCTTGGTCTGTTGACTCATCTGCGCACGCGACTCCATGCGTGTCCATCGATTCTACCCGTACAGCCGCAAAATCACGCGCATGTAGCTACGCCATTACATCTATAGCATCACAGTATTGCTTCTATCTGTTACTAGTCGGTACATCGTAATAACCCATCATGTTTATAATGGTGTGTAAATCTGAAAAAAAGATTACCACTGAAAAATAAGGTTAGGTGGTGTATCTTGAAATTATTTCAAACTATGTTCATGTCCAATTTAAGTGGTCTGGCAAAGGCTACAAAGGGCTCTTGAATCACGCACTTTCTTCATTAAGGCTACCACTTTTTTCTTTGATACGCAAAATGAGTGGTAGTAGTTTAATCTCAAACACGCTAAGATCGTGTATGTATTTAAAAAACTCACGGGACTCAATTTACTTACCATATAAATATCATTGTGTCCACGACTGCGCCTTCCGCTCCTGTGAAAGAATATTTAAATTAATTTTATATTGTATAAGTACATTGGATACTATTTAAGAATAACATTCTTCAACAGTCGAACTGAGAAATCGCTGTATATTTTAGTTCCTCGTCGCAGTAACGTATAAAAGTGAGAGTGGTTTGAACAAAGTACATCTATAGCTGGGGCACGGTACTAAGTACAGCTTCTTCTAAGTTCGAAGGTTCCTTGATATTTAAATCTAAAAAGTGGTCATCAAAGCTTCAACTTTGTTAATTAAAAACTAAAGTAAACTTTATTGATTGCATATCATTCTCGTTTACATGTATTACGTTAGTTGTGTATCATCAATCTGTTTCCATGACGATGATGAAACCAGACTCGCACCGTCCACCCAGTGAAACCGCTTAGCTAGATTGCCTGTCAAATTTCTTCTCCAACTTTAAATTATTCCCAACTCCTAACTTTATTCTGAGCAGACACAATTATCTATTTTCAAAGTGAAAATTACATTTCAAAGTTGAAGCGGGTATGGGGGGTATTGTACTGGATAAATTAAACTTAGTACTTGGTTGTAAAGTTGAAGAACGCGAAGGTAGGAAATCACGGCCGGCCGAGACTGGGGCGTCGCGACACGAACGCCGCTGTTTACGACTCTCGTGAAATAAGTTCACTTCACACGTTTACACCTTTCTACCTATAGCTCGAATTCAACCTCAAGAACCTTTGCGGTAAATGATTGTGTTCATACTGATTTAATGTTCTAACTTAGCAGTGGATTTATAGTCGGCCGAATAAGTGGCTTTTCAAATGTGACACTTACATAATTATATGAAATAAAAAACCGAAAGTTCAACTTCGCGTGGAGACGCTCCGTATGTTTTGAAAAATTACTTATATTACGTTAAATACCATATACTTAGTCAATAAGTAAAGGACTTTTTTTTTAATTTAGGTCATTTTTTCTGTGATAAGGGGGTGGGTCCATTATGGTAAATTTTGCCTATTTTCATAAATAACTTCGTAACTATGTGTCTTAAAATTATAACATTCTTTTTTGAGATTCTCACGACAAGCTCTTTCATTTGATATGTCTCATACCTGCAAAACATTTTTTTAAAACTCTAATTTAACCCCAAAAAGTGGCCGTCATGTTTAAATCCATTTATTAACGTTACAACACGTCCGTCTTTGGGTCATGTCAAACCCAATATTATTGTTTTACGCCATGCATACGGAATTCAACCTTGGGATGGCTGCCATAAAATGTGTATTGGTGTAGGTACAGTCACAACACGGGATTGTTGAGCCACTTGCCACTGTTCGTATTTTGGCCGTGTAATACAAATCGGGTTTAGTCGGTTATACTCGTGTATCCAGAGAAGGAAAGTCGCAGGAAAGTATTCCATCTTTGTCACCGTGTTTGACAGGCGAGAAGTGCCATTTAGGTTCCATGCAATTTAACAGTTGGCTAACTGTTGGATAGTGTGATTACACCCAAAGCTTGGTAATTTTCGGTTTAACACTGTATGCGAACGTTGTTTAAGAGTCTAATAATTTAATAAAAATAATTTCGTACCGGTCTACGGTAGACTCGAACGAAATGCACATCAAACAGAAGAGCGTAAAAAAAAGTCAATCCGAGTCGACAACTTAAAGGCGGACAATTCGCAGTATTGAGTATTTTCAATATAAAAATGAATAAATTGCTACAATATAACGGCGTCAATATCACAATGTCATCCATCAATGAGGCGTTGGCGTCATCACGTGTGACAGGTTCGTATTCCGTTCTCCATTGTGACATCTAAGGCCTAATTTCTTTGATTATGAGACAGAGACATCACAGTTATTTGGGTAAATAAGATTTAGGAGAAATTATCTACTGGTGAAATGTCGTCTGAAGTCTACATTTTACCGAGCGGAGCCTGGTTTTCATCTAGTTTAAAAATTACCGATGTTCTGTCACATTATTTTTGATAGCTGATTTGTTCGAAATACCGAATGACAAAGACAGAATACTCTTTCTGTTACACGAATATAGACATGTCATCATTCTTTATCAGTCGTTCACGACAGGTGTCACACGAGTATGCGCGATTTGCATTACATGGCTAAGTTATGAACAGTGGCAAGTGGCGCAACAATCCCGTGTGGTGACTGTAGTTGAAATTATTATTTCATAACGGTATAATTATTCGGCTGACGATACAGCTAAAAAAAAGGCTTCGAAAAATTGCATTATATTTAATTAGCAATATTATTTGCTCTATAGACTAATATGTAATCTAAAGTCACTATACGAAGACGATTTGGAAATAGATACTAGTGCCCCATTACTTTCAACCCTTTTTTGCAAAGCCGCACTTTAATGGTTTTCATGCATGAAGACCATTAAAGTGCGCTTAATACGTCCAAAAGTTTCAGGTCTAACAAAAAACATATTATTCGCTTGTTTCAATGACGAACAGTATAGTCACAAGCCATAATATATTATCCAGCATTGCGCTTAAAAATATCTGAAACACTCTTATGCTTACATTCGGTTTCATACAAAAGTCATGTTTGGTTTACACGGCGCGGTGATTATTCGGCGTAAGTCGCTTATTATTCAAGAGATGATTAATAATTTTAATTTTTATTTTTATTGAAAGGGATACTATTACCACGTCTGCTATTTTTGACATCAATAGTTGCTAGTAGCTATCATTATTTTTGTCAATATATTGAAGCCAACAAAGACGCCCGAATATTCAGCCGGCGACAAAAAATCAACCGCCCTTTTTATATGCAGCAGAAATTACGCGACCGAAATGACGCGACTCACAACTCAAAAAATTACGCTAGTGTGGCTTCATCCTGTAGTCATAAAAATGTTAAAAGTAATTCCCAACATTAATTTTAAAGTCTGCATGGACCCTAGTCCCCCTTTATTAAAGCATAAAGGGGAAAAACACATTTCACGATATTATATTGGATTTTATTGAGTGAGTTGCCTGTAGTTACCCAACTAGTTGCATATGATTATGCCGAATTCACTAATTATTGTAGCAACTATGTGGTTAACCAGACACAACATGTACCTATGCACAGTACGTTGCGGATTCGTACTGTACCTAACCGTACTTGATTGTAGTCTATTCTGCTAAGCATTTCAAGATTAGCTCTCAGTCCTCTGGTCTTAATTAAGAAAACAGCGAAGAACGAATTATTTTCCTCAGTTATTAACGGAGCTTGGTTAAAAATAATTAACAAAGTAAGTAAGGTCGCACTTATTTAAGTGACTGAGGCGCTAAACAAAGTCAAAGGAATTCTATAAGTTGCAGCAACTCCTCAAGTTACTACTGGCGGGTACTTACTTTTACTGCTAAGTCATAAAAACTTGCTGCGTTGAAAATTGAAGTCCATTACGTTTTACATTGTAAGAAATATGTAAGTAGTTTCCACTGCTTGGATTTATTTCGTTTTAATACTCACTCCGTATTTATTCTGTTAAAGACCGCGCTGAGCTTACGAAGTAACATTAAATCGTACCTACCTGCTATTCCCGGTTAAGCAACAATTGATTACTTGTATTCGTAGAATTTGAATCACGAACGCAATTTAATCTTGAGCTCAGAGGATAGGTGCGAAGATATAAAGACAGGCCAGCCAACTAATGTTATTTTCGAACTGCAATCCAATGCTGTTCGGGTTATGAATAGAATCGCGCGATATTTTGTCATACACAAGATCCGTCTAGCCGTATTTCCTCGGTCTGAAAGGTCATTTATAAGGTTATTGCACAACGGATGGCATATCGAATTCTACATTCGTGTTTCTATAATCAAACGATATTCTTTTATTACCAAGTCTATTAAATAAGTGGACATAAACATTTACGGCGATAATAAATATCTTTTTATGGCGAGAAATGTACTTTGCTGAGTTAAATAAAACTCTATTTTGGCGGTTCCTTTATTGCTGATTCTGTAGTTTTTTTGTTGCCGTGAAACTGACAGGGTTTCGACGATTGACATGGTTTGTGTGGGTGGCTAAGTGCTTTGATTCAACTTCAGGGTTTAGTCTATCGTCGTGTATTTTATAGTAGGAATATTATTTTATCATAAAACACCGTGGGTTTATCTAGACAAGATGCATTCTGCGAACGTTATCAAAATGTAAAGGATTGGCGTAAGCTGCTAGACGTTTTCGACATGCGCAGAGGGTTATGTCTTTCATACACTTTTTCAGTTTCTTTTTTTAAAATTTTACGTATGCGTTGTGCATCATACCCCTAACTATTTTAACAATCATCACATTATTAAACGTGTTATTTTGCTGTGTCAATAAAATCAATAAATAAAATAGTAAATATTTGTTCAGGTCATCTTATGGGACTATGATTCTTTACTTTATTGAATACTTGTCACTTAAAAAAACTTGAAAGCATTTCTTAACAAAGTTTAAAAGAACAACTACCTGCAAAAATAACTAGAGATTTTTTATTTATATTGTCTATTATATAGTTTTTAAAAGTAATAAGAGTTCTAAGAAATTATATTACAATAACAAATCAGAGTATCTTGCATTATTGAACTCAAAAATAGGTGAAGCTAATGATTGACATGGCCGGTAGTAATGCATTCGGCGTGCAGGGCCGGGCGAAGGGCGGGTCAAGGCGGCCTGCAGTAGTAATACCGCCGCCAGCCTGCCAAGGCCGGGGCTTATTGGGTCGTGAAACATATGGAATTGCAGATCTTATCTGCAATTTTATCGCAAATTGACGGGTAGTTTCATCGCAATAAAGCTAAGAGTTAACATGCACAGTGAGGCAATTCGGATCCGTGTTCTCATTCTATAATTATAGGTACGTCAAATTCTATTCTTGTCAGACTAAAGACTAGTTGGTTGTTAATACATTTACGTGTACGAGTATATCGTCACATAATATAAACACTTCGGTTTTTTTCTATTTGATGCCTAATCAAAAACTACTTGACCATTTTTTTTGGTAATTACTATTTAGGTTCAGATCATAAACTAAGTTCTAACTAAAATGATGTAAGATCAAAAGCACTACTATCTTATCTTTTCCTTATTATCAGGAAAGTGTGTAGATATTTTTGACGCCTTGGGACTTATTAATTTTTGACTTTGACTGTACTAATACTTGTAATAAAATTATAAGATCTACTTTTAACTGAGGTTCATTACCTCAGTTAAAAGTTGATCTTATATTTTTATTGGTATTTAAAAAACTTTGTTTAAACCAAACACTTTTTTTATATAATGTGAAAGCTTCGTTTTCAACAGAAAAATTGTTGGTATAATCATTTTAAAACATTATTAGTTAACTATAAACGTGGAAAGGATTTATTTGATCGGTTGTTTAAATTAAAAACTCATATTTGTATACAATTGTATGGGATAAATGCAAGCGTTTTGATTACGTGGCCACCTACGAGTATGTATACGTAGATAACATACTCGAGAACAATGATCCAAATTGGGCACAGTATTTAACTTTTGGGGCTGTATTAACCAACTGATCTTGTGCGGGACGTCAGTCTCAAAACGTGTTAGTTATCGTTCCGAAAACTTTTGTTATGTTTCTAGAGATGAATAGTCTCTACATGTCTCTTAGTACGGCGGTAAGTGCAGTTGATTCAGTGTAGGCGTAGCCCAGTTACAAACGCTTCTGTCGTTTTGGTTTTCTATCGCTTCGAAACGAAATGTATGTAAATAGAGTTGACTTAGCGGTCGGCATGATTCGTCATCATGCCTCACATCACTTAGCGTTATGCATCTTGACCTTGAAGTAAAGGGGATAGAAAAGGTTGATAAATATAGCTGCAACCGCGCTCGGGACCACTCGTTTTCTATTGTTACTGACTCTTAACCATTTTAAACGACACTTTCTATAGACCGTTTCTAGCGCTTTCAACGATGACATTGGTGTATACTGACGTCGTAAAGTTAAATATAAATCTGCAGTTTACGATACAGTTTTCAGAAGGTAAAAATATGGCGCGATTTTACAGGAATGGGCGCAGTAAACTCGGAAAATTTTGTCGGTCGTGTTTTATTATACTTAACCTAGACATATCTCTACATACGTACGTCTAGAGGTAACATGACGACATTTTCAATTCGCAACCACACTATTCAGCTGCAACCAATCTTCTTCACTCTTTCACGCGGCGGGTGAAATGCCTGGCTTTTGGAACACGAACGTGCATAAATTGTGACTCGGAAACCTGTTTAAATATTTGACCGTAGCTATTTATTTTCACAAAAATAGGTACTAACCCTCTTTGTTCTGTTTTTAAAACAAGTTTATTTAAAAATGTAGAATAAGGTAGTTGAAAAAGCGCTTATAAATCGTACTTATGTTTGACCGGTTTGGCATTTCAATTCGTCTATAATAGATATATTTAGTTAGGTAATGACGCCGGTGTCAAAATGCCGCATTTGACGGGTTTTTATTGCAGTGACCTACCCATTATGCAACAAAAAAATAGCACGACCGTAATTCTATTGAAATAATATGTCCTTGTTCCGATTTTAAAGGCGATCTGTGGCACCGAAATGTTAATTAAAGAATAAAATTGGGCCCCGGAGGCATTTCTTTACGACCAATCATAAACCAGGCTTTTAGAGCACAACATAAAGCTGCGTAGTAATTTTTACGTGAGCCAGACGTTTTATTCGGAAATTAAATTCTTTCAGCTCCCGGATTTCAGTGCGTTTTTTCCTATAAAATATTTAACGACACGTCCAGTTATAACAATAAAATCGATTCATTTTCATTACGATGTTCAGAGTCATTAATGTCCATTTATGGCCCATTTTAAAATATTTTTGAAGTAAGAAATCCAAATTTAGTAAGGTTTAACTTTTAATGATGCTCAGGTTCAAAGTTTTCACATTGCAACGAAACTTGTTTTAAGTTTCGCTTCAAATTAGACTTCGAATATTTAATCCAAGATCTATTAAATTTAAAAGAAAACTGTCTGGGGAACGCTGCTAAGTAAGAATCTAACATGGCAACACTAACAATGTACAAGTTGCAGAACATTCCCAGAAATATGGAAATGTTCTCAAATAATTACAGAGAGCATTCTCTTTCCATATAATAACTAAGAATATTTTTAGAAGGTACATACCGAGAATTTCTCATAAATCATCAATTTAATTATTTGGGCCCCGGAGACAGTTCTTATTCATTACTAACTTATAGAAGACACTATTGTAGGTATTCTATTTCTAATTTTGACTTTGATTGAGGCTAAAACGGTGGTAAAATAACGGTATTGTAATTTTTTTTAAACATCCTATAGAATTGTGCTTCAGAGAGCGAACCGAAAGTTGTAACGAAGTTATTATTAAGTTGCATTCAAAGCGGTGGAATAGTGGAGAGCGATGTGGTTTTCTTTGTCTTCTTGACTTACTTATTTGTATAGACTACTTGGATGATTTCTTACAATGTTTGTTGATTGATGTATTGTGTGATTGATTCATATTGTGACAAGGAAATGTCAAATGACAGTAACCGGCGCGTAGGGATGACAGTAGGTCCATCGAAGACATCAAACCAGGAAATGAATGCCGGAGTTGACTGGAATTATGTCTACGAATACTTGATGAAATAAATATATGGAGTTATAAGGGAGTTTCTTTCATAATTATAAAATAATAACAAGTAACTACTATACGATAGAGTTTGATGTTAGCGAGGTTAAATAATATTGTCTTACTTATTAGATCTCCCTACCAACGGTTTAGCTTCTGCTAACTCCTCGGTTGATGAGGGCCTAAACGCGGTCTAAGATATTAAGCGCCTGGCTTACGAGTCGGCACGATAGTTGCCAGTAATTGCTCCATTGTATCTGTCTAATTAAACCATTATGGGGCAGGAAAACGGTTCAATTTTTTTTTTGTGAAAAAGGAGGCAGTAGAGCAAGCGAGCCACCTAATGGTAAGTGATCATCGAGACGCATAAACACCCCCGCAGCACCAGAGAAATTCTATAACTTTTCGAGAATTTAACTACCTGTAACATAACGTTGTAAGAAAATGGGTCATCGGAATTGTAGAACTTTTAGAAAATTATTGTTGAAAAAACACGTAAGTTTTTTATTATTCATGTTAATAGTTAGTTTTTATAACGAACATCACTTATTCTAAGGATTTGGATGAAAAGTTGAAACTTAAAATTAGGATTCTACGTTTTTAATAAATTTGTAACATTCCTAAAGTATAACCGAGGAATAAATATGACTAGCACGAACCACTCTACCTGCGTTTTCTGTTTTCTCTCAAGCTCGTTATTCTTAACGCCCTATCTCCGAGCTCTTAGAGATACTCCACTTTAATAAACACAAAGTAGATCAGATCTACGGCAATAACCCTAGGAGGTTGCTATCTACAATCAGTAAAGTAAAGGTACCGAAAAATACACTTCCATATAGCGTATTGTCATACGAATTATAATGTTGGAAACCTCTCACATCTTAACCTTTTCCGTTTCTGATGGTTCTGGTGGACTACAAGAACCATTACACGCGGTTAACCATTCTATCATATGTAACTATGTTTACGAGCAAATACAATTTACAGATATTTAGTAAATAGGAGTGCCTTTTTCGATAGACTGGCAAATTGGTTTGTTTATGTAGATGATAAGGATAATGGAAGGCTATTTACGATATTGTCTACACGGTACTTGATAGGCAATGACTAACTGTTGTTTATTATAAACTTTCTTTGGTGATAAACGAGGACGAAAAAAGTACAATTTAACGACATAGAAAGCGATATAGAGGTGTTTTACGTACAAACAGTCTGCGATAACAATACTTTTTACGCTGTTGGTTTCGTAACTATAAGCTGGTACAGTCAAGGATTTTAATTCTAGGACTATGTCAAAGTGACACTGTAAATAAAATTACAAGAAGTCTTACGTTTTGATTGATTACGTCACTTTGACACAGTCCAAAGTGGTATATGAATTAAAATCTTTGACTGTACTTAGTAAAAATAATCCGACGTTAAAATGCTAATGACCAAAACTCTTGTATTCATGGAAACTTTAAATCAGAAATACGTTACGTCAAGTTAAGACAAAATACGTATATATCTTTCTCGAACCTGAATAAATATAACTCTCTCCTAACATTTACATTGTTTATTTATTTCATGACGAACACGTTAATTGCACTAGTATTCGTATAGAATTAACCACTGTCTATTAATAAATAAATTGATTGGTTGGTTTGTACACTAACAGCTAACATTACTATTTACACTGAATCGACCGACAACATTCACAGAAACTACGATTATATTTATTTCTCGTGACTCCTTTCTTATAATAATAGATTTCATTTCTAGTAGTTACCAACGTAAAACTGCAGTAACACGCCTGCATTAGTAGTTTGTCACGCCCGTTTCCTCGGCTGTATATTCATGGTAATTCTAGGTAGTGTTTCGTTAACCCAGCGTTTACCGGCCAAGCTCTGGTTTTATGCAAAACGTGCAATTTATTGCGATCTTTCAAGGCCGGCTGAGGTGGATTGTATGATATTTACTGCTAATATAAAACTAAGGTTAACTTTCCGAGGTCTTTAGAAAGAAATAAATTATTGTGTAAAATATTTTCACAATAATTGCTTTCACAAAATTGTTAATGCCACGTGAAGAGCTAAGCATTCATAACGATTGGTTTATCTCTGTATTGCATGTGGCTTAGCGGTCATCTAAATAAACTTGAGAATAAACAGAAAAAGAAATTCAAAAGAATCCTCAAAGCCTATTATAAAAGTTTTATTAAATTGTATTCTGTGTTAGCAATGTCAAGAGTTTTTTTCTACTTTTATTAGTTGTATTTTACTTAGCATAAGTGTCAGGTGAGGAAATCCAGACCCGATCCCAGCCATTGTTCTAAGTGGCATTTGGAAATAATAGAATAAGGTATTTTTGTAACCCTTCGACAAACTAACTCGCTTTGAGATCCAGCGCCATTGTGCAGAAAAGGGCAAGTTATTCAGTGAATGACAGTGGAGGGCCTGAAAGGTCGCCTGCCCGGCGTTGTATCTCTATTGAGCCCCGCGCCTTTATACAATAACATATTGGCGTTGCCTTTTTCACTTGCCTCGACGGATTCTCCTAGACCACCCTTCTTTAGAATATCACGACAGCTTATCAAAAGATTAAAATGTGAAGTAAGATTCAGTTAAATATAACGATTAAAATGTTTGCCTTTAGCAAAACGTTCTACTTAATCGTTCTCTAAAACAAAGCGTTTTATAAAATGTTTAACGTTCAAGTTAAATTGCTGCGTAAATTTTATAACGTGAAAGAGAATTTAACAAAGGAGTTCTTCTAATATTTGTAATGAAATGGTCAATAAATCTTTAACTTTAAATAACATTTAGAAGTTGTTCAGTTAGGCATTGGATTTACTGGCAATTATCCGGTTGGCTGGGCTGCTAGTGCCCAATTAACGGCGTGAACTCCGAAGGTTCAATGTCACGCCCTAAGCAACAATGCGGGGTTGTGGACCGATTTTTAAATTCTACGAATGTGCTACGAGAGTTCTGCGGCGTAGTGGAAATAATATTCTAATATAAACATATTATGTTTCCTTAAATGTGCGATCAGACTACTACGTTAAATATTTTAAGAAATCCATTATCAACTGCGCGATAGAATTACTAAGATTATAGATAACCGAAAAACGAAAAATTATTTGTATCATAGTACCTTCTAACGTAGTGCATAACATATTTAATATTCAACCAATGCTCAAGAGCAAAATCTCTCATTATTATTCGAGACCATGAGAAGCATTTAATTCATTACATTATTTATCATGCATTAACACATTCACTGCCAGTACTATTTTTCGAACCTTCGTTAGGTGCAATATATTTTGTTTTATACGGAGCTTGATTACTGTAGGAACGCACATATGCGTTGAGGGCACTGGGTGGAAGTCACGAGAACGCTAATATGCGTTGCTGGCAGTGAATGCTATGAACACATAATCACATCCAGATACTATTAACACAAATCATGTAGATACCGTAAGAAGCGTACCGTCGTAATCAGACAAAATTACAAATATTTGGGTATTTGTGGCAAAAACGTGAATTAACTAGGGACTTCCTTCCGATATTAAATTTATCGAGAACGGTTTCAAATACTTCTTTCAAAGTGATTTTTCATAGTAGATAGGTATTAAGTTAAAAAGATAAAAAAGACGAAAGATGTTTATTCAGTAAGTCGGCCGCACGGGCACTTTTACACGTCAAAAATCTACCAGGCAGCGCTTCGCAAGAGACCACTGCTGAGAAGAAACGCCGCAAGAAACTCAACATTCCTTCGTTTTTTTTAATACTACTTATGATACTATACAGTTATAAAGCTTAACCTAGCATTAATAAAATAATGAATGTAACATAAAATAAAATAAATATATATAAGTTTATTGGATTAACATCGATGTTACATAATCATAGATAATATTTAATTTAAATCATTCATAGGCATACTTTTTGGACATTTTTAAATCGAAATAAATATCAATTTTTAATAATGAAATTTAATTTCCAACCTGGTTTTTACACAAAAATTTAATACTGAATCGAAGTTATGCAAGTTGCGTTCAAATTATACGTTATCTCATAGTCATAACTGTAATAAGAAAGTATAATTTATCGATCAATTAATATCGTTCGGAAGTCCCTAGGACAACTTTGTTCGTACCACAAAAACTCCTATGTCTGGTCATAATGTTAAATTTTCTATATTTAAAATCACGGATTAGACTGACTTATCTTCCTACCTAAGCTTGTCGTCTCCCTGAAATTGGATGGTTTTACTGCAAGCATAACGGTTTACGTTCATGCGCCGCTTTCATGTCAAGGTTTATTTAAGGCTCAAGCTCGCGTTACGGTGTTTTATAAGAATAACGGTTATGTAAGCCATTACAGCAAATCGCTGTGATATGATCGGGGAGCCTATCTTTCAGTAATATGTCGATTAAAGCTGCTACCGGCAAGTAAACTATATAACACGGCTCCGCTCGCGTCGTGTACATTACCATAAAGTGTGGGAGCTATACACGGAGCTCCGGAATTTAGTTTCCGATGCGATGTAATAACAATAAATATAGAAATTGTGAATCCTGGCTCACAATTTTACGGGTGCTAGATACATGTAAAAAAGTTTTTCAAAGCCAATATGTTTCCAAGATTGAGTGGGATGTTTATTCATATGTACCTACCTTAAGAAATAAAGGATATAAAGGTGTACGTGACTGAATAACTAATAGACAATGCACAACCTAATCCGCTGGATCTGGAGATTTAAAATGTTGAATATATCTTCTACTGTAGCAATGTGAGGGTAAACTATGAAAGGATTATTCAAAATGTAATCTCTAACGGGGACAAATGTAGATAAAGCGGGAACAAACTCTACGTGCACATATCGATGACGTCCTTGAGTAGAGCTATAAAGTTTGGAACTTGCTTTAAATACAAGTTGATTTCGGAATGAAGGTTTTGTTTTAATATCCTGGAATTATAAATATGTGCTTTTGCATCAAACCAAGAAACAATTATGTTACAAAAAGCTACGTACCTAATTTTATATTCTTTAAAATTAAATTTTGAACTTAGGTACTCTTCGCAGGACATATAGGTATGTTATAGGACAACGTGTGTGCAGTAGGTATATTGTCTCCGTCACATGTGATTATGTGCCACGGCGTTGCCGAGGGGTAAAAACATCTAGGTAATCGGCTTTCTTGTGTGCCTTGTAAACTCCATTGCCACACACCACACAGTTAATAACAGAGTGCATTCTTCTGATACAGGTATACCGGGGAGTATGTGATAAAGATCCTGGTCAGCGATGACTTCGTCAAATTAACCACGTTGTTATGAAATTAGATAGGTTGCGTCCAATTTGGATTTTGCTCAACTCAATTTTTGCTTAAAAATTATGGAATTTGACGTTTGTCTTTCATTTAGGTTAGCAGATATTTAAAATCAGAGATCAAAATCCAAATCGGATATTATTAATATTTAAAATGCTAAAATGAATCAAAAACTTCGTTGAAGAAATTCATTGCTGATTGACCACCTTCTTTAGACAAGTCACTTTAAATACAACTACTGAAATAAACGAAGCACCCTGTATAGGGCATACTGACGCGCAACAAACTCGCGTCTGTAAACTGACAAGAGATGATAATGAAAAAGTTTTTTTAAACTTTCAAATGACACATTTTTATAGAAATAGCATACAATATGATGTTAAAAGGTCCACGAGTTTCAGTCTCATACATAGAATGAAATACTTTATCTACAGCAGTTATTAGATATCTACTCATGTGACGTGCTGTTTTCAATACGAGAACTGCGATGGCGCATTTTGTAATATGTTTTTAGAGAAATGTTTGGCTCGAGAAAAAAGGAAAAACATATAAATGGAAATTCAGTCTCGTTTGAATTTTACATTGTTTCCTCTTTATACGGGAAGTAAAAGTTTGGGACTTGTACACGTGTACAGTACACAATCAAATACCGAGCGTGTTTTCCTTGTACATTAAGAATTCTATCTCGGAGTTAGTTAGTCTCCTGAAATTTTTATTTGCCGACTTACGCTCTATGAAGCTAACTGACGGAATATTTACGTTTAATAATAGCAAAATATCAGAAGGGAATAGTACCTCGCCGCTGTAATAAAAACTAAAAGCTTCCGAGAAATATGCTAATATTTGTTTCCTAAAAACATGATTTATTTATTTAATTATATTGCTTTAAATAAGTAAATGCTAAGTGAATCACTGAAAGTACAAACCACTATTCTTATTTATTTCAGCAATATCAACATTTGTTACAGCCAATTATTAAATGATATAATATTAAAAGCAGAATTATTTTCCTGAAGCGACTAATGGGAAGGAAAATATCAGTACCTTGTTGACATTACACAAATCCAATATACTAATCAAACAGTTAGCTGGATTGTACATTCATACGAGCCATATTGGTTGTTCAGGCTGAGAGCTGGGTACACAGCGAGCCATTGTGTCGGGACGCGAGGGCCCTACTGTCAACATCGACTGCTCGACTATTTCGCGTATGACAACATGGACTTGCTTTCAGGGGGGCTACCATGATATACCTACTACAGCAGCTCAGCTTAGGTTGAGAGAAAGGGACAGAGCTATAGCTGTTATACTGCTCTGTCCCTTTCTCTTAACCTAAACTGAACTCCTTCAGTATGTTCCGGTAACCCCCAGTACCCATTGCTTAATGTGTATAACAAGCATATATAGAAAACTATAGCTATAGGTTTGTCATAGATAATGAGATTATGGTATATTCAATTCGCAACTATCTATATCATAGGTTCTCTTGATGTTTTCCGCAACACAACTTGCGGAAAATTCGATCATGATTTGTTATCTCATATAATATTTTTCCAGTAAGAATATATTGCGCTATATTATTTCATTTATGGCACTAATAGGTGATGATAGTTTTGGTGTAGTTAGTTGATAATTTATTTGACAACAAGCTATATGCTGATAAATACATTATTAATATACAATCTAATAAAAAACATCATCATGGCAGCTAAAATCGATCTGTCCACTGCGGGATATATCCGTCAACTGACTACACCGGAACACAGCAATGATAACACTACGGCTTAGCATCAGGTTAATGGGTGAGATGGCGATAGCGATCCAAACCCTGCACAACCCTTCGGATCACTTTAACTATGTAATATTGGTAGGTATATCGTTTCTGCGGCCCGATATTTAAAAATAGAAACACTCTTAAAAGTAACACAGAGCTGTCATGGACAGAATTAGACAGATCTTCTTAAGATTTGAATAAATAAACAACCGCGATAACACTCTGAAATGTTTTACTTAACATATTTTAAAGTTTAATTCAATAACTCCCCACATATAAACATTGGTTAAAAACATTAGAAAAAGGCCCCAGGTTCGAGCTTAAGTTTGAGTGTGATCTATATTTGGGTAAGATCGTGCTGAGATTTACACCTAAGTAAATAAATGTGTTACCTACAGTTATTTTAATTCACGTGCAGTATTCACTACGTTGTTGCAGTTTATAACTGTCTGGGTCGTTATAGTATTCGCCGGCGGGACGACCTTGACCGCGTTCTTACGTAACGGTAGTATTCAAAGCCCCTGCCCTTATCCAGTTCATTTATATTAACTATCTGATGAATATCCCAGAGCGTCACTAAACACTGGACTTGGGTAGCGAAGTTATCGTGTGAGGTTGCTAATGTGGTTTTGAGGAAGTTTGCTTCCAACAATGTATCGTGACAACGCACTTAGGGCCGTATTAATAAACTGATCTTGACTGTGAGGCCCGTCACAAGATACGTCAAAGTAAACGCCAAACCATAGAACACTGTCATTTTTGACACATTTCGATATGAGCATTAGAGTTGAGATCAGTTTATTAATACGGGCCTTAGACTTGTTGGTGGTGACGAAGGACGCGGTCCTGGGATCGAGTCCCGAGTCCTATTCGGATCCTCTACTATCAAGGGGCGACAAAGTCACACCAATTGGGATAGACCAAAAAAAACTCACGGGTTTTACATTCTATTTCGAAATTCGATTCGGATCACAAACGATTTTCGACTTGGGTATTTATGTGTTACTCTATTGATGTATTTTTATCGTTGTCTAGTTAGTATCCATAGCACAAGCCAAGGCCTCTATTCAACTTGTTAAAACTACTTAAAACCATTGCCTTTGACGTGTTATGGTATTGTTTCTTGGCAGCCATTACTGTCAAGTACTCAAGTAAGAGCTATCATAACGTTCACAATACGGAAACATGTCAAAAGCAATAAGGTTTTACCGCGTAGAATCTCAGCCTTAGAGTTCTAAGTCAGTTTGGGACTAGGTAATTTTTTGTGAGATTGCCGCCGATATTTCTTTATTTATTATGTTTTCGATGAATACTTTTAGGATGAAATTTTGCTATAACGATGGCTTGAACCCCGACAAAGGAGAAAGGGTTCTATTTATTCTGGAAAATTGGATAGTTTCCGAGGGAAGAGCGATGAACGACTTCTACTTAAACGGAGTCGCGGACACCAGCTAGTGCATACATAATTAAAAAGTGGGGCGTAGTAATTCAAAAATTCTAATGCAGGGTGTTAGTGCAAATATATTATTATGTTTTAGTTGAGTTCGGACTAGTTGGTACACGACTTTTCGGCCGACTGCCGAAGGAGGAGGGTATTGTGTTTATCAGCCTATACATATATGTATGTTTGTTCCTTTCTGGCGCTCTACAAACTAAACGCATGGACCGATTTTGATGATTCTTAAGGCAATCGATTTGTCTTAATCTTGCGAGTGTCACTAAAGATATGACAGTAAACAAAATTGGCAACAGCCATATTGTAAAAAAGAAAAAATAAAGTCTACGAACTAAGACTAGTGGGGTATTTAAAAATCTGTGTATTAGGAACAACATTCGGGTTTTTGAAAGCTTGATTTTTGTTGCTATGTTATGTGATGTTCAAAAGTGGTAAAAAATCCTCAAACAAGTTATTTCTACTAATTATTGGCGCTACTAAGCAAATGTGTGCAGCGAGCAAATAAACTCTCTACACAGGAAATTCAAATTGCACAGATATTTCTAGGAAAGTACGTCCTAACCTGGTAACCACAAAGTTGAATTGTTTGAATTACTTTAACAGTACTCAAAATTTAAACACAAGAGTGTAAATAAACCGAAGCTATCAAGAAGCGAACATGAAAAGGTTGATCGCAATATTTTTTTAGTATAAACACAACAAATAATTACATTACTGTTATGTTCCTAAACAATGCATATTATTAAATAACTAATTAAAATTAATTTTCCATTTTGACAGATTTTTCATTTAAAAACCTTCCACTGGCTTTTTTTAAAACTCAATAAACTTATTATATTCGGATTTATTACCCTGTCCCATAATATTACCGTGAGAGGAAACTATATTTTTATGAAGACGTCATAATCTCCCGCACCACGTCAAAGAAGGTGCCTACATAATTAAAATCGTCTAAATTATCCTGGACATTAGTATAATAGTAACGGCCACTCCTGGTGGACTTCATTATGGATGATCATTCCGGCCGACGGACATCCTGTGTATACTTCGGAGCAAAATGGCAGTAGTGTATTAAATCTGCACTCTCATAGTCCCTTCTGCTTTTGAAAGATAGCTGTAACCGAGTGTCTTATTTAATTCATTATTCGTGCCCTCGTTATGAATTAGCAGGCGGAAATACGCTGCCTAAATATGTTGCGGGTAGTTTCTAAGTCTGGGTGATGTTTATGGCGTGACTGCTTAAAGTACACCGCAAATTTAATATTTAGTTTGCGCTGCTTTTGTGTAGTACTGAATTTGATACAAAGTTTAAAAACCCGGTCAAGTGCGAGACAGACTCACACACGAAGGGTTCAACGTACCATTCTTGGGTAAAAGCCCCTTTAATTTTAAATTTAATTATTTTTTAATTATTTTCTGTTATAGTGGCAATATAAATTGTGTTCCGTTACGTTCCATGAGGTACAGCCCGCTGACAAACATACGGACGGGTGGACAGCGAAGGCTTAGTGGTAGAAGTTGGCACCATTTCGGGTTGAAACCTTAAAAAAAAACCGGTCAAATGGGAGTCGGACTTGCTTACCAAGGTTTCCGTATTTCCGCACAGTAAGTATTATTATTATAAAATTTGAATTTGATTTCGAATTGATTCAGTGCGAAACCAATTCACACTTGACCATTTTTTTAGTATTTATTGTTTTTCTTCAGGGTTCGTAATATAATCATACTAAATTTGATGCATTTCTATAGAACCGTTTTTACAATACAACAAAAATAAAAATATATTGAAAGAAGAACGTTTCTTGTATGGAAATCCCCTTAATTATTTCACATTTTTTTGTGAATCCGCCTTAATAACACTTTCTGAAAAAAAAAACTACCCGCTATCTTACACGGTTCAAAATAAACAGCTGTTTAAAGTTCGGCTGGACGGAACCATATTTTAAGGGCTCTCTGCCTTTTGGGAGAAATATGTTTGGCCGAATGTATCGTTTCCCAACCATTTCATTTGCCGACCCGCTTTTATTTCTGTAAATGTAAATATTTCATATTTTTTATAAAACTAACCTAATCTAACCTATAGGGTTCTGCACGATGGTACTGATAGAAAGCCTGAAATATTTACAGTTGGGAAACGATACATTGCATGCCAAAATGTCAAAAGGCAGGATACAAGCCACGGAACCCTAAAAAATGAGGTTTTACTAGTTTCTTCCAAGATGAACAAACTTATGGATTCAAAGAGTTCGCTTCGTTCTTCTCGGAGTTAAAATTCAGATCCAGATTAAAAAGTTCTGCTGCTTCAGGAGACCATCGCGATAACAAACACTTCCAACTCATCTAGTATTTATACACCATTATTTTTCAATGATTATGGATTAGACTAACTATAAGTTGTCTCCTAATCTATATCAGTAAGTTGTAATTTATGACAATTAGTAGATTGTGGTAGTTGTTGTAGGTTGTTCTGATTTCCTACATTATCTTTCATTTGTGAAATTAAATATGCATAATAAGTATTTCTAACGCTATTTCACAGAAACATTTGTTTAAGAGTAGAAAAGAATGAGTATAATGGGCTGGCATGAATGATATAATGGACAAAGTTAAATAGGTAGATACTGCCTAAATATTTCTATAGAACGCAAAACATTCGTTTTATAAATCGTTTCTAGTTTCGCCAAACCTACCCCAATTTCTGGTTTTTAATGTTGATACCTGTTCACAAAAGTAACAAACTTGCAGTTCATTAATTAAACGAGTCTCAAACCGAGAACGTTAGCTGTCGTACTCAACAAATGACAATGATTTATGATCTCGTGCACGAATCAATATAACCTTGTTCAAACAATTTCAGTTACTTGAAAATACATCAGTACCTTTATTTTCTATATTAGTTTCACGATTTGGTAATGAATACATCTTAACTTTGTCGGCGTGACTAATAAGTACATTCATGCCGAATTACAGGTTTCCAGAACTAAGTGTCTCTGAGATAAGCTGCGGACGGGCCTGGTGAAACTATAAAGGTTCATAGTTTGACTACGAAACCCTAAAAACGGAAACGTGCAAACTTAGTTTTTCATAATAACGTACATCGTCTAGTACATATTCAGTCAAAAACCGTGCAATTCGGACTCTATATAGAACGGAGTTAGGGTGAGAAACGTTATCACCTGGACCTTTTGCCTGGATTTTTTTGACAGCTTCGCGATTTAAGCCTTGGGTACCAATCCTCTTAAATAATCCATCTAAGTATTAGATTCGTACATGCCCTTTAATATTTATAAGGGAAATAAGGCCTGGCTGTAACATAAATCATGCAAGGTTTTTGATACATGTTTCGATTGTTAAACTAACCCTTCTTCTGGATTCTAGCAGTCCTATAATAAATTCTTCAATATGAAATTAAAAGTATAAAATTGTTTAAACGCTAAATAACGCTAAGCGGTTGAATAAACGTTTGAAGTGGACACTCGAAACTACGAGTACATCAATTAAAACTAAACGGTCCGCTCCCGCAAGCTAATAGGCAGAAGCTGAAAAAAACCATGGACGGCCATATTCGTTCCCAGCTCCAATAATAGTTCAGCCTATCATAGTGTTTTTTATTGTTAAGGAAAACATTATTACAATATATTCTTCACTTCTCATGCTCTTAAAATGTTACTTTAGTCTCTGCACATCGGGACTAAAGCTCCTTATTAATCCCTAGGGATTAAAGTATTTTTTAGACTTGGAAGCCCCTAAACAACCAATCACCATGTTTGTGAATGGAGGATTATCGCCATTTTCAGTGATTGTGTATAGACAATTATTAGGGCGTGAAAATAACCTTAAAATAAGAACTGTGCCAAAATATGAAAAAACGATTGAATTTCCTGAAACACGGTTAATGCTTACGAAAATGAATTCATTTAATTATATTAAGGATTCTTTCATTTTATTATGCATACTCAAATTAGTTTTAAAAGGATTAAAAAAAAAAGAGAAAGATAAACATCTCGTGTCATTATAGTTTGTTTTAGTCCCTTGTTGAACAATCTCCTATTATTGTTTTTATATGAAAATCCAGCGGCATTGTCTGCGAGTTGATTGATCAGCCACCATTTTATAGTTTTACATATAGGTAGGTTGGATAAGTATTTTATTAACAATAGCTTTTGACATTTGACTTTGATTTTCCGGTAGAAGATGTAGCGTTTTAAAGATGTATTTAAATACGGAAATAGTTCGAGAAATTACCATTACCTTACATTACATTATTGCAAATCTTCTTCAATATGAGATGTGACCCTTCTTCCAAGGACCGAGTTCGCGACTATTCAAATTTTGAAATAATTATGTGACACCGGTCTGAGAGAATAAGATCCAATTATGAAAGTAAACACCCGGACGAGAGCCGAAATAACTTTTAAATTGGCCAAAACATTCATCCATCAACATCTTTCAGCAAATATGGAAAACCAGCACATAACTCGTATTCTGCTCGGTCCAAAAATAACTGAGATGAACGGTTTAACAGTTCATTACCATAATTCCTTGGCAGGGGATGAGACTGACCTCGCGTTATTAATTAAAGGGACGATACAAACCCTTATTCGCATGATAAATGCACAACCCCAAGGACGGCGGGCGGCCTTGCAGCGGGGCATTTGTCACCGGAGACGATTTAGGGGTTGTTTCCGCCCTTAATCTATTTAAACGTATAACTTTGGGGTAATGTTGAAATTGCATGTCCGCTGTCTTGGAGATTGTCAAGCCTTTTTAGGGTTCCGTACCCAAAGGGGCTCAACAGAACCCGATTAGTACGCCTACACAGTCCGTTGTCCGTCCGTCCGTCTTAACTTTAAAGAGCTGTATCTTTTAACCCGTAATATATAGCGGTTGTTTTCTTCAGAATATGTGTTATTACAGCGGATTTAAAGAAGACCTCTTTTACAAGAAACGTTTTTTTTACCTAATTGTATTGTGTATGTTTTGTAAAAACAGTAACACATGCAAGCGTCGAATATGGCTTGATTATACACAATATACCTGAAAAAAACCATTAAATACTAAATAATCTATTTGAAATTGAATTCAAATTCGCGCTGATTCTATTCGAAATTGAATTCAAATCAATCAATATTAATATATTCCATATTAATATTTACCTTTTGTGCGACGGTACGGAACCTCGGCACGCAAGTCCGACTCGCACTTGACTTTTTTAGGGTTGACTAAGCGAGGGTGAACGCCTACCGCGCAAGCCTCCTGGATATAAATAGGCTTAGATTACAGGTGTCGTGGATGGGCGCGTATTTGTGACTTCCTGAATTCCCGGTAGTTACGACACCAGTTTGTTGAAGGGCCGTTCTCTACGCCATTAAGAAGGCAAACACGGGCTACCTGATGATAAGCGGGATGTTAGAACCATTGACTTTTTGCAATCTCAGGTCCGCAAACACATTGCAAGCTGTTCTTGCTAGATTCCTCACCGATGTCCTTTTTTCCCACGCTGACGTTGACAGTGATAATATGGTTCCATTTTGCCTGAGTCAATACAGTCCTTTTTTGGGGTCCGTAGTCAAACTAGGAACCCTTATATTTTCGCTATGTCCGTCCGTCCGCAGGCTAGCTCAGAGACCTTTAGTACTAGAAAGCTGTAATTTGGCATGAATATACATATAAGTCACGCCAACAAAGTGGTAAAATAAAATATAGAAAAACATTTTTTTTACTGTACCTCCCCTACTCGTGACGAGGGGATGTAATTTATTTTTCTCGTCTACAATTTTTCGAGTAAGGGATCCGTTTATGAAATATTAAGCTTAAAAGCGCTAATTCACTGAGCATGGTCCGACATGCTCTTGCCCGGTTTTTTTCTTATATTATAGTTTTCACTCCAAACTGTGCGCTAACTACGTCCATGAACCAGAATTGCGTTATTCCACTAGCTCTGTTACTATGCAACTGATGCAACGTGCAAAGCAAATATTAAGTTGGCAAAGTCAAACAAATGTAGCGAAAACTCGTGTTCAGAATTCAAATATATTTAAATTTATTCTGGGCCTCTATTCCATATTGCCTAATAAGTATGTGTTCTCGCAACCGTGAAATAAAAATCAGCCTGTTACAGTTAGCCCTGACACACACTAGTTAAAATTAACTATCAGATAACAGAAATCTGATGATTTAAAAATCCTACGAATATTAAAAACCAATATTCGTAGGATTTTTAAATCATCAGACTACAATGAAAAAAACTAAAAGGAAAATTCAAGTACCATCTACGCAAAATAAGTGAAGAACAATACCAGGTATAAACTGTATAAACATAGCGATGATAGGCTGATAAAGGTAACGAAATATCGACATGTTTTAAACACGATGGTGGAAAATGTTTGTTTTAGGTAACATCTTCGGAGACTGCAGATTTAACCACGATTTAAAATTAATTTTATCCAGTAACAGCTGAGCTGCAGGCAAGGAAAACTCATTTTGTGCCACGAGCTTCAAATTTTGGGGAAAATTCAACACAGCAGTTAATCTTGCAAGCAGCCATAATCGTATTCTTGGTGCAGTAGTGCAAGCAAGGAGTGAACGCGAAATTTCAACAACATGTTTTTTTTTGCTTGTTGTTTGTATTTGTGTTGTGTGAGCTTTGAATGTTATATCTATTACATAATATTTTCTACTCCGAATTAAAAAGATACTCGAGTAATGAGATGAGAACCGTAGTACCGTACATAAATAACAAAATCGATATAGATGACTTCTTATTGCGAAGCCGCCTTATAATTTGGATCAACCGGTAGGTCTAGGTTAGTTTAATTCCACATAATTTTACGACTGCAATCATCTTAAAAAAGGGGGATCCCGTTGAAATATCGACAAACATTTCATCGAATGTGTCATTTCACTGAATTTCATTTCATCGAAAGCTTATTGCTTCTGAATCTTATAGTTTATATCTTAAGCATTCGTTACGTAGGTTAGGTTAGAAAGTGGTAGTGGATGAAATCGGCGACGTGAAACGTTCTATGAAATGAGTTTCGATATTTCAAGAGTAAACCAAAAAAGGAGACGTTCTTGCAGGCGAGCAGATCACTCGACAGTTAACGTCTGCCGGTCTGTCTAGACCCTTTTTAGGGTTCCGCACCCAACGGACCCTATTAATATGCCAACGCTGCTTGTCCGTCCATCCGTTCTAACTATAAAGAGCTGTCATGTTTCACCACAATAGATAGCGGATTGATTATTGAATCAAATTGGAACCTCAACGCATATTATTTTCCGAAAATAGACAATATGTGTTAATTGGTCAAAATTGTATTGCGGTTGGTGAAAGGTTGGTAACTCAAAAGGAAAAAAAGGAACCCTTATAGGATCACTTTGTTGTCCGTCTGTCAAGACCCTTTATCTCGGGAACGCGTGCAGGTATCGAATTGAAATTAAAACTATATATTCTAGTACTTTCCGTTGACCTAGAACTATGAAATTTGGCAAGTAATACCGTGTTATAGTACAAGTATAGGTAAAAATCTGAAAACTACATTTTTAGTTAAATCCCAAAAAATACAGGATGTGTAAGGAAAGGCAGTCCAAATTTTGAATTGAGTAACCCGTGTCTTTTGTGGGAACCGATAGGGCTTAATTGGCATAAGCTTAGACAATTTTTTAATTATTTTTACGATGCATAGAAATTTGTACGAAACCCTTAGAGGGCGAGTCCGACTCGCACTCGTCTTTTTGAGAGACCTATGACTAAGCCACAGCTAAACCTAGGTTAGTTGAAAACCTTAGTGCCTGCGTCCGATCCACTCCTGATCGTTTTTATATATATATAACTTATCCAGAAAAAAGGTAACTCAAAAATATAAAAGACAATAAAAAAAACTGTTATAAAAACAGTTCCGGTCTCACACTTGCCGCGGAAAACTCGACGGGTCGCGGAACAAGCTGCGCGAAGTTTTTAACGATGTAAAGGGGTAGACATACAACCTTCCAAATGCACTTAAAGTGTTCATCGCGGGAGCCCTTGAGACCCTTGAAATCCAAATATCGCTCGGTACCAAAATATCCGATGCTTGAATGAATATGATAAATTCCGCTTCCAGGGATAGCGCGGCTCTGTTTACTTTCACCCCTTGTTGATTATTCATGATGATTTATCCACGTTATATGATTACCTACTTAGTTAGCTACCAAAAGGCTTAATTGCCCCAGGACAGTTTACATTTCTGACAATGTAAATAAAAGTTAATTGGATCCGAACAAAGCTTACTTTACTAAATCATTCTAACAATTCGTCTATTTATTCAGCTCGACCTTGTTGATTCAGAATTAAAGTCTGCCAGTTCAGGAGTAGAAGCGTATACGCGCGCAATATGACACTTAATACTACGCGCCTCTACAACTTGCTACGCCGTAGACACTGCTACGAACGTAAAAATGAGATAGGTGAAAATATTGTATAAGTCATTATTATTTCAATAAACATTATATTAACACAAGTTATAATTATTTTCACCAGTTCATTTAATGTGACGCTCGTGTTTTGAAGCGAACATTCGTGCATTAATTTTCTCATTAAGTAACGTAGCAACGTGTTTACTATATAGTTAACCACACACGTATTAAACGTCAAATTTCAAGGCTTCGAGCTTTGACCTTCATCCAACTTAATACTATTGCCGCATCGTGCAGTAAATAAACCAGGTTATTTTACTCACCGTATGAACAGCTGCCTGGAGCATTGCAACCAGCACCACAATCTCACATGACACTAGATTTGTTTTGATCGTTCGCACTCGCTTGATATTCGTTGTGATGGCGCGAATGAGTTAAGTTTTAGTTATTGTGAGAGGTCGGTGTTGTTATTTGTTGTTGGCGGAGTTGTTCGCGAGGTTGTGTCGGCACTCGGCACTCGGCAGCTGTCACGAGCGGCGCGGCGCGCGGTCCCGGCGGGCGGCGGCAGCGACTGAGCCGGGAGCGGCGCGCGCTCGCCCACCCGGTCGATATATGCGGCAGAATAAACACCGTGCCGTACTCCGCCGGTGTTACCAGCCTCTACCCCGCGCTCCCCACTAGGATGTTTGCGGCGGTTTGTATCTCAAGTGCTCGCTTCACGCCCCCGCGCGATTCTCACGCTCCCAGACTCACAAATAGGCGTTATGAAAATGATGCCGATCTATTTGTTCCGCTTTAACCCAAGTACTCACTAGCGAGCCGTAACTGTAACTGTTGCACGCATCATTGTGCTCTGTACGCGGCTCGCGAGCCTGGTCTCCGTTAGAAAATCCTTACTGTAACTGCTCGGTTACATTTACGGCTCGCTTACCCGGTTCTAATGTTACTACTCATCGTACACTCTTGTTTTCATTCTATCTATCAGTACGGGCGAATTTGTAATATCAAAATTCGATCTCGATATGCAGGTGGGTAGTTATGATTCCGTTTCCCGTGCTTGGGGGCAATAGTGGTACGTATTTACGTGTAACCTTCGCTTATCTGCACGTTTGAGACGGTACCATTTCCATAATAGGACGATCTGTAGTCGGCAAGGATCATCCTGCAATTTTGTCATCGAACTACTCGAATCTTTATACCGAGTGCTGAGTTATCTTTATGCATTATGAAGGTAGTTTATTCATTAGACGAATAATAAAAAAATGGGTTTAGAACTAAACCATTCAAAAATTTCATTTTGCAGTACAGGTTCGTCTGGCAGAAATGTTTTAAAATTACTTCTTGTAATTTTGAGATCCGACATCTCGAGACCGGGTCTATTCTCAGGTTTTAATATCTGTCAACGTAAAAAAAATTCTAAGGCGATATTTAAATTGATGCTCGCACTTTGTTAATTAAAATCTAAGTGAAATCACCAGTTCCATAAGTATTTTAAGTAAATAACAAAGTAGAATGGTACCAATACAGCTTATTTTCGTCATTGTCTTACGAACTTGATAGTAAAAAGAAAACAATACAAGTGCAGTAGGGAAATAAAACGATATAGAATAAGGGCCCATCACACAATGTTTCAACGCCGTGTTCTCGTGTTGTTTTTAACTATTAATGTCAATTTAATAAGAGCTTATCGTAACGTTGACAATAAGTTAACAATACGCGTAAATTCAAAGTAGAATAATGCCTCAGTTGTGTTTACCGAGGCAACCTGATACGCTTGACATCTTACCTACCGCCTACAAGCCATTAATTTACTGATCGACTAATGTAAACGTTCACAAGGTAAACTTAGTTGGATTAGGTAAAGGTAATCTCACTTTTACCTAACGACACCCAACTTACCGCCTGCCATTTGGCCTAAATATTTTTGGTGAAATGTATCATTTCCCAAAATTGTAATTCCCATAATTTTTAGGGTTCCGTAATCAAATTAGGAACCCTTATAGTTTCGCCATGTCCGTCCGTCCGTCCGTCCGCAGCCTAGCTCAGAGACTCTTAGTACTAGAAAGCTGTAAATTGGCATGAATATACATATTAGTCACGCTAACAAAGTGGTAAAATAAAATGTTGATAAACATTTTTTTTGTGTATCTCCTCTACGCGTAACGTGGGTATTTATTTTTATTTCTCGTCTTCCCCATAGTGTGCGGTCTCATTGGATAGGTCTTTCAAAAATATTTTAGGTTTAATAATTTTTCGATTAAAGGATCCGTTTACGAAATATTAAGCTTTAAAGCGCATTTTTGGTAAAGTCATTGTACTCCACATCTCATTGTACGATATTGAACTACAAATACCAAACATCTGGAAAATATGTTTAACTAAAGCGCATATAACGAATTTAAAAAAAAAAACTATGACGACTAAGTAGACATCATTATTATTAAAGTTTATATACCTACTAAAATCATCTAAAACGGCACCAAATGACTTTAAATAAAAAAACAGTTATTTCTTGTTGTTTGTAGTACTTAGCGGCTTCGGAACCCCACACTGAGCGTGGTCCGACGTACTCTTCCCCGGCTTTGTATTATATCCCGGATATCGAAACCACTTACACCTATGCATAAAAACTAAATCTACTGCGACGGAAAATAACTTTTTGGGAAATGAATCATTTGACCAAAAACATTTTGGCCAAACGGAGTGGATCCCCAACTTACCATTGTAATTACCCCTCGGTGCTCTCTCAGTTTAAAATATCGGTGCTTGTCGGTTATGCTGATGCGTATCCCTCCCGAGGGTCCCGTGCGAATACAATATTCATATTCATGAAGCCAGATTGAGGTTCTGATAAGAAAATATACCGACATACTCCTAGCTACGAGTGAATGCGGGGACGTTCGTCTGATACCCGCGAGACAGGATGACATATCTATATTTTTGAGGATTCATCGATATCGTTCCAATGTAATATGATCGTGACGTTTACCGCTTCTGTTTTGTTTTTGTAAACAGTCCTTTAATTAAATTCATTTTACAAATTTCAGTGGTATAATGAAAGTTATAAATAGAAGTGAAATTATAGTAATGAAGACAGACAGTAATGTTTGACAGTTTTAATTACGCATTTAAAATGAGGCTCTTATTAGGTTAAGTCTACGTCAAATATGTGTTTACATTGTCTCACCTTATTTCAATGGATTAAGGTGAAAAATAAAATATTTCAAAATATATGACTACGAGAATATAGACTATTTGATGAAATAATCTATGTTGCATTTCAATTACTTACATTAATTGCCTTATAATAATGAAAGTATCCGTGAGAACTGAGTAAGTCAAATCAATGTCAAGGACCACAATATTACGAAATCGATAGTTAAATTTTGGTCGTGGTTTTAAATCCTACTAATATTATGTGTGTGTAACTTCTCGGGCTTGATACAAGATTTCATGAAAAACTTCTTCATGCATCTCTCTAAGCATAAAAGCATTAAAATCGGAAACAGAATGCGTTCTTGGTTTACTGTGAAAGCCGTGCGCAGATCAAAGGACCACCAACATTAAACAGACGGACAGGGCTATATTTTATAAATTCAACTAATAATAACTTAAACAATTCCATGTTTTCACTCAATTCCACGGCCAGAGTTTATAAAAAATGATTGGTGAAAAATCTAGTCCGTTGGTGGAGTCCATACTGGACGATAAAATAAATAAAAAAGCATTTTCCCCTTTGTTATCGATGTTGTCCGGTTTTTAAAAATACCAACACTTCTCGGTAAAAAAATATTTGGGATCGTGTAGAATGAAGTTGCCTATTAACATACAAAAATGAATGACTTCTCGAATATGTTCTATTCCTTGGAAATAGAAATCGTAATGTGTTCGAGGAGTCTGAAATAATTCTATTCGTGTAAAATAGCGGGCATATACCTACTAGCTGTGTGATAAAAGTGATAATTCCAATTTCATGGTTAAGCATAGCATATCTATTACATAACCTCTCTCTTTTAACCTCAATCGCCACGTTCCAATATTCTACCTACTCGTATCTCTTGTTAAGATAAACTTAATTTAATAGCATATAGGGCTATATAGCTCTTAAATAGTCTTTCGGGTTCGGGAGAAATCGGTTTGACTAGTATAAGATCAATGAGAGCGCTTGAGAGAGATATTCCATTGATGCTTTCATCGAGTGCTAAAATTTTATTTTTATTTTAGGAAGTGTTTCGCAGACCCATGCTAAATTAATCGATTATTAACTAATGCAATAATTTCAAAGATCTTGACAATGGCTGTTTATCCTTAATTGTAGATACATAAGGGATACAATATTGGAACCAGCAGTACTCTCCGCGTATTGAAATGTATAGAGGTCGTTAATAGCAAATCCCGGCAAAGGCGTATGAGTTATTACTTGCAGCACAGCGGTCATCCATCCTTCAATTTAATAATGGATGGCCTAACTAGTCTACAGTTACACGCACCTATACAATTAACCATTCCATGTTACGAAGTGATGTTATAATCACTGTTTCAATTTGGCCAGTTCACTAATAGAAACGAGTTGCAACCTCCTTAACTTTATTTATAAAAATTGGGCAAGAAGATGTAGGTTCATGCTCTGTGTAGGGTTCCGAATTTTTAATAAAAAATAAACAAACATAAAACTTGTCATGTGCGTGTCAGACGCGTGCACGTTGGTTCCGTGCCATCACACAGTATAAACGCTATTTAAATGGTAAAGAACACGATGGATATGGGCTCTCTTTGGAAACTCTAAAATGGTCCTTACACTATAATGAATAACAATAAAAAGACAAAATATTTCTGAATATTTATTTCAAGTGCAATTTAAAAACTTTCATTTTCAAGCGTCCTCAACAACACTATTCCGTGATGCCGACGCTTTCTCACGCATGACGTCGATCCTCGTCTGCGGCATCAACCTTAAGTCACATTGGACGCTGATCAGCATCCGAGATCGAATTTCAGTGACAACTACGAGTATAACCTGAAGTACTAAAATCTGTAAAATATAGACATAATTTTAAAACACGATTTTTATTCTCGACATATTCCATGGAATCGTTAGTGAAAAGTGACTTCGATTGGCGTACACGGGCATTTTTTTAGAAATCAGAAATCAGAAACCAGAAATTATTTATTTGCATAGACACAGGATAGGGATGTTACAGTACATTATGTTTCATGTATCAAGCTTGCATGCAAGCGTGCAAATATATAGTAGTCAATTAAAATGTCAAAAGAATAAAATATATATATAAGGTGTCAAATTAATACAAAAGAAAAGGTTAAAAGGTAAGGTTAGGTTAAGGTTAAGGCATATGACAATTATATAACTAAATACTACTAATTCTATAGAATGACGCCGATTGGCGTCATCGGCAGTTAATGGGTTCAATTTGACTATTCATGCATAAAGAACCACTGAAGCTACATTTAAATTACAGGTTCAAATCAAAATCATTGAAGCATTGCTGAGCTCTTCTCAAACAATTGTTACTGAGACAAGTTTCGGCTTGATCTCAGTCGACCGTTTCCCAAATCGCATTTCTCTGACATCTGCACCCAACCGTTTCTATAAAGCCTTTAAATTTAACCAAGATTTTATGTAATATATCTCAATTGTCGTGTCACAGCATAGTAAAATTTCTATTTTTGTCGGAGCGGCTTTTTGGTTAGCTCGTTAACATATTATAGCGAAACATTCGGCGGTCGATTCGTGTGTCGACGTTAATGTTCTTATAATGAATGCCGTGGCAGGCGGCATCCAGCCTTAAAGCCTGGGACACATGGTTGGTTAGTTCGACGAAAACCGTTACGAACTCAAGTAAAGTACCTACTATCTATAGTGTTTTCGAACCACGATGACCTGCGCTGCCGTTCAAATGTTACACTGTTAAGTTAAGTTAAGTTAAAAACAGGGCAAGAGCATGTCGGACCATACTCAGTATAGTGTTCTGACGCCTTTACTACTAACACAATAATCCTGCCTGCCTTCTCCATGCCATAAAGAACTAAGCACAAATCTAAGTACATTTGCACTCCCCCTTCAAATTAAGCCGAATATGGGCAATCAGGGAAAATAGTTGGTGTAGTTTTGTAAATTGGCACAGTTATACCTTGTGGTATCCAGATGAACATACCAAAAGTTCTCAAGGGTGGGGGGTGTGCTGAGGGTGTAAGGGGGGATTGAAGGGGGGTCGATGGCACCTTTTTACAGATGTCTGCTCATATCTCGAATATCTGAACGAATATCACTAGGTATAAATACTTCTAGAAAAAGTTTCTATTTCTATAAAATTTGTTATATATATTTTTACTCTAAGATCAATACTTTAGGAGCTACAGGGTGTTTAGGTTAACAAAGTATATATACAGACGATTTAAGAAGTAATAAACCAATAGGTATTTTTATTAATTATTTAAAAGTAGAAAAAGCAAATCAGTTCGTCTTTATTATGTTACTCATCGTCTTCTACATCGATATCTTCGTCTACTCCATCATTCTATTCATCTTCTTGTTAACTTTAACATCTGGATACCGCAAGCTATAAATGTTCCAATTTACAAAATTACACGAAATATTTCCGTTGGTTTTATTAACTTTCTTGAATTATCACACAAATAAAAACCTTGGAAACTCTACCCATCCTGAATAGATAAACCAACAATTCACGTTGAGACCAGTGCCTTTGTAGTTGTCATTACAAATATATGGTCCCAGTTAAAAACAAATAATTTTAACAAGTCATCTCCATCAAACAGGCCGTTAGTTTTAACCGCTGCCTTTTGTGCCACAGCCTTATTAAAGCTTTATAAATAGCAGTTAAGAAATTTGACAAACCGTGCGTGTCGTGCAACGCTCTGTCGTCATACCAAAGAAGGTAGCTAACAGTACGGTAATAGTAATAAGCATTTTAAATGTAATTTGGTTACTAATACAGTATAGAATGCTTCGACTACAAAATTTTACTTAGCTGTTCTTTGATATTACGGCAAAGCTGCCAGTCTAAAACGGTGCTGCGACATAATGATAATATGACAGGCTGCGTACCAGTAGGCCAAGGTCGGCAGCGGCTGAACCACGGTCTATTGCAGGGAGACACGCATTTAGGGCTCTTTCATAATCATTCGCAGACTTCAGTCTAGACATAGTGTTTTGGGACTATTTAAGATTTTATTTATTAGTTAGGAAGTCTTCAACTTCGTACGATGACTCGTGGAACATAATATTCCAATGCGTATTCAATTTTAATGTTATTATGTAAATAGATTCCGTTTGCTATTCTAACCAATTCATTCCGAACAGACTCCAGCCCGCGACTTTGTCCGCGTAGAATAACACATTCGGCCATCCTATTTCGCGCGGATTTCGATTATCATCATTCCCTTGGGAACTTTAAATTTTCCGGGATGATAAGTATTCTTTGTGCTAATCCAATGTATAAGCTATTTTCATTCCAAATTACATCCAAATCCGTCGAGCCGTTTCAGCGTGAAGGAGTAACAAACTAACACACATACATAGAAACTTTCGCATTTATAATATTAATGTGATGTGATAAGGATTTACAATTGTAATTTCACATGAAAAACGCATTTAGCTTGGTTAGTCTACCAAGCTAGCGATTAGCGGATTTCTGGTAAAGGTAAACTATGTGTGATGAGCGCGACTATTTTGTTTCACACTCTTGGATAATATCCCTTTATTTCAGTATGCGTTTCTCTATAAACGTCTGTATATCGCCGTCTAGTACCAATACGACGAGCCCAGAGGTTAGGTGGGGACTAGGTCAATTGGTGTGACATTGGGGCCAGTTCGGTTGAGTGTTCTCTAAATTTAAACAACTGCCTATATTTTTAAACATCGAACATTTTAGTGTAACAAGAATAGAGTTGGAGGTTTATACACGTTTATAGAGTTGGTCGGCTTATATTTTAATATTCATTTTTCTAACTTGAGTAGTTTGGGCTGCGGTTATCTGACAGCCAAGTAGTAAAAAGGTTTCTTATTGACTAGCGGTATTACAAAAGTTTTATTAATTTTAAAAATCATAATACCCTTGAAAACGTTAAACTATAATCATACAAGTAAAAGTGTTTTAAATCCACAAAAGCGCGCTACTAGTATGCCATATATCATTAGTTCGTGTACGTACACTTACCTTATATCAATGTCTAATTGGGATACACCTAAAAAATAACTGCTTGCTACGGGCCTTAAGATTACAGTCTAGAGATTGTACTTAGGAGATTATAAATGTGTATGGGTCTGAGATCCCACTTACCATCAGATGGTTTAATAGCTCGTTGCCAACGTCATGCTATAAAAAAGTGCTCGCCGTTTTCGTTGGCTTAGGTAATTACTATCGTGATTTAATTTCAAACTGTGCTAGTTTGCAGTAATTTACGGTTACTTGATTACCCGTAAAATTAATTTAAATTAATTGCGTTTAATTCTGTCGTGAAAGGCGAAGATTGCGTGACTAACGTTTTGCTCATATACATATTTCATTTCATGCTGCTTAGTATTGATTTGCCTTAAATACCGAGGGAAACCTAAGAAATAACCTCCACTTAGTGCCTTTTGATATAAATCCCTCACTATAAGTACAATAGTTTTGGTATCCTTTTGGTTACCTATCCTATAGTTGTCGCGCCCTAAAAGGCTCGATCTGACAGGTGTAATTGCAGTACAAAATGTGACCTTTATATGTGTTATATTTTCTCCTACATTGACATCGGGCTTTATAGAATGCGATAGTTAGAGCCCACGAGATATTAATGGAGGTTTTTATCCAGCCTTTATAATGCCAAGGGATCGATTTTTGAATCTCACTGATGCTCTTGAAATCACTAGTGAAAATATTCTCAGCGATGACATTGAAATCACTATTTTTCAAAAGTTGTATATTTAATGACGTACTCGGTCTACCAACATACAGCTAACTGCCGTTTCTGTCATAGACAAGCGTCTAGGTGAGTCCCATACTACTATTTTTTTTCAAATTACCGTTTTTTTTGTCATAAGCAATCTCTATTTATTAATAGTCACTGTATTTGACCGTAGAACGAAACGTATCTATGAATGTCATGTTACTGTATGAATCTCTGGTTTGTCATTAAAACTGTAAGCTTTCAGTACCGCAGTGGCAAAAATCTTTGTGTGAGTGTGGTCTGGCAGTGGGTACCCTCGAGCACAAGTTTTTCAACTACAACCGTATTGTCACCTCGCTTTACGATTACCGAAGGGACTCCAATATCCCCCGTCCTGTTAACATCCAGTACCTTCTTACATTAACCTGCTCCCCTTTTGCGTTTGTCCTCAGTAAATTTATTAATATTAATAATCTGCTATTTTATATAGTAGTTAGGCTGACATTAAATGTTTGTTTTGTCTTTTGTCGTTGATTCTCTTCTGAATTACGTGCCTTTCCTAATATTGACATTGTACGAACTTTCTTAACGTTGGCGAAATCATCGACAGTCTCTATTGAGCCATAACCACAGAAATTGAATTGAAGTAGTTATTTAAATAGTCACGGGTGATTTAGTTTACGAGTGGGTGGGGGGGCACTCGTATAGGTGTGAGAAGTGAGAATTTTAGTTACGGCACCGACGAGTTTTAAAATACGAACTTTTGGAAATCCGCGAAAAAAGGCCTTTTTGGTGAGCTTTAGTCACCAGGTGAGATTAAAAAATCGACCCCTAGGAGTTCTATTTCCATTTGTGTAAGCCCAGCCCAATGCCAGATTTTTCCTAAGCAGTCCCAATTTTACATTAGCCTTGTTATTTTTTTGTGGCATGGATGGCCAACATGGCTACCTACGCGTACGCGTCGGATCGGAACAGGAAGTGGATAACATGTTTACTTTGCCTACAATGTATTGTATTTCATATTTCAGGTAGATGGTTCTCTTAAACAACTCGTTCTTGAACTCGACACACCAAATATTAACCGTTGAGTTAAAGTTGTCCCGTCAGCGTGTATTATCGTATGACTTAAACATGTGGTATCAATTGTGTAATAATATATTTCAATGTAAAGAATGGAATGAAGAGTGACTTTGTTAAGGTTATACGTCGGTGACGATCCTCACTTTATTGGTAAGTACACAAGATTACCCGAACCTGTCTCTAAATCTTCTTTAATAAGTTATTACGCCGCCAATCAACGTTCGCGGAAGCGTCGCCCCGTCAACAGGAAGCCTCATCGCCCATGCATAAGTTCTGTGAATTCAATAATAACTTGGGGCCTTGGATTGAATCTACCTTTAATACACCTTAATTTTAACCCCCTACGTTATTGTAAAACAGATGGATAACTTGAACGGCCCGACTGATTTCCATCAAACCTAACTTAGAGCCTGATAAAAGGAAATCAAACAAAAAAAGCGCAACATCAAGATAAAGAAACAGTATCAATCAGTACCTAGATTTAAACAAAAATTAAATGTCAAAATCTCATTATTAAATTTACGTTGGTCACATGAATATTGAAAATCAAAATCTTTCAGCCACTCCTATATCTGCCACCACAGTAAGAAAAAGAACACTTAAAACATTATTTATACTCCCGTAAAACTATACCCATCAAATATTCCATGGTAATAGAAATATAGGTCTGTGAGCATGGAGACATAAACCAATTCTGTTATATATTTATGAGTTTCCCGTCAAAGGTTCGTGGAAGTGGCACATGGCCCTCATCGCCGATGCATAAGTTCCGTGAATGCAGTCACACAGGGGGCATCGATTGGGCTATTTCCAGCCGCCCTTGAGCCGTCAGACCTGAAATTCCTAAATATTTAATCTTTGGGTGTTACGGCTTTACAAAGGAGGCTCCAAGGCTTGTTGTGGCAGGCTTTGACGAACGATATCAGAAGTCGGATTTTATTATTGTATTTATATATTAACTTCGTTATGCAATGAAATCGACTTATTTTGGGCCGAATTAAAAGTCATTTGTATGTCAACTTTTTCGTTTTTAACAGCAATTAATTAAAAAAACTCTTTCTTTTGTACCCTATTTTACCAGACTATTATAAGCTATATATTATTTTGTTTGATATTGATAGACAAACTGATCGAAATTCCTAACACCTATTAAATACATTTATCAGAATAGTGTGTTTCGCTTTCATTCGTCTAATCCTTTGCCACTGCGACCTTCATTAACGGAAATGTTCGCCCCAAAGTTGGGCAGTTACAGCGGGGCCCTAAATGCATCTAGATTACAAGCCAGAATTTAGTTACTGGCAAAGAGGCACACACTGAAGAAAACTAGACAGCGGTCTAAGGGTGACCTCGTGGCTTTATAAATTTAAAACACTATATACCTACTGTACAAAGGTCGCCGACGACGGATTACCTAGTTGAGTATTTATTATTTTAGGAATCGCCTGCCTGAACGTCCTCGTGTGGGCGTATAGCTTGTAAGACAAATGATGTAAGGAAAGGTAGGTGACATGTTACTTGGAAAAATAAAAAGTAGATGACATATTGCTATGAAAACTTGCCGTGGTACGTATGCGATACAGTCGCCATTTGTAATTGTAGGAAATTAGGTTACAGTACATAGTTTAAAACTGTAAGGTATCACTGTTTCCATTAATAAAACAATTGTGTTTTTCTGGTTTCAAATATATTTGTGGGTAATTTTATCTAAAAGGGCGGAACGATTAAATATTTGAATCAGTTCGATCCCTGTCATTGTCAGTATCTAAATATATAAAAGGAGAAACTGACTGACTGACTGACTGACATATCAACGCACAGCCTAAACGGCTAAACGTAGGCACTTGAAATTTGGAAGGGACTTAGCTTAGGTACCGTAGAGGTGCACTAAGAAAGGAATTCCCGAAATTCCCACGGGAACGGGAATTAGCGGGAAAATCCTTTTGTATGAAAAATCTAAACCACGTAAGATAGATGATTGAAATTTGGCATGCAGGTACCCTAATGAACCTTAAGCTTACTCGCAACGCGATATTGCAAAATTCCCACGAGAACGGGAGTTATTGGGAAAAAACTTTTGTATGTAAAAATCTAAACCGCGTAAGATAGATGATTGAAATTTGGCATGCAGGTACCCTAATAAACGTAAAGCTTACTTGCAACGCGATATTGCAAAATTCCCACGGAAACGGGAGTTATTGGGAAAAAACTTTTGTATGTAAAAATCTAAACCGCGTAAGATAGATGATTGAAATTGGGCATGCAGGTACCCTAATGAACCTAAAGCTTACTTGCAACGCGATATTGCAAAATTCTCACGGGAACGGGAGTTATTGGGAAAAAACTTTTGTATGTAAAAATCTAAACCGCGTAAGATAGATGATTGAAATTTGGCATCAAGGTACCCTAATGAACGTAAAGCTTACTTGCAACGCGATATTGCAAAATTTCCACGGGAACGGGAGTTATTGGGAAAAAACTTTTGTATGTAAAAATCTAAACCGCGTAAGATAGATGATTGAAATTTGGCATGCAGGTACCCTAATGAACGTAAAGCTTACTTGCAACGCGATATTGCAAAATTCCCATGTAAACGGGAATTAGCGGGAAAATCCTTTTGTATGTAAAATCTAAACCGCGTAAGATAGATGATTGAAATTTGGCATGCAGGTACCCTAATGAACGTAAAGCTTACTTGCAACGCGATATTGCAAAATTCCCATGTAAACGGGAATTAGCGGGAAAATCCTTTTGTATGTAAAATCTAAACCGCGTAAGATAGATGATTGAAATTTGGCATGCAGGTACCCTAATGAACGTAAAGCTTACTTGCAACGCGATATTGCAAAATTCCCACGGGAACGGGAGTTATTGGGAAAAAACTTTTGTATCTAAAAATCTAAATCACGTAAGATAGATGTTTTCAATCTAGCATGCATGCATACCTTAGTAAATATAAAGTTTAGTTATGGATGTATTTTGAAAAATTAAGTTAGCGAGAAAAAAATGTTGTATGTTCGAATTTCGGAGACTACAATTTCCATTGAAGGTATGTTTCGCCATGATCATTAATAAGTCGCAGGGTCAAACACTCGCGCTAGCAGGAGTTGATTTAAGACAGCCCTGTTTCTCCCATGGTCAGTTATATGTGGCGTGCTCCCGCGTAAGTTCGCCATCCAGTCTGGTCATTCTCGCACCACCCTCCAGAAAGACAAGAAACGTTGTTTATAAGGAAATTTTATAAATAATATGTTTCCTAAATACATTTCCCATATCCCGGTTGCACCAGCCACCCACCAACCGAACCACTCTTCCATGCTACTCTTTTTAGGGTGCCGTATCCAAAGGGTGAAAACGGGACCCTATTACTGAGACTTCGTTGTCTGTCTGTCAGTTGAAATTTTCACAGAATATGTATATCTATTGTCGCTATATCAACCAATACTGAAAATAAGAATAAAATAAAAAATAGGGGGTCCTCATACAACAAACGAGTTTTTTTTTGTTAATTTTGTACGGAACTCTTCGCGCGCGAGTCCGACTCGCACTTGGCTGGTTTTTAGTTTTCATGTGGTCAAACTTTTACTTTCATACCGACTGACATCCACATTCTCACCTCTGAATTCCAGACGAAAGCCTATAGATACTTTAGGGTTAGCCTCCACTGATCGTATTTTCCTAAATTTATATCAAACCAAATTATCATAAACTAATAATCTAAATATTAATAACAATTAATTATTCAACTGAGCTACTTATACTATAACCTCATTTAAAAATAATAAAATTAAGCATTTTTTAACCTTTCTCCCACTCACACACGCCATGCGGACGAAGTCGCGGGCAAAAGCTAGTATAGAATAAAATGACATAAAATATTAATAATGTCAAATACGTAGTATAGTATGTGTATGCGGTAACGTCGATTAATCCAGCAAGGCAGAAAGTCAAGGACGTAATAATTAAAATTATTAGTTATATTAATACTGCAGTATTAAACGACACTAGAAAAATTAACATACTCAAAAAGGTATCCATAGGTTCTTGTAGGTAGTGAATTATCTAAGTCACAATTTATAACATTCAAAGAATCAATATTATGGCCATAAAGTTACTGTACTTCACAAAACTATTCAAATTACACCAACATAATAGCGCTACGTGTAGCAGAAAATTGCTTCCGCGGCCACGAAGAACTTTGTTGATACGTAGGCACTAAAATTATTTCGTTGCCATGTTGTAACATAGCTGTGAATAAGCATACATAAAATTTAAATTCTGAAGAGCTTAGAAGCCAGATATGGAGATTCCAAATTCATTTTGCAGCACAGATGCAAATGGGAAGGGGAAACTCCAGAATTGAGTTGTCAAAAGATTAAAGAAACAGGAATGAATGAGTATGCTTAGAAGTTACCTGATTTGTTTTGTGTCTTATGAGTAGAGTAAGTCATGTAAATCCAGACAACGATGAAGTAACTTCCATCTTCCTTGAGCCATAAAAACATCGTGCGAGTAATACCTCAATTTGTTACGAAACAAGCTAAGTCGCTCGCGTGTTGGGCTTAAAGGACGCTTGTATAGCATCCGCCATACTAGAAACTGCGTGATGACGTGTTACTCACGCCATATGGCATGCCATTTATTAACATACAAGTTTTTGCTCGCGACTCCGTCTACGCAGACGTTTTTTGCTATTGCCTTGGGAACTGTTCCATCTGCTGGGATAAAAGTACCCTGTTACAGACAGTCTCTAAAGTTCTAACTCTGTAAGAAATTTCCTATAGATCGATTGAGGCTTTGAATCATAATGACAAAGAAACAAACGAAAGCACAATCGTATTAGTATTATATTCTTACTTATAATAATATTTTTGAAATGTGGTTCTACGTTTAGCTAATATCTATTTTAAACCACAAACTAGTTCAAAATACCCGACGTGCTTGTTCAATAGGGGAATTCACAGTAGTCTTTGTTCGCCCTTCATACCATAAAACGACTGATAGTATGACTAAACCAATGACTAATCAAAAGCTAGCTTAAAAACCCAACTGGATTTATTGTTATTGTCGTCAACATAATGTTTTTTTTATGTCATTATTTTTATCCTCATTTCTTTGATTAAAAAAATATAGCCTATGTCACTCCCATAACCGACCAAATCTAACGACACCTCACTCTTCACAATCGTTTGAGGCTTTTAGGCTACAGGAGGTGACAATGGAATGGAGATACAAATAAACATACATACATACATACGCGCGAAAAATACTACCCTCCTTCTGGCTCAGTTGGGTAAAAATAGGAATATACTACAACAGGGGCTGTATACGCGTCCTACTCGGTAAAAACATTATGATAGCTCTTATTTACTTCACACTAATGGTGGTTGAGTAAAAACAAAACCATAACATATCAATAGCAATATGGTTTTACATAGTAGAATAGAGCCCCAGAGCATTGAATTTCTCAATCTAAATATTGAATCGGTTTAATTCACAAAAAACACTTCTAAAATTAATTACTGGCGCTATTATAGCGTTAACTACAAACAACTAATCAAATGTGGTGGCAGGCCAATACGAGTTGATTGGTAATCAGTCACGAAGACCGGACACGGCGTGGCATATAAAACAACAATTAATCGAACACAATTACCCTATCTGTGTTTGAACAACATCGCAACTGTCCGTACAATACGGCGGATTTTGTTTGCGAGTAATTAGTCTGCATTGTCAACGGCGCACTGGATGAGTTATGGACGGTGTAGTGCATGCAGACTAGTTAACACCAGTCATGTTACACATAGACATACACAACTAAAAATTCAACACTGTACGTAGAACTACCGGTAGAGAATAAAGCCTCCTATTCACTAGGGGATAAATGTTCAGCGACGTCAGAAGAGGTGGCGCAACGTTTGCAAATTGTCATATACACATCTCTTCTTCTTCTTCTTCTTCTTCAGCATATATCTGTCCACTGCTGGACATATGCCTCTTTCATGGATTTCCATGTAGATCTGGATGCGGCGGTTCTGGTCCAGGTCGGCCCTGCCGTCTTCTTTATATCGTCCGACCATCTAGCCTGCGGTCTCCCAACACTGCGCCATCCCGTGCGTGGTCTCCATTGGAGTGTTCGCTGGCTCCATCTGTCATCGTCTCTGCGGCATATGTGCCCGGCCCATTGCCACTTCAGTTGCGCTACCCTCTCGCCTATGTCGGTGACTTTGGTGCGTTGGCGAATGTCCGTGTTCCTTATCTTGTCCCGCAGAGAGATCCCAAGCATGGAGCGCTCCATTGCTCGCTGGGCTACCTTGAGCCGGTGGATCCTACCGCCGGTAAGCGTCCAAGTTTCGCAGGCGTAAGTCATGACTGGTAGAACACATTGGTTGTAGACCCTAGTTTTTAGAGACTGTGGGATTTTTGATCTAAAGACGTCGTCAAGCTTGCCGAATGCACCCCATCCAAGTTGTATGCGTCTATTGATTTCTGCATCTAAGGGGTCTTTGTCAAGTGTGATTTTCTGACCTAAGTATATATACTCACTTACTTTCTCTATCGTTGCGCCATCTAATGAAATATTCGAGGTATTTTCGGTACTCATCCACTTTGTTTTCTCTCTATTCATTTTCAGACCAGCCCGCAGCGAAACCTGGCTTAGATCGTTGAGCATTCTCCCAAGATCTTCGGGGGTTTCCGCGAGCAAAACGATATCGTCAGCAAAGCGTAGATGGTTCAGTCGCATACCATCAATGTTTAAACCTATGTTCTCCCAGTTTAGGGTTTTAAAGACGTCTTCGAGTGCATTAGTGAATAGCTTCGGAGATATGACGTCTCCTTGGCGAACTCCTCTTTTTAGCGGTATAGTCGTCGTGGAGCCTTGAATTTGCACCGTCATCGTCGCTGAGTGGTACAGGTTTTTCAGCAGCTGGATGTACCTATAGTCTATTCGGCAGCGTTTTAGGGATTCGAAAACGGCCCAATGTTCCACGGAATCGAACGCCTTTTCATAATCCACGAAGGCAAGGTGTAGTGGCAAGTTGTATTCTTGGGATTTTTGTATCACTTGCCTCAGCGTGAAAATATGATCTGCAGTGCTAAAACCGCCCCTGAACCCCGCTTGCTCTTTTGGTTGGTATTCGTCCATTCGTTTCGTTATTCTCGACGTGATGACACGGGAGAATACCTTGTATATTTGACTTAAGAGCGCGATTGGGCGGTAGTTTTTGAGACTTGTCTTGGCGCCTTTCTTATGGAATAGGACGACTACACTATTCTGCCATTTGGTTGGTATTTCGCCAGTGAACATAGCTTCATTAAAGATCCAGCGGAGCTCTTTCAATATTGGGCGTCCACCTGCTTTCAGCAGTTCCGTGGTTATGCCGTCTTCTCCAGGAGCTTTATATTGCTTAAGTTGTTTTATAGCTTGTTTCACTTCATAGGTGCTTATTTCTGGTATATCCTCGGTGTAATGTTTTGTCAGAGGTGCCCGTTTGTCTTCAGTACCTATAGTAGCATGTTCACTGGTTTGCGACTGGTATAGTGCTCTGTAGAATTTGGATATCACATCTAGCAGACCCGTGGTATCCGTAACTATCTCTCCATCTTCGTTTTCCAGTTTATTAAGCTGACTGCTGCCCTTACTTGTTGCTCTAGCGAAGACCTTGGGCCCACGGTGTTTTTCTATCAGGTGTTGAATTCTCTCGGTGTTTCTGTTTCGGACATCTCGTCTCACTGCCTTAGTTATTTGTTTATTCAGGTTTCGGTGTTCTTGAGAGTTATACTTCTCCGAAGACAGATGTTCGCGTTGTTGAAGCAGCAATAACGTTTCAGGAGTTAGCCTATCGTTTCTGCGGGTCAGCCGGCCAAATGTTTCCTTCGCGCAGGTGGTGATACTTGACACGAATTCTGTGTATTTATCGTCAAGGCTCTTCTCGAAGTATTCAGCATCGGGTCGTGCGAGAGCCAGTTTGAGCTTTCCTTCGAGCTCCTCGTGGACTCCCATGGGTATGTTTAGGTTTGCCAGTGGTTTCGACATAAGTTTATTTCTCTCGAATCTAGTGTCGATTTTCAGTGTACTACGCACTAGGCGGTGGTCGCTCATTTTTAGCTTTTTGAGCACTGTGACATCTGTGATTATGTGTTTTTTGTCTGTGCATATGAAGTCGATTTCATTCTTTGTTTTGCCATCTGGGCTAGCCCATGTCCATTTTCTTTGAAGTTTTTTGTGAAAGAAAGAGTTCATTACAAAGAATTTCCTCGATTCCAAATAGTTCACCATTGTTTGTCCCCTGGCATTCCTTTTCCCGACTCCAAATGGTCCTACGTAGGTTTCTTCTTCAGTTTTTACACCTATTTTCGCATTGAAGTCTCCCATGATGATATTGAACTGAGCTTTCTTCCCTGTATACACAGCTTTATCGACGTCCTCGAAGAATGTTTCTATTTCAGCTTGATCGTGCGTGGAAGTGGAGGCTGGAGCATAAGCTTGAACAATCTTAATGGAGTATCGCTTATTTATTTTAAGAACTACGTAGGCTACTCTTGGTGATATACTGCACAATGTAATGATATTATTTGCGAATTTTCGGTTTATCAAGAATCCCACGCTGCCAATTGCCGAACTTGTGCTCCCCGTATGGAAAAGAATATCGCCAGTGTTTAATTTTATAGTATCTTCCCCTTCACGCTTTACTTCGCTTAGTCCTATTATGTCCCACTTTATGTCTGCAAGATCTCTTTCTAGTTCTTCCAGTTTCGTTTGCAATCTCAGAGTCCTTGTATTGTACGTAGCCAGATATAGTTGTGTGTGACAGCCGGATCTCTGCCAGAGATTCTTCGCACCCCTGTCTACGCCATGGCCAGAGCCGCTGTCGGAGCCCGGCCTAGCGCAGACGCTGGGAACTCGGGGCCTTGTTTTGTTTGTACTATCCATGAAGGTTAATTGCCTTAGCATCTCCGCGTTGGCAAAACGTCTTGGAGACCCGGACCTTTTTGAGGGTATTTTCATGCCTCAGGGCAGCCGTTGCCTGGGTACAGGTTAGTTAACCGCCGCCCGTGACTCGGCGTTGGTGAATTTACGGCAGTGCATATCACCTCTCTGCACACCTTCCTCCTTTCTCAACCTGGGCTTAGGACCGGCTATGGCGGAGTTACACATATACACATAACATTGTGTATATAACATTGCACGATATTTACCGGCCGCAAAGTCTGGTGATGAGTCGCAACGTCGCCTGACTTGTCAAGCATTCTGACAAAACTGACTTGCCAAGCGTTTCGTCTGACGCTGCTGCCGACACGTGTTGCACGATGTCGCCAAAATTGTCCACAGCTTCGCATGAATTCGTCTGACGACGCTGTATTCACACGACATTATTTCCTAGAGAATATGGGGCTTAAAGCATGATCGCCGCCCGAAATGAAAAGGATTAGGTAAATTGAAAATTGAAGACTGGAAATTCCATTTCATCCCTGACACTGTCATTCAATTGTTTCGAAAGTGGAAGCAAATGCGAAACGCGCATACGACATGACAGCTTCAGGATTTTATTTCTTTGTTGGAGCGATACGCGCTCGTGAATTATTCATAGTTGAGATCGCACTTAAAATGGCAATCTGTCGCCGGACGTAGTTCATAAAATACGATGCGGTTTTGAGGGAACGAATTGCGTTGCCCGAAACTGTAATATCGTTTACGGAAATACTGTTACGATAGTTTTACGTGCGCTGTACACACGCTTTTGCGTGGAATTTACATAAAGAGAAAATATTTTATGTGTTAGCCCCGAGCGGCATTGGCCTTGGATTGCCTTCCGAGTTTGTGAACAAATATAATTTGGAGGTTTCATATTACGGAAAATTATTGAGTGGGAGCACCTTCATGTAACAAAATATCCAATATTTACTACGTCGAAACAATGTAGGCCCTTTCGCTTCGATAAATTAAACCAATCAACCGTAAGCTTCCTTAAACCTCCAGCGACAGCGTTCCTTAATTGAATTCTTACGTGTACACGGGGAAGTTATACGCCCGCGACCGATTTGCAGAACCCCGTCGCTAAAAATAAACATCAAACGAAATAGGAATGTGGCTAAGTTAATGTAAGTTGTGCCGTTCTCTAGCGCCGTCTTGTCCCAAGTCATGTACGTAGGTACCTACAATCCTTTATAGTACAAATAGCGGTCTTTGTTCACTCCGCGCGACCGCGAGCAAGGCGATCTCGTTCAAAAATGAAGAGCACTCCAAGTGACCTCAATACTCGGTAAGACTTTCTTTTATCCTTCTGACAGGTATCTTTATCCTGAAATGGATATCCTCGTAATTGTATAAAGTTGACGTGCCCGCTACAAAATAATGAAGGCCGATATCAAAAAATGAAATGGAGCACCGTTTACTTTTATCAAGCTTCCAGCTTATTATTTTATTTAAAGTAGAGAAAAATCTTTAAGTGTTTTAATTACAAAATGTACAAGTAGGAAACATTTTTGTTACCGAAGTACTTTGTAAGTTAATTATCTCATCCAAAAAATCAATGAATAATCACGTAACAACAGAATAAAATAAATTGCCAAGGGCGACGGGACAGTTGAAAATGGAGTCATTCGGCGCGGGTCCATTTAGCGTGATGGTTTTATTATGAAAATCGGTCCGCGAGGGACAGGCGCGTCCCCGCGGCCGCTGGGACGCGAGATAAAGCAAAAATGAAGCTTATTACAAAAGACTTGTGCAAAAATTCATAAATTTATATCAGACGATGGAAACGGACGACCAATGGAAGGAGGACTCTTTAACCTTTAACGTACTTATTGATCGTCTTAAAGCATTAAACTTCTGTGAACCGAAGTCTTTTGTATTAATGTTGTTTTCCATTTTTCAGGCAACATTAGATAGGTACACAATGAAATTTTTGAGGTCGAGCTGACTTAAATAGACTTTTGGTTGTATTTATTGGGGTAAAATGATAATCAATATTTCACACGATCTTAACAAGAAAGTTTTAAGTTTTAGGTAGCTTAGATATTAAGTAAGTTAAGTTAAAGTAGTTGTAGTTTAAGTTGCCAACGGCAAAAGTTACCTACTGAAGCCTAACGAAGTGACTATAATAAAATAACTAGCATCTGTTGGCACGCATGCATTTATAATGGCCGCGTTCGCTTAGACGAAATTCCCGGGGCTTGTATAACGTACATATTTGACATTTCGGTGTTAATACATTATTCATTTGAAGGTTGAAGCGAAAAGCAACGATAGGCGTCGCGACTATCGATGTAATGGGCTCTACTCTGCTCTGAAATAAAAAAAGTAGAAACACAAAAACTACCCTTCCGACTTATGCCCTGTCCGATACAAAATTATTTGTAAGCAGTTATATGTTGCTGTGTATAGTAAAAGAGGGGCTATTGTTTAGAGCATTCGCAATCACGATCGTTTTCATTTTGAAAATCAAATGCATGTCTTTATTTTAAAGCCGATTGTCATTGCGAGTGCGTTAGGCAATAGCGACGCAGGTTGTTTCATTACTTACTTGTAATTTTATTTAATTTCACAGTTTAGTTAACTTTACGGTTTTATCATTATAGGTAGATATAATTCTAAATTTCATCACATTGCTCTAGATTCACTTTATTACTGTAGGCGAGATAGGAAATCGCTGTGCCAATAGAACTGAATATCTAGTTGTTTGTAGAACCAATATACGAGTTACACAAACTTATGCCAATGTATTTCACCGCTCGATCCCCATTCAATTTCACTGTAGCAGTGTAGAGGCGTTTGATTAAGAGCCCGGTCCTTGCGAGGTGTCGGTGCTCCAGACTACAGATGGGGCCGCTCATCCGGAACGATTTCACACTGAGCGGAAACACCCCGGCCATCAGACAATTTGTCCATCGCTCAATGGACAACTCATATGCCGTTTATTGTGCTCGGCCAACGCGAACAAACTTGTGTCGTGTCGTTGTTATAAGTGTTCTTATTATGAGTTTATTCTGGTGTGCAATTGGATTGTGTTGTTTTTGTGTTGTATAATCGTTCTAAAAGCAATTTTGAGGACTGGGTTTACTCACCCAAATTCAATGGTCACATTTTAAATGCATCATTTTTTGTGAAGTATGCGTATTTTGTCTTTGACATTTGTTTGACCTTTAAGGGTTTGTAACATTAGGTAAGTAAATTATGGAAAATTGACGATATTATTTTAATAAAAACTGCATAGTTTCTAAGGCCTATTCCAATTGACATTCATGATAATAATTATTAATTAAAGCATAATGTAAGCTTTGGATGGAACGAATCTAAACTCCTAGATGTCAAATCAGTGCAGGCCTCAAAGTCACCTTACTCATTTTGCAAGCGCCACGAAAGCGGCGATTGATGTCTGCTACGTTGGTTCTCCGTAACGCTACGAAACTCACGAAATAAACCTAAACTGATTCAGAATAAGTAAGAAAACATTGATTTGTACAGCCGCTTGCACCTAAAAGTTAAATCATATTAGAATATTCATTATTTAACAAACAATTATAAATAGATGTGACGCATTCAGTCTAGTTAAAATTACCCTTTAAACTTTTCTATTTGATTAATTAATCAAAATATCTATATATATATGCAACTTAAATTGTAAAATTATTATTGATATTTGACCTTTATTAGTTTTGTGTATTGACATCGGAAACTGACCATTTATTACTTGTTTATCATTGTTGTTTTTTGATTATTTGAGTGTTTTATATTATTGTATTATTTTAATATTATTTTATCAATTTGTATTAATGTTTTGTTGACGATATCAATGTAATTTCGTATTTTTTGACATGCAATGCAATCTATATTGTAACATTACATTGATAAATAAATAAACTAAACTAAAACTAAACTAAACTAAACTATCTAATTCTGAGTGGCCCTTTATTGTACAAGGTATAACCAAATGGAACAAAACATCATCTACATATCATAAAAAAAATCAATAAAGTTATCCATTTATTTTCTTACTTTCATCCAAATAACCTCTATATTTAATTTCACCGTAGGTATTCCAATGCCGTACTCATCTGAAGAGCGCCTTTTGTAATATGAAGAGTATTCAGACTGAACTAAAGATTACTTCTGAGAATTGAGCTTTATACATGCCAGGGGCTCGCCAGTAAACAGGTTGCTTGACTTGCTGCTGAAGATTCTGTTTGCATACTTACATAAGTAGGTACTTGTAGGTTGTACAATTGTACATGTTAAGGTTACGATTTGACAAGGTTTGGGCGCATCAAAACATTATTTATAGCATAACTGCGAACAGAATTAATTCAATTAGATGTCTGCAGTATCTCAAACCATCGTTTGCTAAAAAAAGTTTTACAAACAGATTGCTTTAATAAATATATAAGTTTGTATAAACGATTTTTTTCCAAAACTGTATATATTTCAGGATTTATTTTAGGATCGTTTTGTAGAACCCTATACCTAGGAAAGGTTATTATATATTATTCGGAAATATATTTTTTTTGCAAAATGATATGTTTTGTGAAAAGAATCTGTTTGTGAAACGTTTTTAAGCAAAAGATGGTAAACCGGTTTGAGATACTACAGACATCTAATTGAATTAATTTTGTCCGCAGTAATATTATAATTAATGTAAGGAATAAAGCGGTGTACGTACCTAACGAGATTTTCTTTAACATTTTGCATTAACAGTAAACACTGCTGGCAGAAAAGTTTTGGAGTGGCAAGCCAGGGGCTCCATTCCACGTGGTAAAACAATATTGCTTTTGACTTGTAATCGTATTTTCGCCGTTATGTTACGGTTTTTAAGTTGGCCGCCATTAAGGCGGCCAAGTTAAAAACCATAACATGTCATGTCATGTGACGACACGCTGGCCTAGTTGGTAGTGACCCTGCCTACGGAGCTAGGGGTCCTGGGTTCAAATCCCGGTAGGGCAGATATTTATGTCATGAGCCCGAATATTTGTTCCTGAGTCATGAATGTTTTCTATGTATTTAAGTATATATTTCTCTATATAAGTATTTATATCGTTGTCTAGTACCCATAGTACAAGCCTAGAGCTTAGTTTGGGACTAAGTTAATTGGTGTGACATTGTCCCCTGGTATTTATTTATTTTTAATCTATATTATTTTACAACGTAGAATACCCATGTTTCCCAAAAGGTGGAACCATGACCTAAACAGCGGGAAAATGCGAGAGCACGTACCGTCACGGTGGAGATCTTGGAGAAATACCTACTATGTCCAGCAGTGGATGTATTTTGGATGGTATAATGATTGAAAAACCAGCCAAATGCGAGTCGGACTCGCGCACCAAGTTACGTACTATTATCTATACAACATTAGCAAAAAAAAGGGGCATAAATATCACGTTTGCTGTATGGGAGCCCCCTTTAAATATTTACTTGAATTTAATTTAATTATTTATTTTTAATGTGAATATACAACTAAACATTCTGTGAATAATTCAAATGTCTACCTATTGCAGTTATTAATATCGAGCAAAAAACGGCAAAAAATCACGTTTGTTGTATGAGAACCCCCCTTAAATATTATTCTGTTTTTAGCACTGGCTAGTAGGTAGTAGTTAGTAGCGACAACAGAAACACATCTTCTGTGAAAACTTTAACTTTAACTGTCTAGATAGCTAGTAGCTAGCTAGTAGCTAGATAGTAGTAAAGTACCGTAATAGTACGGTTCATGAGATACAGCCTGATGACAGACAGACGGACAGCGGAGTCTTAGTAAAATAGGGTCCCAATTTTACCATTTGTGTACGGAATCCCAAAAAACAGTAAATATTATATGTTCTACCAAACTGAAAGACAATAAAGATGAACTTCATTATTAGGGTTCCGAAGTCAAACTAGGAACCCTTATAAATTCGCTTTGTCCGTCTGTCTGACTATCTGTCTGTCTTTTTTTATGGCAATGAGAAGGCACGCGAGCACTCAGGCCACCTGATTCTAAGTGGGAACTGAGATCCATAGTCATTCACTCACTTTTTCTCAGAAACTATCAAAGTAGGTGAAATACCTTAAATAAAAGCACATATAAATTTAAAAGAAAAATTATCACAACTAAGTAGACATGATTGGTTGTTTAAAGTATTTATACAAACTTAAAATCGTCAAGACAGCTAGCACCAAATTATTTAAAACAGAAAATTCGTGTATACTTATTGTTTTTCGAGATAGTTTTTTTGTTTTTGTAGTAATAGCGTCGGAACCCTACACTGAGCATGATCTGACATGCTCTTGTCCCGTTATCTTAATTACATATGTCAATATGTATAAGTGTAGATAAGTCTGATGAGATGACATAATACTAAACTAAGATAAACTCACTTCAGGGGAAAAGTATCCTTCTTTCTCTCCCATTTGACGACGCGGTTGCCTACAAAGCTTTTGTATTACTTGGATAAATAGGTATATTAGGCACAACAGACCTAGAGCTTAGTTTGTGTAAGATTGTCCCATATTGTTTTTTTTATTTATTCCTCGTTTATACACGCGCTAACAAAAAACAGAACTAAATAGCGTGATAGAGATAAGCCAAGCGACGAGCCACAGGTTGTAGTTAATGTGTTTACTTGTTATTCGCCGCAGGTTTTAGTTGTCGCTGGTTGTCTTCATTCACTGACGCGGGTGAACTAACATGTTGTCTCCAGGGCTTTTATTCTAGGCGTTAAAAACCATATCACCTTTGACCTGTTGTGGTATGGTTTTAAACACGGCCTTCATTACTATCAAGTAAATAAGGGCTATCAATACTTTGAAAAAATACGCAGTCACCCCCGTAGGTAATATGGCTGTCTTTATCGCGTAAATGTAATGTAAACGTAGATAAAACATCCGTCACTTTCTGACATTGATATGAATATACGAGAGTGACGGATGCTTTATCCGTATTTTGTCGTTATGCTTCGGTGTAAATTTCATGATTAATATACCAGGCCAACAGGAAACAAGAAGAGCGTAAAACGAGAACAGCCAGCAGTGAATACGCTAATTTGATTAAGAATAAAAAGAGTAAGATTTCAGGACACAACCCGATAGCAGATCATGAAATAAAAGAACTAAGGCTTAATTATTTTGAAACATTTATCTTACTCTTAACTTCATGTCGAACAATCCTCGTCTCAATTATTTTGAGAATTTCTATTAAAGCCACTCCAATTTGAGTGCTGAAACATCAATTCATATTAAATGGCGTGGGTGCCACGTAGGAGGTAATTAGAATTGACATAGGAAACCTAAAACAACAGAATTTCAGAATTTCTAAGAATATACCCCGTTTGAATAGAAATTTTCACTGTACATTATAAAATCTGTTGAACTTTGCAAATGCAAATGGCGTCGCAAAATAAGAGCATTAATTGTAACGAGGGTATTCTGGTCACGTATAAACACGTACACTTCTATTTTCCTATTAAACATTATGTCATCGCGTGTGGAATACTAATTCAGTGAATTCACTTATAGTATGTTCAACTATTGGATGGACTTTTGTTATAAATGCCTTCATTACTTCCAAAGTTACGGTTATAGGTAACACGTAACGTAACAAACTCGTACGTCATACGAGTATGTTTGTTACTTAACACATATTTTGTTTTATAGCGTTTTAATGTAGTTTTATTAGGTTAGTATCAACAAGCTTGCTTTTCTTTTAACTAATTTATAAAATCTCTTAATCAAGATTTAAAGTAACTTGCTTAAGGAATTAATGGGTTTTGGACAGCCTAACATTTAACATTACGTGAATTGGAATGATTGCACAACCTATTATTTTTATTTCAAGTATTTAGAGGCGATAATTCTACAATACTACTCTACTATTTTAGCAAAACAGTAAAGTGGGACAAATTGTAAATGAGCGGCCAATGGGGATTTTCAGTTTCATTCGCCTTCCGTTTATTCCCCAACTGTACTCTATCTTATATGTACTAAAATACTTATTTGACAAGTTTATTCCATCTTGAGATTTTCTCCTAGCTGACCCAGTTAAATTTAATTATGTAATGTAATTTATAGACGAACAAATATTCCAAGTTAGCGAACAAGCTTTAAACCCGACTTGCATAAATGAGTTTGCGTTCTGTGCATAATGTTTGAAATTCTATTCCCTGCAATATTCGGGGGAGTTCAATTTGTTAATTCACTACTCTTTGCATTACACGTAATAACATTTTAAGAATTGATTTACTGCTTAACGATTTTTTTTATGTAATCGTCTCCAGGTGAATTTAATTACACTGGTTACCAAAAATGACCACGGGGGTGGTACCTAACGCTGCTGAACTACGCACAAATATAAATATATTTGTGCGTAGGTAAGCAGTAGTCGTTATTTTATGTTCGAACTTTATTTCGAACAAAGTAACCTTATTGACAGTATTGAAATTAAAAAGCCAATACAAATAACTCTATGGTTTCACGTAATGGTTCTAACAGAAGACCAGCGCCGACTTTAATGCCAGCACCACGCTGAGTTGTCATCATTTAGTGACTACAAAAAAAAATGTGCAAATATTTACAAACTTTGCGGTTGTTTGTCAAGAAAAACATTTTTCTTTCTTTCTTTCTACTAAGAGGAAACACCAAACAAAAGTCCCAAGCGCGAGTTTATCCTGGGATCAGAAAATCAGCCGTCATAGTCTGGAGTCACGCGGATTTATGCCGGGAATAATTCATGCACGAGAAAAAACCCTATAACGCTTTGTCTACAACAAAGTGTTTCATTTGTCTTCCACACACCGAGTTAAGTAGGGCCAGCAGAAACCCGCACCCTGGTTTTTACAGGACTGCGGATAAAACACAGTGTGTATTTAGGGCACACTCAGGGTTTCGTCGACTATCCACCATATTTTAGAGATAATTAACTCGTTCCTTTTTCAAAAAAAGTCGTTTCTCGTTCGTTTTTTTGTGTAAGATTCTAAATGTATTAACTAATCTAATCTGTGCGGGGCGGGGTATGTAATTGGGAAGCTAGACTTAAAAAATGTACACATAATAGTAAGTATAACATAATTTTTTGGACGAAAATGTTCGTATTATTTTATCCTGCTCTCTTAGTCAACTTCGCAGTACGATACGCTTATTGAACACCATTAATCTTTTAAATATAGATTAGAGATATGACATTGGGGTTCATATTGGTTGATTTAAAATTATTTGCCCGAAGTTTTCTCTTACTACTTACCGATCTGTAGTCCGATTCATCACTCGTCCGAACTTTTGTGTGTATTTTTTTTGTTCATTTGTACTACTATTATCAGAATTTATAAATCATGACATGAGAGGCTGTATACTTAGATGCTTACTTAGATTATATTTGAATACATAGGTAATGCTGTTTGATAATTACGAACTTTATGAACTAGAATTAAAACCAAAAGTGAAATTCGATTATCGCTGTTCGTACGGAATAACCCTTAACGTTTTACAAAAAATAAGTAAGCAAACATTACAACTTCACTATCCTCACTCCACATATAACTTACAGCGTTAAATGTAATAAGGAGTAACGTCACATGTACTTACAATAACTTGTTCTGCGAACGGTACTCACGAGCGAGCTTAAGTCATAAACTTTGATCCCGCGCGGCGCGCGCGCCGGCCGCACGTCTGGGATAAGTGAGCCCTTCCCTAGACTTATTGCCTACGTTTGCCAAATAATCACCCTGCCTCGCCATCTAACAGACATTGCCTAGTTTGCTTCATATGTTTTTAGTTAATGATTTAAAACAAACAACCGGTTTTATGGCCTGTTACGACCAGAAAATAACAAAATGTTATCAGCGAGATTTGAATTCCGTATAAATGTTACTCGATTTGGAGCAACCTGGAGAGCGATAGTTAAGCTCGCTCGCAACAGTTACGCCCCTGAACTATGAGGATACCTCGATGAAGAAAAAATATTGAGTATTAAGTTCTTGGCATTTAAAGTTGAAAGTTTATGTTGCGAGAAAGTTTCCCAATTTCTTGTACTGTAGGCAGAGTTAAACAAAGATCATCACGTATAATTGAGTAGTCATACCCATGCCTGACTTCATAAACATTAACACATTTTTAACAGTCGTTAATTTTTCATATTTTGGTACCATGTTTTTCTATAATTATATTATTAATTATTAAGAAAGTATACATTAAAAGAACTTACACTACCAAAAATACGTTTCATGTAAAATCATACGACTGTTCAAAATGTCCTAATTGATAGCCATCTTTTTAAAAATACTAATTCAATCAAATCCTTGTTTAAGTTGCCTAATGTAGAGCTACGACTTCTCCACCTAATATATTTCGAATTTGTGTCTCTTTTGTGCAAGAGACATAAATCAAAGCGATGTAGAATCATATAAATCACTTACGGGTTGCGGTCCTTAGGAGTATCCACAGCAATAATTTAGGACGAACGAAGACACAAACGCACACGCGCAACGGCACTTGTGGATTAAATCTCAATACGACTGTCATCTATTTGTCACGCTTACAAATTCACACGTATACAAATATGTTCATCACTCCGAAAACTACTTCGAAATTCAAATCCAACCTAAGGTGTGCAGCACACTTCGAAATAATACTGGCAGCATACAAATTATTGTTGCGTAGTAAGCTAGTTTGTAAGTATAAGTCGCGTGACATGCCTTAAAACAACAAGTCTGATCCACTGCACTTGCATCTTCCAAGTTCCGCAGCACTGGCCATCAAAAGAAAAAGGCAGTATAAGAATATGAAGTCCTTCTGCGAATACTGCCTTGTTTCTTTGGACGGCGCTTAACGGGTATGAGTGGCTTTACTCCCAAAATCGATGTTCGAAGTAACTTTAGTTGTATCCCTTTCTAGTGATTGCATTACTCCTGTAGAATGAAAGGGATACCTAAAGCTTGCAAAGTTTCATATTCAGGACCTGGAGTGTTCCAGCTGTCAAAGTTATAAGATCTTTAGAACACGCAACATATGACAGTAGTTTCCCTTACTCAATTATAAGAACGGTTTACACAACCTCATTCCTTAACCTCATAAACTCGACGGTTGATTCATTTAACTTGTAAATCGAGATAGCTCTAGACGGTTGTTATTGTATTACCGAGGCCGCAGAAATACTTGAATTTGCGAATCTTGTTTCTTATATCTATTTAAATTACGATCATTGTTATTTCTTTGCTTAAACGAAATTTCTAACGTCTTATTAAAATGAGAGGAGATAAGAAATAATAATGGCAAGAAAAACATAGAAGGAATTAAATGAAATATTGGGTTCTTACAATAGAAGCTAAAGATACATTTACATTATTTTCATGACTGATGTACAATTTTTTTTTTCAGGTTTCGTGTCGCGTTTTATATCACTGTTACGACGCCGGCGTACAACTACTTTTCCCGCCACCAAAGAACCATTTCTTAGTGCCAAAGGAAATTTCAAGTCCCAAGGTCCAGCGGCTGTGTGTTGTATGTCAGTCGGTCGGTCAGTCAGTCAGTCACTCAGTCAGTCAGCCAGTCACTGAAGAGTTTTTATAAGTATACCTACACTTCATAAACGAATATCACAGTTAACTTTAAAAACTCTAGAATACAAAAAGAATACAATACAATTCGCAGGTTTCGAAATAACTCGGGTTGTAAAATCATTTTAATTTGAAATAATATACAAGAACGGACTTTATTTAAAACTCATTTAACTTCACCTGTTCCTTAGTACCGCGTGAAAAAAACAATGCTATGATGATCTGATTTTAATTTGGAAATTGGCCACAAGTGGTCTGCTTTTACTTAATGTAGACAAGACTCGACAAGATGCTAACGCTAACGTAAACGATTATCGAAAAGTGACAAAAGGTAAATTGACAAATAAGACGCTACCATCCACTTAGGTAGCTTACGTCAATCAGATATATCCTACAATATTATAAATTCGAAAGTTAGTGTGTGTGTGTGTGTTAGTTTGTTACTTCTTCACGCTGCAAAATCTGGAAGGATTGAAATTGATATAGCTCATACCCTGGAATAACACAGTCTACTTTTTATCCCGGAAAATTTAAAAGTTCCACAAAAAATAACGTTAACCGAAATTTACGCGGACGAAGTCGCGGGCAAAAGCTAGTTATCAACATATAAACGTACAGCCTTGTTCGCACCACTGTTGCGAGGCACACAGGATTAATATTGTTCAGTCTAAGACAACGCCTCTCACGTACTCGCTGTAGTTAGTTCTGATAAACTCCTCCGAAACTTCTATCGGACTAAGTTCTTTGCTTTGTTAGCCTTAATTCAACAATTGTTTGCCGTCTTTGTTGAATTATACTTAGTTGTGGCGATGGTAATAAGATTTTAAGATTTTATTTAATCTTTGTCCACCCTATTGCCCTATATCTTTGTGCCCTATTAGTTTTACCATAAAGACGTACCAATAATGAAAAAAAGGAACTAACGAAAAATAAAACAGAAATAACAGCTTATAGTAATATTAACAGAGACAAAGCTAGCACCATGGTGGTGTTTTCTTAGGTGAAAGCTTGGTTATGATGATTGTACTTACTAAAATCCTTGCTATATTTAAAAAGTCGAAGTTATATACTATGATTACACAATTGCATACCATGGCACATAGATAGACCTTTGCTAATATGAGTTGTAACAATATAAGGTTAGTATTAGCGGCGATAAAATGCATGTCATTCCTAGACACAAACCACGACATTAGTGTCACTGGTGTCTTAACGAGGAGTATTTATTATGACAGTTAAGTGTCTAGAGCAGTGTAACCAGTCCTGTGTAATAATGGCAACACAGCGAACTACTTGACACGTCCTGTCCACACGCCGGCAACCGCGACACTTACGTTTATGCTAAACTTTGAATAGTTATAACTATTATAGCACAGTGATGTACACAGACAGACTAGGCGGAGCGACGAACTTCGCAAGGTGGCTGGCAAGAGCTGGATGAGACGGGCCGCAGATCGTGCTCGGTGGCGTGCAATGGGAGAGGCCTACGTCCAGCAGTGGACGAGTATAGGCTGATGATGATGATGACGATGATGACGATGATGATGATTATGAGGGCTCCCTCTATTCCGCTGAAACTTTTTATGCCGAATTTTGTTTTCGCATAATTTCTCCACCAAAACGAAAAAAAAAAGTTTTGTGTAATCCTGGTAGGTTAGGTTAGGTTTACTTTATTAATTTTCAAAAAAGTTAAAGGTATCAGTAGAATAACAATTATGCGAAATTAGTATTCAGCGAAATCTATGATTATGCGTAAACAAGGGGAACCATAAGTATAAATTTTGGGCTGAGTAAACCTTTTTAAATGTCGGCGTTTAGACAGCAAATCCTTGATATTTTTAATATCTTCATAAATATTATGTTTAGTCGTTCCTTGTTTGGATCGATGTGCGTAACTTTTTGCTTCGAATTTAAATGGTCGGAGTATGAAATTACACACCCGCGAGAGAGAGACTAAAAATGACTTCTACTGTGGACGGAGCCACAGGCAAAAGTTGTATTGGCAAATTTACTTGTTAAATAAGTAGGTGCACTTAATTCGACCAAATGAAACTATAGGTTGTCGTCCGATTGATTACCTGATTAGGTACCTACTATATTATTTTGTTACTTAAAAGCAAATTGCTACCGCAATGTATTAAAATGTATTTCATAAATATTAATCACTTTTATGCAAATACGATTACCTCTATAAAAATCCGTAGTTCAAAGCAATTTTCCGCTACTCTAAATGCTTCAATTGAAGAGCCAGCTCAATTAAGCATGCAGTATCGAGTATGCTATCGTTTAAAATGCATTTGTATTTAACAGCAGTTTTTTTTTTAAAGTGTGAAATGATAAAACATCTATCCACTCACACAGCCACCACTTCAAAAGATTAAACTACTTGTATTGATTGTTGTTCACCGGTAGATACATAAACAATTCTTCATGGGTTCCACAAACCTACCTAATTTCTTTATTAATTACTGACTTTTGTAACCGATTATACATTCTTTAAAAAAATATTTTTAGTTTTGGTAGGACCTTATGCAGAGTCCATAAGACAACCGGTGAAATTACTAACATAGAGGCATTCCATCTCAGTCCTCAGGGTTGGCAACGAATTTAAGTCAGGATTGCAGTTTTGAGATGGTAGTCTTGAGATTTCAAATGTCTATGGATCTCAGATCCTACTTACCATCAGGTGGCCTGAGTGCTCGCGTGCCTTCTCATGGCCATAAGAAAAAAGAAAAAAACAGTTTGGCTGTTATAATTTCTGTATAATTTCTGGTAAGAAAGTATTATTTCTAGAAAATAATATGACTAGATTTTTACTACTGGTACTATTGCAAGATATTAGAATGGTTTCTAACAGCGCCACCTATTAGCGCATTCCCATAAACAATATGAACTAATCCTGTTAAGTCTTCTACAATTCCAAAATTACAAACTTATTTAATTACAAAAGGATAGATGGCGGTGTAGCAGGGGGGAGAAATAAAGAAGACTCGTTACTTATTCTGTACACGCGCGTTTGCAGTTTGTAGTTGGGTCTGTTTGAAAACGGCATCGCAGGGATATATAGCAGATAATCCACTAGGCAAATAACTGCTACATTTTTTGTTATAATAGAGTTTTAAAGTTTTTTTGAGGTTTGTGGCTGTGTTATTTTCATTTTAGTATATTTATTTGCAAAAAAATGTCCGACGACGAATGGAAGTGACTTAAAAAACTTAATCCAAAAAATATCTATTCACATTTGCGAGGACTTGTTGTTCAATTAATTATTCTAGTTATGGCTTTTGACGTAGAGACCTCGTCGTGTAGTTCTCATAGTCATTATTTTTATTTTAAGTTTAAGGTTTATTGACCTTACATTTGTAATTATTTTATTTTTGCTAGTTTTAAGAATTTAGCATTTTATACTTTACGACCTTAATATTACTTAATGTATCTTACTTTTAAGTATTATTGTATTATAATTGAATAAAATGATCTTCTGCAGGAGGATCTTGAGCGCTTCTTCTTCGCAACGATGGTTTTGTCCGAAGCACTGGTAGATTCACTCTATATTACCGACGTGTAAAAGAGCCCTCATGTGGCCTATTTACAGTATAAATATTTTGAATTTTAAATTTAATTACGTATACAAATGAAGCTTATTTATAAATGGTACAACTAAAGCTTCTAATGATAATTATGATAATTCTTCACATTTTATAATGTCATATCCGTGTAACATTTTTCAAACGAACGTATTTAGCAGATAAATACTTTTTAGGGTTCCGTACCCAAAGGGTAAAAACGGGACCCTATTACTAAGACTCCGCTATCCGTCTGTCTGTCTTTTCGTCTGTCTGTCACCAGGCCATGAATCGTGATAGCAAGACAGTTGAAATTTTCACAGAAGATGTATTTCTGTTGCCGCTATAACAACAAATACTAAAAACAGAATAAATTAGGTAAATATTTAAGGGGGGCGTAATTTATTGCCCGTTTTTTTGCTAAACTTGTATAGATAATGGTACAGAACCCTTCGTGCGCGAATCCGACTCGCACTTGGCCGGTTTTATTACAAAGGTTTTACAAAGCGTGTTGCGATAACAATGACTGGTTATCTTGACAACGTAAGCTAGGTTTAAGTATTTATTTATTGAAAGAAATAAAACACATTTGTTCATGATAAACAAACAAACAAAAATGCACAAAGTACTAACATAGAGAAGAGGCCGTTGTCACGGAATGGTTTCAATCAGCGTTATGCTGGCGTTAAAAGCCAGCGTCAGTACATATCGCATGTATATATTGTGATGTGATGTGATGATCTTATGTCCATCATAATCCTAGGTATTTTTTTGAATTTATGTTTATTGTCTCTGACGTTGATAGTTTAAGGTGTGCCCTCTGGTAGCAGCTGTGGCTATCCCTAAAAACAGACCGGCGGGCGGTATTAGCCGACGCTGACGCGGCGACCGCGGTATTTAGTCAGCGGATCACGGCTTCGTTAGTATCGGTACAAATTATCGCCCCATCCGGATGACAATGTTCCTTTCAATCCTCTTAACTTCTAGGGATCCTTTTTTTTCGGTACAAATAGAGAGAGTTCAGACATGTCTCAAAATGTATGCAGTTGGCAGTGTGTCTAATTTCAGATCTTTTGACAAGCAAGTTTTTTCCGTTACAATACTATGATGGAAAGTGTAGGTTAACCATGATCAATTATAACATGATCAGATATAATTAAATTAAATTCATGCATTAGGGTTATGAATGTGGAATTGTTTTTTTTATCAAAACGATCCTAAGATTTTTTTGGGTGAGGTCTATGGTTTTTTTTCTCTCAGAAATCTCAGAAATCTCTTGATTGCACAAACACAAAAAAAAAAGGAGAAACACAAAAGGCATGTTCAAAGGCGCAAGGGATAGGCCCTTTTAGGAAAAGCGGAAGTAAGATGTGCAAAATATAATTTGATTCAGTTATCCGTTATGGTTAATATTACGCTTTAAAGTGGTACAAAAATTGTTAGAGTCAAGTGCCCTACTAGCTAAACCGTTGTCTTTGGATATGTGGAAAAATATACGGTAGTAGAACATATAACGAAGTTAAAAGGAAAACTATTACAACTAAGTAGGCTTTACAAGTTAACGAGTACCGAAACCAAATCCTTCACTGCGCGTGGCCCTGCACACTTTTAGCAGTAAAAAAAAAGAAGTTTATTCAGTAAGTAGGCCGCACGGGCACTTTAAACGTCAAAAATCTACCAGCGCTTCGCAAGAGACCACTGCTGAGAAGGAACGCCGCAAGAAACTCAACAGTCAGTCGTTTTTTTAAATACGATACGATACGATGTACGATGATATTGTACAATTATAAAGCTTAACCTAGCATTATATAAAACAATGAATCTAACATAAAATAAAAAAATAGATATATTCAAGCGTAGCTTGAGCAGGAAGATGTTTCAAAACTCAGAATCAGTAGTAGTAATATATATACCCCAACATTCCCAACAACCCCTAGGGAACAAGACCACTTGAGATCGAACAAACGCTATATGCTTTGGTCTTCCACTGCTTGTTTTGGCAATAATATTTTCAAACGCCGGTCATGTCAAATTGAGTGAGGTAGGAAATGAGAAACCGAATTTATGTTCGCATCATTTCTTGAAGGTCCCACAAAAATTAAAACCCTGTATTGAAAAGGGTTATTTCATCCTATTTCTGAGCTCAGCTGTACCTAAATCTTTACATAGTACAGTATAAAAAAAATCTATTCCCGCCGTATGTCTGTCTGTATGTAGGTACGCTTAGATCGTTCCAACTACGCAACGGATTTTAATGCGGTTTTCATCTTTAAATATAGTAATTCAAGAGATAGGTTTTACTGTATAATAAATTCTGGATTACTTACGGGTGTCAAAAAAAACTAACATAAACCAAACCGAAGAAAGGGCGGATCGCTATTTTTAAATAAAGCACCTTTTTTGTGTGCGCTGCTAGCAGAAAATGTAGAGTAATAAAGATACACAGTGCAGTCAGCCGTTTATATTTTTAAAAGCTAAGCCGTGTTTGCGGCAACATTTGAACATTTACCCAGAAAATGACTTTTAAAAACATAAGTTGAAGTGTGGAATTGTAGATCCCCAAGAATTATAATACACATCTCGTTAGCTGCCAGCGTGGCATGAAGTTCAGCCGCTGTAAAATATTCGTCCCGTGGAGTGCCTCGCGTTTCGCAGACTGCTCACAAATCCTCAGGCTAGATAATAAATTAGATCCGTAGATGTCGTACTTGGTATTTAGTTGGTATTCTTGACGGAAAATACTTTACAGATACAATGGCTGACACGTTGTTACTTAGGTGATGGTTTTTTGTCGATTCGTTAAGGCGTACTGGGTCGAGACGTGTACAGTCACGGTAAGACCAATATATAAAAAATATAACTAAAATAATGTTGCATAACTTTTGATATTGAGGTCAAATTGTTTTAACCCAGTAGTGATACTATGTTAATCCTATATTATAAATGCGAAAGTTTGTGTGTATGTGTTTGTTACTTCTTCACGCTGCAACGGCTAGACGGATTGAGATGAAATTTGGAATGAAGATAGCTTATATACCCTGGATTTACACATAGGCTACCTTGAATCCCGAAATAAGTCAGTGTTCTCGTGGGATGGAAAAATTACTAAATCTACGTGGACGAAGTCGCGGGCAGAAGCTGGTAACTAAATAAAAAGCAAACTTTAAAACCCGACGGCATTTTTTGATTCTGTCGTCGATATATGTTAAAACCATTAAAACACATTAAATTCGATTGATAAATGTTTTTTTAAGAATTTTGTGTAGTTTGTGACACTAGCGCCATCAAGACGAATCTAATGACGTATCATTTAATTTTATCCAAATCGCTTGAGTAGTTACGAACGTTACATACATTCATTCATATAGGTTAAACACATAATCCTGATTTATCCGAATAAATAGGAAATCATACAAACGTTGCTTGTTTTTAATTTAGTAATGTCACTATTTAAATAGTTTTATTTCCGTAATTTAGTGCAGTGCCTTTTTCAAGATGTTTGAAATTTGTTAGGAATGAGTGGCAACATTCACCACAATTTCAAAAAAACGCAACTCAAGTGAAAAGCGGCAATCATTAATTTTATAACAGACGACATTGGTTATTGATATGGTGAAGCCAAGCAGGTTCATTAAAACTGAATTCTTTATAACATTAATCCATTTGCGCGAATCCAAATAATGAATGAAGAACACAATTTATCATGGGCATTCCCCATTAAAATTAACTAATAATGTCCACAGTTTTGTCACTAAAACCATAGGGATAACAAAATGGCCACTTTACCATCATCGTCTTTAATATTAATGCTGTGTAATACGATACGGTGTACCTTCCTAACCGGTGACGCATAACTAATTGCCAGTGGTCAGATCTAGTTGGTTCCTTACTGTACAAATATCATATTTCTAGTGGATTTTAGATCCGTATATATAACAAAATAAAATAAATATTGGAAAAAAAAAACTGGTGCACTCTTAACGCGAACTTATTAGTACCTACCTAGTTTATAGCGACGGAGTATAATTAAGACTTTAAATTGCCTGTTATCACTATTTTTGTACCGGGATAAAGTTATTTGCAAACGTCTATAAATATAATATATTTTAAAAAGACAAATTCAAGGAAGCTCAAAAAAGATGCGTAAGAGCCATTTGCGGCCTCAATGTTAGAGATAGCTGTTTTCCTGTGTTTAATTCAATTAAATTAGTAACTCTAAATGTGTTTGTTTGTTATTTGAATGATATTTTGAAGATTTTCAAGTAAGTTAAATACTACACAAATACCTAACAAAATGTAAGTACATAGTTTCTTATTTCTTTGACATATTCGTTATATTTTAATTAAAAACAAACATGGCTTGTTGCATGCATAATTTCTAGAACCTGGATAACCAAGCATTGCTTAGTTTCTTTTTTGGACAGCTTGCTAAAAATGAAACCTATATAGATCGATTTATAGCCCCCGAAACCCCCTGCAAACTAAATTTCGTGAAAATCTTTGGAGCCGTTTCAGAGATTCAGATTATATATACTCGTATATACAAGAATTGCTCGTTTAAATGTAGGTATTAGATAGATATCTATAGGTATTAGTGATATTTAGTTAACTAACTACGCACTTAAATATTTAACCATCCTTTGGGCACAACATGGATGTTTTACTGATATGTTTTTGTAAGATCTGTTTTTTATACCAGTGTTTTAAACAGATAAATTCAATTGTATTATACATAAATTCCTAGACATTTTTACCCTATGTGCCCCTGAGTATAAAAATGGCTGACTATTCAAAGCTTATACTGTTAATCGCTTGGCAAACACAAATGCAGACAAAATTAAGCGCACCATTACTCCGCTGGGAACCATTTTAAATTGCTTTTAGAGTTCGGCACGTTATGCAATTTGCGCAATGGAAAACGAAGAATTAATTAGAAGCACACGAGTGTCGTTCAACATCTGTCGTTTTATGAGTTGTTTTTTTATTTATTTACCAAAATATAAAGCTTATATTTTGATTCTCTGTTGAGTGTACTCTTTACAACAAAATTAAATTAAAATATTCCCTAATTAAACCAAGGAACAAAAACAAAAACCACGTTTAATCGGTGTTAATAAGTTAAATACAATGAAGTTAACATAACACTACATGAAATAACAAAATATATATAATATATATATTAGAACTAAAGTTAGTAGTGTCCGTATTTAAAATTCTTTGCGTCTTACGAAATGTTGTCTGCCTCATCGACCAATACCAGATTTAAAATAACTCCGATAATTACTTTTTACCGATATTACCGATAAATACTTTTGTCAATCACTTTACACGATACAGCCTGGATTTGACAAAGCTCCATAATCTCTGAAACGAATATCTTTGGAGTTTTTTGACAACTTTGCAAACCCCTTTGCTTAAAGTTATAGCCGTTATTGTTTATGGGCTTTCAATATTTTTCATTAAGTTTCAAAACTTTAGTTAGAGTTTATATGATTGCTGAAATTCATGGCACCACTGAAACATTACTGTCAGGTAAGGAAAGTTTGACCGCATCGACTTTCATAACCAATTATCAGTTTAAAGTAGAGTAAAAGTTCCCACAAAGCAAATTCTAGTAATGAATAACTGGCCATCCGTAGAATAATTCCCAACTCTTTAGAGTCCCTGCCAGCCGCCGCGGCGCTCGCTACGCTCGGTGCAACTTTTTAGTTGAGTCTGAATTGATTACGCAAACTACCTTACTCGATTTACAAAGACTTGGTGTAAAATAATTTCACAGGAGAATTTTGCGTTTATAGTTCATGACTTGATGATTTAATAGTCTATTATTTTACAACGTGATTATTGTTTCTAATTGATGACTTGCGCTCTAACTTGATTTAATTTACAACTAGTGCTTCTCGGAAAGCACTTTCGGGTTTTTGCGTCATTATCGAACCCCGTGACATGAAAATTTCTTCTTAACATTTATGTGTATAGAGGTATAAGTTGACCTGTAATCTACGGGTCTAACTCTTCAGTTATTTTATCGCCTATCTATTCTAACAGCAGTGTAATTCGTACTCAGTGGGTTACACTTTAGGTGCCTAGTTTTTCTTTTTGGCAAAACAAATCATAATTTGAACGTAATTAGTCACCAGCACAATTTAATATAAGATAAACAAGACAGGCGAAACATCTTCGCCATCAACGCTAAAAGCAATCCAATTAGGCGAATTAAAATGGCGCACTCTCGGAATGTTCGCGTAAAACAGACGTATGCAAAAGTGAGTAATTTAGCACTTCCCGTGGCCGGCCCTTTGTCACGTGCAAACATTTCTCCTGAAGAAAGCATTTCGTTATGCAGGATTTAATTACGCGACACAATGCTTTGAAGAGAAAGGCGGAGCAATGCATTTTGAAGAGATTGCTTTGTGAGTTTTAATCTCATCAGACATGTTTTTTTTGCAAACTAAAAGAAGAAATTAATTAAGTTGAACGCGCATTGTATGTTTGATTTAACGTAATACTTTTGCCTTACCCTAATGACCGTATTTCAGACAGCCTATGACAAAGTTTTACGTTGTAGCTAGTATACCTAATACATTTCGCGCAGTAAGCAACACGACCTCAAGCTCCTAAGTAATTCGTCGGGTACGTTAAATATATTTTTAAACGAGGGCTTACCCGGCCGGGTGTTGTTGCAAACTTTCATTTTATCGCGAATTCCTCGGCTGTGCTGTAAAAGTACCTTAGGCCAATTTAAGCTGTGCTATAAAAAGTCTGTATCAACGGTTCTCGGAACAAAGTAAATTTAACTTTAATATGAGCAAAACACGTTTGCCAGCGTATATAATTGGTTTTTAAATATACATAAACGATCGCAATTTTGGATCTAATCCGCTCTAAACTACACTGTTTTCTTGAATAATTTGTGCATGTGGATGCTTGGTTTTCAATTGAATATGGGAGGCACTGATGTTTGTACAATTTTGCTTGGAGATTCACAAAATATACAAACTAAAAAGACTAGACAATTATAGACATAACTGACTGAAAAAATTAAGTACCTAAGTAAGCGAATTGAATCGTGACTCTTATTAAAAAATATTTTAAAAGCGAAAGTCGTTTAGAATAGCATTTTTACCAAATCATACCTAATGTCCCGTGTGGTTGCCGGGTTAGTGTAGTGCCACTCCATGTCTTCCCTTGGATGTCGTTTGAGGCGACTAAGGGAATATAGGCCTGTAGTACTGTTAGGCGATGGGCTTGCAACCTGTCACTAATACGCTGGTAAACATCTTAGCCTATTTGTGCAAAAAGTAGTTACGTAATTATCAACAAATTTTTAAAGTTTTAGGTAATTCTGTAGCTCTGCCTCTGTATGTACCTATGTCATACCCAATAGTTGCTAACTTATACTGACTAATAATAAAAAACGTAATTAGCATAAAGGAACGTTAATAACAATTCTGAGCTAAATAACAGTTAATTTCAGAAATGGGCACAATGTAGCATCTTGCTTCGTTAAAAACTAGACAGCGCACGCCATTTGTGTCGTTTAGATAATTCGCACCTCGTTCGTTTACTTGATAGCCTGGCTTGTGTCACAGGCCAGGGAGAACGGCCATTTTAATTTTAAACTGCTTTTTCTTTTAGTTATTTAAAACATCTACGTCTATCAATGAAACCCTTTTTTTTTAATCCGAAAAGAAAAGGTCTATCGAGGCCATTATAACATTTTACTAATGACCCTAAACGCTTTTATAAAAATGTATCCGCTCAAAGATTAAATAGTTTATTCTAGATTATTTAAACTTGTAAGAAGTTAATTCCATGAGTAGTTTCAGGAGTAGTGAATTATGTTTTACATTATTATATACCTTGATTACCTTTTAAGTCACTTAAGACTGCACACACTGGTGTAATTCTCGGTGTAGCTAAAAAACAAAACAGTAAAACCGAAGTCGCCTTTTGGTTTTAAATATATGGTGGAATGCCGACTTCAGTTTGAATGACCTATTTACCTACCATTTTAAAAGAAGTTATTTCTTGCGTTTTTCAAAAAAAAATGTTTTAATAGTTTTATTTTATTTCGTACTTTTTAGTGCTTATACAATATGCTCTTACGCAGTCCCACATCTAAATAATAAACTATAGGACATTACAAACTCTCCGCAAGCAACGCCGTGGGAAGTAATAGTCTCTCAACTATCTTAATCGAGATATCATATCACCGCTTTTGAAATAGGTACCGTTGAGGAGTTCCAGTGGTAATTTGGGGTCTTCGTCATCAGTTCTATTTTACTAAATGTTACTTTCTCAATGCATATGCTGGACTTTTTACTGAAAATACTAAAACCGCTATGTATACCTATGATATTTGAGGAGTTCCATGAATTCCTCACCAATCCCCCAGTCAGGTACCGATTCGGCGGTGATGGTAATCTGAAATTCTGAAGTAAATAGGTAGGTATGCCCTATAAAACGAATAAAAATATTTTTCAAAATCGATCCATAATTGACGGAGAAAAATACATACAGGCGAACAAAGAACCTCCTCCTTTTTTGAAGTCAGTTAATTAAACAGAACGACGACGTAATAGGATATTTATTCCGTGTCATAGATTAACAGCCGCACACAAAAGTCACTAAACAAGAATTCAATTTAATTGACGTCTCCGATTGCGGCTGTAATTAAGGTTTTAAAAAAAACACAAGCCGTAGTCGATTTGTAGTAATAAGGCTCTTTTTCCTACCCACAGTAAAGTTTTTATGAACCTGCCCTGGCAGCGTCTCATTGCGCCGGCTCCCACCCGGAATCTCTAAAATATGAGTTTAATTTCGTCTCCTGTGAATACAAGTTCACGTGTACTGCCCTCGGAAAATCTGATTTATTAAATTGAGAACACATTTTTAGCTGATTTATATGCAAATGAGGTTTAATACTTGTAGTTACGGTAGGTGTTTCAGAAACAGTGCCTTATTTTATAGGAAGCTCCTGCCTCATTGGATATTATGTACATACTGATCACAATAAGACAACGATATTTAAAAACTAATGAGCTACTTAATGACTTGAGATTTTACATTGCACCCCTTGATTCAAATGGGCAACCTACTCCATCTAATCATTTTTGTACGTGAGTTATAAAATTATTGGTTTATAATTTTAGTCAGTAGATTGTATTATTGTGTCTTTACCAACGTATATTTATTACTTTAAAAAGTGCATATTACATTTTCTTATCTAAGTTTCAACTGGCAGGTAAAAAACATTTTTTGTCATGACTAAAACCATTATTTGAACGCAATTTTGTTTAAGCACCGTGTGAAGTGAATTAAAATTGAGTACAACAATAATGTTACTGAAGAGACTTTTACTGCAGGGGTTGCATTAAAGTGCAGTTTGAGCTAAAAGCCTAAGTAGGGGTGAATAACTTATAGCTTCACGAGTTGCATCTGACTTTGGTGCTAAAATCCTAGCGGGTACGACAACCTGAGTTGTTTTTGCATTACAAATGACTCTTATTTAGTTGAGTGCACAGTAAAAGCAAGTGTGCAAACGTGGTGCAAACAAAGTAATCCTAAGTGCATGTTAAAGATAACGATTAAATATGTATTAACTAATGTTGTACGAGTAGGTATAAAACCGAAATCATCTTTATTGTTCTCGTAATGGCTGAAACACAAATCCGAGATTTTTGAAAATGGGCGCTTAAGCTTTTAGCAAATATGTACAAGTTGGTCGGCCAAAATAGGTCGGCCAAGAAAGTTTAACAAAAATATTAAGTGAGATCAAATTATCATCGCTAAGGGTGACACTTGTCACTGTCATAATATTATTGCAAGGGAAATCGAACTTGTTGTACCAATTTTAGAAAAAACATCTTTTATATTATTTTGTTGAATTAAAGTGTGTTTGACGACGCGTCGACCCAGTTGGTAGTGACCTTGCCTACGAAGCTAGCGGCCTGAGTTCAAATACCGGTAAGAGCAGATATTTGTGTGATGAACTCGAATATTACTCTAAGTATGTATTTCGCTATACTTAAGTATTTATATCGTTGTCTAGTACCCATAGTACAAGCCTAGAGCTTACTTTGGGACTAGGTCAATTCGTGTGACATTGTCCCGTGATATTTTATTTATTTATTAAATACTAGCGACTCGCGTTCGCTTCGCTTTAGTTTAAACTAATAAAATATAGCGTATGTCTGCCCAAAATAATGGGTTGAATAATATAATATACCTAGAGACACTGTCCATTTGGAATAATGTACCTTTCAAGCGGTGAAAGAAATTCTCAAATAGGATCATTGGTCCCGAATATTACCTGTCGGATAGATACGAACTCACAATTCGCAATCTCTCTTTGTAATATTACTACCGACCCGCCCTGGCTTCGCTTCGGTTTGTGCGAGTTTTCTGCAACACTCGTACAAAATCCAGAACTTATTATAAATAAAAACCTCTTGAATCACTCTAACTATTGCTGAAACCTGCATTAAAATCCGTTGAGTAGTTTAAAAGATCTGAGCGAACAGACAGCGGAACCGACTACATTTTATACTATGTAGTAAAGATTAGTATAGATAGTATTGTAGGTATATAAAAGAACTAAACTCATTTACTGGCAAGACCTCGATACCAGCTACACGATCTATGAAGCACGGCACTGACTCTTTGAGACAGATATGTACCAATTAATTTCTCGATTTCTAAAATCGAATTTCGTGTCTAACGTGAGAATTGGCCTCCAGATTGCCCGAGCGTCGGATACCCGGACATTAACGGTAATGCTAGGCCGCTGCAGTAGACGCGTTAATACTGCATCGGTGACACCTGCACCCGGCACGTGCTCGGAAATCCGAGCGGCCATTGCAGTTTATCAGAACCATTATCACTATGTTCTTTGAGAGGATTGTGAAGCGACGCTTAAATCGCGAAGCTCTCAAAAAAAGTCCATACAAATTTAGCTCCAGTAGATAACGTTTCTCACTTCTAAATCACGTCCGAATTCCACGATTTTTGAATATATTGTAGTAATTAATGTTAGTATTATTATTTTATCATATGTAGGATAAAATCTAAACAAACCTTGAAGAAACAGCATTTTTTCAAACATATAAAATAATAACTTTTGCGCGTACCGCGTCCGCGTAAAAGTCGTTTATCGCTATTCCCTCAGGATGCTATTCCAGACTAAAATGTATCACTGTGCTAAATTTAATCTAGATCAGTTCAGCCGTATGGCTTGATTGAGTAGCAAACATTCATCCATTCTTACACTGGGTGACATCAACAGAGGACCGATCGGTGTGGAAAACCTTGGGGAAGGCCTTTGTCCGGCAGTGGACGTCTTGCAGCTGATGAATGATGAATGATCCATTCAAACCTTCTCACTCACTCATACTCGTAATCATAGTAGTACGAGTAAGACAACGTTGTATTGTTATGTTTGTTTTAATAAAAAAAAATGCTGTTGAGAGAATGCTCCATCTCTTGAAAATTATATATGTAGATGACATAATAATGTGCTAGTTATTTCTGGCCTCGTTTGAAGACTCGCGATCTCCTGAACCAAGTAGCGTATGATATTGGGGAGAGCCCAAGAGGTTCGATGCGAGGTTCATATTGCCTCGGTGAAGTATCTCAGAGACTGTTACCCTTATTGATGTATTGACATCAAACAGGCCCTTGTCTTTTTTGTAACTTCAAAGATGAAGAAATATATATTTCTACTTAATTATTAATATTATAAATGCGAAGGTATGTAGGGTATATGATTGTTTTAAAAGAATTTAGGATGTGTACGGCTTTAACGATTTTCTTAACTTTACATTTTGACTAACAAGTAGTCCGTGTCGTGGATTAGGAAATATAACTTTTGTCCTGGAAAATGTAGTTCCTGGGGAAAACCGTAAATAAAGGGTTAGACGAACAAAGTCAAGAGTTATCGCTAATAATGCATAATGCATAATGGTCATGTCATGTAGCACATATGATACCTTTTTTCCGGAAAATCTGATAGTTCTGACGGAAATATCAATTAAACGAAACCTCAGGCAGACGCTAGTCTCTCACATATATACGTATAATGTAATATATGTATGTATGTATGTGTTATTAGTATTGGTAAGGACACCAACTAAAATTATTTATAGTGTAAATATTTAAATTACTCTTGGCTTTATGTCACACAAATGTGATCATACCTAATAAAAAAAAATGCACTCAAAGGGTTCCGTACTATTCTTGTATGGTTGCTCATTTATAACGTTTTTATTGTATTTGCATTATTTTTTGTTAAAGTGGCATAGAAATACACACACAAAATTTCAACTGTCTTCTACTACGATTATGAGACACATCCCGCTGACAGACAGACGGACACCGGAAGCTTAGTAATCGGGTCCCATTGGGACCCATTGGGTACAGAACTCTGTACTAAAGTCCTCGCAAATTAAATTCCTAATTTAACTTCATGCCGTAATTTATAAACCTGTCGTACTTAAATGTGTCGCAGCTAAAAAGGATGGTTCAGTAGATAACCTGACGAGAGTAAATGTGATAAGGAATTATATGTCTTTTATCCTACTACGAATAAGGGTAATGTTTTTCAGGTATATTTACGTGTACACCTCTTTGGGACCTCTTGTTGACTAAACGGCTCGATGGACTCTAAAATGCAAGGTATCGTTTGGTTGTATTTATCGCAGGAATGTCTAAAGACCATCTTCTTCTGGTTTCTATGTTTTTTAAATTTCGGTCTAAGTAGAGTAGGCAAATAATCGATTAACTAAGTTATTATTTGACATCTATTTAGAACTATTCCACCAACTGGTTTTCGAATTTCTGATACGTACACAACAATTATATAGAATATTTTTAAATAAAATTAAGCTAGTTGACCTAGTTGGTGGTGACCCTGCCTATGAAGCTAGTGGTCCTGGGTTCGAAACCAGGTAAGGGCTGATTTTTGTGTGATGAGCACGAATATTTGTTCCTGAGTCATGGACGTTTTCTATTTATTTAAGTATATATTTAATTTTCTCTATATAAGTATTTATATCGTTGTTTAGTACCCATAGTTCAATTAAGCCTAGAGCTTACTTTGGGACTATTGGTGTGACATTGTCCCCTGATATTTATTTATTTTATTTACGTATTTACTTTCTTTAGTTGCAATTGATATATTTTATATTATCCCTCAACTTACAAACCGCTTTGTCATTATCAAGCCTCTACTTTCCTCAACCTGAGTTTTCTATTAGCACGAGAAAAACCTGAATCAATATGTTATTATGGTGCGACGTAATTTGTTTTTTGTTCCGCGGTAAAACTAATCTTCTTAATTACGTGAGCATGAAACACATTTTCCTTTTGCATAGTTGGCACAGCTTCAACATGCCCATATTCGCTGAGCGAGAGAAGAAAGTTATCTACAAAGACATTTCGATAATCGTGATAAACCAGTATCCAAAATGAACTTGTATATTCCGTGTGCTTCATAGTCTATGGAATATATTACGCGCTATCGGGCATCGAGATATCTGAATTATAGGGGTAGGAGGTAGTTTATGTGTTTTCTGACCTTTTCCTATCAAAAAGGCATTTCAGGATGAAGATATGAGCTAACTTCGGCGTAAGTAATGAGGGTTAACAACTTTAAAATTTTCCAATTCCCGACAAACTTTGAGCACCATGGCAAAAGAGCGGGCTGAAAAATAAAATCTGTTACCTTTTTAATAATAGTGGCCCTTTGAGATGCATTCTGCGAACGTTATCGTCATCGTAGCTGTTTAAGATTGACGTAAGTTGCCAGACGATTGCGTCAAGCGCTTATGCCAATTTCATATACAATTTACAGTTTTCGAAAATCGTTTATCTTAGCGTTAATAGCATCTTGTGTAGAGCCCAATTAATTATGTCAAAATCTATAAAACTGTCAGACTTAGAACCTAGACTTATCTTCTCTGTGCATGTGGGCCCGAAATGTACGTAATTACAATAGTGGTTTTAATTATCTACATTTACTTACTTTGGACTTTATTCTGAAGAGTCCTTAAACTAAATAAGAGGCTTCAACTACAAATTAGCGTTGCAGCGTAATATCGGTGCAAAACGCTGTCTCTAAATCTATAATGGCCGCCGAGGCAGCACTTGGATAAACTGCCTTTACACTATTCATCACTCTCTAACAGGTCTAGCGCAAGTGGGACAGATGCAGTTACCTGGGTAATATAGAGCATGGTAACGCCTTAGGAGTGGCAATTTTCGCTCGCTGCTGCGCCCGCTAAGTATTTTACCGAAGCTGCTAAAACCACTAACTACGCGGAAAATTCGCTCGCCCCTTTACAAGGACTGCTATTTCCTTCGCAGCCACCGCTTCCGTTAGGCTGTTGTATACATAAAGTGCAGCGGAACACGAAAGGGGGTTTTCACTATGTAGTACAGTTAATTTGCAAGTGAAATCATTACCAAACATGTTGAGCACCAATATCGTTGTTGCTAATTCAGCCAAAACTTCTAAGAAGTACTAATAGCCGTGGATGAAGGCTCAACTGAATATGCGAATAGTATCAGGATGGTAAAAATGCTTGGCAAGCTCTTATAAATTCTTTTATCAGCGTCATTAAACAGATTTAAATTTCTGCAGTATTACAGCGTAAAACCAACGCTTACGCTGACCTAAATATTATACGCCTCTGGGATTTGCGGCAGTTGCATTAAAGAAACTCTGCAGAAGTTACTGGAGCCGGCGGCAGGAAACCTCACGGCGACCCGTAAGGAAGCATCCCAATGTTTGCAAAGAAAACTGCCTCACATTTATTTGTATGTCAGTATTGAAAACCTTCAATATAAATAATCCCTATGTATAAAGTATAAGTATATAGTATATGTATTTGTAGAGCAAGATCAATTATAACGTCGACATCACACTTTTATTATTTTTTCCTTCGCGATTGTAAGAAATCCGGACGCATTAGAATTCCCTGCGCACTCTGGACAAAGATCGATATTTCCAGATTCTATGGACAATTCCGGACGTGTGGCTACTCTAGCTACGTGTGTACGACCCTCCACAAAGCTCCATTCACGCGACGTAATGGCCGCATTAAAAAAAGTACAAATGGCGTGTAATCGTGGAAAAATCGGGAACGTCATGCTGAAACAAGACTCTGCTACTTATGCATGAAAATGTAAATTAAGACTCGTAGCTCCGTCAATTATTATTCACAAGGAAAGGTCTCCAAAGCGACTTTTAAAACGGAATAACTAATAACCGAATACTTAATATTCATTATTGAAAGTGATTCGTTAAGTTGTAATTTACGTGTCGAAATTGTAGATGTGTATTTTCAGTAAAATTATGAATGTTTTTATATCGAAGGATTATGCATGCGTGTTTACCTTTCCAAAAATTACGATATTAATTTGAATGAGGAATACTATGTCATTATCACGCTCACGATATAGGTGTAAGTTTATTTGAACAAGGGATTTTCCGGTATTTAGCCCTTTAAACGTTTCCCGTTCTTAACTTATTCCCTACCTGAACATTCATCTGTGGTATCCTTTAACATGATTCATTAAAGGAATGTGAGGCTTTATGATACAGACAAAATATGTTCATCATTAAAAGGAGCTAATTGTAAGACAACTTAGCTATACGATATGGTTCCAAGGGATTGCTGGAAATAGGCTATAACCGTACCAGAGAACCATGGTGTGGTCAGTGGCACACAGGAGCCTCAGTCACGCCGTTCGTGCAAGATGTATACGGTGTATAAATTCAGTAACTGTCAATAACTTTAGTTGTTGAGCCACCATAAAACCCTGTCGTCAGAGTCAATATTAAAGCAATGTATGATTTCAAGATTAGTCATTAGTTGTCTGCGTCGCGTCCTTATGGACGCGCATGCACGGTAGCAAGACTCTCCTGAAAGGTGCCCACTAAAAGGATGGACAGGCCTATCCTTATACATGCACACCCACGTAAACCATAACGAACTTTTGAAAATTTTCTTACTTACTTTATAAGTCGCATGTTAACATATGTGATGTGATTATGGATACTAGTGTCCAAAATAAATATTTTCATTTCATTTCATTTCTATAGTGGCGCAGCAACAAAAGTAGTCTACCTACTATTCCGACCAACCTCTAAGATGCAAAGTGTAATACGACTAAATTAAGAATGCCACAGTTACCCAACATTCCCTGGAATATTTGTACCGTAAGCGGTGTACTTTAAAAATATAAGCAATATCATGGCATTTTATTTATTCTGTCTCGGTCTAGAGCGATTCTTGTCAGTTTACACCCATGAATAATTCAGAAAGACTGCAGACCAAGATCATTTAATATTGTAGAGTAGAGCGAGATCGCAAATGCAAGTTTCAAACAATATAACGATGATGGTAACGGAGATTGTTCGGAAGCCCTCTTGTAAAAGACTTTTATTACACTTTTAGTCCATTTTAGTTTTGCTTTTACAACGTGGGAATTGGATTTATCAGTAGGTACTTGTTTGTTTTTTTAATAAAAGATAAAGTCCTTGATCACACTTGTATGCGTGGATTTCGTACATGAAGTGTAGAAATAAAAACATTTCAATATTAGTCATGTTGAACAGTGTTCAACATGGAGCCTCTTGAACCACAGCAGTTCAATTAACACATCAAGCTGTGGTTCAAGACGCTCCGTTGATTTGTTTTAATTATTTATTTGTTAAGTAACAATGCAAGTTATTTCGTTTATACCTGATTCCTGTGGTGCAACTGTTTAAAGCAGCTTTAATATTTTACCATCCCTGGAAAGCCGAAATATGCTGCTTGGAAACAATATTAAGTAGTAACTAGACTTTCTAAATCTTACAAATCCAAGGATTAATAAATAGACCATATGCTGTCTACCGTAAGTAAGGCTTGTTTTTGCCTATCAATGTTTTTTTTTTAGTATAGTGTTCAACAAACTGGGCCTCTATTCCCAACGGTTGAAAACATATTGTCTTTGACCTGTTATGGTATTGTTTTGACGTCATCCGCCATTACTGTCGAGTAAATAAGAACTATCAAACCGGTGACAATAGGATAACAGATCAAACACGATATGGTTTTTACCGTGTTGAATAGAGGCCCGTAATCGTGTGTTTTTTCGCAGTGACAGAATAACACCAGGTAGGTACATACGAGTAACTGTGGAATTGAAGCATCGCGCATCGCTCTGTATCGTTATTTTGTCGAGAGCAGACGCACTCTGTGTTGAAGTGGAAGTACTAACAGGCGATGGCGCTTTTTTTTACATTTCCCACTCGAATTATTTATTCTTGTTTTTGGCCATAATGTCTGTTTACATCTTTATTGAGAGTCATAATTTTTATATCACTGGCTGGAATCGAACTGTTTAGAATTTCTGAAAGTCTTGGTTAGGTTTGATTTATAGACAGTGAAAAAAAAACTTTCTTTAAAAAAAAAAAGTTATCACTTGCAATTATGACCGAAAACATTTAATGACTAAAGATAATCATTTTATTATTATGGTAACATTGGGAAGTTATTGTCGGTCCTATACACCACTTACAAATGTATGTAGGTGTGTAGATACGCATATCGCTGATCGCGGATGACCTCGAAATAATTCCACAAATAAAACCGACACTGAAGAAAGTTGCAATAATCTCCAAATTAATACTAGGTGCACTTGCCGTCTTTGGGCAAGTCTACATTGAGCGAAGCGGTTTGCTGCCATAATTTTGAATTGAAAGGTTATGGGAACAGATTTGATGATTATTCCTCGGTGGTATATCCGAATTTCAATTTTATTTTTTTCTGTACCATCTATGGCTAGATGTCGTATTACGGGCTAAATTTGATCCTGATATCTCTAATAGTTTGGGAGGAGTATGCATGGAAGAATGGAGCTTCACTTCAATAACTACTAGGGCGACGGAATCAGCCTAGTGGCCCTGCTTAGGAAGCTAGCAATCCGGGGCTCGATTCCTGGTAAGGTCAAATAATTGTGTGATGAGCATGAATAAGTATTTAATACGGTCTTGGATGTTATCTATGCATTTAAGTATTTTTTACCTAGTTTTTTTAGTATTATTCTCTATATAAATTATGTTGTCTAGTACCCATATTGCGTGCGTCGTTTAGGACCAACTAGGGAAATTTATGTGAGATGGCGCCATGATATTTACATGCAGTAATTATCTTAGTTTCAAGCTTCTACCTTAATGCTAAAACGTTTTAACAGCATACGACCTGTAGGCTGAAAGGTCAAATAATGTCATACCAACCAGTGGCGAAGCGTCACGTAAATAAATAGACAAGCCGGTGCAAAAAAAGGTGTATGGCGTGTGTCGGTTTTACGTTTTGTTTGTATACCTACTCTATGCATAGGAATTTTTGGTAAAGCCGTAAATAATCGGCTTGTACGAACGCCTCGCGACTGATACCAACTATTTTAAGGTATCGTTTACTAAAAGGTTACGTGACGCGCACACGTCTAAATATTTTATTTAATTACTTCTGTAATAGGGTAAATGTCAGCTGTAAAATTTATAATACGTTTTTATTGGTTTGCCATTCAAAGTTGATGACGTAATAAAAGTAGTTGCTATTATCTTGTTGGAATCCATAAATTTTACGTTACTGCTTCCATATTCTATTATAGGGTGAAAGAAACATTATATTGTCACAGCTATTTCAGACTTCTATATTTCAAACTACACTAATGTCATATCTTAAAGCATATTTTCCTTTGAAATTATAAATAATATGGTAGTAATGGAACCATCGAGCTCGTATTATAGATTGATTCCTTTTTCGTCGTATTCCTGATTGGACATATTCTTGTTTCGGCACATTCCTGTTTGCACGTATTCCGTTTTCGGCATATTCTTGTTTCGGCACATTCCGTTTCTGGCATATAAAACAAATGAAATCATTCCTAGGTATCGTTATTTTAATTTTTTAAGAATTTTGGTCTTACCTATGTCCAATCAGGAATACGACAAAAAAGGAATCAATCGTATGATAAAGGCGGTGAAAGGTGGCCATTAGAACTCTACTCAACGGCTAATACCTACGGATGTAATGAATACACATAATATATACGATAACTAATCCGGACAAAATACGAAGTATATTTATGCACTACCTGTATGTATCTGCAATGGGGCTGTTCAGTTTTACTCGGTATCGGACCTAAGGACGAGTCAGAATGTAACAAAGTAAAGTTAAATTTCCAATGTGTTTTTGGTTTGTGCTGGGCCTCAATTCAAGATGGCAAAGCAATATTGCTTATGACATGTTACCATATTATTATCGTCGAATCGTCAACGCACGTTACGATATTTTTTATTTACTTGACAGTAATTGCTGCATAACACAAAAACAAAATAAGTAGTGTCATACAAATTGTTTTATAATGTCAATGTGACACCGTTCTATGGTGACTGAGGATTTTATTGGGCTAATAGTACATAAGAGCTATCAAAACATTGACAATGCGATAACAGGTCAAAATAGTAGATTGTGTCACAAGGGAGCAAAATGACATATTTAAGGCGAGGGCGTACATTGAATCTTGAACGAAGCGAAGGATTCTACAATTGAATCCCGAGCGTAGCGAGGGATTCTAAAATATAATCCTGAGCGTAGTGAGGGATTCAAGTGTTAACGCCCAAGGTGGAAATAATTTTGCTACCGTGTGACACATACTGCTTTTCACATCACCTTTGAGGAAAATAAAAGATCTTAGTGATGAAACAAATTTAATTATTCACACATTCTAGAAATGCTGAAATTATCAAATTTAACAACAGGAAATTATCGCACTTAACAACAATTATCAAATTTGGCAACAAAATGTCCTTGAACAGAAAAGTGCCACTTTGATCCCTCCTAGCAGGGAAGAAAAGTCCCCTTTCCGAGTAGGTGATATGAAAACTATATTTACCGTGTTAAATAGAGGCCCTCGTCGGTTAAATACAAGAGAAAGTAATTTTAACGGTTAGAATAGGCACTAATATGAAACGAAATACCTTAGTTATTATATCACATAATTAATAATGTTAACTTAATAAGAAATACAGAGATGGTTAAAGTAGTGGTAGGGGGCACATTTAGATCATGCTCGAGACTTCACTGCATGGTCGGACTCTTCGTTGATCCTTAAGTAGGTAAGTAAATTTAGGCCAATCATGGTTAGGTTTCTCTAACTGTCACAACGAGTTACTATTGCGCCACCACCGATGCATTAACTGACGGAAATTTTTGATTGTAAAAATGTTACAAAAATATTTTAAATTTACACAAGTCCCTATTTCGTAGCCTGAATGTACATTTGTCCCTATTCTTCAGTCGATTTAATGACGACGCCATCCTCCCAAGCTGCCCAACGGGTTAGTGCGCACATGTGGATTCCAATTGGGAATAACCACATCACGATAGGTTGGTTTCTTCAACTCGGGCAGTCCAGAAACGTGAATGTCTCTCGTTTCCCTCTCATGCGACCCTGGTCCTAACTCAGCTTCAATGTCGTCAAGACTTCTTTTATGCCGTCCTCCGATTTTGTCCCAAGGACTGGTTCTGACATGAGGGTTCCAGTTTGGAATAATAACATCACGATGAGTGGGTTTTTTTATCCCTGGTATTTGAATATCACGAGCTGTCCTAGCCAGGATAGGAAAGACTGGAGCTGGGACCGTGGGTCGTGGGTTAAGAGGCTTGAACGGATTGTGTTGTCCAGGGAGCCGTATGTCTCTTGCATTGCGTCTATTGTACCCTGGATGAGTTGGCCCTGTATTCCTGCTGCCGCTTGAGGTTCTTGGGCTTCCACCTCCTCGCTTGGCGCTGGGCGAGTCGACACTGCGAGCGTTTCGCCTATTGTAACCGGGGTGCGTGGCTCCAGTGTTGCGACTACCTGATGATGTTGAATGGCTACCTCCTCCGCGTTTTGCACCGGGAGAATCCAAACTTCGGGCAGTTCTATTAAGAGGTACGTAGACTAACGGTGAGACAGTTACATCTTCTTCTGTTGGGGGTGCAAACTCACCTACTTCCCGGGCAAGACGAAGTATCGGTTTACTTGGCGGGGGTCTATAAGTTGGTAGAATTAATCTTGGCCTATTGTTTGGTACCCACGGCCTGAATGTCGGTTGAATGAACTTCTGACATGATGACTCCGCCACGAACAAGGCGAGCACGACGCCCAACACCAAGGTCACCTTCAGAACCATCGTGTACTCTTCTCAAACGTTCTCAATAAACTGATATAATCACTTGATGACTTGAGTATTTATACCAAAGTTTAAGGAAACGCAGGTAATTACCCTAAGAGCATAAAGAAAAGGGGAAGAACTGATGTCACTTTGTTTACTTAAGTGATAGCAATAAACTAGTGCCGTCTCGACCTGTGTGAACCGAGAAAACCGAGATATGATCTTTGTTATTTCAAGTAAGCTGTGACTCGTGAAGTATTTACATAAACACACTACTCGTGTCGCATGGCAATAAAATAAACAATAAACACGGATAAACTTTTTTATACCAATTACAAAATAAGGAAACGAAGTAAATCAATTAATTAATTTGGTGCATTTGCATATATTTTACGCATAAAGAGCACAATAATGGTTTTCAAAAAAACGGTTTTGCAGACTGCAATCGCCTACTAAAATAAAATAAATATCTAAAGGCTACTGTAGACGATCTATCAAAAATCGGGACCATGCTAGAAAAACTCGGGACATTGATTATGAAATCGGGACAGTACTTTTTTTTTAATTGCACAAATTACAGCTCTTTTTCAATGCCAACTGGCCTTTGGTTGTTATAAATAAGTCTCTTATAAGATCACTCTGACGATGTATGACGAAAATCGGGACTAATGGCGTCCCGACCTAGGGCAAATCGCGACAAGTTCATGGTATTCTAAAAATCGGGACGTCCTGCCAAAATCGAGACTTCTGCCAACACTAGTTAAGGGTAAGGTTATTCGTTAGCTTATGTTATTTAGTAAGCTTTCGATAAGCTATAAGTACCTACTAATTCGGGCAAGCAGCGTTTATTATCTATTTCACAATAGATAATGTTAGTGAGTGCTAGGTAGCAAGGCATCAGTTCTGCTTTTAAATAATACCAGGTACAGACCACAATTGGTTCCTAAGCATGTACGTAATTATTCTAAGAGTAAGCGTACTGTTGTGGTCACACAATTAGCACAACGTGTGACTAGTTCATGACCTCTTGTAAAAGCTGTCGCGATCCAGTGACATGACAGACAGTAAGGGCTCAGCTGGATCTACATGTCAACAGCTTGGCTCAGATCGTTTTTGAGTATTTATTATACCCACACGCATTACGTCCGTTCGAAATATTCAAACCGCAGACACACACTTCGGGTTGAAAATTGATATTTTCCACAAACAAAACGTGCCAAATATTAATTTATCTGCGGTTTGAATGAATGCGGTATGGACATTAGGGAATCTAAACCCTGTTCAAACTTACTTGTCTTAAGTACCTAGTAAACAACTTTCTAACCTCAAAATGCAACTCTTTTGTATGAAACATCTATTTTAAATTAAATGAAGCAATCACGGCCAAGTGATGTCCAAAATGTTTTCTCAGGTTACTTTATTCACGATAAAAGAGCTGTTTCAGCCAAAAAAGTTTCATTTTGAGGTTAGAAAAATGTTCAGGTACCATATAAGACAAGTAAGTCTGAACACGGCTTAATTTACTATCAATGGATTTTACAAGGTATTAATTTTATTATTTAAACTTACGTCTTTTAATCTTGCAACTCGATTCACTTTCACCCATTCGGTCGAAAGCGTAAACTGTAAGCAAGTAAATTTATATTACCGTTTTGTCGTTATCGCTACATAGGTCAGACATGAACATGTTTAGGTACCATCAGCCCAAGGAACTCTGACCCACCATATAACTGTGTCACAGTGACGTTATGATTCAATTCGTAAGAAGTATCAAGCAAATTGTTTTATAATGTCAGTGTGACACCGTTCTATGGTGAAGATTCCATTGGGCTTATAGTACCTACCTACTCGTACTGAACATTCATCCACCCGGCTTTGGTTTGTAGGTATAGATAGATAGCTCAACTGCTGAACTGATTGAAAACTAACCTAAGGGGCTATTGCCTAACGCACTCGCAATCGCAATCGTTTTCATTTTAAAAATAGAAGCCTTGTCTGCATACAAAATGTAAACAATTATTCCTCTTTGATGCCGATTGTGATTGCGAGTGTTGTAGGCAATAGCGACGCTGTTTTTAGGCATAAAAGCCCTCGGTTATGAATTGAAAATGTTTGTACAACGGATTCTGTACTAGACGAATATGGCCTTGCATAACCATCTTGAAAAGGTACCCGTTAAACCCTTGTGGGAGGAAGCCGTTAATGACTTCATACGGGCTTCTATTTAGAGTTGGCAACGTTTTTGTAATGAAAAAGCAAATGTCCATCCATAGGCCTTCTAGCCCTGCACCTATATTGTGCTTGTTAAAGAAAGACAGAAACATTTATTCGGTTATAATGTAAGGAATAGGTACAATTAGGTGCAGTCGAGTTCATAAATATGTGTATTTAAAGTTTAATACCTTGTCACAGGGATTAAAGTGACAAGGTACCAAAGTGTAAACATATTTATGAACTCGACTGTACAATCGTTGGCCTTCTGTGTGAGTTTTGTCCAGTGGACAAGAACTACAAACACGTAGCCAAAGTTAACTGAATCGTGCATTTATATGCAAATTCCAATACGTATTTGAATCTGCAATTCTGCAACAATGTTTTTATAACGACCGTCCACTATTTACTTTTAAAGTTTGACCGGGGGAATTCCTCCCAGACTTTGAGTGCAACAATGTTTTATAACGACTGTCCACATTTTTTCTTTTAAATTTTGACCAGTGGTATTCCCGTTTTACTTTCAGTTTGATAGTTTATCGTAATCAAATATTCGTTCGATCTTCTAAACTCAAGATCAATGAACTGACCATTTTTATGGTTCCGTACTCAAATTAGGAACCCTTATAATTTCGCCATGTCCGTCCGTCCGTCCGTCCGCAGCGTAGCTCAAAGACTCTAGTACAGTCAGCTGCAGAGAAAACTGACCCCCCCTGCATACAAGTTGCCTTGCAAAGGGGGTTACATTTCTCTGCAGCTGACCGCTAGAAAGCTGTAATTTGGCATGAATTATTAGTCACGCCAACAAAGTGGTAAAATAAAATCTTGAAAAAATATGTGTGCCTACACGTAACGTGGTGATGTACTTTTTTTCTCGTCTTCCCCATAGTGGTAAAAATATTGCGGGTTAACAATTTTTCGATTAAGGGATCCGTTTATGAAATATTAAACTTTAAAGCGCTAATTTTTGTTAAGAGTCAAGTGTATTTTTGTTGATCGTTAGGTAGATAGGGGACAGCGGGATGACTTGTGGCCGATTGATTCATGGACAACTCAGTGACGTTGTGGAATCCTACTCATCAAATATTACTCATCAACCGAAGACTGCGGGACTGTCCCGGCACAGCGAGCATAGTTCTTGGAAAATAATAAAATAAACACTGTAACAGGAAAAATGTTACCAAAATACTTAGTTTTATGTACTTAACTAATAATAAACTAAATAAAAGCGGTTAAAGCGACGGAATAACTAATTTCTTGACTAATAAATTAGGATTTGATTGTCTACTTAATTCACTGTCAAAGATGCCCCTGATCTTTTTGATTTTATACCTATGTGCGCACATTAGATCTCAAAATAGATAAGAGTGTCACGTGTAGTACCGTTTGAAGGAAATCTCTTAGATTATATACCGTTGTTTCATTCTGGTAAATATGACCGACGGGGTAGGAGTTCTCGACTCGCGCCCGCGTACTGCGGCGTTAGTGGACAGGCACTTTACTAGACTGGCTAATTAATGTTTACCAGCTAGTCTTTGTTTGGCATGATTGAAACTGCAAAGGTACGTGCGGTCGGACTTATGAATATTTTGGCTCTTTACTTATCATTTTAACGTCATGTTTGAACTGCTGCACTAATCTGTCAAATATATAAAAGCGACAAGGTAGGTGTGTGACTACCTACTTATTTAGGCCGACTGTAATTTATATTTTTGAAAGAACTATCCAATGACAGCCCACACATTGGGGTAGACGGGAAATAATTGCACCCCCACGTTACGTTAACCTTGAAAAAAACATGGTTTTATTTTACCACTTTGTCGGCGTGACTAATATGTATATCCATGACAAATTACAGCTTTCTGGAACTAAAAGTCTCTGAGCTAAGCTGCGGACGGACGGACAGGGCGAAACTATAAGGGTTCCTAGTTTGACTACTTTTAATAGGTAACCCTGAAAAGTAGCCTATTTATAATTCAGATTTTGAATCACTGTACCAAATTTCATCCACATCCATTCAGCCGCTCTGGCGTGATTGAGCAGGTAACAAAGTTTGTATATTTAATATCCAAACTTTCACATTTAAAATATTAGTAAGATAATATAAGAATAGTGAGATTACTAAAATAAGGCGTACATAGTTATCAGTTTCGGATATTTTTAAGCCCAATGTTAGGTAGGCTCATAGGCTGGTGACTGTACATTCTTATAAGTATATTCTATTCTATATTGTTAGGTAATAGGTAGGGGAGCCCACGACACTAAACCTAGTTCGATAAGACTACCAGATGATATATACAAAATTAGTCACATCATTAATGGGGGATGGGGGAACACGAAATGGCAATGCTGCAATGCAAAAAACCTAGCAAACCTTCTTTTTTTTAATTATAATTAAGTTGTTTGGGATGATAAAACTCCGAAGTTTCGTTTGTTCCTCGGAACAGGGGAGGGGTAGGGCTATACTACAATGCAGTGCTTCCCCCTGATTGGCCGAATCGGTGCCAGACTTCTTAGACTATACCTATGTACAAGTTGGACCACATCACTAAAGTTTGGTGAGACGAAAGCCGTGAGGTATTGCGTGCTTGCTTTGCGGATTGTCTTCTGCATACATACCTATAGGTACATATAATATCGTGGGCGATGGTTGGAGTCATAACTACGAAAATACAACGTGGTTTCGTCCGCATAATTTTTAATAAAACTTCTTTCATATTGTACACTCTTTATTTGTTATTTATTAGTTATCCCAACACCATCTACAAACATATAAATAAATAAACTACTTTTGATCATCATATCAGCCCACAGCCGTCCACAACTGCCTAGGCGTTCAAAAAAACTCCACAAAACCTTGTCCTCCACCTGGCGCATCCAGGCGCTTCTGACCTCCTGAAGATCGTCTCGCCTTCTGGCCAGGAGGCGGGATAAACTGGTTGACCAACACGCAGTCTCAACTCTAGAACATGCTTCTGCCAGCTATTATCGGTTCTGCGCCATATGTTACCTGCCCATTGCCACTTCAACCTGTTAATGTTAAGAGCTATGGGTCACCTCGGAACTCCATGTAACTTTACTCACAACTACTTCCATGGCACGTTGAGTGACATTTAGTTTATGGACTAGCCCTCCTGTCCGAGTCCATGTCTCGGCTCTAAAACGGGGAGAATGAACTGGTTGAAGACTTTCGTGTTTTGGCTGTGCGGTATCATTGACGAAAACTTGGGCGCAACTTCCGAAAATGTGCCCGGCCTAAATAAATACTCCTGAGAGATTCCTTCCCGAAGTTGTTTCTAGGTACACAACTGTAGTAGCTGCCGCAGGTAGGTATGTTACTTAACCACTTCCAGAGCCACGCGTGCCATCAACGACGACTGGCTTCAAAGAGACGAGAGAATTTTCTGCAGCTCCAGTATCAATTCTCTAAAAACTACTATATGTGTGTAAAAGATGAGATTACGGGAATAGAATTACATGGTAAAATACTACTCCAACCAAGTGGTTCACATCCTTAGGCAACAAATATATGCTAGCCATACACTCTAATAGAGTCCAGTTATACCGTATGTCTTGATTTTATACTTTATCTGTGATAATGCATGTAAATAGTTATTCTCCATCAGCATCTATAACTGCCTGAAGACGTGATTGCATTGACTCGACCAAGTTAGTGCAAATACCAGTCCCCCTCAAATTTTCCCATACATTAAGACAATGTTGTTCAAGAGTTACCTCTGTTCTTTCATTATTACGATCCCACTTTTGCACCATGGCAGCCCATAAATATTCCATTGGGTTTAGATCTGGTGATTTACGTGGCCATTGAATCACAGATATTTCTGGATGTTTGTCAAACCATCTATTAACAACTTTAGCTCTTTGTACTGTACAATTATCCTTTACAAAATGAATTGTTTCCATTTCATTCTGTGGGTAGACAATTCGGATAGAGGGTAGGATATTTTCTTCAAGCATGCTAACATAATTTGCAGCATTACATTGCGGAGGTAGTTGAATCAGCTCACCCACACCTTCAGAACTCACCCAACCCCACATTTTAATACTGGTGCAGACAGATTTTTTATTTGGTAGTAAAGTATATATATTATGATGTGCGTTGCTTAGTGTTAACTGACCTTGGTCACTTAAATTAAAGGTTTTTTCATCAGTAAATATTGTTGAAGTCCAGTCAAAACTTATATACTTACGAGCAAAATTAAGGCGAGAAATCTTGTAAGAATCAGATGTCTCTCTTACAACAGAAGGAGTTTTGGGTTTCAAATCCAAAGTACGCATATGACTTCTAATAGTTTTTGGATTCACATTAAAATGTTCTGCCAATTTTCTTATGGGTATGCTGCTATGTTCATTTTCTTTGAATTTTTGGAGCATTCTTTTGAGCTGATCATCATTTACTACAGTAGGGCGATGATTGTTCTTACGATGATCATTCAAATTTCCCTCTTCAGCAAATCTTCTCACCCACAATGAAACTGTGTTTCTCTGAAAAATTTAATGTTTCCTTTTTAACTTTGTTAAATACAGTTAATGTATATTTTTATTAATTACTCATCATCATCTGTATGTATGTATGTATGTATGTATGTATGTATGTATGATGACTTATTAATTACTATACAGAACTAAAACAGATGGTCTCAATTTATGTTAGTCAGCTGCCTTCTTAGCTTGAATCAATTCAATGTAATTTTGAAGCGCATGTTAAAGATGAATAGTGCACTGCCATTTGACGTTTTATCCACTTCCTACTAACTAGGAAGTGGACATTAATTGGACGGGTAACACTATGGGGAACAAGATCCTAATATAGAAACAGATATTTTAGGAGAATCCAAAACTAAATGTACTAATGTACTATCAGCCCATCGGAACCCTGACCCACCATAGAATGTTGCCACAGTCACATTATAAAAAAAATTGTTTGGCACGACCTACGGTCCTACGACTTGAATCATAAAGGCACCGATTGGCTGATAGTACCTTCCGCCTAACCACACTCTTTACAGCTCAATATGTGCTGTCTCTTGTTCTCAATTTAACTAGAAAAACAAGACCAAAAATAACCAGGTCATTATCAAATAAATGAAGACCAGGGTTAGGATGGAAGAGCAGGCAAATATTATGAAGACCTGCAGTCTTCAAAATCATACACCAGATTGCGGGTGCAAAAATGTACTCAGTCAGATTAATTAAACATCGACTAAGTTTATCGACAACTTTTTCCGTGACATATGGATCTTATATTACTTGCAAAAGTAAGTGGTACCTTATCTTCTATATCTGAATAGCTTTCCATGAAGATAAACAATCTTTTTTACTTAACTTTAACCTATAAAAACAAAGAGGTTCTCAATTTGTCAGAATGCTAAAGAATATTGTTGTACTGAATGAATTTGTTATTCAATGTAATTTCAATTGTTGGCAAAAGTGACTTGAGTCCAGAGTCAATGTCAGATACAGGTTGTGTCTAGTTGCGATAAGTATAAATAAACGAGTTTTGCAAATAATGAAAAGGTATTCAAACTTGGCAATTACTTAAGATAATGATGATTAAAAATAGCTTTTCGATCAAACAAATTGATGTCGATAAACTTAGTCGACATTTAATGAATCACTAGCACTGGTACATTTTTGCCCCTGTCAATTCGGTGCTTGTTCATAATATTTGCCTCCTCATCGCAACATTCAGATAAATATGATCAACTAACATATTAGATGTGCCGACAGTACTAACTAGATATCATTCTGCAAATGTGTATCTACCTACATACAAGATGTCATGTTAAATGTTTGTTATCTTATGAAAAGGCACACATCATGATTCTTAATTCATATTTTGTTTTGTCTATATTTAATATTCTGGGTAAAGTATTTCATACAGCAAAAAATTACCTTTCTATTAACAGTGTAGCATTGTGCACAATAACTTACAAAATCATGAAATCTTGTCATAGTATAAAATGAAGTTGCTTCCGCTGCCTGTTTGCTTAGATTTTTTAAACTACTGAACGGATTTTAATGCAGTTTTCAGCAATGAGTAGAGTGATTCAAGAGGAAAGTTTTTGTGTGTAATAATTAATAAGTTCTTGATTTTGTATGGGTCTCACACTCACACTAACCGAAGCGAAGCGAGGGCGGACCGCTAATTTATTAGATTTATTATTCTGTTATTATTGAGATAAGTATTTATAACAATTCTAAACCATGGTCCTGCCTTTAAGCAAATGTAAATAAAGATTAAATCTGTTTGCACCTTACCAAATACGGTTAATACCTACTAAACCCATCAACGTTGCTGCCACTATTTGCCAATTTGTAAAATACATTTTTTTAAGGCTGCGTTTAACCCCATTCCAGTCATATCGAAAAAAAATGTTTTAGGTATTACGGGTTGATAATCATTTGCAGAACTGTATCAAACTATAATAAACAAATCTCGGAGGCTCACTCGTATGCATAAATCTCTAGATATCGCACGAATACCACGGCCTTGTTGATGCAAAGTAACTATTTTCTGACGAGTTTCATTACAGATTGCAGGAGGCATTTTTACCACGTATAACTTATCGCTCACTGCTTTGAAAGTAGTAAACACTTCAAATAAATGTAACAAAAATTCATCCGCCTATCGAGTTTATTCACTATACCAATTATTTTAATTGTTTACTGATTTTTTGTTTATGTATCGTATCGTACATTATTGTATATTTTGACAATCTGTCATGCCAGTGTTGCCAGTTTTTTTTCCACATTCCCCCCTAAATATTTCATTTATTTATTTATTTATTAATCACAAAAATACAGTACGTAACTTATAAATAATGTTCCGCAAAACCGCTTGCACGTTTGTATGTATTTAAAAACCCCTAGTTTCTTGAGTACGGTTGATCTCACGATTTTTGTAAATAAATTTTATGTAAAATATAAAAGTTATTTCATACAATCTACATAACTCACCCAACCCCACATTCATCATTATCAGCCGCAAGATGTCCACTGCTGGACAAAGAATAGAATAGAATAGAATAGAATAGAATAGAATAGAAAATATTTATTCAACACACATAAGAAAAACAATGGAAAAAATTAAAGGAGAAAGGAAGACAATAATAATATGTTGAATAGGATCCCTCTCAGCATTGTGCCGCAGTTAAACTGCGGCGCTGATTTTCAGAGGGACCCTGACTTAAAACTAACCTAAATTAGACATAAAAACGGGTAACAGTAAACAGGTAACAGGTAACATTACAAACAATAGCGACAATTTTATACATAGATGAATAAATAAAAATATAATAAATTAATATTTGTTTTAAGCTTAAAACCCTTAAAAAGGCCTCTGCTGCTGTCATCCAGCGGATTCCCGTGACCTACCTTTATCAGATCGTCATTAATAACGTATTAATTAATATGCACATGGTAAACCCCTCAGCCTGATTGTGCAAAATGTGGTTACAGAATTAACAACAAGTTTTTAGATTTGATGGTAATTTTGTAGCTCTGCCTCTGCCTACCCTATTCTGGGAATTAAGGCAGGACTGTATGTATGTATGTAGATTTATAAAGGTAATCTACATGACATTGATGGATGGAATACCAAATTGATATAATGTTTTTATGAGGTTTTACGGGGAATCTAGCGAATCGTGACACAAGCATATTTTTTTGATTCTTGACAGAAACAGTTTTACCTATCATACAAGATGTCACATTATATATATAGTTCGTATTACCAGCTAGTGATATTTAAAATTTACCCTCATTTTTTGGGTTCACCACTCACTGGTCAGACTCTAAGAACAATTCGACACAGTTTCCTTCAAATTAGCCGGTGTTATTGTCTGATTAAGCGAAAAAAAACATCATTTGTAAAAGTTGTGAGAAACCTTAAAAATCCCTAGATAGATTTAATGATGCATCGAAACATTGAAAAAAACCCTGAAGTTTTAGGGAAACCTCTGTATTCAGCAACACTGTGTCATGCACAAGGGTCCTACTCACAGATTAAAAACCAGTATACTAGTTCTTATAGTCTATGACTTAGCTCTACTTTTAAAATCTAAGTTCGAAGTTATGTTAGCTCAATCATCATCATCCTGTACACTCGTCAGTCGAGACTACACTGAGAGAAAGGGATGAAGCTAAAGTAAATTCGCCGCCGCCTAACAGCCGAAACTTCAAATAATAAAATCTGAAAAATATCTTCAATAAAAGCGCATATAACGAATTTAAAAGAAAAACTATCACGAATAAGTAATGTCTGGCGATTAAAGTGTTTATACCTACTAAAATTAGTTACTACGTAGTACCTACTTAGCGGCTTCGGAACCCTACACTGAGCATTGTCCTGTGGCATGGTCCGACATGCCCTTGTCCGGTTTTTTTATGGAAAATCTTTCTAACGCAAAATTGCTACTTTTATGAGTTTAGTAAATTCTTATACAACAATTTATTTACTAATCATTAATTAATATTTATCTACAACTATGCAATAACTAGGTAGTCTAAGCAAAAACAAATCAGGCATAAACACAGTAAGTCGGTGACATAGTTGTTATAGGTACCTACCGCTTTTATGCTAATTAACTAGCCATGAATTAAGTATGTTCAAATTCACATACTTAATTCATGGTTAGGTAGGCATAATTTCTCTTTCTTTCTTTTTTATTAGCACTGTAACTTGAATTATGCTGTGAATATGAATAGGATTATGGTAATTTTGTTATAGCGATCGCCTAATTATAATCATACAACTTATTTTAAGATACTACAGTGTATAAGTATGGTATTAATTATCCTAACGGAAGTAATTATTTTAATTATGTTTGTGCTATCTTCCGACATTGAGGTCATAAAAATAAACCGTATATATATGTACTTAGATCACAATTACACCGTCCAGAATAACTATGAGCTTACTCATTTTTGGCAAAGTCGGTTAATTGTGTTATTGTATCACTCACTTGTATAGTGACTAGAGCGGCAGTGTTACAAGTATAATTATGATATTTTGGTTTTGTCATTTGCATTTCAAGACAGCAACCCTGAAACTTGAAACTGTCAGAAATCTCAGTGCTCAGAAATCAAATGTAATTGATTTGTTGATGGTTCTTGGAAGTTAAATGGTTTTAATTTCCTAATGAAAATCATGCAATTAAATAGCTAAACAAAATTAACGATCAACTGTAAAAATTGATCCATCTGCGTACAAATTAACCATGGCTGACAATCAGAATGATCTTGGTAAGAATATTATTAATTGCATTATTTCGGGTTGGATTTGGAATTCTGTAGTAGAATAACTCGTTTTCTGTTTTTCACAGAAGACAATGAAATGCTTCAAGCATTGTACGATTTCGAAGCAACGCTGGCTAAAACGTTAAGTTTCACAGAGGGTGAATTTTTTTATCTTCAACAACACAACGCAAAGCAGCGTAACTGGTGGCATGTTGTTAATAGAAAAGGTCAAGTCGGCTTCGTTCCCTCCAATTACGTCGCCACAGTCAAGGTTTAACTCGTTCCTATTTCGCTTTTTAATTAGCTCAATTTAGTTCACCACCTCACTTTGTAATTCACTGTTGCAGGTTGAGCCGGAGTTCTTTTTAACTTTTTTGTACAATTGCATTAAAGCTTTGAATGAGGATAACGTTATGTCGGCGCAAAAGCAAGAGTTGTTATCTAGATTGAGTGAGAAGAAGAAGCAGTTACAATCTTTAATGAAGCCCCAGAAGAAACACCCCGCGCCCAAGCCTCCGCCACGCCTTGATGAAGCTACTCCGCCTAACGGAGTCTCTCCATCATTTGATTTGAGGCCGGTTGTCTCCCAGCAATATGTAAATGAAGAAAGAGATAGTGCTTCGCCAAAATCTGTTGTAGGTAAGTAATGCAATATTTCAAGAATGCACTTCAATATATAATTCTATCCTTAGAAAGTTTTAAAACATATTCCATATCAAATGCAGAATTGATGATATTTTTCTTGTTTACACAATTTGACAGGTTTTTAAATACAAATTCATGTGTAGGCCCCCTGACTAGATTTGCAACTTTCCAAAAGATTAGACTGGTTCAATCTCAAATTAAGATCATGTACCGTACACAATTAGGACTGAGTGGTATTATTAAAAATTTAAAAAATAAATTAATAATAATTAATTATTAATTAATTGGCCATAAATTTTTATGGTCATTTGAGACATTCGAGATAATCTCGAACAAATTATTGTGTTTGATCCTTGATGTTTTTCTTTTAGCGTTGTTTTGTGTTAAATGTGTCACTTTCCGTTTTTTCACCAAGCGGTTCCAACGGAAGACCAGTGCTGCCTTTGCGGCTGGCGAATGCTGAGTTGGGACCGTTTCGTAACAATTTTTCTGTGTCTTGATATTGTTTTATCTGTGTAATGTGGTTTTGTTTTGTTGCGAATAAATGTCTCTTTATCTTTATCTTTACAACTAAACTAATTTTGCATTTGCATGTTTTAATTCCGAGTATGTATCTTTTAACTTTTCAAAGCCTGCATCAGATGTTGTCTACACTCAGTTATGCAAAATGTACCTTTAAAGGCTTATAGGACAGTAAAGCTAGACATTTTCTACTTGTGCTGAATCAAAATCGGTGAGGTTTAAAAAATGCACACAATTTTTCTTTCAGAAAATGATGACAACAGTAAGAAAGGAGCTGTTAACAAGTCCCAGCTGTCATCAGATACTGACAATCAGGATGACAGCCAGGACAGTAGTGAAAGCATCAAACCCAATGCTATCTATGACATTGTGCAGTCTGTGCGTAAGGAGACTCAGCTGAGCCATGAGATGTCAAAGGTTGCAGTAGAGACTGTGCTTACCTCGTTGAGGGTAAAAAATACATTTATTATTTTTTAAATTAATCCTTTGGTCTCTCCAATTTTCCATGCATGAGGCCAACATAATCAACTTCCTGATGATGCGCTAGATTTTTCTACATAGGTATAGTTTGTGTGTTTTCAATCGGCAATATCGCGCCGCACTGTTAAATTATATGTTGAAAAATTGCATTAGTGTCAGTAAAATTTAGTGATGGTGTGCCAGTTTGTAGATTGAAAAAACACCAAAAAACAGAACAACTTATGCATTCTCATTCTCATTCAATATAGAATTATGAAATACCACACTAACGGGCCGTTCCTTGATTGTGTTAACTGAGAAATGTTTGTCTTGGTTCTAATGTTTTGGGTTCATTGTCAGTATCATTAATTATTGAAAGAAACAATTGATTGTGACGACGACGACGACAACGACGATGATGAAAAAGAAAAAAATTAAAATGAAAATGTTTATTGCATAAATAAAACCTTACAAGAAGTTTAAGCAATACAGTCGGACCTGTGCTAGGAATCCCTGTGTTACAGGACCTGAGATGATGATTGCGATGATGGTGAATGAATGGTAGTGGGCTAGATTTTATAAAAATTACATTTTAAAAACCAGTCCCCGCAAGACTAAAATTTCACGTCTATTTTGCATTCGTTCATAAATCATGTATTTTCAGGTTTGTCGCTTGCGTCCCTATCGTAGAGTATGACAGCATAGGAGATCCGACCAACAAACAAGTCGCGGACCACTTGTGCTTACCGTCATAGCCCTCCAAAAATCACGTCGAAGCGTCGCTCCCTTACTATGTAGAAGAAGAAAAAAAACCAATAAACTTACTCTCCCACGTTAAATATTAGTAGGGATTCTTAAATCAAAATGTATTCTCATCCAGGAATTTCTGCCCGGTGGTGCTGCTCGCTCCATCATCGACGCCCTGTTGCGTGAAGCAAACAGCAACATCACCTGTCCCAAGAACGCCATCGACGCTGCACCGGATGCTTTGAGGATGATGACTGCCCTCAACTCCTTGTCCAAAGCCGCTAATGACGCGCAACAGAGAGGCTGGGCACTGCATGACGATGCTCATGACATTCAAACACAGCTGCTTGAGCTGATTTCGGTCATGGTATGAAATTTAAATTGTATCATTTATATTTACTCAATCAATACATTATTGAAAAACAACAAAATCTAATACATTAAGAATTAAAAAAATAACTGAAAATTAAAACTAATATTAAATAAGACTAAATCCAAGACTAAAGATAGATAAGACAAATAGACTAAAACATTCTGAAGAATGCCCCCTGCGGCATTGTACCAAAGATGCTGGCAGCATTTGCTCTTATTAATAATACATATATTATCAAAACGGTATTAGAATGATTTTAGCAAGTCAATAAGTGCAGACACTTACAGATAATATATTTACAAAGTATGATTTACCATAAACAATTGCTACATATTTTAACTCTATTGTTGGTAAATGTTTTTTCATTTGTTTATAAAATCTGTCAATATTTTTCACTCAATGTTTCTGATGACGATTGTGTTATGATAGCCCATCCAACGAAATACTGCCTCTCAGGGTAAACAACTTTTGTAAAATAAGCGAAGCTATTAATCATGTAATGGAACATTTATTGATAGTAATAAATGGCCAACATTTACGAATTATTTACGAATAAACTAAAAAAAGGGACCTTTACAAAGTTAGCTCCACCCCCACCCGTCAGTACTTTTAGTATGTGGTTCAAACAAGCATTCCCTACAACTATGCCAAAATTCGCCTAAATTGAGGTTTTTTCGGATGTGTTCTCGTGGTCCTACTATGCTATTTATCCTACTGACTTCCATTTATCAGCACACCCTATCATTAACATTGTCATTTCATATATTAATGTAAAAACGACATATGAGCTCAATCTTATTATGATCGCGGTTTGATAATAGGCTTTAGAGTTTAACCATTAGGCATACATAATATCTAGTTATAAAAAGTGTATAAATAGCGAAACGTTGGAGCATTTCCTGCAACGTTTTCTTTTTATAAATTTGTTTTTTTATTTATATTTGGAAATATAAAATAACAGATTGCAGTTACAAGGGAGTATGGGTCATTTTTCGAAAGAATGACACGCTTCCTTAAAGAAAATCCGCACGGATGAAATTGATAACGACTCGCGCGTAAAAATGCAATGCTTTCAAGGAAATTTAAGTATTCCATTGTTTACTAACAAAGCATGATTAGAATCATATTTTATAATCAATAAAATAGCTATTATGCATTGAGATGTAGTGAATAATTATTTCCCATCATTGTTTCTCGGATAAGTTCGTATTTATCTTGCTTTCTTAATTAGCTTCAGTACCTATCTATAAGCCAACTGAAAAAACAACATAAATACGAACTTACCTGACAAAAAAAGATGGCAAAGGAAAGGATTACTCACTACATCTGTAGATAATAGCCTCCATATTTATAAACGCAATAGTACAATAAAGCTCAAGTATGTGTTAAATATGATTACGGAGAGGACTTTACCTACGAATAGATTATTGTGCCATTATGAATTTAGTGTTTTTCGATTTACGGTGACAAGTCACACCACTTAATTTGATATTGCACGATTGCGTCATTGTACGTAAAATAATATTATAAGGGATTTTATTCTAACCCTGTAAAACATTGTTTCAGTCGAACGCCGATGTGAATATTTCCCAACACGTGCTCAGCAGTCACCATTATGCTTATGTGTCAACTCTAGTCGAGTATTACCAAATGGAGACGCGATGGCCGTTGCGGCAACTTCTTTTGCAGGTGACAACCATATTTTAACATCTTAAATGCCAAGTTCTTTAGGTTGTTGAACAAATCTTCGTTGTTTGCAGAGCTTCACGAGAATTTTTAGCTCGTTTCTTTTGTTGGGAATATTGAATAGTTTTTTATCCCCTCCTGCCTGACACATCTATTTTTATATGAAAGAATTAATACATTCAGAGCCAAATACTTTATTTGTTGTAATTTGTCTTTGCATTTTGTTTTTGTCATTAAAAAACGTCGTTTCATAATTTCCGCACTTGCATCAAAATGTCCTATTATTTTTCAGGCATTTGGCGTTATGTGTGGCCTTGAACGGACAGCCCTGGCCACCCTCGCTCTGTCAGAGCTGCCCCCGGAAATAGCCCGCGACATGCGCGACAACCCTCGCGCTGTCAGCCGCCTATCGCACTCAGCCCTGCTACTATCTATGGTCTTGTCTATGGGTGACAAGCTGCCAGTGACACACTTCGGTAAATTTAGTTACGATAAAAAAAATTAAAGTCAATAACAGGCTTGTTACTTTATTTATTATACTCTTTTTCTTTTTACAGAAATACTTGGCATGGAATTTGCGGAGTTCCTTCTTGAACTTTTAGAGAATCCTCCGGAAACAGATGTGGATGAGCAAATCCCGGATTTATTCCTCACTCTTCTGTTGGCATACAACCTGCAATTTGAGACGCCGGTTGACAATCTTCTTCTTAACGCTTTGGAAAATAGAGATAACGCCAAAACATTCTGTGAAAAGATTCTGCTTCTACTTAATCGCGAAGGTAAGTTTCTTCTAAGTTATTTAGAAAAATATTTCAAAGATATATTTAGAGGTAACAACGAGTATCTTACTGGCATGGATGCTATAATAATTAGAAAACAACTGTTATTCCCATGGCAACCCTCATTATATAACTGTTTTCACGCTTCGGTTACGCTGTATGTGGTATCCTGATACCGTTAACGATATCAATATTAGCTGTTTTTGTAGTACGCGTGTAGAAATTTGTATCATTATCATCAAGAGGGCTGTATGTCTGTTTGCCTGTTTTAGGCAATAAAACATTCCCAACTCGTTTCAGACGACCCCGTGCAGATCTTCGACCACGAGCCCGCGCCGCCGCACTCGGTGCTGAAGCTGGTCATCGACCTGTTCTCGCGCAAGAAGACCGCCGAGCATTTCTACACGAACGATGTGAAGGTCGCCATAGACATCATCGTGAGGCAGCTCGCTGATCTGTCGCCGGGCGAAACGGTACGTTAGAATGGTCGATCAGATTATAAACACGAACGCAACGTCAGGGTCAATTCACACCGAGACGCGACGCGACGCTGCACGCACATGCGAATCAAAATATACTTTATTTACTACATCAAAAGGTACACATTTCATTGTGAGAACTCATGCTGTGTAGTGCAACGTATTCTGAATTCTGACAATGAAATGCGTACCTTTTTGTCTAGTAAATAAAGTGTATTTTGAGTCGCATGTGCGCGCAGCGTCGCGACTCTGTGTGAGTTGACCCTTACACTCTTATTGTTAGAACGATTGGTCATTTCCGTTACACTACGCTTCGCTTGAGTGATTCCAGTCGCACCCATCGTCATTTTAAGTTAGGAAGGTCATAAAGTAGTTTTATTTTGGAACAATGCCTACTTGACGTATTGGCAACTCCCGATTTCTGAATAAATAGAATCGCTCGTCTGTGTGCTCGGCTTAACTGTGTGTTTGAACTCTGAATTATCCTATAAATATTGAATTACTACCAAATTAAGTCTGATGATTATGTGTTTGGAGCTTAATGTATCGTATCTACAACTGTTTGCAGCTCATAAATATGTAAATATGAATATATGGACAACGGACCGATAGCTGAACTGCCGGCACACATCAAAGCGTCGCTTACTTCATTTGGAAGTTGCTTAATACGATCGGAATAAAAATAAAAACTTTAAAAATTCCTTACAGCGGCGTCAAGAATACCTTAGGACCCTGCAAGGCATTATCCGCAACACCGACTATGGGTCCCACTTACACCGGCGGGACGACCTATTGCGCTGCTTCGCACGCATCTTCTGCGAGGAAGGCGACGCCAGCTGCCAGGACCAAGCCTTGGTGCGCGCTATCTCTAACGAGTTCCCTCAATACTTCAAGGCCTAAGGTAGGACGTAGGAAGGACACCTTTGGTATTGATTGAAAAACCATGGAAGGTTACGGAGCTCACGACGAGACCTAACCGCGGCTAAATCCACTACGCTTTTTGAACGAGTAGCTAGGTGGAGCGATATTATTGCATTTTATGCTTCTTTCAATTCTTGTGTAGCCAGAGCACATTCCGAATAGTAGGAGTCAAAATGCTTAGAAGAAGATAGTAGGACTAGATAGCTAATAATTTCAGTGGAGTGGTGTGGGTATCTTCTGAAGTGTGCAAACGTTTTAATTAATTGACAAAATCTCCATCCGCAACTGCCGAAATAGGCAAATAACGATATAATATACCGAGTCAATATTATTATGCTTGTAAGGGTATGTCTTTCTTTATACGCTATAGTTTTAATAAGGGTAGCTATTAGTTTAAAATGTTGTTCCTTCATCTCTGGAGTGATTATTTCTGAAACTTAATAACTATAGTTTAAGTCGAAAAGTGTCTTGGAAAGCTTTGAATCGGTAGCACTATTTATTGGCATTCAATTGTCTAAATTAATAATTATAGCTCGATTACCTCGTTATAACTCAAAAGATTTTACGTCTATTTGTTTATAATAGTGTGTGTGTACGTAAATGTGCTATTGTCGTGAATAATGTGAACAAATACAAAGTAGTTACGTAATTATAATATCTAGTATGAAATGTGATTAAAAGTAATAATGTTGTGCTGTGTTGTAGAAATACAATATACCTTCCTCAGTTATTTACTCGTATGAAATACCATAATAGAAGTAAATCCTTATTTTTTCGTTCATGCTGTTAATAGTACATTATGATACAAGTGTGCTAAGTTGACCATTGTATACAAGGCGCTATTGTGTGCGCACGAGCGAAAGCGAGTGCGCCACAAGAAAGCCGCGGCGTATATTATGGTCACAGGCACACGTGTTACATACGACGTTTTTCAACACACTTGCGAAAAAAAAACAAGACTCTTCATTTAGTCAAATTTTAATTAATTATTAAAACGGTAAAATGATTTTAATGAAATTGAGTTATTTTTTAGTAATAAAGCTGATTTCACCAATTTATTGAAATAAATATGTAGATAATGTTATTTGCCGCATAAAAACTGTTTGTTGCTAAGAAAAAAAAAGGTATAACACGACTTAATTATATCGCTTCTTCTTCGTACTTACAACTTGGTACTAGGCTACAAATGTAAATTGTTTGGGTTAATAAACTAAAGGCACTTGTGCGTAATATACTGAAAAAGCACGCGTGTTTAATATCTAGGTTTATGAGCCAAAAATCGGTGGAATAAAAAGGTCGTTTTGAGCAAGTGTGTTGAAAAATAATTGGTTCCGATACTCAACATATAAAAAGTCTTTTGTAGACCTAGTATAGTATCTTCAATCCGTGGCCCCCCACCAATTAATTTGATGTTGCAGTGGGGCGCGTCTTTTTAGATTGTAAATATAATGATCTCCTGTTCTATTGTTAATTATTATAACTTCAATCGGTTCGTTATTCTACATACTATAATAAAATAAAAACCACGTGGTTATGTAATTAGTAGTATTGAACTATGACGTATTCATAGCCGGGGGTTTTCATTTATAATTTACTAGCGACCCGTCTTCGTTTTGCTTCAGTTTATGTGACTTTACTGTACCACCTCAAAATAGACAAGGTTTTTATTGTACATATTAACCTTCCTCTTGAATCACCAATTGATGAAAACCGCATTAAAATCCGTTGTGTAGTTTGAAAGATTTAATCGTACATACAAACAGACGGCGGGAAAGGATTTGTTTTATATTATGTAGAGATAACATCCAAATAGGAGTCCCTTAGTTACGTGAAGTTGTAGTATTTAACTTTAAGACGTAAATTTATAGCACGTACGTAATATATATTATTATGTATCTGGTATATTATTAGTGATTGGAATAGTTAGTGCCAGTATATCTATACGTGAGGCATGTTAATTCACGCGTGAATGGTATAGACAGATTTAAATTTTTCATTCATGGGTGAATGAACATTCTTCAAATTTCGCTAAATAGGCACTTAATATTCCGATGACTGATTTATTATATTCTAATGTAGTCACAATTAACTATAGTGCCATGATCATTACTTCATCACCAAAGATTCCTCCTGTTTATTTAAATTTCGTGATAATGACATGCAATGTTGGTAAGTCAATTAATAAATGCTTTAAATTTGTCCGCACACGAATAGTTACACCGGTAGAAAACACAAGTCCTCGATACTACCGGCCTAAATAGTATGTATTTTAAGGGGAAGTTCTGTATTAAAAATCTCGATTTTATCCATAGATATTTTTTTGATATTTTATTTTAAATAACAAATATTTGCGCAAATTTGTTAAAATCATTTAGTTTTCAGAGAATCCTAGAATTATATTTAGTTTTTTTGTAAAAGTACTGTATTATACTCAAGTAAAATACAATTATGAAGTCATAATTGCTAAAGTAACCATGAATATTTAAAATCTTAGATCCAATATTTAGTTTAATTAAGTTCTAGTAGGCCAAACAAAATAAAAGCGTGTATACATTCGAACACTATTTTTGTCACAAGATTAGGTTCTAAAACAAGCGATTTGTTAAATATGTACACCATACCTATAGATCTTTTTTTTATTTTTCATTAACAGATGAGATATTTATTTCATATGAATGTACTTACCATATAAAAATATTTTTGCTAGTCAGTGTTTAAATAAGGTACTTATGACATTCATTAAATGAAGTTTTTTTATGTAGAATACATTGATAAATCATGCTTTAGCTCTCTATTATAACATTGAAAGATAGCTGAAACTGCAAAATAGTGCAAGCTTTCTGTTGTCGGTTGCATATTGTATATGCAAAATATGAAATTTGGTGGAAAATTGTAATGTTAGCAATCGGCGGCTGGGTTTTAGTCTATGAAAATGTTTCTTAATAATATTATGTAGGTATATTTAATTATACAACGCAAGTATTGAAATGACATTAAAACATAGTTATTTAAGTCGTTTTTTAAATATATCTCACATAGCAATATTAGTATTTTTATGTTATTAATATAACTTTATGAAATTTGATAATATGCCCGACATATTTGCGGATATTAAAACTTGATATTTTTACGTTAAATAGTCAGTGGGAATGAAATCCGTGCGTTAATGTTAAAGTATCTGTTAAAATGGAAATTATGTATTAAAGCATTAATTTATATATAGTTCACAATAAAATTGACATATATAGTTAATATTTCTGAATACTAAACGAGCATTTTAAGTATCTATGCATTTAAGAAATCCGATTTACTAATAATCGACGAATCGTTCTCATTATTATTCCCAAGGGCATATACTTTGATAATGCATGCGATGCGTTTTTCAAGCAAAGCATTGTCACAGTGCAACAATATTTACAGGTGTCGTGCATAATTGTTTTCCTTCGTATTTTCACGGAAACGTACGAACGTGTCTTGCTATTTCTGTCGGTCACAATACAAAAAGTATTTAGGTTGACTGAAGTAGCAAGACACGTTCGTACGTTTCCGTGAAAATACGAAGGAAAACAATTATGCACTACATCTGTACATTGATTTCATCCAAAGGAAGAACTAATACGTTAAGGATAGAGGTCGCTTAAGGAAGTTAGGACAACTGGCGTTGGACCTCTGTCTCGTGCTAAGTCTCCATATTACACACGACGGAACAGGTGAACTAAGCGACAATCAAGTTATAATTATTACGTAAAGGTACTAATGATCTAATAAACCCTTGAATCTGTCCGATAGCGGTGCCCTTTATCGCTTTAGTAAATATATTAAGTATTACAGAGTGGCGTCGCCTGCTGTGTATCGGCTCTTTATATCATCGCTTACAACATTTAAACTAATGTTTATGATTAAATTCTAAATAGCGGATCTGCATTTAAGTAGTAAAGGTGTTTCTTAGACTACCGTTGAGTTAATCAGTGTGACATTAAACTTAATTCTTCTAGAAGTGTCATTGGCTGTGTTTGAGGATAAATTATACTACGATGTATCTGTTTTGGCTCTGCTTTACACCCTAAGATGATTGTCGAGTAAAGCCTGCTCGTGTCTGTAAATTACACACATATTATGAATTTCATATCTTATAGATGTATTAGAACTAAAACGCTGTTCATCTTTGTTGTAAATCCATGAAGTTTAAACAGTGCGCCGTTGCATATATTTAAAATCATACTTCTAAACCAGCTCAATTTGAAGCCAAATTGTAATAGTGTTTTATTTAAAGGGCTGAGCTCGGTTTGAATCAGGTTGTTTGTTAATTATAAGTATACTAAACTAATAATAAGCTTTATTGTTAATATTCCACTGGTAACATTCGAATTTGGTCAAAATTGTAAGTTTGAACAGCAAAGTAGTCAATTTTATTTTATATTTTAAGCAACGTTATATGCGTGTACGCTTGTTGAAGTTAACAAGAGAAGGTCGAATAGATCGTCATTTAAAATACAAGTTGGACCGTTTTTCTTCTATTAAAGAAAGTTGTATGTAACGACCAATCATCAAGAGCTTGGAGTTGTTTTGTTTCAAGAGATTTTATCAAATCATGTAATGTATTTACGATAATTATATTCATAGAACTTTATTCTTAGATTTACTTGCGCAAATTTACTGATATTATAACACTTTTATCTTATCTTAGAATCAAATGGTCTAATTTACGTAAGTTATGAAAATTATGAAATAAAGACACATTCCGTTGTCAATGTATACTTTTACTTCAAATACCAACCATATCATTAATTTCACAATGTGTCAGATCGAATGTGTTGGTAATGTTCACAAAATATAGACATTATGTTGCAAGTATATCTTTGGTTTTTGCTACTTGCTCAACAATTATGTAACATTCGTTTCTTGTTCATTCTATCCGTCCTGGCTTTCGTGAAATAACTTTTCATCATTATCATTATCATCATCATCATCATCATCATCATCATCATCATCATCATCAGCATCAGCATCATCATCATCGTCATCATCATCATCATCATCATCATCATCATCATCATCATCATCATCATAATCATCATTATCAGCCCGTATTATTCCACTGTTGAAGGCCTCTTCCAATGCACGCTACTGCTCCTGGTCTTTAGCTTCACATCCAACCTATACCGGCCAATCTGCGTTTATTATGGCTCCATGTTGCCCCAGGGCGTCGCACACGACGTTTACCGAGACTCCGTCTCCATTCAAGAACACGACGTCTCCAACGGTCGGCAGTTCTGCGGCAAACATGAACGGTCCACTGCCACTTCAGTTTACTAATTCGGCGGGCTATGTCGGCTACTTTGGTTCTCTGTCCCTGATTTGCAAGCTTAAAGAACCCAACCCAATATTGGGTTCTCAGCGTTTAGCTTTTATAATCTAAACAAAATAACCAGGGGTCTACCCCTGATAATGGCCACATATCGGTCAGGGCAAATATAGACCCTATAACATATATCTATACGTAGGTACTCAAGTACCGAAATGCGAGTTTCTTTTTTAGCTGAGTTCAGCGTTCTAATGGGGTTTTTTTTTCGACATGACGTTGGAATGGTTAACCATTTTATTTCCAAAAACGGAAAGGGATGGAGCTAATGTACCATTTTATCTCCACAGACGGAAAGGGATGGAGCTAACGTAGCTAAGCTAACGAACTTCGATTTCCAAAGTAGGGCTTCAGATCGTCTTGCTACGTATTCCTCCCCAGAAACATAAAACTAGGTACCAATTATTTTATCAGAATTTTCAATTTATAAAAACACATTTCTCGCCGCATCGCGCATGAGTTAATTTTGTTTGGTAGTCTTAATTCTAACCTAACCTAACCTACGTAATAAATCTTTAAGATATACTGAAAACATCATTGTTTCGATGAAATGAAATTCGATAAAATGATGGGTTACCCATAAAAATAAAAAAGGCAAAAGGAAGACAACAGGAAAATCGCTTTGCTCACATTTAACAGTCAGGCGCGGTGTACAGACGACGTGAGCAAATCGATTTTACTATATTGGTAACACTCCGAGAGTTATTTTTACTGTAGGAAGGTATTGGGTTCGAAGGTTTTCTTTAACTCCAAGTAAATTTGAATTATACATCAGTATTTAAACTTTGTTTTTATGCTGTAGGAACGGTCAAGTTGGCGATGACGCTAGAAAACAAGTGGTACAGGTGTACCTCCACACCATGTACCTTATGTGCTGCCGATTGATGCAACTCTATGGGACAGGGACTGAGGGATATTGGATATTTAATTGAAACATCTTTTTAATACAAGTATTTAATGTACCATACGATTGCCGTATAAATATTTCAAAATGTAAAACAGTGATAAAATTCATATTAACCGATATAACTGTCACCAACTCAACTAAGCATGCGAAATAATCGTCACCAATTCAATAGTAATAGTCAATTACAGTATAATTCTCTAAAGTAACTGTCTCTCCCCACTACGCAACTAATTATATACCGGGAAACGATTACAATTTCTAATATACATTAATAAGCAGGTACCGTATTAATTCTCTTGGTGCATTTTTAAATAAAATATGTAGTCGAAAGTGTTTTATAGAATCTTTACTAGAACGGTGCTAAACAAAACCAGTAGCACTCAGCTCTACATTGGGAATCTATAACAATATCAAAAGTTGGCCCCAATATTTCAAAGGGATCCACAAAAACTGGAATATTTAAAATTTGTAAATACGTCTTTATTTAAGCAAAAAACGATAGCAAATCCTGTAATATAATACAAGAGGACCTACTTATGAATGCAGTCTTTGTACGGATTGTATATTTTCAGAAAGAATGTTAAAAGCCCATCAAATGCTTCTTTGGAATGCAAATTTACAAAATGGAATACTTATAGAAAAAACTTTATCTAAGTAATAGATAAACGACTCAGTTCTCTACAAAAGGAAATAATATGTACCCCTCGTAAACACCTTGAGCATTATCCTACATTATTGATAAACACTCTACACGTATGTATGTGAATAGCACATGAATAATTGATTAACAAATTATATTACCGCACATTACCGTTTTACATCGAATTTGGCATCTTGGATGAACACTTTATACATAATGTTCTACCACAACTACCTGTTCAGCACGAGCGGGCGGGCCGCGCACTCTCGCTCCGAACAATACCTCAATCTGTACCCAACCTAAATATTAAAAAATAGATACAACTTAAAACACTGGGTAGCCAATAATCTCCGTGGTACTGATGGATCAATAAATATTTAGACTGTAATTTTTTACTACGATACTACAACTATCGAACACTCGCACATTACATTAATTAGAATAAAATTATATACAATTACATCTAAAATGTCTTAACTATTCGTCATAAAACATACCGATATAATAATTGGTATGAAGTATGCAAACCTATTTTTATGTATGGCATCTAAAACAGAGTTTGAAATTGAAGAGAAACTGCATTTACGCCTGGAGCTATTTGAATGCCAATTTTGGTAATAAAACATTAATTTTATTTCATTCATAGTAGTTTACCTTACCGACACATGTTAATGTACCTACTTATTTTACTTTTCTAGTAATTAGGTTAATTATTCACCACAGAGAAGCGAGTATAATTTATGCGATCGAATTTGCAGTTGTAATAAATAAACCACCTTCTGTAGGTAAGTTTTTACTGGTACTTTTAATTTATCTACGTCTTAGTTATTTTATTAAACTAAAATATGTTTTCGTGTGTTATACGTCGTAAGTGTAAATTATATTCATACAAATGATCTAGTAGGTATCCAATATCAGTCGAATTAATTTTGTCCAAGACGGAATAACATAGTAAGGTAAAGGTTTTCACAATAGAAGAACGCACAACCGCTGAATAATCATAATGTCATCAACCGAGATAGAATTTGTATAACTTAAAGTTAACAAATTGAGCTAAACATATTACATTTTCCTCAGGGTTCAATTTTGAAGCATTACATACCATCGATCTCAAAATTGTTATTCTTCTAGATATTGCTTATAGTAAGTTCGTAAATAGACATATTAAATTTTAAAGTTACAAAAGGGCTTTTCTTAGATCTTAATATTGGACTATGATATTATTTGTCACAATTTTTCCAGCGTTGGTGGTAAAGTTAAACTAACTTATATAATGTATTCCTCCCGCCGCTACCCTTTCTGCTTCCAGTTATCACTAGTCATATAGTTAGGTGCTAGCTCATTAAGCATACATCGAACTCACTAACTTTAAAAATTGCGTTTAGAAAATTTCGTTTGGAGACAAATCGTAATTTTTTTGCGTTGACGTTAAAAACATCGATGTATACAGGAACACCTCGTACTGAACTACTAATCGGTTGGCAACTTGCAAGCTTTTTATGTTTTTTTTTTAATCTTTTTCACAGGATTACTCACTCATCACGGTGGGAATTTTTTTGTTAAGTAATTTGTACCCGTTTTTTTATTTGATCGAAAGAAAATGAAAACAAGCCATTCACCCACTGCATTACATTATAACCGTTTGCATTTCAAGATAAGGGTTCTTAATGTCACTTACCCATGGATGAATATGTTGTAAGCATTCAAAATTCAAAACAACCATAATTCACTCAGTAGTTTCAGCACAGAGATGACAGCGCCTCTTTTCAACCTTGCAAAGTCACCAACCCAAGAAAACAATATGCGTTTGGAACTATCTGGCGTGTCAAACTCACGTTTGTCGCCAAACGTTTGGAGGGCGCTTAAGGTGGCGTTTAGCTGGGGTGGTGTGCCGCGACTTTGCGCAGGCGGTAGCCGCCGGTGCCGCGCACCGTGTAGAGCACCACGATGGCCACGGCGACGATGGACACGCCGATGGCGTTCATCACGATCGACTCCTCGGACATCAAAGCGTACTTCTCGGCCCTGAGGATGCACCGCGTGCCCCGGGGTTAGTTCACATGTTTAAAATATTAATAATATTAAAGCAAGCTTTAAAAACCGGATTGTATTTTTTGATATGGTCGTCTCTATATATTAAAAAAATATGACCCTCCCGCAACCAAGACGAATCTAACGACACCTCATATGTTGAAATAAGAAGTGGACATAAATGCATTTACCTATATCCTCTGCTTCTGATGCAATCAGGTAATAATAGTAAAAATAACTTGATAACAGCTTGAAAACCTGCCTGATTTGAGGCCAGAACCGGCTAAAACATTGCGTGCTGCTTTTTTAACGGTTCTATGATGCAGTATATATATATATATATATATATATATATATATATATATAGGACAAATCGTAACAATTGGACCTATTTTTAATCAAACTCAATGCATCAAACGATCTTAGTATTCAAGTTAAATATGTGATATTTTATTAAGCTGTTATCAAGTGGTAAGTTCATTTTATTTTGAACTTTTATGAGTAGCTAAAAAATACGCACGAATACAATATTACTATACAATTGTTAAAACTCACACCATTCAGTTAGTTGATAGGTTTTAGTAAACGACATCGAAATAATAACTGCTGATTTATCTAGATTTGGTGCATGCCTATTTACGCATGAGATGGGAATACATTTTCATTGATGTAGTAACTTCTTGAATTTCATTCACGCGTGAATGAACATGCATCATTTAGGTAAATTAGTGCTACATATTCCAATTACCGGTAATAGGCTATGTGCAATAATTTCAAAAGGTAATGTGTCTGACACAAATAATGCTGTACAGTCAAGGAAAAATAAATAAGTACGAAAATATATCAAAAAATACATTTTAAAATACGTACCTACGTGTGGACCCATTATAGGTATCCGCTCTTATCGATTTACCCCTGAATATATTATACCTACATATAAAGTGCTGTAAACATGCTTATTATGTTAAAAGCAAGCCTTATAATATAATGAGTAATGGGGTAAAAAGCCAAGCACATAAAATAAAATAACAAATAGAACTTTTTTTTAATAATATTTATTTTAGAATTTGTAGATTTATTTGTAAACAATTTGTCTAAAATATGTTTTAGTAGTTAAATCTAAACAATATATTGATTTTGGTCTGATACAGACCAAAATGTAAATATTTAAATCTACTTTACCTACAGTATAGAGCCTCCTTAATAAATACTTGAATAGTTTCATAATAAGTGGGGAAAATAACATTTTTTGTTTTCTCTAAAATCATGATTGAGATTCTGGTCTTTTAGTAATGTAACTTCAGTCGTCTTAATATCAACATACATTTATATTATCTTATATGGGCGAACTTAATTCCTAATATAAATTGTATTTGTATAATGCTAACAGTAGGTAAGTACGAGTATAAGAATATATTGTTTTGTTTAAATCTTACACGTTAATGTATCAACTTACAAAAACCTTAGCGAAATAACTGACCATTAAATGTAACCTATAAATGTTTTTTTGACGCGAAGGAAATTTATATACCCATTTTAAATTAAGCTTAAATACATTTTACATGATATGTATGTAAATATTTAAATAGAGTTCATAAAAGCCACAATACTTTGTAATGGTGGTTTAGGAAGTATTTTGGTATTAAAGAGTATATGGGTCCTTCAGAAAATTTCGCTTGACAGCCGAAACTCACGAAGTGCATTTATTTATTAATTTAATCTTTACTGCACAAAATTTAAAGGACCGTGGGCAACCTTGTATGAAGTCTGGGCCCAAAACCAACAGAACTGAGTGCTATGTCATTTAATAGGTCTTTCTGTGTATTTATTTTATTATGGGTAAGTAACAAGTTGAATTCTATTGCAGTTTTTTTGTTGTTGATCCTATTGGCAAATGGGAATATACACCTTACTGCCCAGTGCAATAATTTTCCAATAATAGTAGTTTATGTAACTGATACATAATGAGGGTCCTTTGGCTCGTTTCATGAAACCACACTGTACAGTTACATACATTATTTTATATAGACAAATATTATAAGTACTCTAAGAGGGTCCAGAAGCCGACGACTCGACGACAAAAATGGCGGCTCAACAAACTTGTGCTGTGTCAGTGTCACGAATGTGAAGTATTTTTTTTAAATCATAGAGAAACTAATAGTCCCTATTCTCAAGTCGTTCGAAAACAAAAATCGTACGATATTGTTCTTAAAAATATACCGAGTTGACGTTTCAATTGATACTAGAATTGGACCTATATAAATTGTGTTGGTTTTGGGAGATGCTCCTGAAACTCATTACTTTATAATATTTGATAACGTAATTCCAATATTACGTTACAGCCGTCAATGCTGTCATTGCTGTAACCTACTACCACAGGTAATGCTGGTCATTGCCGCATTGGTTTTGAACGCATAATAGAGGAATTATGATATGTGTGTAGATAAAAGTATGTTTATTCTGCAATAAAGACCCAAGACAATCACGGAAAATAAACTACATAGTAAGACCTATTTAATGATATATCATTCAGCTCTGTTGGCTCTGAGTCCATTTTGACGCATAGTCCTTTAAGCTCAAAAACCGGTGAATTTTTAAATGACTAAGGCAAGGTAAGAAAATTAAAAGTGATTCACTATGTTAAACAGACTCAAGCTATTTATCCTTTTAATTGACATGTTTGATATTTATTGAGTTTAAATTCCTGCATTTAGTAAGTTTAAATGGACATTGACTATAACAAGTTCTTTAGTTGTCATCCAGCGGTTTAATCTGTTTAGTTCAATTCGTATCATTTTAGTATTTACTTACTTTCCTATTTGAAATTATTTTCAAGTTACTTAAATTATCTAGAAAGTAAGTATTCGTCACTAAATCCAGTGCCACGACTGGCTGTGTGCAAAATTTTGTCTTACGTCAGTGCTCTGTTTGTTGTACGCTGAACAGAGTAGGTTTAGGTAAAAAAAGTAAGTACATGAGTTTTTTTCAGACATTTTAGACGACACTAGCCGTAGTTATAGCACGCTAGCGTTATCTTAGAGTTGGCAGCATTTTAACCGTCTCATTAGAGGATTACCTCACGAAGTCATATTCTAAAATTTTCTATATCTTACCTGTTTTAAAATGAATGTTTTTTTATTATTTCGTTTTGCGACTTTCATTAATACGACAGTTGAATAGCTGTTCCGGCAAATGCTTTAGGCCTTACAAATGCGGCTAGCGTGCAGCCACTTGATTATGTCAACTTAATCTACAGGTCAACGGATGCTCTTATAAGCCCGTCGCGGCTCTTAGGCGCTCGGAACTTGTCCCGCGACGCAATATACATGACGGTGGCTAAGATGGCGACCAAGGCTGCTCCGATGGCGTTCACGATGATCCCCTCGTCCGGCATACTGCTGTATCTGTCCGCACTGTGGATACGTACACGTAAGCGACTGACACTAGCGACATGCGACTACGTGCGACATACACAAACAAAACATGGTGCTTTTGAACGATCGCGACAATCTTTAAACGGCTAAATGTTCGTAAGTTTCGGTGTGTCGTTGACATAATGGGTTTTATTGTTTACGTTTTTAGTTGGTTTGAAAGTCGCGATCGTTAAGTTGCAATAACTAACGGTTAAATAGTTGCAAATTGCAGCGGAATTTGTAATAAGTCCTTTATAAGTAAATATTAAAAGAAAAGAGTCCTATACATTTTCGGGATGTTGGTTAGATAAGAAGGTAAACTAGGTATGTTACTACGTTCATTTAGGGACCCCGTTTCTAGAAATATTTTTAAAATAAAAAAAAAATCAATGCAAAAGCAGTGAACGCCTCCAGCATGACGTACTTTTTAGACCGGTTTTTATAAAAATAATATATTTAATTACAGTACTTCATGCTAGAGAAGTGTAGCAGTTTGAAAACTCTCCGACTTGGTTTGAAGAAAGGACGTATGCGTATAGCTTTTCGGGTAAGCCTTACACTTCAAAAAGGTGTGAAAATAGTTATTGCTACGAAAATTGCACCCTAGTCTCAAGACTAATTCCATATAAAAACTACAGCTAACATTTAAAGTAAATCTGAAGACGTACCCAATAGTGAAGAGTGCTTTCTCAGTAAGTCCGGTGAGACAAGCAGTGACGCCGAGGACAAAGGTGAGGATCCCGAAGGCCGCGTGGACGGGCACCAGAGAGGCGCGGAAACCAGCGGTGCCCTTGTTGCAGATCAGGAGGAGAAGGAAGCTGAAGAAGCCGACGGCGTACTGGAATTTAGAAAATTTCAGGTTTAACACTGTCATCAACCTAATTAACCTTCTTGATAGCTGGTAATGTAGGGTAAGTAATAATTAAAGGTTGAATTTGAGGGAATGTTAAAAAGTTCAAAAGCGTTTAATGATGCAATGTCTTGAACACATGCAGCAAATGCATTCGATCTGTCTACGTCAGCTTATTATACTTTTTTCTTGGTAAGCGATACGGTAGACTCATTGTGTAGTCCTTTTACGAAGACCGACATGTGATTAATAGTTAATTTCTGAGAAATGACTGTATTCAAAAGCCGCCTTATTTACTCAATTCAATCTTTATTGCTGTTTCACAATGGCGCGGCTTATTCTAAGAAATAAGTAATCATTTCATAGTGAACAGGGCACAGCAACTTTGGGAGAGAAACGCTCGACAATAAATTCCATCATCGTAGCTCAAATTTTCATAAGACTCGTGATTTCAGTTTTTCTATTCAGGTGTCTGGTTGTGTTATCAAATAGATAATGAGCGTTTATCACGCAATGTTAAGCAAATTCTAAATATATTTACACACAAGTAGAATCTAACGACCTATTTTGGCTGGCAATGTAATTACCAGGCTCAATTGGTCGCGCTCGTGACGAGAGAAACTCGACTAAACAACTAAACAAGCGAACTGACACGACGTGTATGGAAGTAACTACTCACAACGCCCTAAACGATGCACCATAATCTGGCTTAACGGCTTACAACTTCGAGTAAAATGCAGCATTTCCTTTTTCCCTAACTACCAGAGATAATAAATATATTGTATCTCGGAAAATGTGAGGTTGTTTTTCGCATGCACGTTGTATGAGAGGGCGAAGAGGGAGAAGTCAAGTACTCCTTGGTTTGGGAAAGTTGGTAATAGCTAAATTGTGTGTACATGACGATGCGTCACATTGAGTATGCGGGGTTGAGGTTATAAGGATAAGCGTTTGTTTAGTGGAGTGTAACTTTGCAGGGACGTAATCATATTGTTGACAGCTGTAATTTAATAAACAGTTAAACACATGCGTTGAAGACCTTATTGGATAAAGGCCTTGCAAATCTGTACGACATTTTATTTTTATTTTATTTGGATCATGTTAGCTAGCGGCAATGCAAACGCTAACTATCGTTTATCGTTTTCTCAAAGTAATATGCCAAATTGATAACGTGGTTTATCCCTAAAACAGCTAAATGCTTAGCCAATATTCTCTAGGATTTTTACAATGTGCATGCTTGAGATTCCAGTCACTTTCGGTATCTCATAGGCCTAGCACCGTCGCCTATAGGCACACAAAAAAAAACTATATACGTCTATACGTCTATCTGTACCGTACCTGTAATCCAAACAGTCCCATGGCAGTAAGTCCGATCCAGCTGTGCAGCGAGTAGAAGTTGGTGATGCCCTTCTTGTTGTGGTAGTCGAGGACGGCGAGGAAGCCGATAACGATGCAGGGGAACGCCAGCGCGTGGAAGATGGCGTGAAGCAGCTTCACGTAGATGCGTCGGAAGCACCGGCAGATGCGGTACAGCAACACCGCTGGAACACGAAAATTTCAGTCTTAACGATGATGATTGTTAAGGGCAAACTTGAGGTGGAAAGCTAAATTGAAGCTCGTGTACACATTATTTGGTTTAGTTCTCCTATAGGTACTCAGTTAAAAGACGTTTATTTATTTTGCAAATTGTATAAATAGGCCATAATATCAACTTCTTAGTTTTACTAACAATAGGGGACATAACTAATTACGGGTACATCCTCCTTTTGCTTAGAGATTTCATTGTTTGTTAGACACAAACCAGGAATCATAGGTTAGATTACCTTCGGACTCTGTTGCCTTAATGTGTGTACTTTTTGTTGTTGTTTAGGAACTTAAATCAATTATTATATAAGTACTTCCTAAGTTCCTTTTGTGTATTCAACTTGAACACCAACCTCGTACAAAGCTAACTTAATCAATCATTGTCAGCACGTGCATTACGGTCGTGTTGTTTGGTGGCAGCTTGTATATTTGCTATAGATGAATGTATATTTACGCATTCAAAAAGCTTCTTTCAACCATTATAATAACTGACCTTCAAGAATTTCTAAGGTCAAAATGACTTGCCTAACGTATCACTGTATCACCTTTACATTTTTTGGTTTTAACATTCGGTTAAATTATCAGAAACCCTACAATAGTTTTTGGGCGGTAGGATACGACCTTCCATCCTAGAAGCAGTGTTTACTAGCATAGAGGCACCTAAATCCTGGGAGATTGGCAACGCAATTTCAATGATGACATTTGTAGGAGTGCGCGTCTACTCAGATCAAGTATGTTGTCTGCTTGTTTGCTCTCTCCGCGCCATAAACATCAAATACTTACAGAACCCGCTGAAGGTGATGAACCCGGCGATCATGAGAGTGGGGTGCAGGTTGAACTGCTTCTCCGGGAGATCGTCGACCCAAGCATAGCCCTCGCGGTAGAACAGCGTCCAGAAGATGGTGAGCGCTGAGACGCCGATCAGAAGGATGGTGGCGAGGGTGATGACGAGCGCGTACTCGCACCACTCGCAGGCACCTCGCTCGTTGTCGTCCGAGTCGTACGAGCGGCTGCGTTGGCTGGAAAAAGAAGCCTTTTAAGTACGCCGTTTTACAAACCTTAATAACAACACAACTTATACAACATTACTTGGAACTTTTACTGCTGACGCCCGACTTTCTGTAAGCTGGTTTTACACATCATAATTTGGTTGAGTATTTATGTTTTATGGCGTCTGGAGCACGAACAATTGTAATCGACATTGCCATTAAAAGAATTAACAAAGTTTATATTTTACCATTTCAGTAAAAAATGCTCCGCTTTTTTAAGTGGTGAATTTTGAAATACCAACCTAATGTCCATGGTAAAATGTCACGAAAATGTTGAAACTCCGCTAAATTTCAAGGCGATAATTGCGGTGTTGTTTATTTCATTTAATTAATTTGGCGTATACGTTATTGAATAGTAATAAAAAAAGCTTTAATATTGCTCCTTTCATTTTAATACTTCGACATAAACGCATAATTAAATTACCTTATGGCTCATAATTTGCTACTTTCGAGGACTTATCTAATTTAAGTTTCCAACGAACGCCTATAGGATTGGAACGCTTTGTTCTGGCCAGCAACTCGGTATAATGAAACCCGTTTGATTGAATAGAGGTATCTGGGAGGCAGGAAACCGCAGTCGCTGGGAGATGTGCTAGTTAGTGTGTAACATACACCAGAGCGACACTAAAAGGACACTCGTCAGGGTTCTTGTTGCAATGACATAAGGTATGATGTTGGTTGATTGGAGAGCTGTATTTTTTGCTCGTCTGTAAACCATGTAGGGGCGCTGTACGACCACAGGAGGGTGTCAGGTGGTTTGAGATCATTGATATAGTGCCGGATGCACGGATGGAGTTGCTTATTGCGATGACAACGACGCTGCCTAGCTACCGATGTGTAAAACTAAACAAAATTATATAAAAAACCATTATTTAGGAGTCGCCAGCTAGAGGTTTTTTTACCAAAAGTAGGTAGTAACGATTTTTTTGTTTTTTTTTGTCGCATACAGTGTAGACAAACTAAACCCAGTCAGTATTCAAAAAAGACCCGAATCTGATGCGGAAATTGGTTTTGGATGAATTAAATAAAGTATTTCGTGTTCCCCGCGGGTATTTATTTTATTCGTAATACAATTTCCGACGTCATTTTTCCATTCCTGTTTTAGGTACCAAAAAAAAAAACTTTACGTGATAAGCGGTTTAAAAATAAATCTATTGGCATTTATGATGGAAAGCTTTAGATCTGTAGGTTTTCTGACGATTTTCAAAATAGTAAACAATGCTAACTATAAAGCCTAAGTCACTATCAAATTCTTTTGCCGCCAAAATATTACTTATCTTCCGAATAACTACTTCCGAATAACAAAATATTACTTATCTTTCGTAACTCTTGCGCAAACTAACCTTAAAGGAACCGTTTGCTCGCTCACAGAAATTCCGGCCTAATTTCGGAGCCCGTATGTTTGGCACGCCTCATTGGACACAAAATTTTCACGTTACCTTTTTACATACGTATTCATTCATTGTTGTCGATGGTAAACGTTACTTGAATACCGAATACGTGAACAAGTAAATACGTTGTAAAGTTGTAATCACAAATGACCGTTAGTAAATAAACCTCTTTTTATATATGTACGGTCACGGACGTTAATATGCTACCCATTTCAAAGAAAAACTGCTTGTTTAGATGTTATTGTCATTAGAGATTGCGAGTCAGTGGTAATTGATAGCAAACTCAACCTTATTGCTGTAGAGTGACAGATTGACGTTGGAACTAAGGTGGGTGACAAATTTATTTTTTTGACTGTACGAGTAAAAGTTTTGTTTCGTTGTTGATTAGGATTAATAGTTATTACGTTTCCCAAGGAGGCGAAGAATTATCTATGCCTTCTTCTCTTACCTATAACAGTCAAGTGTTACAAGTTTAACGGATCTGTTTAGCTATGAATTTATTTGTATCATCGTAGTTATCAAACGGAATAAAAAAAAACCCAGCTCTGAAAGCAGCGGTCGTAATTATACCCCTTGGGGAGGGGGGATTATCCATTTGCAGTGGCGTAACTATACCAACCGAGTGGCAAATTTGTCAGATAGGGCCCTTCCTTTCGATTTTATTAAACATGAAATATATATTAGATTCCTCCTGTGCTTACGGCCTTTCGGATCGGGGGCTCGTGGCATTTTGCCCAGTCTACCACCTTATAGTTACTCCAATATCCATTTGATAGTTATATTCATAGGAGTTGTTATTAATACCTACAGCGGAAAATCTACTCAAATAAATAGTAGGTAACGACACCAATCTATTTCAAAATTCTAATCAATTTGCAATGTTGATAAATTTATCGAAACGCGCCCGACTAGGCGACTATTTCACTCGCAATAAAGCTTCGTGTCGAATGTATCGCAATTTATCAATGGGTCCATGATTGTATTGTCCGTGAACCATTTTGCAACGCGTCCGTTACAAATTAATATTTATTAGGTTTTTGGAAAGGTCAGTACAATTTGATAGTGAAACAACCGTAAAACAATATTGCGGACAGTGTAATTTTGTGCACGGTCATAAGCACCTTATAAGTAGGTAGGTTAGGTAGGTTATGTAAATATGCTCAAATTACGTATACACATAAGTATAATGCAGGGTCACATCGATATTTTTCGTCACATATTAATATTGTCTGATAATGTTTTGAATCAAATGGAAAATTTCGGCATTTTATAACTCCGAAAATATTGGCAAAAGATTTAGGGGAGTGTGAAATTACATTTTGCAAGTAAAATTATATGTGCTACCGGCGTAATATATTACGTGAAAAACTGGAGCTAGTCCCTGATGGTTTCCGATGAAGAGAGACACCGCATTGACCTCATATCTTTATCAAAACCTTTTTTTTAAATAGCCTTAACAAATACAATAATTTCCATCGTAACTCCTAGCTTGTTAAGGTTTTTAACGGCTGGCTAGTCCAAACTTACTTCCAAAATGTAGTTTCGCTCTCCCCTAAGAGTTCCAAATAAGATAATAAAACTTCAGCGTTACATCGGGTTTTGCGTTTTTATTGTAAATTATAACTACACGAGCAAGTATGAATATAACATCATGTACTCGTTATCTATCTACCAATCCCTTGTCTTTTCATTGGAATAATTAAAACTTGGTTCCATTATCTAAGAGTTTCTATAGCTCCGACCACGTTCTGACAAGCGTTCCAGAAAAGTAATAAAACGAAAGGAGCACTCGCTCGGGACGCGCACGGGTCGCCGGGCACGCTCCGATAAGATAAAATAGGAGGTAAAAAGCTTCATATTTATTTTTGATAAAATACTGGCGGATAATTAAGGCTCCAGATAAGATTTTATAAAGCAGGTATTATCAATACAAACTGTCGCCGAATTATTTCAAGGAATCTATTTAACACTGGAAAATGTCTGATTACAATAGGACGCACTTTCTAGTTAATACAAGTCAAACAAGAAGTAACCTTTTAGATGGCAAATGTTTTGATATTCTTGTCTAGATATATGTTACCTACCTAATTATTATTAATACTAAGGTTATATATTTTTAAATCCGCCATTTTCGGCCATCCATCTACGAGGGAACAAAAAACCGTGGATGCAAAACACCTGGCAAAAATATTAAATTAAGGATGCCATAGTACCACATTCAAACAAGATAAATGTATCCTACTAGAGGACGCCCGCAACTTCGTACGCGTACAATTAGTTTCCCGCTACTCCCCCTATTTTAACCCCCCACTTACATCATGAAAGTACTATACCAAATTTCAACTTTCTAGGTACAGTATTTTCTGCTGTGCATTGATATATAAGTCAGTGTAAACCCGAATTTGCCTTTTATATATATAAATTTTGTTTTAAATTTTTACGAGGAAGCGGAGGAGGTAAGAAAAAAACCGGACAAGTGCGAGTCTGACTCGCCCACCGAGGGTTCCGTACATGACACGGGTAACTCAATTCAAAATTTGGACCGACCCTTCCTTGCATAAAGACCTTTTGTGATTTAATTAAAAATGTACAGATTTCAGATTTTTCTATACCTATAGTAAAAGACGATGTTACTTGCCAAATTTCATAGTTCTAGGTCAACGGGAAATACCCTAAACATTTTGATTCCCTTGAGTGTCGAAATACACGTTTTAGGCGGCATAAACGGCCGTATCATTTTTTTACGTTAATGTAGGAGTTTGAGCTTCAAGGGACTGTAGACCGGAGTATATGGTTTTAATTTCAACTCGATACCTCCGCGCGTTCCCGAGATAAAGGGTCCTGACAGACAGACGGACATACAACAAAGTGAAGAGTTCCGTTTTTTCCTTTTGAGGTACGGAACCCTAAAAAGAGGTGCTTTTTAGTTTTAAAGTTAGAATATTCTAATGTTACGAATCTCTAAAATAGTGAGAAATTCATATCCGAACATTCCATTTCAAAACTTATGACGGTTTAGTGAGGTATGTCGGAAGTGTGCCGCCGGCCAATTTGCCAATTTGATCCAAAGTGACCGTCACTCGTGATAGGTCAGTCGTGAAAGTGGATGGAACGCGGCAGCACTTGGTCCTGGTATTCATGATCAAGGCAAATATACATTATTATCCTTATTAAATACGTAGGTAAAGATAGTTTGCTTTGGTTTCATTATGGCTTAATTTCGTTTTAGCCTTCTACCAATACTCCTAGATCTCAAAAGGACTAAGTGTCAAAATAACTAAATCCCAGAATACCTAAAAAAAACTCATAACACTGGATTCTCAATGTGGCTGAATTTTAAAATGTCTTAGGCTCATAATGACCAAACTTGACAACACCTTTGTCTCAAAACATCATAATTTCAAAACAACCAAATAGGTACCAAAATACCTAAAATTGAAAAAGTTTACTTAACCTTCATGCATATACACAATCAATCTTAATTATAGTATCTTAAGTATTGGCCACTTGAAATTGAAGTACCAGTATAAAGATAATAAATTAATAAGATAGCAAAAGGAGTTAGAAAGAGACTTCCGCTTGTAATTTGTAAAGCTTCGTGAAACGGGCTCAATTGTCCACATGACGTTCAACTGTCCCCGATAAACTTGTGAAAACGAATTTAGGCATTTTTAAACTATGACATTTTGCCGTTCCGGTGTTTTCGGCTTGAGTTATTTTGAAAGTTTGACGTATCTATGATACGGTATTCGAAAGAAATGTACATTTCAATATTTAGATATTTCGGGATTTAAAGTTGTTAGGTCAAAGTCATCATGACATTCCATCATTTTAAGAGTGATTCAATTTTATATTAAGGTTTAACAGGGACCATGGCAATTCAAAATATCGTCAAATAAGAGAATAAGGCATTATGCAATTTAGATTTATTGAAACCTAAGCGATAGTTTGTAGCAGCAATCCACGGGCTTATTCGTATGATAGATAAGTATTTTTAATTTAGGAAAAAATATCTTTAGTTAATTAGGGACCTATAACTTATGGTTGGTTTCCAATTAACCACACATTAGTAACTAAACAATCATTGCCTCTTATGTAGCTTGGTCTAGTACAGGCTGACTGCATTTTACGTTTAAATGGAAAAGTGAATAAAAAAGTTTGCAACTTGCGTCAGTGTTTGTTTACGTATGCGTTGTAGCCATACCGGCTCTACACTTGAACAAATGTAAGCAATATTGCTTCCCTCTTTATTACGAATATGTTAATAAGACCACTGCCACTGCCTATTGCGCGAATTTGTGACTTGGCTCATTTTGAATTATTCAATCCGATTTAACGGGTGCTGACAAACCTCTACTTTCAATACATCTAATTAAAATTGTCGGTTCTAATTTAATGTACCGGATTACGATGACTTCCTGTTCCACTCATGTGCGAAACAACATGTTAAACAGAGGAAATGGCCAATTACTAAAACCGCATCACCGTCAAGCGATCCTACATAAAATGATTAAACCCCGTCGATTCCTGACCGCAAATAGATACACTATTAGGTTACAGATTTAATACTATAATCTTAAGACCGTTAAATTTAATATTGTTACCAGAGCATGTCATTTCATAATGTTAAGTTTATTATGAATATTACAACAAAGAAATATTTTTGAGCACCAATGTCACAGCAGTGTCATAACAACTATTAAAACATTGTATAACACCTTTCGTGTTAAAAGAAGGCAATTATTTTATTAAATGAAAGCTATTGGGAAACCAACTTGTGTAAACGAAAACGTGCCTTAAAATAAAACAAAAGATACTTAACGACTTGTTGAAACCATGTTAGGCAAAATGTTACGAGCAAGTAAAAGTACCTACATCTGAAACTCTCTAAGAGAGGCCATATTTTCGTAACTGTGGCGTTGAGAAAAGAACGCATAAAACCCGCCATTACTTTCTCCAACTATTCAGCCAAGATTCACACATGCTTTGAATACAGCTATAAAGTAATTTGTAAACCGATTTAACCATTGACAGACAGGCTTTATAGAGTTTAAATTGTACATTTACCCGACACCGACGACTCTAGACGTACCTAAAATCAAAGCCGCGACGTCGATTTTCAACAATAATTAAACACCAGATCCATTGATAAGAAGACGGTGAATGCATTTACAATGCGCCGGAGCAGAGAAATGTAGTAGGACGAGGTATAGGCAAAGGGAAAGGGGGGCCCGGTCGTCGACCCCCCCCGACCATGGTACTGCTGGCCTACTTAGGAAGCAATGGTCGACCGATCACTTTACCATAACTGGTATTCATAACATCAAATTTTATGTTTGTTCTCCCATCTTAAAATCAGTGCATAGCACTGTGTTTGTCGATATTCTGTTCAACAATACGAATGATTCCCGTAGGTATATCTCTTAGCTAACAACCTGCTGTATTGCGTAGTAATGTAAACAAGAACTGTTTAAATTAGCCACATTCAGTTGAAACTTGTTAGAACTCCTCTTCTCCACCCTTCACAGTGTAATAACCCTCAAGCTATCAAAGATCTTAACGATTCAATGAGAGCTTTTCGAATAGCACCCTGCGACATCTTTGACAATGTTTATTTTATGTTACTCTGTTATTTTGCTTACATGATTTAATATATCCGCTGTTTAATTAGAACTGTGGTAGAAAAGTACAAGATTTGCAGAAGAAATCGACTTTGCTTACATTAAAGGGCCGAAGTGACGGCAAAATGGAGTAAGTCGTGAAAGTTGTTTCCTCAAGAATATTGTTCAATTTAGAGATTTGACTGTCGAATAGAAGAGGTGCTTAGTAACATGTGGAAAAACAGTTACCTATATCAATATTAGAATGCAGATGCAGGCACTGCAGTCAGGTAGGTAAAATAGAATGGAGATTGGATATTGCGTTGAACACGTAAGTCTGCAGATGAAGTGCGAGGTGTCGAGATAAAATAAAAAGGCATGCGATATCTCTCCTGTCTAGTACATGTGAAACCTGCCACATACTCGAGAAAGCCTCGCAATAGTGAAAACTAGAAAAAGTATCGACTGCGAACTGGTTTTGAAAGAAAAGAGTTCCAGTATAATTTTCAATCTGCTGTAAAGACTTCAGTAGACACGAACTCGCGTTTTATTACAAGTGCTAGAAAAGGTAAATGTTTGTGTAACGGGTACGTGGCTGGAATCTCCGAGGAAGCTAATAAATGTGCAGACAAATTACTAAGCGGAGTTTTATATACTTTCCTCACAACGCAAGCTCTTTTGTCTCGACAAAACTACTGAACAAACACGGCACAAAGCGCTCCCTTTAATGAGGAAATGCTCTAGAAAAACTACATACCAATTATTGTTACGAAACTGTCCGCTGTACTGAGCTCAGTGTAATTTGAATGGTCTGTACTGTTCTGCCAGCGAGTTAATCTCCATCGTATGAACATCGACGCATCAAGCATTCTAGGCTTCTAAGATAACAAAGGCATGTCAATTTCGATCGGCTTTGTTTCCGTTAAATTGCTCTTTAAATTGAAACGCTATTTAGAGCCAAGATCTCCCATGATTTCGTAACACATTGTTCGAACGCATTTCTGCAAAGTTGGAACTTAAACAACGCAATCACATTTTCCTATTTCATTTTGTTCTATTTTTCAGAATCGTGCTTTTGATGTGATAGCACTCCAATGTTTGCAGAAAAGTGAATAAGAAATCCCGTTATTGAAGATGTTCGCGTTCACATCTATTTTGATGACCGCCTTTATGCTCTTGTGAGATTGAAGAAGTATTTTTATTTTTTGTCTTTGAAGTTGTATTGTTATTAAGTGTTGTTTGCGTGTTATTACTTGTTCCAAATGATGGCATATAATTGTGTCTGGTTGAATCATCATTACTTAATTGAAGCAACCCGAGACGGTCTGTGTCGGTATCTCGGTATTCATGCGGGCGATGCCTTTACGCAGGGTTGAACATAATATTAAATATCGGCGTTGTAGGTGTATTTATACGTAAATAAATCCATTCATAAGGACATTCAGTAAAGTTAATATTTTTTAATCTCATCGAAATAATGTGATAATGCAGTGTAGCTAATGTTATAACAGTTTGGGATAGAGTATACGAATTAGGAAAACCGAGTATTGCGTTATAGCAGAAACGATCCGCATGTCCATCCAATGTTTTAATCCGGTCGGTGGAGTGCAACAAGAGTAAATCAAGTTAATACACTATAACTATTTACAAAAACCAAACGATGAGTACGAAATCGCGTCTGTTTCGTATCTTCTACCGTTCTACAGCCGTGCTTTAATTTGATTCAGCGATTCACGCAATAAACGCCGTAAATAATATGGTACGAGTAAGGAAATAGCCATTGTACAAGCTCACTTTCTTTTTAATGGAGGCAGTTGTAAGATGTATGTGTTTCCAGGATGTATCGTATTTTATTATAATTGCATGCTTTCTCTTGTAAAGTCCATAAATAAGCATTTTGTTAGCACCCTGCATTAGTCTTTTCTTTTTTAAATACAAAAAGCTCAAGAATGTTTTAACAAATTCATTAATTAAAATTAATCAGTTACTTATGATACCTCGGAACTTTGGAAACTCGGACATTACGTAATGCAAGTAAAAGATGAACAATATTGATTACCCACGAGTTGCGTGTGTAAAGAAGATAAATATGTAAATTTCTATCCGTTTATAATGTGATTCCATCTAATTGTTTCCCCATTCACAGCGGTGTCATTGTCCAATTATACTTATACGGAACATATTTAACATTCGTGATTGTGCTGTTTATTTACCTATTGTTAGAAATGCGAATGCGGATTCAATCTTGAAGAATGCATCTATGCTAGTAACTGGATGTCTTGCACAAGGTCCAAGAGCTACCACCCGAAGGCACTTGTTAGATACTTAGGCTCATTCTCTAACTGTAGTTGGTTATGTACGTACTCAATATTTTAATTTACTAAAATATTCTATCAGAACAAAAGATTTCTGGTCGTTTTGATTGTCTTTGGGCATGTTAAAGTAAAATTAACTAACGCCACAAAATCTTGGCAAGAATCTCCTCGTATTTGTCCTGTTAATTAATTTCGATCCATTTCAATACGTCCATAGACCACGTTGTATTGCCAGTGAAAAATTCTCTGCGCTGTGTTTCGCTGTATATGTATCGGTATTTAATCTAAAACATAGTAGTAAGCACGCTAATAAGTAGCTAGCTTTTGCAATATGAATTAATCTTCAACTCAAATAATAAAGACCTGCCGTAAACATCCACTCAACTTTTAATTAAGATTAAGTGGCGTACTTGAACTTTACACATAACAAAGTTGTAAGCGACAGAGTGATTGCTTACTTAGTTCCCCTTACCTGTCCCGGTGACGTTTAACTTAAACATGATTAATTAATTTGGCAGAATATTAAAACTCAGTTATTAGGAGTTGATTGTGTTACCACTGTGTAAAAATGTTGATATACCTACTTACTTTGTCATTAAGTAAAACTATTTAGTCGTGTTGTATCGTACGTATCTTTAAAAAGTAAATGAGAGGGTCGCTAAATACAAATGTATTTGTTTACTGTGTTAGAATGAAAGTTGGTGTTAGATGGGGGGTTATCATTATGGCTGTAGGTAGCCATGTTATGTTTTTCATGTTTTTAATTAAAATATTACGCAAATAACAGACTCTTGTTAAATAAACCTAACTTTAAAATGTATCTTTACGAAACGGGGATTAGAGGTAAAGTACCTACTTTGCAAAGTAAGTTCCGAGGTTTGCGCGATTATTGAAACATAAACGCACTTAAAAGGATAAAAATCGCGTGTTTTTTTATTATTTAAGAACGTTTTACGGTGACGGTAAAAGTAAGATGTGACTATAAAAAACCTATAACTAGGTATAAATTTACATTATGCAGATTGATTTAAAAAAAATATGTAAACAATTATTTCTGTGAAGCGACGCTGGTAAATAAGTTCTTAAAACCTAAGTATATTATTATTCTTTTTTATATTATATAAATTGAGTACAAATGGAGAACTTACAACCTAGTGGCATTCTTTAACGTTGAGTTTTGGGCAAAGTAGAAAATTGTTATAATATAAAATTATGTTATGATAGGCTTTTGACGTAGAGACCTCTTTGTGTTTTCTCCTAGTCATTATTTTTAGTTTCAATGTTATTGACCTTAAATTTGTAATGATTTTATAATGACGCGCTAGTAAATTTACGCCATATTACCGACGTGTAAAACAGCAGCCCTCATGTGGCCAATTTACTGAATACATTCATTCAAGTCCCATAGAGTACGAGCGACCAGCCCGATTCATAACTTTGCGAAGCTGCACTTGTAAGTTGTTCATCTATGATCTCCTAATCTCCCAAGTGGTAATTGAGCACTCGCACGCATGTTGTGTGCACAAGTGTCGGGGCGGTGCGCGTTAAATTGATCGTGCCGCCACGAACACCGATATCCCACGCTCCATCGCCTCTGAAACGAGGTCTAGATTGCGTAGAGTACATTTTAAACGACCAACAAACGTTGGTGTAACAACATACTACCAACATACTTGTAATAGTTCGTAAGTACTTGCGGAGAATCGCGAGACATGATGGGTAAAGGCAAGCTAGGTGCAAAAAGAGGTTGAATTGGTAACCTATAGATGTTTGGAAAAACTTTTGTCATGTTTCCTTTGTCCGAAATTTTTATTTGTCCGAAAAATATTTTTCTCTGAACTCATTAACTTTTCAAAATGTTTAAAGAGATAAACCTACATAACCTTAAGTTAAGTTGTTAACCTTAGGTTAAGTTGGGTTAGTCTTATAAGTAACAATCCAATAAAATAAATAAAAATAAAAAATAAAAATTCTTTATTAAAATAACGAATACACATATTGACAATATCTGTTGGTCCCACACTAGGCAATGCCTGTCAAGTGGCAACCAGATTCGGAATATAAATTTTAAAATAAATGTAACTTAGTGTCTACTAGTGTCTACAGTTAATAACGAAGAAAATTGGATATAATGTACTAAGAATAGGTAATGTGTGTGTGTGTGTGTGTGTGTGTGTGTGTGTGTGTGTGTGTGTGTGTGTGTGTGTTTAACGGTTTCGGAGAAAAGTGATTTTCGGACAAATAAAACACCGGACAAAAGTTTTTCGAACTTAAGATAGATAACCGGTTGAATTAGTGACAGGTGGAATGATAATATTTTCGGATGGAATGTGTAGAAATGGATAATGTGGTGCCAAACTGCCAACACATTGTTTTTTAAATACGAGAGAATAGAACTTTGTTTTCACTGCTTTTTCTGAATTCATTATAAGTACGTATCCAAAGTCAGGTTTTCAAAAAGCGTACAAGATGTAGCGATATTATAAAAATATTGCTACACAATATAATTTAACATTCCGCCGTGCGGTCCCTCCTGACCGTCCGGTTAGATCAAATAGTTCAGTTTATATCCAACTTATCGTTATATTTACAACCACAACTCCACAAAAAGCGACATAACGGTCGTTTGTTGCCGACAATGATTATTCATGAAATGCGGTTTGAATTTGTCGAACTACAAGCTTTCGTAGCTAAGAAGACCTAATTAACTTTCTAAGGCTGAGCGTTGTTTTTAGTTTGATATTCAAAGTGTAAAACAAGCCTTCCTATAGAGACTGAACTCAACATGTATCTAACTATATTGACAAATCGTTAATTCTTTAGCAGACTTTCTGGTTATTTTATAGTCAGTGTTTATTCTATTTATCTTTAAAAAATCTGATAGACTTCTGCACTTCTCAGCAACGATGACCTCGCCCGAGGCGCTAGTTGATTTACTCTAAATAATATGAATAATAAATCATCAAAATTCTCCACTAAGCTTCGCGAATGGCACATACAGTATAGCGGTTGAGGGAGCAAATATTTACCGGCATGAAGTCGAATAGCCAATGGAACCAAATGAGCGGCATTCCAAGCGGTCCGTGGCATATGAAGCGGCCCACGGATCACATGGCTTCGATAAGAATACAAATTGTCACAACACGACTGACCTTTATTTGGTGCCAATGGCCTTGCATTACTTTACCATTGCCGCAGAATTTATTATTATTATTAGTTTCAAATCAAGGATTTATCTACGAGTGCCGCAGGTTCCTATTGAATAAAGCTTAATTAGAATTTAATCTGTTATATTTACCGTCAGTAAATAATTGTAGACAACTATCTATTACATAGGTAAAGACGGCCAAATTAATCTGCCTTCGTTTTTAAAGTCGATAAGGCGTCTATCAATCGATTGAAGCGGCGACTCCAGCGATATTTTGATAAATGTGTCGAAAAATCGAAATTGAAAGACTAAATTGGTTTTGTTTTTAAATATACTTAAATTAGGATATATATTTTTTTTCTACAAGAAAATCCGGTTTAACAGTGAAAAATGAATGAATGTTTACAAGAAGGCACTCGTGCAGGAATGATCGTGAACCATTTAAAAATAACACCCGTATACAAATGAAAATTACCGTGGGAATGTTTCTTTATTCAGATACCTACATCGAAATGGGGGGTCGGGTTTCGTTTCGTGTTTATTTATATAATATCGCTTTGACGGCACATAATAATGAGACACTTCCCGTCTTAGTGCGATAAGTTATACAGGATATGTTTTGTTTCACTGACAGAGAACACAGGCTTCATTAAAGATAACGTGTGTATTAAAACAACATGCGCTAAATGCCATTGTAACATTAATCAATTGTTTGTTTTGAAAAGAATGTTACATATTTACATGTCAAGAAGAGATGATGCACGAATCGTCATTGTCTAACTGGTCTTTTCCCGGCTCATAATCGTAAACAAATCTAGTCGCGATTAATTTTAACAACCGTCGATTGTGTCAAAGCCATAAATATAAAACAATTAAGAGACGGTTTAATACCACTACACCACAACACATTCTATTTCCTTACAAAAGATGTGCAAAAACTTCTTGTTTCTAATAGCGTAAAAGAGGTTGTATGACAAGAAGTTTACGCAGCGGTTAGTGGTAAAAAGTGGCCCACTGACCGGCTGCTAACGGTATTAGATAGGCAGTTTAACTGTGGATTTGAGTAAAGCTATCGGTTCACTTGCACGGTAAGGAAAGGGTCACGTGTGATTCGATAACATCTACTTCACGCTTTTTATGTGGACGATAAGGCTCTGAAGAAACTTGTACATGGGCCGCTTCATTCTATGATATCGACCGGATAGATATGTAAATATTGTGGGTGATGATGGAGAGAAATACCGTCAAAGGATGAGTACTAAGAGAACCAACCAATGTAAACTGAGTAAAACCAGAAGATACTTCACTCATTTAAAATAAGACCAAGAGATAGCACTAGCGCTAGGCGCTAGACTCGTTTGCAACATGGTTTCTCATTGGTCCTTATAGAGAAAGTAACAAATCTATCTATAATTGGTAAATAAAGAGGCCGCTGATCAAGTGTTTTGTGTATCCGTGAAACAGTTTCTAAGTCTTCTTCTTTTTTAAGTGTTATAATCTCAAAAACGAATTAGTTAAATTAAGAAACTGAAGTGTCCTTTATTTTACACAAATACTTGACTAAATAATTAATTTTATTTATCTATGCGCAGCAAACCTATAGCCACAAATTGAACCCGATGATACTCGTAAAGTTACTTTTACAAATGATATTATTTAAGTTAAAAGCGTTCCGACAGCTCCAAGTATTAACTTGCCCTGCAAATGAAGATGATTGAAACTGTACCACATTTAGACATTAGTTAGCGGGTAAGCAACAACTCGGAGCACACACATAAAGTGTTAACTGGCTGGGCATAGCGGACCATACTGTTACCAGCAAAGGTAATGGGCACGTCGAATCGTCCATAGTTATGCATTCACACTGCCCTCAAAGCCTCATTCTATTCAAGACAGCTTACAAAGGCCAAGTGCCCTTTTTGAATAATAAGCTAAAGTTGTTACGCCCAAATATCCTACTAATATTATAAATGCGAACGTTTGTGTATTTGTTACTCCTTCACGCTGCAACGGCTGGATGGATTTGGATATTCCCTGGATTAACACAAAAGCTACTTTTCATCCCGGAAAGTTGGACAGTTCTCGAGGAAGAAGCGATAAACGACTTCTACGCGGATGGATTCGCGGGCAATCACTATACTATAGTGACTGGACATGAAATAAGTATAGATAAGTAAATACGGGCTACATTTCAACCCGGGAATTATTGCAGTTCCCGAGGCAGCAGCGGCTATGACTATATGACTTTTATACTGATGGAGAGATTTCGGATTGTGGAATTTGTGGAAGTGTTTGATTGTATTTGCATTAATATTATAAATGTGAAAGCTTGTGTGTGTATGTGTGTTTATTAGTTTGTTACTCATTCACGCTGCTAGGGCGGGACGGATTTGGATGACATTTGGAGTGGCGATGGCTTATACTCTGGATGAACACATTTACTACTTTTCATCCCGACAAATTTTAAAGTTTCCGACTGAAAAGCTAGACGACTCCTATGCGGACGAAGTCGCGGGCATAATCTAGTATAGCAATAAATGGTTTGAAACTAGATTAAAGAGGCATACATTGAGCTTAGAGTAAACCAAAAATACCAAATTGTGCTTATTGAAAGAGAATTCCAATTCAAATTCTTTATTCAGCTTATAAAACTCCCTTAATATTTAATTACTAAGACCAAGACAAGAAAACTCATCAGGTAGATCTCTTTCAGAAACTTGTACGAATAGTTGTTTACCCAAACATTAAAATATAGCACCATGCCCATATCTCGCCGTAATCGATCAAAAAGATCTCGCACAAGCAAGACGAGCAAAACTTCCATGGTTGCTGATAAGACAAGGTCATACATCAAACTCAGAGTTTTCATGAGGATGCTGATAACGTTTGCGCTTACAGAGATAATTTATCCTGGCCTTGTAAAGATAGCAAAAATGTAGTACCTATTATGTAGTACCTACTGCAGTACCATAACGCAAGATAAACAAGGACTTGTTAAAATCACACAGTGATGGTAAAATACGCGTGACGAATTACGTATTTTCCATGTTTGATATTATGTATTTGGTGACTTTAAATGATTTTAATACCTACCATTCGTATGGTGTATGTGTCATATACTTGAATTGAATTGAATTTGATGCCTTTTAAAACAAATGAATGCGGATAATAATTTAGGAACTGCATTGTATGACAGAAAGGGCAGTGTCATTATAAATTCAGCCTATTGCAACACAGTTAAAATATAAATCGCTCTAAAGAAGACAGTAGCTACATACGTACCTATACATACTTTGTTATATTATAAATAACGTTCAGGTAGCTGCTGAAGGAACACCTAGCTGAAAGCTGAGTAAGATGCTATCTAAACCTTTTAAAGGTAGCACGTGACAAATGTTCAGTTTGCAGCGAAAATGCTTTTACTCCATCAAAGTGCCTCAAAGAGTTAAAAGTTTACTGTGGCTACAGACTGTCATGTCTGCTCTTATATTTTTAAGTCAAGACTTACCAGTAGGTACCTAAATACAACTTACTCAAAAGCTTTAGTCAACCTAAATAACTCGCTTAAAACCGGCAGTTTAGGAATGTTCCCTTTCTAGATTTATATTCCGAAAGGAATTTACAAAGGATAGACATGAGACAAAGACTGAAATAGACGGGAATTTTGTAATAAAATTTAAGGTTTTGCAAAGTTTCAGTTTTCTGTCTGGAAATGTTTTAAGTTAGTAAGTTTCGAAGATTATGCAAATTAAGTTAGTGCTCCCTCATAAAAGTTGTTGTACCCAAGTAGGTACCTACGTCTTATGCTATTCTATATTAAAACAAATGCTGCAGTTACAGATTTACTGTCAATAATAAAGAGAACTGACAAACCATACTTTGCGTGAACAATTTAAATCACAACGATTTTCAGCCAGAGTTGATTTGTCTCAACATGATGTAACTGAAGGCAGATAAAAGATTGACGACAGCGTTGCTAATTCAAGTTCGATAGCGTGACAACGTTTTCAGACCGCGTTAGACGCGGCTGCTTTTCTAGAATAGCTAGTTGTGCTTGAAAATATTTGGTCATTATTACAAATGCCGCTTCGAAAATGTATCCAATCTTTCAGTGTTTCACTTCTTATAGCTCTTACCTTTTCTGCCTTTTAATAGATTTCTTCAATGAATTAGCTAATTTCATCGTAAAGTCACGATCCGGTTTCATTCCGTCCCACCACTTTGATTGTATCACTATAATATACACTCCGCGACGAATGTGATTGTCAACAGGGCGTTCCCGACCCTGAGCCGCAGAGGTTTTGTCCGCGAGTATGTTCGGTAACGTGTGCAATGCGTGCGCATAAATCAACGATCGGCACCAGATGCCCGAATTATGAAACTCGTCAGTGGGAGGAATGTATGCGAATCCTGTTATTGTTAGCGACTTGTTGCAAGGCAATCTAGCGTTGTAGGCGTGTGACTCAGTAGGGCTGTTGATATTATAGTTTATCGTACCTATTTTAATTCGTCAATTATTTAGATTTTACCAACAAAAAAAACTAGAGTACAATTATTGCAAATTCATTTCGATTGCAGCACCAATGTTTGATACAAACAGCTTAAATACGAGTAGGCATAGGCATAAAGTAAATAAACAAAACATGGTATTATTTTGTACTGATAGATCTCTATCGCCGTAGAACGCAAATAACTTCACTGCACTTCACTTTAAAATGTCTTGTAAAGGAAATTGAGAAAGATACCCTAATCTTTAAATCTGATTCATCACCTAATCTAATTTTTTGCGTATGTGCAAACATATTACGAAGTTCTTTTTTCAACAGATTAAGGTACATGGGGACTTATTTTTGAGATATTATATTTTTACACTTGAGTGGAAGGTCACTATGCTGGACAAATTTGTGTACTGGGCACACCCTGCTTCTGCGGCAAGGTAAAAAATAGTGATACCGAAAAACCGATTATGGCTATCCAACATTTAAATTCATTATATAGTTTCGGTCATTCAATATTTATTATCATAACATAATACACCTACTAATTTATTTAAAAGTTTACTTTATTTCTCCCCAAGTACTGTAGTATATCTGGAGAATTGAAGTTTTTTACAAAATGTACCTAATTAAGGATATATCAACCTTACTTTAAATCTAAACGACCTCAGTACAGGTATGTATGACTAAACTTACTCAATTTAATTAAACATAAAATATCCCCATTTTGTAGTTTAATGCAAAACATATCGACAACCCTAGTTAGCGTTCGGAGCTTCGACCCCGAACGTACTTGACCGACGACAAGTGTATGTACCTAACTTTCTATTGTGATATAACGCTCGGATTGAGCCGAACAAAGCTATCACTTAACCGATTTAGTCGTCCGATTGCTTACAATTGGCTGATCGATCACTTTGTGGCGTGGGCTCTTCGGGCAAGCGGGATTATAAACAAGATTCTCACTGTATTCTCACTTCAAACGGTGAAAGTAGATAGTAAACTAAGTAAAAATTAAAAGAAATAATTATTTAGGGGACGAACTTACACTGTATTATTTACCTAGTCTAATCTGAGAATGGATTAGTGACTTTAAGCCGCACTCAGAATCAGTTATTGACGATTAAGTCTTCCTTAGTGACGATTTTCATACACAAGTTTGAAAAAGGAACGAATTGATTGTCTCTAACATGTCTCTTGTGTAGGTACGGCGGAAAATGATCAAGATTAAAATGAATTAGAAATAAGATCACCTACAATTTATAAACGAAATTTTGCAATCTCGATTTTCATCATCAGGAGATCAGTATGCATGTTTGCCAACCTACTACTGAAAATAAAACGATGTTGGATCTGAAGTGTTGCTAATAAGCCCCATATCCATTTAAATTATGTGTATAATACATATGTATACATATGTCTTAAACTTGATTACTACGCGGTCTTTTCAATTCAATAGTAGAAGAATTAAGCGCAAGGCAAATAGGATTCGATACCAATAATCGAAGAAATAATAGGAGCGTATCCTTCCTCCACCTTCTAAACTTCTTCTAATGGACGCTAAATTAGTTGGATAGGTGGGAGCTAACTGCACTCTGCATACCTACTTACACTCATTCGCAACGTAAGCCGCATTTACATAGAAAGTGAAAATGGGAAGGCTTTATTTACTAGGATCGGTAATAATTACGTAATTATGGAGCTCAAGCGGCGTGTCCAGTCCGTCACCATGGCAACGCTCTGATACCTCAAGAAAGTGAAACTGAGGTCGGCAACCTGGCCAGAGAGCTGCATAGTATTCGGTATCCAATGGACGTGATGCATGACTAGCAGAATATGCATGGAAAACAGCTGACTAATGCTTCCGACGCAGCCGTTTGAAGAGTTGAAAGCGTCAAAGTAATCCGATTGCTGTCAGTCTTCAAGGCACTTCATCGAAAAATGACATCTACAAGGCATCAAATTTTCCACGTTGTATAGAATTGAGCGCACGATATTTCATCTCCACTTGTATCAAGAGCTCTTCCCATTCATATTTTAGGCAGTTTCAAGACGAAGATCTCTTACGCATTAAAAAAATAAGTAGGTATAATATCGTTATGATCTCAGGATGTGTAATCGCGTTTTTGTCCCAAGTGAATGGGAAACGCACAAGAGGCAAATTTGAAATAGCCAGTGCTATGGCAATCAGCGTGTTGCAACGCGCTGCGCAACGTCACGAAGCGCCTTTGTTTTGCGGCCACGCAGCTTTTAAGTCACTTTTCTATGACAACTCAATTTACACAAATAGTTCAAACGAAAAAGAAGTTTTAGACGTAAAAGGTAAGATGGGTAAACGATTGGGGTGAAACGGGACAAGGGATACTAAGTTCTATAAACTTTCTTATTGAGACCAATCGAAACCGCTGGACCTTTAAATTTGGAGAGAATATTCCTTGGATATCCTAGAGGTGCACTAAGAAGGGAATTTTGGAAATATATCTCCTAAGGGTTTAAATGGGGGAGTAAGGTCGTCTGTATAATCTCAGGAAAATAACTAAAGAGTATTACTTATTAATTTAAATGTAGTTAAAAAAATCTCCCGTACAAATTGGTATCTATGTAACAATAATAAATACTTCACCCAAGTTTTGCGTCTTAAATAGTCGCCCACAGGCTTTTCTCAGATTTCTATGACCTTTAAACATTAAGTCAAGAAGCCTAATTTACATTAATTTTTCATTACTTACTTAAATTCTAAGTAAGACCGAGAGTTTTGTGAAAGTGACTTTTGAATAGTAAGTAAGGTGGACATGGACACATTAAATAAAACTAAATTTATGTACATTATTTGGGCGTCGCTAAAGCCTCTAAACGACGTACTAAACAATAGGCACCTTAAGCCCACGGATTCCCACATGACAAACAACCTGAGTTTAACTTGGATCAGTTCACATCTTTGGGAATTAAACTAACGACTGCGTTTAGTTCACCTTCACACAATTCCGTGATACATTGGTACGTTACGTCAACTTTCTTTGCTTTCACTCCGATAAACCAATGCAGAAACCAAACGCAAAAGATAGCGCATTTGAATCTGTGATTCGAAATTGCGTAATTCGATTAACGGCTATTGATGAATTAAGTGGTTATATTATAACAAGCACAAGGGTGACAATCTGATTATGCAAAGGTACTTTATTAACAAATAAGTATAAAACCGACACGCCATAAAATTAAGCAAGCAATAGGTACCATACGGAACTCGACGTACATAAAAGCGGGCCTATCATGTGATATTCAGTATATTCTAATCACTCTGGACTCTATGCCGTACTACAAAGTGCCTATATTATTCATAAAACCTAACCTCATGCAATTTGTGTAGCTCGGCCGGCCTTTGGCGCGGAGAAATTTAATTTGCACTTTTAAGCTCTCTCGACGTAATAACAACGCAGCGAGGTATATTTTCTCTAAAGTGTGATTAAATTCTAACCTCGGAACGACTCGTGTTTCCACCAGTTTGCAGTTTTAGTTCGACACTTGCATTAGCTAGTTTAAATCGTTGTCGCAAAAGAAGAAGATGAATTCCGGTCACAAAAGGAAAAAGTCTCAGGCCAATGTCTTTACTTCTTGTATTATATTTAAAAAATAACTGAAGAATCTATCAAGATGAATTGCGGTCACAAAAGGAAAAAGTCTTAGGCCAATGTCTTTACTTCTTGTATTATATTTAAAAAATAACTGAAGAATCTATCAAGATGAATTGCGGTCACAAAAGGAAAAAGTCTTAGGCCAATGTCTTTACTTCTTGTATTATATTTAAAAAATAACTGAAGAATCTATCAAGATGAATTGCGGTCACAAAAGGAAAAAGTCTTAGGCCAATGTCTTTACTTCTTGTATTATATTTAAAAAATAACTGAAGAATCTATCAAGAGTATTATGATAATTATGATGATGAGACTTGTTTGCGCCTGAAGCATAAAAAGGGTACCTATATGAGTGTAAACTATAAACATTTATACTAGTAGGTAGGGGAGGCACTCGCATGGAAACAAAAACAGGAAACACGTGTACCTACGGTCGAGGACGAATTTCGCATGTAGAGTTAAATTAACTGGGGATAATGTTGCACAGAGGAGTCCGGGCATGCCCCGCCGCGTCCTGCGGAGATCAAGGGTCAGTCGTAATTGAGCGAGCGATGTCCTCTTCAAAGAATTAATCTGCTGCCGGCGATAGACATTATAATAGGCTCTTTGAAACCGACAATTTCAAACCATTAACAAAAGGCACGAGGATGTTGTGAGCTAAGCTTAGTTCCTAACTATTTTAAACATCGCAGCTACCGAATGCGACCTATAAATCGAAATATGAGTCGATTATTAAAAATGTGTTAAAACAAAATTTACTACTTAAAAGCTGGTCTGGTTTCCTTAAAAATACTTATCAAAGAATCTAAGTTTACTTAATGTTAAAAGATTTCGGATTACTCGTAAACCTTGATGAAATTTGGTAATGTTACGAGCGCTCAAAGCCTGTTTCGCTAGGGTAAAGTTACAAAAAGCGCTTCTCTGTGGCACCGAAACATCTGGAATGGGCGCCTGGAGACAACAATAGATTTAAGCGGGCGCAGGGTTTGTTAATGTTGCAGTTGCAGGCATGTGAGTTGAAACGTTCAGTAGGCCTAGTCAAGATGCAAACGTTTTCTGTTTTCTATCGACTCGAAATGCATCCTATACATTTTGCCGATTTTCAAAAACCGCTGAGTTAAAGTTATGCACCTTGACGGGGCCCCCTGAAGTGTTCAACACAACAGTGACCATTGCCACATGCTATTGAGCTCAGTTGGACCTAACGAGATTTAAATCTGCCGTTACGAGCAAGAAGAAAATGGTTTTATGACCGTGAAATTGTAAAGCATCAAGCGATGATATAGGTAGTATTGGAAGTGTTTGCGAAAGTAATGTGACTTGAAAGTCACTTTATACTTTGGTTGGGTAATCGCGAACAATTTTCTAAAACATCTGCTCGCGGCGTCTAATAAGCGCAGATGCATGCTATTGCACAAGGGGCCGTCATCGCGGGGCGGCCAGCGGCTTCTGACCTTTAAGTTTCAGGACTCGGTAGAAGCGGCGCGTCGCTTATCGCTACATCGTCAAACAAGTGATTGTAAGCATTTGTAAGCCGCAAGCTGATTACAATGCATTGTATAATTTTACGCTGTTTAACACAAGATGACTGTGACTATGCATTACGACACGCGTTGCGAAGCGAAATACGATGAACCTGCGAAACCTACATGGCTAAATTACAGTTGTAGATTTAAATTCTAGCATTTAGTAAATCAGCGAGCGAAGATTAATGATCCATTAAATGAAATCATACTTAACAAGGCCCGAAGCGAGTAGCAACTGCATTCTTCCTGCCTTCACCGGACCACCTTGAGTATCTACGGCTTATTGATCGTACATTCTTTCATTTCGATCAACCAATATGTATTGCCTGTGATATAATGGATTGATATTATCTGGGTAATGGTGTTGTAATATTTCGCTTATAGAGTATTAATGATATACTTTACGGTCGTAGTAATCAATTTGTGAATAGAAGTACTTAGGTCAACTTTATTACTGACAAGATTTGCATTGATAAGCAATTGGCTTAGTAGAATATTCAATTTAGTACTTTAAGAAAGAAATATTTAAATAGTTTATTTGGCACACATGGACCTATTTATGACAGCTATTATTAAAAAAACTGTGTCAAACACAGTAGGTAGGTTACGTACTCAACATAATGCCATGGAAAGCCATGAACTGGCGACGTTAGGACATTTTTTTTGGATATAACTGCATAACTAGCAAGAAGCAATTCCTCAGTGGGTAACTTTGTGAGCTTAAGCATGCCTCAACAGATCCTCCATTAAGACCGCCGGGAGCCGGGTGCAGCCGAGGGGAAAACAAACTGAACTCCACAAACATTCGAGCAAATGTACTACCTATTTACAAGGATCTTAACGAACACTTCGAAGACTCGGAGAGAGAGAAATGCTATTATAAGCTAAGTGAATACGTACCTAAATATTTAAACTTGCTTTTACATATAGATGGATTTTTAATAATTGATTTTGGATACTAGTACATACTAAACAAAGCTGGGATAGTTAGTTGAATGTATATTTTTTATATACAAATTATGCACGTCAATAAAGTTTATAAACGCCGTTGTTAATCCATAGCACTATTATCTGTCTATAGAGATACCACCAATAGCGCAGAGGCTCTATCCTACTCGGCAAAACCATATTGCTTTTGACATGTTATCGTATCGGCAACGTTACGATTTTTGGGTAGATACACTACATAATGTGTTATTTTTGTATTATTTTGTATTAATGTTGATGATATCAATGTAATAACGTATTTTTTGACATGCAATGCAATGTATATTGTAACATTACATTGATGAATAAATAAACTAAACTAAACTAATCACGAAATATTTTTTCCCGAATTTGATAAACACGAATTACAGAATTCCGATTTTGAAATCTCCGTATTATAATTATTCGGAATTGAGTAAGATTGACCTAATGTAGTAATGTGCTCGTCATCTCACCTAACTTTTGTTTCAAGTAGAACACTTCAATTCAATTCAAGTGGTTAGTTTCATAATTCCGAATTTTACATTAGCGAACTTATTTGTGAATTATCGGAATTTTAAATATTCGGAATTATAATTTTTGTAAATAAGAAAATTCAGAATTGTCAACATTCGTAAATATAAAAAAAAATCGGAAAAAATCAAGAATTTGATAATTCGGCGTTATATGTTTTCGATATTGTAAAATTCGGAATTATGAAATTCGATATTTTCAAATTCGGAATTAAATAATCCGATATTTTAGGGTGTTCCCCACGATTCTTATCAATATTTGTCTTGTTGTTATCAAATTGTTTTTAAAGTAAAACCAATTTGATAACAACAAGACAAAATAAAATTCATTTTACAGAATAGAAAGAGTATCTGGAAGTACGAGTATAAAATGTGTATAAATATCGTTTGGTAAACTAGCAAATTGTCGTAGAAATTGTGATCAAAACGAATTCAACAAAATGTTTGCTGTGCTTGTGCCGGCATAATTTACACGGCATTTAGTTACCCACCTGTGTCTGTGACTCAGCTGACGTTGAACACGACATGATACGACCAAGGACTTAAACGTTGATAGAACCCTGTCATAATGACAATGTCACGAGAAATAATCTAAGCAGCGTACTCAGTCAAAGACATGACACGTGCATTAAAAATCGTCAAGAAGGGTTAACTTAGACGACACGTTACGCTACGGTCCCGTCAAATCCCGGTAAGGGCAGATATTTATGTGATGTGATGAACGTGAGAATTTGTTCCCGGGTCTTTGATGTTTTCTATATATTTAAGTAGGTTTTCCTCTATATAAGTAAGTTTATCGTTGTCTTTACCCATAGCTTAGATCTTAGTTCGGGACTAGGTCAAATTGTGCGAGATTGACTCCTGATATTTTTCAGATCAGATTATATTTGAAAAACTAAAGGTCAAAGTCATAGAAAACTGTACCTAATGTATGATGTGCAGGGGTCGGAATTCTCGTAGCACTTTCGAGCTGTCATAGGGACTTCTCGTCTATCGACTTCCGATATCCATGTGTATATCGATAAATACATAATACAATATTTAAAATATGATTACGAGCAGAAGTAAACTACAGGCGCTCTTATCGCGAATGAGCGATCTCTTCGAGATGACCTTTGGATAACAGCTTTTTGGAAATTATAAATAGGAATTAAAATGATAATATTTCATTGTTTCTTTTAAAATAATTTGTGTATTTCGTTGTAAGTATGCGTTTTAAACATTTTTCGAAAGAAATTGCATCAAGAATTGCTACCGATTATTTTCATTACAAATTTCTAATTCAAATTTTTAGCTAATCAAAAGTTATCTGAAAACAAACCCTCGTTAGCGATAAGACCGCCTGTTGTTTACCTCTACTTTAAGTCTTCTTTGATATATTGTGTTCTATAAAGTATCTATAAAAAATATATATCAGGTAGTCGATAAACGAGAAGTCCCTATGACAGCTCAAAAATGCTACGAAATTTCCGGCCTCTGATGATGTGTCTTATAGGCATCTCAGCCTAGTTCATTGTATAAAGTCCCCACACAATAGATGTAAACAAAGGTGTTGCCGTTAAAGAAAAACATTTGCAGCATTCAAAATATTTATACTTTACACATTTATAAGAAAGCGACTTTCTACAAAAAACCTATATATTATAATCAAGAAGAAAAAATACTATGTTGATGGAAAACGTTATTTTGATATAAACTCTTTGTTGTATTAATTTAAAACGAGAATACTGTTTTTGTATGCATCCTTTATTTATTGCACTGGTACCATTGACTCGATACACCCGTGTCAACAAGTTGAGGGCCGCTTGATAGATTTGAGACGTCACTTCACTCGTTTCGCTTCACCCTTTGTGCTCCCATCGTAATCGCTTTCCAGTGACTCATTTGTGCGATTTTAATTTCAATTATTTCTCAAGTTAAGTTATATCACGGTTTGAGTGAAATGATAACTTAATATTATATTTCTTGCTAGCCCAAAGTTTGAGATCCCCTGAAATATGACTTTAACAGTGACGTAACTTTGTTTACATTTTTTCTGTGGGAATTAAAATCCGACCTTTAAATACGGACCTAAGTCAAAATTAATCACCAGCCGCAGCGTCAGTGGTTTTATTTGTGTCTCAACAATTGAAGTCCGCGAATGTACATTAAGTACAGTCGACTACAAAGAGGTGTATCCACTTTTGGACCTTATTACAATGCAACAAGTTGAAAAACTGGATAAACCTCTATTCACTTTTTCAACTCTACAACAACTCGTTGCATTCTGACAAAGAAAAGTATTTCGCGCGTTTAAATGGAACGCGATATTTCTTTGTTATTGCTAGAATTGCAATACGAATGTGTTTGTAAGCTAGATAAAGTGTGCGCCGTAGACAGAGCGTTCTATTCCTTCGCTAAGAAATAGTTATTGTGCCGTAATGTTTGATATCCTGGCGTACCGCCTCTCGCTCCCACCCAGCCACTTGTGGCGGTTACAACAGCATTCTGTTATTCTAGTTCATTGAATCAATTTAACAGGCTCATCTTTTAATTGAATCGCGACATAAGGTGTTCCAATTTAAATGTTCCAAATTCAAATTATTATTTATGAAAACTTATAAAGTCACATTGCCGTCAGTCAGTTGTCAATTTATCTTATCTTATCTAATACAGATGGGCCTTTCACATCCCTGTACTCAATGCCGTCTTTACCATAAGGGCACACGGAGCCCGTGCCCAGGGCCCGCCCATCCCCAGGGGACCCCGAAGGACCGGCAATTTAATACCCATAATAAAAAGAAGATCATAGTAGAAAAATGTTAGTAATAATTCGCATTCTTTACTTTCCAAAAGGTGCCCCAAACTCTTATGTGCCCTAGCGCCCCAGCTTAGTTTAAGACGGCCCTGCCCTTCATCTTCAGCTTCAGCTCTTTAGAATCTTTTGTTCAATTACCTGCTTTCACATTCAGTTATTCAGTATGTTATAGAAACTGAAGAGTTAATGTTCAAACACCCACTTATGCTCGCGCCAGGGGAGATGATTTTATACGATTCTGGCCAAGAATATTCTTTATTAGGGTATATAACAAGCACACTACATTGATATTTCCTGGATATTCTAATGGATTATCAATAATAATCTATGTCAAAGGTAAATAACGCTGTTTCTATCATGGCGATGGCCATATCACAAATGTGAGACGTCACACGCAATTATCCGCTTGCACATTCAGTTGTTCGAACGTGCAGGTTTCCTCAAGCAGGTGAGGGCATCGGGTTATGTAGGTACTTAAATTAGAAAAACTCATTGGCACGTGGTGACCGCGGGGGTTCGAACTCAGCACCTTACGATCGCAAGTCGAAACCCAAAGTCATACTAGCCCACCGCTCTTTACATAGTTCACAAATAATTACGCAAATGTCAATCAAAATCTTTGTTTAACCAAATTGCTGAACTAAACGTAAAATTATTATTCTCTTCGGTTTTTTTTATATCTGTTATTAATCATAATGACCAATCCGTTCAGTAGTTTTTGAGACGGGGGACTTGGTTTTATAATATGTAGTGTTTAGAAACATTTGATAATGAGGGTCTAGTTTTACTCAAAACGCCAGAAATCGCCGACTTTCACGCTCAATTTCATTTGTCGGCTGGCAACTGCCTGCTATTTGCATTAATTGGCAATTTATTCATTCGATATGTGGTTAAAATGTACAGTCAGCTTTATTAATTAAGTGCATATTCGGCCAGAGTTCACAGAAATCTGAACCCGGGATTAATTATCAAGAGATTAATAACGTTTATGTAGCAAGTTTTTTTTGTATAGTTACTATTGGGAATCGGCTCATATCATATACTCATATCATATATAATCAGAATATCGATACAGATGTGATTAAACTAACCATTTAACAAAAGTGGATGCGTTGAACACTAATCTTCAGTTTCGTGACGGTTTCAGTTTAGTTTAAGAAAAGTTATAAGTCTCGTAAAGTAGACATTTTGTGAGTAATACTCGGCTACTAACAGAGAAGCGGCTAAAGATGGATAAACGCCAGGTGACCTCCAAACTTCACTTGAAGACGGCACTCCATGATGATAACTAACCCAGCCCAATCGTCAATATAATTAAAACCTATGTAGGCTTATTGATCCCACTATTTGCTGTAATTGTTGTAAATAGTAAAATCGGTCAATCGTGAGTCGGATATACGGGAAATAGCATTGCAACGCATGCGCATACACCTAGTGTAGTAATAAACGTTGAATATTTGAAGGCTGATAACGCTCTTCTCTTCTTCTGGGTTCAAACTGTTCAAATCCCGGTAAGTGCAGATGTTTGTGTGATGAGCGCGAATATTTGTTCCTGAGTCATGGATGTTTTCTATGTATTTAAGTATATATTTCTCTATATAACTACTTATATCGTTGTCTAGTACCCATAGTACAAGCCTAGAGCTTAGTTTGGGACTAGGTCAGTTGATGTGACATTGTCCCCTGATTTTTTTATTTTTTTTTATGTGTTTTTGTAGTTAGTCCCCGTATTAGAAAATGAAGCTTATGTAACTAGCTTTCACGTGGTATACATAAGATTTATATTGGTTAAATGACCCAATTTGCCCATGATTCGTTCCTTTAAAGTCATCCTTGTAATTTATGATTTTATCGCTACTCGTACGCGTAGAATTAGTTTTCAGTTTTCCCGCTGCTCCCCCTATAGTCCTTAGGTCCAGCTGTTTAGGCTGTGCGTTTCAGTCAGTCAGTCACTCAGTCACGGTACTGTTTTATACAGGTATTTACAGAAGATAAGAAAGGATGCGTCATGACATAAGTCATCAATACGTAATCTAAATCAATCTAAGCATACTTATTCTGAGATCAAATGACGTAATAACAAGTACCGTTACAATAAACATAACTCTTATTTAGTCGAACGACTTGCAGGCGTAAATTGCATTTTAAATAAATAGTGACGTAACGATTCCGTCTTGAAACATGACGTCCGATTTTAAAGTCCGAATTCTCAATATACTTATTAGACTTTCTAAAACTCACAATTAACTGACTCAAGTACCTAATTATTTAGATTTTACAGCATAACTCAAATTAATGATATACTTACACTCAGGAGCAAAAATACCGGGTCAGAGTGCGTTTTTCATTCAAACGAGATTATTTCGAAGCCGTTGTTCCTACCCAGGTTGTTTTGAGTGAGTTTTAGTGGTAGATACTACGAGGTTCAATAGAGGAGGTCAAAAGTTCTTGAGATACCTAACTGATCGCACAACCAGGTGAACACCACAGCGGGAGAGTTTGGGTCAACACTTGGATTTCCTTACATCTTATTGCCATTTTAGATGTTTTTCTGAACATGCACAATTCCGGCGTTAACCGCAGATTCATTCAGTTGGGCATCCTAGGCATTCTGGTAGTCCTGTATCGATACTCGGGGTATTCATCATCAGATTTCACTTAAAGCATTCTCTGGCGAGGAACCAAGGCTTCGAAATTGCCTCTTTAGTATGAAAAACGCACTTCGACCCGTTATTTTTGCTCCTGAGTGTACTTCAAAATGATTTTACAAAAAAAAAAATGCTACAAACATATATGAATCAGAATGCAGAATCTCTGTTGCCGCGACAAATATCTGAATTTTTCGATTGTAAGTAAGACAAAGTTATGCTATTTGCAGAATGATCGCCATCCTTTGGTCAGTAAAAACATTTAGTTAGTAACAAATCAGAGCGGACATTATGAGCTGAAAACCACGGAACAAAGTGTGTTGCAGTTAAAACGACAGCGCGTTGCTCACAACAAACGACCACAAAGCGTTTCAAACAGGTGGCTATTACCAAATCAGCGAGAATTGCCGGAGCGGGCGACACGCGCCGTCCTTCAATACCATGTCGTTGCACATTTTAAGCCGGTCGTAAATTAGAATAGCGCCCTGCGAGACTGGCTCGACGGGCCTTTTACTCGATGATTGGCTCAACTTAAATCTCAGGCTTTCCGCATTCTCGTGTAGGGCTGCCAACTTTGAGCGTTTAAATTTGCTTTAGCATTAATTTTGCAAACGAAGAATCTTTCAGTTCGGAGTTTCGTTAGTAAAAAACATCCGCGTTCGCTTTTTATTTAGATATGCGTAAAGTTAATCGTTGCGAAGTTTTATACTAGTATAGATGAGGAAATATGATTGGGCAGTTTGTTATCTACTTTGCGATCTATTTTTCTGCTGTTTGAAGAAAGAGGGTAGTTTTAAAGTTAACTTTTGTTTGATATTAACGAAAAGATAGTGAAGATTACAGACGGCCAATTCATATTTCCTGAACTTTACCTATAAGCTATATTAGACAAAACACACACTTAAATGATTCAGTAAAATCTAAATACGCGCTTCAAATAGGTTTAAAATTATTCATAGTGATTTCCATAAAGGTAAAAAAAACTTTAAACATTTAATTTTTCAGTACTCCCAGATTCTGAATAGATTTCGGCTGTCTATCGCTATCACCCTTGCACTCGCAACTGACAGTATATCTGTTACTCGTGTCTTATACAAATACGAAGATTGCCGACGTATATTTAGAAACTGGTTGTACTGTAAGAATACGTATGTTACATTTTATGATGCGAATATCTTCGTGAATTTGGTGGTAACCCTAACGATCAAAATGGTTGCAAGAGACGCCTACGCTGCCTTTCTGCTGAGGTGATGAAGTGTCCTCAAGGAGCTTTAGTTTTAAAACTAGGAACATTAAGTTGATGGGGGCTTTTTTAAGAGATATGCAGCAACGTGACGCTGTTCAACCAATACAAAAACTCTGCGACATAAAGAACGTGTCCCATACATCATACATTTCTGATCATTATCAATAGGAAACCTACGATATTCTGCTTTAACTTTAGATGTTAAAAAAGTGACTTAAAAAATATATAAACTGAATATCGACCAATTATGATACGTTGTTTGTATCAGTTAATGTTGAGACAGCTATTCTCGCGCCAGGGGAGATGATTTTATAATGTTCTGGGCAAGATAACTTGAATAAATAATGATCAATCATTTATTTCGTTTGAGGCTTTATTTCTATCTAGTGTCACGGCAATTGGGAAGGCAGTATCGTTTCCACGACTATAATTACCATGGTGACACTTCTTACGCCACGAGTCACGATTAGATAATTTCTATTTTGTTGCACTTGCAGCACAGATAAAAACACTATTAGATAAGAAATGGGCAATTGTAAGAAATCAAACTGAAGCAATAGCATTTTTGGTTTTATGTAATAATTATGTGCAAGTGATTATTGACCAATATAATATAATTTTAAGGATTTTTATCATAAATATAGTACATATATGGTGACTTTACAGCGTGAAAAGTGGTTTTACAGTCCTAATTCAGATATAAAAATCTACCTTTGAAAGAGTATACTGTCAACCCAAACCAAAAGGCCGTATGGACGCGCATATGGACTTCAAAATCTTATACTGCCTTTTTCTTTGGCCAGCAGTCCCTATTACCTTGAGTATTACATATATGTAAATCGTGATATCTCCGCAAATGGTGTTTCCGGCCAAAGGAAACACTAAATGCTGGCAAGAGAGAGAAGCAGGATATTAAATTAATTACTTGCGCCCCCTTGCGGGCAGATAATAATGGTAATTAGGAGCATCAAGACGGGGCAGCGGATCATATGATCACGTCACTTAATGTCTAATTGCATACGTATTTACATTACAATAAGTAGCTCTTTAAAAGTTTTTTGGGCTCGGAAAACTCGGTAAAAGTAGAATAAGAGCGTGAAAATACAAATGTGATGGTTGTTTGAAGAGCTTTTGCACTGTTTGTACGCGTGACTGTACTATCGATACTATAGGCCCAATAGAACTCTGACCACTCTGGAAGTCCTGTATCGATGCTCGCGGTATTCATCATCAGAATTCACTAAAAGCATTCCCTGGCGAGGAACAAAGGCTTCGAAATAGCCTCTTTAGTATGAAAAACGCACTCTGACCCGTTTTTTTTGCTCCTGAGTGTAGTTATAATTAAAGCATTTCTTTGATCAGCGTTTTCAAGTTTGACTATATGAATAACAAATGAGTATAAACAAGTGTAAAAATATGGGAGTACGTAACATCTCCAAAATAAGTTCCAACGCACCTTATTCCAGTGTAATAAGAAGTTCGTAACATATTTTATGAGAAGATTCTTTCGATAAATATTTTTGCACTTGACACAGAAGTTGCCTATTTTATCACTGATGGACAGACCACTTAAACTTTAAACCATTCTCACAGACTGTGACACATTGTCACCGTAGTAGCATATCAGATATATTTGCAGCAAACATAATATATAACGAGGAAGCTGAGAAAATTACCCAGCATTGCTAAATCCGTATAACCCTACAAAAAACAGTTATTTTACTCTTTGTATACACCATATAGCTGTGTCACAGAGACAATATAATTTAAGTTGTAGAAGTGTCAAACAAACTGTTTTATAATGTGACTGTCACACTGATCTATGGTGGATCAGGGTTCCATTGGGCTGGTGATGGTATCGTGAATTTTTGTAATTTGTAATTTGTGATGTGTTGTGAATTTAAATAGCTCAATGTTTACTATTCGTGGCGCTTGCGCAGAATCCATAATATCGTCATTGAGCGCGTTATGGCGTAGGTAAGAAGTATTGATAGACTCTATTGTCTCAACAGTGTCAAGGTAAATTATATATTTAAATAAAATCAAGCATGTGTAAGGCGAATGGTAATTTATTATTTGACAATTATATTTCGATAATCTCAAAGTAACGGGCCTTTAAAGTCGACTCCATTTTGTTATATACAGCCATTAAAAGCATGTCCCCAATTCTCGTGTAAATCGAGATACATACGACTAAGTACGCCAACAAGTCTAACGAAAAGCTAGCCTAAAAAAGCCCAACTGCTGTTTGGATAATATCGTCAAAGTAATGTTACTTATCATGTATTTATTTTTTGTTTCGCCAAGTTCACATTTAAATAATTTGAATATAGCCTATAACACTCTAGTGGCTAAGACGAATCTAACCACGTATAGTTTATTAAAATCGGTTTAGCCGTTTAGTAGTTACGAGCGGACATTGAGTCGGACATATATACAAGTCAAACACATAACCCTCCTTTTGGGCTTTGCCGCAGTCGGGTAAAAAAGTGAGTAGGTTTCATTACGACTTAATAATAATAAGACCCTATATAACTACTGTATAATAAAATACTTCTAGATTTCAAAACGACTATATCAAAACGCATTTTATTTTTCAAAGACCGTGTTCATTATAAACTTTACATAAATTTGAAATATAATATTTGACAATGGTCTCATAATTACGGAAATTCGCTATACCTTTATCCTAAAATGCCGAAATCAAAACTAACCAAATACCAAATGGTTAAAATTAGAATAAACTACTTTCATACACTCATAAATGTTTTATTTCATCTTCTTGAGTCCTGGCTGGTTTCTCGAAATGTAAAGTGTTGATGTTTTGACTTTAAGATGTTGTGGAATGAAGACATTCTGAAATTCAGTCGTATTGAAGTCGTAGGAAACGTACTTTTCAATATTTAGCTGTTTTGGAAATGAGACGTTATGTATGAAAGTCATTGTCATTTTAAGAATGAGGCATTTTAATGTTGTCAATATGAGATTTAAAATCCAAATAACGATGACAATTATATTATTATCGTAATGAAATTTACTCAAAACCCAATTTAATTTTGTAAATAACACGAGTGTTAGGGTTTAATGTAATACAGTTACCGCTTAATTTAAAAGGTAAACGGATCTCAGCGAAGCAGTGCCGCAAATGCACCTATTACTGGCCCCACTGCACTTAATTAGGGACGAAGCATGCTGCAGTAATCTCATCTGAGCTACGGGCATACCGACAGACTATATTACTAGCTATGTGTATTTTATATAAATAAACATAGGAACTAATGAAGATATCCTCAGATTGTACGAAACTGTTATTAAAAGGATGCATTTTCAATTTTCTACTTTTGTCTGTTGTGCATGTTTTTATCGGGCGAAGTAGGTAAGCATAGGTATTCTCTTAAAACAGTTCGGAACAAATACCACATTGACGGTCGATCGAGTAAGTGAAGTCATACGAGCGGGTGCACTCGATGGGTAAAGCGGGTAAGCTGAGAATGCACGCCCTTAAATGCGGTTTTTACGTTCTAAATGGACATCTTAAACTCCGCCGGTTGATAATTGGGCCGTTGAGCGCGAGACGTTAAAGAGAATGTACAAACCGACTGATGAGAGGGACTCTAAGAGGGACCTTTGCAAACTCATGATTGATTTTTTTCTTGAATCGAGACCAATTTTTAATAGGTCTAACATTAAAACGCCTAGTTACAGTTTCAAGCATCTGAAATCATTTACTTATCGGATAAATAAAACTTAAAAATCATGTATCGAACTAGATATAGTGTATACCGTTCGTTTGAGTGGTGAAAAAACGCCCTACGTTATTTCCTCCAAATACGAGAGTAGGCAGGTAATGCTTCAAAAGCTAGTCCAAATATATACTATTTTAAAATAGGTTTTTTACCAACATCCAAGCAATATTCCCACTTATTTCCACTGAACAGAGATCATATCCACACGCAGAACAACCTGCCGTAAAGTTGCAGGATAAACTAGTTCACGTCACTCCCAATTAAGGTCACTTCTCTCCAGCCCATGTGTATTTTTCAAGCCTGCATCAAACACAGCTCAAAAATATCTACTGGAATTATTCTGAGCACGTTACGCCACTGCTTAATTAAAGATAAAAATAGATCGCAGGGTTACCGCAAAGACAAAGTTATTATGGATATGCCTAAACTTGATATATTTACCTACACCTGTTTTTTAAATTATGTCCATCGTTGTGACGCAGCCCTAATGATATTTTAAGTTTAAAATGAGATAGATAGGTCATACGCGCTTAGAAAATTGCAATTAGCCAACTTGAACTCAGCCTGTCATATTTACATATGTCTCGTTTCAGCTCTCGGTAATAGATAGGTATACCGTCCTACTTCCACTTGTTACTAGATAACTGTGCCATTTGTAGACTCCGAATGACATGTCGGTATCTATCTAAGTCTTTTTACTTAGAATATCATTGGACAGCGCCAATAAGCCATGAGATATATAATTATGCCACAGTATTAGATTCGTATTCTTTAGAGCAAAGACCTAAACATTTACTTAATGATTATGAGAATCTATCTTTTCATGTTTAGACGTACAACTATCTAAATAAAAGCTGAACGCTATAGCTTTCTACCTCATAATATTCATAATATTATATATATTACAAACTGTATTACGTGACAGGGATCAGCGACTTACCTGGAAAGAGACGAACAAAAATTAATATTACATATTCAACATCTCAGAAAATAACATGATTATGACATTGCGTGCTCAGGGAATAAGAATGGATTGTATTTGAAGAATTACACGCAAATCGTTTTGGTTCTGCGAAGAGCCGACATAGCAACGCATATTTTACAGTAGTTGCTTTGATATCGGAGCATGACAATTGCCCTCTGCTTATACACTCGACGAATATTTCCGCCAAACAATGCAATATTACAAAACATCAAGCGTTGCACTGGCTATGTTTAGGTGGCTATGTTTAGGGGGCGAAAGATTACCCTGATACTTTTGTATCAGATCTTAGATATAACGTTCAGATCCTGTCAAGAACCTTCTCGTTCCGGCCAGTATTCCCCCCAAAACATCAAAAATGACCAGGGATAAAAAAAACACGGTACTTTGATACTTCAACATGCATCGCAACGCAATATCAAAATAATGTAGGTAAGGACATTTTTGATGGCTTTATGTGAATAGATTTCTAAAGTATAATATCTGTTTATAATGGATACCGGCAAAAGGTTTGCTAACATATTAAACAAACACGGAATAGTGTGACCATTCAATTGCCAGTTGCCACGAGCAAGTCGTCATGGTAATTAATTAAATAAATTTGGTCTCGTTTCGGCGCACTTCGATGACAGGCTGTAACCTTATCACGGTTATTTATTCCAAACATTTCCTATAACGCCATCAAGGTGCATCGGAGCGCGTGCCAGGAATCCAATTGTTTCGACTATGCTTGTGCATTTTTAATACGAACGTTACTTTCTACCCATTGTATTCACAGCAAAAGGCAATTGTGGTCACTCTGGTATACATCAATGGGCATGTGATAGATAGCTGAACTTTTCTAAAGTTTAGTCACGTCTTCACAATTTGGTCACTAGAACGAAAACACCCAGAGAAGGCTCACTTATCTACAGGCACTATCGAATAAACAAATACGTACGGCTTCTGTTTAATTTGGTACCGCTGACGCATTGTGAAGGTTTTGACTAAAGGCGACAAACACAACCACAAACTGTTCGGTGGATGAAGGTTCAGGCGAAATCACTACAACGTCGGTTATTCACAGGACAACATAGGACGCCGGTCGCCGGCGGGGCCATCAACTCCGTACACCCGCGCCGAAGTCAGAACGTAACTGGTAGTTTAGAAAATGAGCAATAGCCTCGTAAAAGTATTAAATTGCCCGACAATTACCACATTGAGGATGTAATTACGCATTAGTGCAGAGCGTGTATCAGTCCGTCGGTTGGGCGCGAGACTGCGCGCGGCGCCCGCGCACGCCGGCGCGACACACACCGATCAATTTATGCAAATTGTCGAGACGGTAGAACCACTGGACGCTGTTAATTGACTCCCAACTATACCGGGAACGAGCTAGCGTGCGATATCCACATCGCTGTCCACTTTGAATGCCGTATCTAGTTACAGCTTACTGTTGCGTGCAATGTTGCGTATCGCGACCGAATATTATCAGCGTTCTAGCGTCAATCGTTTATTGGAAATGCGTGCCGACTAAGCCAAATAGGTTGCAATTAGAACAACTGTATCTACATCTGGCCTTTCAGCATCGATTTGACAATATTGCGACACTCAGTAATGTCTGAGTACCAACACAAAACATTGCAACAAATTTACGTTAATTAATTGACTATTTTTGCGAGTTAAGTAATAACTTTAACTTGGTTGTTTTTTGTTAATTATAAAGGTGCGTAATTGTGTAAACTTTGCGTCACCCGCGCTTGGGGATTGAGTGTAATAAAACTACCTGACGCTTTTATCATTATGTTATCAGCAAGTGTGTCATGGCTGCATTCTTGGAGGTTTACTCTTCATACAATAAACTAAATATAGAGACAAAACTCCAGGGTAGGTACACTTTAAATAATTAATATCAAAATAATATTTGTATTGTTTTTACCAACATATCTTTTGAATATGTATCTGCTTCCATATTTTACCCTTTCTTATAAATAGACTTTTTTTTAAACTTTAATATTGATACCTAGCTAGACCATCTCATCATGAGAAGGGTTTCTACCTAGCTGGACCCTGTCATCATGAGAAGGGTTTGTTGTTTTGTAAAGGCTAAAAATGGTTTTATTTTTTCTTTCTTTACCAAAGATTTCACAGTACTAATCTTTCCAATACCATAAGCAAAATCCTATAAAAGAATCCCATAAATTCATAACAGCGTGTTTAACATGCATCGATTTTGCTCAGAGTCCCCGGGTGAGCTCGGGAGGCACAGAATTAGCGGCTAACCGACCCGGTCCTATACAGCGCCGCGGGGGTGGAAAATTGAAACGTGGCGGCTTATAAACCGGCCAATGTTGCTGGAATTACTGGGGGAAGCGCTGAATACCGGAATAAGTGCGTAATTTTAAATACATAAAGTTGGTAAATATAGCGAATAAATAATGTTTGGGCTGCTACCGTTTTCTTTCTAAAGCTTTGCCAATTGAAAGGGAGAAATTGTAAAATGCTTGTAAACAATATTATTAAGACTATGTCGATCGCTTTCATTAAGATGTGTATGTGTTTTTAGAATTCTATAAAGCATTGTGATGAAAACGAAATTCGCTAAGGGTAGTATAAGAACGTGAAAGAATGGTACAGTTACCAACAACAATCTAATAATCAGATATTGGCCTAAAAATATCTGACACGTCTTTGAAACTAGCGGCAGAAGAGTGTCTCAGAAGTACAGTTAATTTAGCAACCAGGCTGAGGATCTTCAAGCGACCGAATAATTATTGTAATGATGAATAAATACCCGAAAGAGATGACGAAACCATAACAAATCAAGTTAGCTATTGCGGACAGATGTACATATTTTACCTAACAAAAAATAGGTACTAAAGCTATACCTGCCCACCGACTACCGGAAAAGAAAACTAAACAGGCGCAGGCTAATTTCCTGATGCTTGGCTTAACGCCAAAAACATTGGATGACGAACAGTATCAGGAGTGCTACCCGCGAATAGGAAGCAAGATACGAGATTGATTGGTTTCCGTAAAATCCTTACCTTTTACCTTAATGCTTCACAGCACCAAAAGAGGAAATTATTCATCAAATCCAAAGTATAATCAGTATTACAATTACACAAAGGAAAACGATCGCAGTAATTACAAAAGGAAAAAGCGTAATCCCATGATGTCAACTTCATAAATTATTCAATAGAAGGCTTAATTTTTATGCATATCTAATACGAGTACTGCAGTAATTCCTGAGGATTTAATTAAATTTATGGTAAAAGGCCTGTAGAGCAGCATACTAACTGATAATTACATTCAGTGCTGGCGACACACCTGACTTGTTTATATGCACACGACTACATTGGTGACGGTAAATTTGTTAAGATACGAATGTTAATAAGCCTTTATTTACTGTCAACCCAAACCTTAAAAAGTAGTAGTTCGCCCCGTAAAGAGTTCTAACGATTTTCGCCCCTAACTTCCTAATCTCTTGAACGAGCCTGCTCACGTTCGAACTTTAAACATGTAATTGCCTCAGCTACTCTTCCGCCAAGTTTTTGGAAAATCTGATCAACTATACTCAAATTATTGTCTTAAGGTGGGCATTCACGGACGCGCTATTTGTCTCGGCGACAGATCAAGTGCATACTACTAATATAATAATATTAGCGCAATATTTAATACGGTGACCACATTCGCAGGCGTCCCAGACTGATTACAATATGGCAGCCAGAGAACTCATTCACGACGATGCCATTTTGCTTGGAGCGGTGGCGCTGCGTGTTCACATTCAAATTCAACATCAAATTTCTTTACCTGCATAACATATGTTACAGTATCTGGTAAAATATGAAACAATTCCAGTACAAAGACATATTTTGCCACGAACTATAATGCAAAAATACTTAATCTTAAAACTATGCAGAGTTTATTATAAAAAAAACACATTATGTTGTCATGTCGAAGAGGGCATTTGTCAAATAAAACATCCGTTCTTTTTCCCATCAATAAAGTTTACTTTTATACAAGTTTAAAGGCAGAGGGTTAAAGTCGTCTGGAATTACGTTAAAAAAATAACGTAGTATTTGCTTTTCATGAAGAGAGTACTTTTAGAAACAATATCTACTTATTACAAGTCTGTTCGGATTTCTCGTGCTTCTTGGGTATACGTCATTAGCTTCTCTGGAAAGCCTCTAAAATATATAAACATGGTAACGTTAAAGTTGCATGTTTTTTAAAATATGGGTTTACATGATTCTAAAAGTAATGCGAAATCTTAAATTTCAAACGTTGAATTTCAACATACACGATAGTTCCATTAGGCAGGCGCGTTGACGCGTCGCGCTAGCTTTCCGTCTATTTGGAAACCCAACGGACCGCGCCAAGTACCTACTTTTAAACGTTACAGTTTTGACATTCACGGATCGATTTTGGCGTGGCGCTGCTCTATTCGGCTTGTTGGTGCGGTCGTGAATGCCCAGCTTTACAAATGCACGAATGCCCACTGGGTAGTCTTTAAACTTAAAATACTGAAGCCAATGCGGATCATGTCCTCTGTTCAACTCGGTAACACCATATTGATTTTGGCCTGTTATGGTATTGTCAACGTTAACATAGCTCTTATTTAAACGACAGTATCGTTGGCCGAATTATAGTACCATAAAATAAGTCAAATGCAATATTGTTTTATCCAGTAGAATATGGACCCTGTGTGGTTATTTTAAACATCTGTAAACCTAAATTTATGAACGTCAAACACGATTCTAGTCTAACAAGAATACAATTTGACGTTTATAAAAGGTTTACAGATATTTAAAATACTCTACTGAATAACTAAAACCCGTTACTTTACATAGTATTTTGTAATATAAATAGGTACTATTTTAGTACTATACATAAATAGATTTGGCGAGTACGAAATTCAAATGCTTAAGCGTTAGTTTCGCTTATTTACTGCCAGCCAGTCATAATGTAACTCGCTGGAAGGTCAAACTAAATTGCTACAAATAGAAGGCAAATATGTACCTAATTACACGAAGATAGGTATTCGGGATTTAGAATTAGCATTAAATTATGTTTGGACATATGTTATTTTAAACCTATCTTGAAATAAAACAACAGAAATAAAGTGATAGCGCATCGCATTACATTTTAATACTAATGCTGATTGTGAAATGTACTTAACTTAATTCAGTACGTATAGTGTCATCGTATACAATTTTAGTATGACCAACCAAGGGTTAATGTCTGCCCTAATCTATAGGTATAAAATCAAGCAAGGCGAATGAAACACGCTCGCGGAGGATGAGAACCAGTGGCAAACCCGCACCAAGGATTACCGAAACAACATGATGCAACCTGGTTCGATGGACAAGAGAGTGAGATGGTACGACTGCGACACCAAATCCATCCGTTCACACATCTTCACAAGATCATGCAAGCTGTGGACGAGCTTGCTGGAGTCATATTAGTATAGTAGTTAGATAATAGCCAGCGAAATTACAGTATCTTTAACATTCCAAAGATTTTGGTTGGCCATGTACAATGTAATTATTGAATAAAGGGAGTGGAGGGTTAGATTAGATCATCAAAAGTCCAAGACAATTTCGGGAAAGGGGGATAAAAAACATTTTTCCTTTAAAATGTCTCACCTGTCTAGCGTACTAATCTGTATTTCTTTACCAAGTAGGCACTATAAAAGTTTCAGGGCCCCGTCTAATAAACAAGGTAAACCACAAAATGGCGTTTAACGAAATCGAAATGAGAAAACTGGCAATCCCACAATACCGCATAAACAGAAGATGTGAGAGAAAGGTGACAATGAAAGTGTTTGCCTCACGTCTCCGACGGCTGTCATTTTAGGTCAACATGACATGGGCCGTGTCTTTTCTTTATAGTTATTCGGCTATTATTTTGGCACTAGTATTAATTCATACAATCGGACTTGTTCAAGCACGTAGGTTATGATTTAGAACGATAAATGAAGACTGGGCTAATTGATTAGATTTTCACATCACCAATGAATAATGATAAGTTTCATAAAATATAAAAATGTGACAAGATTGTTTTAGTAACGGTACAGGTTTTTGAAACTAATTTAGCCAGTTCAAACTCAATTGGTCGACGTTAGTAGGTACAACTTTATCAACAGATTGTCTTAGACAAATAGGGATTAAAATCGACGTTTCTTCTCCCCTTTTACAATAAACTAACCAGGAACCGTTACTTTAGTTGGTTAGCTGCATTATGAGTACATTATCAACAGCGAAAGACAACATCTAGAAACGTATATTGTTCTCATGACTAGGAATAGGTGAAGGTGATCACATGGCAAGTGATGGTAATAGAGCTCGCCGGCTCAAGACTCAAGAACATCGAAAATCAATAATACCAACATTGCTGTTGGTGGGTGTTAAAAGAGCTGGGCGGACCCTGCACAAGGTCTTAACACCACTAGTCATCAACCACGCCTGAAGAAACGTGTATTAATTAAGGAGACGTTTATAATAAATAAGGAATTAAATAGTTCTGCTTTAGTTTTGGCTTACTAGTAAACGTGACTGCATCATGCTTTAAATTGAAACCCAACTTGCTCCCTTGATGAAATGTAATATTTGCATCGTCGCTAATGAACCTCTCGCTTGGAGTCGGCAATTAGTGCGAGCACTTGCAATAACAGAATAATTTTACAATTTCCGTTCTATGGGCTTCGTATACTCACGTATAAAGGAGCCATAAAACTAAATTTACGAGGGCCATCTTTAACAAGACTCATCAATTGCATGTCAAGAGGAAATAATGAAAGTATTCTTGTGTTCCTGATTATTATCTGCGTATTCTGCGTATTTCTAGGGATTGTAGAATTTAAAAGTATGTACCATGCATTTTTATGTCGCAAGGACTCGAGTGGATGTCTGCATCCGACATCCCACGTTCAAGAAACACCCTAGACTGGAATCAACTCCCGCATCGTTTCCGTTTTCCTTATCCTACAGCAGAATGGAAATGAGGAACTTTCCTCGCCTTCCATCGCCATTGTCGACAACCGACAGTTTTGAATATGGAATATAGCGGGAAGCGTTCCGCACCGTTTTTATTTCCACTTGAGACGAGCCTCTTTGTCCCTCCTCTGTGATTGCATGTCACAAAAGAACTGGAACAAGACGCGAGGGCCCAAATGGATCGTAACTTTTAATCTCTATAGCTATTTATTAATCCCGCTTCGAAGCCACCCGTCTGTATCTGACTGTGAATATTTTACCATAATTACGTGGTTAATTAACTAGTTTAAGTAATAACGTGATCAATTACAAGAAGGCTTAAGTGATTATTAAACTATTGGAGCGGAAACGTGATACATGAGCGTATAAGAGCGTCACACCAATGTAAATAAAACTTAAATTCGTTGTATAGACCTTCAGGATACACAACAGTTAAACAAAATATTGAAGGACAACAAAGGCACTTGCAATTCAGCTAGCCAACAAACTGAGCTCATTATCTCGACGTTACGCTCCACAGCACTAGTGACTGCTTAATTCAGACTAACTTTTAATGAGGATGACCTCTCGAGGCGGATTTGCATGTAATTCTGGAACAAGATCTTAATAACGACAGAGGATTAACAGTGTAGAGGTCTGGCTATAAATGATAGACTATCTTGTATACAGCGTAATCGGGGTTTCGATCTAACGAGATTTAAATAGAATACCAACTAAAAACAAATACAAAAAATACTGGCTCAGTAACGACTCGCATACGAATAGTTCCGTTTCATCATAATATTTTTATTATTTGTGATTTCAGTGATAATACAAATACACACCCTGTAAAAATTCCCTTTAGATACGAAACCCTAAAATCAATATTTTTTAACCCCTATGGGGGGCCCTTTCTCTTTCCTTGAAATCCCTAGTAGTGCACTTAAGCCTACGAGTTATACGCTAGTTTTTTTGAAAGCTGTTCTCACTTGTTTCTTCCGTCTTCGTAGTCAATCAAAAAAACAATACATCTCTGTATAAACCAACGGGTTCAGTCTTATACGATGGCGATTGTGTCACCGTCATATCCCAAAATTGAGCCGTGCGCCGCGTCGTGCACATCAATGAGACAAAATACTGCGCCGGCTTTGTCGGCGTGAAAACGCTCAATAAGAATGTATATTTCATAAGATTACGCAGATATGTGCCATGTGGGAATTGCGGGATGTCGAGAGGATGTCGAAGATCAACTCCAAGGTCTGGTGCACGACAGATGCCCGTCTCAATCCTTTTAAGTGGTGTAGGGGTTGGCTATTGTTAGATTGACATACCACTTTGAACTAGCATCATAACTACACATACACTTACAGTTTGAAAAGATAAAATAGACATGGCATCGCCTTAGAAAATGTATGATTTTAATAAACCACGTCTTTCTGACTGATAGTCCGTGAGCAAAGAAGATTGTTGTAAGTGATCACAGCCGATCATGAACATGAACTGTTTGTCTTGAAACGGGATTCCTTGAAATTCCGAATTATTTATTTCCGTTTATTTTTTCCGAAAGCATGCACCTAATGCTGGAGATATTTTAGTTTCAATGCATAATTTAATAGCTATACATAAGTTAGGTTATGTTTTATTTCTAAGCGATATCGAAAAATGTAGTCTTTTATTAAAACAATGCATTAAGATCTACGAGTATGTAACATTATTTCATTCAATAAATTGAATTTGAATTTGAATGCATTCGGAATTATGGAAATTCGGGATTTTAATCAATTTGGAATTATGCCTCTTCTGAATTATGTAGTGTACCCGTCTCGAAACATCATCCAGCCATCATCATCAGCCTCCAGCGAGGATGACTTTTTACTCGAATGCTGAAAAAGGAAGGGTATTGTTTTGGGCCATATGTATGTATGGTCCTTTGTTCCCTTGTAGAGGCTAAACGGATGGTCCGATTTCGACAAACGAGGTGTCGTTAGATTTGTCTTAGCATCGCGAGGGTCACCGTGTACTTTAATTTAAAAAAAGACAAAACAGCGAAATTTAAAATGGTAATGGTAAATGGTAACTAGCAAAACCGTTATATTGCAGACAGTCCACACATTGAATAAATAAGTTTTGAGCAGCGTTCTAGAAGAAATGCATAATACTAAAGTCAAGGGTAGATAGCTAAGTTTTCTCTGGAACTACCAACGTATTTTACTTGATTAAAGTGCAGCAAAATGAACAACATAACAATGCAATCAACTGTTACGAGTGTCATAATGATTGCATTTTTAGAAGGCTGTAAACCCTTCCCTTCGGGTACGTTGACCTTTGTGGCGCGATGTTATCCGTGCCCTACGGGACGATTTGTCAATGGTAGATAGGCATTATGGAGCCGTAGCCCTAGCCACCCTCCGCATGCAATCGTCACACATGACACATTAGATAACACTTACGAGTGTTGTCAGGTGAGGGGTGGATGCCGCATGCGCATGTGAAGCATTAAAATTCTGTTATGTTTAACAATGTAGGTGTGAGTCTTTCATGGGCATTGTTAGGAATTTAAAGAAAATTTAGTTATAATGGTAGGTACAGTTAGACAAATTGGCATTGCCATGGCCATTTAGATGGCATAACGCACCATCTCGGGCATCTATTCTACATGGTTTTTGAAACCATTGTTTTCGAAACCATTTATTACTTTTTACGATATGGCCTTAGGGACCTAATCAAAGTTACCACGTCATAGTCAAATAATTAGCGATATCGTTTAGTCAATGTAATAGGCCACTTTGGTCCACGAATTCATATTTCGATTTCGAAAATAGTTTGTCTTTAAGACTTCTCTTAATAATTCTAAAGCATCCAATATCATTACTACTAGTATAAGTACCAGAATATTTTTACGTTATTAAAATTTTAAAGACTTTTTAAGTCATGTTCTCATGCTCAATTAAGTCTTTCCTCTGAAAGTAAAACATTTGTAGGATTAAACCGTGAAACAATATAAGTTTTGTACTCTTAATAATATCACGCAAAAGTCAGTCAATGTTTTTTTTAAACTCCTAAACCAAAGATATCTCAAAATAAATACCATTCGTTGCTGAACTCACAATAAAGCTTTCGTTTAAAGAAAATGCATTAGAGAAAAGAAACTCCGTAGATCACGTGCCAACGTATTTTCTTCACTAAGCTTCGTTCTGAATCAAGTACTTACTTACGTGAACCAGGGTTCAAATTCATACCTGACATATTAGTGTTAGGTTAGGTTAGTATCTCGTGAAAAATCAGTAGTAGGTATCCGAATGTTTCTTTTTATCATAGAGATGAGTTTTATTTTTATTTATATGAAATATGGTGTTGAGGGTAATGCGTATAGCATAGCAATTAGCAACAAATGAATTGGCCCCAGGGAACTTGAAATTGTAGGTGTGTTAATGGGTTAGTTAATTATCCTGTAACTTTCATGTTATCATATGTTGTTAGCGAATAAATAAAATAGTTAATAACAGTAAGTAATTGTTTCTCACAGTCCAAAAAGTAACAAACAGAAAGTAATCCAAAGTACAGGTAAGTAAGTATTTATCATACGCTTCATAGCCTTTGCAATGTACTGGAATGAAGTTGATCGTTCAAACTTATGAGAAGTTCCTTTATCGGCAAGAAACATTTTCCCGTACAAGTATTTTCGAACAATAATAACGGTCCTGATAAAATCGACTTGCAGTTCGGTTTTAAGGGCCGTAGAATAAAAAAAAAGATTTATGGCCGTTTATCGCAAGTTACCTTACATTTTTAACCTCCTTTTTCTGGCAGTTTCTGTCTGCCTGTCATCAACTCATCACCTGTGTGGTCCAAATGAGTCACCGATTGATTTCTTGTAAACCTGTATTCCGGAGGTGGTTTTTAGCTAAGCGTTAATCAGTTGTCAAGGGTTACCAGCTCTAAAAAGAGGAAAGATTTCCAGAGCCTTTTTGCTTCCAATTTATTTTGCGTCTGTTGGTGCGAAATCAAGTTCAACTTCATCACGGAACATAGCATTCATACCGTCCTAACGGTTCGTTGCCCTAGACTAGTAGCTGGTACTTAGTACTCGCGCGAGTACTAGCCCGGAGATAGCGTCACGTCCCCCTGCGGCTTCCTCTATAAATCAGCGTAAGTGTGCTGCGCGGATCTCGCGGCATCTCAACCTGGCTGGTACAAGGGAAGTGCTTGTAGCGATTCTAAATACATATTGGTTTGGTTGAACAAAGTGACGTGTTAGAGTTAAGCAGTGGGCGTTCGTATGAGGGTATGTTTTGTCGTTATTGAGTTTCGTTTATCCGATCTTTGTCATTTAGTAGGTAAATAGTTATGGCAAATACTATTTTTTAGGTTGTATATGGTCAGGATCGGTCAGGGGGACTTCCAGTATATTATAGTGTTTTTCAATTCATAAAGACGCGCGCCATTTTCAAATAAAAGTTAGTGCACTCACTGAATTACACATTCAAGTTTTGTGGGATTGCCTAAATCGCTTTGCTTGATTAAAACAGTATCAACTCAAAATCCTTGCTAGTTTTATTTTGAGTTACTACTGTTTTGATCTAGCAGTGCGAAATATATTTTCGAGCCAGATTTCGACCAACGAGGTGGCGTTAGACTTATTTTAGCGTCGCGAATGACAGAATTTTAATTTTAAAAAAAAGTCAAGTTTAAAAAATATAGAACTTGGGCATTTGGTTAAGTTAACATTATATAGATAGTACACAATCAAAATATGTACTAATTAAATTTAGCTTTTTGTTATAAATCTATTCTGAGAAAAAAATAGGTTGTTTAACTAACGTAATCCCGCTGCAATTAAGAAACTTGGGCCTGCTCGGGTGACAACACGTTTCTCGGACCCGTCCATGCCCCGTTGTGGAAAGTTGCGCAAAAACTAAAGTCGCTCGTGTCCGTCTCGTCTTCTTTTTCACAGCTCTTTGTGGCCAACCTTTAAAGGTTTGGTCGATACCTTTTCTTTGGTAATGACGGCTTTTCAGAATTTAATGGCCTGCTATGACCTGACAAATTTGCATGAAAACTGGGAAATACCTACTACAATAGAGACAACTTTAAACTTTATAAGTATAGAATTCGTATCCCGTTTTTTTTCCCGTTAGTGGCAATTTTTTGAAAAATCCTCTCTTTGTGCACTTCTGAAGTACCCATCCAAGGTTCCTTCCTTCTAAGTTTCAAGTCTATAGCTGCAGCAGTGTAGCTGTGCGTCAACTGTCACTCAGTAAGTCAGTCAGTCAGTCGGTCAGACACGAAATATTTTCATACGGACAACCGCATGTGTTGCAACTGTGTATTATCAAATTATAGGATATCAACAATTAACTTAATTCTGTTTAGCTCTTTGGACACTAAGAAAACATAACAGAGAGAATGCAAATACCAGGCAATCCCAAAGTTGCTGCCAAACTAATTAAATAAGTTGGTAAGTAAATGAAATGTGGTTCGGGTATTAGTTTAGAGTTTTAAACTAATTTTACTTCGCCCTTGCGGTTTGCACGTACGTAGCGCCTGGTGCAACGCTAGAGTATAATTGAATGCTGCGAATTGAGCGGGCGTTGACCCTTTGTCCGAGCAAGGGACGAAGACAAAACTCTACAAGACATGACTGAAACGAGAACTGAAAAATTGTGGGGGTGTTTCTTGCGACTTTTTCCCGAAGTTTCAAGAAAGAGAATGCTAAGAATGCGATCCGAGTACTAAGGACAGAGAAATTGGAACCGACCATTTACAACAACCATACTTAGCCCCCGGTCCCATCCTATTTCCTTCCCCTTCTTTCCTTCCTTACCTATTACAGCTCTAATTCTCATACCATTCGAGATAGTTTCATATAAGATGAAAATTTCACCCGATATTTATTGACATAATATCTTGTACTGCTATATAAAACTCTAATAAACTGTCACAGGAAAAGGGGGGCCGCCCCATCAATGGCAACCTTGACCTTATTAGTATGGAATTCCATTTGCTTAGAATTCAAAATAATATAGATACCTACATAAGAGTTAATCTTGATAAAGAAAATGTTGAAAAATTCCATTGTGTAAAGAAAATAAGCCAGACAATGCACAATATGGTAAAACAACAAATGCATCATACAACAATACTTTTATCTAAGCTAGTAATTTCATCGGTGTTTTTTTCCTCACACCGGAACACAACAATGCAAATTCTGCTGATTGGTGGTAGGTTAAAGGATAAGATGGTGGTAGCGATCCTAACGGACCTTGCACAAGGTCTTACCATCACTTGCTTAAGTTACAATTGAAACGAATTATATACATTTTATTTACCATGGTCTTATAGCTACGAAGCGATTTCATCCAGACAATTCAGATAAATCTGATTTAATTGAGTCCTAAACTATGTGTCATTTTTTGTATTTTACCCACAAGTGGGGGATCTGTAGGGAGAGCTGTATCTAGCTAAGCTCGTATTTCGGCTGGCATTACGCATACTACTACAATTATGTAGATATTATCATAATCTACCAGTCTTTCTATGCAGCCAATATCAGTTTAGACTAGGACACGACACGATGAACTCATAATTACTAATAATACCTATGTTTTTACATCTCAGTCATCACGATCACGATTTAATATGACCTCCTGTACCGCGCGTGGTTCGCTCACGGTCTCATAGATATAATAAACACACTCAATTTATCCCACTTCCTGAGCGTCCCCGTCGACCCACACGGGAATTATTAGATTTAATAAAATAATGCGAAGGCCGAATGCGGGCTTGAACCGCTGCCTAGGGTCTGAGGCGGATAAACCCAAACTGGCATAGACAAAAAAGTATTTGCTCTGCAATTTAACAGTATTTAGCTCCTTCGTTATAAAAATAAGAGAAAAAAGTTTTCATTTGTTTTTTTGTATGTTCGGTCCTAATAGTTCTTTAGGTAACGAGGTTGTAAACTAAAAAGTTTATGGTAACACGGTTCACGATTTTATAGGTCGAAATAATAGTGCCGATAATTGCAGGTAGAATGTGTAATTTGGTAGATAACGCGCGTTTTACCGCGGCTCGCTTGTTTATACAAAGTGAGGCGTCGCGTTTTATATTACATTCTAAATACAGGTTATACGTGGATATACGAACGCAAATGTACGTCGGACACTTTTTTTCATCAGTTTATTATTATTATTTACCGGATAGCATTTCAAGTCAGATACAATAAAAGTTTTAAAAAGTTGAATGTTGAATATATTTAGTATTTATGGTATTTTAATAAAATAACCACAAACCTGATTTTTTGTTACAACTTTATCATTGAAAAATCATGTTATCCTTTAACTATTTTTAAGCTAGCCCATTACTTCCTGTCAGCATTTTATGCCTGGTTTATGGCAGGCTGCTATTAAACCTAACCCAATGCGTTTTAAATTGCTATTCAAGCCAATTAGATGTGCAAGTGGGGGCTAATTAAAGGGATAGGCGAGTGGTTAAATTTCTTCAACGGATACACTTAACTTAATTGGTAAATGACCACACTTGATCTCGCATGATAAAGTATTTCTACAAGGCAAACTAGATATTTCTAGGTAAAGAATGTAACATTTTTTAAATTAAATAAAAAAATAAACATACGGTTGACTCTTTCCTCGCGTCATTTTTTCAAACTTGCAGCACACACAACAAAAAACACTGGCTGAATAAACACTGATCACAAACCACAAAGTCCTTCGGAATTTAAATTCAAAATTTAAACGTTTCGGCGGCAAGTTGTCACATGAGCATGATTCTCGCGGGGTCCGTGTCGCCTCTCTCCGAGATCTCGACTCGATCCGAACGACGCAGGCGCCCTACTTCGACCTAACCATAACCAGTCGTTTATGTGAGACGGAGACCACACGTTATCGTCTTCGACTGATAGAAAGAGATAACATGCGTCTATACAAATGCTCGTTTACATAAAATAGTTGGAAATGCTAATATAATTAACGACTTTATTTTAATTGTGTCATTAGTCTCACTTGATAACGTGTCCATTTGTTGAATTGAACTAATTTTAATATTTCGCGCGAACTAAAACTCGTGCATACAGCGCCACCTAGTGACACCTAGCTGCAGTACTTAACAATGCTCATGGTTACTGAATGAATGATTTGAACGGCGTATCATGCACTTTACTTGTAGTTTTACACAGATATTATAGATGGGAGCACTGTTGCGTGTTATAAATGCTTTACTAACTTTAACTTTACAAGTATGCTTACGTTCAAAAATCGAAATGTAACCGTTATTGCAAAGGCTGGAAAGTAGACAATATAGAAGAACATGTCTAGTGATGTAAAGTCCTCTATCTATTGCCCTCTCCGCCAACAAAAGTACCTAAAATAGTACTTTTTAGGAAAAACTGAAAACGAATCACTTGAATAGATAAATTAGTCGCAATAAGTTTTCCTTTTACTAAACCAACCAATACAGGCCGGCCAAACTTCTATTAGATTACATCATATTTATACAACGAAAGCTCGTTGACTCAATTAATTTGTTTATAAGTTTTATGACTGCGCTCAGACCAGCTTCGATATTTTTGACGACTTTTTTTCTCCTATTAGGTATTGTACTGTTTAATCAGTTTAAAGACTAGGCCCCCTATTTTTTTAATAAGCTTTGGTACGATCTAATGTCACACCCAATTGAGTTAATGAGTTTGTTAACACTTATTTAAAACTGATATCTTTTGCAGACCCTTCTGTTTCGACAATTACTTACATGAAGTGTTCTTATTGCTGATGAAGTGACAAAGTATTGAACATCGTATTTAGTCGAATTACTCGTATTCATCTTGCTTTGTCAGTTTATTGTGGGGTAAAATCACTGAGTCAGTAATGCAAATAAATATGATTCAACCTCAGTTTTTCTGTACGGTCACGGACGTTAATTTGGAACTCATTTAAAAAAAAATACTTGAAGTCGTCAATGTCATTTGACATGCCAAGTCATTTGTAAATTGTAAGAAGCCAACCTTATTGTTGTAGAATGTCAGCTTGACTTTGGACCTCAGGTGGGTCACAAATTTAATTCTTTGACTGTACAAGCCGCTCAAGCCTATAAGCCACATTGCAAAAATCATTAGCCAAAAATATATAAGATGCATGTAACATAAATTTAAATTGTACCTAGAATTAAATAATATGCATCAATAGGGTAAAACTCCTCAAAGAAATCTGAAACCTTTGTCCTTTTTTATATATAGGTACCGGTTTAACCCCGTTTTCTTATTTCTTACAGACTGAGCCATATTTTTTGCCGGTGAGAAGTATATTTGTAGTACCCCATAGGACGTATTCGTATGAATTAGATATTAAGGACCCTCGTCCGGACTGTCAAGCCGGCATTAAACGAAAATGTGTCTATTTCTAGCGAAGCCATATAAGGGCCTCCTATTCTCAGTTCCTGCGAAGCAAAATCACTACCGAAATAAGTCTTAAATTGCAGTGAAAGTTTGTCTTGAACGTAAATTTATCTCTATTGATTTAGGAATAGGGGTGCTTGGAAAAGTCAATAAACGAATGCGGGAAATTGAATAGACATGATCTCGCCGCGCCAGGAAAATATAAGATAAGTCGTGTTACTAAAAATGCATTATTTATTTAAAACTTTTGTACAGATTAACTGCCAGAGTATCTGAATAAAATGAATCGAGCTGTGGATGAAGTTGGATTATTATCTTAGCTAGTGTTTCTATAGGTTTATTATTTTTTAAGAATACAAATGTAGCATGTATCCTAATAAGACAGTTGATAACACGTGCACGTGTATGTTTGAATACATCGAAATGATTTTGGCCAGTCAAGGGCAATCATTTTTAGCAATTAATATTTTTTTTAATTTTCGCCGGGTCATAAAACCCCTAGCTTGATCTTAAGAATTCCATTAGAATGACATGTGATAAATGACCTTAAATAAAATATAAATATTTTCAACCATTTAGCATTGCAATTACTTTCATTAATGTCCCCTTAAAAGTGTAAACGTTTTGCTACATTGTGCCCCTTGCAGTCTTTAGTTCAAAAAACAAAACACTAATGCTAATAACTTGTCTTACATCTCTCATCAACCGACTATTGCAAAATGTGGGCCAGTAAACCTTTCTCAAGATGGTTTTTGAGTGACCATACCTTTGTAAGAAATCCGTTCATCTCAATTATTTACTAATAATACCTATTCAAGGTAAGCCGGTGGCCACGATCGGGCGATGAAATCCTCATAAAATATTCAATACTTCCTTCTGAGAAAGGTGTACGAACTTTGTTCGCTTCCGTCGAAACAAACACCCCCTATATAATAAGTATGTTACTGTGGCAAAGTGAGTAATTTATAAATAATCACGTGACCTTTACCCAGGGAAAGTAATTAATTGAGGGTTATGGACGCTTTATTGATTTCTCAGAAATATCTAGTACTAAGTTACGTATTACTCCTGAGTATTAACGCACAATTAAGTGCTTAATTTCTTGATAAGCGCTTGTAAAGTAACTATTATTATGCTTTATTCTTTGACGCAACAAAGGCTCTCTTGCTTGCTCAAAGTGGACTTACAAATTAACTTAACCCTGAAATAAAGCCGGGGTTGATTTGGGGTTCATGTTTTTTAATGTCGTTTTACGGAGAGGTACCTATCCTCTTGGGTTCATTTGTTCCGTTAAAACGTTATTACTACATTCTTGCGCGTGTATTTTGACGACGTAACTCCGACGAGTCATAGTATGTAGAGATATCATGCATGTAGGGGTATCTTTCTCATTGCTTAATAATTCATTCACGGGTCCATAATTAATTAATATAGCACGGCTGTCTATGCTGCATCCAGTCTATGCTATATGAACAGGCAATACGGTCACGTATCACTTAAATTCTTTACAAAGTGACCGGTGTTTTTGCGCAACGATGTGTTTGAAACGGTACTTACATTTTAATCTTCTTCCCGTCCGTCTGCCCGGAGATGGTGGCGGGCGGCGGCGGCAGGTCGTCCATCGGCACCTCTTCGTTGGGTGGCGACGGCGGCGACTTATCGAACTCCGCGATCGGCGCCAGCTCCGGCATCGGTGACACCGAGTTACTGTCCATCGCCGACAACTTTATAGGAGACACTTTGGCTGCTTTCGTGAACCTTCACAAGCCCCCGGAAACCGGAGGAACGCACTAAAGTCACTTAACTCGAACACAATGTATCCGAGACAAGTTTTCCAATAAGCCGTTAACTTTATGGATTACGACGAAGTTCGGGACCTGAAAATGATTGTGTTGTTTATTATTTGTCTTCTAGGAATTCGTTCCGAACTCTGCTATCAATTCGAATAGTATTTTTATTGTAGATTTATTTTTGGTAATGCCGATAGAAATGGAGCCAGGATTTTTAGAATGGACGAGACCCTTTTAAAATCACCTCGTTAGTGGGAGCGCGAATGTTTGTCTGCATCGGAAGCTCGGAAGGCCAATGTCCTGCACCCTACCATTACGTTTCCTATCCGCTTGACGTGACACACGGAAGGGACAGACGAGCCCAAATATTTAAACGAATCACGACCATATATCACGCAGTAAACATTAACTACAACACAATACCACATTCTATCACTTACTCTAAACGTAATAATCGTTAAATAGAAATAGATACTAAATTAATTAAGTCTTATTATGTGTAGAAACGCAATACTCCAGTGAAGTTAATTAAGCCTAACGATTTTGTAAACGGTTCGATGAGCATATATTGATACGCGGCAAATGTCCTTTTTATATTTAGATTGAATATTATCGCTTATCTTCGATTTTGTAATAATAAATTTATCATACTTCCAAAGAGCTTTACATAAGTACTCGTTTATTAAAAATCCCCTGTGAAACGCGATAACGCATTTTAACTCGCAAAAACCGTTACAGAAACTGGTCCATTCTTATTTTGAGTTCAAACAAGCCCATATAAGTTTTGTAAACTTTAATCAGATGAAAAGATAACATCAGTCGAGGCAACTAACGGCATTAATTAGGATAAACAGAGTTCCAGCTCTGTCTGATTGACGCTTTACAAACATCACACGCGCCGTGCGTGTTACCGACACCCAATTAAGTCTTCTCTTTCACATCTACCGGTGAATCTGCTGTTTGAATATTCTAGAAATATTAAATTATATATCCCTTTTCACCAGCGCTGACTTGAATGCCAGAAGCATTACGCTGAGTTGGGAACATTTAGGGACTAGGTACTTTATTTTAGAGCGTATTTTTCTGTCTTTGGTTGTTGTTTGTCACGAATAAATGTTTTTATTTATTTTCTTTCCTTTGCAACTAAACAGTGCGAAGACAACGGGTATCATGCTTTGGAGCTAAAAACACCTAATACATTTTAAGCTACCATTAGCGAAACAACATCCCTTGCTATAAACCAGAAGTAAAGTAGAATTGCTGTTATAAAAGTCAATTTGTGATCTTTATTGCTTAAGGAGGGTCCACCGCGCATTGCCTTTTTAAAGGCACTTCGTGTCTTGCTTGACGTTGAGTCGAATGAAAAGTTAATGTACGAGCGTTCGATTATTCTACTGCGAACTTTGTAAGAAGACTTAGTTAAGTTTAGTTGCCTCTGGCTTTTACCAAAGGGCCTTCCTTATATACACGAAGAGAAACGCATTAATAGAGTTCTTATCATGTTTGCCGCGGAGTCCCTTCTTAAAATCTGCTTAAACACCTCGTTATAAGTTTTGGGTTTAACCGCTGATATAAAGTACTTAGTAAATCGTTTACACCAAAGGTCAGCAATGTCAGCATTACCAAAAGTAGTGTCACCGTCACCAGAGGTATTAATTTAAGGATTATGTGTAAATGATCGTCGCAATATTAAAAACGTCTTCCCGTCTATGGTATTAATGTTTGTAAGTATTTATAAGTACCAATTAAACATCAGAATTTAAGTTTAAATTATTGCCTAACGCCTCAATCAGGTATATTCTTCATCATTAGCTAAGTAGTTTCTAAATTTAAAATTCTAAGATGTTTTCAATATAGCAAGGGTAAAACGTGAGGAGGGTAATATTTGTTATTCTTTGACTCAGGTGCAAATTCACGACTACCTAGGCACATGGATTCCCTCCGTATCCCACGGGACTTACAGTGCGGTATTCCGCAGAACAAATCACCTGCTTCTATCCCGAGGGATCTCTAATGGTCATTATTAATGACGTAGTATTGTTAACTGGAATTCTATCGTTTACTCGATGTTTATTTTTATTTACCGATTTCAGGTGATTAATTTGAACGTTCCGCCACAGAATAAGTAATAGTAGGTACAAGGTTCCGCGGCGTTACGAGTACAATGATTTTATGTACCTAGCTTTTACAGTTCTCTAAAGTATAACACGATCAGCACTCTCTCTTGATGAATGGGTTTGAGCCATGTTTTCATTCAAAACTTGACATACAAATTGATAATAATGTAATATTACCAACTATTTTAAGAGTTTGTGTGATTCATACACTTATTTTAATGATTATCGTACGCCACCTGGCAAAACATAGTGATACCAGTATTTCTCTCTACCACTGTAAGCAGTTTTACCTATGTTTACGAATAAATCACTATGACTTTGACTTTGACTTTGAATACTTTTACTGTAATAACGTACCTACCGTACGTACCTACATACAATTTAAGTAATATCGTAAAATACATTTCTAACAAATTACAATTTAAAGTTTGCCCCTGCAAGCCCTGCGTGGTTTAAGGGGACAAACTTTTATAAACTCTTATAACACTTTTATATTTATAATAAATTAAAAAAAAAAAAAAAAACTGCGAACTAGGGGATTACTACTATGCAGTTCAGTTTACGGTGAGCGAGCGTAAAGGACATAACTATAGCAATTATAAAGCTCTGTCCTTTTCTCTCAGCGTATGGATGCCACAGCTATCTCGTGGCAACCTCCCTGACACTTTATCTGTTGGTAGGAAGATAATGTTCTTGGCTTTTACATAGGTTATAAGTCAACGTTCTAAATCCGGGACTCAAGCCACGACCCTCTCTTTACCGTAGGGATTCGAGAAAGTTCCAGTTCACTGAGTTATCCTGCGGGTTAATTACGGACAAATTTGCCTAAGTGTTTGGTGAGACTTTACGACAATATCGTTAGCGCCATCATTGATTTACGATGCATTAGTATGTGTTACTAGTGTTATATTCTTTTCACTTCTCATGCTCTTGAAATGTTACTTTAGTCTCTGCACATCGGGACTAAAGCTCATTATTAATCTCTAGGAATTCAAGTTTTAGAACAGCCAAATCACGGTGTTTGTGAATGTAGATTATCGCCATTTTCAGCGATTATGTATGGAGCATTTTTAGGGCGTGGAAATAACCTCAAAATGACAACAGACAGTACAGTACAGTGGAACTCAGAAGTAAGTAGCTACACATTTTAGTTCCTTGCTTAACGCAGTAACGTAATAAAGTAAGAGGGGTTTGAATTTAGTATACCAATACCGAAATACTTTTTCTGATGAGCTCGACATTTGACAATTTATATCGATGTTGCCAACCGGCAGGGCTGGGCAAAAAACATGCTTTGCTTTAATTGAAATACAAATTACAAAATACACCTCGCACGTGTTTAAAATACGAAATACAAAATATATTTAAATGTTGTGTATTTGAAATATAAAATACAAAATACAGTATCTTAGCTATTTTTATTTGAAATACAAAATACAAATTACAAAATACTATTAAGAATAAAAAGTAATCCAGCCCAACATCAAAAGATCAAAACAGAGTAAAATGCAGTGTTGCCAACTGTAAAGAACGATATTCTCGATATTTAGAGGTCGAATTTTTGCTTACGGAAGCTATCGGTCGCTACATTCTTCAGAACGCACCCAATAATAAGATCGCTAAATGAAGGTTAAATGTATTTATGTTAAAATATATTTTGTAGCCATAAGTATTTGAAATACTAGCTACAAAATACCTCGGCGTCAGGTATTTGAAATACGAATTACAAATTACATTTTACACAAGTAATTGAAATACAAATACCAAATACGTATTTGTATTTTAATAACGTATTTGAATTAGGTATATTCTTCATCTTACTTATTCTGTGGCGGAACGTTCAGTTTAATCACCTGAAATCGGTACATAAAACAAATACTGCCCAACCCTGCCAACCGGAAAGTAGCACCTAATATTATATTAACAGAGCCTGTGCTGTTGGTATACTATCCAGAGTGTAGGACACAAACTCAGTGGCAGGGGAATCGGAGCCAATCCGGCCGGATTGCAATTTCCGGAACTGCAGGGGCTGTAAAATGCTCTGCTGGTAACATTTTAATTAAATTTCCCGCAAGTGCGGGAGATTTACTGGCAACATTGCCTGGGAAACTTTGATACGCGGTATTTAGTTTGGCCATTTGCTGCTTGTTGATTCTGCTTCATGAGTTTCGCATTATTACTATATGAATATGAATAAGTCTTATACGAGGAACAAATTCGATAAGTTTTCTGTTTTATGAGTTTTTTATTTGCCATGAGTAGGTACAGTAGTACTTTTTACGTTAAGATTCTGCTTATTTTGTTGTATTAACTTTATTTTATTTCCTTGCTAGTCAGCAAGCTTGACTTTAGTCTTTTTGCTCGCTTGCTTGAGGATATTGACGAATTACCCAACCAATTATTATTTTTATACAATTTAGACCTTGTTAAAAATTAAGGTCTAAATTTCTAGTGGGCGGTGATCGAGAGCGTACCTACTGGTTTATTTTTTGGGAACAGTTCTTAACAATAGATTGTCTTAAATGTTAACAATATTCTCACGTTATTAGTCACACGGAAGTTTATTAGTAGTTAGTCTCGCAAACGTGTCGTAGTCATAACAATAATATTTAACACCATTGGGTTCCGTTTCATTATTATAATGTACTTTTACACAATCAACAAAGAGCCAAGAATGACGTCCTGTAAGGGGTCCGTACATTTGACCAAAAGTACGTTTGACAAACTTTCATTTCGCAATAACGTGTTTGTGTTTAAACCATTACATATTACATAAGTTACACGGATTTTTTAAACAAGTCAGGTTAGGTTAAAAAATACGGCGGGAAGTATGTCTTTGTGAAATGAAAGTTTGCAAAATGATATAGTTGGCCCAATGATGATTTCTTAAAAAAATGTGAACCGTCATGTAAAGACACTCAGGCCTATGAATGCATGCCGATGCTTTCATATGATTCACATTAATTATATCATAAATATTATAAAAGTTTGTCTGTTTGTCTATCTGTTTCTTACGCATTCTCGGCTAAACCGCTAAACCGATTTCGATGAAATTTAGTATGGAGATAGTCTTAACGCCGAATATGGGATAAGACGTCTCATTTTCAATCGTGGATTTAGGTGTTTTAGGAGTGTTTTCAGCAGGCTGAATATCGTTTCAGTCCTTTTCAGAGGTAGCTCTATCACATATCAGATTATCAAAATTTCAACCAACTTATAGTTGATTTCATACGCCTGAATCATGTTTTCAGTCTGTTTCAGGCCACCCTCTATCAGATTACGCCCTAACCCGCAAACCCAGGCGTTATCAGCACCTCTTATGGGCCTTTGATAATTTCAGGATAAGGCAATTTTCCGCTAAGAGTGAATGAGATAGCTTGATTAGAAAGAGACAGCGATACTGAGAACCTTTAGAAGCGTGTGAAAGAGATAACACGATTGGAAATGAGACAGCAATACGCGGAACATTCCAGACCCGTGAATCAAGGACATCGCGATTGAGAACAAACAAGGTAGCAAGGCGTAGAACATGCCAGCAACGAATAGTGTTGATCGTCCTCGGCGGCGGGTCGATGTACATCGATCATCGGACACGGGTCACACGGGTACTATAAAAAGGCTGACCGGTTGCGAGTGATTCAGTCTTTAGTGGGAAAGCGAACAGTGCGAACAGGAGCGACCCAAGCGATCACCTAAGTCTCCAAAGTGTACTCGTACTGTGCGTTAATTATTTGTACTGGTTTAAGTGAGTGCTTTAATTAAAGAATATCTTTGATTATCGGCGTATTCGTGCATTTCTATTAGTTACCTACCCCCACGTACAGTCGGCCAAAAATGTGGTCTAACACACTACGGTTGAAGTTCATTTGCCATCGAAATCATGATTTGAAATTTGCACGTCATGATACAACAAGTTCGATTTTCCCTTGCAATAATATTATGACAGTGACAAGTGTCAACCTTAGCGATAATTAGATCTCGCAGAAAGTTTTCTTAAAGCTGCTAGACCACTTTCTTGGCTGACCGTACTTATCAATAGTTTGTGTCCCGGGAAAGGACTTAGGGCACTTTTGATTCTGGGAAATAAATAGTTCCTGAGGGAATAGCAATAACCAACTTCGGGTGTCTCTCGGAATCACTAATAACATTTGTCCTAACACATCTCAGTCCGAATTATCATTTGTCCTAAATTGGATTTCACATGAGTTAGACCACTTTTTAAGTTCTCAAAAATACCGGCGGTTATGTTAGGTTAGGGTTGTATTATAATCAACACTAAAATGTTTTAAAATTCAGCGGGGAACGGCTTTAGGATAAGTACATGAAAATTCTGACAAACGATGTATTAGGACAAATGACGACAATAACTAGTCCTTTATTATTATGATTCTAGCTCATGTTTTTTATGCCAAGTTTTAAATCGCTATTGAATGAGCGAGATTTTGGTATCATCTTGCTTGAAAGCATTTAATTTTTCCCCGCATATTTTTCGCTAAATTTGGAAAGGCAGCGAGAAAATAAACACGAGTGCCGGATAGAGATAAGAATACACTGAAATCAATTTTCCGTCCACTGGACTATAGGGAGCTCTTTAGCCTGAACTAAACGAGTAACAAAAATATAACCAATGATGGCGCGATATGAAAGTATGTTAAAATATAACGATGATATTTTCATTATTTTCCATACAAGTCAGATTTCTACTCAGTCATATTCATATTCATTTATTCACTGCAGTGTGCGCATTATTGCAACATTGTTGCAACATTGCAATCAATGCAAACAGCAGTGTTCGCATTGTTGTGTTCCGGTTTGGGGATAAGACAGCCTGTGTAATGATTAGCATAGAGGCATTCCATCTTAGTCCTCAGGGTTGGCAACGCATTTGCAGTCTTAGGCTTGCAGTCATGTGAATGCGAATGTCTATGGGTCACAGTTTCCACTTACCATTAGGTGGCCTGTGTGCTCGTTTGCCTTCTCTACGCCATAAAAAAAAAACTTTCAATGGTAACTCTTTGGTGACAGACGCTTTATAAGAACAAAGAACAAAATATATTTTTTACGTTTTGTCGCAAAAAAGTTCTTCAAACGGATCAACCACACTAGATACCTAGTCCTAGTACCTACATTAATTAGTTTTGATAATATCTTAAAAACTAAGAATCTCTAATCTGAGATTCATCCGGGATGGGCCTTATCGTAGACTAGTAATACTCATCATAGCGTATCTTAGATAAAATTGAGATTATTTAGCATGATTCAAGACTGTTCTAATGCAATTGTGAGATTTAGGATTCTGAAATTTGTCCCCAAACGCGGTCTAAAACACCTTTCCAGATCATTCTAGGACTAATTTGCAAATGCAGAAGTCTGGAAGTGACTATTTAACCAACCTCAAAAAGAAGGATGTTCTACGTTCCACTGTATGTGTTTTTTAAAGTATATATGTTTAACGATTTCTCCGTCAATTATGGTCCTATATCAAAATATTTTTTTGTTTGATAGAGTGCCTATACTTCCGAGGGGGTCCCATTGTCACCAAATTTTATTCTGATAATCCGAAAAGGGGGAATCAATGAGGAATTGAGGGAACTCCTCAAATATTTATATCTAATATAGCAATTTCAGTATTTTTAGTAACAAGTCCAGCATTTGCATTTAGAAAGTATGATTTGGTAAAGTAGAACTGATGATGAAGACCACAGATGGCCAACGGAACTCCTCGTGGCGATAAGATATCTCGATTAAGATAGTTGAGCAACTATAACGAAGAACATTTAATTGTTTAAATATGACTATGACTTTCCCATGGCGTTGTTTGCGGCGTGCTTGGAATATCTTAAAGTTTCATATCTACCAAGAAGTGGGACTACATAACAGCTTATTATGATCACTAAAAAGTATAAAACATTTATTTTTTGAGAGTATTTTTGCTCGTTGGCCTGCTCAACTACCCAAAAAAAACTCAAAATTCGCTGATACACCGTAAACACTGAATAGGAACTGAGCCTCGCGTCACTAGTGGATCACGTGACTTTTTGTATCACGTCATCTACCAGTGACGCGATTGGTTTAAAAACGTAACGAATAGAAACGTTAGTTAGCGTAGTGCATCTTCGCAGGGCCCTCTGTGCTTATTCAATTGAAAGTAAGAGCTGTTGTATAAAATATTATAACGATATACAACAATGTAGAATAAAGGCCCCTAGTTGATAAATTAATTTCACAACTCAAATTATAAGAATGGTGACCTGGGGTCCATTGTACTCGGTAAATCTATACTGCTTTTAACAAGTTACATGTTTTTACCGAGTAGTACAGGCCTAAGTTAATAGGATCTATTGTAACGTTAGCAATATGGTAACATGTCGAAAGCAATACAGTTTTAACGAGTAGGATTGGGCATCTTAAAGTGATCCGGAAATATGATTAATTTTTTGTAGGGATTTTGCTAAAATAAATATTTTTTTAGTAATTTTTTTGTTAATTTTACGTTGGTATAGTGTTTTTTCTTGTGAGATTGAAAAATAAGATATAAACCTTTACTCTTCTTCAAATTATACGCAAAGGAATATTTGCAAAAATATTTTGGTGCAAGCATAGATACCTTTTTCATCGAATTAAATCGGTGTCTCACAGTAACCTTTTTTGCCGAGAACAACTCTCGCTAGCGACGAGTAGGTACTTATTAAGTGCAAATGAGAAAACTTTGCGAAAGCGGCTCTTTTTCCCATAAAAAAAAACAAAAACCATCTACCCCTATTAAGATCACCCGCTCCCCCTAGCAATATACGACGTAGAAATCTATTTATACGCATAACTCCCTTCTGCGTGTGCTATTAAGTAGTTCTCAGCGCCGTCAAACAGGGCCTCTATCCCACTATTCCCACTGCGTAAAAGGATATTGCCCTTGACACGTTAGCCTATTGTGAACGTTACGATACTCTTATTTACTTCACAATGGTAATGTCACAACCGAGTTCAAAATAAACACGTAAACGATTCTCGAAAACTGACAATTTATGAAATTGACGTAAGCGTTTGATGCAACCAACTGACAGCTAACGTCAATCCTATACATTGTTGATAACGATAACGAAATCCGAATGCGTCTTGTACAGGGCCTCGCTCTCGTTCATGTCGATTAGAGCACTTATCTAATCTGGATCACTAAACAATGCTGCATCCTGGCCGAGTGACCTGACGACCTACCACAACGTGTGAATATCCATAAGCCGCCGTTCAGTTACAAAATGTATAACAGCTGTCGTACCCTCGTGCCTACCGGGTACTTTTTGTGGAATATAATTTAGAAACTTCAAGATGACATAACGCTAACTGCCCGAGCTATTCCGCCTCGCAAGAGATTGGGATAGATTCCAGCAGCTGATAGTCAACCTTCGCTAAGTTGGAGTGGCACTTTAAGAAGAGAAAGAAGATGACATTCACATAACTCACGGCTTAGTTTACTTTGTTTCTTATATCCTTTCCAAGGGAAGGATGTAGGCACGAGGAGGTGGCGTGAGACTTTTTATATATTTTTATGGGATATTAGCAGAAAGTAGTCAGTATTAAATATGTCTATACCTACGTTTTTAAATATGTTAACGTACTCTGATGTCAGTGCTGTGAAAGGATTATCATACCTACAGCCCATTTCCAAAACAGCTTTTATACAGCCTTAGATAATGTATCTTTTAGGCAAAGTTCGTTACGATTATTATTATTTATATATATAATAGAATAGATTTATCGCATAACTATGAACATTGGTATAAATATTCCATAAACTATTTTAATTTGCTATAGTTTTGTGTTTTGTAATATTGATACACGTTATACTTACATTATTGGCGAGAACAGTGTGTGACGCTTATAAAATTAAGTCTCAAATATTTAAAATTATAGAAACCTGATCCGAACTGACCCCACTTTATCATTAAATCGACTCGTTGACTTTAAAAGTTATGTGTATCTTCTCAACATAAAATCGCGGTAGAAGCAATGAAAAAGTAAAATGAACTGAGCACTTTAAGTAAATAAAAGCAGCGCCAAGGAAAAACGAGAGTCTCTTGTCCCAGCGGAGTTCCCGCTAAGAGCACGAGGACCGCTGAGTGCGTCGACTTCTAACCCTTGGCAATTCATTATTCTAAGAGTTGAAGGTAAATCTTCCAAGATGACAAGCATCAGTGGGTTTGTTTTTATCTCAAAACCCTTGTAACATATTGTATTGACTTACACTTATTACACTACTTAATATTTACACTTATTATGAGGGGGGGACGGGGGGTTCAGCATAAAGTCATCATCAGCTGACTGTCTATTGGCAATACCGCCAAATTGAGTCAGCTGGTGGTGTCCCTACTGGTCTCGGCTGAAAAACAGCGCGAGCCTGCGTGGGCGCAACCATCAGAATTATGCTGACACCGACGACGCTCTTTGCCGCGCCCAGATTACGTACGTAGCTTATTTTTTTTAGATATTGTTTTTGAACCTGGGATTTATTCATCTTTGGATTTTTTTTTAACCGTATTTTGCTATCTATGTATGTATTTTCTTTCTTTCTTTTTTTTAATTACTGAACAAATAAGAAGGCAAAGGAGTACGTCCGCTAGGCGAATTACCATAACCAAAGACTTAAAATGTAGATACGTGCATATAGGTACATGCGTTAAGTTCTAATTCTCAGGTTTACTGATAAAGTACGTAAAACACCTACTAAATAATTAGAACTGTTTGATTTTATTGCTTCCACTTAAAAAAAAACAATTTTAGACGGAGATAAAGGTATTAACGCCCACTTTACTTTTACACTGTTATTTATTCTGTGCCTTAACTGAACGAGAGAGAGACATGATTTGGGAACATGCTCGAAAACAATGGCCGACGCAGTCGGAAAAAATATCGTCTACGTATCGTCTACGTGCAGCGATAATATTTCATTTAGGTCGTTAAATAAAAATGAATGTTTTTTTATCTACATTCGTGGTTTTTGGAAGCTAATCTAATCAATCCCTTTGCACATTAAAACATTACAAACTGGAAACCGTAATTTTACCAAATTTCCCTTCGATTGTTTAATTTCATCGAATGTTATCTTCTGCTGAAAATGTATAATTTTCAGGATATCTAAAGTATTAATTACGTTGGTAAGGTTAGGTTAGACTTGTGCGTACCGAAAAAAAACATGCGACAAGAAATTCCTTTGGATGAAATAAAAATCCAGCGTAACAATACCTGCGTTGAAAGGTGTTTCAATAAAATAATACGTACCAGTACAAACTAGTTATATGCGATTATAAATAATTGGCAAACAAATCCATAACAATGATCTCAATGAACTGGCAGGTATTTTCCGATTTGTAGTAAAGAGGTTATGATGCTTCAAACCTGTGCCAGGCGTGCCACGGACGAGGAGCGCGACAAGGGACGAGAGCTAGAAACGAGGCCAGGATCCTTCAACGGGGCTGAATGGGACGGACGTGAGCTGAATAGTTTTTATTTCGCAAAAACTTTGTTAATTCACCCGTGATCGCCGAAAAGGGTTGCGGAAATTTAAGGGCTCTTTGTCGATTCGGGATGTGTACCTACTTCATGCGTTTGTTGTCCATGTTACTATTGTGTACTTTGTGCCTTTGGGTTTTGACATCTAGTTCGCGAAGGAGTAGGCAAGACATACTTCTTCTTTAAATTCCACTCCACTATAGTGTTTTTCAGCTACGATGAGTTCTGTGACAGCCGTATTTCGTAATTTCAATCACCAACTACGCTCACATGCGAGGTATTTAAAAATAGGTGATTATTTATTTAAGTTCCTGAATGGCATCGCTAAGTGTGTACCAGTGTAGTTTTTATATAAAGTTAAAGAAACAAGTGTAATACGTGTTTATGTGAGCTGTCACAGAACTCATCATAGCTGAAAAACACTATAGGAGGTTCGCAGTCAGCTCTGCATTCAACTTCCTATCATACATTAGTCATACTATTAGCCACACGAAAATAATACTTATTAGTAGTTTACGAGCATTAATGTAAAGTTCTCCTTCCGTCTCTTTGTCAGCGGGCTGTATCTTGTGAACCATAATAGGTACAAAATTGAAATTTTCACAGTGTGTATTATTACTATATCATACAAACAAAGCAAGCATTACTCCAAATATTAAAAATAAGATATAACTACTTAAAATTAAAAGCGGTCCCCATACAAAAGCAGTTTTTTTCGGCGTGTACGGAATCCTTCGTGTGAGAGTCTTGGTCGGTTTTTTATAATTTTTATTATTCATAATATCTCAAAAAAAGCACTATAAATTAACTTCAACCGTGCACTGGACCCTTCTCAAGCTGCTTTCAAACTTATAACGTCCCTTATTTTAGGTCGCGGTGCAAAAATATATAAAATACTTATCTTTATTACTATTACAAATGAGCAAGTATGTTTATGTTACTTTTTTGCTCCGTCTTCACGGCTTAACGCTTCGACGTAAAACGTGAAATATGATACAGAGTTAGGAGAAACGATACCTACTTCGTATCCTGGAAAATTGTACAGTTGGCGATTCGCGAAGAAGTAACAATAAACAATTCCTACGCGGACGAAGTCGCTGGCCAAAGTAAGTAATAAATAATTTACTGCTTTCTTTATTAAATCAGATACAAAGCTATTAGCCTAATTCAGCCAAGGCATCATCACAAAAACACAAATTGACAGCAGGTGCAAGCATATTATAAGTAATATGTCAGTAGAACTCGATCAAGGCCTTATGAAAATTAAATTAACCGCAACAAATGCCAACGGAACCAATAATGGGAAAGCTTGAGGCGTGTTCTGGCTAAAATTAGGTCTTTGTCAATGATGACGTTGTTGTGATACCTTGTTGACTGGCACGAAAATTACAGACGCTCGTTTATTATTCAGGTGTTCCATTAAACATTTCAGAACATTTTGTTATTAGTTTTGTCCAATGAACAACGAATAGCGTCAAACATACTTAATTATTTACTAGCTTTTTCGTCAACTTCATTCACGAAAAATCGTTTCTTGCTATCCTTTGGGTACTAGCCAACTTTCTGAGATAAAAAGTACTCAAACTATCGACTATAAACAATATCTTAGTAAGCTTCAAATTTCACGTCTAACGATTGCGGTATAGACCCGTGAAGACGGAACAAATAAACAGACTTGACGTGCTTGGGCAAAGGCAAAAATTCCGAACTACGACCATTTGCTGTTGATTCTCCAGAATGCAGGCTAAAATATTCCAAATCACATATCAACATTGCAACACCGTGCCACGGCGCATTATGCTAATTAGGGCCCTTATTAGTTCACGAAATTATTTAAAAAAACAATACAGCGTTACAAATTCCGAAACAAGACTCAACCGATTAATATCCACTGAGTACAAAAGCATGTTTTAAGTACAACAATCTGTGCGTCCTGCTACTTTAACTATTCCTGTTTCCCGGGGCGTCGATGCATTTGGTTATGTGGCCTACATGTGAAGGAATAGGAGCAATTATCCGACAGCAGCTGGGCGAGGAAGAGGACAATTTAGCGACGGCCTCAAATCACTCCGGCACTGGGGAGGGATCCTCCATACGTCCCACCTCGCACGGTAACCAACGCCGTTTGTTTCATGCACATCCATATATTTTATACCTATGTGTACTGACACACTTGGGTCTTAATTCTTCTGAGTATCTATCTCATCCTCGTTAGTAAACTTGCGTGTCGAAAAAGTGCCTATTTAATTTTCTATTATTTTGTTGACGTCAATCAATCAAAAGTTCAATTAAAGATTCAGTTTTTCAAAACTCATTCATGTTAAAAGGCAAGGCAATGTGCTTTTTTATGAGACTCCCTTCTATCTCTTGTTTAAAGCAAGCGTTTATGACGTCATTCGTAAAGATCTGTCGCATTCATCAGTCTGTCCAAACCAAGATCCGACTATACCTTACGTGCGCTACTCGTTACATCTAAAACCACTCATATCACTCGTAACATAATACTTATATCTTTGAAAGGCATTTTACGTATTCGGCCGCGAGCGGACAAGCGGTTTGTGCCGCCCGGTCATAAATCAAAACGACGAGAACCTCTGAAAGTTGAATTTTACGCCGCAGTTGTTCCCCTGAACCCCATTGTTAAATAATTAAATAAGGCAATGCCACAATTGTTCTGACACTGTGCAAATTAAATAATGTTATTCTAAAAAGCAAGCGATTACAATAGGATACCCTCACTATGTGCCGACTATGTGGGATATTGTAACGGCCGACGGTGCCGAGAGGTTGCTGAAAGGATTTTACCACGTTACGAGGTTTCTGTGTGTATCTATTGTTATTAAAAGCTTTATACATGAACTTAGTTACTAGTTTTCCTCGTAACTAATAAAAAAGGCAGTACCTATGTTTGTTTCTCCTTATTAAATTTCATAGTAAAAGAAAGCATCGGCTTAAGTAGGGTCACTGCGGGCTCTATACAAAAACCAGGCAAGATCATGTCTGGCCATGCTCAGTGTAGGGTTCCGAAGCCTAAAAAACAACAAGTATGAATAAATTTCTCTATTAAAAAATTGTTTGGTGCTATCTTCGGTGATTTTAATAGGTATAAACACTTTAGCCGTCTGTATCTCAGGAACCGATCATGTCTACTTAGTCGTGATAGATCTTCTTTAAAATTCGTTATATGTATTTAGGTATGTTTCAGTTTTTTAGTATTTGTAGTTTTGGCTGTAGCCCCACACCATAGGGAAGACGAGAAAAAAATAATACATATGTAGGGAAGGTACCTACCTTAAAAACAAAATTACAGTTTGTCGGCGTGAATAACATGTATATTCACGCCAAATTACAGCTTTCTAAAACTAATAGTTTATGAACTAAGCTGCAGATGGACGGGCGGAAGGACGGACAATTAGTTGTTAGCAAAACGCAGATGGAGTCACAGGTAAAAGTTAGAGCAAGTTTAGTAAGTGAACATACATGATACTATATAAACAATGTTTTAGGAGACAGCAACGCGACCACCAAGTCGAATGTAAAACAGTTTTCTTAAAGATACTTCCCACGTACGCAATCTTGTTGATAAAACAAAATGCGCACATTGATTTCCAATGATTGGAAGTAATAGAGAAGTGCAACGAAAGAAAAAGTGGTTTTCTTCCATACATACACATACATACCGTCACGCCTTTATCCCAGAGTAGGGTAGGCAGAGCTACAGCATTACCAACAACTCTAACAACTTGTTGTTAATTCTATAACCATATGTTGCATAAATAGGCTAAGATGTTTACCAGTGTATATTAGTGACAGGTAGCAAGCCCATCGCCTAACAATACTACAAGCCTTTAATTCCTTAGTCGCCTCTTACGACTTCTACAGGAAGGCATGGAGTGGCACTATACTAAGCCGGCAACCACACGGCACATAACTTAATTTGTTTTTTTCTGCTAGCGTTTTTCGAAATGACCGAAGGACATTATTTGGGAACTACGAATGCTTAAACACAACCAACTATTAACCTAAAACCTTTTAACATCGCTAGGGGAGCATAACTAAACGGTATAAACAAAACTGAATTGCTAATTGATTCCCCACAAAAATGGCGGGAAGTAGCACGGCAGGCTCATTATACCGAATGATATAGAGCCAAATGACACTCCTGCGGAAGCGTCACGTCACGTCACGCCGCGTCACGTTTACAGAGGACACCAGGGAGCAAGAACTGTGACAAGTCATTGCACTAATGAAGCTAGGGATTAATTTAATTTGGACGTTAAGCATAACAAAATGTCATGGAATGTGGTGAGCTAACAGATAGTTAATTATGACGCTATGTTGAAGAATTTCTTATCTATAGAATAAATAGGCTAATTAAATAAGTTTACAAGGTTTTATTCATGTTTGCTTTCATACTAAAAGCGATGATTGTTACAATTCCATCATTATTTCTAACGAATTTAAGAAACAAAATTTACAAGTCTAGTCAAAGAGCCTACCTACTTAAAAAAATGCTATCATGAACTTTGCTATTCAAATACTACGAAGCTTTAAGCTCTAAATCTTACTAAGTATCCTTAAATTTCAAAACTAAAACAACTCAAAACAAAATACTAGTTCACATGTTTAACTAATGACTATGAAATCAATTTCGATTTAAACGGTGCTATTACAAAACCATTAACCTTTGAAAACAATTACAAGCGAAGTTACTTCAAATTCACAGAGCGGCGAAGGACTCTTCAAGACCCTTGGATTATATCCTTGTGCCACTTTACTTTAACCCCTGGCTAAATTACCCTCACTCTTTTTACCGCAGCAAACGCGTTTCATTTATAAATAAATACATATCCAACGTTTTTCTCCCAAGTTTAACCGAATAGATTGAAAACAACGATAAATATTTGAAAAGCAATCAACGCTTTGACCTCTGAGAGTCGAAAGGGTCTTCTCTCGTGAGATACAATTATTAATTAAGGTAATTGGAAGAAAGGAACGCGAGCTAGAGTATTTAGTTTCAAATTACGTGATTGTCGGAAAGGAAAACGTTGGAAATTACGTTTATAATAAGTAAGAACAATACGGAACGTCGACTTCATTTCTCAATTAGAAAAGGAAAATGGTATGTTATTTTTGTGTATGTTCCTCGATTTCTTCGCCAATAGTACACCGATTTTTATTATTCATAGGAGTAGTAGTCTTGAGGATTTAAATTTCGTCAAGATCTGCTCATAAAAAGTTAACGGAAGTCCTTAATACTTTTGAGTTGTTGCATTGTTTTTTAAACCATTATTGTATCGTCCGTCCTAGCGTTTACACGCCATTTCGCGCGCGTACGATAAGCTTATTGAGTTATTATTAGAGGTATAAAAACTAGTAAGATTGTGAGTGTCTGATAATAAAAAAATATAATGTGTCTCAGAATACCTATAAAACTATTTAAGTCGCTATGTGATTGCCTGCCCGCCTCTTATAAACGAAACGAAACGGATATTGATGTGGTTTTCACTATCATTTAAAGAAATTCCTTCACACTCACACACACACACATATGTACACAAAGAGTCTAAACCGAAGCAAGGCAACGGCGGCTCGCCAGTAAAATTTGAAATAATGCCTTTATTTTCATGTTGTAACTCGTATTTGACCGGAATAAATATTAATTTAAATTGACTAAATAAATAGGTAGTACTACGCATGGTTTTAAAATAGTTATAATTAAATGTGCATTCATGATAATCAGAATCACTCTTATTGTGCATGGAAACTCTACCCTGATACTCCTTAACACCTGTCAGCCCGAGTCATCAACCCGAGGACGAGCGCCAGCCGCCCTCTAGTTGGTTGGAAGATAAATATTTACGGGAACAGTCGGCCGGTGGTCCTTTAATGGCCGATTGTTATTGTTTGTTTATAATTATAACAAGTTCAAAGTATTTTTATGTTTATTAAGTACTATAGGCTTTGCACTTGTGGGAATAAAAAAAGAAAAAGAAAAAAAAGATTTACGTGATGGTATTAAAGGAATCAAAATGTAACAGGAATTAATTAACTTTGTAATCGGGTAGCTTAGCTTTGTTTGAGTTTTGTACACTAAAGATCCTACATTTTGGTTTCAATTATTTTTCTTAGTGAACAAGTAAGTATGGGTAAAGTTTTAGTTCTGACTAGAGGACGCCCGCGACTTCGTACGCGTAGAATAAGTTTCCCGCTATTTCCTCTATTTTAATCACATAGGGGGTGAATTTTGAAAAATCCTTTCTTAGTCCTCAATTACATCATGAAAGGAACCCTTGTACAAAATGTGCTGTGCTTTGATATCCAAGTCAGTGAGTCAAGTTTGCCTTTTAAAATTACAACTACACGGTCCTCTATGCTACTGAGCAAAACCATTGCCTTCGGGTGCGGTGTACCCTTGTTTTGTCGACAACCTTTTCATCGAATATTATTTCATCGACAACGATTCATCTAAACTTTAGTACTAGTAATATTGTTTGGCGTTATCATAATTCAACTACTATTTATTTCAATTTATCTTAATACGTGGAAATACTAATCAACGAATACTACTTAACCGCAGATTTGTTTCAAATTATCTTAATTGGTACAACTACAAAACATTGCAATTCATTACTTCGACGTATTACTTTAATACAATTTTATATGTCCAATTGCACATTTATACATTTTTCAAATTATGTAGTGTGACATACAAATATGTATAATAAAACATAGATTTATTGGTGTATCAAAGTAGGTTAGGTTAAGTTAGGACTCCGACCCCCAAGAAAACGAACTGTTGACAGAAGTGGGTTAGGTTAGGTTAGAACTGCGACCCCCAAGAACACAAAAACATGACACACTACTATTATTACAATAACTTTTATTATTATTATCATAATATTATAATAAATTAGGAACATAGTCTAAATAGCAGGGTGAGTGATTGCATTTAGTTTTGATAGCAAAATATTACCAATTCAAATAATTTTATGCGGTATAAATATTATTACAAGTAAAAAAAAACAAATTAAAAAGACCCGAAATGATTAGTCATGACATGAATTTTATTGAAATATGTCAACTACTAATTAAAAGACCTCGGTTCAAATTACCTAGTATCGAGTCCACGACGCAATGACTTGTCGATGAAATGAAAATACTTGAAACGTTGTCTTTGAAATAATATTCGATCAAAAGTTTGTCGGCAATTCAATGGTAAACCTTCGGGTGCGTTTAGGCCAAGAGAACGAACAAGAATTCTATGGCATTATGTCTTACGTTTTCTTTGTAAACATAAAGACACACATGTTCTAGAGCATTCGCTCGTTTGGTCTAAACCCACCATTTGACATATTGTTTCTAACACGGCCGCCATTGTGGTGAAGTAAAGTAAGAGCTACAAGTAGGTATCATAAAGTTGACATTACGTTGGCATTTCAAAGACAATATTATGGTTTAATAGAGGCCTAGTACCTAGTAGGTACTAGTAGTAGTAGAGAGATATTAAATTGATTTTAAGATTAATAGAAGAAGAAGACGAAGTGTTGGCAGACCTTCCACAAGGTGGACTGACGATCTGATAAAAGTCGCGGGAAACCGCTGGATGACAGCAGCAGATGACCGATCGTTGTGGAAAACCTTGGGGAAGGCCTTTGTCCAGCAGTGGACGTCTTGCGGCTGATAATGATGATGATGATGAAGATTAATAGAGACGAATTTTAAATATTAAATATTGAAAGGACATTTAAACCTTATTAGTTATTACTTTCTCAAGTAAGGCAAATTATTAACATTTACGCCAACAGCAGTTAATCCCAGACGCCCCACTTCAACACAAAAGGCGGTAACTAACAATGGTGCACAAAACCTCCCGTAATGGCCTTGGGCAAAAAATCAGTTGCTACGGTTACGGGCGTAGCAGCTCGCTCTACGCTTCCGGGGCCTCTACGAACAAAACTACCAACGTGCTACTGGGGAACCAAGTTTTTAACTTTGATTAATGATCCATTGGTAAAAGTGGAAATTAGAGAATTCTAGTTAGATAGGATATTTACTTTCGGTCTAATCATTACCATAATACATGTAAATACAACACACGGAACCAATAGCCACGGAAATGTTGACATTTTCGCAATAAAACTATTTTGCAAAGTAATATGATTGTGAAATGAAAGTTTGTGAAACGATGGTTAACCCAAATTAAGCCTAACTTCATAGAACAATGTTCTCCTGTTTATGTTAGAGCTTTATATTCATTAAGATTTACAGCTAAGTCTGCTCAATCTATTTCCGCACAGTTCACTGAGTTCGGTCTGCATTTAGCTTAAACGTTTCTATCCTCTATAAGTACTGGACTTGAGTGGTGATGCTTCAGCGAAATCTAAATTTTGCACACATGGTTCGTGAATGAACGGAACCTAATACAGGGTGATCAGAATACCACAAAACAACACAGCAAAATCAAAACGTGTTGTATTTTTAGGATACAATTAAAACACGTGATTAGCCATATTGAATCTTGTTTATTTCTTTGCTAAGAAAAATAATGGACAATAGAAGGATGGATAGAAAATTGCAAAGCATGAACCAACTGTTTTCATTACAATCCTACTAAGCCAACTCGGACTGATGTTTTAAATGCGTAAGTTTGTGTGTTAGTCGGTTACTCCTTCACGCTATAACTGCTAGACGGAATAACGAGTAATCTAAATGTATGCAAACGAAGTCGCGGACAGAAGCTAGTATAGCTTAACCAATTACGCATCACTGACTCTTAACTCTGAACCGACAACTTATTAAAACGGTCCTTTAAAAAGTTAAAAATATGTTTCCAATAGTGAACAATAGATTGAAAATACTGTACCTCCAGCTTCCAAGCCAGCTACGACATCAATAATCAATTATTCGAGAGGAAAATGTCCAAAACAATGACGAAAAAAATATTTTCAGGAAAACAATTGTGTTATGAAAAATGAATTTTCCCTAACTCTCCTTAGTGCTTCTGCTAGGTTTCATAAACACTGGTTACATAATGCCTACGTTACTAACTTAGGGATTATGTAGTTTCTGTAACTCATATTATAACTCGATTTTCGTTTATGTCTGACACGAGATCGATTTATTGCAAACTGCACTTACTCGTACGACTGTTCCACGAGAAAACGAATAAAATGTCTAGGCCAAATATTTCGTAAAAGGGTTTCGACGTAACATCGCTTTTATCGAACTACAACCAGACGTTGACCACGATCACTTAAGTTCAATAAAAAGAGTCGGCATCGAATATTATTTCAACATTAATCGTATTGTTTCGTCAAGTTTCATGATGTTAAGAAAACATTGAGAATAACCGTTGCAGGTCGTACTTAAGATAAGAGGTGTAAGTATACAAGCTATGGTTGTTTGATTAAGTAAAGAAAACATTGGTTTCCTTTAGGGGCAATCTTGTTAGTAATCATCAGAGATCGGACAAATGGGCGTCAGTACTCGCAATAATGTGGACATGTCTCGAAGATTTAAATTTAAAAAAAAAATACGATTACTTACCCTAAAAATAATTTTGATCCTGTGCAAGACACTGACAGTATAGTAAATAAATAATACTGTGATAATACATAGACTTGTTATCGTGTGTATTTATTAAAGCAAATAAACAGTAATTCATATAATTCGTGATTAGTTTATTCCTTGAGGTGAAAAGCTCCTTTCGAAATCCACTGATGTTAATGGAGCAAACTTAAGTAGATTAATATGAATGGCCACTCCTCATTTCTTTATATTATTTATTTAATCCATCTCGCAAAGGATCAAAATTATTTTCAGGTTAAGTAATAAATTAATGTAATTTAATTCGTTGAATTAAAATCTTAGGAACCCATTTGTCCGATCACTGGTAATCATTTAATATGTTTTTGACTATCATTTTCATTTCAACCGAAAGACATCCACTACAGGTGGACATGGGCCTCCCCCATCTACTGGTTTCCTGCAACCTGACGCAACAACAATACTTAACACTTACTTTATTTTTTAACAATACTTAATCTATAGGTAAATGATCTTTTTTCATTTCACCAATCACAATGAGGATAACGTACCGTACCGTACTAGCATGGGGCCTATATAAATGGTTTAAGACGACAAATACTTCAGCCAAAGTCGACCCTTACTTAGCAGTGGGGGGGCTACAGGTCTCACCCCTTCCATCACCTTTCCAACAAAAAAAATCATCGAAATTAGTTCAGTAAAAAAACAACCAATCGATAACCAAAAACCAAGTCCTAGACTAGGACTCCTAGTCTGCAACAATAGTCCAATTTTCCTGATTACATTATTCTAAGAATATTATAAAATATTATAGAATTAAGAGTAAATGGTTTAAGGCCAAACAAATAATTATACCCATTAATATTAATAATAAGCTATCATATTTTAGAATAATGTAGAAAATTGGTCTATTGTAGCAGGCTAGGACTATTATACGTAAGGTTTTACGAAACCTTCGTTTTGTAAGTCGGTTGAATATACCTTTGCATCTGCGACCAGATATATCTGGATATGATCCAATACAAGATATTTGTAAAACAAATAGCGTGCAGTTGCGTCACGGCGTTGCATCTCCGGACAGATCTGAATACTAATGCCGGGACAAATACACTATCAATAAGCGTAATGCAACCGAACCGCGCGTGCGCCGTGAAAGTTATACGCGACGCGAATCTCTACTCAGAGGTCAGCACTTTTTTGACCAGGGTAATGAAAAGAGAGGTTTTGGCGAGCTATACGGCGTTCCACTCCGACTTTGCTTGAAGTCCCTATACTGCGATAAAAACTCCCGGCCTCTTCTGTCGAATGTTGTGAATGAGAGAATGGATCAAATATCTTTAAATATTTTTAGCCGGAAATTAAGATCGTATAAAGTAAGTAAATGGTTAGTATACCGAAACCATAAGCACATAATAGGTAAATAAAGTCAACAGTATTCAAAATTAACCCCTCTGTCATCCTAGTAAGTCCTTGCACTCGATTACCAAACACCCCTTATTACTGCATTATATTGTAATCATCAATATTTTAAATCAAAACCTAGCCTTTATGAAACCCACGACACATGTGTATGCGCAGTAAAGTGCATAATACGGTGAAGTAATCGAGTCAGCGCGAGTTATGCTCAATTAATCGTAAAAACTGAGTTATACGCGCGATGTTTCAGATAATTCAGTAAGGGTCCCTTATACACCGACGCGAATGTTTACATCTGATTTTATTAAGTTCAAAAGTCTTGGATCGTAATGCAAAATGTTCGTTGATCTGATGATTGTAGGAATATGGTAATTATATCCATATTTTTTTAATTAATACATTAGCAGGAGTTGCATTTACTTCCGTACCGGTGTTTTTTGCAAAATACAGGTAAAAATACAAATGATTGAACAAATAATGTATATGGTCGTGATCGAAATATATAGAAGTATAGTTGTGAAACTGCCTACAAGAAACTACAATAGGATAAAACAGTTTCTGATAAGCTTAATTCATTTAACTCAAGTCAAGCGAGCAATTGTGCAAATTACGCTTGCTGTCAAACACCGGGGATATCCTACCGGATACCGGAGCGTGTTATCATATCACTGAGGGACCTACGTCAGATGTCTGTATGACCTGTCAACTGATATTAAAGAGACCTTTATCAAACGGTAATCATTCTATCCCCCTCTCACTAAAGAACGGTCTGATGCTGTTCCACGCTATACAGTAACAAATCGAAGACGAACTGTAAATAATATATTCCAACCTACCTTATCATTAATTTTCAGGTATTGAGTAGTTCCTTATTTCTGTGACCTCTGTATTTAATAGTTCTGCTCGTAACGGTGTGACAGCCGGCTACACCCGCGGTGTAAGCCAGTTACTTATCTGGCAGGTTCGCTCAGTATTATGTCAGTAGGATGTTAATTACGTGGTGCACTCCAGAGGCAAACGATATTAGAATAAGAACGGCGGTTAGGATGGCTGTTTTATCTTACTTACTTACCTTCTTACATTTACCACTAGATCGAGAAATATGGGTCAATTTTTTTAATATGTCGGAATCTTTTTGCGTTAGAAGCTAACCAAAGTCGTTCAACTATTAACAATTGTTGGCATTTGCTTTTACTCTTATAACTGTACAAATATAGGCACATTAATTTCAAAATTATAATCAATTCTCCTCGTCTGACAAGTCAGGCTAAGGATCCCGATAAGAGCGACGCGGGTAAACAAAACGGCTAGTTTTCTCGGTCATAACATAACGCAGTTTCCGTTCGGTGGCACAAAAACTAAACAGTTGACACGCGGTAAATCTCACTTTTAATAAAGAGATTCGTTCGGAAACTGAATGTTATAGATAAGTAGTTATAGGCTATAGCATGTTAGCCGTGAAGTATATACATATACCGGCCGGCGTCAGTTATAGGTAGAGCGGGGATGCTGCGCGCTACAGCCTCCCACGGGCGTAGTACGACCTGAACAAAGCGTCCCGCCCTACCCCTGGCTCCATTTCACCCGCGTCCGGTCAAATTAAACAAACCACACTTTTCATGTATGAAACTGGTCCTCAAATTGACAGCAGCGTTCGGAACGAGCACTTTTAAGTGATGGATTCTATTAATGAGCACGTACAGTGATGTGTGAGCCGGTGCGAGCGAGGAGGGACGGGTGGCGTCGGCGTCGCGGACCGCGGGATACTGGCAGCCTCCCGGCCGGGGGCGGGCGCGCGGGGCTGCGCGGCGCCGGCACCCGGGCTCCGGCGCCCCCCGGCCGCCCGGCCGCGCCGCCGCCCAGCCCTACAGCTCCAGCCCTTTTGATTTATTCGCGGATCGTTCCTAAAGCGAAACGCCAGCTCCACAGCTCTCTGCTACCCGTGGGAAAATGTTTTTACAACCCTATTATTCATGTTTTCAGCGCTGCATTACGCGGAGGCTGATACCTGCGCTTTGATAAATTGAGATCGGGATAGGGCTATTTGCTACATATTTTATTCTAATTTATTAACGAACACCGTTTTGGGTTCCGTATCAAATAATATAAAAACACTTATTATCCGTCTGTCTATTGTTGCTGTTTTTATAAGCAACAACCGCAGTTTTTACAGCGGAAAAGAACAATTATAAAAAAACCTACCTATTATTAAACTGATTTGTAACATCAGTGAACATCGTTAATTATTTAACCGCTATAGAATCGTGTTCCAGAAACCCAATCAATAATTATGACTTAATTTATTTGGTACCTACTGATTATAAGCGGTGTTGTACCTATATTGTGCAGTCGACCAAAAATGTGGCCTAACCTAACACCCTACGGTTGAAGTTTATTTGCGCGTCGTGATACAGTTCGATTTTCAGTTGCAATAGTATTATGACAGTGACAAGTGTTAACCTTAGCGATAATTAGATCTCACAGAAACTTTTGTCAAAACTGGTGGATCACTTTCTTGGCCGACCGTACCTATGTACTTTTACCAGTTTTATTAATAATTGAGCGGTAAAATTAAAATTGATAGTTGCTTGTTGACAGAATTAACAACTCGTAATTGTTCAGTAAAAAAAACACATTATAGTTTTAAAAATAATTACGCATTAAAATGTATAAGTACAGTCAAGGACATAAATATTATATACGTTCCCAAATGGTCAAAAATGCCACTGGCGATAAGGTCCTTGTATACATATATTTGACGCGATGGCTGTATCGATATTAATGCCCTGGACTGTACCTACCTTGTAAGATTCAGTTAGTGTGTAACACACTCAGTGTAGGGTTCCAACGCCGTTACTTCAAACAAAACCTAGGTATTTCAAAAACAACTTGGGGCTGGTTTTAATGATTTTTAGTCAGTTGTAACTCAAGAAAAAACACAAGTAGTCTTAGTCGTGATAATTTTCCTTTTAAATTCGTTATTGTGTTCTTTAATTAAAATATTTAACAGAATTTTATTAGTTGTAGATTTAGCTGTATGCGGCAGGGGATTGTGTGGGCATTAAACTCTAGCTAAAAATTCACTTATCTTAAACGGCCCTCCATATTTTGAAATTGATAATGGCAATCAATAATGGTTTCCAATAACTGTTAAACCTATAACATAACCTATGGGGGTACCAAACTAGCCTAAATTTTTTACCTGTTACATCTTTGATCTTTACGCGGTACTAATATTTATATTAATACCAAATTTCAGTTTTGTAACTTTAGTAGTTTCTGAGTAAAAGTGAGTATATGACATATAGACAGGCAAACGGACAAGGCGTAACCTTATGGGTTCCTATAGTTTGACTTCGGAACCCCTTAAAAGGATATAATAATTAAGTACGGTTAATTAGATACGGTATATTTGTCAAATCTTATATATTTGCCACGCGCTAAGCGGGCCCCTGTTTTTAGGCGGTTTTCCGGCGGTTTGTAAAAAGGGCCTCTATTCAACACGGTAAAAACAATATCGTTATTCGTCTGATATCGTATTGTAACGTTTTTATAGCACTTATTTTCTTAGCAGTAATGGCGGATGACGTCAAACAATACCATAACAGGTCAAAGACGTATGTTTTTTACTGTCGGGAATAGAGGCGCAGCTATCTGACCTACCTAACCTATACCTTTTTATGTCATTTTTAAATATTTTTTACATAACCGACTTTCCCAATTTTTCGCGTCTTTCCATCAAAGTGCCGAACTATTTTCGTAACCGTAAATTCCATAATGTTTACCACCCTTTATTTATTACAGTACGTAGTGTTTCTACCGACATTTTAGAATTGTTCAACTGATCATAATAACCTTCATTTTATTTAAAATGACATTTGTAAAAACAATAAGCTAGTTTATTTTAATTAGTGGCTCTATAATTTGAGTTGATTAGGTACTGTAGCTGTACACTTATTTTAAGTTTCTTAATTATACTTCTATAGTACATTGTCGCCGAGGCTGGAAAACACTTTATTTATGAACAAGTCATATAGAGTAGGTATATACGAGTCCCTTCACTTGTTTCCATAAAAAAGAACGACATAGAAGTCGTACTGATTCCTATTCCTAACCTTTCGTGAGCCTGTTTTTTTCACTTCTCATGCTTTTAAAATGTTACTTTAGTTTCTGTACATCGGGAGTAAAGCTCCCTGTGAACTAGAGGGGAGAAGCGAATGCAATGTATGCTGTCTAGCAAAACCAGTCCGTGGGTCCCAGAAAACCAGCGTCGCACTTCCAATAGGTGGTACGGCATACATCTGAGTGGATACCATTTTCGCAGCACTACTTTACACACACTGTAATAATTTAATTTATAACGAAGCGAAATAAATGATTTTCTATTTCTATTTCTATTTCTTATTAATCTCTAGGGATTTTTTATTTACTTTGGAAACCCCTAAACAGCCAATGGCGATGTTTGTGAATGGAGGATTATTGCCATTTTCAGTGATTGTGTTGCAAAATGACAACTGCGCAAAAATAAAATAAAAATGATATAATTTTGTGTCAAACACGATTAATAATTACATGGTATTCTAGTGTTTCACAATACCTAGACAAAGATCTTGGATATCGGACTTGATCTAGGGGGTGTAAAACGTTTTAGCCCGGAGCTCAATTTGTATGGAAAAAAAACAAGGAAGATAGGGAAGAAATATACGAAAACATGCACATTTTGGTAATTGAATGGGTTGTACAGCGTCGAAGCTGTATTCGATAGCCCTTTTGAAGTTATAGGAAAAAAAAAGCAGTCAAACTGTCAGAGGGATAGGTAAAATATCTATACAGCCATCGCGTCAATTAGTGTATGTATACACGAACACCAAGTCAGTGACATAGTGGCATGTACCCACAGTAATAATAGTAATTTGTGATTTTTGACATTTAGTATTTATTATAAATTTTAATGTTTTGATTTGTGATTTTACATGTATTTTATGATTTATGAATTTTTACTATTTATAAATTATGTTGATGTTAAATTTCTTTATTGCATGAATAATAATATTTGCACGCTTGCTTGCAAGCTGGATACACTGGACATTATTTAATATTTTAAATTGACTGTAACATCTTGTGTACTGTATTCTGCAAATAAATGATATTGATTGATGATTGATTGAATGATAAATATACGTTCCCAAAACGTCAAAAATATATCTAGGTACACGGGTCTATGCCACTAGCCAAGTTTTGGGTACCGATGTCTCCTTGATGCGAAAAATGATGAGCCTTCGACTGTAGCTATCTAACTTATGACTATATGTACCTACGTTGACGATAACATCGACCACCGAAAGATGTCCCCAATTGGGATTGTTCATATTTTATTAAGTTTATGAAATATTTATCTATTTCGCATATTTCGTCAAAAGTACCTATATTTAACCTTTGTTTGTCATTCGTTTTCGGCTTGTAGCCCTCCTAGGTGTATCTTACGGGTTAGGCGAAAGCCGCTTGAAATAGTATGTTGAAATACTCTATTACAATCACATTTTATGATTAGATATCATTTAATTGTTGTAATTTATTAGAAAATGCCATCGGATAATTAAAATAATCATGTCATCCATAAAATATCTGTTAATAAATAAATATATTAAAACAAAACTATTGGGTCAAATACAAAATTAATGAAATTGGTCTGTTAAAATTACCTATTCTTTCGAATTAGAATGTAAAAACCGTGAGTTATATTTTTGGTCTATCCCAATTCTGTTAAAATATCTAAATATCTTTCAAATTGATCCCCTATATATCACAATCAATCAATGGGAGGCGAAACCCGTGCACTGCTGGATGATCTAAATTATTGCTCAAAGATCTCTACCATAATCGGTCTATTAGGTACACTTTAGCACTTTGTCTATTTAATGTCATGTTTAAACTGCCATATATGAATTGTCACAGCGATTAAAGTGACTAGGTACAAAAGTGTAAACATTTTATGAACTCGACTGTACTACTCAACATCACTATCATGAGTTCAATTCCGGCCACTGCTGGACATAGGGTTCACCCATCGCACGCCACTGAGCTCGGCCTTATTAGCAGCTGCTCACTTTGGTACCTTGTCACTTTAACGCCTTTGATAGATTAGTGCAACAGTTCATACATAACGTTAAAGTGACAAAGTACTAAAGTGTGCAGCTACATAGACTACATAAGGCCAACCGTACTACTCCCATTCAACTATTTCCCGCGACCCTTTACTGAATTGTCGCTCTACCTTGTGGAAGGCCTGCTAATGCCCATGAGTCAATTTTAATGTATTTCAACATTATGTACCTTGGTAGGTAAGGGCTTATTTTAGCTTTGGACAAGTGAGGAATGAGTATGTTTAATTCACGTGGCGTGGACTAAAAATGTTGGCTTACATCAATTCACATGATACACACAATACACATATTAAGTCAAATGCAAAATGTGTCACTCACGCCAAACATATTTGCTATGCTATGCAAAATACCACTTACTTAATTCAAACGAGACAGTCACAAGTTGTTGATTAACACATTAACTGCCAAGAACCCTACAGGTGAGTCCATTTTGTATGAAAATCAGAGCTCTTGGCAGTGAATTTAATCAACAACTTGTGTCGGCTGTGGTCGACGGTGGCGTTAGTGTCACGACCTCTGTTGGCCGACTGGGGCGTTCGAAAAGTTCAAAACAACAACAGCAACATTAATGCCTCAAAATCTATATCTGATTTCAATTATTTTAAATTATACAATATTCTAGTAGACTGACTCGGCTCTTACTTTTTTTATCCAAATTAAGGCAAATATCTGCAGACGGGCTACCGCAATAAGCATGTTCAATATCAGACTCTAGATTTACTCTTTAATCTTTCAATTCCGGATCGCTAATTAGGCCAACCAATAATATCGTAAGATATTAATTAAAATACACTAAATTAATAAAATATTACTTTTAATGCTTTAATAGTAACAAAGATTTTAATCTTAAATTATTATAGTCAATTCACTTAGCTTTATTTTTTTTATTTTTCTTATTTTTGTTTTTCTGGCCTAGACCTTGTGCTTTTTGTTGAGGCTCGGGCTTGTCTTTACCAGTCTTGAGCTGTCCAATTTGTTTCTTATTCTTTTTCTTAAGAGCATTTTTCATTTTTTTCGCAGCTGCCGCTTCAACAGACTCAGTCACTTTATTTTCATTCTTATTTGCTACATTTATTTGTTGCGGATTTCCTGGTAAATTTTTGTTTTTATTTTTATTCTTCTTTTTGTTTTTGTTCTTATTGGGACTTGGTGTTTGTTGGGGATTTTTAATATTGGTTACAGGTTTAACGGGGCCAGCTTCTGTTTTGGGTTTCGTCTTATCCTGCGGCTGCCGTGTATCGCTTGTAGCTGTGTCTTGACTAGCTTTAGGTTTATTTTTCTTGTTCTTCTTTTTCTTCTTTTTACCTTCGGTATTTACATTTTCCGGCTGTGTGTTAGGTTCTTTTGTTTCACTACTATCATTAAGCTTATTTTTGTTGTTTTTCTTTCTTTTCGGTTTTTTGCCTTCATTATTAGCATTTGTGATGTTGTTGGTAGATTCTTTTGTTTCACTGGTGTTCATATTTTGGGAATTATCAGCATTTTCTCCAGGTTTATTTTTCTTATTCTTCTTCTTATTTTTCTTTTTGTTTTTATTATTAGGTTGTGCATTAGATTGCGGACTGAAATATAATGCAGGTATGAATACTAAGTTACAAATCAATGGAATAGGCTGAACATCAACAGCTACATAATGCATGATTCACTGAGGCTGAGATTATGATTCCTGTTACTGTTCGAAACATTATGGTAGGTAAAGTTAATTTTAAACTATCATCATAAAATGATATCATGTGGTTATGGTTATGGTGATGGACTCCCTTTTCCACACTTAGCCCATGCAAAAAAATGATATCATAACAGAGATACTAAAAACGGTGGTATTTCTAACACTGGAAAAGGTAGTGGTATCTGAAGGGGGTAACCCCTTAAGGGAGAGAACTTTACTGAATTAAATTCTATAACAATCACAAACTCTGGTTACCTTGGCTTTTTGTCATTGTTATCACTTGTCTTGTTTTTCTTGACTTTGGGTTGTGATGCTGACGAATCAGGTGCTGGTCTCTTAGTTGCCTTTGGTACTTCTGCATTAGTATCAGCATCATCTTGAGACTGTCCCTGGTTTTCTTTGCCTTCTTCTTCGTCATCCTCATCTTTGAATGGTTCAGGCTGGAATTAAAAATGTTTCTAAATTATTTAAGACTAGCTTCTGCCCGCGATTTCGTCTGCATAAATTTTGATTATAGTTATTCCCTCACACACACACACACATACTCACAGACACACACAGACACACAGACGCACGCACGCACGCACGCACACAATCATTCGCGTTTATAATATTAGTAGGATAATCAATTAATCAAATAGTTCTTAACCAATTTTATTGTAAGATACAATTATTGTTGAAATTGAAGAAGCTTTTATTTTACGAGGATTTTTTTGTCTTCCATACAAAGTAAAATTTTGTATGGTTGCATTTGCATTTCATTTTTAGGTCAATAAAATATGATCATTAATGATGGACAATAATTTTGTAACTAGCAATATAATTGATAGAATACTATTCGATTTGTATAATTCAATATGTGATATTTATAGGCAATTGTATGGAAAACTCAAGATTTTCCAATTCTTTAGCCACCCAAGTACATATTTCAATAAGATGGTGATGGTGGGACTGAAAATATGAATACTATAATAGGTAAGTGGAATAAGACTTACAATGACATTGGAGAACTTTTTAAGCTTTGCCACAAAGAACCCATCCATATTATGAGTATGAGGATAAAACCTTCTGGTCAACTTCAATGAAGGGTGGAACCTGTGGTGCCTGTACTTAACAAAACCTTCGGTACCAAAATCAAGACCAGTAGGCACCAGTTTCACATTACGGCGTTTTAAGGCATAATTCACCACCCATTCATTTTCTTCAGGCATTATGGAACAAGTAGAGTAGACAATGTAGCCTCCAGTGCTGGATTTCGCGTTGCAACAATCAATAGCAGCTAAGAGTAGCTGTCTTTGCAAGTTGAAGCATCTTTGAATGTCTTTCTGATCTTTAGTTGTTTTTACACTAGGATCTTTAGCTATGACACCTGTGCCAGTGCAGGGAGCATCCAACAAAACTCTATCGAAACCTTTAATCACCTCTGGGAATTGTCTACCATCATAATTGCAAATGACAGCATTAACAACTCCAAGTCTGTGGAAATTACCAACAATAGCTTTGGTGCGATCTTTATTAGCATCATTAGCAAACAACGCTCCAGTATTTTTCATAATAGCCGCAATATGTGAAGCTTTACCACCAGGGGCAGCACACATATCCAAAATCCTTTCTTTTTCTTGTGGTGCTAATGCCATAACAGGTAAATAACTTGATGCTCCTTGTAAGATATAATGGCCAGCCAAATACTCAGGTGTAGCACCGATGGGGACAGTAGAACTGTAAACTACAAGGCCAACTTTACTCCATTTCCCAACAGGGTCCAAATTTACACCTCTATTGATGAGAGCTTGCGCTAAATCTCTCCTTCTAGTTTTAAGACTGTTGGTTCTTATTGTCACTGGGCGTGCCACTTCACTTGCTTCCAAAAATTCCACTAACTCTTGTACAGGGAAGATTTGCATTAAAATTTCCATAAGAAATTCATTGTAACTGTAATACATGCATAAGTCTTTTAACAGTAGTTCAGTATATTCACATCTGGAGCGGCCATCTTCTTTCAAACGACTAAAATCCCCTAACACATTAACAACATCCTTAATTCTTTGCAATACATCATGAAGATTACTTGGATTTGCCAGTTCTTCTTCTGTAGGAAATGCAAACACATCTTGTTTAGCAATATTAAGTTGCAATTCCTCATCTGCAAGCTTCTTATCCACTTTTTGTTTCTTCTTTAATTTGATGTTTGCTTTTTCAATAGGGAGCATGTCATCATCAGCATCATCATCATCATCATCATTTTCATCACTCTCCTGTTCACTAGAATCGGAATTGTATTCTAATTTCGAGGAAGCAGGTGCCCCTTCATCTTCTGAAGTGACATCACCATTTTCTTGATCAGAGTCTGCAAATAGGTCATCTAGTTTTCCAACCTGAAATGAAAATTGCAAATTTATTAATAAATTGAAAGATTCAAGATAAATAAAAAAAATCTACATACCCTATAGTCTATAGCTTAATTCTGTGCCTCCTGTGACAAGTGATACAACTCGAAAAACACGATTTTACAGGAGAGCGAAAACAAGTTTTAAAAAAATACTGCTCTTACATGAATATATTTTTTTAAAAATTGCTGCTGCTTTTTATATCATATAATATGACTTTATTACATGGTTTCACAAAAATATTGATAACTAGTATAGATTTTGAGATATTCGGAGAAACGTACTTTATGTATCATTTTACATTTCAGATCAAGCTCCATTTAGCTCGTGTAAGATGATACAACTCGAATTGTATTATTTATCACATAAAAGTGTTAAAAAGGAGGTCTGGTGATGATTGATACAACTTTTTTTAATAAGGTGTAGGGAATTTAATAAGTAATCTTTCTTAAGAAGAACGGAAAACTCTGGTGACAAATGATACAACTCAAGTTATATCAAAAAACTCGACTTTTTAAAGGTAAATGAAAATCGTGATTAATAATACAATTTTAGATATATCACTAGGCACAAAAAAAAGATTTATTTTTATTTTTTTGAGTGTTTTAACTAGAGAAATAGCATTAAACACTCAAAATTGGAAAAAAAGTGGTTACTTGTATCATTTTACACGAATGTATCTTGGGAACTAGAAGGCCTAGGAACACGGGAGTTGGAGCAAAAGATGCGTATTTTTTTTTTAAGTTGATTCATGAAAAAAACCGCATTTTGCTACAACTCGAGTTGTATCACTTGTCACAGGAGGCACAGAATTACCTTGTAATTTTCAGCAGCTTTTGGTTTTTCCTCTTCATCACTATCATCTGCAGCATCATTATCTGATCCTTCCTCTTCTTCTACTTCTTCAGATCCCTCATCATGACCACTGTCTTCACTGTCAGATTTCTGCTTCTTGTTCTTTAATTTTTGCTTAGGTTTTAACCATTCCTTATTATCATCGGTGAAGCCTATAAACAAATGAAATATATTTAGTTTTCAGTTGTATTAGGTTTAACTGACTCAAATTTAAAAAAAAAGTATATTAGTATAGTTTGAACTTCTACTTTGGTACCAATTAAACACTGAGATGTTATTGTATTTAAATTTATCACAGGTAACTTATGTGCTGAATGAAATGAAAAGTATTTATCTCAATAAAATAATAGTTTAAATTTAATTAAATTATTTATTGTATAAATTGTGTCATCTCATTTCAATAGTACTCACAAAAGTGAAAATTAAGGCCTAGCATTCAATAAAAATATACCTAACCCAAAATACATGGTCATGCACACAAGACTTAAGCAATAGAACCTGACTTAAACTAAAAAAAAGTTATAGTGTTTTCATTCCATGACAGCTTGCCCTGGCAAATTAAGGTAGTATGGTGACTCCAATGTATTATGAATTAAGTAGTGGGGCCAGACTTCACAGATTGAAAACACAATATACTCATTTGTGAACTTAAGCTAGGTAATCAAATTATACTTCGCTCACCCTGGACTTCTTCATCGCCTGACTCATCAGAGTCTTCTTTAGTTACCACTTTGACTTCAGTTTTCTTGACTACATTCTTCTTTGCCTGTTTCAACGCTTTCCTTTTTTCCACTAATTCTGCTTTCTTTTTAACTCTCCTTGCTGCGCGCTGCTTTTGCCTGTGACTCAACTTCTTGGTTTCATTTTCATCCTCCACTAAAATTTATTAAAACAGAAATATCAAACCATCGTCAATAGTTAATTACAAAATACACTAGAGTAGAGATGGGTAAATTCGGGGTTGAAGATTTAAATGATTTGAATCCGCAACTGGACTCAGATTCCTATTGACTCCTTTCAATTCATATCGAATCCGCGGAGTTATTAACTTTTACTAGCTGCACGCTGCCCCACGTTGTTCAATCCGATCGAACTAGATTTAAAAGAAAAGTGTCAATAAATAATTTGATTCCAATCAAATCCGAAACGAATTGCTTTGAAAGATCCAAAAGATTCAAAGGAGTAGAGTCGATAAGCAGAGTCAATCGATACCGATAACGATGCTGGATTTAGTGATTTGAATCCCAGCCCGGAGTCGAGATTACCCATCTCTAAACTAGAGACTTTTTAGAGTCTATGGCAGGGCTACTATTATTGTTTCTAACCTAAAACATGATAATTTCGTTTTGACTTTGTTAGTTTACAAATACCCAGAAACAACAAAAAAGAGATTATTTTGTGCATTAAAATGCAATATAGTTTAACACAGTTTCTAACATTACATAAATTCGATGCTACATACTTTGTCGGTTGACCATTTGAAAACTGATAGTTTTAGGTTAAGTGGTTCAATATAATCCAAAATGTAGCAAGGAATTGAGCTTATTAATGAAATCCTGATACTTACACAACTCTTTTCTAAATACTGGGTCTGGCTGTTTCCTTGCTTTTCTGCCGGGCCCTTTCTTTACTTTTTTATCCTCGTCGAATTTTGCTTTACGTCCCATTTTGAATTAAGAGATGAAATAGTAAATTTTTCGATATTTATACCAGTGTTTCAACTTAAATAAATTACCACACATACACTTCAACAAAACACGTGTTTTTAAACGCTTTCCGAAACCCACACCAAGTGATTATATTCTCTTTGACCCACACGTAAGTACGCACGGCAACACGGACCACGCCGCGCCGAAATCACCGAAGAGCAAGCAACTGTCAGTTTGACGTTGACAGAAACTTGACATTAAGGTTTCGTTCGTAAAAGTTTGAAGCACAAACTATACAGAGATACTACGTATGTTCGAAGTTATGTTGGCTATATCCCTGGCTCATAAAGTTTTTTTTAATACAGTTGCTCAAAAAGTGATACTTTTCGTAGCTGTATATCGTGCGGAAAGTTGGGTTTTTTCGAACTAGTGCTTTTTACTTTTCCTACTAAATAAACAAGGCCACTACTAGGCTCTATACTAAATAAACTAGGCCGTGCATCCAACGGTTTGCATGTTTAAATAAAGTACCAGGAGCGCAGAGGTAACTAGGAGGGTAGCGCGGTGCGGCGCAGCGGCGGGCGGCGCGGGCGGTCGCGCCCGACACAACGCGGTTGTAGGTAAGGTAGGTACTTCTAATGTTTATGCTTTCCTAGTATTTGATTTTTAGGTAATTTCGGACAGAGTGTGTGCACACGTTAAGCTCACTTCAAAGGTCCGGGGGAAGAGCAGAGATACACAGATATCCGACTTACACATGTACACAGATACACATTTTTTCGCAACTGTATTAAAAAACGTCGTTCGATTCACGTGCGGTATGTCATTACTTCACTCGTACCAAGTCTTGCCACTCGCCTGCGGCTCGTGGCAAGATATCTCGGTACTCGTGAAGTAATGACATACTTTCCGCACTAGCATCGAAATGTACTAAAGTTTTCGTATGTGTATCGTGCGGAAAGTTGGATTTTTCGAACAAGTGCTTTTTACTTTTCCTATCGGCATATCGTGGGCAACGTTGGATATTTCGCACTAGTGCATTTTACTTTCTCTCTTTTTTTAAATAAACTTTTGTCTAAGCCAACTAAGAGTTGGCTGATGGCCGATGGGGTCAGAAGGTTCTGGAGTGGCGTCCACGGACCGGAAGACGAGCTGTAGGTAGGCCTCCAACAAGATGGAGTGACGACCTCGTCAGAGTCGTCAGGATCGCGGGACCGCGGTGGATGCGAAAAGCACAAGACTGGTCTGAGTGGAAAGCCTTGGGGGAGGCCTATGTCCAGCAGTGGACGTCTTTCGGCTGACATGATGATGATGATGATGATGATGAACCGAAGAGTTTGCTTTTAAATAAAGTACCGGAGCGCAGCGATAATTAGGGGGTCCGTAGCGCAACTTAGATCGCAGGCTATGTCGTAGCACGGTCCGACGCAACGGCGGACGCACACTACACAGCGAGGATGACTCACACAAGTCACAGCAATGCACAGCACTGTAGTTTAGTACTTCTAATGTTTATACACTCCTAGTATTTGACATAATTTTGGTTTTAATAATTCTATTAAAATTTAAGTAATTTAAGACAGTGTGTTCACACGTTAAGCTCGCTTCAGAGGTCCGGGGGAAGATGAAAGGAAGGAATACACATATACCTACATACACATATGCACAGATACACATTTTTTACAGATACGATATATACGATAGAATATAATAGAGTAGGCATTGGACTAGGAACTAGGTGGGAAGGCTGAGATGCGTTTATACATATTACTTATGTATATACGAGATGCACTTACTCTTGTACTCTCTAACCTGTACCTCTCTCGCGTATACGTTTGGCACAAACATTTGTGGCAGACAAACTTGATTGCGGACCAAATGGTCGGATGAGTTTTTCGCTGTTTTTTGAGTTTTTTTCGCAAATTTCAAGGGATAAGTATACGTTTCGTGTGTTACAGAACAGTCTCGTGATGGTGAACTGTATTACTTTAGACTGTAGCGAGAGTGAGCGAAATGTGAGCACATAACCTTTCATTCGTAAAAAGATACATTATACTATTGTTGTGGTCTTTTAAATCCTTATTGACGATGTAAACAACTAATTATTTGAATTTTTTCTTCCGCGAACCGTGCAAATTATGTTGATAACGATAACCCGTGTGATTGCTGTGATTTAAATTGAGTCGTGTAATACCAATTTTGTGTTGTCATCCATTTAAAATGCATTTTACCCAACAAATGGGGTAATATATAATTATGATATTATTCGGTATTTTGTAATAAAACAAGTTTTGTTGATAAGGCATAGTACTTTTTTTAAGAATTAACTATTATAATTCCTGAAATTTACCTTGGATTTTTTTAAATATGTTTCAGATACCCATCTGATACTTCGGCAAGGAAGCTTTGGACTTTGGATTAAAGCTACAGGTCGCATAAATTGGTAACCAACAAAGTTTTCCCGTATCTGCTCAAAATACTTCGAAGCACATAACTATATAGCACATATATGACTACCTTCTGTAACAAATATTTATATAAATAAACATTTACACAAACTTGAAGTGGCATTCTAATCGTAGGCATTTCAGACCTAAGAAAATATAATCACAAGCACGAGAATATTATATTTCCGACTCGACTCATTGTTGAAGTCAGGTAAAAAGTAGCTATTGGGGAAATTTAGCAAATTGTGGGCAACTCAGAATTTATTGCATATATACCACACTTATCTGTATAGATACTATCTCCATCTCAAACGCGGGTCTAGTATATTCTATACTCTGATTACGACCTACGCAAAAAGTAGTCTGAGGAGAATCGGTGATAACACCCTATAATGACTGATTTAAATGAATCCAAGAAAGAGCTTTTATTTTTGGTTTCATACTTATTATACTTGCATTTTTGGAGTACACAGGTAAAAAGATATCGGGCAGAAATGCAGTTTAAGACGGTTATTTTACTCAACAGAGTAATTATTGTATCCATTCTGGCCCATTCGCAATGTCTATAAAAAAATATAATAATATTCCTAACTCAATCAAAAATTTAGAAAACCCCAATCAGTTTAAATTACAGCTCAAAAAACATTTGTTAATTAAGGCATACTACTCCCTTCAAGAGTTTTTTAATTAGAATTAATATTTTATTTAGTTTTTATTAATTTATGCAATGCATATAAAATATTAGAGTATAATTATAAAATTTAGAATGTAAGATATTATATAAGTTTATTTGCTGGTTTATTACACCATCTTTAAAATTGCTGTGCCCTAGCAGGGTTCATGTTGAACATAAATTAATATTATAATTTTAATATTACACCTAAGACCTTTTGTATACAACATGATCGCAATAAATGATTTGATTTGATTTGAACCAATGATGATTTGCTCATTCATTCTATTCTATTTTTTGTTTTTGGCAACCAGATGCTCATTCATTATTCTTAAGTTGGTTCCATGGTACTAATGTCATCTCTTGACATGTGTCAATCGCATCATCTCATCATCTGTCTTCTGTTCTGCTTGTCAGTCACGTCAGTCAATTGGAGGATTGGATTAAGACGGTTATTTTACTCAACAGAGTAATTATTGTATCCATTCTGGCCCATTCGCAATGTCTATAAAAAAATATAATAATATTTCTAACTCAATTAAAAATTTAGAAAACCCCAATCAGTTTAAATTACAGCTCAAAAAACATTTGTTAATTAAGGCATACTACTCCCTTTAAGAGTTTTTTAATTAGAATTAATATTTTATTTAGTTTTTATTAATTTATGCAATGCATATAAAATATTAGAGTATAATTATAAAATTTAGAATGTAAGATATTATATAAGTTTATTTGCTGGTTTATTACACCATCTTTAAAATTGCTGTGCCCTAGCAGGGTTCATGTTGAACATAAATTAACATTATAATTTTAATATTACACCTAAGACCTTTTGTATACAACATGATCGCAATAAATGATTTGATTTGATTTGAACCAATGATGATTTGCTCATTCATTCTATTCTATTTTTTGTTTTTGGCAACCAGATGCTCATTCATTATTCTTAAGTTGGTTCCATGGTACTAATGTCATCTCTTGACATGTGTCAATCGCATCATCTCATCATCTGTCTTCTGTTCTGCTTGTCAGTCACGTCAGTCAATTGGATGATAACTATTGCGCTCGGCCGACTTGTTTAAGAATAAAAATCTTTTAGTTAATAGCTCGAATGGAATTGTGGTGAAAATGATTCTCAATTATAATAACCGACCAGATAGGTAAAAGTTCATGTGAGTAAAAGCACACAATGGTCCTGTTGAATTCTCGTCCTGCTGCTTCCAGACTACTGTTCATCAACAATTTCATCAGGTAATCAATTTATTAATTATTTTTATTCTTTTGAGACTTATATTAGATATCAATTTATCTGTCAAGTTCTGTATTACGTCTAAAAAATAATAATGCGTTGCTAATTTTGTTTCCTATAGATTTCAGGGTCATTACATAAATAGTCATCATGAAGATACAAATATTCGCTGTCAATGTCATGGGTCGAAACGGCAGACGCGTTCTTTTTTTAATCTACCGACGTCCAGCAGAAATCGGGAGTATCGAGGGCGGCAACTAGTAGGGTGAGTATAACTTAGGGTGAACCATCAATAGTAATAGTGAATAAAATCACTATAGTAGCCAAAAAGATGTTGATAGCCTAAGCAGATCGTTACCCGCAGTGATCAGGCAGTGCTCGTCAATTCATCTTGACAAGAACGTCATGGAGGATTACGGCACTTAAGGCACTATATGGGATGTTGGCTCGAGAATCATAATCATTGCCCTGATAGTTGTTTTGGTTCTGGAAGTGAAACTTTTTGACATGACCTGTAAATTAAGATTTCTTTCTTTAGATTTAGTATTGCAAATAATAGCCTTGAAAGTTCTACTCCAATTCAAAATAGCCAATTAATATTATGGAGGTTTATATTCAGAACCCAAGAATGATGTCATACCTCTTGACAGTAGCAACAAGTTATTACCATAATTGCTTAATCATAATTTATCATATTCATAAGGGTGAAATGAATTAGAAAATCAAGTTTCTTCCCTATCATTTTTCTAATAATAACTTTTCTTAATTTCAGGCACACAATGGAACAAATGTATGAGGTAGTTTCTGATGTGGAAAACTATTACAAGTTTGTACCATGGTGCAAGAAATCTCTTGTAAAAACCAGGTCACCAGGCCACCTCAAGGCAGATTTAATTGTTGGATTCCCTCCTATTAATGAGAGCTATACATCCTTTGTGACTCTAGTCAGACCGCATCTAGTGAGAGCAGAATGCATTGACGGCAAGCTGTTCCACCATTTACTCACCGTTTGGAGATTTAGTCCGGGGCTCAAAAGAGAACAGCAATCCTGTGTTGTTGACTTTCACATAAACTTTGAATTCCGGTCAGCTTTCCATTCTCACATTTCAAATTTGTTTTTTGACCAAGTTGCCAATAAGATGGAAGGGGCTTTTATAGCGGAAGTTGGTAAAAGGTACGGAGCGGCAACAATGGCACCAAGAAATCTGCTGGTTCCAGACCATGCTTATAAAAGTTGATGAATGTCTTAATGTATATTTAGGTAGCTTCACAAGTGCTGGCACGAATGGATTTAATATTATATGAACAAAACTGTGTATATGTGTCTAAAGAAAATAGTTGAATATGGGATTTAAATTATGAAATTATTTACAACTGAAGAGATCAGCTGTTTACAAAATAAGTATAAGGATCTCGACAAAATAGGGATATTATTGTGTTATTTCCTTCTGTGCTTGCTCATGTTTCTACCTCTTGTAGAAAATTATTACCAAGTGTAAGTGAGTTTTTGTGATGAATATTTTAAGATTCATTGTTGATGTAAATTATTTATTATTGAATGGAAGCAAGGCTTTCATGAAATAGGTAAAATAAAAATTGAATTAATTTATGTTGTAATTTGTACTTTATTTACATTTGCCCACACTGTGATATTGTAACTGGAATTTTAGGTTTGTTGTTAGGACCTGTTGGCACATTTTCTATTTTCCTCATTACTAATAGTCCATCTATTACTCGTCCAAAAACTACATGCTTATTGTCTAAGAAATTACACTTGGCACAAGTAATAAAGAACTGGCAGCCGTTAGTGTCTTTGCCACTGTTTGCCATTGACAATAAACCTGGTGAGTCATGTTTCAGCCCAAAGTTTTCATCAGCAAATGTGCTCCCGCCATAAATACTCATGACTCCAGTGCCATCACCCTGAAACATAAATGGAACTCGTCTATTAAAAACTGCATCATTATTTAACATATTCAGGTACAATAACCTGCTAGTTGGGTCCATTTTGTATCAAAATTTAGACCAATACTAACTGTTCTTCTAAAAACTAGTTTTTTTTACACATAGTAGTCAAGACTTGATTTCTAGGATAAAAGCATTAACCTTAAACATGTATTGCCAACTGGGGTGCTTGGAACTGAAAGGTAGTCTTATAATGATTTTATTACATCTAATCTCTACTCTAACCAACACGGTACTTATTCAATGTAAAAAATATGTTCATCATAAACTGCAGTTCACATGTTAGGTCATAGGAAAAAGGTTAAAAAGACCTGAGGTAAATGTGAAATTAGTAAACAAAAGGGCAGACAAGGGCATATATACCTCATCATCACTTAACGTAAAGTGAAACAGGTAAAATGCAAACCCATTTTTTATTTTAAAAATCCCAGCTGTTCCTTGAAAATCAGAAACTTAATCTGAGTTCCATTCACTTGTTTTGCTATACACAGAAACCACAGGCACACAAAATGCATCATGATATTTCAAATAGTTACAGACAATGTACACTGCAGGAAGATCTAGTACACATTGGCCAGATTCCTTTTTCGTCAGAATAAATTATAGCCTGTTTTTTTTCGGACGAAAACGGAATTACTTTTTGGACAGAAAAAACTTTGGTTAATTTTTATAATTTATTTATTTGTTACATTATAATATTTAATATTAGGCAGTGTCGACGGAGCTCCGCTTACGCGGAGCTCCTATTTCTGGATGGTTTGGCCCTCCGGGCCTGCTGCAAAACTAACATAACCTAAACCTACCTACGTATTCTATGGTCATCCGCGTATCAGGTAATATGTGTTTCTGGCACTATGCGTCGGAAGCGAAAAAACAGCCTACATTTTATTCTGACGATAGCGGAATCTGCTCGAAAGTCCGTTTTCGTCCGAAGAAAAACAGGCTATAATTTATTCTGACGAAAAAGGAATCTGACGAATGTGTACTAGACGTGCAGGAAGACTTTTATTTCATTACTACCATCTAATGAAGCATGTGACAGACTTACGTTCACAAAATCTCCCCCTTGTATCATGAAATCCTTGATCACCCTATGGAACGTAGCTCCCTTGTATCCCAGGGGCACGCCGTCCCTTCTGTATTCGCCGGTACAAAATTCTCGAAAGTTCTCACTTGTTTTAGGTACAACATCAGCAAATAACTCAAATATCATTCGTCCGATTTCCTGTAGTATAAAACAATCCTCAATTTACAGGCAATCATTGAAATTTATTGAAAAAGTATAGAATTTTGCGTACTATAAGTTATCTTACCATAGTCCCAACGGTAATATCAAAAAACACCACTGGGTTATTGGGGTGTCTCAATTGAGACTGAATTTGATTCCATGTAGGCATTGTGAGATGATAATTAAGACTTAATATTAGTGAATAATTAAATAAAAACAAACCACTTAGGTTATAAAGATATGACAGTTTTTGTTTACGTTAAGGCCAGGCACACATTTACCAAGCAAAGCAACCTTCAACCTTTCCTTCTGTCATGTCATATTTATTATAAAGCCGGGGGCAAGTTTCATAAAAGCTAGTTACTTGTAATACAAGTGAAGGTTTTTTTTTAATACATACTGTTGGAAAGAGAGCTCCGCTTATATTATAAGCTATTATTTTATATGCACCGAGAAAATAAAAAAAACCTGCAATTGGGTCGCCACGGGCGCCTCTAATACGTTTTTTCATGTTTTTCGTGGATTGCAATGGGACGCCACAGGGATTTCAATAGAAATGAGAGTTTATATAATTTCCGCAATATGGCAAGGTTTTCCTCACGTTTTTCTGGTATCATAAAAAGATTTTTTTTTTGTTTTTTACGTAAAATATATCATTTGATTAACAAAGCCAATTTCATGCAATTCCTTTAAAAAAAAGGGGTCTGGCTAATTAAAGATAAGAATGAAAAAATGGCAACACTGTAGTGTCATCCCTTTCAAAACAATCTAAGAAAACAGGGACGACACTACAGGTTTGCCATTTTTTCATTCTCATCTTTCATTTGCCAGACTTTATGGTGTGTGTGCATGAAATAAACGATTTTCTTTCACCATGTAATGAAATTAGAATTTTTTAGAATTCTTCTGTTTTTTTTATGCAAGAATGGTGCTAGAAGATACCCATAATTGGCAGCATGGGCGGGGTTCCCCCCCGTCTTTTCCTTGGACTTTTCAGATTAAGAAATTATCAGTTATTGACAGTGACAAACGTCAACGTCATTTCATCAAGACTCAAGTTATTTTTATTTACTCGTCGTGTCGTCGTCTTCTTATGTGGTGATTATCACGAATAAGACAATTTTGAAATTTCATACCTATAATTTATGTTCATATAACATTAACGTGTTCAATACAGCTGCGTCTCACTTTGAATCTGTTTTATAATAGACATACCGTCGTTATCGTTACAAACATGACTAGCAAAGCTGTTTCAAAATCAAGTTTTCGTGATTATTATGAGATTCTGCAATGCGAAAGATCCGCGTCCACCGAAGAATTGAAAAAAAGTTACCAGGCTCTTGTATTATCGACACATCCCGACAAAGTAAGTTCCCACAACGATCGTTTCCTTCTGATCCAAGAAGCATGGAAAACTCTTCGAGATACGGAGACAAGGAAGGTGTATGATGCTCAGTTGACTAGTTCTGAACATAATAATTCAGATTTTCTTTTTTATGATGTGATTAGTTTATCCGACATGGACTCAAGTGATGGTCTGTACACTTATCTATGTAGATGTGGTTCTAACTATGTATTTGAAGAAAGTGAGAGAAACTTTAATGAAGAATCAGTGGTTATTGATTGTGAGGAGTGTTCATTCTCATTAAAAGTAAATTTATGAGACCATATAATAATATAAGTAATCTTTCTTTTTTATATTTGTAGCTACAAATGTGCAATTTACAGTCATGTCACCATTCCACATTTCTTAACTAAGACTTTTGATAAGTAATTTAAATTCTCTTCTTTTCTAAGATTCAGGATTCTCCTGGCAACATTAAATAAGATCAAAAATGGGTATCAAAAATTAAAAGCAACAAAGAATTCAATATGAAGCAAAAGGTTAGATTCATTATGGTGAGGCTATTTTTATATAAGAATGTATTTCTCTAGTCTTTTTTACTTACACACGGCTATGTCAAGTTTGTACTAAGATAGGGGCTAATTGTAAGGGAAAAAGAATAGATGAAAGTATTTGTTATTTAGAAAAAATAGGGTCCTCTTAACCCCTTACTAATAAACATTGAGTAACCATGGTGTAGTTAAACATGCTTTGTCCTTATCTGTCATTGTGACATTTGAATTTGACCGATAAGGACAAAGCATTGTTTAGCTACACCACCATTACTCAATGTTTATTAGTACAAGGGGGTTAATTAATAAATAAATGTCAGGGGACATTTCACACCAATTGAGCTAGTCCCAAACTAAGCTCTGGGCTTGTAATAGCTTGCCTTTAAAATATGGTAAGAGTACTGACCAAGGATTTCTGGCCAATGTATGCCTTGTTTCGGCAATTTTGTGGGCGCAGTGAAGGTGTTTTTAAAGTTAAGTTATATTTTGTTATGTATGTTAGTCCATAAGATATTTGTAAATATGTACCTTGTTGCCTGAAATAAATTTATTATATTCTATAGAGATTGTTTATAATGTAAATAAGCACACAAGAAATATTATATGTGAACTTCTTTGTAATGCCCTTGCAGGGTTCATGTTGAAGCTTCCTATACCTATTTTTTGGAACCTTATGTACAACATAAAGCTGTAAATGAAAATTGACTGTGACTAAGTGTGAGATAGGCTTGCTAAACTGGCGAGGCATTGTGTAAAATTCACCTGTTTCCAAAACTGATGTATAAAATGTAATCAACAACTCGTAGTTGCTCATAGTTCCTCAGAAAAAAACCATTTTCTTTTTTAAATTGACTGGTTGTCTCACTCACAATCCATAGGTACTAATGTTATAATAGCAAAAGTAACTGTTTGTTTGTTGCTTTTGCTTTCACATCTAAACCGCTGATTTTAATTCATGAATTGGGTGTGGTATTAGTTTGAACCCTAGGAATGGACATAGTGTTCTTCTCTTAACCTGGAAAAAAGGACAGCTCCCCAGGGAATAGCAACAACGACTTCTATGTGGACAGAGTCACAGTCAGTAGCTAGCTCTTTACATGTGCCTTTCTTATTTCACTTACAGGAAAAGGTACTTCACCTTTAATAAAAACGTCTATAACAAATAAAAACAAACGTCATATTTTAATAATACCATTTATTCACAGTTAGAGCTAGTACATAAATATATAACTTTCAAGGGGTAAAAGTATAATAATGTTTATCATTATGGTTAACTCATTATATTATTATTCAATGACTACATTTACAATTTAATCTAAAGTAAAATTTTGTACAATTTTCAACATTATAAGGTACAGGACAAATTGTAAACGTGGAGTGCTGGAGAATTAAATTAGTTGTAAAACTAGCAAATTTCATTATTTCATATAAAATAATTTCTAAAAGATCTAATCTATCACATTATGCATATTGTAATTCTGTATAGATTGCGCATTTGAAATAATATTTTACTGGCAAGACACTAACATTTATTTTTAAAAGAGCATATTCGTAAATTCATACAGTAATTTGTATAGAGAGTGAAGAGATAGAGAGATAAATTAAATAATTAATAAGATTGCAAGTCAGAAAGGGTAAAAGCAATTTGCCATACTACAACGAATAGCAAACTTGCGTATTCAACATTATCACCACCTCGTGCGATGTTCTTTAAACATGGCAGGGTAGCAATCACTTGTCATATCTCATCGGTCCAATCCACCACAAGCACTCAATGAGATTACTATTTTATAAATTAGTCAATTTTGCAGCCCCCAATGGTCAGCTTTAGAAGGAACAATTTAATATAACTGTGTTTTTTACATAAATACTTATACATATTGATCCTTACAAACAACAGCGGATTTATTGCGGGCCTTTAATTGATTACAACTAATACGCATATGATTAGATTTAACATCAACATACACAAATACATACTCAATTGTGCACACTTTTGTACTTTAATATAAGATTCACATAATATGTGATAAGTCCAATAAGGCAGCCATTTTACACATTAGGCACACACTGCAAGCGTATTGTTTCACCGTCCGTGCACCGGTCATCAACATAGTCTTACTTTGTTTACACATCTATCCATGAAGTTCTTTTTTCTTTTAGTTTGCGTGGCAGCTTCTACAGGCGTGTGTAGGGAGTGCGGTTGCTCGTCTGCATCGAGCATGCCTTCACAGCTTCGGCAGCGCCTCGAGGACGTCTCTGCGTCGGCAAAGTCGAAGTTGTCACTACTCTCTGAGAGACGTTCGGGCAAACTGTGCAGGGATTTCATTGGGGATGCGTGTGATCCGCTTCCAATGGATAGTTGGTCGCAGCTAAGCGAAAATACTGGTGAAGCTTTTTCTAGGGATGATTGGCGGCGTCTGCGCGGTCTGTTGGAAAAGTGATAGGTACAGTTAGTTCTCCTGTTTATTACTGGCTAGGTATTGTCCTATCAGACAAACTGATCTCGACTGTGATTCTCGTCTCAAGATGCGTTAAAAATGTCAGTTTTCTATAGCTTGATGTTTACTCTGACGTATCTTATGACTGGCATCTCAGCCAAGATGAGTTTATTAATACGGCCCTTAGAAGCTCCGAATTGATTGAATATCTAACTTTGTACAAACTGGGCTATACTTTTGATTATATCGCAAAAATGTTTAATCCTATATTAACACAGGCTACATACCCAACATGATACTTTAATTTTTTCAATACATCCTGCAACCATGGCATGAGCTCTGTCAGTAATTGCTTCGCCTACCACCAAAATGATTATTTACCTAATAGGCGGCAGCGTGTTGGCGGCCTCTAGTCAATCGTTTTTGTCACTCCCCCGGCTCTCGCAGGAGGCCATGCGCTGGTAGTTTGGGGGCCCGCGGCCGATGGCGGCGGTCCCGGGGGCCGACACGTCCCGGGGCCGCAGGCCGTCCAGCCGGTTGGCGAGGTTCGATTTCCCTCGGAGAAAACTGAGAAAGAAAGAGACTAGGTAAGAAAACCTATAATCTTTATCATCTTCAAGTAGGTACATATGTAGTGACACTTTTTGTTTTTGGTACTTAGGTAGTCCAGTTTATTATGTTGATAATGTTGGAATCTTAGCTTGAATATCTTCAACCAATCAAAGTAACAAACCCCTTAGATTAGCGTTCAGAAATTACAGGGGTTGGTTGTTAACACGTAGTCGGGAGCTTAGTATTTTGCTTCTTTCGCTTTTTCAAAGCCATTAGGTACGTCTATGTATTGAGAATAAATAATTACCTTTCTAGTTTCTCGACGCACGCATCTTGGTAGTCGTGAATCCACCGCACGCCGTTGAACTTGGACACGGCGCGCATATCTTCCGGGAGTTCCTCAGGCTCCGGCCACGCGAAGTTGTCGATAATGGGCACGATGTTGCACTGAGACTGCAACGCGGCCACTATCTCCTGTAAGTGTAGAACATGTTTAGATTATTTATATGTTTGACTAAAATAGTTCCTTGTATTTACTTAGGAGTTCATCTTTTTTACAAAGGATGGATGATTTTGTATTGCTAGAGCCAACCGCAAATCCTCAATTTAGAATGATGGGAGGTAATACAACGACATAATGGTGCATTGTCTTGTCAACGATTCCACTAAACAACGCCTTCACTAATGTGTAACTACCTTAGGGGTGTCACTGGGCGGTGCTGTTAATAATGAACTAAAATAATGTTGCTAATCTCAACTGTAACATATGCATGGAATCGCAACTTTAAAGGTTAAATTCTATTTGTTCAATGCTTACCCTATGGACCCAGTCTTTTTGATCATTGTCGTGTTTGCACCTATCCAGCGCGTGTGGCGTGAGGACCAGCAAAAAGTGTTTCGCCTGCCTTATGCTCTGTAGGAGGTTGTTGTCGAACTTTCCGGCTTCTAGCCTCTCCACGTCGATAAACACCGTGAACCCTCTTAACTGAAGGTGGACTTTCAGGAGGCTGGCCAACTGGGATCCGTTCGATCGCCGATAGCTCACAAACACGTCTAAATTCTTCTCAAGGTTCTCCTCGCCTTTGCTAGGCAGTGTGCTTTCGTATACTGAAATGAGAATATGAATAATTTTATATTAAATTTTATGGGAAAGAGCCTCGATGCCAAAATAATTTATTTGAAATGGGCCTATCTTATCTGAGTTAATGTGCCTGTTATTCCATTAGGTAATTAATATGTATGTCGGCCCTAATGCATTTCTCATGTTTGGCCTTCAACCTAAAATGTTTGTCTCATCTTTGATGTCCTACATGTTTCCGACATAATTTATAACGACGGGGTTATGAACATTTACTAGGAAATATTATGACCCTCATAAAAATATTGCTTCTCTTGCACGATGCAGGAAACAGTTAAAATGATTTATAGTCTTATTACCTCTGATAGCATTTAAGATCTGGAGCCGGTGTATGCTGTTGACTATGCGGCATTCATTTTCCAGTTGTTCGTCGCTCAGGCCTCGGATCGACTCCTTGTCGACACCCGCGTTAAGCATCGAGTATGTGTAGATGGTGTACTCTGGACCAATTCCTCCTAAGAATTCGTTGAGGCTACCCGTATCTCTCGAACTATAGTCTGCCATTTTCTTTAATTGCTGTAACTCTCGGGTGAATCTGAAAATGATAGTAATGTGTGAATTATGTCACACGTCACGGTTTTCATGAGTTATCTTGGAAAAATATAACAAAGAAAATTAATTACCTTTTTCGTTTGATTCCATTTTGTAATCCTATGTCTTCTTTGAGATTTTCCTCTGTTAATTGTAATAATAAGTCTCCATCTACTCTACTATCGTAAAAGTTGTTAGCATATTCTGTGAATCCAATTTGTTTGACCCATTCTCGAACGTCCTCAATGGACCACAATGGAACCTGCTGTGACAGTTTGTGCGGCACTTCTTCACCGATGAGCCGTAACGCCTGCGCCGCATATTTAGATGCCACCGCGTTTGGACAACTAGCCACTTTCTTCAACGATTCTATCGCTCCTATTTCTCTAAATATCTCAGTATTGCCCTGTTGCTTTTTAATTCCAGCTTCCATACAAAAATGGAATGCTGCTAGGTTCCTTGCTTCCTCCCTCTTTGAACTCAATACCGGTACAAGTCGCTGCAACCAGTTTTTGCTCTGTCCATGAGCATGGGCAAGGTTGGATCGCGCGAACTCGGACGGGTTATGTGAAGTAACGAAGGGTTCTACTAGGTCTAGTGTACCGGATTTCAATACTGCTGCTTCGATTTCTTTGTTTGCCACTAAAACTGCGATTGCTAAACATGCGTAGTACTTAATATTGTCGTCGGTGTGGAAAGCTAATGGGAACAGCCACATGGGTACTTTCCGTTTGATCATGGCTTCTTGGTTTTCAGCGCCACCGTAAAGAGACAAGTTGGCCAGAGCCGTCGCGCAATGCCTTAGGGTTTCAACGTCGTTTTTTCTGCACTCGAACAGTACAGCGTCTAAGCCTCCTAGTTTAATCACATCACTACAGGTTCCTTCGCTGTGTTTAAAAAGGTGTTCTAATATCCCGGTGCCTGTTCTAGAGTGGTCCACTGAGTTTGCGTGTTTCGTGCACACACAAGCTACGTTTACAACCTTCTCAAGGCCGTTTTCCACAACGTGTGCTCTGTTTTCAGTAGTAAGGCACTGTTCAAGAAGTTTAGCTGAAGAAAACTGTAAATCAGGGTTGCTTTTTTCCAAGCAGTTAGCCATGAGAATGTCTAGGCCCCCCGATGTTCGCAGCGTGTTACACAGGGAATACCCCAATTCATGGCCGTATGTTGGTACCGCCCAGGCTCTTCTCACTATTTCATTTAATTTGTTAAAATGAACTGACGCATTTTTCATATCAATTTGGTTATTCTTTATTGACGTAATAAATGCATTCATTCGAGTAGAATATTTAGCTATTGCTAATTCAACGTCTTTCTGATTAGAGTTTGCATTCAGTCGGTCTAAGTCTTCAAATGTTAAATTTGTCAAGTCTTCGTCGCCTGGTTTTGCCGTTCCGTTTAGCAACTGACTCATCTGAAATAATTTAAAACATATTTAAATACCTTAAATAGCACAATGCCAAAAATCGGTTGCCAAATGCGAAATATTCATGAGGGTTGGTCACTTATGATAAACCGTAAATGGTATAAAAAGTGCACTCACCTGTGATGAAAGCATTGTTTTCGAGGAGAGGTTTTTGCTGGAGATGGTCATGTTTGAGTGCGCGACGCTAGAGTGCTCCTTGTGGCTGTACATGCCGCTTGATGTCACCGTGTGCAGCGCCTGCGCCGAAGCCATCGCCTTCTTTTCCGCGCTGAAAGCCTCAGTTTGCAGCTTCGAACTCGTCGCGGACATGTTCTTCGCTTCCTTCGATGTCATCTCACCCGCCTTTAGCGATCGCTGCTCCTAAAACCACAAATAAGCTCACATCAATATTAAAACACTTCACAAACGCTAACGATTCTATTAGTATTCTAATTCGATGCGGCCTCAAACTTGTCGAATTCTGAATAACGGATAGTCGTACACTGCGTAGGTATTAGAACTAGAAAATACGATCAATTTGACCTTACAGCATGATGAACTTATTATCACTTTGTAACCACGGTTATGTGATGTATCTGATAGAAGCACATTTTTAACGCGATGTCTCACAAAACAAATATTTGGCTTGATAGTTACACCAGTTGCGATGCGCAATTTAGGTCTCGAACGGCGTCTAGAAGACATGGCTTTAGGTTGGAATGACGTCGTGACACGCTCCTAGTTCCGATGAACACTACTTTTATATTGGAACAGTCCCACGTAACGACTGATTTGTGCTATTCATCGCTACTATTGGAATTAGGCCAATCGCGCGGAACTGGTGGGCATTTTGGTGATTATTTTAAAGTTTGTGTACAGACGTCATATGTTTCGAAGGTCAATAGCCAAAACTACCCGGGGAATTTTCTCTCACCGAAGGATTCTGTGATTGCGGAGAGAAACGCGCCAGGACGCCGCGATGGACTGGCCACGGGGCCGACCCTCCGCCTGCGGACATTCCGCTCTATATATAAGCGGACTATTCGTGTACTGTAGCGCGCATGCGCGATAATTTACTTCCGCATGCGCTCGCGCGAGCGACGGTCAGGCGCCGACTGAGCGTCGGGAGCGCGTGCTGCGTTCGCAGCGATAAGCGCGCGGATGATATGATCTCACCGGTCCCGGCGATCCTCCGCGCAGCATCCTGTTGGCCCATGCGGCGATGCGACCGGCCATGCTTTTACCATTCAAAATAAAAATCGCGTAACATCCTTCTAATATTGTGTTTTCGAAGCAAGAGGTTGCGCCGTACTGAGCAATTCGGCGGCGCCACTACTACTACTACTGGAGAATCGCGCCGCACAGATATCGATCGGCCGCCGTCTGGCGAGGTCACGTCCTTCGGCGCGCCTTTCAGGCTCCTACTAGCAGACGCGTGAAAGACAACGTTCGTACTTCATAGTTGATATACATTTTTCCCTATATATATATATATATATATATTTATTAGCCGCACATGCGTGGTTGTTGTGTTGTGAATATCTTTGACGTTACGAAGCCCGTTTTTTTAGTATTAGTGATGGTCTTTTTTTGAATATGACTTACTTGAAGATACGCGGCGTTTTGTTCGGCAGCGAGTCCTTCAGCTTGCAGCAACTTGCGAGATGCTCCGGCGGAGCTGCTTTCTGCATATTGCAGGTCCCCGTGCTGCAGATGCTGCATACGAGAACTGTTTGCTTTGGAGTTCGAAGCGCTGTATCCGTCGGTTACAACTCTGGTGGAACTCGCCGATGACACTTGAGCAGCACTGTACTTTAGTTTATTAGCAGAGTTCAAACTCGCATTGATAGACGCAGCGTTCGCGACCAGCAGAGGTTTCTCGCTTACGGGTGGTGGCGTATCAGATTCAGGAAAGGTGACGAGAGGCCCGTCTCCAGAAAGCTCGCACATATCCCCTATTTCACTGATGTCCCCCATATCACTAAGGTCTCGAATGTCGGGTAGACTACTCTCTCCTAAATCTCCCTGGTCCACGATGTTCTCCATTGAACTTCTTAGTCTGAAAGAAGGAAAACAGATCGTGACTAACGCTGATGTAAATGTTGTTGAAAAACATATGTAGCTGCACTTCTTAGAAATACTAATTACATGAACTATTATGCACTGAAAACAATTCTAAAGACGGTCTCCCGGGAACCAGCGCGTTGCTATTGTTTGTCGGCGGCGAACTGCAAACACGGAGCAGGGAAACATCGAGTGGGAATTGGCGGAGGGCCAAGGTCGCTCAGGTGAGCTAACTCCAACCGGCATGTGGCAAATGCCATTAAGCAGCTTAATGCTCACGAGAAACCGTCTGCGTGTTATCTTAAAGGCCTTTTGACAAAAACATGGTCCAAACATTGGCACATGTTGTCAACGCGGTGGGTAATTGAAAAAAATAGTAACGCGTTTTCGGAGCTTGGTTAGAGAATACCTGCTGTCGCTCAGACAAAAAACATTGTTCTTTTAATAGTTTTTTAGTAAGAATCACAGTAATTATAGAAGACTGGCATTACGGAACAGATGGTAGGTAACTAATTATTTTTCAAATAAGTATGATAATTCGGACCGATTATTAGTACAGCTACAACAGTTAAAAAGTGGATAGATACATCCTTCAATTCAAAACAGAAGAAATTTTGCGCACTTTGAGTACTTGTACTGAGATATTTTTCTTCTTTTTATTGCATGGAGGGTTAAGTTTTCGTAACTAACCTGTTAAAATTCATTGAAGCTGTGTTGCTCAAGTTCTTCATCTCGGAAATGGAGCTCTTGAGCTCGCTGAGATCTGACTTCATTGAACTAGCTTTCATTTCGGACGCGGTTCTGTGCTGAAGTCTTTGAGAAGACCCTTGGAGTCGTTGACTAGATGCGGCGCTGCTAGACGTCGTGCTTGACACCATCTAAAACAAATTAAAAACATTCAAGGTTACTAACGACGTAACGTAACCAACATTTACAATGTATGCTAAGAAAGCGCTGCGAATAGTAAAGTTGTATTTACTGATAGAACATTGCTTGTAAACAAGATTAACCTCTGTAAGGCGGCAAAACCCACGTTTCTCGACGCTGTGTTGATGCTCCAATATGAAAATATACGACCACTCGCGGACTGATAATACACGTCCTCCGAATTTGTTATCTAGACTACAACTGCGAGTTCAGTGCCAATGTTAGAGGAGTTTATACGTGCAGCCGTCACGCGTCTTGGCGCTCCCACGGCTGAAGAAAATAAGAGCCAATGCTACGAGAAATAGGAATACGAAAATAACACGGCCGTTTAAAATCATTTGTTTTAAATATTGCTTAACAATTAACACGCGTTATATTATTCTTGAATTGATAGAGGAACAATTTATAAATGTAAAAAGCGCTATGGTATAATAGGGGTCAATCAGTAGTCAGCCACAGTAACAAAGGGGCCAAAAAGAAACTATGAGTTTATTAATAATAGTCGTAAATCGTCTAGCGAAGTCGAACATCTCTAAGCTTTGAAACAGCTTAGGAGACGATCGATGACCACAATTTAAATTAAATAACGTGGAAAAAATACACGTGCTACTTAGATTGAAGGCGAACGTGACAACAAAGGCCCAATCACAATGAATCTATTGTATATTAAGTTAAAAAAATATGGCCAAGTATATTTTGGCATCGCATGCCATAATTGAGAGGCGGATCGAATGAATCAGTACGCGTGGGCGAGGTGCAACAAATGGCGGTAGGCACGCTCGAACTTTATCTCGAAGGGGCCTTGAACCTCGCGGATCAAATTCGGCGGAATCTGAATGGTTTTCTGATACTGTAGTAAGTTGATGTAACTATGTAGTCTCTGACAAGTATTACAAATGGAATGCAGCTTTAGAGGAAGTGCTTTTGTCATTATTTTATGCGTTACTTAAGGGATGTTGAAGAAACGTGAAGGAGTACCTAAATCCAGGAATATGGTCAAGGTATCGTGAAAATGACAGGCCTAAACACTTAAGAAACGAGACGAATCTTTCCTGCTGTTAATTTCCATTAGTTTACAAGAGTGGAAGCTATTCATATATATCTGCTGGAGTGTCAGCAGAAGGTATTACCAAACGTGCCCTATGTTACGCCATGTTTCGGTGCCGCTGGCTCGGCGCCAGCAACAGACACCATGTCTTGCTACGCGCGCGCCCATAAGGCGGTGGCATTAATTACTAGAGAGGTAGCTCACACACAGACAGAGCTTTTATGTTTTATTTATGTTTGTTAAACACATGTTGGGCTATATCATTACATTCGGCATGCACGTCACGAATTATTTAATTACAATTTAGCTGTCTAGGCTCCGCAATGATGCCGCCGCGGTTGCCAAATCTTAGCTCAGATCAAACGTGAACCCGAACGACTGCCTATACGAAATCGGATTTGCTTTTTGGTCACGTATCTAACTGCTGAAGTGCAGATAGCATTATCGCTGGGAGTTTTTGTAAGCAATGATTAACGGAAAACCCAGTAAAACTGTGATTACTACCTTACCTAATAGCTACTAGGAGTTTCAATAGAATTTTGAATATTTTTTTCGTAACGAAATGATTAACGGACTGGTAAAATAGGAAACGATATATTGATATTTTCAAAATTATTCACGCATTACACTGTGAATTACAACCTTTAAGTATAGGCACGTATTAACTTAATGCCTCTAGCTCATTTAGTTTAATGTTTCGCAGGGCGGTATAATCTAACGACAGTGTTCTAAACGTTCTAAGGCACTCATTTGGACGTCGCACCTATTGTGTCTTCAACATCTAAATTGCTGTACCTATTTAAGCCCCGCTCTGTGATTTACTCTTGCTAATACTAAGACAAAGAAGTGCTAATTTCGTACAGCTGCAAATGATATGCATTCCGGTGACCTCGTCTCGGTCCGTTCCCACAATAGGCACATCCCAGTCGGCGTCGGTTCAGTTTAAATTTTATTTTAAATATTACCGCAAACACGGCTGGTCGAATTGAAAATAAACTGCCCATTTTATGAACAGGCCGAGGCCGGTGTCGAAATAACCACCTGACTATTAATAGCAATAAAGGGGTATGATAAAGATTGTTATCAAACTGTTTATATACAGCGGTCTGGGAATATTTTAGGGATAGACTTTACGAAGAAAATGTATTCAGTTTTTTTTTGTGTTTAGTTTAGTCATAGCTCTATATTTGTAGTTAATTGTTGTAGGTCAACAAAGGTTTGTTTACGTTATGACGGGTTTACGATAGGTTATAGCGTCATATTTATAATATGGTGCTGCATAAATGTATCATACATGCACTCTCAAATGACGTTATCTTGTCCGTAGCGTTACAAAACTCTTCACTAATATCAGATATATACAGGGTGTCCCAGAAACCGACGTCGATCCGCCTAGGGCCTTATGTCCATGTCATGTTGAAAAATCATGAATTTCATGTTTTATTCCATATGTTTTCAGTGTTATCTTACATAATTAGAATCAATACGAATGAGCGAAGATAGAAACCTATTAGCGCGTTTTTTTTTCAGTTTTTTTAAGTATGTTCATAAAGTTCATTTTTCCATACAAAATAGAAAGCAAACACTGTGATATCAAGTATGGAGAAACAAACTACGATTACTTAACAAAATACTGAAAAAACAAGGGCAAATATGTAAAAAACTTCGCTGATTCGTATTAATTCCAATTATCCTCTGGGACAGTATAGCTATCCAATTTACAGCACAAGTGTTTATAATTTCAACTAATCATTCGTTTTAGAGATTTAAAGTATAATTAATCAATCCGAAACGTCACGTGGTTACGGGTTCTCGTGCAGACTAATAAATAACAACTGTGTTGAAATATTTGGTGGGAACTGGGTAACCGATAGCTACACAATTAATCAACGGTAATTTTTTTTTTTTATGGCATAGAGAAGGCAACCGAGCATAGGTACAGGCCACCTTGATGGTAAGTGAAAACTGTGACCCATAGACATTAGCATAAGACTGCAAATGCGTTGCCAACCCAGAGGACTAAGATGGAATGCCTCTATGCTAGTCATTACACCGGCTGTCTTATCCCCAAACCGGAACACAACAATGCGAACACTGCTGTTTGGCGGTAGGTTAATGGATAAGATGGTGGTAGCGATCCGGACGGACCCTGCACAGGGTCCTACCACCCGCACCTAACCTACCACACCTATTTTTGACCTAAACTAGGTAATTTGCAAACAAGTCTATCATAACTAGTATTATGTCACGTGTTTCTTATTGAATCTTTCGTTGTATTTACGAGTATACTTAGAGCGAGCCGTATTAAGCTAGAAATAGTTGCGGGTATGTTTTGGTATTTGAACATTCTTTTCGCCATGTAAAGAGAAACTCTTATAAGATTTACCTCTTGTTATAATCCGTCTCTACGACTATATCACCTGAACCAAGCGCCTAATATCTATAAACTTATTCAAGGTGAAAGGTTTCTCCGATTCCAACCCATTGAGGATAGCATGGCGAGTATTGACTCGTGCTCGCACACTAGCAAGGTTCTAAGCTCCGTGTAAGTAGTGGCCTCCGTGTACTTTTTGTTTTCAAGCTTTTGTTTTTTGTTTTTTTGTTTTTTTATTTTTTGTTTTTTGTTCAAGGTTTTTGTGATTTTTCTGTAACACCCGCAAATAATCCAGAACTTATGCATATAAACCTTCCTATTGAATCACTTTATCTATTGATAAATACCGCATTATAATACGATGCGTAGTTTGAAAGATCAGCGTGGATACAAGGAAGTGACTTTGTGACCGGTATGTTTCTTACGGTAAAGGAAAAATTGCGAGGAAACCTGCGAAGATAACTGAATGTGATAGAAAGGTAATTGCACGTAAAATCCCGCAAGGTCATAATGCGTCTGAGACGGCTCATTGGTATAAGGTAAGTCTTGCGGAAAAAATACATATTTTCGAAAACATTTGTCAATTTCCTGCTTGCTGTTGTTTCCCACTAACGCATTGTAATGATTTCATTCAGGGTTGCTTTGCATTGCTTAATATACACATACTTAAATTATTAAACGGGACTTAATGGCACGATAATAATGTCCCTGCGTTTTAGCTGCGTTACTATCGGCCGTGTCCACGAGAAGAATTTCGTTTATCGCCATTGTTTCACAATTCTGTCCCGTTTGGTAATTCTAGTACATCAGGCATACCTGTTGCGTGGAAGAACTGGTGACCTGCGTGTTGAGGGCCTGTTCCCGGCGGGAGAACTGACTGGTTTTCTTCAGGTTCTCCATCACGGAGGCCAGGTCCTTGGCACTGCCGTTGTGTTTCAGACTGCTGCTTCCATCGAGGGAGAATTCCGGTATCTGAAAAAATAAACAATAAGTGAAGTTTATGTTTCACTTACCTACAGTAGAGAAAAATACGAAAAGGAATGTTTTTATTTTTTTATTTATTTTTTATTTTATTTTTTTAACTTAAGAGCTTATTTTCATTCGCTGTTCCTACAGGGTGGGCAGATTAAGTGTCCTAGTTGTGTATGGCTTTTTTACTTAAATATAACTAAACTTCTTTTTCACTTCGTTTTTTTTTTGTTGCCAATATAACCTTCTTTATGATTTCTACACGTCAGCTTGATATATTTTGTTTTTATATTGTGTTCAACAATGGACGCGCGCGAAACGCCAGCTTGTGTGCGATTTGTACCAGAAAAAATACCGACCGTGTGAGATATTGAAGACGCTGAAACATTTAAATATCAATATAAGGTTTATATCGCGGACCGTCAAGCGATTCAAAGAAACGGGATCTTCACAAATCAGGCCCGAACCTGGGAGAAAGCCATCTGTTCTCACCAAAAACATCATTAAAAATATTCGTGAGCGTATTAGACGAAATCCAGCACGAAGTGCAAGCAAACTTGCTAAAGATATGAAAATATCCCGTCGAACAATGAGTCGTATTTTAAAATATGATCTTGGGCTAAAGGCCTACAAAAAACAAAAAATTCATGGCTTAACAGATGCCCAGAAAAAAGCTAGAGTGAAAAAATGTAGGGAATTGCTAGCTCGGCACGACGGCGATGATATTAGTTTTTCCGATGAAAAGGTGTTCCAGTTACAAGACAGTCACAACCCACAAAACGATCGTGTCTATGGTGCTTCATTGAAGGATATTCCTGTGGACAAATTAGCCGTACAACGGTTCCAGAGTGCATCAGCTGCCATGGTATGGGGTGCGATATCGCCTAGAGGCAAGTTACCGCTGCTGTTTATTGATCGAGGTGTCAAAATTAACCAAGACTATTACATCCAGAACGTGTTTCAGGGTCATTTGCTAGAAAATGCTCAAAAATTATATGGAAACGACTATTACTGCTTCCAACAAGATAGTGCCCCATCTCACAAAGCTAAACGTACTCAAGACTGGTGTAGAACAAATTTGACAGATTTTATACCTTGGCAAGAATGGCCTGCATCAGAGCCGGATTTGAATGCTTTGGACTTTTCGATATGGGGTTACATGCTGAGCAAGATTGGGAGCACACAGGCATAAATCTAAACTCATTCAAGCATCGATTAGTCAAGATATGGGATGAAATACCAGACGAGGTAGTGCGTGCCGCGTGCAATGCATTCTATGGAAGAATGCGTCAAGTTATTAAAGCTGATGGCGAGCGATTTGAACTTATGAATTAGTTTTTTTAAGTATAGAGTACGCTAAAAATAAAAAAGTGATAAATTTTAAAAATTTCTGTCTTGTTTTAATTTTATAGCTTTTTTTAACTAGGACACTTAATCTGCCCAACCCCGTAAAGCATACATAAACTATTCAACGATACCACATGAATATTGCTTTTGAAACAAGTACCAAAACGCCCATTATCTTTTATTTACTTTTGCGAACAGATAAAGCCTAGGGAAATCCCACAGAATAACTTCGGAATGTTCAAGACACCTTAATGTAATAGAAATACTTCAATAATTAACTTTGTAATGCACATCACGTGTAATGTTGTTGTTATTATCATAAATACAGTTATTACGTAAGTTCCTATGATTACAGATAACAATTTGCAAGTGCATGTAAATATTGTAGCGTACGAGTATATCGAGTGGTTGATAATGGCAATGGCGGACACCAGCGACCCTCCTATCTTTATGGGTAATCAACACGATACCGCTTAACTACGGCGTCGGATTTTTATTATGTTTTTTTTGTATAAATAGGTACCTTTTTTAATTCTATATGTTGTATTTATTGGTCTCGCTGGTTACATACACACAACACCAAAAATAAAGCGGACGGTATTGTTTTTTATGTGGAAAAAAATCAGTGCGTTGTTCAGAATGAAAATGGCAACATGACCCAATTTTTATATGACATCTTGCCACATGAAAATATAGTGGTTCACCTGTCACTGTGACAAACTCTGTTTTGGCAAGCTAGTATAAATAAATGCAAGAAAACATAAATGAGTTAGTCGAACGTGAAATTATATTAGATAGGTGTATGTGAACTTTAGTGTTCAGATTTCAAGCGAGCTTGAAGGAGCCATTCCCTTTGAAGTTTAAAACTGAGATGATCCACGTATGCGCTAGCCGGTCATGTTGATAGTGTGCGCAGACTATGCACACACCGACTTGCGACCGATAATGCGACTACACAAGAATAGAAACGAAGAATCTACTTAAGTTTAAGACATTTTTGGCATCTTTAACTTAAACGACAACGTTTTATATAGCAATTTTTTAAAATCGAAGAAGTCGGTTAAAAGTTCATATTAATTTTGACTACAGTTACTTCTCAGGTAACTATGTTTAGTTACATGAGAAGTAACTGTAGTCCTAGAGCTAGTTTATCCTCCCAAGATTAACACAAACGAGATTATTCATTGGGATCAAATTGGTAAGTACCTGAAATTTTTACGAGCTGATCGTCTTAGTAGTAACTACCTGAATAATTAAATGAGGGTCATAGAAACACTTATAATACGAACGAATAAGTAGAAATCCAACTTCACAGTCATAAATTGCATGATAAACGATCTAGCACTAACAATCTACTACGCGAATGCAGATTTCCTTGAAGGCAAGATTGATGGACATAAACCTTTATTGTTATCATCTTGATTGTGTTCTGGGAATAATATCAATTAATATCAAATTCAGCGCAAGGACAGCGGTTGCACTGATTGACTCTTTGACTAGGGTCAAAGTAGCCATGATCTGAGGTGAGTCACCGGGAATTGACATTATCGGGAACTCGGCTCACGCGTCGCTGTCGATCGCTTGCGCATGTCAATGAGCCTACTGTGGCCAGTATCTTGTCAGTCATGCTTATTTAATTAAATCAGTAACTGTTATTTATATTTCGAAGGTATTTATGGCGTAAAATGATGCAACGATTACAGAAAAAAGGGTTGTTGTTTGAGTTCAAACAACAAAATCGCAACTCCGCAAGAAAGCGTTCAGAACGTAGGGTATTTTCCATTCCTTCTTCAAGGTTTTTGTCTTAAACCTCGTTTCTTTCCTTTGGTATATCGTGAGAATTCTTGCGTCTTTGACACGACAAAGCCTCAAACAGCATGACTCATGTTCCCAAGCATCCGATTACGAAATCCTCACGATTCTCGATCGTCTGTGAGTTAGACACACTTGACTAAACTTACCGTTAATTTCAATACGCCCACGATCATTTACATGTATTGACAGGTAAAATTGACTGGGCATGTGACTTGACAATATATTGGTGGTACGAGCGGGCATCGTGTTTTATAAAGATCCTAGTGGGACGAGTGATACGTATGACGTTGACTGACGTGGATGATGCTGATGTCATGACTTCACGCGTCACAAGTTTGGCATTTAGAGACCCGCAATTAACAATATAAAAACCACCAATTCACACAAGATGACACTACTATATAGCAGAAGCTTTGTGTAATAGTTTGTTAATATTTTTATTGACCGGATATAGGTATTTATCTCACAGAATTTTGTAAGGCAATAGTGTAAAAAGCGGACTAAAGTTCATATCCCGGTTTATATCATACTCGAGCTAACAGTCATAGCTAGGCTGGTTGCTGACAATACTAGGCTCACTCGGGACGTCAGCGGTTACGCTCGGCAGTTCATTGATAACTAGGTACTATACTATCCCAGGCGATGAGTAACACGAACGCAAAAAACTCCAGTGACATAACAGGTCGATTGTAGCCTCTGAATCACGATTCGCAGAAACATCGTCACAATCCGAGTGAAGTGTATCGCTTTGATTATGTTGAATTACGTCAGCGAATTAAGTGCTGGGGCTGATGCGTCACAGGACGTAGTGTTTAACTTAAGCGAGATAAAGGTTTCATTCACAATGATAAGGATTACACCGAACGTAAACTCCAAATTATATAGTGATTAAATATCTAAATGGAGTGTTATTATTATGACGTCGGCGTGACTTATTTATCTTAGGCTTTAATTTCAGCACATTAAAATCCTTAATTAATAAAACATGTTGGATGAATAAAATTGATACGATTTGTGCTCGTTATTTGGTTGACTTTTTTTACTTTTTTTTTGTGCAATAAAGGTTAAATGAATCAATAAATAATAGGTTAATATCATTGAAGAAACTCGAAATGACTATCAAATCATAGGGAAGCCTGATTGAAATTTAAACCTGGGTATAAACCAAAATCAATGTTTAGCTAAAGAATAGTTTTGTCCCCGTAACGAAACTGTCGATTAACGTCAAACGCATACATTATTGTAACGAAATGTTAAGTTAGACATCATTTAAGTGACATTTAAATAGCGTCTTTCTGTACATTTATTTTGGTTTTTACCCACATACTTTACTTAATCAATGGGTAGGTAACCGAAAACCAAACTGGATCATAATCCAGTATATTCAAATCCGACAAGCGCGAGCGTGCGACTCGTATACGAAGGGATCCATGCGTATAATTTTAACCGTCTTTTTATTATGGTTCATGTAATACAGCCCGCAGACAGAGACGGGGGACAAACAGGGGAGGCTTTATAATATTTGACGTATCAATTTTGATAGCAAAATACCTACCTACTCACATATAAATATTAGTAAGTATTATAAAGAAAAAAGGAAAACAAAACGTTTTTACCTAAAGGTCCCAAAGGGCAATTGGAAATTATACTTATCCATGGTCCTATGTTTACTAAAGGTACTGATAGTGTAGCACCAGGAACAGAGGACATTCAGGAAAATAATGCAGCTACAACGCTATTTAGTAATAACAAATTCCCCTCACGTCTATTCACTGCGCCAACTCCTGGGAAACATCGTTGATAGCTTTCACGACTCGACTCATACATACTTATCGTCATTTTGCCAATGATTACATTCAATTTCATGTAAATTTAGACCTTTTACACCATATGTCTTGAAGCTATACTCGTGTGCAAAGCGAAAAAGATACCCACAAACATTAATGCGCCGCAGTGTGCTGAACGCCAGATGCGCCAGAGTTGACCGTCGGATGCGTGATCAAGGGACATTGTTGCCGAAGGTCAGTTTTGCATGCACAATCGCTCCTCGCATGACGAAACAAGTCAAAGATAAATTATTTTTTATTGCATAACGCCAACGCACCGTTTTATAACGAGCAATTGTTTTAATTCCCTAGTAACCTGCTAATGGTCCATAGACTTATTCGAATTGGAATAGATAAAATGGAGATCAAACGTAATGACATACGAGCCTCTGAGTTTACGACTCGCTATAATATTGATTTGCATAAGCGTCAGATTAAGTAATGTTACGCGGCACAGTGAGACCGGCAACCGGTCCACATCATTGCACTCCGCTCGAGTAACTCTTGCTTCTGGTACGACTCTGGCTTAACGTTCATTTAAAATTATGGAATTGTTTATTTTTAAAGTCAGCGTCCATAATTTGTTAGCTGTCAATTTAGTATGAGCAATAATTATATTCAACTGTTTATTTTCAATGGAATTTAGTAGGTACTTGGTATGAGTAGATAAAGTTATTTGGCGGCATAGGAATTGACGTTAAAATAATATTTTTTGAATACTTAGGTAGTTCTTCTGTTTTCTGTACTCGGGACAAACTTATTATTCCAATACACGCACTATATTAACTATCAAATATGTACTATGCAAAACTTTAATTAACTAAGTTAATAGCGCTCGCTGATCGCACACAATAGTTCCAGTTCAGTATTATAGGAGATCATAATGGTTTACCTTGCGCAAAGCCAACACCTAAACTTTATCACTGTATTAACGTCCATCAAACATAAATATCCGCATGCCTCGTTACTTGGAAACTGAGTTTATCAAGTGTTTGCAGTGTCGGTCAGTTATCTCGTAGACACTGGAGCCGGTCGCGTGCGGGCGGGATGCTGCGCGGGCGCGGCGCGTGCCGACCGCGCGGTGCTCGCGGCGTGACTGCCGCGATCGCGGTTTGTATCCACTAGTCCCACAACCCGCAAACTTCGGACCACAATGAGCGAGCTAATTAGAATGGCGAACGCGTCGCGGGGTGGCGGGGTCCCGCCCACGGGTCTCTGTATCCGCTTCATGTCCCCCAAACGGTTTAGTTTCTGAAACCCCAAACAACCACGGACTGGGTACACCTGGTAACCGAGTCTGTCTGGAAATAGAATACATTCCATTGCTACTTTGTGATGTTTGCCAACGATTTGTATCGAGGGAGTGATGAACTGCCAGGATCCTCGACCTTATCAGTCAAGGCAATATCGAGGTCGATAGGGCATCTAAACTAGCGGTTCATCTTCTAATAGGTTGTTTTGCAATTAATTGATTATGACAGGACTGCAACATTACGTTAAAGTTATAATAAAACAAACATATTAATCGATGCGGCAGCCTTTTTCTAAGCAGATGCTACAAAAGCAAAGAACTTTAAAGAGGACGCAGCTGAGCATCGTCAAGGATCTCTGCAGTTTACGATCTGCACTCATGTCAAGCTGGGATTAATGGCACGTAACCTAATACACGTTTTATGCTGAAATACTATCCACAGTGCTTTGTATTAAACCTTACAAAGAAAGAGACTCGACATCTGTACGTAGCCTCGAAGTCAACAACCTCTCAATGTCAACGAGATTTGAAATCGAATCATCGCTATTGATAATTAACGAAGTTTACTATCTGCTTAGACGCAGTGCCAGATGAAACGATAAAATCGACATGTCATTAGTGTAGCGCTTTATTTTAAGAAGCGAACGAATTGGTTTGAGCGATGGCAGATCGGCAGTCAGACGAGAATGCTGGCCGTCCTCATTACACTTCCGAGGGACGCCGGACGGAATGAACAAAGATCACTCTTGTCTGTATTGCACATTAACAACTGCAATACGAACGAATCCAGCCTACAGATCTGTTCCAGAAGCGCAGGCGAACAATATGACAAGACAAACAAACATAACCTTGTCTTGTTACGTTACTTAAAAATTCAGCTTGAAGCAGCAACTTGAAACGACGAAGATAATAATGGCGCTTAATGTAATAACAACACGTTTGAATAGCTCTAACCATATTGGGAGTGAAGTGTCTTCGTTGGCAGATAAATTCCGTTGATAAATGCCACATTGTGGATACCTGGGTGAAGCATGCTCACGCCCACACTGCGCTGGACTAGTTACACACATACGTATACGTAAGTGTACACGTGATTCAACATTTGCGTTGTTAGTTTTTTTTTTCAGTAACTGGAGTTCCAGAACGATCGCAGATTTTTATTTTAAAGCAATTTGCTTTTTTACTAAAATCGTCCCATAAGCGCCGGACTCAGAAGTTTATTTCAAGTTCAACAAGGGACTAAAACGAGCCATAATAACATTAGATGTTTGGCTATAGTTACTAGTGTCATTATGGTTGTTTAGTCTCGCGTTAAACGCTACTTAGGAAAAAAACGACTAGGTATACAAAATCACAATATTGATTATATAATAACAAAGTATCTTACAAATTTGTTCCGTGGTTTTTTCTTTTTCTTTTCTTTCATGTTTTTTTTTGTAAATTAACGCTTTAAATGCTTGCATATTTAGCCGACAGGTTCAAACTTGAAAACTATTTTAAGACTAATTGGACCATGCATAATAAAACGAATTAAACCTTAATATAATTAAATAGAATCCTATTCGTAGTCATTCATCGTGTTTCACGAAATTAATTTTTTTTTTCTTATGTCTTTGCACTGTTGTCATGTAGAGGTGGTAGCCTACAAAAAAATGTTTTTACACAATCATTGAAAATGGCGATAAAACTCTATTCACAAACACCGTAATTGGTTGTTTAGGGGTTTCCAAAGTAAATTAAAAATAATTTACTTTAATCTCTAGCGATTAATAACGAGCTTTAGTCCCAATGTGACTCAAGTAACATTTTAAGAGGATGAGAAGCGAAAAGTTAATTAGGTACTTATATTTCACGCGAAAAAAATAATTAAGCTGTCAAACTTTAGGTTTTTGGAAAAACCCTAAGTGCGCGAGTCCGACTCGCCCTTGACCGTTTTTTTAATAAATACACATATTTAAAGTTAACGAAGGAATGTTTCCGTAGGTAATAAATATTACCAAGTATAAACACGCAAAAAAAAATTAAAGTATAAAATGTACGCATCAACATTATTTTTGTTAAAATATTACAATCCTCTATATATAAGTAACAAATTATGTATTGTCAGTTACGCGCTGTACGAGGAAAAATGGCATAAAACACAAGTAAAGTGTAACAAATCGGTGCCTTACAATACAAACCTTACCATTAACCGAATAATGAGTAAGAAAATAACGGTTAGTGAGAACGCAGTATTTTTTAGTAAATCGAGCAAGCTTGATGCAGTAAGGCAGTAAAAAACAAACGAGTAGACGAGATGAGTCAGACCCTGAAGCCTAAACCAGTAAGTATAGCAAATGGAAAATTAGTCGCGGGACCCGTTGAAAATAACTGTTTACAAAATAAATGAGTAAGCGAGTGTTATTCACCCTCGGGTTATCATCTTGCGGTCTGGCATAACCTGCAGCTTACACGATGCTACGTAATTATGACTAAGCTTATCGTTTTAATTTACCCAGTTTTCCAAAAACAGATCACTAATTGCAGTTTCTCTAAAGCTTTGTTTTATACTTACTAAACTTCGCCCGCGACTTCGTTCTATTAATTTCACGCTACTATTCCTTTTCCCCTATTTCTTCCAGTTTTTTCTCAAAAACCTTGCTTTGTGGTACCCAAGGCATATTCCCTCCAAATTCTAACTCCCTAGGTCTAGCGGAGGCCTTCAGAGAGGAGGATTCCAGGAGTTTTATATGTTTTAGATAGATGGATACCCACACTACCAAAAAAATACAATCCAACGAACAGAAGTTCACTTTTGATTATAATAATTAGCTTTGATATTCGCAGCAACAACAGCAATTTATTTTGTAATGCAACTTACACTTAAGTTAATGTACTTATTTACTTAACTTGTGGTTAGGATCATTGGAATGAATACGCTTTATTAAATCCCACAACAATACAACAACTGAAACCTTAAAAATCCCATTCTTCCATTAAAATAAAAATACAATCACATGCGTCTCTGGTCGCATTTCTACTTATCAATTTATCTTGGGTCCACGTTCTAATAAGAAAAAGGTAACAACATGACATGATGAGAACCTTTTTCTTTTCAGTGTACGAGTCCAAAACACCTAATAGATCTCAAAATGTAACTATTTAATCATCTGTAAATTACTTGAGTCCTGACAAATATTGGGCGACAGGGTGGCTCTTTTAGAACATCTATCCATCCATTACGGTTGCACTGGCTCACAATAGTCACAATGTACTTAATTATTTTATTCTACTCGTAGCGTGAGGAATACAATTGCAGCTAGATAGAATTCATGATGTAGGTAAATTAGACGAGATCAAATCTCGTGTTCCCCTGTTTTCTTAGTTAAAATATATTTTTCTAGAACAATGCAAGAGGAGATTTGCTATGTCAGTATTATGTTTTTTTCTACAAGTTTGATAACCGCGGTAAAATTTGGCAAATTTAATAATTTTTATACTTCTTACTCGTACTTTTAATTTACTTACAAAAATTTACGTACAAAATCATGGCAGATGTTGTTACAGATTATATGGTAATATAATATAATTAGGTACTTCCTTTAGCGTGTATAAATTAATCAAGCAAGTGCAAACGGGTGCTTATCAACATTTCGATTGAATTGAAACGGCCCATCTGGCGGTTTATTTTGTAACGGGACTTATTATCAATAGGTACTCAAATTACAAAATGTACACATACTTAATTATCTTGTAATATTATTTGTTATTCAGTGTGTAAATGGTATACGGGCGTTCCTTTTAACTGTGGTCAGTATAACCCCTACTGAGAACATTTAGGCAGCTTTTGTTAAAATTAAATTTAAAAAAATAACCATCCAAAATAATTTAACACGTAATGTTTAACGAAAAATGCAATTAACATTTTTGCAAGTAAGTTAAACATTACGTACTTACCTGACAGATGGACTTCGATGTACATTGCGGGTCGATAGTATGTTGAAAAATTAATAATGGTGTATACGTTAGCGTAATCAAAATAATTATTTCTGTTCATGATTAGTAGTCTTAATCTATGTCCAGTTTTAATAAACGCCCGTATACCATTTACACACTGTATAATAGCAAAACTCTTGCGTACAAGATACATAATATTGATGTTATCTTTCTAGTTTTTAGCAATTATGATTCAACCGTAAGAATAGTAGCATAATCCCGATAAAAACTAAAGGCGGGTCGATCATGTAATCACTAAAATGCAGTATGGTATCATACAATAAAAGAAGCAAAGTTTGCTCGGGCTGACTGAGTCATTGCAGCTTTGTGCAGTTCCTCGAACAACTGAGCGGTTTCACCGAGATGTGACTAAACGCGGTGACTGGTTTCATTCATGCCAAACGTGCCGCTTACGATTACCTTTTCTAGTGTGAATTGTGGAAAGTTGTGTCATCTTAGATTATGATATCAAAAGCTGCAGGCGATTTCGAGGATTACAAAATTGATTCAAATTTATTATCCGTAAATTAGTATTACTTCCTTCCTTGCGTTGGTTCTCCGAATCGAGACTTGGAAGAGCATGGCTTCGAACTGGATGACAATGCAATTAAAAGGTACCAAAACAACATTTTCTAACCCGTTTAAAAACGTCGTCACAACAAATCAAATCTTAATAACTTTCTTTCTAACTAAACATGTTGAGAGCTATTGGTCAAAACAAAGAATATTTTAAATTTAGAGCTTAGGTATCCTCGTAACGATTTTGTGTTCAAGGTGGAAGCAGACGTTACTGCGTTTACAAGAATCTCTTTGTTACTTTTTGAATGTCATTGTTTTGCATTAATACTTGCCTCGCTATGTGGGAAGACACACGTTCTGTCTTATTTAAGGTAAATATGTATCAAGATTATGAATCAGAGCGTCATTTTAAGGTATGCACCTCTTAGAAATGTATTAGATCATCAACATAGTCTACCGGTTTAGTAATATAATGGTTGCTGGTTCTTGCCTTATAAGGGTATCGACTACGCAAATCTAATGGTTGTCTTAAAATCAATCTACATTTAATACATTTTTGGCATTTAGGTACGTTTTTGCTATTAAACTATACATTCTTAAAGAGCGTTATATTTTAATAAAATATCATAACATTTTTGTTGATGCTTCAAATATAATTAAATAAGAATATATAGCCATGGCATGGCATGTCTATTTTTTTATCAATAAGCTCGTAAAATATTTAAATACATTTCTGATTAAGGATACACACCCAGTCACTAGAGACGGATAGGTGTTAATCCCCAAAATTAAGGTTCATGGATACCAAAACATATCTCAATTATATTAAAAACACGAAAGTTTTGTATTTTTGTAGTAATAAACTCAAAAACTACTGGAACAATTTCAAAAATTCAATTCAATTTACCATTCGAATGCTACATTATTTCTGAGTAGCATAGGCTACTTTTTATAGTTTTATCCCGGAACGGTTCCCGTGGGATGATCAAAATTCTAATCATACGCAGATGAAGTCGCTGGCTAGTAAAACTATGAAAGGAAAATCTTGAAGCGATCTTTGGATACATACCTACAGTATTTAAGTTTCAAGTATATACATGGCATTACATGGAATTAAGCCAATTTTCAATATCTACGGGACGTATAACAATTTGCAAGTGTAAAGTTCATTTACAATAGTGAATTTTACTATGTAATTATTTGTTCAGTAATTCTGTTTTGATATGGTAAATTTCTAGGTTACTCATAAAATCACTATGCATTATCTTTTATTGTTCCTAGACACACAAATTAACTTTTTGTTTTTGCTTTAATGGTTTTTATTTAGATTCATAAAATTGATCGATTATATGATTGGTCGATTATTGATAGTTTAGTGGGCAGTCGCTGACTCACCGTTCATTCACGTGGCCTCTTATCATAACACATGCAGGCTGTGTTGTTACAGCACACACGCAAGCACTGATGGTACCTGCGCGTGCGACGGTTACAACTAAACGTGACTCACGCACTACATCCTGTTCTGCCTTCGTAGCACTTTCACGATTAGCATCCATTCTAACTTTTTATCGATCGCGTACCAAACGTGCAGAATTATCAGTTCTTGGTATTCAGCTATCATTGTTAAAAGTTATGGCCTCTTTGCCACACTTTCCTATATCTTCTGATACTGGACATTATGATTTTATATTACAGTTAAATTACAGCAGATAACAGTTCGCACGTGTTCCGTAATTAAGTATCTTTTACTTTTATCTTATCCAAATACTTGAACCCGGAATTGTTTATTTATTTACTACAAAAACAGCTTACATAAATATACTTTTGTGCACTCCAATCCAGATAAAGTTATCTGAGTTGAGCGGGAGTGAGTCACATCGCGATTGATAGTGATTGGGTAATATTTCACCGAAAAACTTAACTCTCCGTCATGCTTAGCAGCAGAATGTGTCGCAAGACTCAAGAGTTACGTGATGAGATGTATATACTTAAATAGGCTCAATTTGTCATGAACTTAATGCAAATATCAACCGAGAAGAATGGTTCCCGGTTCAAACAATGAAAAGAAAAAACCCCTGATGAATTTACTAGTACAGTACCCCAACGAAAATCTTAAGCACTTTGGTGCGTTCTCATAGTAAAGTTCAAACAGAACCTCAAATGATACCCATGACAAAGACAATGACATTCACAATGACAAGGTTCTAAGTATACTGAACCTTTTTATTGGATGACTACCTAGCTAAAGGATTTTTTGCCTTCGTAGATGTTAAAATTTGCGAGTCGTAATCACATAAAGTTGTTTTTGCGATACATAGTGAAAAACTAACACTGGGTATTATGGAGAAAAATATATTACTTACAAATTTGATAAAGTAAAAACGACTAAATGGGTAAAAAAACTACGCTGATTTGTAATGATTGTAATAACGTAAGATAGCACTGTAATTTTTTATTAAATTAAACATGAAATTAATGATTTTCCGTGACATGGACTTAAGGGAACATTAATAAAATTCAGATTAAAATCACCAATAAGTAACTCTAAAACTACGTATTAAAATCGCTTAACATACATATCAGCCCTAGGCGGGTTGACGTTGCTTTAAGGGACACTCTGAATACACAAACTCAAACACAAAACACTTATTTGTCAAAAACAGTCATATCTTTCGTATGCAAGGTTTGGTATGTAAGATGTACAATAGTAACATCAGTACTGAGTTAATTATTACCAGCCATAAATCTTTTTTCTTTACCGCGCGTAATTTAATTTTCTGTTGTGTGTAATCTTTACTCTACTCATATTCTAACGACTAAAGCTGAGGAAGAGACGAATTATGTTTTATTTACATCCGTCTATCGTTCCGATGCTTGAACGGATGTGGCTTTAGATATCACATCTCGTTAGTTTCTTCACTGATTCATTGTTTGACTGCAAAGCCATGAATTCATGTAGTTTGCAACGTTCTAGAATGTTACATAATAACAACTCAAGTAATATAGCATATGTAACCATCTTTGGACAATGCAGACTTGACTTATAATAGGTGCGTTTCTGGTTTTAAAATGCTGTAAAAATGTTTGACATTTTAGTCTTTTAAATCATTGAGTTGGTGGTAATTCTGTAAGTAGCTCTACCTACCTACTCTGGGATGAAGGCGTGACGGTGTTTATGTATGTATGTAAATCATTGCTTGGTGATTTTTTACAAAGTATATAATTAGTAAAACTTATTTCGGAAACAATTAGTACAAAGAAGTTGATGCCCATTTTGCATGGTACCCAAAGACCCAATCTCTTTTAAAGATTAAATAGATCATATCTCCCACTTCGGTGACATCCACTTTAGTAGCTTGTAACTTTACCGCCATGTTTGATCTGCCAAACGATGTTTATAGATAGTTTAGTGACCACGACTGTATTGCAACTAGCAAATTAATTTACACACAAGAATGCAAATCCGACTTGATTCTGTGAAATTGCTGTTATTCAAGTACATAGTTTAAGTGCCAAAAGCGTGCATGAGCATGCCATAGGAAAATCCGATTATTTGCATAACACAGCGTTTCGGAATTCGTCTAAACGATAACACAAGACGAAGTATAAGTAAATGCATAGCGGTTAAACGATTTCGCGGTAAAGGTGAATACGTAAGTCAGTGGTTGGCCAAGGTTGGAGAAAGTTAATTTTAATTTAGAGCTGCGGGTAGCCAGAACGTTATATTAATATACGAAGGTGTTATGTTAAGACGCCTTTAGATACGAGTAGGTGACTTCTGCCATGCTAAGCCAAATAGCAGTATCTCAAATGAAACTCCTGTAGCAATCACAACCCCATCACTATGAGGAGAGGACTGAATATACTTTGGCAATTGAATCTGGGATACTGCTTATTGGGTTAGGACGGCAGACTTATTCTCACACTCCACTCCTAATATAGAGTAATTGTTTATTTCACTCTCCTAATTCAGAGTAATTGTTTATATCTTTAGAATATTGACTGTTATAACAAAGATTTATGTTTTGCTGCTTTCAAAGCTTTTTGTAATTTTCTTTTGGGTATGTTGTGCTTGATTTGAATGACCAATAGGTATAGGAAATACCAAAATCCGGGTGATCTAGACTGGTGCCGCGACTAAGATTTCCTTTAATAATAATGGTTTCCGATATATAGCCCATATTATATTCAAATACTTAATTCTTTATGCAGTTATGAATTTTAGTTGTTGAATTATTTTAAAATACTGCATGCAATTATTTCAACATTCTTTTAGCAATGTGTTATCTAATGTTTTTATCAGAATGACTCGCACCTCAAAAAAATATTTTTCTCGTTTCTAGAATTTTTACGAATACAATATAAGTACCTATGCCTACCTGATTCGTGTATAGGTTTTAAGATTTTGGGTATGTTTGGTGTGAATGAATAAATACGAAAATAATATTTTTGGGAGCTTGATTCGGTGCCGCGACCAGGATAGCTTATTATAATTATAATTGAGTCTAACTAATAAAGCCTTTAGCCTAAGGTAGGTATGGTTTTTGGTTTTAATTATATTAGCCGTGAAGTATTTAGAGTTCACTAAATACTCGTCATAACTCTTTTTAGTAATAGATAGGTACTGGTCACTCGTATAAGTTATAATATGCGTTGCATGTCTCTTTTTTAGTTATCGACATCATTTCTTCAGAACTGTGTAAAATAATCTGATGATAGTGATGACATTATAAAGAAAATCGAAACTTATTATAACTGCACAAAGTCCACCAAAGTGTGTACACGCAACTAAAATACAACAACGTTCATAAAACGTGACTATCGAAAACAACGTCCATTACTTTATGTACGCATACTTTAATCAAGTAGGTAAGAAACAGAACATAAGGTTCTTTTGTGCCTCAGGCGGTGTGCCGTGTGTTGACACTGTGACGAATACACTGATGTTGTGTACACACGCGGTTTAGCGAGACAGCGACTATGTTGCTCGATAAACTTGATATATAATCTAAAATGACTCAATGGCTGTGACCTAATTTTACTCACAAAGATTCCGGCAGGTGACCGTGCTACCTACAAATCAATTTACTTTTATTACAAAACGTCTTGTTTCAGTTTCATAACTTCCTAGAACAAACGTGCTTGAACACTTAATTATTGCTTAAAAGCCTAAGAAATAACCGGAGTCATTAAATTCGGTTAACAAAAATTGTAGTTAGATATAATTAATTGTTTAATATAATATTAGCAACCATCTAAAAAATAAAAACCATTATAAATACTACGCGCGTTTATTTTACATGCACATGCAAATTATTTTTATTTAAATTATTAAAATGCCATGCTTATTTAATGACTGACATAGTTTTTCACAGAGCTGAATATGTTAACAACACATTACGTGCATCCATGCATTCTGCTCGGACTATATCGATTATTGTACCTAATTTATATTGTACCCGCCACCTATTTAGTGCAAGGTTGACATACCCATCGTGCAATTTTTGAAGACTTTTCCGGTGTAAGCAACGATTCTTCCGAACGTACCTGAAAACAAAGAACAAAATTAAAATATTGGTATATTAGATAGATATTAATGCCTAATCCCGGTACAATTCAATCAAAAACGACGACGAACGACGACGACATAGTTGGTAGTGACCCTGCCTACGAAGCTAGCGGTCCTGGGTTCAAATCCCGGTATGGGTAGATATTTGTGTGATGAGCGCGAATATTTGTTCCTGAGTCATGGATGTTTTCTATGTATTTAAGTATATATTTCTCTATATAAGTATTTATATCGTTGTCTAGTACCCATAGTACAAGCCTAGAGTTTAGTTGGGGCCAGATCAATTAGTGTAACATAAATTGTCCCCTGTTTTTTTTTTTTTTTTTTAAAAAGGTTTGACACGGATACTGGGAGAACTTTAACAGGTAACATCGCATTGCATAAAAGTTCGATAATTGACAACATTATTCAAATTTAAACCACTCTCTTCTACTCAGCGTGGTGTTTAATTTACTCTAAGCAGCCTTTCCATTAATTTTTAACCTTTTTCCAAACTGTTTTATTGTATATTGGTTATCAATGATAATAAATATACCTAATTAACTCTTCAGTAGAATGCATGTCTAAGATACTTCATGGAAGTATCTATTAATAACATAGACTTTTATAGCATCCGGTAACGGCTGGACGAACACGAGAAAGAGAAACAAAACAAGAGAACAAGAGAAAAAAAAGTTAATTAATCCATGGTTATGTGAGATCAAGTCTGTTGGTAGGTACTTATAAGCGCTGAGTCATCAAAACTTCATGAATCATGGTTCGTTTACCTGTCAGTGTTAATAGCGATAACCATCCGATCAACCAGAAAAATTAGAAATTCAAACATTTATAGCGAATTTGATCGGGTGCCCATACACCTTAAATATATAGCTTTTTAAACTGTCAGTTGTTTTGGTGTATAAAGTCATCGCGCATTTTTGATTGGCGGTTTTCTTTAGCGGAGATATGAATTTAAATAAAACTCGTTTTATTCTGCTAACGACACAAAATTATGGCTTTGATGAGTCGAGACGTCTCTTCATTAAGAACCGGACTAGACTGCCTAAAGTTTTTATGACTTTTTTAGATTCAATAATTTTTGATTGAATAATTAATACAATGCACCTCACATTGTATTAAAGCGATAAATACAAATAAAAATAATTACTTCTTAAAATTTAAGTATTTTTTTTATACTCCCGTTATTCGACCTCGTCCCAATGCTGGTGTAGTAAAATTTAGATTTTTGATTCGTTAATGATTAATAATAGGTATTTGTCCATTTAGGGTGATAAGCCTACGTACCTATCAATTAATTTAGAACAAAATAATTAATAAAAATTACCAATCCTTTTAAATTTGAACGTATGACGAATTGTCTTCGAAAAATCGGTTAATTTTGGACGAATATGGAAGCGGCCAGTAAAAGTGCGTAGGCGCAAGCCGTATTTGGTATCATTTAATAATAACGTTATTTAGGCAGGTAACTCGGGTTTTCGGAAATATATAAAATACAGTCTGAATGCTTGGGATGATTTGTTTTTAAATTATCCTTATGATATGACGTAGTAGATGTTTTTTAAAACAACTGGGAACGTTGATGAAAGATTATTGATGATAATTTTTGCATTGCAATTTACTAAGATACAAACAAACGATATGAGAGCTAAGTCCTTAAACAAGAATTCGTTCATAATGAAGTGCTATCAAAAACGCATCAGGTTGCTAATCGCTTATCGTTCTGAATGGAGCGTCCACTTACCGCCCGGCGCAATGTTTTCAGCCTGCCAGTAATTTAATTCACATTATGATTATGAGACAACGTGTGGGCAAAATGCAGCTCATAAGTGCATTGTAAACTCGATAAGCGTCGAGACGGCTGTAGGCGGGCGGAAGGGCCAAGTAGTTGACTTCCTACTTAGGCGGCCCGGGCTCACTCCAACGGAAACGCTATTTTTGGCGCCCACCGGGCTTCCTCTGAGGAAAGTCCACTTAATGAATACAATCACAGTAAATGCGATCAAATCAGACCGTCTTCCTGTCTTGGAAGTAATTCAATACACGCTTGATTGGAAATTTGACACGCAATGACTCGGAGCCATTTTGTATTTTACGGTTTATAGTTTCTAAATCATTTTAGTTTACTCCTTACAGAAGCTGTTTTGTTCTTAAATACATATTATTATATTAATTGTAATGATGACCATGGTAGAATGTTCTAACTAAACAAACTACTAACCTTTGTCAAGGCGAGGTAGTTCATTTTCTTGAATTCCATTGGAAATATTCATAGAGATAAAGAACAAAAGGCCACATATTTTAGGCAATATCACACAATTGTAGTACATTTTTTTGAAACAATTGCTGGACAAGCGCCGGGATGGCCGCGTGCGTTCCCAGCCGCATTCCAAGCCGGCATTCCCTTCATTGTGTCCACAACACCACACCCGACACGACGGCTGGAATGCATCGGACCATCATTCCGAGGAACACCGGGCTAAGATGCTAAAGCAATTTGGAGAACCTCCTTACATATTTCAACCATGAATCACATGAAAACGGGGTGTAGATAATTACGAGTATATATAATACCTTTGAATTGGTTTTGATTTTTACTTGCTCTTTCGAATAAGCAATTGTGAAATTATAATCATTCATCTGACGGATGATGTAAATGATTATGTAAATCGGTAATGTCAACAAGAACTGGCCACGTTTTTAAGTTTACGGCCTCTGATTCCTATCATCTAGTGGTTCTTAGCAACCATGACCCATTTAAGAGGCAATTAATTGCAATACGTGCCTTAAATGGCGTGAGTGCAGAAGCTAATGTGCAACATAAAGAAGGCATGGTGCCGCCATGACTGCACGGCGACTGTTATCAGACCGCGGCACTATCAAAGGCATCTTTGAAGAGCTATCAAACTTCTTTGTTTACATGGCAACAAAGCTCTAAATCAATTGCGTTCCCAATATCAGATGCGACACGGCTGCAGCCTTTAACCCGAGTGATTGAAGAATTACATCTGTAAACTGGGTTACGGTGAATTTGATGTTTTGGAACATATATAACAGCGCTTAATTTCGTAATTGAATAATGTTCCACAGTTAAAATGTCATTCAATAAGCGAGCAGTTTTTGAATAACGGAGATTACCAATCAAGTAACCAGACTCGACGACGACAGACGAAGCTGTCATTAAGCAATTAAGTCAATTTCAGCAAAAAAAAAGAGATTTCCTGCGACATTGTTTGGTTCAAAAGTTTCCTCAACGTTGGCCAGTGAAAAGAATGTCCGTTAAATAACCGAAGCGTGACCCTCACCAGTCTCACCACGTTACCCGATAAGATAGTTCCCCAGATACGAATTTACACCACTTGAGCAGCCGAATAATTCTCGTACGTCGCCGTCTCGATAAATTGGAATTACCCAACTTTTGTTAAAGTCAAGTTTCTAAACGGCAACGATTTTGCAAAGCTAGCCTATTCGCCATCATTAAATACTATTACTCATCCTAATGTAATTTTATCTCACTGCAAAATGATTACATTGCATCTTGGTAAACGTCTAAATCTAAAGTCTTCTTATATTTAATTTTGACTTTCTATTCTAGGTATTTGCATTGTTTGTTTTGATTCTCATTCATTTCTGAGAAGTTGTACGATATCATCAAAGTTGAATGGACCTGAATCTTGCGAATAAAAATTGTTCCGAACTATAAATAAATACCAATGCAGCAGAAGGCGCGTTCTATTTAGGTCTCCTAGTTATCATGTGTTTCCGGAGGCAACTCGCCTGACGGTTAATCAGTGGTTTTTCCATTTGGTCTTTGGGTGTATTAAACTACTTAGTCGGTACTTACCTTTCAGTTAGCGTTTAAGGAACGTTGATTTTGTAATAAGTATAAACTTAAAAGTGGACAGCGTAAAGTAACGCTTAATAGAGAGCTGTTTTAAGAACTGAATAAAAAGTACGTTTTTAATTACCAATCTGAAGAATGATTACATTTTATTATTAGTTATTTACATTATCCGTGATATGTGTGGTTGTGTTGAAGGTGGAATTGAAGCCATTTTGTTCAGACAATTTTTTACCTGTCTCTGATGTGTTAATGTGGACTCTACAAGTGGTCTTACCTTCTTTGGATAGAAAATCTTCGGTTTTCCCGTACTGTACGTGGAATACGACGCCATTTTATCAACTTCAGCAAAAACCATAATTTGACGTAGAACACACTTAATATTAAATGAGTAGACACGAGTTAAATTTACAATATGTGTTTACAGCTTTTAAGAACTAGAAACACCTAGAAATTTCGACGATCACGTGCTCTACTAAAAGTTATGATAGTAGGCGCGACTATAAGATGATCGTACAGATATCGCCAATTTTTTGTTCTGCTTGTTTTTCGTCACAATAAACTTTTAATCCTTGCTCGCGCCGCCTCCACGTCACTGCTGCGCTGAAGCGGTTAAACCGTGCACGCACCTATGTATACTTATTATTCGATAGTCCACAATGTATAATGATTGGTATTATTATTGATTTGCACTCATACAAAACGGCTGTCACATTTTATCCTGGTCGCGGCGTGTGCGAGCGCAGTTCACAATAACGCTCCGCGCTCGTTTCCTTTCAAACTGAGTTTTCGTAGCGTTCAACAGTTGCTTATATGAAATCACCGGAGTCTCCCCTCCGTTCGCTGTCTCTGTCACACCATACACCCAGTGGATAAGAGTAAAGCGATAGCGTGGTACTGAATACATGCGCCTCGTTCGAATTACATAACTATAAAAATAGTATATATCACAGACGTTAACTTGCTATACATCGGTAGAGTTCTCGGACAAGCACGATTTGGACGAAGATCGGAGCAGACAAAAGCAATGAACTTAAAAATGATAATTGCTCATTACGGTAACAGGAGCTAGGTATTTTTTTGCAATACGCGAAGAGAATCTTGGTCATGACATTGAAGATACTTTGATTATTATTATCTCGGGCAACTGTCCGATTCCATGTACGACTGTTAATGGACGCATGTCAAGAACACTTTAAAATGTGTCTTCTGAAACCGGGCGATTATTAGACTACTCCTTAATTATGAAAAAAATGTGAACCCATCAAAGCTAAAAATAAGAATACAATAATAAATACTGAAACATTACATTAATATTATGTTAATATTTGAATAAAAGTATCGGCTTTCAACAGGACAAGGGTTCTCAAAAAGCCTTTTAGATTTGATTTAACTTAAACTCTAATTTGCTAATTAGCAAAAGTGACGTTTTGATACAGAAAAACTTCATTGTTGTCGTATCTTTTCCGTTACAGTAACAGTTTACGACTGCAAATCTGGGTCTGCCGCGAATAATGGCATAAATCAAACGCACCCCTTCAGAAAGGGGAAGATAAAGATCAATCTTGAAATCCACTGAATCACAAACGATGTGTTCAAAGGGTGTCTTTATTTGCTTATTTGAAGCTTTCTCGCCATATTCATTCATTGGCGCCTGTTGGAAATAGAAACAAGTGACAGGCGAGTCGCCACCGTTTGGCGCCGCCGGGGACAGTCACCGTCTCGTCGTGTTCAGGACAGTCCTGACCACCTCTACAGTTTTACACTCATCGATGACTTAGGGTGGTATAAATAAACTGCTCCTGTTCCTGAGATACCCGTCTCAAGATGCGTCAGAAATTACAGTTTTCTATGATGTTAATCAAGAAAAGGTTATTGTAACGATTTTTAATTTCATAATATCCTTATTTGCAAAAATGTTTAATCACGTGCTGTTACTTTCTTCTGTTAGGGATAAGAAGGAAATGATATTTGTACAACTGGGTGATGTTGTTATGTTGTATATAATATACTTATTTAATTTAAATTTCATTTTTACCCGCATAGTGAAGATTGAATTTTGAAAATCTTTTGTTCATTTGTGGCATTAACAATTCCAAAGAGGGCAACAGAAGTCTTGAATATTGATGCATCGTTCTTTAATAATGAAGTATAACAAGTGATTTTTTTTTTTTTAATTAAGTTATAAACATGTAAATATTTGTTGTTTGTTAGTTTACGAAACCGAAACATTCTTCATATTTTATTCACCTATTTAAAAAAAATCACTTACCGTTAAAACGTGTGCCTTCCTTAAACCTGACATTTGCGAAATCATAGTGGCAACACAAATGACATATGCCACAAAACAAAGATCTATCTCTATTTTGACGGGTATATAACATGTAACTAAAATGTATGACAGTAGGTACAGGGAAGCCTTGAAGCCGTGTATGTAAACGAGGAAGAACCCTAATAAAATAGATTGTCATTGTTGCAATAACAATTCAATTTGAACTAAGAATATTGTATTTTTTTCAGATTTCAGTTTACAGCCACGTTTAATATGACAACCTCGGTATAGACTTACAAACAGTCAAGTAAACATATTATTATCGAGTGGCGTTTAACCAAAATTAGTCGCATTGCCCGTAACAATAGGTGACGCAAGTGCTCCTGAAACATGTTTTATTTCTTTTATTTAATTAGCTGGTATTTGCCGCACGGGCTAAATTGAGATATCGAATCGTCGCGAAGCCTTGGAGTTATTCTAAATGTTTTAAAAAGATTGTGTTATAAAAATAAAAACCATTGAAATTCCAATCAAAACATGAGCTAGAGCACAAGGCCTAAACATCTTGACAATGATATAAAGACTTCGCTATGAGGAATGTTAAAAAAACAATTAGGAATGATTCTATTCTATACAAGTAATATGTAATTTATATAGATACTGCTTTTAAAACAAACCTCAACTTAAGGGAGGAAATGAGATTAAAATGTGAAATCATTCTCAAAGCACAAAATATTATATAAGTGTGCTATGGGCACTTGACAACGATATAAATACTTATATAGAGAAATATATACTTAAAACATAGAAAATATCCATGACTTAGGACAAATATTCGCGCTCATCACACAAATATCTGCCCGTACCAGGATTTGAATCCAAGACCGCTATCTTTTTAGGTAGGGTCACTACTAACTAGGCCAGCGCGTCGTTAAACATGATTTCTTATTCGATGTCACTGGTCGGAGATCCGCCTACAATCATGAATCACTAACTGAAAATCCATTGACTAAGCCTTCACATACCTAAATGTTAATAATCCAAGGAAAAGGATCGAGTCGGTAACGGGGTCACGGTTTTATTAAAATTATGTCACAATGGAAGGGATGACTTAATATCGTTACCTGGTACGAATTCAGATAATAAGTAATGTTTTAATATATTTTTTTTTGTGTTTGCCCGTATGGTTGCCGGCTTAGAATATTCCCTCCGTCTTCCCGTGGAATTCGTAAGATGCGACTAAGGGAAGGCTTGTTAGGCGATGGGCTTGCAATCCGTCACTAAGTTACACTGGTAAACATCTTAGCCCGTATGTGCAAAATGTGGTTACGAAATTAACAACAAGTTTCTAGTATTGTTTGTAATTCTAAAGCTCTGGCTACCCCACTCTGGGAGTGAAGGCGTGAAGGTATGTATATATATTAATTTTAGAAATGAAGAAACGATGATAAGTTATATTGTGAGAGCATTGGAAGTATGCAATTCAGACATCATCCAGAACGAATCCCGAGTACAGTTAAAAGATCCGAATCAAAAACTTGTCAAGGACGACACTAATGTGTAAGTGCCTCGTGACTATGTAAACTAACACATGCATTTAACATTAAAATTGAATAAAAATACGTCAGCGCAATGTAACACCAACAAACGTTTACTTTAAGTTCATTGTAAACTACCAGGGATAGGCTTTTCCCAAAAGTAAGATTATTAAACCGACTAAACTATTTCTTCCTCAAACTTAAGTAAACGTAAGTAATCCAATACATTTTCAAATTAAAATACCAAAAAATCAAAATAACCAACAAAAGTTCCCTTTTAGTTCAATGTAAAACTGCTGGGGTTAGGCATTTCCCATAAGTAAGATCTTTCCTCTAAAGTAGTAAGTAACAAAGAAATAAACCTGAAATCAAAATAACGTAAAATTAATTTCGCTTACGTTTCACTCAAAAGAAGAATCTTACCGAAGCATGAGAAACGTTATATTAACGTTAAAGAGATTCATTAATTAAAACCTACAACACAGATGCCTAATGAAATGGCTTAAATTGATAGATCTTAAATCATTATTACCTGAGGCATTATTTTCGTAGAATATCTGATGAAAAAGGAATTTCCCTTGACGCAGCACGTCACAGTTTTCTTCAACTTCATGATTCACTTGCAAGCTGCGTCCACGCACGCGCACTGCCGCGCTACATGCTCCCGACTACTGAACACTCGCTAATTTACTCTAAGCAACAAGAAATCCATTTGTTTATTTAAAACCCTTAATCAGCAATCATCAATGTAACCGGCTCCATTTTATTCTGCACTTTGTTCGTCGTTATGCAATAAAAAGTGGCACAGACTATTTAAGTCTGTTAATAGTTTAATACTTCTTAGGCTAACTAACCAAAAAAACACAGAATTAGAAATTATTATACATGTGTTTGAAAATGTATTTGAAACCACACGTTCCTGGTTACGTTTTAGTCATGAAACAACAGCCAGTTCGGTCAACGTACCTACTATTTAACACACGGTTTCGGCTTTTCAAACGCTTTTTGACACCAATAATTTAAGTGCGTTTGCAGCACATCAGCAAAGTACCAACGTTGGCTCAAAAATGCACGTATTGTAGCTGACAGGCATATGTGTGCATAAACAGGTTTCTGAATGCCATCACACAATTTCATTTCAGATGCAATTGCAATTTCTCCCAAAAAACAATATTAATAAGATTTTAGGCAAGTGTATTATTGCAGTTTTCGAGTTAAAATTGGGCTTTGTAGTTCATTCACTCCTAAGTCGGTGTCAAATTTAGCCATGTGCTTAGTATCGTGTTCATTCATTACGGTGCGAACCAATTAGAATTAATCAGATACTTACATTAATTAAACAAATTAATTACAGGGGCCGTTTTTAATCTTACATGTAAATAGGAATAAGATATTATTGTAGGTATCGTATTCGTAATTTGTGTATTAGGTATTTATAAGTAATTCAGCAGTGTAGTCGACTTGTGGAAACTTTCCACGTTTCTGTCAAAGTAATTAATTAAGTCGGAGTTTTAATCAGCAATCCAACGCGGACATCAAACAATAAGCAAATTTAACAATAGGCTTATAATTTACATAAAAGTTTTATCTATGTTAATCTGCAGTTAAAAGCCGCGGACGTTAAATAGATAACGATCTAATGGAAATGAGCCCTTTGAGATTGAGGAAAATGTCTGGCGTGGCTGCGAGCTAATTCTGTGACTACATGTACCTACTCGTGGACAACAGCTGCCGGGTTGGTGCCAAATAAAGTTGATTTTATGAACTATTATTATAGTTTAAAACCAAATACCAGAAATACGTAGGTGTAAGCAACAAGGAAAATTGTTGCATTGTGTTTTTTCCTCTTGAAATTACTGTGTCAAACAACACCGATGTCTCTACGGCAAGGCTTTAGTAAATAGTCACCATTATAGGCTTAATGCCTTTTCAAGAATGTTATTGCTGGTCCAATATACTATTTAAAGTACACCACTCGCGAGTTTTTTCGATTATTTCACGCTAAACTATAATATCTATCGACTTCTTTAAGTAAACGGTTGATGTCAATAAGGTGTTGCACTTTCTGTGAGTAGGTAAAGACAGTTTTTTATGTCTCGTCGTTGTTTATTGTAATTTTTTTCTTTTTCGCACGTGTGTTGCTTATAAAATATATCACGTTCACGGTCTGCGTGCATGATGCACAAATTGTAACATAATAATTCCTTGGGTCGCCTCGTGTTTTTTTTATTTAATTGTAAATCTCTAAAATCCGGCAATGCAGGCGAGTCGATTTTTTCTTTACGTTTTTCGCTTTTTCCTGTAGATATTTATTAACATATTTTGTGTGGTAAAAGTCACGGACAAAAACATGTTTTACTATAAAACCTCTATGCTTAATTTGTATGTCGTATCAAGTTGCTGTAGTAAGCAAATCGATACGCATGCAAAATATCATAATTAATTAAATTAAATTAAAAACCATTTATTTCAGATATACACATCCATATTGTTAGTAACATGCCTATTCTATGTTAGTTAATTAATTATTATAATTTTTTTTAATCAAATGCTGGTCACTGGCGTGACACATGTATTTGTGACCACCGCCGCAATAGTACGGAGTCCCATCGGTCCACGAACACACTCAGGACACTATTGCTGCTGCCTCGGAGCCGGGCCTGTAATGCTGCGCAACGCTTGCGCATGATGGCGGGGAAGCCGTCCGTGCACGCGTCCGCGAACATTCCCGACGCGCTGCAGCGCCAAGGCAGCCCCAATAGCATCCTGAACGCGTTATTATATTGGACACGCAAGTCGCTGTATGTCCGCCGTGTGAAATCGGCCCACAAGCCGCACGTGTAGAATGATTGACAGTACGCTCTAAAAAGGGTTATTTTTACTGGGACTGTACAACGTGCGAACCTGCGAGCCAACATGTTGCATCTGACAGCCAGCGACCTGCGTTCACGCTCGATGTCAACATTATCCTTTAAATCCTCTGTGACCCAATGACCCAAGTACTTAAATTTATCCACCTTAGATAAGGGGGTGCCAGACAACGATAACCCAGGAGCGTTTGCGTACGTCTTAGTGCCAGATTTAAAGATCATCATTTGACTCTTCTTGGCATTGTACTTGAGTCCGTGGGTCTCCGCGTAGGATTCACACAGTGCCACAAGTTTCATAAGTCCGCCAATTGAGGGGCTCAGCAGCACCATATCGTCAGCATAACTGATATTATTTATGGATATACCATCAATATGACATCCAATATTAGTGCTACTGAGCTCACCAATCAGCTGATTGATATAGAGGTTGAAGAGCCGGGGCGAGCTCAACCCCCCCTGCCTCACCCCGCACTCCAACCCATACTCGTCTGAGAGTGAACCTCCCCATCTTACCCTATTCCTTTGCGAACTGTACCAGTATTTAAATATGGATACAATTTCTGGTGGCAGTGTGGTCTCCCTCAGTAGCTTATCCCACAGCACATCATATGCCACAAGATCAAATGCCTTTGACAAGTCCAAAAAGCACGCGAAAACAGGCGTTTTCCTATCTGTGTAGTACTGGACAGTTTGCTTGAGACACAAGATTGCACTTTCAGTAGACAATCCGGGCCTAAACCCAAATTGTAAGTCGTGCAATTGGATGTGTCCCGCCAACTGTTTATCAAGCAAACTATCCAGAACCTTTGCCACAATTGTCGCCAGTGAAATTGGCCTGTAATTGGACTTGTCAGAGGCATTCCCCGTCTTGTCTTTTACTATGGGCACCACAAAGGTATGCATTAAGTCATCCGGCAAGTAACTGTGGCTAATACATAAACTATAAAACATAGATAGCACTCTGGGCAGATGTATCCCAGCATACCTTAAATGCTCGATGCTGAGGCCGTCGTGACCTGGAGATTTTCCTCTGACCATTTTATTGATTACTGAGGCAACTTCTTTCGCGGAAAACCTGACTGAGATATCTCTCCCATCGACGGCATCAGCACCTCTCATCCTCGGCAGGGCAGCTAGAGGTGACTCGACCTTGAAATGCTCTCGGAAAACATTAGCAATGTCTACGGGGTGATGCACACCCGCAACGCTCTCCGGGAGACCCGGCTTGTGATTCAACTTATTAGTGCACTTCCAGAACATACCAAATTGCTTCCGGGAATGATTTTTAGCTAAAATATCCATCACTATTTGTTTCTGGTTGTCTTGACAATACTTCAACTTTGATTTAAAAACTCGCCTGGAATTACACATGTTATTATAAATAATACCACCAGTAGGTTTTCCGTGCGACAACCAAGTTTTAAAATACATTCTTGCCTCCCGGTGAGCGTCACTGACGTGTAAATTCCAACCCGGAACATGTTTTCTTTTTCTAATACGGTCCGCACCCCTATATGATGATTCAGCAGCCTCTACTAGTATGTTAACAATGTTTTGATACATTTCTTTTAATAATAGACAATGACTGGGGTCGGAACACTTTTTATCAGAACATTGAATAAAATGTTCAGAAAAATTTAATAATTTTAACCTGCTATGACACAATTCCCTGTATTTATTGACCTGCATATCGTCTCTCTCACCCCATAATACCTTATTACAGGAAAACGTAGGTACCACTGTTTTACGTTTAAACAAGTTAACATTACATTCAAATAACAAAGGATAGTGGTCCGAAGAGTACACATCGTATAAAACTGAGGCTTTGACAACCAACGAATGCGCCGATCTAGTAACCACACAGTGGTCCAGCCATCGTAACGCCCCATTAGCACTACTAGCATACGTATGTGTATCCGACGGCAGCAAAGCTAGGTCAACACAGGACAACAAATGCTCATCACAAAAGCTTAACAATTCATTATAAAATCGCTCACCCGGATGTGCATTAAAGTCCCCTAACACGAACACTGACTCGACATTATTGTTATCAATTATTGCAATTATCTCACTTAAACACTGTGTATATTCAATAAGGTTGTCGGCACAGTCCGTGGGCATATATACCGAAAATATAAGCACAGGATGGTCTAAGCAAGTAGTTTTAATCGAGACCAGCCTATCACTAACACATGGCACCACCGTTACACTCGAAAACGCCGATTTTCTCCATAAGAGGGCAACTCCACCATAAGGTCTCCCTCTGATAACGCCCGCCGACGTGTCGATAGCAGATTTTCCTGTGTACGCAAAGTTATCGTCGATGGTGCCAAGGAAGGGCACGTCATGGGGCCACAACCAGGTCTCCTGCAGAGCAACGACGTCCACCGTATCGCATAAGTTTCTAATGGATTCCTTTGACGTTATTACATTCTTACAATTAAATGTTGAGATTATTACATTATTCCTCTTTTCCATATTTAAACATTTAGACATTCATTGTTTTCCTGAACTCTTTGTCTAAAATGAACAAAACGCCTAAAGGAAATTCCGTCAGGCCAAAGGTTGTCGTCTAAAAATAATGTTAACTTGCTACTCGGAACTGATAGCTTAAACGCGTTGTGGCCTTTTTCCCGCTTCATCGTCACTTTTTCCAGTACGACCTGCAGTTTAGTTTTCTTAAAGATATAGTCAGTAATATCTTTTTCCTGGCTGTCTTTATGCACATTTGAGATGAAAAGCGGCACACTAGTTTCAGCGGCCTTGAATTTAGACTGACTGGTACTTAGCGCCTTACCTACATTTCCTATAAAACGATTTTTCAAACGTTTTCTTTGCACCTCAATCCATTGATCGTCTGGTTTTTTAGTATTCCAGTCGCCTTTCCTACTTACTACCTCTGCCATCGTTTTAACAGTCCCTTTGTCAATATTATTGTTTACATTACTACCAACTATTTTCGTGGTACCAGGGCGCTTCGTCTCACTGCGTTTCGTGGTACAGGGCACCTTGTTTATTTCTACCGGTCGGAGCTCGCCGTTATCGCTCAAGGTAGCGGGTCGCGGTGTCTCATGGCTGGTACTTAGATTCTCGCGCGCGGGCGCCGGTGAGCAAGTACCCTCTTTATTTTGCGCGTTGACGTTGTAGGCGACCGTCGCCGGTTTTTGTTGCAGGCATGACTCATCTTCACCAACGGTTTTTTGTTGCAGCGTAATAATGCTATCATTTTCCCAATGTGTTAATCCCATAGGGCCACTATTATGAATAGGTGTATGTGATAGTAAATAACCACCTCTTTTGGTATTTACGTTGCAGTCAAAATTGTTGTAGTCGAAATTGTTGACAATTGACGCCGATTTAAGACATTCTAGCTCACATTTCAACTTGTTAAGTTGCTCACAAGTCGCGTATTCATCCTTTATTCTAGATAACTCATTTCTCATGACCAACATATCCTTCAAAAACCGAGTGGCATCGATGTGATCGAATGTCAACGGAGGTAATTTGTGCAATTCCTTGGCAACAAATATGGGGATTTTTTTCGGGGTCGGTTTGTTTCAAGAGGTCAATGATGTCACTTATGTCTCTCTGAGTTTTACCATCCCTTTTTCTCTTGATTTTTCTCTTCTCAGAAGGGATAGATTCGAACAATAGACTTTTTGCATTCTCGATGTCCTCTGCCGTGAAGGCTGTTGTACAAATCCGCACTAAACTCTCTTCATCCATAACATCCATCTTGTTTAGAGTGAAAGCTAGCACTTCATTTATCACAATATTACACTGGTGACATTTAATCACGTTAGACGACATCGTAACTCGCTCGTACGCTCTCAACGCTGCGTGCTCTCCCGATGGCGCGCAAGAGACGACTGATAATAATACAGGAAATCTGATACAACCCGTAGGCTCTAGCAGGCGTGGGAACGTGGTGTTGAGATCAGGTTCATACCTCGCCATATTGTCAGGATAATTAAAATTTAATAAAACATTTGATAAAGTGTAAGCTATGAATATTGTAACCTTATTATGCGAGATACTCGTATTACCGTATATCTTAGTCTATTGAGGAAATAGCGAGGTATTTTGTAGGCTACCGCACCGTGTTTTTCCACAAGATATATTTTTACTAAAAAATCTATTCTAAATCTATCGACACGCTTTGCTATATAATACTTAGTGTTTCACGCAGTAGTGCCAATAAATAACACAATAATGATGATTCTTATAATTCTCTATAGATCTTGATAAAGCTCTTTATAGTGGATAGAGGAGAATAATCAAAGTTACAGTGTACGGTAGCTCAAACGACTAAGCTAAAGTCTGTGGTAAATTTGCAATATCACGCACTACACACGTGACAAGTCATGCCGTTCGGCCGAAGAGCTACAATCACTGAAGGAGTATCTCAAGGAAGCATCTTGGGACCGTTACTATTTTTAACATACTATAATAGACCATACAGAAAAAGTTGCCTGTAAAAGAGTTTAATTATGCGCGTAAGACGTTCAGAGCTTTAAAAAACATGCGTAAAGTGGAATTATTTAGGGACAGAATAAAATAAGTAAATTTAAAAACAATAAAGCGGGTTAGGGGGCATTTAACATTAAGAAGTCATCTTAATATTCTTTCGCTTTTAACACTAAAGCAATGAGTGTTTGACTGAGCTCTGCGATTCAATTGTAATATTAAATGGTCCATAACAATAACATTGACTTCCATTCCGATAGCTAAGTATAATAAGTTCATTACATAAGAACAAAATAAATGCAGTTCGCAAGAACCCGTTATCAGTTTAGCACGTGCCTATAATGATAATAAGGGCGGTGTCGGGTGTCGTAGGAAGTGCTCATCAGCACTTGAAACACGTTGAGTCAGCCCAGGTGTCTGTTAACTTGGTAATTCTGAGGTGGTAACAAATTTGAAGAGAGATGCTAGCTGAAATATATTGTGCCTACTTTTCCGTCCGTTTCTTCTTCTAAAAGTTAATGCAAACGAGTTCAGTGGCCATATTAAGGTATCTGGGATCTGAGACCCATAATATAGGCCTTCGTATTCGACTACCACCACCGACTAACTAACTACAAGACTACCGCTGAAAAAACTAGTAATATCACCGGTTGTGTTATCCACATAACCGAACACAACAATGCGAACACTACTGCTTGACGGTAGGTTACAGGATTAGATTATGATAGCGATCCGGATCGACAATACACAAGGTCCTACCACTATTCCCGAGAGAATCAAATTTACTTAGACGTCATGCAATTTGATTCTCTCGGGAATGTGTCCCTGTGTCCCATCGGGCCCCAATAAACTGCTATACGAAATTATATCATATTCGGTTAGCGGTTTTGACGTTTTGACAGAAGTATTATATCGCATTTAAAATTCGAGAGGGATTCGCAGCCTTAATTAAATTGTTAACTAATTCAATATTGACGAACCATTTTAATAACACACGTGCACACGTAGGAATTGACGTAAGGTTTGCATTTTCACAGATATAACTTATAGACTCGGTATCTTACGTCAATTCCACATATATTTACTGCTGTTTACTGTCGGATGTGGACTGAATTAAGGCTCTTTCCTTTTTAAAAGTCGGGTTGATAACAATAAAACAATAAAGAAAAAAAAACGTGCTTCTCGGGACGCCCGACAGAAGTGATAACTTAAACTACTTAATCTAAGTTGAACTATTTAATATTGAAATTGTTTAACTGACTGCAAACTTACGCACACTAACAAACCTAAAAAGTGGTACACTGTCGAAAGAGGTCATATATAGACGTCTCCTTTTAACGAAGGGCGTTTGTAACAGGGGCGAAGAGTACTATTCTTTTAGCTGATTTTATACTCGCTCTATGCTTTCCTATCTGTATGCTGGCGCCGTAACGAAGCGGTTTACCCTCCCATAAGAAGTTATCACTTCAAAAAAGCCTTGTCTTTGGTTTTTCCTGTTATGAATAAACTATTCGTCTGTCAATAGCAAGCGATAGGTAGGTAGGTAGGTATAGGTAGGTATAGGATCGTTACTTCACTGCGTGAGCAATATCACAGACCTACATGGCAGTTAATTTCCAAAATTTGTTCCAGGATTTCCCCGCTTACTTTGTAGCAACAAAAATGGATAATAGTACCTATGGTCAACTGGCAGACCACAAAGGCCTCTTGAACTACATCAATGTCATCTACGTCAAGAATTAAACAATATCATTCAGCCTGCCGACAAACCTCTCGTAATGAATTCATAAGTCATTACATACACACAGATGTCGAATAGGTAGCCAATGTTTTTATTAAGTTTGTTTTACACATACGATAACGCTTGTCCAAATATTTTTACTCTACGATTGAACGAAAGGAGTAACGAATGAAAACAATCCTAACACAATCGCTCTAAGCTAGTGTTTATAAATCTAAGGAGATCTAACCAAAGCAAAGGACTGGTTCCACGGTATCTTCGCACGATCATAATAAACACAGCCAGTACTTAGAACCATTGTAGTAGCATTGATATTTTAAGACCTGACTACTAAATATAGCCTTTAAACGCTATAAGAGTGTGTTTAAGATGAAGACATTGAAACACGACACACGTATAAATACTGTTTCTAAAGATATAAGGTTATATGACTTGGCGTCGATTTCAAGTAAGACTGACTAGTAGGTAGAAATAAGAATGTTTAATATAATAATATGAAACAGGAAACTGGTTAGTCAATTTTTTTTTTTTTTAATAGACATAAAAGTGGTACATATCTACGGGCATAAAGTATTAAGATTATCTGCCAGCCACAATGTATTAATATGAAATATCTTTGTCATTATGTGGTTTAGGCCATAAATATAGCAAGTCGTATTTTTATAAATTAAACCACACCTATCCTAACCTAATACACACTTTGGATATTTGAGTTATTACTTTATTTATATTTAAAAAAATATAATGAAATTAATAATATATCCTGACTACTTTTCACTGATTTCATCTGGATTATTTACTGCCCTGAAACTAGAACTATTTTACAACTTTAATGTAATATAACTTCTATTGCATATTTAAGAAACTAATTTCTTCAGAATTTTGCGTTAAATCAATTAGATTTTATTTTAATGAGCTTGTTTGTTCATCAAAATTTCAAATGTAAACCTTTTATGAAATCTTACGACCAGAAGATAATGGAAACGGATATTAAATCGCGTTGAAAATGACTTGTAAAATACATGTATCTTTCAAACGCCCCTGTATTTTTCAATAAAATACAGAATCTTTCCTCGCGGATCTTCGGTTGAATCTTTCGCAAGTGTAAGTTTTTTACGAGTATTTTACGATGTATTTTTCGCACTATTATTTATACCGAGACATTGATTCGATTACATAAAGTACATTACTGTTCAATTCATATTAATAAGCAAGATAAATTACCCTTTGATCATTTATATGAAAAATATTTTATGAAACAAGTGTTGTACGTATGTGTATTTTTCAAACGAACCTATATATATTTTTTTAAGTTTCGAAAAAAACAAAATTTATCTGTCGCCATTTTCATCACTAATACTAAGTCTACACGTTTTTTAAAATTACCGCACTCCAATTAGTCAAAACACAAATGTAAATTCTTAACGTCGACGTTCATAAGTTTCTTTAATAGGTAATGACAATAATCGTGATCCTGGAACCATATTTCAAATTATCTAAATCATTGTAAGAAATCGGGTGTAATAAAACCTATTATGTTCTACCTAAACCTACCTTTGTTCAAAAAGCATCCACATACATGACAACAGCGACTAAATAATGTTTGGCATTGCGATTTAACGCTTCCTCCTTACGTTTGTCTTTGGCACAGCCTAAATTACACTAGCTCGTAGCAGTTTTCCAACAGCAACTCTGTGTCGCTCCTCCTGAGGATATTTAAGCCTGTTGAGTCGACACAGTGAGACTCGATGCTGTTAGGATAAAGTTTCTAGAGTCGTCTGTTAGACAGGACATCCCAATAGAGCGGTCACACTCGTAAAGTTATTTGTTTAAGTTTAGTGCCTACCCACGTGGCACGCGTCGGAATATTGTGCTTTTATTGTACCACGCTTATTGGCCACTTCCACTGAATGATCGCTGACCTTACTTTATAAAACATTGTTGATACTTTACTTGGTGTTACTCCTGCTCTTAGTTTCATTGAGAGCAATGATAGTATCAAGATTGAAGATGACACAGCTGTTAAATTTTCTCAATGCCAGCATTAACTAATTATCAGAAACAAATATACTTAAAGTCAATGAAATGTGAAATAGCAACAAATGTACTAGTAGGAATTACTGTCGTTTTCTGTATCAACAATAATCTAAGCTTAAATGTTTTATAACTAGATGTTTTGCCATTTAATAGAATTTGTAACCAGACGCCTAAATCAGGTTAAATAATGAACATAAACTGACAAACCATTATATACTTAAAATTGAGTTTAACAGACTTGTTTTCTCTAACGTCTCCAGCATATCTATATCACAATCGCTGATTTATTAGAAATATTTGTATCGTCTATGTAAGTTTTCCATTAGATTATCTTAGATAATACCAACAACGAAAGGTATCGGAACAAAGCACTTGACTTAAGGCTATCAAAACGTTATCACAATATTCCTATTCCTGGTAGTATGAAACCGATAATTTCTCGATTTTTAATAATAGAACAGCCAATCTATTCTCAAAAGTTACTTTATTAGTCTACTTATAGATTAAGCTAGAATTCTAAAATTCAAAATTCGAATTAAACGGGCATGACGTATTTTTGGGTTAGGCGTAAGTATTTTAAATTACATTCAGGTGACATAACACAGCATTTATATTAATTCAGCGATGATTTATTTCGAGATTCCGCACCTGTTTACAATAGTTTTCGGGATACTAGGGTTCTTCACCAAATACTAACAAATAAAACCATTTGTAGGGCGAGGGAGAAATTCAAACATATAATTTCATATTTTTAAGGGTTAGGTATTTAGGATATGTTTTTTTTGGCATAAATATAGCGTTATACTATAGCTAAATAGTGATACGATGGGAAAATACTTAATACTGTTATTAACCATACTTATATCGGTCTGATTTGACCCGATGCAGCAGCAAATTCGTTAAGTAAAACTGCATGATTACAATAAGTACCAGTTACATGTGAACTGGTACTTATTCATACGTACATGATTGTGTACTATCTTGTATTAGAATTATGCACATGGAACAAATATGTCTTGAGTGTTCGAGATATCATTATTTCAACAACAAATAGTTTCAGGATTAACATTCTTAAAAATACAGCTAACATTTTCCTGTTCATGTTTCTTTTCGCAAAGTTACCTTACTCATGCATTTCCCGATAACGCACTGCATAATTCCATGCATTTCAGCCACAGTATTGTG